>CM060925.1:509432013-519432013 GCA_030737875.1 Allium sativum
TCCTGTTGCCGATTTATATGTTGTCCTGTAGGCCCATAGTGCCAAGGGAAATTCATCAGCCCACATTGCTCTAGCCCGCTTCATCCTTCTTTTCAGAATGGACTTAATAACTTTATTTGCCGCTTCGACTTGTCCGTTCGATTACGGGTGCGCCACAGAGGTGTATCGATTCTCGATGTGGTATTTTTGGCAGAAGTTTCTGAATTCAGCACTATCGAACTGAGTTCCGTTATCTGTTATTACAATCTTTGGAATCCCAAATCGACAGATGATGTTTCTCACGATAAAGTTGATCACTCGTTTGGTTGTGATCGTAGTTAGTGGCTCAGCCTCGACGCACTTAGTGAAATAATCTACGGCCACAATAGCGAACTTTGCTCCGCCCCTTGCTATGGGGAGACTTCTAATGATATCAATTCCCCACATAGCGAAAGGCCATGGACTCATCATCGTTTTTAATTGATTAGGAGGTGCTCTAGGTATCTTTGAAAATCTCTGGCACGCATCACACCGTCGTGCGTATCTTGCTGCATTCTTGTTTATGGTAGGCCAGAAATAACCATGCCCAACACCTTTTTTGCCAAAGTTTTCCCTCCAGTGTGGTCGCCACATTCGCCTTCGTGGACTTCTTGCAGCACACGTTGGATGTCATCGTGGGCTACACACCGAAGGAGGGGCATTGAAAACCCTTGTCTGTAAAGAACTCCGCCTTGCAGAACATGTCGGGCGGCTTTACGAATTACTTTACGCCTCTTGCTTTTCTTGGTCGGAAGCGTTCCCTCCATCAGGAAATGCTTTAGAGGGGTCATCCAGGACTCCCTTTCTGGTTCCGTCTCTTGTACTAGGTCGATTTCCATCTGATCTATGCTAGGGGCCCGAAGTACTTCAACGGGGGCTAGCCCAGTCACTTCAGGATTGTCAGAACTAGCCATCTTTGCCAACTTGTCTGCCTGCTGATTCTCTGACCGCGGAATATGAGATATGCTGTAGTGATCAAAATCATTCAGCAGTTCTTTCACTTTCTTTAAGTATAAAATCAATCTTGTACTTTTAGCTTGGAATCTTCCAGTGACTTGGTTCACAACTAACTTGGAGTCGCAAAAGATGTTCAGCTTTGTGACTTCTAGTTCCTTTGCAATTTTTAATCCAGCTATCAGAGCTTCATATTCGGAATCGTTGTTAGTGGCATGAAACTCCATTCGGATTGCATAGGTTATCAATCGTTTTTCGGGGGTTTCAAGCACTATTCCAGCGCCGGATCTTTCGTCGTTCCTAGCGCCATCAGTATACAACCTCCAGGCATTGGGATCGAAAACTAACTTTGAAGGATCAACTTCCTCGTTTGCTATATCTTCCTCAGGGACAGTGAACTCTGCTATGGAGTCGGCTATCACTTGCCCCCGAATTGACCGTCTGGGCTGAAAGTTCAAATCAAATTGACTTAACTCAATATTCCATTTGAGTAACCTTCCAGATGCCTCCGGTCTCTGTAGGACTTGCCTGAGTGGATGATCGGTGTATATGGTGATAGGATGCGCCTAAAAATAATGTCGAAGCTTCCTAGAGGCGATCAGCAAACTATACGCCAACTTTTCTATCCGTGGATAATTACGCTCTGCTGCTGTCAATTTTTTGCTCACATAATACACAGGTCTTTGGACCTTATCCTCTTCCCTTACCAATGCTGAGCTGATCGCATGGGATGACACTACCAAATACACGAATAAGTCCTCGTGATCCATTGGCTTAGATAATATCGGAGGTTTCTCTAGGTGCCTGAGTAAATTCTGAAACGCTTCTATGCAGTCAGGTTTCCATTTGAAGTGGCGTTTCCCTCGCTTTACTAATTCGAAGAATGGAATACACTTATCCGTAGCCCTGGAGATTAATCTGCTAAATGCGGCCACTTTTCCGGCAAGGCTTTGCACGTCCCTAATCTGCCTAGGTTCCTGAATGTTTCTGATTGCCGCGATCTGGTCTGGATTAATCTCAATACCACGGGAACTGACGATGAATCCCAAGAATTTTCCAGAGGCAACACCGAACGAACATTTGGTTGGGTTGAGTTTCATTCCGTACTTTCGAAGAATGCCGAACATCTCTGCCAAGTCAGTAGTGTGTTGGGAAGATTTCTTAGACTTAACCAACATATCGTCGACATATACTTCCATGTTTTTCCCGATCTGGTTATAAAACATTCTGTTGACCAAACGTTGATATGTAGCGCCTGCATTCTTCAACCCAAAAGGCATCACTACATAACAATATAACCCCAGATCTGTGATAAAACTAGTGTGCTCTTTATCTGGAACATGCATCGGAATCTGGTTGTATCCTGAATAAGCATCCATAAATGAGAGAAGCTCATGACCTACCGTCGAGTTTACCAACTGGTTAATCCGAGGTAACGGGAAACTATCTTTTGGACAGGCTTTGTTCAAATCCGAGAAGTCGATACACGTTCGCCACTTCCCGTTGGCTTTCTTTACTAGGACTGGATTCGAAATCCAGTCTGGGTAGGTTGAATCTCTGATAAATCCATTACTCTTTAGCTTTCCAACCTCTTCTTTCAAGGCAGCAGACCTCTCCGGGCCCAACATTCGCCTTTTTTGCTTTACAGGAGGATGTTTAGGGTCAATGCTTAAGGAATGGCTCATGATTGATGGGGATATCCCACACATGTCCGCGTGGGTCCAAGCAAATACATCCAAATTGTTTTTTAAGAAATCCGTCAATTCTTTAGCGAGATTCAGATTTAACTGGGATCCAATCTTAAGGACCTTCTCCGGGTCACTGTCATCGATCGGTACATCCACAGTTGTCTCGTTGGGAGTCGCCATTCTGCCCCCGGGTTCTTGATCCTCTCTGGGATCTATATCCTCGGGCATCTCTCTAGGCGACTCTCCAACGACTATCCTCTTTGGTTGCTATAAGGTCTCCGCCCCCGAAGGGGGAGAGGTGCCTTTAGTTTCAATATCCCCTCCATTGCGAAGTAACTTTAGTTCGGCAACATAACATGCACGCGCAGCAACTTGATCCCCTCTGACGATACCAATGCCAGCTTCTGTGGGGAATTTCAATAACAGGCACCAGAGGGCTATACAGGCACTAAACTTTGCGAGGGCCGGTCGGCCCAAAAAGACATTGTAAGGCGATTCAACATCCAAAACCACGAAGGAAAGGATTCTCACTCTCTGGCGTTCTCCTTCCCCAAGTGTTACTGGTAACTCTACATAACCCATTGGAGCGGTAGATGCCCCGTTGAATCCACGGATCCATCCTTGACAGGGCTTCAAGTCTTTTATTTCAAGATTCATCTGATCAAATGTCCTTTTGAAAAGAATGTTGACAGAACTCCCGTTGTCCACTAAAACCTTATGGATAGTGGCTGGACCAATAGGTACCGTAATTACAAATGGATCTTCTGTTGGAGCATGGACTCCAATGCTTTCTCGTTCTCGGAAGACAACATCATCGGTCATCATATTTTGCTGCTTCACCGGGATACTGTCCTCGGGGTTGCTACATTCCCCTACCTCGAGGTGTTGTTTGGACGCATTGACGTATTAATCTAATGCTTTGGAACTGTGCCCGGCGAGATAAAGTCCTCCGATCACGGTATTAATAACAATATTCTTTCCTTTTTGCTGGGCAGTCGGCCTAGCAGCAAGTTGATTCTGGTTCTTATTCGGGGCCTGCACTGCTTGCCCCCTGTCCCTGGGCATTATTCTGTATTCATCTAACTTTCCTTCTCGAAGCAGCCTTTCGACTACATCCCATAGGTGACGACATTCATTCGTCGAATGGTCGTGAATCTGATGAAAGAGACAAAACTTCCCTGTTTCACGCTCTTTCGCGGTCGACTCTCTGGGAGGTGGCCTCTTATTCTGGAGGACTTCGTACGCATCCATGAAGATATTTTCCAGAGTATCACTTATTGGTGTATAACTTTCAAAGGCCCTGGGACGAGTCCTTCTCTAGGAGTCGTTCCTTCGGTTCCCCTTCCGGTTGTTGCCGTTACCATTATTATTGTTGTTACCTGGCTGACGACCACCCTGATTCTGATTTCCGACGTTAACTTCAACTTTCCCCGAGCTGTCTCCCGTCTGTTTGATGGCGACATTGCTCTGAATTTCCTCCTTATCAGTTGTTTTAGCCTTTCGGTTAGCATATACCTCTTCCCGGCGTAAATGTATGTTGGCTTTCTCGTAGAATAACTCTCTAGTGTGAGGCGGTTTGCCTGCCAGGTACCTCCCGAATTCAGTGTCCTTATCTACTTCGTCAATCAGTGCTGCGACAACGGTCGGTTCATGGGGATCTTTAACCTTAGTAGCGACCAAATTGAAACGATCCAGGTACACCTTTAAACTATCGCCTGGTCGCTGCTTGACAAGGAACAAATCGATCACACTTTTTGTCTTCTGTGCGTAGATACGGAATTGTTCTACAAACTTCTCACTCAGCTCCCTGAAGCTAGAAATCGATCTCGTTGGCAGACGAGTAAACCATAACAAAGCCACATCCTCGAGGAATATGGGAAACGCTTTACATTTGACAGCGTCGGAAGCTGCAGCAGCGGTCATCGACCAAGAATATCTCATTAGATGTTGAACGGTATCAGACCTGCCCGCGTATCGGTTCATTTGTGGCATGTTGAAACGCCTTGGAAAAGTCGCATCCAAAATATCATCAGTGAAAGGGGTGTGACTGCGGTCGATCCCCCAATCTTCATTCCGCTGTCCACGGCTATCTGCCAGAATCTGGTGGACCATGGCTGCAACATTTGCACTGGTCAAAGGAGGTTCAGGGTCAGTGCCTCTGGCTCGGCGGGGCTCTCTGATTTCTCTTCCGGGAGCAGTCACGAAATCCAGGGCTCGGATAGGGCTTCGTTTCCCCCTGAAACCATGAGCATGTGCACGGCGACGGGGCTGAGGAAGTCTGTTATGCACAGGACTATCCACATCTCGAGCCCTAGGAGGTGTGGCTTGATCATTCACATTACAGTTTGAGGGCCCCGCCCGCAACGCTTCTTCTTCCTGTGATGGCAGGGTTCCGAACCGAAGCTGTTCTATGTTTTCGGCTCTCTCATACGGTCGTCGCGAAGGTCTCGGCGATTCCTCAGACGAAGAAGAATATACTGGAGTGAGTGGACGAACCGGCGGTGTTCTTTGCCTTGCAAGCTCATCAAGCCTTCTATCCATAGCAGTCAGATTTTGTTGGAGGACGGAGCTTTCCGGCCTTTGGGCGGCTAATTCATCAAACAACCTCTCCCACATTTCAGAAAAGCGAGAGAGATCCCCCTCAGTAACAGGGGCAGCAGGATCATATTGATCGTCATCACCTTCTCTTATGCGCAAAGAACTTGAGCCGGGTCGAGCAGAGGGGCCAGCACGATAGGAGCGAGCCATAGGCTCCTTTCCCGGTCGAGTTGTGGTTTGATCATCAATTTGGATCGCTGCGGTTCGTGGGTGGCAGCTCGCAGCGCCCCCTTGAGGTCGATTCGCGGTCGCAGTGTGCGGAGGGTGCGAGACGTTCCCTCGGGATCGAGTAACAACCCCTTCAGCAGTCCGGATCGCTTCGTTTTCGTCGACTCGGAGCATGGTGTCTTCGTCGGATCGGTTCGCCCCCTGCGCCCTGCGATCCAGAGATTCTTCGTTGCCCAGCTCGTGCACACTTTCTTCGATTGTTTCGTTGGTCTGCGAAGCTTTAGATCTTTTTCCAGCCATGATATCTGAATCGTTGGAAACTTCAAAGAAGTGAATAGTAAAACTTTAGGATCGTTTTTTCAGTGAAAGCACCAAAAATGTTAGATCAAAATTTGGACCTAACACCCAAATTGTTCTGAATGTTATAGAATTTCAAATGAAGAACGAGGAAAAAGAAAATAACACGCAGAATTTATAGTGGTTCGGCGTTAACGAGCCTACATCCATTTTATATATTATTGATTATGCTTTGAAAGCTAATACAACAAGGATTTTTCTCTATACTCTCGCACTTTGGCAATAATGGTGAATTCTGTACTCAGTATTGCCAAAAAGATCCCAAAAAATGCCAAGCTCTGGGCTATTTATAGCTGATTTTGTCAGGCGGGTCGTGATAACACGTGGCACAGATCCCGAGAACATCGGATCGCATCGCCTCCGTTGAATAAATAGTCAAATTAGCTGTTGCGGACAGGTGTCGCGATCTCCCTGAAAATCGGATCGTGCAGGTGAAGAGAATCGGTCAGAATGACGGTTAGAGACACGTGTCGCTAGATCCGTGCGTCTCGGATCGCTGAAGACTTGCTCACGCTTGAATGGTCAGAGGATTCGCCACGCATCAGGGAATCGAATCGATCAACACTGGGCAACAACAGATGCACGGATCGGATCGCCTAGATGCGTCGTTTCGCTGATGACATGGGGGCGATCCGTCGAGTCGCGATCCTCCGTGGGCGATCCGTCGAGACGCGATCCTCCGTGGGCGATCCGTCGAGACGCGATCCTCCGTGGGCGAGTCGATAGCGTGCGTTCCATTCCTTTATTTCTTGGAGAACGTTGTTTCATGCTTTCCTCTTACGAATGATCCTGGGTGGCTTGGTCAAAAAGCGAGCCAACAGAACTGTATATGCTTTGCACTCCAGATTGTGAAGCTGGACATTAAATGTTCATGTATTCACGTCAGTATGGATACCTTAATTTGCAAATAGTATCAAATACTGTTCAGACAAGCAATTTACCGTAAACCAACATCCACCATGATATTGTCAATCGGAAATTTTTCATAAAGGTAATTCATCCTTGCAAAGAGTTTATACTTGTTATCTTGATTATAATCCATACCATACCATTTTCATTGCTGGTAAATAAGTTAGCTTTCATTGATTAAATTAAGATTAGGCAGGTTAGCTTCAATATTAGCAGCAAGATGTTATGTGACGAAAACTGTAAAAAGAAAATCCTTTATTAAGCCCATGCTTACACTTTAATTATTAAGGTTTGACAGTCACAACTTCTGTAGGAGCAACAGATCTGAATAAGAAAAATAACATATCAATAAAAAAATTAGTGGGCTTGAGACTATATGGATAACCAGATTAAAATTTGATGTTGAAGTACTTTTGTTCTCGTTTTACAAATTCACTTTCATATTGTTGATACTGGCCCTAGTATTATTCAAAAAGTACTAAACTACCACTTTAACGATCGGTTGCATGTCCACATTGTTCGGTTAGATGCCGTTCAGATTAGCTATTGTGCCTAATACTGTTGGTCCAATTAAATTTTGTTTGTTAAAGTTATACTCCTAGTAAAAGACAACTAATCTATATTCTAGTAAATATTCCTATCATAAGTTAGGCTAATATTTTTCCTATAAAAAGACTATAAGATTGTTAATTTTGTCTAGGGAAGCACTCTGTTTGGATGCCTTAAGCATTCCAATTCATGATCTCTAGATTCTATTTTATTTGAGCATTATCCCACTAACAAGTTGAGTTAGTGTTCATTGTTAGCTTCAGCTTGCCATTGGTTTTTGTCGTTTGACACAGTAGCTAGTAAATCTTGACTTAGCTATGATTTGCATTGGCAAATAAACATTTAACTAACCAAATTATGTGATCTTCAAATGGAGAATTTACTATACTGTTTATTCCCAAAATGCTATAATTAAGAACCTAACAATTATTTATTTAGGTGTGTACATGCAGTATATGCATGCCGTGGGCATATATGAAACCGTGACCAAAAGTCTGAACAATGAAAAGGGCATTTCGTTTGTTGAGCATCTTGGTTTACACTCCCTCCTATGTTTTCTGTTAGCTTTAGCGAATACATATACATGAATTGGTTGTCATTATCATATTTTGGTCACAGAACATTTGACCAAAAACATGTCAATGAGCCTTATTTGAGTTGATGTAGGAAATACTTATATTTTATTTTTATTTTTAGCTTCATTTTTACCTGTTAATTATAAAATATATAAGCAATCAGCAAAGGGTTTACAAATCTTAAAATCATTTCTTTGTAGGATTACCTGCCCACTTGGAGCTAAAATATTTGTAAATTGCCGAATATAAATGTATGTATGATTCCAACTTCATAATGGAATCGGAAAGATGAGAACCACTACTAAGCGGTTGATAACGTATGTATTTGAAATGATAAAATGTGTTGTGTCATTGAATGGAAAAATGTAACAAAGATAAAACATAAAGCCAATAATTAGTGGAGGAATGAATCGATAGTGGACAATTAACAAATTAATCAGACATGTGTTTTGTGTGTATATCCACTGTCTTGAGTACAACTTTGTATCTGTAAGTTACAGATGTAGACAGAGATGAATATGTAAGTAAATATAGTGTATTATTATTATTTTTAAATAATACCATGGAAGCATTACCAATAGACAGGACATTAAATGCTGGACACCAATCTGAAATCAGAATCGTTTTATATCCAATGCATGAACATATGCATGAAGGCATGCTTGGCATGAAATTTTGAGCGCATGTTGTTGTGGGTGATATATATATATATATATATATATACATAGTAACTTCATATTAAGTAGGATTCCCCATTATTTTAGTGTTCATTGAAATTGATTTACTTGAACAAATGATTAATCTTGACTCGAGTTTTTTATGTTTTTGCATGGGACGCTCGGGTCAGACCCGAGCATTTCAGATTTAAAGATTACAGCTTATGATTCAAAGATTGTGGAAGTTGGGGATTCCAAAGACGGTGCACTCTGAAATTCTGAGCGCATGTTGTTGTGGGTGATATATATATATATATATATATATATATATATATATATAGTAACTTCATCTTAAGTAGGATTCCCCATTATTTTAGTGTTCATTGAAATTGATTTACTTGAACAAATGATTAATCCTGACTCGAGTGTTTTATGATTTTGCATGGAACGCTCGGGTCAGACCCGAGCATTTCAGATTTAAAGATTACAACTTATGATTCAAAGATTGGCGAAGCTAGGGATTCTAAAGACAGCGCACTCTCAAGTTTAAACCAATAAATATTTTTATTGTATTCAACTGTATTTTCATTCCGCTTTATTGAAAAGTTTTGTATTCAAAAATTCTGATTATAAATAGAAATTTTATTCCGCTGTTCAATACTATGCTATTATTTATTCTGTATTTCTGTCTTGATTCTGTTTTTAAAGTATGTAAGGTAAATAACGATCTGTCGATTTGCACGTTTAAAGTTGGTTTAATTACCAGTTTGAAGCGGTCAAAAAGGCGGGACGTTACAAGTGGTATCAGAGCTTTGGTTTACTCAAAGCTTAGCTTATCGAGTTTAAATGAGTAGGATCGAAACTAGAAAAGCAAATTTTGAAAATAAAAAGGTTTCGAAATATGAATTTTGAAAATGAGAATAATTTTAAAATAGATTTTGAAGAAAAGAAAATATTTTGAAGAAATTATTTTCGAGACTATTATTTTGAAACTAATACAGCGGAAAAAGTATTTTGAGATTTAAAATTTTGTTCGGAATCCCCAGTCTTCAGAAGTCTTCGAATCCAGGTTTGCGAGAATTGTTCTTCTATAAGATTCCCTTATAATTGAGTCTTGAATCCATCGTCAAATGGTATCAAAGTAAAATAAGTATAAGAGAATCGACAAATAAATTTCTGTAAATTGTATATTTTAGCAGTCGAAGTTAACTGAAATTTATTTGGAATAAGAATTCAGATAAGAATGTGGATAAAAAAGAAAAATCGGAAATCGTTTCAAAAATGAAATGATGAATTTCGATATTCGAAATAGAAAGTAGTGGAAGTAAAATCGTGAAGAGTTATAATTGAAATTCGGCCGTGTCAAATTTTATTTAAGTCGGGTAAGATAAGTTATAATTGGTTCAAAACCAATAATGTGTAATCAAATATATGGATTCGATAATAAGTTATGAACTTGTTAATTGATTAACAAGCAGTGAAGTGTAAATGAGAGGTACAAGAAAGTTAAATATGAATGAAGAGAGTTTTGAATCTATATTTGAATGAAATCAAAACTAATTCAATTTGACGAGTTTAGATAAAAGAAATAGTATTTACCTTTTAGAAGTAAATAACTTTTGGAAGCGGAAAATGTGGAAAATAGAATTAGAGAAGGAGGAAATGGAATAGACTAGTACGGTTAAATTATTCTGAAGTTCAGAATATAAATCAAATGAGATTTTTCCAAAATTTGAAATACATTTTCGAATAAGAATTGTTCGAAAGGAAGTTATATGTGGGATTTAGTTATGGAAGTCGACTATGTCTAATTTCAAATAATAATAATAATAATAGTATTTAGTTTCTGTTTACATCAAAAGATTAACATATTATTAATCAATCGATTATGTATTAACAAATGAAGCATAATTTAAAGTTACATATTCTCGAAGGCGTAAATTATTGTTATAATCAAGGATGTTTGCAGGAGTTAATTCTTAACTCGGGTTCGGAAGTTAAGAGGATTTAATTGATGCTTTGTTGGTGTTCGTAATTGTGAATTTTAACTGTTTCGAGGTTAATAATGATGTTCAGTTAAGGTCTGAGTGGTAATTATACCACAACTTGATTGACTTCATTATAGGCTAAGAAACGGTTAAGGTTCGGTAGTAAGAAATCAAGTGAAGAAAGTTAATGAGTGTCAACCGTTGAATGATAACGACGATGTTTTATTTAACATCTGTTTAAAATGAAATAATGGATTTAGAAATGGTTTCCCCCTGAGAATAAAGTATAATTTCTATAGAAAATAAAAATCTGTGAATATATGGAAATGTTTTCCGATAAGAATTATAGGAAATAAAAATGATAATTAGAAATGTTTTTCAAAAGGCCGTGAGAGGCTAACGGGTTTTGATAAATCAAATAGCGAGAACTAAGGAGCGAAAAGCCACACGACGAGAACGAAAAGCGGTAGAACGTAAGAGAAATAGATTTGCAAATTGAATTCGAGAATTGCGTAAGCATGGATTGGATAAGAAATTAAAGAAATAAAATTAAGGAAATCAGCAACTGACTGTATATTAGTCAAGTAGGATGACTTTCTGATTGTTGATCTGATGTTGGTTTCGGCCTTCGGGATTGATACTTAGGGAGTTGTTCGCTTGCTAATTGATGGTCGAAGGATATGAATACAAAAGAGAAATAGAGCGTGAATGAGAAATTTGTGAAAAGAAATTTGGAATTTTGGAAGTGTAAAGATTTGAATTAAGTGATGAATTAAATAATTAGAAAATTTGAGCAACGGGAAAACTGAAAGAAAATTGGGTTGGGGCCAGTAGATTCATAAATACGAGTTGAAGGGATACAAGATATCTGAATTGATTACGAGATCAAAATTAAATTTTTGAAATTTGAATGGAATTTGAGGATATTCGATTTTGGATATTGGAGGAAGAAGTTTCATAACTTATATGAAAAATATATAAGAATGAGACAATTGGAAATATGATTTGGAAAGAAAATCGTAATTATGATTTATGAGTACTATACGTATATAGTATTATATGTTTTCAAAGTAAAAATAAGGAAAGTACTTTCCTTCTCCTTTGAATTTCGAGCTTTGTTGAGATGCTGGTGGTGGTAGTAGGTTGTCTGGACATAAAACTCATGAGTTGCCGTTGAGCACGACTGCTAGCGAAATTCACAGGGCTGCAGATAGCCTACGGCGGTTGGATGTTTCCTTAGGGAATCAGGCGTAACCATTGTGATCGCTGCGATCTTGAGTCATTGGAATTCGACCGTGTAGCGAAATTCGCAGGGCTGCAGATAGCCTACGGCGGACGGATGTTTCTTGGAGGAACCAAGCATAACCATTGTGACTACTGCGATCTACAGTCGAATTATAAGGCCGTAATCCGTAGAGCTGTGAAAGCTTACGGGTGTGGATGTTTCCAGGGGGACCCAGGCGTAATCATTGTGTACCTGCGGTCCACTTAGATATCTTAGTGTTTGAGCCACCTGTTTAATGCAGCTATTTGTCTTCGTGACTTGGTTGGTCTTGGTGACCTGATTTGTCTTCATGACTTGAACGGTCCTCATGACTGGAGTAAATTTCATTTGATGATTTGATTTTGTGATCCAGAGATAGAGCAACCAACGCTCAATGACCTCAGATTTTCTTTGATTCTTAAATATCTTCCATTGATTTGTCCATGACGATATTCGTAGGGAAGCGATTTCCTACGGATACGGATGTTTTCTGGGGGATCCAGACGAAACCATTGTGTATCTGTGATTCATGAACAATCAACATATCAATATCACACTGGTACTTTCCGTATCTGTTTCCTTTTAAAAATTATTTTTGAAATATTTTCACTGGGAGTTGAATCAAGAATATTTATTACTTAGAGATTTTAGTTGTGCGTCTGGCCAGCGTATGCCTAACATATGTAAGAACGACAATAGACTTGTCAAGCTTCGAGTTATCAAATATTTTCAAATCAATAATTTTGGGATTTAAAATATATCTAACTAAATAAGCTAAGAAGGAGAATTTTGGTATAATAATATGAATATTTTCATTATAAAAGTTGTAAAAAAATTTGGATTTTAGAATTTTCAAATTGAAAATTTGTAACCTGAAAGGGAGATATTGTTTACACTCTTCAGTGAGTGTTTGGAAAAAATTTGAATGGACTGAATTGGTTGAACTAAGGTTGTAAGGAATAAGTGGAATGATGAATAGTAAATATTGATAGATGGGGTTATAAAGAAATTTGGAATAATTCGAGAAGCGTAAATCCAACTAATGCAAAATTTGAAGGGATTGGTTTTGTAAAGACATTCAATTTCTCGTGTTAATTGGATATGATAAAGAAAGAGGATCGATGATTTAAATATCGATATTTAATTTAGTTATGGAAAAAATTCATGAATATGGAAATTTGAAGTATACATTGGAATAACTCTAACGATCTTTCCTTTTCGAGGACGAAAAGTTTTAAAGGGGGGAAGATTGTAACGTCCCAAAAATTTCGTCTACTGGAATATGGAAATAATGGAAGATTTAACTATGAATAATCAATTTTATATTGATAATGGAGTTGGAAATAAAATAAAATAAAATAAAATAAAATAAAAACTAATATATGGTTTTGTGTATAAATTGGATTAAATATCTAATTTACTATGGTTGGTTCAAAATCAAATATTTTTGTTATATACTTGAATGGAATTTGATTGGATACAGGATCAGGTATTTGAAATTCGAATGAAAAACGTAGATAGTTGAATAGAAAAAATTAACGTTATTGTCGATAAACGAATTGGAGATTTATTTGTTGAATATATGGAAAATGAGTTTGAATATATGTATATTTGTATGTATAAAAAGATTGAATTTAACGACTTAAAATTTGGAAATGAACGGAGCTGTTGATGGTTAAACGAAATAAAATCAGAGAATCGATTTATAATTTAAAATTTTAAAATATCGTGTACACAAATGGAATCAGATTCTATTAGATTGATTTTATAATTTTTATCGCATTTAGAGGTTGTGTTAGCAATACAGATTTAGTGCGTTCAGCGGTAATTCGCAGTATAGTAAATATTTAATCAATCTCTAATATAACCTACACCAGTTGAAAACATGCCAAACTATCTTCTGATATACGCCACTACACTGTTACAGTAATGGACATCGTTCTTATCTCTGTGATTTTCCTCTATAAAAATCAAGTTCTCGTCCCATTTCTTCAACTAACAAATTTCTTCCTTTTTCAATTCTCATGGCCGATTATCCCCATTTCCAAAAAAACCGCTCCTCAAATTAATGGGTCCGTCTCCCTCTCGTTGCCTTCTTGGAAACCCTCCTCTAAATTAAAATAAGAATCAAACCTTTCCCCTATTAAATTAATGGCAGAAGCCAAATTTCAAGCCATCTCCAAATTAAACCCAAAACCAAATTTTCTCCAAATCAGTTTCACAAATCGAGACATGGCTACCGCTGTTATCGGTTCTTCCCCCTTTTGCAACCTGGCACTGCGATTTTAGCTATCTCCTCCATCGTGTGTTTTGCGACCCCGACGTTGTTGCCCCTTGCTACCTCTGTTTTGAACCCCACAGCCAAGCCTGACGCCGACCCCCACGACTTCGTCAAGTCTGTAGTCGGCCACTTCTGATTGTTGATTTAAGGTGAGTTATACTCACGATTAACATTTAATCAAGTAATTTAATTTCTGTTAAACTAGAGATTATGATGGCTTTAAATGCTTAATTGTTTGACTTGCTTGAAATTTCATTGGAAATTAGTTAAAAACTCTGCGATGTCAGTCCTTCGGTTCACCTTGCACACGTTGCCTTGTTGTGGTGTAATGTATGCTTGTTGTTGAAACTGGAAAACTCTCCTCTGGTTTGTTAGTGTTTATTGTTTTATCACCTTATACTTTCGTGAACTCATGCTTAGACCTTAATCTTGTCACCCTGTGTGGACTAGTGGTATATCCATTGAGTCTGTGTTCCACTGCCTTGTGTATGAATTTCATATTGCAACTATATGTAGAAAAATCGGTTCACTATATTTACCCAAAACACATGAATAAACTTGGATCCCTCAGCTCCACTTAATAGTATGCGAAGTAAAGTTGCCCAGGGTATTTGAACTGTATATGCTTTGCACTCTAGATTGGGTTAGACATTAAATGTTCATGTATTCAAGTCAGTATGGATACCTTAATTTGCAAATAACAGACAAGCAATTTACCATAAACCAACATCCACCATTATATTGTCAATGGGAAAATTTTCATCAAGGTAATTCATGCTTGCAAAGAGTTTGTACTTGTTATCTTGATTATAATCCATACTGTACCATTTGTCATTGCTGGTAAACAAGTTAGCTTTCATTGATTAAATTAAGATTAGGCAGGTTAGCTTCAATATTAGCAGCAAGATGCTATGTGAAGAAAACTGTAAATGGAAAATCCTTTATTAAGCCCACGCTTACACTTTAATTATTATGGTTTGACAGTCACAACTTCTGTAGGAGCAACAGATCTGAATAAGAAAAATAACATATCGATAAAAAAATTAGTGGGCTTGAGACTATATGTGTAACGACCCGCATTCTACGCATCATAGGATCGTAGAATATTTGTTTCTTTCACATACGAAGTCTATGGTCATGTAACTTTGGGAGACGATTATTGGAGTCATTTTCCATGTTCATGATTTTTGTCGATTTTTAAATGACCATTTTGCCCCCATGTGACGACCCAGAATTTCAACCCTTGAAAATCGACACTTTAACACCTTCTCGTATTCAAAATGTCGAAGATTCAAGTGTCGGATTCCTGGTTTTCTGGGGATATAACACATTAGATAAATCACAATGAAATAAAGAAACAACTTCTCATATATATATATATATATATATAACATGAGGTTACATCAGAGTTTACAACATTTCATAATCATAACCAAAAGAACAGCGGAAACTGACTAACAATGTAAATCCCATAACAGACTTCATCTTCACCTGAATTTCTCTGGATCACAAATGTCCACAAAATAATGTCCTAAAGAAAATAGCTAATACTCCACAGCAACAACAACTCCACAAAAGCAACAGATCCACTGAGGAAAAGCTCCGAGACACAAGCTCCAAGTACTGCTACTGGACCTGACACTAGGCTGCTCGTGTAAAAATTATGGGAACCCAGAATTTTATGTGAAACCAAAACAACTCCGGGTCAGTCATGGGACAGGTGTGAGAACTCATCATATTTGTTTGTGCATCGAAAATTCGCAATGACTTTTTGAAAAATGAAATTAACATAAGGTCTCGCGGCACACACACAATGTAAACGCATACATGGGCGAGGTTTCTCCTTATGATCGTCAAAAATCCTTTAATACGCGGAAACAATTTTGATATTATTATTATTGCATAATGTGAAAAACAATTTTTTGAAAGTAAATGTATTAATCTTAGCCGGCATAGGTACCATATACTATACTGATATAATAGTGTACAACTAAAATCATACGGGTTCGTAGTGGAGATTGGGTTTCCAATAAGGTCTAGGCAAAGGAACTTCCTTCTGAACCGAATTTTGAACACCTCTAGAGGGATGTTCGAGGATCAACTAATGCTCCTCATGCCAACACAAGGCCGGGTTACCCCTTAACTGGGTAACATAGAGTACGCCTGAGTATGCCATCTCCCGGTCGTTACCGACCTTTCCGAGCGCTCGCCAACAAAAACCACAAAAGTAGAAGTTTTCAACATAGGTTAATACCTAGGCTCCACACCATAGTACACCTTTTATCTAGAAGGAGACAACACCCCATAACCTTCCCGCATTTCTTCCTGTTTTGACCATTTACCTGTTTGTGAGGCTTGTCGAGGTTACGATACACAAAGCTACGCTTAAATAAGCCATGCTTTGATCATCTATAGCTCACCACATATCTTAAGTATGCCACATTATCAATTAACAACGCATCACTATTTTCTAATATACAACCTCTAAGCTCGTACGTCTTAGAGAAGGGTGTTAAGCAAGAGAATAATTCTTCGCCACCAAACAGATATATATTGATAAATAGTGCTACGCAGCTAATTACAATGTCAGACACACAATCCATACAAGTCCGTTCTGGGTCTGAACGAAACACAAATATGAAAATCTCCAAATATATTCAAATGTCATGCCACTTATAACCTCGTACCGGGGGATCAGTCCAATCGAGACATCAGCAATCAATCCAAACATTTCAAAGGATCCCGGTCTTCATTATCGTCATCAATGCCTTCAATTTCTCCACAAAGTCGTATTATTACTTGGAATGGTTTTCAGACATAAATCTGATCCCGGTCTTTCCAAATAATAAAGGTAACTTTAAAACCATGTGGGTATATAGGACCAAATCAAGTCTCAACTCATACTTCATGTTTGCAAACTCAAATTATAGTTCAAAATACTTTATTACTAGTTAGAAATCATTTACTAAGGTTCGGGAAAGATTTATAAATCTAGAGCACTTAAAACTCAATGTTTAACAAACTGCGTTACAAAGGCGTTTCAAAGTGTTTCAAAATACTAATAATGGCTAGTTTAAATAAAATGACTTTTTTGTTATCCAAAACTTCATGATTTTACCATAAATCATTTTTAAATAATTAATTATGATTTGGCAAATTTTTTCCGTATTTTTAAATAATTTATAGCAACCATTTTATAATTATAGTTAACTAACTCCATTTATAGCGACCTTTTCTAAATTATTTTAAATATAACTTGAAAATTATAAGTCGAAATTAAAATCTGTTTTCACTCATTTGAAAGCTCTCGTAAATAGGAATCAAATGTACTTTGTTTCGTGGAAATCCGATTTAAATTGCAAAAGTTATAAGTGTTTAAAGTTTATTACAAAAATACGTTAAATTCTAATATAAACAGTTTTCAAATTTAAATCTAAATTAAATTTTGAACTAACCTTCCTGTCCGTCGGATCAGTTAGGGATAGCCAGGGAGAGCAGGAAACTATATTTTCCAACTCAAGCCTAGGCACTATCCTCTCTGTCATCCTAGAACATTCCTGTTTTTATTTTTTATTATTTGACAAACTCTATTTTAATTACAATATACATTCACATAAATACTTTACTAAATTGCTTTAAAATGATTTAAAAAATTCATTTGTACTTATACTAACTATTTAAAAACAAATTCCAAATTTCAAATCTAAATGAATAAAATATTCGTTTATCACACAAACTTGGTCCCAGACTTGTCTGATATCCGTATAATCCACATATGTGCGGGCAACAAGTAAAATGCACACATCATTACTAAGAACAACCACGAAGCATCCATTCATCCATCACACGAGCATATATAGGTATATATATAACAGTGTATGTACAAGCGTTTTCCACTAAACGCTTATATTGCAATAATTACTAATTAACCATATCATCAATAACAATTCACATAGCATAGAAAGTGAAAAATACAAGTGTCGAGTTCTCACCTTGGGGTCCCACTATGCTATCCTCTATTGCTAGGCTGTTAGACCCACTATAGTTATCCCGGACTGACTGTTTGATGCTACGGACTTTGCAGCAATTTGTATATTTTATAAATGGAGGAAGAGGAGGATTTTCACCACGGAAGCCACGGATTTTAAGGTGGAGAAGAAGATGAAATGGAAGAGAAGATGAGAATGAATGCTTAAGTGAAGGAAAGGGGTGTATTTACACTTGAATTGAGTTAGTAAGGTGATGACACCTCGTAGGACATGTGTAATTCATGCATGTAATGTTGCATGCAAAATTACAAGTGTCCTCACACTTGTAATAAAGAGAAAGGAGGTGTTTTTGGTAGCATTTCCCCTTTAAACGCTATTAAAAACTATATACAACACTTAACCAAATGCTACCAAAGGTGTATATATAAGATTATATACTTCTTAACTATATTTTATAATCTAAGCCATTTATTACAACTTTAATTAACTTATAAACTAATCATTTAACTAGTCCAAAATTCCAGATCATTACACCCCAGTTGGTACTGTTTTGGCCATAACTTTTGATTGGAAAGGAATTTTGACCTGAAACCATTCCATTGGCTCCGGATGATGGTTTACCTTTCCGTAGAGTGATCACATGTGAAAACGAACTTACCGTTTGGGAGATATGGCTGAAACAAGTTTCTGATAGTGAAAAACAGCTTAACTGGGCGTAATTAGGGTGATTAGCAAAAGGGCCCATGACCCATTTCGGGATTAGAGATGTATAGGGGCTGATTAGGGTTAGAAAACATTTCTTTCAGCCGCCACTTTCATTCTTGGAACCCAAGCAATGGCCTCCAACACCCAAATCAACTTCTAATCACTATCTAATCAAGTTTTGGCTTAAACTACATCAAATTAAGGAGAGAAAGCAGCAAAGCAAGGTTAGAGCTGCTATGTTGCATTGGGAACAACGCCATAACAGTAGATTATTTCATGTCTAAAGTTTATTTGTTGCCAAGGTGAGTGATTTGCATAGTTTTGCACTAATTACGGTTATATAAGGGTAATTAGTGAAGATTAGCGAATTTATATATGATAAAATTCTGGAAAAATATTTATAAAATTCGAAATAATGTTTTAGACCTCTGTTAGAAATTTGGTTTGATTTGGTTAAGTTTTACTAATCATATCATTAGTTTTTCCTAAACATGCTTAGGAGGAAAACATGGGTTTTTGGGTATGTTTGATCCTTATAAACATGTCATATTGTTGTTTTAGTGTTTGTGGATGATTGCATAGAATAGTTAGAATGGTTGAAAACGCCGTAGTTTGGCGAAAATAGCTTGCTGGAAAAATTTGCAGCAAACCGGATAGGAGCATTCAGATAGGAGAATCCGGATAGGAGCATTCAGACAGGAGCAATCGGATAGGAGCAACCGAATAGGGGCATCTGATCCGAACCGGATAGGGGCATCCGATCCGAACCAGATAGGGGCATCCGACCCGAACCAAATAAGAGCATCCGAGCACCCGAACTAAACTAGAAAGGAGCATTCAAACCGAACAAAGCAGGAGGGGGCGAACTGAACCGAACTGAACCGGAGGATCGAACACCGAGTTGACCTAAACTCGAGATACAAAGGAAGTCCAAATGAGGAGTTGTATCTCAGGATTCAGATGGGAACCAAGGAGGGAACTTCATGAGTTGGGCTTTGCTGCGGGACGTGTGCTAAGGGGTTGTCGATGTCTGTAACTTTAGATCACTATGTGTAGGGGGTACGTGAACGGATTCAGGGCCACAGTGGCCTAGGTACGACTAAAGAGCTATAGACCAATGAAGTGGGGTCATTTGTAAAGACTTGGTCATGACTCCCTGGGATAATCTTGGTTGTAGCAGTTGTTGTACAAGTCGAACTCCGTCATTAATTCGATGGGTCTAGTGATTGACAGTGGTGGACATCGTATGCTTTACGCATTGAGTGAGAGTTGTGAGAATGGTTGCTATGTTTGATTATTTGCCTTCATCATGACATACACACCCCCACCCCCGTATCCTTTACACCATATGATAGTGGCACCTTAGAGTATTGTATGCTATGTAGTGCTAACTCTTTGGCTGCAGGTTCAGGTATGGTTTAGTATACCTGTTATTGTTCTGTTTAGTTGCTTATCGCTCATACCGGACTTTTTGTCTGACCCAGAGTTTTATGTCTCTTCTTATTACTCTGGGTGCTCTCACGAGAAGATTAGAGACAGGTTAGCTGGGTATGCACGAGTAGCTGATCCGGAGACGAGCAGGAGGCTTCCACATATGATACACACAGATATTCATCCTGTGTTGTTGGAGATCACTGCTTGGGCATTAGTAGTGCATCTTCTACTTGAACTTTCTTTTGCTTTAGAGATAGTTTAACGTTGTGATAATGATGTTCGATCATAAGCTGTATTTGGATTTCCGCTGCTGTGTTGGTTTAGTTTTCAGCTTATGCACTGTCTCGCCTGTTTTATGTCAAGATTATGTTATTATTATATTTTGTTCCATGAGCTGTGAGTGTGACGATCCCAAAACCCCGTGACACGGTGTTAAGGATAATCATTGGAATATAACACATTAATCATCATTAGCAGATCACAGATAATAGCATAAACAGAAAATAGAATAATTTACACACATATGACAGCGGAATCATATAGATATCATCACATCAGAGAAGCACAGTACAGGATACAACTTAGTGCATAATGATACATAATCAGTCACCATCGCCTGAGGCGGAATCATACATAAAGGGTACACAAAAGGAATAGCAGTCCACATCGCCAATGGCGGAATCATAATATAGATACAATAATGGCGGAGAAAATCCAAGTCAGCACGGTGTAGTCAAGCCTCGCCATGAGCCAAAAGGTGCGTCAGTAACCTGTAACTAGGCTGCCCGTGTGAAAATGAAGGCACTCGATTTTGCAAGGTGAAACAAACTACGAGTCGGTCATGGGACTAGTATGAGAAATCTACTCAACTTATTAACAACAATAATATGGCAAATCAAAGGACCACGCCACTTTCGCGGAACGGGTTTACTCCAATGAGTGCTAGTGCATGAAATAAAATAAATAATTAAATCAACGCAATGCTTTTTATAAAATGAAGCCATTATAAGACTCAGGTCCCATCACACAATGCAACGCAAGCCGGAGGATAGAGTTTTCCCTTATAATGGCCAAAAATGCTTCATACGTATAAAACAAAAGTGTTTGATATTATTACTAGTGCATATATGTTTCAAAAGCAAATTCAATCATAAATATCAATCCTAGACGGCATGGGTACCATATATCATGTCGCCATACTAGTAATACAATCATGTCCGCATATTTCATATTGGAAATTGGATTCCTTCATGAGTCGAGGCAAGGAGCAAGCTCCTCTCCGATTCGAGACACTTTAGCAAATGCCTCGGGACCGCACACAGCAATCCCTTGGATCCTCCAAGGCTGGTCCTCTCTTACTTTTGAGGATTAGTTATTCCTGAACAAACGTTTCCCGATCCTTACAGACCTATATCGAGGCGCCTCGTATTCCAACAACCACACAGGTGAAAAGTAGATATAAATGTCAGGGCTGGGAGGTCACTGACACCACCATAGCTAGAAAGAAACGTCGTGCACTCCTTGGGTCCTTCTCCCGTTTTTGACTCATACCGGGGTGTGAGACTCGCGAATTCACGTTATACACAAAGCTACGTCACACAGACCATGCTTTGATCATCAACCACAAGACTTTGCTTTGCAACAGAAGCCTTGATCATATGCCACTTAGGCGTGCCACACAGGCAATCCACTCCATGCGACTGATTTCTGTCAATACATAACCTCTGAGCTCGTACGTCTCAGAGAGGGGCGTTAAGCAAGAGAATAAATTCTCCGCCGCCAAACAGATATGTATTTAACAGAGATAAATCAGCACAGAACAAAATCCAATGTCAGACACACAGTCCATTTACAAGTCTGTTCTGGGTCTGAACGAAACCGGAGGCACCAATTCCTCGCATATCCGTACAATCAACAGTATGTTTGGACGGCTACTACTTCAATTCCTTCATGGTAGCTACTCCAATCACGAGCATCAGTAGCGCCCATCCATCCAATGTGGAGATCGTCGGTCTTCAGCCGTCTTCGACTCTTCGACTTCTCAACGTCGATCGATTATTTGAAATGAGATAAACTCGGCCTTTTCAAATAACCCACGTATATTTAGATTTTCAAATCAATTAATCACATGGTTGGACTATTCAACATTCACATTTCAGTTATTTAGTTATAATTTTTCATGTCAAATACATTCAACCATCACATATCAAGCAAACACAACAAAATTGGTTTATTTCCACTCTATATCGTCTATAATATTTTATAACGATATATCGCCATTTTTATTTAATTTAAAACGGCCATATTTAATTAAACGACGTTTCGGGTCGTGTCGATGCACTGGTGCTACTTTTCACTAATTTTGTTTTACACATATCTGAAAATCTAACCGTTGGATCTTCACAAATTTTACATCATTAGGAAGGTCATTTCAAAACGAATTCAACGGTTTCAGTTTTGGGAAAATCCAACGGTCGGATCTTCTACACTAGCCATTTGAAGTTACGATTTCCATTTACGAACTGCAGCGTCGATATTCGATTTAATTTAATTATATTTATATATATATATATATAATCATTTCTGGCGCTGTTTTTCTTCAGTTTTGAATTAAACATTCCAGACAATCCAACCGTCGGATCTTCACAAAGTTGGTGCCGTTGGAAAGATATTTCCAAGGCGAACCCAACGATTGCGGTTTCGGGAAAATCCAATGGTCGGATTTCCCGCACTAGTCGTTTGAAATCACGGTTTCAAAACACGAACTGCACGACCACGTTTCGTTTTAATTCTATTTATATTTATATAGTTATATAAATATAGTTCTTTCAAAAATTCCTATATCGTTTCCACTTCAATTATTTCACTAACGCCTTTAAATTTCGGAAAATTTAGCCACTTTGTACGGGAGGGTCTGGGAAAATTCCCAAATAGCCACACGGGCGTCTCATATCAAAAAGAAAAAGAAAAAGCCAAGCGGCTAGCCAACAGGCTCATAAAATCATCACCCAAACAAAGCAGTAAATGTGTACCTATTTGTCGGGCACAAAATTTTATTTCTCTTCTCTAGCCCCTTTTCTTTAACCTATTCAATAGATATGCATGTACATATATACAATTTCTAACACTTATCATTTTCCATTCAATTTCATATTTGATTTGCTTTGGTTTAAAAACACCATTCATTCTAATGTTGCATGCATAGGCTAAAATCATATCATTAGCTAATTAATGTATATTTCAACTCATGCACGTTTATTTGAACAAGTGGCTATTTTTAACACTTCACATTTCAAAGATGATAATTTTGGCGAACTAAAATAGATTTCAACACATGACTATTTTATTTATTTCCTATGCATGTTAAAAATAATATTTCTATCACAAATATTTATTTCAACGTCCGCATATCTTTAGCATATCACAAATATGATAAAAATGATATTTTTATCGTTCAAAATATTTGTTCAACAAATGGATGTTTTCAATACTTCATTGTTTCAATAAAAATGTAATTTTTATTGTACGATCTTTTTATTCAACACATGAACCTTTCCACTACACACACTTCTCAACAAATGAGCATTTCCACACATGGACATTTTATTTATGTAGTTCATATTGGAAACACGGGATATCTATTGTTGAAACTATTTATATAAGGCGAATATTTTTCATACTTCATATATATATAAAAATGTGATTTTTATTGTTAACACACTTCGTTCATTCACAAATGAATTTAATTTTCACACAACACTTTTCAACACACAAACATTTCCACACATGGATATAGTTTCAACATATGGCTTTAATTTCAACACATGAAAATAATTTCAACATATGAAAATAATTCTAACACACAAAGATTATTCAAAATTTCGGCAGCATAACGGCAGGGTAGTTAAAACTAGCACCGTCCCTAGTACGGCTCCTCGCTCTACCTTAAAACCTCGCGGTTTTTGACAATGTAGATTCATGCATCTAATTCGCACGCTGGCTGCATGTTTATTTTTATTTCCACAAATATTTCCAATTCATTTCAATCACCAATGGGTATTTTTAAACCACAACCAAACAATATCAACCACAAACAATTATTCAACCATTCGTAATTTTCATCCAATATTTCACACCAATTCACCACAATAAATATCGTCCATGGTTTGTGGATGAGGGGAGTATGTATATATATATATATATATATATATATATAATTGCTATATTTCACTTGCATTTCAACACATATATCAATTATTCTATGCATGTACAATTCATACTTCGCTTATATAGCTTACACTACATATGTACATGAGGTATACAACACGTATGTAATTTATATTTCGCTAATATAAATTATACACGACATTTTCCATTCAATTTCATATTAATTTAGATTTCTCACATTGGTTTTCGGAGTGCTAAAAATCGATACGATGTCAGAAAAATCCGCGGCTTCTTCTATTGGGTAGAGAGCTTCCTTGCGGTCCCGATGTTTCTTGTTTCATCGAATTTCGTCAACACACTAAAAAGATATGATTTTTCAAAGTGTAAAGATCAAAGAAAAACTCACTTTCACGATGCTTCAAAACTAGGTTTAAAGTTTTCGCGAAATCAGTGGCGCGTGGGGACGATCGGGGGTGCTGACGTGGAAGAGGACGGCGAGGGCTTCACGGCGCTGGTGGTTTGAGGGGGTGCGGTGGCAGATCGGAGCGGCGGCGGCGCTCGGAAGGTCGGGACTTCCTGGCCTCGATTCAGGTGGAGGAGGCGACGAGGGTGGCGATGCTGGGGTCGGATTTGAAGAGGAGGCGGAGGCGCTTCGAATGGTGGCGGTGGCGAAGGCTGTAGGTGGCGGCGGCGGAGGACAGAAGGTCAGGAGCTCGGGTCGCCGTTGATTCGAGCGGTTTTCTTTTTTTTTTTTTAATTTTTGAAAGGAGAATTCTGATTGGCCGAGGACTATATTAAATTTTTAAATAGTGTTTTCTCAAACGAACTCCTTTTTAAACCCAACGACTGTCACCTCTAGCTAAATACCCCCATTCCGGACACAATGGGATATGTTTCGTAGGCCAATTCGACTGTTACAGTCAGTTATTTTTCAAATTAAAGTATAAAACATTTAATTTTTAACTCTGAATGCACATTTCAATTTGCCAGGGCCACAAACTGATTCGAAAAATTCCATAAAAATAAATCTAGCTATGTTTTGACGCTACGGTCCCAACAAAACTAGTTTCGTCGAATTCTGAGGTCGTTTGAAAAATGGCCATTTTCTGGTCGATCCAATTTAACAGAAATTGACCAATCACATTTTCTTTTGCCCCGCTCACATACTAGCTTCAAAATTTATGAAATTTGAAACCTAGCAATAGTTTGACATCCCGGACCCAACAAAAGTGATTTCGTCGAATTCCGAGGTCATATGCAAAATATCTATTTTCCAGGGCTATATATTCTATATACCGACCCTTCTGAAAATTCATTTGGCCATAACTTTTGATTCCCGTTATGAAACTTCGATTTTTCAGATTCGTTAGAAAGGTATTGACTAACAGATTCAAATATTTTTGGTTTTGCTAAAATCCGTTACATTTTCCACCCTGCACAGTCAGTCAAAGTTTGAATTCAATTTTCAAACTGACTCACTATTTCTAATTCACTATTTTATTGAAATATTCTATTTCAGTTGTTCAAATTCCTTTGAAATAACCAATTTAAAAATTTTAAATTGGCTCGTATTTTCCGGTTTATTACAATATCCCCCACTTAAAACTTTTCGTCCTCGAAAAGGAAACAACAGTAAAGTAGGAAGTAAAACGTAAATGCAAAGTATTGTAAAGGTACCTTGCACCGGAGTTAGTCAGAGATATCCACTCTGCATTTGGGGTAAGCTTGCTTAATGCTTTCCTCAGTTTCCCAAGTACAGTCTCTAGGAGAACTGCTCCACTGCACTTTAACTAAATGAACCTTTTTGCTTCTAAGTTCTCTAGTTTCTTTGCCAACAATCTTTAATTGCTCTCTTCTGAGTGATAATTCTGGAGTTATCTCCACATCCCCTTGCACTGCTTCTTCTACAACAAGATCCGGATCATGCACATGTCTTATAATTTGAGATACGTGAAATACATTGTGCACTCTAGGCAACCAATCTGGCAATTGAACCCTATAAGCAAGAGTTCCAATTCGTTTAAGTATAGGAAAGGGACCAATAAATCTGGGTGCCAACTTCCCAGTTTTGCCAAATCTGATTACTCCTCTCATCGGAGAAACCTTCAAATAAACATGATCACCCACAGCAAATGTCAAATCTCTCCTTCTTGAGTCTGCATAACTTTTCTGTCGGTTTTGGGCGGTTTTCAAACGCTTCTTTATGAAGTCGACTTTATCGGATGCTTCCCAAATCATATCGGGTCCTAGTACAAGTCTGTTTCCAAGTTCTACCCAACATGCTGGAGATCTGTAGGGTCTGCCATATAATGCTTCAAATGGCGACATTCTCAAACTTGCTTGATAGCTATTGTTATATGAGAATTCGGCCAAATGAAAATGATCTTCCCATGACCCACCAAAATCAATTATACAAGCCCGCAATAAATCTTCTAGAATTCTATTCACCCGCTCAGTTTGGCCATCTGTTTGAGGGTGATAAGCGGTGCTCATATTCAGTTTTGTTCCTAATTCTGTCTGGAAAGCCTCCCAGAATTTGCTAGTAAATAGGGGATCTCTATCACTGACTATACTGATGGGAATTCCATGCAGCTTAACAATTTCTCTGAAATATATCTGTGCTAGACTTTGAGCAGTTCTATTGGACCTAACAGGTATAAAATGGGCAGTCTTTGTGAAGCGATCTACGATTACCCAAATGCTGTCATTACCTTTCTTGGTTCGTGGCAACCCGACTATGAAATCCATGGAAATCTGTTCCCATTTACAGCCTGGGACTTCCAACGGTTGTAACAGTCCAGCTAGCTTCTGTTGGTCACTCTTGACCAATTGACAAGTAGGGCATCTGCTAACATACAAAGAAATATCTCTTTTCATTGCCTTCCACCAAAAAGTGCGTTTGATATCGTTGTACATTTTACTCACCCCAGGATGGATGCAAAATTTGGATTTATGGCATTCGTCCAGCACTTCTCTTTTGAGCTCAGGAAGGTTGGGAACAAAAATTCAACCATTCAGCCTCAGAACTCCTTCTTTATCTACTTGAAAGCTTGAGGGTTCTCCCTTCTGGATTCTTTATTTGATCTTTTGATTGAAATAATCATTCTTCTGGAGAGCACATATCTTATCGATCAAGCTAGGTGTAATTATAAAATGGGCAACTATTGCGGTATTTCTACTAAGTGCATCCGCTACAACGTTAGCCTTCCCCGGCGTATACAGGATATCCAGATCATACGCTGCAAGAAATTCTAGCCAACGCTGCTGTCTCAGATTCAGGTCTTTCTGGGTATATAAATACTTCAACGATTGATGATCCGTGTAGAGTATAAATTTCTCGCCCAACAAATAATGCCTCCAGATTTTCAATGCAAAAACGATGGGTAGCAACTCAAGATCTTGGGTCACATAATTCTTCTCATGCGGTTTCAGTTGGCGGCTTGCATAAGCTACTACTTGGCCTCTCTGCATTAACACTGCACCAAGACCTCTAATAGAAGCATCTATCCAAACTGTTAAATCCTGATTGCCATCAATAATAGTTAACACTGGAGCAGTGGTCAGCTTCGATTTCAATTCCTGGAAAGCTTCTTCACAGTCGGAAGTCCACTTAAACTTCTCATGTTTCTTTGTGAGCTTCGTTAACGGACCGGATATCTTCAAAAAATCCTTAACGAACTTTCAATAATAACTAGCCAACCCCATAAAACTTCTAACTTCTGTGGGAGTAGTGGGTTGTTTCCAGTCTTGAATCGCTGTTATTTTACTTGGGTCAACAGAAATTCCTTTCTCTGACACGACATGGCCAAGAAATTTGACTTCTTCTTGCTAGAAGACACATTTAGAGAATTTGGCTTTGAAGACGTTCTTCCTTAGAATCTCCAATACTTGTTCTAAGTGTTTTTCATGCTCGGGTTTTGATTTGGAGTAGATTAAAATATCATCGATGAATATGAGGACAAATTTATTCAGAACTCCCCTGAACACTCTATTCATTAGATCGACAAAGTATGTTAGAGCGTTGCATAGGCCAAACGGCATTACTAACCATTCATAAAATATTTCTAGACCTCTGAAAGCTGTCAAAGGAACACACTCTTCTGCTATTCTCAATTGATGAAAACCTGTAGCTAGGTCCATTCGGGAAAATACTTTCGCCCCATTCAATTGGTCTAGCAAATCATCAATGCGGGGTAATGGATATTTGTTTTTAAGCGTCTGTTTGTTGAGGTCTCGGTAATCAACACATAATCGAAGAGTACCGTCTGACTTTGGGACAAACACAACAGCTGCACCCCAATTAGAAAAACTTGGTCTGATTATACCTTTCCACAACAGTTGACGAGTTTGATCGCCTAATTCTTCTTTTTCTTTCGGAGTCATTCTGCGAATTGGATGTACCACTTGTCTGGCATTAGGAATTAGATCGATTCGGAATTCTATTTCTCTTTGCGGAGGTAAGTTTTCAACTTCTTCAAACACATCCGCATAGTTTCTAACAATCGGAATCTTTTCCATGGAAGTGGGGATAAGTTCTACTGCTGACCAAAACTCTTCTCTATTCGGATTCGAACCATGACAGGGTATATATATATATCCAAGCTCCATTCGGATTTTAACGATTCTTTCCGCACATTTCACTTCGGCTTCATACTTCGTTAACCAATCCAGCCCTAGAATGATATCGAATTCGGGAAAATCCATAACGACTATATTGAAAGGAAACTTGTAGAAAGAATAAGAGATTGGCACTTTACAACAGGAATTGAGAGTAACGGGACCCCCTATCGGGTTATGAACTTCAACCGATTCTTTGAGCTTTCGTTGTTTTAACTTTAATTTGTGAACTGTGTTTCTAGCAATAAAACTACGTGATGCACCTGTGTCAAACAATACAGAAACAGGAATATTTTTAATTGTAAGGGTACCTCCCAAAACATCAGGTTTACCTGCTCCATCGGAAGCAGCTGGCGGGCTAGACCCGTCATAGACATGAGCTACTGTAGCTTTCTTCAGCAAAGGACAGTCTTTGACCAGATGATCGGTCTTGCGTCAGTTGAAGCACGAGCGAGGGTTCTGAGAGCCTTGGCTCGAGCCTTGAGAATTTGTCTTCTGTCTCTTCGGAGCTGTGCAGACGTTTGAGTAGTGCCCCGGCTTACCACAGTTAAAGCAATTTCCTCTTGGCGGCTTGCCAGTGTGAGGTTTTGAAGATGCTGCTTGGCTTGACTCGCCTTGATTTACAGCAGGCTTGCGCTTGTTTCCGGCTTGGCTTCTAGCTCGATCCTGATCCAAATGCCTTTGATCAAGGTCTTCATAGTTGCATGTCATTTCCACTAGTTCGTTGAATTCCAGCTTGACATGGGCCATGGCTCTATCATGATATTGTCGTCTTAGCCCAAGGATAAACCTCTTATTTTTGGATTTTCCGGTAGCAACGAGCTCCGGAGCATAGGGCGACAACATTGTAAATTTATTCATATAATCTTGCACGGAAAGATCCCCTTGCTGGAGATTGGCGAAGTCATCGTGCATTCTTTCTAGAGCTTGTTCTGGGACATATTTCTCTTTGAAGAGTTCTTTGAATCCATCCCATGGTTTTCCAGCTTCCCTATTCCCGACGGTAAGAGATTCCGACCATAATTCAGCTTGTTCCTGCATAAGCCAGGCGCCCATAATAGCTTTGTCTTCATCTCCAAGCCTTAGGCCTTCAAGAATTTTCTCGCATGTTTTGAGCCATGCAAGGGCCTCTATTACGGTGCGAGTTCCCGAGAAGGTCTTGCCTCCCAAGTTCTTATATCTCTTAGCTACACGGTCAAGCTCGAAGTATTGAGCTGCCGGAGGTAGTATCCAAAGTCCTTCTTGAGCTGGGACTTCTCCCCTTCCTCGGCCGGCACGGCCTCCTCTAGCGGCGGCTGCTCTGGTAGCCATTTTTCAAATTCTGTATAAGCAACGAAAAAGTCAGCTAACAGAAATGATAGTCTATTGCATAGTTAAGCAGAAAATTTACGGAAAGATAACAATGGATTGATCAAATTGTTTTTACTATTCTGTTCGGCTCATTCTAGGACTTTACTAGTCCTATCTCTAATGAGCGACTCGCCTTAGAATACTACTGATTCTATTTTGACGAAGTGTTTAATGTGTTAGACTCCAGAACTAAGGTTAACCAAAGCTCTAATACCAGCTGTGACGATCCCAAAACCCCATGACACGGTGTTAAGGATAATCACTGGAATATAACACATTAATCATCATTAGCAAATCACAGATAATAGCATAAACAGAAAATAGAATAATTTACACACATATGACAGCGGAATCATATAGATATCATCACATCAGAGAAGCACAGTACAGGATACAACTTAGTGCATAATGATACATAATCAGTCACCATCGCCTGAGGCGGAATCATAAATAAAGAGTACACAAAAGGAATATCAGTCTACATCGCCAATGGCGGAATCATAATATAGATACAATAATGGCGGAGAAAATCCAAGTCAGCACGGTGTAGTCAAGCCTCGCCATGAGCCAAAAGGTGCGTTAGAAACCTATAACTAGGCTGCCCGTGTGAAAATGAGGGCACCCGAGTTTGCAAGGTGAAACAAACTACGAGTCAGACATGGGACTGGTATGAGAAATCTACTCAACTTATTAACAACAATAATAAGGCAAATCAAAGGACCATGCCACTTTCGCGGAACGGGTTTACTCCAATGAGTGCTAGTGCATGAAATAAAATAAATAATTAAATCAACGCAATGCTTTTTATAAAATGAAGCCATTATAAGACTCAGGTCCCATCACACAATGCAACGCAAGCCGAAGGATAGAGTTTTCCCTTATAATTGCCAAAAATTCTTCATACGTATAAATCAAATGTGTTTGATATTATTACTAGTGCATATATGTTTCAAAAGCAAATTCAATCATAAATATCAATCCTAGACGGCATGGGTACCATATATCATGTCGCCATACTAGTAATACAATCACGTCCGCATATTTCGTATTGGAAATTGGATTCCTTCATGAGTCGAGGCAAGGAGCAAGCTCCTCTCCGATTCGAGACACTCTAGCAAATGCCTCGGGATCGCACACAGCAATCCCCTGGATCCTCCAAGGCCGGTCCTCTCTTACTTTTGAGGATTAGTTATTCCTGAACACACGTTTCCCGGTCCATACAGACCTATATCGAGGCGCCTCGTATTCCAACAACCACACAGGTTAAAAGTAGATATAAATGTCAGGGCTGGGAGGTCACTGACACCACCATAGCTAGAAAGAAATGTCGTGCACTCCTTGGGTCCTTCTCCGGTTTTTGACTCATACCGGGGTGTGAGGCTCGCGAATTCACGTTATACACAAAGCTACGTCACACAGACCATGCTTTGATCATCAACCACAAGACTTTGCTTTGCAACAGAAGCCTTGATCATATGCCACTTAGGCGTGCCACACAGGTAATCCACCCCATGCGACTGATTTCTGTCAATACATAACCTCTTAGCTCGTACGTCTCAGAGAGGGGCGTTAAGCAAGAGAATAAATTCTCCGCCGCCAAACAGATATGTATTTAACAGAGATAAATCAGCACAGAACAAAATCCAATGTCAGACACACAGTCCATTTACAAGTCTGTTCTGGGTCTGAACGAAACCGGAGGCACCAATTCCTCGCATATCCGTACAATCAACAGTATGTTTGGACGGCTACTACTTCAATTCCTTCATGGTAGCTACTCCAATCACGAGCATCAGTAGCGCCCATCCATCCAATGTGGAGATCGTCGGTCTTCAGCCGTCTTCGACTCTTCGACTTCTCAACGTCGATCGATTATTTGAAATGAGATAAACTCGGCCTTTTCAAATAACCCACGTATATTTAGATTTTCAAATCAATTAATCACATGGTTGGACTATTCAACATTCACATTTCAGTTATTTAGTTTTAATTTTTCATGTCAAATACATTCAACCATCACATATCAAGCAAACACAACAAAATTGGTTTATTTCCACTCTATATCGTCTATAATATTTTATAACGATATATCGCCATTTTATTTAATTTAAAACGGCCATATTTAATTAAACGACGTTTCGGGTCGTGTCGATGCACTGGTGCTACTTTTCACTAATTTTGTTTTACCCATATCTGAAAATCTAACCGTTGGATCTTCACAAATTTTACATCATTAGGAAGGTCATTTCAAAACGAATCCAACGGTTTCAGTTTTGGGAAAATCCAACGGTCGGATCTTCTACACTAGCCATTTGAAGTTACGATTTCCATTTACGAACTGCAGCGTCGATATTCGATTTAATTTAATTATATTTATATATATATATATAATCATTTCTGGCGCTGTTTTTCTTCAGTTTTGAATTAAACATTCCAGACAATCCAACCGTCGGATCTTCACAAAGTTGGTGCCGTTGGAAAGATATTTCCAAGGCGAACCCAACGGTTGCGGTTTCGGGAAAATCCAATGGTCGGATTTCCCGCACTAGTCGTTTGAAATCACGGTTCCAGAACACGAACTGCACGGCCACGTTTCGTTTTAATTCTATATATATAGTTATATAAATATAGTTCTTTCAAAAAATTCCTATATCGTTTCCACTTCAATTATTTCACTAACGCCTTTAAATTTCGGAAAATTTCGCCATAACCTCCTTTGTACGGGAGGGTCTGGGAAAATTCCCAAATAGCCACACGGGCGTCTAATATCAAAAAGAAAAAGAAAAAGCCAAGCGGCTAGCCAACAGGCTCATAAAATCATCACCCAAACAAAGCAGTAAATGTGTACCTATTTGTCGGGCACAAAATTTTTTTTCTCTTCTCTAGCCCTTTTTCTTTAACCTGTTCAATAGATATGCATGTACATATATACAATTTCTAACACTTATCATTTTCCATTTATTCATATTTGATTTGCTTTGGTTTAAAAACACCATTCATTCTAATGTTGCATGCATAGGCTAAAATCATATCATTAGCTAATTAATGTATATTTCAACTCATGCACGTTTATTTGAACAAGTGGCTATTTTTAACACATCACATTTCAAAGATGATAATTTTGGCGAACTAAAATAGATTTCAACACATGACTATTTAATTTATTTCCTATGCATGTTAAAAATAATATTTCTACCACAAATATTTATTTCAACGTCCGCATATCTTTAGCATATCACAAATATGGTAAAAATGATATTTTTATCGTTCAAAATATTTGTTCAACAAATGGATGTTTTCAATACTTCATAGTTTTAATAAAAATGTATTTTTTATTGTACGATCTTTTTATTCAACACATGAACCTTTCCACTACACACACTTCTCAACAAATGAGAATTTCCACACATGGACATTTTATTTATGTTGTTCATATTGGAAAGACGGGATTTTTATTGTTGAAACTATTTATATAAGGCGAATATTTTTCATACTTCATATATATATATAAAAATGTGATTTTTATTGTTAACACACTTTGTTCATTCACAAATGAATTTAATTTTCACACAACACTTTTCAACACACAAACATTTCCACACATGGATATAGTTTCCACATATGGCTTTAATTTCAACGCATGAAAATAATTTCAACATATGAAAATAATTCTAACACACAAAGATTATTCAAAATTTCGGCAGCATAACGGCAGAGTAGTTAAAACCGGCACCGTCCCTAGTACGGCTCCTCGCTCTACCTTAAAACCTCGCGGTTTTTGACAATGGGGATTCATGCATCTAATTCGCACACAGGCGGCATGTTTATTTTTATTTCCACAAATATTTCCAATTCATTTCAATCACCAATGGGTATTTTTCAACCAAAACCAAACAATATCAACCACAAACAATTATTCAACCATTCGTATTTTTCATCCAATATTTCACACCAATTCACCACAATAAATATCGTACATGGTTTGTGGACGAGGGGAGTATACATATATCAATTATTCTATGCATGTACAATTCATACTTCGCTTATATAGCTTACACTACGTATGTACATGAGGTATACGACACTCATGTAATTTATATTTCGCTAATATAAATTATACACGACATTTTCCATTCAATTTCATATTAATTTAGATTTCTCACATTGGTTTTCGGAGTGCTAAAAATCGATACGATGTCAGAAAAATCCGCGGCTTATTCTATTGGGTAGAGAGCTTCCTTGCGGTCCCGATGTTTCCTGTTTCATCGAATTTCGTCAACACACTAAAAAGATATGATTTTTCAAAGTGCAAAGATCAAAGAAAAACTCACTTTCACGAAGCTTCAAAACTAGGTTTATAGTTTTCACGAAATCATTGGCGCGTGGGGACGATCGGGGGTGCTGACGTGGAAGAGGACGGCGAGGGCTTCACGGCGCTGGTGGTTTGTGGTGGTGCGGTGGCAGATCGGAGCGGCGGCGGCGCTGGGAAGGTCAGGACTTCCTGGCCTCGATTCAGGCGGAGGAGGCGACGAGGGTGGCGATGCTGGGGTCGGATTTGAAGAGGGGGCGGAGGCGCTTCGAATGGTGGCGGTGGCGAAGGCTGTAGGTGGAGGTAGCGGCGGCGGCGGAGGAGAGAAGGTCAGGAGCTCGGGTCGTCGTTGATTCGAGCGGTTTTCTTTTTTTTTTTTAATTTATGAAAGGAGAATTCTGATTGGCCGAGGATTATATTAAATTTTTAAATAGTGTTTTCTCAAACGAACTCCTTTTTAAACCCAATGACTATCCTCCCCAGCTAAATACCCCCATTCCGGACACAATGGGATATGTTTCGTAGGCCAATTCGACTGTTACAGTCAGTTATTTTTCAAATTAAAGTATAAAACATTTAATTTTTAACTCTGAACGCACATTTCAATTTGCCAGGGCCACAAACTGATTCAAAAAATTCCATATAAATAAATCTAGCTATGCTTTGACGCTACGGCCCCAACAAAACTAGTTTCGTCGAATTCTGAGGTCGTTTGAAAAATGGCCATTTTCTGGTCGATCCAATTTAACATAAATTGACCAATCACATTTTCTTTTGCCCCGCTCACATACTAGCTTCAAAATTTATGAAATTTGAAACCTAGCAATAGTTTGACATCCCGGACCCAACAAAAGTGGTTTCGTCGAATTCCGAGGTCATATGCAAAATATCAATTTTCCAGGACTATATATTCTATATACCGACCCTTCTAAAAATTCATTCGGCCATAACTTTTGATTCCCGTTATGAAACTTCGATTTTTCAGATTCGTTAGAAAGGTATTGACTAACAGATTCAAATATTTTTGGTTTCGCTAAAATCTGTTACATTTTCCACCCTGCACAGTCAGTCAAAGTTTGAATTCAATTTTCAAACCGACTCACTATTTATAATTCACTATTTTATTGAAATATTCTATTTCAATTGTTCAAATTCCTTTGAAATAACCAATTTAAAAATTTTAAATTGGCTCCTATTTTCTGGGTTATTACAGTGAGACATTCCATAGGTTCCTTGTTAGTTCATTCTCTTCTTTCCTTTCTTTGGCGACCGTTCCGTGCTAGTCGGGCATGTGTACAGCGCACCTTCGGGGGAAACGCAGGCTGGTGCGGGGCGGGTCGTCACACTTGGTATCAGAGCTCTATGTTGCGTAGTTAACCTAGGGAAGTTACCTGGGAGAGATAGTATACATATATGAGAGCGCGTATTTATGATTATTTTTGTTTTCAAAAGCTATATATATATATATATATATATATATATATATATTCTATTAGTATAGCTAAGGATGAAGTCGCACTGCACTAGCACCACTTTGGAGATAGTTAATCGTTTTCTCTGTGCAGATTGAACGATGAGCTGATACGTAAGGGGTACCGGTAGAGGAGCCAATAATGGGAATGCTTCTGAGATGAGGACGATGTTTACTGATCTCATGAGAGAGATGCTTAGGGATGTGCAGAGAGCAGCTCCCAATGCTAGAAATGGTGGTTTTCCAGTAGTGCAAGCGCCTAGGGCCGATTTCGCTAAGCTGAATAAGGATTATACTAGTCTTGGTGGGAGGCCGTTCCATGGAACGGAGTCGGCTATGGACGTTCAGGATTGGCTGGATAGCTGCGAGCGTATCTTCGAAGACTTGGGTATCGAGGATGCGATGAAGAGAAGGCTAGCATCCCGTCAGTTGCAAGGACAGACAATGAATTGGTGGAATGCTATAAAGGCAGCAACCCCAGAGGATCATATTACTTAGGATCGGTTTAAGGTTCGCTTTAGCGATAAGTTCATTCCAGCTGCTCAGAAGTCAGTGTTGTTTAAGAGATTCTTGGAACTCAAGCAGAATGGCAGAGCTGTCTCGGAGTATATTGCTGAATTCGACACTTTGTCGAAATATGGGTTATCCTAAATAGATACTGCCGAGAAGAAGAACAAGAAGTTCATAACTGGCTTGGATGGATACTTGGGGGAAAGGCTTATTAACCACATCGATGAGACATTTGGGTCGATTGTGGGGAAAGCTTTAAGATTAGAGAGTCTTTACCCTAAGTCGAAAACTGAGGTTGCATCTGCAGAGGAGCCAAAGCCGCAAGCAAGCGGTGGAGGAAAGAATGGTTCTCAGAATAAGAGAAAGCAGAGTCAGACTAAGGATGGCCAGAAGAAAAAGGATAAGAAAGACGTTAAGTGCTTCAGCTGCGGTAAGAAGGGCCATTATGCTAGTAATTGTCGGGCCAAGCCAGCGGAAATGAAGTGCTTCAACTGTGGCCAAGTGGGACATCACAAGGACAAGTGTCCGCAAACCCCTAAAGAAAAGAAGATGGTGAAAGCATATGCCCTTAACGCTATTCCTTCTTCGTCGAATGCCCCAACTGCGGCGGATAAAGGAAAGAATGTCGTTATCCAAGGTATGCTTTCTGTTTATGATGTTCTTGTTAGAGTTTTGATTGATACCGGAGCTTCCAGTTCTTTCATATCTACTGACCTGGTAGATAGGTTGGGATTAGAGCCCGAGATTGTCGATAGACCTTTAGTAGTGACGAACCCGATTGGTGGTTCGACTAACCTTAACATAATTTGTCGTAATGTGGTCTTATCGAGTCATGGATGCATGTTTGTTTGTGATTGCTTTGTTTTGGGCTTTACTGGGTTTGGCATTATTTTGGGAGTCTATTGGCTCCAAAGATACGGGGTGATGGTAGACTATGAGGGCTTTTTGGTGACAACTAGAGCAGATGATGGGCAGATGGTAGTGTTTGGTGGTCTACCTAGTGATGGAGTAATGGCTAGTTTTCTAAATTCCCTCGACATCCCGCATAGTGAGTTGTCAGGTTTGCCCGTTGTTGGCCAATATCCGGACGTTTTCGAAGAAGTGAGCGGGCTTCCACCACACAGAGAGATTGAGTTCCGCATCGATTTAGTGAAAGATGTCAGACCTATAGTGATGCCACTTCGTCGTATGGCACCAAGGGAGCAGCGAGAGCTCGGGGTGCAAGTCAGTGATCTTTTGAAGAAGGGATTTATCGGAAGGAGTGTTTCTGAATGGGGAGCACCAGTTGTGTTTGATACCAAGGCGGATGGTTCCCTTCGATTGTATGTAGACTACCACGAATTGAATAAAGTGACGAGGAAGAACAAGTATTCTCTACCGCGGATAGATGATTTGTTTGATCAGTTGAGTCGCGCGAGAGTATTCTCTCAGTTGGATCTCGCGATAGGTTTTCATCAGCTTAGAGTGGAAGCTGAGAGTATAGCTAAAACGGCTTTTCGAACGCCGTCTGGATTTTATGAGTGGTTGGTCATGCCATTCGGGCTGACCAATGCACCAGCATATTTCGTGGATCTTATGAATAGGGTATTCAGAGATCAGTTGAATAAGTTTGTTCTTGTGTTCGTGGACGACATACTTGTTTATTCAAGGACAGAGGAAGAACACAAGGAACACTTGAGGATAGTGATGGAGGTGTTGAGAAAACACCAATTGAAAGCAAAGTTTTCTAAGTGTCACTTCTGGAGGAGGGAAGTGAGGTTCTTGGGCCATGTCGTTTGAGAGAATGTTATTGCCGTAGATCCTGCGAAGGTGGCTACGGTACAGGATTGGTATACGCCCAAGAATGCAATGGACATAAGAAGTTTCTTGGGATTAGCTGGATATTATTGTAAGTTTATTCAAGATTTCTCCAAGATATCAGCACCGTTGACTCAGTTGACCAAGAAGAATCAAGCTTTCGTCTGGGATTAAAATGGTGAGGATGCATTCAAGAGTCTAAAGGAAAAGTTGACGCACGCACCAGTGTTAGTCATTCCCGAGGGGAATGAAGAGGTAACATTATATACGGATGCATGTGCCATAGGGCTAGGTGCTGTATTGATGCAAGGAGGTAGGGTTGTAGCTTATGCAAGTCGGCAATTGAAACCGCACGAGAAAAGATACCCTACCCATGATTTGGAATTAGCAGTGATCGTGTTCGCGTTGAAGATGTGGAGACATTATCTCTTGGGAGAAAGTTTTGAGCTGTTTACCGATCACAAATCGTTAAAGTATCTCTTCTCTCAGATGGATCTAAATCTACAACAGCAAAGATGGTTGGAATTCTTAGCTTCCAATGATTTTGATGTCACATATACACCAGGAAAGGGCAATGCGGTAGCTGATGCATTGAGTAGAAGACATGCCAGTTTAGGGGCTATGTTTCTGGTATGGAAGCAACTGGAGTACATCGCGGGGTATGATTTCAGACCAAAGTGCGAATTGGATCCAGAAATGTTAGCAAGTTTGACGATCAGACCCACTTTGATTAAGTGGATTGGTTCCAGTCGGAGGAACGATTCTAATCTATTGGAAATCATCTCAAAGTTAGAGATGAGAATCGATGGAGAGATGAAAAAGTATGGGATTGATCGAGATGGATGGCTTAGAAAGAATGGAAGACTAGCTGTACCCAATGTCAAAAGATTGAGAGATGAAGTGTTTAGAGATTGTCATCACTCAAAACTTACTATACATCCCGGCGGTAACAAGATGTACCAGGACATGAAGCAGACCTACTACTGGGAAGGGATGAAAAGGGACGTTGGGAAGTTTATATCCAAATGCATGAATTGTCAGCTAGTTAAAGCTGAGCAAAAGAAGCATAGTGGTTTGTTACAACCATTAGAAATTCCAGAATGGAAATGGGAACAAGTCTCAATGGATTTCATTGATGGGTTACTAAGGACTAGGTCGGGCCATGATAGCATTTGGGTGATTGTGTACCGAATAACCAAGAGTGCAAGATTTATACCCGTCAAGTCGAATAGAACGGCAGCTAATTTAGCTGAGCTATATGTGAAGTCGGTAGTTAGATTTCATGGAATACCTAAAGGCATTGTGAGTGACCGAGATCCATTGTTCACTAGTGGATTTTGGAAGAGCTTACAAGAGGCGTTAGGATCAGAATTACATCTCAGTACCACGTATCATCCTCAAACCGATGGTCAAACAGAGAGGGTGAATCGTATATTAGAAGACCTCTTGAGAGCCTGTGTATTGGATTTTGGTGGATCATGGGATGACCATTTGCATCTATTAGAGTTTGCATATAATAATAGTTATCAGTCCAGTATTGGTATGGCTCCATTTGAAGCTTTGTACGGAAGACCGTGCAACTCAATGTCATGTTGGTTAAAGACAGGTGAGAAATATGTGTTTGGACCAGAGGTAATAAGAGAAACATCAAACAAGATTAAAGTTATTCAACAGCGAATGAAGGCTGCCCAAGATAGGCAGAAAAGTTATACTGATAAGAGGAGAAGAGAATTAAAGTTCTCCATTGGCGACTTGGTGTTTGTCAAGATTTCTCCGTTGAAGAGCGTGATACGATTTGGCAGGAGAGGCAAGTTAGCACCAAGATTTGTTGGTCCATTCCCAGTTCTGGAGCAAATTGGGAATTTGGCATATAGAGTTGAATTACCAGAGAAGATGGCAGGAGTTCACAACGTATTTCATGTTTCCCAGTTAAGGAAATTTGTACACGACCCAGGTGTAACTATTTCAACTGATCAGTTGGATGATGTCGAAGTTGAACCCGAGGCGGTTAGGAACCGCAGGCCTATGCATATTGTTGGGAACGATACGAAGCAGCTTCGATGGAAGGAAGTGAAATTAGTCAAAGTTCAATGGAGAGAGAATGAGAATGACTGTACTTGGGAGACAGAGGAGAACATTAGGAAGACGTATCCAGAACTCTTCGCCTGGTAAGGTTTTAACTTCGATTTAGTCTTTCCGCATGCTAGGATAGGCTTGTTTAGTTTGTTTTGAATGTTTGATTGTTGTATGTGGCTGGTAGGCATGCGGGATCCTTTGTATGTTTTGGCTTAAGGAATTTCGGGGACGAAATTTCTTAAGGCGGGGAGAGTGTAACGACCCGCATTCTACGCATCATAGCATCGTAGAATATTTGTTTTTTTCACATACGAAGTCGTATGGTCATGTAACTTCGGGAGACGATTATTGGAGTCATTTCCCATGTTCGTGATTTTTGTCGATTTTTAAATGACCATTTTGCCCCCAGTTGGTACTGTTTTGGCCGTAACTTTTGATTGGAAAGGAATTTTGACCTGAAACCATTCCATTGGCTCCGGATGATGGTTTACCTTTCCGTAGAGTGGTCACATGTGAAAACGGACTTACCGTTTGGGAGATATGGCTGAAACAAGTTTCAGATAGTAAAAAACAGCTTAACCAGGCCTAATTGGGGTGATTAGCAAGAGGGCCCATGACCCATTTCGGGATTAGAGATGTATAGGGGCTGATTAGGGTTAGAAAACATTTCTTTCAGCCGCCACTTTCATTCTTGGAGTGTAAAGACCCGCAACTACCCCGTAAAGGAAAGCGTCGGATAGTTCGAGAACAAACCACAGCAGAACGCATATAGAAGAACGTTTCATTGTATATTACAACAATGCACCAGAATACAAGAATATACAGAGTATAAATGAATATTACACAGAAATATCAGAGATTTAAATTACATTTAAATACATAGCAGCGGAAAATAATACAATACACAACTAGAAAGAGATATACGGATACAAAGCTTTCCGGATATCGTTCCAGCTGTAAACCAGGATCCTGTGAATATAAATCTGCAAAACCGAAACTACTAGCTGCCCGTGTCAAAATAGGGGCACCCAGAGTTTAGGTTAAAACAATAAACTCCAGGTCAGTCATGTGACTGGTGTGAGAACTAAAACAGTTATTAATCTTTATTTTAAATCATTAGGTAAATCAAGGGACCACGCCGTATAACACGGAACGGGTTTCCTCCCAAGAATACCAGTGCATAAAACAAACAGCGCAATGCTAAATAAAGAAAAATGAAGCTGTTATAAGACCCAGGTCCCATCACACAATGCAACGCAGTCGAGGATAGGGTTTTCCCTGATAACAGCCAAAGAATGCTTGATACGTTTAAAACAAATCATTTGATACTATTATAAGTGCATAGTGTATAAAACACTTCAAATCATAAGTATCAATCATAGGCGGCATGAGCGCCCCATCCCACTATGTCGCCATATATAGGATATACAATCAAAACCGCAATTGTCACGTATTTGGAAATTGGATTTCCATCTATGAACCGAGGCAAAAGATAGTCCTCAACCGATTCGAGACTGCCTAGCCCGAGTCTCAGGATCAGAGCTCGAGTGACCCTTGGATCCTCAGGGCCGGTCCACACGGAGTGGATTAAAATGCCTGAACATGCGTTTCTCCGCCCTATGGGGCGTAAACGAGCCAACTAAATGACTCCATCGGTTCGAGAACGACCGATCAATCCTAGGCGCCTCGCAACAGCAACAACCACATAAGTCAAACTCGTCAGGGCGTGTAAAACCACTGACGCCACTTCTAGCTAGGAAGAAACGCATGCCCTCCCTGACGTCCCCTCCCGTTTTTGGTTCATACCGGGTGTGAAACACGCGAGGTAAACGTTACACAAAGCTACGCCACAAAGGCCGTGCTTTGATCATCACCACAAGACTTTGCTTTTCAACAGAAGCCTTGATCATTTGCATCTTAGCATGCCACACAGGCAAACCATCCTATGCAACCGATATCAGTCACACAGAATGAAATCCGATGTCAGACACACAGTCCATTTACAAGTCCGTTCTGAGTCTGAACGAAACCGGAGGCACCTAGTACCCCGCACATCCATCGATCTCCAAGTACGTCTGAACGATCACCAACTGTTTCCATCTTCTTGGGTGTACAGCCCAATCAAGATCATCAGTTATCACCCAAACGACGTGAAGACCTCCGGTCTTCGACCATCGTCTTCATCTTAGACTTATCGTCGTATCAGTTATCCAGAATGGGATAAACCCGGTCTTTCCGAATAACTCGCGTATATTTAAATAAGTGTTACACAAACACAACATACGCCTCATTCCAATTCATTAGTCACTAACCGTAAATTAATCAAGAGAATAATTCCCCAAATATTAACCCCGAAGGCCGAAACCAACATCAGATCAATATCCAGAAAACCATTCTGCTTGGCCAACCGACAGTTAGTTTCTAAATTTCACGTTCAAATCTAATTAAAGATTTAACTATCGCCTGGAGCAAAACTGGTGATACTCCATTCTCGATCTTTTCAATCTAATTAAAGATTCATTAAAACTCCACTTAGTTTTAATCTGTGACTGGGTTAAAGAATCAGTGTCATCTAAAAACACGGTTCGCGATAAACCCAAAGTCACATTCCATTAATTATCGGGTTAAAGAACGAGTGTTATTTAAAAACACTGTTCACGATAAACCCAAAAATCATTCCATTAATTATCGGGTTAAAGAACGAGTGTTATTTAAAACACTGTTCACGATAAACCCAAAAATCAATATCAATTCAATTCCAATTAAATATCATTTAATTGGTACACTTCATTAAATCTAAATAAAAAGATTTAATCTTTTCTCAACTGGGTTCAAGAACAGTGTTAGTGAAGACACCATTCACGACAAACCCAAATCACATTCGATATTCAATACAAGGCTCTGAATAGAAAATATATCGGCTTATATTCAATATCGAATTCTACGACTAACAAATGTCGTATTGGAAATAACGATATACATATATATCTTTCAAATTTCCATAACAACACCTGTATAATCACGAATTCCAACATCGAAACATTCCGAAGACAATTTCGATTCAAATCCACTCCAATGCAATCATTGGAATTTTGGTTACTTTTAAAACCCTTTTCGAATTCAATTTATTTATTTAAAAATAAATAGAATTATAATTCTAGTTCAAAACTAGTTCATTTCGACAAAAATCCATTTTTATCTTTTCAAATATGGAGTTTTTCATCCCAATTCTTCACAAATCATTTCTTATGATTTTACACAAATTATTACTATTTTTAATTATTTTATCAAGGCCCGTACAGTCGATTTCCATCAATGGCCATCGAACTGCACTTACAGCGACCTTTTTCGAATTTGATTTGGACATAATTCCAAATCCAACCGTTAGATTTCAAATTTCTAATCTTCGTTAGAAAGCTCTTTTCGATACGAACCCAACGGTTCCGGTTTTAGGAGAATCCGACGGTCGGATCTCCCGTAATGTCCGTTTGAAATAAATGGTCGAAATTCGCGAACTGCCGCGACGCGGCGCGTTCTATTCAGGCCATTATATTATATATAATATATATATAATATATTTCGTCGATTTCTATTTAAAAACGAATTATATAAACAGTTTTAAATTCATTTCAAAATCTATTTCAACTTCCATTTCAATTCAAAGCAAAATTGAATTCTTCTTTATAAATTCGTTTCAAAATTCATTTCTGTTCAATTCAAATTTCAATTCAATTTGAATTCATATTCAATTCAATTCATTTCGAAATCGTTTTCAATTCAATTCATTTCGAAATCGTTTTCAATTCAATTCATTTCGAAATCGCTTTTCAATTCAATTCATTTCGAAATCGTTTTCAATTCAATTCATTTCGAAATCGCTTTCAATTCAATTCATTTCGAATTCGTTTTCAATTCAATTCATTTCGAAATCGTTTTCAATTCAATTCATTTCGAAATCGTTTTCAATTCAATTCATTTCGAAATCGTTTTCAATTCAATTCATTTCGAAATCGTTTTCAATTCAATTCATTTCGAAATCGTTTTCAATTCAATTCATTTCGAATTCGTTTTCAATTCAATTCATTTCGAAATCGTTTTCAATTCAATTCATTTCGAAATCGTTTTCAATTCAATTCATTTCGAAATCGTTTTCAATTCAATTCATTTCGAATTCGTTTTCAATTCAATTCATTTCGAATTCGTTTTCAATTCAATTCATTTCGAAATCGTTTTCAATTCAATTCATTTCGAATTCGTTTTCAATTCTATTCATTTCGAAATCGTTTTCAATTCAATTCATTTCGAATTCGTTTTCAATTCAATTCATTTCGAAATTGTTTTCAATTCAATTCATTTCGAAATCGCTTTTCAATTCAATTCATTTCGAAATCGCTTTCAATTCAATTCATTTCGAAATCGTTTTCAATTCATTTCATTTCGAAATCGTTTTCAATTCATTTCATTTCGAAATCGTTTTCAATTCATTTCATTTCGAAATCGTTTTCAATTCATTTCATTTCGAAATCGTTTTCAATTTAATTCATTTCGAAATCACTTAAAATTGATATAAATATCGTTCACGTCAAAATGGCGTCAATCTAATCAACACGGCTTCATAAATTTCTATTTTCAAATATTCTATTTCAAATATTTCTTTTTCAAAACTGGAATGAGGCCCAATCAATTACCATATAAAATTAATTATATGGATTTGCATACAACACATGTATAATAGCATTGAAAATAATCAACCATCAACCAAAGTGCACTACACTGTATAAGCATCAAATATAGATATTCAACGCTTATAACAGCCTGTCAATCAATCGATCGACATATTTAGTCAATCAGGATGAGTGAACTTCAAATTTCATCCCAACACCCGTGTGGGGTTTCAAACAATCAAACACAGATTTTATTTGTGCAATTGGGCGATGTGTAAAATTTATCGACCCAATCAATATCAGTCAAATCAGTGTATATACAAACAAATCGGCCGATTTGTTTATAACTATTCATTTATTCACATTCACGTTAAAAATTATATTTTTAACGACAAAACATTTTATTTCAACCTATGAATTTCTATTCAATTCATTTACACAATAAAATGATATTTTTATTTTCTAACACATTTTAGAAAATTTCGGCGGCATAACGGTACGATACTAGAAACGGGACAAGGCCTAGCCTTATCCCCGGTCTAGTGAAGGCCCACGCCATTCACACATCAATCAAATCAATTCGTTATGTAAACCACAAAATTTGGAGTAAGAGTCTAACCTAGCCTTACTCCTTCGCCTTATAACGGCGCACGTCTAATCCTAACCAATTTATCGATTCGATTTTTCACACCACAAACCACATTCAAACCAATATCGCAATCAATTACCAAACAGCCAAACAAACAAGTCCATGGTCTGTGGACGATTGCGTCGGGTGCTACTAAACACCGTCTGCATCCTAGTATATATATATATAACTAGAAAAATTAAATTGAAAGGTGGGAAGTTCTCACATATAGCTATCCTAGCTCCACGGCTCTTCATTTGCAGAAGTCTTCGTCGTTTCGCCTTTTTGTCAGCTTCGTCGCCCATAGCCACTACATATGTAAAAATCGAATTTTTACTTCGTTATTCAATTTATAAAAATTGAATTTTTTAGTTCAAAGTTCAATATATAAAAATCGAATTTTTATTTCTAAGTTCAATATATAAAAATCGAATTTTTAGTTCGCTATTCAATATATAAAAATCCTATTTTTCATAACTTTACAACATAATTAAAAATTCAGTTTTTTTTTTTTTTTTTTTAACTCTTTTATTAACCAAAAATCTTGACTTTTATATTAACAAAATCTTAACCTTTACTTATGAAAAATCCTATTTTTCTATAGTTAACAATTAAACTAAGAAAAATCATATCATTGTACAATTAAAGATCAAGTCTTTTTATAAAGAAAGAATCACATCTTTTTACAACATAAAAACCTAATCTTTCTAAAGTGAAAAATGATTTCTTTTTACACAATAAAAACCATTTCTTTATGCGGTTAAACGTATAAATAACAACTGATCTAAATAAAGTTTTAAATTTAAACAGAAATCGGTTTCTAAAAAGAAAAACTCACGGTGGTCTTCAAGGGAGGACCGCTGCTCTTCACGTCGAGGGGGGGGCGAACTGGAGTCACGGCGGAGGAGGTTGCAGGTGGCGGAGGCGGCTCCAGCTGGCGCGGTGGTGGCATAGGGTTCGGGCGCGACGGCCCTAGGGCTTGAGCGGGGTCCGCGATTTGCTTGGCGCTGTCGCACGAGAGGGAGGGGGTATCGACGTCGGAGGGGAGGCGGAGGATGTTGCAGGCGAGGAAGGGAAGGGGAGGAGGAAGAAGAAAAAGGGGGGGGGTGTCGATCGCGGCGCCGCCGCTTGAAGGGGCGTCGATCGCCTATCGCGATCTTTTTTTTTTTTTTTTTTTTATTTGTTTTCTGGTAATAGAATCGGGGGGGGGGGGGGGGCAGTGAAGATAAAGGGGGGGGGGAAAGATTTTTTTTTTATTTATTTATTTTATTATTATTTAATTATTAAATTTTGCAAAAGGGTTGACTTTTACATACGACCTCGAAACGAGGCCCACCGTCTGTCGTCCATAGCGTTTTACCCCCATTCCGAACACAATGGGATATGTATCGTAAGCTGGTTTGATCGTTACAATCTGTTTCCGTTGAATTTGTATTTAAATCCTTATATTGAATTTTAAACGTACATTTCAAATTACCGGGGCCACATACTAACTAGAAAAATTCCATAAAAATATTTTCTAGCTTCGTATTGACGATACGGTCCCAACAAAACTAGTTTCGTTAAATTCTGAGACCGTTGGAAAAATGGCCAATTTCCAGTCGATTAAAATCAACTGAAACTGGTCAAACGCGTTTTCCTTTGCCACGCTCACATATTGATTCGAAAAATTATGAAATTTGAAACCTAGCAATAACTCGACATCACGGACCCAACAAAACTGGTTTCGTCGAAATCCGAGGTCGTTTGCAAAATGTCCATTTTTAAGGGCCTTATATATATAAAAATATATATAAATTCCACAGCGACTATTTCTAATTTTAAACTGGACATATCTTATCATTTCTAAGATGAAATCTCAGTTTGTTAACTTCGTTACAAAGATATAGTTATACAGATTCAAATATTTCTTGTTTCGTTCAATTCTGACTTATATTGAATTCTGTATATTCATTTGAAATTAGAAATCGAATTTTCGAACTACCGCGCCATTTTCAATTCTATTTATAATTATATATAAATATTTATATTCTAACGACGACGCGTATAATATATACGTTCGAATTATATTCAAAATAAATTTCACGTCGATATTATTTAAAATAATTCATTTTAAATAAACAAAATTCCATAAAATTGCCAAAACAAAAATTTCAAACTGGCTCGCATTTTACGGGTTGTTACAATCTCCCCCACTTAAAACTTTTCGTCCCCGAAAAGGAACAAAGTCGAAAGTGGTTTGATTAATCAACTCTACGCTCGATCAGGCTTCCATTCTCCAACTCTTTAGTTTCTGAGAATTTTCAAAATTTCAAAAATTTGGCTAACACCCTAAATTTTCGAAAAATTTCGCCATAACCTCCCCTGCAATGGGAGCATCGGGGAATTTCAAATAGCTTCCCCGGTCCTTCAGATCTCAAAAAGAAAAAGAAAAAGCCAAGCGGCTAGCCAATAGGCTCACAAAATCATCATCACCCAAACAAAACAGGAAATTATGTAGTAAACATGTACCTATTTGTCGGGCAAACAAATTTTATTCTCTGGCTCTAGCCTCCTTGCTATGACCTGCTCAATATAAGTATATGTATATGCAAGCAAATGCGACCAATTTTCAATATAATCCAATATTTGATTCAATTAGGCTAAATGGTTTAAAATTAGCAAACAAATGAACAAACAACACAAACATCAATCAATTAGTGAATTTAACGTTTCAAATTCATAATTTTGATATATATACTGAAAATCTTGTTTTTGATGCCAAACCACAACAATTAGCCCTATCTAATTTTGGTTCTCACACCAGTCAATAGGAAATATATAGAAAGTCCACTTTCGTCATTCGAACATGAATTCTAATGATGGAGCTCCATCATCAAAATCATCTCCGAGCGATTCGAGTGTAATTCTATATCTATCCAGTATATTAAAATTTCGAATACACGCGGATCAGACGTATACGCAAAATCTATATATACTGGATTGTCCACATCAATATAAATAAATAATCAAATACGAATAATTGATTTAAATTTTCAAAACAAAAATTTGCTTTCATTTTTAAAAATATACTCTTCACACTCGTTCTAGGATACTACTGATCCCATCTCTAACGAGTCATTCCCATTGGATATTACTAACCCAATATCTGATGAATTCTTTCGTATAGTTCTAATGTGCCTTGTTCTCTAAGCTTTGTAAACCAAAGCTCTGATACCACGTGTAAAGACCCGCAACTACCCCGTAAAGGAAAGCGTCGGATAGTTCGAGAACAAACCACAGCAGAACGCATATAGAAGAACGTTTCATTGTATATTACAACAATGCACCAGAATACAAGAATATACAGAGTATAAATGAATATTACACAGAAATATCAGAGATTTAAATTACATTTAAATACATAGCAGCGGAAAATAATACAATACACAACTAGAAAGAGATATACGGATACAAAGCTTTCCGGATATCGTTCCAGCTGTAAACCAGGATCCTGTGAATATAAATCTGCAAAACCGAAACTACTAGCTGCCCGTGTCAAAATAGGGGCACCCAGAGTTTAGGTTAAAACAATAAACTCCAGGTCAGTCATGTGACTGGTGTGAGAACTAAAACAGTTATTAATCTTTATTTTAAATCATTAGGTAAATCAAGGGACCACGCCGTATAACACGGAACGGGTTTCCTCCCAAGAATACCAGTGCATAAAACAAACAGCGCAATGCTAAATAAAGAAAAATGAAGCTGTTATAAGACCCAGGTCCCATCACACAATGCAACGCAGTCGAGGATAGGGTTTTCCCTTATAACAGCCAAAGAATGCTTGATACGTTTAAAACAAATCATTTGATACTATTATAAGTGCATAGTGTATAAAACACTTCAAATCATAAGTATCAATCATAGGCGGCATGAGCGCCCCATCCCACTATGTCGCCATATATAGGATATACAATCAAAACCGCAATTGTCACGTATTTGGAAATTGGATTTCCATCTATGAACCGAGGCAAAAGATAGTCCTCAACCGATTCGAGACTGCCTAGCCCGAGTCTCAGGATCAGAGCTCGAGTGACCCTTGGATCCTCAGGGCCGGTCCACACGGAGTGGATTAAAATGCCTGAACATGCGTTTCTCCGCCCTATGGGGCGTAAACGAGCCAACTAAATGACTCCATCGGTTCGAGAACGACCGATCAATCCGAGGCGCCTCGCAACAGCAACAACCACATAAGTCAAACTCGTCAGGGCGTGTAAAACCACTGACGCCACTTCTAGCTAGGAAGAAACGCATGCCCTCCCTGACGTCCCCTCCCGTTTTTGGTTCATACCGGGTGTGAAACACGCGAGGTAAACGTTACACAAAGCTACGCCACAAAGGCCGTGCTTTGATCATCACCACAAGACTTTGCTTTTCAACAGAAGCCTTGATCATTTGCATCTTAGCATGCCACACAGGCAAACCATCCTATGCAACCGATATCAGTCACACAGAATGAAATCCGATGTCAGACACACAGTCCATTTACAAGTCCGTTCTGAGTCTGAACGAAACCGGAGGCACCTAGTACCCCGCACATCCATCGATCTCCAAGTACGTCTGAACGATCACCAACTGTTTCCATCTTCTTGGGTGTACAGCCCAATCAAGATCATCAGTTATCACCCAAACGACGTGAAGACCTCCGGTCTTCGACCATCGTCTTCATCTTCGACTTATCGTCGTATCAGTTATCCAGAATGGGATAAACCCGGTCTTTCCGAATAACTCGCGTATATTTAAATAAGTGTTACACAAACACAACATACGCCTCATTCCAATTCATTAGTCACTAACCGTAAATTAATCAAGAGAATAATTCCCCAAATATTAACCCCGAAGGCCGAAACCAACATCAGATCAATATCCAGAAAACCATTCTGCTTGGCCAACCGACAGTTAGTTTCTAAATTTCACGTTCAAATCTAATTAAAGATTTAACTATCGCCTGGAGCAAAACTGGTGATACTCCATTCTCGATCTTTTCAATCTAATTAAAGATTCATTAAAACTCCACTTAGTTTTAATCTGTGACTGGGTTAAAGAATCAGTGTCATCTAAAAACACGGTTCGCGATAAACCCAAAGTCACATTCCATTAATTATCGGGTTAAAGAACGAGTGTTATTTAAAAACACTGTTCACGATAAACCCAAAAATCATTCCATTAATTATCGGGTTAAAGAACGTGTGTTATTTAAAACACTGTTCACGATAAACCCAAAAATCAATATCAATTCAATTCCAATTAAATATCATTTAATTGGTACACTTCATTAAATCTAAATAAAAAGATTTAATCTTTTCTCAACTGGGTTCAAGAACAGTGTTAGTGAAGACACCATTCACGACAAACCCAAATCACATTCGATATTCAATACAAGGCTCTGAATAGAAAATATATCGGCTTATATTCAATATCGAATTCTACGACTAACAAATGTCGTATTGGAAATAACGATATACATATATATCTTTCAAATTTCCATAACAACACCTGTATAATCACGAATTCCAACATCGAAACATTCCGAAGACAATTTCGATTCAAATCCACTCCAATGCAATCATTGGAATTTTGGTTACTTTTAAAACCCTTTTCGAATTCAATTTATTTATTTAAAAATAAATAGAATTATAATTCTAGTTCAAAACTAGTTCATTTCGATAAAAATCCATTTTTATCTTTTCAAATATGGAGTTTTTCATCCCAATTCTTCACAAATCATTTCTTATGATTTTACACAAATTATTACTATTTTTAATAATTTTATCAAGGCCCGTACAGTCGATTTCCATCAATGGCCATCGAACTGCACTTACAGCGACCTTTTTCGAATTTGATTTGGACATAATTCCAAATCCAACCGTTAGATTTCAAATTTCTAATCTTCGTTAGAAAGCTCTTTTCGATACGAACCCAACGGTTCCGGTTTTAGGAGAATCCGACGGTCGGATCTCCCGTAATGTCCGTTTGAAATAAATGGTCGAAATTCGCGAACTGCCGCGACGCGGCGCGTTCTATTCAGGCCATTATATTATATATAATATATATATAATATATTTCGTCGATTTCTATTTAAAAACGAATTATATAAACAGTTTTAAATTCATTTCAAAATCTATTTCAACTTCCATTTCAATTCAAAGCAAAATTGAATTCTTCTTTATAAATTCGTTTCAAAATTCATTTCTGTTCAATTCAAATTTCAATTCAATTTGAATTCATATTCAATTCAATTCATTTCGAAATCGTTTTCAATTCAATTCATTTCGAAATCGTTTTCAATTCAATTCATTTCGAAATCGCTTTTCAATTCAATTCATTTCGAAATCGTTTTCAATTCAATTCATTTCGAAATCGCTTTCAATTCAATTCATTTCGAATTCGTTTTCAATTCAATTCATTTCGAAATCGTTTTCAATTCAATTCATTTCGAAATCGTTTTCAATTCAATTCATTTCGAAATCGTTTTCAATTCAATTCATTTCGAAATCGTTTTCAATTCAATTCATTTCGAAATCGTTTTCAATTCAATTCATTTCGAATTCGTTTTCAATTCAATTCATTTCGAAATCGTTTTCAATTCAATTCATTTCGAAATCGTTTTCAATTCAATTCATTTCGAAATCGTTTTCAATTCAATTCATTTCGAATTCGTTTTCAATTCAATTCATTTCGAATTCGTTTTCAATTCAATTCATTTCGAAATCGTTTTCAATTCAATTCATTTCGAATTCGTTTTCAATTCAATTCATTTCGAAATCGTTTTCAATTCAATTCATTTCGAATTCGTTTTCAATTCAATTCATTTCGAAATCGTTTTCAATTCAATTCATTTCGAAATCGCTTTTCAATTCAATTCATTTCGAAATCGCTTTCAATTCAATTCATTTCGAAATCGTTTTCAATTCATTTCATTTCGAAATCGTTTTCAATTCATTTCATTTCGAAATCGTTTTCAATTCATTTCATTTCGAAATCGTTTTCAATTCATTTCATTTCGAAATCGTTTTCAATTTAATTCATTTCGAAATCACTTAAAATTGATATAAATATCGTTCACGTCAAAATGGCGTCAATCTAATCAACACGGCTTCATAAATTTCTATTTTCAAATATTCTATTTCAAATATTTCTTTTTCAAAACTGGAATGAGGCCCAATCAATTACCATATAAAATTAATTATATGGATTTGCATACAACACATGTATAATAGCATTGAAAATAATCAACCATCAACCAAAGTGCACTACACTGTATAAGCATCAAATATAGATATTCAACGCTTATAACAGCCTGTCAATCAATCGATCGACATATTTAGTCAATCAGGATGAGTGAACTTCAAATTTCATCCCAACACCCGTGTGGGGTTTCAAACAATCAAACACAGATTTTATTTGTGCAATTGGGCGATGTGTAAAATTTATCGACCCAATCAATATCAGTCAAATCAGTGTATATACAAACAAATCGGCCGATTTGTTTATAACTATTCATTTATTCACATTCACGTTAAAAATTATATTTTTAACGACAAAACATTTTATTTCAACCTATGAATTTCTATTCAATTCATTTACACAATAAAATGATATTTTTATTTTCTAACACATTTTAGAAAATTTCGGCGGCATAACGGTACGATACTAGAAACGGGACAAGGCCTAGCCTTATCCCCGGTCTAGTGAAGGCCCACGCCATTCACACATCAATCAAATCAATTCGTTATGTAAACCACAAAATTTGGAGTAAGAGTCTAACCTAGCCTTACTCCTTCGCCTTATAACGGCGCACGTCTAATCCTAACCAATTTATCGATTCGATTTTTCACACCACAAACCACATTCAAACCAATATCGCAATCAATTACCAAACAGCCAAACAAACAAGTCCATGGTCTGTGGACGATTGTGTCGGGTGCTACTAAACACCGTCTGCATCCTAGTATATATATATATAACTAGAAAAATTAAATTGAAAGGTGGGAAGTTCTCACATATAGCTATCCTAGCTCCACGGCTCTTCATTTGCAGAAGTCTTCGTCGTTTCGCCTTTTTGTCAGCTTCGTCGCCCATAGCCACTACATATGTAAAAATCGAATTTTTACTTCGTTATTCAATTTATAAAAATCGAATTTTTTAGTTCAAAGTTCAATATATAAAAATCGAATTTTTATTTCTAAGTTCAATATATAAAAATCGAATTTTTAGTTCGCTATTCAATATATAAAAATCCTATTTTTCATAACTTTACAACATAATTAAAAATTCAGTTTTTTTTTTTTTTTTTTAACTCTTTTATTAACCAAAAATCTTGACTTTTATATTAACAAAATCTTAACCTTTACTTATGAAAAATCCTATTTTTCTATAGTTAACAATTAAACTAAGAAAAATCATATCATTGTACAATTAAAGATCAAGTCTTTTTATAAAGAAAGAATCACATCTTTTTACAACATAAAAACCTAATCTTTCTAAAGTGAAAAATGATTTCTTTTTACACAATAAAAACCATTTCTTTATGCGGTTAAACGTATAAATAACAACTGATCTAAATAAAGTTTTAAATTTAAACAGAAATCGGTTTCTAAAAAGAAAAACTCACGGTGGTCTTCAAGGGAGGACCGCTGCTCTTCACGTCGAGGGGGGGGCGAACTGGAGTCACGGCGGAGGAGGTTGCAGGTGGCGGAGGCGGCTCCAGCAGGCGCGGTGGTGGCATAGGGTTCGGGCGCGACGGCCCTAGGGCTTGAGCGGGGTCCGCGATTTGCTTGGCGCTGTCGCACGAGAGGGAGGGGGTATCGACGTCGGAGGGGAGGCGGAGGATGTTGCAGGCGAGGAAGGGAAGGGGAGGAGGAAGAAGAAAAAGGGGGGGGGGGTGTCGATCGCGGCGCCGCCGCTTGAAGGGGCGTCGATCGCCTATCGCGATCTTTTTTTTTTTTTTTTTTTATTTGTTTTCTGGTAATAGAATCGGGGGGGGGGGGGGGGGGGGCCAGTGAAGATAAAGGGGGGGGGGGGAAGATTTTTTTATTTATTTATTTTATTATTATTTAATTATTAAATTTTGCAAAAGGGTTGACTTTTACATACGACCTCGAAACGAGGCCCACCGTCTGTCGTCCATAGCGTTTTACCCCCATTCCGAACACAATGGGATATGTATCGTAAGCTGGTTTGATCGTTACAATCTGTTTCCGTTGAATTTGTATTTAAATCCTTATATTGAATTTTAAACGTACATTTCAAATTACCGGGGCCACATACTAACTAGAAAAATTCCATAAAAATATTTTCTAGCTTCGTATTGACGATACGGTCCCAACAAAACTAGTTTCGTTAAATTCTGAGACCGTTGGAAAAATGGCCAATTTCCAGTCGATTAAAATCAACTGAAACTGGTCAAACGCGTTTTCCTTTGCCACGCTCACATATTGATTCGAAAAATTATGAAATTTGAAACCTAGCAATAACTCGACATCACGGACCCAACAAAACTGGTTTCGTCGAAATCCGAGGTCGTTTGCAAAATGTCCATTTTTAAGGGCCTTATATATATAAAAATATATATAAATTCCACAGCGACTATTTCTAATTTTAAACTGGACATATCTTATCATTTCTAAGATGAAATCTCAGTTTGTTAACTTCGTTACAAAGATATAGTTATACAGATTCAAATATTTCTTGTTTCGTTCAATTCTGACTTATATTGAATTCTGTATATTCATTTGAAATTAGAAATCGAATTTTCGAACTACCGCGCCATTTTCAATTCTATTTATAATTATATATAAATATTTATATTCTAACGACGACGCGTATAATATATACGTTCGAATTATATTCAAAATAAATTTCACGTCGATATTATTTAAAATAATTCATTTTAAATAAACAAAATTCCATAAAATTGCCAAAACAAAAATTTCAAACTGGCTCGCATTTTACGGGTTGTTACATGGAACCCAAGCAATGGCCTCCAACACCCATATCAACTTCTAATCACTTTCTAGTCAAGTTTTGGCTTAAACTTCGTCAAATTAAGGAGAAAAAGCACCAAAGTAAGGTTAGAGCTTCTGTGTTGCATTGGGAACAGCGCCATAATAGTAGATTATTTCAGGTCTAAATTTTATTTGTGGCCCAGGTGAGTGATTTGCATAGTTTTGCACTAATTATGGTTAATTAAGGGTAATTAGTGAAGATTAGAGAATTTAAACATAATAAAATTCTGGAAAAATATTTATAAAATTCGAAATAATGTTTTAGACCTCTGTTAGAAATTTGGTTTGATTTGGTTAAGTTTTACTAATCATATCATTAGTTTTTCCTAAACATGGTTAAGGTGAAAACATGTGTTTTTGGGTATGTTTGATCCTTATAAACATGTCATATTGTTGTTTTAGTGTTTGTGGATGATTATACATGTTGCTATGACTATATGGCATGTCTTGTGATTGCATAGAAAAGTTAGAATGATTGAAAACGCCGTAGTTTGGCGAAAATAGCTTGCTAGAAAAACTTGCAGCAAACCAGATAGGAGCATTCAGATAAGAGCATTCAGATAGGAGCATTCGGATAGGAGAATTCGGATAGGAGCTTTCGGATAGGATCAACAGGATAGGAGCAACCAGATAGGGGCATCCGATCCGAACCGGATAGGGGCATTCGATCCGCACCGGATAGGGCATCCGACCTGAACCAAATATGAGAATCCGAGCACCCGAACTGAACTAGAAGGGAGCATTCGAACCGAACCAAGCAGGAGGGGGCAAACGAACCGAACCGGAGGATCGAACACAAAGTTGACCTAAACCTGAGATGCAAAGGAAGTCCAAATGAGGAGTTGTACCCCAGGATCTAGATGGGAACCAAGGAGGGAACTTCATGAGTTGGGCTTTGCTGCGGGGCGTGTGCTAAGTGGTTGTCGATGTTTGTAACTTTAGATCACTATGTGTAGGGGGTACGTGAACGGATTCAGGGCCACAGTTGCCTAGGTACGACTAAAGATCTATAGACCAATGAAGTGGGGTCATTTGTAAAGACTTGGTCATGACTCCATGGGAAAAGCTTGGTAGTAGCAGTAGTTGTACAAGTCTAACTCCGTCACTACTTCGATGGGTCTAGTGATTGACAGTGGTGGACATTGTATGCTTTACGCACTGAGTGAGAGATGTGAGAATGGTTGCAATGTCTGATTGTTTGCCTTCATCATGACATACACAATCCCACACTTGTATTCTTTACACCATATGATAGTGGCACCTTAAAGTATTGTACGGTATATAGTGATAACTCTTTGGTTGCAGGTCCAGGTTCAGGTATGGTTTAGTATACCTGTTATTGTTCTGTTTAGCTGCTTATCGCTCATACCAGACTTTTTGTCTGACCCAGAGTTTTATGTCTCTTCTTATTACTCTGGGTACTCTCACGAGCAGACAAGAGACAGGTTCGCTTGGTATGCACGAGTAGCTGATCCGTAGATGAGCAGGAGGCTTCCACGTATGATACATATAGATATTCTCCCTGTGTTGTTGGAGAACACTGCTTGGGCATTAGTAATGCATCTTCTACTTTAACTTTCTTTTGCTTTAGAGACAGTTTATAGTTGTAATAATGATGTTGGATCATAAGCTGTATTTGGATTTCCGATGCTATGTTGGTTTAGTTTTCAGCTTATGCACTGTCTCGCCTGTTTTATGTCAAGATTATGTTATTATTATATTTTGTTCCATGCACTGTGAGACATTCTACAGGTTCCTTGCTAGTTCATTCTCTTCTTTCCTTTCTTTGGCGACCGTTCTGTGCTAGTCGGGCATGTGTACAACATACCTTCGGGGGAAATGTAGGCTGGTGCGGGGCGGGACGTCACAATTTGGATAACAAGATTAAAATTAGATGTTGAAGTAATTTTGTTCTCGTTTTGCAAATTCACTCTCATACTGTTGATACTGGCCCTAGTATTATTAAAAAAGTACTAAACTACCACTTTAACGATTGGTTGCACGTCCACGTTGTTCGGTTAGATGTCGTTCATATTAGCTATTGTGCCTAATACTGTTGGGTCCATTTAAATTTTGTTTGTCAAAGTTATACTCCTAGTAAAAGACAACTAAGCTATATTCTAGTAAATATTCCTATCATAACTTAGGCTAATATTTTTTCCTATAGAAAGACTATAAGAGTGTTAATTTAGTCTAGGGAAGCAATCAGTTTGGATGTCTTAAGCATTCCAATTCATGATCTTTAGATTCTATTTTATTTGAGCATTATCCCACTAACAAGTTGAGTTAGTGTTCTTTGATAGCTTCAGCTTGCCTTTGGTTTTTTTCCGTTTGACACAGTAGCTAGTAAATCTTGACTTGGCTAAGTTTTTCCATTAGCAAATAAACATTTAACTAAACAAATTATGTGATCTTCAAATGGATAATTTACTGTACTATTTATTCCCAAAATGCTATAATTAAGAACCTAACAATTATTTATTAAGGTGCGTACATGCAGTACATGCATGATGTGGGCATATATGGAACCGTGACCAAAAGTCTGAATAACGAAAAGGGCATTTCGTTTGTTGAGCATCTTGGTTTACACTCCCTCCTATGTTTGCTGTTAGCTTTAGCGAATACACATACATGAATGGGTTGTCATTATCATATTTTGGTCACAGAACATTTGACCAAAAACATGCCACTGAGCCTTATTTGAGTTGATGTAGGAAATACTTTTATTTTATTTTTAGCATCATTTTTACCTGTTAATTATAAAATATATAAGCAATCAGCAACGGGTTTACAAATGTTAAAATCATTTCTTTGTAGGACTACCTGCTCACTTGGAGCTAAAATATTTGTAAATTGCCGAGTATAAATGTATGTATGATTCCAACTTCATAATGGAATCGGAAAGATGAGAACCACTACTAAGTGGTTGATAACTTATGTATTTGAAATGATAAAATGTGTTGTGTCATTGAATGGGAAAATGTAAGAAAGATAAAACATAAAGCGAATAATTAGTGGAGGAATGAATCGCTAGTGGACAATTAACTAATTAATCAGATATGTGTTTTGTGTGTATATCCACTGTCTTGAGTACAACTTTTTATCCGTAAGTAACAGAAGCAGACAAAGATGAATATGTAAGTAATTATAGTGTATTATTATTATTTTTAAATAATACCATGGAAGCATTACCAATAGATAGGACATTAAATGCTTGACACCAATCTGAAATCGGAATCGTTTTATATCCAATGCATGAACATATGCATGAAGGCATGCTTGGCATGAAATTCTGAGCGCATGTTGTTGTGGGTGATATATATATATATATATATATATATATACATAGTAACTTCATATTAAGTAGGATTCCCCATTATTTTAGTGTTCATTCAAATTGATTTACTTGAACAAATGATTAATCCTGACTCGAGTTTTTTATGTTTTTGCATGGGACGCTCGGGTCAGACCCGAGCATTTCAGATTTAAAGATTACAGCTTATGATTCAAAGATTGTTGAAGTTGGGGATTCCAAAGACGGCGCACTCTGAAATTTAAACCAGTAAATATTTTTATTGTATTCAACTGTATTTTCATTCCGCTGTATAGAAAATTTTTGTATTCAAAAATTCTGATTATAAATAGAAATTTTATTCCGCTGTTCAATACTATGTTATTACTTATTCTGTATTTCTGTCTTGATTCTGTTTTTAAACTCTATAAGCTAAATAACGATCCGTCAATTTAGACGTTTTAAGTTGGTTTAATTACCAGTTTGAAGCGGTCAAAAAGGAGGGACGCTACAAGATATATATTTAATAGAAATCAATCACACATAATAAAATCCAATGTCAGACACACAGTCCATTTACAAGTCCGTTCTGGGTCTGAATGAAACCGGAGGCACCTAGTACCTCGCATATCCATCGATCTCCAAGTATGTCTGGACGACCACTAACTGATTCCCTCCTTTTGGGTGTATGACCCAGTCAAGATCATCAGTAATCACCCGAACGACGTGAAGACATCCGGTCTTCAACCACCGTCTTCACCTTCGACTCATCGTCGTATCAGTTATTCAGAATGGGATAAACCCGGTCTTTCCGAATAACTCGCGTATATTAGTAATCCAATTCATCAGTCACTAACCGTAAATTAGTAAGGGAACAATTACCCAAATATTAACCCCGAAGGCCGAAACCAACATCAGATCAATACCCAGGAAACCATTCATCTTAACTAATCTCCAGTTAGTTGCTAAACTTCACATTCTTAGGGATAGGTTCCCATTAATTTTATCAAAGATAAATTCCTCCAATTTATTCTTTAATCTTCTTTTAAATATCAATTCAAACCAAATTATGGTTTATCCAAACTAGCCTGGATTAACGAACCTTACCGAAGTAATCATTTGTTTTAATTTCCCAACCCCAACCTATTCATCCCATGAAGTAAAACTGGTAATACTTCATATCTAACACCACAGTGTTATCGGTAAATTCAATTACCATTTCACGTTCATATCTAATTAAATATTTATTTATCGCCTAGAGAAAAACTGGTGATACTCCATTCGCGATCTTTTCAATCTAATTAAAGATTCATTAAAACTCCACATAGTTTTAATCTTTAACTGGGTTAAAGAATCAATGTCATCTAAAACACAGTAAACGATAAACCCAAAATCACATTCCATTCTATCAACCTTTAACTGTAAAATAGCAAGTGAGCAATCCATCCCCTAAGTATTAACCCCGAAGGCTGAAACTAACATCAGATCAGTACCGAAGAAACCATTTAACTTAACAAATCTCCAGTTAGTTTCTGATTTTCTTAACTCAGTTGGGCCTAAGAACGGTATTATTGAAGATACCGTTCACGACAACCCAAAATCACATTCCGTTAATTATCAGGTTAAAGAACAAGTGTTATTTAAAAACACCGTTCACGATAAACCCAAAAATCAATTCAAATTCAATTCCAATTAAATACCATTTAATTGGTACATTTCATTAAATATAATTTAAAAGATTTAATATTTTTCTCAACTGGGTTTAAGAACAATGTAAATGAAGACACCATTCACGACAAACCCAAATCATAATTGATATTGAATACAAGGCTCTGAATATAAAATATATCGGCTTATATTCAATATCGAATTCTACGACCAACAAGTATCGTCTTAGAAATAACGATATAAATATATATGTTTCAAATTTCCATAACAACATCTATATAATCACGAAATCCAACATCGAACTATTCCGAAGATGATTTCGATTCAAATCCATTCCAATTCAATTATTGGAAATCCTGGTTATTTTCAAAACCATTTCCAATTCAATTTATTTATTTTAAAAATAAATAAATTATTATTCTAGTTCAAAACTAGTTCATTTCGATAAAAATCTATTTTTGTCTTTTCAAATATGGAGTTTTTCATCCCAATTCTTCACAACTCATTTCTTATGATTCTACACAAATTATTACTAATTTTAATAATTTTATCAAGGCCCGTACAGTCGATTTCCATCAACGACCTTCGAACTGCACTTACATCGACCTTTTTCAAATTTGATTTGGACATAATTCCAATTCCAACCGTTAGATTTCTAATTCCTAACACTCATTAGAAAGCTCTTTTCGATATGAACCCAACGGTTCCGGTTTTAGGAGAATCCGACGGTCGGATCTCCCGCAATAGCCATTCGAAGTCAATGGTCGAAATTCGCGAACTGTCGGGCACGGTGCATTCTATTCAGGCCATTATATATATATAATACATATATTATATATATTTCGTCGATTTCCTTTTAAACGTATTTTAAAAATCGTTTTAAAATTAGTTTTCAAAACGATTTTGACTTCATTTCAAATTCAAATCAAAATTGAATTTTTCCTTATAAATTCGTTTTAAATTCATTTTAAAATTGATTTCAATTCAAATCGATTTTTAATTCAATTTCGGTTCATTTTCAATTCAATTTGAATTTTAAATTTATTCAATTTCAATTTGAATTCATTTCTATTCAATTTCAATTCGAATTCATTTCTATTCAATTTCAATTCGAATTCAATTCTATTCAATTTCAATTCGAATTCATTTCTATTCAATTTCAATTCGAATTCTATTCTTGTAATAACCCGTAAAATGCGAGCCAGTTTGAAATTTTTATTTTGGTAATTTTAATGAATTTTGAATATTTAAAATGGATTATTTTAAATAATATCGACGAAAAATTTATTTAGAATGGAATTCGACGTATATATTTTGTACGTCGTCGTTAGAATATAAATATTTATATATAATTATAAATAGAATTGAAAATGGCGCGGTAGTTCGATAATTCGATTTCAAACTTCAATTGAATGTACCGGGAGCAAAACAATCCGGATTGTAGTGAAACCAAAAACATTAGGATCTAATTGATGATATCTTTCCAACGAATCCGAAAAATCAAAATTTCATAGTGGGAATCAAAAGATATGTCCAGTTGAAAATTCTGAATAGTCGCTATGGAATTCAGGCCCTTAAAAATGGACATTTTGCAAACGACCTCGGATTGCGACGAAACCAGGTTTGTTGGGTCCGTGATGTCAAGTTATTGCTAGGTTTCAAATTTCATAATTTTTCGAATCAATATGTGAGCGTGGCAAAGGAAAACGCGTTTGACCAGTTTCAGTTGATTTTAATCGACTAGAAAATGGCCATTTTTCTAACGGTCTCAGAATTCGACGAAACTAGTTTTGTTAGGACCGTATCGTCAATACGAAGCTAGGAAATATTTTTCTAGAATTTTTAAAGTTCGTATGCGACCCCGGTAATTTGAAATGTACGTTTAAAATTCAATATAGTGATTTAAATGTAAATTTAACGGAAACTGACTGTAACAGTCGAATCAGCTTGCGAAACATATCCCATTGTGTTCGGAATGGGGGTAAAACGCTATGGACGACAGGCGGTGGGCCTCGTTTCGAGGTCGTATGTGAAAGTCAACTTTTTGCAAAATAAAATAATTAATTAAATAAAAAAAAAATATCTCCCCTTCAAAACCCGTTGGCCCCCCCCCCCTCATATTTTCAATCGTTCAGAAATAAAAAAAAAGGAAGAAAGGCGCTGGATCTCGCTTCCCCCACGACCGCTCCCTCCTCCTCCTCCACCGTCGCCCTCCCTAGTGTCGCGCCTAGCGCCGACGAGACCCAACCACCCTCCATCGCTCCTCCTTCGAACCTGCCCTCTCCCCTTCGATTTCAGCCCTAGCGCCGCCAGTAGCTGCTCGAGCCCCGCCCCCCCCCCCTCCAGCTCAGGCGCCGCCGCCCTGATGATCTCCCGCCCCTTGCTCCTCTATTCTCCCTCTCTGCATAGGAAACAGCCCCAAATCGAAGTCCAGCAAGACCTAGCCGCGCCACCGCCCAATCTCCGACCAACTGCGGACCCCACCGCCGCCTCATGCCTCAATGCACCACCCAGTGCCCTCCCACGGCCAACTGAACGGAAAACGCACCACCTTCTTCGATTGAATGTAAGTTTTTCTGATTTTCTTTATTTTTTTTTAACTCGATTTCCTTAATTATATAAAGTTCATATTTTTAATTATATAAAGTTCATATTTTTAATTAATATAAAGACATAAGATTTTTTTTTATATGAGTATGTAGGATGATTTTTATATATTGAATAGCATAGTAAAAATTCGATTTTTATATATTGAATAGCATAGTAAAAATTCGATTTTTATATATTGAATAGCATAGTAAAAATTCGATTTTTATATATTGAATAGCATAGTAAAAAATCGATTTTTATATATTGAATAGCATAGTAAAAAATCGATTTTTATATATTGAATAGCATAGTAAAAATTCGATTTTAATATATTGAATAGCATAGTAAAAATTCAATTTTTATATATGGAATAGCGAAGTAAAAATTCGATTTTTAAATATATGAAGTGATTATGAAAATATGATTTCTAAATTGAAAATGAATAAATAAAAATGTGACTTTTATTTTAAAGACATCAAAATATAAAAATGTGTGATTTTTATATATATAGTGACTACGGGCAACGAAGATGGCGATGATGCGATAGCGATGAAGATTTCTATCAATGAAGTGCCGTGGAGCTTGGATAGCTTTTGGTGAGAACTTCTCACTCAAAATTCTTTTTCTAGTTATATATATATACTAGGATGCAGACGGTGCTTAGTAGCACCCGACACCCGTCATCCACAGACCATGGATGGCTTGTTTGTTAAATTGTTTGGTTGTGTAGTTGGTTAGTCTAATTGATTGAAATTTGAATTGTTTGGTGAATTGAAATTGATTTGATTGATGTGTGAATGGCGTGGGCCTTCACTAGACCGGGGATAAGGCTAGGCCTCGTCCCGTTTCTAGTATCGTGCCGTTATGCCGCCGAAATTTTCTAAAATATGTTAGAAAAATAAAAATAATCATTTATTGAATAAATGAAATGAATAGAAATTCATGTGTTGAAATAGAATATTTTATCGTTAAAAATATAATTTTTAACGTGAAAGTGAATAAGTAAAATATTTATAAACAAATCGGCCGATTTGTTTATATACACTGATTTGACTGATATTGATTGGGTCGATAAATTTTACACATCGCCCAACTGCACAAATAAAATCTGTGTTTGATTGTTTGAAACCCCACACGGGTGTTGGGATGAAATTTGAAGTTCACTCATCCTGATTTATTAAATATGTCGATCGGTCGATTGACAGGCTGTTATAAGCGTCAGATATCTATATTTGATGCTTATACAGTGTAGTGCACTTTGGTTGACGATTGTTTATTTTTCAATGCTATTATATACAGGTGTTGTATGGAATCCATATAATTAACATTATGTGGTGATTGATTGGGCCTCATTCCAATCGGGAAAATAAGGAATATTATAAAAGAAAATTCATGTGTTGAATATAAAAATAGTCATGTGTTGACGATGTTCATGTGTTGAGTGAAATATTTTATACAATGAAATTTACATCTTTATCATATTTAAAATTAGAACTACTTCCTAGTAGAAGTCTAATTAAAATCAAACGATAGATACCATAGTTTTATAAAATATTTTACATAACAACAATAGTGATGTGTTGACAGTACTCATGTGTTGAGATTATTCGTGTGTTGAAAGCAATATAGATTCATGTGTTTAATGGGATAAATATTCATTTGTTGGATAGAATAAAGAAGTTTTGAAAATATAAAGCCGTGTTGATTAGAGATGCGTTATTTAGACGCGAACGATATTTATATCGATTTTAAACAATTTCGAAATGAATTGAATTGAAAACGATTTCGAAATGAATTGAATTGAAAACGATTTCGAAATGAATTGAATTGAAAACGATTTCGAAATGAATTGAATTGAAAACGAATTCAAATTGATTTGAAAGCGAATTGAAATGAATTCAAATTGAATTGAAATTTGAATTGAATAGAAATGAATTTTAAAACGAATTTATAAAGAAGAATTCAATTTTGATTTGAATTGAAAAGTAAGTTGAAATTGTTTTGAAACGAATTTAAAACGATTTATAAAATACGTTTTAAAAAGGAAATCGACGAAATATATATAATATATATATATTATATATATAATGGCCTGAATAGAACGCGCCGTGCCGCGGCAGTTCGTGAATTTCAACCATTTATTTCAAACGGACATTGCGGGAGATCCGACCGTCGGATTCTCCTAAAACCGGAACCGTTGGGTTCGTATCGAAAAGAACTTTCTAATGAATATTAGAAATTTGAAATCTAACGGTTGGATTTGGAGTTATGTCCAAGTCAAATTCGAAAAAGGTCGCTGTAAGTGCAGTTCGATGGCCGTTGTTGGAAATCGACTGTACGGGCCTTGATAAAATTATTAAAAATATCTATAATTTGTGTAAAATCATAAGAAATGATTTGGGAAGAATTGAGCGGGAGAATTCCATATTTGAAAAGATACAAATAGATTTTTATCGAAATTAACTAGTTTTGAACTAGAATTGAAATCAATTTATTTTTGAAATAAATAAATTGAATTTGAAAGTGATTTTAAAAATAATCAATATTCCCAATAGGTGAAGTGGAAGTGGAGTTGAATCGAAATTATCTTCGGAATATTTCGGTGTTGGATTTCGTGACTATACAGATATTGTTTTGGGGAATTTGAAAGATATGTTATATATCGTTATTTCCAATACGATATTTGTTAGTTTCAGAATTTGATATTGAATATAAGCCGATATATTTTCTATTCAGAGCCTTGTATTTAATATCAAATGTGATTTGGTTTGTCGTGAATCGTGTTTTTGATGACATTGGTTCTTTAACCCAGTTAAAGGCAGAATATTGATTTTTGAGAAGATTAAAACTAAGTGGAGTTTTAATGAATCTTTAATTAGATTAAAAATGTGAATTGATAATTTAAATTATCAAATCTGAAAGGTGATCGAGAATGGAGTACCACCAGTTTTGCTCCAAAGCGATAGTTAAATCTTTAATTAGATTTGAACGTGAAATGGTAATTAATTTTACCGATAACACCGTGGTGTTAGATATGGAGTATCACCAGTTTTGCTCCATGGGATATATAGGTTGGGATTCGGAAATAAACTAAATAATTACTTCGGTGTGGTTCGTTAATCCCGACTAGTTTGAGATGATATCCAAAGGAAGATTAAAGAATAAATTTGGAAGAATTTATCTTTGATAAAATTAAAGGGAACCTTTCCCTAAGAAAGGGATTTTGTGAATAAAATAATATTCTGAATTGGAATGAGGCGTTTGTTGTGTTTGTGTAACATTCGTTTATTATATACGTGGGTTATTCAGAAAGGCCGGGTTTATACCCATTCTGAATAACCGATTCGACGAGATGTCGAAGATGAAGACGGTGGTTGAAGACCGGAAGTCTTCACATCGTTTGGGTGATTACTGATGATCTTGATTGGGCTGTACACCCAGGATGAGGGAATCAGTTGGTGATCGTCCATACGTACCTGGAGATGGATGGATATGCGAGGAAAGTGCCTCCGGTTTCGTTTAGACCCAGAACGAACTTGTAAATGGATTGTGTGTCTGACATTGGATTTAATTCTGTGTTGATTGATCTCTATTAAATATACATCTGTTTGGCGGCGGAGAATTTATTCTCTTGCTTAACACCCTTCTCTGAGACATACGAGCTCAGAGGTTGTATATCGATGGACATCAGTCGCATGGAGTGAATTGCCAATGTGGCATGCGTAAGTGGCAATTGATCAAGGCTTCTGTTGAAAAGCAAAGTCTTGTGGTTGAGGATCAAAGCACGGCCTGTGTGGCATAGCTTTGTGTATAACGTGAATTCGCGAGCCTCACACCTCGGTATGAGTCAAAAACGGGATAGTGACTACAGGGAGAGCACGACGTTTCTTTCTAGCTAGGGTGGTGTCAGTGACCTACCAGCCCTGACATTTATATACTTTTCACCTGTGTGGTTGTTGGAATGCGAGGCGCCTCGGATATAGGTCTGTAAGGACCGGGAAACGTGTGTTCAGGAATAACTAATCCTCAAAAGTAAGAGAGGACCGGCCCTGAAGATCCAAGGATCATATTGGGGTCCTGGGACATTTAATGGAGTGTCTCGAACGCGGAGATGAGCTTGCCCCTTGCCTCGGCTCATGACGGAATCCAATTTCCAATACGTGTATTGTGGTTTTAATTGTAGAACTAGTATGGCGACATGATAGATGGTACCCATGCCGCCTATGATTGATATTTATGATTGAAATTGTTTTGACACTATACACTTATAATAGTATCAAATAATGTGTTTTAAACGTATCAAGTATGATTTGGCTGTTATAAGGGAAAACCCTATCCTCCGGCTTGCGTTGCATTGTGTGATGGGACCTGGGTCTTATAACAGCTTCATTTTTCTTTATTTAGCATTGCGCTGTTTGTTTTATGCACTGGTATTCTTGGGAGGAAACCCGTTCCGTGTTTTACGGCGTGGTCCCTTGATTTACCTAACTTTAAAACCAATATTAATAACTGTTTTAGTTCTCACACCAGTCACATGACTGACCTGGAGTTTATTGTTTTAACCTAAACTCTGGGTGCCCCTATTTTCCGCACGGGCAGCTAGTAGTTTTGGTTTTGCAGATTTATATTCACAGGGTCCTGGTTTACAGCTAGAATGGTATCCGGAAAGCTCTGTATCCGCGTATCACTTCTAGTTGTGATTTTGTATTATTCTCCGCTGCTATGTAATTTATTGTAATCTCTGATATTTATCGAATGTAATTTATTCATTTATACTCTGTATATTCTTGTATCTGATGGAATTGTTGTAATAACAATGAAATGTTCTTCCGTATGCGTCCTTTTGTGTGTTGTTCTCAAAGTATTCGTGCTTTCCTTTACGGGGACGTTACGGGTTCTCTCAGTTTGGTATCAGAGCTTTGGTTTACAGAGCTCGAGAACAAGACACATTAGAACCATACGAAAGAATTCATCAGATATTGGATTAGTAATATCCAATTAGAATGACTCGTTAGAGATAGGATCAGTAGTATCCTAGAACGAGTGTGAAGAGTATATTTTTCAAATGAAAACAATTTTGTTTTAAAAATTTAAATCGTCTTACACGTATTTGAATATTTATTTATTTTGAATATGGACAATCGAGTATATATAGATTTCGCGTATACGCGTCATGAACGTATATTCGAAGTTTTAATATACTGGGTAGATATAGAATCACATTCTAGATATCCGGGGATGATTCTGATGATGGTGCATCATCATCAGTATTCATATTCGAATTTCGAAGGTGTGATTTCTATATATTTCCATTAGACTGGTGTGAGAACCAAAACCTATATAGCTAGAGCACATTGTTGTGATGTGGCATCAAAAACATGATCTTTTGTATATATATATATATATATCAAAATTATGAATTTGCAACTCTAATTCACTAATTGATTGATGTTTGTGTTGTTTGTTTATTTGTTTGCTAATTTTGAACCATTTATGCCTAATTGAACCGAATATTGAACTATATTGAAAATTGGCCGTGTTTGCTTGCATATACATATACTTACATTGAACAGGTCATAGCAAGGAGGCTAGAGCCGAAGAATAAAATTTGTTTGCCCGACAAATAGGTACATGTTTACTACATAATTTATTGTTTTGTTTGGGTGATGATGATTTTATGAGCCTATTGGCTAGCCACTTGGCTTTTTCTTTTTCTTTTTGAGATCTGAAGGACTGGGGAAGCTATTTGAAATTCCCCGATGCTCCCGGTGCAGGGGAGGTTATGGCGAAATTTTTCGAAAATTTAGGGTGTTAGCCAAATTTTTGAAATTTTGAAAATTCTCAGAAACTGAAAAGTTGGAGAATGGAAGCCGGATCGAGCGTAGAGCTGATTAATCAAACCACTTTCGACTTTGTTCCTTTTCGGGGACGAAAAGTTTTAAGTGGGGGAGATTGTAATAACCCGTTAAATGCGAGCCAGTTTGAAATTTTTATTTTGGCAATTTTAATGAATTTTGAATATTTAAAATGAATTATTTTAAATAATATCGACGAAAAATTTATTTAGAATGGAATTCGACGTATATATTTTATACGTCATCGTTAGAATATAAATATTTATATATAATTATAAATAGAATTGAAAATGGCGCGGTAGTTCGATAATTCGATTTCAAACTTCAATTGAATGTACCGGGAGCAAAAAAATCCGGATTGTAGTGAAACCAAAAACATTAGGATCTAATTGATGATATCTTTCCAACTTATCCGAAAAATCAAAATTTCATAGTGGGAATCAAAAGATATGTCCAGTTGAAAATTCTGAATAGTCGCTATGGAATTCAGGCCCTTAAAAATGGACATTTTGCAAACGACCTCGGATTGCGAGGAAACCATGTTTGTTGGGTCCGTGATGTCAAGTTATTGCTAGGTTTCAAATTTCATAATTTTTCGAATCAATATGTGAGCGTGGAAAAGGAAAACGCGTTTGACCAGTTCAGTTGATTTTAATCGACTAGAAAATGGCCATTTTTCTAACGGTCTCAGAATTCGACGAAACTAGTTTTGTTAGGACCGTATCGTCAATACGAAGCTAGGAAATATTTTTCTAGAATTTTTAAAGTTCGTATGCGACCCCGGTAATTTGAAATGTACGTTTAAAATTCAATATAGTGATTTAAATGTAAATTTAACGGAAACTGACTGTAACCGTCGAATCAGCTTGCGAAACATATCCCATTGTGTTAGGAATGGGGGTAAAACGCTATGGACGACAGGCGGTGGGCCTCGTTTCGAGGTCGTATGTGAAAGTCAACTTTTTGCAAAATAAAATAATTAATTAAATATAAAAAAATATATCTCCCCTTCAAAACCCGTTGCCCCCCTCATATTTTCAATCGTTCAGAAATAAATAAATAAAAAGGAAGAAAGGCGCTGGATCTCGCTTCCCCCACGACCGCTCCCTCCTCCTCCTCCACCGTCGCCCTCCCAAGTGTCGCGCCTAGCACCGACGAGACCCAGCCACCCTCCATCGCTCCTCCTTCGAACCCGCCCTCTCCCCTTCGATTTCAGCCCTAGCGCCGCCAGTAGCTGCTCGAGCCCCCCCCCCCCTCCAGCTCAGGCGCCGCCGCCCTGATGATCTCCTGCCCCTTGCTCCTCTATTCTCCCTCTCCGCATAGGAAACAACCCCAAATCGAAGTCCAACAAGACCTAGCCGCGCCACCGCCCAATCTCCGACCAACTGCGGACCCCACCGCCGCCTCATGCCTCAATGCACCACCCAGTGCCCTCCCACGGCCAACTGAACGGAAAACGCACCCCCTTCTTCGATTGAATGTAAGTTTTTCTGATTTTCTTTATTTTTTTTTAACTCGATTTCCTTAATTATATAAAGTTCATATTTTTAATTATATAAAGTTCATATTTTTAATTAATATAAAGACATAAGATTTTTTTTATATGAGTATGTAGGATGATTTTTATATATTGAATAGCATAGTAAAAATTCGATTTTTATATATTGAATAGCATAGTAAAAATTCGATTTTTATATATTGAATAGCATAGTAAAAATTCAATTTTTATATATGGAATAGCGAAGTAAAAATTCGATTTTTAAATATATGAAGTGATTATGAAAATATGATTTCTAAATTGAAAATGAATAAATAAAAATGTGACTTTTATTTTAAAAACATCAAAATATAAAAATGTGTGATTTTTATATATATAGTGACTACGGGCAACGAAGATGGCGATGATGCGATAGCGATGAAGATTTCTATCAATGAAGTGCCATGGAGCTTGGATAGCTTTTGGTGAGAACTTCTCACTCAAAATTCTTTTTCTAGTTATATATATACTAGGATGCAGACGGTGCTTAGTAGCACCCGACACCCGTCATCCATAGACCATGGATGGCTTGTTTGTTAAATTGTTTGGTTGTGTAGTTGGTTAGTCTAATTGATTGAAATTTGAATTGTTTGGTGAATTGAAATTGATTTGATTGATGTGTGAATGGCGTGGGCCTTCACTAGACCGGGGATAAGGCTAGGCCTCGTCCGGTTTCTAGTATCGTGCCGTTATGCCGCCGAAATTTTATAAAATATGTTAGAAAAATAAAAATAATCATTTATTGAATAAATGAAATGAATAGAAATTCATGTGTTGAAATAGAATATTTTATCGTTAAAAATATAATTTTTAACGTGAAAGTGAATAAGTAAAATATTTATAAACAAATCGGCCGATTTGTTTATATACACTGATTTGACTGATATTGATTGGGTCGATAAATTTTTACACATCGCCCAACTGCACAAATATAATCTGTGTTTGATTGTTTGAAACCCCACACGGGTGTTGGGATGAAATTTGAAGTTCACTCATCTTGATTTATTAAATATGTCGATCGGTCGATTGACAGGCTGTTATAAGCGTCAGATATCTATATTTGATGCTTATACAGTGTAGTGCACTTTGGTTGATGATTGATTATTTTTCAATGCTATTATATACAGGTGTTGTATGGAATCCATATAATTAACATTATGTGGTGATTGATTGGGCCTCATTCCAATCGGGAAAATAAGGAATATTATAAAAGAAAATTCATGTGTTGAATATAAAAATAGTCATGTGTTGACGATGTTCATGTGTTGAGTGAAATATTTTATACAATGAAATTTACATCTTTATCATATTTAAAATTAGAACTACTTCCTAGTAGAAGTCTAATTAAAATCAAACGATAGATACCATAGTTTTATAAAATATTTTACATAACAACAATAGTGATGTGTTGACAGTACTCATGTGTTGAGATTATTCGTGTGTTGAAAGCAATATAGATTCATGTGTTGAATGGGATAAATATTCATTTGTTGGATAGAATAAAGAAGTTTTGAAAATATAAAGCCGTGTTGATTAGAGATGCGTTATTTAGACGCGAGCGATATTTATATCGATTTTAAACAATTTCGAAATGAATTGAACTGAAAACGATTTCGAAATGAATTGAATTGAAAACGATTTCGAAATGAATTGAATTGAAAACGATTTCGAAATGAATTGAATTGAAAACGATTTTGAAATGAATTGAATTGAAAACGAATTCAAATTGATTTGAAAGCGAATTGAAATGAATTCAAATTGAATTGAAATTTGAATTGAATAGAAATGAATTTTAAAACGAATTTATAAAGAAGAATTCAATTTTGATTTGAATTGAAAAGGAAGTTGAAATTGTTTTGAAACGAATTTAAAACGATTTATAAAATACGTTTTAAAAAGGAAATCGACGAAATATATAATATATATATATATATTATATATATAATGGCCTGAATAGAACGCGGCGCGCCGCGGCAGTTCGTGAATTTCGACCATTTATTTCAAACGGACATTGCGGGAGATCCGACCGTCGGATTCTCCTAAAACCGGAACCGTTGGGTTCGTATCGAAAAGAGCTTTCCAACGAATATTAGAAATTTGAAATCTAACGGTTGGATTTGGAGTTATGTCCAAGTCAAATTCGAAAAAGGTCGCTGTAAGTGCAGTTCGATGGCCGTTGTTGGAAATCGACTGTACGGGCCTTGATAAAATTATTAAAAATATCTATAATTTGTGTAAAATCATAAGAAATGATTTGGGAATAATTGAGCGAGAGAATTCCATATTTGAAAAGATAAAAATAGATTTTTATCGAAATTAACTAGTTTTGAACTAGAATTGAAATCAATTTATTTTTGAAATAAATAAATTGAATTTGAAAGTGATTTTAAAAATAATCAATATTCCAAATAGGTGAAGTGGAAGTGGAGTTGAATCGAAATTATCTTCGGAATATTTCGATGTTGGATTTCGTGACTATACAGATATTGTTTTGGGGAATTTGAAAGATATGTTATATATCGTTATTTCCAATACGATATTTGTTAGTTTCAGAATTTGATATTGAATATAAGCCGATATATTTTCTATTCAGAGCCTTGTATTTAATATCAAATGTGATTTGGTTTGTCGTGAATCGTGTTTTTGATGACATTGGTTCTTTAACCCAGTTAAAGGCAGAATATTGATTTTTGAGAAGATTAAAACTAAGTGGAGTTTTAATGAATCTTTAATTAGATTAAAAATGTGAATTGATAATTTAAATTATCAAATCTGAAAGGTGATCGAGAATGGAGTACCACCAGTTTTGCTCCAAAGCGATAGTTAAATATTTAATTAGATTTGAACGTGAAATGGTAATTAATTTTACCGATAACACCGTGGTGTTAGATATGGAGTATCACCAGTTTTGCTCCATGGGATATATAGGTTGGGATTCGGAAATAAACTAAATAATTACTTCGGTGTGGTTCGTTAATCCCGACTAGTTTGAGATGATATCCAAAGGAAGATTAAAGAATAAATTTGGAAGAATTTATCTTTGATAAAATTAAAGGGAACCTTTCCCTAAGAAAGGGATTTTGTGAATAAAAGAATATTCTGAATTGGAATGAGGCGTTTGTTGTGTTTGTGTAACATTCGTTTATTATATACGTGGGTTATTCAGAAAGGCCCGGTTTATACCCATTCTGAATAACTGATTCGACGAGATGTCGAAGATGAAGACGGTGGTTGAAGACCGGAAGTCTTCACATCGTTTGGGTGATTACTGATGATCTTGATTGGGCTGTACACCCAGGATGAGGGAATCAGTTGGTGATCGTCCAGACGTACCTGGAGATGGATGGATATGCGAGGAGAGTGCCTCCGGTTTCGTTCAGACCCAAAACGAACTTGTAAATGGATTGTGTGTCTGACATTGGATTTTATTCTGTGTTGATTGATCTCTATTAAATATACATCTGTTTGGCGGCGGAGAATTTATTCACTTGCTTAACGCCCTTCTCTGAGACATACGAGCTCAGAGGTTGTATATCGATGGACATCAGTCGCATGGAGTGAATTGCCAATGTGGCATGCATAAGTGGCAATTGATCAAGGCTTCTGTTGAAAAGCAAAGTCTTGTGGTTGAGGATCAAAGCACGGCCTGTGTGGCATAGCTTTGTGTATAACGTGAATTCGCGAGCCTCACACCTCGGTATGAGTCAAAAACGGGATAGTGACTGCAGGGAGAGCACGACGTTTCTTTCTAGCTAGGGTGGTGTCAGTGACCTACCAGCCCTGACATTTATATACTTTTCACCTGTGTGGTTGTTGGAATGCGAGGCGCCTCGGATATAGGTCTGTAAGGATCGGGAAACGTGTGTTCAGGAATAACTAATCCTCAAAAGTAAGAGAGGACCGACCCTGAAGATCCAAGGATCATAGTGGGGTCCTGGGACATTTGCTAGAGTGTCTCGAACGCGGAGAGGAGCTTGCCCCTTGCCTCGGCTCATGACAGAATCCAATTTCCAATACGTGTATTGCGGTTTTAATTGTAGAACTAGTATGGCGACATGATAGATGGTACCCATGCCGCCTATGATTGATATTTATGATTTAAATTGTTTTGACATTATACACTTATAATAGTATCAAATAATGTGTTTTAAACGTATCAAGCATGCTTTGGCTGTTATAAGGGAAAACCGTATCCTCCGGCTTGCGTTGCATTGTGTGATGGGACCTGGGTCTTATAATAGCTTCATTTTTGTTTATTTAGCATTGCGCTGTTTGTTTTATGCACTGGTATTCTTGGGAGGAAACCCGTTCCGTGTTTTACGGCGTGGTCCCTTGATTTACCTAACTTCAAAACCAATATTAATAACTGTTTTATTTCTCACACCAGTCACATGACTGACCTGGAGTTTATTGTTTTAACCTAAACTCTGGGTGCCCCTATTTTCCGCACGGGCAGCTAGTAGTTTTGGTTTTGCAGATTTATATTCACAGGGTCCTGGTTTACAGCTGGAATGGTATCCGGAAAGCTCTGTATCCGCGTATCACTTCTAGTAGTGATTTTTTATTATTCTCCGCTGCTATGTAATTTATTGTAATCTCTGATATTTATCGAATGTAATTTATTCATTTATACTCTGTATATTCTTGTATCTGATGGAATTGTTGTAATAACAATGAAATGTTCTTCCGTATGCGTCCTTTTGTGTGTTGTTCTCAAAGTATTCGTGCTTTCCTTTACGGTGAAGTTACGGGTTCTCTCAATTCTACTCAATTTCAATTTGAATTCATTTCTATTCAATTTCTATTCGAATTCATTTCTATTTAATTTCAATTCGAATTCAATTCGAATTCGTTTCTATTCAATTTCAATTCAAATTCAATTCTATTCAATTTCAATTCGAATTCATTTCTATTCAATTTCAATTTGAATTCATTTCAAAATAATCGATTTTGAAATCACTTTCAATATTCATTATAAAATCTACAAAATTCCCGTTCCTGTTAAAATGGCGTGTAACTACTTAACACGGCTTCACATTTCAATATTCAAAGAATATTATTTTTAAATTATTCGATAATTCTGAACTGGAATCCGACACAGTCAACTACCATATAATTTCAGTTATATGGATTTCATCTAATTCATATATACAACAATGACGATAAACACCCAACCATCATCCAAAGTGTGTTCTACACTGTATAAGCATCAAATATAAATATTCAACGCTTATAACAGCCTGTCAATTAATCGATCGACATACCGCTAATTATTGGGATTAGTGTATGTCATATATCATCCCAATACCCGTGTGAGGTTTCAAACAATCAAACACATATTTATTTGTGCTGTTGGGCGATGTGTAAAACTTATCGTCCCAATCAATATCAGTCAAATGTGTGTATGTAAACAAATCGTCTGATTTGTTTATATTTATTTATTCACATTCACGTTAAAAATTATATTTTCAACTATAAAATATTTTTAACTATATAAATATTTTATTTCATTTCACATCACATCACACAATCAAGTACACATCAAAATCAAACAAACAAGCGTACAAGCCATCCATTGTCTGTGGACGACGGGTGTCGGGTGCTACTAAACACCGTCTGCATCCTAGTATATATTTTTAACTAGAAATTTAAATTAAAGGCGAGGAGTTCTCACCTTGGGGTTCCACTCCGCCATTCTTCGTTGTTGCTTAGATTCGCTGTTTTAACTCCAATGCAATATGTTTCACGAAATTTATATTAAAAATCACATTTTTAATATTGTGCTATTTTATTTATAAATCACATTTTCATATCACTTATATATATATAAAAATCATATCTTCTCATAATTCAAGATCATAGCTTTTTATATTTCAGAAATCTATGCTATTTTTCTTTCAAAAATCTATTCTATTTTTCTTTTAAAAATCTATGCTATTTTTCTTTTAAAAATCTATGCTATTTTTCTTTTAAAAACATCATGTTAGTTTTCTATTTTAAAACATCATGCTAGTTTTCTATTTTAAAACATCATGCTAGTTTTCTATTTTAAAACATCATGCTAGCATTCTATTTTAAAACATCACGTTAGTTTTCTATTTAAAAACTGAATTTTTTTTAAACTAGGTTATTATTATTATTATTATTATAAATATCTAATTAAACTCTAAAAATTACACTACCGGGTCTTCTTCTTCATATGCTTGGAAACGCGTCAGTTGCTTCAGCGATAAATAAACCCAACATCGATCAATTAGGGTTTAAATTCACCACCTCCTCGAGTGATCGGAGAACGCTCAGATGTGCCCACGGTGAAGGGCTCGACATCGCCGCCTAGTGCCTGGAAGCTTCTCGAACTCGGTGGCCCTGGATCATAAGAAATCGTGCGCGAACCTGGCCATCTCGAGGAGGGATTTCCTTCTACTGATGGCATGAAATATCACCAAATCGACATAGATTTGAAGCTGGTACTTTGTTCTTCTATTTGTTGGTTGGAGATTTCACGAATTGATCAGTGGATTGGGAGTTTTCGGGCGAGGATGGATCGAACGTTTTCTGCTGTGAATCGTGATGAACAGAGGCGGTTTTTATTGCGTTGGCCGGGTTGAAAATAAATGGGGGGTTTGACCTTATATTTTGGGTTATACTATATATATATATTTAACGCATTTATAATTTCGTTTCACATCTGAACACCAATTCGAACCCAACGACTATCGTCCCTAGCTCAATTCCCCCATTCCGGACACAATAGGATATGTCCCTTAAGCCAATTTGATAGTTACGATCAGTTTTCGTTAAATTTAAAATGTAAATCTATATATTGAATTTGAACGCGCATTTCAATTTACCGGGGCCACACACGGACCCTACAAATTTCCGAAAAATATTTCTAGCTTCGTATTGACGATACGGTCATAACAAAACTAATTTCGTCAAATTCTGAGACCGTTTGAAAAATGGCCCTTTTCCAGTCGATTAAAATCAACTGAAACTGGTCAAACGCGTTTTCCTTCGCCACGCTCACATATTGATTTGAAAAATTACAAATTTTGAAACCTAGCAATAACTTGGCATCCCAGACCAAACAAAAGTGGTTTCGTAGAAAACCGAGGTCGTTTGCAAAATGGCTATTTTTAAGGGCCGAAATTCCATAGCGACTATTCTGAATTTTCAACTGGGCATAACTTTTGATTCCCGCTATGAAATTTTGATTTCCCAGATTCGTTGGAAATATATTCACAAATTGATTCTAATATTTTTGGTTTCGCTAAAATCCGGTTCATTTTGCACCCGGTATGTTCAATTGAAATTTGAAATCGAATTTTCGAACTACCGCGCCATTTCAGTCTCGTTATATAATTAAAATAAATTATTTATATTCTAACGACGATTCGAATAAATATATACGTTCGAATTCTATTCAAAATAAATTTCTCGTCGTTATTACTAAAAAAAATCTATTTTAAATAATCAATATTCACCAAATTTGCCAAAATAAAAATTTTAAATTGGCTTGGATTTCCGAGTTATTACAATCTCCCCCACTTAAAATTTTTCTTCCCCGAAAAGGAACGAAGCCGAAAGTTGTTTCACAAATCAACTCAACTTTCATTGTTTTCGTTACGGCTTAAGTTCTTAAACTTTTTAGTTTCTAAGAACTTTTCAAATTTTTCAAAAATTTGGCTAACACCCTAAATTTTCGAAAAATTTCGCCATAACCTCCGCTGCACCGGAGACTTCGGGATATTTCATATAGCCTCCCATGGCCTTCTTTAATCCAAAAGAAAAAGAAAAATCCAAGCGGCTCACAAAATCATCCAAAACCCAATAAATACAATAAACATGTACCTATTTGTCGGGCAAACAATTTTATTCTTCTGCTCTAGCCTCGTTGCTATGACTTGTTCAATGTAAGTACATGTATATGCATGCAAATGCGACAAATTTTCAATACAATTCACTTTTTGGTTCAATTTGGCTAAAGGTTCAACATTCAATTAAACAAACAATAATCAAACAACACAACCAGCAATCAATTAGTTGATTATCATTTCAAATTCATAATTTTGATACATAGTCAAAAAATCAGATTTTTGCTGCCAAATCACAACAATAGGCCCTATCTAATTTTGGTTCTCTCACCAGTCTAATGGAAATATATAGACATCACACTTTCGAAACTCGAACACAAGTGCTGATGATGACATGCCATCATCAGAACCATCTCCGGGCGACTAGAGTGTGATTCTATATCTATCCAGTATATTAAAACTTCGAATACCCATGGATCAGACGTATATGCAAAATCTTTATATACTGGATTGTCCAAACTCTATGTAAAATAGATAATCAAATACGAATAATTGATTTAAATTTTCAAAACAAAAATTGTTTTCACTTTAAAAATATACTCTTCACACTCGTTCTAGGATACTACTGATCCCATCTCTAATGAGTCATTCCCATTGGATATTACTAATCCAATCTCTGTTGAATTCTTTCGTATGGTTCTAATGTGTCTTGTTCTCTAAGCTTTGTAAACCAAAGCTCTTATATCAAATGTAAAGACCCGTAACTTCCATGGTAAGGAAAGAGCGGATACTTTGAGAACAACACACAAAAGAATGCAAACAGAAGAACATTTCATTGTTAATTACAACAATTCCATCAGAATTCAAGAATATACAGGGTATAAATCAATATTACACATTCACTAAATATCAGAGATTACACTACATTACATAGCAGCGGAAAATAATACAATACACAACTAGAAGTAATACACGGATACAGAGATTTCCGAGTATCGTTCCGGTTGTAAATCAGGATCCTATGAATATAAATATGCAAAACCAAAACTACTAGCTGCTCGTGTCAAAATAGGGGCACCCAGAGTTTAGGTTAAAACAATAAACTCCAGGTCAGTCATATGACTGGTGTGAGAACTAAAACGGTTATTAATCTTTATTTTAAAGTTCTGTAAATCAAGGGACCACGCCGTATAACACGGAATGGGTTTCCTCCCAAGAATACCAGTGCATAAAACAAACAGCGCAATGCTAAATAAAGAAAAATGAAGCTATTATAATACCCAGGTCCTATCACACAATACAACGCAAATCGGAGGATAGGGTTTTCCCTTATAATAGCCAAAGAATGCTTGTATGTTTTATTATTACTATAAGTGTATAGCGTTAAAAAAATTTCAATCATAAGTATTAATCATAGACGACATGGGTACCATATATCATGTCGCCAATACTAGGCTCTACAATCAAAACCGCACATATCACGTATTGGAAGTTGGATTGCCATCTGTAAACCGAGGCAAGTGATCATCCTCTACCGAATTCGATACAATCTATCCCATGCCTCAGGATCAGAACGCATTGACCCTTGGATCTTCAGGGCCGGTCCAACGACGTGGATTAGACGAAACCCTAAACACTACGTCTCCCTGCCCTATGGGGCATAAATGAGCCAACTAATGACTCCATCGGTTCAAGAACGACCGATATATCCGAGGCGCCTCGCAACAGCAACAACCACATAAGTCAAACTCATCAAGGCGTGTAAAACCACTGATGCCACATCTAGCTAGAAGGAAACGCATGTCCTCCCTGCAGTCCTCTCCCGTTTCTGGTTCACAACCGGGGTGTGAGGCTCGCGAATTAACGTTACACAAAGCTATGCCACACAGGCGGTGCTTTGATCATCAACTACAAGACTTTTCTTTTCAATAGAAGCCTTGATCAATTGCCACACAGGCAATTCACGCCACGCGATTGATATCCATCAATGTATAACCCCTGAGCTCGTACGTCTCAGAGAAGGGCGTTAAGCATGAGAATAAATTCTCCATCGCCAAAAAGATATATATTTAATAGAAATCAATCACACAGAATAAAATCCAATGTCAGACACACAGTCCATTTACAAGTCCGTTCTGGGTCTGAACGAAACCGGAGGCACATAGTACCCCACATATCCATCGATCTCCAAGTACGTCTGGACGACCACAAATTGATTCCCTCCTTTTGGGTGTACGACCCAATCAAGTTCATCAGTAATCACCCAAACGACGTGAAGACTTCCGGTCTTCAACCACCGTCTTCACCTTCGACTTATCGTCGTATCTGTTATTCAGGATGGGATAAACCCGGTCTTTCCGAATAACTCGCGTATATAATAAACAATTGTTCTACAAACACAACATACGCCTCATTCCAATTCATCAGTCACTAACTGTAAATTAGTAAGGGAACAATTCCCCAAATAATAACCCCGAAGGCCGAAACCAGCATCAGATCAATACCCAGGAAACCATTCATCTTAACTAATCTTTAGTTAGTTTCTAAACTACACATTCTTAAGGATAGGTTCCAATTAATTTTATCAAAGATAACTTCCTCAAATTTATTCTTTAACTTTCCTTGAATATCAATTCAAACCAAATTATGATTTATCCAAACTAGCCGGGATTAACGAACCTTACCGAAGTAATCATTTGTTTTAATTTCCCAACCCCAACCTATTCATCCCATGAAGTAAAACTGGTAATACTTCATATCTAACACCACGATGTTATCGGTAAATTCAATTACCATTTCACGTTCATATCTAATTAAAGATTTAATTATCACCTGGAGCAAAACTGGCGGTACACCATTCTCCATCTTTTCAATCTAATTAAAGATTCATTAAAACTCCACTTAGTTTTAATCTTTAACTCGTTTAAAGAATTAATGTCATCTAAAACACGGTTCACGATAAACCCAAAATCACACTCCATTCTATCAGCCTTTAACCGTAAAATAGCAAGTGAGCAATCCCCTAAGTATTAACCCCGAAGGCCGAAACCAACATCAGATCAATACCCAAGAAACCATTCAATTTAACTAATCTCCAGTTAGTTTCTGATTTTCTTAACTCAGTTGGGCCTAAGAACAGTATTATTGAAGATAGCTTTTACGACAACCCAAAATCACATTCCATTAATTATCGGTTAAAGAACAAGTGTTATTTAAAAACACCGTTCACGATAAACCCAAAAATCAATTCAAATTAAATTCCAATTAAATACCAATTAATTGGTACACTTCATTAAATCTAAATAAAAAGATTTAATTTTTTTTCTCAACTGGGTTTAAGAACAGTGTTAATGAAGACACCATTCACGACAAACCCAAAACACATTTGATATTAAATACAAGGCTCTGAATAGAAAATATATCGGCTTATATTCAATATCAAATTCTACGACCAACAAGTATCGTCTTGGAAATAACGATATAAATATATATCTTTCAAATTTCCATAACAACATCTGTATCATCACGAAATCCAACATTAAACTTTTTCAAAGATGATTTCGATTCAAATTCATTCCAATTCAATTATTGGAAATCCTGGTTATTTTCAAAACCATTTCAAATTCAATTTATTTATTTTAAAAATAAATAAATTATTATTCTAGTTCAAAACTAGTTCATTTCGATAAAAATCTATTTTTATCTTTCCAAATATGGAGTTTTTCATCTCAATTCTTCATAAATCATTTCTTATGATTTTACACAAATTACTACTATTTTTAATAATTTTATCAAGGCTCGTATAGTCGATTTCCATCAACGGCCATCGAACTGCACTTACAGCGACCTTTTCCAAATTTGATTTGGACATAATTCCAAATCTAACCATTAGATTTCTAATTTCTAAAATTCGTTAGGTAGCTCTTTTCGATATGAACCCAACGGTTCCGGTTCTAGGAGAATCCGACGGACGGATCTCCCGCAATATCCATTCGAAGTAAATGGTCGAAATTCGCGAACTTTCGCGGCGCGGCGCGTCCTATTCAGGCCATTATATATATAATATATATATATATATATTTCGTCGATTTCCTTTTAAAACACATTTTAAAAATCGTTTTAAAATTAGTTTTCAAAACGATTTCAACTTCATTTCAAATTCAAATCAAAATTGAATTTTTCCTTATAAATTTGTTTTAAATTCATTTCAAATAGATTTCAATTCAAATCGATTTTTAATTCAATTTCAGTTCGTTTTCTATTCAATTTGAATTTTGAATTTATTCAATCTCAATTCGAATTCAATTTTATTCAATTTCAATTCGAATTCAATTCTATTCAATTTCAATTCGAATTCATTTCTATTCAATTTCAATTCGAATTCATTTCTATTCAATTTCAATTCGATTCATTTCTATTCAATTTCTGTTCGAATTCATTTCTATTCAATTTCAATTCGAATTCAATTCTATTCAATTTCAATTCGAATTCATTTCTATTCAATTTCAATTCAATTCAATTTCAATTTGAATTCATTTCTATTCAATTTCAATTCGAATTCATTTCTAAATATTCGATTTTGAAATAACTTTCAATATTCATTATAAAATCGACAAAATTCCCGTTAGTGTTAAAATGGCGTGTAACTACTTAACACGGCTTCACATTTCAATATTCAAAGAATATTATTTTTAAATTATTCGATAATTCTGAACTGGAATCCGACACAGTCAATTACCATATAATTTCAGTTATATGGATTTCATCAAATTCAAATATAAAACAATGACGATAAACACCCAACCATCATCCAAAGTGCGTTCTACAAAGTATAAGCATCAAATATAAATATTCAACACATATAACAGCTTGTCAATCAATCGATCGACATACAGCTAATTATTAGGATTAGTGTATGTCATATATCATCCCAGTACCCGTGTGGGGTTTCAAACAATCAAACGCAGATTTTATTTGTGCAGTTGGGTGATGTGTAAACTTATTGTCCCAATCAATATCAGTCAAATGTGTGTATATAAACAAATCGTCCGATTTGTTTATATTTATTTATTCACATTCACGTTAAAAATTATATTTTCAACTATAAAATATTTTTAACTATATAAATATTTCATTTCACATCACATCACACAATCAACTACACATCAAAATCAAACAAACAAGCATACAAACCGTCCATGGTCTGTGGACGACGGGTGTCGGGTGCTACTAAACACCGTCAACATCCTAGTATATATTTTTAACTAGAAATTTAAACTAAAGGTGAGGAGTTCTCACCTTGGTGTTCCACTCCGCCATTCTTCGTTGTTGCTCAGATTCGTTGTTTTAACTCTACGCAATCTGTTTCACGAAATTTATATTAAAAATCACATTTTAATATAGTGCTATTTTATTTATAAATCACAATTTTATATCACTTTCATATATATAAAAATCATATTTTCTCATAATTCAAGATCATAGCTTTTTATATTTCAAAAACCTATGCTATTTTTCTTTTAAAAATCTATGCTATTTTTCTTTTAAAAATCTTTGCTATTTTTCTTTTAAAAATCTATGCTATTTTTCTTTTAAAATCATTATGTTAGTTTTCTATTTTAAAATATCATGCTGGCTTTCTATTTTAAAACATCATGCTAGCTTTCTATTTTAAAACATCATGCTAGTTTTCTATTTTAAAACATCATGCTAGTTTTCTATTTTAAAACTTCATGCTAGTTTTCTATTTTAAAAACTGATTTTTTTTTTAAAACTAGGTTATTATTATTGTTATTATTTTAAATATCTAATTAAACTAATTAAAGGGTAAAAATTACACTGCCTGGTCTTCTTCTTCATATGCTTGGAAACCCGTCAGTTGCTTCAGCCATAAACAAACCCAACATCAATTAGTGTTTAAATTCGCCACCTCCTCGAGCGATCGGAGAACGCTCAGATGCGCCCACGGTGAAGGGCTCGACGTCGCCGCTTATTGCCTGGAAGCTTCTCGAACTTGGTGGCCCTGGTTCATCAGAAATCGTCCGCGAACCTGGCCATCTCGAGGAAGGATTTCCTTCTACTGACAGCATGAAATATCACAAAATCGACATGGATTTGAATCTGGTACTTTGTTCTTCTATTCGTTGGTTGGAGATTTCACGAATTAATCAGTGGATTGGGAGTTTAAGGGAGCGGATGGATCGAACGTTTTCTGCTGTGAATCGTGATGAACGGGTGTGGTTTTTATTGCGTTGACCGGGTTGAAAATAAATGGGGGGTTTGAGCTTATATTTACGGTTATACTATATATTTATTTATTTATTTATTTAATTCATTTATCAATTCGTTTCACATCTGAACACCAATTCAAACCCAATGACTATCGTCCCTTGCTCAATACCCCTATTGCGGACACAATGGGATATGTCCCGTAAGCCAATTTGACTGTTACGATCAGTTTTTGTTAAATTTAAAATGTAAATCTATATATTGAATTTGAACGCGCATTTCAATTTACCGGGGCCACACACGGAATCTACAAATTTCCGAAAAATATTTTCTAGCTTCGTATTGAAGATACGGTCCTAACAAAACTAATTTCATCAAATTCTGTGACCGTTTGAAAAATGTCCATTTTCCAGTCGATTAAAATCAATTGAAACTGGTCAAACGCGTTTTCCTTTGCCATGCTCACATATTGATTCGAAAAATTACAAATTTTGAAACCTAGCAATAACTTGACATCCCGGACCCAACAAAAGTGGTTTCGTCGAAAACCGAGGTCGTTTGCAAAATGACTATTTTTAAGGGCTGAAATTCCATAGCAGCTATTCTGAATTTTCAACTGGGCATAACTTTTGATTCACGCTGTGAAATTTTGATTTCCCAGATTCGTTGGAAAGATATTCACAAATAGATTGTAATATTTTTGGTTTCGCTAAAATCCGGTTCATTTTGCACCTGGTATGTTCAATTGAAATTTGAAATCGAATTTTCGAACTACCGCGGCATTTCAGGCTCGTTATATAATTAAAATAAATTATTTATATTCCAACGACGATTCGAATTAATATATACGTTCGAATTCTATTCAAAATAAATTTCTCGTCGTTATTATTTAAAATAATCTATTTTAAATAATCAAAATTCACCAAATTTGCCAAAATAAAAATTTTAAATTGGCTCAGATTTCCAGGTTAATACATCAATACGGAGTGACTAGTTGGGTTATTATCCGAGAACCACTCCGTTTGGGCGTTAGCTTTTTGAATCAAATAGATTGAAGACAAATTGAAGATGGAGTTTATACAAGGGTTATTCTGGCGATCTTAGGTAGAAATTTCATAAGATGGATTTACAGAATAGTGCCTTAGGTTTGTCCAGTCCTAGGACAACTTGAATGGACGAGTGTCTGACAGAGTATATCTGGTAGATCGCGTAAGTTGATCGTTTCAAACGTACTTACGTTGGTGGCATAGGAATTCGTTTCTCTTAACTTATACTCGTGGTATTTTTAGGGAAATAAATTTGTGATTTGACGGGTATGACGATGTGGCATTCAAAGTAATTAAAGGGGTGATCTGTTAAAAGATACATTATGACCTCAAGCCTCATCAACTGTGAAATGACAGAAATCTGGCATGCAGCATGACTAAGTGGGTCGCACCCAAGTAGGGTATATTGTCACCATCTAAAGAATATTCATATTTGTTACTTCTTTCAATTCTATATCTCTCGGGAATGGTTATGTTGGTATACCAACCGTAAGGTGACAATATATTCGGAACATTCAAGCGAAATAAAAGGCTGGTCATGTGTGGCCGAGTTGCAAGACGTTCATTTTGAACTCCAGTGTATCGCTTCTAGAATACACTGATAGGAAGGTGGTTCCATACCTTGTCAGAGTTGGAAATCCATTACCCAATAAGAGCCCGCGGTTTTTGATTGTATATTAGATAAGTAGAGCGTGAGATGAAAGCGTTCTACTAGATTGATATTACTTGTGTTAGACATTATTATAATATCAGAATAATATTTTTTACAAGTGTTTTCGGTTATCGTAAGGTAAAAACCGACCATGTTTATGTGTTGATCGGTCTTACGATTATTCTTTTTTTTAAAAGGATTTTAAAAGTTAAACCAAGTGATTTGAGTTTACTGACACCAATCACATGACTGACCCAGAGTTTATTTTATTTTCCATAAACTCTTGGGTGCCCAATTTTGTACGGGCAATCAAGTAGTCGGGATTTTTCAGATATATTTGGAAAGCTTGGAGCAGGAGACTTCAGGATCATATAGCTATTGTTTATTTCTGTTGTGTTGTAAGTGATGTACTTTGATAATGTCATAAATATTCAAGTACAGATTTGTTTTTCAAGTTACGTTATATAGTTTATTTTATTCGTTCCGCGATGAGGTTCGTGTTACTCTGATGTTGTATGTTCTTCTTCTTCTTCTATTCTAAGTTTCTATCTTATCTATTCTTACCCTCTAACTTCTTTCATGGACTAACCGGTCAAATTTTCGAGGCTTGAATGGTCGACATGGTGTTGTATGTCGAATATTCTAGGTCGATAATTTCTAGTACATTACATTTCTAGTCGAACAGTGCTCAATTTACATGAAAATATTTTAATATTATATAATTAATCGTTATAATTTATAAACGATTTCATGGCGACTAATCTAAATTTTAATTTGGACATAACTTATAATTTATAACTTGATTTCTTACATTCGTTGGAAAGATTTAGTTAAATAGATCCAAACGTTTATTGTTTCACCATATTCTGATTTATAACGAATTCTGTATAATCGTTTAAAGTTTGAAACTAAATTTTCAAACTATAGCGCCATTACGAGCTCGTTTTAATTAAATTATAAATTTATATGCTCAAACTTCATTTTAAATAAGTTCTAAGTCATTTGTTCTCAAAATAAATCGTTTAAAATATTTAATTTTCATTTAAATCGATTAAAAATAAATTGGTTCCAAAATTCCCGGTTGTTCCAAATTTCATAATGGCTTGAGTTCTTCAAATTTTCAGTTTCTAAAAACTTCCAAATTTTTCTGAAATTTGGTTAATGCCTTAAATTTATGAAAAATTTCGCCATAATCCACTTTGTACGGGTTGATCGATTTTGACATAACTAAAAATCTATAAGATGAATTCCACATTTTTCTCTTTCATTAGAAAATTATTACTCAATAGGTCTGGACGATTCTTGTTTCAAAGAATTCCGACTTATATTAAGTTATATAAACTTAATTGAAGTCGAAACATCAAATTACGAACTACCGCGCTGCGGCGAGTTCGTTTTAATTAAATTTAAATATAAACGTTTAAACTTCGTTTATTTAATAAACTCCAATCTCATTCTAATATTTTAATATAAATAAATCCAGTTTACAAATCTAACTTAACAACTATGATTATCCAAAATCGTCGATTATTCCATCCAAAATTCATAACTCGGTTATAATATCATTTACAACTTAATTTCCAATTCCCTTGGAAATAAATTATTTTATAAAATTCGATATAATCGAACTTCAATTTTTAATCCCTTGGATATCTATATTCATTTTATATTCAGAATTCCAGAAAAAATCTATCGTCCCCTTTTCGAAATGTTTTCCAATTCACTTTTAAATTCAAACTTGAATATAAAATCCCTAATTAACCCATGATAATTATACCACTTTGTTTGTAAACATCGTTTATAAATTTACTTCCTGGTTTTATACGTTTAAAACAAGTTCTATTTCAAAATCTGTTTAAAACCCAAATCTTATTTTGGAACAAATATATATGTCCTTAGAAAGCACTCAATAAATCAATATACAAACTAAACAAAATAATTATGACTTATTTACAACCAAGGGAGATGTGTAAAAATTATAATCCCTTGACCCTGCGATGGAGTTTAGTCGCGATCCATGTGTCCTATCTACAAACAAGAGAGACGTGTATTTCTGTCATCTCAAGAACCAATGATGAGGTTTATTATAAATCGTGCAATTTATCGTTATATGTTTATTAAGTCCTTAATTAGTCCTCAGTTCAACCTGCAATTCAGTCCTCGCCATACAAGCATCAAACAATTGTATGCTCATATGGTCATCCAAACTTCGTCATATAAGCATCAAACAATTACATGCTTATATGGATATGCTATGCTATGCAGTCCATAATATATGCTATGCAGTGTAGTCCATAATTATTGTTTACTACCCTATGGTGTATTATTAATTTCACACAAGAATCCATCACAACGCACCCAATTCAATCACAACAACAACAATAATTAAATTGCGCAACCAATATAATAAATATGTACCTTTTTGTCAGGCACACAATTTTATTTCTCTTCTTAACTTTAAATCAATAACCTGTTCCACATATACATATGTATCCCATTCCAACAAATTTCAAATCAATTTAACATTAAATTTGATTTGGCTCTATTTATCTTCTATTCTCATATTGGTTTTATTATTCAAATTTTATTTAACTTTACTTGAGTTAAATTGTAATTCGTTCGATTTACTTTTACCTCTTCAATCAGATTATATGTTAGTTAACTTTAAAGCTCAAACCTTTTCCAAATTCTTACTTAAATTAGTTTAAGTATATTTCGATGTTCCAATCTGAATATAATAATAATAATCCCACTTTCGAAACTCGAAAAAAAATACTGATGATGATGCCTCATCATCAGAATCGTCCTCAAACAACTAGAATGTGATTTCATATCAGTCAAGTGTATTCAAGACTTCAGATATACGCTAGCTTGGCATATATGAAAAATCTTCTTATACTTAGTACAACTTCGACGTCAAATAACATACTCGAAATCATATTATAAAATAATCTTTCGGAATCAAATTCATTTTTACAAATAAGAAAATTTATTCTTTTCTATATACAATACTCTTCTAACTCATTCTAGGGCGTTACTAACCCTATCTCAAATGAGTCACTCATTCTAGGATACTACTGATCCTATCTTTAATGAGTATTTCTTTAATAGGATATTGCTAATCCTACCTCTGATGAGTTCTTTCGTCTGGTTCTAATATGTCTTATTCTCGAACTGTGTAAACCAAAGCTCTGATACCATTTGAGATGACCTGAACTTCGCGGTCGGCATAGACGAATGAGAATGAGCATTGCTTTGAGAACACGATGCGTCATAACACAGAACAAGCGAACTTTTCATTGCTATTACAACAATTTACATCAGAGTACAAGAATATCAGAGTGTGGAAAAAAAATATACAATGAAAATACAATTATCAGAGAATAAATCAAATGATGCAATGGAATCAAAATGTATAAATCAATGCATTGCGGAAATACATCAACTAACACAACTGAAAGAAATACGCGGATACAAAGCTTTCTGGAGTATAACTTCAGCCGTAAACCAGGATCCTGTCAAATCAACATCTGCAAAACCAAAACTAATAGCTGCCCATGTGGAAAATACGGGAACTCGGAATTTAGTTGGAAAACAATAAACTCCAGGTCAGTCATGGGACTAGTGTGAGAAATTAAAACAATTATCAAAACCTTAGTTTAAAAGTTAGGAAAAATCATGGAATAACACCGTATGACACGGAATGGGTTTACTCCACAAGAATATCAGTTTTAAAATAAAACAATGCAATGCTTTTTTGAAAAATGAAGCTATTATAAGACTCAGGTCCCATCTCATAATGCAACACAAGTTGGAGGATAGCGTTTTACATTATAATAGCCAAATTTGCTTGATACGTTTCAAAAAAAAAAATCTTTTAGATATTATTATAAGTGCATAGTGCAGAAAACAACTTCGAATATAAATGTATCAATCATAGACGACATAGTACCCCTTCCTGCTATGTCGCCATAGGTATACAACTAAAACCGTAACGACGCGTATTGGAAATTGGATTCCATCTATGAGTTGATGCAAGAAATCATCCTCATTCGATTTGGTCCATCTCTAGTGGGATGCCCAGGATCACACCTATGGGCAACCCTTGGATCTTGAAGGGATGGTCTACACCTAACGTGTAACAACCCGGAAAATCGGAACCAATTTAAAAATTTTATTTTAGCTATTTTAAAGAATTTTGGAATATTTAAAATGAATATTTTAAATAATAACGACTAAAAATTTATTTTAATAGAAGTTAGAAACTTAAAAACTTATAATTTAAAATAAATTATATTACGAGCCTGAAATGGCGCGGTTATTTGAAAATTCGAACATAAACTTTGAATGAACATACAGAAATCAATATAAGTCAGAATTGGATGAAACAAGAAACGTTAGAATCTATTTAAGTATATCTTTCTAACAAATGTAAGAAATTGATATTTCACTTTATAAATTAATAGTTATGTCTAGTTTAAAATTTAAAATAGTCGCTATGGAATTTATATATATTATATATATTTATAATATATATAAAGCCCTTAAAAATAGCCATTTTGCAAACGACCTCCGTTTTCGACGAAACCACTTTTGTTGGATCCGGAATGTCAAATTATCGCTAGATTCCAATTTTCAAAATTTTTGGAATAAATATGTGATTGTGGCACTTGAAAACGTGTTTTGTCAATTTTAGTCAATTTGGATCGACCAGAAAATGACCATTTTTCAAACGGTCTCCAAATTTGACGAAATTAGTTTTATTAGGACTGTATCATCAAAACAAAGCTAGAAATCATTTTTCGAGAATTTTTGGAGTCAGTATGTGGCCCTGGTAAATTAAAATATACGTTTAAATTCAATATATATTGATTTATATTTTAATTTACAGTAAAACTGATCGAAACAGTGGAATTGGCTTATGAAACATATCCCATTGTGTCCGGAGGAGGGGTATTATGCTAGGGACGATAGTCGTTGGGTTCGATTTGGAGTTCGTATCAATTAGCAACTATTTTTGGAATTAAAAATAAAATAAATTATTTATATAAATACCAGGGCCAATCAATTTAAAAAAAACACTAATTCTCTAAAAATAGCGCCACCTTCTTCATGTAACCAACGGCGGAAATCATTGATTTCTTTCACCTCATTTTTCTCCCAATCCAACCAGTTTTAATCCCAACTGCATGAACGAAATTTGTTGACAGCTTCGAGATCTAGATCCTGATCAAATTTGGGATAATATCGTCGATTAATTTGCTTGGATTTCGAGCTCAAACAGCTCGACTTAGATGGCGATTTCCGACATCCAGGGGGAATGAGCTGGCGGCGCTCATGGGTTGAGGGGCGTCGTGCATGGGCGCTCCAGGTGCAAGTGTTGGATCGTCGTTACGAGTCTCGAGTGGCGTGAAAACTCGTGACCTAAGTTTTGAGCGATGGGGTTTTTCATGGTTCGACGGTTACATGCTATACGGGGAAGACAAAGAGAAGGTAACGTTTTAATTAGCATTATTAAAACTAATTATTTAGTTAACTAATAAATTAATAACTCATTTAAATTATCAAAGGTATTTAATGCGATTTCTTTTCCATACGAGGTCAAAATCGCGTAAAGCTTGATCCGTTGCGATTGTGGGAACGAGAGCTTCACAACAAAACTGACTGTGTCCAATTTGGAGCAAATTAGAATTTCGGGCAAATTCAAATCCAAACCTTTCAGAAATTCAGAAATAAAACTAGCGGAGTGGAAACCGAATGTGAGAACTCCTTCTCACTCAATTTATTTCCCAATAAAATATATACTAGGATGCAGATGGTGCTTAGCAGCACCCGACACTATTTATTGTACAAACCATGGATGATTTGTGTGACTGTGATTTGATTGTGATTGTGAAATTGATTGTATTGTGAATAAAAAAATATTCCTGTGTTAAATAAAATGTTTAATCATTAAAAATATCATTTTTAATGTGTAATAGAACTATATAAAATATTCATGTGTTGTAATAAATATTCATATACAAATCGGACGATTTGTTTATGTACACTTATTTAACTAATCTTGATTGGGACAATAATTTTTACACGTCGCCCAACTACACAAATAATAATCAATATTTGTTGTTTGAAAACCCCACACAGGCATTAGGATAATATTTGACATACGCTAATCCCATTAATTTGTGATATGTCAATCGATGGGTTGACAGACTGTACAAGCGTTATTTACTTATTTTAATGCTTATACAGTGGTAGAAGGAACTCTGGATTATGGTTGATTATTTATTATTGTTGTTATATACATGTGTTGTATAAAATCCATATAAATAACATTATATGTTAAATTATTGGGTCTCACTCCAATTTGGAAAGTATTTGATAAAGGACTAAAACTATTCATGTGTTGAATAAAATCTTTAAACGATAAAAATCACATTTTTATCGTATGTGTAAATTACTAAAACTATTCATGTGTTGAATAAAATCTTTAAACGATAAAAATCACATTTTTATCGTATGTATAAACTATAAAATATTTATGTGTTGAATAAAATACTTAAACTATAAAATATTCATTTGTTGAATAATACTCATGTGTTGAGAATCAAAATATTCATTTGTTGAATAATACTCATGTGTTAAGAATCAAAATATTCATTTGTTGAATAATACTCATGTGTTGAAATCCATATATTCATTTGTTGAATAAAATATTCATGTGTTGAATATAATAAAATAACGAATATTTTAAAATGACAATCAGTAAAAGATCAAAATATGATTTTTATGTCCGATTTTGGATGGACACAAAAATCGAAACAAATGAAGCGTATTGAATGGATTTGCGCCATTTTAACATGAACGATATTTATATCGATTTTATTCATTTTTGTAATGAATATCAAAAAGAAAATTATTTCAAAGTCTTATATTTTGAAAATATTATCATTTATATTATAATGATATAGAATATTCAATTTTGATTAAAAATTGAAAATGAAGTGGGAATCGTTTTAAAATGAATTTATAAAATACGTTTTGAACTGAAATCGACGAAATGTATAATATATATAATATATATATATATATATATATTATATATAAATGGTTTGAATAGAACGCGCCGCGCTGCAGCTGTTTGCGAATTTCGACCATTGACTTCGAATTGATATTACGGGAGATCCTACCGTCGGATTCTCCTAAAACCGGAACTGTTGGGTTCGTATCGGAAAGAGCTTTCCAACTAATATAAGAGATTTGAAATCTAATGGTTGGGTTTGGAATTATGTCAAAATTAAATTTGGAAATGGTCGCTATGGCCGCAGTTCGGTTGCTGTTATTGGAAACAGACTGAAATTGCGATAATAAAATTATTAAAAATATTAATAATTTGAGTAAAATCATAATAAATGATTTGGAAAGAAATGGGATGAAAAATTCCATATTTGAAAGGATAAAAAATTTTTTTTATCGAAATGAACTAGTTATTTAACTAGAAATAATAATCCAATATTTTTAAATAAATAAATTGGATTTGTAAATGGTTTTTATTTAACCTGAAATTTCCAACTAATAAATTGGAATGGATTTGAAATCGAAATTTTGATATTGGATTATGTAATTATATAGACATTGTTATGGAAACTTGAAAGATATTTTTATTTTTATTTCCAATACGATATTTGTTGGTTTCAGAATTTGATATTGAATATAAGCCGATATAATTTCTATTCAAAGTCGTATATATTTAATATTAAATTGAATTATGGGTTCGTTGTTAATAGTGTCTTAAATCTCACTGTTCTTAAACCCAGTTGAGAAAAAGAATAAATCTTTTAATTAAGATTATTTAACATTTCCAGTTCATTTTAACATTTAATTGGAATAAAATGAAATGTAAATTGGGTTTATTACGAACTGTGTTTTAAATGACATTCGTTCTTTTGCCCAATTAACAGTGAATGTGATTTGGAATTTATAAATCTTTTATTAAGATTTAATGGAATTTTCCAAAGTAAAGTTTTCCAATTAATTAATATTTAATTGGAATGGAATTCGATGTGGTAATAATCGAAATGAGCTTCTATGGAGGAGGACTGATACTATATATGGAATTTAAAAGGCTTTGCCATTATTCCATTTGTATTATTAGTCGGATACGGAAATTGAAATCGATTATATATTGATTTGTTTTCCGTGAAGATTTCCATAATTAATGGAATGAGATTTTGGGTTTGTCGTGAACAGTGTCTTAAATAACACTGTCAAGAAAATTATAAACTAACTAGAGATTAGCTAAGTTGAATGTGTTCCTGGGTATTAATCCGATGTTGGCTTCGGCCTTCGGGATTAATAGTAAGGGTTTTGTTCACTTACAAATTTACGGTTAGAGAATGATCGAGAATGGGGTATCACCGGTTTTGCTCCAAGCGATAATTAAATCTTTAATTAGATTTGAACTTGAAATGGTAATTAAAATTTACCGATAACACCGTGGTGTTAGATATGGAGTATTATCAGTTTTACTCCATGGGATAAATAGGTTGGGATTGGGAAATAAAACAAATGATTACTTCGGTAAGGTGCGCTAATCCCGACTAGTTTGGATAAACCATAATAGGTTTGAATTGATATCCAAAGTAAGATTAAAGATTAATTATAAAAGAATTTGTAACAACCCGTATTTCGATAACATGATTAAAGACGAGAATCAAGGCAGAATTTAATTTTAAATTCTGAATCAAGTAAAACGGGCTATGCCATTGCGTTCGTCTCGGAAAAATACGCGAAATAGAGTGCGAGTTTTCGAAAATCGGAGTCCGTATGACCAAGATATGGCCTCGCGAAGTTTCACGAAAAATTCCCAAATTAAAGTATACTTAATTAAGTGAAATGGGTTGTGCAGAGAAATATATATATATTGATATATATATATATATATAATTGAAAATTAAATAAATAAATATGCAAAAATGTTAAAAACAGCGAATTAGGAGAGGGGAATAACCGAACCGGCCGATTTTTGAGGTCGACCCGAGCTTGCTGGGTCGACTAGGGGTTAATCCAGGGTGTTTGGCTGTCAACCCGTGGGCCGATTCGCTCAAATGCAGATTTTGCGTTTGGATGGTTCTCATGGTTCATCTTTAATCTAAAGGCCCTAGATGGTTCCTACACTTGACTTCTTCCCCAAGACATGCTTTGATGGCTTGGATTGAATCTAGGTTTAATCCTATGGCCTAAAACACTTGCCTAATCTATAAATAAGACCCTAACCTATCCTAAATCCTCATTATTCATTCATGCAACTAAACTATGGCAAAATTTCCACTCTCATGGCCTCCACTCAACTATCCTAGCCTCCACTTCATTTCTATGAAAGGTTTCATGATCATGAGAGTGTTAGAGAGTCCCTATGTTAGTATGAGAGCCTCTCAAATTGATTTCAAGGCAAAAGCTTTGATCTTTGTTCATAAAGATGGTGTTTTTGTTGATTTGGGGCATCCAACTTTGGGTTTTTGGGTGATGGCATGCATAGGCTTCATCACAAGTTTTAGCTTAATCGATTTAGGCCTTCATAGCAATGTAAGCCCTTTCCCTACTCTTAGATATTAACTATGAAGTTAAATGTTCATGTTGCAAGTTTGGGTTTGATCATTGAGAATGATACATGCTATCATGTTATGCAAGTTTATGAAGTCATCATCTTGATCTTATGAGCTAAAAGCTACAACCTTTATGTTGAAATGTTGCATTATGCAACATGAGAACCTTCATAATCATTATGTCAACTTGCATATGAAGTCATAACCCTTATATGATCATATATGCGAGTTTCTAGTCATCATTCCATGTCTTTTGTCACCATGATTCGCTTATGTGCCAAGTTTGGGTTTATGCATGTTTTTGAGGCTTAAGAATGTAACATTCAAGCTCATGAACACATTTGTGCCTCATTTGCCACCATGATTAACTTGTGGCTTAATATCCATTTTTGTCATGCCTTTGCCAAGTCCCTTCTTTTAATCCATTACGTTGTTGCGAACGTATATGCGAGTTTAAAAAGCGTTGGGGTCACATTATGGGAAAACATAATGATATGAACATGATTTGGGTAAATGGGTATAAACATGACAACGTGTAACGTTAAATATGACATGTGTTTATACTTGAAAACTTGACTTGAAATATAACATGGTAGTTGACATGTAAGTATGCATAAAAACATGAGCTTGGGAATTTACCTATTAAGGTAGGTCTACCCTTTGGGAATTTATCTATTAAGTTAGGTCTACCCAAATGCTTGAAAAACTTGTAACATGTTTTGGAAACATGATGAACTTAGATAATATAAGTGTGGCCAACTCGAGGTTGGGTTGAGTTTGCAACGTAAAACTACCCGGAACCGACCGGCCTAACTAGTAGTTGCAAACAATAGGACCCAATGTGAGAAGTTGGTCATGTCGCGCTTAAGACCCGAGGTTAGACTAGGTTGTGGTGTAAATCTACCCGGACCCGCCCGGCTTAACTAGTGACCACAACAAGGTCTAATGTGAGAGGTTAAGAGTGCATTAATTAAATTAATGCCACATTTAAGGTTAAGTAAATTTGACTAATGACACTTAACCGATATGACACGAATGGGTAGGTTAAGTGGGACCGGGCTTGATTTCCTTAATGACACTTAACCATGCAAGATGGTTAGGGGATGGGGTTAAGTAATTTACACTTAACTAATCCGACTCGGTAATTAGATGAGGTTAAGTAATTAAGACTTAACTAACCTAACCACGGTAACTAGATGGGCTTAAGATTAGGCTTAACTAATCTAAACATGGTAATCGGATGGGGTTAAGTTAGCCTAGACTTAATTAATCCAACTTGGTAATTTAATGGGGTTAAGTTAAACACTTAACTAATTTAACACGATGATTTGATGAGGTTAAGTGACCTATACTTAACCAATCTAACTCGTTAATTTGATGAGGTTAAGTTACCCTATACTTAACCAATCTAACGTGAAAACATGATAAGGCTAAGTCACGAATCGTTTGAATGCGCTTGACCGATATGACTCAGTAATTAGATAAGGTCAAGTTAATACATATACTGAACCAATCTAAAATGATAATTAGATAAGGTTAAGCCATGAATTGCTTGATATACTTAACCAACTTGACACATGGTTTGTAGGGTTAAGTTTTGGACTTGGATACTTAGCCAATTTTGACGTGGTTTGTAGACGGGTTAAGTTGTGAACTTAAGTGACACTTAACCCATTAGATAAACCCTAATTCGGAGGATTAGGTAAATAACCATAGTTAACAAGGATTATGGAAATAAGGCTAAGTGGTAAACCTTAGTTAAAAGAAACTAAGTAATAATTCTTAGCCAAGGAAATTTGGACCACCTCTTAGATAGATGAGTAACCCGATACGGTAGGTCATCGTTTAAGTATACGTGTAGGAGCAGGCTATTTGATTTAGATAAAGGCTCCAGCGAACTGGGTAACGAAGCAGCGGCTTCGGGGAACGTGAGGATATTCTTGGGATCCCTCTGTGAGCTGCCAGGTCATTATACTAGGCTCACGAGAGGTTGAGGTCTGCGGTAGAAGAACCAAGAATATGCCTTGGTTGCTATGCGAGCGACCTAAAGACTGGGGTGGATAGCAGTGAGTCGACGAATACATAAGGTGCCCGAGATAGCATGTTCGTCGATCATCTACCATCTTAAGTCAAGCGTGTACGTACGGAAAGGCAGGGAACACCCAACAGACCATAATTGCTATCTAATTATGGGTGAGGTAGGCCGTAGGATGTGGGCTGGCCGGAGTGTAGTTCTCATGCAAGATTGTCTCTTGTGTTGCCTTTCACTTGTTGAGGGAGGGGTCTCGTGGGACCATAGCCACGTGTAGAAAAGCAGACCTTAGTATCTGCATCGGCAGATAAATCTAAAGCTCCCGACCGAGTCCTGTATTTCTTGTTTTGCCCTGTGACAGGACTCGGATGGCACGATGTGATACATGTGCATACAGTTATAGAAAAACGATTCACGATGAATGCGTGGGAAAAAGGGCGCGGTTGACGGTTAGCGTAATCCCTAGTGGCCTAGGTGGTTTAACCCAAACAGAATTACGAAAGCGTGCAATAGGTAAGCGTAATCCCTAGTAGCCCTGGGTAGCATAAGCCCTAGTTGTACAGACGATAATTCATGTTGGAAGACCCTAGCTAGGTTTAGGGTAACAGTCCAAACCGATCTTAAGGATCATGGAACTATGTTAAAGTAATATAGAATCTCATGGGAAAGCCCGTATGGTCTACGGCAAGGGACTGAACATTTACATGTAATAAAACATATGAGTTGAGTAACCTATATATGTGGCATATTAGGTTGACATGGACCATTACACGACTTTTGAGTAAGGGTCATTCATGGATAGCACGTGATACAGTTGGGATACTAGTACGGTAGGTGCAGAGCGGGCATACAGGATAGATACCATGGGACGTTATACGTAATAGATATCTTGGGGATATTATACTTGATAGAAACCTGACGATGTGATACCTTGTTTTATCTTGACATCGTAATTTATCATGACACCTTAGTTTACCTGAGTTCAGTAGTTCATCCTGTTATTTTGATTTAGCTTATCTATCTTGTTATCATGCTTATGTTCATCTCAGTTCCTCATGACAGTTAACTTTACTAGTTTTTATACTAATAGTAGATAGGGCTTACTCAGTCTTTTTGACTGACCCGTTTTGTTTCGCCTCTTTTCTTCCGTTTCCCCCCCAGGTTACAGGGAGGGAATACTGCTGTTTAGTTCGGACTTCTTCTGCTTGAAGGTCATCATGGATGGCTTGGACTTTTCTTGGCTATGGCTACTTTACTGTTTTTACTTGGGGAATAAATTATGAAAAAGTCTTTATGCTTCTTTACTATTGCAAGACAGGTTTTGATGTACTCTGATGTAAAAGGCTTTAGACCTGAATTATTAATGTTTATAGAAGTTCGATTTTACTTCCGCTATTTTATATGTTCTGTCTTGTGATATTTCTGTGCATGTTTACCAATAATGCCCCTCTAAAGCTAGTGCATTCCTTAGCGAATGACCCTAGCGGAGGCGGGGTGTTACATTTGGTATCAGAGCAGAAGGTTACCAGACTGGGAAAAAGTTTTTAAAGACCTTCTGAAAACTATTTGAAAATCGTTTACAAAGAAGCATTTTTCAAGAAAATTTTCTTTTAAAAGAAAAAGGCTATTCCCCAAAGGCCATTAGCACTATCCTTGTTTCCTTAATTGAATCTCTTTTCCTTTCTTTCCTCCATCTGTAGTCATAGTGGTTTTAACTGCGACTAGTCTTTTCTATCTACGAAAGTGTTTTCCTTACGATGGAGGTGGTTCTCGAGAGACCAGTGGCCGCGTTATAAGAAAGGATAGTGAGGAAGAGGATAAAGGATACGAGCTTAAGGATGAGCAACTTGTTGGTATGGCTCAGCCCAGGACGAGAGAGAAGGATGAACAATGAAACCCATGACGAGAAAGTACCTTTGGCATGGTAAAACGGGACGGATAGTTAAGTATTATGGGAAAAGGACAAGATCATCGGGAGGGCAGCAGTATGCTCTCATTTCTAGGGTACCTCGGAAGGAGGGTGACGATCTTGTTAAAGGTTTAGCTTTTCTTCTCTATCATCCCGTTAGGACTTTGTTTTGATCATCGTATCATTTAAGTCTGCTTCGATAGTTGAGTCTCTGCATCTTAAGTACTAGTGTAATAGAGAATCCCATTTTTGTCTCAAAGTCCTATTGGAGAATCAGTCCATTTATACATGACTTGTTTGGATTTGGGAATGTCTATGCCAAGTGTCAAGTTTGGAAATAATGCTTATGTTTTTAAGCTATGGATGGATTCTAGGGATGAAGTGGTTATCCAGTAAGGGGTGCCACTCTCGGTTTTGATAGGAGGGTAGTTAGACTCTTGACTAGCCTTGGTAATACCCTCGAAGTCTCGTGTAACCTTTTGGGTTCAGTCATGGTTAGTTACTTAGAATCCCTTGATGCCTTTATGGGAAATTGGAAGCCCAATCGAGTGGTGTTCGCCGATAAGATGGATGGTTTATTTCACTTATGCATGGGTTATAGAAATCACCTTAGTAAGTGCGCTTGATAACCTGGTTGGCATCTGTTTACTTTCAAGAGAAAGTTCTTCTATGTGGAATACCTTGTGGTACGAGGTCCGAGATTCATTAGTGAATTTTGGAAAGCTTGCATGAGATCATGAGTACGCAGTCATGTTTGCGTCAAGTATTTTAGGAAAAGGATAAGTGCAAGTGGAACGAGAGGCGACGAAGAAATGAGTTTCAGCTCATGTTATGGAAACAGTAAATAAGAAGCTACGAAATCGCGAAGTTAAAGGACGGTCAAGGCACAATGGAATTAAGCTCAAGGAAATACAACTTTGATGGTCAAAGACTAGATACGCGCATGATATCTCTTTTTGGGAGTATATCCTTGATCCCTGTTTTCTGTAGAGCTTACTTGTAGGCTATCTTTTGTGGACCTCCTCTCGGTCCTATTCTCCGTTACAAACCCTGTAAGGAGTTTGTCCTGTTTATCTTCTCGACCCTGTTTCAGGGAATTCTAGGTATAACCCTATGGATGTAAACATGTATTTGAGACATGTTATGATTGATATGGTTGCAAGTGGTTGCTCGTGGATGCGCGAAAACACATTAGATACTAGCTCGACTCGGTCACATTTCATATTACATATGCACGAGTATTTATACTTGTTTATGGATGAAATCGAATGTATTATCATGCGGTTGTGGCATATGGATGAATGATTGTGCACGCATATAGTATCTATACGACTAGGACTATTTGCGTACATGTTGGATTCATGGCACTATACATATTTTTGCATTAGAAAGATTATTCAGGCCTGATCATTAGCATTAGCTAAGGAACATGTACACACACGTTTTGCATATATTCATACAGCATTAGAAATCATCTAAGGACAATGGTTGCTTGTGGATGATGTTTTGAGTAGATGGATGATGGATGGTAGGATATGTTCTTCCTAACTTGGAGATTTCGGGGACGAAATCCTAAAAGGTGGGGAGAATGTAACAACCCGTATTTCGATAACATGATTAAAAACGAGAATCAAGGCAGAATTTAATTTTAAATTCTGAATCAAGTAAAACGGGCTATGCCATTGCGTTCGTCTCGGAAAAATACGCGAAATAGAGTCCGAGTTTTCGAAAATCGGAGTCCGTATGACCAAGATATGGCCTCGCGAAGTTTCACGAAAAATTCCCAAATTAAAGTATACTTAATTAAGTGAAATGGGTTGCACAGAGAAATATATATATATTGATATATATATATATATATATATAATTGAAAATTAAATAAATAAATATGCAAAAATGTTCAAAACAGCGAATTGGGAGAGGGGAATAACCGAACCGGCCGATTTTTGAGGTCGACCCAAGCCCGCTGGGTCGACTAGGGGTTAATCCAGGGTGTTTGGCTGTCAACCCGTGGGCCGATTCGCTCAAATGCAGATTTTGCATTTGGATGGTTCTCATGGTTCATCTTTAATCTAAAGGCCCTAGATGGTTCCTACACTTGACTTCTTCCCCAAGACATGCTTTGATGGCTTGGATTGAATCTAGGTTTAATCCTATGGCCTAAAACACTTGCCTAATCTATAAATAAGACCCTAACCTATCCTAAATCCTCATTATTCATTCATGCAACTAATCTATGGCAAAATTTCCACTCTCATGGCCTCCACTCAACTATCCTAGCCTCCACTTCATTTCTATGAAAGGTTTCATGATCATGAGAGTGTTAGAGAGTCCCTATGTTAGTATGAGAGCCTCTCAAATTGATTTCAAGGCAAAAGCTTTGATCTTTGTTCATAAAGATGGTGTTTTTGTCGATTTGGGGCATCCAACTTTGGGTTTTTGGGTGATGGCATGCATAGGCTTCATCACAAGTTTTAGCTTAATCGATTTAGGCCTTCATAGCAATGTAAGCCCTTTCCCTACTCTTAGATATTAACTATGAAGTTAAATGTTCATGTTGCAAGTTTGGGTTTGATCATTGAGAATGATACATGCTATCATGTTATGCAAGTTTATGAAGTCATCATCTTGATCTTATGAGCTAAAAGCTACAACCGTTATGTTGAAATGTTGCATTATGCAACATGAGAACCTTCATAATCATTATTTCAACTTGCATATGAAGTCATAACCCTTATATGATGATATATGCGAGTTTCTAGTCATCATTCCATGTCTTTTGTCACCATGATTCGCTTATGTGCCAAGTTTGGGTTTATGCATGTTTTTGAGGCTTAAGAATGTAACATTCAAGCTAATGAACACATTTGTGCCTCATTTGCCACCATGATTAACTTGTGGCTTAATATCCATTTTTGTCATGCCTTTGCCAAGTCCCTTCTTTTAATCCATTACGTTGTTGCGAACGTACATGCGAGTTTAAAAAGCGTTGGGGTCACATTATGGGAAAACATAATGATATGAACATGATTTGGGTAAATGGGTATAAACATGACAACGTGTAACGTTAAATATGACATGTGTTTATACTTGAAAACATGACTTGAAATATAACATGGAAGTTGACATGTAAGTATGCATAAAAACATGAGCTTGGGAATTTACCTATTAAGTTAGGTCTACCCTTTGGGAATTTACCTATTAAATTAGGTCTACCCAAATGCTTGAAAAACTTGTAACATGTTTTGGAAACATGATGAACTTAGATAATATAAGTGTGGCCAACTCGAGGTTGGGTTGAGTTTGCAACGTAAAACTACCCGGAACCGACCGGCCTAACTAGTAGTTGCAAACAATAGGACCCAATGTGAGAAGTTGGTCATGTCGCGCTTAAGACCCGAGGTTAGACTAGGTTGTGGTGTAAATCTACCCGGACCCGCCCGGCTTAACTAGTAACCACAACAATGTCTAATGTGAGAGGTTAAGAGTGCATTAATTAAATTAATGCCACATGATAAGGTTAAGTAAATTTGACTAATGACACTTAACCGATATGACACGAATGGGTAGGTTAAGTGGGACCGGGCTTGATTTCCTTAATGACACTTAACCATGCAAGATGATTAGGGGATGGGGTTAAGTAATTTACACTTAACTAATCCGACTGGGTAATTAGATGAGGTTAAGTAATTAAGACTTAACTAACCAAACCACGGTAACTAGATGGGGTTAAGATTAGGCTTAACTAATCTAAACATGGTAATCGGATGGGGTTAAGTTAGCCTAGACTTAATTAATCCAACTTGGTAATTTAATGGGGTTAAGTTAAACACTTAACTAATTTAACACGATGATTTGATGAGGTTAAGTGACCTATACTTAACCAATCTAACTCGTTAATTTGATGAGGTTAAGTTAACCTATACTTAACCAATCTAACGTGAAAACATGATAAGGCTAAGTCACGAATCGTTTGAATGCGCTTGACCGATATGACTCAGTAATTAGATAAGGTCAAGTTAATACATATACTGAACCAATCTAAAATGATAATTAGATAAGGTTAAGCCATGAATTGTTTGATATACTTAACCAACTTGACACATGGTTTGTAGGGTTAAGTTTTGGACTTGGATACTTAGCCAATTTTGACGTGGTTTGTAGACGGGTTAAGTTGTGAACTTAAGTGACACTTAACCCATTAGATAAACCCTAATTCGGAGGATTAGGTAAATAACCATAGTTAACAAGGATTATGGAAATAAGGCTAAGTGGTAAACCTTAGTTAAAAGAAACTAAGTAATAATTCTTAGCCAAGGAAATTTGGACCACCTCTTAGATAGATGAGTAACCCGATACGGTAGGTCATCGTTTAAGTATACGTGTAGGAGCAGGCTATCTGATTTAGATAAAGGCTCCAGCGAACTGGGTAACGAAGTAGCGGCTTCGGGGAACGTGAGGATATTCTTGGGATCCCTCTGTGAGCTGCCAGGTCATTATACTAGGCTCACGAGAGGTTGAGGTCTGCGGTAGAAGAACCAAGAATATGCCTTGGTTGCTATGCGAGCGACCTAAAGACTGGGGTGGACAGCAGTGAGTCGACGAATACATAAGGTGCCCGAGATAGCAAGTTCGTCGATCATCTACCATCTTAAGTCAAGCGTGTACGTACGGAAAGGCAGGGAATACCCAACAGACCATAATTGCTATCTAATTATGGGTGATGTAGGCCGTAGGATGTGGGCTGGCCGGAGTGTAGTTCTCATGCAAGATTGTCTCTTGTGTTTCCTTTCACTAGTTGAGGGAGGGGTCTCGTGGGACCATAGCCACGTGTAGAAAAGCAGACCTTAGTATCTGCATCGGCAGATAAATCTAAAGCTCCCGACCGAGTCCTGTATTTCTTGTTTTGCCCTGTGACAGGACTCGGATGGCACGATGTGATACATGTGCATACAGTTATAGAAAAACGATTCACGATGAATGCGTGGGAAAAAGGGCACGGTTGACGGTTAGCGTAATCCCTAGTGGCCTAGGTGGTTTAACCCAAACCGAAATACGAAAGCGTGCAATAGGTAAGCGTAATCCCTAGTAGCCCTGGGTAGCATAAGCCCTAGTTGTACAGACGATAATTCATGTTGGAAGACCCTAGCTAGGTTTAGGGTAACAGTCCAAACCGATCTTAAGGATCATGGAACTATGTTAAAGTAATATAGAATCTCATGGGAAAGCCCGTATGGTCTACGGCAAGGGACTGAACATTTACATGTAATAAAACATATGAGTTGAGTAACCTATATATGCGGCATATTTGGTTGACATGGACCATTACACGACTTTTGAGTAAGGGTCATTCACGGATAGCACGTGATACAGTTGGGATACTAGTGCGGTAGGTGCAGAGCGGGCATACAGGATAGATACCATGGGACGTTATACGTAATAGATATCTTGGGTATATTATACTTGATAGAAACCTGACGATGTGATACCTTGTTTTATCTTGACATCGTAATTTATCATGACACCTTAGTTTACCTGAGTTCAGTAGTTCATCCTGTTATTTTGATTTAGCTTATCTATCTTGTTATCATGCTTATGTTCATCTCAGTTCCTCATGACAGTTAACTTTACTAGTTTTTATACTAATAGTAGATAGGGCTTACTCAGTCTTTTTGACTGACCCGTTTTGTTTCGCCTCTTTTCTTCCGTTTCCCCCCAGGTTACAGGGAGGGAATACTGCTGTTTAGTTCGGACTTCTTCTGCTTGAAGGTCATCATGGATGGCTTGGACTTTTCTTGGCTATGGCTACTTTACTGTTTTTACTTGGGGAATAAATTATGAAAAAGTCTTTATGCTTCTTTACTATTGCAAGACAGGTTTTGATGTACTCTGATGTAAAAGGCTTTAGACCTGAATTATTAATGTTTATAGAAGTTCGATTTTACTTCCGCTATTTTATATGTTCTGTCTTGTGATATTTCTGTGCATGTTTACCAATAATGCCCCTCTAAAGCTAGTGCATTCCTTTGCGAGTGACCCTAGCGGAGGCGGGGTGTTACAGAATTTATCTTTGATAAAATTAATGGGAACCTATCCCTAGCAATGTGAATATTTGGATAAAAGAATATTCTGAATTGGAATGAGGCGTGTGTTGTTTTTATGTAGCACTTGTTTATTATATACGCAAGTTATTCGGAAAGGCCAGGGTTATACCCATTCTGAATAACTGATTCAATGATAAGTCGACGATGAAGACGGTGGTTGAAGACCAAAGGTCTACACATCGTTTGGATGATTACTGATGTCTTGATTGGGCTGTACACCCAAGACGATGTAAAAAGTGGTGATCGTCCAGACATACTTGGGGATCAATGGATATGCAAGGGTCTCTCTCCTGTATTGGACATATGGGACGAGGAATAAGGTGCCTCCAGTTTCGTTCAGACCCAGAACGAACTTGCAAATGGACGGTGTGTATGACATTGGATTTTATTCTGTGCAGATTGATCTATATTAAATATATTTCTGTTGGTGGCGGAGAATTTATTCACTTGCTTAACACCCTTCTCTGAGATGTACGAGCTCAGAGGATATATATCGATAGAAATCAGTCGCATGGTGTGAATTGCCTATGTGGCATGCCTAATTGGCAAATGATCAAGGCATCTGTTGAAAAGCATAGTCTTGTGGTTGATGATCCAAGCATAGCTTTTCTAACGGCTCGAAAATCCGTACCAATTTGTGCTGACTAATATCCTACACATTCAACTCAAAGTGCACGAAAGTTCAGATCACTAATAGAAAGAAATTAGAGGATTAGAAAGACAAGATAGAACTAATAGAATAGAAGAATAAGAAGAACATCAGAATCAGAGTAAGACACGAATCTCACAGCGAAACGAATAAAATATATATAACATAAATTTGAAATACAAAACTGTATTGTATATACATACCATATCAGAGTATAACACTTATACATCACAGCGGAAATAATCTCTAAATAACTAGTGGTGAAACCTTCTGCTCCGAGCTCCTCCAAGTGAATCTGCAAAGCCTGAAACACTTGAATGCCCATACAAATTTGGGCACCCAAGAGTTTAGGGAAAACACAAACAAATAAACTCTGGGTCAGTCATGGGACTGGTGTGAGTAAACTCCAACTAAATTGATTAACTTTGAAAATCTTTCTGAAAGAAAAGGATAATAGTAAGACCAACCCACACTTAAACACGGACGGTTATAACCCAAAACATTTTGATATCAAACTCCAGTGATACTATAATAATGTCTAAACAAGTAAATAACCAAATAGCAGAACGCTTGCATCTCACGCTCCACATATATAGTATAAAATCATAAACCACAGGGCGCTTATTGGAGATTGGATTCCAATAGACAAGGTATGGGAGTACCTTCCGATCAGTGTACTCTAGAGAGTATACACTCAAGGTTCAGCAAGAAAGTCTTGCAACCCGGCCACACATGACTGCCCAATCATTTAGCTTGAGTGTAGCAAATACATTGTCACCCACGGTTGTTGGCCATCCAACCGTCATCCGAAGATACAGAATCGAAAAGAAGAACAAATATGAATTTTCTCTAGATCGATGACAATACACCCTACTTAGGTATGACCCAACTAGCCATGCTGCCTAGCCCAACTTTTGTTACTTCCTGGTTGTGAGGCTAGAGGCTACGTCTATCTTCAGAACATCTGATCACCATTCACTTTGAATGCCACATCGTCAAACCCGTCAATTCACTGATCTATTTCTAAAAATATCACGGGTATAAAAAGCTAAGAGCAACAAATTCCTCTGCCACCAAACGTAATACCTTTAAAAGATCAACCGTACGTGATGTGTTACGTATATTCTATCAGACACTCGTCCATACAAGTTGTCCTAGGACTGGACAAACAGAAAACACCATTCTGGAACAGAACGACCCTTGCATTTCACTCCATCTTCAATTATATTCAGCATAATCTAATTCGCAATGCTTATGCCTATACTGTGTGGTTTTCGGATAATACATCCAACCGGTCTCTCCTTATTGACAACGATGGTCAAAACACTTCGATAGTCGGTTATTTAACTATCAAAGGAAAAACATCCATATAAACAACGATCCTATTTCCAAATGGAAATATTCTCAAATCAATCATCAATCAACATTGAGCCTTTTTAATTTATCAATAGTTTATTCATTTGTCCCTAACCGTAAACTAGTAAGCGAACAACTCCCTAAGTATTAACCCCGAAGGCTGAAACCAACATCAGATCGATAATCAGAAAGCCATTCAACATAATTAATCTCCAGTCAGTTTATAATTTCCTTAACTCCATTATTAGCTTCAAAATCATTTCATTTTCGATCCTTAAAACATCTCTGGTTATATTTGGAAAACATTTCCAATTTATTTTATAATAATTATTTCATCTCATTTCTAATTATCATTTACAAACCAACTTCTTGTTTTAATATAATTAAAACAAGTTATTTTATTCTAGTCCATTCGGAATTCAATTTCTATTGTAAAATATAGATTTTCCCTTTTTAAACTCGAATTCTTTCCAATATAATTTCAAGGTACTTAATTGCTGATTATTTCAGGGCCAATGTTATTCACTATTTTAAACACACACCAATCAACAGCAGATTATTTATCACATCATATACTACAACCTAAAAATAAATAATAATATAATTGTTGAGGAATCCAGTTGGATCCCTCCAACCTATTTCCCTGCATCCACAGACGTTAGTCAACGCAAAGAACAATAAGTTCATACTATGGAATTTTATAATTGATGGAAACAGTGTCCAACCAATGGGGTGTATATACTCATCGATATATATTATTCAACCAATTTAATTGTAATCTACCTAAATGACCATCACACAGCATTCAACCAATATTTTAAAATAGATCAGAGTTAGATAATTTACTCACCTTGCGCGTTAACCGTTAAATAACGATTTACGTCAGTTGATTATACCCGGAGCTTTAATTGCCTAAACCATAACGTGCTCCAAATCACTCCCCGTTGGTGCCATTGCGTAGCTATTTTCAGAACAGTATCATACAGTTAAAACCCTGACCGGCGTACGTGCACTGCTCTTCCATTTCATGCGTTAATTTCCCCCTACAACGCATAAACCTTTTCTTCATTTTTCTTGTATGTGCTGAAGCATAATCCGCCCACACACCCATACTCACCGCATGGCTCCAAATATACATATACTTTCCACATGCTACAGTACCAGAACTTTCCATAATTGTAGACTTCCACTTCATACGCATGTTCACAAATAAAGGAAGCCAACTCCAGCATTATTTATTTCGAATTCGAATCCTTCATGTACTTATGCAACCTGACTGTCCACCCCTATTGCTCACGTAGCTCGCCACAAACATTTGTTACTGGGATTAGCAATATAACTCATTTGCAGCTTCTCCTTTCACACGTCCCAAACCTTCATCTCCTGTACACGAAAAACATAGTAGGACATTTCATAAACTTTACTCCATCCCAACGTGCCTACACTCCAACTAAACTCCTTCTCCTGTAGCCAACATGAACGTGCTGGCTTCCCTGTCACTCGCTGCCAACGACGAACTCAACGCCCGCAACCGCTTCTCATGCAGTTCCTTTCCAGTTTCTGATGCCGCCAACTACAGCTTCGAACCCGCACGCCCCTTCTACTTCTCGAGCCCGAACTCCCCACTGTATAGAACTGCTCCAGCAATAATACCTGTAAGTGCTCCTCTCAACAAATTGTCCATTCCCATTTACAAACATCACTCCAGTATATATTATGTAAGAAATACATGGACCATGGACATGTATTCTTCTTCCAAACCTTGCGCTAGAACTCCATTCATGCGTACATCCGAACCCGTCTATCACAGGTACGCCAGCTTCATGCCATGCTCCTCCTTCATGTTAAACTCCACCTATTTTGGCAAGATGCCTTAAGCCTTTTCCCCTTTATCCCATAAACGTCAGTCACCACTTTCCATACACCCCTAACATTCAGACAATATTCTCTATCAAAGCGCAACCTCACACCTCTCACGTTGCTAGAGAACTAACGTGTTTAGGGAAACTAAGTTCATTAGTATGGCTTGTTGTGTGGGGGAATACGTAGATTGGTCTAAGTTTTAAATTGTGAATAGAAAAGATAAGAAGAGGAGTTGTTGTGTCCATTCCTTTCCCAATCGAGTGTTTACATATTCAAGTTGCTTTACACTGAAGTAATAGGTCAAATATAGGAAGGACACTCTAGTATATCTGGGTTTCTTGCACATCAACGGTAGGATTAGGGATAGTAGGCTCTGGTTTACCCTATTTAGCGTATGGCGTGTTTTAATTATTTAGGGTATGGTGTGAAAATAGTTGAAAGGAAAGCCAACGTATGGAAGTGTATAACCGGTGTATTTTATTTCAAGGTCTGCTACGCACAAAATATAGGGTATGCGTATAACACTTGTTCGGTTGCCTCGTCAATTTCTCTAGGTCTACAGATTTTTAGAGGATGGTGTACTTATATTATTAGGAGAGAACTGCTCTCAACCGCCTTCAGTAGCAACTAGGTTGAAATTGTAATTTTTTCCCAAGATTTTTAGTTTTGTTTTAATTTATAAAGTTTAACGTACCTTGCTTCCAACAATTCCATTCTCATATGAACTGCTATGGACAAAAATAAAAATACGATCATGTCCAGCTAGGTGCCTCGATGACAAAAATATAAACTAGTTAGCTTATTTTGTAAAACCCCACAATGCTAATATAGGGTGCAAAACACTTCAAATAAAAAGTTGCTTATTTTCAAAAATAAAAATTACAGTAAAATTCTAAAAATTAAATTATCACTACGTCTCAAAGGGTTTGTCCAAAATCGAAACCAATATCTAATTATATCAAATAAACTGTCATGGTCCATAAACGAATATGCTGCTGCTTTTCTTAATATTTAATTTGGACATAACTTCCCATTTATAATATGAAATCTTGGTTTTTCACTTCAATTAGAAAGATATAGTTCAATAGATTCCAACGTTTCTTGTTTCGAAGAAATCCGACTAATAACGGATCCTGTATAGTCAGTTTAAGTTCAGAACGTTAAATTACGAACTGCCGCAATATTACAGGCTCGATTATATTTAATATATATTTTATACGTTCAACTTCGTTTTGATTAATATATAAATCTACTTATATTACGAATTCAATATTTAAACTGATTTAAATATTCAAATACAAACCGATAAAAATATGGGATGTTACATTCCTTCCCCTTAAAAGAATTTCGTCCCCTAAATTACTAAGGTAGAGAAAATGCTACAATCCATATTATAATCAAGTTAAAAATCTTTTATTTAATTTCTTAAATTTAGTTTCAACAGAACCAATTTATTCTAATTAAAAATTAATTCCTTCTTATTAACAAATACTTTCATAAATCCTGAAAATTTCCTAACAGGTTAAATTTTCGGAGAATTTTGCCAGCAGCTCCTCTGCACGGCTCAATCGGTACGACCACAACTCGCCACTCTGGGCCTTCTCCAAATCAAAAAGAAAACAAACAGCCAAACGGTTTGCCCAGAAAGGGTTCATACGTATCATATTCAATTAAAATGCAACGTGTACCTTTTTGTCTGGCATTGCACTCTATCTCTTCCATTTAATGTCCAATCAGCATATACCATTTCATTTCCACTCGATTTCCACTCAAATTATCCTCGAACCACATCATCCACTTAAAACTCCATTCAAACTCCAATTCCAAACTCAATTCCAACTCTTAACTCATCAGTTCAATTCCATTCCAAATTATCTCTAATCCAAACTAATTTTATTTGACTTAGTTAAATTTCTATTTATTTACTTCATAATTAAATTTTAAATTCCGGAATTCAAATTCCTGGGGTTTTTAGTTCAAATCAGTTTGAAATCATATATATTACATATAATAATAGCAATTCAAAACATTTGAATTTTGGAACAACTTGTTTCTCAAAACAATCCAAAACAAAATCTTTGGTAATAATCCGTCACTTACCAGCTCGAAAATGAACAATGATAATGTGGCCGTCATCATCAGAATTTTTTTCCAGTGATCAAAGTGAGTTCAATACTATATTACTTTTCAAAATTCATTTTAAAACACTTCCATTTTGAATTTTACTTTAAAATATCTTTCACGGCACTTGGAAAATAATTTTAAATCTCCCAGGATTTTAAAATTCCCATATATTTAATCCAAACATTATTTCCAACTCTTTTCCAAGTTTCTTGAGTTTTATTTCAATTCTGGTTTTAAATTTGGATTCAGTTCATCTGATTTTGCAGATTATACTTATATAATATTTCGATTGGTTATTTCTATAACCAACTCAATAATAAATCTTATTTAATCATAATTTTAAAAAACACATTCAATATATATTAGATAATTCCAATACATATGCTTTCTGTATATCAAAATATATTTTTGGGTAAAATTATTTTATTTACCCTCTTTTTAAAACATACTGTGTTGAATCACTCTGTTCAAGACTTTAGAAACACCTATCAACGCAGTTTGCATTACTGTTTCGATCGGAATTCATAAACCACTCGACTGATCAGTCAACACAATATAAAACAGTTTTTATTTTAATTTACAAATACACGCTCATATATATACACTCAAACTCAATCTAGGGTATTACTAATTCAATCTCTATTGAGTTACGCTACAGAGCCAAGGTAATCACTTAACCTTATGCTCTGATACCAACTGTAACGGCACGAAAATCCGTACCAATTTGAGCTGACTAACATCCTACACAATCAACTCAAAGCGCACGAAAGTTCAGATCACTAATAAAAAGAAATTAGAGGATCAGAAAGATAAGATAGAACTAATAGAACAGAAGAACAAGAAGAACATTGGAATCAAAGTAAAATACGAATCTCACAGCGGAACGAATAAAATAAATATAACATAAATTTGAAATACAAAACTGTATTGTATATACATAACATATCAGAGTATAACACTTATACATCACAGCGGAAATAATCTCTAAATAACTAGTGGTGAAACCTCCTGCTTCGACCTCCTCCAAGTGAATCTGCAAAGCCTAAAACACTTGACTGCTCGTACAAATTTGGGCACCCAAGAGTTTAGGGAAAACAAAAACAAATAAACTCTGGGTCAGACACGGGACTGGTGTGAGTAAACTCCAACCATATTGTTTAACTTTGAAACTCTTTCTGAAAGAAAAGGATAATAGTAAGACCAGCCCACACATAAACACGGACGGTTATAACCCAAAACATTTTGATATCAAACTCCAGTGTTATTATAATAATGTATAATCAAGTAAATAACCAAATAGCAGAACGCTTGCATCTCACGCTCCACATATATAGTATAAAATCATAAACCGGAGGGCGCTTATTGGAGATTGGATTCCAACAGACAAGGTATGGGAGCACCTTCCGATCAGTGTACTCTAGAGAGTATACACTCAGGGTTCAACAAGAACGTCTTGCAACCTGGCCACACATGACCGCCCACTCATTTAGCTTGAGTGTAGCGAATATATTGTCACCCACGGTTGTTGGCCATCAAACCGTCATTCAAAGATGCAGAATCGAAAAGAAGAACAGTTATGAATTTTCTCTAGATCGATGATAATACACCCTACTTAGGTATGACCCAACTAGCCATGCTGCGTAGCCCAACTTTTGTTACTTCATGGTTGTGAGGCTAGAGGCTACGTCTATCTTCAGAACATCTGATCACCATTCAGTTTGAATGCCACATCGTCAAACCCGTCAATTCACTGATCGATTTCCACAAAAAAATTACGGGTATAAAAAGCCAAGAGGAACGAATTCCTCCACCACTAGACGTAATACCTTTAAAGGATCAATCATACGTGATTTGCTTGGTATACTCTGCCAGACACTCATCCATACAAGTTGTCCTTTGACTGGACAAACTGAAAAAACCATTATGGAATAGAACGACCCTTGCATTTCACTCCGTCTTCAATTATCTTCAGCATAATCCAATTCGCAACGGTTATGCCTATATGGAGTGGTTTTCGGATAATACATCCAACCAGTCTCTCCGTATTGACAACGATGGTCAAAATACTTCGATAGTCGGTTATTTAACTATCAAAGGAAAAACATCCATATAAACAACGATCATATTTCCAAATGGAAATATTCTCAAATCAATCATCAATCAACATTGAGCCTCTTTAATTTAACAATAGTTTATTCATTAGTCCCTAACCGTAAACTAGTAAGCGAACAACTCCCTAAGTATTAACCCCGAAGGCCGAAACCAACATCAGATCGATACTTAGAAAGCCATTCAACATAACAAATCTCCAGTCAGTTTCTAATTTCCTTAACTCCATTATTAGCTTCAAAATCATTTCATTTTCTATCCTTAAAACATCTCTGGTTATATTTGGAAAACATTTCCAAATTATTTTATAATAATTATTTCATCTCATTTCTAATTATTTACAAAACTACTTCTTGTTTTAATATAATTAAAACAAGTTATTTTATTCTAGTCCATTCATAATTCAATTTCTATTGTAAAATATAGATTTTCTCTTTTTAAACTGGAATTCTTTCCAATATAATTTCAAGGTATTTAATTACCGATTATTTCAGGGCCAATGTTATTCACCATTCTAAACACACAACAATCAACAGTAGATTATTTATCACATCATATACTGCAACATAAAAATAAATAATAATATAATTGTTTAGGTATCCAGTTGGATCCCTCCAACCTGTTTCCCTGCATCCACAGACGTTAGTCAACACAAAGAACAATAATTTCATACTATGGAATTTTATAATTGATGGAATCAGTGTCCAACCAATGGGGTGTATATATGCAACGATATATATTATTCAACCAATTTAATTCTAATCTACCTAAACGACCATCACGCAGCATTCAACCAATATTTAAAAATAGATCAGAGTTAGTGAATTTACTCACCTTGCGCGTTAACCATTAAATAATGATTTACGTCAGTTGATTATACCCGGAGCTTTAATTGCTTAAACCGTAACGTGCTCCAAATCACTCCCCGGTTGTGTAACACCCCACCTCCGTTAAGGTCACTCTCAAAGGGAATGCCATAACTTCGGTGGAGCGTTTTAAGGTATAAGATAATAATAAATTACAAGACAGTTAATTAAAGCAAAGGATAATTAAATAAGCGGAGAAGAAACCAACTTCATTCCATAAATACATATTCATTACAACATTTCAACAAACAGATTCAATCTTCCAAATTATTACATCTGTCTTGAAAACATAAAGAAGCAATACTGAAAATAAAATGACATAAATCCCCAACATGTCGTTGACCATAGCCATAGCTCAAAAAGGAAAGTCCAAGCCTTACATCTACGGTCTTCAAGCTTTAATTGGATCCGGTCAAGCAGAAGTGTTCCCTCCCTGCGGACCTGGGAGGGAAACGGAAGAAAAGAGGCGAAAGGAAAATGAGTCAAACATAAGTCTGGTAAGCCCAGTTATTTAATAGCATGCAAACAAATAAAAGACTGTGACATGAATAAACTGAACTTTGAATGAAACCAAAAGGATAGATAAGTCCTAAAACAAGATAAGATAAGATTAGCAGAATTGGCTATCGCACCCATTTCTATTTCTCTACACCCACTAAGGACTGTTTCAACTAGCATCATGTGTTCGTGATAAAATGATCCCCTTTTTATGTGTATGCAGTCCCTTATCCATCGAGTGTTACCAAGATTCAACTAGGGTTTACTTATCGAACGCTTCTAGATTCAACCAGGGTTTACGATACCCAGGGCCACTAGGGTTTATGCTACCTATTGAATGCTTCTCGGATTCAAGGTTTACGCGACCTATGTCCAAATAGGGATTATGCTACCTACTTGCATAAATTTTCCATGTGTCTGTGTCAGTCGGCCCTCTCTTGCGTGTAGATACTCGGTGCTGGCCCCACCATAAGGTGTATCAAGCCTTATGATAGCGACTCGATATGATTCAAGATGCACAGTGTATAACTACTGGTACCCAGTGCCTGCTTTTCCCAATTCGGGATACGTGCACGACCGTAGTCCGCCGAACCTACACCGACGTACCCCCTGCCGTTACTTTTGACCGCTTATAATCAGCCCAGTAATCATGCCCCACCCTGCCTAGTTCAGGGTACCGCGATACGTTCATGCGGGTTACTGCTGAAACGGGTCCCCGTTACTAGGTTTTTCTAGTCAACATGTTAAATAGGTTAAGTGTTCTTGACTTGGCTTAACCTCGATCAATCTTGCCTAGTTAACATGTTGATTTGGCTAAGTGTTTTCTAAATTACTTAACCCCGCCAATCTTGTCTTGTTCACTTGTTAAGTTGGTTAAGTGTTTTCTTAATTAATTAACCTCACCACTCTTGTCTTGTTAAGTTGGTTAAGTGTTTCCTTAATTACTTAACCTCACCATTTCTAGCTTGATTGTTCATGAGCTTTAACTAATTAATTAATTAAATCATCAACCACTCACATTATACAGGTATTGTTGTGGTTACTAGATGTGCTGGTCGGTTCCGGGCATGTTTATACCACAACTCAGTCTAACCTCGGGATTTTCTGCGCTTGATGCACTAACATCTCACAATAGACAGGTATTGTTGTGGTTACTGGATGTGCCGGTCGGTTCCGGGTAGGTTTACACCACAACTCAGTCTAACTTTGGGTTAGGTATATTCAATTTTTTTTTATATTTACATTTTTATATATGCAAATTTCTACAAGTATTTCATGTCACATGTTTTAATTCAAGACTAATGGCATATAAATTATACCATTTATGGCCTTAACCAATTACATGGTTTTGGGCCCACCAACATATTTACATGTTTTGATTTAATAATTACCCCCAATGTTACCCCCGTTTGTTCGTTCACATTAATCACATAAAGACATTGGGCCCGCTAATTGGCCCAATCTATAAATGAGAGATAAAGGAGGGAACATGCATAACATAGGTTCAATCATGTAATTTGGCATAAACATCAGTTATAGACTAACCTATGACATAATCATGACATGTCCAATTCCAAAACATGTATAATTATAACATTAACATATAGGTGTAAACTAGATCTAATAAGGTGAACTTGCATAAATTAACTTCTGTGACGGCCGGCCCCGCACCAGCCTACATATCCTCCGAAGGTGCATTGTACACATGCCCGACTAGCATGGAACGATCGCCAATGAAAGGAAAGAAGAGAATGAACAAACAAGGAACCTGTAGAATGTCTTACAGCGCATGGAACAAAATATAATAATAACATAATCTTGACATAAAACAGGCGAGACAGTGCATAAGCTGAAAACTAAACCAACATAGAAGAGGAAACCCAAATACAACTTATGATCTAGCATCATTATCACAACTTTAAACTGTCTCTAAAGCAAATAAAAGCTAAAGTAGAAGATGCACTACTAATGCCCAAGCAGTGATCTTTAACAACACAGGGAGAATATTATATGTATCATACGTGGAAGCCTCTTGCTCGTCTCCGGATCAGCTACTCGTGCATACCCAGCTAACCTATCTCTAGTCTGCTCGTGAGAGCACCCAAAGTAATAAGAAGAGACATAAAAATCTAGGTCAGACTAAATGTCTGGTATGAGCGATTAATAGCTAAACAGAACAATAACAGGTATACTAAACCATACCTGAACCTGGACCTGCAACCAAAGAGTTAGCACTACATACCGTACAATACTCTAAGGTGCCACTGAACAGATGGTGTAAAGATAATGGGGGTGGGGGTGTATATGTCATAATGATGGAAAACAAGTCAAACATAACAACCATCCTAACGTCTCTCACTCAGTGCGTAAGGCATACGATGTCCACCACTGTCAATCACTAGACCCATCAAAGTAGTGATGGAGTTGGACATGTACAACTATTGCTACTACCAAGCTTACCACATGGAGTCATGACCAAATCTTTACAAATGACCCCACTTCATTGGTCTATAGCCCTTTAGTCGTACCTAGGTCACTGTGGCCCTGAATCCATTCACGTACTCCCTACACATAGTGATTCAAAGTTACAGACATCGACAACCCCTTAGCACACGTCCAACAGCGAAGCCCAATCATGAAGCTCACTCATTGGTTCCCAACTAGATCCTAAGTCAAAGCTCCACATTTGGACTTCCTTTGCATATCGGGTTTTGGTCGAATTGGAGTTGGTCTTCAAAAGAGTCGTCATAATAAGGTAAAAGTATACATTTGGTTCGGTTCGGTGGTCCCGATCAGGTTCGGTTCGGTGGTTCTGACCCATGCCTTGATCCATTCCTTCTCGGTTCGGTAATCCAGCCCTGGTTCGGTTCGGTTGCCCTATGCCTGGTACGGTGGTTGCTCCCCTCCTAGATGTCCCGATCCGATCCGGTGCTTCACTCAAACTCCAGCTCCAAGCTTGGTCCTCCGATTCAATCCCGCCCTAGCTCTAGTCCGACCCGATCCCTACGCCCTTGCTTCTAATCCGATCCCCTGTTGGTCTCTCTGATCCGATCCCCTGCCCAACTCCAATTCTAAGCAAATGGCCTTACTTCTCGCCAGGACCCTTATGCTAAGTTCCAATCCGAATCGAGTCCACTTGCCCGGTTCCCCTATCCGATCCGAGCCCAATAATCCGATCTGATCCGGTTCAGAACCCTGCATATTCCCTACGACATTCCAGCGACTGTTTTATGCCATATGACGGCGTTTTCGACCAATCTAACAGTTCTAATCAATCACAAAACATACCACACAGTCATAGCAACATGTACAATCAATCATAAACACCAAAACAACCACTATAGCATGTAAAATGGATCAAACATACCCAAAACCCATATTTTCCCTTAAGCATGTTTAGGCAAAACTAGTGGTATGATTAGTAAAACTTAATCAAATTAACCCAAGTTTCTAACATAGGTCTAAAACATTATTTAAGAATTTATAAATATTTTTCCAGAATTTATTAATGTATAATTTTTCTAATCTTCACTAATTACCCTTAATTAACCGTAATTAGTACAAAACTATGCAAATCACTCACCTTAGTCACAAATAAAACCCCAAAACTGAAATATTCTTCGATTTGGCGCTATTCCCAATCTCACACAACAGCTCTACCTCGATTCTCGTGCCAATCCGCCTTAATTTGATGTAGTTTAAGCCAAAACTTGATTAAGAGGTGATTAGAGGTGTATTTAGATGATGGAGGCCATTGTTAGGTTGAAGAGAGAGTTTGTGGCGGGAGGAAAATGAAAGAAAAACCGAAATCCTAACCCTAGCAGCCCTCAAATACCTCTAATCCCGAAATCCCCCACTGGGCCTAGCTATTAATCACCCAGTTAAGCCAAATTAAGTTGTTTTTCACTATCTGAAACTTGTTTCAGCCATATCTCCCAAACGGTGAGTCCGTTTGGCTAATGTGACCACTCTAGGGAATTGTAAACTATTAAACGAGTCTAATGGAAGTGGTTTCAGGTCAAAATTACTTTTCAGTCTGGCCAAAACAGTATCAGCCTGGGGCAAAATGGTCATTTAAAAATCGGCAAAAATCATGAACATGGGAAATGACCCTGTTGGCTCGTTTTTTGACCAAACCACCCAGGATCATTCGTAAGAGGAAAGTAGGAAACCACAACATCTAAGAACATGAAGGAATGAATCGCGCATCATCGTCTCGCCCAAGATCGATTCGCGTATCATCGTCTCGCCCAAGATCGATTCGCCCCTCCTCATTAGCGAACGACACAACTGGGCGATCCGATCCGAACTCACGTTGTTATCCCAAGCGAACCGATCTGATCTGCTGGTGCATGGCGAACCCTCTGACTTGTTCAAGCGAGAGCTAGTCTTCAGCGATCCGAATCGCACGGATCTGGCGACACGTGTCCCCATCCGTTATCCGAGCCAAGCCCCCCCATCAGCACGATCCGAGTTTCAAGCGATTCACGACACCTGTCCACAACGGCTAGTTTGACTGTTTCTTCAACGGAGGCGATGCGTTCCGATGATCTCGGGATTCGTGCCACGTGTCTGCGATCCGTTTGGCAAAATCAGCTATAAATAGCCCAGAGCTTGGCATTTTTCGGGAGCTTTTTGGCAATAGTGAGTACTGAATCCGCCATTGTTGTCAAACCACTGAAATATTGAGAGAAATCATTGTTGTATTATCTTATAAAGCATAATCAATAATATATAAAGTGGACGTAGGCTCGTTAACGCCGAACCACTATAAATTCTGAGTGTTATTTTCTTTTTCCTAGTTCTTCATTCGAAATTCTATATTGTTCATAATAATTTGGGTGTTAGGTCCAAATTTCGATCTAACATTTTTGGTGCTTTCACTGAGAAACTCAGTCTTAAAGTTTCACTATTCGCTTCTTTGAGGATTCCAGCGATTCGGATATCATGGCTGGAAAAAGATCTAAAGCTTCGCAGACCAACGAAACGATTGAGGAGAGTGTACACGAACTGGGCAACCAAGAAGTTCTGGATCGCGGAGCGCAGGGGGCGATTCGATCCGACGAAGACACCTCGTTCCGAGTCGATGAGAATGAGACGGTCCGTGCCACTGAAGGGGTAGTCACTCGATCCCGAGGCAACACCTCGCAGCCTCCGCGTACCACGACCACGAGTCGATCTCAGGGGGGCGCAGTGAATCGCCCTCCACGAACCGCAGCTATCCGTACTGATGGTCAGACTACAACTCGACCTGGGAAGGAACCTATGACCCGCTCTTATCGTCCAGGAACCTCTGCTCGACCCGGTTCGAGCTCGTTGCGCATAAGAGAGAGTGATGATGACCAATATGATCCCGCCGCTCCTGTCACTGAGGGGGCTCTCTCTCGCTTTGCCGAAATGTGGGATAGGTTGTTTGATGAGTTGGCCGCACAAAGGCAGGAGAATTCCGTCCTGCGGCAAAATTTGACGGCTATGGATAGAAGACTCGATGAGTTAGCAAGGCAAAGAACATCACCGGTTCGTTCACTCACTCCAGTATATTCTTCTTCGTCTGAAGAATCGCCGAGACCTCCGCGGCGACCATATGAGAGAGCCGAAAACATAGAACAGCTTCGGTTCGGAACCCTGCCCTCACAAGAAGAGGAGCTAGGGGCGGGATCCCCAAACCGTGATGTGAATAGTCCTGTGCATAACAGGCCACCTCAGCCCCTTCGCCGCATGCGTACTCATGATAACAGGGGGCAGCGGAGCCCTGTCCGAGCCCCGGATTTTGTGGCTGCTTCCCGAAGAGAGATCAGAGAACCTCGCCGGGCTAGATGCACTGACCCTGAACCTCCTTTGACCAGCGCAAATGTTGCAGCCATGGTTCACCAGATTCTCGCCGACAGCCGCGGACAGCGGAACGAAGATTGGGGGATTGACCGCAGTCATACTCCCTTTACTGACGATATTTTGGATGCGACTTTTCCGAGGCGCTTCAACATGCCACAAATGAATCGATATGCGGGAAGATCTGATCCTGTTCAACACCTGATGAGATACTCTTGGTCGATGACCGCTGCCGCAGCTTCTGACGCGGTTAAGTGTAAAGCGTTTCCCATATTCCTGGAAGACGTGGCTTTGCTATGGTTCACTCGCCTGCCGGCAAGATCGATTTCTAGCTTCAGGGAACTGAGCGAGAAGTTCGTAGAACAATTCCGTATCTATGCACAGAAGACAAAAAGCGTGATCGATTTATTCCTTGTTAAACAGCGACCAGGCGAGAGCCTAAAGACGTACCTGGATCGTTTCAATTTGGCCGCCACTGAGGTCAAAGATCCTCATGAACCGACCATCGTCGCAGCACTGATTGACGGAGTGGATAAGGACACTGAATTCGAGAGGTACTTAGCAGGCAAACCACCCCACACCAGAGAGTTATTCTATGAGAAAGCCAATGTACATCTGCGTCGGGAAGAGGTATACGCAAACCGAAAGGTTAAAACAACTGATAAGGAGGAAATTCAGAGCAACGTCGCCATCAAACAGACTGGAGACAGCTCAGGGAAAGTTGAAGTTAACGTTGGAAATCAGAATCAGGGTGGCCGTCAGCCGAGTAATAACAATAACAATTGTAACGGCAACAACCGGAAGAGGGGCCGAGGGAACGATTCCCAGAGAAGGACTCGTCCCAGGGCCTTTGAAAGTTATACACCCATCAATGATACTTTGGAGAATATTTTCATGGATGCGTACGAAGTCCTCCAAAATAAGAGGCCACCTCCTAGAGAATCGACAGAAAAAGAGCGTGAGACAGGAAAGTTTTGTCTCTTTCATCAAACTCACGGCCATTCGACGAATGAATGTCGTCACCTTAGGGACGTGGTCGAAAGGCTGCTTCGAGAAGGGAAGCTAGATGAATACAGAGTAGCGCCTAGAGACAGGGCGCAAGCAGTGTAGGCCCCGAATCAGAATCAAAATCAGCTTGCTGCTAGGCCGACTGCTCAGCAAAAAGGAAAGAATATTGTTATCAATACCGTGATCGGAGGACTCTATCTTGCTTGGCATAGTTCCAAAGCGTTAGATCAATACGTCAATGCGGCCAAACAGCACCTCGAGGTAGGGGAATGTAGCAACCCCGAGGACAGTATCCCGTTGAAGCAGCAGAAGATGATGACTGATGACGTTGTTTTCCGAGAACGAGAAAGCATCGGAGTCCACGCTCCAACTGAAGATCCACTTGTAATTACAATACCCATTGGGCCAGCCACAGTTCATAAGGTTCTGGTGGACAACGGGAGTTCCGTTAATATTCTCTTCAAAAAGGCCTTTGACCAGATGAATCTTGAAATAAAAGATTTGAAGCCCTGCCAAGGATGGATCCGTGGATTCAACGGAGCATCCACCGCTCCGATGGGTTATGTAGAGTTGCCAGTTACACTTGGGGAAGGAGAACGCCAGAGAGTGAGAATCCTTCCCTTTGTGGTTTTGGACGTTGAATCACCATACAATGCCTTCTTAGGCCGACCGACCCTCGCAAAGTTCAGAGCCTGTATAGCCCCTTGGTGCTTGCTATTGAAATTCCCCACAGAAGCTGGCATTGGTATCGTCAGAGGGGATCAAGTTGCCGCGCGAGCATGTTATGTTGCCGAACTAAAGTTACTTCGCAATGGAGGGGATATCGAAACTATGAGCACTTCTCCCCCTTCGGGGGCGGAGACCTTATAGCAACCAAAGAGGACAATCTTTGGAGAGTTGCCCAGAGGGATGCCCGTGGACATAGATCCCAGAGAGGATCAAGAGCCCGGGGGCAGAATGGCGACTCCTAACGAGGCAACTGTGGATGTACCAATCGATGATCGTGACCCGGAGAAGGTCCTTAAGATTGGATCCCAGTTAAGTCCGAACCTTGCTGAAGAATTGACGAATTTCTTAAAGAACAACCTGGATGTATTTGCTTGGACCCACGCGGACATGTGTGGGATATCCCCATCAATCATGAGCCATTCTTTGAGCATTGACCCTAAACATCCTCCAGTAAAGCAAAAAAGGCGAATGCTGGGCCCAGAGAGGTCCGCTGCCTTGAAAGAAGAGGTTGGAAAGCTAAAGAGTAACGGGTTTATCAGAGATTCAACCTACCCAAACTGGATTTCGAACCCAGTCCTGGTAAAGAAGGCCAATGGAAAGTGGCGAACGTGTATCGACTTTTCGGATTTGAAAAAAGCTTGTCCAAAAGATAGTTTCCCATTACCTCGAATTGACCAGTTGGTAGACTCGACGGCAGGTCACGAACTTCTCTCGTTTATGGATGCTTATTCAGGATACAACCAAATTTCGATGCATGTTCCAGATCAAGAGCACACTAGTTTTATCACTGATCTGGGATTATATTGTTATGTGGTAATGCCCTTTGGTTTGAAGAATGCGGGCGCTACATATCAGCGTTTGGTCAACAGGATGTTCTATAACCAGATCGGGAAAACAATGGAAGTATCGTCGACGATATGTTGGTTAAGTCCAAACAATCTTCTCAACACACCACTGATTTGGTGGAGATGTTCGGCATTCTACGAAAGTATGGAATGAAACTCAATCCAACCAAATGTTCATTCGGGGTTGCTTCTGGAAAATTCTTGGGATTCATTGTCAGTTCCCGTGGTATTGAGATTAATCCTGACCAAATTGCGGCAATCAGGAATATTCAGGAACCTAGGCAGATTAGGGATGTGCAAAGCCTTGCTGGAAAAGTGGCCGCACTAAGCAAATTTATCTCCAGGGCTACGGACAAGTGCATCCCATTCTTCGAATTAATAAAGCGAGGAAAACGCCACTTTAAATGGACTCCTGACTGCGTAGAAGTGTTTCAGAATTTGCTCAGGCACTTGGAGAAACCTCCCATTCTATCTAAACCAATAGATTACGAGGATTTATTCGTGTATTTGGCCGTGTCATCCCATGCGATCAGCTCAGCGTTGGTAAGGGAAGAGGATAAGGTCCAAAGACCTGTGTATTATGTGAGCAAGAAATTGACAGCAGCAGAGCGTAATTATCCAGGATAGAGAAGCTGGCTTATAGTTTGCTGATTGCCTCCCGAAAACTTCGGCACTACTTTCAGGCACATCCTATCACAATATACACTGATCATCCACTGAAGCAAGTTTTGCAGAGACCGGAGGCATCCGGAAGGTTACTCAAATGGAATATTGAGTTAAGTCAATTTGACTTGAACTTTCAGCCCAGACGGTCAATTCGAGGGCAAGTGATAGCCGACTTCATAGCAGAGTTCACTGTTCCTGAAGAAGATATAGTAGATGAAGAAGTGGAACCTTCAAAGTTACTTTTCGATCCTAACGCCTGGAGATTGTATACTGACGGCGCTAGGAACGACGAAAGATCCGGCGCTGGAATAGTGCTTGAAACTCCCGAGAAACGATTGATAACCTATGCCATCCGAATGGAGTTTCAGGCCACTAACAACGATTCCGAATATGAAGCTCTGATAGCCGGACTGAAGATTGCGAAGGAACTAGAAGTCACAAAGCTGAACATCTTCTGCGACTCCAAGTTAGTTGTGAATCAAGTCACTGGAAGATTCCAAGCTAAAAATGCAAGGTTGGTTCTATACCTAAAGAAAGTCAAGGAACTGCTGAATAAATTTGATCACTACAGCATATCTCATATTCCGCGGTCAGAAAATCAGCAAGCAGACAAGTTGGCAAAGATGGCTAGTTCTAACGATCCTGAAGTGATTGGGCTAGCCCCCGTTGAAGTACTCCGGTCCCCTAGCATTGATCAGATGGAAATCGACCTAGTAATAGAGACGGAACCAGAAAGGGAGTCCTTGATGACCCCCATAAAGAATTTCCTAATGGATGGAGCGCTTCCGGCCAAGAAAAGCGAGAGGCGTAAAGTGATTCGTAAAGCCGCCCGATACGTCCTGCAAGGCGGAGTTCTTTATAGACAAGGGTTTTCAAAGCCACTCCTTCGGTGTATAGCCCATGATTACATCAAACGTGTGCTGCAAGAAGTACACGAAGGCGAATGTGGCGACCACACTGGAGGGCAAACTTTGGCGAAAAAGGTATTGCGGCATGGTTATTTCTGGCCTACCATAAACAAGGATGCAGTAAGATATGCACGACGATGCGATGCGTGCCAGAGATTCTCAAAGATACCTAGAGCGCCTCCAAGTCAGTTAAAAACAATGATGCGTCCATAGCCTTTTGCCATGTGGGGAATTGATATCATAGGAAGCCTCCCCATAGCAAGGGGCGGACCAAAGTTCGCTATTGTGGCTGTAGATTATTTCACTAAGTGGGTCGAGGCAGAACCACTAACTACAATCACAACTAAACGGGTGATCAACTTCATTGTAAGAAACATCATCTGTCGATTTGGGATTCCAAAGATTGTGATAACAGACAACGGGACTCAGTTTGATAGTGTTGAATTCAGAAACTTCTGCCAAAAATACCACATCGAGAATCGGTACACCTCCGTGGCACACCCACAATCAAACGGGCAAGTCGAAGCCGCAAATAAAGTAATCAAGTCCATTCTGAAAAGAAGAATGAAGCGGGCTAGGGCCATGTGGGCTGATGAATTACCCTTGGCACTATGGGCCTACAGGACGACATATAAATCGGCAACAGGACACACCCCGTTTTCTCTTGCTTTTGGAACGGAAGCAGTCATCCCGGTTGAGATAAAGGTACCCTCTCATCGGGTGACTTATTATGATCCAATGACCAATAATGAATTGCTCCTTGAGTCCCTGGATATGATCGAAGAAAAAAGGAATGAAGCAGACCTGCGTGCTTTGAGATGCAAACAGCAGGTCGCCCGATATTACAACAAAAAGGTTCGAGCCCGAACATGGAAACCCGGAGACTTGGTTCTAAAACGTGTCTTCCCACCCCCAACTCATATATGAGCGAAGTGGGAAGGACCGTACTCCATTTGGAGCAAGCTTGATAATGGAACCTTCAAGATAGCAACCGTAGATGGACAGGAAATCCCCAGAGTGTGGAATGCCCAACATTTACGGCCATATTTAACATGAGAGTTTCAAATCGATTCTTTTGCTTGGTTAAAAAACTATGTACAAGGCATGACTTGCCTAGAATAGTCTGATTTCTTAAAGCAAGAGATTATAAAGTGGACGTAGGTCATGATTCGACCGAACCACTATAAAAATACTGTGTGTTATTTACCTTTACTGCACCTTTATTTATTTGCCTGTTTATTTTTATGAAAAATCAATGTGAATAATCCAGGTACCCGAAGTCTGGTGCCAACAGTTCATCCCGTAGACTAATCGGAGGGACCCAAAGTTTTGGCAAAAGCTCTAACTGCTTGTCCGACTAGCTTTAATCCACAGAGTATGGGTTAAGGTATACCCCAAGGATGAATTTGATGAGAATGCATGATTGCAGACTGCTAAATCCGTGACTCTAACTCTCCAGAGAGAGAGAGAGTATAAAGGCGTCTCCGATTGAGCGCTGAGAAAGAGCTCCTTCCCCGCTGAAGGATCGGGGAGCGAATGAATCGCTGATCTCGAACTCTAACTCTCCAGAGTGAGAGAGAGTATAAAGGCGTCTCCGATTGAGCGCTGAGAAAGAGCTCCTTCCCCGCTGAAGGATCGGGGAGCGAATGAATCGCTGAGCTCGAACTCTAACTCTCCAGAGAGAGAGAGAGTATAAAGGCGTCTCCGATTGAGCGCTGAGAAATAGCTCCTTCCCCGCTGAAGGATCGGGGAGCGAATGAATCGCTGAGCTCGAGCTCTAACTCTCCAGAGAGAGCGAGGGTATAAAAGCGTCTCCGATTGAGCGCTGAGAAAGAACTTATTCCCTGCTAAAGGAACGAGGGTCGACTGAACTATTGATATCCCATGGGATCTCTTATACCCCCGTACCCAGAAATAGGGGACAATTTGCTATTAGTATTAATTGATTCCTAGTAAACCCCAGCCAGGTGCCACGGTAACAACTGATTGGGGGGCACCAGGCACACATATGCAAACACTAAACTTTGATATAATAGTGTAACATAGCATGAGCACTCTTCTTCCTGTTGATTGACTGACTTATAATTATTAATAGTTGGTTAACGACTAAACGTGGAAAATTTCTATGAATACAGGTACGCAATGATGCGAGGAGAAACAAATCTTTGTTTATGTACTACAAATCAACAAAGTGAAAACAATCTAGAAACAAAAGTGAGGACCAGTCTCACAATTACACTTCCTGGCCAGTGAAAAACCTAAAGACAAAATACCAATAAACTACAAGCATCCTATTTATGCTTTGATTTCTTCTCTTGCTTCTGCCTCTCCAGCCTCTCCTTGTCGGCTTCAGATGGATCTCCCTTCTTCCTTTTTCGCTTGTCTACAAGGGGAACGTCCGACTCCTCTGAGGCCTCCTTTCCCACCTCTTTTCTCTTGCTTCTACTGGAGAGGGCAGCCGGGAAGTCATCGGGGTTTGCGAAGTGAAGCTGTCGGCTGATGGACTTGGACGGGATTTTCACAATCATCCCAGTTTTGGGATTAAATTCTGCGAGAGGAACTACGCCCAAAGCCTCGTCTCCCACCTTCTTTGAAGCCAACTGTTTCTCTTGTCTGGCTTTTCGGCTGGCCAGGGGTTCCTCATCATCATCATCATCGGCCTTTTTGGTGCCGGTAATGTCCTCTTCGTCATCCACATGACGACCATCCATGTCTTTTAGAGCTTCAATAGTCTCAGCATCCTTGGGTACATCGGAACTAGCTGCCGGGATGCTTCCCCCTACTGTTGTGACCTCAACCCGCTCTGAAACATCAACACCAGCACCCGGCAGGACAGCCTCCTTCTCCACATCTCCCTCTTTTTTAGCGCCCTTGCCAATGGGCTCACCACCTGCATTACGAGAGATACACATTACTAACTCAATTGGTTGTTCTGCCAGACGACGGCAATTCGTAATTGCTTTAACAAATTGCGGGGAAAAGAGAGAGATACCTTCTGCGGATGCTCTTTCGTGAGTGGTTCCAGATGCTCCAACAACCACGGGAGTTAGATCCAAAGGGATTAGCGGATCATCAGGGTGGTACTCTTCAACTCCGGAGGTTTTAGACTTCGCGGCGGAGCTGGAACCTTCGTCAATTTTGCTTTTACCTTTAGCCATGGTTCTCTCCTTCTCCATTTCCGCCAGGATTAGGCGACGACCCTCTGCCAGGTCCTCGGGCTCGTTGTCTCTTAGGATGCTCTTCATCAATTCATCCTCGTTGATTTCTTCGACACCCAGTCTGTGTTTTTCGCCCTCTACGATGGCATCCCATAAGTTGGCCAAAGTAACATGATAATCCGGGATCCATGAGATATTGCGAGTTTTAAGAACCTGGCCAAGAAAATCAAAAATCATCTCCTCAAATCCCTCGATTTCTTTCTCTCTTTCAAGGAGTTTGTTGTTGGAGGCAGTGGCCATTTCAGTGGCGCTATCAACGTTCTTTTCGGCAAGAGCTGCCCGTCTCTCCGCGTCTGCAACCTGGTCATTCAAGATCACTTTTTCCGCCTCTGCCAGAGCCAAACTTTCCTTTAGACTCGCTTTTTCCGCCTCCCAAGCAGCTTTCTCAGTTTCAAAACGGCCTTGTGCCGTTACCAACTCGATGTTGGCCATTCTGAGGTCTTCAACCTCTTTCTTTAAAGCCATCTTTTCTTGGCTATTGGAATCCAGTTCTGAATGAAAGCGCTGCTTGGCATTTTCCAATTCAGTCTTGTAGTTTGCAGCGTTTCTATGTGCCAAAGCGAGCTGGGCTTGAGCGTCTTCCAGGTCCTTCACCAATTTTGTCCTAGCCCTCTCGTTGTTTTCAAGTTTTGCTTTAGACCTATGTGCTTCTACTTCGAGTTTTCGGACGACTTCCGATAGATTGAGTGCATGTTTTTTCATCATCTCGTATTGTCTGGCTGCGTGCTGGATGCGCCCGATAACTTCATCATCCCAATTTTTAGGGACCGGTTCCAAGGCAGGAACAAAGACCATCCTATCAAAGAACATTCCTGGAAATTGTTCCCGTAGCTTTTCCAGCCTACCTCGGATCTCGGGACCGTGGACGTAATCCCGTGAACCGGGGGCAGCTAACTCTGGTTGGCTGGTGGGGACAATGTCACTTCTCTCTTGCTCAGTTTCTTTGGATGAATCTCTGTCCCCATCTTTGGATTCGTGACGCCTTTTGGACGACCGGCTGTGGGAAGGCGCACTCTTTGGAGGAGTCAGCTCTTTTGGAAGTGTCTTTCCCCCGGTCGGAATTGTCGAATGACTCGAAGGCCTGGTAGAGGTTGATTTGGGAGGAGATCGAGGTTGCGAAGAGCTCGGCCTATGAGGAGGACCGCGAGGGCGCTCAGTACCCGAACGAAGGCTGGGGGTGCCTTCGCGAAGAGAACGGTACGAATAAGATTTCCTGCGCGACATCGTTCCTGCAAAAAGAGAAAAGAGCATATTATAACTTTGAATATACACGATATAACAGTGCAAGGTCAGGTAGTGTGTGTGAGGTGTGCATCCCATATAATTCCCCCAAACAGACCCGGGCCTGGAGATAGGCTCATCTGACCCGTTTCCTGTTCCATTGTTGAAGCAATCGCCTCTTCGGGAGCAGAAAAGAAAGGCTCCTCGCCGAAGTCTTTTTCTGTATATTCAATATCGGGTAGAGGGATTTTATTCAGCTCGTCAAATAACTGCTCTTCTGTCAAATCGTCGGTAGTAGCAGTTTCCATTGGAGCAGAGGAAGGGATTTCTTTCGACATATCACCGTGGGCCTCATCCCCTTTGTATATGTTCAGCTCTTCATCGTCTTGGATGACTATCGGAGAAGGACTCTTGTGAAGTTTGGTTGTCTCCACCGCTTGTGAAGTTCCCTCTTCTTCCGTTGGGGGCACATATTTATAAGGTTTGCCGCCGGTCCCAAGTCCAAATCTTCTATCCAGGAGACGATGCTTATGGAGATTGTCATCAGTAATGCATTTCTTAATCCTTAAAAAGTCGGATCTGCTTTGCAAAAGAATGGACAGCCTATTGTTGTATAGTGCACCCTCTGTTTTCGGGAAGACATGATATGTTTAAGACAAAGACGAAAGCGGAAAAATGTTAATACCTAGACTCCTTAAGCAAGATATTCGACTGGGTGATCGAAGTTTACTTGATTTGAGCCATCTCCGTGAGCATCCAGCCTGTTTCCTTATGTAAAACCAGTCGGACTTAGGATCCCCGATGTTGCTGTATCCGTCGTACAGAACTTTACTGTTCGCCACTGATTCAAAAAAGGAAAAGTTTGGAGTTGCAGAAGAACGGTGCTTGAAGAGAAAGAAGAACACCAGATCTCTGAATTTAAGCTCAGCATGCAAGATCTCCGCATAAGCAACATATAAAGAGTATAGAGACGCGTAGGCATTCGGATGAAGCTGCATTGGAGCAATTCCTAGTCGTCTTAGAGTTTCAATGGCAATCGGAGGAAACGGAGGAATAGCTCCTACTAGACACATTGTTCGGCTGATCGACATGTACCCTTCCGGTGCTAGATGGGGTCTATCTTCACTTCCAGGCGTTAAGACATCGTCCCAAGGAATGCCGTGTCTTAAGCAGATTCTCTTGAGTTTTATCTCATCAAGCTTGGACGCTAAAGAATCAGAGAATTTATCTATCCCGATTGCGCCTGGGATTTCGTCCGGAGCTCGCTCGTCAGACTCGGAGTTGTTGCTAGATGAGGTACTTTCTGTCGGGTCTGATTCTGTGGCTTCATATTCAGATCTAGAATCTTCACCTCCTGGATTGATTGGAGGAATTTCGGGATTGTACTGTTTAGGAGTCTCGGATTCTGCTTCTGCTACGGATTTTGGAGAAGAGTTATCGTTCGACATTGCTGCTGGGACGAGAAAATATGAACAATAAGATTAACACTACCCGTCCCCCGTGTGTGCAAGTGCCGGTGTGTGTGCTTGTGTGTGCGCAATATTAACAAAAACAATAATAAAGCATGAAAGCAGTCAAGGTTATCAGAAGTCGTTAGTCATCATACGCAGTCAAATCATGAAGTCATTTAGTCCAGAAAGTCCAACGTCGCGGTTCTAGCCTAACTGTTCAAAGGTTTTATGGTGACAGGACGTTGATTAAAGTCTAAAATTTCTTTGTATCGTTAACTGTAGGACGGATCGCGAAGCATAGGGATCGCCCCCTTTCGACTCGCGGAGCATAGGAATCGCCTCCCCATCGAATCGCCGGATAAAGGGATCGCCCCTTCCTGAACCGTGGCGACTCCCACGATCCGTCCCTTCGTTGTCACCTCGATCTGTCGTCTCGCCACTCACGTTTGTCTTCCATCTTCGACCACGAAACGAAGCGGCCTTCTGTATTCTTCTTCTTCCTCCTTCGTTTCCGTCCTCTCCTTTCCTTCTTCGAACTCCAAGCACTACGTCGCTTGGCCATGGCGTTTAGGTGATTCCGTCAGAAAAGCACGAATTCTCATCGTTTCCAGTCAAGGAAATTCGTGGAAAAGTGGCGTTCACAGATAAGAATGCTTTTAGTGGAGTTACCTTTTCAAAGATTGAAAGAATGCTTGGATTTACGAAGGGTCAAAAGATTTGGTTTCGTTCCTTGATGATGTAGGCGAAACGATTCGGTAAGAAAGAAAGAAGAAGGAGAATGAAAGGGGAGGGGTCGGCTTATATAGGCAAAGAGGGTGACCGTTTGTCTCCCCTCCTTTGTCTTATTCGGTCCACGAAGCACCATGCAGGCCACGATCCGTAGATGGAATCGCCTAGAGGCCCACGGACCACATTGAAACGATGGCCCACCAAACTCAAAGCCCGACACGGCCCGAATGAAAATACGCCCCGTTTCGCACAAAGGCCTAGGTACTCGGCACGAGACGAGCAGATGACCAAATCGGACCGTGTCGACCTGTGGTGATCCGATTCATACATGCGCCGATTTGAACCCATGCGACTGTTGATTTACGTCCCTATAGGAGAAGGTAAATGTGAATCTTCGAAGCATGTTCCATCATCGATAAAACATACTTCGAGGGGGCAAAATGTTGGCTCGTTTTTTGACCAAACCACCCTGGATCATTCGTAAGAGGAAAGTAGGAAACCACAGCATCTAAGAACATGAAGGAATGAATCGCGCATCATCGTCTCGCCCAAGATCGATTCGCGTATCATCGTCTCGCCCAAGATCGATTCGCCCCTCCTCATTAGCGAACGACACAACTGGGCGATCCGATCCGAACTCACGTTGTTATCCCAAGCGAACCGATCTGATCTGCTGGTGCTTGGCGAACCCTCTGACTTGTTCAAGCGAGAGCTAGTCTTCAGCGATCCGAATCGCACGGATCTGGCGACACGTGTCCCCATCCGTTATCCGAGCCAAGCCCCCCCATCAGCACGATCCGAGTTTCAAGCGATTCACGACACCTGTCCACAACGACTAGTTTGACTGTTTCTTCAACGGAGGCGATGCGTTCCGATGATCTCGGGATTCGTGCCACGTGTCTGCGATCCGTTTGGCAAAATCAGCTATAAATAGCCCAGAGCTTGGCATTTTTCGGGAGCTTTTTGGCAATAGTGAGTACTGAATCCGCCATTGTTGTCAAACCACTGAAATATTGAGAGAAATCATTGTTGTATTAGCTTATAAAGCATAATCAATAATATATAAAGTGGACGTAGGCTCGTTAACGCCGAACCACTATAAATTCTGAGTGTTATTTTCTTTTTCCTAGTTCTTCATTCGAAATTCTCTACTGTTCGTAATAATTTGGGTGTTAGGTCCAAATTTCGATCTAACAGACCCCAATAGTCGTCTCCCAAAGTTACATGACCATACGACTTTGATGTGAAAGAAATAAATATTCTACGATCCTAGATGCATAGAATGCGGGTCATTCCACTCTCCCCCCTTAAGAAATTTCATCCCCGAAATTCCTTAACCCAAAACATACAAAGGATCCTGCATGCCTATCAATCATATATAACAATCAAACATGCAAAACAAACAAAACAACCTATACTAGCATGCGGAAAGACTAAATCGAAATTAAAATCTTACCAGGCGAAGAGTTCTGGATACGTCTTCCTAATGCTCTCCTCTGTCTCCCAAGTACAGTCATTCTCATTCTCGGCCCACTGAACTTTGACTAACTGCAACGCTTTCCTTCAAAGTTGCTTCGTATCGTTCCCAACAATACGCATAGGCCTGCGGTTCCCAACCGCCTCGGGTTCAACTTCAACATCATCAAATTGATCAGGTGAAATAGTCGCATCTGGGTCGTGTACAAACTTCCTTAACTGGGAAACATGAAATACGTTGTGAACTCCTGCCATATTCTCTGGTAATTCAACTCTATATGCCAAATTCCCAATTTGCTCTAGAACTGGGAATGGACCAACAAATCTTGGTGCTAACTTGCCTTTCCTGCAAATCGTATCACGTTCTTCAACGGAGATATCTTGACAAACACCAAGTCGCCAATGGAGAACTTTAATTCTCTTCTCCTCTTATCAGCATAACTCTTCTGCCTATCTTGGGCAGCCATCATACGATGTCGGATAACTTTAATCTCGTCTGAAGTTTCTCTTATCACATCCGGTCCAAGCACAAACTTCTCACCAGTTTCTAACCAACATGACGGTGAGTTGCACGGTCTTCCATACAAAGCATCAAATGGAGCCATGCCAATACTGGATTGGTAACTATTATTATATGCAAACTCTACTAGATGCAAATGGTCATCCCATGATCCACCAAAATCTAATACACAGGCCCTCAAGAGGCCTTCTAATATACGATTCACCCTCTCTGTTTGACTGTCGGTTTGAGGATGATACGCGGTACTGAGATGTAATTCCGATCCTAACGCCTCTTGTAAGCTCTTCCTAAATCCACTACTGAACAACGGATCTCGGTCACTTACAATGCCTTGGGTATTCCATGAAATCTCACTACCCACTTTATATACAGTTCCGGTAATTTAGCTGCCGTCCTGTTTGACTTGACGGGTATAAATCTTGCACTTTTGGTCAATCGGTCTACAATCACCCAAATGCTATCATGGCCCGACCTAGTCCTTGGTAACCCATCAATGAAATCCATTGACACTTGTTCCCATTTCCATTCTGGAATTTCTAATGGTTGTAGCAAACCATTAGGCTTCTTTTGCTCAGCTTTAACTAGCTGGCAATTCATGCATTTGGATATAAACTTCCCAATGTCTCTTTTCATCCCTTCCCAGTAGTAGGTCTGCTTCATGTCTCGATACATTTTGTTACCACCGGGATGTATAGTCAGTTTTGAGTGATGACATTCTCTAAGCACTTCATCTCTCAATTCATTGACATTGGGTACGGCTAGCCTTCCATTCTTTCTAAGCCATCCATCTCGATCAAGCCCATACTTTTTCATCTCTCCGTCGATTCCCGTCTCTAACGTTGAGATGATTTCCATTAGGTTAGGATCGTTCCTCTGACTGGAACCAATCCACTCAATCAAAGTGGGTCTGATCGTCAAACTTGCTAACATTTCTGGTTCCAATTCGCACTTTAGTCTGAAATTATAACCAGCGATGTACTCCAGTTGCTTCCATTCAAGAAACATAGCCCCTAAACTGGCATGTCTTCTACTCAATGCATCAGCTACCGCATTGCCCCTTCCCGGTGTATAAGCGATATCGAAATCATAGGAAGCTAAGAACTCTAACCATCTTTGCTGTCGGAGATTTAGATCCTTTTGAGAGAAAAGATACTTTAATAATTTATGATCGGTAAACAACTCGAGTCTTTCTCCCAAGAGATAATATCTCCACATCTTCAATGCGAACACGATCGCTGCCAATTCCAAATCATGGGTAGGGCATCTTCTCTTGTGCGGTTTCAATTGCCGATTTGCATAAGCTACAACCCTACCGCCTTACATCAATACAGCACCTAGTCCGGTACCACAGGCATCCATGTATACCATCATCTCTTCATTCACCTTAGGAATGACTAATTCTGGTGCGCGCGTCAAATTTTCCTTTAGACTCTTGAATGCATTCTCGCACTTTTCGTCCCAGACAAAAGCTTGATTCTTCTTGGTCAACTGAGTCGATGGTGCTGCTATCTTGGAAAAGTCTTAGATAAACTAACGATAATATCCAGCTAACCCCAAGAAACTCTTATGTCCGTTGCATTCTTGGGTGTAGACCAATCCTGTACCGTAGCCACCATCATAGGATCCACGGCAATACCATTCTCTGAAACAACATGGCCCAAGAATCTCACTTCCCTCCTCCAGAAGTTACACTTAGAGAATTTTGCTTTCAACTGGTGTTTTCTCAACACATCCATTATTATCCTCAAATGTTCCTTGTGTTCTTCCTCTGTCCTCGAATAGAACAAAATATCATCCACGAACACAAGGACAAACTTATTCAATTGATCTCTGAATACCCTATTCATAAGATCCACAAAATATGTTGGGTCATTAGTCAGCCCGAATGGCAAGACCAACCACTCATAAAATCCAGACGGCGTCCGAAATGCCATTTTAGCTATACTATCAGCTTCCACTCTAAGCCGATGAAAACCTGTCGCGAGATCTAACTGAGAGAATACTCTCGCACCACTCAACTGATCAAACAAATCATCTATCCGCGGTAGAGGATACTTATTTTTCCTCGTTACTTTATTCAACTCGCGGTAGTCTACACACAAACGAAGGGAACCGTCCGCCTTGGTAGCAAACACAACTGGGGCTCCCCATTCAGAAACACTCCTTCTGATATATCCCTTCTTCAAAAGATCGCTGACTTGCACCTCGAGCTCTCGCTGCTCCCTTGGTGCCATACGACGAAATGGCATCACTATAGGTCTGGCATCTTACACCAAGTCAATACGGAACTCAATCTCTCAATGTGGTGGAAGCCCGGTCACTTCTTCGAAGACATCCGGATACTGGCCAACCACGGGCAAACCTGACAACTCACTATGTGGAATGTCGAGGGAATTTAGAAAACTAGCCATTACCCCATCACCGGGTAGACCACCAAACACTATCCTTCGCCCATCATCCGCTCTAGCTGTCACCAAAAAGCCCTCACAGTCTACCACCTCCCCGTATCTTTGGAGCCAATCGACTCCCAAAATAATGCCAAACTCAGTAAAGCCCAAAACTAAGCAATCACAAACAAACATGCATCCATGACCCGATAAGACCGCATTACGACAAATCATGTTAAGGTTAGTCGAACCACCAATTGGGTTCATCACTACTAAAGGTCTATCGACGATCTCGGGCTCCAATCCCAACCTTTCTACCAGGTCACTAGATATTAAAGAACCGGAAGCTCCGGTATCAAACAAAACTCTAACAGGAACATCATAAATAGAAAGCATACCTTGAATAATGACATTCTTTCCCTTCTCCGCCGCAGTTGGGGCATTCGACGAAGAAAGAGTAGCATTAAGGGCATATGCTTTCACCATCTACTTTTCTTTAGGGGGTTGCGAACACTTGTCCTTGTGATGTCCCACTTGGCCACAGTTGAAGCACTTCCTATCCGCTGGCTTGGCCCGACAATTACTAGCATAATGTCCCTTCTTACCATAGCTGAAACACTCAACATCCTTCTTATTCTTTTTCTTCTGACCATCCTTAGTCTGATCCGGCTTTCCCTTATTCTGAGAACCATTCCTGCCTCCACCGCTTGCTTGCGGCTTTGGCTTCTCTGCAGATGCAACCTTAGTCTTCGACTTAGGGTAAAGACTCTCTGACCTCAATGCTTTCCCCACAATCAATTCAAATGTCTCATCGATGTGGTTAATAAACTTTTCCTCCAAGTACTGATCCAAACCTATTATAAATTTCTCGTACTTCTTCTTGGCAGTAACTATTAGGGATAGCCCATACTTCGATAAATTATCGAATTCTGCAATGTACTCCGAGACAGCTCTGCCATTCTGCTTGAGCTCCAAAAATTTCCTAAATAATACTGACTTCTGAGCAGCTGGAATGAACTTATCGCTAAAGCGAGCCTTAAACTGATCCCAAGTAATCTGATCCTCGGGAGTAGCTGCCTTTATAGCATTCCACCAATTCATAGCCCGCCCTTGCAGCTGACGGGATGCTAACCTTCTCTTCATCGCATCCTCGATGCCCAAGTCTTCGAAGATACGCTCGCAGCTATCCAACCAATCCTGAACATCCGTAGCCGACTCCGTTCTATGGAACGACTTCCCACCAAGACTAGTATAATCCTTATTCATTTTGGCGAAATCGGCCCTAGGCGCCTGCACTATTGGACCACCACCATTACCGCCATTGGGAGTTGCCCTCTGCACATCCCTAAGCATTTCCCTCATGAGGTCAGTAAACATCATCCTCATGTCAGCAGCATTCCCATTATTGGCTCCTCTATCGGCACTTCTTGCGTATCGGCTCATCGTTCAATCCGTAAAGAGCAAACGATTAACCATCTCCATAGCGGTGCTAGTGCAGTGCGACATCATCCTTAGCTATACTAATAGTATATATATATATATATATAGCTTTTGAAAACCAAAATAATCACAAATACGCGCTCTCATATACGTATACTATCTCCCTGATGACTTCCCTAGATTAACTACTCAACCTAGAGCTCTTATACCAAGTGTGACGACCCGCCCCGCACCAGCCTGCATATCCTCCGAAGGAGCGCTGTACACATGCCCGACTAGCACAGAACGGTCGCCAAAGATAGGAAAGAAGAGAATGAACTAAAAAGGAACCTGTAGAATGTCTCACAGCGCATGGAATAAAATAAAATAATTACATAATCTTGACATAAAACAGGAGAGACAGTGCATAAGCTGAAAACTAAACCAACATAGCAGCGTAAACCCAAATACAACTTATGATCCAGCATCATTATTACAACTTTAAATTGTCTCTAAAGGAAAAGAAAGCCAAAGTAGAAGATGCACTACTAATGCCCAAGTAGTGATCTTTAACAACACAGGGAGAATATTATATGTATCATACGTGGAAGCCTCCTGCTCGTCTCCGGATCAGCTACTCGTGCATACCCAGCTAACCTGTCTCTAGTCTGCTCGTGAGAGCACCCAGAGTAATAAGAAGAGACATAAAACTCTGGGTCAGACTAAAAGTCTGGTGTGAGCGATAAGCAGCTAAACAGAACAATAACAGGTATACTAAACCATACCTGAACCTGGACCTGCAACCAAAGAGTTAGCACTACATACCGTACAATACTCTAAGGTGCCACTGAACAGATAGCGTAAAGATAACGGCGGTGGGGGTGTGTATGTCATAATGATGACAAACAAGTCAACCATAACAACCATCCTCATATCTCGCACTTAGTGCATAAGGCATAAGATGTCCACCACTGTCAATCACTAGACCCATCGAAGTAGTGACGGAGTTCGACTTGTACAACTACTGCTACTACCAAGCTTACCACATGGAGTCATGACCAAATCTTTACAAATGACCCCATTTCATTGGTCTATAGCCCTTTAGTCGCACCTAGGTCACTATGGCCCTGAATCCGTTCACGTGCTCCCTACACATAGTGATTCAAAGTTACAAACATCGACAACCCCTTAGCATACGTCCCGCAGTGAAGCCCAATCATGAAGCTCACTCATTGGTTCTCAACTGGATCCTGAGTCAAAGCTCCTCATTTGGACTTCCTTTGCATCTCGGGTTTTGGTCGAATTGGAGTTGGTCTTCAAAAGAGTCGTCACAATAAGTTAAAATTATACATTTGGTTCGGCTCGGTGGTCCCGATCCGGTTCGGTTCGGTGGTTCTGACTCATGCCTTGATCCATTCCTTCTCGGTTCGGTCCTCCAGCCCTGGTTCGGTTCGGTTGCCCCATGCCTAGTTCGGTGGTTGCTCCCTCCTAGATGTCCCAATCCGATCCGGTGGTTCACTCCCGCTCCAAGCTTGGTCCTTCGATCCGATCCCGTCCCTAGCTCTAGTCCGATCCGATCCCTACGCCCTTGCTTCTGATCTGATCCCCTATTGGTCTCTCCGATCCAATCCCCTGCCCAACTCCAATTCTAAGCAAATGGCCTTCCTTCTTGCCAAGCCCCTTTTGCTAAGTTCCAATCCGAATCGAGTCCACTTGCCCGGTTCCCCTATCCGATCCGAGCCCAATAATCCGATCTGATCCGGTTCGGAACCCTGCATATTCCCTACGACATTCCAGCGACTGTTTTATGCCATATGACGGCGTTTTCGACCAATCTAACAGTTCTAATCAATCACAAAACATACCACACAGTCATAGCAACATGTACAATCAATCATAAACACCAAAACAACCACTATAGCATGTAAAATGGATCAAACATACCCAAAACCCATATTTTCCCTTAAGCATGTTTAGGCAAAACTAGTGGTATGATTAGTAAAACTTAATCAAATTAACCCAAGTTTCTAACATAGGTCTAAAACATTATTTAAGAATTTATAAATATTTTTCCAGAATTTATTAATGTATAATTTTTCTAATCTTCACTAATTACCCTTAATTAACCGTAATTAGTACAAAACTATGCAAATCACTCACCTTAGTCACAAATAAAACCCCAAAACTGAAATATTCTTCGATTTGGCGCTATTCCCAGTCTCACACAACAGCTCTACCTCGATTCTCGTGCCAATCCGCCTTAATTTGATGTAGTTTAAGCCAAAACTTGATTAAGAGGTGATTAGAGGTGTATTTAGATGATGGAGGCCATTGTTAGGTTGAAGAGAGAGTTTGTGGCTGCTGGAAAATGAATGAAAAACCGAAATCCTAACCCTAGCAGCCCTCAAATACCTCTAATCCCGAAATCCCCCATTGGGCCTGCTGTTAATTACCCGGTTAAGCCCAATTAAGCTGTTTTTCACTATCTGGAACTTGTTTCATCCATATCTCCCAAACGGTGAGTCCGTTTGGCTAATGTGACCACTCTACGGAATTGTAAACCATCAAACGAGTCTAATGGAAGTGGTTTCAGGTTAGAATTCATTTCCAGTCAAAAGTTATGGCCAAAACAGTATTATCCAGGGGCAAAATGGTCATTTAAAAATCGGCAAAAATCATGAACATGGGAAATGACCCCAATAGTCGTCTCCCAAAGTTACATGACCATACGACTTCTTATGTGAAAGAAATAAATATTCTACGATCCTATGATGCGTAGAATGCGGGTCAGTACAACTTCACAAACTTATATATATATATATATATATATATATATATATATATGGATCCAGTTTAGGAACTAACATGTAAATTGCATGTGGCACATATATATAATTAGATTGTAACTTGGATCTATCATAAATTATATAACTTGCATTAATCATGTGAACCTAAATGGATCTTGACATGGATCGAATCATAAAGTTTGTAACTTGCATATGGACATATGAACTTAGGCATGTGGATCTTACATAAAACTTGCAACTTACAATATGGATCTAACATAAAACTTGCAAATTGCATATGAACATATAGATCTAATCATGTAGCATAAGGATCTAACATAAAACATAGGAATATGTACCTGTAGATCTTGACATGGATCTAATATAAAACTTACAACTTGCATAAAAACATATACATGTAGATCTTTACATGAAACATATAACTTGCATATGATATTGATAGTTTCAAATAGATCCAATACCAAATCCAATAATCCACAATCATTCCAATTCATGATAAAATCATCACTATAAATCAATATGAATTAACATGGTATAATTCTAATTTCACTTTATATCAAATCACGTCTTAGATTTATTTACGTCTAAAAGATAACTGCGCTTACAACGAACGAAGGTCTTGATTTATGGATTCTGAATTCTGGAGTTGAAATGCTCGCCTTTGATGTAGACAATCGTTGTTTTTATTTAGTTTGGTTCGTCTCAATGTTAGCTTCAAGTGGCGGCTACTCTAGGTTGCCTAATGGCAGCATGATGGCTCCAAGTTCAATTTTTAATATGATTTAAGGGTGAGGTATTAGGTTGCTTTTATAGAGATTAGATTGAATAGGAGCCGTCAGATCATCTCAGAATAAATCAAGACCATTAAGACAAGATAGAGTTATCTAGAACAGCCAACTCAGCCCCTAATGACTCAGTAGTGAGTCATAAATTTTCTTCTCTAAATTCACATATTTTCTATATATGTCTAATTATATATGTAAATTAATCTTAATTTAATTATGCCATAATTATTCTTTTAATTATGATCACAATAAATGGTATACCAAATATACCATTTCATGAACCAATCTATGCCAAGAAATTTTCATGTTTTCCCTTGATTCTCGCACTTATAATTATGTATTCTTTAATTTGTTATTGCAACGTTAACAGAAAATACGGGGTGTTACATTCTTCCCTCCTTTAAGGATTTTATCCCCGAAATCTTCAAGTCGAGATGAACGTATATCTTACCATCCAATCGTCCATCTACTCAACCATCAAACATGGGCGTCCGTTGTCCTTAAAAGACTTCTAATGCTTCATGATCTTATGCATAATGTGTTTACATGTCCTTACCTAATGCAAAATCAGGCGGTCGACTGATTCAGTCGACCTTCTTAATGGAAATTATGTCAGTGCCATGAGTCCATTATGTATGCAATTTTCCTATCCAAAATTTCTACATGAGTGCACGATCATTCATACAAATGCAACGTCCATAAGGTAACACATAAAGTTTCAATCCATATACAAATACATATATGCATATGCAATATGAAAGTGACTGAGCCGATCTAATTCCTAACGTGTGTGTATATGCATCCACGAGCAACCACTAGCAACCACTTGCAACCACTTGCAACCATCAACCATAACATGGTTCAATTACATGTTTTCATCCAAATGAGTTTCTACCTAAGGATAAAGGATAGGATCGAGAAGATATACTCAAAAGGAAAGATTCAAAACGAAGGATAGAAAGATAGTGCATATAGCTTTGGGGATTATGCCTTTTTAAATTTAAAACAACACTTTTCTTGAAAATGCTTCTTTATGACTTTTTTTGAAAAATAGTTTCAAAATTTTATCCAATCTGGTAACCTTTAGCTCTGATACCAAGTGTAACACCCCATCTCCGTTAAGGTCACTCTCAAAGGGAATGCCTTAACTTCGGTAGAGCGTTTTAAGGTACAAGATACTAATAAAATAACAAGACAGATAATTAAAGAAGAGGATAATTAAAGCAGTGGAAAAGAAACCAACCTCATTCCATAAATACTTGTTCAATACAACATTTAAACAAACAGTTTCAACCTTCCAAATTATTATATCTGTCTTAAAAACATAAAGAAGCAATACTAAAAATAAAATGACATAAATCCGCAACATGTCTTTGACTATTGCCATAGCTCAAAAAGGAAAGTCCAAGCCTTATATCTACGGTCTTCATGCTTTAATTTGATCCGGTCAAGCAGAAGTGTTCCCTCCATACGGACCTGGGGGCGGGGGGGGGGGGGGGGGGGGGGAACGGAAGAAAAGAGGCGAAAGGAAAATGAGTCAGACATAAGTCATGTAAGCCCAGTTATTTAATAGCATGCCAACAAGTAAAAGACTGCGACATGAATAAACTGAACTTAGAATGATACCACAAGGATAGGGTTGTCCTAAAACAAGACAAGATAAGATTACAGGAATTGGCTATCACACCCATTTCTATTTCTCTACACCCACTAAGGACTGTTTCAACTAGCATCGTTTGTTAATGATAAAATGATCCCCTTTTATGTGTACGTAGTCCCTTATCCATCGAATGTTACCTAGATTCAATGAGGGTTTACTTATCGAAAGCTTCCAGATTCAACTAGGGTATACGCTACCCAGGGCCACTGGGGTTTATGCTACCTATTGAACGCTTCTCGGATTCAGGGTCTACGCAACCTAGGTCCAACTAGGGATTATGCTACCTACTTGTATAAATTTTCCATGTGTCTATGTCAGTCGGCCCTGTCTTGCGTGTAGATACTCTGTGTTGGCCCCACCATAAGGTGTATCAAGCCTTACGATAGCGACCCGATACGATTCAAGATGCAGTGTATAACTACTGGTACCCAGTGCCTGCTTTTTCCCAATTCGGAATACGTGCACGACCGTAGTCCGTCGGAACCTACACTTACGTACCCCCTGCCGTTACTTTTGACCTCTTATAATCAACCCAGTAATCGTGCCCCACCCTGCCTAGTTCAGGTACCTTGATACGTTCATGCGGGTTACTGCTGAAATGGGTCCTCGTTACTAGGGGTTTTCTAGTCAACATGTTAAATTGGTTAATGTTCTTGACTTGACTTAACCCCTATCAATCTTGCCTAGTTAACATGTGGATTTGGCTAAGTGTTTTCTAAATTACTTAACCCTACCAATCTTGTCTTGTTCACATGTTAAGTTGGTTAAATGTTTTCTTAATTACTTAACCTCACCACTCTTGTCTTGTTAAGTTGGTTAAGTGTTTCCTTAATTACTTAACCTCACCATTTCTAGCTTGATTGTTCATGAGCTTTAACTAATTATTTAATTAAAGCACCGACCACTCACATTAGACAGGTATTGTTGTGGTTACTGGATGTGCTGGTCGGTTCCAGGCAGGTTTACACCACAACTCAGTCTAGCCTCGGGCTTTTCTTGGCTTGATGCACTAACCTCTCACATTAGACAGGTATTGTTGTGGTTACTAGATGTGCCGGTCGGTTCCAGGCAGGTTTACACCACAACTCAGTCTAACCTCGGGTTAGGTATATTCATTTTTTTTTTAGATTTACATTTTTATATATGCAAATTTCTACAAGTATTTCATGTCACATGTTTTAATTCAAGACTAATGGTATATAAATTATACCATTTATGGCCTTAACCAATTTCATGGTTTTGGGCCCACCTACATATTTACATGTTTTGATTTAATAATTACCCCCAACGTTACCCCTGTTTGTTCGTTCACATTAATCACATAAAGATATTGGGCCCGCTAATTGGCCCAATCCATAAACGAGAGATAAAGGAGGGAACATGCATAACATAGGTTCAATCATGTAATTTGGCATAAACATCAGTTATAGACTAGCATGTGACATAATCGTGACATGTCCAATTCCAAAATATGTATAATTATAAAATTAACATATAGGTGTAAACTAGATCTAATAAGGTGAACTTGCATAAATTCACTTCAAAAACTTGCATATAAATAGGGATCTAGTTTAGGATCTAACATGTAACTTGCATATGACACATATATATAATTAGACCGCAACTTGGATCTATCATAAATAATATAACTTGCATTAATCATGTGAACCTTAGTGGATCTTGACATGGATCCAATCATAAAGTTTGTAACTTGCATATGTAACTACGAACGTAGGCATGAGGATCTAACATAAAACTTGCAAATTACATACGAGCATATGGATCTAACATAAAACTTGCAACTTGCATATAAACATATGGATCTAATCATATAGCAAAAGGATCTAACATAAACATAGGAATATGTACATGTAGATCTTGACTTGGATCTAATATAAAACTTACAACTTGCATAAAAACGTATACATGTCGATCTTTACATGAAACATATAACTTGCATATGATACTGATAGTTTCAAATAGATCCAATACCAAATCCAATAATCCACAATCATTCCAATTCATGATAAAATCATCACAATAAATCGATATGAATTAACATGGTATAATTCTAATTTCACTTTATATCAAATCACGTCTTAGATTTATTTAAGTCTAAAAGATAACTGCGCTTACAACGAATGAAGGTCTTGATTTCTAGATTCTAAATTCTGGAGTTGAAATGCTCGCCTTTGATGTAGACAATCGTTGTTTTGATTTAGTTTGGTTTGTCTCTATGTTAGCTTCAAGTGGCGGCTACTCTAGGTTGTCTAATGGCAGCATGACGGCTCCAAGTTCAATTTTTAATATGATTTAGGGGTGAGGTATTAGGTTGCTTTTATGGAGATTAGATTGAATAGGAGCCGTCAAATCATCTCAGAATAAATCAAGACCATTAAGACAAGATAGAGTTATCTAGAACAGCCAACTCAGCCCCTAATGACTCAGCAGTGAGTCATAATTTTTCTTTTCTAAATTCACATATTTTCTACATATGTCTAATTATATATGTTAATTAATCTTAATTTAATCATGCCATAATTATTCTTTTAATTATGCTCACAATAAATGGTATACCAAATATACCATTTCATGAACCAATCTATGGCAAGAAATTTTCATGTTTTCCCTTGATTCTCGCATTTATAATTAAGTATTCTTTAATTTGTTACTACAACATTAACAGAAAATATGGGATGTTACATTCTTCCCTCCATCAAGGATTTCGTCCCCGAAATCTTCAAGTCGAGATGAACGTATATCTTACCATCCAATCGTCCGTCTACTCAACCATCAAACATAGGCGTCCATTATCCTTAAAAGACTTCTAATGCTTCATGATCATATGCATAATCTGTTTACATGTCCTTACCTAATGCAAAATCACGCGGTCTACTGATTCAGTCGACCTCCTTAATGGAAATTATGTCAGTGCCATGAGTCCATTATGTATGCAATTTTCCTATCCAAAGTTTCTACTTGAGTGCACGATCATTCATACAAATGCAACGTCCATATGGTAACACATAAAGTTTCAATCCATATACAAATACATATATGCATATGCAATATGAAAGTTACTGAGCCGATCTAATTCCTAACGTGTGTGTATATGCATCCACGAGCAACCACTAGCAACCACTTGCAACCATCAACCATAACATGTTTCAATTACATGTTTTCATCCAAATGAGTTTCTACCTAAGGATAAAGGATAGGATCGAGAAGATATACTCAAAAGGAAAGATTCAAAACGCAGGATTGAAAGATAGTGCATATAGCTTTGGGGATTATGCCTTTTTATATTTAAAACAACATTTTTCTTGAAAATGCTTCTTTATGACTTTTTTTGAAAAATAGTTTCAAAATTTTTATCCAATCTAGTAAACTTTAGCTCTGATACCAAGTGTAACACCCCATCTTCGTTAAAGTCACTCTCAAAGGGAATGCCTTAACTTTAGTGGAGCGTTTTAAGGTAAAAGATACTAACAAAATAACAAGACAGATAATTAAAGAAGAGGATAATTAAAGCAGCGGAAAAGAAACCAACTTCATTCCATAAATACTTGTTGAATACAACATTTCAACAAACAGTTTCAATCTTCCAAATTATTACATCTGTCTTGAAAACATAAAGAAGCAATACTAAAAATAAAATGACATAAATCCCCAACATGTCTTTGACCATAGACATAGCTCAAAAAGGAAAGTCCAAGCCTTATATCTACGGTCTTCAAGCTTTAATTTGATCCAGTCAAGCAGAAGTGTTCCCTCCCTACGGACCTGGGGGGAAACGGAAGAAAAGAGGCGAAAGGAAAATGAGTCAAACATAAGTCTGGTGAGCCCAGTTATTTAATAACAAGCAAATAAGTAAAAGAATGCAACATGAATAAACTGAACTTAGAATGATACCACAAGGATAGGGTAGTCCTAAAACAAGACATGATAAGATTATAGCAATTGGCTATCGCACCCATTTCTATTTCTCTACATCCACTAAGGACTGTTTCAACTAGCATCGTGTGTTCATGATAAAATGATCCCCTTTTTATGTGTACACAGTCCCTTATCCATCGAATGTAACCTAGATTCAATTAGGGTTTACTTATCGAGCGCTTCCAGATTCAACTAGGGTTTACGCTACCCAGGGCCACTGGGGTTTATGCTAACTATTGAACGCTTCTCGGATTCAGGGTTTACGCAACCTAGGTCCAAATAGGGATTATGCTACACACTTGTATATATTTTCCGTGTGTCTATGTCAATAGGCCATGTCTTGCGTGTAGATACTCTGTGTTGGCCCCACCACAAGGTGTATCAAGCCTTATGATAGCGACCCGATACGATTCAAGATGCAGTGTATAATTATTGGTACCCAGTGCCTGCTTTTTCCCAATTCGGAATACGTGCACAACCGTAGTCCGTCGGAACCTACACTTACGTACCCCCTACCGTTACTTTTGACTGCTTATAATCAGCCCAGTAATCGTGCCCCACCCTGCCTAGTTCAGGTACCTTGATACGTTCATGCGGGTTACTGCTGAAACGGGTTCCTGTTACTAGGGGTTTTCTAGTCAACATGTTAAATTGGTTAATGTTCTTGACTTTACTTAACCCCTATCAATCTTGCCTAGTTAACATGTGGATTTGGCTAAGTGTTTTCTAAATTACTTAACCCTGCCAATCTTGTCTTGTTACATATTAAGTAGGTTAAATGTTTTCTTAATTACTTAACCTCACCACTCTTTTCTTGTTAAGTTGGTTAAGTGTTTCCTTAATTACTTAACCTCACCATTTATAGCTCGATTGTTCATGAGCTTTAACTAATAAATTAATTAAAGCACCAACCACTCACATTAGATAGGTATTGTTGTGGTTACTGGATGTGCTGGTCGGTTCCGGGCAGGTTTGCACCACAACTCAGTCTAACCTCGGGCTTTTCTTGGCTTGATGCACTAACCTCTCACATTAGACATGTATTGTTGTGGTTACTAGATGTGCTGGTCGGTTCCGGGTAGGTTTACACCACAACTCAGTCTAACCTCGGGTTAGGTATATTCGTTTTTTTTAGATTTACATTTTTATATATGCAAATTTCTATAAGTATTTCATGTCACATGTTTTAATTCAAGACTAATGATATATAAATTATAACATTTATGGCCTTAACCAATTACATGGTTTTGGGCCCACCTACATATGTATGTTTTGATTTAATAATTACCCCCAACGTTACCCCCGTTTGTTCATTCACATTAATCACATAAAGATATTAGGCCCGCTAATTGGCCTCTATAAACGAGAGATAAAGGAGGGAACATGCATAACATAGGTTCAATCATGTAATTTGGCATAAACATCAATTATAGACTAGCATGTGACATAATCATGACATGTCCAATTCCAAAACATGTATAATTATAACATTAACATATAGGAGTAAACTAGATATAATAAGGTGAACTTGCATAAATTCACTTCACAAACTTGCATATAAATATGGATCTAGTTTAGGATCTAACATGTAACTTGCATATGACACATATATATAATTAGATCGTAACTTGGATATATCATAAATTATATAACTTGCATTAATCATGTGAACCTAAATGGATCTTGACTTGGATCCAATCATAAATTTTGTAACTTGCATATGTACCTACGAACTTAGGCATGTGGTTCTAACATAAAACTTGCAACTTACATATGAGCATATGGATCTAACATAAAACTTGCAACTTGCATATGAACATATGGATATAATCATGTAGCAAAAGGATCTAACATAAAACATAGGAATATGTACATGTAGATCTTGACTTGGATCTAATATAAAACTTACAACTTGCATAAAAATGTATACATGTAGATCTTTACATGAAACATATAACTTGCATATGATACTGATAGTTTCAAATAGATCCACTACCAAATCCAATAATCCACAATCATTCCAATTCGTGATAAAATCATCACAATAAATCGATATGAATTAACATGGTATAATTATAATTTCACTTTATATCAAATCACGTCTTAGATTTATTTAAATCTAAAAGATAACTGCGCTTACAACGAATGAAGGTCTTGATTTCTAGATTCTGAATTCTAGAGTTGAAATGCTCGCCTTTGATGCAGACAATCGTTGTTTTGATTTAGTTTGGTTCGTCTCTACGTTAGCTTCAAGTGGCGACTACTCTAGGTTGTCTAATGGCAGCATGACGGCTCCAACTTCAATTTTTAATATGATTTAGGGGCGAGGTATTAGGTTTATTTTATATAGATTAGATTTAATAGGAGCCGTCAGATCATCTCAGAATAAATCAAGACCATTAAGACAAGTTAGAGTTATCTAGAACAGCCAACTCAGCCCCTAATGACTCAGCAGTGGGTCATAATTTTTCTTTTCTAAATTCACATATTTTCTACATATGTCTAATTATATATGTAAATTAATCTTAATTTAATCATGCCATAATTATTCTTTTAATTATGCTCACAATAAATGGTATACCAAATATACCATTTCATGAACCAATCTATGCCAAGAAATTTTCATGTTTTCCATTGATTCTCGCATTTATAACTAAGTATTCTTTAATTTTTACATATGTGGTTGTTGCATGTGTTGCTTTACGAGGGACCTCAGATATATCGGTTACTACGGAACCAATGAAATATTGAGTCATCTGACTCATTTACACCCCATAGGGCGGGGAAATGCATGTTCAGGGATTTTTAATCCACTTAAAATGTGGACCATCCCTGAAGATCTTAGGTGCAGTTGCGAATGTATCGTGAGGCTCGGGCTAGAGAGTCTCGAATTCGGTGAGGGTGATTCCTTGCCTCGGTTCAAGATGGAAATCTAACTTTCAATACGACATTTGTGGTTCAAGTTGTAGAACTAGTATGGCGGCATGATAGATGGTACCCATGTCGTCTATAATTGATACATTTATATTTGAAGTTGTTTTCTTCACTTATAGTAATAATAAAAGATTAAATTTCGCGTATCAAGCATTATTTTGCTATTATAAGGTAAAACCCTATCCTCCGGCTTACGTTGCATTATGTGATGGGACCTGGTTCTTATAGTAGCTTCATTTTCTTTATTTAGCATTGCGATGTTGGTTATATGCACTGGTATTCTTGGGGGTAAACCCGTTCCGTGTTATATGGCGTGGTCCCTTGATTTACCTAACTTTAAAAGCAAGTTTTAAATAACTGTTTTAGATCTCACACCAGTGACGTGATTGACCTGGAGTTTATTGTTTTAACCTAAATTCTGAGTGCCCTTATTTTCCACACGGGCAGCTAGTAGTTTTGGTTTTGCAGATCTGTATTCACAGGATACTGGTTTATAGCTGTAATGATATTCGGAAAGCTCTGTATCTGTGTATTTCTTTCAGTTGTTTTATGTATTATTTTTCCGCGACATTATAATTTAAATCTCTAATATTTGTCAAATGTATATTATTTATTTATACTCTGTTATATTCTTGTACACTGATGTAATTGTTGTAATAAGCAATGAAATGTTCTTTTGTTTGCGTTCTGATTTGTCGTGTTCTCAACTCAATCCGGGCTTTCCTTTAGGGGGAAGTTTGGGTTGTGTCAGTTTGGTATCAGAGCTTTGGTTTACAGAGCTCGAGAACAAGACACATTAGAACCAAATGAAAGAATTCATCAGAGATTAGATTAGTAATATCCAATAAGAATGACTCATAAGAGATATGATCAGTAGTATCCTTGAATGAGTGTAAAGAGTATTATTTGTCAAAAACAAGTTTAGTTTTGAAAATTTAATCTAATTATACGTATTTGAGTATATTACTTTATATTGATTTTGGACAATCGCGTATATGAAGATTTTGAATATACGCGTAATTAACGTGTATTCGAAGCCTCAAATATACTGGGTAGATATAGAATCACACTCTAGTCGCCCGAGGATGATTCTATTGATGACTGTACAACATCAATAGTTTGTGTTCGAGTTTTGAAAGTGGGATATCTATATATTTCCAATAGACTGGTGAGAGAATCAAAACTAGATAGGGCTATTGTTTGTGACTTGGCATCAAAAATATGATTTTGGGATATATAAAAAGTATGAATTTGAAACGTTAACCAACTAATTTATTTCTGGTTGTGTTGTTTGATTATTAGTGTTAGACCAAAAAATGGCACTAACACCCAATTGAATAGGATTTGTGAAGAACAATAAGAAATCATATACGAAAAAGAAAGAGAAATCAATCAACACACAGGATTTATAGTGGTTCGGCGTTAATGAGCCTACATCCACTTTATAGTTCCTCATTTCATTCTAGAATTACAATTACACTAAATATTTACAATCAAACACTCAAATACAATGAATCATTCCCTCCGATTTCATTGTTTTCATTAGAGAATAAGGAGGTTATTTATGTAGGATTTCGGCCACGCTGCCATGAATAAATGAGGTGCCAGAAAGTCCACCAAAATCATGCGTTGTAGGTGTATTTATAGGTAGAAATTCAGTTAGGGTTGAGTGGCCACATGGTAGCTTCAGAGTAAATCTCAAAAGTAGTGGAGAAAATGGTGAAATGGTCTTTAACTGCCCAGAATTCGTTTAGGGTGAGTGACCCGATCCGGATGGCCTGATCCGAATGGCCCGATTCGGATGAACCGATCCGGATGACCTGATCCGGTTGACCCGATCCGGATGACCCGATCATGTTTACCCGATCCGGTTTGGTCGATCAGAAATATTCGCTTCAGCATGATCCAAAATGGTGGAATCCAACCCAAGGATTATGTGCGTAGAAATACGAGTTTTCCATCCTTTGTTACTTCGTCCAAGCAGATGCCGATCTCTGCCAGTTCATACTTAATCCCTAAGTGGCCTTCCTGATAGAGTTCTTGGGCTTTGGATAGTCTGGTCACAAAGCAGGCTAACATTTTTCCCCCCAAAGTACATCTTATTGCAAATGAGATGTGCTTTGAATAAGTCGAGCTGAATCTTTTTGGAACGTCATCCAACCTTGAGGAGACTTTATCAGACTATTGTGTCCTATTGAGTATTGAGTAGTACCGTCGTATGGATCTTTTCTTGTATAAATGGCTTGACATATACCACACTACTTACATTGATGTTTATCCGGCCAAATTCCATGGCTAGAGTGGTTAAGATGATCAAGTAATCATTTAGACCTCGTCGAATCAAGAGGTTGAATTCCTTCATCATAGGTCATGTAATATCATTGGCTCCCGTGTGAGATTGTACATGCACAAGTTAATGCCAAACGATACCGTCTTCCTAAACAAGTCAAGTGCATTACTAAGCTAGTATTTCCTTTATGTATAAGTCAATGTATAAAATAGCCACCCAAGTCATAGGGTGGTGTCAGAATCTTCATGTTTTGAGCTAGCATCTAGATCGTTGGGACAAAGCGCATCAGAGTTGGCATATGAATCTATCATTTTTTCTCGGATTTGGATTATCTTGATATCAGGATATTAATCTCGTACTCCATGATTGCGTCTAATCGTAACAATAGTGTATCCGAAAGCCATGATCACTCCGGATCGTTTTATAATCCCGTGATCACATACGAGTCAATATGGGATGTTGTTGAAAACATGCAAGCCAATAGCTAGTAGGATTATGACAATCGTAATGCAGCAGAAGAGTTCATCATACTCTCCATTTGATGCAGTTACGGATCAAGTCTTTGGACTTATGCTTGAATCGTTAGTTGGCTCACTTAGATGGTCGAGATGAATCACATCATATTCTAAATATATAATGTATACGTTCTGAATCATTCATTGAGTCAGGGTCATGTTCAAAGTCTATTTGTCAGTTGAAGGTGACGCTCCCAGCATCAGTGGAGGACAATCGATGTTAGTGCTTATTGTAACAACCCGAATTTTAACAACGTGTTAAGACAAGAATCCAGGCAGAATTAAATTATAAAATCTGAATCAGGATAAACGGGTTGCGCCATTGCGTTCGTCTCGGAAAAATACGCAAAATAGAGTCCGAAATTTCGTAAATCGGAGTCCGTATGACCGAGATATGGCCTCGCGAAGTTTCACGAAAATTCAAATCCGAAAACAGATTTCAATTTAGCCCAAAAAGAGAAGGCGGGAAAATTCCCGCCAGACACACAGGGTGTCGACACCCATGTCGACATGGGTGTCGACCGCCCTCCAGGGGGTCGACATGGGTGTCAACCCCTGCGTCGACACCCCCTTGGTCGAACCAGCGACCTGGTGCACCTGCTTCTGGTTTTGGCTAGGTTTTGGAGGCTTGTGACAATTTTGGATGGCTTGAACTCGATCTAGGGTTAATCCTATGGCCTAAAATGCTCCTGAACTATATAAAAAGACCCTAACCGCCTAACCTAAATCACTCAAACTCTCCCATGCCACGAAGTGCTGCCCAAATGCCAAGTGATCATGGCCTCCATCTCCAACTCCAAGAGACTATGCATGCAAATCGGATCTGAATCGAAAGGTGCAAGCTTGCTACACCAAATCGAGGCTCGATCAACGTTGCTACGGCAATTTCATGACAGCTCTTCATCAAAGGAGCCACCTTTCTTCGTCACGACGATGCATAATCCTTCCCTAAGCCTCGCTATGTAAGTTCTAGCTACTTGTAGATTCTAACAGTGGTTCTAATGTGACATGGGATAAAATGCGATGAAACATAAGTATCCTAGCTTATGTAAACCTAAATTTGCCCTTTTCTATGATCTATGACCTTGGGCTAAGTTGTAGCGACTTAATCATGCCATTCATGTTATGTTTAACCTAGTATATCTTGCAAGTTTGAATCTTTATCTATGAAATGTTAGCATGAACCTTTGGGAACCACTTGACTTGTGAAATATGGGCAAAGACTTGACTTTGGGGCTTATGCATATTTGTGGCCAAATTCCCTTATGACACTATGCATGTTTGAGGCCAAATTCCCTTATGACACTATGCATGCTTGTGGCCAAATTCCCTTTTGATACTATGCATGTTTGTGGCCAAATCCCCTTATGATACTATGCATGTTTATGGCCAATATGTTGGCATAATACCCTACTATGTGACTCGCTTCCACTTGGGTGGGAAATACGTTTGGGTAGCATAGGAAAAACGTGGGTATGACATGAAAACCTTGACATGGGGTTTACATGAGAACATGACATTCATGATACATTTAAATATGGTCATGACACGAGGGGAAAACATGGAACTTGAACTAGACACGGGGGTTGTAAGTATAATATGACACTAGACCAAACATGAATGTGGCCAACTCGAGGTTGGGTTGAGTTTGTAGCAAAAATCTACCCGGACCCGCCCGGCTTAACTAGTGGCTACAAACAATAGGACCCAATGTGGGTAGTTGGTCATGTAGCACTTAAAACCCGAGGTTAGACTAGTTTGTGGTATAAATCTACCCGGACCCGCCCGGCTTAACTAGTAACCACAACAAAGTCTAATGCGAGAGGTTGAGGTGCATTAATCTAATTAATGCCACATGAAAAGGTTAAGTAATTTTGATTAATGACACTTAACCGATATGACACGAATGGGTAGGTTAAGTTAAACCGGACTTGGTTCCTTAATGACACTTAACCATATAAGACAATTAGGGGATGGGGTTAGGTAACCTACACTTGACTAATCTAAACACGGTAATTAGATGGGGTTAAGTAATCCATACTTAACTAATCTAACACGGTAAATTCGACGGGGTTAAGTGATTTACACTTAACTAATCCAACTTGGTAATTTTATGGGGTTAAGTAACTTAGAATTAACTAATCTAAACACGGTAATTAGATGGGGTTAAGTAACCTTCACTTAACTAATCTAAGCAAGGTAATTCGATGGGGTTAAGTTAAACACTTAACCAATCTAAACTTGGTAATTCAATGAGGTTAATTAACCAATACTTAACCAACTTAACATGATAATTTAATGGGGTTAAGTAACTTATACTTAACCAATTATACATGATGATTTGATGAGGTTAAGTAACCTACACTTAACCAATCTAATATGTGGACCTGGTAGGGTTAAGTCATAAGACCTTTTAAATTAGGCTTAACCATTGTAATACGATTAGTGGATGGGGTTAAGTTGACCTATACTTAACCAATCCGACTCGATAATCTGATGGGATTAAGATAATCTATGCTTAACCAATCTAACATGATAATCTGATAGGGTTAAGACAAATAAATACTTAACCAATTTGACTTGATAGGGTTAAGTCACGAGCTTCTTAGTACACTTAACCAACTTGTAGGGCTAAACCTTGAACTTAAAAACTTAGCCAATCTTGACATGATTCGTAGGTGGGCTAAGTCATGAACCTGAATAACAACACCAAACCCAATAGACAAAACCCTAGTTAGATGAACTAGGTAGAAAATCGTGGTTAATCAAGGGTAACGGGGAAAAGAAGCTAAGTGGTAAACCTTAGTTAAGTATAACTAAGTAATAATTCTTAGCCAAGGATATGGGACTAGTTCATGAATGGATGAGCAACCCGATATGGTAGGTCATCGCTTAAACACACGAGGAGGAGCAAATTATCCGACTTGGATAAAGGCTCCAACGAACTGGGTGACGAAGCGGTAGCTTCGGGAGACGTAAGGGTACTCTTGGTATCCCCCTGTGAGGTGGCAGGTGGTCCATGAAACCCGGCCTCACAGAGGTTAAGGTCTGCGATAGAAGAGCCAAGAGTATGCCTTGATTTCTATGCGAGCGACCTAAAGACTGGGATAGATTAGCGTGGAGTCTACGATACTTGATTTTGCCCATGATAGCACGTCGCCGACTACCTACCATCTTTAGTCAATCGTGTACGAACGGAAAGGCAGAGAACTCCCGACAGACCATGTTCTTGCTATCAAGTCATGGGTGAGGTTGGCCCATAGGAAAGTGGGGCTATAGTGGGGCCGGGATGTAGTTCTCACACATGATTTTTCTTGGATTGCCTTTCAGTAGTTGAGGGAGTGGTCACGTGGGACCATAGCCAAGGGTACAAAAACAGACCTTGATATCTGCATCAGCAGACGAGTTAAAGTTCCCGACCGAGTTCCGTATTTCTTGATTTTCCCTAGCACGGAACTCGGATGGCACATTGAGGAACATGTGCGTCTAGACATGGAAAACGATTCACGATACATACGTGGGATAAAGGGCGCGGTTGACGGGTGGCATAATCCCTACTGGCCCTAGGTGGCTGTACCCAAACCGAGACACGGAAACGTTCATTAGGTAGTATAATCCCTAGTGGTCCTAGGTGACATAAATCCTAAGTGAACACACGATAGTTCATGGTAAGAAAACATAACCAGATCAAGGGTAGCAGTCCAAAACAACTTCAAGGATAAAATGGTACTACATTGAGGTGGTATAGATTTACATGGGGGAAGCCCGTACGGCCTACGACAAAGGACTGAACCTATACATGGAAAGAAACATACGAGTAGGGAAAACCTACATATGCTATATATTAGGTTGACATGGACCATTACATGACATTGGGCAAGGGGCATTCGTAGTTAACACATGACGCGGGTTGGGATAATAGTACGAGAGGTGCAGAGCAAATACCATGAGAATCATACATGATAGATACCGTGGGATGTTATACATGATAGACACCTTGGGATAGTATACTTGGTAGGAACCTGATGATGTGATACCTTGATTTATCTTGACACCGTAGTTTATCATGATACCTTAGTTTATCTTGCTACAGTAGCCCATCCGGTTATCTTGGTTTAGCCTATCTATCTTGTCGTCATCCTTATGTTTACTTTCAGTTTATGCATGTCATGTTACCTTTACCTGTTTTTTAACTGGAAGTAGGTAGGACTTACCAGTCTTTATGACTGACCCCGTTTTGTTTCGCCTCTTTGTCTTCCGTTCCCCCCCCCCCCCCAGGTTTTCAGGGAGGAAATGCTGTTGTTTAGTTCGGACCTCTTATGCATGGAGGTCATCATGTACAACTTGGACTTCTCTTGGCTATGGCTTCTTCACCGCTTCCTTTTGGGGAATAAATTTATGAAAAGGTTTTATGCTTCTTTATTATTGCAAGACAAGTTTTGATGTATTCTGATGTAAAAGGCTTTAGACCTTGTTTTATAAGGTAAATGAAATTTGCTTTACTTCCGCTATTTTATATATGTTCTGTCTTGTAATATTCCTGTGCATGTTTACCTCGATAATGCTTCACCAAACCTAATGCATTCCCTTTGTGAGTGACCCTAGCGGAGGTGGGGTGTTAGATTTGGTATCAGAGCAGAAGGTTACCAGACTGGGCAAAAGTTTTTAAAAACCTTCTGAAACTATTTGAAAACCCGTTTACAAAGAAGCATTTTTTTTCAAGAAAATATTTTAAAGGCTATTCCCCAAAAGGCCATTTGCACTATCCTTTGTTTCCTTAATTGAATCTCTTTTCCTTTCTTTCCTCCATCGGTAGTCACAGTAGTTTTAACTGCGACTAATCCTTGTCTAGCCACGTAAATGTTTCCCGTGTGATGGAGGAAGTTCTCGAGAGACCTGTTGCCGCGTTATAAGAAAGGATAGTAAGAACGAGGATAAGGGACACAAGCTTAAGGATAGGCAACTTGTTGGTATGGCTTAAGCCACAATGGAGGAAAAACGGGACGGATAGTTAAGAATTATGGGACAAGGACAAGATCATCGAGAGGGCAATTGTATACTCTCATTTCTAGCATATCTCGTAAGGATGGTAACGATCTTGTTAAACATTTAGCTTTTCCTCTCTATCATCCCGTCAGGACTTTGTTTTGATCATAGCATCATTTAAGTCTGCTTCGATAGTTAAGTCTCTGCACCTTAGTACTAGCATGGTAGAAGATCCCACTTTAGTCCCAAAATCTGGTTGGAGAGTCGGTCCATTTATTCATGACTTGCTTGGATTTGAGAACGTCTATGCCAAGTGTTGAGATTAGAAGCAATGCTTCTATTGTTGAGTTATGGATGGATTCTAGGGATGAAGTGGTTATCCAGTAAGGGATGCCATTCTCGGTTTTGAAAGGAGGGTAGTTAAACTCTTAACTTGCCTTGGTAATACCCTTGAAGTCTTGTATAACCTTTTGGGTTCTGTCATGGTTAGTTACCTAGAAACTCTTGATGTATTTATCGGAAATCTCTGATCCGATCGAGTAACGTTCGCCAATAAGGCGGATGGTTCATTCCGCTTGAGCATGGGTTATAGGCATCACCCTAGTAAGTGCACATGTTAACATGGATTGACATCGGAAAACGAGATCCAGAATTCACTAGTGGATTTTGGAGAGCTTGCATGATTACGCAAATATGTTTGAGCCGAGCATACTAGGGAAAGAATAAGTGAAAGTGAAACGAGAGGCGATAGAGAAATGAGTTCCAACTCATACCTTGGAAATAGGAATCAAGGAGCTACGAAATCATGAAGTCAAAAGGCGGTCAAGGCACAATGGAATTAAGCTCAAGGAATTGCGGCTTAGACGCGCGCATCATGTCTCTTTTTAAGAGTACATCTTTGATCCTTGGTCCACCTGTAGAGCTTGCTTGCACGCTATCGCTTGGTGGATATCCTCTCGGTCCTATTTCTGTTGCAAACCCCGTAAGGAGTTTGTCTTGTTTATCTTCTCGATCCTATCTTGGGAACCTTAGGTAGGACTTTATGAATGTAAACATGTTATGATTGATATGGTTGCAAATGGTTGCAAGTGGTTGCTCGTGGATGCGCGAATACACATTAGATACTAGATTGACGCGGTCACGTTTCATGTTGCATATGCACGAGTATTTGTACTTGTTTATTGTTAGCCTACTTTGTGAACTAGGCAACACAAAGTCAAGAAACCAAACATTGAAGGGTATTTTTAAGTATAAGACTTCGGTTCGGATTGGAGGAAAACACTACAATCCAGATTGATAGCTGCAGTTGTTCGGATCGGGTCAGAGCAACATATCGGTTCGGATCGGATAGAGTCCTCTGTTCGGATCGGTGATCTCTTACTGGGTAGATTGGTAAGGCATATCTAATCGGATCGGAAGGCAACTACATCTCGAATGGATCGGAAAGCCACCTGTTTGCCACAACAACGGATCGGAGCGGAGGAGATTAGAGAAGAAGAGAACGTTGCATCCAAGCCAATCCGGTTCGGATCGGATATCCCGATCCGACCCCCTTATCTGTGCGCCTCCGACCCGAACCCATGTTCCCTGTTATTCTCCTGCAAAAGCGCCAGGATATCCGGACCGGCTATGACCAGTTCATACCCATAACGTTCTTCCCTTTGATGCGTTGTCAACGTGATGGTTCATCCGAACCCGAAGAGAATGCGATGGGCGACACGTGGCCCGATCCGGATCATGTCTCAAGCAAATTCACACCTATAAATACCCCGTCTGGAGACAAAGAAAAGGATCTTTTTTGAGCACTTTGAGAATTCAACTACCTCCATCATCCGAACTCCATTACTCCCGGAGAATCCAAATCATCTTTCATTTCTTGTTTTAGTCAATTGAGTGAACAAAAGTGAGTTGAGAGTGAATCTTACATTGTATTTGCAACTGAATTATTGAATATAGTGAAAGATAAGTGGACGTAGGCATTTCTTCGCCGAACCACTATAAATCCTGTGTGTTCATTTTTATTTTTGTCTCATTTAATCCTGTTTCTAATCAATTTGGGTGTTAGAACCACTTTTGGATCTAACATTTTGGTGCTTTCACTGAGAATCCTCATCTAAATTCTTTATTTTCCGGGATCTCTTTCTACTTTTTGGACCGTTGAGTTCAAAGAAGTGAATCCTTAAGTTTTTTCGCTCTTTCATATTCGTTGAAGTAATTGTCAAAGACTCATGGCCAAAGGAAAAGGCAAGGAAGTTCAGTCTATTCGAGGAAATGGAGCTGGCGAAGATCAGCAAAATGCTGTAGTAACAAGGTCTCGGGGGCAGAGTTCAGCAGCAGGAAGAATCAATGCAGGAAATCCGAACCGACAGCAGGGGGAGAGCTCCGATCCGATCCGGGTAGGAGACTCTGAAGCAGTGCATTCCCCCAATCTGAACCGACCCGAGCTGCTCGCTGCGCACCGATCCGACCAGGCACCCCAGCTCCGATCCGACCCGACTTCCTACCTCCGATCCGACCCGATGCTTGGTGAAGCTGGAACCTCTACTCGAGTCCCTACGAATGCTCCAATTCCAGCTGCCAGGGTTGGTGATCAGGTCAATCCATCTGCGCCCATCACTCAAGGAGATTTTTCGCGCTTGCTTGATATGCTTGAGAGCACAAGGGAGGCTATGAGAGTTCATGAGCGCACTAATCTCATGATGCAGGAAAATATGAGGCTCATGAGTCGGGAGATCAATGAGCTCCGTCGACAGAGAACTCCATCACCGGTTCGTCACACACCCGTAGATCAATCTTCATCTTCCGAGGAAGAGAGGCCCCGTGAACGAAGGCCACTCGAATGACCTCAGAACGTGGAGCAGCTGACATTTGGATCTTTGGGATCTCGCGAGGATATCGCACGAGCATTAGGAAACGATGACCCCACTCGGGGGCAAAGACTCCAGTCCCCTCTTCCCGAGATCGACTGGGAACGCAGGGAACGGAATCGAGCAGAGGCAGTTCGAAGAAGAAGGGCATCTCCTGAGCAAGAGCCCAGAAGGAACTCGGATACTAGGGCCAGGGAACCTGAGCAGCCCCTAACCAGTGCTGATGTACAGGCAATGGTTCACCGAATTATGTCCGAGAGCCGGAATTATACAAACGAAGATTATGGCATTGAGCGATGCCATACTCCGTTCATCGACAATATCCTCGACTTCCAGTTTCCCCGACGCTTTAACTTGCCACAGATGGACAAGTATAACGGAAGGACTGATCCAGGACAGCATTTGATGCGGTATTCGTGGCTCATAAATGCCGCTGCTGCCCCTGATGAAGTGAAGTGCAAAGCATTCCCAATCTACCTAGAAGATGTGGCATTGTTCTGGTTTACCCGACTTCCTCCTCGTTCGATTTCTAATTACAAAGAACTAAGCGAGCGTTTCATGAACCAGTTCCGACTACACGCCCGAAAGTCCAAGAGTGTTATTGAATTGTCGAGAATCAAACAGGCACCAGGAGAATCTTTAAGGGCATATCTTGATCGTTTTAACCAAGCCGTAACTGAGGTCAGTGACCCGCATGAGCCCATTATTCTGATGGCATTGAAGGAAGGAGTCGATCCTGAATCTGAATTTGGAGACTACCTTTCTGGGAAGACACCTCCCACATGGGAGATATTCTACGAAAAAGCCGATATTTATTTAAGGCGAGAGGAAGCCAGGGCAAACCGAAAGAGAAAGTCTGAGACGGCTTCAAAGGAGAATGTGCAGAGTAATATCGCCGTGAAGCAGTCGGGGGAGAATTCTGGCAAGATTGAGGTAAATGTAGGAAACAAGGGTGGAAACAGCAATACTGGAAATGGGGGAAACAACAACAACCGTAATTCGAACGGTAACAGAAGAAACAAAAATAGGGGAAGTGACCCTAACAAAAGGCCCCGATTCCAGAACTACGAGAACTACACACCATTGAATGACACCCTGGAAAATATTTACCTGGATACGTACAATGTGTTGCAGTACAAAAGACCGCCACCTCGTGATTCGACCGAGAAAGAAATGGCGACAGGGAAATTTTGCTTGTTTCATGGAACTCATGGACATTCGACCAATGAATGTCGGCATTTGAGGGATGTGATTGAGAAGCTGCTGCGTGAAGGAAAGTTGGATGAGTACAAGGTTGCCCCGAGGGACCGGGGGCAAGGAGAGCAGGCTCCAAAACAGATCCTACCTGCTCCCAAGCCTACAACGCAGCAGAAAGGTAAAGGGATTGTCATCAACTCCATAGTAGGCGGACCTCACCCGACAATCCGAAGTTTCAGATCAATGGATCAATATGTGAATGCTGCCAAGCATCTAGACGTGAATGAAGGTGATGATTTGGAAGATGTCACTCCAATAAAACAACAGAAGACCATGTTTGACGACGTGGTATTTCGAAGCCGAGACAATAATGGGATACAATCACCCACCAGTGATCCATTGGTTATTACTACCACCATTGGGCTGGCTTTGGTCCATAAGGTATTAGTAGACAACGGAAGTTCCGTTAATATCTTGTTCAAGAAATCATTTGATCAGATGAAGCTTGAGCCCGAAGATCTGAAGCCTTGTGAAGGATGGATTAGAGGCTTCAACGGGGCGTCAACAGCTCCCATGGGATACATAGAGTTGCCCGTGACCCTGGGGCAAGGAGAACGTAGAAGAGTGCGAATGCTTCAGTTCGTAGTATTGGACGTAGATTCGCCTTATAACGCGTTTTTGGGGAGACCTGCCCTCGCCGAATTTAGATTTTGTATCGCCCCTTGGTGCTTGTTACTTAAGTTCCCAACCGAAGCCGGAACTGGAGTAATGAGAGGGGATCAAGTTTCCGGACGGGCCTGCTATGTGGCCGAACTAAAGATGCTGATGAAAGGATTTAATGCTGAGAGTAAGGATGCCTCGTCTCCCTCAAAGGGGGACTCGGCATAGCAATTAGAGAAATTGACCCCAAAGGAGTTGCCCAAAGGAACACCTGAAGACCTGGATCCTAGAAAAGACGAGGAACCAGAGGCTAGGAATGCAACTCCTAATGAAGCGACAGTGGAAATTCCCATTGATGAAGCTGATCCGACAAAAGTTTTAAAGATTGGTTCTCAATTGGATCCACGCCGAGCTAAAGAACTAACGGACTTCTTGAAGGCAAACCTGGACGTGTTTGCCTGGACCCATGCTGACATGTGTGGGATATCGCCTTCCATTATAAGTCACAAATTGAATGTAAATCCGAAGCATCCACCTGTGAAGCAAAAGAGACGCATGCTGGGCCCAGAGAGGTCAGCTGCTCTCGAAGAGGAAGTAGAGAAGTTGAAGCAGAATGGATTTATTCGAGATTCGACATATCCCGACAGGATATCGAATCCCGTCTTAGTAAAGAAGCCAAACGGAAAGTGGCGGACTTGTATTGACTTTTCAGATTTAAATAAAGCTTGCCCGAAAGATAGTTTCCCACTTCCCAGGATTGACCAGCTTGTAGACTCGACAGCAGGTCATGAACTTCTTTCTTTCATGGACGCATACTCTGGATACAACCAAATTCCTATGCACATACCAGACCAAGAGCATACGAGTTTCATTACGAATTTGGGGCTATATTGTTATGTTGTAATGCCATTCGGGTTAAAAAACGCTGGAGCTACTTATCAGCGCTTGGTAAATAGAATGTTTTATGATCAAATAGGAAAAACTATGGAAGTTTATGTGGATGATATGCTTGTCAAATCAAAGCAGTCTTCCAGTCATACGCAAGACTTAGCGGAAATGTTTGGCATTTTGCGAAAGTATCAGATGAAATTGAATCCTCTGAAATGCTCATTTGGAGTGGCATCGGGAAAGTTCCTTGGCTTTATTGTGAGTTCCCGAGGAATTGAAATCAACCCTAGCCAGATAGCAGCTATTAGAAACATAGAAGAACCGAAAAGAATTAAAGACGTCCAAAGTCTGGCAGGGAAAGTAGCGGCACTGAGTAGATTCATCTCCAAAGCCACAGATAAATGTGTTCCGTTTTTTGATTTGATTAAAAGGGGAAAGAAGAACTTCCAGTGGACCCCGGATTGTGTTGAGGCCTTTCAAAATCTGTTAGAACTGCTAGAGAAACCGCCGATTTTATCAAACCCGTAGATCACGAGGAATTATTTGTTTATTTGGCAGTCTCGGCTCACGCTGTCAGCACAGCCCTGGTTCGAGAAGAAGACAAAGTACAAAGGCCGGTGTATTATGTAAGTAAGAAATTAGCAGCGGCAGAGCGCAACTACCCAAAGATTGAGAAGCTTGCTTACAGCCTCCTGATCGCATCCCGAAAACTTCGTCACTACTTCCAAGCCCATCCAATAACCATATACACCGACCAGCCGTTAAGGCAGGTGTTGCAGAGACCCGAAGCATCGGGAAGATTGATCAAATGGAACATAGAACTAAGCCAGTTTGATTTGAATTTTCAACCACGAAAGTCAATGAGGGGGCAAGCTCTAGCAGACTTCATTGCGGAATTCACCATGCCAGAGGAGGAAATAATCAATGACAGAGTGGTTAAATCCGAGGACGAACTAAAGATGAATCCGTGGAAACTATATACAGATGGAGCCAAAAATGACCGAAGGTCCGGAGCTGGAATTGTCTTAGTCACTCCCGAGGGACGGTCGTTATATTACGCCCTACGATTAGAATTTTCGGCAACTAACAATGACTCTGAGTATGAAGCCCTGATTGCCGGACTGAAACTTGCTAAAGACCTCGGAGTAAAAATGATGGACATATTTTGTGACTCTAAGATTGTTGTTTGTCAAGTACGAGAGGAGTTCGTGGCTCGAGGACCTCGACTTATCGCCTACCTCAAGAAAGTGAAAGAGCTATTGAATAGCTTAGATCGGTACAGCATAACACATATTCCCAGAATTGAAAACCAGAAAGCGGATAGACTAGCAAAGCTGGCAAGCTCTGATAATCCAGGGGAGACTGAAATAATTCCAATTGAAACGTTGGAATCGCCAAGCTTTGAGTCAATGGAAATTGAATTTACCTTTGAAGCAGAACCAGAGAAGGAGTCGTGGATGACTCCAATTGAGAATTTCCTTAAGAATGGGATACTTCCATCAAAGAAAAGTGAGAAAAGAGCTGTAGTTCGCAAAGCTACCAGATATGTCATACAAGATGGTATTCTCTATAGACAAGGATTTTCAATGCCCCTGTTACGATGCATCGCACACGACGACATCAAGCGTGTACTAAGAGAAGTACACGAAGGTGAGTGTGGAGATCATACAGGAGGTCAAACTTTGGCAAAGAAAATATTGCGGTACGGATACTTCTGGCCTACAATCAACAAAGATGCAGCTGATTATTCACGACGCTGCGATAAGTGCCAGAGATTCGCCAAAATCCCCAGGGCACCGTCAACCCAACTTAAATCAATGGTGAGTCCTTGGCCATTTGCCACGTGGGGGATTGATATCATTGGAGTTCTACCAATTGCTAGAGGAGGAGCTAAGTATGCAATAGTGGCCGTGGACTATTTTACGAAGTGGGTGGAAGCTGAGCCCCTGACCAAGATCACAACGAGAAAGGTGATAAGTTTTGTGGTCAGAAATATTATATGCCGATTCGGGATCCCAAGGACGATTATTACCGACAACGGGACCCAATTTGATAGTACTTAATTCAGAAATTTTTGCCAGAAGTATAAGATAGACAAACGATATACTGCAGTTGCCTATCCGCAATCGAATGGGCAAGTAGAGGCAATAAACAAGGTAATAAAATCCATCCTCAAGAAGCGATTAGAGCGTGCAAAGGCAAGGTGGGTTGATGAATTGCCCCTAGCTTTGTGGGCATATCGAACAAAATTTAAGACAGCCACCGGTCATACCCCTTTCTCTCTCTCCTTTGGCTCAGAAGCAGTAATTCCAGTTGAACTGGAAGTTCCTTCCCACAGGGTGACATATTATGACCCGATGACGAATCGGGCGCTCTTACTTGAGTCTCTTGATGAAGTCGAAGAGAAAAGGGACGAAGCAGATTTGCGTGCAGCAAGACATCGGCGTCAGATGGCACGCTATTACGACAAAAAAGTTCGCCTCAGAACTTTTGAACCAGGAGATTTGGTGCTAAAGAGAGTTTTTCCGTCCCTTCCTCACCTCGGCCCAAAATGGGAAGGACCTTTCGTCATTCAACGGAAACTTGAAAAAGGAACCTTCAAGTTAACGACCGTGGATGGCGAAGAAGTCCCCAGAGCATGGAATGCCCAACACTTAATGCGATATTTGGATTAGAAATGCTGTACTTTTTGTTATTTTTCCTGTAAACTCTGTAATAAGGCACGACTTGCCTTGGGAAAATCTGACGATATGAATAAAGGACTATAAAGTGGATGTAGGCTACGACTTAGCTGAACCACTATAAAAATATTGTGTGTTATTTACTTTTATGCATTTATATTCATCAGTTATTCTGTTGTGATTATAAAATACAGGATAACTCGGAGCCTAAAAAGGTTGAAAGCAGTTTAGGCATAAAAAGAAGCACAACGATTATTTGTGCAATAAGACGTAAAAGAATGAGAAAACGACATTCTTAACTCTAACTCTCCAGAGAAAGAGAGAGAGTATAAAAGCGTCTCCGACTGAGCGCTGAAAAAGAAATTCTTTTCTTAACTCTAACTCTCCAGAGAAAGAGAGAGAGTATAAAAGCGTCTCCGACTGAGCGCTGAAAAAGAAATTCTCCTCCTGACTCTAACTTTCCAGAGAGAAAGAGAGTATAAAGGCGTCTCCGACTGAGCGCCGAGAAAGAAATCTTTCCCCGTTGAATGACAAGGGAATAGACAGATGACTGAACTCGAACTCTAACTCTCATGAGAAAGAGGAAGAGTATAAAAGAAATGCCAGAAAAAACGACAGGTACTGACGACACAGGAAGTGCTATCCCGTCAGAGAATTGGGGGCATTTAGATTGCTTGGTTAAGCATTGAATAACTTGTGGAAATTGACTGGGGACACATATGCATACACATATTTCCCCCCTCCACAGTTTCGTTTCATGACTACAGACATGCATTTTCACATAAGTGCAGAACTACTAACAAATAAACGTTGCAAAAAGTGAATTATTTTTATTTACAAATGAATGAATTTGTACAGGGAAATAGCTAAAAAAGAAAGTGCAGGAGCTGCTCTTGCAGCAGCAATTATTGGTTCATAAAGATGCTAAAAAGATACAGAGGAACCCGCTACTTAGGTTTGGAATGAGCCTTAGATTTCTTGGCGGCTTTCTCCGCGTCCTTTGCTTCCTTCTCAGCTTCAGTCAAGATTCGTTTTGATTTCTTTTTCCCTGAAGATGCGGTGCTGGAGCCAGTAGAATTCTTCCCAGAGGGCGGAACACTGGAATCAAGAGAAGATTTTTTAGCGAGTTCTTCGGTAATAGATCTAGTTGAGAGCTTAACAACTAACCTTGAACCCGCATCCACAACTGCGAGGGGCTTGAGGACCTCAGGATCTGGTTCTTCGGCCTTTAATTGCAAGCGCTTGTCTTGATCAGCCTTCATGGCAGCTAAGGTAACGTCATCAGCGCTTTTCGACTCCCCAGTTATTGCAACTTCCGGTTCCTCTTCATGCCCCCCGTCTCCTCCGTCGTCCTTTAAAGCTGCTATCATTTCTTCATCATGAGGAGTGGTGACCTTAGTTGGCTCACTTCCTTCTCCCGAGTCTATAAAAGCAGCCTTGTCTTCCCCTTCTTTGGCCCTATCAGCGGGCTTTGTCCCAGCGACAGCTCCTTGAGCTACATCTGTCTTTGCAGATGATTCAACACCTACAGAGTGAAAAACATCGGTTATCAACTCAAGTGAAAACAAAGGGTCTCTCATCGAATGTTCAATCACGTAGCGAAAAGTAGTAATAGCTTTGGCAAATTGAGGAGAGAAGATAGCGATACCTTCCGAAGACTTTTCAGCGGGGGTGACTACTTCCTCTGGGGTTATTTCAGCAATGGGAGATAGCAAAGTTGTCCGGGGAATTCCCGGATTTTCGGGATCATACCCTTCTACTTCGGGAGGTGCAGGAGCAGAAGAAGAGGAACCAGCTTCGGGAATGGTTTTTTGTTTAGACTTCCGTCTCTCTTCTTCCATGGCCTCAGCAATAAGGCGGCGCCCTTCAGCTAGGCGCTCCGGTTCATCGTCTCTCAAGTATTTCTCTATCAGTTTGTCCTCATCGAGGGAATCGACCTTAAGTTCCTCTTTTTCCCACTCAACGATTTGATTCCATACTTGAACCAGAGTAGATGGATAGTCCTCGATCCAAGAAATGTTTCGACGACGAATAATGTGTGCGAAGAATTCAATCATTAGCTCTCCGAAGCCCTGAATATCAGCCTCCGCCTCTGATAGTTGCTTGCGGGTTTCCTCCGCAGATTTAATAGCACATTCCACATTGCCCTCGGCCAGAGCAGCCCTGTTCTCTGCCTCCAACAATTTTGAAGCCAAGTCAGCGTTCTTCTTTTCTAATTCAGCACTCCTCTTCGCTAACTCGGCGTTTTTCTGCTCAAGCTCAGCATAAGCAAGGCGTGTCTTAGCAGCCTCTGATTTGGCCTCGTCAGCTTGCTTCTTCAACTCAGAACGCTCCTGAGTGTGGGATTCAAGCAAGTCATGATAGCGTTTTTGCGTGTCCTCAAACTGTTGTTTGAAATTAGAAGCGTTCTTTTGAGCGACAGCTAGTTGAGCTTGAGTGTCTTCCAAATCTTTTCCTAGGGCTTTTAGAGCCTTGGCATCCTCCTCCGCGGTCTTTTTTCATTGAATCATTATTTGTCATTAGAGTGCGGATGATTCTAGAAAGATTGCGGGAATACTTGAACATCTCGGAATATTGTTTTTCCACCAAATCAATCTTTGCTTTGGCCTCTTCTGCCCAATTAGACGAAATAGGCTCAAGGGCAGGTAGAAAAGTCAGAGTTTCGAAGTAGTGTTCGGGAAATTGCTCTTTCAAATATGCCCGCTTTATGGCAGTTCCCGCATCTGGTGGGGGAGGAGCGAGGATTGTCAATTCGGTGTCCCTTCCTGAAGAAGATTCGGTAATCTCTTTGTCTGTCCTAGGTCGTTTAGTAGCAGGGACCTTTTGCTTACTTCGAGACCCGGTTTCTCTTGGAGGAGTTTTCTCTCTACTCCGCTTTTCATGGGAGGAAGTGGAGTCTTTAGATGGTGGTCTATCCTCCTCCCTGCGACCTTGATAGCTCTTATATTTCTCTTGTTCCGGTCGAACTGGTGAGCGGGAGCGTGAGGGTCGAGAACGGTAGGGATCATAAGGTCTTCTCTCCTCCTTGCCACGGTCATCCCGGCGATCATACTCGACATCCTGAGGAGGATTGGACATGCTGCGACGAAGTTTTCTTATATCGTAGTAGGATCGAGACATTGTACCTGCACGATAAAATAAGCGAAGTTTAGAATTAATGGATCCATGAAGAAAGAAGTGCAACGAATGCTAATGCTGTGGTGTGAAGTGCATCCTAAGTGGTGTGTGTCCCCCCAACCAACCCGAGTCTGAAGCTAGACTAGTGCGGGCAGGCTCATTGGCCTTAGCGGGAGTAGTTTCTTCGGAAGAAGTGAAGACTAAAGGATCCTTCCTGAAATCCTCTGAAGTATATATAGTCTCAGGTAAAGGGAGATCCCCCAAACCCTGAAATATGTGCTCATCAGTGCTAGGAACATCCCCTTCGGAAGCGTGAAGTGGCGACTCATGGGAAGATTTTGACTTGTCTGGAGAAGTAGTTTCCTCGGGGGCAATATACCCTTCACGATGCTTTTTGGCCAGATTAGCCAATTCATCATCTTGCGTAGAAGATGGAGAAGGTGAAGTGTGAAGAGAAGCTGTAGGAATTCCTGAGCCTTCTCCAATCTCTGGGACCACCTCCACTGGAGGAATGTACGCGTATGGAACCGTCCCATGTCCAATGCTACGAAAAACAGATAGCAGCCCATGAAAGTGAAGGTATTCATCTTTAAGGACCTCGTCGATCGTCAAGAATTTTTGATCGCCATTAAGAAGTCGGTGCATCCGATCAAAGAACGCCTGATCTGATATCTGTTTGGGATTGTCAACTGCAAATAAAAAGGAAAACCGGTCAAGGTGATGATTCAAGTGCATGGAATCCAGATTTAGAAAATCAACGCTTTACTTGATTTTGTCCATCTCCTGGCGCATCCAGGCTGTTGCTTTATGTAGAACCACTCTAGTCTGGAATCTCCAGCTTTACTGCTAAATGGTGCAGAGATTATCTTCCTTTTCGGGACTGATTCAAAGTAGCAGAAGGATGGAGTCTCTCGGGTCCGATGCTTGAAATTATAGAAGAAATGAACATCATCGAACGTGAGCTCTACGCCTAGGATTTCACGATATGCTATATACAAGGTATGCAAATAGGCATATGAATTGGGATGCAACTGCATGGGGGCAATCCGAATTTGTCTTAAGAAATCAACGATGAAAGGAGAGAATGGAGGAATGGCGCCGACCATGCGCATCAATCGAGTGACCGTCATGTATCCTTCTGGAGGGTTGTGGGGACGGTCAGAGCGAGAGGGCACTAGGGTGTCCCTTTTCATTATTCCATATTTTAGGCAAATTCGAACAAGTCGATCGTTGTCAATTGTTGATTCAACGGAGTCCGAGGGTGATTCCAATATGATGGCTGATTCAAATTCATCGGGTGCTCGGTTGTCACCAATCCCTCCTTCCTCCTCAAAACCCAGAGAAACTTCATTCTCTGAAGACACTTCGTCGCTTTCCCGATGACCAACCCCGTAATCTGGACCCTCACTATCCCATTCTGGATCAAACGAAGAAGATATATCCTCAAGAGTGGTTTTGTTGGAAGTTTCCGGGGCTTCTTTCCTCTCAGCTAGACGGGAAGAGCGTCTGGGCCTCATTGTCATGGAACTATTGAAGAAGCAATAGCACGGATTAGAGTAAATTATCCCGTGCCCCCCTTTGTGTATGTGTGTGAACTAAAGTGTGTGCAGCAAATGTGGGAAATGCAAAATAAAAGTACAGCAATGTAAGACGAAGCTTTGAAGAGAAAGTGATAATCGGAGTTGTTCTTAATTCTCGTTTATGTTCGCAGGGCACTATCCTAACTGTCCACGAAGTTATTGTCTGGAGTGAATGTTAGTTGAATTAGTTGGGTAGTCTTTGTGTGCCAAGTTTGATACGTTCGGTTCAGTTCGGATATGCATATGATAATTGGCTCAATACAAATTCAGATATAGGGTCGGTTCGGATGCTTCATTAAAGCAAGATCAGTTCAAGGCAAGGGAGACAATGGGTAAAGGACTGATCTGATCGGATCGGGTGACCTGATCCGAACCGAACCAGCATCACTTAACCAGTCCATTTATTTCAACCCCTTATCCCATTCTCTTCTCCGACCCGAACCGACATTTTCCTTCCTTCCCGTTTTTCTACAGTATGCAACCCGAACAGATCCCCTTTCCTTCTCCTTCCTTTCTGCTCCTTCGTCTCCTACCCGAACCAACTCCAATTTGTCATCACGCTCTTCATCTTCTTCCTCTTTCTCCCCACTCACAAACAAATCCATTCCATCACCAAAGCTCCAGTTGAGGACAAATATTTGCCCTCTCTAGCCTATCAGCGCCTCGAAGTGATGGCGGATCCACCAGTAGCGACGTGGAGTTCAAGCAAAGCCCCATGGCTAAACCATCCCAATCAACCACGAATTGAAATCAAGAGGAGTTATAACGAAGTTATTCGAGATTAAAAAAGCTACCTATATGTTTGATTTGAGAAATCTACAAGGAATAGTTTCAGGATATTGGAGTTTCTGAAGTTTTCGATACTAGGGTTTGGAAGCGGCGGCAGAAAAGAAGAAGAAAAGAAAGAAGATGGTGGTGGATTTATATAAGGGGTGGTGTTGACTCCTCATATTCCTATTCTTTCTCACCCGCTCGGACCGGAGTGAAGGCCCAGTAGCACAACTCTGCCTGAAGGCCCAATGTCCAAGAACCAAATCCACAAAAATGCATCGGATCGGAATCCGAACCGAATGAATTTCACACATTAATTTAGCATCCGACTCGAATTGAATTCAAAGAAGAAGAATAAAGGAAGAGCATACCTGCAAGAAGCAGTATATGTCGAGAAAAGTTCCCTGACTTGCTCAGAAACGAAGAAAATAAGTTGTGTATTCTGCAACATATACATATAAGCGATAAGAGACATGTCTTCATGAAGCAATGCATCTTCACAAACGAATAGAAATGACTTGCTGAAGATTCAATTTCAAGGACTAGTATTCGAACAACATCAAAGCACGCTTCATCTCCAATAGAAGCATCCTTTGAAGGGGCAAAATGTTAGCCTACTTTGTGAACTAGGCAACACAAAGTCAAGAAACCAAACATTGAAGGGTATTTTTAAGTATAAGACTTCGGTTCGGATTGGAGGAAAACACTACAATCCAGATTGATAGCTGCAGTTGTTCGGATCGGTCAGAGCAACATATCGGTTCGGATCGGATAGAGTCCTCTGTTCGGATCGGTGATCTCTTACTGGGTAGATTGGTAAGGCATATCTAATCGGATCGGAAGGCAACTACATCTCGAATGGATCGGAAAGCCACCTTTTTGCCACAACAATGGATCGGAGCGGAGCAGATTAGAGAAGAAGAGAACGTTGCATCCAAGCCAATCCGGTTCGGATCGGATATCCCGATCCGACCCCCTTGTCTGTGCGCCTCCGACCCGAACCCATGTTCCCTGTTATTCTCTTGCAAAAGCGCCTGGATATCCGGACCGGCTATGACCAGTTCATACCCATAACGTTCTTCCCTTTGATGCGTTGTCAACGTGATGGTTCATCCGAACCCAAAGAGAATGCGATGGGCGACACGTGGCCCGATCCGGATCATGTCTCAAGCAAATTCACACCTATAAATACCCCGTCTGGAGACAAAGAAAAGGATCTTTTTTGAGCACTTTGAGAATTCAACTACCTCCATCATCCGAACTCCATTACTCCCGGAGAATCCAAATCATCTTTCATTTCTTGTTTTAGTCAATTGAGTGAACAAAAGTGAGTTGAGAGTGAATCTTACATTGTATTTGCAACTGAATTATTGAATATAGTGAAAGATAAGTGGACGTAGGCATTTCTTCGCCGAACCACTATAAATCCTGTGTGTTCATTTTTATTTTTGTCTCATTTAATCCTGTTTCTAATCAATTTGGGTGTTAGAACCACTTTTGGATCTAACATTTATGGTTGAAATATGTTACCTTGTGGATGTTGCATGTGGATGAATGGTTGTGCACACATATAGTGTTTATATGACTAGGACCATTTACATACATGTTGGATTCATGGCACTAAACATATTTTACATTAGAAAGATCATTCAGGCCTGATCATTAGCATTAGCTAAGGAACATATACACACACTTTCTGCATGTGTTCATAAAGCATTAGAAGTCGTCTAAGGACAATGGTTACCTGCGGATGATGTTTTGATTAGAAGGATGATGGATGGTAGGGTACGTTCTTCCTAACTTGGAGATTTCGGGGACGAAATCCTTAAAGGAGGGGAGAATGTAACAACCCGAATTTTAACAACGTGTTAAGACAAGAATCAAGGCAGAATTAAATTATAAAATCTGAATCAGGATAAACGGGCTGCGCCATTGTAACAACCGGTAATTTTTAGCGATTTAAAATCCGATTTAAATCAAAATTTTATTTTGAAAACTTTTTGCAATCTTTTTTGTAACGGGAATTTAAAATTTGAAATATGTACAGTGAGATGCAGCAGTAGTGAAAATCACATTGGAAAATTTGAATGTTTCTCGATCGTGCAATTTTCAGTGCAAAGCTACGCATAACAGACCAAATTTTAGCGATTTTAAAATTTCTCCAAAACCAGTTTGGACCAACACGAAAAATATTCTATTTGTTGTCACGAATCCGACGGCGAAATTCATTTCGCGAAAATCGGACGTTTTGACCTCCGTTTTCCGTCCGCATTTTTACGTCAAAGGGGTCCGTAATGCACTTTTGAACGGAGCATCCTGACACTGCAAATTATATACCGTTGTGTCCGTCTCGTCGAGCTGATTACCAAAATATATTTATTTGTCAGTTTTGGTGCTCAGTTCGCGCTGAAACTGCGAAAAGGCTTGCGCAATTCATTTTTGAAACGGTGACATTTGAGTTCGATGTGTCCCTTTTACGATTCTACATACTTTTCTAACCATTTTGGGTCTGCAAAACCTATCTTTATATTTTATTAAACCACTCGTATATTTTTTTTATTATTTCTTAGGCATGCAAAGAGACATATAGATTATAGAAACATTCATTTTAGGCATGCATGTGTCCATTTGTGTTTCATACACATACGTTAGTGTTTATATTTGCAAATTCATGATTTATGTTTACATGCATTCGTGTCAACTATAATTTAATATTCAATGCATGCATCCATTTAGTTTCAAAGGCATGCACGCCATTTTTTTTCCAATGCTACAGGCGTCCATTTAGTTTCAAGTGTCCATTTGTTATTTGTTTATTTACGTTCCACTTCCTAAACCATTCTATTTCGATTCTATTTGGAATTAGATCTATTCTAATTTTATATTTTATTTCGTTGTTTATAAACATCGTTAGACATTGATCTATTTTCCGTCGGTTCAAAAAAATAGAACATTTGTTCTGTTCGCATTGAAACCGTCGGTTCCATTCAAAAAATTTGTTCATTCAGATTTTTGGGACTTTAGCTCATCAGTACAAAACTTCGTACCATCTCATTTTTGAAACATGTCCGTTTGTTTTAAATTTCAAAATAAAACATTTATTTTTATGAAAAGTCAGTTGCCATCGTTTTGTTCCTACTTTATAATTTCAAGATCCGTGAATATAGTAAAAACTGCTTTGATCATTTCAAACGCCGTTTTCCTTTTTAACAATATAAAAATATGGGGGAACTGCTCATTTTCTTTGGCCTCTTCGAAACACCCTCCCCTATCCTTCTTTATTACAATATACAACTCCCATTTTTCAAAACTCCATCGCCCATTCTTTTCCTGAAGCAGCGTTCTGCCTTCCCTTCCCATCTCCGTCACCCTCTTCCATACCCTCAACCTCCGCTGGAGCCGTCCCGCTCAACTCGAGACTCCACAGCCTGTGGCGCTCCGCCTCCACTCAAGCCTTCCCTCCGACCGAGCTAACCCCAGATCCGAACAGCCACTGACCCGTGTACCCCTCGTTACCACCTCCGCACCGAGATCCGCCACCGTGAAGCTCGCCTCACCAATGGCCTGAAGTCGTGCCTTGCTCCTCCCCTGAATAATGAGGTCGACCCCCTCCTGTAGTTCAACTCCACCCTGACCCGCTCAGCGATCTGTCCCCACCAACGCCGAACCCAAACTTCCCTGAACCATCCACTGCCATTCCACCCAAAGCCGGTCCGAGCTCTTCCTGCGTGTTTTGCCTTTCTGGTGTTCCTTGAGTGAGTTTGTTCAAGTGTTATCTGTTAGTATACTGTGAAAAATGTTGAGTGAGTGTGAGTACGTGTGTATGCGTTGTGTTAGGAGTGGGATGAGTTGTTGTGTTGGATATGTGTTTTGAGTATGTTAGTTCATATATATAATATTTTACTAAAAGGTTTTGAGAATATAATTTGGCATATGGTTTTCAGATATAATTATATGTAAATGAAAAGGGTGTCATGTTGAGTTCATAAGATGAAAATATTTTATATATATATTTAGATTTAAAAGTGGTTTCAACATATATTTCCTTTGCCGTATTGTTTGTTGAAGAATAAATATATGCATATATATATATATAATATTTTGTATAAAGAACCACCGTGTTTATTTTTGAGTCGAGTGTGGTGTTGAGTTTGAAAACCGGTTCCAAAACCCAACAGCCAACCCGATCCATTAAAAATTACCTTACCTCCTCTGGTAAAATAATATATGCATTGAGCGGTTACCGAGTTGAATCCACTTCAAATCACGCCTAGATATCGTTGTTTCAATTTCACGCCCATCCGTTTGTCGTCTCCTTTTCTATGCCACGAAAGGTGAGTTTATCTCACACCTGACTTACATTTTTCATGGATGTTAGATCAATAATGAACTGTTATATGAAATGTATAGGTTGCTAGTAGAAATTGTTTGATTTGATATGTATGCACATTTCATATGCAACACGATATATTCATATGACACGTAGTTACACTGATGATATATGTTGTGATTGATACTATGTGATTGTTGTTGTGATTGTTGATACCCTAGTTTTAGGAAAATCATTAAGGGTTGAAATGATACATACCCGAACGAACATTAGAATAGGGAAAAATCGTTATTGGTTGAAATGATAGATCTGAACGATTTTTATTGAATTTGGGATCGCGGGTTGAAATGATAGATCCGTAGAAATTTTATCAATTGCGGGTTGAAATGATAAATATCCGTATCACTTGACCATAGGGTAGAAACTATATACGGACACCGTCGGTCATGTTTTCGAAGTAAAATGGGTTTTATTTTAAAATATTTACTTAAGACTTTATATATTTATATTTATATTTATATTCATATTTTATTTAAATATAAATTATTTTGTATATTTTAAATTATGTGTTTTAAAATGATTTATTTGTAAATAGGGATTTAAATGTTTATTTAAGATTTTACTTATAAATTTATTTATTTTAAACCATATAATCGATTCCTATAAGTATTTTAACCTTTTTATACTATTATAAATATTTCTTTAAATCTATTTTTATATTATTTTAAACTTATATATGTTTATAATCTATTTCTAATTTATTTTAGAGTTTTATAAACTTATATATATGTATACATATCTATTTTCAAAGTTAATTTTCTTATATATATAATTTATAAAATTTAATAAAGTCAAGATGGATAGTTTATATTTCGCGATTTAAATTTGAAGTTTAAAAATGTAAATCTATATAACGATGAATAACGAATGAAATCATATTAAGTTATGAATTGGAATCGATACGAATTTTGTAGAGATGAACTTGAATTGGTAAATTTATGAAATTGAATTTGATTTGGTTTAAATTATGAACCTTGATAAGAAATGAATGTGAATTGGGTAAATTGATTTATTTTGAATTTATAGTCGATAAGAATTACATTCAATTTTAAGTGATTAATTATGAATTGGAATGTATAGATGTTGTATGCGGAATTGATTTTTATATCGTTTGGTTTGAATTAAGAATTTGTTAAATCAATGTATAAGAATGGTTTTAAATCATAATTTGGTTGAATGGAAATATAAGATTTTGATTTGAAATGTAGAAGTAATAGTTTGAACTATATAACTTGAATTATAGTTATAAGACGATTTGGTTTATATTTAAGTTTATGATTCCGTTTTACATTATATAAAAGGAAATTTGAACCTAAGTGTCGAATTTCATTAATCGACTAAAATGAGTTGTTTTCAAATTTTAATATATTCGAAGTTAGATATTAAATTTTGAATTCGAATTCGAATATGAGAAATCGTATAAACTATTTTATAAAGTTATTTATAAAATAATGACCACGGTGTGAAAAATGTAAACGATGGGTTCTTAAAGAGACCGGGATCGGCTATTGTCATACTCTCTGCCAATACCGAAAACCACTTTGACAACTGTGTACGCGGTGGAGTTCCAGAATGAAGGGGATGATTTGGCGAACGACTCCATCTTATTTTATTTCATATTAATTACGAGACCCTGACTACCTTGAGTCAGCTTGATGTGGCTAAAACTGGAGCTATGCACGGACCAAGTGAGGTCATACCTCTTATCGAGCACACTTCTTCGATATTATTCTATTTCTATTGAGATTCGATTTGGGCCCTTTTGATTATGGGAGTGTGTATCGAGGTGGGCGGTAGTTGCTACTATGCATTACCACCAGTCCGGCTCTGCAAACGGTGAATCCACCCTGGCATTCCTTCCGTGCCTTGTCACATGCCTTATACGATCCTACTTCGACTTTGTTTTGTACTGTTTTATATGGAGTGCCCTCTGATCAACCTCCAGTTTACGGAGGAATTACGGTATTGTATATACTATGGGAATATATAAACGGTGTAAGGGTAATCATGGTAATCCCGCTTACGCTATTTTGATATTTTACTTTACTGATAGACACTATTGTATATAGCGTATTATACTATATAGTATTAGTTTGACGGATCCTTAGAGGATGGTGATCCCAAACATCCTCTAAGTTACTGCTTGCATTTCATCGAACATTTCATTTGAATTGATTTACTTCCACGAGAATGTTAGTCCGGATCCGAGTTGTTTTGTTTTGCATTATTGCTCGGGTCAGATCGATTATCACAGCTTTCGAGATCCACTCTTGGAGTTTGAAGATTATTGGGTTTTCTCATTTATATCTACCTGTTCAGTTATCTTTGTCATTCTGTTACAGATTGTTATCAGTTATTTATTGTATTAGACTTCCGCTGAATTATTTATGTAAACTCTGATGTAAAGCTTCATGATCTACTATTGTATTTTAATTTTTTCCGCTGTGAGATATTATATTGCTTTGTATTTGTGTCTATGATCTGTGATTTGTTCTATTTACCTCAGAAGCTAATAACAATCTGTTGTTTTGGACGTTTCGAATTGGCATATTTTGTCAATTCGGCACGGTCAAAATGGCGGGTCGTTACAAGCGGTATCAGAGCTTTGGTTTTATCAAAGCTTTAGCTTATGGGGTAAACACTCATTAGAGATAGGGTAGCGATATCCTAGAATGAGTGGAATTAATCGCAGAATCCTTCTTGAGAGAGCGTATTTTGGAAAGTATAAATGTTTTAAAATATTTTTAAATAAATATTTCAAATATAATATTCTGTTTAATATTTAAATCTTCTTCTGAGTTTCCTTTCCATTTGAATCTATCTTCCTTCGTAGATCCTCTTTGATTAGGTTCTTTTGTTCTTTCAGCTTTTACCTCGAATTTTATAATTTATACTTGTCCATTTCAAGGTAAGAAGTAGAAGAAGAGTGTAAGTCTTCTAGCCTGTCTGTCTTTATTAAATATTGGTTTGAAATTTATATTTTGAAAGATATTATTATCTTCTTAATGTAATATTTAATTTGATATTTGTAAATAATATGGTAATACCAATGGTTTGTAAAGATTTTATATGTAATGTATTCATATTTTAACTTATAGAATTAATTAAGTGTTATAAGTTTAAATATTGATAACATGAATTTGAAAAGATTTAGATATAGTATAGAATGATTTTGTTATATATTTGATTTAATAATAATATTGTTGTATATTTATTAAGAATTGTAGTTGAATTTTTACAAATAAATGAGTGGGGGAGAGATACATTTTTCCTACTTGAAATTTTAATGATTTGAAATATATTATTTATAATATATGATTTAGAGTGTGGTATATATTCTATATAAATATAAAAAGATGTTTTGAGTACTTATTTGACGTTAAAGTTGCCATATCGAATACCTAGTGATTTGGTGTATACGTCTGATCAACGTATATGTTAAGTCCTATGTGTATTAGATAGATATAAAGTCACACTCTGGTCGCTTGGAAATGATTCCGTTGATGACTGCAGCATCATCGATATCTATTTTCGGGTTTCGAAAGTGGGATATATATATATATACAGCCAATCGAGACGTCGAGTGAGTACTTGAAATTATTTTGAAACATGTTTGAAAATATTTTAACTTTTGATTTGTGTATATATATATTTCCAATTATATATACGTATGATTATAGATATGAACCATTGGTTTAAATATATTTAGTTATTTAATTACTATTTGCCTGCCTCGTTCCTTTTCGGGGACGAAAAGTTTTGAGTAGGGGAGATTGTAACAACCGGTAATTTTTTGCGATTTAAAATCCGATTTAAATCAAAATTTTATTTTGAAAACTTTTTGCAATCTTTTTTGTAACGGGAATTTAAAATTTGAAATACGTACAGTGAGATGCAGCAGTAGTGAAAATCACATTGGAAAATTTGAATGTTTCTCGATCGTGCAATTTTCAGTGTAAAGCTACGCATAACAGACCAAATTTTAGCGATTTTAAAATTTATCCAAAACCAGTTTGGACAAACACAAAAAATATTCTATTCGTTGTCACGAATCCGACGGCGAAATTCGTTTCGCGAAAATCGGACGTTTTGACCTCCGTTTTCCGTCCGCGTTTTTACGTGAAAGGGGTCCGTAACGCACTTTTGAACGGAGCATCCTGACACTGCAAATTATACACCGTTGTGTCCGTCTCGTCGAGCTGATTACCAAAATATATTTAATTGTCAGTTTTGGTGCTCAGTTCGCGCTGAAACTGCGAAAAGGCTTGCGCAGTTCATTTTTGAAACGGTGACATTTGAGTTCGATGTGTCCCTTTTACGATTCTACATACTTTTCTAACCATTTTGGGTCTGCAAAACCTATCTTTATATTCTATTAAACCACTCGTATATTTTTTTTTTATTTCTTAGGCATGCAAAGAGACATATAGATTATAGAAACATTCATTTTAGGCATGCATGTGTCCATTTGTGTTTCATACACATACGTTAGTGTTTATATTTGCAAATTCATGATTTATGTTTCCATGCATTCATGTCAACTATAATTTAATATTCAATGCATGCATCCATTTAGTTTCAAAGGCATGCACGCCATTTTTTTTCCAATGCTACAGGCATCCATTTAGTTTCAAGTGTCCATTTGTTATTTGTTTATTTACGTTCCACTTCCTAAACCATTCTATTTCGATTCTATTTGGAATTAGATCTATTCTAATTTTATATTTTATTTCGTTGTTTATAAACATCGTTAGACATTGATCTATTTTCCGTCGGTTCAAAAAAATAGAACATTTGTTCTGTTCGCATTGAAACCGTCGGTTCCATTCAAAAATTTTGTTCATTCAGATTTTTGGGACTTTAGCTCATCAGTACAAAACTTCGTACCATCTCATTTTTGAAACATGTCCGTTTGTTTTAAATTTCAAAATAAAACATTTATTTTTATGAAAAGTCAGTTGCCATCGTTCTGTTCCTACTTTATAATTTCAAGATCCGTGAATACAGTAAAAACTGCTTTGATCATTTCAAACGCCATTTTCCTTTTTAACAATATAAAAATATGGGGGAACTGCTCATTTTCTTTGGCCTCTTTGAAACACCCTCTCCTATCCTTCTTTATTACAATATACAACTCCCAGTTTTCAAAACTCCATCGCCCATTCTTTTCCTGAAGCAGCGTTCTGCCTTCCCTTCCCATCTCCGTCGCCCTCTTCCATCCCCTCAACCTCTGCTGGAGCCGTCCCACTCAACTCGAGACTCCACAGCCTGTGGCGCTCCGCCTCCACTCAAGCCTTCCCTCCGACCGAGCTAACCCCAGATCCGAACAACCACTGACCCATGTACCCCTCGTTACCACCTCCGCACTGAGATCCGCCACCGTGAAGCTCGCCTCACCAATGGCCTGAAGCCATGCCTTGCTCCTCCCCTGAATAATGAGGCTGACCCCCTCCTGTAGTTCAACTCCACCCTGACCCGCTTAGCGATCTGTCCCCACCAACGCCGAACCCAAACTTCCCTGAACCATCCACTGCCATTCCATCCAAAGCCGGTCCGAGCTCTTCCTGCGTGTTTTGCCTTTCTAGTGTTCCTTGAGTGAGTTTGTTCAAGTGTTTTCTGTTAGTATACTGTGAAAAATGTTGAGTGAGTGTGAGTACGTGTGTATGCGTTGTGTTAGGAGTGGGATGAGTTGTTGTGTTGGATATGTGTTTTGAGTATGTTAGTTCATATATATAATATTTTTCTAAAAGGTTTTGAGAATATAATTTGGCATATGGTTTTCAGATATAATTATATGTAAATGAAAAGGGTGTCATGTTGAGTTCATAAGATGAAAATATTTTATATATATATTTAGATTTAAAAGTGGTTTCAACATATATTTCCTTTGCCGTATTGTTTGTTGAAGAATAAATATATGCATATATATATATAATATTTTGTATAAAGAACCACCGTGTTTATTTTTGAGTCGAGTGTGGTGTTGAGTTTGAAAACCCGTTCCAAAACCCAACAGCCAACCCGATCCATTAAAAATTCCCTTACCTCCTCTGGTAAAATAATATATGCATTGAGCGGTTACCGAGTTGAATCCACTTCAAATCACGCCTAGATATCGTTGTTTCAATTTCACATCCATCCGTTTGTCGTCTCCTTTTCTATGCCACGAAAGGTGAGTTTATCTCACACCTGACTTACATTTTTCATGGATGTTAGATCAATAATGAACTGTTATATGAAATGTATAGGTTGCTAGTAGAAATTGTTTGATTTCATAAGTATGCACATTTCATATGCAACACGATATATTCATATGACACATAGTTACACTGATGATATATGTTGTGATTGATACTATGTGATTGTTGTTGTGATTGTTGATACCCTAGTTTTAGGAAAATCATTAAGGGTTGAAATGATACATACCCAAACGAACATTAGAATAGGGAAAAATCGTTATGGGTTGAAATGATAGATCTGAACGATTTTTATTGAATTTGGGATCGCGGGTTGAAATGATAGATCCGTAGAAATTTTATCAATTGCGGGTTGAAATGATAAATATCCGTATCACTTGACCATAGGGTAGAAACTATATACGGACACCGTCGGTCATGTTTTTGAAGTAAAATGGGTTTTATTTTAAAATATTTACTTAAGACTTTATATATTTATATTTATATTCATATTCATATTTTATTTAAATATAAATTATTTTGTATATTTTAAATTATGTGTTTTAAAATGATTTATTTGTAAATAGGGATTTAAATGTTTATTTAAGATTTTACTTATAAATTTATTTATTTTAAACCATATAATCGATTCCTATAAGTATTTTAACCTTTTTATACTATTATAAATATTTCTTTAAATCTATTTTTATATTATTTTAAACTTATATATGTTTATAATCTATTTCTAATTTATTTTAGAGTTTTATAAACTTATATATATGTATACATATCTATTTTCAAAGTTAATTTTCTTATATATATAATTTATAAACTTTAATAAAGTCAAGATGGATAGTTTATATTTCACGATTTAAATTTGAAGTTTAAAAATATAAATCTATATAACGATATTTGAATAACGAATGAACTCATATTAAGTTATGAATCGGAATCGATACGAATTTTGTAGAGATGAACTTGAATTGGTAAATTTAAGAAATTGAATTTGATTTGGTTTAAATTATGAACCTTGATAAGAAATGAATGTGAATTGGGTAAATTGATTTATTTTGAATTTATAGTCGATAAGAATTACATTCAATTTTAAGTGATTAATTATGAATTGGAATGTATAGATGTTATATGCGGAATTGATTTTTATATCGTTTGGTTTGAATTAAGAATTTGTTAAATCAATGTATAAGAATGGTTTTAAATCATAATTTGGTTGAATGGAAATATAAGATTTTGATTTGAAATGTAGAAGTAATAGTTTGAACTATATAACTTGAATTATAGTTATAAGACGATTTGGTTTATATTTAAGTTTAAGATTTCGTTTTACATTATATAAAAGGAAATTTGAACCTAAGTGTCGAATTTCATTAATCGACTAAAATGAGTTGTTTTCAAATTTTAATATATTCGAAGTTAGATATTAAATTTTGAATTCGAATTCGAATATGAGAATTCGTATAAACTATTTTATAAAGTTATTTATAAAATAATGACCACGGTGTGAAAAATGTAAACGATGGGTTGTTAAAGAGACCGGGATCGGCTATTGTCATACTCTCTGCCAATACCGAAAACCACTTTGACAACTGTGTACGCAGTGGAGTTCCAGAATGAAGGGGATGATTTGGCGAACGACTCCATCTTATTTTATTTCATATTAATTATATGAGCCTGACTACCTTGAGTCAGCTTGATGTGGCTAAAACAGGAGCTATGCACGGACCAAGTGAGGTCATACCTCTTATCGAGCACACTTCTTCGATATTATTCTATATCTATTGAGATTCGATTTGGGCCCTTTTGATTATGGGAGTGTGTATCGAGGTGGGCGGTAGTTGCTACTATGCGTTACCACCAGTCCGGCTCTGCAAACGGTGAATCCACCCTGGCATTCCTTGCGTGCCTTGTCACATGCCTTATACGATCCCACTACGACTTTGTTTTGTACTGTTTTATATGGAGTGCCCTCTGATCAACCTCCAGTTTACGGAGGAATTACAGTATTGTATATACTATGGGAATATATAAACGGTGTAAGGGTAATCATGGTAATCCCGCTTACGCTATTTTGATATTTTACTTTACTGGTAGACACTATTGTATATAGCGTATTATACTATATAGTATTAGTTTGACGGATCCTTAGAGGATGGTGATCCCAAACATCCTCTAAGTTACTGTTTGCATTTCATCGAACATTTCATTTGAATTGATTTACTTCCACAAGAGTGTTAGTCCTGATCCGAGTTGTTTTGTTTTGCATTATTGCTCGGGTCAGATCGATTATCACAGCTTTCGAGATCCACTCTTGGAGTTTGAAGATTATTGGGTTTTCTCATTTATATCTACCTGTTCAGTTATCTTTGTCATTCTGTTACAGATTGTTATCAGTTATTTATTGTATTAGACTTCCGCTGAATTATTTATGTAAACTCTGATGTAAAGCTTCATGAACTACTATTGTATTTTAATTTTTTCCGCTGTGAGATATTATATTGCTTTGTATCTGTGTATGTGATCTGTGATTTGTTCTATTTACCTCAGAAGCTAATAACAATCTGTTGTTTTGGACGTTTCGAATTGGCATATTTTGTCAATTCGGCACGGTCAAAATGGCGGGTCGTTACAGCCATTGCGTTCATCTCAGAAAAATACGCGAAATAGAGTCCGAAATTTCGTAAATCGGAGTCCGTATGACCGAGATATGGCCTCACGAAGTTTCATGAAAATTCAAATCCGAAAACAGATTTGAATTCAGCCCAAAAAGAGAAGGCGGCAAAATTCCCGCCAGACACACATGGTGTCGACACCCATGTCGACATGGGTGTCGACCCCCCTCCAGGGGGTCGACATGGGTGTCGACTCCCCTCCAGGGGGTCGACATGGGTGTCGACCCCTGGGTCGACCCCACCTGGTCGAACTAGCAACCCGGTGCACCTGCTTCTGGTTTTGGCTCGGTTTTGGAGGCTTGTGACGATTTTGGATGGCTTGGATTCGATCTAGGGTTAATCCTATGGCCTAAAATGCTCCTGGACTCTATAAAAAGACCCTAACCCCCTAACCTAAATCACTCAAACTCTCTCATGCCCCGAAGTGCTGCCCAAATGCCAAGTGATCATGGCCTCCATCTCTAACTCCAAGAGACTATGCATGCAAATCGGATCCGAATCGAAAGGTGCAAGCTTGCTACACCAAATCGAGGCTCGATCAACGTTGCTACGTCGATTTTATGACGGTTCTTCATCAAAGGAGCCACCTTTCTTCGTCACGACGATGCATAATCCTTCCCTAAGCCTCGCTATGTAAGTTCTAGCTACTTGTAGATTCTAACAGTTGTTCTAATGTGACATGGGATAAAATGCGATGAAACATAAGTATGCTAGCTTATGTGAACCTAAATTTGCCGCTTTTTTATGATCTATGACCTTGGGCTAAGCTGTAGCGACTTAATCATGCCATTCATGTTGTGTTTAACCTAGTATATCTTGCAAGTTTGAATCTTTATCTATGAAATGTTAGCATGAACCTTTGGGAACCACTTGACTTGTGAAACATGGGCAAAGACTTGACTTTGGGGCTTATGCATATTTGTGGCCAAATTCCCTTATGACACTATGCATGTTTGCGGCCAAATTCCCTTATGACACTATGCATGTTTGTGGCCAAATTCCCTTATGATACTATGCATGTTTGTGGCCAAATCCCCTTATGATACTATGCATGTTTGTGGCCAATATGTTCGCATAATACCCTACTATGTGACTCGCTTCCACTTGGAGGGAAATACGTTTGGGTAGCGTAGGAAAAACGTGGGTATGACATGAAAAACTTGACATGGGGTTTACATGAGAACATGACATTCATGATACATTTAAATATGGTCATGACACGTGGGGAAAACATGGAACTTGAACTAGACACAGGGGTTGTAAGTGTAATATGACACTAGACCAAACATGAATGTGGCCAACTCGAGGTTGGGTTGAGTTTGTAGCATAAATCTACCCGGACCCGCCCGGCTTAACTAGTGGCTACAAACAATAGGACCCAATTTGGGTAGTTGGTCATGTAGCACTTAAAACCCGAGGTTAGACTAGGTTGTGGTGTAAATCTACCCGGACCCGCCCGGCTTACCTAGTAACCACAACAAAGTCTAATGTGAGAGGTTGAGGTGCATTAATCTAATTAATGCCACATGAAAAGGTTAAGTAATTTTGATTAATGACACTTGACCGATATGACACGAATGGGTAGGTTAAGTTAAACCGGACTTGGTTCCTTAATGACACTTAACCATATAAGACAATTAGGGGATGGGGTTAGGTAACCTACACTTGACTAATCTAAACACGGTAATTAGATGGGGTTAAGTAATCCACACTTAACTAATCTAACACGGTAAATTCGATGGGGTTAAGTGATTTACACTTAACTAATCCGACTTGGTAATTAGATGGGGTTAAGTAACTTAGACTTAACTAATCTAAACACGGTAATTAGATGGGGTTAAGTAACCTTCACTTAACTAATCTAAGCACGGTAATTCGATGGGGTTAAGTTAAACACATAACCAATCTAAACTTGGTAATTTAATGAGGTTAAGTAACCAATACTTAACCAACTTAACATGATAATTTAATGGGGTTAAGTGACTTATACTTAACCAATTATACATGATGATTTGATGAGGTTAAGCAACCTACACTTAAACAATCTAATATGTGGACCTGGTAGGGTTAAGTCACAAGACCTTTTAAATTAGGCTTAACCATTGTAATACGATTAGTGAATGGGGTTAAGTTAACCTATACTTAACCAATCTGACTCGATAATCTGATGGGATTAAGATAATCTATGCTTAATCAATCTAACATGATAATCTGATAGGGTTAAGACAAATAAATACTTAACCAATTTGACTTGATAGGGTTAAGTCATGAGCTTCTTAGTACACTTAACCAACTTGTAGGGCTAAAACTTGAACTTAAAAACTTAGCCAATCTTGACATGATTCGTAGGTGGGCTAAGTCATGAACCTGAATAACAACACCTAACCCAATAGACAAAACCCTAGTTAGAGGAACTAGGTAGAAAATCGTGGTTAATCAAGGGTAACGGGGAAAAGAAGCTAAGTGGTAAACCTTAGTTAAGTATAACTAAGTAATAATTCTTAACCAAGGACATGGGACTATTTCATGAATGGATGAGCAACCCGATAGGGTAGGTCATCGCTTAAACACACGATTAGGAGCAAATTATCCGACTTTGATAAAGGCTCCAACGAACTGGGTGACGAAGCGGTAGCTTCGGGAGACGTGAGGGTACTCTTGGTATCCCTCTGTGAGGTGGCAGGTGGTCCATGAAACCCGGCCTCACAGAGGTTAAGGTCTGCGATAGAAGAGCCAAGAGTATGCCTTGGTTGCTATGCGAGCGACCTAAAGACTGGGATGGATTAGCGTGGAGTCGACGATACTTGATTTTTCCCTTGATAGCATGTCGCTGACTACCTATCATCTTTAGTCAATCGTGTACGAACGGAAAGGCAGAAAACTCCCAACAGACCATGTTCTTGCTATCGAGTCATGGGTGAGGTTGGCCCATAGGAAAGTGGGGCTATAGTGGGCCCGGGATGTAGTTCTCATACATGATTTTTCTTGGATTGCCTTTCAGTAGTTGAGGGAGGGGTCACGTGGGACCATAGCCACAGGTACAAAAACAGACCTTGATATCTGCATCAGCAGACGACTTAAAGCTCCCGACCGAGTTCCGTATTTCTTGATTCGCCCTGGCACGGAACTCGGATGGCACATTGAGGAACATGTGCGTCTAGACATGGAAAACGATTCACGATACATACGCGAGATAAAGGGCGCGGTTGACGGGTGGCATAATCCCTAGTGGCCCTAGGTGGCTGAACCCAAACCCAGACATGGAAACGTTCATTAGGTAGTATAATCCCTAGTGGTCCTAGGTGTCATAAATCCTAAGTGAACACGCGATAGTTCATGGTAAGAAAACATAACCAGATCAAGGGTAGCAGTCCAAAACAACTTCAAGGATAAAATGGTACTACGTTGAGGTGGTATAGATTTACATGGGGGAAGCCCGTACGGCCTACGGCAAAGGACTGAACTTATACATGGAAAGAAACATACGAGTTGGGAAAACCTACATATGCTATATATTAGGTTGACATGGACCATTATATGACATTGGGCAAGGGGCATTCGTAGTTAACACATGACGCGGGTTGGGATACTAGTACGAGAGGTGCAGAGCAAATATACATGTTAGAACCATGAGAAACATTTATGATAGATACCGTGGGATGTTATACATGATAGACACCTTGGGATAGTATACTTGGTAGGAACCCGATGATGTGATACCTTGATTTATCTTGACACCGTAGTTTATCATGATACCTTAGTTTATCTTGCTACAGTAGCCCATCCGGTTATCTTGGTTTACCCTATCTATCTTGTCGTCATCCTTATGTTTACTTTCAGTTTATGCATGTCATGTTACCTTTACCTGTTTTTATACTGGAAGTAGATAGGACTTACCAGTCTTTATGACTGACCCCGTTTTGTTTCACCTCTTTGTCTTCCGTTCCCCCCCCCAAGGTTTTCAGGGAGGAAATGCTGTTGTTTAGTTCGGACCTCTTATGCTTGGAGGTCATCATGTACAGCTTGGATTTCTCTTGGCTATGGCTGCTTCACAGCTTCATTTTGGGGAATAAATTTATGAAAAGGTTTTATGCTTCTTTATTTTTGCAAGACAAGTTTTGATGTATTCTGATGTAAAAGGCTTTATACCTTGTTTTAAGAGGTAAATGAAATTTGCTTTACTTCCGCTATTTTATATATGTTCTATCTTGTAATATTCCTGTGCATGTTTACCTCGATAATGCTTCACCAAACCTAGTGCATTCCCTTTGTGAGTGACACTAGCGGAGGTGGGTTGTTACCCTTATGCCCTCAGCATCGGTGGGGGTTATGCAAAGTCAATCGGACATCCAGTCTTTTAGCCTTTATACTTTTTTCCGCCGCATCGGGTTAGAGATGCAGGTTCAGCAATCTCAGTCACCCTGTGTCATTTTGTGCACTTTCCCAAGTCATCAAGGGTTGGAGTTATATATGCGAATGGTCGAATTATATTCATGTCGGGGTCATCCCATCTATTTAGTCAGAAAGCAGTGATCACCTTATTGAGTATCAGTGAAATTAGATACTCTCCTTGCATCAGCCACAATGTTGAGTAAGCTCGTCAATCATGCAAGTGAGCGAATGTCGTTAGTGAGTTATTCAAGCTCTTTCGTTCATACTTTGGCATGATCTGAAATAGCCATCATAGTTTTGTTGAGTCTATCTCCCATGCTTGGTTCCATTAAGCTCGACAATCAAAATCGTGGGCCCGATTAATGAAATTGGTCTTTTTCGGAATTGTAAATTCCTGTCAGTCATTCCTGGGCTTTTCTTTTTCCTTCATCATTTCAAGAGTCAGATGGTGCTCCATTTTTTCGTGAATACATTGAGATCATCCATTTCAACATTAGCACCCTCTTGTTGCATGAATCTGTCTGTCTCAGGATTGGATTTTCCAATGTTTCTAGGAAAATCTAATGGTAGGGAGAAACCGAGGTTTGTTTCAGAGGTGAATATGGCAAGTCCTCTTGGTGGGTCTCGTTGCAGAGAGATTTTGAAGTTTGAGATATCCAGAATGTCGGATACTGTTTCGATCAACACCATATATGGTCCAGGTCGATTTACCGATACCACTGCGGCGTTGAATCTTTCAAGGAATGCATGTAGGGTCTCGCAGGAACTCTGTTGAAGCATCAATTAATGTTGGCAATCTGGCCCTCGCCTTTGAAAAGCTGTCGCCAATAGTCCAATTTAGCGCTGGTGCCCCCGGTATGAAGTCTTGAAGTGGGTGGAAGCCAGTCTCTGGCTTCTTGGTTGCGCATATATAATAACCGTCAATCAGGCTTTTGTCTTTTAATTATGGATGGTGATCCGCTACTCATGTGTATGCAGGTTGTCCTTAAGGAGCCATTCTTTTGGTTATAGTCTGGGAACCTGCGGAACTCCGATAATAGAAAATGTGCCTAAAGTTGGAGGATAGTCAAATTATGTGCTCGAAGCTGGTATCCCGCACTCCCTATCCACGGGGATTTTACTAAACGATAATCATCAAATCCACGTATTATCTGAATTCATCCTCCCTCATCAAGATGTGAGTTAGAGTTTGATTCAAAACGATTTTTTCGTGTCCATCCCATGTTAGTCTTCAATCTCATATCCAATCTCTGAGGTTCGGAGTCAGTTAGCGATAAAGTCATATTATAGTTGTATCAAATGCGCTTGTTTGCCCCATACATGTGGAGCCTCATGTTGAGGTTGAGCTGGATTTTAAACATTTAACTAAACTGGAGCAAAGGTTGGTCGGGCTCCGTTTAAGTTCTCAGTGACTCTCGCATATCCATCGTCTTCATCCAAAATGTTATGGCCAGAGGTTGCATGCTACAAATGCCTGGGAGGAGGTTGGTTGCATCTTGTTTCATTAAAGACGACTATGCCAACTTGCCATAGCGCCTCATATGATCAGGACCACGGAGCAGGGAGTATTTGAGCCAAGTTCATTGTCGCTTAAATTTCCACGGTGCTCGCTCCAGCAAGTAAGTCGTAGTTACTCGGCCTTCCTTCTATCCAACTAAAGAAGTTATCCATCATTTTCTGTCATTTCCGGAGAAGTTCATCTCGCTGAACCATCTGAGTTCTCCAATCAGCAAGGGTACCATCCATTTCATATCTAGCTTGACATGCTCAGGGATCATCGTAAGAAGAAATCAGCTGACTTCGTTTGTTCCTAGCGCCTTATGAGCCAATATCCTCAACACGAAAGAAATTTATATCTTCCTTCTTCTTATCCTTTGAGTCAGAGTATCAAGTAGATCGCTTCCTTGCAAGCCAGAAGTCAAAGTAATGGCATGCCCCCCTTATCCAGGTCTTTCAATCGGGAAGTTGGTTAGGACTAGCAAATGGACATTCAGTTTGCATCCATTCCATGGTCCTCGAGTGGCCTGTCAAGATCTAGGTACAAATTAGACACAAACATATAAATTATGCCATTTGTAAATATTTTAAACAGTGTGACCCCAGTTCAGGGGTAATGGTGAAGGATCGGCAGTTGTATAACATTCCTTTTAAATATTGACTTGGATGCATGGAAGAGAGACATTGCTTTCAAAGATCAAGTGATTGAGTTATCCAAGTGCTCGAGTCGACATGTTTTTCATTCAGTGTATTTGCGAGGTGGCACTCGTCATTGCACATGTGCTATGGTCAATCACACGTAGGCATGTATGTTGATTTGATACAATACTGCTAGGGCCTCCTTTCGGTTGTTTCCTTAAGTCGTATGATACGTCATTAAATAGTTCACTCTCAAGGCCTCCTTTCGGTCGACGTCTTGATTCGCAAGGGAAGTTTAGTACTGGGCATCAGTGCCAGCTTTCTAGGCATTGCCCTTTGTTTGTTTTCCACTAGTCTGTTGTGGTTGTCGCGAGTGCAGCCCTCGCATTCTTGTCTCGTTATTTGGTACAAGCCTGCACTTTGTAAACAAAGCAAATCTATAAGTAATAGGTAATAAATAACATCACAATCATGTAATGGTTCTAGTTTAGAATCCATGCGATCAAATAATATCTAGCAAATCATATAGAATTTATCTAACGGGGGTAATGTGTGTGTGCCCCAATCAATAGTGGATAAAGTGCCCAGTCAGGGCTTGTTCGACATTGTGTTGCCCCCAATCCTTCCGCAGGGGACATCGGCTCAGCTTTCTATCTTATCCCCAATCCTTCAGTGGTGTAGGCGCCTGTTGTCTTCGGTACTTAATCTTAGCACCTTTATACTCTCCTGACGTATGCCCAGGTTAGAGTGTAATCAAGGCAGTCTTTAATCGAGGTGCACCATCACCCCTTGAGGATGTCATCTTCCCGTCTTTTATACTCTCTGTCTCTCTCGAATCATGAGAGTTAGAGTTAATTAGGAGAACAGTCGCATCATTCACCTCGGCGCTCCTTTTACACTCTATTTCCAAGAGTGGGAGTCCACCGTGTCGAGTGTCATTCTCAAACTCGGTTTTAGTCCTTACCCCATGCTTCACTCTGGCGGAGGGAGTTTTTTCGAGCAAGCGGTCGGACCACACTCGCCGAGGCACTACCTCATAATCTCTGATTCATGGGTAAAGGTGGCCATTTGCAATGATCAAATCTCTCTTGTCCCGTCGACTCTTGGGATGGAGTTTGGTCGGACATTGCAGTATCGTCCTTTAAACGCTCTATTAAATCTTGAGAGTTAGTGTCATGGATCGATTGGTCTTTAATCCTGGGGTGCCCCTCACACCCGTCCTAGGTTCATACATCTATCCAAGCTCTGAGGATTAGAGTTAGTTAGGAAAACAGTCAGAAAATGTTTGCCAAGACTATGCGTTCCTTCGATCAATCCATGTGAGGAGTGATTTGCACCGAACTTTGGGTACCTACATCATTTATATTGCATGAGTTAGTTATGTCAATAACTTGGGAAGCATGTAAGAGTAAATTGCATGATTGAAAAGTACGCATATCAAGGGGCGGCGCTGCCTCCTTTATTTGGATTCATGTAATTTGGTGGTGTCAAAAATAGGATCGAGCCATATAGACGGTCGAACTGCATCCATCTGAAATCGGATTCCAACTTTGAAATGCAAAAGTCAATGCATAATTATCATTAGCTCTGCCACGTATGAGCCTAGGAGTGAATGGTCATCTCAGATCCACCTTGAGCTATACAACCTCTTTCAAGCGGAGGGCATGGCTTTGTATACGAGAAGTTCAGTCGAGCCCATTATGGGTTTATTCCATAACTCCATATGTGGGTGCTAGAAGTTTGATCGATGTCAAAACCGAGGTACCTATACCATCCACATGTTAATTCATCTGAGTCAATTACATCAATAACTTATAAAGCATGAAAATATAAGAGTCATGGTTAAAGAGTAATCCTCTTAAAGGAATGAATGTCATTCAAAGCGAAAATGGCACTGTAGGTTCTTTGTAGTTCCATTTTGCCTTGCCTAATCTCTGCCAGGGGATGGCTTGATTGGGGTATTGGAGCGACAAAGGTAGCTAGGTAAACACTGTAAGCGAATGACGAGGTTGCATCTCTTTGAATCGCCTTCTTGCCCTCATGCCAAAGGCAAGGATTGAGTGTCAGGGAGTCACGTCTGTACTGCTAATAGTAGCACATCATCATATTGGTTCTAGGACGGTGGTTGGCATGAGAACAATAGATCCATGGTTAGAGGAACTTTGCACTCTCCATGCTATGAGGTAGGACATGGCTGAAAATGGGTCCATGCCTAAAGGATTTTTTCCCCTGCCATTTAGGGAAGTTGGTTCGGGAGCCATAAGGATAAATATGCCTCATCCATCTTTAGATATGCTTTCGATCCCATGCCGAAGATAAAATCTTATACACAAACAATCAATCAGCATCTAGGTTTAAATGTTCCAAACCCTCAACTCGCCACTCTTACGGAAAGACTAAGGCAATTGGTCATGCAGGCTTATGATGTATCGGCATTGAATTAGATGATGTAATCATGAGCAATCAACGCTTGAGTCTTCGATTGCCCCTCGACACTTGGAGCATGAGTTACTTACCAGATAATCAATCAATGGGGTGGAATTGTGAATCTTTATTTTCTAACTCCAAGATGTCTTTCGTCAGAAGCTTCATTCGTGTACATCTCCCATCTAGTTGGAAGTTGATGAGTGCTTTTGTCTAATCATTCAGGTTGGTTTATTTAGCAATAGGACTCATTGCTGTCAATCTTAGGACAACCTTCCAAGGGGAATATGGAATGTCGCCTTGTTGGATGTAGTCCATGCCGCGGGAAATTCTTTATGGGGGTTGTCCATGAATCTCTTTTGGGTTCGGTCTCCAACACTGGATCAACTTCCATCTGATCAATGGTCGGAGTTTGTAATGTCTAGATTGGGATTATCTTCATCTCTTCTGTATTGTCGAAACTTTCTAACTTGGCCAGGTAATTTGCTTTCTAATTTTCTGTGTGCAGAATTCGAGACATGTTGTAATGTTCCTATCCATCTAACAGCTCTTCTACCTATTCTATGTAAGCCGCGAGTCGTAATCCCTTCATTTGAAACGTCCTTCGAATCAATACAACTCCAATGCTGGACTGTCAATTATTCTTTGCACTGTCTGTATACAACATCCATGTGCTTGGTTTTCATCTTTCATTTTGAGGGGCCACCTTCTTCATCTATTACGCCCACTTCGGGAATGGTAAACCTAATGATGAAGTCGGTTAATACTTTCCCCCATATGGACTTCTATAGGAGGGAATTATGATCACACTGGCTCGGTTTGATGTTTCGTTCGAGCAATCATCCAGATGCCTTGGGTCGTTGTAGGACTTGTCGTATTGGCCAATCAGTGTGTATCACAATTATACGAACATGGAAATAGTGGTGGAGTTTCCTCGAAGCAATCATCAAACTGTAAGAAAGCTTTTCGATCTTTGGGTAGTTGCTTCATTATATGTCGCCCTCCTATATCCTGAATCTTCATCTTATCTAAGATCCATGTCTTCGGGCAGATCATCGGGCAACTCTTTTTGTGATGCTTCCTTTGCTTGCTAAGCCAATGCCTCCTTTACACTCCATCTCATCTAGAGGGGAAGTGTATTTGGGTTCTGTCTCTGATGTGTAGCATATTCCATCTCGTTCCCACTCCAGTTTCGGTTGGGAATTTTGAGCAATAGACATTAGGCTACAGTTTAAGTTCTGAATTCTATTGGAGCTGGTCGGTCTAGACCTTCATCAGATAAGCTTGAATATGACATCATAATTTGCAAGACTTTAGTAATATTCATGCGTTATGTCACAATGGAAATAAGAAGTAGAGAGCTGATGGTTGAATCATATTTGCTTTAATCTCGAGCTCTGATTACTTGACCAAGATCGTATGGTGGCTGGTGAGCAGTCAAGTAGTTATAATCCGGGAAAGGATCCATAGGTCCAATCATAGCGTGTGGTGGTTCAACTAGTACCTAACTCTGGGTACCAAAGTATGTTGACCCCTTATTCGATGGAAATCAGTCTTTGTCGATGCGGTTGATAGCAAATAGCCATTGCAAAGGTTAGCCGAGTTTTTCGGGAGGTGAACTGCAGGACATATGTCATTCATCACATCTTACAACTGAAGTGTAGCTTTGGGATGTTGGGATCCTTAGCTGCTTTCTGGTATCCCATTATTGACAATCATGGTCACTAAGATCATATGAATCTTCATTGAAGCAGTGCTCGGACTGTTCTATATAACCGTCATTCAGTGCTCCGCCGAATGGACAAGTTTAAGTCACATAAATGAGGTGACCACTACTCATTAGGGAACAACATCAGTTGCATTGCAGAAATATTTACACTATCAGAGTTCCAATAGAGGAGGCTACTATTAGAAAATCATTATCTCATATACTGTCATTGATAGCAAGCTGAATCTGATCTCTTCGCATTGAATAACATCGGCAAATAGAGGTAATGGCTTCTGGTGGAATCCCAGTCCTTGCCATTTAGTTGTCATATTCTTTGACTATTTGTCTAATCTTCATTGACAAGATTTGATGACTACTATTGGCCAAAATATACGTCGAGCCGAAGGTGAGCCGTGCTCCGAGCCGAAGCGAGGCCGTCAGCGGGTCCGGGCGCAGCGCCGGTGGGGGTCCGGGGCCTCACAGTCCCGGTGGCGATCGACCAGTTCGGATCATGCCTTCAAGTAGCGGTTCGGAGATGTCTTCACGTTTGGTCGGATCGGACCAGTTCCTCCGATCCGGATCGGAGCATTGTCAGTTGATCGGTTCGGGCGCCCCTCCTACGGTTCGGTTCGTGTTCACTCTTCTAGGTCGGATCGTGGTGTCACCCTTGGGTCGGTGGTATACTCATCTGCCTTATCCGAATCGGGTACTTTGATCCCAGTTACTTCGATCCGAGCCGGTTACATTGATCTGAGCCGATGGTCTGTTTATCTACTGCGTCCACACCAATTTCCATCCGATCTGACCTTTTGCTCGATCCGATCCGCAAGGTCTGTGCAGCTTTTTTAAAATTACTTCGGTATATCCAACTTTGACTTCCAATCAAAACGATGTTGGTTCATCACATCTCCAACTCCTTCGACCCATCTAAGCAGCAAGCAACTCTTTCAGAATTGAATACGGATCTCCCCTCAATGAACTATGACATCCATTAGTAGATGAGGAGATCTATGTTTGAGAATCAGTCCATTCTCAGTGAAAGCACCAAAATGTTAGACCAAAAAATGGCACTAACACCCAATTGAATAGGATTTGTGGAGAATAATAAGAAATCATATACGAAAAAGAAAGAGAAATCAATCAACACACAGGATTTATAGTGGTTCGGCGTTAATGAGCCTACGTCCACTTAATAGTTCCTCATTTCATTCCGTAATTACAATTAAACTAAATATTTACAATCAAACACTCAAATACAATGAATCATTCTCTCCAAATTCATTGTTTTCATTAGAGAATAAGGAGGTTATTTATGTAGGAATTCGGCCATGCTTCCAAGAATAAATGAGGTGCCAAAAAGTCCCCCAAAATGATGCGTTGTATGTGTATTTATAGGTAGAAATTCGGTTAGGGTTGAGTGGCCACGTGGCAGCTTCAGAGTAAATCTCGAAAGTAGTGGAGAAAATGGTGAAATGGTCTTTATCTGCCCAGAATTCGGTTAGGGTGAGTGACCAGATCCGGATGGCCCGATCCGAATGGCCAGATCCGGATGACCAGATCCGGATGACCCGATCCGGTTGACCCGATCCGGATGACCCGATCTGGTTTAACCGATCCGGTTTGGTCGGTCAGAAATATTCGCTTTAGCTTGATCCAAAGTGGTGGAATCCAACCCAAGGCTTATGTGCGTAGAAATACGAGTTTTCCATCCTTTGTTACTTCGTCTAAGCAGATGCCGATCTCTGCTAGTTCATACTCAATCCCTGAGTGGCCTTCCTAATAGAGTTCTTGGGCTTTGGATAGTCTGGTCACAAAGCGGGCTAACAAATAGTTAAACTAATAAATTGTTGAAACCGATAGGCAAATTTAGCCAAATTGTGTCAAACATTGAACTGAATTGAAAATTTATTGCATTTTCATACATGTACATGTATATACATTGAACATGTCATAGCATGGAGACTAAGAAGAGGAATAAAATTATATGCCTGACAAATAGGTACATGTTTACTACATTTCTTGGGTTTGGATGATTTTATGAGCCGATTGGCTAGCCGCTTGGCTTTTTCGTTTTCTTTTTGATTGGAGAGGGCCTGTGTGGCGGTTTGGGGATTTTCCAGATGCTCCCCATAAAAATGAGGTTATGGAAAAAAAATTCGAAAATTTAGGGTGTTAGCCAAATTTTTGAAAATTTTGAAAAGTTCCTAGAAACTGAAAAGTTGAAGAACTTAAGCCATAATTAAAATAATGAAAGTTGAGTTGGTTAGTAAAACAACGTTCAGCTCTATTCCTTTTCGAGGACGAAAAGATTTTATGTGGGGGAGATTGTAACAAACCGGAAAATCGGAACCAATTTAAAATTTTTATTTTACCCATTTTAATTAATTTTGGAATATTTAAATGAATATTTTAAATAATAACGACTAAAAATTTATTTTAATTGAAGTTAGAAACTTAAAAACTTATAAATTTAAAATAAATTATATTATGAGCCTGAAATGGCGCGGTAGTTTGAAAATTCGATTTTAAACTTTGAATGAACATACAGAAATCCATATAAGTCAGAATTGGACGAAACAAGAAACGTTAGAATCAATTTAAGTATATCTTTCTAATGAATGTAAGAAACTGAGACTTCACTTTATAAATTAAAAGTTATGCCTAGTTTAAAATTTAAAATAGTCGCTATGGAATTTATACATATTATATATATTTATAATATATATAAAGCCCTTAAAAATAGCCATTTGGCAAACGACCTTCGTTTTCGACGAAACCACTTTTGTTTGATCCGTAATGTCAAATTATTGCTAGATCCCAATTTTCATAATTTTTGGAATAAATATGTGAGCGTGGCACAAGAAAACGTATTTTGTCAATTTCAGTCAATTTGGATCAACAAGAAAATGATCATTTTTCAAACGGTCTCCAAATTCGACAAAATTAGTTTTGTTAGGACCGTATCGTCAAAGCAAAGCCAGAAATATTTTTTCGGGAATTTTTTTAGTCAGTACGTGGCCCTGGTAAATTAAAATGTACGTTTAAATTCAATATATATTGATTTATATTTTAATTTAAAGAAAAACTGATTGAAACAGTCGAATTGGCTTATGAAACATATCCCATTGTGTCCGGAGTAGGGTTATTACGCTGGGGACGACTGTCGTTGGGTTCAATTGGAGTCCGTATCAATTAGCAACTATTTTTGGAATTAAAAATAAAATAAATTATTTATATAAATACCCGGCCCAATCAGAATTTTTTAAAAACCCTAATTCTCTAAAAATCGCGCCGCCTTCTTCCTGTAACCAACGGCGGAAATCGTTGATTTCTTTCCCCTCATTTTTCTCCCAATCCAAACAGTTTTAATCCCAACTTCATGAACGAAATTTGTTGACGGCTTCGAGATCTAAATCCTGACCAAATTTGGGATATTATCGCCGAGTCGTTGGCTTGGATTTCGAGCTCAAAGAGATCGACTTAGATGCCGATTTCCGGCGTCCAGGGGGGAACGAGCTGGCGGCGCTCATGGCTGGAGGGGCGTCGTGCGTGGGCGCTCCAGGTGCATGTAGTGGATCGTTGTTCCGTGCCTTGAGTGACGTGAAAACTTGTGACCTATGTTTTGAGCAATGGGGTTTTTCATGGTTCGACGGTTACAAGCGGAAGACAAAGAGAAGGTAACGTTTTAATTAGCATTATTAAAACTAATTATTTAGTTAATTAATAAATTATTAACTCATTTTAATTATCAAAGGTATTTAATGTGATATCTTCTCCATACGAGGTCCAAATAGCGCGAAACTGGATCCATTGCGATCGTGGGAACGAGAGCTTCACAACAAAACTGATTGAGTACAATTTGGAGCAAGTTAGAATTTCAGACAAATTCAAATCCAAACCGTTCAGAAATTCAGAAATAAAACTGGCGCAGTGGAAACCGAATGTGTGAACTCCTTCTCACTCAATTTATTTTCCAGTAAAATATATACTAGGATGCAGATGGTGCTTAGCAGCACCCGACACTATTTATTGTACAAACCATGGATGATTTGTGTGATTGTGATTGTAAAATTGATTGTATTGTGAATAAAAAAAATATTCCTGTGTTAATTAAAATTTGTAATCATTAAAATTATCAAATTTAATGTGTAATAGAAATATATAAAATATTCATGTTTTGAAATATATATTCATATACAAATCGGACGATTTGTTTATGTACACCTATTTAACTGACCTTGGTTAGGACGATAATTTTTACACGTTGCCCAACTACAAATAATAATCAATATTTGTTGTTTGAAAACCCCACATGGGTATTGGGATGATATTTGACATATACTGATCCCAATAATTAGTGGTATGCCAATCGATGGGTTGACAGACTGTATAAGCGTTATTTATTTATTTTAATGCTTATACAATTGTAGAAGGCACTCTGGATGATGGTTGATTATTTAATATTTTTGTTATATACATGTGTTGTATAAAATCCATATAACTAACATTATATGGTAATTGATTGGGTCTCATTTCAATTTGGAAAGTATTCGATAAAGGACTAAAACAATTCATGTGTTGAATAAAATCTTTAAAACATAAAAAATCACAATTTTATCGTATGTGTAAACTACTAAAATTAGTCATGCATTGAATAAATCTTTAAACGATAAAAATCACATTTTTATCGTATGTATAAACTATACAATATTCATGTGTTGAATAAAATACTTAAACTATAAAATATTTATTTGTTGAACAATACTCATGTGTTGAGAATCAAAATATTCATTTGTTGAATAATACTCATGTGTTGAGAATCAAAATATTCAATTGTTGAATAATACTCATGTGTTGAAATCCAAATATTCATTTGTTGAATAAAATATTCATGTGTTGAATGTAATAAAATAACGGGTATTTTAAAATAATATTTAGTAAAAGATCAAAATATGATTTTTATGTCCGATTTTGGATGGACCCAAAAATATTGAAATACTTGAAGCATATTGAATAGATTTGCGCCATTTTAACGTGAACGATATTTATATCGATTTTATTCATTTTTAAAATGAATATTGAAAAGAAAATCAATTCGAAGTCTTATATTTTGAAAATATTATCATTTATATTATAATGATATATAATATTCAGTTTTGATTAAAAATTGAAAATGAAGTGGGAATAGTTTTAAAACGAATTTATAAAATACGTTTGGAACTGAAATCGACGAAATATACATAATTTATATTATATATGTATAAATGGTTTGAATAGAACGCGCCGCGCTACGGCCGTTCTCGAATTTCGACCATTGACTTCGAATTGATATTATGGGAGATCCGACCTTCGGATTCTCCTAAAACCGGAACCGTTGGCTTCTTATCGAAAAGAGCTTTCCAAAGATTATAAGATATTTGTAATCTAATGGTTGGATTTGGAATTATATCCAAATCAAATTTGGAAAAGGTCACTATTGCCGCAGTTCGGTGGCCGTTATTGGAAACTGACTGAAATAGCGATAATATAATTATTCAAAATATTAATAATTTGATTAAAATCATAATAAATGATTTGGAAAGAAATGGGATGAAAAATTCCATATTTGAAAGGATAAAAAGAATATTTTTATCGAAATGATCTAGTTAATTAACTAGAAATAATAATCCAATATTTTTAAATAAATAAATTGGATTTGTACATGGTTTTAATATAACAAGAAATTTCCAACGAATAAATTGGAATGGATTTGAAATCGAAATTTCGATATTGGATTCTGTAATTATACAGACATTGTTATGGTAACTTGAAGATATTTCTATCGTTATTTCCAATACGATATTTGTTGGTTTCAGAATTTGATATTGAATGTAAGTCGATGTAATTTCTATTCAGAGCCTTATATTTAATATCGAATTGAATTATGGGTTTGTCGTGAACGGTGTCATAAATAACACAGTTCTTGAACCCAGTTGAGAAAAAGAATAAATCTTTTAATTAAGATTATTTGATTTTCCAGTTAATTAACATTTAATTGGAATAAAATGGAATGTAAATTGTGTTTATTGTGAACTGTGTTTTAAATGACATTCGTTCTTTAGCCCGATTAACAGTGAATGTTTTTTGGAATTCATAAATATTTTATTAAGATTTAATGGAATTTTCCAAAGTAAAGTTTTCCAATTAATTTATATTTAATTGGAATGGAATGGAATTCGATTTGGTAATAATCGAAATGAGATTGTGTGGAGGAGGACTGATACTATATATGGAATTTAAAAGGCTTTGCTGTTTTTCAATTTATATTATTAGTTTGATACAGAAATTGATATCGATTATATATTGATTTGTTTTCCGTGAATATTCCATAATTAATGGAATGTGATTTTGTGTTTGTCGTGAATGGTGTCTTAAATAACATTGTTCCTGAACCCAGTCAAGAAAATTAGAAACTAACTGGGGATTAGCTAAGTTGAATGGTTTCCCTGGTATTGATCCGATATTGGTTTCGGCCTTCGGGATTAATACTAAGGGAACTGTTCTCTTACTAATTTACGGTTAAAGAATGATCGAGAATGGAGTATCACCAGTTATGCTCCAAGCGATAGTTAAATCTTTAATTAGATTTGAACGTGAAATGGTAATAAAAATTTACGGATAACACCGTGGTGTTAGATTTGGAGTATTACCAGTTTTGCTCCATGGGATGAATAGGTTGAGATTGGGACATAAAATAAATGATTACTTCGGTAAGGTGCGATAATCCCGACTAGTTTGGATAAACCGTAATTTGGTTTGAATTTATATCCAAAAGAAGTGTAACGACCCGGAAAATTTTTGACCTAGAAAATTCGACATACAACACATGTCGACCATTCAAGACTCAAAAATTGACCGTATAGTCCATGAAAGAAGTTAGAGAGTGAGAATAGATAAGATAGAAACTTAGAATAGAAGAAGAAGAAGAACACAACATCAGAGTAACACGAACCTCACAGCGGAACGAATAACATATAATATACAACATAACTTTGAAATATAAATCTGTACACGAATATACATATCATTTCCAAAGTACAGTACTTACAACATAGCGGAAATAACCATAGCTATAAAATTCTGAAGCCTCCTGCTCCAGCTCTCCAAATATATCTGTAAATCCGGACTACTTGACTGCCCATACAAATTTAGGCACCCAAGAGTTTAGGGAAAACAAACAAAATAAACCCCGGGTCAGTCATGTGACTGGTGTGAGTAAACTCAAATCACTTGTTTAACTTTTAAACTCCTTTCAAAAGAAAGAATAATCATAAGACCAATCCGCACATAAACACGGATGGTTTTTACCTTACGGTAACCCAAATCATTGGTAAAACATTATTTTTCTGATATTATAATAATGTCTAACACAAGTAATATCAATCTAGTAGAACGCTTTCATCTCACGTTCAACTTATATAATATACAACCTAAAACCACGGGCGCTTATTGGGCAATGGATTTCCAACTCTGATAAGGTATGGATCCACCTTCCGATCAGTGTACTCTAGAAGCGATACACTGGAATTCAACAAGAACATCTTATAACTCGGCCACACATGACCGACCACTCATTTCGCTTGAGTGTATCGAATATATTGTCACCTTACAGTTGGTAAACCAACATAACCATTCCTGGGAGATACAGAATTGAAAGAAGTAAAAAATATGAATATTCTCTATATGGTGACAATATAACCTACTTGGGTGCGGCCCACTTAGCCATGTTGCCTGTCCGATTTCTATCATTTCCCAGTTGATGAGGCTGGAGGTCATAACGTATCTTTCAACAGATTGCTCATCCATTCACTTTGAATGCCACATCGTCATACCCGTTAAATCACAAATTGATTTTCCCAAATATACAATGGATATAAGCCCAGAGAAACGAATTCCTCTGCCACAAACGTAAATACGTTTGAAACGATCAATTCACGTGATCTACCACCTATACTCTGTCAAACATTCTTCCATACTGGTTGTCCTAGGACTGGACAAACCGAAGGTACTATTCTGTAAACAGGATAGCCCTTGCATAACTCCATCTTCAATTTGTCTTCGATTTATTTGATTCGAAACGCTAACACCCATATGGAGTGGTTCTAGGATAATAACCCAACCGGTTTCTCCGTATTGACGACGAAAAAAAGGTCACAACTTCGATAGTCTGTGATTTAACTATCAAAGAAAAACACGTGTGCAAACAACGATATTATTTCCAGATGGAAATTAGATCGATCAATCATCAATCCATATTTATCATTTTAAATTCATTTATCGTTTAATTTATTCATTTCCTTATTTCCAGTTTCCATATATTTAACATTTCTTATTTTCTAAATCTAGAAAATATACGTTATTAACTTTGGAAAATGTGTCCATAGTTATTCCCATTTCTCATTTTCTATTATTAGAAAATATTGCTGATCTTATTTGGAAAACATTTCCAAACTCCTTCATTGGTTTTAAACTGATGTTTAAATAAAACATCGCTCTGCCAATTCAAACCATTTCACTCATTAACTAAATTCACTTATCCATCCTTCACTATCAAACCTTACCAGTCTTTAGTTAAGAAGGAAGTCAATCAAGTTGGGGTATAGTTACCTCTCAGACCTTAACTGAACAACGTTTTAACCTCGGAATAGTCAAAGTTTATCTTTTAAATCTTTAACAAACTTCCTTACGTAACTCTCGAATTCTATTTACGAATCCTCTTCTTTTACAGAATTCATTTGATTAAAAATCATGGTGTTATAATTCCCTTACTTTCAATATATAATAACTTAAGTATAACTTTTCTTCCTTAATTTAAATAAATAAATAAACAATTTATTAAATAAACAAATCTTGATTTAAAGACCGGAAAGTAAATAGTACTTTCCAATATTCGATATAATCGAATTTCAACGTATAACTCTCCTTCGAATAAACTTTATTCGATAACTTTCCTTCGAATAAACTAATATTCGATAACTCTTTTCGAATAAACTATATTCGATTACCTCCTTTCCTCGAATACTATAATCGACTAACACCTTTGGATTAACTCAATTGGATTAATTTGGTTTGATTAACTCAACTTATTTAACTCAACTCGATTAACTCAACTTGATTAACTCACTTGATTAACTCAACTTATTTAACTCAACTTGACTAACTCCTATCGAATAAATAATATTCGATTTATTTATATTCGAATAACCATGTCTGTTTTAAATTTATTTCGAATAGCTAATATTCGAGTTAACTCCATTCGCTTGACTCTAGATCGCAGCGATCACAATGGTTATGCCTGATTCCCTTAGGAAACATCCGACCGCCATAGGCTATCTGCAGCCCTATGAATTTCGCTAGTAGTCGTAAGAAATGGCAACTCATCCTGAATAACTATGTTTGACTAACTCCATCTCAAATAACTATATTCGATCAACTCTAATTGAATAACTAATATTCAAATTCGATTAGATATGTTCAATTAACTCTATCTGGTTAACTTTTTATTCGAATAACTAATATTCGATTAACTCTAACTGAATAACTAATATTCAAATTCGATTAACTATGTTCAATTAACTCTACTCTAATCAATTAACTCTAATTCTAATTGATTAACTCTAATTCTAATCGATTAACTCAAACTAGTTAACTCTAACTGATTAACTTTTCGTCCATATTCAGTTTCAAATATCGATGTTGAAATCGATTCTTACTTCTCTATATAAGTCCTGACTTATATATTCTATTTATCCGATGATGAATATTTTACTTAATTTATAAAATATTATTTATAAATTAATCTTCCTAATTTATCTGTTTAAAACAGATTTCTATTTAATTCCACTTTAAGTAAATCTTTTCCAATTATCTATTAAAAACAGATTTCCATTTTCTATTCATTTTCTAAATATTCCTTCGATTTAATTCTATTTATTTACCAAATAAATATTCCTCCGAATTCTATTTATTTAACCAATAAATATTCCTTTCAATTCTATTTACTATCTAAGTAAATAGTCCTTTTTATACATCTATTTAGTTCCACTTATTTCTATTTCAATTCTATTTGATTTACAAATATTTCTTTTTATATACTCTATTTGTTTTACAAATAATCCCTTTATAAAACTCTATTTGTTTTACAAATAAATATTTTCCATTTATAATCTATTTGTAAATGATTTTACAAATATTTCCTTTTCGATTCTATTTGTAAATGGTTCACAAATATTTCCTTTTCATCTTTATTTATTTCCTAAATAAATATTTCTTTTACATCTTGTTTTTTCAAATATTTTCCTTTATATTTTTTTTTACAAATAATTTCCTTTATATTTGTTTTACAAATAATTTCCTTTATAATTGTTTGATTTTATAATTATTTCCTTTTATAAATTCCTTTTTCCTTTTATATATAAAATCCATTGATTTTATATAAATAATTTATATTCAAAATATACTTTGAAAATCCTCTTTTTAAATCCCAGTATTTCTTACAGTATTTAAAGTAAAAAATAACAGTGATCGATATCTTTCAAACACACAAAATCCACAGCAAATTATATATCACATCATATATTGCAATATATGAACAAAACAGTATTATAAATATTGAGGAATCCAGTTGGATCCCTCCAATCTGTTTCCCTGCATCACAGATGTTAAACAATATAATTAACATTGATTTCATTTCAATATGAAGTATTCTACTAAACAGAATCTATATATATTTAACGATTTATATATATATCATTATCGATAATTTCGACTAATACATAAGCAATTCAACCAAATAGTTAACACACAGCAAACAACAGATAATTATCAGTTCTAAAAATATAACTGTTCAGAGTTGGTGAGTTTTACTCACTTTGGCAGTTCATCATTAAAGAACGATAAACTGTTGTTTGATTTGAATCAAATAATTTATTTCACCATAAATTCAAACGAGCTCCAATCCACTCCCAGTTAGTTCCATTGGGTATTGTCCGTCCATACGATCCCAACGGATCATGTTTCGCTGAATTTCATTCACGTATGAATTTTTATGCTTTATACAAATAAATACACTATTTAAATTAAAGTAAACTTAAAGAATTATTTTATAACGGGCCTCACCCGTTATGAAACCGGCCCACTACCTCTCAAGCCCAACCGCAACTTAGTCTTCTCCTCCGAATACAAGAACACGAGCTCTAGGTAGTCGCTCCAATTCGTTCACCACACCTGACATTCCAACCCCAAGAACTCCATTGTTTCTCCACTATAAATCAAATAAAAATATCCATAAATTTCCCCTTTCAATCCTCTCCATCTACATACCAAAAACCTGTAGCTCGCTACCACCATTTCAATTGCATTGAATGCCAGTTCGTGTATCACCGTGAAAACCACCGAATCCTTTTTAATCGGAAAACCCCACAGACTTGCTACACGCTAGTACTCAACACCGCTTTCTCAACTCCATCCACCAAAACAACCATCAGTGTTTAAATCCGCCAAAAACTTAAAACCTAGGTTTTCGCTGAAGACATCGAGTACCAGGAACCAACATCGAACACAAAAAAACTGAAATGGAACTGAAGGAAATCATGCCAGGAATTCAAAAATGTATACCTCATGATTTATAGGATTTAATTTGTGATTGTTTGGATTTTATTTCAGGTTTTCCTTTTGCCAATTTTTTTGCTGTGATTTGGTTTGTGAGGAGATTGAATTTGTTCTTCGCATTTTAAACATGAATGTGTGGCTAAGAAAGAGGTAGACATGGCCTGTTTTTGTTCACTCATAAGTTAGGATATTTTTAAATAATTAAAATTCGTGTGATCACATAATATATCCAAAAATCATGAAAATGGTCGTGTAGCTACTGTTTGACATTACGGACCCAACGAAACTGGTTTCGTCGAATTCCGACTCTGTTTACTCACATAGACTGTTTTTCACATTAAAATCCCATACGGCCACATACTGACTCCAAAAATCACGAAACTTGAAGTCTAACAATAATTTACTATTCCGGATCCAACAGAATTAGTTTCGACGAAATCGGAGTTCGTTTGTAAAACTGGCTATTTTTAAAGCTCAAATAAACCATTTAAATATATAAATATATTTAAAAACAATTAAGTTAAATATTTATAAATAAATATTATCGTATATATTCACAAAGAATATCACACTGCTCCATATAGGGATTTTAAAATTCGATATTCCAAATCCAGTCTTACATCGATATTCGATTTATATTTAAAAATCCATTTTAAATATAATAAATCGATATAAATTATAAAGGAATTCCATAGCAACTTTTCTAAAATTTGATTTGGACATAACTAAAAATCTACACGATGAAATCCTAATTTTTCTCTTCCATTAGAAAAATATACTTCACCAGCTCCGAACGTTTCTTATTTCACAGAAATCCGGCTAAAAACGGACCCTGTATATTCAGTTGAAGTTCAAATCGCCAAATAGCGAACTGCCGCGCGCTTTCGAGCTTGATTATGATTATAATATAATTATACGTTCAAACTTCATTTTTAAATAATATATTCGTTGTTCAGATTCAACTCCAAACTGAATTATTTCACATAAATAATCCAATTCACACTATATTGTGAATTCCACTATTTTTGATTATTTCTGAATTAAATATATTATTCTATTATTTATATTAATTAAATATTCCATATAATTTAATTAAACGACCATTTAATTCTCTAAATCACTATTTATAGAATTAAATTAATTAATTAATTATCGCTAAAACACGGGACATTACATTCTTCCCCATTAAAATAATTTCGTCCTCGAAATTGCTAAGGTAGAAAACAAACCCTGTTAACTGGGTTAAAATTATTTATTCAGTTCTAAACTTCAGTTTCACTGAACCAATTAAAATATTAATTAATTCTTTCCAGTGTAAATTTTCAAAAATCCTGAAAATTTTCTAACACCTTAACTTTTCGAAAAATTTCGCCGGCACCTCCTTTGTATGGGGTTACCGGAAAAATTCAAACCTTGCCACACGGGCCCTCTCCAATCAAAAAGAAAATCAAACAGCCAAGCGGCTTTCCAAACCGGTTCATAAATCACCAAGCTCATATAAAATAAATTTGTACCTTTTTGTAGGGCATATCGTTATATCCCTTCATCTGTTATCAACTCAACATATACCAATGTCATTCCGATCAAACTCCAATCACTTTTATCTCAATACGACCATTCGCTTTTAACTAAGTGAAATTCCATTTTCAACTCAATCGTTTGGTTGTATCCAAGCCAAATTTCAATTTCAACTCAATTCCATTCTTGATTCCATATTCTCAATTCACCAATCAATATACTTAACCAAGTTAAGTTCCATCCATATTTTATTAACTGGTTAATTTCTCCAATCAGGGATCTTTATTTCCAAATCCAGTTTGGTTTTTAAATTCAAACAATATCCTCCTGGGAATTTTAAATAGTATACCTCTTTCAAAAATCAAATTTTCCTTTTTGAAATTCAACACCACTTGTTTTTCCCAAAAAAAAATCAAAAGAGTATTTCTGGAAGTAATTCATCACTTACAAACTCGAAAATGAACACTGAGGATGTGGCCAACATCATCAGGGTTATTTCCCAGCTACTTAAGTGAGTTCAATACTATATCACTTTTGAAACCATTTCTAAATACACCCATTTTGAAATTCATTTCAAATATCATTCACAATGCTGTAAAGCAAATTTAAAATCGCCCAAGATTTTAAAATTCCCGTATATTTAATCCAAATCCTATTACAACACTAATTCAAATTTTTAATTCCAATTCGGATTTTAATTCAGATTTAATTCAAATCATAACACTTATCTGAATTTCATTTGGTTATATATATATAACCATTTTACTTTATAATCTTGCTCGATTATAATAACTAGCACATCCAATATACTATAATATTTCAATATAAGTACTTTTCTTTATATCTGTAACAACCCGTAAAATCTGAACCAGTTTGAAAATTTTAATTTGGCTATTTTAGTGGATGTAAAATAAATATTTTAAATAATAACGATGAAAAGTAAGTTTGAATCGACATTTGAAAATGAATATAATTATTTCTAATTATAAACAAGGCCTGAAATGACGCGGTAGTTTCAAAATTTGAATTCAAATTTTGACTGGCTGTACCGGGTGCAAAATAAAACGGATTTTAGTGAAACCAAAAATATTTAAATCTGTAGTGAATATCATTCTAACGAATTTGAAAAATCAAAGTTTCGTAGCGTGAAGCAAAAGTTATGGCCAAATGAATTTTCAGAAAGGCCGCTATAGAGTTTATATAGCCCGTGAAAATAGCCATTTTGCAAATGACCTCGGAATTCGACGTAACCACTTTTGTTGGATCCGGGATGTTAAATTATTTCTAGGTTTCAAATTTAATAATTTTTGAAGCTAGTATGTGAGCGTGGAAAAGGAAAATATGTTTGGTCGATTTCTGTTAAATTGGATCGACCAGAAAAGGGCCATTTTTCAAACTGTCTCAGAATTCGACGAAATTAGTTTTGTTGGGACCGTATCGTCAAAACATAGCTAGATTTATTTTTCTGGAATTTTTAGAATCAGTATATGGCCCGACAAATTGAAATGTACGTTCAAATCAAATATTGAATGTGTTATATTTTAATTTAAAAAAAAACTTACTGAAACAGTCGAATGGGCCTACGAAACATATCCCATTGTGTTCGGAATGGGGGTATTCAGCTAGGGACGACAGTCGTTGGGTTTGGATTGGAGTTCGTACGAGATAAGGGTTATTTTTGGATTTTTAAAATTTATAAATATAAAAAAAAATCATTGTTCCACATCAGATCTTTCCCCCCGACATTCTCCCCGCTCCTCACGATTAACGGCGGCCGTTCTTCATTTATTCCTCCCTCGTTTTCTCCTCCCACACTCAACGACACCCACCCCTCCTTTGGAGTTTTTTTAGAGCATCAAGAGAGCTTGAACCCATATCGGATTTGCCTGCCATCATCGAGTGTTTTGGGAGAATCACCCTCACGAAGTTGCACCGCTTCAGGCCAAAAGCCTCCTCCCCACGGCGATTGAGCTGGCGGCGGTTGGCACCCCCTAGAGCGGATTTCGAAGCTCTTCCTCGTGGTGAAGACCGATCGACGAATCGCTGCGCGGTTTGCTCGTAAATCGGAAACCTAATTTTGAACAGGTTTGAAAAAATATACGGCTGAAATTATTTTAAACTATTATATAGCGCTTTAAAGCGCTACGGTTTTTGATTTCACTGTAAAAATCACATCTTTTTCGTTTGTTGACGAAATTCAGCGAAACAAGAGATAGTGGACTCGTGTGGACGTCTTCTACATTCTAGAAGAGACCGCATACTTTTCTGAGCCATCTGCTATTTTTGGTGGAGTGGAGCCCAATATGAGATTTCTAAATTATAAACGGTATGGAAAACGACGATTTATAAATTATATAATCAATGTATGAGTTATATAAGCGTTGTACACCTCATGTATAAGCATTGTATAAGTTGTACGTTCGATATATAAGTTATATATGCATTGTAAAAATTATGTATGTGTTGAAATAGAAGTGAAATACTTATATATATATATACGCCCCCCATCCACAAACCATGGACGATATTTATTTGTTGTGATTGGTGTGAAAATTGGTTGATAGGGAATGGTTGATTTGAATTGTTTGTGGTTGAAATTGATTGATTGTGGTTGAAAAATACCCGTTTGTGGTTGAGAATTATTTGGTTGAAACCACATCGGATTAGTTTGTGGAAAAGAAAAAAATATACATGTCGCCTACGTGCGAACTAGATGCATGAAATACCCATTGTCAAAAGCTGCGATGCTTTAAGGTAGAGCGAGGAGTCGTACTAGGAACGACCCCGGTTTTAACTACCCTGCCGTTATGCTGCCAAAATTTTGAATAATATTCATGTATTAGAATTATTTTCATGTGTTGAAACTATATTCGTATGTTGAATAGAAAACATTCATGTGTTGAATAGAAATTCGTTCGTTGAATGGAAATTCATGTGTTGAATGGTATTCTTGATTTAAATAAATTGTTTTAACAATAAAAATCACATTTTTATTTTATATATACGAACTATAGAAACCATTCATGTGTTGAATAAAAATTCATTCGTTGAATAGAAATTCATGTGTTGAATGGTATTCGTGTTTTAAACAGATTGTTTTAAATTTAAAAATCACCTTTTTATTGTATATATACGAACTATAGAAAACATTCATGTGTTGAATAGAAATTCATTCGTTGAATAGAAATTCATGTGTCGAATGGTATTCGTGTTTTGAAATAAATTTTTATATAATAAAAATCATATTTTTATCATCTATATGAACTATATAAAATAGTCATGTTTTGAAATAAATTGTTTTATAATAAAAATCATATTTTTATCATCTATATGAACTATATAAAATAGTCGTGTTTTGAATTAAAAATCACATTTTTATTACATATATGAATTGTTAAAAATAGTGAAGTGTTGAAATAAATGTCGGTTGGATAAAAATATCATTTTTATCAAAGGTATGAAAAGCATATGGTTTTGAAATCGAAGAACAGATTATATTTATATATAAATAAATATAATTAAAATAAATCGAATAACGAAGCTGTAGCCCGTGTTTTGAAACCGTGATTTCAAACGATTAGTGCGGGAGATCCGACCATCGGATTTTCCCGAAACCGAAACCGTCGGGTTCTCCTTGGAAATATCTTTCCAACGGCACTAACTTTGTAAAGATCCAACGGTTGGATTGTCTGGAATGTTTAATTCAAATCTAAAGAAAAACAGCGCCAGAATCGATTATATTTATATATATATATAATTAAATTAAATCGAATAACGACGCTGCAGTTCGTATCTTGAAATCGAAACATCAAACGAGTGTACCGGGAGATCCGACCGTCGGATTTTCCCAAAACTGGAACCGTTGGATTCGTTTTGAAAAGATCTTTTTAATGATATAAATTTTGTGAAGATCCAATGGTTAGATTTTCAGATATGTGTAAATCAAATCTGAAGAAAAACAGCGCCATAGCCGCGTTATGGCCTGAATCGTCATTTGAATGAATTGGCTATTTTTTAATAAATAAAAATAGTCATAAATCGTTATAAAATATTATAAAAGATATGGAATGTGAAATTTAGAAATTAACTGAAGGTTAGCTGAGTCGAATGGTTTCCTGGGTTTTGATCTGATGTTGATTCGGCCTTCGGGGTTAATATTTGGGAAATCGTTCTCTTACTAATTTATGGTTGGTGACTAATGAATTGGAATAAGGCATATGTTGTTTTTGTGTAGCACTTGTTTATTATATACGCGGGCTGCTTAGAAAGACCTGGTTTATCCCATTCTGAATAACTGAATTGACGATAAGGAATCGATGATGAAGACGGTGGATGAAGACCGGAGATCTTCACCTCGTTTGGATGATAATTGATGTCCTGATTGGGAGGCATCCCAAAATGTGGATAATGAGTGGTGATCGTCTAGATGTACGTGGAGATCGATGGGTATGCGAGTTATATAGTGCCTCCGGTTTCCTTCAGACCCAGAACATACTTGCGAATGGACTGTGTGTCTGACATTGGAATTCATTCTGTGTGATTGATAGCCATCAGTTGCATGGTGTGAATTGCCTGTGTGGCATGCTAAGATGCAGTGATTAAGGCTTCTGTTGAAAAGCAAAGTCTTGTCGTTGATGATCAACGCCCGGCCTGCGTGGCATAGCTTTGTGTATAACGTTAATTCACGAGCCTCACACCTCGGTATGAACCAGAAACGAGAGAGGACCTCTGGGAGGGCATGCGTTTCCTTCTAGCTAGAGGTGGTGTCAGTGCTTAAACTGGATGACATTTATAGTATTTTCACATGTGTGGTTGTTGCTGTTGCGAGGCGCCTCGATAATATCGGTCAATCCGGGACCGATGGAGTCACTCGTTGAGTCATTGAAGCCCCATAGGGCGGGGAAACGTATTGTTCAGGCATTTTAATCCACATCGGTGGACCGGCCCTGAATATCCAAAGGCTTGACTGAGTACTTGCCTGAGACACGGGCTAGAGCGTCTCGAATTCGGTAAGGACTATCTTTTGCCTTGGTTCAGGACGGAAATCCAATTTCCAAAAACGACATCGTGCGGTTTTGATTGTATACCTATATATGGCGACATAGTGGTATAGGGAATTAATGTCGTCTATGATTGATACTTATGATTTGAAATTGTTTTTGAAACATATAAACACTAGTAATAATATCAAATGCTTTTGTTTTATTCGTATCAAGCATATTTTGGCCGTTATAAGGTAAAAACTCTATCCTTTGGTTTGCGTTGCATTGTGTGATGGGAACTGAGTCTTATAATGGCTTCATTTTTGTAAAAAGCATTGCGATGCTCAAAAGATTTACTTGTTTTAAAGCACTGGCAATCCAATGGAGTAAACCCGTTCCGCGAAAGTGGCGTGGTCCTGTGATTAGCCATATTATTAATGTGTGCTAAGTAGAGTTCTCAAACCAGTCCCATGACTAACTCGTAGTTTGTTTCACTTGCAAACTCGACTGCCCCTTTTTCTACATGGGCAGCCTTGTGTTCCGGTTTTAGCAAGCTCTTTCTAGATAGCTGGAGCTGAAGATGGATTCTATCATTTATCTCTTTTTATGCTGTTCATCTCCTATTGTATATATTATGTTAATTTTCTGCTGTAGACATTTATGTATTGCTGAACTGTATTTGTACTAAGTATGATCCTGTGTACTATGTAACTCTGATGATTACGTTTATCCGGTGTATATTTGTACATTATCCGGTGTATTTATTTATTTATTTCTGTTCTGCTATTATCTGTTTATATGTTATATTCCAAAGATTACCCTTGACACCATCGTACGGGGTTTTGGGGTCGTCACAACGTGGTATCAGAGCTTTGGTTAAGCTTAGTGTTGGAATATAACATATTAACGAACTCGTCAGAAATAGAACCAGTAGTGCTCTAGGATGAATAACTCATTATAGATAGGATCAGTAATATCCTAGTATGAGTAGCAGAATGAAATAACACCTCGATAGATACATTTACATTCAAGTATATGTTTCTATGCTTTAAAATATCCTTTCTGTTGACCTGACACTATGTCTGCCATTTGCAGACGTACTAGAAAATGAGTGCCAGAAATAGAACAAGTAATACTAACCCGGATATAGAAGCTCCATTTATGAAATATAGAAATCTGGGTGGAAAACCGTTCTCGGGCGAAGAATCTATTATGAAAACACAAGCTTTGATTCGTTCTGCTGAGAAAATCTTTGAAGGATTAAAGCTGAGAGATGACCAGAAAAGATTACTGGCATCTTGGGCACTCAAAGACGAAGCTTTTTTCGGGTGGGATTCGATTATTAAGGATAGTCCGGAAGGTGATATCACCTGGGATAGATTCAAAGTGATTTTCCACGAAAGATTTACTCCTCCTGAAGCAACTGAGCGATTATGTGATGGATTCTCTTATCTGATACAAGGAGATACGACCATCCCAGAATATCATAAGAAAATCAACGAACTTTCTCATTTTACCCCTCATCTGATTCAAGATCCAAAGAGGAAGAATCTGATGTTTACTCATGGCCTGCAAAGAAAATATCAGAATAGTGTAATGAGAAACGTGAAGCTTCCTTTTTTTAAAATGATATACATGGCTTGCCAGTATGAGGATCTCGACAAGAAAGGTATGTTGTGCTACGAAGAGGAAGTCTATTCTAGTAATAATGGTGAGTCTGAAACTGATAATCCTAAGGCCAATACGATGTCTGAGGTCAATAAGAAGCCTAGTTGTAACGATCCGTATTCTACGCATCATAGGGTCGTAGGATATTTATTTCTTTCACATACGAAGTCGTATGGTCATGTAACTTTGGGAGACGATTATTGGGGTCATTTCCCATGTTCGTGATTTTTCCCGATTTTTAAATGACCATTTTACCCCTAGTTGGTACTGTTTTGGCCATAACTTTTGACTGGAAAGGAATTTTGACCTGAGACCGCTTCTATTGGCTCAGGAAGATGGTTTAAAATTCCGTAGAGTGGTCACATTAGCCAAACGGGCTCACCGTTTGGGAGATATGGCTGAAACAAGTTTCAGATAGTGAAAAACAGCTTAATTGGGCTTAATCGGGTAATTAGCAGCTAGGCCCAAAGGGGATTTCGGGATATGAGATGTATAGGGGCTGATTAGGGTTATAAAACATTTCTTTCATCCACCACTTTCATTCTTGAACCCTAACAATGGCTGCCAACATCTAGAAACATCCCCAAATCACTTTCTAATCAAGTTTTGGCTTAATCTACATCAAATTAAGGAGAGCAAACACGAAAGCAAGGTTAGAGCTGCTGTTGGACACCGGTATTCACCCAAATTAGCAAGGTTTCAGTTCTGAGAAATTTATTTGTGGCCAAGGTGAGTGATTTGCATTGTTTTGACACTAATTACAGTTAATTAAGGGTAATTAATGAAGATTAGCGAATTTATACACTAATAAATTATGGAAAAATATCTATAAATTCGAAAAAAAATATTTTATGTCTCTGTTAGAAATTTGGTTTAATTTGGTTAAGTTTTGTTAACCCTATGATTAGTTTTGCTTAAACATGCTTAAGGGAAAATATGGGGTTTTGGGTATATTTGATCCATTTTGACACGTAAATTCATTGTTTTGGTGTTTGTGGTTAGTTTGCTATGTTGCTATGACTATTTGGAATGATTTGTGGTTGATTAGAATAGTTAGATTCGTCGAAAACGTCGTCGAATGGCGTAAACAATTTGCTGGAAAAAGTTGCAGAAAGTTGTGCAGGGTTTCAGATCGGATAGGGTATGGGCTCGGATCGGATAGGAGAGCTGGGCAAGGAATCTGAACCGAACCGAAATCTGGCACAAAAGTGGCTTGGCAAAAAGGAAGGCCATGTTGGTTAAGTTGGGGATCGGATCGACTTAAGGACGAATGGCTCGGATCGGATCGACTTAAGGATGAAGGGCTTGGACTGGAGTAAGGCGAAGGGATCGGATCGGAGTAAATGAAGAACGAGGGAGTTGATCGGAGTGGGAGCACAAACTGAATGGGAGATGGCATCCCGACCCGACCCGAAGTGGGACATGCAACCCGAACCGATGCAACGCTGTGGACCCAAACCAATGCAACAATGTGGACCCGAAGCGAACCGCTACAGGGGAAGACTACGAACCGAACCAATTCAAAGTAGAGGACCCGACCCGAACCGATGGCTAGAAGGGGAACCCGACCCGACCCAGTATTGACTAATAAACCGAGATGCAAAGGTAGTCCAAGTGAGGAGCTTTGACTCAGGATCCAGTTGGGAACCAATGAGTGGGCTCCATGATTGGGTTTTGCTGCGGGACGTGTGCCAAGGTGATATCGATGTCTATGACTTTGGATCACTATGTATGGGAGGTATGTGAATGGATTCAGGGCCGCAGTGGCTTAGGTATGACTAAAGGGCTATAGACCAATGAAGTGGGGTCATTTGTAAAGATTTGGTCATGACTCCATGTGGTAAGCTTGGTAGTAGCAGTAGTTGTACAAGTTGAACTCCGTCACTACTTCGATGGGTCTAGTGATTGACAGTGACGGACATCGTATGCCTTACGCACTGAGTGAGAGATGTGAGGATGGTTGCTATGGTTGATTTGTTTGCCATCATTACGACATATACACCCCACCCCCGTATTCTTTCCACTATCTATTATGGCACCTTAGAGTATTGTACGGTATGTGGTACTAACTCTTTGGTTGCAGGTACAGGTTTAGATATGGTTTAATATACCTGTTATTGTTCTGTTTAGATGCTTATCGCTCATACCAGGATTTATGTCTGACCTAGAGATTTATGTCTCTTCTTATTACTCAGGGTGCTCACACGAGCAGACTAGGGACAGATTAGTTGGTGATGCACGGGTAGATGATCTGGAGATGAGTAGGAGGCTTCCACGTAACATATATTTAGTATTCTCCCTGTGTTGTTGAAGATCACTACTTGGGTATTAGTAGTGTATCTTCTACTTTAAGCTTTCTTTTGTTTTAGAGATATTAAATTTGGAAAAGTTGTCATAAGCTGTACTTGGATTTTCCGCTGCTCTGATGTTGGTGTTGATTTTAGTTATCAGCTTGTGCACTGTCTCACCTGTTTTATGTCAAGTATGTTATTATTATTATATTTTACTCCATGCACTGTGAGACATTCTACAGGTTCCTCGTAAGTTAATTCCCTTCTTTCCTTTCTTCTGACTACCGTCCCGTGCTAGTCGGGCATGTGTACAGCGCACTTTCAGAGGAAATGCAGGCTGGTGCAGGGCGGGCCGTCACACTTAGTATCAGAGCTCTAGGTTGCGTAGTTAACCTAGGGAATTTATCAGGGAGAGATAATATATGTATACGAGAGATCGTATTTGTGATTACTTAGGTTTTTAAAAGCTATATATGTATATACTATTAGTAGTATAAGGGTGAAGTCATACTGCACTAGCACCACTATGGGGTCGTTAATCGTTTCCTTTTACAGATTGACGATGAGCCAATATACTAGAGGTGCTAGTAGGGGAGCCAATAATGGGAATGTTGCTGACATGAGGACGATGTTTACTGACCTCATGAGAGAGATGCTTAGGGATGTGCAGAGGGAAGCTCCCAATGGTGGAAATGGTGGTGGTCCAATAGTGCAGGCGCCAAGGGTCGACTTCGCCAAGCTGAATAAGGATTTTACTAGTCTTGGTGGGAAGCCATTCCATGGAACGGAGTCGGCTACGGATGTTCAGGATTGGTTGGATAGTTGCGAACGTATCTTCGAGGACTTGGGTATCGAGGATGCAATGAAGAGAAAGCTAGCGTCCCGTCAGTTGCAAGGGCGGGCAATGAATTGGTGGAATGCTATGAAGGCAGCTACTCCCGAAGATCAGATTACTTGGGAGCAGTTTAAGGTTCGCTTTAGCGAGAAGTTCATTCCAGCTGCTCAGAAGTCAGTGTTGTTTAAGAAATTCTTGGAGCTCAAGCAGAATGGCAGAGCTGTCTCGGAGTATATTGCTTCGACACTTTGTCGAAGTATGGGTTATCTCTTATTGATACTGCCGAGAAGAAAAACGAGAAATTCATAACCGGTTTGGATCAGTACATGGGGGGAAGGCTTATTAATCACATTTATGAGACGTTTGAATCGATTGTGGGGAAAGCATTGAGGTCAGAAAGTCTCTACCCTAAGCCGAAGACCGAGGTTGCATCCGCAGATGAGCCAAAGCCACAAGCAAGTGGTGGTGGCAAGGGTGGTTCCCAGAATAAGAGAAAGCAGAGTCAGACTAAGGATGGTCAGAAGAAAAAAAATAAGCAAGATGTTGAGTGCTTAAGCTGTGGTAAGAAGGGCCATTATGCTAGCAATTGTCGGGCCAAGCCAGCGGATAGGAAGTGCTTCAAATGTGGCCAAATGGGACATCACAAGGACAAGTGTCCACAACCCCCCAAATAAAAGCAAATGGTGAAAGCATATGCCCTTAATGTTAATCCTTCTTCGTCGAATGCCCCAACCGCGGCAGAGAAGGGAAAGAATGTTGTCATTCAAGGTATGCTTTCTGTTTATGATGTTCCTGTTAGAGTTTTGTTTGATACCGGAGCTTCCAGTTCTTTCATATCTAGTGACCTGGTAGATAGGTTGGGATTGGAGCCCGAGATTGTCGATAGACCTTTAGTAGTGACGAACCCGATTGGTGGTTCGACTAGCCTTAGCATGATTTGTCGTAATGTGGTCTTATCGAGTCATGGATGCATGTTTGTTTGTGATTGCTTTGTTTTGGGCTTTACTGGGTTTGGCATTATTTTGGGAGTAGACTGGCTCCAAAGATACGGGGTGGTGGTAGACTATGAGGGCTTTTTGGTGACAACTAGAGGGGATGATGGGCGGAGGATAGTGTTTGGTGGTCTACCCAGTGAGGGGTTTATTGGCTAGTTTTCTAAACTCCCTCGACATTCCGCATAGTGAGTTGTCAAGTTTGCCCGTGGTTGGCCAGTATCCGGATATTTTCGAAGAAGTGACCGGGCTTCCACCACATCGAGAGATTGTGTTTCGTATTGATTTGGTGAAAGATGCCAGACCTATAGTGATGCCACTTCGTCGTATGGGACCAAGGGAGCAGCGAGAGCTCGAGGTGCAAGTCAGCAATCTTTTGAAGAAGGGATTTATCAGAAGGATTGCTTTTGAATGGGGAGCACCAGTTGTGTTTGCTACGAAGGCGGATGGTTCCCTTCGTTTATGTGTAGACTACCGCGAGTTGAATAAAGTGACGAGGAAGAACAAGTATCCTCTACCGCGGATAGATGATTTGTTCGATCAGTTGGGTGGCGCGAGAGTATTTTCTCAGTTGGATCTCGCGACAGGTTTTCATCAGCTTAGAGTGGAAGCTGAGAGTATAGCTAAAACAGCATTTCGGATGCCGTATGGATTTTATGAGTGGTTGGTCATGCCATTCGGGCTGACCAATGCCCCAGCATATTTTCTGGATCTTATGAATAGGGTATTCAGAGATCAGTAGAATAAGTTTGTCCTTGTGTTCATTGATGATATTTTGGTCTATTCGAAGACAGAGGAAGAACACAAGGAACATTTAAGAATAGTGATGGAGGTGTTGAGAAAACACCAATTGAAAGAAAAGTTTTCTAAGTGTCACTTCTGGAGGAGGGAAGTGAGGTTCTTGGGTCATGTTGTTTCCGAGAATTGTATTGCCGTGGACCCTGCGAAGGTGGCTGCGGTACAGGGTTGGCCTACGCCCAAGAATGCAACAGATGTAAGAAGTTTCTTGGGGTTAGCTGGATATTATCGTAAGTTTATCCAAGGTTTCTCCAAGATAGAAGCACCATTGACCCAGTTGACCAAGAAGAGTCAAGCTTTTGTCTGGTATGAAAGGTGCGAGAATGCATTCAAGAGTCCAAAGGACAAGTTGATATGCGCACCAGTGTTAGTCATTCCTAAGGGGAATGAAGAGATGACGGTATACACGGATGTCTGTGGTACCGGACTGGGTGCTGTATTGATGCAATGCGGTAGGGTTATAGCTTATGCAAGTTGGCAATTGAAACCACACAAGAGAAGATACCCTACCCATGATTTGGAATTGGCAGCGATCGTGTTCGCGTTAAAGATGTGGAGACACTATCTCTTGGGAGAAAGATTTGAGCTGTTTACAGATCATAAGTCGTTGAAGTATCTCTTCTCCCAGAAGGATCTAAATCTCCGGCAACAAAGGTGGTTAGAATTCTTGGCTTCCTATGATTTTGACATCGTATATACACCAGGAAAGGGCAATGCGATAGCCGATGCATTGAGTAGAAGACATGCCAGTTTGGGGGCTATGTTTCTTGAATGGAAGCAAATGGAGTACATCACTGGGTATGATTTCAGACCAAAATGCGAATTGGATCCAGAAATGTTAGCAAGTTTGATGATCAGACCAACTTTGATTGAGCGGATCGGCTCTAGTCAGAGAAGCGATCCTAACTTATGGGAAGTCATCTCCAAGTTAGAGATGGGTATCGACGAGGAGATGAACAACTATGGGCTTGATCGAGATGGATGACTTAGAAAGAATGGAAGATTAATTGTACCCAATGTCAATGGATTGGGAAATGAAGTGCTTAGAGAATGTCATCTCTCAAAACTGACTATATACCCCGGTGGTAACAAGATGTATCGAGATATGAAGCAGACCTACTACTGGGAAGGGATGAAAAGAGATATTGGGAGGTTTATATCCAAATGCATGAATTGCCAGCTAATTAAAGCCGAGCAAAAGAAGCCTGGTGGGTTATTGCAACCATTAGAAATTCCCGAATGGAAATGGGAGCAAGTCTCGATGGATTTCATCGACAGTTTACCAAGGGCATTGTGAGTGACCGAGATCCGTTGTTCACTAGTGGATTTTGGAAGTGCTTACAAGAGGCGTTAGGATCAGAATTACATCTCAGTACCGCGTATCATCCTCAAACCGATGGTCAAACAGAGTGGGTGAATCGTATATTGGAAGACCTCTTGAGAGCTTGTGTACTAGATTTTGGTGGATCATGGGATGACCATTTGCATCTAGTAGAGTTTGCATATAATAATAGCTACCAATCCAGTATCGGGATGGCTCCGTTTGAAGCTTCATACGGAAGACCGTGCAACTCACCATCATGTTGGATAGAGACTGGCGAGAAGTTTATGCTTGGACCAGATATGGTGAGGGAAACTTCAGATAAGATCAAGATCATTCAACAACGAATGAAGGCTCCCCAAGATAGGCAGAAGAGTTATGCCGATAAGAGGAGAAGAGACTTAAAATTCTTCGTTGGTGACTTGGTGTTTGTCAAGATTTCTCCGTTGAAGAACGTAATACGATTTGGCCGGAGAGGCAAGTTGGCACCAAGATTTGTTGGCCCATTCCCTGTTCTTGAACTAGTCGGGAATTTGTCATATAGAGTTGGCTTACTAGAGAAGATGGCGGGAGTTCACAATGTATTTCATGTTTCCCAACTAAGGAAGTTCGTTCACGACCCAGATATGACTATTTCATCTGATCAGTTAGTGGACTTCGAAGCAGAACCCGAGGTGGTTGGGAACCGCAAGACGACCCGTATTTTCAAGCACGACATGAAGCAACTTCGAAGGAAGGCGGTGAAGCTAGTCAAGGTTCAGTGGGCGAGGACGAGAATGATTGTACTTGGGAGACAGAGGAGAACATTAGGAAGACTTATCTAGAACTCTTTGCCTGGTAAGATTTTGACTTCGATTTAGTTTTCCGCATGCTAGGGTAGGCTTGTTTGCTTGTTTTGCATGTTTGATTGTTGTATGTGGCTGTTAGGCATGCGGGATCTTTTTTATGTCTTGGGTTAAGGAATTTCTGGGACGAAATTTCTTAAGGGGGGAGAGTGTAACGACCCGTATTCTACGCATCATAGGGTCGTAGGATATTTCTTTCTTTCACATACGAAGTCGTATGGTCATGTAACTTTGGGATACGATTATTGAGGTCATTTCCCATGTTCATGATTTTTCCCGATTTTTAAACGACCATTTTACCCCTAGTTGGTACAGTTTTGGCCATAACTTTTGACTGGAAAGGAATTTTGACCTGAAACCACTTCTATTGGCTACGAATGATGGTTTGCAATCCCGCAGAGTGGTCACATTAGCCAAACGGACTCACCGTTTGGGAGATATGGCTGAAACAAGTTTCAGATAGTGAAAAACAGCTTAATTGGGCTTAATTGTGTAATTAATAGCTAGGCCCAAAGGGGATTTCGGGAATTGAGAGGTATAGGGGCTGATTAGGGTTAGAAAACATTTCTTTCAGCCACCACTTTCATTCTTGAACCCTAACAATGGCTGCCAACATCTAGAAATATCCCCAAATCACTTTCTAATCAAGTTTTGGCTTAATCTACATCAAATTAAGGAGAGAAAACACGAAAGAAAGGTTAGAGCTGCTGTTAGACACCAGTATTCACCCAAATCAGCAAGGTTTCAGTTCTGAGAAATTTATTTGTGGCGAGTGATTAGCATTGTTTTGACACTAATTACAGTTAATTAAGGGTAATTAGTGAAGATTAGCGAATTTATACACTAATAAATTCTGGAAAATATCTATAAATACGAAAATAATATTTTATGTCTCTGTTAGAAATTTGGTTTAGTTTGGTTAAGTTTTGTTAACCCTATGATTAGTTTTGCTTAAACATGCTTAAGGGAAAATATGGGGTTTTGGGTATATTTGATCCATTTTGACACGTAAATTCATTTTTTTGGTGTTTATGGTTAGTTTGCTATGTTGCTATGACTGTTTGGAATGATTTGTGGTTGATTAGAATAGTTAGATTGGTCGAAAACGTCGTCCAATGGCGTAAACAAGTTGCTGGAAAAAGTTGCAGAAAGTGGTGCAGTGTTTCGGATCGGATCGGGTATGGGCTCTGATCGGATAGGAGAGTTGGGCAAGAAATCCGAACCGAACCGAAATCTCGCACAAAAGCGTCTTGGCAAAAAGGAAGGCCATGTTGTTTAAGCTGGGGATCGGATCGACTTAAGGACGAAGGGCTCGGATCGGATCGACTTAAGGATGAAGGGCTAGGACTGGAGTGAGGTGAGGGGATCAGATCGGAGTAAATGAAGAACGATGGAGTTGATCGGAGTGGGAGCACGAACTGAATGGGACATGGCAACCCTACCCAACCCAAAGTAGGACACCCGACCCGAACAGATGCAACGCTGTGGACCCGGACCGAACCGCTACAAGGGAAGACTACGAACCGAACCAATTCAAAGTAGAGGACCCGACCCGAACCGATGGCTAGAAGGGGAACCTGACCCGACCCAGTATTGACCAATAAACCGAGATGCAAAGGTAGTCCAAGTGAGGAGCTTTGACTCAGGATCCAGTTGGCAACCAATGAGTGGGCTCCATGATTGGGCTTTGCTGCGGGACGTGTGCCAAGGGGCTATCGATGTCTATGACTTTGGATCACTATGTATGAGAGGTATGTGAACGGCTTCAGGGCCGCAGTGGCCTAGGTACGACTAAAGGGCTATAGACCAATGAAGTGGGGTCATTTGTAAAGATTTGGTCATGACTCCATGTGGTAAGCTTGGTAGTAGCTGTAGTTGTATAAGTTGAACTCCGTCACTACTTCGATGGGTCTAGTGATTGACAGTGGTGGACATCGTATGCTTTACGCACTGAGTGAGAGATGTGAGAATGGTTGCTATGGTTGATTTGTTTGCCATCATTACGATATATACACCCCACCCCCGTATTCTTTCCACTATCTATTATGGCACCTTAGAGTATTGTACGGTATGTGGTACTAACTATTTGGTTGTAGGTCCAGGTTCAGGTATGGTTTAGTATACCTGTTATTGTTCTATTTAGATGCTTATCACTCATACCATGCTTTATGTCTGACCGAGAGTTTTATGTCTCTTCTTATTACTCTGGGTGCTCACACAAGCAAACTAGAGACAGGTTAGCTGGTGATGCACGGGTAGATGATCCAGAGACGAGTAGGAGGCTTCCACGTAACATATATATAGTATTCTCCCTGTGTTGTTGAAGATCACTGCTTGGGCATTAGTAGTGTATCTTCTACTTTAAGTTTTCTTTTGTTTTAGAGACAGTAAATTCGGAAAAGTTGTAATAAGCTGTACTTGGATTTTCCGCTGCTCTGATGTTGGTGTTGATTTTAGTTATCAGCTTATGCACTGTCTCACCTGTTTTATGTCAAGTATGTTATTATTATTATATTTTATGTCTCTGTTAGAAATTTGGTTTAATTTGGTTAAGTTTTGTTAACCCTATGATTAGTTTTGCTTAAACATGCTTAAGGGAAAATATGGGGTTTTGGGTATATTTGATCCATTTTGACACGTAAATTCATTGTTTTGGTGTTTATGGTTAGTTTTCTATGTTGCTATGACTGTTTGGAATGATTTGTGGTTGATTAGAATAGTTAGATGGGTCGAAAACGCCGTCGAATGGCGTAAACAAGTTGCTGGAAAAAGTTGCAGAAAGTTGTGCAGTGTTTCGGATTGGATCGGGTATGGGCTCGGATCGGATAGGAGAGCTGGGCAAGAAATCCGAACCGAACCAAAATTTGGCACAAAAGAGGCTTGGCAAAAAGGAAGGCCATGTTGTTTAAGCTGGGGATCGGAACGACTTAAGGACGAAGGGCTCGGATCGGATAAACTTAAGGATGAAGGGCTCGGACTGGAGTAAGGCGAAGGGATCGGATCGGAGTAAATGAAGAACGAGGGAGTTGATCGGAGTGGGAGCACGAACTGAATGGGAGATGGCAACCCGACCCAACCCGAAGTGGGACACCCGACCCGAACCGATGCAACGCTGTGGACCCGAGCCGATGCAACGCTGTGGACCCGAACCGAACCGCTACAAGGGAAGACTATGAACCGAACCAATTCAAAGTAGAGGACCCGACCCGAACCAATGGCTAGAAGGGGAACCCGACCCGACCAAGTATTGACCAATAAACCGAGATGCAAAGGTAGTCCAAGTGAGGAGCTTTGACTCAGGATCCAGTTGGGAACCAATGAGTGGGCTCCATGATTGGGCTTTGCTGCGGGGCGTGTGCCAAGGGGCTATCGATGTCTATGACTTTGGATCACTATGTATGGTAGGTATGTGAACGGATTCAGGGCTGAAGTGGCCTAGGTACGACTAAAGGGCTATAGACCAATGAAGTGGGGTCATTTGTAAAGATTTGGTCATGACTCCATGTGGTAAGCTTGGTAGTAGCAGTAGTTGTATAAGTTGAACTCCGTCACTACTTCGATGGGTCTAGTGATTGACAGTTGTGGACATCGTATGCTTTACGCACTGAGTGAGAGATGTGAGGATGGTTGCTATGGTTGATTTGTTTGCCATCATTACGACATATACAACCCACCCCCGTATTCTTTCCACTATCTATTATGGCACCTTAGAGTATCGTACGGTATGTGGTATTAACTCTTTGGTTGTAGGTCCAGGTTCAGGTATGGTTTAGTATACCTGTTATTGTTCTGTTTAGATGCTTATCGCTCATACCAGGCTTTAGGTCTGACCGAGAGTTTTATGTCTCTTCTTATTACTCTGGGTGCTCACACGAGCAGACTAGAGACAGGTTAGCTGGTGATGCACGGGTAGATGATCCGGAGACGAGCAGGAGGCTTCCACATAACATATATATAGTATTCTCCCTGTGTTGTTGAAGATCACTGCTTGGGCATTAGTAGTGTATCTTCTACTTTAAGCTTTCTTTTGTTTTAGAGACAGTAAATTCGGAAAAGTTGTAATAAGCTGTACTTGGATTTTCCGCTGCTCTGATGTTGGTGTTGATTTTAGTTATCAGCTTACGCACTGTCTCACCTGTTTTATGTCAAGTATGTTATTATTATTATATTTTACTCCATGCGCTGTGAGACATTCTGCAGGTTCCTCGTAAGTTAATTCCCTTCTTTCCTTTCTTCGGACGACCGTCCCGTGCTAGTCGGGCATGTGTACAGCGCACTTTCGGAGGAAATGCAGGCTGGTGCGGGGCAGGCCATTACACTAGTGCCAAGAGGAAAAGGGCTAAATCTGAGAAGGAACTGGTAACGACAGCTGTATGCAATAACTGCCATCAGAAAGGACATTTTGCGATAAGTTGTAAATCGTGGAACAAAAGAAGGAAGAATGGATCTAAACCCACTAAGAAAAAATGAAGTCTCATGATGAATGGAAATGCTATAAGTGTCACCAAGCAAGTCATATTGCACGGGAGTGCCAACTCTCTAAGAAATTTGAAGCCGTACATATAAATGGAGTAACAGAAACTTCTGAGCCCTCAGCTAGTTAGGGAAGGCCTGATGTTTTAGAAGGCATGCTTAATGTCAAAAACATTCCAGTTAAAGTACTGTTTAATACAGGCGCTTCGCGAAGCTTTGTTGCAAAGAATGCGGTTAAGAAACTGGATTTGAATTTGAAGAAGCTCAAAGAACCAATGACTGTCCATAATCCGGTTGGGGGTTCTCTCGATCTTAGCTGGATTTGTGCGGTGCCTATCTCTTTTTCCTGTTTTAAGTTCCCTACCATCTCTATCATCATGAATATTACTGAATTCGATCTTATTTTGGGATTGGATTGGCTAACCAAATATGAGGCAGAGGTTAGATGCGCCGAGAGGGTTGTTAGGGAAAAGATTAAATCAGGGAATTATATAACCATACCATGTGAAGGCCCGAATTCAAACAGAAAAGACTTTTGGTCAGCTCTAGATGTTTCTCCTGCTCAAATAGAAAATATCCCTGTAGTCAGAGAATATTCCAGACCTCATCAAAGATATTCCTGTCATAAAGAATCATGCAGATGTGTTCAAAGAAGTTGTCAGCTTACCTCCGCAGAGAGAAATTGATTTCAAAATTGCTTTAATTCAGAATGCAAGGCCAGTAGTGCACGCTATTCGGAGAATGACTCTAACGGAGAAAGAAGAACTAGACGATCAAACAAGATAGCTTGTATGGAAGGGTCTGATCTGGCCTAGTTTCTCTGATTGGGGAGTGTAACACCCCACCTCCGTTAGGGTCACTCTCAAAGGGAATGCCCTAATTTCGGTGGAGGTTTATAAGTACAAGTCACAGATATACAAGACAGATACAAGAACACATATTTGTAAACAGCGGAAGAACAACAAACTTTTATTTCATAAAGTCAAATACGTGTTACAACAATATCCTTTCCAAAAACATAACATAACACTTTCATAATCTGTCTTGAGTACATTATTTAAAGAAGCATAAATAAAACATAGATAAACTGCAAAAGCCCCATAGTGGATTGTCCAAAGCCATAGTTCAAAACAGGAAAGTCCAAGCAATACATTTCTCTTCTTCAGACAGGATGCTAAGGTTGGTCAAGCTGCTGTGTTCCCTCCCTGAGGACCTGGGGGGGGGGAAACGGAAGAAAGAAGACGAAAGAAAAGTAGAGTCAGACATAAAGCCTGAGTATGTCTAGTACTATTTTGTCTATGAATAAAGAACTGGGTATGATAAGTATAAACAAGAAATGGGCATGCACTATAAACTTGGTTAAGTTGTCTAGGGTCGAATGTACTATCGTACCCCATGTTAATCTCTGAACCCATATAAACTAGTTTCCAACTGGCACCCATAATCAGGGTGATGTGATCCATTCTATGATGATCGGCTCCTACTCGCATAGTTACATGTGTCTTACGGCCCCCGATGTCTGTAGTTACCTATGCTGGCCCCACTATGGGGTGTATCAAGTCCCATAGTGGCAACCCGACACAACCTTAGAGTGCACAGGTATGCTACTGGTGTCCAGTGCCTTATTTTTCTGCGCCGGAGTGTGTGCACGCCCGCACTCCGTTAGAACCTACACTGCTACACCACCGCCGTCGCTTTGACCTCTTACAATCAGCCCAGTAATCGTGCCCCACCCTGCCTAGTTTCAGGGTATCCTGATACACCTTTTAGGGTTACTGCTGAAAAGGGTCCCCCGTTACTAGGTTTTCTATCTCTAGCCAACATGCTAAGTTGGTTAAGTGTTTTCTAACCTAACCCCCACCAGTCCGTTTAGTTTAGCATGTTCCATTTTGATTAAGTCTTTAGTTCACTTAATCCTATCAATCCTGACTCAGCCTTAATTGTCTTATTAAGGCCCGGACCTCTCACATTAGACAGGTATTGTTGTGGCTGCCTGTTGCCGGTTGGTTCCGGGCAGTCTTACGCCACAACTCAGTCTAACCTCGGGTCCTTGCTGGGCTCCATGTTTAACCTCCCACATTGGATAGGTATTGTTGTGACTACTGGACAGCCGGGCGGTTCCGGGCAGGTTTACATCACAACTCAATCCAACCTCGGGTTAAACACATCATATGTTTTACATTTACATATTTTGTCATTCTTCTTTATTTCTTATATGTAAATATTTGCGGCCCATTATTAAGTTAATGGTGTAAAGGTTACACCAATCATGGGCCCAACCCATTCTTGAATTTGGGCCCTTTTACTTTAGTTTTCATTCATTAAATTAATTTAGCCCAACGTTATTTACCCCCGTTTTTACACGTCCGTTTATATATATATTGGGCTTAGCCTTTTAAAGCCCAATTTAGCCATGCGAAAGGGGAGGCTTATGGCGTAATTACATACACAAAGAGGGGGAAGGTGAGCGCATGAACTTGCAGTATGACGTTGGGAATACAAAATAGAAACTGGTGTATTTGCATAGTGGTAACATAGGTGACATGAATCAAAGCATGTGAACTTGTAATTGAGATATCATTATTGACCCATGAACCTATATTTTTACTTAGGCATAATGTCAAACGTAAGCATGGCATAAATATTTCTAGCATAAGCATGGCATAATGTCAAACATAAGCATGGCATAAATACTTCTAGCATAAACATGGCATAATATCAAACATAAGCATGGCATAGGTATAGTTAAATTTGTTCATGGCATAAATATAAACAAGTCATGTTCATAAGGTTTCTACATGTTTACAAAGAGGATACTTTGTTACTAACACAAAAGCATAGTTCAACTTAATCATGATTTAAGTCTAATCACATAACGATGTTATGCATAAATATTCCTAATCATGGTATTTGCTTTAAACTTGCAAAAAGGGATTTTTGAGTCTAACCTAGCCATGTCTCACATATGTCATCACATAATTCTTTTAAACAAGATAGGCTTAATCATGGATTTTCAATTATGCCAAATATCATTCATAGCCTAGCCATATTCATAAGTTTTGCAAAAGCATGACTTAATACATGGATTATGGTGTCAAAATTCCAACATAGTTTCATATGAACTATAACAACCAAACTTGTTTCAATTACTTGCAAAATGATTTATGCACACAAAAATATACATCATGATGGCATAATAACAAAGCCTCAGACTTGCATGAATTTCAATCAACTACGTACATGTAGCTTCAACATAGGTCATATAGTTTGCGAATATTCCAAACGTATATTTGCATAGAACTACCGCATGTAGTTCTTTATAATATCCAAACGTATATAAGAACGCACAAATATGAATTTCATTGCCACAATTCAAGCATACAAATCAATACAGTTGTTTATTCATACCAAAGTAATACTCTACTTACAATAGTTGCGGCGAATTCTCTAATTAAGAGATGTGATTCCTTTGTCGAATTGATTAGCTTTAGGTTGCTTGAATTGCTTTAGGCTTTAGAACTTTCTCCCTAATCCTCTCTCTAGTTGGCGGCTACTCTTAGTCGTTCCTCAGCAACATGGCGGCTATCTTCTTAATTTTGAATGAATAGATTAGGGTTTAGTCTAGGGTTGTTTATATAGAGGTTAGGAATTGATTAGGACCCTTGATGTTGCTAGGTTAGATCGTAGCCATTCATTCGATAGAGAGACCAATAAAAACTTGCCACCTAGCCCTAGTGACAAAGCAGACCATAGAAATTCGACCAAACACAGACCTGGCCAGCCAGGTTGACTGGGCTCGACCAGGTCGACACCCCTGTCGACAGGGCTGTCGACAGCCCTGTCGACATGGGTAGCCCAGGTCGACAGCCCAGTCGACCTGGGTGGCCCAGGCGGGTGTTCTTCCACCCTGGCCCGTTGGGCCCCACTTCGGAATATTTAATTATTTAATTCTGTTTGAATTTTAAACTTAATTTAAAAACTTCCGAAGGCCATATCTTCTTCATACGGACTCCGTTTTTCGAAAACTTGGACTCTATTTCGCGTATTTTTCCGAGACGAACGTAATGGCGTATCCCGTTTCCCTTAGTTCTTTGATTTGAAATTAATTATACTTTAATTTGTTAATTTCACAGTTATAGAATTTTCGGGGTGTTACATTCTCCCCCACTTAAAAGGATTTCGTCCCGAAATCTTCAAGTTAGGAGGAATGTATATCCTATAATCCAATCATCCATCTACTCATCCATCAAACACGAGCATCTATTGTCCTTAAAAGACTTCTAATGCTTCATGATCATATGCGAAGTGTGTGTGTGTACATGTACTTGTCTAATGCAAAATCAGGCGGTCTACTGATTCAGTTGACCTCCTTAATGCGAATCGTGTAAGTGCCATGAATCCATTATGTATGCAAATTTTTCCTATTCATGATTCTACATGAGTGCACAACCATTCAATACAAATGCAACATCCACATGACAACACATTAAAGTTCAACTACATCCGAATGCAAACATATATGCATATGCAATATGAAGTGACTGAGCCGATCTAAAACCTAGATTGTGTGTGTATATGCAACCACGAGCAACCACTAGCAATCACTTGCAACCACTTGCAACCATCATCCATAACATGTTTCAACTACATGTTTCCATCCAAAAGGTTTCTACCTAAAAGATACGGTCGAGGAAATATACCTAAAAAGATAGATAAAAGCGCAACTTAAGGAAAAAGAAAGATCAAGGATGTACCCTCGAACAGAAAAGGGTAGGCAGTACGTATTCTAGCTTCAGTTTCCCAAGTCGCGTCTCCCTCGGCGTCGCTCCACTGAACTTTGACGAGCTTGACTTCGCGGTTGCGTAGCCTCTTCACTTCCGTTCCTAAGATGCGGGTTGGAACTCTCCTTATGGTTGCTTCGCGTTCCACTTCGGCCTCTTCGAGGATATTTGGCTCTACCACTTCAGCAGTCTCATGTAGACATTTTCGGAGATGTGAAACGTGAAAAACGTTGTGGACTCCGGCCAACTTCTCGGGCAGCTCTAATCTATAGGCCATTTTCCCAATTTTCTCAATGATAGGGAATGGCCCTACGAATCTTGGCGCTAGCTTTCCGGTGGTTCCAAAACGAACAACGTTCCTTAGCGGTGATACCTTGAGAAAAACTCTGTCTCCAACCTCGAATTCAAGGTCGGTCCTTCTCTTGTCGGCATAGGACTTCTGTCTGTCTTGGGCCGTCTTCATCCTTCTTCGTATTAAGTCTACTTTCTCTGAAGTCTCTCGGATCATGTCTGGTCCAAGTATGAGCTTATCAGTAGACTCCCACCAACAAGTGGGCGATCGGCACGGTCTTCCATATAAAGCTTCGAAGGGCGCCATTCCGATGGTTGCTTGATAGCTGTTGTTGTAGGCAAATTCCACCAAAGGAAGGTGGTCTTCCCATGTCCCTCCGAAGTCAAGGACGCATAACCTTAAAAGGTCTTCCAAAACTCTATTCACTCTCTCTGTTTGGCCGTCGGTTTGGGGATGATAGGCTGTGCTCAAGCGTAACTGCGTTCCTACTGCTTCTTGCAGACTCCGCCAAAACTCGCTGGTGAAGATGGGGTCTCGGTCACTAACAATGCTAGATGGTATTCCATGGAGTCGAACGATTTCCCTAAGGTAAAGTGATGCTAGGGATGAGGCAGTTCTTTTACTTTTGACAGGTAAAAAGTGGGCGCTTTTAGTAAGCCTATCCACTATTACCCAAATGCTAGTGTTGCCTCTCCTAGACCTAGGCAGCCCATCGATGAAGTCCATTGAGATGCTATCCCACTTCCACTGTGGGACCTCTAGAGGATGTAGCAGTCCGCCAGGCTTTTTCTGTTCCGCTTTAACCTGTTGGCACACCATACACTTAGAAACGAACTCTGCCACGTCCTTTTTCATGCCGTTCCAAAAGAAAGTCCTTTTTATGTCTTTGTACATTTTATCTCCGCCTGGATGTATCGTCATCTTGGAGTGATGTGCTTCCTCGAGAACCTTCTTTACTAAATCTTTTGTCTGTGGGACGCATAGTCTTCCGTCTCGCCTTAGCAAACCCTTATCGTCGATAGAGTATCTGTTGAGGTGACTTGAAGTCTCACCCCTAATTAACCTATCAATTATTTCTACAAGCTGAGGGTCTTCGCGTTGTGCTGTCCCTACTGAATCCCATAAAGTTGGGCGCACTTCGAGAGATGCTAGCAAGCCCGGTACGAAATCGGAGGAGGGCCTAAAGTCGAAGCTGGCTATAAACTCTAGGCTTTGTCTTTCAACAAACAACGGGCTTAGGGTCAATTTCTTTCGGCTCAACGCGTCTGCAACTACGTTGCCTTTGCCCGGAGTGTAGGAGATTTCGAAATCGTACGAGGCAAGAAACTCCATCCACCTTTGTTGCCTCAAGTTAAGATCCTTCTACGAGAAAAGATATTTCAACGATTTATGGTCAGTGTAAAGTTCGAACTTCTCACCTAGGAGATAGTGTCGCCAAGACTTGAGTGCAAAGACGATGGCGGCTAACTCAAGATCGTGGGTTGGGTAGTTCTTTTCGTGCACCTTCAACTGCCTCCCGCCATAAGCTACTACCCTTCCTTCTTGCATTAAGACGGCGCCTAGCCCTGTCCCACATGCATCCGTATAAACGGTGAACATCTTGCTTCCATCTGGCAGCGTCAAAACTGGGGCTGTTGTAAGAGCCCTTTTCAGTCGTTGGAAAGCAAATTCGCAATCCAAGTCCCAATTGAACACTAGATTCTTCTTAGTCAATTTCGTGAGCGGAGCTGAGATTTTCGCAAAATCCCTTATGAATTTTCGATAGAAACCTGCTAGTCCTAGAAAGCTTCGGACCTCAGTTGCATTCCTTGGTGTCTTCCAATCCTGTACCGCCACTACCTTAGCAGGGTCCACTGCTAACCCTTGTTTGGATACTATGTGCCCAAGGAACCTCACCTCTTCTCCTTGTTGCCTTTTCCGCCTTTCTTAAAGTCTGTCTTCTTAGGCTGCAAACCCTCTTTCTTCCCTTGAGAGCTTTCTGCCTTCGTCTCCTTCTTGCCCTTATCCTCTTCTTTCAGCAACGCCATTTGCACCAATCTTTCATACGTGGCTCCCATGGGTATATGGGTCATGGCCAAACTGTGTAATGGCTCATTTAACCCCTTGACGAAACGGAGAGCCTTCTTGTGCGGGGTGTTGACTAGGTCAAGCCCAAACCTAGCCAGCTCATCAAATTGATTCACATACTCTCTAACAGTCTTGTCTCCTTGCTTAAGAAATAAGAATTTCTCCAACTGCAAACTTCTTTCCGCATCTGAGAGAAATTTGGTCTCAAACCTTGCCCTAAAGTCGTCCCATGTCTCCACTGGTCTTTCAGCATTAGTGACTTCCCACCAGTAGGAAGCCTCGCCCTTCAATAGCCACACCGCCAGTTGTACTTTTTGTCTATCTTCTACCTCAAAGATGATGAATAGGTCTTCAGTTTCTTTCAACCAATTCCTAGCTGCTACGAAGGACTCAGTTCCATGGAAATCCCTTCCTCTCATGGCTTTAAAATCTTTACATATCTTAGCGAATGTGTTTCCCCGAGGTGGAGGTGGAGGAAAAGGTGCCGCTGCGGCTGGATGATTCCCTTCTGCTGGGGGAGGAGGAACGGTAGGACCCGGCTGAGTGGCCCTTGCTTCTAAGAATCGTCTAAACCAACCAGGTATGGGTACCCCTTCCGGCAAGTTAAGTTCTTGGGACATGCTGAAACAAAAAGGATAGATTCAAAACGAAGGATAAGAGATAGTACCTAGGGCTTTGGGGAGTGGACTTTGCCTTTTTAAAAATAAAATAATATTTTTATCTTTTAAAAATGCTTCTTTAAATTTCCTTTTTTGAAAATAAATTTTCAAAACTTTTTTATCTTATCTGGTAAACCTATGCTCTGATACCAAGTGTAACACCCCACCTCCGTTAGGGTCACTCTCAAAGGGAATGCCCTAATTTCGGTGGAGGTTTATAAGTACAAGTCACAGATATACAAGACAGATACAAGAACACATATTTGTAAACAGCGGAAGAACAACAAACTTTTATTTCATAAAGTCAAATACGTGTTACAACAATATCCTTTCCAAAAACATAACATAACACTTTCATAATCTGTCTTGAGTACATTATTTAAAGAAGCATAAATAAAACATAGATAAACTGCAAAAGCCCCATAGTGGATTGTCCAAAGCCATAGTTCAAAACAGGAAAGTCCAAGCAATACATTTCTCTTCTTCAGACAGGATGCTAAGGTTGGTCAAGCTGCTGTGTTCCCTCCCTGAGGACCTGGGGGGGGGGGAAACGGAAGAAAGAAGACGAAAGAAAAGTAGAGTCAGACATAAAGCCTGAGTATGTCTAGTACTATTTTGTCTATGAATAAAGAACTGGGTATGATAAGTATAAACAAGAAATGGGCATGCACTATAAACTTGGTTAAGTTGTCTAGGGTCGAATATACTATCGTACCCCATGTTAATCTCTGAACCCATATAAACTAGTTTCAAACTGGCACCCATAATCAGGGTGATGTGATCCATTCTATGATGATCGGCTCCTACTCGCATAGTTACATGTGTCTTACGGCCCCCGATGTCTGTCGTTACCTATGCTGGCCCCACTATGGTGTGTATCAAGTCCCATAGTGGCAACCCGACACAACCTTAGAGTGCACAGGTATGCTACTGGTGTCCAGTGCCTTATTTTTCTGCGCCGGAGTGTGTGCACGCCCGCACTCCGTTAGAACCTACACTGCTACACCACCGCCGTCGCTTTGACCTCTTACAATCAGCCCAGTAATCGTGCCCCACCCTGCCTAGTTTCAGGGTATCCTGATACACCTTTTAGGGTTACTGCTGAAAAGGGTCCCCCGTTACTAGGTTTTCTATCTCTAGCCAACATGCTAAGTTGGTTAAGTGTTTTCTAACCTAACCCCCACCAGTCCGTTTAGTTTAGCATGTTCCATTTTGATTAAGTCTTTAGTTCACTTAATCCTATCAATCCTGACTCAGCCTTAATTGTCTTATTAAGGCCCGGACCTCTCACATTAGACAGGTATTGTTGTGGCTGCCTGTTGCCGGTTGGTTCCGGGCAGTCTTACGCCACAACTCAGTCTAACCTCGGGTCCTTGCTGGGCTCCATGTTTAACCTCCCACATTGGATAGGTATTGTTGTGACTACTGGACAGCCGGGCGGTTCCGGGCAGGTTTACATCACAACTCAATCCAACCTCGGGTTAAACACATCATATGTTTTACATTTACATATTTTGTCATTCTTCTTTATTTCTTATATGTAAATATTTGCGGCCCATTATTAAGTTAATGGTGTAAAGGTTACACCAATCATGGGCCCAACCCATTCTTGAATTTGGGCCCTTTTACTTTAGTTTTCATTCATTAAATTAATTTAGCCCAACGTTATTTACCCCCGTTTTTACACGTCCGTTTATATATATATTGGGCTTAGCCTTTTAAAGCCCAATTTAGCCATGCGAAAGGGGAGGCTTATGGCGTAATTACATACACAAAGAGGGGGAAGGTGAGCGCATGAACTTGCAGTATGACGTTGGGAATACAAAATAGAAACTGGTGTATTTGCATAGTGGTAACATAGGTGACATGAATCAAAGCATGTGAACTTGTAATTGAGATATCATTATTGACCCATGAACCTATATTTTTACTTAGGCATAATGTCAAACGTAAGCATGGCATAAATATTTCTAGCATAAGCATGGCATAATGTCAAACATAAGCATGGCATAAATACTTCTAGCATAAACATGGCATAATATCAAACATAAGCATGGCATAGGTATAGTTAAATTTGTTCATGGCATAAATATAAACAAGTCATGTTCATAAGGTTTCTACATGTTTACAAAGAGGATACTTTGTTACTAACACAAAAGCATAGTTCAACTTAATCATGATTTAAGTCTAATCACATAACGATGTTATGCATAAATATTCCTAATCATGGTATTTGCTTTAAACTTGCAAAAAGGGATTTTTGAGTCTAACCTAGCCATGTCTCACATATGTCATCACATAATTCTTTTAAACAAGATAGGCTTAATCATGGATTTTCAATTATGCCAAATATCATTCATAGCCTAGCCATATTCATAAGTTTTGCAAAAGCATGACTTAATACATGGATTATGGTGTCAAAATTCCAACATAGTTTCATATGAACTATAACAACCAAACTTGTTTCAATTACTTGCAAAATGATTTATGCACACAAAAATATACATCATGATGGCATAATAACAAAGCCTCAGACTTGCATGAATTTCAATCAACTACATACATGTAGCTTCAACATAGGTCATATAGTTTGCGAATATTCCAAACGTATATTTGCATAGAACTACCGCATGTAGTTCTTTATAATATCCAAACGTATATAAGAACGCACAAATATGAATTTCATTGCCACAATTCAAGCATACAAATCAATACAGTTGTTTATTCATACCAAAGTAATACTCTACTTACAATGGTTACGGCGAATTCTCTAATTAAGAGATGTGATTCCTTTGTCGAATTGATTAGCTTTAGGTTGCTTGAATTGCTTTAGGCTTTAGAACTTTCTCCCTAATCCTCTCTCTAGTTGGCGGCTACTCTTAGTCGTTCCTCAGCAACATGGCGGCTATCTTCTTAATTTTGAATGAATAGATTAGGGTTTAGTCTAGGGTTGTTTATATAGAGGTTAGGAATTGATTAGGACCCTTGATGTTGCTAGGTTAGATCGTAGCCATTCATTCGATAGAGAGACCAATAAAAACTTGCCACCTAGCCCTAGTGACAAAGCAGACCACAGAAATTCGACCAAACACAGACCTGGCCAGCCAGGTTGACTGGGCTCGACCAGGTCGACACCCCTGTCGACAGGGCTGTCGACAGCCCTGTCGACATGGGTAGCCCAGGTCGACAGCCCAGTCGACCTGGGTGGCCCAGGCGGGTGTTCTTCCACCCTGGCCCGTTGGGCCCCACTTCGGAATATTTAATTATTTAATTCTGTTTGAATTTTAAACTTAATTTAAAAACTTCCGAAGGCCATATCTTCTTCATACGGACTCCGTTTTCCGAAAACTCGGACTCTATTTCGCGTATTTTTCCGAGACGAACGTAATGGCGTATCCCGTTTCCCTTAGTTCTTTGATTTGAAATTAACTATACTTTAATTTGTTAATTTCACAGTTATAGAATTTTCGGGGTGTTACAGGGAGAAGCGGTGGTGTTTGTTCCAAAGTCTGACGGTACTCTGCGACTATTTGTGGATTATCGTGGCATGAATAAACAGACAATAAAGAATAAATATCCATTGCCGCGAATCGATGATTTATTGGATCGTCTGAATGGAGCACAAGTATTTTCAAGAATGTCCTAGCTATAGGTTTCCATCAGCTTCGTATTGCCGAAGAGTGTGTTTCTATGACAGCATTCAGAGGTCCCAACTTATTCTATGAGTGGTTAATAATGTCGTTCGGCTTATGTAAAGCCCCATCTTACTTCGTCGATTTAATGCATAGAGTGTTCAGAGGAGTCTTGAATAAGTTTGTACTGGTTTTTATTGATGATATTCTAATCCTCTCTAATTCAAAGGTCGAACATGAAAAGCATTTGGAATAGTTCTAGAAATTCTGAGAAGGAATGTATTGAAAGCCAAACTGTCCAAATGTAAATTCTGGCAAGATGAAGTAAAGTTTCTTGGCCACGTCGTATCAGAAAAGGGAATTGCTGTGGATCCAATTAAAATCACCGCTATTCAAAATTGGAAACAACTTAGTACTCCTATAGAAGTCCGAAGTTTTCTTGGAATGGCTAGTTATTACCGGAAGTTCATTAAAGATTTTTCGAAGATATCTAGTCACATAACGAAGCTTACAAAGAAGCACTCAAAATTCAAGTGGACTCCAAAATGTGAGGAGGGTTTTGAGGAGCTAAAGTTAAGATTAACAACGGCTCCATTTTTAACGATAATCGACGGCAATCAGGGCCTGAAAGTTTGTACAGATGCCTCTGGAGAAGGCCTTGGCACAGTATTAATGCAAAGGGGGCAAAGTTGTTGATTATGCTAGCCGTCAGCTGCAACCACATGAAAAGAACTACGCTACTCTTGATCTTGAGTTGTTGGCTATAGTATTTGCTTGGAAAATCTAAAGACACTATCTTCTGGGTGAGAAATTTGAACTGTTTACAGATCACCAGTCGTTAAAGTATCTGTTCACCCAGAAAGACTTGAATCTGAGGCAGCAACGTTGGCTAGAGTTCATTGCAGCATATGATTTTGAGATTCTGTACACTACAGGGAAACCCAATGTCGTGGCCGATGCGCTAAGTCGAAAGAATGTGATGATAGCCAGCTTTATTATTACGACATCCTTGATTGACAAAATATCTATTCTTCAGATAGATGATAATTTTATTAAGGATATGATCAAAAGGATTCAGAAAGGCGAACCCTCGTGTTTTCAAATAGATAATGATGTGTTAGCCTGCTTTGTGACCAGGCTACCCAAAGCCATGAATTTGAATATGAACTTACATTGATTGATGATCACTTGGATGGAGTAATAGAAGGTGGAAAACTTGAATTGTACATGCAAATGATACCAAATCGGATCCCCCCTTTGGATCGGATCGGATCCCCCCTTTCGGATCGGATCGGATCCCTCCTTTCGGATTCTTCCTTTTGGATCGGATCGGACCTGACCCGATCCCCCTATAGTAAAGTGGCCTGAAGCTGGAACTTTGAGCATTCGGTTCGGATTGGAATGGGAGGGCTCGTCCTGCTTGGAATGATGAATTCTGGACAGTTGAAGACCATTATCCCATGTTCTTCACTACTTCCGAAATCCCCTCCGATGCCGCCATGTGGCATAACCGACCCAGCACTTACCTGCAGCTATAAATACATGAGAATACAGCGAATTGAGGGGCTTTTGACACTTGATTTCTCAAGTATGCCATGGCTGAATTCCTTCACAAATAACTACCTTCTTCTTCAAAAAAAATCAATGAATTTGGAGAGAATTATTCATTGAATTCGGGTGTTTGAGGGAGATATTCATTGTAATTGTAATCTATGAATGAAATGAGAAAATATAAAGTGGACGTAGGCTCGTTAATGCCGAACTACTTTAAATCTCGTGTCTTTGTTCGATTTCTATGTTTAGATCAATATTCTTCGATTTTACCTACAAATCCTAGACAATTGGATGTTAGTGCCATTTTTTGGTCTAACACGATGGAACCCTAAGATTGAGAGGAAGGATTTGTGTTCCCGACATCCCAGAGCTAAAAAGGGAAGTGTTAGACGAATGTCACAAGTCCAAGCTGAGTATCCATCCAGGTGTGACAAAAATGTATAAAGATCTCAAGCGAACATTCTGGTGGAAGGCTATGAAAAGGGATGTTTCAATATATGTTAGCAGGTGCTCTACTTGCCAACTAGTCAAAAGAGACCAACAGAAACTTGCTGGATTGTTGCAACCGCTGGACGTTCCAGGTTGGAAGTGGGAACATATTTCCATGGACTTCATAGATGGTTTACCCAGAACCAAGAAAGGAAATGACAATATTTGGGTGATCGTATATCGCTTCACGAAGACCGCCCATTTCATACTCGTCAGATTGAACAGAACTGCTCAGAGTCTGGCGCAGATATATTTTAAGGAAATTGTTAGGCTACATGGAGTGCCGATAAGTATAGTTAGTGATAGAGATGCAATATTTACTAGCAAATTCTGGGAGGCATTTCAAGTAGAACTGGGAATGAAGCTGAACTTGAGCACCACTTATCATCCTCAGACAGATGGTCAAACTGAGAGGGTGAATCGTATACTAGAAGATTTATTGCGGGCTTGTGTTCTAGATTTTGGTGGATCATGGAAAGACTTACATTTGGCTGAGTTCTCATACAACAACAACTACCAAGCAAGCCTGACAATGTCACCATTCCAAGCGTTGTATGGTAGACCGTGTCGATCTCCAGCTTGTTGGGTCGAACCTGGTAATAGATTTGAATTGAGACCTAATATAATCCGTGATGCTGCAGACAAAGTCGATTTCATTAAGAAACGATTACTCGCCGCTCAAAGCCGAAAGAAGAGCTATGCCGATAAGAGAAGAAGAGATATGTCTTTTGCTGTTGGCGACTATGTATATTTGAAAGTATCGTCGGTGAGATGAGTTATCCGGTTCGGTAAAACAGAGAAATTGGTGCCCAAATTCATTGGTCCATTTCCTATCCTTGAACGGGTTAGAACTCTCGCTTATAAAGTTCAATTACCTGATTGGTTGCCTGGGGTACATGGTGTATTTCACGTATCTCAACTTCGAAAGCATGTTCATAACTCAGACTTGGTTGTGCAAGAGGCCGCACAATAGAATATTGAAATTACTCCAGAATTGGCTGTGAGAAGAGAGCCGCTAAAGATCATTGGCAAAGAAACCAAAGAACAAGAAGGTTCACATAGTCAAAGTGCAATGGAGTGGAGATCCGCGAGATTGTACTTGGGAAACTGAGGAGAGCATTCAGAAAGCCTATCCTAAGTGTCGAGTAGATTTCTCTGATTGACTCCGGTGCAAGGTACATTTACCATACTTTGCATTATCATTTAGTTCTCTACTTTGTTGTTATTTTCCTTTCATGGATGTGAACTTTTAATTCTATAGTCCGAATGATTTTAAAAGAATATAGGAATTGATTAGTACATTATTGAAAAGTTAAAAATAAAATTGGTTGTGGTTTGCATTGTGTCATTGTGGATTTGATTAATTAAATTATTAGAATGATAGTTAATTTAATCAATAAGAGAATGAATGGTAGAATTTATTCGATTAAATCACACGTTGAACTGAGTTAAAGGTAGACAGAAATATATAAATGTGCATTATATATGTTTCAACAGGTAAATGGATTAGCTGTTGATTAAAGAATTTAATTGCGAGCCCGACAAATAGGTAAACCTTAATGAGTTCGATGCGAAATATTATTATATAAACTCCTGTGAATGCCACTATATGCGGAGTGTTGGTTGTTCTATGTGTAATAATAAACGTCGCCATAGGCTAGTAACAATTAATTTTGAACTACACTACATGGCATACTTCTTGAAGATAGGCATAGTTCATCATATGCCACATGAGCATTTGGAGCTTGTGTGACGAGGCTGAAGATTTACCATGCGACCGAGATGCTTATATGGCGATGACTATATTTTACAGGTCGAACTGATGACTGATATCAACCATATAAAATGTAATGGTAAATTTCCAGATTAAGAAAAACGCCATACGGGTCTGGAGATGACAATAAATACGTCTCTCTGGTCATTAAGGCACAAAAACCATTTATAGGGTGACGAGAACTTATTCTCTGGAGTTATGATCTATACTCACTCCCCTGTGGACACCAGAATATATCACTATAAATATGTGCATGCTTATTAGGATTTATTGGGTACCTAGTACGACCCAATAAATTTCCAAACCCCTCCCCGTACAAAGGAGATTATGGCGAAATTTTTCGAAAATTTAGGGTGTTAGCCAAATTTATGAAGAATTGAAAAATTCTCGGAAACTGAAAAGTTGGAGAATGGAAGCCAGATGGAAAGTAGAGTTGATTAATCAAACCACTTTTGACTTTGTTCCTTTTCGGGAATGAAAAGTTTTAAGTGGGGGAGACTGTAACAACCCGTAAAATCTGAACCAGTTTGAAAATTTTAATTTGGCTATTTTAGTGGATTTAAAATATTTAAAATAAATATTTTAGATAATAACGATGAAAAGTAAGTTTGAATCGACATTTGAAAATGAATATAATTATTTCTAATTATAAACAAGGCCTGAAATTGCGCGGTAGTTTCAAAATTTGAATTCAAACTTTGACTGACTGTACCGGGTGCAAATTAAAACAAATTTTAGTGAAACCAAAAATATTTAAATCTGTTAGTGAATATCTTTCTAACGAATCTGAAAAAACAAAGTTTCGTAGCGTGAAGCAAAAGTTATGGCTAAATGAATTTTCAGAAAGGTCGCGATAGAGTTTATTTAGCCCGTGAAAATGGCCATTTTGCAAACGACCTCAGAATTTGACGAAACAACTTTTGTTGGATCCGGGATGTTAAATTATTGCCAGGTTTCAAATTTCATTATTTTTGAAGCTAGTATGTGAGCGTGGCAAAGGAAAATGTGTTTGGTCGATTTTTGTTAAATTGGATTGACCAAAAAAGGGACATTTTTCAAACAGTCTCAGAATTCGACGAAACTAGTTTTGTTGGGACCGTATTGTCAAAACATAGCTAGAATTATATTTCGGGAATTTTTAGATTCAGTATGTGGCCCCGACAAATTGAAATGTACGTTCAAATCAAATATTGAATGTGTTATATTTTAATTTAAAGAAAAACTGACTGAAACAGTCGAATGGGCCTACGAAACATATCCCATTGTGTTCGGAATGGGGGTATTTAGCAATGGACGACAGTCGTTGGGTTTGGATTGGAGTTCGTATGAGATAAGGGGTATTTTGGGATTTTTAAAATTTATAAATATAAAAAAAAATCATTGGTCCTCATCAGATCTTCCCCCCAACATTCTCTCTCGCCGCTCCTCACGATTAATGGGGGCCATTCTTCATTTCTTCCTCCCTCGTTTTCTCTACCCACACACAACGAAACCCACCCCTCCTTTGGAGTTTTTTTTTACAACATCAAGAGAGCTTCGAATCCATATCGGATTTGCCTGCCATCGTCTAGTGTTTTAGGAGAATCACCCTCACGAAGTTGCGCCGCCTCAGGCCAAAATCCTCCTCCCCACGGCGATCGAGCCGGCGGCGGTTGGCATCCCCTGGAGAGGATTTCGAAGCTCTTCCTCGTCGTGAAGAACGATCGACGAATCTCTGCGCGGTTTGCTCGTAAATCGGAAACCTAGTTTTGAACAGGTTTGAAAAAATATACGGCTGGAATTATTTTAAACTATTTTATAGAACTTTAAAGCGCTATGGCTTTTGATTTCACTGTAAAAATCATATCTTTTTCATTTGTTGACGAAATTCAGTGAAACAAGAGACAGTGGGCTCGTGTGGACGTCTTCTACATTCTAGAAGAGACCGCATATTTTTTTGAGCCTTCTGCTATTTTTGGTGGAGTGGAACCAAATGTGAGATTTCTATATTATAAACGATATGGAAAACGACGATGTATAAATTATACAGTCGATGTATGAGTTATATAAGCGGTGTACACCTCATGTATAAGCGTTGTATAAGTTGTACGTTCGATATATAAGTTATATACGCGTTGTAAAAATTATATATTTGTTGAAATAGAGGTGAAATACTTATATAAATATATATACATATATATATATATACATACATATATATATATATATATATATACGCCCCTCGTCCACAAACCATGGACGATATTTATTGGTTGTGATTGGTGTGGAAATTGGTTGATAGGGAATGGTTGATTTGAATTGTTTGTGGTTGAAATTGATTGATTGTGGTTGAAAAATACCCATTTGTGGTTGAGAATTATTTGGTTGAAACACATAGGATTAGTTTGTGGAAAAGAAAAAATATACATGCTTCCTGCATGCGAACTAGATGCATGAAATCCCCATTGTCAAAAGCTGCAATGCTTTAAGGTAGAGCGAGGAGACGTAGTAGGGACGGCCCCGGTTTTAACTACCCTGCCGTTATGCTGCCGAAATTTTGAATAATATTCACGTGTTAGAATTATTTTCATGTGTTGAAACTATATTCGTGTGTTGAATAGAAAACATTCATGTGTTGAATAGAAATTCATGTGTTGAATGGTATTCGTGTTTTAAATAAATTGTTTTAACAATAAAAATCACATTTTTATTTTGTATATACGAACTATAGAAACCATTCATGTGTTGAATAAAAATTCATTCGTTGAATAGAAATTCATGTTTTGAATGGTATTCGTGTTTTAAACAGATTGTTTTAAATATAAAAATCACCTTTTTATTGTATATATACGAACTATAGAAAACATTCATGTTTTGAATAGAAATTCATTCATTGAATAGAAATTCAAGTGTTGAATGGTATTCGTGCTTTGAAATAATTTTTTTATAATAAAATTCATATTTTTATCATCTATATGAACTATATAAAATACTCGTGTTTTGAAATAAATTGCTTTATAATAAAAATCATATTTTTATCATCTATATGAACTATATAAAATAGTCGTGTTTTAAAATTGCTTTACATTAAAAATCACATTTTTATTACATACATGAATTGTTAAAAATAGTGGAGTGTTGAAATAAATGTCGGTTGGATAAAAATATCATTTTTATCAAAGGTATGAAAAGCATATGGTTTTGAAATCGAAGAATAGATTATATATATATATAATTAAAATAAATCGAATAACGAAGTTGTAGTTCGTGTTTTGAAACCATAATTTCAAACGATTAGTGCGGGAGATCCGACCATCGGATTTTCCCGAAACTGAAATCGTCGGGTTCGCCTTGGAAATATCTTTCCAACGACACCAACTTTGTAAAGATCGAACAGTTGGATTGTCTGGAATGTTCAATTCAAATCTGAAGAAAAACAGCGCTAGAATCGATTATTTATATATGTTATATATATATATATATATATATAATTAAATTAAATCGAATAACGAAGCTGTAATTTGTATTTTGAAATCGAAACTTCAAACGAGTGTACCGGGAGATCCGACCGTCGGATTTTCCCAAAACTGGAACATTGGATTCGTTTTGAAAATATCTTTCTAATGATATAAATTTTGTGAAGATCCAACGGTTAGATTTTCAGATATGTGTAAATCAAATCTGAAGAAAAACAGCGTTACGGCCGCGTTATTGCCTGAATCGTCGTTTGAATGAATTGGCTATTTTTAAATAAATAAAAATAGCGATAAATTGTAATAAAATATTATAAACGATATGGAATGTGAAATTTAGAAATTAACTTAAGGTTAGCTGAGTCGAATGGTTTCCTGGGTTTTGATCTGATGTTGGTTTCGGCCTTCGGGGTTAATATTTTGGAAATCGTTCTCTTACTAATTTACGATTGGTAACTAATGAATTGGAATAAGGCGTATGTTGTGTTTGTGTAGCACTTGTTTATTATATACGCGAGTTGCTCAGAAAGACCGGGTTTATCCCATTCTGAATAACTGAATCGACGATGAGGAATCGATGATGAAGACGGTGGTTGAAGAACGGAGATCTTCACCTCGTTTGGATGGTAACTGATGTCCTGATTGGGAGGCATCCCGAAATATGGATAATGAGTGATTATCATCCAGACGTACGTGGAGGTTGATTGGTATGCGAGGCATATACTGCCTCTGGTTTCGTTCAGCCCCAGAATGGACTTGCAAATGGACTGTGTGTCTGACATTGGAATTCATTCTGTGTGATTGATAGCCATCAGTTGCATGGTGTGAATTGCCTGTGTGGTATGCTAAGATGCAGTGATCAAGGCTTCTATTGAAAAGCAAAGTCTTGTGGTTGATGATTAAAGTCCGGCCTGCATGGCCTAGCTTTGTGTATAACGTTAATTCGCGAGCCTCACACCCCGGTATGAACCATAAATGGGAGAGGATCTCAGGGAGGGCATGCGTTTCCTTCTAGCTAGAGGTGGTGTCAGTGCTTAAACTGGCTAACATTTATAGTATTTTCACCTGTGTGGTTGTTGCTGTTGCGAGGCGCCTCGGTAATATCGGTCGATCCGGGACCGATGGAGTCATTCGTTAGCTCATTGACGCCCCATAGGGCGGGAAAACGCATTGTTCAGGCATTTTAATCCACATCGGTGGACCGGCCCTGACGATCCAAAGGCTTTTATTGAGTACTTGCCTAAGACATGGGCTAGAGCGTCTCGAATTCGGTAAGGACTATCTTTTGCCTTAATTCAGGATGGAAATCCAATTTCCAAATACGTCATCGTGCGGTTTTGATTGTATACCTATATATGGCGACATAGTGGTATGGGGCATTAATGCCATCTATGATTGATACTTATGATTTGAAATTGTTTTTGAAACATATAAACACTAGTAATAATATCAAATGCTTTTGTTTTATTCGTATCTAGCATATTTTGGCCGTTATAAGGTAAAAACTCTGTCCTCCGGTTTGCGTTGCATTGTGTGATGGGAACTGAGTCTTATAATGGCTTCATTTTTATAAAAAAGCATTGCGATGTTTAAAAGATTTACTTGTTTTAAAGTAATGGCAATCCAATGGAGTAAACTCGTTGCGCGAAAGTGGCGTGGTCCTGTGATTAGCCATATTATTAAAGTGTGTTAAGTAGATTTCTCATACCAGTCCCATGACTGACTCGTAGTTTGTTTCACTTGCAAACCCGGGTGCCCCTTTTTCTTCACGGGAAGCCTTGTGTTCAGGTTTTAGCAGGCTCTTTCTGGATAGCTGGAGCTGAAGATGGATTGTATCATTGGTCTCTTTTTATGCTGTTCAGCTCCTATTGTACATATTATGTTTGTTTTCCGCTGTAGACATTTGTGTATTGCTGAGCTGTATTTGTACTAAGTATGATCCTGTGTACTGTGTAACTCTGATGATTACGTTTATCCAGTGTATTATTTGTACATTATCTGGTGTATTTATTTATTTACGTTCTGCTGTTATCTATTTATATGTTATATTCCAAAGATTACCCTTTACACTGTCGTACGGGTTTTTGGCGTCGTCACAATATCAAAATATAATTTAGGTAAAATTATTTCATTTACCCTTTTTGAAATGTATTATGTCGGTTTATCATATACAAACGTTTAGAAACCCCTACCGATACAGTGGATCAAACTGATCGACCAGAATTCACAAATTACTCAACCAATAAATCTCCACAAAATAAAAATTATTTTTATAAAATCTATAAATACGTTCACTCGTATATATACACTCAACTAAATCTAGGATATTACTAATCCTATCTCTATTGAGTTACGCCACAGAGCCAAGGTAATTCACTTAACCTCAAGCTCTGATACCACTGTAACGACCCGGAAAATTTTCGACCCAGAAGATTCGACATACAACACATGTCGACCATTCAAGACTCGAAAATTGACTGGATAGTACATGAAAGAAGTTAGAGGGTGAGAATAGATAAGATAGAAACTTATAATAGAAGAACAACACAACATCCAGAGTAACACGAACCTCACAGCAGAACGAATAACATATAATATACAACATAACTTTGAAATATAAATCTGTGCTTGAATATACATATCATTTCCAAAGTACAACACTTACAACACAACGGAAATAACCATAGCTATGAAATTCTGAAGCCTCCTGCTCCAGCTCTCCAAATATATCTGTGAATCCCGACTACTTGACTGCCCATACAAATTTAAGCACCCAAGAGTTTAGGGAAAATAAACAAAATAAACTCCGGGTCTGTCATGTGAATGGTGTGAGTAAACTCAAATCACTTGTTTAACTTTTAAACTCCTTTCAAAAGAAAGAATAATCATAAGACCGATCCACACATAAGCATGGATGGTTTTTACCTTACGGTAACCCAAATCATTGGTAAAACAATATTTTTCTGATATTACAATAATGTATAACACAAGTAATATCAATCTAGTAGAACGCTTTCATCTCACGTTCTACTTATATAATATACAACCAAAACCGCGGGCGCTTATTTGGTAATGGATTTCCAACTCTAACAAGGTATGGATCCACCTTCCGATCAGTGTACTCTAGAAGCGATACACTGGAGTTCAACAAGAACATCTTGTAACTCGGCCACACATGACTGACCACTCATTTCGCTTGAGTGTATCGAATATATTATCACCTTACATTTGGTAAACCAACATAACCATTCCCGGGAGATAAAGAATTGAAAGAAGTAACAAATGTGAATATTTTCCAGATGGTGACAATATACCCTACTTGGGTGCGGCCCACATAGCCATGCTGCCTACCCGATTTCTGTCATTTCCCAGTTGATGAGGCTGGAGGTCATAATGTATCTTTCAACAGATTGCTCATCCATTCACTTTGAATGCCACATCGTCATACCCGTCAAATCATAAATTGATTTTGACAAAAAAACCACGGGTATAAGCTAAGAGAAATGAATTCCTCCGCCACCAACATAAATACGTTTGAAACGATCAACTCACGTGATCTACCAGCTATACTCTGTCAAACATTCTTCCATACAGGTTGTCCTGGGACTAGGCAAACCGAAGGTACTATTCTGTAAACAGGATAGCCCTTGCATAAATCCATCTTCAATTTGTCTTCAATCTATTTGATTTGAAACGCTAATGCCCTTACGGTGTGGTTCTCGGATAATAACCCAACGGTCTCTCCGTATTGACGACGGAAAAATGGTCACAACTTCGATAGTTTGTGATTTAACTATCAAAGAAAAACACGTGTGCAAACAAGGATATTATTTCGAAATGGAAATTATATCGATCAATCATCGATCCATATTTATACCTTTAAATTCATTTATCATTTAATTTATTAATTTCCTTATTTTCAGTTCCCATATATTTAACATTTCTTATTTTCTAAATCTAGAAAATATACGTTATTAACTTTGGAAAACGTTCCCATAGTTATTCCCATTTCTCATTTTCTATTATTAGAAAATATTGTTGATCTTATTTGGTAAACATTTCCAAACTCCTTCATTAGTTTTAAACTGATGTTTAAATAAAACATCGCTCTGCCAATTCGAACCATTTCACTCATTAACTAAATTCACTTATCCATCCTTCATTATCAAACCTTACTATTCTTTAGTTAAGAAGGAAGTCAATCAATTTGCGGTATAATTACCTCTCAGACCTTAACTGAACAATGTTTTAACTTCGGAATAGTCAAATTTTATCTTTTAAATCTTTAACAAACTTCCTTACGTAACTCTCGGATTCTATATACGAATCCTCTTCTTTTACAAAATTTATTTGATTAAAAATCGTGGTGTTATAATTCCCTTACTTTCGATATATATTAACTTAAGTGTAGCTTTTCTTCCTTACTTTAAATAAATACATAAACGATTTATTAAATAAATAAATCTTGATTTAAAAACCGAAAAGTAAATAGTACTTTCCAATATTCGATATAATCGAATTTCAACGTATAACTATCCTTCGAATAACCTTTATTCGATAACTTTCCTTCGAATAAACTATTATTCGGTAACTCTTTTCGAATATACTATATTCGATTATCTCCTTTCTTCGAATAATATATTCGACTAACTCCTTTGGATTAACTCATTTGGATTAATTTGGTTTGATTAACTCAACTTATTTAACTCAACTCGATTAACTCAACTTGATTAACTCACTTGATTAACTCAACTTATTTAACTCAACTTATTTAACTCAACTTGACTAACTCCTATCGAATAACTAATATTCGATTTATTTATATTCGAATAACTATGTCAGTTTTAACTTTATTTCGAATAGCTAATATTCGATCCATTCGCTTGACTCTAGATCGCAGCGATCACAATGGTTACGCCTGATTCCCTCAGGAAACATCTGACCCCTGTAGGCTATCTGCAGCCCTGCGAATTTCGCTAGCAGTCGTACGAAATGGCAATTCATCCTGAATAACTATGTTTGACTAACTCTATCTCAAATAACTATATACGATCAACTCTAATTGAATAACTAATATTCAAATTCGATTAACTATGTTCAATTAACTCTTTCTGGTTAACTCTTTATTCGAATAACTAATATTCGATTAACTCTAATTGAATAACTAATATTCAAACTCGATTAACTATGTTCAATTAACTCTACTCTAGTCAAATAACTCTAATTCTAATCGATTAACTCTAATTCTAATCGATTAACTCTAACTGGTTAACTCTAACTGATTAACTTTTCGTCTATATTCAGTTTCAAATATCGATGCTGAAATCGATTCATACTTCTCTATATAAGTCCTGAGTTATATATTATATTTATCCAATGATGAATATTTTACTTAATTTATAAAATATTATTTATAAATTAATCATCCTAATTTGTCTGTTTAAAACAGATTTCTATTTAATTCCACTTTAAATAAATCTTTTCCATTTATCTGTTAAAAACATATTTCCGTTTTCTGTTCATTTTCTAAATATTCCTTCGATTTAATTCTATTTATTTACCAAATAAATATTCCTTTGAATTCTATTTATTTAACCAATAAATATTCCTCTCTATTCTATTTACTTTCTAAGTAAATAATCCTTTTTATACCTCTATTTAGCTCCACTTATTTCTGTTTCAATTCTATTTGATTTACATATATTTCTTTTTATATATTCTATTTGTTTTACAAATAATCCCTTTATAAAACTCTATTTGTTTTACAAATAAATATTTTCAATTTATAATCTATTTGTAAATGTTTTTACAAATATTTCCTTTTCGATTCTATTTGTAAATGGTTTACAAATATTTCCTTTTCATCTTTATTTATTTCCTAAATAAATATTTCTTTTACATCTTGTTTTTACAAATATTTTCCTTTGTATTTGTTTTACAAATAATTTCCTTTATATTTGTTTTACAAATAATTTCCTTTATATTTGTTTGAATTTGTAATTATTTCCTTTTATAAATTCCTTATTCCTTTTATATATAAAATCCATTGATTTTATATAAATAATTTATTTTCAAAATATACTTTGAAAATCGCCTTTTTACATCCCAGTATTTCTTACGGTATTTAAAGTACCAAATAACAGTGATCGATATCCTTCAACACACATAATCCACAAGAGATTATATATCACATCATATATTACAATATATGAACAGAACAGTATTATAAATATTGAGGAATCTAGTTGGATCCATCCAACCTGTTTCCCTGCATCACAAATGTTAAACAATATAATTTACATCGATTTCATTTCAATATGAAGTATTCTGCTAAACGGAATCTATATATATTTAACGATTTAAATATATATCGTTATCTATAATTTCAACTAATACATAAGCAATTCAACTAAACAGTTAACACACATCAATCAACAGATAATTATCAGTTCTAAAAATATGTTATAAAAATATAACTGTTCAGAGTTGGTGAGTTTTACTCACTTTGGCAGTTCATCGTTAAAGAACGATAAACTGTTGTTTGATTTGAATCAAACAATTTATTCCGCCATAAATTCAAACGAGCTCCAATCCACTCCCAGTTAGTTCCATTGGGTAGTGTCCATCCATACGATCCCAACAGATCTTGTTTCGCTGAATTTCGTTCAAGTATGAATTTGTTATGCTTTATACAAATAAATACACTATTTAAATTAAAATAAACTTAAACATTTATTTTATAACGGGCCTCACCTTTTATGAAACCGACCCACTACCTCTCAAGCCCAACCGCAACTTAGTCTTCCCCTCCAAATACATGAACACAAGCTCCAGGTAGTCGCTCCATTTCGTTCACCATACCTAACATTTCCAGCCCCAAGAACTCCATTGTTTCTCCACTATAAATCAAATAAAAATGTCCATAAATTTCCCCTTTCAATCCTCTCCATCTACATACCAAAAACCTGTAGCTTGATACCACCATTTCAATTGGGTCGAATGCTAGTTCGTGTATAACCGTGAAAACCACCGAACCCTTTTCAATCGGAAAACCCAACAGACTTGCTACACGCTAGTACTCAACACCGAGATCTCAACTCCATCCACCAAAACAACCATCAGTATTTAAATCCCAAAAAAACTTAAACCCTAGGTTTTCGCTGAAGACATCGAGAACCAGGACCGACATCGAACACAAAAAAAAACTGAAATGGAACTGAAGGAAATCACGCCAGGAATTCAAAAATGTATACCTCATGATTTATATTGTTTGGATTTTTATTTTGGGTTTTCCTTTTGCCGATTTTTTTGCTGTGATTTGGTTGGTTTGTGAGGAGATTGAATATGTTCTTTGCATTTTAAACGTGAATGTGTGGCTGAGAAAGAGATTGACATGGCCTGTTTATGTTCACTCATAAGTTAGGATATTTTAAGATCTTTTACTTTTATCATTTTATTTTAATATTCGGTTTGCCTTCTAAAAATTCTTGTGATCACACAATATATTCAAAAATCATGAAAATTGTCGTATAGCTACTGTTTGACATTACGGACCCAACGAAACTGGTTTCATCGAATTCCGACTCCGTTTGCTCACACAGCGTATTTTTAACCACTAGAATACTGACTCTTTTTCACATTAAAATCCCGTACGGCCACATACAGACTCCAAAAATCATGAAACTTGAAGTCTAACAATAATTTACTATTCTGGATCCAACAAAATTAGTTTCGTCGAAAACGGAGTTCGTTTGTAAAACTGGCTATTTTTAAAGCTCAAATAAAACATTTAAGTATATAAATATATTTAAAAACAATTAAATTAAATATTTATGAATAAATATTATCGTATATATTCACAAGGAATTCACATAGCTCCATATCGGGATTTTAAAATTCGATATTCCAAATCCAGTGTTACATCGATATTCGATTTATATTTAAAAATCCATTTAAAATATAATAAATCGATATAAATTATAAAGCAATTCCATAGTGACTTTTCTAAAATTTGATTTGGACATAACTAAAAACTACATGACGAAATCCTGATTTTCTCTTCCATTAGAAAAATATACTTCACCAGCTCCGAACGTTTCTTGTTTCACAGAAATCCGGCTTAAAACGGACCCTGTATATTCATTTGAAGTTCAAATCGCCAAATAGTGAACTGCCGCGCGCTTTCGAGCTCGATTATAATTATAATATAATTATACATTCAAACCTCGTTTTTAAATAATATATTCGTTATTCAGATTCAATTCCAAATTGAATTATATCACATAAATAATCCAATTCACACTATATTGTGAATTCCAGTATTTTTGATTATTTCTGAATTAAATATATTATTCTATTTTGTATATTAATTAAATATTACATATTATTTAATTAAACGACCATTTAATTCGATAAATCACTATTTATATAATTAAATTAGTTATTTATTTATTTCTAAAACACGAGACATTACAGGAAGATTAAAGATTAATTATAAAAGAGTTTATCTTTGATAAAATTAATGGGAACCTATCCCTAGCAATGTGAATATTTGGATAAAAGAATATTCTGAATTGGAATGAGGCGTATGTTGTGTTTGTTTAGCACTTGTTTATTATATACGGAAGTTATTCGGAAAGGCCGAGGTTATACCCATTCTGAATAACTGGTTCGACGATAAGTCGACGATGAAGATGGTGGTTGAAGACAAGAGGTCTTCACATCGTTTGGATGATTACTGATGTCTTGATTGGGCTGTACACCCAAGATGAGGTAATAAGTGGTGATCGTCTAGACGTACTTGGAGATCAATGGAATGTGAGGGCCTCTCTCCTGTATTGGACATACGGGACGAGGAATAAGGTGCCTCCGGTTTCGTTCGGACCCAGAATGGACTTGCAAATGGACTGTGTGTCTGACATTGGATTTTATTCTATGCTGATTGATCTCTATTAAATATATATCTGTTGGTGGCGGAGAATTTATTCACTTGCTTAACAACCTTCTCTGAGACATATGAGCTCAGAGGTTATATATCGATGGAAATCAGTTGCATGGCGTGAATACCCTGTGTGGCATGCCTAAGTGGCAAATGATCAAGGCTTCTATTGAAAAGCAGAGTCTTGTGGTTGATGATCAAAGCATAGCTTTAATATAGCGCCGCTTTGTGTATAACGTTAATTCGCGAGCCCCACACCCTTGTGTGAACCAGAAACGGGAGAAGGACTCAGGAAGAACATGCGTTTCTTTCTGGCTAGAGGTGGTGTCAGGGTTTTACACGGCCTAACATTATTATATTTTTACCTATGTGGCTGTTGCATATGTTGCTTTACGAGGCGCATCGGATATATCGGTTACTATGGAACCGACGGATATTGAATCATCTGGCTCATTTACGCCCCATAGGGCGGGGAAACGCATGTTCAAGGATTTTTAATCCACTTAAAATGTGGACCGTCCCTGAAGATCCTAGGTGCAGTTGCGGCTGTATCCTGAGGCTTGGGCTAGAGAGTTTCGAATTCGGTGAGGGCGATCCCTAGCCTCGGTTCATAGATGGAAATCCAACTTCCAATACGACATTTTTGGTTTTAATTGTAGAACTAGTATGGCGACATGATAGATGGTATCCATGTCGTCTATGATTGATACATTTATATTTGAAGTTGTTTTCTTCACTTATAGTAATAATAAAAGATTAAATTCCGCGTATCAAGCATTATTTGGCTATTATAAGGTAAAACCCTATCCTCCGGCTTGCGTTGCATTGTGTGATGGGACCTGGGTCTTATAATAGCTTCATTTTCTTTATTTAGCATTGCATTGTTGGTTATATGCACTGGTATTCTTGGGGTAAACCCGTTCCGTGTTATACGGCATGGTCCCTTGATTTACCTAACTTTAAAAGCAAGTTTTAAATAACTGTTTTAGTTCTCACACCAGTCACATGACTGACCTGGAGTTTATTGGTTTAACCTAAACTCTGGGTACCCTTATTTTCCGCACGCGCAGCTAGTAGTTTTGGTTTTGCAGATTTATATTCACAGGATCCTGGTTTATAGCTGAAGTGATATTTGGAAAGCTCTGCATCCGTGTATATCTTTCAGTTGTGTTATGTATTATTTTTCCGCTGCATTATAATTTAAATCTCTGATATTTGTCAAATGTATATTATTTATATATACTCTGTTATATTCTAGTACTCTGATGTAATTTTTGTAATAAGCAATGAAATGTTCCTCTGTTTGCGTTCTGATTTGTCGTGTTCTCAACTCAATCCTGGCTTTCCTTTACGGGGGAGTTTGGGTCGTGTCTACTGGATTGGTTATTCGTAAACAATATGTTTACTGGTCCTATCATACCTATAACATGGTCAGCACGTTTAACATATGAGCCTTTTACGGCCCTATATCTTAGGCGCTTCGCTATCCATCATCCACATAAGTAAAATGTTTGGGTTCTATACCATGACATCAACTCTAGCTAGAATGAAATGCATGCACTCTCTATTGTTCCTAATCCTGTTTTTGTCTCATACTAGGGTATGAAGATTGCAGATTAATGCTATACACAAAGCTATGCTATATTAAACCCATGCTTTGATCATCATCCACAAAGCTCTGCTTTTCAACAAAAGCTTTGATCATTGCATCTCAGCATGCCACATTGTCAACGCATACCATACAACTGATGTTTACCGATATATAACCTCTGAGCTCATACATCTCAGAAAAGGGTTTTAAGCAAAGAGAATAAATTCTCCGCCACAAAACAGATATATATTTAGTAGATATCAATTTATATAGCACAAAATACAATGTCAGACACACAATCCATTTGCAAGTTCGTTCTGGGTCTGAACCAAATCGAAGGCACCTTATTCTCATCCCATATGTCTAATACATGAGAGAGGCCCTCGCATATCCGGTCGATCTCCAAGTACATCTGGACGACCACCACTTATTACCTCATCTTGGGTGTACTGCCCAATCGAACGTCAGTAATCATCCATACGATGTGAAGATTTCCGGTCTTCAACCACCGTCTTCATCATCGACTTTTAATCGTCATAATAGTTATTCAGAATGGGTTAAACCCAGTCTTTCTGAACAACTCACGTATCTTGTAATAACCCGTAAAATGCGAGCCAGTTTGAAATTTTTATTTTGGCAATTTTAATGAATTTTGAATATTTAAAATGAATTATTTTAAATAATATCGACGAGAAATTTATTTTGAATGGAATTCGAACGTATATTTATATACGTTGTCGTTAGAATATAAATAATTATATATAATTATAAATAGAATTGAAAATGCCGCGGTAGTTCGATAATTCGATTTCAAACTTCAACTGAATGTACCGGGTGCAAAACAATCCGGATTTTAGTGAAACCAAAAACATTAGGATCTATTCGTGAATATCTTTCCAACGAATCCGGGAAATCAAATTTTCATAGCGGGAATCAACAGATATGTCCAGTTGAAAATTCTGAATAGTCGCTATGGAATTCAGGCCCTTAAAAATGGATATTTTGCAAACGACCTCGGATTTCGACGAAACCAGTTTTGTTGGGTCCGTGGTGTCAAGTTATTGCTAGATTTCAAATTTCATAATTTTTCGAATCAATATGTGAGCGTGGCAAAGGAAAACGTGTTTTGACCATTTCAGTTGATTTTAATCGACTGGAAATTGGCCATTTTTCTAACGGTCTCAGAATTCGACGAAACTAGTTTTGTTAGGACCGTATCATCAATACGAAGCTAGAAAATATTTTTCGGGAATTTTTAGAGTTAGTATGTGACCCCGGTAATTTGAAATGTACGTTTAAAATTCAATGTAGTGATTTAAATGTAAATTAAACGGGAACTGATTGTAACAGTCGAATTGGCCTACGTGGCATATCCCATTGTGTTCGGAATGGGGGTATTACGCTAGGGACGACAGTCGGCGGGTACAAATCTGAGTTGAAACGAAAAGTCAACATTAGGGTTTTAAAGGAAAAAAAAAATATAATTATTATATATATATTTACATACCCCCCCCCCAAATCATTATTTCGGATCGAATATAAAAAAAAAAAAAACCCGAAACCCCGTCGCCCCCGCCCCCCCACGTCGCAGCCGCCACCGCCTTCCCCCCCCCCCCCCCCAGGTGTGCCGCCGCCACTTCTTCCCTTCCTCCTTCCCCTTGCCTTCCTCGACACCGAAGCGAGACCCCCTCCCCCCATCCACCGACGCAACCGAGCCCCCCTCCACCTGCTCACAGCCGCAGCCACCACGACCCACCGCCGTGCCTCCCCTCTCCTGGCGCCTCTGCTGCTGGCCAGCCCCTCCTCCTCCGCAACCTCTCACCTCCCTCCCCGTTTACTGTAAGTGGTATATTTATTTTGCTTTGTTTTTTTTATTTTATTAGTATATATTTAAAACAATATTTTAAATTCGATTTCAGTTTTTATTTTTATTTTTCATAGATATAATAGAGAAAGAAAGTGATTCGATTTTTAACAATAAAAGATTTGATTTTTATTTGGTAAAAGATACGATCTTTATATTTTTAAAGTAATAAAAATATAGTTTTATATTTTTAAAGAACTAAAAATATAGTCTTTACTATATAGAAATATTAAAAATATGATTTTTATATTTTTAAAGTATTAAAAATATAACCTTTATAGGAAAGAGAATATAAAAATATCATCTTTGTATATGTAGCGAAATAAAAATCTGATTTTTATTTTATATACGTTGAGATAAAGTGGTGATTTTTATAAGGATGAAAACTTTATTTTTATAAAGGCGAAAACTTTATTTTTATAAAGGCGAAAACTTTATTTTTATAAAGGCGAAAACTACATATTAGAAAAGGCGAAATCTATATTTTTATAAGGGCGAAATCTATATTTTTGAAATAGAATTTTTATCTATATATTAGCGGTAAGGAAATATGATTTTTCATATATTGAATAGCATAGTAAAAATTCGATTTTTAAATATATGAAGTGATTATAAAAATATGATTTTTAAATTGAAAGTGAATAAATAAAAATATGATTTTTATTTTAAAGAGATCAAAATATAAAAATGTGATTTTTGTGTATATAGTGACTACGGGCAACGAAGATGACGAAGATGGGATAACGAAGAAGATTTCTATAAATGAAGTGCCGTGGAGCTTGGATAGCTTTCTGTGAGAACTTCTCACTCTAGATTCTCTTTTTCTAGTTATATATATATACTAGGATGTAGACGGTGCTTAGTAGCACCCGACACCCGTCATCCACAGACCATGGATGGCTTGTTTGTGAAATTGTTTGGTTGTGTAGTTGATTAGTCTAATTGGTTTGAATTGAATTGTTTGGTGAATTGAAATGGATTTGATTGATGTGTGAATGGCGTGGGCCTTCACTAGACCGGGGATAAGGCTAGGCCTCGTCCCGTTTCTAGTATAGTGCCGTTATGCCGCCGAAATTTTCTAAAATATGTTAGAAAAATAAAAATATCATTTTATTGAATAAATGAACTGAATAGAAATTCATGTGTTGAAATAAAATATTTTATCGTTAAAATTATAGTTTTTAACGTGAAAGTGAATAAATAAAATATTTATAAATAAATCGGCCGATTTATTTATATACACTGATTTGACTGATATTGATTGGGTCGATAAATTTTACACATCGCCCAACTGCACAAATAAAATCTGTGTTTGATTGTTTGAAACCCCACACGGGTGTTGGGATGAAATTTGATGTTCACTCATCCTGATTGATTAAATATGTCGATCGGTCGATTGACAGACTGTTATAAGCGTCAGATATCTATATTTGATGCTTATACCGTGTAGTGCACTTTGGTTGATGGTTGATTGTTTATTAATGCTAGTATATACATGTGTTGTATGGAATCCATATAATTAACGTTATATGGTGATTGATTGGGCCTCATTCCAATCGGGAAAATAAGGAATATTATAAAAGAAAATTCATGTGTTGAATATAAAAATAGTCATGTGTTGATGATGTTCATGTGTTGAGTGAAATATTTTATACAATGAAATTTACATCTTTATCATATTTAAAATTAGAACTACTTCCTAGTAGAAGTCTAATTAAAATCAAACGATAGATACCATAGTTTTATAAAATATTTTACATAACAAAAATAGTGATGTGTTGACAGTACTCATGTGTTGAGATTAGTCGTGTGTTGAAAGCGATATAGATTCATGTGTTGAATGGGATAAATATTCATTTGTTGGATAGAATAAAGGAGTTTTGAAAAATATAAAGCCGTGTTGATTAGAGATGCGTTATTTCGACGTGAACGATATTTATATCGATTTTAAACGATTTCGAAATGAATTGAATTGAAAACGATTTCGAAATGAATTGAATTGAAAACGAATTCAAATTGATTTGAAAGCGAATTGAAATGAATTCAAATTGAATTGAAATTTGAATTGAATAGAAATGAATTTCAAAACGAATTTATAAAGAAGAATTCAATTTTGATTTGAATTGAAAAGGAAGTTGAAATTGTTTTGAAACGAATTTAAAACGATTTATAAAATTCGTTTTAAAAAGGAATCGACGAAATATATATTATATATATAATATAATGGCCTGAATAGAACGCGCCGCGCCGCGGCAGTTCGCGAATTTCGACCATTTATTTCAAACGGACATTGCGGGAGATCCGACCGTCGGATTCTCCTAAAACCGGAACCGTTGGGTTCGTATCGAAAAGAGCTTTCCAATGAATATTATATATTTGAAATCTAACGGTTGGATTTGGAATTATGTCCAAATCAAATTCGAAAAAGGTCGCTGTAAGTGCAGTTCGATAGCCGTTGATGGAAATCGACTGTACGGGCCTTGATAAAATTATTAAAAATATTGATAATTTGTGTAAAATCATAATATGTGAATTGGAAAGAACTGGGATGAAAAACTCCATATTTGAAAAGATAAAAATAGATTTTTATCGAAATGAACTAGTTTTGAACTAGAATTAAAATCAATTTATTTTTAAAATAAATAAATTGAATTTGAAAGTGATTTTAAAAATAACCAATATTCCCAATATGTGAATTGGACTGGAGTAGAATCGAAATTATCTTCGGGATATTTCGATGTTGGATTTCGTGACTATACAAATATTGTTATGGGGATTTGAAAGATATTTTATATCGTTATTTCCAATACGATATTTGTTGGTTTCAGAATTTGATATTGAATATAAGCCGGTATATTTTCTATTCAGAACCTTGTATTTAATATCAAATGTGATTTGGGTTTGTCGTGAATCATGTTTTAGATGACATTGGTTCTTTAACCCAGTTAAAGGCAAGATGTTGATTTTTGAAAAGATTAAAACTAAGTGAAGTTTTAATGAATCTTTAATTAGATTAAAATGTGAATTGATAATTTAAATTATCAAATCTGAAAGGTGATCGAGAGTGGAGTAGCACCAGTTTTGCTCCAAAGCGATAGTTAAATCTTTAATTAGATTTGAACGTGAAATGGTAATTAATTTTACTGATAACACCGTGGTGTTAGATATGGAGTATTACCAGTTTTGCTCCATGGGATATATAGGTTGGGATTGGGAAATAAAATAAATAATTACTTCGGTGTGGTTCGTTAATCCCGACTAGTTTGAAATGATATCCAAAGGATGATTATAGGATAAATTTAGAAGAATTTATCTTGGATAAAATTAATGGGAACATTTCCCTAAGAATGTGATTTTGTGAATAAAAGGATATTCTGAATTGGAATGAGGCGTTTGTCGTGTTTGTGTAACATTTGTTAATTATATACGTGGGTTATTCAGAAAGGCCGGGTTATACCCATTCTGAATAACCGATTCGACGAGATGTCGAAGATGAAGACGGTGGTTGAAGACCGGAAGTCTTCACATCGTTTGGGTGATTACTGATGATCTTGATTGGGCTGTACACCCAAGATGAGGGAAAACAGTCGGTGATCGTCCAGACGTACTTGGAGATCGATGGATATGCGAGGAAAGTGCCTCCTGTTTCGTTCAGACCCAGAACGAACTTGTAAATGGATTGTGTGTCTGACATTGGATTTTATTCTGTGTTGATTGATCTCTATTAAATATACATCTGTTTGGCGGTGGAGAATTTATTCTCTTGCTTAAAGCCCTTCTCTGAGACATACGAGCTCAGAGGTTGTATATCGATGGACATCAGTCGCATGGAGTGAATTGCCTGTGTGGCATGCGTAAGTGGCAATTGATCAAGGCTTCTGTTGAAAAGCAAAGTCTTGTGGTTGGTGATCAAAGCACGGTCTGTGTGGCGTAGCTTTGTGTATAGCGTGGATTCGCGAGCCTCACACCTCGGTATGAGTCAAAAACGGGATACGGACCCAAGGAGTGCACGACGTTTCTTTCTAGCTAGGGTAGTGTCAGTGACCTACCAGCCCTGACATTTGTATACTTTTCACCTGTGTGGTTGTTGGATACGAGGCGCCTAGGATATAGGTCTGTAAGGACCGGGAAACGTGTGTTCAGGAATTGCCAATCCTCAAAAGTAAGAGAGGACCGGCCTTGGAGGATCCAGGGGATTGCTGTGTGCGGTCCCGAGGCATTTGCTAGAGTGTCTCGAATGCGGAGAGGAGCTTGCCCCTTGCCTCGGCTCATGATGGAATCCAATTTCCAATACGTGATATTGCGGTTTTAATTGTAGAACTAGTATGGCGACATGATAGATGGTACCCATGCCGCCTATGATTGATATTTATGATTTGAATTGTTTTGACACTATACACTTATTATAGTATCAAATAATGTGTTTTAAACGTATCAAGCATGCTTTGGCTGTTATAAGGTAAAAACCCTATCCTCCGGCTTGCGTTGCATTGTGTGATGGGACCTGGGTCTTATAACAGCTTCATTTTTCTTTATTTAGCATTGCGCTGTTTGTTCTATGCACTGGTATTCTTGGGAGGAAACCCGTTCCGTGTTATACGGCGTGGTCCCTTGATTTACCTAACTTTAAAAATAAAGATTAATAATTGTTTTAGTTCTCACACCAGTCCCATGACTGACCTGGAGTTTATTGTTTTAACCTAAACTCTGGGTGCCCCTATTTTCCGCACGGGCAGCTAGTAGTTTTGGTTTTGCAGATTTATATTCACAGGGTCCTGATTTACAGCTGGAACGATGCTCGGAAAGCTCTGTATCCGTGCATTACTTCTAGTTGTGTTTTATATATTTTTCCGCTGCTATGTAATTTATTGTAATATCTGATATTTATCGAATGTAATTTATTCATTTATACTCTGTATATTCTTGTATCTGATGGAATTGTTGTAATATACAATGAAATGTTCTTCCGTTTGTGTTCATTTGTGTGTTGTTCTCAAAGTATCCGCTCTTTCCTTCACGGGGAAGTTACGGGTTCTTACATATCTTTAAAATCAAATTATAAATAAAGATATCACACATCTCATTCCAATCCAGAATATTCTTTTATTCAAATATTCATTACTCTGGTAAAGGTTTCCATTAATTTTATCAAACTTTTACATCAATTAAACCTTTGTTTAATCTTCCTTTGGATATCATTTCAAAAGATTTTATTACATCTTTTCAACATTTAAACCATATTAAGGTTTATAAAACTAGTCAGGATTATCGAGCCTTACCAAAGTAATCATTTATTATTATTCTCAATTCCAACTTATTAATCACATGGAGCAAAACTGGTGGTACTCCATATTTAACACCCATAGTGTTATCGGTAAATTTAATTACCATTTGATGTTTTAATCTAATTAAAGAATTAACTATCGCATGGAGTAAAACTCATGGTACTCCATTCTCGAACACTTTTCGAATTCAGTAAATTTACTTACCTCTTTTTAAATTTCAGTCAAATTAAATATTCATTAAAAATCCAGCTTTGTTTTAATCTCAAAAATCATTACTTAATGATTATTCAATTTTAGGAAATTAATCGTGTCTTTAACTGGGTTAAAGAACAAATGTCAATTAAAACACTTCTCACGATAAACCCAAAATCAACTTCCACTAATATGGAATCTTCATGCAAATCTGCACAATTTATAATTGGTATAAATTTCTGTATCAGACTAATACTATAAGTGGAATAATGACGAAGCCTTTTAAATTCCATAGATAGCAAATGCCTTTCTTCAGAGAAGATCATCCCGATTATTATTAATCGAATTCCATTCAATTCCAGTTTTATTAAATAAACCGGAAAACTTCTTTAAATCTTAATTAAAAGATTTATTCCTTTCACAACTAGGTTCAAGAACAATATTGTTTAAGATACCATTCACGACGAACCCAAAAATCAATTTAATATTAAATATAAATCTTAAATGGAAATCATGTTGACTTACATTCAATACCAAATTCTGAAACTAACAATATCGTTTGGGAATAACGATATAAATATCTTCCAAATTCCTTCACCATATCTATATAATCACGGAATTCAATATGGAAATATCTGAGAGTAATCCCCAATCGAATCCATTCCAATTTCATACATTGCAAAACTGCTGGTTATAAAAACCATTTACAATCCAATTTATTAATTCAAAATCGTTGGATTATTACTCTAGTTATTAACTAATTCGTTCAGATAAAATTATATATCTTTAATCTTTTATAACTTGGAGTATTTAATCCAAAATCTTTCTAAATCATTTGTTATGATTTTACATTATTTTTTCATATTTTTATTAATTTTATTAAGGTCCTTACAGTCGGTTTCCAATATCGGCCATCGAACTGCATCCATAACGACCTTTTTTAAAACTGTTTTAAACATATTTGAAAATCAAACCGTTGGATTGTAAAAATTCTCATTTTATTGAAAAGCTCATTTAATTACGGTTCCAATGAATCCAAGTTCAGGAGAATCCGACGGTCGGATTTCCCATTACGTCAGTTTGAAGTTACGGGTTGACATTCGCGAACTGTCGTTGCTTGACGCGTTCTATTCAATCCTGAATCGATTTAAATATTTTTAAATATAAATTGAAACGCTTCATAACCACTTTTATAAATTATATAAAATATATATAATCATGTTTGAAAACTCGTTTCAGTCATTTATCTTTATAATTGCACATTTCACTTTTCGGTCAATTTTAATATTATTTTTACGTCAAAAAATTCGTTATTTTTACGAATATTCATCGATATTTTTATATTTTTTCTTCCGTCGAAAATCGGACGTCTAATTCAAACTTCAATTTCCATTGAATATTATATTATAAAATTATTCTATTTTATTCTGGATTGAAATAATATTCAGTCAATATCCTTATAAATTACTTTACATGGATTTCATTCATCATATACATCAAAGAATAGTTGTAAACAACTATCAAGCATCCAATTAACATCTAGTGTACACTTACGTCCATATAAGCCTTAAATAAAATATTTAATGCTCATATCGGTATGTTAATCAGTCGATTAACATCAAATCTAAATGCTTGGTGTAACAACCCAGAATTTTGACAATAAATAGTTATTTAATTAAAAGCTCAAAAATAGGAATTTTTGATAACAATGGAATTTGAACACGAAATTTTTACCGTTGCGTTCGTCTCGGAATTTTGGTCAACTTTCATGTTTGGAGTTTCGCGAATGGAGTCCGTATGAACAAGTTATGAACAAAATACGAAAACGGACGGAAAATAAATAAAACATAATAAATTATATATAGTAATATATAATTACCCGGCCACCTCACCAATGACGACTAGGTTTTTAGGGTTATTCTTGTTATATTTTCTAAAACGAATGGACAGATGACAATTAAAATAGATCTAACGGTCCAAGGCCATTTACAACCCTATATATAAAGGGGTAGAGCGTCATTCTTTTCCATTCAAATCTATGACTGCAGCGGAGCTCTGCCATTTTTCTCTCTCTCTCATCTTACCTGATATATTCAATTAAAAAATAAACACATACAAATAGATCAAATCAAATATACATAGAATTGAGAGAATAAACAGATTTAATGGAAGAGAATGCAAATCGACGCTCAACGATAGATTCTTCGCTCTCTTCCCTTTTTCTTACATTTTTACAGATCTAGATTTTTCCCTTTCTAGATAAATTGTAGATTTATAAGAATTTGGGGATTGTAAGCCTAAAGGGTTAAAAACTTATAATTTGGAGGCTATAAAGTGAGTGGGAAATTTACTAACACAGATATAATGATTTATCTATTTCGTTTGAATTCAATCTATGTTTTGTGCCTATCGGATCTGTTATTTAAATAATTGTAAATTGCGATAACCATCAGATCTGATCATGAATATGTTTGAAATTGTTAAATGAGAAAGTTATGATTATGTATAAATATGAATTGTAGGATTTTTATATATATTTCCACATATTCCTACAGGTTATGTCACGAATTATGAAATATGTTGTTTATGCCGCATAGCACTATGGATCTGGAAATCAGTCCCATTAAACATAAATTTGTTATAGTTATGTTCCGGATCTTTAGTTCAGTGCTGAAATATGAAATGTGTGAATTTGGGTAAAAAGATGAAAATTGTGTATTATGTGATTTTAAGAATAAAAGAAATATTCCATATTTAAATTCAATTTTGTTGGGTGTTTGGCTTAAGTATTGTAAATTATGTTGTTTCACTCATTTTTAAATAAACAGGCATTATTTTAGAATCGCAAGAGGTATGACAAAAAGAATTAAAAAGGGGAAAAGTGGTGCAAAGGTACATATAAAAATAAATACATATTTTTCTATGTGATTTGCATCGACTGTTCCAAAATAAAAGTACATTACATATATTTCTTGTGATTTGGAGATATGCCAATTCCCCAAAATAGGCATTGTAACACCCCGTATCTTATGTGAACGTATAAGCAACAAATCATAGAATAATTAATTTTTAAATAAGAATCAAGGGAATTGGGTTGCGCCATTGCGTTCATCTCGAAATTCTGCTTGGAAACAAGTCCGAGCTTTCGAGAAACGGAGTCCGTATTAGGGAGATATGACCCTCTGAAGTTTCAGAGATTTTCAGAATCGAAAACAGCTCGAAAATTGGAATTCAAATTCGAATTCAAAATAACAGAACAGGCTGGGCGGGAAAATTCCCGCCCACGGACCAGGCCGGCCTAGGGGTCGACCAAAGTGTCGACCTCCCAGGGGCCAGGTCGACCATAGTGTCGACTTGGGGGTCGACCTGCTCCCGAAACCCAGTTTTTGAACCTGATTCATTCTGTTGTTTCTGGTCTCGTTTTCAGTGTAGATTCGTCCGCCTAATCCTATATAAATAGCCCCCTATCCCCATTCTCTTTGCACCATTTTTCTCTAACCTTATACTGCACAATTTCCTTCCTATACTCTGCCTCCGTTCTTATTAAATAAAATAATGGTGTCTTTACTCTGCTGGAATCAAAACTAGGATCTTCTTCCAATCTGAATAAAGTTAAAAGGGAACAACTATTTTCTAATCTAATCGATAGTCCACGCCAAAGGAACGTTATTCAGTGTCCGAACTCAGATACCATAAATCAAGACTTTCCTTTTTGATAGTGAGTACAGTTATTTTTAGATATGAACTTTAATTATGATCTTGACGTGTTTATAAATCTGAATCTGAGGTTATGTATATTCTTATCTGTCAGATCTGTTTTTCTGTGACTATTCTGTACCTCTTTTTTTTTCTGTTCTATAGTCAGGCTACTACGAGCCTGCACCTAATTTCATAAGAGATTAACGCACGAATGCTAAATTTTTGTACAAATAATGAATAATGCATAATTGGACATGAAACTGTTGCCTATGAAACTATTGCCTATGACAATGATTCATGCCTATGAGACTATTGCCTATGACTATGACTCATGACTATGAGACTATTGCCTATGACATTGAATAAGAAACTATTGTGATTAGTCGCCCATGACTATTGTGGTTAGTTGCCTATAACTAGTGTAGTTAGTTTCTTTTGCCTATTCCCTTAATTCTGTGAGATCTCATAATTAGTGTGTAACTTGGCTAGTTTATTCCCGTTCGCTGTTATGTACATCGAACCTATTGGAGCCATTATTATTGTATTTGGTTCGTTATTGCATGCCTATTCTTTTCTTGTGCTTATCCCCTACTCCTTTTGTTTGTGCCATTTCATGAGTACTTAGAGAACTTGTGGAAACATGTTATACGGGGATTGGGCGTAGCTTAATTAAGTTAATTTGTGATAATAAATATGTTGGCATAATCTGAATTGGCTATAATAGTGAATGATTAACATGTATATTAGTCTTGGACATAAATGGTGAACTAGAATATTAAATCTAGTTTTGACATGAACTGTAAATGGGAATATTAAGACTAAGATTTGGTGAATATATTGTATTATGAATTATGACCTTGATTTGTGCATGCAAGTTTAGGCTAAATTTATGATTAGGCAAGATATGTAAATAGAATTTTAGATATATATAATCTGCTAAATCTGTTATCTGCTAAATCTGTTAAATTGCCTAATCCGTTATCTGCTAAATCTATTGAATTGCCTAAACTGCTAAATCTTTTATCTGCTAAATCTATTGAATCGCTTAAACTGCTAGATCTGCTATCTGTTGAATTGTCTGATCTGTTGAAAACTAGACAATGGTAATCTGGGTATGGAAATATGCAAGCTCGACCTAAGACTTAGTAAAACATGGAAATTTGATTAATATGTTGTATCCTGTGAAGAAGTTTAATCTGTTAAATAAATAGAATTATTCTGATATCTGTAAAAATCTGTATTGGAATGAATTGGCTATGACACGAGGTTAGACTCTGTTTGCGGTAGTAGCCTTCCCGGAACCAACCGGCTTAATCAGCAACCGCAAACTGTCAGTCTAATGTGAGAGGTCGTAAGCATAACTAAAATATGCTTAGACACGAGGTTAAGTCTGGCTTGTGGCAGAAGTCTGCCCGGAACCGCCCGGCATATCCAGCGACCAGAAGCTACCGGCCTAATGTGAGAGGTCGGTGCATTAATATTTAATTAATGCAAATCTGGGATAAATATGATGTCTAAAACTTTTTGGGTGAATAGGGTTAAACCAACCGGATTGATGAATTTAACAAACCCGTTTCGTAAGTCGGTGGGCCCAATACAAAGTTAGACAATCTCTAAGTCTGTTAAGTAGTGTACATCTGATCTGTTAGTCTGAAAACCTGTTAACTTGATTTTTTGATCTGTGAACTAGTTGACCTGAACTCTGTATGTCTGAAAACTTGTAAACAAGTTAATCTGAAATCTGTTAGTTTGGGGACACAAGGTTAGGAGGTAAAAATACTTGTTTCATCTGTTGTTTGGGACCCATATTAGTCAGTAACCATTTCTGGTATCAAAACTATGACCCAACAGTAGGTAGGGTCCGGGCACGCTTACTGAACTAATTATAAGTGATTCATTCTGATAATGGTGAGGGGTGTTGATGGTGCGTTCCAACCGGGTCATGTGCGTGCATGGATCCAGGTCTGCCTCTGAGGATGTAAGATGCCGTGACATCTGTAAATAGGTCTGTGTCATTCAAAGGTTGCCACTTTAGGGAATGACACACCCTTTTGTAGGGCTAGCACAGGGTATTTATGTATTATGGAGCCGATCGCATGGGGTAGGATTTAGGGTACACTTAGTTCTGTCTGTTCTCTAGGGTACCATCTGTTTCTATTGGGTGGTAACACCTGTCTGCTTCTACGTGGTACCGTCTGTTGGGGTGGTAAAGGCCCATTTACTGGTGTACACCTAATTCTAACATTCTGTTTCCATAAGGATTATTCTGTTTCTATTCCTGTACCTTCTGTTCAGGTCGTAAAGCCCCATTATTCTTTTTTTGGTTAGACATTAGGGTAACACCTAATCCTGTTATACTAGTATTAGAGCAGAGAAGTGAAAAGTAATAGCTTATATCATTCTGTTTCTTCTGTTTAACCTAAGTATATCTGCTACTCCTGTTACTGTTATCTCGCATCCAGTTTTATTTGCATGCCATGATTATTATTATCTGTTCGTATGCTGGAAATCACTGGGCCCGCCAGACTTTATGTCTGACGTCGTTTGTTTTCGCCCTTTTTCTTTCCTCTCCCCCCCAGGTTTCCACGGAGGGAATACTTTAGCTTGATCCGGATTTCTTCTGGTTGAAGTACTTAAAGTGCTTAAAGTATGGCTTGACTCCTTATGGGAGCTTCTGTGGGGATTATGATTTAGAAGTTTTGTACTCTAAGGGCTTTTGAAAAGGGCTGATATATATATATATATATATATATATATATATATATATGTATATGTATGTATGTGACGATCACAAAATCCGAGGGGCGGTATTAAGGATAATCATTGGAATATAACACATTAATCATCATAGCAGAGTACGGATAATAGCAGAAACAATAAATAGAATAATTTTACATGGATATGACAGCGGAATCACAACATGTAAGAATATCAGAATAGCATAGCGTGGGATATAACTTAGTAAATAAAAAGGAAAGTGATCAGTCATCATCGCCAGAGGCGGAATACATACATGCGGTGAGACATAATAAGGGTATCGGTCTACATCGCCGAAGGCGTAATGCATTTACATATGGTGAGGAATACGGAAAGTAAATCAGTCTTCATCGCCAGTGGCGGAATCATAATATAAGTACAGTAATGGCGGAAAATGTCAAAGTCGTCTCTGTGAAGTCAGCCTCGCCATGAGCCAAAAATGCACTCTATGCAGCAGTGCAGAGCCAAAAACAACCTGTCACCTGTGTACTAGGCTGCCCGTGTGAAAATAAGGGCACCCGCGTTTGCAAAGTGAAACAAACAATGAGTCAGTCATGGGGACTGGTATGAGGAATCTATTTAACAGTTAAACAACAGTAAATGGCAAATCATAGGACCACGCCACTTTCGCGGAACGGGTTTACTCCAGTGATTGCTAGTGCATTTAAAACAAAGTAAATTCTTTTTAAAACAACGCAATGCTTTTTGAAAGAATGAAGCCATTATAAGACTCAGGTCCCATCACACAATGCAACGCAAGCCGGAGGATAGAGTTTTACCTTAAAATAGCCAAATATGCTTGATACGTATAAAACGAAATCATTTGATATTATTACTAGTGCATATATGTTTCAAAAACGAATAGCATCATAAATATTAATCATAGGCGACATGAGCGTCCCATGCCACTATGTCGCCATATATAAGTTACAATCGAATCCGTTATCTCGTATTGGAAATTGTATTTCCGTCATGAGTCGAGGCAAGGGGTAAGCTCCTCTCCGCTTCGAGACACTCTAGCTAATGCCTCGCGACTACACACTCTGGGCAACCCCTGGATTCGGCTGGGCCGGTCGTCACTTACGTTAGAGGAATGGTTATTCCTAAACACACGTTTCCCGGTCCTTACAGACCTATAATCGAGGCGCCTCGCATTCCAACAACCACAAAGGTGAAAAGTAGATATATATGTCAGGGCTGGTAAGTCACTGACACCACCATAGCTAGAAAGAAACGTCGTGCTCTCCCAGCGGTCCGTATCCCGTTTTCAACTCATACCGGGGTGTGAGGCTCACGAATCTACGAAATACACAAAGCCAGGCCACGCAGACATTGCTTTGATCATCATCCACAAGACTTTTCTTTGCAACAGAAGCCTTGATCACAGCATCTTGGCATGCCACATAGGCAGTCCACTCCATACGATTGATTTCCATCGATATATAACCTCTAAGCTCGTACGTCTCAGAGAAGGGCGTTAAGCAAAAGAATAAATTCTTCGCCGCCAAGCCGATATATATTTAACAGAGATCAATCAGTATAGAACAAAATCCAATGTCAGACGCACAGTCCATTTACAAGTCCGCTCTGGGTCTGAACGAAACCGGAGGCGTCAAATTCCTCGTATATCCGTCCAATCAACACATACGTTCAGACGGCTACTACTTCCGTCCATTTCCGGTTGCTACTCCGGTTAGGAACCTCAGTAGCGCCCATCCAACCGATACGAAGATCGTCGGTCTTGAATCGTCTTTGCATTTTCCAATTCGAATCGCTCGATAAATTATTTGAAATGAGGGTTGGCTCAGCCTTTTCAAATAATTCATGTCATTAGAATTTAAATCGATTCTTTCTATGGTTATATTATTCGACATCCATCTTTCAGTTATTTAGTGTTATTTTCATGTCAAACACATACAACCATCGAATATCAAACAATTCAAGCCCAATTGGTTTATTTTCAATCCATATTGCTTATAATATTTTATAACGATTTTTCGCCATTTTTATTTATTTAAAAATGGCCATATTTAATTAAATGACGTTTCAGGTCGTGCCGTGGCACTGGCGCTATTTTTCCCCTAATTTGTTTTACACATATCGGAAAATCTAACCGTTGGATTTCTACAAAGTCTATATCAGTGGGAAGATATTCCCAAAGCGAACCCAACGGTTCCAGTTTCGTGAGAATCCGACGGTCGGATCTTCCACACTAGTCGTTTGAAATTACGGTTTCAAAATTTGAACTGCAGCGTCGTTATTAGATTTAATTTAATTTTATTTACATTTATATATAAATATAAACGACTCTGGCGCTGTTTTTCTTCAGATTTGAATTAAACATTCCGGACAATCCAACCGTTGTATTTTTCCAAGGTTGGTGCCGTTGGAAAGATATTTCGAAGGCAAACCCAGCGGTTGCGGTTTCGGGAAAATCCGATGGTCGGATTTCTCGTACTAATCGTTTCAAATTACGATTCCGAAATGCGAACTGCACGGCCTCTATTCCTTTTAATTATATTTATATTTATATATATATATAAATATAGTTCATTCTATAATTTCAACTATGGTTCATTTTATATTTTCAACTTCGTTTTCACTTCGAATATTTCACTAACGCCTTAATATTTCGAAAAATTTCGCCATAACCTCCTTTGTACGGGGAGGGGTTTGGAAATTTATTGGGCCGTATTAGGTACCTAATAAATCCTAAAAAGCATTCACATATTTATAGTGATATGTGTTGATGTTTACGGGGGAGCATGTACTGATAATCACTCCAGAGAATAAATTCCCGTCACCCCGTTTCCGTGTGGAAATAAATAGTCCATGTGTCGTATCTAATAACTAGAGCGACGTGATTATTGTCAACTCCAGACCCGTGTGGGGTTTTTATTAATCTGGCAATTTATCGTTATAATTTATATAGTCCATATCAGTCATCAGTTCAACCTGTAGTACATAGTCATCGCCATACAAGCCTCTTGCTCGTATGGTAAATCTTCCACCTCGTCACACAAGCTCCAGTTGCTTATGTGGAATATGATGAAGTATGCCTATCATCAAGAAGTATGCCATGTAGTGTAGTTCAAAATTAATTGTTACTATCCTATGGCGTTATTTATTATTTCACACAGAATAACCAGCACTTCGCATCCAATGGCATTCACAGGAGTTGATATATAAATAAAATTGCGCAGGCAACTCATCAAGGTTTACCTATTTGTCGGGCACGCAAATAATTTCTTTACTCTACAGCTAATCCATTTTTCCTGTTCAACACATGTATATATATGCAGAACAAAGCTAATAATAATATTTCTAGCAAACTATTATTTATTTCAACACGTGTGTATTTTTAACTAAGCTTATACATGATAAAAGAAATATTTTTATCATCAAAAATATTTATTCGACACGTGTGTATTTTTAACTAAGCGTATACATGATAAAAGAAATATTTTTATCATCAAAAATATTTATTCGACACGTGTGTATTTTTAACACTTCATATCCACTATAAAAATATAGTTTTCATTGTCGATTCAATTTATTTTTAAAAGATGATAACATTCAACACATGAACTTCAACTCAACGAATGAATTGCAATTCAACACATGAATATTCTATATAGTTTGTATATATATAAAAATGTGATTTTTATCGCTAGAGCCATTTATTTAAATTCAAATAATATTCAACACATGAATTTCAACTCAACGAATGAATTGCAACTCAACACATGAATATTCGATATCGTTTGTATATATATAAAAATGTGATTTTTATCGCTAAAACCATTTGTTTAAATTCAAATAATATCCAACACATGAATTTCAACTCAACGAATGAATTGCAATTCAACACATGAATATTCGATATAGTTTGTATATATATAAAAATGTGATTTTTATTGCTAAAGCCATTTGTTTAAATTCAAATAATATTCAACACATGAATTTCAACTCAACGAATGAATTGCAATTCAACACATGAATATTCGATATAGTTTATGTAATTTATTTCAATGAATTAAAATTATTCTAACACATAAATATTTCAAAAAAAATTCGGCAGCATAAAGGCAGGGTAGTTAAAACCGGGACCGTCCCTAGTACGGCTCCTCGCTCTAAAACCTCGCGGTTTTTGAAAATGGGGATTATGCATCTTGTTCGCACGCAGGCGGCATGTTTTATTTTCAATTCCACAATCCTATTCTATTTTGTTTCAACCACAAGAGGGTATTTTTCAACCACAAAGGTATTTTTCAACCACATATCAACCACAAACAATTATTTCAAACCATTCGTCATACCATATAATATCACGTCAATCACAAGCAATAAATATCGTCCATGGTCTGTGGACGAGGGGAGTATATATATATATAATATAATAATTCACTTGCATTTCATCAAAATTCAAAGCGTATTTGTTTCAAACAACGCTTGTATAATTTATACATCGCTAATATAACTTATACAACACATGTACATGAGGTATACAATGCGTATATAATTTACACTTCGCTTATATAATTTATACAACGCTTTTTCATTCATACAAATAGTTTAGATTCCTCACATTGGTTATTGCAGTGCTAAAAATCGTAGGAAGGTCAGAAAAATCCGCGGCTTCTTCTATAATGTTGAGAGTCTCCTTGCGGTCACGGTGTCTCCTGTTTCATCAAATTTCATTAAAGAACGAAAAATATATTATTTTTCAAAGTTTTGCAACACTTAAAAGTGTTATTTTCATTTCAGAATTTTCATCAGAAAAGTTTTTAAAATCTTCGAAACTAGGTCACGAATTTTCAGTCGATCCGTACCTCGATGCTTCGATCAGACCTTGCTGCGTCTACGAAGCACCTCCAGATCGGCGGTGGTGGTGAAGGGTTCGGCGGCCTGTGCTCATCGCGGCGACGCCCTTAAGGTCGTGACTTCCTCGATGATTTCCGACGCCGATGGTCGATGTCAGGGGTCGTCGGTTGATCGGATGTGGAGAGGAGGCGAAGGCGGTCGGAAGTTTCAACTGGCGGCGGTGGTGAAATTGCCTGAGGCGGTGGCTAAATGGACGAGAAAATTGGAGCACTGTGCGTCGTCCAATCGTTCTCTGGCAGCTTGGGTTTCGGATTTTATTATTATTATTATTTTTAAAGAAAAATTCCTATTGGTCCATGCTTTATAGGAAATTTTAAATAGTGTTTTTGCAAACGGACTCCTTTTTAGACCTAACGACTGTCGCCCCTAGCTGAATACCCCCATTCCGAACACAATGGGATATGTTTCGTTGGCCATTTCAACTGTTACAGTCAGTTATTTTTCAAATTAAAATATAAAACATTCGATATTTAATTTAAACGTACATTTCAATTTGCCAGGACCACAAACTGAATCGAAAAATTCCAGAAAAATAAATCTAGCTTTGTTTTGACGATACGGTCCTAACAAAACCAGTTTCGTCGATTTCTGAGCTCGTTTGAAAAACGGCCATTTTTAGGTCGACCCCTTTTTAACAGAATTTGACCAAACACGTTATCTTTTGCCCCGCTCACATACTCGCTTCAAAAATTATGAAATTTGAAACTTAGCAATAAGTTGACATCCCGGACCCAACAAAAGTGGTTTCGTTGAATTCTGAGGTCGTATGCAAAATCTCAATTTTCAAGGGCTATATACACTATATAGCGACCTTTCTGAAAATTCATTTGGCCGTAACTTTTGATTTTCGTTATGAAACTTCGATTTTTCAGATTCGTTAGAAAGGTATTGATAAACAAATTTAAATATTTTCAGTTTCGTCAAAATCCGTTATATTTTCCACCCGGTACAGTCAGACAAAGTTTGTATTCAAAATTTCAAACTGCCATACTATACCAAATTCTATATTTTATTGAAATAGGCTATTTCAACTATTCAAATTGCTTGGTAATAACCCAATTGAAAAAATTTTAATGGGTTCACATTTTCCAGGTTATTACAATCTCCCCCACTTAAAGCTTTTCGTCCTCGAAAAGGAAATAACAGCTAAGCAGGAAATAAAATGTAAATGCAAAGTATTGTAAAGGTACCTTGCACCGGAGTTAGTCAGAGATGTCCACTCTGCATTTGGGATAGGCTTGTTTAATGCTTTGCTCAGTCTCCCAAGTACAGTCTCTAGGATCACTACTCCACTGCACTTTGACTAAATGAATCTTTTTCCTCCTTAGCTCTCTAGTTTCTTTGCCAACTATCTTCAATGACTCTCTCTTGAGTGCTTATTCTAAAGTTATGTCCATATCATGTTGCGCTGCTTCTTCTACAACAAGATCTGGATCATGGACATGTTTCCTGAGTTGAGATACGTGGAACACATCATGTACACAAGGCAACCAATCAGGTAATGAAACCCTATATGCAAGAGTTCCAATCCGTTCAAGTATAGGAAAGGGACCAATAAATCTCGGTGCCAACTTCCCAGTCTTGCCAAATCTGATTACTCCTCGCATTGGAGAAACTCTTAAATAAACATAATCGCCAACGTCAAACGATATATCCCTTCTTCTCGCATCAGCATAACTTTTCTTCGGCTCTGTGCGGTTTTTAATCGCTTCTTAATGAAATCGACTTTATCCGATGCTTCTTGAATCATATCGGGCCCTAACACAAGTCTGTTTCCAGGTTCTACCCAACATGCGGGAGATCTGCACGGTCTACCGTATAATGCTTCAAATGGAGACATTCCCAAACTTGCTTGATAGCAATTGTTGTAAGAGAATTCGGCTAGATGTAAGTGATCTTCCCACGAGCCTCCAAAATTGATAACGCAAGCCCGCAGTAAATCTTCTAAAATTCTATTCACCCGCTCAGTTTGGCCATCTGTCTGAGGGTGATAAGCGATGCTTAAATTCGATTTGGTTCCCAATTCTGTCTGGATTGCTTCCTAGAATTTGCTAGTAAATAGGGGATCTCTATCGCTGGCTATACTAAGCGGTACTCCATGAAGTTTAACTATTTCTTTGAAGTAAATCTGTGCTAGACTTTGAGCCGTTCTGTTGGATCGGATAGGTATGAAATGGGCAGTCTTCGTGAAGCGATCTACGATTACCCATATACTGTCATTTCCTTTTTTAGTTCGAGGCAAGCCATCAATGAAGTCCATCGAGATTTGTTCCCACTTCCATCCTGGAATTTCTAAGGGTTGTAATAATCCAGCTAATTTCTGGTGATCACTCTTGACTAGCTGGCAAGTGGAGCATCTGCTAACATATATTGAAATATCTCTTTTCATCGCCTTCCACCAGAATGTGCACTTGATATCATTATACATTTTGCTCACACCGGGATGGATTCTTAATTTGGATTTGTGGCACTCATCAAGTATTTCTCTTCTGAGCTCTGGGATTCCAGGCACACAAATTCTCCCTTTTAATCTTAGGACCCCTTGGCTATCAAGGCTAAAATATAAGGGTTTTCCTTCTTGGATCCGCTGGCTAATCCTTTCAATGAATTCATCGTCCTTCTGTAGAATAGTAATCTTATCTTCTAAGGAAGAAGTAATGATAAAACTGGCAATGATTTCATTCTTTCTGTTGAGAGCATCTGCGACAACATTTGCTTTTCCCGGAGTGTATAGAATTTCAAAATCGTATGCTACAAGGAATTCTAACCAACGCTGTTGTCTCATGTTTAGATCTTTCTGAGTGAATAGATATTTCAAGGATTGATGATCGGTAAATAGTACGAATTTCTCGCCTAGTAAATAATGCCTCCAGATCCTTAAAGCGAACACGATAGCTAATAACTCAAGATCATGAGTAGCATAGTTTCTATCATGCGGCTTTAGTTGACGGCTGGCATAAGCGATCACTTGGCCTTTTTGCAATAACACTGCGCCTAGCCCTCTAATAGAAGCATCTGTCCATACAGTCAAGTCTTGGTTGCCTTCTATAATTGTCAATACTGGAGCAGTTGTCAACTTCAGTTTCAGCTCCTGAAAAGCTTCTTCACATTCAGGAGTCCATTTGAATTTCTCATGCTTCTTTGTAAGCTTTGTCGATACTCCTGATATCTTTGAAAAATCCTGAACGAATTTTCGATAGTAACTAGCCAATCGAAGGAAACTTCGAACTTCTGTGGGAGTAGTAAGTTGTTTCCAGTTCTGAATCGCTGTAATTTTGCTTGGATCTACAGCAATCCCTTCCTTTGATACGACATGGCCTAGGAATTTAACTTCATTCTGCCAGAAGACGCACTTAGAAAATTTAGCTTTCAAGACATTTCTCCTTAGAATTTTCAACACTTGTTCTAAATGTTTTGCATGTTCATCTTCCGACTTAGAGTAGATTAAAATGTCATCGATGAAGACTAGAACAAATTTATTCAATACACCACCGAATACTCTGTTCATAAGATCGACGAAGTATGTCGGAGCGTTGCACAATCCGAACGGCATTACTAACCATTCGTAGAATAAATCCGGACCCCTGAAGGCTGTCAAAGGAACACAGTCTTCGGCTATACGCAATTTGTGGAAACCTGTAGCTAGGTCCATTCTGGAGAATACTGTTGCTCCATTTAATTGATCTAACAGATCATCTATTCGGGGCAAAGGATATTTGTTCTTCAGTGTCTGTTTATTGAGATCTCGGTAATCAACACAAAGTCGTAGAGTACCGTCTGATTTCAGGACAAATACTGCTGCTGCTCCCCAAGCTGAAAAGCTCGGTCTGATCAGGCCTTTCCAAAGCAATTCTCGGGTTTGACTACCTAACTCTTCTTTTTCTTTCGGGGCCATTCTTCTAAGTGGATGTACTACTGGTCGGGCGTTAGGAATTAGATCAATTATAAATTCAATTTCTCTTTGCGGCGGTAAGTTTTCTACTTCTTCAAATACATCCGCGTAGTTTTTAACGACCGGTATCTTTTCTAATGAAGGGGGAATAACTTCTAAAGAAGACCAAAATTCCGTTCTATTAATTTTTGCACCGAGACATGGTATATATATAGGTCCAAGCTTCGTTTCGACTTTGACTATCCTTTCGGCACATCTAACTTCGGCCTTATATTTTGTCAACCAGTCCAGCCTCTGTATAACATCAAATTCGGAAAGGTCCATGACAATCGAATCAAAAGGAAATCGGTATCGAGAAAAGGAAATAGGTAATCTACAATATATACTGAGACTAACAGAACCTCCTATTGGGTTTCGAACTTTAATTGGTTCTTCAAGCTTTCTTCGTTTCAATTTTAATTTGTGAACTAGGTTACCAGAAATGAAGCTACGTGATGCACCAGTATCAAAAAGTACAGAGACAGGAATATTTTTGATAGTAAGGGTACCTCCCAAGACATCGGGTTTACCTGATCCATCGGTGATAGCTGGCGGGGTCTTCCCGTCATAGACATGAGCCACCTGTGCATTCTGCTTCAAAGGACAGTTCCTGCTATAGTGCCCCTTCTTATGGCAGTTGTAGCATTCGGCTGAGTCATTTGACTTTGGTTTCCTTGGAGCTTTGCATACATTAGAAAAGTGACCTGGCTTCCCGTAGTTGTAGCAATTTCCTTTCGGGATCTTTGCAGGTTTCTGAGTAGCGGCCGCGGTAATGCTAGATTCGGGTTGATCGGTTGAAGCCTTGCGCTCTTTCCAGCTTGGCTTTTGGCGCAGTCTTCGCTAGCATGCCTCTCATCCATGTCTTCGTAATTGCAAGCCATCTCTACTAGTTCTGTAGAGGGGAGTTTGATGTTGCCCATAGCTCTATCGTGGTACTTGCGCTTCAGCCCAAATATGAATCTCTTGTTCTTTGCTTTGTTGGTCATAATCAGCTCCGGAGCATAGCGCGACAATTGGTTGAACTTATTTAGATAATCCTGAATAGAGAGATCTCCTTGCTGGAGATTAGCAAATTGCTCTCGCATCCTCTCTAGAGCTTGTTCAGGTACAAACTTCTCATTGAACATAGTTCTGAATTGTTCCCAGGTCCTGACAGTACCTGCTGCATCTTCTGAGGTAATGGCATCCCACCACAGCTCTGCTTCCTCTTGAAGGAGCCAAATGCCAAGTCGGGCTTTGTTGTTGGTTCCCATACCCATGCCTTCAAAGATTTTCTCACAAGTTTTTAACCAAGCTATAGCCTCGGTCACTATACCAGTGCCAGTAAAAGGTTTTCCCCCAAGATTTTTGTACCTCTTCGCTACTTTATCTAGCTCAAAGTCCTCAAGTGCTGGTGGCTGAACTATAGGGCCTTCTACCACTACGGGGATATTCCCCCGTCCTCCTGCTGCCACTCCTCGGCCTCCACGGCCTCCTCTAGCTGCTGCTGCTCGTGTAGCCATCTAAGAGAATATTGTATAAGCAAGAAAAGAGTCAAGCTCACAGATTTGATAATTTTCATAAATGATAAAGTAGGGGAATACAAGGAAAGATAATGATGATGTACTGATCAAATTGTTTTGTTAATCTGCTTAGCTCATCCTAGGACATTGCTAATCCTATCTCTAATGAGCTACTCGCATAAGAATACTACTGATTCTATTCTGACGAGGTGTTTAATGTGTTAGATCCCGGAACTAAGGTTAACCAAAGCTCTGATACCAACTGTGATGATCCCAAAATCCGAGGGGCGGTATTAAGGATAATCATTGGAATATAACACATTAATCATAGCAGAGTACGGATAATAGCAGAAACAATAAATAGAATAATTTTACATGGATATGACAGCGGAATCACAACATGTAAGAATATCAGAATAGCATAGCGTGGGATATAACTTAGTAAATAAAAAGGAAAGTGATCAGTCATCATCGCCAGAGGTGGAATACATACATGCAGTGAGACATAATAAGGGTATCAGTCTACATCGCCGAAGGCGGAATACATATACATATGGTGAGAAATACGGAAAGTAAATCAGTCTGCATCGCCAGTGGCGGAATCATAATATAAGTACAGTAATGGCGGAAAATATCAAAGTCGTCTCTGTGAAGTCAGCCTCGCCATGAGCCAAAAATGCAATCTATGCAGCAGTGCAGAGCCAAAAACAACCTGTCACCTGTGTACTAGGCTGCCCATGTGAAAATATGGGCACCCGCGTTTGCAAAGTGAAACAAACAACGAGTCAGTCATGGGGACTGGTATGAGGAATCTATTTAACAGTTAAACAACACTAAATGGCAAATCATAGGACCACGCCACTTTCGCGGAACGGGTTTACTCCAGTGATTGCTAATGCATTTAAAACAAAGTAAATTCTTTTTAGAACAACGCAACGCTTTTTGAAAGAATGAAGCCATTATAAGACTCAGGTCCCATCACACAATGCAACGCAAGCCGGAGGATAGAGTTTTACCTTAAAATAGCCAAATATGCTTGATACGTATAAAACGAAATCATTTGATATTATTACTAGTGCATATATGTTTCAAAAACGAATAGCATCATAAATATTAATCATAGGCGACATGAGCGTCCCATGCCACTATGTCGCCATATATAAGTTACAATCGAATCCGTTATCTCGTATTGGAAATTCGATTTTCGTCATGAGTCGAGGCAAGGGGCAAGCTCCTCTCCGCTTCGAGACACTCTAGCAAATGCCTCGGGACTACACACTGTGGGCAACACCTGGATTCGGCTGGGCCGGTCCTCACTTACGTTAGAGGATTGGTTATTCCTGAACACACGTTTCCCGGTCCTTACAGACCTATAATCGATGCGCCTCGCATTCCAACAACCACAAAGGTGAAAAGTAGATATATATGTCAGGGCTGGTAAGTCACTGACACCACCATAGCTAGAAAGAAACGTCGTGCTCTCCCAGCGGTCCGTATTCCGTTTTCAACTCATACCGGGGTGTGAGGCTCGCGAATCTACGAAATACACAAAGCCAGGCCACGTAGACCTTGCTTTGATCATCATCCACAAGACTTTGCTTTGCAACAGAAGCCTTGATCACAACATCTTGGCATGCCACATAGGCAGTCCACTCCATACGATTGATTTCCATCGATATATAACCTCTAAGCTCGTACGTCTCAGAGAAGGGCGTTAAGCAAAAGAATAAATTCTCCGCCGCCAAGCCGATATATATTTAACAGAGATCAATCAGTATAGAACAAAATCCAATGTCAGACACACAGTCCATTTACAAGTCCGCTCTGGGTCCGAACGAAACCGGAGGCGTCAAATTCCTCGTATATCCGTCCAATCAACACATACGTTCAGACGGTTACTACTTCCGTCCCCTTCCGGTAGCTACTCCGGTTAGGAACCTCAGTAGCGCCCATCCAACCGATACGAAGATCGTCGGTCTTGAATCGTCTTTGCATTTTCCAATTCGAATCGCTCGATAAATTATTTGAAATGAGGGTTAGCTCGGCCTTTTCAAATAATTCACGTCATTAGAATTTAAATAGATTCTTTCTCTGGTTATATTATTCGACATCCATCTTTCAGTTATTTAGTGTTATTTTCATGTCAAACACATACAACCATCAAATATCAAACAATTCAAGCCCAATTTGTTTATTTTCAATCCATATTGCTTATAATATTTTATAACTAATTTTTGCCATTTTTATTTATTTAAAAATGGCCATATTTAATTAAATGACGTTTCAGGCCGTGCCGTGGCACTGGCGCTGTTTTTCCCCTAATTTGTTTTACACATATCGGAAAATCTAACCGTTGGATTTCTACAAAGTCTATATCAGTGGGAAGATATTCCCAAAGCGAACCCAACGGTTCCAGTTTCGTGAGAATCCGACGGTCGGATCTTCCACACTAGTCGTTTGAAATTACGGTTTCAAAATTCGAACTGCAGCGTTGTTATTATATTTAATTTAATTTTATTTACATTTATATATAAATATAAACGACTCTGGCGCTGTTTTTCTTCAGATTTGAATTAAACATTCCGGACAATCCAACCGTTGGATTTTTCCAAGGTTGGTGCCGTTGGAAAGATATTTCAAAGGCAAACCCAGCGGTTGAAGTTTCGGGAAAATCCGATGGTCGGATTTCTCGTACTAATCGTTTCAAATTACGATTCCGAAATGCGAACTGCACGGCCTCTATTCCTTTTAATTATATTTATATTATATATATATATATATATAAATATAGTTCATTCTATAATTTCAACTATGGTTCATTTTATATTTTCAACTTCGTTTTCACTTCAAATATTTCACTAACACCCTAATATTTCGAAAAATTTCGCCATAACCTCCTTTGTACGGGGAGGGGTTTGGAAAATTAGGTACCCAATAAATTCTAAAAAGCATTCACATATTTATAGTGATATATTTTGGTGTTTACGGGGAACATGTACTGATAATCACTCCAGAGAATAAATTCCCGTCACCCCGTTTCCGTGTGGAAATAAATAGTCCATGTGTCGTATCTAATAACTAGAGCGACGTGATTATTGTCAACTCCAGACCCGTGTGGGGTTTTTATTAATCTGGCAATTTATCATTATAACTTATATAGTCCATATCAGTCATCAGTTCAACCTGTAGTACATAGTCATCGCCATACAAGCCTCTTGCTCGTGTGGTAAATCTTCCACCTCGTCACACAAGCTCCAGTTGCTTATGTGGAATATGATGAAGTATGCCTATCATCAAGAAGTATGCCATGTAGTGTAGTTCAAAATTAATTGTTACTATCCTATGGCGTTATTTATTATTTCACACAGAATAACCAGCACTCCGCATCCAATGGCATTCCCAGGAGTTGATATATAAATAAAATTGCGCAGCCAACTCATCAAGGTTTACCTATTTGTCGGGCACGCAAATAATTTCTTTACTCTACAGCTAATCCATTTTTCCTGTTCAACACATGTATATATATGCAGAACAAAGCTAATAATAATATTTCTAGCAAACTATTATTTATTTCAACACGTGTGTATTTTTAACTAAGCTTATACATGATAAAAGAAATATTTTTATCATCAAAAATATTTATTCGACACGTGTGTATTTTTAACTAAGCGTATACATGATAAAAGAAATATTTTTATCATCAAAAATATTTATTCGACACGTGTGTATTTTTAACAATTCATATCCACTATAAAAATATAGTTTTCATTGTCGATTCAATTTATTTTTAAAAGATGATAACATTCAACACATGAACTTCAACTCAACGAATGAATTGCAATTCAACACATGAATATTCTATATAGTTTGTATATATATATAAATGTGATTTTTATCGCTAAAGCCATTTATTTAAATTCAAATAATATTCAACACATGAATTTCAACTCAACGAATGAATTGCAACTCAACACATGAATATTCGATATCGTTTGTATATATATATAAAAATGTGATTTTTATCGCTAAAGCCATTTGTTTAAATTCAAATAATATTCAACACATGAATTTCAACTCAACGAATGAATTGCAATTCAACACATGAATATTCGATATAGTTTGTATATATATAAAAATGTGATTTTTATTGCTAAAGCCATTTGTTTAAATTCAAATAATATTCAACACATGAATTTCAACTCAACGAATGAATTGCAATTCAACACATGAATATTCGATATAGTTTATGTAATTTATTTCAACGAATGAAAATTATTCTAACACATAAATATTTCAAAAAAAAATCGGCAGCATAACGACAGGGTAGTTAAAACCGGGACCGTCCCTAGTACGGCTCATCGCTCTACCTTAAAACCTCGCGGTTTTTGACAATGGGGATCATGCATCTAGTTCGCACGCAGGAGGCATGTTTTATTTTCAATTCCACAATCCTATTCTAATTTGTTTCAACCACAAGACGGTATTTTCAACCACAAAGGTATTTTTCAACCACATATCAACCACAAACAATTATTTCCAACCATTCGTCATACCATATAATATCACGTCAATCACAAGCAATAAACATCGTCCATGGTCTGTGGACGAGGGGAGTATATATATATATATATATATATATATATATATATATATATATATATATATAATAATTCACTTGCATTTCATCACAATTCAAAGCATATATGTTTCAAACAACGCTTGTATAATTTATACATCGCTAATATAACTTATACAACATATGTACATGAGGTATACAATGCGTATATAATTTACACTTCGCTTATATAATTTATACAATGCTTTTTCATTCACACAAATAGTTTAGATTCCTCACATTGGTTATTGCAGTGCTAAAAATCGTAGGAAGGTCAGAAAAATCCGCTGCTTCTTCTAGAATGTAGAGAGCCTCCTTGCGGTCACGGTGTCTCCTGTTTCATCAAATTTCGTTAAAGAACGAAAAAGATATTATTTTTCAAAGTTTTGCAACACTTAAAAGTGTTATTTTTATTTCAGAATTTTCATCAGAAAAGTTTTTAAAATCTTCGAAACTAGGTCACGAATTTTCAGTCGATCTGTACCTCGATGCTATGATCAGACCTTGCTGCGTCAAAGAGCTACGAAGCACCTCCAGATCGGTGGTGGTGGTGAAGGGTTCGGCGGCCTGTGCTCGTTGCGGCGGCGCCCTGAAGGTCGTGACTTCCTCGACGATTTCCGACGCCGATGGTCGATGTCAGGGGTCGTGGGTTGGCCGGATGTGGAGAGGAGGCGAAGGCGGTCGGAAGTCTCAACTGGCGGCGGCGGTGAAATTGCCTGAGGCGGCGGCTAAATGGACGAGAAGATTGGAGCACTGTGCGTCGTCCAATCGTTCTCTGGCGGCTAGGGTTTCGGATTTTATTATTATTATTTTTTTTAAAGAAAAATTCCTATTAGTCCATGCTTTATAGGAAATGTTAAATAGTGTTTTTGCAAACGGACTCCTTTTTAAACCTAACGACTGTCGCCCCTAGCTGAATACCCCCATTCCGGACACAATGGGATATGTTTCGTTGGCCATTTCGACTGTTACAGTCAGTTATTTTTCAAATTAAAATATAAAACATTCGATATTTAATTTAAACGTACATTTCAATTTGCCAGGACCACAAACTGAATCGAAAAATTCCAGAAAAATAAATCTAGCTTTGTTTTGACGATACGGTCCTAACAAAACCAGTTTCGTTGAATTCTGAGCTCGTTTGAAAAACGGCTATTTTTAGGTCGACCCCTTTTTAACAGAATTTGACCAAACACGTTATCTTTTGCCCCGCTCGCATACTCGCTTTAAAAATTATGAAATTTGAAACTTAGCAATAATTTGACATCCCGGACCCAACAAAAGTGGTTTCGTCGAATTCCGAGGTCGTATGCAAAATCTCAATTTTCAAGGGCTATATACACTATATAGCGACCTTTCTGAAAATTCATTTGGCCATAACTTTTGATTTCCGTTATGAAACTTCGATTTTTCAGATTTGTTAGAAAGGTTTTGATAAACAGATTTAAATATTTTCAGTTTCGTCAAAATCCGTTATATTTTCCACCCGGTACAGTCAGACAAAATTTGTATTCAAAATTTCAAACTGCCATACTATACCAAATTCTATATTTTATTGAAATAGGCTATTTCAACTATTCAAATTCCTTGGTAATAACCTAATTTAAAAATTTTAAACGGGTTCACATTTTCCGGGTTATTACAATATATATATATATATATATATGTACTTGAGTTCTGGTAAAGTGATTTGGAAGGATGTAACCAAACTGATATATGTTTTCCGCTGTAATAAAGTTGTAAATTTTTCTAGTATTGCTTTATGTATCTTTTCTTGTAATATTCTGTTCTGTCAACTAAAACGCTCCATCAAAGTTAAGGCATTCCCCTTGTGAGTGACCATGACGGAGGTGGGGTGTTACACTTGGTATCAGATCTGAAGGTTACCAGATTGGGTAGAATTTTTTGAAAACTATTTTCGAAAAGGTTTTAAAAGGAAGTATTTTCAAAAGCAAAGTTTATTTTGAAAAACATAATCCCCAAAAGCCATATATCTATCTTTTCAGTTCTCCGTTTTGAATCTTTTTCTTTCATTCCAGCATGTCTGGGAATCTTAACTTTCCAGAGGGCGTGCCAATACCTGGCTGGTTCTAGAGGTACTTAGAGGCTAGGGTCAACGATGCAGGCCCAGCAGATATTCCTCCTCCAGCTGCAACGATTCCTCCTCCTCCGCCCCCTCCTCGTGCAATTTCTTTTTCATTGATTAGTAAAGATTTTAGGGCCATGGGTGGAAAGGATTTCAAGGGAACTGAATCATTCGTAGAAGTGAGGAACTGGCTCAAAGAAACTGAGGATATGTTCGTTATCTTCGAGGTGGACGATAGGCAGAAGGTACAGTTAGCGGTATGGTTGCTCACAAAGCTTCCTATTGGGGGGAAGTCACTAACGCCGAGAGGCCGGTTGGCACATGGATGGATTTCAAGATAAGGTTTGAGATGAAATTCCTCTCACAAGCTGAATGAAGTCTACAATTGAAAAAGTTCTTATCTCTTAAGCAAGGAAGTATGACTGTCAGGGAGTACGTCAATCGATTCAATCAACTGGCCCGATTTGGACTGGACTTAGTGAATACCACTCATAAGAAGGCTCTCCATTTTGTCAAGGGATTTAATGAGCCACAGCACAACCTAGCCATGACCCATGTACCCATGGGAGCGACTTACGAGAGATTGGTGGACATGGCACTACTGCACGACGAAGACAAGGGCATGAAAGTGGCAAAGAAGGACGAAACATAGAACAAGAAAGCATGGCCCAAAAAGGAAACACAAAAGAAGGAAGAACCACAGAAAAAGAAAGCATGGCCTAAAAAGGAAACACAAAAGAAGGATGAGAAGTCTGAAGATAAGAAGGAGAAAAAGTGCTTTACTTGTGGAAGCTTGACTCATCTGAACAAGGATTGCAGAAAAAGAAACGGCACTTGCTTCAACTGTGGTGAGATGGGACAATTCACTAGGGACTGCCGGAAGAAACGAGGGCAATGGCAGAGGGCAGACAAACACTCTCGAGGCTAGTGGACAGGATAGAAATAGGGAAACTTTCTGTATGAGGTTTAATTTCTTTATTTGATTTTTGAGTTAAAACCCTTTTCTGATTCTGGCATTTTGATTCTGTAATCGATATTCTGCACTTGAATACTAGTATTGTTTCTGATTCCGCTGTAGACTCAGACCCATAAGGGTTATGACTCATCTAAGTGTGGTAAGTTGGGTATATGTGTTGAGCATTAAGTTGACTATGACGCATACATTCTGGGTTTTTATCATGCTTAGTTTCCTAAGAGTCATTCGGTAAACTGATCTGTACAAGTAATCTGTAAATATCTGAATATTTCTGATAAGGTTAAGATTTCCAGTTTTGACACTGTCTAAAGAGGGTAATCCTCTGGATGTCAATCTGATGTTGATATCGGTCTTCGGGGTTGACACTTAGGGGAATTATTCTCTCAACCAATGTCTAATGGGAACCAATTTTTTGTTTCATCTGTACTCGCTTCCATCATTCGACTGTATCCTATCGATCGAATCTTCAAACTTTAGGTAGAAACCAATGGGTGTGAACTTGTGTTTGAGACTTGTTATGTTTGATGGTTACAAGTGGATGCAAGTGGTTGCTTGTGGTTGCTCGTGGATGCATATACACACACAAGGCAATAGATCGGCTCGAAAACACTCTCATACTGCATATGGATGTGTGAGCATTTTCAATTTTTGTGGATGTAAAATGATTGACTCATCACATGGATGTTGCATATGAATGAATGGTTGTCATTCATATAAGAATGATATGTATCAAATAGGAAAATTGCATACATGTTGGACTCCTGACACTAACGTAGTTCGCATTAAGGAGGTCAACTGAATCAGTGGACCGCCTGATCTTTGCATTAGATAAGGAACATATACACACACTTTTGCATATGTTCATACAACATTAGAAGTTTTCTAAGGAAAATGGATGCTTGTGGATGATGGTTAAGTAGATGGATGACTGGATGGTAGGACAGATTCTTCTTAACTTGAAGATTTCGGGGACGAAATCCTTTAAGGAGGGGAGAATGTAACACCCCGTATTTTCTGTGAACATATAAGTAACAAATCAGAGAATAATTAATTTTTAAATAAGAATCAAGGGAAAAGGGTTGTGCCATTGCGCTCATCTCGAAATTCTGCTTGGAAACAATTCCGGGTTTTCGAGAAACGGAGTTCGTATGAGGGAGATATGACCCTCTGAATTTTCAGAGATTTTCAGAATCGAAAACAGCTCGAAAATTCGAATTCAAATTCGAATTCAAAATCCCAGAACAGGCTGGGCGGGAAGATTCCCACCCATGGACCAGGTCGACCTGGGGGTCGACCATAGTGTCGACCTCCTGGGGGCCAGGTCCACCATAGTGTCGACCTGGGGGTCGACCTGCTGCCGAAACCCAGTTTTTGAACTTGATTCATTCTGATGTTTCTTTTCTCGTTTTCAGTCTAGATTTGTCTGCCTAATCCTATATAAACAGCCCCTAGCCCCATTCTCTTTACACCATTATTATCTAACCTTATGCTTCACAATTTCATTCCTATATTCTACCTCCGTTCTTATTAAATAAAATAATGGCGTCGTTACTCTACTGGAATCAAAACAAGGATCTTCTTCCAATCTGAATAAAGTTAAAAGGGAACAACTATTTTCTAATCTAATCGATAGTCTACGCCAAAGGTACGCTATTCAGTGTCAGAACTCAGATACCAGAAATCAAGGCTTTCCTTTTTGATAGTCAGCACAGTTATTTTCAGATATGAACTTTAATTATGATCTTGACGCGGTTATAAATCTGAATCTGAGGTTATGTATATTCTTATCTGTCAGATCTGTTTTTTCTGTGACTATTCTGTACCTCTTTCTGTTTTATAGCCAGGCTACTACGAGCCTACACCGAATCTCATAAGAGATTAATGCACGAACGCTAAATTTTGGGACAAATAGTGAATAATGCATAATTGGACATGAAACTGTTGCCTATGAGACTATTGCCTGTGACTATGATTCATGCCTATGAGACTATTGACTATGACTATGATTCATGCCTATGAGACTATTGCCTATGACTATGACTCATGACTATGAGACTATTGCCTATGACATTGAACAAGAAACTATTGTGATTAGTCGCCCATGACTATTGTGGTTAGTTGCCTATAACTAGTGTAGTTAGTTTCTTATGCCTATTCCCTTAATTATGTTAGATCTCATAATTAGTGTGTAACTTGGCTAGTTTATTCCCATTCACCGTAATGTACATCGAACCTATTGGAGCCATTATTATTGTATTTGGTTCATTATTGCATGCCTATTCTTTTCTTGTGCTTATCCCCTACTCCTTTTGTTAGTTCCATTTCATGAGTACTTAGAGAACTTGTGGAAACATGTTATACGGGGATTGGGCGTAGCTTAATTAAGTTAATTTGGCATAATAAATATGTTGGCATAATCTGAATTGGCTATAATAGTGAATGATTAACATGTATATTATTCTTGGACATAAATGGTGAACTAGAATATTAAATCTAGTTTTGACATGAACTGTAAATGGGAATATTAAGACTAAAATTTGGGGCATATATTGTATTGTGAATTATGACCTTGATTTGGGCATGTAAGTTTAGGCTAAATTTGTGATTAGGAAAGATATGTAAATAGAGTTTTAGACATATATAATCCGCTAAATCTGTTATCTGCTAAATCTGTTAAATTTCCTAATCCGTTATCTGCTAAATCTATTGAATTGCCTAAACTGCTAAATCTATTATCTGCTAAATCTGTTGAATCGCTTAAACTGCTAGATCTACTATCTGTTGAATTGTCTGATCTGTTGAAAACTAGATAATGGTAATCTGGGTATGGAAATCCGTAGGCTGGACCTAAGATTTAGTAAAACATGGAAATTTGATTAATCTGTTGTATCCTGTGAAGAAGTTTAATCTGTTAAATAAACAGAATTAGTCTGATATCTGTAAAAATATGTATTGGAATGAATTGGCTATGACACGAGGTTAGATTCTGTTTGCGGTGGAAGCCTGCCCGGAACCAACCAGCTTAACCAGCGAATGCAAATTGTCAGTCTAATGTGAGAGGTCGTAGACATAACTAAAATATGCTTAGACACGAGGTTAGATCTGGCTTGTGGCAGAAGTCTGCTCGGAGCCGCCCGGCATATCCAGCGGCCACAAGATACCGACCTAACGTGAGAGGTCTGTGCATTAATATTTAATTAATGCAAATCTAGGATAAATATGATGTCTAAAATGTTTTTGGTGAATAGGGTTAAACCAACCGGATTGATGAATTTAACAAACCCATTTCGTAAGTCGGTGGGCCCAATACAAAGTTAGACAATCTGTAAGTCCGTTAAGAACTGTACATCTGATCTGTTAGTCTGAAAATCTGTTAAACCTGATTTTCTGATCTGTGAACTAGTTGACCTGAAATCTATATGTCTGAAAACTTGTAAACAAGTTAATCTGAAATCTGTTAGTCTGGAGACACAAGGTTAGGAGGGAAAAATACTTGTGTCATCTGTTGTTTGGGACCCATATTAGTCAGTAACCCTTTCTGGTATCAAAACTATGTCCCAACTGTAGGTAGGGTCCGGACACGCTTACTGAACTAATTATAAGCGTTTCATTCTGATAATGGCGAGGGGTGTTGATGGTGCGTTCCAACCGGGTCATGTGCGTGCATGGATCCCGGTCTACCTCTGAGCATGTAAGACGCCGTCACATCTGTAAATAGGTCTGTTTCATTCAAAGGTTGCCACTTTAGGGAATGATACACCCTTTTGTGGGGCTGGCACAGGGTATTTATGCATTATGGAGCCGATCGCGTGGGGTAAGATTTAGGGTACACTTAGTTCTGTCTGTTCTGTGGGCTACCGTCTGTTTCTGTTGGGTGGTAACACCTGTCTGTTTCTGCGTGGTACCGTCTGTTGGGGTGGTAAAGGCCCATTTACTAGTGTACACCTAATTCTAACATTCTGTTTCCGTAAGGATTATTCTGTTTCTGTTCCTGTACCTTCTGTTCGGGTGGTAAAGGCCCATTATTCTGTTTTTGTTTAGACATTAGGGTAACACCTAATCCTGTTATACTAGTATTAGAGAAGAGAATTGAAAAGTAATTGCTTATATCATTCTGTTTCTTCTGTTTAACCTAAGTATATCTGCTACTCATGTTACTGTTATCTCGCATCCAGTTTTATTTGCATGCCATGATTATTATTATCTGTTCATATGCTGGAAATCACTAGACTCTCCAAACTTTATGTCTGACCTCGTTTGTTTTTCGCCCCTTTTCTTTCCGTTCCCCCTTAGGTTTCCAAGGAGGGAATACTTTTGCTTGATCCGGATTTCTTCTGCATGAAGTACTTAAAGTGCTTAAAGTATGGCTTGACAACTTATGGCAGCTTCTGTGGGGATTATGATTTTAAAGTTTTGTACTCCAAGGGATTTTGAAAAGGTTTGATATATATATATATATATATATATATATATATATATATATATATGTACATGAGTTTTGGTAAAGTGATTTGGAAGGATGTAACCAAACTGATTTCTGTTTTCCGATGTAATAAAGTTGTAAATTTTTCTAGTACTGCTTTATGTATCTATTCTTCTAATATTATGTTCTGTCTACTAAAATGCTCCATCAAAGTTAAGGCATTCCCTTTGTGAGTGACCTTGACGGAGGTGGGGTGTTAAAGGCACGATTTACAATGATTTTGGCTAACGGTCATTGTGAGACTTGAAACCTTTTTGGCAAGATCGAATATAAAAAAAGAATCATTGGTTAATTGATTAGACCAAATCATTAATTTAAATTCAACAACAACAACAACAACAATAATAATAATAATAATAATAATAATAACTACGTTGACCGCATGTAAACATAGAAATAAATATATACATATTATCTGTCCAAATCAGCGTAAAACGGTAAAAATATGCATTATATTAAATGTTGAATGGTTTTCATTTATGGAATCATACATATAAATTTATATTCCATACTTAATGAATATATTTATGGTGACCGTTGTAGCAATTAATGTAATTGATTGCTATAAATGAGGCCATAAATAAATAATTAACAATTGTAGAATGTTTGGATAAGATTCAATGGTGTAATTATATGTTAATAAAATCCATACTGAATTAATATATATGTGGTGCCATTTGTAGCAATAAATATAATTAATTGCCATAAATGAGACCGCAAATAAAGAAATAATTATGGTAACCAATATTTATCGGGGGAAAATAATTGTGAATAGGAAAATGGTTACAATTCCTATAATAAATTAGGATATTTATTGTGGACCCCAATTAGGAAATGTAAATATAACCGCATTTAGACACGAGGTTAAACTCAACTTGTGGTGTAAGTCTGCCCGAACCAACCAGCAAATCCAGCAACCACAGGTAGTCAGTTTAATGTGAGAGGTCTAATGCATAAAAATAAATGTACTAAGGCACAAGGTTGAGTTCACTTGTGATAGAAGTCTTCCCGGAACCGACTGGCAAATCCAGCATCCGCATGTAGTCAACTTGATCTGAGAGGCCTAGTGCATATATATATATATATATATATATATATATATATATATATAATAACCAATAAACAAAGTAAAATAAAGAATAATTATAGTAATTGCTTGTGGGGGTACAACAAAAAGATAACTTGGGACTAATAAATAGTTGCCTTAGGAAAATATAACCGTTATAGTCATAAAGGGCAGTAAAAAGGAAATAAAAAGAAATTGGTGCAAAAAGGGGGGATTAATGGATATTGATTGCCGTTTAAATACCAAGTCCAAATTAGGGAAGAAATTAATATCCTAGAGAAAAGGGAATATAATCTTCCTTATTTATGTCAATAAAAATTATATTTAAAAATATAGTTAGACTTAGTAGGTTAATAATATAAGATGTTATTAACCATATAAACCCGTGATATAAATAAACGGTGTACGTTTAGTATTTCCATATAAGGAAATTAAATGGGAATGACTTAATAACGTAGCCTACTTTATCCCAAAAATGGAAAGGTTTTAAAGGCAAATGGGAGACGAACTAATAACCTTCATGTATAGTCCGCTTCCTTAGGTCTTAAGTGGCTTGGGTTGAAGACTCCACCTAGGAATAGGCTTTTCAGTATATGGGTCTTAAATGGAAGGTGTGTGTGGGCCTACCCAAACCTGGAAATTAAAAGAGTCAGATATGGTTGTCTATCCTACGGGAAGTAATAATTGATTAACGAGGTAATCGAATGAGGTCATCTACAAGGTATGACGCACAATAAAATACCTACTCTCAACTTATGCGAGGCAAGGGTATATGCGTGAATGATGGAAGCCTTAACTAGTAGGGCCCGTGGCTAGTGCCCTCTAGTTTATGTTAATGTTGAATATATTATCGAAGGTTAATAAGTGTCCAATAGGTCCGCTTATGGTCTTAAGTGATCAGGGAGAATCGACCCTATCTATCATTTGATAGTGAGGCGTTAAATAATAAAGAATAAAGAATGAGGGTATAGATAGAAACCCCGAAATTAGGGGCCTACTGTCGGTATAATTGACCTGTTAAACTCTGGTATAAAGGTTTCACAAAAATGTGTGTAAGTGTCCTATCTCGGTAATATAATTTGGGAATATTGCTTGGACTGAATAGTAAAGTCGTGCGTAAACATTTACTAGGTTGGGCTAAAATCACTAACCTGGTTAGGCATACAACTTGGGTTGAACCAAATGGAATAAATCTGTGTTATAGACTGTGTTGTAGATTTCTTAGTCAGCAGAACTTGTTATTCTGACCCCCCCTCCCTCCTCATTACAACCTCTAGGTTTCATAGAGAAGGCCGGGTTCTCAGAGATGTTTAAGTTTGGCTTTCGGTTCTCGTTCTCTCTCATGCTCGGTTGTAGTGACTCGTAACTTCCCCGTGAAGGAAAGAGCGGATACTTTGAGGACAAGAAAGATCTTAACGCAAACAGAAGATCATTTCATTGTATATTACAACAATTTCATCAAATTACAAGAATATACAGAGTATCAGTTAATAAAATACATTCGATAAATATCAGTGATTACAATAAATTACATAGCAGCGGAAAATAATACAATACACAACTGAAAGAGATGTACGGATACAGAGCTTTCCGGATATCATTCCTGCTGTAAACCATGTTCCTTTGAATATAAATATGCAAAACCAAAACTACTAGCTGCCCGTGTCAAAATAAGGGCACCCGGAGTTTAGGTTAAAGCAATAAACTCCAGGTTAGTCATATGATTGGTGTGAGAACTAAAACAGTTATTAATCTTTATTTTAAAGTTAGGTAAATCAAGGGACCACGCCGTATAACACGGAACGGGTTTCCTCCCAAAAACACCAGTGCATAAAATGACACCGCAATGCTAAATAAAGAACAATGAAGCTATTATAAGACCAAGGTCCCATCACACAATGCAACACAAGCAGGAGGATAAGGTTTTACCTTATAATAACCAAAGAATGCTTGATACGCTAAATTTCATCTTTTATTATTACTATAAGTGAAGAAAACAACTTCAAATATAAATGTATCAATCATAGGCGGCATGGGTACCATATATCATGTCGCCATACTAGTTCTACAATTAAAACCGCAAAATCACGTATTTGGAAATTGGATTTCCATCTGCGAACCGAGGCTAGGGATCGTCCTCACCGCTTCGAGACTGTTTAGCCCGAGTCTCAGGAATAGAATGCATCGTCCCTTGGAACGTCATGGCCGGTCCACCGATGTGGATTAAACCTAAATCGTGGACACTACGTTTCCCCGCCATTTGGGTTATAAATGAGCCAATGAATGACCCCATTGGCTTCACATAGTCACCGATATATCCGAGGTGCCTCGCAACAGCAACAACCACACAGGTGAAAATAATGTAAATGTCAGGGCTGGTAGTTCACTGACACCACCCTAGCTAGAAGGAAATGCATGCCCTCCCTGGAGTCCACTCCGGTTTCAGGTTCACAACAGGGGTATGAGGCTCGCGAATTAACTCTATACAAAGCTATGCCACACAGGCCGTGCATTAACAGAAGCCTTGATCATTTGCATCTTAGCATGCCACACAGGAAAACCACTCCATGCAACTGATATCCATCAATCACACAGAATGATTTCCAATGTCGGACACACAGTCAATTTACAAGTCCGTTCTGGGTCTGAACGAGACTGGAGGCACCTTGTACCTCGCATATCCATCGATCTCCAAATACGTCTGGACGATCACCAACTGATTCCCTCATCTTAGGTGTACAGCCCAATCAAGATCATCAGTAATCACCCAAACGATGTGAAGACCTCTGGTCTTCGACCACCGTCTTCATCCTCGACACCACGTCAAATCAGTTATTCAGAATGGGATAAACCCGGTCTTTCTGAATAACTCGCGTATATAATAAACAAGTGTTACACGAACACAACATACACCTCATTCCAATTCAGAATATTCTTTTATTCAAATATTCTTATACTTTGGGAAAGGTTCCCATTAATTTTATCAGAGATAAATTCTATAAATTTATTCTTTAATCTTCCTTTGAATATCAATTCAAACTAGTCGGGATTAGCGAACCACACCGAAGTAATCATTTATTTTATTTCCCAATCCCCACCTTTTCATCCCATTAAGTAAAACTGGTCATACTTCATATCTAAAACCACGGTGTTATCGGTAAATTCAATTACCATTTCACGTTCAATTCTAATTGAAGATTTGACTATCGTCTGGAGTAAAACTGGTGGTACTCCATTCTCGATCATTTCAATCTAATAAAAGATTCATTAAAACTCCACTTGGTTTTAATCTTCCCAAAAATTAATATTAATGATTATTTAACTTGGAAAATCATATCATGTCTTTAACTGGGTTAAAGAACCAATGTCATTCAAAACAGGGTCCACTATAAACCCAAAATCGCATTCTATTCCATCAACCTTTAACCGTAAATTAGCAGGTGAACAATTCCCTAAGTATAACCCCGAAGGCCGAAACCAACATCAGATCAATACCCAGGAAACCATTCAACTTAACTAATCTCCAGTTAGTTTTTTATTGTCTTAACTCCATTTGGTCTAAGAAAAGTATTATTAAAGATACCATTCACGACAACCCAGAATCACATTCCATTAATTATCGGGTTAAAGAACAAGTGTTATTTAAAACACCGTTCACGATAAACCCAAAAATCAATCCCAATTCAATTCCAATTAAATACCATTTAATTGGTACACTTCATTAAATATAAATAAAAAGATTTAATCTTTTTCTCAACTGGGTTTAAGAAAAGTGTTAATGAAGACACCATTCACGACAAACCCAAATCCCATTGGATATTAAATACAAGGCTCTGAATAGAAAATATATTGGCTTGTACTCAATACCAAATTCTAGGACCAACTGATACCGTATTGGAAATAACGATATTAATATATCTTTCAAATTTCCATAACAATATCTGTATAATCACGAAATTCAACATCGAAATATTCCAAAGACAATTTCGATTTAAAACCATTCCAATTCAATTATTGGAAATTTTGGTTACTTTTAAAACCCCTTTTAAATTCAATTTATTTATTTCAAAAATAAATTGATTTTAATTCTAGTTCAAAACAAGTTCATTTCGATAAAAATCTATTTTTATCTATTCAAATATGGAGTTTTTCATCCCAAATCATTTCTTTTGATTTTACACAAATTATTACTATTTTTAATAATTTTATCAAGGCCCGTACAGTCGATTTCCATAAACGGCCATCGAACTGCACTTACGGCGACCGTTTCCAAATTTGATTTGGACATAATTCCAAATCCAACCGTTAGATTTCAAATCTCTAATATTCTTTAGAAATCTCTTTTCAATACAAACCCAACGGTTCCGGTTTTAGAAGAATCCGACAGTCGGATCTCCCGCAATGTCAATTCGAAGTCAATGGTCGAAATTCGCGAACTACCGCAGCAGGGTGCGTTCTGTTCAGGCCGTTATATTATATATATAATATATATTTTGTCGATTTCAATTCAAAACGTATTCTATAAATCGTTTTAACTTCGTTTTCAAAACGATATTAACTTCCTATTCAATTTCTAATCCAAATTGAATATTCCATATCGTTGATATATATAAATGATAATATTTTCAAAACGTTATATTTTGAAATCACTTCCTTTTCTATATTCTTTATAAAAACGAATATAATTGATATAAATATCGTTCACGTCAAAATGGCGCATATCTAACCAATACGGCTTTATATATTTCAATAACTTTGTTATTCTATTCAACAAATGAATATTTTCTTCAACACATGAATATATATTTTTATTCAATACTTGAATATATATTTTAATCAACACATGAATTTTCTTTCTATTCAACACATGAATTTTCTTTTATAATATTCATTATTTTCCAAATAGGGATGAGGCCTAATCAATTACCATATAATGTTAATTATATGGTTTCCATACAACACATGTATATAATAATAATGATAAATAATCAACCAGCATCCAGAGTGCACCACACAACTGCATAAGCATTAAATATAAATATTTAATGCTTACAACAGCCTGTAAATCAAACGATCAGCATATCACTAAACAATTAGGATTAGTGTACGCCAAATATCATCCAAAAACCCGTGTGGGGTTAGAAATCAACAAACACAGATTTTTATTTGTGTAGTTGGGCGATGTGTAAAATTTATCGTCCCAATCAATATCAGTCAAATCGGTGTACATAAACAAATCGTTCGATTTGTAAATGGATACTTATTTTACTTCAACACACAATCTACAGTCAATTTATTTTATTTCAACACATGAAATTATTTTATTTCAACTCACAATCAACAGTCAAATTTCACAACACAAACAATCACACAAGTCGTCAATGTTCTGTGGACAACGGGTGTCGGGTGCTACTAAGCACTGTCTGCATCCTAGTATATATTTTAACTAGAAATTAAAATATAAGTGAGGAGTTCTCAACAACTAGCTAAACCAAACACCACGACTCTTCATATGTAGAAACCTTCGTCGTGCTCGCCTTTTGTCAATTTCATTGTCCGTAGCCACTACATATATAAAAATCCAATTTTTATATTCTCTCTACTTCACGATAAAAATAATGTTCAGATTTTTATTTCAATTCATATATTTACAACGCTTCTTTCTATATAAAAATTATATTTTTATATTTCTACTTCTTATATAAAGATCGAATTTTTATTATCTATATATTATAAAAATTATATTTTTAATACTCTACCTTAATAAAAACCATATTTTTAATACTCTACCTTAGTAAAAACATATTTTTAAAACTCTACCTAAGTAAAAATCATATTTTTAATACTCTACCTAAGTAAAAATTATATTTTTATTATCTACATTATATAAAAATCTTATCTTTATATATTCTATAATTTAAAAATCGGATTTTTATTCTCCCTAAAATATAAAAATCATATTTTTATAAATGAAAATATAATCCTTTCACTTTTAAATAAAATATTTTCTACAATAAAAATCAATCCTTTATATTAAAAATCGTTTTTTTTATATATTACACTTCATATATACTAACCGATTAAATCATGTAAATAAAAATAAATAAATATAAATTTAAAAACATAACTTTACAATTAGAAGAAGGGGGGTTTGTTGCTGTGAGGTTGGAGCGGGGTTGTCGATGCGGTGGTGGGGCCTGGGGAAGGCGCGGCGGCACTGTGGTGAAGGGGGGGTGCTGTCTTCAAACGATAGGGGAGAGGAGTGGGAGACGGAGGAGATCGAGAAGAGGCTGAAGGAGGCGATGGGTGGAGAGCACCTAAGGTGCGGCAGCGCTGGAACGAGGAGGAGGGCTTGGTTGTGGATTTGGAGAGGAAAAGGAGAAGAGAAGGAGAGGAAAGGTGCAACGAGGCCAGTGGAGTGCGCCTCCAGCGGTGGCGCCATCGACGAAGGGGGCGGCGACGAGATTCAGCACGGGTTTTTTTTTCTCGATCGAAGCTTCTGATTTAGGAAAGAAATTGTTAGGGGCGGTTAAGTGAAAGGAGGGGTTGACTTTTATATTATTAAATTTTAATTTTCCCCAAAAAAGTAACTTTTTATTTTGAACTCGGAATCAAGCCCACCGACTGTCGTCCACAACTAATTACCCCCATTCCGAATACAATGGGATATGTATCGCAAGCCAGTTCGGCTGTTTCGATCAGTTTCCATCAAAATCAAAATATAAATCTATATATTGAATTTGAACGAACATTTCAATTTACCGGGGCTACATACGGGCTCTAAAAATTCCCAAAAAATATTTTCTAGCTTCGTATTGTCGATATGGTCCTAACAAAACTAATTTCGTCAAATTCAGAGACAGTTTGAAAAATGGTCATTTTCCAGTCGATTAAAATCAACTAAAACTAGTCCAACGCGTTTTCCTTTGCCACGCTCACATATTGATTCGGACAATAATGAATTTTGAAACCTAGAAATAATTCGACATCACGGATCCAACAAAAGTGTTTCCGTCGAAAACAGAGGTCGTTTGTAAGATTTCCATTTTTAAGGGCCAGAATTCCATAGCGACTATTCTGAATTTTCAACTGGACGTAACTTCTGATCCCCGCTATGAAATTTTGATTTTTCGGATTTGTTGGAAAGATATTCTCAATTAGATTCTAATATTTTTGGTTTCTTTAAAATCCGGTTTATTTTGAATCCTGTACATTCATTTGAACTTGGAAATCGAATTTTCGAACTACCGCGCCATTTTCAATTCCTTTTATAATTTGAAATAAATATTTATATTCTAACGACGATCTATATAAATATATACGTTCTAATTCTATTCAAAATAAATTTCTCGTCGTTTTTATTTAAATTAATTCATTTTAAATATTCAAAATTCATTAAAAATGCCAAAATAAAATTTTTAAATTGGCTCGGATTTCCGGATTATTACAATCTCCCCCACTTAAAACTCTTCGACCCCGAAAAGGAACGAAGCTGAAAGTTGTTTAACAAATCAACTCAACTTTCATTACTTTCATTACGGGTTAAGTTCTTCAACATTTCAGTTTCTAAGAACTTTTCAATTTTTTTAAAAATTTGGCTAACACCCTAAATTTTCAAAAAAATTCGCCATAACCTCCACTGCATCGGGGACTTCGGGATATTTCAAACAGCCTCCAATGGCACTCATCAATCCAAAAAGAAAAAGAAACAGCCAGGCGGCTAGCCAATTGGCTCATAGAATCATCAAAAACCCAAGAAATACAATAAACATGTACTTATTTGTCGGGCAAACAATTTGATTCCTCTTCTCTAGCCTCCTTGCTATGACCTGTTCAATGTAAGTACATGTATATGCATACAAATGCGACTAATTTTCAATACAACTCACTATTTGATCAATTTGGCTAAATGGTTCAAATTTTAATTAATCAACCAATTATCAAACAACACAGTCAGCAATCAATTAGTTGTTTAGCTTTTCAAATTCATAATTTTGATACATAGTTAAAAAATCATATTTTTGGTGCCAATTCACAACAATGGGACCTATCTAATTTTTGTTCTCACACCAGTCTAATGGAAATATATAAATATCACACCTTTGAAACTCGAACATAAATACTGATGATTCACGTGCTATAATCAGTACCGTCTCCAGGCGACTAGAGTGTAATTCTATATCTATCCAGTATATTAAAACTTCGAATACCCGTCGATCAGACGTGTATGCAAAATCTTTATGTATTGGATTATCCAAATTCAATATAAATAAATATTCAAATACGTTGAATACGGTTTAAATTTTCAAAACAAAATTCGTTTTCATTTTAAAAATATACTCTTTACCCTCGGTCTAGGATACTACTGATACCATCTCTAACGAGTCATTCTCATTGGATATTACTAATCCAATTTCTGATGAATTCTTTTGTTTGGCTCTAATGTGTCTTGTTCTCCGAGCTCTGTAAACCAAAGCTCTGATATCAACAGTAGTGACTCGTAACTTCCCCGTAAAGGAATGAGCGGATACTTTGAGGACAAGACAGATCTTAACGCAAACGGAAGATCGTTTCATTGTATATTACAACAATTTCATCAGATTACAAGAATATACAGAGTATGAGTGAATAAAATACATTCGATAAATATCATAGATTACAATAAATTACATAGCAGCGGAAAATAATACAATACACAACTGAAAGAGATATACGCATACAGGGCTTTCCGGATAACATTCCAGCAACAAACCAGGTTCCTGTGAATATAAATCCGCAAAACCAAAACTACTAGTTGCCCGTGTCAAAATAAGGGCACCTGGAGTTTAGGTTAAAACAATAAACTCCAGATCAGTCATGTGACTGGTGTGAGAACTAAAACAGTTATCAATCTTTATTTTAAAGTTAGGTAAATCAAGGGACCACGCCATATAACATGGAACGGGTTTCCTCCCAAGAACACCAGTGCATAAAACAACAGAGCAATGCTAAATAAAGAACAATGAAGCTATTATAAGACACAGGTCCCATCACACAATGCAGCACAAGCTGGAGGATAGGGTTTTACCTTACAATAACCAATGAATGCTTGACACGCTAAATTTCATCTTTTATTATTACTATAAGTGGAGAAAACAACTTCAAATATAAATGTATCAATCATAGGCGGCATGGGTACCATATATCATGTCGCCATACTAGTTCTACAATTAAAACCGTAAAATCACGTATTTGGAAATTGTATTTCCATCTGCGAACCGAGGCTAGGGATCGTCCTCACCGCTTCGAGACTGTCTAGGCCGAGTCTTGGGAACATAACGCATCATCCCTTGGAGCGTCAGGGCCAGTCCACCGATGTGGATTAAACCTAAATACTTAACACTACGTTTCCCCGCCCTTTGGGGCGTAAATGGGCCAACGAATGACACCATCGACTTTACATAGTCACTGATATATCTAAGGCGCCTCGCAACAGCAACAACCACACAGGTAAAAATAATATAAATGTCAGGGATGGTAGGTCACTGACACCACCCTAGCTAGAAGGAAACGCATGCCCTCCCTGAAGTCCTCTCCCATTTCTGGTTCACAACCGGGGTGTGAAGCTCGCGAATTAAAGCTACACAAAGCTATGCCACATAGGCCATGCTTTGATCATCAACCATAAGACTCTTCTTTTAAACGGAAGCCCTTATCATTGGCATCTTAGCATGCCACATAGGCAAACCACTCCATGCAACCGATATCCATCAATCACACAGAATGATTTCCAATGTCGGACACACAGTCCCTTTACAAGTCCGTTTTGGGTCTGAACGAAACCGGAGGCACCTTGGACCTCGCATATCCATCGATCTCCAAATACGTCTGGACGATCACCAACTGATTCCCTCATCTTTGGTGTACAGCCCAATCAAGATCATCATTAATCACCCAAACGATGTGAAGACCTCTGGTCTTCGACCACCGTCTTCATCCTCGACACCACGTCGAATCAGTTATTCAGAATGGGATAAACCCCGGTCTTTCTGAATAACTCGCGTATATAATAAAGAAGTGTTACACAAACACAACATACGCCTCATTCCAATTCAGAATATTCTTTTATTCAAATATTCTTATACTTTGGGAAAGGTTCCCATTAATTTTATCAAAGATAAATTCTTTAAATTTATTCTTTAATCTTCCTTTGAATATCAATTCAAACTAGTCGGGATTAGCGAACCACACCGAAGTAATCATTTATTTTATTTCCCAATCCCCACCTATTCATCCCATGATGTAAAACTGGTCATACTTCATATCTAACACCATGGTGTTATCGGTAAATTCAATTATCATTTCACGTTCAAATCTAATTAAAGATTTGACTCTCGTCTGGAGTAAAACCGGTGGTACTCCATTCTCAATCATTTCAATCTAATTAAAGATTCACTAAAACTCCACTTGGTTTTAATCTTCCCAAAAATCAATATTAATGATTATTTAACTTGGGAAATCATATCATATCTTTAAACGGGTTAAAGAACAAATGTCATTTAAAACACGGTCCACTATAAACCTAAAATCGCATTCTATTCCATCAGCCTTTAACCGTAAATTAGCAAGTGAACAATTCCCTAAGTATAACCCCGAAGGCCGAAACCAATATCAGATTAATACCCAGGAAACCATTCAACTTAACTACTCTCCAGTTAGTTTCTGATTTTCTTAACTCTGTTGGGTCTAAGAACAGTATTATTAAAGATACCATTCACGACAACCCAAAATCACATTCCATTCATTATCTGGTTAAAGAACAAGTGTTATTTAAAACACCAACCACGATAAAACCAAAAACCAATCCCAATTCAATTCCAATTAAATACCAAATCCAACTGCACTTACAACGACCTTTTCCTAATTTGATTTGGACATAATTCCAAATCCAACTGTTAGATTTCTAATCTCTAATATTCTTTAGAAAGCTCTTTTCGATACGAACCCAACGGTTCTGGTTTTAGGAGAATCCGACGGTTGGATCTCCCGCAACGTCAATGGGAAGTCAATGGTCGAAATTCGCAAACTACCGCAGTGCGTCGCGTTCTATTCAGGCCATTATATTATATATATAATATATATTTCGTCGATTTAAATTCAAAACGTATTCTATAAATCATTTTAACTTCATTTTCAAAACGATTTCAACTTCCTATTCAATTTTTAATCAAAATTGAATATTCCATATCATCAATATATATATAAATGATAATGTTTTCTAAACGTTATATTTTGAAATCACTTCCTTTTCTATATTCATTATAAAAACAAATATAATCGATATAAATATCGTTCGCGTCAAAATGGCGCATATCTAGCCAACATGGCTTTATATATTTCAATAACTTTGTTATTCTATTCAACAAATGAATATTTTCTTCAACACATGAATATATTTTTTATTCAACAGATGAATATATATTTTATTCAACACATGAATTTTCTTTCTATTCAACACATGAATTTTCTTTTATAATATTCCTTATTTTCCAAATTGGGATGAGGCCCAATCAATTACCATATAATGTTAATTATATGGTTTCCATACAACACACGTATAAAATAGCAACGATAAATAATCAACCATCATCCAGAGTGCACCACACAACTGCATAAGTATTAAATATAAATATTTAATGCTTACAACAGCCTGTCAATCAAATGATCGACATATCACTAAACAATTGGGATTAGTGTACGCCAAATATCATCCCGACACCCGTGTGGGGTTTCAAATCAACAAACACAAATTTTTATTTGTGTAGTTGGGCGATGTGTAAAATTTATCATTCCAATCAATATCAGTCAAATCGGTGTACATAAACAAATTGTTCGATTTGTAAATGAATATTTATTTTATTTCAACACACAATCAACAGACAAATTATTTTATTTCAACACATGAAATTATTTTATTTCAACTCACAATACGTAGTTGAATTTCACAACACAAACAATCACACAAGTCGTCCATGGTCTGTGGACAACGGGTGTCGGGTGCTACTAAGCACCGTCTGCATCCTAGTATATATTTTAACTAGAAATTAAAATAAAAGTGAGGAGTTCTCACCGACTAGCTAAACCAAACACCACGACTCTTCATATGTAGGAACCTTCGTCGTGCTCGCCTTTTGTCAATTTCATTGTCCGTAGCCATTTTTATATTTTCTCTACTACACGATAAAAATAAAGTTCAAATTTTTATTTCACTTCATATATTTACAACGCTTCTTTCTATATAAAAATTATATTTTTATAGTTCTACTTATATAAAGATCTAATTTTTATTATCTATATATTATAAAAATTATATTTTTATTACTCTACCATAATAAAAACCATATTTTTAATCCTCTACCTAAGTAATAATCATATTTTTTATACTCTACCTAAGTAAAAATCATATTTTTAATACTCTACCTAAGTAAAAAATTATTTTTTTATTATCTATATTATATAAAAATCTTATCTTTATATCTTCTATAAGTTAAAAATTGGATTTTTATTCTCTCTAAAATATAAAATCATATTTTTGTAAATAAAAATATAATCCTTTCACTTTTAAATCAAATCTTTTCTTCGATAAAAATCAATCCTTTATATTAAAAATCGTTCTTTTTTATATTACACTTCATATATACTAACCGATTAAATCATGTGAATAAAAATAAATAAATATAAATTTAAAAACATACCTTTACAATTAGAAGAAGGGGGGTTTGTTGCTGCGAGGTCGGAGCGGGGTTGTCGATGCGGTGGCGGGGCTTAAGGAAGGCGCGGCGGCGTTGTGGTGAAGGGGGGGTGCTGTCTTCGAACGACGTGGGAGAGGAGTGGGAGACGGAGGAGATCGAGAAGAGGCCGATGGAGGCGATGGGTGGCGAGCACCTGAGGTGCGGCGGCGCTGGCACGAGGAGGGGGGCTTGGTTCCGGATTTGGAGAGGAAAAGGGGAAGAGAAGGAGAGGAAAGGTGTGACGAGGCCAGTGGAGGGCGGTGGTGGAGTGTGCCTCCAGCGGTGGCGCCATCGACGAAGGGGGTGGCGACGAGATTCAGCACGGTTTTTTTTTTCTCGATCGAAGCTTTTGATTTGGGAAAGAAAGTGTTAGGGGGGTTAAGTGAAAAGGGGGGCTGACTTTTATATTATTAAATTTTAATTTTCCCAAAAAAGGTAACTTTTTATTTCGATCTCGGAATCAAACAAACCGACCGTCGTCCACAGCTAATTACCCCAATTCCGAACACAATGGGATATGTATCGTAAGCCAGTTCGGCTGTTTCGATCAGTTTCCGTCAAAATCAAAATATAAATCTATATATTGGATTTGAACGCACATTTCAATTTTCCGAGGCCACATACGGGCTCTAAAAATTCCCGAAAAATATTTTCTAGCTTCGTATTGTTGATATGGTCCTAACAAAACTAATTTCGTCAAATTCCTAGACCGTTTGAAAAATGGTCATTTTCCAGTCGATTAAAATCAACTAAAACTGGTCAAACGCTTTTTCCTTTGCCACGCTCACATATTGATTAAGAAAATTATGAATTTTGAAACCTAGCAATAATTAGACATCACGGATCCAACTAAAGTGGTTTCGTCGAAAACAGAGGTCGTTTGCAAAATTTCCATTTTTAAGGGCCAAAATTCCATAGCGATTATTCTGAATTTTCAACTGGACGTAACTTTTGATTCCTGCTATGAAATTTTGATATTTCGGATTCGTTGGAAAGATATTCTCAGTTAGATTCTAATATTTTTGGTTTCTTAAAATCCTGTTTATTTCAAATCCTGTACATTCATTTTAACTTTGAAATCGAATTTTCGAACTACCACGCCATTTTCAATTCCTTTTAAAATTTAAAATAAATATTTATATTCTAACGACGATCTATATAAATATATACGTACTAATTCTATTCAAAATAAATTTCTCGTCGTTTTTATTTAAAATAATTCATTTTAAATATTCCAAATTCATTAAAATTGCCAAAATAAAATTTTTAAATTGGCTCGGATTTCCGGGTTATTACATCGGTATTGGAAAAGCGACTTACTTTGAAAAAGGTAGTTGCTTGAGTTAATACTCATTTATCTTATTTTTGTTTCCACTGTGAGCTATTTTCATTGCACTCTGATTATGCTCATGCTCATTTATTGCAGGTACCAGATATACGCTCTATGCTTGGATGTGTTCAAGTTTTGATTTTTGTCAAAATTTGGGTGCAGAAAAGTGTGGAGTGTTACATTTGGTATCAGAGCTTAGGTTAAACGATCAGTGGAATTAGTTAAATTAGGACTTGTGAGAGAACGTAATTCGATTTTCTTCCCTGTTTTTCTTCGTCTTTCTTACTCGGCTTTAATTTATTTCGACTATAGAAATTAGCCGTGGGCCTAATTATATATAATGGGCTTTGGGCGACTACGAGTTGAAATATGCTGAGTTCGGGTTTCTAGCCAAATCTGTCATACCCCACAGTATGTTGGCGATCTCGTCGAAAAGAGCATGAGGCGACATATGGTGGATTCTGTTGATTCAAGATTTGGAAACTGGAATAACATGTATGTTAATATAAAAAGCTAGCTACAGCCGAGATAGTCATAAATTCATGGTCTAGTTTCGTTGGTAGTTCAAGTTAAGACCATTACTCGATCCAAAACGGGGAAAAAGCCCATGTTAATATGTCATATCCATTTCAAAAATATAATTTCGAGGTGTATCCATTTGTTACTTCATTAAAATTCTGAATCTACCTTTGTTGAAATATTCCATTGAGTTCTTGGCCTTGTATTCAAGGAAATTTATTTTTAAAATATTTGAAAAATAAAAGTGGATTTCAACGGTTTTAAAATACGGTTTCAGAAAATAGTTTGTGAAGATATGGTTTTAAATTTTAATCTATTTGTTTTTCATAATTTTAGAGTTATTATGTAATTTTAATAAATATTGTCTGATTTGTAGGAAATATGGAATTAGGAAGGACAAGGATTATGCCATTAAACATGTAAACAATAAATATCTATTCCTTGTAAATTTTAGTATCCATTTTCCTATATATATTGGATAATTTATTGAAATTTCCACGTTAAACCATTAAGATTCTAAAGCTCTAACATTTTTGGACATGAAAACGCTTTTCCCAATTTGAAATATAAAGCTGAAATATAAAGTATAATAATAATATAGATTTATAAATACGAAACCGTTAGTTTATAATAAAATTCCATTTTTGGAAAAGTTTTAAATTTTCTTCGAAAAGGCTAAGAAAAATCCTTCGTCCGGATTTTTGAGGTATTTGATTTCGTGAATCATTTTCTTATTTTCAGCTACGTAAGGAGAAAATCCATTTTAATTCATATTACAGAATTCTAGCTGAGTTTTTTTTGAATTCACTCGTTCGTTGTGTAGTCGAAGCATCATTGTTAAGAGTATAAATCCTTGGAGTTGGTTCGGAGTTTAACTGCAGTCTTAAAATACCGCAGTGATAAGGATGACTATTTTTCAAATCGCATCGAATCTTAAAAGATAACGTGAGACAGTTAATACTTTAATCTAGCCTAATAAGGTCAAGGTTCAACCTATGTTCAAAGACCACTTGGTAATTGACCGTTTAGTGCTATACTACGATGGTTAATTAGTTAACGAGTATTGGTACAACTTGGACCGAGGACTCAACCATAAAAGTTGCGTCCAAATTACCCCACTAACTTCCTTCTTTCATCCTTTCTTCCTCATCTAGCCGAACCATATCTCTATCGTTCTTCTCTATCATTGTTTTCGCCTTGTCTCCTCTTTTTCACGCTTGTTTGCGCACTAGATCTTACCTCCTAATACTCCAAGATCTAATTTCTTCTCTCCGACCATTTCTTGGCCTTTAATACTTAATTGAGCTATTTGATCTTACTCATACCATTTAAGTCTCACCCTTATGGAGAGATCATTTGGTTGGGTTGGGGTGAGCAAGAAGGTCTCACTGCTATAAGCCTAACAAAACTTGTCGTGGCGGTTGGACTTGCACCGGTCCATTGCTCAAGTTCTTAGAATAGGATTTGTGTTTGTGTTGCATCCGCCTTTGTTATACCTTGTTCGAAAAGGTTCTTTCGAGGGCGATCGTCGTTTCGGAGATGAAGATAAGCTATCTTTTGATGGTTTTTCTAAGGAAAACCTCGATGAGGTTTTAGAGGAATCTGTGTTGAATACGGACTAGAAGGGTATTTTATTTGACAGGCTTTGAGATTTTTCAGCAAATCTCTTTTTCTTAGTGTCAGTTTTTATGTTCGAGAATCTATGTTCGAACTACCCATGTAGACGTGTTACCCATTTAGTACATTGTTCTTTTAATGAGGAGTTATGACTGGATTTGCCTCTTGATACGGTAATTTAATCCTTTGTTTGATCGGTGGCGTAACCATCATTTGGTACTGCATCATATTCGATTCATCTTTGTGTTCTTGTGGGTTGTCTCATGGAGTTACTTTATGTAAATTCTCCTATTCACTATTGTCTGTAGGTAATATTAGGTTGGTTTCCATGAGAAGCAGTTTTGTGGTAGGTTTCTTTTCTCATCATAGATTCTCTCTTAGAAGAGATGGTGATGTGGGAACCTCCAACAACACCAACTGTGTTTGTAATACGAGATTGAGTATTTTTGCTATCAGGATATGGTTAACTAAAGATCATAAATATTGGTTTAAGCTCCAGCCGTGGAGTAAGACATCTCGTTGTTTATAGCCATTGTTTCAGGAGTTTGGTTTTGTTTGTCGTTGTCTTTGTTGTTATCCCTTTCCAGCATTGGGATCTTGGTTTTGTGGTGATTCTTGATAGTAACTGCTAGTGTTGTTTAAATCGCACGACTTAGGTTAATGAGATTTCGATATTTGGAGATACGTATGTCGTTCACGCGTGCCTGTTTGAGTGAAATCTCATTTTCGTATCTAAACTAACAGTTGTCCTAGAGGTGGAAAGAATAAAATTCTGTGTTGGATAAATTTTATTAAAGGACCGGTTTTGCATTGTTTACGTCACGGGTAAAATAAATCACCGATTCCTATTAAAGCTAAAATTTATTTTGGTCTATTTGTGTGTAATTTCAGTTTTCGCATTTTTGGCGTAACTAACTTCCTTTTTTGCCAACATGTGATTTGAATCGTTAAAATTTCCGGAAAATACATTTTTGAAAGTTTTTGGAAAAAGTTGTTTGAATCATTTATCATTTTATTATTTTATATAGTAAACTGAAACGGTTTTGAAAAGGGATTTTTAAAATAAACACAAGAAATTTTTAAGCGGTGATTTATTTTTACGAAAGAACTCGATTCTAGGTCACATGAATAGCATAAGGAAAATGTTTGGATGCTTTGTGTGCACGTTTTAGCAGTGCAATAGGACCAACGATATGATAAAAATGTTAACGGCAACAAGGAAAAGGTTGTTTTGGCCTTGGGAACGTTGCTTCCATACCTTGTCAACGATGCGCACGAGCTATTAATTAACTCGTTTTATGTTTTAGAACTTGTTTCAAGCCTTCTTTAGAGTCTGTAGTTGAAAGTTTTTGGAGTATTTTGGGTAACAGAGGTGAAAATTCCACTGTAGGGTGGAAAATGGAAAAGTTGTAAGTGGAAAAAATGTTAAAATTCTTCTCTTTGATTTCTTTTTTCTAGTTTAGGAGAAATTAAACAGGAAACGATTAGATGGCTTGACGTTTTGAATGGTAGAATTTGGATGCAAAATTGGTTGCTTCACACTTTTATTCATAATTTTGTGAAGCTTACGGATGAAAAAGAATTTTTACAATTTGCATTCATATAGAACTGCCAGTATATTTCGGATGTTTTGCATCTTGTTTTTGAATGTGTTTTAAAAATCTCAATGCATACATATAAAGCGCATGATTTAGAATCATCTTGCATGCATGTTTTATTGTTGAAATGCATTATGTGAACCATGCACATATACACATGGTTGCAGAGTGGATGTACACAAATTGGTTGTGTAGGGTAGGATAACTAGGTGTCAGAATTTCGGGACGAAATTCCTTTTATGTGGGGAAGAATGTAACAACCCGGAATTTTGACAATAAATAATTATTTAATTAAAAGATCAAAAACAGGAATTTCTGCAAACAATGGAATTTGACCATGGAACTTTAACCGTTGCATTCTTCTCGAAATTCTGGTCAACTTTCATGTTTGGAGTTTCGCGAACAAAGTCCGTATGAAAAAGTTATGGACGAAACACGAAAACGGACTGAAAATAAATAAAACATAATAAACTATATATAGTAATATATAATTACCCAGCCACCTCACCAATGACAGCAAGATTTTTTGGGTTATTCTTGTTATATTTTATAAAACGAATGGATGGATGACTATTAAAATAAATCTAACGATCCAAGGCCATTTACACCCCTATAAATAAATGGGTAGAGCCTCATTCTTTTCTATTCAAATCTATGACAGCAGCGGAGCTCTGGCATTTTTCTCTCTCTTCTAACCTAATTTCTTCAATTAAAAAATATATACATATAAACAAATCAAATCAAATGTACATAGAATTGAGAGAATAAATAGATTTAATGGAAGAGAATGCAAATCGACGCTCAACGATAGATTCTTCGCTTTCTTCCCTTTTTCTTATATTTATACAGATCTAGAATTTTCCCCTTTCTAGATAAATTGTAGATTTATAAGAATGTGGGGATTGTAACCCTGAAGGGTTAAAAACTTATAATTTGGAGACTATAAGTTGAGTGGAAAATTTACTAATACAGATATAATGATTTATCTATTTCGTTTGAATCCAATCTATGTTTTGCGCCTATCAGATCTGTTATTTAAATAATTGTAAATTGTGATAACCACCAGATCTGATTATGAATATGTTTGAAATTGGTAAATGAGAAATTTGTGATCATGTATAAATATGAATTGTACGATTTTTATATATATTTCCACATATTCCTACAAGTTATGTCATGAATTATGAAATATGTTATTTATGCCGCATAGCTCTGTGGATTTGGAAATCAGTCCCATTAAACATAAATTTGTTATATTTATGTTCCAGATCTTTAGTTCAGTGCTGAAATATGAAATGTGTGAATTTGGGTAAAAAGATGAAAATTGTGTATTATGTGATTTTAATTATAAATGAAATATTCCCTGTTTACATTCAATTTTGTTGGGTTTTTGGCCTAAGCATTGTAAATTATGCTGTTTTACTCATTTTTAAACAAAGAGGCATTATTTTATAATCACAAGAAGTATGACAAAAAAGAATTAAAAAGAGGAAAAGTGGTGCAAAGGTACGCTATTAGACCAAAAAATGGCACTAACACCCAAATTCAGATCACGGATCACAGAATGCAATAAAATAATAAAAAAGAGGAGACACACGAGGTTTTTATAGTGGTTCGGCTGATCTATCTAGCCTACGTCCACTTATATGCTTTTATATATGAATGAATTACAAGAATGAATCGCACAACTCGTGAGAACTTGTAATACAATGATTAATTATCTCATGATATCCTCACTAAACGCTCAAGTTTTAATGAAGAATGAGGCTTCTATGTTCAGCAATGCTTTGCTAGGAACTCGGGCCCAAAAGAGGTCGTTTGATAGGAGTTTCCACCATTGTTCCTAGCAAAGAATTGTTGAACATAGAAGCCTCAGTCTTCATTAAAACTTGAGTGTTTATTGAGGATTTCATGAGATAATTAGTCATTGTATTACAAGTTCTCACGAGTTGTGGGATTCATCCTTCTAATTCCTTCATATATAAAAGCATATAAGTGGACGTAGGCTAGATAGATCAGCCAAACCACTATAAAAACCTCGTGTGTCTCCTCTTTTTTATTATTTTATTGCATTCTGTGATCCTTGATCTTCGTTTGGTTGTTAGTGCCATTTTTCGGTTGAACATACATATAAAAATAAATACATATTTCTGTATGTAATTTGCATCGATTGTTCCAAAATAAAATACATTACATATATTTCTTGTGATTTGGAGATATGTCAATTCCACAAAATAAGCATGATTTACAATGATTTTGGCTAACGGCGCTTGTGAAACTTGAAACCTTTTTGGCAAGATTGGATATCAAAAGGGAATGATTGGTTAATTGATTAGACCAAATAATTAATTTAAATTTAAGAATAAAGGTAATAATAATAACCACCTTGACCGCACACAAACATAGAAATAAAGATATACATATTATCCATCCAAATCAGCGTAAAATGGTAAAAATATGCATTGTATTAAATGTTGAATGGTATTCATTTATGGAATCATACATGTAAATTTATATTCCACACTTAATGAATATATTTATGGTGACCCTTGTAGAAATTAGTGTAATTAATTGCTATAAATGAGGTCATAAATAAATAATTAACAATTGTGACAATTGTTGAATATTTTGATAAGATTCAATGGTGGAATTATATGTAAATATAATCCATATTGAATTAATATATTTGTGGTGACCATTTGTTGCAATAAATATAATTAATTTCCATAATTGTGACCGCAAATAAAGAAATAATTATGGTAACCAATATTGATTAAGGGAAAATAAATGTGGATAGGAAAATGATTACAATTCGTAAAATAAATTAGGATAATTGTTGTGGACTCCAATTAGGAAATTTAAATTATAACCGCATTTAGACACGAGGTTAAACTCAACTTGTGGTGTAAGCCTGCCCGGAACCGACCGGCAAATCCAGCGACCACAAGTAGTTAGTTTAATGCGAGAGGTCTAATGCATAAAAATAAATATACTAAGGCACGAGCTTAAGTTCACCTGTGGTAGAAGTCTGCCCTGAACCGATCGACAAATCCAGCATCCACAGGTAGTCAAATTGATTTGAGAGGCCTAGTGCATAAATGCGTGTATATATATAATAAACAATAAACATATAAAATAAAATAAATAATAAGTACAGTAATTGCCTATTGGGGTACAACAAAAAGATAACTTGGGACTTATAAATAGTAGCCTTAGGAAAATATGACCGTTAGAGTCATAAAGGGCAATAAAAAGAAACAACAAGAAATGGGTGTCAAAAAAGGGGATTAACGGATATTGATTATCGTTTAAATACTAAGTCCGAACTAGGGAAGAAACTAAAATAAATATCCTAGAGAAACGGGAATATAATCTTCCTTATTTATGTCAATAAAACTTATATTTAAAAATATAGTTGGACTTAATAGGTTAATAATATAAGATGTTATTAACTATATAAACCGTGATGTAAATAAATGGTGTACGTATAGTATTTCTGTATAAGGAAATTAAACGGGAATGACGTAATAACATAGCATATTTTATCGCAAAAAGGGAAGGGTTTTAAAGGAAAATGAGGGACGAACTAATAACCTTCGTGAAAGGACCCGTTACTTCCCCGTGAAGGAAAGAGCAGATACTTTGAGAACAACACAAAATAGAACGCAGACGGAAGAACATTTCATTGCTATTACAACAATTCCATCAGATACAAGAATATACAGAGTAAAATGAATAAATTACATTCGATAAATATCAGAGATTACAATAAATTACATAACAGCGGAAAATAATACAAAGCACAACTGAAGGTGATATACGGATACAGAGCTTTCCGGATATCATTCCAGCTGTAAACCAGGATCCTGTGAATATAAATCTGCAAAACCAAAACTACTAGCTGCCCGTGTCGAAAATAAGGGCACCCAGAGTTTAGGTTAAAACAATAAACTCCAGGTCAATCATGTGACTGGTGTGAGAACTAAAACAGTTATTTAAAACTTTACTTTAAAAGAGAGTAATTCAAGGGACCACGCCGTATAACACGGAACAGGTTTCCTCCCAAGAATACCAGTGCATAGAATAAACAGCGCAATGCTTTTTTCAAAAAATTAAGCTATTATATGACCCAGGTCCCATCACACAATGCAACGCAAGCCGGAGGATAGGGTTTTCCCTCATAATAGCCAAACATGCTTGGTACGTTTTAAACAAATCATTTGATACTATAATAAGTGTATAGTGTCAAAACAATTTCAATCATAAATATCAATCCTAGTCGGCATGGGTACCATCTATCATGTCGCCATACTAGGCTCTACAAATAAAACCGAGATACACGTATTGGAAATTGGATTTCCGTCATGAGTCGAGGCAAGGGGCAAGCTCCTCTCCGCTTCGAGACACTCTAGCAAATGCCTCAGGACTACACACTTTAGGTAACCCCTGGGATCCTCCAAGACTGGTCCTCTCTTACGTTTGAGGATTAGTTATTCCTGAACACATGTTTCCCGGCCCTACAGGACCTATAGTCGACGCGACTCGCATCCAAACCACAAAGGTAAAAAGAATATAAATGTCAGGGCTGGTGGGTCACTGACACCACCCATAGCTAAAAAGAAACGTCGTGCACTCCTTGGGTCCGCATCCCGTTTTTGACTCATACGAGGTGTGAGGCTCGCGAATCCATGCTATACACAAAGCTTCCACGTAAGCCATGCTTTGATCATCCACCACAAGAATTTGCTTTTCAACAGAAGTCTTGATCCATGCAACTCAGCGTGCCACACAGGCAATTCATGCCATGCGACTGATATCTATCGATACATAACCTCTAAGCTTGTACGTCTCAGAGAAGGGCGATAAGCAAGAGAATAAATTCTCCGCCGCCAAACAGATATATATTTAACAGAATTCAATCGACACAGAATAAAATCCAAAGTCAGACATACAATCCATTTACAAGTTCGTTCTGGGTCTGAACGAAACCGGAGGCACTTTCCTCGCATATCCATCGATCTCGAAGTACGTCTGGACGACCACCAACTGATTCTCTCATCTTGGGTGTACAGCCCAATCAAGATCATCAGTAATCACCCAAACGATGTGAAGACTTCTGGTCTTCGACCACTATCGACATCTTCGACTTATCGTCGAATCGGTTATTCAGAATGGGTATAACCCGGCCTTTCTGAATAACCCGCGTATATAATAAACAAATGTTACACAAACACAACATACGCCTCATTCCAATTCAGCAGCCACTAACCGTAAATCAGCAAGAGAACAATTTCCCAAATATTAACCCCGAAGGCCGAAACCAACATCAGATCAATACCCAGGAAACCATTCTTCTTAACTAACCTACAGCTAGTTTCTAAATTTCAATTCTTAGGGAAAGGTTCCCATTAATTTTATCAAAGATAAATTCTTTTAAATTTATTCTTTAATCTTCCATTAGATGCTATATCAAACTAAATTATGGTTTTCCAAACTAGTCGAGATTAGCGAACCACACCGAAGTAATTATTTATTTTATTTCCCAATCCCAACGTATTCATCCCATGAAGCAAAACTGGTAATACTCCATATCTAACACCCCGGTGTTATTGGCAAAATTATTTACCATTTCTCGTTCAAATCTAATTAAAGATTTAACTATCTCTTTGGAGCAGAACTGGTGATACTCCCTTCTCGCTCACTTTCCAAATTTGAAAATTTAAATTATCACTTTTCATTTCAATCTAAATACCGATTCATTAAAACTCCTTTTACTGGATTAAAGAACTAATGTCATTTAAAACACAGTTCACGATAAACCCAAATCACATTCTATTTATTATCGGGTTAAAGAACTAGTGTTGTTTAAAACACCGTTCACGATAAACCCACAAATCAATTCTAATTCGATTCCAATTTATTTATTTAAAAATAGTTGAGTTTTAATTTTAGTTCAGAACTAGTTCATTTCGATAAAAATCTATTTTTATCTTTACAAATGTGGGATTTTTCATCCCAGTTTTTCCCAAATCATTTCTTATGATTTTACAAAAATTATTGATATTTTTGATAATTTTATTAAGGCCCGTACAGTCGATTTCCAACAACGGCCATCGAACTACACCTACAGCGACCTTTTCCAAATTTGATTTGGACATAATTCCAAATCCAACCGTTAGATTTCAAATTTATAATATTCATTAGAAAGCTCTTTTCGATACAAACTCAACGGTTCCGGTTTTAGGAGAATTCGACGGTCGGATCTCCCATAATGTCCGTTCGAAATCAATGGTCGAAATTCACGAACTGCCGCGGCGCGGCGCGTTCTATTCGGGCCATTATATATATATATATAAATATTTCGTCGATTTCCCCTTTTAAACGAATTTTATAAATCGTTTAAATTTGTTTCAAAAACAATTTCAACATTCATTTCAAATTCAAATCGATTTCAATTCTATTTCAAATTCGTTTTCTATTCAATTCAAATTTGTTTTCTACTCAATTCAATTCAAATTCATTTTCTATTCAATTCAATTCTAATTCATTTTCTATTCAATTCAATTCAAATTCGTTATATATTCAATTCAATTCAAATTCGTTATATATTCAATTCAATTCAAATTCGTTATATATTCAATTCAATTCAAATTCTTTATATATTCAATTCTATTCAAATAAGTTATATATTCAATTCAATTCAAATTCGTTTTCTATTCAATTCAATTCAAATTCTTTATATATTCATTTCAATTCAAATTCGTTATATATTCAATTCAATTCAAATTCGTTTTCTATTCAATTCAATTCAATTATAAAAACGAATATAATCGATATATATATCGTTCGCGTCAAAATAGCGCATCTCTAATCAACACGGCTTTATATATTTCAATAATTCCGTTATTCTATTCAAAAAATGAATATTAATCCTATTCAATACAAGAATCTATATGTTTATCAACACATGACTAATCTCAACGAATGAGTACTGTCCACGTGTGATTATTTTTGTTATTTAATATATTTTATAAAAATTATGGTATCTATCGTTTGATTTCAAATCAGACTCCAGCCGTAAATTAGTAAGAGAATGATTCCCTGAATATTAACCCCGAAGGCCGAAACCAACATCAGATCAATATCCAGGAGACCACTCATCTTATCTATTTTCCAGTTAGTTTCTAATTTTATATATGATAAAGATGTAAATTTTATTGTTAAAATATTCCGTTCAACACATGACTGATTTCAACGGATGAGTACGGTCAACACATGAACCTTTATTTTATAATATTTCGTTCAACACATGACTGATCTCAACAGATGAGTACGGTCCATGATTTAAATTTTAAAACAAAATTGTTTTCATTTGAAAAATATACTCTTCACACTCGTTCTAGGATACTACTGATCCTACCTCTAACGAGTCATTCTAATTGGATATCACTAATCCAATATCTGATGAATTCTTTCGTATGGTTCTAATGTGTCTTGTTCTCAAGCTCTGTAAACCAAAGCTCTGATACCAAATGAAAGGACCCGTTACTTCCCCGTGAAGGAAAGAGCGAATACTTTGAGAACAACACAAAATAGAACGCAGACGGAAGAACATTTCATTGCTATTACAACAATTCCATCAGATAAAAGAATATAAAGAGTATAAGGAATAAATTACATTCGATAAATATCAGAGATTACAATAAATTACATAGCAGCGGAAAATAATACAAAGCACAACTGAATGTGATATACGGATACAGAGCTTTTCGGATATCATTCCAGCTGTAAACCAGGATCCTGTGAATATAAATCTGCAAAACCAAAACTACTAGCTGCTCGTGTCGAAAATAGGGGCACCGAGAGTTTAGGTTAAAACAATAAACTCCAGGCCAGTCATGTGACTGGTGTGAGAACTAAAACAGTTATTTAAAACTTTACTTTAAAAGAGAGTAATTCAAGGGACCACGCTGTATAACACGGAACGGGTTTCCTCCTAAGAATACCAGTGAATAGAATAAACAGCGCAATGCTTTTTCGAAAAATGAAGCTGTTATAAGACCCAGGTCCCATCGCACAATGAAACGCAAGCCGGAGGATAGGGTTTTACCTTATAATAGCCAAACATGCTTAGTACGTTTTAAACAAATCATTTGATACTATAATAAGTGTATAGTGTCAAAACAATTTCAATCATAAATATCAATCATAGGCGGCATGGGTACCATCTATCATGTCGCCATACTAGGCTCTACAAATAAAACCGAGATACACGTATTGGAAATTGGATTTCCGTCATGAGTCGAGGCAAGGGACAAGCTCCTCTTCGCTTCGAGACACTCTAGCAAATGCCTCAGGACTACACACTCTGGGTAACCCCTAGGATCCTCCAAGACCGGTCCTCTCTTACGTTTGAGGATTAGTTATTCCTGAACACACGTTTCCCGGCCCTATAGGACCTATAATCGAGGCGGCTCGCATCCAAACCACAAAGGTGAAAATATATAAATGTAAGGGTGGTAGGTCACTGACACCACCCATAGCTAGAAAGAAACGACGTGCACTCCTCGGGTCCTCATCCCGTTTTTGACTCATACCGAGGTGTGAGGCTCGCGAATCCAAGCTATACACAAAGCTGCCACGTAGGCTGTGCTTTGATCATCCACCACAAGACTTTGCTTTTTATTAGAAGTCTTGATCCATGCAACTCAGCGTGCCACACAGGAAATTCATGCCATACGATTGATATCTATCGATATATAACCTCTAAGCTCGTATGTCTCAGAGAAGGGCGTTAAGCAAGAGAATAAATTCTCCGCCGCCAAACAGATATATATTTAACAGAAATCAATCAACACAGTATAAAATCCAATGTCAGACACACAATCCATTTACAAGTTCGTTCTGGGTCTGAACGAAACCGGAGGCACTTTGTAATAACCCGGAAAATTTGGGCCAGTTTAAATTTTTTTTTATTTTGGCAATTATGGCGAATTTTCTATATTCAAAATGAATTATTTTAAATAATATCGACGAGAAATTTATTTGAATATATTTAGAACGTGTATATTTTTATACGTCGTCGTTAGAATATATAATATTTATATATAATTATAATAGAACTGAAAATGGCGCGGTAGTTCGATAATTCGATTTCAAACTTCAATTGAATGTACCGGGTGTAAAACAATCCGGATTTTAGTGAAACCAAAAACATTAGGATCTAATTGATGATATCTTTCCAACGAATCCAAAAAATCAAAATTGCATAACGGGAATCAAAAGATATGTCCAGTTGAAAATTTTGAATAGTCGCTATGGAATTCAGGCCCTTAAAAATAGACATTTTGCAAATGACCTCGGATTTCGACGAAACCACTTTCGTTGGGTCCGCGATGTCAAATTATTGCTAGATTGCAAATTTCATAATTTTTCGAATCAATATGTGAGCGTGAGAAAGGAAAACGCGTTTGACCAGTTTCAGTTGATTTTAATCGACTGGAAATCGGCCACTTTTCCAACGGTCTCAGAATTCGATGAAACTAGTTTTGTTAGGACCGTATCGTCAATACGAAGCTAGAAAATATTTTTCGGGAATTTTTAGAGTTATTATGTGACCCAGGTAAATTGAAATGCGCGTTCAAATTCAATATATAGAGTTATATGTTGATTTTGACGAAACTGATTAAAACGACCGAATCAGCCTACGATACATATCCCGTTGTGTTCGGAATGGGGGTAATTAGCTATGGACGACAGTCGGTGGGTTCGATTTGGGGTACGAATGAAAGGGGTACTTTTATACAAGAAAATAATAATAAATTAAATAAATATTAAAAAGGTCAACCCTCTTTTCACTTTAACCCCTCCAGCTATTCCTTCGATCACACAACCCCTTTCCCAAATCAATTTTCACGAGACAAAAATGGCCACAGTCGGCTGTCCCCCCCCCCCCCCCCCCGTTGACTTCCCCACCGTCCCAGCCATCGCCAACGGTGATCCCACTCCCCCTCCTCCACGGCGCAGGCAATCTCCCCTCCCCTCTCCGCTGAAACCCGCACCTAAAACCCTTCCGTCCACGCGCTGCCACCAGGACGCGATGACCACCGCTCCGGCCCCCCCCCCCGACCCACTACACCTACGGCGACGCCTCATCATCCCACCTCCGACGGAGCCGCCATCTCTACCCCCCTTCTGTAAAAAAAAACAACAGTAAGTTTTTTTTTTTATTTTTAATTTATTTATGTGTTTCCTATGTAATTGGTTTTTAAATTCAGTTTTGTGTATAATTAGCGATTAAAAAGATTAAATTTTTTTATTATTATAAAAGGATTTGATTTTCCTTTATGAAAAGATTTGATTTTCGAAATAGAAAGATATGATTTTAATATCATAAAGATTTGATTTTTAAATATGACAAGAATATAGTTTTTATAATATAGAAAGGATAAAAATATTATTTTTATATTTTTAAAGTAATAAAAATAAGATTTTTATATTTTTAAATATTAAAATATAATCTTTACTATATAGAAGATGTAAAAATATGATTTTTGTTTATGTAGAGAATTAAAAATATAATTTTTACATGATAGGAATATTAGAAATATCATCTTTATATGTGTAGAAAAATAAAAATGTGATTTTTATAATGATATATTTGAAAAGGTGAAATCTTTATATTTGAAAAGGCGAAATCTTTATATTTGAAAAGGCGGAATCTTTATATAGAGAATAGCGAGGTAAAAATATAATTTTTATCTATATAGTAGCAATGTAAAAATAGAATTTTTATCCATAAAGCGTGATTATAAAAATTCGATTTTTATATATTGAATAGCGAAGTAAAAATTCGATTTTCATATATTGAATAGCGAAGTAAAAATTCGATTTTTATATATTGAATAGCGAAATAAAATTCAATTTTTATATATTGAATAAAAATATAAAAATGTGATTTTTATATATATAGTGGCTACGGGCAACGAAAGCGACAAAGGGCGAGAATGGCGAAGATTTCTATAAATGAAGAGTCGTGGTATTGGATAGCTTTCGGTGAGAATTTCTCACCTTTCAATTTCTTTTTCTAGTTATATATATATATATATATATATATATATATATATATATGTTAGGATGCAGACGGTGTTTAGTAGCACCCGACACCCGTCATCCACAGACCATGGATGGCTTGTTTGTTTAATTGTTTGGTTGTTTAGTTGGTTAGATTATTTGGTTTGAATTGAATTGTTTGGGGAAATGGAATGGATTTGATTGATGTGTGAATGGCGTTGGCCTTCACTAGACCGGGGATAAGGCTAGGCCTCGTCCCGTTTCTAGTATCGTGCCGTTATGCCGCCGAAATTTTCTAAAATATGTTAGAAAAATAAAAATATCATTTTTATTGTGTAAATGAACTGAATAGAAATTCATGTGTTGAAATAAAATATTTTATCGTTAAAAATATAATTTTTAACGTGGAAGTGAATAAAATAAGATATTCATTTACAAACCGGACGGTTTGTTTATGTACACCTATTTGAAGGACATTGATTGGGACGATATGTGAAAACCCGTAACTTCCCCGTAAAGGAAAGCGTCGGATAGCTCGAGAACAAGCCACAACTGAACGCATATGAAAGAACATTTCACTATTATTACAACAATGCATCAGATTACAAGAATATACAGAGTATGAATATATATTACACAGAAATATCAGAGGTTTAAATTACAATTAAATACATCGCAGCGGAAAATAATACAATACACAACTAGGATGAGATATACGGATACAAAGCTTTCCGGATATCGTTCCAGCTGTAAACCAGGATCCTGTGAATATAAATCTGCAAAACCAAAACTACTAGCTGCCCGTGTCGAAAATAAGGGCACCCAGAGTTTAGGTTAAAACAATAAACTCCAGGTCAGTCATGGGACTGGTGTGAGAACTAAAACAGTTATTAATCTTTATTTTTAAAGTTAGGTAAATCAAGGGACCACGCCGTATAACACGGAACGGGTTTCCTCCCAAGAATACCAGTGCATAAAACAAACAGCGCAATGCTAAATAAAGAAAAATGAAGCTGTTATAAGACCCAGGTCCCATCACACAATGCAACGCAGCCGAGGATAGGGTTTTCCCTTATAACAGCCAAAGAATGCTTGATACGTTTAAAACAAATCGTTTGATACTATTATAAGTGCATAGTGTATAAAACAACTTCAAATCATAAGTATCAATCATAGACGGCATGGGTACCATATATCATGTCGCCATACTAGTTCTACAATTAAAACCGCAAATGTCACGTATTTGGAAATTGGATTTCCGCCTATGAACCGAGGCCAGGGATCGTCCTCACCGTCTTCGAGACAATCTAGCCCATGTCTCCGGAACAGCCGCAACTGCCCCTTGGAGCGACAGGGCCGGTCCACACGGAGTGGATTATAGTGCCTGAACAATACGTCTCTCCGCCCTATGGGGCGTAAACGAGCCAACGAATGACTCCATCGGTTCGAGAACGACCGATCAATCCGAGGCGCCTCGCAACAGCAACAACCACATAAGTCAAACTCGTCAGGGCGTGTAAAACCACTGACGCCACTTCTAGCTAGAAAGAAACGCATGTCCTCCCTGAGGTCCTCTCCCGTTTTTGGTTCATACCGGGTGTGAAACTCGCGAAGTAAACGTTACACAAAGCTACGCCACAAAGGCCGTGCTTCGATCATCACCACAAGACTTTGCTTTTCAACAGAAGCCTCGATCAATTGCCACTTAGGCATGCCACACAGGCAATTCACTCCATGCGTTTGATATCCATCAATATATAACCCCTGAGCTCGTACGTCTCAGAGAAGGGCGTTAAGCAAGAGAATAAATTCTCCGCCGCCAAACAGATATATATTTAATAGAGATCAATCACACAGACTAAAATCCAATGTCAGACACACAGTCCATTTACAAGTCCGTTCTGGGTCTGAACGAAACCGGAGGCACCTAGTACCCCGCATATCCATCGATCTCCAAGTACGTCTGGACGATCACTAACTGTTTCCATCTTCTTGGGTGTACAGCCCAATCAAGATCATCAGTTATCACCCAAACGACGTGAAGACCTCCGGTCTTCGACCATCGTCTTCATCTTCGACTTATCGTCGTATCAGTTATTCAGAATGGGATAAACCCGGTCTTTCCAAATAACTCGCGTATATTTAAATAAGTGTTACACAAACACAACATACGCCTCATTCCAATTCATCAGTCACTAACCGTAAATTAATCAAGAGAATAACTTCCCAAATATTAACCCCGAAGGCCGAAACCAACATCAGATCAATATCCAGAAAACCATTCTGCTTGGCCAACCGACAGTTAGTTTCTAAATTTCACATTCATAGGGAAATGTTCCCATTAATTTTATCCAAGATAAATTTCTTGAATTTATTCTTCTTTTGAATTCGATTCAACTAGTCGAGATTAACGAACCTTACCGAAGTAATCATTGGTTTTAATTTCCCAATCCCAACCTATTTATCCCATGAAGTAAAACTGGTAATACTTCATATCTAACACCACAGTGTTATCGGTAAATTCAATTACCATTTCACGTTCAAATCTAATTAAAGATTTAACTATCGCCTGGAGTAAAACTGGTGATACTCCATTCTCGATTATTTCAATCTAATTAAAGATTCATTAAAACTCCACTTAGTTTTAATCGTTAACTGGGTTAAAGAATCAGTGTCATTTAAAACACGGTTCACGATAAACCCAAAGTCACATTCATTAATTATCGGGTTAAAGAACGAGTGTTATTTAAAACACTGTTCACGATAAACCCAAAAATCAATATCAATTCAATTCCAATTAAATATTATTTAATTGGTACACTTCATTAAATCTAAATAAAAAGATTTAATCTTTTCTCAACTGGGTTCAAGAACAGTGTTAGTGAAGACACCATTCACGACAAACCCAAATCACATTCGATATTCAATACAAGGCTCTGAATAGAAAATATATCGGCTTATATTCAATATCGAATTCTACGACTAACAAATGTCGTATTGGAAATAACGATATAAATATATATCTTTCAAATTTCCATAACAACACCTGTATAATCACGAATTCCAACATCGAAATATTCCGAAGACAATTTCGATTCAAATCCACTCCAATGCAATCATTGGAAATTTTGGTTATTTTCAAAACCATTTCAAATTCAATTTATTTATTTAAAAATAAATAGAATTATAATTCTAGTTCAAAACTAGTTCATTTCGATAAAAATCTATTTTTATCTTTTCAAATATGGAGTTTTTCATCCCAAATCTTCACAAATCAGTTCTTATGATTTTACACAAATTATTATTATTTTTAATAATTTTATCAAGGCCCGTACAGTCGATTTCCATCAATGGCCATCGAACTGCACTTACAACGACCTTTTTCAAATTTGATTTGGACATAATTCCAAATCCAACCGTTAGATTTCAAATTTCTAATATCCGTTAGAAAGCTCTTTTCGATACAAACCCAACGGTTCCGGTTTTAGGAGAATCCGACGGTCGGATCTCCCGTAATATCCGTTTGAAATAAATGGTCGAAATTCACGAACTGCCGCGGCGCGGCGCGTTCTATTCAGGCCATTATATTATATATATAATATATATAATATATATTTCGTCGATTCCTATTTAAAACGAATTATATAAATAGTTTTAAAATTCGTTTCAAAAGCAATTCCAACTTTCTTTTCAATTCAAATCAAAATTGAAGTCTTCTTTATAAATTCGTTTTAAAATTCATTTCTATTCAATTCAAATTTTAATTCAATTTGAATTCATTTCAATTCACTTTCAATTCAATTTGAATTCGTTTTCAATTCGATTCATTTCAAAATTGTTTTCAATTCAATTCATTTTGAAATCGTTTTCAATTCAATTCATTTCGAAATCGTTTTCAATTCAATTCATTTCGAAATCGTTATATATTCAATTCATTTCGAAATCGTTATATATTCAATTCATTTCGAAATCGTTATATATTCAATTCATTTCGAAATCGTTATATATTCAATTCATTTCGAAATCGTTATATATTCAATTCATTTCGAAATCATTATATATCGATATAAATATCGTTCACGTCAAAATGGCGTCAAACTAATCAACACGGCTTCATAAATTTCTATTTTCAAATATTCTATTTCAAATATTTCTTTTTCAAAATAGTTGTTATTATCAAAAATATTTCGTTCAACACATGACCAATCTCAATGGATGAGTACTGTCAACACATGAACTTTTATTTTATATTGATAAAGATGTAAATTTTATTACTAAAATATTTCGTTCAACACATGACCAATCTCAATGAATGAGTACTGTCAACACATGAACTTTTATTTTATATTGATAAAGATGTAAATTTTATTACTAAAATATTTCGTTCAACACATGACCAATCTCAATGAATGAGTACTGTCAACACATGAACTTTTATTTTATATTATTCTTTATTTTCTAAATTGGAATGAGGCCCAATCAATCACCATATAATGTTAATTATATGGATTTTCATACATTACACACATATAATAGCATTGAAAAATAATCAACCATCAACCAAAGTGCACTACACTGTATAAGCATCAAATATAGATATCTAACGCTTAAAACAGCCTGTCAATCAACCGATCGACATAATTAATAAATCAGGATGAGTGAACTTCAAATTTCATCCCAACACCCGTGTGGGGTTTCAAACAATCAAACACACATTTTATTTGTGCTGTTGGGCGATGTGTATAATTTATCGACCCAATCAATGTCCTTTAAATAGGTGTACATAAACAAACCGTCCGGCTTGTAAATGAATATTTATTTATTCACATTCACGTTAAAAATTATATTTTTAACGATAAAACATTTTATTTTAATATATGAATTTCTATTCAGTTCATTCTTTAAATAAAATGATATTTTTATTTTTCTAACATATTTTAGAAAATTTCGGCGGCATAACGGCACGATACTAGAAACGGGACAAGGCCTAGCCTTATCCCCGGTCTAGTGAAGGCCCACGCCATTCACACATCAATCAAATCAATTTTATTTCACCAAACAATTCAGTTCAAACCAAAAAATCTAACCAACTACACAACAAAACAAACAAGTCCATGGTATGTGGACGGGTGTCGGGTGCTTCTAATAAGCACCGTCTGCATCCTAGTATATATATAACTAGAAAAATAGAATTTGAGTGAGAAGTTCTCACCTATAGCTATCCAACTACTACGACTCTTCCATTATAGAAATCTTCGCCTTTCTCGCCTTCTTGTCGCTTTCGTTGCCCGTAGCCACTACATATATAAAAATCGAATTTTTACTTCGCTATTCCATATATAAAAATCATATTTTTATTTCGAAGTTCAATATATAAAAATCATATTTTTATTTCGCTATTCAATATATAAAAATCGAATTTTTATTCTACTAAAAAATCTTATCATTATATTTTGCTTTCTAAAACAAAATATAATTTTCTTTCAAAACACATGTATATTTTCTCCTTTCAAAACAATGTTTCTTTTATATAGAAAATCCTCCTTTTGAAACAATATATATCCATATATAATTTTTTGATCTTCGTGACTCAAAATGTCATCTTTATATGATAAAAATATCATTTTTATCATATTATAAAAATATAATCTTTTAACTTATAAAGTTTAAATCTTTTCAAAAGTTAGTTTTTAAACTTTTCAAAAATCAGTTTTAAAATCATTTTTAAAATCATTTTTCAAAATCAGTTTTTAACATTAAACAAAAATCAGCTTTTAACATTAAACAAAAATCAGTTTTAAAATCATTAAAAAAATATACAGTTTTTATTTTTTTTCAAAAATCAGTTTTTTACTTTCTGGTTATACAAAATAAAAATAAAAATAAATAAATAAAATAAAAAAAGGAAAGACTTACAGGGGGGCTACTGGGGGTGCTCGACGACGGCGTCGACTGGAGGTGCGCGAGTGGGGCTTTGGGGTTCCTCGGGTTCGATGTCGGCTAGGGCTAGGGGGCTCGCGAGGTTCTCGCGATTGGGGGGGCGGGGTTTCTGACGTGGTGGCGAAGGATCGAGGGGAGAGGGAGCAATCGCCGGCGGCGCGGTGATCTTCAGGAGCGGCGCTCCGTTAGTTAGGGTTTTTTTCTTTTTTCTTTTTTCTTTCTGAATGTATTGAAGAATAAACGGGGGGGGGGGTTTAATTTTATATATATGAATATTTAATAATTAAATATTATTATTTTACTCCCTAGAAGTTGACTTTTAATTCGAATCTCAAACGAGACCCAACGACTGTCGCCCATAGCGTTTTACCCCCATTCCGAACACGATGCGATATGTATCGCAAGCTGATTCGACTGTTTGAATCAGTTTCTGTTTAATTTACATTTAAATCTCTATATTGAATTTTAAACGTACATTTCAAAATACCGGGGTCGCATACTAACTAGAAAAATTCCAGAAAAATATTTTCTAGCTTCGTATTGACGATACGGTCCTAACAAAACTAGCTTCATCGAATTCTGAGACCGTTTGAAAAATGGCCAATTTTCAGTCGATTAAAATCAACTGAAACTGGTCAAACGCGTTTTCCTTTGCCACGCTCACATATTGATTCGAAAAATTATGAAATTTGGAATCTAGCAATAATTTGACACTACAGACCCAACAAAAGTGGTTTCGTCGAAATCCGAGGTCGTTTGCAAAATGTCCATTTTTAAGGGCCTGAATTCCATAGCGACTATTCAGAATTTTCAACTGGACATATCTTTTGATTCCCGCTATGAAATCTCAATTCTTCGGATTCGTTGGAAAGATATTATCAATTAGATTCTAATATTTTTGGTTTCACTAAAATCCGGATTGTTTTGAACCCGGTACATTCATTTGAAGTTTGAAATCGAATTATCGAACTACCGCGCCATTTTCAATTCTATTTATAATTATATATAAATTTTTATATTCTAACGACGACGCGTATAAATATATACGTTCGAATTATATTCAAAATAAATTTCTCGTCGATATTATTTTAAATAATTCATTTTAAATAATCAAAATTCGCTAAAATTGCCGATTTAAAAATTTTAAACTGGCCCAGATTTTCGGGTTGTTACAATCTCCCCCACTTAAAACTTTTCGTCCCCGAAAAGGAAAAAAGTCGAAAGTGGTTTGATAATTCAACTCTACGCTCGATCTGGCTTTCCTTCTCCAACTTTTCAGTTTCTGAGAATTTTCTAAATTTCAAAAATTTGGCTAACACCCTAAATTTTCGAAAAATTTCGCCATAACCTCCCCTGCACCGGGAGCATCGGGGAATTTCAAATAGCTTCCCCGGTCCTTCAGATCTCAAAAAGAAAAAGAAAAAGCCAAGCGGCTAGACAATAGGCTCACAAAATCATCATCACCCAAACAAAACAGGAAATTATTAGTAAACATGTACCTATTTGTCGGGCAAACAAATTTTATTCTCCGGCTCTAGCCACCTTGCTATGACCTGTTCAATGATATATGTGTATATGCAAGCAAATGCGACCAATTTTCAATACAATTCAATATTTGGTTCAATTAGGCTAAATGTTTCAAAATTAGCAAACAAATAGGCAAACAACACAAACATCAATCAATTTGTGAATTATCATTTGAAATTCATAACTTAGATACATATACTAAAAATCATGTTTTGATGCCAAATCACAACAATGTATTCTAACTATATTAGTTTTGGTTCTCACACCAGTCTAATGGAAATATATAGAAAATCACACCTTCAACACTCGAACACTAATTCTGATGATGTAGCTACAATCATCAGAATCATCTTCGGGCGACTAGAGTGTGAATCTATATCTATCCAATATATTAAAACTTCGAATACACGCGGATCAGACGTATACGCAAAATCTTTATATATTGGACTGTCCAACTCAATATAAATAGATAATCAGATACGAATAATTGATTTAAATTTTCAAAACAAAAATTGTTTTCATTTGAAAAATATACTCTTCACACTTGTTCTAGGATACTACTGATCCTATCTCTAACGAGTCATTCCCGTTGGATATTACTAATCCAGTATCTGATGAATTCTTTCGTAGGGTTCTAATGTGTCTTGTTCTCTGAGCTTTGTAAACCAAAGCTCTGATACCAACTGTGAAAACCCGTAACTTCCCCGTAAAGGAAAGCGTCGGATAGTTCGAGAACAAGCCACAACTGAACGCATATGAAAGAACATTTCACTATTATTACAACAATGCATCAGATTACAAGAATATACAGAGTATGAATATATATTACACAGAAATATCAGAGGTTTAAATTACAATTAAATACATCGCAGCGGAAAATAATACAATACACAACTAGGATGAGATATACGGATACAAAGCTTTCCGGATATCGTTCCAGCTGTAAACCAGGATCCTGTGAATATAAATCTGCAAAACCAAAACTACTAGCTGCCCGTGTCGAAAATAAGGGCACCCAGAGTTTAGGTTAAAACAATAAACTCCAGGTCAGTCATGGGACTGGTGTGAGAAGTAAAACAGTTATTAATCTTTATTTTTAAAGTTAGGTAAATCAAGGGACCACGCCGTATAACACGGAACGGGTTTCCTCCCAAGAATACCAGTGCATAAAACAAACAGCGCAATGCTAAATAAAGAAAAATGAAGCTGTTATAAGACCCAGGTCCCATCACACAATGCAACGCAGCCGAGGATAGGGTTTTCCCTTATAACAGCCAAAGAATGCTTGATACGTTTAAAACAAATCGTTTGATACTATTATAAGTGCATATTGTATAAAACAACTTCAAATCATAAGTATCAATCATAGACGGCATGGGTACCATATATCATGTCGCCATACTAGTTCTACAATTAAAACCGCAAATGTCACGTATTTGGAAATTGGATTTCCGCCTATGAACCGAGGCCAGGGATCGTCCTCACCGTCTTCGAGACAATCTAGCCCATGTCTCCGGAACAGCCGCAACTGCCCCTTGGAGCGACAGGGCCGGTCCACACGGAGTGGATTATAGTGCCTGAACAATACGTCTCTCCGCCCTATGGGGCGTAAACGAGCCAACGAATGACTCCATCGGTTCGAGAACGACCGATCAATCCGAGGCGCCTCGCAACAGCAACAACCACATAAGTCAAACTCGTCAGGGCGTGTAAAACCACTGACGCCACTTCTAGCTAGAAAGAAACGCATGTCCTCCCTGAGGTCCTCTCCCGTTTTTGGTTCATACCGGGTGTGAAACTCGCGAAGTAAACGTTACACAAAGCTACGCCACAAAGGCCGTGCTTCGATCATCACCACAAGACTTTGCTTTTCAACAGAAGCCTCGATCAATTGCCACTTAGGCATGCCACACAGGCAATTCACTCCATGCGTTTGATATCCATCAATATATAACCCCTGAGCTCGTACGTCTCAGAGAAGGGCGTTAAGCAAGAGAATAAATTCTCCGCCGCCAAACAGATATATATTTAATAGAGATCAATCACACAGACTAAAATCCAATGTCAGACACACAGTCCATTTACAAGTCCGTTCTGGGTCTGAACGAAACCGGAGGCACCTAGTACCCCGCATATCCATCGATCTCCAAGTACGTCTGGACGATCACTAACTGTTTCCATCTTCTTGGGTTTACAGCCCAATCAAGATCATCAGTTATCACCCAAACGACGTGAAGACCTCCGTTCTTCGACCATCGTCTTCATCTTCGACTTATCGTCGTATCAGTTATTCAGAATGGGATAAACCCGGTCTTTCCGAATAACTCGCGTATATTTAAATAAGTGTTACACAAACACAACATACGCCTCATTCCAATTCATCAGTCACTAACCGTAAATTAATCAAGAGAATAACTTCCCAAATATTAACCCCGAAGGCCGAAACCAACATCAGATCAATATCCAGAAAACCATTCTGCTTGGCCAACCGACAGTTAGTTTCTAAATTTCACATTCATAGGGAAATGTTCCCATTAATTTTATCCAAGATAAATTTCTTGAATTTATTCTTCTTTTGAATTCGATTCAACTAGTCGAGATTAACGAACCTTACCGAAGTAATCATTGGTTTTAATTTCCCAATCCCAACCTATTTATCCCATGAAGTAAAACTGGTAATACTTCATATCTAACACCACAGTGTTATCGGTAAATTCAATTACCATTTCACGTTCAAATCTAATTAAAGATTTAACTATCGCCTGGAGTAAAACTGGTGATACTCCATTCTCGATTATTTCAATCTAATTAAAGATTCATTAAAACTCCACTTAGTTTTAATCATTAACTGGGTTAAAGAATCAGTGTCATTTAAAACACGGTTCACGATAAACCCAAAGTCACATTCATTAATTATCGGGTTAAAGAACGAGTGTTATTTAAAACACTGTTCGCGATAAACCCAAAAATCAATATCAATTCAATTCCAATTAAATATTATTTAATTGGTACACTTCATTAAATCTAAATAAAAAGATTTAATCTTTTCTCAACTGGGTTCAAGAACAGTGTTAGTGAAGACACCATTCACGACAAACCCAAATCACATTCGATATTCAATACAAGGCTCTGAATAGAAAATATATCGGCTTATATTCAATATCGAATTCTACGACTAACAAATGTCGTATTGGAAATAACGATATAAATATATATCTTTCAAATTTCCATAACAACACCTGTATAATCACGAATTCCAACATCGAAATATTCCGAGGACAATTTCGATTCAAATCCACTCCAATGCAATCATTGGAAATTTTGGTTATTTTCAAAACCATTTCAAATTCAATTTATTTATTTAAAAATAAATAGAATTATAATTCTAGTTCAAAACTAGTTCATTTCGATAAAAATCTATTTTTATCTTTTCAAATATGGAGTTTTTCATCCCAAATCTTCACAAATCATTTCTTATGATTTTACACAAATTATTATTATTTTTAAAAATTTTATCAAGGCCCGTACAGTCGATTTCCATCAATGGCCATCGAACTGCACTTACAGCGACCTTTTTCAAATTTGATTTGGACATAATTCCATATCCAACCGTTAGATTTCAAATTTCTAATATCCGTTAGAAAGCTCTTTTCGATACGAACCCAACGGTTCCGGTTTTAGGAGAATCCGACGGTCGGATCTCCCGTAATATCCGTTTGAAATAAATGGTCGAAATTCACGAACTGCCGCGGCGCGGCGCGTTCTATTCAGGCCATTATATTATATATATAATATATATAATATATATTTCATCGATTCCTATTTAAAACGGATTATATAAATAGTTTTAAAATTCGTTTCAAAAGCAATTCCAACTTTCTTTTCAATTCAAATCAAAATTGAAGTCTTCTTTATAAATTCGTTTTAAAATTCATTTCTATTCAATTCAAATTTTAATTCAATTTGAATTCATTTCAATTCACTTTCAATTCAATTTGAATTCGTTTTCAATTCGATTCATTTCAAAGTCGTTTTCAATTCAATTCATTTTGAAATCGTTTTCAATTCAATTCATTTCGAAATCGTTTTCAATTCAATTCATTTCGAAATCGTTATATATTCAATTCATTTCGAAATCGTTATATATTCAATTCATTTCGAAATCGTTATATATTCAATTCATTTCGAAATCGTTATATATTCAATTCATTTCGAAATCGTTATATATCGATATAAATATCGTTCACGTCAAAATGGCGTCAAACTAATCAACACGGCTTCATAAATTTCTATTTTCAAATATTCTATTGCAAATATTTCTTTTTCAAAATAGTTGTTATTATCAAAAATATTTCGTTCAACACATGACCAATCTCAATGGATGAGTACTGTCAACACATGAACTTTTATTTTATATTGATAAAGATGTAAATTTTATTACTAAAATATTTCGTTCAACACATGACCAATCTCAATGAATGAGTACTGTCAACACATGAACTTTTATTTTATATTGATAAAGATGTAAATTTTATTACTAAAATATTTCGTTCAACACATGACCAATCTCAATGAATGAGTACTGTCAACACATGAACTTTTATTTTATATTATTCTTTATTTTCTAAATTGGAATGAGGCCCAATCAATCACCATATAATGTTAATTATATGGATTTTCATACATTACACACATATAATAGCATTGAAAAATAATCAACCATCAACCAAAGTGCACTACACTGTATAAGCATCAAATATAGATATCTAACGCTTAAAACAGCCTGTCAATCAACCGATCGACATAATTAATAAATCAGGATGAGTGAACTTCAAATTTCATCCCAACACCCGTGTGGGGTTTCAAACAATCAAACACACATTTTATTTGTGCTGTTGGGCGATGTGTATAATTTATCGACCCAATCAATGTCCTTTAAATAGGTGTACATAAACAAACCGTCTGGCTTGTAAATGAATATTTATTTATTCACATTCACGTTAAAAATTATATTTTTAACGATAAAACATTTTATTTTAATATATGAATTTCTATTCAGTTCATTCTTTAAATAAAATGATATTTTTATTTTTCTAACATATTTTAGAAAATTTCGGCGGCATAACGGCACGATACTAGAAACGGGACAAGGCCTAGCCTTATCCCCGGTCTAGTGAAGGCCCACGCCATTCACACATCAATCAAATCAATTTTATTTCACCAAACAATTCAGTTCAAACCAAAAAATCTAACCAACTACACAACCAAACAAACAAGTCCATGGTATGTGGACGGGTGTCGGGTGCTTCTAATAAGCACCGTCTGCATCCTAGTATATATATAACTAGAAAAATAGAATTTGAGTGAGAAGTTCTCACCTATAGCTATCCAACTACTACGACTCTTCCATTATAGAAATCTTCGCCTTTCTCGCCTTCTTGTCGCTTTCGTTGCCCGTAGCCACTACATATATAAAAATCGAATTTTTACTTCGCTATTCCATATATAAAAATCATATTTTTATTTCGAAGTTCAATATATAAAAATCATATTTTTATTTCGCTATTCAATATATAAAAATCGAATTTTTATTCTACTAAAAAATCTTATCATTATATTTTGCTTTCTAAAACAAAATATAATTTTCTTTCAAAACACATGTATATTTTCTCCTTTCAAAACAATGTTTCTTTTATATAGAAAATCCTCCTTTTGAAACAATATATATCCATATATAATTTTTTGATCTTCGTGACTCAAAATGTCATCTTTATATGATAAAAATATCATTTTTATCATATTAGAAAAATATAATCTTTTAACTTATAAAGTTTAAATCTTTTCAAAAGTTAGTTTTTAAACTTTTCAAAAATCAGTTTTAAAATCATTTTTAAAATCATTTTTCAAAATCAGTTTTTAACATTAAACAAAAATCAGCTTTTAACATTAAACAAAAATCAGTTTTAAAATCATTAAAAAAATATATACAGTTTTTATTTTTTTTCAAAAATCAGTTTTTTTCTTTCTGGTTATACAAAATAAAAATAAAAATAAATAAATAAAATAAAAAAAGGAAAGACTTACAGGGGGGCTACTGGGGGTGCTCGACGACGGCGTCGACTGGAGGTGCGCGAGTGGGGCTTTGGGGTTCCTCGGGTTCGATGTCGGCTAGGGCTAGGGGGCTCGCGAGGTTCTCGCGATTGGGGGGGCGGGGTTTCTGACGTGGTGGTGAAGGATCGAGGGGAGAGGGAGCAATCGCCGGCGGCGCGGTGATCTTCAGGAGCGGCGCTCCGTTAGTTAGGGTTTTTTTCTTTTTTCTTTTTTCTTTCTGAATGTATTGAAGAATAAACGGGGGGGTTTAATTTTATATATATGAATATTTAATAATTAAATATTATTATTTTACTCCCTAGAAGTTGACTTTTAATTCGAATCTCAAACGAGACCCAACGACTGTCGCCCATAGCGTTTTACCCCCATTCCGAACACGATGGGATATGTATCGCAAGCTGATTCGACTGTTTGAATCAGTTTCCGTTTAATTTACATTTAAATCTCTATGTTGAATTTTAAACGTACATTTCAAACTACCGGGGTCGCATACTAACTAGAAAAATTCCAGAAAAATATTTTCTAGCTTCGTATTGACGATACGGTCCTAACAAAACTAGCTTCATCGAATTCTGAGACCGTTTGAAAAATGGCCAATTTTCAGTCGATTAAAATCAACTGAAACTGGTCAAACGCGTTTTCCTTTGCCACGCTCACATATTGATTCGAAAAATTATGAAATTTGGAATCTAGCAATAATTTGACACTACAGACCCAACAAAAGTGGTTTCGTCGAAATCCGAGGTCGTTTGCAAAATGTCCATTTTTAAGGGCCTGAATTCCATAGCGACTATTCAGAATTTTCAACTGGACATATCTTTTGATTCCCGCTATGAAATCTCAATTCTTCGGATTCGTTGGAAAGATATTATCAATTAGATTCTAATATTTTTGGTTTCACTAAAATCCGGATTGTTTTGCACCCGGTACATTCATTTGAAGTTTGAAATCGAATTATCGAACTACCGCGCCATTTTCAATTCTATTTATAATTATATATAAATTTTTATATTCTAACGACGACGCGTATAAATATATACGTTCGAATTTTATTCAAAATAAATTTCTCGTCGATATTATTTAAAATAATTCATTTTAAATAATCAAAATTCGCTAAAATTACCGATTTAAAAATTTTAAACTGGCCCAGATTTTCGGGTTGTTACACGATAAATTTTACACATCGCCCAACTGCACAAATAAAATATGTGTATGTTGATTTGAAACCCCACACGAGTGTTGGGATGAAATTTGAAGTTCACTCATCCTGATTTATTAAATATGTTGATCGATTGATTGACAGGATGTTATAAGCGTTAGATATCTATATTTGATGCTTATACGGTGTAGTGCACTTTGGTTGATGGTTGATTATTTTTCAATGCTATTATATACGTGTGATGTATGAAAATCCATATAATTAACATTATATGGTGATTGTTTGGGCCTCATTCCAATTTGAAAAATAAAGAATATTATAAAATAAAGGTTCATGTGTTGACAGTACTCATCCGTTGAGATTAGTCATGTGTTGAACGAAATATTTTAATAATAAAAATATTTTAAGTAGAAATATTTGAAATAGAAATATTTGAAGTAGAAATATTTGAAATAGAAATATTTGAAGTAGAAATATTTGAAATAGAAATATTTGAAGTAGAAATATTTGAGGTAGAAATATTTGAAAACGAAATATTTGAAATAGAATATTTGAAAATAGAAATATATGAAGCCGTGTTGATTAGATTGACGCCATTTTGACGTGAACGATATTTATATCGATTTTATTCATTTTAAAATGAATATTGAAAAACGGTTTCGAAATGAAATGAATATTGAAAAACGATTTCGAAATGAATTGAATATAAAACGATTTCGAAATGAATTGAACATAAAACGATTTCGAAATGAATTGAATATAAAACGATTTCGAATTGATTTGAATAGAAAACCAATTTGAATTGAATTGAATAGAAGACCAATTTGAACTGAATTGAATAGAAAACCAATTTGAACTGAATTGAATAGAAAACCAATTTGAACTGAATGGAATAGAAAACCAATTTGAATTGAATCGAATAGAAAACCAATTTGAATTTGAATTGAATTGAAAACGAATTGAAATGAATTCAAATTGAATTGAAATTCAAATTGAATAAAAATGAATTTTTAAACGAATTTATAAGGAAAAATTCAATTTTGATTTGAATTGAAATGGAAGTTGAAATTGTTTTTGAAACGAAATTAAAACTATTTATATATTTCGTTTTAAATAGAAATCGACGAAATATATATTATTTATATTATATATATAATATAATGGTCTGAATAGAACGCGCCGCGCCGCGGCAGTTCGTGAATTTCGACCATTTATTTCAAACGGACATTACGGGAGATCCGACCGTCAGATTCTCCTAAAACCGGAACTGTTGGGTTCGTATCGAAAAGAGCTTTCTAACGAATATTAGAAATTTGAAATCTAATGGTTGGATTTGGAGATACGTCCAAATCAAATTCGAAAAAGGTCGTTGTAAGTGCAGTTTGATGGCCGTTGATGGAAATCGACCGTACGGGCCTTGATAAAATTATTAAAAATAGTAATAATTTGTATAAAATCATAAGAAATGATTTGGGAAAAATTGGGATGAAAAACTCCATATTTGAAAAGATAAAAATAGATTTTTATCGAAATATACTAGTTTTGAATTAAAATTAAAACCCATTTATTTTTAAATAAATAAATAAATCGGATTTGAAATGGGTTTTAAATAGAATTGATTTGTGGGTTTATCGTGAATAGTTTTTTAAATAACACTTGTTCTTTAACCCGATAATAAATAGAATGTGATTTGGGTTTGTCGTGAACTGTGTTTTAAAAGACATTAGTTCTTTAACCCAGTAAAAGGAGTTTTAATGAATCTTCAATTAGAATGAAATGGGAATTGATAAGTTAAATTATCAAATTTAGAAATTGAGCGAGAATAGAGTATCACCAGTTTTGATCCAAAGCGGTAGTTAAATCTTTAATTAGATTTGAACGTGAAATGTTAATTAATTTTACCGATAACATCGTGGTATTAGATATGGAGTATTGCCAGTTTTGCTTCATGGGATGAATAGGTTGGGATTGGGAAAAAAAATAAATAATTACTTCGGTGTGGTTCGCTAGTTCCGACTAGTTTGGAAAACCATAATTTGGTTTGAAATGACATCCAAAGGAAGATCAAAGAATAAATTTTAAAGAATTTATCTTTGATAAAATTAATGGGAATCTTTCCCTAAGAACGTAAAATTTAGAAACTAACTGTAGGTTAGCTAAGAAGGATGGTTTCCTGGGTATTGATCTGATGTTGGTTTCGGCCTTCGGGGTTGATATTTGGGGAATTGTTCTCTTGCTAATTTACGGTTCGTGACTGTTGAATTGGGATGAGGCGTATGTTGTGTTTAGGTAACATTTTTTTACTATATACGCGGGTTATTCGGAAAGGCCGGGTTTATACCCATTCTGAATAACCGATTCGACGATATGTCGAAGATGAAGACGGTGGTCGAAGACCGGAAGTCTTCACATCGTTTGGGTGATTACTGATGATCTTGATTGGGTTGTACACCCAAGATGAGGGAATCAGTTGGTGGTCGTCCAGGCGTACTTGGAGATGGATGGATATGCGAGGAAAGTGCCTCCAGTTTCGTTCAGACCTATAACGGACTTGTAAATGGATGGTTTGTCTGACATTGTATTCCTTTATATTTTATTCGTTGATCTCTGCTAAATATATATCTGTTTGGCGGCGGAGAATTTATTCTCTTGCTTAACGCCCTTCTCTGAGACATACGAGCTCAGAGGTTATATATTGGCAGAAATCATTGGTATGATATGGATTGATAGGCTGAGATGCAGTGATCCAGACTTTTGTTGAAAAGCAAAGTTTGGTGGTTGATGATAAAAGCGCAGCTTTAATATAGCATGGCTTTGTGTATAGCGTTGATTCGCGAGCCTCACATCCCGGTGTGGTGGTAAACTGATGGTTTGATCAGTATGCTTTTTAGTGGATGGGCACCTTAGTGGTGTCGTGGATTCGGTCGACCGAGATGAGCTTAGTGCTCAGGGATATATAGAGTAGGCGGTGTTTTCTCTCGCTGGGACGTAAGCCACGGTGGTACTCTGGTCCCAAATGTGCGGATGTGCAGACGGTGTTTTCTCTTGCTGGGACGTAAGCCGTGGGGAATTGCATTACGCGATCGATCTTTCGAATCAGGAGCCACCATGATGGAAATCCACTTTCCAATATGTGTATTTCGGTTTTATTTGTAGAGCCTAGTATGGCGACATAGTGGGATGGGGCACTTATGCCGTCTATGATTGATACTTATGATTTGAAGATATTTTATACAGTATGCACTTATAATAGTATCAAATGATTAGTTTTAAACGTATCAAGCATTCTTGACTATTATAAGGTAAAAACCCTATCCTCCGGCTTGTGTTGCATTGTGTGATGGGACCTGGGTCTTATAATAGCTTCATTTTTCTTTATTTAGCATTGCGCTGTTGTTTTATGCACTGGTGTTCTTGGGAGGAAACCCGTTCCGTGTTATACGGCGTGGTCCCTTGATTTACCTAACTTTAAAAATAAAGATTAATAACTGTTTTAGTTCTCACACCAGTCACATGACTGACCTAAAGTTTATTCTTTTAACATAAACTCTGGGTGCCCCTATTTTCGACACGGGCAGCTAGTAGTTTTGGTTTTGCAGATTTATATTCACAGGATCCTGGTTTACAGCTGGAATGATATCCGGAAAGCTCTGTATCTGTATATCACCTTCAGTTGTGCTTTGTATTATTTTCCGCTGCTATGTAATTTATTGTAATCTCTGATATTTATCGAATGTAATTTATTCATTTATACTCTGTATATTCTTGTATCTGATGGAATTGTTGTAATAGCAATGAAATGCTCTTCCATCTGCGTTCTGTTTTCTCTTGTCCTCATAGTAATTCGTTCTTTCTCATCTCTTCGGAGACCGGGGAAGTTCGGGTCGCTTCACACTTTCCTTGCATATCCATCGATCTCCAAGTGCGTCTGGACGACCACCAACTGATTCCCTCATCTTGGGTGTACATCCCAATCAAGATCATCAGTAATCACCCAAACGATGTGAAGACTTCCGGTCTTCGACCACCGTCATCATCTTCGACTTATCGTCAAATCGGTTATTCAGAATGGGTATAACCCGGCCTTTCTAAATAACCCGCGTATATAATAAACAAATGTTACGCAAACACAACATACGCCTCATTCCAATTCAGCAGCCACTAACCGTAAATCAGCAAGAGAACAATTTCCCAAATATTAACCCCGAAGGCCGAAACCAACATCAGATCAATACCCAGGAAACCATTCTTCTTAACTAACCTACAGCTAGTTTCTAAATTTCAATTCTTAGGGAAAGGTTCCCATTAATTTTATCAAAGATAAATTCTTTTAAATTTATTCTTTAATCTTCCATTAGATGCTATATCAAACTAAATTATGGTTTTCCAAACCAGTCGAGATTAGCGAACCACACCGAAGTAATTATTTATTTTATTTCCCAATCCCAACCTATTCATCCCATGAAGAAAAACTGGTAATACTTCATATCTAACACCCTGGTGTTATCGGTAAAATTAATTACCATTTCACGTTCAAATCTAATTAAAGATTTAACTATCGCTTTGGAGCAGAACTGGTGATACTCCCTTCTCGCTCACTTTCCAAATTTGATAATTTAAATTATCACTTTTCATTTCAATCTAAATACAGATTCATTAAAACTCCTTTTACTGGGTTAAAGAACTAATGTCATTTAAAACACAGTTCACGATAACCCCAAATCACATTCTATTTATTATCGGGTTAAAGAAATAGTGTTGTTTAAAACACCGTTCACGATAAACCCACAAATCAATTCTAATTCAATTCCAATTTATTTATTTAAAAATAGTTGAGTTTTAATTTTAGTTCAGAACTAGTTCATTTCGACAAAAATCTATTTTTATCTTTACAAATGTGGGATTTTTCATCCCAGTTTTTCCCAAATCTTTTCTTATGATCTTACACAAATTATTGATATTTTTGATAATTTTATCAAGGCCCGTACAGTGGATTTCCAACAACGGCCATTGAACTGCACCTACATCGACCTTTTCCAAATTTGATTTGGACATAATTCCAAATCCAACTGTTAGATTTCAAATTTCTATTATTCGTTAGAAAGCTCTTTTAGATAAAAACCCAACGATTCCGGTTTTAGGACAATCCGACGGTCGGATCTCCCGTAATGTCCGTTCGAAATCAATGGTCGAAATTCACGAACTGCCGCGGCGCGGTGCGTTCTATTCCGGCCATTATATATAATATATATATATATATATATATATATATATATATTATATATTTAGTCGATTTCTCCTTTTAAACGAATTTTATAAATCGTTTCAAATTTGTTTCAAAAACAATTTCAACATTCATTTCAAATTCAAATCGATTTCAATTCTATTTCAAATTCGTTTTCTATTCAATTCAATTCAAATTCGTTTTCTATTCAATCCAAATTCGTTTTCTATTCAATTCAATTCAAATTCTTTTTCTATTCAATTCAAATCAAATTCGATATATATTCAATTCAATTCAAATTCGTTATATATTCAATTCAAATTCGTTATATATTCATTTCAATTCGAATTCCTTATATATTCAAATCAATTCAAATTCGTTATATACTCAATTCAATTCAAATTCGTTTTCTATTCAATTCAATTCAAATTCGTTATATATTCAATTCAATTCAAATTCATTATATATTCAATTCAATTCAAATTCGTTTTCTATTCATTTCAATTCAATTATAAAAACGAATATAATCGATATAAATATCGCTCGCGTCAAAATAGCGCATCTCTAATCAACACGGCTTTATATATTTCAATAATTCCGTTATTCTATTCAACAAATGAATATTTATCCTATTCAATACATGAATCTATATTTTTGTCAACACATGACTAATCTCAACGAATGAGTACTGTCCACGTGTGACTATTTTTGTTATTTAATATATTTTATAAAAATTATGGTATCTATCGTTTGATTTCAAATCAGACTCCAGCCGTAAATTAGTAAGAGAACGATTCGCTGAAAATTAACCCCGAAGGCCGAAACCAACATCAGATCAATATCCAGGAGACCACTCATCTTATCTATTTTCCAGTTAGTTTCTAATTTTATATATGATAAAGATGTAAATTTTAATGTTAAAATATTTCGTTCAACACATGACTAATCTCAACGGATGAGTACGGTCAACACATGAACCTTTATTTTATAATATACTTTATTTTCTAAATTGGAATGAGGCCTAATCAATCACCATATAGCTTTAACTATATGGATTCCATACAACACATGTATATAATAGCAACGATAAATAATTAACCATCATCCAAAGTGCACTACACTGTATAAGCATCAAATATAGATATCTAACGCTTATAACAGCCTTTCGATCCATCGATCGACATACAACTAATTTTTGGGATTAGTGTATGTCGTATTTTGTCCCAATACCCATGTGGGGTTTCAAATCAACAAACATAGATTTTTATTTGTGCATTTGGGCGATGTGTAAAATTTATCGTCCCAATCAATGTCCTTCAAATAGGTGTACATAAACAAACCGTCCGGTTTGTAAATGAATATTTATTTATTCGCATTCACGTTAAAAATTATATTTTTAACGATAATTAATTTATTTCAACACATTAATCTATATTATCGATTTCACATCAACATCACAAACAAATTTCACAACACATCAAACAAGCATATAAGTCATCCATGGTCTGTGGACGACGGGTGTCGTGTGCTACTAGGCACCGTCTACATCGTAGTATATATATAACTAGAAAAAAAGAGATTGAAGAGTGAGAAATTCTCACTGATAGCTAATCCAAATGCCACGACTCTTCATATGTAGAAAATCTTGTCATTCTCGCCTTTTGTCACTTTCGTTGCCCGTAGCCACTACATATATAAAAATCACATTTTTATATTGTTGCCATGTATATAAAAATCACATTTTTATAATCACTCCATATGGATAAAAATTCTATTTTTACACCGCTACTATATGTAAAGACCCGCAACTCCCCCGTAAAGGAAAGCGTCGGATAGTTCGAGAACAAGCCACAACAGAACGCATACAAAGAACATTTCATTGTATATTACAACAATGCATCAGATTACAAGAATATACAGAGTTTAAAAGAATATTACACAGAATTATCAGAGATTTAAATTACATTTAAATACAACGCAGCGGAAAATAATACAATAAACAACTAGAAGAAGATATACGGATACAAAGCTTTCCGGATATCGTTCCAGCTGTAAACCAGGATCCTGTGAATATAAATCTGCAAAACCAAACTACTAGCTGCCCGTGTCGAAAATAGGGGCACCCAGAGTTTAGGTTAAAACAATAAACTCCAGGTCAGTCATGTGACTGGTGTGAGAACTAAAACAGTTATTAATCTTTATTTTAAAGTTAGGTAAATCAAGGGACCACGCCGTATAACACGGAACGGGTTTCCTCCCAAGAATACCAGTGCATAAAACAAACAGCGCAATGCTAAATAAAGAAAAATGAAGCTGTTATAAGACCCAGGTCCCATCACACAATGCAACGCAGTCGAGGATAGGGTTTTCCCTTATAACAGCCAAAGAATGCTTGATACGTTTAAAACAAATCATTTGATACTATAATAAGTGCATAGTGTATAAAACAACTTCAAATCATAAGTATCAATCATAGGCGGCATAAGCGCCCCATCCCACTATGTCGCCATATATAGGATATACAATCAAAACCGCAAAGTCTCGTATTTGGAAATTGGATTTCCATCTATGAACCGAGGCAAAAGATAGTCCTCAACCGATTCGAGACTGCCTAGCCCCAGCCTCAGGATCAGAGCTCGAGTGACCCTAGGAGCGACAGGGCCGGTCCACCGATGTGGATTAAAATGCCTGAACACTACGTTTCCCCGCCCTTTGGGGCGTAAATGAGCCACTAAATGACTCCATCGGTTCGAGAACGACCGATCAATCCGAGGCGCCTCGCAACAGCAACAACCACATAAGTCAAACTCGTCAGGGCGTGTAAAACCACTGACGCCACTTCTAACTAGGAAGAAACGCAGGCCCTCCCTGAGGTCCTTTCTCCCGTTTTTGGTTCATACCGGGTGTGAAACTCGCGAAGTAAACGTTACACAAAGCTACGCCACAAAGGCCGTGCTTTGATCATCACCACAAGACTTTGCTTTTCAACAGAAGCCTTGATCATTTGCATCTTAGCATGCCACACAGGCAAACCACTCTATGCAACCGATATCAGTCACACAGAATGAAATCCAATGTCAGACACACAGTCCATTTACAAGTCCGTTCTGGGGCTGAACGAAACCGGAGGCACCTAGTACCCCGCATATCCATCGATCTCCAAGTACGTCTGGACGATCACTAACTGTTTCCATCTTCTTGGGTGTACAGCCCAATCAAGATCATCAGTTATCACCCAAACGACGTGAAGACCTCCGGTCTTCGACCATCGTCTTCATCTTCGACTTATCGTCGTATCAGTTATTCAGAATGGGATAAACCCGGTCTTTCCGAATAACTCGCGTATATTTTAAATAAGTGTTACACAAACACAACATACGCCTCATTCCAATTCATTAGTCACTAACCGTAAATTAATCAAGAGAATAATTCCCCAAATATTAACCCCGAAGGCCGAAACCAACATCAGATCAATATCCAGAAAACCATTCTGCTTGGCTAACCGACAGTTAGTTTCTAAATTTCACGTTCAAATCCAATTAAAGATTTAACTATCGCCTGGAGCAAAAACTGGTGATACTCCATTCTCGATCTTTTCAATCTAATTAAAGATTCATTAAAACTCCACTTAGTTTTAATCTTTTGACTGGGTTAAAGAATCAGTGTCATTTAAAAACACGGTTCACGATAAACCCAAAATCACATTCATTAATCGTCGGGTTAAAGAACGAGTGTTATTTAAAACACTGTCCACGATAAACCCAAAAATCAATATCGATTCAATTCCAATTAAATGTTATTTAATTGGTACACTTCATTAAATCTGAATAAAAAGATTTAATCTTTTCTCACTTGGGTTCAAGAAGAGTGTTAGTGAAGACACCATTCACGACAAACCCAAATCACGTTCATTAATTATCGGGTTAAAGAACAAGTGTTATTTAAAACACTGTTCACGATAAACCCAAAAATCAATATCAATTCAATTCCAATTAAATGTTATTTAATTGGTACACTTCATTAAATCTAAATAAAAAGATTTAATCATTTCTCAACTGGGTTCAAGAACAGTGTTAATGAAGACACCATTCACGACAAACCCAAATCACATTCGATATTCAATACAAGGCTCTGAATAGAAAATATATCGGCTTATATTCAATATCGAATTCTACGACTAACAAATGTCGTATTGGAAATAACGATATACATATATATCTTTCAAATTTCCATAACAACACCTGTATAATCACGAATTCCAACATCGAAATATTCCGAAGACAATTTCGATTCAAATCCACTCCAATGCAATCATTGGAATTTTGGTTACTTTTAAAACCCTTTTCGAATTCAATTTATTTCGAAATCGTTTTCAATTCAATTCATTTCGAATTCGTTTTCAATTCAATTCATTTCGAATTCGTTTTCAATTCAATTCATTTCGAAATCGTTTTCAATTCAATTCATTTCGAAATCGTTTTCAATTCAATTCATTTCGAAATCGTTTTCAATTCAATTCATTTCGAAATCGTTTTCAATTCAATTCATTTCGAAATCGTTTTCAATTCAATTCATTTCGAAATCGTTTTCAATTCAATTCATTTCGAAATCGTTTTCAATTCAATTCATTTCGAATTCGTTTTCAATTGATATAAATATCGTTCACGTCAAAATGGCGTCAATCTAATCAACACGGCTTCATATATTCCTTTATTTTCAAATATTCTATTTCAAATATTTCTTTTTCAAATATTTCTTTTTCAAAACTGGAATGAGGCCCAATCAATTACCATATAATGTTAATTATATGGATTTTCTACAACACATGCATATATCAACAACGATGAATAATCAACCATCATCCAAAGTGCATTCTACACTGTATAAGCATCAAATATAAATATTCAACGCTTATAACAGTCTGTCAATCAATCGATCGACACACAACTAAACAATCGGGATTAGTGTACGTCAAATATCATCCCAACACCCGTGTAGGGTTTCAAACAATCAAACACAGATTTTATTTGTGCAGTTGGGCGATGTGTAAAATTTATCGACCCAATCAATGTCCTTCAAATAAGTGTACATAAACAAACCATCTGGTTTGCAAATGAATATTTTATTTATTCACATTCACGTTAAAATTTATATTTTTAACGACAAAACATTTTATTTCAACATATGAATTTCTCTTCGGTTCATTCTTTAAAAAAAATGATATTTTTATTTTTCTAACATATTTTAGAAAATTTCGGCAGCATAACGGCACGATACTAGAAACGGGACGAGGCCTAGCCTTATCCCCGGTCTAGTGAAGGCCCACGCCATTCACTCATCAATCAAATCAATTTCATTTTGCAAACCACAAAATTTGGAGTAAGGGTCTAACCTAGCCTTACTCCTTCGCCTTATAACGGCGCACGTCTAATCCTAACCAATTTATCGATTCGATTTTTCACACCACAAACCACATTCAAACCAATATCACAATCAATCACCAAACAATCAAACAAACAAGTCCATGGTCTGTGGACGATTGTGTCGGGTGCTACTAAGCACCGTCTGCATCCTAGTATATATATATAACTAGAAATAAAATAGAAAGGTGAGAAATTCTCACTTATAGCTATCCAGCTCCACGGCTCTTCCTTTGCAGAAGTCTTCGTCGTTTCGCCTTTTTGTCACCTTCGTTGCTGCTTTCACTACATACGTAAAAATCACATTTTTACTTCGCTATTCAATATATAAAAATCGAATTTTTAGTTCGCTATTTAATATATAAAAATCGAATTTTTAGTTCAAAGTTCAATATATAAAAATCGAATTTTTATTTCAAAAAGTTCAAATCCTTTCCTTTTTAAAATCTAAACCTTTCACTTTTAAAGTTTAAATCTTTTCACCTTTAAAGTTTAAAATAACTTTTTCAAATCAAAGTTTTTAAAATTCCTAAAATCAGTTTTATTCTTTTATTTTAAAATCAGTTTTAACCTTTTATTTTCAGCTTTATACTTTATAAAAATTTCAGTTTTACTTTAAATAAAATTTCAGTTTTACTTTAAATAAAATTTCAGTTTTTAACTTCCTAAAAATTCAGTTTTTTAAAATCAACAAAATTTTACAGTTTAAATGAAAATAAGTAAATAAAAAAAAACCAAAACTTACAGGGGCTCGTCGAGTGGTCGGGGGGGCTTCATCGAGGCTTGCAGATCGGAGGGGGGGCTCGACTTCATCGGCGGCGCTAGGGTTCGGGGGGGGCGCTCGCTGTCCTCGCGTGGAGGAGGGAGGAGGAAAGAGTCGCGAGGGGGAGGAGGCCGAAGAGGGGACAGGGGCTTCAACTGAGTGGCGGGCGATTGGAGGAGGAGGCCGACGCGGGGGTGGCGGCTCCGACGAGGGAAAGGGGCGATTTCGATTTCGTTTCCCTTTTTTTTTTTTTTTTCTTTTTTAGTTTTCTGTAAAAGGAAATCGGGGGGGGGGGCCTGGGTAGTAAAGGGGGAGATAATATTCTTTTTTTTTTTTTTTTATTTAATTAATAAATTTTATCCTAAAGAGTTGACTTTCACATTCGACCTCGAAACGAGGCCCACCGCCTGTCGTCCATAGCGTTTTACCCCCATTCCGAACACAATGGGATATATATCGCAAGCTGATTTGATTGTTACAATCAGTTTCCGTTAAATTTACATTTAAATCATTATATTGAATTTTAAACGTACATTTCAAGTTACCGGGGTCACATACTAACCCTAAAAATTCCCGAAAAATATTTTCTAGCTTCGTATTGACGATACGGTCCTAACAAAACTAGTTTCGTCGAATTCTGAGACCGTTAGAAAAATGGCCAATTTCCAGTCGATTAAAATCAACTGAAATGGTCAAAACACGTTTTCCTTTGCCACGCTCACATATTGATTCGAAAAATTATGAAATTTGAAACCTAGCAATAACTCGACATCACGGACCCAACAAAAGTGGTTTCGTCGAAATCCGAGGTCATTTGCAAAATGTCCATTTTTAAGGGCCTGAATTCCATAGCGACTATTCAGAATTTTCAACTGGACATATCTCATCATTTATAAAGTGAAATCTCAGTTTCTCAACTTCGTTGGAAAGATATCATCAATTAGATCCTAATGTTTTTGGTTTCACAAAAATCCGGATTGTTTTGCACCCGGTACATTCAATTGAAGTTTGAAATCGAATTTTCGAACTACCGCGCCATTTTCAATTCCTTTTATAATTATATATAATTATTTATATTCTAACGACGACGTATATAATATATACGTTCGAATTATATTCAAAATAAATTTCTCGTCAATATTATTTAAAATAATTCATTTTAAATAATCAAAATTCGCTAAAATTGCCAAAATAAAAATTTTAAACTGGCCCAGATTTTACGGGTTGTTACAATCTCCCCCACTTAAAACTTTTCGTCCCCGAAAAGGAACAAAGTCGAAAGTGGTTTGATTAATCAACTCTACGCTCGATCTGGCTTCCATTCTCCAACTCTTTAGTTTCTGAGAATTTTCAAAACTTCAAAATTTTGGCTAACACCCTAAATTTTTGAAAAATTTCGCCATAACCTCCCCTGCACCGGGAGCATCGGGGAATTTCAAATAGCTTCCCCGGTCCTTCAGATCTCAAAAAGAAAAAGAAAAAGCCAAGCGGCTAGCCAATAGGCTCACAAAATCATCATCACCCAAACAACGCAGGAAATTATGTAGTAAACATGTACCTATTTGTCGGGCAAACAAATTTTATTCTCGGCTCTAGCCTCCTTGCTATGACCTGTTCAATGTAAGTACATATATGCAAGCAAATGCGACCAATTTTCGATACAGTTCAATATTCGATTTAAATTATGCATAATGGTTCAAAATTAGCAAACAATTAACCAAACAACACAAACATCAATCAATTAGTGAATTTAAAGTTTCAAATTCATAATTTTGATACATAGACAAAAATCAGATTTTTGATGCTAAATCACAACAATAAGCCCTATCTAATTTTGGTTCTCACACCAGCCTATATGGAAATATATAGATAACCCACTCTCGCCAGTCGAACACAACACAGATGACGATGCCTCATCATCAGAATCATCCCCGGGCAACTAGAATGTGATTCTATATCTACCCAATATATTAAAACTTCGAATACAAGCCGCTAAGCGTGTATGCAAAATCTTTATATACTCGATTGCCCAAATTCAATTTAAATAGACTATTCAAATACGAATACTTAAGATTTGAATTTCCAAAACAAAGTGGGTTTTCACTTTTATTTTCAAAAACAACACTCTTTCGACTCGTTCTAGGACACTACTGATCCCATCTCTAACGAGTCATCCTCATTGGATATTACTAATCCAATATCTGATGAATTCTTTCATATGTTTCTAATGTGTCTTGTTCTCTGAGCTTTGTAAACCAAAGCTCTGATACCACGTGTAAAGACCCGCAACTCCCCCGTAAAGGAAAGCGTCGGATAGTTCGAGAACAAGCCACAACAGAACGCATACAAAGAACATTTCATTGTATATTACAACAATGCATCAGATTACAAGAATATACAGAGTTTAAAAGAATATTACACAGAATTATCAGAGATTTAAATTACATTTAAATACAACGCAGCGGAAAATAATACAATAAACAACTAGAAGAAGATATACGGATACAAAGCTTTCCGGATATCGTTCCAGCTGTAAACCAGGATCCTGTGAATATAAATCTGCAAAACCAAACTACTAGCTGCCCGTGTCGAAAATAGGGGCACCCAGAGTTTAGGTTAAAACAATAAACTCCAGGTCAGTCATGTGACTGGTGTGAGAACTAAAACAGTTATTAATCTTTATTTTAAAGTTAGGTAAATCAAGGGACCACGCCGTATAACACGGAACGGGTTTCCTCCCAAGAATACCAGTGCATAAAACAAACAGCGCAATGCTAAATAAAGAAAAATGAAGCTGTTATAAGACCCAGGTCCCATCACACAATGCAACGCAGTCGAGGATAGGGTTTTCCCTTATAACAGCCAAAGAATGCTTGATACGTTTAAAACAAATCATTTGATACTATAATAAGTGCATAGTGTATAAAACAACTTCAAATCATAAGTATCAATCATAGGCGGCATAAGCGCCCCATCCCACTATGTCGCCATATATAGGATATACAATCAAAACCGCAAAGTCTCGTATTTGGAAATTGGATTTCCATCTATGAACCGAGGCAAAAGATAGTCCTCAACCGATTCGAGACTGCCTAGCCCCAGCCTCAGGATCAGAGCTCGAGTGACCCTAGGAGCGACAGGGCCGGTCCACCGATGTGGATTAAAATGCCTGAACACTACGTTTCCCCGCCCTTTGGGGCGTAAATGAGCCACTAAATGACTCCATCGGTTCGAGAACGACCGATCAATCCGAGGCGCCTCGCAACAGCAACAACCACATAAGTCAAACTCGTCAGGGCGTGTAAAACCACTGACGCCACTTCTAACTAGGAAGAAACGCAGGCCCTCCCTGAGGTCCTTTCTCCCGTTTTTGGTTCATACCGGGTGTGAAACTCGCGAAGTAAACGTTACACAAAGCTACGCCACAAAGGCCGTGCTTTGATCATCACCACAAGACTTTGCTTTTCAACAGAAGCCTTGATCATTTGCATCTTAGCATGCCACACAGGCAAACCACTCTATGCAACCGATATCAGTCACACAGAATGAAATCCAATGTCAGACACACAGTCCATTTACAAGTCCGTTCTGGGGCTGAACGAAACCGGAGGCACCTAGTACCCCGCATATCCATCGATCTCCAAGTACGTCTGGACGATCACTAACTGTTTCCATCTTCTTGGGTGTACAGCCCAATCAAGATCATCAGTTATCACCCAAACGACGTGAAGACCTCCGGTCTTCGACCATCGTCTTCATCTTCGACTTATCGTCGTATCAGTTATTCAGAATGGGATAAACCCGGTCTTTCCGAATAACTCGCGTATATTTTAAATAAGTGTTACACAAACACAACATACGCCTCATTCCAATTCATTAGTCACTAACCGTAAATTAATCAAGAGAATAATTCCCCAAATATTAACCCCGAAGGCCGAAACCAACATCAGATCAATATCCAGAAAACCATTCTGCTTGGCTAACCGACAGTTAGTTTCTAAATTTCACGTTCAAATCCAATTAAAGATTTAACTATCGCCTGGAGCAAAAACTGGTGATACTCCATTCTCGATCTTTTCAATCTAATTAAAGATTCATTAAAACTCCACTTAGTTTTAATCTTTTGACTGGGTTAAAGAATCAGTGTCATTTAAAAACACGGTTCACGATAAACCCAAAATCACATTCATTAATCGTCGGGTTAAAGAACGAGTGTTATTTAAAACACTGTCCACGATAAACCCAAAAATCAATATCGATTCAATTCCAATTAAATGTTATTTAATTGGTACACTTCATTAAATCTGAATAAAAAGATTTAATCTTTTCTCACTTGGGTTCAAGAAGAGTGTTAGTGAAGACACCATTCACGACAAACCCAAATCACGTTCATTAATTATCGGGTTAAAGAACAAGTGTTATTTAAAACACTGTTCACGATAAACCCAAAAATCAATATCAATTCAATTCCAATTAAATGTTATTTAATTGGTACACTTCATTAAATCTAAATAAAAAGATTTAATCATTTCTCAACTGGGTTCAAGAACAGTGTTAATGAAGACACCATTCACGACAAACCCAAATCACATTCGATATTCAATACAAGGCTCTGAATAGAAAATATATCGGCTTATATTCAATATCGAATTCTACGACTAACAAATGTCGTATTGGAAATAACGATATACATATATATCTTTCAAATTTCCATAACAACACCTGTATAATCACGAATTCCAACATCGAAATATTCCGAAGACAATTTCGATTCAAATCCACTCCAATGCAATCATTGGAATTTTGGTTACTTTTAAAACCCTTTTCGAATTCAATTTATTTCGAAATCGTTTTCAATTCAATTCATTTCGAATTCGTTTTCAATTCAATTCATTTCGAATTCGTTTTCAATTCAATTCATTTCGAAATCGTTTTCAATTCAATTCATTTCGAAATCGTTTTCAATTCAATTCATTTCGAAATCGTTTTCAATTCAATTCATTTCGAAATCGTTTTCAATTCAATTCATTTCGAAATCGTTTTCAATTCAATTCATTTCGAAATCGTTTTCAATTCAATTCATTTCGAAATCGTTTTCAATTCAATTCATTTCGAATTCGTTTTCAATTGATATAAATATCGTTCACGTCAAAATGGCGTCAATCTAATCAACACGGCTTCATATATTCCTTTATTTTCAAATATTCTATTTCAAATATTTCTTTTTCAAATATTTCTTTTTCAAAACTGGAATGAGGCCCAATCAATTACCATATAATGTTAATTATATGGATTTTCTACAACACATGCATATATCAACAACGATGAATAATCAACCATCATCCAAAGTGCATTCTACACTGTATAAGCATCAAATATAAATATTCAACGCTTATAACAGTCTGTCAATCAATCGATCGACACACAACTAAACAATCGGGATTAGTGTACGTCAAATATCATCCCAACACCCGTGTAGGGTTTCAAACAATCAAACACAGATTTTATTTGTGCAGTTGGGCGATGTGTAAAATTTATCGACCCAATCAATGTCCTTCAAATAAGTGTACATAAACAAACCATCTGGTTTGCAAATGAATATTTTATTTATTCACATTCACGTTAAAATTTATATTTTTAACGACAAAACATTTTATTTCAACATATGAATTTCTCTTCGGTTCATTCTTTAAAAAAAATGATATTTTTATTTTTCTAACATATTTTAGAAAATTTCGGCAGCATAACGGCACGATACTAGAAACGGGACGAGGCCTAGCCTTATCCCCGGTCTAGTGAAGGCCCACGCCATTCACTCATCAATCAAATCAATTTCATTTTGCAAACCACAAAATTTGGAGTAAGGGTCTAACCTAGCCTTACTCCTTCGCCTTATAACGGCGCACGTCTAATCCTAACCAATTTATCGATTCGATTTTTCACACCACAAACCACATTCAAACCAATATCACAATCAATCACCAAACAATCAAACAAACAAGTCCATGGTCTGTGGACGATTGTGTCGGGTGCTACTAAGCACCGTCTGCATCCTAGTATATATATATAACTAGAAATAAAATAGAAAGGTGAGAAATTCTCACTTATAGCTATCCAGCTCCACGGCTCTTCCTTTGCAGAAGTCTTCGTCGTTTCGCCTTTTTGTCACCTTCGTTGCTGCTTTCACTACATACGTAAAAATCACATTTTTACTTCGCTATTCAATATATAAAAATCGAATTTTTAGTTCGCTATTTAATATATAAAAATCGAATTTTTAGTTCAAAGTTCAATATATAAAAATCGAATTTTTATTTCAAAAAGTTCAAATCCTTTCCTTTTTAAAATCTAAACCTTTCACTTTTAAAGTTTAAATCTTTTCACCTTTAAAGTTTAAAATAACTTTTTCAAATCAAAGTTTTTAAAATTCCTAAAATCAGTTTTATTCTTTTATTTTAAAATCAGTTTTAACCTTTTATTTTCAGCTTTATACTTTATAAAAATTTCAGTTTTACTTTAAATAAAATTTCAGTTTTACTTTAAATAAAATTTCAGTTTTTAACTTCCTAAAAATTCAGTTTTTTAAAATCAACAAAATTTTACAGTTTAAATGAAAATAAGTAAATAAAAAAAAACCAAAACTTACAGGGGCTCGTCGAGTGGTCGGGGGGGCTTCATCGAGGCTTGCAGATCGGAGGGGGGGCTCGACTTCATCGGCGGCGCTAGGGTTCGGGGGGGGCGCTCGCTGTCCTCGCGTGGAGGAGGGAGGAGGAAAGAGTCGCGAGGGGGAGGAGGCCGAAGAGGGGACAGGGGCTTCAACTGAGTGGCGGGCGATTGGAGGAGGAGGCCGACGCGGGGGTGGCGGCTCCGACGAGGGAAAGGGGCGATTTCGATTTCGTTTCCCTTTTTTTTTTTTTTTTCTTTTTTAGTTTTCTGTAAAAGGAAATCGGGGGGGGGGGCCTGGGTAGTAAAGGGGGAGATAATATTCTTTTTTTTTTTTTTTTATTTAATTAATAAATTTTATCCTAAAGAGTTGACTTTCACATTCGACCTCGAAACGAGGCCCACCGCCTGTCGTCCATAGCGTTTTACCCCCATTCCGAACACAATGGGATATATATCGCAAGCTGATTTGATTGTTACAATCAGTTTCCGTTAAATTTACATTTAAATCATTATATTGAATTTTAAACGTACATTTCAAGTTACCGGGGTCACATACTAACCCTAAAAATTCCCGAAAAATATTTTCTAGCTTCGTATTGACGATACGGTCCTAACAAAACTAGTTTCGTCGAATTCTGAGACCGTTAGAAAAATGGCCAATTTCCAGTCGATTAAAATCAACTGAAATGGTCAAAACACGTTTTCCTTTGCCACGCTCACATATTGATTCGAAAAATTATGAAATTTGAAACCTAGCAATAACTCGACATCACGGACCCAACAAAAGTGGTTTCGTCGAAATCCGAGGTCATTTGCAAAATGTCCATTTTTAAGGGCCTGAATTCCATAGCGACTATTCAGAATTTTCAACTGGACATATCTCATCATTTATAAAGTGAAATCTCAGTTTCTCAACTTCGTTGGAAAGATATCATCAATTAGATCCTAATGTTTTTGGTTTCACAAAAATCCGGATTGTTTTGCACCCGGTACATTCAATTGAAGTTTGAAATCGAATTTTCGAACTACCGCGCCATTTTCAATTCCTTTTATAATTATATATAATTATTTATATTCTAACGACGACGTATATAATATATACGTTCGAATTATATTCAAAATAAATTTCTCGTCAATATTATTTAAAATAATTCATTTTAAATAATCAAAATTCGCTAAAATTGCCAAAATAAAAATTTTAAACTGGCCCAGATTTTACGGGTTGTTACACTATATAGATAAAAATTCCATTTTTATAACGGTGTTCATATAATAAAGATTATATTTTTATCACGCTATTCTCTATATAAATATTTCACCTTTTCAAATATAAAGATTTCGCCTTTTCAAATATAAAGATCATATTTTTACTCCTATAATATAAAAATTATATTTTTATTATCTATATCTATAAATAAAAATCGTATTTTTATTTTACTTCTTATATAATAAAAATCTCGCCTTTCACCATTTAAAAATCGAACCTTTCTTTACATTAAAAATCAAATCTTTTAGTGTTTAAAAATCTAACCTTTTCTATTACATATATAATAAAACTGACTTTATTCTATTATATATTAAAATTGATTTTAAAACTGAAACTGATTTTAAAATTGTATTATAAAAGAAAACAAACTTACTCACTTTTAAATCGCTCGAAGGTTGCTGCGTCGAAGCTGGAAGGTGGGGGTCTGCAGCGTCGGTCTTCAACGTAGGGGGGGCCTCTCGTGTCTTGACGGGGAGGCAGGATTGCGACGGGAAGAGGAGCGGGGCCCGGTGAGGCAAGGTAGATTTGGGGGTTTGGGCACTGGGAGGGGGTGCGATCGGTTTACGTGGAAGGAGAGAAGTGAGGCGAGAGAAGATGAGGAGGGAGGCGGAGGGGAAGGATCGAAGAAGGGGGGAAGCGATCGAGAAAGGGGGCGGAGCTGGAGATCGCCAGTGGCGATGGGATGGAGGGGCAACAGGACTTTTCTTTTTTTTCTTTTCTTTTTTTATCTGAAATGAGGGGGGGGCTAATGAAAGAGGGAAAGGGCTTAAGCCCTAAATAATAATTATATATTATTTTATTTACTTTTAATTTTCAAAATGTTACTTTTTCTTTCGAATCCCAAATGAGGCCCAACGACTGTCATCCCTAGCTAATTACCCCTATTCTGAGTACACTGGGATATGTTTCGCAAGCCAATTCGTTTGTAACAATTAGTTTTCGTCAAAATCAACATATAACTCTATATATTGATTTTAAATGCGCATTTCAATTAACTGGGGTCACATACTACCTCGAAAATTTCCATAAAAATATTTTCTAGCTTCGTATTGACGATACGGTCCTAACAAAACTAGTTTCGTCGAATTCTGAGACCGTTTGAAAAATGGCCATTTTCCAGTCGATTAAAATCAATTGAAACTGGTCAAACGCGTCTTCCTTTGCCACGCTCACATATTGATTCGAAAAATTATTAAATTTAAAACCTAACAATAATTTGACATCCCGGATCCAACAAAAGTGGTTTCGTCGAAATCCGAGGTCGTTTGCAAAATTCCCATTTTTAAGGGCCTGAATTCCATAGCGACTATTCAGAATTTTCAACTGGACCTAACTTTTTATTCCCGCTATGAAATTATGATTTTTCAGATTTGTTGGAAAGATATTCTCAATTAGATCCTATTATTTTTGGTTTCACTAAAATCCGGTTTATTTTGCACTCGGTACGTTCAATTGAAATTTGAAATCGAATTATCGAACTACCACGGCATTTTCAATTCCTTTTATAATTAAAATAAAATATTTATATTCTAAGGACGACGTATATAAATATTCTCGTTCGAATTCTATTCAAAATAAATTTCTCGTCGTTATTATTTAAAATAATTCATTTTAAATATTCAAAATTCATTAAAATTGCAAAAATAAAATTTTTAAACTGGCTCAGATTTTCTGGGTTATTACACTTCGCGTATAGTCTGCTTCCTTGGGTCTTATGTGGCTTGGGTTGAAGAGTCCACCTGGGAATAAGATTTTCAGTATAGGGTTCCTATATGGCAGGTGTGTGTGGGCTTACCGAAACCTGGATATTAAAAGGGTCAGATATGGCCGTCTGTCCTACGGGAAGTAGTAAGTGACTAAGGAGGTTATCGAATGAGGTGACCTAGAAGATATGACGAACAATAAAATACCCACTCTCATCTTATGCGGGGAAAGGGTATATGCGTGAATGGCGGAAGCCTTAACTAGTAGGGCCCGTAGTTGGTGCCCTCTAGTTTATGTTAACGTTGAATATATTGTCGAGGGTTAATAAGTGACCAATAGGTCCGCCTAGATTCTTAAGTTTTCCGAGAGAATCCACCCTATCTATCATTTGATAGTGAGGCGTCAAATAATAAAGAATAGAGAATGAGGGTATAGATAGAAACCCTGAAATTAGAATCCCACTCTCGATATTATTAGCCAGTTAAACTCTGGTATAAAGGCTTCACAAAAATGTGCGTAAATGTCCTATCTCGGTAATATAATTTGGGAATATTGCTTGGGCTGAATAGTAAAGTCGTGCGTAAACATTTACTAGGTTGGGCTAGAATCACTAACCTAGTTAAGAATATAGCTCGGGTTGAACCAAACGGAATATATGTGTGTAATAGACTATGTTGTACATTTCTTAGTCACCAGAACTTGTTGGTCTGACCCCCCTCCTCATTAGAACCTCCAGGTTTCATAGAGAAGGTCGGGTTCTTAGAGATGTTTAAGTTTGGCTTTCGGTTCTCGTTCTCTCTCATGCTCGGTATTGACAAAGCGACTTACTTTGAAAAAGGGAGTTGCTTGAGTTAGTACTAATTTATCGTAGTTTTGTTTCCGCTGTGAGTTATTTTTTATCGTACTCTGATTATGTTCATGCTCATTTATTGCGGGTACCAGGTATACGCTCTATGCTTAGATATGTTCAAGTTTTGATTTTTGTCAAAATTTGGGTGTATAAAAGTATGGGATGTTACAGTTGGAATTAGTGTAAATCAAATATCATCCAATTGCTCGTGTTGGGTTTTCAATCAATAAACAGTCAATTTAAATAAATACTGATTCATGAATTTAATCATTACTAGTTCAATTTAATTATTTTTCTAACTAACAAATTTTACATAAATAGGTAATAATAATTTTACCGTTTAAATGATAAATGGATATTTATATCCAATTGAAACCACCACTAGTATATTAACATCATTTTGACATGTTAAATATCTCAAATTCCCAATCACAACATAACACAAGAAATCAAAAATTCATCTATGGGTTTTCAAACAACAATGATGTGAGCTACCATATACCATATAACCTTTTGTGATAAATTAATCAAATAAAAATCAGCATAAACAATCAATATATGTTTAAATATGATTATAATAAAATAATAAAATATTTGAGTGAGGGAGTCCTCACATTGCTTGTTTGTCGCTAAATAACTGTAAATGGTCAATTGACAGAATTGGACGTTTTCTTCTACCAAAAATTGCCACGAGCTCCAAATCTCTCTAAACCAGTTTCATTGCGAAGCTCTCGTCGATGCAGTTCAACGCATCTTGAATCGTTGAATTTCGAGTTTGTATGCAAAATTTATGCATTTTATAAGTTTCATGTATATATATGTGTCATTAACATAAGTAATTAATTGATTAACTACCTTAATCCTTCCTCATTACTCCTCTAATCCGCTTCTTCCTTCTCCAAACTCACGTAGACAACAACTCCCTTCATCCCATTCATGCAACTTCCTCTCCCTTCACTCCTTCGTTACTTCACAAAATCACAAAACGTTTACACCAATATTCATATCTTTTTCTACTACCAACAACCATCACCATCGTCACGCACTCGTGGCCACCCTCTTACCTGCGTCCTCCATGGCCAACGCGCACGCAACGGCCGGTCCCTAACATTTTTTTTCGCCAAAATGCCTCAAAAATTCACACTACATGCCATTATACCTCCTCAACTGGAATACAAGCTCCATTTCTCCAATCGATGCTCCACGATTCACAACCTAGCTCCAAAAACTGACGTGTTCCCTCATTGTAGAAAACGCAGCGACCAAAACATCTTCAAACAACCCCAAAACTCATACCAAACTGAAGAGAATGCTCCAAGAATCACAAATATATGTGTATTTGGATTTATAGAATTTTCTTTGATTTGTTTTGACTTCTAGAAGCTTGAAATTAGGTTTAGGGAAAAGAAATAAAGGGGCTGCCGTGATTATGAAGTTTAGGTTAGGTTTAGGAGTGTTTGAAACAATTTATTGTGGAGGCAATTTATTTTTTTATTGATTTTATATTTTATTATACTCAATTTTCATTTTTTTCATCGTTTAAAAATCCATGTTCTCACATACGGATCCCGTTTTCAATAAAAATTGACATGAAGCTACTCTTCGACATTACGAACCCAACAAAAGTTATTTCGTCGAATTTCGATTCATTTTCTCAAACAGCGAATTTTTAAAGTTAAAATATTGACTGTTTTTCACGGTAAAATCACGCTCAATCACATACCAACTTTAAAAATCATGAAACTTAGAATCCTAACATTATTTGACACTACGGATTCAATAAAAAAAGTTTCATCAAATTTCGAGGTCGTCTCAATAACGTTTCTTTGTAAAACTGCTCAAATTATTACAACGAACGGTTTTATCATGCCCGACCACACACTAAGTGCATTTGGCACGAAATTTAAAATCTAGGAATAATTTAATATTCCGGGTCTTACAAAATCAGTTTCATCAGAAACAGAGGTCGCTTGCAAAATGTCCATTTTTAAGGGCTATGTAGTATTAAAATAATATTATTAAATTCCAAAATAATTCAAATTAATAATGAATTAATTATTTGTATATATCTAAATGAAATATCATATAACTGCAAAATAAACACACTTGGGTTTGTAACTCAATTTTTCAGTTTTCTAGTCGAACGGTGCTCAATTTACATGAAAATCTTTTTATTTTATATAATAAATCATTATAATTTATAAACGTGAGACGACCCGAACTTCCCCGTGAAGGAAAGCACGGATAGAATTGAGTACAAGACAAAATAGAACGCATACGGAAGAACATTTCACTATTATTACAACAATTCCATCAGATACAAGAATATACAGAGTATATAATTGAATAAATTACATTTGATAAATATCAGAGATTACAATAAATTACATAGCAGCGGAAAATATACAAAACACAACTGAAAGTGATACACGGATACAGAGCTTTCCGAGCATCGTTCCAGCTGTAAATCAGGACCCTGTGAATATAAATCTGCAAAACCAAAACTACTAGCTGCCCGTGCAGAAAATAGGGGCACCCAGAGTTTAGGTTAAAACAATAAACTCCAGGTCAGTCATGGGACTGGTGTGAGAACTAAAACAGTTATTGATATTGGTTTTAAAGTTAGGTAAATCAAGGGACCACGCCGTATAACACGGAACGGGTTTCCTCCCAAGAATACCAGTGCATAAAACAAACAGCGCAATGCTAAATAAAGAAAAATGAAGCTGTTATAAGACCCAGGTCCCATCACACAATGCAACGCAAGCCGGAGGATAGGGTTTTTACCTTATAACAGCCAAAGCATGCTTGATACGTTTAAAACACATTATTTTGATATTACTATAAGTGTATAGTGTCAAAACAATTTCACATCATAAATATCAATCATAGACGGCATGAGTGCCCCATCCCACTATGTCGCCATACTAGGCTCTACAAATAAAGCCGAAATACACGTATTGGAAATTGGATTCCGTCATGAGTCGAGGCAAGGGGCAAGCTCCTCTCCGCGTTCGAGACACTCTAGCAAATGTCCCAGGACCCCACTTTGATCCTTGGAATCGGCTGGGCCGGTCCTCTCTTGCTTTTGAGGATTGGCAATTCCTGAACACACGTTTCCCGGTCCTTACAGACCTATATCCGAGGCGCCTCGCATTCCAACAACCACACAGGTGAAAAGTATATAAATGTCAGGGCTGGTAGGTCACTGACACCACCCTAGCTAGAAAGAAACGTCGTGCTCTCCCAGCGGTCCGTCTCCCGTTTTTGACTCATACCGAGGTGTGAGGCTCGCGAATTCACATTATACACAAAGCTATGCCACACAGGCCGTGCTTTGATCATCAACCACAAGACTTTGCTTTTCAACAGAAGCCTTGATCAATTGCCACTTACGCATGCCACACAGGCAATTCACTCCATGCGTTTGATATCCATCAATATATAACCCCTGAGCTCGTACGTCTCAGAGAAGGGCGTTAAGCAAGAGAATAAATTCTCCGCCGCCAAACAGATATATATTTAATAGAGATCAATCACACGGACTAAAATCCAATGTCAGACACACAGTCCATTTACAAGTCCGTTCTGGGTCTGAACGAAACCGGAGGCACTTTCCTCGCATATCCATCGATCTCCAATTACGTCTGGACGATCACCAACTGTTTCCCTCATCTTGGGTGTACAGCCCAATCAAGATCATCAGTAACCACCCAAACGATGTGAAGACTTCCCGTCTTCAACCACCGTCTTCATCTTCGACATCTCGTCGAATCGGTTATTCAGAATGGGTATAAACCCGACCTTTCTGAATAACCCACGTATATGATAAACAAATGTTACACAAACACGGCAAACGCCTCATTCCAATTCAGAATATTCTTTTATTCACAAAATCACATTCTTAGGGAAATGTTCCCATTAATTTTATCCAAGATAAATTCTTCTAAATTTATTCTTTAATCCTCCTTTGGATATCACTTCAAACTAGTCGGGATTAACGAACCACACCGAAGTAATTATTTAGTTTATTTCCCAATCCCAACCTATATATCCCCTGGAGAAAAACTGGTGATACTCCATATCTAACACCACGGTGTTATCGGTAAAATTAATTACCATTTCACGTTCAAATCTAATTAAAGATTTAACTATCGCTTTGGAGCAAAACTGGTGGTACTCCATTCTCGATCACCTTGCAGATTTGATAATTTAAATTATCAATTCACTTTTTAATCTAATTAAAGATTCATTAAAACTCCACTTAGTTTTAATCTTTTCAAAATTCAATATCCTGCCTTTAACTGGGTTAAAGAACCAATGTCTTCAAAAACACGATTCACGACAAACCAAATCACATTTGATATTAAATACAAGGCTCTGAATAGAAAATATATCGGCTTATATTCAATGTCAAATTCTGAAACCAACAAATATCGTATTGGAAATAACGATATAAAATATCTTTCAAATTCCCATAACAACATCTGTATAGTCACGAAATCCAACATCGAAATATCCCGAAGATAATTTCGATTCAACTCCAGTCCAATTCACGTATTGGAAATTATCGATTATTTTCAAAATCACTTTCAAATTCAATTTATTTATTTTAAAAATAAATTGATTTCAATTCTAGTTCAAAACTAGTTCATTTCGATAAAAATCTATTTTTATCTTTTCAAATGTGAAATTTTCCAGCCCAAATCTTTCCAATTCACATATTATAATTTTACACAAATTATAGATATTTTTAATAATTTTATCAAGGCCCGTACAGTCGATTTCCAACAACGGCCATCGAACTGCACTTACAGCGACCTTTTTCGAATTTGATTTGGACATAATTCCAAATCCAACCGTTAGATTTCAAATTTCTCATGTTCATTGGAAAGCTCTTTTCGATACGAACCCAACGGTTCCGGTTTTAGGAGAATCCGACGGTCGGATCTCCCGCAATGTCCGTTTGAAATAAATGGTCGAAATTCACGAACTACCCCTGCACGGCGCGTTCCATTCAGGCCATTATATTATATATATAATATATATAATATATATTTCGTCGATTTCCTTTTAAAACGAATTTTAAAAATAGTTTTGGATTCGTTTCAAAAGCAATTTCAACTTCCATTTCAATTCAAATCAAAATTGAATTCTCCTTCATAAATTCGTTTTAAAATTCATTTCTATTCAATTCAAATTTTAATTCAATTTGAATTCATTTCAATTCAATTTGAATTCGTTTTCAATTCCATTCATTTCGAAATCGTTTTCAATTCAATTCATTCCTATTTTATTCAAATTCAAATTCACTTCCTATTCAATTCGAATTTTAATCTAATTCAATTGAATTTCATTTCAAAATATTTAGTTTTGAAACCACTTTTCAATATTCGTTGTAAAACGAATAAAATCGATATAAATATCGTTCACGTCAAAATTGCGCATCTCTAATCCACACGGCTTTATATATTTCAAAAACTTCTATTCAATTCAACACATGAACCTATATTTCTTTCAACACACGACTAATCTCAACACATGAGTACTGTCAACACATCACTATTTTTATTATGTGAAATATTTTATAAAACTATGGTATCTATCGTTTGATTTTCAATTAGACTTCTACTGGGAAGTAGTTCTAATTTTAAATGTGATAAAGATGTAATTTTGATTATATAAAATATTTCACTCAACACATGCACATCGTCAACACATGACTATTTTTATATTCAACACATGAATTTTCTTTTATAATATTCCTTATTTTCCCAATTGGAATGTGGCCCAATCAATCACCATATAACGTTAATTATATGGATTCCATACAACACATGTATATAATAGCGTCGAAAAATAATCAACCATCAACCAAAGTGCACTACACTGTATAAGCATCAAATATCGATATCTAACGCTTATAACAGCCTGTCAATCAATCGATCGACATATTTGATCAATCAGGATGAGTGAACTTCAAATTTCATCCCAACACCCGTGTGGGGTTTCAAACAATCAAACACAGATTTTATTTGTGCAGTTGGGCGATGTGTAAAATTTATCAACCCAATCAATATCAGTCAAATCAGTGTATATAAACAAATCGGCCGATTTGTTTATAAATATTTTATTTATTCACTTTCACGTTAAAAATTATATTTTTAACGATAAAATATTCTATTTCAACACTTGAATTTCTATTCATTTCATTTACACAATAAAAATGATATTTTTATTTTCTAACATATTTTAGAAAATTTCGGCGGCATAACGGCACGATACTAGAAACGGGACGAGGCCTAGCCTTATCCCCGGTCTAGTGAAGGCCCACGCCATTCACATATCAATTTTAATCAATTTCCAATTCAACCAATCAATCAAATCCAATCAAATAATCTAACCAACTACACAACCAAACAAACAAGTCCATGGTATGTGGACGGGTGTCGGGTGCTTCTAATAAGCACCGTCTGCATCCTAGTATATATATATAACTAGAAAAATAGAATTTGAGTGAGAAGTTCTCACCAAAAGCTATCCAACTTCACGACACTTCTTTTATAGAAATCTTCTTCATCCTCGCCTTTTTATCGTCTTCTTGTGCCCGTAGTCACTATATACATAAAAATCACATTTTTATATTTTGATGTCTTTAAAATAAAAATCACATTTTTATTTGTTCGTTTTCAATTTAAAAATCATATTTTTATAATCACTTCATATATTTAAAAATCGAATTTTTACAATGCTATTCAATATATAAAAATCATATTTCTATTTCGAAGTTCAATATATAAAAATCGAATTTTTATTTCAGTTTTAACTATAAATAAAAATTAGTTTTGACTATTAATAAAAATCAGTTTTAACTATTAATAAAAATCAGTTTTAACTATTAATAAAAATCAGTTTTTTACTATTTATAAAAATCAGTTTTGACTATTAATAAAAATCAGTTTTAACTATTAATAAAAATCAGTTTTAACTATTAATAAAAATCAGTTTTTTACTATTTATAAAAATCAGTTTTGACTATTAATAAAAATCAGTTTTAACTATTAATAAAAATCAGTTTTAACTATTAATAAAAATCAAATAAATAAGTTAAATAAAAAAGAAAAAAAAAAACTTACAGGGGGTGGGCTGTCAGGCGTCGGAGCTCGTCGGAGCTGCGGGGAGGCGAGTGGCGGCGGCTTTCGGTGGCTCCAGTGGTGGAGCGGTCTCTTGCGCGACGGTGGGCTTCAACAGGATCTGGGGCTCGCGATTTAGGGATTACAGGAGAGGACGGTGTCGGAGGGAGGGGTTTGGACGGAGGGGAGTCGTCAGGCGAGGGGAGGGCCCATCGCCAGAGGCGGCGCGGTGATCTTCAGGAGCGGCGCTCCGTTAGTTAGGTTTTTTTTTTCCCTTTTTTTTTTTTTTTTTCTGAATAACGAAAAGGAGGGGGGGCCAGAACGTTAAAAAGGGGTAAGGAGATATTAATTTTTATTTTTTTATTATTATTAATTACATAAAGTTGACTTTTACATACGACCTCAAAACGAGGCCCACCGCCTGTCGTGCATAACTAATTACCCCCATTCCGAACACAATGGGATATATATCGCAAGCTGATTCGACTGTTTCGACCAGTTTCCGTTGAATTTACATTTAAATCACTATATTGAATTTTAAACGTACATTTCAAATTACCGGGGCCACATACTAACTAGATAAATTCCCGAAAAATATTTTCTAGCTTCGTATTGACGATACGGTCCTAACAAAACTAATTTCGTCGAATTATGGGACCGTTAGAAAAATGGCCAATTTCCAGTCGATTAAAATCAACTGAAACTGGTCAAACGCGTTTTCCTTTGCCACGCTCACATATTGATTCGAAAAATTATGAAATTTGGAATCTAGCAATAACTTTACATCACGGACCCAACAAAACTGGTTTCGTCGAAATCCGAGGTCATTTGCAAAATGTCCATTTTTAAGGGCCTGAATTCCATAGCGACTATACAGAATTTTCAACTGGACATATCTCTCAATTTTTAAAGTGAAATCTCAGTTTCTTACACCCGTTAGAAAGATGTTATCAATTAGATCCTAATGTTTTTGGTTTCACTAAAATCCGGTTTGTTTTGCACCCGGTACATTCAATTGAAGTTTGAAATCGAATTATCGAACTACCGCGCCATTTTCAATTCTATTTTTAATTATATATAATTATTATCTTCTAACGACGACGCGTATAATATATACGTCGAATTATATTCAAAATAAATTTCACGTCTATATTATTAAAAATAATTCATTTTAAATATTCAAAATTCGCTAAAATTGCCAAAATAAAATTTTTAAACTGGCCCAGATTTTGCGGGTTATTACAAAACGATTTCATAGCGACTATTCTAAATTTTAATTTTGACATAACTTACAATTTATAACTTGATATCTCAATTTTTTACATTCTTTAGAAAAATTTAGTTAAATAGATCCTAACGTTTCTTGTTTCATCATATTCTAACTTATAACGAATTATATACACTCATTTAAAGTTTAAAACTAAAATTTCGAACTATCGCGCTATTAGAGCTTGTTTTAATTAAACCATAAATTTATACGTTCAAACTTCGTTTTAAATAAATTCTAAGTCGTTTATTCTCAAAATAAATCTTTAAAATATTTAGTTTTCATTAAAATCAATTAAAATTAAATTTTAAATTGGGTCCAAATTCCAGGCTGTTACACATTCTCTGGTTCAAGACCATGAGACTAGCAGGTTAAATATACAAACCAAGCATATGGTTTTGAGTTATATAACTGAGGTAAAGTGGTATCAAATCATTTTAACAAACTTTCAGTTATAAGTCTACAAATATAAATGAGTATACATGTGTTGATTTACCAGTATACAAATACACATACATATAAAACACATATTTATGTATACACACGCTTGGCATTCACTTATATACCTAGTATAATTAATGGCATGGTGAATAAATCATTTAATAGTTCAATGTTCATATTCATACTTTCACAACTATAATACATGTATGCACATATCTGCATATATATATACGCATACAATTTTGGGCAAGGACACACAGTAGATAGGTCGGATAGTATATATTTTACAATGCAGGTGCAACTATAGGTTAATGGCGACAAGTCACAAAGCACACAAGGAAACAAGTATTGGCAATGGTCACAACAAATAAAGTATGCACCAAATAACCTTGGCATCAACATCAATGTTAAGAGCACAACCAACAATTTCAAGTGTAGACAATGCCTAGCACAAGTTCAAAACATGTTCAAACAATCAGACATGCTACTAGAAAATGAAATGAAAGAGTAGTGTGGTTATTGAACAAGAGTACAACTTAACAACCAGTAAGTCACAAATTTACATCAGTACAAGGATTTCAACTAATTTATTTTTAGTTCAATATTGATGTCAATTAGTAGAATCAACTAAAGTCTTGAAGGAAACTCACCTTAAAACAGCATTGCTTCGACATAGGATGCAAGGGTAGGAAGTTGAGATCTGGGCAGAGGCGGTTTTGATGCAGAGAAAAGCCGCGTAGGAGAGGACACAAAGCTCTAGGTGGCGTGAACTTCGGTCAGCAAGAGACTGGAAGAGTAGCAAATCAGGTTGTTGTGGCTTCGAGGAGGGATGCGATGGTTTGCGATTTGAATTGGAGGAGGAAAAATCGATCTGATGGCGATGAAGATTTTTGGCAGGAGGACATTGATTTTGGGGGTGAAAAGAAGTTTGGCCGATTGAAACAAAAGGGAAAATAGGTTCTAAGTTCAAAAAAAGCATAATACGTGGTGAAATTTCAGAAGTTAAAGGCGAAATGTCAAACCAAATCACATGATTCACACAAGTGTTTGTTTGAGTTATATTTAAGTTACAAGTGTACAATCCCTTTCTAAGTTATTTTTTATTACCTTATTATTGTTATTTTAGATAGATGCAATCTATGTATCTACACACTTGATTTTCATGCTTATTTTAAATTCACAAGTTTAAGTATATAAATTTTAAATTCATGCCTTGAAATCAATATACATATGTAACCTCTATTCAAAATAAATTAGTTAAATTCTTAGGTTTAAATTTCAAATTTATATTTCAAAACTCAATTTTCATTATTCAAACAAATTAATTCTCAATAAGTTATACTCAATTTTAACAATACCATTCAAACTTAAATATAAAAATTAAACTCATACTTAAAGGATTTTATTAAAACCAAGTTCAATATATAATTTTTTAATTGAAATTACAAGTAGAAACATTTATTTTAACATTATGTCTTAAATTAATTTTATATTTAAACATCAAAATTATTGGGTTATTACAATCTCCCGCACTAAAAGCTTTTTGTTCCAAAAAAGGATAAGTTGTTAAAATTATTTAAGTATAACTATAATATTCTTACTTATTAAAACAAAATAAATAATAGGGCTTAAAATTCAAAATTTTCATATAATTAAGCTTTCCAAAACTCTTTTATTAAACTTGAACTTTCTAAAACTTGTAATTGGACATAAAATTCTTTGTTTTGAAATTCTTTTGGAGAGAACAAAATAAAAGATTAGTGCTTTGCTATATTTCAAAACAGTGAGTTTGGAAAACATTTAAAACATCAAAGTAATTTCCTGGATCTTAAAATCCCAGTTTCATTTTAAATCATTTAAATGCTATGTATTCCATATCAAATCATACTTGACAATATATATATGAATAAAATTCACTTAGGTTAAAACAAATTATATGTTCAAAACTTGAAAATTTTATTCAATTTGTTTTTAACTTAAATGTTCATTTAATATCACATTTATTCATTACTTTTAATAATCTCTTTTAAACATCCAAAATCTTCTACTAAATTTTTATTTATGAAACTTAAATTTAAAAATAACTTTTTCTCATGTTGGAAATTTTAGAAGGAACAAAGCGAGAGAAAAAAATGATATTTTATTATATTTTAAAGTTTTGGACTTGTAAATAATTTAAAATCTCTTTCTTAGTTTATTAGTTGAAGTTATGTAAGTTTTAATTTCAGATTATTGATTTGTTATTTAAAGCTGAAAATACTTGATAACCTAAAATTTAACAAGTTTATCATCGTTCTTACAAACATTAGACATACGCTGGCCAAGCGTGTGGATAAAATATCCAAGTACTTAATACGCTTGTTTTAATTCCTAATGACAATACGTGAGAACTTTTAAAAAATTAGATATAGAAAGTACGTTCCCTCATAGATTGCAGACATGTCGCGGTTACGCTACTATCTTAGTAGAGTAGCTTGTGTTGTAGGTATCACACTCCTAAAATTTTTTTATGGTTGTTTGCCACAGATTGCAATGACGTAGCGGTTACATTACTATCCCAGTAGGGTCACATCGCGCCCCTCGAATTTCGCAAAGGCCTCTAGATTACAGTTACATGGAGGTTATGCCACTATCTCAATGGAATCACTTGTACCGTAGGAATCGCTCCCCTCGAATTATACTAGAAAAAACCAATCATAATATATCAAACCTGATCTCACCCAATGAGATTCCAATTTCAATGGACACTCAAATCAATGGAGTTCCAACGTAGCTACAGCTTTCAATGAGCCCGCGGTCCCAAACGTCACCTACCGAGTAGGCACACACTAGAAGGTACTTCCGCAAATCTTTTATTTTGGAAACAAAGGATACTGCATATATAGTAGTTCGTTTCATGTTTTGCATATATCGCACTTATATAAATGTCAATTTATGCAAGATTTTCTTTACAAATCATGTTTTCAAACATATCATTCTTATATAAATTGCATTATATAAGATTTCATTTCAAATTAGTTACCTTCCAAATCAAAAGTTTCGAATAACTTCATTCTTATACAAACCATATTAAGTTTTGAAAACTTCATATTAATTATCTAAAATTCTCGAAATTTCTATTTCAATACAAATTTAGTTTTGATTTCACAATCGGTTTGGATATCTGATATCATTTCAAATTCTAATTCATGCTTTCAATTTAATTCATTATCTAAACTTCACAATTGATTCAGATTACACATCCCCGACATCGTTATTCAATTGAATCTTTATATTCAATCATTTCGGACTTAAATTGTTCAGACCGAAAATATATACTTGTATCTCAAAATAGTTAAATACAAAGATAGTTTTAAGTAAAATAGTAAGTTTGTAATAAAATAGGTTTGAATAAAGTAAATACATTTTTTTGCAAAATATGTGAATAAATTAGATAGGTTTGGTATAAAATAGTTTAAATAAATTAGATAGGTTTGAATAAATTAGATAGGTTTTGGTATATAATAGTTCAAATAAAACAATAAGCTTGATATAAAATAGGTTTTGGTATAAAATAGTTTAAATAAGTTAAATAGGTTTTCTATAGAATAGTAAATAAGAGATTTGAGCTTATATACAAAGTAGTTAATATAGATAAATTTAACACTTTAGTTCAAATAAAATAGTGGTAAAACATGTAATAGTTGTAAAATAAATAATACTAACTTCATGAAATAATCCAATGCAAATCAATTTTCCGAACCTTTCAAAATTTAGATAGAATTGATTCCGATGTTGAAGTTAAACTCTAATTTAACTTAAGATTCGACTGGTTACATCTCTAGTTGAACCAAGTGTTCAAGTTAGATTATAATTCGAATTTTCCATTTAAATACTCAATTTCAATTTGATTTGAAGTTTGAATTCAACATCCATTCCATATCATTGGCTTTAATCCAATTTTCAAATATTAAGTTTATGATTTAAATCAATTATGTACAAGTTAATTTTCTTAAAACATTTGGATCTATTAAACTCTTAAAATTAATAAATCCTCATGTTAATAAACTCAAATTTAAATTTAAACACTATTTAAACCTTGCATATCTTCAAATTTCATAACAACCAACTAATTCTTTAATTCAATATAACCATTCATTGAATTAGTTGAGTTTAAATTTATACCTTCAAATTAAATATGTTAAAACTTTAATCTAAGCTTGGAAAATAAATTTAATATCAAAACCAGTTTGATTCATAAAGTCAAGCTTTGTATCAAAAAAAAAAAATTCTTCACAAATATTACTTTGTTAAAAATATTTCTTAAAATAAAATTTTATCCAAAACCTTTCATACCTACAAATATCCTTCATTTCCATTTTTGATATTTTAATTGCTTTGAGCTTATTTATATTATACATAACTAAACACTCAAATCTCGTTAGTAAAGGTTAGATTATTCAAATGTTGGGAAAATTAACTTTCCATTCAATAATTGGAAATCAAGACATCTAGTCAAGATGTACAATTATATTATCCTAATACATAGGATTATATCATTCAACCCAAAACTCAAGTATCAACTCCATATTTTCTTTCAATAATTCGAATATATACATATTTGTACATCAAATAATGCTTCAAAAATTAGATTTGTTTAATCAAGATAAACAAGTAGCAAGGCTACCAATGTGGTCTCTTTACTTTGAGACTCGAAAATGAATTCTGATGACAAAAAATTATAATTGAAATTATTTTCTATCGACAAATGTGGTTTCTCCATTCATATATTTTCCTTTTAAAACATATTGGAAAATCACTTGAAACCTTTCTATTCGAAAATACTTGTATATACTAGTAGTATTGTTTTTCAAACATTAGAAATAAATTTTCAAAATTTCTTGAATAAAATTATCTTATTTTAGTCAGAAGATCTCCTTAGTTATAGTTAAATTGATATGCCATTTTGTTCCATAATTTGGCTTCTTTCGGTAAAATAGAATACACACTTCTTATTTCTTTACAATGGTTTAACATCTTCAACTTATTATTTCAATAATATTCTTTACAAAAATCATTTATCCTTAAAATGAGAATTTTTAAAATACTTGATTCAAATTCAATAATGAATAAACTAATTAATTCACCTAACTTATACATATATTCCTTCTATAAATCTTGGACAACTCGATGATGGGTTTCGAATGGAATTGAGATTCAAATCTAAGGAGACCTTGACAATGAGAGCTATCGGGAAACATAGATTCGAAGATTACAGATTTCAAAAAAGATTTAAATTTCAAAATAATTTACGTTTCAAAATAAATAATATTTTCACATTCTTTATTTCCAAATATACGCTCTCTGGAGTGATTTTAGTGACGATTCCACTCATTCTAGGGTATTACTACCCTATTTCTAATTAGTTTTTAATGCCATGAGTTATTGTTTTTATCAAACCGAAGCTCTGACACTAGATGTAATGACTTTCCTTTTTCGATCGCTTAAAGTCGGTAATTAAACCAACTCATAACGTTTGAAATAACATATTGTTATTACTTATAGGGTTTAAAAGAATCCAATCACAGAATCACAACACATGATAAACAAATAATAATTCACAACATAATAATTTTACACAAATTTATTAGAGTTATACAATATTTTGTGACACCCCACTTCCGATAATGTCGCAAATTAGGAGAATGCATTAAGTTTTGTGAAGCGTTATAGGTAAACAGAAACATTACAAGACAGACATAAAATAGCAGCGGAATTTAAAACTTTATTAATCATAAAGCATCGTGGTTCAAAACATGGTTACATCATATGTATGAAAAACATAAAACCCAGTACATCATTAAACTTTATGTCTTGAACTTAAAACATCAGAGTACAATAAATAAAGAAGCATAATTCCCCAAATAAAAACATAGCCATAGTAGAAAGGATAAGAGCTCGAGTAATACATCTAAGCAACTCCAAGCAAAACTAAGCAGAATCCTAATCAAGCTTGAGTATTCCCACCCTGAGAACCTGGGGCGGGGGAACGGAAGAGAAAAAAGAGGAAACAAAATAGGTCAGACATAAAGTCTTGTGAGTCCAGTTACTTTTAGCAAATAAATAAGTAAAAGTAAAATGACAGATATATATAAAGTGGATAAGACAGATAACAACTAAAAGGCAGGTATGACATGGTAAACAGGACAACATGATAGAATATATTGTGCTTCTCTAATGATTACTCTACACCAATAACAGGATCTTATTTACAAGATGATCCCCAACAAGTATAAGATGGTAGACTTAGACGTACTTACAGTGAGAGGTTTTAACCCCATACAATCACCAGGCAGCCCAACATACCGGAGTCTAGATGTACCCTAATTACTACCCTAATCAATCTGCTCCCTACTCCCTAGATACCCTGTGTTGGCCCCATAGTATGATATATCACTTCCTAAAGTGGAAACCCTTCGTTTTCGTGATGTGCACAACCATATCTATAGGTTTCATGACGTCTTAACTTCCTCTGCCCGGACCATGCACGCACAAGACCCGGTAAGTATGCGCCGCCCACACCGCCCCTTCCGTTTGGATCTCTTACAATCAGTCCAGAAAGCATGCCCCGACTCCGACCTAGCTCGGAGTACTCGTTTGATACCTATATATGGGTTATTGACTGAAATGGGTCCTACACACAAGATGATACAAGCTTCCCCTACGCTTGCATTCCCACTAGGTTTTCGACAGGTCATGTCATACTAGAGTAAAAGATTACAAAACCCCACTGGTTAAGTTTGTGGGCCTATATATACAAATATTACCCACCCACCAAAGATTTACTTAACCCACCCACTATTTCAAACAAGTTTACTTAAACCCTAATCAAGTCATATCTTCATACAATCTCTATGGATTCAACTAGGTTAAGTATTTCCATTTCATTACCATTTTCATTTATGGTTATATTTTATTAGACCTCCCACGTTAAGCCTACCACTTGTGATGCTGGATATGTCGGTCGGTTCCGGGCAGACTTCTTCCACAAGTCGGACTTAACCTCGTTTCATAGCATGTCTCGTGTTTATGCACTTGGACTCCTCACATTAGAATCACCACTTGTGGTCGCTGGATATGTCGGTCGGTTCCGGGAAGACTTCCACCACAAGTGGAACCTAACCTCGTGTCTAAGCGCGGTAACAGTTTCTAATTACTGTAATTCTAGGCATTTCAATTGTTAACAAATTATTCCTATGTCGTTATAGGTTTTCATGCCCTTTCCCAAGTTATGTTCATAACGAACTATATACCCCAAATTAAGGTCTTTAATCATAAGTTGATTTATACCCCAAATTCATGTTCATAGATTTCATTCAAGTTACGCCCAAATTAACGTTTTACCCTCATTCCCAATTTAACGTGTTCGCATATTTCGGCGGCATGCCTAGGCTCAAAGGTAGCTTGGATATAAAAATAAAAGGGGAAAGATGAAGGGAAGAGGACATAAATGATCATACTAACAAGTTTTACATATAACGACAGGAATAGGCATAAACATATAGTTGCATACTGACAAGATAGGTGTATAGGAAGAGATCTGATGAACATGTGATAATAGAACTAATTCTAAGATAATAGGAATATCATAAACAGGCATGATGAGATCAAAGTAATAAATTAGATTAACTAACAACGGCAGATCTGACATGCTAATTAGGTATAGGCCTAGATCCGGTTCATATTCATGTCAGAATAACATAGAAAAACTAGTTATAGCAGATCTGATATGATTGACATAGTCACAGGCATAGATCCAAGTTATATTCATGACACAATTTACTTTTTAATTATTTAAATCTAAAATTGACATAGACTCACCGTGTTTGGATCTAAGAAATAGGAGAAGAATTGTAGACGTTGAATCACATATATCTAAACTTGGATAACTCTAGTTGATTGCTGAAGAAGAAAAGACTCAATTCAATCTTGCCAAAGGCAGTATCTAGTTCTCCATTATTTTATGTGTGGAGAAACAAGAGAAATGGGGTCTTATTTATAACCTAAAGCCAAAGAAGCAGGTCAAGAAAGAGTCCACATTCAACCAAATTGATCTACCTAGATCTGTCGAAGAGGGGTCGACCCCCTCCCCTTGTGGGGTCGACCCCCCCCCCCCCCGCCCTAGTGGGGTCGACCCATGAGTCGACACCCTGGGCGGGAATTTTTCCGCTCCCAGATTTTTGTGATTTTGAATTGTTTTGAATATTCTGGATCAATTATATACATATATATTCTCCTTATGCGTATACAAACTTCAAACCTTAATAACATCTTCAAATGGTGTCCATTTTACGCAAAACAGGTGTTTATTTTGACCATAATTCCGAGAAGAACGCAGTGAAGCAGTCCGTTTCCACCAATTCTGAATATTAAATTAATTATTCTTTAATTTATCATCTTTAAGAGTTGTTAAAATTACGGGGTGTAACAACCCATATTTTCAATAACCTGTTATAACATAAATCGAGGCAGAATTTAATTCTAAAATCTGAATCAAGGGAAATGGGCTATGCCATTGCGTTCGTCTCGGAAAAATACGCGAAATAGAGTCCGAGTTTTCGAAAATCGGAGTCCGTATGACCCGATTAAGGCCCAATGAAGTTTTCAGAAAATTTCAAGTTCAAAACAGATTTGAATTTCAAGTTCAAAATTCGAAAAACGGTCAGATTGGGCTAGGCGGGAAAATTCCCGCCAGAGCACCCAAGTCGACAGCCCTGTCGACTTGGGAGTCGACTTGGTTGGACCCAAGTCGACAGCCCTGTCGACTTGGCTGTCGACTTGGTCCAGCCGGGCAGTTTTGCCTGGTGCACCATTTTGGGGTTTTGGTTAGGTTTTTGGGCCAGATTCGGTTTTAAGGGCTGAGATTGGAACTAGGGTTTAATCCTAAGGCTAAAACTAATCCTAATCTCTATAAATAAGGCCCTAACCTAACCCTAAATCATCATTATTCACTTATACAACTAAACTATGGCAAAATCATTCCTCTCATGGCCTCCACTCTCTTCATAAAATTCCTAAATAAATTTCTATGAGAGATTTTCCATGCATACAAGTGTTTTCAAGCTTGTATGAGTGTCATTAGCCTGCATTCAAGTCAAGTTTCTATATTTGCATCATAAAGCAAGAGTTTTGATCATTTTGGCTCAAGGGTTTTTCTATTAGAGCTTGCATTTTGGGTCTTTTTGATTGCATAAGGGCTTTGTCATATTTTTGTGTCTTCATAAGCATTGTAAGCCCTTTTCTACTTTCATATTTAAACTCTAAAGTTAAATGAATGATGCAAGTTTGGTTGATCATATGATATGCAAGTTTGCCATGATATGCAAGTTTACTATGTCATGTTATGCAAGTTTGATATGTTATGATATGCAAGTTTGCCATGTTATGATATGCAAGTTTATCATGTTATGTTATGCAAGTATGCTATGTTATGATATGCAAGTTTATCATGTTATGCTATGCAAGTTTGCCATGTTATGATATGCAAGCTTGTCATGTTATGTTATGCAAGTATGCTATGTTATGATATGCAAGTTTACCATGTCATGCTATGCAAGTTTGCCATATGATATGCAAGTTATGTTATGCAAGTTTGGGTTGATCATTTTGCTCATGTTATCATGTTATGCAAGCTTACCTTGAGTATATGAACATAAAGCTTCAAGCTTTATGCTAAAGGTTGCATTTTGGCAACATGTAAGTTATCATATCTCTTATGATAACTTGCATGTGAGGCTAAATGCGAACTTATGGCCATTTCTACATGTCATTTATCACCATGTATCACCAATATGCTAAGTTTGGTTTTATGCATGCTTTTGAGGCCTAAAAATGTAATATGCAAGTATATGAACATATGTACATTTCATATGCCACCATGTTGAGCTTGTGGCTTCAACACCTTTATGTCATGATTATGCCAAGTTCCCTCTTTCTATCCTTTATGCGTTATGGCGATATGTAAGCGATGGGATTGCGTTTGGGGTTGGGTAAACTTAAAAGACATAAAAACATAAGATTGGGAATTTACATATTAAGTTAGGTCTACCCATTGGGAATTTACCTAATAAGTTAGGTCTACCCAAATGCTTGAAAACTTGTAATATGTTTTGGAAACATGATGGACATGACACTTAGAAAATATAAGTGTGACCAACTCGAGGTTGGGTTGAGTTTGTAGCGTAAAACTACCCGGAACCGACCGTCTTAACTAGTTGCTACAAGCAATAGGACCCAATGTGAGAAGTTGGTCATGTTGTACCTTGAACCCGAGGTTAGACCAAGTTGTGGTGTAAAGCTACCCGGAACTGACCGGCTTAACTAGTAACCACAACGAAGTCTAATGTGAGAGGTTAAGGCACATTAATTAATTAATGCCTCATGATTAGGGTTAAGTCATGGTCCACTTAATACTTAACCAATTTGGGCTTGGTGGATTAATCGGGGTTAAGTTAACCTACACTTAACCAATCTGAACTCGGTAAATTAACGGGGTTAAGTCAACCTACACTTAACCAATCTGAACTCGGTAATTTAACAGGGGTTAAGTTGAACTATACTTAACCAATCCAACTCAGTAATTCGATAAGGCTGAGAACCAATTTGATACCTGGTCTGGATAAACTAACTTGATTGATAAATTAAACGAACCTGTTTTGCGGATCTGTAGGACCTACACCAAGTTAGGCAAGTATGTAAATCTGTTATCTGATCCGTTAGTCTAAAAACTGATCGTCTGAACTTTGTATATCTGAACTCTGTTAATAAGTTAATCTGAATCTGATAGTCTGGGGACACAAGGGGGAATATTTGTGTCATTTGTTGTTTGGGACCCATATTAGTCAGTAACCCTTTCTGGTATCAAAACTTTGACCCAACTGTAGGTAGGGTCCGGGCACGCTTACTGAACTAATTATAAGTGGTTCATTCTGATAATGGCGATGGGTGTTGATGGTGCATTCCAACCGGGTCATGTGCGTGCATGGATCCCGGTCTGCCTTTGAGGATGTAAGACGCCGTGACATCTGTAAATATGCCTGTGCCAATTGGTTGCCACTTTAGGGAGTGATACACCCTATCGTAGGGTCGACACAGGGTATTTTTGTATTAGGGAGCCGATCGCTTGGGTAGGATTTAGGGTACACTTAGCTCTGTCTGATTCTGTTGGTACCATCTGTTTTGTTGGGTGGTAACACCCGTCTGTTTCTGCGTGGTACCGTCTGTTAGGGTGGTAAAGGCTCACTACTAGTGTACACCTAATTGTAGTATTCCGTTTCTGTACTCTGTTCTGTTAGGGTGGTAAAGGCCCATTATTGTTAGCATTCTGTTTCTGTACTTTATCTGTTAGGGTGGTAAAGGCCCATTATTGTTAGCATTCCGTTTCTGTACTTTATCTGTTAGGGTGGTAAAAGCCCATTTTTCCCAAACTCTATCTCTGTATGGACCATTCTGTTCCGTCCTGTTTCTATGTAAACATTGGGGTAACACCTAATCCTGTTATACTAGAATTGGTACCAAGAAGTTGGATCTTGATTTAAGTCAAACACCTGATACTAGGCCAAGTTCAGGCCAAGGGATAGATTCTTGTTTATACATGACATGTTAGAATGCTGGTACACCTGTGGTGAAAAACCTTAAACCTGATTATGCGATGACACCTTTATCTACCTTGTTAGTTAATCATCATGCTAGTATGTTGTTATCCTTATGTTCATCCCTGCTTCTCATGCCTGTTAACTTTATCAGTTTACATTGATTGTAGTAGGGCTTACTCAGTCTTTTTGACTGACCTGTTTTTCTTTCGCCTCTTTTCTTCCGTTCCCCCCCCCCAGGTTCTCAGGGTGGGAATATTGGAGCTTAGCTTGGATTTCTGATCGCTTGCTTGTGGGATTTTAGCTCATGTACGGTCTTGACATGAAGCTAGCTATGGCTATCACTTATTTTGGGGATAATACTTATGTATTTCAGTTTTTCAGTGATGTTGTTTTTATCTAGACTTGTGTATTTGGAAAGTTGACATTATGTTGTACCAGACTTGTTTTTGAAATAGTTTGAAAATCTTCCGCTGTTTTACTTATCTTATTTACTCTGTTTACATATATACATATGTTCTTGTTCTGCCTTGATATATCATTATGCATGTTTACCTGATTCAAACGCCCCTCCAAAGTCAGAGTGATTGCAAGAGCCACCCTGGCGGAGGTGGGGTGTTACATTTGGTATCGGAGCATATGGTTTACGAGAAGGAACAAAAGCTTTTGAAAAACTATTTTCAAATCAAGTATAAAGTATTTTCCAAAGAAAAGTCTAGTATTTTCCAAAGAAAAGGCTATTCCCCAAAATCCATTAGCACAATCCTTAGTTATCTATTCTTAGTTTCCTCGTTCTGAATCTATCTTTTCCTTCGTTTCAGTATGGCAGATAACTTTGTTATCCCAGAGGGAGTGCAAGTTCCTGTTTGGTATAGGAGACTTATGGAGGCTAGGGCGACCGAAGCCGGTCCCGTAAATGTTACTCCTCCTCCGGTGGTTAATGTTCCTCCTCCTCCTATCGCTGAGGTTCCTCCTCCTCCTCCCCCTCAGCATCCTCCAGTAGAGTTCACGAAGATTTGCAAGGACTTCAAAGCAATGGGTGGCAAGAACTTTCTAGGTACCGAGACTTTTGTAGAGGCCCGGAATTGGTTGAAAGAGACCGAGGATTTATTCGCTATCTTTGGATTAGATGATCAGAGAAAGATCTTATTGGCGGTTTGGCTTATGAAGGATGAAGCCGCTTATTGGTGGGAGATCACCACCGCGACTAGGCCCGTTGAGACTTGGGCCGATTTCAGGACAAGATTCGGGCTTAAGTTTCTGTCTTCTGCTGAAGAGAATTTGCAAATGGAGAGGTTTATTGCTTTGAAGCAAGGAGACATGTCTGTCAAAGAATATGTGAACAAGTTCAATCAGTTACCTCGTTTTGGCTTGGATATGGTGAGTACTACTCAGAAGAAGGCTCTTCGTTTTGCTAGAGGATTGAATGAGCCGTTATAAGAGTTAGCTATGTCTCATGTGCCCATGGGGGCCACGTTTGAGAGTTTGGTAGATATGGGCCTACTCAATGAAGAGAACAAGAGTGCAAAGAAGGAGGTCAAGGTGAATGAGTCTCAAAACAGGAAAACGGGGCCCAAAAAGGAAATGCAAAAGAAGGAGGAGAAGTCTGAAGATAAGAAGGAAAAGAAGTGCTTTACTTGTGGAAGCTCAACTCATCTAAACAAGGATTGCAGAAAGAGGAAGGGCACTTGCTTTAACTGTGGAGAGAAGGGACACTTCACTAGGGACTTCCCGAAGAAGAAATTGACTACATCGGAAGGAACGGTGAATACTCGCATGGCGAGTGAATAGATTAGGGCTAGAATAATTTGTCTGTAGGTTGTTTAAATTTCCTTGTCTGATTTTCAGTTTGAAACAATTTTTCTGGCATTTTGATTCTGTAATGGAAACTCAGTACTTTAATGCTAGTCTTGCTTCTGATCTGGTAATAGTCTCAAACTCCCTGGGAGTTATAACTCATCTGTTTGTGATAAATTGGGGTTTGAGAGTATCTGTGTTGGGCATGAGGGTGACTATGACGAATACATTCTGGGTTTCTACCATGCTTAATTTCCTAAGAATCATTTGGGGAAATCTGATCTGTACTAGTAGTCTGTAAGTATATGTACCAAGTTTTTGTTTTATCTGTACTCGCTTCCATCACTCGACTGTATCTTGTTGAGATAGGAATCCTATGGATGTAAACATGTGTTTGAGACATGTTATGTTTGATGGTTGCAAGTGGATGCAAGTGGTTGCTAGTGGTTGCTCGTGGATGCATAAACACACACTAGGCACTAGATCGGCTTGAAATACACTCTCATATTGCATATGGACGTGTGTACATTTTCAATTCTTATGGTTGCAAGATGGTTAATTCAGCACATGGATGTTGCATATGGACGAATGTTTGTGCACACATATAGTATTATATGATTAGGACTATTTGCATACATAATGGATTCATTTCACTAACATACTTTGCATTGATGATATTTGCATTAGATAAGTACATATACACACACCTTTGCATATGTTCATACAACATTTAGAATCTTGTAAGGACAATGATTGCTCGTGGATGATGTTTTGAGTAGATGGATGTTGGATGGTAGGATACGTTCTTCCTAACTTGAAGATTTCGGGGACGAAATCCTTTAAGGAGGGGAGAATGTAACAACCCGTATTTTCAATAACCTGTTATAACATAAATCGAGGCAGAATTTAATTCTAAAATCTGAATCAAGGGAAACGGGCTATGCCATTGCGTTCGTCTCGGAAAAATACGCGAAATAGAGTCCGAGTTTTCGAAAATCGGAGTCCTTATAACCCGATTAAGGCCCAATGAAGTTTTCAGAAAATTTCAAGTTCAAAACAGATTTGAATTTCAAGTTCAAAATTCGAAAAACGGTCAGATTGGGCTAGGCGGGAAAATTCCCGCCAGAGCACCCAAGTCGACAGCCCTGTCGACTTGTGAGTCGACTTGGTTGGACCCAAGTCGACAGCCCTGTCGACTTGGCTGTCGACTTGGTCCAGCCGGGCAGTTTTGCCTGGTGCACCATTTTGGGGTTTTGGTTAGGTTTTTGGGCCAGATTCGGTTTTAAGGGCTGAGATTGGAACTAGGGTTTAATCCTAAGGCTAAAACTAATCCTAATCTCTATAAATAAGGCCCTAACCTAACCCTAAATCATCATTATTCACTCATACAACTAAACTATGGCAAAATCATTCCTCTCATGGCCTCCACTCTCTTCATAAAATTCCTAAATAAATTTCTATGAGAGATTTTCCATGCATACAAGTGTTTTCAAGCTTGTATGAGTGTCATTAGCTTGCATTCAAGTCAAGTTTCTATATTTGCATCATAAAGCAAGAGTTTTGATCATTTTGGCTCAAGGGTTTTTCTATTAGAGCTTGCATTTTGGGTCTATTTGATTGCATAAGGGCTTTGTCATATTTTTGTGTCTTCATAAGCATTGTAAGCCCTTTTCTACTTTCATATTTAAACTCTAAAGTTAAATGAATGATGCAAGTTTGGTTGATCATATGATATGCAAGTTTGCCATGATATGCAAGTTTACTATGTCATGTTATGCAAGTTTGATATGTTATGATATGCAAGTTTGCCATGTTATGATATGCAAGTTTATCATGTTATGTTATGCAAGTATGCTATGTTATGATATGCAAGTTTATCATGTTATGCTATGCAAGTTTGCCATGTTATGATATGCAAGCTTGTCATGTTATGTTATGCAAGTATGCTATGTTATGATATGCAAGTTTACCATGTCATGCTATGCAAGTTTGCCATATGATATGCAAGTTATGTTATGCAAGTTTGGGTTGATCATTTTGCTCATGTTATCATGTTATGCAAGCTTACCTTGAGTATATGAACATAAAGCTTCAAGCTTTATGCTAAAGGTTGCATTTTGGCAACATGTAAGTTATCATATCTCTTATGATAACTTGCATGTGAGGCTAAATGCGAACTTATGGCCATTTCTACATGTCATTTATCACCATGTATCACCAATATGCTAAGTTTGGTTTTATGCATGCTTTTGAGGCCTAAAAATGTAATATGCAAGTATATGAACATATGTACATTTCATATGCCACCATGTTGAGCTTGTGCCTTCAACACCTTTATGTCATGATTATGCCAAGTTCCCTCTTTCTATCCTTTATGCGCTATGGCGATATGTAAGCGATGGGATTGCGTTTAGGGTTGGGTAATCTTAAAAGACATAAAAACCTAAGATTGGGAATTTACCTATTAAGTTAGGTCTATCCATTGGGAATTTACCTATTAAGTTAGGTCTACCCAAATGCTTGAAAACTTGTAATATGTTTTGGAAACATGATGGACATGACACTTAGAAAATATAAGTGTGACCAACTCGAGGTTGGGTTGAGTTTGTAGCGTAAAACTACCCGGAACCGACCGGCTTAACTAGTTGCTACAAACAATAGGACCCAATGTGAGAAGTTGGTCATGTTGTACCTTGAACCCGAGGTTAGACCAAGTTGTGGTGTAAAGCTACCCGGAACCGACCGGCTTAACTAGTAACCACAACGAAGTCTAATGTGAGAGGTTAAGGCACATTAATTAATTAATGCCTCATGATTAGGGTTAAGTCATGGTCCACTTATTAATTAACCAATTTGGGCTTGGTGGATTAATCGGGGTTAAGTTAACCTACACTTAACCAATCTGAACTCGGTAAATTAACGGGGTTAAGTCAACCTACACTTAACCAATCTGATCTCGGTAATTTAACAGGGTTAAGTTGAACTATAATTAACCAATCCAACTCAGTAATTCGATAAAGCTGAGAACCAATTTGATACCTAGTCTGGATAAACTAACTTGATTGATAAATTAAAAGAACCTGTTTTGCGGATCTGTAGGACCTACACCAAGTTAGGCAAGTTTGTAAATCTGTTATCTGATCCGTTAGTCTGAAAACTGATCGTCTGAACTTTGTATGTCTGAACTCTGTTAATAAGTTAATCTGAATCTGATAGTCTGGGGACACAAGGGGAAATACTTGTGTCATTTGTTGTTTGGGACCCATATTAGTCAGTAACCCTTTCTAGTATCAAAACTTTGACCCAACTGTAGGTAGGGTCCAGGCACGCTTACTGAACTAATTATAAGTGGTTCATTCTGATAATGGCGATGGGTGTTGATGGTGCGTTCCAACCGGGTCATGTGCGTACATGGATCCCGGTCTGCCTCTGAGGATGTAAGATGCCGTGACATCTGTAAATATGCCTGTGCCAATTGGTTGCCACTTTAGGGAGTGATACACCAGATCGTAGGGTCGACACAGGGTATTTATGTATTAGGGAGCCGATCGCTTGGGTAGGATTTAGGGTACACTTAGCTCGGTCTGATTCTGTTGGTACCGTCTGTTTTGTTGGGTGGTAACAACCGTCTGTTTCTGCGTGGTACCGTCTGTTAGGGTGGTAAAGGCTCACTACTAGTGTACACCTAATTGTAGTATTCCGTTTCTGTACTCTGTTCTGTTAGGGTGGTAAAGGCCCATTATTGTTAGCATTCCGTTTCTGTACTTTATCTGTTAGGGTGGTAAAGGCCCATGATTGTTAGCATTCCGCTTCTGTACTTTATCTGTTAGGGTGGTAAAAGCCCATTTTCCCCAAACTCTATCTCTGTATGGACCATTCTGTTCTGTCCTGTTTCGATGTAAACACTGGGGTAACACCTAATCCTGTTATATTAGAATTGGTACCGAGAAGTTGGATCTTGATTTAAGTCAAACACCTGATACTGGGCCAAGTTCAGGCCAAGGGATAGATTCTTGTTTATACATGACATGTTAGAATGCTGGTACACCTGTGGTGAAAAACCTTAAACCTGATTATGCGATGACACCTTTATCTACCTTGTTAGTTAATCATCATGTTAGTATGTTGTTATCCTTATGTTCATCCCTGCTTCTCATGCCAGTTAACTTTATCAGTTTACATTGATTGTAGTAGGGCTTACTCAGTCTTTTTGACTGACCTATTTTTCTTTCGCCTCTTTTCTTCCGTTTCCCCCCCCCCAGGTTCTCAGGGTGGGACTATTGGAGCTTAGCTTGGATTTATGATCGCTTGCTTGTGGGATTTTAGCTCATGTATGGTCTTGACATGAGGCTAGCTATGGCTATCACTTATTTTGGGGATAGTACTTATGTATTTCAGTTTTTCAGTGATGTTGTTTTTATCTAGACTTGTGTATTTGGAAAGTTGACATTATGTTGTACCAGACTTGTTTTTGAAATAGTTTGAAAATCTTCCGTTGTTTTACTTATCTTATTTACTCTGTTTCCATATATACATATGTTCTTGTTCTGCCTTGATATATCGTTATGCATGTTTACCTGATTCAAACGCCCCTCCAAAGTCAGAGTGCTTGCAAGAGCCACCCTGGCGGAGGTGTGGTGTTACACGGGGTATTACATTCTTCCCTACTCAAAGGATTTCGTCCTCGAAATCTCTAAGTTAAGAAGAATGTGTATCCTACCATCCACATCCATCTACTTATCCGGTAATCACAGGCATCGATTGTCCTTAAAAGATTTCTAATACTTATATGAATATATGCAAAGGTGTGTTTATATGTCCTAATACTAATGCGAATATCAGAGGTCTATTTATCCAGTTGACCTCTTTAATGCAATGAATGTTAGTGCCATGAATCCAACATGTATGCAAATAATCCTATTATAACTTGTAAGTTCTATATGTGTGCACAACATCCATCCAAATGCAACATCAATATGATGATACATCCACTTCCATCCATAAAAAGAAGAAAAATGCACACACATCGATATGCAGTAGGAGAGTGATTGAGCCGATCTAGTGCCTACTGTGTGTGTATATGCATCCACAAGCAACCACTAGTAAACACTTGCATCCACTTGCATCTATCAAATATAACATGTTTCAAACACATGTTTACATCCATGGGTTTCCTACCTAAAGATCGAAGATTCGATCGATAGGATATACTCAAATGATAGAAACAAGCATAAATAAAATCTTTGGAAAGGAAGTTAAGAACATACCCTTGAAAAGAAAAGGGTACAAAGCATGAATCTTGTGTTCGGTCTCCCAAGTTGCATCCTCTAGGTTATCTCCCCACAGAACTTTTACTAACTTGATTTCTCGGTTGCGTAGCATCTTAACTTCTGATCCAAGAACACGGGCATGAACTCGCCTATCTTTCGCCTCCTGTTCCACTTCTACTTACTCCAATATACTCGGCTCAACTACTTCTGCAGTATCATGCAAGCACTTCCGCAAATGAGAAACGTGGAAAACATCATGAACACCGGACAGTCTCTATGGTAGATTTACTCTATGGGCCATTTTGCCAATCCTTTCTGTTACGGGAAATGGCCCTACGAATCTTGGTGCCAATTTACCTACATACCCAAAGCGAACCACATTCCTCAATGGTGACACCTTGATGAAAACCATGTCTCCCACCTCAAACTCAATGTCAGTCCTTCTCTTGTCTGCATATGATTTATGCCTATCTTGAGTTGTCTTATTTCGCCGTCTAATAATATCAATCTTCTCGGACGTTTCTCTAATCATACCTGGTCCAAGTAGTATACTTTCTGTAGACTCCCACCAACAAGTTGGTGATCTACAGGGTCATCCGTACAATGCTTCGAAGGGTGCCATGTCAATGCTAGCTTGATAACTGTTGTTGTAAGCGAACTCTACTAAAGGAAGATGCTCTTCCCAAGTCCCTCCGAAGTCTAGGATAAACAACCTTAAAAAATCCTCAGGAACCCTATTCACCCTTTCTGTCTGTCCATCGGTCTGAGGGTGATAAGCAGTGCTCAAACACAACTGTTTACCTAATGCTTCCTGCAAGCTCCTCCAAAATTCACAGGTGAAAATGGGGTCACGATCCAATACGATACTGGAAGGTACTCCATGAAGACGGACTATCTCACGAACGTAAACTGCTGCCAACCATGATGCCAACCTCTTACTCTTAACTGGAATAAAATGAGAGCTCTTAGTAAGTCTGTCTACTACAACCCAAATACTGGTGTTGCCTTTCTTTTATCTAGGCAAACCATCTATGAAATCTATAGAGACTATCTCCCACTTCCACTATGGAACTTCCAAAGGATGAAGTAAACCACTGGGATTCTTTTGCTCAGCTTTGACATGTTGGAAAATCAAACATTGAGAAACAAACTCTGCCACGTCCTTCTTCATCCCAGTCCAAAAGAAAACCCTCTTCATATCACTATACATCTTATCACTACCTGGATGATTAGTCATCTTAGAATGATGACCTACCTCTAGGACTGTGTAACACCCCACGTCCATTAATGTCACTCACAAAGGGAATGCATTAACTTCTATGGAGCGTTTTAAGTAAGTATAGAACAAAAACTTAACAACAAGACAGATATAAACAGTACTCAAAGATTTAAAACTTTATTTCATTACAGCAGAAAACACATATGTTTGCTTACATCATCAAAAACCAAAGTCAAAATACATAATATCCATCTTGACTACCAAAAGTACATAAACTGAAAGACATAATCCCCAATATAAATAGCCATAAATAAAAGAGAAGCTGAACATTACTTCAGCGATCCAAGTAATCTTCAAAAAGCATTCCAAAATCAAGATCCACTGGTGCTAGTTCAAATCTGAGCACCTGAGGGGGGAAAAGGGAGAAAAGAGGAGGAAACAAAGGGGGTCAGACATAAAGTCCGGCGAGTGCGATAACTTTAACAATATAATTAACAAAGTAACTAGGCTAAGGCATAAGTTGGAAATTAAGGAAATGATCATGAACCATTGAGTATGGAAGAGTAAATAAGGAAACAAGATGAACAACGATATCGTTAAAGCGCACCTAACCCATTATAGGATAATTGCTATACTGCTCCACCACTAGTCACCCTAAGGTTGATCCTGCCTACAGACTTAAATAATGATAATGGTAGTTTTGTGCACCCCTAGCTGCCTTCCTAGGTGCTGCCTGCCCCTATCTCCACCAGATGTACCAACTACCCCCAAGCAATCGGCTCCCTAACTCGTAGATACCCGTGTTGGCCCCATAGTGGGGTGTATGACTCCCCAAAGTGGCGACCCGATACAACCAACAATGCACGGCTTATACCTACACGATGCAACAACGTCTTACCTACCAGCCCGGGTCCACACACGCATATGAACCCTTTGGACTTGCGTTGCCACCGCTAACCCGGTTTGGCCTCTTACAGTCAAGCCCAGTATGCGTGTCCCGTCCTCGACTTGGGTCGATCCCACAAAGATACGTATGGGTTAGTGGTTGAGATGGACCTCCATTACTTGACACAAGCTATCCACCTAAGCTTGGTCCCCTCTAGTACATCCCACTTAACCAACTTCTTATTCATGTTTCAATTTTATTAAGTGTTTCTAATCGTATTTCCAAATGCCACCCACGGCACCCACTAGATTCCACATGCCACCCAAGGCACCCACTTAACCCCCTCATGTCCCACTACATATTTATCTGTTTAAGTGTTTCTTAATTCATTAAGACCGTAACCTCATAAAGACCTCTCACATTAGACTGGCATTTGTGGCAGCTAGATTTGCCGGGCGGGTCCGGGTAGTCTTACAACACAAAAGAGCCTAACCTCGTGTCTTTACAATTGTTACGTATTTAGTTTATGCCTAAGACCTCTCACATTAGACAGGCATTTGTGGCAGCTGGATTTGCCGGGCGGGTCCGGGCAGTCTTACACCACAAAAGAGCCTAAACTCGTGTCTTAGATGATTAATTACACCTAATTAATCGTTCCCCAATTTGAATTACTTTCCTTATTCAAATTATCAATCAATTCCAAATTTAACGATGTCCATAATTGACTCAATTATGTCCATCCATTTATTGTATGTAAAATCAAATCAATTTTCACCACAATTATATTTTACGCCTTTTAAGGCTTTTATGACAATTGAGTCTTTTAATATTATCCCCTTTACCCCCACGTTTTACGTTTGTTCATTTAACGTAAAATATACGTTAGACTCAAATAGTCTAACTCATGGAATAAAGAGAAAACATCACAATATACACATAATTAAAACATAGATCTAACATAGGGGTGAACTTGCATATGTGAATGATGTTCTACGTCAAAAACTTGCATAGGCCAAAGTTGCAACTTGCATAAACAAAATATGTCGTGGATCCAAATCTAAAGGTGTGAACTTGTTGAGATATTGGTCACAAACTTGCATAAATCATTTATGTCATAGATCTACATCTAAAGGTTTAAACTTGCATAGGCAATAACCCTAAGCTTACATAACATGATTCATATCCAACCTCATAAACTTGCATATGTGATTTATACATCGTAACAATGGTGTAAACTTGCATCTAACATGTAAAGTATCATGTAGAATTTAGCATATAACTCACACGTGTCATAGCCTAACTTTTAATCAAATTTTCGCATGAACTAGGTGTCATAACCATGTAAGTTCACATATAATTTTACCCAACTTGTTTATGATTCATGTTCACATCAAAATCTAAACTTGCATACATATGATTTATCATATGAATCAACATAACCAAACTAGCATTTGAGACATGATGATTTGATTGTATATAAAATTAAAACATGGATGATAGTAACATAACTTTACATCATAAATGATAGCATCATAACATAACGTCATAGAGATTTCAATCACAATCCTACAACATAATTACAACATGTGATCAATAATTCACATCACATCCATACAATCCGCAATATTACTTAATCCAATTAAATTACTAATTATATTATTAAAACTATCGAACTCACAACTCAAAAGCAGTCTTGAGTTCTAAATTCTGATTTCTGAAGTTGTATTAGCTCTCCTTTGAAGAAGATTCGTTGTTAGGGTTGAGTAGAAATGATTTGATTTGCTGTTCTTCCACTCTAATTTGGTGGCGGCTACTCTAGGGTTCATGACAACAACATGATTGCCATAGTTTCAGTTTTAATTCTGATTTAGGGTTTCAGTATATGAGTCTTTTTATATAGTTTTGAATTAATTTAAGCCGTCAGATGATCTTAGGGTTAATCAAAACCATTCAGTCGGGATAGGGTGACACCTCAGCCCTAATGACTCAGCAAGGAGTCAGAAAGGACTCAGCAACATGGGTCAGCCTGAACCAGAAAGTTGTGCAGGCTTGCTGCCTCGGCCTGGGCGCACTTGGCAGGTGCGCCAGTGCAAATTTGTACTGTCGCACTTCCCTAGTGCGCCAGCGCAATTTTTTTTCCTTTTGTTTTGCCACCAAACATCGTTCGTCCATAACTCCTTCATCCGTACCCGTTTCCCGCAAACTCAGACTCAATTTCAACCAGAATTCCGAGACGAACACAATGGCGCAACCCCATTCCCTTAATTCTCATGCCTGAGATTAATTATTCTTTATTTAAGTAAATTCGATTATTCGAAAATCCGGGGTGTTACATTTTCCCCTCCTTAAAGGATTTCGCCCCCGAAATCTCCAAGTTAAAGAGAATGCATATCCTACCATCCAAACAACCATCTACTCAACCATCATACACGGGCATCCATTGTCCTTATAAAATTTCTAATGCTGTATGATCATATGCAAGAAGTGTGTGTATATGTTCCTTATCTAATGCAAAATCAGGCGGTCTACTGATTCAGTGGACCTTCTTAATGCAAACCATGATAGTGCCATGCGTCCATTATGTATGCGAAAGAACCATATCGACACATATTATTTCTACATATGTGCACAACCATTCACCAAAATGCAACATCCATATGATGGTACAATCATTATACATCCATTACTTAAATATGTACGCACATTTATATGCAATATGCAATATGAAGTGACTGGGCCGATCTAGTGCCTAAAGTGTGTGTATATGCATCCACGTGCAACCACTAGCAACCACTTGCATCCACATGCATCCATAATACATAACATGTCTCAAACACATGTTTCAACCACAGGACTACCCTACCTAAAGGTCAAAGATACTAGCGAGAGGACATACTAAAGATAAGATAAGTATAAGGTAAGCGATAAAGGAGAAATTAAAAGACATACCCTCAAAAAGAAAAGGGTACAATGAACGTATCTTCGCTTTCGTCTCCCAAGTAGTGTTGCTCTCATCATCTCCCCATTGCACTTTGACTAGTTTGACCTCTCGATTCCCCAACTTCTTAATCTCCAACCCAAGAATGCACGTAGGAGCTCGTCGAATCGTCGCATCACGCTCGATCTCCACCTCTCTAAGCAAGCTCGGCTCTACCACTTCCGCGGTCTCGTGCAAGCACTTCCTCAAATGTGATACATGGAATACGTCGTGTACACCACTAAGTCTATCGGGCAACTCCACTCTATACGCCAACTTCCCAATCCTTTCCTTAATAGGAAACGGCCCTACGGACTTTGGTGCTAACTTTCCAACGGACCCAAAGCGAACGACGTTCCGTAATGGAGCCAACTTGACAAAGACCATGTCCCCAACATCAAACTCAAGATCTGACCTCCTCTTGTCCGCATAAGATTTCTGTCTATCTTGCGCCGTCTTCATCCTCCTTCGAATCAAATCGATCTTTTCCGAAGTCTCTCTAATCATATCGGGTCCATGCAAGATCTTGTCTGTAGACTCCCACAAACATGTAGGCGAACGACACGGCCGTCCATAAAGAGCCTCGAACGGTGCCATGCCAATGCTAGACTGAAAGCTGTTATTATATGCAAACTCCACCAACGGAAGATGTTCCTCCCATGTACCTCCGAAATCTAAGACACACAACCTCAATAAGCCCTCTAGAATACGATTCACCCTCTCGGTCTGGCCGTCAGTCTGAGGATGATATGCGGTGCTCAAACATAACTGAGTCCCTACCGCCTCTTGCAAGCTCTTCCAAAACTCACTAGTGAAGATAGGATCGCGGTCGCTCACTATGCTAGAAGGAACACCGTGCAAACGAACTATCTCTTGAATGTACACGGAGGCTAACCATGGAGCAGTCCTCTTACTCTTTACGGGAATGAAATGGGCGCTCTTAGTAAGTCTGTCTATCATGACCCAAATCCTCGTATTACCCTTCCTCGGTCTTGGTAATCTGTCAACAAAGTCCATCGAAACACTTTCCCACTTCCATTGCGGGACCTCCAATGGGTGAAGCAATCCACCGGGCTTCTTTTGCTCTACTTTTACTTATTGGCACACCAAGCATCTAGCAACAAATTCTGCCACGTCCTTCTTCATACCGGCCCAAAAGTTAACTCGTCTCATGTCCATGCACATCTTGTCCCCGCCGGGATGGATGGTCATCTTCGAACGATGTGCATCATCAAGAATGGTCTTCCTTAGGTCATCGTCTTTTAGTACACAAAGTCTACCGTCCCTACGTAACCAACCCTTATCATCTAGGGTATACCTATGGAGATGGCTCGATGACTCCCCTCTTTTGAGCTTTTCTACTAACTCAACCAACTGTGGGTCGTCTCGCTGTGCCTCGCCAATCCGTCCCAAAAGCGTAGGTCTGACCCCTAAGGATGCTAGCAAACCGGGTACAAAGTCAACGGAAGGTTTAAAGTCAAACGTACAGATGAACTCTAAGCTTCGCCGCTCAACAAACAACGGACTTAATGACAACCGTTTTCTACTTATGGCGTCTGCCACCACGTTAGCCTTGTCAGGGGTATATACTATCTTGAAGTCGCAGGATGCTAAGAATTCCATCCACCTTTGCTGCCTTAAGTTCAAGTCCTTCCGAGAGAATAAGTATTTTAGCGATTTGTGGTTAATGAATAATTTGAATTTTTCGCCAAGAAGATAATAACGCCATGTCTTAAGCGCGAAGACAATAGCGGCTAACTCAATGTCATGTGTAGGGTAATTTCTCTCATGTACTCTCAATTGCCTTCCACCATAGGCTATTACCCTTCCCTCTTGCATTAAGACTGCGCCTAGTCCTGTCCCACAAGCAATGGTATAAACGGTAAATGGATTACTCCCATCTGGCAACACTAAGACTGGGGATGTAGTCAAAGCTCTCTTTAAACGTTGGAACGCATCATCACAATCTATGTCCCACATGAAAACTAAGTTCTTCTTTATCAAGCGTGTTAATGGGGCGATATTTTTGCAAAGTCTTTGATGAACTTCCTATAGTAGCCAGCCAACCCTAAGAAACTTCTCACTTCGGTAGCATTTTTAGGAACCTTCCAATCTTGGATGGCCACTATCTTAGCGGGATCCACGGCTATCCCTTGTTTGGAAACCACGTGCCCTAAGAATCGCACTTCCTTTCTCCACAAGTGACATTTAGAAAATTAAGCTTTAAGGCTATGCGGTCGAAGAGTCTCCAATACTTCCCTAAGATGTAGGGCATGCTCTTCCTCGCTTTTAGAAAAGATCAAGATGTCGTCCACAAAGACTACCACGAATCTATTAAGGTACTCCCTAAACACCCTACTCATCAAGTCAACAAATTATGCGGGGGTGTTTGTCAAACCGAAGGGCATTACAAGCCACTCAAAGAAACCGTCTGGAGTCCTAATGGCAGTCTTGTCTATGCTGTCCTCAGCCACTCTCAACTGATGGAAACCCGTGGCTAAGTCCAACTGCGAAAACACTAAGGTGCCAACTAACTGATCGAAGAGATCGTCAATCCATGACAGTGGGTGTCTATTCTTCTTAGTAAGCTTATTAAGTTCTCTATAGTCCACACAAAGTCTAAGGGACCCATCCGCCTTCGTGGCAAATACTACTGGAGCACCCCACTTCGATATACTACGTCTGATGAACCCCTTCCCAAGCAATTCTTTCACTTGCTTACTGAGTTCTCTTCTCTTTCTTGGAGCCATGTGGCGCACTGGTAATGCAACCGGCTTTGCATTATCTACTAGATATATTCGAAAGTCTATTTCACGTTTTGGGGGTAAACCTCTCGCCTCATCGAAGACATCAGCATATTCATGGACTATGGGAACAGAATGTAAATCGTCATCGGATGCGTCAAGGGATTCTAGGTAGCTAAGCATTACATGACCCCTAGGGTCACAAGAAATATCAAGGGTCTTTCCAGAACGAGTCAACAATCTAACAACCCTTCTTTCACAATCTAGGATGGTCCCATATCTAGTTAGCCAATCCATACCTAGAATTAAACCGTAGCCCATGAACCCAAGAACAAAAGCGTTGCACTCAAACTCAACGCCCAAGATAAACACTCTCAAATCCCGAAAAATCACAGAAAGATGAGCCGAACCACAGATAGGATTTGGGACTACTAAGGGATCAGTAACTAGACTATTATCAAGGTGCAGTGTTTCAACTAATGATGTAGAAATAAACGAATGTGATGCGCCAAAATAGAATAAAGTACGGACAGGATGATCAAACAGAAAAACTAAATTTTCAACGGAAATTGCTCTACCTCGTTCTTGCAGTGGTGGGACCATGAGAGCCTGAACTTGTCCACTTGCCTGCCTTGGTGCCATAAGAGCCTGCACCTGTCCTCCTTAGGTAGATCCTGCCCTTTGCCCTTTCTTTGGGCGGTCCTTAATAAGATGTCCCGCCTCGCCACAGTGGAAACAACCAGTCTTCTTTTTCTTCCTACAATCTTTACTTAGATTACCGGGTGTCCCACAGTTAAAGCATCTTTTATTTCCCTTAGCATTGTTGCCTTTGCCACCTTTCTTGTTCTGTTGTTGCTGTTGCGGCTTCTTTTGATCCCCTTTCGTCTCGGGTGCCTTATTAGCATTGGCGCCCTTCTCCTCTTCATGCACGAGCGCCATGTCAACTAGTCTCTCGAAGATAGACCCCATGGGAATGTGGGTCATAGCTAACCCATGAAGCAGCTCGTTTAAACCCTTAACAAATCTTAGAGCCTTCTTTTCTGGAGTATTTAACAAGTCCAAGCCAAATCTTGCCAATTGGTTGAATTTGTTGACGTACTCTTTCACCGATAGATTCCCTTGCTTCAGCGACAAAAACCTTTCCATGTATAGATTTTCTTCAGCCTGTGAGAGAAACTTCGCCTCAAACCTCTGCCTAAAATTTGGCCATGTATCGATTGTACGTCCCCCATTAGTGACCTCCCACCAAAACGAGGCCTCATCCTTCATTGGCCAGGCAGCTAGTTGGACTTTTCTTCCATCATCCACTTCAAAGATTCTAAACAATTCTTCCACCTCCTTTAGCCAGTTACGAGCTTCAACAAATGTCTCCGTCCCGTGAAAAGGTTTTCCACCCATTGCTCTAAAGTCCTTACATATCTTAGCAAAAGTATCGACGCAAGGAGGAGGGGGAGGAGGAGGAAGATTTGCTGGACCCGCGGTGGCGGCCCTAGCCTCGAGATATTGACGAAACCAACTGGGTACATGAACACCCTCTGGTATCTCAGATGCTTCAGACATGCTGAAACGAAAAAGGAAAGATTCAATATAAAAGAACCGAGGGAAAGATATATGGCTCTTGGGGTTATGCTTTCTAAAATAAGCTTTTCTCTTGAAAATACTTTCCTTAAAATGTACTTTTGAAGGTACTTCTTTATAAAAATTGTTTTGAAAAATAGTTTTTTAAAATTCATATATGTTCTGGTAACCTTCAGCTCTGATACCATGTGTAACACCCCACGTCCATTAATGTCACTCACAAAGGGAATGCATTAACTTCTATGGAGCGTTTTAAGTAAGTATAGAACAGAAACTTAACAACAAGACAGATATAAACAGTACTCAAAGATCTAAAACTTTATTTCATTGCAGCGAAAAACACATATGTTTGCTTACGTCATCAAAAACCAAAGTCAGAGTACATAATATCCGTCTTGACTACCAAAAGTACATATACTGAAAGACATAATCCCTAATACAAATAGCCATAATTAAAAGAGAAGCTGAACTTTACTTAAGCGATCCAAGTAATCTTCTAAAAGCAGTCCAAAATCAAGCTCCACTGGTGCTAGTTCCAACCTGAGCACCTGAGGGGGGGAAGGGAGAAAAGAGGAGGAAACAAAGGGGGTCAGAAATAAAGTCTGGCGAGTGCGATAACTTTAACAAAGTAATTAACAAAGTAACTAGGCTAAGGCATAAGTTGGAAAATAAAGAAATGATCATGAACCATTGAGTATGGCAGAGTAATAAGGAAACAAGACGAACAACGATATCATTAATGCGCACCTAACCCACTACAGGATAATTGCTATACTGCAACACCACTTGTCACCCTAAGGTTGATCCCGCCTACAGACTTAAATAATGATAATGGTAGTTTCATGCACCCCAAGATGCCTTCATAGGTGCCGCCTGCCTTATCTCCACTAGATGTATCCACTACCCCCAAGCGATCGGCTCCCTAACTCGTAGATACCCGTGCTAGCCCCACAGTGGGATGTATCACAACCCAAAGTGGCAACCCGATACAACCAGCAATGCACGGCTTATACCTACACGATGCAACAACGTCTTACCTACCAGCCCAGGTCCACATACGCATATGAACCCATTGGACTTCCGTTGCCACCGCTAACCCGCTTTGGCCTCTTACAGTCAAGCCCAGTATGCGTGTCCCGTCCTCGACTTGGGTCGAGCCCACAAAGATACGTATGGGTTACTGGTTGAGATAGGCCCCCATTACTTGACACAAGCTATCCACCTAAGCTTGGTCCCCTATAGTACATCCCACTTAACCCACTTCTTATTCATGTTTCAATTACATGTTTCAATTTTGGTTATGTGTTTCTAATCGTATTTCCAAATGCCACCCAAGGCACCCACTAGATTCCACATGCCACCTAAGGCACCTACTTAACCCCCTCATGTCCCACTACATGTTTATCCAGTTAAGTGTTTCTTAATTCATTAAGACCGTAACCTCATAAAGACCTCTCACATTAGACTGGCATTTGTGGAAGCTGGATTTGCCGGGCGGGTCCGGGCAGTCTTACACCACAAAAGAGCCTAACCTCGTGTCTTTACAATTGTTACGTATTTAGTTTATGCCTAAGACCTCTCACATTAGACTGGCATTCATGGCAGCTGGATTTGCCGGGCGGGTCCGGGCAGTCTTACACCACAAAAGAGCCTAAACTCGTGTCTTAGACGATTAATTACACCTAATTAATCGTTCCCCAATTTGAACTACTTTCCTTATTCAAATTATCAATCAATTCCAAATTTAACGATGTCCATAATTGACTCAATTATGTCCGTCCATTTATGGTATGTAAAATCATACCAATTTTCACCACAATTATATTTTATGCCTTTTAAGGATTTTATGCCAAATAAGTCTTTTAATATTATCCCCTTTACCCCCACGTTGTACGTTTGTTCGTTTAACGTAAAATATACGTTAGACTCGAATAGTCTAACTCATGGAATAAAGAGAAAACATCACAATATACACATAATTAAAACATAGATCTAACATAGGGGTGAACTTGCATATGTGAATGATGTTCTACATCTAAAATTTGCATAGGCCAAAGTTACAACTTGCATAAACAACATATGTCATGGATCCAAAAATAAAGGTGTGAACTTGTTGAGATAATGGCCACAAACTTGCATAAATCATGTATGTCATAGATCTACATCTAAAGGTTTAAACTTGCATAGGCAATAACCCTAAACTTGCATAACATGATTCATATCCAAACTCATAAACTTGCATATGTGATTTATACATCGTAACAATGGTGTAAACTTGCATCTAACATGTAAAGTATCATGTAGAATTTAGCATATAGCTCACACATGTCATAGCCTAACTTTTAATCAAATTTTCACACGAACTAGGTGTCATAACCATGTAAGATCACATATAATTTTACCCAACTTGTATATGATTCATGTTCACATCAGAATCTAAACATGCATACATATGATTTATCATATGAATCAACATAACCAAACTAGCATATGAGACATGATTATTTGATTGTATATAAAATTAAAACATGGATGATAGCAACATAACTTTACATCATAAATGATAGCATCACAACATAACATGATAGAGATTTCAATCACAATCCTACAACATAATTACAACATGTGATCAATAATACACATCACATCCATATAATCCGCAATATAACTTAATCCAATTAAATTACTAATTATATTATTAAAACTATCGAACTCACAACTCAAAAGCAGTCTTGAGTTATGAATTCTGATTTCTGAAGTTGTATTAGCTCTCCTTTGAAGAAGATTCGTTGTTAGGGTTGAGTAGAACTGATTTGATTTGCTGTTCTTCCTCTCTAATTTGGTGGTGGCTATTCTAGGGTTCAAGACAACAGCATGACGACCATAGTTTCAGTTTTAATTCTGATTTAGGGTTTGAGTCTATGGGTCTTTTTATAGAGTTTTGAATTAATTTAAGCCGTCAGATGTTCTTAGGGTTAATCAAAACCATTCAGTCGGGATAGGGTGATACCTCTGCCCTAATGACTCTGTAAGGAGTCAGAAAGGACTCGGCAACATGGGTCGGCCTGAACCAGAAAGTTGTGCAGGCTTGCTGCCTCGGCCTGGGCGCACTTGGCAGGTGCGCCAGTGCAAATTTGTACTGGCGCACTTCCCAAGTGCGCCAGTGCAGTTTTTTTCCTTTTGTTTTGCCACCAAACTTCGTTTGTCCATAACTCCTTCATCCGGTACCCGTTTCCCGCAAACTCGGACTCAATTTCAACCAGAATTCCGAGACCAACACAATGGCGCAACCCCATTCCCTTAATTCTCATGTCTGAGATTAATTATTATTTATTTTAGTAAATTCAATTATTCGAAAATCCGGGGTGTTGCAGACTGTCTTCAGTAAACTCCCAGATTGGGGAACACAAAGCCTTCCATCTTGTCGCAACCACCCTTTATCGTCTATGGAATATCTGTTGGGGTGATTGAGCCTATCCAAGATGTCTACAATCTGTGGATCCTCTCACTGCGAAGCTCCTATCTGATCCATAAGAGTAGTTCGTATCTCTAGTGATGAAAATAAGTCAGGAAAAAACTCGGTGGAGGGCCCAAAGTTAAAAGTCGATATAAACTCCAAGCTTTTCCTTTCCACAAACAGGGGACTTAAGGTCATCCTCTGCCTACTTAGTGCATCTGCCACCACATTACCCTTGCCAGGGGTATAAGCAATCCCAAAGTCATACGATGCTAAGAACTCCATCCACCTCTGCTGCCTTAAATTAAGATCCTTCAGTAAGAACAAGTAATTGAGAGATTTATGATCAGTGTACAACTCGGAATTCTCTCCAAGCAAATAATGATGCCAAGTTTTAAGCGCGAATACTATGGACGCTAGCTCTAAGTCATGGGTAGGGTAGTTCTTCTCATGAACCCTTATCTGTCTACCCCCATAACATACTACCTTCCCCTCTTGCATCAGAACCGCACCAACCCCTGTACCACACGCATCAGTGTATATTGTAAACACTTTGCTTCCATCAGGCAAGGTCAAGACTAGGGCTGTTGTCAGAGCCCTCTTCGATCGTTGGAAAGCAATATCACAATCCATATTCCATTAAAACATCAAATTTGTCTTCGTCAGCCTAGTGAGCGGGGATGGTATCTTTGCGATGTCCTTAATGAACTTCCTATAATAGCCTGCTAATCTAAGAAAGCTTCTCACTTCCATTTCATTCTTAGGAATTTTCCAATCTTGAACTGCAACTACATTTGTAGGATCTACTGCTATCCCATCTTTAGAAACCACATGCCCTAGAAATCTCACCTCTTTTCTCTAAAAATGGCATTTGAAGAACTTTGCCTTAAGCTGATGCGCACAGAGAGTTTTCAAAACTTCTCTCAAATGTTGGCCATGCTCTTCCTCGCTCTTTGAGAAGATCAAGATATCCTCAACAAAGACCACAATGAACTTATTTAGAAACTCCCGAAACACCCTACTTATTAGATCAACAAAATAGGCGGGTGCATTCGTCAACCCAAAAGGCATAACAAGCCATTCAAATAAACCATTTGGAGTCCTAAAAGCGGTCTTGTCTATACTGTCCTCGGCCACCCTTAACTGATGAAACCCCATGGCCAAGTCTAAGTGAGAGAATACTGATACCCCAACAAGCTGGTCAAACAGATCATCTATTCTCGGGAGTGGGTGTCCATTCTTCTTTGTGAGTTTGTTCAACTCTTTATAGTCTACACATAGGCGAAGTGAACCATCTGCCTTAGTTTCGAATACCACCGGAGCACCCCATTCAGAAATACTTCGCCTAATAAAATCTTTCTCAAGTAGCTCCCCTACTTGCTTGTTAAGCTCCCTCCTTTCTTTTGAAGCCATGTGGCGCACATGCAATGCAACTGACTTTGCATTATCCACCAAGTATATATGGAAATCGATCTCACGCCTCGAAGGTAAGCGCCGAACCTCCTCAAAAACATCAGGATACTCATAGACTACTGGTATAGATCGAAGATCATCGATAGATGCATCAAGAGATTCTAGGAAACTCAGCATGACTGGCCCCTTTGGGTCACAAGAAATCTCGAGGGTCCTCCCATGGCTAGTCAAAAGTCTAACGACCCTCTTCTCACAATCCAGAATGACACCATAGGTGGCTAGCCAATCCATCCCTAGAATCAAAACATAGCCCATAAAACCAAGCACATATGCGTCACACTCAAACTCGATGCCTGACAAAGATATTCTCAAATCCCGACAAATCATGGACAAATGAGTCGAACCACCAATGGGGTTTGAGACAACAATGGGATCCACTACCATACCAGTATTAAGGTGCAGAGACTCAACCACACAATCAGATATAAATGAATGCGAAGCACTAGAATCAAAAAGAGTTCTAATAAAATGATTGGAAAGAGAAATCAAACCCTCCATGGAAACTTTCCTACCTCGATCGGGAGCACTGATTGCGAGAGCATGCACTTGCCCTCCAGAAACTACTGCCCTTTGACCATGTCCTTGCTTCTTTGGGCACTCCTTAGAAAAGTGTCCGACCTCTCCACAACTGAAGCAAGCATTCTTCCTTCTTTTGTAGTCTTTAACCGGACCCTCGCGTCCGCAACTATGGCACTTCCTCTTATCCTTAGCCTTGTCATTCTTTCCACCTTTCTTTTGTTTTTATTGCCGTTGACCCTTCTTGGGTCATACTTTCTTGTTTTGTGCTTCCTCAACCTCAACTTCTTTCTTTTCTCCTTTGTCTTCCTCATGCACTAAGGCCATATCAACGAGCCTATCAAAAGTTGCCCCCATTGGAATATGAGATATAGCTAACCCATGAAGGGGTCCACTCGGTCCTCAAGCAAACCGTAAAGCTTTCTTATGCGGAGTATCCACTAGCTCCAACCCAAACCTTGCCAGTTGATTGAATTTGTTAACATACTCTTTGACAGTCATTCCTCCTTGCTTGAGTGCAAGAAACCTTTCCATTTGTATTCTTTTCTCAGCTTGAGAAAGAAACTTCATTTCAAACCTTTGTCTAAAATCATCCTAAGTCTCCACTGGACGCCCTACTTGCGTCACTTCCCACCAGAATGAAGCCTCATCTTTCAGTAGCCAAGCGGCTAACAAAATCTTCCTGTGATCATCTACTTCAAAGATTTCAAATAGATCCTCAGTCTCTTTAAGACAATTTATTGCCTCTACGAATATCTCGGTTCCATTAAATGTCTTTCCGCCCATAGCACGGAAGTCTTTGCAGATCTTAGAGAAATTATCTGCTCGCGGAGGAGGAGGAGGAGGAACAATGGGTGCATTTGGGGGATGAATGTTTCCTTGGCCTTAGCCAGGCACCGTGGCCTCAAGATACCAAGGGAACCAGCCTGGTATCGTAACGCCCTCAGGAATATTAGGTTCCCCAGACATGTTGAAAAGAGAAGGAAAAGGATTCAGGAAAAGGATTCAGGAAAAGGATCAAAAGATATTACATAGGGATTTGGGGAATATGTTTTTAAAAACAGACTTTTTCTTTTTAAAATGCTTTCTTTCAAAATAATTTTCGAAAACTTTTATCCAATCTGGTAACCTTCAGCTCTGATACCAAGTGTTACACCCCATGTCCGTTAATGTCACTCATCAGGAGAATGCATTAAGTTTCATGAAGCGTTATAGGTAAACAGAAACAAAAACATTACGACACAAACATAGCAGCGGAATTTGAAACTTTATTAATCATAAAGCATCGTGGTTCAAAACATGGTTACATCATATGTCTGAAAAACATAAAAGCCAGTACATCCTTAAAATTTCTGTCTTGTACTTAAAACATCAGAGTACAATAAATAAAGAAGCATAATTACCCAAATAAAAACATATCCATAGTAGAAAAGATAAGAGCTCGAGCAATACATCTAAGCAGCTCGAAGAAAAGCAAAGCAGAATCCTGATCAAGCTTGAGTTTTCCCACCCTGAGAACCTTGGGGGAACGGAAGAGAAAGAAGAGGAAACAAAATAGGTCAGACATAAAGTCCGGCGAGTCCAGTTACTTTTAGCAAATAAATAAGTAAAAGTAAAATGACAGGCATATAAAGTGGATAAGATAGATAACAACAAACAGGAAGGTATAACAAGGTAAATAGGACAGCATGATAGAATATATTGCGCTTCTCTAATGATTACTCTGCACCAATACTAGTGTTTTATTAACAAGATGATCCCCTACAAGTATAAGATGGTAGACTTAGTCGTACTTCCAGTGAGAGGTTTTAACCTCATACAATCAACATGCATCCCTACATAGCGGAGTTAACAGGCTCCTAAACATACCGGAGTCTAAATGTACCCTAATTACTTAACTGTAACACCCCGTAATTCTATAACATTAAAATTCACAAATTAAAGTATAATTAATTTTTATAAGAAGTATTAAGTAAAACCGGTTATGCCATTGCGTTCGTCTCGGAATTCTTCTTGAGATAGAGTCTGAGTTTGCGTAAAACAGATACAATATGAAGAAGTTATGGAGGTTAGAAGATTTAAGGTCAAAACCAGAAATTAAATTAAGATAATAATTAATAATCCAAAAACCGGTTCGAAAATCAAACGCAGCTGGAGGGACTGGGCGGAAAAATCCCACCGTAGGGTTCGACCACCCCAGGGGGAGTTGACACAGGTGTCGACCCCCAGGGGGAGTCGACACAGGTGTCGACCCCCTATAGAGGTGTCAACATGGGTGTCGACCCCCTATGTAGGGAGTCGAACCCTGGCAGCTGGAACGAGAAGTGACGTGTTTTGGGTTCTAGGGAACACGTGGCGACTTGTGGTTGGTTCAGTGAGGTGTATTTCGGATTTGGAGGGTTTAGAAGGAACCTAAACTAATCCTAAGGCCCTAATTAACTCACTACACCTATGTAAACATGCCTAGACCAAAACCCTAATTCATTATTCAAGTTCATACGCCTCCATGTTGTCCCTCTCTAGGCTAGCCTAGCCTCCTTCTTCTCAAAACTAAAAATTAAATTAGCCTCTCTTGTCAAAGTTGAAAGCTTCAAGTTAGAGCAAAGGTTCTCCGCTCCAATCAACGACTAGAATCTCTACAACGTCTACAAATTCTTCTTTTTCTAAACCTGTCTATGTAAGTTCAGTTATTATTCAGATTTGAACGCCTTTATTGAAATCATGACTGTAATGAGTCGGATCTAGACTATGCCTAACTGCAAGATAATTAATTCTGACTCACGCTTATGTCAAATCTGAAATTGCCAATGCCTATGAGACTGTTGTGGTTGATACAATCGAACCTATCACGTTGTACATCTAATTAGTAATCTCCTTAGTTTCAATCATATCAAATCTATATGCCTATGATATAACTTGCTTAGTTTGCTCATATTTGTGGTTAATGTACAACAAATCTATTGGAACCATGTTTGGTACACCTTTACATGCCTATTTACCTTATGTCAATTCTTGTGTTTCCTCTCTATCCCCTTTTTGGTTTTATTTTATGAATACTTGGAAATTGGAAACCTTGTGGAATCACGTTGTACGTACGCTTGTAGCGCGGGGAATTTGGTTAACCTAATTGTGTAATTTTGGGCATAACAAGTTTAATGGACATAACTTGAATTGGCTATAATTGTGATAATTGACATATAAAACTTAGATGTGGACATGTATGATAAAGTATGTAATTAGCTAAAAGATGAACATGCCTAACCCGAGGTTAGACTGAGTTGCGGTGTAAAACTGCCCGGAACCGCTCGGCACATCCAGCAATCGCAACAACAGGTCTAATGTGAGAGGTTAGTGCATCAAGCCCAAAACCCGTGGTTAGAATGAGTTTGCGGTGTAAGACTGCCCGGAACTGCCCAGCACATCCAACGACCTCAAACAACAGTTCTAATGTGAGAGGTTGGTGCATTAATAAATTAATTAATCCAAATAAACAGACATGATGAGAATGGTAGGGTTAAGTTAAAATAGGCAACAGTTAACAAAGACAACATGTTAATCATGCAAATGGGTGGGGTTAGATTATATTGCGAACACTTAACCGTTATAACATATTGATTAGGAAACCTTAGTAACGGGACCCATTTCAACAGTAACCCACATAGATGTATCGTGGTACCCTGAAATAGGCAGTGTGGGGCACGATTACTTAGATGAATTATAAGCGGTCAAAATAGCGGCGGGTGGTGCATCAGTGTAGGTTCCGACGGAGTACGGGCGTGCACGTACTCCAAAGTGGAAAAATCAGGCACTGGGTATCAGTAGTTATACACTGTGCATCTAGAATTGTGTCAGGTTGCCATCAGAGGGATTGATACACCCCATGTTAGGACCATCACAGGTATCTACATCAAGTGGGGCCGAATGACACCGAATGACACTAGGGGCCGATCTATAAAGGGATCATTTTATTATGAACACATGAGACTAGTTGTAACAATAGTTAGTAGGTGTAGGGAAATAGAAATGGGTGCGATAGCATATCTAGTTTATCTTTTCTTGTCTTGTCCTATGTTATCTTGTTTCTATGGTAATATCTTAGATTTAGTTTATTCATATCATGAGCTTTTTTCCTTGTTTAAATGCTGAGAATCACTGAGCTTACCAGGCTTTATGTCTGACCTGTTTTCTTTCATCTTCTTTTCTTCCGTCCCCCCCCCCCCCAAGGTCCTCAGGAAGGGAATACTCCAGCTTAGTTCAGACCTTTTCCATCTTGAAGAGAGTAAATGTATTGCTTAGATTCTCTTTTCTTTGGCTATGGCTATGGTGACTCTTTTATTGGGGATTTATGTTGTTTTACTGTTTTATGCTTCTTTATGTACTTGAAGTTTTTATGCAATACAGAGTTTTGTTGTAATAATTTGAAAGTTGGGTTTTGAGACAGTGGTTGTAATGTTTAGACTGAACCACGTTGCTTATGAAATAAATTAAGCTTTTCCACTGTTTATATGTCTATCTTGTTAATTATATGTATCTTTTACGTATAACGCTCCACCGAAGTTAAGGCATTCCCTTTGTGAGTGACCTTAATGGAGGTGGGTTGTTTCACTTGGTATCAAAGCTGAAGGTTACCAGATCAGATAAAAGTTTTTGAAAAATATTTTTCGAAAAGAAGTTTAAAGAAGCAATTCAAAAGAAAAGTGTTGTTTTTTTAAGGCATATTCCCCAAAACCATATACACTATCTTTCTATCCTTCATTTTGAATATTTTTCTTTTCGTTTTAGCTTGTCTAGGGATCTTAATCTTCCCGAGGTCATGTAAATACCTTCCTGGATCCGTCGGTACTTAGAGGCTACGGCCCCTGCCAAAGGACAGGAGGAAGCTCCTCCTCCCGCTGCAGATGTTGCTCCTCCTCCTCCGCATGTGAATGCTTTCTCGAAGATATGTAGAGATTTTAGAGCCATGGGAGGAAAGAACTTTAATGGGACTAAATCATTTGTGGAAGCGAGAAACTGGCTCAAAGAAACAGAAGATTTGTTCGTTATCTTCGAAGTGGACGATAGGCGGAAGCTACAGTTGGCTGAATGGTTACTTAAGGACGAAGCCTCTTTCTGGTGGGAATTTACTAATGCTAAGAGACTAGTTGAGACTTGGGAGGATTTCAGAATGAGGTTTGAAATGAAATTCCTCTTGCAAGCTGAACAAAGCCTATGGGCGCGACTTATGAGACTTGGGAAGAGACCAGTGGACGATATACCAATGGGCACGACTTATGAGAGACTGGTGGACATGGCACTGTTACAGGAGGAAAGTAAGGATGGCAAGAAAGAAGAAAAGGTAGAATAACCTCTAGACAAGAAAGGGAAGGGATCACAGAATAAGAAGACAGATTCTAAGAAGGGCGGGAAGAATAACAAATCTCGTGAAAAGAGGAAGTGCAATTTTTGTGGCATACCTAGACATTTGATTAAGGACTGCAGGAAGAAGAAGAGAAAGATGGGTGGTTTCGTTCATTGTGGTGAGGTAGGACACATGGCCAGGAGCTGCCCAAGGAAGCAAGGGCAAGGGCAGAGGACTGGAGGCCAGGTTCAGGCTCTCATAGCACTAGGGCAGGCGAGGGGGCAGGTTCATGCTCTCATGGCACCTCCACAAGAAAGAGGTAGAAATATTTCTGTTGAGAGTTTAGTTTATTTTTCTGATCATCCAGTTCATACTCTTTTTGATTCTGTCGCTTCGCACTCTTTTATATCTACTGTTTTTGTTGAGTCTCTGCACCTTGATACCTCTATAATAGAGGATCTCGTAGTTGTTTCAAATCTAATTGGGGGATCGGCTTATTTATCAATGATTTTTTATACTCAGCGTTGGGTTTAGATGTAATGCTTATGTTTTGGGTTCCATGGGCTATGGGTTGATTCTAGGCATGGATTGGTTATCCATAAATGGTGCTATCCTTGATTGTGAAAAGAGAGTAGTTAGACTTATGACTCGCCTCGGTAACACTCTTGAAATCTCTAGTAATCCGATGAATTTTGTTATGCTTAGCTACATAGAATCTCTTGATGCATCTGTTGAAAACTTACAATCTGTTAGAGTCGTCCGTGGGTACTCGGATGTCTTTGAAGAGGTGAAGGGTTTGCCCCCAAAGAGGGAGATAGATTTCCACATATACCTAGTTGATAATGCAAAACCAGTTGCCTTAGTCGTTAAACACATGACTCTAATGGAAAGAAAGGAGCTCAGCAAGCAAGTTAAAGAGTTGCTCGAAAAGGGGTTCATAAGGTGGAGTATTTCTGAATGGGGTGCTCCAGTAGTGTTTGCAGCGGATGGTTCACTTCGCCTGTGCGTAGATTATAGGGAGTTAAACAAGCTGACCAAGAAGAATAGGCACCCACTTCCAAGAATAGACGACTTGTTCGACCAGCTTGTAGGTGCCTCAGTTTTCTCTCAACTAGATCTGGCGACCGGATTTCATCAGCTAAGAGTGGCTGAAGACAGCATCGATACAACCACGTTCAGGACCCCTGATGGTTTCTTCGAATGGCTTTTTATGCCTTTCGGCTTGACAAAAGCACCTGGCTACTTCGTAGACTTGATGAGCAGGGTTTTTAGGGAGTTCCTTAATAAGTTTGTAGTGGTCCTCGTGGACGACATTTTGATTTTCTCAAATAGTGAGGAAGAACATGCTTTACATTTAAAGGAAGTTATGGATACTCTGCGAGCACATCAGCTGAAAGTAAAATTCTCCAAATGCCATTTTTGGAGAGAAGAAGTAAGGTTTCTTGGACATGTGGTGTCCAAAGCGGGGATATCTGTGGATCCCGCAAAAGTAGTTGCGGTGCAAGATTGGAAGATTCCAAAGAATGACACCGAGGTACGAAGTTTTCTCGGATTAGCGAGCTATTACCGAAAGTTCATTAAAGACTTTGTGAAGATCTCTGCTCCACTTTAGAGATTGACGAGGAAGAATCTAACTTTAGTTTCGGATTTGGATTGTGATGTTTCTTCCCAAAGATTGAAAAGGGCTCTAACAACAGCCCCATTTCTGACGTTGCCTAATGGGAGTAAGATGTTTACGGTATACATAGACGCATGAGGTGCAGGATTAGGCGCTGTCTTGATGCAAGAAGGCAAAGTAGTTTGTTATGGAGGAAGGCAGTTGATGGTACATGAGAAGAACTATCCAACTCATGATTTAGAACTAGCTGCCATTGTTTTCGCTCTTAAGTCATGGCGTTATTATCTACTAGGAGAAAGGTTTGAATTGTTTACTGACCATAATTCTTTAAAGTAACTTTTCTCACAAACAGATCTTAACTTAAGACAGTAAAGGTGGATGGAATTTCTTACTTTGTACGATTTTGAGATTGCTTATACCCCTGGCAAGGGAAATGTGGTAGCAGATGCCTTGAGTAGGAAAAGGCTGACCATATGTCCTCTCTTCGTGGAAAGGCGAAACTTGGAGTACATAGCAGCCTTTGACTTTAGACCCTCTTTTGAGTTTGTCCCTGGTCTGTTAGCAACGCTAGAGGTGCGGCCTATGCTTTTGGACTCAATAGGAACCGTGCAAAGTGAAGACCCTCAGATAGTTGATATGATGGATAAGTTGATTAGGGGTGAGACTTCTAGTCACCTCGATAGGTACTCCATATACGACAAGGGTTGGTTGAGAAGGGATGGAAGACTATGTGTCCCACAAGTAGGGGATTTGGTGAAGACAGTTCTCGAAGAAGCACACGCTCTAAGTTAACCATACACCCAGGTGGAGACAAGATGTATAAAGACATAAAATGGGCTTTCTTTTGGAATGGCATGAAGAAGGATGTAGCTGAATTCATCTCTAAGTGTTTGATATGCCAGTAGGTCAAGGCGGAGCAGAAGAAGCCTGGTGGTCTGCTTCATCCTCTAGAGGTCCCACAGTGGAAGTGGGATAGCATTTCAATGGATTTATAGATGGGTTGCCAAGGTCAAGAAGGGGCAATACCAGTATCTGGGTAATAGTTGACTGTCTCACTAAGAGCGCTCACTTTATACCTGTCAAGAGTAGGAGGACTGCCTCATCATTAGCATCCATTTATCTTAAAGAAGCAGTTCGGCTGCATGGGATACCCTCTAGCACAGTAAGTTATCGAGATCCTATTTTACGAGCGAGTTTTGGAAGAGTTTGCAGGAGGCTGTAGGCACACAGCTACGCTTAAGCACTGCCTATCACCCTCAAACCGATGGTCAGACGGAAAGGGTGAACCGAGTATTAGAAGACCTTTTGAGATTGTGCATTCTTGATTTTGGAGGAACGTGGGAGGATCGCCTTCCTTTGGTGGAATTCGCCTACAATAACAGCTACCAAGCTACAATAGGCATGGCACCCTTTGAGGCTTTATATGGGAGGCCGTGCCGATCACCAACTTGTTGGTGGGAGTCTACAGATAAGCTTGTACTTGGGCCTGACATGATTAGAGAGACTCCAGAGAAGGTGGATTTGATTCGAAGACGAATGAAGACTGCACAAGATAGACAGAAATCCTACATGGATAAAAGAAGGACTGACCTTGAGTTTGAGGTTGGAGACAGAGTTTTCCTTAAAGTATCTCCTTTGAAGAATGTCGTTCGCTTTGGATCCATAGGGAAATTGGCACCAAGATTTGTAGGGCCATTTCCTATCATTGAGAGGATTGGGACGATATCTTATAGAGTAGAGCTGCCCTAGAGATTGGCTGTATTTCATAATGTCTTTCATGTTTCTCATCTACGGAAGTGCTTACATGAGTCTGCGGAAGTGGGGGAGCCGAGCATACTATAGGAAGTGGAAGTGGAACGAGAAGCGATGGTAGGGAGAGTCCCAACTCGTATCTTGGGAACAGAAATTAAAAAGCTATGCAATCGTGAGGTCAAGCTAGTCGAAGTCCAATGGAGTGACGCTGAGGAAGACGCGACTTGGGAGACCGAGGCCAAGATACGTGCAGTCTACCCTTTTCTTTTTGAGGGTACATCCTTGATCTCTTTTATTTCCATAAGTTTGTTCATGCTTGTATCTATCTTTTAAGTTTATCTCCTCGATCCTATTCTTGATCCTTAGGTAGAAACCAATGAATGTAAACATGTATTTGAAACATGTTATGATTGATGGTTGCAAGTGGTTTCAAGTGGTTGCTATTGGTTGCTCGTGGATGCATATACACACACATTAGGAACAAGATCGGCTCAGTCACTTTCATATTGCATATGCATATATGTATTTGTTTATGGATTAAAATTTGATGTGCTATCATATTGACGTCGCATTTGAGTGAATGATTGTGCACTCAAATAGAATTATGTGTCATTAGGATTTTATTGCATACATGTTGGACTCATGGCACTGACATAACTCTTATTAAGGTGGTCAACTGAATCAGTAGATCGCCTGATTTTGCATTTAGGTAAGGACATATACACACACAATGCATATGTTCATAAAAAGCATTAGAAGTTTTTTAAGGACAATGGTTACTTGTGGACGATGGTTGAGTAGATGGATGATTGGATGGTAGGACACATTCTTCTTAACTTGAAGATTTCGGGGACGAAATCCTTTAAGGAGGGGAGAACATAACACCCCGTAATTTTATAACATTAAAATTCACAAATTAAAGTATACTTAATTTTTATAAAAAGAATTAGGTAAAAGGGTTACGCCATTACGTTCGTCTCAGAATTTTTCTTGAGATAGAGTCCGAGTTTGCGTAAAACGGATACAATATGAAGAAGTTATGGAGGTTAGAAGATTTAAGTTTAAAACCAGAAATTAAATTAAGTTAGTAATTAATAATCCAAAAACCGTTTCGAAATTCAAAAGCAGCAGGCGGGACTGGGCAGCAAAAATCCCGCCGTACGGTGTCAACCCCCCAAGGTGAGTCGACATAGGTGTCGACCGCCTATAGGGGTGTCAACATGGGTGTCGACCCCCCTGTAGGGAGTCGACCCCTGGCAGCTGAAATGAGCAGTGACGTGTTTTGGGTTCTACGGCACATGTGGCGACTTCTGGTTGGTTCAGTGAGGTGTATTTCGGATTTGGAGGGCTTAGATGGAACCTAAACTAATCCGAAGGCCCTAATTAACGCACTACACCTATATAAACATGCCTAGACCTAAACCCTAATTCATAATTCAAGTTCATACGCCTCCATGTTATCCCTCTCTAAGCTAGCCTAGCCTCCTTCTTCTCCAAACTAATAATTAAATTAGCCTCTCTTGTCAAAGTTGAAAGCTTCAAGTTAGAGCAAAGGTTCTCCCCTCCAATCAACGACTAGAATCGCTACAACATCTACGAATTCTCCTTTTTCTAAACCTATCTCTGTAAGTTCAGTTATTATTCAGATTTGAACGCCTTTATTGAAATCATGACTGTAATGAATCGGATCTATACTATGCCTAACTGCAAGATAATTAATTCTGACTCATGCCTATGTCAAATATGAAATTGCCTATTCCTATGAGACTGTTGTGGTTGATACAATCGAACCTATCACGTTGTACATCTAATAATAATCTCCTTAGTTTCAATCCAATCGAATCTATATGCCCATGATGTAACTTGCTTAGTTTGCTCATATTTGTGGTTAATGTACAACACATCTATTGGAACCATGTTTGGTACACCTTTACATGCTTATTTACCTTATGTCAATTCTTGTGTTTCCTCTCTATCCCCTTTTTGGTTTTATTTTATGAATACTTGGAAATTGGAAACCTTATGGAATCGCGTTGTACGCACGCTTGTAGCGTGGGGAATTGGGTTAACTTAATTGTGTAATTTTGGGCATAATAAGTTTAATTGACATAACTTGAATTGGCTATAATTGTGATAATTGACATATAAAACTTAGATGTGGACATGTATGATAAAGTATGTAATTGGCTAAAAGATGAACATGCCTAACCCGAGGTTAGACTGAGTTGTGGTGTAAGACTGCCCGGAACCACCTGGCACATCCAGCAACCGCAACAACAGGTCAAATGTGAGAGGTTAGTGCATCAAGCCCAAAGACCCAAGGTTAGAATGAGTTTGCGGAGTAAGACTGCCCGGAACTGCTCGGCACGTCTAGCGACCACAAACAATAGTTCTTATGTGAGATGTTGGTGTATTAGTAAATTAATTAATGCAAATAAACAGACATGGTAAGAATGGCAGGGTTAAATTAAAATATGCAACACTTAACCAAGACAACATATTAATCCAGCAAATGGGTGGGGTTAGGTTATATTGTGAACACTTAACCGTTATAACATGTTGATTAGGAAACCCTAGTAACGGGACCCATTTCAGCAGTAACCCACATAGATGTATCATGGTACCCTGAACTAGGCAGAGTGGGGCACGATTACTTAACTGAATTATAAGCGGTCAAAATAGCGGTGGGTGGTGCATCAGTATAGGTTCCGACGAAGTACGGGCATGCACATACTCCGGAGTGGAAAAATTAGGCACTGGTCATCAGTAGTTATATACTGTGCATCTAGAATGTGTCGGGTTACCATCAGAGGGATTGATACACCCCATGGTGGGACCAGCACAGGTATCTACATCAAGCGGGGCCGAATGACACCGAATGGCACAAGGAATAAATACATGCGAGTAAGATCCAATCGATAAAGGGATCATTTTATTATGAACACATGAGACTAGTCATAACAATAGTTAGTAGGTGTAGAGGAATAGAAATGGGTGCGATAGCATGTCTAGTTTATCTTACCTTATCTTGTTTCTATGGTATTGTCTTAGATTTAGTTTATTCATGTCATGAGCCTTTTTCCTTGTTTAAATGCTGAGAATCACTAAGCTTACTAGGCTTTATGTCTGACCTATTTTCTTTCGTCTTCTTTTCTTCCGTCCCCCCCCCCCCCCAAGGTCCTCAGGGAGGGAATACTCCAGCTTAGTTCCCACCTTTTCCAGCTTATTCTCTTTTCTTTGGCTATGGCTGTAGTGACACTTTTACTGGTGATTTATGTTGTTTTACTATTTTATGCTTCTTTATGTACTTGGAGTTTTTATGCAAGATAGAGTTTTATAGTAATAATTTGAAAGCTGGGTTTTGAGACAATGGTTGTAATGTTTAGACTAAACCACGTTGCTTATGAAATAAATTAAGTTTTTCCACTGTTTATATGTCTGTCTTGTTAATTATCTGTATCTTTTACCTATAACGGTCCACCGAAATTAAGGTATTCCCTTTGTGAGTGACCTTAATGGAGGTAGGGTGTTTCATTAACCCACCCACTGTTTCAAACAAGTTTACTTAACCCCTACTCAAGTCATATGTTCATATAATCCCTATGGATTCAACTAGGTTAATTATTTCTAAATCATTACCATTTTCTTTTATGCTTATAATGTACTAGACCTCCCACATTAAGCCTACCACTTGGGATGCTGGATATGCCGGTCGGTTCCGGGCAGACTTCTTCCACAAGTTGGACTTAACCTCGTGTCATAGCATGTCTCGTGTTTATGCACTTAGATCCCTCACATTTGATTCACCACTTGTGGTCGCTGGATATGCGGGTAGGTTCTGGGCAAACTTCCACCACAAGTGTAACCTAACCTCGTGTCTAAGCGCGATTACATATTCTAATTACTGTAATTCTAGGCATTTCAACTATTAAACAATTATTCCTTTGTCGTTATAGGTTTTCATGCCCCTTTCCCAAGTTATGTTCATAATGAACTATATACCCCAAATTAAGGCCTTTAATCACAAGTTGATTTATGCCCCAAATTCATGTTCATACATTTCATTCAAGTTATGCCCAAATTAACGTTTTCCCCTTGTTCCCAATTTAACGCGTTCACATATTTCAGCGGCATGCCTAGGCTCAAAGGTAGCCTATCTATAAAAATAAAAGGGAAAAGATGAAGGGAAGAGGACTGAAATGATTATACTAACAAGTTTGACATAAAACGGCATAAATAGGCATAAACATATAGTGGCGTACTGACAAGATAGGTGTATAGGAACAAATCTAATGAAGATGTGACAATAAAACTAATTCTAACATAATAGGGATATCATAAACAGGCATGATGAGATCTAAGTAATAAAGTAGATCAACTAACAATGGCAGATCTGACATTCTAATTAGGTATAGGCCTAGATCCGGTTCATATTCATGTCAGAATAACATAGAAAAACAAGTTATAACAGATCTGATATGATTCACAAAGTCACAGGCATAGATCCAAGTTATAGTCATGACACAGTTTACTTTTTAATTATTTAGATCTAAAATTAAAATAGACTCACGTGTTTGGATCTAAGAAATAGGAGAATAATTGTAGACTTTGAATTACATATCTCTAAACTTGAATAACTCTAGTTGATTGCTGAAGAAGAAAAGACTCGATTCAATCTAGGCAAAGGCAGCATCTAGTTCTCCATTATTTTTTGTGCGGAGAAACAAGAGAATTGGGGTCTTATTTATAGCCTAAAGCCAACGAACCAGGTCAAGAAAGAGTCCACGTTCAACCAAATTGATCTGCCCAGATCTGTCATAGGGGGGTCGACCCGTGGGTTGACATCCCCTTGAGGGGTCAACAACCCTAGGCGGGAATTTTTCCCGCTCCCCTGATTTTCGCGATTTTGAATAATCTGGACCAATTATATACATATATATTCTCCTTATTCGTATACAAACTTCAAACCTTAATAACTTCTTCATACAGTGTCCGTTTTACGCAAACCAGGTGTTTATTTTGACCAGAATTCCGAGACGAACGCAATGGCGCAGTCCGTTACCCTTAATTCTGAATACTAAATTAATTGTTCTTTAATTTATCATCTTTAAGAGTTTTTAAAATTAAGGGGTGTTACAATTTTACATAGCGGAAGTTAAATACGTCAAATTTTATAATATAAAAAATTTCAAACCATAACGAGCGTCTCACGAATCTCTACTTCGTCAACTGCAAATCCTAAGCTGCAATACTCTGTCTTACTCGAGCGTTTATGCAAAACGCAAAAAACACTCGAGTTACAATTAACTTTATTTAAGTTAATCAGCTTCAATAAGATACTAAAATTTAACAGTTAATCCTACTTATATGCAGTTACTAAATTTCAGGGTATATGCCATATACCAAGTATACACGATCCTTATATAATTGGCATGGAAATCTAAGTAGATTTCTAATTGCTAAATTTCTAAGTTTGCGTCCAAATTTAGTAATCATTCATGGTCAGTCCTGGTATTCGTAGTTAATAAAGCAATATTTGTTTTAAGGTGAGACACAGCCATGTGAATTACATAGTCAAGTAGGTAACGACTTTATAAAACAAAGCAAGTGTACAGTTCAGGGTTATAGAACAAAGCAGTGTGTATACCAACCATCATGTATACATTAATATGACACGGAAATAATCAATGCAACATAGGTTCAAGTTTTTAAAGCAATGTGGGACTAAGTTACTACTTTCAGTTTTTAAATCAAGGAAGGTTAGATCTTCAAATTTTTCCATAGGATATACTAATATTCCGAATGAGTCAAAGTATCAAATTAATATAAAATCCAACCATCTATGTTCTAGGAAAATCAGGTAATATATGGGTATTAACATACAGGTTTGGCTTTCCAGATAAGGCATGGTGCATGAACATATATATGTATTTCAACTTTTTTTTAAAAACAAGGCGAACAGGGGTTCTTCACTTCAGGACACTGTCATTAAGCGACAAAAGACCCTATAACTCTTGTATAACACAATATTTAATCGTGTGCCAACATACACACGTGTGTGTATATACACACACACACACACAAATATATATAATGACATCCATATTTGTTAATACACAGCCTAACATATATGTGATTAAAGTACACAATCGTAAAACTTCATGGCAGTAGGTATTTTGTAGCATGCATGTGGCAGTGGTGCTCACAAACACAATTGGTCATGGAAAATAATGACCGATCCAATATATGAGTAAAGCATAGGTACAAGCAAATGCGGGGACAAAGTAAATGCAAATGTTCAGGCCAATGCAACATTAGATTACACTAGAGTTCAAACTCAAGAGGTCACAAGTGCAAGTTTGAAGGGTCCAACATGCATAATTTTAGCAGGGATTAAAATATAAGGAACTTGCAAACGACTACCAATCAAGACTTATATATAGTATGGAAAATACAAATACAAGGCCAACATGGCTCCAACAGGTCAAAGGGAAAACAACACCAACAGGTACAAAATGAATCAGGTGCATTATCATGACAATTAATCAAGGACATTGCAATATGTTAATGCAAACATATGCAACTAACACTAAACAGATGGAAGAAATAGTAAGGAGCAGTAAATGGTAGCATTCTCTAGTTCAAGACCACGAAACCAACATGTTAAATATACGAACAAAGCATATGGTTTCGAGTTATATAAATGAGGTATAGTGGTATCAAAACCTTTTAGCAAACTTTCAGTTATAAGTCTACTAATATAACTGAGTATACATGCATAGTATTACCAGCGTATACATACACACATATAGAACATATATATACATGCATACGCTTGGTGGCATGGTGCATAAATCATTTAAAAGTTCAATGTTCATATTTATACTTGCGGAACTACAATACATGTATACATGTATCTACATATATATACACACATACAATTTTGTGTAAGGATAGAAAGTAGAAAGGACGGATAGTATATCTTGGTCAACGCAAGTGCAACTGTAGGTGAATGGCGACAAGGCACAAAGCATACAAGGCAACAAGACATGGCACTGGTCACAGCATGTTAACAATGTACACAACAAATAAAGTATACACCAAATAACCATGACATCAGCATTAGTGTCAAGAGCATAACCAGCAGTTTTAAGTGCGGACAATGCCTAGTACAAGTGCAAAACAAGTTCAAACCAGCAAACATGCAACCAGAAAATTGAATGAAACAGTAGTGTGGTTGTGGAAACACAATACAACTTAACAACCAGTAAGCCATAAATGCACATCAACACAAGGGTTTCAGCTGTTCTATTTTTAGTTTATGATTGATTTCAAATTACTTGAACCAAAGAAAATCATGAGGGAAACTCACCATAAACAGTGTTTCTTACACGTAAGTTGCAAGGGTGGGAAGCCAAGATTTGGGCAGAGGCAGCTTTGATGTGGAGTAAAGGAAATCAGAGAGGGTACAAAGCTCTAGGTGGCATGAACTTCAATCAACAAGAGACTGGAGGAGTAGCAAATTAGGTCATTGTGGATTCGAGGAGGGAGGCGATGGTTTGCAATTTGATTTCGAGGTGACGACTTTGGATCTGATGGAAATAGCGATCTTTGGTAGGAGGATGTTTATTTTGGGGAGGAGGAAAAGAAGTTCGGACGATTGAAAAAAGAGGGGAAATAGTGTTTAAGTTTGAAAAAAAAAAAATACGTGGTGAAATCTCAGAAATTAAAGGCCAGGTGTCAAACCAAAGCACATAATTCACACAAGTGTTTATTTTAGTTGTATTTAAGTTACAAGTGTAATCTCTTTTTTGTTACCTTATTATTTTTATTATATTAGATATATATATATATATATATCAACAAACTTGATTTTCATGCTTATTTTATATTCACAATTTTAAGTAGCATGCCAATTTTAAATTCTTGCCTTAAAACCAATACACATATCTAAGCTCTATTCAAAATAAATGAGCTTAAATTATTTGGTTTAAATTTCAAAACTCAAGTTTCAATATTCAAACTAATTAGTTCCCAATAAGTTATACTTAATTTTAACTAAATCGTTCAGACTTAAATAAATTAAATCCAAACATACTTTTTTTATTGAAACCAAATTCTAATAAACTAGATTTAAATGTTTAAATGAAATTTCAAGTATAAACATTTATTTCAACATTATATTGTAAAATAATTTTATATTTAAATGTCAAAATTATTGGGTCGTTACAATGGATTTCATGAATTATCACCTGCAATTCCTGGATTTGACTGATAATAGTTTTGGCATCTATCATTTTGAAATACATGAACTTTCCGACAATGGATTTCTTCATTCCAGCACACTCCATTTTATACTTTTTATCCATGGAAGCCCAGAGTTTATTTTATGTCTTCACTATGCAGTACACATTATACAAACCGATATCCATTCCATTTAATATGTAGTTTTTTCATATGAAGTCTGAATTTTCCAAACGTTGAGTGTTTCAACTTTCACTGCATTAGGGTCCAGTTCGATTACTTCTGGAGCAACATCATTGAGATACTTTGCAAGGTTTAGAGTTGTCATGTAGAACAACATTTTATGTCGCTAACACATGTAATCTACTCGAGTGAATTTTTCTAGCCTCTAACCATTCGATAACGTGATAAGGGTTGTAATAACTCGCATAATTTATGGTTATTTAATAGGATATTTATTTAAATATTAAATCATGTGTTCAAAATGTCGTTTATGATAACTTCGACTGTAAACATTAATATTTTTTTGTGTTAGTGAAGTTCAAGACTTCAGGTACGGCTTGGGTTTGGAAACATAACCCGTCATCCCACTTACTTATAACCCTCTTATATACTCCCCATTTCGTTTCATTCACTCTTTATATTTCCGAATAACTCCCAAACCATAGTGGAAGAGGAAATTAATATTCCTAAGCTTTAAAATTAGGAAATTTGACTATTTTGCTTTGCAAATTCAAAGAGAAGCTTGGGAAAGTTTATCCCCATCTTCTCCAACTTATTTTCTCTTCAATTTCTGATATTTTCCAAAACCTAATTCTTAGGAAATTCTATATATATATGTGTAGACTGGATATTATTGAGTTATATTGGAAGAGAAAGTGATTTAGCTTGGTTGTGCACCATCCATTTGCGTGTTGTGTTCAGAGGTGAGTTTTTAGGAACTCACATCTATGTATTCAAGCAAATATGCTTAGCATGTGTGTCCTTTCGCACTTCTATGCTATGTATGCATTTGGTGAAGTGATTTTTTTCTGTGAACTTTTCAAATTTTGGGTTCTGGATTCATTTATATGAATTCAAGTGTAAATCTTTGTAGAAATTTGAGTTTGGTGTCCGTGAGTTGTTTCAACGAGCCTTAGAAGATTCATTTAAGTTAGATAATGTTATAAGCCTTCATCATTCATTCATACTCATCTGAAATCATTTGGTTATTCTTTTCCTAGGCAAACAATTTCTCAAGCTTCAGTTTCGAGGTCTTAATTGGAAATTCAGATGTTTGACCTGATGTTCAGTTATAAAAGAAGAGGAAATCTAATTCAGACGTCTGATTTGACAATTCAGACATTTGATACATATTCAGAAGGTTAATTTAAGCCATTCAGACATCTGAAACTCAACAAACAGAAGTGTGTTTCTGGAAACCTGGTTCAGACGTCTGAATTGGAAATTCAGACGTCTGACCTGGTATAAAAGGCAATACTTGCCTTTTTCTTGTGATATTTTGAGTTTTGTCAATTCAACTTACTCGGGATTGATTTCTATCACTATTTTTTGATTTGACGACTTTTTCCGGACTTCTACTTTATTTGCGGTGAACGAATTTGTAATCGATAATTATGAGATTTCATTTACATTATCAATATGTGAATTCTAGGATCAATTGTTCATACAATCGTATTTACGAGTTTTTGCCACTTTAAAAGTATAAATGGGTTTTATACTATTTTTATATATCAAATCTTTTACCAAAATGGTTTCTAACACTACTTTTATCATGCAAAGTTATTATACAAATTGTCTTCCATTCTACTAGTGCGTATATCCACAAATCTTTTCCTCACTCATATGAGAAATCGAACTAAACGCCTTAGCAAGATTAGTGGTATGTAATTCTTATGTTTGCTTCGACGTTTAATTCCTGAACTCGTCTGATTTAAAACCTTATCGCAAATTTTGAGTGGAAACCTACAACTTGTTCATAAGTATTCGAGTAGAGCGGGTGGTTATAGGATATGTAGCTAAACTATTATATTTACTGGCTTGGGGTAATTTACACTACTTTTGATCAACTATGATCTTTTTGAGATTTACACTAGCTTTATGCGAGATCTTTGGGTTGTGGAATTTATTTCACATTTTTGAGGATCTTCGGATCACTTTAAAGAACATCGGTTCATTTCATGGATTTCTGCTTTCTATGGTCCTCGGATCATCTTATGGAACTTCGATTTAATTTGGGAGGGGTCACGACCCGTGTTCTTCGGACCGTCTTGAGAGCTTTGGCTCAAAACTATAGGTTACTGCCTAGAGATTGTGTTTCATTTGTGATACACGTGTTGGTGAGTTTTCAGGCTCTTATCTTGTGACAGGCCTCTTCCCCTATTTTTGTGATTTTCTGGATTTATAATTATTGATTTCTAGAACTTTAAGTTTTGATATGTGATATCAATTTGAGTTGTTTGATATTGTGTTATCAATTTTTTGCTGATTTGATATGGGATATCATTTCTTGTGAATAGTTATATACTTTAGAATGTGATATTCTTTTGTAGCACTGAGATTTCTTTGAGATATAGTGTAGACATTTTTGGAGCTTCACACTTATATATGAACATTGTTGTTATTGCATATATTTCTATATTAATTTATTTTCTTATAAATAATGCTCCGGTCAGACGAAGGTGTCGTAGGTGCTTACACATGACTTCTAGCGTGGAACACTTCTTATCTCTAGGCAAATTACATTAGTGTTGTAGTTTTTGGTGTTATGTATGTGTGTGTGTGTGTGTGTATATATATATATATATATATATATATATATATATGAGATAGGGACTCCTTATGTATACCTATTCTTTTGGCTAGCACTTGTACCTAGTCTTTTGTAGTTTGGTGGATCAAGTATGACCATAATCCTTGTGTACACACTTATGTATTATATTCATATGTATTTCAGACTTTGCGATGTGAATATCTATGTCTGATTGTGTTAACGTATTTTGTATTTGTTCCTGAAAAGATTTCTAGCCACTATGTAGTAGCTCCCTTAAGCTATTATATAGATGGTTGCTCCTCAACGCCCTTATTATTCATGTTAGTTGACAACATTACTTCATAATGTCCTTGGCTAATGAGAGTATAGAGGTACGGCGTTACAGCTTGTTATTAGATATGACAAAAAAATCCATATGCACGGTTACCTGTGGACAAAATCTGTCATGGGCTTGAAACGGACAACTAAATGGATACCCGTAGGTAAAATAAACGGTTTTTCTAATATCCATTAATTAATGGGGAGGGCATGGATGGTATGATATCCGTGTGCGTGGGTATCCTAGCTCGTATCTAGTGTGATTTGTTGACAATGAGAAAACCATTGATGTTGGTTGTTGGGTAGTTGTGTGCATGCTTTTATTGATCAATTTAGAAGCAGCTGTTCATATCTGTAATCACTGTGCAGGCTGCTAATTAAAACCCTATATATACCTAGTTATGAATTCACGAATTTCTCATTAACTGTTTAAAATTCCAATCCGGCAAACAACGTGTATTTTTTTCTCTCCAAACCTTTTGCTCTCTTCAGCAAATTCAATATATCCTGCCAAATTTCTTGCTTCACTCCTCCATACTAGTTTATATTCATATGTTGCCAAATCCAATCAATGTGTTGCCAAAGTTCACGCCTGGTCTAATTTTTTTTTACTGAATGTATTTTTAAACAATTTCAATAGATGGTTAAAAAATTGAATAAAATGTCATGGATACTCGTGAATTCGCACAACTTGTTTAAAATACGTTTAACGAGTACCCGTGCGAGTTTGGGGCGGGCACAGGGGAAAAATTACCTCACGGGGCGGGTTACGTGGGGGTATTATCCATGCCCCCCGCCCTCCGTCCCCCGCCCCATTGACATGCCTACTTGGTATCAGAGCCAATCTTGGAACAATATAGAATATTGTGATAAAGATCATGTCCTAAGTTCTTCATAAGATTCATGCCATAGGATTTAGATTGAATCTTGAATGTCGTTCTATCCTATCTTGAGTTGTAATTCCTTGTTTGTTGAATTGAATTTATTCGAATTCATTTCGAGAATAACATTTTTCTTTCTCTCTTATACAAGAGAAATGGTTAGACATAGTCGCACGGACGTTAGTCAATCTATTGCCTATCCTACAGAGGGAGTGATTATGTCGGATAAACAACTTCTTAATTTGGTGACAAATGCCCAAGAGGAAAGAACCTCTCCCGTTCCTACACATCTCAAATCTAGGTTTTCTAGTTTGTATAGAGATTTTACCGAACTTGATGGAAAGTTCTTCAAGGGTTCTAAAAGTGTTATTAAAGTCCAAGATTGGATAAAATCATGCGACTACATTTTTTCATGCATGAATCTTGTGGATTTTCATTGAGTTCGTGTGGCTTCTACTTTCTCCAAAAGCGTGCGCTGGATTGGTATAAGATTCCGACCTATGAAATTCAAGAAGTAGACCTAATTTGGGAGAAATTCTGAGAAAGGTTCAAAGCAAATTTTGTGCCCCAGTGTGAGAGAGTAGTGTTATCCCGACGTTTGGTCGACCTTGTTCAAGGTAATCTTCTATGGCAGAGTATGTCGCATCTTTCGACCCTCTCTCTCTAAGTATGGACTTGAGTATATTAATATCACGAAGAAGAAGAACTAGAGACTTGTGTATGGGCTCAATAAAGATATCATGATGCCCTTAATTCTTAAGTTAGCCGAGCCTTTTGATGAACTTGTGGATATAAGGCTTCGTCTTGAGGAAGCCGATAAGGGGAGCGATGTTGAGGTTGAGGACTCTAAGAAGAACTTCAACAATAAGAGGAATTCCAGTGATAAGTCCAAACCTTATCCTAATAAAAAAGTAAATCAAGTGGATTTCAGAGCTAAAGCTTCCAACTTTAGTCAAGGTGAATGTTTCAATTGCGGAGAAAAGGACCATTATGCTAAAAAATCTCCTAAGCTTCATACTTGTCACTATAGGAAAACTCTACGTGATTCAGCATCTTTGGGTCCCAAATTTCAAAGCAAGGAGGGAAAGCTAAATGTTGTTCATGCCCCTAGCAATAGTTCTTCCTATCAAGTTAATTTTCATTCTATCCATGATGGAATTATTGAGTTTCATGGACATCCTACATAATTTCTTTTTGACATGGGCGCATATCGTTCATTTACATCGCAAGAACTTGTTGATGTTTATTCTTTATATGTTTTGTGTTTGATGACTCCACTATGGATTGCGAATCTGGTCGGTGGATCCGAAACACTTAGTTTAATGTGTAATGACTTTGAGATTTTTTTTTTAATTATTCTTTCGGATCCGATTTGCATGTCATGCGCTATTTAGGATTTGGGATTATTTCAGGATTGGATTGGCTTCACTGCTACCGAGCCCATATCATATGTCCTTAGAGGACTATCTATCTTTGACATCCTCAATATGTTAATACGATTCTTGTGGCACTTGAGGATTCAAGTTTGGATTTGGTGGATTCCTTATATTCCCTAGATCTAGGCTGGCAATAACGATGATGAGAAGGAGTTCGTTTCTCGAATTCATGTTGTTCGAGAATTTTTCGACATATTTGAGCCCGTCTTAGGACTGCCGCCTAAGTGGGTAGTTGAGTTCCGATTCAATCTAATCCCCAGAGCTATACCTATTACCTGGCCTCCTACTCTTATGTCCAACAAGGAGAATGAAGATATGTGAAAAAATTATTTGAATTAGAGGAGATGCAGTTTATTCGCTCCGGTTCCTCTCCTTGGGTGCTTCAGCAATCTTTGTGAAAAGTCAGATGATACACTCAGGCTTTGCGTCGACTACCACGAGCTTAATGATTTTACCATCAAGAATAAATATCCTCTACCACGGATCAATGATTTATTCGATCTACTTAGTGGTGCTAAACTCTTTTCTCAACTGGACTTAGCTATCGGGTTTCATCAACTTCGGATTACGGAGGATAGTATTTCTTTAAATTCATTATGTACTCAATATGGATCTTATGAGTGGCTTGTGATACCATTTGGTTTGACGAACGCTTTAGCTTATTTAGTCGACCTTATGAATCGTGTTTTCAAAGGCTTTTGCGGTCGTTTTGTGCTCATCTTTATTGACGGTATTCTTGTGTATTCTAAAACCGAGGAGGAGCGTAAAAACCATCTTCGAATTTGGTTGGAAACTCTTGGAGCAATCAACAGAAAGACAAGTTTTCCAAGTGCCATTTTTTGGCAATCTTGTATTATTTGTTCATACTGTATTTGAATCCGGAATTTCCGCGGATCCTTCAAAGATTGAAGCAAATCAAAATTGGAAGAGACCGGAGAGCGTGACGAAATTCTTAGTTGTCTTGGATTGGTGGGCTACTACCGTCGGTTCATAAAAGAATTTTCTAAAATTTCTGTTCTTCTCACAAATTTGACTAAGAATGAAGCCAAGTACATTTGGTCAAAAAAATGTGAAACTGCTTTTCAAAAGCTAAAATAACTCCTTTCATGCTCATGTTCTTGTGATTCCTAAAAGAAACCAAGACTTAATTGTGTGTACCAATGCTAGTCGTATTTGTTTATGTGTTGTTCTCATGAAAAGAGAGCATATAATTTCTTATGCTTCTAGGAAACCAAAGCCGGCTGAGGCTCAATATTCCACTCATGATTTAGAGCTCACGGCTATCGTTTTCGCCCTTCAAATTTGGCATGATTATCTTTTGGGATAGAATTTCGTTCTCTACACCAATCATAAGTCATTGAAATACTTATTTTCTCAAAGGGAACTTAATTTGCGGCAATAACATTGGCTTGAGTTATTGCTTCTTATGATCTTGATATTTTATATACTCCTGGCGAGGAAAATCATGTTGTCGAGCTCTTTGCCAAAAAAAACAAGTGATCATGTCCATGTTGATATCCGAGTGGAAAGATCTCAAAACCTTATCCACTTGCGTGATTCGGAGCCTGTGATTCTCCGGCCCAATCAAATACACCTCCACTACATTTCAATTTATAGATTCATGAAGTTGAATTGAAGATCAACATCAAGGAAGGGTATATCGCATCAATTGGATTGATTTGGAGGCCGTTCTTCGTTGTCCGAGATTAGAGATTGTTGATTTGTGGCTATTTTGGGGATTTGGTGAGTGATAACCATCTCTCACATGGATTCAATCAAATATATGGGTTTGTTTGATCTTAGAATCATTTATACAAGTTATATTCACCTAGATCTAATCAATGTAAGAATATTTTGAATTCGGGTTACACCATAGGATCTAATTTAGTTAATTATAAAGGTAATTCACATGTTAATATTGAAATCATACTACACCATATTAGCGAATTTGGCACACAAGGATGCGGGTATATAATTCGGCTAATACTCGTATAAAATTTGATAATGCTCAGATCCGTATCAAACAACAGTTTGCAATCCGCACCACCCCAACCACCCCAAATCTGACCGTCTATCGCGAATGCTCCGGATTGATTAATTTGATATGGCTTAGGGCCAAATCTGACCAACCACCAATCGTTCAAAATCATGCCTTTTTTGTGTAAAACTTTTGGCCGAAAAAGCATGCCCATCCTTCCAAAATTTTAATCCTTTCAGGTTCTCTACCTCCCTTTTTTTATTTCCCTCGTCTAATATTGTTTCCCATGCCTATATTTCCATTTCTGAAAATTGCTCCCAAAAAATTATAGAAATCGTATAGTTGTATGCTCATATCTGCTTCTTTGTCATTGTCTGCAAATCGTGCGTCTTTATTGCTAGTAAAATTTTGATTTGATTCGGTTTCTAGTAATCGATACTTTTGGCGATATTGTTTTAATTCATGCCCAACATGTTGTAGGTCGGAAAGCTATTTATTGGATTTTACCTACGGGCGGTTACAAAGCAAGGTTGAACATTGAAGAAAGTTAGGTTTTCGTAGTTGGTCATGTTACACCATGGTTAGTGCGTACAAGTTATTTGATCTATTTCCATGTATTAGCTAGTCATACTGGATATGTAGAATATGAACCTTGAATTTCGTTTGTTAAACTTCCATACACATTCCAGTAAATAAAACTAGTTTTAGGTTAACTAGTTAATTCATGTGCTGAAAAATACACAAGAATTAGTTAGTTTTATTTACTTTTCATGCACTGGACTTAAACAAATGTATTGAAACTAACTTGCTAAGGCCTAAAAATGTACTGAACCTAGACAAATGTAATGAACCTAGCTAGACAAACTAGGCTCACTAAGGCCTGAAAATTCCTTTGATGTTTTAACGGAGAAAGATACGGGCATGTGTGCAGGGGGTGGGCTCATTTGTGATCCAGTGATTGATGCGATTTTTAAGTTATAATAATTTTTGAATTTATAGGCGGGCAACATGTCATTCATTATAGACAAAAGTGAATTAGTGAATCTAATCAAAGATCTCCATAATATATTGATGGGGTGAACATGTTTATTTGTTTTGTTGAAGAAAACGGTGGTAATAAAGGAGTGTATTTATGCCCTTGCAATCGGTGCCAAAATATGAAGACGTTCAAATTAGATAAAATTCATTTTCATTTTCTTAGATAGGGTTTTATCCAATCATATAGCGTGTGGTATTTGCATGGCGGAAAAAGGTGGAGATGGGAAAACAACAACCAATTAGTAATGCCGCAAGTTTCGACGAGGCTGAACATATTGTGATGGAAGATCTAGTCAATGATGCAAATAGATTTCATGATTTTCAGCTTGAAAATACGTTGTTTGATCATGCTAATATTGGAGAGAAGTGTATGGATGATGACAATTGGCAGGCCAATGAATGTAAGAAGTATACACCACTTTATGAAAGCACAAGAGAGCCACTGTATCCTTCATGTCCAAAAGGGATAACAAAGCTGTATGCCATTGTGAAACTGAATTGCTTGAAGACCCAATACAACTTCTCAGATAATGGTGTGACTGCACTACTCGAAGTAATGAAGGAGTTACTCCCCGAAGGTAACACGCTGTCGACAAAATACCACGACGTGAAGAAGTTCATTAAGAAAGTTGGAATGAATTACAAAACTTATGACGCATGCATCAATGATTGCATGTTGTACTGGAAAGATGATGCGAATAGAATTTCTTGTACAAATTGCAATTAACCAAGATATAGGACATCTTTTAACGACGAGAGAAAAGGAAACAAAGTAGCTCGAAAGACATTAAGACATTTTCCATTAATTTCTAGATTGAAGAGATTGTAAATTGTACCATGGATAGCAGATGCAATGACTTTGCATGGTTGTGCCAAGCCTGATCCAAACGTAATGCGTCGTCCATGTGACCCTTCTCAATGGAAAGTCGTGGATTCTTTTGACAAAACATTCGCAGTCCAGCCACGAAATGTCACACTTGGAATAGCAACAGATGGTTTCTGTCCAAATGCTTCTCTTACTAATCCTTACAGTTGTTGGCAGGTAATTGTAGTACCGTAAAATCTTCCTCCGTCTATGTGCATGAAATGGGAGTTTTCAATGTTAACACTGTTGATTTCTGGGCCAAAACAACTGGGAAAGGATATTGATGTTTATTTAGAGCCGTTGGCAGACGAGTTAAAGCAGTTACGAGAAGGAGTTGTTACATATGATTCATCAAATAAATCCGAGTTTACAATGAGAGTTAGGGTGTTGTGGGCGATCCATGATCACCCTGCTCTTGGGACTTTATCGGGATGTACAACACACGGTTGCTTTGTATGTCCCGTTTGTGGGGAAAACACTTGTTCTTATCATCTTCCTGAAAGTAAGAATATGTGTTTTATGGGACATCGAATGTATCTTCCTAACGGACACATGATTCGATACGACAAGACAAATTTCAACAATGAACAAGAACTAATTCGTCCTAAAAGGCCAATGAATGGTTCTGAAGTTGAAAAGAGAGTAGCGAATGTCAAAATGAAAATCGGTAAACACAAAGAATAATTTGGTCGAAAAAGGAAAAGGTTGGCCGTTGAAGAAGGTGACAATGTTTCTGCTTGGTATAAGAGGTCTATCTTTTTTGATTTACCATATTGGAAAGTGTTTTCACCAAAAATGATTCAAACACAAAAGGTACAAAGAATGTACTTCACCAATACGGTCAGAGTATAAATGGAGCCGTGCTCAATGATAATCGAAGATAAAATGCATGTAAAGTAAATGAGAGACAAGATTTAGAGTGGTTCAGCGCTGTGTTAGGCCTACGTCCACTATGAGGATCATTTATTATCACGACAGAGATTGCAAAACATACGAACTCTCCTTATTTCATACATTTGAGCATCGATTCAACATGCTCTCACTTTTACATAAAAATATTTTACTCCTTTTTCCTTATAAGACTTGGATGGATTCCATGGCTGAATGAAAGGGAAATTTCAGGTGGAGATGGTGATTATTGTTGGAAGAATCTTTAAGGGATGTTTGAGAACTGGATTTCACAGCACTTCGTGATGCCTTTTTCTTCCCCACTTCATGGTGGCTGTCATGGCGTATTTATAGATGAACTCCCCTAGGGAAATGAGCTGGGATTCTCATCTGAAGACTACAAATCGCTCGTCTCATTAATTACGAAGAATGCCATTGCCTATCTATAGCCAACTGTTGACAGCTGTCCTTCATCCGCCCTGCGGGAGCGACTACATGGGAGCGGGTGACTTGAACGGGTGGTCGGTTGATGATTCAATGAGCGGACGGTCAGAACTCTCAGACATGATGGTTTGATTATGGACGAATGGTCGCTTGGCTCTGTAATCCGTAGGTGAGTGACCAAGGTTTGTAGATCTGAACGTGGACGCGCCTTTCTTAGGAGTCGACAACCGACCGACTGATAGCCTGCACCCAGTTGGAACATTGGAGGTGGCTCGAGGGACAAGTGGACAACCAGGGTTGCAGTCTGTACGCGATTATGGGATGTATGTGTGACCTTATTCTTTATTATGCACGACCGGTTGGTTTACTATTAGCGAGTATCTGTAGAGTAGGATATGTGAACTGAACCGGTTCTCTCCTTTACCCCGTACAATCATCTTTATTGGCATACGAACGGGTGATGACCTTCCTCGACATAGATGACTTCTTTTAGATGTAGGGACCTTACTGTCCTTGGGTTGTACTATACTTGAACTAGATTCTCGCATATGCTGCTTTTGTATTGATTGTGTTATGCCAAGTGATTGATCCTGACTATGCGGAGCTGATGATCTCAGCTTGTTCTTTTCTACCATGTCTGACTTTGAATCTAGTGTTCTAACCCTACTCAGTGTGGTCGATCCCTATCCTTTGTGATCCGTCTGGGTTTATCGGACAGGGTTATGTGCGACCGACTCTAACTCCATCCCATAGTTCTTTTGTAGACTTAATAAGCCAATGTACGACTTTTTAAGGGATAAACAGAAAGCAAATATGATTTGACATAATATTGATGTTTTGCATACGGAGAAGAATGTCGCAGAGCATCTCATCAGCACCATTATGGACCATAAAGAGAAGTCAAAAGATAGCATCAATGCACGCAAGGATATGAAACCACGGCTATAAAACAAAAGTTGTGGGTGAAGGTAGATCTCGAAACAAAAAAAAAATCATACCAAAGGCAACTTTCACCTCGAGAAAAGAAGAAAAGATAAGATTTGGCAATGTATTGAAAAATTTGAAAGTACCAAACAAATTCTCCTCTAACTTCCGCAAAAATGTGAGCATCAATCCTCCTAAACTAAGAAAAATGAAGTCACATGATTACTAGGCCATAATGCAACATCTGCTTCTGGTATTGCTTCAACATACTTATACACAACATAAGGATCTGCGAAATGCTATTCATCATATTAGTCTATTCTTTAACATTTTGTGCTCAAAGGTGATCAATAGGGAACACCTTATAAAATAAAAAACTATGTTGGTGGAAGCAATGTGTGTTTTTGAAAAACATTTTCCACCTGCATTTTTTGATATCAGTATCCATGTTATGGTTCATTTAGCCGATCAAGCATTGGTCGGTGGCCCTTTCAGATGTAGATGGATGTATCCTTTTGAAAGGCAAATAACTAATTTCAGGTATGTATATTATTATTCATTATAAATGGATATCGTGTGCAATATATAATTGATTACAATCATAGGTTAATGAAAACATATAAAGGGTATGTGCAGAACAAAAGATACATTGAATGTTGTATTGCAGAAGGATATATCATACAAGAAGCTTGCCTTTATTTTATGGAATATATCCCAAACGGAGGTTATGGCAACCATAAACATACCCGCGAAGCATTTTTAGACGAGGATGATGAGTTTGCTGGTGAGATACCTTTGAATAATGGTAAAAATATAACGTTAACCCAAGTGCAATTCGAACAAGTGCGTAGATGGGTCCTAACTAGGTACGATGGATTGGATCCATGGAAGAAGTAAGGTCATGAGGTTGGTTTCGAATTTCCAATTTTTAATTCAATTTATATATGCATTTCGATATGTGTTTTCTACGTATAGAAGGTACAACTCCTATGTAAAAAGCACTAAATTTCAACCACGAGGCAGAGGTACAACTATCAAAGTCGTTAAACCATTTACTATATGGTTATGTAATGAGGTATTACATCATCTAAAGTATTTCACGTGTTTATAAGTTTGCAATACACCTTCATGAACATGCTTGATTTTCTTCTTGTGTTTCATGTAGTTGTTGAATCGCAGCGATGTAGACCCAACTCTTCAGCGGCTAATACACGGGCCGAAGTTCGTGGCGCTTAGATATCCGAACTACCAAGTGAATGGGTTTTTAATTTCTGTGAAAATGTACGAAGACCATATGTTAACACAGGATAGCGGTGTATGCATGAGAGCAATTACAAAATTTAGAGCGAGTGGTAAAGATAAAAATTATAAGGAAGCAGAAACAACGTATTACGGAGTCATTCGGCAGATACTTGAGTTGGATTACATTGATTTCAAACAAACAGTTTTTTATTGTGATTGGGTAAACAATGTGAATGATGAGCCATTTGTTCTTGCATCAGAAGCGAGTCAAGTGTTCTACTCAAAAGATTTAAAAAATGATGGCTGGTCTGTGGTTTTGCATACACTAAAATGGTTGACTACAAATGTGGATGACATTGAGTCTCCTACCGTCTATTAATCAGCTTTTGAAGACAATGAAAAAGTAGAAGATCTTACCAAACTCATGTGTTAACCAATGAATTGTTGGATGTTTTTTTTACCAGGGAATCGTATGTATTTGGAATGTAATGACTTACACTTTTTGATCGCAATCTATTCTTCTTTTATTATTTCTTTTAACTATTTCAAAGTGAGTAAGACTTATGAATTGTTGAGTGAGAATATAATAGAGAACACGATTAGTAACAAATGTTAATAATATTCTGATTCTTGGTGTTTGTCCTGATTCTTAATGTTGCTTCTTTTTCGTAGGAAAATACGTCGCAAGATCCCAAATCATCACATGCATCATGTTCGAAAGAGAAAAAAGTTGAACAAAACCTACTTGGTATTCCAGTCTCAGAAAACGCTCCAAAATCGCTACTACGCTTGGTAAACTAGTACGATCTTATGTGCTGATCTCTTACATAGGTTGGGATAAAGTACCCAAAACATATAAGGATGACGTTTGGAGCCAGTTGGTGGTAAATTTTGTGAAAAAAAGCATACAAATGTTATAGTTTATTTTTACAGTCTCTGACTCTTAATTTTTGCAGAAAATGTATATGGTTGAGCCGCTTTCAAAGAAAATGTTTTCAAAAAGAATGGCCAAGGATTTTAGGAGACACAAGTAAAATTTGAGAGCAAATTATTATGACACTTAAGAAAATGACGAAGAACGGATGAAAAATTATCCACCTACAATTGCTCAAGATAGTTGGAACGAGTTCATAAAGAATGAAGCAAGTCCTGAAGCAAGCAGAAGAAGGGAGGCAGGGAAAAAAATAGATCCATTCTAAGTTATGACCACCATGCAGGACGTAAAAGTCATGCTAGAGTAGAACACGAATTGGTAAATTATTTGATCATTTTTTTTCAACAGTAGTAAAAAAACACAATTAAGGCAGATAATATACATGAAATGGAATATATTACAGATCGTTGCTACTCCATCTGCAAATATCAACCGTCGTCAAGTATGGGATAAGAAACACAGGAAAAAAGATGGTAGCATATCAGATGACACGTCTGGGTACTTCGTAAGTTTTTAGTTGTATTATGGTTATTATGGTTAACATCGAGCAGTCTATTGTTATGGGACTTTCATTTCCCAAATGAGAAGCTCCTTTCCTTTCAGGCTTTCCATAATTGTGATTAGTTTATCATTACATTTTCTTCATTATGTGTTTTTATTGTTATGGTGCTATTGTTTGGATTGAATTTATTCAATTAAGAATAACTACTATAGTTAAAAGTTGTTACAAGTAAACATTGGTGTAAACGCATTTAACTTTTATCCCAGGATCAAATTACAAAACTGAAGGAAAAGATCACCGATAGTGATGAAGAAAAATTGCCTGTGGATGAAGATATCTTATCAAAAGTGTTGGGTAAGGATGCACGGGATAGGAGCCGCGTTGTTGGGAGCATCATACCAAAGATGCATGTTAAGATTTGTGCCATTGCGCAGAAACGATTCAAACATGTTCGTGAAGACAATGATGAATTGAAACTAAGGGTGGGAAGCTTGGAGGGTATGATGACTAATATGAAGGGTACAGTAGGAAATTTGTCTAGAAAAATGGAAGTTCTGATCAACACGGTAGGAACCTTGACTGATCAAGGAAATCACGCATCGTTAACTACGTCGGCCCGAGGACGCAGCAATACACAAAACAGTGCATCAAAGGGTGTTGCTTCTCCAATCCAGGATACGACCAATGTGGCGAACAATCAATGATGTGAAATTCTCAACTCTGATCTAGACATAGTTGCAACAGGTATGTATTAACAGTAATAAATCAAACTTCCCTTCAAATTTCAATCTACTGCGTAATATATGGTTAGAAGACACAATTTTTACGGATGGATGTTGCAGTGCCGGCTCTAGTTCATACATAAATTAAATAGAGTTTGATTGCATCTGGTTGTAGTGAACTTGTTTGTAGGACCTTTTTGGACATGCACGATGGGCTTGTTTCATTTTCTTTGATCTTATTGCTAATAATTCTAAAGCAATAAAGTCTAATGGATATGTACTCCAATCTTCCTGTTTTAATAAAATTAAGCATATTTTATTAATACCATATCTTATTGCTAATAACTATGTCGAGATCCTACGTCATCCAGATACCATGGGATTATTATACCACCTACACATGAAAAAGTGGTTTTGGACAGTATACTGCTACCAGATGAGAAAATCTCCAAACTGAATCGTCAATTTGCAGAGACCTTTGATGAAATCGGAGTGGGTGGGTTTGTGTGTCATGTAAAGTTCCTGATTTGATATCTTTAGATGTTGGAGAAGGTATATATAATTTTACACTTGACACTTGGTTTACATATGAAATAAGAATTCCACGACACTTGTATTTGCATTAGTTTCACGAACTCTCTTTGGTGGCGTACACGGTACACATGCATACATGAGACATGATATGCACACACAAACACAAAGCCACGATACTGACCTAACCAGGCCTTAACTGCCATGACGTAAGCAATAATACATCGGACTGTTCTCTCCGAATATCGTGGCTTTGTGTTTCATTTTTGTTACTATGAAAATACTCTTAATATTATTTGTTAATGTTCTACAAATTGATTGATCCGCTGATAATTCATGTGTGTACATCTGCGGTTCATGAGGAATTGTTTTGTATTGTTTGCCTTGATCACGTTGCCCTTGACTATTTGCCCATGTATTTGTTAAAACACCAAACAAGCGACAACAAACTGTCCTTTGTTGGGCATACGGAAGGTCACACCACCAAACAAGCAACAACGCGAAACAATTCCATAGACAATAAATACATGAGCAAATAGGTCAACATGATCAAATACATGCATAACAAGTTATACATGTATTTGATCAGGTTGACCTATTTGCCCATGTATTTGTTGTCTATGGAATTGTTTCGTGTTGTCACTTGTTTGGTGTTGTGACCTTTCATATGCCTATTTCTACTTCCTAAACTGACTTTGTTGTGACCTTCCATGTAGTCGATCGAAAGTCGGTGGATACCCTGAAAGTAACAATATATTTGTCAACTATAGTCTACGACTTATCGACGAGTCAACTAATTCTGGACCTCTGTCGACTCGATTACTTCCATAATAAAAATGTTGCCCTTAAACCTGCACATGTATATGCCTATTTACCCGTGTATCTTTGTTGCCATTACTGACCTCTATGATGCACCGCCTAATTGCTCACATGCCATGTATTTGTTACACTTAAACTGTGCACATGATTCGTGCACACATCAACATTAAGCATCTAGATTATGCTCATCAATGCATGCTTTGAAACATATATATTTTGTACATTCAAGATCATCATCTGATCATCATTGCTTTAATTTACAACAATGTACATGGAATACACAACATGATCATCACGCTCAATCTTCCCAGTTCGATTCTACAGTTTTATCACATGTTTTTTCTTTAATTAAATTTGCTACTTTCAATAACCTGCTTAGTTTTATCAGACTTTGTAATTAGATGAAAAATCTTTGACAGTTTCTGTTTCATAATTGTACGACACTCTATAAATTGTGTTATGAAAATTCTTGTTATTCTTTGTGTATAATTTGTGTTATACTTTGTATAAATTGTGATATGGTTTGTGTTATGGAAAATATGTGTTGTAGTTTCTGTTTATATATATATATATATATATATATATATATATATATATATATATATAAAATACACAGACACACACACACATATATATATATATATATATATATATATATATATACATATATATAATAAGATACGGTATAAGTCCGTGTCTGACTGACATCATACAAACGGTTAAAAACCGTTTCTAAAATATGACAAAGTAGCGTACTTTGTAAATAGGCTACGGATTATATTCATATCTAGTTGCCGTTTAGATACGGCAATGAGCCGTTTCTTTTTGAACTTTAGATATGGCTGCGTGGGCGTATCAAATTTTCAATTGCATACGGCTTAAAGTCGTATCTAATAAATAAACACACCATTTTTTGATACGGCTTACAAGCGTGCCAAATCGGGATAGATACGGCCAATAGCATTGTCTAATTAGCATATATGGTGTAGTGTCACATGTTAATTATTGATTATATTCAAGTTAGATCCAATTATTGATTCGTTTATCGTTGTTTCATGATTTGGTGAATTTGGTATGATTATATAAAGATTATTTGACATGCTAATGATGGTATGATGATTATTTATAGTGATATTGATTGTTTGGTCGAAAATGGATGTTTTGGATAAACTGTATGCATAGATGTTCATCATTAAAGCTTAGATTGGTTGGGGGGAGAAAATCGGAGGATCGGGTGTTCAGAATCCGATGAAACTTGGCGGAGGAGCGCCGGAGGAGGAGTTGAGGAGATATGGAAAGTTTGAGCTCCAAACTCCAAAATTATAAGCGATCCATTGTAATGACCCGAAAATCCCCGCCCTTTGGATCGACCATAAACCACACAGGTCTGATCCAAAAGTTGGAAATTCTCGAATACATTAACTCTGGGCATACAACACATCAGAACAAATAACAGAAACACTTTTATAAACATCATAATAAGGTTACATCAGAGTACAGAGTACATCTAAAGATAATACAGTGGAAGATAAATTTACAATGAATTTAATACAGTGCAGCAGAAATATAAACTAACACAGTAGAAGACTATAAATGCTCTGGACACAGCTTTAAGCTTCGATCCAGAATCCTGCTAAAAGAATAGATATCTGCAAAATAAGCTACTCGACTGCCCGTGTGGAAATTATGGGCACCCGAGTTTGCCAGTGAAACAAACTACAGGTCTGTCATGTGACTGGTATGAGAAATCTAACTTAACTAATCTAATAATAAGGCTAATCACAGGACCACACCTAACGCGGAACGGGTTTACTCCATTGGATTTCCAGTGCATAAAATAAGGTAAATCGTTAAACAACGCAATGCTTTTTTGAAAAATGAAATCATTATAAGACCCAAGTCCCATCACACAATGCAATGCAAACCGGAGGATATGGTTTTACCTTATAATGATCAAAAGATGATAAATACGTAAAACGGATTACTATTAGTGTGTATATATTTTCACAAAACATTTCAATCATAATGTATTAATCATAGACGGCATAGCTACCATTTACCATGTCGCCATACTAGTTCTACAGTCAAAACCTCATGGTGTCGTATTGGCAATTGAGTTTCCATCATGAGTCGAGGCTAGGGATCGTCGTCCTCTCCGATTCGAGACACTCTAGCAAATGCTCAGGATTCGGACGAAGGTGAACCCTTGGATGCGGTAGGGCCGGTCCACACCTACGTTAGTGGATTAGTTATGCCTGAACACACATCCCCCAGTCCTTTTGGGCCTCAATATGACCACTTACGGCCTATAATCCCGAGGCGCCTCAATCAATCAACCATATAAGTAATATGCAAGGGCTTATTAAACGCTGACACCACTTCTTAGCTAGAAAGAAACGTTTGCACTCCCTACGGTCCTGATCCCGTTTTTGACTCATACCGGTGTGTGAGGCTCGCGAAGGCACGCTATAAACAAAGCTATGCCTAAATAGGCTATGCTTTGATCATCTACCACAAGGCCCTGCTTTTCAACAAAAGCCTTGATCATTTGCATCTTAGCATGCCACATCGTCAGTCCAAACCATACCATTGATTTCTGCCAATATATAACCTCTAAGCTCGTACGTCTCAGAGAAGGATGTTAGACACCAAGCAGATATATATAGCAGAGATCAACGAATACAGTATAAAGGAATACAACGTCAGACATACCATCCATTTACAAGTCCGTTCTGGGTCTGAACGAAACCGGAGTCACCTTATTCCTCGTACCGTATGTCCAATACGGAAGTGAGGTGCTCGGTAATCCGGACGATCAATAAGTACGTCCGGACAACTACCACTTCAACCCCTTCCTGGGAGCAAGTCAGTCCAGGGCATCAGTAGTCGTCGTCCATTCGATGTGAAGATCGCTGGTCTTCAACACCGTCTTCTATATCTTCGATTTAAATCGCCGTATAATTATTTGAAATGAGTTGAACTCGGTCTTTTCAAATAATTATCGAATAATTATCATTAAAATCATTTCATATCATTGATAACTATTTATAACGATTTATCGCTATTTTTATTTATATAAAATAACTCAATATAATTAAACGACGCTTCGGATCGATGGGCGGCCTTGGTGCTGTTTTTACCAAATTTTTATTTACACATATCATGAAATCTAACCATTGGATTTTAACAAAATTTATGACGTTGGAAAGATCTTCCCAAAGTGGTCCTAACGGTTCCAGTTTTGGGAAAATCCGACGGTCGAATCTTACGGTATAATCGCTTAAAGTTACGATTTCAAAATGCGAACTACCGCGCGCGTTTCGTTTAATTTTTATTTATATTTATATATAAATAAAAATCGTCTGGCGATATCAATTATTAAAATCCATTCTTTTTATCGCACCTAAAATGATGATGAAAATGTAACATTTTATCCTAAAATAAATATGACGCTAAAAATGTACTTTTTATTCTAAAAAGACTATGACGCCAAAATGTACTTTTTCTAATTTTGTTTTTATTTGTAACTAAATTACAAATAAAAATGTACCTTATATATTCGTGTTTTTATTTTCAACTAATTTGGAAATAGAAATTAACCTTTTCTAATCTGGTTTTTATTTGTAACTAAATTACAAATAAAAATGTACTTTATATATTCATGTTTTTATTTGCAACTAATTTGCAAATAAAAATGTACTTTTAATTATATGTTTCATTTACATCTAAAAATACAAACAAAATAATGTACTTCTTTTTCTATGTCTCATTTGCATCTAAAAATGCAAACAAAATAATGTACTTATTTTTCTATGTCTCATTTGTATCTAAAAATGCAAACAAAATAATGTACTTCTTTTTCTATGTTTTATTTTCATCAAAAAATGCAAACAAAATAATGTAATTTTTTTCTATGTTTTATTTGTATCTAAAAATGCAAACAAAATAATGTACTTCTTTTTCTATGTTTTATTTGCATCCAAAAATGCAAACAAAATAATGTACTTATTTTTCTATGTTTTGTTTGCATATAAAAATGCAAACAAAAATGTCATTCTTTTTCTATTTCATATTTTTATTTAGACTAAATGTAAATAAAATATCCCTTTTCTTTATATCATGTTTTATTTACACTAAATAGTAAATAAAAATATTCTTTTTCTTTTGCATGTCCTATTTACATAACAAATGTAAATAAAGTATTCTTTTCTTTTTCATGTCCTATTTACATAAAAATATAAATAAAGTATCCTTTTCTTTTTCATGTCCTATTTACATAAAAATGTAAATAAAGTATTCTTTTCTTTTTCATGTCCTATTTACATAGAAATGTAAATAAAGTATTCTTTTCTTTTTCTTGTCCTATTTACATAAAAATGTAAATAAAGGTGTCATCTAATTTTGTTCTTTTTATTTACATGCTTCTAATATCTTATTTTTATTTATAACTAAACTATAAATAAAAATGTCCCTTTCTATGTCATATTCCTACAATCCTAATTTTATTTACAACAAAATTGTAAATAAAAAGAAATGTCCTCTTCTATACTATATTTTTATATTGATAATGTTATTTACAACTAAATTGTAAATAAAAAGAAATGGACTTTTTCTTTTTCCTACACTATGTCATATTCACATCAAAATGTACATAAGAAATGTCAATTTAATTTTCTATATGTGATTCAACAAAATAGCCCAACAAAATGTTTAAACAAAAAGTCCTATCCTGATCTATCCATAACATGCAGATCTGAATTAACAGAATGATTAACTAGAAGATCTAAATAAAAACATCACAAATCAGCATATAAACATTCAACAATTTCATAACATTGCAGATCTGGTTTATTAACCTACCACAATTATCTAAAAAGCGAGAAAAATATTTAAATTGATTTAATTATTTTAAATCATAGATCTCACCTCAATTCAAATTCAGACCAAAAATTTAAAAGGTCCTGAATTAGTCCTAGTCAATTCTGAAGCGTAGTATTCGGCTTCACGATCGCAACGTCTACGAAATCGGTAAATTTCGAGATCGTATGAATTTGTTATGATTTAATTAAGATTAGAAACATTTTAAATTAATTCAATATTTAAAATTGGTCCATACCCTTCTTCTACATTATACAGAAAACAAGCTGTAGCTTTCCACTATGGGTTCCGTCCTAGGTTTGCTGTTTGCATGCAGAAAAAGGCACTGGAGGTTGATCAGACACCGGCAAGACGAAGGGGGGAGGCCGACGCGCCTGGGGATCCCACCGCGGTGAACCTCAGTGGTGTGATGTGGGCCCGGCGATGGTTCGAAGGCAGTGAGTTTGGAGGGTCCGTTCTCGGTGCTTGTGCCTCCTGGTGACGATCAACTCGTATGGAATCGAAGAGGAGGACGAGGGCTTCGATAAAGTCAAGAGAGGTGAGGGCTAATTCGTGGAGGAGGAGGAGAAATTGGTGAATGAATTTCGGAGTACGGTGGCCATGGAATCAGGATGATGGCGGCTACAGACGATGATGAATAGTAGCTTAGGGTTTTTAATTTTCCATTATTTATAATATTTTATTGATAATTTTGCAATTAAATCCATAAGTTCTAAATAACTCCATTTTCAGTCCAACCAGAGTTGACCCAAGCTAGTAGCCCCTATTCCGGATCCAATGGGCTAAGTCCCGTCAGCCCAAACGGCTGTCTGTGTCCTGAATTATTTAATTTAATAATTAAATCCTATTTTAAATTAATTCATTCGCATAAATAAATTCACCAAGGCCACATACGGACTCGGAAAAATCCAGAAAAAATATATTTGGCTTTGTTATGACGATACGGTCCTAATAAAATTAATCTCATCGAATTCCGAGACCGTTTGAAAAATGGTTATTTTCCAGTCGATTAAATTTGACTAAAATGAACAAAACACATTTTCTTTTCCCACGCTCACATACTTACTCGGAAAATTCTAAAAATTGAAACCAAGCAATAATTTGACATTCCGGTTCCAACAAAAGTGGTTTCGTCGAAAACAGAGGTCATTTGAAAATTGACTATTTTCAGTGACTTAAACATTATTTAAAATTGAAAATTTAAATTCTGGCACATTTTCCGACAAAATTCTTTAAAATAAAAATTTCAAATTGGCCCTGATTTTCCGGGTTGTTACCATCTCCCCCACTCAAAAGATTTTCGTCCTCGAAAAGGAACGAAGCTAAAAGTTGTTTAACTAACTATTTCTATTCTCATTCTTACTTTATTTCAATAATTTTAATAGTTTATTAACTTTTTAAATATGTATAACTTTTATATATTCAAAAATCATATTTTCCAAGATCGGATTATATATATAATCACAAATACGTTAATTATAAACTAGACACTCTCAACTCGTTCTAAGGCATTTCTAGCCCCATCTCTAACGAGTTTTCTCATTCTAGGATACTATTAATCCTATCTCTAACGAGTATTCTTATTGGATATTACTAATCCAATCTCTGATGAGTCTTCTGTTCAGTTCTAACGAGTTGAACTCCAAAGGTTTGAGCTAACCAAAGCTCTGATACCACGTGTAATGACCCGAAAATCCCCGCCCTTTGGATCAACCATACACCACACAGGTCTAATCCAAAAGTTGGAAGTTCTCGAATACATTAACTCTGGGCATACAACACATCAGAACAAATAACAGAATGAATTTTATAAACATCATAATAATGTTACATCAGAGTACCGAATATATCAGAGTACAGCGGAAGATAAATTTACAATGAATTTAATACAATGCAGCGGAAATATAAACTAACACAGCGGAAGACTATAAATGCTCTGGACATAGCTTTAAGCTTTGATCCAGAATCCTGCTAAAAGAATAGATATCTGCAAAACAAGCTACTCGACTGTCTGTGTGGAAATTATGGGCACCTGACTTTGCCAGTGAAACAAACTACAGGTCAGTCATGGGACTGGTATGAGAAATCTAACTTAACTAATCTAATAATAAGGCTAATCACAGGGCCACGCCGCTAACGCGAAACAGGTTTACTCCATTGGATTTCTAGTGCATAAAATAAGGTAAATCGTTAAACAACGCAGTGCTTTTTAGAAAAATGAAATCATTATAAGACCCAGTCCCATCACACAATGCAACGCAAACCGGAGGATAGGGTTTTACCTTATAATGATCAAAAGATGATAAATACATAAAACGGATTAATATTAATGTGTATATATTTTCATAAAACATTTCAATCATAATGTATTAATCATAGACGGCATAACCACCGTATACTATGTCGCCATACTAGTTCTATAGTCAAAACCACATGGTGTCGTATTGGAAATTGGGTTTCCATCATGAGTCGAGGCTAGGGATCGTCCTCTCCGATTCGAGACACTCTAGCAAATGCTCAGGATTCGGACGCTGGTGAACCCTTGGATGCGGTAGGGTCGGTCCACGCCTACGTTAGTGGAGTAGTTATGCCTGTACACACGTCCCCCGGTCCTTTTGGACCTCAATTTGACCACTTACGGCCTATAATCCCGAGGTGCCTCAATCGATCAACCCCATAAGTAAAATGCCAGGGCTTGTTAAACGCTGACACAACTTCTTAGCTAGAAAGAAACTTGTGCACTCTCTACGGTCCTGATCCCGTTTTTGACTCATACCGGTGTGTGACGCTCGCGAAGTCACACTATACACAAAGCTATGCCAAAATAGGCTAGGCTTTGTCCATCTACCACAAGACCCTACTTTTCAATAAAACCCTTGATCATTTGCATCTTAGCATGCCACATCGTCAGTCCAAAACATACCATTGATTTCTGCCAATATATAACCTCTAAGCTCGTACGTCTCAGAGAAGGGCGTTAGGCACCAAGAAGATATATATATAGTAGAGATCAACGAATACAGTATAAAGGAATACAACGTCAGGCATACCATCCATTTACTAGTCCGTTCTGGGTCTGAACGAAACAAGAGTCACCTTATTCCTCGTCCCGTATGTCCAATACGGAAGTGAGGTGCTCGGTAATCCGGACGATCAACAAGTACGTCCGGACAACTACCACTTCAACCCCTTCCTGGGAGTAAGTCAGTCCAGAGCATCAGTAGTCGTCGTCCATTCGATGTGAAGATCGTCGGTCTTCAACACCGTCTTCTATATCTTCGATTTAAATCGTCGTATAATTATTTGAAATGAGTTGAACTCGGTCTTTTCGAATAATTCTCGAATAATTATCATTAAAATCATTTCATATCGTTAATAACTATTTATAACGATTTATCGATATTTTTATTTATATAAAATAACTCAATATAATTATACGACGCTTCGGGTCGATGGTCGGCCTTGGCGCTGCTTTTACCAAATTTTGATTTACACATATCATGAAATCTAACCGTTGGATTTTAACAAAATTTATGTCGTTGGAGAGATCTTCCCAAAGTGGTCCTAACGGTTCCAGTTTTGGGAAAATCCGACAGTCGGATCTTACGGTATAATCGTTTAAAGTTACGATTTCAAAACGTGAACTACCGCGCGTGTTTCATTTAATTTTTATTTATATATATAAATAAAAATCGTTTGGCAATATCAATTATTAAAATCCATTCTTTTTATCGCACCTAAAATGATGATGAAAATGTAACTTTTTATTCTAAAATAAATATGACACTAAAAATGTAATTTATATTCTAAAAAGACTATGACGCCAAAATGTACTTTTTATAATCTTGTTTTTATTTGTAACTAAATTACAAATAAAAATGTACTTTATATATTCATGTTTTTATTTGCAACTAATTTGGAAATAGAAATTAACTTTTTCTAATCTGGTTTTTATTTGTAACTAAATTACAAATAAAAATGTACTTTATATATTCATGTTTTTATTTGGAACTAATTTGCAAATAAAAATGTACTTTTAAATTCTATGTTTCATTTGTATCTAAAAATGCAAAAAAAATAATGTACTTCTTTTTCTATGTCTCATTTGCATCTAAAAATGCAACAAAATAATGAACTTCTTTTTCTATGTCTCATTTGCATCTAAAAATGCAAACAAAATAATGTACTTCTTTTTCTATGTTTTATTTGCATCAAAAAATGCAAACAAAATAATGTACTTCTTTTTCTATGTTTTATTTGCATCTTTACATATATATAAAGGTAAACAAATATGTAATCTTTTTCTATGTTTTGTTTGCATATAAAAATGCAAACAAAAATGTCATTCTTTTTCTATTTCATATTTTTGTTTGCACTAAATGTAAATAAAATATCCCTTTTCTTAATATCATGTTTTATTTATACTAAATAGTAAATAAAAATATTCTTTTTCTTTTTCGTGTCCTATTTACATAACAAATGTAAATAAAGTATTCTTTTCATTTTCAAGACCTATTTACATAAAAATGTAAATAAAGTATCCTTTTCTTTTTCATGTCCTATTTACATAAAAATGTAAATAAAGTATTCTTTTCTTTTTCATGTCCTATTTACATAGAAATGTAAATAAAGTATTCTTTTCTTTTTCATGTCCTATTTACATAAAAATGTAAATAAAGGTGTCATCTAATTTTGTTCTTTTTATTTACATGCTTCTAATATCTTATTTTTATTTATAACTAAACTATAAATAAAAATGTCCCTTTCTATGTCATATTCCATCAATCCTAATTTTATTTACAACTAAATTGTAAATGAAAAGAAATGTCCTCTTCTATATCATATTTTTATAATCATAATTTTATTTAGAACTAGATTGTAAATAAAAAGAAATCATCTTTTTCTTTTTTCTATACTATGTCATATTCACATCTAAATGTACTTAAGAAATGTCACTTTAATTTTCTATATGTGATTCAACAAAATGGCCCAACAAAATGTTTAAACAAAAAGTCCTATCCTGATCTATCCATAACATGCAGATCTGAATTAACAGACTGATTAACTAGCAGATCTAAATAAAAACATCACAAATCAGCATATAAACATTCAACAATTTCATAACATTGCAGATCTGGTTTATTAACCTACCACAATTATCTAAACAGCGAGAAAAATATTTAAATTGATTTAATTATTTTAAATCATAGATCTCACCTCAATTCAAATTCAGATCAAAAATTCAAAAGGTCCAAAATCAATCCTAGTCAGTTCTGAAGCGTAGTATTCGGCTTCACGATCGTAACGTCACTGAAATCGATAAATTTCGAGATCGTATGAATTTGTTATGATTTAATTAAGATTAGAAACATTTTAAATTAATTCAATATTTAAAATTGTGTCCATACCCTTCTTCAACCTTATACAGAAAACAAGCCGTAGCTTTCCACTATGGGTTCCGTCCTAGCGTTGCTGTTTGCATGCAGAACAAGGCACTGGAGGTTGATCAGACACCGGCACGACGAAGGGGGGAGGCCGACGCGCCTAGGGGTCCCACCGCGGTTAAGCTCGGTGGTGTGACGTGGGCCCGGCGACGGTTCGAAGGCGGTGAGTTTGAAGGGTCCGTTCTCGGTGCCTATGCCTCCTGGTGACGATCAACTCATATGGAATCGAAGAGGAGGACGAGGGCATCGATAAAGTCAAGAGAGGTGAGGGCTGATTCTTGGAGGAGGAGGAGAAATTGGTGAATGAATTTCGGAGTAAGGTGGCCATGGAATCAGGATGATGGCGGCTACAGATGATGATGAATAGTAACTTAGGGTTTTTAATTTTCCATTATTTATAATATTTTATTGATAATTTTGCAATTAAATCCATAAGTTCTAAATAACTCCGTTTTCAGTCCAACCAGAGTTGACCCTAGCCAGTAGCCCCTGTTCCTGATCCAATGGGCTAGGTCCCGTCAGCCCAACGGTTGTCTGTGTCCTGAATTATTTAATTTAATAATTAAATCCTTTATTAAATTAATTCATTTGCATAAATAAATTCACCGAGGCCACATACGGACTCGGAAAAATCCAGAAAAAATATATTTGGCATTGTTATGACGATACGGTCCTAACAAAATTAATCTGGTCGAATTCTGAGACCATTTGAAAAATGGCTATTTTCCAGTCGATTAAATTAGACTAAAATGAACAAAACACATTTTCTTCTGCCACGCTCACATTCTCGGAAAATTCTAAAAATTGAAACCAAGCAATAATTTGACATTCCGGTTCCAACAAAATTGGTTTCGTCGAAAACGGAGGTCATTTGAAAATTGACTACTTTCAGTGGCTTAAATATTATTTAAAATTGAAAATATTAAATTCTGGCACATTTTCCAACAAAATTCTTTAAAATAAATTTTTTAAATTGGCCCTGATTTTTTGGGTTGTTACATCCATGATGGACTGGGTGCGCTCCATGATGGAAAGGTGCGATCCATGGATGGGTGATTAGCATAGAAATGTGTTTTTTATACTTTTATATCTTATCTTTTGTATATGAATAAATATTACGTTGGGTATTATTATTTTGTTTTTACAGATGAGTTGTTCAAGCCTTATACAGCCTTAAAAGTGAAGAATTGATGCCATATACATGAAGATTGCATAAGAAGCTATCATTGAAAGCTTGTTGTGTTCACATTGGACACCTTGGAGGAGATTGGTAGAAGAGATCTTAGGAAATCAATCAGCTGGACACGTGTCAAACAAGGATAAGAGGAGGATCTAGCATAATCTTTGATGGAAAAAAGGCCCATATATTCATAGATTTGGTTAGGGTTTTGCATCTCAGCTATAAATACACATGTATACCCGTTGTAAAAGATATACTTTTTTGCTGTAATTTTTCTGCCATTAATCTAATTTAGTTTTCTTCTTTTATCTTTTCTTCTTTTTATTTCCTAGCAAATAGTGCCATCTACACAATTAGATTTGGTAGAGTACTAGTTGTATTTTGCACTTATTTTCATTAGTGATTGACCGTCTGATTAGATTCAGCGGTAATCCTAATTTTATTTTCTGTTGTTATTTAATTTCTGCAATTTTAATTTCTGATCTTTTTATTGCTTTTCTAGGTCATATTGGATTGAGTATAGATTTGATTAGATTCAGATATGATTCAATTCAATAATAGTTTTCATTTTTTATTGTTTTAAAATCAATCTCCAAGTTTTGTCTAACTCACCCAAGAAATATATAAATAATTTAATTTAATTTACCTCCCTGTGATTCGACCTGCATATTACACGATCTGTGCGCTTGCAGTTTTTATGAATAAATTCACGTTATTCTAGTTCTTAGAAAGCGACGATCAAGGTTTTGGCGTCATTGCCGGTGAGGCAATAATTAAATTTTATTATTTATTTAATTTCTGATTCGTGTTAGTTTTTGTTTTTTTTCCTTTTGTTTTCTTGTGTGTAGATATAGAAAAAAATTCTTGACTGGTTGGTTTGGTATTATAAATTGGTACCGTAATCTTCTAAATCAAGAGAAAAAAAAGCATTGCCAATTTTTGTTTTAATTTGTTTCCCTTTCTTCCATTTATCTCTTTCCTTTCTTTGTACAATTTTTTTTCTTTCCTTCTCTACATTCAAAAAAATTACAACAATTTCCTTTTTCAAATTTATTTCTATTCACTACCTTAGTCCACTTTTCCGCGTTCATCACTGTAACTTCCTCCAACCTCAGAATCTAAACACAGAACCACCCTCTATATCAATAACACCTTCCACCAAAACCATCCTTCCACCACGGACCACATCTCCTTTCAGCAAATCTTCAATTACAGTTCAACGTCTACACCTTCACCTCCACCAATTCCTCCACACAAATACTCAGGTCATATTCCAAAAATAATCACGCGATACCGCCTCTCATCCACCGACAACTCCATATTAACCCATACAAGTCAAGAACTTCATCTCCACATCTCGTCCTATAACAGCAGCACAAAACCCGCTCACCAATTCACCCTCCTTTTCGTCATCCTTCACAAAATTACAACCCAACGATTTCAAACCAACCAGTTCCATAAACTACACCTTCCCTTGGACATCACCCACCACTACTCCATCCAGAATCATTAACATCACCGAACGCACAGCTGCACCCCTCATCTTCACGTTGTTCCCCAAACAACTCATCAACAATTCCTGACCAAACGAACAATCGCGTTCGAACGATGCAAGACCCAAATTGCCTTAATCAACCCGAATTAAAAACCCACAAAATCTGATTAAGATCGGAAGACTTGAATCGTTGCACCCATATTCGAAAGCCTTTTCGATTCTCCAAAAAAGGGAAAAGGGGGGCACGAGTTCTTAGTCCTTCTCTGAAAACTGGCCTTGCGAAGAGTGGATTTCGATTTCCAAATCATCGTCACAGTTCCGATTTTCTTGAATTTATTTGTTTTTCCTAAGTAAAAATAGGGTTATGAGAGTGATTATTGTTTTTACCCTTGATACTACGCGGTTTAGGCACTGGGTGGTTTTAAGTACATTGATAAGTTGAACATGAGGGTTGAGTTCTATGGTTTGGTTGAGCCGAGTTCAGTCATCCTAGCTCCTTTGAGCTTATTTGTTTTTTTCATTATTATTTTTTCTTTTTCTTTGACACTTAGTTTAGTTTTTGTTTCAGTTTCGACTTAGTTTTTATTTTTTTTGTTTGTTTTATTTGCTCTACAAAAAAAACAAAGGAAGCGCAAATCAAATCAAATCAAAGCAAAAGCGAAGAGAATTCGAACAAGCGACAAGAAATTCTACTATCAAGCAATTTTTCAAATAGTTGATTTGCATCAATAGTGCCATTCAATTTCTCTGAAAGGTCAGTCATACCCCACTGTAAAAAAAAAATCTTAACTATACAGGTTCTGCAGCTTGAAAAATATAGAAATTACTTGTAAAAATCTTGTGCAGGGGCAGCGGCTTGCTTGAACAATTTTTTTTTTCAATTTTGTTATTATTCTGTGACTGCTCTGTGACTGAAATTTCTGAATTTCTTTCTGAGGCACGAATTCCCATAACTAAAATCATAACTCACGTCGATTTTCAATTTTAACACTTGGTTTGATTTGAATAATAATATAATTGAAAAGTGGTGTTTATGAAGTTGACTGTCTCGTATAATTGGTTCGCGGATATATAGTAGTTCGATTTATTGAACTATTGGCAAAAGTGGTTGAATACTACCCGTAAAACATTGGTCGTATCGCTTAGTATTTATACTATACGTGAACGACCATAAGACCCTCTTCCCCTTTCTAATTGAGTCAGATAATTAATAGAGCACAACTCAGTATTTTATACTATTTTGAAGTGAGAATAATTTCTGTCTTGCCTTGACTTCATTTAAATGTCTGATTAAAAAAAATCCTTGAGAGAATTGTGGGTTAATAACCGAAGTAGACGCCCTCTTGAAGAGTATGAGTATGAATTACAACTCATGAGGCAATATTTTCCAAAATTTCATGGGCCCAACATCAACAATTTCCAAAGTTTTCCAAATGACCAATATTTTCAAAATCATAGATATAATCGAAATAGCGACTTCAATTCAACTTTCAATAATTTCGATTATAGGCCACATCCACATCAAAATAGCTTTGAATCCCAATATAGCTTTGATCAACATCAATATGGGGTTGTAAACCAAAATTCCCAAAGTTATAGCCCATATCAACATCTTGAAAATAACCAAAATTTCAATTTTCCCTCAAATTCCAACAGTTTTGGTTACAAACATAATTTTTATAATCAAAATGATTTCCAATATCATTTTCATTTTTCTGAAATTTCAAACAACCATCACATTGGAAATAATGTTGATCGTGAAATTGATGTGGACAATAATTTTGAGAATCAAGAAATCCAAAACGAGAGCTCTCAAATCAACGATTTTAAACAATATCATCTTAAAATTCTCAATTAGAGGGCTAATGAACTTCTTTGTTTAATAACATCTTATAGAGAACGACGCGAGCAAAAAAATCAAATGGGCGTTGAATCAGAATATAATTCAGTTCTTACTGACAGCGAAAATTTTCAAATAACTACTTTGGAAATTGAGAATAACGATCTAAATGAAGTTGTTCAAAATTCCGTAAATGATTTGGACTTCAACTCTTTAAAGGAAAAAGATTTAAGCTCATATTTTGATCCTTCTCTTTCAGGTTGCGGGAAACTTTAAATTTTAGAAATTAAACAGAATAAAATTGTTGAATTTTTCAAAAACTCAAAATTGGAAAAGGATTTTAATGAACATGAATTTTTTGGATTATATGAGGATGAGGATGAAAGCTATAATTTGGTCAACCCGATCACCAATCTTAGTCCTGGAAAAACGATTGAAAATAACGTCAGCAATCCCGATAATCCTTCGATTCCAACCTCAAATCAGAATCTTGACGCTCTTTAGATGGTAACCAAGGCCAATTCGTCTGAACCTTCCAAATCTTCATCTTTTTCGAATGTTGGACATCCCAACATCTCTTCTTCTGATGTCGGCAACCCCGACAATATCTCTTCTTTAAATGTTGGCAATCCTAACAACTTGTAACGATCCAAAATTTTCAATGCAATTAGTTTGAATTTTTTGGAATATAAATTTTCCTTAACTAAGGTTTAAATATAAATTTTAACTTGAATAATTCTTAATTAAATGTCTTGTTCTATTTATAAATATGATTCTGTAAAGTATGATTTGTTCTAAAGATTTTACCAAACTTGAAATATTTTAAAGTAAGATTATTTTGATAAGATATGATCATAAAGATATAAATTTATTTATGTAGAGAATTTTGTGTATATTTTAATACAAATAAGAAATGATACTTAATTTTGATATGAGTTATAAGGATCTTTAAATATTTAAACTTTATTTTGGTTAATGTAATTTTGAGAAATTATATTTACAAGTAATGTCTTTTGTAAGTTATAAACATTACTTATAATATAATATTAATAAAGTGGGAAGGCAGTAATGAATTCTGAGTAAAATTTTAAGGCAAACATATTTTTTTTGAAACAATATCCATGTAGCAAAACAGTTCGTCCTTGGTCAAATAGTCAAACGATTAGTAATATAATTACTAAAACGATCGGTGTATGAGTATAAATTATAATTAAATATCCGCTTCGAATTATCGTTCTGTTTATGAATGCGCGGTCTCAAAATATTTTATAAAATTTTACTGTAATTTTTAATTTGGAAAATAAGCACATTTTAATGTATTTTAGGGCAACCGTGGAACTTTTGGAATTTACAAAAATAATCAACCGGTCTATTTTATTATTGGTTTGTGATCGATATACGTTGTTGTGCACAATTTTGTTATTAGTTGTATTCGTCATCAATAAATAAAAACAAATAAATTTTAACTACTAAACTATATTAGTAGAAAACAATAAGTGAATAAAATGTTTTGGTATTTTTATTTGTTCATTTCATTCATGGTTCATCAATAAAAGGGTAGGAATCGTGTAACACCCCGAGTTTTCGGTTGACAGTAATTAATAAACTATGGTACACTCAATTAAAAAACATAAGAATTAAGGGAAACGGGTTACGCCATTGCGTCCGCCTCGAAATTCTGCTTGAGATAGAGTTCGAGTTTACGCAAAACAGATAACGTGTGAAGAAGATATCTTTAATTTAAATATCGCAGCAAAACATGAAAAAAAAAAGAATGGGAAACGAATAATGTTTAGCATTGTTCTAGGGTTTGTAAACAAAAGACTTAGTAGCTCATTTGGTTGGAACACATGACTTGCATACAAGAGGTACAGAGTTCGATCCCCGCCAGCGCCTTATTTTTGTTTTAAGGGAATGGCTTAAAATAGCCTAGTGTGAACGCAATTCAAAAAGTGGTTTAGTGTGAAAATGGGTAATTGGGAAGATAGAGAAAAAAAATGAATATATATATATATAATAAATATATATATATATACATATACGCATATATATATATATATGACGTGTACGCATCATGTAGCGTATGTTGCGCATTTTTGGTTGTCAAGGATGGTTTTTTTTGGGCCTTCTCCAATTTGGAATTATGACAAATTAAAGGTAAGAAAATATTTATTCATATATAAATAAATATTTATATATGGGTAATTAATACGGTAAAGGGGAAAATGTATCTATTAAATACGTATTTACGTTTGAATTGGTGAACATTTAATACGCTGAGTCATTTCTGACTCATCGCTGAGTCAATGCTGAGTCATTTCTGACTCATGGCTGAGTCAATAGGATAACTCTATCTTGACTGAACGGTTGTGGTCATTTCTAGGATTAATCAAACGGCCTAAATTAATCCTAAATTTCTATATATACAACTCAAATCTCAACTAAAAATACGCACAAAATAAGATCGTGAGCCGCCATGCTGTCAGAGGGAAACTAAAGAGAGCCTCCACTTGAAAAGAGACGAACAACAAATCAATTCAAAGCTTAAAGCAACGTTAATCAAATTAAAGCAACGCCTACAACAAAGGATAGCACCTCCAAATTCAGAATTCAGATTTCTGAATTAAAGATTCGCCATACGCTGTAAGTAGAGTGCTATTCCGATATGAATTAAATAATTGTGTTGATTTGTGTAATGTAAGAAATGCAATTGTGGCGATAATAATAATATTTTTGTATGTTGCTTTGATGCAAAACGATTTGGGAATATTATGGTATACGATTGGATATTTTCAAGTACGCGATTTGCGTTGTAAACGAAATGGAATTGTGGCGATAATGACTTATATTTGTATGTTATTTTGATTCTAACGATTTGGCAATGCTATGGTTTGATTCATACAAGTATGTGGCTTATGTTGACAACCACATGTTGTGGAATTTTGATTGGGACTCATGCAAGCATATGATTCATATTGAAAACTACATGATTGTGGTAGTTATTTACAACACCCATTTGATAATTGCAAGCATATGATTCATGTTGAAAGTAACAACTATATGTTGTAATAATTTATTTAAGATTCATGCAAGTCCATGATCTATTGTTATGACAACATGATGTAAAATTCTATGGTCATCTTTAGCGTAATTTGATTCACCTAAGTATTATGATTCATATGAAGTTATGTTGGAATTGGCATCATAGTTCAAGTATAAAAATCATATTTTTGTGATAGTGACAAAAGCACGCATCTTTGTAAATTTGTATTAATTTTATGAACATGACTAAACTATGTTCGTTATTATGCCCAATTGAGAAACATGTTTTTAGGCTCATGTTGATATCATAAGTTACATTAGAATTACATTCCTCTTGCAAGTTTACATAGATAAAATAAAACCATGATGTAAGTTTAGATATGTTTATAATTCTCTGAATAGAATGAAAACCATGATTCATATAAGAATTAGGTTGGGATAATTTTAGTTGAACCATACTTTTGTATTAGTGACAAAAGTAAGTACCTTTTTGTTAACATGTAGTGGTTTTATGAACATGATTAGTTTATATTATGCCTAAATAAAAATATAGACTTATATTTCTAGTCAAGACCATGTGCCAACAATAATAATGATATCTAATTTAGTTAAATTCTTAATTTCAAGTTTACATGGTTAGTTGAACCTATAATTCATGTTTAAGTTTATGCCATTATCATATGACTAGAATAATTTATGTTTAAGTACTGCTTATGCCATAATCATATGAATAAAATAATTCATGTTTAAGTATTGTCTATGCATTAACCATATGAATAAAATGGTTCATGTATTATTTATGCCATGATTATATGAATAGAACGATGCATGTTTAAGTACTGCTTATTCCATAATCATATGAATAAAATAATTCATGTTTAAGTATTGTCTATGCATTAACCATATGGATAGAATGATTTATGTTTAAGTATTGTTTATGCTATGATTATATGGATAAAATGATTCATGTTATGCCATGATTATATGATGTTACAATTACAAGTTCACATGTGCCTATTTTATGTTAATTGAATCGTTCGTTGCAAGTTCATGCGTTCACACTCCCCTTTTTCATGATATCTTATAAACACCATGTTGTAAGCCTCCCCTTTTCATTTGGCTTAATTGGGTTTAAGCATTAAACCCAACACACCTTACATTGGAGCGAACGTGTAAAACGGGGGTAATGACGTTTGGGCTAAAATATAGAATATATGTGTTAGCATGTTCAACGCATGCCAACAATCTTGAAAAGCAATTAAGTGGCATAAATGAAATTTAACCAATAAAGATGAATTTGAATAATGGGCCGCAAATATTTACATATAAAAAGAAAAGAGACAAAATATGTAAATGTAGAAAATACGATGTGTTTAACCCGAGGTTGGATTGAGTTGTGATGTAAACCTGCCCGGAACCGCCCGGCTGTCCAGTAGTCACAACAATACCTATCCAATGTGGGTGGTTAAACACGGAGCCCAATAAGGACCCGAGGTTAGACTGAGTTGTGGCGTAAGACTGCCCGGACCCAACCGGCAACAGGCAGCCACAACAATACCTGTCTAATGTGAGAGGTCAAGGCTTTAATAAGACAATTAAGGCTGAGTCAGGATGGATAGGATTAAGTAAATTATATTAATACTTAATCAAAATGGAACATGCTAAACTAAACAGACTGATTGGGGGGTTAGGTTTATAAGACACTTAACCAACTTAGCATGTTGGCTAGAAATAGAAAACCTAGTAGCGGAGGACCCATTTCGCAGTAACCCTACAAGGTATCATGATACCCTGAAACTAGGCAGGGTGGGGCACGATTACTGGGCTGGTTGTAAGAGGTCAAATTGACGGCGGTGGTGCAGCAGTGTAGGTTCTAACGGGGTGCGGGCGTGCACACACTCCGGCGCAGAAAAATAAGGCACTGGGCACCAGTAGCATACCTGTGCATTCTAGGATTGTGTCGGGCCGCCACCATGGGACTTGATATACCCCATGGTGGGACCAGCATAGGTAACTACAACATCGGGGGCCGTAAGACACATGTAACTATGCGAGTAGGAGCCGATCATCATAAAATGGATCACTTCACCCTGATTATGGGGTGCCTGTTGGGAACTAGTTTATATGGGTTCAGAGATTAATATGGGGTACGATAGTATATTCGACCCTAGACAACTTAACTAAGTTTATGGTGCTTTCCCATTTCTAGTTTATACTTATCATACCCAGTTCTTTATTCATAGACTGAATAGTCCTAGACTTACTCAGGCTTTATGTCTGACTCTACTTTTCTTTCGTCTTCTTTCCTTCCGTCCCCCCCCCCCCCCCGGTCCACAGGGAGGGAATACCGTAGCTTGACCAGCCTTCATATCCAGCTTGAAGAGAAAGAATGTATTGCTTGGATCTTTTCGTTTTGGACTATGGCTTTGGACAGCAATTATGGGACTTTTGCAGTTTATTTATGTTTTCTTTATGCTTCTTTAAATAATGTAATCAAGACAGTTATGAAGATGTTATGTTTTTTTTGAAGTATTGTAAAACAAATTATGGCATGGATTGTGTAACGAATATTTTAATGAAATAAAAGTTGTTGTTTTCCGCTGTTCAAAAATATGTGTTCTTATATCTGTCTTGTATATCTGTGACTTATACTTATAAACCTCCACCAAAATTAGGGCATTCCCTTTGAGAATGACCCTAACGGACGTGGGGTGTTTCACTTGGTATCAGAGCATAGGTTTACCAGATAAGATAAAAAGTTTTGAAAATTTATTTTCAAAAAGGAAATTTAAAGAAGCATTTTTAAAAGATAAAAATATTATTTTATTTTAAAAAGGCAAAGTCCCCCCCAAAGCCATAGGTACTATCTTCTATCCTTCGTTTTGAATCTATCCTTTCTGTTTCAGCATGTCTGGAGACCTTACTGCCCACTTGTTGACGCTTTCACTCCTCCTCCTCCACGTAAACCAGCAAGCGGAAGAGTCCCAGAGTAGGAAGACAAATAATAGTCTAACAAGAAAGGATCGTAACAGTAATAATAAGAAACGAGAAAAAAGGAAATGCAATTTTTGTGGACGGAAGGGCACATAGCCAAGGATTGTAGAAAAAGGAAAAGAAAGAAAGGGGAATGTTTTCATTGTGGGGAGACTGGACACATCAACAAAGACTGCCCTGAGAAGACAGACTTTGAGAAGGGCGGGAAAGACAACAAGTCCCGAGAGAAGAGGAAGTGTAAATTCTGTGGCAAAGTGGGGCATTTAGTGAAAGATTGCCGGAAAAAGAAGGCCAAGATGAATGGTGGGTACTTTTCTTGCGGTGAGACAGGCCACATGGCTAAGGACTGCCCAAAGAAACGAGGTATAAATACTTCTGTAGAATGTGTAGTTTATCTTTATGATCACCCCGTTCGCACTTTATTTGATTCCGGCGCATCACACTCCTTTATCTCGTCTGCTTTAGTTAAAATCTCTGCACCTAAAAACTAGTATGGTAGAGGACCCCTTAATTGTTTCAAACCCAATTGGGGGCCCAGCTCATTTGTCTATGATCTGTTTGGGATTGAAAAATTTCTATTCTAATCGTAGAATTTCGATGTAGTGCCTTTGTTTTGGGCTTTTCGGGATATGGTTTGATTTTGGGCATGGATTGGCTATCCAGTAATGGGGCCATCCTTGATTTAAAAAAAAAAAGGGTTGTTAGGCTCCTGACCCAGCTCGGTAACACTTTGGAAATTTCTTGTAATCCCTCGTATGTGGTAATGCTTAGTTATCTTGAATCGCTAGATGCCTCCGTTGAAAAATTTGCAATCGATTAGAGTGGTCCGGGAATATCCGGATGTCTTTGAAGAGGTGAAGGGCTTGCCTCCGAAGCGGGAGATAGACTTACGCATATACCTTGTAGATAATGCAAAGCCCGTTGCGTTGCCTGTTAGACACATGGCTCCACGGGAAAGGAAAGAGCTCAGTAAACAGATTAAAGAGCTTCTAGAGAAGGGGTTCATTAGAAGGAGCATTTCAGAATGGGGCGCTCCAGTAGTGTTTGCCACTAAGGCAGAAGGTTCATTTCGCTTATGCATGAGTTGTGGAGAATCACCTTAGTAAGTACATTTGGCAACATGGTTGGCATTTATTTCCAAAAGATAGTTCCTTTACGTGGAATACCTTCTAGTAAGTGAACAAGATCTAAAATTCACTAGTGAATTTTGGAGAGCTTGCATGGAACCATGAGTACGCAGTTATGCTTGAGCCAAGTATACTAGAAGGAGAATAAGTGAAAGAGGGACGAGAGGCAACAGAGAAATAGGTTCCAACTCATATTTTGGAAACAAGAATTAAGAAGCTACAAAATTGTGAAGTTAAAGACAGACAAAGCATAATGGAGTTAAGCTCAAGAAATGCGACGTAGAAGATTGAAGACTAGATTCGTGCATCATATCTCTTCTTAAGAGTATATCCTTGATCCCTCTCTTCCTGTAGAGCTCACTTGCATGCTATCTTTTGTTTATATCCTCTCGGTCCCATTCTCAATCCAATTTCTATTGCAAACCCCATAGGGAGTATGACTCATCTGTTAGTAGCACATGTTGGGGCTTGAGGGTGTTCGTTGGATTGACCAAACTTTTTGGTTTAATAGGATATGGATTGGTCTTAGGAAGGGCTCCCTTGTGACCTAAATGGAGTCCATCATGCTTAGTTTCCTAGAATCATATATGGTGGTTGGGTTGAGTAATTCTTTAGGTGTCAGTCTAATGTTGATTTCGGTCTTCGGGGCTGGTGCTTAGAGAGTTCTCCTCCTAATCAATATATATGTGGAATAGATTTCCAGTTTTGACATTGCCTAATGGGCACAAAGTTTTTACTTGCTTCTATCATTCGACTATACCTTTAGATAGGAACAATTGGGGAAATGGCCTATAGGTTAGAGCTACCAGAAAAACTGGCCGAATCCACAACGTCTTTCACGTTTCGCATCTCCGAAAATGTCTACATGAGTCTGCTGAAGTGGTAGAGCCAAATATCCTAGAAGAAGCTGAAGTGGAACGCGAAGCAACCGTAAGGAAAGTTCCAACCTGCATATTAGGAACAGAAGTGAAGAAGCTACGCAACCGCGAAGTCAAGCTCGTCAAAGTTCGATGGAGCGACGCCGAGGAAGATGCAACTTGGGAAACTGAAGCTAAAATACGCGCAGCCTACCCTTTTCTTTTCGAGGGTACATCGTCGATCTTTCCTTTTTCCTTAAGTTGCGCTTTTATCTATCTTTTTAGGTATATCTCCTCGACCCTATCTTTTAGGTAGAAACTCTTTGGATGAAAACATGTAGTTGAAACATGTTATGGATGATGGTTGCAAGTGGTTGCAAGTGATTGCTAGTGGTTGCTCGTGGTTGCATATACACACACAATCTAGGTTTTAGATCGGCTCAGTCACTTCATATTGCATATGCATATATGTTTGCATTCGTATATGGTTGAACTTTAATGTGTTGTCATATGGATGTTGCATTTGTATGAATGATTGTGCACTCATGTAGAATCATGAATAGGAAAATTTGCATACATAATGGATTCATGGCACTCACATAATTCGCATTAAGGAGGTCAACTGAATCAGTAGACCGCCTGATTTTGCATTAGATAAGTACATGTACACACACACACTTCGCATATGATCATGAAGCATTAGAAGTCTTTTAAGGACAATGGATACTCGTGTTTGATGGATGAGTAGATGGATGTTTGGATGTTAGGATACATATATTTTTCCTAAACTTGAAGATTTCGGGGACGAAATCCTTTTAAGTGGGGGAGAATGTAACACCCCGAGTTTTCGGTTGACAGTAATTTAATAAACTATGGTATACTTAATTTAAAAAACATAAGAATTAAGGGAAACGGGTTATGCCATTGCGTCCGCCTCGAAATACTGCTTGAGATAGAGTCCGAGTTTACGCAAAACGGATAACGTGTGAAGAAGATATCTTTAATTTAAATATCGCAGCAAAACATGAAAAAAAGAAGAATGGGAAACGAATAACGTTTAGCATTGTTCTAGGGTTTGTAAGCAAAAGACTTAGTAGCTCATTTGGTTGGAACACATGACTTGCATACAAGAGGTACAGAGTTTGATCCCCGCCAGCGCCCTATTTTTGTTTTAAGGGAATGGCTTAAAATAGCCTAGTGTGAACGCAGTTCAAAAAGTGGTTTAGTGTGAAAATGGGTAATTGGGAAGATAGAGAAAAAATGAATATATATATATAATATATATATATATACACATATACGCATATATATGTATATGACATGTACGCATCATGTAGCGTATGTTGCGCATTTTTGGTTGTCAAGGATGGTTTTTTTTGGGCCTTCTCCAATTTGGAATTATGACAAAATAAAGGTAAGAAAATATTTATTCATATATAAATAAATATTTATATATGGGTAATTAATACGGTAAAGGGGAAAATGTATCTATTAAATACGAATTTACGTTTGAATTGGTGAACATTTAATACGCTGAGTCATTTCTGACTCATCGCTGAGTCAATGCTGAGTCATTTCTGACTCATGGCTGAGTCAATAGGATAACTCTATCCTGACTGAACGGTTGTGGTCATTTCTAGGATTAATCAAACGGCCTAAATTAATCCTAAAATTCTATATATACAACTCAAATCTCAACTAAAAATACGCACAAAATAAGATCGTGAGCCGCCATGCTGTCAGAGGGAAACTAAAGAGAGCCTCCACTTGAAAAGAGACGAACAACAAATCAATTCAAAGCTTAAAGCAACGTTAATCAAATTAAAGCAACGCCTACAACAAAGGATAGCATCTCCAAATTCAGAATTCAGATTTCTGAATTAAAGATTCGCCATACGCTGTAAGTAGAGTGCTATTCCGATATGAATTAAATAATTGTGTTGATTTGTGTAATGTAAGAAATGCAATTGTGGCGATAATAATAATATTTTTGTATGTTGCTTTGATGCAAAACGATTTGGGAATATTATGGTATACGATTGGATATTTGCAAGTACGCGATTTGCGTTGTAAACGAAATGGAATTGTGGCGATAATGACTTATATTTGTATGTTATTTTGATTCTAACGATTTGGCAATGCTATGGTTTGATTCATACAAGTATGTGGCTTATGTTGACAACCACATGTTGTGGAATTTTGATCGGGACTCATGCAAGCATATGATTCATATTGAAAACTACATGTTTGTGGTAGTTATTTACAACACCCATTTGATAATTGCAAGCATATGATTCATGTTGAAAGTAACAACTATATGTTGTAATAATTTATTTAAGATTCATGCAAGTATATGATTCATGTTAACAACTATATGTTATGATATTTTAATTGGAATTCATGCAAGTCCATGATCCATTGTTATGACAACATGATGTAAAATTCTATGGTCATCTTTAGCGTAATTTGATTCACCTAAGTATTATGATTCATATGAAGTTATATTGGAATTGGCATCATAGTTCAAGTATAAAAATCATATTTTTGTGATAGTGACAAAAGCACGCATCTTTGTAAATTTGTATTAATTTTATGAACATGACTAAACTATGTTCGTTATTATGCCCAATTGAGAAACATGTTTTTAGGCTCATGTTGATATCATAAGTTACATTAGAATTACATTCCTCTTGCATGTTTACATAGACAAAATAAAAACCATGATGTAAGTTTAGATATGTTTATAATTCTCTGAATAGAATGAAAACCATGATTCATATAAGAATTAGGTTGGGATAATTTTAGTTCAACCATACTTTTGTATTAGTGACAAAAGTAAGTACCTTTTTGTTAACATGTAGTGGTTTTATGAACATGATTAGTTTATATTATGCCTAAATAAAAGTATAGACTTATATTTCTAGTCAAGACCATGTGCCAACAATAATAATGATATCTAATTTAGTTAAATTCTTAATTTCAAGTTTACATGGTTAGTTGAACCTATGATTCATGTTTAAGTTTATGCCATTATCATATGACTAGAATAATTTATGTTTAAGTACTGCTTATGCCAAAATCATATGAATAAAATAATTCATGTTTAAGTATTTTCTATGCATTAACCATATGAATAAAATGGTTCATGTATTATTTAAGCCATGATTATATGAATAGAACGATGCATGTTTAAGTACTGCTTATGCCATAATCATATGAATAAAATAATTCATGTTTAAGTATTGTCTATGCATTAACCATATGGATAGAATGATTTATGTTTAAGTATTGTTTATGCTATGATTATATGGATAAAATGATTCATGTTATGCCATGATTATATGATGTTACAATTACAAGTTCATATGTGCCTATTTTATGTTAATTGAATCGTTCGTTGCAAGTTCATGCGTTCACACTCCCCTTTTTCATGATATCTTATAAACACCATGTTGTAAGCCTCCCTTTTTCATTTGGCTTAATTGGGTTTAAGCATTAAACCCAACACACCTTACATTGGAGCGAACGTGTAAAACGGGGGTAATGACGTTTGGGCTAAAATATAGAATATATGTGTTAGCATGTTCAACGCATGCCAACAATCTTGAAAAGCAATTAAGTGGCATAAATGAAATTTAACCAATAAAGATGAATTTGAATAATGGGCCGCAAATATTTACATATAAAAAGAAAAGAGACAAAATATGTAAATGTAGAAAATACGATGTGTTTAACCCGAGGTTGGATTGAGTTGTGATGTAAACCTGCCCGGAACCGCCCGGCTGTCCAGTAGTCACAACAATACCTATCCAATGTGGGTGGTTAAACACGGAGCCCAATAAGGACCCGAGGTTAGACTGAGTTGTGGCGTAAGACTGCCCGGACCCAACCGGCAACAGGCAGCCACAACAATACCTGTCTAATGTGAGAGGTCAAGGCTTTAATAAGACAATTAAGGCTGAGTCAGGATGGATAGGATTAAGTAAATTGTATTAATACTTAATCAAAATGGAACATGCTAAACTAAACAGACTGATTGGGGGGTTAGGTTTATAAGACACTTAACCAACTTAGCATGTTGGCTAGAAATAGAAAACCTAGTAGCGGAGGACCCTTTTCGCAGTAACCCTACAAGGTATCATGATACCCTGAAACTAGGCAGGGTGGGGCACGATTACTGGGCTGATTGTAAGAGGTCAAATCGACGGCGGTGGTGCAGCAGTGTAGGTTCTAACGGGGTGTGGGCGTGCACACACTCCGGCGTAGAAAAATAAGGCACTGGGCACCAGTAGCATACCTGTGCATTCTAGGATTGTGTCGGGCCGCCACCATGGGACTTGATACACCCCATGGTGGGACCAGCATAGGTAACTACAACATCGGGGGCCGTAAGACACATGTAACTATGCGAGTAGGAGCCGATCATCATAAAATGGATCACTTCACCCTGATTATGGGGTGCCTGTTGGGAACTAGTTTATATGGGTTCAGAGATTAATATGGGGTACGATAGTATATTCGACCCTAGACAACTTAACTAAGTTTATGGTGCTTTCCCATTTCTAGTTTATACTTATCATACCCAGTTCTTTATTCATAGACTGAATAGTCCTAGACTTACTCAGGCTTTATGTCTGACTCTACTTTTCTTTCGTCTTCTTTCCTTCCGTTTCCCCCCCCTCCAGGTCCACAGGGAGGGAATACCGCAGCTTGACCAGCCTTCATATCCAGCTTGAAGAGAAAGAATGTATTGCTTGGATCTTTTCGTTTTGGACTATGGCTTTGGACAGCAATTATGGGACTTTTGCAGTTTATTTATGTTTTCTTTATGCTTCTTTAAATAGTGTAATCAAGACAGTTATGAAGATGTTATGTTTTTTTTTGAAGTATTGTAAAACAAATTATGGCATGGATTGTGTAACACATATTTTAATGAAATAAAAGTTGTTGTTTTCCGCTGTTCAAAAATATGTGTTCTTATATCTGTCTTGTATATCTGTGACTTATACTTATAAACCTCCACCAAAATTAGGGCATTCCCTTTGAGAGTGACCCTAACGGAGGTGGGGTGTTTCAAATCGAATGACAACATTTTGTAAATGGAAAAGGGGCCTTAGCATTAGAAAAATGCCTATACACTTGTTTCACTTTTTAATGACTTGCACGTGAAAAAAGGTTCTAGGCATTTTGAGACATTTGTCATTTGATATATGAACCCTGCACCACGTGTTGTTTCGGCTTGCTTTAAGGACCGTACCATGCTTTAAATTCCTGGAGAATTTTCATTTTCCGCCCAGTACTACTCCGTCGTTCTTCTCCCTTCCCCTTTAACTATAGTCTGCCTCCCCTGTATCAATACGCAAGACGCTCCCCATCTCCTTTTCTTTTCCTCTTACAATCTGCCACCGCCCGCCACCTTAGCAAACTCCCACCGTACCGTCCTCCAACCACCGTGAGCCGCCCAGGTCACCATCACCCTCTCAAAGTCGTCAGTCCACCTCCACTCGGTTCTCCCCTCTTCTCCCACTTTGTGCTCGGCCTTCTTTTTCCCTCCACCACCTCACATCATCTCCGTCGCAGCTGCATGTCACCAAGACAGCCAGTCACACATTCCCGACCACCCTGTTTTACCATCCATCACCCATAGAACCCCTCCAATGCACCTCCGGCACCCCTCCACCAAAGGCTGCATCACCATCACCATCATAGCCGCATGCAGTTTTCCCTCCAAGACTTGCGTCCATCCTCTTCTTCCACTGTTGGAACAGTCCCCTTCTCTTTAAAAAAAAAGAGTTCATGTTTGTAGCTGCAGATATGTTGGAAAGGGCGGCATGCGACTGATAGCTTATAGGAATTTGCATGCATTTTTCAGTTTGGCTGCTCTTTGGCAGTAGGAACAATAACTTAAATAAAAGGAATGGCTTAATAGTGTTCATATATGTCCATTGGCTACTGCATGGTTCGATTTGAGGAATTTATGGATACGCGAAAATAAGATGAGAACATTTAATTTAATTTAATTTTATTGGTTAATTATAATTGGTTGATTATTATGATTAGTTAGCGATAATTATTGGTTGGTTAATGTTGATCGTTGTATGTGATGTTTGGATGAATATTTATGTTGTTAGAACACACTAGAGACTAATCGTTATCGACTTTAACACTCTGCACACAACAAAATTTGTTGTTAATTTGTGATGAGAAGGAATTACGCTCGATCCGAATCAGTCGTTAAACCGATCTAGACCGTTCGAAACGCCCTATCGTTTGAGAACAGGACAAAACAGAACGCATGCAGAAGAACATTTCATTGTATATTACAACAATGCATCAGATTACAAGAATATACAGAGTATAAATGAATATTACACAGAAATATCAGAGATTTAAATTACATTTAAATACATAGCAGCGGAAAATAATACAATACACAACTAGAAGAGATATACGGATACAAAGCTTTCCGGATACCGTTCCAGCTGTAAACCAGGATCCTGTGAATATAAATCTGCAAAACCAAAACTACTAGCTGCCCGTGTCAAAATAAGGGCACCCAGAGTTTAGGTTAAAACAATAAACTCCAGGTCAGTCATGTGACTGGTGTGAGAACTAAGACCGTTATTATCTTTATTTTCAAAGTTAGGTAAATCAAGGGACCACGCCGTATAACATGGAACGGGTTTCCTCCCAAGAATACCAGTGCATAAAACAACAGCGCAATGCTAGATAAAGAAAAATGAAGCTGTTATAAGACCCAGGTCCGATCACACAATGCAACGCAGCCGAGGATAGGGTTTTCCCTTATAATAGCCAAACATGCTTAGTACGTTTAAAACAGATCATTCGATACTACTATAAGTGTATAGTGTATAAAACAACTTCAAATCATAAGTATCAATCATAGGCGACATGAGCGTCCCATGCCACTATGTCGCCATATATAGGTTTACAAATAAAACCGCAAAGTCACGTATTTGGAAATTGGATTCCCATCTATGAACCGAGGCAAAAGATAGTCCTCAACCGATTCGACACAATCTAGCCCATGTCTCAGGCAAGTACTCAGTCCAGCCTTGGAGCGACAGGGCCGGTCCACCGATGTGGATTAAAATGCCTGAACACTACGTTTCCCCGCCCTTTGGGGCGTAAATGAGCCAACTAAATGACTCCATCGGTTCGAGAACGACCGATCAATCCGAGGCGCCTCGCAACAGCAATAACCACATAAGTCAAACTCGTTAGGGCGTGTAAAACCACTGACGCCACTTTTTAGCTAGAAGGAAACGCATGCCCTCCCTGAGGTCCGTCTCCCATTTTTGGTTCATACCGGGTGTGAAACTCGCGAAGTAAACGTTACACAGAGCTACGCCACAAAGGCCGTGCTCCGATCAGCAACCACAAGACTTTGCTTTTCAACAGAAGCCTCGATCAATTGCCACTTAGGTATGCCACACAGGCAATTCACTCCATGCGTTTGATAGCCATCAATATATAACCCCTGAGCTCGTGCGTCTCTGAGAAGGGCGTTAAGCAAGAGAATAAATTCTCCGCCAAGGAACAGATATATATTTAATAGAAATCAATCACACGGACTAAAATCCAATGTCAGACACACAGTCCATTTACAAGTCTGTTCTGGGTCTGAACGAAACCGGAGGCACCTAGTACCTCGCATATCCATCGATCTCCAAGTACGTCTGGACGATCACCAACTGTTTCCATCTTCTTGGGTGTACAGCCCAATCAAGATCATCAGTAATCACCCAAACGACGTGAAGACCTCCGGTCTTCGACCATCGTCTTTATCTCCGACTTATCGTCGTATCAGTTATTCAGAATGGGATAAACCCGGTCTTTCCGAATAACTCGCATATATTTTAAATAAGTGTTACACAAACACAATATACGCCTCATTCCAATTTATCAGTCACTAACCGTAAATTAATCAAGAGAATAATTTCCCAAATATTAACCCCGAAGGCCGAAACCAACATCAGATCAATATCCAGAAAACCATTCTGCTTGGCTAACCGACAGTTAGTTTCTAAATTTCACATTCATAGGGAAAGGTTCTCATTAATTTTATCAAAGATAAATCAGTAAAATTTATTCTTTAATCTGTTTTTGAATATCAATTCAAACTAGTCGGGATTAGCGAACCTTACCGAAGTAATCATTTATTTTAATTTCCCAATCCCAACCTATTCATCCCATGAAGTAAAACTGGTAATACTTCATATCTAACACCACAGTGTTATCGGTAAATTCAATTACCATTTCACGTTCAAATCTAATTAAAGATTTAACTATCGCCTGGAGAAAAACTGGTGATACTCCATTCTCGATCATTTCGATCTAATTAAAGATTCATTAAAACTCCACTTAGTTTTAATTGTTAACTGGGTTAAAGAATCCGTGTCATTTAAAACACGGTTCACGATAAACCCAAAATCACATTCATTAATTATCGGGTTAAAGAACGAGTGTTATTTAAAACACTGTCCACGATAAACCCAAAAATCAATGTCAATTCCATTCCAATTAAATATTATTTAATTGGTACACTTCATTAAATCCAAGTAAAAAGATTTAATCTTTTCTCAATAGGGTTCAAGAACAGTGTTAGTGAAGACACCATTCACGACAAACCCAAATCACATTTGATATTCAATACAAGGCTCTGAATAGAAAATATATCGGCTTATATTCAATATCAAATTCTATGATTAACAAATGTCGTATCGGAAATAACGATATAAATAGATATCTTTCAAACTTCCATAACAACATCCGTATAATCACGAATCCCAACATCGAAATATTCCAATGACAATTTTGATTCAAATCCACTCCAATGCAATCATTGGAAATTCTGGTTATTAATTTTTAAAACCCTTTTCAAATTCAATTTATTTATTTAAAAATAAATAGAATTATATTTCTAGTTCAAAACTAGTTCATTTCGATAAAAATCTATTTTTATCTTTTCAAATATGGAGTTTTTCATCCCAATTCTTTCTAGATCATTTCTTATGATTTTACACAAATTATTACTATTTTTAATAATTTTATCAAGGCCAGTACAGTCGATTTCCATCAATGGCCATCGAACTGCACTTACAGCGACCTTTTTCAAATTTGATTTGGACGTAACTCCAAATCCAACCGTTAGATTTTGAATTTTTAATATTCGTTAGAAAGCTCTTTTCGATACGAACCCAACGGTTCCGGTTTTAGGAGAATCCGACGGTCGGATCTCCCGTAATGTCCGTTTGAAATAAATGGTCGAAATTCACGAACTGCCGCGGCGTGGCGCGTTCTATTCAGGCCATTATTTTATATATATAATATATATAATATATACTTCGTCGATTTCTATTTAAAAATAATTTTATAAATGGTTTTAAATTCGTTTCAAAAACAATTTCAACTTCCATTTCAATCCAAAGCAAAATTGAATTCTTCTTTATAAATTCGTTTTAAAATTCATTTCTATTCAATTCAAATTTCAATTCAATTTGAATTCATTTCAATTTGTTTCCAATTCAATTCGAGTTCGTTTTCAATTCAATTCGAATTGGTTTTATATTCAATTCAATTCAAATTCGTTATCTATTCAATTAAATTCGAATTCGTTTTCCATTCAATTCGAATTCATTATATATTCAATTCATTTCGAAATCGTTATATATTCCATTCATTTTGATTTCATTTCAAAATATGCGTTTTCGAAATCACTTTTCAATATGCATTTTAAAATGAATAAAATCGATATAAATATCGTTCACGTCAAAATGGCGTCAATCCAACCAACACGGCTTCATATATTTCTATTTTCAAATATTCTATTCAACAAATGAATATTTATTTTTGTCAACACACGACTAATCTCAACGAATGAGTATTGTCCACGTGTGACAATTTTTGTTAAATTATTTCGTTCAACACATGACTAATCTCAACGGATGAGTACAGTCAACACATGAACCTTTATTTTATATTGATAAAGATGCAAATTTTATTATTAAAATATTTCGTTCAACACATGACTAATCTCAACGAATGAGTACAGTCAACACATGAACCTTTATTTTATAAAATTCTTTATTTTCCAAATTGGAATGAGGCCCAATCAATCACCATATAATGTTAATTATATGGATTTTCCTACATCACACGTATATAATAACATTGCAAAATAATCAACCATCAGCCAAAGTGCACTACACTGTATAAGCATCAAATATAGGTATCTAACGCTTATAACAGCCTGTCAATCAATCGATCGACATATTTAATCAATCAAGATGAGTGAACTTCAAATTTCATCCCAACACCCGTGTGGGGTATCAAACAATCAAACACAGATTTTAGTTGTGCAGTTGGGCGATGTGTAAAATCTATCGACCCAATCAATGTCCTTCAAATAGGTGTACATAAACAAACCGTCCAGTTTGTAAATGAATATTTTATTTTAACATATGAATTTCTATTCAGTTCATTCTTTAAATAAAACGATATTTTTATTTTTCTAACTTATTTTAGAAAATTTCGGCGGCACAACGGCACGATACTAGAAACGGGACGAGGCCTAGCCTTATCACCGGTCTAGTGAAGGCCCACGTCATTCACACATCAATCAAATCAATTTATTTCACCCAACAATTCAATTTCAAATCAAATCATCTAATCTACTACACAACCAAACAATTTAACAAACAAGCCATCCATGGTCTGTGGATGACGGGTGTCGTGTGCTACTAAGCACCGTCTGCATCCTAGTATATATATATAACTAGAAAAAGAAATGGAAGAGTGAGGAGTCCTCACCGATAGCTATCCAAACATCTTGACTCTCCTTTGATATAAATCTTCTTCGTTCTCGCCTTTTTGTTACCTTCGTTGCCCGCTTTCACTACCTATGTAAAAATCGAATTTTTACTTCGCTATTCAATTTATAAAAATCTTATTTTTATTTCGAAGTTCAATATATAAAAATCATATTTTTATTTCGAAGTTCAATATATAAAAATCATATTTTTATTTCGAAGTTCAATATATAAAAATCATATTTTTATTTCGAAGTTCAATATATAAAAATCATATTTTTATTTCGCTAGTTCTATTTATAAAAATCATGCGATATATATTTTCAAAACCTTGTGATATATACATATTCAAAACATTGCGAGGTATATATTCAAAACGTTGTGATATATATATATTTTCAACAATGCTAATTTTTATATTTAAAATCATTTCAAATTTATATTTTCTAAGCCATGCAAATTTTACTTTTCAAAAACAAAGTTATTTATCTTTATAAACCATATTTTGAAACAAAGTTATTTAAAAATCTAAAGGTAACTCAATGTTATTTATAAAATAAAATTTCAGATTTTTTTTCAAAACAATACAATATATATACATATTCAGATTTTTTTTAACAAAGTTACATATGTGAAATTACTTAAACTAAAATAAATAAAACAAAAGAAAGCTCACTGTCATCGTTCTTGAACTAGTAAAGTACGTCGCCTCCTAGGTTTAGCCATCGCCACTTACACAGGCCGCCGGTCACCAATCCGTCACCCCCACCATGAAGCCCGTCGTTCACGCCACCATCACCAGGAAGCGCGCGCCGTTCGGTAGTCTAGTTCGCCAGAAAAAGGGGTCGAACGGCGTCAGTTTGCGCCCCAAATATTCCCTGAATACTGAACGATAGCTGCTCTGACTCGTATGGATTTGTAGGGGGAGGAAAACGCTTTGATTTGCCTTCAGGAATTATCGAATTTCATAGTGGATCAAAAGAAAAAAAGAATGGAAAGTTTTGAAGCGTTTCCGTCGAGTGTTCAAGGGAGGGAGGCGCGATACAGGCGTTGACCGCGGGTTTAAACCAAATGAGGGCTTGACCAAAAAGAAAATAGGGTTAGGTATATATATAATATTATTTATTTCGTAAAAATAGGGTTTTTGCATACGATCTCCAAATCAAACCCAACACCTATCGCCCCTAGCTAAATACCCCCATTCCGAACACAATGGGATATGTATCGCAAGCTGATTCGATCGTTTCAATTAGTTTCCATTGAATTTACATTTAAATCACTATATTGAATTTTAAACGTACATTTCAAATTACCGGGGTCACATACTAACTAGAAAAATTCTCGAAAAATATTTTCAAGCTTCGTATTGACGATACGGTCCTAACAAAACTAGTTTCATCGAATTCTGAGACCGTTGGAAAAATGGCCATTTTCCAGTCGATTAAAATCAACTGAAACTGGTCAAACGCGTTTTACTTCGCCACGCTCACAAAATGATTCGAAAAATTATGAAATTTGAAATCTAGCAATAACTTTACATCCCGGATCCAACAAAACTGGTTTCGTCGAAATCCGAGGTCATTTGCAAAATTTCCAGTTTTAAGGGCCTGAATTCCATAGCGACTATTCAAAATTTTCAACTGGACATATCTTTTGATTCCCGCTATGACATTTCAATTTTCCGGATTCGTTGGAAAGATATTCACTATTAGATTCCATTATTTTTGGTTTCACTAAAATCCGGATTGTTTTGCACCCGGTACATTCAATTGAAGTTTGAAATCGAATTATCGAACTACCGCGCCATTTTCAATTCTATTTATAATTATATATAAATATTTATATTCTAACGACGGCGTATATAATATATACGTTCTAATTATACTCAAAATAAATTTCTCGTCGATATTATTTAAAATAATTCATTTTAAATACCCAAAATTCGCTAAAATTGCCGAAATAAAAATTTCAAACTGGCTCGCATTTTACGGGTTGTTACAATCTCCCCCACTTAAAACTTTTCGTCCCCGAAAAGGAACAAAGTCGAAAGTGGTTTGATCATTCAACTCTACGCTCGATCTGGCTTCCATTCTCCAACTTTTCAGTTTCTGAGAATTTTCAAATTTTCAAAAATTTGGCTAACACCCTAAATTTTCGAAAAATTTCGCCATAACCTCCCCTGCACCGGGAGCATCGGAGAATTTCAAATAGCTTCCCCGGTCCTTCAGATCTCAAAAAGAAAAAGAAAAAGCCAAGCGGCTAGCCAATAGGCTGACAAAATCATCATCACCCAAACAAAACAATAAATTATGTAGTAAACATGTACCTATTTGTCGGGCAAACAAATTTTATTCTCTGGCTCTAGCCTCCTTGCTATGACCTGTTCAATGATACATATATATATATATATATATATATATATATATATATATGTGTGTGTGTGTGCAAGCAAATGCAACCAATTTTCAATATAATCCAATATTTGGTTCAATTAGGCTAAATGGTACAAAATTATCAACCAAATAAACAAACAACACAAACATCAATCAATTAGTTGGTTAGCTTTTGAAATGGATAACTTTGATACATAGTCAAAAATCAGATTTTTGATGCCAAATCACAACAATAGGCCCTATCTAATTTTGGTTCTCACACCAGTCAATAGGAAATATATAGATATCACACCTTCGAAACACGAATACCAATTCTGATGATGTTCGAACTATCATCAGAATCATCTTCGGACGACTAGAGTGTGATTCTATATCTATCCAGTATATTAAAACTTCAAATACAGGTTTGCAAGGCGTGTATGCAAAATCTTTATATACTGGACTGTCCTAATCAATATGAAATAAATAACCAAATACGAATAGTTGATTTAGATTTTCAAAACAAAAATTGTTTTCATTTTTAAAAATATACTCTTCACACTCGTTCTAGGATACTACTGATCCTTTCTCTAACGAGTCATTCTAATTGGATATTACTAATCCAATATCTGATGAATACTTTCGCATGGTTCTAATGTGCCTTGTTCTCTAGTTTTGTAAACCAAAGCTCTGATACCACGTGTGACGAGAAGGAATTTCGCTCGATCTGAATCAGTCGTTAAACCGATCTAGACCGTTCGAAATGCCCTATCGTTTGAGAACAGGACAAAACAGAACGCATGCAGAAGAACATTTCATTGTATATTACAACAATGCATCAGATTACAAGAATATACAGAGTATAAATGAATATTACACAGAAATATCAGAGATTTAAATTACATTTAAATACATAGCAGCGGAAAATAATACAATACACAAATAGAAGAGATATACGAATACAAAGCTTTCCGGATACCGTTCCAGCTGTAAACCAGGATCCTGTGAATATAAATCTGCAAAACCAAAACTACTAGCTGCCCGTGTCAAAATAAGGGCACCCAGAGTTTAGGTTAAAACAATAAACTCCAGGTCAGTCATGTGACTGGTGTGAGAACTAAAACCGTTATTATCTTTATTTTCAAAGTTAGGTAAATCAAGGGACCACGCCGTATAACACGGAACGGGTTTCCTCCCAAGAATACCAGTGCATAAAACAACAGCGCAATGCTAGATAAAGAAAATTGAAGCTGTTATAAGACCCAGGTCCCATCACACAATGCAACGCAGCCGAGGATAGGGTTTTCCCTTATAATATCCAAACATGCTTAGTACGTTTAAAACAGATCATTCGATACTACTATAAGTGTATAGTGTATAAAACAACTTCAAATCATAAGTATCAATCATAGGCGACATGAGCGTCCCATGCCACTATGTCGCCATATATAGGTTTACAAATAAAACCGCAAAGTCACGTATTTGGAAATTGGATTCCCATCTATGAACCGAGGCAAAAGATAGTCCTCAACTGATTCGAGACAATCTAGCCCATGTCTCAGGCAAGTACTCAGTCAAGCCTTGGAGCGACAGGGCCGGTCCACCGATGTGGATTAAAATGCCTGAACACTACGTTTCCCCGCCCTTTGGGGCGTAAATGAGCCAACTAAATGACTCCATCGGTTCGAGAACGACCGATCAATCTTAGGCGCCTCGCAACAACAACAACCACATAAGTCAAACTCGTCAGGGCGTGTAAAACCACTGACGCCACTTTTTAGCTAGAAGGAAACGCATGCCGTCCCTGAGGTCCGTCTCCCGTTTTTGGTTCATACCGGGTGTGAAACTCGCCAAGTAAATGTTACACAGAGCTACGCCACAAAGTCCGTGCTCCGATCATCAACCACAAGACTTTGGTTTTCAACAGAAGCCTCGATCAATTGCCACTTAGGTATGCCACACAGGCAATTCACTCCATGCGTTTGATAGCCATCAATATATAACCCCTGAGCTCGTACGTCTCAGAGAAGGGCGTTAAGCAAGAGAATAAATTCTCCGCCGCCAAACAGATATATATTTAATAGAAATCAATCACACGGACTAAAATCCAATGTCAGACACACAGTCCATTTACAAGTCCGTTCTAGGTCTGAACGAGACCGGAGGCACCTAGTACCTCGCATATCCATCGATCTCCAAGTACGTCTGGACGATCACCAACTGTTTCCATCTTCTTGGGTGTACAGCCCAATCAAGATCATCAGTAATCAACCAAACGACGTGAAGACCTCCGGTCTTCTACCATCGTCTTCATCTTCTACTTATCGTCGTATCAGTTATTCAGAATGGGATAAACCCGGTCTTTCCGAATAACTCGCATATATTTTAAATAAGTGTTACACAAACACAACATACGCCTCATTCCAATTTATCAGTCACTAACGGTAAATTAATCAAGAGAATAATTTCCCAAATATTAACCCCGAAGGCCGAAACCAACATCAAATCAATAACCAGAAAACCATTCTGCTTGGCTAACCGACAGTTAGTTTCTAAATTTCACATTCATAGGGAAAGGTTCTCATTAATTTTATCAAAGATAAATCAGTAAAATTTATTCTTTAATCTATTTTTGAATATCAATTCAAACTAGTCGGGATTAGCGAACCTTACCTAAGTAATCATTTATTTTAATTTCCCAATCCCAACCTATTCATCCCATGAAGTAAAACTGGTAATACGTCATATCTAACACCACAGTGTTATCGGTAAATTCAATTACCATTTCACGTTCAAATCTAATTAAAGATTTAACTATCACCTGGAGAAAAACTGGTGATACTCCATTCTCGATCATTTCGATCTAATTAAAGATTCATTAAAACTCCACTTAGTTTTAATCGTTAACTGGGTTAAAGAATCCGTGTCATTTAAAACACAGTTCACGATAAACCCAAAATCACATTCATTAATTATCGGGTTAAAGAACGAGTGTTATTTAAAACACTGTCCACGATAAACCCAAAAATCAATGTCAATTCCATTCCAATTAAATATTATTTAATTGGTACACTTCATTAAATCCAAGTAAAAAATTTAATCTTTTCGCAACTGGGTTCAAGAACAGTGTTAGTGAAGACACCATTCACGACAAACCCAAATCACATTTGATATTCAATACTAGGCTCTGAATAGAAAATATATCGGCTTATATTCAATATCAAATTCTATGATTAACAAATGTCGTATTGGAAATAACGATATAAATAGATATCTTTCAAACTTCCATAACAACATCCGTATAATCACGAATCCCAACATCGAAATATGCCAATGACAATTTTGATTCAAATCCACTCCAATGCAATCATTGGAAATTCTGGTTATTAATTTTTAAAACCCTTTTCAAATTCAATTTATTTATTTAAAAATAAATAGAATTATATTTCTAGTTCAAAACTAGTTCATTTCGATAAAAATCTATTTTTATCTTTTCAAATATGGAGTTTTTCATCCCAATTCTTTCTAGATCATTTCTTATGCTTTTACACAAATTATTACTATTTTTAATAATTTTATCAAGGCCCGTACAGTCGATTTCCATCAATGGCCATCGAACTGCACTTACAGCGACCTTTTTCAAATTTGATTTGGACGTAACTCCAAATCCAACCGTTAGATCTTGAATTTTTAATATTTGTTAGAAAGCTCTTTTCGATACGAACCCAACGGTTCCGGGTTTAGGAGAATCCGACGGTTGGATCTCCCGTAATGTCCGTTTGAAATAAATGGTCAAAATTCACGAACTGTCGCGGCGCGGCGCGTTCTATTCAGGCCATTATATTATATATATAATATATATATAATATATACTTCGTCGATTTCTATTTAAAACGAATTTAATAAATGGTTTTAAATTCGTTTCAAAAACAATTTCAACTTCCATTTCAATCCAAAGCAAAATTGAATTCTTCTTTATAAATTCGTTTTAAAATTCATTTCTATTCAATTCAAATTTCAATTCAATTTGAATTCATTTCAATTTGTTTCCAATTCAATTCGAGTTCGTTTTCAATTCAATTCGAATTGGTTTTATATTCAATTCAATTCAAATTCGTTATCTATTCAATTAAATTCGAATTCGTTACGTTTGCTATTCAATTGAAATCAAATTCTTTTTCCATTCAATTCGAATTCATTATATATTCAATTCATTTCGAAATCGTTATATATTCCGTTCATTTTGATTTCATTTCAAAATATGCGTTTTCGAAATCACTTTTCAATATGCATTTTAAAATGAATAAAATCGATATAAATATCGTTCACGTCAAAATTGCGTCAATCTAACCATCACGGCTTCATATATTTCTATTTTCAAATATTCTATTCCACAAATGAATATTTATTTTTGTCAACACACGACTAATCTCAACGAATGAGTACTGTCCACGTGTGACAATTTTTGTTAAATTATTTCGTTCAACACATGACTAATCTCAACGGATGAGTACAGTCAACACATGAACCTTTATTTTATATTGATAAAGATGCAAATTTTATTATTAAAATATTTCGTTCAACACATGACTAATCTCAACGAATGAGTACAGTCAACACATGAACCTTTATTTTATAAAATTCTTTATTTTCTAAATTGGAATGAGGCCCAATCAATCACCATATAATGTTAATTATATGGATTTTCCTACATCACACGTATATAATAACATTGCAAAATAATCAACCATCAGCCAAAGTGCACTACACTGTATAAGCATCAAATATAGGTATCTAACGCTTATAACAGCCTGTCAATCAATCGATCGACATATTTAATCAATCAAGATGAGTGAACTTCAAATTTCATCCCAACACCCGTGTGGGGTATCAAACAATCAAACACAGATTTTAGTTGTGCAGTTGGGCGATGTGTAAAATCTATCGACCCAATCAATGTCCTTCAAATAGGTGTACATAAACAAACCGTCCAGTTTGTAAATGAATATTTTATTTTAACATATGAATTTCTATTCAGTTCATTCTTTAAATAAAACGATATTTTTATTTTTCTAACTTATTTTAGAAAATTTCGGCGGCACAACGGCACGATACTAGAAACGGGACGAGGCCTAGCCTTATCACCGGTCTAGTGAAGGCCCACGTCATTCACACATCAATCAAATCAATTTATTTCACCCAACAATTCAATTTCAAATCAAATCATCTAATCTACTACACAACCAAACAATTTAACAAACAAGCCATCCATGGTCTGTGGATGACGGGTGTCGTGTGCTACTAAGCACCGTCTGCATCCTAGTATATATATATAACTAGAAAAAGAAATGGAAGAGTGAGGAGTCCTCACCGATAGCTATCCAAACATCTTGACTCTCCTTTGATATAAATCTTCTTCGTTCTCGCCTTTTTGTTACCTTCGTTGCCCGCTTTCACTACCTATGTAAAAATCGAATTTTTACTTCGCTATTCAATATATAAAAATCATATTTTTATTTCGAAGTTCAATATATAAAAATCATATTTTTAGTTCGAAGTTCAATATATAAAAATCTTATTTTTATTTCGAAGTTCAATATATAAAAATCATATTTTTATTTCGAAGTTCAATATATAAAAATCATATTTTTATTTCGAAGTTCAATATATAAAAATCATATTTTTATTTCACTAGTTCTATTTATAAAAATCATGCGATATATATTTTCAAAACCTTGTGATATATACATATTCAAAACTTTGCGAGGTATATATTCAAAACGTTGTGATATATATATATATATTTTCAACAATGCTAATTTTTATATTTAAAATCATTTCAAATTTATATTTTCTAAGCCATGCAAATTTTACTTTTCAAAAACAAAGTTATTTATCTTTATAAACCATATTTTGAAACAAAGTTATTTAAAAATCTAAAGGTAACTCAATGTTATTTATAAAATAAAATTTCAGATTTTTTTTCAAAACAATACAATATATATACATATTCAGATTTTTTTTTTAACAAAGTTACATATGTGAAATTACTTAAACTAAAATAAATAAAACAAAAGAAAGCTCACTGTCATCGTTCTTGAACTAGTAAAGCACGTCGCCTCCTAGGTTTAGCCATCGCCACTTACACAGGCCGTCGGTCACCAATCCGTCACCCCCACCATGAAGCCCGTCGTTCACGCCACCATCACCAGGAAGCGCGCGCCGTTCGGTAGTCTAGTTCGCCAGAAAAAGGGGCTCGAACGGTGTCAGTTTGCGCCCCAAATATTCCCTGAATACTGAACGATAGCTGCTCTGACTCGTATGGATTTGTAGGGGGAGGAAAACGCTTTGATTTGCCTTCAGGAATTATCGAATTTCATAGTGGATCAAAAGAAAAAAAGAATGGAAAGTTTTGAAGCTTTTCCGTCGAGTGTTCAAGGGAGGGAGGCGCGATACAGGCGTTGACCGCGGGTTTAAACCAAATGAGGGCTTGACCAAAAAGAAAATAGGGTTAGGTATATATATAATATTATTTATTTCGTAAAAATAGGGTTTTTGCATACGATCTCCAAATCAAACCCAACACCTATCGCCCCTAGCTAAATACCCCCATTCCGAACACAATGGGATATGTATCGCAAGCTGATTCGATCGTTTCGATTAGTTTCCATTGAATTTACATTTAAATCACTATATTGAATTTTAAACGTACATTTCAAATTACCGGGGTCACATACTAACTAGAAAAATTCTCGAAAAATATTTTCTAGCTTCGTATTGACGATACGGTCCTAACAAAACTAGTTTCATTGAATTCTGAGACCGTTGGAAAAATGGCCATTTTCCAGTCGATTAAAATCAATTGAAACTGGTCAAACGCGTTTTACTTCGCCACGCTCACAAAATGATTCGAAAAATTATGAAATTTGAATTCTAGCAATAACTTTACATCCCGGATCCAAAAAAACTGGTTTCGTCGAAATCCGAAGTCATTTGCAAAATTTCCATTTTTAAGGGCCTGAATTCCATAGCGACTATTCAAAATTTTCAACTGGACATATCTTTTGATTCCCGGTATGACATTTCAATTTTCCGGATTCGTTGGAAAGATATTCACTATTAGATTCCATTATTTTTGGTTTCACTAAAATCCGGATTGTTTTGCACCCGGTACATTCAATTGAAGTTTGAAATCGAATTATCGAACTACCGCGCCATTTTCAATTCTATTTATAATTATATATAAATATTTATATTCTGACGACGGCGTATATAATATATACGTTTTAATTATACTCAAAATAAATTTCTCGTCGATATTATTTAAAATAATTCATTTTAAATACCCAAAATTCGCTAAAATTGCCGAAATAAAAATTTCAAACTGGCTCGCATTTTACGGGTTGTTACATAATTGTTGTGTTTACTGTGGATGGATTCATGTTCATATGGTTGTTTATTTGTTTTTTATGTTTGCATCACACACGACGTAGTGGTGTGGTTATGCGGATTATTGATTCGAATCTCCTTGCCATGCAAATAACGATTTTATTATTAAAATTAAAAATTTGAAATTTGACTTTGAACTTTATTTGTAATGATACAGAATTTCGCTCAGTCCAGATCGATCGCTAAACCGACCAAGACCGTTCGAAATACCGGATTGTTACAGTTTGGTATCAGAGCTTTGGTTTGCAAAGCTCGAGAACAAGACACATTAGAACCAAACGAAAGAATTCATCAAAGATTGGATTAGTAATATCCAATAAGAATGACTCGTTAGAGATAGGATCAGTTGTATCCTAGAATGAGTCAGAAGAGTGAAATTTTAAAATCAAACTTAGTTTTAAAATTTTATAAACATTATTATACGTCTTTGAATATTTTATTTGTATTGATTTGGACAATCGAGTATATCAAGATTTTGCATATACGCCTAGCTAGCATGTATTCGGAGTCTCAAATATAATGGATAGATATAGAATCACACTCTGGTCACCCGGAGATGATTCTGATGATTGTAGCTACATCATCAGAATTTATGTTCGAGTTTCGAAATTGTGATATCTATATATTTCCAATTGACTGGTGTGAGAACCAAAACTAGATAGGGTTATTGTTGTGAATTAGCATCAAAAACATGACTTTCAGTATTTATATTAAAATTATGAATTTGAAACGTTAACTCACTAATTGATTGATGGTTATATTGTATGATTATTTGTTAACTAATAAACCAATTATGTGAAAGAACGATACATATAACCATATTGAACAGAATTGAAATTTGCTTGAATTTGCATATATATACACATGTATATACATTGAATAGGTCATAGCAAGGAGGCTAGAAAAGAGGAATAAAATTGTATGCCTGTCAAATAGGTACATGTTTATTGTATTTATTGGGATTTTTGATGATTTTATGAACCGATTGGCTAGCCGCTTGGCTTTTTCTTTTTGATTGGAGAGGCCTATGTGGCGGTTTGGGGATTTTCCCAATGCTCCCAGTACAAAGGAGGTTATGGCGAAATTTTTTGAAAATTTAGGGTATTAGCCAAATTTTTGAAAATTTTGAAAAGTTCTTAGAAACTGAAAAGTTGAAGAACTTAAGCCATAATGAAATAATGAAAGTTGAGTTGATTAGTAAACAAATTTCAACTCCGTTCCTTTTCGAGGACGAAAATATTTTAAGTGGGGGATATTGTAATAACCCGGAAATTCTGAACGAATATAAAAATTTTATTTTGGCTATTTTATTGAATTCTGGATATTTAAAATGATTTATTTTAAATAATAACGACTAAAAATTTGTTTTCAACGAAGTTAGAACGTATAAATTTATTTTAATTATATAACGAGCCTGAAATGGTGCGGTAGTTTGAAAATTCGATTTCTCATTTCAATTGAACATATAGAATTCAATATAAGTCAGAATTGGGCAAAACAAGAAATATTTGAATTTGTATACGAATATCTTTCTAACGAATGTAGGAAACTGATATTTCACTTTAGAAGTTGAAAGATACGTCCAGTTTCAAATTCTGAAAAGTCGCTATGGAATTTATATATATTTATTATATATATAAGCCCTTAAAAATAGCCATTTTGCAAAGGACCTCCGTTTTCGACGAAACCACTTTTGTTGGAACCAGAATGTCAAATTATTGCTAGGTTCCAATTTTCATAATTTTTGGAATCAATATATGAGCGTGGCACACTTAAACGCGTTTGACCAGTTTAGTTGAATTTAATCGACTTGAAAATGGCCATTTTTCAAATGGTCTCCAAATTCGACGAAATCAGTTTTATTGGGACCGTAACATCCAAACATAGCCAGATTTATTTTTCTGGAATTTTTGAAGTCAATATGTGGCCCCATTAATTTAAAATGTGCATTGAAATCAGTTTTGAATGTTAAACTGATTTATATTGTAATTTTAATGAAAACTTATCGAAATAGCCGAATGGGCTTATGATACATATCCCATTGTGTTCGGAATGGGGGTAATACGCTAGGGGCGACAGTGAGTGGATTCGATTTAGGGTTCAAATGAAAAAGTAACTTTTTAGAACTTAAGTTAATTAAATTATATATTCATTTATAAAAGTCAACCCCACTACTATCTCTCTTTCTCCTTTCTCTATGATTCAAAATCGAAATCAAAAATAAAAAGAAAAAAAGAAAAGGGCGCTCGACAATGACCGGAGCCATCACCAGAGGGCCGACGTCCCCTTGCTCCACCACCTACACGAGCCGCCTCCAGCCTCGCCACTCCTCCTCTGGTCCTCGAATCCCTGAAGCGACGGCCCCGGAAACCCCGACCCCCACGGAAACGCCCCCAGCCCGACGCACACTCGCCGCCGTTCACCAGGCCACTGCGACTGCCTTCCAACCTCCGTCGCCTCCCCTTGTAGCGCACCTCCTTCTCCATTTCAAACCCTAGCTCGAATCGGTCCCTTTTTGGATCGAACACTATGAGACCCTCCCTCCATCGCGAGTGCAAAGCCGCGCGCCAGATCTTCTCCAACCACCGCAAGCTGCCTGGCCACAATGAACCCCATTCCCCCTCTGATCAAATATAATAAGTTTTTTTCCGATTTCTTATAGTTTAAAATCTGATTTTTATTTGTTTAAAAGCGAGGTTTTATTTGTTTAAAGTTTTGATTTTTATTTGTTTAAACGATTAGACTTTGTAAATCGAAAAATATTTGATTTTTATCAGAAAAGATTATATTTTTATATTATGGGAAAGATATATTTTATTAGAGAAGAGGTTTGGTTTTTATATATGTGTTTAAGGAATAAAAATTCGGTTTTTATATATGTGTTTAAGGAATAAAAATTTGATTTTTATATATGCGCATAGCAAATAAAAATACGATTTTTTTTACATATGTGGTTTCGAAATAAAAACACGATTTTTATATATATGAAGTAGTGACAAAAATTCGATTTTTATGTCTATGAAGAAGCAATAAAAATTTGGTTTTTATATATATAATGACGATATAAAAAATTTGATTTTTATAATGAAGAAGCGAATATAAAAATTGATTTTTATATAGGTAGCAAAGTAAAAATTTAATTTTTAGAATTGAAATAAAGATGTGATTTTTGCTATGAACAGCGTCAAAAAGAATGAGATGGAACTGGTTGGAAACTAATCCAAATCTAAACCGTTCAGAAATATAGAATGGAGGAGTGGAACCCAAATGTGAGAACTTCTCACTCTTACTCATTTTCTTGTAAAAAATATATACTAGGATGCAGACGGTTCTTACCTGCACCCGACACCCGTCGTCCGCAGACCATGGACGACATGTATGTTGGTTGTTAGTTTTATTTGATTAAATTGTGGTTGATGATTGGATTGGGTTTTTTTGTTGATTAGAATTGGTATGTGTATGGCGCGGGCCATTATTAGACTGGGGATAAGGCAAGACCTTATCCCGTTTCTAGTATCGTGCCGTAATGCTGCCGAAATTTTTCTAAAAAGTGTTAGAAAAATTTAATTAGCTAAAATATTATTTTTAGCTAATAACTACGATAAACAAAACAATTTATTGGATAGTTAAAATTAGGAATACACATCCATTTACAAGTCGGACGACTTGTTTATGCTCGCCTATTTTTGGGATATCGATTTTGACGATAATTTCTACACAAGTGCACAAATAATAATTTGTGTTTGCTGTTTGAAAACCCCACAAGGGTATTGGGATGAAATTTGACATACACTAATCCCAATAATAAGTGGTATGTCAATCGATGGATTGACAGACTGTTGTGAGCGTTAATTATTTATATTTATCGCTTATACAGTTGCATATTGCACTCTGGAAGATGGGTGATTGTTTATTATAGTGGTTATATACATGTGTTGTAAGAAATCCATATAAATCACATTATATGGTAATTGATCGGTGTGACGATCCCAAAACCCCGTAACACGGTGTTAAGGATAATCATTGGAATATAACACATTAATCATCATTAGCAGATCACAGATAATAGCATAAACAGAAAATAGAATAATTTACACACATATGACAGCGGAATCATATAGATATCATCACATCAGAGAAGCACAGTACAGGATACAACTTAATGCATAGTGATACACAATCAGTCACCATCGCCTGAGGCGGAATCATACATAAAGAGTACACAAAATAAATATCAGTCTACATCGCCGATGGCGGGATCATAATATAGATACCATAATGGCGGAGAAAATCCAAGTCAACACGGTGTAGTCAAGCCTCGCCATGAGCCAAAAGGTGCGTCAGAAACCTGTAACTAGGCTGCCCGTGTGAAAATGAGAGCACCCGAGTTTGCAAGGTGAAACAAACTACGAGTCAGTCATGGGACTGGTATGAGAAATCTACTTAACTTATTAATAACAATAATAAGGCAAATCGAAGGACCACGCCACTTTCGCGGAATGGGTTTACTCCAATGAGTGCTAGTGCATGAAATAAAGTAAATGATTAAATCATCGCAATGCTTTTTATAAAATGAAGCCATTATATGACTCTGGTCCCATCACACAATGCAACGCAAGCCGGAGGATAGAGTTTTTACCTTCTAAAGGCCAAAAATGCTTCATACAAATTAAACAAAAGTGTTTGATATTATTACTAGTGCATATATATTTCAAAAGCTATTTCAATCATAAATATCAATCATAGGCGGCATAAATGACCCATACCACTATGTCGTCGTACTAGTAATACAATCACGTCCGCATATTTCATATTGGAAATTGGATTCCTTCATGAGTCGAGGCAAGGGGCAAGCTCCTCTCCGATTCGAGATACTCTAGCAAATGTCCCAGGACCCCACTATGATCCTTGGAATCGGCTGGGCCGGTCCTCTCTTACTTTTGAGGATTGGCAATTCCTGAACACACGTTTCCCGGTCCTTACAGACCTATAATCGAGGCGCCTCGCATTCCAACAACCACACAGGTGAAAAGTATATATAATGTCAGGGCTGGTAGGTCACTGACACCACCATAGCTAGAAAGAAACGTCGTGCTCTCTCAGCGGTCCGTCTCCCGTTTTTGACTCATACCGGGGTGTGAGGCTCGCAAATTCACGTTATACACAAAGCTACGTCACACAGACTATGCTTTGATCATCAACCGCAAGACTTTGCTTTGCAATAGAAGCCTTGATCGTATGCTACTTAGGCGTGCCACACAGGCAATCCACTCCGTGCGACTGATTTCTATCAATATATAACCTCTGAGCTCATACGTCTCAGAGAAGGACGTTAAGCAAGAGAATAAATTCTCCGCCGCCAAACAGATATATATTTAACGGAGATCAACCAGCACAAAACAAAATCCAATGTCAGACACACAGTCCATTTACAAGTCCGTTCTGGGTCTGAACGAAACCGGAGGCACCAATACCGCACATATCCGTACAATCAACAGTATGTTTGGACGGCTAGTATTTTAGCTCCTTCATGGTAGCTACTCCGATCACGAGCATCAGTAGCGCCCATTCATCGAATGTGAAGATCGTCGGTCTTCAACCATCGTCGACTCTTCGACTTCTCAACGTCGATCGATTATTTGAAATGAGATGAACTCGGCCTTTTCAAATAATCCACGTATTTTTAGATTTTCAAATCAATTCATCACATGGTTGGACTATTCAACATTCACATTTCAGTTCTTTGGTTATAATTCTGATGTTAAATACATTCAACCATCACATATCAAGCAAACACAACGAAATTAGTTCATTTCCATTCTATATCGTCTATAGTATTTTATAACGATATATCGCCATTTTTATTTAATTTAAAACGGCCATATTTAATTAAACGACATTTTAGGTCGTGCTGATGCACTGGCGTTGTTTTTCACTAATTTTGTTTTACACATATCTGAAAATCTAACCGTTGGATCTTCACAAATTTTATATCGTTAGGAAGGTCATTTCATAACGAATCCAACGTTTTCAGTTTTGGGAAAATCCGACGGTCGTATCTTCCACACTAGCCATTTGAAGTTACGATTTCAATTTACAAACTACAGCGTCATTATTCGATTTAATTTAATTATATATATATATATAATCGTTTCTGGCACTTTTTTTCTTCAGATTTGAATTAAACATTCCAGACAATCCAACCGTCGGATTTTCACAAAGTTTGTGCCGTTGGAAAGATATTTCCAAGGTGAACCCCACGGTTGCGGTTTCGGGAAAATTCAATGGTCAGATTTTCCGCACTAGTCGTTTGAAATCACGGTTTCAAAACACGAACGGCACGGCCACGTTTCGTTTTAATTTCATTTATATTTATATATTAATATAAATATAGTTCATTCAAAAATTCCTATGTCGTTTTCACTTCAATTATTTCACTAACGCCTTTAAATTTTGGAAAATTTCGCCATAACCTCCTTTGTACGGGAGGGGCTGGGAAAATTCCCAAATAGCCACACGGGCGTCTCATGTCAAAAAGAAAAAGAAAAAGCCAAGCAGCTAGCCAACAGGCTCATAAAATCATCACCCAAACAAAACAGTAAATGTGTACCTATTTGTCGGGCACAAAATTTTATTCCTCTTCTCTAGCCCCTTTGCTATAACCTGTTCAACAGATATGCATGTACATATATACAATTTTTATCACTTGACATTTTCTATTCAACTTCATATTCGATTTACATTGGTTTAAAAACACCATTCACTCTAATGTTGCATGCATAGGCTAAAATCATATTATTAGTTAATTAATGTATATTTCAACTCATGCACATTTATTTGAACAAGTGGCTATTTTTAACCCTTCACATTTCAAAGATGATAATTTTGGCAAACTAAAATACATTTCAACACATGACTATTTTATTTAGTTCCTATGCATGTTAAAAATAATATATCTTCACAAATATTTATTTCAACGTCCGCATATCTCTAGCATATCACATATATAATAAAAATGATATTTTTATCATTTAAAATATTTATTCAACAAATGAATGTTTTCAACACTTCATAGCTTTAATAAAAATGTAATTCTTATTGTTCGATCTTTTTATTCAACACATGAACTTTTCCACTACACACACTTCTCAACACATGAGCATTTCCATACATGGATATTTTATTTATGTTGTTCATATTAGAAAGATGGAATTTTTATTGTTGAAACTATTTATATAAGGCGAATATTTTTCATACTTCATATATATTATAAAAATGTGATTTTTATTTTTTAGACACTTCATTCATTCACAAATGAATTTAATTTTCACACATCACTTTTCAACACATGAACATTTCCACACATGGATATAGTTTCAACATATGACTTTAATTTCAACGCATGAAAATAATTTCAACATATGAAAATTATTCTAACACATAAAGATTATTCAAAATTTTGGCAGCACAACGGCAGGGTAGTTAAAACCAGCACGGTCCCTAGTACGGCACCCCGCTCTACCTTAAAACCACGCGGTTTTTGACGATGGGGATTCATGCATCTAATTCGCACGCAGGCGGCATGTTTTATTTTTATTTCCAAAAATATTTCCAATTCATTTCAATCACCAATGGGAATTTTTCAACCACAACCAAACAATATCAACCACAAACAATTAGTCAATCATTCGTATTTTTCATCCAATATTTCACACCAATTCACAACAATAAATATCGTCCATGGTTTGTGGACGAGGGGAGTGTATGAATATATATATATATATATATATATATATATAAACATATACATATATTGTTGCTATATTTCACTTGCATTTCAGCACATATATCAATTATTCTATGCATGTATAATTCATACTTCGCTCATATAGCTTACACCACGCATGTACATGAGGTATACAACACGTGTGTAATTTATATTTCACTAATATAATTTATACACGACATTTTCCATTCAAATTCATTTAATTTAGATTTCTAACATTGGTTTTCGAAGTGCTAAAAATCGTAGATGACCCAGAAAAATCCGCGTCTTCTTCTATGTGGTAGAGAGCTTCCTTGCGGTCCCGATGTTTCATGTTTCATTGAATTTCGTCAACACGCCAAAAAGATATGATTTTTCAAAGTGCAGACATCAAAAAGGACTCACCTTTCTATTTGGTTCGAAACTAGGTTTGAGGTTTTCGCGAAATCCGCTGACCTAGACGACGATCAGGGAGTTGGACGTGGAAGAGCTTCGAGCAGGCTTCCTGTCGGTGGTGGTTTGGTCGTGGATGGTGGCAGATCAGAGCGGTTGCGGCGCTGGAAAGAGGCCGACTTTGGGCGCTCGATTCAGGCGATGGCGGCGAGGGTTCTGGTCGTGGGTGGGTCGGATCTGATGAGGGGAGGGAGGCGCGTCGACGACAAGTGGTGGCTGCGGCTGGAAGTGCCAGTAGCGGCGGTGGCGGAGGAGAGAAGGGAGGAATGGGTTTTCGCCGTTGGTTCGAGGGTTACGGGGCTTTTTTATTTATTTTTAAATAATGAATGGAATTTTCTGATTCGCCGAAATATATATATTTCAGAAAATTAGGGTTTTCACCTACGAACTCCTTTTCAAGTCCAACGACTGTCGTGCCTAGCTAAATACCCCCATCCCGGACACAATGTGATATGTTTCGTTGGCCAATTCGACTGTTACAGTCAGTTATTTTTCAAATTAAAGTATAAAACATTTAATTTTTAACTTTGAACGTACATTTCAATTTGCCAGGGCCACAAACTGATTCGAAAAATTCCAAAAAAATAAATCTAGCTATGTTTTGACGCTACGGTCCCAACAAAACTAGTTTCGTCGAATTCTGAGATCGTTTTAAAAATGGCCATTTTCTGGTCGATCCAATTTAACAGAAATTGACCAAATGCATTTCCTTTTGCCACGCTCACATACTAGCTTCAAAAATTATAAAATTTGAAACCTAGCAATAGTTTGACATCCCGGACCCAACAAAAGTGGTTTCGTCGAATTCCGAGGTCGTTTTCAAAATATCAATTTTCCAGGGTTATATATTCTATATAGCGACCTTTTTGAAAATTCATTTGGCCATAACTTTTGATTCCCGTTATGAAACTTCGATTTTTCAGATTCGTTAAAAAGGTATTGACTAACAGATTTAAATATTTTTGGTTTCACTAAAATCCGTTATATTCTCCACCCTGCACCATCAGTCAAAGTTTGAATTCAAATTTTCAAACTGACTCACTATTTCTAATTCACTATTTTATTGAAATATTCTATTTCAATTGTTCAAATTCATTTGAAATGACCAATTTAAAATGTTTAAACTGGCCAATTCACTATTTTATTGAAATATTCTATTTTATTGAAATGACCAATTCAGAAATAAAGAATATTTTAAATAAACGAATATTTTACAATACTACTCGGTAAAGGATTAAAATGAGATTTTAACGTCCAATTTTGGATGGACACGAACTTATTGAAATATATAAAGCCGTGTGGATTAGATTTGCGCCATTTTGACACGAGCGATATTTATATCAATTATATTCATTTTTTTAATGAATATCAAAAAGGAAAACATTTCAAAATCTGATGTTTTGAAAATATTATCATTTATATATTAATGATAAGGAATATTCAATTTTGATTTAAAATTGTAAATGAAGTTGGAATCGTTTTAAAACAAAATTATAAAATACGTTTGAAATGGAAAACGATGAAATATATATTATATATGTAATATATTATATGGCCTGAATAGAATGCGTCGCACCGCCGCCGTTCGCGAATTTCGACCATTGACTTCACATGGACGTTACGGGAGATCCGACCGTCGGATTCTCCTAAAATCGGAACCGTTGGGTTCGTATCTAAAAGAGCTTTTTGACGAATATAAGAAATTTGAAATCTAATGGTTGGATTTGGAATTATGTCCAAATCAAATTTGGAAAAGGTCGTTATGGCTGCAGTTCGATGACCGTTTATGGAAATCGACTGAAATAGCGATATTAAAATTATTAAAAATTGGAATTGATTATGCAAAAGCATAATAAATGATTTAGAAAGAATTTGGATGAAAAATCCTATATTTGTAAAGATAAAAATATATTTTTATCGAAATGAACTAGTTATTAACTAGATTTGAAATCCAATAATTTTTAAATAAAATAAATTGGATTAGTGAATGGTTTGAATATAACCAGAAATTTTCCAAGGAATAAATTGGAATGGTTTGGAATGGAAATAATCTTCGGAATATTTCGGTATTGGATTCCTTGATTATACGGATATCATTATGGGAATTTGGAAGATACAGATATCGTTATTCCCAATACGATATTTGTTGGTTTCAGAATTTGTTATCGAATATAAGCCGATAAAATTTCTATCCAGTGCCTTGTATTTAATATCAAATTGGATTTTGGTTTTGTCGTGAATGGTGTCTTTATCAACACTGTTCTTAAACCCAGTTGAGAAAAGAATAAATCTTTTAATTAAGATTTAAGGAGATTTGCCAATTAATTAATATTTAATTAGAATTGAATTGAAATTGATTTTCAGGTTTATGGTGAACTTTGTTTTAAATAACACTTGTTCTTTAACCCGATCAACAATGAAATGTGAATTGGGTTTATCGTGAACTGTGTTTTAAATAACACTTGTTCTTTAACCCGATTTATTGTAAAATGTGATTTGGAATATATAAATCTTTTTTTAAATTTAATGGGATTTTCCAAAGTAAAGTTTTCCAGTTTAATATATTAAATTGGAATGGAACGGAATTCGATTTGGTAATAATCAAAGTGAGCTTCTGTGGAGGAACACCGTTACTATATATGGAATTTAAAAGGCTTTGTCGTTATTCCATTTATATTATCGGTTGGATATGGAAGTTTATATCGATCATATATATTAATCTGTTTTCCATGAAGATTCCATTGTTAATGGAATGTGATTTTGGGTTTATCGTGAGCTATGTTTTAAGTGACATTAGTTCTTTAACCCAGTCAAAAAAAAGACTAATTTCTTAACTTCAAAAAATCATTAGGTAATGATTTCTAGAGATTAAAACTAAGTGTAGATTTAATGAATCTTTAATTAGATTGAAATGATCGATAATGGAGTATCACCAGTTTTGCTCCCGGCGATAGTTAAATGTTTAATTAGATTTGAGCGTGAAATGGTAATTAATTTTACCAATAACACCATGGTGTTAGATGTGGAGTGCTACCAGTTTTTCTCCATAGGTTGAACAGGTTGGGATTGGGAAATAAAATAAACGATTACTTCGGTAGGGTGCGTTAATCCCCACTAGTTTGGATAAACATTATTTTGGTTTAAGTGATATCCAAAGGAAGATTAAAATATAAATTTTAAAGAATTTATCTTTGATAAAAATTAATGGGAACCTTTCCCAAGAAATGTGAATATTTGAATAACAGAATATTCTGGATTGGAATGAGGCATATGTTTTGTTTGTGCAGCATTTGCTTATTATATACGCGAGTTATTTGGAAAGGCCGGGTTTATACCCATTCTGAATAATTAATTCAACGATATTTCGAAGATGAAGATGGTGGTTGAAGATCGGAGGTCTTCACATCGTTTGGATGATTATTGATATCTTGGTTGGGCTGTACACCCAAGATGAGGGAAAATTGGTGATCGTCCAAACGTACTTGGAGATCGATGGATTTGCGAAGGCCTCTCTCCTGTATTGGACGTATGGGACAAGGAATGAGGTGCCTTCGGTTTCGTTCAGACCTAGAACAAACTTGTAAATGGATGGTATGTCTGATATTGTATTCCTTTTTACTGTATTTGTTGATCTTTGCTAAATATATATCTTTTTGGTGGCGGAGAATTTATTCTCTTGCTTAACGCCCTTCTTTGGGACGTATGAGCTTAGAGGTTATATATTGGTGGAGATCAGTTGGTACAGTATGGATTGACTGTGTGGCATGCTGAGATGCATGGATCAAGGCTTTCGTTGAAAAGAAAAGTCTTGTGGTTGATGATCAAAGCACAGACTGTGTGGCATAGCTTTGTGTATAGCGTTAATTCGCGATCCTCACACCTCGGTATGAGTCAAAAACGGGATAAGGACCGTTGGGAGAACACGACGTTTCTTTCTTGCTATGGGTAGTGTCTGCGACTTACCAACCCAAACATGTATATTATTTTACCTATGTGGTTGTTGGATTGCGAGGCGCCACGGATATAGGTCTGATAGGACCGGGAAACGTGTGTTCAGGAATAACTAATTCACAAACGTAAGAGAGGACCGGTCCAACCGATTCCAAGGGTTACCCAGAGTGTGTAGTCCTGAGATATTTGCTAGAGTGTCTCGAAGTGGAGAGGATCTTGCCCCTTGCCTCGACTCATGACGGAAATCCAATTTCCAGTACGACCTTTGCGGTTTTAATTGTAGAACTAGTATGGCGACATAGTATATGGTAGCTATGCCGTCTATGATTGATATTATGATTGAACTGTTTTTGATACTATAAACTTATAATAGTATCAAATGTTTTGTTTTAAACGTACCAAGAATACTTGGCTATTATAAGGGAAAACCCTATCCTCTGGCTTGTGTTGCATTGTGTGATGGGACATGGGTCTTATAATAGCTTCATTGTTCTTTATTTAGCATTGAGCTGTTTGTTTTATGTACTGGTATTCTTGGGAGGAAACCCGTTCCGTGTTTTACGGCGTGGTCCCTTTATTTACATTATTTCTAAAGTAAAGTTTTAAATAACTGTTTTAGTTCTCACACCAGTCACATGACTGATCTGGAGTTTATTGTTTTAACCTAAACTCTGGGTTCCCTTATTTTCCACACGGGCAGCTAGTAGTTTCGGTTTTGCAGATTTATATTCACGGCATCCTGGTTTACAGCTAGAACTATACTTGGAAAGCTCGGTATCCGTGTATTTCTTTCAGTTGTGTATTATTTTTCCGCTGCAAATGTAATAAAAATCTCTGATATTTATCAAGTGTACTAATTATTCATTCATACTCTGTATATTCTTATAATCTGATGTAAATTGTTGTAATAGCAATGAAATGATCTTCTGTTTGCATTCTGATTTGTCGTGTTCTCAATTCAATCTGTGCTTTCCTTTACGGGGAAGTTTGGGTCGTCTCAATATTTAAATTTGTTGGGAAATCTAAAATGGTTAAATGATGTTCGCAAAAGACAGCGATTTTGGAAGAAACTGGTTCGAAAGTTAAAAGGGAATGGGTTTTGAATTATGTACCCAAATATTGGATTATTGTGCAAACAGTGTTGGTTTCATAACAATAATCGAACGAGTTTTGAGGAATTATTATTCGATTTAATTTCAAATGAAGGTTCAGAAATATTAAAACTGGGGAATGTAAATAAAGTGGTTTTGGACCAAAAAGGAATATTAGAGTTAATTTGGGTAGTTTTGGAATATGGTTTGATATTCTAAGTTAAAAACGATAAAATGGATTCCGTAAATATGAAGTAGTTCCGAAGTATTTCGATAATTTATGTTTAATTGGTTTGTTAATTATGCAAATAAGTTAAATTTTGAATTAGTTTTCCAAGTATTCGAAAATCTAAAATGATCAACCGTTGTTCTTGAAACAAATCTGAAATTGAATTAGATTTGTAATATAGATCGGATAATGTTTGAAATATGCATGCAGCTTTAGTTTGTGCAAACAAAATTTAACATTAAATGGTGAGTAACTGAACGAAATTCGAAAATATTATATTTATATTTTGATTTAATTTGAAATGATGATTTTTGAAGTAAAGTGATTTTGGAACACAAATGTAAATATGAAATATTATTTGAAATATGGGTTTTAAAATTTAAGTTTATGAAATTTAAGAAGAAATGAGTCAATTTAGATTTAAGCGTCATATTGTTGAATTGAGTGTGTCGCGTAATGACATTTTGCTAATATCAACCTTGATTTTCAAACAACCATAACATGAACATGTTAAATCGGACTGACATGGAACAAGAAACTTTGGATTTTTTCTGATAACAATTTTTGAATAAAAAGAAATTTTCAACGTACGATTTTCAAGTTATGTCCAAAACAAATTTGGAAAAGGTCGCTGTACATGCAGTTCGGCGACCATAACGAAAAGTCAAATAAACAAGTTTTAAAATTGGAGAGAATTCTTGATAAATCTTACTTTATTAATTTAAGGTAATTAGAACTGAATTATTTGAATTTTAAAATGATTTGGAATCTACGTGATTTAAATGGGTATAATAGCGCTTTTAGTAATGTTACCAAATGTTATTACAACATTTTTGCAAAGACAAATGGATTTGGAGTTATAAATTGTGAACCATTGTTTCAAAAGGTTAAAAGGAGTGTAATGGTTTGGAAGGATGTTTAAGTGATTAAATATTTGTATATGGAATTATTTATTAATTCTAAAAGTTAGAATTTAAAAGGGAAATGAGTTGGATAGTGTTTGTGTCGGATATTCCATATGTAATTCCGAGGCTGAACAAATACTATCAAGAAGCATTAGAATATATTTACATCAAGTTTCCGATAGTGTTCGTTGAGTTGTGAATTTATATCGAATATAAGTTGATTTAACTCTATCAAATTTATGTTTGAATATAAATTGTCTAGATTATCGTAAATGGGGTTGTAATCCAACTAAATATTGGGTAAATGTAAAGGCTTGAGGAATCGATGGATTATGTTTTGGATACAAGGATTCGAAGAATTATGTTTTGAATATAAGGACCAAAATATTATGTTTGAAATAAGAAGGTGGTAAATCGAATATTTGATGTCAAAGAAAGAGTTAAGATGATAACGAAATTTATGATCAATCCAACCTTGATTTGTAAATGAATGAGTAACGATTGGAAGGAGATTTGAATTGAACTAGGTGTGATCCATAACTATTGTTTTAAGTATACGCTTATTACTTGGAAAGACCGGGATCGGATATAAGTTCGAAAACCCTTCCAAGTGATAATACGTCGTTATGAAGTAATCAAGGACTTGGAATCGACGATTGAAGACTAGGAATCTTTGAATTTGTTCGGATTGATTTCCGATTTCATGAATCGGGCCGTACACCTGATTCGAGGTTATAAGTAGCATGAGATCTGAGTGTATTCAGAGATTTTCGGATTTTGTTCCGTTCAGACCTAGAATGGATTGTATGGATTGTGTGTCTGACATTGTGATTGACGGCATAACACTGATTCCTATTGATAGGTATCTGGTTTGTGACATACGAGCTCGAAGTGGTTATGTATGGATGGAAATCAGTGGTCATGTTGTGAATAGACAATGTGACATACTTAAGATATGAAATGAGCTTGTATGATCAGGGCATTGCTTATCTAAGCATGCTTTTGGTATGACGTGACATCGACAAACCTCATGCCCCGGATTGATGAGAAACTGGCGGTTAGGTTGTATACTTATATATGATTGATGATGAAGCTATAGCAATGGGAAACCACTTATGAACTTGGGGAAATTGGGTATTTTCGGGGGGTCGTGTCTGGTCGAAAACCGTTGATTTGCCATGCAATTTGTTGTTGGTGTCCGAGATGGACAGAAAAGCCCTGTTACACTTCGCTTTGTATCCCTGATTGATTTTTCATGCCAGGAATCATCAAGATGGAAACCCAAATCTCCAATATGAGCCATATGGATTTTGAATGTATACCTATATGTCAATATAATCAATTGGGGTTATGGGGGCTATGATTCTATATTTATTTGCGAAATGGTTTTCCACACTATATAATAATAATTTTTGAAAGACGATCTTACGTAAGAAAGCATGTTTGGTTATCATAAGATAATACTCGCTCATTTGGTGTGTGCTTGCATTGTGCGATGTGGGACGAGCTTATGATCACTTCATTTTTCTAAAAGTCAGTGCGGATTTATATGCACGGGTATTCACATGGAGTAAACCCGTTCCGCGTTAGCGACGTGGTCCGGTGAATTTTCCAACTTTAAAATAAATCATATAAACAACTGTTTTTTGTTCGCACACCAGTCCCATGACTGACCTGGAGTTTACTGTTCCTTCCTAAACTCTGGGTGCCCATTAATTTTCACACGGGCAGCTGGTAGTTTAGTTTTGCAGTTATAGATCGTTGGAGCAGGTGTAATGACCAGGATTTTTGGGGACTTTGGTTATCGACATAAACTCGATGTCGATAACCAAAACATCGAAAAATCCTGGTAATTAGTGAAAGAAATTAGAAGGTGAGAATAGATACGATAGAAACTTAGAATAGAAGAAGAAGAAGAACACAACATCAGAGTAACACGAACCTCACAGCGGAACGAATAAATATATTTCATATAACATAACTTGAAATATACATCTGTACTTGAATATACATCATTATCAAAGTACAACACTTACAACACAACGGAAATAACTATAGCTATATAATCCTGAAGCCTCCTGCTCCAGCGCTTCAAGTGTATCTGTAAAATCCTGACTATTTGACTGCCCGTTAAAATTTAGGCACCCAAGAGTTTAGGGAAAACAACAAAATAAACTCCGGGTCAGTCATGGGACTGGTATAAGTAAAACAGTTTAAAACAGTTGAACAAGTAAACATATCTCATAAGACCACGCCGTATAACGGAACGGGTTTTTCCCTTATGAGAATCCAAAATATCTTTATATCAAATACCTTTTGATATTATAATCATGTCTATCAACCACAGTATAATAATCATCTAGCAGAAACGCTTTCGTCTCACGTTCTACATACATGGAATACAATCAAAACCGCAAGCACGTATTGGGTAATGGATTTCCAACTATGACAAGGTATGGAACCATCTTTCTCTAGTGTACTTCTAGAGAGGAATACACTGGGTTCAACAAGAACATCTTGCAAACCGGCCACACATGACCGACCACTCATTTCGCTTGAGTGTATCGAATGTATATCACCAACGGTTGGGATTAGCAACCGTTTCCCGAATGGGACAACATCAACAATTGATTTTTAGAAATAAATGAAACTCTAGATCAGGTGATTATACACCCTACTTCGGTGCGACCGACTTAGCCATGCTGCCTGCCCGATTTCTATCATTTACCGGTTGATGAGGCTTGAGGTTACGCTTCATCTTCCCATCAGATTCACTTCGAATGTCACATCGTCAAATCCATCAAATCACCGATTGACGTCCTCAGCAATACATTATGTGTTAGCTAAAAGAAGATTCCTTCTCTGTCTCCACTCTTGGTACGGTTAGAGAAATCAATATACGTGATCGTCTGGAAATACTCTGTCAAACACCCATCCATACAGGTCATCCCGGAACAGGATGAACCGAAGGCTCTATTCTGTAAACAGGATAGCCCTTGCATAACTTCGTCTTCAATTTCCTTTGGCATATATGATTCGCAACGCTTATGCCAATACAGAGTGGTTCTTTGGATAATAATCCAACCGGTCTCTCCATATTAACAACGTTAAAATGGTCAAAACTTCGATAGTCTGTGATTTAACTATCGAAGAAAAATAGGTGTGCAAACAACGATATTATTTCCAAATGGAAATTTATATCGATCAAACATCATTCAACATTTATCTCTTTATTTCATAAATTTACTTATCTCCTGTTTCCCTATATTCAATATTTCTCATTTTCTAAATTGGGAAAATATGCGTTGTTAACAATGGAAAACATTTCCATTTCTTGTTTTCATTATTAGAAAACATTTCTGGTTTCTAATTGGGAAAAAATTTCCAAAACTTCTTCACTGGACTTAGACAGATGTTTTAAATGAACATCGCTAGGCCAACTCAAACCATTTCCTTTAATGCCAAACCTTAACTATTCCTGAGTTAAAAACGAAGCCAATCAAGTTGGGGTAGAACTACCTCTCAGACCTTAACTGAACAACATTTCTAATTTTGAAATAGGCAAAGTTCACTTTATATTCCTTTTACTAACTTCCTTACTTAACCCTCCTTCGAATAGCTATATTCGATTGACTCTTTTCACTTAACTCTATTGGACTAACACTATTGGATTAACTCTATTCGATTAACACTATTGATTTACTCATTTCACTTAACTCCGTTCGAATAAACTATATTCGATAACTCCTTTTTCTTTCTTCGAATAAACTATATTCGATTAGCTCATTTTACGTTATTCTCTAATCGATTTACTAACATCGATTAACTAACATCGATTAACTCCTTTTACTTTATGTTAGCCCACTTTGTGAACTGGGCAACAAAAAGTCAAGATGTAAAATGTTGAAGAACTTGAAAAACTTGGGAAGTACTGAAGCAGGTCGGATCAGAGCAGCGCATCGGTTCGGATCGGATAAAGTTTTCTGTTCGGATCGGTGAACTATTGCTGTGGAAATCAGAAAGGCACATCTGTTCGGATCGGAGGGCAATATACTCCCAGTCGGATCGGAAAGCCACTTGATTGCTACGGAGATAGATCGGAGCGGAGCGGAGCAGAATAAAGAGAAGAGAGAATTGGTTCCAAGTCAATCCGGGTCGGATCGGGTACCCCGATCCGAACCCCTTGTGCATGCCCCTCCGACCCGAACCTGTCTTCCACGTCACTCTCCTACATGAGCGCCTGGATATTCGGATCGGCCGTGACCAGTTCCTACCCTCAACGTCCACTACTCTGATGCGTTGTCAACACAGAAATCCATCCGAACCCGAGGCTAATGGGATGGATGACACGTGGCTCCGATCCGGCTCGGGTTATGAGCAAATTCTCACCTATAAATACCCCGTTTGGAGACAAAGAAAAGGATCTTTTTTTGGACACTTGGAGAGTTGAACCACCTTCATTGCCCGAATTCCAACACTCCCAGAAAATCCAAATCTTCTTTCATTATTTGTTTTTAGATAATTGAGTGATTGTAAGAGAGTTGTGAGAGAAATCAAGTGAATATTTCATTGTACTTGCAACAAAATCAGTGAAAATAGTGAAAGACGAGTGGACGTAGGCATTTCTTCGCCGAACCACTATAAATCACGTGTGTTCATTTTTATTTTTATTTCATTTCATTCTGCTTTTAATCAATTTGGGTGCTAGAACCACTTTTTGGTCTAACATTTTGGTGCTTTCACTGAGAGCTCATCTGAATTCTTTGTTTTTCGGGATTATCATTCTACTTTTTGGACCATTGAGTTCAAAGAAGTTAATCCTCAAGTTTCAACGCCCTTGGATATTTGTTGAAGTGATTGTCGAAGAATCATGGCCAAAGGAAAAGGCAAAGAAGTTCAATCTGGTCGAGGAAATGGAGCTGGCGAAGACCAGCAAAATGCGGTTGTAACAAGGTCTCGTGGGCAGAGTTCATGAGCAGGACGAACCAATGCAGGAAATCCGAGCCGTCTTCAGGGGGAGAGCTCTGATCAGATCTGGGTAGGAGATTCTGAAGCAGTGCATTCCCCCAATCTGAACCGACCTGAGCAGCTTGCCATGTACCGACCCGACCAAACTCCCCAGCTCCGAACCGACCCGACCTCCCATCTCCGATCCGATCCGACTCTTGGTGATGTTGGAACCTCTACTCGAGTCCCTACAAATGCTCCGATTCCAGCCGCCAGGACCAGTGATCAGGTCAATCCATCTGCGTCCATTACTCAAGGAGATTTCTCGCGCCTACTTGATATGCTTGAAAGTACTTGGGAGGCTATGAAAGTCCACGAGCGCACCAACCTCATGATGCAAGAAAATATGAGGCTCATGAGTAGGGAGATCAGCGAGCTCCGTCGACAGAGAACCCCATCACCGGTTCATCACACACCAGTGGATCAGTCTTCTTCTTCCGAGGAAGAGCGGCCCCGTGAACGAAGGCCGCTCGAGCGACCTCAGAATGTGGAGCAGCTGACATTCGGATCTTTGGGGTCTCACGAGGATATTGCACGAGCGCTAGGAAACAATGATCCCACTCGGGGGCAAAGGCTCCAGTCCCCTCCTCCCGAGATCGACCGGGAGCGTAGGGAACGGAATAGAGCAGAAGCAGCTCGAAGAAGAAGGGCATCTCCTGAACAAGAGCCCAGAAGGAACCCGGATACTAGGGCCAGGGAACCTGAGCGGCCCCTAACAAATGCTGATGTACAGGCAATGGTGCGCCAGATCATGTCCGAGAGCCGGAACTATACAAATGAAGATTATGGCATTGAGCGAAGCCATACTCCTTTCACTGATGATATCCTCGACTTCCAATTTCCCCGGCGTTTTAACCTGGCACAGATGGACAAGTACAACGGGAGAACTGATCCGGGACAGCATTTGATGCGATACTCGTGGCTCATGAATGCTGCTGCTGCCCCTGATGAAGTGAAGTGTAAAGCATTCCCAATCTATTTAGAAGATGTGGTGCTGTTCTGGTTTACCCGACTTCCCCCTCGTTCGATTTCGAATTACAGGGAACTGAGCGAACGTTTTATGAATCAGTTCCGACTCCATGCCCGAAAGTCCAAAAGTGTTATTGAATTGTCAAGAACTAAGCTGGCACCAGGAGAGTCTTTGAGGTCATATCTTGACCGTTTTAACTTAGCTGTGACTGAAGTTAGTGACCCGCATGAGCCTACCATTCTGATGGCATTAAAGGAAGGAGTCGATCCTGAATCTGAGTTCGAGGATTACCTTTCTGGGAAGACGCCCTCCACAAGAGAGATGTTCTATGAAAAAGCCGACATTTATTTAAGGCGACAGGAGGCCAGGGCAAACCGAAAGAGAAAGTCTAAAGCGGCTTCAAAATAAAATGTGCAGAGTAACGTCGCCGTGAAGCAGTCTGGGGAAAGTTCCGGCAAGGTTGAAGTAAATGTGGGAAACAAGGGTGGAAACAACAATGCTGGAAACGGGGGCAACAACAATAACCGTAATACGAACGGTAACAGAAGAAATAGAAATAGGGGAAGTGATCCTAACAAAAGACCCCGATTCCAGACCTACGAGAATTATACACCGTTGAACGACACCCTGGAGAATATTTACCTGGATACGTACAACGTTTTGCAGTATAAAAGACCGCCACCTCGTGATTCGACCGAGAAATAAATGGCAACTGGGAAGTTTTGTTTGTTCCATGGAACTCATGGGAATTCAACCAATGAATGTCGGCATTTAAGAGATGTGATTGAGAAGCTGCTGCGCGAAGGGAAACTGGATGAATACAAGGTTGCCCCGAGGGACAGGGTGCAAGGAGAGCAAGCTCCAAAACAGATTCTACCTGCTCCTAAGCCTACAGCACAGCAGAAAGGCAAGGGAATTGTTATCAACTCCATAGTGGGCGGACCTCGCCCAGCAATCCGTAGCTTTAGAGCAATGGATCAATATGTAAATGCTGCCAAGCATATAGATGTGAATGAAGGTAATGATCTGGAAGATATCACCCCCATAAAACAACAGAAGACCATGTTTGACGACGTGGTGTTCCGCAGCAGAGATAATACTGGGATCCAATCACCCACTGATGATCCGTTGGTTATTACTACCACCATTGGGCCGGCCTTGGTTCATAAGGTATTAGTAGACAACGGAAGTTCCGTCAATATTTTGTTTAAAAAGTCATTTGATCAGATGAAGCTGGAATCTGAAGATTTGAAGCCATGTGAAGGATGGATCAGAGGCTTCAACGGGGCATCAACAGCTCCCATGGGATATATAGAATTGCCCGTGACCTTGGGGCAAGGAGAACGCAGAAGAGTGCAGATGCTTCAGTTCGTAGTATTGGACGTAGATTCGCCTTATAATGCATTTTTGGGGAGGCCTTCCCTTGCTGAATTCAGAGTTTGTATCGCCCCCTGGTGCTTATTGCTTAAGTTCCCAACCGAAGCCGAAACTGGAGTAATGAGAGGGGATCAAGTTTCCGGACAGGCCTGCTATGTGGCTGAACTAAAGATGTTGATGAAAGGACTTAACATCGAGAGTAAAGATGCCTCGCCTCCCCCAAAGGGGGATTCGGCGTAGCAATTAGAGAAATCAGCCCCGAAGGAGTTGCTTAAAGGAACGCCTGAAGACCTGGATCCCAGAAAAGACGAGGAACCAGAGACTAAAAATGCAACTCCTAATGAAGCGACAGTGGAAGTTCCCATTGATGACGCTGATCCGACAAGAGTCTTGAAGATTGGGTCTCAATTGGATCCACGTCGGGCCAAAGAACTAACGGACTTTTTGAAGGCGAACTTGGACGTGTTTGCCTGGACCCACGCTGACATGTGTGGGATATCGCCATCCATTATAAGTTACAAATTAAATGTAAACCCGAAGCATCCGCCTGTGAAGCAAAAGAGACGTATGCTGGGCCCAGAGAGGTCGGCTGCTCTCAAAGAGGAAGTGGAGAAGCTGAAGCAGAATGGATTTATTCGAGATTCGACATATCCCGATTGGATATCGAATCCCGTCTTAGTTAAGAAGCCGAATGGAAAGTGGCGGACTTGCATTGATTTTTCATATTTGAACAAAGCTTGTCCAAAAGATAGTTTCCCACTTCCCAGGATTGACCAGCTTGTAGATTCGACAGCAGGTCATGAACTTCTATCCTTCATGGACGCATATTCCGGATATAATCAAATTCCTATGCATGTGCCAGATCAAGAGCATACGAGCTTCATTACGAATTTGGGGTTATACTGCTATGTTGTAATGCCATTCAGATAGAAAAACGTCGGAGCCACTTATCAGCGCTTGGTGAACAGAATGTTTTATAATCAAATAGGAAAGACTATGGAAGTTTATGTGGATGATATGCTTGTCAAATCGAAATAGTCCTCCAGCCATACACAAGACTTGGCGGAAATGTTTGGAATCCTGCGAAGGTATCGGATGAAGTTGAATCCTTTGAAATGCTCATTTGGAGTGGCATCGGGAAAGTTCCTAGGCTTCATTGTGAGCTCCTGAGGAATTGAAATCAATCCTAGCCAAATAGCAGCGATTAGAAACATTGAAGAATCAAGAAGAATTAAAGATGTCCAAAGTCTAGCAGGGAAAGTAGCCGCGTTGAGTAGATTCATCTCCAAAGCTACAGACAAGTGTGTTCCGTTTTTTGATTTGATTAAAAGGGGAAAGAAGAACTTTGAGTGGACTCCGGACTGTGTTGAGGCCTTTCGAAATTTATTGGAACTGCTAGAGAAACCGCCGATTTTGTCAAAGGCAGTGGATCACGAAGAATTGTTTGTTTACTTGGCAGTCTCGGCTCACGCCGTTAGCACAGCTCTGGTTCGAGAAGAAGACAAAGTACAAAGGCCAGTGTATTATGTAAGCAAGAAATTAGCAGCGGCAGAACGCAACTACCCAAAGATTGAGAAGCTCGCTTACAGCTTCCTAATCGCATCCCGAAAACTTCATCACTATTTCCAAGCTCATCCCATAACCATATACACAGACCAGCCCCTAAGGCAGGTGTTTCAGAGACCCGAAGCATCGGGAAGGTTGATAAAATGGAATATAGAATTAAGTCAGTTTGATTTAAATTTTCAACCACGAAGGTCGATCAGGGGGCAAGCTCTGGCAGACTTTATAGCGGAGTTTACCATCCCAGAGGAGGAAGTAATCGATGACAGAGTGGTTAAGTCCGAGGATGAGTTAAAGATAGATCCGTGGAAGCTATATACAGATGGAGCCAAGAACGACCGAAGGTCCGGAGCTGGAATCGTCTTAGTCACTCCTGAAGGACGATCGTTGTATTACGCTCTACGATTAGAATTTTCGGCGACTAACAATGACTCTGAATATGAAGCCCTGATTGTCGGGCTGAAGCTTGCTAAAGACCTCGGAATAAAAACGTTGGACATATTCTGTGACTCTAAAATCGTTGTTTGCCAAGTACGAGAGGAATTTGTGGCTCGGGGACCTCGACTTATCGCCCACCTCAAGAAAGTGAGAGAGCTATTGAGTAGCTTGGAGCGGTACAACATAACACATATCCCAAGAGCTGGAAACTAGAAGGCGGATAGGCTGGCAAAGCTGGCTAGTTCCGACAATCCAGAAGGGACTGAAATAATTCCAATTGAAACGTTGGAATCGCCAAGCTTTGAGTCATTGGAAATTGAGTTCGTTTTTGAAGCGGAACTGGAGAAGGAGTCGTGGATGACCCCAATTAAGAACTTCCTTAAGGATGGAACACTCCTGTCAAAGAAGAGTGAGAAAAGGGCTATAGTTCGCAAGGCTACTAGATATGTAATACAAGATGATATTCTTTATAGGAAGGGATTTTCCATGCCCCTGTTACGATGTATTGCACACGACGACATCAAACGTGTACTAAGAGAAGTGCACGAAGGTGAGTGTGGAGATCATACAGGAGGTCAGACTTTAGCAAAAAAGATATTGCGATATGGATACTTCTGGCCCACAATTAATAAAGATGCAGCTGATTATTCACGATGCTGCGATAAGTGCCAGAGATTCGCCAAAATCCCCAGAGCACCGTCGACCCAACTCAAGTCAATGGTGAGTCCTTGGCCATTTGCCACGTGGGGAATTGATATCATTGGAGTTCTACCAATTGCTAAAGGAGGAGCGAAATACGCAATAGTCGCCGTGGACTATTTTACGAAGTGGGTGGAAGCTGAGCCCTTGACCAAGATCACGGCAAGAAAGGTGATAAGTTTCGTGGTCAGAAATATTATATGCCGATTCGGGATCCCAAGGACGATTATAACTGACAATGGAACCCAATTTGATAGTACTGAATTCAGAAATTTCTGCCAGAAGTATAACATTGACAAGCAATATACTGCACTTGCCTATCCGCAGTCGAACGGGCAAGTAGAGGCAATAAACAAAGTAATAAAACCCATCCTCAAGAAACGGTTAGAGCGTGCAAAGGCAAAATGCGTTGACGAATTGCCCCTAGCTTTGTGGGCATATCGAACAACATTTAAGACGGCCACCGGTCACACCCCTTTCTCTCTCTCCTTTGGCTCAGAAGCAGTAATTCCAGTTGAACTGGAAGTTCCTTACCACAGGGTGACATATTATGACCCGATGACGAATCGGGCGCTCTTACTTGAGTCTCTTGATGAAGTCGAAGAAAAAAGGGACGAAGCAGATTTACGTGCGGCTAGACATCGACGTCAGATGGCGCGCTATTACAACAAAAAAGTTCGCCTCAGGACTTTTGAACCAGTAGATTTGGTGCTAAAGAGAGTCTTTCCATCTCTTCCTCACCTCGGTCCAAAGTGGGAAGGACCCTTGGTCATCCAACGGAAATTTGAAAAAGGAACCTTCAAGTTAACGACCGTAGATGGCGAAGAAGTCCCTAGAGCATGGAATGCCCAACACTTAATGCGATATTTGGATTAGAAATGCTGTACTCTTTGTTATTTTTCTTATGAACTCTGTAATAAGGCACGACTTGCCTTGGGAAAATCTGACGATATGAATAAAGGACTATAAAGTGGAGGTAGGCTACGACTTAGCCGAACCACTATAAAAATATTGTGTGTTATTTACTTTTATGCATTACATATATACATTCATCAATTATTCTGTTGTGATTATGGAATACAGGATGATTCAAAACCTGAAAAGGTTAAAGACAGTTTAAACATAAGAAAAAGCACAGCGACTATTTGTGCGACAAGAAATAAAAGAATGAGAAAACGACATTCTAAACTCTAACTCTCCAGAGAGAGAGAGAGTATAAAAGCGTCTCCGACTGAGCGCTGAAAAAGAAATTCTTCCCCTAACTCTAACTCTCCAGAGAGAGAGAGAGTATAAAAGCGTCTTCGACTGAGCGCTGAGAAAGAAATCTTTCCCCGCTGAAAGACCGGGGAATGAATAGATTGCTGAGCTCGAACTCTAACTCTCAAGAGAAAGAGAGAGAGTATAAAAGAAATGCCAGAAAAAACGACCGGTACTGACGACACAGGAAGTGCTATCCCGTCAGAAAATCGGGAGCATTCAGATTGCTTGATTAAGCATTAAATAATTTGTGGGAATTGACTTGGGGCATATATGTATACGCCTATTTCCTCCCTCCGTAACTTCATTTCATAACTATAGTAAGACATGCATTTTTACATAAGTGCAGAACTATTGACAAACAGACATTGCATAAAATGAATTATTTTTTATTTATTTATTTACGAATGAATGAATTTGTACAGGAGAGTAACTAAAAAAGAAGGTGCAAGAGCCGCTTTTGTAGCAGCAATTGTTGGTTCACTAAATGCTACAATGACACAAGGCAATCCACTATTTAGATTTTGAGTGAGCCTTGGACTTCTTGGCGGCTTTCTCCGCATCCTTTGCTTCTTTCTTGGCCTCTGTCAAGATTCGTTTTGATTTCTTCTTTTCTGAAGATGCGGTGCTGGAACCGGCAGACTTCTTCCCAGAGGGCGGAGCGCTGGAATCAAGAGAATTTTTTTTAGCGAGTTCCTCTGTAATAGATCTAGTTGAGAGCTTAACAACTAATCTTGATCCCGCATCCACAACCGCGAGGGGCTTGAGGGCTTCAGGGTCTAGTTCTTTGGCTTTCAATTGCAAACGTTGGTCTTGATCAGCTTTCATTGCAGCCAAAGTAACATCATCAGTATTTTTTGACTCCCCGACTATTGCAACTTTTGGTTCCTCCTCATGACCTTCGTCACCGCCATCATCCTTTAAAGCTGCTATCATTTCTTCATCATGGGCAGTGGCGGCCGTAGTCGGCACACTTCCTTCTCCCAAGTCTATAGGAGCAGCTTTGTCCTCCCCTCCTTTTGCCTTTCTGTAGGATCTGCCCCGGTGGTGGCTTCTTGAGTCACATCTGCCTTTTCGGATGGCTCAATACCTACAGAATGAGAAGCAACAGTTATCAACTCAGGCGAAAATAATTGGTTTTTCATCGATTGCTCAATCACGTGGCGAAAGGTAGAAATAGCCTTGACAAATTGAGGAGGAAAGGTAGGGATACCTTCCGAAGACTTCTCGGCAGGGGTGACTACTACCTCTGATGCTGTTTCAGGAATAGGGGATGGCAGAGTTGTTCGGGGAATTCCCGGATTTTCAGGATCATACCCCTCTACTTCAGAAGTCGCAGGGGCAGAAGAAGAGGAACCAGCTTGGAGAACATTCTTCTGTTTAGACTTCCGTCTCTCTTCTTCCATGGCCTCAACAATGAGGCGGCGCCCTTCAGTTAGGCGCCCCGGCTCATCATCCCTCAAGTATTTCTCCATTAGCTTATCTTCATCGATGGAATCGACCTTAAGTTCCTCTTTTTCCCACTCGACGATCTGATTCCATACTTGAACTAGAGTGGATGGATAATCCTCGATCCAAGAAATGTTTCGGCGACGGATGATATGTGCGAAGAATTCAATCATTAATTCGCCGAAACCCTGAATATCAGCCTCCGCCTCTGACAGTAGTTTGCGGGCTTCCTCCGTAGATTTGATAGCACACTCCACATTGCCCTCAGCCAGGGCAGCTTTGTTCTCTGCCTTCAATAGCTTTGAAGCCAAGTCAGCATTCTTCTTTTCTAGTTCAGCACTCCTCTTTGCTAACTCGGCATTTTTCCGTTCGAGGTCAGCATAAGCAAGGCGTGTCTTAGCAGCTTCTGACTTAGCCTCATCAGCTTGCTTTTTTAACTCAGAACGCTCTTGAGTGTGAGATTCAAGCAAGTCATGATAACGTTTTTGCATGTCCTCAAATTGTTGTTTGAAGTTAGAAGCGTCCCTTTGAGCGACAGCTAGCTGAGCTTGAGTGTCTTCCAAATCTTTTCCTAGAGCTTTTAAAGCCTTGGCATCCTCCTCCGCGGTCTTTTGCATTGAGTCGGTATTTGTGATTAGAGTATGGATGATTCTGGAAAGGTTGCGTGAATATTTAAACATCTCAGAATACTGTTCTTCCACCGCATCTATCTTTGCTTTGGCCTCATCTGCCCACTTAGAAGAAATAGGTTCAAGGGCAGGTAAAAAAGTCAAAGTCTCGAAGTAGTGTTCGGGAAATTGCTCCTCCAAATATGCCCGCTTTATTGCAGTTTCCGCATCTAGTGGGGGAGGAGCGGGGATTGTCAATTCGGTGTCCCTGTGTGAGGAGGATTCGGTAGTTTCTTTGTCTGTCCTAGGTCGTTTAGTAGCAGGGACCTTGTGCTTACTTCGAGACCCGGTTTCTTTCGGAGGACTTCTTTCTCTACTGCGCTTTTCATGGGAAGAAGTGGAGTCTTTAGATTGTGGTCTGTCCTCTTCCCTACGACTTTGATAACCTTTGTATTTCTCTTGTTCCGGCCGAACGGGTGAGCGAGAACGTGAGGGTCGAGAATGATAGGGATCATAAGGCCTTCTCTCCTCCCTACCACGATCATTACGGCGGTCATACTCGATATCCTGAGGTGGATTAGACATGCTGCGGCGAAGCTTCCTGATATCATAGTAGGATCGAGACATCGTACCTGCATAATAAGACAAACGAAATTTAGAATCAATGGATTCACGGAGAAAGAGGTGCAATGAATGCTAATGCTGTTGTATAAAGTGTGTCCTAAGTGGTGTGTTTCCCCCCAAACCAACCCGAGTCTGAAGCTAGACTAGTACGGGCAGGCTCTTTGGCCTTAGCAGGAGTGGTCTCTTCAGAAGAGGTGAAGACTAAAGGATCCTTCCTAAAATCCTCTGAAGTGTATATAGTTTCAGGTAAGGGGAGATCCCCCAAACTCTGAAATATTTGGTCATCAGTACTAGGGACATCCCCCTCGGAAGCATTAAGTGGCGACTCTTGGGAGGATGTTGACTTTTCCAGAGAAGTAGCCTCCTCGGGGGCAGTATATCCTTCATGATGCTTTTCGGCCAGGTTAGCCAATTCGTCATCCTGTGTAGAAGATGGAGAAGTTGAAGTTTGAAGAGGCACTGTAGGAACTCCCGAGCCTTCTCCTGTCTCTGGGACTACCTCCCCTGGAGGAATATATACGTACGGAGCCGTCCCATGACCAATGCTACGAAAAACGGATAACAGCCCATGAAAGTGAAGATATTCGTCTTTAAGGACTTCATCGATAGTCAAGAATTTCTGATCGCCATTAAGAAGTTGGTGCATCCGGTCAAAGAACACTTGATCTGATATTTGTTTGGGATTGTCGACTGCAAACAAAAAGGAAAACAAGTTAAGGTGATGATTCAATTGTATAGAGCCCGGATTTAGAAAATCAGTGCTTTACTTGATTTTGTCCACCTCCTGGCACATCCAGGCTGTCGCTTCACATAGAACCATTCCAGTCTGGAATCTCCATCTTTACTGCTGAATGGTGCCGAGATTATCTTCCTTTTTGGAACTGACTCAAAATAGCAGAAAGATGGAGTCTCTCGAGTCCGATGCTTGAAGTTATAGAAGAAATGAACGTCATCGAACGTGAGCTCTATGCCTAAGATCTCACGGTATGCTATGTACAAAGTGTGCAAGTAGGCATAAGAATTGGGATGCAGCTGCATGGGGGCAATCCGCATTTATCTTAAAAAATCAACGATGAAGGGAGAGAATGGAGGGATAGCACCGACCATACACATCAACCGAGTGACCGCCATATATCCTTCTGGAGGGTTGTGGGGACGGTCAAAGCTTGAAGGCACTAGAGTGTCCCTTTTCATTATCCCGTACTTTAAGCAAATTCGGATAAGTCAATCGTTGTCGATTGTTGACTCAACGGAATCTGGAGGTGATTCCAATATAAAGGCCGATCCGAATTCATCGGGGGCTCGGTCGTCACCAATCCCTCCTTCCTCCTCAAAACCCAGAGAAACTTCATTCTCTGAAGACACCTCGTTGCTTTCCCGATTTCCAACCGCGTAGTCTAGACCCTCATTGTCCCATTCTGGATCCGACGGAGAAGATATGTCCTCGAGAGTGATTTTGTTAGAGGTTTCCGGGGCTTCTTTCCTCTCAGCTAGTCTGGAAGAGCATCTGGGTCTCATGGTCATAGAACTATTGAAGAAGCAATAGCACAAATTAGAGCAAATTAGCCCGTATCCCCCCGTACGTGTGTGCAAACTAAAGTGTGAACAGTGTATACGGAAAGTGCAAAGTAAATGTTTAAAAGTGCGACGCAAATGTTTGGCAAGATATAAAGAGTTGAAGTAATTCTTGATGTCCAGTCACGTTCACAAGGCACTATCCTAACTGTCCATCAAATTGAAGATCATGCCAAAAGTTGATTGGGCCAGTTAGACGAGTTTTTATGCGTTAAGATAGACAGTGCTTCGGTTCGGTTCGGATCCATTCATTGGGATCGGATCGGGGGCGTGGCATTGGGCTTGAATATTACATTGAAACTCAGAAATCAAAGACGGATCGGATCGGAGGCAAAGTACCCTAACGGTTCGGATCGGATTACGTAGTTATACTTCTCCTCCGTCATTTCACGGTCCGACCCGATCCGATTAGGTAAGCTCCTTTTTCCCTTTCTCAAATATTTGCTCCGACCCGATCCGATCTCCTGAGTTTCTTTTCTTTTCTTTTTTCTTTTTTGTGTGCCCCGACCCGGTCCGATTTTCTGAACTCCCTTCTTCTTCCCTTCATTTTTTTCAACTTCCATGTCTCCCCGAACCGAACCAACTCTCCATCATCTTCTTCTTCTCCTTCAACCTCTTTCTTCCCTATCCGACCCCAAGGCCAATCTCGTGCCAGTCCCTCAAGTCAAAACCAAGCAATTACATGCTGGTGGATTCAACTACGGATCCTCGTTCCCTCCATTCCAACCTCAAGACGGCGACGAGTATATTGACAACGATGACGAGGGGGAGGGTCACGGCGGCAAGGTCATCAGAGTTTCATAGTTAGATTATCCTAATCGCTCACGAATCCGACTCGAAAACGATTAATAAAGGAATCGATCGAAGTTTTATAACCTACCAGTGTGATTACTTCGAGAATTAAGAAGAATTTTGAAGGTTCACGAATTAAATTTTTCTCGTTTTGCAGAGCTCGAGCGGTAAAATAGTAAAAGTGAATGAAGGAAGGAGGCAGTGTTTATATAGAAGAATAATGTGACTATTCGTCTCCCCATTCGGATCGGCAGCCCAATAGCAGAACCCCCGTTCGGATCGGATAGGCAGTCCAGAAGTAAAGCTTGGCCCAATAGTCCAGTGGAAAATAGAAAAGAGAAGGGGTCTGTTCGGATCGGAATCCGAACCGAACCGAGTCCTTTAGCTCAGCAACGAACTGAATTGAAATTTGAAGAAAAAGAGGAAAACACAAGGAAAATCAAAAGAGAAATTACCTCGAAGAGCGCTATGCATTGATAGTCAAAGAATGCTCCGTCTCCAACAGAAGCATCCTTTGAGGGGGCAAAATGTTAGCCCACTTTGTGAACTGGGCAACACAAAGTCAAGATGTAAAATGTTGAAGAACTTGAAAAACTTGGGAAGTATTGAAGCAGGTCGGATCAGAGCAGCGCATCGGTTCGGATCGGATAAAGTTTTCTGTTCGGATCGGTGAACTATTGCTGTGGAAATCAGAAAGGCACAGCTGTTCAGATCATAGGGCAATATACTCCCAGTCGGATCGGAAAGCCACTTGATTGCTACGGAGATAGATCGGAGCGGAGCAGAATAAAGAGAAGAGAGAATTGGTTCCAAGTCAATCCGGGTCGGATCGGGTACCCCGATCCGAACCCCTTGTGCATGCCCCTCCGACCCGAACCTGTCTTCCACGTCACTCTCCTGCATGAGCGCCTGGATATTTGGATCGGCCGTGACCAGTTCCTACCCTCAACGTCCACTACTCTGATGCGTTGTCAACACAGAAATCCACCTGAACCCGAGGCTAATGGGATGGATGACACGTGGCTCCGTTCCGGATCGGGTTCTGAGCAAATTCTCACCTACAAATACCCCGTTTGGTGACAAAGAAAAGGATCTTTTTTTGGACACTTGGAGAGTTGAACCACCTTCATTGCCCGAATTCCAGCACTCCCAGAAAATCCAAATCTTCTTTCATTATTTGTTTTTAGACAATTGAGTGATTGTAAGAGAGTTGTGAGAGAAATCAAGTGAATATTTCATTGTACTTGCAACAAAATCAGTGAAAATAGTGAAAGACGAGTGGACGTAGGCATTTCTTCGCCGAACCACTATAAATCCTGTGTGTTCATTTTTATTTTTATTTCATTTCATTCTACTTTTAATCAATTTGGGTGTTAGAACCACTTTTTGGTCTAACATTTTAACTCTAATCGATTAAACTAACATCGATTAACTCTATTCGATTAACTCTAATCGATTAAACTAACATCGATTAACTTCTTTGCTTTAACTTTAATCGATTAAACTAACATCGATTAACTCCTTTTACTTTCTATTTAACTATTCATTTATAAAGATTTACTTTTAGTAACAGTTCTTCACTTTACAAATGATTTCCCTTTTATAAAACTACATTCGTTTTAGAAACATTTTTCCCTTTTATTTACTTTCGAAATATTTCCTTTTATAAAATCTGTTGATTTTATAAAATCCCTTATTTCAATATACATTGAAATAAATCCTTTTACATCCCAGGGTCTTTTATGATATTTAAAATATCGAATAAAAATGATCAACATCATTCCAACACCCATAATCCATAACAGATTATATAACACATCATATATCACAATATATGAAAACAGTAAAATAAATGTTGAGGAATCCAGTTGGATTCCTCCAACCTATTTCCCTGCATCACAGATGTTAAACAATATAGATAACATCACTTTCAGTTCCATATGATATATTCTGTTAAACAGAATCAATATAGAAATTCAACAAACTGACTAGCAGTTCAATCAAACAGTTAACACACAGTCAATCAGCCAATATCTAACAGTTCTAAAAATACAACATGAAATTATAAACTGTTCAGAGTTAGTGAGATTTACTCACATTGGCAGTTCATCGTTAAAGAACGATAAACTGTTGTTTGATTTGAATCAAACAGTTTATTTCGCCGTAAATTCATATGAGCCCCAATCCACTTCCAGTCAGCTCAATGGTGTAGTGTCCGTCCATACGATCCCAACGCAACTAACGGTTCGTCCGTCTGATATCGTATGAAATAGACATACAGTTTTAAAGTTTTAACTAATTTAAAATAAAATTAAACTAGTTAAAATTTTAAATGGGCTTTAACCTTTTATCCTCACCGGCCCATCAACAAACCCCTAGGCCCACCGTTTAACAGACCATGCCCTACCCTTTTCTTCCCCGAAACATGAACTCCAGGACACGGAAAAACTGCTCCGCCATTTTTTAAAACTTGATGCTTCCTCATACTCCCTTAGGTCTATACATTACTTCACCAAATAATTTAACTAAGCCATCACCATTTTCTTGTTCACACGTCCCTCCTTCCTCTCCACAACATCCCTCTACCCCTCTCCACATATACTTCACACGTCCCATGCTGTTTTCTTTCATTTTCTTATTTTTATATAATTTTCGTATATAGAAAAATGCCTGCACCTTAATATTTGCAAACTGCTCCACTCCTCAATCCATACTGTCATCTACGTCCTCCCCTTCAACCATCCCTTCACTCACTCCTTTTACCACCTAACCGAACAGTAAATCCACTGTTGATGTCTTATGTATATCACCATTCCTTGCTTCCATAGTCCACTAGTTGAACCTCAGTTCAACCCCTCCTTCCGGTACCTCACATAAGTTCCTCGTTTTATCCCCCTTCCATGCATACCAGAACTCGACGTGGATTTCGACTGTGCTGCTCTAGTGAACGACATCTCCTGTACAACGGTGCACGCTCCTCGCTACCTCCTTCAAATGAAACTGTCGAAACCTGCTTTTGTACACACACCATTTCCACGTGAATACTCCTCACTCGACAGTACGTGTATTTGTATATGAAGAAAAGGTAGGTGAACTTTAAGGCTTAAGAGTGACCACGTATAGGGTAGGGTAGGTGTACATCGCTACGTGGCTTCCTTTACTTCTTTGCTAATTGGTGAAGTTTTCAAAGGGCACGTCCTTGTGTTGAAAATGAGCGGATACGAGAGGATGTGCGGGGACAAGATGAGAGGATGTGAGCAAAACAACAATGAATGCAAGTGCAAAGGGTGGTAATGCGATACACTTTCATGTTGTACAAAACACTTCTTACGTTCACATACGAAGAGTTACGGACCGAAATAAGCATATCAATGAGATGAGCAAAGCGCTAGGATCCCAAAGATATAATAATACCGGTGGATTAACCCATTTTGTGAAACCTCAAAATGTTGATTACAGGGTGCAAAATACTTCAAATAAATAGTTTCTTATTTAATTAATTAAAAATCACCATCAAATTCTAAAAATTAAATTATTGTTATGTCCCAAAAGAACATTGTCTAAATTTTAATCCAATATCTAGTTATATCAAATAAATCGTTATGGTCGATAAACGATTCTATAGCGACTATTTCAAAATTTGATTTGGATGTAAATCAAAATCTACCTGACGAAATCCCGATTTTTCCCTTCTAATAGAAAAATATACTCCACCAGCTCCATACGTTTCTTGTTTCAAAGAAATCCGATTTAAAATGAGCCATGTACATTCAGTTGAAGTTCAAATCGCCAATTTACGAACTGCAGCGCCATTTCGAGCTCGTTTATAATTATATTATAAACTATACATTCAACTGTCGTTTATATAATATATACGTTATTCTAATTCAATTCTAAACTGAATTAAATATCACAGATGATCCAATTCACATCATATCGCCATTTCAGCCAATTTTGATTATTTCAGAATTAAATATATTGTTTAATTTATTATTTTAATTAAATATTCATCATTATTTAATTCCACGACCATTTAATTCACTATACCACCATTTATATAATTAAATAAATTAATCATAATATCTCTTCCAATGCGGGTCATTACAGCAGGATTCGGAGCGCTTTTAGAGTTGGAGTGTACGCTAGAGTTTGGAGCTTCCGCTATATTATATTGTTGCTTCCGCTGAGAGTATATTTACTTTTCTTCCACTGTATATGTTGTAACTCTGATATTCTATGTAACTCCAATGTAGTATTGTATTATGCAATGAAAAGTCCTGTTATTTTGTTCAATATATGTAAGTACCCATAATAATTTGTCTTGGTGAACGGTTTAAGTTGGTTTAATTACCGACGAGAATCGGGCAAAAAGACGGGTCGTTACAGTTGGTATCAGATCCAGGTCATACAAAGTTATGGGTATGACATATTTGAACAAAGGATATGACTCATGATCGGAGTTATCGTATCTCATTAGAGATAGGGTTAGAAAGGTCCTAGAATGAGATTTCATAATATTATGATTGAGAGAGGGTACACTGAAAATAGATTTTTGAAACAAAGTAAAGTGTTTAAAGAACGTAATCATTTTGAAACATAACTTTTAGTAAGAAATGTTCGAGTATTTTCGATCGACGTCATGATAGGACTATTGGTATATATGAAGAATTCGAATATACGCAAGGCCAGCGTATGTACAAAGCCTTATATGTACATAATAGATATAGAGTCACACTCTAGTCGCTCGAGGATGATTTTACTGATGACCATGGCATCATCAGTAGTTATTTTTGAGTTTCGAAAGTGGGATGACTATATGGTTCCAGTTAAGATGTCGAGGAATACTTAAACTATTTCGATATGTTAGAAATATAAAAAAAAAGGAATTTAATGTAAGGACAATATGTTATAAATGTAAAAAAAACTATTTGGTTAATAACATGAAAAGATTTTATAAGTCAATTTCACATAAAAATTAGAAGCGAATTTTTGGAAATAAGGTACTTCATTAAGAGATTATATCAAAAATACCACCCATTAAGGAATCTGAAATGATTTTTGACTTAAGATTAAAAAGATGATTTAAATTGTAACAAACATCTAAGTAGGGAGAAAACTGCTCTTTCCCTATTGAAACTATATGAGTAATTCAAATAGAAGAAAATTCAAATAGTAATCGCTTATGATGCCAAGAAAAACAAAATTTGAAGCAAGACTTACTTAAGAAGAAGTTAATGAAAAACTGAGTATTCCCAGAATAAATAACTTATAATTAAATCCTCAGCTGCACTCGATTTTCCTACCGTGAGCTAAGTTAGCTCCATCGTTAAATTCGAACCATTATTAGTGGGTAGCGTCGTTTATACCTTCTTACCCTATAAACTTTCTCAAGTATTGTAACTCGAACTGTCACTACTTCTGGTATCTGTTTTGTTATTGAACCCTTATTTATGCATCTCTACTTGATTGAGTGTGTGCAATTTGATTTGTCTCATATATGTATACCCCTTTTTGCCTCTTGTGGAACGAAATCAAGATTTAATTCAAACTTGATAACTTGTTTGTCTAGGAAATTGTGGTAACATAACCTCAACAAAAAGGCCCTACATAGTAAGAAGGCAAGGAAATTTGGATCTTTGAAATATAAAATTTAAATAAGTGGTGTATTCCTTGTTTGTAGAATATAAATTGCATTTGCAAATGAATATTCAGACCAGAGTAGCGGAGTGAAAGCGTGAAATTATTTCGAATAAATTATTTCAAGGTATTTTCGATTATTTGAATAACGTATCATTTCAGATAAGATTTAAATATTTGAAATTCAAATGAATGAAATTTTATATTTGTGCAAATGACTTCGAAAGTGAAATTTTCTTTGAATCTCTTGAAAAATATTCTCTTCTATGTAGTTGTTAGAAATCTCATTTCTTGAATGTTCAAAAATGATTCGAATTTAGTGGTATGACACTCGACATGGCTTATATATTGAAATGATTTGTAAAGTGTTAGTAAACATAGAAGTTCGGCGACTTGAAATCCCGATATTTTGAAATGTTTAGAAATGACAATAATATGATTGAAAGTATTCATAAATTATGATTTCAAAATGTTTTTAACTTCAGGATGTAAAATGAAATAAAATGATTCATACTAAGATTCGAGTAACCCATTACTAAAGAAAGGTATGACGTTGGTGTAAACCCTTAATGATGGTCCGCTCTGAGTCTGGAAAGACATCATTTATATATCGATACGTGCGAAGGTCGTGCTTAGTGGCCTTGTCATTGGGAAAACCTCTCGACTTGAGACATAAATGTTTTATGTCGTTTATCGTTAAATATTTGAAATTTTCGAAATAATTTCGATTTTGAAATCTAGAAGCCAGTATGATATGATATGAAAACAATATGGTATTTCAAATAATTTGAAAACAAATCGGGATTTCGGGTTGAAGAAGTTATTTCAAACTTTAATTTTCAGGTTTATATTCTATTTAAAACTAAATTTGATATTGGTAAATATTTTAAATTTGTATGGGTTTAACAATCTCTCCTTTTCGAGGATGAAATGTTTTAAGGGGGGAGATTATAACGATCCAAAATTTTCAATGTTTTAATATGCAATTAGTTTGTGTTAGATCAAAATTTGGACCTAACACCCAAATTGTTCTGAATCTTATAGAGTTTCAACTGAAGAATGAGGAAAAAGAAAATAACACACAGAATTTATAGTGGTTCGGCGTTAACGAGCCTACGACCACTTTATATATTATTGATTATACTTTGAAAGCTAATACAATCAATGATTTCTCTTAATACTCTAATAGTCTGACAATAATGGCGAATTCAGCACTCAATATTGCCAAAAAGCTCCCAAAAAATGCCAAGCTCCGGGCTATTTATAGCTGATTTTGTCAGGCAGGTCGTGATAACACGTGGCACGAATCCCGAGAACATCGGATCGCATCGCTGCCGTTGAAGAAGTAGTCAAATTAGCCGTTGCCCTGGAAAATCGGATAGTGCAGATGGGGAGAATTGGTCAAAATGACGGTTAGGGACACGTGTCGCTAGATCCGTGCGTCTCGGATCGCTGATGACTAGCTCGTGTTTGAACAGGTCAGAGGCTCCGCCATGCATCAGGGAGATCAGATCGGTCAATACTGGGCAATAACACATGCATGGATCGAGTCGCATAGTGGTGACGTTTCGCTGATGAAATGGGGGATCTGGTATGGTGCGATCCGATATGGTCCAATCCGATATGGTGCGATCCGATCCTTCATGCTCTTAGGGAACGCAGTTTCATACTTTCTTCTTATGAATGAACCTGGATGGCTTGGTCAAAAAGCTAGCCAACATTTTTCCCCCTCGAAGTATGTTTTATTGATGATGGAACATGCTTCGAATACTTTAGGATCGTCTTTTCACAACGAGTCGCCAATCAGTGAATGATTCCTTTTCTGGGACTTTTTAGAGTCTTCATCACTGAATCTGTTGGTGATTTATCGATTCGTATCGCATACTCGAGTCGCGGTCCTTTGTCAAACCATTCGAGCCATTCGTCTCGTTCTTTGGTGAGCGCTTGAGCTTCTTTACGAAACGAAACGAAATGGGCTTCTCTCCGAGACGTGGTGGGCTTTTGGTTCGCGGCCTGCCTATTTTCGCGGATTGAATAAAACAAAAAAGGGAAGACAAACGGTTGCCCTTTGGCCTATATAAGTCGTCCCTCCTCTTCACTTTCTTCCTTCTTCTTTCTTCCGTATCGTTTCGCCTGCATCGTTGAGGAAAGAACCCTAGTTTTTCAAACCTTCAAAAATCCGAGTACTTTCCCAATTTTTAGAAAGGTAACCCCACCGAAAACACCCTTATTCGTAATCGCTGTTGTTTATGAAATTTTTCGACTAGCTTGAGGGAAGAAACGATGGAATATCGTGATTTTTGGGGGAACCCTCGAGGCGTCATGGCTGATGGGTTCAAAGGTTGGAGTTCGGAGATGAGAAGGAGAAAAACGGAGGAGGAAGAAGAAGAGAGAAGTCCAGTTCGGATCGGGGGCAAGGAGAGGAGAGGAAGAAGATGAAGGCGTGTGGCGAGACGGAGGATCGTGGTGACGGCAGAGGCACGTACCGTGGGGGGCTGCAACGATTCGGCAAAGACCCCGATCACTTAATTTCACGATCCGTGAGGGGGCGGTCCCCCTGCCCTGCGATCCCTCTACCTTGCGATCCGAAGGAGGGCGATCCCTCTACCTTGCGATCCGACTCGTAGTTCACGATCCGAACAAATTTCGAACTTTAAACGGTGCCTTGTCACCATAAAATTCTGAATAGTTAGGCTAGGGCCTTGATGTCGGACTTTCTGGACTAAATGACCACATAATTTGACTGCATATGACAACTAATATTTTGATGATCTTGACAGCTTTTATGCTTTATATTTAATGTATGCACAAGCACACACACCGGCACTTGCACACACGGGGGACGGGTAGTTTTAATCTCATTTGTCATGTTTTCTCGCCTAACAGCAATGTCGGATAATCAATCTTCTTCGAGATCCGCTACGGAAACTGAATCCGAGATTCCTGAGCAATACAACCCTAAGGTCCCTCCAATTAACCCAGGAGGTGAAGATTCTGGCTCTGAGCACGAGGCAACGGAATCAGATCCGTTTGGAAGTACTTCATCTGGTGAAGAATCTGAGATAGACTGGCGAGCTCCCGGTGAGATTCCTGGCGCGCTTGGAATAGATAAATTTTCTGATTCTTTAGCATCTAAGCTCGATGATATAAAGCTTAAAAGAATATGCTTAAGACATGAGATTCCTTGGGATGATGTCCTGACACCCGGTAGCGAAGATAGACCGCACTTAGCTCCGGAAGGGTATATGGCAATCAGTCGGACTATGTGCTTGGTAGGAGCTATCCCTCCGTTTCCTTCAATCGTAATAAAGACTTTAAAACGACTGGGTATCGCTCCGATGCAACTTCATCCTAATGCCTACGCATCTTTATACACCTTATCTACTGCATATGCGGAGATCCTACACACCGGACTCACATTCAGAGATTTGACATTCTTCTTCCTCTTCAAGCATCGTTCCTCGGCAACTCCAAACTTCTCTTTCTTTGAATCGGTGGCGAATAGAAAAGTTCTGTATGATGGATATAGCAATATAGGGGATCCTAAGTCTGATTGGTTCTATATCAAGAAACAGGCCGGATGCTCAAGAAGATGGCTTAAATCAAGTAAACTTCAAGCTTTTAACTGAATATCTTGTTCAAGAAGTCAAAGTATTAACATTCTTCCGCCTTTTTCTTTGTCTTAAACAGATCACGTATTCCCGAAAACGGAGGGTCCGTTATACAACAATCGGTTGTCTATTCTTTTTCAAAGCAGGTCTGACTTTCTAAGGATTAAAAAATGCATTACTGATGAGAATCTTCATAAGCATCATCTTCTGGATGTAAGATTTGGACTTGGCTCTGGCGGCAAACCTTATAAGTACGTGCCCCCAACGGAGGGAGAGGGAACATCGCAAGCAATAAAAACAACTAAGTTCCGCAAGAGTCCTTCCCCTATAGTCATCCAAGACGATGAGGATCTGAATATATACAAAGGGGATGAAGCCCGTGGAGACAAGTCCCAGGAAATTCTAGTTTCTACTCCAATCAAATCCACTGCTCCTGATGACTTGACAGACGAGCGGCTATTCAAAGAACTGAGCAAGATTCCTCTGCCCAATGATGTATATACAGAGAGGGACTTTGAAGGGGAGTCATTCTTCCCTGGTTCTGAGGAGGCCATCGCTCCAACGAGAGAACAAGAAACTAGTCAGATGAGCCTGTCTTCAGGCCCGAGTCTATTAGGGGGAATTATATGGGATGCACGAATCACACACACTATCTGACCCCGCACTCTTATAGCGTCAGTATTCAAGGTTTTAATATGCACTTTTCTTTCTTGTAGGAAAGATGTCCCACAGGCGATCCTATTCTTATCGTTCCCTGCGTGAGGGCACACCCAGTCTTCATCCGGGTACTGAGCGTTCTCGCGATCCTTCTCACAGGCCGACTTCCTCGCAACCCCGGTCTCCACCAAAATCGACCTCTGTCAAGCCTTCCAGTCATCCAGTAGTTCCTGCAGGGGGGAAGAAACTTCCTAAAGAGTTAACTCCTCCAAAGAGTGCACCTTCCCATAGCAGGTCGTCAAAAAGGCATCATGAATCTAAAGATAGAAGCAAAGATCCGAACAAAGAGTCTGAAAAGGAGAAGGGTGACGTCGTCCCTTCCAGCCAGCCAGAGTTGGCTGCCCCCGGGTCACGGGACAACATTCATGGTCCCGAGATTAAAGGTAGGCTGGAAAAGCTGAGGGAAGAATTCCCAGACATATTCTTTGACAGGATGACCTTTGTTCCAGCCTTGGAACCGGTCCCTAAGAACTGGGATTATGAAGTCGTCGGGCACATCCGTCACGTTGCTAGACAATACGAGATGATGAAAAAACATGCAGTTAACCTTTCAGAAGTCATCTGATCGCTTGAAATAGAAACACACAGGTCAAAGGATAAACTTGAAAACAACGAAAGGGCCAGGACAAAGATGGAGAAGGACCTGCAATATGCTCAATCCCAGCTTGCTCTAGCGCGAAGGGACGTCGAGAATTATAAAACCGAATTGGAGAATGCTAAAAAACGCTTTCATTCGGAACTTGACTCCAATAGCCAAGAGAAAATGGCCTTAAAGAAGGAGGTTGAAGATCTCAAAATGGCCAATATCGAGTTGAAAACAGCACAAGGCCATTTTGAAGCTGAGAGAGCTGCTTGGGAGGCAGAAAAAGCAAGCTTAAAAGAAAGTTTGGCTTTGGCTAAAGCAGAAAAGGTGATTTTAAATGATCAGGTCGCGGACGCGGAGAGATGGGCAGCTCTCGCCGAAAAGAATGTTGAAAGTGCCATCGAATTGGCCACTGCTTCTAACAACAAGCTCCTCGAAAGAGAGAAGGATATCGAGGGGTTTGAAGAGATGATTTTCGACTTCCTTGGCCAAGTTCTCAAAACTCGCAACATCTCGTGGATCCCGGATTACCACGTTACTTTAGCCAATTTATGGGATGCCATTGTTGAGGGTGAAAAGCAGAGATTGGGGGTCGAAGAAATTGATGAGGATGAGTTGATGAAGAGCATCTTGAGGGATAATGAGCCAGAGGACCTAGCAGAGGGTCGTCGTCTAATTCTAGCGGAGATGGAAAAGGAGAGGGCCCTGGCTAAGGGTAAGAGCAAAGCTGACGAGGGTTCAAGTTCAGCCGTGGAGCCCAAGGCCTCTGGAGTTGAGGAATACCATCCCGATGATCCACTAATCCCTTTGGGTCTAACTCCCGTGGTTGTTGGAGCTCCTGCGACTATTCAAGAAGGAGGATCTGTGGAAGGTATCTCCCTTTTTTCCCCACAATTCGTCAAAGCAATTGTGAATTGTCGTCGTGTGGTAGAACAACCAATTGAGTTAGGAACATGTGTTCCTCATGATACAGGTGGCGAGCCCGTCGACAAAGGTGCTGAAAAAGAAAAAGAAGTGGAGAAGGACGCTGTCTCTCCAGGTGCCGGTATTAATATATCATAGCAGGATGAGGTCAAAACAGCAGAAAGAAGCATCCCGGTACCTAGTACTGATGTTCCCAAGGAGGCTGAGACCATCGAGGCCTTGAGAGACATGGATGGGCGCCATGTAGAGGATGAGGAAGACATTGTTGGCGCCAAAAAAGCCGACGATGATGACGACGAAACCTTGGCCAGCCGAAAGGCTGGGCAGGAGAAAGAGATGGCTTGAAGAAGGCGGGAGATGAGGCTTTGGACGTAGTCCCTCTTGCAGAATTTGATCCCAAAACTGGGATGATAGTGAAAATCCAGCCCAAATCCATCAGCAAACAGCTTCATTTTGCAAATCCCGATGACTTCCTGGCTTCCCTTTCTGATAAAAGGAAGAGAAAAGAGGTGGAGGAGGAATCTTCAGAAGAGTCGGATGTTCCTCTCATAGATAAAAGGAAGAGGAAGAAAGGGGATCAGTCTGATGCCGACAAGGCGAAGCTGGAGAGACAGAAGCAGGAGAAGTGGCCAAAGCGTAAATAGGATATTGTTGCTTGTTGATATTTTGTCTTTAGGTTTTCCACTGGCCAGGAAGTGTAATTGTGAGACTGGCCCTCACTTTCCTTTCTAGGTTGTTTCTTAGTAGGTTTGTGGTACATAAATGAAAGTTTATCTCTTTTTGCATCAATGTGTACCTGTATTCAAATAAACTTTCCATGTTTAGTAATAGGCCATCTAATGATAATTACAAATCAGTCAAACAACAGAAAGAAAACTTTTGTGCTGCATTGCTGTATCAAAGTTAAGTATATGTATACGAGTATATGTGCCCCCAATCAGTTGTTATCATAGCGCCTGACTGGGGTTTACTAAGGATTGGTTAGTACTGTCGGCAGGTTGCCCCCTATTTCTGAAGGTGGGGGACTTAGAGGATTTCATGGGATAACTGTTCTTGTGGTACCGAATTTCCGGCAGCTTTCTCAGTGCTTAATCATAGATTTTCTTACACTCTCCTGACGGTCACCGAGATTAGAGTTTGAATTCAGTAGTTCAGTCGACCCCTGTTCCTTTAGCAGGGAAGAAGTTCTTTCTCAGCGCTCAATCGGAGACGCTTTTATACTCTCTCTCTCTCTCCGGAGAGTTAGAGTTCGAGCTCAGCAATTCATTCGCTCCCCGATCCTTCAGCGGGGAAGGAGCTTTTTCTCAGCGCTTAATCGGAGACGCTTTTATACTCTCTCTCTCTCTCTCTCTCTCTCTGGAGAGTTAGAGTTCGAGCTCAGCGATTCATTCGCTCCCCGATCCTTCAGCGGGGAAGGAGCTCTTTCTCAGCGCTCAATCGGAGACGCTTTTATACTCTCTCTCTCTCTGGAGAGTTAGAGTTCGAGCTCAGCGATTCATTCGCTCCCCGATCCTTCAGCGGGGAAGGAGCTCTTTCTCAGCGCTCAGTCGGAGACGCTTTTATATTCTCCTGGCGGTCGCCAAGGTTAGACTTTTTGCTCAGGCGGCTCTGATCATGGTACACCGCCATGCCTTGTGGACGTCATCTTCGCGTCCTTTATACTCTCTCTCTACTCTGGAGAGTCAGAGTCACGGATCAAGCGGTCTGCAATCATGCACGCTCATCAAACTCGTCCTAGGTTTACATTTTAATCCAAGCTCCGAGGATCAAAACCAGTCGGACAAGCAGTTGGAGCATTTGCCAAGGCTTTGAGTTCCTCCGAACAGTCTACGGGAGGAACAGTTGGCACCAGACTTCGGGTACCTGTATTATTCATGCCGATTTCCATAAAAATAATCAGGCAGATAAATAAGGATGCAATAAAGGTAAATGATACACAATATTTTTATAGTGGTTCAGTCGAATCATGACCTACGTCCACTTTATAATTTTTTGCTTCAAGGAATCAAACTATTCTAGGCTAGTCGTGCCTTATACATGGTTTTCAACAAAGCAAAAGAACAAATTTGAAACTTTTATGCTAAGTATGGCCGTAAATGTTGGGCATTCCACACTCTGGGGATTTCCCTTCCATCTATGGTTGCCATCTTTAAGGTTCCATTATCAAGCTTGCTCAGAATAGAGTACGGTCCTTCCCACTTTGCTCCCATATGAGTTGGGGGTGGAAAGACACATTTCAGAACCAAGTCTCCGGGTTCCCAGGTTCGGGCTCGAACCTTCTTGTTGTAATATCGAGCGATCTGTTGCTTGCATCTCAAGGCGCGCAAGTCCGCTTCATCCCTCTTTTCTTCGATCATGTCCAGGGACTCAAGGAGCAATTCATTATTGGTCATTGGATCATAATAAGTCACCCGGTGAGAAGGTACCTTTATCTCAACCGGGATGACTGCTTCCGTTCCAAAAGCAAGGGAGAACGGGGTATGTCTTGTTGCCGACTTAAATGTTGTCCTGTTGGCCCATAGTGCCAAGGGCAATTCATCAGCCCACATGGCTCTAGCCCGCTTCAGTCTTCTTTTCAGAATGGACTTAATCACTTTATTCGCCGCTTCGACTTGTCCGTTCGATTGCGGGTGCGCCACAGAGGTATACCGATTCTCAATGTGGTATTTTTGGCAGAAATTTCTGAATTCAGTGCTATCGAACTGAGTTCCGTTATCCGTTATTACAATCTTTGGAATCCCAAATCGACAGATGATGTTTCTCACGATAAAGTTGATCACTCGTTTGGTTGTGATTGTAGTTAGTGGTTCAGCCTCGACCCACTTAGTGAAATAATCCACAGCCACAATAGCAAACTTTGCTCCGCCCCTTGCTATGGGAAGACTCCCAATGATATCAATTCCCCACATAGCGAAAGTCCATGGGCTCATCATTGTTTTTAACTGATTAGGAGGTTCTCTAGGTATTTTCGAAAATCTCTGGCATGCATCACACCGTCGTGCGTATCTTGCCGCATCCTTGTTTATGGTAGGCCAGAAATAACCGTACCGCAACACCTTTTTTGCCAAAGTTTTCCCTCCAGTGTCGTCGCCGCATTCGCCTTCGTGAACCTCTTGCAGCACACGCTTGATGTCATCGTGGGCTATACACCGTAGGAGGGGCATCGAAAACCCTTGTCTGTAAAGAACTCCGCCTTGCAGAACGTATCGGGCGGCTTTACGAATTACTTTGCGCCTCTCGCTTTTCTTGATCGGAAGCGCTCCATTCATCAGAAAATTCTTTAGAGGGGTCATCCAGGACTCCCTTTCTGGTTCCGTCTCTAGTATTAGGTTGATTTCCATTTGATCTATGCTAGGGGACCGAAGTAATTCAACGGGGGCTAGCCCGGTCACTTCAGGATCGTCGGAACTAGCCATCTTTGCCTACTTATATGCCTGCTGATTCTCTAAACGCGGAATATGAGATATGCTGTAGTGGTCAAAATCGTTTTGCAACTCTTTCACTTTCTTTAAGAATAAAATCAATCTTGCACTTTTAGCTTGGAATTTTCCAATAACTTGGTTCACAACTAACTTGGAGTCGCAGAAGATGTTCAGCTTTGTGGCCTCTAATTCCTTTGCAATCCTTAATCCGGCTATCAGGGCTTCGTATTCGGAATCGTTGTTAGTGGCGTGAAACTCCATCCGGATAGCATAGGATATCAATCGTTTCTCTGGAGTTTCAAGCACTATTCCAGCGCCGGATCTTTCGTCATTCCTAGCGCCATCAGTATACAATCCCCAGGCATTGGGATCGAGAAGTAACTTTGAAGGATCAACTTCTTTATTTGCTATATCTTCCTCAGGGACAGTGAACTCTGCTATGAAGTCAGCTATCACTTGCCCCCGAATTGACCGTCTAGGCTGAAAGTTCAAATCAAATTGACTTAACTCGATATTCCATTTGAGTAATCTTCCAGATGCCTCTGGTCTCTATAGTACTTGCTTGAGCGGATGATCGGTGTATACGGTAATAGGATGCGCCTGAAAATAATGTCGAAGCTTTCTAGAGGCGATCAATAAACTATACGCCGACTTTTCTATCATTGGATAATTACGCTCTGCTGCCGTCAATTTTTTGCTCACGTAATACACAGGTCTTTGGACCTTATCTTCTTCTCTTACCAAGGCTGAGCTGATCGCATGGGATGACACTGCCAGATACACGAATAAGTCCTCGTGATCCATTGGCTTAGATAATATCGAAGGTTTCTCCAAGTGCCTTAGTAAGTTCTGAAACGCTTCTACGCAGTCGGGTGTCCATTTGAAGTGGTGTTTTCCCCGCTTTATTAATTCGAAGAATGGTATGCATTTATCAGTAGCCCTAGAGATAAATCTGCTTAGTGCGGCTACTTTTCCTGCAAGGCTTTGCACGTCCTTAATTTGCATGGGTTCCTGAATGTCTCTGATTGCCGCGACCTAATCTGGATTAATCTCAATCCCATGGGAACTGACGATGAATCCTAAGAATTTTCCAGAGGCAACACCGAATGAACATTTGGTTGGGTTGAGTTTCATTCCATACTTTCGAAGGATGCTGAACATCTCCGCCAAGTCCGTAGTGTGATGGGAGGATTGCTTGGACTTAACCAACATATCGTCGACGTATACTTCCATCGTTTTCCCGATCTGGTTATAAAACATTCTGTAAACTAAACGTTGATATGTAGCGCCTGCATTCTTCAAGCCAAAGGGAATCACTACATAACAATATAACCCCAGATCTGTGATAAAACTAGTGTATTCTTCATCTGGAACATGCAATGGAATCTGGTTATATCCCGAGTAAGCGTCCATGAATGAGAGAAGTTCATGACCCGCCGTCGAGTCCACTAACTGGTCAATCTGGGGCAACGGGAAACTATCTTTTGGGCAGGCTTTGTTCAAATCCGAGAAGTCGATGCACGTTCGCCACTTCCCGTTGGCCTTCTTTACCAAGACTGGATTTGAAATCCAGTCTGGGTAGGTCGAGTCTCTAATAAATCCATTACTCTTCAGCTTTCCAACCTCTTCTTTCAAGGCAACGGACCTCTCTAGGCCCAACATTCGCCTTTTTTGCTTTACCGGAGGATGTTTAGGGTATTTGCTTAATGAATGGCTCATGATTGATGGGGATATCCCGCACATGTCTGCGTGGGTCCAAGCAAATACATCGAAGTTGTTTCTTAAGAAATCCGTCTATTCTTTAGCGAGATTTGGATTTAACTGGGATCCAATCTTAAGGACCTTCTCCGGGTTACTATCATCGATCGGAACATCCACAGTTGTCTCGTTGGGAGTCGCCATTCTGCCCCCAGGTTCTTGATCCTCTCTGGGATCTATATCCTCGGGCAGCTCTCTGGGCGACTCTCCAACGGCTATCCTCTTTAGTTGCTATAAGGTATCCGCCCCTGTAGGGGGAGAAGCGCCTTTGGTTTCTATGTCCCCTCCATTGCGAAGTAACTTTGGCTCGGCAACATAACATGCTCACACAGCAACCTGATCTCCTCTGACGATACCAATGCCAGCTTCTGTGGGGAACTTCAATAACAAGCACCAGGGGGCTATACAGGCTCTAAACTTTGCGAGGTCCGGTCGGCCCAAGAAGGCATTGTAGGTCGATTCAACATCCAAAACCACGAAGGGAAGGATTCTCACTCTCTGGCATTCTCCTTCCCCAAGCGTAACCGGTAACTCTACATAACCCATTGGAGCGGTGGATGCTCCGTTAAATCCACGGATCCATCCTTGACAGGGCTTCAAGTCTTTTATTTTTAGGTTCATCTGGTCAAATGTCCTTTTGAAAAGAATATTGACGGAACTCCCGTTGTCCACTAAAACCTTATGAACAGTAGCTGGTCCAATAGGTGCTGTAATTACAAATGGATCTTCAGTCGGAGCATGGACTCCAATGCTTTCTCATTCTCGGAAAACGACATCGTCGGTCATCATCTTTTGTTGCTTCACCAGGATATTGTCCTCGGGGTTGCTACACTCCCCTACCTCGAAGTGTTGTTTGGCTGCATTGACGTATTGATCCAATGACTTGGAACTATGCCCGGCGAGATAAAGTCCTCCGATTATGGTGTTGATAACGATATTCTTTCCTTTTTGCTGGGCAGTTAGCCTGGCAGCAAGTTGATTCTGGTTCTGATTTGGGGCCTGCAATGCTTGCCCCTATCTTTGGGCGTCACTCTATATTCATCTAATTTTCCGTCTCGAAGAAGCCTCTCGACTACATCTCTTAGGTGACGGCATTCATTTGTCGAATGGCCATGAATCTGATGAGTGAGACAAAACTTCCCTGTTTCACGTTCCTTTTCTGTCGACTCTCTGGGAGGTGGCCTCTTATTCTGGAGGACGTTGTAAGAGTCCATGAAGATGTTTTCCAGAGTATCATTTAGTGGCGTATAACTCTCAATGGCCCTGGGACGAGTCCTTCTCTGGGAGTCGTTCCCTCGGTTCCTCTTCTGGTTGTTGCCATTACTATTATTATCGTTGTTCCCTGGCTTACGACCACCCTGATTCCGATTTCCAACATTTACTTCGACCTTCCCCGAGCTGTCTCCTGTCTGCTTAATGGCGACATTGCTCTGGATTTCCTCCTTATCGGCTGTTTTTGACTTTCGGTTAGCATATACTTCTTCCCGGCGCAAGTGTACGTTGGCTTTCTCGTAGAATAATTCTCTAGTATGGGGTGGCTTGCCTGCTAGGTATCTCCCGAATTCAGTGCCTTTATCTACTCCATCAATCAGTGCTGCGACAACGGTTGGTTCATGGGGATCTTCAACTTCAGTGGCGGCCAAGTTGAAACGGTCTAAGTACATCCTCAAACTTTCGCCTGGTCGCTGCTTGACAAGGAACAAGTCAATCACACTGTTTTTTTTTGTGCATAGATACGGAATTGTTCTACGAACTTCTCACTCAACTCCCTGAAGCTAGAAATCGATCTTGCCGGCAAGCGAGTAAACCATAACAATGCTACATCCTCCAAGAATATGGGAAATGCTTTGCACTTGACAGCGTCAGAAGCAGCGGCAGCGGTCATTGACCAAGAGTATCTCATCAGGTGCTGGACAGGATCAGACCTGCCCGCGTATCGGTTCATCTGTGGCATGTTGAAACGCCTTGGAAAGGTCGCATCCAAAATATCATCAGTAAAAGGGGTGTGACTGCGGTCGATCCCCCAATCTTCATTCCGTTGTCCACCGCTATCTGCCAGAATCTGATGGATCATGGCTGCAACATTTGCACTGGTCAGCGGAGGTTCAGGGTCAGTGCCTCTGGCTCGGCGGGGTTCTCTAATCTCTCTTCCGGGAGCAGTCATGAAATCCGGGGCTCGGATAGGGCTTCGTTGCCCCCTGTTACCATGAGCATGTGCGCGGCGACGGGGCTGAGGTAGTCTGTAATGTACGGGACTGTCCACATCTCGAGCCTTGGGAGCTGCGGCTTGATCGTTCACATTACGGTTTGAGGGCCCCGCCTCCAGTGCTTCTTCTTCCCTTGATGGCAGGGTTCCGAACCGAAGTTGCTCTATACTTTCGGCTCTCTCATATGGTTGCCGCGGAGGTCTCGGCGATTCTTCTGACGAAGAGGAATATCCTGGAGTGAGTGGACGAACCGGCGGCGTTCTTTGCCTTGCGAGTTCATCAAGCCTTCTATCCATAGTAGTCAAATTTTGTCACAGGACGGAGCTTTCCTGCCTTTGGGCAGCCAATTCATCAAACAATCTCTCCCACATTTCGGAGAAGCGAGAGAGATCCCCCTCAGTGACGGGAGCAGCAGGGTCATATTGGTCAACATCACTTTCTCTTATGCGCAAAGAGCTTGAGCCAGATCGAGCGGAGGGGCCAGGACGGTAGGAGCGAGCCATAGGCTCCTTTCCAGGTCGAGTTGTTGTCTGATCATCAATTCGGATCGCTGTGGTTCGAGGATGGCGGTTCGCAGCGCCCCCTTGAGGTCGATTCGCGGTCGCGGTGCGCGGAGGATTCGAGGCGTTACCTCGGGATCGAGTAACAACCCCTTCAGTAGTCCGGATCGCCTCGTTCTCATAGACTCGGAGCATGGTTTCTTCATCGGATCAGTTCGCTCCCTGCGCTCCGCGATCCATAGTTTCCTCATTGCTTAGCTCGTGCACACTCTCTTCAATTGTTTCATTAGTTTGTGAAGCTCGTGCTTCCTTAGATCTTTTTCCAGCCATGATATCCGAATCGCTGGAATCTTCAAGGAACTGAATAGTGAAACTTTAGGACTGTTTTCACAGTGAAAGCACCAAAATGTTAGATCAAAATTTGGACCTAACACCCAAATTGTTCTGAATCTTATAGAGTTTCAACTGAAGAATGAGGAAAAAGAAAATAACACACAGAATTTATAGTGGTTCGGCGTTAACGAGCCTACGTCCACTTTATATATTATTGATTATACTTTGAAAGCTAATACAATCAATGATTTCTCTTAGTACTCTAATAGTCTGACAATAATGGCGAATTTAGCACTCAATATTGCCAAAAAGCTCCCAAAAAATGCCAAGCTCCGGGCTATTTATAGCTGATTTTGTCAGGCGGGTCGTGATAACACGTGGCACGAATCTCGAGAACATCGGATCGCATCGCTGCAGTTGAAGAAGTAGTCAAATTAGCCGTTGCCCTGGAAAATCAGATCGTGCAGATGGGGAGAATTGGTCAAAATGACGGTTAGGGACACGTGTCGCTAGATCCGTGCGTCTCGGATCGCTGATGACTAGCTCGTGTTTGAACAGGTCAGAGGCTCCGCCATGCATCAGGGGGATCGGATCGGTCAATACTGGGAAATAACACATGCATGGATCGAGTCGCATAGAGGTGACGTTTCGCTGATGAAATGGGGGATCTGGTATGGTGCGATCCAATATGGTGCGATCCGATCCTTCATGCTCTTAGGGAACGCAGTTTCATACTTTCTTCTTATGAATGAACCTGGATGGCTTGGTCAAAAAGCTAGCCAACAGTTTGAATTTTTTTGAATATAAATTTGACTTAACAAAGGTTTAAATATAAATTTCAATTTGAATAATTCTTAATTAAATCTCTTGTTCTGTTTATAAATATAGATTCTGTAAAGTATGATTTGATCTAAAGATTTTACCAAACTTGAAATGTTTTAAAGTAAGATTATTTTGATAACATATGATCATAAAGATATAAATTTATTTATGTAGAGAATTTTGTGTATATTTTAATACTAATAAGAAATGATACTTAATTTTGATATGAATTATAAGTATCTTTAAGTGTTTAAACTTTTATTTGGTTAACGTAATTTTGAGAAATTATATTTACAAGTAATGTCTTTTGTAAGTTATAAACATTATTTAAAATATAATTTTAATAATGTGGGAAGGCAGCAATGAATTCTGAATAAAATTTAAAGGCACAGATATTTTTTTTGAAACAATATCTGTGTAGCAAAACAGTTCGTCCTTGGTCAAATAGTCAAACGGTCAGTAATATAATTACTAAAACGATCAGTGCACGAATATAAATTATAATTAAATATACGCTTCGAAAAATCATTCAGTTTACGAATGCGCGGTCTCAAAATATTTTGTAAAATTTTACTGTAATTTTTAATTTGGAAAATAAGCACATTTTTAATGTATTTTAGGGCAACTGTGGTCCTTTTGGAACTTTCAAAAATAATCAACCGGTCTATTTTATTATTGTTTTGTGATCGGTATACATTGCTGTGCATGATTTTGTTGTTAGTTGTATTCGTCATCAATAAATAAAAATAAATAAATTTAAACTGCTAAACTATATTAGAAGAAAACAATAAGTGAATAAAAATATTTAGTATTTTTATTTGTTCATTTCATTCATGGTTCATCAATAAAAGGGTAGGAATCGAATGACAACATTTTGTAAATGGAAAAGGGGCCTTAGCATTAGACAAATGCCTGTACACTTGTTTTACTTTTTAATGACTTGCACGTGTAAAAAGGTTCTAGGCATTTTAAGACATTTGTCATTTGATATATGAACCCTGCACCACGTGTTGTTTCCGCTTGCCTTAAGGACCGCACCATGCTTTAAATTCCTGGAGAATTTTCATTTTCCGCCCAGTACTACTCCACTGTTCTTCTCCCTTACGCTTTAACTACAGTCTACCTCCCCTGTATCAATACGCGAGACGCTCCCCATCTCCTTTTCTTTTCCTCTTACAGTCTTCCACCGCCCGCCACCTTAGCAAACTCCCACCGTACCGTCCTCCAACCATCGCGAGCCGCCCAGTTCGCTACCGCCCTCTCAAAGCCGTCAGTCCACCTCCACTCGGTTCTTCCCTCTTCTCCCACTTTGCGCTCGGCCTTCTTTTTCCCTCCACCTCCTCACGCCATCTCCGCCGCAGCTGCATGTCACCAAGACCGCCAGTCACACATTCCCGACCACCCTGTTTTACCCTCCACCGTCCATAGGACCCCTCTGATGCACCTCCGGCACCCCTCCACCAAAGGCCACATCACCCTCACCATCATAGCCGCATGAAGTTTTCCCTCCAAGACTTGCGTCCATCCTCTTCTTCCACTATTGAAACAGTCCCCTTCTCTTTAAAAGAAAAAAAGAGTTCATGTTTGTAGCCGCAGATATGTTGGAAAGGGTGGCATGTGGCTGATAGCTTATAGGAATTTGCATGCGTTTTTCAGTTTGGGTGCCCTTTGGCAGTCGGAACAATAACTTAAACAAAAGGAATGGCTTAATAGTGTACACATGTGTCCATTGGCTACTGCATGGTTTGATTTGAGGAATTTATGGATACACGAAAATAAGGTGAGAACATTTAGTTTAAATTTATTTTATTTGTTAATTATAATTAGTTGATTATTATGATTAGTTAGCGGTAATTATTGGTTGGTTAATCTTGATCGTTGTATGTGATGTTTGGATGAATATTTATGTTGTTAGAACACACTGGACACTAAGCGTTATCAACTGTAACACTTTGCGCACAACAAAATTTGTTGTTCATTGTTGTGCTTACTGTGGATGGATTCATGTTCATATGGTTGTTTATTTGTCTTTTATGTTTGCATCACACACGACATAGTTGTGTGATTATGCGAATAATTGATTCGAATCTCCTTGCCATGCAAATAACGATTTTATTATTAAAACTAAAAATTTAAAATTTGACTTTGAACTATATTTAAATTTGCTAGGAAATCTAAAAGGGTTAAATGATGTTCACGAAAGACATCGATTTTGGAAGAAACTAGTTCGAAAGTTAAAAGGGAATGGGTTTTGAATGATGTACCCAAATAATGGATTTTTATGTAAACAGTGTTGGTTTCATAACAATAATCGAACGAGTTTTAAAGAATTATTATTCGGTTTAATTTCAAATGAAGATTCAGAAATGTTAAAACTAAGGATTGTAAATAAATTGGTTTTGGACCAAATAGGAATATAAGATAATAATTTGGGAAGTTTTGGAATATTGTTTGATATTCTAAGTTAAAAACAATAAAATAGATTTCGTAAAGATGAAGCAGTTCCGAAGTATTTCGATAATTTATATTTAATTGGTTTGTTAATTATGCAAATAAGTTAAATTTTGAATTAGTTTTCCAAGTATTCATAAATCTAAAATGATCAACCGTTATTCTTGAAATGAATATGAAATTTAATTAGATTTGTAATATAGATCGGACAATGTTTGAAATATGCATGCAGCTTAACTTTGTGCAAACAAAATTTAAATTTAAATGGTGAGAAACTAAACGAAATTCAAAAATATTGTATTAGTATTTTTATTTAATTTGAAATGATGATTTTTGAAGTATAGTGATTTTGTAACTCAAATGTAAATATGAAATATTATTTGAAATATGGGTTTTGAAATTTAAGTTTATGAAATTTAAGAAGAAATGAGTCGATTTAGATTTAAGCGTCATATGGTTGAACTGAGCGCATCGCGTAACGACATTTTGTTAATATCAACCTTGATTTTCAAACGACCATAACATGAACATGTTCAATTGGACTGACATGGAACAAGAAACGATGGATTTCTTCTAATAACAATTTTTGAATAAAAAGAAATTTTCAAATTTCAGTGTACGATTTCCAAGTTATGTCCAAAACAAATTTGGAAAAGGTCGTTGTACGTGCAGTTCGGCGACCATGACGAAAAGTCAAATAAACAAGTTTTAAAATTGGAGAGAATTCTTGATAAATCTTACTTTATTAATTTAAGGTAATTAGAACTGAATTATTTGAATTTAAAATGATTTGGAATCTACGTGATTTAAATGGCTATAGCAGCGCTTGTAGTAATGTTTCCAAATGTTATTACCACATTTTCCCAAAGACAAATGGGTTTGGAGTAATAAATCGTGAACCATTGTTTCAAAAGTTTAAAAGGAGTGTAATGGTTTGGAAGGATTTTTAATTGATTAAATATTTGTATATGGAATTATTTATTAATTCTAAAAGTTATAATTTAAAAGGGAAATGAGTTGGATAAAGTTTGTGTCGGATATTTGATATGTAATTCCGAGGATGAACAAATACTATCAAGAAGCATTAGAATAAATTTACAACAAGATTCCGATAGTGTTTGTTGAGTTGTGAATTTATATCAAATATAAGTCGATTTAACTCTATCAAACTTACGTTTGAATATAAATTGTTTGGATTACCATAAATGGAGTTGTAATCCAACTTAAGATTTGGTAAAAGTAAAGGCTTAAGGAATCGAAGGATTATGTTTTGGATACAAGGAGTCGAAGAATTATGTTTTGAATATAAGGAACAAAGTATTATGTTTGAAATAAGAAGGAGGTAAATCGAATATTTGATGTCAAAGAAAGAGCTAAGATGATAACGGAATTTATGATCAATCCAACCTTGATTTGTAAATGAATAAATAATGACTGGAAGGAGATTTGAATTGAACTAGGTGTGATCCATAACTATTGTTTTAAGAATAATCTTATTACTTGGAAAGACCGGGATCGGATTTAAGTCCGAAAACCCATCCAAGTGATAATGCGTCTTTATGAAGTAATCAAGGACTTGGAATCGACGAACGAAGACTGGGAATCTTTGAATTTGTTCGGATTGTTTTCCGATGTCTCGAATCGGGTCGTACACCTGATTCCAGGTTATAAGTAGCATGAGATCTGGGTATATTCGGAGATTTTCGGATTTTGTTTTGTTCAGACCTAGAATGGACTTGTATGGATTATGTGTCTGACATTGTGATTGACGGCATAACACTGATTTTCGTTGATATGTATCTGGTTTGTGACGTACGAGCTCGAAGTGGTAATGTATGGATGGAAATCAGTGGTCATGTTGTGAATAGACAATGAGACATACTTAAGATATGAAATGAGCTTGTATGATCAGGGCATTGCTTATCTAGGCATGCTTTATGTATGACGTGACATCAACAAACCTCACGCCTCGGATTGATGAGAAGCTGGCGGTTAGGTTGTATACTTATATATGATTGATGATGAAGTTGCAGCAGTGGGAAACCACTTATAAACTTGGGGAAATTGGGTATGTTCGGGGGGTCGTGTCTAGTCGAAAACCGTTGATCTGCCCTGCGATTTGATTTTGATGTCCGAGATGGACGGAAAAGCCGTGTTACATTTCGCTTTGTATCCCTGATTGATCTTTCGTGCCACGAATCATCAAGTTGGAAACCCAAATTTCCAATACGAGCCATACGGATTTTGAATGTATACCTATATGTCAATATAACCAATTGGGGTTATGGGGGCTATGATTCTACATTTATTTGCTAAATGGTTTTCCACACTATATAATATTAATTTTTGAAAGAGGATCTTACGTAAGAAAACATGTTTGGTTATCATAAGATAAAACTCGCCCATTTGGTGTGCGCTTGCATTGTGTGATTGGGACGAGCTTATGATAGCTTCATTTTTCTAAAAGTCATTGCCAATTTATATGCACGGGTATTCACGTGGAGTAAACCCGTTCCGCGTTAGCGGCATGGTCCGGCGTATTCCCCAACTTTAAAATAAATCATATAAACAACTGTTTTATGTTCTCACACCAGTCCCATGACTGGCCTGGAGTTTATTGTTCCTTCCTAAACTCTGGGTGCCCATTAATTTTCACACGGGCAGCTGGTAGTTTAGTTTTGCAGTTATAGATCGTTGGAGTAGGATTCGGAGCGCTTTTAGAGTTGGAGTGTACGCTAGGGTTTGGAGCTTCCGCTATATTATACTGTTGCTTCCGCTGAGAGTATATTTACTTTTCTTCCGATGTATATGTTGTAACTCTGATATTCTATGAAACTCTAATGTAGTATTGTATTATGCAATGAAAAGTACTGTTATTTTTTTGAATATATGTAAGAACTTATAACAATTCGTCTTGGTGAACGGTTTAAGTTGGTTTAATTAACGAAAAGAATTGGGCAAAAAGACGGGTCGTTACACAACCTATCTTCTATGCCTTTACCTCCTTCACTTGCCGTGTCAGCACCTCCTTCTTCAAATGACCATGATTCTGAAATAGGACAAATCGACATGATAGAAACCGTTGTTGATGACACGATAGATTTACCAATTCAGAAAGTCTCTCACACTTCACTAGACGTATCTACTATATCTTTTGAAGAGCTTTTTAAAGACGAACTCAAACTTTTAAATGATAAGAATGAATATATGGAACGTCTCAAAGATAATCTTATGCCAATTTTGTCGATTGCTATTGACATGCCTCTTTTACCTCAATTTTCAGATACAAAACCACGGTACATCGTTTTCGATAAAGGCAAATGTGAGGGGAAAACGATATCTCAATTTTCACATAGTACTCATCATCATCATAGATTTCCTTCTGGATATGATTTTCACACACATAAAGTTGCTAAATTGAACCTTATTTTACAAATAATTTTGCAACTCATTCACATTTGGGTGCGATCTTTCAAATTTAGGAAACGTTTACAGTGTGGACACGGTTTAGATCTAGTGTAGGAGGAATCTGCATTTCATTCATTTTCATTTTTCTTTATTTGTTTTTCTTTTCATTTTCATCCGTTTAAATAGGACCATCATTCATTTTAGATCGTAGTAACATACCATATTTTTTTTCTAATTTGTGGCAAATATGACTCATTTTAGATTGATACAACAAAATAAGTTAACGATGTTAATCAGTTGATAGTAATTTTTCTCTCAACTAAGATCGAATAAGAAATATAATGAAAAGTTGAATTTTGAGGGATAATAGTGTAACTGGTACATAGAGAGATTCTTAGGTGATGGCCATGAAGTTTATTCTACACTGTAGTCTTTGTTTAAATAAGTGGAGGACTTAAAATACTTATATTGGATTTTCGAATCTTTAAAACTAAGTTGTGTTAAGCTGAATTCGCGTGATTTCTCTTGTTCTTATATTTTCAATAATAATAATAGTAATCCAAGGGTATCTAACATTGCATGTATATCTAGCATTGGTGTGCAAACCCGCCAAGCTCTATCTGACATGTTGTTGACAAAGTCAGCGTTGGTATATCTTGGTCTCGTTTTATGAGTTGGACACCTAAGGATTACCGAAATGTTGTTGACAAAGTTAGCGTCGGTCTGCACAATCCTCCAAGCATTGTCCCAACTCTCCATCAGTCCACAAGGCAGTGCATGGGTGGTATACCTTGATCTTTAAGTTAGGTGTATGTAATTAATTATAAGCTTAATTTTTATAGAGATAGAGAATAAGCGATGATGCCAAAACATTTCTTGACCTTATTGATTTAACTAGCCATACACAAGGAAATTAGAATACCACTTTACAAACTGTGACAAGCAAACTAAGAATTTATTTCATGGATGCACTATCTTATCAACCGAACTAACTGGCCAAACTAAAGTTTAACATTGAAAACTTGATTTATGTTGAAAATTTGTGACAAGTTGAGGTATCAAAAATACAATCAACTGATTAGAAATTGTTAATTTAATTTGTTTTACCCCTTCTCTGTAACAAGTCATTTTTTTTTTCATTTGCATATGTCTGTTGCATTCATGTAGTTGCATTTGAGCCATAGCATACTGCATTTGGATTTTGTGAGTAGTATCCGCTAAAAACCCTCATGAGACACCACTCGTCCTACTAAGGACACCTAGAGGTTTAACGGCTTATTGCATACACTCAATGCAATCGTGTTTCCTACGAAATGTGACATACCTAGTTAGTTTTTAATTTTTGTTTTACTCGAGGACGGGTAAAAGATAAGTGTGGGGCTATTTGATTAGCATAGAAATGTGTTTATTTATACTTTTGTATCTTATCTTTTGTATATAAATAAATATTACGTTGGGTATTATTTTGTTGTTTTTACAGATGAGTTGTTCAAGCCTTATACGGCCTTAAAAGTAAGAATTGATGCCATATACATGAAGATTGCATAAGAAGCTATCATTGAAGGCTAGTTGTGTTCACATTGGACACCTTGGAGGAGATTGGTAGAAGAGATCTTAGGAAATCAATCAGCTGGACATGTGTCAAACAAGGATAAGAGGAGGATCTAGCATAATCTTTGATGGAAAAAAGGCCCATATATTCATAGATTTGATTAGGGTTTTGCAACTCAGCTATAAATACACATGTATACCCATTGTAAAAGATTTTCTTTTTTGCTGTAATTTTTCTACCATTAATCTAGTTTAGTTTTCTTCTTTTATCCTTTCTTCTTTTTATTTCTTAGCAACTAGTGTCATCTACACAATTAGATTTGGTAGAGTACTAGTTGTATTTTGCACTTATTTTCATTAGTGATTGACCGTCTGATTAGATTCAATGGTAATCCTAATTTTATTTATTGTTGTTACTTAAATTCTGCAATTTTAATTTCTGTTCTTTTTATTGCTTTCCTGGGTCATATTGGATTGAGTATAGATTTGATTAGATTCAGATCTGATTCAATTCAATAATAATTTTCATTTTTTATTGTTTTAAAAATCAACCTCCAAGTTTTGTATAAATCACTCAAGAAATATATAAATAATTTAACTTAATTTACCTCCCTGTGATTCGACCTACATATTACACGATCTATGTGCTTGCAGTTATTATTAATAAATTCGCGCTTTTCTAGTTCCTAGAAAGCGACGATCAATGGGTCATGAACACTCCATCACAAAAGTCGTCAAAATGAGCTGATTTTTGATGGGATCGATGGGCATGGTTTATGAAGGTTATCTATGAAGTTTGGTAGTCGTTGGACTTAACATGATGAAGTCGTGACTCGATGAATATTGTTGCTTCGGGGTTGAATTCAGATGGAATGTTCGAAGCAGGGTCGAGTGATTGTTGATCATGGGATGATGTAACGATGTATTGAAGAAGACTCAAAATGTTGTTTAAGCTCGTAGATAATGGATTGCTCGAGAAGGTACTTGAGCTTATGAATATAGTCGTCAAAGAGGATGGCTAGAGTTTTGAAACGCCAAGGGATCATCGTTAGTCACAGGTTCTAGCAGACTCAAAGCAGGGTATAATGGGGACGCCAAAAATTAAGGATGAAGATCTTAAGGCAGAATTAACACTAGAGTGGGGTGAATAGTGTTTTTGAGGAATTAATAGAAATCTTAAACTAACTTGAATTACTACATGAATCACCCAATGATTACACATCGGAAATGATCACAAATGTAGAAACAATCACAGGCACAGAAATGAGTAAATATAAAATGCAGAAAAGGAAAGAACACACTGAATTTTATACTGGTTAGAATTACTCCTAACAGTTCCACACAACGTTGGATTGCGCAGTGTAACACCCGGCCTCCACTAGGGTCACTCGCAAAGGAATGCACTAGCTTTAGAGGGGCATTATTGGTAAACATACACAGAAATATCACAAGACAGAACATATAAAATAGCGGAAGTAAAATCAAACTTTCATAACATGAATAAATAAGGTCTAAAGCCTTTTACATCAGAGTACATCAAAACCCGTCTTGCAATAGTAAAGAAGCATAAAGACATTTTCATAAATTATTCCCCAAGTAAAAACAGTAAAGTAGCCATTAGCCAAGAAAAGTCCAAGCCATCCATGATGACCTTCAAGCAGAAGAAGTCCGAACTAAACAGCATTGTTTCCTCCCTGTAACCTGGGGGGGAAACGGAAGGAAAGAGGCGAAACAAAACGGGTCAGTCAAAAAGACTGAGTAAGCCCTATCTACTATCAGTATAGAAACTAGTAAAGTTAACTGACATGAGAAACTGAGATGAACATGAGCATGATAACAAGATAGATAAGCTAAATCAAAATAACAGGATAAACTACTGAACTAAGGTATCATGATAAACTACGGTGTCATGATAAATCAAAGTATCACATCGTCAGATTTCAATCAAGTATACTATCCCAAGGTATCTACCCCGTCTAACATCCCACGGTATCTATTCCGTATGTTCTTCCTGGTTCTAACATGTATATTTGCTCTGCACCCTCCGTACTAGTATCCCAGCCTTGTTATGTGTTAACCATGAATGTCCCTTACTCAAAGTCGTGTAATGGTCCATGTCAACCTAATATATCGCATATATAGGTTACTCAAATCATATGTTTCTTTCCATGTATATAAGTTCAGTCCTTTGTCGTACCTCGTACGGGCTTCCTCATGTCGTATTATCCTTGAAATCGTTTGGACTGTCACCCTTGTTCTAGCTAGGCTCTTCCATATGAATCATCGTTTGAACTACTAGGACTTACGCCACCTAGCACCACTAGGGATTACGCTTACCTATTGCACGCTTTCGTATTTCGGTTTGGGTTAAACCACCTAGGCCACTAGGGATTACGCTAACCCTCAACCGCGCCCTTTTTCCCACGCATTCATCGTGAATCGTTTTTCTATAACTGTATGCATATGTATCACATCGTGCCATCCGAGTCCTGTCACAGGGCAAAACAAGAAATACAGGACTCGGTCGGGAGCTTTAGATTTATCTGCCGATGCAGATACTAAGGTCTGCTTTTCTACACGTGGCTATGGTCCCACGAGACCCCTCCCTCAACTAGTGAAAGGCAACACAAGAGAAAATCTTGCATGAGAACTACACTCCGGCCAGCCCACATCCTACGGCCTACCTCACCCATAATTAGATAGCAATTATGGTCTGTTGGGTGTTCCCTGCCTTTCCGTACGTACACGCTTGACTCAAGATGGTAGATGATCGAAGAACTTGCTATCTCGGGCACCTTATGTATTCGTCGACTCACTGCTATCCACCCCAGTCTTTAGGTCGCTCGCATAGCAACCAAGGCATATTCTTGGTTCTTCTACCGTAGACCTCAACCTCTCGTGAGCCTAGTATATTGACCTGGCAGCTCACAGAGGGATCCCAAGAATATCCTCACGTTCCCCGAAGCCGCTGCTTCGTTACCCAGTTCGTTGGAGCCTTAATCTAAATCAGATAGCCTGCTCCTACACGCATACTTAAACGTTGACCTAACGTATCGGGTTACTAATCTATCTAAGAAATGGTCCAAATTTCCTTGACTAAGAATTATTACTTAGTTTCCCTTAACTAAGGTTTACCACTTAGCCTTATTTCCATAATCCTTGTTAACTATGGTTATTTACCTAATCCTCCGAATTAGGGTTTATCTAATGGGTTAAGTGTCACTTAAGTTCATAACTTAGCCCGTCTACAAACCATGTCAAAATTGGCTAAGTATCCAAGTCCAAGACTTAACCCTACAAACCATGTGTCAAGTTGGCTAAGTATATTAAGCAATCCATAACTTAACCTCGTCTAATTATCATTTTAGATTGGTTAATTATATAAATTAACTTGACCTTGTCAAATTACCGAGTCAAATTGGTCAAGCGTATTCAAGTGATTCGTGACTTAGCCTTATCATGTTTTCACGTTAGATTGGTTAAGTATAGGTCACTTAACCTCATTGAATTACCAAGTTTAGTTTGGTTAAGTGTTTAGCTTAACCCCATCGAATTACCGTGTCGAGATCAGTTAAGTGTCAATTACTTAACCCCGTTTAATTACCGTGTTTAGATTAGTTAAGCCTTAATTACTTAACCCCATCTAATTACCAAGTCGGATTAGTTAAGTGTAAATTACTTAACCCCATCTAATTACCAAGTCATATTTGGTTAAGAGTCATTAATCAAATTAACTTAACCCTATCATGTGACATTAATTACTTAATGCACCCCAACCTCTCACATTAGACTTTGTTGTGGTTACTAGTTAAGCCGGTCGGTTCCGGGTAGCTTTACACCACAACTTGGTCTAACCTCGGGTTCAAGCAGAACATGACCAACTTCTCACATTGAGTCCTATTGTTTGCAACTACTAGTTAGGCCGGTCGGTTCCGGGTAGTTTTACGTTGCAAACTCAACCCAACCTCGAGTTGGCCACTTTCATGTTTAGTCTAGTGTCATGTTCATAGTCAAGTTTTCAAGCAACTGGGTAGACCTAACTTAATAGGTAAATTCCCAATGGGTAGACCTAACTTAATAGGTAAATTCCCAAGCTTATGTTTTTATGCATACTTACATGTCAAATTCCATGTTATATTTCAAGTCATGTTTTCAAGTATAAACACATGTCATATTTAACGTTACATGTTGTCATGTTTATACCCATTTACCCAAGTCATATTCATGTCATTATGTTTTCCCATAATGTGAACCCAACGCTTTTTAAACTCGCATGTACGTTCGCAACCACGTAATGGATTAAAAGAAGAGACTTGGCAAAGGCATAACAAAAATGGATATTAAGCCACAAGTTAATCATGGTGGCGAATGAGGCACAAATGTGGTCATTAGCTTGCATGTTACATTCTTAAGCCTCACAAAAACATGCATAAACCCAAACTTGGTACATAAGCGAATCATGGTGACAAAAGACATGGAATGAGGACTAGTAACTCACATATATCATCATATAAGGGTTATGACTTCATATGCAAGTTGACATAAAGATTATGAAGGTTCTCATGTTGCATAATGCAACATTTCAACATAAAGGTTGTAGCTTTTTGCTCATAAGATCAAGATAATGACTTCATAAACTTGCATAACATGATAGCATGCATCATTCTCAATGATCAAACCCAAACTTTCAACATGAACATTTAACTTCATAGTTAATATCTAAGAGTAGGGAAGGGCTTACATTGCTATGAAGGCCTAAATCGATTAAACTAAAGCTTGTGATGAAGCCTATGCATGCCTTCACCCAAAAACCCAAAGATGAACCCTCCAAATCAACAAAAACACTATCTTTATGAACAAAGATCAAAGCTTTTGCCTTGAAATCAACTTGAGAAGCTCTCATACTAACATAGGGACTCTCTAATACTCTCATGATCATGAAACCTCTCATAGAAATGAAGTGGAGGCTGGGATAGTTGAGTGGAGGCCATGAGAGTAGCAATTTTGCCATAGTTTAGTTGCATGAATGAATAATGAGGATTTAGGATAGGTTAGGGTCTTATTTATAGATTAGGCAAGTGTTTTAGGCCATAGGATTAAACCTAGATTCAATCCAAGCCATCAAAGCATGTCTTGGGGAAGAAGTTAAGTGTAGGAACCATCTAGGGCCTTTAGATTAAAGATGGACCATGAGAACCATCCAAATGCAAAATCTGCATTTGAGCGAATCGGCCCACGGGTTGACAGCCAAACACCCTGGATTAACCCCTAGTCAACCCAGCAGGCTCGGGTCGACCTCAAAAATCGGCCGGTTCGGTTATTCCCCTCTCCTAATTCGCTGTTTTGAACATTTTTGCATATTTATTTATTTAATTTTCAATTATATATATATATATATCAATATATATATTTCTCTGCGCAACCCATTTCACTTAATTAAGTATACTTTAATTTGGGAATTTTTCGTGAAATTTCGCGAGGCCATATCTTGGTCATACGGACTCCGATTTTCGAAAACTCGGACTCTATTTCGCGTATTTTTCCGAGACGAACGCAATGGCATAGCCTGTTTCACTTGATTCAGAATTTAAAATTAAATTCTGCCTTGATCCTCGTCTTAATCATGTTATCTAAATACGGGTTGTTACATTCTCCCCACCTTTTAGGATTTCGTCCCCGAAATCTCCAAGTTAGGAAGAACATATCCTACCATCCATCATCCATCTACTCAAAACATCATCCACAAGCAACCATTGTCCTTAGATGATTTCTAATGCTGTATGAATATATGCAAAACGTGTGTGTACATGTTCCTTAGCTAATGCTAATGATCAGGCCTGAATAATCTTTCTAATGCAAAAATATGTATAGTGCCATGAATCCAACATGTATGCAAATAGTCCTAGTCATATAGATACTATATGCGTGCACAATCATTCATTCATATGCGACAACCGCATGATAACACATTCAATTTCATCCATAAACAAGTATAAATACTCGTGCATATGCAATATGAAATGTGACCGAGTCGAGCTAATATCTAATGTAAATTCGCGCATCCACGAGCAACCACTTGCAACCATTTGCAACCATATCAACCATAACATGTTTCAAATACATGTTTACATCCATAGGGTTCTACCTAGGATTCCCTGAAACAGGGTCGAGAAGATAAACAAGACAAACTCCTTATGGGGTTTGTAACAGAAAATAGGACCGAGAGGATGTCCACAAAAGATAGCCTACAAGCAAGCTCTACAGGAAAACAGGGATCAAGGATATACTCCCAAAAAGAGATATCATGTGCGTATCTAGTCTTTGACCATCAAAGTCGTCTTTTAACTTCGCGATTTTGTAGCTTCTTATTCCTTTTTCCATAACATGAGCTGGAACTCATTTCTTCGTCGCCTCTCGTTCCACTTGCACTTATCCTTTTCCTAGAATACTTGACGCAAACATGACTGTGTACTCATGATCTCATGCAAGCTTTCCAAAATTCACTAGTGAATCTCGGACCTCGTACCATAAGGTATTCCACGTAGAAGAACTTTCTCTTGAAAGTAAACAGATGCCAACCAGGTTATCAAGCGCACTAACTAAGGTGATTTCTATAACCCATGCATCAGTGAAATAAATCATCCGTCTTATCGGCGAACACCACTCGATCGGGCTTCAAATTTCCAATAAAGGTATCAAGGGGTTCTAAGTAACTAGTCATGACAGAATCTCCAAAAAGGTTACACGATACTTCGAGGGTATTACCAAGGCTAGTCAAAAGGTCTAACTACCCTCCTATCAAAACCGAAAGTGGCACCCCTTACTGGATAACCACTTCATCCATAACCGAGGCATGTTATTCTCAAATCCAAAACAAGTCATGAATAAATGGACCGGTTCTCCACAGGACTTGAGACAAAAATGGGATTCTCTATTACGCTAGTACTTAAGGTGCAAAGACTCAACTATCGAAGCAGACTTAAATGATACGAACAACGAAGTCCTAACGGGATGATAGAGAAGAAAAGCTAAACCTTTAACAAGATCGTTACCCTCCTTCCGAGGTACTCTAGAAATGAGAGCATACTACTGCCCTCCCGATGATCTTGTCCTTGTCCCATAATACTTAACTATCCGCCCCGTTTTACCATGCCAAATGTACTCTCTCGTCATGGGTTTCATTGTTCATCTTTCTCCCTCCTTTGAGGACTAAGCCATACCAACAAGTTGCTCATCCTTAAACTCGTATCCTTTATCCTCTTTCTCACTATCCTTTCTTATAACGCGGCCACTGGTCTCCCGAGAACAACCTCCATCGCATGGAAAGCGCTTTCGTAGATAGAAAAGACTAGTCGCAGTTAAAACCACTGTAACTACAGATGGAGGAACGAAAGGAAAAGAGACTCAATCAAGGAAACAAGGATAGTGCTAATGGCCTTTGGGGAATAGTCTTTTTCTTTTAAAAGAAAATTTTCTTGAAAAATGCTTCTTTATAAACGATTTTTCAAATAGTTTTCAGAAGGTCTTTAAAAACTTTTGCCCAGTCTGGTAACCTTCTGCTCTGATACCAAATTGTAACACCCCGCCTCCGCTAGGGTCACTCGCAAAGGAATGCACTAGCTTTAGAGGGGCATTATTGGTAAACATACACAGAAATATCACAAGACAGAACATATAAAACAGCGGAAGTAAAATCAAACTTTCATAACATGAATAAATAAGGTCTAAAGCCTTTTACATCAGAGTACATCAAAACCTGTCTTGCAATAGTAAAGAAGCATAAAGACATTTTCATAAATTATTCCCCAAGTAAAAACAGTAAAGTAGCCATTAGCCAAGAAAAGTCCAAGCCATCCATGATGACCTTCAAGCAGAAGAAGTCCGAACTAAACAGTATTGTTTCCTCCCTGTAACCTGGGGGGGAAACGGAAGGAAAGAGGCGAAACAAAACGGGTCAGTCAAAAAGACTGAGTAAGCCCTATCTACTATCAGTATAGAAACTAGTAAATTTAACTGACATGAGAAACTGAGATGAACATGAGCATGATAACAAGATAGATAAGCTAAATCAAAATAACAGGATAAACTACTGAACTAAGGTATCATGATAAACTACGGTGTCATGATAAATCAAAGTATCACATCGTCAGATTTCTATCAAGTATACTATCCCAAGGTATATACCCCGTCTAACATCCCACGGTATCTATTCCGTATGTTCTTCCTGGTTCTAACATGTATATTTGCTCTGCACCCTCCGTACTAGTATCCCAGCCTTGTTATGTGTTAACCATGAATGTCCCTTACTCAAAGTCGTGTAATGGTCCATGTCAACCTAATATATCGCATATATAGGTTACTCAAATCATATGTTTCTTTCCATGTATATAAGTTCAGTCCTTTGCCGTACCTCGTACGGGCTTCCTCATGTCATATTATCCTTGAAATCGTTTGGACTGTCACCCTTGTTCTAGCTAGGCTCTTCCATATGAATCATCGTTTGAACTACTAGGACTTACGCCACCTAGCACCACTAGGGATTACGCTTACCTATTGCACGCTTTCGTATTTCGGTTTGGGTTAAACCACCTAGGCCACTAGGGATTACGCTAACCCTCAACCGCGCCCTTTTTCCCACGCATTCATCGTGAATCGTTTTTCTATAACTGTATGCATATGTATCACATCGTGCCATCCGAGTCCTGTCACAGGGCAAAACAAGAAATACAGGACTCGGTCGGGAGCTTTAGATTTATCTGCCGATGCAGATACTAAGGTCTGCTTTTCTACACGTGGCTATGGTCCCACGAGACCCCTCCCTCAACTAGTGAAAGGCAACACAAGAGAAAATCTTGCATGAGAACTACACTCCGGCCAGCCCACATCCTACGGCCTACCTCACCCATAATTAGATAGCAATTATGGTCTGTTGGGTGTTCCCTGCCTTTCCGTACGTACATGCTTGACTCAAGATGGTAGATGATCGACAAACTTGCTATCTCGGGCACCTTATGTATTCGTCGACTCACTGCTATCCACCCCAGTCTTTAGGTCGCTCGCATAGCAACCAAGGCATATTCTTGGTTCTTCTACCGCAGACCTCAACCTCTCGTGAGCCTAGTATATTGACCTGGCAGCTCACAGAGGGATCCCAAGAATATCCTCACGTTCCCCGAAGCCGCTGCTTCGTTACCCAGTTCGTTGGAGCCTTTATCTAAATCAGATAGCCTGCTCCTACACGCATACTTAAACGTTGACCTAACGTATGGGGTTACTAATCTATCTAAGAAATGGTCCAAATTTCCTTGACTAAGAATTATTACTTAGTTTCCCTTAACTAAGGTTTACCACTTAGCCTTATTTCCATAATCCTTGTTAACTATGGTTATTTACCTAATCCTCCGAATTAGGGTTTATCTAATGGGTTAAGTGTCACTTAAGTTCATAACTTAGCCCGTCTACAAACCATGTCAAAATTGGCTAAGTATCCAAGTCCAAGACTTAACCCTACAAACCATGTGTCAAGTTGGCTAAGTATATTAAGCAATCCATAACTTAACCTCGTCTAATTATCATTTTAGATTGGTTAATTATATAAATTAACTTGACCTTGTCAAATTACAGAGTCAATTTGGTCAAGCGTATTCAAGTGATTCGTGACTTAGCCTTATCATGTTTTCACGTTAGATTGGTTAAGTATAGGTCACTTAACCTCATTGAATTACCAAGTTTAGTTTGGTTAAGTGTTTAGCTTAACCCCATCGAATTACCGTGTCGAGATCAGTTAAGTGTCAATTACTTAACCCCGTTTAATTACCGTGTTTAGATTAGTTAAGCCTTAATTACTTAACCCCATCTAATTACCAAGTCGGATTAGTTAAGTGTAAATTACTTAACCCCATCTAATTACCAAGTCATATTTGGTTAAGAGTCATTATTCAAATTAACATAACCCTATCATGTGACATTAATTACTTAATGCACCCTAACCTCTCACATTAGACTTTGTTGTGGTTACTAGTTAAGCCGGTCGGTTCCGGGTAGCTTTACACCACAACTTGGTCTAACCTCGGGTTCAAGCACAACATGACCAACTTCTCACATTGAGTCCTATTGTTTGCAACTACTAGTTAGGCCGGTCGGTTCCGGGTAGTTTTACGTTGCAAACTCAACCCAACCTCGAGTTGGCCACTTTCATGTTTAGTCTAGTGTCATGTTCATAGTCAAGTTTTCAAGCAACTGGGTAGACCTAACTTAATAGGTAAATTCCCAATGGGTAGACCTAACTTAATAGGTAAATTCTCAAGCTTATGTTTTTATGCATACTTACATGTCAAATTCCATGTTATATTTCAAGTCATGTTTTCAAGTATAAACACATGTCATATTTAACGTTACATGTTGTCATGTTTATACCCATTTACCCAAGTCATATTCATGTCATTATGTTTTCCCATAATGTGAACCCAACGCTTTTTAAACTCGCATGTACGTTCGCAACCACGTAATGGATTAAAAGAAGAGACTTGGCAAAGGCATAACAAAAATGGATATTAAGCCACAAGTTAATCATGGTGGCGAATGAGGCACAAATGTGGTCATTAGCTTGCATGTTACATTCTTAAGCCTCACAAAAACATGCATAAACCCAAACTTGGTACATAAGCGAATCATGGTGACAAAAGACATGGAATGATGACTAGTAACTCGCATATATCATCATATAAGGGTTATGACTTCATATGCAAGCTGACATAAAGATTATGAAGGTTCTCATGTTGCATAATGCAACATTTCAACATAAAGGTTGTAGCTTTTTGCTCATAAGATCAAGATAATGACTTCATAAACTTGCATAACATGATAGCATGCATCATTCTCAATGATCAAACCCAAACTTTCAACATGAACATTTAACTTCATAGTTAATATCTAAGAGTAGGGAAGGGCTTACATTGCTATGAAGGCCTAAATCGATTAAACTAAAGCTTGTGATGAAGCCTATGCATGCCATCACCCAAAAACACAAAGATGAACCCTCCAAATCAACAAAAACACTATCTTTATGAACAAAGATCAAAGCTTTTGCCTTGAAATCAACTTGAGAAGCTCTCATACTAACATAGGGACTCTCTAATACTCTCATGATCATGAAACCTCTCATAGAAATGAAGTGGAGGCTAGGATAGTTGAGTGGAGGCCATGAGAGTAGCAATTTTGCCATAGTTTAGTTGCATGAAAGAATAATGAGGATTTAGGATAGGTTAGGGTCTTATTTATAGATTAGGCAAGTGTTTTAGGCCATAGGATTAAACCTAGATTCAATCCAAGCCATCAAAGCATGTCTTGGGGAAGAAGTCAAGTGTAGGAACCATCTAGGGCCTTTAGATTAAAGATGGACCATGAGAACCATCCAAATGCAAAATCTGCATTTGAGCGAATCGGCCCACGGGTTGACAGCCAAACACCCTGGATTAACCCCTAGTCGACCCAGCAGGCTCGGGTCGACCTCAAAAATCGGCCGGTTCGGTTATTCCCCTCTCCTAATTCGCTGTTTTGAACATTTTTGCATATTTATTTATTTAATTTTCAATTATATATATATATATATATATATATATCAATATATATATTTCTCTGCGCAACCCATTTCACTTAATTAAGTATACTTTAATTTGGGAATTTTTCGTGAAATTTCGCGAGGCCATATCTTGGTCATACGGACTCCGATTTTCGAAAACTCGGACTCTATTTCGCGTATTTTTCCGAGACGAACGCAATGGCATAGCCCGTTTCACTTGATTCAGAATTTAAAATTAAATTCTGCCTTGATCCTCGTCTTAATCATGTTATCTAAATACGGGTTGTTACATTCTCCCCACCTTTTAGGATTTCGTCCCCGAAATCTCCAAGTTAGGAAGAACATATCCTACCATCCATCATCCATCTACTCAAAACATCATCCACAAGCAACCATTGTCCTTAGATGATTTCTAATGCTGTATGAATATATGCAAAACGTGTGTGTACATGTTCCTTAGCTAATGCTAATGATCAGGCCTGAATAATCTTTCTAATGCAAAAATATGTATAGTGCCATGAATCCAACATGTATGCAAATAGTCCTAGTCATATAGATACTATATGCGTGCACAATCATTCATTCATATGCGACAACCGCATGATAACACATTCAATTTCATCCATAAACAAGTATAAATACTCGTGCATATGCAATATGAAATGTGACCGAGTCGAGCTAATATCTAATGTAAATTCGCGCATCCACGAGCAACCACTTGCAACCATTTGCAACCATATCAACCATAACATGTTTCAAATACATGTTTACATCCATAGGGTTCTACCTAGGATTCCCTGAAACAGGGTCGAGAAGATAAACAAGACAAACTCGTTATGGGGTTTGTAACAGAAAATAGGACCGAGAGGATGTCCACAAAAGATAGCCTACAAGCAAGCTCTACAGGAAAACAGGGATCAAGGATATACTCCCAAAAAGAGATATCATGTGCGTATCTAGTCTTTGACCATCAAAGTCGTCTTTTAACTTCGCGATTTTGTAGCTTCTTATTCCTTTTTCCATAACATGAGCTGGAACTCATTTCTTCGTCGCCTCTCGTTCGACTTGCACTTATCCTTTTCCTAGAATACTTGACGCAAACATGACTGCGTACTCATGATCTCATGCAAGCTTTCCAAAATTCACTAGTGAATCTCGGACCTCGTACCATAAGGTATTCCACGTAGAAGAACTTTCTCTTGAAAGTAAACAGATGCCAACCAGGTTATCAAGCGCACTAACTAAGGTGATTTCTATAACCCATGCATCAGTGAAATAAATCATCCGTCTTATTGGCGAACACCACTCGATCGGGCTTCAAATTTCCAATAAAGGTATCAAGGGGTTCTTAGTAACTAGTCATGACAGAATCTCCAAAAAGGTTACACGATACTTCGAGGGTATTACCAAGGCTAGTCAAAAGGTCTAACTACCCTCCTATCAAAACCGAAAGTGGCACCCCTTACTGGATAACCACTTCATCCATAACCGAGGCGTGTTATTCTCAAATCCAAAACAAGTCATGAATAAATGGACCGGTTCTCCACAGGACTTGAGACAAAAATGGGATTCTCTATTACGCTAGTACTTAAGGTGCAAAGACTCAACTATCGAAGCAGACTTAAATGATACGAACAACGAAGTCCTAACGGGATGATAGAGAAGAAAAGCTAAACCTTTAACAAGATCGTTACCCTCCTTCCGAGGTACTCTAGAAATGAGAGCATACTACTGCCCTCCCGATGATCTTGTCCTTGTCCCATAATACTTAACTATCCGCCCCGTTTTACCATGCCAAATGTACTCTCTCGTCATGGGTTTCATTGTTCATCTTTCTCCCTCCTTTGAGGACTAAGCCATACCAACAAGTTGCTCATCCTTAAACTCGTATCCTTTGTCCTCTTTCTCACTATCCTTTCTTATAACGCGGCCACTGGTCTCCCGAGAACAACCTCCATCGCATGGAAAGCGCTTTCGTAGATAGAAAAGACTAGTCGCAGTTAAAACCACTGTGACTACAGATGGAGGAACGAAAGGAAAAGAGACTCAATCAAGGAAACAAGGATAGTGCTAATGGCCTTTGGGGAATAGTCTTTTTCTTTTAAAAGAAAATTTTCTTGAAAAATTCTTCTTTATAAACGATTTTTCAAATAGTTTTCAGAAGGTCTTTAAAAACTTTTGCCCAGTCTGGTAACCTTCTGCTCTGATACCAAATTGTAACACCCCGCCTCCGCTAGGGTCACTCGCAAAGGAATGCACTAGCTTTAGAGGGGCATTATTGGTAAACATACACAGAAATATCACAAGACAGTACATATAAAATAGCGGAAGTAAAATCAAACTTTCATAACATGAATAAATAAGGTCTAAAGCCTTTTACATCAGAGTACATCAAAACCTGTCTTGCAATAGTAAAGAAGCATAAAGACATTTTCATAAATTATTCCCCAAGTAAAAACAGTAAAGTAGCCATTAGCCAAGAAAAGTCCAAGCCATCCATGATGACCTTCAAGCAGAAGAAGTCCGAACTAAACAGCATATTTTCCTCCCTGTAACCTGGGGGGGAAACGGAAGGAAAGAGGCGAAACAAAACGCGTCAGTCAAAAAGACTGAGTAAGCCCTATCTACTATCAGTATAGAAACTAGTAAAGTTAACTGACATGAGAAACTGAGATGAACATGAGCATGATAACAAGATAGATAAGCTAAATCAAAATAACAGGATAAACTATTGAACTAAGGTATCATAATAAACTACGGTGTCATGATAAATCAAAGTATCACATCGTCAGATTTCTATCAAGTATACTATCCCAAGGTATCTACCCCGTCTAACATCCCACGGTATCTATTCCGTATGTTCTTCCTGGTTCTAACATGTATATTTGCTATGCATCCTCCGTACTAGTATCCCAGCCTTGTTATGTGTTAACCATGAATGTCCCTTACTCAAAGTCGTGTAATGGTCCATGTCAACCTAATATATCGCATATATAGGTTACTCAAATCATATGTTTCTTTCCATGTATATAAGTTCAGTCCTTTGCCGTACCTCGTACGGGCTTCCTCATGTCGTATTATCCTTGAAATCGTTTGGACTGTCACCCTTGTTCTAGCTAGGCTCTTCCATATGAATCATCGTTTGAACTACTAGGACTTACGCCACCTAGCACCACTAGGGATTACGCTTACCTATTGCACGCTTTCGTATTTCGGTTTGGGTTAAACCACCTAGGCCACTAGGGATTACGCTAACACTCAACCGCGCCCTTTTTCCCACGCATTCATCGTGAATCGTTTTTCTATAACTATATGCATATGTATCACATCGTGCCATCCGAGTCCTGTCACAGGGCAAAACAAGAAATACAGGACTCGGTCGGGAGCTTTAGATTTATCTGCCGATGCAGATACTAAGGTCTGCTTTTCTACACGTGGCTATGGTCCCACGAGACCCCTCCCTCAACTAGTGAAAGGCAACACAAGAGAAAATCTTGCATGAGAACTACACTCCGGCCAGCCCACATCCTACGGCCTACCTCACCCATAATTAGATAGCAATTATGGTCTGTTGGGTGTTCCCTGCCTTTCCGTACGTACACGCTTGACTCAAGATGGTAGATGATCGACGAACTTGCTATCTCGGGCACCTTATGTATTCGTCGACTCACTGCTATCCACCCTAGTCTTTAGGTCGCTCGCATAGCAACCAAGGCATATTCTTGGTTCTTCTACCGCAGACCTCAACCTCTCGTGAGCCTAGTATATTGACCTGGCAGCTCACAGAGGGATCCCAAGAATATCCTCACGTTCCCCGAAGCCGCTGCTTCGTTACCCAGTTCGTTGGAGCCTTTATCTAAATCAGATAGCCTGCTCCTACACGCATACTTAAACGTTGACCTAACGTATCGGGTTACTAATCTATCTAAGAAATGGTCCAAATTTCCTTGACTAAGAATTATTACTTAGTTTCCCTTAACTAAGGTTTACCACTTAGCCTTATTTCCATAATCCTTGTTAACTATGGTTATTTACCTAATCCTCCGAATTAGGGTTTATCTAATGGGTTAAGTGTCACTTAAGTTCATAACTTAGCCCGTCTACAAACCATGTCAAAATTGGCTAAGTATCCAAGTCCAAGACTTAACCCTACAAACCATGTGTCAAGTTGGCTAAGTATATTAAGCAATCCATAACTTAACCTCGTCTAATTATCATTTTAGATTGGTTAATTATATAAATTAACTTGACCTTGTCAAATTACCGAGTCAAATTGGTCAAGCGTATTCAAGTGATTCGTAACTTAGCCTTATCATGTTTTCACGTTAGATTGGTTAAGTATAGGTCACTTAACCTCATTGAATTACCAAGTTTAGTTTGGTTAAGTGTTTAGCTTAACCCCATCGAATTACCGTGTCGAGATCAGTTAAGTGTCAATTACTTAACCCCGTTTAATTACCGTGTTTAGATTAGTTAAGCCTTAATTACTTAACCCCATCTAATTACCAAGTCGGATTAGTTAAGTGTAAATTACTTAACCCCATCTAATTACCAAGTCATATTTGGTTAAGAGTCATTAATCAAATTAACTTAACCCTATCATGTGACATTATTTACTTAATGCACCCCAACCTCTCACATTAGACTTTGTTGTGGTTACTAGTTAAGCCGGTCGGTTCCGGGTAGCTTTACACCACAACTTGGTCTAACCTCGGGTTCAAGCACAACATGACCAACTTCTCACATTGAGTCCTATTGTTTGCAACTACTAGTTAGGCCGGTCGGTTCCGGGTAGTTTTACGTTGCAAACTCAACCCAACCTCGAGTTGGCCACTTTCATGTTTAGTCTAGTGTCATGTTCATAGTCAAGTTTTCAAGCAACTGGGTAGACCTAACTTAATAGGTAAATTCCCAATGGGTAGACCTAACTTAATAGGTAAATTCCCAAGCTTATGTTTTTATGCATACTTACATGTCAAATTCCATGTTATATTTCAAGTCATGTTTTCAAGTATAAACACATGTCATATTTAACGTTACATGTTGTCATGTTTATACCCATTTACCCAAGTCATATTCATGTCATTATGTTTTCCCATAATGTGAACCCAACGCTTTTTAAACTCGCATGTACGTTCGCAACCACGTAATGGATTAAAAGAAGAGACTTGGCAAAGGCATAACAAAAATGGATATTAAGCCACAAGTTAATCATGGTGGCGAATGAGGCACAAATGTGGTCATTAGCTTGCATGTTACATTCTTAAGCCTCTCAAAAACATGCATAAACCCAAACTTGGTACATAAGTGAATCATGGTGACAAAAGACATGGAATGATGACTAGTAACTCGCATATATCATCATATAAGGGTTATGACTTCATATGCAAGTTGACATAAAGATTATGAAGGTTCTCATGTTGCATAATGCAACATTTCAACATAAAGGTTGTGGCTTTTTGCTCATAAGATCAAGATAATGACTTCATAAACTTGCATAACATGATAGCATGCATCATTCTCAATGATCAAACCCAAACTTTCAACATGAACATTTAACTTCATAGTTAATATCTAAGAGTAGGGAAGGGCTTACATTGCTATGAAGGCCTAAATCTATTAAACTAAAGCTTGTGATGAAGCCTATGCATGCCATCACCCAAAAACCCAAAGATGAACCCTCCAAATCAACAAAAACACTATCTTTATGAACAAAGATCAAAGCTTTTGCCTTGAAATCAACTTGAGAAGCTCTCATACTAACATAGGGACTCTCTAATACTCTCATGATCATGAAACCTCTCATAGAAATGAAGTGGAGGCTAGGATAGTTGAGTGGAGGCCATGAGAGTAGCAATTTTGCCATAGTTTAGTTGCATGAATGAATAATGCGGATTTAGGATAGGTTAGGGTCTTATTTATAGATTAGGCAAGTGTTTTAGGCCGTAGGATTAAATCTAGATTCAATCCACGCCATCAAAGCATGTCTTGGGGAAGAAGTCAAGTGTAGGAACCATCTAGGGCCTTTAGATTAAAGATGGACCATGAGAACCATCCAAATGCAAAATCTTCATTTGAGCGAATCGGCCCACGGGTTGACAGCCAAACACCCTGGATTAACCCCTAGTCGACCCAGCAAGCTCGGGTCGACCTCAAAAATCGGCCGGTTCGGTTATTCCCCTCTCCTAATTCGCTGTTTTGAACATTTTTGCATATTTATTTATTTAATTTTCAATTATATATATATATATCAATATATATATTTCTCTGCACAACCCATTTCACTTAATTAAGTATACTTTAATTTGAGAATTTTTCGTGAAATTTCACGAGGCCATATCCTGGTCATACGGACTCCGATTTTCGAAAACTCGGACTCTATTTCGCGTATTTTTCCGAGACGAACGCAATGGCATAGCCCGTTTCACTTGATTCAGAATTTAAAATTAAATTCTGCCTTGATCCTCGTCTTAATCATGTTATCTAAATACGGGTTGTTACACGCAGAGTTTTATTATCATCAATATCCAAGTACAACACCATTGATTTCACAACTCAAAGGTTAACACTGATTCCACCACCCTTGATTTCACAGCTACAAGGTTAACACCTCTACCTTTCCTTTATTTCAGGGCTACAAGGAACACACCATTTCTCAAACAATTCCCAAACAATTACAGTAGCCCGAGAACTCTTTAATAGCACTTCAAATAAAGAGTATTTGATAAAGAATGAGAAGAGAAGAAGAAGAATGATATAAATTTTGTTGAAATCTACAGAGTAAAAGTGTAGAAATCAAGAATTTTATGTATATTAATGGTGGAATGTAAAGGGGTGAAGAAGGAGAAGAAAGAATGATTAAAAATTCGAAATCAGCCCTTTTTTATAGTGTCCCAAAGGTTGCAACGTTTATGAAACGTTTCAAATAGTGAAAAGACACTTCCTTTGAAAAATAAATTTATGTCAGTTATATGTCGACATGATATTTGGTATTTCGACATATGCATTGTATTTTTTTTAAATCAATTTTATAGTGTTAAAACCAATATATATTTTTTGGAAACTCTTGAATCAAAATTAGTGTTCCAAAATGGATTTTCTAAAGTAAAAAAACATATTGAAATATATTATTACTTATTCGTAAAGTTATATGATTTAAAACTATAAACTATATATATTATAAACATATTATTACAAAATTTTGAACTTATAAATATTTATTTGAAATCATAATAATCTGAAACTATGTAGAAAAGTAGTTTGTAATAACTTGACATCAGAATTTGAATTTTGAAAATAGAATTTGAAAATGGAGTGCTATTTAGAGTCTCACATATAAACTAGACTCAATTACTATATATTTTTCAGCTTTTTTGAAATCTTGATATCTTGATACTCATGAGTCTTGAGTCTCTTTGAATCCTGAATTTCTCGGAACTCTAAAACTATACAGTCTTCAGTATTAAATCCTGCATACAAACCCTGCAAATATATATATATATATATATTCTAGATAAAGAAGTTAGTATATATTTTATAATCAATTAATAATGATAATTGAAATAAGGTTGTTGTCATCAAAACTCCATTCTCTAACAATCTCCCTCTTTTTGATGATGACAACCTTGATTTATAAAATATTTGTACAAGTTAATTCCTGTTGATCTGATTCTTCGAATACTCCTGCTTTCACCATGAATCCTACATACTCCCCTTAAACTAAGAAAACTAAGCCTAACTAATCCTTATTCTATAATTTCTCCCCCTTTGTAATCAACAAAAAGAATATCTAAATATACTCCCCCTGAATAAATTACCCTAATGTCTTGCCATATAATTATGATTCCCTATGTCTGTATTATTCAAATTCTAACAAGAAAGAGTATAAGAAATTCAATTATTTTAGTCAATATTTACAAGTATTTCAATCCAATCATATACAAGTTTCAAACCCAACCAAATCAGGCAATATTTTCAAGAAAATTCAAACAAATTCAAATCAAACAAAACAACCAATCAAATCATACCAACCAATTCAAGCAAATTCAAGTGTCTCTTGGAACTTCCACCCATTCGTCTCCTCCAAAGATTGGATCCTTCTTGATGACTACCCAACTTCATCTTCTTGGGTTGGTGGTGCTTTAGCAAGGTTGTTGTCTTCATCTGTGAAAAGAGAAGAGATTAACCAACGAATGGCATCAAAGTGTTTCTCTTGATGTTTACCATCTTTAGTTGACTCAATTCAAGATGACACTGATTACAAAGTATTATAGATAAGATATTCTTTAATGAATTGAGTGTTTTTTCAAGATTCTCACACAAATTGTGAATAGGATTTGCCATAATTTGATATTATAGAAAAGGAATGATTAGAGAAGAAGGAGAAAGTTTATAATAAGTTTTTCTAGAATAAAGAGGTATTTATAGGGTCTGGAATTCGTTTCAAATGAAGAGACACTAGTTGGTTATTCAAATTTCAATTTTTGAACAAATTTGAAAAACTGGCAGTTATATGTCGATATGTCCATATTTACATGTCGACATACCTATGTTGATTTTTGGGTATTTGATTCTTTACACAATTTTAAGTTATATATTATTATGTTATATTAATTTGTTTAGTTCTAATGCGTTTTTACAGTAAATTAAAGATTGATTTGACAGAAATAAATATCATTCATTACTACTTGAAAGAAAATACATTCAACTAATACAAGGTACTAAATACGATATTTGAAAGAAAATACGAAAGATAACATAGACTAGATAAGCTTAGACTTCAGCGGATGATGAGGAGGAAGATAATAACCAAGCTTTCTTCCTACTTTGCCAAGGAACTTGTTCATTTTAGAAGACATTTGGGTAAGATTCTTCTTGATCTTCTTTTGGTTCTTGGCTAACTTAACTTGGTTTTGAATAAGTATTTCTTTGGTTATGGTTCTAGTATTTGTTGGACATTCAACACTTTCCAAAGAGGATTCTTCTTCATCAATTTCCATTGGATTTTCTTCTTGTTGTGGCATTCAAGCTTGTTTATCCTCAAAAGTTTCATAAGGCTTAAAAATGATTGGAATTTGCATAAGATTTATATTTCCTGAGTTAAAGACCCTTCTTGGCACAAATTCCTCTCCTTTGAGATCAACTCCAAATATTTAAAGATGCGTGTATGATAAAGTCCATGATAAAGAGTGCTTTCCTTGGTGGACATTTCTTTGGGCTTAAATTCTTTCACAATAACATCGGCCTAATTAATGTCATAAACACCAAAAATAGCAAAAAGGACTTTTTGAACTTTGAGAGTAGGGTTGTAGAAATTTCCATAATGAAAAGTGAGAGCATGTTGAAGAAGGAGATTGACGATTCTTGATTTTGGGCGGAAAAAGCGGTTTTTGAATTCCAAATGATCAACGCTTTCAAATATGTGATGAAAGGTTTCCAAATCCATTTCATCAATTTCAAATTCTAAAAAATCCGAGTCCGTACTCTTACAATTTAAAACAGTACCCAAAATTTTACAATCCAAAATGATTTGACTGCCTTTTATGCTACTCCATACTTGATTCTCATCTCCTTTGTAAAGGCCACGGCCCAAATTTGCATAAAATATTTTGACGAGATTCGGGTAACATACTTCATCGTTATCCCGAGCGTCAATCAAGATTATAACATCATTTTGATGAGAAAGAGAAGAAGATTATAATAAAAAGATCTTCGAAGATAGCAAAGGCTCTCGTGTTGACTTTCCCATTTGCCATGTAGTCAACATAGGCTTGAATAGCTTCCTTATCATTGTAGAGATGCCCTTTGAGGGTTTTGGACAATCTCATGGTTTTTGGTGTGCTAGAGGAAGCTATTGGAGATATGTTTTAAAGAGAATTGAATGAAGATAGTTGTTTGAATTTTAAATGAGAAGTAGAGAGAATAGGATTGAATATGTAATGACCCGCAATTTCAGCGGTATATTAATTTATTTATTTAATTATTTAAAAGGTGATTAAAAGGATTTCATGGTCATTGAATTAAATAATGGTGAATATTTAATTAAAATAATAAATTAAATAATATATTTAATTTAGAAATAATCAAAATTTGGCTGAAATGGCGATATGGTGTGAACTGGATCATCTGTGATATTTAATTCAGTTTAGAATTTAAGTAGAATAACGAATAAATTAATTGAATGACGGTTTGAACGTATAATTATATTATAATTAAAATCAAGCTTAAAATGGCGCTGCAGTTCGTTATTTGGTGATTCGAACTTCAAATGAATATACATGATTCATTTTAAGCCGGATTTCTGTGAAACAAGAAACGTTTGGAACTGGTGGAGTATATCTTTCTAGTAGAAGAGAAAAAATCGGGATTTCGTCGTGTAGATTTTGATTTACGTCCAAATTAAATTTTAGAAAAGTTGCTGTGGAATTCCTTTATAATTTGTAAAGGAATTATTTATATTTTAAAAAGGAATTTCATTTTAAATCCAATATCGATTTAATCGGAATTTGAAATATCAAGTTATAAATCCCAGTAGAGCTGTATGGTGTTCCAATGTAAATATATATACGATAATATAAATTTATTTGTATTTAATTTAATTATATTTAAATATATTTATATATTTAAATGGGTTATTCAGAGCTTTAAAAATAGCCAGTTTTGCAAACAAAGTCGGAATTGGACGAAACTAATTTTGTTGGATCCGCAATATCAAATAGTTGTTAGATTTCAAGTTTCGTGATTTTTAGAGTCACTATGTGGTCGTACAGATTTTTAGAGTGAGAAACAGTCAATATTTCGATGGTTAAAAATACGTTGTGTGAGCATACGAAGTCGGAATTCGACGAAACCAGTTTCGTTGGGACCGTAATGTTGAACTGTAGCTGCATGTCTAGTTTTGTGATTTTTGGGAATCGTATGTAGTTGCAGGGATTTTTAAGGACCAAAGACGAATAGGAAATAAAATAAATAAAATAAAATAAATCTAATAAAAAAATATCCTAACATTTTCTTGGTTAAATGGATGGCTACGCGTCCTTTCTCCGCAGCCACAAACCTTACCAACCAAACGCAAGCTTATAAAATCACCGATTTGTTTCCAAAGTGAGGGAAGAAAATCAAAGAAAAATCAAATAAAAAGTTATACTTCTCAAAAGAAATATAGTTGGAGTGCTCGTGAGCTGCTCTTCGAGATCGTATGACTTTTGTTCAGATCGTCGCACGTTCCTGTTCCATGACAGTTTACAGCGGAGCTAGAGTTTACAGTTTTGGTGAGATTCATGAAGTGTTAGATCATTTCGACTACATATTTTGTTTCAGCAAGGAAATCCGCGCCTGCTTGCCAAAATTGGTGGAGTCCAGTTTTGAAATCCGTCGATGTCCTGTAGCACGGACGGGGTGTCAAACGATGATCAGGCGTCGGGGTTTGGGTATGGGGAGGAGCGGTTTGCAATGAGGAGTTGTGGAGTGATTTTTGTTGTGGGTTTTATTGATGGATGGAGGTGCTATGATTTTTTGAAGTCGGTTAATGGAGCTCGAATTTGTGGAGCAAAAGCGTCGACGGGGAAGGAGGATTAAAGGTTGATGGGTTTTGGTGTGAGCGGGCTTTAGGAGTTGTGGGCCGGATTTGTGAAAGGTTAAAGCCCAATTAGTAAACAAAATCCAAGTTTTTTATTTCAATTAAAAATCTATTAACTTGTAATCTTATAACTTCTACATACCGAATCAGAATTTTGAATGGTCGGATCCGTTGGGATCGTATGGATGGGTGCAACACAATGGAGCTGACTGGGAGTGAATCCGAGCTCGTTACAATTTATTGCAAAATAAATTGTTCGTCTGAATTAACAGACGCAAATCATATTTAACGGTTAACGCAAAATGTAAGTAAATCTCACTAACTCTGAACAGCTTATAATTTCATGTTGTATTTGTTAGAACTGTTAAATATAGGCTGATTAACTGTGTGTTGACTGTTTGATTGAACTGCTAATCAGTTAGTTGAATTTCTATATTTATTCTGTTTAACAGAATATATCATATGGAACTGAAAGTGATGTTGATTTTATTGTGTAACATCTGTGGATGCAGGGAAACTGGTTGGAGGAATATGATGTGATATATTGTGATATATGATATATGATATATGATGTGGTTATATTGGATATATGATATATGATATATTGGATGCAGGGAGACTGGATTCCTCAACAGTTATTTTATTGTTTTTCATATATTGTGATATATGATGTGGTTTATAATCTGTGATTGATTATATGTGTTTGGACGATATTGTTCATCGTGAAATGATGTGTTAAGTACCATAAAATATCGGAATGGGAAAAGGAGATTTTCAAAGTGATATTGAAAACATAATATGTATAAATTGGAATATTTATAAATAAGAAATATTTATAAATTGGAATAATTATAAAGTGAATTATTTATTTAGGATAGATAAATAAGATGTTATAAAATGGACTGTTTACTTAGAAAATAAATAGGAGATAATAAGTGAGATATTTATTTGTTAAATAAATAGGATAAGATAATGGATTTATTTATTTGTTAAATAAATAGAATAAGGAAAGGACATATTTATTTGTTAAATAAATATGGTTATTAAAGGAAACATTTAGAATAAATAAATAGGATATTAAACGGATTATTTATTTAGGAAATGAACAAGTTATTATAAAGGGATATTGACTTAGAAATTGAATAAGTTATAAAAGAGATGTTAAGCAAAATAAATAGAAGAGTTAATCGAATCAAGTTAATCGAACAGAGTAAATCAAATAGAGTTAAGCAAAATTAGAAACTGACTAGAGATTAGTAAATTGAATAGTTTTCTGAGTATCGATCTGATGTTGGTTTCGGCCTTCGGGGTTTATACTTAGAGAATTGTTCTCCTACTAGTTTACAGTCAGGGACTGATAGTTGTGAAATGATAGTGATATGTAAATAACAATGGAAATGTTTTCCAGTGTTAATAACATATATTTTCTAAACATAGAAAATAAGGAAATACGAATATATATATATATAGACATATATATGATTGATGATTGATTGATAGAATTTCCATCTGGAAATAATATCGTTGTTTGCACACCTGTTTTTCTTTGATGGTTAAATCACAGACTATCGAAGTTTTGACCATTTTAACATTGTTAATATGGAGAGACCAGTCGGATTATTATCCAAAGAACCACTCTCTATTGGCATAAGCGTTGCGAATCATATATGCCAAAGAAAATTAAAGATGGAGTAAAGTGCAAGGGCTATTGTATAAGTTTTAGATAACAGTGCCTAAGATGGATGTACTGAATAATGCCTTCGGTTCATCCTGTTCCTGGATGACTTGTATGGATGAATGTTTGACAGAGTATTTCCAGAAAGGTCACGTACATTGATTTCTTCAACCGTACCAAGAGTGGAAGCGGAGAAGGAAACTTCTTTTAGCTGACACGTAATGTATGGTTGTAGACATCAAATTAGTGATTTTCGATGGATCTGACAATCTCCCTCTTTTTGATGATGACAACCTTGATTTATAAAATATTTGTACCAGTTAATTCCTGTTGATCTGATTCTTCGAATACTCCTGCTTTCACCATGAATCCTACATACTCCCCCTAAACTAAGAAAACTAAGCCTAACTAATCCTTATTCTATAATTTCTCCACCTTTGTAATCAACAAAAAGAATATCTAAATATACTCCCCCTGAATAAATTACCCTAATGTCTTGCCATATAATTATGATTCCCTATGTCTGTATTATTTAAATTCTAACAAGAAAGAGTATAAGAAATTCAATTATTTTAGTCAATATTTACAAGTATTTCAATCCAATCATATATAAGTTTCAAACCCAACCAAATCAGGCAATATTTTCAAGAAAATTCAAACAAATTCAAAACAACCAATCAAATCATACCAACCAATTCAAGCAAATTCAAGTGTCTCTTGGAACTTCCACCCATTCGTCTCCTCCAAAGATTGGATCCTTCTTGATGACTACCCAACTTCATCTTCTTGGGTTGGTGGTGCTTTAGCAAGGTTGTTGTCTTCATCTGTGAAAAGAGAAGAGATTAACCAACGAATGGCATCAAAGTGTTTCTCTTGATGTTTACCATCTTTACTTGACTCAATTCAAGATGACACTGATTACAAAGTATTATAGATAAGATATTTTTTAATGAATTGAGTGTTTTTTCAAGATTCTCACACAAATTGTGAATAGGATTTGCCATAATTTGATATTATAGAAAAGGAATGATTAGAGAAGAAGGAGAAAGTTTATAATAAGTTTTTCTAGAATAAAGAGGTATTTATAGGGTCTGGAATTCGTTTAAAATGAAGAGACACTAGTTGGTTATTCAAATTTCAATTTTTGAACAAATTTGAAAAACTGGCAGTTATATGTCGATATGTCCATATTTACATGTCGACATACCTATGTTGATTTTTGGGTATTTGATTCTTTACACAATTTTAAGTTATATATTATTATATTATATTAATTTGTTTAGTTCTAATGCGTTTTTACAGTAAATTAAAGATTGATTTGACAGAAATAAATATCATTCATTACTACTTGAAAGAAAATACATTCAACTAATACAAGGTACTAAATACGATATTTGAAAGAAAATACGAAAGATAACATAGACTAGATAAGCTTAGACTTCAGCGGATGATGAGGAGGAAGATAATAACCAAGCTTTCTTCCTAATTTGCCAAGGAACTTGTTCATTTTAGAAGACATTTGGGTAAGATTCTTCTTGATCTTCTTTTGGTTCTTGGCTAACTTAACTTGGTTTTGAATAAGTATTTCTTTGGTTATGGTTCTAGTATTTGTTGGACATTCAACACTTTCCAAAGAGGATTCTTCTTCATCAATTTCCATTGGATTTTCTTCTTGTTGTGGCATTCAAGCTTGTTTATCCTCAAAAGTTTCATAAGGCTTAAAAATGATTGGAATTTGCATAAGATTTATATTTCCTGAGTTAAAGACCCTTCTTGGCACAAATTCCTCTCCTTTGAGATCAACTCCAAATATTTAAAGATGCGTGTATGATAAAGTCCATGATAAAGAGTGCTTTCCTTGGTGGACATTTCTTTGGGCTTAAATTCTTTCACAATAACATCGGCCTAATTAATGTCATAAACACCAAAAATAGCAAAAAGGACTTTTTGAACTTTGAGAGTAGGGTTGTAGAAATTTCCATAATGAAAAGTGAGAGCATGTTGAAGAAGGAGATTGACGATTCTTGATTTTGGGCGGAAAAAGCGGTTTTTGAATTCCAAATGATCACCGCTTTCAAATATGTGATGAAAGGTTTCCAAATCCATTTCATCAATTTCAAATTCTAAAAAATCCGAGTCCGTACTCTTACAATTTAAAACAGTACCCAAAATTTTACAATCCAAAATGATTTGACTGCCTTTTATGCTACTCCATACTTGATTCTCATCTCCTTTGTAAAGGCCACGGCCCAAATTTGCATAAAATATTTTGACGAGATTCGGGTAACATACTTCATCGTTATCCCGAGCGTCAATCAAGATTATAACATCATTTTGATGAGAAATAGAAGAAGATTATAATAAAAAGATCTTCGAAGATAGCAAAGGCTCTCGTGTTGACTTTCCCATTTGCCATGTAGTCAACATAGGCTTGAATAGCTTCCTTATCATTGTAGAGATGCCCTTTGAGGGTTTTGGACAATCTCATGGTTTTTGGTGTGCTAGAGGAAGCTATTGGAGATATGTTTTAAAGAGAATTGAATGAAGATAGTTGTTTGAATTTTAAATGAGAAGTAGAGAGAATAGGATTGAATATGTAATGACCCGCAATTTCAGCGGTATATTAATTTATTTATTTAATTATTTAAAAGGTGATTAAAAGGATTACATGGTCATTGAATTAAATAATGGTGAATATTTAATTAAAATAATAAATTAAATAATATATTTAATATAGAAATAATCAAAATTTGGCTGAAATGGCGATATGGTGTGAACTGGATCATCTGTGATATTTAATTCAGTTTAGAATTTAAGTAGAATAACGAATAAATTAATTGAATGACGGTTTGAACGTATAATTATATTATAATTAAAATCAAGCTTAAAATGGCGCTGCAGTTCGTTATTTGGTGATTCGAACTTCAAATGAATATACATGATTCATTTTAAGCCGGATTTCTGTGAAACAAGAAACGTTTGGAACTGGTGGAGTATATCTTTCTAGTAGAAGAGAAAAAAATCGGGATTTCGTCGTGTAGATTTTGATTTACGTCCAAATTAAATTTTAGAAAAGTCGCTGTGGAATTCCTTTATAATTTGTAAAGGAATTATTTATATTTTAAAAAGGAATTTCATTTTAAATCCAATATCGATTTAATCGGAATTTGAAATATCAAGTTATAAATCCCAGTAGAGCTGTATGGTGTTCCAATGTGAATATATATACAATAATAAAAATTTATTTGTATTTAATTTAATTATATTTAAATATATTTATATATTTAAATGGGTTATTCAGAGCTTTAAAAATAGCCAGTTTTGCAAACAAAGTCGGAATTGGACGAAACTAATTTTGTTGGATCCGCAATATCAAATAGTTGTTAGATTTCAAGTTTCGTGATTTTTAGAGTCACTATGTGGTCGTACAGATTTTTAGAGTGAGAAACAGTCAGTATTTCGATCGTTAAAAATACGTTGTGTGAGCATACGAAGTCGGAATTCGACGAAACCAGTTTCGTTGGGACCGTAATGTTGAACTGTAGCTGCATGTCTAGTTTTGTGATTTTTGGGAATCGTATGTAGTTGCAGGGATTTTTAAGGACCAAAGACGAATAGGAAATCAAATAAATAAAATAAAATAAAATAAATCTAATAAAAAAATATCCTAACATTTTCTTGGTTAAATGGATGGCTACGCGTCCTTTCTCCGCAGCCACAAACCTTACCAACCAAACGCAAGCTTATAAAATCACCGATTTGTTTCCAAAGTGAGGGAAGAAAATCAAAGAAAAATCAAATAAAAAGTTATACTTCTCAAAAGAAATATAGTTGGAGTGCTCGTGAGCTGCTCTTCGAGATCGTATGACTTTTGTTCAGATCGTCGCACGTTCCTGTTCCATGACAGTTTACAGCGGAGCTAGAGTTTACAGTTTTGGTGAGATTCATGAAGTGTTAGATCATTTCGACTACATATTTTGTTTCAGCAAGGAAATCCGCACCTGCTTAACAAAATTGTTGGAGTCCAGTTTTGAAATCCGTCGATGTCCTGTAGCACGGACGGGGTGTCAAACGATGATCAGGCGTCGGGGTTTGGGTATGGGGAGGAGCGGTTTGCAATGAGGAGTTGTGGAGTGATTTTTGTTGTGGGTTTCATTGATGGATGGAGGTGCTATGATTTTTTGAAGTCGGTTAATGGAGCTCGAATTTGTGGAGCAAAAGCGTCGACGGGGAAGGAGGATTAAAGGTTGATGGGTTTTGGTGTGAGCGGGCTTTAGGAGTTGTGGGCCGGATTTGTGAAAGGTTAAAGCCCAATTAGTAAACAAAATCCAAGTTTTTTATTTCAATTAAAAATCTATTAACTTGTAATCTTATAACTTCTACATACCGAATCAGAATTTTGAATGGTCGGATCCGTTGGGATCGTATGGATGGGTGCAACACAATGGAGCTGACTGGGAGTGAATCCGAGCTCGTTACAATTTATTGCAAAATAAATTGTTCGTCTGAATTAACAGACGCAAATCATATTTAACGGTTAACGCAAAATGTAAGTAAATTTCACTAACTCTGAACAGCTTATAATTTCATGTTGTATTTGTTAGAACTGTTAAATATAGGCTGATTAACTGTGTGTTGACTGTTTGATTGAACTGCTAATCAGTTAGTTGAATTTCTATATTTATTCTGTTTAACAGAATATATCATATGGAACTGAAAGTGATGTTGATTTTATTGTGTAACATCTGTGGATGCAGGGAAACTGGTTGGAGGAATATGATGTGATATATTGTGATATATGATATATGATATATGATGTGGTTATATTGGATATATGATATATGATATATTGGATGCAGGGAGACTGGATTCCTCAACAGTTATTTTATTGTTTTTCATATATTGTGATATATGATGTGGTTTATAATCTGTGATTGATTATATGTGTTTGGACGATATTGTTCATCGTGAAATGATGTGTTAAGTACCATAAAATATCGGAATGGGAAAAGGAGATTTTCAAAGTGATATTGAAAACATAATATGTATAAATTGGAATATTTATAAATAAGAAATATTTATAAATTGGAATAATTATAAAGTGAATTATTTATTTAGGATAGATAAATAAGATGTTATAAAATGAACTGTTTACTTAGAAAATAAATAGGAGATAATAAGTGAGATATTTATTTGTTAAATAAATAGGATAAGATAATGGATTTATTTATTTGTTAAATAAATAGAATAAGGAAAGGACATATTTATTTGTTAAATAAATATGGTTATTAAAGGAAACATTTAGAATAAATAAATAGGATATTAAACGGATTATTTATTTAGGAAATGAACAAGTTATTATAAAGGGATATTGACTTAGAAATTGAATAAGTTATAAAAGAGATGTTAAGCAAAATAAATAGAAGAGTTAATCGAATCAAGTTAATCGAACAGAGTAAATCAAATAGAGTTAAGCAAAATTAGAAACTGACTAGAGATTAGTAAATTGAATAGTTTTCTGAGTATCGATCTGATGTTGGTTTCGGCCTTCGGGGTTTATACTTAGAGAATTGTTCTCCTACTAGTTTACAGTCAGGGACTGATAGTTGTGAAATGATAGTGATACGTAAATAACAATGGAAATGTTTTCCAGTGTTAATAACATATATTTTCTAAACATAGAAAATAAGGAAATACGAATATATATATATATATAGACATATATATGATTGATGATTGATTGATAGAATTTCCATCTGGAAATAATATCGTTGTTTGCACACCTGTTTTTCTTTGATGGTTAAATCACAGACTATCGAAGTTTTGACCATTTTAACATTGTTAATATGGAGAGACCAGTCGGATTATTATCCAAAGAACCACTCTCTATTGGCATAAGCGTTGCGAATCATATATGCCAAAGAAAATTAAAGATGGAGTAAAGTGCAAGGGCTATTGTATAAGTCTTAGATAACAGTGCCTAAGATGGATGTACTGAATAATGCCTTCGGTTCATCCTGTTCCTGGATGACTTGTATGGATGAATGTTTGACAGAGTATTTCCAGAAAGGTCACGTACATTGATTTCTTCAACCGTACCAAGAGTGGAAGCGGAGAAGGAAACTTCTTTTAGCTGACACGTAATGTATGGTTGTAGACATCAAATTAGTGATTTTCGATGGATCTGACAATCTCCCTCTTTTTGATGATGACAACCTTGATTTATAAAATATTTGTACCAGTTAATTCCTGTTGATCTGATTCTTCGAATACTCCTGCTTTCACCATGAATCCTACATACTCCCCCTAAACTAAGAAAACTAAGCCTAACTAATCCTTATTCTATAATTTCTCCACCTTTGTAATCAACAAAAAGAATATCTAAATATACTCCCCCTGAATAAATTACCCTAATGTCTTGCCATATAATTATGATTCCCTATGTCTGTATTATTTAAATTCTAACAAGAAAGAGTATAAGAAATTCAATTATTTTAGTCAATATTTACAAGTATTTCAATCCAATCATATACAAGTTTCAAACCCAACCAAATCAGGCAATATTTTCAAGAAAATTCAAACAAATTCAAATCAAACAAAACAACCAATCAAATCATACCAACCAATTCAAGCAAATTCAAGTGTCTCTTGGAACTTCCACCCATTCGTCTCCTCCAAAGATTGGATCCTTCTTGATGACTACCCAACTTCATCTTCTTGGGTTGGTGGTGCTTTAGCAAGGTTGTTGTCTTCATCTGTGAAAAGAGAAGAGATTAACCAACGAATGGCATCAAAGTGTTTCTCTTGATGTTTACCATCTTTAGTTGACTCAATTCAAGATGACACTGATTACAAAGTATTATAGATAAGATATTCTTTAATGAATTGAGTGTTTTTTCAAGATTCTCACACAAATTGTGAATATGATTTGCCATAATTTGATATTATAGAAAAGGAATGATTAGAGAAGAAGGAGAAAGTTTATAATAAGTTTTTCTAGAATAAAGAGGTATTTATAGGGTCTGGAATTCGTTTAAAATGAAGAGACACTAGTTGGTTATTCAAATTTCAATTTTTGAACAAATTTGAAAAACTGGCAGTTATATGTCGATATGTCCATATTTACATGTCGACATACCTATGTTGATTTTTGGGTATTTGATTCTTTACACAATTTTAAGTTATATATTATTATATTATATTAATTTGTTTAGTTCTAATGCGTTTTTACAGTAAATTAAAGATTGATTTGACAGAAATAAATATCATTCATTACTACTTGAAAGAAAATACATTCAACTAATACAAGGTACTAAATACGATATTTGAAAGAAAATACGAAAGATAACATAGACTAGATAAGCTTAGACTTCAGCGGATGATGAGGAGGAAGATAATAACCAAGCTTTCTTCCTACTTTGCCAAGGAACTTGTTCATTTTAGAAGACATTTGGGTAAGAGTCTTCTTGATCTTCTTTTGGTTCTTGGCTAACTTAACTTGGTTTTGAATAAGTATTTCTTTGGTTATGGTTCTAGTATTTGTTGGACATTCAACACTTTCCAAAGAGGATTCTTCTTCATCAATTTCCATTGGATTTTCTTCTTGTTGTGGCATTCAAGCTTGTTTATCCTCAAAAGTTTCATAAGGCTTAAAAATGATTGGAATTTGCATAAGATTTATATTTCCTGAGTTAAAGACCCTTCTTGGCACAAATTCCTCTCCTTTGAGATCAACTCCAAATATTTAAAGATGCGTGTATGATAAAGTCCATGATAAAGAGTGCTTTCCTTGGTGGACATTTCTTTGGGCTTAAATTCTTTCACAATAACATCGGCCTAATTAATGTCATAAACACCAAAAATAGCAAAAAGGACTTTTTGAACTTTGAGAGTAGGGTTGTAGAAATCTCCATAATGAAAAGTGAGAGCATGTTGAAGAAGGAGATTGACGATTCTTGATTTTGGGCGGAAAAAGCGGTTTTTGAATTCCAAATGATCACCGCTTTCAAATATGTGATGAAAGGTTTCCAAATCCATTTCATCAATTTCAAATTCTAAAAAATCCGAGTCCGTACTCTTACAATTTAAAACAGTACCCAAAATTTTACAATCCAAAATGATTTGACTGCCTTTTATGCTACTCCATACTTGATTCTCATCTCCTTTGTAAAGGCCACGGCCCAAATTTGCATAAAATATTTTGACGAGATTCGGGTAACATACTTCATCGTTATCCCGAGCGTCAATCAAGATTAGAACATCATTTTGATGAAAAAGAGAAGAAGATTATAATAAAAAGATCTTCGAAGATAGCAAAGGCTCTCGTGTTGACTTTCCCATTTGCCATGTAGTCAACATAGGCTTGAATAGCTTCCTTATCATTGTAGAGATGCCCTTTGAGGGTTTTGGACAATCTCATGGTTTTTGGTGTGCTAGAGGAAGCTATTGGAGATATGTTTTAAAGAGAATTGAATGAAGATAGTTGTTTGAATTTTAAATGAGAAGTAGAGAGAATAGGATTGAATATGTAATGACCCGCAATTTCAGCGGTATATTAATTAATTTATTTAATTATTTAAAAGGTGATTAAAAGGATTTCATGGTCATTGAATTAAATAACGGTGAATATTTAATTAAAATAATAAATTAAATAATATATTTAATTTAGAAATAATCAAAATTTGGCTGAAATGGCGATATGGTGTGAACTGGATCATCTGTGATATTTAATTCAGTTTAGAATTTAAGTAGGATAACGAATAAATTAATTGAATGACGGTTTGAACGTATAATTATATTATAATTAAAATCAAGCTTGAAATGGCGCTGCAGTTCGTTATTTGGTGATTCGAACTTCAAATGAATATACATGATTCATTTTAAGCCGGATTTCTGTGAAACAAGAAACGTTTGGAACTGGTGGAGTATATCATTCTAGTAGAAGAGAAAAAATCGGGATTTCGTCGTGTAGATTTTGATTTACGTCCAAATTAAATTTTAGAAAAGTCGCTGTGGAATTCCTTTATAATTTGTAAAGGAATTATTTATATTTTAAAAAGGAATTTCATTTTAAATCCAATATCGATTTAATCGGAATTTGAAATATCAAGTTATAAATCCCAGTAGAGCTGTATGGTGTTCCAATGTGAATATATATACGATAATATAAATTTATTTGTATTTAATTTAATTATATTTAAATATATTTATATATTTAAATGGGTTATTCAGAGCTTTAAAAATAGCCAGTTTTGCAAACAAAGTCGGAATTGGACGAAACTAATTTTGTTGGATCCGCAATATCAAATAGTTGTTAGATTTCCAGTTTCGTGATTTTTAGAGTCACTATGTGGTCGTACAGATTTTTAGAGTGAGAAACAGTCAGTATTTCGATGGTTAAAAATACGTTGTGTGAGCATACGAAGTCGGAATTCGATGAAACCAGTTTCGTTGGGACCGTAATGTTGAACTGTAGCTGCATGTCTAGTTTTGTGATTTTTGGGAATCGTATGTAGTTGCAGGGATTTTTAAGGACCAAAGACGAATAGGAAATAAAATAAATAAAATAAAATAAATCTAATAAAAAAATATCCTAACATTTTCTTGGTTAAATGGATGGCTACGCGTCCTTTCTCCGCAGCCACAAACCTTACCAACCAAACGCAAGCTTATAAAATCACCGATTTGTTTCCAAAGTGAGGGAATAAAATCAAAGAAAAATCAAATAAAAAGTTATACTTCTCAAAAGAAATATAGTTGGAGTGCTCGTGAGCTGCTCTTCGAGATCGTATGACTTTTGTTCAGATCGTCGCACGTTCCTGTTCCATGACAGTTTACAGCGGAGCTAGAGTTTACAGTTTTGGTGAGATTCATGAAGTGTTAGATCATTTCGACTACATATTTTGTTTCAGCAAGGAAATCCGCACCTGCTTGCCAAAATTGGTGGAGTCCAGTTTTGAAATCCGTCGATGTCCTGTAGCACGGACGGGGTGTCAAACGATGATCAGGCGTCGGGGTTTGGGTATGGGGAGGAGCGGTTTGCAATGAGGAGTTGTGGAGTGATTTTTGTTGTGGGTTTTATTGATGGATGGAGGTGCTATGATTTTTTGAAGTCGGTTAATGGAGCTCGAATTTGTGGAGCAAAAGCGTCGACGGGGAAGGAGGATTAAAGGCTGATTGGTTTTGGTGTGAGCGGGCTTTAGGAGTTGTGGGCCGGATTTGTGAAAGGTTAAAGCCCAATTAGTAAACAAAATCCAAGTTTTTTATTTCAATTAAAAATCTATTAACTTGTAATCTTATAACTTCTACATACCGAATCAGAATTTTGAATGGTCGGATCCGTTGGGATCGTATGGATGGGTGCAACACAATGGAGCTGACTGGGAGTGAATCCGAGCTCGTTACAATTTATTGCAAAATAAATTGTTCGTCTGAATTAACAGACGCAAATCATATTTAACGGTTAACGCAAAATGTAAGTAAATCTCACTAACTCTGAACAGCTTATAATTTCATGTTGTATGTGTTAGAACTGTTAAATATAGGCTGATTAACTGTGTGTTGACTGTTTGATTGAACTGCTAATCAGTTAGTTGAATTTCTATATTTATTCTGTTTAACAGAATATATCATATGGAACTGAAAGTGATGTTGATTTTATTGTGTAACATCTGTGGATGCAGGGAAACTGGTTGGAGGAATATGATGTGATATATTGTGATATATGATATATGATATATGATGTGGTTATATTGGATATATGATATATGATATATTGGATGCAGGGAGACTGGATTCCTCAACAGTTATTTTATTGTTTTTCATATATTGTGATATATGATGTGGTTTATAATCTGTGATTGATTATATGTGTTTGGACGATATTGTTCATCGTGAAATGATGTGTTAAGTACCATAAAATATCGGAATGGGAAAAGGAGATTTTCAAAGTGATATTGAAAACATAATATGTATAAATTGGAATATTTATAAATAAGAAATATTTATAAATTGGAATAATTATAAAGTGAATTATTTATTTAGGATAGATAAATAAGATGTTATAAAATAGACTGTTTACTTAGAAAATAAATAGGAGATAATAAGTGAGATATTTATTTGTTAAATAAATAGGATAAGATAATGGATTTATTTATTTGTTAAATAAATAGAATAAGGAAAGGACATATTTATTTGTTAAATAAATATGGTTATTAAAGGAAACATTTAGAATAAATAAATAGGATATTAAACGGATTATTTATTTAGGAAATGAACAAGTTATTATAAAGGGATATTGACTTAGAAATTGAATAAGTTATAAAAGAGATGTTAAGCAAAATAAATAGAAGAGTTAATCGAATCAAGTTAATCGAACAGAGTAAATCAAATAGAGTTAAGCAAAATTAGAAACTGACTAGAGATTAGTAAATTGAATAGTTTTCTGAGTATCGATCTGATGTTGGTTTCGGCCTTCGGGGTTTATACTTAGAGAATTGTTCTCCTACTAGTTTACAGTCAGGGACTGATAGTTGTGAAATGATAATGATATCTAAATAACAATGGAAATGTTTTCCAGTGTTAATAACATATATTTTCTAAACATAGAAAATAAGGAAATACGAATATATATATATATAGACATATATATGATTGATGATTGATTGATAGAATTTCCATCTGGAAATAATATCGTTGTTTGCACACCTGTTTTTCTTTGATGGTTAAATCACAGACTATCGAAGTTTTGACCATTTTAACATTGTTAATATGGAGAGACCAGTCGGATTATTATCCAAAGAACCACTCTCCATTGGCATAAGCGTTGCGAATCATATATGCCAAAGAAAATTAAAGATGGAGTAAAGTGCAAGGGCTATTGTATAAGTCTTAGATAACAGTGCCTAAGATGGATGTACTGAATAATGCCTTCGGTTCATCCTGTTCCTGGATGACTTGTATGGATGAATGTTTGACAGAGTATTTCCAGAAAGGCCACGTACATTGATTTCTTCAACCGTACCAAGAGTGGAAGCGGAGAAGGAAACTTCTTTTAGCTGACACGTAATGTATGGTTGTAGACATCAAATTAGTGATTTTCGATGGATCTGACAATGTGGCATTCGAAGTGAATCTGATGTGATGATAAATCATAACCTCAAACTCATCAACCGGTAAATGACAGAAATCGGGCAGGCAGCATGGCTATGTAGGTCGCACCTATTAGGGTGTATAATCACCGGATCTAGAGTTTCATTTAGTTCTAAAAATCTATTGTTGATGCTGTCCCATTCGGGAAACGGTTGCTGATCCCAACCGTTGGTGATATACATTCGATACACTCAAGCGAAATGAGTGGTCGGTCATGTGTGGCCGGGTTGCAAGATGTTCTTGTTGAACCCAGTGTATTCCTTTCTAGCGGTACACTAGCGAAAGGTGGTTCCGTACCTTGTCATAGTTGGAAATCCATTACCCAATACGTGCTTGCGGTTTTGATTGTATACTATATATGTAGAATGTGAGATGAAAGCGTTTCTGCTAAATGATTATTATATTGTGGTTGATAGACACTATTATAATATCAAAAGGTTTTAGATATAAAGATAATTTGGATTCTCATAAGGGAAAAACCCGTTCCGTTATACGGCGTGGTCTTATGAGATATCGTTTAATGGGTCAAAGTATTTTAAACTGTTTTACTCATACCAGTCCCATGACTGACCCGGAGTTTATTTTGTTTTGTTTTCCCTAAACTCTTGGGTGCCCAATTTTGTACGGCCAGTCAAGTAGTCAGGAATTTACAGATGCTTGAAGAGCAGGAGCAGGAGGTTTCAGGATCATATAGCTATAGTTTATTTCCGCTGTGTTGTGCTGTACTTTGATAATGATGTATATTCAAGTACATATGTATATTTCAAATTAGGTTACATATATTATATGTTATTCGTTCCGCTGTGAGGTTCGTGTTATTCTGATGTTGTGTTCTTATTCTTCTTTATTCTAAGTTTCTATCTTATCTTTCTTCACCCCATAATTTCTTTCATTAACTACCGGTATTTTCGATCCTTGGACGTTTGATATATGTTGTATGTCGGATAACCAAGATCTCATTTTTCCGGGTCGTTACAATTGGTATCAGAGCTTAAGGTTAAGTATTACCTTGGCTTTGTGGCGTGACTCAGTAGAGATGGGTTAGTAATACCCTAGATTGAGTTTGAGTGTATATATACGAGTGAACGTATTTGTAGATGATATAAAAATAATTTTATATTGTGAAGATTTATTGGTTGAGTAGTTTATGAGTTCTGGTCGATCAGTTTGATCCACTGTATCGGTAGGAGTTTATAAACACTCAAATATGATGGTTCGGCACGATATGTTTTAAAAGAGGGTAAATGAAAATAATTTTACCCAAAGTATATTTGATACATATTGGATATATTGGTTGATACTATAATCGAATAAGATTATAAAAATGTGAAATGGTTATGTAAATAACCAATCAGAATTCAGATAAGTAGAATGAATTGAATTAAATCTGAAATTTAAAATCAGAATTGAAATTGAAACCCTGGAAATTTGGAACAGAGTTGTAAATAGATTTGGATTAAATATATGTAAATTGTAAGATCCTGGGAGATTTAAACTGTATTCCAAGCATTTTTGAACGATATTTTGAACTAATTTCAAAATAAAAGTGTTTAAAAATGATTTTGGAAAGTGTATAGTATTGAACTCACTTCGATGGCTGGGAAATAACCCCGATGATGAGCTAGACATCATCGGTGTTCATTTTCGAGTTGCTGAGTGACGGATTACTACCAAAGGAATTTGTTTTTGAATTGTTTTGAGATAAACAAAGCTGTTTAGAACTCCCAGAATTCGGTTTGTTTAATTTAAGATAAATTAAATAGGAATTTGTAAAAGCAAATCGGAATTAAAGTAAAGCCAGTTAAGTGGTAATAGAAATTGATTTGAAATGATATTGTGTTGGTGAGTTAAGGATTCGGGATCAACAACGAAACTTGAGTTTGAAATGAAAATTTGGCTTGGTAAAAAGCGAATGGTTGTGTTGGAAACAAAAGTGATTTCAGAATTTGATTGGGATAACATTGGTAAATGTTGAGTTGATCGCATATGGAAATGATAGATTTGATATGCCCGACCAAAAGGTACAAGTTTATATTTCATATGGTATGAGATTTTGATGAGCCGAGTTGGCAAGCCGCTTGGCTGTTTGATTTTCTTTTGGGTAAAAGATGGCCCAGAGAGGCGATTAGAGTTTGATCTATTGACCAGTACAAAGGAGGTGCTGGCGAAATTTTTCAAAAAAAATTAAGGCGTTAGAAAATTTTCAGGATTTTTTTGAAAATTTTCGTCGATAAGAATTAATTAATATTTAATTGAAATTAAATTGGTCCAGTTGGAAACTAAAGTTAAGAAGTGAACAAATAAGTTATAACCAGTTAATAGAGTTGTTTTCTACCTTAGCAATTTCGAGGACGAAATTATTTTAAGTGGGGAATAATGTAACGACCCGCATTTTCAGCGGTATAATAATTAATTTACTTAATAATTTAAAAGGTGATTAAAAGGGTTTCATGGTCGTTGAATTAAATAATGGTGACTATTTAATTAAAATAATAAATTAAATAATATATTTAATTCTGAAATAATCAGAATTTGGCTGAAATGGCGATATGTTGTGAACTGGATCATCTGTGATATTTAATTCAGTTTAGAATTTAATTAGAATAACGAATATATTATTTGAACGACGGTTTGAACGTATAATTATATTATAATTAAAATCGAGCTTGAAATGGCGCTGCAGTTCGTTATTTGGTGATTTGAACTTCAACTGAATATACAAGATTCGTTTTAAGCCAGATTTCTGTGAAACAGGAAACGTTTGGAGCTGGTGGAGTATATCTTTCTAGTGGAAGAGAAAATTCAGGATTTCGTCATGTAAATTTTGATTTACGTCCAAATCAAATTTTAGAAAATTTGCTGTGGAATTCCTTTATAATTTATAAAGGGATTATTTATATTTTAAAAAGGAATTTCATTTTAAATCGAATATCGATTTAATAGGGATTTGAAATATCAAGTTATAAATCCAAGTAGAGGTGTATGGTGTTCCACTGTGAATATATATACGATAATATAAATTTATTTATATTTAATTTATTTATATTTAATTTAATTATATTTAAATATATTTTTATATTTAAATGGGTTATTCATAGCTTTAAAAATAGCCAGTTTTGCAAACAAAGTCGGAATTCGACGAAACTAAATTTGTTGGATCCGCAATGTCAAATAGTTGTTAGATTTCCAGTTTCGTGATTTATAGAGTCACTATGTGGTCGTACGGACTTTTAGAGTGAGAAACAATTAGTATTTCGACGGTTAAAAATACGTTGTGTGAGCATACGAAGTCGGAATTCGACGAAACCAGTTTCGTTGGGACCGTAATGTCGAACTGTAGTTGCATGTCCAGTTTGGTATTTTTGGGTATCATATGTAGTCGCAGGGATTTTTAAGGACCAAAGATGAGTAGGAAATCAAATAAAAAATCAAATAAAAAAAATATCCTAACATATTCTTGGTCAAATGGATGGCCATGCGCCCTTTCTCCGTAGCTACAAACCAAACCAACCAAACGCAAGCTTATAAAATCACCCATTTGTTTCCAACGTGAGGGAGGAAAATCAAAGAAAAATCAAATAAAAAGTTATACTTCTCAAAACAAATATAGTTGGAGTGCTCGTGAGCTGCTCTTCGAGATCGTATGACTTTTGTTCAGATCGACGCTAGTTCCTGTTCCTCGACAGTTTACAGCGGAGCTAGGGTTTAAAGTTTTGGTGAGATTCATGAAGTGTTAGATCATTTCGACTTCATATTTGGTTTCAGCAAGGAAATCCGCACCTGCTTGCAAAAATTGGTGGAGTCCGGTTTTGAAATCTGTCGATGTCCTGTAGCACGGACGGGGTGTCAAACGTCGATCGAGCGTCGGGGTTTGGGTATGGGGAGGGGCTCTTTGTAATAAGGAGTTCTGGGGTGATTTTTGTTATGGGTTTTGTTGATGGATGGAGGTGCTGTGATTTTTTGAAGTTGGTTAATGGAGCTCGAATTGGTGGGCAACAGTGTCGACGGGGAAGGAGGATTAAAGGCTGACGGGTTTTGGTGTGAGCGGGCTTTAAGAGTTGTGGGCCGGATTGTGAAAGGTTAAAGCCCAATTAGTAAATAAAATCCAAGTTTTTTATTTCAACTAAAAATGTATTAACTTGTAATCTCTATAACTTCTACATACCGAATCAAAATTTTGAACGGTCGGATCCGTTGGGATCGTATGGACGGGAGCAACACAATGGAGCTGACTGGGAGTGAATCCGAGCTCATTACAATTTATTGCAAAATAAATTGTCCGTCTGAATCAACAGACGCAAATCGTATTTAATGGTTAACGCGAAATGTGAGTAAATCTTACTAACTTTGAACAACTTATAATTTCATGTTGTATTTTTAGAACTATTAAATATAGGTTGATTGACTATGTGTTGACTGTTTGATTGAACTGCTAGTCAGTTAGTTGAATTTCTATATTGATTCTGTTTAACAGAATATATCATATGGAACTGAAAGTGATGTTGATTTTTGAGACGACCCGAATTCCCGTTCTCACGGAAACAAGGTTATCTTTGGAATATAACACAGAAACAGATAATAGCAGAATAGAATTAAATAAATACACCAGATAATGAACAACAAAATATACTGGATAAAAGTAATCATCAGAGTTACACAGTATACAGGGTCTTACTTAGTACAAATACAGTTCAGCTATACATAAATGTCTACAGCGGAAATAAACAAAATATGTACAATAGGAGCTGAACAGCATAAAAAGAAATAAATGATAGAATCCATCTTCAGCTCCAGCTATCCAGAAAGAACCAGCTAAACCTGAATACAAGGCTGCCCGTGTAGAAAAAGGGGCACCCGAGTTTGAAAGTGAAACAAACTACGAGTCAGTCATGGGACTGGTATGAGAAATCCACTCAACACATATATATAATTGGCTAATCACAGGACCACGCCACTTTCGTGGAACGGGTTTACTCCATTGGATTGCCAGTGCTTTAAAACAAATCTTTCTTTTAAACTTCGCTATGCTTTTTATAAAAATGAAGCCATTATAAGACTCAGTTCCCATCACACAATGCAACGCAAACCGGAGGATAGAGTTTTACCTTATAATGGCCAAAATATGATTGATACGAATAAAACAAAGGCATTTGATATTATTGCTAGTGTTTATATGTTTTGAAAACAATTTCAAATCATAACTATCAATCATAGACGGCATTAATGCCCCATACCACTATGTCGCCATATATAGGTATACAATCAAAACCGCACGATGTCGTATCTGGAAATTGGATTTCCGTCATGAACCAAGGCAAAAGATAGTCCTTACCGAATTCGAGACTGCCTAGCCCGAGCCTCAGGCAAGTACTCTGTCAAGCCTTAGGATCGTCAGGGCCGGTCCACCGATGTGGATTAAAATGCCTGAACCATACGTTTCCCCGCCCTTTGGGGCGTAAACGAGCCAACGAATGACTCCATCGGACCCGGATCGTCCGATCAAACCGAGGCGCCTCGCAACAGCAACAACCACATAAGTCAAACTCGTCAGGGCGTGTAAAACCACTGACGCCACTTTTAGCTAGGAGGAAATGCAGGCCCTCCCTGAGGTCCTTTCTCCCGTTTCTGGTTCATACCGGAGTGTGAGGCTCGCGAATTCACGTTATACACAAAGCTACGTCACACAGGCGGTGCTTTGATCATCACCACAAGACTTTGCTTTTCAACAGAAGCCCTGATCACTGCATCTTAGCATGCCACACAGGCAATTCATGCCATGCGACTGATGTCCATCAATATACAACCTCTGAGCTCGTGCGTCCCAGAGAAGGGCGTTAAGCGAAAGAATAAATTCTCCGCCGCCAAACAGATGTATATTTAACAGAGATCAATCAACACAGAATAAAATCCAATGTCAGACACACAGTCCATTTACAAGTCCGTTCTGGGTCTGAACGAAACCGGAGGCACTAAATACCTCGCAAACCCTTCGATCACCACTCACGTCTGAACGATCACCACTCATTATCCATATTTCGGGATGCCTCCCAATCAGGACCTCGGTTACTATCCAAACGAGGTGAAGATCTCCGATCTTCGACCATCGTCTTCATCTTCGAATTTCAATCGTCGATTCAAACTTAGTTTTCATCGCCATTATTTAAAATATTTATTTTAAATATTTAAAATCCATTATTTTAGCCAATTTAAAAATTTTAAATTGGTTCAGATTTTCTGGGTCGTTACAATCTCCCCCACTTAAAACTTTTCGTCCCCGAAAAGGAACAAAGTCGAAAGTGGTTTGATAAATCTACAATCCCACAATACAACAACCAATTTGTTTCTAATATTCAGAGTATCGAATAAACAATGCACAACCATGGGAAGAAAATAGCAACAGAATAGAGAATTAAATGGTAATGCAAAGTAGGGTAAATGTACCTTGCACCAGAGTCAATCAGAGATATCTACTCGGCATCTAGGATAAGCTTTCTGAATGCTCTCCTCAGTTTCCCAAGTACAATCTCACGGATCTCCACTCCATTGCACTTTGACTAGGTGAACCTTCTTGTTCCTCAGCTCTTTGGTTTCTTTGCCGATGATCTTTAGCGGCTCTCGCCTCACAGCTAATTCTGGAGTAATTTCAATATCCTGCTGAGCTGCTTCTTCCATGACCAAGTCTGGATCATGAACGTGCTTTCGAAGTTGACATATATGAAATACATCATGAACTCCAGGCAACCAGTCTGGCAGTTTGACCCTATAAGCGAGAGTCCCAATCCGTTCCAGAATTGGAAACGGACCAATAAATTTAGGCGCTAACTTTCCAGTTTTACCGAACCGGATAACTCCTCTCATCGGCGATACTTTCAAATATACATAGTCGCCAACTTCGAAGGATATATCCCTTCTTCTTTAATCGGCATAGCTCTTTTGTCGGCTTTGAGCGGCGAGTAATCGCTTCTTAATAAAATCGACTTTGTCGGCAGCTTCTCGAATCATATCAGGACCCAACACAAGTCTATTTCCAGGCTCGACCCAACAAGCAGGAGATCGGCACGGTCTACCATACAATGCTTCGAATGGCGACATTGTCAGACTCGCCTGGTACTTGTTGTTATAAGAGAATTCAGCCAAATGCAGATGGTCTTCCCATGATCCACCGAAATTTATTACACAAGCTCGCAATAGATCTTCTAAAATGCGATTCACCCTCTCAGTCTGACCGTCTGTCTGAGGATGATAAGCGGTGCTCAAGTTTAACTTCGTTCCCAGCTCGACTTGAAATGCTTCCCAGAATTTGCTAGTGAATATTGTATCTCTATCACTTACTATACTAAGCGGCACTCCATGTAGTCTAACTATTTCCCTGAAGTAAATCTGCGCCAGACTCTGAGCAGTTCTGTTTGATTTGACAGGTATAAAATGGGCGGTCTTCGTGAAACGATCCACGATCACCCAAATACTATCATTTCCCTTTCTGGTTCTGGGCAAACCATCAATGAAATCCATAGAAATATGTTCCCACTTCCAGCCAGGAACTTCTAGCGGTTGTAATAATCCAGCCAGTTTCTGTTGGTCGCTTTTAACTAGCTGGCAAGTAGGGCATCGGCTAACGTATATAGAAACGTCTCTCTTCATAGCCTTCCACCAGAATGTTCTTTTGAGATCGTTATACATTTTGGCCACGCCAGGATGGATACTCAGCTTGGACGTGTGACACTCGTCTAACACTTCCCTTTTTAACTCTGGGATGTCAGGAACACAAATCCTTCCTTTTAATCTCAAGGTCTCGTCGTTATCTATTTGGAAACACGATGGTTCGCCTTTCTGAATCCTTTTGATCATATCTTTTATAAAGTTATCCTCCTTCTGGAGAATAGATATTTTACCCATCAAGGAAGTCGTGATAATAAAGCTGGCGATCATTACATTCTTTCGGCTCAGCGCATCTGCCACGACATTGGCTTTTCCTGGAGTATATATTATTTCAAAGTCATATGCTGCAAGAAACTCCAGCCAACGTTGCTGCCTCAAATTTAAGTCCTTCTGAGTGAACAGATACTTTAACGACTGGTGATCTGTAAACAGTTCAAATCTCTCGCCCAGAAGATAGTGTCTCCAGATTTTCAAAGCGAACACGATAGCCAATAACTCAAGATCATGAGTTACGTAGTTCTTTTCATGTGGCTTCAGTTGACGGCTAGCATAAGCAATTACTTGGCCCCTTTGCATTAACACTGCGCCAAGGCCTTCTCTAGAAGCATCAGTCCAGACTTTTAAATCTTGGTTGCCATCGATGATGGTTAACACTGGAGCTGTCGTTAATCTTAACTTTAGCTCTTCGAAAGCCTCCTCACTTTCTTGAGTCCATTTGAACTTAGAATGCTTCTTTGTAAGCTTCGTTAAGTGACCAGATATCTTCGAAAAGTCTTTAACGAATTTCCGGTAATAGCTAGCCAATCCGAGAAAACTGCGAACTTCAGTGGGAGTACTGGGCTGTTTCCAATTCTGAATAGCTGTGATTTTGCTTGGATCCACGGCGATTCCATCTTTCGATACGACATGGCCCAGAAATTTCACTTCGTCTTGCCAGAATATACATTTGGAAAACTTTGCTTTCAATACATTCCTTCTGAGGATTTCTAGAACCTGTTCCAGATGCTTTTCATGTTCGGCCTTTGATTTAGAGAAGATTAGAATATCATCAATGAAAACCAGAACGAATTTATTCAATACTCCTCTGAATACCCCGTTCATCAGATCGACGAAATAAGCTGGAGCGTTACATAAGCCGAACGGCATTACTAACCACTCGTGGAATAAGTCGGGGCCTCTGAACGCTGTCATTGGAACACACTCTTCGGCAATTCGAAGTTGATGGAATCCTGTAGCTAGGTCCATTCTTGAAAATACTTGTGCTCCATTTAATCGATCCAACAAATCATCAATCCGCGGCAATGGATATTTGTTCTTTATTGTCTGTTTGTTCAGATCACGATAATCCACGCATAGCCGTAGAGTACCGTCAGATTTTGGGACAAATACCGCTGCTGCACCCCAATCAGAGAAACTAGGTCTGATCAGACCTTTCCATACTAGCTGTCTTGTTTGATTGTCTAATTCCTTCTGTTTCTGGCACTCATTTTTCTAGTACTTCTGCAATTAGCAGATCAAGTGTCAGGTCACAGAAAAGGTATTTTAAAATACAGAAACACATACTTCAAATGTAAATGTGTCTATCGAGGTGTAATTTATTCTGCTTTACTCATACTAGGATATTGCTGATCCTATCTGTATAGAGTTACCCGTCCTAGAACTCTACTGGTTCTATTTCTGACGAGTTCGTTCAAATGTTATATTCCAGAACCAAAGCTCTGATACCACGATGAGACGAGCCGAATTCCCGTTCTCACGGAAACAAGGTTATCTTTGGAATATAACACAGAAACAGATAATAGCAGAACAGAATTAAATAAATACACCAGATAATGAACAACAAAATATACTGGATAAAAGTAATCATCAGAGTTACACAGTATACAGGGTCTTACTTAGTACAAATACAGTTCAGCTATACATAAATGTCTACAGCGGAAATAAACAAAATATGTACAATAGGAGCTGAACAGCATAAAAAGAAATAAATGATAGAATCCATCTTCAGCTCCAGCTATCCAGAAAGAACCAGCTAAACCTGAATACAAGGCTGCCCGTGTAGAAAAAGGGGCACCCGAGTTTGAAAGTGAAACAAACTACGAGTCAGTCATGGGACTGGTATGAGAAATCCACTCAACACATATATATAATTGGCTAATCACAGGACCACGCCACTTTCGTGGAACGGGTTTACTCCATTGGATTGCCAGTGCTTTAAAACAAATCTTTCTTTTAAACTTCGCTAGGCTTTTTATAAAAATGAAGCCATTATAAGACTCAGTTCCCATCACACAATGCAACGCAAACCGGAGGATAGAGTTTTACCTTATAATGGCCAAAATATGATTGATACGAATAAAACAAAGGCATTTGATATTATTGCTAGTGTTTATATGTTTTGAAAACAATTTCAAATCATAACTATCAATCATAGACGGCATTAATGCCCCATACCACTATGTCGCCATATATAGGTATACAATCAAAACCGCACGATGTCGTATCTGGAAATTGGATTTCCATCATGAACCAAGGCAAAAGATAGTCCTTACCGAATTCGAGACTGCCTAGCCCGAGCCTCAGGCAAGTACTCTGTCAAGCCTTAGGATCGTCAGGGCCGGTCCACCGATGTGGATTAAAATGCCTGAACCATACGTTTCCCCGCCCTTTGGGGCGTAAACGAGCCAACGAATGACTCCATCGGACCCGGATCGTCCGATCAAACCGAGGCGCCTCGCAACAGCAACAACCACATAAGTCAAACTCGTCAGGGCGTGTAAAACCACTGACGCCACTTTTAGCTAGGAGGAAACGCAGGCCCTCCCTGAGGTCCTTTCTCCCGTTTCTGGTTCATACCGGGGTGTGAGGCTCGCGAATTCACGTTATACACAAAGCTACGCCACACAGGCGGTGCTTTGATCATCACCACAAGACTTTGCTTTTCAACAGAAGCCTTGATCATTGCATCTTAGCATGCCACACAGGCAATTCATGCCATGCGACTGATGTCCATCAATATACAACCTCTGAGCTCGTGCGTCCCAGAGAAGGGCGTTAAGCGAAAGAATAAATTCTCCGCCGCCAAACAGATGTATATTTAACAGAGATCAATCAACACAGAATAAAATCCAATGTCAGACACACAGTCCATTTACAAGTCCGTTCTGGGTCTGAACGAAACCGGAGGCACTAAATACCTCGCAAACCCTTCGATCACCACTCACGTCTGAACGATCACCACTCATTATCCATATTTCGGGATGCCTCCCAATCAGGACCTCGGTTACCATCCAAATGAGGTGAAGATCTCCGGTCTTCGACCATCGTCTTCATCTTCGAATTTCAATCGTCGGTCGATTATTCGAAATGAGAATTAACTCGGCCTTTCCAAATAATTCACGTATATTTAGAATTTCAAATCGATTTATTTCAATGGTTAAATTATTCGACAACACCACTTTTGTTCTTTAATGTAATTTTCACACCAAACACATTCAACCATCAAATATCACATAAATCAAGCAAATTCAGTTTATTTCTATTCCATATCGCTTATGATATTTTATAACTATTTATCGCTATTTTTATTTATTTTAAAATAGCTATTTTATCCAAAACGACGCTTCGGGCCATAAGGCGGTCGTGGCGCTGTTTTTCTTCAGATTTGATTTACACATATCTGAAAATCTAACCGTTGGATCTTCACAAAATTTACATCATTAGAAAGGTCTTTTCAAAACGAATCCAACGGTTCCAGTTTCGGGAAAATCCGACGGTCGGATCTCCCGGTACAATCGTTTGAAGTTTCGATTTCAAAATACGAACTGCAGCGTCGTTATTCGATTAAATATATAATTATATTTATATATATATAAATATAATCGCTTCTGGCGCTGTTTTTCTTCAGATTTGAATTAAACATTCCAGACAATCCAACCGTTGGATTTTTACAAGGTTGGTGCCGTTGGAAAGATTATTCCAAGGCGAACCCGACGGTTGAGGTTTCGGGAAAATCCAATGGTCGGATTTCCCGTACTAGTTGTTTGAAATCACGATTTCAAAATACGAACTGCACGGCCTCGTTTCGTTTTAATTTTATTTATATTTATATATTTATATAAATATAGTTCATTCAATGATTTCAATATCATTTTCACTTCAAATATTTTTCTAACGCCTTAAATTTTGGAAAAATTTCGCCATAACCTCCCCTGCACCGGGAGCATCGGGAAATCGCAAATAGCGTTCCCGGTCCTTCTAATCTCAAAAAGAAAAAGAAAAAGCCAAGCGGCTAGCCAACAGGCTCAAAATCATCACCCAAACAAATCAGTAAATGTGTACCTATTTGTCGGGCACAAAATTTTATTCCTCTTCTCTAGCCCCTTTGCTATAACCTGTTCAATGAATATTGCATATACATATATATACAGTTCTTATCATTTATCAATTTCTATTCGACTTCATATTTGATTTCTATTTGGTTTAAAAACTCCATTCATTCTAATGTTACATAAATAGGTGCAAATCATTTCATTAGCCAATTAATGAATATTTCAACTCATATATGCTTATTTTGAACAAGTGGCATTTTTTTTCACTTCACATTTCAACGATTTATGCATACAATAAAAATGTGATTTTTATTGTAAAACGATTCATTTCAAAACACTACTTTTCTATATAGTTCATATAGTCGATAAAAGGTGATTTTTATTATCGAACAATTTATTTCAAAATATGAATACCATTCAACACATGAATTTCTAAACAACGAATGAATATCAATTCAACACATGAATGTTTTCTATAGTTTTTATATATAGATAAAAATGTGATTTTTATTATCGAACAATTTATTTCAAAATATGAATACCATTCAACACGTGAATTTCTAAACAACGAATGAATATCAATTCAACACATGAATGTTTTCTATAGTTTTTATATATAGATAAAAATGTGATTTTTATTATCGAACAATTTATTTCAAAATATCAATACCATTCAACACATGAATTTCTAAACAACGAATGAATATCAATTCAACACATGAATGTTTTCTATAGTTTTTATATATAGATAAAAATGTGATTTTTATTATCGAACAATTTATTTCAAAATATGAATACCATTCAACACATGAATTTCTAAACAACGAATGAATATCAATTCAACACATGAATGTTTTCTATAGTTTAAGCATATGAAAATAATTCAAACACAAGAATATTATTCAAAATTTCGGCAGCGTAACGGCAGGGTAGTTACACCGGCACCGTCCCTAGTACGGCTCCTCGCTCTACCTTAAAACCTCGCGGTTTTTGACAATGGGGATCATGCATCTAGTTCGCACGCAGGCGGCATGTATATATATTTATTTCATTTCCACAAACTAATCCTATGTGGTTTCAACCAAATATTTCACAACCACCAATGGGTATTTTTCAACCACAATCAACCAATATCAATCACAAACAATCCCAAACAATCATTCGCTATCAATCAATTTTCACAACAATTTCAACCAATAAATATCGTCCATGGTTTGTGGACGAGGGGCGTATATATATATATATATATATATATATATATATATATATATATATATATATATAGCAATTCACTTTCATTTTCACACATATCTAATATTTTTAAATCAGAAATCTCACCAATAGCTATCCAACTTCACGACACTTCCTTGTATAAAATCTTCGCCTTTTGTCGCTTTCGCCCGTATTCTCTACACATGTAAAAATCGAATTTTTACGATGCTATTCAATATATAAATATATGATTTTTACTTCGACTTTCGATATATAAAAATATGATTTTTCCTTCGGCTTTCAACATATAAAAATATGATTTTTCCTTTTAAATTCCTAATCTCCTTCTAGTTTATAAATCATTTTAAAATCAGTTTTTATATTCCTTTATAAATCAGTTTTTAAAATCTCAGAAAAATCAGTTTTTATATTTTTATAAATCAGTTTTATTCTTTTTAAAATCCAGTTTTATTCTTTTTTTAAAATCCAGTTTTATTCTTTTTAAAATCCAGTTTTATTCTTTTTTAAAATAAACAGTTTTAATTTTATAAAAAATTCAGTTTTTATATTTCCTTTAAAAATCAGTTTATATTTCTAAAACAAAACCAGTTTTTAATACTTTAAAAACAAAATCAGTTTTATTTCTTTAAAACAAAAATCATTATTAAATTCTGTTTTTATAAAATAAAAATAAAATAATAAAATAAACAGAAATACTTACAGAGAGAGGGGGGGAGGTTTTCGCAGACGTCGGAGGGCTTCGAGGTGGTGTTGTTCGTCGATGGCGGCGTCTTCGAGGCTCCAGGGGGCGTCGCGACGCTTCGATCGATGGAGGGGGGGGACAGGTCTTCGTCGGCGTCGAGACGAGGGGGGGCGGGTCTTCGTCGGCGTCGAGACGAGGGGGGCGGGTCGATTGATTTAGGTTTTTCTTCTTTTTTTTTTTTTTGATTCTGAATAATGAAGTCGGGGGGGGGGGGGGGGGCAAGCAGAAGAAAAGGAGGGAAGAGTATATTTTTTTTATTTATTATTTAATTATTATATTTTGCAAAAAGGTTGACTTTTACATATGACCTCGAAACGAGGCCCACCGCCTGTCGCCCATAGCGTTTCACCCCCATTCCGAACACAATGGGATATGTATCGCAAGCTGATTTGATCGTTACAATCAGTTTCCTTTTGAATTTTCATTTAAATCTCTATATTGAATTTTAAACGCACATTTCAAATTACCGAGGTCACATACTAACTAGAAAAATTCCAGAAAAATATTTTCTAGCTTCGTATCGTCGATACGGTCCTAACAAAACTAGTTTCGTCGAATTCTGAGACCGTTTGAAAAATGGCCAATTTCCAGTCGATTAAAATCAACGGAAACTGGTCAAACGCGTTTTCCTTTGCCACGCTCACATATTGATTCGAAAAATTATGAAATTTGAAACCTAACAATAACTTAACCCTACGGATCCAACAAAAGTGGTTTCGTCGAAATCCGAGGTCATTTGCAAAATGTCCATTTTTAAGGGCCTGAATTCCATAGCAACTATTCAGAATTTTCAACTGGACATATCTTTTGATTCCCGCTATCAAATTTCGATTGGTCGGATTCGTTAGAAAGATATTCACTAACTGATATAAATATTTTTGGTTTCACTAAAATCCGGATTGTTTTTCACCCGGTACAGTTCGACAAAGTTTGAATTCAATTTTCGAAACTACAGCGCCCTTTCAGGCCTTATTTATAATTATAATTAATTATATTCGGTTTCAATCGTCGATTCAAACTTAGTTTTCATCGCCATTATTTAAAATATTTATTTTAAATATTTAAAATCCATTATTTTAGCCAATTTAAAATTTTTAAATTGGTTCAGATTTTCTGGGTCGTTACAATTTTATTATGTAACATATGTGGATGCAGGGAAACTGGTTGGAGGAATCCGACTGGATTCCTCAACAGTTATTTTATTATTTTTCATATATTGTGATATATGATGTGGTTTATAATATGTGGTTGATTATATGTGTTTGGACGATATTGGTCATCGTGATATGATGTGTTAAGTACCATAAAATATCGGAATGGGAAAAGGAGATTTTCAAAGTGATACTAAAAACAGAATATGTATAAATTGGAATATTTATAAATAAGAAATATTTATAAATTGGAATAATTATGAAGTGAATTATTTATTTAGGACAAATAAATAAGATGTTATAAGACGGACTATTTACTTAGAAAATAAATAGGAGATAATAAGTGAGATATTTATTTGTTAAATAAATAGGATAAGATAATGGATTTATTTATTTGTTAAATAAATAAAATAAGGAAAGGACATATTTATTTGTTAAATAAATAGGGTTATTAAAGGAAACATTTAGAATAAATAAAAAGGATATTAAACGGATTATTTATTTAGGAAATGAATAAGTTTTGATAAAGGGATATTGACTTAAAAATTGAATAAGTAATAAAAGAGATGTTAAGCAAAATAAATAGAAGAGTTAATCGAATCAAGTTAATCGAACTGAGTAAATCAAACAGAGTTAAGTAAAAATAGAAACTGACTAGAGATTAGTAAATTGAATAGTTTTCTGAGTATCGATCTGATGTTGGTTTCGTCCTTCGGGGTTTATACTTAGAGAATTGTTCTCCTACTAGTTTACAGTCATGGGCTGATAGTTGTGAAATAATAGTGATATGTAAATAACAATGAAAATGTTTTCCAGTGTTAATAACGTATATTTTCTAAACATAGAAAATAAGGAAATATGAATATATATATATATATATATTGATATATATATGATTGATGATTGGTTGATATAATTTCCATCTGGAAATAATATCGTTGTTTGCACACTTGCTTTTCTTTGATGGTTAAATCACAGACTATCGAAGTTTTGACCATTTTAACGTTGTTAATATGGAGAGACCAGTTGGATTATTATCCAAAGAACCACTCTCCATTGGCATAAGCATTGTGAATCATATATGCCAAAGAAAATTAAAGACGGAGTAAAGTGCAAGGGCTATTGTATAAGTCTTAGATAACAGTGCCTATGATGGATGTATTGAATAGTGCCTTTGGTTCATCCTTTTCCTGGATGACTTGTATGGATGAATGTCTGACAGAGTATTTCCAGAAAGGTCATGTACATTGATTTCTTCAACCGTACCAAGAGTGGAAGCGGAGAAGGAAACTTCTTTTAGCTGACACGTAATGTATGGTTGTAGACATCAAATTAGTGATTTTCGATGGATCTGGCAATGTGGCATTCGAAGTGAATCTGATGTGATGATAAAGTGTAACCTCAAGCCTCATCAACCGGTAAATGACAGAAATCGAGCAGACAGCATAGGTCGCACCTATTAGGGTGTATAATCACCTGATCTAGAGTTTCATTTACTTCTAAAAATCTATTGTTGGTGTTGTCCTATTCGGGAAATGGTTGCTGATCCAAACCGTTGGTGATATACATTCGATACACTTAAGCGAAATGAGTGGTCGGTCATGTGTGGCCGGGTTGCAAGATGTTCTTGTTGAACCCAGTGTATTCCTTTCTAGAGGTACACTAGCGAAAGGTGGTTCCATACCTTGTCATAATTGGAAATCCATTACCCAATACGTGCTTGCGGTTTTAATTTTATTCTATATATGTAGAACGTGAGATGAAAGTGTTTCTGCTAGATGATTATAATATTGTGGTTGATAGATATTATTACAATATTAAAAGGTTTTTGATATAAAGATAATTTGGATTCTCATAAGGGAAAAACCTGTTTCATTATACGGCGTGGTCATATGAGATATCGTTTAATGGCTCAAACTGTTTTAAACTGTTTTACTCATACCAGTCCCATGACTGACCCGGAGTTTATTTTGTTTTGTTTTACCTAAACTCTTGGGTGCCCAATTTTGTACGGGCAGTCAAGTAGTCAGGAATTTACAGATACTTGAAGAGCTGGAGGAGGAGGCTTCAGGATCATATAGCTGTAGTTTATTTCCGCTGTGTTGTAAGTGTAATGATGTATATTCAAGTACAAATGTATATTTTAAGTTATGTTATATATATTATATGTTATTCGTTCCACTGTGAGGTTCGTGTTACTCTAATGTTGTGTTCTTCTTCTTCTATTTTAAGTTTCTATCTTATCTTCCCTCACCCTCTAATTTCTTTCATTAACTACCGGTATTTTCGATCCTTGGACGTTCGATATGCGTTGTATATCAGATATCCAAGATCGCATTTTTTCGGGTTGTTACAGAATAGATAAATAAATAGAGATTGAACAGGCACACCTTTTCTGAAACTAAAGACAGCTTTTCAGACCTTGGGAGTTGGTGAAAAGTTGGAGGGAAGTTTGAAAGTTTAAATTTTTGAAATTCAAAATTAGAATTTCGTTTACTGTCACATATGTCGACATGTCTGTTTGGGTATGTCGACATATATGTTGGTTTTCAAAAGACATGTTGATTTTTGACTTTGTTTTATTATATTAATGTTTTATATTTTAGGTTTATTATTTCCTAAAATAATATTAATCCTAAAACTCATTAAAAAATAATTATTATTTATTATATTATTATGAATTTCAAATTTCAAATTTAAAGTTCAAGTTTGAATTTTAAAGTTTAAATTTCAAATTCAAACAAGGCAAACAAACAAAACATCCATTCATCCAAATCAACCAAAAAAATAAAAAAATTAAGGTGTACCTGGTTTTTAGATCCATTTCTTCGACATTTTCTGAGTTTTGAATCGCTATGAAACACATATTTAAATTTCTGGTTTCTGGCTCTTCATCACTTGATGATGAATCGTCTAAAGTTGCTGCATATGCCCTCTTTCTCATCTTTGACGAATTACTGTTATCTGTTTGTTGATTTGATTTATTTGGATATGGACACATTTTCTTTATATGACCTGGTTTGTTGATGTTGTAACATTTATCATTATTTCTTCCCGAACTTCCTTGATTATTTCTCTAAAAATTATTTCTCCTTTTATACCTCATAATTTTTTTGAAATTCCGTGTCATTAATACAATTTCTTCATCATCTTCACTGCTTGAATCAGAATCATTTTTTGTTGCTTTGAATGCTATAGATTTCTTTTCTATGGGCTTATTTTCCTTTCTTTTCTGTAATTGAACTTCGAACGACATCAAATTCCCCATTAACTCTTCAATCTTTGTTTCACTGATATTATTGGCTTCTTTAATCACTAGTGTTTTCATATCCCATTCTGGAGTCAATGAATTAAGTATTTTTTTTTGACTTTGTCTTCTTCTGAATAAGTTTTTCCCAGAGCCATTAACGAATGCATGATTTCTTAAAATTTGCGTTACATATCGGAGAAAGATTCATTCTCATTCATTTTAAACCACTCAAATTGGTATATTAGCATTGATATCTTTGTCTGTTTAACTTTATTTGTTCCTTCATGAGTCACTTGCAATATTCTCCATATTTCATAAGCAGATTTACAAACTGACACTCTATTAAATTCATTTCTATATAATGATCAGAATAACATATTCTTGGCCTTAGAATCACTTTGTGCAGCAACCTTTTGATCATTTTTCCATTGTGCAAAATTATTAGTGGGTTCAACATATTCAGTATGTGTGATATTCCATGTGTCATCCTACTTATTATAAATATATTTTCATTCTACAGGCCCAGTAAGAATAATTATTGCCATCAAATAATGGTGGTCTAATAGTAGACTGACCCTCTACAAAAGAACTATTATTACTAGTGTTGGTTGTTATTTAATCTTTCCAAAATTCAGATTATTAAATTTTGAAAACCTATTCTCCGATACCAATTGTAAAGGATGCGTATTGCAGAACTTAAGGCAGAATTAACACTAGAGGGGGGGGGTAAATAGTGTTTATGAGGAATTTATAGAAATCTTAAACTAACTTGAATTACTATATGAATCACACAATGATTATCACACTAGAAATAATCACAAACACAGAAACACTCACAGACACAAAAATGAGTAAATATAAAATGCAGAAAAGGAAAGAACACACCGGATTTTATACAGGTTCGGATTACTCCTATGTTTAGTCCTACGCAACGCTGGATTGCATAGAGTTTTATTATTATCAATCTCCCAGTACAACACCCTTGATTTCACGGCTATAAGGTTAACACCGATTCCACCACCCTTGATTTCACGGCTACAAGGTTAACACCACTCCCTTTCCTTGTTTTCATGGAAACAAGGAACACGCCCTTTCCTAAACAATTACAATAGCCCTGAAACTCTTCAATAGCACATCAAACAGAGAGTAGTTGATAAAGAATGAGAAGAGAAGAAGAATGATATAAATTTTGTTGAAATTGGTAGAGTATAAGTGTAGAAATCAAGAATTTTATGTATATTAATGGTGGTCGGTAAAGGGGTGGAGAAGAAGAAGAAAGAATGATTAAAAATTCGAATTCAAATCCTTTTTATAGTGTCCCAAAGTTTGCAAAGTTTCATAAATGTTTCAAATAGTGAAAAGACACTTCCTTTGAAAATTGAATTTATGACATTTATATGTCGACATGATATTTTGGTATGTCGACATATGCATTGTATTTTTATTTTTAAAATCAAATTTCAAGTGTTAAAACCAATATATATTTTCTGGAAATTCTTGAATCAAAACTAGTATTTCAAAATGGATTTTCTAAACTATAAAAACATATAAAAACATGATGATATATACTATTACTTATTTATAAAGTTATATGATTTAAAACTATAAACTATATATATTATAAACATATTATTATAAAACTTTGTACTTATAAATATATATTTGAAATCATAACAATTTGAAATCATTTAGAAAAGTACTTTGAAATAACTTGAAATCAGAATTTGAATTTTAAAAATAGAATTTGAATTTTGAAAACAGAATCTGAATTTTGAAAATAGAATTTGAAAGTGTAGTGCTATTTAGAGTCTTACATATAAACTAGACACAATTACTATATTTTCTTGAGATTTTTGAAATCTTGGTATCTTGATACTCCTGAGTCTTGAATCTCTTTGAATCCTAAATCTCTTGGAACTCTTAAACTGTACAGTCTTCAGTATTAAATCCTGTATGCAAACCCTGCATATATATATATATATATATATATATATATATATATATATGAATGTATATATATTTTAGATAAAGATGTTAGTATATATTGTATAATCAATTAATAATGATAATTGAAATAAGGTTGTTGTCATCAAAACTCCATTTCTCCAACACAAAAGGCTAGGCCGTTAGTCGAGTACCCTAGGCAGTCACGATGGGCCTAGATACGCGTCACGATGGCGTATGAAGTTTTGCTAGAACCGGAGTTGCTATTAGCCCTTTATGGATGGCAGGATGGGTCAGTCATATGATTAACGATCGATTCAAGGTAAGGAAGACGGTGATAGCCAGGGTCATGGATGTTGTTGTGTGGTTGTATTGTCTTGTGTGGATCATTCGACGTTGATGAAGATATTTCTTAGGTGCTTATCTGATGTTGGTTTAGGCCTTCGGGGTTTGTGCTTGGGAGATATTGAACTCGATTAGGATGATTTATACTTGATAATTGGTTGCTATGGATGTTCTTATTTGTTTGTTTCTTCTCAAATTCTCTAGGAAGGTTGTCACCGCGGGTTATGGAAGAGAAGTGGGATTAGGAATCCAATTCTGTTGAGGTGTTAGGCAGATCAGATGATTGAACTTCCCATTATCCATATGCTTTATTGTTGATGTTAATAGTTGTTTTATCACTCATTAAGACTGTTGTCTGACTCAAGGTTATATGTTTTCTCTTATTACCTTGGGTTGTTCATCAATGCTGTTGATTGGCAGACTAAGTGACAGGCTGTAGATCTTGATGAACACGATGCAGCTGAACGGCGATGAGTAAGAGGCTGACGTATTACTATCTACTATACGTAATTGTTGTTACCGATGATGTTGTTGATATGTTACTCTAAGTAAAATTGTAGTGAGGCCCTTTGTAGAAATTTCATGTAATATGATTGTTTTGTATTGTATATTTCCACGGAGATATGAAAGTTGAATTTTTTTTCTATTGTGCTTCACTATAATTACATGGTGTATATGTTCTATTATATTGTACCCATGTGATGTGAGTTATATGACCGGTTATGCTGGTGTTATTCTACCTTGATGATCGTCCATAGCTGTCTGGCACATATTTTAGCGCACTATTTCCTTTGTTAAGTGCGGGAGTTATGGGTGGTCGTTACATTTTGTATCAGATCCTTAGTTAATCAATTTTACCGAAAGTTCGTTGGTGTAATGATGTATGAGAGATGTATTTGTATTTTCTAATGAATGATTACTCTATTATAGTGTATATTATAGTAGTGCTTGAACTCCATTACAGTTTTTCTTATGTGTAGACTAATCATTCTATTTTCAAATTTAGAACGAGTTGTCGATCTTCGAGACATACTCCTAGGGAGGAACCTGCTCCTAAAGGGGGATTGGGAGGAAATCTACCCGATTACCTAGCTATATTCGAGGCCATGATGGTTGCGATAATAAGGAGGATACCTACCCCAGAAGCAGTCGCGGTAGATGTTGGTGTTCAAGTACAGGTGCCTAGGGTGGTTGATTTCGCAAAGCTATGCAAGGATTTCACCGTTCTTGGTTGGAAGTTGTTTTTGGGGACAGAGCCGACTGTCGAGATTCAAAGGTGTCTTAGTAATTGTGTTCGGATTTTCGGGGATTTGGTTACTGACGATGAAACTAAGAGGAAGCTTGCATCGAGGCAGCTACAGGGCAGAACTACGGATTAGTGGAACTCCATCACTTTAGAGACTCTTGAGAATGTAATCACTTGGGATCAATTCTGAATCTAGTTTGAGACGAAGTTCATTTCTACCGCCCAGAAATCATTTATGTTCAAAAAGTTTGTTGAGCTAAAGAAGAGTGGTCGACCAGTGTTGGAGTACGTTTCTGAGTTCGAAGCTTTTTCCAAGTACGCTCGTTCATATATTGAGACTCCTTATCAGAAGAATAATAAACTCGTCTTGGGTTTGGATTTATATCTTGGGAAGTAGTTGGTTAATCATTTGGATGACCCTTATAAGAAGATTTTTGAGAAAGCTTTGAGGCACGAGAGTCTGTTTCCGAATGAAGAAATTGTTGCAACCAACGAGGATCCGAAGCCATAACAGGATGGTGATAAGAAGAAGGAGAATGGAAAGAGGAAGCGACAACAACAGAAAGGAAAAGATGGCCAGAGGAAGCAGAAAACCGAGGTGATTTGCTACAACTGCCAGCAGAAGGGCCATTATTCCAAGGATTTAAAAATTCAAAAGCCGAGAAGAAGTGCAATAATTGTGGTAAGTCTGGGAATTTCAAGAAGGATTGTCTAGAACCGTCGAAGGGTAAGCAGATTGTGAAGGCGTATGCTTTGGAGGTTGTGCCTACTTCTTCAAGAGCTCCTATGGCGAAGGAGAAATGGATGAGTGTTGTTGTTCAAAGTACACTTTCTATTGGGGATGTTTCAGTTTTAGTGTTGTTCGATATTGGAGCATCGCATTCTTTTATTTGCAATGAGCTTAACTGCCAGTGGCGTTTGGAACTCGAGGTTATTTATAGACCATTGATAGTGACCAATCATGTTCGTGGTTCGTCTAGTCTTTGTATGCTTTGTGGTCTAATGTTATAGATTCATGGTTGCTCTTTTGTGTGTAATTGCTTTTTTTAGCTTTGATGGGTTTAGGATCATTTTGGGTATGAACTGGCTCAAGAGGTATGCGGCTAAAGTGGATTGCGATAAACTTGAGGTGGCAGTCGGGAATGTGGAAGGACGAATGGTTACGATTCGACGTAAGCCAGAAGATGGGGTCTTCGTAAGCTTTTTGTATTCGCTTGTGATTCCACGGGAAGGATTGTCACCTGTGTCGATCACTAGTAAGTTTGATGATGTCTTTGATGAGGTCATAGGTTTGTCGCCCCATTGCTAGATTGAGTTCAAAATTGATTTGGTTGATGGATCCAGACCAATCGTTATGCCCCTTCGGCAGATGGCGCCTAGAGAATAGCGAGAGTTAGAGATGCAAATAGTAACCTTTTGGGAAAAGGATTCATTCGGCGGAGCATGTCCTAATGGGGTGCACCAGTTGTGTTTGCAATAAGGTTGATGGATCTTAGAGATTTTGTGTAGTTTATCTTGAGCTGAACAAGGTGACTAAGAAGAACAAGTATCCATTGCCAAGAATAGATGACTTGTTTGATCAGCTTCACGAAGCCAAGGTATTTTCTAAAATGAAATTGGTAACAGGATTTCACTAGTTGAGAGTGGCAAAGAATAGTGTGTCGAAGACCTCTTTTAGGACACCATTCGGTTTCTTTGAGTGGTTGATGATGCCATTTAGATTGACCAATGCACCAGCGTATTTCGTGGATCTTATGAATAAGGTATTCAGAGACTAGTTGAACAAGTTCATACTAGTGTCCATAGATGATACCCCGGTTTACTCCCGGAATGAGGAAGAGCATATGGTGAACTTCCAAATTGTTTTAGAAACCTTGCGAAAGAATCAGCTAAGAGATAAGTTTTTGAAGTATCACTTCTGGAAGAATGAGGTGAGATTCTTAGGCCATGTTGTTTCTGGAAACGGAATAGATGTGGATCCCGCTAAGGTCGCAAAAATCCAGGATTGGGATAGGCCTAAAAATGCGACAGATTTTAGGAATTGCCTTGGGTTGGCAGGATATTATCGTCGATTTTTCAAGGATTTCTCCAAGATAGTTGCACCATTAACAGGATTGACAAAGAAGAATAAAGTGTTCACATGGGATGCGAAGTGTGAGAAAGCATTGGAAAGCTCGCGTATAAATTGGATTTACCTGAGAAGATGTCGAGTGTGCACAACGTTTTTCATGTGTCTTTTGTACGGAAGTGTGTGCATGATTCGAATGTGGTGGTATCTCTGGATCAGTATGAAGACTTAGAAGTCTAACCCGTAGTTTAAGGACCTCGTACGCCACTTCGAATTGTGGGGTATGACACGAAAGAGCTTAGGAGGAAGGTGACTAACCTAGTCAAGGTACAATGGGAGGAGGATGATGACGATAGTACATGGGAAACGGAAGAGATTATAAAGACGACCCATCCAAAACTCTTCATGTGGTATAACCCATTGATATTGTGTCAAACTTATACCATAGTAACTTGTACTATTATTAGAATTCCACATACTAGGTTAAGGCTATGGTTGCATGGCTTATTGGATGCTAGATTGGATGGTAGATTGGTCGCTCGTGGATGGTAGGCATACGGAATAGTTTTTGTTGCTTGTGCTTGCTTGGAATTTCGGGGGAGATATTCCCAAGGGGAGGAGAATTCAACCCGCATTTTTTGTATCGAAGAATCATAAAATACTTTTATTTAATTCTCTAAGGGTTGAACCATTCTCATCTTTTGTTATGTTGTTCATGGGAATGTGAGGCAAGTCCATGATTTTTACCAATTCCGTTTATGTCCATTTTGCGTTGTTATTTTTGTTTATGAAATAACTTTTGAGTGGGATCGAATCAGGAGCTAGGATCAATCTTATTGGATAAGGATTGGTGTTTCCAATTCCGTAGAGTTGTCACATTAAGGATTTGGCTGAGCCATTTTGGAGAAATCATTGTTTTTGTGTTGCTTCTTTTCTGGACAGGTTAATTAGTCATTAGTGGGATGATTATTGAGGCCCATTAAGGCAAGTGGATGTTGGCTATTAATAGGAGGGTAGGGGTAAAGAGATTGGTTTAGTCTCTTTACTTACTCATTTGGTTGGGTGCCTGCGATTCTCTGGCCTAATCAAATACACCTCCACTCCATCTAAATTTATAGATTCGTGAATTAGAATTGAAGATCAACATCAAGGAAGGGTAGATTGTATCAATTGGATTGATTCGGAGGCCGTTCTTCGCTGTCTGAGATAAGAGGTTGTTGATTTGTGGCTATTTTGGGGATTTGGTGAGTGATAATCATATCTTACACGGATTCAATCAAGTATATGGGTTTGTTTGATCTTAGAATCATTCATACAAGTTATATTCACCTAGATCTAATCAATGTAAGTATATTTTGATTTTGGATCACACCATAGGATCTAATTTAGTTAATTATAATGGTAATTCACATGTTAATATTGAAATCACATGGTAATTATTGATTATATGCAACTTAGATCCAATTATTGATTCGTTTATCGGTGTTTCATGATTTGGTGAATTTGGCATGATTGTATGAAGATTATTTGTCGTGCTAATGATTGTATGATGATTGTTTGTAGTTCTATTGATTGTTTGGTCGAAAACGGATGTTTTGGATAAATTTTATGCATAAATGTTCATCGTTAAAGCTTTGATTGGTTAGCCGGAGAAAATCGGAGGCTTAGCTGATAATAATCAGATAAAACATAGCAGAGGAGCATTGGAGGGGGAGCCAAGGAGATCTAGAAAGTTTGAGTTCCAAATTCCAAGATTATGATGGACTGGGTGCGATCCATGATGGACTGGTTGCAATCCATGATGGACGGGGTGCGATCCACGATGGACTGGGTGCGATCAACGATGGACTGGGTGCAAGACTAGGTGCAATCCATGATGGTCTGGGCGTGATCCATGATGGACAGGGTGCGATCCATGAATGGGTCATGAACACTCCATCACAAAAGTTGTCAGAAAGAGCTGATGTTTGGTGAGATCGATGGGCATGGATTACGAAGGTTATCTATGAAGTTTGGTAGTCGTTGGACCTAACATGATGAAGTCGTGACTCAACGAACGTTGTGGCTTCAATGTTGAATTCAGATGGAATGTTCGAGGCAGGGTCGAGTGATTGTTGATCATGAGATGATGTAACGATGTATTAAAGAAGACTCAAAAGGTGGTTTGAGCTTGTAGATAATGGATTTCTCAAGAAGGTGCTTAAGCTTATGAATATAGTCGTCAAGGAGAATGTCTAGAGTTTTGAAATGCCAAGGGATCATTGTTAGTTGGAGGTTCTAGCGGACTCAAAAAAGGGGTATAATGGGGATGCCCAAAAGGCTAGGTGGTTAGTTGAGTACCCTGGGCTGTCACGATGGGCCTAGATACGAGTCACGATGGCATATGTAGTTTTGCTAGAACCGGGTTGCAATTATCCCTTGACAGATGGCAGGATGGGCCAGTCTTACGATTAACGGTGGATTCAACATAAGGCAAACGGTGATAGCCAGGGTAATGTACGTTGTTGTTTGGTTGTATCGTCATACGTGGATCATTCGATGTTGATGAAGATATTTCTTGGGTGCTTATCTGATGTTGTTTTAGACCTTCAGGGTTTGTGGTTGGGAGATATTGAACTCGATTAGGATGATTTATACTTGATAATTGGTTACTATGGATGTTCTTATTTGTTTGTTTCTTATCAAATTCTCTGGGAAGGCTATCACTGTGGGTTGTGGAAGAGAAGTGAGATTGGGAATCCTATTCTGCTGAGGTATTGGGCAGATCAGATGATTGAACTGCCTATTATCCATATGCTTTATTATTGATGTTGATAGTTGTTTTATCACTCGTTAAGACTATTGTCTTACTCAAGGTTTTACGTTTACTCTTATTACCTTGGGTTGTTCATCAATGTTGTTGTTAGGCAGACTAAGTGACAGGTAGTAAATCTTGATGAAGACGATGCTGCAGAGCGACGATGAACAAGAGGATGATGTATTACTATCTACTATACATAATTGTTGTTTTCGCTGATGTTGTTGATATGTTACTCTAAGTGAAATTGTAGTGAGGCCCTTTGTACAAATTTAATGTAGTACAATTGTTTTATACTGGATGTTTTAATGGAGATATGAAAGTTGAAATTCTATTCTATTATGCTTCACTATTATTTTCTGTTGTATATGTTCTATTATATTTTATCCATGCGCTGTGAGTTATACGATAGGTTCCATTGGTGTTATTCCACCTTGATGACCGTCTACATCTTCCTGGAACATCTTTCAGCGCATTATTTCCTTTGTCAAGTGTGGGAGATATGGGCGGTCATCACAGTTAAGTTGCATGGAGTCTCCACTTAAATAGTTAGTGATCGTAATCCACTATTTACTAGTGAATTTTGGAAAGTTCTTCAAAATGATTTAGGAACGAAGCCTAATTTTAGCACCGCTTATCACCCCCAGTTCGATGGAAAAACGGAGCGTGTGAGTCAAACTCTTGAAGATCTTCTTCGTGCATGTGTGCTTCACTTTGTTGGAAATTGAGAAGATCATTTCCCTTGTCGAATTTTCATGCAACAATAGCTTCCAATCGAGTGCTGGTATGACACTTTCGAGGCACTTTATGGAAGGCCATGATGATCTCCTTCATATTGGCTTGAAACCGAGGAGAAATTGGTTCTAGGTCCTGATTTTATTTGTGATTCCACAAAAAATATTGACCTAATTTTCCATAGAACGAGAGAAGCTCAAAGTCGGAAAAATTCCTATTTTGATAACCAGAGAAGGAAATTAGAGTTTTCTGTGGGAGATTTTGTGTTTTTCGTGTTTCTCCCATTAAGGGTGTAGTGTGATTTAGTCGATCGAGAAAATTAGCATCAAGATATATTGGTCCATTTTCCAGCATCAAGCTCGTCGGTCCCGTAGCTTATCGTCTTTCATTACCGGCACAATTCTCTACTATTCATGGTGTGTTTCATGTTTCTCAGCTACGGAAGTGTCTTAGTGATTATGAATCTATTCTTGAGCCAAATTTGGTTGAAGAAATCGAGATTTCACCTAATTTAACTTATGGGAAACAACCTATTCAAATTGTTGCTACTGAAGTTAAACATCTTCATAGTAAATATGTCCCTCTGGTGAAAGTTTAATGGTCTTCTAATATTAAGGATTGTTCTTGGGAATCTAGATAATCTATCGAGCGAAACCATATGGACTTACTCTCTCGTGCTTTGTGAGGTAAATTGTAACGAACGTAAATTTTTGACCTCGAAAATCGACACACAACATGTAACGATCCGCATTATATGCATCACAGGATCGTAGAATATTTATTTCTTTCACATACGAAGTCGTATGGTCATGTGACTTTGGGAAACGACTATTGGAGTCATTTCCCATGTTCATGATTTTTGACGATTTTTAAATGACCGTTTTACCGCTAGCTATTACTGTTTTGGCCATAACTTTTGACTGGAAAGGAATTTTGACCTGAAACCACTTCCATTAGATTCGTTTGATGGTTTACAATTCCGTAGAGTGGTCACATTAGCCAAAAAGGACTCACCGTTTGGGAGATATGGCTGAAACAGGTTTTAGATGGTTAAAAACAGCTTAATTGGGCTTAACCGGGTGATAAACAGCTAGGCCCAATGGGGGATTTCGGGATTAGAGGTATTTGAGGGCTGCTAGGGTTAGGATTTCGGTTTTTCACTCATTTTCCAGCCGCCACAAACTCTCTCTTCAATCTAACAATGACCTCCATCATCTATAAACACCCCTAATCACTCCTTAATCAAGTTTTGGCTTAAACTACATCAAATTAAGGAGAGAAAGCACTAAAGCAAGGTTAGAGCTACTGTGTTACATTGGGAACAGCGCCAAACAGATATTCATTTCAGTTTTGAGGTTTTATTTGTAGCTAAGGTGAGTGATTTGCATAGTTTTGCACTAATTACGGTTAACTAAGGGTAACTAGTGAAGATTAGCGAATTTATACATTAATAAATTCTGGAAAAATATTTTTAAAATTAGAAATAATGTTTTAGGCCTCTGTTAGAAAATTTGGCTAATTTGGTTAAGTTTTGTTAACCCTATGATTAGTTTTGCTTAAGCACGCTTAAGGGAAAATATGGGATTTTGGCTATGTTTGATCTATTTTAACCTATCAAGTTATTGTTTTGATATTTGTGGTTGATGTTACATGTTTCTATGACTGTATGATATGATTTGTGATTGTCCAGAAGTGTTAGATTGGTCGAAAATGCCGTCAAATTGCGTAAACAGTCGCTGGAAGAAGTTGCAGGAATTTGGCCGATCCGGATCGGATGGGAGGAAGGAGCCCGAACCGAACCGCCCCTCCAAGCTGTTGTATCCACGAGATGATCTGGACCAGAAGCTTCCGATCCGCCTCTCGTGTGCCACTCCGACCCGAACCGATGCACCATGGAGAAGCTCGAGGAACCCGACCCGATCCGCCAGGGGTGACCAAGAACGATCCGCTCGTATCTGAGGATCCCCGATTCAAACTGGTAATGGAGGCCCGATCCGATCCTACCAGGGAGCCTTCCACCTGACATGAAGATCACGACCCTGGAGCATTGTTACGAACCGACCCAGATGAGGGAGGACGACTCGATGGAACTTGGGCACCGAACCGAACCGATGGAGGCTGAATCACGATCCGAACCGAGGAGCTGATGACCACGATTTGAAGCAAAGTAAAGTGAAGAAATGAAGACCGATCCGGAGAAGAAGGTGATGACCAAATCCCAAGATGCAAAGGTAGTTCAAATGAGCAGCTTTGACTCAGGATCCAGATGGGAACCAATGAGTGAGCGTCATGATTGGGCTTTGCCGCGGGACGTGTGCTAAGGGGTTGTCGGTGTCTATAACTTTGGATCACTATGTGTAAGGGATATGTGAACGGATTCAGGGCCACAGTGGCCTAGGTACGACTATAGAGCAATAGACCAATGAAGTGGGGTCATTTGTAAAGATTTGGTCATGACTCCATGGGGTAAGCTTGGTAGTAGCAGTAGTTGTATAAGTCGAACTCCGTCACTACTTCGATGGGTCTAGTGATCAAAGTAGTGGATATCGTATACTTTACGCACTGAGTGAGAGATGTGAGGATGGTTGCTATGTTTGATTTGTTTGCCATCATTATGACATGCACACCTCCATCCCCATATTCTTTACACCATATGTTTAGTGGCACCTTAGAGTATTGTACGGTATGTAGTGCTAACTCTTTGGTTGCATGTCCAGGTTCAGGTATGGTTTAGTATACCTGTTATTGTTCTGTTTAGCTACTTATCGCTCATACCAGACATTTTGTCTGACCCAGAGTTTTATGTCTCTTCTTATTACTCTGGGTGCTCTCACGAGCAGACTAGAGACAGGTTAGGTGGTATGCACGAGTAGCTGTACCGGAGACGAGCAGGAGGCTTCCACGTATGATACATATATATATATATATATATATATATATATATATATATATATATATATATATATATTCTCCCTGTGTTGCTACGATCACTACTTTGGGCATTAGTGGTGTACCTTTCTTTCTTTTGTTTAGAGTTAGTAATTTGGAAAGTCGTAATAAGCTGTATTTGGATTTCCGCTACTCTGATGACGATGTTGATGTTGGTTTTAGTTATCAGCTTATGCACTGTCTCGCCCGTTTTATGTCAAGTATATTATTATTATATTTTGTTCCATGCGCTGTGAGACATTCTACAGGTCTTCGATTAGTTCATTCTCTTCTTTCCTTTCTTTGGCGACCGTTCCGTGTTAGTCGGGCATGTGTACAGCGCACTTTCGAAGGAGATACCGGCTGATGCGGAGTGGGATGTCACACTTGGTATCAGAGCACTAGGTTGCGTAGTTAACCTAGGGAAGTTATCAGGGAGAGATAGTATACGTATAAGAGAGCGCGTATTTGTAATTATTTTGGTTTTAAAATCTATATATATATATATATATATATATATATATATATATATATATAACGGCAAGGAATTTCGCTCGATCCGAATCAGTCGCTAAACCGATCAAAAGCGTTCGAAACCCATGATCGCTTTGAGAACACGACAAATCAGAACACAGACAGAAGAACTTTTCATTGTATATTACAACAATTCATCAGATTACGAGAATATACAGAGTATAAATCAATATTACACATTCGATAAATATCAGAGATTACAATACATTACATAGCAGCGGAAAATAATACAATACACAACTAGAAGAGATATATGGATACAAAGCTTTCCGGGTATCATTCCAGCTGTAAACCAGGATCATGTGAATATAAATCTGCAAAACCAAAACTACTAACTGCCCGTGTCAAAATAAGGGCACCAAGAGTTTAGGTTAAAACAATAAACTCCAGGTCAGTCATGGGACTGGTGTGAGAACTAGAACAGTTATTAATCTTTATTTTAAAGTTAGGTAAATCAAGGGACCACGTCGTATAACACGGAACGGGTTTCCTCCCAAGAACACAAGTGCATAAAACAACAGCGCAATTCTAAATAAAGAAAAATGAAGCAATTATAAGACCCATGTCCCATCACACAATGCAACACAAACCGGAGGATAGGGTTTTACCTTATAATAGCCAAAGCATGCTTGACACGTTAAAAACAAATCATTTGATACTATTATAAGTGTATAGTGTCAAAACAATTTCAATCATAAATATCAATCATAGACGACATGGGTACCATATATCATGTCACCATACTAGGCTCTACAATCAAAACCGCAAAGTCACGTATTTGGAAATTGGATTTCCATCTACGAACCGAGGCAAGGGATCGTCCTCTACCGATTTGAGACAATCTAGCCTACCATGTCTCAGGCAAGTACTCAGTCAAGCCTTGGATCGTCAGGGCCAGTCCACTCGATGTGGATTAAACTTAAACCCTGGATAATACGTTTCCCCACCCTATGGGGCGCAAATGAGCCAACGAATTACTCCATCGGCTTCACATAGTCACCGATATATCCGAGGCGCCTCGCAACAGCAACAACCACATAGGTCAAACTCGTCAGGGCGTGTAAAACCACTTGCGCCACTTCTAGCTAGAAAGAAATGCATGTCCTCCCTGATGTCCTCTCCCGTTTCTGGTTCACAACCGGGGTGTGAGGCTCGCGAATTCACGTTACACAAAGTTGTGCCACACAGGTTGTGCTTTGATCATCACCCACAAGTCTTTGCTTTTCAACAGAAGCCTTGATCATATTGCCACTTAGGCATGCCACACATGCAATTCACTCCATGCGTTTGATATCCATCAATATATAACCTCTGAGCTTGTACGTCTCAGAGAAGGGCGTTAAGAAAGAGAATAAATTCTCCGCCGCCAAACAGATATATATTTAATAGAAGTCAATCACACAGACTGAAATCCTGTGTCAGACACACAGTCCATTTACAAGTTCGTTCTGGGTCTGAACGAAACCGGAGGCACCTAGTACCCCGCATATCCATCGATCTCCAAGTACGTCTGGACGATCACTAACTGTTTCCATCTTCTTGGGTGTACAGCCCAATCAAGATCATCAGTAACCACCCAAACGACGTGAAGACCTCCGATCTTCAACCACCGTCTTCATCTTCGACACCACGTCGAATCAGTTTTTCAGAATGGGATAAACCCGGTCTTTCTGAACAACTCGTTCTGAATAAACCAGGTCTTTCTGAACAACTCGCGTATATAAATAATAAACACGTGTTACACAAACACAACATATGCCTCGTTCCAATTCAAAATATTCTTTTATTCAAATATTCTTATACTTTGGGAAAGGTTCCCATTAAATTTATCAAAGATAAATTCTTTAAATTTATTCTTTAATCTCCTTTGAATATCAATTCAAACTAGTCGGGATTAGCGAACCACACCAAAGTAATCAATTATTTTAATTTCCCAATCCCAACTTATTCATCCCATGAAGTAAAACTGGTAATACTTCATACCTAACACCATAGTGTTATCGGTAAATTCAATTAACATTTCACGTTCAAATCTAATTAAAGATTTAACTATCGCCTGGAGTAAAACTGGTGATACTCCATTCTCGATCTTTTCAATCTAATTAAAGATTCATTAAAACTCCACTTAGTTTTAATCTTGAACTGGGTTAAAGAATCAGTCTCATTTAAAACACGATTCATGATAAACCCAAAATCACATTCCATTAATTATCGGGTTAAAGAACAACAAGTGTTATTTAAAACACTGTTCACGATAAACCCAAAAATCAATACCAATTCAATTCCAATTAAATATTATTTAATTGGTATACTTCATTAAATCTAAATGAAAAGATTTAATCTTTTTCTCAACTGGGTTTAAGAACAGTGTTAATGAAGACACCATTCACGACAAACCCAAATCACAGTTGATATTAAATACAAGGCTCTGAATAGAAAATATATCGGCTTATATTCAATATCAAATTCTACGACCAACAAATATCGTATTGGAAATAACGATATATATATCTTTCTAATTTCCACAACAATATCTATATAATCACGAAATCCCACATCGAAATATTCCGAAGACAATTTCGATTCAGATCCATTCCAATTCAATTATTGGAAATCCTGGTTATATTTCAAAATCATCTCAAATCCAAATTATTTATTTTTAAAAATAAATAAATTATTACTCTAGTTCAAAACTAGTTCATTTCGATAAAAGTATATTTTTATCCATTCAAATATGGAATATTCCACCACAATTCTTCACAAATCATTTCTTATGATTTTACACAAATTATTACTATTTTTAATAATTTTATCAAGGCCCGTACAGTCGATTTCCATCAACGGCCATCGAACTGCATTTACAGCGACCTTTTCCAAATTTGATTTGGACATAATTCCAAATCCAACCGTTAGATTTCAAATTTCTAATATTCTTAGAAAGCTCTTTTCGATACGAACCCAACGGTTCGGGTTTTAGGAGAATCCGACGGTCGGATCTCCCGCAATAGCCATTCGAAGCCAATGGTCGAAATTCACGAACTACCGTTGCGCGACGCGTTCTATTCAGGCCATTATATATTATATATATAATTTATACTTCATCGATTTCCTTTCGAAACGAATTTTTTATAAATCGTTTTAAATTCGTTTTCAAAATGATTTCAACTTCTTTTTCAAACTCAAATCAAAATTAAATTTTTCCTTATAAATTCGTTTTAAATTCATTTCAAATTTATTTCAATTCAAATCAATTTTTAGTTCAATTTCAATACGTTTTAAATTCAGTTCAAAATGATTTCAATTCTATTCTATTTCAATTCTATTCTATTTCAATTCGAATTCAATTCTATTCAATTTCAATTTGAATTCAATTCTTTTCAAATTCAATTTCAATTTGAATTCAATTCTTTTCAATTTCAGTTTGAATTCAATTCGTTTCAATTTCAATTCGAATTTCGATTATTTTCAATATAATTCAAATTTCGAAATCACTTTCAATATACATTGAAAATTGAATAAAATCGATATAAATATTGTTCATGTCAAAATGGCGTCAATCTAATAAACACGGCTTCATATATTTCTATTTTCAAATATTCTATTTCAAATATTTCTTTTTCAAATATTTCTATTTCAAAACTGGAATGAGGCCCAATCAATTACCATATAATGTTAATTATATGGATTTTTCTACAACACATGTATCTAATAACAACGATAAATAATCAACAATCATCCAGAGTGCACCACACAACTACATAAGCATTAAATATAAATATTTAATGCTTATAACAGCCTGTCAATCAATCGATCGACATACAACTAATTATTGGAATTAGTGTATGTCATATCTCATCCCAATACCCGTGTGGGGTTTCAAACAATCAAACACAGATTTTATTTGTGCAGTTGGGTGATGTGTAAAATTTATCGTCCCAATCAATATCAGTCAAATCAGTGTATAAAAACAAATCTCCGATTTGTTTATATTAATTTATTTCATTTCATATACACGTTAAAAATTATATTTTTAACTATATAATATTTTCCACTATAAAATACTTTATTTCGTTTCACATCACACAATCAACTACACATCAAAATCAAACAAACAAGCATACAAGCCGTCCATGGTCTGTGGACGACGGGTGTCGGGTGCTACTAAACACCGTCTGCATCCTAGTATATATTATTAACTAGAAAACAAAATTAAAATGTGAGAAGTTCTCACAGAGGTTTCCTCTCCTCCATGCTTTGCTTTTGAACAACTGAACCGTCCGGATCTGTTTGAAATTCCAACGTAGTCCTTTTCCCGCTATTTATAATAAAAATTATATTTTTATCACTTCCTTCTAATAAATAAAAATCATATTTTTATTTATTCTTCATATATATTTTCGATGCTTCATTCTATATAAAAATTATATTTTTATATTTCACATATGATAAAAACATATTTTTATTATTTTTATAATATAAAAATCATATCTTTCCTACTTCAAAAATATAATCTTTTCGCTATATCATTATAAAAATCATTTCTTTATCGCTTCTATAAATTAAAAATCGAATTTTTATTCTTTCTAAAATATAAAAATCATATTTTTATCTTCACTTCCTATATATAAAAACCGAATTTTTCATATCCCTTTCACGCTTTAAAATCATAACTTTTCTTGTTATACATATAAATAAAAATCCAATCCTTCTATTCGCGATTCCATCAAAGAAAATTTTTATTTTTCTTCTACTTTAAAATTCGATCTTTCTTAGAATAAAAATTCGATCTTTGCTCAATTTAAAAATCCGATCTTTGTTAGAATAAAAATTCGATCTTTGAAGTATAAAAATTCTAACTTTTCTAGTATAAAGATTCTAACCTTTTTTTATGTAATCATTCATACGAAAATCATGTTCTTTCTCGCTATTTTATGTATTAAAAATCGAATTTTTCATTTAAATAAAAATCGAATTTTCTCCTTATAAAAAAACAGACTTTTAACTTGTAAAAATTCATACTTTCTCCTTATAAAAATTCATACTTCCTCCTAAACAAAGAAATCGTATTCCTTCTATAATTATATATATAAAAACTGAAAAGAATATTAAATAATAAATTAAAAACTCACGGTTTTCTACGTTGAACTGAAGGGGGGGCTGTCTGCTGCGAACTGTTGAGGGGGAGGAGGTTGCGTGCATGCTGGTGGGCCAGGGGAGCAGGCGGAGGTGGCCTTCAGGCGGTGGTGGGGCCCATTGGTGACGGTTTCAGGTATTGGGATGGGCGCGTTGGTTTAGAGGAGAGAGGGAGAGAGAGGAAGGAGGAGAAGAGGGGGTCGGAGTTCGAGGAGGCGGTGGACTATGGAGGCGGTCAGGGTGTGGTTTGGGCGGGTTTCACGTTTGGTTTTGGAGGGGCTTTAGAGGAGAGGGGGTGCGAGAGGAGGGAGGAGGGGCTTAGGGGAGGGCGCGCCACCATCCAAGGTCGGAGGGGGTGGGATCACCGCTAGGCACGGTGGAGCTCCAAGGGGTACCGGGTTTTTTTATATTTATTTTCTTAGATCTGGAAGTGAATGGTAGGGGAGGGAGATAAAAGAAAATTATATTTTATTTATTTATTATTTTTATTTTAATTTCAACTAGGTTAACTTTTCATTCGACCTCCGATTCACACCCAATGACTGTCGCCCCTAGCTAATTACCCCTATTCCGAACACATTGGGACATGTTTCATGAGCCATTTCGGCTGTTTCGATCAGTTTCCGTTCAAATTAAAGTTTAAATCTATATATTCTAATTTAAACGTACATTTCAAATTACCGGGGCCACTTACAGACTCGAAAAATTACAGAAAAATTATTTCTAGCTTCGTATGGACGATGCGGTCCTAACGAAACTAATTTCGTCAAATTCAGAGACCGTTTGAAAAATGACCATTTTCTGGTCGACACAAATTGATTGAAACTGTCAAAACACGTTTAGCTTCGCCACGCTCACATATTGATTCAGAAAATTATGAATTTTGAAACATAGCAATAATTTGACGTCCCGGATCCAACAAAAGTGGTTTTGTCGAAAACCGAGGTTGTTTGCAAAATTTCGATTTTTAAGGTTTAGAGTTCCATAGCGACTATTCAGAATTTTCAACTGGGCATATCTTTTAATTCCCGCTATGAAATTTTGATTATTCGGATTCGTTGGAAAGATATTCACAAATGGATTCTAATATTTTTGGTTTCACTAAAATCTGGTTTATTTTGAATCCTGTACATTTATTTGAACTTTGAAATCGAATTATCGAACTACCGCGCCATTTTCAATTCCTTTTATTTATATAAATAAATATTTATATTCTAACGGCGATCTATATAAAATATACGTTCGAATTCTATTCAAAATAAATTTCTCGTTGTTATTATTTAAAATAATTCATTTTAAATAATCAAAATTCGCTAAAATTGCCGAAATAAAAAATTTAAATTGGCTTGGATTTCCGGGTTATTACAATATATAAATATATTATTAGTATAGCTAAGGATGAAGTCGCATTGCACTGACACCACTATGGAGATGTCTAATCATCTTCTCTATGCAGATTAAACGATGAGCTGATACTTAAGGGGTACCGGTAGAGGAGCCAATAATGGGAATGTTGCTGAGATGAGGACGATGTTTACTGACCTCATGAGAGAGATGCTTAGGGATGTGCAGAGGGCAGCTCCCAATGCTGGTAATGGTGGTGGTCCGGTAATGCAGGCGCCTAGGGCCGATTTCGCCAAGCTGAATAAGGATTATACTAGTCTTGTTGGGAAGCCGTTCCACGGAACAGAGTCGGCTACGGGTGTTCAGGATTAGCTGGATAGCTGCGAGCATATCTTCGAAGACTTGGGTATTGAGAATCCGAGAAGGCTAGCATCCCGTCAGCAGCAAGGAAGGGCTATGAATAGGTGGAATGCTATAAAGGGAGCTACCCCTGAGGATTAGATTACTCGGGATCAGTTTAAGGTTCGCTTTAGCGATAAGTTCATTCCAACTGCTCAGAAGTCAGTGTTGTTTAAGAGATTCTTGGAATTCAAGCAGAATGGCAGAGCTGTCTCAGAGTATATTGCTGAATTCGACACTTTGTCGAAATATGGGTTATCCCTAATAGATACTGCCAAGAATAAGAACGACAAGTTCATAACTGGCTTGGATGGATACTTGGGGGAAAGGCTTATTAACCACATCGATGAGACGTTAGAGTCGATTGTGGGGAAAGCTTTAAGATCGGAAAGTCTTTACCCTAAGCCGATGACTGAGGTTGCATCTACGGAGGAGCCAAAGCCGCAAGCAAGCGGTGGAAGCAAGAATGGTTCTTAGAATAAGAGAAAGCAAAATCAGACTAAGGATGGCCAGAAGAAAAAGAATAAGAAGGATGTTGAGTGCTTCAGCTATGGTAAGAAAGGCCATTATGCTAGTAATTGTCGGGCCAAGCCAGCGGAAAGGAAGTGCTTCAACTGTGGCCAAGTGGAACATCACAAGGACAAGTGTCCACAACCCCCTAAAGAAAGGCAGATGGTGAAAGCATATGCCCTTAATGCTATTCCTTCTTCGTCGAATGCCCCAACTGCGGCGGAAAAGGGAAAGAATGTCGTTTCTCAACCAAATAAATTAGCAGTTCATTCAAACAATCAACAAACAACATTCAACCAACATTTATTAATTCTAAAAATACGTTATAAAAATATAACTAGGCAGAGTTAGTGAGTTTTACTCACATTGGATGTTTATAATTAAATAATGATAATTGTCATTGATTCAGATCAGGAAATTTATTTCGCTATAAATTGGAACGAGCTCCAATTAACTCCAAATTGGTTCCATTGTGTAGCTGTCTTCCATATAATCCCAACGGATCTTGTTTCGTCAAGTTCGGATAACATATGCACAAGATACGATTTTTAGAAGTTTGTACACATTTTAATAGGTCATTAATAATATAAGTATGACTTAATTAGATATATTAACCTTAATCATCAATTTAAGCCACGTGTTAAACTCCTACCAGACTCCTCATCACCGTCTCTCCCAAACTCGGATTTTCAAACCCAACCACCATTCCTCATTGTTCCCGCGATCCTTCCTTTCTCCTTTGACCGTTTTCAAAACCACTCAACTTAACTTCCTAATCTTGTTTTCTCATGACTGGTTTTCTCTCCTCTTCAAAACGTGAACTCCTGCTACATTCCAACAGCACCATGGCCGAGATTTCCTCCGTCCAAACACCTCTTACCAACCACTAAATCATAAACTGATTACACCAAATAACTCAGCATTTAAATCTCATTATTCCCATACCATTATCTTCAAACTCGCACGCGCTTTAATGATCGCGTTCCCAGGCTATCGACGATCATTGACAGAGATCGATCGACCTTTTTGCGCACAAAAAGACAAAAAAATTGTATAGAGGTATGGAATCCATCCAGAAAGCTAAATGTACAATCAAATTGCCACGAAAACGCCTTAAATCTCCTCTGATTTAAACCTTAGCTATTATACAACTGACGCTGTATGAAAACCAGCGACATAAATGTTGATCGAGCTAGACAAAACCTATAGCAATGGAAAGAGGAAGTGATAAAGATCTCAAATATATACATCTTATGATTTATAGATTTTTTTTTGATTTATTGTGGTTTTTCAAACATTTAAGAACTCACGAAGTCAACAAAAATGGTAACGGCGGATTTTTCATTAACCAGAGAAAATGAGTTTTTGGTTTAGGGTAAGGATAGGAAGGTATTTATAGGGTATGTAGCTTCTAGGGTAAGTTTTCCATATATTTTTTGTTAATTTATATTATAACGCTATTTGTATTTGTCGTTAAAAATTCCTATGATCACGTATAATATCCAAATTTGACGAAAATGGACATACAGTTATATTTTGACATTACGGACCTAACGAAACTTGTTTCGTCGAATTCTGAGTCCGTTTGCTCACACAATGTATTTTTAAATTCAAATTATTGATTGTTTTTCACATTAAAATCCCATATGGCCACATACTGACTCCAAAAATCACAAAAATTGAGATCTAACACTAGTTTAACATTCCGGATCCAACAAAATTAATTTCGTCGAAAACGGAGGTCGTTTGTAAAAATGGCTATTTGATAAGGGTCTAAATAAACCAATTAAATATTAATATATTTAAAAACAATTTAATTTAATATAAATAAATTTATATTATCGTATATATTCACATAGAATATCATACAGCTATAAAATAAACACACTTCGATTTATAACTCGATATTCTCAAATCCAAGTTAAATCGATTATTTAATTAATATAAAAAAATCCTTTTATATTTCAAATAAATCGTTATAAATTTTAAACGAATTCGATAGAGTCTTTCTGAAAATTTGATTTTGACATAACTCACAATCTGCACGAGGAAATCTCGATTTTTCTCTTCCACTAAAAAGATATAGTCCGCCAGGTCTGAACATTTCTTGTTTCACAAAAAATCCAACTTAAAACAGATTATGTATATTCAATTGAAGTTCAAAACTCAATATTACGAACTACCACGCTATTTCATGCTCGATTTAAATTATATTACAATTTATACGATCAATCTTCGTTTGTTAAATATATTCGTTATTATAATTCAATTCTATGCTGAATTAAATATTATAAATAATCCAATTCACACAGTATTGCGAATTCTACTATTTCCGAGTATTTAGGAAATTAAATATATTATTTAATTTTTAATTTTAATTAAATATTCAATATAATTTAATTCAAGTCATTTAACATTACTAAATCGTTATTAAAATAATTAGATAAATTAATTATTCAACCGTTAAAAATACAGGACGGTACATTCTTCCCCCCTTAAAAGAATTTCGTCCCCGAAACTAGTAAGGTAGAAAACAAACCCTGTTGACTAGGTCTAAAATTATTCGTTTTACATTTAACTTCAGTTTCAACCGAACCATTTAATTTCAACTAAAATATTAATTTATTCTTACCAACAAAATTTTCAAAAGTTCTGAAAATTTTCTAACACTTTAAATTTTCGAAAAATTTCGCCAGCGTCTCCTTTGTACAGGTTAATCGGTACAACTATAACTTGTTGAGTCAAGAACTTTTAATGATCGTTTTGATTAATGACGAGAAGAAGCTTCATGATCGACAAAAAGAAGATACAATGGTTTCATAGGTTAGAAGTTGGTTATTTAGAATATTTTATGTTAAAATCTATCCTCAAATAATCATACTTCCCATTGATTTCAAAATTATGCATGAAAACTCGTTTTTATTATATATTGACAAAAACAGGTCAACCTGTTAAAAATAACAGGTCAACCTATTTTTAAATATAACAGGTCAACCTGTTAAAAATTAACAGGTCAACAGATTTTTGAAATAACGATCAAAAACCTGTTAACCTATTAATTTTTTCCTATCAACCTATTTTTGAATTTCATGAAGAGTCGTCTTCTTTCTTGAATAGTTGCATCCATTTCTCTTCATTTAAAATCATTTCTTTTGATTGCAACTTTTCACCAAAAATTGCAACTTCTCAATTACTATAAATACATCGGTTTTCAATCAATCAAATCACCGAAATTTTCTCTCCATTCTCTTATCTATATTGTATTATTCTTAGCATTCTAAAAGCACTCAAAAGCATTCAATTATCGTTTGAATCTCCAAGCATATTTAACACACTTGTGATTCAACTCGATAATCCACTTCCAAATCTTTGCAAACATCAATATATATTTGAGGATAAGATTATAGGAAGGTTGTACTCAATCATTGACTAATCAGTGTTGAAGAAAGAACACATTCAAGGTCAAACTCTTGTAATCGTCAAGTGGGTTAGCTTGTAGCCCGTGAAATCAAGTGGGTAAGCTTATGGCCCGTGAAATCAAGTGGGTAAACTTATAGCCCGTAAATCAAGTAGTTGTGAACCTGTTCCTCTGGGTCAAGCAAGGGTGTTGTTTAGTGAAAAGCCGAAGAGGATCTTCGGGACTGGACGTAGGACGGGAGGTCCGAACCAGTATAAAAATCTGGTGTCATTACTTTACTTTATCTACAGCATTTATATTTGTTAGTGATATATTTCTTGTTTGTGAATTTTTACCTGTGTAACTATTGAATAGCTTAAATTATCACATACATTCCGCATAGCCATATTATAGATCCTACATAAGTCATATACACCCCGATTTTTCAATTGGTATCAGAGCGAGGTTATCTCATAACCGTAACACAGTTATTTGATATATTCTAGTAATATGGCAAATAACGCTAGCACTAGTAACACCACTTACACAGAAGGTCAATCGACACAAAGACCTCCTTTCTTTAATGGCCTAAACTATAGTTATTGGGCAACACGTATGACTTTTTATATGCAATCAACTAGCTATGATGCTTGGAATGCTACTCAGAAAGAGATAATAAATCCAACTACTGAGTATGCAGAATGGACTCCTGCTGAGAAAACAGCAGCTACCGTAAATGCAAAAGCAATGAATATGTTGTTTTATGCATTAGACCAAAATGAGTATAACCGTGTTGGTATCTGTACCACTGCCTATCAAATTTGGCAAACACTAAAGACCACTCATGAAGGTACTAACAAGGTTAAACAAGAAAAAATAGCTTTGTTAAAAAGTCTATTTCAAAATTTCAAAATGAAGCCAAATGAAACAATCAATGAGATTTATTCAAGATTTCAAACTATTCATCATGCTCTTAGCGGGTTAGGACAAAAATATTCTGACTTCGATGTAGTTTCAACAGTCCTACATTCACTGACTATTGAATGGGAAGGAAAAGTATTAGCCATAGAAGAAGCTAATGATCTTTCCACCATGAAGCCAGATGAATTGATAGGAAATCTTATGGCCTATGAAGCTAACTTGCAGGCTCGAAAAGAACAAAAAGAAGAAAAGAAAAATGTAGCTTTTCATGCTGATGAAGACATCTCAGATTCTGAAGATGAGGATCTAGCATTCATTGCAAAAGGATTCAAAAAATTCTTAAAGCAACGAAAAGCTAGTCGATACAACAGAAAGAAGTTCGGATCAAATAGACTGTCATCATCGAATGTAGAATGCTTTAACTGTCATAAGAAGGGACATGCAAAATGATTGTCCAGAACAAAAGAAGAAGACAGAAAATGACAAGTTCAAACACAAAAAGGACAAGTCAAAGAAACGGGCATTCTCAGTAACTTGGGATGATTCAGATTCATCTTCATCCGAAAGTGAAAGCGACTCAGATAATGAACAAGCAAATATATGCCTTATGGCTAAAGAAGATGAGGTACAAATTCCTTCTTTTGAAGAAGTTCTTGATATAAATGCTGAGTTGGTATATATATTTAAAGATATGAAACGACAATGCAAACAAGCTCAAGCTGATTTAAGTAGAGTAGAATTTGAACGAGATATGTTAAAAGATGAAAAGAAAATATTAGAAGAGGAACTTGGAAAGGCCCAAGAATCATCATCAAATATTGACTCTCAAATTGAAGTTCAAAAAGAAAAGAATGATACTCTTACTACTGAGAATCATGAGCTTAAAGAAAAAGTTAAATCTCTAGATCTTGAAAAAGCTAGTTTACAAACAAAGTTAGATAATATTACTAAAAATGTTTCTAACTTTAACAAAGGTCGAGAAAATTTGACAAAAATTATTGAGAGTTCACAATCAGCTACAAATAAGCAAGGGTTGGGATATAAGAAGCAAGTTATCAAGAAACATCTTGGCAAAAGAAACATCTTGGGATATAAGAAGCAAGTTATCAAGAAACATCTTGGCAAGTTATCAGAACAATCAGAAAGTCACTTCTGTTCGTTTGTGAAGATGCGTTGCTTCATGAAGACATGTCTCTTATTGCTTATATATGTGTCATAAAACACTTGATTCATTTTCTTCATTTTTGAGTCAAGTCCAGAAGTCCTTCTCAACATATAGTATTCTTCTTAAGTGTGTTCTTTCCTAGTTTTTCTTTTAAATCCAGTTCGAATGCTAGAGGAATGCAAAGATGTCTATCCGGTTCGAGTCGGACAACGAACCGAGTCGCGATACCGAACTGGGTAGATGGGCCAGAAGACGTGGGCTGGCTTGGACTCGGTCCGAACGGAGTAAAATTCGGGGAATACAAATAGTCATCTCAAGTCTTATATAAACCCACTCACTTAAGCTCTTCTATCTTTCTTTTACTCTCAGCTTTATACCAAAACTCCATTTCCTAAAAATTCCACAAACTCTAAAACTTCTCGTTTCAATCTTCGAATAAAAACATCTAGGTATTTTGAATCTTCTGATTATTTACGTAATAACTAACTTTAGCTATAATTTGCGGTTAAGTCGAACGATTGGAGTGTGGTATTTGTTGAACTCCGACGCCTGGATCTCCTCCACCGTTTATCATCGTTGTTGATGGCGTCTTCGCCGTCTCGAGGTAGCAACGGGGGTCATTGGGATCCAGCGTTAAACATTCAAGCATATAAACGCTTAACTTCGTTAGGGTTTAGTGAAATTTGAAGACGAGAAAGGGGAGAATAGAAATTGGGTTCGGTTCGGGTAAGGAAGTGCTGAAGCAGCGGAGGTGAGGACAAGTTCATATGTTAGGATCGGGTCGGAATGAAAGGCGAGGTGGAGAAAGCCATGCTGGCCCGACCAGGTCGGATTGGAGGAAGAGATAGAGACAGGAAAAAAATGTGTGGATCCTTCCATTTGCTGAACCGCTCCGAATGCTTATTCCGATCCGGTTTTAAACTGCCAAATACGAACGTTCTCTCCGAACCAAACCATATGCAAACCCGAGCCGATCCCAGCTTTATGCACGTCCGATCCGAACCGAACCTTAAGCACACCCTACCCGAACTGAACGATATACATATTCCAACTCAAAGCACTAGACTTTATCCAACCAGAGTTAATCAATGCTTGACATAATCTTCAACTTAATGAACAGTTAGGATAGTGCCTTGCGGACACAAACGAACATTAAGAACAACTTTGACTATCACTTTTTCTTCAAAGCTTCGTCTTACATTGCTGTACTTTTATTTTGCATTTCCCACATTTGTTGCACACATTTTAGTTCACACACATACACAGGGGGGCACGGGATAATTTACTCTAATCTGTGCTATTGCTTCTTCAATAGTTCTATGACAATGAGGCCCAGACGCTCTTCCCGCCTAGCTGAGAGGAAAGAAACACCGGAAACTTCTAACAAAATCACTCTTGAGGATATATCTTCTTCGTCTGATCCAGAATGGGACAGTGAGGGTCCTGACTACGGGGTTGGAGATCGAGAAAGCAACGAGGCGTCTTCGGAGAATGAGGCTTCTCTGGGTTTTGAGGAGGAAGGAGGGATTGGTGACAATCGAGCACCCGATGAATTTGAATCAGCCATCATATTGGAATCACTTTCGGACTCCGTTGAATCAACAATTGACAACGATCGACTTGTCCGAATTTGCCTAAAATATGGAATAATGAAAAGGGACACCCTAGTGCCCTCACGCTCTGACCGTCCCCACAACCCTCCAGAAGGATATATGACGGTCACTCGATTGATGTGCATGGTTGGTGCCATTCCTCCATTCTCTCCATTCATCGTTGATTTCTTAAGACAAATGCGGATTGCCCCCATGCAGTTGCATCCCAATTCATATGCCTATTTGCACACCTTGTACATAGCATATCGTGAAATCCTAGGCGTAGAGCTCACGTTCGATGACGTTCACTTCTTCTATAATTTCAAGCATCGGACCCAAGAAACTCCATCCTTCTGCTACTTTGAATCAGTTCCAAAGAGGAAGATAATCTCTGCACCCTTTAGCAGTAAAGCTGGAGATTCCAGACTTGAATGGTTCTACGTGAAGCAACAGCCTGGATGCGCCAGGAGATGGACAAAATCAAGTAAAGCGTTGATTTTCTAAATCCGGATTCTATGCACTTGAATCATCACCCTGACCTGTTTTCCTTTTTATTTGCAGTCGACAATCCCAAACAGATATCAGATCAGGTGTTCTTTGATCGGATGCACCGACTTCTTAACGGCGATAAAAAATTCTTGACTATCGACGAGGTCCTTAAAGATGAATACCTTCACTTTCATGGGCTGCTATCTGTTTTTCGTAGCATTGGACATGGGACGGTTCCATACGCGTACATTCCTCCAGTGGAGGTGGTCCCAGAGATAGGAGAAGGCTCAGGAATTCCTACAGCGTCTCTTCATACTTCACCTTCTCCATCTTCTACGCAAGATGATGAATTGGCTAATCTGGCCGAAAAGCATCGCGAAGGGTACATTGCCCCCGAGGAAACTACTTCTCTAGACAAATCAAAATCCTCTCAAGAGTCGCCACTTCATGCTTCCGAAGGGGAGGTTCCTAGTACTGATGAGCACATATTTCAGGGTTTGGGGGATCTCCCCTTACCTGAGACTATATATACTTCGGAGGATTTCAGGAAGGATCCTCTAGTCTTCACCTCTTCTGAGGAAGCCACTCCTGCTAAGGCCAAAGAGCCTGCTCGCACTAGTCTAGCTTCAGACTCGGGTTGGTTGGGGGGAAACACACCACTTAGGATACACTTTAAACCACAGCATTAGCATTCATTGCACTTCTTTCTCCATGAATCCATTAATTCTAAACTTCGTTTATTTTACCATGCAGGTACAATGTCTCGATCCTATTATGATATAAGAAAGCTTCGTCGCAGCATGTCCAATCCTCCTCAGGATGTCGAGTATGATCGCCGGGATGATCGTGGTAGGGAGGAGAGAAGACTTTACGATCCCTATCGTTCTCGACCCTCACGTTCCCGCTCACCAGTTCGACCGGAACAAGAGAAATATAAGAGCTATCAAGGTCGCAGGGAGGAGGATAGACCACCATCTAAAGATTCCACTTCCTCCCATGAAAAGCGTAGTAGAGAGAAAACTCCTCCAAGAGAAACCGGGTCTCGAAGTAAGCAAAAGGTCCCTGCTACTAAGCGACCTAGGTCGGATAAAGAGAGTACTGAATCCTCTTCACATAGGGGCTCCGAATTATCAATTCCCGCTCCTCCCTCACTAGATGCGGGAACTGCAGTTAAGCTGGCATATTTAGAGGAGCAATTTCCCGAGCACTACTTCGAGACTCTGACCTTTCTACCTTCCCTTGAACCTATTTCTTCTAATTGGGCAGATGAGGCCAAGGCAAAGATTGATTTGGTGGATAAACAATATTCCGAGATGTTCAAGTATTCACGCAATCTTTCTAGAATCATCCGCACTCTAATGACAAATGCTAATTCAATGCAAAAGACCGCGGAGGAGGATGCTAAGGCCTTAAAAGCTCTAGGAAAAGATTTAGAAGATACTCAGGCTCAGTTAGCTGTCGCTCAAAAGAACGCTTCTAACTTCAAACAACAATTCGAGGACATGCAAAAGCGTTATCATGACTTGCTTGAGTCTCACACTCAGGAGCGCTCTGAACTAAAAAAGCAAGCTGACGAGGCCAAGTCAGAAGCTGCTAAAACACACCTTGCTTATGCTGAGCTTGAACAGAAAAACGCTGAGTTAGCAAAAAGGAGTGCTGAATTAGAAAAGAAGAATGCTGACTTGGCTTCGAAGTTGTTGGAGGCAGAAAACAGGGCTGCTCTGGCCGAGGGCAATGTGGAGTGTGCTATTAAATTTGCGGAAGAGGCCCGCAAGCAATTATCTGAGGCGGAGGCTGAGATTCAGGGCTTCGGCGAGCTAATGATTGAATTCTTCGCGCACATTATTCGTCGTCGAAACATTTCTTGGATCGAGGACTATCCATCCACTCTGGTTCAAGTATGGAATCAAATCGTCGAGTGGGAAAAAGAAGAACTTAAGGTCGATTCCCTTGATGAAGATAAACTGATGGAGAAATACTTGAGAGATGATGAACCGGAGCGCCTAGCTGAAGGACGCCGCCTTATTGCTGAGGCCATGGAAGAAGAGAGACGGAAGTCTAAACAAAAAAAACATTCTCGAAGCTGGTTCCTCTTCTTCTGCTCCTGCAACTCCCGAAGTAGAAGGGTATGATCCCGAAAATCCGGGAATTTCCCGAACATCTCTGCTATCTCCCATTCCTGAAGCAACACCAGAGGCAGTAGCCACCCCCGCAGAAAAGCCTTCGGAAGGTATCCCTATCTTTTCTCCTCAATTTGCCAAAGCTATTTCTACCTTTCGCCACGTGATTGAACAATCGATGAGAGACCCTTTGTTTTCGCCTGAATTGATAACCGTTGCTTCTCATTCTGTAGGTGTTGAATCATCTAAAAAGACAGATGTAGCTCAAGGAGCTGCTGCTAGGACAAAGCCCGCTGATAGGGCCAAAGAAGGGGAAGACAAGGCTGCTTCTATAGACTCGGGAGAAGGAAATGAGCCAACTAAGGTCACCACACCTCATGATGAAGAAATGATAGCAGCTTTAAAGGACGATGGAGGAGACGGGGGGCATGAAGAGGAACCGGAATTTGCAATAACTGGGGAGTCGAAAAGCGCTGATGACGTTACCTTGGCTGCCATGAAGGCTGATCAAGATAAGCGCTTGCAATTAAAGGCCTAAGAACTAGACCCTGAGGTCCTCAAGCCCCTCGCAGTTGTGGATGCGGGATCAAGGTTAGTTATTAAGCTGTCAACTAGATCTATTACCGAAGAACTTGCTAAAAAATCTTCTCTTGATTCCAGTGTCCCGCCCTCCAGGAAGAAGTCTACTGGCTCCAGTACCGCATCTTCAGGGAAAAAGAAATCAAAACGAATCTTGACTGAAGCCGAGAAGGAAGCAAAGGATGCGGAGAAAGCCGCCAAGAAATCTAAGGCTCATTCCAAACCTAAGTAGCGGATTCCCCTGTATCTTTTTAGCATCTTTGTGAACCAATAATTGCTGCTGCAAAAGCAGCTCCTGCACTTTCTTTTTTAGTTATTTCCCTGTACAAATTCATTCATTTGTAAATAAAAATAATTCACTTTTTGCAATGTTTATTTGTTAGTAGTTCTGCACTTATGTACAAATGCATGTCTGTAGTTATGAAACGAAGTTGTGGAAGGGGGAAATATGCATATGCATACGTGTCCCCAGTCAATTTCCACAAGTTATTCAATGCTTAACCAAGCAATCTGAAAGCTCCCGATTTTCTGACGGGATAACACTTCCTGTGTCATCAGTACCTGTCGTCTTTTCTGGCATTTCTTTTATACTCTCTCTCTTTCTCTTGAGGGTTAGAGTTCGAGCTTAGTCATCTATTCATTCCCCGGTCTCTCAACGGGGAAAGATTTCTTTCTCGGCGCTCAGTCGGAGACGCCTTTATACTCTCTTTCTCTCTGGAAAGTTAGAGTTAGGAGGAGAATCTCTTTTTCAGCGCTCAGTCGGAGACGCTTTTATACTCTCTCTCTTTCTCTGGAGAGTTAGAGTTAAGAAGGGAATTTCTTTTTCAGCACTCAGACAGAGTCGCTTTTATACTCTCTCTCTTTCTCTGGAGAGTTAGAGTTAAGAATGTCGTTTTCTCATTCTTTTATGTCTTATTGCACAAATAATCGTTGTGCTTCTTTTTATGTCTAAACTGTTTTCAACCTTTTTAGGCTCTGAGTTATCCTGTATTTTATAATCACCACAGAATAACTGATGAATGTAAATGCATAAAAGTAAATAACACACTATATTTTTATAGTGGTTCAGCTAAGTCGTAGCCTACATCCACTTTATAGTCCTTTATTCATATCATCGGATTTTCCCAAGGCAAGTCGTGCCTTATTACAGAGTTCACAGGAAAAATAACAAAAAGTACAGCATTTCTAATCCAAATATCGCATTAAGTGCTGGGCATTCCATGCTCGAGGGACTTCTTCGCCATCTACGGTCGTTAACTTGAAGGTTCCTTTTTCAAGTTTCCGTTGGATGACAAAGGGTCCTTCCCATTTTGGGCCGAGGTGAGGAAGGGACGGAAAAACTCTCTTTAGCACCAAATCTCCTGGTTCAAAAGTTCTGAAGCGAACTTTTTTATCATAATAGCGTGCCATCTGACGCCGATGTCTTGCTGCACGCAAATCTGCTTCGTCCCTTTTCTCTTCGACTTCATCAAGAGACTCAAGTAAGAGCGCCCGATTCGTCATCGGGTCATAATATGTCACCCTGTGGGAAGGAACTTTCAGTTCAACTGGAATTACTGCTTCTTAACCAAAGGAGAGAGAAAAAGGGGTATGACCGGTGGCCGTTTTAAATGTTGTTCGATATGCCCACAAAGCTAGGGGCAATTCATCAACCCATCTTGCCTTTGCATGCTCTAACCTCTTCTTGAGGATGGATTTTATAACTTTGTTTATTGCCTCTACTTGTCCATTCGATTGCGGATAGGCAACTGCAGTATATCGCTTGTCTATCTTATACTTCTGACAGAAATTTCTGAATTCAGTACTATCAAACTGGGTTCCGTTGTCAGTTATAATCGTCCTTGGAATCCCGAACCGGCATATAATATTTCTGACCACAAAACTTATCACCTTTCTTGTTGTGATCTTGGTCAAGGGCTCAGCTTCCACCACTTCGTAAAATAGTCCACGGCTACTATTGCATACTTAGCTCCTCCTTTAGCAATTGGTAAAACTCCAATGATATCAATTCCCCATGTGGCAAATGGCCAAGGACTCACCATCGATTTAAGCTGGGTTGACGGTGCCCTGGGGATTTTGGCGAATCTCTGGCACTTATCGCAGCGTCGTGAATAATCAGCTGCATCTTTGTTGATCGTAGGCCAGAAGTATCTGTATCGCAATATCTTCTTTGCTAAAGTTTGACCTCCTGTATGATCTCCACACTCACCTTCGTGTACTTCTCTTAGTACACACTTGATGTCGTCGTGTGCGATACATCGTAACAGGGGCATAGAAAATCCTTGCCGATAGAGAGTATCATCTTGCATGACATATCTGGTAGCTTTGCGAACTACAGCTCTTTTCTCACTCTTCTTTGATGGGAGTGTCCCATTCTTAAGAAAATTCTTAATTGGAGTCATCCATGACTCCTTCTCTGGTTCCGCTTCAAAAGCGAATTCAATTTCCATTGACTCAAAGCTTGGCGACTCCAACGTTTCAATTGGGATTACCTCGGTCTCCTCTGGATTGTCGGAACTAGCCTATAACAACCCGTATTTTCAATAAAACCGTTATAACATAAATCGAGGCAGAATTTAATTCAAAAATCTGAATCAAGGGGAACAGGCTACGCCATTGCGTTCGTCTCGGAAAAATACGCGAAATAGAGTCCGAGTTTTCGAAAATCGGAGTCCGTATGACCCAGTTAAGGCCCATGGAAGTTTTCAGAAATTTCCATAATTAAAAACAGATTTAAAATTTAAATTAAAAAGAAGGATTGGGCACAGCAGGCGTCAGCGGGAAAAATTCCCGCCAAGACCCCCAAGTCGACAGGCATGTCGACAGGGGTCTAGGGGAGTCGACTGCCCTGTCGACAGCCCTGTCGACAGGGGGTAGCCAGGCATAATTGCCTGGTGCACCATTTTGGTTTGGGCTTGGTTGTGTGGCCTGGTTCTAGAGCATTCCGAAATCTGACGGGCCAAAATTCACCTAGGGTTAATCCTAGGGCTTAAAACACCCTAATCTTCTATAAATATACCCCTAATCCTACCCTAAAGCCTCATTAATCAATCTAGCAACTAAACTATGTCAAATTGAATCCTCAAATGGCCTCCACCTAAAAACCCTAGCCTCCACCTTCCTCAAAGTTTAATCCTATGAAGATATGATGATCATACAACCTTTTCTATGTTGTATGAATGCTTAATAACTTGCATACTTCATTAAGTTGCAAGTTTGATTTGCTAAGTTTGTGTTTTTGGGTTGTTGCAAAAGGGTTTTCTTATTTGAAGCTTTGTTTTGGGTTTTAAAAAGGGCTTCTTCATCTTATTTGGTGGATTTGTGACTTGATTATATTTGTAAGCCCTCTTACCTTCACTTTACAAACTCTAAAGTTAATATGTGGTGAAAGTTGAAATTTATGTGAGTTTATTTGATTATGCATGCTTATGCGAACTCACTAGGCCATATTTTACATGTTTCATAAGTTATGCATGCTTATGCGAATTTACTATGTCATGCTCTACATGTTTTATGGGTTATGCATGTTCACCTTACCATGTTATGCATGTTTAATGGATTATGCATGTTTATGCAAGTTCACCTTACCATGTTATGCATGTTTAATGGATTATGCATGTTTATGCAAGTTCACCTTACCATGTTATACATGTTTTATGGGTTATGCATGTTTATGCAAGTTCACCTTACCATGTTATGCATATTTAATAAGCTATGCATGTTTATGCGAGTTCACTATGACATGATTTGCAAGTTTAACATGTATGCATGTTTATTATGATATGTTCATCATGTATGTTATGTCAAGTTACCTTTTATACCCTTATGCGTTACGACGAATATGTAAGCGAGATAATGACGTTGGGAGGGTTTGGGTAAACTTAAAAATACATGAAACTAAAAGATTGGGAATTTACCTATTAAGTTAGGTCTACCCCTTGGGAATTTACCTATTAAGTTAGGTCTACCCAAGTATATGTTAACTTGTAAATGTGTTTTAAAGTGGACATGACGTTAGAAAACATGATATGGCCAACTCGAGGTTAGACCTAGTTGTGGTGTAAATCTTCCTAGGTAACCACAACGTGGGGTCTAATGTGGGTAGTTGGTCATGTTGCACCATAAGACCCGAGGTTAGACCTAGACGTGGTGTAAATCTTCCCAGGTAACCACGGATGTCTAATGTGAGAGGTTGGGTGCATTAATAAATTAATGCCTCATGATTAGGGTTAAGTCATGGCCCACTAATACTTAACCAATAATGGGGATGCGAGGATTAGATGGGGTTAAGTGGTTACACTTAACTAATTTAATCCAGGATTAGTGAGGGGTAAAACCACACTTAACTCTCTTAGAAACCCTAGCAACGTGGTCTGTTCCAGCAGTAATCCCAGTTTGGTATCATTCACAACACTAGAGGCTAGGCTAGGGCGGGGCACGATTACTGGACGGATGTAAGCGACCAAAGCGACGGCTGAGTGGTACAGCGGTGCGGGTCCGGCGGGCTACGGACGTGCACGTAGTCTGATGTTGGACAAACTCGAGGCACGGGTACCAGTAGATTTAGACTGTGCATTATTGCTTAGGTGTCTGGGGTTGACACCTGAGGGCTTGATACACCCAAAGGTGGACCCAGCGCAGTCTGACTACATCCATGTGGGCCGTATGGACACCAACACTGGACGTGTTAGGTTTATAGGGAGCCGATCGACTAGACCGTGGGCTAGACCTTATATTGGGGTCACTTCATGTTATTGGGCCAAAGTTTGGGCTAAGGGATCAAGATCTGTTTCGTGAGTTTGCTAGTACACTGCGGTGCAAAATTTAATCTCATCTATGTGATGTCACCTTTATCTATTACCAGTATGTTCATCTCAGTTTCCATCATGCTGTTAACTTTACTAGTTTATAGATTGATCGTAGTAGGGCTTACCAGTCTTTTTGACTGACCTGTTTTCTTTCGCTTCTTGTCTTCCGTTTCCCCCCCCCCCCCCTCAGGTTCTCAGGGAGGGACTACATCTGCTTAGTGGATCTTCAGCTTGCTGTTGGATAGCTCATGTATGGATCTGAGCTAGCTATGGCTTATCTTTTATTTCTGGGGATTAGTACTGATGTTTTACCATGTATTTTGTTATCACGTATCTAGACTTATGTTGTATTTTGGATCATGACATTTTGATATTATGTACTTGACTATGTTGGTTTTCTGAGATGATGATGATGGGTTTTTATCTGCTACCGCTGCTTTACTTATATTTATTTTCATATAATCTGTCTTGCGATATCTCTGTGCATGTTTACCTTCACAATAACGCCCCTCCAAAGCTAGTACATTCTAAGGAGTGATCCTAGTGGAGGTGGGGTGTTACATAGCCAGCTTTGCCAGTCTATCCGCTTTCTGGTTTTCAACTCTGGGAATATGTGTTATGTTGTACCGCTCCAAGCTATTCAATAGCTCTTTCACTTTCTTGAGGTAGGCGATAAGTCGAGGTCCTCGAGCCGCGAATTCCTCTCGCACTTGACAAACAACAATTTTAGAGTCACAAAATATGTCTATCATTTTTACTCCGAGGTCTTTAGCAAGCTTCAGCCCGGCGATCAGGGCTTCATATTCGGAGTCATTGTTAGTTGCCGAAAATTCTAATCGTAGGGAGTAATATAGCGACTGTCCCTCGGGAGTGACTAAGACAATTCCAGCTCCGGACCTTCGGTCATTCTTAGCTCCATCTGTATATAATTTCCATGGATTCATCTCTAGCTCATCCTCGGACTTAACCACTCGGTCATTGATTATTTCCTCCTCTGGAATGGTGAACTCCGCAATAAAGTCTGCTAGAGCTTGCCCCCTGATTGACTTTCGTGGTTGAAAGTTCAAATCAAACTGGCTTAGTTCTATGTTCCATTTGATCAACCTTCCCGATGCTTCGGGTCTTTGCAATACCTGCCTTAAGGGCTGGTCGGTGTATATGGTTATTGGATGGGCTTGGAAATAGTGGCGAAGTTTTCGGGATGCGATCAGTAGGCTGTAAGCGAGCTTCTCAATTTTTGGGTAATTGCGTTCTGCCGCTGCTAATTTCTTACTTATATAATACACCGGCCCTTGTACTTTGTCTTCTTCTCGAACCAGAGCCGTGCTGACAGCATGAGCCGAGACTGCCAAATAAACAAATAATTCTTCGTGATCTACAGGCTTTGATAAAATCGGCGGTTTCTCTAGCAGTTCTAATAGATTTTGAAAGGCCTCAACAGAATCCGGAGTCCACTGGAAGTTCTTCTTCCCCCTTTTTATCAAATCAAAAAACGGAACACATTTATCTATGGCTTTGGAGATGAATCTACTCAGCGCCGCTACTTTCCCTGCCAGACTTTGGACGTCTTTAATTCTCCTCGGTTCTTCTATGTTTCTAATCGCTGCTATCTGGCTAGGGTTGATTTCAATTTTCGGGAACTCACAATAAAGCCAAGGAACTTTCCCGATGCCACTCCAAATGAGCATTTCAGAGGATTCAATTCCATCCGATACTTTCGCAAGATGCCAAACATTTCCGCTAAGTCTTGCGTATGACTGGAAGACTGCTTTGATTTGACAAGCATATCATCCACATAAACTTCCATAGTTTTTCCTATTTGATCATAAAACATTCTATTTACCAAGCGCTGATAAGTAGCTCCAGCGTTTTTCAATCCAAATGGCATTACGACATAACAATATAATCCCAAATTCGTAATGAAACTTGTATGTTCTTGGTCTGGTATGTGCATAGGAATTTGATTGTACCCAGAATATGCGTCCATGAAAGAGAGAAGCTCATGACCTGCTGTCGAATCTACAAGCTGGTCAATCCTGGGAAGCGGGAAACTATCTTTTGGGCAAGCCTTGTTTAAATCTGAAAAGTCAATGCAAGTCCGCCACTTTCCGTTTGGCTTCTTTACTAAGACGGGATTCGATATCCAGTCGGGATATGTCGAATCTCGAATAAATCCATTCTGCTTCAACTTCTCCACTTCTTCTTTGAGAGCAGCCGACCTCTCTGGGCCCAGCATGCGTCTCTTTTGCTTCACAGGTGGATGCTTCGGATTTACATTCAATTTGTGACTTATAATGGATGGCGATATCCCACACATGTCAGCATGGGTCCAGGCAAACACGTCCAGGTTTGCCTTCAAGAAGTCCGTTAGTTCTTTAGCTCGACGTGGATCTAATTGAGAACCAATTTTCAAAACTTTTGTCGGATCAGCTTCATCAATGGGAATTTCCACTGTCGCTTCATTAGGAGTTGCATTCCTAGCCTCTGGCTCCTCGTCCTTTCTAGGATCTAGGTCTTCAGGTGTTCCTTTGGGCAACTCCTTTGGGGTCAATTTCTCTAATTGCTATGCCGAGTCCCCCTTTGAAGGAGACGAGGCATCCTTACTCTCAACGTCAAGTCCTTTCATCAACATTTTTAACTCGGACACATAGCAGGCCCGTCCAGAAACTTGATCCCCTCTCATTACTCCAGTTCCGGCTTCGGTTGGGAACTTAAGTAACAGACACCAAGGGGCGATACAAACTCTAAATTCAGCGAGGGCAGGTCTTCCCAAAAATGCGTTATAAGGCGAATCTACGTCCAATACTACGAACTGAAGCATTCGCACTCTTCTACGTTCTCCTTGCCCCAGGGTCACGGGCAACTCTATGTATCCCATGGGAGCTGTCGACGCCCCGTTGAAGCCTCTAATCCATCCTTCACAAGGCTTCAAATCTTCGGACTCAAGCTTCATCTGATCAAATGACTTCTTGAACAAAATATTAACGGAACTTCCGTTGTCTACTAATACCTTATGGACCAAGGCCGGCCCAATGGTGGTAGTAATAACCAACGGATCATTGGTGGGTGATTGTATCCCAGTATTGTCTCGACTTCGAAATACCACGTCGTCAAACATGGTCTTCTGTTGTTTTATTGGAGTGACATCTTCCAAATCATCACCTTCATTCGCGTCTAGATGCTTGGCAGCATTCACATACTGATCCATTGATCTGAAACTTCGGATTGCCGGGTGAGGTCCGCCTACAATGGAGTTGATGACAATTCCTTTACCTTTCTGCTGCGCTGTAGGCTTGGGAGCAGGCAGGATTTGTTTTGGAGCCTGCTCCCCTTGCCCCCTGTCCCTCGGGGCAACCTTGTACTCATCCAACTTTCCTTCACGCAGCAGCTTCTCAATTACATCCCTCAAATGCTGACATTCATTGGTCGAATGCCCATGAGTTCCGTGAAACAAGCAAAATTTCCCTGTCGCCATTTCTTTCTCGGTCGAATCACAAGGTGGCGGTCTTTTGTATTGCAACACATTGTACGTATCCAGGTAAATATTTTCCAGGGTGTCATTCAATGGTGTATAATTCTCGTAGTTCTGGAATCGGGGTCTTTTGTTAGGGTCACTTCCCCTATTTCTGTTTCTTCTGTTACCGCTCGAATTACGGTTATTGTTGTTGTTTCCCCCACTTCCAGTATTGCTGTTTCCACCCTTGTTTCCTACATTTACTTCAACCTTGCCAGAATTCTCCCCCGACTGCTTCACAGCGATATTACTCTGCACATTCTCCTTTGAAGCCGTCTCAGACTTTCTCTTTCGGTTTGCCCTGGCCTCCTCTCGCCTTAAATAAATATCGGCTTTTTCGTAGAATATCTCCCTTGTGGGGGGTGTCTTCCCAGAAAGGTAGTCTCCAAACTCAGATTCAGGATCGACTCCTTCCTTCAATGCCATCAGAATAGTGGGCTCATGCGGGTCACTGACCTCAGTTACAGCTTGGTTAAAACGATCAAGATATGCCCTTAAAGATTCTCCTGGTGCCTGTTTGATTCTCGATAATTCAATAACACTTTTGGACTTTCGGGCATGTAGTCGGAACTGGTTCATGAAACGCTCGCTTAGTTCCTTGTAATTAGAAATCGAACGAGGAGGAAGTCGGGTAAACCAGAACAATGCCACATCTTCTAGGTAGATTGGGAATGCTTTGCACTTCACTTCATCTGGGGCAGCGGCAGCATTCATGAGCCACGAATACCTCATCAAATGCTGTCCCGGATCAGTCCTTCCGTTGTACTTGTCCATTTGTGGCAAATTAAAGCGTCGGGGAAATTGGAAGTCGAGGATATCGTCGGTGAAGGGAGTATGGCTTCGCTCAATGCCATAGTCTTCATTTGTATAATTCCGGCTCTCGGACATAATTTGGCGAACCATTGCCTGTACATCAGCATTAGTTAGGGGCCGCTCAAGTTCCCTGGCCCTAGCATCTGAATTCCTTCTGGGCTCTTGTTCAGGAGATGCCCTTCTTCTTCGAGCTGCCTCTGCTCGATTCCGTTCCCTGCGTTCCTGGTCGATCTCGGGAAGAGGGGACTGGAGTCTTTGCCCCCGAGTGGGGTCATTGTTTCCTAATGCTCGTGCGATATCCTCACGAGATCCCAAAGATCCAAATGTCAGCTGCTCCACGTTCTGAGGTCGTTCGAGTGGCCTTCGTTCACGGGGCCTCTCTTCCTCGGAAGATGAAGATTGATCTACTGGTGTGTGACGAACCGGTGATGGAGTTCTTTGCCGACGGAGTTCACTAATCTCCCGACTCATGAGCCTCATATTTTCCTGCATCATGAGGTTAGTGCGCTCATGAACTTTCATAGCTTCCCTTGTGCTCTCAAGCATGTCAAGCAAGCACGAAAAATCTCCTTGAGTGATGGGCGCAGATGGATTGACCTGATCACCAACCCTGGCGGCTGGAATTGGAGCATTCGTAGGGACTCGAGTAGAGGTTCCAGCTTCACCAAGCATCGGGTCGGGTCGGAGGTAAGAGGTCGGATCGGATCGGAGCTGGGGTGCATGGTCGGATCGGTACGCAGCGAGCAGCTCGGATCGGTTCAGATTGGGGGAATGCACTGCTTCGGAGTCTCCTACACGGATCGGATCGGAGCTCTCCCCCTGCTGTCGGCTCGGATTTCCTGCATTGATTCTTCCTGCTGCTGAACTCTGCCCCCGAGACCTTGTTACAATAGCATTTTGCTGATCTTCGCCAGCTCCATTTCCTCGAACAGACTGAACTTCCTTGCCTTTTCCTTTGGCCATGAGTCTTTGACAATCACTTCAACGAATGTAAAAAACAGGGAAACTTAAGGATTCACTTCTTTGAACTCAATGGTCCAAAAAGTAGAAAGAGATCCCGGAAAATAGAGAATTTAGATGAGGATTCTCAGTGAAAGCACCAAAATGTTAGACCCAAAAGTGGTTCTAACACCCAAATTGATTAAAAGCAAATAATATGAGATAAAAATAAAAATGAACACACAGGATTTATAGTGGTTCGGCGAAGAAATGCCTACGTCCACTTATCTTTCACTATATTCAATGAGTCAGTTACAAATACAATGTAATTGTCACTTGATTTCACTCACAACTCGCTTATATTCACTCAATAGATTAAAACAAATGATGAAAGAAGATTTGGATTCTCCGGGAGCAATGGAGTTCGGATTTATGGAGGTAATTGAATTCTCAAAGTGCTGAAAAAAAAGATCCTTCTCTTTGTCTCCAGATGGGGTATTTATAGGTGTGAATTTGCTTGAAACTTGATCCGGGTCGGGGCCACATGTCGTCCATCCCACCATCTTCGGGTTCGGATGAAATGTTATGCTGACAACGCATCAAAGGAACAGACGTTATGGGTAGGAACTGGTCATAGCCGGTCCGGATATCCAGGCGCTCTTGCAGGAGAATAACATGGATCACGGGTTCGGGTCGGAGACGCGCAAATAAGGGGTTCGGATCGGGTTACCCGATCCGAACCGGATTGGCTTGGGTGCGACTCTCCTTCTCTAATCTGCTCCGCTCCGTTCCATTGTTGTGGCAAACAGGTGGCTTTCCGATCCATTCAAGATTTAGTTGCCCTCCGATCCGATTAGATATGCCTCACCAATCTACTCAGTAGGAGCTCACCGATCCGAACAGAGGACTCTTTTCCGACCCGGACCGTTGGTTTGCTCTGACCTGATCCGAACAGCTGCTGCTATCTAATCTAGATTGTAGTGTCTTCTCCAATCCGAACCGAAGTCTTCTAATTAAAAATGCCCTTCAATGTTTGGTTTCTTGACTTTGTGTTGCCTAGTTCACAAAGTAGGCTAACAATGATTATATTTTATTTTCTTGAGTGCTCTCAGACAATTTTTCTCTCAAATCTCAAATAAATAACGTATTATCATGGCTCATATCTGTGATGAATGTGCACGAAAATCGCACATCACCATAACAAGTTCCGAGTCCGAAGAACACTACTCCCCTAGGACACCGGAACACCCTCCTGACTTTCATCAGAATATCGTACACCTGGAAATACTCCAACATCGAAACGATGCAAGAAGGCTCTTTTCTGTTCCCCACGAACCAAAGAAAAGATTGACGAGATACACCACTATCATAAACACCAAGTCGATCTCCAAAGGGAGATGTACTACGAGCAGAGATTAACTTCTTCTCGCTTAACTTATCTCGAACAACTAGCTTCACTTTTCTGTGGTTCAAACAAGAATAATGTTCATGAACCCACGCAAATGCCATCATCATCAACAAAAACACCGAACTCATGGGATAAAAATTTCAACAAAAATGAAGGCGCTAGTGGGAAATACTCTCCCTGGGAACCAAGGAAATAATGATTATATTAAGTCTAAGGAGATTTATTTTTTAAATAAAGGAAAATATTGCGGAAATAGATAAATTTCCGTTTTAATAATGTTGTTAGTTCATTTTTTATGAGTTTACTTCCTTTATTATAATAAAAATTTATTTGAGTATTGTTTTTATTCAAAATATAGCGAAATGAACAATTTTATAAGTATCCTATCGACCTAATATATAAAGCTGTCGACCTAAATAGATAAATTTCATTCCAGAGAGTTTATAGGTCGACCGGTCCAAAAATATAGGTTGACTGGTTTTGATATTCACAATCCAGAGAGTTTTTCGGTCGACCGATCATAAAATTCATGTCGACCGGTTCTAGTTTTTCACTATATTCAAAAGAATTAGGTCGACCGGTCATAAATATTATGTCGACCGTTTTTGTTTCAGGAAGATTTCGGTCGACCGATAGTAAAATTTAGGTCGACCGGTTTAACATCTTTTCAAACCCGAGACTTTTAAGGTCGACCGGTACATATTTTTAGGTTGACCGGTTTGTATTTTTTTAAACCCGAGACTTTTTCGGTTGACCGCCTTGATTTAATAGGTCGACCGGTTTCTGTTTTTTCCATTTTTTTCTTCAACCCGAGACTTTTTCGGTCGACCTCCTTGATTTAATAGGTCGACCGGTTTCTGCTGAGACTCTTTTTTTTATATGCAAAAAACATGTCGATTCACACATTTTTTAACCACCGCACCTTTTCATTCACTACTTCTTCAAAATTTCGAAACTCTCTCAAGCCCTAACTTTAAAAAAAATACATTTCTTCCACTCTCCAATGGCTCCGAAGACAAAGAAATCAAAACCTTCTTCCTCCTCCACATCAATTCAATCCATTGATGCTCAAATCAAAAATTGGCTTATGGATCCAATAGCTGTAAGAAGATGGAACAAAATGAAAGATTATACCTTTCACCAAGGAGTGTTTATTAAATTCAATGATTTCTTCCTCTATAATGTTAGAGAAATATCAAACAGAGCAGGAATCGAGTCTCTCCTTAGTTTTGAAGATAACAATGTTGAGATTAATCATATCATGATTAAACTATTCTATGCAAATCTCAACTTGGAAAAATTCAAGCCAGAAAACTCATCTGATTGCTTATGGTCAGTGGTCTGTGGCCAACATGTGTTTATCTCTAAAGATAGAATGGCTGAAGTTCTCCAATCTCCAAATGATGGTATATCCTTTTCGAATGACTTCTGTCCTGTTCATATTAGAGATGAAGTTAGTCACTTATTCATTGAAGATCATAAGTCAAGTGCAAAAGGAGTTAATTTACGACCTACGCCGAGAATTCTTCATCATAGCCTTACTCATTCAATTTTACCAAGAACTGGAAACTTTGACGCAATTTACAGAGAAAATTTTAGAGCATTGTACGCCATCTATGGAAATATCAATATAAATTGGATTGAGTTGATATTTTTGATGAGATTTTAACGGTAAACAGACTTTCTCGTCCTCATATTTTTTACAACGAATACATTATGCGTCATTTAATAAATTGCGGGGTTCCAACTCCGGAATCCAAAATTTCAAAGCCGAAATGTATAAATAAAGCTTCAAAGAAGAGAATGAAACTTCCAGAGCCATACCTGAATATTATTCCTTATGAGAAATACATACATCAAGGTCCTCCTGAACCTTCTACATCAAATGTTCCTAAGTCGGGTCCTCCAGAACATTCTACAACACATGTTCCTACGTCGAGACCAGAAGATGTTAAGATTCCTTCACCCACTTCTACAACAAAGGAATCTCTTGAACAAATAGCAAGGAATCAGTTTCTTCTAGAAGCACGACTTAAGCGAACCGATAAAAAGCTTGATTGCTTAGATATCAAGATGGACAAACGATTCAACAAACTTAAGTCCTTTTTCGGCATTCTCTAGGGAGCACTTTCATGTTGAGCTTCTTCCTCAACCACACATGTTCAAAATCCAGGAAAACGACCAATGCCTCCTACTTTCACATGGTCTACTTCAGAGGAGACCACTAGCTCTGGAGAAAGTACTCAGCATAGTCGTGGTCATGAAATCTCATATGTTGAACCAAGTAGGTATGAGGGAGAAGAAGAACAATTTGATGATGAAAAGGAAGAAGAAGGAGAAAAAGAAGAAGCGGATAAGGAGTAGGAAGTAGTGGGAGTTGAGGAAGAGGAATCCTCAGAAGAAGAAACAGATGAGGAGGAAGGATCATCAGAAGAAGAAGGAGACGAAACCGACTCTGATATACCTCCTCAGTAGTTCTATCTATCTATGGTTATGATATTATGTCTTTAAAAATAACACTATTAGCTTTTCTATGTGTTATATATGCTACGAAAATTTTGGGTTGGTCTTGTATATTTTGGTATGGTTTATACTCTGGATGTGATGTCCTATGTTATTTAATCACTCTCTTGTTTATTATACCCTTTTTGTCGATGACAAAGGGGGAGAAGTTACTAACATGTATTCTTGCAGAAACTTAGTTATATTTTTCAGGGAGATAATATACTCAGGGGGAGTTAGAGCATATATACAGGGGGAGATAGCAATGGAGATCATATTTTAAAAACTATGTTGTCATCAATCAAAAAGGGGGAGAATGTTGAGTCAAGAACTTTTAATGATCGTTTTGATTAATGACGAGAAGAAGCTTCATGATCGACAAAAAGAAGATACAATAGTTTCATAGGTTAGAAGTTGGTTATTTAGAATATTTTATGTTAAAATCTATCCTCAAATAATCATACTTCCCATTGATTTCAAAATTATGCATGAAAACTCGTTTTTATTGTATATTGACAAAAACAGGTCAACCTGTTAAAAATAACAGGTCAACCTATTTTTAAATATAACAGGTCAACCTGTTAAAAATTAATAGGTCAACAGCTTTTTGAAATAACGGTCAAAAACCTGTCAACCTATTAATTTTTTCCTATCAACCTATTTTTGAATTTCATGAACAGTCATCTTCTTTCTTGAATAGTTGCATCCATTTCTCTTCATTTAAAATCATTTCTTTTGATTGCAACTTTTCACCAACAATTGCAACTTCTCAATTACTATAAATACATCGGTTTTCAATCAATCAAATCACCGAAATTTTCTCTCCATTCTCTTATCTATATTGTATTATTCTTAGCATTCTAAAAGCACTCAAAAGCATTCAATTATCGTTTGAATCTCCAAGCATATTTAACACACTTGTGATTCAACTCGATAATCCACTGTCAAATCTTTGCAAACATCAATATATATTTCAGGATAAGATTATAGGAAGGTTGTACTCAATCATTGACTAATCAGTGTTGAAGAAAGAACACATTCAAGGTCAAACTCTTGTAATCGTTAAGTGGGTAAGCTTGTAGCGCGTGAAATCAAGTGGGTAAGCTTGTGGCCCGTGAAATCAAGTGGGTAAACTTGTAGCCAGTAAATCAAGTAGTTGTGAACCTGTTCCTCCGGGTGAAGCGAGGGTGTTGTTTAGTGAAAAGCCGAAGAGGAGCTTCGGGACTGGACGTAGGACGGGAGGTCCGAACCAGTATAAAAATCTGGTGTCATTACTTTACTTTATCTACAGCATTTATATTTGTTAGTGATATATTTCTTGTTTGTGAATTTTTACCTATGTAACTATTGAATAGCTTAAATTATCACATACATTCCGCATAGCCATATTATAGATCCTGCACAAGTCATATACACCCCGATTTTTCATAACTCGCCTCTCTAGGCCTTCTCCAATCCAAAAGAAAATCAAATAGCCTAGCGGCTTGCAAACAGGCTCATAAATCTCATACCCAATATAAAATATAAACTTGTACCTTTTTGTCGAGCATATCATTATGTTCTTTCCATCTGCTACCAATTTGGCAGATACCAATGCCATCCCAATCATACTCCAATCAGTTTATCCTCAACACAGCTATTCGCTTATATCCAAACCATAATCTCATTTCAAACTCAAGTTCCATCCTCGATTCCAAACTCTTAACTCACCAATCCAATACCATTTCAGATTCCTATCTCAAAATCCAAATTAATTCGATATCATTCTAATCCAATTCAATTTCAATTTGCTTTTGCAAATTCCTATTTAATTTGTTTTTAATTCAAACATTCTCTTCCTGGGAATTTTAAACAGTTTACCATATCAAAAATCAAACTTTCCTTTTTAGGATCCAAAACAACTCTTTCCTCAAAACAATTCCAATATTTTTGGTAGTAATCCGTCACTTAGAACTCGAAAATGAACACTGATGATGTGGCCAGCATCATCAGGGTTATTTCCCAGCGACCGAAATGAGTTCAACACTATATCGCCTTCAAAACTCCTTCTTAAACAATTCCATTTCGAAATTTATTTTATAATATCATGCACAATGCTTGTAAAACAATTTAAAATCTCCCAAGATTTTAAAATTCCCATATATTTAATCCAAATCCATTTACGAACACTTATTCAAATTTCCAGAGTTTTAATTCCAATTCTGATTTAAATTTAGATTTTATTCATCTGATTTTATATATTTCACTTATACGAATTCTGATTGGTTATTTATAATCATTTCAATTATAATCTTATTCGATTATATTAACAACCAACACATAGGTATAATAATCAACGATGTCAGGGCTAGTAAAACACTGACACCACCCATAACTAGAAAGAAACGTCGTGTTCTCCCAGCGGTCCGTATCCCCTTTTTAACTCATACCGAGGTGTGAGGCTCGCGAATCCACGCTCTACACAAAGCTACGCCACAGAGGTCGTGCTTTGATCATCAACCACAAGACTCTGCTTTTCAACAAAAGCCTTGATCAATGCATCTCAGCATGCCACACAGGTAATTCATGCCATGCGACTGATATCTATCGATATATAACCTCTAAGCTCGTACGTCTCAGAGAAGGGCGTTAAGCAAGAGAATAAATTCTCCATCGCCAAACAGATATATATTTAACAGAAATCAATCAACATATAATAAAATCCAATGTCAGACACACAATCAATTTACACGTCCGTTCTGGGTCTGAACGAAACCGGAGGCACTTTATACCACGCATATCCATTGATCTCCAAATACGTCTGGACGATCACTAACTATTTCCATCCTCTTGGGTGTACAGCCCAATCAAGATCATCAGTAATTATCCAAACGATGTGAAGACTTCCGTTCTTCAACCACCGTCTTCATCTTCGACATATCGTCGAATCGGTTATTCAGAATGGGTATAAACCCGGCCTTTCTGAATAACCCGCGTATACAATAAACAAGTGTCATACAAACACAACATACGCCTCATTCCAATTCATCAGTCACTAACCGTAAATTAGCAAGAGAACAATTCCCCAAATATTAACCCCGAAGGCCGAAACCAACATCAAATCAATACCCAGGAAACCATTCTTCTTAGCCAACCTACAGTTAGTTTCTAAATTTCACATTCTTAGGGAAAGGTTCCCACTAATTTTATGAAAGGTAAATTCTTTTAAATTTATTCTTTAATCTTCCTTTGGATGCTATTTCAAACTACTCGGGATTAGCGAACCACACTGAAGTAATTATTTATTTTATTTCCTAATCCCAACCTATTCATCCCATGAAGCAAAACTAGTAATACTCCATATCTAACACCACAGTGTTATCGGTAAAATTAATTACCATTTCTCATTCAAATCTAATTAAAGATTTAGCTATCGCTTTAGAGCAAAACTGGTTATACTCCATTCTCGATCATTTCAATCTAATTAAAGATTCATTAAAACTCCACTTAGTTTTAATCTTTAACTGGGTTAAAGAATCAATGTCATTTATAACACGGTTCACGATAAACCCAAAATCACATCCCATGGTAAATCGGGTTAAAGAACCAGTGTTATTTAAAACACCGTTCACGATAAACCCAAAATCACATTTGATATTAAATACAAGGCTCTGAATAGAAAATATACCGGCTTATATTCAATATCAAATTCTAAAACCAACAAATATCGTATTGAAAATAACGATATATAATATATCTTTCAAACTTCCCCAACCATATCTGTATAATCACGAAATCCAACATCGAAATATTCCGAAGATAATTTCGATTCAAATCCATTCCAATTCATGTATTGGAAATTCTAATTATTTTTAAAACCACTTCCAAATTCAATTTATTTATTTCAAAAACAAATTGGTTTTAATTCTAGTTCAAAACTAGTTCATTTCGATAAAAATATATTTTTATCTTTACAAATGTGGAGTTTTCCGTCCTAATTTTTCCCAAATCATTCATTATGATTTTACACAATTTATTATTATTTTTAAATTATCAAGGCCCGTACAGTCGATTTCCATCAACGGCCATCGAACTGCACTTACAGCGACCTTTTCCAAATTTGATTTGGACATAATTCCAAATCCAACCGTTAGATTTCAAATTTCTAATATTCATTGAAAGCTCTTTTCGATACAAACCCAATGATTCTAGTTTTAGGAGAATCCGACGGTCGGATCTCCTGTAATGTCCGTTCAAAGTCAATGGTCGAAATTCACGAACTGCCGCGGCGCGGCGCGTTCTATCCATGCCCTTATATATATATAATATATATATATATATATATATATATATGTTATATATATTTCGTCGATTTCATTTTTAAAACGTATTTTATAAATCGTTTTAAATTTGTTTCAAAAACAATTTCAACCTTCATTTCAAATTCAAATCAAAATTGAATTTTCCATTATGAATTCTTTTTACATTCATTTCTATTTGATTTCAATTCAAATCAATTTCAATTCAATTTCGGTTCGTTTTCAATTCGATTTGAATTCATTCCAAATCGATTTCACTTCAATTTCCAATAGCATTTCTATTTAATTCAATTTCAATTCGATTACAATTCGATTTGAATTCATTTCAATTCGAATTCACTTTATATTCAATTCAATTCGAATTCATTTTATATTCAATTCGAATTCATTTTACATTCAATTCAATTCGAATTCATTTTACATTCAATTCAATTCGAATTCATTTTCTTGATATTTGATTTTTAAATTTCTTTTCAATATTCATTATAAAGAAGAATATAATCGACATAAATATCATGTAATGACCCAAATTTCCGTAACATCAGAGTTGACTATATGCATCATACGTCCAACTCAAATATCACGAAAATACGAAACATTTTTTTTTAGAAGAAAGAGATAGGAGAAGAACAGAAATAACAACACAGAATCTCACATCGCAGCGGAACAAAATATAATATATTATAACTTTTGAAATACAAAATCTAACATACACTTATCAGAGTACAACACTTACTACATAGCGGAACAAACTATAACTAGATAACGTTGAAGCCTCCTACTCCAAGCTCCTTTAGATATATCTGAAAAATTCTGAACTACTTGACTGCCCGTACAAATTTAGGCACCCAAGAGTTTAGGTAGAACAAAACAAATAAACTCCGAGTCAGTCATGGGACTGGTATGAGTAAACAGTTAAAACAGTTTCAGAAAACTAAATGATATCTCATAAGACCACGCCGTATAACACGGAACGGGTTTTTCCCTTATGAGAATCCAACACTTGATTTAACTTTCAAAATCCCTTTGAAAGGAACTATAATCTTTATATCAAAACTCTTTTGATATTATAATAATGTCTAAATCAAGTAGATAACAATCTAGTGGAACGTTTGCATATCTCACGTTCCACATATATAATATACAATCAAAACCGCAAGCACGTATTGAGTATTTGGTTTCCAACTATGACAAGGTATGGAACCACCTTCCGCTGGTATATCTCTAGAGGAGAATACACCGAGTTCAACAAGAACATCTTGCAACTCAGCCACACATGACCGACCACTCATTTGGCTTGAGTGTATCGAATGTATATCACCAACGGTTGGGATCAGCAACCGTTTCCTGAATGGGACAGCATCGACAATAGATTTTTAGAAGTAAATGAGACTCTAGATCAGGTGATTATACAGCCTAATAGGTGCGACCTACATAGACATGTTGCCTACCCGATTTCTGTCATTTACCGGTTGATGAGGCTTGAAGCTACGCTTTATCATCACACTAGATTTACTTCGAATGCCACATCGTCAAATCCATCAAATCACCGATTGACGTCCTCAACAGTACATTACGTGTTAGCTAAAAGAAGTTTCCTTCTCCGCTTCCACTCTTGGTACGGTTGAAGAAATCAATGTACGTGACCTTTCTGGAAATACTCTGTCAGACATTCATCAATACAAGTCACCCATGAACAGGATGAGCCGAAGGTACTATTTCTATTTATAGAAAAAGTCCTTGCACTCTATTCCATCTTCGATTATCTTTATATAATCTGATTCGCAAACTACTGCCAATACGGAGTGGTTCTTCGGATAATAATCCAACCGGTCTCTCCATATCGACAACGATGGTCAAAACTTCGATAGTCTGTGATTTAACTATCGAATAAAAACAAGTGTTTCGATAGTTGATGATTTAACTATCGAAGAAAACAAGTGTTCATCCAAATATCAAACAATCACTGAGCCCTTAATTAATATTCCAATAATTAAATCACTTCTCTATTTCTTTATCAATATTTGTTAACCAAATATTTTCAATAACCATATTGACCTTTCTTTATTTTCTAACTTTAGAAATATTTATTTTTCTATTTCCAAGCTTACATTTATTTGGGTTAAACCGGATGTTGTGTAAAACATTGGTACGACAACCCAAATACTATATTCAACTAACTCTCATTCAACATTGATCTTCGAGCCTGAAATCTTACTGTTTATCTGTTAATAATGAAATCAATCAAGTTGGTGTATAACTACCTCTCAGACCTTGACTGAATAACATTTATAACGTCAAAACAGATGTGACTACTTACTCGAATAATCAATACCATATAATTAATTTTTCACTTTTAAACACATATACACTTCTCTTTCTATTCTTACTAGATTTTATTCTTATACTTCCTTTTTGATTATACTATTCTATTTCTAAGTTCGTTTCCTTATCGACTTCTATATATATCGATGCGTTGATTTCTAACTATCAAATTATCATAAAAATATTCTAACTCCTTAAATTCCCGGAAAAATTCGCCATAACTCCTTTGTACCGGGAGCATCGGGAAAATCCCCAAACCGCCACACAGGCCTCTCTAATCAAAAGAAAAAGGAAAAGCCAAGCGGCTTGCCGATACGATGCATAAAATCTCATATATGAATTAAATACGTACCTTTTTGTCGGGCATTCTATTTATATACCTTCTAACACTTTATTCCAAACATGTCTCCTGTATCTATACCTGCCCAATCTATTTAACTATATCAAATTGTTTTAACTCAATTTGTTAATTATCTCTTTAGTCTATTTCTCTTTTAATATTTGAATTCTATATTTAAACTCCATTTCGCTTCTATTATTCAAATTCTATATATCAAATTCTATTTTACTTCACTTACTCAAATTCTATTGTTTAAATTCCATTTGAATTCTATATTCAAATTCCATAGTTTAAAGTCCGTTTGAATTTCTATATTCAAATCTATAGTTTAAAGTCCATTTGAATTCTATTATTCAAAATCTATATTCAAAGTTTATTTGAATTCTCTTTTCAAATTCTATATTCAAAGTCTATTTGAATATCTCTGCATTTATTTATAAACAACGTTTATAACTTTACTTAAAATCCCCCATTATATATTTATAAACAAAGTTTATAAATTCAATTCAAATCCCATATTTTCCTTTATAAATAGAGTTTATAAATTCGATTCAAAACCTACTTTTTTTCCATTTATAAACAAAGTTTATAAATTCAATACTCGTTCATATATATTCAAAACAATTTAATATTTTCTATAGTTCATTTAAAATTCAAATTCTATTTATAAAAATAGAATTCCCTTTTTAAAATCTCAAATACCTTTTCGATATTTTTATGAAACAATATTCAAGCCCCAGGGATATTTTAAACAATCAAATCAACCAATTTTCAATCATTTGATTTTAAACCCATCATATATGAATATATATGAAATCAAACAAACAACAAACAGATAATATATTTTTGAGGAATCCAGTTGAATTCCTCCAACCTGTTTTCCTGCATCCACAGACGTTAGCACATAAATAATACCCATCCTGCTTCGAGGCAGGATATCGTGGTATAGAAGGTCATCCACTAATCATAGCGTGGGGCATATAGGGTAATCATCCGCTATGAAACCGCGGGCATCCGCTAATGAGACTGCCGGAATCCAACCAATCTCAACCCTATATATATATATATATATATATATATCCTAAATAACTAATATATATTTTAAAACAATCAGACAGCATTCAAACAAGCACAGACAATTATTTTTAACTATATAAAAATAATTTCTAAAATAAAAGGTGAGTGAGGTTTACTCACCAGAATTTAAATTGCCGAACAACCAATAAATTTCCATTTCATCTCGGATATGTATTTTCTCGAATAAATTCACACCTGCGATGATTTTATTCAAATTTACCAATTAAACATTTATTTATTTAAATTAATTATTTAAATAAATAAATAACTTTCCTTTATATTTTTCTTCTTCTAATGGTTACTAAATCACTTCTAACTTAACCAATATACTTAATCAAACCTATGTATTGTTAAATATAAATAAATATATATGTTAGGTTTACTTGAACAAATAAATAACGCATTTTAAATTGTTATTTTCTTTTCATTTTTAATGAAATAAGCAAAAATCACTTAAATTAAATGAATAATTTTCACCTTTCCATTTGAACATTTCGATATCCTCCTGATGTTGACATCGAGGTTCCTGCAGCCTCGAGAAAACCCAGCGTGATCTCGTGAACCCAAACCACATGCCTTAGAACTATAGTGTACAACTTGAAAACTCCAGACAAACGTGACAGGCTTCACCCCACTGGAACTCGACATCGCTCTTTGCATCATTGTCGTTGACCCCTTCCACCATTCTCGCTTCACCATCGCGAGTTGTTGTCGGTCTTCAGTGAAATCGAGAGATTCCAAGTCGCGGTCTCCATCGTGACTACCTAGCTTGCGACAGCAACTCTAGAACTCGCCTAGTCTATCAGAGCGTACTCGAAGCCCAAATCCCCCAACAGTTCAAAGCTATCGTTCCCTCCTGCTATCGCTCACAAATCCCTAACTCAAGGGATTCGAAATCGAATGATTTCATTTTAGGTTGAAGCACCGGTTTCGATTTTGTGAAAGTGATTAAAGGGACTTCGGTGGCTTTAATTATACAGGCGGAGGGTTGGTTTGATTTGTGGAGAAATAGGGATGCACGTTGTTTGCTTTGTTTGAGAAGATACAGAGGAACACGGCTTTAGTTTTAATCTATGGTAAAAGAAGAAGCACGGGTTTGTTTTACAGAGGAACACGACTTTATTTTCAGTCCACATAAAAAGAATCCACTTTAAAAATATTTTATTTTATTTTAAATTCGTTAAAATTTGGTATCCTTAAATTTAAATACTCCTTGACTGCGAACTCCTTTCTGAACCCAACAACAGTCAATTCTAGGGTAAAACCACTATTCTGAACCCACTGGGATAGGTATCAAAGTCCAGTTCGATCGTCTGTAGAAGATATTAATTTAAATTGATTTAATTTAAATTTCAATCCATTTAAATTCTTCGATAATTATTGAATATTATTATTCTAATTCAAACAGAATTATGTATTGATTATCTGAACTGATTTCAAATCAGTTTTCACTTCGAATAAAGTTATTCGCTGATTCCTTATTTTGATAATTTAATATATACGATATTAAATCGAAATCGATATTTAAATCGATAACATAAATATAAAAATTCATTTATATTATCAACTAAATATTTAAATCCATTCTAAATATTTAAAATTAGTTGGTCGAAATCCCGGGTCATTACATATCGTTCGCGTCAAAATAGCGCATCCCTAATCAACACGGCTTTATATTTTTCAATAACTCCGTTATTCTATTCAAAAAATGAATATTTATTCTATTCAACACATGAATCTATATTTATTTCAACACATGACTAATCTCAACAAATGAGTACTGTCAACACGTGACCATTTTTGTTATTTAATATATTTTATAAAATTATGATTTCTATCGTTAATTTTTTTTTATCAAACTCTAACCGTAAATTAGCAAGAGAGCAATTCCCTAAATATTAACCCCGAAGGCCGAAACCAACATCAGATCAATAGACCACTCATCTTATCTATTTTCCAGTTAGATCTAATTTTATTGTTAAAATATTTCGTTCAACACATGAATCTATATCTCTTTCAACACATGACTAATCTCAACACATGAGTACTGTCAACACATGAATCTTTATTTTATAATATTCTTTATTTTCCCAATTGGAATGAGGCCCAATCAATTACCATATAATGTTAATTATATGGATTCCATACAACACATGTATATAATAGCAACAATAAACAATCAACCATCATCCAAAGTGCACCACGCAATTGCATAAGCATTAAATATAAATAATTAACGCTTACACAGTCTGTCGACCAATCGATCGACATACAATTAAATAATTGGGACTAGTTTACGCCAAATATCATCCCAACACCCGTGTGGGGTTTCAATCCACAAACACCGAATATTATTTGTGCAGTTGAGCGACGTTTAAAATTTTATCGTCCCAATCAATGTCCTTCAAATAGTTGTTCATAAACAAACCGTTCGGTTTGTAAATGAATATTTATTTATTCACATTCACATTAAAAATTATATTTTTAACGATAAAATATTTTTAACAATATAAATATTTTATTTTTATTTCACATCACACAATCAATTTTCATCACAACAAACAACCAAACATACAAGCCATCCATGGTCTGTGGACGACGGGTGTCGGGTGCTACTAAACACCGTCTGCATCCTAATATATATTTTTAACTAGAAAAGAAGATTTAAAGTGAGATGTTCTCACCGACTAGCTAAACCAACGCCACGACTCTTCATATGTAGAAATCTTCGTTGTGCTCGCCTTTTGTCAATTTCACTGTCCGTAGCCGTTACATATATAAAAATCACATTTTTATATTGTTGCTATGTATAAAAAAATTCTATTTTTATAATCACTCTATATGGATAAAAATCACATTTTTATACCGCTACTATATAGATAAAAATTCTATTTTTATACCGCTACTACATAGATAAAAATTCTATTTTTATACCGCTATTATATAGATAAAAATTCTATTTTTATACCGCTATTATATAGATAAAAATTCTATTTTATACCGGTGTTCATATAATAAAGATCATATTTTTATCACGCTATTCTCTATATAAAAATTATATTTTTATATCGCTCTTCTTCCAATAAAGAATATATTTTTATAACGCTCCTTCCTATAGAAAGAGTATATTTTATATCTACTTCTAATATAAAGATCGAATCTTTACCATCAATATAATATAAAAATTGTATTTTTATCCTTTCTATACTATAAAAATCAAATTTTTATTATTTCTATAATATAAAAATCATATTTTTAATACTATTACTTTATAAAAATCATATCTTTATATCTTTCATAAATTAAAAATCGAATCTTTTTCATTATTGAAAACCAAACCTTTTTATGCCTTACACATAAATAAAAATCATTTTCTTCTATATAAAAATGTAAACTTTACCATGAAAAATCCATTCCTTTTACTTCAATAAAAATCCTAACTATTTCTACTTTAAAGATCTGATTTTTATTTACTTTAAAAACCTAATTTTTATAAACAAGAAAATAAAATCAAAGGGAAAATAAAAAAGAATAGAGATAAAAACTTACAGCGTAAATCGAGGGGGGCTGTTCGAACGGAACGGGGAGAAGAGGGGGAGATCGCGCGAGGTCTGGGAGGAAGGGGAGGGGTCACCGACGTGGGGGAGGCGGTGCGTTGGGTTTCAGGGAGGCTCGCGATGGGGTGGTTTCGCGTGGAGGAGGGGAGGAAATAGGAAGAGGATGAGAAGAGGGGGGTTGCGATGGGGCGGCGGTGGAACATTCGGGGGGGGCGAGATCGATTTTTCTTCTTTTTTTCTGGACGAATGAAAAGGAGGGGGGAGAAAGGAAGATATATATATATATATAATTATTAAATTTTCTAAAAAGCAACTTTAAATTTCGAACTCGAAATCGAACCCACCGACTGTCGTTCATAGCTAATTACCCCCATTCCGAACACAATGGGATATGTATCTTAAGCTGATTTGATCATTTCGATCAGTTTTCATCAAAATCAACATATAACTCTATATATCAAAATCACATATGGATTCAAAAAATTATGACATTTGGAATATAGCAATAACTTGACATCACGGATCCAATAAAAGTGGTTTCGTCGAAAACCGAGGTCGTTTGCAAAATTTCCATTTTTAAGAGCCGAAATTCCGTAGCGACTATTTTGAATTTTCAACTGGACGCAACTTTTTATCCCCGCAATGAAATTTCAATTTTTCGGATTCGTTGGAAAGATACTCTCAATTAGATTCCAATATTTTTGGTTTTGCTAAAATCCGGTTTGCTTTGCACCCGATATGTTCAATTGAAATTTGAAATCGAATTATCGAACTACCGCGCCATTTTCAATTCCTTTTATAATTATAAATAATTATTTATATTCTGACGACGATTCAAATATATATATACGTTCTATTTCTATTAGAAATAAATTTCTCAACGCTGTTATTTAAAATAATCTATTTTAAACATTCAAAATTCATCAAAATTGCGAAAATAAAAATTTTAAATTGGCTCGCATTTCCGGGTTATTACAATCTCCCCCACTTAAAACTTTTCGTCCCCGAAAAGGAACGAAACCGAAAGTTGTTTTACAAACTAACTCAACTTTCATTATTTTCGTTACGGCTTAAGTTCTTCAACTTTTCAGTTTCTAGGAACTTTTCAAATTTTTGAAAAAATTGGCTAACACCCTAAATTTTCGAAAAATTTCTCCATAACCTCCCTTGCACCGGGGACTTCGGGATATTTCATATAGCCTCCCATGGCCTTCTTCAATCCAAAAGAAAAAGAAAAAGCCAAGCAGCTAGCCAATCGGCTCATAAAATCTTCCAAACCCAAAGAAATACAATAAATATGTACCTACTTGTCAGGCAAACAATTTTATTCTTCTGCTCTAGCCTCCTTGCTATGACCTGTTCAATGTAAGAACATGTATATGCATGCATTCGCTACTAATTTTCAATATAATTCAATATTCGGTTCAATTTGGCCTAATGGTTCAAAATTTAATTAATAAACAATAATCAACCAACACAACCAGCAATCAATTAGGGAATTAATTTTTCAAATTCATAACTTTGATATATATACAGAAAATCTTGTTTTTGATGCCAAATCACAATAATAAATCTATCTAGTTTTGGTTCTCACACCAGTCTAATGGAAATATATAGATATCACACTTTCGAAACTCAAATATAAATTCTGATGATGTAAGTACTATAGCGATCATCAGAACCATCCCCGGGCAACTAGAATGTGATTCTATATATATCCAGTATATTAAAACTTCGAATATACGTTCATGACGCGTATATGCAAAATCTTTATATATTGGATAGTCCAAATCAAAACAAATAAAATATTCAAATACGAATAAAGTGGTTTAAATTTTCAAAACATGTTTGTTTTCAAATTTTTATTTCAAAATTTTCACTCTTTCCACTCGTTCTAGGACTCTACTGATCCTATCTCTAACAAGTCATTCTAATTGGATACTACTAATCCAATATCTGATGGATTCTTTCGTTTGGTTCTAATGTGTCTTGTTCTCGAGCTCTGTAAACCAAAGCTCTGATACCAACAGTGATAGCCCGTAACTTCCCCCGTAAGGAAAGCCTGGATTATATTGAGAACACGACATAATAGAATGAAAACAGAAGAACATTTCATTGTTTATTACAAAAATTCCATCAGATACAAGAATATATAGAGTATAAATGAATAAATTACATCCGATAAATATCAGAGATTACAATAAATTACATAGCAGCGGAAAAACAATACAAAACACAATTGAAAGTAATACACGGATACAGAGCTTTCCGAGCATCGTTCCAGCTGTAAATCAGGATCCTGTGAATATAAATCTGCTAAACCAAAGCAACTAGTTGCCCATGTCAAAAATAAGGGCACCCAGAGTTTAGGTTGAAACAATAAACTCGAGGTCAGTCATGTGACTGGTGTGAGAACTAAAACAGTTATTCAAAACTTTACTTTAAAAATAAGGTAAATCAAGGGACCATGCCGTATAACACGGAACGGGTTTCCTCCCAGGAAGACCAGTGCATAGAAAAAACAATGCAATGCTTTTTCGAAAAAAATTGAAGCTATTATAAGACCCAGGTCCCATCACACAATGCAACGCAAGCCGGAGGATAGGGTTTTCCCTTGTAATAGCCAAAAATGCTTGGTACGTTTATAACAAATCATTTGATACTATTAAGTGTACAGTGTCAAAACAATTTCAATCATAAATATCAGTCATAGACGGCATGGGTACCATATATCATGTCGCCATACTAGGCTCTACAAATAAAACTGAAATATTTCGTATTGGAAATTAGATTTCCATCATGAGTCGAGGCAAGGGACAATATCCTCACCACTTCAAGACACTCTAGTAAATGCCCCAGGACTACACACTCTGGGTAACCCTTGGAATCGGCCGGGCCGGTCTCTCTTAAATTTGAGGATTGGCAATTCCTGAATACACGTTTCCCGGTCCTTACAGACCTATAATAGAGGCGCCTCGCAATCCAACATCCACATAGGTATAAAAATCAAAGATGTCAGGGCTAGTAAAACACTGACACCACCCACAACTAGAAAGAAACGTCGTGTTCTCCCAGCGGTCCGTATCCCGTTTTTAACTCAAACGGAGGTGTGAGGCTCACGAATCCATGCTCAACACAAAGCTACGCCACAAAGGCCGTGCTTTGATCATCAACCACATGACTCTGCTTTTCAACAAAAGCCTTGATCAATGCATCTCAGCATGCCACACAGGAAATTCATGCCATGCAACTGATATCTATCGATATATAACCTCTGAGCTCGTACGACTCAGAGAAGGGCGTTAACCAAGAGAATAAATTCTCTGCCGCCAAACAGATATATATTTAACAGAAATCAATCAACACATAATAAAATCCAATGTCAGACACACAATCCATTTACACGTCCGTTCTGGGTCTGAACGAAACCGGAGGCACTCGCATATCCATTGATCTCCAAATACGTCTGGACGATCACTAACTATTTCCATCCTCTTGGGTGTATAGCCCAATCAAGATCATCAGTAATTATCCAAACGATGAGAAGACTTCCGGTCTTCGACCACCGTCTTCATCTTCGACATATCGTCGAATCGGTTATTCAGAATGGGTATAAACCTGGCCTTTCTGAATAACCCGCGTATGCAATAAACAAGTGTCATACAAACACAACATACGCCTCATTCCAATTCATCATTCACTAACCGTAAATTAGCAAGAGAACAATTCCCCAAATATTAACCCCGAAGGCCGAAACCAACATCAGATCAATACCCAGAAAACCATTCTTCTTAGCTAACCTATAGTTAGTTTCTAAATTTCACATTCTTAGGGAAAGGTTCCCATTAATTTTATCAAAGATAAATTCTTTTAAATTTATTCTTTAATCTTCCTTTGGGTGTTATTTCAAACTAGTCGGGATTATCGAACCACACCGAAGTAATTATTTATTTTATTTCCCAATCCCAACCTATTCATCCCATGAAGCAAAACTGGTAATACTCCATATCTAACACCACGGTGTTATCGGTAAAATTAATTACCATTTCACGTTCAAATCTAATTAAAGATTTATCTATCGCTTTAGAGAAAAACTAGTGATACTCCATTCTCGATCATTTTAATCTAATTAAAGATTCATTAAAACTCCACTTAGTTCTAATCTTTAATTGGGTTAAAGAATCAATGTCATTTAAAACACGGTTCACGATAAACCCAAAATCACATCCCATGGTAAATCGGGTCAAAGAACCAGTGTTATTTAAAACACCGTTCACGATAAACCCAAAATCACATTTGATATTAAATACAAGGCTCTGAATAGAAAATATACCGGCTTATATTCAATATCAAATTCTGAAACCAACAAATATTGTATTGGAAATAACGATATACAATATATCTTTCAAACTTCCACAACCATATCTGTATAATCACGAAATTCAACATCGAAATATTCCGAAGATAATTTCGATTCAAATCCATTCCAATTCACGTATTGGAAATTCTAATTATTTCTAAAACCACTTTCAAATTCAATTTATTTATTTCAAAAACAAATTGGTTTTAATTCTAGTTCAAAACTAGTTCATTTCGATAAAAATATATTTTTATCTTTACAAATGTTGAGTTTTCCATCCTAATTTTTCCCAAATCATTCATTATGATTTTACACAATTTATTATTATTTTTAATAATTTTATCAAGGCCCATATAGTCGATTTCCATCAACGGCCATCGAACTGCACTTACATCCGACCTTTTCCAAATTTGATTTGGACATAATTTCAAATCCAACCGTTAGATTTCAAATTTCTAATATTAGTTGGAAAGCTCTTTTCGATACGAACCCAACGGTTCTAGTCTTAGTAGAATCTGACGGTCGGATCTCCCGTAATGTCCGTTCGAAGTCAATGGTCGAAATTCACGAACTGCCGCGGCGCGGTGCGTTCCATTCAGGCCCTTATATATAATATATATATATATATATATATATATATATATCATCGATTTACTTTTTAAAACGTATTTTATAAATCGTTTAAAATTTGTTTCAAAAACAATTTCAACCTTCATTTCAAATTCAAATCAAAATTGAATTTTCCATTATAAATTCTTTTTGCATTCATTTCTATTTGATTTCAATTCAAATCGATTTCAATTCAATTTCGGTTCGTTTTCAAATCGATTTGAATTCATTCCAAATCGATTTCACTTCGATTTCCAATTGCATTTCTATTTAATTCAATTTCAATTCGATTACAATTCGATTTGAATTCATTTCAATTCGAATTCACTTTATATTCAATTCAATTTGAATTCATTTTATATTCAATTCCATTCGAATTCATTTTACATTCAATTCAATTCGAATTCATTTTCTAGATATTCGATTTTTAAATCTCTTTTCAATATTAATTATAAAGACGAATATAATTGACATAAATATCGTTCGCGTCAAAATAGCGCATCCCTAATCAACACGGCTTTATATTTTTCAATAACTTCGTTATTCTATTCAACAAATGAATATTTATTCTATTCAACACATGAATCTATATTTCTTTCAACACATGACTAATCTCAACAAATGAGTACTGTCAACACATGACTATTTTTGTTATTTAATATATTCATAAAATTATGATTTCTATCATTAATTTTTTTTATCAAACTCTAACCGTAAATTAGCATGAGAGCAATTCCCTAAATATTAACCCCGAAGGCCGAAACCAACATCAGATTAATATCCAAGAGACCACTCATCTTATCTATTTTCCAGTTTGATCTAATTTTATTGTTAAAATATTTCGTTCAACACACGAATCTATATCTCTTTCAACATATGACTAATCTCAATACATTAGTACTATCAACACATGAATCTTTATTTTATAATATTCTTTATTTTCCCAATTGGAATGAGGCCCAATCAATTACCATATAATGTTAATTATATGGATTCCATACAACACATGTATATAATAGCAACTATAAATAATCAACCATCATCCAAAGTGCACCACGCAACTGCATAAGCATTAAATATAAATAATTAACGCTTACACAGTTGGTCGACCAATCGATCGACATACAATTAAATAATTGGGATTAGTTTAGGCCAAATATCATCCCAACACCCGTGTGGGGTTTCAGTCCACAAACACCGAATATTATTTGTGCAGTTGGGCGACGTGTAAAATTTTATCGTCCCAATCAATGTCCTTCAAATAGGTGTTCATAAACAAACTGTCTGGTTTGTAAATGAATATTTATTTATTCACATTCACGTTAAAAATTATATTTTTAATGATAAAATATTTTTAACTATATAAATATTTTATTTTTATTTCACATCACACAATCAATTTTCATCACAACAAACAACCGAACATACAAGCCATCCATGGTCTGTGGACGACGGGTGTCGGGTGCTACTAAACACCGTCTGCATCCTAGTATATATTTTTAACTAGAAAAGAAGATTTAAAGTGAGAAGTTATCACCGAGTAGCTAAACCAACGCCACGACTCTTCATATGTAGAAATCTTCGTCGTGCTCGCCTTTTGTCAATTTCACTGTCCGTAGCCACTACATATATAAAAATCACATTTTTATATTGTTGCTATATATATAAAAATTCTATTTTTATAATCACTCTATATGGATAAAAATCACATTTTTATACCGCTTCTATATAGATAAAAATTCTATTTTTATACCGCTACTACATAGATAAAAATTCTATTTTTATACCGCTATTATATAGATAAAAATTCTATTCTTATACCGTTATTATATAGATAAATATTCTATTTTTATACCGGTGTTTATATAATAAAGATCATATTTTTATCACGCTATTCTCTATATAAAAATTACGCTCTTCTTCCAATAAAAAATATATTTTTATAACGCTCCTTCCTATAGAAAGATTATATTTTTATATCTACTTCTAATATAAAGATCGAATCTTTACCATCAATATAATATAGAAATCTTATTTTTATCCTTTCAGTACTATAAAAATCAAATTTTTATTATTTCTATAATATAAAAATCGTATTTTTAATACTACTACTTTATAAAAATCATATCTTTATATTTTCATAAATTAAAAATCGAATCTTTTTCATTATTGAAAACCAAACCTTTTCATGCCTTACACATAAATAAAAATCATTTTCTTCTATATAAAAAGGTAAACTTTACCATGAAAAATCCATTCCTTTTACTTCAATAAAAATCCAAACTATTTATGCTTTAAAGATCTGATTTTTATTTACTTTAAAACCCTAATTTTTATAAACAAGAAAATATAATCAAAGGGAAAATAAAAAAGAATAGAGATAAAAACTTACAACGTAAATCGAAGGGGGGCTGTTCGAACGGCATGGGGAGAAGAGGGGTGATCGTGTGAGGTCTGCGAGGAAGGGGAGGGGTCACCGACGTGGGGGAGGCTGTGCGTTGGGTTTCAGGGGGGCTCGCGATGGGGCGGTTTCGCGTGGAGGAGGGGAGGAAATAGGAAGAGGAGGAGAAGAGGGGGGTTGCTCGGTGGTCGGCACGCCAGCTAGGGGCTGCGATGGGGCAGCGGTGGAACATCGGGGGGGGGGGGCTAGATCGGTTTTTCTTCTTTTTTCTAGATGAATGAAAAGGAGAGGGTAGAAAGGAAGATATATAAATATATATATATATATATATATTTAATTATTAAATTTTCTAAAAAGCAACTTTTAATTTCGAACTCGAAATCGAACCCACCGCCTGTCATTCATAGCTAATTACCCCCATTCCGAAAACAATGGGATATGTCTCGTAAGTTGATTTGATCGATTCGATTAGTTTTCACCAAAATCAACATATAACTCTATATATTGAATTTGAACGCGCATTTCATTTTACCAGGGCCCCATTCGGACTCTAAAAATTCCCGAAAAATATTTTCTAGCTACGTATTAACGATACGGTCCTAACAAAACTAATTTCATCAAATTCTGAGACCGTTTGAAAAATGGCCAATTTCCAGTCGATTAAAATCAACTGAAACTGGTCAAATGCGTTTTCCTTTGCCACGCTCACATATGGATTCGAAAAATTACGAATTTTGGAATCTAGCAATAACTTGACATTACAAATCCAACAAAAGTGGTTCCGTAAAAAACCGAGGTCATTTACAAAATTACCATTTTTAAGGGCCGAAATTCCATAGCGACTATTTTGAATTTTCAACTGGACGCAACTTTTTATCCCTGCTATGAAATTTCAATTTTTCGGATTCGTCGGAAATATACTCTCAATTAAATTCCAATATTTTTGGTTTCGCTAAAATCCGGTTTGTTTTGCACCCGGTATGTTCAATTGAAATTGAATTATCAAAGTACCGCGCCATTTTCAATTCCTTTCATAATTATAAATAATTATTTATATTCTTACGACGATTCAAATATATATATATACTTTCTATTTCTATTCAAAATAAATTTCTCGTCGCTATTATTTAAAATAATCTATTTTAAATATTCAAAATTCATCAAAATTGCCAAAATAAAAAATTTAACTTGGCTCGCATTTCCGTGTTATTACATGGAATCCTTTCAAAAAGCTAAATGTACAATCGAATTGCCATGAAAATGCCTTAAATCTCCTCCGATTTAAACCCTGGCTGTTATATAACTAACGCAGTACGAAAACTAGTGACATAAATGTTGATCGAGCTAGACAAAACCTATAGCAATGGAAAGAGGAAGTGATAAAGATCTCAAATATTCACATCTTATGATTTATAGATTTTGTTTTGATTTGTTGTGGTTTTTCAAACATTTAAGGACTCAAGAAGTCAACAAAAATGGTAACGACGGATTTTTCATTGACCAGAGAAAATGAGTTTTTGGTTTAGGGTAAGGATAGGATGGTAGTTATAGGGTATGTAGCTTCTAGGGTAAGTTTTCCATATATTTTTTATTAATTTATATTATAACGCTGTTTGTATTTGTCGTTAAAATTTCCTATGATCATATACAATATAAAAATTTGATGAAAATGGACATACAATTATATTTTTACATTACGGACCTAACGAAACTTGTTTCATCAAAATCCAATTCCGTTTGCTCACACAGTGTATTTTTAAAGTCAAACTATTGACTGTTTTTCACATTAAAACCCATATGGCCACATACTGACTCCAAAAATCACGAAAATTGAGATTTAACAATAATTTAATATTCAAGATCTAACAAAATTAATTTCGTCCAAAACGGGGGTCCTTTGTACAAATGGCTATTTTCTAAGGCTCTAAATAAACTAGTTAAATATTAATACATTTAAAACCAATTTAATTTAATATAAATAAATTAATATTATCGTATATATTCAAATAGAATATCATACGACTATAAAATAAACACACTTGGATTTATAACTCGATACTCTCAAATCCAAGTTAAATCGATTATTTAATTTATATAAAAAAATCTTTTATAATATAAATAAATCATTATAAATTATAAACGAATTCTATAGCAACTTTCTGAAAATTTGATTTGGACATAACTCACAATCTACACGACGAAATCTCGATTTTTCTCTTTCACTAGAAAGACATAGTCCACCAGGTCTGAATGCTTCTTGTTTCACAGAAAATCCGACTTAAAATGAATTATGTATGTTCAATTGAAGTTCAAAACTCAATATTACGAACTACCGCGCTATTTCGGGCTCGATTTAAATTATATTGTAATTTATACGTTCAATCTTCGTTTATTAAATGTATTCGTCATTATAATTCAATTCTACACTGAATTAAATCTTAAAATAATCCAATTCACACAATATTGTGAATTCTACTATTTTCGACTATTTCGAAAATTAAATATATTATTTAATTATTAATTTTAAGTAAATATTCAATATAATTTAATTCAAGTCATTTAAAATTACTAAACCATTATTGAAATAATTAAATAAATTAATTATTCGACCGTTAAAAATACGGGACATAACATAATTTTTTTGATTTAATCTATTTTTGTATAGATTTTGTTGATGCTTGGTTGTTACTCTTGAGTTATTCCTTAAGTAATTGAGGAGACGAAATTTCTTTAAGGAGGGGAGTCTGTAACATCCCGCATAATTTAGGATTATTTAATTATGAGATATATTTAAATATCGTATCATGCATTCGATTTAAAACCCGAAATTTGCGACTTTTTGTAAATGGATGAATTTGGACTCGAGACACCTTCTATTGAGTACAAAATGTCGTTTACAATATCTTCGACTTTAAAATATTGATATGTTTGGAGTTAGTGTTATTCGGGACTTCGAGATGGCTTGAGTTTGCAAACATAACCCATCATCCCACTTCCTTATAGCCCACTTAAACACTCCCCTTTTCTTTTCATTCTCTCTTTATATTTCCTGATAACTCCCAAACCATAGTAGAAGCGAAAATTAATATTCCTAAGCTTCAATCTTATTAAATTTGAGTGATTTGCTTTGCAAATTCAAAGAGAAGCTTGGGTAAGTTCATCTCTATCTTCTCCTACTGGTTTTCTCTACAATTTCTGAGATTTTCCTAAACCTAATTCTTAAGAAATTTTATATGTTTATGTGTAGATTAAAGATTATTGTGTTATATTGGAAGAGGAAGCGATTTAGCTTGGTTGAGCACCTTCCATTTGTGTGTTGTGTTCAAAGGAGAGTTCTTGGGAACTCACATCTATGTAATCAAGCTAACATGCTGGGTATGCGTGCCCTTGGCACTTTTATGTTGTGTATGCATTTGGTGAAGTAGTTTTTTATGTGTGAACTTTCCTATTCTTGGGTTTTGAATTCATTTATACGAATTCAAGTGTAAATTTTTGTAGAGATTTGAGTTTGGAGTTCTTGAGTTGTTTCGGCGAGCCTCAAAAGCTTCAATTTCGCTTGATAATGTTATAGCCTTCATCATTCGTTCTTACTCATCTGAAGTCGTTTGGGTATTCATAGCCTAGGCAAACAATTGGCCAAGCTTCATCTCAGATGTCTGAATTGGAAATTCAAACGTTTGACCTGATGCTTAGTTATAAAACAAGAGGAAACCTGATTCAAACATCTGATTGGCAATTCATATGGCTGACATATATTCAGATGGCTGATTTAAGCTATTCGAGCATCTGAAACTCAGCAAATAGAAGTATTTTTCTAGAAACCTGGTTAAGATGCCTGAATTGGAAATTAAGACGTCTCACCTAGTATGAAAGACAATACTTAACTTTTTCTTGTGATATTTTGAGTGTTATCGTTTCATCTTACTCGAGATTGATTTATATCACTATTTTTTATTTGATGACATCTTTTCTGGACTTCGGATTTATTCATTGTGAACGACTTTGTAATCAATATTTATGAGATTTAATTTACATTAGAAAAACGTGAATTCTGGGATCGATTGTTCTTACAATCGTATTTATGAGTTTTTACACTTTGAAAATATAAAAGGGTTTTAACTATTTGTAGATATCAAATCTTTTACCAAATGGTTTCTAACACTACTTTTATCAAATAAAGTTGTTATACAAATGTCTTCCATTCTACTAGTATGTATATACAAAATCTTTTTCCTCACTCGTGTAAGAAACCTAATTAAATGTCTTAGTAAAACGAGTGGTATGAAACGCTTGCGCTTGCTTCGAGGGTTAATCCTTGAACTCGTTTGATTGAAAGCCTTGTGGCAATTTTTGAGTGGAAACCTACAACTTTTTGGAATATATCCGAGCAGAGCGAGTGATTATGGAACATGTAGCTAAACTCTTATATTTACTAGCTTGGGGTAATTTAACTACTTTTGATCAATTGTGATCTTTAGATTTAAACTAGCTTTATGCGACGTTTTTGGGTTGTGGAACTTATTTCGCATTTTTGAGGATCTTCGGATCACTTTAAGGATCTTTGGTTCATTATGTGGATTTGTGCTTTGTACGGTCCTCGGATCTTCTTACGGAACTTCGGTTCAATTTGGGCGGGATCGCGACCCATGGTCTTTAAACTATCAATTTGGTTAGCTACCTAGAGATCGCGTCCCGTTTGTGATTCACGTACTAGTGAGTTTCTGGCTCTTATCTTGTGATAGGCCTCTTTCCCCTTTTTGTGATTTTATGGATTTCTAATTATTAATTTCTGGAATTTTGTGTTTTGATAAGGGATACCAATTTGGGTTGTTTGATATAGTGTTATCAATTTTATGCTGATTTGATATGGTGTATCATTTTTTGTGAATAGTTATATACTTTAGAATGTAATATTCTTTTTTAGCATGAAGATTTGTTTGAGATAAAGTGCGAACATATTTTGGAGCTTCACTCTTATATGTGAACAATGTTGTTATTGCATATATGTCTATCTGTTTATATCTCTATTCTTATCTCAGTTTATGTGATAAGTATGGCAAGACTAACCCGTTTATTGTTTATTTTCTTATAAATAATACTCGGGCCAGACCGAGGCTTTACAAGTGGTTCCATATGACTTCTAGTGGGGACCACTTCTTATCTCTTGGCTAACTACATTAGTGTTGTTGTATTTTGTTATATTTATATGATATAGGGACTCCTTATGTATACATATTATTCTGGCTAGCATTTGTACCTAGTCTTCTATAGTCAGCTGGATCGAGTACAACCATTATCCTTATATACACACTTATGTGTTATATTCATATCTATTTACGCCTCTACGATGTGAATATTTGTTTATATGATATAGGGACCTCTTATGTATACATATTCTTTTGGCTAGCATTTGTACCTATTCTTCTATAGTCAGCTGGATCGAGTACAACCATTATCCTTATATACACACTTATGTGTTATATTCATATCTATTTGCGCCTCTACGATGTGAATATCTGTGTCCGATTGTGTTATATATTTTGTATTTGTTTCCGAAGATATTTCTAACCACTATGTAGTAGCTTCCTTAAGCTATTATATAGATGGCCTCTCCACAACAGCCTTATTCTTCATGTTACTTGAAAACATTACTTCGTAATGTCCTTGACTAATGCAAGTATAGAGGTGGGGCATTACAGTGGTTGTTGGAACTATTGCTCTATTCTCAGTAATGGCCACAGTTGGCTTTATTGTTGATGTGTTACTATCTTGAGCGATTGTGTTTAATACAATGACTCCAATCAGTGATAGATCAATACTTATAAAATATTATTTCATAATTGTTAGGAAAAACCTATATCTATGCAACACCTCTGTTGCAAATATGTTGCAAAAAAGTATTTGCAAAGATTTTGGAAAACGAACTAAGTCAATTATACAATAGAAAAACAGTTTGCAAATGGTTTGAAAAAACAATGTCAATTTATCTTTCATAAATCGTTTGCAAAGTTTTTGCAAAAACTATGTTCAGTTATGTAATAGAAAACCAATGCAAATAATTTATAGAAACCTATTTGCAAATATTTTGCAAAAAACTATTATAAAGATTCGGTAATACATACAATACCTTTCTATTTATCTAAGTCTAAATTTCTCTGTTTCCTTGAAACAATATTGCTCCCTTTATGGCGCAAAAGGTTGATGAGCAACTGTTTTCTAAGATAAAACGGATTTGCTCTACAAAACTGCATTGGAATTTGCAAAGCCCAATGAACTCAAGAGAGTAACTAAGAACAGAGTTCAACAAGGAAGAAGAAGAGCATATTTCAGAAGAATTAATTTTAATTCCCTATTCTATCTGCATCATCCTATATATTAGTGCGGAAATGCCGATTTAAAGGTTGTAATGCCTAGAAAGGTTGCGACCAATTGACCAAGTGATGTGACCGTTTTATTATCGTTTTCATTTAAATTTAAACGAGAAAAACTGTTCGGTCTGAGCAATTAACAAAAACAACTGCCACCATCCAATTGCAAAGTGCTAAGTGTCTCCAATACGCCTTAAATGCTCATTCGTCCATGTCGTGGATACGGGAGCGGGATTGAGCGCACACTTGGACGTTGGCGCATGCGGTGTGGTGCGTTTCACCATGCGCAAAGATGGCTTTTTCTTTTATGTATCTCTTGTCCCATGAGAACTATAATAATGTCCTCATCTTAGTATATAACCATATAATATTTATTACATACTAGAATATGGTACTCTACATATTCCAAGACATTTTATACATAAAATAGTCGTTCATTTCCAACAATATATTATGATCATGTGCACCTTGATGTCCTGCAGTGTGGTGTGCTTGAGTACCGATCAATTGACGTGGTTATGTTGTCCTGTTGTTTTCAATCGTTGCTGCATCGTTTTTGTCATCACAAATGTGTGTCGCGGCTATGCCATGTCGTGTGTATGCGTGTTCACATTTCCACTTGTCACTACATATCGTATCACGTGTACACGTTGAGATTGGACTCCAACGAGTCGAGATCGTCATTGAGGTGAGTGTTTAAACCCACTCACACTCGCTAACTAAGATTTTCATGCAAGTTAATAAATTTAATTTGTTGTATGCATATATGTCGTTGAATTTGAAAAAAAAACACGTGAATTCTTCGGCTGCATATGATTTGGTTGTAATATTTGGGCATACGTTGACATGATATACACATGTCATGTACAATTTAAAATCGATATGGACACATATGTAGGAAGTAAATATTGCACATATAATGTTACACCCATGTTATCGATATTTGATCATGTAATGTATGATTATTAAATGAAAATTATGATTGTTGTAAATACCTTGTTGATATCAGACATGTAACGAACCAGATTTTCGAGCAGTTTATTTTAAATATTTAATATGATTTTAAATATTGAATGGATAATATAAACGAATTTTTATATTAAGTTGTTGATTTAATAATCGATTTCGATTTAATATTGAATATATTAAATTATTGTAATATGAAATATAATTGAAATCGAAGCTAAAAACTGAATCAAAATAGTTCAGATGATCGGTATAAATTCTATTTGAATATAAATGATAATAATATTAATTTATTTTCAAGGAATGAATTGTTTTAAATTTAATTTAGATCGTTTTAAATTAATATATTCTCTATATGATCGAATAAGGCTTTGAAACTTGTCCCAGTTTGTTCGGAATAGCAGTATAACCTTAGAAATGTCGGTTGTTGGGTTCAGAAATGAGTTTGGATCACAGGTTATTTTAAATTAAATAATATCGTATCGGTTAATTTAAAAACTGAAATTAACAAATAATTTATAAAAAAATGGGTTTCCTTTTACCTTAAGTAAAAAAATAATAGTACACTGCAAACTTCAAATCACGCAGACCTAAATGCCTTAACCACTAAGTGTTCTCTTCTATATATCGTAATACGTTTCCCCTTTATTTTCCTTTACAAATCGCGACTACCTTCTTAACCATTCATTCTGCATTTTGATTAAAGAAAATAAAAGAAAAAAAGTCGAGCTCCTCCAAATCAAAATGGCTGAAGCTCGAATTCATTTCAAAGCGTGGATCTTCAATCTCGTGAAGCCGAGTTCTCGGTTTGGAGTGGGAATAGAACAACGCAACGGGTGCAGTTACCTTTTAGGTCATCGTTCGATAGTGGAAGGCTACTGGCTCTCGTTTCGATGATGATTAGGGGTTTTGGGATTTTTGATTTTTCAGACCTCGATCTTGAAAACGACGAGCCAAAAATCCTTGTTTGAGGCTTCTAATAACATCACAAGGCTCTGGAGTTCGCATCAGGGAAGGACGCGATTTAGATTTTTGGCAACAGATCTGGTTTACAGGTCGGTCTTGACCATGGATTCCTGGAAGGTGCGACTTGAGTTTTTGGGTACAGTGTTCTTGAGTCAGTAGCAGGAACAGGGTAAGATGTTCAAATCTGTAGTGTTATCGATAGAGGAGTTCTGGAGTGGGATGACTGGAGTGCGGTTTTGGTTTAGGGATGGTGTCGAACTCTACAAAGTCAGGCTGGAAGTGGTTTCTGAGAAGGAGCGTGAGCGGGTTTAAGTGGAAGATGGCACAATTTTGTTGTTCACAAGGAAGTTAACATTTTTGAACTGGAGCAAGACTGAATAAATAAGTTAATTAAATTTATTTAATTAAATTATGGTAGCTAAATTAGTTTACAAATTTCCTTATAAATCTGGTATTTAATAATTCAAGGTTTTGAAATCTTGAACACTAGACGCGTTGGTCTGTGACTACAAGTTATTCAAGCGAGGAGTGGCATGGAATTTGTTGGAGCTAGCGAGAATTTTAAATTTAATCAAACATGGTTCGATTTAATTTAAAAACTGGAATGAGGGCGATAAAAAAATCATGGTGAGTAAATCTCACTCATATTTTATTAAAAATGTTAAAAATAAATTTGATGGTTGCTTGGATGCTTGAATATATTATTGTGGTTATTAAATATGTATTAGTTATTTAGGATTGGTGTTTGTGGCTTTTATATATATATTGGTGGTTGGATTCCCGCAGTACCATTAGCAGATGCCCGTAGTATCATTAGCGGATGACCATATACGCCCCACGCTATGATAGTGGATGACCTTCTATACCGCGATATCCTGCCTCGAAGCAGGATGGATATTATTTATGTTGGCTAACGTCTGTGGATGCATGAAAACAGGTTGGAGGGATCCAACTGGATTCCTCAAAATTAATTATTTGTTTGTTTTCATATATATATTATCATATATGATGTGTGGTTTGATAATTGGGTGGTTTGATTATTTAAAATTTCACTGGGCCCAAAATGTTGATTTATAAAAATACCGTGAAAAGGATATTTTGAGATTTAAATGGAAAACTGTAACACCCCGCATTTTTAGGTATAATTAAAAATGAAATAAAATATATGAAAATATGCTTAGGATACGTAAATAATGGTGATGCATAAGGAGAATTAATTAATACATGGAAGAGAAGAAAAATTAGTTCGATAATGGCATATGTTACGGAAAAGATTGTAAAATAAGGATAACTAATTCAAGAAACAGGAATTAGGTAAAATGGACATCACCATTGCGTTCCTCTCTAAAAAATACGCGAAATAGAGTCCGAGTTTTCGAAAATCGGAGTCCGTATGACCAAGATATGGCCAAAACAAGATTCAGAAGGTTTCGGTCAGCCCAGAACTAGGCAGGTCGACCCGGGGCTCGACCTGGGGCCCAGGTCGACTGGGGAGTCGACCTGGGAGTCGACCTCCCCCCCAGGTCGACTGGGGAGTCGACCGGGGTGTCGACCTGGGGGTCGACCCCCCTGGTCGAGCCAGGTCGGCCTGGGTGCACCTGGATGGGTTTTTGGGCTGTTTTGGTGAGTCTATGACGAATTCTGACGGTTCTGATCTATTTTAGGGTTTATCTAAAGGCCTAAAACAACTAACTACACCTATAAATAGATCCTAAGACCTAGCCTCCTCTACACACAATTCTATTCTGCTTCTTCTCTGCCTCTGTTCTAATAAAAAATAAAAATGGCATCGCTACTCTGCTAGAATCAAAACTAGAAGCTAATCAACATCAACCTAAGCATTTCAATTCAAATTTGAGATAAAAGCTTCTGCAACAATTCTGCAACAACTAAAGATCTTTCTTTAATCCAATCAAGGCAAGTACAGTTATTCTCCGCTATAAACGTTAATTTTGATTGTGACATGAATTCTAAACCTGAATCTGAGGTTATATCTGTTCTGTTCTGATTTGATTTATCTTATTCTGTACCTCTTTTCTCTTTCTGTTCTATAGCCAGGCTACCACGAGCCTGAGCTAATCTCATAAGAGATCAACATACGCTAAAATGTTTGGGACAATCAAATGAATGTGCATAAATTGGGCATGACCGATATGTGACTGATTTAAGGAAAGAACATAGGTTGAACTTGGAACCTAGAACATAAATCTAAGGCATAAATTGGACTGATCTGTGACTGAATTGAATAAAGGACATAGGTTGTAAACTAGATCTAAATCTGTGCATATATGACAGTTTGGGAATATCATATGGTAATATATGACTTGTAATATCTGGAATATTAAGATCTGAACTAAAGGACATTTCTTAGATCTAGATCCTTGGACATATTATGACTTGGGCTGAAACGAACATGTTGTTTAGGCATAAAGGACCTATATTAAAATAGGATAACTATAAACGTGAACACGCCTAAATATAGATTTTTGGATAATTAGCAATAAAGGCTATAACTTGGCATAATTCATACCATGATTTGGGAATTTACCTATTGAGTTAGGTCTACCCATGATCATCTACTCAACCTTTGTTTTATGTGAGTCTAGGCATATGATTTGGAGTTTTTAGAGATTCTTCTGTACTATGCAATGTTTAACTAAAAATCTGTAGCCTATGTTGAATTATGAATTATGACTATGATTTGGCATATAAGTGTAGGCTAAATTTGTTGAATCGCCTAAATCTGCTAAACTAAATCTGTAGATATGTCTAATTTGTTATCTGTCATCTGCTAAGTCTATTGAAAATGCCAAATCTGCTAAATCTGTTATCTTCTCTGCTAATCCGCTTAATCTGTTGAAATGCCTATCCTGCTGATTTGTTAAGCTGCCTAATCTGCTAGTTCTGTTATATGGCCTAAACGGCTAATTAAATGGAAATGCCTAGTCTGTTAAATTTGCCTGTTGAGATGTCTAATCTGTTATATGCCAAAATCTGCTAAGTGCTAAATCGGTTAAATCTGTTAAGTCACCCAATCTGCTAAAATCTGTTATCTGCTATATCAGTTGAGTTGATGTGATCATTCTGTTATTGATATAATCTGAATTGGCATATATATTGGGTGTGCGCATAAACGGTAAATAATTAATTAATTGGCCTCAAAGATGAATATGGATAACTCGAGGTTAGAATGAGTTTGCGACGTAAATCTACCCGGAACCGCCCGGCACATCCAGTGGCCGCAAACAATAGGTTCTAATGTGAGAAGTTAGTCATAACCTGCTTAAGACATGAGGTTAGGTCGGGCTTGTGGCAGAAGTCTGCCCGGAACCGCCCGGCACATCCAGCGGCCACAAGCTAGCGACCTAATGTGAGAGGTCTGGGCATTAATAATTAATTAATGCAAATCTAAGATAAGAATGACGTCTAAAACGTATTGGGGGAAAATAGGGTTAAACCAACTGGATTAATAGGTGTAGAAAACCTGTCCATGAATCTGTAGGCCCAATACAAAGTTAGACAAATCTGAAAATCTGTACATCTGATCTGTTAGTCTGAAAACTTGTTAACTTAATCTGTGAACTAGTAAATCTGAATTCTGTATGTCTGAAATTGTAAACAAGTTAATCTGAAAACTGTTGGTCTGGGGACATAAGGTTAGGAGGGGAATTACTTGTGTCATCTGTTGTTTGGGACCCATATTAGTCAGTAACCCTTTCTGGTATCAAAACTTTGACCCAACAGTAAGTAGGGTCCGGGCACGCTTACTGAACTAATTACAAGAGGTTCATTCTGATAATGGCGAGGGGTGTTGATGGTGCGTTCCAACCGGGTCATGTGCGTGCATGGATCCCGGTCTGCCTCTGAGGATGTAAGACGTCGTGACATCTGTAAATAGGTCTGTGCCAATTGGTTGTCACTTTAGGGAGTGATACACCCTACTGTGGGGCCGACACAGGATATTTATGTATTAGGGAGCCGATCGCTTGGGGTAGGGTTTTAGGGTACACTTAGTTCTGTCTGTTTCTGTTGGGTGGTAACACCTGTCTGTTTCTGTGTGGTACCGTCTGTTCGGGAGGTAAAGGCCCATTACTAGTGTACACCTAATTCTACATTCTGTTTCCATAAGGATTAATCTGTTTCTGCTTCTGTCTGTCTCTGATCGGGTAGTAAAGGCCCATTATTAGCAATCTGTTTCTGTTAAATTATTCTGTACCCGTTTCTGTTTAGACATTAGGGTGGCACCTAATTCTGTTATACTAGTATTAGTGCAGAGAAGTGTAAAGCAATAGTTTATGTCATTCTGTTCTTCTGTTATATCTGTTACACCTGTTACAGTTATCTCTCATCCAGTTTTATGTTCATGTCATATTATTATTATCTTTTCATATGCTGAAAGTCACTGGACTTGCCAGACTTTATGTCTGACCCTTGTTGTTTCGCCTCTTTTCTTCCGTCCCCCCCCCCCCCCCAGGTTTTCTAAGGAGGGAATACTCTAGCTAGATCCGGATTTCTTCTGCTTGAAGTGCTTAAAGTATGGCTTGTCTTCTTCTGTGGGGATTATGATTTTTAACTATGCATTCTGAAGGCTTTTGTACAAGACTGATATTTTGTACTTGAATTCTGAGATTTAAAATGATGTAACCACACTGATTTCTGTTTCCGCTGTAATAAAGTTAAAAAATTTCAAGTACTGTTTTTATCTGTCTTGTAAGTTTCTGTTCTGTTTACTAAAATGCTCCACCAAAGTTAAGGCATTCCCTTTGTGAGTGTCCTTAACGGAGGTGGGGTGTTACAAAAACCTATTTTTTCAAAAATAAAATTTGAATTTCGAATGGGCTATAAAGATATTAACTTGTTTTGAATAAATAAAACAAGTATTGAATTTATAAACGATGTTTATAAATTAAATAACACAGGAAATTGAAGTAAATTTATAAACGGTGTTTATAAATAAAATGGACTGATTTTCATCGGATAATCAGGAAATTGAAATGAAATTATTAACAAGGTTTATAAATGAAGTGGAAAAATTATCATTTGATAGAATATTTAAATTCAAATGTGAATTTAAAAATAGAAATGAGGAATCGTATTAAAGAGCTAAACGATGAAATTTATTCTGACGTTTAGAATATAAATTGAACAAAAAAATAAATCTGTAAGGGCTTCTGATTTGAATTCGATTAGTTCAAATTTATGTAAATATAATATGTCTATATAAAATATTTGGATTTATTTTAAATAGAAGTTAAATTTAATATTAAAATAGATTCTATGTTACATACAGATAAGTTAAAATAAATAGAATATTCCAAAAATAAGATTTTGGTTATTAAATAGATTTGAAATGAAACTTGTTTTAATATATAAACAAGGAAGTTGGATTTATAAACGATGTTTATAAATTGAGTAAAATAAATTATCACTTGATAACTTAGACGTTTAAATTCAAGTATGAATTCAAAAGTGAATTAGAAAATGTTTTGAAATAGAAATAGTGATTTTATTCTGGGATTCGGAATATAAACTGAATTAAGTCAAATCCAAGGGATTTAAACTGGAATTCGATTATATCGAATTTTATAAATAATTTATTTATAAAAGGGAATTGGAATTTAATATAGCAAGTTGAGTTATAAACAAATTTATAACCAAGTAATGAAAAGTCAACGATTTGAGATAATCAGAAATATTAAGTTGGATTTGAACTGGATTTAATATATATTAAAAATATATTAGAATGGAGTTGTAACTTATTATAAACGAAGTTCAAATGTTTATATTTAAATATAATTAAAACGAACTCACCGTAGCGTGGTAGTTCGGAATTTGGCGTTTCGAACTTCAATTGAGCATACAGAACTCAATTTAAGTCGGAATTCTTTGAAACAAGAATCGTCAGGACCGATTTGATAATAGTTTTCTAATGGAAGAGAAAAATATGGATTTCGTCGTATAGATTTTGAGTTATGTCAAAATCAAATTTTCAGAAAAACAGCGCCATAACCATTATAAAAGCATAACGGTTTATTTAAATAAAAAAAGGATTTTAGTAAATAAAATCTGAATTTCCACTAGAAAAATCCGGACTTGAGATATAAAATAAATATGAACTCAAGTGGAGTAAGTGAACAGATTTTTGAAACAAAAATCAGATTTGTTAACTATTGAATAGAATTAACTAATTGGAATAATAATTCGTTAATCGAAATTTGATACGAAATTGGGCTTTGAATAAGTAAAGGTGATTTGAGAAATTATATTCGCAATCGAATATGAAACTTGAATTAGAAATGAAATTCGACATGTTTATAAGTGAATTAAAATATATTTTAACATGATATGTTCAAACTAAAGGGATTGGGAAAAATAGCTAATTAAAGGATAAATTAGCGAATTGGGTTAGAAATGACCAGATTGAGTTGAAATAAATTAGAAATGGACGTATATGTGTTAAGCAGGATTGGGATGAAGTATATGAAGATTATAATTTAAGTGATGGACAAAAAGGTACATGTTTAAATTCCATATGAGGTTTTATGCACCGAATCGGCAAGCCACTTGGCTTTTTATTTTCTTTTTGAATGGAAAGGGCCTAGAGAGGCAGGTTGAGGTTTGAACTATTGACCGGTACAAAGGAGGTTATGGCGAATTTTTCCGGAAATTTAAGGAGTTAGAATATTTTTAAGAAAAATTGATAACTAGAAATCTATATATCGATATATATATATATATATAGAATTTTGATAAGGAAACAAACTTAAAAATAGAATATTTAAAAAAAAAGAAATCTATAATTAAATCTGGTAAAAATAGAAAGAGAAATGTATATACGTTTTAGAAGTGGAAAATTGGTTTAACATGGTATTGATTATTCGAGTTAGCGGTCTTGTCTGTTTTGAAGTTAATAATATTTTTAGTCAAGGTCTGAGAGGTAATTATACCCCAACTTGATTGATTTCATTATTAGCTGATAAATAGCAAGATTCAGTCTCGAAGAGAAATGTTTAAAGAAGTTTAGTCGAATGCAGTATTTTGGGTTGTTGTAACGATGTTTTACATAACATTCGTTTTAACCCAAATAAGTGGAATTTTGGAAATATAATAATAAATATTTCCTAAGTCTAAAAATGAATGGTCGTGAAAGAGATAAGTAATTGGAATATTTTCCAATTATTAATAGAAGATATTTTCCAAGTATAGAAAATAAAAGAAGGCGATATATGGAAATGTTTTCCAAATAGCTTACGAGGCCAAGATGATTATTGAAAATATTTGGTTAACAAATACTGGTAACGAAATAAAGAAGTGATTTAATCAATGAAATATTAATTAACGGGGCCAGTGATTGTTTGATGTGATGAATGAAAGTTTTTTTTCTTTGATAGTTAAATAACCGACTATCGAAGTATTTGCCAATATCGTTGTCAATATGAAGAGAGCGGTTGGATTGTTATCCGAGAACCCCTCCGTATTGGCAGTAGCATTGCGAATTAGATTATATGAAGATAATCGAAGACGGAGTAAAGTGCAAGGGATTTTTCTATTAATAGAAATTGTGCCTTCGGTTTCGTTCAGTCCCAGAACGAACGTGTATGGAAGAGTGTCTGACAGAGTATTTCCAATGATCGCATATGTTGATTTGCATAAATATATATGATGGAAGAGAATTTATTCTCTTAACATAATATCCTGAATATAATTGTGCAATCAATATGTGATTAACGGATCTAACAATGTGGCATTCAAAGTGATTGTGCTATAAATGAAATGTATGTGATCATAGCCTCAGGCCTCAACAACCGGGAAATGACAAAAATCAGGCAGGCAGCATGGCAATGTGGGCAGCTCCTATTAGGGTGTATTATCACCCATCTAGAGATACATTTATTTCCTTATTCTATTCGATGTTGTCCCATTCGGGAAACGGTTGCTGATCCCAACCGTTGGTGATATACATTCGATACACTCAGGCGAAATGAGTGGTCGGTCATATGTGGTCGGGTTGCAAGATGTTCTTGTTGAACCCAGTGTATCCTCCTCTAGAGATGCACTATCGGAAGGTGGTTCCATACCTTGTCATAGTTGGAAATCAAATCCCCAATAAGTGCTGGTGGTTTTTGATTGTATATTATATATGTGGAACGTGAGATGAAAGCGTTCCACTAGATTTCTATTTATTTGATTTAGACACTATTATAATATCAAAAGAGTTTTGATATAAAGATTTTCGTTTCTTTCAAAAGGATTTTTGAAAGTTGAATAAAGTGTTTTGGATTCTCATAAGGGAAAAAACCATTCCGTGTTATACGGCGTGGTCTTATGAGATATCATTTATTTTCTCAAACTGTTTTAAATTGTTTACTCATACCAGTCCCATGACTGACCCGGAGTTTATTTTGTTTTGTTTGACCTAAACTCTTGGGTGCCCAAATTTGTTCGGGCAGTCAAGTAGTTCAGGATTTTACAGATTTATTTGGAGGAGCTTGGAGCAGGAGGCTTCAATGTGACGACCCCAAAACCCCGTGCGACGACGTTAAGGGTAATCTTTGGAATATAACACATAAACAGATAATAGCAGAACAGAAATAAATAAATACACAAGATAATGTACAAATAATGCACTGGATAAACATAATCATTAGAGTTACACAGTACACAGGATCATACTTAGTACAAGATACAGTTCAGCTATACATAAATGTCTACAGCGGAAAACAAACATAATATGTACAACAGGAGCTGAACAGCATAAAAAGAGATAGATGATAGAATCCATCTTCAGCTCCAGCTATCCAGAAAGAGCCTGCTAAACCTGAATACAAGGTTTCCCGTGTAGAAAGAGGGGCACACGAGTTTGCAAGTGAAACAAACTACGAGTCAATCATGGGACTGGTATGAGAAATCTACTTAACACATTCTATAATATGGCTAATCACAGGACCACGCCACTTTCGCGGAACGGGTTCACTCTATTGGATTGCCAGTGCTTTAAAACAAGTAAATCTTTAAAACATCGCAATGCTTTTTATAAAAATGAAGCCATTATAAGACTTAGTTCCCATCACACAGTGCAACGCAAACCGGAGGATAGAGTTTTACCTTATAATGGCCAAAAGATGCTTGATACGAATAAAGCAAAAGTTTTTGATATTATTACTAGTGTTTATATGTTTCAAAAACAATTTCAAATCATAAGTATCAATCACAAACGGCATTAATGCCCCATACCACTATGTCCCCATATATAGGTATATAATCAAAACCGCAAAGTCACGTATTTGGAAATTGGATTTCTGTCATGAACCAAAGCAAAAGATAGTCCTTACCGACTTCGAGACTGTCTAGCCCGAGTCTCAGGATCAGAGCTCGAGTGACCCTTGGATCGTCAGGATCGGTCCACCGATGTGGATTAAAATGCCTGAACACTGCGTTTCCCCGCCCTTTGGGGCGTCAATGAGCCAAATGACTCCATCATCTTCACATAGTCACCGATATATCTGAGGCGCCTCGCAACAGCAACAACCACACAGGTGAAAATAATACAAATGTCAGCCAGTTTAAGCACTGACGCCACCTCTAGCTAGAAGGAAACGCATGCCCTCCCTGAGGTCCTCTCCCGTTTCTGGTTCATACTGGGGTGTGAGGCTCACGAATTCACGTTATACACAAAGCTATGCCACACAGACTGTGTTTTTATCATCAACCACAAAACTTTGCTTTTCAACAGAAGCCTTGATCATTTGCCACTTAGGCGTGCCACACATGCAGCTCACTCCATGCAGCTGATTTCTACCGATATATAACCTCTAAGCTCGTACGTCTCAGAGAAGGGCGTTAAGCAAGAGAATAAATTCTCCGCTGCCAAACAAATATATATTTAATAGAGATCAATCAGCACAGAACAAAATCCAATGTCAGACACACAGTCCATTTACAAGTTCGTTATGGGTCTAAACGAAACCGGAGGCACTATATACCTCGCATATCCATCGATCTCCACGTACGTCTAGACGATCACCACTCATTATCCATATTTCGGGATGCCTCCCAATCAGGACATCAGTTATCATCCAACCGAGGTGAAGATCTCCGGTCTTCAACCACCGTCTTCATCATCGACCTCTTATCGTCGATCAATTATTTGAAATGAGATTTAACTCGGCCTTTTCAAATAACTCACGTATATTTATAATTTAAATCAATTTATTTCAATGGTTAAATTATTCGACATTAATAATTCTATTTTTAATTGTAATTTTCACGCCAAACACATTCAACCATCATATATTCAATAAACCGGGTAAATTCGGCTTATTTTCCATTCCATATCGTTTATAATATTTTACAATGATTTATCGCTATTTTTATTTATTTAAAAATAGCCAATTTCATTCAAACGACGCTTTAGGCCATAACGCGGCCGTGGCACTATTTTTCTTCAGATTTGATTTACACATATCTGAAAATCTAACCGTTGGATCTTCACAAATTTTATATCATTAGAAAGATCTTTTCAAAACGAATCCAACGGTTTCAGTTATGGGAAAATCCGACGGTCGGATCTCCCGGTACACTCGTTTGAAATTTCGATTTCAAAATACGAACTGCAGCGTCGTTATTCGATTTAATTTAATTATATTTATATATATATAATCGATTTTGGCGCTGTTTTTCTTTAGATTTGAATTAAACATTCCAGACAATCCAACCGTTGGATCTTCACACGGTGGGTGTCGTTGGAAAGATATTTCCAAGGCGAACCCAACGGTTGCGGTTTCGGGAAAATCCGATGGTCGGATCTCCCGCACTATTCGTTTGAAATCACGGTTTCAAAACATGAACTGCAGCATCGTTATTCGATTTATTTTATTTATATTTATATATATATTTATAAATATAATTCATTCCTCGGTTTTAATACCATATTCACTTCATATATTTGATAAAAATGATATTTTTATCCCACGGATATTTATTTCAGCACATCACCATTTTTAATACTTCACATTCACAATAAAAATGTAGATTTTATTGTTCGATCTATATATTCAACACATGAATGTTTTCGACTTCACACATACGATAAAAAATTTGATTTTTATCGTTCTAGCCCTTTATTCAACCCATGAATATTTTCTATAGTTCATATATATAATATAAATGTTATTTTTATTGTAAAGCAATTTATTTCAAAAGACGATTATTTTATATAGTATATATAAGGTGAAAATGTTATTTTTATAGTAAAACAATTTATTTCAAAACACGATTATTTAGTATAGTGTATATATAAGGTAAAAATGTCATTTTTATAGTAAAACAATTTATTTCAAAACACGATTATTTTATATAGTGTATATATAAGGTAAAAATGTCATTTTTATAGTAAAACAATTTATTTCAAAACACGATTATTTTATATAGTGTATATATAAGGTAAAATTGTCATTTTTGATGTTAAAACGATTTATTTAAAACACTAGTATTTTATATAATCTATATATATGATAAAAATGTTATTTTTATTTTTCAAGGGATTTATTCAATACACGAACTCCATTCAACACATGAATTTAATTCAAAACATGAATTTCTATTCGACACATGAATTTTATTTCAACATTCAACACATGAATTTTTATTTCAACATTCAAATTTAAATCAAACACAGAAATATTTCAGAAAATTTCGGCAGCATAATGGCAGGGTAGTTAAAACCATGGCCGTCCCTAGTACGGCTCCTCGCTCTACATTAAAGCCTCGCAGCTTTTGACAATGGGGATTTTCAATATCTAGTTCGCACGCAGGCGAATTTTCCAATATACTAATCCTATTGGGATTTCAATCACAATCAATCATTTCAAACCAACCATTCATGATATTCACCAAATTTTCACATCAACCAATAATCCAAATAATATCACAACCAATATATCTCGTCCATGGTATGTGGACGAGGGGAGTATATATATATATATATATATATATATATATATATATATATATATATATATATATACGTATGTAACTATATTTCGATTTCTTTTCAATATCACTTCAACTCATTTCAACACATATATTATTTTTACAATGCATATATAACTTATACATCGAACATACAACTTATATAACGCTTATACATGTGGTGTACAACGCTTATATAACTCATATTTCGACTATATAATTTATACATCGTTGCTTTCCATATCGTTTATAATTTAGAAATCTCACCTTGGGTTCCACTCCACCAAAAATAGCAGAAGGCTCAGAAAAATATGCGGTCTCTTCTAGAATGTAGAAGACGTCCACACGAGTCCACTATCTCTTGTTTCACTGAATTTCGATAACACAGCAAAAAGATATGATTTTTATAATTTTGCTACGCTTTTAAATGTGAAAATCAGTTCAAAATAATCAAAGCCGTATATTTTCAAACCTGTTCAAAACTAGGTTTTAATCTTGCGATCAAATCGCTGCATGATACGAAGATCCGCTTGTACAGCGTCGAAGAGGGAAGTGAGGGCTTCCTGCGCCTGGTGGTTGCGCCCCCTACGATGGCAGATTCCGACCGTGGCGGCGCTCGAAAGGTGCCAACTTCGTGGCGCTGGATCTCGCCAGATACTGATCGATAGAGGGTGAGGCTTAGATGGATTTGAAGAGGAGAGGATTGGCTTCAAAACATGATAAGGGGCGCTCGATTTCGTTGAGGGATGGAGGAGAAATCGAAGAGAGAAGTTTTGAACAACTTCCGTCGTTCAGCAGGGAGGTCGAGGGAGAGAGAATTAGAACTGACCAATGATATTTTTTATATATTTATATATTTTTAAAATTTTAAAATACCCCTTATCTCATACGAACTCCAATCCAAACCCAACGACTATCGTCCCTAGCTAAATACCCCCATTATGAACACAATGGGATATGTTTCGTAGGTCCATTCGATTGTTTCAGTCAGTTTCTCTTCAAATTAAAATATAAAACATTCAATATTTGATTTGAACGTACATTTCAATTCGTCGGGGCCACATACTGATTCTAAAAATTATAGAAAAATAAATCTAGTTATGTTTTGACAATATGGTCCCAACAAAACTAGTTTTGTCGAATTTTGAGATCGTTTGAAAAATGGCCCTTTCTGGTCGATCCAATTTAATAGAAATCGACCAAACACACTTTCCTTTGCCACGCTCACATACTAGCTTCAAAAATTATGAAATTTGAAACCTAGTAATAATTTGACATCCCGGATCCAACAAAAGTGGTTTCGTCGAATTCTGAGGTCGTTTCCAAAATGGCCATTTCCACGGGCTATATAAACTCTATAGCGACCTTTCTGAAAATTCATTTGGCCATAACTTTTGCTTCCCGCTATGAAACTTCGATTTTTCAGATTCGTTAGAAAGATATTCACTAACATATTTAAATATTTTTGGTTTCACTAAAATCCGTTTTATTTTGCACCCGGTACAGTCAGTCAAAGTTTGAATTCAAATTTTGAAACTGCAGCGCCAATTCCGCCCTTGTTTATAATTCAAAGTAATTTTATTTATTTTCAAACGTCGACTCAAAAACACTTTTCATCGTTATTATTTAAAATAATTTATTTTAAATACTTAAAATTCAATAAAATAGCCAATTTAAAATTTTCAAACTGGTTAAGATTTTCTGGGTTGTTACAGTCAGCGTTATCTAGTATTTTTGTTTCCGCTGTCTTGTAAGTGTTGTACTCTGATAAGTGTATGTTATAAAGTTAAAATTTTGTATTTCAAAAGTTATGATATATTATATTTTGTTCCACTGCAATTTGAGATTCTGTGTTGTTATTTATTTTCTTCTTCTACCTTTTTATTCTTAAAAAATGATTCGTATTTCTGTGATATTTGGGTTGGACGTGTGATGTATGTAGTCAACTCAGATAATATGGATTTGCAGGCCATTACAGTTGGTATTAGAGCTTAGGTTGAGTGAATACCTAGGCTTCGGTGGAAATGTGCTCATTAGAGATAGGGTCAGCAGTGCCCTAGAATGATTTGAGTGTGTATATATACGAGAGAGCGTACTTGTTGATTGATTTAAAAACTATTTTATATTGTGTTGGTTTGTCTGTTGAGTAGTTTATTAATTCTGATCGAATCATGGGATGCCATGACGTCGATTAGTATTTATAAACACTTGAACAGATGGTTGGACATAATATTGTTTTAAAGTGGGTGAATGAAATAATTTTACTCGATAATTTTTTTTGATAGAAAAGAAATAATTTTCCAAAATTATTATAATATATGGATGTGTTGGATGTTAAAATATTTTTTTTGAAAATGATAAAAAGTTTTAGCCCAAGGCCCATAACCACTTAGAGAAACACAAACCGACCCAATACAAACAAAACTAAAACTAATGAACCCTAGCCGCCACATAAACAAATAGAGCAAACCCTTAACTAAGAAAGCTTTGAAATGGTGGACAACTCAGAGGAAACTCTGACTTCATGGCAGCTTCCACATCGTATCGTCATTAGAATCCTTGCTTAACTTGCTCGGATTAAGCTTACAATTGACTTCACAGCATCTCGGATGAAGAATATGCTTTCTCAAAGACAGATCCTGGAGCTCGCTTTGAGATGTTGAGTTCCTATCTTTTAGATCTGAACATTCCATGCTCTCGAAGCTTCTCTTCGGTCTTAATAAGTTTCTGTTATTGTTTGCCAAGCTATTATTGCTACTCTCTCCCTCTGTCCAAACAGATAAGTGATATATCTGATTGTTCAACTTGCTTTTATAGTGATTTTCCCCAAATTTGTGTAAAGATCTGAACTTTTCTTCTGATTTCTTCTTATCCAGATGTTTTGCGAGATCTGGATCACTGCTGGTGGTACAACGCTCTATTACAGGTAAAAACATGTGGTTACTATATGAAATGAACAAAGAATCATGCACTTTTGAGTCAGAAATATGTCTACTTCCCTTTTTTAACTTTGTTTTGGATGCGGAGTTAGTGGAAATCCCAGGGAGGACGTCAGATCTGTTCAAAGCATCTATAGCAGTCTCAAATGATTCACTGGTGTGAAGATAATCCTTGTTTCTTGCAATAGGTGAGCACACAGAATTATCAATCCTATTATTTAATTTAAGAGGATGACAATCATATGTGTTGTGATTCCTCCCTTTACAGTATTGGAAGCTATTTGCATGGCAAGGATTTCTTTCACAAGTGGGGAGGCCAGAGAACTTGTTAATAGGGATCTGCTTGCCATTTAGTAAAAATTCTTCAACTTGCTTATCATCATCTGCATTATCTTTATGAGATATTAGATTATGCAAGTTTTCCTTACCAAATCTGTTGGCTTTCTTCATGACAATGTAACTGTCATGAAGAATGTTTTCAAGATTTGGATGCAATTAGTTTCCTTACCAGTATGTAGTCTCTGGTTTCTTTCTCTCTAAATGTAGTAAACAGATCCAGTAAGTAAAACACAAGCTCTATTAAAATTGTAGGATTTGGGCTTAAGAAATTTTAAAATATACTCTATACGATCCATAATATTCAAAGTAGCAAAGGTATGACTGAAACCCAAAGTGCATTTGGCATTATACCAGATGTACTGGGAGAAAGAACAGTCAAAAAATAAGTGATTGGAGCTTTCAACCTCTTTTTTACAAAAAAGACAAGTATTTTCAGAACTCTTATACCATTTGCAACATTTATCTCTAGTTGGGAGCTTATTTAAAATAGCAAAATAAGTACAATGAGCCATTTTGGGACAATTTGATTTACACCAAATAATTTTGTGCCAACTAACCTCAACCTCATTCCCTCGTAAAAACTCCCAATCTTTTTTGAAAGAGAATTTATCCTTGGAACACAAGTTCCAGGACCAATGATCCTTATAATAATTATAATTGATTTGAATACTCATAATAGAATTTTTAAAAATACTAGTAGCAGTGTTATCAAGAAAGCTCCAACAGTTATTTAAAATAATATTATGCACTCTGTCATTAAACCCCCCCCCCCCCTCCCCCAATATATAGAGGTTGTTCCAACCCAGTAGATTGATTAGTGAATTACCACTAATCCATGGGTCAAACCATAAACTGGTTTGGCTTCCATCTTTTAATTTTCTGAGAAGGAAATTTCTACCTATGTCTCTACAATCTAAAATATTTTTCCAAACATAAGAATGGTGCATCTCTTTCCTAGCAATCCAGAAATTTTTATTGTTATTGAGGTTTTTTTTCTCTTAACCATCTGGACCATAGAAATTTACCTTCCAGAAATTTCCAAAAAAGTTTAAATTTACTAACTTCAGCAATATCATTAATATTTCTAAGCCCAAGCCCTCCAAATTTTCTAGGCTTACACACTATATCCTATGCAACTTTATGATATTTGCCTCTCCAAATAAAATTGGAGCGCATTTTTTCAATTTTGCTAATGACACTTTTAGGGATGTTGTGGGCTGGACCCAGTAGATAACCATTGCAGTGATGACTGTGTGTGTTAGTTCCATCCTACCTGCTAATGAAAGTAACTTGTCAGCCCACCCCTCAAGTTTGTTCTGAATCATATCTAATAATATAAGGCAATCCCTGTCATTAACCTGATTAATACTTAATGGGAGACCTAAGTATTTAACAGGGAGATTACCCTCTTTGAATTTCAGTAGATTCAGAATCTCCTCCTCAATAAGAACATCTTTGCTAAAATACACCTTGCTTTTATTTAGGTTAACAGCTAAGCCAGCATACTTTTCCATATTGTCCAATATTTTGTGAATAGCAATAGCACTACTTTTATCAGCTTTTGAAAACAGAAGCATATCATCTGCATATAATAGATGGGTAATGTGATAAAAGTGTGATTAGTGTTTTTCAACAATCTTCCAAAATGAAAAAATTCCTTAATAGAATCACTTAGAGTATATTGCAACTCTTCCCAATGTGCTTTGTAAAATTTTGCACCAAACCCATCAGGACCTGTACTTTTATCATTATTAGCATAAAAGATAATATTTTTGATCTCCTCCTGTTTCATAGGAGCAAGCAAAATTTCAGTGCTATTGCTATTTGCAACATATTTAAACTCAATATCAAGAAAAGCATTGGTAAGATTATCTGAGTTATATAGAGAGGAAAAATAATTAATAGCCTCTTTCTCAATTTTAGAGGCTTCATTAATTATTTTTCCTTAAATGTCAATAATCTTACCAATATTATTCCTACTTTTCCTATTGGACATTCTAGAGTAAAAAAATTTACTAGCTTCATCCCCAGCTTTAGCCAATCAACTTTTGCCTTTTGCCTGAGATTGACAGAGCTAATATGAAGGGCATTGATTAACTTGTCTTGGGCATTATAAAATTCCTCAGCCTTGCCCAAATCTGAGAAATTGTTATCTAATTCATCCTGTAATTTACCACACTCATCCCTAATAGAATTTATGTCATTTCTGCTTCTAGTGAAATTCCATTTTTTTTCAAATTAGACTTAACCAGCTGTAATGTTTTGTTGAACTTATATTGAGTAATCCCATAAATATTGTTTAAAAAGCAACTGGAAATAGTATCTTTATAATCCTTTTCATACACCCATCCATTAACAAATCTGAAAGGAGAGTAACCAACTTTGTCATTATTTGTGCTGAAAGAAACAAGAATAGGTGTATGATCACTAGTATTTTGGGGTAGAGTACTATAGAAAATGTTAGGAAAGAGATTAGTAAACTGCTGATTAAAAAGAACCCTATCTAGCTTGCAGTGAATGTTTCTAAACTCACCTGATTTCCGGGTGTATTTATTGCCAGCTATTTGGGGCTCTATTAATCTAGTTTTCAACATAATGCAGGAAATCTTATCTAATTTAGCAAAAGGTATAGGATTGCCTCTTTTTTTTCACTATTGTGAAAAACAGTGTTGAAATCCCCAATAAGCATCCAAGGACTTTTAATAACATTAATGTACTACTCAATATAGTTCCAAAGAATTGTTCTATCACTCTCAAAATTCGAAGCATATATAAAAGTGATTTTTAGTATTAAAACCACCCTTATTTTTAAAAGTGCAATGAATGTATTGCAGATCAATGAAATAACTGATGAGTGACCAAATGGTAGGATTATGAAGTACCATAATCCTGCCATTCCCACCATCAATTTATTATTAATAATGTTCCAATTTGAAAGGATTTTTAAATGCAGGTCATTGATCTTTTGATCACTAAGTTTATGCTCAATCAAACCTATAATGCTTGGCTTGTACTTACCTAAGAAATTAACTAAATCAAGCTGTCTTTCAGGGGAACTTAACCCCCTTAAATTCCAGGCTATGATATCCATTTAAATAAAATAAATTAAAAGGAAAAAAGGATACAGAGTACCTAATGGGGGCCACCGTTCCTTTTGTTATCCACCTTAACTCCCACCTGCTTGCCACTTTTTTTATAACTGCTCTTGTCCTTAGGTTTGAGCTGTTTTTCCCACTTAGCATTTCTGCTAATGTATTTGTCTTTGAAGTCATGATCCTTGTCGTCTTCTGTGTCTTCAGTTAATGTAATGTCTGTTAGGCTCTTTGTTCTGCCTATTTTCTTTTTGTTTGCAGGAGAGACAGGTTTTGAAGACTTGGCTGCAACTATAGATTGGTTAACAGCCTCCTGAATGTTCTTAATGATGATGTTGGATTTGGATGGAGCAAGGCCATTAGCCAGCAACGAAGCGTTAGTGTATATGGGATCTGCATTGAGGAGCTCGCTGCAGTTTTCAAGAGAAGCTTATGTTGCATTATTTGATAAATTTGTAATAATTCTTGGGTCCATCGAGAGGAGGGTGGGCTCAATGACCTGTTTAGAGTAGGATCCCACTATTGATTTTTTATTTTTATTTTCTAAGATGGGTTTATCCATCGAAGTTGTGGTAATTTCAGGGTTTATTCCCACAGATTTGTCTGGTTCATATGAAGTCTCCATCATTTCAGATGAAATTGCAGAGTTCATAAGGATTTTAGCCGTAGGCATTTGACTACTGAATCCTTGAACAATTTGCAAACAGGTTGCATCTATACTCATCTCATCCGAGTTAATTGATTTGTGAGAAACTTCATGTTCGAAGGGGGTGGCCAATGATGATGATGAATTAGTTCCAGCTGCATTAATTTCTATGTTAAAGGTATCTGAAATGACTTCAGAATCTTTGCCATTGGAGTTAATGTCATGAACTACATCATCTTGCGGCTGATTTTGCTGATCTTTGTTATTCAAACATTACTTAGTAGAATGCCCAAAACACTTGCAGAATTTACATCTATCTTGAATTGTCTCATACGTAATCAATTGAGAAATAACCTCTCCATCATGCAAGTAGATAGAAGCCTCATTAGGTAGGTCAGCGTCTGCCTTAATTTTAACAAGTAATTGCGCATAACTCAATCTAGTCCCCTTAGCAGTTTGTTCATCCATCTTTAATGGTATTCCAACTAGGCTTCCAATCGCACTGAAAATCTCTTTATCCCATAAACGTGAATTCAACTCTGGAAGACGGATCCATATAGGCATGGTACTTAGTAGGTCTCAATCAAGAACTACTTTCTGGGACCATTTCTTTAAAATAATTAGCTTTCCATTTATGAAATAGGGACCTCCATTAAGAAGCTTTTCACTGTCTTCTACATTTGTGAACCTGAGAATGAAGAACACGTTTCATCTAGTGAAGATTTCGAATGATCGACTAGGGTTCCATGTTCAAACAACAAAATTTCTAAAATAATGATAAGCTGGTCTCTTTCCGAAAACATATGCAACAATAGAGAGATCCCATTTACTTTCAGTGCGGTTACATACCTCTTCAGAAGCCACAACTATTTTTTCATCCCCAATTGTCTCTACTGGATCAATATAACTCAAATCAAAATTCGAATCTTGATTACTTTTTCTAACAAGATCCGCCCATGAAGAAGCCTTTAGATCTTTGGCTGAATTAACTTTTAATGCCTGACTTAGTTCTTGCGCCAATCTAGATAGGTTTGTTGGTTGGTATCTTGCTCCATTAGAGGAGGTGTAAGGCATCTGCTTAGGTTTAGAAGGAACTTCATTTGAAAACCCAGCAGCTTTTTTCGAATGTGCAGAATTTTTAGGATATACGAAAGGTTTCGGACCTTTCTTACGATTCACAACTCTAGTAAAGCCTTCCTCATCCACTAAATAATCAGGAGGAGGATGAGGAGATTTAAGAGAGAGATTAGGAGGATTTGGGAAGGAAGAAGGACCCTCTTAAGAGGATGGATTGTCATCAAATATCGGATTCTTGAAAGATCTGGATGCAGCCATTGCTGTTGTATTTTCTTGGACGAGACCTCAGTTTTTTTTCCTCTCTAGTTTATTCTGTGATATGTCGATGCAATAGGATGTTGAAATTTAAATCAGATGAGATTATAGAAATGAAATGGTTATATATAACCAAATTAAACTTGTATATGAATGAAATATACAAATGAGATGAATTTAAAGTTAAATTCAAACGAGAATTTGGAATTTAAATCCTAGGAAGTTGGAAAATATTTTCTGAAGTATATTAAAATAATATAGCTTTTTTCATAAGGATTTGAATGAAAATCATTTTTGAACGAATTTTGAAAGGTGATAAAGCACTAAACTCACTTCAGTCGCTAGAAAATAATTCTGATGATGACTACAGCATCGTCAGTGTTCATTTTCGAGTTCTAAGTGATGGATTGCTACCTTAGAAAAGTGTTTGATGGAAATTTGTTTGAAAGAAAACTGGTTTGGTTAGAAAATTCAAATGTTTTGAATTTGAAATGGTTATAAATACATGTATATATATTTATGTGATTTCAAAAAGATTTAAAATTGTTAGCCTGCTTTGTGACCAGGCTACCCAAAGCAAAGGATTTGAGTATGAGCATGCATGGATCATAAATCGTTTGGATGAAGTGGAAGAATATGGATAAACCTGGATTTTGGCATTTTTGAAGGTCGGTTCGTGACCATCCCCTGGGGTCGGGTCGTGACCACCCCCGGGGTCGGGTCGTGACCACCCCCGGGGTCGGGTCGTGACCACCCCCTGAGCGCGGTTCGTGACCATGACCCGACCTGACCATCACCATCACGACCATCACCAGCTCACCACCCCGACTCATGAACCATGACCACGAACCACGACCAGGACCTACTACTACACATGTAGATCTTGACCTTTTCTTGAGGCTATGACCGCTCCTACTTTTCCGGATCGGATGCCACGTGTCCTACCATGACCCGATCACCATATGGGCTCTCCTATAACTATAAATACACCTCCAAAGGGCATTTTTAGAGGACTTTTGGCATCTCAACATCCATGGCTGCCATGGCTAACACTTCTCCATGAATAACCACCATCTTCCTCAATAAAATCAATGAATTCAGAGGGAAGTATTTATTGAATTCGAGTGAGAGAGAGAAAATATTCATTGTAATTGTAATCTGTGAATGAAATGAGAAAATATGAAGTGGATGTAGGCTCGTTAACGTCGAACCACTATAAAAATCCCGTTGTCTTGCTTTTTCTCTTATTTTTCAGTTATTTCTTCATATCCTATGCTCTAAATACGACAATTTGGGTGTTAGGACCATTTTTTGGTTTAACATTTTGGTGCTTTCACTGAGAATTGAATTCTCAGCCTATCGGATTGCTATTCTACTATTTGGATTCGAAAGTCCGAAGAAAACAGTCCGCATTTCTACCATTTTCGAATATTTCAGTGATTTTAGTAAAATCAGAACTTCATGGCTCCGAAGAAAGCAAAGGAATCATAAACTTCCTGACTGAATTAAGAATGGATACATAACACGCAGGAGCAGGAGCAGGTGGTCAGCTCGCGACTCGCCGTTCGCGGCTCGCTTAAGGCGACCCGACCCCTCGGTGAGGATCACGAACCGATCTGGAGCTGGAAGGTCGGAGGATCCCGATCACCAAGTGGGACCACGACCCGATGAAGTTTAGCAAACCGCAAACTGAAGGAGCTCAACCACGAACCGACCCGAGTCTAAAGAGTTGTCACGAACCGCGAATCGGAGGACAATAGCGAACCGCGACCCGGAAAAGTGACGACGAACAAGGGTCACGACCCGACCCGAAAAATTGACAGTTTTTGGGAAAAATGCAATTTTCGAATCATTTCAGAAAAGGCTCCATCTTCCAAAATCGAAAAAACTGCGGGGCCCCGGACCCCCGCCGGCGCTGCGCCCGGACCCGCTGACGGCCTCGCATTCGGCTCGGAGCACGGCTTGTCTTTAGCTCGGAATACATTTTGGCGTACAATTATCACCAACGCTTATCAACCGAGATTCGGTAGATAGTCTGAGGATATCGACAGCAAATTGGCAACGATTGTAATTCTTCCTAGAGCCATAATACATGTTTACTGATGTTAATCAATGTGAGGAGCTACTGAAAAGATTCAGCATGATGGCTATGACGGTATCCGATATAGTGATTGCCTCATAACAACCTCCTCTTCCAGAGCTCCGATGGTGTATAGATTTCGCCAATGCAACTGATGATGTTCCTGAACGAGTAGTGATCACCTAGTTTACATGACTTAAACCTGTCCAACAGGCGGAATCCTAGATGCCATTGACATTGAACAATCCGGACACTATTCTGAAGATGACTCAGAAAATCCTAATGACCATGATTCTCAATTATGGGAAACCCGGTAGCAAGTAAGGATCCTAGCGCTAAAAATTTACCCTTCACTTGAATGACGTGGTGAATTACATGTCCTGTGGCTCACTCCCTAAAAAGCTTAGCTAACCTTTGCTATGCCTATTTTCCGTCAACCGCATCGAGATAGATTGATTTCCATGTGTCCAAAGGTTAGATCAATGTACTTTGGTGCCTAGGGTTAGGTACCAATTGAACCACCGCAGGCCGTGATTGGACATATGCATCATTGCTCGTATGATAACAACTTGACTGCTCACCAGCCACCGTATGACCTTGGTCAAGAAATGAGAGTTCGAGATCAAAGTAAATATGAATCAACCATTAGCTATCCACTTCATACAACAAGTTGTGAAAGAATGTGTGAACATTACTTGAATCCTTGCAAGTCGTGCCATTGCATTTAATCTTATATAATCAAGGTCTCGACTGACAATCTATAGCGGAATTCAGGACTTACATAACACCTTGGTGTCTACTGCTAGATATCTCAACCGAAGATGGAGGGGGAATGGTCTGTGGTGACCAAGTTATTGGAGAAGCTGACTATTTGAATGGATGGAATATGTTACGCAACACAGATTGCATGAAACCCAAAGACGCTTCCCCCCAGATGAAATGGAGTGTAAAGGATATGTCAAAATTGCGAATAAAGGGAGCATCATAAATGGAATCGCCCAATGATCTGCCTGAAGACATAAATCCCAAAGAGAATGGTAATTCAGAATGCAGAAGGGTGACATCTAACGAAGCAACTACCCAAAGATTGAAAAGCTTACTTACAGCATATTGATTGCTTCGAGAAAACTCCACCACTATTTCCATGTTCACCTGATTGTGATACACACCAATTAGCCGCTGCGACAGGTTCTGCACCGACCTGAGGCATCTGGAAAATTGCTCGAACGAAACATAGAGCTGAACCAGTTTGATCTCAACTCCCTCCTAAAGAAGTCCATACGAGGGAAAGCGTTAGCTAACTACATCGCTGAATGTACCTCTCCCGAAGAGGATGTGTTAAAGATGAAATCAATCACCTGGAAACTGTATACGGACGGTGCAAGAAATGATCAACGATCCAACGTCGGAGTTTTGCATATAACCCCTGAAGGACGGCTCGAAAGGAATTGCAGTCGAAGAAACCACAACTCGCAGCTTACCTAAAACCAGTAGAAGAGCTGTTGGATGGATTGGAACGTTACAACATTCCTTATATTCCGCACATAGAAGGTCAGAAGGTGGATAATCTGACAAAGTTTGAAGGTTCCGACAATACAGACAAGATGGAGATGATCCCCATCGAGACACTATAAAATCCAACCATTGATCGGATGGAAGTCGATCCAGTGTTGGAGACCGAACTCGGAAGAGAGTCGTGGATAACTCCATGACAAACCTCCTGCAAGACGGAATGCGTCTAGCAAGCTGAAGTGAAAGACATGCCATCATTCTTTATGCCACGAGATATAACATGCAAGTCAACACTGCTTATTTTCATTGGATGGTTGTCCCAAAATAGACACCAACGAGTCTCATTGCTGAATTCACCACCCTGAATGGTTTGACATAATCACTAGTCAACTTCCCGCTAGACGGGAAATGTACATGAATAAAACATCTAATGAGCGAAGCTTTAGAATTATAAAATGAAGATTAACACTTCCACTCCTTTCATCGATCATTTCCAAGTAACTCATTTCTTAGACGCCGGGGGCAATAGGAGATTTGAGCATGAATCGCTCAAGATTACATCATCTAAATTCTAAGCTGATACATCAGGAGTTTGCATGGCCGATTGCCTTCATCTTGCCTAAAGGTTAGCAAGTTGAAGGTTTAGAATGCTTACACCTCAATGCTGATTGATTGTCTGTGCACCAACCCTTGTCCCTGATATGGGATCGAAGGCATATCAGCAAACTGATGAGATATGACTATCTCACCGGCAACAATATCCTATATCCTAAAATGGAAAGTACAAAAGTTCCTATAGGCAAGTGTCCTTTGTTCTCCAGCCAATTACCATCCTAGCAGCGATGTGATGGTGTGCTACTATTAGCGGCACAAACATGATCCCCGGCACTCTATCCTTACCCTCAGCATGGGGGCAGAAAGGCGATTCAAAGGAGATACGACCTCATCACTCGCTTATGATACTTACCTAACCGTCTTTGCCATCTCAAGACCCCGATCAAGGTCTATTCATTCTTGAGACTGTCGCCCCTCAATAATTTGAAAAGATATTCGTCATCAGCTTAAGAATCTGGCAGCCATCCCCTGGCAGAGACAGGATAAGGCAGAATTAACCGGCAAAGAGAATGCAATTTCATTTTCGCTTAGAATAATATTCATTCCTTTAACAGGACTATTCTTTAACTATGAATCTTATATTTGCACTTTTTATGAGTTATTGATGTAATTAACTCAGAAAAATTTACATATGAATGATGAAGGTAACTCGGATATGGTAACGATCAGATTTTGAATACCCGCGTGCAGAGTTATGGAGCACTACCATAACAAGCCCGACTGAACTGCTCGATTGCAAAGTCGTGCCCCCCTTCTAAGGAAAGTTGTATAGCACAAAGTAGATCTGAGATAACCATCCAATCCCTGGCTCACACATGGCAGACCACAAGACAATTGTACATAAATCATTGAACTGCAAAGTCGAAGTCCGACTCCAAATGGATGCGGTGTGACCGTCTATATGGCTCGATCCTTTCCTCGATGCCACCAGATTACATGAATCCCGATAGGGGGCAGCAGTGGCCACTGATATCCTTACCTTTCAATCATGAGATTTGTTTTTACATGCCTCTTGTGTTATTGACATGACTAATTCGTGTGATATGAATGATGCAGGTACCCGAAGTTTGGTGCCAACCACTCCTCCCATAGATTGTTGGAGGAACGCAAAGCCGGGGCAAACGTTTTCCAATGGTTTGTCTGACTGATTCTAATCCTCAGAGCTTGGATAAAAATATAAACCAGGGATGATTGTGATGGGCGTGCATGATTAAAGACCGCTCGATCTGTGACTCCCACTCTCATGATTTGAGAGAGCGTTTAAAGGACGATACTACAGAGTCCGACCAAACTCCATCCCACGAGTCGACGAGATATGAGAAACTTGATTATTGCAAACGACCATCTCTAATCATGAATCAGAGCATACGAGGTAGCGCCTCAGCGAGTGTGAACCGACCACTTGTCCGAAAAGCTCCTTTCGCCAGAGTGAAGCGTGCAGTATGGACTAGAATAGATCTCGAGAACGACATTCAAGACGGTATAATCCTGCTCTTTGAATTAGAGTGTAGGAGGAATGAAGGGAAGAATTATACAACCATTCGCTTGCACAACTCTAACTCTCATGATTCGAGAGAGAGTATAAAAGACAGGAAGATGATGTCCACCAATCTAAGTCTCAAGATTCGAGAGAGAGTATAAAGGACGAGAAGATAACGTCCACAAGGCGTGAAGGTGCACCATGATTAAAAACTGCCTTGACAACACTATATCTCGCTGAAGGATCAGGAGAGTATAAAGGTGCTGGAGACTTAGCGCCACGAAAGAACTCCTACCCCGCTGAAGGATCGGGGAGCAGACTGAAAGCTGAGTTCGAACTCTATCCTGAGCTATGACAGGAGAGTATAAAGGCATCTTGACTAAGTGCCATGAAAGGGCTCTAGAAAGCTAAGCCCGAACCCTTCATGTCCGGACATGAAGGGCAATGCTTGTGTGATCCTAATCAATCCTCAACAAGCCCTGGCCAGGCATCATGTTAAGGATTGATTGGGGGCATAAATATACATGTTTTGCAGAAATTTCAAAATTTTATTATCTGAATGATTCATAATGTGACTATATAACTCTAATTTAGTTACGATCTGAATGTTTATGTTCATGACTAAGTGTGATAAAACTTGCAGGTACATGATAATACAAAAGGAGTGGAATTTAATTCACTAAATGCAGGTTTACAAAGCAAAGCTTGGCAAAGGGTGAGGGCCACTCTCACAACAACAACAGCAGACCAATAGAAAACAAGTTAGGGGCCATGTCCAGATGGCCGACACTGAGGTCTAATGCTAATCTTCCTACGTCACTCAAGGCATGACCTAAAAGAGGCCTTGAGAGTGAATCATTCAATGACATGTCATGCTACGTAATACTCGCAGCTGAAAGGACCCGGCGAAGCCCTCTTGGATTTCTACCCGGCCTTAATTTGAAAATCACATGAGGACCGTGAAACGGATGCATAGGAAACGCCCATTTGCTAGTCCTAACCTATTTCCAAACTGCAAGGTTCAGATGAGGATGGACACATCCCATGCAACAATTAGGTGTGATACAACCGTCCCATCTCCGGCCTTTCCCTTGATGTAGGGGACAAGCGGGAACACTCAGGACGATCACAGTCTGTCTTTTCCCCGTCTGATGCTGATCCTAAGAGCCTGGATAAGAGACAAGAGAACAGCATGGGCTGCGTACTAAAAAATCGATTTTCACTCAAGCCCGACTTATGGAGCAGGGAGTGAATATGAATCCGGAGAAGATATGGATTTGATGCATAATACTCAATAAACCCCTATGGATAGGGGGCAAAGGACACGAGCCTTGAGCGGCATAGTTCAACTACCCGATGCATATATTCAGGATTGAATGATAGAAGCCTAATTAACGGCTACTGCTCATATGGTACCAAGAAGCCCGAGGTCGACCTTCACCTATTTCAAGACTTCATGCCGGGGGCACCAGTGCTGAATCGCAAGGCCGAGCAACGATCATCAATTCCCTAGAAATGATAAAATCGAAGTTCAAGCAGTGACGAACTTGGCCTAGTTAGATAGCAACCATCAGCCCAAGATGAACACGTGCAGGCATGCAGCATGCGGCCTCGATTCAGAACATCGTGGATGGAAACATGGGAAATGGAACAGCTACCTGCAACATTCTAGATGATAAAGCAAAAATTGTGACAAACTCAGGTCATGCACAACCAGCTTTAGCTCCAACTCGAATGGATACTCGAGCAACATTTCACACTCTGCCCCAAGCAAGAACGAAACAATTCGAAAAACAGGAACCCGGTGGGGTCGAATGACTCGAACCATGACCCGGGGGCAATATCGATGCAGGAATAAGAAATCAGCAAATACCCCCTTTGTAATCTCAGACTCAACGCTGGGGGCGCCAGCCATGATCTTGATAATGTGCATCAATTCTTTGGTGGCAACCTGCTCACCAGTTCGATTTGGCACCTCTCGAGAAGCGGTACTTCTCAAGATCATGTGGCTAACGACAATCATAGCCTTTTAACACGGGACATTAGAATATCCTGTTATTCCCACAGATTTCAATATTCGACAACAAGACTTGCTCAGAGGCTTTGACGAATTCAACCCTGAGGTGGATAGACTTTTATGAAAAAAAAGGTTTTAACGTTGAGACGAACGACCAAGATGCTTTTCCGACTAAAGAATGGAGCACCTTCCAATTCCCGAAACGATAGGGACAAAGGAAAAGCCTTGGAAAACAATGACAAGAATGTGCAGTTCCAAAGAGAACCTATACCACTTATTGAGCTCATGATCTTGTTTGTCAAACTCAATTGAAACGAGCATGAGAAAGAGAATCAACGAGACTGTAATGACCATTTCGGACTATGCTGAAGCATAAACGGAGGGCCCTAACTAACTTCATGATGACATTTATTCACTCGCATTCAACAAGATTACTTAACTCCACAACTGATCCGATAGGAGTAACCGAGTCCGCTGACGCCAGATGAGGCAATCCTCACTATCTTACGAAAGAGAAGAGACGATATCAAAGTAAATGTGGTTCAACCATTCGCATATAGAATTCTGACTTTTACTAAATTGAGAAATAGTACAGAAGTATCTGGGTCGACTAAGATTGCTGAACCTGCAACCCTTACTAGATGCGACGACGGAAAGTATAAAATCTTTAAGATTAGATGCCTTATTGACTAAACTCAACCCCCATCGATGCTGGGGGCATAATCCCTGACCTCGGTTGCCCTCTGATGGCATGAAGGGTACGAGCGTCGATTCATGGGCTGACCATGAGGACGACCCTGGCTAGGAGCAAGATTCAAGACATGTACAATATGCCTCTGGAGTATGACCCGATTCATCTTCCCCGATCAAACAAGCCAGCTTATGGGTCAGATGTGAATTTAAAGACTCAAACTGCACCGAATGGAAGGTGTAACAAATTCCTCCACTACCTTACGATAGTGACGATCATACGAGCACTGGTTCACATGATTTCAACTACATCGCTTACTGACTTGCATGTGATTATTGAATTACGAAACAATCCAGAGCAATTGTGGATTCCTTAAAATACGTCCTGATACAACCGTGGATTCCTTATTTTTTTATTGGTATGATACGAAGTAATCTGGCTTTCAGGGTCCTTATTGTTACGATTTGACGCTACCGGGGAGCCCTATATTAATATCCTAATGCCGGGATAGTTTAAAGCTAAGTACAGACGGCAGATTCACATGTCGATTCCGATGTGCTTTATCACAGTGGTCCAGATGCGACCAACTCAGAGCCCGAAGATTCTTGAAGTACCCCATAATTTCGGTGGCTACTTCATACATTGACTCATATGTAAAAGAAAGTCCAACCCTACTACACGCATGGCTTGCACATAATGATGATGTTGTTTGGCAATGACCTGTGCGTGTAGAATCACGCTCGGGAGCCAACGATTTAGCATGACTTTTGACGAATGAACTAGACCTTTTGAGTCGACAAGGTTTAAACAGTTACTTGATCATCTCAAATGCTCCTTCCATAGAACTTCGCCTGACTAGCTCCCAGGGAAGCAATGCAACAATTTGATAAAATCTTCTCAAGGATAAATGACGTTCCAGAGAGATTTAGCTCAACACATTCAAAGCACGTCTCATCTGCAATAAGATGTACTTTGGGGGGCAAAATGTTAGCCTGCTTTGTGACCAGGCTACCCAAAGCAAAGGATTTGAGTATGAGCATGCATTGATCATCAATCGTTTGGGTGAAGTGGAAGAATATGGATAAACCTGGATTTTAACATTTTTGAAGGTCGGTTCGTGACCACCCCCTAGGGTCGGGTCGTGACCACCCCCCGGGGTCGGGTCGTGACCACCCCCCGGGGTCGGGTCATGACCACCCCCCAAGGTCGGGTCGTGACCACCCCCGAGGGCGGTTCGTGACCATGACCCGACCTGACCATCACCGTCACGACCATCACCAGCTCGCCACCCCGACTCATGAACCATGACCACGAACCGCGACCAGGACCTACTACTACACATGTAGATCTTGACCTATTATTGAGGCTATGACCGCTCCTACTTTCCCGGATCGGGTGCCACATGTCCTACCACGACCCGATCACCATATGGGCTCTCCTATAGATCTGAATACACCTCCAAAGGGCATTTTCAGAGGACTTTTGGCATCTCAACATCCATGGCTTCCATGGTTAACACTTCTCCATGAATAACCATCATCTTCCTCAATAAAATAAATGAACTTAGAGTGAAGTATTTATTGAATTCGATTGAGAGAGAGACAATATTCATTGTAATTGTAATCTATGAATGAAATAAGAAAAATGAAGTGGATGTAGGCTCGTTAACACCGAACCACCATAAAAATCCCGTTGTCATGCTTTTTCTTTTATTTTTCAGTTATTTCTTCATATCCTATGCTCTAAATACGACAATTTGGGTGTTAGGACCATTTTTTGGTCTAACAGAAACGAAATCCCAGGAATTTGAATGTGGAATTTAAATTTAACTTAAGTAAGTTAAATGGATCGAAGTAAATAAATTGACTAAAATCAATTTGAATACTTATGAATGGAATATGAATTGAATATAAATCATTCAGAATAAATAAATGTGAGTTTATAAAAAAATGTGTAATATAAACGAGAACCAAAAGTTTTAGAAGGACTGAAATTGTAGAAATATGAAGAGTTGAGTCTCAACATAAGTGGCATTTTTGAAAAGTAATAGGGTTGTAGCATTTTTTTTTCTCTACCTTAGTAATTTCGGGGACGAAATTCTTTTAGGGGGAAGAATGTAACAAACCAGATTTTCGAATAGTTTACTTTAAATATTTAATATGATTTTAAATATTGAATTGATAATATAAACGAATTTTTTTATTAAGTTATCGATTTAATAATCGATTTTGATTTAATATTGAATATATTAAATTATCGTAATATGAAATATAATTGAAATCGAAGTTAAAAACTGAATCAAAATAGTTCTGATGATCAGTATAATTCTATTTGAATATAGATGATAATAATATTAATTTATTATCAAGGAATGAATTGTTTTAAATTTAATTTATATCGTTTTAAATTAATATCTTCTATATATGGTCGAATAAGGCTTTGAAACTTGTCCCAGTGTATTCAGAATAGCAGTATAACCCTAGGAATGCCGGTTGTTGGGTTCAGAAAGGAGTTTGGAATCATGGGTTATTTTAAATTAAATAAAATTGTATCGGTTGATTTTAAAACTGAAATTAACAAATAATTTATTAAAAAAAGGGTTTTCTTCTACCTTAAGTAAAAAAATAATAGTACACTGCAAACTTCAAATCACGCAGACCTAAATGCCTTAACCACTAAGTGTTCTCTTCTATATATCGCGATACGATTCCCCTTTATTTTCCTTTACAAATCGCGACTACCTTCTTACCCATTCATTCTGCATTTCGATTAAATCTTTAATCAAATAAAATAAAAAAAGCCGAGCTCCTCCAAATCAAAATGGTCGAAGCTCGAATTCATTTCAAAGCGTGGATCTTCAATCTCGTGAAGCCGAGTTCTTGGTCGGAGTGGGAATAGAACAACGCAATGGGTGCAGTTCCCTTTTAGGTCATTGATCGATAGTGGAAGGCTACTGGCTCTCGTTTTGATGATGATTAGGGGTGTTGGGTTTTTTGATTTTTCAGACCTCTATCTTGAAAACGACAAGCCTAAAATCCTTGTTTGAGGCTTCTAATAACATCGCGAGGCTCTGAAGTTTACATCAGGGAAGGACGTGATTTCGATTTTTGGTAATAGAGCTAGTTTACAGGTCGGCCATGACCTTGGATTTCTGGAAGGTGCGACTTGAGTTTTTGGCTACAGTGTTCTTGAGTCTGTAGCAGGAACCGGGTAAGATGTTCGAATCTGTGGTGTTATCGATAGAGGAGTTCTAGAGTGGGATGACTGGAGTGCGGTTTTGGTTTAGGGATGGTGTCGAACTCTGCAAAGTGAGGCTGGAAGTGGTTTTTGAGAAGGAGCTTGAGCGGGTTTAAGTGGAAGATGGCACAATTTTGTTGTTCACAAGGAAGTTAACATTTTTGAACTGGAGCAAGATTGATTAAATAAGTTAATTAAATTTAATTAATTAAATTATGGTTGCTAAATTAGTTTACAAATTTCCTTATATATTTGGTATTTAATAATACAAGGTTTTGAAATCTTAAACACTAGACGCGTTGGTGCGTGACTATAAGTAATTCGAGCGAGGAGTGGCATGGAATTTGTTGGAGCTAGCGAGAATTTTAAATTTAATCGAACATGGTTCGATTTAATTTAAAAATTGGAATGAGTGCGATAAAAAAATCACGGTGATTAAATCTCACTCATATTTTATTTAAATTTATTTTTAATGTTAAAATTAAATTTAATGGTTGCTTGGATGCTCGAATATATTATTGTGGTTATTAAATATATATTAGTTATTTAGGATTAGTGTTTGTGGCTATTATATATATATATTGGTGGTTGGATTCCCGTAGTACCATTAACGGATGCCCGCAGTATTATTAGCGGATGACCCTATACGTCCGACCCTATGATAGTGGATGACCTTCTATACCGCGATATCCTGCCTCGAAGCAGGATGGGTATTATTTATGTTGGCTAACGTCTGTGGATGCAGGAAAACAGGTTGGAGGGATCCAACTGGATTCCTCAAAATTTATTATTTGTTTGCTTTCACATATATATTATCATATATGATGTGTGGTTTGATAATTGGGTGGTTTGATTATTTAAAATCTCACTGGGCCCAAAATGTTGATTTATAAAAATACCGTGAAAAGGATATTTCGAGATTTAAATGGAAAACCTATTTTCTCAAAAACAAAATTTGAATTTCGAATGGGCTATAAAGATATTAACTTGTTTTGAATAAATAAAACAAGTATTGAATTTATAAACGATGTTTATAAATTAAATAACACAGGAAATTGAAGTAAATTTATAAATAGTGTTTATAAATAAAATGGACTGATTTTCATCGGATAATCAGGAAATTGAAACCAATTTATAAATAAGGTTTATAAATGAAGTGGAAAATTTATCATTTGATAAATTTGAATATTTAAATTCAAATGTGAATTTAAAAATAGAAATGAGGAATCGTATTAAAGAGCTAAACGATGAAATTTATTCTGATGTTCAGAATATAAATTGAACAAAATAAATAAATCCGTAAGGGTTTATAATTTGAATTCGATTAGTTCGAATTTATTTAAATATAATATGTCTAGATAAAATATTTGGATTTATTTTAAATAGAAGTTAAATTTAATATTAAAATAGATTCTATGTTATATATAGTTAAGTTAAAATAAATAGAATATTCCAAAAATAAGATTTTGGTTATTAAATAGATATGAAATGAAACTTGTTTTAATATATAAACAAGGAAGTTGGATTTATAAACGATGTTTATAAATCGAGTAAAATAAATTATCATTTGATAACTTAGACATTTGAATTCAAGTATGAATTCAAAAGTGAATTAGAAAACGTTTTGAAATAGAAATAATGATTTTATTCGGGGATTCGGAATATAAACTGAATTAAGTCAAATCCAAGGGATTTAAATTGGAATTCGATTATATAGAATTTTATAAATAATTTGTTTATAAAAGTGAATTGGAAATTAATATAGCAAGTTGAGTTATAAACAAATTTATAACCAAGTAATGAAAAATCATAGATTTGAGATAATTGGAAATATTAAGTTGATATATTAGAATGGAGTTGAAATTTATTGTAAACGAAGTTTAAACGTTTATATATAAATATAATTAAAACGAACTCGCCACAGCGCGGTAGTTCGTAATTTGGCATTTCGAACTTCAATTGAGTATCCAGAACTCAATTTAAGTCGGAATTCTTTGAAACAAGAATCGTCAGGACGGATTTGATAATAGTTTTCTAATGGAAGTGAAAAATCTGGATTTCGTCGTATAGATTTTGAGTTATGTCAAAATCAAATTTTCAGAAAAACAGCGCCATAACCATTATAAAACCATAACGGTATATTTAAATAAAAAAGGATTTTAGTAAATAAAATCCGAATTTCCATTAGAAAAATACGGACTTGAGATATAAAATAAATATGAACTCAAGTGGAGTAAGTAAACTGATTTTCAAAACAAAAATCAGATTTGTTAACTATTAAATAGAATTAACAAATTTGAATAACAATTCGTTAATCGAAATTTGATACGAAATTGGGCTTTGAATAAGTAAAGGTGATTTGAGAAATTATATTCGCAATCGAATATGAAACTTGAATTGGAAATGAAATTCGACTTGTTTATAAGAGAATTAAAATATATTTGAACATGATATGTTCGAATTAAAGGGATTGGGCAAAATAGCTAATTAAAGGATAAATTAACGAATTGGGTTAGAAATGACCATTATTGAGTTGAAATGAATTAGAAATGGACGTATATGTATTAAGCAGGTTTGGGATGAAGTATATGAAGATTATAATTTAAGTGCTTAACATAAAGGTACACGTTTAAATTCCATATGAGGTTTTATGCGCCAAATCGGCAAGCCACTTGGCTTTTTTATTTTCTTTTTGAATGGAAAGGGCCTAGAGAGGCTAGTTGAGGTTTGAACTATTGACCGGTACAAAGGAGGTTATGGCGAATTTTTCCGAAAATTTAAGGTGTTAGAATATTTTTAATAAAAATTGATAACTAGAAATCTATATATCGATATATATAGAATTCGATAAGGAAACAAACTTAAAAATAAAATATTTTAAACAAAAAGGAAATCTATAATTAAATCTAGTAAAAATAGAAAGAGAAATGTATATACGTTTTAGAAATGGAAAATTGGTTTAATATGGTAATGATTATTCGAGTTAGCGGTCTTGTCTGTTTTGAAGTTAATATTATTTTCAGTCAAGGAATGAGAGGTAATTATACCCCAACTTGATTGATTTCATTACTAGCTGATAAATAGCAAGATTCAGTCTCGAAGAGAAATGTTTAAAGAAGTTTAGTCAAATGCAGTATTTTGGGTTGTTGTAACGATGTTTTACATAACATTCGTTTTGACCCAAATAAGTGGAATTTTGGAAATATAATAATAAATATCTCCTAAGTCTAAAGATGAATGGTCGTGAAAGAGATAAGTAATTTGAATATTTTCCAATTATTAATTGAAGATATTTTCCAAGTATAGAAAATAAAAGAAGGCGATATATGGAAATGTTTTCCAAATAGCGTAAGAGGCCAAGATGATTATTGAAAATTTTTGGTTAACAAATATTGGTAAGGAAATAAAGAAGTGATTTAATTAATGAAATGTTTATTAATGGGGCCAGTGATTGTTTGATGTGATGAATGAATGTGTTTTTTTCTTCGATATTTAAATAATCGACTATCGAAGTATTTGCCAATATCGTTGTCAATATGGAGAGACCGGTTGGGTTATTATCCGAGAACCACTCTGTATTGGCAGTAGCGTTGTGAATTAGATTATATGAAGATAATCGAATACGGAGTAAAGTGCATTGGCTTTTTCTATTAATAGAAATTGTGCCTTCGGTTTCGTTCAGTCCCAGAACGAACGTGTATGGACGAGTGTCTGACAGAGTATTTCCAATGATCGCATATATTGGTTTGTATAAATATATATGGTGGCGAAGAATTTATTCTCCTAGCATAATATCCAGAATATAATTATGCAATCAATTAGTGATTAACGGATCTGACAATGTGGCATTCAAAGTGATTGTGCTATAAATGAAATGTATGAGATCATAGCCTCAGGCCTCAACAACCGGGAAGTGACAAAAATCGGGCAGGCAGCATGGCTATGTGGGTAGCTCCCATTAGGGTGTATTATGTAACAACCCGAAAATCTGGGCTAGTTTAAAATTTTTATTTTGGCAATTTTAGCGAATTTTGAATATTTAAAATGAATTATTTTAAATAATATCGACGAAAATTTATTTTGAATATAGAAATCGAACGTATATATTATACACGTCGTCGTTAGAATATAAATAATTATATATAATTATAAATAAAATTGAAAATGGCGCGGTAGTTCGATAATTCGATTTCAAACTTCAATTGAACATACCGGGTGCAAAACAATCCAGATTTTAGTGAAACCAAAAATAATAGAATCTAATTGTGAATATCTTTCCAACGAACTCGAAAAATCAAAATTTCATAGCGGGAATCAAAAGATATGTCCAGTTGAAAATTCTGAGTAGTCGCTATGGAATTCAGGCCCTTAAAAATGGAAATTTTGCAAACGACCTCGGATTTCGACGAAACCAATTTTGTTGGATCCGGGATGTAAAGTGTAACACCCCGAGAATTCTATAACTATGAAATTCACAAATTAAAGTATAATCAAATTCAAATCAAAGAACTAAGGGAAACGGGATATGCCATTGCGTTCGTCTCGGAAAAATACGCGAAATAGAGTCCGAGTTTTCGAAAAACGGAGTCCGTATGAAGAAGATATGGCCTTCGGAAGTTTTTAAATTAAGTTTAAAATTCAAACAGAATTAAATAATTAAATATTCCGAAGTGGGGCCCAATGGGCCAGGGTGGAAGAACACCCGCCTGGGCCACCCAGGTCGACTGGGCTGTCGACCTGGGCTACCCATGTCGACAGGGCTGTCGACAGCCCTGTCGACAGGGGTATCGACCTGGTCGAGCCCAGTCTAACCTGGCTGGCCAGGTCTGTGTTTGGCCGATTTTCTGTGGTCTGCTTTGTCATTAGGGCTAGGTGGCAGGCTCTAATTGGTCTCTCCTTAGGATGAATGGCTACGATCAATCCAAGCAACATCAATGGTCCTAATCAGTTCCTAACCTCTATATAAACAACCCTAGACTAAACCCTAATCTATTCATTCAAAAATAAGAACATAGCCGCCATGTTGCTGAGGCACGACTAGGAGTAGCCACCAAATTGGAGAGAGGATTAGGAGGAAGATTCTAAAGCTTAAAGCAACCTAAACAAATCAATTCAACAAAGGAATTTGCGTCTTCAATCCCTAAATTAGAGAATTCATCGCAACGATTGTAAGTAGAGTATTACTTTGGTATGAACAAATAATTGTGTTGGTTTGTATGCTTGAATTGTGGCAATAAAGTAATTCATATTTGTGCGTTCTTATCAATTTATATACATTTGGATTATGTTATTCAATTATAAAGGACTACATGCGGTAGTTCTATGCAAGTATACGTTTGGAATATTCGCAAATTATGTAATCCATGTTGAAGCTATATTTATGTAGTTGATTGATTTAATTACATGCAAGTTTGGGGCTTTGCTACTATGCCATCATGATGTATATTTTTGTACATAAATCAATTTGTAAGTAATTAAAACAAGTTTGGTTATTATAATCCATATGAAATTATGTTGAGAATTTGGCATCATGTATTAAGCCATGCTTTTGTACTAGAAAACCTATTTGCAAACTTATGAATATGGCTAAGCTATGATTGATACTTGGCATAATTGAAATTCATTGTTAAGTCTATATTGTTTTCAAGAATTATATGATGACATATGTGGTACATGGCTAGGTTAGGTTCAAAAAGTCCCTTTTTGTAAGTTTACATGACTAAAGTAAGAATCATGATTTCATGTTAGAAATATTTATGTCATGGTTATGTGAACAAATTTAACTATACTTATGCCATGCTTATGTTTGATATTTATGCCATGCTTATGTTTGGCATTATGCCATGTTTATGCTAGAAGTATTTATGCCATGCTATGTTTGACATTATGCCTAAATAAAAATGTAGGTTCATGTGTCAATAATGATACCCAATTTAGATTCTTGTCTCAACTACAAGTTCACATGCTTTGATTCATGTCACCTATGCTTTATGACCAAAGTACATGTTACCACTATGCAAGTTCACCAGTTTCTATTTTGTATTTCCAACGTCGTATTTCAAGTTCATGCGCTCACATTCCCCTCTTTGTGTATCACGCTTTAAGCCTCCCCTTTCGCATGGCTAAATTGGGCTTTAAAAGGCTAAGCCCAATATATATAATAAACGGACTTGTTAAACGGGGGAAAATAACGTTGGGTTAAAATTAACTAATGAATGAAAATATAAAATAGAAGGGCCCAAGTTCAAGTATGGGTTGGGCCCATGATTGGTGTAACCTTTACACCATTAACTTAATAATGGGCCGCAAATATTTACATATAAGAAATAAAGAAGAATGACAAAATATGTAAATGTAGAACATACGATGTGTTTAACCCGAGGTTGGATTGAGTTGTGATGTAAACCTACCCGGAACCGCCCGGCTGTCCAGTAGTCACAACAATACCTATCCAATGTGGGAGGTTAAACATGGAGCCCAATAAGGACCCGAGGTTAGACTGAGTTGTGGCGTAAGACTGCCCGGAACCAACCGGCAACAGGCAGCCACAACAATACCTGTCTAATGTGAGAGGTCAGGGCCTTAATAAGACAATTAAGGCTGAGTCAGGGTTGTTAGGATTAAGTGGACTAAAGACTTAATCAAAATGGAACATGCTAAACTAAACGGACTGGTGGGGGTTAGGTTAGAAACACTTAACCAACTTAGCATGTTGGCTAGAGATAGAAAACCTAGTAACGGGGGACCCTTTTCAGTAGTAACCCTATAAGGTGTATCATGATACCCTGAAACTAGGCAGGGTGGGGCACGATTACTGGGCTGATTGTAAGAGGTCAAAGCGACGGCGGTGGTGTAGCAGTGTATGTTCTAATGGTGTGCGGGCGTGCAAGCACTCCGGCGCAGAAAAATAAAGCACTGGGCACCAGTAGCATACCTGTGCATTCTAAGGTTGTGTCGGGCCGCTGCCATGGGACTTGATACACCCCATGGTGGGACCAGCATAGGTAACTACAACATCGGGGGCCGTAAGACACATGTAACTATGCGAGTAGGAGCCGATCATTATTGAATGGATCACATCACCCTGATTATGGGGTGCCGGTTGGAAACTAGTTTATATGGGTTCAGAGATTAACACGGGGTACGATAGTAATTTCGACCCTAGACAACTTAACCAGTTTATAGTGCTTTCCCACTTCTTGATTATACTTATCATACCCAGTTCTTTATTCATAGACAAAATAGTACTAGACTTACTCAGGCTTTATGTCTGACTCTACTTTTCTTTCGTCTTCTTTTCTTCCGTTTCCCCCCCCCCCCCCAGGTCCTCAGGGAGGGAACTCTGCAGCTTGACCAGCATTAACATCCAGCTTGAAGAAGAGAAATGTATTGCTCGGACTTTTTCGCTTTGAACTATGGCTTTGGGACAACCACTAAGGGGCTTTTGCAGTTTATAGCCAGTTTCGACTTTAGGCCCTCCTCCGATTTCGTACCAGGCTTGCTAGCATCTCTCGAAGTGCGCCCAACTTTAGTGGATTCAGTAGGGACAGCACAACGCGAAGACCCTCAGCTTGTAGGAATAATTGATAGGCTAATTAGGGGTGAGACTTCAAGTCACCTCAACAGATACGCCATCGACAATAAGGGTTTTCTAAGGCGAGATGGAAGACTATGCGTCCCACAGACAAACGATTTAATAAAGAAGGTTCTCGAGGAAGCACATCACTCCAAGATGACGATACACCCAGGCGGGGATAAAATGTACAAAGACATAAAAAGGACTTTCTTTTGGAAAGGATGTAAGACAATCATGGTGATGTTGCTGTAACACGAATTTGCTTATTATGAAATAAAAAAGTTTGTTGTTTTTCCGCTGTTTTACGAATATGTGTTCTTCTATCTGTCTTGTATATCTGTGACTTATACTTATAAACCTCCACCAAAATTAGGGCATTCCCTTTGAGAGTGACCCTAACGGAGGTGGGGTGTTTCACTTGGTATCAGAGCATAGGTTTACCAGATAAGATAAAAAGTTTTGAAAATTATTTTCAAAAAGGAAATTTAAAGAAGCATTTTTAAAAAAGGCAAAGTCCACTCCCCAAAGCCATAGGTACTATCTCTTATCCTTCGTTTTGAACCTATCCTTTTTGTTTCAGCATGTCCGAAGATCTTAACTTGCCGGAAGGGGTACCAATACCTGGTTGGTTTAGACGATTCTTAGAAGCAAGGGCCACTCAGCCAGGTCCTACCGTTCCTCCTCCCCCAGCTGCAGGAAATCATCCTGCTGCAGCAGCACCTCTTCCTCCACCTCCTCCACGGGGAAACACGTTCGCAAAGATATGTAAAGATTTTGAAGCTATGGGAGGAAGGGATTTCCATGGAACTGAGTCCTTCGTAGCAGCTAGGAATTGGCTGAAGGAAACTGAGGATCTATTCATCATCTTTGAGGTAGAGGACAGACAGAAAGTACAATTGGCAGTGTGGCTATTGAAGGGAGAGGCTTCCTACTGGTGGGAAGTCACTAATGCTGAAAGACCAGTGGAGACATGGGAGGACTTTAGGGCAAGGTTTGAGACTAAATTTCTCTCAGATGCGGAAAGAAGTTTGCAGTTGGAGAAATTCTTATTTCTTAAGCAAGGAGACAAGACTGTTAGAGAGTATGTGAATCAGTTTGATGAGCTGGCTAGGTTTGGGCTTGACCTAGTCAACACCCCGCACAAGAAGGCTCTCCGTTTCGTTAAAGGGTTAAATGAGCCATTACACAGTTTGGCCATGACCCATATACCCATGGGGGCCACGTATGAAAGATTGGTGCAAATGGCATTGCTGAACGAAGAGGATAAGGGCAAGAAGGAGACAAAGGAAGAAAGCTCTCAAGGGAAGAAAGAGGGTTTGCAGCCTAAGAAGACAGACTTTAAGAAAGGCGGGGAAGGCAACAAAGAGAAGAGGAAGTGCAATTTCTGTGGCAAAGTGGGGCACTTAGTAAAGGACTGCCGGAAAAAGAAGGCCAAGGAGAATGGTGGGTGCTTTTCTTGCGGTGAGACGGGCCACAGGGCTAAGGACTGCCCAAAGAAACAAGGACAGGGGCAGAGGGCTGGATCCACCTCAGGGGCACAGGTTCATGTGCTAGAAGCGCCACCTTTGCAACAGCGAGGTACAAACACTTCTGTAGAAAGTGTAGTTTATCTTTATGATCACCCCATTCGCACTTTATTTGATTCTGGCGCATCACACTCCTTTATCTCGTCTGCTTTAGTAGAATCTCTGCACCTAAAAACTAGTATGGTAGAGGACCCCTTAATTGTTTCAAACCCAATTGGGGGCCCAGCTCATTTGTCTATGATATGTTTGGGATTGAAAATTTCTATTCTAAGTGTAGAATTTCAATGTAGTGCCTTTGTTTTGGGCTTTTTGGGGTATGGTTTGATTTTGGGTATGGATTGGCTATCCAGTAATGGGGCCATCCTTGATTGTGAGAAAAGGGTTGTTAGGCTCCTAACCCGGCTCGGTAACACTTTGGAAATTTCTTGTAATCCCTCGTATGCGGTTATGCTTAGTTATCTTGAATCGCTAGATGCCTCTGTTGACAATTTGCAATCAGTTAGAGTGGTCCGGGAATATCCGGATGTCTTCGAAGAGGTGAAGGGCTTGCCTCCGAAGCGGGAAATAGACTTCCGCATATATCTTGTAGATAATGCAAAGCCCGTTGCGTTGCCCGTTAGACACATAGCTCCACGAGAGAGGAAAGAGCTCAGTAAACAGATTAAAGAGCTTCTAAAAAAGGGGTTCATTAGGAGGAGCATTTCAGAATGGGGCGCTCCAGTAGTGTTCACCACTAAGGCAAAAAGTTCATTTCGCTTATAAATAAGCTGTGGAGAGTCACCTTAGTAAGTACATTTGGCAGCATGGTTGGCATTTATTTCCAAAAGATAGTTCCTTTACCTGATAATGCGTGGACGAGATCCAAGATTCACTTGTGAATTTTGGAGAGCTTGCATGGAACCATGAGTACGCAGTTAGGCTTGAGCCAAGTATATTAGAAGTAGAGTAAGTGAAAGTGGAATGAGAGGCAACAGTGAAAACGGTTCCAACCCATATTTTGGAAACAAGAATTAAGAAGCTACGAAATTGTGAAGTTAAAGACGGACAAAGCATAATGGAATTAAGCTCAAGGAAATGCGACTTAGAAGATTGAAGACTAGATTCGTGCATCATATCTCTTCTTAAGAGTATATCCTTGATCCCTCTCTTCCTGTAAAGTTCACTTGCATGCTATCTTTCGTGTATATCCTCTCGGTCCCATTTTTAATCCGATTTATATTGCAAACCCCGTAGGGAGTATGACTCATCTGTTAGTAACACATGTTGGGGCTTGAGGGTGTTCGTTGGATTGACCAAACTTTTTGGGTTTTATAGGATACAGATTTGTCTTAGGAAGGGACTCCCTTGTGACCTAAAAGGAGTCCATCATGCTTAGTTTCCTAGAATCATATATGGTGGTTGGGTCGAGTAATTCTTTGGGTGTCAGTCTGATGTTGATTTCGGTCTTCGGGGCTGATGCTTAGAGAGTTCTTCTCCTAATCAATATATATGTGGCATAGATTTCCAGTTTTGACATTGCCTAATGGGCACAAAGTTTTTACTTGTTTCTATCATTCGACTATACCTTTAGGTAGGACCATTTCCTCTCATTGAGAAAATTTGGAAAATGACCTATAGATTAGAGCTCCCCGAGAAGTTGGCTGGAGTCCACAACGTTTTTCACGTTTCACATCTACGAAAATGTCTACATGAGTCCGCTGAAGTGGTAGAGCCAAATATACTCGAAGAGGCCGAAGTGGAACGCGAAGCAACCATAAGAAAAGTTCCAACCCGCATACTAGGAACGGAAGTGAAGAAGCTACGCAACCACGAAGTCAAACTCGTCAAAGTTCAGTGGAGCGACACCGAGGGAGACGCGACTTGGGAAACTGAAGCTAGAATACGCACTGCTTACCCTTTTCTTTTCGAGGGTACGTCCTTGATCTTTCTTTTTCCTTAAATCGCGCTCTTATCTATCTTTTAGGGTATATTTCCTCGACCTTATCTTTTAGGTAGAACCCTTTTGGATGAAAACATGTATTTGAAACATGTTATGTATGATGGTTGCAAGTGGTTGCAAGTGATTGCTAGTGGTTGCTCGTGGTTGCATATACACACACAATCTAGGTTTTAGATCGGCTCAATCACTTCATATTGCATATGCATATATGTTTGCATTCGTATATGGTTGAACTGTAATGTGTTGTCATATGGATGTTGCATTTGTATTGAATGATTGTGCACTCATGTAGAATCATGAATAGGAAAATTTGCATACATAATGGATTCATGGCACTTACATGATTCGCATTAAGGAGGTCAACTGAATCAGTAGACCGCCTGATTTTGCATTAGATAAGCACATATACACACACTTCGCATATGATCATGAAGCATTATAAGTCTTTTAAGGACAATGGATGCTCGTGTTTGATGGATGAGTAGATGGATGATTGGATGTTAGGATATACATTCCTCCTAACTTGAAGATTTCGGGGACGAAATCCTTTTAAGTGGGGGAGAATGTAACACCCCGAGAATTCTATAACTATGAAATTCACAAATTAAAGTATAATCAAATTCAAATCAAAGAACTAAGGGAAACGGGATACGCCATTGCGTTCGTCTCGGAAAAATACGCGAAATAGAGTCCGAGTTTTCGAAAAACGGAGTCCGTATGAAGAAGATATGGCCTTCGGAAGTTTTTAAATTAAGTTTAAAATTCAAACAGAATTAAATAATTAAATATTCCGAAGTGGGGCCCAATGGGCCAGGGTGGAAGAACACCCGCCTGGGCCACCCAGGTCGACTGGGCTGTCGACCTGGGCTACCCATGTCGACAGGGCTGTCGACAGCCCTGTCGACAGGGGTATCGACCTGGTCGAGCCCAGTCTAACCTGGCTGGCCAGGTCTGTGTTTGGCCGATTTTCTGTGGTCTGCTTTGTCATTAGGGCTAGGTGGCAGGCTCTAATTGGTCTCTCCTTAGGATGAATGGCTACGATCAATCCAAGCAACATCAATGGTCCTAATCAGTTCCTAACCTCTATATAAACAACCCTAGACTAAACCCTAATCTATTCATTCAAAAATAAGAACATAGCCGCCATGTTGCTGAGGCACGACTAGGAGTAGCCACCAAATTGGAGAGAGGATTAGGAGGAAGATTCTAAAGCTTAAAGCAACCTAAACAAATCAATTCAACAAAGGAATTTGCGTCTTCAATCCCTAAATTAGAGAATTCATCGCAACGATTGTAAGTAGAGTATTACTTTGGTATGAACAAATAATTGTGTTGGTTTGTATGCTTGAATTGTGGTAATAAAGTAATTCATATTTGTGCGTTCTTATCAATTTATATACGTTTGGATTATGTTATTCAATTATAAAGGACTACATGCGGTAGTTCTATGCAAGTATACGTTTGGAATATTCGCAAATTATGTAATCCATGTTGAAGCTACATGTATGTAGTTGATTGATTTAATTACATGCAAGTTTGGGGCTTTGCTACTATGCCATCATGATGTATATTTTTGTACATAAATCAATTTGTAAGTAATTAAAACAAGTTTGGTTATTATAATCCATATGAAATTATGTTGAGAATTTGGCATCATGTATTAAGCCATGCTTTTGTACTAGAAAACCTATTTGCAAACTTATGAATATGGCTAAGCTATGATTGATACTTGGCATAATTGAAATTCATTGTTAAGTCTATATTGTTTTCAAGAATTATATGATGACATATGTGGTACATGGCAAGGTTAGGTTCAAAAAGTCCCTTTTTGTAAGTTTACATGACTAAAGTAAGAATCATGATTTCATGTTAGAAATATTTATGCCATGGTTATGTGAACAAATTTAACTATACTTATGCCATGCTTATGTTTGATATTTATGCCATGCTTATGTTTGACATTATGCCATGTTTATGCTAGAAGTATTTATGCCATGCTATGTTTGACATTATGCCTAAATAAAAATGTAGGTTCATGTGTCAATAATGATACCCAATTTAGATTCTTGTCTCAAATACAAGTTCACATGCTTTGATTCATGTCACCTATGCTTTATGACCAAAGTACATGTTACCACTATGCAAGTTCACCAGTTTCTATTTTGTATTTCCAACGTCGTATTTCAAGTTCATGCGCTCACATTCCCCTCTTTGTGTATCACGCTTTAAGCCTCCCCTTTCGCATGGCTAAATTGGGCTTTAAAAGGCTAAGCCCAATATATATAATAAACGGACTTGTTAAACGGGGGAAAATAACGTTGGGTTAAAATTAACTAATGAATGAAAATATAAAATAGAAGGGCCCAAGTTCAAGTATGGGTTGGGCCCATGATTGGTGTAACCTTTACACCATTAACTTAATAATGGGCCGCAAATATTTACATATAAGAAATAAAGAAGAATGACAAAATATGTAAATGTAGAACATACGATGTGTTTAACCCGAGGTTGGATTGAGTTGTGATGTAAACCTGCCCGGAACCGCCCGGCTGCCCAGTAGTCACAACAATACCTATCCAATGTGGGAGGTTAAACATGGAGCCCAATAAGGACCCGAGGTTAGACTGAGTTGTGGCGTAAGACTGCCCGGAACCAACCGGCAACAGGCAGCCACAACAATACCTGTCTAATGTGAGAGGTCAGGGCCTTAATAAGACAATTAAGGCTGAGTCAGGGTTGTTAGGATTAAGTGGACTAAAGACTTCATCAAAATGGAACATGCTAAACTAAACGGACTGGTGGGGGTTAGGTTAGAAACACTTAACCAACTTAGCATGTTGGCTAGAGATAGAAAACCTAGTAACGGGGGACCCTTTTCAGCAGTAACCCTATAAGGTGTATCATGATACCCTGAAACTAGGCAGGGTGGGGCACGATTACTGGGCTGATTGTAAGAGGTCAAAGCGACGGCGGTGGTGCAGCAGTGTAGGTTCTAACGGTGTGCGGGCGTGCACGCACTCCGGCGCAGAAAAATAAAGCACTGGGCACCAGTAGCATACCTGTGCATTCTAAGATTGTGTCGGGCCGCTGCCATGGGACTTGATACACCCCATGGTGGGACCAGCATAGGTAACTACAACATCGGGGGCCGTAAGACACATGTAACTATGCGAGTAGGAGCCGATCATTATTGAATGGATCACATCACCCTGATTATGGGGTGCCGGTTGGAAACTAGTTTATATGGGTTCAGAGATTAACACGGGGTACGATAGTAATTTCGACCCTAGACAACTTAACCAAGTTTATAGTGCTTTCCCACTTCTTGATTATACTTATCATACCCAGTTCTTTATTCATAGACAAAATAGTACTAGACTTACTCAGGCTTTATGTCTGACTCTACTTTTCTTTCGTCTTCTTTTCTTCCGTTTCCCCCCCCCCCCCCCCAGGTCCTCAGGGAGGGAACTCTGCAGCTTGACCAGCATTAATATCCAGCTTGAAGAAGAGAAATGTATTGCTTGGACTTTTTCGCTTTGAACTATGGCTTTGGGACAACCACTATGGGGCTTTTGCAGTTTATAGCCAGTTTCGACTTTAGGCCCTCCTCCGATTTCGTACCAGGCTTGCTAGCATCTCTCGAAGTGCGCCCAACTTTAGTGGATTCAGTAGGGACAGCACAACGCGAAGACCCTCAGCTTGTAGGAATAATTGATAGGCTAATTAGGGGTGAGACTTCAAGTCACCTCAACAGATACGCCATCGACAATAAGGGTTTTCTAAGGCGAGACGGAAGACTATGCGTCCCACAGACAAACGATTTAATAAAGAAGGTTCTCAAGGAAGCACATCACTCCAAGATGACGATACACCAAGGCGGGGATAAAATGTACGATGACATAAAAAGGACTTTCTTTTGGAAAGGATGTAAGACAATCATGGTGATGTTGTTGTAACACGTATTTGCTTATTATGAAATAAAAAAGTTTGTTGTTTTTCCGCTGTTTTACAAATATGTGTTCTTCTATCTGTCTTGTATATCTGTGACTTATACTTATAAACCTCCACCAAAATTAGGGCATTCCCTTTGAGAGTGACCCTAACGGAGGTGGGGTGTTTCATAAAGTTATTGCTATATTTCAAATTTCATAATTTTCTGAATCAATATGTGAGCGTGGCGAAGTAAAACGCGTTTGACCAGTTTCAGATGATTTTAATCGACTGGAAAATGGCCATTTTTCCAACGGTCTCAGAATTCGATGAAACTAGTTTTGTTAGGACCGTATCGTCGATACGAAGCTAGAAAATATTTTTCAGGAATTTTTCTAGTTAGTATTTGACCCCGGTAAAACGAAATACGCGTTCAAATTCAATATATAGAGTTATATGTTGATTTTAACGAAAACTGATCGTAACGATCGAATCAGCTTACGATACCTATCCCATTGTGTTCGGAATGGGGGTAATTAGCTATGGACGACAGGCGGTGGGCCTCGTTTTGAGGTCGAAAATAAAAGTTGCTTTTTGGTGAAAAGAAAAATAATAATAAAAAAAACTCTCCTCTCTTTCCCTTATACTTCTGAGCCCCCCCCCCCCCCCCCGTTTTTATTCATTCATTCAGAAGAAGAAAAAATAAATAAAAGAGGGGGCGACTGTCGATCTCGCGCCGCGCCGACCATCGCGCCGTCAAGCGCGCTCCCCCCCATCTCCAGCAACTCCTCCTCCGACCCCCCGTCTCGATCGGCGACCCTGCTTCCCCCCTCTCTTCTGATTTGAGCCGTCGCCCAATGCCCCGCAAACCCTAGTCGCCCTAAAAACCCACCGCACCCCCCTGAGCCACCTTCTCCGCCTTCCCTTCCTCTCGAGTCCTACAGTGAAGCCCCCTGACCGCTGAGGTGCGCTGACCTCCCTCCTCTCGACGAGAACGCCCCCCCCCCCTTCTTCAAACAAAGACTGTAAGTCTTTAATTATATTTTATTTAGAGATTTATTTTAAATTATTCAAAGTATTTATAATTAAAGGTAGAAAAGGCGATATATTTAATAAGAAAGGTATGATCTTTGTTTTCATAAAAATATAATTTTGATTATAATAAAAGGTTAAAAATATAATTTTTACATGTTGTGAAGATTAAAAATATGATTTTTACAATATAGAAGGAACAGAAAAATAAATTTTATACTATAGAAAGATTAAAGATGTAATTTTTATATAGTGGAAATGTTAAAGATGTCATCTTTATGGTGGTAGCGAAGTAAAATTTCGATTTTTATATATTGAATAGCGAAGTAAAAATTCGATTTTTATATATTGAATAGCGAAGTAAAAATTCGATTTTTATATATTGAATAGCGAAGTAAAAATTCGATTTTTATATATTGAATAGTGAAGTAAAAATTCGATTTTTATATATTGAATAGCAAATTAAAAAATTCGATTTTTATATATTGAATAGTGAAGTAAAAATTCGATTTTTATATATTGAATAGCGAAGTAAAAATTCGATTTTTATATATTGAATAGAAAAGTAAAAATTCGATTTTTATATATGTAGAGAATACGGGCAGAGAAAGTGACAAGAGGCAAGAACGATGAAGATTTCTATCAAAGAAGAGTCAAGATGGTTGGATAGCTTTCGGTGAGAATTTCTCACTCTTCAATATAATTTTCTAGTTATATATATATATATACACTAGGATGCAGACGGTGTTTAGTAGCACCCGACACCCGTCGTCCACAGACCTTGGACGGCTTGTATGCTTGTTTGTTTGATTTTGCTGTGTAGTTGATTGTGTGATGTGAAATGAAATAAAATATTTATATAGTTAAAAATATTTTATAGTTAAAAATAGAATTTTTAACGTGTATATGAAATGAAATAAAAATAAACAAATCGGACGATTTGTTTATATACACACATTTGACTGATATTGATTGGGACGATAAATTTTACACATCGCCCAATGGCATAAATAAAATCTGTGTTTGATTGTTTGAAACCCCACACGGGTATTGGGATGATATTTGACGTACACTAATCCTGATTGTTTAGTTGTATGTCGATCGATCGATTGACAGACTGTTATAAGCATTGGATATTTATATTTGATGCTTATACAGTGTAGAATGCACTTTGGATGATGGTTGATTATTCATCGTTGTTGATATATACATGTGTTGTAGAAATTCCATATAATTAACATTATATGGTAATTGATTGGGCCTCATTCCAGTTTTGAAAAAGGAAAGTTTTGAAATAGAAATATTTGAATAGAAATATTTGAAAAAGAAATATTTGAAAAGAAATATTTGAATAGAAATATTTGAAAAAAAGAAATATTTGAATAGAAATATTTGAAAAGAGAAATATTTGAAATAGAATATTTGAAAATAGGAATATATGAAGCCGTATTGATTAGATTGACGCCATTTTGACGTGAACGATATTTATATCGATTTTATTCATTCTTCAATGAATATTGAATAGATTTGAAATTGAATAGATTTGAAATTCGAACTATATTGAAATGAATTGAAATTCGAATTATATTTAAAGTGAATTGAAATTCGAATTAAACTGAATTGATTTGAAATTCGAAATACACTGAAATGATTTGAAATGGAATATAAAAGAATTCGAATTGAAATTGAATATAAATAAATTCGAATTGAAATGGAATAGAAATGAATTCGAATTGAAATTGAATTGAATTGAAATCGAACTGAAATTGAATTAGAAATCAATTTGAATTGAAATCAATTTGAAATGAATTTAAAATGAATTTAAATTGGAATATTCAATTTTGCTTTGAAATTGAATATGAAGTTGAAACCGTTTTGAAAATGAATTTAAAACGATTTATAAAGCACGTTTTGAATTGAAATCGACGAAATATATATTATATATATTATATATATAATATAATGGCCTGAATAGAACGCGCCGCGGCCGTTCGCGAATTTCGACTATTGACTTCGAATGGATATCGCGGGAGATCCGACCGTCGGATTCTCCTAAAACCGGAACCGTTGGGTTCGTATCGAAAAGAGCTTTCTAACGAATATTGGAAATTAGAAATCTAACGGTTGGATTTGGAATTATGTCCAAATCAAATTTGAAAAAGGTCGCTGTAAGTGCAGTTCGATGGCCATTGATGGAAATCGACTGTACGGGCCTTGATAAAATTATTAAAAATGGTAATAATTTGTGTAAAATCATAAGAAATGATTTAGAAAGAATTGGGATGAAAAACTCCATATTTGAAAAGATAAAAATAGATTTTTATCGAAATAAACTAGTTTTGAACTAGAATTATAATTCTATTTATTTTTAAGTAAATAAATTGAATTTGAAAAGGGTTTTAAAAATAACCAGAATTTCCAATGATTGCATTGGAGTGGATTTGAATCGAAATTGTCTTCGGAATATTTCGATGTTGGAATTCGTGATTATACGGATGTTGTTATGGAAATTTGACAGATATATATTTATATCGTTATTTCCAATACGACATTTGTTAATCGTAGAATTTGATATTGAATATAAGCCGATATATTTTCTATTCAGAGCCTTGTATTGAATATCAAATGTGATTTGGGTTTGTCGTGAATGGTGTCTTCATTAACACTGTTCTTGAACCCAGTTGAGAAAAGATTAAATCTTTTTATTTAGATTTAATGAAGTGTACCAATTAAACAATATTTAATTGGAATTGAATTGATATTGATTCTTGGGTTTATCGTGAATGGTGTTTTTAAATAACACTCGTTCTTTAACCCGATAATTAACGGAAATGTGATTTTGGGTTTATCGTGAACCGTGTTTTAAATGACACTGATTCTTTAACCCAGTCACAGATTAAAACTAAGTGGAGTTTTAATGAATCTTTAATTAGATTGAAAAGATCGAGAATGGAGTATCACCAGTTTTACTCCAGGCGATAGTTAAATCTTTAATTAGATTTAAACGTGAAATGGTAATTGAATTTACCGATAACACCGTGGTGTTAGATATGAAGTTTGACCAGTTTTACTTCATGGGATGAATAGGTTGGGATTGGGAAATTAAAACAAATGATTACTTCGGTAAGGTTCGTTAATCCCGACTAGTTTGAATTGATATTCAAAAATAGATTAAAGAATAAATTCAAGGAATTTATCTTGGATAAAATTAATGGGAACCTTTCCCTATGAATGTGAAATTTAGAAACTAACTGTCGGTTAGCTAAGCAGAATGGTTTTCTGGATATTGATCTGATGTTGGTTTCGGCCTTCGGGGTTAATATTTGGGAAATTATTCTCTTGATTAATTTACGGTTAGTGACTGATGAATTGGAATGAGGCGTATGTTGTGTTTGTGTAACACTTATTTAAAATATACGCAAGTTATTCGGAAAGACCGGGTTTATCCCATTCTGAATGACTGATACGACGATAAGTCAAAGATGAAGACGGTGGTCGAAGACCGGAAGTCTTCACGTCGTTTGGGTGATTACTGATGATCTTGATTGGGGTGTACCCCCAAGAAGATGGAAACAGTTGGTGATCGTGCAGACGTACATGGAGATCGATGGATATGCGGGGTACTAGGTGCCTCCGGTTTCGTTCAGACCCAGAACGGACTTGTAAATGGACTGTGTGTCTGACATTGGATTTCATTCTGTGTGACTGATATCGGTTGCATAGAGTGGTTTTCCTGTGTGGCATGCTAAGATGCAAATGATCGAGGCTTCTGTTGAAAAGCATAGTCTTGTGGTGATGATCAAAGCACGGCCTTTGTGGCGTAGCTTTGTGTAACGTTTACTTCGCGAGTTTCGCACCCCGGTTGTGAACCAAAAACGGGAGACGGACCTCAGGGAGGGCATGCGTTTCTTTCTAGCTAGGGTGGTGTCAGTGACCTACCAGCCCTGACATTTATATACTTTTCACCTGTGTGGTTGTTGCTGTTGCGAGGCGCCTCGGTTTGATCGGACGATCCGGGTCCGCTGGAGTCATTCATTGGCTCATTGACACCCCAAAGGGTGGGGAAACGCAGTGTTCAGGAATTTTAATCCACATCGGTGGACCGGCCCTGACGATCCAAGGGTCACTCGAGCTCTGATCCTGAGACACGGGCTAGAGCATCTCGAATCGGTTGAGGACTATCTTTTGCCTCGGTTCATAGACGGAAATCCAATTTCCAAATTCGTGATTTTGCGGTTTTATTTGTAAACCTATATATGGCGACATAGTGGCATGGGACGCTCATGCCGCCTATGATTGATACTTATGATTTGAAGTTGTTTTATACACTATGCACTTATAATAGTATCAAATAATCTGTTTTAAACGTATCAAGCATTCTTTGGCTATTATAAGGTAAAAACCCTATCCTCCGGCTTGCGTTGCATTGTGTGATGGGAATTGGGTCTTATAATAGCTTCATTTTTCCTTATTTAGCATTGCGTTGTTTGTTTATGCACTGGTATTCTTGGGAGGAAACCCGTTTCGTGTTATATGGCGTGGTCCCTTGATTTACCGAACTTTAAAATAAAGATTAATAACTGTTTTAGTTCTCACACCAGTCACATGACTGACCTGGAGTTTATTGTTTTAACCTAAACTCTGGGTGCCCTTATTTTGACACGGGCAGCTAGTAGTTTTGGTTTTGCAGATTTATATTCACAGGATCCTGGTTTACAGCTGGAATGATATCCGGAAATCTTTGTATCCGTATATCTACTTCTAGTTGTGTATTGTATTATTTTCCGCTGCGATGTATTTAAATGTAATTTAAATCTCTGATATTTCTGTGTAATATTTATTTGTTTATACTCTGTATATTCTTGTAATCTGATGCATTGTTGTGATATACAGTGAAATGTTCTTTTGTATGCGTTCTATTTTGTCATGTTCTCAAACGATAGGGCATTTCGAACGGTCTGGGTCGATTTAGCGACCGGTTCGGACCGAGCGAAATTCCTGCTCGTCACACGTGGTATCAGAGCTTTGGTTTACAAAGCTCATAGAACAAGGCATATTAGAACCATACGAAAGAATTCTTCAGATATTGGATTAGTAATATCCAGTTAGAATGACTCGTTAGAGATAGGATCAGTAGTATCCTAGAACGAGTGTGAAGAGTATATTTTTAAAATAAAACCAATTTTGTTTTGAAAATTTAAATCAATTATTCGTATTTGATTATTTATTTATATTGAATTTGGACAATCCGATATATAAAGATTTTGCATATATGTCTTGCAAACGTGTATTCAAAGTTTTAATATACTGGATAGTTATAGAATCATACTCTAGTTGCCCAGGGATAATTCTGGTGATGGGGCACTGTCGCCAGTATTTATTTTCGAGTAACGAAAGTGAGATTTCTATATATTCCTATTGACTTGTGTGAGAACCAAAATTAGATAGGGCTTATTGTTGTGATTTTGCATCAAAAATCTGATTTTTGTATATGTATCAAAATTATGAGTTTGAAACGTTAATCAACTAATGGATTGATGTTTGTATTGTTTGTTTAATTGTTTGATAAATTTGAACCATTTAGTTCATTTGAATCAAATATTGAATTGTATTGAAATTTGGTCGCATTTGCTTGCATATACATATACTTACATTGAACAGGTCATAGCAAGGGGGCTAGAGCTGAAGAATAAAATTTGTTTGTCCGACAAATAGGTACATGTTTACTACATAATTTACTGTTTTGTTTGGGTGATGATGATTTTATGAGCCGATTGGCTAGCCGCTTGGCTGTTTCTTTTTCTTTTTGAGATCAGAAGGACCGGGGAAGCCATTTGAGATTTCCCGATGCTCCCATTGCAGGGGAGGTTATGGCGAAATTTTTCGGAAATTTATGGTGTTAGCCAAATTTTTAAAGAATTTGAAAATTTTCAGAAACTGAACAGTTGGAGAATAGAAGCCGAACCGAACGTAGAGTTGATTAATCAAACCACTTTCGACTTTGTTCCTTTTCGGGGACGAAAAGTTTTAAGTGGGGGATATTGTAACAACCCGAAAATCTGGGCCAGTTTAAAAATTTTATTTTGGCAATTTTAGCGAATTTTGAATATTTAAAATGAATTATTTTAAATAATATCGACGAAAATTTATTTTGAACATAGAAATCGAACGTATATATTATATACCTCGTCGTTAGAATATAAATAATTATATATAATTATAAATAAAATTGAAAATGGCGCGGTAGTTCGATAATTCGATTTCAAACTTCAATTGAACATACCGGGTGCAAAACAATCCGGATTTTAGTGAAACCAAAAATAATAGAATCTAATTGTGAATATCTTTCCAACGAACTCGAAAAATCAAAATTTCATAGCGGGAATCAAAAGATATGTCCAGTTGAAAATTCTGAATAGTCGTTATGGAATTCAGGCCCTTAAAAATGGATATTTTGCAAACGACCTCGGATTTCGACGAAACCAAATTTGTTGGATCCGGGATGTAAAGTAATTGCTAGATTTCAAATTTCATAATTTTCTGAATCAATATGTGAACGTGGCGAAGTAAAACGCGTTTGACCAGTTTCAGTTGATTTTAATCGACTGGAAAATGGCCATTTTTCCAACGGTCTCAGAATTCGATGAAACTAGTTTTGTTAGGACCGTATCGTTAATACGAAGCTAGAAAATATTTTTCGGGGATTTTTCTAGTTAGTATGTGACCCCGGTAAAACGAAATACGCGTTCAAATTCAATATATAGAGTTATATGTTGATTTTAACGAAAACTGATCGTAACGATCGAATCAGCTTACGATACCTATCCCATTGTGTTCGGAATGGGGGTAATTAACTATGGACGACAGGCGGTGGGCCTCATTTTGAGGTCGAAAATAAAAGTTGCTTTTTGGTGAAAAGAAAAATAATAATAATAAAAAAACTCTCCTCTCTTTCCCTTATACTTCTGAGCCCTCCCCCCCCCCCCCCCCCCGTTTTTATTCATTCAGAAGAAGAAGAAAAAATATATAAAAGAGGGAGCGACTGTCGATCTCGCGCCACGCCGACCATCGCGCCGTCAAGCGTGCTTCCCCCCCCCCCCCCCCCATCTCCAGCAACTCCTCCTCCGACCCCCCTGTCTCGATCGGCGACCCTGCTTCCCCCCTCTCTTCTGATTTGAGCCGTCGCCCAATGCCCCGCAAACCCTAGTCGCCCTAAAAACCCACCGCACCCCCCTGAGCCACCTTCTCTGCCTTCCCTTCCTCTCGAGTCCCACAGTGAAGCCCCCTGACCGCTGAGGTGCGCTGACCTCCCTCCTCTCGACGAGAACGCCCCCCCCCCCCCCTTCTTCAAACAAAGACTGTAAGTCTTTAATTATATTTTATTTAGAGATTTATTTTAATTTATACAAAGTATTTACAATTAAAGGTAGAAAAGGCGATATATTTAATAAGAAAGGTATGATCTTTGTTTTCATAAAAATATAATTTTGATTATAATAAAAGGTTAAAAATATAATTTTTACATGTTGTGAAGATTAAAAATATGATTTTTACAATATAGAAGGAACAGGAAAATAAATTTTATACTATAGAAAGATTAAAGATGTAATTTTTATATAGTGGAAATGTTAAAGATGTGATCTTTATGGTGGTAGCGAAGTAAAAATTCGATTTTTATATATTGAATAGCGAAGTAAAAATTCGATTTTTATATATTGAATAGCGAAGTAAAAATTCGATTTTTATATATTGAATAGCGAAGTAAAAATTCGATTTTTATATATTGAATAGCGAAGTAAAAATTCGATTTTTATATATTGAATAGCAAATTAAAAAATTTGATTTTTATATATTGAATAGTGAAGTAAAAATTCGATTTTTATATATTGAATAGCGAAGTAAAAATTCGATTTTTATATATTGAATAGCAAAGTAAAAATTCGATTTTTATATATGTAGAGAATACGGGCAGAGAAAGTGACAAGAGGCAAGAACGATGAAGATTTCTATCAAAGAAGAGTCAAGATGGTTGGATAGCTTTCGGTGAGAATTTCTCACTCTTCAATTTAATTTTCTAGTTATATATATATATATATATATATATATACTAGGATGCAGACGGTGTTTATTAGCACCCGACACCCGCCGTCCACAGACCATGGACGGCTTGTATGCTTGTTTGTTTGATTTTGCTGTGTAGTTGATTGTGTGATGTGAAATGAAATAAAATATTTATATAGTTAAAAATATTTTATAGTTAAAAATAGAATTTTTAACGTGTATATGAAATGAAATAAAAATAAACAAATCGGACGATTTGTTTATATACACACATTTGACTGATATTGATTGGGACGATAAATTTTACACATCGCCCAACTGCACAAATAAAATCTGTGTTTGATTGTTTGAAACCCCACACGGGTATTGGGATGATATTTGACGTACACTAATCCCGATTGTTTAGTTGTATGTCGATCGATCGATTGACAGACTGTTATAAGCGTTGGATATTTATATTTGATGCTTATACAGTGTAGAATGCACTTTGGATGATGGTTGATTATTCATCGTTGTTGATATATACATGTGTTGTAGAAATTCCATATAATTAACATTATATGGTAATTGATTGGGCCTCATTCCAGTTTTGAAAAAGGAAAGTTTTGAAATAGAAATATTTGAATAGAAATATTTGAAAAAGAAATATTTGAAAAGAAATATTTGAATAGAAATATTTGAAAAAAAGAAATATTTGAATAGAAATATTTGAAAAGAGAAATATTTGAAATAGAATATTTGAAAATAGGAATATATGAAGCCGTTTTGATTAGATTGACGCCATTTTGACGTGAACGATATTTATATCGATTTTATTCATTCTTCAATGAATATTGAATAGATTTGAAATTGAATAGATTTGAAATTCGAACTATATTGAATAAATTGAAATTCGAATTATATTTAAAGTGAATTGAAATTCGAATTAAACTGAATTGATTTGAAATTCGAAATACACTGAAATGATTTGAAATGGAATATAAAAGAATTCGAATTGAAATAGAATATAAATAAATTCGAATTGAAATGGAATAGAAATGAATTCGAATTGAAATTGAATTGAATTGAAATCGAACTGAAATTGAATTAGAAATCAATTTGAATTGAAATCAATTTGAAATGAATTTAAAATGAATTTAAATTGGAATATTCGATTTTGATTTGAAATTGAATATGAAGTTGAAACCGTTTTGAAAATGAATTTAAAACGATTTATAAAGCACGTTTTGAATTGAAATCGACGAAATATATATTATATATATTATATATATAATATAATGGCCTGAATAGAACGCGCCGCGCCGCGGCCGTTCGCGAATTTCGACCATTGACTTCGAATGGATATTGCGGGAGATCCGACCGTCGGATTCTCCTAAAACCGGAACCGTTGGGTTCGTATCGAAAAGAGCTTTCTAACGAATATTGGAAATTAGAAATCTAACGGTTGGATTTGGAATTATGTCCAAATCAAATTTGAAAAAGGTCGCTGTAAGTGCAGTTCGATGGCCATTGATGGAAATCGACTGTACGGGCCTTGATAAAATTATTAAAAATGGTAATAATTTGTGTAAAATCATAAGAAATGATTTAGAAAGAATTAGGATGAAAAACTCCATATTTGAAAAGATAAAAATAGATTTTTATCGAAATAAACTAGTTTTGAACTAGAATTATAATTCTATTTATTTTTAAGTAAATAAATTGAATTTGAAAAGGGTTTTAAAAATAACCAGAATTTCCAATGATTGATTGGAATGGATTTGAATCGAAATTGTCTTCGGAATATTTCGATGTTGGAATTCGTGATTATACGGATGTTGTTATGGAAATTTGAAAGATATATATTTATATCGTTATTTCCAATACGACATTTGTTAATCGTAGAATTTGATATTGAATATAAGCCGATATATTTTCCATTCAGAGCCTTGTATTGAATATCAAATGTAATTTGGGTTTGTCGTGAATGGTGTCTTCATTAACACTGTTCTTGAACCCAGTTGAGAAAAGATTAAATCTTTTTATTTAGATTTAATGAAGTGTACTAATTGAACAATATTTAATTGGAATTGAATTGATATTGATTCTTGGGTTTATCGTGAATGGTGTTTTTAAATAACACTCGTTCTTTAACCCGATAAGTAACGGAAATGTGATTTTGGGTTTATCGTGAACCGTGTTTTAAATGACACTGATTCTTTAACCCAGTCACAGATTAAAACTAAGTGGAGTTTTAATGAATCTTTAATTAGATTGAAAAGATCGAGAATGGAGTATCACCAGTTTTACTCCAGGCGATAGTTAAATCTTTAATTAGATTTAAACGTGAAATGGTAATTGAATTTACCGATAACACCGTGGTGTTAGATATGAAGTGTGACCAGTTTTACTTCATGGAATGAATAGGTTGGGATTGGGAAATTAAAACAAATGATTACTTCGGTAAGGTTCGTTAATCCCAACTAGTTTGAATTGATATTCAAAAATAGATTAAAGAATAAATTCAAAGAATTTATCTTGGATAAAATTAATGGGAACCTTTCCCTATGAATGTGAAATTTAGAAACTAACTGTCGGTTAGCTAAGCAGAATGGTTTTCTGGATATTGATCTGATGTTGGTTTCGGCCTTCGGGGTTAATATTTGGGAAATTATTCTCTTGATTAATTTACGGTTAGTGACTGATGAATTGGAATGAGGCGTATGTTGTGTTTGTGTAACACTTATTTAAAATATACGCGAGTTATTCGGAATGACCAGGTTTATCCCATTCTGAATGACTGATACGACGATAAGTCAAAGATGAAGACGGTGGTCGAAGACCGGAAGTCTTCACGTCGTTTGGGTGATTACTGATGATCTTGATTGGGGTGTACACCCAAGAAGATGGAAACAGTTGGTGATCGTCCAGACGTACATGGAGATCGATGGATATGCGGGGTACTAGGTGCCTCCGGTTTCGTTCAAACCCAGAACGGACTTGTAAATGGACTGTGTGTCTGACATTGGATTTCATTCTGTGTGACAGATATCGGTTGCATAGAGTGGTTTGCCTGTGTGGCATGCTAAGATGCAAATGATCGAGGCTTCTGTTGAAAAGCATAGTCTTGTGGTAATGATCAAAGCACGGCCTTTGTGGTGTAGCTTTGTGTAACGTTTACTTCGCGAGTTTCGCACCCCGGTTGTGAACCAAAAACGGGAGACGGACCTCAGGGAGGGCATGCGTTTCTTTCTAGCTAGGGTGGTGTCAGTGACCTACCAGCCCTGACATTTATATACTTTTCACCTGTGTGGTTGTTGCTGTTGCGAGGCGCCTCGGTTTGATCGGACGATCCGGGTCCGATGGAGTCATTCGTTGGCTCATTGACACCCCAAAGGGTGGGGAAACGCAGTGTTCAGGAATTTTAATCCACATCGGTGGACCGGCCCTGACGATCCAAGGGTCACTCGAGCTCTGATCCTGAGACACGGGCTAGAGCGTCTCGAATCGGTTGAGGACTATCTTTTGCCTCGGTTCATAGACGGAAATCCAATTTCCAAATACGTGATTTTGCGGTTTTATTTGTAAACCTATATATGGAGACATAGTGGCATGGGACGCTCATGCCGCCTATGATTGATACTTATGATTTGAAGTTGTTTTATACACTATGCACTTATAATAGTATCAAATAATCTGTTTTAAACGTATCAAGCATTCTTTGGCTATTATAAGGTAAAAACCCTATCCTCCGGCTTGCGTTGCATTGTGTGATGGGAACTGGGTCTTATAATAGCTTCATTTTTCTTTATTTAGCATTGCGTTGTTTGTTTATGCACTGGTATTCTTGGGAGGAAACCCGTTCCGTGTTATACGGCGTGGTCCCTTGATTTACCGAACTTTAAAATAAAGATTAATAACTGTTTTAGTTCTCACACCAGTCACATGACTGACCTGGAGTTTATTGTTTTAACCTAAACTCTGGGTGCCCTTATTTTGACACGGGCAGCTAATAGTTTTGGTTTTGCAGATTTATATTCACAGGATCCTGGTTTACAGCTGGAACGATATCCGGAAAGCTTTGTATCCGTATATCTACTTCTAGTTGTGTATTGTATTATTTTCCGCTGCGATGTATTTAAATGTAATTTAAATCTCTGATATTTCTGTGTAATATTTATTTGTTTATACTCTGTATATTCTTGTAATCTGATGCATTGTTGTGATATACAGTGAAATGTTCTTTTGTATGCGTTCTATTTTGTCATGTTCTCAAACGATAGGGAGTTTCGAACGGTCTGGGTCGATTTAGCGACCGGTTCGGACCGAGCGAAATTCATGCTCGTCACATATTATCACCTATCTAGAGATTCATTTAATTCCTTATTATATTCGATGTTGTCCCACTCGGGAAACGGTTGCTGATCCCAACCGTTGGTGATATACATTCAATACACTCAAGCGAAATGAGTGGTCGGTCATATGTGGTCAGGTTGCAAGATGTTCTTGTTGAACCCAGTGTATCCTCCTCTAGAGATACACTATCGGAAGGTGGTTCCATACCTTGTCATAGTTGGAAATCAAATCCCCAATAAGTGCTCGCTATTTTTGATTGTATATTATATATGTGGAACGTGAGATAAAAGCGTTCCACTAAATTTCTATTTATTTGATTTAGACACTATTATAATATCAAAAGAGTTTTGATATAAAGATTTTCGTTTCTTTCAAAAGGATTTTTGAAAGTTGAATCATGTGTTTTGGATTCTCATAAGGGAAAAACCCGTTCTGTGTTATACGGCATGGTCTTATGAGATATCGTTTATTTTCTCAAACTGTTTTTTTAAATTGTTTACTCATACCAGCCCCATGAATGACCTGGAGTTTATTTTGTTTTATTTTTCCTAAACTCTTGGGTGCCCAAATTTGTACGTGCAGTCAAGTAGATCAGTATTTTACAGATTTATTTGGAGGAGCTTGGAGCAGGAGGCTTCAACAATATCTAGTATTTTTATTTCCGCTGTGTTGTAAGTGTTGTACTCTGATAATTGTATGTTATACTGTTAAATTTTTGTATTTCAAAAGTTATGATATATTATATTTTGTTCCGCTGCGATGTGAGATTTTGTGTTGTTATTTCTGTTCTTCTTCTACCTTTTTCTTGTTAAAAAAATGATTCGTATTTCTGGGATATTTGGGTTGGATGTGTGATGTATGTAGTCAACTCAGATAATATGGATTTGCGGGCCATTACAGGACATGTTTGGATATATTTACTTGTGACACTGGAAATAGTTGAAATGGTATATAACCATATTTATATTGTAAATATTTCACTTGGATTAGGTAGAAAATCAAATAATAAACACCGTTGGTCAAAATAAATGGTTTTATAAATTTGAAAATTATTTTAAAGTTTAGGTATGAATGATTTGAGTTTATAAAATTTGCATTAAAAAATATATTATATCAATGAAATCAATTCATTAATAAAAAATGATATTTTGAGAATTTCATGATAATTTATCGACAAATGATTTAAATCGGTTCATTTAATTAAAACTCTATTTTTGAAGTTGAAATGAATAATCGATTGAAATTAGAAATTTGAATATATTGATGTTAAATCACAGTTTACTAAGTTGATTAAAGGATTTTGAACTTAAATTGCTTTTGGTAATTTGGATTTCTAAGTTTACGAGATTTTGTAAACTTGAGTTTAATTTGAATTAAATCGAAGAATGATTTAGTAATTAAGAATATAATTTATTGTAATTTAGATTGAAATTTAAAAGGGAATTGTAAAGTAATTTGAATTTAAGATTTATTTTTATTTTGAATTCTTTATTTTGGAATTTACATTATAATTGAATTAAGCGGATTTTTGTTGAAAAATATTTTAGAAGGAAACCGTGTTCAAATCAAAATCTCTTTTGTAATGGCGTTATGGAAATGGAAATTTGTATATGGAAATTCAAAAATTAGTATAATTCAACTTGAAATGTGAAATGTTTAAATGTACAAATTTGATTTGATAAAGGGAATTGATAAATAAAATTTAAATTTATATCTTATATGAGAAAGTAAGATTTAAATTGGATTTATCCAAAAAAAAAAAAATCGAGTATTGAATCTGAGATTTAAGGTTTAAACTGGTAGAATGAAATTTGGCTGATTTTGGGCTTTAATTTTGAAACAAATAAAATGAAAATAGGTTTTGAAATTGAAATTAAGCTAAAGCTATTGAAGGAATTACGTTTAAACTTGTAATTAAGTTTTAAATCGTTAAACTGACGCTGATTTTTGAATCAATAAATTTAAACTTGAATCGATTGATTTAAAGCTTGTAATGATTTGAAATTTGTTTCAAATTGGAATATGAAAATGGAAACGGTTTAAAATAGATTTTGAAATTTGAAATTGGGTTCATGTGGTTTAGGAGGAAATAAACTACTTACTCCAAAATATTATATAAAATTATTTTTAAATCAGTGTTACTTTAAATTAAACCATTTCTATTTAAACTATTTCTCGTATATTATCCATTCAATACCATTCTATTAATAAATATGTTTAATTAAAGTAGCATATTTTAAATTTAACTATTATATACATAAGCTATTTTGAATAGAAATTCTATTTCCAATTCAAGTTGTTGAGCCCAAATTGTTTGAATATAAGATTTCATTTTGATAAAAATAACTGTGACGTGAAAGTCAAAATACGAAAGTTTTTTTTTCTTTTGGCAAAGCCGGCAGGTTTTTAGAGCGACCGCAAACACTTTTATTATAAACAATAATAAATACAAATATTACAGGAGGTTGTCGGTTACATATCTACTACTTGGTTTTTAAGGTGGACCGTCCACCACTATCGGATTTTATAGCAGTCCGTCCACTCCATCTAAACTAGAATACAGCAGAGGAGCTAGTAATACATATTAGACTGCATAACGAAAGTTGAATTTTGATAGTGAACCAATTTGATAAGTGGAATATGAAATTGGGAATCTAATCCAATATTGAACTGATTGGAGAAATGATAATATGGAATCGATATGTTAAATTAATCATTTTATGACATGAAATATGATGTTTATTTAAACATAAAATGATACGGTGTGTAAAATGATGATCGGTCGTTAAAAAAACCTGGGTGGGGTATTAGCATACTCTCTCTTTCAGTACTCGAACCACTTTATCTACTATGTACATGGAGGATGTTCGAGAATGAAGTGGTTGAATTGGCGTAGGTTTACTGAAATGAAATAAGAGAATGGTAATGGATATCCTCGACACTTGTGTTATAATTAAAATGATTGAAATAGTAGCATATGTATGGCCAATGAGGTTAGCTACCTCTAGCAGACACATCCCTTCATATTACTTACTTGACTTATGATTCGATTGGTGCACCTTAATTTGATTGGGGGTGTTGGACGTTGTCGGCCAGTACAGATTACAACCGTTCAGAAAGAGTAAACTGTTAGAATCCTACCTTGGACATTGCATCACTTGCCATGTCATATTTATCATTATCGGAGTCCATTAGGACTTTGATTTAGTATTGTACCGATAGGGGAGGCTCATTGGCTACCGACATTACTGGTTGTTTTACAGGACCTACAAAAACTACAATGCTTTAAAATGTGTTAAAGTGGATCAATGTAAAGCATTAATTCTATTTTGATATTTATTTTACTGATATACATTATTTATTGTAGCATATACTATAGTATGTAAATAGTTTAATGGATCTTTAGGAGATATAAAAACTTGCAACATCTCTTAAGTTACCATGCGCATTAATTTATTGATTTACATAAGAATGTTAGTTCTGACTCAAGTGTTGTGTTTTTCATTATGCTCGGATGAGCCTGAGTATTACAGTTAAGGATTTTTTTCTGGAGATGAAAACTTAATAAAAGACTCCATTTATATTTTGTTACTTCATCATTTCAGTTTGGTTATGTACTTGTTAAATTTATGTTCCTTCCAATCGTGTTTATTCAAAGAAAAAAACTGTAAATTCGTTAACTACTTTATGTATTTATTTATATGTCGAGTTGTATTTTATTTCAGTGTCCGTGTTCTATGATTGATTCTGCTTACCCCATTGTTTATCCAGCATTTTGAGTAAGTTATGTAGTCTAAAATGGTGTGTCGTCACATTAACCACGTTGCTAGATATTTGTATTGTAAATGATGGGAACTATAAGAAAAAATGACGCAATTGGTCTTGAATATTTGGAGTTCGTTCTTGATTTAGAATTGGCTCAACAATTTTATTGGTGTTCGGCTATTCCTGAGTATCTATATAAAGCATAAATTTAGCTATGATCTAAGTATTATATTGCTATTTTCATACAGTTGATGCCAGTACATTAATTTATCACATAACTGAATTCTTATACCTTAACCAACAAATTCTATATTTTATCATAATAATTTCTTTATTTGCAGTATTGATTCTTCAAGTTATAATTGCTTGCAGGCTAATTGTGAAAAAAAGTTGTAAAGCAATCATCATGTCGAAAACTCGTGGGAAAAGGGGAATAGAGCTAAAACAAGAAATATTGCAACTCAATTGCTTCTCAGCATCCAATATTATATTGGTCATCGATAGGCTAAGTTGAATGCATGGAACACTTCAGTCATGCATTTAAAGTATTCCTGTAGGAGCAATTTGAGATATGTTAACATTTTGCCCCAAAAACATACCATTCTAAAGACTAACGACTAAAGTGCCGAGATAAAGGACAAACACCATCATCAAGGCTTCAAGAAAACATATTGTTTTAAATGATTTTTAGAAAAACATCCAAAGTACACATTAGGTTTTTGTAAAATCGTTTAGGGCAATCCCAATCGAAGGAGTGTGGATGTCAAATCGAATGTAATTGACCTTTACTTCCACACAATGTAAAAGCAAGAATAAAAACCAATAAGATCTCTTAATTGTCTTTCTTCTACCCGTCTAATGACTAATATTTAAAATTAAAATGTCTTAGCAGGCTAAGAGTCTGCAATTTCAAAAAAAAAAAAAGTTAACCATTTTAAAAATGTTTGTTTTGGCAACTTTTAGGGTTGTTTTGCCAACCTTTAGGATTGTCAAAGCAATCCTAAAGAAAGCAACCGACCCTGTTGACGGTCAGTCACTTTCGAACTGATCTTCCGTTGGCAACGTTCTTGTAAACCACCCTAGAAAATATAAAAAGAAGCCTCTGCTTTTCTACAGGCACAGATTACTCTAATGTAGCGTGGGAAGATAAAAGGAAGATTGGTTCAATTTACCAAAGTCTCATTTGATGCTCCAAATTCCAATCTATTAAATAATAGTAAAGCAGAAGAATTTCTAGCTCTCTCCTTAATTCTCTCACTTCTCTCAATTCCCCTTAATTCTCTCAATTCTCAATTATCCTTAAAACTCTAAACTCTAAAGATATTTTTTTTTAAAATCAAAAAATAATAGAACAATATATACCTATATCTATACTATCTATTCTACAGCCGCCTAGGGTTCTCGGTGAAATTTAGATCTGAACCGTCACTTAAATTCATCCTCCTCTCGCTTCCCTCCTTTGCTGTATTTCATTACACCGCAGTTCTTTTACTGAGGAATGGGAAAAAAATTCGCCTGGATAACCTACCTACCGATCCCTTTCCACCGCCTTTTCCCCGATTATTCTCCCTTCGATCCTTCGGCGGATGACTTCCTTCCTCCATCTACATCCCGGAGCCCTAGATGGATTGAACCCTTCCTTCGTCTCTTGCCCCATCTCTAAGGTATGTGTTCTTCCACTTCTTCCTCCACGTTCTTTACGCCGTCTGGAAAGAGAAGTATTCAACTTCCTATAAACCAATTTTACCTTGATGTGGAAATGGCTTCATATCCCATACCGATCCGCTAACAATATTGTCATTTCTTTTACCTTACGTCTGGTTCGTCTGGAAAGAGAGTTTTATTATGCAGTTATAAGATGTCTACGAGCACAAAGAAACAACATTTATTTTCATATGCCAAATAAATCAGGATATGACTGATATATAGATGTAATTAGGATAATATTCATAAAATATATTTTTGGCCCATTAGTTCCTTTTGATTAGGGTTTTGAGTTAGCTTTTGTTTTATGTTTACTGTATACAATTTTGCCAAATTCGTTTTATTTTTCTTTGTTTTCTTATTTTACTTCCTTCTTGCTAATATTAATAGATCGGTTAAAAGAAGACCTACATCATTCAACAGTTAGATCTGCATTGGTTTGGTATGGCTATTTTCTTTTTACATTTTCCGCTGATCAGTTTGTAATATGTTTACCTGTCTGTCATGTATACCACTTTAACTCATAGGTAAAAATAACTCAAAAAAATTGTTTATGTGCTGCAGTAGAACATATAGTAAATTGATTTTGATGGGCAAATTAATCCCCAAATCATTGAGCTATCCATCTGGGAACTATTTTCAGGTAAGATTTGTTGATAATTTCTCAAATTTTCGTACTATTTTATTAAAGAATTTTCTAGCTTTCTAAGTGGTTTGTAGTAGCAATCTATTAAATAATAGTAACACAGAACTTTTTCAAGCTCTCTCCTTAATTCTCTATGTTATCTTTATCCACCTTAAGCTCTCAAGATATTTTGTATTACATTTAAATCCTATGAACAAACCTAATAGTATAATAATCTATACTAATATGTTATTAAGTGAGATGTCGTGCCCTTCATAAAATATAAAAATTATACCCTGCACCCAAGTATAGTAAGATCTCTACTAATTTTATTTCGGTGTTGTTATTCGTGGGTTTGGTTGGAGGAAAATAAAATGATAGCTACAAATTTGTAACTTGATTGTTTGATATTTTGTCACTTAAGAATACTACCATTAGCAGGGAAAACAAATAATGTTCTGGTGATGGCTATTTAATTTTGCATTATTATTCCAATATTCTCCGAGCTTACACTATTTCAATATTCATGTTGATGTGTCGGTCAGTTCAGCATGGCCTATTTTTCTTTGTTGCTATTTACTATTCAGTTCAGTATGTTTGTATGTTGTTTTTAATTTACACACTGCATAAATGTATCAATCCGCACCGCATTTAAAAAAACAAATTACCTAAAGTTGAATGATTTGTAAATACATGAAACTGTATGTTTGTTTTCCAGCTTGCAATTTGTACTTTATGTCCAGTTCTAAGCTTTAGTGAATTCATATTCACACCACAGTAGAATACAGCCATGCTTCTATCCTTTGCTACCATCACTACTTTGGTAAGCCTAATTTCAAATTTTGACCTTTTGATTTGCAGAATCAATTTGGGAATGAATAACTTTTCATTCCATATATTTCTCATTTCTAAGTGGGGCACAAATTAAAATCTTTCCTTTCCTAAACAAATTAATTAGGTTGCCTAATTTGCTTGGTGAATTATTTCGCTTTTTGTCGCTGATTTAATTTATTGATGAATTATTTCTCATCTGCAACTAGTTCACTTAAATTTTCATTATCTGCTGCCTTAATTTTTCCAGTGGACTCCATGCTAACGTAATTCATTAAGTAATTCATATTTGCTGAATGAGTCGCTTTGTTATTTACTGTTTTACTTTAATTATAATTATGTTAATTCTATTACCCTCCATTTATTTCCTTAGTTATCCTACTAAAAAACATCAATCATTTTAAACAATAATTTCATTAATTTGTGACAGAGAATATGGTGCAAGTCAAGGAATAATCTAAGGTACTAATAAATTTTATTGTAGAAGTAAGACTTGCTTTTTTATGAAGCAAGACTGCTACCTTTTTAGTTGGTTGATTCTATTTTTTTTCATTTTCTTCACATGTTATATTTGAAAGTGGGGCACATCTTTAAAAATTATATTGTATTGTTTGAATATTAATTATATGCGTACAATAAAATTGAAAAAAATTGTTCAGCTGGTTACTTATTATTCAATTCGATTATTTCTTAAATTCAGTTCTTTATTTCGTATTCATTTTCAATTTCGTGACAATGCTCGGTTATTGTTTCATATGAAGAAATAGATCCTTGCTACCATCAACAAATTAACATTTCTATGACCAATATGTCACTGTATGTGGAAGAGTTTTATTATGCAGTTATAAGATGTCTACGAGCACAAAGAAACAACAATTTTTTGCATATGCCAAATAAATCAGGATATGACTGATATATAGATGTAACTAGGATAATATTCGTAAAATATCCTTATATATAGTGGCAAACTGCATTATTTTACTTCATGTTTTAACATAATATTTAAATACATTGGCACAAATATATTTGACCACCAAATTCATGTTTTACTAAAATGATTTAAATACATTGGCATATCAGTTTGTTCAATACTTTTATAATAGATAGTACAAATAACCAAGGGCATTGATTTATTGATGTCAAAGCGATTCAATTTTCTATCATGACATGTTTTTTTCTTCCATTTCATAACTCTGTGCGGTAATATAAATTTTAATTTTGAATCTAAAATCTAACTTGAAAGATAGAGATGTTGATGTTTTCGATAGAAGTTGACACATCAATGGTAAATGCTTTATATATCAAAGTGAGTTAATATAAATAGCAAAGAAGAAGTCTGAGCATAAAAAATATGTGGAAATTTTTTTGGTCAGCATGGAACAAAAATAACTTAAAAACCTATAAGTGTTTTTGGGTTCAAATAGAAATCATAATTTTCCTCTCTACATCACACTCTTATCACTAAAATAATCTTCATTATCCACTAAATGTAGTATGGAACTAAAATCTGAACTCATATTCATATTTGCAAACACATATATGATTGATTTCATTTTTAATATGTGTTTGGTGTTGTTTTGTAATCATTAACAAGCAACTTACTTTATGGTCTGCTAAAGGTAAAATGTTTTATTTTTCAGTTGATAATTTTCTAAGCATTACTAAATAGCTCCCACAATTTGTTTACCCAAACACTTAATTGTTTCTACGATCATGTCGAGTCCTACATGTCCATTGTCTGGTACTATTAAGCTTAGAACATAAAATTATAAAATCATCATGCTTTTAGTCAATGGTGTTTATATTTTCTAATGTAAATGACCTAAAGGTGAAAATACTTAGACTTAGGTAGAAACACATTTTTATATCATTGTTATTCTTTTACATTCAAAAATTAAATAGTTATCATAAATTATTATATCATCATCCAGAAATAATGGTATTAAGAATAGCGTGGTTTTATAAAATGAAGTTTCGGTACTTCACTAATTATGTTCGATAAAGTTTTAGCCCTTTGGTTCCTACTTTATATCGTAGTTGATTGTTATTTTGCCATCCTTCCTTCCAACTTTAGTTTCATCTTCAAGTAATCTCATGTTAAAAAAATTCTGGGTTTTCTGCTCATCTACTGTATACAGCCGGTGTGTTTTCTACTAACTTAAAATGGTTTATGGATTATGATTATATTTGTGCCACTTGAATTTGTAAAAAAAATCCCATTTGATTTATTTTATTATTTTTAGAATGTTTTCAATTTTTGGCTGAAATTATTGTATCCGGTTTATTCTCCGTTTATCAGTATTTTTTTAATTATGATATATTCGACTATCAAAATGAGAATGAGGCTTTAGCATTGATCGTACAAAATATTTGATGTCTTGATTTTTTGTAAACAAATTTAATTAAATATAGATTTCAAAATTTTGACATAGATAATATTAAATTGCGTTCTCACGATCTGTATCATGAAGTATACATGACGATACCTACGCATGTCATGGAAAGTTTGCTATTATTACTGTGTGTTTACATGACTGGGTTTGCTGATAATGATTACTATTTTACTGTTGACACGAATTGTTTGTGATTCTTCGGATTCACTGAATTTGTCATTATGTAGTTTTGCAGATAGTGGTTGATCATGAAGATATGGGTTTCTATTTATGCGTTTTATGTACCGTACCATTATGCTAAATGAACAAACCTCTATCTGATTTTTAATTTCTAGCCAAATGTTTAGTTTGCGCAACCTTCTAGATTTTATGCATTAAAATTAATACTGTATGCCACATTTATTTGTGACCAATAAATAGTGAAGTGTTAAATAATCCATACTAAGCTATTATAGATGAATATCATTTCGTGCGTTCCTCATGCCTTTGAAATTTTGGGCTGTCTTTTGATTTCCACTTCGCACGTTTAATTTCAAAGAAATATCCAACTTTGTGATATTTAACCTGACATAGGAAAGCTAATGTATATATTTATATTAAAAACTCTGTTTTCCACCTATAGTTTACTATATTGGTTTGCATTCCTCAAATGAAGAAAATACTTCAACTTCTTAAAATCCCAAACTGAACCAAAATGAAACTTTTGGGATTTGTCCTTAATATGGAATAACTAATTTCCTTGAGTCAGACAGCTTTGTGGAAACAGCTTTGTGAAAGAACTCGCCACTTCTAAGCCAACATATCATGTAGATCGATCGGCTCATTTATATTGTTTCCTCCTCACTGCTAAAGGAAAAAAACATGCTTAGGTTATTGATTTTGATCAGATGTTCATATCGACGGTTCACTTATTTCATCTTTTGTTTTCTTTCCTATTACAGATTTCAGTTCCATGGCTGCAAATCAATATCTATGGTTTGTTATTCCCGTACATAGCTTAACTTGCAAATTATATAAAAATTTCAGTTGTGATTTTGACTTTACCACTATTCTCCTGCAGCTGGTGACTGTTTACTGCTTTATGATCATTGTGTGGATAAATGAAAAATCATGTTGTAAGGTAACAAATTGATTTCTAGATATCATGTTAAGAAATAATTATCTATTAACTCTCATGCCTACATATAAACGATATTAGACTTAATAAAATTTTGAATCCATGTTGTAGGTATTGAATTCGATGAAGCATACACGACGATGTTACAATAATGGCGGTAATTAATTGGAAATCTGTTTGCAAGAAGAAGCACATGATGGTTATTGACTACTTCAAAGATCTCAAATATACTTCAGGTAAATAAGTACGTTTTTGCAATTTGTACTTCTGATTTATGCAAAATAGTCACGTTTTGCACCACCATCGAATTTTCTACAATGTCATTTTTTTGTTCTCATTGACGATATAGCTCGAAAATGTTTTCATTAGTTGGTTAAGAATAAAAAATTTACAAAATTTGAGATGTTTGCAAAGGTTGCGCAATGATTATTGGTTTTAAATTAAGTGAAATGTTACTGGTGATCATTTTTGAAATTTAGTATAATAAACAAATAATTTTACAATATATAACTAATATGATCTGATGTTATTAAACATCTAATCAAAAGCAATTTTGATGATGGATTCATGCTAATCTGATGTTATTAAACATATAACCAAAAGCAATTTTGATGATGGGTTCATGCTAAACACGTATTTCAAACCGGTTCTCCAAGCTATATTATTGAATATCGAAGCACCAATTATCAAGGCTAATCAAATGCTAAAACCAATCATTTGCAACTTAGTTAGGGATAAAACATAGATAATCAATTTGTGGGTGCAGGCTGAAATTATATACATACACACATATACACACATACATACATACATACACACATACATACATGTATGTATGTATGCATATATGTTTGTGTGTGTGTATCATGACTAACTGAATATAGGGAAAACTGAAATAAATAAGCAATATGAAAGCATTGATCTATATATTAGAAAAAATAAATATGTAAATGACAATAATATCACATTGAAAAATATTGATATTTTTTTCATGTTTTCTTTTGCATTGCCCTGATGTGGCCATCTGGGTTTTATATAGCAAATATTACCCAATGATGAAGTTTTTCTTTATTTTATTCAAAGTAGATGGACAGATCTTTACCATTTGATAATGGTTTTCTAGAACATTTCACTGTCAATGTGAGAAGATATATAATGTATTAATTTCATGTTAGCTGATATTTGAAAACGATAAAGGACTAATGTGAACCATATTTATAGTAGAATATCTATTGGTAAGCGAGATGAAGTCTGATTGCTATGGTAGTGGACTATAAAGAAACTAAGCTTTATTTTAATATAGACCTCTTTACAGTATTTTTTTATTATAGTATTTTATTTTCTTTATTTGAAGACTCACGCACAAACATAAGATTACTGCAATAAGGTTATAATGCGGTGTAAATTGGTTGACTATTTGTTAATTATAATAGAAAATTGGTTTTCTCCAAGGAGTTCCTTTAACTCATTTTGTTGGCAGTTTCTGCAATTCTACATATCCGCATCATAATAATATGAACTTAGCTAGGCATACTCATATATTTGAAGTCAAAAAAATAGCAGACATAGACTACCGCATCATGATAACTTTTCTACTGTCTCCCACCTACTGAATTTTTACGTCATCCAAATCCACGCTCGCCCATGCGCCCTTAGAGCACTCCCAGCGGTTACCAGAGGAAGCGAAATGGGGAAGAATAGGGGAAGCACACCCTCCAGTAGTGTCGCGACGAGGGTGGGGAAAGAATTGAAATGGCGACGGTTGCCATTTCGAAATTAAAGTGGCGACAGCTAACGGTTCTCAGAAAACCATTTAAGCCTTAAACAGTTTTCAGAAAACCGTTTAAGCCTTAAACGATTTTCAGAAAACCATTTAAGGTATTTTCAACTTAAAAAAATTAAAAATATTTACCTTTAAATGGTTTACTGAAAACCGTTTAGTGTTAGATCACAGGTTTTTGATTCATGACAAGGAAGAAGAGAAGATCAAAGGAAAAGTGATATAGGTTATGATTATCTATTTAATTGTGTCTTAGATGTGTTATATTTTGTTAAAGTCTATCCTCAAATATATAACATACACAAATGCACTTATAAAAAGACAATTCGAGAAAAGACACTTCGTGAAAAGGCATTTCGCGAAAAGACACTTCGTGAAAAGACACTTTGCGAAAAGACACTTCATGAAAAGTCATTTCACAAAAAGACACTTCGTGAAAAGACCCTTCGTGAAAAGACAATTCGCGAAAATACACTTCGTCACTTCGTGAAAAGACACTTCACGAAAAGACACTTCATGAAAAGACATTTCGCGAAAAGACACTTCATCACTTCGCGAAAAGACACTTCATGAAATGACACTTTGCGAAAAGACACTTCATCACTTCACGAAAAGACACTTCGAAAAGACAATTCACGAAAATACACTTCACGAATAGACACTTCACGAAGAGACACTTCATACTTCCAACGGTCATATTTTACAACGGCCATATTTTCTAACGGTCATATTTTCTAATGGTCGTATTTCTAACGGTCATATTTTACAATGGCCATATTTTCTAAAAGGTATCATATTTCATAAAGGGGTTCCTTTTCATTTCTGAAAGAAAATGGGTGCATCTCTTTGATAAAACTCTTCATGGAAGTTGACAACTCTTCAACGATTATATATACATCACAAGTATTTTTTTCACATAAACCAAATCTTCTCATATTTTCTGATCTTAAACTCTATACATTCTTGCATACTAAAAAGCTCTCCATTATTCAAATTACTTGTTGAATCGTTGAAATTATTTCATATCTCTTGATTTAATAAGTAATATACTTCCTTCAATCTTCACATACACGTTATATACTTGAGGATAAGATTATAGGAAGGGTGTACTCAACTGTTGGCTATTCAGTGTTATTCAAGAACACAATCAGAAGTCAAACTCTTGTTATTGTTGAAGTCCTCGGTGTTGTAAGAGGCAAGTGTTGAAGTCCTCGTTGTTGTAAGAGGCAAGTGTTGAAGTCCTCAGTGTTGTTAGAGGCGTGAAATCCCGTTCGGCTGCTCGGGTGTTGTATACCTGTTCCTCCAGGTGAAGTGAGGTTGTTTTTAGTGAAAATCCAGACAGATGGATGGGACGAACGTAGGACGGTGCTCCGAACCAGTATAAAAATCCCTGGTGTGATTTTTCCTTTTTACTGCATTTACTGTTTTATATCTGTGATTTGCTATTATTGCATACTTGTGTGTTATACTCCATATTACACGATCCTTGTGTGTGTATTATACTTGGCAAGTACACATGCACAAACTTTCAATTGGTATCAGAGCACGGTCATCTTATAACCGTAACACAGTTATTTGATATATTCTTGTAATATGGCAAATAACCAAAGTAGTAGCACTAACACCACTTACAGTGAAGGTCAATTGACACAAAGACCTCCTTTCTTCAATGGTCTTAACTATAGCTATTGGGCAACACATATGGCTTTTTACATGCAATCTACTAGGTATGATGCTTGGAATGCTACTCAGAAAGAAATAGTAAATCCAACAACTGAGTATTCAGAATGGACACCGGCTGAGAAAACGGCAGCAGCCATAAATGCAAAAGCAATAAACATGTTGTTTTGTGCATTAGATCAAAATGAATACAACTGTATTAGTATCAGTACCACTGCATATAAAATTTGGCAAACGCTAAAAACCACTCAGGAAGGTACTAACAAGGTTAAACAAGCCAAAATAGCCATGCTGAAAAGTCAGTTCCAAAATTTCAAAATGAAACTGAATGAAACAATCAAAGATATGTATTCATGGTTTCAAACTGTTCATCATGCACTTACTGAATTAGGACAAAAATATTCCAATTTTGATGTTGTTACAACAGTCCTACATTCTCTGACTAGTGAATGGGAAGGAAAAGTATTAGCAATTGAAAAAGCTAATGACCTTTCCGTCATGAAGCCAGATGAATTGATAGGAAATCTAATATCCTATAAAACAAATTTGTAGGCTAGAAAGGAACAGAAAGAAGAAAAGAAAAATGTAGCATTTCATGTCAGAAAAGATGAAGATGAATCAGAATCTGAAGATGAAGACTTAGCTTTTATGGCAAAAGGTTTCAAAAAATTCCTGAAACAACGAAAAGCTAGTCGGTATAACAAAAGGAAATTTGGTTCAAATAAACCTTCATCATTAATTATAGAATGTTTCAACTGTCATAAAAAGGGGAACATGCACAAAGATTGTCCGGAGCAAAAGAAGCAATCAGAAAATGACAAGTTCAAATACAAGAAGGAGAAATCAAAGAAACGAGCTTTCTCAGTCACATGGGATGGTTCAGACTCGTCTTCATCAGAAAGTGAAAGTGATTCAGAAGATGAACAAGCAAATGTTGGTTTCATGGCAATAGAAGATGAGGTACAAATTCCGACATTTGATGAAGTACTTGATATTAGTTGTAACACCCCGTGAATTCTATAACTGTGAAATTCACAAATTAAAGTATAATTAATTTCAAATCAAAGAACTAAGGGAAATGGGATACGCCATTGCGTTCGTCTCGGAAAAATACGCGAAATAGAGTCCGAGTTTTCGAAAAACGGAGTCCGTATGAAGGAGATATAGCCTTCGGAAGTTTCTGAATTAAGTTTAAAATTCGAGCATAAGAAAAATCGGGCCCAATTGGCCAGGGCGGGAAAAGTCCCGCCTAATGCACCCAGGTCGACTGGGCTGTCGACCTGGTCTAACCAGGTCGACAGGGCTGTCGACAGGGCTGTCGACAGGGCTGTCGACCTGGTCCAGACCCAGGTCGAACCCAGTCCACCCTGGCTGGCCTAGTCTATGTTGGTCGATTTTCAGAAGCATGCCTTGTCATTAGGGCTAGGTGGCAGGCTCTAATTGGTCTCTCTTTCGAATGAATGGCTATGATCAATCCAAGCAACATCGATGGTCCTAATCAGTTCAAAAACTCTATAAAAATGACCCTAGACTCAACCTAATCTATTCATTCAAAAATAAGAACGAGGCCATCATGCTGCGGAGGAACGACTAGGAGTAGCCACCAATTTGGGAGAAGACTAGGAGGCAAATTCTAAAGCATAAAGCAACTCAAACAAATCAAATCAACAATAAGTCGCATCTCCAATTGGAGAATTCGCCACACAATTGTAAGTAGAGTATTATTTTGGTATGAACAAATAACTGTGTCGGTTTGTATACTTGATTTGTGGCGATAAAGTAATTCATATTTGTGCGTTATTATGATTCTTATCGATTTGGAATATTGTGTACGTTTGGATATTCTCAAATTATGTTATTCATTATAAAAACTACATGTTTGCGGTAGTTTTATGCAAGTATACGTTTGGATATTCGCAAAGCATGTTATTCATTATAAAAACTACATGTTTGCGGTAGTTTTATGCAAGTATACGTTTGGAATATTCGTAAATTATGTAATTCATGTTGAAGCTACATGTATATAGTTGTTTAATTGAAATTCATGCAAGTTTGTGGTTTTGCTACTATGCCATCATAATGCGTATTTTTGTACAAAAATCACTTTTGTGAGTAATTGGAACAAATTTGGGTTATTATAATCCATATGAAATTATGTTGAAAATTTGGCATCATGATCTATGTATTAAGCCATACTTTTGCACTAGAAAACCTCTTTGCGAACTTATGAATATGACTAGGCTATGATTTATATTTTGCATAATTGAAAACCATGTTAGGTCTATATTGTTAACAAGAATTATATGATGACATATGTGGTACATAGCTAGGTTAGATTCAAAAATCCCATTTGCAAGTTTGCATGACTAAAGTAAAAATCATGATTTCATGTTAGAAATATTTATGCCTGCCATGGTTATGCGAATAGATTTAAAGTCATGATTTAAGTTGGAATAATTCAAGTTGAACTATGCTTTTGTATTAGTAACAAAAGTAAGCCCCTTTGTAAACATGTAGGAACCTTATGAACATGATTTGCTTATGTTTGACATTATGCCTAAATAAGAACATAGGTCTATGTTGTAGTTAAGACTATGTGTCAATAATGATATCCAATTTAGATTCTTAACTTAACTACAAGTTTACATGCTTTGATTCATGTCACTTATGCTTTATGACCAAAGTATACATTACTACTATGCAAGTACACCAGTTTCTGATTTGTAGTTCCAACGTTATGTTGCAAGTTCATGCGTTCACATTCCCCTTTAGTGTATGAACGTTTTAAGCCTCCCCTTTTTCTCATGGCTAAGTTGGGCTTAAAAGCCTAAGCCCAACATATAAAATAAACGAGCGTATTAAACGGGGGTAAATAACGTTGGGCCAAATTAATTAATAAATGAAAATATAAAGTAAAAGGGGCCCAAATTCAAGTATGGGTTGGGCCCATGATTGGTGTAAATCTTCACACCATTAGCTTAATAATGGGCCGCAAATATTTACATATAAGAAAATAAAGAAGAAAGACAAAATATGTAAATGTAGAACATACGATGTGTTTAACCCGAGGTTGGATTGAGTTGTGATGTAAACCTGCCCGGAACCGCCCGGCTGTCCAGTAGTCACAACAATACCTATCCAATGTGGGAGGTTAAACATGGAGCCCAATAAGGACCCGAGGTTAGACTGAGTTGTGGCGTAAGACTGCCCGGAACCAACCGGCAACAGGCAGCCACAACAATACCTGTCTAATGTGAGAGGTCAAGGCTTTAATTAGACAATTAAGGCTGAGTCAGGATTGTTAGGATTAAGTGGACTAAAGACTTAATCAAAATGGAACATGCTAAACTAAACAGACTGATTGGGGGTTAGGTTAGAAAACACTTAACCAACTTAGCATGTTGGCTAGAGATAGAAAACCTAGTAACGGGGGACCCTTTTCAGCAGTAACCCTATAAGGTGTATCATGATACCCTGAAACTAGGCAGGGTGGGGCACGATTACTGGGCTGATTGTAAGAGGTCAAATCGACGGCGGTGGTGTAGCAGTGTAGGTTCCAACGGGGTGCGGGCGTGCACACACTCCGGCGCAGAAAAATAAGGCACTGGGCACCAGTAGCATACCTGTGCATTCTAGGATTGTGTAGGGCCGCCGCCATGGGACTTGATACACCCCATGGTGGGACCAGCATAGGTAACTACAACATCGGGGGGGCCGTAAGACACATGTAACTATGCGAGTAGGAGCCGATCATCATAGAATGGATCACTTCACCCTGATTATGGGGTGCCAGTTGGGAACTAGTTTATATGGGTTCAGAGATAAACATGGGGTACGATAGTATATTCGACCCTAGACAACTTAACCAAGTTTATAGTGCTTTCCCACTTCTTGTTTATACTTATCATACCCAGTTCTTTGTTCATAGACAGAATAGTCCTAGACTTACTTAGGCTTTATGTCTGACTCTACTTTTCTTTCGTCTTCTTTTCTTCCGTTCCCCCCCCCCCCTCCCCAGGTCCACAGGGAGGGAACACTGCAGCTTGACCGGCCTTAACATCCAGCTTGAAGAGGAGAAATGTATTGCTTGGACCTTTTCGTTTTGAACTATGGCTTTGGACAACCACTATGGGGCTTTTGCAGTTTACTTATGTTTTCTTTATGCTTCTTTAAATAATGTAATCAAGACAGATTATGAAAGAGTTATGTTATGTTTTTTGAAAGGATGTAAGACAATCATGGTGATGTTGCTGTAACACGTATTTGCTTTTTATGAAATAAAAGTTGTTGTTTTTCCGCTGTTTACAAATATGTGTTCTTATATCTGTCTTGTATATCTGTGACTTATACTTATAAACCTCCACCAAAATTAGGGCATTCCCTTTTGAGAGTGACCCTAACGGAGGTGGGGTGTTTCACTTGGTATCAGAGCATAGGTTTACCAGATAAGATAAAAAGTTTTGAAAAAAAAAATTATTTTCAAAAAGGAAATTTAAAGAAGCATTTTTAAAGGATAAAATATTATTTTATTTTAAAAGGCAAAGTCCACTCCCCAAAGCCATAGGTATTATCTCTTATCCTTCGTTTTGAATCTATCCTTTTTGTTTCAGCATGTCCGAAGAACTTAACTTGCCAGAAGGGGTGCCAATACCTGGTTGGTTTAGACGGTTCTTAGAAGCAAGGGCCACTCAGCCAGGTCCTACCGTTCCTCCTCCCCCAGCTGTAGGAAATCATCCAGCTGCAGCGGCACCTTTTCCTCCACCTCCTCCGCGGGGAAACACGTTTGCTAAGATATGTAAAGATTTTAAAGCTATGGGAGGAAAGGATTTCCATGGGACTGAGTCCTTCGTGGCAGCTAGGAATTGGCTGAAAGAAACCGAGGACTTATTCATCATCTTTGAGGTAGAAGATAGACAGAAAGTACAACTGGCAGTGTGGCTATTAAAGGGCGAGGCTTCCTACTGGTGGGAAGTCACTAATGCTGAAAGACCAGTGGAGACATGGGAGGACTTTAGGGCAAGGTTTGAGACTAAATTTCTCTCAGATGCGGAAAGAAGTTTGCAGTTGGAAAAATTCTTATTTCTTAAGCAAGGGAACAAGACAGTCAGAGAGTATGTGAATCAGTTCGATGAGCTGGCTAGGTTTGGGCTAGACCTAGTCAACACCCCGCACAAGAAGGCTCTCCGTTTCGTCAAAGGGATAAATGAACCATTACACAGTTTGGCCATGACCCATATACCCATGGGAGCCACGTATGAAAGATTTGTGCAAATGGCATTGCTGAATGAGGAGGATAAGGGTAAGAAGGAGGCAAAGGCAGAGAGCTCTCAAGGAAAGAAAGAGGGTTTGCAGCCTAAAAAGACAGACTTTAAGAAAGGCGGGAAAGGCAACAAAGAGAAGAGGAAGTGTAATTTCTGTGGCAAAGTGGGGCACTTAGTAAAGGACTGCCGGAAAAAGAAGGCCAAGGAGAATGGTGGGTGCTTTTCTTGCGGTGAGACAGGCCACAGGGCTAAGGACTTCCCAAAGAAACGAGGACAGGGGCAGAGGACTGGATCCACCTCAGGGGCACAAGTTCATGTGCTAGAAGCGCCACCTCTGCAACAGCGAGGCATAAATACTTCTGTAGAAAGTGTAGTTTATCTTTATGATCACCCCGTTCGCACTTTATTTGATTCTGGCGCATCACACTCCTTTATCTCGTCTGCTTTAGTAGAATCTCTGCACCTAAAAACTAGTATGGTAGAGGACCCCTTAATTGTTTCAAACCCAATTGGGGGCCCAGCTCATTTGTCTATGATCTGTTTGGGATTGAAAATTTCTATTCTAAGTGTAGAATTTCAATGTAGTGCCTTTGTTTTGGGCTTTTCGGGTTACGGTTTGATTTTGGGTATGGATTGGCTATCCAGTAATGGGGCCATCCTTGATTGTGAGAAAAGGGTTGTTAGGCTCCTAACCCAGCTCGGTAATACTTTGGAAATTTCTTGTAATCCCTCGTATGCGGTTATGCTTAGTTATCTTGAATCGCTAGATGCCTCTGTTGAAAATTTGCAATCAGTTAAAGTGGTCCGGGAATATCCGGATGTCTTCGAAGAGGTGAAGGTGTGACGAGAAGGAATTTCGCTCGGTCCGAGCCGGTCGCTAAACCGACCCAGATCGTTCGAAACGCCCTATCGTTTGAGAACACGACAAATCAGAACGCATATAAAAGAACATTTCACTGTTATTACAACAATGCATCAGATTACAAGAATATACAGAGTATAATAGAATATTACATAGAAATATCAGAGATTTAAATTACATTTAAATACATCGCAGCGGAAAATAATACAATACACAACTAGAAGAGATATACGGATACAAAGCTTTACGGATATCGTTCCAGCTGTAAACCTGGATCCTGTGAATATAAATCTGCAAAACCAAAACTACTAGCTGCCCGTGTCAAAATAAGGGCACCCAGAGTTTAGGTTAAAACAATAAACTCCAGGTCAGTCATGTGACTGGTGTGAGAACTAAAACAGTTAATCTTTATTTTTAAAGTTCGGTAAATCAAGGGACCACGCCGTATAACACGGAACGGGTTTCCTCCCAAGAATACCAGTGCATAAAACCAAACAGCGCAATGCTAAATAAAGAAAAATGAAGCTGTTATAAGACCCAGGTCCCATCACACAATGCAACGCAGCCGAGGATAGGGTTTTCCCTTATAACAGCCAAAGAATGCTTGATACGGTTAAAACAAATTGTTTGATACTATTATAAGTGCATAGTGTATAAAACAACTTCAAATCATAAGTATCAATCATAGGCGGCATGGGTACCATATATCATGTCGCCATATATAGGTTTACAAATAAAACCGCAAATGTCACGTATTTGGAAATTGGATTTCCGTCTATGAACTGAGGCCAGGGATCGTCCTCTACCGATTCGAGACGCTCTAGCCCGTGTCTCAGGAACAGAACGCATCGTCCCTTGGAGCGACAGGGCCGGTCCACCGATGTGGATTAAAATGCCTGAACACTACGTTTCCCCACCCTATGGGGTGTAAGTCTGGTCCGTCAGCCGACCAGAATGCATCGGCCGAAACCGATATAACCGAGGCGCCTCGCAACAGCAACAACCACATAAGTCAAACTCGTCAGGGCGTGTAAAACCACTGACGCCACTTCTAACTAGAAAGAAACGCATGCCCTCCCTGAGGTCCGTCTCCCGTTTTTGGTTCATACCGGGTGTGAAACACGCGAGGTAAACGTTACACAAAGCTACGCCACAAAGGTCGTGCTTTGATCATCACCACAAGACTTTGCTTTTCAACAGAAGCCTCGATCAATTGCCACTTAGGCATGCCACACAGGCAATTCACTCCATGCGTTTGATATCCATCAATATATAACCCCTGAGCTCGTACGTCTCAGAGAAGGGCGTTAAGCAAGAGAATAAATTCTCTGCCGCCAAACAGATATATATTTAATAGAGATCAATCACACGGACTAAAATCCAATGTCAGACACACAGTCCATTTACAAGTCCGTTCTGGGTCTGAACGAAACCGGAGGCACCTAGTACCCCGCATATCCATCGATCTCCAAGTACGTCTGGACGATCACTAACTGTTTCCATCTTCTTGGGTGTACAGCCCAATCAAGATCATCAGTAATTACCCAAACGACGTGAAGACCTCCGGTCTTCGACCATCGTCTTCATCTTCGACTTATCGTCGTATCAGTTATTAAGAATGGGATAAACCCGGTCTTTCCGAATAACTCGCGTATATTTTAAATAAGTGTTACACAAACACAACATACGCCTCATTCCAATTCATTAGTCACTAACCGTAAATTAATCAAGAGAATAACTCCCCAAATATTAACCCCGAAGGCCGAAACCAACATCAGATCAATATCCAGAAAACCATTCTGCTTGGCTAACCGATAGTTAGTTTCTAATTTTCACATTTATAGGGAAAGGTTCCCATTAATTTTATCCAAGATAAATTCTTGAATTTATGCTTTAATCTACTTTTGAATATCAATTCAAACTAGTCGGGATTAGCGAACCTTACCGAAGTAATCATTTGTTTTAATTTCCCAATCCCAACCTATTCATCCCATGAAGCAAACCCTTTTTTTACTTCATATCTAACACCACGGTGTTATCGGTAAATTCAATTACCATTTCACGTTCAAATCTAATTAAAGATTTAACTATCGCTTGGAGCAAAACTGGTGATACTCCATTCTCGATCATTTCAATCTAATTAAAGATTCATTAAAACTCCACTTAGTTTTAATCGTTAACTGGGTTAAAGAATCCATGTCATTTAAAACACGGTTCACGATAAACCCAAAATCACATTCATTAATTATCGGGTTAAAGAACGAGTGTTATTTAAAACACTGTTCACGTTAAACCCAAAAATCAATATCAATTCAATTCCAATTAAATATTATTTAATTGGTACACTTCATTAAATATAAATAAAAAGATTTAATCATTTCTCAACTGGGTTCAAGAACAGTGTTAGTGAAGACACCATTCACGACAAACCCAAATCACATTTGATATTCAATACAAGGCTCTGAATAGAAAATATACCGGCTTATATTCAATATCAAATTCTACGACTAACAAACATCGCATTGGAAATAACGATATATATATATATATATATCTTTCAAATTTCCATAACAACATTTGTATAATCACGAAATCCAACATCGAAATATTCCGAAGACAATTTCGATTCAAATCCATTCCAATGCAATCATTGGAAATTTTGGTTATTTTCAAAACCATTTCAAATTCAATTTATTTATTTAAAAATAAATAGAATTATAATTCTAGTTCAAAACTAGTTCATTTCGATAAAAATCTATTTTTATCTTTTCAAATATGGAGTTTTTCATCCCAAATCTTCACAAATCATTTCTTATGATTTTACACAAATTATTACTATGTTTAATAATTTTATCAAGGCCCGTACAGTCGATTTCCATCAATGGCCATCGAACTGCACTTACAGCGACCTTTTTCGAATTTGATTTGGACATAATTCCAAATCCAACCATTAGATTTCAAATTTCTAATATTCGTTAGAAAGCTCTTGTCGATACGAACCCAACGGTTCCGGTTTTAGGAGAATCCGACGGTCGGATCTCCCGTAATGTCCGTTTGAAATAAATGGTCGAAATTCACGAACTGCCGCGGCGCGGCGCGTTCTATTCAGGCCATTATATTATATATATAATATATATAATATATATTTCGTCGATTTCTATTTAAAACGAATTATATAAATAGTTTTAAAATCGTTTCAAAAGCTATTTCAACTTTCTTTTCAATTCAAATCAAAATTGAATTCTTCTTTATAAATTCGTTTTAAAATTCATTTTTATTCAATTCAAATTTCAATTCAATTTATTTCGAAATCGTTTTCAATTCAATTCATTTCGAAATCGTTTTCAATTCATTTCATTTCGAAATCGTTTTCAATTCATTTTGAATTCGTTTTCAATTCATTTCATTTCGAAATCGTTTTCAATTCCTTTTGAATTCGTTTTCAATTCATTTCATTTCGAAATCGTTTTCAATTCATTTCATTTCGAAATGAATAGAATCGATATAAATCGTTTTCGTCAAAATGGCGTCAATCTAATCAACACGGCTTCATAAATTTCTATTTTCAAATATTCTATTTCAAATATTTCTTTTTCAAAATAGTTGTTATTATCAAAATATTTCGTTCAACACATGACCAATCTCAATGAATGAGTACTGTCAACACATGAACTTTCATTTTATATCGATAAAGGTGCAATTTTTATTACTAAAATATTTCGTTCAACACATGACCAATCTCAATGAATGAGTACTGTCAACACATGAACTTTTATTTTATAATATTCTTTATTTTCTAAATTGGAATGAGGCCCAACAAATCACCATATAATTTTAATTATATGGATTTTCATACATCACATGTATATAATAGCATTGAAAAATAATCAACCATCAACCAAAGTGCACTACACTGTATAAGCATCAAGTATAGATATTCAACGCTTATAACAGCCTGTCAATCAATCGATCGACATATTTAATCAATCAGGATGAGTGAACTTCAAATTTCATCCCAACACCCGTGTGGGGTTTCAAACAATCAAACACATATTTTATTTGTGCAGTTGGGCGATGTGTGAAATTTATCGACCCAATCAATGTCAGTCAAATCAGTGTACATAAACAAACCGTCTGGTTTGTAAATGAATATTTTATTTTATTCACTTTCACTATATTCATATTCACGTTAAAATTTATATTTTAAACGATAAAACATGTTATTCCAACATATGAATTTCTATTATTCATTTACACAATAAAATGATATTTTTATTTTCTAACATATTTTAGAAAATTTCGGCGGCATAACGGCACGATACTAGAAACGGGACGAGGCCTAGCCTTATCCCCGGTCTAGTGAAGGCCCACGCCATTCACACATCAATCAGATCAATTTCATCTCACCAAACAATTCAATTCAAACAAATAATTCAACTAATCTATGCAACCAAACAAACAAGTCCATGGTCTGTGGACGATTGTGTCGGGTGCTACTAAGCACCGTCTGCATCCTAGTATATATATTTAAATAGAAATGAAATTGAAAGGTGAGAAATTCTCACAAATAGCTATCCAAGCTCCATGGCACTTCATTTGCAGAAGTCTTCGTTGTTTCGCCTTTTTGTCACCTTCGTTGTCCGCTTTCACTACATATGTAAAAATCGAATTTTTACATCGCTATTCAATATATAAAAATCATATTTTTATTTAAAGATTATATTTTTAATATAAAGATTATATTTTTAATATTCCTATGATGTAAAAATTATATTTTTATTGCTTTTAAAAATATAAAAATCATATCTTACATCTTTTACTTAATAAAAATTCCGTCTTTTCTATTTTAAAGATCAAATCTTTTTCCTTTTAAAGTTAAAACCTTTTTCTTTTTAAAATTAAAACCTTCTTTTTTTTATAAAAAAATCAGTTTTTATTCTTTTTATAAAATTCAGTTTTTATTCTCTATAAAAAAAATCATATTTTTATTTAATCCTTCTGTAATGAAAAGATATCGGGGGGGGGGGGGCCTGGTTAAGGTAGGAGGGGGTTTCTCTTTTTTTTTTTTATTATTTAATTTTCCACAAAAAGCAACTTTTATTTTCGACTTCAAAACGAGGCCCACCGCCTGTCGTCCCTAACGTTTTACCCCCATTCTGAACACAATGGGATATGTATCGCAAGCTGATTCGATAGTTACAATCAGTTTTCATCAAAATCAACATATAACTCTATAAATTGATTTTGAACACGCATTTCAATTTACCGGGGACACATACTAACTCTAAAAATTCTCGAAAAATATTTTCTAGCTTCGTATTGACGATACGGTCCTAACAAAACTAGTTTCGTCGAATTCTGAGACCGTTTGAAAAATGGCCAATTTCCAGTCGATTAAAATCAACTGAAACTGGTCAAACGCGTTTTCCTTTGCCACGCTCACATATTGATTCAAAAAACTATGAAATTTGGAATCTAGCAATAATTCGACATCACGGACCCAACAAAACTGGCTTCGTCGAAATCCGAGGTCGTTTGCAAAATGTCCATTTTTAAGGGCCTGAATTCCATAGCGACTATTCAGAATTTTCAACTGGACATATCTTATCATTTCTAAGATGAAATCTCGGTTTTTCGGATTTGATAGAAAGATATTATCAATTAGATCCTATCATTTTTGGTTTCACTAAAATCCGGATTATTTTGCACCCGGTACATTCAAATGAAATTTGAAATCGAATTATCGAACTACAGCGCCATTTTCAATTCTATTTATAATTATATATAAATATTTATATTCTAACGACGACGTATATAAATATATACATCGAATTCAATTCAAAATAAATTTCTCGTCGATATTATTTAAAATAATTCATTTTAAATAATCAAAACTCGCTAAAATTGCCAAAATAAAAATTTTAAACTGGCCCAGATTTTCGGGTTGTTACAGAAGGGCTTGCCTCCGAAGCGGGAAATAGACTTCCGCATATACCTTGTAGATAATGCAAAGCCCGTTGCGTTGCCCGTTAAACACATGGCTCCACGGGAAAGGAAAGAGCTCAGTAAACAGATTAAAGAGCTTCTAGAAAAGGGGTTCATTAGGAGGAGCATTTCAGAATGGGGCGCTCCAGTGGTGTTCGCTACAAAGGCGGATGGTTCACTCCGTCTATGTGTTGACTATAGGGAGCTCAACAAGCTAACGAAAAAGAATAGGCACCCTCTCCCTAGAATTGACGATTTATTTGACCAGCTTGTAGGAGCGTCTGTTTTCTCCCAGCTCGATTTAGCAACCGGTTTTCATCAGCTAAGGGTGGCTGAAGATAGCATCGATAAAACGGCGTTCAGAACCCCAGACGGCTTCTTTGAGTGGCTTGTCATGCCTTTCGGCTTGACAAATGCACCTGCTTACTTCGTGGACCTGATGAGTAGGGTATTCAGAGATTTCCTCAACAAGTTCGTGGTGGCCTTCGTAGATGATATCCTTATCTTCTCAAAGAGTGAAGAGGAACACGCTCAACACTTAAGGGCAATCATGGAAACTTTGCGAGTCCATCAACTAAAAGCCAAATTCTCCAAATGCCACTTTTGGAGAGAAGAGGTGAGGTTCCTTGGGCACATAGTATCCAAACAAGGGTCGGCGGTGGACCCTGCTAAGGTAGTGGCGGTACAGGATTGGAAGACGCCAAGGAATGCAACTGAGGTCCGAAGTTTTCTAGGACTAGCAGGTTTCTATCGAAAATTCATAAGGGATTTTGCGAAAATCTCAGCTCCGCTCACGAAATTGACCAAGAAAAATCTAGTGTTCAATTGGGACTTGGACTGCGAGTTTGCTTTCCAACGACTGAAAAGGGCTCTTACAACAGCCCCAGTTTTGACGCTGCCAGATGGGAGCAAGATGTTCACTGTTTATACAGATGCATGTGGGACAGGGCTAGGCGCAGTCTTAATGCAAGAAGGGAGGGTAGTAGCTTATGGCGGGAGGCAGTTGAATGTGCATGAAAAGAACTAACCAACCCACGATCTTGAGTTAGCCGCCATCGTCTTTGCACTCAAGTCTTGGCGACACTATCTCTTAGGTGAGAAGTTCGAACTTTACACGGACCATAAATCGTTGAAATATCTTTTCTCGCAGAGGGATCTTAACTTGAGGCAACAGAGATGGATGGAGTTTCTTGCCTCGTACGATTTCGAAATCTCCTATACGCCGGGCAAAGGCAACGTAGTGGCAGACGCGTTGAGCCGAAAGAAATTGACCCTAAGCCCGTTGTTTGTTGAAAGACAAAGCCTAGAGTTTATAGCCAGCTTCGACTTTAGGCCCTCCTCCGATTTCGTACCAGGCTTACTAGCATCTCTCGAAGTACGGCCAACTTTAGTGGATTTAGTAGGGACAGCACAGCGCGAAGACCCTCAGCTTGTGGAAATGATTGATAGGCTAATTAGGGGTGAGACTTCAAGTCACCTCAACAGATACTCCATCGACGATAAGGGTTTGCTAAGACGAGACGGAAGACTATGCGTCCCACAGACAAAAGATTTAGTAAAGAAGGTTCTCGAGGAAGCACATCACTCCAAGATGACGATACACCCAGGCGGAGATAAAATGTACAAAGATATAAAAAGGACTTTCTTATGGAACGGCATGACAAAGGACGTGGCAGAATTCGTTTCTAAGTGTATGGTGTGCCAACAGGTTAAGGCGGAACAGAAAAAGCCTGGCGGACTGTTACATCCTCTAGAGGTCCCGCAGTGGAAGTGGGATAGCATCTCAATGGACTTCATCGATGGGCTGCCTAGGTCTAGGAGAGGCAACACTAGCATTTGGGTAATAGTGGATAGGCTTACTAAAAGCACCCACTTTTTACCTGTTAAAAGTAAAAGAACTGCCTCATCCCTAGCATCTCTTTACCTTAAGGAAATCGTTCGACTCCACGGAATACCATCTAGCATCGTTAGTGACCGAGACCCCATCTTCACCAGTGAGTTTTGGCGGAGTCTGCAAGAAGCAGTAGGAACGCAGTTATGCTTGAGCACAGCCTATCATCCGCAAACCGACGGCCAAACAGAGAGAGTAAACAGAGTTTTGGAAGACCTTTTAAGACTATGCGTCCTTGACTTCGGAGGGACGTGGGAAGACCACCTTCCTTTGGTGGAATTTGCCTACAACAACAGCTATCAAGCAACCATCGGAATGGCGCCCTTCGAAGCTTTATATGGAAGACCGTGCCGATCGCCCACTTGTTGGTGGGAGTCTACTGATAAGCTCATACTTGGACCAGATATGATCCGAGAGACTTCAGAGAAAGTAGACTTAATATGAAGAAGGATGAAGACGGCCCAAGACAGACAAAAGTCCTACGCCGACAAAAGGAGGACCGACCTTGAATTTGAGGTTGGGTACAGAGTTTTTCTTAAGGTATCCCCGCTAAGGAACGTTGTTCGTTTTGGAACCACTGGAAAACTGGCACCAAGGTTCGTAGGGCCATTCCCTATCATCGTGAAAATTGGGAAAATGGCCTATAGATTAGAGCTACCCTAGAAGTTGGCTGGAGTCCACAACGTTTTTCACGTTTCACATCTCCGAAAATGTCTACATGAGCCTGCTGAAGTGGTAGAGCCAAATATCCTCGAAGAGGCCGAAGTGGAACGCGAAGCAACCATAAGAAAAGTTCCAACCCGCATATTAGGAACGGAAGTGAAGAAGCTACGCAACCGCAAAGTCAAACTCGTCAAAGTTCAGTGGAGCAACGCCGAGGGAGACGCGACTTGGGAAACTGAAGTTAGAATACGCACTGCCTACCCTTTTCTTTTCGAGGGTACATCCTTGATCTTTCTTTTTCCTTAAGTTGCGCTTTTATCTATCTTTTTAGGTATATTTCCTCGACCTTATCTTTTAGGTAGAAACCTTTTTGGATGAAAACATGTAATTGAAACATGTTATGGATGATGGTTGCGAGTGGTTGCAAGTGATTGCTAGTGGTTGCTCGTGGTTGCATATACACACACAATCTAGGTTTTAGATCGGCTCAGTCACTTCATATTGCATATGCATATATGTTTGCATTCGTATATGGTTGAACTTTAATGTGTTATCATATGGATGTTACATTTGTATTGAATGATTGTGCACTCATGTAGAATGATGAATAGGAAAAATTTGCATACATGATGGATTCATGGCACTAACATAATTCGCATTAAGGAGGTCAACTGAATCAGTAGACCGCCTGATTTTGCATTAGATAAGTTCATGTACACACACACTTCGCATATGGTCATGAAGCATTAGAAGTCTTTTAAGGACAATGGATGCTCGTGTTTGATGGATGAGTAGATGGATGATTGGACGTTAGGATATGCATTCCTCCTAACTTGAAGATTTCGGGGACGAAATCCTTTTAAGTGGGGGAGAATGTAACACCCCGTGAATTCTATAACTGTGAAATTCACAAATTAAAGTATAATTAATTTCAAATCAAATAACTAAGGGAAACGGGATACGCCACTGCGTTCGTCTCGGAAAAATACGCGAAATAGAGTCCGAGTTTTCGAAAAACGGAGTCCGTATGAAGGAGATATAGCCTTCGGAAGTTTCTGAATTAAGTTTAAAATTCGAGCATAAGAAAAATCGGGCCCAATTGGCCAGGGCGGGAAAAGTCCCGCCTAATGCACCCAGGTCGACTGGGCTGTCGACCTGGTCTAACCAGGTCGACAGGGCTGTCGACAGGGCTGTCGACCTGGTCCAGACCCAGGTCGAACCCAGTCCACCCTGGCTGGCCTAGTCTATGTTGGTCGATTTTCAGAAGCATGCTTTGTCATTAGGGCTAGGTGGCAGGCTCTAATTGGTCTCTCTTTCGAATGAATGGCTACGATCAATCCAAGCAACATCGATGGTCCTAATCAGTTCAAAAACTCTATAAAAATGACCCTATACTCAACCTAATCTATTCATTCAAAAATAAGAACGAGGCCATCATGCTGCGGAGGAACGACTAGGAGTAGCCACCAATTTGGGAGAAGACTAGGAGGCAAATTCTAAAGCATAAAGCAACTCAAACAAATCAAATCAACAATAAGTCGCATCTCCAATTGGAGATTTCGCCACACAATTGTAAGTAGAGTATTATTTTGGTATGAACAAATAACTGTGTCGGTTTGTATACTTGATTTGTGGCGATAAAGTAATTCATATTTGTGCGTTATTATGATTCTTATCGATTTGGAATATTGTATACGTTTGGATATTCTCAAATTATGTTATTCATTATAAAAACTACATGTTTGCGGTAGTTTTATGCAAGTATACGTTTGGATATTCGCAAAGCATGTTATTCATTATAAAAACTACATGTTTGCGGTAGTTTTATGCAAGTATACGTTTGGAATATTCGTAAATTATGTAATTCATGTTGAAGCTACATGTATATAGTTGTTTAGTTGAAATTCATGCAAGTTTGTGGTTTTGCTACTATGCCATCATAATGCGTATTTTTGTACAAAAATCACTTTTGTGAGTAATTGGAACAAATTTGGGTTATTATAATCCATATGAAATTATGTTGAAAATTTGGCATCATGATCTATGTATTAAGCCATACTTTTGCACTAGAAAACCTCTTTGCGAACTTATGAATATGACTAGGCTATGATTTATATTTTGCATAATTGAAAACCATGTTAGGTCTATATTGTTAACAAGAATTATATGATGACATATGTGGTACATAGCTAGGTTAGATTCAAAAATCCCATTTGCAAGTTTGCATGACTAAAGTAAAAATCATGATTTCATGTTAGAAATATTTATGCCTGCCATGGTTATGCGAATAGATTTAAAGTCATGATTTAAGTTGGAATAATTCAAGTTGAACTATGCTTTTGTATTAGTAACAAAAGTAAGCCCCTTTGTAAACATGTAGGAACCTTATGAACATGATTTGCTTATGTTTGACATTATGCCTAAATAAGAACATAGGTCTATGTTGTAGTTAAGACTATGTGTCAATAATGATATCCAATTTAGATTCTTAACTTAACTACAAGTTTACATTCTTTGATTCATGTCACTTATGCTTTATGACCAAAGTATACATTACTACTATGCAAGTACACCAGTTTCTGATTTGTAGTTCCAAGTTATGTTGCAAGTTCATGCGTTCACATTCCCCTTTAGTGTATGAACGTTTTAAGCCTCCCCTTTTTCTCATGGCTAAGTTGGGCTTAAAAGCCTAAGCCAACATATAAAATAAACGAGCGTATTAAATGGGGGTAAATAACGTTGGGCCAAATTAATTAATAAATGAAAATATAAAGTAAAAGGGGCCCAAATTCAAGTATGGGTTGGGCCCATGATTGGTGTAAATCTTCACACCATTAGCTTAATAATGGGCCGCAAATATTTACATATAAGAAAATAAAGAAGAAAGACAAAATATGTAAATGTAGAACATACGATGTGTTTAACACGAGGTTGGATTGAGTTGTGATGTAAACCTGCCCAGAACCGCCCGGCTGTCCAGTAGTCACAACAATACCTATCCAATGTGGGAGGTTAAACATGGAGCCCAATAAGGACCCGAGGTTAGACTGAGTTGTGGCGTAAGACTGCCCGGAACCAACCGGCAACAGGCAGCCACAACAATACCTGTCTAATGTGAGAGGTCAAGGCTTTAATAAGACAATTAAGGCTGAGTCAGGATTGTTAGGATTAAGTGGGCTAAAGACTTAATTAAAATGGAACATGCTAAACTAAACAGACTGATTGGGGGTTAGGTTAGAAAACACTTAACCAACTTAGCATGTTGGCTAGAGATAGAAAACCTAGTAACGGGGGACCCTTTTCAGCAGTAACCCTATAAGGTGTATCATGATACCCTGAAACTAGGCAGGGTGGGGCACGATTACTGGGCTGATTGTAAGAGGTCAAATCGACGGCGGTGGTGTAGCAGTGCAGGTTCCAACGGGGTGCGGGCGTGCACACACTCCGGCGCAGAAAAATAAGGCACTGGGCACCAGTAGCATACCTGTGCATTCTAGGATTGTGTCGGGCCGCCGCCATGGGACTTGATACACCCCATGGTGGGACCAGCATAGGTAACTACAACATCGGGGGGGCCGTAAGACACATGTAACTATGCGAGTAGGAGCCGATCATCATAGAATGGATCACTTCACCCTGATTATGGGGTGCCAGTTGGGAACTAGTTTATATGGGTTCAGAGATAAACATGGGGTACGATAGTATATTCGACCCTAGACAACTTAACCAAGTTTATAGTGCTTTCCCACTTCTTGTTTATACTTATCATACCCAGTTCTTTGTTCATAGACGGAATAGTCCTAGACTTACTCAGGCTTTATGTCTGACTCTACTTTTCTTTCGTCTTCTTTTCTTCCGTTCCCCCCCCCCCCCCCCCCAGGTCCACAGGGAGGGAACACTGCAGCTTGACCGGCCTTAACATCCAGCTTGAAGAGGAGAAATGTATTGCTTGGACCTTTTCGTTTTGAACTATGGCATTGGACAACCACTATGGGGCTTTTGCAGTTTACTTATGTTTTCTTTATGCTTCTTTAAATAATGTAATCAAGACAGATTATGAAAGAGTTATGTTATGTTTTTTGAAAGGATGTAAGACAATCATGGTGATGTTGCTGTAACACGTATTTGCTTTTTATGAAATAAAAGTTGTTGTTTTTCCGCTGTTTACAAATATGTGTTCTTATATCTGTCTTGTATATCTGTGACTTATACATATAAACCTCCACCAAAATTAGGGCATTCCCTTTTGAGAGTGACCCTAATGGAGGTGGGGTGTTTCAAAATTATTTTTATTTTATTTTATTTGAAAAAAAAAATAAATTTTTTTTTTTTTTTTTTGAAAAAAAAAAATTTTTTTTTAAAGGAAAAAATATTATTTTATTTTAAAAGGCAAAGTCCACTCCCCAAAGCCATAGGTATTATCTCTTATCCTTCGTTTTGAATCTATCCTTTTTGTTTCAGCATGTCCGAAGAACTTAACTTGCCAGAAGGGGTGCCAATACCTGGTTGGTTTAGACGGTTCTTAGAAGCAAGGGCCACTCAGCCAGGTCCTACCGTTCCTCCTCCCCCAGCTGCAGGAAATCATCCAGCTGCAGCAGCACCTTTTCCTCCACCTCCTCCGTGGGGAAACACGTTTGCTAAGATATGTAAAGATTTTAAAGCTATGGGAGGAAAGGATTTCCATGGGACTGAGTCCTTCGTGGCAGCTAGGATTTGGCTGAAAGAAACCGAGGACATATTCATCATCTTTGAGGTAGAAGATAGACAGAAAGTACAACTGGCAGTGTGGCTATTAAAGGGCGAGGCTTCCTACTGGTGGGAAGTCACTAATGCTGAAAGACCAGTGGAGACATGGGAGGACTTTAGGGCAAGGTTTGAGACTAAATTTCTCTCAGATGCGGAAAGAAGTTTGCAGTTGGAAAAATTCTTATTTCTTAAGCAAGGGATTAAGACAGTCAGAGAGTATGTGAATCAGTTCGATGAGCTGGCTAGGTTTGGGCTAGACCTAGTCAACACCCCGCACAAGAAGGCTCTCCGTTTCGTCAAAGGGTTAAATGAACCATTACACAGTTTGGCCATGACCCATATACCCATGGGAGCCACGTATGAAAGATTGGTGCAAATGGCATTGCTGAATGAGGAGGATAAGGGTAAGAAGGAGGCAAAGGCAGAGAGCGCTCAAGGAAAGAAAGAGGGTTTGCAGCCTAAAAAGACAGACTTTAAGAAAGGGGGGAAAGGCAACAAAGAGAAGAGGAAGTGTAATTTCTGTGGCAAAGTGGGGCACTTAGTAAAGGACTGCCGGAAAAAGAAGGCCAAGGAGAATGGTGGGTGCGTTTCTTGCGGTGAGACAGGCCACAGGGCTAAGGACTGCCCAAAGAAACGAGGACAGGGGCAGAGGGCTGGATCCACCTCAGGGGCACAAGTTCATGTGCTAGAAGCGCCACCTCTGCAACAGCGAGGTATAAATACTTCTGTAGAAAGTGTAGTTTATCTTTATGATCACCCCGTTCGCACTTTATTTGATTCTGGCGCATCACACTCCTTTATCTCGTCTGCTTTAGTAGAATCTCTGCACCTAAAAACTAGTATGGTAGAGGACCCCTTAATTGTTTCAAACCCAATTGGGGGCCCAGCTCATTTGTCTATGATCTGTTTGGGATTGAAAATTTCTATTCTAAGTGTAGAATTTCAATGTAGTGCCTTTGTTTTGGCCTTTTCGGGTTATGGTTTGATTTTGGGTATGGATTGGCTATCCAGTAATGGGGCCATCCTTGATTGTGAGAAAAGGGTTGTTAGGCTCCTAACCCAGCTCGGTAATACTTTGGAAATTTCTTGTAATCCCTCGTATGCGGTTATGCTTAGTTATCTTGAATCGCTAGATGCCTCTGTTGAAAATTTGCAATCAGTTAAAGTGGTTCGGGAATATCCGGATGTCTTCGAAGAGGTGAAGGGCTTGCCTCCGAAGCGGGAAATAGACTTCCGCATATACCTTGTAGATAATGCAAAGCCCGTTGCATTGCCCGTTAGACACATGGCTCCACGGGAAAGGAAAGAGCTCAGTAAACAGATTAAAGAGCTTCTAGAAAAGGGGTTCACTAGGAGGAGCATTTCAGAATGGGGCGCTCCAGTGGTGTTCGCTACAAAGGCTTATGGTTCACTCCGTCTATGTGTTGACTATAGGGAGCTCAACAAGCTAACGAAAAAGAATAGGCACCCTCTCCCTAGAATTGACGATTTATTTGACCAGCTTGTAGGAGCGTCTGTTTTCTCCCAGCTCGATTTAGCAACCGGTTTTCATCAAGCTAAGGGTGGCTGAAGATAGCATCGGTAAAACGGCGTTCAGAACCCCAGACGGCTTCTTTGAGTGGCTTGTCATGCCTTTCGGCTTGACAAATGCACCTGCTTACTTCGTGGACCTGATGAGTAGGGTATTTAGAGATTTCCTCAACAAATTCGTAGTGGTCTTCGTAGATGATATCCTTATCTTCTCAAAGAGTGAAGAGGAACACGCTCAACACTTAAGGGCAATCATGGAAACTTTGCGAGTCCATCAACTAAAATCCAAATTCTCCAAATGCCACTTTTGGAGAGAAGAGGTGAGGTTCCTTGGGCACATAGTATCCAAACAAGGGTTGGCGGTGGACCCTGCTAAGGTAGTGGCGGTACAGGATTGGAAGACGCCAAGGAATGCAACTGAGGTCCGAAGTTTTCTAGGGCTAGCAGGTTTCTATCGAAAGTTCATAAGGGATTTTGCGAAAATCTCAGCTCCGCTCACGAAATTGACCAAGAAGAATCTAGTGTTCAATTGGGACTTGGATTGCGAGTATGCTTTCCAACGACTGAAAGGGCTCTCACAACAGCCCCAGTTTTGACGTTGCCAGATGGGAACAAGATGTTCACTGTTTATACAGATGCATGTGGGACAGGGCTAGGCGCAGTCTTAATGCAAGAAGGGAGGGTAGTAGCTTATGGCGGGAGGCAGTTGAAGGTGCACGAAAAGAACTACCCAACCCACGATCTTGATTTAGCCGCCATCGTCTTTGCACTCAAGTCTTGGCGACACTATCTCTTAGGTGAGAAGTTCGAACTTTACACTGACCATAAATCGTTGAAATATCTTTTCTCGCAGAGGGATCTTAACTTGAGGCAACATAGATGGATGGAGTTTCTTGCCTCGTACGATTTCGAAATCTCCTATACGCCGGGCAAAGGCAACGTACTGGCAGACGCGTTGAGCCGAAAGAAATTGACCCTAAGCCCGTTGTTTGTTGAAAGACAAAGCCTAGAGTTTATAGCCAGCTTCGACTTTAGGCCCTCCTCCGATTTCGTACCAGGCTTACTAGCATCTCTCGAAGTACGGCCAACTTTAGTGGACTTAGTAGGGACAGCACAGCGCGAAGACCCTCAGCTTGTGGAAATGATTGATAGGCTAATTAGGGGTGAGACTTCAAGTCACCTCAACAGATACTCCATCGACGATAAGGGTTTGCTAAGACGAGACGGAAAACTATGCGTCCCACAGACAAAAGATTTAGTAAAGAAGGTTCTCGAGGAAGCACATCACTCCAAGATGACGATACACCCAGGCGGAGATAAAATGTACAAAGATATAAAAAGGACTTTCTTCTGGAACGGCATGAAAAAGGACGTGGCAGAATTCGTTTCTAAGTGTATGGTGTGCCAACAGGTTAAGGCGGAACAGAAAAAGCCTGGCGGACTGCTACATCCTCTAGAGGTCCCGCAGTGGAAGTGGGATAGCATCTCAATGGACTTCATCGATGGGCTGCCTAGGTCTAGGAGAGGCAACACTAGCATTTGGGTAATAGTGGATAGGCGTACTAAAAGCGCCCACTTTTTACCAGTTAAAAGTAAAAGAACTGCCTCATCCCTAGCATTTCTTTACCTTAAGGAAACCGTTCGACTCCTTGGAATACCATCTAGCATCGTTAGTGACCGAGACCCCATCTTCACCAGTGAGTTTTGGCGGAGTCTGCAAGAAGCAGTAGGAACGCAGTTATGCTTGAGCACAACCTATCATCCGCAAACCGACGGCCAAACAGAGAGAGTAAACAGAGTTTTGGAAGACCTTTTAAGACTATGCGTCCTTGACTTCGGAGGGACGTGGGAAGACCACCTTCCTTTGGTGGAATTTGCCTACAACAACAGCTATCAAGCAACCATCGGAATGGCGCCCTTCGAAGCTTTATATGGAAGACCGTGCCGATCGCCCACTTGTTGGTGGGAGTCTACTGATAAGCTCATACTTGGACCAGATATGATCCGAGAGACTTCAGAGAAAGTAGACTTAATACGAAGAAGGATGAAGACGGCCCAAGACAGACAAAAGTCCTACGCCGACAAAAGGAGGACCGACCTTGAATTTGAGGTTGGGGACAGAGTTTTTCTTAAGGTATCCCCGCTAAGGAACGTTGTTCGCTTTGGAACCACAGGAAAACTGGCACCAAGGTTCGCAGGGCCATTCCCTATCATCGAGAAAATTGGGAAAATGGCCTATAGATTAGAGCTACCCGAGAAGTTGGCTGGAGTCCACAACGTTTTTCACGTTTCACATCTCCGAAAATGTCTACATGAGCCTGCTGAAGTGGTAGAGCCAAATATCCTCGAAGAGGCCGAAGTGGAACGCGAAGCAACCATAAGAAAAGTTCCAACCCGCATACTAGGAACGGAAGTGAAGAAGCTACGCAACCGCGAAGTCAAACTCGTCAAATTTCAGTGGAGCAACGCCGAGGGAGACGCGACTTGGGAAACTGAAGCTAGAATACGCACTGCCTACCCTTTTCTTTTCGAGGGTACATCCTTGATCTTTATTTTTCCTTAAGTTGCGCTTTTATCTATCTTTTTAGGTATATTTCCTCGACCTTATCTTTTAGGTAGAAACCTTTTTGGATGAAAACATGTAATTGAAACATGTTATGGATGATGGTTGCGAGTGGTTGCAAGTGATTGCTCGTGGTTGCATATACACACACAATCTAGGTTTTAGATCGGCTCAGTCACTTCATATTGCATATGCATATATGTTTGCATTCGTATATGGTTGAACTTTAATGTGTTATCATATGGATGTTGCATTTGTATTTAATGATTGTGCACTCATGTAGAATGATGAATAGGAAAAATTTGCATACATGATGGATTCATGGCACTAACATAATTCGCATTAAGGAGGTCAACTGAATCAGTAGACCGCCTGATTTTGCATTAGATAAGTTCATGTACACACACACTTCGCATATGATCATGAAGCATTAGAAGTCTTTTAAGGACAATGGATGCTCGTGTTTGATGGATGAGTAGATGGATGATTGGACGTTAGGATATGCATTCCTCCTAACTTGAAGATTTCGGGGACGAAATCCTTTTAAGTGGGGGAGAATGTAACACCCCGTGAATTCTATAACTGTGAAATTCACAAATTAAAGTATAATTAATTTCAAATCAAAGAACTAAGGGAAACGGGATACCCCATTACGTTCGTCTCGGAAAAATACGCGAAATAGAGTCCGAGTTTTCGAAAAACGGAGTCCGTATGAAGGAGATATAGCCTTCGGAAGTTTCTGAATTAAGTTTAAAATTCGAGCATAAGAAAAATCGGGCCCAATTGGCCAGGGCGGGAAAAGTCCCGCCTAATGCACCCAGGTCGACTGGGCTGTCGACCTGGTATAACCAGGTCGACAGGGCTGTCGACCTGGTCCAGACCCAGGTCGAACCCAGTCCACCCTGGCTGGCCTAGTCTATGTTGGTCGATTTTCAGAAGCATGCTTTGTCATTAGGGCTAGGTGGCAGGCTCTAATTGGTCTCTCTTTCGAATGAATGGCTACGATCAATCCAAGCAACATCGATGGTCCTAATCAGTTCAAAAACTCTATAAAAATGACCCTAGACTCAACCTAATCTATTCATTCAAAAATAAGAACGAGGCCATCATGCTGCGGAGGAACGACTAGGAGTAGCCACCAATTTGGGAGAAGACTAGGAGGCAAATTCTAAAGCATAAAGCAACTCAAACAAATCAAATCAACAATAAGTCGCATCTCCAATTGGAGAATTCGCCACACAATTGTAAGTAGAGTATTATTTTGGTATGAACAAATAACTGTGTCGGTTTGTATACTTGATTTGTGGCGATAAAGTAATTCATATTTGTGCGTTATTATGATTCTTATCGATTTGGAATATTGTATACGTTTGGATATTCTCAAATTATGTTATTCATTATAAAAACTACATGTTTGCGGTAGTTTTATGCAAGTATACGTTTGGATATTCGCAAAGCATGTTATTCATTATAAAAACTACATGTTTGCGGTAGTTTTATGCAAGTATACGTTTGGAATATTCATAAATTATGTAATTCATGTTGAAGCTACATGTATATAGTTGTTTAATTGAAATTCATGCAAGTTTGTGGTTTTGCTACTATGCCATCATAATGCGTATTTTTGTACAAAAATCACTTTTGTGAGTAATTGGAACAAATTTGGGTTATTATAATCCATATGAAATTATGTTGAAAATTTGGCATCATGATCTATGTACTAAGCCATACTTTTGCACTAGAAAACCTCTTTGCGAACTTAAGAATATGACTAGGCTATGATTTATATTTTGCATAATTGAAAACCATGTTAGGTCTATATTTTTAACAAGAATTATATGATGACATATGTGGTACATAGCTAGGTTAGATTCAAAAATCCCATTTGCAAGTTTGCATGACTAAAGTAAAAATCATGATTTCATGTTAGAAATATTTATGCCTGCCATGGTTATGCGAATAGATTTAAAGTCATGATTTAAGTTGGAATAATTCAAGTTGAACTATGCTTTTGTATTAGTAACAAAAGTAAGCCCCTTTGTAAACATGTAGGAACCTTATGAACATGATTTGCTTATGTTTGACATTATGCCTAAATAAGAACATAGGTCTATGTTGTAGTTAAGACTATGTGTCAATAATGATATCCAATTTAGATTCTTAACCTAACTACAAGTTTACATGCTTTGATTCATGTCACTTATGCTTTATGACCAAAGTATACATTACTACTATGCAAGTACACCAGTTTCTGATTTGTAGTTCCAACGTTATGTTGCAAGTTCATGCGTTCACATTCCCCTTTAGTGTATGAACGTTTTAAGCCTCCCCTTTTTCTCATGGCTAAGTTGGGCTTAAAAGCCTAAGCCCAACATATAAAATAAACGAGCGTATTAAACGGGGGTAAATAACGTTGGGCCAAATTAATTAATAAATGAAAATATAAAGTAAAAGGGGCCCAAATTCAAGTATGTGTTGGGCCCATGATTGGTGTAAATCTTCACACCATTAGCTTAATAATGGGCCGCAAATATTTACATATAAGAAAATAAAGAAGAAAGACAAAATATGTAAATGTAGAACATACAATGTGTTTAACCCGAGGTTGGATTGAGTTGTGATGTAAACCTGCCCGGAACCGCCCGGCTGTCCAGTAGTCACAACAATAACTATCCAATGTGGGAGGTTAAACATGGAGCCCAATAAGGACCCGAGGTTAGACTGAGTTGTGGCGTAAGACTGCCCGGAACCAACCGGCAACAGGCAGCCACAACAATACCTGTCTAATGTGAGAGGTCAAGGCTTTAATAAGACAATTAAGGCTGAGTCAGGATTGTTAGGATTAAGTGGACTAAAGACTTAATCAAAATGGAACATGCTAAATTAAACAGACTGATTGGGGGTTAGGTTAGAAAACACTTAACCAACTTAGCATGTTGGCTAGAGATAGAAAACCTAGTAACGGGGGACCCTTTTCAGCAGTAACCCTATAAGGTGTATCATGATACCCTGAAACTAGGCAGGGTGGGGCACGATTACTGGGCTGATTGTAAGAGGTCAAATCGACGGCGGTGGTGTAGCAGTGTAGGTTCTAACGGGGTGCGGGCGTGCACACACTCCGGCGCAGAAAAATAAGGCACTTGGCACCAGTAGCATACCTGTGCATTCTAGGATTGTGTCGGGCCGCCGCCATGGGACTTGATACACCCCATGGTGGGACCAGCATAGGTAACTACAACATCGGGGGGGCCGTAAGACACATGTAACTATGAGAGTAGGAGCCGGTCATCATAGAATGGATCACTTCACCCTGATTATGGGGTGCCGGTTGGGAACTAGTTTATATGGGTTCAGAGATAAACATGGGGTACGATAGTATATTCGACCCTAGACAACTTAACCAAGTTTATAGTGCTTTCCCACTTCTTGTTTATACTTATCATACCCAGTTCTTTGTTCATAGACAGAATAGTCCTAGACTTACTCAGGCTTTATGTCTGACTCTACTTTTCTTTCGTCTTCTTTTCTTCCGTTCCCCCCCCCCCCCCCAGGTCCACAGGGAGGGAACACTGCAGCTTGACCGGCCTTAACATCCAGCTTGAAGAGGAGAAATGTATTGCTTGGACCTTTTCGTTTTGAACTATGGCTTTGGACAACCACTATGGGGCTTTTGCAGTTTACTTATGTTTTCTTTATGCTTCTTTAAATAATGTAATCAAGAAAGATTATGAAAGAGTTATGTTATGTTTTTTGAAAGGATGTAAGACAATCATGGTGATGTTGCTGTAACACGTATTTGCTTTTTATGAAATAAAAGTTGTTGTTTTTCCGCTGTTTACAAATATGTGTTCTTATATCTATCTTGTATATCTGTGACTTATACTTATAAACCTCCACCAAAATTAGGGCATTCCCTTTTGAGAGTGACCCTAACGGAGGTGGGGTTGTTGTGGCTGCCTGTTGTCAGTTGGTTCCGGGCAGTCTTACGCCACAACTCAGTCTAACCTCGGGTCCTTATTGGGCTCCATGTTTAACCTCCCACATTGGATAGGTATTGTTGTGACTACTGGACAGCCGGGCGGTTCCGGGCAGGTTTACATCACAACTCAATCCAACCTCGGGTTAAACACATCGTATGTTCTACATTTACATATTTTGTCTTTCTTCTTTATTTTCTTATATGTAAATATTTGCGGCCCATTATTAAGCTAATGGTGTGAAGATTTACACCAATCATGGGCCTAACCCATACTTGAATTTGGGCCCCTTTTACTTTATATTTTCATTTATTAATTAATTTGGCCCAACGTTATTTACCCCCGTTTAATACGCTCGTTTATTTTATATGTTGGGCTTAGGCTTTTAAGCCCAACTTAGCCATGAGAAAAAGGGGAGGCTTAAAACGTTCATACACTAAAGGGGAATGTGAACGCATGAACTTGCAACATAACGTTGGAACTACAAATCAGAAACTGGTGTACTTGCATAGTAGTAATGTATACTTTGGTCATAAAGCATAAGTGACATGAATCAAAGCATGTAAACTTGTAGTTAAGTTAAGAATCTAAATTGGATATCATTATTGACACATAGTCTTAACTACAACATAGACCTATGTTCTTATTTAGGCATAATGTCAAACATAAGCAAATCATGTTCATAAGGTTCCTACATGTTTACAAAGGGGCTTACTTTTGTTACTAATACAAAAGCATAGTTCAACTTGAATTATTCCAACTTAAATCATGACTTTAAATCTATTCGCATAACCATGGCAGGCATAAATATTTCTAAACATGAAATCATGATTTTTACTTTAGTCATGCAAACTTGCAAATGGGATTTTGAATCTAACCTAGCTATGTACCACATATGTCATCATATAATTCTTGTTAACAATATAGAGCTAACATGGTTTTCAATTATGCAAAATATCAATCATAGCCTAGTCATATTCATAAGTTCGCAAAGAGGTTTTCTAGTACAAAAGTATGGCTTAATACATAGACCATGATGCCAAAATTTCAACATAATTTCATATGAATTATAATAACCCAAATTTGTTCCAATTACTCACAAAAATGATTTTTGTACAAAAATACACATTATGATGACATAGTAGCAAAACCCCAAACTTGTATGAATTTCAATTAAACAACTACATACATGTAGCTTCAACATGAATTACATAATTTGCGAATATTCCAAACGTATACTTGCATAAAACTACCGCAAACATGTAGTTTTTATAATGAATAACATGCTTTGCAAATATCCAAACGTATACTTGCATAAAACTACCGCAAACATGTAGTTTTTATAATGAATAACATAATTCGAGAATATCCAAACGTATACAATATTCCAAATCGATAAGAATCATAATAACGCACAAATATGAATTACTTTATCGCCACAAATCGAGTATACAAACCAACACAGTTATTTGTTCATACCAAAATAATACTCTACTTACAATTGTGTGGCGAATTCTCCAATTGGAGATGCGACTTATTGTTGATTTGATTTGTTTGAGTTGCTTTATGCTTTAGAATTTGCCTCCTAGTCTTCTCCCAAATTGGTGGCTACTCCTAGTCGTTCCTCCGCAGCATGATGGCCTCGTTCTTATTTTTGAATGAATAGATTAGGTTGAGTCTAGGGTCATTTTTATAGAGTTTCTGAACTGATTAGGACCATCGATGTTGCTTGGATTGATCGTAGCCATTCATTCGAAAGAGAGACCAATTAGAGCCTGCCACCTAGCCCTAATGACAAAGCATGCTTCTGAAAATCGACCAACATAGACTAGGCCAGCCAGGGTGGACTGGGTTCGACCTGGGTCTGGACCAGGTCGACAGCCCTGTCGACAGCCCTGTCGACCTGGTTAGACCAGGTCGACAGCCCAGTCGACCTGGGTGCATTAGGCGGGACTTTTCCCGCCCTGGCCAATTGGGCCCGATTTTTCTTATGCTCGAATTTTAAACTTAATTCGGAAACTTCCGAAGGCTATATCTCCTTCATACTGACTCCGTTTTTCGAAAACTCGGACTCTATTTCGCGTATTTTTCCAAGACGAACGCAATGGGGTATCCCGTTTCCCTTAGTTCTTTGATTTGAAATTAATTATACTTTAATTTGTGAATTTCACAGTTATAGAATTCACGGGGTGTTACATTCTCCCCCACTTAAATGGATTTCGTCCCCGAAATCTTCAAGTTAGGAGGAATGCATATCCTAACGTCCAATCATCCATCTACTCATCCATCAAACACGAGCATCCATTGTCCTTAAAAGACTTCTAATGCTTCATGATCATATGCGAAGTGTGTGTGTACATGAACTTATCTAATGCAAAATCAGGCGGTCTACTGATTCAGTTGACCTCCTTAATGCGAATTATGTTAGTGCCATGAATCCATCATGTATGCAAATTTTTCCTATTCATCATTCTACATGAGTGCACAATCATTCAATACAAATGCAACATCCGTATGATAACACATTAAAGTTCAACCATATATGAATGCAAACATATATGCATATGCAATATGAAGTGACTGAGCCGATCTAAAACCTAGATTGTGTGTGTATATGCAACCACGAGCAACCACTAGCAATCACTTGCAACCACTCGCAACCATCATCCATAACATGTTTCAATTACATGTTTTCATCCAAAAAGGTTTCTACCTAAAAGATAAGGTCGAGGAAATATACCTAAAAAGATAGATAAAAGCGCAACTTAAGGAAAAAGAAAGATCAAGGATGTACCCTCGAAAAGAAAAGGGTAGGCAGTGCGTATTCTAGCTTCAGTTTCCCAAGTCGCGTCTCCCTCGGCGTTGCTCCACTGAACTTTGACGAGTTTGACTTCGCGGTTGTGTAGCTTCTTCACTTCCGTTCCTAGTATGCGGGTTGGAACTTTTCTTATGGTTGCTTCGCGTTCCACTTCGGCCTCTTCGAGGATATTTGGCTCTACCACTTCAGCAGACTCATGTAGACATTTTCGGAGATGTGAAACGTGAAAAACGTTGTGGACTCCAGCCAACTTCTCGGGTAGCTCTAATCTATAGGCCATTTTCCCAATTTTCTCAATGATAGGGAATGGCCCTACGAACCTTGGTGCCAGTTTTCCTGTGGTTCCAAAACGAACAACGTTCCTTAGCGGGGATACCTTAAGAAAAACTCTGTCCCCAACCTCAAATTCAAGGTCGGTCCTCCTTTTGTCGGCGTAGGACTTTTGTCTGTCTTGGGCCGTCTTCATCCTTCTTCGTATTAAGTCTACTTTCTCTGAAGTCTCTCGGATCATATCTGGTCCAAGTATGAGCTTATCAGTAGACTCCCACCAACAAGTGGGCGATTGGCACGGTCTTCCATATAAAGCTTCGAAGGGCGCCATTCCGATGGTTGCTTGATAGCTGTTGTTGTAGGCAAATTCCACCAAAGGAAGGTGGTCTTCCCACGTCCCTCCGAAGTCAAGGACGCATAGTCTTAAAAGGTCTTCCAAAACTCTGTTTACTCTCTCTGTTTGGCCGTCGGTTTGCGGATGATAGGCTGTGCTCAAGCATAACAGCGTTCCTACTGCTTCTTGCAGACTCCGCCAAAACTCACTGGTGAAGATGGGGTCTCGGTCACCAACGATGCTAGATGGTATTCCATGGAGTCGAACGATTTCCTTAAGGTAAAGAGATGCCAGGGATGAGGCAGTTCTTTTACTTTTGACTGGTAAAAAGTGGGCGCTTTTAGTAAGCCTATCCACTATTACCCAAATGCTAGTGTTGCCTCTCCTAGACCTAGGCAGCCCATCGATGAAGTCCATTGAGATGCTATTCCACTTCCACTGCGGGACCTCTAGAGGATGTAGCAGTCCGCCAGGCTTTTTCTGTTCCGCCTTAACCTGTTGGCACACCATACACTTAGAAACGAATTCTGCCACGTCCTTTTTCATGTCGTTCCAGAAGAAAGTCCTTTTTATATCTTTGTACATTTTATCTCCGCCTGGGTGTATCGTCATCTTGGAGTGATGTGCTTCCTCGAGAACCTTCTTTACTAAATCTTTTGTCTGTGGGACGCATAGTCTTCCGTCTCGTCTTAGCAAACCCTTATCGTCGATGGAGTATCTGTTGAGGTAACTTGAAGTCTCACCCCTAATTAGCCTATCAATCATTTCCACAAGCTGAGGGTCTTCGCGCTGTGCTGTCCCTACTAAATCCACTAAAGTTGGCCGTACTTCGAGAGATGCTAGCAAGCCTGGTACAAAATCGGAGGATGGCCTAAAGTCGAAGCTGGCTATAAACTCTAGGCTTTGTCTTTCAACAAACAACGGGCTTAGGGTCAATTTCTTTCGGCTCAACGCGTCTGCCACTACGTTGCCTTTGCCCGGCGTATAGGAGATTTCGAAATCGTACGAGGCAAGAAACTCCATCCATCTCTGTTGCCTCAAGTTAAGATCCTTCTGTGAGAAAAGATATTTCAATGATTTATGGTCAGTGTAAAGTTCGAACTTCTCACCTAGGAGATAGTGTCGCCAAGACTTGAGTGCAAAGACGATGGCGGCTAACTCAAGATCGTGGGTTGGGTAGTTCTTTTCGTGCACCTTCAACTGCCTCTCGCCATAAGCTACTACCCTTCCTTCTTGCATTAAGACGGCGCCTAGCCCTGTCCCACATGCATCTGTATAAACAGTGAACATCTTGTTCCCATCTGGCAACGTCAAAACTGGGGCTGTTGTGAGAGCCCTTTTCAGTCGTTGGAAATAAAACTCGCAATCCAAGTCCTAATTGAACACTAGATTCTTCTTGGTCAATTTCATGAGCGGAGCTGAGATTTTCGCAAAATCCCTTATGAACTTTCGATAGAAACCTTCTAGTCCTAGAAAGCTTCGGACCTCAGTTGCATTCCTTGTTGTCTTCCAATCCTGTACCGCCACTACCTTAGCAGGGTCCACTGCTAACCCTTGTTTGGATACTATGTGCCCAAGGAACCTCACCTCTTCTCTCCAAAAGTGGCATTTGGAGAATTTGGCTTTTAGTTGATGGACTCGCAAAGTTTCCATGATTGCCCTTAAGTGTTGAGCGTGTTCCTCTTCACTCTTTGAGAAGATAAGGATATCATCTACGAAGACCACTACGAACTTGTTGAGGAAATCTCTGAATATCCTACTCATCAGGTCCACGAAGTAAGTAGGTGCATTTGTCAAGCCGAAAGGCATGACAAGCCATTCAAAGAAGCTGTCTGGGGTTCTGAACGCCGTTTTATCGATGCTGTCTTCAGCCACCCTTAGCTGATGAAAACCGGTTGCTAAATCGAGTTGGGAGAAAACAGACGCTCCTACAAGCTGGTCAAATAAATCGTCAATTCTAGGGAGAGGGTGCCTATTCTTTTTCGTTAGCTTGTTGAGCTCCCTATAGTCAACACATAGACGGAGTGAACCATCCGCCTTTGTAGCGAACACCACTGGAGCGCCCCATTCTGAAATGCTCCTCCTAATGAACCCCTTTTCTAGAAGCTCTTTAATCTGTTTACTGAGCTCTTTCCTTTCTCGTGGAGCCATGTGTCTAACGAGCAACGCAACGGGCTTTGCATTATCTACAAGATATATGCGGAAGTCTATTTCCTGCTTCGGAGGCAAGCCCTTCACCTCTTCGAAGACATCCGGATATTCCCGGACCACTCTAACTGATTGCAAATTTTCAACAGAGGCATCTAGCGATTCAAGATAACTAAGCATAACCGCATACGAGGGATTACAAGAAATTTCCAAAGTATTACCGAGCTGGGTTAGGAGCCTAACAACCCTTTTCTCACAATCAAGGATGGCCCCGTTACTGGATAGCCAATCCATACCCAAAATCAAACCATAACCCGAAAAGCCCAAAACAAAGGCACTACATTGAAATTCTACACTTAGAATAGAAATTTTCAATCCCAAACAGATCATAGACAAATGAGCTGGGCCCCCAATTGGGTTTGAAACAATTAAGGGATCCTCTACCATACTAGTTTTTAAGTGCAGAGATTCTACTAAAGCAGACGAGATAAAGGAGTGTGATGCGCCAGAATCAAATAAAGTGCGAACGGGGTGATCATAAAGATAAACTACACTTTCTACAGAAGTATTCATACCTCGCTGTTGCAGAGGTGGCGCTTCTAGCACATGAACCTGTGCCCCTGAGGTGGATCCAGCCCTCTGCCCCTGTCCTCGTTTCTTTGGGCAGTCCCTAGCCCTGTGGCCTGTCTCACCGCAAGAAAAGCACCCACCATTCTCCTTGGCCTTCTTTTTCCGGCAGTCCTTTACTAAGTGCCCCACTTTGCCACAGAAATTACACTTCCTCTTCTCTTTGTTGCCTTTCCCGCCTTTCTTAAAGTCTGTCTTTTTAGGCTGCAAACCCTCTTTCTTTCCTTGAGAGCTCTCTGCCTTTGTCTCCTTCTTACCCTTATCCTCCTCATTCAGCAATGCCATTTGCACCAATCTTACATACGTGGCTCCCATGGGTATATGGGTCATGGCCAAACTGTGTAATGGTTCATTTAACCCTTTGACGAAACGAAGAGTCGTCTTGTGCGGGGTGTTGACTAGGTCTAGCCCAAACCTAGCCAGCTCATCGAACTGATTCACATACTCTCTGACTGTCTTGTTCCCTTGCTTAAGAAATAAGAATTTTTCCAACTGCAAACTTCTTTCCGCATCTGAGAGAAATTTAGTCTCAAACCTTGCCCTAAAGTCCTCCCATGTCTCCACTGGTCTTTCTGCATTAGTGACTTCCCACCAGTAGGAAGCCTCGCCCTTTAATAGCCACACTGCCAATTGAACTTTCTGTCTATCTTCTACCTCAAAGATGATGAATAGGTCCTCAGTTTCTTTCAACCAATTCCTAGCTGCCACAAAGGACTCAGTTCCATGGAAATCCTTTCCTCCCATAGCTTTAAAATCTTTACATATCTTAGCAAACGTGTTTCCCCGTGGAGGAGGTGGAGGAAAAGGTGCCGCTGCAGCTGGATGATTTCCTGCAGCTGGGGGAGGAGGAACGGTAGGACCTGGCTGAGTGGCCCTTGCTTCTAAGAACCGTCTAAACCAACCAGGTATTGGCACCACTTCTGGAAAGTTAAGTTCTTCGGACATGCTGAAACAAAAAGGATAGATTCAAAACGAAGGATAAGAGATAGTACCTATGGCTTTGGGGAGTGGACTTTGCCTTTTAAAATAAAATAATATTTTATCCTTTAAAAATGCTTCTTTAAATTTCCTTTTTGAAAATAATTTTTTTTTTCAAAACTTTTTATCTTATCTGGTAAACCTATGCTCTGATACCAAGTGAAACACCCCACCTCCGTTAGGGTCACTCTCAAAAGGGAATGCCCTAATTTTGGTGGAGGTTTATAAGTATAAGTCACAGATATGCAAGACAGATATAAGAACACATATTTGTAAACAGCGGAAAAACAACAACTTTTATTTCATAAAAAGCAAATACGTGTTACAGCAACATCACCATGATTGTCTTACATCCTTTCAAAAAACATAACATAACTCTTTAATAATCTGTCTTGGTTACATTATTTAAAGAAGCATAAAGAAAACATAAGTAAACTGCAAAAGCCCCATAGTGGTTGTCCAAAGCCAAAGTTCAAAACGAAAAGGTCCAAGCAATACATTTCTCCTCTTCAAGATGGATGTTAAGGCCGATCAAGCTGTAGTGTTCCCTCCCTGTGGACCTGGGGGGAAACGGAAGAAAAGAAGACGAAAGAAAAGTAGAGTCAGACATAAAGCCTGAGTAAGTCTAGGACTATTCTGTCTATGAACAATGAACTGGGTATGATAAGTATAAACAAGAAGTGGGAAAGCACTATAAACTTGGTTAAGTTGTCTAGGGTCGAATATACTTTCGTACCCCATGTTTATCTCTGAACCCATATAAACTAGTTCCCAACCGGCACCCCATAATCAGGGTGAAGTGATCCATTCTATGATGATTGGCTCCTACTCGCATAGTTACATGTGTCTTACGGCCCCCGATGTTGTAGTTACCTATGCTGGTCCCACCATGGGGTGTATCAAGTCCCATGGCGGCGGCCCGACACAATCCTAGAATGCACAGGTATGCTACTGGTGCCCAGTGCCTTATTTTTCTGCGCCGGAGTGCGTGCACGCCCGCACCCCGTTAGAACCTACACTGCTACACCACCGCCGTCGATTTGACCTCTTACAATCAGCCCAGTAATCGTGCCCCACCCTGCCTAGTTTCAGGGTATCATGATACACCTTATAGGGTTACTGCTGAAAAGGGTCCCCCGTTACTAGGTTTTCTATCTCTAGCCAACATGCTAAGTTGGTTAAGTGTTTTCTAACCTAACCCCCAATCAGTCTGTTTAGTTTAGCATGTTCCATTTTGATTAAGTCTTTAGTCCACTTAATCCTAACAATCCTGACTCAGCCTTAATTGTCTTATTAAAGCCTTGACCTCTCACATTAGACATGTATTGTTGTGGCTGCCAGTTGCCGGTTGGTTCCGGGCAGTCTTACGCCACAACTCAGTCTAACCTCGGGTCCTTATTGGGCTCCATGTTTAACCTCCCACATTGGATAGGTATTGTTGTGACTACTGGACAGCCGGGCGGTTCCGGGCAGGTTTACATCACAACTCAATCCAACCTCGGGTTAAACACATCGTATGTTCTACATTTACATATTTTGTCTTTCTTCTTTATTTTTCTTATATGTAAATATTTGCGGCCCATTATTAAAAGTCAATGGTGTGAAGGTTACACCAATCATGGGCCCACCCCATACTTTAATTTGGGCCCCTATACTTTATATTTTCACTTATTAATTAATTTGGCCCAACGCTATTTACCCCCGTTTAATTCGCTCGTTTATTATGTATATGTTGGGCTTAGCCTTTTTAAGCCCAACTTAGCCATGTGAAAAAGGGGAGGCTTAAAGCATGATTTCATACACAAGAAGGGGAATGTGAACGCATGAACTTGCAACATAACGTTGGAACTACAAAATAGAAACTGGTGTGCTTGCATAGTAGTAATGTATACTTTGGTCATAAAGCATAAGTGACATGAAACAAAGCATGTAAACTTGTAGTTAAGATAAGAATCTAAATTGGATATATTTATTGACACATAGTCTTAACTACAACATAAACCTATGTTTTTATTTAGGCATAATGTCAAACATAAGCAAATCATGTTCATAAGATTCCTACATGTTTACAAAGGGGTTTACTTTTTGTTACTAATACAAAAGCACAGTTCAACTTGAATTATTCCAAATTAATCATGATTTTAAATCTATTCACCTAACCATGGCGCACATATACTTATGGCATAAATATTTCTAAACATGAAATCATGATTTTTACTTTAGTCATGCAAACTTGCAAATGGGATTTTGAATCTAACCTAGCTATGTACCACATATGTCATCATATAATTCTTGTTAAAAATATAGACCTAACATGGTTTTCAATTATGCAAAATATAAATCATAGCCTAGTCATATTCTTAAGTTCGCAAAGAGGTTTTCTAGTGCAAAAGTATGGCTTAATACATAGACCATGATGCCAAAATTTCAACATAATTTCATATGAATTATAATAACCCAAATTTGTTCCAATTACTCACAAAAATGATTTTTGTACAAAAATACACATTATGATGACATAGTAGCAAAACCCCAAACTTGTATGAATTTCAATTAAACAACTACATACATGTAGCTTCAACATGAATTACATAATTTGTGAATATTCCAAACGTATACTTGCATAAAACTACCGCAAACATGTAGTTTTTATAATGAATAACATGCTTTGCGAATATCCAAACGTATACTTGCATAAAACTACCGCAAACATGTAGTTTTTATAATGAATAACATAATTCGAGAATATCCAAACGTATATAATATTCCAAATCGATAAGAATCATAATAACGCACAAATATGAATTACTTTATCGCCACAAATCGAGTATACAAACCAACACAGTTATTTGTTCATACCAAAATAATACTCTACTTACAATTGTGTGGCGAATTCTCCAATTGGAGATGCGACTTATTGTTGATTTGATTTGTTTGAGTTGCTTTATGCTTTAGAATTTGCCTCCTAGTCTTCTCCCAAATTGGTGGCTACTCCTAGTCGTTCCTCCGCAGCATGATGGCCTCGTTCTTATTTTTGAATGAATAGATTAGGTTGAGTCTAGGGTCATTTTTATAGAGTTTTTGAACTGATTAGGACCATCGATGTTGCTTGGATTGATCGTAGCCATTCATTCGAAAGAGAGACCAATTAGAGCCTGCCACCTAGCCCTAATGACAAAGCATGCTTCTGAAAATCGACCAACATAGACTAGGCCAGCCAGGGTGGACTGGGTTCGACCTGGGTCTGGACCAGGTCGACAGCCCTGTCGACAGCCCTGTCGACCTGGTTAGACCAGGTCGACAGCCCAGTCGACCTGGGTGCATTAGGCGGGACTTTTCCCGCCCTGGCCAATTGGGCCCGATTTTTCTTATGCTCGAATTTTAAACTTAATTCAGAAACTTCCGAAGGTTATATCTCCTTCATACGGACTCCGTTTTTCGAAAACTCGGACTCTATTTCGCGTATTTTTCCGAGACGAACGCAATGGGGTATCCCGTTTCCCTTAGTTCTTTGATTTGAAATTAATTATACTTTAATTTGTGAATTTCACAGTTATAGAATTCACGGGGTGTTACATTCTCCCCCACTTAAAAGGATTTCGTCCCCGAAATCTTCAAGTTAGGAGGAATGCATATCCTAACGTCCAATCATCCATCTACTCATCCATCAAACACGAGCATCCATTGTCCTTAAAAGACTTCTAATGCTTCATGATCATATGCGAAGTGTGTGTGTACATGAACTTATCTAATGCAAAATCAGGCGGTCTACTGATTCAGTTGACCTCCTTAATGCGAATTATGTTAGTGCCATGAATCCATCATGTATGCAAATTTTTCCTATTCATCATTCTACATGAGTGCACAATCATTCAATACAAATGCAACATCCATATGATAACACATTAAAGTTCAACCATATACGAATGCAAACATATATGCATATGCAATATGAAGTGACTGAGCCGATCTAAAACCTAGATTGTGTGTGTATATGCAACCACGAGCAACCACTAGCAATCACTTGCAGCCACTCACAACCATCATCCATAACATGTTTCAATTACATGTTTTCATCCAAAAAGGTTTCTACCTAAAAGATAAGGTCGAGGAAATATACCTAAAAACATAGATAAAAGCGCAACTTAAGGAAAAAGAAAGATCAAGGATGTACCCTCGAAAAGAAAAGGGTAGGCAGTGCGTATTCTAGCTTCAGTTTCCCAAGTCGCGTCTCCCTCGGCGTTGCTCCACTGAACTTTGACGAGTTTGACTTCGCGGTTGTGTAGCTTCTTCACTTCCGTTCCTAGTATGCGGGTTGGAACTTTTCTTATGGTTGCTTCACGTTCCACTTCGGCCTCTTCGAGGATATTTGGCTCTACCACTTCAGCAGACTCATGTAGACATTTTCGGAGATGTGAAACGTGAAAAACGTTGTGGACTCCAGCCAACTTCTCGGGTAGCTCTAATCTATAGGCCATTTTCCCAATTTTCTCGATGATAGGGAATGGCCCTACGAACCTTGGTGCCAGTTTTCCTGTGGTTCCAAAACGAACAACGTTCCTTAGCGGGGATACCTTAAGAAAAACTCTGTCCCCAACCTCAAATTCAAGGTCGGTCCTCCTTTTGTCGGCGTAGGACTTTTGTCTGTCTTGGGCCGTCTTCATCCTTCTTCGTATTAAGTCTACTTTCTCTGAAGTCTCTCGGATCATATCTGATCCAAGTATGAGCTTATCAGTAGACTCCCACCAACAAGTGGGCGATCGGCACGGTCTTCCATATAAAGCTTCGAAGGGCGCCATTCCGATGGTTGCTTGATAGCTGTTGTTGTAGGCAAATTCCACCAAAGGAAGGTGGTCTTCCCACGTCCCTCCGAAGTCAAGGACGCATAGTCTTAAAAGGTCTTCCAAAACTCTGTTTACTCTCTCTGTTTGGCCGTCGGTTTGCGGATGATAGGCTGTGCTCAAGCATAACTGCGTTCATACTGCTTCTTGCAGACTCCGCCAAAACTCACTGGTGAAGATGGGGTCTCGGTCACTAACGATGCTAGATGGTATTCCATGGAGTCGAACGATTTCCTTAAGGTAAAGAGATGCCAGGGATGAGGCAGTTCTTTTACTTTTGACTGGTAAAAAGTGGGCGCTTTTAGTAAGCCTATCCACTATTACCCAAATTCTAGTGTTGCCTCTCCTAGACCTAGGCAGCCCATCGATGAAGTCCATTGAGATGCTATCCCACTTCCACTGCGGGACCTCTAGAGGATGTAGCAGTCCGCCAGGCTTTTTCTGTTCCGCCTTAACCTGTTGGCACACCATACACTTAGAAACGAATTCTGCCACGTCCTTTTTCATGCCGTTCCAGAAGAAAGTCCTTTTTATATCTTTGTACATTTTATCTCCGCCTGGGTGTATCGTCATCTTGGAGTGATGTGCTTCCTCGAGGACCTTCTTTACTAAATCTTTTGTCTGTGGGACGCATAGTCTTCCGTCTCGTCTTAGCAAACCCTTATCGTCGATGGAGTATCTGTTGAGGTGACTTGAAGTCTCACCCCTAATTAGCCTATCAATCATTTCCACAAGCTGAGGGTCTTCGCGCTGTGCTGTCCCTACTAAATCCACTAAAGTTGGCCGTACTTCGAGAGATGCTAGCAAGCCTGGTACAAAATCGGAGGATGGCCTAAAGTCGAAGCTGGCTATAAACTCTAGGCTTTGTCTTTCAACAAACAACGGGCTTAGGGTCAATTTCTTTCGGCTCAACGCGTCTGCCACTACGTTGCCTTTGCCCGGCTTATAGGAGATTTCGAAATCGTACGAGGCAAGAAACTCCATCCATCTCTGTTGCCTCAAGTTAAGATCCTTCTGCGAGAAAAGATATTTCAACGATTTATGGTCAGTGTAAAGTTCGAACTTCTCACCTAGGAGATAGTGTCGCCAAGACTTGAGTGCAAAGACGATGGCGGCTAACTCAAGATCGTGGGTTGGGTAGTTCTTTTCGTGCACCTTCAACTGCCTCTCGCCATAAGCTACTACCCTTCCTTCTTGCATTAAGACGGCGCCTAGCCCTGTCCCACATGCATCTGTATAAACAGTGAACATCTTGTTCCCATCTGGCAATGTCAAAACTGGGGCTGTTGTGAGAGCCCTTTTCAGTCGTTGGAAATAAAACTCGCAATCCAAGTCCTAATTGAACACTAGATTCTTCTTGGTCAATTTCATGAGCGGAGCTGAGATTTTCGCAAAATCCCTTATGAACTTTCGATAGAAACCTTCTAGTCCTAGAAAGCTTCGGACCTCAGTTGCATTCCTTGGTGTCTTCCAATCCTGTACCGCCACTACCTTAGCAGGGTCCACTGCTAACCCTTGTTTGGATACTATGTGCCCAAGGAACCTCACCTCTTCTCTCCAAAAGTGGCATTTGGAGAATTTGGCTTTTAGTTGATGGACTCGCAAAGTTTCCATGATTGCCCTTAAGTGTTGAGCGTGTTCCTCTTCACTCTTTGAGAAGATAAGGATATCATCTACGAAGACCATTACGAACTTGTTGAGGAAATCTCTGAATACCCTACTCATCAGGTCCACGAAGTAAGCAGGTGCATTTGTCAAGCCGAAAGGCATGACAAGCCATTCAAAGAAGCCGTCTGGGGTTCTGAACGCCGTTTTATCGATGCTATCTTCAGCCACCCTTAGCTGATGAAAACCGGTTGTTAAATCGAGTTGGGAGAAAACAGACGCTCCTACAAGCTGGTCAAATAAATCGTCAATTCTAGGGAGAGGGTGCCTATTCTTTTTCGTTAGCTTGTTGAGCTCCCTATAGTCAACACATAGACGGAGTGAACCATCCGCCTTTGTAGCGAACACCACTGGAGCGCCCCATTCTGAAATGCTCCTCCTAATGAACCCCTTTTCTAGAAGCTCTTTAATCTGTTTACTGAGCTCTTTCCTTTCTCGTGGAGCCATGTGTCTAACGAGCAACGCAACGGGCTTTGCATTATCTACAAGATATATGCGGAAGTCTATTTCCCGCTTCGGAGGCAAGCCCTTCACCTCTTCGAAGACATCCGGATATTCCCGGACCACTCTAACTGATTGCAAATTTTCAACAGAGGCATCTAGCGATTCAAGATAACTAAGCATAACCGCATACGAGGGATTACAAGAAATTTCCAAAGTATTACCGAGCTGGGTTAGGAGCCTAACAACCCTTTTCTCACAATCAAGGATGGCCCCATTACTGGATAGCCAATCCATACCCAAAATCAAACCATAACCCGAAAAGCCCAAAACAAAGGCACTACATTGAAATTCTACACTTAGAATAGAAATTTTCAATCCCAAACAGATCATAGACAAATGAGCTGGGCCCCCAATTGGGTTTGAAACAATTAAGGGGTCCTCTACCATACTAGTTTTTAGGTGCAGAGATTCTACTAAAGCAGACGAGATAAAGGAGTGTGATGCGCCAGAATCAAATAAAGTGCGAACGGGGTGATCATAAAGATAAACTACACTTTCTACAGAAGTATTCATACCTCGCTGTTGCAGAGGTGGCGCTTCTAGCACATGAACCTGTGCCCCTGAGGTGGATCCAGCCCTCTGCCCCTGTCCTCGTTTCTTTGGGCAGTCCCTAGCCCTGTGGCCTGTCTCACCGCAAGAAAAGCACCCACCATTCTCCTTGGCCTTCTTTTTCCGGCAGTCCTTTACTAAGTGCCCCCACTTTGCCACAGAAATTACACTTCCTCTTCTCTTTGTTGCCTTTCCCGCCTTTCTTAAAGTCTGTCTTTTTAGGCTGCAAACCCTCTTTCTTTCCTTGAGAGCTCTCTGCCTTTGTCTCCTTCTTACCCTTATCCTCCTCATTCAGCAATGCCATTTGCACCAATCTTTCATACGTGGCTCCCATGGGTATATGGGTCATGGCCAAACTGTGTAATGGTTCATTTAAACCTTTGACGAAACGAAGAGCCGTCTTGTGCGGGGTGTTGACTAGGTCTAGCCCAAACCTAGCCAGCTCATCGAACTGATTCACATACTCTCTGACTGTCTTGTTCCCTTGCTTAAGAAATAAGAATTTTTCCAACTGCAAACTTCTTTCCGCATCTGAGAGAAATTTAGTCTCAAACCTTGCCCTAAAGTCCTCCCATGTCTCCACTGGTCTTTCTGCATTAGTGACTTCCCACCAGTAGGAAGCCTCGCCCTTTAATAGCCACACTGCCAATTGAACTTTCTGTCTATCTTCTACCTCAAAGATGATGAATAGGTCCTCAGTTTCTTTCAACCAATTCCTAGCTGCCACGAAGGACTCAGTTCCATGGAAATCCTTTCCTCCCATAGCTTTAAAATCTTTACATATCTTAGCAAACGTGTTTCCCCGTGGAGGAGGTGGAGGAAAAGGTGCCGCTGCAGCTGGATGATTTCCTGCAGCTGGGGGAGGAGGAACGGTAGGACCTGGCTGAGTGGCCCTTGCTTCTAAGAACCGTCTAAACCAACCAGGTATTGGCACCACTTCTGGCAAGTTAAGTTCTTCGGACATGCTGAAACAAAAAGGATAGATTCAAAACGAAGGATAAGAGATAGTACCTATGGCTTTGGGGAGTGGACTTTGCCTTTTAAAATAAAATAATATTTTATCCTTTAAAAATGCTTCTTTAAATTTCCTTTTTGAAAATAATTTTTTTTTTCAAAACTTTTTATCTTATCTGGTAAACCTATGCTCTGATACCAAGTGAAACACCCCACCTCCGTTAGGGTCACTCTCAAAAGGGAATGCCCTAATTTTGGTGGAGGTTTATAAGTATAAGTCACAGATATACAAGACAGATATAAGAACACATATTTGTAAACAGCGGAAAAACAACAACTTTTATTTCATAAAAAGCAAATACGTGTTACAGCAACATCACCATGATTGTCTTACATCCTTTCAAAAAACATAACATAACTCTTTAATAATCTGTCTTGGTTACATTATTTAAAGAAGCATAAAGAAAACATAAGTAAACTGCAAAAGCCCCATAGTGGTTGTCCAAAGCCATAGTTCAAAACGAAAAGGTCCAAGCAATACATTTCTCCTCTTCAAGCTGGATGTTAAGGCCGATCAAGCTGTAGTGTTCCCTCCCTGTGGACCTGGGGGGGAAACGGAAGAAAAGAAGACGAAAGAAAAGTAGAGTCAGACATAAAGCCTGAGTAAGTCTAGGACTATTCTGTCTATGAACAAAGAACTGGGTATGATAAGTATAAACAAGAAGTGGGAAAGCACTATAAACTTGGTTAAGTTGTCTAGGGTCGAATATACTATCGTACCCCATGTTTATCTCTGAACCCATATAAACTAGTTCCCAACTGGCACCCCATAATCAGGGTGAAGTGATCCATTCTATGATGATCGGCTCCTACTCGCATAGTTACATGTGTCTTACGGCCCCCGATGTTGTAGTTACCTATGCTGGTCCCACCATGGGGTGTATCAAGTCCCATGGCGGCGGCCCGACACAATCCTAGAATGCACAGGTATGCTACTGGTGCCCAGTGCCTTATTTTTCTGCGCCGGAGTGTGTGCACGCCCGCACCCCGTTAGAACCTACACTGCTACACCACCGCCGTCGATTTGACCTCTTACAATCAGCCCAGTAATCGTGCCCCACCCTGCCTAGTTTCAGGGTATCATGATACACCTTATAGGGTTACTGCTGAAAAGGGTCCCCCGTTACTAGGTTTTCTATCTCTAGCCAACATGCTAAGTTGGTTAAGTGTTTTCTAACCTAACCCCCAATCAGTCTGTTTAGTTTAGCATGTTCCATTTTGATTAAGTCTTTAGTCCACTTAATCCTAACAATCCTGACTCAGCCTTAATTGTCTTATTAAAGCCTTGACCTCTCACATTAGACATGTATTGTTGTGGCTGCCTGTTGCCGGTTGGTTCCGGGCAGTCTTACGCCACAACTCAGTCTAACCTCGGGTCCTTATTGGGCTCCATGTTTAACCTCCCACATTGGATAGGTATTGTTGTGACTACTGGACAGCCGGGCGGTTCCGGGCAGGTTTGCATCACAACTCAATCCAACCTCGGGTTAAACACATCGTATGTTCTACATTTACATATTTTGTCTTTCTTCTTTATTTTTCTTATATGTAAATATTTGCGGCCCATTATTAAAAGTCAATGGTGTGAAGGTTACACCAATCATGGGCCCACCCCATACTTGAATTTGGGCCCCTATACTTTATATTTTCACTTATTAATTAATTTGGCCCAACGCTATTTACCCCCGTTTAATTCGCTCGTTTATTATGTATATGTTGGGCTTAGCCTTTTTAAGCCCAACTTAGCCACGTGAAAAAGGGGAGGCTTAAAGCATGATTTCATACACAAGAAGGGGAATGTGAACGCATGAACTTGCAACATAACGTTGGAACTACAAAATAGAAACTGGTGTGCTTGCATAGTAGTAATGTATACTTTGGTCATAAAGCATAAGTGACATGAAACAAAGCATGTAAACTTGTAGTTAAGATAAGAATCTAAATTGGATATCATTATTGACACATAGTCTTAACTACAACATAAACCTATGTTTTTATTTAGGAATAATGTCAAACATAAGCAAATCATGTTCATAAGATTCCTACATGTTTACAAAGGGGTTTACTTTTTGTTACTAATACAAAAGCATAGTTCAACTTGAATTATTCCAACTTAATCATGATTTTAAATCTATTCACCTAACCATGGCGCACATATACTTATGGCATAAATATTTCTAAACATGAAATCATGATTTTTACTTTAGTCATGCAAACTTGCAAATGGGATTTTGAATCTAACCTAGCTATGTACCACATATGTCATCATATAATTCTTGTTAACAATATAGAGCTAACATGGTTTTCAATTATGCAAAATATCAATCATAGCCTAGTCATATTCATAAGTTCGCAAAGAGGTTTTCTAGTACAAAAGTATGGCTTAATACATAGACCATGATGCCAAAATTTCAACATAATTTCATATGAATTATAATAACCCAAATTTGTTCCAATTACTCACAAAAATGATTTTTGTACAAAAATACACATTATGATGACATAGTAGCAAAACCCCAAACTTGTATGAATTTCAATTAAACAACTACATACATGTAGCTTCAACATGAATTACATAATTTGCGAATATTCCAAACGTATACTTGCATAAAACTACCGCAAACATGTAGTTTTTATAATGAATAACATGCTTTGCGAATATCCAAACGTATACTTGTATAAAACTACCGCAAACATGTAGTTTTTATAATGAATAACATAATTCGAGAATATCCAAACGTATACAATATTCCAAATCGATAAGAATCATAATAACGCACAAATATGAATTACTTTATCGCCACAAATCGAGTATACAAACCAACACAGTTATTTGTTCATACCAAAATAATACTCTACTTACAATTGTGTGGCGAATTCTCCAATTGAAGATGCGACTTATTGTTGATTTGATTTGTTTGAGTTGCTTTATGCTTTAGAATTTGCCTCCTAGTCTTCTCCCAAATTGGTGGCTACTCCTAGTCGTTCCTCCGCAGCATGATGGCCTCGTTCTTATTTTTGAATGAATAGATTAGGTTGAGTCTAGGGTCATTTTTATAGAGGTTTTGAACTGATTAGGACCATCGATGTTGCTTGGATTGATCGTAGCCATTCATTCGAAAGAGAGACCAATTAGAGCCTGCCACCTAGCCCTAATGACAAAGCATGCTTCTGAAAATCGACCAACATAGACTAGGCCAGCCAGGGTGGACTGGGTTCGACCTGGGTCTGGACCAGGTCGACAGCCCTGTCGACAGCCCTGTCGACCTGGTTAGACCAGGTCGACAGCCCAGTCGACCTGGGTGCATTAGGCGGGACTTTTCCCGCCCTGGCCAATTGGACCCGATTTTTCTTATGCTCGAATTTTAAACTTAATTCAGAAACTTCCGAAGGCTATATCTCCTTCATACGGACTCCGTTTTTCGAAAACTCGGACTCTATTTCGCGTATTTTTCCGAGACGAACGCAATGGGGTATCCCGTTTCCCTTAGTTCTTTGATTTGAAATTAATTATACTTTAATTTGTGAATTTCACAGTTATAGAATTCACGGGGTGTTACATTCTCCCCCACTTAAAAGGATTTCGTCCCCGAAATCTTCAAGTTAGGAGGAATGCATATCCTAACGTCCAATCATCCATCTACTCATCCATCAAACACGAGCATCCATTGTCCTTAAAAGACTTCTAATGCTTCATGATCATATGCGAAGTGTGTGTGTACATGAACTTATCTAATGCAAAATCAGGCGGTCTACTGATTCAATTGACCTTCTTAATGCGAATTATGTTAGTGCCATGAATCCATCATGTATGCAAATTTTTCCTATTCATCATTCTACATGAGTGCACAATCATTCAATACAAATGCAACATCCATATGATAACACATTAAAGTTCAACCATATACGAATGCAAACATATATGCATATGCAATATAAAGTGACTGAGCCGATCTAAAACCTAGATTGTGTGTGTATATGCAACCACGAGCAACCACTAGCAATCACTTGCAACCACTCGCAACCATCATCCATAACATGTTTCAATTACATGTTTTCATCCAAAAAGGTTTCTACCTAAAAGATAAGGTCGAGGAAATATACCTAAAAACATAGATAAAAGCGCAACTTAAGGAAAAAGAAAGATCAAGGATGTACCCTCGAAAAGAAAAGGGTGGGCAGTGCGTATTCTAGCTTCAGTTTCCCAAGTCGCGTCTCCCTCGGCGTTGCTCCACTGAACTTTGACGAGTTTGACTTCGCGGTTGTGTAGCTTCTTCACTTCCGTTCCTAGTATGCGGGTTGGAACTTTTCTTATGGTTGCTTCACGTTCCACTTCGGCCTCTTCGAGGATATTTGGCTCTACCACTTCAGCAGACTCATGTAGACATTTTCGGAGATGTGAAACGTGAAAAACGTTGTGGACTCCAGCCAACTTCTCGGGTAGCTCTAATCTATAGGCCATTTTCCCAATTTTCTCGATGATAGGGAATGGCCCTACGAACCTTGGTGCCAGTTTTCCTGTGGTTCCAAAACGAACAACGTTCCTTAGCGGGGATACCTTAAGAAAAACTCTGTCCCCAACCTCAAATTCAAGGTCGGTCCTCCTTTTGTCGGCGTAGGACTTTTGTCTGTCTTGGGCCGTCTTCATCCTTCTTCGTATTAAGCCTACTTTCTCTGAAGTCTCTCGGATCATATCTGGTCCAAGTATGAGCTTATCAGTAGACTCCCACCAACAAGTGGGCGATCGGCACGGTCTTCCATATAAAGCTTCGAAGGGCGCCATTCCGATGGTTGCTTGATAGCTGTTGTTGTAGGCAAATTCCACCAAAGGAAGGTGGTCTTCCCACGTCCCTCCGAAGTCAAGGACGCATAGTCTTAAAAGGTCTTCCAAAACTCTGTTTACTCTCTCTGTTTGGCCGTCGGTTTGCGGATGATAGGCTGTGCTCAAGCATAACTGCGTTCATACTGCTTCTTGCAGACTCCGCCAAAACTCACTGGTGAAGATGGGGTCTCGGTCACTAACGATGCTAGATGGTATTCCATGGAGTCGAACGATTTCCTTAAGGTAAAGAGATGCCAGGGATGAGGCAGTTCTTTTACTTTTGACTGGTAAAAAGTGGGCGCTTTTAGTAAGCCTATCCGCTATTACCCAAATGCTAGTGTTGCCTCTCCTAGACCTAGGCAGCCCATCGATGAAGTCCATTGAGATGTTATCCCACTTCCACTGCGGGACCTCTAGAGGATGTAGCAGTCCGCCAGGCTTTTTCTGTTCCGCCTTAACCTGTTGGCACACCATACACTTAGAAACGAATTCTGCCACGTCCTTTTTCATGCCGTTCCAGAAGAAAGTCCTTTTTATATCTTTGTACATTTTATCTCCGCCTGGGTGTATCGTCATCTTGGAGTGATGTGCTTCCTCGAGAACCTTCTTTACTAAATCTTTTGTCTGTGGGACGCATAGTCTTCCGTCTCGTCTTAGCAAACCCTTATCGTCGATGGAGTATCTGTTGAGGTGACTTGAAGTCTCACCCCTAATTAGCCTATCAATCATTTCCACAAGCTGAGGGTCTTCGCGCTGTGCTGTCCCTACTAAATCCACTAAAGTTGGTCGTACTTCGAGAGATGCTAGCAAGCCTGGTACAAAATCGGAGGATGGCCTAAAGTCGAAGCTGGCTATAAACTATAGGCTTTGTCTTTCAACAAACAACGGGCTTAGGGTCAATTTCTTTCGGCTCAACGCGTCTGCCACTATGTTGCCTTTGCCCGGCGTATAGGAGATTTCGAAATCGTACGAGGCAAGAAACTCCATCCATCTCTGTTGCCTCAAGTTAAGATCCTTCTGCGAGAAAAGATATTTCAACGATTTATGGTCAGTGTAAAGTTCGAACTTCTCACCTAGGAGATAGTGTCGCCAAGACTTGAGTGCAAAGACGATGGCGGCTAACTCAAGATCGTGGGTTGGGTAGTTCTTTTCGTGCACCTTCAACTGCCTCTCGCCATAAGCTACTACCCTTCCTTCTTGCATTAAGACGGCGCCTAGCCCTGTCCCACATGCATCTGTATAAACAGTGAACATCTTGTTCCCATCTGGCAACGTCAAAACTGGGGCTGTTGTGAGAGCCCTTTTCAGTCGTTGGAAATAAAACTCGCAATCCAAGTCCCAATTGAACACTAGATTCTTCTTGGTCAATTTCATGAGCGGAGCTGAGATTTTCGCAAAATCCCTTATGAACTTTCGATAGAAACCTTCTAGTCCTAGAAAGCTTCGGACCTCAGTTGCATTCCTTGGTGTCTTCCAATCCTGTACCGCCACTACCTTAGCAGGGTCCACTGCTAACCCTTGTTTGGATACTATGTGCCCAAGGAACCTCACCTCTTCTCTCCAAAAGTGGCATTTGGAGAATTTGGCTTTTAGTTGATGGACTCGCAAAGTTTCCATGATTGCCCCTAAGTGTTTAGCGTGTTCCTCTTCACTCTTTGAGAAGATAAGGATATCATCTACGAAGACCACTACGAACTTGTTGAGGAAATCTCTGAATACCCTACTCATCAGGTCCACGAAGTAAGCAGGTGCATTTGTCAATCCGAAAGGCATGACAAGCCATTCAAAGAAGCCGTCTGGGGTTCTGAACGCCGTTTTATCGATGTTATCTTCAGCCACCCTTAGCTGATGAAAACCGGTTGCTAAATCGAGTTGGGAGAAAACAGACGCTCCGACAAGCTGGTCAAATAAATCGTCAATTCTAGGGAGAGGGTGCCTATTCTTTTTCGTTAGCTTGTTGAGCTCCCTATAGTCGACACATAGACGGAGTGAACCATCCGCCTTTGTAGCGAACACCACTGGAGCGCCCCATTCTGAAATGCTCCTCCTAATGAACCCCTTTTCTAGAAGCTCTTTAATCTGTTTACTGAGCTCTTTCCTTTCTCGTGGAGCCATGTGTCTAACGAGCAACGCAACGGGCTTTGCATTATCTACAAGATATATGCGGAAGTCTATTTCCCGCTTCGGAGGCAAGCCCTTCACCTCTTCGAAGACATCCGGATATTCCCGGACCACTCTAACTGATTGCAAATTTTCAACAGAGGCATCTAGCGATTCAAGATAACTAAGCATAACCGCATACGAGGGATTACAAGAAATTTCCAAAGTATTACCGAGCTGGGTTAGGAGCCTAACAACCCTTTTCTCACAATCAAGGATGGCCCCATTACTGGATAGCTAATCCATACCCAAAATCAAACCATAACCCGAAAAGCCCAAAACAAAGGCACTACATTGAAATTCTACACTTAGAATAGAAATTTTCAATCCCAAACAGATCATAGACAAATGAGCTGGGCCCCCAATTGGGTTTGAAACAATTAAGGGGTCCTCTACCATACTAGTTTTTAGGTGCAGAGATTCTACTAAAGCAGACGAGATAAAGGAGTGTGATGCGCCAGAATCAAATAAAGTGTGAACGGGGTGATCATAAAGATAAACTACACTTTCTACAGAAGTATTCATACCTCGCTGTTGCAGAGGTGGCGCTTCTAGCACATGAACCTGTGCCCCTGAGGTGGATCCAGCCCTCTGCCCCTTTCCTCGTTTCTTTGGGCAGTCCCTAGCCCTGTGGCCTGTCTCACCGCAAGAAAAGCACCCACCATTCTCCTTGGCCTTCTTTTTCCGGCAGTCCTTTACCAAGTGCCCCACTTTGCCACAGAAATTACACTTCCTCTTCTCTTTGTTGCCTTTCCCGCCTTTCTTAAAGTCTGTCTTTTTAGGCTGCAAACCCTCTTTCTTTTCTTGAGAGCTCTCTGCCTTTGTCTCCTTCTTACCCTTATCCTCCTCATTCAGCAATGCCATTTGCACCAATCTTTCATACGTGGCTCCCATGGGTATATGGGTCATGGCCAAACTGTGTAATGGTTCATTTAACCCTTTGACGAAACGAAGAGCCGTCTTGTGCGGGGTGTTGACTAGGTCTAGCCCAAACCTAGCCAGCTCATCGAACTGATTCACATACTCTCTGACTGTCTTGTTCCCTTGCTTAAGAAATAAGAATTTTTCCAACTGCAAACTTCTTTCCGCATCTGAGAGAAATTTAGTCTCAAACCTTGCCCTAAAGTCCTCCCATGTCTCCACTGGTCTTTCTGCATTAGTGACTTCCCACCAGTAGGAAGCCTCGCCCTTTAATAGCCACACTGCCAATTGAACTTTCTGTCTATCTTCTACCTCAAAGATGATGAATAGGTCCTCAGTTTCTTTCAACCAATTCCTAGCTGCCACGAAGGACTCAGTTCCATGGAAATCCTTTCCTCCCATAGCTTTAAAATCTTTACATATCTTAGCAAACGTGTTTCCCCGTGGAGGAGGTGGAGGAAAAGGTGCCGCTGCAGCTGGATGATTTCCTGCAGCTGGGGGAGGAGGAACGGTAGGACCTGGCTGAGTGGCCCTTGCTTCTAAGAACCGTCTAAACCAACCAGGTATTGGCACCACTTCTGGCAAGTTAAGTTCTTCGGACATGCTGAAACAAAAAGGATAGATTCAAAACGAAGGATAAGAGATAGTACCTATGGCTTTGGGGAGTGGACTTTGCCTTTTAAAATAAAATAATATTTTATCCTTTAAAAATGCTTCTTTAAATTTCCTTTTTGAAAATAATTTTTTTTTTCAAAACTTTTTATCTTATCTGGTAAACCTATGCTCTGATACCAAGTGAAACACCCCACCTCCGTTAGGGTCACTCTCAAAAAAGAATGCCCTAATTTTGGTGGAGGTTTATAAGTATAAGTCACAGATATACAAGACAGATATAAGAACACATATTTGTAAACAGCGGAAAAACAACAACTTTTATTTCATAAAAAGCAAATACGTGTTACAGCAACATCACCATGATTGTCTTACATCCTTTCAAAAAACATAACATAACTCTTTAATAATCTGTCTTGGTTACATTATTTAAAGAAGCATAAAGAAAACATAAGTAAACTGCAAAAGCCCCATAGTGGTTGTCCAAAGCCATAGTTCAAAACGAAAAGGTCCAAGCAATACATTTCTCCTCTTCAAGCTGGATGTTAAGGCCGATCAAGCTGTAGTGTTCCCTCCCTGTGGACCTGGGGGGGAAACGGAAGAAAAGAAGACGAAAGAAAAGTAGAGTCAGACATAAAGCCTGAGTAAGTCTAGGACTATTCTGTCTATGAACAAAGAACTGGGTATGATAAGTATAAACAAGAAGTGGGAAAGCACTATAAACTTGGTTAAGTTGTCTAGGGTCGAATATACTATCGTAACCCATGTTTATCTCTGAACCCATATAAACTAGTTCCCAACTGGCACCCCATAATCAGGGTGAAGTGATCCATTCTATGATGATCGGCTCCTACTCGCATAGTTACATGTGTCTTACGGCCCCCGATGTTGTAGTTACCTATGCTGGTCCCACCATGGGGTGTATCAAGTCCCATGGCGGCGGCCCGACACAATCCTAGAATGCACAGGTATGCTACTGGTGCCCAGTGCCTTATTTTTCTGCGCCGGAGTGTGTGCACGCCCGCACCCCGTTAGAACCTACACTGCTACACCACCGCCATCGATTTGACCTCTTACAATCAGCCCAGTAATCGTGCCCCACCCTGCCTAGTTTTAGGGTATCATGATACACCTTATAGGGTTACTGCTGAAAAGGGTCCCCCGTTACTAGGTTTTCTATCTCTAGCCAACATGCTAAGTTGGTTAAGTGTTTTCTAACCTAACCCCCAATCAGTCTGTTTAGTTTAGCATGTTCCATTTTGATTAAGTCTTTAGTCCACTTAATCCTAACAATCTTGACTCAGCCTTAATTGTCTTATTAAAGCCTTGACCTCTCACATTAGACATGTATTGTTGTGGCTGCCTGTTGCCGGTTGGTTCCGGGCAGTCTTACGCCACAACTCAGTCTAACCTCGGGTCCTTATTGGGCTCCATGTTTAACCTCCCACATTGGATAGGTATTGTTGTGACTACTGGACAACCGGGCGGTTCCGGGCAGGTTTACATCACAACTCAATCCAACCTCGGGTTAAACACATCGTATGTTCTACATTTACATATTTTGTCTTTCTTCTTTATTTTTCTTATATGTAAATATTTGCGGCCCATTATTAAAAGTCAATGGTGTGAAGGTTACACCAATCATGGGCCCACCCCATACTTGAATTTGGGCCCCTATACTTTATATTTTCACTTATTAATTAATTTGGCCCAATGCTATTTACCCCCGTTTAATTCGCTCGTTTATTATGTATATGTTGGGCTTAGCCTTTTTAAGCCCAACTTAGCCACGTGAAAAAGGGAAGGCTTAAAGCATGATTTCATACACAAGAAGGGGAATGTGAACGCATGAACTTGCAACATAACGTTGGAACTACAAAATAGAAACTGGTGTGCTTGCATAGTAGTAATGTATACTTTGGTCATAAAGCATAAGTGACATGAAACAAAGCATGTAAACTTGTAGTTAAGATAAGAATCTAAATTGGATATCATTATTGACACAAAGTCTTAACTACAATATAAACCTATGTTTTTATTTAGGCATAATGTCAAACATAAGCAAATCATGTTCATAAGATTCCTACATGTTTACAAAGGGGTTTACTTTTTGTTACTAATACAAAAGCATAGTTCAACTTGAATTATTCCAACTTAATCATGATTTTAAATCTATTCACCTAACCATGGCGCACATATACTTGTGGCATAAATATTTCTAAACATGAAATCATGATTTTTACTTTAGTCATGCAAACTTGCAAATGGGATTTTGAATCTAACCTAGCTATGTACCACATATGTCATCATATAATTCTTGTTAACAATATAGAGCTAACATGGTTTTCAATTATGCAAAATATCAATCATAGCCTAGTCATATTCATAAGTTCGCAAAGAGGTTTTCTGGTACAAAAGTATGGCTTAATACATAGACCATGATGCCAAAATTTCAACATAATTTCATATGAATTATAATAACCCAAATTTGTTCCAATTACTCACAAAAATGATTTTTGTACAAAAATACACATTATGATGACATAGTAGCAAAACCCCAAACTTGTATGAATTTCAATTAAACAACTACATACATGTAGCTTCAACATGAATTACATAATTTGCGAATATTCCAAACGTATACTTGCATAAAACTACCGCAAACATGTAGTTTTTATAATGAATAACATGCTTTGCGAATATCCAAACGTATACTTGCATAAAACTACCGCAAACATGTAGTTTTTATAATGAATAACATAATTCGAGAATATCCAAACGTATACAATATTCCAAATCGATAAGAATCATAATAACGCACAAATATGAATTACTTTATCGCCACAAATCGAGTATACAAACCAACACAGTTATTTGTTCATACCAAAATAATACTCTACTTACAATTGTGTGGCGAATTCTCCAATTGGAGATGCGACTTATTGTTGATTTGATTTGTTTGAGTTGCTTTATGCTTTAGAATTTGCCTCCTAGTCTTCTCCCAAATTGGTGGCTAATCCTAGTCGTTCCTCCGCAGCATGATGGCCTCGTTCTTATTTTTGAATGAATAGATTAGGTTGAGTCTAGGGTCATTTTTATACAGTTTTTGAACTGATTAGGACCATCGATGTTGCTTGGATTGATCGTAGCCATTCATTCGAAAGAGAGACCAATTAGAGCCTGCCACCTAGCCCTAATGACAAAGCATGCTTCTGAAAATCGACCAACATAGACTAGGCCAGCCAGGGTGGACTGGGTTCGACCTGGGTATGGACCAGGTCGACAGCCCTGTCGACAGCCCTGTCGACCTGGTTAGACCAGGTCGACAGCCCAGTCGACCTGGGTGCATTAGGCGGGACTTTTCCCGCCCTGGCCAATTGGGCCCGATTTTTCTTATGCTCGAATTTTAAACTTAATTCAGAAACTTCCGAAGGCTATATCTCCTTCATACGGACTCCGTTTTTCGAAAACTCGGACTCTATTTCGCGTATTTTTCCGAGACGAACGCAATGGCTTATCCCGTTTCCCTTAGTTCTTTGATTTGAAATTAATTATACTTTAATTTGTGAATTTCACAGTTATAGAATTCACGGGGTGTTTAATCCCAAACACATCGTATGATCATGAAGCATTAGAAGTCTTTTAAGGACAATGGATGCTCGTGTTTGATGGATGAGTAGATGGATGATTGGACGTTAGGATATGCATTCCTCCTTACTTGAAGATTTCGGGGACGAAATCCTTTTAAGTGGGGGAGAATGTAACACCCCGTGAATTCTATAACTGTGAAATTCACAAATTAAAGTATAATTAATTTCAAATCAAAGAACTAAGGGAAACGGGATACGCCATTGCGCTCGTCTCGGAAAAATACGCGAAATAGAGTCCAAGTTTTCGAAAAACGGAGTCCGTATGAAGGAGATATAGCCTTCGGAAGTTTCTGAATTAAGTTTAAAATTCGAGCATAAGAAAAATCGGGCCCAATTGGCCAGGGCGGGAAAAGTCCCGCCTAATGCACCCAGGTCGACTGGGCTGTCGACCTGGTCTAACCAGGTCGACAGGGCTGTCGACCTGGTCCAGACCCAGGTCGAACCCAGTCCACCCTGGCTGGCCTAGTCTATGTTGGTCGATTTTCAGAAGCATGCTTTGTCATTAGGGCTAGGTGGCAGGCTCTAATTGGTCTCTCTTTCGAATGAATGGCTACGATCAATCCAAGCAACATCGATGGTCCTAATCAGTTCAAAAACTCTATAAAAATGACCCTAGACTCAACCTAATCTATTCATTCAAAAATAAGAACGAAGCCATCATGCTGCGGAGGAACGACTAGGAGTAGCCACCAATTTGGGAGAAGACTAGGAGGCAAATTCTAAAGCAAAAAGCAACTCAAACAAATCAAATCAACAATAAGTCGCATCTCCAATTGGAGAATTCGCCACACAATTGTAAGTAGAGTATTATTTTGGTATGAACAAATAACTGTGTCGGTTTGTATACTTGATTTGTGGCGATAAAGTAATTCATATTTGTGCGTTATTATGATTCTTATCGATTTGGAATATTGTATACGTTTGTATATTCTCAAATTATGTTATTCATTGTAAAAACTACATGTTTGCGGTAGTTTTATGCAAATATACGTTTGGATATTCGCAAAGCATGTTATTCATTATAAAAACTACATGTTTGCGGTAGTTTTATGCAAGTATACGTTTGGAATATTCGTAAATTATGTAATTCATGTTGAAGCTACATGTATATAGTTGTTTAATTGAAATTCATGCAAGTTTGTGGTTTTGCTACTATGCCATCATAATGCGTATTTTTGTACAAAAATCACTTTTGTGAGTAATTGGAACAAATTTGGGTTATTATAATCCATATGAAATTATGTTGAAAATTTGGCATCATGATCTATGTATTAAGCCATACATTTGCACTAGAAAACCTCTTTGCGAACTTATGAATATGACTAGGCTATGATTTATATTTTGCATAATTGAAAACCATGTTAGGTCTATATTGATAACAAGAATTATATGATGACATATGTGGTACATAGCTAGGTTAGATTCAAAAATCCCATTTGCAAGTTTGCATGACTAAAGTAAAAATCATGATTTCATGTTAGAAATATTTATGCCTGCCATGGTTATGCGAATAGATTTAAAGTCATGATTTAAGTTGGAATAATTCAAGTTGAACTATGCTTTTGTATTAGTAACAAAAGTAAGCCCCTTTGTAAACATGTAGGAACCTTATGAACATGATTTGCTTATGTTTGACATTATGCCTAAATAAGAACATTGGTCTATGTTGTAGTTAAGACTATGTGTCAATAATGATATCCAATTTAGATTCTTAACTTAACTACAAGTTTACATGCTTTGATTCATGTCACTTATGCTTTATGACCAAAGTATACATTACTACTATGCAAGTACACCAGTTTCTGATTTGTAGTTCCAACCTTATGTTGCAAGTTCATGCGTTCACATTCCCCTTTAGTGTATGAACGTTTTAAGCCTTCCCTTTTTCTCATGGCTAAGTTGGGCTTAAAAGCCTAAGCCCAACATATAAAATAAACGAGCGTATTAAACGGGGGTAAATAACGTTGGGCCAAATTAATTAATAAATGAAAATATAAAGTAAAAGGGTCCCAAATTCAAGTATGGGTTGGGCCCATGATTGGTGTAAATCTTCACACCATTAGCTTAATAATGGGCCGCAAATATTTACATATAAGAAAATAAAGAAGAAAGACAAAATATGTAAATGTAGAACATACGATGTGTTTAACCCGAGGTTGGATTGAGTTGTGATGTAAACCTGCCCGGAACCGCCCGGCTGTCCAGTAGTCACAACAATACCTATCCAATGTGGTAGGTTAAACATGGAGCCCAATAAGGACCCGAGGTTAGACTGAGTTGTGGCGTAAGACTGCCCAGAACCAACCGGCAACAGGCAGCCACAACAATACCTGTCTAATGTGAGAGGTCAAGGTTTTAATAAGACAATTAAGGCTGAGTCAGGATTGTTAGGATTAAGTGGACTAAAGACTTAATCAAAATGGAACATGCTAAACTAAACAGACTGATTGGGGGTTAGGTTAGAAAACACTTAACCAACTTAGCATGTTGGCTAGAGATAGAAAACCTAGTAACGGGGGACCCTTTTCAGCAGTAACCCTATAAGGTGTATCATGATACCCTGAAACTAGGCAGGGTGGGGCATGATTACTGGGCTGATTGTAAGAGGTCAAATCGACGGCGGTGGTGTAGCAGTGTAGGTTCTAACGGGGTGCGGGCGTGCACACACTCCGGCGCAGAAAAATAAGGCACTGGGCACCAGTAGCATACCTGTTCATTCTAGGATTGTGTCGGGCCGCCGCCATGGGACTTGATACACCCCATGGTGGGACCAGCATAGGTAACTACAACATCGGGGGGGCCGTAAGACACATGTAACTATGCGAGTAGGAGCCGATCATCGTAGAATGGATCACTTCACCCTGATTATGGGGTGCCAGTTGGGAACTAGTTTATATGGGTTCAGAGATAAACATGGGGTACGATAGTATATTCGACCCTAGACAACTTAACCAAATTTATAGTGCTTTCCCACTTCTTGTTTATACTTATCATACCCAGTTCTTTGTTCATAGACAGAATAGTCCTAGACTTACTCAGGCTTTATGTCTGACTCTACTTTTCTTTCGTCTTCTTTTCTTCCGTTTCCCCCCCCCCCCCCCCCAGGTCCACAGGGAGGGAACACTGCAGCTTGACCAGCCTTAACATCCAGCTTGAAGAGGAGAAATGTATTGCTTGGACCTTTTCGTTTTGAACTATGGCTTTGGACAACCACTATGGGGCTTTTGCAGTTTACTTATGTTTTCTTTATGCTTCTTTAAATAATGTAATCAAGACAGATTATGAAAGAGTTATGTTATGTTTTTTGAAAGGATGTAAGACAATCATGGTGATGTTGCTGTAACACGTATTTGCTTTTTATGAAATAAAAGTTGTTGTTTTTCCGCTGTTTACAAATATGTGTTCTTATATCTGTCTTGTATATCTGTGACTTATACTTATAAACCTCCACCAAAATTAGGGCATTCCCTTCTGAGAGTGACCCTAACGGAGGTGGGGTGTTTCACTTGGTATCAGATCATGCCTCTCTCACCCCAGGATTACTCAATTTTTTAGCTATGAGACCTAACATGGTTTTCAATTATGCAAAATATAAATCATAGCCTAGTCATATTCATAAGTTCGCAAAGAGGTTTTCTAGTGCAAAAGTATGGCTTAATACATAGATCATGATGCCAAATTTTCAACATAATTTCATATGGATTATAATAACCCAAATTTGTTCCAATTACTCACAAAAGTGATTTTTGTACAAAAATACGCATTATGATGGCATAGTAGCAAAACCACAAACTTGCATGAATTTCAATTAAACAACTATATACATGTAGCTTCAACATGAATTACATAATTTACGAATATTCCAAACGTATACTTGCATAAAACTACCGCAAACATGTAGTTTTTATAATGAATAACATGCTTTGCGAATATCCAAACGTATACTTGCATAAAACTACCGCAAACATGTAGTTTTTATAATGAATAACATAATTTGAGAATATCCAAACGTATACAATATTCCAAATCGATTCAAAAAAAAAAATTATTTTTTTTAAAAAAAAAAATTTCAAAACTTTCTATCTTATCTGGTAAACCTATGCTCTGATACCAAGTGAAACACCCCACCTCCGTTAGGGTCACTCTCAAAAGGGAATGCCCTAATTTTGGTGGAGGTTTATAAGTATAAGTCACAGATTATGAAAGAGTTATGTTATGTTTTTTGAAAGGATGTAAGACAATCATGGTGATGTTGTTGTAACGCGTATTTGCTTTTTATGAAATAAAAGTTGTTGTTTTTCCGCTGTTTACAAATATGTGTTCTTATATCTGTCTTGTATATCTGTGACTTATACTTATAAACCTCCACCAAAATTAGGGCATTCCCTTTTGAGAGTGACCCTAACGGAGGTGGGGTGTTTCATTAGTGCTGAATTGATAGTTAAATTTAAAGACATGAAATGACAATACAAAGAAGCCAAAGCTGATTTGAGTAGAGCAGAGTTTGAACGAGATATGTTACAAGACGAGAAGAAAATATTAGAAGAAGAACTTGAAAAACTTCAAGAATCATTATCTAATATTGATTCTCAATTATCTCTTTTGAGTCAAGAAATTGAAACTCAAAAAGAGAAAAATGATGCTCTTACTACTGAAAATCATGAGCTTAAGGCAAAAGTCAAAATTCTGGACCTAGAAAAAGCTAGTTTACAAACTAAGTTAGATGATATTACTCAAAATGTTTCTAACTTCAACTAAGGTCGAGAAAATTTGGCAAAAACCATTGTAAGTTCACAACCTGCTTCAAATAAACAAGGTTTGGGATATAAGAAACAAGAAACCAATCATAGAAATAGTACTAGATATGCTTTTATGTACAATAAAAATATCACTGCTAGTACTAATGTTCATCCAAGACCCAATTATTATAGAAATTCGAATACTTCTATGACTAGCGGTATTTATAATAAATATAGAAGTACGAAAAGAAATATCACTAGAGATTATTTAAGTATTTGGGTTCCTGTATGTTGGAAGAACAGAGAAAAATATATCGATGATTATTTTGATTCAGCAATTAATGATGAAAATTTTATCTTTAAAGGTTCCATTAAACCCTCTTGGGTATGGTTACCTTCCATCTAACCCATGGACCCAAACAAAGCAAGTGGGTACCAAAACTATATATGTCATATTTTTTGCAGGTACACCACAACAAAGAGAAGGTTATTCGGTGTCTTTAAATATCTTTGAAAACTCAGCTTATCAAAAAATCACATGATTCAATATCTCCTAAAGGTGCTATAATTATTTATATTCTCTACTACTTTAGATTACTGTGCTTATTATGTTATTTATTCTTTTTAATCGATGACAAAGGGGGAGAAATATTTTCTCTCATGATGATACATATAATTCATGTTACATATACTATCATTTAAAATTATGTGCTTAACATGGTAATAGTATATGTGTGCTAACATTTGTTAATGCAGGGATCAAAAGGTAAGATTATTTATATTATGCACTAACAAAATGTTGCAGAGAAGGTTTATATCCAGGAGGAGATAAATATATGCAAGCATATGCAAGCATACATTCAGGGGGAGAAAATAAATAACTCTACAAGATTGCAGGAGGTTTTCATCAATCAAAAAAGGGGGAGAATGTTAGATCACAGGTTTTTGATTCATGACAAGGAAGAAGAGAAGATCAAAGGAAAAGTGATATAGGTTATGATTATCTAATTAATTGTGTCTTAGATGTGTTATATATTGTTAAAGTCTATCCTCAAATATATAACATACACAAATGCACTTATAAAAAGACACTTCGCGAAAAGACACTTCGCGAAAAGACACTTCGTGAAAAGACATTTCGCGAAAAGACACTTCGTGAAAAGACACTTCGCGAAAAGACACTTCGTGAAAAGACATTTCGCAAAAAGACACTTGGCCACTTCGTGAAAAGACACTTCGTGAAAAGTCACTTCGCGAAAAGACACTTTGTCATTTCGTGAAAAGACACTTCGCGAAAAGACACTTCGTGAAAAGACACTTCATGAAAAGACATTTCGCGAAAAGACACTTCATCTCTTCGCAAAAAGACATTTCGCGAAAAGACACTTCATGAAAGGACACTTCGCGAAAAGACACTCCATCACTTCGCGAAAAGACATCTCGAAAAGAAAATTCACGAAAAGACACTTCACGAATAGAAACTTCACGAAGAGACACTCCATATTTCTAACGGTCATATTTTACAACGGTCATATTTTACAATGGCCATATTTTCTAACGGTCATATTTTCTAATGGTCGTATTTCTAACGGTCATATTTTACAATGGCCTTATTTTCTAAAAGGCATCATATTTCATGAAGAGATTCCTTTTCATTTCTGAAAGGAAATGGGTGCATCTCGTTGATAAAACTCTTCGTGGAAATTGACAACTCTTCAACGATTATATATACATCACAAGTATTTTTTTCACATAAACCAAATCTTCTCATATTTTCTGATCTTAAACTCTATACATTCTTGCATACTAAAAAGCTCTCCATTATTCAAATTACTTGTTGAATCATTGAAATTATTTCATATCTCTTGATTTAATAAGTAATATACTTCCTTCAATCTTCACATACACGTTATATACTTGAGGATAAGATTATAGGAAGGGTGTACTCAACTGTTGGCTATTCAGTGTTATTCAAGAACACAATCAGAAATCAAACTATTGTTTTTGTTGAAGTCCTCGGTGTTGTAAGAGGCAGGTGTTGAAGTCCTCGTTGTTGTAAGAGGCAAGTGTTGAAGTCCTCGGTGTTGTTAGAGGCGTGAAATCCCGTTCGATTGCTTGGGTGTTGTATACCTGTTCCTCCGGGTGAAGTGAGGTTGTTGTTAGTGAAAACCCAGATAGAAGGCTGGGACGGACGCAGGACGGTGCTCCGGACCAGTATAGAAATCCTTGGTCTGATTTTTCCTTTTTACTGCATTTACTGTTTTATATCTGTGATTTGCTATTATTGCATACTTGTGTGTTATACACCATATTACACGATCCTTGTGTGTGTATTATACTTGGCAAGTACACCCGCATGAACTTTCATTTAGGTCTTAAACGGTTTTCAGAAAACCGTTTAAGGATTTTAAATTAAAAAAAAAATCTTGAGCGTCCCCCCATTCACTGCTGGAAGGGTGGGGGGGAGTTCACGCTTAGTTTTGTAAATCAATGCTCGAATCCCGCTAGCTGCTGGGAATGCTCTTATACAAGATTCATTTTCTTTCTTATCAAGATCTACTTACCAATATTTATGTCTTAAGTTAATTTTACTCTTACTCTCAACTTAATTTCTTCACCATATTATGACAAATTCTCTTTTGTTTTAGAGATTATCCCTTCTTCTTTTATGGAATTTTATAAGAAAACTGTGAATTAGTTTTCTACTTGTCAACACAAACTACTGGCACAAACTATGTCAGTTTCAGAATTAGTCACTCATTTACATTTCCTTTTTTGATTTTATTTGTCTGAATGACTTTCAGATAATATGTTTATGCTTGAGAATTGTTAAATTTTCATTGATTTGTCTCTCTGTTAAAGATTGAAAACATGATAAGTTGGTTTTAGCAACTGTTGTGAATAATAATGGCATCTAATTTGTACTATGTACGTGCAACTACATCACAGTCGTATGGATGCTTAGGGATTTGTGGTTGTGGATATTTGTAAAACGCGCCATGACTATATATACCTACACACACTATATAAGAATAGAAATAGTTAAGTGCACATGGGCCATAGATCAATTACAGTTACCGAATATGTGAGCTTGGAAAAAGATTGAAGTGTGATTTTCCATAATCTCTTCTTTTATGGATTCATGTTGACCTATTTCTTAAACCAATTGCATGCACTTTAACATCAGCAATTATGCCAACTAAAATTTTATATTATGACTATCCATATGTGTTTTACAAAGAAAATCATGTAGCAATAAAGTTTTGTTCCATTATGATTCCTATTGAATTGAACTCTGTATTTATACATTAGTCTACTTTCAATAAGTTTCATGTTAATTACCGCTTTGCTTGAAAGCGTTTATGAAAGAGGTCGAACAAGATTTTATTTCTAATATTGCTTTAAACTAAATTCTCCTCTCATGGTTTGCAGCTATGGATGCAAGTCAAGAAGCAAGCAGCAAGGGACCAAATCCAAGAGAAGAAATAACATCATCAAGTCATAAAAGAAAAACATTCAGAGGAATCATCACAAGAAGTCAATAGTTAGCTCATTAACATGGAGAGATGAGTGAGCTTTGGCTAGACCAAATATCACACGTAACTTTTGTCTAGAACTTCATTATTGTTGTCATTTTTATGCATTTCAGACTTTCACCTAGCTAATATAGAGTTACATGAAGCAGCTGTTCTTATAAGCTAAGAAGTTAAAATATCAATATAATTTGTTTGCATTAATTTCTGTTGTTGTTGGCTGAGATTTTTGTTATGTTGGTTGTTTATTCAAGTTTTTTTTAAAAGAAATTTATCTCATTCTGCATGTGGACAAATGTTAAATAAGATTATAGTTTTCTTATTTGCATAAATTAAAGTTGCTTTGAAATATTCTCTATGGAAAACTGTACATTCCATTCTTAAAGATATTTCATTCATATTTGGAATTCTATTTTGCTGCAAATGGTTGATAAATGGATCTAGCGGTTTTTGGCAACTTCAGAAAGTCAACTTCTATTAGTGTAAATTAATTATAATCATTTATGTACAAAAACAATAAATTTATCATACACAACATAAAAAAAACCTATTTTTAACACCAAATAATTTCACATTAAAATCTCTGTAACCTTTTTATAGAATCCTTTTCAATTTATTCAAATTATATTTGTTATTAAGGCAATATATTTTAACTAATTACATAATTTCAAATTTAACATATATAAAAAAATAAGTTAAATAATATTTGTTAATTCATCTAAAATATTTATAGTATGTTAATTTCAACTAGAATACTTGCTAATAGTAGTAGTAAGAATAATAAAATTATTGTTTTCAAATATAAATCACGCACATATCATGTATAAACAACAACAATAATTATATTATATTTATTTTGTTGAATTACTGTGTGTTGTATAATAAAGTTCCAATTTTAATATTGAAATTTTAAAATCTATATTTTATAACATTATCGTGTGAAACGCACGGGTTATACACTAGTTCCAATAAACGAAAAATTCATTCCCCGACAGTAGATAAGATGTCATTATACTTTCTTTTTTTGCTTATATATTATTATCCATTACATTCCTTTATTGTTTTATCACAAAAAAATTAATTGATTTTTTTTTTTGGAAGAAAAATATATATACCAAAAGGGAGAAACTAGCCGTTCACCAACGGCTCACAAAAACGGATTCCGGCAAGCGAAACCGTGCACACACAAATTGATAAAATAAAAAAGACAATTCTAACACAGATAACGAAGCGAATTAAAAAAAGGGAAATTGCAAGCCATTGCCAGGACGGATCGACTGCCATAGCCTAATGTACTGCGAAGCAAACCAAATCTCCTCCACGCAGGACTAGACAAGCATAGGTCTCGGCCTCTGAATAAGACATGGAGGTGCTGAATTGTAGTACCTAAGATGACTTCCCAGCAGTAACCCTCTAGCTCAACCAAGATCCAGAGCCACACCTACATCATTGTGGAATCTCGATACCCATCTGAATCTCCCATCCAAGCAACTCCAAAACCTAAAAGCGCGACCTGCAACTAGGAAACAATGTCAGTCCGGGGGGGTGGAAAAGGAAAAAGGAGAAAAAAACAGCAATATGAGCAAAATGCCACAGGAGGCAATATTGCCAGTAAAACCAAAAAAACAAGAAAACAAGCGCTCAACCAATGCCGACCCTTGAAGTGACCCTCATCGACAGAACGCCGAATATAACAGCTAACCTCCTAGAGCGGGTACCAATGACATCTCTGAATGGCCTACCACAGAAGGCAAGGAACACATCGTTCCTCACTTTCTGGATAATGGTAGGAGTATCCATCGACACATCGTCAAAAACAGCCTTATTCCCGGAACACCAAATGTGCCAGCCGATAAGGCAAGGAAAAGGCGCAAAAGGATCAACCGTAAAGTCTTGCTTGAGACACCGGACGTCCAAGAACGTAGCAATTCTTCCGTTGAGTTGGCGTTACGTCGGCATCCCGTAAGGTTTCCGAAGTAATTCCAAACAGCCGGGGCACAAGAGCCTGCTAATAAAAGATGAGAAGTGGATTCGGTACTCCCAGTGCTGCAGCACGTGCATCCGGACACAAGGGGGATACCAATACGCTGGAAATTCTCGTCTATTGGAAAATCTTCATGAAAGGTTTTCCACATAAACAGAGAGACCTTCGGAGGGATACGGACATTCCAAAAAGAGCTGAAAACAGGTAGACGTGGATAAGGAGTCCTAATCGAATTCCATGCCGCCTTCAGCAAGAAAGGGCTCCCATCCCAAATGGTTCCTCCCCCATGAGCATCTGTAATGCCTTTTACGGATTGTATCCGTTTCCACGTCTCACTAGCGAAAGAGGGGATTCCGGTGTAATTCGTGGTAGGAAGCCTACGGTACTTGGCATGGAGAAACGACGCCCAAAGGGAGTTGTTCGCTCCAAACCTTGCCCATAGCTTGCAAGCAAAGGCCAAACATATGTCTTTAGGGTTACGGAGACCAAGGCATCCCTCGCATTTGGGACGACAAATGGTTTTCCAGGAGACCCAGTGGTGACGCGAAGAGCCTTCCGTACTTCCCCAGAAGAACGCAGAAACGAAGGACCGGTAGGAGCGAAAGAAAGCAGCCATGGGAGTCATAGCAGCAAAGATATGGGATCCGAGCGAGTCTAGGACAGACTGAATGAGGACAAGTCTTCCAGCCTGGGAAATGAGGGAAGCGTTCCACAGAATAATCTTGCCCCTGACTCTATCAGTGAGGGGATCGAATATGGCGTTAAACTTCCTACCACGGTAAAGAACAATTCCCAGATAAGGAAGAGGAAGGTTGGCAGCATTAAAGCTAGTGGTGGACTCAATCCAAGCGGACCTAACCGAAGAAAGATATTTTGCGGCCACGAAGCAGCTTTTTGAAGAGTTTACGAGTTGCCCCGAGCTACTCTCATACTGAAAAATAAAAGCAAGAAGGGACCGGATTGAACGACGAGAGCCATTCGTGAAAATGATAACGTCTTCCGCAAAGGACAAGGAAGAGATAAGCGGGCATCCCCTAGGAATGTCGAACCTATGAATTTGCCCAGCTATCGTTATGGAATGAAGCCCTCGAACGAATGCTTCGGCAGCAATGACGAAGAGGGATGGGGACAAGGGGTCACCCTGCCTCAGACCTCTTTCGGATCTGAAATAACCATAGGCAGAACCGTTGATGAGGACGGAGAACCAGCAGTTGGAGATGAGCCTCCAGACCACATCAATAAAGGGTTCAGGAAAACCGAAAGCCCTAAGAACCTTAATGATAAAGAACCAAGACATGCGATCATAAGCTTTAGCCATATCAAGCTTAACCACCACATTAGAGCCACGAACCTTCTTATCAAACTGAGAGATTAACTCCTGGGCTAGCAGAACGTTATCTGTGATCAAACATCCTTTCACAAAACTGGCCTGAGAAGAAGAAATAATGCGCTCAAGAAACGGTGCAAACCGCAAGGTTAAGACCTTAGAAATGACCTTGTTAGAGAAGTTACAAAGACTAATCAGTCGGAAGTCCCCACACGAGATACGCTGATCGCATTTTGGGATAAGAACCAGGTTGGTAGAGGTCCAACCCACGGGGAGATCAGCGCCAGCGAAAAAGGACTGAATAGCAAGACAAAGATCAGCTTGAATGATCGGTCACACACTCCTGTAGAAAAATACGATGAAACCGTCCGGCCCACTCACACTGTCCTTACTCAGCGAAAATACGCAAGCACGTATTTCTTCTGAGGTAGGCGGAGCGGCTAGGTCGGCATTATCTGACGGAAGAATGAGACTAGGGATGTAGGCCAACAAGGAAGGGTCAGAAGCAGAAACAGACAGAGTGCTTAGGAAAGACTGGAACTGGAAAAGAATAGCTTCTTTAACATCAACCTGAGTTGAGGCCAACGAGAGGTCGGATCTACGGATATGGCGTATAGTAAGAAGAGAGTTCTTCTTACGAATAGACGAATGAAAGAATTTGGAGTTCGTATCTCCATCTACCACCCACTTGATCCTAGCCTTCTGGCGAAGGTGATCATGTTCGATTCGAAGTTCCGACGAGAGCGCAAGCTGAGCCACCGCCCAAGCCTCCTTGTTGGCAGCATTGGGAGCTTCATCAAAGGAAGCTTCTGCCAGAATAAGAGTTTCTTCAGCCGCTCTGACGCGGTCGAAGATATTCTTGAAGACAAGGAGATTCCATGCCTTTAGACAAGTCTTAACGCGTTTCAGCTTGCGAGAGAAAAGCACGCAAGGGGAACCAAGTATGGGAGAACTCCAAGATTCTTCGACCACCGAGTGGAAGGAGTGGTGCGATCTCCACATACTCTGGAATCTAAAGGAAGAAGGCCCGGAAAGGGAGAGGGGGGAACAGCTAAGAAGAAGGGGAGCATGGTCCGAAAAAGTGCGATGGAGGTGGGAAATAGAGAAGGAGAAAGGAAGGGAAAACCATCCTTCGGTGTCGAACACTCGATCGAGTCTAGACAGAATACGGTTTGTCCCTTCTTGGTTGTTACTCCAAGTGAACGCAGAACCGACGAAAGAAATTTCTAACAGGCCAGAGCTGATGATAAAAGAGTTGAAATCTGCAACCACCAAGCGGTTAACAGCATTTCCACCCCGCTTTTCTGCCTGGCTGGCAACGACATTGAAGTCGCCACCCAGAACAGAAACAGAGAATCCCAGGTCCGACAGAGAGAGGATGTCAGCCCAGAGACCAAGTCTCTCAAATCGATCACACTTAGCGTAGACCGCTGAGAATGGAAAGGAAGAAGAGAGCACGGGAAGAGAACAGGCTACCGAGAAGAGCTAACACGAATCGAAGATGGGACGGACGACAACGTCTTTGGACCACAAAATCCAAATCTTGTCAGACACGTTAGAAAGGGCACCACCAAAGCCAAGGGCTAAGACAGTAGAAGAGATTGCGTTCGGGCCCATAAGAGGTTCCTGTAACAACCCGTAAAATGCGAGCCAGTTTGAAATTTTTATTTTGGCAATTTTAGCGAATTTTGATTATTTAAAATGAATTATTTTAAATAAAAACGACGAGAAATTTAGTTTGAATATAAATCGATCGCATATATTATATACGTCGTCGTTAGAATATAAATAATTATATATAATTATAAATAGAATTAAAAATGGCGCGGTAGTTCGATAATTCGATTTCAAACTTCAATTGAATGTACCGGGTGCAAAACAATCCGGATTTTAGTGAAACAAAAAATAATGGAATCTAATAGTGAATATCTTTCCAACGAATCCGAAAAATCAAGATTTCATATCGGGAAGCAAAAGATATGTCCAGTTGAAAATTCTGAATAGTCGCTATGAAATTCAGGCCCTTAAAAATGGACATTTTGCAAACGACCTCGGATTTCGACGAAACCAGTTTTGTTGGGTCCGCAGTGTCAAGTTATTGCTAGGTTTCAAATTTCGTAATTTTTCGAATCAATATGTGAGCGTGGCAAAGGAAAACGCGTTTGACCAGTTTCAGTTGATTTTAATCGACTGGAAATTGGCCATTTTTCTAACGGTCTCAGAATTCGACGAAACTAGTTTTGTTAGGACCGTATCGTCAATACGAAGCTAGAAAATATTTTTCTGGAATTTTTCTAGTTCGCATGTGACCCCGGTAATTTGAAATGTACGTTTAAAATTCAATATAGTGATTTAAATGTAAATTCAAAGGAAACTAATCGAAACGATCAAATCAGCTTGCGATACATATCCCATTGTGTTCGGAATGGGGGTTAAACGCTATGGACGACAGGCGGTGGGCCTCGTTTAGAGGTCGTATGTAAAAGTCAACTTTTTGCGATTAAATTAATTAAATTAAATAAAAAATTAAAACATATAGCCCCCCCCCCTCTTTCGTTCTCATTCAACAGATCGAAGCAAAGAAAAAAGAAAAAAAAATAAAAAAAACCCTGCTGCCAATCCAAATCAGCCACCGCCGATCCTGGAGCCGCCGCACCACCTCCGCCGCCGTCCCCTCTTCTTCTTCCCCCACCTCCTCCTTCTTCCCCGATTCCCTCCTCTATCGATCGAACGCAGCGCCCCCCCCCCCCCCAAATCGTCGAGCCACCTGACGACCGAAGCCGCCTCCTCCTGCCGACGAGGTCGACGCCCCTGGAAGCCAGCACTGACGAACGGAGATGCCCCCCTCCCCCCCGTAAGTATTTTATTGTTTTTTTTTTATTTATTTATTTTAATTCGTTAAAAACTGAATTGTTTTATTTAAAAAAAAGGTAAGTTCTGATTTTTAAAATGATAAAAAAACTGATTTTGTTTATTAGAATATAAAACTGATTTTGTTTATTAGAATATAAAACTGATTTTGATTTAAGAATATAAAACTGATTTTTGATTTAAGAATATAAGACTGATTTTGATTTAAAAATATAAAACTGATTTTGTTTTAATAGTAAAAACAGGTTTTAAAGGAAGTATAAAAACTGATTTTTGGAAATTTTAAACTTTAAATAGAAAATGGTTTGATCTTTAAAGTAGAAAAGACGGATTTTTATTAAGCAGAAAGTTTTAATTTTTATTTCATATAAAGATGCGATTTTTAAAATAGAAAAAAAATGCGATTTTTAAAATAGAAAAGATGTGATTTTTACAATAGAAAAGATGCGATTTTTACAATAGAAAAGATTCGATTTTTAAATGGAATAGATTCTATTTTTATAAAAAGGAAAGGAATGATTTTTACCATTAAGTAACGTATATAAAAATTCGATTTTTATATAGAAGTTAACAAGGTAAAAATTCGATTTTTATATATTGAACTTTGAACTAAAAATTCGATTTTTATATATTGAACTTTGAACTAAAAATTCGATTTTTATATATTGAACTTTGAACTAAAAATTCGATTTTTATATATTGAACTTTGAACTGAAAATTCGATTTTTATATATTGAACTTCGAACTGAAAATTCGATTTTTATATATTGAACTTCGAACTAAAAATTCGATTTTTATATATTGAACTTTGAACTAAAAATTCGATTTTTATATATTGAACTTTGAACTAAAAATTCGATTTTTATATATTGAACTTCGAACTAAAAATTCGATTTTTATATATTGAACTTTGAACTAAAAATTCGATTTTTATATATTGAACTTTGAACTAAAAATTCGATTTTTATATATTGAACTTTGAACTAAAAATTCGATTTTTATATATTGAACTTTGAACTAAAAATTCGATTTTTATATATTGAACTTTGAACTAAAAATTCGATTTTTTTATATTGAACTTCGAACTGAAAATTCGATTTTTATATATTGAACTTCGAACTGAAAATTCGATTTTTATATATTGAACTTGGAACTGAAAATTCGATTTTTATATATTGAGTAGCGAAGTAAAAATGTGATTTTTACATATGTAGTGGCTACGGGCAACGAAGACGACAAAGATGCGATAGCGATAGACTTCTGCAAAAGAAGAACCGTGGAGCTAGGATAGCTATATGTGAGAACTTCTCACTCTTAATTCTCTTTTTCTAGATATATATATATACTAGGATGCAGACGGTGCTTATTAGAAGCACCCGACACCCGTCCACATACCATGGACTTGTTTGTTTGGATGTTTGGTGATTGATTGAGATATTGGTTTGAATGTGGTTTGTGGTGTGAAAAATCGAATCGATAAATTGGTTAGGATTAGATGTGCGCCGTTATAAGGCGAAGGAGTAAGGCTAGGTTAGATTCTTACTCCAAATTTTGTAGTTTGCATAACGAAAGTGATTTGATTAATGTGTGAATGGCGTGGGCCTTCACTAGACCGGGGATAAGGCTAGGCCTTGTCCCGTTTCTAGTATCGTGCCGTTATGCCGCCGAAATTTTCTAAAATATGTTAGAAAAATAAAAATATCATTTTTATTGTGTAAATGAAATGAATAGAAATTCAAGTGTTGAAATAGAATATTTTATCGTTAAAAATAATTTTTAACGTGAAAGTGAATAAATAAAATTTTTATAAACAAATCGGCCGATTTGTTTATATACACTGATTTGACTGATATTGATTGGGTTGATAAATTTTACACATCGCCCAACAGCACAAATAAAATAGGTGTTTGATTGTTTGAAACCCCACACGGGTGTTGGGATGAAATTTGAAGTTCACTCATCCTGATTGATTAAAAATGTCGATCGATCGATTGACAGGCTGTTATAAGCGTTGAATATCTATATTTGATGCTTATACAGTGTAGTGCACTTTGGTTGATGATTGATTATTTTTCAATGCTATTATATACATGTGTTGTATGAAAATCCATATAATTAACTTTATATGGTAATTGATTGGGCCTCATTCCAATTTGAAAAATAAAGAATATTATAAAATAAAAGTTCATGTGTTGACAGTACTCATTCATTGAGATTGGTCATGTGTTGAACGAAATATTTTGATAATAACAACTATTTTGAAAAAGAAATATTTGAAATAGAATATTTGAAAATAAAGGAATACATGAAGCCGTGTTGATTAGATTGACGCCATTTTGACGTAAACGATATTTATATCGATTTTATTCATTTCGAAATGAAATGAATTGAAAACGATTTCGAAATGAATTGAAAACGATTTCGAAATGAAATGAATTGAAAACGATTTCGAAATGAAATGAATTGAAAATGATTTCGAAATGAAATGAATTGAAAACGATTTCGAAATGAATTGAATTGAAAGCGAATTGAAATGAATTCAAATTGAATTGAAATTTGAATTGAAAAGAAATGAATTTTAAAACGAATTTATAAGGAAGAATTCAATTTTGCTTTGAATTGAAATGGAAGTTGAAATAGGTTTTGAAACGATTTTAAAACTATTTATATAATTCGTTTTGAATAGGAATCGACGAAATATATATTATATATATATTATATATAATATAATGGCCTGAATAGAACGCGCCGCGCCGCGGCAGTTCGTGAATTTTGACCATTCATTTCAAACGGACATTACGGGAGATCCGACCGTCGGATTCTCCTAAAACCGGAACCGTTGGGTTCGTATCGAAAAGAGCTTTCTAACGAATATTAGAAATTCAAAATCTAACGGTTGGATTTGGAGATACGTCCAAATCAAATTCGAAAAAGGTCGCTGTAAGTGCAGTTCGATGGCCGTTGTTGGAAATCGACTGTACGGGCCTTGATAAAATTATTAAAAATAGTAATAATTTGTGTAAAATCATAAGAAATGATTTGTGAAAGTTTGGGATGAAAAACTCCATATTTGAAAAGATAAAAATAGATTTTTATCGAAATGAACTAGTTTTGAACTAGAATTATAATTCTATTTATTTTTAAATAAATAAATTGAATTTGAAAAGGGTTTTGAAAATAACCAAAATTTCCAATGATTGCATTGGAGTGGATTTGAATCGAAATTGTCTTCGGAATATTTCGATGTTGGAATTCGTGATATTATAGGTGTTGTTATGGAAATTTGAAAGATATATATTTGTATCGTTATTTCCAATACGACATTTGTTAGTCGTAGAATTCGATATTGAATATAAGCCGATATATTATCTATTCCGAGCCTTGTATTGAATATCGAATGTGATTTGGGTTTGTCGTGAATGGTGTCTTCACTAACACTGTTCTTGAACCCAGTTGAGAAAAGATTAAATCTTTTTATTTAGATTTAATGAAGTGTACCAATTAAATAATATTTAATTGGAATTGATATTGATTTTTGGGTTTATCGTGAACAGTGTTTTAAATAACACTTGTTCTTTAACCCGATAATTAATGAATGGGATTTTGGGTTTATCGTGAACCGTGTTTTAAATGACACTGATTCTTTAACCCAGTCGAAGATTAAAACTAAGTGGAGTTTTAATGAATCTTTAATTAGATTGAAAAGATCGAAAATGGAGTATCACCAGTTTTGCTCCAGGCGATAGTTAAATCTTTAATTAGATTTGAACGTGAAATGGTAATTGAATTTACCGATAACACTGTGGTGTTAGATATGAAGTATTACTAGTTTTACTTCATGGGATGAATAGGTTGGGATTGGGAAATTAAAACAAATGATTACTTCGGTAAGGTTCGCTAATCCCGACTAGTTTGAATTGATATTCAAAAATGGATTAAAGAATAAATTCAAGGAATTTATCTTTGATAAAATTAATGGGAATCTTTCCCTATGAATGTGAAATTTAGAAACTAACTGTCGGTTAGCCAAGCAGAATGGTTTTCTGGATATTGATCTGATGTTGGTTTCGGCCTTCGGGGTTAATATTTGGGAAATTATTCTCTTGATTAATTTACGGTTAGTGACTAATGAATTGGAATGAGGCGTATGTTGTGTTTGTGTAACACTTTTATAATATATACGCGAGTTATTCGGGAAGACCGGGTTTATCCCATTCTGAATAACTGATACGACGATAAGTCGAAGATGAAGACGATGGTCGAAGACCGGAGGTCTTCACGTCGTTTGGGTGATAACTGATGATCTTGATTGGGCTGTACACCCAAGAAGATGGAAACAGTTGGTGATCGTCCAGACGTACTTGGAGATCGATGGGTATGCGGGGTACTAGGTGCCTCCGGTTTCGTTCAGACCCAGAACGGACTTGTAAATGGACTGTGTGTCTGACATCGGATTTCATTCTGTGTGACTGATATCGGTTGCATAGGATGGTTTGCCTGTGTGGCATGCTAAGATGCAAATGATCAAGGCTTCTGTTGAAAAGCAAAGTCTTGTGCTTGATGATCAAAGCACGGCCTTTGTGGCGTAGCTTTGTGTAACGTTTACCTCGCGTGTTTCACACCCAGTATGAACCAAAAACGGGAGACGGACCTCAGGGAGGACTTGCGTTTCTTTCTAGCTAGAAGTGGCGTCAGTGGTTTTACACGCCCTGACGAGTTTGACTTATGTGGTTGTTGCTGTTGCGAGGCGCCTCGGTTATATCGGTTTCGGCCGATGCATTCTGGTCGGCTGACGGACCAGACTTACACCCCATAGGGTGGGGAAACGTAGTGTTCAGGCATTTTAATCCACATCGGTGGACCGGCCCTGACGATCCAAAGGCTTGACAGAGTACTTGCCTGAGGGGCGGGCTAGAGCGTCTCGAATCGGTTGAGGACTATCTTTTGCCTCGGTTCATAGATGGAAATCCAATTTCCAAATACGTGACATTTGCGGTTTTATTTGTAAACCTATATATGGCGACATGATATATGGTACCCATGCCGCCTATGATTGATACTTATGATTTGAAGTTGTTTTATACACTATACACTTATATTAGTATCAAATGATTTGTTTTAAAACGTATCAAGCATCCTTTGGCTGTTATAAGGGAAAACCCTATCCTCAACTGCGTTGCATTGTGTGATGGGACCTGGGTCTTATAACAGCTTCATTTTTTCTTTATTTAGCATTGCGCTGTTTGTTTTATGCACTGGTATTCTTGGGAGGAAACCCGTTCCGTGTTATACGGCGGGGTCCCTTGATTTACCTAATGATTTAAAATAAAGATTAATAACTGTTTTAGTTCTCACACCAGTCACATGACTGACCTGGAGTTTATTGTTTTAACCTAAACTCTGGGTGCCCTTATTTTGACACGGGCAGCTAGTAGTTTTGGGTTTTGCAGATTTATATTCACAGGATCCTGGTTTACAGCTGGAACGATATCCGGAAAGCTTTGTATCCGTATATCTCTTCTAGTTGTGTATTGTATTATTTTCCGCTGCGTTGTATTTAAATGTAATTTAAATCTCTGATATTTCTGTGTAATATTCTTTTATACTCTGTATATTCTTGTAATCTGGTGCATTGTTGTAATAACAGTGAAATGTTCTTTTATATGCGTTCTGATTTGTCCTGTTCTCAAACGATAGGGCGTTTCGAACGGCCTGGATCGGTTTAGCGACTGGTTCGGACCGAGCGAAATCTCTTCTCGTCACATTTGGTATCAGAGCTTTGGTTTACAAAGCTTAGAGAACAAGGCACATTAGAACTATACGAAAGAATTCATCAGATATTGGGTTAGTAATATCCAATGGGAATGACTCGTTAGAGATGGGATCAGTAGTATCCTAGAACGAGTGTGAAGAGTATATTTTTAAAAATGAAAGCAAATTTTTGTTTTGAAAATTTAAATCAATTATTCGTATTTGATTATTTATTTATATTGATGTGGACAATCCAGTATATATAGATTTTGCGTATACGTCTGATCCGCGTGTATTCGAAATTTTAATATACTGGATAGATATAGAATTACACTCGAATCGCTCGGAGATGATTTTGATGATGGAGCTCCATCATTAGAATTCATGTTCGAATGACGAAAGTGGACTTTCTATATATTTCCTATTGACTGGTGTGAGAACCAAAATTAGATAGGGCTAATTGTTGTGATTTGGCATCAAAAACAGGATTTTTGTATATATATCAAAATTATGAATTTGAAACGTTAATCCACTAATTGATTGATGTTTGTGTCGTTTGTTTAATTGTTTGATAATTTTGAACTAGTATGCCTAATTTGATCGAGTATTGAAATGTATTGAAAATTGGTCGCATCTGCTTGCATATACATGTATATCATTGAACAGGTCATAGCAAGGAGGCTAGAGCCAGAGAATAAAATTTGTTTGCCCGACAAATAGGTACATGTTTACTACATAATTTACTGTTTTGTTTGGGTGATGATGATTTTGTGAGCCTATTGGCTAGCCGCTTGGCTTTTTCTTTTTCTTTTTGAGATCTGAAGGACCGGGGAAGCTATTTGAAATTCCCCGATGCTCCCGGTGCAGGGGAGGTTATGGCGAAATTTTTCAAAAATTTAGGGTGTTAGCCAAATTTTTGAAATTTTAGAAATTCTCAGAAACTGAAAAGTTGGAGAATGGAAGCCAGGTCGAGCGTAGAGTTGATTAATCAAACCACTTTCGACTTTGTTCCTTTTCGGGGACGAAAAGTTTTAAGTGGGGGAGATTGTAACAACCCGTAAAATGCGAGCCAGTTTGAAATTTTTATTTTGGCAATTTTAGCAAATTTTGATTATTTAAAATGAATTATTTTAAATAAAAACGACGAGAAATTTATTTTGAATATAAATCGATCGCATATATTATATACGTCGTCGTTAGAATATAAATAATTATATATAATTATAAATAGAATTGAAAATGGCGCGGTAGTTCGATAATTCGATTTCAAACTTCAATTGAATGTACCGGGTGCAAAACAATCCGGATTTTAGTGAAACAAAAAATAATGGAATCTAATAGTGAATATCTTTCCAACGAATCCGAAAAATCAAGATTTCATATCGGGAAGCAAAAGATATGTCCAGTTGAAAATTCTGAATAGTCGCTATGAAATTCAGGCCCTTAAAAATGGACATTTTGCAAACGACCTCGGATTTCGACGAAACCAGTTTTGTTGGGTCCGCAGTGTCAAGTTATTGCTAGGTTTCAAATTTCGTAATTTTTCGAATCAATATGTGAGCGTGGCAAAGGAAAACGCGTTTGACCAGTTTCAGTTGATTTTAATCGACTGGAAATTGGCCATTTTTCTAACGGTCTCAGAATTCGACGAAACTAGTTTTGTTAGGACCGTATCGTCAATACGAAGCTAGAAAATATTTTTCTGGAATTTTTCTAGTTCGCATGTGACCCCGGTAATTTGAAATGTACGTTTAAAATTCAATATAGTGATTTAAATGTAAATTCAAAGGAAACTAATCGAAACGATCAAATCAGCTTGCGATACATATCCCATTGTGTTCGGAATGGGGGTTAAACGCTATGGACGACAGGCGGTGGGCCTCGTTTAGAGGTCGTATGTAAAAGTCAACTTTTTGCGATTAAATTAATTAAATTAAATAAAAAATTAAAACATATAGCCCCCCCCCCTCTTTCGTTCTCATTCAACAGATCGAAGCAAAGAAAAAAGAAAAAAAAAAATAAAAAAACCCTGCTGCCAATCCAAATCAGCCACCGCCGATCCTGGAGCCGCCGCACCACCTCCGCCGCCGTCCCCTCTTCTTCTTCCCCCACCTCCTCCTTCTTCCCCGATTCCCTCCTCTATCGTTCGAACGCAGCGCCCCCCCCCCCCCCCAAATCGTCGAGCCACCTGACGACCGAAGCCGCCTCCTCCTGCCGACGAGGTCGACGCCCCTGGAAGCCAGCACTGACGAACGGAGATGCCCCCCTCCCCCCCGTAAGTATTTTATTGTTTTTTTTTTTTATTTATTTATTTTAATTCGTTAAAAACTGAATTGTTTTATTTAAAAAAAAGGTAAGTTCTGATTTTTAAAATGATAAAAAAACTGATTTTGTTTATTAGAATATAAAACTGATTTTGTTTATTAGAATATAAAACTGATTTTGATTTAAGAATATAAAACTGATTTTTGATTTAAGAATATAAGACTGATTTTGATTTAAAAATATAAAACTGATTTTGTTTTAATAGTAAAAACAGGTTTTAAAGGAAGTATAAAAACTGATTTTTGGAAATTTTAAACTTTAAATAGAAAATGGTTTGATCTTTAAAGTAGAAAAGACGGATTTTTATTAAGCAGAAAGTTTTAATTTTTATTTCATATAAAGATGCGATTTTTAAAATAGAAAAAAAATGCGATTTTTAAAATAGAAAAGATGTGATTTTTACAATAGAAAAGATGCGATTTTTACAATAGAAAAGATTCGATTTTTAAATGGAATAGATTCTATTTTTATAAAAAGGAAAGGAATGATTTTTACCATTAAGTAACGTATATAAAAATTCGATTTTTATATAGAAGTTAACAAGGTAAAAATTCGATTTTTATATATTGAACTTTGAACTAAAAATTCGATTTTTATATATTGAACTTTGAACTAAAAATTCGATTTTTATATATTGAACTTTGAACTAAAAATTCGATTTTTATATATTGAACTTTGAACTAAAAATTCGATTTTTATATATTGAACTTCGAACTGAAAATTCGATTTTTATATATTGAACTTCGAACTAAAAATTCGATTTTTATATATTGAACTTTGAACTAAAAATTCGATTTTTATATATTGAACTTCGAACTAAAAATTCGATTTTTATATATTGAACTTCGAACTAAAAATTCGATTTTTATATATTGAACTTTGAACTAAAAATTCGATTTTTATATATTGAACTTTGAACTAAAAATTCGATTTTTATATATTGAACTTCGAACTGAAAATTCGATTTTTTTATATTGAACTTCGAACTGAAAATTCGATTTTTATATATTGAACTTCGAACTGAAAATTCGATTTTTATATATTGAACTTCGAACTGAAAATTCGATTTTTTTATATTGAACTTGGAACTGAAAATTCGATTTTTATATATTGAGTAGCGAAGTAAAAATGTGATTTTTACATATGTAGTGGCTACGGGCAACGAAGACGACAAAGATGCGATAGCGATAAAGACTTCTGCAAAAGAAGAACCGTGGAGCTAGGATAGCTATATGTGAGAACTTCTCACTCTTAATTCTCTTTTTCTAGATATATATATATACTAGGATGCAGACGGTGCTTATTAGAAGCACCCGACACCCGTCCACATACCATGGACTTGTTTGTTTGGATGTTTGGTGATTGATTGAGATATTGGTTTGAATGTGGTTTGTGGTGTGAAAAATCGAATCGATAAATTGGTTAGGATTAGACGTGCGCCGTTATAAGGCGAAGGAGTAAGGCTAGGTTAGATTCTTACTCCAAATTTTGTAGTTTGCATAACGAAAGTGATTTGATTAATGTGTGAATGGCGTGGGCCTTCACTAGACCGGGGATAAGGCTAGGCCTTGTCCCGTTTCTAGTATCGTGCCGTTATGCCGCCGAAATTTTCTAAAATATGTTAGAAAAATAAAAATATCATTTTTATTGTGTAAATGAAATGAATAGAAATTCAAGTGTTGAAATAGAATATTTTATCGTTAAAAATAATTTTTAACGTGAAAGTGAATAAATAAAATATTTATAAACAAATCGGCCGATTTGTTTATATACACTGATTTGACTGATATTGATTGGGTTGATAAATTTTACACATCGCCCAACAGCACAAATAAAATAGGTGTTTGATTGTTTGAAACCCCACACGGGTGTTGGGATGAAATTTGAAGTTCACTCATCCTGATTGATTAAAAATGTCGATCGATCGATTGACAGGCTGTTATAAGCGTTGAATATCTATATTTGATGCTTATACAGTGTTGTGCACTTTGGTTGATGATTGATTATTTTTCAATGCTATTATATACATGTGTTGTATGAAAATCCATATAATTAACTTTATATGGTAATTGATTGGGCCTCATTCCAATTTGAAAAATAAAGAATATTATAAAATAAAAGTTCATGTGTTGACAGTACTCATTCATTGAGATTGGTCATGTGTTGAACGAAATATTTTGATAATAACAACTATTTTGAAAAAGAAATATTTGAAATAGAATATTTGAAAATAAAGGAATACATGAAGCCGTGTTGATTAGATTGACGCCATTTTGACGTAAACGATATTTATATCGATTTTATTCATTTCGAAATGAAATGAATTGAAAACGATTTCGAAATGAATTGAAAACGATTTCGAAATGAAATGAATTGAAAACGATTTCGAAATGAAATGAATTGAAAACGATTTCGAAATGAAATGAATTGAAAACGATTTCGAAATGAATTGAATTGAAAGCGAATTGAAATGAATTCAAATTGAATTGAAATTTGAATTGAATAGAAATGAATTTTAAAACGAATTTATAAGGAAGAATTCAATTTTGCTTTGAATTGAAATGGAAGTTGAAATAGGTTTTGAAACGATTTTAAAACTATTTATATAATTCGTTTTGAATAGGAATCGACGAAATATATATTATATATATTTTATATATAATATAATGGCCTGAATAGAACGCGCCGCGCCGCGGCAGTTCGTGAATTTCGACCATTCATTTCAAACGGACATTACGGGAGATCCGACCGTCGGATTCTCCTAAAACCGGAACCGTTGGGTTCGTATCGAAAAGAGCTTTCTAACGAATATTAGAAATTCAAAATCTAACGGTTGGATTTGGAGATACGTCCAAATCAAATTCGAAAAAGGTCGCTGTAAGTGCAGTTCGATGGCCGTTGTTGGAAATCGACTGTACGGGCCTTGATAAAATTATTAAAAATAGTAATAATTTGTGTAAAATCATAAGAAATGATTTGTGAAAGTTTGGGATGAAAAACTCCATATTTGAAAAGATAAAAATAGATTTTTATCGAAATGAACTAGTTTTGAACTAGAATTATAATTCTATTTATTTTTAAATAAATAAATTGAATTTGAAAAGGGTTTTGAAAATAACCAAAATTTCCAATGATTGCATTGGAGTGGATTTGAATCGAAATTGTCTTCGGAATATTTCGATGTTGGAATTCGTGATATTATAGGTGTTGTTATGGAAATTTGAAAGATATATATTTGTATCGTTATTTCCAATACGACATTTGTTAGTCGTAGAATTCGATATTGAATATAAGCCGATATATTATCTATTCCGAGCCTTGTATTGAATATCGAATGTGATTTGGGTTTGTCGTGAATGGTGTCTTCACTAACACTGTTCTTGAACCCAGTTGAGAAAAGATTAAATCTTTTTATTTAGATTTAATGAAGTGTACCAATTAAATAATATTTAATTGGAATTGATATTGATTTTTGGGTTTATCGTGAACAGTGTTTTAAATAACACTTGTTCTTTAACCCGATAATTAATGAATGGGATTTTGGGTTTATCGTGAACCGTGTTTTAAATGACACTGATTCTTTAACCCAGTCGAAGATTAAAACTAAGTGGAGTTTTAATGAATCTTTAATTAGATTGAAAAGATCGAAAATGGAGTATCACCAGTTTTGCTCCAGGCGATAGTTAAATCTTTAATTAGATTTGAACGTGAAATGGTAATTGAATTTACCGATAACACTGTGGTGTTAGATATGAAGTATTACTAGTTTTACTTCATGGGATGAATAGGTTGGGATTGGGAAATTAAAACAAATGATTACTTCGGTAAGGTTCGCTAATCCCGACTAGTTTGAATTGATATTCAAAAATGGATTAAAGAATAAATTCAAGGAATTTATCTTTGATAAAATTAATGGGAATCTTTCCCTATGAATGTGAAATTTAGAAACTAACTGTCGGTTAGCCAAGCAGAATGGTTTTCTGGATATTGATCTGATGTTGGTTTCGGCCTTCGGGGTTAATATTTGGGAAATTATTCTCTTGATTAATTTACGGTTAGTGACTAATGAATTGGAATGAGGCGTATGTTGTGTTTGTGTAACACTTTTATAATATATACGCGAGTTATTCGGGAAGACCGGGTTTATCCCATTCTGAATAACTGATACGACGATAAGTCGAAGATGAAGACGATGGTCGAAGACCGGAGGTCTTCACGTCGTTTGGGTGATAACTGATGATCTTGATTGGGCTGTACACCCAAGAAGATGGAAACAGTTGGTGATCGTCCAGACGTACTTGGAGATCGATGGGTATGCGGGGTACTAGGTGCCTCCGGTTTCGTTCAGACCCAGAACGGACTTGTAAATGGACTGTGTGTCTGACATCGGATTTCATTCTGTGTGACTGATATCGGTTGCATAGGATGGTTTGCCTGTGTGGCATGCTAAGATGCAAATGATCAAGGCTTCTGTTGAAAAGCAAAGTCTTGTGGTTGATGATCAAAGCACGGCCTTTGTGGCGTAGCTTTGTGTAACGTTTACCTCGCGTGTTTCACACCCAGTATGAACCAAAAACGGGAGACGGACCTCAGGGAGGACTTGCGTTTCTTTCTAGCTAGAAGTGGCGTCAGTGGTTTTACACGCCCTGACGAGTTTGACTTATGTGGTTGTTGCTGTTGCGAGGCGCCTCGGTTATATCGGTTTCGGCCGATGCATTCTGGTCGGCTGACGGACCAGACTTACACCCCATAGGGTGGGGAAACGTAGTGTTCAGGCATTTTAATCCACATCGGTGGACCGGCTCTGACGATCCAAAGGCTTGACAGAGTACTTGCCTGAGGGGCGGGCTAGAGCGTCTCGAATCGGTTGAGGACTATCTTTTGCCTCGGTTCATAGATGGAAATCCAATTTCCAAATACGTGACATTTGCGGTTTTATTTGTAAACCTATATATGGCGACATGATATATGGTACCCATGCCGCCTATGATTGATACTTATGATTTGAAGTTGTTTTATACACTATACACTTATATTAGTATCAAATGATTTGTTTTAAAACGTATCAAGCATCCTTTGGCTGTTATAAGGGAAAACCCTATCCTCGACTGCGTTGCATTGTGTGATGGGACCTGGGTCTTATAACAGCTTCATTTTTTCTTTATTTAGCATTGCGCTGTTTGTTTTATGCACTGGTATTCTTGGGAGGAAACCCGTTCCGTGTTATACGGCGGGGTCCCTTGATTTACCTAATGATTTAAAATAAAGATTAATAACTGTTTTAGTTCTCACACCAGTCACATGACTGACCTGGAGTTTATTGTTTTAACCTAAACTCTGGGTGCCCTTATTTTGACACGGGCAGCTAGTAGTTTTGGGTTTTGCAGATTTATATTCACAGGATCCTGGTTTACAGCTGGAACGATATCCGGAAAGCTTTGTATCCGTATATCTCTTCTAGTTGTGTATTGTATTATTTTCCGCTGCGTTGTATTTAAATGTAATTTAAATCTCTGATATTTCTGTGTAATATTCTTTTATACTCTGTATATTCTTGTAATCTGGTGCATTGTTGTAATAACAGTGAAATGTTCTTTTATATGCGTTCTGATTTGTCCTGTTCTCAAACGATAGGGCGTTTCGAACGGCCTGGATCGGTTTAGCGACTGGTTCGGACCGAGCGAAATCTCTTCTCGTCACAGTTCCAGAAGCGCAATAAGGCAAATAGAGTGCTTCCTAATGATGCGCTTAAGGCGAGCAACCGATGCATCGTTCCCAATACCCCGCACGTTCCAATGCAGAAAGTTCGCCATAAGGAACACAAGCAAAGAAACAGTAAAGCAGACAGGGGGAAGGGCACCGAAGAAACCACTCGACAACTCAAATAAGGTAGAGAGTATGTCGAATAGATCTGACGATCCGCTCGGACGCCGCTATAGAGCGTGTACAAATGGTGCGAGGGGTGCGAGGGGTGCGAGAGGCCTCACGTCTGCCGCGGCGAAGAGGGCCAGCAAGCGAGGGCCTGGAAACAGGTCGACAGCATGGGGACCGAGAGCCAACGCGCGAAGGATAAGAATTCTTAGTAAACCTAGATAGCCGATCATTGATGATCACTATTTCGGCCTTACTAAGAAGAGGGAGCAAACCAGCACCAGAAGACAAAGAAGACGAAGGGAAAGAAGAGCCAATAACGTCAGAAGACGAAAAAAGAGTGGAGTTGCTCAACACTGCCAACCCCGGTTGCTGTGTGAACTTTACCAAAGCCGATCTATCATCAAGATGATAGGCCCGCCAAATAGGTAAAGTTCGAGCGACAGGGCACAGGAAACCAGTAGAAAGCCTGCAATACAGTTACTTGTATGAAAAAAGGAAAAACGATGGAACCTCTTGAACCTCAAATCCTACGTTGAAACACGTGAATAAATTTAAAATTTTCAATGTTAGTGTCAAGTTTGAAAATTAAATAAATTCCTCGTATAGAAGCTAGTAACTCTCAGATGTAAATAGTGTTATATTCGCTTCAGGGATCATTTTCAAATATCAAATATCTATATCTATAAATATGAATAAATATCGGATAATTATCCGATCAACTAACGATCAACAAATCAAACATCATAAATATTATTATTTAAATGTTAAAATTACCAAATATGATGATAATCAATAATTTTAAGCAATTAATATACATCCAATGCGTAATATAAACTTTCAACTTAATAAAATAATGTATTTTATTGTGTTGAAGTGCACAAAATTTAAACTATAATTTAAAAGTAAAAAAAAGGAATATTTTTCACATGCAAATGTGTGTTTGTACATCCACATCTCATTTTGGGGATATTTATCAGCTTTTCAAGAGCATTCGTTACCAATCCTAACGTCAGCCCTAGCATCAACTGCTCAAAACACCGGACAAGCAAAAACAAGCAGCGCAAGAAAACAGCATCATACAACCTAAATACAAAATAGTGTGCATTTGGTTTACATTTTTTAGTTTTGAGTTTTCGCACATACGAAAATACCCGACGCACAAAAATCATGAAAAACAATCGTTTTACAGAACGAAGTTAACACACAAAACCAAAAACATTTTTTTATTATTTTCCATATTTTAAAAAACAACGGAAGGATAATAACAAATTCATCTATCCATCATCCCGTGGTCCCCTTCGTCACCCCTACGCCTTTGATCCACCACCTTCACTATACTTCAAGTCTTCACAATTTTGTAATTAACGTTGAAAACTAAAAACACAAAACAAACCAAACACTACCTAAGAATTTAGGACCAATCTTAGTTTTGAATTATGTTTAATCTTTAGCAACAAATGAAAGTAGCATCCCATTATCATAAATGTCATCGTAATAGCATACAGCACAAAACTGGAAAATACTTGATCGCGATTACAAGTAAATTACCAAAGAGCCACTAAAAATACAGTTGCAGACACTACGTTAAATAACAGGGTGCACAATGCGAGATGTTAAACATATTAAATTACAAGACAATGGCACTATGGAAAAAAAAAGATCAGTCTCATAGACCTCAGCCATCATTGCCAATTGTACTGATTGTTGCGGTTACCACCAATATTAGGCCCACGGCTCGTGCCACCATAAGGCCCACCTGGTGGGTAATTCTGGGCTCCACCCCTTGGCCCACCAGTTCCTGCATAAGGAGGTCCGCGCACTTGAGGTGGGTAGGGCCCACTACCATACCCGCTTCCTTGCCCACGACTCGGATGACTCGGGTTGTTGTACCCACCAGGATTTCCACCTTGTGCGTACCTGTTCGGTCCACCCGCCCCACGAGGCTTCCCATAGTGATGGCTAGGCCCAGGCCCTCCGGAAACCATTTGAGAATTCGAGGGGCCTCCAGGCCGGATTTGAGCATGGGGCCCACCAGTTTGTTGCACGGGTGGTAGACGTGTGTGGGGCTGAGGATGCTGAACTTTCTGCCGCTTGGCCATTTCTTCATGTTGTCTTTGCTGCTGGCGCTTTTTCTTTGTCTGGAACTCATGAGATGATTCGTACTTTGGCAAGCTGTTATGTTTGCAAATCAGTATCGACGAAAATATACTAATGTCTGAAGATCAGAAGCACACACGATAGGGCTGTGTTTTATGAGTATTAGTACGGTGGTAACGAAAGACTCCTACTTATAATCGACTTATACGATGTTCAATATCTGCAATTCAGAACATCAGATAAGTCGGCATACACTTTTCTGTTGGGGCTACTTTCAGCACGCTATTTGAAATTTAGGGTTAATTTCTTTCACGTAACCATAGCATAGACTATGGAGCCCCCAAAATATGAGCAGTGCATAGGTAGAAAGAGATGAAATGGTACCTTTTAGGATCACATGGCAAGGGATCATTCCAGAAATACTCCGCATCTAGAGCATCTTTTGCAGAGATTCTCTATAAGAAGTATGATAGGAAATATTATCAAAATTCCGCAATGCTAGATTTTGGAACATCTGGGTGTATCAATACATGTAACTCAAATACTGACAGAGCATTTTTGATAACAAGTTAAGCAGCAAGATAACAGCTGGTGCATATGCACTGAAGTACTAACTCTACATGAAAAATAATGTATCAGTAGACTGGAAAAAAAATAAGAATACCAGCATGGATAAAGCATCTAACTTGTTATATTTGGTCATAGTATCCCCAGTGGAGGTATTTTGCAAGTATTGATTGGTCTCATTAGTGATAGCAAGAAACTGATGCTGTTCGATTGTAAGTATCAACTTACCTAATATCCAAAACATCAAAGAAGTCAATGGGCCAACCAAAATTTATGGTTTATGTAAGGTTGTTATGGTAATGGTAACCGTTACCAATATGAGAAAATCGTTGTCATACCGATACTACTGGTAAGCTAAAAATGAATACCAATAATTTACCGTTACCGCTGGTAAATTGCTCATTGGTATACCGATAAATTAGTAAACCGTTGACTCGTAATGGTAAATTTACCAATACATAAAGCTATTAAAACATTAACACATTAAAATTTTCATAATGATAAAAAGTAAATATTTTTTTTTACTAATTCTAACTCCATTGATGTTTATATAAATATTTAAACTTATTTTTTGGCATAAAAAATTTACTTAGTTTATCACAAGATATTTATAACAATATGATATAATAATTTTGTTAATCTTAAACTTCAAAGTTAATAAAACCAAAAAGAATTACCATTCTAAATAAATCTATAAGCATCTGCATAAAATATGATAAATTTTCAAAAAAACAAAGGTTGGAATTAATTAAAATAGCCATATATATATATATATATATATATATATATATATATATGACTGGTAAATTTACCGTTACCACTGGTATTGGCATTTCTTTACCGTTATTTTACCGTTAACAATGGTAAAACTTACCGTTACCATACCAATAAAATTGGTATACCGATGCAGCTCGATACTGCTTGCCACTGGTTTGGTAATGGTATGGTAATGGTAAATTAACCATTACCATAACAGCCCTAGGTTTATGGGCCAGCACTTGTTGCTACACACACTGGTGTACGAATTTATATCTTAGCAGACACATAATGCCACAGAGAATAGCTTTTGCACCCCTATGCTGGGGTTGCTCTTACCATATTCCATAGTACCTCGGGTAATAGAGAAAATGTCATAGGATCACATGTTTATAACATCAGAATCCTTTTTGAAAAATGTTGACAGTTAGACTATCAAATTAAATCAATTTTAGTTTTAGTGTAAGTGTCAACGTTTCGAGTTCTGCCTTGGCAGATTTCTACATAAACAGAAACATTCCATACCCAAAAGGATATTCTGAACCAAAATACAAAAAACTAATGGTAGAATGGATCACTTTAGTTCTAGTATTGAGAATTACAAATAAAGGAAAACATATATTGCTGATATGTATCCTCCTACAGGACCAATAAAATACCTGAGATGGATCAAGGGTGAGCATCCTTTCGAGCAACTCCAATGCATGGCGGTCAAAACTGCGGAGCATGAAAGTTAAACCCACAAAATAGGTTAAACAGAAAAAGCAGATTTAATGAAGAAAAAGTATTGGGTGATACTTGCTGTTTAAAAACTTCTCTAACGCGTCTTTTCAAGGGCCTGGGTGGCTTGAAATTGTTATACCATGGTATTTTGGTGACACCTGGCCAGTTGATTTCATCTGGAGTTCCACAAAGTTCAAATATCTTAGTCAACTGCTCCGGCTGCAGTTACAATCATATGACATGGTTGGTTAGTTTTTGTTTGGATTGCAAATCATTGAACTAATTAATATCCAGATTGGAGTATGATTTTGCAACACATGCATAAAATGGGATTAGACTGGAGGTGAGTATTTATCGGTAAAACCGAATAAACCAACCAAACCAATTGAGTTTGGTCGGTTTGGTTTGGTTTTGTTACTTAATCGGTTGGCTTTGGCTTTCAAATTTATAATACTTCTGTTTATTGGTTGGGTTTGGTTTTCAACTTTTGAAAACCGAACCAACCAATTAAAACCAATATAAAAAAGTAATTAATTTTAAAGTTAAAGAATCACCACTAACAATGTTGTCATTCACAATTTTTTTTAAATAAGATTGTTTTTCTTTTAATTTAATTAATATTTTTAGAAGGTTTGTTTTTCAATATATTTGCATTATATGGACTCGGTTAGTTATTTTGATTTTACATCATATCAACAACTAGAAGGTCGATTTTATTTTTTGATTTATTATCCAAACCAAATATTATCGGTTTGGTTGGTTTTGGTTTCAAAAAATATTGGTTTGGTTTAGTTTATGTTTTTTGAATGGTTATTTTAGTTTTAACATTTTTGATCGGTTTCAAACCGAACCAACCATTTACTCACCCCTGGATTAGACAGCTTTCTACATAATTTACACGCATGTGTAAATCACTTAATATCAAACCATACACATTTCAATATTGAAATATGTAGCAACATCTCTATGTCAAAACTCCAACTTCCCATGTTCATTAAGGATAGCACTGTCATCAAAAATTGCGAGATCTTACGATTTGTATCCTGTTTTAAACCGAATCTCTCCACTTAAACGATTTGATTATCAAATTAAAATTCAAAACACACATCATTCAATTCATGTTGAAACAAAAATATCACAATACATATCTATTTCCACAGTTCAATTACCGTTTTCTAAACATGAAGAGAGAGGGAGGGGGAGTGGGGGGTTGTCACAGGTCAAACCTGTGGCTTGCCACTGGTCATCTCAGGTTGACCTGTTTACCCATTTTTTCTCCGATTGTCAATGTTCTTTCTCTCTCCAGTCGTTCCTCTTAGTTTTAAAGCTTCATTTCTAATGATGTGATCTTCCGTTCACATGTCACCCATACACCAATTATATTTAACCCAAAAAAAAAAAAAAAACTAGCCTTCCCAGATCGAAACTCCATAACTTTGATCTCTGCTCTAATTTTGATTTTATTGCTCTTATACTAACATATTTACTGTATTAACACAATGCAGCTAATTTGGCTAGAAATCCTGTAAATCACTCTAAAACTAAGCACGCTGATATAAGACACATTTTTTCCGAGACAACTTCAAAAAGAATAAAAGAAATTTGTTGAAAAATAACAGAAAAACCATCAAAAAATTCAAAGCTCTAAAGGTAAAAGAGCATCTAGACGGACGATCGGTAAATTTAAGTTCGCTAAATTTACATAGCATTCACAATTCATTAACTCATGCCGAAAGTGAATGTTATACACTTAGATGACTTTGAAATTGATACATATATATATATATGTATGTATGTATGTATGTATGTATGTATGTATGTATATGTATGTATGTATGTATGTATGTATGTATGTATGTATGTATATACATATATATATATATACATACATACATACATACATATATATGTATGTATGTATGCATGCATGCATGCATATATTCAGTATGTATGTATGTATGTATGTATGTATGCATGCATGCATATATTCAGTATGTATAGCTCGCTTTTATGCTACTCTAGAAGTTGGAAATGGTGACAATGAATTGACCTTGTATACTGGCGTAAAGAAGTTGAAATTGCATTTTGTGAAAATGAGTTAGGCAAGATTTTAATAATTTCATCGGATGTAATGCCGTTAGATGAGACAACTTTTGATGAAAAAGTAATGTTTTAAAACGCAAAAGGCGTACGAGAGGCGTTTTCGGGTCCGTGAGGTGAGGCGTAAGCCTCGAAGCGTTGAGGCGTAAGCCTTTCGGGTAGAGAAAAAGCGCAATACATATACTTAATTTTTAACCACTTTCGTGCAACATTCCGTTTGTTCATTTTAAATTAACCTAGCCAACAATAGAAATTAGGAACCAACTAAACAAGGGTTTTTCGGGTAAGCCTACATTAATTCAAAATGTTTGTCTACACATATTATACAATCTTTTTTGTTTCCATTAAATAATTAAAGTTTAATGACATTTATTTGTGTCAATATCTGCAACTAAAGATAAACAGGTTTTTAAGTCATATGCCTCAACTCCTTGAGGCGTGCGAATCGTAAGCTTTATGCGCTTTGTATGCCTCAAAATTTTGAGGCGTAAGCTTTAGAGGTAAAAAGCCTTTTGGAATAAGCCTCAGGACGTTTTATCTCTTATTTCTTTGAGGCGAGCCTTGAGGCGAGTATCGAGGCGGGTTTTTTAAAACAATGTGAAAAACCTATTTCATGTCTTCACAGCATTGATGATAGTCGAATGACTTCTAACTTGACTCGTCTAGCTCGTATTATTGTCCGAATTTTTCAACGCAATTTATCCAAAAACAAGCAGCTTTGATGAGATTTAACATTCGATGGGACAAGCTACATGTCATTTTGGGAATATTCGGGTAAATTGAGTTAATGCTATATTAAATTATATGATGGAAAATCGATCGAAACAGAAACGAAGATATAATCCGTATGCAAATTAGGTTACGATAATTGTTCGTCAATTTGTTATGTATGATGATGAGATTTTGATTAGACATCCATATTCTAATGTTTTTTATGATGAAGTTCTGAAAGCAACAAATACAGAAAGGCAACAAAAAATTAATTCAAATTATTTGTGAGAACTGGAGCAGCAGGAGTGGAGTTATTCGATCACTTCACACACGACTATGCAGATCCATTCGGACTAGAGAGTGGAGTTGGTACTAGCAGTGAGGGTAGGGCACTTCGACCTCCAGTAGTCTCACAGCCTTCAGTTCATGATTTTCAGAATGACATGGCTCTACAGCAGCAATACCCCATTTCAGGCACCTATACATATCAGGATGGATTCTAGAGGGACAGAACCAAAACCACATACCATTGTCACTCATGCTTCCGGGTCTCCACTATGTTCTCGAGGGAAGGAGCACACAGGGTTTACAGAGTCAGATCTTACTCCTTCAAGAGGATACTATGATTAGTCCTGATATACAGTTTCGAGGTTCTGGTATCACTTTATGTTACATTGTCATGGTTTTTTAGTCTTGTAATTTCTTTTTTTACATGAGTTGACATCTGATTTTACTTGCATGTTGTCATTCTGTTTTTATGAGACATTAATGTTTATGTTCAAACTTGTATTTGTTTAAAATGTCAATATTGTGGTATGTTCAGTGTTTCTCATCTGTGTTGTATTCATGTCCGGTGATATTCATTCGGTGATATTCAATCTACTATACACTATCATTCTCCTTTTTGATATAATAAACGAAGAGAAATAACTTGTAATACACATACATTCAGAGGGGGTACTAAAATAAAATTATCAAACATTTTTGTACATATATTTAAGAGTGTAGCATTTGAAACATTCATAGTTAATATTCGATCATGAATGCATATATCAGTTGTCATCATCAAGAAGACATCAAAAATTCCGAGTTTTGATGACGACAACTCCATATTATAGTTTAGAATACACCAGTCTATCAAATATCATCAAAGCTTCAAAGGAAAGCTAATGAATCGTGTTGAAATTTTGAAAGACAACCTATTGGAAGAAAAATTGAAGACCCATGTATTGGTGAGTCAATCTATCTTAAATATATGTTAATACTCACAGAAACCACAACACTATTCCATTCTATATATATATATATATATATATATATATATATATATATATATACACACACACACACGCACACACACACACACACACACAGAGAGAGAGAGAGATTCTAAATTTTTTAAAAAGCCTCGGATCTTTGAAGCAATATCTGCCTATGGAAGGTCACTGATGCAAAAGATTTTTTTTTCAAAAAGCATAAAACGAATTATTTCTCTTTTAATATGAATAGTCGTGTTTCTTTCTTCTTCAGAAGCGACCTTCTGTAATAGAAATCAATCATATCTCTTCATCAAATCCTTTCATATCTATAAATAGCTTTGATTTCAACAAGTTTAAATCACATTTATTTGCTCTCTAATCTTCCGATCTATTACCTAAAACTCTAGTCTATTTCATATTTTCAAATCATTAACTTACAATAATCAATAGTCTGATTTTTAGCCTTCTAAACTCTTGCACATTCATCTACAAATCAATTCTTGTGACAGGCCCGACCCAAAGAACAGCACACCAAGCTCTCGAGCAGGGACAGCCCACTGGGACAGGGCAAAATATAGATAAACTTTTTTGGGCAATAAACTGTTAAAATATAATTTACAAAAAAAAGTTCATAAATTGATGTGTGGTTTGATGGCAAAAAAATGAAATTGGTAAGGTGATGCAGGTTCAAAGCTGGCAAGGCAACAATTTTGGTCTCACCTCCGAAATTTAAATATGTTGCAGGCCAGAATTGAAATATAGGCCTGGGCAACCAAATTTGCTTGTGAGTTATATGAGATTGTACTGTATCAGACATATCTATGCATTGAAGATATCTCCCTCTCCCTCTCTCTTCCTCCCTCCCTCCCCCTCCCCCTCCCCCTCCCCCTCCTCCTCCCCCTCCCCTTCCCTCTCTCTCTCTCTCTCTCTGTGGTATGTGCGCGTGCGCTGGTTGTTTAATTTATTTTTAGCTCAAGACGGAAAAGGATCAAGTCAAAATACAACAAGCAAAAATACCCCAGTATTATCAAATGTGTCACTAGCGAAAACAAATACTTTAGCCGAAAATGCATCACTTTATCATAGTTCTAGAAGTATAAATATAATGAGAAATAGAAATTCAAATATTAAAATATGTGGGTTCTTGTAAAATGGACGAACAGAAAAATATACCCACCCCCTCCCCCTCCCTCTCGCTCTCTCTCTCTCTCTCTCTCTCTCTCTCTCTCTCTCTCTCTCTCTCTGTGTGTCTCTCTCTGTGTGTGTTGTGTGTGTGCGCGCGCGCTGGTTGTTTAATTTATTTTTAGTTCAAGACCGAAAAGGATCTAGTCAAAATACAACAAGCAAAAATACCCCAGTATTATCAAATGTGTCACTAACGAAAACAAATACTTTAGCCGAAAATGCATCACTTTATCATAGTTTTAGAAGTATAAATATAATGAGAAATAGAAATTCAAATATTAAAATATGTGGGTTCTTGTAAAATGGACGAACAGAAAAATATAATCATGAGATGTAGTTAACAATGAAAATAATATTTTCAAAAGGTTCTACCATACCTATGAATACCTTCTGTCTAAATCCGGATCCTTACAAAGGAAGTGGTTACCAGAATATACAATTTTCTTTTGGCAGGTATGCAACATATTGAGAGAAGAGATTGATTATAAATTAATTGATGCACGTAGAAATATAGCTATAAATGGGAAAAATCAATGAAATTTAGAAAGAAAATAATACATTGCAAAATTAAGGGGGAGCTACGATTTACCAATATATACTTCAATTTTATCTTTTGATGATGCCAAAAGGAGATAGATATGTTGGAAACAAGAGCATATTGATGGGGGTATTATATTGATATATGTGGAGCATATATTAAGAGAGAGCATTATTATATAAAATTATTTTACATGAGTTGTAATGCTGTCATTGCTAAAAATAGGGAGAATGTTCGAAAATGATTTCAGTATTTCAATCATAATAATACTACAACAATGCTACTGATGATTTTATAAAAGTATCCGAATAAAAAAGAAGCTAATACACATGCACAATTCAATACAATAACACACATATGCACAAGTACATGATACAAAGGATGCTTAACGCTTGAGAAGTGTTCGGACATTATAAAATCAACTGTGGTGTTTAAAAATTTATTTGGCCACAGATGCATCATGAAGACAAGAAGAAACGGACTCAAGGGCTTCAAAAGAATGTATGTTACAAGTTTAGTCTGAATCAAGTTATTACAGTCTAAAACTGTTAAGACCACACAAACTCACTCCAAACCACTTTAAATTTCTAAAAACACAACTAATATCAATTATCAATATATTTAACATTTTATTAGTTTTTTTTTTTAGAGTTTTAAATGAAAGAAAAATTGTAAGAAATTTTCAGTAAAGCATAACATTTTAGCCGAAAATGCCAAGGCTCCAACGGTTACACTCCAAGAGGGACTTCATAGTGTTTTCTAAAGCAAAATGTTGTGTTGTGGTGCCTTAAATCATGTGTTTAAAATTCCTCCAACGGTTATATTTTATAAAGGACAAATTTTAAAAATAGGCTTGTTTTTAAAACTAATAGCAGATTTAGGCTTGTTTTGAAACTATTTGCAGAAATAGGCTTGTTTTAGCCACCTCAGCGCTGAGGCGGTAGCGCTTAAAAAAAATACATGGGGGCGCACTTGTGAAGTGCGCCCTTAAAAAAATACAAGGGCACACTTGACAAGTGCGCCTTTGCACATATTATTTTTTCATGTCCTGTTAATCTCGGCTGCTGACATACGGTCACTGTGTCAATGCTCAAAAGTAAATTGGATGTTTTTAGGCTTTCAGCTTCCACTTGCTTGAAAATAAAAGACAGCTACTAAACAAGTTTACCCTCTGGCCGAGAATAAAACCTTTATCCATTCCTTTCATCTCCACAATAATATCTCGAATTCAGCAATATCCTAGGGCATTTTGTGTCAGCAATTTTAGTCTTTTTTTTTTTTTTTTTTTTTTTTTTTTTTGTAAATTAGCAGAACTGATTAGATCTGGTCCAAGCGGATCAGATTGTATGAAGGATTTGGTCTTTAATTTTTTGTGCTGGAGAGATTGTGGATTCGTGATTAGGATCAGAAGTAGATGGGGAAAATGTGGATGAATCTCTATTGACTTTTGTTTTGCAAGACTTTAATTGTTTTTGTGCTCGATTGTTTGCTGTTTTGATTTGTTTGGATTGAGATGTTTTTTATATTTGAAATAGATGCAGCAAGGCCAAGTGAGAAGGAAGAGTCCACTGGAGGTTGTTTTTTTTCTCAGAATATGGTGACGCTAATCGATTCAAAATTGAGGAGGCTGTAGGAAAAGGAAGTTATGGGGTAGTGTGTTCAGCAATCGATACACTGACCGAAGAAAAAGTTGCAATAAAGAAGATACATGATATCTTTGAACACACATGCAAGGTACGATTTTATACCTGGTAATTTTATATTGGTATGGACGCACATGCAAGGTGCGCTCATGGAAAAATACAAGGGCGCGTTTGGCAAGTGTGCCCTTATATTTTTATAAGGGCACACTTCCCAAGTGCGCCCCCTTGTATTTTTTTAAGCACTGGCCACTTCAGTGCTGAAGTGACCAAAATAAGCCTATTTCTGCAAATAGTTTCAAAACTAGCCTAAATCTGCTATTAGTTTTTAAAACAAGTCTATTTTGAAAATTTGTCCTTTTATAAACCATACTTGTGTCTATTCAATGTTACTCTTTCTCTTCGCCTAACAAATTTCTGAAGGTTCGCGCTTATTTAATTGTTCCTTTCACTCTTATATAAGCCTCGTATCATCCCCAAAATAAACACTTATCATTTTCACTCAAAATCTTGCTCTGTCGAATGAAATTAATTTTTTCTCAAATCAAAAACTCCATTTTTTATTTATTATTATTATACATTCATTTCTATAAGACACTTTAGGCATCACATTTTTACTCCACTTTGCCCAACAAAAGCCATATTGTTTTCTATACACCTTGTTCATTCGTCTCAATATTGTTTGTGGTGGTTATAGGAGGCTGTGCACTAAAAGAGATAAATTTGTAAATTAAGATACACTCTATTGGAAAGTAACTTTTGTTCACAATGTTGAAGTCTTGTTTTGTTGCTACGACGAAGGTGCTTAAATCTCCTGCTGTTCAGACAAATGTATAGAAATCTTGTACTACTGCTCAGGTACCTAGCGAGAGCGTGTGTTAGTGAAAAGGCAGTATAGATATTTTCAGACCGGATGTAGAATTGGAGGTTTGAACTAGTATAAACTCGACTATGTGATTTTATTTCCGCTGCTATTATATTCATACTGTTGATGTTGTGATTACTGTGCGTCAACGTTATTTTTATTACTATTGGTCATTAACGATGTTGAGCATAGCAAGTAACATATACAACTACCATGTGTATGCACTTATATATTAGACAACCTATGTGGTAATTGAAGTTGGAATAATTACTGACGTAGTGGGAAAATGGTTCCAGAATGAAAGGAGCTCTAGTAGGGCTGTCAATGAATACCCGAAATATCCGAAATACGTCTGCATCCACATCCGAAAAGCGGATAAATTTCCGATATAAGGAAAAACGGATGCGAATATAGGCACATCCGCATCCTGAAATTATCCATATGTTTTTTTCCTCGTGATTATAGTTTAAATTACCGTATTTTAGCACAATAAAATATATTAATTTATGATTTGTTAAGTTTAAAGTCTATATAATACACACTAAACACACGTAAAATGTTCGAAATTATTTATTATCACCATATTTGTTCATTTTTAGCACTTTAGTAATCAATTGGATTGAAAAAAAATCATTTATGTACCATGATATATCGATCGTTGGCGGATCGGATAATTATTTGATATCCGTCCGTATCCGCGGATGCGGATATTCGATATCCGAAAATGATTTCGAATGCGGATGCGGACATGGCACTATCCGCATCTAAAAGCATCCGTTGACAACCCTAAGCTCTAGTTTTCCAATCAAATGGCTCTGCCATTGTGCAAATATATAAAAGCTTCTTAAAGTCTGATATGATAAAAGTGATATATAACAGGTGATATAAAATTAATCAAAAATAGGATAACTGTAAGGGAAAGAACAAAAGTACTTCTGGAAAACCAAAATAAAGAACGGAGGATCTATAGTAATATGCTACCTCATTTTTCCCTGGCAAAATAGGTTTACCATGTAGTAGCTCTGCAAATATGCAACCCACTGACCACATATCTACAGCCGGGCCATACTTTGTGGTTCCAAGTAGAAGCTCAGGGGGCCTGTGACAATCATTTAATTGACTTAAAAACAAACAAATATCAGTGTGACATGGTAAAGCGATAATACATCAAACTATCATTACCTATACCACAAAGTGATTACACGATTTGTTAAGTTCCCATTGTGATCACTTGAAAATGAACGAGCAAGACCAAAATCTGCAAGCTTCAATTTTCCCTCGTTATCAATTAGCAAATTGGATCCTGAAGGATATATTCAGTGAAGCAAGGTTAGAAAACCGTAGCTACAATTTCAAGATGACTATTTGTTCAGAGCTAACCTTTTATGTCGCGATGAAGAACTTGATTTACATGGCAATAGTGCAATCCAGTTAGCAATTGCTTCATGTAGCACTGGCAAAAGGTTTAATAAACAAATAAGGACTCAAACGCCAATCAACAAATCACTTTTTTTTTTAATCTGTGATAAGTACCTTTATTTGAGGTACGGTGAACCGCATACCAGGTCTATCTGAAAGTCCCGTTAAATCATGATCCATATATTCAAATACCATATAAATGCTCCCCTTGTATTTGTTTCCATCTACTTTATTACCATACAATAAAAACAAAAATAGAAAATAGAAAAAATCTTAACAAATATTATCTACTTCACAACGAAAGTGGATCATTTAGATTTTACAGCACCTTTTATCAACTACATATAGAAAACGTCACTTTGAGTAAAAGAGATATGTTGATTAAACAATTAATTCTTATAGTACTCATTAAACAGCCATAGAAGCTAAAAAGAACAATGTACCTGGCCTCCCTTGTTCATCTCTTTCGGGGCCTGGAGAAGTTACAATTTCTTTCAGCTGGATTACATTGTCATGGTGCAGTTTCTTGAGGATTTTTATTTCACGTATGGCGGTTATAGGAAACTGAAGAAATTAAAGATCATAAGTATAATTAAAGAAGAGGTGGAGACCATTTTATAGACGGAATGGATGCATATGAATCATTAAAATGCATACCCCTTCTCTCTCATTGTCCATTCTAATTTTCTTCAATGCCACGACTTCTCCAGTCTTTATTTCTTTTGCCATATAAACCTGACTGCAATAACAAAACCCCAAAACAAGAATCAGTAGCGGAACAAATGATGAAAAAAATACACTAATAATATACATTAGACAAACCGTCATACAATTTGCCAAATATACAATGGCTAGCCTTACATGCATGCAGTGATGATGGTACTTATTAATTGCAAAGAGTTTCAAAGGCATTATAACCTCACATGACATGATTTTTGTCCCCCATATGTTACATGTTATGATGTGCAATTTTTCACGGCCATAAATTTGTATACCCCCAACACCCCCCACCCCCCTCCCAAAAAAAAAGAAAAAAAAAAGAAAGGAGCACAAGCATGAGAGGAGATTAGTTAAGGTGCAAGTCAATGCAACCGCCTTTAGTAATAAAATGTAAGTGACTTATTCGGTATCATCTATTGACCTTGACACTATGAAAAATCATATACCAATATCTAAGATAAGTGTAAAGGATAATTTTACATTTAAAATAAATTACTAATCCAATATTCAAAATGGGATATAAATCGTAAAGTCCAAACTCTTAAGCCAAAAAGAGATTCCAATCGTAAATTGTAGATTCCAAGATTTATATTTTAAGGTTCGTACACACTTCCAAACTGATTTTGATGTTTGAACTTCTATAAATCTCAAACCAAGTAAGTATTTAAATATATTAGTATCGATCGAATGACCTTTTCCACAATTGTGGCTTTAACTCGAATTGAATCAAATTTTAAATTGAATTAAAAGGAGATATTAGATTCAATCGTAAGATTTTAACATCTTTGACAGCGGACAGTGATTGAATCAAGCTAAGAAAGGATGAACTGTGTTCTACCCTTAAAAACAAAAAGTATTGCGTTTTTTTATGATATTGAAGGCTGAAATATTCGATTATTCATATACGATTAGGTTTTGATATGATAAAGTTTTGCATTATTATTGTATTGACATCATGTAATATCCCTCATTCTGAAACCCAAAGACGATATTACTATGAGGTGTTGTTGCCTTGGATTATCTTTCGGCGATCAGGATCAATTGTTCAAAACAGTTTAAGTAAACATGACAGTAATTTAACAGCATTAAATCAACTCATCGTACAATTCCAAATTAATTCTCATAGTCGTGCCCACAAAGGGGTCAAAAATATAATACAATCGTAGTTAACATCGCCATGCATAAGGTATGAAAATTTTGACATGAATCCTTAATATGACGTAAACTAAACAACATTCACATCATCTAAGTCTTTTGTTTCGTCTTTCGAAAGCAACATACCTCGATCCATTAATTAAGCACACTCAATGAGTACCCATAAGTCTACAGGATAAAATAATGATAAAAACATAAATCAATCGTAAAGTTTGGCATGAGCAATGCTTTACCCTAAACATAAAACACAGTAGAATAACACTACCTAAGAATGTAAGGGGTCTCTCCTTGCTATACACATCTCAATTTAGTGCTTTAAACATGTATATAAATCTGATAAAATATTGTTTTGTTCCTAAGTATCTTGTACATGTCTCCTATTTAGAATTATTAGTCATCCATGCAATTTATCATTCTTTTTCTTTTTAAACCTAAAACGTATTGCTTTCGGCCGCTACCAAGGCCTTACACCTTCTTCCCATTCTGAGTTATGCTTTAAGCATTTGGATACAACCAAGGCCATTTGCTTTCGTTGCTTTCTTAACTCCACAAATCCCACTGTCAATTCCGATTGTCATTTAGACCTTACATCTATGCTTTCGTGTTTTAGTTGTCACTCAAGCCCACCTACACTTTCGATTCTAACTGCCAACTCGGACCTTACACCAACTATCAAATTTTGCCATACTTATCACATCAGGCCTTACACCAACTGATTTTGTATTTAGACGTCACCTTAGACCTACTCTAAAACTTAAGACCGCGGTTGTCATTCTAGACCTTACGACCTTACACTCATGCTTTCAGTTTCTGTTGCCATGGTGCTAAGGTTATGGTTTCGTGTTTCGAATGCCACTAAGGTCCTACTTCATTTTCTATTCTTCACTATCACCTTAGGTCGTGCGCCATCTATTGAATCATCTCCCTAACCATTCGCTTATTATGCTTTATCCATGGCTACTCATTAGGTTTGACTGCCATCAACTAATTCCACAATTTCATATATCACCATTAATGTTTTAAGTGCTAGTTTCAACCATCTCAACGATAAGGATAAATTTCAAGATTATAAGTTCTGAAATTCAATCACATTTCGTCTCCGAATTTTCACACAAGCTTTCTCTAATCAAAGGAGATCTCGAACAAGATGAGTGTCTCTTGTGTGTACATCTCAAACTGATACCTCACATTTCAAAGCATATCTCTAGAATATTTCAGAGTAAGAAATCTCGTAAGAAATTGGTATATATCAGGTGTACATCTTTGATTTTAAAGTACATCTCAGAATAACTTATGCATCTAAAATTGATGTTTTAATGATTTATTTTATATATATATATATATATATATATATATATAATTTTCAAAGTAGAAATTAACTGTAACATGTTTGATTTGTATTAAAAAAAGAATTAAAATTAATGTGTTGGAGAAGAGTAATATAGTAGCTAGATTAGCTCAATTATTTAGTAATGATTGAATAATATGTTCTTACTTGAACATAAAAAAATGAAAAACTTTGTTGTGACTCATCCAGATAAGAAGCAAAAAATATGTTCAATTGGTTGACAAAAAAGTAACCTTTTTAAACCAAAAATGGAGAAAAAACGCCTTTCTCCAATGGCTCACAAAAACAGACCAAAGGAACGCACAACGGACACTCGGCCATGTGGCAAAACTGCGCACAGACCCTACAGCAGGACAACTCCCAAAAAGGGCAAACTGCCCAACAACATACAAGAAAAAAAAGAAATACATAAACAAAGCAGAAACAGAAAACTGCATAGGCCCATGGTCACCTCAGGGCAGGCCGAATAAAGAGAACAGACAGGGGATGCTCGACTCGGACCCAGCTCTCCAGCAGCAAGCCTAAGGAAGCTCCAGTCCTCTAATCCAATCAAGACGCTCTCATAAAAACCCTGCCCCAGCTCCAAAAAAACAATAGAGCAGGGATCCAGAATAGCAACCGAGCAGTCGGATCCAGAATAGCAACAAAGCAACCAAGCAGCCAGCTCAACCGAACAGCAAGGCAGCACCACACAGCCAGCCTAAGAAGGAGGGTGCCTGAAAAAAAAATAGTATCTCACCCCACCCTTCACCGATGCCTATAGCTAACAGGAATGCCTATCCCTCAAGCTAAGGTGAGTGAAGAAGGATTAAGGAAGTCGGTGAATGGTCTCCCTCTGAACACGAAGTGGATGTCAGACATCACCTTTTGGATGATGGAGCCAGCCACCATGGAAGAATCCTTGAAAACCACCTTGTTTCTTGAACACCAAATGTGTCAACATATAAGACAAGGAACAAGGCGGAATATAATAAAACGGAGGTCCTTCCCGTGGACCTACACCCACCATGAGTGAAGTAAGCAAAGAAAAGAAGCAGATGACACGGGGGCACCTAACAAATTCCCAAAGTGCGACCAAATCGCCAAAGCGACCTCGCTGGTCCAAATAAAAGAGGTAGAGATTCCACAAAGCCAGAACAGTAGCAACATGAACGAGAGGCAAGCGGGATGCCAATTCTCACAAGATTAGCATCCAACAAGATAGCATCGCAGAGAATTTTCCACATAAGGATAAAGACCTTAATGAAGATATGAATGTTTCAGATAAAAAGGAAGTCAGGGTTCCTTTGCATGGGCATCCTAACGGAATTCCATGCAACCCTGAGGGAAAAGGGACCACCATTTCAAGAGAAGCCATGATCATGACCGTCCGAAATGGCATTGACAGACTGCATGTGGTTTCATGTCTTGCTAGCATAAGACAGTGACCCAGAGAAGTCATAGGGGAGAAGCCTCATGTAGTTTAGCATGCAGGACAAAAGCCCATAAAGAATCATTGGCACTAAAGCTTGCAAGCATAAGCCTTGCAAACATCCTCACTTTTACGCAACCCCAACCCACCCTCCCGTCTCGGAAGGCAGACGGTAGCCCATGACAGCAAATGGTGTTTGCGGATATCGCCTCTACTACCCTAAAAAATGACGAAGCTAGCGATTTGTAGAACCCAAAAAACGAAGCAGTTGACGTCATGGTGGCAAACACATGAGAGCCAAGAGAATGGAGAACAGGCTTGATGCATTTGTTTTGAATCTATATGAAAAATGAAACAATATCATGTAAAATGATATATATATTTTTGAATGAGATCTCTCATATTGAAATTCTGATACATATTTCATGTGAGATAGAAACATAACAGATAAGATGAGTGTCAGGAGAAATATGAAGAAGACTTGATATCTCGTTTCATTTGAGTGTAAAAATGAGATCTCATACGAGATATAACAGATTTAAAACCACGATAAATTCTCCTTCGGATGTCAATTAATATCAGTATTAACCTATTATCGAGAGGTAATCAACTTCTGACAATTATTACTCTCAGTCTACCCTAGGGAACCATGATTTATTTTAGCTTTGTTCTATTAGTATACCAAAATCCTAGGTTTCGAAAATCGCGTCTTCTACCTATAATACCTCTTTAGTCCACATTTCCTCTTAGGTCTTCAACTGATACTTTTGAATTTAATAAACATAGATTCATACCTAGCATTTCTTAGCTTTTATACTTAAGTCTTTGTGCTTCGTGTTCTAGTTCATTTACCTTCGATTGGGCTCTAGTACCTTCGGCAATGCCTTTGGTATAAGTAAAGAGTGCATCCACTTTACGCCTGACAATATATTTACACATGTCAACTTCTCATTCAATCTGACATCCATCATTCGCACTTCGCAGTGACCTATGATAAAGGCATGCGCGTCTAGCAACATATAATGTGCAAAAAAGGCTTAGATGCGACATTTGTGTTTATTTAAAGGCTGAGGTGCTCAAGCTATTTGAACCACCAAAAAGCGCCGCTTTTGCTAAGGCAACGAAGCCCCAAAAAAGTATGCCTCGGCCCAGGTTTAGTACCTAAGTTGGAAATGAGTACTTAAGTTAAATTAATTTGAAGTTTAGTTGATGCCAATTTAATTTTAATTTCAGCTAATTGAATTCAAAATTAGTTGATCTTAGTTTTAGTTTAAAGTTTAGCTAATATTAATTTAATTTTAATTTTAGCTTGAATTTAAAAGTTTAAATTAAAATTAGAATATTGGTGACTATAAGCTGAATTAAATTTCAAGTTGTGTCGAACACATGAATTCTAGCGTTAAAACATCTTTCAAATCTCTAGCTTTTGTTGTAATTTATGCGGTTTTGTGTTATAGACTTGAATTTGACATTTGTTGTGACTTAGCATATAGTAGCTAGTGCTTTCTTATTATTTGCAAAAGGATTGTTTACTAGCATGTCCAATGCAAAGATTATCGTGTTAAATGTTAATTTGAAGTACTTTTTCGGGCAAAAAAGCACAAAAATATATAAAAACCCACAAAAAGGCTCAAGGTGCACAAAAGGCTCAAGGCAAAAGCTTGGTGCCTTTCAATGCCTTATTCATCTTATTTTAGTACTTCCTTAACTTATTCAGCATCAATTATAGATATTGCCGATCGACCAACTCTTAAATATTTTACTTGTCTAAATCACCTTATAATCCTCAATATTTCTCTTTTAGCACTCATTTGAGCATCTCCAACAATTTCGCAATGATTTCCCCAACATAATACAGGACACACGCCTATTGAACAGCAGCCTGGGCTTCAGGCACCTTAAGCCTTTTTTCCTCTGAAAATATTTTGAGCGCACGTTCAACAGGCTCCTGGAGCTCGGGCACCTATTCAACAGGGGCCTAAAGCCTTTTTTTCCTCTGAAAATATGCTCAGGAGCCTGTTCAATAGGCGTCTAAAGCCTTTTTTCCTCTGAAAATATTTCAGATACGTGTTCAACAAACTCCTGATTTGGGGCGTTGTTTGAACAGGTGTCCCATCCCCGGGCGCTTGTTCAAACGCTACGCCCACCAATTACGTTTTTGTAACCAAATCTGCTAAATTTTGGACCGATTACGAAATATATACTCTGTTGGAGATGAAAATGAGGTTATATATTACGTTTCTGTAATTTTGAACTTTTGTGGGAGATGCTCTTAAATCGCCATTGATTTAGTACATTTTCGCTCGAGATTACTTGTATCCTCAGAAAATCTTTATATATATGTCTATGTATTTCTTTTCACAAAATTTCTCAATCATTCTATTTTCAACAACTTTCTATAAAAGACAATTCCTAAGTAATTCATATCTAATTATTTAAAGGAAAATTCTACAAATCAAAACCATCTCTAATGATGTGTTCATAACATCGTACTAAATAGTTGAACTCTTAAATTCACGGTAAGCATAGGAAATAATCCTAATTAATCACGGTAAGCATAGGACATAACTCACTTGAATTTTTTTTGGTTGAATGACGTTTCCAATTCTCATGCCTTTGATCTTTTTCTTTTTCTCCTTGCTTAGCATAGTTATTAATGGCGCATGACGCAAAAAAGCGCAAAAACCTTGACACACAACGCAACAAATAGCGTGCCTTTTAAATTTACTATGACACTATGCACATTAAAAAAAAATATTAAAAAAATAAGATATATAACAAAGATATAAAAGAAAATTCAATATTTTTGCTAAGCATATACAAGGAATTTTTTTTAGGCATTTGGCGAAAATAAAATTATCGAAATATAATATCATAGGTTCAATCGCTATAGTTTTAAAACAAAATTCCAACATAATAATATAAATATAACCGATAAACTTGAGATATGAATATGATTCAACAATTATATTTCCAAATCTCCGTATGCATCATCAGATTCATAGTGTTTCCATCATCTATCTCATTTAGATTTGTTTCTTTGTGAAAAAGTAAAGAAGCTGAACTGAAAAAACTTTTGATGTGGATGTTCTTATACGCGATATCTAACTTCCATTGCGCTTGCTGCTCTATCAGCAACATCCCAAGTCAATTCATAATTGTCATCATCAAATACAAACACATCTTCAACATCAGATGCATCATCTATATTATGTTATTATGATCATTGATATCCTTCGAGGATATTGAATCAATGATGTCAAAGATATTTACCCCCTTTCCACTGCTTCATAATATGATTAATACTAATTTTTATGTAGCATGGATTATAAAAAATGAAAAACAAATCAAAAATAAACAGAAAACAACAATATAATGAAAAGGCCACCATTTTGAGACGTGTGTCATTTTTCCATCATGCACCATTTGATGCGTCTTTTCATTTGCGTCGCGCCGTCCGTCATGGCACATGCCTTGGCGTACCTTTCATAACTATGTTGCTCAAGTTGTCACCATTGAATATTCAAGCTTTCATTTTAGTTAGTAAGTAGAATGAAATGAGAAGAATGTGATGAAATATTTTGGGAAGGCATGTAATAACTTCTACAACAACCCATCATTCCCTTTCTCAATTCTTCATTTTAATTTTAGGTAAATGTACACCTAAATGCGTACCTCAACATGTTATTATTTAATTATTTGTCCCCATAATTAATCTCTTAAGTGATTAATTATTAATCCATAGATGCTACATGCTTCCCTTTCATAAAAATTTCATTCTCAAAATCAAATGAGATATGATGGTGATTCATAATCTTTTCCATGCTCGCTCTAGCATAAACACATGATTTTTCTATCCATGTATCCCAAACAAAATATATTGATGCATTTACCAATACACAACAAAATCAATCATAATATCACATATATGCTTGGCTTAAAACAAACATAACAACCTCATATGAAAATCTAACAAAAAAACTAGGAATAAGTCCTCCTAACGTTATCTTAAATTTTATAATTACAGTCATCTTGATAATCACTCCATCTGACTTGCATCATCCTTGCTACTTCAGTTCTCGAAATTAAATAAGATATGACAGTGATTCTTAAACCCATGCTCATTCTGGCACAAACACATAAGTTGACAAGCACCTTGTCCAAAGTGATTAAGACACCTAGGCATAGTGCAAGAGGTTACGAGTTTGATTCTCACGTTGCGATGTCCAACTCACTCGTCACGTTGTATGTTATATACTACAACCTTCTATATAGAAGTACCCATTTCAAAAAAAAACATAAGTTTACTAGTGCATTTACCAATACATAACTAAATCGACCATGATATCACATGTATATGTTATCTAAAACAAACATGGCAACCTCGTACGTTAATCTAAACAAACAACCCGGGTTAAGTCCTCCAAACATTATCTTCTCTTTCCCCAGTACAAGCATCTTGGTTCTCGCTCCACCGGACTTGCAACGACTTTACTATCTTGCACCTTCATTTTCATTTCTAGACACCACCTTAGATCTTATGTCATCTACCAAATCATTTTCCTAATCATTCACTTACTAGCATTTACCCTTAGTTGTTCATTAAGTTGTATTAACTCTGACTACCTTCGGTCGGCTGACTCCACAACTTATTACATATCATTACCGTTCTAACTTCTAAGCACTAGTTTCGGTCATCTTAAGCCTTAGCATAAATTCTCCTTTGAAAGTTAATTAATTTTGATATTAACTTACTATCAAGAGCTAATCAGCTCTCGACGATCACTGCTTTTGACCGAAGTCTGACGTTAACATATGAAATTTCAATTCTAGATTTTGGATATCATATTCTCTACCTAATTCATCTTTAGTCTTCATCCCCTCAGGCTTTGATTGATCCTTTCAGTTTAATAAATCTTGAATCAAACTTGGTAATTCTTAGCATTCATACTTAAGTTTGTGCATAGTGTTCTAGTTCATTATTTTTGACTCGGCTCCAACGCATTCAGTATTGCCTCTCGATCAAGGTTTCAGACCTCAAATTTTCGAAAAAATCTCGAGTTTATATTTCGGTTGAAATGAAGTAGATTTAAAACACCGGTAATTAGCAATACCATCAAATCTCAGATTTCGGGTTGAATCTCGTTTCTATCTTGGACGAGGTGAGGAAGATTTAAAATCTTGCTATCGGTATACGTTAAGAATCTATTCATTGCATCTTTGACGCTATATTTACATGTGTTGACATCTCATTCGCTCTGATATCCGTTGTTTGCAATTATTTTAGCTTTTTCTTTGCTTATTTAGCATCAATTGTAGATCTAATATGTTGACAATTATTAAACACTTTACTCATTTAGGTTACCTTCTAGCCCAATTATTTGTCTTTCGGTACCCATCATATCCTCTTTAGCTTAGTATATTTTTGTTCGAATATTGCTTATGATGTCTAAAAATATATTATACTTAATATATATATATATATATTCATTCTTTTCATAAAATTTATCAAACTCCATGTTTTCAACCACCAATTCTTATATAATGTATATCTCATTATTTACTCAAGAAAAAATTATATAAATAAAAAATCATCTCTAATAATGTGTTTATAAGTCATAACAACATAATTAATATGCAGCAAAGTATTTAAGATCCTAAGGCGCAAGCCTTGAGCCTTGGGCATTTTTTACGTGCCTTTTATACAAGTTTGATAACTACACATTAAATTTTAAACAACATATTATAATTTATTCAACTATTTAAATATTTTATTATTCATTTAACTATCAATTTTTTATTTTTTATTTTGTAAACTAAAAATTAAAGTTCACAAAAAAAAGTCTCAAACGGCTAAAAGGTGCATTCAAACTGCAAAGACGCACAATGTGTGGCTAATCCTTTTTAGCCTAGGTACAAGGCTTGATAACACTGATATTCAATTCATTTAAATCACAAAAACAGCATAAGAAATAATATTCATCAATTTCGATCGTGGCCATTTATAAAAGATAACGAAATTTTGAGAATATATTACTCACTTAGATGTCTTAGTTGAGTGATATTTCAAGTTTCCTTGGCTTTGATTTTTCTTTTTTTTCTCTTGCTTAGGTCGTCACCTTGAATATTCAAGCTTATAATTTGGAGTGTAGAATGAAATGAAAAGAAAGTGATAAAATGATTTGAAAAAACATGTAATAATATGTTTGAAATTTTATTCGATTTGGTTTTGCTTTCGTCTTTTTGAGATATTCTTTGTCCCTCGCTTTAATTTAGGGTTTCATGATTTTGTTTAAAAGGAAGATTGTCAAGACCATAGTTATGAATGGCGCGCTACGGAACACACCATGGCGCATGGCGCAGCGCGGCATCTGCGCCATTTCTTCTTGCGGCGCGGCGCATATGAGAAGGCACGGCAAAAGGCGTGCGGCGCAAAAAAGGCGCACGATGCAAAATGGCGCGTCTTTTGTTTTGTTTTTGTTTTTTGCTTGTTTTTCGTTTATTTTTTTCATTTTCTGCATTTCACATAAAATTATTGTTGATCATATTATTGTGTTTGCTAACGTTTTGTATTTGGTTTTTATTTATTTTGTGGATTCTGATGGATGGCTTTTCTACAGTATTGTTGATCATATTATTGTGTTAACGTTTTGTATTTGATTTTTATTTATTTTGTAGGTTCTGATGGATGGCTTTTCTGTGGTTCTTTATCCTGGAAGAGAAACAAATATATCGATATTGAAAATATATTTTATTTTATGTAATGTTCTTGTATCAAATGTAATATTGCTTATACAGAAAACATGTATTTCAATTGATTATGTATTTTATTTCAAAGAGTTTGTAGATGCACCAAATAGATTATCAATGAATATTTATCACTTTATTTTTATTTATTTTTGCATAAAGTTATCAATTGCATCAAAGAAACAATATCACCAATCGGATTTGGAATTCTACTTTATTAGTAATATGTATTATTATTTTGGATTTTGAAAACTATTATGCTTGAAATTATATGCTAATGATGTCAAATATGATGATGTTTCTTTCTGCAAAATAGTAAAAACTTTGATTGCTTATGTTTTGGCAAAAAATACTAAACTTTTAAATTTGTTGTTATATGTTAAATTAAAAAAACAAAAATGCACAGTAAATCAGAAAGGCGCGCGCCACTTGCCGCGCCGTGTGCCAATGCTCCAGACTGATGTTGCGCTTTTTTGTGTCGTGCGCCATTAATAACTATGGTCAAGACCGATTTTCAACTCTATTTTCAACTCGTTGAAAGTGGGCACCGGTACGGTACACTTAAATTTTGGCGTACCGACCAATACCTCCAACGATGTTTAGGATGTTTAAGGACATTCTATTTCAAATCGCATATGACATGAAAATAATCACCATATAAGGAGAAAAAGGATAATCATATTTGGCTCCAATATTAAAATAAGAAAAATAAAGATACTTACTCATATTTACCTACGTTCATCATCCAAGCGGTCATAAGGTCAATATAGATGTTATAATTTACGAATATATATATGCTTCTGCTTGGACACATAATAACATTTAAGTTTCCTTTAGATGATGTTCAAATTGATTCAAATGAAAATTCTGAACATTATTCACATGTGTTTCATTTGTATGATTTTTTTGTTGTTCATTCCATTCAGTAAACATGATTTGATAATTCACATTAAATATATCAAAGTTAGAAAAGAAAGAATTTTACTTTGCTACCTGGTTATTTCGAAGAAGTTTGACATTCTATTTCAAATCGCATATGACATGAAAATAATCACCATATAAGGAGAAAAAGGATAATCATATTTGGCTCCAATATTAAAATAAGAAAAATAAAGATACTCATATTTACCTATGTTCATCATCCAAGCGGTCATAAGGTCAATATAGATGTTATAATTTACGAATATATATATGCTTCTGCTTGGACACATAATAACATTTAAGTTTCCTTTAAATGATGTTCAAATTGATTCAAATGAAAATTCTGAACATTATTCACATGTGTTTCATTTGTGTGATTTTTTTTTTTTTCGTTCATTCCATTCAGTAAACATGATTTGATAATTTACACTAAATATATCGAAGTTAGAAAAGAAAGAATTTTACTTTGCTACCTGGTTATTTCGAAGATATTGTAATATAGCATCAAAATTTCATTTATCTTTATATTTTACAATTGAAAATTTGGACATCAAATGTTGATATTATTTAGCGTTTGGAAGTAACTTTTTCAAAATAAACATATGTACATACAGACCACTCAAATCAATAGTTTGGGGGCACAGTGGTTAATAGAATAAAAAACAGACAATCGTGTAAACATGGAAATTTACGATGAAATATAGATTCAATTAGAAGTATTTAGAGGTTAATGCTTATTTATAGAGTGCGCCATTTGATTGTCAAATAACTTATCAAAGTGGCATGCTAATATTTTAGGCAAATTCTATTCCAACTCAAGAATTTGCTTAGCAGTCCCCTCCAGGTTGAAAAAACCGATGAAACTCCCGATTCTACTAAGTAACTCCCTGCTGAATTTATAAAAAAAAAAAAAAAAAAAAAAAACCAAAAATATCATCCCACGCAGGGCAACCGCGTGGTTTTCCAAAATACCACGTAGTTGCTCTATGTGGTTTCTTAGAGTACCACGTAGTTTTCCTCCATGGAGCCTTCAGGGCAACCACTTAGTACTCTAAGAAACCATGTAGGGCAACTACGTGATGTCCAGATAACTGTAAAAAAAAATATAACAAAAAGGGCATTGCCATCCTTATTTTTTGATGAAATGGAGGGCTACTCGGTATTTTGTTGTATTGGAATAGAATTAACCAATGTTTTATTTGTATTATAATGATGGTTGTGGAACATTGAAATATATTTGGGTTCGCCTGAGTAAACTGAAGAATGAGCTTGAGAACTGTTAATATAATAGTTTCATATTAATTACTACGTAAAATATTTAAATAATTTAAATCAAATTATGCAACTTTGGTTTACGCCCTAATTTCAAGCTTACAAACCATATTATAAAAATGAATAAAGGGCAAATGTAATATATGTTTTCCCGTTCAATATTTACACAAAAACCATATTGTTTTCCAAAAAGAAAAAGGTTTTGTATACATTTGTCAATAGCATGTCACAATAAAAATAACTTTGCCCGCTTACTAGTATTTTTAACTATTATATATGCATAAGTCATTCTTTCACAGTAAATGAGTTCTCTCAATATTTTTTTACACACGTCTAACGGACATGCCAACCGTACTGGTAGAGGTATAACAGGATTAACCTTGTACTCCATTTTCTGTATATAAAATAATTGTACTCATAAATAAGAATCGCTTTATACAACTACTTGAGTTCATATAGGATTTCTGAGCACTTGCTTAACCGCTAATTACAATCAAACAAGTTAACAAATTTTGTAACACTTGATTTGACATATTCAGCGACCGCCATTTTTAATCAAACCGAACCTGACATAAACCATAACAATGATACGGAAACAAATTAATAACAGCATATGAGCATACCCATAAGTTCCTTCACCAATCTGCTCCAATTTTTCGAAGCAATCAACTCCACGCGATCCCCACGACGGCAACTCGTCGAGATTGAGTTGTCCTGGCGCCGCGACCGCCATTGAACTTGTAATCTATACAGAAAGATGTAATATAAAGCGTGTCAAATCCCATTTAGAAAAATTAACAGCGAAAAAACTGAGCTTGATGAATGACGTAAATATATATGGATTTGGGATGATGAAAGGGATAGAAATCGGGAGCTAGCGGAGAAATTGTCAAAATAGTAGGTTTGGACTTCAATATTTTGACTAATTAAGCCCATTTCGAAAGGCCCGAAAATAAAAAGGTGCGCCTAGGCCGACTCAAAATTACTTAAGGTAACATTTCTCATCTAGAATTTCACAAAAAATGTTTCTTACTCCGTTAATTTCTTTTTTCACCCCAACTTATTTTACTTATATCCATTGACATTTTTACAACTTTCATCCACTAATTTCTTTTAATCTTCTTCTTTCAACTAACTTTACAATAAGAGACTTTGCACGGTATGTCTCTATTTCTACTATTGTTAGAAGAAAATCCATGTACCAATATGTATATAAAATAAGTCTTAGCGTTTCTAAATTAGAAAGTGCAAAGCAACTTGCAGTTTTTTAATCATAAGAAATTTTAAATCAGAAAAGTGTAGGTTCAGTTGTATTTTATGTCAGGAAAGTGCAAGATATATTGCATTTTATGTTTTTCAAAGATATGGATCAAATTTACATATTTATTGGTGCATGAACTCAGGGCCGGCCCAAACACATTTGACGCCCTAGTCAAGTACAAAAGAATTTATTTTTGTTGCCCCGAAATTTAACAAACATCCATGAGTTTGAATGCACGAAATAAAATGCAAATTCTACTATAAAAGCTAACGTTAATTACAAAATGCTAGTCAAATCATTCAGACTACATATCCAAAAAAAATGTCAACTTGATATGAAAATTGAAAATACATGAATAGACATTGACGGAAGCAACTTCTTCTTGCAATTTTTAAAGCGAACTCGTCTATTATTTCTTCATGGTTAAGCATATAGAAGTACTCATTCTCAATTGAAATCACCGCTAATCCAATTACTCTCTTTTGTGACATGGTTGTTCATAGATATATTTTAGTTAATTTCAATTTTAAAAAGCTTCTTTCCGTCGTAGCAATTGTATCTAGAATAGTCAATAGAATTCAGTAAACGACCCAAACATTGAAAATCCACTTGCATCTAGACAAAACATTAAGATAACTTAAATCCACTTGCAACCAGTAATTTTCGATGGTAGATTTTCTTTTAATTGTCGAAGCTCATAAAGCAATTTCTTTTAATTGTGTATTATTCACGTTTTAGTTGCATAACAATATGTTAAAATAACTTAAATGATTTAGTACTGATTTTGTCAAGTATTAAAAAAAAAAAAAAAAAACTATTTTAACCATTTACTGTTAACAAGCTAATTAGTAACTAATATCAAATAGCATAAAGCACATTATTAAGTAACAAACATGATCTAATTAACATTTAGCAGCCAGTTCTTATGCAATCATACACGATATTAACATTGAAATTAAGGCTTTTTGATAAGTTTCTCTTAAAATAAACTCACTTTGTCTCGGATTTCTATGAAAAAAAGCAGTAAACTAATACCTAAATAAAATTAGCTGAAGATCAATTGTTTATAATTTACCGTCTCACTATCAGTAAACTTAAAAACCAAGTCTCGTTCAATAATTCAACGGAAACCTGATCCCCAAAAGAAAATAGAGTAAACTAATGGATATTTTAAGGATTAATTATTTCTAATTAGTTGTTCAGTAAGGTGACAAACTTATCAAAATCAGAATTCAATAAACAATCAACAATAAACAATCAATACTACATAAATGTAAACTCACAAAATTTAGCAATTAGGAATTAAGGCAAGCGACCAGTTGGAGATGGACACCAGAACGAGGTGGCTGCGATGAAGCGAAGGGCTGAGAGAAGCTGAGTTGAGTTGCAGCGATGAAACGAGGATTGAATCTGTGGACGTGGATAGATAGATCGCGCTGCAGTTTTGTGAAGAGAATACGATTTTTTTTTTTCTTTCAGTTTTGCTGCCCCAACGCAGGTTGTTGCCCACTTGCCCTAGACAAATGTATCCCTTGCCATGGGCAAGGGTCTGCATGAACTTTCTTATAACAACATAAAAAACAGTGACCGACTCTTTTTATGTTATCTAGATTTATATTATAATTAGTGAGTTAGCAATCCTGACCTCACAGACATTCTCCCAAATTTAAACTAAACCGTCTAGCAAATCTAATTTATTTTCTCTTGCGTCGCTGCTTTGACTTTCTTCTTATTTTGTCCACCCTAAATAATAAGCTTTCCGTCAAGTTGTGCCTACCCCGTTAGTCATGATCTTAATTTGCTTCCTTTCGCATCGTTCCCATTCCCTTTCGTTATATGCTTTCTTACCCTGATTTTTGCTTTTATGCCCTACCTTTTTATCATGTTCATTATCTCTTACGCCGTACGGAAGAAAAGCTCCCCAAACTACTTCATCTAACGACATCTCTTTCTCCATCTTTCTTCCCTTCTCCAACCGGATAGCACGCTGGATCCAATTTTTGCTGATTCCCACTAATATCGTCTGTGTATGCTCCTGCTTTCGGATGATATTGGGCTAGCTCCAAGTTCTAAATTTGATTGCAAGTCAAGGTAAACCTATATATTTTGAGCTATTATTATTAGATTTCGTTCGAAATTTGGTCTTTGTAAATTTATTTTTATGTTGAAGTTTAATTAAACATACATCGTACAAATTGGTACATTTTACATATATCTAAGATGATTTATTGCAGACATGTGTTCCGGTATACACAGCAGTTCTAATTTTTCTTTTTATATCGGATTAAGATAGTTGTAATATATGGAAATTGGTTTTTATTATTATTATTATTATTATTATTTTATGAATTCCTACCGGTAGTACATAACACACACTCTTTCGAGCTTTAAGGCACCTGTATAAAAAATATTTCTTTGTAAATAAGAGTATAAGAGACAAACTAAGCGATGCTCATGCAATAAATACTTTCAATGAGATCTTAAAAGGTGGTTTTTTTTTCTTTTGGCATTATGCATATTGGGTCATCTTTTGAGTCCTTATAATAGAACCTCAAATACTTCTAATATATTCGGCATGGAACTTCACTTAACTCTTTGTACATCTAGAACCTCACATACAACTAATACATATGATTGAAATAAATGTTGAAGATTATTGTACATCTAAAGTATACGTTTGTAAAGAAAAATTTACATTTTTTTTACTTTTCTTTTCAATCTATAATTCATTTGTTCATGCAACTATGCAAGTAAGTAATTTGGTTGACCTTTAAAGCTTACCTATCTTGCCATATAAAATCTTGATGTTTGGATGAATTCCTAGGTATAATATTTTATCTCCAAAATTATTGTAATTTGTGATATTCAATCACATATGTTGAAGAAGACGATTCTTGGAAGTGCTTTGTGATAGAGGAGGAAGTGAAGCAGCGAAAGAGGGTGAGAAGCGGGCAGCAAGCATTTCCAGACTTCTGGAAATTGGTTCTGGACGTCTAGATGAGGTCAGAGATGTTTCCCGAGTTCATTTTCAGATGTCTGGTTTTTCAATTTCATACGTCCGATTGTAGTTTCAAACGTCTGGAATGGGAGCCAGATGTCTGAATCGGAAGGTTTGTTGTTTTTTGACCCGGTCTTTCGAAGATATATTCTGCAAGTTTTGAAGGAGAAATTTGAGTATTTGCTTATGTCTTTTGTTCTCATATATAAGCATCTTCTAGGATTGGATTATGTGTGACCGGAATATGATGGGATTGAGACCGAAATAGTTGATCCAAGGGTTTGCCGTCATTCTTCATTGTTTTCCTTCTCTAACAAAAGTTGTAGTCATCTAGATATTCTTTTCCTTTCTCAATAAGGTTATTGATTCAATTGTAGTTTGTTTACATTTGGTTTTTGATCCATTGAGTGTAAACAAAATTCGTTTTTTGTGAATCAATAAGAGGGTGGTTGGGTGGAATATCTTGTGTTTGTGCATATAATTTCATATCTGTGTTGTTTTCCATTAGAATCATCTTTAAGTAATTGGGTGAATAAGATCTTGGTCACTTCTGCAAAAGCGTAATTTTCTTAATAGTTGGTATCATAACTTGGTCATCGCAAAGCTTAGAATGGTTTTTGATTGAAAAAAAAATTGTTTTTTTGTGAATCAATAAAAAAATTGATTTTTTTGATGTCGGATATGATGACATTTCCGAAGATGACTAATTTTTATGGAAGAAATTGCGAGATTTGGAAGCTTAAGATGGTGGATGTTTTTTACCTCAATTATCTTCATGATCAGATTGGTGGAGATGAGAAGAAGCCTTCGGATGTGAGTGAGGGAAAGTGGAAGAAGATGGATAAGAAGATGATAGCCTTGATTCGGCAGTACGTTGATGATTCTGCATTCCATCATGTGGCTAATTGTGAATCCGTGAAGGGTTTGTGGGACAAGTTGGTATCTTTGTATGAGTCGAGGAGTGCTACAAGTAAGGCATTTCATGTTCGAAAGTTGGTGCAACTTCGATTGGATGAGGAGAAGTCTGCTGCAGAGCATTTGAACGAATTTCAAGATGTAATCAACTAATTGGCAAATTTGAAGGTCAATTTTGATGATGAGTTGCAGGCTCTTTTGTTCATGAGTTCTCTTTCAGTAAGTTAGGAGATTTTGGTTGTTTCATTGAGTAATTCCAATGCTAACGGAGCTATCTCTTTGGAAACGGTATGAAGCAGCCTTTTGATTGAGGAATTAAGGAGAAAAGGGTCGGGTTTGATAACGGTTCAAGGTGAGGCTATGGTAGCAAGGGACTCAAGGAAAAATACAAGATGGAATTAGAAGAAGGGGCTAATGGTAAAGGTACTATCACTTGCCATCATTATAGTAAGGAAGATCACATACGCAGACATTGTTATGCTTATCAGAAGGATAAGAAGAAGGTTGTGGATGGTGATAGTAGTAACGATGCATAGACAGGTTTTTCTGAAGGTACCAGTAGTGATGCTTCTTTTGATGTCATGTTTAGTGAAGCTAATCCTCGGAAGATGGATTCAGGAGTCAGTTTTCACATTTGTACGGATGTGAAGTGTTTTTCTTCTTATGAGAAGAATGTCGATGTGATTATAATGACCAATGGAGTAGAGCTACTCGTTTATGCTATTGGATCTATTCGGTTCGTATGCATGATGGTGTAGTGAGAGAAGTCTCCGGAGTCAGATATGTCCCTATTTGTTCGCATAACCTCATTTCTCTCGGTCGGTTGGATCGTCGTGGTTGCTCTTTTGATAATCGAGGTGAAATTTTGAGAATGAAGAAGGGTGGTCGTGTTATGATGAGAGGTGTCTTGGAGGAAGGAAACTTTATAGACTAGTCGAATCTGTGGAAGGCGAGTGACAATTGAAAAACACAGTCCACAGTAAGGTGGAGAGGTTAATGTAGTTGTTGTTGATGATCCTAGGATTAAGGATCATATTTTAGACTTGATTCTTCACATTGTTAGTGCTTGAGGGATCGGCAGAGATCAAGTAAGGAGCTTTAATCAATTGGTAGATAGACGTCGATTTGGAAAATCTACAAGATGGAGATCCTCGTGGTATTACAAATGTTTTTAGGCCGTTAGTTTTGTGTGGTGCATCTCAGGGGGAAGATGCATCTTTTGCAGGCGAAGGATTGTGTTTTTAATGGTTTTAATTGAGAGTAGGTGGTTGTTGAAAGAGATAGGCGACTTGTTTGTTGATTGTTGAAAGTTTGCTTGATGATGTGATTTCATATCAAGGTGGAGCGTTGTGATTTGTGATATTCAATCACATATGTTGGACAAGATGATGCTTGGAAGTGCTTTATGATAAAGGAGGAAGTGCAGCAACGAAAGAGGGTGAGAAGTGGGAAACAAGCATTTCTTGACGTTTGGAAATTGGTTCCAGACGTCTGGATGAGTTCAGAGATGTTTCTTGAGTTCTTTTTCAGACGTTTGTTTTTTTGATTTTAGACGCCTGATTGCAGTTTCAAACATTTGAAATTGGAGCCAGACGTCTGAATTGGTGGGTCTGTTGCTTTCTGACTCGGTTTTTCTGAGATATATTCTGCAAGTTTTGAAGGAATAGTTTAGGTATTTTCCTAGGTCTTCTATTCTCCTATATAGGCATCTTCTAGGATTGGATTATGTTTGACCGGAATATGATCGGATTAAGACTGAAATAGTTGATCCATGGGTTTTCCATTGTTCTTTATTGTTCTCTTTCTCCAATAAAAGTTGTAGTTGTCTATATATTCTTTCCCTTTCTCAATAAGTTTATTGATTCAATTGTAGTTTTTTACTTCTAGTTTTTGATCCATTGAGTGCAAACAAAATTCGTTTTTGTGAAGCAATAAAGAAGGTGGTTGAATGGAATATGTTGTGTTTGTGCGTGTAATTTCATATCTGTGTTGTTTTCCATTAAAATCATCTTTAAGTAATTGGGTGAATAAAATCCTGGTTGCTTCCACAAAGGCTCAATTTTCTTAACAAAAATTAAGTTGGTCTGTGCTCTTATGAACTTTAAATATTATGTATCTGGGATAATGTAGTTTTACTACCTTTTTAATATATTTTATATTTTTGAATGTACGTAGTTTCATATTAATAACCTTAATCTATCAGTGGAAAGTGTATTTTAATATAATTTAAATATTAGGTACATTAAATGGTCTGGATCTCTTTTGCGTGTGGAGATACGAGAAAAATGATATTTTTTGGAAATCTTTTGAAGTTAATCTTGAATTTTTATTCGTAATCATGGTTTTCCATATAAATTTTGTTATCCTTTGTGTTGATTTCGATCTATGCTAAATCATTTACCATTTTACATCTATAATCAACCATATGCATTGTACTGAAATTTTGTTACAAAAATGTTTTCAAAATTTCCTTTGGTTTCCAAATTTATGAGCCAATTATGCATATAAAAATTCAAGCAAATACTGCAAGGGACCATTAAAACTGGCATATGCTACCATTTAAACCTTTATGGTTGGAAGCATTCAATATCATTACATGTTAACTCAAAAATTGGATTTAATTAGGATTCTAGTAAGTTGATTGCAATCAAAAATTGGATTCATTACATTATTGCTGAAGAATTATTAACCAGATGATCCTGATCAACTGCAGCCCATACCTTCAGGAATATGGATAAAGTGGTTGAAAATAAATTCAAGCCATTTGAGTATTTGATTGTTACGAGTATTTGGCATCCGTTATTTATCCTCAATTTTTGGAAACTTTTTTTCCTCTCCTATTAAACGATCTTACATGACTATGAAGTTATAATTCAGACTTTCTTTTACTTAGTAAGAAAATAAATCGAGTAAATTAACATTGCATCCCAATGTTAAGTTATTTCAAAATTCAATTTCTTGCCATAATTCGAGGATAATTTATTTACTTTTCATTTTTTTTTTCAAATTTAATTAGTATTAATCTTATCTTTTCTTCATTTGGGAACTTATACACTTTCCCTTTTTAGGTATTTTATTCAATTCCATTGTCTAATTGCTCTTTATTACTAAATGAAAGGTGGGAAAATTAGTTATCTTGACTAGAATTAGGGATGGCAATGGGGCGGGTCTAGGGTCCAAACCCGCTTGACCCGCCCCTAATTTGACCCATTTAGACCCTCCCCTTAGGGTCTTTGGGGCGGGTAGACCCGCGACTCGCTTTTGAAGCTCCGAGTCTAGGGTCGAGTCTGGGGCATGGCTAACCCGCCCCAACCCGACCTGCATGATTGAAACATCATTAAAACACTTTATAATTATAATGATTATTTATTAATCTTCTTATGTATACATGGTTATAACTTGAATATTATATTCTTACAATCAACAAACTATAAAATTTTATTATTATTAAGTTGCATCAATTATAATCATACAAAAACAAATGCATACATTTTGCACTATTATCTTAAAACTAAGTTTATTATATTCTCTTATCATTGTAAACAAATTATAATATGTATATAATTTATGATTTAGTGATAAAAAATATAAGAATATAAATTTGTGTACACTGGAACATAATATCACCGGGTCATGGGGCGGGTTGGGTCTACCCTGACCCGTACGGGTTTCGGGTACGGGGCGAAATTCCAGACCCGCACCGGGTCTACGGGGCGGGTCTGGGGCAAGGTTTAAAAAGTCCGGGTCGGGTCTAGGGCATGAGAAACCCGCCCCATTGTCATTCCTAACTAGAATGCTTCTTCTGTCTCTTTGTCCCTTATTAGCTATCTAGATCTTCTTTTTTTGAATTCCTAATTTGAACATTTCTTATTTTATTTTTATATAGAATTTCCCACTTCTAATTTTTCCTTGCCTCTTTAACTATGGAGTCATGGTAATGTGAGTGTATTTATCTACATTGTTTGTTTTTGCCAAGCTTTAGCTTCAACCATCTAATTGCAAATGCAAATGAACTCCCTTCCTCAATATGAAAGTACTGTTTTTTTTTAAACAATTTGCATTTATGAGAACAAAATACTTTTGATGGGCTTATACTGATAATTGACAGTTGTCAAACATTTTTTCCTTTGAATTAGCAGCTCTTTCCAACTTTTATTTTTACGCTATTCTTTTCTTTCGATTTTTCCATCGCCATACTTTTGGCGAGTAACATTGGTTATTCTATTTTTCAATAGGGTTCAGGTTCCATTTTAGGATTATAAACTTCAAGCTTTTATTCTTTTGAATTCTGAAATTTTTTAAGAACAAAATATATCAAATGTTTTCCTAAATCCAAGCTTAAACCGATTTATACTCATGTGACTTTAGCGTCCATGTCCGAACGTTTGAATCTATTTTTGCTACAGTTTACAATTTGATGTAATACCGTCTGATTTTTGTTTTCGTTATCAAATAGAATTACCTTCAGTAATAGCAATTTGGATATTTGATATGGTTCTTCGAGTTGGGTTAGTTTTGTAGGTTAGCCAAATATACCTTTTTTCTAAGTTACATGCTGCAAAATAGATTTTATGTTCCTAAACTTTTTTCTTCTTCTCATTTGAAGAGTAAGAATACCAACTATTTGCATATTTAAATTTGCATTGGATGAGGGTTCCAAGGTATAATATTTGATGGCATGGAGTTTGGCAATATAAAATTACACATTTATTTTTGATACATGCTTTTTGTTGTTCTAATATGTATGTTCAAAGAGAAGCTTTCATTCGGTTGAATGAAAAGTTTAGTAGTTTGAACATATTCCTTCTAACTATGGATAATTTTTACTTTGTATATTTATGCTCTAAATTTAGAGCAGGTAACTTAAATATATTTGTTAAGTTTGGTAAGCAACACTACTACAAAAGTGGGCATATTCGACACTATTTTTATGTGGCCGTAGATCAAAAAAGCGTTGCCGTAGGCCATTTTTTCAAATAGGCAACACCAGGGGGGCGTGGCATCCGCGGCCGTTGCATTAGCCACCTAAGGCAACACTTTTGCCCATCTATGGCCACGGAAAGAAAGTGTTGCATTATAGCCATAATGCAACACTATTCAGTGTTGCCTTAAGCATTAGTTAGGGCCCGGCTTCCAGTGCCGCTACGTCAGCTTTCCACGTCAGCTGTCTACGTGTCACACGACACGTCATCTCTCCATGTCAGCACTCCACGTGTCACATGCCACACCAGCTATCCACGTCAGCTGTGGGGTCCACGTGCGACGGGTAAGCAATTATATTTAATGTAATGCAACACCACTATAATATGTAATGCAACACCATTACAATGAAATGCAATATCAATAAATGCTAACGCAACAGTAGAAGAAGGAAAATGCAACACTAATTTGATAGAAATACAATGCTTTAATTAAATATTTTACAATACAGGTTTTGTACAAGAAACTCATCCAAAGCAATTGTTTTAATTATCCAAATATCAAAACTCAAAAATCAGCTACACCGTTTTGTTCATTGTATACAGTAAGCTCGAACTACTTCAAGAATAGGTGCACGGCATAAGGGACATTATCCTGATCCATTCCTGGCCAATTCTTTAGCGAATTCTGAACATGTAAACATGTGTCCACACCTGCAAAATGTATTACTCATTTATATATATGAATCATATATATGCAGCAATCCGATTGCAATAGGAAATATATATGTATGTTAGTATGTACCTATATATGAATCATATATATGCAGCAATCCAATCTGCAAAATGTATCCCTCTGCCTTCCAGAATTAAATATGCACCTGATCAAATGATAACAAGTTATTTGATAAGTGGTGGCATCGAATGGCCATTAGCCTTCTTAGTAAAATGTTATGAACACAATTATTACAATTGACTTACTGACCATTGGCGATTGGTCACTCATGCCAGCCAACAAATAAGCAATTTCATATGGCCATTCGTCTTCTGAGCAAAAAGTTTTCAGTTCCCATATTACTGCCACGTACAGTGTGTCACTTCATATCCTGTCAAGCTTCAGAAGCATATCGTCATCTACATCTTCAACTCCTAAACAAAACTCCATCGTCAAAAGTTAAAAAAAACAATGGAGGACTCTTCACTATGCATCACTGCCACTGTTCTTTCAGGACATTGGACTTACGAATTTGTGCATCTCACGCTTAGGCATACGCTGAAGCTTAATGAGGAGTGGACTATACGGGTTATACCCAAAAACTCTTTTCTAATAACATGCCCATCTTACAGTACGCGTGATCATGCGCTAATGTTGAAACTTTTTACAAAAATTGTAGGTGCTTTTTATGTGCAACAATGGTCTGCTGAAGAATTTGAGCCTGAACCAGCGTTCGAGGCAGAATCATGGGCCAGAGTTGTTGGCTTTCCCGAGTTCCTGAAGACAAATGTTCCTGCAATAAAAGAATTAATGACGCCAATGGGAAATGTGTGTGAAATTGACGACTGTCATTGGTCTCGAATTGACCATAGATCATTATACCTGAAAATGGAATTTTATGAAGGCATTGGCTTGGAGAATGTTTTTGCTGCTCGATTTGACAACAAGAAATACATCATTAGGGTTGAGCGCACCACACATACTCATCCTTTGACGAGGCCTGAAATTCTGTTTGTGAGCAATAGGGAGGAACCGGTGGTACCATTTTTTTGTGATCATAGGTAAATTTTACTTCCATCCACAGTTTCTTATAGTGAGACACAACCACACATGCACACACTCACATACATACATACAAGGTTATAATGCCCCACCCAAGATTCTAAAATAATAATACAAACTGGTGCTCTGTTTGTTGTACATAAATGTGGTTGTGTGGCTTGAATTTGAGACACTGTTACTGTATGGCTTGAATTTCCTTCAGATGTGGTTACATGTCAAATTGTTTGATAATTAATGTGTGTTACATGCCAAATTGTTTGATAATCAAGGCATATAAACTCGTAGGTGGATCACATTATTTGAGAATTGAATCATATAATATATTAGGTGGATCACAAAATGTTTACAGAAATAGAAGTTTGATCATATAATATATTAGGTGGATCACAAAATGTTTACAGAAATAGAATTAACATACCTATTGAAGTTTGATCATCCAAAGATCACTTTGCCCTCCACAACAAGAAATTCTGGTTTGGTCGCTGACTATGCTCTATCCTTAACAGCCACTCTGACATAGACAATGACTCTGACATGGACAATGACTCTGACATGGATGCTGGTGCTGATGCTGGTGTGGATGCTGGTGATGATGCTGGTGATGACTGGTGATGTTTGTGGATGTTGGTTTTATTCTGCTGGTAATGATTTTTGGCTTGAAATTTTGTGAATATTTGTGAAACTTTGTGTGGTTGTGGAAGTTTGTGATGACTGGTGATGACTGATGATGGATGCTGGTGAATGTTTGTGAATGGTACGTTGTTTTGTTTGTGAATGCTGGTGATTTTTTAAAATCTCTGCGTACGTCTCTGGTGTATACTTATGATACTTGTGCGTGTATACTTGTGCGTGCCTTCAGATGGCTGCCTTATGATACTTGTGCGTGCATGTATACTTGTGCGCGCGTATATACTTGTGTGTGTCTACTTGAGCGTGTGTACTTGTGCGTGTATACTTATGATACTTGAGCTTGTATACTTGTGATACTTGTGCGTGTATACTTGTGCGTGTATACTTATGATACTTGAGCGTGTGTACTTGTGTGTGTATACTTATGATACTTGAGCTTGTATACTTGTGATACTTGTGCGTGTATACTTGTGCGTGTATACTTATGATACTTGTGCGTGTATACTTGTGAGTGTATATATGCACTGCGTGTATGATGTGTATTGTAATAAAATGAAAATGCTTGAGTGCCCGCTTCAGATTTTGTCAAAATCTGCGGTAAGAGGCTTAAAATTCGGATGTCACCGCAGTGCATACACACCGCAGTGTAAATTAACCTCAAGCATACAAATTAACCGCAGTGTAAGGTATGAACCTCAAGCAGTGCAAATTAACCGCAGTCCCCATTCCTTAACTAGCTCGACCTCTATAATAAACCAATGTCTTTTTCATGCTAGTAGCCCGGTTCTCATGGTTTATTGCTGGGTATAATTTTCGAGTAAACCTCAGCATAATCCCAAATCCCAAATCAATAATAAGCGCAACTAATTACTCATAAGCGAATGGGTTTTCCAAAATGTAACAAATGAACTAATTACTAATTACTCATAATCCAATCTATAATAAGCGCAACTAATTCACAGTGCAATACAAACTGAACCTGAGGGAAAAAACTGGCGATGTCAGCGCCCTAAGCAATCAAAACTAGAAAGCGTTTCAAAGCTTCATCCTTTTCGGAATAGAATTTTCTGTCGAGGAGAGGATCGATACTGACGTTAATTTAGGTTTAAATTTTTGTCAATAGTAAAAAGGGGGAAAAACGATTAGATGATAGAGAAGAAAACGATTTCATGAAGGGAGAAGATCGTGCCAAAATTTCGTCAAAAGAATGAAATGACGTGGCTGTCAATGATTGGATGATGGCTAACATTAAGATCATCAGATCCATAGATGGTTTGAACCGTTGGATTAATCTTTCATCTACGGTTGGGGTTTTTATATGTTGATAACACGGATAGCTGAGTTGGATTATATATACGTAATGCTATGCTTTTAACTGGTGTTGCACATCAGAACACTAAAATTCCCACCACAACAGTGCATCCACGTATAATGCAACAACATATGAATGCTGTTGCAGAAGCTCGAAGAAATCATAGCTTTCGCCACACTTTTCATGCAACGCACACAGATTAGTGTCGAATATGCCAACTTTTGTAGTAGTGCAAGCATGACGTATTATATTTCAACACTAATCGTGATAAATTCGATACTACTTGAACTAATAATCAATTTATTTAAGGTAATCATATTCTATGTCAATGATTTTGAGTTAAAAGTAGATTATGTACACTGTAACTTCTCAATGCGATTTAGAACTATCAAAATGCAATCCAACCATAAGTTAAATTTATTAAATGAAAAATGATATTTCAACCATTTGCTACTAAATATTAAAATACTACATCAATGGGGTTATTTCTTTCCTTGATGATAGGAAAATTCATCCGTGTGAATGATGAGAGATCATTTTGGGTTCAAGAGAAAACTATGAACATATTGTCTAATGTGTCCAGATATGCCTTACTTTCTTTAGTTTATATTAGCTTAACCCTTTTACTTATATCATAAAAGTAATTTGTTAAATCATGTGTTCCCTCTTCATTTTCTGACATTTCGTATATTGCTTTTCTAATTATTCCTTGGTCATAAAAATATCTTTTTACACTTATCTGTCAAATTTGTAGGTTTTAAAAAAAATAGTATATTTTGCAATCTTTTTTTATGAAACTTATATCCCAAATTTTTTTTTTTTGCCTTTTTTAAATATTCATATATGTTTTTTTGCCTATACAAATTTGGCGTCAAGTGCATTTTCCTAACAATTACCCAGGTTTGTTATTCTTGCTACTCAATATCTAATGATGCTCATGCATATGTTCAACATTTTGAAAAAAATTGAAATCAATTAATGGTGTCTCACTTATCTATGAAAACTTAATGCCTATTGTGTATAGTACGAACTCTTAAAGAGATTCAAGAAATGATTAGACCCAAACCTATTTTCTCTTAAATTATATTTAAGATTATAATACTCAATTTTATACCATTACAAATATCTTTCATTTTTATATCATTACAAGTATCTTTTTTAGATTATTGCACCAACTCCCCTACATGTTATATTGGAGTATTCAATAATAGGTTAGCATTTAGAAATAGTGAAAAATTTTATCAATAGGTTTATCTAAATATTGCTATTTTTAGTATCATTATCATACATTTATGTCAATGGCACATGCAGTTGATTTAAAAGATAAACGTTCCATGGATTTAAATTATTCGTATTAACTATGGTAAAGTTTCTAAATGGCTCGGTAAAGGCACACAAATCATATTCTACATTAGATTCAAATAGTTGGAAAGTCTAGACATCTATGTATTAAAATGTAACCAAATATTCATATACGTCCATGTACCACAAATTTATAGTTACATTGCTTATATATCAATTGGGTAGCACTGATGTAAAAAGTAGCAAGGAAATATATTTTTTGTTATTTAACTGATACAAAAGTTATTTTTTGTTGGCATTTTTTTTATAGTTTAGAGAGCTACATAGTTTGTTCACAAAACCAATTGGTTGATGTGAACTATAGCCTCTTAGTATTTATCCAGGATCTTAGTTGAATATTTCCCAATGTGGGACTTATATTTTCATCACTCCCCCTTCACGTGTGGCGTATTTGAGCCATCTACGTGATCATGCTATTTTGGATGGAGTGGCGCACGTATGGCGGTTAAGCACATACGTATTAGTTGAACTAGTTGAATTAGTTGACCTGGGCTCTGATACCACTGTTGGCATTTTTTTTATAGTTTAGAGAGCTACATAGTTTGTTCACAAAACCAATTGGTTGATGTGAACTATAGCCTCTTAGTATTTATCCAGGATCTTAGTTGAATATTTCCCAATGTGGGACTTATATTTTCATCATTTTTGTATGGTTGGGACTTGGTTGGCTAAAGCCATCTTCTTCTTCAACAAGATGAATTTTAAGTTTCTGTTTTTATTATGGTAGCAGAGGCACAAATTGACGGTTGGTTGTTCCACCTTACTATTGAGTTGATAGTTAGATTCCTTATCAAGTAGCGTGGATTTATTATCTGCATGAAGGTAAGTCATCCTTAAAACTAGGAGGAAAAGTAAAATTAAAGGTAACTTTTTCAGTTAATCAATAAGGCATGTAGAATGCATAGATTTCTACTATGCATTTTTCTTCATGTTTTCCATCTACCATTGGAACCATTGAATTCGAGACATTATCAGATAGTTATTATATTATTTCAGTTAAAAATTTTAACATACTTTTTGTTGGCGGTACTTACATTGATTAGATGTACACTATTCCTATTCGTAATGATCTTGAACTCATGTTTGCCCAGTTTTGTTATATTTTAATGTTATTTTAGTCATAGGATAAACCCTACTTTATTATTTTTAAATGTTACTTTTACGCATATGACAATTGATGGTGAATAGTGGTAAGTTGCATAGTTTGCATTACTACTGTTGCTTATACCAACATAGCTAATTCATACTGATATTATGCATGCGTAATATTGGAGAAAACGACAACTTTAGCCATTATGAAGCAATATACTGGGACATGCATACTGATATTGGAGCATGCATAATATTCATTAGTAACATAACAACTAAAGAGATATTGTTGTTTACTCAGAGAAATAATATTGAAGCTACGCATAATAAACTGTTAGAGAACCTCAAATTATCACAAAATTAATTGACAATGTGAAGGGTGAACTCTTAATATTTATACAGAATCTATTTTATAAATTCTGTGATGTGTGACTTGTCTCAACACGCTCCTGCACGTGTGACATATCCTGAGCTTAACACGTGGATCTTATTGGGTTACATGGACAAGTGTGATAGTTATGTGCACATGAATTAAGCCCAGTCTGATACCATGTTAGAGAACCCCAAATTATCACAAAATCAATTGGCAATGTGAAGGGTGAACTCTTAATATTTATACAGAATTTATTTTGATAATTTTCTCGATGTGGCACCTGTCTCAACACCATTATGAAGCAATATATACAATCAGTATTTGTTGGTGCATCTACGTTTTAACATTAAATTGCTCAGTATTAAAAATATTCATAATTTTATTGTTTGGCATATAGGCTTGAAACTTTTATTTTTGTGGATTTTCTAGCTTATAAAATTAGGTTTTTTGGACTTTCATGTAGGCTTGATCTTCTATTCATTGCTAAACTAGAATAACTATCTATTTTTATTTTTTGGTATTGTGTTGTTTATGTGTAAAGTATAAAAGAAGAAATACAAAGGGTTATTTAATGTGCGATCTGTTGCAATGACAATTCAACTTTAATGCTGCTTTATGTAAGTTCAACCCAGTTAATGTGATGTATTTTGAAACAAAAAGGTAATATAACTAGGGTTGTATTCTTATAAATTATATGTTAATTTCATTCCTCATGAGGTGACCATCCATATCATGCATTTATTATTCCGTACAATCCAATATGTTGGGTTTTCTGGTGTAGTCATTGTAAATAAATATAATTGTACCTTTGCTGCCTTATTAGTAATGGCTCATGGCATGCATGTTGCAATGATTTGATTAATATGCCAACTCTAGCTTCCGATCAAGAAATACTTACTTGAAAAATTAACTATTTTAATTTTAATGATACATGTAATTAAAAAAATAGGAAAATTATTACAAGGACAAATTTTAGGCTTTTTTATCTACAAGGACAGCCCACTAAAATTTTAATCACAAGGACAGTATACTGATTCTTTTTTATTTCACGTGCGCTGATTATTATTTCTTCATCATTCGGGTCTCCCGCTTATCTCGATTTCCACATCTGATCTCCAGCGTGTTTTTTTTTCATATTGCAAAATCACTCTCGAGCGTATTGATCTCTCGATCAGATCTAATCTCGACGTTTGATCTCTTGATCTGAGTTTCAGATTGCAAACGAGATCGAATTTGCAAACTGAATCGAATTTGCAATCTGAAATTGGTAATCAATGAAACTGTATGAAACGACGCGGTTGATTTGTACGCGAGAGACAATCGAGGAAGAAGATGGAAAGCACGCGTGTGAAACTGGAGAAAAATGATAAAAAATGAAAATAACAAAAAATGATATCTACCGTGTCATAAAACTGATACCCAAAAACTGTAAAGGCGAGAATAATAAAAACTGATACCTACAATGGTATAAAACTGATACCCAGTACCTGTAACTAATAAATAATACAGAAATTGATACCTATAGGGTGGTAAAACTGATACCCATAAGGATGTTCAAAGAGCATCATAACAAAAAAAATAAAAACAGCAGACATAATGCCATCAGTGATCATAAAAACCTAAGATCCTATTATCAGCAGCACAATACTTTGAGGATAAAATAAAAAAAACAATACAAAGGATTTGTATTGAAATTATGAATGATTCAGCACATTTCCATTGTATTATATATCGTTGTGCTTATCAACTCAATTCAATTCTCATAGAAATAATATTTATTCTCAATAATACCCACTGATTAAAAAAATAATAGTAAACAATTCAATTCAATTCTCACAAAAATGATATTTATTCTCAATAATACCCACTGATATTAATTCATAACTAGTACAGAATGTTGCTATAATCTAATCACTTGTATCATATGATACGTACAATGATACATAACTGATATACTAGGATACATTGTTTTCCTGCATAATGTAAGTAACATACAACACTGTTCCCCATTCCAGGCATGCGTTCATGCATTTACTTTTACTTGTACGCAATCCAGTCTTGAATTCAAGTAAATTCCAGCAGTATGCAGTATCTGCAAGTATTTCATACACAATCAAACCTGATACCAACATAATAATGTAAATTAAACTAGAAAATATAAAACAGATACCTAAAAAAACATAATACTGATACCTAAAAACTGCTATGATGTAAATTCAACTAGAAAATATAAAACTGATACCTGAAAATATATAAAACTGATACCTAAAAACTGCTATGATGTAAATTCAACTAGAAATTATAAAACTGATACTTAAAAAAAAAAAAGACTGATACCTAAAAACTGCTATGATGTAAATCCAACTAGAAAATATAAAACTGATACCTAAAAAAATATAGAACTAATACCTAAAAACTGCTATGATGTAAATTCAACTAGAAAATATAAAATTGCTACCTACAAAGATATAGAACTGATACCTAAAAACTGCTATGATATTTTAAAGAAAAACAAATTAAAAAAATGTTTACATCACAGTTTGATTAATTAAAATGACATTGTAATAACCCGTATTCTACGCGTCAAAGGACCGTGGGATATTTATTTCTTATTCATATAAGGTCGTATGGTCATGTAGCTTTGGGAAACGACTATTGGGGTCATTTCCCATGTTCATGATTTTTGTCGATTTTTAAATGACCGTTTTGCCCCTAGTTGATCTTGTTTTTGACATAACTTTTGACTGGAGATGATTTTTGACCTAAAACCACTTCCATTGGCTTCGAATGATGGTTTACCTTTCTGTAGAGTGGTCACTAGTGAAAAACGGACTTACCGTTTAAGAGATATGACTGAAACAAGGTTTGGAAGGTGAAAAACTGCTTAACCGGGCCAAATAGGGTGATTAGCAAGAGGGCCCATAACCCATTTCGGGATTAGGGTTATGGGGAGGCTGATAGGGTTTTGTAAATTAGTTTTTACTCATTTTTCAGCTGCCACTTACAACCTAGAAACCCTAACAAGGGCCTCCACATTCTAAAATCATTCCAAATCACCTCATAATCAAGGATTAAGCTTAACAACATCAAATCAAGGAAGATCTTCACCAAACCAGTATTAGAGCTGCTGTGTTGCCTTGGTATTCGTGCCAAATAGAGAATATTTCAGTTTTGGGAGTTTATTTGTGGCTAAGGTGAGTGATTTGCATAGTTTCTCACTAATCATGGTTAATTAAGGGTAATTAGTGTTAATTAACAAATTTATACATGATTAAATTCTGGAAAAATATTTATAAATTTCAAAATATCATTTTATGTCTCTGTTAGAAGTTTGGGTTAATTTGGTTAAGTTTTGCTAATCCTATCATTAGATTTGCTTAAACATGATTAAGGGAAAATGTGGGGTTTTGGCTATGTTTTGATCCATTTTATCATACCAAATTGTTGTTTTGGTGTTTGTGGTCACTTCTATATGTTACTATGACTGTATGGTATGCTTTGTGATTGATTAGAAAAGTTAGATTGGTCGAAAACGCCATTGAATGGCGTAAAACAGCTGCTGGAAAGTTGCAGGAATTATATAGGGACCAGATCGGATCCCCTTAATCCCCACTGAATTGACCCATTCGTGGTATCCCTCTCTGAAACAACCTGCTCCTCTGGTGTGTGCCACGAGTCGCTCGTGATTGAAGACCCGAAGAGAAACTCGCGACCGAACCAGTGTGGATCACTGTGTAACTCCGACCCCGATCGAACTGTGGAGCACCATGCAACTCCGACCCGAACCGATGGGGCCGACCCGACTCGGAGCAGGAGCCATCCACGAAGCACACTCGAACTGATCCGCCCCTCGTGAGCACCGTGCCACCCCGACCCGACCCGAGTGGTCATTTCCGAACCGATCCCAGGTGGATGAAGGAGTTCACGAACCAAGTCACTCCATGGAGAACGGATCCGAAGGGTCACTCGCGAACCGAACCGAACCGTGGCAAGGAGAAGAAGACCGATCCAGAGATGATGACCAAAACCCGAGATGGCAAGGTAGTCCAAATGAGAAGTTTATACTCAGGATCCGGTTGGGAACCAACGAGTTAACTTCTTGATTGGGCTCTGCTGCGGGTCGTGTGCTAAGGAGTTGTCGACGTCCATAACTTTGACTCACCCCTGAGAGAAGAATATTGGCTATGGATCAGCGCAATGGGACCGTTAAGACTCCAAAGGGCAAGTGATCGTAGCAAGGGCTATGAGCCAGTGCAGTGGAGTCATCATGACTTCATGGGGCAGAGTGGACATAGCAAGGACTAGTGGCTATGGATCAGTGTAGTGGTGTCATCATAACTCCATGGGGCAGAGTGATCGTAGCAAAGAAATGGGTGGTCAAAGCAGTGGATATCGTAAGCTTTACGCACTGAGTGAGAGATGTGAGGATGGTTGCTATGCTTTATTGTTTGCCATCACTATGACATGCACCCCCCCCGGTTATCTTGACACCTCTTGTTAGTGTTACCTTAGAGTGTTGTACATCTTGTTGTGCTGACTCTTTGGTTGCAGGTTCAGGTATGGTTTAGTATACCTTTTATTATTCTGTTTTAGCTACTTATCGCTTATACCAGATTTTCGTATGACCCAGAGTTTTATGTCTCTTCTTATTACTCTGGGTGCTCCTAAACGAGCAGACTAGAGACAGGTTAGCTGGTTGTGCATGGGTAGCTGTACCGGAGACGAGCAGGAGGCTTCCACGTATGATATATATAGTATTCTCCCTGTGTTGTTGCTGGTCACTGCTTAGGGCATTAGCAATGTACCTTTCTGTTTTGCTTATAGACAGTATTTCAAAGATTGTAATAAGTTATAATTGATTTCTGCTACTCTGATGATTATAGTTCAAATTTACAGCTTACGCACTGTCTCATCTGTTTACGTCAAGTATGTTATTATTATATTTTATCCCATGCGCTGTGAGATGTGTTACAGGTTCTTTGTTGTTTCACCATTTCATTCCACTTTCTTTTCCTTAAATCTTAATGACTGTCCTGTGTTGGTTGGACACTAGTACAACGCATTTTATAGGAATGACGGCTGGCTGCGAAGTTAACCTAGGGAAAGACACCGGGGAGAGATAATACGTATATGAGAGCGCGTATTTGTTATATATTTTGGCTTTCAAAAGATATATATATATAATATTAGTGTATCTTAGGAAGAAGTCGCACTGCACTAGCACCACTATGGAGATGGTTAATCGTTTTCTCTTTATATATTTGATGATGAGCCGAAATCTGAGAGGTAATGGTAGGGGAGCCACTAGTAGGGATGTCCCTGATATGAGGGCGATGTTCACTGATTTTATGAGAGAGATGCTTAGAGATGTTCAGGGTGCAGCTCCCAATGCCGGTAATGGTGGTGGCCCAATAGTGCAGGCGCCTAGGGCCGATTTCGCCAAGCTTAACAAGGATTATGCAGCCTTGGTGGGAAGCCATTCCAGGGAACGGAGTTGGCCACAGATCTTCAGGATTGGTTGGATGGTTGTGAACGCATCTTCGAAGACTTGGGTATCGAGGATGCGATGAAGAGGAAGCTAGCATCCCGTCAGCTGCAAGGACGGGCTATGAATTGGTGGAATGTCATTAAGGCAGCTACTCCCGAGGATCAATGTAACACCCCGTATGTTAAATAACTTGTTATAACATAAATCAGAGCAGAATTAAATTTAATATTCTGAATCAGGGGAAACGGGCTGTGCCATTGCGTTCGTCTCGGAAAAATACGCGAAATAGAGTCCGAGTTTTCGTAAATCGGAGTCCGTATGACCAAGTTATGGCCCGTCAAAGTTTCACGAAAAATCAAAAACAAAAACTGCTCATGTTTTGAGGCCCGGGATGAGTTTTGGGCTGTTTTTTTGGGCCCTAAATGGTTCCTACACTTGACTTCTTCCCCAAGACATGCTTTAAAGGCTAGGATTGGTTCTAGGGTATATCCTATGGTCCTAAAACATCTAACTAATCTATATATACACCCTAATACCCCCCCTTATCCTTACCAAAAATAGATCTAAGGCCATTATGCCACCACTTAGAAAATTGGAGAGCCTCCACTAAAAATCCTAAGAGGGTTTGCAAGCTAATCTACATCTTCTTCTACTTAATCATTGGGATTTGCTTCATTTAACTTGCTAATCTTGTTTTGGTGAGCTTCTATCCCCTTAATAATCAATTATTGAATTGATTATGATAAGATGTGATAAAGTATGGCTATGTTTGTGGATCCATATATTTATGCAAGCTTGATGTAGTGAATATTATGTGTTTTGCAAGTTATATGCCTTATGTCATGCAAGTTTCATAATATGTAATCATGATATTTTTATGCAAGTTGTTTCATGATGTTTATGATGCAAAACACCAAGTGAATATGGATCCATTATGCAAACATGTTATGCAAGTATGTGAGTACTTATGCAAGTCATGTATATGCTTATATGCATGTTTAGCATTTTATGCAAGTATATGAATGTTTATGCAAGTTATGTATATGTTGAAATGCAAGTTTAACATAATATGCAAGCCTATGCAAGTATGTGAATGTTTATGCAAGTTATGTATATGTTAAAATGCAAGTTTAACATAATATGCAAGCCTATGCAAGTATGTGAATGTTTATGCAAGTTATGTATATGTTGAAATGCAAGTTTAACATAATATGCAAGCCTATGCAAGTATGTGAATGTTTATGCAAGTTATGTATATGTTGAAATGCAAGTTTAACATAATATGCAAGCCTATGCAAGTATGTGAATGTTAATGCAAGTTTAACATAATATGCAAGCCTATGCAAGTATGTGAATGTTTATGCAAGTTATGTATATGTTGAAATGCAAGTTTAACATAATATGCAAGCCTATGCAAGTATGTGAATGTTTATGCAAGTTATGTATATGTTGAAATGCAAGTTTAACATAATATGCAAGCCTATGCAAGTATGTGAATGTTTATGCAAGTTATGTATATGTTGAAATGCAAGTTTAACATGATATGCAAGCTTATGCAAGTATATGAATGCTTATGCAAGTATGTGAGTGCTTATGCAAGTTAAGTATATGCTAAAATGCAAGTTCTACATGTTATGCAAATCACATGTATGATGATATGTAAGTTCATATGCAACATGTTATGCAAATCACATGTTTGATGATATGTAAGTTCATATGCAACATGTTATGTAAGACACATGTTTGATAATATGCAAGTTTGGGTCGAATATAGTTGGGTTAATACATGCTCATATATGCAAGTTGACATCCTCTTAACCCATGATAAAGTTATATGCTAAACCCATGTTATGTGTGGTAAATCTTCCCTTTATTATGTTATGTCATAATGACGATTTACGTGGGGAACGATGGGGTTAATTAATATGTTAATTAAAAGTATGTTGAAATGGGTATGATTAAGCATACAATAAAAATAAATTACCATAAGTGGGAATTTACCTATTGAGTTAGGTCTACCCCATGGGAATTTACCTATTGAGTTAGGTCTACCCATGTTATGGAAAATCTGATATTAATTAGGGATAATTAATATGGGGGTGATTAATTAGGATTAATTAATCAACTAAGACACGAGGTTGGACCCTTTTGTAGCGGAAGTCTGCCCGGAACCGACCGGCCATCCAGCGGCTACAAATGATTGGCCCAATGTGAGAGGTCTTAGTCATAAATTAAATACATGATTAAAGTAAAGACACGAGGTTAGGCCCTTTTTATGACGGAAGTCTGCCCGGAACCAACCGGCATATCCAGCAGTCATAAAAGACGGTCTAATGTGGGAGGTCTTTATGAGGTCATGATCTTAATTAATGAATTAAGAAACACTTAACCATATTAGCATGTAGTGGGACATGAGGGGTTAAGTGGGTGCCTTGGGGTGGCATGATGAGACTAGTGGGTTGCCTTGGGTGGCAATAGAAAAATACGATTAGAATACTTAACCAAGGTGGAACATGTAATTAAACATGATTAAGGGGTTAAGTAAGTGCCATGGGTGGCATGTGGGAATCTAGTGGGTGCCCTAAGTGGCAATTGAAATATGATTAAAGGACTTAACCAAGATTTATAACATGTAAGGGGACATGGTTAAAGGGTTAAGTGGGATGCACTAGATTAAACGACAAGCTTAAGTAGTAGCTTGTGGGGGCCCATTTCAACCAATATCCCAAACGTATCTTTGTAGGCTCGACTCTTGTCGGGTGACGGGACACGCATATTGGGCTTGACTATAAGAGGCCAAAACGGGTTAGCGGTGGCAACGCGGGATCAACGGGTTTCATATGCGTGTGTGGACCCGGGCTGGTTAGTAAGTCGTTGTTGCATCGGGTAGATATAAAGCCGTGCACAGTGATATTATATGGTAGCCACTTTGGGGAATGATACACCCCCTTTTGTGGGACCAGCACGGGTATCTACGGTAGGGAGCCGATCGCTTGGGGGTAGTGGGTACACCTAGTAAAAATAGGGGCAGACGGCACCTGTGTAGGGGTACAAGAAACTACCGGGTGAAAAATTACTAAGTACACTTAGTGGGATCAACCTTTAAGTAGGAATTACTCTTGGTGGGTAGAACTGGTGTGGTGCAGTGTAGGAATTACCTTTGGGTGAATAAGTCTGGTGTGGTGCAGTTAGTAATTATCCTTGGGTGGGTAGATGCGTCTTTACGGTTATCTTAGTTCGTCCTGTGTTCGTGGGCAACTTAGTGTAGTCATTATCCCCAAAGATACCATACCGAGTTCATATCATACCCTAATTACTTTAATAATTGTATTATTAAGGAGATAGGGTTCACTCAGGCTTATGTCTGACCCCCGTTGTTTTTATCTTTTTCCTTCAGGTCCTCAGGTTGGGCCTAGTGCTAGTGGGCTTTGATCAGTTTGCTTTATCTATCTCTTGGAGCTTGGACCATAGATGTAGAGCTCAGCTTATCTTATCTTTTCTGTTATGGCTATTTGTTATGAGTAGTGGGATTATGTACTTATTTTATTCAGGATGGATATTTTGTACTTGACTCTTGTTATGGTTTTATGATGTAACCAAACATGTTTTACTTTCCGCTGCTATGAGATGATGTTTTAAATTTTCAAGTATTACATTATATCTGTCTTGTTGTAATTTTACTGTTCTATACTCACTAAAAATACTCCACCGATGCTATGGCATTCCCTTAGTGAGTGACTATAGCGGGTGTGGGGTGTTACAATCAAGTTACATGGGATCATTTCAAGACTCGCTTTAGCGATAAGTTTATCCCGGCTGCTCAGAAGTCGGAATTGTTTAGGAAGTTCTTAGAGCTTAAGCAGAATGGTAGAGCTATCTCGAAGTATATTACTGAGTTCGATACTTTATCGAAGTATGGGTTATCCCTTATCGATACTCCTGAGAAGAAGAATGAGAGATTCATAACAGGCTTAGATCGGTACTTGGGGGAGAGGCTCATAAACCATATTGATGAGACTTTTGAATCGATTGTTAGGAAAGCACTGAGATCAGAGAGCCTTTATCCGAAGCCCAAGACTGAGATTGTTGCTGCGTCTGCAGAGGGGCCAAAACCGCAAGCGAGCGGCGGAGGCAAGAATAATTCTCAGAACAAGAGAAAATAGAACCAAGCTAAGGATGGTCAGAAGAAGAACAAGAAAGATATTGAGTGATTTAGCTGTGGCAAGAAGGGCCACTATGCCAAAGATTGTAGGGCCAAGCCAGCGGATAGGAAGTGCTTCAACTACGGCCAAGTGGGACATCACAAAGATAAGTGTCCACAACCTCTTAAGGAGAAGCAGATTGTGAAAGCACATGCTATTAGTGTTGTTCCTTCTTCGTCGAATGCCCCAACTGCGGCGGAGAAAGGAAAGAATGTCGTCATTCAAAGTATGCTTTCTATTTATGATGTTCCTGTTCGAGTATTGTTTGATACCGGAGCTTCCCGTTCCTTCATATCTAGTGACCTGGTAGATAGATTGGGATTGGAACCCGAGATAGTCGATAGGCCATTAGCTGTAACGAACCCGATTGGTGGTTCGACTAGCCTTAGTATGAATTGTCGAAATATGGCCTTATCGAGTCATGGATGTATGTTTGTTTGTGATTGCTTTGTTTTGGGCTTTACTAGGTTTGGCATTATTTTGGGAGTCGATTGGCTCCAAAGATATGGGGCGGTGGTAGACTGTGAGGGATTTTCAGTGACGATTAGAGCGGACGATGGGCGGAGGGTAGTGTTTGGTGGCCTTCCTAGTGATGAGGTGATGGCTAGTTTTCTAAATTCCCTTGACATCCCGCATGACGAGTTATCAGAGGTTCCCATTATTAGCCAGTATCCGGACATCTTCGGGGAAGTGACCGGACTTCCACCACACCGAGAGATCGAGTTTCGTATTGATTTAGTGTAAGATTCCAGACCTATAGTGATGCCACTTCGTCGTATGGCACCAAGAGAGCAGCGAGAGCTCGGGGTGCAAGTCAGCGATCTTTTGAAGTAGGGATTTATCTGAAGAAGTGTCTCCGAGTGGGGAGCACCAGTTGTGTTTGCTACTAAGGCAGATGGTTCCCTTCGATTGTGTGTGGATTATCGCGAGTTGAATAAGGTGACGAGGAAGAATAAGCATCCTATCTCGCGGATAGATGATTTGTTTGATCATCTGGAAGGAGCAAGAGTATTCTCCCAGTTGGACCTCGTGATAGGATTTCATCAGCTCAGAGTGGCAGCTGAGAGTATAGATAAAACGACATTTTGAACGCCGTCTGGATTTTATGAGTGGTTGGTCATGCCATTAGGGTTGACCAATGCACCAGCATATTTTGTGGATCTTATGAATAGGGTATTCAGAGATCAGTTGAATAAGTTTATTCTTGTGTTCGTGGACGATATTTTGGTTTACTCGAGGACAGAGGAAGAACACAAGGGACATTTGCGGATAGTGATGGAGGTGTTGAGGAAACACCAATTGAAAGCAAAGTTTTCGAAGTGTCACTTCTGGAGAAAGGAAGTGAGATTGTTGTTTCAGAGAATGGTATCGCCGTGGATCCTGCTAAAGTGGCTACGGTGCAAGATTGGTCTACGCCCAAGAATGCGACAGACGTAAGAAGTTTCTTGGGGTTAGCTGGATATTATCGTAAGTTTATCCAAGACTTCTCTAAGATAGCGGCACCATTGACTCAGTTGACTAAGAAGAATCAAGCTTTCGTCTGGGACGGAAGATGTGAAAATGCATTCAAGAGTCTAAAAGAGAGGTTGACGTGTGCTCCAGTGTTAGTCATTCCAAAAGGGAATGAAGAGATGACGGTATACATGGATGCATGTGGTACTAGACTAGGTGTTGTACTAATGCAAGGAGGTAGGGTTGTAGCTTATGCAAGTCGGCAACTGAAACCGCATGAGAAAAGAGATCCTACCCATGACCTAGAATTGGCAGCGATCGTGTTCGCATTGAAGATGTGGAGACATTATCTCTTGGGAGAAAGATTTAAGTTGTTTACTGATCATAAGTCGTTAAAGTGCCTTTTCTCCCAGAAAGATTTAAATCTCCGTCAACAGAGATGGTTAGAGTTCTTGGCTTCATATGATTTTGATATCGCATATACACCTGGAAAGGGCAATGCAGTAGCTAATGCCTTGAGTAGGAGACATGCCAGTTGTGGGACTATGTTTCTGGAATGGAAGCAACTGGAGTTTATCGCAGGATATGATTTCAGACCAAAGTGCGAATTGGATCCAGAAATGTTAGCAAGTTTGACGATCAGACCCACTTTGATTGAGCGGATTGGCTCCAGTCAGAGGGACGATCCTAATCTATTGGAAATCATCTCAAAGTTAGAGATGCGTATCGATGAGGAGATGAATAAGTATGGGTTTGATCGAGAAGGATGGCTTCGAAAGGATGGGAGACTAGTTGTACCCAATGTGGATGGATCGAGAGATGAAGTGCTTAGGGAATGTCATCACTCAAAACTGACTATACACCCCGGTGGTGACAAGATGTATCGAGACATGAGGCAGACTTACTAGTGGGAAGGAATGAAGAGAGACATTGGGAAATTTATATCCAAATGCATGAATTGCCAGCTAGTCAAAGCCGAGCAAAAGAGGCCTAGTGGTTTGTTACAACCATTGGAGATTCCAGAGTGGAAGTGGGAGCAAGTATCGATGGATTTCATCGACGGATTACCAAGGACTAGGTCAGGCCATGATAGTATTTGGGTGATTGTGGACCGATTGACCAAGAGTGCAAAATTCATACCAGTCAAGTCGAATAGAACGGCAGCTAAGTTGGCAGAACTGTATATAAAGTGGGTAGTGAGATTTCATGGAGTACCTAAAATCATTGTGAGTGACTGAGACCCGTTGTTTACTAGTGGGTTTTGGAAGAGCTTACAAGAGGCTATAGGGTCAAAATTATATCTCAGTACTGCATATCATCCTCAAACTGATGGTCAGGCCGAGAGGGTAAATCGAGTATTAGAAGATCTTTTGAGAGCTTGCATATTGGATTTTGGTGGATCATGGAATAACCATTTGCATCTAGTAGAGTTTGCATACAATAATAGTTACCAGTCCTGTAACACCCCGTAATTCTGTGACATTAAGATTCTCAAATTAAAGTATAATTAATTTTTAAAAGAAAAATTAAACGAAAAAGATCCATGCAGTTGTTTAATTTAAGTATTGTAACTAACATGAAAAAGAGAAATAAGGAGAGAACAATAATTATTATTGTTCTAAGACTTATTAACAAAAGCCTCTGTAGCTCAGTTGGTTAAGGCATTGGATTTGTAGCATGGAGGTCGGGGGTTCGAACCCCGGCGGCGGCATAATTTTTTATCTTTGTTTTAGAGAGGGCCAACTGAACATGCAAATATATGTACGTATACAAATTCAAAATTTGAAAGGATAAGAACGTACATATAAGGAAATAAAGAAAATATATATATATATATACATATGAGAATATAAATATACATATATATATATATGCAAAAATATATGTATACGAAAGATAAAATTCAAGATAAGGCTACAGTCAATGAAATATGGCAACATCATTTGAATTTTGAAAATAAAATGAAAGTTGTGCGTATATATATACGCGTAAAATGGTCGTTAGAGGAATTATATACATATAAGAATATTTCATGTGAATAAAACAGTTAAATAAATTCCAGAAATTCAAAAGTTCGAAAATCAAACTTCTACGCCAAAACAATTCATTCGAAATTCAAATTTGTACGCCAAAATAGCTTGTGGGACCCAATACTGACTCAGCACTGCGTGTATGATAAGGTTTGGCTAGATTCATCTACGTACCTGGACTATTTTCTTAACTGGGTTCAATGCTCACTCAGCGCTGCGTGTACGATAAGGTCTTGAGCAGCTATATAAACAGCCCTAGTCTTCATTCTCTTTGCACCAATTCTCTTCTATCCTTATGCTGCTAAGATTCATGGCTTCTTCCCCTCCTCTAAATTTTCTTAAATAATTAAAATAAAATATAAATTCAAGACATGGAGATGCTGCTCAAATCTGTTCAAGAGAAGATTCAAATCAAAGTGAAGAATTCAAAGGCTAAATCAACAAACCTCGAGCAACGACATACGAATCTTAGCATCGCCGTTCTTCTATTCTATATCTAATTTCTGTAAGTTGGTTATTTCTAGAATTGAACGTTTTATTTTTATTTGTGACATGAAATTAAAAGGATATAAGAAAAATGCCTAATCTCTTCACTTGGATCTGTGTTTATTTAAGTTTTTGGATCTAATTCTTGACTATGGCCCAGAACATACTATGACTTTGATTGACGGCCTATGACTATTGAACAAAGAGGATATGCCTATGCCTATGATCATGATTATGAGAACTATGACCATGAACCTATTGCCTTTGAATTACGAACATGAACCTTGATTTGGGACATACAACATATGACTATGACATTGCCTATGACAATGACTTATGACTGTGGGAATTATTTTCCCTTTTGGACTATGAACATTGCCTATAACTATGAACTTTGCCTATGATTCATAATTAGGAAAATTGTTGCTTAAGTTTTGTGGCTATGAAATTGGGTCTAAACCCGATTATCTATTTTATCTGTTCCTTGTTTTTCTTTGGTTTTAGACTGTAGGAATTTACCTATTCAGTTAGGTCTACCCATGTTCTTGAACCTATTCTATCTATTGGTTTTAGACCGTGGGAATTTGCCTATTAAGTTAGGTCTACCCATATTCTTGAACCTACGTCGTTATCCAAACCTTTTATGCCAGTTATTATCCCTTTTCATAGCATCTTTGGTTCATTCCCTATTTTCTACGAATCTAGATTTATTTACAATCTAGGTTAAATCACGATTATACGAACGGTGGGAATGCAATTTGGGGAAAATATGAAAATGAACATAAATGTAGTTATAAGCTTGGAAATTGGCATAAATTGGGAATATGTATTATGGCATGTTCATAGGAATGCAAATTGGATAAGTTTGACATATTAAATTTAGTATTAGCAAGTAAGCTAAATTTTAGGCATGAAATGTAAACTAGAATAATAATTCTAGTCTTACCATAAACTGTGAATTAGGAATGTTAAATCAAAATTGTGTTAATTAAAGATTTGGAATAAGTATATTAGCACAATTTTGAATTTAGCCATAATTGTGAGAAATTGTCATGTTTAGAATAAATTATGGTTAGTGACACTTAATTTGGTATAATTTACATACCAAAAAGTATAAATATGATAAATAAGAGGGAACGGGCCATAATAATAAATGTGACAATGTACATTAAAAGTGTAATAATGAAATAAGTAAATTAGGAGTAAACTTACTTATAGAATTTGTCATAAATGATAAATTGTTCATTTACCACAAAATATGTAACTTGCATGTAGGTAAAGTTTTGGCCATAAATTATAAACTAGGATATTTAATCTAGTTTTGGCAATGAAATAGGAAATGGCCTGAACTGCAAGTTGGGTTAGGACTTGGGCCTAGAATACAAGTATACTAGTGGGCAGGACAAAATGAAAATGGTATAGGCCAAGTTTATTTAAAAAGGGAAAATGGACTTTGAAGATAAATTGTTGACAATTTATATATGGATAAAAGAAAGGTTTTCTCTTTGAATAACACATACACCTGAAAGTTCTAGGGTGACAGAGAGGATAGTGTCTAGGCTTGGGTTTGGAAAATACAAGTTTCCTGCCCTCCCTGGCTATCCCTAACTGATCCGAAGGACGGGATGGTTGTTTTCAAAACCAGATTTGGAAATTAATCAAAAACCCTTTGAACTTAGAAAACATGAATATGCCTAACACGAGGTTAGACTGAGTTGCGGTGTAAACCTGCCCGGAACCGACCGACACATCCAGTAACCGCAGCAATATCTGTCTAATGTGAGAGGTTGCAGCTTTAATTTATTAATTAAAGCTAGAACAAGAATGGGAGAGTTAAGTCCATAGAAACACTTAACTAACTTAACACAGTTAAGCTAGAATGGGAAGGTTAAGTCCATAGGAACACTTAACCAACTTAACACAGTTAAGCTAGAATGGGAAGGTTAAGGAACACTTAACCAACTTAGCACAGTTAAAGCTAGAATGGGAGGGTTAAGTCCATGGGAATACTTAGCCAAATTAACATGTTGACTAGACTAGAAGGTGGGGTTAAGTAAAGTTAATACACTTAGCCAATTTAACATGTTAATTAGACTAGAGGTTGGGGTTAAGTAATACACTTAGACAATTTAATATGTTAGCTGGACTAGACCATAGGGTTAAGTAAACTTGAACGCTTAACCATCAGAATATGATAAATGAATAGGGTTAAGTAAAAAGCATAAAGGGATAACACTTAACCAGTTTATCAGGATAAACGAAGAGGGTTAAGTTAGCTTGAATTGACTAATGACACTTAACCAACCCAAATTGACGGGAAAGAGAACTAAGTAGTAATTCTTAGTATAACACGGGAAGGAGCGAATGTCCGTCCAAGAAGGCTCCAACGAATTGGGTTACGAAGCCCGAGGCTTCGAGGGGACGTGAGGGTACTCTTGGTATCCCTCTGTGAGGCTGCAGATGATCCGCCTGGGCCCACAGAGGTTAAGGTCTGCGTAGAAGAACCAGGGGTATGCCTTGGTTGCAATATATATGGCAACCTAAAGACTAGGATGGACCGGCGTGATTCGGCGAGAAAACGGTAGCCCTGTGATAGCAACTCGTCGTCTACCATCCATCTTGAGTCATTCGAGATACGTGAAGCGGAAAGGCGGAGAACTCCAAAAGACCATAATTGCTATCTAGTTATGGGTGAGGATGGCCATAGGACAGTGGGGCACCGGGGGTGTAACGACCCGTATTTTCTGCATATTTATTTGGATTATTTTAAATATTTTAATTATTTAAAATATGGTTTTGAATTTAAATAATCGAATTTAACGATTATATTTTGAATTTATTATTTAAATTAATAAATAAAATAATAATTTAATTTCCAGAATATTGGAAAATGTTGAATTTGAAGTATAACGTGTATCGGCTAGATAAAGAGGGCCGATATGGTCTGTATTGAAAATATATCGACGATTTCGATTCGAAACGACGACGAAAATATATATGGTTTTAATTTAATTAAATAACGAGCTGCAGCGGCGCGGTAGTTCGCGTTTTGGCATTTTTAACTTCAAGGGGCCGTACTGGGGTCAAAATAAGTCGGATTTCCTCGAAACAAGAAACGTCGGGACCGGTTTGACGATATCTTTCCAATGGCAGAGAAAAATCCAGTTTCCGTCGTGTAGATTTTGTTTTATGGCCAAATCAAATTCTCAGAAAAACAGCGCCAGGATTTCCTTTATATATATAGCGCTGCAGTTATATAAAATAACGGTTTTTAAATATTTTAAATATCGATTTGGCTTGGAATTCAACCCGGGATATTTTTCCTTGATAATACATCAAATTCTGGTCGGGAATGACCAATCGCAATATTTTAATATTATTATATTGAAGTATTTTAAAATTGGGTTATTTTATTCAAAATTGGCCAGTTCAAAAGGGACATTTTTCAAACGACCTATGTTTTCGACGAAATAAATTTTGTTGGGACCGTGACAGTAAATTATTGCTAGATTTTCAGACGGCGCGTCAATCGGGGTTATTATGTGACCGTGGCAAAATAAAATGCAAAATAAAACGTCCATTTGGACGTGAACGAGCGCTATTTGAGCATACGAGCACGGAATTCGACAAAACAAGTTTCGTTAGGACCGTATCGTCAAAATGTACTATGCCATCCAGTTGCATCTTGAACGGGGTTCGTATGTGAGCGCAGCAGCGAATAAACGACGTTCGAAAACGCGATAGACACGAAATAAAAATCGTTAGTCAACATCACGCATCACATCAACTTAAAATATAATTCTTCCACATTATATAAGGATCTAAGAACGAAACCCTAGCCTCCAAAAACCAGAAATTCTCATGTAATTTTGCAAAAAGGCCCCTCTTCACAAATTCCATTATATCTTCTAATCCGGGATGAATCAGCTAGGGGTTTCTGAAGTAGAAGTGTAGATCATGTCGAGGCCTACCTACCATGAAAAGTTGGGGAGGTATGGTCGAGTGTGGTGGTTGGAATCGGCCTGGAACCAGAGAAAATGATTTTCGTTTTTAGCAGAAATTGAGGCAATTGGCTCGATTTGAGGGAACGGGACCTTGGGGGTTTTGTTGAGGGAAGAAAGGGCTTTATTTTGGTGGTGGTCTCGAGTGCTCTAGTGGTCTGGGGTCGGAGAAATCGAGGGATGATCGGAGATGTGATTTTCTGAGTTATTTTCGAAAGTCTTGGAGGGATTTGGCCGAATTCCGGCGTGGTTGATCGTCGTGGGTGGCAGGGGTCTGACGGAAATGGAGTTGGGTGGTCGGCCGCCTCGATTGGTGGTGGTCAGGCGTTGTCAGGTGGAGCGACGGTGGTGAATTTGGGGTTTTAATCGAATTGGGGCTAAGGACAAATTCAGGCGATGGGATGGGTTCCAGGTCACGGCGTCAGGGGCGAAGGTGATTGGTGGACCGGCGGTGGGACTGGCGAGGTCACGGCGGTCTCCGGCGATCTCTGGCATGAGTGGTGGGCTGATGATCTTGTGTTGATGGAAGGCAGTTCATGTTTTGTGAAGGAGGAATCGGGATTTGGTGGAAGGAGAGGCCAAAACGCGTGAAGTCAATTAGAAAGGCTGACATGGCAAAGTAGTTAACAAGATAATGATAGGATAATAATTATTTAATTAAATTATTAATTAATATAATTAGTCAATAACCGTCTAATCCTTATAATCTTTAAACAATCGTAACTTTTTCGTACGTTAACGGATTTCAGCGAAACGGGATCTTTGGGATCGCAGGGACGAGACCTATTCGATGGCACTGACTAGGAGTCAATCCGACACCGTTGAAAAATCAGCTATTTTTGGACGGTCGTCCCAAATTAAAAGCGACAAACGCGTCAATCGTTGACCAGACCAAACTCTGGTGAGTTAATCCTCACACCTTCTGGAATACTGTGACGTGGTACATTCACAGATAAATATATTTTGGCAGTTTACAGTTTAAATTGGCTGATTGGATGCGATGGATGCAAATTGGTTGTTATCTTCTGATTGATCGCAGTTGATTATTTGTTTAACTCGTATATTGTTATCAACTGACATCTATGATGCAGAGAAGGACAGGTTGGAGGGATCCGACCGGATTCCTCAAATAAACTGTATTTTTGTTTGTTGTACATATATATGGATGGTTCACATCGACTGACACCAAAACTGTTTCAAATGTTGACAGTTGAATATACAACCATCGTTGTTGTGGTTAAGATCAACTGTCTGTGTTGACTGAGTAAATGGGCAGTAATGGTCTAGTCGTAGGGTTTTGACATTCTTCTACCGTCAAGGAAATTGACGGGGTTTCCAAGTTATAATTTATTTATAACTGAATTTTAAGTTATGCAATTATTTTATATGTGTATTTAAATTGGGGATTTAAATAAAATAAGTTAAATCGAGTTATTAAGAGAATTTAGTTAAATGGTTTTGATCAGTTGAGAAGCAGAAATCAAGATATTCCATGGGTTGTTAAAAAGGGAAATAATTGTTTCAAACAATTAAAAGGTGACTTTAATTAATTAAGTTAATTAATTAATTTAAGGAAGGGGAAATGACAATTGGAATTCAGTTAATAATTAACTGATGAGTATGGTTGGTAAATCCACCGTTTCGAGTAGAATGGACAAAGGAAATAAATGTTGGTTTAAATATTCGTTAAAGTTTAACGAAAGGTGTTGGATATTAGTTAATCTTTGATTTACTGTAATCTAAAAAAAGATAATTAAATTGGTTATTGTTAATAACCTGGATTATTATTAAGTAGAGTGTAAAAATGGTAATAATGCTATTTTTGGATTAAGAGTAAAGTTGACTATATTTTAATATAGTAGATGTTAAAACAAATTATTCTTTAAATTAAAATGATTTAAAGTAGTGAGTTCAATTTAAGGTCAAGTAAGAATTTTATTAAAAGGATTTGTAAATCCAAGTTTCAACAAGGTTTGATAAATGAGAATTCGATGAACAAGTGATCAACTGACGATGGAGTTTAGCCAAAGGGGCGATAAAGGTTTATTTTAGAAATGTCTAATTAGATGGAACCAAAATATTTGACCAAGGATTTATATTATGAATCAAAAGGCCATGAGTGAGAGAACGGTAAAAGTGTGTTTGGTGAATATTTACTTAATTAAGAAATTAGTAGAGAAAGTCTTGAGCGGGGGTTCAAATGTAAGAAGCAGTTTTAAAACCAAATTTGAAACCCAGATAGTAAATAAGAGTTGAGAAGTGGTTAAGTTTCAAGCTGATATCATTCTGAGGTAAGAAAGTTGTCGACTAAGGTCTGAGAGGTAACTAAAATACCCCAACTTGGTTTGCTTCCCTATTATCAAGGAATAGTATTAGTTGGGAATAAGTGTAATGTTGAGATTGGTTTTATCCTATACGAGGAATATCAAACTATGATGCGAGGTTTTGGAAATCTAATAATATTACGATATTAGTTTCAAAGGGAATAAGAATGTGTTTTCAAATCATAGTAAACATTTGTTATTCAATTAGAATTGGTCAAATAAAATCAGAGTTAGTCAGACTTAGTTAATCAAGGAAAGTTTCCATTGCATACGACTGCTAGCGTAATTCGCAGGGCTGCAGATAGCCTACGGCGGTCAGATATTTCCTGGGGGGAATCAGGCGTAACCATTGTGATCGCTGCGATCTAGAGTCGAGCGAATGGAGTTAAGTCGAGAATTAGTTAATCGATAGTAGTAATCAAGTAAGGTTAGTCCAGTTGAGTTAAATAAGTCGAGTTAGTCAAGTTAGAGTTAATCAATCAAAGTAAATCAGTCAGAGTTAGTAAAAAGGGGAATTTGGTTAAATCTATTTTAAAGAGGCCGAGTTATGACTAGTGCTGAGTCAGCAAACTGATTGAATTCACACATTTGATATTTGATAGTTAAAACACCGACTATCAAAACCAGACCAATACGCTTGTTGGTATGGAAAGTCCGGGATCGAATTATATTCGAATACCATTCCGACCAACAATACGTGAAGACGTCGTTGAAGACGGAGCAAGTGAAGACCGTGGATCTCCCTAAGCGGAGGAATTACTTGACGAATACTCTCTGTGTTGCAACCAGAGTTATTCCGAAGTGATTCAGTCGTAGTTGGAATCTATGGGTTGCAAGGACTTCTCGCTACTGATCCATGGGGTGATTCCTATATTGGATGCAGTAGGAGATTGCCTTCGGTTCATCCTGTTCCTGGATGACCTGTATGGACAGATGTCTGACAGAGTATTTCCAAAAGGATTTACATGCGTTGATTTCTCCAAACGTACCATAGTTGATGGCAGAGAAATGGTTATTCTCTAGCCTGATAGCTAGAGTATGTTTGTGGACGTCAATCAAGTGTGATCTGGCGGATCTGATGATGTGGCATCCAAAGTGTATGATGACCAGATGATTAAAAGGTAAAGTTCTAGCCTCAAGCCTCATCAACCGGGAAATGACAAAAATCGGGCAGGCAGCATGGCTATGTGGGTCGCTCCCATTAGGATGTATGACCACCTATCTAGAGAAATTCCTATTGCTTCTTTAATCTATATTCGATGCTGACCCTACTCGGGTGGCGGTTGCTGATCCCAACCGTCGGTGGTATACATTCGATACACTCAAGCGAAATGAGTGGTCGGTCATGTGTGGGCCGGGTTGCAAGACGTTCTTGTTGAACCCAGTGTATTCGCCTCTAGAGATACACGTTCGGAAGGTGGTCCCATACCTTGTCAAGTTGGAAAGCCAATATCCAATAAGCGCCCGCGGTTTTTGATTGTATACTATATATGGGGAGCGTGAGATGCAAGCGTTCCTCTAGATTGATATTTACTTGTATTTAGACATTATGATAATATCAGAATAAGTACGATTTCAAAAATGATTTGGGTTATAGTAAGGTAAAAACCGTCCGTGTTTATGTGTGGACTGGTCTTACTATTATCCTTTGATTTCGAAAGGATTTTCCAAAGTTAAACCAGTTGTTTGTTTGTGAATTTATCACTGATAGTATTCCAGACTGACCCGGTGTATTTTGTTTTAAATCAAATGTGCTCGGGTCAGACCAAGCATATTTCCAGGTTAGGTTTCGCATGGAGTTTCAGGAGCTAGAAGCAGGCGGATTCACCGCTAGTTATATAAAGTTATTATTCCGCTGTGACTGATACATGTTGTACTCTGATGATTGGTATGTATACAAAGTTCTTTTGTATAAAGAGATTTGTTATATTATATTTTATTCGTTCCGCTGTGAGATTTTTGATGTGTTCTTCTTTCTTCTATTCTAACAATTCTTTCTTTCTTTTCTCACCCTCTAATTTCTTTCTCATGACAATCTGGGGGTTCGATACTTGGGTTTTTGGCAAGTGATACGGGTTTATGTATTGTTGTCGAGAACCCGATTGTCGTTTTTTTCCCCAGGTCGTTACAGTGGTATCAGAGCTATTGGTTTAGAGATAACCTTGGCTCTGTGGTGTGACTCAATAGAGATGAGGTCAGCAGTACCCTAGATTGAGTTGGGTGTGTGTACGAGAGCGCGTATTTGTATTTTGGTATAAAATTATTTTTGAAATATTTTTGCCTAATTTATTCTATAATAAAATAAAAATAAAGGTTATTATAGTATGGGCAATCAATTGGATTTGTTGATTTGTGTGATATGTTGAGATTGTGCTGCTGGTTGTTTGGATATAAACCCGAACATGAATCAATTTGGTTAAAGTCAAGATGAAGTAAACAAGTTGAATAAATCGATCCTAGTCTAATAAATCCGAATAGACAATTAAAGAGATAAACGAAGTGATTATAAATAATTAATTCCGTATGGATTGAATTGTGGGTATAGTGAGTCGATATGGATGGTATGGATGTTGAGACCCATTTGACATTTGTTTGGGAAACTAATGGATCTGTTTGAGTTGAGAACAGGTAGAAGTGCCAATTTAGCTTGGAAATCCATCCAAGAGAGAAAAGTCTGGAGTTAATTGGATCCAGTTGAATAGAGCTGCGAAATAATTTAGCAGGCTCGAATAAAATATATCGCTTATCGTATAATAACGCTCGCCAAAAGGTACGCCTACGCAAATATGGATTTTTGGTTTTTCATTGGGGTTTTGAGTTTGAATTTTGGATTTTTCCGACCTTGAGAGTCGATGTATAGATATTTCTTGATCCTGCGATATCGCAGATCGTCCTCCGTGCAGGGGAGACTCTGCCGAAATTTTTCCAGAATTTAAGGAGTTTGAAAATTTTGGAAATTTTTGGGAAATTATTTTATTTGGATTAAATTGGATTTAACAGACATTTGGGTCAGTTTAAAAATCGATTCGAGTTTTTAAATTAAACATTTTTGAAAAGATAATGGTAGACATTTCTTCTACTTAGCAATTTTGAGGACGAAATTATTTTAAGGGGGAAGGAATGTAACGACCCGTATTTTCTACATATTTATTTGGATTATTTTAAATATTTTAATTATTTAAAATATGGTTTTGAATTTAAATAATCGAATTTAACGATTATATTTTGAATTTATTATTTAAATTAATAAATAAAATAATAATTTAATTTCCAGAATATTGGAAAATGTTGAATTTGAAGTATAACGTGTATCGGCTAGATATAGAGGGTCGATATGGTCGGTATTGAAAATATATCGACGATTTCGATTCGAAACGACGACGAAAATATATATGGTTTTAATTTAATTAAATAACGAGCTGCAGCGGCGCGGTAGTTCGCGTTTTGGCATTTTTAACTTCAAGGGGCCGTACCGGGGTCAAAATAAGTCGGATTTCCTCGAAACAAGAAACGTCGGGACCAGTTTGACGATATCTTTCCAATGGCAGAGAAAAATCCAGTTTCCGTCGTGTAGATTTTGTTTTATGGCCAAATCAAATTCTCAGAAAAACAGCGCCAGGATTTCCTTTATATATATAGCGCTGCAGTTATATAAAATAACGGTTTTTAAATATTTTAAATATCGATTTGGCTTGGAATTCAACCCGGGATATTTTTCCTTGATAATACATCAAATTCTGGTCGGGTATGACCAATCGCAATATTTTAATATTATTATATTGAAGTATTTTAAAATTGGGTTATTTTATTCAAAATTGGCCAGTTCAAAAGGGACATTTTTCAAACGACCTATGTTTTCGATGAAATAAATTTTGTTGGGACCGTGACAGTAAATTATTGTTAGATTTTCAGACGGCGCGTCAATCGGGGTTATTATGTGACCGTGGCAAAATAAAATGCAAAATAAAACGTCCATTTGGACGTGAACGAGCGCTATTTGAGCATACGAGCACGGAATTCGACGAAACAAGTTTCGTTAGGACCGTATCGTCAAAATGTACTATGCCATCCAGTTGCGTCTTGAACGGGGTTCGTATGTGAGCACAGCAGCGAATAAACGACGTTCGAAAACGCGATAGACACGAAATAAAAATCGTTAGTCAACATCACGCATCACATCAACTTAAAATATAATTCTTCCACACTATATAAGGATCTAAGAACGAAACCCTAGCCTCCAAAAACCAGAAATTCTCATGTAATTTTGCAAAAAGGCCCCTCTTCACAAATTCCATTATATCTTCTAATCCAGGATGAATCGGCTAGGGGTTTCTGAAGTAGAAGTGTAGATCGGATCGAGGCCTACCTACCATGAAAAGTTGGGGAGGTATGGTCGAGTGTGGTGGTTGGAATCGGCCTGGAACCAGAGAAAATGATTTTCGTTTTTAGCAGAAATTGAGGCAATTGGCTCGATTTGAGGGAACGGGACCTTGGGGGTTTTGTTGAGGGAAGAAAGGGCTTTATTTTGGTGGTGGTCTCGAGTGCTCTAGTGGTCTGGGGTCGGAGAAATCGAGGGATGATCGGAGATGTGATTTTCTGAGTTATTTTCGAAAGTCTTGGAGGGATTTGGCCGAATTCTGGCGTGGTTGATCGTCGTGGGTGGCAGGGGTCTGACGGAAATGGAGCTGGGTGGTCGACCGCCTCGATTGGTGGTGGTCAGGCGTTGTCAGGTGGAGCGACGGTGGTGAATTTGGGGTTTTAATCGAATTTGGGCTAAGGACAAATTCAGGCGATGGGATGGGTTCCAGGTCACGGCGTCAGGGGCGAAGGGGATTGGTGGACCGGCGGTGGGACTGGCGAGGTCACGGCGGTCTCCGGCGATCTCTGGCATGAGTGGTGGGCTGATGATCTTGTGTTGATGGAAGGCAGTTCATGTTTTGTGAAGGAGGAATCGGGATTTGGTGGAAGGAGAGGCCAAAACGCGTGAAGTCAATTAGAAAGGCTGACATGGCAAAGTAGTTAATAAGGTAATGATAGGATAATAATTATTTAATTAAATTATTAATTAATATAATTAGTTAATAACCGTCTAATCCTTATAATCTTTAAACAATTGTAACTTTTCCGTACGTTAACGGATTTCAGCGAAACTGGATCCGTTGGGATCGCAGGGACGAGACCTATCCGATGGCACTGACTAGGAGTCAATCCGACACCGTTGAAAAATCAGCTGTTTTTGGACGGTCGTCCCAAATTAAAAGCGACAAACGCGTCAACCGTTGACCAGACCAAACTCTGGTGAGTTAATTCTCACACCTTCTGGAATACTGTGATGTGGTACATTCACAGATAAATATATTTTGGCAGTTTACAGTTTAAATTGGCTGATTGGATGCGATGGATGCAAATTGGTTGTTATCTTCTGATTGATCGCAGTTGATTATTTGTTTAACTCGTATATTGTTATCAACTGACATCTATGATGCAGAGAAGGACAGGTTGGAGGGATCCGACCGGATTCCTCAAATAAACTTTATTTTTGTTTGTTGTACATATATATGGATTGTTCACATCGACTGACACCAAAACTGTTTCAAATGTTGACAGTTGAATATACAACCATCGTTGTTGTGGTTAAGATCAACTGTCTGTGTTGACTGAGTAAATGGGCAGTAATGGTCTAGTCGTAGGGTTTTGACATTCTTCTACCGTCAAGGAAATTGACGGGGTTTCCAAGTTATAATTTATTTATAACTGAATTTTAAGTTATGCAATTATTTTATATGTGTATTTAAATTGGGGATTTAAATAAAATAAGTTAAATCGAGTTATTAAGAGAATTTAGTTAAATGGTTTTGATCAGTTGAGAAGCAGAAATCAAGATATTCCATGGGTTGTTAAAAAGGGAAATAATTGTTTCAAACGATTAAAAGGTGACTTTAATTAATTAAGTTAATTAATTAATTTAAGGAAGTGGAAATGACAATTGGAATTCAGTTAATAATTAACTGATGAGTATGGTTGGTAAATCCACCGTTTCGAGTAGAATGGACAAAGGAAATAAATGTTGGTTTAAATATTCGTTAAAGTTTAACGAAAGGTGTTGGATATTAGTTAATCTTTGATTAACTGTAATCTAAAAAAAGATAATTAAATTGGTTATTGTTAATAACCCGGATTATTATTAAGTAGAGTGTAAAAATGATAATAATGCTATTTTTGGATTAAGAGTAAAGTTGACTATATTTTAATATAGTAGATGTTAAAACAAATTATTCTTTAAATTAAAATGATTTAAAGTAGTGAGTTCAATTTAAGGTCAAGTAAGAATTTTATTAAAAGGATTTGTAAATCCAAGTTTCAACAAGGTTTGATAAATGAGAATTCGATGAACAAGTGATCAACTGACGATGGAGTTTAGCCAAAGGGGCGATAAAGGTTTATTTTAGAAATGTCTAATTAGATGGAACCAAAATATTTCACCAAGGATTTATATTATGAATCAAAAGGCCATGAGTGAGAGAATGGTAAAAGTGTGTTTGGTGAATATTTACTTAATTAAGAAATTAGTAGAGAAAGTCTTGAGCGGGGTTTCAAATGTAAGAAGCAGTTTTAAAACCAAATTTGAAACCCAGATAGTAAATAAGAGTTGAGAAGTGGTTAAGTTTCAAGCTGATATCATTCTGAGGTAAGAAAGTTGTCGACTAAGGTCTGAGAGGTAACTAAAATACCCCAACTTGGTTTGCTTCCCTATTATCAAGGAATAGTATTAGTTGGGAATAAGTGTAATGTTGAGATTGGTTTTATCCTATACGAGGAATATCAAACTATGATGCGAGGTTTTGGAAATCTAATAATATTACGATATTAGTTTCAAAGGGAATAAGAATGTGTTTTCAAATCATAGTAAACATTTGTTATTCAATTAGAATTGGTCAAATAAAATCAGAGTTAGTCAGACTTAGTTAATCAAGGAAAGTTTCCATTGCGTACGACTGCTAGCGTAATTCGCAGGGCTGCAGATAGCCTACGGCGGTCGGATATTTCCTGGGGGAATCAGGCGTAACCATTGTGATCGCTGCGATCTAGAGTCGAGCGAATGGAGTTAAGTCGAGAATTAGTTAATCGATAGTAGTAATCAAGTAAGGTTAGTCCAGTTGAGTTAAATAAGTCGAGTTAGTCAAGTTAGAGTTAATCAATCAAAGTAAATCAGTCAGAGTTAGTAAAAAGGGGAATTTGGTTAAATCTATTTTAAAGAGGCCGAGTTATGACTAGTGCTGAGTCAGCAAACTGATTGAATTCACACATTTGATATTTGATAGTTAAAACACCGACTATCAAAACCAGACCAATACGCTTGTTGGTATGGAAAGTCCGGGATCGAATTATATTCGAATACCATTCCGACCAACAATACGTGAAGACGTCGTTGAAGACGGAGCAAGTGAAGACCGTGGATCTCCCTAAGCGGAGGAATTACTTGACGAATACTCTCTGTGTTGCAACCAGAGTTATTCCGAAGTGATTCAGTCGTAGTTGGAATCTATGGGTTGCAAGGACTTCTCGCTACTGATCCATGGGGTGATTCCTATATTGGATGCAGTAGGAGATTGCCTTCGGTTCATCCTGTTCCTGGATGACCTGTATGGACAGATGTCTGACAGAGTATTTCCAAAAGGATTTACATGCGTTGATTTCTCCAAACGTACCATAGTTGATGGCGGAGAAATGGTTATTCTCTAGCCTGATAGCTAGAGTATGTTTGTGGACGTCAATCAAGTGTGATCTGGCGGATCTGATGATGTGGCATCCAAAGTGTATGATGACCAGATGATTAAAAGGTAAAGTTCTAGCCTCAAGCCTCATCAATCGGGAATTGACAAAAATCGGGCAGGCAGCATGGCTATGTGGGTCGCTCCCATTAGGATGTATGACCACTTATCTAGAGAAATTCCTATTGCTTCTTTAATCTATATTCGATGCTGACCCTACTCAGGTGGCGGTTGCTGATCCCAACCGTCGGTGGTATACATTCGATACACTCAAGCGAAATGAGTGGTCGGTCATGTGTGGGCCGGGTTGCAAGACGTTCTTGTTGAACCCAGTGTATTCGCCTCTAGAGATACACGTTCGGAAGGTGGTCCCATACCTTGTCAAGTTGGAAAGCCAATATCCAATAAGCGCCCGCGGTTTTTGATCGTATACTATATATGGGGAGCGTGAGATGCAAGCGTTCCTCTAGATTGATATTTACTTGTATTTAGACATTATGATAATATCAGAATAAGTACGATTTCAAAAATGATTTGGGTTATAGTAAGGTAAAAACCGTCCGTGTTTATGTGTGGACTGGTCTTACTATTATCCTTTGATTTCGAAAGGATTTTCCAAAGTTAAACCAGTTGTTTGTTTGTGAATTTATCACTGATAGTATTCCAGACTGACCCAGTGTATTTTGTTTTAAATCAAATGTGCTCGGGTCAGACCAAGCATATTTCCAGGTTAGGTTTCGCATGGAGTTTCAGGAGCTAGAAGCAGGCGGCTTCACCGCTAGTTATATAAAGTTATTATTCCGCTGTGACTGATACATGTTGTACTCTGATGATTGGTATGTATACAAAGTTCTTTTGTATAAAGAGATTTGTTATATTATATTTTATTCGTTCCGTTGTGAGATTTTTGATGTGTTCTTCTTTCGTCTATTCTAACAATTCTTTCTTTCTTTTCTCACCCTCTAATTTCTTTCTCATGACAATCTGGGGGTTCGATACTTGGGTTTTTGGCAAGTGATACGGGCTTATGTATTGTTGTCGAGAACCCGATTGTCGTTTTTTTCCCCGGGTCGTTATAGGGGGCCGGCGTATAGTTCTCATTTTACAAAGGGTGCCTTTCATTAGTTAAGGGAGGGTTCAAGTGGGACCATAGCCACTGGAATAAAAACAGACCTTAGCATCTGCATCGGCAGATATCTGAAAGCTCCCAACCGAGTTCTGTATTCCTTGATTTGCCCTGTCACAGGACTCGGACCGCACATTACAGGACATGTGCATCTAGACAAGCGATAACGATTCGCGATACATGCGTGGGGAAGTATAGGAACATATACCACTCTAGGTAGTGTGTCCTAGACTTGGGGGCATCGTTCGACAGGTAGCGTAATCCCTAGTTGGACTAGGTGGCATAAATCCGAGAAGCGTTCAGCAGATAGCGTAAACTCTAGTTAAATCTAGAAAGCACTTAATAGAAAACCCTAGATTTGATCTAGGTAATAAATAATGAATGTATGCCGGAATGCAATGGAAAATACAGGGATTGGGATCACGTTATCATTACTAGTTGGGACACTAGGTAGGTGGTGCAGAGATATAGAAATCAGTATAACAAGGAAATAGCGAAGCGACGAAGTATTAGAGCGAAGCGGCGAAAGTATTAGAGCGTATCCAGTTTATCTTATCTTAGCATATCTTGTGATTACCTTGTCCAATCTTGTTGACCCTATCGTCATGGTGTAATCTTGTATTCAGTTAATTCATGTCGTTTTGTTTTCCATGTTCACATGCTAGAAGTTACTGAACTTACTCAGGCTTTATGTCTGACTCTGTTTTTCTTTCGTCTTCTTTTCTTCCGTTTCCCCCCCAGGTAGTAGAGGAGGGAGTAGTATAGCTCAGGTTAAGTTGGACTGTCACTCTTTCCCAGCTTGAAGATTTATCGAAGTCTGCTTGGATTCTCTTATCAGATGCTATGGCTGGCTCATGCAAAAATTGGGGAATATAAATGTTGTTTTATGCTTCTTTATTTTGTAAGACAGATGATACTCTGATATTGTAAAGAAATCATTGTACAAATTATTTTATCAATAAAGCAAAGTTTTATCTTCCGCTGTTTAATTTCTGTCTGTCTTGTAATTTATCTGCATCTTTTACCCTAAATGCTCCACAGAACTTAGTGCATTCCCTTTGTGAGTGACACTAACGGATGTGAGGTGTTACACGTGGTATCAGAGCTGAAGGTTACCAGATCAGATAAAGGATTTGAAAATTTATTTTCAAACGGTTTTAAAAGAAGCATTTTCAAATGAAGAGATTTGTTTTAAAGGCATATTCCCCAAAGCCATACGCACTATCTTCTCTTCCTCTGTTTAAATTCTTGTCTCCTTCTTTCTTGAGTCTTTGGGGCTCCTGGCTTTCTGGGAGGTAACCTCATCGAAGGGCAAAGTAGTGCCCGGCTTCCATCCATAGCCGTAGTTGTTTCATCTACGGGCAGTTTTCTTTCAAAGCTTATAAGGTTTTCCGGACGATGGAGGCAGTTTTCGAGAGATTTGTCAACATGACTACACACGGAAGGGGATGAGGAGTTTGGCTAAGGAGCATAACCCTAGGATGAGGAATTCATGGATGTAGACTTAGCACACGAAGGAGGAAGAAATTATAAAACCTAAGACAAGAGGAAGTATCTTTACTAGGGTATGATAGGGCATATACTTAAGGACAAGGGCAAGAACGAGGACGAGATTTTCATAAGGACAAGTACATGCTTTCGCCACCAAGCGTACCTAGGAGAAAGGTAGTCCGGTTGGAAGAGTCTAGTTTTCTGTTCGTGCTATTTCCTTAGGTTCTAGCGCTTCTCATTTGTTCATATCCACTTTCATAGTTGGGTCTCTGCACCATAGTACTTGTATAGTAGAAAGATCCCACTAGAGTCTCAAATCCAATTGGTGGTCCGACCATTTTATTTTTTTGTTAGTAGGGATTTGAAAATAGCTATCGAGTTTTCTTATATCATCTCACGTAGATCGTCTAAATTCGGGGGAGATATTCCTTGGGTGCTTGTCTGATATTGGTTTAGGCCTTTGGGGCTTGTACTTGAGGAATGTCGAGTTCGACTAGGATGGTTTGCATGAGAGATGAATAGTTGTGACAGGCGCTCTAAAAAGCGCGTAGTGATCTTTCAACCCTTATAGTTATGGCATGGTGGATAAGGGAGAGACCTCTAATCATACACTTGGTACCGTGATTGACATCTGTTTATTTTGGAAATGGAGGTTAGGAACTTCACAATTGTGAAGATAAATTGTTTAAGATACAGTGGAGTAAAGCTCAAGAAGGCTAGATACTAGCAACATGCCCTTTTTCCTTAAGGGTGCATCCTTGATTTCTCTGTTTAGGAGCTTTACGCGTAGTTGTTTCTCTCTTTCCAAAGTATATCCTCTAGGTCGTATCTGCGATCCTTAGGTAGAAGCCAATGGATGTAAACATGTATTTGAAACATGTTATGGTTGAATGGTTGCAAATGGTTGCTCGTGGATGCATATGCATACGTATTAGGCACTAGATCAAGTTCGGACGCTCTCATATTGCATTTACATATATGCATTTGTTTATAAGTTGAACTTGATATGATATCATATGGACGTTGCATATGGATGAATGGCTGTGCACGCATGTAGTATTTACATGACTAGGGATGTTTGCATGCATGATTGGACGCATGGCACTAACATGATTTGCATTAAGGAGGTCAACTGAATCAGTAAACCGTCTGATTTTGCATTAGATAGAGACATATACACACACTATGCATATTAACATGAAAGCATTAGAAATCTTTTAAGGACAATGAATGCCTTTGATTGAATGGTTGAGTAGATGGGTGATTGGATGGTAGGACACATTCTTCCTAACTTGAAGATTTCGGGGACGAAATCCTTTTAAGTGGGGGAGAATGTAACACCCCGTAATTCTGTGACATTAAGATTCTCAAATTAAAGTATAATTAATTTTTAAAAGAAAAATTAAAAGAAAAAGATCCATGCAGTTGTTTAATTTAAGTATTGTAACTAACATGAAAAAGAGAAGTAAGGAGAGAACAATAATTATTATTGTTCTAAGACTTATTAACAAAAGCCTCTGTAGCTCAGTTGGTTAAGGCATTGGATTTGTAGCATGGAGGTCGGGGGTTCGAACCCCGGTGGCGGCATAATTTTTTATCTTTGTTTTAGAGAGGGCCAACTGAACATGCAAATATATGTACGTATACAAATTCAAAATTTGAAAGGATAAGAACGTACATATAAGGAAATAAAGAAAATATATATATACATATGAGAATATAAATATATATATATGCAAAAATATATGTATACGAAAGATAAAATTCAAGATAAGGCTACAGTCAATGAAATATGGCAACATCATTTGAATTTTGAAAATAAAATGAAAGTTGTGCGTATATATATACGCGTAAAATGGTCGTTAGAGGAATTATATACATATAAGAATATTTCATGTGAATAAAACAGTTAAATAAATTCCAGAAATTCAAAAGTTCAAAAATCAAACTTCTACGCCAAAACAATTCATTCGAAATTCAAATTTCTACGCCAAAATAGCTTGTGGGACCCAATGCTGACTCAGCACTGCGTGTATGATAAGGTTTGGCTAGATTCATCTACGTACCTGGACTATTTTCTTAACTGGGTTCAATGCTGACTCAGCGCTGCGTGTACGATAAGGTCTTGAGCAGCTATATAAACAACCCTAGTCTTCATTCTCTTTGCACCAATTCTCTTCTATCCTTATGCTGCTAAGATTCATGGCTTCTTCCCCTCCTCTAAATTTTCTTAAATAATTAAAATAAAATATAAATTAAAGACATGGAGATGCTGCTCAAATCTGTTCAAGAGAAGATTCAAATCAAAGTGAAGAATTCAAAGGCTAAATCAACAAACCTCGAGCAACGACATACGAATCTTAGCATCGCCGTTCTTCTATTCTAGATCTAATTTCTGTAAGTTGGTTATTTCTAGAATTGAACGTTTTATTTTTATTTGTGACATGAAATTAAAAGGATATAAGAAAAATGCCTAATCTCTTCACTTGGATCTGTGTTTATTTAAATTTTTGGATCTAATTCTTGACTATGGCCCAGAACATACTATGACTTTGATTGACGGCCTATGACTATTGAACAAAGAGGATATGCCTATGCCTATGATCATGATTATGAGAACTATGACCATGAACCTGTTGCCTTTGAATTACGAACATGAACCTTGATTTGGGACATACAACATATGACTATGACATTGCCTATAACAATGACTTATGACTATGGGAATTATTTTCCCTTTTGGACTATGAACATTGCCTATAACTATGAACTTTGCCTATGATTCATAATTAGGAAAATTGTGGCTTAAGTTTTGTGGCTATGAAATTGGGTCTAAACCCGATTATTTATTTTATCTGTTCCTTGTTTTTCTTTGGTTTTAGACTGTGGGAATTTACCTATTCAGTTAGGTCTACCCATGTTCTTGAACCTATTCTATCTATTGGTTTTAGACCGTGGGAATTTACCTATTAAGTTAGGTCTACCCATATTCTTGAACCTACGTCGTTATCCAAACCTTTTATGCCAGTTATTATCCCTTTTCATAGCATCTTTGGTTCATTCCCTATTTTCTACGAATCTAGATTTATTTACAATCTAGGTTAAATCACGATTATACGAATGGTGGGAATGCAATTTGGGGAAAATATGAAAATGAATATAAATGTAGTTATAAGCTTGGAAATTGGCATAAATTGGGAATATGTATTATGGCATGTTCATAGGAATGCAAATTGGATAAGTTTGACATATTAAATTTAGTATTAGCAAGTAAGCTAAATTTTAGGCATGAAATGTAAACTAGAATAATAATTCTAGTCTTACCATAAACTGTGAATTAGGAATGTTAAATCAAAATTGTGTTAATTAAAGATTTGGAATAAGTATATTAGCACAATTTTGAATTTAGCCATAATTCTGAGAAATTTTCATGTTTAGAATAAATTATGGTTAGTGACACTTAATTTGGTATAATTTACATACCAAAAAGTATAAATATGATAAATAAGAGGGAACGGGCCATAATAATAAATGTGACAATGTACATTAAAAGTGTAATAATGAAATAAGTAAATTAGGAGTAAATTTACTTATAGAATTTGTCATAAATGATAAATTGTTCATTTACCACAAAATATGTAACTTGCATGTAGGTAAAGTTTTGGCCATAAATTATAAACTAGGATATTTAATCTAGTTTTGGCAATGAAATAGGAAATGGCCTGAACTGCAAGTTGGGTTAGGACTTGGGCCTAGAATACAAGTATACTAGTGGGCAGGACAAAATGAAAATGGTATAGGCCAAGTTTATTTAAAAAGGGAAAATGGACTTTGAAGATAAATTGTTGACAATTTATATATGGATAAAAGAAAGGTTTTCTCTTTGAATAACACATACACCTGAAAGTTCTAGGGTGACAGAGAGGATAGTGTCTAGGCTTGGGTTTGGAAAATACAAGTTTCCTGCCCTCCCTGGCTATCCCTAACTGATCCGAAGGACGGGATGGTTGTTTTCAAAACCAGATTTGGAAATTAATCAAAAACCCTTTGAACTTAGAAAACATGAATATGCCTAACACGAGGTTAGACTGAGTTGCGGTGTAAACCTGCCCGGAACCGACCGACACATCCAGTAACCGCAGCAATATCTGTCTAATGTGAGAGGTTGCGGCTTTAATTTATTAATTAAAGCTAGAACAAGAATGGGAGAGTTAAGTCCATAGAAACACTTAACCAACTTAACACAGTTAAGCTAGAATGGGAAGGTTAAGGAACACTTAACCAACTTAGCACAGTTAAAGCTAGAATGGGAGGGTTAAGTCCATGGGAATACTTAGCCAAATTAACATGTTGACTAGACTAGAAGGTGGGGTTAAGTAAAGTTAATACACTTAGCCAATTTGACATGTTAATTAGACTAGAGGTTGGGGTTAAGTAATACACTTAGCCAATTTAATATGTTAGCTGGACTAGACCATAGGGTTAAGTAAACTTGAACGCTTAACCATCAGAATATGATAAATGAATAGGGTTAAGTAAAAAGCATAAAGGGATAACACTTAACCAGTTTATCAGGATAAACGAAGAGGGTTAAGTTAGCTTGAATTGACTAATGACACTTAACCAACCCAAATTGACGGGAAAGAGAACTAAGTAGTAATTCTTAGTATAACACGGGAAGGAGCGAATGTCCGTCCGAGAAGGCTCCAACGAATTGGGTTACGAAGCCCAAGGCTTCGAGGGGACGTGAGGGTACTCTTGGTATCCCTCTGTGAGGCTGCAGATGATCCGCCTGGGCCCACAGAGGTTAAGGTCTGCGTAGAAGAACCAGGGGTATGCCTTGTTTGCAATATATATGGCAACCTAAAGACTAGGATAGACCGGCGTGATTCGACGAGAAAACGGTAGCCCTGTGATAGCAACTCGTCGTCTACCATCCATCTTGAGTCAGTCGAGATACGTGAAGCGGAAAGGTGGAGATCTCCAAAAGACCATAAATGCTATCTAGTTATGGGTGAGGATGGCCATAGGATAGTGGGGCACCGGGGGCCGGCGTATAGTTCTCATTTTACAAAGGGTGCCTTTCATTAGTTGAGGGAGGGGTCAAGTGGGACCATAGCCACTGGAATAAAAACAGACCCTAGCATCTACATCGGCAGATATCTGAAAGCTCCCGACCGAGTTCTGTATTCCTTGATTTGCCCTGTCACAAGACTCGGACCGCACATTACAGGACATGTGCATCTAGACAAGCGATAACGATTCGCGATACATGCGTGGGGAAGTATAGGAACATATACCACTCTAGGTAGTGTGTCCTAGACTTGGGGGCATCGTTCGACAGGTAGCGTAATCCCTAGTTGGACTAGGTGGCATAAATCCGAGAAGCGTTCAGCAGATAGCGTAAACTCTAGTCAAATCTAGAAAGCACTTGATAGAAAACCCTAGATTTGATCTAGGTAATAAATAATGAATGTATGCCGGAATGCAATGGAAAATACAGGGATTGGGATCACGTTATCATTACTAGTTGGGACACTAGGTAGGTGGTGCAGAGATATAGAAATCAGTATAACAAGGAAATAGCGAAGCGGCGAAGTATTAGAGCGAAGCGGCGAAAGTATTAGAGCGTATCCAGTTTATCTTATCTTAGCATATCTTGTGATTACCTTGTCCAATCTTGTTGACCCTATCGTCATGGTGTAATCTTGTATTCAGTTAATTCACGTCGTTTTGTTTTCCATGTTCACATGCTAGAAGTTACTGAACTTACTCAGGCTTTATGTCTGACTCTGTTTTTCTTTCGTCTTTTTTTCTTCCGTTCCCCCCCAGGTAGTAGAGGAGGGAGTAGTATAGCTCAGGTTAAGTTGGACTGTCACTCTTTCCCAGCTTGAAGATTTATCGAAGTCTGCTTGGATTCTCTTATCAGATGCTATGGCTGGCTCATGCAAAAATTGGGGAATATAAATGTTGTTTTATGCTTCTTTATTTTGTAAGACAGATGATACTCTGATATTGTAAAGAAATCATTGTACAAATTATTTTATCAATAAAGCAAAGTTTTATCTTCCGTTGTTTAATTTCTGTCTGTCTTGTAATTTATCTGCATCTTTTACCCTAAATGCTCCACAGAACTTAGTGCATTCCCTTTGTGAGTGACACTAACGGATGTGGGGTGTTACAAGTCCAGTATTGGTATGGCTCCATTTGAAGCTTTGTACGGAAGACCGTGCAACTCACCGTCTTGTTGGCTAGAAACCGGTGAGAAGTTTGTGGTCGGGCCAGACGTGATAAGAGAAACCTCTGATAAGATCAAGATTATTCAGCAGAGAATGAAGGCTGCCCAAGATAGGCAGAAGAGTTATGCTGATAAGAGGCAAAGAGATTTGAAATTCTCCGTTGGCGACTCAGTGTTTGTCAAAATATCTCCGTTAAAGAATGTGATTCGATTTGGTAGGAGAGGAAAGTTGGCACCAAGATTTGTTGGTCCGTTCTTAGTTTTGGAGCAAGTTGGTAATTTGGCGTATAAAGTTGAGTTACCAAACAAGGTGGCGGGAGTTCGTAATGTATTTCATGTTTCCCAGTTAAGGAAATTCGTGCATGACCCCGATAAGACTATTTCACCTGATCAGTTGGATGATATCGAAGTAGAACCCGAGGCGGTTGGGAACCCAAGCCGATTCGTATTGTCGAGCATGATATGAAGAAACATCGAAGGAAAGTGGTGAATCTAGTCAAGGTTCAGTGGGGCGAGAATGAGAATGACTGTACTTGGGAGACGGAGGAGAGCATTAGGAAGGCGTATCCAGAACTCTTTGCCTTGTAAGATTTTCATTGCGATTTAGTTTTCCGCATGCTAGGATAGACTTGTTTTGCTTGTTGTGTATGTTTGATTGTTTTTAAATGATTGGTAGGCATGCGGGATTCATTGTTTGTTTCGTAGTTAAGGAATTTCGGGGGCGAAATTTCTTGGGGGGGGGGGGGGGGGGAGAATGTAATAACCCGTATTCTACGCGTCATAGGACCGTGGGGTATTTATTTCATATTCATATAAGGTCGTATGGTCATGTAACTTTGGGGAACGACTATTGGGGTCATTTCCCATGTTCATGATTTTTGCCGTTTTTTAAATGACCGTTTTGCCCCTAGTTGATCTTGTTTTGGCCACAACTTTTGACTGGAGATGAGTTTTGACTTGAAACCACTTCCATTGGCTTCGAATGATGGTTTACCTTTCTGAAGAGTGGTCATATGTGAAAAACGGACTTACCGTTTGGGAGATATGACTGAAACAAGGTTTGGAAGGTGAAAAACTGCTTAGCCGGGGCAAATAGGGTGATTAGCAAGAGGGCCCATAACCCATTTCGGGATTAAGGTTATGGGGAGCCTGATAGGGTTTTGTAAATCAGTTTTTATTCATTTTTCAGCCGCCGCTTACAACCTAGAAACCCTAACAATGGCCTCCACCTTCTAAAATCATTCCTAATCACCTCCTAATCAAGGATTAAGCTTAGCAACATCAAATCAAGGAAGATCTTCACCAAACCAGTAATAGAGCTGCTGTGTTGCCTTGATATTCGTGCCAAACAGAGAATATTTTAGTTTTGGGAGTTTATTTGTGGCTAAGGTGAGTGATTTGCATAGTTTCTCACTAATCATGGTTAATTAAGGGTAATTAGTGTTAATTAGCAAATTTATACATGATTAAATTCAGGAAAAATATTTATAAATTTCGAAATATCATTTTATGTCTCTATTAGAAGTTTGGGTTAATTAGGTTAAGTTTTGCTAATCCTGTCATTAGATTTGCTTGAACATGATTAAGGGAAAATATGGGGTTTTGGCTATGTTTTGATCCATTTTATCATAACAAATTGTTGTTTTGGTGTTTGTGGTCACTTCTATATGTCACTATGACTGTATGGTATGCTTTTTGATTGATTAGAAAAGTCAGATTGGTCGAAAACGTCGTCGAATGGCGTAAAACAACTGCTGGAAAGCTGCAGGAATTGTACAGGGACCGGGTCAGATCCCCTTAATCCCCACCGAACCGACCCGTTCGTGGTATCCCTCTCTGAACCGACCCGCTCCCATGGTGTGTGCCACGAGCCGCTCGTGATTGAAGACCCGAAGAGAAACTCGCGACCGAACTAGTGTGGATCACCGTGTAACTCGGACCCCGATCGAACTGTGGAGCACCATGTAACTCCGACCCGAACCGATGGGGCCGACCCGACCCGGAGCAGGAGCCATCCATGAAGCACACTGAACCGATCCGCCCCTCGTGAGCACCGTGCCACCCCGACCTGACCCGAGTGGTCATTTCCGGACCGATCCCAGGTGGATGAAGGAGTTCACGAACCAAGTCACTCCATGGAGAACTGATCCGAAGGGTCACTCGCGAACCGAACCGAGGCAAGGAGAAGAAGACCGATCCGGAGATGATGACCAAAACCCGAGATGGAAAGGTAGTCCAAATGGGAAGTTTATACTTAGGATCCAGTTGGGAACCAACGAGTTAACTTCATGATTGGGCTTTGCTGCGGGACGTGTGCTAAGGAGTTGTCGACGTCCATAACTTTGACTCAATCCTGAGAGATGGATATTGGCTATGGATCAGCGCAATGGGACCGTTAAGACTCCCAAGGGCAAGTGATCATAGCAAGGGCTATGAGCCAGTGCAGTGGAGTCGTCATGACTTCATGGGGCAGAGTGGACGTAGCAAGGACTAGTGGCTGTGGATCAGTGCAGTAGTGTCATCATGACTCCATGGGACATAGTGATCGTAGCAAAGAAATGGTTGGTCAAAGCGGTGGATATCGTATGCTTTACGCACTGAGTGAGAGATGTGAGGATGGTTGCTATGCTTGATTGTTTGCCATCACTATGACATGCACACCCCCACCCCCGTTATCTTGACACCTCTTGTTAGTGTTACCTTAGAGTGTTGTACATCTTGTTATGCTGACTCTTTGGTTGCAGGTCCAGGTATGGTTTAGAATACCTGTTATTATTCTGTTTTAGCTTCTCATCGCTCATACCAGACTTTCGTCTGACCCAGAGTTTTATGTCTCTTCTTATTACTGTGGGTGCTCCTAAACGAGCAGACTAGAGACAGGTTAGCTGGTTGTGCACGGGTAGCTGTACCGGAGACGAGCAGGAGGCTTCCACATATGATATATATAGTAGCTGCCTTAATGCCATTAAGGCAACTATAATCAAAAATCACGAAATCATCTTTACTGCCAAACGAATCAAAATCCGCGGCAGCTTCATGAATCGATGAAGCTTTTGAGACTATTAAATTAGGCAAATCGAATAAATTGAGGAGCTCGACAAATTCTGAAGATGATCGAACGAGAGAGATGTTTGAAGATCAAATCATGGAGAAAAAAATCGCGTTGGAGATAAATTGAATGAGAAAAAAACCGCATGAGATAGAAATGACGAAGAAATATTGAACGCGAATACTGTAGTGTAATGTTCTTTTGGAAAAAATATTAGGCGGTTGTCCTTGTTGTTAATTACCCCTAAAAAAAATTATAATTCATATTTGTGTACTATATTCGTGCCCCCTAACTGTAACAACCCGGAATTTTGGGGCCAATTTAAAATTTTTATTTTAAGGAATTTTAAAGGAAATAGTATATTTAAGATAATATATTTTAAATAATAATGGCTAAAAATTTATTTTAATCAAAAAAATAAAACAAATAAATTTAGTTAATTATATAGGGGGTTTAAAATAGCACTGTAGTTGAAATTTTGATTTTTAACTTTAATTTAAACTATATATATTCACTTTTAAAGCAGAACGGGGACGACCCATAAAAATGTAACTCTGTTTAACTCGGTTTTCGACGAAACCGCTTTTGTTGGATCCGGAATGTCAATATTTTGCTAAGTTTAATTTTCCAGAATTTTTAAAACTAATATGTGAGCGTGGTGAGAGAAACTGTATTTTGTTCAATTACAGTTAAATTTAATCGACTTGAAAATAGTCATTTTCCAAACAGTCTCAGAATTCGATGAAATTAGTCTCGTTAGAACCGTATCGTCAAAACATAGCCAAATATAATTTTTCTGTAATTTTTAGAGGTCGTATGTAGCCCCGGTAATTTAAAATGTACGTTGGAATGAAATATATATTTATTTATATTTTAATTTAAAGAAAAATATATCGTAACAGCCGAATTGGGTTACGAGGCCTGTTCCATTGTGTCCGGAACGGGGGTATTTGCCTAGGAACATTTTTCGTTGAATTTATTTCGGAGTTCCGGACGATATACAAATTTAATAGAATTAAATAAATTAAATATAGGGGAAAATACGCGTATAAATACGCTTGCCAATACGAACCCTAGCCCTTCTTCCTGTAGCCGCCACTTTTACGATTCTATGGCCACAAACATCCGATTCTTTCTCCCTCTCGTTCTTCCAATTCACACAACGAAACCCAAATATCCACACACCAAATCGAAGAGCTCCTCAGGCTCTACAACATCAACGGTCAAGATCGGGTGTAATTAGCCGTGGCGCTCGGATTACGGGGTGAAAGCCCTCGACTTTGGGGTGGAATTGCTGAGTGAGGGGGGTGCGAGCTGGGCGCTGCTCAGGCCGAGGGTGGCTCGTTTGAAGGCCGACGTCGTGGGCCCACTGGATCGCCGTCTGATCATCTAGGGGAGGAGCAGCGATGGAGTTTTTGTTTTGAGGATGGGTTCATTTTGTTCGACGTTTACAGATCGATGTAGAAGGAGGATTAGTAATGTAATTATAGTTTAATTTTTATTTTAATTATTAAGTAATATAACCAATGTTTAAATTAACGTATCTCCTCCATACGGGAACGAAATTCAATGATTTCAGGTTCGTTAGAATCGAATTGACGAGATCTACAACATGACACCAACTAGAGCGTAAACCGAGCCCTTTGAAAATTCAGCAATTTTGAATGCGATTGACTTCTGAAAACCAATCTTGGTGAGAATATCTAATTTAATTATCCAATTAATTTAAATAATTATTTTATCAATGTTGAATGATTATTTGCATGTTGATCTGATCTGTGCTGTGTTGTATTGCGATTGTTGATGTGGTAAATGGTTATGTGTTGTATTGCGATTGTTGATGTGGTAAATGGTTATGTGTTGTATTGCGATTGTTTATGTACATTTCTTTTGTTAATAAAAGAACAAATATAGAAGACATGTTTTTATTTATTTACAACTCTTTTGTAAATAAATTAACTAATGTAAAAGGCATATTCTTTTATTTACATTTCTTTGGTAAATAAAAGAACAAATTTAGAAAAATATGTTTTAGTTACATTTTTTTTGTTTATATAAAAAAACAAATTTAGAGAATATATCTTTATCTACATTCTGTTTGTAAATAAAAAGACATTTTCTTTACCATTGTTTTGTTAAATAAAAGTAAAGATTAAAAGACATTTTATTTAACATTTTGTTTGTTAAATAAAAGGACAAGATTTAAAAGAACATTTTTATTAACATTGTTTTGTCATAAAAAAAAACAAGTTTCGTTTACAAAATAAAAAGATTAGTTTTAACATTTATTTTGTTAACAAATGAAACACAAAGCTTTAACATGAATTTTGTTAGTAAAATAAAAAGGACAAAGTTTTAACATTAAATTTTGTCAACAAAGTAGCATTTTGTTAAAAGGAACCAAAGTAACATTTTGTTAATAAGAACCAAAGTAACACTTTTTGTTAATTAGAACAAATTTATATTTTGGTCAATGACATTATATTAAACAAAATCAACATATTTTGTTAATGAAATTATATTAGACAAAATTAACATATTGTATTAATGGAGATATATTAGACAAAATTAGCATATTTTGTTAATGAAGTTATATTAGAAATAAACAAAACTCATATTTTGTTTACATCGAAGAGTTAAACAAACTCATATTTGGTTTACATTAAAGAAGATTAGAACAAAAAGTACATTTCTTCTAAAAATAAATATTAACATAAAAGACACATTTTTACCTTTATTTTTGTTTATACAATAAAATGCAAGTTTAATATTTATTTTTATTTATTAAATAAAATGCGAGCTTTAATCTTTATTTCAATTTGCAAAAGGAAATAAGGTTGGAATCTTTATTTTGGTTTATAAAATAAAGAAAATTTAGTCTTTTAAACTTTAATTAAAAGTTAAATAAAGATTTGATATTTTATTTTGTTTTACAAAATAAAATAAAGATTAGGTATTTTATTTAATTTACAAAATAAAGATGAAACCTTTTGTTATGATTCATCGAAATTATACATCAAATACTATATTATGTTATATATGTGACATTGAAATCCCGGTGTTGTGTAAATAGAAAGGGTTAACCAAAAACCCATATTATCACATCTTTAACATTGAAAAGGAATTGGTTCTTTTATTTGTATACTCAACACAAATATGACTTAGTAAACGAGTTATCTTTCCATTTGTGTTTTTCAACATAAATAGATCTTAGAAAAGGAATTAGCCTTTATGCATGAGATATTAACAATACAAGAAAATGGTGCAAAATTAAAATATACATTTTGCTAATAGAAAGATGGGAAAACAAATTAGACAATCTGCTTAGATCAGAAGAGAAAATTTGTTTAGTTAAAAAGAATTAGACAAAAATAGGCTTTTAGTTAGAATATTTTGTGTAAACAAAAATATCACTTTAGATAGGAACATATATTAGACGAACAAAATAATACTTTTATTTTGTTTGTTTGAGTTAGATTTATCAATAAAACAAAATACCACCTTTATTTGTTTTGTTAGGTTAGAGTTGTCAACAAAACAAATATACCTTTCCATTTGATATTGGAAACGCTAGAAAATGTCAACATAGGAAATAGTAGAAATAAAATAGACACTTTGTTAAAATAGAGATTAAAAAGAATTAAAGAAATACAATTATTTACATTTGCTATGTAAATAGGATTTGCAAAGGAAATTGAAACCATTTATTTACAAATAGTGTAAATAAATATGAATAAGAAATTAGATACATTTATTTACAATTAATGTAAATAAATATAACAAAAGTAAAAGTAAAACATTTATTTACATTTAGGTAAATAAGTAAGAAAAAGATAAGAATATATTTATTTACATTTAGGTAAATAAATAGGGTAAGAAAAAGAATATAATTTATTTACATTTAGGGTAAATAAATTAAAACATAGAAAGAATATAATTTATTTACATTTAGGTAAATAAAACAAAATATAGAAAAAGTATAATTTATTTACATTTAGTGTAAATAAAACAGAGTCATTAAAAGTGATATTTTTATCGTCATTTTAGATGCGATAAAAAGAATTGACTTTTGAAATTGGAATAGTCAAACGATTTATATTTATATATATAAATATAAATTATAAATTAAACGGAACGCGAGCGGCAGTTCATGTATCGGCAATCGTAACTTTAAACGGTTATACCGAGAGATCCGACCATCGGATTTTCCCAAAACTGGAACCGTTAGGACTGCTTTGGGAAGATCTTTCCAACGACATAAATTTCGTCAAAATCCAACGGTTAGATTTCAAGTTATGTGTAAATCAAATTTTGTTGAAAACAGCGCCAGGGTCGCCCATTGACCTGAAGCGTCGTTAAATTAATTTAGGCTATTTTTATATAAATAAAAATAGCGATAGGTCGTTATCAAATATTTATAACGATAGGAAATGTTTTCAAATTATTATATATATATATATATATATATATATATATGCGAGAATCATTTGAAAAGTCCGAGTTCAATCTCATTTAAAATGATTATACGACGTTCTAAGTCTAAGAGTTGAAGACGGTAATTGAAGACCGACAATCTTCACATCGAATGTATGTGTTGCTACTGAGACCCATGAGAGGAGTAGCTTCCTTGAAAGGGCTTCAGTGGTGGCCGTTCGGACGTAGTGTTGATTTGTACGGATTTGACTTTCGCTCAGACCCAGAGCATAAGTTTTAAATGGAATGTATGTCTGACGTTGTATTCCTTTATACTGTATTCGTTGGTCTCTATTTAATTTTTTTTTTGGTGGTTAACACCCTTCTCTGAGACATACGAGCTTAGAGGTTATATATTGGTAGAAATCAATGGTACGGTATGGACTGACAACGTGGCATGCCAAGATGCATGGATCAAGGCTTTTGTTGAAAAGCAGGCCTTGTGGTTGATGATCAAAGCATGGCCTGTTCAGGCGTAGCTTTTTGTATAACGTGACTTCGCGAGCCTCACACCACGGTATGAGTCAAAAACGGGATACGGACTGCAGGGAGTGCACACTTTTCTTTCTAGCTAGAGTGATGTCAGGGACCTACCAGCGCTGACATTTTACTTATGTGGATGATGGATTTTGAGGTACCTCGTGTTTTATAGGCCGTTGGTGGTCATATTATAGGTCCAAAGGGACCGGGAAGCGTGTGTTCCGGCATAACTAATCCACTGCCCATAGGCGGGGACCGGCCCTGAAGATCCAAGGGTTCACTGCGGGGGATCCAGAGGCATTTGCTAGAGTGTCTCGAATCGGAGAGGAGCTTGCCCCTAGCCTCGACTCATGATGGAAATCCAATTTCCAATACGACCTTGCGATTTTGATTGTAGAACTAGTATTGGCGACATGATATATGGTACCCATGCCATCTAGGATTGATACTTATGATTGAAATGTTTTTATTAGAACATATACACACTAGTATTAAACCCGTTTTATCGTATCAAGCATCTTTTGACCATTATAAGGTAAAACCCTATCCTCTAGTGTGCGTTGCATTGTGTGATGGGACTTGGGTCTTATAATGGTTTCATTTTTCTAAAAAGCATTGCGTTGTTTAGCGATTTACTTTAATTTATGCAACGACAATCCATTGGGATAAAACCCGTTCTGCATTAGCGGCGTGGTCCTTGGATTTGCCTTATTAGTTAAATTAGTTTAGAATTCTCACACCTGTCCCATGACTGACCTGTAGTTTGTTTCACTTTGCAAACTCGGGTGCCCTCTTTTCCACACGGGCAGTCGAGTAGCTTTTTGCAGATATCTATCTCTTTAGCAGGATTCTGGATCGATTCCTAAAGCTGTGTCCAAAGCATTAGGAAGTATTCTGCTGTATTAAGTTTATTTTCTTCCGTTGCAATGTATTAAAACTGTTGTAATTTATCTTCCGTTGTAATTTAATTTCGATGTACTCTGATATTCTGTACTCTGATGTAACATTATATGTAATGTAATAAAAGTCTGCTGTTATTATTCTAATGTTTTGAATTCCCAAAGTTAAAGTATTCGAAGAATTCCAACCTTTGGGTCAGACCTGTGTGGTTTATGGTCGATTCAAAGAGCGGGAATTTCCGGGTCTTTACACTAACTGATTATACATGGTGGTTTAGTGTCAGCTTTTTTAGTGGAGGTACTTGAAATTTAAGAGCCGTGGAATATGTGTTAGAACTTTTGCCAATACATGATTGTATTACAAAGTTAGATCTTTTGTCAATACAATATTGTATTACAAAGTTAGATCTTTTCGTCAATACACGATTGTATTACAAAGTTAAGATTTTTTTATCAATACACGATTGTATTGCAAATAGACAGTAACAACTATCAATGTTACTCAATAATGTCACAATTGTCAGGTCAAACTGTGATTATAGCAATGACAGTAAGCGAGACCGATTGTGCACTAGATTGGAGCGGTACACAACCGTCTCCGACAGACTAGAAGAAGAATATTTCAGTAATGTACGAGTCCAGAAATGGTTCTGTTTCCTTGAAACAATATTGCGGTCGTATGCACTGATTGACGTGATAACAATTTGTTTCCCAGGATAAAACGAACCAACCTCGTTGTGCAGTGCCAAAAAACGGAGCTCTGATGAACTAAAGTAGATTATAGAAACTTGAACAGAGGATTACTTCGAAGAAGAAGTAGCAAATTGAGAAGAATAACTAATGTGTATTCTATCTCGTTTTGGGCCATGTATTTATAGGTCGGAGGAAATGCCTATTCGAACATTAATGACCTTTGGAAAGGTTGCGACCCTTTAACCAAGCAGTGCATGAATGTGCGTTCGCATTTAAAAATGAAACGGTTGTATTCATTCAATTGAATGGACATGACAGATCAAAAGTGATCAAGTAACTCGTTTCAATACAACAGAACCAAGCTGCAAGAAACAGCCTATTTAACCATGAGACCCCAAGAGTCCCAAGGCACAAATCCCAATTTTTGACACTAATATAATATCGTTTCGTGGACCCCAAGAGACCCAAAGCACTAAGCCCAAGTTGACATCAATATAATCTTGTGTCATGGACTCCAAGAGTCATAAAGCACTAAGCCCAAGTTGACATCAATATGATATTGTGTTATGGACTCCTAGAGTCCCAAGGCACTAGGCTCAATTTGACATATATATAATATTGTGTCTTGGCTTAGCCACACCATTCACAAGCCCTCTTCTCCTTTATTTATATAATCCTATAGAGAAGTAGGTACTCATATTTCATAATGTGGGACTTGATTGTTTTTCCCTATTCTTCCAAAATTCCTCTTGCTAATTCATTTCCAACAATCCCCGACATGAATGAGCAGTCGTTCTTAGTTTCACAAATCATTTATCGCATCGGTTAAAGTAGCACATGGGCCTTGAACTTTCCTAGTGATTAGCTATTTGAATCATAGGCGAATCAGTAGACATAGAATGTACTTGAACTGTAAGCCTTTTGTGTAATCCCAACGTAGATAACACACGATAAATGTTTCTTATAATCCTTCGTTCTTTGTATGTGTTAGTTTTTGCCTTGAACACCTGCCTGGTCCCATAAGTGGTTAGAGAATTTGGCTTCATAATTCTCTTTGAAGCGGTGCCTTCGCACTTATGTAGGTGATTCTGTAAAGGTTATTTTCTAATTCCTCAAATACAGACATCATTAAAAGTATTAATACTTATCCTTTTCAACACGTAATGCACCGACATATCATAGGAATGGTTTGTGTGTAACAGTGCCATCAATTTGCTCTTAAACTTCATTGTCCCTTTGAACCTAGATCTTGAGATCTCCAGTCAACTAGGTGGGGTTTCCATTTTAGAAAAACCTTTATTCTATAAGCCTTAGCCCCATTCCCATCGACAAGATTTGAACTTTCTCTCTTGGCAAGCCTTTTGTAAGTGGATCCGCTAAGTTATCTTTAGATTGAATGTAATCGATTGTGATAACCCCGTTAGTTGGGCAACATTAGTTGGTTTTGGAGCTTTATCAGACAATGAACATAGCTTTATCAAACAATGACATATGGTTTTGGAGCTTTATCAAACTTCTCATGCCACTAATTTGGCTAGGGGCAACATTAGTTAGGCTGAATTTGGAGCTATTAAGAGTTAACGGGCCTTTTTGAAAAATTAGATAATTAAATTATATAATATTATAAGTATAGGATTTTCCTAAACCCTAATTCAAAATACCTAGCCGCCGCCGTTATCATTTCAATGGCTGAAACCATTTGAAAATCGATCCACATTTTCTCGCAAATTGTAAACTAATTCAAGATTTAAGTAAAGCAAAGATTGTTGAGCCTTGTTCCCTCTTTAATATCATACGGTAGAGATCGGATTTCGTTCACCAAAATGGCCAGATTCCCCCTTGAAAACCGCCGTGTTCGCACTGACTTTTCGGACCAGAGATGATCTCGAGTTGGCCATGGTGGGGGTGCGAGAGTAGGTGGCGATGGGGGCTACGACGTGGCGGGTTTAGATGTGGAGCCGGCGGCATGAGGAGGAGTGCAACGAGGAGGTTTTTAACGAACGATGGGTTCGGTTTTCAAATGCATCGCGAGGAAGAAGGTTAAAACAATAATTAGCGTGTTAATGTTAATTAATTATTTAATTAGCTAAACAAATGTAATTAAAGTCTAAATATTTAAATCTTCTCCAAACAGAAACGGAATTCGATGAATTTAGATCCGTTAGAACCATAAAATCAAGATCTATAAAATGGAAGTGACTAGAAGCAATTTGGAACAAGTTGATATTTTTGATCAAATTAAACGTCCTGTTTAATTTGATTAAAATAATCATTTTACAAATTCCTGAAACCAATCAAGGTGAGATCTCTATTTTTAAATAAAATTAATTATTTATTGCAATGTGAAATTTATATTTATTCTATATAAAATTCATGTTGGGGTTGTATAAAATTGTAATTGTTTGTTTGTGATTACGATGAACATATGAATTGGATTGTGTATATTCATGTTAGTCAAAATTTGTGCATAAAATAAAAACTATATTTTTATTGTATATATAAAAATAAAATATTCATTTTAGTCAAAATTTGTGCAAACCAATAAAAACCATATTTTTATTGTTTATATATAACTAAGATTATATCAATAAAAACCAATAAATAAAAATTATATGTTTATTGTGTATGTATAAAAAGGATATTCATGTTAGGAATAAATAAAAATTACATTTTTATTGTTTAAAGAATAAAAAGAATAACATGCTAAACATGCTTTGTTATTTAAAAAGTATCATTTGTTAAGCATGTTAGTTTGAAATAAAAATACCATTTTTATGTATAAAATGTTAGCGTAATAAAAATACCATTTTATGTATAAAATGTTAGCGTAATAAAAATACCATTTTTATGTATAAAATGTTAGCGTAATAAAAATACCATTTTTATGTATAAAATGTTAGCGTAATAAAAACACCATTTCTGTTGTATAAAATGTCAGCATCATAAAAATACCATTTTTATGTTACATATTAAAAATAGGATTTTCTGCAAATAAAAACATCATTTTTATTTGTCATGTTAATGTAAAGTTTTTAAAAACATAAAAATATTATTTTTATATTACATGTAAAGAGTAGGATTTGTATACATATGCAAATATCATTTTTATGTTAAGAATAGATTTGTAAACAAATTAAAAATATCACTTTTATGTGTCAAGTTAATGTAAAGATTGTCAACAAAATAAAAATATCTCTTTTATTTGTTTTGTTGAAATAGGATTGTCAACAAATGAAAATATCATTTTTATTTTGTTATATTAAAATAGATGTATACACAATTTTTATTTGTCATGTTGAATATTGAAATAATATGCAAATAAAAAAATTTCTTTTTATTTGTCATGTTGAACATAGAATATATTAAGAAAATAAAAAACTTCTTTTAATTGTCATTAGTAACATAGAAATTGTTTAACAATAAAATTCACATTTTTATTTTAGATTAAAAATGATCATTATTTGGAATGAAAGTATGTTAACATAAAAGTTCACATTTTTATTGTGTATTGGAAAAGATTGAACTTTGATTAGACTATGTTTACATTAAGATTTTCATTTTTAATGTATAAAGGATTCATTAAAAAGATTAAACTTTGATCAGATTATGTTAACATTAAAATTTACATTTTTTGAATCACTAAATAAGATTCATTGTGCAAAGAAATGTTTTTAACACTGAAATTTACATTTTTAATATAAATGAATCATTAAATAAGATCCATTGTGTAATAAAAATGTTTTGACATTAAAATTTACATTTTTAATGTAAATGAATCATTAGAAAAAGATTCATTGTTTAATAAATTGTGTTCACATTAAAAATTATATTTTTAATATAAAAGATGAATCATTAAAAAGGATTCAAGTTTGATAAAATGTTTTAACATAATAAAAATGTTTTAACAGTAGAAAATGTACATTTGTTTAATATTAACATTTACATGTTTAGTAGTAGAAAATGTACATTTGTTTAATAATAACATTTACATGTTATAGAAGTAGAAAATGTTCATTTGTTTAATATTAGCATTAACATGTTAGAGAAATAGAAAGATGTACATTTGTTTAATATTAACATTATTATGTTAGCGATACTAGAAAATTTGCTAGATTAAAACATTATCATTATTATGTTAGCAATATTAGAAATAATTCAAACCGAATTAGAATAACCAATGATTTATTTTGTTGTTGTCTGAAAACCCCACACGGGTATTGGGATGATATTTGACATACACAAGTCCCAATATTTAATTGTCTGTCAATCGATGGATTGACAGTCTGTGATGAGCGTTATTTATTTATTTTAATGCTCACACAGTTATAAACTTCACTCTGGATGTGAACGGACTATTTAATGATTATTTATCATTATTGTTGAATATATGCGATGTATGAAATCCATATAACTGAAATTATATGGTAATTGTTTGATTCGCATCCCGATTCAAGAATATTTTAAATAAAGAATATTTTAAAATAAAGAATGTTTTAAAATAAAGAATCTTTTAAAATAAAGATTATTTTAAATAATGTTCAGTGAAGAATAAATTATGATTTTGATGTCCAATTTTGGATGAGCACAAAAATATAAAAATGTGAAGCCGAGTTAAGTAGTAAACTCCATTTTAACCCGAACGGGTTTGTCGATCAATTTTATTCATTTAACAACCCGAAAAATCGGAACCAATTTAAAATTTTTATTTTGGTAATTTAACGGATTTCAAATATTTAAAATGATTTATTTTAAATAATAACGACTAAAAATTTATTTTAAACAAAGTTAGAACGTATAAATTTATTTTAATTATATTACGAGCCTGAAATGGCGCGGTAGTTTTAAAATTCGATTTTAACCTTTGAGTGAACATACGGAATTCAATATAAGTCAGAATTGGATAAAACTGAAAATGTTAGAATCTATTTAACTATATCTTGCTAACGAATGTAAGAAACTGAGATTTCACTTTAGAAATTAGAAGTTATGTCCAGTTTAAAATTTAAAATAGTCGCTATGGAATTTATATATATTATATATATTATATATATTTATAATATATATAAAGCCCTTAAAAATAGCAATGTTGCAAACGACCTCCGGTTACGACCTCCGTTTTCGACGAAACCACTTTTGTTGGATCCGGAATGTCCAGTTATCGCTAGATTCCAAAATTCATAATTTTTGGAATTAATATGTGAGCGTGGCAAAAGAAAACGTGTTTTGTCTATTTCAGTCAATTTGGATCGACTGGAAAATCACTGTCTTTCAAACGGTCTCCAAATTCAAAGAAATTAGTTTTTTTAGGACCGTATCATCAAAACATAGCTAGATTTATTTTTATGGAATTTTCGGAGTCACTATGAGGCCCTGGTAAATTAAAATGTATGTTGAAATCAATTTTGAATGTTAAATTAATTTATATTTTAATTTTAGCAAAAACTGATCGAAATAGCCGAATTGGCTTGCGAAACATATCCCATTGTGTTCGGAATGGGGATAAATAGCTAGGGGCGACAGTCGTTGGGTTCGATTTGGAGTTCAAATGAAAAAGTGACTTTATGGAAAATTAAAATAATTAAATATATAATTATTAAAACCCTCCTTCTTTTCCTTTTCCTCCAGCTACCGTTGACTCGTTCAAAAACCCAATTCACTTTACAAAAAAAAAATCCCGCATCGAATTACGTTGCGCCCTACCATCCCCGTCGCCGGAGCACCCACGCCGCCGCCAGCGTGGCGCCGCCCCCTTCAGCTCGAACCCTCCTCCCTCTTCTCTCTCCAACGCCCAAAATCGAGAACCGTAGCCTCAAACGAGCAACCCGCCGCCACCGTGGGGCCTGCCTCTGATCACCGCCGCCTCTGATGGCCAGCATGCCTCCCCCACCACCCAAACCCGGCGGTGAAACCCCCCTTCGATACGAGCTCTAGTTTGTAAAAAAAGAGGTGTGTTTTTATAATTTGATTTTTTATTTCAGTTTTAAATATATGTATAGAGTTATAAAAACATAATTATTATACATATTATCATAGAATAAAAATAGGGTTTTTATTGTAGATAAAAATACGATTTTTTTTATGATATAAAGATTTGATTTTAATATGATTTTTAGTACGGTAAAGTTATGATTTTTAATAACTTAAAGTTTTGATTTTTAATAACTTAAAGTTTTGATTTTTAATAACATAAAGGTTTGATTTCTATGAACATATAGTTGTGACTTTTATATATGTAGCGAAGTAAAAATGTGATTTTTATATGGAAAGCTAATTTGTAAAAATGTAATGTTTATAATATAAACACAGTTATAAAAATATGAACTTTATTTTATAAGTAGCAATGTAAAAATATGATTTTTATATAAGTAGATTAGAAATAAAAATACGATTTTTATGTATATAGATTTAAGATAAAAATATGATTTTTATTATACAAATAGCAGTATAAAAGTATGATTTTTAATCATATATAGCTTAGATAAAAATGCGATTTTTTAATATGTAAACCTCGTGTTAAAAATGTGATTTTTTTACTATGAACAGCGTGAAAAAGATAGCGTTGGAATTTCGAGCAAATCCGAACCGTTCAAAAATAAGGAATGGAGGAGTGGATCCGGAAGGTGAGAACTTTTCACTTGAATTTATTTTCCAGTTAAAATATATTAGGAAGCAGACGGTGCTTAGTAGCACCCGACACCCATCGTCCACAAACCATGGACGACATTTTTGATTGTTTGGTTTGGTTGATTTATTTGGTTGAATTGGTTTGAGATGGGAATGAATGGATATAATTTGGTTTGGGAAATGAAATGAATTAATTAGAATTGGTATGTACATGGCGCGAGCCATTAGGCGAGGGATAGGGCTAGACCCTATTCCGGTTCTTGTATCGTGCCGTTATGCTGCCAAAATTTTCTAAAAATTGTTAGAAAAATTTAGTTAGCCAAAAATATTATTTTTAGCTTATAACTACGATAAATAAAATAATTTATTGGATAGTTAAAAATAGGAATACACATCCATTTACAAGTCGGACGACTTGTTTATGCTCGTCTATTTTTATGATATCGATTGGGACGATATATTTTACACATCGCCCAACCGCACAAATAAAATCTATGTTTGTTGTTTGAAAACCCCACACGGGTATTGGGATTATATTTTGCATACACGAATCCCAATATTTAATTATATGTCAATCGATAGATTGACAGACTGTGATAAGCGTTATTTATTTATTTTAACGCTTATGCAGTTGTGTAGTGCACACTGGATGATGGTTGATTATTTATTGTTGTGGTTATATACATGTATTGTATGAAATCCATATAACTAACATTATATGGTGATTCACTGTGTCTGATTCCAATTAAGTAAGAATGAATATTTTAAAATAACAAATATTTTAAAATAATATTCTGTAAAGGATTAAAATATGGTTTTTATGTCCGATTTGGATGGACACAAAATTATTGAAATATGTGAAGCCGTATTGATTAAATTTGCTCCATTTTAACGCGAACGATATTTATATCGATTTTATTCATTTTTATAATGAATATCAAAAAGGAAAAGATTCCAAAATCTGATATTTTGAAAAGATTATCATTTAAATATTATAATGATAAAGATTATTCAATTTTGATTTAAAAATTGAAGTAAAAGTGGAATCGTTTTAAAACGAATTTATAAATACGTTTTGAATGAAATATATATATCTATATATTAATGGTTTTGAATAGAACGTGCCGTGCCGCGGCCATTCGCGAATTTCGGCCATTGACTTCAAATTGCCATTACAGGAGATCCGACCGTCGGATTCTTCTAAAACCTGAACTGTTGGGTTTGTATCGAAAAGGGCTTTCCAAAGAATATAAGGGATTTGAAATCTAATGGTTGGATTTGGAATTATGTCCAAATCAAATTTGGAAAAGGTCGCTATGGCCGCAGTTCGGTGGCTGTTATTGGAAACCGACTGAAATAGCGATAATAAAATTATTAATAATTTGTGTAAAATCATAATAAGTGATTTGGAAAGAATTGGGATGAAAAATTCCATATTTGAAAAGATAAAAATATATTTTTATCGAAATGAACTAGTTATTTAACTAGAAATAATAATCCAATATTTTTAAATAAATAAATTTGATTTGTTAATGGTTTTAATATAATCATAAATTTCCAACGAATAAATTGGAATGGATTGGAATGGAAATCATCTTCGGAATATTTCGATATTGGATTTCGTGATTATACGGGTATTGTTATGGAAATTTGGAAGATATATGTTACATCGTTATTTCCAATACGATATTGGTTGGTTTCAGAATTTGATATTGAATATAAGCCGATATATTTTCTGTTCAGAGCCTTGTATTTAATATCAAATGTGATTTTGGGTTTGTCGTGAACGGTGTCTTCATTAACACTGTTCTTAAACCCAAATGAGAAAAGAATAAATCTTTTAATTAAGATTTAGAGAAGAATACCAATTAATCAACATTTAATTGGGATTGAAATTGAATGTGAATTGAGTTTATTGTGAACTGTGTTTTAACGACATTCGTTCTTTAACCCGATTTGCAGTGAATGTGATTTGGAATTTATAAATCTTTTATTAAGATTTAAGGGAATTTTCCAAAGTAAAGTTTTCCAATTAATTAATATTTAATTGGAATGGAATGGAATTCGATTTGGTAATAATGAAATGAGCTTCTGTGGAGGAAGACGGATACTATATATGGAATTTAAAAGGCTTTGCCGTTATTCCATTTATATTATTAGTCGAATACGGAAATTGATATCGATTATATACTGATTTGTTATCCGTGAAAATTCCATAATTAATGGAATATGATTTTGGGTTTGTCGTGAACGGTGTCTTAAATAACACTATTCTTGAACCCAGTCAAGAAAATTAGAAACTAACTAGAGATTAGCTAAGTTGAATGGTTTCCTGGGTATTGATCTGATGTTGGTTTCGGCCTTCGGGATTAATGCTAAGGGAATTGTTCTCTTACTAATTTACGGTTAGAAAATGATCGAGAATGGAGTATCACCAATTTTGCTCCAAGCGATAGTTAAATCTTTAAATAGATTTGAACGTGAAATGGTAATTAATATTTACCGATAACACAGTGGTGTTAGATATGGAGTACTACCAGTTTTTCTCCATGGGATGAATAGGTTGGGATTGGGAAATTATTAAATGATTACTTCGGTAAGGTGAGCTAATCCCGATTATTTTGGAAAACCTTAATTTGGTTTGATATCCAAAGGAAGATGAAAGAATAAATTTTAAAGAATTTATCTTTGATACAATTAATGGGAACCTATCCTTAGCAATGTGAATATTAGGATAAAAGAATATTCTGAATTGGAATGAGACATATGTTGTGTTTGTGTAGCACTTGTTTATTATATACGCGAGTTATTCAGAAAGGCCGGGTTTATACCCATTCTGAATAACTGATTCGACGATAAGTCGACGATGAAGACGGTGGTTGAAGACCAGAGGTCTTTACATTGTTTGGATGATTACTGATGTCTTGATTGGGCTGTACACCCAAGACGAGGTAATAAGTGGTGATCGTCCAGACGTACTTGGACATCAATGGATATGCGAGGGCCTCTCTCCTATATTGGACATATGCGACGAGGAATAACGTGCCTCCGGTTTTGTTCAGACCCAGAACGGACTTGCAAATGAACTGTATGTCTGACATTGGATTTTATTCTGTGCTGATTGATCTCTATTAAATACATATCTGTTGGTGGCGGAGAATTTATTCTCTTGCTTAACACCTTTCTCTAAGACGTACGAGCTCAGAGGTTATATATTGATAGACATCAGTCGCACAACGTGAATTGCCTGTGTGGCATGCCTAAGTGGAAAATGATCAAGGATTTTTTTGAAAAGCAAAGTCTTGTGGTTGACGATCAAAACACGGCCTGTGTGGCCTAGCTTTGTGTAGTGTTAATTCGCGAGCCTCACACCCCGGTGTGAACCAGAATTGGGAGAGGATCCAGGGAGGGCATGCGTTTCCTTCTAGCTAGAGGTGGCGTCAGCGTTTTGCAAGCCTTGACATTGATATTATTTTTACCTATGTGGTTGATGGATAGCGAAGCGCCTCGTTTATATCGTTTACTACGGGAACCGATGCATTATATGATCAAGTACTAATCAGACTTACGCCCCATAGGATGGGGAAATGCATGTTCAAGAATTTTAATCCACTAACGTAAGTGTGGATCGGCCCTGTGGCTCCTAAGGGTCACTCTAGCTCTGATCCTGAGACACGGGCTAGAGCGTCTCGAAGCAGGCTAGGACGATCCCTTGCCTTGGTTCATGATGGAAATCCAACTTCCAATACGACATTTTGCGGTTTTGATTGTAGAGCCTAGTATGACGACACAGTGGGATGGGGCACCCATGTCGTCTATGATTGATATACATTTATATTTGAAATTGTTTTTGACACTATACACTTATAGTAATAATAAAAGATGAAATTTAACGTATCAAGCATTATTTGGCTATTACAAGGTAAAAACTCTATCCTCCGGCTTGCGTTGCATTGTGTGATGGGACCTGGGTCTTATAATAGCTTCATTGTTCTTTATTTAGCATTGTGCTGTTGGTTTTATGCACTGGTATTCGTGGGAGGAAACCTGTTTCGTGTTATACGGCGTGGTGCCTTGATTTACCTAACTTTAAAAATAAAGATAAATAACTGTCTTAGTTCTCACACCAGTCACATGACTGACCTGCAGTTTATTGTTTTAACCTAAACTCTGGGTGCCCTTATTTTCCACACGGGCAGCTAGTATTTTTGGTTTTGCAGATTTATTCGTACACGATCCTGGTTTATAGTTGAAGGGATATTCGTAAAGCTCTGTATCCGTGTATTTCTTTCAGTTGTGTTTTATATTATTTTCCATGGCATAATAATTTGTAATCTCTGATATTTACCAAATGTATATTATTTGTTCATACTCTGTATATTCTTGTACTCTGATGTAAATTGTTATAATAAGAAATGAAATGTTCTTCTGTTTGTGTTCTGATTTGTCGTGTTCGCATTACAATCCAGGCTTTTCTTTACGGGGAAGTTTGGGGCGTGTCAGTTTGCTATCAAAGCTTTGGTTTACGGAGCTCGAGAACAAGGCATATTAGAACTAAACGAAAGAATTCATCAGAGATTGGATTAGTAATATCCAATAAGAATGACTCGTTAGAGATAGGATCAGTAGTATCCTAAAACGAGTGTGAAGTGTGCTGTTTTTAAAATAAAAATGAAAACAAACTTTGTTTTGAAAATTTAAACCTCATTAAATGTATTTGAGTAATTTATGTTAAATTGAATTTGGACAATCGAGTATATAAATATTTTGCACATACGTATGATCCACGTGAATACGAAATCTTAATATACTGGATAGATATAGAATCACACTCTAGTCGCCCGGAGATAATTCTGATGATCACTCGAGCATCATCAGCATTTATGTTCGAGTTTTCGAAAGAGGGATTTCTATATATTTCCAATTGGCTGGTGTGAGAACCGAAACTTAGTTAGAATTTATTATTTGTGATTTGGCGTTAAAAACATGATTTTTGAGTACATAAAAAATTATGAATTTGAAACGTTAACCAACTAATTGATTACTGGTTGTATTGTGTGATTATTAGTTTAACTAATAAAATTGTTGAAACTAATATGTACACGAAAGGTAAAGTTAGCCAAATTGAGTCAAACATAGAATTGAATTGAAAATTTATTGCATTTGCATATATGTACATGTATATACATTGAACAGGTCATAACATGGAGTCTAAGAAGAGGAATAAAATTGTATGCCCGACAAATAGGTACATGTTTATTGTATTTCTTGGGGTTTTGATGATTTTATGAGCCGATTAGCTGTTTCTTTTTCTTTTTGAGATGAGAGGGCCTGTGTGGCAGTTTGGGGATTTTCCCAATGCTCCCCGTACAAAGGAGGTTATGGCGAAATTTTTCAAAAATTTAGGGTGTTAGCTAAATTTTTGAAAAATTTGAAAAGTTTTTAGAAACTGAAAAGTTGAAGAACTTAAGCCATAATTAAAATAATGAAACTTGAGTTGATTAGTAAAACAACTTTCAGCTCTGTTCCTTTTCGAAGACGAAAAGATTTTAAGTGGGGGAGATTGTAACAACCCAGATAATCGGAACCAATTTAAAATTTTTATTTAGGCAATTTTAACGGATTTCGAATATTTAAAATGATTTATTTTAAATAATAACGACTAAAAATTTATTTTAAACAAAGTTGGAATGTATAAATTTATTTTAATTATATTACGAGCCTAAAATGGCGCGGTAGTTTTAAAATTCGATTTTAAACTTTGAATGGACATACGGAACTCACTATAAGTCAAAATTGGATAAAACTGAAAACGTTAGAATCTATTTAACTCTATCTTGCTAACGAATGTAAGAAACTGAGATTTCACTTTAGAAATTAAAACTTATGTCCAGTTTAAAATTTAAAATAGTCGCTAAGGAATTTATATATATTATATATATTTATAATATATATAAAGCCCTTAAAAATAGCCATTTTGCAAACGACCTCCGTTTTCGAAGAAACCTCTTTTTTTGGTTCCGGAATGTCAAGTTATCGCTAGATTCCAAAATTCATAATTTTTGGAATTAATATGTGAGTGTGGCAAAAGAAAACGTGTTTTGTCAATTTCAGTCAATTTGGATCGACTGGAAAATGACCGTTTTTCAAACGGTCTCCAAATTGAACGAAATTAGTTTTGTTAGGACCGTATAATCAAAACATAGCTAGATTTATTTTTCTGGAATTTTCGGAGTCACTATGTGTCCCCGGTAAATTAAAATGTAAGTTGAAATCAATTTTGAATGTTAAATTAATTTATATTTTAATTTTAGCGAAAACCGGTCGAAACAACCGAATTGGCTAGCGAAACATATCCCACTGTGTTCAGAATGGGGGTAATTAGTTAGGGGCGACAGTCGTTGGGTTCGATTTGGAGTTCAAATGAAAAAGTGACTTTTTGGAAAATTAAAATAATTAAATATATAATTATTAAAACCCTCCTTCTTTTCCTTTTCCTCCATCCACGGTTGACTCGTTCAAAAACTCGATTCACTTTATAAAAAAGAAAAAGAAAAATCCTGCATCGAATTCCGCCGCGCCCTGCCATCCCCGTCGCCAGAGCACCCATGTCGCCGCCAACGTGGCGCCGCCCCCTTCAGCTCGATCCCGCCTCCCTCTTCTCTCTCCAACGCCCAAAATCGAGAACCCTAGCCCCAAATGAGAAACACGCCACCACCGTGGGGCCAGCCTCTGACCGCCTCCGCCTCCAATGGTCAGTGTGCCTCCACCACCACCCAAACCCGGCGGTGAAACCCCCCTTCGATACGAGCTCTAGTTCGAAAAAAAAGAGGTGTGTTTTTAAAATTTGATTTTTTATTTCAGTTTTAAATATATGTATAGAGTTATAAAAACATGATTATTATACATATTATCATAGAATAAAAATACGTTTTTTATTGTAGATAAAAATACGATTTTTTTATGATATAAAGATTTGATTTTAATATGATTTCTAGTACGGTAAAGTTATGATTTTTAATAACTTAAAGTTATGACTTTTAATAACTTAAAGTTTTGATTTTTAATAACATAAAGGTTTGATTTCTATGAACATAAAGTTGTGATTTTTATATATGTAGCGAAGTAAAAATGTGATTTTTATATGGAAAGCTAATTTATAAAGATGTAATGTTTATAATATATTATAAAAATATGAACTTTATTTTATACATAGCGATATAAAAAATATGATTTTTATATAAGTAGATTAGAAATAAAAGTACGATTTTTATGTATATAGATTTGAGATAAAAATATGATTTTTATTATACAAATAGCAGTATAAAAGTATGATTTTTAATCATATATAGCTTAGATAAAAACACGATTTTTAATATGTAAACCTCGTGTTAAAAATGTGATTTTTTACTATGAACAGCGTGAAAAAGATAGCGTTGGAATTTCGAGCAAATCCGAACCGTTCAAAAATAAGGAATGGAGGAGTGGATCCCGAAGGTGAGAACTTCTCACTCTAATTTATTTTCCAGTTAAAATATATTAGGATGCAGACGGTGCTTAGTAGCACCCGACACCCGTCGTACACAAACCATGGACGACTTGTTTGATTGTTTGGTTTGGTTGATTTATTTGGTTGAATTGGTTTGAGATGGGAATGAATGGATATAATTTGGTTTGGGAAATGAAACGAATTGATTAGAATTGGTATGTACATGGCGCGAGCTATTAGGCGAGGGATAGGGCTAGACCCTATTCCGCATCTAGTATCGTGCCGTTATGCTGCCGAAATTTTCTAAAAAGTGTCAGAAAAATTTAGTTAGCTAAACATATTATTTTTAGCTTATAACTACAATAAATAAAATAATTTATTGGATAGTTAAAAATAGGAATACACATCCGTTTACAAGTCGGACGACTTGTTTATGCTCGTCTATTTTTATGATATCGATTGGGACGATATATTTTACACATCGCCCAACTTCACAAATAAAATCTGTGTTTGTTGTTTGAAAACCCCACACGGGTATTGGGATGATATTTGGCATACACGTATCCCAATATTTAATTATATGTCAATCGATAGATCGACAGATTGTGATAAGTGTTATTTATTTATTTTAACGCTTATGCAGTTGTGTAGTGCAGTCTGGATGATGGTTGATTATTTATTGTTGTGGTTATATACATGTATTGTATGAAATTCATATAACTAACATTATATGGTAATTCACTGTGTCTAATTCCAATTCAGTAAAAACGAATATTTTAAAATAACAAATATTTTTAAATAATATTCTGTAAAGGATTAAAATATGATTTTTATGTCCGATTTGGATGGACATGAAATTATTGAAATACGTGAAACCGTATTGATTAGATTTGCGCCATTTTAACGCGAATGATATTTGTATCGATTTTATTCATTTTTATAATGAATACCGAAAAGGAAAAAAATTTCAAAATCTGATATTTTGAAAAGATTATCATTTAAATATTATAATGATAAAGATTATTCAATTTTGATTTAAAAATTGAAGTAAAAGTGGGAATCGTTTTAAAAAGAATTTATAAATACGTTTTGAACGAAATATATATAATATATATGTATTATATATATATATTAATGGTTTGAATAGAACGTGCCGCGCCACGGTCATTTGCGAATTTCGACCATTGACTTCGAATTGACATTACGGGAGATTCGACCGTCGAATTCTCCTAAAACCGGAGCCGTTGGGTTCGTATCGAAAAGAGATTTCCAAAGAATATAAGAGATTTGAAATCTAACAGTTGGATTTGTAATTATGTCCAAATCAAATTTAGAGAAGGTCGCTATGTCCGCAGTTCGGTGGCCGTTATTGGAAACCGACTGAAATAGCAATAATAAAATTATTAAAAATATTAATAATTTGTGTAAAATAATAATAAGTGATTTGGAAAGAATTGGGATGAAAAATTCCATATTTGAAAAGATAAAAATATATTTTTATCAAAATGAACTAGTTATTTAACTAGAAATAATAATCCAAAATAAATAAATTGGATTTGTTAATGGTTTTAATATAACCAGAAATTTCCAACGAATAAATTGGAATGGAAATCATATTCAGAATATTTCGATATTGGATTTCGTGATTATACGGGTATTGTTATGGAAATTTGGAAAATATATCTTATATCATTATTTCCAATACGATATTGGTTGGTTTCAGAACTTGATATTGAATATAAGCCAATATATTTTCAATTCAGAGCCTTGTATTTAATATCAAATGTGATTTTGGGTTTGTCGTGAATGGTGTCTCCATTAACACTGTTTTTAAACCCAAATGAGAAAAGAATAAATCTTTTAATTAAGATTTAGAGAAGAATACCAATTAATCAACATTTAATTGGGATTGAAATGGAATGTGAATTGGGTTTATTGTGAACTGTGTTTTAACAACATTCGTTCTTTAACCCGATTTGCAGTGAATGTGATTTGGAATTTATAAATCTTTTATTAAGATTTAAGGGAATTTTCCAAAGTAAAGTTTTCCAATTAATTAATATTTAATTGGAATGGAATGGAATTTGATTTGGTAATAATCGAAATGAGCTTCTGTGGAGGAAGACTGATACTATATATGGAATTTAAAAAGGCTTTGCCGTTATTCCATTTATATCATTAGTCGGATATAGAAATTGATATCGATTATATGTTAATTTGTTTTCCATGAAGATTCCATAATTAATGGAATGTGATTTTGGGTTTGTCGTGAATGGTGTCTTAAATAACACTATTTTTGAACCCAGTCAAGAAAATTAGAAACTAACTGGAGATTACCTAAGTTGAATGGTTTCCTGGGTATTGATCTGATGTTGGTTTCGGCCTTCGGGATTAATACTAAGGGAATTGTTCTCTTACTAATTTACGGTTAGAAAATGATCAAGAATGGAGTATCACCAGTTTTGCTCCAAGCGATAGTTAAATCTTTAATTAGTTTTGAACGTGAAATGGTAATTAATATTTACCGATAATACAGTGGTGTTGGATATGGAGTACTACCAGTTTTGCTCGGTGGGATGAATAGGTTGGGATTGGGAAATTTAATAAATGATTACTTCGGTAAGGTGCGCTAATCCCAACTAGTTTGGAAAACCTTAATTTGGTTTGATATCCAAAGGAAGATTAAAGAATAAATTTTAAAGAATTTATCTTTGATAAAATTAATGGGAACCTATCCCTACCAATGTGAATATTTGGATAAAAGAATATTCTGAATTGGAATGATGCGTATGTTGTGTTTGTGTAGCACTTGTTTATTATATACGCGAGTTATTCAGAAAGGTCGGGTTTATACCCATTCTGAATAACTGATCGACAATAAGTCGATGATGAAGACGGTGGTTGAAGACCAGAGGTCTTCACATCGTTTGGATGATTACTGATGTCTTGATTGGGCTGTACACCCAAGACGAGGTAATAAGTGGTGATCGTCCAGACATACTTGGAGATCAATGGATATGCGAGGGCCTCTCTCCTGTATTGGACATATGGGACAAGGAATAAGGTGCCTCCAGTTTCGTTCAGACCCAGAACGGACTTGCAAATGGACTATGTGTCTGACATTGGATTTTATTCTATGCTGATTGATCTCTATTAAATATATATCTGTTGGTGGCGGAGAATTTATTCTCTTGCTTAACACCCTTCTCTGAGACGTACAAGCTCAGAGGTTATATATCGATAAACATCAGTCATACGGCATGAATTGCCTATGTGGCATGCCTAAGTGGAAAATGATCAAGGATTTTGTTGAAAAGCAAAGTCTTGTGGTTGATGAGCAAAGCACGACCTATGTGGCATAGCTTTGTGTAGCGTTAATTTGCGAGCCTCACACCCCGGTGTGAACCAGAAATGGGAGAGGATCCAGGGAGGACATGCATTTCCTTCTAGCTAGAGGTGGTGTCAGTGTTTTGCAAGCCCTGACATTGATATTATTTTTACCTATGTGGTTGATGGAAAGCGAGGTACCTTGGTTATATCGGTTACTGCGGGAACCGATGCATTATATGGTCGAAGTACTGACCAAACTTACGCCCTATAGGGTGGGAAAACGCATGTTCAGGAATTTTAATCCACTAACGTAAGTGTGGACCGACCCTGTGGCTCCTAACGGGTCACTCGAGCTCTGATCCTGAGAAACGGGCTAGAGCGTCTCGAAGCGGGCTACGACGATCCCTTGCCTTGGTTCATGATGGAAATCCAACTTCCAATATGACATTTTACAGTTTTGATTGCAGAGCCTAGTATGGCGACATAGTGGGATGAGGCACTCATGTCGTCTATGATTGATACATTTATATTTGAAATTGTTTTTGACACTATACACTTATAGTAATAATAAAAGATGAATTTTAACGTATCAAGCATTATTTGGCTATTAAAAGGTAAAACCCTATCCTCCGGCTTGCGTTGCATTGTGTGATGGGACCTGGGTCTTATAATAGCTTCATTATTCTTTATTTAGCATTGTGCTGTTGGTTTTATGCACTGGTATTCTTGAGAGGAAACCCGTTCCGTGTTATACGGCGTAGTCCCTTGATTTACCTAACTTTAAAAATAAAGATAAATAACTGTCTTAGTTCTCACACCAATCACATGACTGACCTAGAGTTTATTGTTTTAACCTAAACTCTAGGTGCTCTTATTTCCCATACGGGCAGCTAGTAGTTTTGGTTTTGCAGATTTATTCGTACAGGATCCTGGTTTATAGCTGAAGGGATATTCGGAAAGCTTTGTATCCGTTTATTTCTTTCAGTTTTGTTTTATATTATTTCCCGCGGCATAATAATTTGTAATCCCTGATATTTATCAAATGTATATTATTTGTTCATACTCTGTATATTCTTGTACTCTGATGTAAATTGTTGTAATAAGCAATGAAATGTTCTTCTGTTTGTGTTCTGATTTGTTGTGTTCTCATTACAATCCAGGCTTTCCTTTATGGGGAAGTTTGGGTCATGTCAGTTCATTTTATAAAGAATATCAAAATGAAGTGATTTCTAAATTTAACATTTTGAAAATATTAATATTATAATATGGTAAAGATATAGAATATTCAATTTTGATTTAAATTTGTAAATAAAGTGGGAATCAATTTAAAAAGGATTTATAAATATTTTATAAAGTACGTTTAAATAGAAATCGACGATAATATATGCATATGCATATATATATATATATATATATATATATATATATATATATATATATATATATTTAATGGCCTGAATAGAACACGCCACGCAACGACTGTTCACGAATTTCGACCATTAACTTCAAATTGGCATATCGAAAAGAGCTTTCCAATGAATATAAGAGATTTGAAATCTAATGGTTGGATTTGGAATTATGCCCAAATCAATTTTAGAAAAGGTCGCTATGGATGCAGTTCGGTGGCCGTTATTGGAAACCGACTTTAAGGGCCTTAATAAAATTATTAAAAATATGGAGTAATTGTGTAAAATCATAATAACCGATTTGGAAAGATTTTGGATGAAAAATTCCAAGTTTGAGAAGATAAAAATATATTTTATCAAAATGAACTAGTTATTAACTAGAATAATAATCCAACATTTTTAATTAATTGAATACAATAAATTGGATTTTGGGTTTGTCGTGAATAGTGTCTTTAATAACACTATTCTTAAATCCCATATGAAAAGAACAAATCTTTTAATTTAGATTATTAGAGTTTCCAATTATGTTTAGTAATTGGAATAAAACGAAATGTGAATTGGGTTTATCGTGAAATGTGTTTTAAACGACATTTGTTCTTTAACCCAATTAACAGTGAAGATATGATTTGGAATTTACAAATCTTTTATTAAGATTTAAGTGGAAATTTTCCAAAATAAAGTTTTCCAATTTAATATATTAAATTGGAATTGAATGGAATTCGATTCGGTAATAATCGAGAATGAGCTTCTGTAAAAGAAGACCGTTACTATATATGGAATTTAAAAGGCTTTGCTGTTATTCCATTTATATTATTAGTTTGATACGGAAATTTATATTGATTATATATTGATCTGATTTCTGTGAAGATTCCATATTTAATGGAAGATGATTTTGGGTTTATCGTGAACAATGTTTTAAACGACATTAGTTCTTTAACCCAGTTAAAAATAAGATTAGTAATGATTTTTGAGATTAAAACTAAATTGGAGTTTTATTACTATGAATATTTTATTAAATGAAGATTCTGAATTGGAATGAGGCGTATGATGTGTCTTTATAGCACTTTATTATTGATTATAAAATACACGAGTTATTCGGAAACTACGGGTTTAACCCATTCTGAATAATTAATACGACGACCAAGAGTCGAAGATGAAGACGGTGGTTGAAGACCGGTGTCCTTCACATCGTTTGGGTGATTACTGATGTCTTGATTGGGCCGTACACCCAAGACAAGGTAATAAGTGGTGATCGTCCAAACGTACTTGGAGATCGACGGATATGCAAGGATCTCTCTCCTGTATTGGACATATGGGACGAGAAATAAGGTGTCTCTGGTTTCGTTCAGACCTAGAACGAACTTGTAAATGGATGTGTGTCTGACATTGGATTTCGTTTTGTGTAAATTGATTTCTATTAATATATAACCATTGGTGGCGGAGAATTTATTCTCTTGCTTTACACCCTTAGAGGTTATGTACTAATAGTTATTAATCGCATGGCGTGGATTGCCAATGTGGCTTGCCAAGATGCAAATTGAAACACCCCACCTCCGTTAGGGTCACTCTCAAAGGGAATGCCCTAATTTTGGTGGAGGTTTATAAGTATAAGTCACAGATATACAAGACAGATATAAGAACACATATTTGTAAACAGCGGAAAAACAAACAACTTTTATTTCATAAAAAGCAAATACGTGTTACAGCAACATCACCATGATTGTCTTACATCTTTTCCAAAAACATAACATAACACTTTCATAATCTGTCTTGATTACATTATTTAAAGAAGCATAAATAAAACATAGATAAACTGCAAAAGCCCCATAGTGGTTGTCCAAAGCCATAGTTCAAAACGAAAGAGTCCAAGCAATACATTTCTCTTCTTCAAGCTGGATGTTAAGGCTGGTCAAGCTGCAGTGTTCCCTCCCTGTGGACCTGGGGGGGAAACGGAAGAAAAGAAGACGAAAGAAAAGTAGAGTCAGACATAAAGCCTGAGTAAGTCTAGTACTATTCTGTCTATGAATAAAGAACTGGGTATGATAAGTATAAACAAGAAGTGGGAAAGCACTATAAACTTGGTTAAGTTGTCTAGGGTCGAATATACTATCGTACCCCCTGTTAATCTCTAAACCCATATAAACTAGTTTCCAACTGGCACCCCATAATCAGGGTGATGTGATCCATTCAATGATGATCGGCTCCTACTCGCATAGTTACATGTGTCTTACGGCCCCCGATGTCGTAGTTACCTATGCTGGTCCCACCATGGGGTGTATCAAGTCCCATGGCGGCGGCCCGACACAATCCTAGAATGCACAGGTATGCTACTGGTGCCCAGTGCCTTATTTTTCTGCGCCGGAGTGTGTGCACGCCCGCACCCCGTTAGAACCTACACTGCTGCACCACCGCCGTTGATTTGACCTCTTACAATCAGCCCAGTAATCGTGCCCCACCCTGCCTAGTTTCAGGGTATCATGATACACCTTATAGGGTTACTGCTGAAAAGGGTCCCCCGTTACTAGGTTTTCTATCTCTAGCCAACATGCTAAGTTGGTTAAGTGTTTTCTAACCTAACCCCACCAGTCCGTTTAGTTTAGCATGTTCCATTTTGATTAAGTCTTTAGTCCACTTAATCCTAACAGTTCTGACTCAGCCTTAATTGTCTTATTAAGGCCCTGACCTCTCACATTAGACAGGTATTGTTGTGGCTGCCTGTTGCCGGTTGGTTCCGGGCAGTCTTACGCCACAACTCAGTCTAACCTCGGGTCCTTATTGGGCTTCATGTTTAACCTCCCACATTGGATAGGTATTGTTGTGACTACTGGACAGCCGGGCGGTTCCGGGCAGGTTTACATTACAACTCAATCCAACCTCGGGTTAAACACATCATATTTTCTACATTTACATATTTTGTCTTTCTTCTTTATTTATATGTAAATATTTGCGGCCCATTATTAAGTTAATGGTGTAAAGGTTACACCAATCATGGGCCCAACCCATACTTGAATTTGGGCCCTTCTACTTTATATTTTCATTCATTAGTTAATTAATTTAGCCCAACGTTTTTCCCCCGTTTAATACGTTCGTTCATATGTTGGGCTTAACCCTTTTTAAGCCCAACTTAGCCATGCGAAAGAGGGGAGGCTTAAAGCGTGATTACATACACAAAAAGGGGATTGTGAGCGCATGAACTTGCAATGTGACGTTGGAACTACAAAATAGAAACTGGTGTACTTGCATAGTAGTAACATATACTTTGGTCATAAAGCATAGGTGACATGAATCAAACCATGTAAACTTGTAGTTAAGATAAGAATCTAAATTAGGTGTCACATAGTCTTAACTACAACATAGACCTATGTTCTTATTTAGGCATAATGTCAAACATAAGCAAATCATGTTCATAAGGTTTCTACATGTTTACAAAGAGGATTACTTTTGTTACTAATACAAAAGCATAGTTCAACTTAAATCATAATTTAAGTCTAATCACATAACAATGGTACAAATATACTTATGCATAAATATTCCTAAACATGGTGTTTACTTTATTCAAGCAAACTTGTAAAAAGGGATTTTTGAGTCTAACATAGCCATGTCTCACATATGTCATCATATAATTCTTGCTAACAATATAGAACTAACGTGGTTTTCAATTATGTAAAATATCAATCATAGCCTAGTCATATTCATAAGTTTGCAAATAGGTTTCTAATACAAAACATGGCTTAATACATGGATCATGGTGCCAAAATTTCAACATAGTTTCCATATGAATTATGATAACCCAAACTTATTCCAATTACTTCACAAAAATGATGTTTGTATAAAAATACACATTATGATGGTATAATAGCAAAACCCCAAACTTGCATGAATTTCAATTAATCAACTACATACATGTAGCTTCAACATGGATTACATAATTTGCGAATATTCCAAACGTATACTTGCATAAAACTACCGCATGTAGTTTTTCATAATGAATAACATAATTCAAGAATATCCAAACGTATACAATATTCCAAATTGATAGCAACGTACAAATATGAATTACTTTATCGCCACAAATCAAGTATACAGACTAACACAATTATTTGTTCATACCAAAATAATACTCTACTTACAATCGTTGCGGCGAATTCTCTAATTTAGGAATTTAGAGATACGATTCCTTTTGACGTAGGCGTTGATTTGGTTTGCTTGAATTGCTTTAGGCTTTAGAATTTTCCTCCTAATCTTCTCTCCAATTTGGTGGCTACTCCTAGACGTTCCTCAGCAACATGGCGGCTTTGTTCTTATTTTTGAATGAATAGATTAGGGTTAGTCTAGGGTTATTTTTATAGAGGTTATGAACTGATTAGAGCCATCGATGTTGCCTGGATTGATCATAGCCATTCATTCGAAAGAGAGACCAATTAGAGCCTGCCACCTAGCCCTAATGACAAAGCAAGCTTCTGAAAATCGGCCAAACACAGACCTGGCCAGCCAGGGCTTTACCAGACCTGACCAGCAGGTCATTTTTGACCTGGGCGCACTTGGTAGGTGCGCCAGGTCAAAAATGTACTGGCGCACTTCACAGGTGCGCCAGTGCATTTTTGTTCTGGCGCACTTCCCAAGTGCGCCAGTGCATTCTGACCCGTTTTTCCGGTTTTTCGCCCAACTTCGTTCGTCCATAACTTCTTCATACGATATCCGTTTTACGCAAACTCAGACTCTATCTCAAGCATAATTTCGAGACGAACGCAATGGCGTATCCCGTTTCCCTTAATTCTTTGTTTTCAAATTATTTATTCTTTAATTTGTTAATTTCACAGTTATAGAATTCGCGGGGTGTTACATTCTCCCTCACTTAAAAGGATTTCGTCCCCGAAATCTTCAAGTTAGGAGGAATGTATATCCTAACATCAAATCATCCATCTACTCATCCATCAAACACGAGCATCCATTGTCCTTAAAAGACTTCTAATGCTTCATGATCATATGCGAAGTGTGTGTGTACATGTACTTATCTAATGCAAAATCAGGCGGTCTACTGATTCAGTTGACCTCCTTAATGCGAATTATGTAAGTGCTATGAATCCATTATGAATGCAAATTTTCCTATTCATGATTCTACATGAGTGCAAAATCATTCAATACAAATGCAACATCCACATGACAACACATTAAAGTTCAACCATATACGAATGCAAACATATATGCATATGCAATATGAAGTGACTGAGCCGATCTAAAACCTAGATTGTGTGTGTATATGCAACCACGAGCAACCACTAGCAATCACTTGCAACCACTTGTAACCACCATACATAACATGTTTCAACTACATGTTTTCATCCAAAGGGTTTCTACCTAAAAGATAAGGTCGAGGAAATATACCTAAAAGATAGATAAAAGCGCAACTTAAGGAAAAAGAAAGATCAAGGACGTACCCTCGAAAAGAAAAGGGTAAGCAGTGCGTATTCTAGCTTCAGTTTCCCAAGTCGCGTCTCCCTCGGCGTCGCTCCACTGAACTTTGACGAGTTTGACTTCGCGGTTGCGTAGCTTCTTCACTTCCGTTCCTAATATGCGGGTTGGAACTTTTCCTATGGTTGCTTCGCGTTCCACTTCGGCCTCTTCGAGGATATTTGGCTCTACCACTTTAGCAGACTCATGTAGACATTTTCAGAGATGTGAAACGTGAAAAACGTTGTGGACTCCAGCCAGTTTCTCGGGTAGCTCTAATCTATAGGCCATTTTCCCAATTTTCTCGATGATAGGGAATGGCCCTACGAACCTTGGTGCTAGCTTTCCTGTGGTTCCAAAACGAACAACGTTTCTTAGCGGTGATACCTTGAGAAAAACTCTGTCTCCAACCTCAAATTCAAGATCGGTCCTCCTCTTGTCGGCATAGGACTTTTGTCTGTCTTGGGCCGTTTTCATCCTTCTTCGTATTAAGTCTACTTTCTCTGAAGTCTCTCGGATCATATCTGGTCCAAGTATGAGCTTATCAGTAGACTCCCACCAACAAGTGGGCGATCGGCACGGTCTTCCATATAAAGCTTCGAAGGGCGCCATTCCGATGGTTGCTTGATAGCTGTTGTTGTAGGCAAATTCCACCAAAGGAAGGTGGTCTTCCCATGTCCCTCCGAAGTCGAGGACGCATAGCCTTAAAAGGTCTTCCAAAACTCTGTTCACTCTCTCTGTTTGGCCGTCGGTTTGGGGATGATAGGCTGTGCTCAAGCATAACTGCGTTCCTACTGCTTCTTGCAGACTCCGCCAAAACTCACTGGTGAAGATGGGGTCTCGGTCACTAACAATGCTAGACGGTATTCCATGGAGTCGAACGATTTCCTTGAGGTAAAGTGATGCTAGGGATGAGGCAGTTCTTTTACTTTTGACGGGTAAAAAGTGGGCGCTTTTAGTAAGCCTATCCACTATTACCCAAATGCTAGTGTTGCCTCTCCTAGACCTAGGCAGCCCATCTATGAAGTCCATAGAGATGCTATCCCACTTCCACTGCGGGACCTCCAGAGGATGTAGTAGTCCGCCAGGCTTTTTCTGTTCCGCCTTAACCTGTTGGCACACCATACACTTAGAAACGAATTCTGCCACGTCCTTTTTCATGCCGTTCCAGAAGAAAGTCCTTTTTATGTCTTTGTACATTTTATCTCCGCCTGGGTGTATCGTCATCTTGGAGTGATGTGCTTCCTCGAGAACCTTCTTTACTAAATCTTTTGTCTGTGGGACGCATAGTCTTCCGTCTCGCCTTAGCAAACCCTTATCGTCTATGGAGTATCTGTTGAGGTGACTTGAAGTCTCACCCCTAATTAGCCTATCAATTATTTCCACAAGCTGAGGGTCTTCGCGTTGTGCTGTCCCTACTGAATCTACTAAAGTTGGTCGTACTTCGAGGGATGCTAGCAGGCCTGGTACAAAATCGGAGGAGGGCCTAAAGTCGAAGCTGGCTATAAACTCTAGGCTTTGTCTTTCAACAAACAGCGGGCTTAGGGTCAATTTCTTTCGGCTCAACGCGTCTGCCACTACGTTGCCTTTGCCCGGAGTATAAGAGATTTCGAAATCGTACGAGGCAAGAAACTCCATCCATCTTTGTTGCCTCAAGTTAAGATCCTTCTACGAGAAAAGATATTTCAACGATTTATGGTCAGTGTAAAGTTCGAACTTCTCACCTAGGAGATAGTGTCGCCAAGACTTGAGTGCAAAGACGATGGCGGCTAACTCAAGATCGTGGGTTGGGTAGTTCCTTTCATGTACTTTCAACTGCCTCCCGCCATAAGCTACTACCCTTCCTTCTTGCATTAAAACGGCGCCTAGTCCTGTCCCACATGCATCTGTATAAACAGTGAACATCTTGCTCCCATCTGGCAGCGTCAAAACTGGGGCTGTTGTAAGAGCCCTTTTCAGTCGTTGGAAAGCAAACTCGCAATCCAAGTCCCAATTGAACACTAGATTCTTCTTAGTTAATTTCGTGAGCGGAGCTGAGATTTTCGCAAAATCCCTTATGAACTTTCGATAGAAACCCGCTAGTCCTAGAAAGCTTCGGACCTCAGTTGCATTCCTTGGTGTCTTCCAATCCTGTACCGCCACTACCTTAGCAGGGTCCACCGCTAACCCTTGTTTGGATACTATGTGCCCAAGGAACCTCACCTCTTCTCTCCAAAAGTGGCATTTGGAGAATTTGGCTTTTAGTTGATGGACTCGCAAAGTTTCCATGATTGCCCTTAAGTGCTGAGCATGTTCCTCTTCACCCTTTGAGAAAAATAAGGATATCATCTACGAAGACCACTACGAACTTGTTGAGGAAATCTCTGAATACCCTACTCATCAGGTCCACGAAGTAAGCAGGTGCGTTTGTCAAGCTGAAAGGCATGACAAGCCATTCAAAGAAGCCGTCTGGGGTTCTGAATGCTGTTTTATCGATGCTATCTTCAGCTACCCTTAGCTGATGAAAACCGGTTGCTAAATCGAGTTGGGAGAAAACAGACGCTCCTACAAGCTGATCGAACAAATCGTCAATTCTAGGGAGAGGGTGCCTATTCTTCTTCGTTAGCTTATTGAGCTCCCTATAGTCAACACATAGACGGAGTGAACCATCCGCCTTTGTAGCGAACACCACTGGAGCGCCCCATTCTGAAATGCTCCTCCTAATGAACCCCTTTTCTAGAAGCTCTTTAATCTGTTTACTGAGCTCTTTCCTTTCCCGTGGGGCCATGTGTCTAACGGGCAACGCAACGGGCTTTGCATTATCTACAAGATATATGCGGAAGTCTATTTCCCGCTTCGGAGGCAAGCCCTTCACCTCTTCGAAGACATCCGGATATTCCCGGACCACTTTAACTGATTGCAAATTTTCAACAGAGGCATCTAGCGATTCAAGATAACTAAGCATAACCGCATACGAGGGATTACAAGAAATTTCCAAAGTATTACCGAGCTGGGTTAGGAGCCTAACAACCCTTTTCTCACAATCAAGGATGGCCCCATTACTGGATAGCCAATCTATACCCAAAATCAAACCATACCCCGAAAAGCCCAAAACAAAGGCACTACACTGAAATCCTACACTTAGAATAGAAATTTTCAATCCCAAACAGATCATAGACAAATGAGTCGGGCCCCCAATTGGGTTTGAAACAATTAAGGGGTCCTCTACCATACTAGTTTTTAGGTGCAGAGATTCTACTAAAGCAGACGAGATAAAGGAGTGTGATGCGCCAGAATCAAATAAAGTGCGAACGGGGTGATCATAAAGATAAACTACACTTTCTACAGAAGTGTTTGTACCTCGCTGTTGCAAAGGTGGCGCTTCCAGCACATGAACCTGTGCCCCGGGGGTGGATCCAGCCCTCTGCCCCTGTCCTCGTTTCTTTGGGCAGTCCTTAGCCCGGTGGCCTGTCTCACCGCAAGAAAAGCACCCACCATTCTCCTTGGCCTTCTTTTTCCAGCAGTCCTTTACTAAGTGTCCCACTTTGCCACAGAAATTACACTTCCTCTTCTCTTTGTTGCCTTTCCCGCCTTTCTTAAAGTCCGTCTTCTTAGGCTGCAAACCCTCTTTCTTCCCTTGAGAGCTTTCTGCCTTTGTCTCCTTCTTGCCCTTATCCTCTTCATTCAGTAATGCCATTTGCACCAATCTTTCATACGTGGCCCCCATGGGTATATGGGTCATGGCCAAACTGTGTAATGGCTCATTTAACCCTTTGACGAAACGGAGAGCCTTCTTATGCAGGGTGTTGACTAGGTCAAGCCCAAACCTAGCCAGCTCATCGAACTGATTCACATATTCTCTGACTGTCTTGTTCCCTTGCTTAAGAAATAAGAATTTTTCCAACTGCAAACTCCTTTCTGCATCTGAGAGAAATTTAGTCTCAAACCTTGCCCTAAAGTCCTCCCATGTCTCCACTGGTCTTTCAGCATTAGTGACTTCCCACCAATAGGATGCCTCGCCCTTCAATAGCCACACCGCCAATTGTACTTTTTGTCTATCTTCTACCTCAAAGATGATGAATAGGTCCTCAGTTTCTTTCAGCCAATTCCTAGCTGCTACGAAGGACTCAGTTCCATGGAAATCCTTTCCTCCCATAGCTTTAAAATCTTTACATATCTTAGCAAACGTGTTTCCCCGAGGAGGAGGTGGAGGAAGAGGTGCTGCTGCAGCTGGATGATTTCCTGCAGCTGGGGGAGGAGGAACGGTAGGACCTGGCTGAGTAGCCCTTGCTTCTAAGAACCGTCTAAAGCAACCAGGTATTGGTACCCCTTCCGGTAAGTTAAGATCTTCGGACATGCTGAAACAAAAAGGATAGATTCAAAACGAAGGATAAGAGATAGTACCTATGGCTTTGGGTAGTGGACTTTGCCTTTTAAAATAAAATAATAATATTTTTTTTTCTTTTAAAAATGCTTCTTTAAATTTCCTTTTTGAAAATAAATTTTCAAAACTTTTTATCTTATCTGGTAAACCTATGCTCTGATACCAAGTGAAACACCCCACCTCCGTTAGGGTCACTCTCAAAGGGAATGCCCTAATTTTGGTGGAGGTTTATAAGTATAAGTCACAGATATACAAGACAGATATAAGAACACATATTTGTAAACAGCGGAAAAACAAACAACTTTTATTTCATAAAAAGCAAATACGTGTTACAGCAACATCACCATGATTGTCTTACATCTTTTCCAAAAACATAACATAACACTTTCATAATCTGTCTTGATTACATTATTTAAAGAAGCATAAATAAAACATAGATAAACTGCAAAAGCCCCATAGTGGTTGTCCAAAGCCATAGTTCAAAACAAAAGAGTCCAAGCAATACATTTCTCTTCTTCAAGCTGGATGTTAAGGCTGGTCAAGCTGCAGTGTTCCCTCCCTGTGGACCTGGGGGGGGGGGGGGGTGGGAAACGGAAGAAAAGAAGACGAAAGAAAAGTAGAGTCAGACATAAAGCCTAAGTAAGTCTAGTACTATTCTGTCTATGAATAAAGAACTGGGTATGATAAGTATAAACAAGAAGTGGGAAAGCACTATAAACTTGGTTAAGTTGTCTAGGGTCGAATATACTATCGTACCCCCTGTTAATCTCTGAACCCATATAAACTAGTTTCCAACTGGCACCCCATAATCAGGGTGATGTGATCCATTCAATGATGATCGGCTCCTACTCGCATAGTTACATGTGTCTTACGGCCCCCGATGTCGTAGTTACCTATGCTGGTCCCACCATGGGGTGTATCAAGTCCCATGGCGGCGGCCCGACACAATCCTAGAATGCACAGGTATGCTACTGGTGCCCAGTGCCTTATTTTTCTGCGCCGGAGTGTGTGCACGCCCGCACCCCGTTAGAACCTACACTGCTGCACCACCGCCGTCGATTTGACCTCTTACAATCAGCCCAGTAATCGTGCCCCACCCTGCCTAGTTTCAGGGTATCATGATACACCTTATAGGGTTACTGCTGAAAAGGGTCCCCCGTTACTAGGTTTTCTATCTCTAGCCAACATGCTAATTTGGTTAAGTGTTTTCTAACCTAACCCCACCAGTCCGTTTAGTTTAGCATGTTCCATTTTGATTAAGTCTTTAGTCCACTTAATCCTAACAGTCCTGACTCAGCCTTAATTGTCTTATTAAGGCCCTGACCTCTCACATTAGACAGGTATTGTTGTGGCTGCCTGTTGCCGGTTGGTTCCGGGCAGTCTTACGCCACAACTCAGTCTAACCTCGGGTCCTTATTGGGCTTCATGTTTAACCTCCCACATTGGATAGGTATTGTTGTGACTACTGGACAGCCGGGCGGTTCCGGGCAGGTTTACATCACAACTCAATCCAACCTCGGGTTAAACACATCGTATTTTCTACATTTACATATTTTGTCTTTCTTCTTTATTTATATGTAAATATTTGCGGCCCATTATTAAGTTAATGGTGTAAAGGTTACACCAATCATGGCCCAACCCATACTTGAATTTGGGCCCTTCTACTTTATATTTTCATTCATTAGTTAATTAATTTAGCCCAACGTTTTTCCCCCGTTTAATACGTTCGTTCATATGTTGGGCTTAACCCTTTTTAAGCCCAACTTAGCCATGTGAAAGGGGGGAGGCTTAAAGCGTGATTACATACACAAAAAGGGGATTGTGAGCGCATGAACTTGCAATGTGACGTTGGAACTACAAAATAGAAACTGGTGTACTTGCATAGTAGTAACATATACTTTGGTCATAAAGCATAGGTGACATGAATCAAACCATGTAAACTTGTAGTTAAGATAAGAATCTAAATTAGGTGTCACATAGTCTTAACTACAACATAGACCTATGTTCTTATTTAGGCATAATGTCAAACATAAGCAAATCATGTTCATAAGGTTTCTACATGTTTACAAAGAGGATTACTTTTGTTACTAATACAAAAGCATAGTTCAACTTAAATCATAATTTAAGTCTAATCACATAACAATGGTACAAATATACTTATGCATAAATATTCCTAAACATGGTGTTTACTTTATTCAAGCAAACTTGTAAAAAGGGATTTTTGAGTCTAACATAGCCATGTCTCACATATGTCATCATATAATTCTTGCTAACAATATAGAACTAACGTGGTTTTCAATTATGTAAAATATCAATCATAGCCTAGTCATATTCATAAGTTTGCAAATAGGTTTCTAATACAAAACATGGCTTAATACATGGATCATGGTGCCAAAATTTCAACATAGTTTCCATATGAATTATGATAACCCAAACTTATTCCAATTACTTCACAAAAATGATGTTTGTATAAAAATACACATTATGATGGTATAATAGCAAAACCCCAAACTTGCATGAATTTCAATTAATCAACTACATACATGTAGCTTCAACATGGATTACATAATTTGCGAATATTCCAAACGTATACTTGCATAAAACTACCGCATGTAGTTTTTCATAATGAATAACATAATTCAAGAATATCCAAACGTATACAATATTCCAAATTGATAGCAACGCACAAATATGAATTACTTTATCGCCACAAATCAAGTATACAGACCAACACAATTATTTGTTCATACCAAAATAATACTCTACTTACAATCGTTGCGGCGAATTCTCTAATTTAGGAATTTAGAGATGCGATTCCTTTTGACGTAGGCGTTGATTTGGTTTGCTTGAATTGCTTTAGGCTTTAGAATTTTCCTCCTAATCTTCTCTCCAATTTGGTGGCTACTCCTAGACGTTCCTCAGCAACATGGCGGCTTTGTTCTTATTTTTGAATGAATAGATTAGGGTTAGTCTAGGGTTATTTTTATAGAGGTTATGAACTGATTAGAGCCATCGATGTTGCCTGGATTGATCATAGCCATTCATTCGAAAGAGAGACCAATTAGAGCCTGCCACCTAGCCCTAATGACAAAGCAAGCTTCTGAAAATCGGCCAAACACAGACCTGGCCAGCCAGGGCTTGACTAGACCTGACCAGCAGGTCATTTTTGACCTGGGCGCACTTGGCAGGTGCGCCAGGTCAAAAATGTACTGGCGCACTTCACAGGTGCGCCAGTGCATTTTTGTTCTGGCGCACTTCCCAAGTGCGCCAGTGCATTCTGACCCGTTTTTCCGGTTTTTCGCCCAACTTCGTTCGTCCATAACTTCTTCATACGATATCCGTTTTACGCAAACTCAGACTCTATCTCAAGCAGAATTTCGAGACGAACGCAATGGCGTATCCCATTTCCCTTAATTCTTTGTTTTCAAATTATTTATTCTTTAATTTGTTAATTTCACAGTTATAGAATTCGCGGGGTGTTACACAAATGATCAAGGCTTTTGTTGAAAAGCAGGGCCTTGTGGTTGATAATCAAAGCACAGCTTATTTAGGCATAGCTTTGTGTATAGCGTTACTTCGCGAGCCTCACACCCCGGTATGAACCAAAAACGGGAGAGGACTGCAGAGAGAACATACGTTTCCTTCTGGCTAGAAGTGGTATCAGTGTTTTGCAAGCCCTGAAATTTTACTTATGTGGATGATGGAATGAGGCGCCTCGGATTTGAGTCCCTAGTGGCTCTATATTTACGCCCCATAGGGCAGGAAACGTATTGTTCAGGCATTATTAATCCATTAACATTATTTATGAGCCGGTCCTGAAGATCCAAGGTGTAGTTGCGGCTGAGCCTGAGACATGGGCTAGATTGTCTCGAATTCGGTAAGGACGATCCCTTGCCTTGGTTCATGATGGAAATCCAACTTCCAATACAACACCATGCGGTTTTGATTGTAAAACTAGTATGGCGACATAGTATATGGTCGCTATATATGCCGCCCATGATTGATACATTACGATTGAAATGTTTTTGAAAACATGTACACACTAATAATAATATCAAATTCGTTTTATCATATCAAGCATTTTTTGCCATTATAAGGTGAAACTCTATCCTCCGGTTTGCGTTGCATTGTGTGATGGGACTTGAGTCTTATAATGGCTTCATTTTTCTAAAAAGCATTGCGTTATTTTAACTGATTTACTTTAAATATGCACTGGCAATCCAATGGAGTAAACCCTGTGATTAGCCTTATTATTAAATAGGTTAAGTAAGATTTCTCATACCAGTCTCATGACTGACTCGTAGTTTGTTTCACTTTGCAAACTCGGGTGCCTTCTTTTCCACACGGGCAGTCGAGCAGATTATTTCGCAGATTTATTGAGCATGATTCAGGATTGAAGCTTAAAGCTGTTTCCAGATCATTGATAGTCTTCCGCTGTGTTTGTGTATTAGTTTTGCTGCATTGTATTACATTTATTGTAAATTATCTTCTGCTGTATTTTATTCAATGTACTCTGATATTTTGTACTCTGGTGTAACATTATTATAATGTTTATAAAAGTCTTCTGTTATTTATTCTAATGTTGTTGTATTCCCAAAGTTAACGTATCCGGGTTTTGAACGGTCTTGGTCGATTTAGCGATCGATAAGGCTTGAGCGAAATTCATGCCGTTACAGTTGATATCAGAGCTTTGGTTAGCTCAAATCTTCGGGGTACAACTCGTTGGAATTGAACAAAAGACTCATCAAAGGTAGGATTAGCAATATCCTATAAAAGAATACTCATTAGAGAGAGGATCAGTAGTATCCTGGAATGAGAAAACTCGTTAGAGATGGGGTTAGCAATGCCCTGGATTGAGTTGAGAGTGACAAGTTTATAATTAACGTATTTGTGATTATATATATAATTCAATCTTAGATAATATGATTTTTGAATATATAATAGTTGTATATTTGAAAAGCTAATCAACTAATTGATTGATGGTTGTGTTGTGTGATTATTAGTTCAACTAATAAAATAATTGAAACCAATAAAAGAATGACAATTGAATTGGTTAGGTAAACAACTTTAGCTTCGTTCCTTTTCGAGGATGAAAAGATTTTAAGTGGGGGAGATTGTAACAACCCGGAAAATCAGAACCAATTTAAAATTTTATTTTTAGAAAATTTTAATAGAAAATGTGTCAGAATTTAAAAATTCTATTTTTAAATAATATTAAAGCTATTAAAAATAGCCATTTTACAAACGACCTCTGTTTTCGACGAAACCACTTTTGTTGGATCCAGAATGTTAAATTATTGCTAGGTTTAAATTTTCGTAATTTTTGGAATTAATATGTAAGCGTAGCAAATTAAAATGTGTTTTGTCAATTTCAATCAAATTTAATCAACTTGAAAAAGGCCATTTTTAAAACGTTCTCCAAATTCGAAGAAATTAATTTTGTTAGGACCGTATCATCAAAACATAGCTAGATTTATTTTTCGGGAATTTTTGGAGTCCGTATGTGGCCCCGGTGAATTTAAATGTACGATCAAACTAAATAATTAAATGATTTATATTTTAATTTAAAGAAAAGTGGACTGAGACGATCAAACGGGCTGAGAGGACCTAGCCCATCGTGCCCGAAACGGGGATATTTGGCTAGGGGCAACATTAGTTAGGCTGAATTTGGAGCTATTAAGAGTTAACGGGCGTTTTTGAAAAATTAGATAATTAAATTATATAATATTATAAATATAGGATTTTCCTAAACCCTAATTCAGAATACCTAGCCGCCGCCGTTATAATTTCAATGGCTGAAACCATTTGAAAATCGATCCTCATTTTCTCGCAAATTGTAAACTAGTTCAAGATTCAAGTAAAGCAAAGACTGTTGAGCTTTGTTCCCTCTTTAATATCATACGGTAGAGATATGATTTCGTTCACCAAACTGGCCAGATTCCCCCTTGAAAACCGCCGTGTTTGCACTGACTTTTCGGGCTAGAGATGATCTCGAGTTGGCCATGGTGGGGGTGCGTGGGTAGGTGGCAATTGGGGCTGCGCCGTAGCGGGTTTGGTTGTGGAGCCGGCGGCCTAAGGAGGAGTGCGACAGGGAGGTTTTTAATGAACGATGGGTTCGGTTTTCAAATGCATCGCGAGGAAGAAGGTTAAAACAATAATTATGGTGTTAATGTTAATTAATTATTTAATTATCTAAACAAATGTAATTAAAGTCTAAATGTTTGTATCTTCTCCAAACAGAAACGAAATTCGATGAATTCAGATCCGTTAGAACCATAAAATCAAGATCTACAAAATGGAAGTGATTAGAAGCTATTTGGAGCAAGTTGATATTTTTGATCAAATTAAACGTCCTTTCTAATTTGATTAAAATAATCATTTTACAAATTCCGGAAACCAATCAAGGTAAGATCTCTATTTTTAAATAAAATTAATTATTTATTGTAATGTGAAACTTATATTTATTCCATATAAAATTCATGTTGGGGTTGTATAAAATTGATATTGTTTGTTTGTAATTACGATGAACATCTGAATTGAATTGTGTATATTCATGTTAGTCAAAATCTGTGCATACAATAAAAACAATATTTTTAAGGTATATATAAAAATAAAATATTCATGTTAGTCAAAATTTGTGCAAACCAATAAAAACCATATTTTTATTGTTTATATATATATATATAACTAAGATATTCCATGTTAGAAATAAATAAAAATTATATGTTTATTGTGTATGTATAAAAAGTGTAGCGACCCACATTTCTGGTACCTTTGAGCTGACCAAACAACACTAATCCAACCCAAATGATAATAGAAACCCAGATGCCAATAGAAAGAATTTAGAGGATGAGATAAGAAAGAAATTTTAGAATAAAAGAATAAGAAGAAGAACATGACACAGAATCAGAGGCTCACATCGCAGCGGAATAAAAAATAATATAGAAATAATCTTTATTGAGAGCTTAAAAAAAATACTTACAACATCAGAGTACATTAATACATCTGGACAGTTATAATAACCTATCCTTATATACATCACATAGCGGAATAATTACTAATACGTCTGAACTCCTTTTGCATGTATTTTGAACTTCGCAGTGTCCAATAACCTGAACCTGTACAACCCGGGCTAACCTGAGCATTACAAATACCGGGTCAGTCTGGTGAACAAGAGTGACCAACCCACTAAGTTTATATAACATCCATATTGATTTTAAAGCTCAAAATCCTTTTGAAAGAAAAGGATAATTGTAATACCTGCCCACACATAAATACAGACGGTTTTTACCTTACTATAACCCAAAACAGTTTTGAAATCATATATTATTCTGATACTATAATAGTGTCTAAATACAAATAAATAACAATCTAGTGGAACGCTTGCATCTCACGCTCCACATATATATAGTATACAATCAAAAACCGCGGGCGCTTATTGGAGATTGGATTCCGACCATGACAAGGTATGGAACCACCTACCGATAGTGTATCTCTAGAGGCGAATACACTAGGTTCAACAAGAACGTCTTGCAACCCGGCCCACACATGACCAGCCACTCATTTCGCTTGAGTGTATCGAATGTATATCACCAACGGTTGGGATCAGCAACTGTTTCCCGAAAAGGGACAGCATCAAAAAGATTATACAAGCAAATGGGATTTCTCTAGATATGTGATTATACACCCTAATGGGAGCGACCCACATAGCCATGCTGCCTGCCCGATTTTTGTCATTTCCCGGTTAATGAGGCTTGAGGCTACGTTTACTTATCAGCACATCACTTTGAATGCCACGTCGTTAGATCTATCAAATCACTAATTGACGTCCTCAAAAATACACTGGGAACGTTTGAAGAAATCAATGTATGTGACCATCTGGAAATACTATGTCAGACACTCGTCCATACAAGTCATCCAGGAACTGAATGAACCGAAGGCACCCTCCTACCACATCCTAAGATCAGTAGCGAGAAGTCCTTGCAATCCGCAAAATCTCAACCATGACCGAATCACGTTAGAATACCTCTGGTAGCTAGCCAGAGAATAATCGACAAGTAATCCTTCCGCTTATGAAGATCCACGGTCTTCAATGCTCCATCTCGACCATCTTCTGATATCTTCAACGTTTACGTACTTATTGGTCGGAATGGGTTTCGAATATAAATTCGATCCCGGTCTTTCCGAAACAATAATCGATTTGGCCAGATTTTGATAGTCGGTGATTTAACTATCAAAATAAACAACCATCACTCATATAAAATATAAAGTGGATCCATTGGTTCAAAATACAGCATCACTTGGCCTTTTTAGTTTAATAGTTGTTTAATTAAATTTCTAAGTCTTCCCACATTTTTACTCCCGCTTTCCAATTCTTATTTCTAAACAATTTACTCAGCTTATAATCCTCGAAATTTAGTTTATAATATCCTTTACGAAAATATTCATTTAATTCCCTCAACTGCCCTCGTTCCTAAACTAATATCATTCTTGGATAATCATGAAGTCGTTACAAGTTGGGGTATTTTATTTACCTCTCAGACCTTGAGACGACAACAATCTTGTCTTCTGAATAGATAGAAGCTTATCAACAAAATATTATTTTTAACATTTTTCCCAATACTTATATTTAATTTAGAAACCCCTTTTTAAATTACCACTCTTCTTAATTCTGTCCAAAACAACTTCTTTTAGATTTAAAATATTCTTCTCTAGATCTTTATCGTTGGATTTTCACTTTTATAACCAAGTCCAATCCATTAAGGTTTTCGTTCGATTTTAACTCATGTTAATCTCGTTTAAATTTTCCTTTTATATGATTCCCTTCCAGAAAGTAAATCCAAAATCTAACTCATACAAATATGAGTAAACTTATTAAAATCATTTTTAATCATAAACAAGGTTTTGCTAACCTAACTTCTTTCATCACCATTTCCATTCCAACCTGGTTTCTTTCAAACATTATTTACTTTAAAAGTTAACATCATTCTTCTTATAGAAGTCTGGGCTTGATTCAAACCAACTTGGTTTCATTTGAAAACTTTATCATATATTGAAACCTTGTTTACCGAGTTACCTTATGAATTCATATTCATATTACATTTTAAAAAAAATCGCGTTTATAAATCAACTTCTCGTTAATAGTCTAACATACTTTAAATCAGATAGTTTACTTCATTATAAATTATAATAATTAATCTTTTCTTGAATGGTTATTTTAAAATGATACTTAACTTCAATAATAATCAACAATCCAATAATTGTTTTTAATAATCAATTATTGTGCAAGTAGTCAACTTTGTCATCTTAAACAAGGTTACTTTGTTAACCATTCCCACCTTGTTATTTCTTTTAAATTAATAAATAGAATTAATTTAAATAATTTCATTCGATTTTATTAATAATCGAATAAAATTCAATAATCTCATTTAGTTGCTTTATTGAAAAGAATTAATTCAACTCTTAACCATTTTGTCAATTTATATTCACTTGCTTGCAAAATCCATTAACCTTCAAATCTTACTTTACATACTCGTTTAAGAGTTTCAAGATAAAATTATTATTTATTTTCTTTCATAACTTCATTTAAAAATAGTCTATATAAAATAGATTTCAAACTTGTCTTTAGTTATAAAACAAATTTTATAACTTTCTATTGATTTATGCGACGGTAAATCAATATTTATAAACCGATTCATTTACAAACCATCTGCCGATAATTACTTAACCAATATCACTCATTGGTTATTATGCAACAAGTGTTGAACAATTAACAATCAATCAGACTGATTAACAGTTCATATAAATAACAACATATTTGAGGAATCCGGTTGGATTCCTCTAACCTATCCTTCAATGCATCACAATGGGTTACTTCAAATTGAATATGACAGCAGATTTCATCACGGTAATCATGAATAAACAGTTTACTGATAATCAACAATCAATTAACAACATCTAATCAAGTACTAAATTATGTAATACGTTTATTTTAATATAAACGCAAACAACAAGGTAAGTTACCTTGTTGGAATCTAATCGTTAAAATGACGATTTAATCTGATTAAACTAAAGAAACGTTTAATTTAATCAATGGATATAAAAAGTATTCAGCACACGTGCAAACAGTAATTCAATCATCAACCATCAGCAAATATTGTACACAAAATAAAAACCCGGTTTATATAAAATATAAACGGGGTAAACTGAGTGAGTTGAACTCACCTTGGTTTGATTTGTCGCTAAACAGGTTGGTTTTTAATTAAGTTAAGCATATGTTTAATCTAATAAAAAATCTCAGCTTCGCCCATCTCCGATTGAGCCAATTCTAGATTATAGCGTCTACTCATACCATTCCAATGCTTTCGGTTTTGTTCATTTCTGATACTGCCTGCACGAGTTATACGTAAAATACTTTAACGGTTTAATTTAAAGTAATTAACACATTCAATAATTATTATTAGTTAATACTAATGATCCATTATAAAATTTCAAACCGTTACTTACTTTTTAAAACTCGACTATTATTTCCTTCATCGTGCGGCTTCAACCAAATTCTGCCCTTCCCCATTGTCTTACCGCATCATTCCCCCTTCTCTTATGTTACTTTGCTATTTCATTCTATTTTGCTGACTTGCCTTCACCATGTTGTGCCAATTTCGCTGATCCCTATCAAATACAAACGCCCCTTCATGTTTGTGCCCATTCCTCTTTATATCTTTTTTTTTCTACTCGAATGGCCCAAGGCCCAACTGAATCCACGAAATAACAGCCCACACATCTTCCTCACTTTCCCATGAATCCTTCTTCCCAACACAAATCCCCTCCTCGTTCCTTTCTGTCTATCTTTCTTTCTGTTTCCACGAAATTATCCTGAACCCGTCTATCTCCAACACCGCTCCATCTCCCTCCTCTTTCTAGTATTTAAACATCCATGCTACTGCTACATCCTCTCCGTCACGCAGCATGCACCCACCATACCCCTCCATCGCTTTGCCACGTGCCTCCATTTTTTTGTTTCTTTTTATTTTTAATTCTGAAACCGGAAAATGATTGCACCCCATACTCCTTACACGTCACTGCTCCAGCTCCACAAAATTTCTTCCATATATCTGCTGGGTTCACGCGAGCTTCATGCAGGCTTCAAAAGACATGCAACACCTTGTTTATACAAATACTCCTCTTCTCGTTTTACTTTTTTTTTCAACGTAAAACCTCTTTCCCAGAACTTTACTTCCTTCCCACTTTTGTTTACCTCTCACTACATCATGCCGCTTCCATGTTCATTCAAATTTCATCGTTCCAGTATGAACTTTGATCCCTTTCCATGATCGATCTCTGCACGTTGCCCCTCCAGCACTGTGGAACATCGATAGGGGATAGAGAATGGTGTGCCTTACCCCATTCGACAACCGCCTAGAACTGTGTGCGACTCGGTCCCCTCGTTGCTTGATGTTACTTTGCTGGAGACGAGGCATAATGGGTAGAACTGTGTATATTTAGTTAGGTAGAGTCTCGGTTTAGTTCTTGCGAACTGAGAGGGATAACAAGATGGGAAGCTTGTGTTTGTTTTTTGGATGGAAAATGAGATGCAACGCAGACTATTTATAGGGGAGGAACACAAAGATATGATCAACTTCAAAACCATAGGGTAGAGGAGAGGGGCGTGCTGTCTTCAGTAGGTTGATGGGTTCCATGCATTTGTTCTATCATGATGGAGGACAGAAAAGAAAGGTTAGGCGATAGGCTTACAGCAATGCGTTTTCATTTCAGAAACCCATCTGAGTTGATGGTGAAGGGAGGTAGCGTACATGGTATGTGAGAGTTTGGACAGGCTGGTTCTTGTATTATCTTTTCTTGAGTTACGTATTTGGGGATTCTTGCACATGCTTTAGTACCTAAATACTTAGGGTAGCTACACAGAATTGTCTGCGTCTTCTCCTTTGGCATGTTCTCGTATTTGTACAAGCAATTCTAGGCTTGCAAAAAGGAGGGTATATAGCTTGTGGTTTCAAAATTATAGATTAGCCGTGTGTTTTCCTTTCAATCGGACGTGAAAGTGTATTTCAATTTAAGTAGTATATGGGATTTGAAAGAACAAGACAGTGTATTTTAGATGCAGTAGAATAGGCATGTGAATTCTGAAATGGGAAAGAAAGCGTAGACATGTTTTGATTTGAATATATAGGTAGCTATTCTATACGGTATGTGCACGGTTCCATTTTTTTACTTAAGGCTGAAGTATAATAAATAAATATGGTAGGTTCTATTTTTTTAGTATATGAAGTTTAGTGTACCTCGTCATATAATACTCCGTTTACATATAGACCCCTATGGACAGAAATAAAAATATACTCGTGTCCAGTGAGGTGTCCCTATCCCAAAAATATAATAATATCGGTAGGTTAACTTATATTGTGAAACCCCGAAATACTGATACAGGGTGCAAAATACTTCAAATAAAAAGCTACATATTTAATTTATTAAAAATTACAGTAAAATTCTAAAAATTAAATTATAACTATGTCTCAAAAGAATCTTGTCCAGATTTGAATCTAGTATGCAGTTATATCAAATAAACCGTTACCGTCGATGAACGATTCTATAGCGACTATTGGAAATTTTAATCTGGGCATATCTTTAACATCTTCACAATGAAATCACGATTTTTCTCTTTTATTAGAAAAATATAATCAAACTGATTCGAGCGCTTCTTGTTTCACAGAAATCCGTCTTATATCGGATTCTGTATATTCAATTAAAGTTCAGATCGTAAATTACGAACTACCACGACGTTTCGAGCTCGTTTTAATTATATTATAAATTATATATATTCGAACTCTATTTTAAATAAATAAATTTCGGTATAAAATCCAATAAACCAATATTTAAAACAGAATTAAATATTCGTTATAACGCTCGAAAATCTGGGACGTTACATACTTCCCTCCTTAAAAGAATTTCGTCCCCGAAATTACCAAGTAAGAAGAAAGCTCTGTACCCAATTAATTATTTTTGGATTATCATCGAAACCAATTCAAACTCTTTAAAATTTTCAAAAATTTCACCAGCATTTCCTCTACACGACTTGATCAGAATAACTATAACTGCCACTACGGGCTTCAACTTCTCCTAAATAAAACCAAAAGCCAAACGGCTACCCAACTCGGGGTATAAATCAACAACTCCAATTAATATATTAAGGATTACCTATTTGCCTGGCAACTTAATTCCAATTTTGCAGCAATCAACTAACTACTCTTCGTCTGTACTTCCATTCTGTGTTTCAATTTCTGCAATCAAGCCAATTCACATATCCTGCTAATATCTGCACTTAACTCATTTAAAATGCAAGTAATAATCCAACATGTTTCCATTTAACTGCTTCATTGACCTGTTTGATGGATTTTATACGATCAATCCAAATAACAAACAACCAAATCATGTGAATTATATTCACCATTTATACATTACTGGCTGTATTCACTGTGGTTTAACATTCGTTAATACCAATCAATTTATATTCGATTAATTATTATCCATTCGATTTTCAAATCCTAATTATTTAATTTGATTCCACTTAACCAGCTTAAGTTTCATTTTCATATCCAATTAAGTATAGTCTCCCAGCTGGTTCAATTTCAATTCGAATTCCAATCAAGTCGAGCAAAACAACCAAACAACCCATATTACTATACTACAGAAAATTATTTTCCTTTTTCTATAAAGACATAATTTTGGCAAAATTATTTCTTTTACCCTCTTTATAAAACAATATTGGATCTATTGTCAGTTCAAAATCGAACCGATCAAATAAAACAACACAGAACGTTTTTATATAAAATCTACAAATACGCTCTCTCGTATATACACTCAAACTCAATCTAGGGTGTTACTAACCCCATCTCTATCGAGTTACACCACAAAGCCAAGGTTATTACTTAACCAATAGCTCTGATACCAAATGTAGCGACTCAAATTTCTGGTACCTTTGAGCTGACCAAACAACACTAATCCAACCCAAATAATACTAGAAACCCAGATGCCAATAGAAAGAATCTAGAGGATGAGATAAGAAAGAAATTTTAGAATAGAAGAATAAGAAGAAGAACATCACACATAATCAGAGCCTCACATCGTAGCGGAACAAAATATAATATAGAAATAATCTTTATTGAGAGATTAAAAAAATACTTACAACATCAGAGTACATCAATACATCTGGACAGTTATAATAACCTGTCCTTATATACATCACACAGCGGAATAATTATCAATACGTCTGAACTCCTTTAGCACGTATTTTGAACTTCGTAGTGTCCAATAACCTGAACCTGTACAACCCGGGCTAACCCGAGCATTACAAATACCAGGTCAGTCTGGTGAACCAGAGTGAGCAACCCACTAAGTTTATATAACATCCATATTGATTTTAAAGCTCAAAATCCTTTTGAAAGAAAAGGATAATAGTAAGACCTGCCCACACATAAATACGGACGGTTTTTACCTTACTATAACCCAAAACAGTTTTGAAATCATATCTTATTCTGATATTATAATAGTGTCTAAATACAAATAAATAACAATCTAGTGGAACACTTGCATCTCACGCTCCACTTATATATAGTATACAATCAAAAACTGCGGGCACTTGTTGGAGATTGGACTCCGACTATGACAAGGTATGGAACTACCTGCTGATAGTGTATCTCTAGAGGCGAATACACTGGGTTCAATAAGAACGTCTTGCAACCTGGCCTATACATGACCGACCACTCATTTCACTTGAGTGTATCGAATGTATATCACCAACGGTTGAGATCAGCAAACGTTTCCCGAAAAGGGACAGCATCGAAAAGATTATAGAAGCGAATGGGATTTCTCTAGATTGGTGATTATACACCCTAATGGGAGCGACCCACATAGCCATGCTGCCTGCCCGATTTTTGTCATTTCCTGGTTGATGGGACTTGAGGCTACGTTTACTTATCAGCACATCACTTTGAATGCCACATTGTCAGATCCATCAAATCACTAATTGACGTCCTAAAAAATACACTGGGCACGTTTGAAGAAATCAATGTACGTGACCATCTTGAAATACTCTGTCAGACACTAGTCCATACAAGACATCCAAGAACAGGATGAACCGAAGGCACCATCCTGCCGCATCCTAGGATCAGTAGCGAGAAGTCCTTGCAATCCGCAAAATTTCAACCACGACCGAATCACGTCAAAATACCTCTTGTAACTAGCCAGAGAATAATCGACAAGTAATCCTTCCACTTATGAAGATCCACAGTCTTCAATGCTCCATCTCGACCATCTTCTGATATCTTCAACGTTTACGTATTTATTGGTCGGAATGGGTTTCGAATATAGATTCGATCCCGGTCTTTCCGAACCAATAATCGATTTGGCTAGATTTTGATAGTCGGTGATTTAACTATCAAAATAAACAACCATCACTCATCTAAAATATAAAGTGGATCCATTGGTTCAGAATACAATATCACTTGGTCCTTTTTGTTTAATAGTTGTTTAATTAAATTTCTAAGTCTTCCCACATTTTTACTCCCCCTTTCCAATTCTTGTTTCTAAACATTTTACTCAGCTTATAATCCTCGAAATTTAGTTTATAATATCCTTTACAAAAATATTCATTTAATTCCCTCAACTGCCCTCGTTTCTAAACTAATATCATTCTTGGATAATCATGAAGCCGTTACAAGTTGGGGTATTTTATTTACCTCTCAGACCTTGAGACGACAACAATCTTGTCTTCTGAATAGATAGAAGCTTATCAACGAAATATTATTTTTACCATTTTTGCCAATACTTATATTTAATTTAGAAACCCCTTTTTAAATTACCACACTTCTTAATTCTGTCCAAAACAACTTCTCTTAGATTTAAAATATTCATCTCTAGATCTTTATCGTTGGATTTTCACTTTTATAACCAAGTCCAATCCACTAAGGTTTTCGTTCGATTTTAACTCATGTCAATCTCGTTTAAATTTTCCTTTTATATGATTCCCTTCCAGAAAGTAAATCCAAAATCTAACTCATACAAATATGAGTAAACTTATTAAAATCATTTTTAATCATAAACAAGGTTTTGCTTAACTAATTTCTTTTTATCACCATTTCCATTCCAACTTGGTTTCTTTCAAACATTATTTACTTTAAAAGTTAACATCATACTTCTTATAGAAGTTTGGACTTGATTCAAACCAACTTGGTTTCATTTGAAAACTTTATCATATATTGAAACCTTGTTTACCGGGTTACCTTATGAATTCATATTCATATTACATTTTAAAAAAAATCGCGTTTATAAATCAACTTCTTGTTAATAGTCTAACATACTTTAAATCAAATAGTTTACTTCATTATAAATTATAATAATTAATCTTTTCTTAAATGGTTATTTTAGAATGATACTTAACTTCAATAATAATCAACAATCCAATAATTGTTTTTAATAATCAATTATTGTGCAAGTAGTCAACTTTGTCATCTTAAACAAGGTTACTTTGTTAACCATTCCCACCTTGTTATTTCTTTTAAATTAATAAATAGAATTAATTTAAACAATTTCATTCGATTTCATTAATAATCGAATAAAATTCAATAATCTCATTTAGTTGCTTTATTGAAAAGAATTAATTCAACTCTTAACCATTTTGTCAATTTATATTCACTTTATTGCAAAATCCATTAACTTTCAAATCTTACTTTACATACTCATTTCATAGTTTCAAGATAAGATAATTATTTATTTTCTTTAATAACTTCATTTAAAAATAATCTATATAAAATAGATTTCAAACTTGACTTTAGTTATAAAACAAAATTTATAACTTTCGATTGATTTATGCAACGGTAAATCAATATTTATAAACCGATTCATTTACAGACCATCTGCCGATAATTACTTAACAAATATCACTCATTGGTTATTATGCAACAAGTGTTGAACAATTAACAATCAATCAGACTGATTAACAGTTAATATAAATATCAACATATTTGAGGAATCCAGTTGGATTCCTCCAACCTGTCCTTCCCTTCATCACAATGGGTTACTTCAAATTCAATGTGACAGCAGATTTCATCACGGTAATCATGAATAAACAGTTTACTGATAATCAACAATCAATTAACAACATCTAATCAGGTACCAAATTATGTAATACGTTTATTTTAATATAAACGCAACCAACAAGGTAAGTTACCTTGTTGAAATCTAATCGTTAAAATAACGATTTAATCCGATTAAATCAAAAATGTTTAATTTAATCAATGGATATCAAAAATATTCAGCATACGTGCAAACAGTAATTCAAACATCAACCATCAGCAAACATTGCACACAAAATAAAAACCCGGTTTATATAAAATATACACGGGGTAAACTGAGTGAGTTGAACTCACCTTGGTTTGATTTGTGGTTAAACCGGTTGGTTTTTAATTAAGTTAAACATACGTTTAATATACTTAAAAATCTCAGCTTCGCCCATCTCCGATTGAGCCAATTCTGGATTATAGCGTCTGCTCATACCATTCCAATGCTTTCGGTTCTGTTCATTTCTGATACTGCATGCACGAGTTATACGTCAAATATTTTAACGGTTTAATTTAAAGTAATTAACACATTCAATAATTATTATTAGTTAATACTAATGATCCATTATAAAATTTCAGACCGTTACTTACTTTTTAAAACTCGAATATTATTTCCTTCAACGTGCGACTACAACCAAATTCCGCCCTTCCCCATTGTCTTACCGCATCATTCCCCCTTCTCTTATGTTACTTTACCATTTCATTCTATTTCGCTGACTTGCCTTCACCATGTTGTGCCAATTTCGCTGATCCCTTTAAAATACAAACTCCCCTTCATGTTTGTGCCCATTCCTCTTTATATCTCATTTTTTTTCTACTCGAATGGCCCAAGGCCCAACTGAATCCACGAAATAACAGCCCACACATCTTCCTCACTTTCCTATGCAGCCTTCTTCCCAACACAAATCCCCTCCTCGTTCCTTTCTGTCCGTCTTTCTTTCTGTTTTCTCGAAATTGTCCAGAACACGTCCATCTCCAACACCACTCCATCTCCCTCCTCTTTCTAGTATTTAAACATCCATGCTACTGCTACATCCTCTCCGTCACGCAGCATGCACCCACCATACCCCTCCATCGCTTTGCCACAGGCCTCCATTTTTTTGTTTCTTTTTTTTCTTTTTCTTTTTAATTCTGAAACCGGAAAATGACTGCACCCCATAATACTTACACGTCACTGCTCCAGCACTACAAAATTTCTTCCATATACCTGCTGGGTTCACGCGAGCTTCATGCAGGCTTCAAAATACACGCAACATCTTGTTTATACAAATACTCCTCTTCTCAGTTTACTTTTTTTTAGCGTAAAACCTCTTTCCCAGTACTTTACTTGCTTCCCACTTTTGTTTACCTCTCGCTACATCATGCCGCTTCCGTGATCTTTCAAATTTCATCGTTCCAGTATGAACTTTGATCCCTTGCCATGATCGATCTCTGCACGTTGCCCCTCCAGCACTCTGGAACATTGTAAGGGGATATCTAATGGTGTGCCTTACCCCATTCGACAACCTCCTAGAACTATGTGTGACTCGGTCCCTTCGTTGCTTGACGTTACTTTGCTGGAGACGAGGCGTAATGGGTAAAACTGTGTATATTTAGTTGGGGAGAGTCTCGGTTTAGTTCTTGCGAACTGAGAGGGATAACAAGATGGGAAGCTTGTGTTTGTTTTTGGATGGAAAATGGGATGCAATGCAGACTATTTATAGAGGAGGAACACAAAGATAGGATCAACTTCAAATCCATAGGGTAGTGGAGAGGGGCGTGCTGTCTTCAATAGGTTGTGGGGTTCCATGCAATTTTTCTATCATGATGGAGGACATAAAAGAAAGGTTAGGCGATAGGCTTACAGTAATGCTCTTTCATTTCAGAAACCCATCTGAGTTGATGGTGAAGGGAGGTAGCGTACATGGTAGGTGAGAGTTTGGACAGGCTGGTTCTTGTATTATCTTTTCTTGAGTTACGTATTTGGTGATTCTTGCACATGCGTTAGTACCTAAATACTTAGGGTAGCTGCACAGAATTGTCTGCGTCTTCTCCTTTGGCAGGTTCTCATATTTGTACAAGCAATTCTAGGCTTGCAGAAAGGAGGGTAAACATCTTGTGGTTTCAAAATTATAGATTAGCCGTGTGTTTTCCTTTCAATAGGACCTGACAGTGTATTTCAATTTAAGTAGGATGTGGAATTTGAAAGAAAAAGACAGTGTATTTTAGATGGTGTAGAATAGGCATGTGAATTCTGAAATGGGAAAGACAGCATAGACATGTTTTGATTTGAATATATAGGTAGCTATTCTATACGGTATGTGCACGGTTCCATTTTTTTTTACTTAAGGCTGAAGTATAATAAATAAATATGGTAGGTTCTATTTTTCTAGTATATGCAGTTTAGCGTACCCCGTCATATAATACTCAGTTTACATACAAACCCCTATGGACAGAAATAAAATTATAGTCGTGTCCAGCGAGGTGTCCTATTCCAAAAATATAATAATATCGGTAGGTTAACTTATATTGTGAAACCCCGAAATACTGATACGGGGTGCAAAATACTTCAAATAAAAAGCTGCATATTTAATTTATTAAAAATTAAAGTAAAATTCTAAAAATTAAATTATAACCATGTCTCAAAGGAATCTTGTCCAGATTCGAATCCAGTATGCAGTTATATCAAATAAACCGTTGCGGTCGATGAACGATTCTATAACGACTATTGGAAATTTTAATCTGGGCATATCTTTACCATCTTGACGATGAAATCACGATTTTTCTCTTTTATTAGAAAAATATAATCAAACCGATTCAAGCGCTTCTTGCTTCATAGAAATCCGTCTTATATCGGATTCTGTATATTCAATTAAAGTTCAGATCGTAAATTACGAACTACCGCGACGTTTCGAGCTCGTTTTAATTATATTATAAATTATATATATTTGAACTCTATTTTAAATAAATAAAATTCGGTATAAAATCCAATTAACCAATATTTAAAACAGAATTAAATATTCATTATAACGCTCGAAAATCTGGGACGTTACCAAAAGGATGTTCATGTTAGGAATAAATAAAAATTACATTTTTATTGTTTAAAGAATAAAAAGAATAACATGCTAAACATGCTTTGTTTTTTAAAAAGTATCATTTGTTAAACATGTTAGTTTGAAATAAAAATACCATTTTTATGTATAAAATGTTAGCTTAATAAAAATACCATTTTTATGTATAAAATGTTAGCGTAATAAAAATACCATTTTTATGTATAAAATGTTAGCGTAATAAAAACACCATTTCTGTTGTATAAAATGTTAGCATCATAAAAATACCATTTTTATGTTACATATTAAAAATAGGATTTGCTACAAATTAAAACATCATTTTTATTTGTCATGTTAATGTAAGGTTTTTAAACACATAAAAATATCATTTTTATATTACATGTAAAGAGTAGGATTTGTATACATATGGAAATATCATTTTTATTTTAAGAATAGATTTGTAAACAAATTAAAAATTTCACTTTTATGTGTCATGTTAATGTAAAGATTGTCAACAAAATAAAAATATTTCTTTTATTTGTTTTGTTGGAATAGAAAATAAAATTCTTCTTTTAATTGTCATTAGTAACATAGAAATTGTTTAACAATAAAATTCACATTTTTATTTTTGATTAAAAATGATCATTATTTGGAATGAAAGTATGTTAACATAAAAGTTCACATTTTTATTGTATATTGGAAAAGATTGAACATTGATTGAATATGTTTACACTAAGATTTACATTTTTAATGTATAAAGGATTCATTAAAAAGATTAAACTTTGATCAGATTATGTTAACATTAAAATTTACATTTTTTGAATCATTAAATAAGATTCATTGTGCAATGAAATGTTTTTAACATTGAAATTTACATTTTTAATGTAAATGAATCATTAAATAAGATCCATTGTGTAATAAAAATGTTTTGACATTAAAATTTACATTTTTAATGTAAATGAATCATTAGAAAAAGATTCATTGTTTAATTAAATTGTGTTCGCATTAAAAATTATATTTTTAATGTAAAAGATGAATCATTAAAAAGGATTCAAGTTTGATAAAATGTTTTAACATAATAAAAATGTTTTAACAGTAGAAAATGTACACTTGTTTAATATTAACATTTACATGTTTAACAGTAGAAAATGTACATTTGTTTAATAATAACATTTACATGTTATAGAAGTAGAAAATGTTCATTTGTTTAATATTAGCATTAACATGTTAGAGAAATAGAAAGATGTACATTTGTTTAATATTAACATTATTATGTTCGCGATACTAGAAAATTTGCTAGATTAAAACATTATCATTATTATGTTAGCAATATTAGAAATAATTCATACAGAATTAGAATAGGTTAAATTTATCAACCAATGATTTATTTTTTTGTTGTCTGAAAACCCCACACGGGTATTGGGATGATATTTGACATACACAAGTTCTAATATTTAATTGTCAGTCAATCGATGGATTGACAGTCTGTGATGAGCGTTATTTATTTATTTTAATGCTCACACAGTTATAAACTTCACTCTGGATGTGAATGGACTATTTAATGATTATTTATCATTATTGTTGAATATATGCGATGTATGAAATCCATATAACTGAAATTATATGGTAATTGTTTTAGACGCATTCCAATTCAGAATATAAAGAATATTTTAAAATAAAGAATGTTTTAAAATAAAGAATCTTTTAAAATAAAGATTATTTTAAATAATGTTCAATGAAGAAAAAATTATGATTTTGATGTCCGATTTTGGATGGGCACAAAAATATAAAAATGTAAAGTCGAGTTAAGCAGTAAACGCCATTTTAGCCTGAATCGGTTTGTCGATCATTTTTATTCATTTTATAACGAATATCAAAATGAAGTGATTTCTAAATTTAACATTTTGAAAATATTAATATTATAATATGGTAAAGATATAGAATATTCAGTTTTGATTTAAATTTGAAAATAAAGTGGGAATCGTTTTAAAATGAATTTATAAATATTTTATAAAGTACGTTTTAAATAGAAATCAACGATATTATATATATATATATATTTATATATATATTTAATGGCCTGAATAGAATGCGCCGCGCAGCGACCGTTCGCGAATTTCGACCATTAACTTCAAATTGACATAACGGGAGATCCGATCGTCGGATTCTCCTAAAACAGGAACTGTTGGGTTCGTATCGAAAAGAGCTTTCCGATGAATATAAGAGATTTGAAATCTAACAGTTGGAATTGGAATTATATCCAAATCAATTTTAGAAAAGGTCGCTATGGATGTAGTTCGCTGGCCGTTATTGGAAACCGACTGTAAGGGCCTTAATAAAATTATTAAAAATATGGAATAATTATGTAAAATCATAATAACTGATTTGGAAAGATTTTGGAAGAAAAATTCCAAGTTTGAGAAGAAAAAAAATATATTTTTATCAAAATGAACTAGTTATTAACTAGAATAATAATCTAACACTTTTAATTAACTGAATAAAATAAATTGGATTTCGGGTTTGTCGTGAATAGTGTCTTTAATAACACTACTCTTAAATCCTGCATGAAAAGAAAAATCTTTTAATTTAGATTATTAGAGTTTCCAATTATGCTTAGTAATTGGAACAAAATGAAATGTGAATTGGGTTTATTGTGAACTGTGTTTTAAACAACATTTGTTCTTTAAACCAATTAACAGTGAAGATATAATTTGGAATTTATAAATCTTTTATTAAGATTTAAATGGAAATTTTCCAAAATAAAGTTTTCCAATTTAATATATTAAATTGGAATTGAATGGATTTCGATTCGGTAATAATCGAGATGAGCTTCTGTAAAAGAAGACCATTACTATATATGGAATTTAAAAGGCTTTGTCGTTATTCCATTTGTATTATTCGTCTGATACAAAAATTTATATCGATTATATATTGGACTGATTTCTGTGAAGATTCCATATTTAATGGAAGATGATTTTGTGTTTATCGTAAACAATGTTTTAAACAACATTAGTTCTTTAACCTAGTTAAAGATAAGATTAATTTCTTAAATTTGAATAATCATTAAGTAATGATTTTTTAGATTAAAACTAAATTGGAGTTTTATTAATATGAATATTTTATTAAATGAATATTCTGAATTGGATTGAGGCGTATGATGTTTCTTTATAGCACTTTATTATTGATTATAAAATATGCGAGTTATTTGGAAAGTTCGGGTTTAACCCATTCTGAATAATTAATACGACGACCAAGAGTCAAAGATGAAGACGGTGGTTGAAGACCGGAGTTCTTCACATCGTTTGGGTAATTACTGATGTCTTGATTGGGCCGTACACCCAAGATAAGGTAATAAGTGGTGATCGTCCAAACGTACTTGGAGATCCATGTATATGCGAGGACCTCTCTCCTGTATTGGACATATGGGATGAGGAATAAGGTGTCTCCGGTTTCGTTCAGACCCAGAACGAATTTGTAAATGGATGTGTGTCTGACATTGGATTTCGTTCTATGTAAATTGATTTCTATTAATATAAAACCGTTGGTGGCGGAGAATTTATTCTCTTGCTTAACACCCTTAGAGGTTATGTATTAATAGATATTAATCACATGGGATGGATTGCCAATGTAGCATGCTAAGATGCAAATGATCAAGGCTTTTGTTGAAAAGCAGGGCCTTGTGGTTGATGATCAAAGCACAGCTTATTTAGGCATAGCTTTGTGTATAGCGTTACTTCGCGAGCCTCACACCCCGGTATGAACCAGAAACGGAAAAGGACTTCAGGGAGAACATGCGTTTCCTTCTAGCTAGAAGTGGTATCAGTGTTTTGCAAGCCCTGACATTATACTTATGTGGATGATGGAGTGAGGCGCCTCAAATTTTGTAATGACCCATCTTTTTTCCTGATTTTCGCTGGTAGTTAAACCGACTTAAACCATTCACAAAGATGAATTGTTATGGGTACATACATATATTTCACAAAATAACAGGACTTTTGATATTTCATTACAAAATATTACATCAGAGTTATCAGAGATATATCAGAGTACATCTATTTCACAGCGGAAGGAAACATATGGCTATACTCTCACCGAAAGAACAAAACACAGCGGAAGCTTCAACTCTATCGTGGATTCCAACTCTAAAAGCGTTTCGAATCCTGCTCCAACGACCTATAACTGCAAAACTAAACACTAGCTGCCCGTGTGGAAATTAATGGGCACCCAGAGTTTAGAAAGGAACAATAAACTCCAGGTCAGTCATGGGACTGGTGTGAGAACTCAAAAATAGTTATTTTAAGGATTTATTTTAAAGTTGGGAAATTCACCGGATCATGCCGCTAACGCGGAACGGGTTAACTCCATATGAATTCCCGTGCATAGAAATTCGATATGACTTTTGAAAATGAAGCTATCATAAGCTCGTCCCACATCACACAATGCAAGCGCACACCAGAAGGGCGAGTTTTATCTTATGATAACCAAACGTGCTTTCATACGTGAAAATCATCTTCTAATATTATCATATAGTGTGAAAAGCAATTTCGCAAATAAATGTATTAATCCTAGATGACATAATACCATTAATATCATCTTGCCATATATATGCAAACCAAAACCATATGGCTCGTATTGGAGATTGGATTTCCAACTTGATGATTCCTGGCACGAAAGATCAATCAAGGATACAAAACGAAGTGCCTCAACGACTTTTTCATCCATCTTGTGGACACCGACTACAAATCGTCAGGGCAGATCAACAGTTTTCGATCAGACATGACCCCCCTAACATACCCAACTTCCCCAGGTTCATAAGTGGTTTCCCACTGCTGCACAACTTCATCCTCAATTCATATATGAGTATAAAACCTAACCGCCCGTTTCTCATCAATCCGGGGTGTGAGGTTTGCTGACGTCACGTCATACACAAAGCGATGCTTCGATAAGCCATTCTTTGATCATCATTAGCTCGTTTCATAACTCGGGTATGCCACATTGACAATTCACAACATATCACTGATTTAAACCAATGCATACCCTGTAAGTTCATATGACTTAGAGATGGGGATAATATATTGCCACAAATCTGATATACATTAACGGAAATTAGTGTCATGCGGTCAATTTCAATGTCAGACACACCATCCATACAAGTCCGTCCTGGGTCTGAACGGAACGAAATCCAAAAGTTCTCCCAACACGTTCGGACTTCCTACCACTACGGAAATAGGGGATTCTCTCTACTATATCTATTCAGTAAAGAAACCAATCAACAATCAGTCCATTCGATGGGAAGAACCACGTTCTTCCTCGTCAATTCCAAGTCTTGAATTTGCTTCATACGTCGTATTATTACTTGGAATGGTTTTTGGACTTAAATCCGATCAAGGTCTTTCCATGTAATAAGCGTATTCATAAAATGATAGTCATGGATCCCACGGACTTTTCAATTCAATCTCCTTCCAATTATTTCAATTAGTTTAAAAAAAATGTCAAGGTTGGGTTCGTCATAAATTCTTTCATTATTTTAACTTCTCTTTGAAATCAAAATGTCCGATTTACCAACCTTTATTCCAACAAAACCCTTCGACCCTTACACTTAAACAAAATCCTTCGATTCCATAAGTATTTAAGTTTATCGAGTCTTTATTTGGATTGGAATTCCATTAACGATTACCCAAACAATTTATATTCAAACATAAGTTCGATAGAGTTACTTTGGCTTATATTCGATATAAATTCACAACCCAACAAGCACTATCAGAACCTTGGTGTAAATATTTCTAGTGCTTCTGATAGTATTTGTTCAACCTTGGAAATTACACATCGAATATCCACCACAAACTCCATCTAGCTCATTCCCTTTTTAAATTCTAATATTTAGAATTTATAAAAAAAATCCAAGTTCTATTATTAAAAATCCTTCCGAACCATTCGTAAATCTCTTTAACCATTTAATAATGGTTTACAATATAAATTCAAACCCGTTTATCTTTGGAATTTAGATCATAACGTTTGAACGTTATTGAACGCTGCACTAGTCATTAAATTCAAATATATTCCAAATCACTTAAAAATCCAAAAATTCATTTCTAATTACTTTAAATTAATAAAGCAAACTTATCATGAATTCTCTCTAGATTTAAAACTGGTTTTATTTCGAATTTTCCGTTATGGTTGCCGAACTGCACATACAACGACCTTTCCCAAATTTGTTTTGACCATAAATTGAAAATTTTACGTTGAAACTTGAAAATTCCTTTTCTATTCAAAAATTGTTAATATTTGAAAATCTAAGCTTCTTGTTTCAAGTCAAACCGATTTCGAATAGTCAAGTTATAATCGTTTAAAAGTTAAATCGATATCTATGAACTATCGTGTCGCGGTGCGTTATAAACGATTAGATATAATTCCTTTAAATCCTTCTAAATGAATTTAAAATTTAAAATAACTAAATTCCAAAAACGATTATTAAGTTTAAATTCAAAATCATTTCATAATTCGAAATCTTAATTTGAATTAAAATAAGTTATAACCCATAGGAATTCAAAAAACCCTTTAATTTAAATTTAAATTTAAAAGCCATAAATGGTCCTTACACTATAATTATTTTTTTAAATTCCAATTGGTTTTTCTCAGTTTTAAACAACTTCAAATCCAAATTTCGAACTATATTTGAAGTAACCATCTCGCCCGTCGGACCAGTTAGGGATAGCCAGGGAGAGCAGAAAACTGGATTTCCAAACCCAAGCCTAGACACCATCCTCTCTGTCATCCTAGAATAGTCTGGTATATAATATTATATTTAAATTTCCAAATCTCTTTTCAAATAAAATTGGACTTTAAAAATTAATATTTTAAATTTGAAAATAAATCTTCATTTATATGGGAGAATATTGAATCAATCATCTGTATAGTTCCACAACCATGGCGTCGTGTGTGCATCATGCAAACAATATAAATCAACCATATAAGTCCGATGATCATACATTATAATCATCATCAATAACAACCAATTTAGCGGTGTACAAGCGTTATTGTCAATAACGCTTTTCCAGTGTTCAGTGTGTTATCTACTTGCATGCACATCCATTCACACATTCACATCCATATCCAAACCATTTATCATAAATCATCACACGCATTTTAATCGCTACTAACTAAAATAAATGAATAAATTAATTGTTCTCACCGAAATAGCTCCATAATCTTCTCTACTAGGACGAACAAACCATCGAATACTGCTTTCAGTCCCATTCCATTAGCATCTGGTGATTTTCTGCTAATTATTTATTGGAAATTAAATTAATAACATCGTTTATATATATCGTCATATATAAAAGGACATTTCATTTTATTTTCCCATAATCTATACTCAACAAAAATTATCAAACTTATATATAAATGTATTCTATTTTCTGATACGAATCTAACAAGCTCAAAGGTACATAAATCTGATTTAAAACGAATTAGTTATTAGCTTATAAAGTTTTACATTTTATTTAAACTTAAAATAAATAAAAAGAATTATACCTTACAAAAGGCCTGGCCCAAAACCAACTCTTCAACCCGCTGCCCACTCCCTTCCCCTCTTCTTCTCCTCCGTGTTCTTCTTGCTCATGCCTTTTGGAACCCAATTCAAGTGCACCGTTTGCACACACACCGCCATTTCCCTTCACGGATCATCCACCCGAGACCACCCTCAAGTTCCTCTCCTCCTCCTCGATGCCTCGCGCCAACTCGCCCCAACTTAAAAACCTCCGTTTGAAAAACGGCGCACAACCCGAGACGAGAACCGCACAGCAGAAACACGCGGATTCACCTCGTCGCGCTCCTCAAAGGTACACTTGACTCCGCCAAAACTTGTGCCATTAAAGCCTACTCCATCCTCATCATCATGCCATCACCCATTTCTCCTATCGTCGCTCAAATCCGCAACAATCTTTAACCCTAGTTTTCAGCTTCTAAAATCATCGACACAGAATCCTCTCAAATTCACATGAAAAATACTACATGCTCTGCTGATCGTAACGGCGCTGACGACGCGATTTAATTCTTCCTGGATTGGGAGAAAAGATTTTTCAAAGCTTTCAACACAAAAACCCATTTCTCTGTAAAACAATGATTTCTCTCTCGTTTATCAGTGGAATTTTGATCCGATAATTTCTAAAAATCAGAAACGATGTCCCGGACAACTTCCGTGCTAATCATCTTGGTTGAAAGTGGATAGATTGAGAGATTTGGATTTTTAATTGAAGAGAAGACATTATTTTCATTTACAGTAAAGGGAAAAAGAAGAACTGTCGTAGGAAAATGATGAAGCTGAAGTGAACGAGAGCCTCCTTATCTTTATTTAATTTTCTTATTACTTTAAACCAAGCCATTTGGCACAGCATTTCCATGCTTGAAGACACCTAATCTCCATTTAAAAATTTAACCAATACATGTCTTCCAAAAATGGTTTTATTTATTTAGTTGTAAATTTTTATTTTTAGCTACACTTAGTGATGTTTGCAAATGTAGCTAGTTTCCTATTTTATGAATATAACAAATATATTACTTAAGATTTTACAAACCATTTATCAATTTCAATATTTTCAAAATACTTATCAATATTATCCACAAAATATTTGCACATAAAATTTCCCAGATTTATACAATAGTCAAAAGAAAATGCTTAAAAGTCCTTATAACATTTTATAAACATTATTTAAAATTCTTACATATTCATATTATTTTCACATATAACTTACTAAATGGGATTTTGATACGCAATAAAACTTTAGGGGAAAACAATCTATATTATAAACTAAATTATATTATCACTTATCAATATTAAAAATATTTGTTAAATAAAAATCTTGAATAAAATTATAAAATAAAATTACTCATATTCAAATAATCAAAACAAAATATTTATTCAACTCATATATATAATATCCTTTTAAAAAAAATTGTATTTAAACCTTATTGAACTCAATTTATATTCAGAAAAATTGAAATTATAACATATTAATCATTGAAAATTCTAGTTCGTTACAATCTCCCCCACTTAAGAACTTTTCGTCCTCGAAAAGGAGAGTTCGTAGAATTATACATAAGTAAAATAACGCTTACCTATAGTTTCAATATACGAAAACTCAAGATGATCCCTCAGACTTGGAATCCATTTTTCCATTTCAACCATTGAAATACTCTAATTCCTCTCATATAGAAAATCATACTTCCCTTCAGGATTTCCAAAACCAATTTTGCTTTAAAAATCTCAAATATACAATGATGAAATCTTCATGTTATTAATTCGAGAAGTTCTTCCTCATGGTAGAGCTACTGAGTATCACCCATCGCACAAAATCCAATCTTTCATCTCGACCCAGTTTTAGTCATGGTTACTCGAACAACCAAATCATTTCATATCCCGAAGTTGTAAATCATTTCATAATCATAGTTTACAAATACATATTGTTTTCAACATTTCAAAATATCGCGATTCTAGTCGTCGAAACCATTGTTTATTACAAACAGTTTATAGCCTATTTATCATATCCAAAATGGCTGAAAAATAAATTTCCAAGCAACTTATGTCGATATCAACCTTTTAAGTTTCGAATTCATACCAAACTTTGTAAATTTCAATTTTCATTCTTGACATAAGTTGAAAATTTTCTTATCGACTCATATTACCATAAATTGGTCTTATGCAAATTCAACCTTACATTCCAACCGTTTAAACTTCATACATGGCATTAACTTCCTTTAAGAATTCAATATTGCTTCAATATTTCAAGACCTTTGTATAATATTCTCCATGAGTCTAATTCCATAATTTTAGAAGTCATATTGATAATATCGAACAAATTTTCTTTTTGTTCGCATTTCGAGATCTACGACATTTATTCATTATTGTTTAAAATTCCAAATCTTGTTTGGAAAGTTACCTTATTCAACAAGTCTAGCGAAAATCTTTGAAACATTCCATTCAAATTACCACCACGCTTTCGTTGCGCTACTCCGATATACATATTTCAAACAATCTGTCCCAAACACTAGAAATTGATTTCGAAGATTCTCCGAAACTAAAATCTTCATATTTCGAAAAATCAAAATTTTCCTAGTCTACTTACTACGCCAGGCTTACTATTTGAGGTTTGGTTAACATAAGGCTTTGGACAAATTAAAATATCCTAATCCGAATTAGTTCCTAGTTTTGTTGGATGCTCAGGTTCTTCCATTAACTTTTTCTTGAGTAAATCTTACTTCCAATTTCATTTTCCATTGTGTCGTAAGCGATTACTCTTTAATACTTTCCATTTGGATTGCCCATATTGTTTCAATAGCGAAAGATAGTTTTCTCCCCCACTTAGAATATTTGTTATAATTTAAACCAATTTTTTTAATACAAATTCTTAACTTAAGCCAAAATTACCTTCAAATTCCCTAGGAAAGTTTGATTGCTGAAATCATCTTCTAAACAAAACAGTTTAACTTACATTTTACCATTTACAACTCATGAAAGATATAGGTTCGACTCTATTGCTTAACACTCATCGAGGAGTATTATATCTTCCCTGATTATGCTTAGTAGATCTCAAAATTCATACTTGTTGATCCCTTTTGAAATATGGGTTGATATTTTAATATTATCTCTTAATGAATTATCTCACTTACGTGTGTTTTCAAATCTTTACGTAAGGTTTACTTCTAAATTGTCTTCTTTGGTTGTTAACAAAATGGTTTGTTTGCATTTATAACATACTGTCCTTTTATTAAATCCTTTAATATTTCCAACATATCAAAAGAATTTAAGTATTTCTTGACGTCGTAGCCGGAATCATATAGTCATCCCACCTTCGAAACTCGAAAATCACTACTGATGGTGCCATGGTCATCAGTAAATTCATCCTCGAGCGACTAGAATGTGATTATATATCTATCAGGTATACACTGGACTTTGTATATACGTTAGCTAGGCGCATATTCAAAATCTCTATATACTCGATAGTTCAATCATGACGTCGAACATAATACTCAAGTATCTCTTATCTTTAATTATATTTCTAAAATAATCTACTTTCAAAACAATTTACTTAGTTCAAAATACTTCATATGGATTTCAAAATACGTTCTCTCGACATAATATTCCAAAATCTCATTCTAGGGCATTTTCTGACCCTATCTCTAATGAGACGTTATAACTCGGATGAGTCCTATCTTTAGCTCAAAATATGTCGTACCCAATAGCTTTGTATAAACCAAAGCTCTGATACCAAAATGTAATGACCCATCTTTTTGTCTGATTTTCGCTTGTAATCAAACCGACTTAAACCGTTCACAAAGATGAATTGTTATGGGTACATACATATATTGCACAAAATAACAGGACTTTTGATATTTCATTACAAAATATTAAATCAGGGTTGTCAGAGATATATCAGAGTACATCTATTTCACAGCGGAAGGAAACATATGGCTATACTCTCAACGGAAGAACAAAACACAGCGGAAGCTTCAACTCTATCGTGGATTCCAACTCTAAAAGCGCTTCGAATCCTGCTCCAACTACCTATAACTGCAAAACTAAACACTAGCTGCCCGTGTGGAACAATAAACTCCAGATCAGTCGTGGGACTGGTGTGAGAACTCAAAAATAGTTATTTTTAGGATTTATTTTAAAGTTGGGAAATTCACCGGATTACGCCGCTAACGCGGAACGGGTTAACTCCATATGAATTCCCGTGCATAGAAATTCGATATGACTTTTGAAAATGAAGCTATCATAAGCTCGTCCCACATCACACAATGCAAGCGCACACCAGATGGGCGAGTTTTATCTTATGATAACCAAACGTGCTTTCATACGTGAAAATCCTCTTCTAATATTATCATATAGTCTGAAAAGCAATTTTGCAAATAAATGTATTAATCCTAGACGACATAATACCATTAATATTATCTCGCCATATATATGCAAACCAAAACCATATAGCTCGTATAGGAGATTAGATTTCCAACTTGATGATTCCTGGCACGAAAGATCAATCAGGGATACTAAACGAAGTGCCTCAACAGCTTTTTCATCCATCATGCGGACACCGACTACACATTGTCAGGGCAGATCAACGGTTTTCGATCAGACACGACCCCCCGAACATACCCAACTTCCCCAGGTTCATAAGTGGTTTCCCACTGCTGCACAGCTTCATCCTCAATTCATATATAAGTATAAAACCTAACCGCCAGTTTCTCATCAATTCGGGGTTTGAGGTTTGTTGACGTCACGTCATACACAAAGCGATGCTTCGATAAGCCATTCTTTGATCATCATTAGCTCGTTTCATAACTCGGGTATGCCACATTGACAATTCACGACATATCACTGATTTAAACCAATGCATACCCTCTAAGTTCATATGACTTAGAGACGAGGATAATATATTGCCACAAATCCGATATACATTAACGGAAATCAGTGTTATGCGGTCAATTTCAATGTCAGACACACCATCCATACAAGTCCATCCTGGGTCTGAACGGAACAAAATCCGAAAGTTCTCCTGTAACAACCCGTATTTCGATAACATGGCTAAGACGAGAATCAAGGCAGAATTTAATTTTAAATTCTGAATCAAATTAAACGGGCTATGCCATTGCGTTCGTCTCGGAAAAATACGCGAAATAGAGTCCGAAATTTTGTAAATCGGAGTCCGTATGACCCGGTTAAGGCCCAAAGAAGTTTTCGGGAAATTTGAATTTCGAAACATGCAGAGATGGGGCCAGGCGGGAAAATTCCCGCCCAGACAAGTCGACTTGGCTGTCGACAGGGCTGTCGACTTTCCCTGTCGGCTGATTCTGGCCTGGTGCACCTATTTTCTATCTTGGCTAGGTTTTTGGGCCTGGCTTGAAATCTAACGGTTCAGGTTGGTCCTAGGGTTAATCTAAGGGTCCTAACTAGCCTAATCTTCTATAAATAAGCCCCTAAACCCCCCTAAATCCTCATTATTCACTCATGTAACTAAACTATGGCAAAATTCCTACTTCATGGCCTCCACTCAACTATCCTAGCCTCCACTTCATTCCTATGAGAGGTTTCATGATCATGAGAGTGTTAGAGAGTCCCTATGTTAGTATGAGAGCTTCTCAAGTTGATTTCAAGGCAAAAGCTATGATCTTTGTTCATAAAGATAGTGTTTTTGTTGATTTGGAGGGTTCATCTTTGGGTTTTTGGGTGATGGCATGCATAGGCTTCATCACAAGCTTTAGTCTAATCGATTTAGGCCTTCATAGCAATGTAAGCCCTTTCCCTACTCTTAGATATTAACTATGAAGTTAAATGTTCATGTTTGGGTTTGATCATTGAGAATGATACATGCTATCATGTTATGCAAGTTTATGAAGTCATCATCTTGTTCTTATGAGCTAAAAGCTACAACCTTTATGTTGAAATGTTGCATTATGCAACATGAGAACCTTCATAATCATTATGTCAACTTGCATATGAAGTCATAACCCTTATATGATGGTATATGCGAGTTTCTAGTCATCATTCCATGTCTTTTGTCACCATGATTCGCTTATGTGCCAAGTTTGGGTTTATGCATGTTTTGAGGCTTAAGAATGTAACATGCAAGCTAATGAACACATTGGTGCCTCATTTGCCACCATGATTAACTTGTGGCTTAATATCCATTTTTGTCTTGCCTTTGTCAAGTCTCTTCCTTTAGTCCCTTGTGTTGTTGCGAACGTTTATGCGAGTTTAAAAGCGTTGGGTTATGTTATGGGTAATTTCTAATGGCATGAAAATACAACTTGAAAACATGACTTGAAATATGACATGAAAGTTGACATGTAAGTATGCATAAAACATAAGCTTGGGAATTTACCTATTAAGTTAGGTCTACCCTTTGGGAATTTGCCTATTAAGTTAGGTCTACCCAAATGCTTGAAAAACTTGTAACATGTTTTGAAAACATGATGAACATGACACTTAGATAATATAAGTGTGGCAAACTCGAGGTTGGGTTGAGTTTGCAACATAAAGCTACCCGGAACCGACCGGCCTAACTAGTAGTTGCAAACAATAGGACCCAATGTGAGAAGTTGGTCATTGTGTGCTTAAACCCGAGGTTAGACCAAGTTGTTGTGTAAAGCTACCCGGAACCGACCGGCTTAACTAGTAACCACAACAAAGTCTAATGTGAGAGGTTGAGGTGCATTAAGTAATTAATGCCACATGATAGGGTTAAGTTAATTTGATTAATGACTCTTAACCAAATATGACATGGATAAATGGGTTAAGTAAATTGATTAGGCTAATGATACTTAACAAAACATAACAAGGTTGGGTAGGTTAAGTAATTTGATTTGCCTAATGACACTTAACCATTTTTATACGACTAGTGGACGGGGATTAAGTTAACCAACACTTAATCAATCCAACATGATAAATTGGCAAGGTTAAGTAAGTTTTCTTAATGACACTTAACCAAGAGATACAGTTAATGGATGGGGTTAAGTAATTAAGACTTAACTAATCTAAACAGGGTAATTAGATGGGGTTAAGTAATTGACACTTAACTAATCTAACCACGATAATTAGATGGGGTTGAGTAATCCACACTTAACTAATCTAAACACGGTAATTCGATGGGGTTAAGTTAAACACTTAACCAATATAAACTTGGTAATTCAATGGGGTTAAGTAACCAATACTTAACCAACTTAACGTGATAATTTAATGGGGTTAAGCAAATTATACTTAACCAATTATACATGATGATTCGATGTGGTTAAGTGACCTAAACTTAACCAATCTAACTCGTTAATTGGATGTGGTTAAGTGACCTATACTTAGCCAATCTAACTCGTGAATTTACGGAGGTTAAGTTAACCCATACTTAACCAATATAACATGAAAACATGATAAGGCTAAGTCACGAATCACTTGAATACGCTTGACCGATTTGACTTGGTAATTTGACAAGGTCAAGTTAATTTATATAATTAACCAATCTAAAATGATAATTAGACGAGGTGAAGTTATGGATTGCTTAATATACTTAGCCAACTTGACACATGGTTTGTAGGGTTAAGTCTTGGACTTGGATACTTAGCCAATTTTGACATGGTTTGTAGACGGGCTAAGTTATGAACTTAAGTGACACTTAAGCCATTAGATAAACCCTAATTCGGAGGATTAGGTAAATAACCATAGTTAACAAGGATTATGGAAATAAGGCTAAGTGGTAAACCTTAGTTAAGGGAAACTAAGTAATAATTCTTAGTCAAGGAAATTTGGACCATTTCTTAGATAGATTAGTAACCCGATACGTTAGGTCAACGTTTAAGTATGCGTGTAGGAGCAGGCTATCTGATTTAGATAAAGGCTCCAACGAACTGGGTAACGAAGCAGCGGCTTCGGGGAACGTGAGGATATTCTTGGGATCCCTCTGTGAGCTGCCAGGTCATTATACTAGGCTCACGAGAGGTTGAGGTCTGCGGTAGAAGAACCAAGAATATGCCTTGGTTGCTATGCGAGCGACCTAAAGACTGGGGTGGATAGCAGTGAGTCGACGAATACATAAGGTGCCCGAGATAGCAAGTTCGTCGATCATCTACCATCTTGAGTCAAGCGTGTACGTACGGAAAGGCAGGGAACACCCAACAGACCATAATTGCTATCTAATTATGGGTGAGGTAGGCCGTAGGATGTGGGCTGGCCGGAGTGTAGTTCTCATGCAAGATTTTCTCTTGTGTTGCCTTTCACTAGTTGAGGGAGGGGTCTCGTGGGACCATAGCCACGTGTAGAAAAGCAGACCTTAGTATCTGCATCGGCAGATAAATCTAAAGCTCCCGACCGAGTCCTGTATTTCTTGTTTTGCCCTGTGACAGGACTCGGATGGCACGATGTGATACATGTGCCTACAGTTATAGAAAAACGATTCACGATGAATGCATGGGAAAAAGGGCGCGGTTGAGGGTTAGCGTAATCCCTAGTGGCCTAGGTGGTTTAACCCAAACTGAAATACGAAAGCGTGCAATAGGTAAGCGTAATCCCTAGTGGTGCTAGGTGGCGTAAGTCTTAGTAGTTCAAACGATGATTCATATGGAAGAGCCTAGCTAGAACAAGGGTGACAGTCCAAACGATTTCAAGGATAATACGACATGAGGAAGCCCGTACGAGGTACGGCAAAGGACTGAACTTATATACATGAAAAGAAACATATGATTTGAGTAACCTATATATGCGATATATTAGGTTGATATGGACCATTACACGACTTTGAGTAAGGGACATTCATGGTTAACACAAAACAAGGCTGGGATACTAGTACGGAGGGTGTAGAGCAAATATACATGTTAGAACCAGGAAGAATATACGGAATAGATACCGTGGGATGTTAGACGGGGTAGATACCTTGGGATAGTATACTTGATAGAAATCTGACGATATGATACTTTGATTTATCATGACACCGTAGTTTATCATGATACCTTAGTTCAGTAGTTTATCCCGTTATTTTGATTTAGCTTATCTATCTTGTTATCATACTCATGTTCATCTCAGTTTCTCATGTCAGTTAACTTTACTAGTTTCTATACTAATAGTAGATAGGGCTTACTCAGTCTTTTTGACTGACCCGTTTTGTTTCGCCTCTTTTCTTCCGTTTCCCCCCAGGTTAGAGGGAGGAAACAATGCTGTTTAGTTTGGACTTCTTCTGATTGAAGGTCATCATGGATGGCTTGGACTTCTCTTGGCTATGGCTACTTTACTGTTTTTACTTGGGGAATAATTTATTAAAAAGTCTTTATGCTTCTTTACTATTGCAAGACAGGTTTTGATGTACTCTGATGTAAAAGGCTTTAGACCTTATGTATTCATGTTATGAAAGATTGATTTTACTTCCGCTATTTCATGTGTTCTGTCTTGTGATATTTCTGTGCATGTTTACCAATAATGCCCCTCTAAAGCTAGTGCATTCCCTTGCGAGTGACCCTAGCGGAGGCGGGGTGTTACATTTGGTATCAGAGCAGAAGGTTACTAGGCTGGGCAAAAGTTTTTAAAGTCCTTCTGAAAATTATTTGAAAAACCGTTTACAAAGAAGCATTTTTCAAGAAAATTTTCTTTTAAAAAGAAAAAGGCTATTCCCCAAAGGCCATTAGCATTATCCTTGTTTCCTTGATTGAATCTCTTTTCCTTTCTTTCCTCCATCTGTAGTCACAGTGGTTTTGACTGCGACTAGTCTTTCTAGCTGCGTAAGTGTTTCCCGCACGATGGAGGTGGTTCTCGAGAGACCATTGCAGAGTTATGCATGAAAGGATAGTAAGAACAAGAATAAAGGATATGAGCTCAGGGATAAGCAACATGTTGGTATGGATGAGTCCTAAAAGGAGGGAGAAAGATGAACAATGAAACCCATGACGAGAGAGTACCTTTGGCATGGTGAAACGGGACGGATAGTTAAGTATCATGGAACATGGACAAGATCATTCGGAGGGCAATAGTATGCTCTCATTTCTAGGGTACCTCAGAAGGAGGGTAACGATCTTGTTAAAGGTTTAGCTTTTCTTCTCTATCATCCTGTCGGGACTTTGTTTTGATCACCGCATCTTTTAAGTCCGCTTCGATAGTTGAGTCTCTGCACCTTAGTACTAGCGTAGTAGAGGATCCCGTTCTTGTCTTAAGTCCTATTGGAAGATCGGTCCATTTACTCATGGCTTGTTTGGATTTGAGAATGTCTATATCAAGTGTTGAGCTTGGAAATAATGCTTATGTTTATAAGTTGTGGATGGATTCTAGGGATGAAGTGGTTATCCAGTAAGGGGTGCCACTCTCCGTTTTAGAAGGAGGGTAGTTAGACTCTTGGCTTGCTTTGGTAATACCCTTGAAGTATCGCGTAACCTTTTGGGTTCTGTCATGATTAGTTACTTAGAATCCCTAGATGACTTTATTGGAAATTAGAAACCCGATCGAATGGTGTTCGCTAATAAGACGGATGGTTTACTTCGATTATGTATGGGTTATGGGAATTACCCTAGTAAGTGCGCACGGTAACTTGTTTACTTTCAAGAGAAAGTTTTTCTACGTGGAATACCTTATGGTACAAGGTCCAGGATTCACTAGTGAGTTTTGAGGGCTCGCATGGAATAATGTGTACGCAGTCCTGTTTGCGCCAAGTATTCTAGAAGGAGAATAAGTGCAAGTGGAACGAGAGGCGACGAGGAAATGAGTTCCAACTCATGTTATGGAAACAGGAAATAAGAAGCTGCGAAATCGTGAAGTAAAAGGGGCGGTCAAGGCACGATGGAACTAAGCTCAAGGTAATGCGACTCAGGAGACTGAAGACTAAATACGTGCATGATATCTCTTTTGGGAATATATCCTCGATCCCTGTTTTTCTGTTGAGCTTGCTTGTAGGCTATCTTTTATGGATATCCTCTCGGTCCTGTCTCTGTTACAAACCCCGTACGGAGTTTGTTTTGTTTATCTTCTCGACCCTGTTTCAGGGAATCTTAGGTAGAACCCTGTGGATGTAAACATGTGTTTGAAACATGTTATGATTGATATGGTTGCAAGTGGTTGCTCGTGGATGCGCGAATATACATTAGACACTAGCTCGACTCGGTCACGTTTCATGTTGCATATGCACGAGCATTTATACTTCTTTATGGATGAAACTGAATGTGTTGCCATGTGGATGTTGCATATGAATGAATGTTTGTGCACGCATATAGTACTTATATGACTAGGACTATTTGCATACATGTTGGATTCATGGCACTTAACATATCTTGCATTAGAAAGATCATTCAGGCCTGATCATTAGCATTAGCTAAGGAGCATATACACACACGTTTTGCATATATTCATACAGCATTAGAAATCATCTAAGGACAATGGTCGCTTGTGGATGATGTTTTGAGTAGATGGATGATGGATGGTAGGATATGTTCTTCCCAACTTGGAGATTTCGGGGACGAAATCCTAAAAGGTGGGGAGAATGTAACAACCCGTATTTCGATAACATGGCTAAGACGAGAATCAAGGCAGAATTTAATATTAAATTCTGAATCAAATTAAACGGGCTATGCCATTGCGTTCGTCTCGGAAAAATACGTGAAATAGAGTCCGAAATTTTGTAAATCGGAGTCCGTATGACCCGGTTAAGGCCCAAAGAAGTTTTCGGGAAATTTGAATTTTGAAACATGCAGAGATGGGGCCAGGCGGGAAAATTCCCGCCCAGACAAGTCGACTTGGCTGTCGACAGGGCTGTCGACTTGCCCTGTCGGCTGATTCTGGCCTGGTGCACCTATTTTCTATCTTGGCTAGGTTTTTGGGCCTGGCTTGAAATCTAACGGTTCAGCTTGGTCCTAGGGTTAATCTAAGGGTCCTAACTAGCCTAATCTTCTATAAATAAGCCCCTAAACCCCCCTAAATCCTCATTATTCACTCATGTAACTAAACTATGGCAAAATTCCTACTCTCATGGCCTCCACTCAACTATCCTAGCCTCCACTTCATTCCTATGAGAGGTTTCATGATCATGAGAGTGTTAGAGAGTCCCTATGTTAGTATGAGAGCTTCTCAAGTTGATTTCAAGGCAAAAGCTATGATCTTTGTTCATAAAGATAGTGTTTTTGTTGATTTGGAGGGTTCATCTTTGGGTTTTTGGGTGATGGCATGCATAGGCTTCATCACAAGCTTTAGTCTAATCGATTTAGGCCTTCATAGCAATGTAAGCCCTTTCCCTACTCTTAGATATTAACTATGAAGTTAAATGTTCATGTTTGGGTTTGATCATTGAGAATGATACATGCTATCATGTTATGCAAGTTTATGAAGTCATCATCTTGTTCTTATGAGCTAAAAGCTACAACCTTTATGTTGAAATGTTGCATTATGCAACATGAGAACCTTCATAATCATTATGTCAACTTGCATATGAAGTCATAACCCTTATATGATGGTATATGCGAGTTTCTAGTCATCATTCCATGTCTTTTGTCACCATGATTCGCTTATGTGCCAAGTTTGGGTTTATGCATGTTTTGAGGCTTAAGAATGTAACATGCAAGCTAATGAACACATTGGTGCCTCATTTGCCACCATGATTAACTTGTGGCTTAATATCCATTTTTGTCTTGCCTTTGTCAAGTCTCTTCCTTTAGTCCCTTGTGTTGTTGCGAACGTATATGCGAGTTTAAAAGTGTTGGGTTATGTTATGGGTAATTTCTAATGGCATGAAAATACAACTTGAAAACATGACTTGAAATATGACATGAAAGTTGACATGTAAGTATGCATAAAACATAAGCTTGGGAATTTACCTATTAAGTTAGGTCTACCCTTTGGGAATTTACCTATTAAGTTAGGTCTACCCAAATGCTTGAAAAACTTGTAACATGTTTTGAAAACATGATGAACATGACACTTAGATAATATAAGTGTGGCCAACTCGAGGTTGGGTTGAGTTTGCAACATAAAGCTACCCGGAACCGACCGGCCTAACTAGTAGTTGCAAACAATAGGACCCAATGTGAGAAGTTGGTCATTGTGTGCTTAAACCTGAGGTTAGAACAAGTTGTGGTGTAAAGCTACCCGGAACCGACCGGCTTAACTAGTAACCACAACAAAGTCTAATGTGAGAGGTTGAGGTGCACTAAGTAATTAATGCCACATGATAGGGTTAAGTTAATTTGATTAATGACTCTTAACCAAATATGACATGGATAAATGGGTTAAGTAAATTGATTAGGCTAATGATACTTAACAAAACATAACAAGGTTGGGTAGGTTAAGTAATTTGATTTGCCTAATGACACTTAACCATTTTTATACGACTAGTGGACGGGGACTAAGTTAACCAACACTTAATCAATCCAACATGATAAATTGGCAAGGTTAAGTATGTTTTCTTAATGACACTTAACCAAGAGATACAGTTAATGGATGGGGTTAAGTAATTAAGACTTAACTAATCTAAACACGGTAATTAGATGGGGTTAAGTAATTGACACTTAACTAATCTAACCACGGTAATTAGATGGGGTTGAGTAATCCACACTTAACTAATCTAAACACGGTAATTCGATGGGGTTAAGTTAAACACTTAACCAATACAAACTTGGTAATTCAATGGGGTTAAGTAACCAATACTTAACCAACTTAACGTGATAATTTAATGGGGTTAAGCAACTTATACTTAACCAATTATACATGATGATTCGATGTGGTTAAGTGACCTAAACTTAACCAATCTAACTCGTTAATTGGATGTGGTTAAGTGACCTATACTTAGCCAATCTAACTCGTGAATTTACGGAGGTTAAGTTAACCCATACTTAACCAATATAACATGAAAACATGATAAGGCTAAGTCACGAATCACTTGAATACGCTTGACCGATTTGACTTGGTAATTTGACAAGGTCAAGTTAATTTATATAATTAACCAATCTAAAATGATAATTAGACGAGGTGAAGTTATGGATTGCTTAATATACTTAGCCAACTTGACACATGGTTTGTAGGGTTAAGTCTTGGACTTGGATACTTAGCCAATTTTGACATGGTTTGTAGACGGGCTAAGTTATGAACTTAAGTGACACTTAAGCCATTAGATAAACCCTAATTCGGAGGATTAGGTAAATAACCATAGTTAACAAGGATTATGGAAATAAGGCTAAGTGGTAAACCCTAGTTAAGGGAAACTAAGTAATAATTCTTAGTCAAGGAAATTTGGACCATTTCTTAGATAGATTAGTAACCCGATACGTTAGGTCAACGTTTAAGTATGCGTGTAGGAGCAGGCTATCTGATTTAGATAAAGGCTCCAACGAACTGGGTAACGAAGCAGCGGCTTCGGGGAACGTGAGGATATTCTTGGGATCCCTCTGTGAGCTGCCAGGTCATTATACTAGGCTCACGAGAGGTTGAGGTCTGCGGTAGAAGAACCAAGAATATGCCTTGGTTGCTATGCGAGCGACCTAAAGACTGGGGTGGATAGCAGTGAGTCGACGAATACATAAGGTGCCCGAGATAGCAAGTTCGTCGATCATCTACCATCTTGAGTCAAGCGTGTACGTACGGAAAGGCAGGGAACACCCAACAGACCATAATTGCTATCTAATTATGGGTGAGGTAGGCCATAGGATGTGGGCTGGCCGGAGTGTAGTTCTCATGCAAGATTTTCTCTTGTGTTGCCTTTCACTAGTTGAGGGAGGGGTCTCGTGGGACCATAGCCACGTGTAGAAAAGCAGACCTTAGTATCTGCATCGGCAGATAAATCTAAAGCTCCCGACCGAGTCCTGTATTTCTTGTTTTGCCCTGTGACAGGACTCGGATGGCACGATGTGATACATGTGCCTACAGTTATAGAAAAACGATTCACGATGAATGCATGGGAAAAAGGGCGCGGTTGAGGGTTAGCGTAATCCCTAGTGGCCTAGGTGGTTTAACCCAAACTGAAATACGAAAGCGTGCAATAGGTAAGCGTAATCCCTAGTGGTGCTAGGTGGCGTAAGTCTTAGTAGTTCAAACGATGATTCATATGGAAGAGCCTAGCTAGAACAAGGGTGACAGTCCAAACGATTTCAAGGATAATACGACATGAGGAAGCCCGTACGAGGTACGGCAAAGGACTGAACTTATATACATGAAAAGAAACATATGATTTGAGTAACCTATATATGCGATATATTAGGTTGATATGGACCATTACACGACTTTGAGTAAGGGACATTCATGGTTAACACAAAACAAGGCTGGGATACTAGTACGGAGGGTGTAGAGCAAATATACATGTTAGAACCAGGAAGAATATACGGAATAGATACCGTGGGATGTTAGACGGGGTAGATACCTTGGGATAGTATACTTGATAGAAATCTGACGATATGATACTTTGATTTATCATGACACCGTAGTTTATCATGATACCTTAGTTCAGTAGTTTATCCCGTTATTTTGATTTAGCTTATCTATCTTGTTATCATACTCATGTTCATCTCAGTTTCTCATGTCAGTTAACTTTACTAGTTTCTATACTAATAGTAGATAGGGCTTACTCAGTCTTTTTGACTGACCCGTTTTGTTTCGCCTCTTTTCTTCCGTTTCCCCCCAGGTTAGAGGGAGGAAACAATGCTGTTTAGTTTGGACTTCTTCTGATTGAAGGTCATCATGGATGGCTTGGACTTCTCTTGGCTATGGCTACTTTACTGTTTTTACTTGGGGAATAATTTATTAAAAAGTCTTTATGCCTCTTTACTATTGCAAGACAGGTTTTGATGTACTCTGATGTAAAAGGATTTAGACCTTATGTATTCATGTTATGAAAGATTGATTTTACTTCCGCTATTTCATGTGTTCTGTCTTGTGATATTTCTGTGCATGTTTACCAATAATGCCCCTCTAAAGCTAGTGCATTCCCTTGCGAGTGACCCTAGCGGAGGCGGGGTGTTACATCTCCCAACACGTTCGGACTTCCTACCACTCCGGAAATAGGGGCATCTCTCTACTGTATCTATTCAGTAAAGAAACCAATCGGCAATCAGTCCGTTCGATGGGAAGAACCACGGTCTTCCTCGTCGATTCCAAGTCTTGAATTTTCTTCATACGCCGTATTATTACTTGGAATGGTTTTTGGACTTAAATCCGATCCCGATCTTTCCAAGTAATAAGCGTATTCATAAAATGATAGTCATGGATCCCACGGACTTTTCAATTCAATCTCCTTCCAATTATTTCAATTCGTTTAAAAAAAATGTCAAGGTTCGGTTCGTCTTAAATTCTTTCATTATTTTAACTTCTCTTTGAAATAAAAATGTTCGATTTACCAACCTTTATTCCAACAAAACCCTTCGACCCTTATACTTAAACAAAATCCTTCGATTCCATAAGTCTTTAAGTTTATCGAGTCTTTATTTGGATTTGAATTCCATTAACGATTACCCAAACAATTTATATTCAAACATAAGTTCGATAGAGTTACTTTGACTTATATTCGATATAAATTCACAACCCAACAAGCACTATCAGAACCTTGGTGTAAATATTTCTAGTGCTTCTGATAGTATTTGTTCAACCTTGGAAATTACACATCGAATATCCGCCATAAACTCCATTCAACTCATTCCCTTTTTAAATTCTAATATTTAGAATTTATAAAAAAAATTCTAGGTTAAATTATTAAAAATCCTTCCGAACCATTCGTAAATCTCTTTAACCATTTATAATGGTTTACAATATAAATTCAAACCTGTTTATCCTTGGAATTTAGATCATAACGTTTGAACGTTATTGAACGCTGCACTAGTCATTAAATTCAAATATATTCCAAATCACTTAAAAATCCAAAAATTCATTTCTAATTACTTTAAATTAATAAAGTAAACTTATCATGAATTCTCTCTAGATTTAAAACTGGTTTTATTTCGATTTTTCTGTTATGGTTGCCGTCCTGCACATACAATGACCTTTCCCAAATTTGTTTTGACCATAACTTGAAAATTTTACGTTGAAACTTGATAATTCCTTTTCTATTCAAAAATTGTTAATATTTGAAAATCCACGCTTCTTGTTTCAAGTCAAACCGATTTCGAATGGTCAAGTTATAATCGTTTGAAAGTTAAATCGATATCTACGAACAGTTGCGTCGTAGTGCCTTATAAACGATTAGATATAATTCCTTTAAATCCTTCTAAATGAATTTAAAATTTCAAAATAACAAAATTCCAAAAACGAATATTAAGTTTAAATTCAAAATCATTTCATAATTCGAAATCTTAATTTGAATTAAAATAAGTTATAACCCATAGGAATTCAAAAACCCGTTTAATTCAAATTTAAATTTAAATCCCATAAATGGTTCTTACGCGATAATTATTATTTTAAATTCCAATTGGTTTTTCTCAGTTTTATACATCTTCAAATCCAAATTTCAAACTATATTTGAATTAACCATCTCGCCTGTCGGACCAGTTAAGGATAGTCAGGGAGAGCAGGAAACTGGATTTCCAAACCCAAGCCTAGACACCATCCTCTCTGTCATCCTAGAACAGTCTGGTATATAATATTATATTTAAATTTCCAAATCTCTTTTCAAATAAAATTGGACTTTAAAAATTAATATTTTAAATTTGAAAATAAATCTTCATTTATATAGGAGAATATTGAATCGATCATCTGTATAGTTCCACAACCATGGCGTCGTGTATGCATTATGCAAACTATATAAATCAACCATATAAGTCCGATGATCATACGTTATAATCATCATCAATAACAACCAATTTAGCGGTGTACAAGCGTTATTGTCAATAACGCTTTTCCAGTGTTCAGTGTGTTATCTACTTGCATGCACATCCATTAACACATTCACATCCATATCCAAACCATTTATCATAAATCATCACACACATTTTAATCGCTACTAACTAAAATAAATGAATAAATTAATTGTTCTCACCGAAATAGCTCCATAATCATCGCTACTAGGACGAACAAACCATCGAATACTGCTTTCAATCCCATTCTATTAGCATCCGGTGATTTTCTGCTAATTATTTATTGGAATTTAAATTAATAACATCGTTTATATATATATCGTCATATATAAAAGGACATTTCATTTCATTTTCCCATAATCTATACTCAACCAAAATTATCAAACTTATATATAAATGGATTCTATTTTCCGATACGAATCTAACAAGGTCAACGGTACGTAAATCTGATTTAAAACGAATTAGTTATTAGCTTATAAAGTTTTACATTGTATTTAAACTTAAAATAAATAAAAATAATTATACCTTACAAAAGGCCTGGCCCAAAACCAACTCTTCAACTCGTGGCCCACTCCCTTCCCCTCTTCTTCTCCTCCGTGTTGTTCTTCTTGCTCACGCCTTCTGGAACCCAATTCATGTGCATCGTGTGCACACACACCGCCATTTCCCTTCACGGATCATCCACCTGAGACCACCCTCAAGTTCCTCTCCTCCTCCTTGATGCCTCGCGCCAACTCGCCCCAACTTAAAAACCTCTGTTCGAAAAACGACGCACAACCCGAGGTGAGAACCACATAGCAGAAACGCGCGGATTCACCTCGTCGCGCTCCTCAAATGTACACCGGACTCCACCAAAACTTGTGCCATTAAAGCCTACTCCATCCTCATCATCATGCCATCACCCATTTCTCCTATTGTCGCTCAAATCCCCAACAATCTTTGACCCTAGTTTTCAGCTTCCAAAATCATCGACATAGAATCCTCTCAAATTCACATGAAAAATACTACACGCTCTGCTGATCGTAACGGCGCAGACGGCGCGATTTAATTCTTCCTTGATTGGGAGATTTTTTTTTCAAAGCTTTCAACGCAAAAACCCATTTCTCTGTAAAACAAGGATCTCTCTCTCGTTTATCAGTGGAATTTTGATCCGATAATTTGTAAAAATCAGAAACGATGTCCCGGACAACTTCCGTGCTAATCTTCTTGGTTGAAAGTGAATAGGTTGAGAGATTTGGATTTTTAATTGAAGAGGAGACATTATTTTCATTTACAGTAAAGGGAAAAAGAAGAACTATCGTAGGAAAATGATGAAGCTGAAGTGAACGAGAGCCTCCATATCTTTATTTAATTTTCTTATTACTTTAAAACAAGCCATTTGGCACAATATTTCCATGCATGAAGACACCTAGTCTCCATTTAAAAATTTAACCAATGCATGTCTTCCAAAAATGGTTTTATTTATTTAGTTGTAAATTTTTATTTTTAGCTACACTTAGTGATGTTTATAAATGTAGCTAATTTCCTATTTTATAAATATAACAAATATATTACTTAAGATTTTACAAACCATTTATAAATTTCAATATTTTCAAAATACTTATCAATATTATCCATAAAATATTTGCACATAAAATTTCCCAGATTTATACAATAGTCAAAAGAAAATGCTTAAGAGTCATTATAACATTTTATAAACATTATTTTAAAATCTTACATATTCATATTATTTTCACATATAACTTACTAAATGGGATTTTGATACGCAACAAAACTTTAAGGGAAAACAATCTATATTATAAACTAAATTATATTATCACATATCAATATTAAAAATATTTATTAAATAAAAATCTTGATCACAATCATAAAATAAAATTACTCATATTCATATAATCAAAACAAAATATTTATTCAACTCATATATATAATATCCTTTAAAAACAAAATTTGTATTTAAACCTTATTGAACTCAATTTATATTCAAAAAATTTGAAATTATAACATATTAATCATTGAAAATTCTAGGTCGTTACATATTTGAGTCCCTAGTGGCTCTATATTTACGCCCCATAGGGCGGGCAAACGTATTGTTCAGGCATTATTAATCCACTAACATTATTTGTGGACTGACCCTGAATATCCAAGGTGCAGTTGCGGCTGAGCCTGAGACATGGGCTTGATTATCTCGAATTCGGTAAGGATGATCCCTTGCCTTGGTTCATGATGGAAATCCAACTTCCAATACGACACCATGCGGTTTTGATTGTAAAACTAGTATGGCGACATAGTATATGGTAGCTATGTCACCTATGATTGATACATTATGATTGAAATGTTTTTGAAAACATATACGCACTAATAATAATATCAAATTCGTTTTATCGTATGAAGCATTTTTGGCCATTATAAAGTGAAAATCTATCCTCCGGTTTGCGTTACATTGTGTGATGGGACTTGAGTCTTGTAATGGCTTCATTTTTCTAAAAAGCATTGCATTGTTTTAAACAATTTACTTTAAATATGCACTGGCAATCCAATGGAGTAAACCCGTTCCGCGTTAGCGGCGTGGTCCTGTGATTAGCCTTATTATTAAATAGGTTAAGTAAGATTTCTCATACCAGTCCCATGACTGACTCGTAGTTTGTTTCACTTTGCAAACTCGGGTGTCCTCTTTTCCACACGGGCAGTAGAGTAGCTTATTTTGTAGATTTATTGAGCAGGATTCAGGATCGAAGCTTAAAGCTATGTCCAGAGCATTGATATTCTTCCGCTGTGTTTATGTATTAGTTTCGCTGCATTGTATTACATTTATTGTAAATTATCTTCCACTGTATTTTATTCAATGTACTCTGAAATTCTGTACTCTGATGTAACATTATTATAATGTTTATAAAAGTCTTCCGTTATTTGTTCTGATGTTGTTATATTCCCAAAGTTAACGTATCTGGGTTTTGAACGGTCTTGGTCGATTTAGCGATCAATTAGGCTCAGGCGAAATTCATGTCGTTACATTGTTGGAACCACCGGCGCAATCGGAGCATTGGTCACCATCGGTGTTGGTGTAAAATTATTGTTGCTTTTTTGCAACATAGCTTATTGTCGTCTGCAACAATCAATATTGTTTCAAGATCGTTAGAACTTTTGTCAATACATGATTGTATCACAAAGTTAGATCTTTATGTCAATACAAGATTGTATTACAAAGTTAGATCTTTTTGTCAATATAAGATTGTATGACAAAGTTAGATTTTTTATCAATAAACGATTGTGTTACAAAGTTAGATATTTTTATCAATACACGATTGTGTTGCAAATAGATAGTAACAATTATAAATGTTACTCAATAATATCAAAATTGTTAAGTCAAATTGTTATTATAGCAATGACAGTAAGCGAGACTGATTATGTACTAGATTAAAGTGGTACATAACCGTCTCCGACAGACTAGAAGAAAAATATTTCAGTAATGTCCGAGTCCAGAAATGATTCTGTTTACTTGAAAATGTAGGATCAATAATAACTGTAACACCCCACGTCCATTAATGTCACTCACAAAGGGAATGCATTAACTTCCATGGAGGTTTTAAGTGAATATAGAACAGTAAAATTACAACAAGACAGATATAAAATAGTACTTGGAAATTCAAAAACTTTATTTCATTGTAGCAGAAGTCAAAACATGTTTGATTACATCATAACACCATATTCAATGTCAAGTACAATATCTATCTTGATAAAACAAGTACATAATCCCATTACATGAATAGCCATTAAAAAGAAAGATAACAAGCTGGACTTTACTTCAGCAGTCCAAGCTTTCCAGAAGATAAGCGATCCAACTAGACTCCACTAGAACTTGGCCCAACCTGCGGACCTGAAGGGAGAAAAAGGATGGAAAAGAGGGGGGTCAGACATAAAGTCTGGTGAATATGATAATTCTACAATACTATTACCAAAATAACTGGACTAAGGCATAAGCTGGAAAACAAGAAAATGTCTATGAAGAGCAGATTAAGGACATAGACAATCGCTAAAGGCAACGTTATAGGCGCTCCTAAATACTAAAGGATAAACACTATACTGCACCACACCAGTCACCCTAAAGATTCATCCCACTTAGCTTCACTTAGAAACTTTCCCAATGGCTTTACGTACCCCTAGCTGACTACATAGGTGCTGCCTGCCCCTATCTCCACTAGGTGTACCCTACTTCCCATTATTCGATCGGCTCCCTAACTCGTAGATACCCGTGCTGGCCCCACAGTGGGGTGTATCACTCCCCTAAAGTGGCAACCTGATACAACGGACATGCACGGCTTATACCTACACGATGCAACAACGTCTTACCTACCAGCCCGGGTCCACACACGCATATGAAACCCGTTGGACTTGCGTTGCCACCGCTCCCTGTTTTGGCCTCTTATAGTCAAACCCAGTATGCGTGTCCCGTCCTCGACTTGGGTCGAGCCCACAAAGATACGTTTTGGGATACTGGTTGAAATGGGCCCCCACTATTTACCACAAGCATTCCACCTAAGCTTGTCCCCATTAGTCCATCCCACTTAACCCACTTAGTCATGTTCATTTACATGTGTGTTTGGTTAAGTCTAATCGTATTTCAAATGCCTCTAAAGGCAACCACCAGATTCCTCATGCCACCCAAGGCACCTACTTAACCCCCATGTCCCACCTTACATGATTATCTGGTTAAGTATTTCTTAGTTCATTAAGGCCATAACCTCATAAAGACCTCTCACATTAGACTGGCATTTATGGCAGCTGGATTTGCCGGGCGGGTCCGGGCAGTCTTACACCATAAAAGAGTCTAACCTCGTGTCTTTACAACTGTTATGCTTTAGTTTGGGCCTAGGACCTCTCACATTGGGCCGACATTTGTGACTACTGGATTTGCCGGGCGGGTCCGGGCAGGTTTACATCACAAACGGGTCCAACCTCGTGTCCTAAGCATTGATTATTAATAATAATCCACTTTCCCCCAATTTTAATAATTCCCTACTTGAATTATTAATTACTTCCAATTTTTAACAATGTCCATAATTGACTCAATTATGGACATTCATTCATGGTATGCAACATCTTACAAAATTGCACCCAATTTATTAATTCCTAATATTACCCCTACCCCACGTTTGAACGTTTATTCGCAAAATATATGTTAGACTCGAATAGCCTAACTCATAGCATAAAAGAGATTATCATAATAACAACATGTATATGTGACCAAATGAATCATAATAAGGGGTGAAACTTGCATATGTCCAACTTGCATAGATTATACATGTCATGGATCTAAAGGTGTCAACTTGTTCAAAATTCACCTAATATGATCTCAATCAATTTTCATAAACTTACATATGAACATGTGTGAATCAACATCATCTAATTTTTTAACAACATGGTTTTATATGGGTACACCTAACTCAATAGGCAAATTCCCATAATCAAGTTTTATTTAATTATAGTTTCAAGTTTATGGGTACACCTAACCTAATAGGCAAATTCCCATAAACAAGATCCATTTAAATTAAGAAAAAAAACATAACTTTAAGCATGACCCAACAACATGATTTTTCATCATAATATAGCATGATTTATAACATGGCATAGTATGATAGTATAACATAGCTTGACATGATTCTCAACATAGCACGACATAGCATAAGAGAATTTACAACATAGCATGACATAGCATATATAATTTACATCATACGACAACATAATAACATAATAAGAGATCCACAATATATAGAATTTACAATTACAAATCACATCACTTTCTTGTGATCCATTCATGACTGAGTCAAATTAGTTTGTAATAGTCTTGTGAGAATCATCATACTCACCAACAAAAGAAGAGAATTAGAGAGAGAGTTCTTTGGTTTGATTTGTTTTGTTGAGTAGAATTTAGTTGTAGTAGATTAGGCTTCCTCTTCTTAGTTTGTGACGGCTACGCTGAACTCCATGGCAGCAGCATGACGGTAGCTTCTCTAATTTTACAAGTGATTTAGGTCTAGGGTCTACCCACTTATTTATAGATTTTAGAATTCATTTAGGCCATTAGATTTAACCTAGAAATAACCGCAACCGTTCAGACAAGATGGGGTTTATCTTGTTGACTCAGCAATGAGTCAGAAGTGACTCAGCAAACACTCAGCATATTAATAAACTTCTATTCATGTCATAAATATATATATATTTTCTACAATGTACATATTAGATACATCCCCCTTTACTTATTATTGTTTTTATATACATATTAGATACATCCCCTCTCTTACACACTTATTAATATTTTTATATTCATATTAGATACATCCCCTCTCTTACACACTTATTAATATTTTTATATTCATATTAGATACATCCACTCTCTTACACACTTATTAATATTTTAGCAACTTTAGTGTTAATAGAAAATTCGGGGTGTTACATTCTCCCCTCCTTTTAGGATTTCGTCCCCGAAATCTTCAAGTCTGGAAGAATGTATATCCTACCATCCAAACGTCCATCTACTCATCCATCATACACAGGCATCCATTGTCCTTAAAAGACTTCTAATGCTTTATGATCATATGCAAGTGTGTGTACATGTCCTTACCTAATGCGAAATCAGGCGGTCTACTGATTCAGTTGACCTCCTTAATGCAAATTATGTAAGTGTCATGAATCCATTATGTATGCAAAAGATCCTAATTGCTTACATACTACTTCTATATGCGTGCACACCCATTCAACCGAATGCAGCATCCATATGATGGTACAACCATTATACATCCATTATACTAAATACATCCATATATATGCAATATGCAATATGAAGTGACCGAGCCGATCTAGTGCCTAAAGTGTGTGTGTATATGCATCCACGAGCAACCAGTAGCAAACACTTGCATCCATTTTGCATCCATCATACATAACATGTCTCAAACACATGTTTCAACCATAGGATTATCCTAACTAAAGGTCAAAGATACTAATGAGAGGACATACTAAAGATAAGATAAGATAAGCTAAGCGATAAAGGAGAAATTAAAAGACATACCCTAAAAAAGAAAAGGGTACAACGAACGCATCTTCTCTTCTGTCTCCCAAGTTGCGTTGCTCTCATCATCTCCCCATTGCACTTTAACCAGTCTGACCTCTCGATTCCTCAACTTTTTGATCTCCGACCCAAGAATGCATGTAGGAGCTCGTCTAATTGTTGCATCATGCTCTATTTCCACCTCTTTAAGCAAGCTCGGCTCTACCACCTCCGCGGTCTTGTGCAAACACTTCCTCAAATGTGATACATGGAATACGTCGTGTACTCCACTAAGTTTCTCAGGCAACTCCACCCTATATGCCATCTTCCCAATCCTGTTTTTTTACAAGAAACGGCCCTACAAACCTTGGTGCTAATTTCCCCACGGACCCAAAGCGAACAACATTCTGTAACGGAGATACTTTGATAAAAACCATGTCCCCAATGTCAAACTCAAGATCTGTCCTCCTCTTATCAGCATACGATTTTTGCCTATCTTGTGCTGCTTTCATCCTCCTTCGAATCAACTCAATCTTCTCCGAGGTTTCCCTAACCATATTGGGCCGAAGTAGGATTTTATCGGTAGATTCCCACCAACATGTAGGCGAACGGCAAGGCCTTCCATAAAGAGCTTCGAAAGGTGCCATGCCAATACTAGACTGAAAGCTATTATTATATGCGAATTCTACTAACGGAAGGTGCTCTTCCCATGTACCCCCAAAGTCTAGGATTCAAAGCCTTAAAAGATCCTCTAGAATGCGATTCACCCTCTCGGTCTGGCCGTCTGTCCGAGGATGATATGCGGTGCTCAAACATAGCTGAGTCCCTACCACCTCTTGTAAACTCTTCCAAAATTCGCTAGTAAAGATGGGGTCACGGTCGCTTACTATACTAGAAGGAATACCGTGCAAACGAACTATCTCCTTAATGTATACAGAAGCCAACCACGGAGCAGTCCTCTTACTTTTCACGGAAATAAAATGGGCGCTTTTAGTAAGTCTATCTACTATAACCCAAATCCCCGTGTTACCCTTTGGTAATCCATCCACAAAATCCATTGAGATGCTTTCCCATTTCCATAGTGGAACTTCTAATGGGTGAAGCAACCCACCGGGTTTCTTTTGTTCTGCTTTAACTCGTTGGCACACCAAGCATCTAGCGACGTACTCGGCCACATCCTTTTTCATACCGGCCCAAAAGAAAACCCGCTTCATATCTTTGTACATCTTATCCCCGCCGGGATGAATGGTCATTTTTGAGCGATGAGCATCATCAAGAATGGCCTTCCTTAAGTCTTCGTCTTGTGGTACACAAAGTCTATTATCCCTTCGTAACCAACCCTTATCGTCTAGGGTATACCTACGAAGATGGCTTGACGACTCCCCCTCCTTTGAGCTTTTCTACTATCTCAACCAACTGTGGGTCGTCTCGCTGTGCCTCACCAACCCGTCCTAGAAGTGTAGGTCTAACCTCCAAGGATGCTAACAGACCGGGTACTAAGTCAACAGAGGGTCTAAAGTCAAACATAGAGATGAATTCTAAGCTTTGTCGTTCAACAAACAACGGACTCAAGGACAACCTTTTCCTACTTAAGGCGTCTGCCACCACGTTACCCTTGCCCGGGGTATATGCTATTTCAAAATCGTAGGAGGCTAAGAATTCCATCCACCGTTGCTGCCTTAAATTCAAATCCTTCTGAGAGAATAAGTATTTTAATGATTTGTGGTCAGTGAACAGTTCGAATTTCTCACCAAGAAGATAGTGACGCCAAGACTTAAGCGCGAAAACAATTGCGGCTAGCTCTAAGTCATGCGTGAGGTAATTCTTTTCATGAACCCTCAACTGCCTTCCACCATAGGCTATTACTCTTCCCTCTTGCATGAGGACCGCGCCAAGTCCCGTCCCACAAGCATCAGTATAGATGGTAAACGGTTTATTCCCGTCTGGCAGCACTAAGACTGGGGCTGAAGTTAAGGTTCTCTTTAGACATTGGAACGTATCATCGCAATCTTTGTCCCACGTAAAAACCAGGTTCTTCTTCGTTAACCGTGTTAATGGAGCTGATATTTTTGCGAAGTCTTTGATAAACTTCCTATAATAGCCAGCCAACCCCAAGAAACTTCTTACTTCGGTTGCATTTTTAGGGACCTTCCAATCTTGGATGGCCACCACCTTTGCGGGATCCACTGCTATCCCTTCTTTGGAAACCACGTGCCCTAAGAACCGTACTTCCTTCCTCCAGAAGTGACACTTAGAAAATTTTGCCTTAAGGTTATGCGCTCGAAGGGTTTCCAACACTTCCCTAAGATGTAGGGAGTGCTCTTCTTTATTCTTAGAAAAGACTAAGATGTCATCCACAAAGACTACCACGAATTTGTTAAGGTATTCCCTAAACACCCTACTCATCAAATCAACAAAATATGCAGGGGAGTTTGTCAAACCAAAGGGCATCACTAGCCATTCATAGAATCCGTCAGGAGTCCTAAAAGCAGTCTTATCTATACTATCCTCAGCCACTCTCAGTTGATGAAAGCCAGTGGCTAAGTCCAACTGCGAAAACACTGAGGCGCCAACTAACTGATCAAAGAGATCGTCAATCCTCGGCAGTGGGTGTCGGTTCTTTTTAGTAAGCTTGTTTAGTTCTCTATAGTCCATACAAAGTCTAAGAGACCCATCCGCCTTTGTGGCAAAAACTACTGGAGCACCCCACTCCGATATACTACGTCTTATGAACCCCTTCTCAAGCAACTCCTTTACTTGCTTATTGAGTTTCCTCCTTTCACGAGGAGCCATGTGGCGCACTGGCAAAGATACGGGTTTAGCATTATCCACAAGATAAATTCGAAAGTCTATCTCCCGCTTTGGAGGTTAGCCCTTCACCTCCTCAAACACATCCGGATATTCCCGGACCACTTCTACCGATCGCAGGTTCTCTACAGACGCGTCAAGCGATTCAAGATAACTTAGCATAACGGAATTTATGGGATTACAAAAGATGTCGAGAGCATTACCAAGGCGAGCCACAAGCCTAACTACTCTCCTTTCACAATCAAGAATGGCCCTATTTCTAGACAACCAATCCATTCCTAAAATTAGCCCATAGCCCGTGAAGCCCAATACATAAGCATCACATCTAAATTCAACGCTAAGTATAGAGATTTTCAAATCCAAACATATCATGGTCAAATGAGCCGAACCCCCAATTGGATTTGAAACGACCAAGGGATCCTCTACTAAACTGGTGTTCAAGTGCAGTGATTCAACTAATGATGCAGAGATAAACGAATGAGATGCGCCAGAATCGAATAAGGTACGGACAGGATGATCAAACAGAAAAACTAAGCCTTCAACAGAAATTGTTCTACCTCTTTCTTGCAGCGGTGGGGCCGCAATAGCCTGAACTTGCCCCCTTGCCTGCCCTGGTGCCATAAGAGCCTGCACCTGTCCTCCCGAGGTAGACCCTGCCCTCTGCCCCTTCTTTGGACAGTCCTTCACTAAATGTCCCGCATCTCCACAATGAAAACAACCAGTCTTCTTTTTCTTTCTACAATCTTTGCTGAGATGGCCAGGCGTCCCACAATTGAAGCATTTCTTCTTCCCTTTGCCATTATTGTTTTTACCACCCTTCTTATTTTGCTGTTGGGGTTTCTTCTGATCCCCTTTCTTTTCAACTGCCTTATCCTCATGCATAAGTGCCATTTCTACTAGCTTTTCAAAGGTGGCTCCCATAGGGATGTGGGTCATAGCCAACCCTTGCAACGGTTCATTCAAGCCTCTAACGAACCTCAAAGCTTTCTTCTCTGGCGTGTTCACCAACTCCAAGCCAAACCTTGCTAACTGATTAAATTTATTGACATATTCCTTTACTGATGAGCTCCCTTGCTTTAGTGCCAGGAATTTTTCCATATTTAAGTTCTCTTCTGCCCTTGAAAGAAACTTTGCCTCAAACCTTCGTCTGAAATCCGCCCATGAATCAACTGGACGTTCCCCGTTAGTGACCTCCCACCAAAACGAGGCCTCTCCCTTCATTAACCAAGCAGCTAAACGGACTTTCCTCCCATCTTCCACTTCAAAGATATCCAACAATTCCTCAGTCTCCTTAAGCCAATCTCTGGCCTCCACAAACGTCTTAGTCCCTTGAAAAGTTTTTTCCTCCCATAGCCTTGAATTCCTTGCACGTCTTTGCAAAAGTGTCAACACGAGGAGGAGGAGGAGGTGGAGGAATGGGTGCAACTAGGGGTGGAGGAGTATCCGCTGGGCCTGCAGTGGTGGCCCTAGCCTCCAAGTATCTCCTAAACCACCCTGGAATCGTCACACCTTCTGGGAGATTAAGATCTTCAGCCATGCTGAAATGAAAAAGGAAAGATTCAAAATGGAGAATTCGAAAGATAAAGATAAGGATGTGGCTATTTGGGATTATGTTTTTCATAAAAACTCTCTTTAAATAACATGTTTTTTTTTGAAAGCACTTCTTCCAAAAATACTTTTGAAAAAAAATATTTTTCTAAATTTTTTTTTTATCTGTTCTGGTAACCTTATGCTCTGATACCACGTGTAACACCCCACGTCCATTAATGTCACTCACAAAGGGAATGCATTAACTTCCATGGAGGTTTTAAGTGAATATAGAACAGTAAAATTACAACAAGACAGATATAAAATAGTACTTGGAAATTCAAAAACTTTATTTCATTGTAGCAGAAGTCAAAACATGTTTGATTACATCATAACACCATATTCAATGTCAAGTACAATATCTATCTTGATAAAACAAGTACATAATCCCATTACATGAATAGCCATTAAAAAGAAAGATAACAAGCTGGACTTTACTTCAGCAGTCCAAGCTTTCCAGAAGATAAGCGATCCAACTAGACTCCACTAGAACTTGGCCCAACCTGCGGACCTGAAGGGAGAAAAAGGATGGAAAAGAGGGGGGTCAGACATAAAGTCTGGTGAATATGATAATTCTACAATACTATTACCAAAATAACTGGACTAAGGCATAAGCTGGAAAACAAGAAAATGTCTATGAAGAGCAGATTAAGGACATAGACAATCGTTAAAGGCAACGCTATAGGCGCTCCTAAATACTAAAGGATAAACACTATACTGTACCACACCAGTCACCCTAAAGATTCATCCCACTTAGCTTCACTTAGAAACTTTCCCAATGGCTTTACGTACCCCTAGCTGACTACATAGGTGCCGCCTGCCCCTATCTCCACTAGGTGTACCCTACTTCCCATTATTCGATCGGCTCCCTAACTCGTAGATACCCGTGCTGGCCCCACAGTGGGGTGTATCACTCCCCTAAAGTGGCAACCTGATACAACGGACATGCACGGCTTATACCTACACGATGCAACAACGTCTTACCTACCAGCCCGGGTCCACACACGCATATGAAACCCGTTGGACTTGCGTTGCCACCGCTCCCTGTTTTGGCCTCTTATAGTCAAACCCAGTATGCGTGTCCCGTCCTCGACTTGGGTCGAGCCCACAAAGATACGTTTTGGGATACTGGTTGAAATGGGCCCCCACTATTTACCACAAGCATTCCACCTAAGCTTGTCCCCATTAGTCCATCCCACTTAACCCACTTAGTCATGTTCATTTACATGTGTGTTTGGTTAAGTCTAATCGTATTTCAAATGCCTCTAAAGGCAACCACCAGATTCCTCATGCCACCCAAGGCACCTACTTAACCCCCATGTCCCACCTTACATGATTATCTGGTTAAGTATTTCTTAGTTCATTAAGGCCATAACCTCATAAAGACCTCTCACATTAGACTGGCATTTATGGCAGCTGGATTTGCCGGGCGGGTCCGGGCAGTCTTACACCATAAAAGAGTCTAACCTCGTGTCTTTACAACTGTTATGCTTTAGTTTGGGCCTAGGACCTCTCACATTGGGCCGACATTTGTGACTACTGGATTTGCCGGGCGGGTCCGGGCAGGTTTACATCACAAACGGGTCCAACCTCGTGTCCTAAGCATTGATTATTAATAATAATCCACTTTCCCCCAATTTTAATAATTCCCTACTTGAATTATTAATTACTTCCAATTTTTAACAATGTCCATAATTGACTCAATTATGGACATTCATTCATGGTATGCAACATCTTACAAAATTGCACCCAATTTATTAATTCCTAATATTACCCCTACCCCACGTTTGAACGTTTATTCGCAAAATATATGTTAGATTCGAATAGCCTAACTCATAGCATAAAAGAGATTATCATAATAACAACATGTATATGTGACCAAATGAATCATAATAAGGGGTGAAACTTGCATATGTCCAACTTGCATAGATTATACATGTCATGGATCTAAAGGTGTCAACTTGTTCAAAATTCACCTAATATGATCTCAATCAATTTTCATAAACTTACATATGAACATGTGTGAATCAACATCATCTAATTTTTTAACAACATGGTTTTATATGGGTACACCTAACTCAATAGGCAAATTCCCATAATCAAGTTTTATTTAATTATAGTTTCAAGTTTATGGGTACACCTAACCTAATAGGCAAATTCCCATAAACAAGATCCATTTAAATTAAGAAAAAAAACATAACTTTAAGCATGATCCAACAACATGATTTTTCATCATAATATAGCATGATTTATAACATGGCATAGTATGATAGTATAACATAGCTTGACATGATTCTCAACATAGCACGACATAGCATAAGAGAATTTACAACATAGCATGACATAGCATATATAATTTACATCATACGACAACATAATAACATAATAAGAGATCCACAATATATAGAATTTACAATTACAAATAACATCACTTTCTTGTGATCCATTCATGACTGAGTCAAATTAGTTTGTAATAGTCTTGTGAGAATCATCATACTCACCAACAAAAGAAGAGAATTAGAGAGAGAGTTCTTTGGTTTGATTTGTTTTGTTGAGTAGAATTTAGTTGTAGTAGATTAGGCTTCCTCTTCTTAGTTTGTGACGGCTACGCTGAACTCCATGGCAGCAGCATGACGGTAGCTTCTCTAATTTTACAAGTGATTTAGGTCTAGGGTCTACCCACTTATTTATAGATTTTAGAATTCATTTAGGCCATTAGATTTAACCTAGAAATAACCGCAGCCGTTCAGACAAGATGGGGTTTATCTTGTTGACTCAGTAATGAGTCAGAAGTGACTCAGCAAACACTCAGCATATTAATAAACATCTATTCATGTCATAAATATATATATATTTTCTACAATGTACATATTAGATACAACCCCCTTTACTTATTATTGTTTTTATATACATATTAGATACATCCCCTCTCTTACACACTTATTAATATTTTTATATTCATATTAGATACATCCCCTCTCTTACACACTTATTAATATTTTAGCAACTTTAGTGTTAATAGAAAATTCGGGGTGTTACAATAACCCTAAAGGGGGGGGGGGTGAATAGGGTTTTTAACAGAAAATAAAACAAACACAGAGATATAAGATATGCAGTAAGAGAAAATCACATGCAAAGATACCCAACTTCGGCAAACTGTGCCTGCTGCTGCCTTTCTAAGATTTCTACTAGGAGATACAAACAGATCCCGCTTACAACCCTATGTAAACTTGCAACTCCTGCTCCTGTCTGACCCTAAGCTCAAAATCAAAGACTGGCCTGTATACCCTAGACCAGATTTTCGCAGAATACAAACCAGTAATTTGTATACCTAGTTTTAAATCAAACTAGACAAACACGAATTGTTGTTGAAGAAATTACAACACAAATACAAGAGAAAAAGAAAAAGAACAAATAGGAAAAAAACCCTTTGTTTAATGAATTGGCTAAGCCTTTGAGAGAATAGGTTGGCCCTTTGTAAAGTCGGTTGCACCCCTTCTTTTTATCCGATCACTTTTCATTCTCCATTGAAAATGGCGGCTCTGGAAAAATAAAAAAAAATAAAACTAGGGTTTGTGATACTTCTCCCAAATCGATTCAATGGCTTCTGAGATTGATGCTCGAGACTTTGTGGTTATGTGATGCTTCACTTCTGCTTTCTCTGATGCGTCGATTTTTCTGCTCAATCGATTTGGAGATATTTCTCTTGCGATCGACACTGTAAGTTCTTCTGGAATTTCTTGCTTTGAAAAACAATTGGATTTATTTTGTGGGTTTCAATTTTACTGTCGAATTGGGATGATCTCTATCGATGATGAATTGTGTGTTTTTATAGGGTTTTAGAAACCCTAGTACTCTGATTTCCATTGAAGACTTGCCCGATTTGATTTGGGAATATTCGGATTTGATTGTTTGTGGTTTCCCCTTTCAGAATTTCTTGAATGAATTCGCCCTTGATTAATTTTTGGACATTTATATTTGAATTTGTTGCCAAATATTTTCTTGTCTGATTTAAATAAACCGTGTCCCACTTGACACAATCCGTTGCATGATTTCTGAAAGTAAAAACAGGAAACAAAAATGATATTGTGGCCCCTTGCAATTGTTGATTTCCTCGATTTGTTACCTTGTATATTTGATTGATGCGTGACATATTGGGAATCAATTTTTGCTGTGAGTTTTTGGAAATATTGCTGATTTGCCAGGTTGCAAATTTTGACCAAATTAAAACCTCTTGCCATAAAAACCCGGGTTCAAAACTTGAATTGAAACTAGTCGGTTTTGTAATAATTTGTGCATGATTTTCTCTTGCGTTTCCTTAATTGAATTGATTTCCTTCAGCTTTGGTGCCTTGATAAAATCGGCCTGATTTGATGCTGTAAATGTTGTGCTTGAATTCCAGAAAGAATGAATTTGATTCATGCCTTAAAAACAGTTTGAATTATTGCCAAAAAAAAATTCTTCTTTATTTCTGGAAACTGTTTTGTCCCTCTGATTTAATGCCTTGTATTTGAGTGATTACCACTTGATTGTCTTGAATGAGATTATACTTGCTCAACATCAATTTCTGAAAGTTTTAAAACTTGCCATACATTGTAAATACTGGAATCAACCAGAATTGAATGTGTTTGCACCTTGTCCTGAAACACAAGGAAACAAAACAGCAGTTAGGCTGTACTGTGTTGAGGCTGGTCAGAAACAGCTGGTTCTGATCAGCAAACCAGTATGGTTATGGCGTGGCTGTTCAAGTCTGAAATATGATGAGAAAAACACACAGAAAAACTGAGATAAATAGAGAATCAATCAAACAGTAAAATTTTATTTGTCCAGTGTTTATTTTAGTTCCAGCGTACTGTGTGTATCTTTTTTTGTGACAGGTTTCAGGATGATGCACTAGGAGCTTGAGACAGTTAGAGTGAGCACAACATGATTAATCCAGCTAGAAGAGATGTATATGTAGTGTAGACATTTGAACTGGATTTATTTGTAATTGTGAATTTGAAACAAAAGAAAATGTAATAAGTGAGAGTATGTAATTGTTTTGTGGAATAAAAATATATTATTGGAAGACAAAAATTTGTGTAAATTTCATGTATTTTGTGTAAATCATCATCAACCAATAATACTAATTATTTCACCATCAAACACATCAGTAAAAATCTATTTGTTATCATCAAACAAAAAATCATATATTCAAAAAACTCCCCCTTTTGATGATGACAAACAGACTTAAGATTTTTGAAGATAACAGGATGTGTTTGAATTGAACTCCTCCTATATTTGTGCTCCTCCTACCAATTGTAAACAGACATAGGATAAAAAGTTGAAAAATATTTGTGCTCCCCCTACCAATTGTAAACAGACATAGGATAAGAAGTTGAAAAATATAGAAAATAATTTAAACACTTAGCATTAATGGCAAGATAAAATCTATAAATGTCTGTAAACCAACACAAAATCTTAACTCCTTCTCCCCCTTTGTAATCATCAAAAGATGAACAATTCTGAACATTTGCAAAAGGCACGGACTGTAGTTAGAAATCAAGTTATTTTGACAGAATTAGAGCCGTAAACCCCAAGCAATCGGATAAAAAATCATAATAATTCATAAAGTAGGAACACATTTCACAAAAGCAGAGGATGGAATGAAGAGTTATTTAATATATATCAGGGAGGATTTTAACAGATCTATATATATATATATACACACACACACATCAAGAGCACACTTAACCACTCATAACCAGAGCTTGGATTTTTAAATGGGATTAGTTGCAGCATGAAAATAAGTAAACTCATAACCGTTCATGACCAGAGCTTGGATTTTTAAATGAGGTCAGAGAACTACTTATTATATATATATATATATATATATATATATATATATTTTAAATCCCCTTAATATATATAAAACAATGATGGATGGTAGAAGGGTGATAGTGACAGAGATGGTTTGTGAAAAAAATTCCTAAATTACTCGTATTATAAGATATATTCAATCACATCAGAGTTGCAGACAAACTTTCATCCATCTCATATTCTGAAATCTTGTACAGTCACAATTTTATCAAAAAATGTTCAAAAAAAATGTTCTTTTCTTGATGATTTGAGGACTGGATTATTTGTCAGAAGATGGTATTGATAACAGAACATCTTAAGAGAAAATTTACCCAAAAATGCAAAGAGATTAATTTATTTCTATAATTCCCAAATCCAATCGTAATCTGCAAAACCTATCTTCTGGAAGGGGTTTTGTGAAAATATCAGCAAGCTGAGATTCTGTTGGAATAAATTCAATACAAATGTCCTCATTAGCAATGTGATCTCTAAGAAAGTGGTGTCTCACATCAATGTGTTTTGTGCGTGAATGATGTACAGGATTACTTGATAAATCAATTGCACTCTTACTGTCGCACTTTAAAGGAACTCGTTTATAGCAAAGCCCAAAATCAGATAAAGTCTGCATCATCCATAAAATCTGTGCACAACAGCTTCCTAAAGCAATAAATTCAGCCTCAGTGGTGGATAAAGCAACACAATTTTGTTTACGACTTGACCATGAAACAAGTGAATGACCTAGCATGAAACAAGTTCCACTAGTACTCTTCCTATCAGTGAGTGAGCCAGCATAATCAGCATCCGTAAACCCAACTAAATTAAAGTTATCACAAGAAGGATACCATAAACCAAGATTCGGTGTGTGTATCAAATATCTCAAAATTCGTTTTGTGGCTTTTAAATGAGATTCTTTTGGTGATTGAAATCGAGCAGACAAACAAACAGAAAACATAATATCGGGTCTAGAAGCAGAAAGAAAAAGAAGTGAACCGATAATACCGCGATATTTTTTCTGATCAACAGCAACACCTTTTTCATCTTTGTCAAGCTTGGTTGTTGGACTCATCGGTGTTTTCATTGGTTTTGCATCTTCCACTCCAAATTTCTTCAGTAACTCCATTACATACTATGTTTGAGAGATAAAAATACCTTTGCTGCTCTGTTTGATTTGAAAGCCAAGAAAATATTTCAGTTCTCCCACCAAGCTCATCTCAAATTTGTCCTGCATAACTTTTTCAAATTTTTCACACAAGACATCATTAGTAGCACCGTAAATGATATCTTCAACATAGATTTGAACAATCAAAAAATCATCACCGTCATGTAATAGAAACAGAGTTGTGTCAGCACACCCCTTTTTAAAACTGTTTTCCAAAAGATAAGTACAGAGATAGTCATACCAAGCTCGAGTAGCTTGCTTAAGGCCATATAATGCTTTTTCTAGTTTATACACATGATTTGGAAAATTGGGATTCTCAAAACCAGGGGGTTGTTCAACATAAACCTCTTCTTTTAGTTCTCCTTTCAGAAAAGCACTTTTCACATCCATTTGTTTTAGTTTAAAACCTTTAAAACATGCAAAGCTTAACAAGATTATAATCGCTTCTAACCTAGCTACTGGGGCAAACGTCTCATCAAAGTCAATGCCTTCGATCTGATTGTATCCCTTAGCAACCAACCTAGCTTTGTTTCTAATTACATTTCCAGACTCGTCAAGCTTATTTTTAAACACCCACTTTGTTCCAACTACTGAATAGTCTTTTGGCCTAGGTACCAAGTTCCAGACTTTGTTTCTCTCAAACTGGTTAAGTTCTTATTGCATAGCTAACAACCAAAAATCATCATTAAGAGCAATATCATAAGAACCTGGTTCTATTTCAGATACAAAAGCATTATGAATACAAAAAGTACAAACATCCTTATTGAGAGAGGAACGTGTACGAACACCAGCTGTTGGGCTTCCGATTACCAAATCTAGAGGATGACTGGGCTTGAATTTCAGTCTTCCAACATTTGTTGCTGCTTCAGTGGCTTCTTTGTTTGTTTCAGTGTCATTGCTTTCTTGTTCACTTTCTTGTGCGCCATCATCATCTTCAGAGATCATATCCACATCTGTTTCATTGAACTTTACATTGACGGTTTCCACAAATGTCCTTGATTGTTTATTGAAGATCCTGTAGGCTTTACTTCTTGAGGAATAACCCATGAAAATTCCATCAATCGTTTTTGGCTCGAATTTCCCAAGCTGTTCTCCTGTGTTCAAAATATAACAAGGACATCCAAACACTCTAAAGTATGAAATGTTAGGCTTTTTGTTAAACCAAAGTTCATATGACATTTTATTAACTATTGGTCTAATCATAACTTTGTTCATTACATAGCATGAAGTATTTACTGCCTCAGCCCAGAAGGTTTGAGGCAAATTATATTCACATAACATAGATCTAGCCATTTCTTGTAATGTACGATTTTTCCTTTCAACCGCCCCATTTTGTTGAGGTGTTCGAGGAGCGGAAAATTCATGTTTAAAACCATTTTCTTCACAAAAATTTTCAAAGTCTAAATTTTCAAATTCACCTCCATGATCACTTCTCAGAGTTTTAATTGAAATTCCTTTTTCATTTTGAACAAGTTTTGAAAACTTTGAAAAATAGTCAAAAACTTCAGACTTTTTGGCTAGAAAGTATACCCATGTAAATCTAGAGTAATCATCAACCAATACATAACAATAACGTTTACCATTTAAGCTACCAGTGTCAGTAGGTCCAAACAAATCCATATGAATCAACTCAAGCACTCGTGAAGTACTAACAACATTTTTTGGACGAAAGGACGAGCGACTAAGTTTTCCCATGGTACAGGCTTTACATACTTTGTTATTTTTGAACTTTTCATGAGGTAAACCTCTGACAACCTCATTTGTTTCCAGTCTTTCAAAAAGACCCATACTTGCATGTGCCAGCCTTCTGTGCCATAGAACTGCCTCCTCTTCCGTTACTACCAAGCACCTAGAAACAGTTACATCATCGAAAGAGAGTGTGTAGACATTTCCTCTTCTTTTCCCAGTAAAAACAACCTTTCCAGAGGATATTTCAATGATTTTGCAGACATTACTATCAAACACAACATTCATTCCTTTATCACAATGTTGACTGATAGAGATAAGATTGTGAAATAAATTATCAACATATAAAACATCGGTTAAAGCAAAAATACTGTTACCTACTTTTCCTTTACCTATGATTTTACATTTGCTGTTGTCTCCTAAAGTCACATTCCCACCTTTATGTTTTTCAAGGCTAAGGAACAGTATTTTGTCCCCTGTCATATGTCGGGAGCAACCTGAATCTAAATACCATTTTTGTTGCTCCTTAGCCCGCCAGCATACCTACACAAACATAGAAGAGGATGATCCAGAGAATATTCTAGGTCCAAGCATATCAGTCATAGAAAAGTGATAAGACTCTTTTGGAATCCAGATTTGATTTTTCTCGTTATTTGTGTTCCAATCATTGTGATAATTGTGTGCCAAGTGTTTAGGAACCCAAACCTTTTTGAACTTACGAATTTTATTATCGTTCTTGCAGTTTTCATGACTGTGACCAATTTCTCCACATTTTACACATTTGGTAAAGATGCCTCTACCTTTAGCATTGTCAATCCTAGTCTTTTTTCTTGTATCTTTCCAAAACCAAGTCCTTTTCTATTATTTGCAAACAGTTGATTTCCAAGTAACATTTTAAAAGACGTTTGACCAATTGAAAATTTATTCAAAGCAACTTCAAGATCTTGAACTTTCATTCTTAACATTGTGTTCTCATTCACCAATGAAGTGCATCGTTCAACATAATTCTTTCTTTTGGTGTCATCATTCTTTTTAAGAGTCGAATTCATTTTTTCAAGATCCTCAATGGTGCACTTGAGTGTTAAAAATTCTAAATTCACAGCCTTACAAATTTCACAATCTAGACTAATGTTTTTTGAAACATTTTCAAGTTCAGATTTCAACTTCTTGTTATTGTGAACAAGATCAAGGTTTTTTGCTTTCAGTTTCTCTGCTTCTGATTCTAATGTGTCAATAATTTCAGAAAGGTGTTTACACATTAAAACTAGATCGTTATAACTGTATACCTCAGTGGTTTCTTCGTTGGCATCTTCTAGATCTGACTTCGTCATGAAGCACAGGTTGCTTTCTTCCTCACTGCTGTCTGAATCTTCTTCTCCTTCCTCGTCATCCCAAGTTATGGAAAAAGCTTTCTTTTTCTTCTTGTTTCTTTGGAGAAGTGGACAATTTGGTTTTATTTGTCCAGGCTTTTGACAATTGTAGCAGAGTGGTTCGTCTTCTGAATTGTTGGTCTTTGGTTTATTTCTCCGAGGTTTGAATTTGCTCCACTTCGTGAGTTGTCTGACTGCCATGGCAAGCTGTTCAATAGGATCTTCACTATCGCTGGTGACGGTGTTGGACAAAGCTATTGACTTCTTTTTCAGATCTGAGTTGTTGTGATGTTCTCTTGCTTTTAGCTCCATTTCATATGTCATTAGATTCCCGATAAGCTCTTCCATGCTCAGCTTGTTCAGATCTTTAGATTCTTGAATGGCTGTGACTTTTGCTTCAAAGTTCATTGGAAGAACACGCAGAATCTTCCTTACGAGCTCCACTTCTGTATAGACCTTTCCAAGGGCTCTAGCATTGTAGACCAGCACGGAGAAGCGACCATACATGTCCTTGATGCTCTCGTCCTTCAGCATGATGAAGTTTTCATATTCATTGCTGAACATGGCAAGACGGGATTCTTTAACCTGAGAAGTTCCTTCTTGTGTGACTTCCAGAGTATGCCAAATTTCCTGGGCTGTATTACAATGAGAAATTCTGTTATATTCTGTTTTATCAAGAGCACAAATCATGGCATTCATAGCTTTAGAATCTATAGAGTATAGTTTCTTATCATTCGCATCCCACCTACTTTTTGGTTTTGGTGTTACAGTTCCATTAACAGTTTTAGTAGGAGGTTTATATCCAGTTTCAATGATATCCCAGACATCATAATCAACAGACACAAGATAGATTTTCATCCTAGCTTTCCAATACGCATAATCACCACCATTGAACATGGGTGGTCTAGCAATAGATTGACCTTCAGAAAAACCATTGTTCATTGAAGTCATGATTCTAGGGTTACAACCTCGCTCTAATACCAAATGTAGGATCAATAATAACCCTAGAGGGGGGGGGGGTGAATAGGGTTTTTAACAGAAAATAAAACAAACACAGAGATATAAGATATGCAGTAAGAGAAAATCACACGCAAAGATACCCAGCTTCGGCAAACTGTGCCTACTGCTGCCTTTCTAAGATTTCTATTAGGAGATACAAACAGATCCCGCTTACAACCCTATGTAAACTTGCAACTCCTGCTCCTGTCTGACCCTAAGCTCAAAATCAAAGACTGGCCTGTATACCCTAGACCAGATTTTCACAGAATACAAACCAGTAATCTGTATACCTAGTTTTAAATCAAACTAGACAAACACGAATTGTTGTTGAAGAAATTACAACACAAATACAAGAGAAAAAGAAAAAGAACAAATAGGAAAAAACCCTTTGTTTAATGAATTGGCTAAGCCTTTGAAAGAATAGGTCGGCCCTTTGTAAAGTCAGTTGCACCCCTTCTTTTTATCCGATCATTTTTCATTCTCCATTGAAAATGGCGGCTCTGGAAAAATAAAATAAAATAAAACTAGGGTTTGTGATACTTCTCCCAAATCGATTTAATGGCTTCTGAGATTGATGCTCGAGACTTTGTGGTTATGTGATGCTTCACTTCGGCTTTCTATGATGCGTCGATTTTTCTGCTCAATCGATTTGGAGATATTTGTAACAACCCAAAAATCTGGGCCAGTTTAAAATTTTTATTTTGGCAATTTTGGCGAATTTTGATTATTTAAAATGAATTATTTTAAATAATATTGACGAGAAATTTATTTTGAATATAATTCGAACGTATATATTATATACGTCGTCGTTAGAATATATATAATTATATATAATTATAAATATAATTGAAAATGGCGCGGTAGTTCGATAATTCGATTTCAAACTTCAATTGAATGTTCCGGGTGCAAAACAATCCGGATTTTAGTGAAACCAAAAACATTAGGATCTATTTGATAATATCTTTCCAACGAATCCGAAAAATCAAAATTTCATAGCGGGAATCAAAAGATATGTCCAGTTGAAAATTCTGAATAGTCGCTATGGAATTTAGGCCCTTAAAAATGGAAATTTTGCAAACGACCTCAGATTTCGACGAAACCACTTTTGTTGGGTCCGTGATGTCAAGTTATTGCTAGGTTTCAGATTTCGTAATTTTTCGAATCATTATGTGAGCGTGGCAAAGGAAAACGTGTTTTGACCATTTTAGTTGAATTTAATCGTCTGGAAAATGGCCATTTTTCAAACGGTCTCCGAATTCGACGAAACTAGTTTTATTAGGACCGTATCGTCAATACGAAGCTAGAAAATATTTTTCTGCAATTTATAGAGTCAGTATGTGACCCCAGTAAATTGAAATGCGCGTTCAAATTCAATATATAGAGTTATATGTTGATTTTAACGGAAACTTAGCGTAACGGTGGAATTGGCCTAGGATACATATCCCATTGTGTTCGGAATGAGGGTAATTAGTTATGGACGATAGGCGGTGGGTTCGATTTCGCGTTCGAAATAAAAAGTTAACTTTATGGAATTAAATTGAATTAAATATATATATATATTTTTTATATAAACACCCCTTTACTTTTCCAGATCGAGAATTTTAAAAGGAAAAAAAAACGAGCAGGAGCTCGAGGCGCCGCTGCTCAGTCGGCCACCGCGCCCCCTCCGACGATGGCGCCCGCCCCTCAACCCCCTTCCCTCCTCCTCATCTTCGCCTGCTAACCGACGCAACCCTTCCCCCTCGGATTCAAACACCCGTCGCCCCCAAAACCCGAGATCCACGAACGCAGCACCCCCGAAACCCTAGCCTCGATAGCAACCTCGCCGCCTTGCAGCGCCTCACGCCACCCCTCCGACGATCTCTGCGCTCCAGGCCCCTCCAACCACCTGCGAACACTCCCCTTTTGAAAAACGTAAGTTTTCTACTTTCTTTTCATTTAATTTGCAAGTTAGTTTTTATTTTTATATAACAGCAGTTTAAATCAGTTTTTATTTAATTTAATACATGGAAAACAAAAATGAATTTGCTTTTGAAAACAAAAATGAATTTGCTTTGAAAACAAAGTTCGCATTCTTTTTGAAAATAAAATTAACATTGTTTTTAAAATTGAAGAGACGATTTTCGTTTATACAAAGATTAGATTTTCAATTGTATAAAGATACGATTTTTAGAATTGAAAAGATATGGAATAATTTTTACAAGAATCATGTAAAAATGTGATTTTTATATAGGCAGTGACAAGATAGAAATTCAATCTTTATATTAGAGGTAGGAATATAAAAATTCGATTTTTTATATATTGCTTAGCGAAGTAAAAATTCGATTTTTATATATTGAATAGCGAAGTAAAAATGGGATTTTTACATATGTAGAGAATACGGGCAAAGAAATTGACAAGAGGCGAGAACGGCGAAGATTTCTATAAAGAAGAGTCGAGGCGTTGGATTAGCAATTCTGTGAGAATTTCTCACTCTTTAATTTATTTCTAATTGAAATATATACTAGGATGCAGGCGGTGTTTAGTAGCACCCGACACCCGTCATCCACAGACCATGGATGGCTTGTTTGTTTAATTGTTTGGTTGTGTAGTTAGTTAGATTATTTGGTTTGAATTGAATAGTTTGGTGAAATGAAATATTTTGATTGATGTGTGAATGGCGTGGGCCTTCACTAGACCGGGGATAAGGCTAGGCCTTGTCCCGTTTCTAGTATCGTGCCGTTATGCCGCCGAAATTTTCTAAAATAAGTTAGAAAAAATAAAAATATCATTTTTATTTTGAAAATGAAATGAATAAATTTCATGTGTTAAAATAAAATATTTGATCGTTAAAAATATAATTTTTAACGTGAATGTGAATAAATAAATATTCATTTACAAACCGGACGGTTTGTTTATGTACACTTATTTGAAGGACATTGATTGGGACGATAAATTTTACACATCGCCCAACTGCACAAATAAAAATCTGTGTTTGACTGCTTGAAACCCCACACGGGTATTGGGATGATATTTGACGTACACTAATCCCAATAATTAGTTGTATGTCGATCGATTGATTGACAGGCTGCTATAAGCGTTGAATATTTATATTCGATGCTTATACAGTGTAGAATGCACTTTGTATGATGGTTGATTATTCATCGTTGTTATTGTATACATGTGTTGTAGAAAATCCATATAATTAACTTTATATGGTAATTGATTGGGCCTCATTCCAGTTTCGAAATAGAAATATTTGAAATAGAAATATTTGAAATAGAAATAAAAGAAATATTTGAAATAGAAATATTTGAAATAGAAATATTTGAAATAGAAATAATTGAAATAGAATATTTGAAAATAGAAACATATGAAGCCGTGTTGGTTAGATTGATGCCATTTTGACGTGAACGATATTTGTATCGATTTTATTCATTCTTCAATGAAAATTGAATAGATTTGAAATTGAATAGATTTGAAATTCGAACTATATAGAAATGAATTCGAATTGAAAATAAATAGAAATGAATTCAAATTGAATTTGAATATAAATGAATTCGAATTGAAATCGATTTGAAAAGAATTCAAAATGAATTTATATTGGAATATTCAATTTTGATTTGAAATTGAATATGAAGTTAAAACCGTTTTGAAAATGAATTTAAAACGATTTATAAAGCACGTTTTGAATTGAAATCGACGAAGTATATATTATATATATAATATAATGGCCTGAATAAAACGCGCCGCGCCGCGGCAGTTCGCGAATTTTGACCATTAACTTCGAACGGATATTACGGGAGATCCGACCATCGGATTCTCCTGCAACCGGAACCGTTGGGTTCGTATTGAAAAGAGCTTTCTAATGAATATTAGAAATTCAAAATCTAACGGTTGGATTTGGAATTATGTCCAAATCAAATTTGAAAAAGGTCGCTGTAAGTGCAGTTCGATGGCCGTTGATGGAAATCGACTGTACGGGCCTTGATAAAATTATTAAAAATAGTAATAATTAGTGTAAAATCATAAGAAATGATTTAGAAAGGATTGGGATGAAAAACTCCATATTTGAAAAGATAAAAATAGATTTTTATCGAAATGAACTAGTTTTGAACTAGAATTATAATTCTATTTATTTTTAAATAAATAAATTGAATTTGAAGAGGGTTTTAAAAATAACCAGAATTTCCAATGATTGCATTGGAGTGGATTCGAATCGAAATTGTCTTCGGAATATTTCGATGTTGGAATTCGTGATTATATAGATGTTGTTGTGGAAATTTGAAAGATATATATTTATATCGTTATTTCCAATACGACATTTGTTAATCGTCGAATTTGATATTGAATATAAGCCGATATATTTTCTATTCAGAGCCTTTTATTGAATATAAAATGTGATTTGGGTTTGTCGTGAATGGTGTATTCATTAACACTGTTCTTGAACCCAGTTGAGAAAAGATTAAATCTTTTTATTTAGATTTAATGAAGTGTATCAATTAAATGATATTTAATTGGAATTGAATGGATATTGATTTTTGGGTTTATCGTGGACAGTGTTTTAAATAACACTCGTTCTCTAACCCAATAATTAATGGAATGTGATTTTGGGTTTATCGTGAACTGTGTTTTAAATGACACTGATTCTTTAACCCAGTTAACGATTAAAACTAAGTGGAGTTTTAATGAATCTTTAATTAGATTGATAAGATCGAGAATGGAGTATCACCAGTTTTACTCCAGGCGATAGTTAAATCTTTAATTAGATTTGAACGTGAAATGGTAATTGAATTTACCGATAACAATGTGGTGTTAGATATGAAGTATTACCAGTTTTACTTCATGGGATGAATAGGTTGGGATTGGGAAATTAAAACAAATGATTACTTCGGTAAGTTTCGTTAATCCCGACTAATTGAATCGAAATTCAAAAGGATAGATTAAAGAATAAATATAAAGAATTTATCTTTGATAAAATTAATGGGAATCTTTCCATATGAATGTGAAATTTAGAAACTAACTGTCGGTTAGCTAAGTAAAATGGTTTCCTGTATATTGATCTGATGTTGGTTTCGGCCTTCGGGGTTAATATTTGGGGAATTATTCTCTTGATTAATTTACGGTTAGTGACTGATGAATTGGAATGAGGCGTATGTTGTATTGGTGTAACACTTTTATAATATCTACGCGGGTTATTCAGAAAGACCGGGTTTATCCCATTCTGAATAACTGATACGACGATAAGTCGAAAATGAAGACGGTGGTTGAATACCGGAGGTCTTCACGTCGTTTGGGTGATTACTGATGATCTTGATTGGGCTGTACACCCAAGAAGATGGAAACAGTTTGTGATCGTCCAGACGTGCTTGGAGATCGATGGATATGCGGGGTACTAGGTGCCTCCGGTTTCGTTCAGACCCAGAACGGACTTGTAAATGGACTGTGTGTCTGACATTGGATTTTAGTCCGTGTGACTGATCTCTATTAAATATATATCTGTTTGGCGGCGGAGAATTTATTCTCTTGCTTAACGCCCTTCTCTGAGACGTACGAGCTCAGGGGTTATATATATTGATGGATATCAAACACATGGAGTGAATTGTCTGTGTGGCATGCCTAAGTGGCAAATGATCGAGGCTTCTGTTGGAAAGCAAAGTCTTGTGGTGATGATCAAAGCACAGCCTGTGTGGCATAGTTTTGTGTAACGTGAATTCGCGAGCCTCACACCCCGGTTGTGAACCAAAAACTGGAGAGGACATTAGGGAGAGCATGCGTTTCTTTCTAGCTAGGGTGGTGTCAGTGACCTACCAGCCCTGACATTTATATACTTTTCACCTATGTGGTTGTTGCTGTTGCGAGGCGCCTCGGTTGGATCGGACGATCCGGGTCCGATGGAGTCATTCGTTGGCTCATTTACGCCCCAAAGGGCGGGGAAACGCATGTTCAGGCATTTTAATCCACATCGGTGGACCGGCCCTGACGATCCAAGGGTCACTCGAGCTCTGATCCTGAGGGGAGGGCTAGAGCGTCTCGAATCGGTTGAGGACTATTTTTTGCCTCGGTTCACAGACGGAAATCCAATTTCCAAATACGTGACATTTGCGGTTTTAATTGTAGAACTAGTATGGCTACATGATATATGGTACCCATGTCGTCTATGATTGATACTTATGATTTGAAGTTGTTTTATACACTATGCACATATAGTAGTATCAAATAATCTGTTTTAAACGTATCAAGCATTCTTTGGCTGTTATAAGGGAAAACCCTATTCCCCGGCTTGCGTTGCATTGTGTGATAGGACCTGGGTCTTATAACAGCTTCATTTTTCTTTATTTAGCATTGCGTTGTTTGTTTTATGCACTGGTATTCTTGGGAGGAAACCCGTTCCGTGTTATACGGCATGGTCCCTTGATTTACCTAACTTTTAAAATATAGAATAATAACTGTTTTAGTTCTCACACCAGTCACATGACTGACCTGGAGTTTATTGTTTTAACCTAAACTCTGGGTGCCCCTATTTTGACACGGGCAGCTAGTAGTTTTGGTTTTGCAGATTTATATTCACAGGATCCTGGTTTACAGCTGGAACGATATCCGTAAAGCTTTGTATCCATATATCTCTTCTAGTTGTGTATTGTATTATTTTCCGCTGCTATGTAATGTATTGTAATCTCTGATATTTTTTTGCGTAATATTTATTCATTCATACTATGTATATTCTTGTAATCTGATGCATTGTTGTAATATACAATGAAATGTTCTTTTGCATGCGTTCTGTTGTGGCTTGTTCTCGAACTATACGCGCTTTCCCTTTTCTTCGGAGATCGGGGAAGTTCGGGTCGTTTCATCGTGGTATCAGAGCCTTGGTTTACAAAGTAGAGAACATGACACATTAGAACCATACGAAAGAATTCATCAGATATTGGGTTAGTAATATCCCATGGGAATGACTCGTTAGAGATGGGATCAGTAGTATCCTAGAACGAGTGTGAAGAGTATATTTTTTTTTAAATGAAAACAAATTTTGTTCTAAAAAAAAATTTAAATCAATTATTCGTATTTGATTATTTATTTGTATTGATTTGGACAGTCCAGTATATAAAGATTTTGCATATACGCTTTGCAAACGTGTATTTGAAGTTTTAATATACTGGATAGATATAGAATTACACTCTAATCGCCCGGAGATGATTATGATGATGGAGCTCTATCATTAGAATTTATATTCGAGTGACGAACGTGTAATATCTATATATTTCCTATTGACTAGTGTGAGAACCAAAAATTAGATAGGGCCTATTGTTGTGATTTGGCATCAAAAACATGATTATTGTATATGTATCAAAATTATGAATTTGAAACTCTAATTCACTAATTGATTGATGTTTGTGTTCTTTGTTTATTTGTTTGCTAATTTTTAGCCATTTAGCCTAATTGAATCACATATTGAATTATATTGAAAATTGGTCGCATTTGCTTGCATATACTTGTACTTCAATTGAACAGGTCATAGCAAGGAGGCTAGAGCAGAGAATAAAATTTGTTTGCCCGACAAATAGGTACATGTTTACTACATAATTTACTGTTTTGTTTGGGTGATGATGATTTTATGAGCCTATTGTCTAGCCGCTTGGCTATTTCTTTTTCTTTTTGAGAGCAGAAGGCCTATATGGCAATTTCGGGATTTTCCCGTGGCTCCCGGTGCAGGGGAGGTTATGGCGAAATTTTTCGAAAATTTAGGGTGTTAGCCAAATTTTTGAAGAATTTGAAAATTCTCAGAAACTGAAAGGTAGGAGAATGGAAGCCAGATCGAACGTAGAATTGATTAATCAAACCACTTTCGACTTTGTTCCTTTTCGGGGACGAAAAGTTTTAAGTGGGGGAGATTGTAACAACCCGAAAATCTGGGCCAATTTAAAATTTTTATTTTGGCAATTTTGGCGAATTTTGATTATTTAAAATGAATTATTTTAAATAATATCCACGAGAAATTTATTTTGAATATAATTCGAACGTATATATTATATACGTCGTCGTTAGAATATATATAATTATATATAATTATAAATATAATTGAAAATGGCGCGGTAGTTCGATAATTCGATTTCAAACTTCAATTGAATGTTCCGGGTGCAAAACAATCCGGATTTTAGTGAAACCAAAAACATTAGGATCTATTTGATAATATCTTTCCAATGAATCCGAAAAATCAAAATTTCATAGCGGGAATCAAAAGATATGTCCAGTTGAAAATTCTGAATAGTCGCTATGGAATTCAGGCCCTTAAAAATGGAAATTTTGCAAACGACCTCGGATTTCGATGAAACCACTTTTGTTGGGTCCGTGATGTCAAGTTATTGCTAGGTTTCAGATTTCGTAATTTTTCGAATCATTATGTGAGCGTGGCAAAGGAAAATGTGTTTTGACCATTTTAGTTGAATTTAATCGACTGGAAAATGGCCTTTTTCAAACGGTCTCAGAATTCGACAAAACTAGTTTTATTAGGACCGTATCGTCAATACGAAGCTAGAAAATATTTTTCTGCAATTTATAGAGTCAGTATGTGAGACCAGTAAATTGAAATGTGCATTCAAATTCAATATATAGAGTTATATGTTGATTTTAACGGAAACTTAGCGTAACGGTGGAATTGGCCTAGGATACATATCCCATTGTGTTCGGAATGGGGGTAATTAGTTATGGACGATAGGCGGTGAGTTCGATTTCGCGTTCGAAATAAAAAGTTAACTTTATGGAATTAAATTGAATTAAATATATATATATTTTTATATAAACCCCCCCTTTACTTTTCCAGATCGAGAATTTTAAAAGGAAAAAAAAACGAGCAGGAGCTCGAGGCGCCGCTGCTCAGTCGGCCACCACGCCCCCTCCGACGATGGCACCCGCCCCTCAACCCCCTTCCCTCCTCCTCATCTTCGCCTGCTAACTGACGCAACCCTTCCCTCTCCGATTCAAACACCCGTCGCCCCCAAAACCCGAGATCCACGAACGCAGCACCCCCGAAACCCTAGCCTCGACAGCAACCCCGCCGCCTTGCAGCGCCTCACGCCACCCCTCCGACGATCTCAGCGCTCCAGGCCCCTCCAACCACCTGCGAACACTCCCCTTTTGAAAAACGTAAGTTTTCTACTTTCTTTTCATTTAATTTGCAAGTTAGTTTTTATTTTTATATAACAGCAGTTTAAATCAGTTTTTATTTAATTTAATACATGGAAAACAAAAATGAATTTGCTTTTGAAAACAAAAATGAATTTGCTTTGAAAACAAAGTTTGCATTCTTTTTGAAAATAAAATTAACATTGTTTTTAAAATAGAAGAGACGATTTTCGTTTATACAAAGATTAGATTTTCAATTGTATAAAGATACGATTTTTAGAATTGAAAAGATATGGAATAATTTTTAGAAGAATCATGTAAAAATGTGATTTTTATATAGGCAGTGACAAGATAGAAATTCAATCTTTATATTAGAGGTAGGAATATAAAAATTCGATTTTTTATATATTGCTTAGCGAAGTTAAAATTCGATTTTTATATATTGAATAGCGAAGTAAAAATGGGATTTTTACATATGTAGAGAACACGGGCAAAGAAATTGACAAGAGGCGAGAACGGCGAAGATTTCTATAAAGAAGAGTCGAGGCGTTGGATTAGCAATTCTGTGAGAATTTCTCACTCTTTAATTTATTTCTAATTGAAATATATACTAGGATGCAGACGGTGTTTAGTAGCACCCGACACCCGTCATCCACAGACTATGGATGGCTTGTTTGTTTAATTGTTTGGTTGTGTAGTTAGTTAGATTATTTGGTTTGAATTGAATTGTTTGGTGAAATGAAATATATTGATTGATGTGTGAATGGCGTGGGCCTTCACTAGATCGGGGATAAGGCTAGGCCTTGTCCCGTTTCTAGTATCGTGCCGTTATGCCGCCGAAATTTTCTAAAATAAGTTAGAAAAAATAAAAATATCATTTTTATTTTGAAAATGAAATGAATAAAATTTCATGTGTTAAAATACAATATTTGATCGTTAAAATATAATTTTTAACGTGAATGTGAATAAATAAATATTCATTTACAAACCGGACGGTTTGTTTATGTACACTTATTTGAAGGACATTGATTGGGACGATAAATTTTACACATCGCCCAACTGCACAAATAAAAATCTGTGTTTGACTGCTTGAAACCCCACATGGGTATTGGGATGATATTTGACGTACACTAATCCCAATAATTAGTTGTATGTCGATCGATTGATTGACAGGCTGCTATAAGCGTTGAATATTTATATTCGATGCTTATACAGTGTAGAATGCACTTTGTATGATGGTTGATTATTCATCGTTGTTATTGTATACATGTGTTGTAGAAAATCCATATAATTAACTTTATATGGTAATTGATTGGGCCTCATTCCAGTTTCGAAATAGAAATATTTGAAATAGAAATATTTGAAATAGAAATAAAAGAAATATTTGAAATAGAAATATTTGAAATAGAAATATTTGAAATAGAAATAATTGAAATAGAATATTTGAAAATAGAAACATATGAAGCCGTGTTGGTTAGATTGATGCCATTTTGACGTGAACGATATTTGTATCGATTTTATTCATTCTTCAATGAAAATTGAATAGATTTGAAATTGAATAGATTTGAAATTCGAACTATATAGAAATGAATTCGAATTGAAAATAAATAGAAATGAATTCAAAATGAATTTGAATATAAATGAATTCGAATTGAAATCGATTTGAAAAGAATTTAAAACGAATTTATATTGGAATATTCAATTTTGATTTGAAATTGAATATGAAGTTAAAACCGTTTTGTAAATGAATTTAAAACGATTTATAAAGCACGTTTTGAATTGAAATCGACGAAGTATATATTATATATATTATATATATAATATAATTGCCTGAATAGAACGCGCCGCGCCGCGGTAGTTCGCGAATTTCGACCATTAACTTCGAACGGATATTACGGGAGATCCGACCATCGGATTCTCCTGCAACCGGAACCGTTGGGTTCGTATTGAAAAGAGCTTTCTAATGAATAATAGAAATTCGAAATCTAACGGTTGGATTTGGAATTATGTCCAAATCAAATTTGAAAAATGTCGCTGTAAGTGCAGTTCGATGGCCGTTGATGGAAATCGACTGTACGGGCCTTGATAAAATTATTAAAAATAGTAATAATTAGTGTAAAATCATAAGAAATGATTTAGAAAGGATTGGGATGAAAAACTCCATATTTGAAAAGATAAAAATAGATTTTTATCGAAATGAACTAGTTTTGAACTAGAATTATAATTCTATTTATTTTTAAATATATAAATTGAATTTGAAGAGGGTTTTAAAAATAACCAGAATTTCCAATGATTGCATTGGAGTGGATTCGAATCGAAATTGTCTTCGGAATATTTCGATGTTGGAATTCGTGATTATATAGATGTTGTTGTGGAAATTTGAAAGATATATATTTATATCGTTATTTCCAATACGACATTTGTTAATCGTCGAATTTGATATTGAATATAAGCCGATATATTTTCTATTCAGAGCCTTTTATTGAATATAAAATGTGATTTGGGTTTGTCGTGAATGGTGTCTTCATTAACACTGTTCTTGAACCCAGTTGAGAAAAGATTAAATCTTTTTATTTAGATTTAATTAAGTGTATCAATTAAATGATATTTAATTGGAATTGAATGGATATTGATTTTTGGGTTTATCGTGGACAGTGTTTTAAATAACACTCGTTCTTTAACCCGATAATTAATGGAATGTGAGTTTGGGTTTATCGTGAACTGTGTTTTAAATGACACTGATTCTTTAACCCAGTTAACGATTAAAACTAAGTGGAGTTTTAATGAATCTTTAATTAGATTGATAAGATCGAGAATGGAGTATCACCAGTTTTACTCCAGGCGATAGTTAAATCTTTAATTAGATTTGAATGTGAAATGGTAATTGAATTTACCGATAACAATGTGGTGTTAGATATGAAGTATTACCAGTTTTACTTCATGGGATGAATAGGTTGGGATTGGGAAATTAAAACAAATGATTACTTCGGTAAGTTTCGTTAATCCCGACTAGTTGAATCGAAATTCAAAAGGATAGATTAAAGAATAAATATAAAGAATTTATCTTTGATAAAATTAATGGGAATCTTTCCATATGAATGTGAAATTTAGAAACTAACTGTCGGTTAGCTAAGTAGAATGGTTTCCTGTATATTGATTTGATGTTGGTTTCGGCCTTCGGGGTTAATATTTGGGGAATTATTCTCTTGATTAATTTACGGTTAGTGACTGATGAATTGGAATGAGGCGTATGTTGTGTTGGTGTACCACTTTTATAATATATACGCGGGTTATTCAGAAAGACCGGGTTTATCCCATTCTGAATAACTGATACGACGATAAGTCGAAAATGAAGACGGTGGTTGAAGACCAGAGGTCTTCACGTCGTTTGGGTGATTACTGATGATCTTGATTGGGCTGTACACCCAAGAAGATGGAAACAGTTGGTGATCGTCCAGAAGTGCTTGGAGATCGATGGATATGCGGGGTACTAGGTGCCTCTGGTTTCGTTCAGACCCAGAACGGACTTATAAATGGATTGTGTGTCTGACATTGGATTTAAGTCCGTGTGACTGATCTCTATTAAATATATATCTGTTTGGCGGCGGAGAATTTATTCTCTTGCTTAACGCCCTTCTCTGAGACGTACGAGCTCAGGGGTTATATATATTGATGGATATCAAACGCATGGAGTGAATTGTCTGTGTGGCATGCCTAAGTGGTAAATGATCGAGGCTTCTGTTGAAAAGCAAAGTCTTGTGGTGATGATCAAAGCACAGCCTGTGTGGCATAGTTTTATGTAACGTGAATTCGCGAGCCTCACACCCCGGTTGTGAACCAAAAACGGGAGAGGACATTAGGGAGATCATGTGTTTCTTCCTAGCTAGGGTGGTGTCAGTGACCTACCAGCCCTGACATTTATATACTTTTCACCTATGTGGTTGTTGCTGTTGCGAGGCGCCTCGGTTGGATCGGACGATCCGGGTCCAATGGAGTCATTCGTTGGCTCATTTACGCCCCAAAGGGAGGGGAAACGCATGTTCAGGCATTTTAATCCACATCGGTGGACCGGCCCTGATGATCCAAGGGTCACTCGAGCTCTGATCCTGAGGGGCGGGCAAGAGCGTCTCGAATCGGTTGAGGACTATCTTTTGCCTCGGTTCACAGACGGAAATCCAATTTCCAAATACGTGACATTTGCGGTTTTAATTGTAGAACTAGTATGGCGACATGATATATGGTACCCATGTCGTCTATGATTGATACTTATGATTTGAAGTTGTTTTATACACTATGCACATATAGTAGTATCAAATAATCTGTTTTAAACGTATCAAGCATTCTTTGGCTGTTATAAGGGAAAACCCTATTCCCCGGCTTGCGTTGCATTGTGTGATAGGACCTGGGTCTTATAACAGCTTCATTTTTCTTTATTTAGCATTGCGTTGTTTGTTTTATGCATTGGTATTCTTGGGAGGAAACCCGTTCCGTGTTATACAGCATGGTCCCTTGATTTACCTAACTTTTAAAATAAAGAATAATAACTGTTTTAGTTCTCACACCAGTCACATGACTGACCTGGAGTTTATTGTTTTAACCTAAACTCTGGGTGCCCCTATTTTGACACGGGCAGCTAGTAGTTTTGGTTTTGCAGATTTATATTCACAGGATCCTGGTTTACAGCTGGAACGATATCCGTAAAGCTTTGTATCCGTATATCTCTTCTAGTTGTGTATTGTATTATTTTCCGCTGCTATGTAATGTATTGTAATCTCTGATATTTTTTTGCGTAATATTTATTAATTCATACTCTGTATATTCTTGTAATCTGATGCATTGTTGTAATATACAATGAAATGTTCTTTTGCATGCGTTCTGTTGTGGCTTGTTCTTGAACTATACGCGCTTTCCCTTTTCTTCGGAGATCGGGGAAGTTCGGGTCGTTTCATCGTGGTATCAGAGCCTTGGTTTACAAAGTAGAGAACATGATACATTAGAACCATACGAAAGAATTCATCAGATATTGGGTTAGTAATATCCCATGGGAATGACTCGTTAGAGATGGGATCAGTAGTATCCTAGAACGAGTGTGAAGAGTATATTTTTTTTAAATGAAAACAAATTTTGTTCTAAAAAAAAATTTAAATCAATTATTCGTATTTGATTATTTATTTGTATTGATTTGGACAGTCCAGTATATAAAGATTTTGCATATACGCTTTGCAAACGTGTATTTGAAGTTTTAATATATTGGATAGATATAGAATTACACTCTAATCGCCCGGTGATGATTTTGATGATGGAGCTCTATCATTAGAATTTATATTCGAGTGACGAACGTGTAATATCTATATATTTCCTATTGACTGGTGTGAGAACCAAAAATTAGATAGGGCCTATTGTTGTGATTTGGCATCAAAAACATGATTTTTGTATATGTATCAAAATTATGAATTTGAAACTCTAATTCACTAATTGATTGATGTTTGTGTTGTTTGTTTATTTGTTTGCTAATTTTTATCCATTTAGCCTAATTGAATCACATATTGCATTATATTGAAAATTGGTCGCATTTGCTTGCATATACTTGTACTTCAATTGAACAGGTCATAGCAAGGAGGCTAGAGCAGAGAATAAAATTTGTTTGCCCGACAAATAAGTACATGTTTACTACATAATTTACTGTTTTGTTTGGGTGATGATGATTTTATGAGCCTATTGGCTAGCCGCTAGGCTATTTCTTTTTCTTTTTGAGAGCAGAAGGCCTATATGGCAATTTCGGGATTATCCCGTGGCTCCCGGTGCAGGGGAGGTTATGGCGAAATTTTTCGAAAATTTAGGGTGTTAGCCAAATTTTTGAAGAATTTGAAAATTCTCAGAAACTGAAAGGTAGGAGAATGGAAGCCAGATCGAATGTAGAATTGATTAATCAAACCACTTTCGACTTTGTTCCTTTTCGGGGACGAAAAGTTTTAAGTGGGGGAGATTGTATCAACCCGAAAATCTGGGCCAGTTTAAAATTTTTATCTTGGCAATTTTGGCGAATTTTGATTATTTAAAATGAATTGTTTTAAATAATATCGACGAGAAATTTATTTTGAAAATAATTCGAACGTATATATTATATACGTCGTCGTTAGAATATATATAATTATAAATATAATTGAAAATGGCGCGGTAGTTCGATAATTCGATTTCAAACTTCAATTGAATGTTCCGGGTGCAAAACAATCCGGATTTTAGTGAAACCAAAAACATTAGGATCTATCTGATAATATCTTTCCAACGAATTTGAAAAATCAAAATTTCATAGCGGGAATCAAAAGATATGTCCAGTTGAAAGTTCTGAATAGTCGCTATGGAATTCAGGCCCTTAAAAATGGAAATTTTGCAAACGACCTCGGATTTCAATGAAACCACTTTTGTTGGGTCCGTGATGTCAAGTTATTGCTAGGTTTCGGATTTCGTAATTTTTCGAATCATTATGTGAGCGTGGCAAAGGAAAACGTGTTTTGACCAATTTAGTTGAATTTAATCGACTGGAAAATGGCCATTTTTCAAACGGTCTCAGAATTCGACGAAACTAGTTTTATTAGGACCGTATCGTCAATACGAAGCTAGAAAATATTTTCCTGCAATTTATAGAGTCAGTATGTGACCCCAGTAAATTGAAATGCGCGTTCAAATTCAATATATAGAGTTATATGTTGATTTTAACGGAAACTTAGCGTAACGGTGGAATTGGCCTAGGATACATATCCCATTGTGTTCGGAATGGGGGTAATTAGTTATGGACGATAGGCGGTGGGTTCGATTTCGCGTTCGAAATAAAAAGTTAACTTTATGGAATTAAATTGAATTAAATATATATATATTTTTATATAACCCCCCTTTACTTTTCCAGATCGAGAATTTTAAAAGGAAAAAAAAACGAGCAGGAGCTCGAGGCGCCGCTGCTCAGTCGGCCACCACGCCCCCTCCGACGATGGCGCCCGCCCCTCAACCCCCTTCCCTCCTCCTCATCTTCGCCTGCTAACCGACGCAACCCTTCCCTCTCCGATTCTAACACCCGTCGCCCACAAAACCCGAGATCCACGAACGCAGCACCCACGAAACCCTAGCCTCGACAGCAACCCCGCCGCCTTGCAACGCCTCACGCCACCCCTCCGACGATCTCAGCGCTCCAGGCCCCTCCAACCACCTACGAACACTCCCCTTTTGAAAAACGTAAGCTTTTCTACTTTCTTTTCATTTAATTTGCAAGTTAGTTTTTAGTTTTATATAACAGCAGTTTAAATCAGTTTTTATTTAATTTAATACATGGAAAACAAAAATGAATTTTCTTTTGAAAACAAAAATGAATTTGCTTTGAAAACAAAGTTTGCCTTCTTTTTGAAAATAAAATTAACATTGTTTTTAAAATAGAAGAGACGATTTTCGTTTATACAAAGATTAGATTTTCAATTGTATAAAGATACGATTTTTAGAATTGAAAAGATATGGAATAATTTTTAGAAGAATCATGTAAAAATGTGATTTTTATATAGGCAGTGACAAGATAGAAATTCAATCTTTATATTAGAGGTAGGAATATAAAAATTCGATTTTTTATATATTGCTTAGCGAAGTAAAAATTCGATTTTTATATATTGAATAGCGAAGTAAAAATGGGATTTTTACATATGTAGAGAATACGGGCAAAGAAATTGACAAGAGGTGAGAACGGCGAAGATTTCTATAAAGAAGAGTCGAGGCGTTGGATTAGCAATTCTGTGAGAATTTCTCACTCTTTAATTTATTTCTAATTGAAATATATACTAGGATGTAGACGGTGTTTAGTAGCACCCGACACCCGTCATCCACAGACCATGGATGGCTTGTTTGTTTAATTGTTTGGTTGTGTAGTTAGTTAGATTATTTGGTTTGAATTGAATTGTTTGGTGAAATGAAATATATTGATTGATGTGTGAATGGCGTGGGCCTTCACTAGACCGGGGATAAGGCTAGGCCTTGTCCCGTTTCTAGTATCGTGCCGTTATGCCGCCGAAATTTTCTAAAATAAGTTAGAAAAAATAAAAATATCATTTTTATTTTGAAAATGAACTGAATAAAATTTCATGTGTTAAAATAAAATATTTGATCGTTAAAAATATAATTTTTAACGTGAATGTGAATAAATAAATATTCATTTACAAACCGGACGGTTTGTTTATGTACACTTATTTGAAGGACATTGATTGGGACGATAAATTTTACACATCGCCCAACTGCACAAATAAAAATCTGTGTTTGACTGCTTGAAACCCCACACGGGTATTGGGATGATATTTGACGTACACTAATCCCAATAATTAGTTGTATGTCGATCGATTGATTGACAGGCTGCTATAAGCGTTGAATATTTATATTCGATGCTTATACAGTGTAGAATGCACTTTGGATGATGGTTGATTATTCATCGTTGTTTTTGTATACATGTGTTGTAGAAAATCCATATAATTAACTTTATATGGTAATTGATTGGGCCTCATTCCAGTTTCGAAATAGAAATATTTGAAATAGAAATATTTGAAAAGGAAATATTTGAAATAGAAATAAAACATATATTTGAAATAGAAATATTTGAAATAGAAATAATTGAAATAGAATATTTGAAAATAGAAACATATGAAGCCGTGTTGGTTAGATTGACGCCATTTTGACGTGAACGATATTTGTATCGATTTTATTCATTGTTCAATGAAAATTGAATAGATTTGAAATTGAATAGATTTGAAATTCGAACTATATAGATATGAATTCGAATTGAAAATAAATAGAAATGAATTCAAATTGAATTTGAATATAAATGAATTCGAATTGAAATCGATTTGAAAAGAATTTAAAACGAATTTATATTGGAATATTCAATTTTGATTTGAAATTGAATATGAAGTTAAAACCGTTTTGAAAATGAATTTAAAACGATTTATAAAGCACGTTTTGAATTGAAATCGACGAAGTATATATTATATATATTATATATATATTATATATATATAATATAATGGCCTGAATAGAACGCGCCGCGCCGCGGCAGTTCGCGAATTTCGACCATTGACTTCGAACGGATATTACGGGAGATCCGACCATCGGATTCTCCTGCAACCGGAACCGTTGGGTTCGTATCGAAAATAGCTTTCTAATGAATATTAGAAATTCGAAATCTAACGGTTGGATTTGGAATTATGTCCAAATCAAATTTGAAAAAGGTCGCTGTAAGTGCAGTTCGATGGCCGTTGATGGAAATCGACTGTACGGGCCTTGATAAAATTATTAAAAATAGTAATAATTAGTGTAAAATCATAAGAAATGATTTAGAAAGGATTGGGATGAAAAACTCCATATTTGAAAAGATAAAAATAGATTTTTATCGAAATGAACTAGTTTTGAACTAGAATTATAATTCTATTTATTTTTAAATAAATAAATTGAATTTGAAGAGGGTTTTAAAAATAACCAGAATTTCCAATGATTGCATTGGAGTGGATTCGAATCGAAATTGTCTTCGGAATATTTCGATGTTGGAATTCGTGATTATACAGATGTTGTTATAGAAATTTGAAAGATATATATTTATATCGTTATTTCCAATATGACATTTGTTAATCGTCGAATTTGATATTGAATATAAGCCGATATATTTTCTATTCAGAGCCTTTTATTGAATATAAAATGTGATTTGGGTTTGTCGTGAATGGTGTCTACATTAACACTGTTCTTGAACCCAGTTGAGAAAAGATTAAATCTTTTTATTTAGATTTAATGAAGTGTATCAATTAAATGATATTTAATTGGAATTGAATGGATATTGATTTTTGGGTTTATCGTGGATAGTGTTTTAAATAACACTCGGTCTTTAACCCGATAATTAATGGAATGTGATTTTGGGTTTATCGTGAACTGTGTTTTAAATGACACTGATTCTTTAACCCAGTTAACGATTAAAACTAAGTGGAGTTTTAATGAATCTTTAATTCGATTGATAAGATCGAGAATGGAGTATCACCAGTTTTACTGTAGGCGATAGTTAAATCTTTAATTAGATTTAAACGTGAAATGGTAATTGAATTTACCGATAACACTGTGGTGTTAGATATGAAGTATTACCAGTTTTACTTCATGGGATGAATAGGTTGGGATTGGGAAATTAAAACAAATGGTTACTTCGGTAAGTTTCGTTAATCCCGACTAGTTGAATCGAAATTCAAAAGGATAGATTAAAGAATAAATATAAAGAATTTATCTTTGATAAAATTAATGGGAATCTTTCCATATGAATGTGAAATTTAGAAACTAACTGTCGGTTAGCTAAGTAGAATGGTTTCCTGTATATTGATCTGATGTTGGTTTCGGCCTTCGGGGTTAATATTTGGGGAATTATTCTCTTGATTAATTTACGGTTAGTGACTGATGAATTGGAATGAGGCGTATGTTGTGTTGGTGTAAAACTTTTATAATATATACGCGGGTTATTCAGAAAGACCGGGTTTATCCCATTCTGAATAACTGATACGACGATAAGTCGAAGATGAAGACGGTGGTTGAAGACCGGAGGTCTTCACGTCGTTTTGGTGATTACTGATGATCTTGATTGGGCTGTACACCCAAGAAGATGGAAACAGTTGGTGATCGTCCAGACGTGCTTGGAGATCGATGGATATGCGGGGTACTTGGTGCCTCCGGTTTCGTTCAGACCCAGAACGGACTTGTAAATGGACTGTGTGTCTGACATTGGATTTTAGTCCGTGTGATTGATCTCTATTAAATATATATCTATTTGGCGGCGGAGAATTTATTCTCTTGCTTAACGCCCTTCTCTGAGACGTACGAGCTCAGGGGTTATATATATTGATGGATATCAAACGCATGGAGTGAATTGCCTGTGTGGCATGCCTAAGTGGCAAATGATCGAGGCTTCTGTTGAAAAGCAAAGTCTTGTGGTGATGATCAAAGCACAGCCTGTGTGGCACAACTTTGTGTAACGAGAATTCGCGAGCCTCACACCCCGGTTGTGAACCAAAAACGGGAGAGGACATTAGGGAGAGCATGCGTTTCTTTCTAGCTAGGGTGGTGTCAGTGACCTACCAACCCTGACATTTATATACTTTTCACCTATGTGGTTGTTGCTGTTGCGAGGCGCCTCGGTTGGATCTGACGATCCGGGTCCGATGGAGTCATTCGTTGGCTCATTTACGCCGCAAAGGGCGGGGAAACGCATGTTCAGGCATTTTAATCCACATCGGTGGACCGGACCTGGCGATCCAAGGGTCACTCGAGCTCTGATCCTGAGGGGCGGGCTAGAGCATCTCGAATCGGTTGAGGACTATCTTTTGCCTCGGTTCACAGACGGAAATCCAATTTCCAAATACGTGACATTTGCAGTTTTAATTGTAGAACTAGTATGGCGACATGATATATGGTACCCATGTCGTCTATGATTGATACTTATGATTTGAAGTTGTTTTATACACTATGCACATATAGTAGTATCAAATAATCTGTTTTAAACGTATCAAGCATTCTTTGGCTGTTATAAGGGAAAACCCTATCCCCCGGCTTGCGTTGCATTGTGTGATAGGACCTGGGTCTTATAACAGCTTCATTTTTCTTTATTTAGCATTGCGTTGTTTGTTTTATGCACTGGTATTCTTGGGAGGAAACTCGTTCCGTGTTATACGGCATGGTCCCTTGATTTACCTAACTTTTAAAATAAAGAATAATAACTGTTTTAGTTCTCACACCAGTCACATGACTGACCTGGAGTTTATTGTTTTAACCTAAACTCTGGGTGCCCCTATTTTGACACGGGCAGCTAGTAGTTTTGGTTTTGCAGATTTATATTCACAGGATCCTGGTTTACAGCTGGAACGATATCCGGAAAGCTTTGTATCCGTATATCTCTTCTAGTTGTTTATTGTATCATTTTCCGCTTCTATGTAATGTATTGTAATCTCTGATATTTTTCTGTGTAATATTTATTCATTCAAACTTTGTATATTCTTGTAATCTGATGCATTGTTGTAATATACAATGAAATGTTCTTTTGCATGCGTTCTGTTGTGGCTTGTTCTCGAACTATCCGCGCTTTCCCTTCTCTTCGGAGATCGGGGAAGTTCGGGTCGTTTCAATATTTCTCTTGCGATCGACACTGTAAGTTCTTCTGGAATTTCTTGCTTTGAAAAACACTTGGATTTATTTTGTGGGTTTCAATTTTACTGTCGAATTGGGATGATCTCCGTCGATGATGAATTATGTGTTTTTATAGGGTTTTAGAAACCCTAGTACTCTGATTTCCATTGAAGACTTGCCCGATTTGATTTGGGAATATTCAGATTTGATTGCTTGTGGTTTCCCCTTTCAGAATTTCTTGAATGAATTCGCCCTTGATTAATTTCTGGACATTTATATTTGAATTTGTTGCCAAATATTTTCTTGTCTGATTTAAATAAACCGTGTCCCACTTGACACAATCCGTTGCATGATTTCTGAAAGTAAAAACAGGAAACAAAAATGATATTATGGCCCCTTGCAAGTGTTGATTTCCTCGATTTGTTACCTTGTATATTTGATTGATGCGTGATATATTGGGAATCAATTTTTGCTCTGAGTTTTTGGAAATATTGCTGATTTGCCAGGTTGCAAATTTTGACCAAATTAAAACCTCTTGCCATAAAAACTCGGGTTCAAAACTTGAATTGAAACTAGTCGGTTTTGTAATAATTTGTGCATGATTTTCTCTTGCGTTTCCTTAATTGAATTGATTTCCTTCAGCTTTGGTGCCTTGATAAAATCGGCCTGATTTGATGCTGTAAATGTTGTGCTTGAATTCCAGAAAGAATGAATTTGATTCATGCCTTAAAAACAGTTTGAATTATTGCCAAAAAAAATTCTTCTTTATTTCTTGAAACTGTTTTGTCCCTCTGATTTAATGCCTTGCATTTGAGTGATTACCACTTGATTGTCTTGAATGAGATTATACTTGCTCAACATCAATTTCTGAAAGTTTTAAAACTTGCCATACATTGTAATTACTGGAATCAACCAGAATTGAATGTGTTGTCTTCTTTAAATTTCACAATGTATATTTGAGAATCAATTTTAAATTCGAAATTGATTCTTTCCCCAAATAAAATGGTTAACTAAATCTGGAAGGGATTTATGCCATGCTTGAATTGTTGATTACACACATACATGCTTCTATGTCACTTATTGTTCCACCATGCATCACATGTTCTCTGTTTTGTCCCTTACTTTGTGTCTTGTTCACCATGTTACACGTGTTGCACACATTGCTTGCTCCACTCCATTACTAATGCTTCACTTCACTGTTAGCATTGTCCATTCATGTTGCACATGTTTCACCCTTTCCTGCTTATACACTAATGTGTATGCTTGACATATGCTGGTTGACCATGCTGGTTGACCATTCACCATGTAGCCATTCTTTGTATATGTGCACATTTGCACCACTGCTTTAACATGTATTAGCTGAACATATTGATCCATTGCTGTTTAGATCACTTCATACTATGACATGCTTTTCACTTGAAAGTTTGCTGCTTTAATTAGCATTGTCCTCGACCACTTTCTGTTTTGTACCTTCACTTGAAATATGCTGTATTCCTGTGTGAACATTTATATATTGGTTAGAACATGAACAGATTTCATTGCATTTCCTTCCAAGTTGTTTCTATTCATGTTGAGCTGAACCATTTGCACATGCTTTCTGTCCATTTTTCTTGTACTAGCCATTTTGATTTGAGCTTTGCTCGGCCATTTGTTTGCACCTTGTCCTGAAACACAAGGAAACAAAACAACAGTCAGGCTGTACTGTGTTGAGGCTGGTCAGAAACAGCTGGTTCTGATCAGCAAACCAGTATGGTTATGGCGTGGCTGTTCAAGTCTAAAATATGATGAGATAAACACACGGAAAAACTGAGACAAATAGAGAATCAATCAAACAGTAAAATTTTATTTGTCCAGTGTTTATTTTAGTTCCAGCGTACTGTGTGTATCTTTTTTTGTGACAGGTTTCAGGATGATGTACTAGGAGCTTGAGACAGTTAGAGTGAGCACAACAAGATTAATCCAGCAAGAAGAGATGTATATGTAGTGTAGACATTTGAACAGGATTTATTTGTAATTGTGAATTTGAAACAAAAGAAAATGTAATAAGTGAGAGTATGTAATTATTTTGTGGAATAAAAATATATTATTGGAAGACAAAAACTTGTGTAAATTTCCTGTATTTTGTGTAAAGCATCATCAACCAATAATACTAATTATTTCACCATCAAAAACATCAGTAAAAATCTATTTGTTATCATCAAACAAAAAATCATATATTCAACAGAAATAGTATTACCGTCGTATGCACTGATTGATGCGATAGCAATTTGTTTCCCAGGATAAAACAGACCAACCCCGTAGTGCAGTGCCAACAAATGGAGCTCTGACGAACTGAAGTAGATCATAGAAAATTACACAGAGGATTACTTTGAAGAAGAAGTAGAAAATTGAGAAGAATAACTAATGTGTATTCTATCTCGTTTTAGGCCATGTATTTATAGGCTGGAGGAAATGCCTATTCGAACATTAATGACCTTTGGAAAAGTTGCGATCCTTTAACTAAGAGGTGCATGAATGTGCGTTCGCATTTAAAAATGAAGCGGTTGTATCCATTCAATTGAATGGACATGACAGTTCAAAAGTGATCAAGTAACTCGTTTCAATACAACAGACCCAAGCTGCAAGCAGCGACCTATTTAACCATGAGACCCCAAGAGTCCCAAGGCACAAAGCCCAATTTTTAACACTAATATAATATCGTGTCATGGACCCCAAGAGTCCCAAAGCACTAAGCCCAAGTTGACATCAATATAATATTGGGTCATGGACTCCAAGAGTCCCAAAGCACTAAGCCCAAGTTAACATCGATATAATATTGTGTCATGGACTCCAAGAGTCCCAAGGCACTAGGCCCAATTTGACATCAATCAAATATTGTGTCTTGGCTTAGCCACACCATTCACAAGCCCTCTTCTCCTTTATTTATATAATCCTATAGAGAAGTAGGTACTCATATTTCATAATGTGGGAATTAGATTGCTTTTCCCTTTTCTTCTAAAATTCCTCTTGCTCATTCATTTCCAACAATATGTATAAAACTTCACATCCTTTCATCTTTTGTGGTATTTTAACAAATGTAGCATTGTTAATATTATAAAGTTTAGCAGTGTAAATGGTGATGTTACCTCTTTGAATAGAATTTAAATATTATTTCACTTGCACAAGCTTTTTCTATTTCATGTTTGGAACACCATCATCAAATTAATTCGCATGTGTATTTATGTTTGTACAATATAAATATTAAGTAGAAGATAATGTTATATCTAACTTATATCATTTGCATTCAAAAATAATTAACAGCTTAATGCACTCCTCAAAAAGTTAGAAACAAATGAAAAATATATGCGTTACTCCTGCTGCTAGGTTTGTTGGTGAGATTGTATTTTTGGGAGGAGATGACTGGATCATGTGCTCGCTTGTGAGCGTATTATTTTAGAAAGAACATTTGATTGTAAGCTTATTGTGTGAAGATTATTTGGTAATGAGCATGCTACCTGCAATGGATGTAGTTACAAGCATTTTACCTTAGTGGAAAATTGATGTATCAGCCCATATGAATCCACAATTGGTAATGGAGAATTAATGCAGAATACTGGTTATGAGTGTATTATTTAGGACAAACCCAAACACATATGCTTCGTTTGTTTCAAATTTCTCACATGTACAAGACCGATAGAGGCAAGTACGAAATATTCCTTCTAAACCACCCTTCTATATATGTAATTAATGGCTCTGTTTTTTAGTTTATTGCTATCAATGCGATCTCATTCATTTATTTTATTATTATGATGATTATTACTACTTCATAATATTTTTTCTGCATTCATATATTTTGCTTTATGTATTTGGTTGCAGGTGTCATTATACTATCATAGTTATTTAGTTGAATAAAAAATGTATGGAGATCAAATAATATGTGCATAACAGGTAGGAAATAAGTTTTCATGGATTAATTTTGGCTTTTAGTTGGATAAGAACAGTTTATAGGATGTCTTTGTTATGGCAAAGCATCTACATGTATTATTACTATAACCATATTGTATATTTCTCTAACTCTCTCTCTCTCTATATATATATATATATATATATATTTTTTTGGAAATGGGTTTAGATTTTATTTAAGGCTTGGAAGCCCAAAAGGAGAACAAAGCTCACGGCTTCGTTACTACAATGCACAAACCGACAACGATTTACTTTATTACAGCGAGATTATTCTCGAAAGTTCAGATCTAAGCTCCTCACTCGCTTTCTCTTCTTCTCCAACTTCTGTCATGGCGGCTGGAAAGCGAAAAAGCTCGTGCTTGTACCTTGGAGCGGAACCGATGGCCGCAACAGATCCACGTCTCTATTATCGACTTCTCCAGGTGCCGTTCTACTGGTATGCCCTTTGAACTTGCTCTTCCTCATCAACGCCAGTTTGATGTTTTGAATGGCCATCTTACTAACTAACTCGACTGTTTTTGCTTGTTTTTGAAAAATTCTACTGTTTGTTTCCTTCCAAATGGACCACACAGCAACTGTAAGAGCGACGCCGTACAATTCGGTTACCTGACTTACACTCTGCCTGACGACTTCAAGGTGAGCCAGGATCTCTTGGATTTGCCTTTTGTTTGTGTTGAATTTTACAAAGTTACAGCAGTTTTCCCACACGCGTCTTGAGAAAGGACATTCAAAAAATATGTGTTTATGAGACTCAACCTCATTTTTACACAACATGCATGTGTCTTCCTGTATGATATTCCACTTGAAAAGCCGATCTTTAGTTGATAATCTTCCCAATATAGCTTTATAAGTACAACTGGCCATTTTAGGGACGTTATATATATATATATATATATATATGTATATATATGTATACATATAAGCTTTTGATGCTTAAAATGCTAAACTAGTTTTAGTTGGTATGTAAATTATACGTTTGCAATAGACACTAAATCAAATACGAAAGGTTTTTTTTGGACCGTGATACTCTTTTTGCATGCTTAACTAAACACCATTTATATTAGACTTGTTGGTAAAAAAAAGCAAACATGTTTACAGTAAAAAAGTTGCTTCAGTAAGTGCTTTATAACTCATGCGCCTATAAAGGACTTCTGCAAGACCAAATTTCGATTGAATTGTGTGCGTTTGAATATAAAGGAAATAAAAGGTGATGATTATTGCAATGGCTGGAGTTTAAGCCGCTTATACCTCATACCCTAATTTAGGTGGGGTGATTTTTCAAACAATATAACATTTCAAACATGACAATGTTTTCCCTAGGTTAAATATATTGTGCAATGTTATAAAAGTTTGCTAATTTAAAAGTTGAAATGTGATTTCTTTAAACTAATTTTAGACATTATTTCTCTATTTTGTATATTCGTTAAATGTACATACCAAGAATAAAATAAAATTGTATCGAGACATTTGCATTTGAAAATTAATTAATAGGCATGCTTAGCAATGCAATGCTTACCAAGCTAGAGATAACTATGGTTGATGTTATTTTTTGTTGTATAAAACCATTCTACTCAAAAACATTAACTGTATTTTGTGCTTTGATACTTGTTAAGAAATTCTATCAATTTTTTTATTGGTTGGGTTCAAGAGAAAAAATAATTTAAAACTATTGATCCATAAACATGCATTTTAAATAACGTATAATTTAAAATTCAAAAAAAAACATCATCTAAACTATATAGGAAGCTCGTGTACATAGCATGAGTTCGCACTTGTTATAAATTAGAAACATTAGATAAGATTAATTTCAATTAAATTTCTGATATATGAATAAACCTACTAAGTAAAATAATGTTTACCTAATTTTAATTGAATTTTGATTGGGGATCAGGAATCTTAACAAAAAAAAAAAAAAAATATGTAAGCATAAAAGATGAAATGTACTATTCCACATGAAACTAAATAAACTTATTTTCTAATGTGCATTATTTCCATCGATATAAAGTGTAACGACCGGAAATTTTGGAACCAGTTTAAAATTTTGTAATTAATTTTGCAAGGATTTATAGTCAATGTTAAAAGTTCGATAATTTAATATTGTTTTAATAGCTTAAAAAGAAACATGTAATGTCCCATATTTTTTGCAGTCAAATATTTAATATATTTTTTTATTTTAAATAATGATTTGGAATTTTAAACGGATTTAAAATATATAATTCATTTATTAAAACGAAGTTTGAATGCTACTTTATATTTAACGTAATAACCCGAAAATCTGAGCCAATTAAAATTTTTTATTTTGGCAATTTTATTGAATTTTGAATATTTAAAATGAATTATTTTAAATAATAACGACGAGAAATTTATTTTGAATAGAATTGGAACGTATATATTTATATAGATCGTCGTTAGAATATAAATAATTATTTATATTTATAAAAGGAATTGAAAATGGCGCCGTGGTTCGATAATTTGATTTCAAAGTTCAAATGAATGTACTAGGTGCAAAATAAACCGGATTTTAGTGAAACCAAAAATATTAGAATCTATTTGTGAATATCTTTCCAATGAATCCGAAAGATTGGAATTTCATAGCGGGAATCAAGAGATATGTCCAGTTGAAATTTCAGAATAGTCATTTTGCAAACGACCTCAGATTTCGACGAAACCACTTTTGTTGGATCCGCGATGTCAAATTATTGCTAGGTTTCAAATTTCATATTTTTTTAATCAATATGTGAGCGTGGCGAAGGAAAACGCGTTTCACCAGTTTTAGTTGATTTTAATCAACTGGAAAATAGCCATTTTTCAAACGGTCTCGGAATTTGACGAAATTAGTTTTGTTAGTACCGTATCGTCAATACGAAGCTAGAAAATATTTTTCTGGAATTTTTCTGTTTATTATGTGGCCCCGGTAAATTGAAATGCACGTTCAAATTCAATATATAGAGTTATATGTGGATTTTGACAGAAACTGATCGAAATGATCGAATCGGCCTACGATACATATCCCATTGTGTTCGGAATTGGGGTAATTAGCTAGGGACGATAGTCGTTGGGTTCGATTTTGAGCTCGAAATAAAAAGTTGCTTTATAAAAATAAATTGAATTAATATATATTTATTATAAACCCCCTCCCCTTTCTATTCTCTTCCTCACCGTTGACCAGTAAATAAATAAATAAATAAATAATCCTCCCCAAAATGTCGATCGCTCCACCGCCGTTCAGCCCACCCCGACCACCGCTTCCACCGCGCCTCCTCCACAGCACCACACCCTCTCCCAACATCCGATCCCCCTCCTTCCACGCCCCCGCTCCTCTCTCTCGTTCGCGAATCCACGAGCCAACCCCACCCAGGCTAATGCCTTAGCCGCTGCCGTGACCCCCCTATGGCTGCGCTGACGATCTTCTTCCCCTCCCTCCTCTCGAAACCGAATCGAACTCCACATTCGAAGCCGCCAGGGTTGAACCCGCAACCTCCGATCAAACACTCCGATTTTCAAGCCATCTTCAGACGAGCAGGGACCACCGAAGGCAAAGCTGCTATGGCTGGAGGTGGCGCACGTCGAAGAGCACTTAGTGGGGCCTGGCGATGGCCGTCCGGTCGACTGTAGTGGCGGCAGCGGCGTCCCTTCCAATTGGAGCTCCAGTTCGGCGTTCTAATGAAAAGCACAGTGAGTTCTTTTTAGTTTCTAATTATAAAAAAAAGGGACAAGCATTGTTTAAATTTCAGTTTTCTTTGATATATACAAACGTTGTTTAAAATCTGATTTTGTTTTCAAAATAAAAATAAAATAAGAATTGATTTTGAATTTAAATATGTTTTTTTCAAATTAAAGTATACACCATTGGTTTTCAAAACAAAAATATAATCTTTGTCGATATGAAGTCGTTATAAAAATATAATCTTTGTCGATATGAAGTCGTTATAAAAATATAATCTTTATCGATATGAAGTCGTTATAAAAATATAATCTTTATCGAGATGAACACCGTAGTAAAAATATGAATTTTATATTGTAGAAGTATAAAAATATAATCTTTTATATTGTAGAAGTATAAAAATAAAATCTTTTATATTGTAGAAGGTTAAAAATATAATTTTTATATAAAAGGAAACGGTGTAAAAATAGAATTTTTATCTATATAGTAGTGGTATAAAAATGTGATTTTTATAGTGATGTAATAAAAATTCGATCTTTATATGTGAAGTAAAATAAAAATATGATTTTTATTTATTGAATGAAGCGATAAAAATATAATTTTTATTATAAACAACGGGACAAGGACTGCATTGGAATTTCAGACAGATCCGAACGGTTCAGCAGTTCAAAAGTAAAGCACGGCGGAGTGGATTCCTAATGTGAGAACTTCTCACCTTTTAATTTTGTTTTCTAGTTAGTAATATATACTAGGATGCAGACGGTGCTTAGTAGCACCCGACACATGTCATCCACAGACCATGGACGGCTTGTATGCTTGTTTGTTTGATTTTGATGTGTAGTTGATTGTGTGATGTGATGTGAAAGTAAATAAGATATTTATATAGTTAAAAATATTTTATAGTTAAAAATAGAATTTTTAACGTTTATATGAAATGAAATAAACTAATATAAACAAATCGGATGATTTGTTTATATACACACATTTTACTGATATTGATTGGGATGATAAATTTTACACATTGCCCAACTGCACAAATAAAATCTGTGTTTGATTGTTTGAAAACCCCCACATGGGTATTGGGATGATATATGACATACACTAGTCCCAATAATTAGCTTTATGTCGATCGATTGATTGACAGGCTGTTATAAGCGTTAAATATTTATATTTGATGCTTATACAGTGTAAAACGCACTCTGGATGATGGTTGATTATATCGTTGTTATTTTATACATGTGTTGTAGAAAATCCACATAATTAACATTATATGGTAATTGATTGGGCCTCATTCCAGTTTTGAAATAGAAATATTTGAAACAAAATATTTGAAATAGAATATTTGAAATAGTATATTTGAATAGAAATATTTGAAATAGAAATATTTGAAAAGAAATATTTGAACTAGAATATTTGAAAATAGGAATATATGAAGCTGTGTTGATTAGATTGACGCCATTTTGATGTGAACGATATTTATATCGATTTTATTCATTTTTATAATGAATATAGAAAAGGAAGTGATTTCAAATTCTGATATTTTGAAACGATTTGAAATTCGAATTAAAATTGAATATAATTGAATTCAAATTAAAATTGAATATAATTGAATTCGAATTAAAATTGAATACAATTGAATTCGAATTAAAATTGAATAGAATTGAATTCGAATTAAAATTGAATTGAATTGAATTTGAATTGAAATCAAATTGAAATGAGTTCGAATTGAATTGAAATTGAAAAGAAATCGATTTGAAATAAATTCAAAATCGAATAGAAATTGAATTGAATTGAAGACGAACTGAAATTGAATTAAAAATCGATTTGAATTGAAATCAATTTGATATGAATTTAAAACGAATTTATGAGGAAAAATTCAATTTTGATTTGAATTTGAAATGAAGTTGAAATCGTTTCGAAAACGAATTTGAAACGATTTATAAAATTCGTTTCGAAAGGAAATCGACGATATATATATATATATATATATATATATATATATATATATATGGCCTGAATAGAACGCTCTGCGCCGCGGCAGTTCGCGAATTTCATCCTATGACTTCGAACGGATATTACGGGAGATCCTGCCGTCGGATTCTCCTAAAACCGGAACCGTTTGGTTCGTATTGAAACAAGCTTTCTAACAAATATTAGATATTAGAAATCTAACAGTTGGATTTGGAATCATGTCCAAATCAAATTTGGAAAAGGTCGCTGTAAGTGCAATTCGATGGCCGTAGGTGGAAATCGACCGTACGGGCCTTGATAAAATTATTAAAAATAGTGATAATTTGTGTAAAATCATAAGAAATGATTTGTGAAGAATTAGAATGAAAATCTTTATATTTGAAAAGATAAAAATAATTTTTTATCGAAATGAACTAGTTTTGAACTAGAATTATAATTCTATTTATTTCTAAAATAAATAAAGTGGATTTGAAATGGTTTTGAAAATAACCAGAATTTCCAATATATAAAGTGGAAATGGATTTGAATCGAAATTGTCTTTGTAATATTTCGATGTTGGATTTCGTGATTATCCAGATATTGTTAGGGAAATTTGAAAGATATATTTATATCGTTATTTCCAATACGATATTTGTTGGTTGTGGAATTTGATATTGAATATAAGCCGATATATTTTCTATTCAGAGCCTTGTATTTAATATCAAATGTGATTTGGGTTTGTCGTGAATGGTGTCTTCAGTAACACTGTTCTTAAGCCCAGTTGAGAAAAAAGATTAAATCTTTTTATTTAGATTTAATGAAGTGTACCAATTAAATGATATTTAATTGGAATTGAATTGGTATTGATTTTTGGGTTTATCATGAACAGTGTTTTAAATAACACTTGTTCTTTAACCCGATAATTAATAAAATGTGATTTTGGGCTGTCGTGAACGGTATCTTCAATAATACTGTTCGTAGACCCAAAGGAGTTAAGAAAACCAGAAACTAACTGCAGATTAGTTAAGTTGAATGATTTCTGGGGTATTGATCTGATGTTGGTTTCGGCCTTCGGGGTTAATACTTAGGGAATTGCTCACTTGCTAATTTACGGTTAGGGACTGATTGAAATGGAATGTGATTTTGGGTTTATCGTGAACCGTGTTTTAAATGACATTGATTCTATAACCCAGTCAAAGATTAAAACTAAGTGAATTTTTAATGAATCTTTAATTAGATTGAAAAGATCGAGAATAGAGTATCACCAGTTTTTCTCTAGGCGTTAGTTAAATCTTTAATTAGATTTGAACGTGAAATGGTAATTGAATTTACCGATAACACCATGGTGTTAGATATGAAGTATTACCAGTTTTACTTCATGGGATGAATAGGTTGGGATTGGGAAATAAAATAAATGATCACTTCGGTGTGGTTCGCTAATCCCGACTAGTTTGAATTGATATTCAAAAGTAGATTAAAGAATAAATTTAAAGGATTTATCTATGATAAAATTAATGGGAACCTTTCCCTAAGAATGTGAAATTTAGAAACTAACTATCGGTTAGCTAAGCAGAATGGTTTTCTGGATATTGATCTGATGTTGGTTTCGGCCTTCGGGGTTAATATTTGGGGAATTATTCTCTTGATTAATTTACGGTTAGTGACTGATGAATTGGAATGAGGCGTATGTTGTGTTTGTGTAACACTTGTTTATTATATACGCGAGTTATTCGGAAAGACCGGGTTTATCCCATTCTGAATAACTGATATGATGATAAGTCGAAGGTGAAGACAGTGGTTGAAGACCGGAGGTTTTCACGTCATTTGGATAATTACTGATGATCTTGATTGGTCCGTACACCCAAGAGGAGGAATCAGTTAGTGGTCGTCTAGACGTACTTGGAGATCGATGGATATGCGAGGTACTAGGTGCCTCCGATTTCATTTAGACCCAGAACAGACTTGTAAATGGACTGTGTGTCTGACAATGGATTTCATTCTGTGTGACTGATATCAGTTGCATAGAGTGGTTTGCCTGTGTGGCATGCTAAGATGCGAATGATCAAGGCTTCTGTTGAAAAGCAGAGTCTTGTGGTTGATGATCAAAGCACGGCCTTTGTGGCGTAGCTTTGTGTAGCGTTAATTCCCGAGCCTCATACCCCGGTGTGAACCAAAAACGGGAGAAGGACCTCAGGGAGGGCATGCGTTTCTTTCTAGTTAGGAGTGGCATCAGTGCTTGAACTGGCTGGTGAATTTGACTCATGTGGTTGTTGGAATTGGAGGCGCCTCGGTTATATCGGTCGATCCGGGACCGATGGAGTCATCCGTTGGCTCATTTACGCCCCAAAGGGCGGGGAAACGCATGTTCAGACATTTTAATCAACTCTGTGTGGACCGGCCCTGACAATCCAAGGGTCGATGCGCTCTGACCCTAAGGCTCGGGCTAGAGAGTCTCGAAGACGGTGAGGACGATCCCTGGCCTCGGTTCACAGAAGGAAATCCAATTTCCAATACGTGACATTTCGGTTTTAGTTGTAATCCTATATATGGCTACATAATGGGATGGGGAGCTCATGCCGCCTACGATTGATATTTTTGATTGTATATAAAATCAGAAACTATCTGGAAATGAGCTAAGATGGGTGGTTTCCTGGGTATTAGTCTGATGTTGGTTTCGGCCTTCGGGGTTAATACTTAGGAAATCGTTCTCTTACTAATTTACGGTTGGAGTCTGATTAAGAATTAAAACATGAAATTTCACGTATCAAGCATTTTTTGGCTATTATAAGGGAAAACCCTATCCCCCAGCTTGCGTTGCATTGTGTGATAGGACCTGGGTCTTATAATAGCTTCATTTTTCTTTATTTAGCATTGCGCTGTTGTTTTATGCACTGGTGTTCCTGGGAGGAAACCCGTTCCATATTATACGGCGTGGTCCCTTGATTTGCCCAACTTTAAAATAAAGATTAATAACTGTTTTAGTTCTCACACCAATCCCATGACGGACCTGGAGTTTATTTTTTTAACCTAAACTCTGGGTGCCCTTATTTTGACACGGGCAGCTAGTAGTTTTGGTTTTGCAGATTTATATTCACAGGATCCTGATTTACAGCTGGAACGATATCCGGAAAGCTTTGTATCCGTGTATATTCTTCAGTTGTGTTTTGTATTATTTTCCGCTGCGATGTATTTAAATGTAATTTAAATCTCTGGTATTTTCTGTGTTATATTTATTCATACTCTGTATATTCTTGTATTCTGGTGAAATTGTTGTAATAAACAATGAAATGTTCTTCTGGTTGCATTCTTTTGTGTGTTGTTCTCAAATTATCTGTTCTTTCCTTACCGGGGAAGTTACGGGTTATCACAGTTGGTATCAGAGCTTTGGTTTACAAAGCTCAGAGAATAAGGCACATTAGAACCATACGAAAGAATTCGTCAGAATTGGGTTAGTAATATCCAATGGGAAAGACTCGTTAGAGATGGGATCAGTAGTATCCTAGAATGAGTGTGAAGAGTAATGTTTTTAAATTAAAAATTGAAAAGATGTTTTGTTTTGAAAATTTAAATCAATTATTCATATTTGATTATTTATTTTATATTGATTTGGACTATCAGGTATATAGAGTTTTTAGTATACGTCTGATCCACGTGTATTTGTGGTTTTAATATACTGGGTAGATATAGAATCGCACTGTAGTCGCTTGGGGATAATTCTGATGATAGCGATCGCATCATCAATATTTATGTTCGAGTGACGAAGGTGGGACGTCTATATATTTCCTATTGACTGGTGTGAGAACCAAAATTATATAGGGCCTATTATTGTGATTTGGCATCAAAAATCTGATTTTTGACTATGTATCAAAGTTATGAATTTAAAAAGCTAATCAACTAATTGATTGTTGATTGTGTTGTTTGATTATAGTTTGATTAATTAAAATGTTGAACCTATAGCCAAATTGAATCAAATATTGAATTGTATTGAAAATTAGTCGCATTTGCATGCATATACATGTACTTATATTGAACAGGTCATAGCAAGGAGGCTAGAGCAGAAGAATAAAATTGTTTGCCCGACAAATAGGTACATGTTTACCATAATTTACTGTTTTGTTTGGGTGACAATGATTTTGTGAGCAGATTGGCTAGCTGCTTGGCTTTTTCTTTTTCTTTTGGATTGAAGAAGGCCATGGGAGGCTATATGAAATATCCCCAAGTCCCCGGTGCAGGGGAGGTAATGGCGAAATTTTTCGAAAACTTAGGGTGTTAGCCAAATTTTTGAAACATTTGAAAAGTTCTTAGAAACTGAAAAGTTGAAGAACTTAAGCCGTAATGAAAATATTGAAAGTTGAGCTGATTAGTTAAACAACTTTCGGCTTCGTTCCTTTTCGGGGACGAAAAGTTTTAAGTGGGGGAGATTGTAATAACACGGAAATCCGAGCCAATTTAAAATTTTTATTTTGGCAATTTTATTGAATTTTGAATATTTAAAATGAATTATTTTAAATAATAACGACGAGAAATGTATTTTGAATAGAATTAGAACGTATATATTTATATAGATCGTCGTTAGAATATAAATAATTATTTATATTTATAAAAGGAATTGAAAATGGCACGGTAGTTCGATAATTCGATTTCAAAGTTCAAATGAATGTACCGGGTGCAAAATAAAACGGATTTTATTGAAACCAAAAATATTAGAATCTATTTGTGAATATCTTTCCAACGAATCCGAAAGATTGGAATTTCATAGCGGGAATCAAGAGATATATCTAGTTGAAATTTCAGAATAGTCGCTATGGAATTTCGGCCCTTAAAAATGGCCATTTTGCAAACGACCTCGGATTTCGACGAAACCACTTTTGTTGGATCCGCGATGTCAAATTATTGCTAGGTTTCAAATTTCATAATTTTTTGAATCAATATGTGAGCGTGGCGAAGGAAAACGCGTTTGACCAGTTTCAGTTGATTTTAATCGACTGGAAAATAGCCATTTTTCAAACGGTCTCGGAATTTGACGAAATTAGTTTTGTTAGGACCGTATCGTCAATACGAAGCTAGAAAATATTTTTCTGGAATTTTTCTGGTTAGTATGTGGCCCTGGTAAATTGAAATGCACGTTCAAATTCAATATATAGAGTTATATGTGGATTTTGACGGAAACTGATCGAAATGGTCAAATCGGCGTACGATACATATCCCATTGTGTTCGGAATTGGGGTAATTAGCTAGAGACGATAGTCGTTGGGTTCGATTTCGAGCTCGAAATAAAAAGTTGCTTTATAAAAATAAATTGAATTAAATATATATATTTATTATAAACCCTCCTCCCCTTTCTATTCTCTTTCTCACCGTTGACCAGTAAATAAATAAATAAATAAAATATCCTCTCCAAAATGTCGATTGCTCCACCGCCGTTCAGCCCACCCTGACCACTGCTTCCACCGTGCCTCCCCCACAGCACCACGCCCTCTCTTCCTATCACCCTCCTTCCACGCCCCCGCTCCTCTCTCTCGTTCGCGAATCCACGAGCCAACCCCACCAAGGCTAACGCCTTAGCCGCCGCCGTGACCACCCTATGGCCGCGCTGACGATCTTCTTCCCCTCCCTCCTCTCGAACCCGAATCGAACTCCACATTCGAAGCCGCCGGGGTTGAACCCGCAACCTCCGATCAAACACTCCGATTTTCAAGCCATCTTCAGACGAGCAGGGACCACTGAAGGCAAAGATACTATGGATGGAGGTGGCGCACGTCGAGGCGTACTTAGTGGGGCCTGGCGATGGCCGTCCGGTCGATTGTAGTGGCGGCAGCGGCGTCCCTTCCAATTGGAGCTCCAGTTCGGCGTTCGGATGAAAAGCACAGTGAGTTTTTTTTTAGTTTCTAATTATAAAAAAGGGACAAGCATTGTTTAAGTTTCAGTTTTCTTTGATATATACAAATGTTGTTTAAAATCAGATTTTGCTTTCAAAATAAAAATAAAATAAGAATTGATTTTGAATTTAAATATGTTTTTTTCAAATTAAAATATACATTGTAATAACCCGGAAATCTGGGCCAGTTTAAAATTTTTATTTTGGCAATTTTAGTGAATTTTGAACATTTAAAATAGATTATTTTAAATAATATCGATGGGAAATTTATTTTGAATATAATTCAAACGTATATATTATACGCGTCGTCGTTAGAATATAAATAATTATATATAATTATAAAAAGGAATTGAAAACGGCGCGGTAGTTCGATAATTCGATTTCAAACTTCAATTGAATGTACCGGGTGCAAAACAATCCGGATTTTAGTGAAACCAAAAATAATAGGATCTAATTGTGAATATCTTTCCAACGAATCCGACAAATCAAAATTTCATAGCGGGAATCAAAAGATATGTCCAGTTGAAAATTCTGAATAGTCGCTATGGAATTCAGGCCCTTAAAAATGGACATTTTGCAAATGACCTCGGATTTCGACGAAACCACTTTTGTTGGATCCGTGATGTCAAATTATTGCTAGGTTTCAAATTTCATAATTTTTCGATTCAATATGTGAGCGTGGCAAAGGAAAACGCGTTTGACCAGTTTCAGTTGGTTTTAATCGACTGGAAAATGGCCATTTTTCCAATGGTCTCAGAATTCGACGAAACTAGTTTTGTTAGGACCGTATCGTCAATACGAAGCTAGGAAATATTTTTCTCGAATTTTTCTAGTTAGTATGTGACCCCGGTAAATTGAAAGGTACGTTAAAAATTCAATATAGCGATTTAAATATAAATTCAACGGAAACTGATCAACGCGATCGAATCAGCTTGCGATGCATATCCCATTGTGTTCGAAATGGGGGTTAAACGCTATGGACGACAGGTGGTGGGCCTCATTTAGATGACGTATGTAAAAGTCAACTTTTAAAAATAATAAAATAATAAATAAAAAAATAAAAATAAAAAAGAAAACCCTCTCCCCCTTTAACCGTTCTGGCCCCCCCGATTAAATTCATTCAACGAAAAAAAAAAAAAAAGAAAAGAGATCGCGCCAGGCGATCGACGCTCCCCCCCCCCAATCGACCATCGCGACGCCGCCAGGGGGGAGTAGCCGTCGCCTCCCCCAAGCTCGCACCACCCCTCTGCCTCTGTTCTCTCTCCTTCGCTCCCGATGACCCCAAATCCGCCATACCCGAAACCCCCTTCACCTGACAACCGCCGACGCTTAGGCGCCCACACCCCACGACCACTCACTCCACCTCAACGAGCTCGCACGCAGCCTCTCCCTCCGACGTTGCCTTCCGCCCATTCCTGAAGCCCTAGACCGATGGAAATTCCCAAATCGAGGAATGCAGCAGCCCCTCCCTTCGGTGAAAACTGAATTAAAGTGATTTTTTCCTAATTTATTTATTTATTATTATGAAGTTGGTTTATTTAAATTAGTAAATAAACAGTAATCGAATTTTCATATGGTTAATTACATAGGAAAGATTGGATATTTTTCATTGTAGAAAAATTGGATTTTTTTTCCATGTAGAAAGCTAGGATTTTTCAAATAAAAAAGAGGTTTTTATCATATGAAGAACAACACAAAGGTTTGATCTTTAAAAGCGAAAAGGTTAAATTTTATATATATATAGATATGAGATTCATTAATATATAAAGTGGAGATTTTTAATCATAAAAAGAAATGATTTTTAACAATGAAAAGATCGTATTTTTAACAATGAAAAGATCGTATTTTTAACAATGAAAAGATCGTATTTTTATTTTTATAAAGGCGAAAACTTTATTTTTATAAAGGCGAAAACTTTATTTTTATAAAGACGAAAACTTTATTTTTATAAAGGCGATAAAGACGAAAACTTTATTTTTATAAAGACGAAAACTTTATTTTTATAAAGACGAAAACTTTATTTTTATAAAGGCGAAAACTTTATTTTTATAAAGGCGAAATCAATATTTTTGAAATATAATTTTTATCTATATGACACCAAAGTAAAAATTAGATTTTTATATATTGAATAGCATAGTAAAAATTCGATTTTTAAATGTATGAAGCAAATATAAAAATATGATTTTCAAATTGAAAGTAAACAAATAAAAATGTGACTTTTATTTTAAAGACATCAAAATATAAAAATGTGTGATTTTTATATATATAGTGACTACGGGCAACGAAGATGACGGAGATGGGATAACGAAGAAGATTTCTATTAATGAAGAGTCGTGGTATTGGATAGCTTTCGGTGAGAACTTCTCACTCTTCAACTTCTTTTTCTAGTTATATATATATATATACTAGGATGCAGACGGTGCTTAGTAGCACCCGACACAATCGTCCACAGACCATGGACTTGTTTGTTTGGTTGCATAAATTAGTTAGATGACTTGGGCTGAATTGAATTGTTTGGTGAATTGAATGGATTTGATTGTTGTGTGAATGGCGTGGGCCTTCACTAGACCGGGGATAAGGCTAGGCCTTGTCCCATTTCTAGTATCGTGCCATTATGCCGCCGAAATTTTCTAAAATATGTTAGAAAAATAAAAGTATCATTTTATTTGATAAAGGAAATGAATAGAAATTCATGTGTTAAAATAAATTGTTTTATCGTTAAAAATATAATTTTAACGTGAAAGTGAATAAATGAATATTTATAAACAAATCGGCCGATTTGTTTATATACACTGATTTGACTGAAATTGATTGGGATGATAAATTTTACACATCACCCAACTGCACAAATAAAATCTATGTTTGATTGTTTGAAACCCCACACGGGTGTTGGGAAGAAATTTGAAGTTCACTCATCCTGATTGATTAAATATGTCGATCGATTGATTGACAGGCTGTTATAAGCGTTAGATATCTATATTTGATGCTTATACAGTGTAGTGCACTTTGGTTGATGGTTGATCATTTTTCAATGCTATTACATACATGTGTTGTATGGAAATTCGTATAATTAACATTATATGGTGATTGATTGGGCCTCATTCCAATCGGGAAAATAATAAATAAATATTATAAAAGAAAATTCATGTGTTGAATATAAAAATAGTCATGTGTAGACAATGTTCATGTGTTGAGTGAAATATTTTATACAATGAAATTTACATCTTTATCATATTTAAAATTAGAACTACTTCCCAGTAGAAGTCTAATTGAAAATCAAACGATAGATACCATAGTTTTATAAAATATTTTACATAACAAAAATAGTGATGTGTTGACAGTACTCATGTGTTGAGATTAGTCGTGTGTTGAAAGAAATATAGATTCATGTGTTGAATGAAATAAATATTCATTTGTTGAATAGAATAACGAATTTATTGAAATATATAAAGCCGTGTTGATTAGAGATGCGTTATTTTGACGCGAACGATATTTATATCGATTTTATTCGTTGTATAATGAATGTTGAAAAGTGATTTCAAAATTTAATATTTTGAAAGGAAATTCAAATTGAATTAGATTAAAAATTGAAATTGAAATTTTATTGAATCAATTTGAAATGAATTCGAATCGAATAGAAAATGAATTCGATTCGAATTGAATAGAAAGTGAATTTGAATTCGAGTAAAATAGAAATGAATTCAAATTGAATTAGATTGAAATTGAAATTTAAAACAAACTGAAATTGAATTGAAATCAATTTGAAACGAATTCGAATTAGATCAAATAGAAAGTAAATTCGAATTGAATTGAAACGAATTTGAATTTGAATTTGAATTGAAACGAATTTGAAATTGAATTGAAACGAATTTGAATTTGAATTGAATTGAAACGAATTTGAATTTGAATTGAATTGAAATGAACTCGAATTGAATTGAAATCAAATCGATTTGAAATTGAATGTAGTGTTGAAAGGGTTTTGAAAATGAATTTAAAACGATTTATAAAATTCGTTTTAAAAGGAAATCGACGAATTATATAATATATATATATATTATATATTTAATGGCCTGAATAGAACGCGCCGCGCCGCGGCAGTTCGTGAATTTCGACCATTTATTTCAAACGGACATTGCGGGAGATCCGACCGTCGGATTCTCCTAAAACCGGAGCCGTTGGGTTCGTATCGAAAAGAGCTTTCCAATGAATATTAGAAATTTGATATCTAACGGTTGGATTTGGAATTATGTCCAAATCAAATTTGAAAAAGGTCGCTGTAAGTGCAGTTCGATAGCCGTTGATGGAAATCGACTGTACGGGCCTTGATAAAATTATTAAAAATATTGATAATTTGTGTAAAATCATAATATGTGAATCGGAAAGAACTGGGATGAAGAATTCCACATTTGAAAAGATAAAAATAGATTTTTATCGAAATGAACTAGTTTGAACTAGAATTAAAATCAATTTACTGTTGAAATAAATAAATTGAATTTGAAAGTGATTTTAGAAATAATCAATATTCCCAATAGGTGAAGTGGAAGTGGAGTTGAATCGGAATTATCTTCGGGATATTTCGATGTTGGATTTCGTGACTATACAGATATTGTTATGGGAATTTGAAAGATATATTTTATATCGTTATTTCCAATACGATATATGTTGGTTTCAGAATTTGATATTGAATATAAGCCGATATGCTTTCTATTCAAAGCCTTGTATTTAATATCAAATGTGATTTGGGTTTATCGTGGATCGTGTTTTAGATGACATTGGTGCTTTAACCCAGTTAAAGGCAAGATATTGATTTTTGAAAAGATTAAAACTAAGTGGAGTTTTAATGAATCTTTAATTAGATTAAAAAGTGAATTGATAATTTAAATTATCAAATCTGAAAAGTGATCGAGAGGGGAGTACCACCAGCTTTGCTCCAAAGCGATAGTTAAATCTTTAATTAGATTTGAACGTGAAATGGTAATTAATTTTACCGATAACACCGTGGTGTTAGATGTGGAGTATTACCAGTTTTCTCCATGGGATATATAGGTTGGGATTGGGAAATAAAATAAATAATTACTTCGGTGTGGTTCGTTAATCCCGACTAGTTTGAAATGATATCCAAAGGAAGATTATAGGATAAATTTAGAAGAATTTATCTTGGATAAAATTAATGGGAACATTTCCCTAAGAATGTGATTTTGTGAATAAAAGAATATTCTGAATTGGAATGAGGCGTTTGTTGTGTTTGTGGAACATTCGTTTATTATATACGTGGGTTATTCGGAAAGGCCGGGTTTATACCCATTCTGAATAACCGATTCGACGAGATGTCGAAGATGAAGACGGTGGTTGAAGACCGGAAGTCTTCACATCGTTTGGGTGATTACTGATGATCTTGATTGGGCTGTACACCCAGGATGAGGGAATCAGTTGGTGATCGTCCAGACGTACTTGGAGATGGATGGATATGCGAGGAAAGTGCCTCCGGTTTCGTTCAGACCCAGAACGAACTTGTAAATGGATTGTGTGTCTGACATTGGACTTTATTCTGTGTTGATTGATCTCTATTAAATATACATCTGTTTGGCGGCGGAGAATTTATTCTCTTGCTTAACGCCCTTCTCTGAGACGTACGAGCTCAGAGGTTGTATATCGATGGACATCAGTCGCATGGAGTGAATTGCCAATGTGGCATGCGTAAGTGGCAATTGATCAAGGCTTCTGTTGAAAAGCAAAGTCTTGTGGTGGATGATCAAAGCACGACCTGTGTGGCGTAGCTTTGTGTATAACGTGAATTCGCGAGCCTCACACCTCGGTATGAGTCAAAAACGGGATACGGACCCAAGGAGTGCACGACGTTTCTTTCTAGCTAGGGTGGTGTCAGTGACCTACCAGCCCTGACATTTATATACTTTTCACCTGTGTGGTTGTTGGATATGAGGCGCCTCAGATATAGGTCTGTAAGGACCGGGAAACGTGTGTTCAGGAATAATTAATCCTCAAAAGTAAGAGAGGACCGACCTAGGAGGTTCCAAAGGATCAGAGTGGGGTCCTGAGGCATTGCTAGAGTGTCTCGAACGCGGAGAGGAGCTTGCCCCTTGCCTCGGCTCATGACGGAATCCAATTTCCAATACGTGTGTTTCGGTTTTAATTGTAGAACTAGTATGGCGACATAGTAGATGGTAGCTATGCCGCCTATGATTGATACTTATGATTGAATTTGTTTTGACACTATACACTTATAATAGTATCAAATAATGTGTTTTAAACGTATCAAGCATGCTTTGGCTGTTATAAGGTAAAAACCCTATCCTCCGGCTTGCGTTGCATTTTGTGATGGGACCCGGGTCTTATAACAACTTCATTTTTCTTTATTTAGCATTGCGCTGTTTGTTTTATGCACTGGTATTCTTGGGGGGAAACCCGTTCCGTGTTATACGGCGTGGTCCCTTGATTTACCTAACTTTAAAACCAATATTAATAACTGTTTTAGTTCTCACACCAGTCACATGACTGACCTGGAGTTTATTGTTTTAACCTAAACTCTGGGTGCCCCTATTTTCCGCACGGGCAGCTAGTAGTTTTGGTTTTGCAGATTTATATTCACAGGGTCCTGATTTACATCTGGAACGATGCTCGGAAAGCTCTGTATCCGTGTATCACTTCTAGTTGTGTTTTGTATATTTTTCCGCTGCTATGTAATTTACTGTAATCTCTGATATTTGTTGAATGTAATTTATTCATTTATACTCTGTATATTCTTGTATCTGATGGAATTGTTGTAATAACAATGAAATGTTCTTCTGTTTGCGTTCTAATTTGTCTTGTACTCAATTCTATCCGTGCTTTCCTTCACGGGGAAGTTCGGGTCGTCTCATACATCATTGGTTTTCAAAACAAAAATATAATCTTTGTCGATATGAAGTCGTTATAAAAATATAATCTTTGTCGATATGAAGTCGTTATAAAAATATAATCTTTATCGATATGAAGTCGTTATAAAAATATAATCTTTATCGAGATGAACACCGTAGTAAAAATATGAATTTTATATTATAGAAGTATAAAAATATAATCTTTTATATTGTAGAAGTATAAAAATATAATCTTTTATATTGTAGAAGGTTAAAAATATAATTTTTATATAGAAGGAAACGGTGTAAAAATAGAATTTTTATCTATATAGTAGTGGTATAAAAATGTGATTTTTATAGCGATGTAATAAAAATTCGATATTAATATGTGAAGTAAAATAAAAATATGATTTTTATTTATTGAATGAAGCGATAAAAGTATAATTTTTATTATAAACAGCGGGACAAGGACTGCATTGGAATTTCAGACAGATCCGGACGGTTCAGCAGTTCAAAAGTAAAGCACGGCGGAGTGGATCCCTAATGTGAGAACTTCTCACCTTCTAATTTTGTTTTCTAGTTAATAATATATACTAGGATGCAGACGGTGCTTAGTACCACCCGACACCCGTCGTCCACAGACCATGGACGACTTGTATGCTTGTTTGTTTGATTTTGATGTGTAGTTGATTGTGTGATGTGAAAGTAAATAAAATATTTATATAGTTAAAAATATTTTATAGTTAAAAATAGAATTTTTAACGTGTATATGAAATGAAATAAACTAATATAAACAAATCAGACGATTTGTTTATATACACACATTTGACTGATATTGATTGGGATGATAAATTTTACACATTGCCCAACTGCACAAATAATATCTGTGTTTGATTGTTTGAAAAACCCCACATGGGTATTGGGATGATATATGACATACACTAGTCCCAATAATTAGTTGTATGTCGATCGATTGATTGACAGACTGTTATAAGCGTTAAATATTTATATTTGATGCTTATACAGTGTAGAACGCACTCTGGATGATGGTTGATTATTTAACGTTGTTATTTTATACATGTGTTGTAGAAAATCCATATAATTAACATTATATGGTAATTGATTGTGCCTCATTCCAGTTTTGAAATAGAAATATTTGAAATAGAATATTTGAAATAGAATATTTGAATAGAAATATTTGAAATAGAAATATTTGAAAAGATATATTTGAACTAGAATATTTGAAAATAGGAATATATGAAGCCGTGTTGATTAGATTGACGCCATTTTGACGTGAACGATATTTATATCGATTTTATTCATTTTTAAAATGAACATAGAAAAGGAAGTGATTTCAAATTCTGATATTTTGAAATGATTTGAAATTTGAATTAAAATTGAATATAATTGAATTCAAATTAAAATTGAATATAATTGAATTCGAATTAAAATTGAATATAATTGAATTCGAATTAAAATTGAATAGAATTGAATTCGAATTAAAATTGAATAGAATTGAATTCGAATTGAAATCAAATTGAAATGAATTCGAATTGAATTGAAATTGAATAGAAATCGATTTGAAATAAATTCAAAATCGAATAGAAATTGAATTGAATTGAAAATGAACTGAAATTGAATTAAAAATCGATTTGAATTGAAATCAATTTGAAATGAATTTAAAACGAATTTATGAGGAAAAATTCAATTTTGATTTGAATTTGAAATGAACCTGAAATCGTTTCGATAACGAATTTAAAATGATTTATAAAATTCATTTCGAAAGGAAATCGACGAAATATATAATATATATAATGGCCTGAATAGAACGCGCCGCACCGCGGCAGTTCGCGAATTTCGACCATTGACTTCGAACGGATATTACGGGAGATCCGACCGTCGGATTCTCCTAAAACTGGAACCGTTGGGTTCATATCGAAAAGGGCTTTCTAACGAATATTAGAAATTAGAAATCTAATGGTTGGATTTGGAATCATGTCCAAATAAAATTTCGAAAAGGTCGCTGTAACTGCAGTTCGATGGCCGTAGGTGGAAATCGACTGTACGGGCCTTGATAAAATTATTAAAAATAGTGATAATTTGTGTAAAATCATAAGAAATGATTTGTGAAGAATTAGGATGAAAACTCCATATTTGAAAAGATAAAAATAGTTTTTTATTGAAATGAACTAGTTTTGAACTAGAATTATAATTCTATTTATTTCTAAAATAAATAAAGTGGATTTGAAATGGTTCTAAAAATAACTAGAATTTCCAATATATAAAGTGGAAATGGATTTGAATCGAAATTATCTTTGGAATATTTCGATGTTGGATTTTGTGATTATCCAGATATTGTTAGGGAAATTTGAAAGATATATTTATATCGTTATTTCCAATACGATATTTGTTGGTTGTGGAATTTGATATTGAATATAAGCCGATACATTTTCTATTCAGAGCCTTGTATTTAATATCAAATGTGATTTGGGTTTATCGTGAATGCTGTCTTCAGTAACACTGTTCATAAGCCCAGTTGAGAAAAAAGATAAATCTTTTTATTTAGATTTAATGAAGTGTACCAATTAAATGATATTTAATTGGAACTGAATTGGTATTGATTTTTGGGTTTATCGTGAACAGTGTTTTAAATAAAACTTGTTCTTTAACCCGATAATTAACAAAATGTGATTTTGGGTTGCCGTGAACAGTATCTTCAATAATACTGTTCTTAGACCCAAAGGAGTTAAGAAAATTAGAAACTAACTGGAGATTAGTTAAGTTGAATGATTTCTGGGGTATTGATCTGATGTTGGTTTCGGCCTTCGGGGTTAATACTTAAGTAATTGCTCACTTGCTAATTTACGGTTAGGGACTGACTGAAATGGAATGTGATTTTGGGTTTATCGTGAACCGTGTTTTAAATGACATTGATTCTATAACCCAGTCAAAGATTAAAACTAAGTGGAGTTTTAATGAATCTTTAATTAGATTGAAAAGATCGAGAATGGAGTATCACCAGTTTTGCTCCAGGCGATAGTTAAACCTTTAATTAGATTTGAACGTGAAATGGTAATTGAATTTACCGATAACACCGTGGTGTTAGATATGAAGTATTACCAGTTTTACTTCATGGGATGAATAGGTTGGGATTGGGAAATAAAATAAATGATCACTTCGGTGTGGTTCGCTAATCCCGACTAGTTTGAATTGATATTCAAAAGTAGATTAAATAATAAATTTAAAGGATTTATCTTTGATAAAATTAATGGGAACCTTTCCCTAAGAATGTGAAATTTAGAAACTAACTATCGGTTAGCTAAGCAGAATGGTTTTCTGGATATTGATCTGATGTTGGTTTCGGCCTTCGGGGTTAATATTTGGGGAATTATTCTCTTGATTAATTTACGGTTAGTGACTGATGAATTGGAATGAGGCGTATGTTGTGTTTGTGTAACACTTGTTTATTATATACGCGAGTTATTTGAAAAGACCGGGTTTATCCCATTCTGAATAACTGATACGATGATAAGTCGAAGGTGAAGACGGTTGTTGAAGACCAGAGGTCTTCACGTCGTTTGGATAATTACTGATGATCTTGGTTGGGTCGTGCACCAAGGAGGAAGGAATCAGTTAGTGGTCGTCCAGACGTACTTGGAGATCGATGGATATGCGAGGTACTAGGTGCCTCCGGTTTTGTTCAGACCCAGAATGGACTTGAAAATGGACTGTGTGTCTGACATTGGATTTCATTCTTTGTGACTGATATCGGTTGCATAGAGTGGTTTGCCTGTGTGGCATGCTAAGATGCAAATGATCAAGGCTTCTGTTGAAAAGCAGAGTCTTGTGGTTGATGATCAAAGCACGACCTTTGTGGCGTAGCTTTGTATAGCATTAATTCGCGGGCCTTACACCCCGGTGTGAACCAAAAACGGGAGTAGGTCCTCAGGGAGGTCATGCGTTTCTTTCTAGTTAGTAGCGGCATCAGTGCTTGAACATGCTGACGAGTTTGACTCATGTGGTTGTTGAAATTGGAGGCGCCTCGGTTATATCGGTCGATCTGGGATCGATGGAGTCATTTGTTGGCTCATTTACGCCCCAAAGGGCGGGGAAACGCATGTTCAGGCATTTTAATCCACTCCGTGTGGACCGGCCCTGACGATCCAAGGGTCGATGCACTCTGACCCTGAGGCTCGGGCTAGAGAGTCTCGAAGACGGTGAGGACGATCCCTGGCCTCGGTTCGCAGATGGAAATCCAATTTCCAATACGTGACGTTTCAGTTTTAGTTGTAATCCTGTATATGGCGACATAGTGGGATGGGGCGCTCATGCCGCCTATGATTGATACTTATGATTGTATATAAAATCAGAAACTAACTGGAAACGAGCTAAGATGGGTGGTTTCCTGGGTATTAGTCTGATGTTGGTTTCGGCCTTCGGGGTTACTACTTAGGAAATCGTTCTCTTACTAATTTACGGTTGGAGTCTGATTAAGAATTAAAACATGAAATTTCACGTGTCAAGCATTTTTCGGCTATTATAAGGGAAAACCCTATCCCCCAGCTTGCGTTGCATTGTGTGATAGGACCTGGGTCTTATAATAGCTTCATTTTTCTTTATTTAGCATTGCGCTGTTGTTTTATGCACTGGTGTTCTTTGGAGGAAACCCGTTCCGTGTTATAAGGTGTGGTCCCTTGATTTACCCAACTTTAAAATAAAGATTAATAACTGTTTTAGTTCTCACACCAGTCCCATGACTGACCTAGAGTTTATTGTTTTAACCTAAACTATGGGTGCCCTTATTTTGACACGGGCAGCTAGTAGTTTTGGTTTTGCAGATTTATATTCACAGGATCCTGATTTACATCTGGAACGATATCCAGAAAGCTTTGTATCCATGTATCTTCTTCAGTTGTGTTTTGTATTATTTTCCGCTGCGATGTATTTAAATGTAATTTAAATCTCTGGTATTTTCTATGTTATATTTATTCATACTCTGTATATTCTTGTATTCTGATGAAATTGTTGTAATAAACAATGAAATGTTCTTCCGTTTGCGTTCTTTTATGTGTTGTTCTCAAAGTATCCGTTCTTTCCTTACCGGGGAAGTTACGGGTTATAACATTTAAATTATAAACGAGCTCGAAATGGCACATTAGTTCAAAATTTGCGATTTGAACTTTAACTGGATATACAAGATCCGATATAAGTCAGATTTCTGTGAAACAAGAAATATTGGGATCTTTTTGACGATAATTTTCATTTGAAAGAGAAAAGTTCAGATTTCATGTTATAGATTGTTAGTTATGTCCAATTCAAATTTTAAAATAGTCGTTATGGAAAACGTTATTAAAATATAACGTTTATTTAGTAAATTAATAAGGATTTTAATATAATTTGAATAACGGTTAAGTCGAAATTGAAGAAATTGAGTTGTATAATTTATATTTGAAGTTGTATATATATTATGTTCGAATATATGACAAAAATAATTTATTATTATTTTATTGAATTATTTGGAATTTATATAATATTTTAATCGATATTATATTAGCGTTAAAAATAGCCATTTTACCTAACGGTCTTAGTTTTCGATGAAATTAGTTTCATTGGAAACGTATCGTTAAATTATTGTCAGAAAATCAAATTTCGTGGCAAACGGATATCGTATGTGATTTAGGTGGCCAAAAACGTCTTTGTTTCTGTTTAATTGTCTATACAATTTAGACAGAGGTAACTTTTAACGAATAAAAGACTGGCCAAACAAACTCTAAATTTAACGAAACAAGATTCATTAGATCCGTTAGGAAGAGGTATAGTAAAATTTCTAGGCCTCATATTTATTGGATTTTTCTGTAATTATAGGAATTTTAAATGCTTGATTTTTCATCTATAATTGTAAAGGACTTTTCACAGACGACCTCGGAATTTGACGAAACCTATCCCATCGGGTCCGGAATATTTTTTAATGTTAGGATTAGGTATTACATCTCAATTTGAAGATAATTTGTGGCAGTTTTAGACGTTAATTCATCATTAAGGAAATTTAATAATATAATAATCCATCCTTACAGATAAAATCCTACCAAACCTAATCTTCCGTTCTACCTAATCAAACTTTAGTCGCTAATTTTTAAGAACGAACCACATCTCTCCATACAAATCCCTACCGAACTCCATCACCACTATATTTTTCACCATGGCTCCTGAAGAAGAAACGTTGACCTCGTCGAGATCTTCCAGTTGACCCGTGGTGATCGGCCGATGTTCTCCTGTCTGGTTGGAAATTTTCTCGAAGATGGTGATGGTTGTACGCATGCTGGCAGCATTTGGGTGAAGCAGGGAGGCCGTGTGTAACAACCCGGAAATTCTGAACAAATTAATTTTTTTTATTTTGGCTATTTTAATGGATTTTGAATATTTAAAATGATTTATTTTAAATAATAACGACTAAAAATTTATTTAAATCGAAGTTAGAACGAATAAATTTAATTTAATTATAAAAGGAGTTTGAAATGGCACGGCAGTTTGAAAATTCAATTTTAAATTTCAATTGAATGTACAGGATTCAAAACAAACGGATTTCAGTAAAACCAGAAATTTTGAATCAGTTTAATTATATCTTTCTAACAAATGTGAAAAATTCAGATTTCAAAAAATAAATTGAAAGTTATGTCCAATTTAAAATTCAAAAAAGTCGCTATAGAATTTATATATATTTTTAATATATATATGGCCCTTAAAAATAGCCATTTTGCAAACTACCTCCGTTTTCGCAGAAACCACTTTTGTTGGATCCGGAATGTCAAATTATTGCTAAGTTTAAATTTCCATAATTTTTGGATTTAATATGTGAGCGTGATAAATTAAAATGCGTTTGATAATTTCTATTGAATTGGATCGACCATTAAAAAGGCCATTTTCCAAACGGTCTCCAAATTCGATAAAATTAATTTTGTTAGGACCGTATCATCAAAACATAACTAGATTTATTTTTCGGGAATTTTTGGAGTCAATATGTGGCCTTGGTAAATTAAAATGTACAATCAAATTTAATAATTAAATGTTTTATATTTTAATTTAAAGAAAAATGGGCTGAAACGATTAAATGGGTCGGTGAGACCTAGTTTATTGTATCCGGAGTGGGGGTATTCGGCTAGGAGCGACAGCCTCTAGGATTAATTTGGAGTTAGTATGAATAAACGGGCATTTTAGTGATTAAGAATTAAATAATATAATATTATACATACCCTAAGTTGCCACAAAACCCTAATCCCCTTCAGATTTTTGCCGCCGCCATTTTCTAAAATAAATGGCCTAAACGCTCCGATTCAAATCCACTAAGATCTCCAAATCCTCTCAGCGATTCAAGGAACTTTCTAAGGCAAAAATGTAGAGGGCAAGGAGATCTATGATTTCAACGGTTGTGATGGAGTTTTATGGAGAAATGGAGGCGCAGGGGCCCCGCAACCTGCTGCCGTTTGGGCTCGTTTTTCATGGTGGTGGGCCCATCGAATTGGGCGAGGGTGGGGATGCAGGTCGGTGGAAAGATGGCGGTCCGCGTGGCGGTGGTGGATGGTGCTCCGGAACCTTGGGGAAGCATGCGAACTGGTGAAGGAGAGGTGTGTTTTGGGTTCATTGAATTCGATGAGAACATGAAGCGTGAAGAAGGGATTAGCAACTAAGCCAAAGTTATTAATTTAATTATGTTTTAATTATCCTAAATTATTAAATAAAGCAATTAACGCATAAAAATCCACAACTCTTCCATACGTTGTCAGAAAGTGATGGAACTAGATGCGTTAGAATCGTGAAAGTGAACTCTACAACATGGAGCAGATCAGAACTAAAACAGAGGCTGTATGGATTTTTGATTAAATTAAACATATGTTTAAGTTTATTAAAAATAATCATTTTATCGATTTCTGAAACCGTTCAAGGTGAGATCTCTTATTTAAAAATTAAAATTAATTGTTATTGCGTTGGAAATTTTTTATATATACGCTGTTAAGATTCAGTAGTGTGTTTACGAGATTTGGATTATTTGATTTTGTTTGTGGTGATCCGTTGGATCTAATTGGATAAGATAGAATTGAACAAAATAGATATATAATAAAAATACTCTATTTTTATTGTATACATGATTCTTAGAATTAAGAAAAATTGTTAGACAGTAAAATTCCTTTTTATTGTTTACATGTGAATCATAGAATTTATAGAAAATTGTTAGACAATAAAATTCCTTTCTATTGTTTATATGTGAATCATAGTATTTATAGAAAATTGTTAGACAATAAAATTCCTTTTTATTGTTCATATGTACATAGAATTTAAGAAAAATTGATAGATAATAAAATTCCTTTTTATTGTTTATATGTGAATCATAGAATTTATATAAAATTGTTAGACAATAAAAATATTATTTTTTATTATACATGCTAATCATAGAATTTGTTAAATTTGTCATACAATAAAAATAGTCTTTTTATTGTACATGTTAATAATAGGATTTGTTAAATTTGTCATACAATAAAAATATTCTTTTTTAATGTACATGTTAATCATAGAATTTGTTAAATTTGTCATACAATAAAAATAGTCTTTTTATTGTACATGTTAATAATAGGATTTGTTAAATTTTTCATACATTAAAAATATTCTTTTTTATTGTACTTGCTAATTGTTAGACCAAAAAATGGTCCTAACACCCAATTGAATATGATTTGCGAAGAATAATAATCTAAAACATAGAAAATCAGGCGGAGACACAGATTTTATAGTGGTTCGGCATTAATTAGCCTACATCCAGTTCATAGTTTCTCATTTCATTTGAGAATTACAATTACAATGAATACATTCACACAATCACTCGAATACAATGAATTATTCTCTCCGATTTCATTGATTTTTATTAGAGAAGAAGGTGGTTATCGATTGAGAAATTCGGCCATGGCTGCCATTAATGAATTAAGTGTCCGAGCCCCCCTCAAATGATGCGTTGTATGTGTATTTATAGGTGTAAAATCAATTGGGATGTGTGGCCACGTGGCAACATCATGGAGGACTTCAAAAATGATGGAGAAAGTGGGGAGCGTGGCTTCATTCGTGAGCTTACAAGTGTCAATCGGTCCGGATAAATAGGCACAAGAATAGGTCTCCAATGAAGGGAAGTTGCGTGTTTCAGGCAGTTCGGTTAGGAGGCTTAGATCCGATCCGAACCAGTTTTGTTGCACCCATCCAATCTGACCCGAGCTATTCCATCCGAACCGATCCATGCTATCCCATCCGAACCGATCCGAGCTATCCCAATCCGATCAGATCCAAGCTCTGGTTTTAGGATATATGAGAGCTTTATCCTCTAACATATGTAACCCTGATTGTCTAAGTTTTAGGTGGCTTGGTCACAAAACAGGTTAACATTTTGCCCCCCAAAGTACGTCTTATCGAAGATGAGGCGTGCTTTGAATATGCCAAGCTGAATATTTTTGAAAAGTCCTCCATCCTTGAGAAGGCTTTATCAAATTATTGCACTGCTTCCATGGGTGCTAGTGATTACCAATTCTATGGGAGGAGTAGTCGAAATGATCTGGTAACCATTTAAACCTCGTCGAATCAAGAGGTCTAATTCCTTAATCATAAGTCATATAGGATCGTTGGCTCCTGTGTGAGGTCGTACACACACAAGTAATGTCAAACGACACTTCTTCTTATGCAAGTCAAGTGTATTGCAGAGTCAGACATTCTTTTTTGCATAATTCAATGTATGAAACAACCATCCAAGTCAGAGGGCAGTATCAGAATCTTCGGGCTTTGAGCTAGCATCTGGATTATTGGGATATAGTGCATCAGAATTGGCATATGAATCTATCACTTGTGCTTGGATCTGGACTATCCCGATATCAGGATATTAATCTAGGGATCCACGATCGCATAAAATTGTAACAATAAGGTATCCGAAAGCCATTATCACTCTGGATCATTTTATAATCCCATGATCACATACGAGTCCGCACGAGATGTTGTCGAAAAAGTTCAAGCCAATGGTTGGTATGATCATCGCAATCCTAAGATAGTAAAGGTGTTTATCACACTCTCCGTTTGATGCAATTGCGGGTCGAGTCTTCGGATTCATGTTTGATCCGTTAGTTGGCTCACTTGGATGGTTGAGATGAATCATGTCATATTCCAGAGATATAATGTATATGTTCCGAATTATGCACAAAATCAGGATCATGTTCAAACCTAGTCTGTCAGTTGAAGCTCATTCTCCCAATCTCAGCGTAAGATGAGTGAAGTCAGTGCTTATGCCCCTAGCATCGTTGGGGATTGAACTAGGTCAATCGGATGTCCAGTCTTCGAGCCTTTAAACTTTCTTTTTTCACATCGGGTTAGAGCGGCAGGTTTAACAATCTTGGTTGACCGTGTCATTCCATACTTCTTTCTTATGTTGTCAAGCGTTAGAGTTGTATACGTGAATGGTCGAATAACATTCACGCCGGTGTCATTCCATCTCTTTAGTCAGAAAGTGAGAATTGCCTCATTGAGCGACAATGAACTTAGATACTCTACTTGCATTAGCCACAGAGTTGAGTAAGCTCGTCAATCATGAAAGCGAGGGAACGTTGTTAGGGAGTTATTCGGGCTCCTTAGTTCATGCTTTGGAATTATCCGAAATAGTCGTCATAGTATTGTTGAGTCTATCCCTCCTGCTTGGCTCCATTGAGCTTGACAATCAGGATTGCTGGATCGATTAATGAAATTGTTTCTTTTTGGAATTATGCATTCCTATCAGTATTTTCGGGGCTTTTCTTTTGTCTTGATCGTTTCAAGAGTCAGATGACGCTACATTCTTTGTCATGAAAACATTGAGAACATCCATTTCAATATAGATGCCCTCTTGTTGCAGGAATATGTCTGCCTTGGGATAGAATTCATCAACATTTCTGGGAAAATCTCATGGCATAAAGGTACTGATGTTTACTCCAGAGGTGAATCCGCCAAGGCAACTTGGTGGGCCTCGTTGCAGAGAGACATTGAAGTCTGAGTTACCCAGGATATAGGATACTGCTGCTATAAACACCATAGATGGTCTAGGTTGATCTACCGATGCAACCGCGGCATCAAATTTTTTGAGGAACGAATGCAGAGTCTCATCAAACCTTTGTTTGATTGAAGTGAGTAACATAACACTCTTGGGTAGATAAGCGTGGATCTTTGAGCTGCATTTGAGGTGTGCCGCCTTTGATGAAGCATTAAATAACATTGGCAATCTAGCCTTTGTCATTGCGGAGTCGTCGCCAATTGCATAATTTAGCGCTGGTGCCCCTAGCATAAACTCTTGAAGTGGATGGAAGCTGGTCTCTCGTTTATTGATTCTGCATATGTAATAGTCATCAATCAGGCTTCTGTCTTTTAATTCTACATGGTGATTCGCTACTCAGATGTATGCTGGTTGTCCTTGAGGAGCCATTCTTCTGGTTATAGTCTGGGATCATGCGGAACTCTGATAATAGTAAATGTGCCTAAAGTTGACGGATATTCAAATTATGTTGCTCGAAGCTCGTATCCCGTACTCCCCATCCATGAGGATTTTACTAAATGGTAATCATCTAATCCACATATTCTCTGAATTTATACTCCCTTATCAAGCTGTGAGTTAGAGTTTGATACAAAATGATTTGTTTGTGTCTAGTCCATGTTAGTCTTTGGTCTCCCATCCAAGCTCTGAGCTTCGGAGTCGGATGGCGATAAAGTCAGATTATAGCTGTCTCGAATGATCTTGTTTGCCCCCTACATTAAGAAATGGGGAGCTTTATGTTGAATTTGAGTTGGATTTGAAGCATTCGTATGAATTGGAGCATAGGTTGGTCGGACTCCGTTTATGTTTTCAGTGACGCTTACATTGCCGTCATTTTCATCCAAAATGCTGGAGTCAGAAGTTGCATGCTGCAAATGTTTAGGAGGAGGTCGATTGCACCTTGTTTCATTCAAGACTACGTTGCCAACCTATCCTAGGGTATCATGCGATCTGAACCGTGTAACGAGGAGCGTGTGAGCCAAGTTCGTTATCGCTTGAATTCCCACAATACTTGATCCAGCAAGAAATTCGTCGTTTCTTGGCCTTCCATCTATCCAAGTAAAGAAGTTATCCATCATTTTTTGTTGTTTCTAAAGAACTTCATCTTGCCGAGAATCTGGGCTCTCAATTCAGCAATGGCACCATCCATTTCATATCTAGTCTGACATGCTGAGGGATTGTCACAAGAAGAAATCTGTTGACTTCCTCCATTCCTAGCGCCTTTTGCATCCACATCCTCAGCATGAATGAAATTTCTATCTTCCTTCTTCTTAGCCCTTGAGTTGGAGTATCAGACAATTTGCTTCCTTGCAAGCCAGAAGTCAAAGTAATAGCGTGTCCCCTTACCCGGGGTCTTTCAATCGGAAAGTCGGTCGAGACTAGAAAATGGATGTTCACTATGCATCCATTCTTATGGTCCTCAAGCGGCCTGTCAAGATCGAGGTATAATTTAGACACAGACATATAAGTTATGCAATTTATAAATATTTTCAATGGTATGTCCCTAGTCCAAGGGTAATGGCACAAGACAGGTGGTGGTTATATCAGATCCTTTTCAAATTTAGATGGAGCGAGGTGTATTCCAGGTAGTCAGGGAAATCTTCAGTCCATAGAAATCATGAATGCCATGATCGTGTTAGATCATATTAAGACCGGGTAGACATCAAGAATCCTAGGGCTTTATTGGGTCCTTCCCAGCCACGAGAATTATGTCGCATGACGTGTCATTGAATAATTCACTCTCAAGGCCTCTTTTTGGTTGCCGCCTTGAGGCATGTAGGATGCTTATCATTAGGCATCAACGTCAGCGTTCTGGACATGGCCCTTTTTGTTTTCTACTAGTTTGTTGTTGTCGCGAGTGCGGCAATTGCATTCTTGACCAGTCATCCTCTGTAAATCATCCATCAGCAAACAAAGTGGTATTCGTGAAATATCATACATTTGCAAGTTTGTTATATATTTCAATCAAATATCTTTGTAGTCATAGCATTACTACACTAAGTAGCAAGGAATAAATTGCATCACAAATCAGATAAGGGTTTCAATTCGGTATCCCTTTAAATAAATAGTATATCATATTGCAACCATCGTCGGGGTGTGATGTGTGTATGCTCCTAATCAATAGTGAACAAGCGGGATCGACAGAGCATTTCTCCCCATGTCCGGACATGAAGGGTTAGGGCTCAGCTTTCACTCTTGCCCCCGATACTACAGTGGGGTAGGAGCTCTTTTATGGCATTTAATCAACATGACTTTATACTCTCCTGTCGTATGCCCAGGATAGAGTTCGAACTCAGCTTTCAGTCTGCTCCCCGATCCTTCAGAAGGGTAGGAGTTCTTGTGGCGCCAGTCCCTAACGCCTTTATACTCTCCTGTCGAATGCTAAGGGTAGAGTATTGTCAAGGCGGTCTTTAATCGTGGTGCACCTTCACGCCCTGTGGACGTCGTCTTCCGGTCCTTTATACTCTTCCTCAAGTCATGGGGTTAGAGTTATTTAGGTGAACAGTTGCATCATTCGCCCCGGCGCTCCTTCTACACTCTATTTCCAAGAGCGGGAGTCCACCATATCGAGTGTCGTTCTCAAACTCGGTTTTAGTCCTTACTCCACGCTTCACACTGGCGGATGGAGTTTTTTTGGGAAATGCCTGGCAATTTCTTATTGACACCATTTTGGGCACAATTGGTACACTCCAAAATAACTTTAACTCGGACATCTTTACCCTTAGCCATGAACCTCCTTTCAATTTTGGATCGACTTAATTCTTCTATTTTCGACCCGAATCTAAATCTAAGAAGACGAATAAAACAAAAAAGAAATATATATATATATAAATAGAAATAAAAATTACTAACTAGTTAATTCCAATTAATACTAATAGAAATTAATAGAATATAATAATTTTATGTGAGTAATACAATTTTTTCTAATTATGAATTATTCTTTCCAGTATTTCGTTTAAGTATCCTTTTTTCTATGCTACGATTTCGCAGAATTTTTTACCCTATACAGGAACCTCTGTTCATTCACAACAAAATATTTTCTTTGTGCGTTGGTAAAAAAAAAACATATTTTTTTGGAGAGAGAGACTATTTCACCAATCGAGTCACAGGTGGCTTTATCTATATCTATTTATTTCCTTTTTTGTTATCATGAGGTTTCTTTCCTTGCTACAGCTGGTAAAAATCGTTGCTTTGAACGATGCATATGTAGAAAGCCTTTGTAACACCTCGAAAATTCTATAACTGTGAAATTAACAAATTAAAGTATAATTAATCTGAAATCAAAGAACTAAGGGAAACGGGATACGCCATTGCGTTCGTCTCGGAAAAATACGCGAAATAGAGTCCGAGTTTTCGAAAAACGGAGTCCGTATGAAGAAGATATGGCCTTCGGAAGTTTTGAATTAAATTTAAAATTCAAACAGAATAAAATAATTAAAAATCGGGCCCAGTGGGCCAGGGCAGATAATCACCCGCCTAGGCCACCCAGGTCGACTGGGCTGTCGACCTGGGCTACCCATGTCGACAGGGCTGTCGACAGCCCTGTCGACAGGGGTATCGACCTGGTCGAGCCCAGTCAACCTGGCTGGCCAGGTCGGTGTGTGGTCGAATTTCTGTGGTCTGCTTTGTCATTAGGGCTAGGTGGCGGGTTTTTATTGGTCTCTCTTCCTAATGAATGGCTACGATCTAACCTAGCAACATCAATGGTCCTAATCAATTCCTAACCTCTATATAAACAACCCTAGACTAAACCCTAATCTATTCATTCAAAATAAGATTATAGCCGCCATGTTGCTGAGGAACGACAAAGAGTAGCCGCCGACTAGAGAGAGAGAGTTAGGAAGAAAGTTCTAAAGCCTAAAGCAATTCAAGCAACCTAAAGCCAATCAATTCAACAAAGGAATCATATTTCTTAATTCGCCACAACCATTGTAAGTAGAGTATTACTTTTGTATAAATAAACAACTGTGTTGATGTGTATGCTTGAATTGTGGCAATGAAAGTGATTCATATTTGTGCGTTCTTATCAATTTATATACTTTGGATATTTATGGGTTATGTTATAAAGAACTACATGCGGTAGTTCTATGCAAATATACGTTTGGAATATTGCGCAAAGTATGCAATCTATGTTGAAGCTACATGTATGTAGTTGAGTGAAATTTATGCAAGTTTGGGGCTTTGTTATTATGTCGTCATGATGAATATTTTTGGTGCATAAATCACTTTGCAAGTAATTGAAACTATGTTGGAATTTTGACACCATAATCCATGTATTAAGTCATGCTTTTGCAAACTTATGAATATGGCTAGGCTATGAATTATATTTGGCATAATTGAAATCTATGATTAAGTCTATCTTGTTTAAAAGAATTATATGGTGACATATGTGAGACATGGCTAGGTTAGACTCAAAAATCCCTTTTTGCAAGTTTAAAGAAAACACCATGATTAGGAAGATTTATACATAAGTATATTTATACCGTCGTTATGTGATTAGACTTAAATCATGATTAAGTTGAACTATGCTTTTGTGTTAGTAACAAAGTATCCTCTTTGTAAACATGTAGAAACCTTATGAACATGACATGTTTATGTTTATGCCAAAAGTATTTATGCCATGCTTATGTTTGACATTTTGCCATGTTTATGCCAAAAGTATTTATGCCATGCTTATGTTTGACATTATGCTATGCTTATGCTAGAAATATTTACGACATGCTCATGTTTGACAATATGCCTAAATAAGAATATAGGTTCATGTTGTAGTTAAACCTATGCAAGTTCACATGCTTTTTACCACTATGCAAGTACACCAATTTCTATTTTGTATTTCCAACGTCGTATTGCAAGTTCATGCGCTCACCTTCCCCTCTTTGTGTATACGCCATAAGCCTCCCCTTTTCGCATGGCTAAATTGGGCTTTAAAAGGCTAAGCCCAATATATACGAACGAACGTGTAAAACGGGGGAAAATAACGTTGGGTTAAAATTAATTAATGAATGAAGATATAAAATAGAAGGGCCCAAATTCAAGTATGGGTTGGGCCCATGATTGGTGTAACCTTTACACCATGAACTTAATAATGGGCCGCAAATATTTACATATAAATAAAGAAGAATGACAAGATATGTAAATGTAGAAAATACGATGTGTTTAACCCGAGGTTGGATTGAGTTGTGATGTAAACCTGCCCGGAACCGCCCGGCTGTCCAGTAGTCACAACAATACCTATCCAATGTGGGAGGTTAAACATGGAGCCCAGCAAGGACCCGAGGTTAGACTGAGTTGTGGCGTAAGACTGCCCGGAACCAACCGGCAACAGGCAGCCACAACAATACCTGTCTAATGTGAGAGGTCAGGGCCTTAATAAGACAATTAAGGCTGAGTCAGGATTGTTAGGATTAAGTGGACTAAAGACTTAATCAAAATGGAACATGCTAAACTAAACGGACTGGTGGGGGTTAGGTTAGAAACACTTAACCAACTTAGCATGTTGGCTAGAGATAGAAAACCTAGTAACGGGAGACCCTTTTCAGCAGTAACCCTAAAAGGTGTATCAGGATACCCTGAAACTAGGCAGGGTGGGGCACGATTACTGGGCTGATTGTAAGAGGTCAAAGCGACGGCGGTGGTGTAGCAGTGTAGGTTCTAACGGAGTGCGGGCATGCACACACTCCGCCGCAGAAAAATAAGGCACTGGACACCAGTAGCATACCTGTGCACTCTAAGGTTGTGTCGGGTTGCCACTATGGGACTTGATACACCCCATAGTGGGACCAGCATAGGTAACTACAAACATCGGGGGCCGTAAGACACATGTAACTATGCGAGTAGGAGCCGATCATCATTGAATGGATCACATCACCCTGATTTTGGGGTGCCAGTGGGAAACTAGTTTATATGGGTTTAGAGATTAACATGGGGTACGATAGTATATTCGACCCTAGACAACTTAACCAAGTTTATAGTGTATGCCCACTTCTTGTTTATACTTATCATACCCAGTTCTTTATTCATAGACAAAATAGTACTAGACTTACTCAGGCTTTATGTCTGACTCTACTTTTCTTTCGTCTTCTTTCTTCCGTTTCCCCCCCCCCCCCCAGGTCCACAGGGAGGGAACACAGCAGCTTGACCAGCCTTAGCATCCAGCTTGAAGAAGAGAAATGTATTGCTTGGACTTTCCTGTTTTGAACTATGGCTTTGGACAATCCACTATGGGGCTTTTACAGTTTATCTATGTTTTATTTATGCTTCTTTAAAATAATGTACTCAAGACAGATTATGAAAGTGTTATGTTATGCTTTTGGAAAGGATGTTGTTGTAACACGTATTTGACTTTATGAAATAAAAGTTTGTTGTTCTTCCGCTGTTTACAAATATGTGTTCTTATATCTGTCTTGTATATCCGTGACTTGTACTTATAAACCTCCACCAAAATTAGGGCATTCCCTTTGAGAGTGACCCTAACGGAGGTGGGGTGTTTCACTTGGTATCAGAGCATAGGTTTACCAGATAAGATAAAAAGTTTTGAAAAATTGTTTTCAAAAAGGAAATTTAAAGAAGCATTTTTAAAAGAAAAATATTATTTTATTTTAAAAAGGCAAAAGTCCACTCCCCAAAGCCATAGGTACTATCTCTTATCCTTCGTTTTGAATCTATCCTTTTTGTTTCAGCATGTCCCAAGAACTTAACTTGCCTGAAGGGGTGCCAATACCTGGTTGGTTTAGACGGTTCTTAGAAGCAAGGGCCACTCAGCCAGGTCCTACCGTTCCTCCTCCTCCAGCAGAAGGAAATCATCCAGCTGCAACAGCACCTTTTCCTCCACCTCCTCCACGGGGAAACACGTTCGCTAAGATATGTAAGGATTTTAAAGCTATGGGAGGAAGGGATTTCCATGGAACTGAGTCCTTCGTAGCAGCTAGAAATTGGCTGAAAGAAACGGAGGACCTATTCATCATCTTTGAGGTAGAAGACAGACAAAAAGTACAGTTGGCAGTGTGGCTATTGAAGGGCGAGGCTTCCTACTGGTGGGAAGTCACTAATGCTGAAAGACCAGTGGAGACATGGGAGGACTTTAGGGCAAGGTTTGAGACCAAATTTCTCTCAGATGCGGAAAGAAGTTTGCAGTTGGAGAAATTCTTATTTCTTAAGCAAGGAGACAAGACTGTTAGAGAGTATGTGAATCAGTTTGATGAGCTGGCTAGGTTTGGGCTTGACCTAGTCAACACCCCGCACAAGAAGGCTCTCCGTTTCGTCAAAGGGTTAAATGAGCCATTACACAGTTTGGCCATGACCCATATACCCATGGGGGCCACGTATGAAAGATTGGTGCAAATGGCATTGCTGAATGAAGAGGATAAGGGCAAGAAGGAGACAAAGGCAGAAAGCTCTCAAGGGAAGAAAGAGGGTTTGCAGCCTAAGAAGACGGACTTTAAGAAAGGCGGGAAAGGCAACAAGGAGAAGAGGAAGTGTAATTTCTATGGCAAAGTGGGGGCACTTAGTAAAGGACTGCCGGAAAAAGAAGGCCAAGGAGAATGGTGGATGCTTTTCTTGCGGTCAGACAGGCCACAGAGCTAAGGACTGCCCAAAGAAACGAGGGCAGGGGCAGGGGTCTGGATCCACCCCAGGGGCACAGGTTCATGTGCTAGAAGCGCCACCATTGCAACAGCGAGGTATAAACACTTCTGTAGAAAGTGTAGTTTATCTTTATGATCACCCCGTTCGCACTTTATTTGATTCTGGCGCATCACACTCCTTTATCTCGTCTGCTTTAGTAGAATCTCTGCACCTAAAAACTAGTATGGTAGAGGACCCCTTAATTGTTTCAAACCCAATTGGGGGCCCAGCTCATTTGTCTATGATCTGTCTGGATTTGAAAATTTCTATCCTAAGTGTTGAATTTCAATGTAGTGCCTTTGTTTTGGGCTTTTCGGGGTATGGTTTGATTTTGGGTATGGATTGGCTATCCAGTAATGGGGCCATCCTTGATTGTGAAAAAAGGGTTGTTAGGCTCCTAACCCAGCTCGGTAATACTTTGGAAATTTCTTGTAATCCCTCGTATGCGGTTATGCTTAGTTATCTTGAATCGCTAGATGCCTCTGTTGAAAATTTGAAATCAGTTAGAGTGGTCCGGGAATATACGGATGTCTTTGAAGAGGTGAAGGGCTTGCCTCCGAAGCGGGAAATAGACCTCCGCATATATCTTGTAGATAATGCAAAGCCCGTTGCGTTGCCCGTTAGACATATGGCTCCACGAGAAAGGAAAGAGCTCAGTAAACAGATTAAAGAGCTTCTAGAGAAGGGGTTCATTAGGAGGAGCATTTCAGAATGGGGCGCTCCAGTGGTGTTCGCTACAAAGGCGGATGGATCACTCCGTCTATGTGTTGACTATAGGGAGCTCAACAAGCTAACGAAAAAGAATAGGCACCCTCTCCCTAGAATTGACGATTTATTTGACCAGCTTGTAGGAGCGTCCGTTTTCTCCCAACTCGATTTGGCAACCGGTTTTCATCAGCTAAGGGTGGCTGAAGATAGCATCGATAAAACGGCATTCAGAACCCCAGACGGTTTCTTTGAATGGCTTGTCATGCCTTTCGGCTTGACAAATGCACCTGCTTACTTCGTGGACCTGATGAGTAGGCTATTTAGAGATTTCCTCAACAAATTCGTAGTGGTCTTCGTAGATGATATCCTTATCTTCTCAAAGAGTGAAGAGGAACATGCTCAACACTTAAGGGCAATCATGGAAACTTTGCGAGTCCATCAACTAAAAGCCAAATTCTCCAAATGCCACTTTTGGAGAGAAGAGGTGAGGTTCCTTGGGCACATAGTATTCAAACAAGGGTTAGCGGTGGACCCTGCTAAGGTAGTGGCGGTACAAGATTGGAAGACACCAAGGAATGCAACTGAGGTCCGAAGCTTCCTAGGACTAGCAGGTTTCTATCGAAAGTTTATAAGGGATTTTGCGAAAATCTCAGCTCCGCTCACGAAATTGACTAAGAAGAATCTAGTGTTCAATTGGGACTTGGATTGCGAGTTTGCTTTCCAACGACTGAAGAGGGCTCTTACAACAGCCCCAGTTTTGACGCTGCCAGATGGGAGCAAGATGTTCACTGTTTATACGGATGCATGTGGGACAGGGCTAGGCGCCGTCTTAATGCAAGAAGGAAGGGTAGTAGCTTATGGCGGGAGGCAGTTGAAGATGCATGAAAAGAACTACCCAACCCACGACCTTGAGTTAGCCGCCATCGTCTTTGCACTCAAGTCTTGGCGACACTATCTCCTAGGTGAGAAGTTCGAGCTTTACACTGACCATAAATCGTTGAAATATCTTTTCTCGCAGAAGGATCTTAACTTGAGGCAACAAAGATGGATGGAATTTCTTGCCTCGTACGATTTCGAAATCTCCTACACTCCGGGCAAAGGCAACGTAGTTGCAGACGCGTTGAGCCGAAAGAAATTGACCCTAAGCCCGTTGTTTGTTGAAAGACAAAGCCTAGAGTTTATAGCCAGCTTCGACTTTAGGCCTTCCTCCGATTTCGTACCAGGTTTGCTAGCATCTCTCGAAGTGCGCCCAACTTTAGTGGATTCAGTAGGGACAGCGCAACGCGAAGACCCTCAGCTTGTAGAAATAATTGATAGGCTAATTAGGGGCGAGACTTCAAGTCACCTCAACAGATACGCCATCGACGATAAGGGTTTTCTAAGGCGAGACGGAAGACTATGCATCCCACAGATAAACGATTTAATAAAGAAGGTTCTCGAAGAAGCACATCACTCCAAGATGACGATACACCCAGGCGGAGATAAGATGTACAAAGATATAAAAAGGACTTTCTTCTGGAACGGCATGAAAAAGGACGTGGCGGAGTTCGTTTCTAAGTGCATGGTGTGCCAACAGGTTAAGGCGGAACAGAAAAAGCCTGGCGGACTACTGCATCCTCTGGAGGTCCCACAGTGGAAGTGGGATAGCATCTCATTGGACTTCATCGATGGGCTGCCAAGGTCTAGGAGAGGCAACACTAGCATTTGGGTAATAGTGGATAGGCTTACTAAAAGCGCCCACTTTTTACCTCTCAAAAGTAAAAGAAATTCCTCATCCCTAGCATCACTTTACCTCAAGGAAATCGTTCGACTCCATGGAATACCATCTAGCATTGTTAGTGACCGAGACCCCATCTTCACCAGCGAGTTTTGGCGGAGTCTGCAAGAAGCAGTAGGAACGCAATTATGCTTGAGCACCGCCTATCATCCCCAAACCGACGGCCAAACATAGAGAGTGAACAGAGTTTTGGAAGACCTTTTAAGGCTATGCGTCCTCGACTTCGGAGGGACATGGGAAGACCACCTTCCTTTGGTGGAATTTGCCTACAACAACAGCTATCAAGCAACCATCGGAATGGCGCCCTTCGAAGCTTTATATGGAAGACCGTGCCGATCGCCCACTTGTTGGTGGGAGTCTACTGATAAGCTCATACTTGGACCAGATATGATCCGAGAAACCTCAGAGAAAGTAGACTTAATACGAAGAAGGATGAAGACGGCCCAAGACAGACAAAAGTCCTATGCTGACAAGAGAAGGACCGACCTTGAATTTGAGGTCGGGGACAGAGTTTTTCTCAAGGTATCACCGCTAAGGAACGTTGTTCGTTTTGGAACCACAGGAAAGCTAGCACCAAGGTTCGTAGGGCCATTCCTTGTCATCGAGAAAATTGGGAAAATGGCCTATAGATTAGAGCTACCCGAGAAGTTGGCTGGAGTCCACAACGTTTTTCACGTTTCACACCTTCGAAAATGTCTACATGAGACTGCTGAAGTGGTAGAGCCAAATATACTCGAAGAGGCCGAAGTGGAACGCGAAGCAACCATAAGAAGAGTTCCAACCCGCATCTTAGGAACGGAAGTGAAGAAGCTACGCAACCGCGAAGTCAAGCTCGTCAAAGTTCAGTGGAGCGACGCCGAGGAAGACGCGACTTGGGAAACTGAAGCTAGAATCCGTACAGCCTACCCTTTTCTGTTCGAGGGTACATCCTTGATCTTTCATTTTCCTTAAGTTGCGCTTTTATCTATCTTTTTAGGTATATTTCCTCGACCTTATCTCTTAGGTAGAATCTTTTTGGATGAAACATGTAGTTGAAACATGTTATGTATGATGGTTGCAAGTGGTTGCAAGTGATTGCTAGTGGTTGCTCGTGGTTGCATATACACACACAATCTAGGTTTTAGATCGGCTCAGTCACTTCATATTGCATATGCATATATGTTTGCATTCGTAAATGGTTGAACGTTAATGTGTTGTCATGTGGATGCTGCATTTGTATTGAATGATTGTGCACTCATGTAGAATCAAGAATAGGGAAATTTGCATACATAATGGATTCATGGCACTTACATAATTCGCATTAAGGAGGTCAACTGAATCAGTAGACCGCCTGATTTTGCATTAGATAAGTTCATGTACACACACACTTCGCATATGATCATGAAGCATTAGAAGTCTTTTAAGGACAATGGATGCTCGTGTTTGATGGATGAGTAGATGGATGTTTGGATGTTAGGATATACATTCCTCCTAACTGGAAGATTTCGGGGACGAAATCCTTTTAAGTGGGGGAGAATGTAACACCCCGAAAATTCTATAACTGTGAAATTAACAAATTAAAGTATAATTAATCTGAAATCAAAGAACTAAGGGAAACGGGATACGCCATTGCGTTCGTCTCGGAAAAATACACGAAATAGAGTCCGAGTTTTCGAAAAACGGAGTCCGTATGAAGAAGATATGGCCTTCGGAAGTTTTGAATTAAATTTAAAATTCAAACAGAATAAAATAATTAAAAATCGGGCCCAGTGGGCCAGGGCAGATAATCACCCGCCTAGGCCACCCAGGTCGACTGGGCTGTCGACCTGGGCTACCCATGTCGACAGGGCTGTCGACAGCCCTGTCGACAGGGGTATCGACCTGGTCGAGCCCAGTCAACCTGGCTGGCCAGGTCGGTGTGTGGTCGAATTTCTGTGGTCTGCTTTGTCATTAGGGCTAGGTGGCGGGTTTTTATTGGTCTCTCTTCCTAATGAATGGCTACAATCTAACCTAGCAACATCAATGGTCCTAATCAATTCCTAACCTCTATATAAACAACCCTAGACTAAACCCTAATCTATTCATTCAAAATAAGATTATAGCCGCCATGTTGTTGAGGAACGACAAAGAGTAGCCGCCGACTAGAGAGAGAGTTAGGAAGAAAGTTCTAAAGCCTAAAGCAATTCAAGCAACCTAAAGCCAATCAATTCAACAAAGGAATCATATTTCTTAATTCGCCACAACCATTGTAAGTAGAGTATTACTTTGGTATAAATAAACAACTGTGTTGATGTGTATGCTTGAATTGTGGCAATGAAAGTGATTCATATTTGTGCGTTCTTATCAATTTATATACTTTGGATATTTATGGGTTATGTTATAAAGAACTACATGCGGTAGTTCTATGCAAATATACGTTTGGAATATTGCGCAAAGTATGCAATCTATGTTGAAGCTACATGTATGTAGTTGAGTGAAATTTATGCAAGTTTGGGGCTTTGTTATTATGTCGTCATGATGAATATTTTTGGTGCATAAATCACTTTGCAAGTAATTGAAACTATGTTGGAATTTTGACACCATAATCCATGTTTTAAGTCATGCTTTTGCAAACTTATGAATATGGCTAGGCTATGAATTATATTTGGCATAATTGAAATCTATGATTAAGTCTATCTTGTTTAAAAGAATTATATGGTGACATATGTGAGACATGGCTAGGTTAGACTCAAAAATCCCTTTTTGCAAATTTAAAGAAAACACCATGATTAGGAAGATTTATACATAAGTATATTTATACCGTCGTTATGTGATTAGACTTAAATCATGATTAAGTTGAACTATGCTTTTGTGTTAGTAACAAAGTATCCTCTTTGTAAACATGTAGAAACCTTATGAACATGACATGTTTATGTTTATGCCAAAAGTATTTATGCCATGCTTATGTTTGACATTTTTCCATGTTTATGCCAAAAGTATTTATGCCATGCTTATGTTTGACATTATGCTATGCTTATGCTAGAAATATTTACGACATGCTCATGTTTGACAATATGCCTAAATAAGAATATAGGTTCATGTTGTAGTTAAACCTATGCAAGTTCACATGCTTTTTACCACTATGCAAGTACACCAATTTCTATTTTGTATTCCCAACGTCGTATTGCAAGTTCATGCGCTCACCTTCCCCTCTTTGTGTATACGCCATAAGCCTCCCCTTTTCGCATGGCTAAATTGGGCTTTAAAAGGCTAAGCCCAATATATATGAACGAACGTGTAAAACGGGGGAAAATAACGTTGGGTTAAAATTAATTAATGAATGAAAATATAAAATAGAAGGGCCCAAATTCAAGTATGGGTTGGGCCCATGATTGGTGTAACCTTTACACCATGAACTTAATAATGGGCCGCAAATATTTACATATAAATAAAGAAGAATGACAAGATATGTAAATGTAGAAAATACGATGTGTTTAACCCGAGGTTGGATTGAGTTGTGATGTAAACCTGCCCGGAACCGCCCGGCTGTCCAGTAGTCACAACAATACCTATCCAATGTGGGAGGTTAAACATGGAGCCCAGCAAGGACCCGAGGTTAGACTGAGTTATGGCGTAAGACTGCCCGGAACCAACCGGCAACAGGCAGCCACAACAATACCTGTCTAATGTGAGAGGTCAGGGACTTAATAAGACAATTAAGGCTGAGTCAGGATTGTTAGGATTAAGTGGACTAAAGACTTAATCAAAATGGAACATGCTAAACTAAACGGACTGGTGGGGGTTAGGTTAGAAACACTTAACCAACTTAGCATGTTGGCTAGAGATAGAAAACCTAGTAACGGGGGACCCTTTTCAGCAGTAACCCTAAAAGGTGTATCAGGATACCCTGAAACTAGGCAGGGTGGGGCACGATTACTGGGCTGATTGTAAGAGGTCAAAGCGACGGCGGTGGTGTAGCAGTGTAGGTTCTAACGGAGTGCGGGCGTGCACACACTCCGGCGCAGAAAAATAAGGCACTGGACACCAGTAGCATACCTGTGCACTCTAAGGTTGTGTCGGGTTGCCACTATGGGACTTGATACACCCCATAGTGGGACCAGCATAGGTAACTACAGACATCGGGGGCCGTAAGACACATGTAACTATGCGAGTAGGAGCCGATCATCATTGAATGGATCACATCACCCTGATTTTGGGGTGCCAGTGGGAAACTAGTTTATATGGGTTCAGAGATTAACATGGGGTACGATAGTATATTCGACCCTAGACAACTTAACCAAGTTTATAGTGTATGCCCACTTCTTGTTTATACTTATCATACCCAGTTCTTTATTCATAGACAAAATAGTACTAGACTTACTCAGGCTTTATGTCTGACTCTACTTTTCTTTCGTCTTCTTTCTTCCGTTCCCCCCCCCCCCAGGTCCACAGGGAGGGAACACAGCAGCTTGACCAGCCTTAGCATCCAGCTTGAAGAAGAGAAATGTATTGCTTGGACTTTCCTGTTTTGAACTATGGCTTTGGACAATCCACTATGGGGCTTTTACAGTTTATCTATGTTTTATTTATGCTTCTTTAAAATAATGTACTCAAGACAGATTATGAAAGTGTTATGTTATGCTTTTGGAAAGGATGTTGTTGTAACACGTATTTGACTTTATGAAATAAAAGTTTGTTGTTCTTCCGCTGTTTACAAATATGTGTTCTTATATCTGTCTTGTATATCCGTGACTTGTACTTATAAACCTCCACTAAAATTAGGGCATTCCCTTTGAGAGTGACCCTAACGGAGGTGGGGTGTTTCAGCCTTTTTTTCTAGTATTGACTAGTTAATTTTATCTTTTTTCTTTCTTTCTATAGTGGAGATAGTCGCACGTAATGACAGATCACGGCCATATTATTAAGAGGTTAAGGAATTCTCAATAGGATTCAATAAAAATTTCTCATCAAAATAAAATACATTATGTTCAAGTGTTTGAGAATTTTTGGGAAATAAACCATGAATTTTATATATCCACAATATTTCTAAGGAATCTACTCTTGAAGTTATTAAATCAGTCATGATTTCATCTGAATCTACATTTTTTATTGTTCCGTGATAAGGTCCATTCAAAAAGGGATCATACATTTTGGGTAAATATTCTTGTTCATGCTCATCACCACATAATCTGGTTCTTTTTTCTAGTATATTTAAAGAAAAGGATCCTTTCTCTTTTTCTAAATTTTGTATTCTACTTAAAAATTCGTTCCTTAAGTTGTATTTTTTTTGTTCATTATTATAAATCCAATAATTATATAGGTCTTCGTGGTATAGTTTTTCTGTTGTGTAGAAAGAAATTTTTCGCTCTATCATTTCTGAAAAGGTTGATAAACTTGGCGGATATGTAAAAGAGATTAGATTTTTTCCTTTATTTGGGCATATATAAAAAAATATTGTGCCATTTCATTTCGTATAGCATTGTCAAACCTATCATTTTTTAAATATCTCAATGGGCGGTTCCATCGTTTATAATCGAAAAGAAAAGTTACAATAGGTTTTTCAAACCAAAAAGACGTTTTCTCTTCTTTAAGTTTTCCCAATTCCCAATTATCTTGATGGATATCAAGATAAGAATCTTCGTAAACCGGGCTATCTTTGTCTTCTTTAGTGGATCCCTCTTGTTCCTGTTTCGTTAGTCGGATCACACTCACTGAGGCGCTACCTCATAATCCCTGATTTATGGGTAAAGGTGGCCATTTGCAATAATCAAGTTTCTCTCGTCCCGTCGACTAGTGGGATGGAGTTTGGTCGGACATTGCAGTATCGTCCTTTAAGTGCTCTCTCAAATCATGAGAGTTAGAGTCATGGATCGATTGGTCTTTAATCTTGGGGTGCCCCTCACACCCATCCTAAGTTCATACATCTATCCAAGCTCTGAGGATTAGAGTTAGTTGGGCAAACACTCAGAAAAGGTTTTCCAAGGCTCTGCGTTCCTCTGATCAATCCATGTGAGGAGTGATTGGCACCGAACTTTGGGTACCTGCATCATTCATATCGCATGAGTTAGTTATGTCAATAACTCGGGAAGCATGTAAAAGTAAATTGCATGATTGAAAAGTAAGCATATCAAGGGACAGTGCTGCGTCCTTTATTTGGATTGATGTAATCTGGCGGCGTCAAGTATAGGATTGAGCAAGGTAGACGGTCGAACTGCATCCATCTTAAATCGGATTCAGGCTTTGAAATGCAAAAGTCAATGCATAATTATCGTTAGCTCTGCCCCGTATGAGCCTAGGAGTGGGAGGTCATCTCAGATCCACCTTGAGCTATACAACCTCTTTTAAGTGGAAGGTGTGGCTTATAAACGAGCGGTTCAGTCAAGCTTGTCATGATATTGCTCCATAACTCTATATGCGGGTGTTAAAAGTCTGATCGGTATCAAATCCTAAGTACCTACACCATCCACACATTAATTCATCTGAGTTAATCACATCAATAACTATTAAAGCATGCAAATATAAGAGTTATGGTTAAAGAGTAATCCTGTCAAAGGAATGAATATCATTCTATGCGAAAATGGCATTGCATGCTCTTTGCAGGTCTATTTTGCCTCGACATTCTCTGTCGGAGATGGCTGCCAAAATCTTTAGCTAGTGATGAACGTCTTTTCAAACCGTCGTGAAATGGCGGTCCCGAGAGTGAACAGACCTTGATTGGGGTCTTGGAGTGACAAAGGCTGTTAGGTAAATACTGTAAGCTAATGACGAGGTTTCATCTCCTTTGAATCGCCTTCTTGTCCCCTTGTTATAGAAAATTTTGTACTTTCCATGCTAGGAAATAGGATGTTGCTACTTGTGAGATAGTCATATCTCATAAATTTGTTGATATGCCTTCGATCCCATGTCGGGGACAAGGGTTGGTGCACAGATGATCAATCAGCATTCAGGCGTAAGGGTTCTAAACCTTCAACTCGCTAACCTTCAGGCAAGGCCAAGGCAATCGGCCATGCACACTCATGATGTATCAGTTTTGAATTAGATGATGTAATCTCGAGCGATTCATGCTTAAATCTCTAGTTGCCCCCAACGTCTGGGGAATGAGTTACTTGGTAGATAATTGATGAAGGGAATTGAAGTGTGAATCTTCACTTTCTAATTCCAAAACATCGCTCATTAGACATTACATTCGCATATATCTCCCTTCAAGCGGGAAATTAATTAGTGATTTTGTTAAATCATTCTGGGCAGTAAATCGAGCAATGAGACTCGTTGATATCTATCTCGGGACAACCTTTCAAAGGAAATAAGTCGAGGCATAACGAACGATGGTACGCCCTTCACTTCTCTTGTTGGATACACTCTGTGCTGCAAGAAGTTTCTAAAGGGAGCTATCTATGACTCTCTTCTGAATTCGTTTTCCAATACTAGATCAACTTCCGAGTGTCTCGATCGGGATCGTCTCCATCTCTTCTGGATTATCGGAACTTGCTTGGTTGGCCAGATTATCCGCTTTCTCATTTTCCGTATGCGGGATATAAGATATGTTGTAATGTTCCCATCCAGCCAACATCTCTTTTGCCTGTTCTAAGTAAGTTGCGAGTCGTAGTCCTTTCATCTGGAATTTCCTTCGAATTCATTCAACTCCAATGCCGGACTGTCGGTTATTCTTTGCACCATCTGTATATAACTTCTGGGTGCTAGGTTTTCATCTTTCATTTTGAGGGGCCATCTTCTTCATTTAACACATATTCTTTGGGAACTATAGGCTCAATGATGAAGTCGACTAACGCTTGCTAATCCCATGCCTCCGTTACACTCCAACTCACCGGGAAGGAAAGCGTTTTTTTGGGTTCCACGTCGTCTTTGTTACGTAGCATATTCCATTCAGCCAAATAGTAGGCTCTCCTAATAACTTAGTTATCACATATCATTCCCACTCTGGCTTCAGTTGGGGCTTTTAGCTATGGATACTAGGGCGTGATGTAAGCTCTGAATTCTGTTGGAGCTGGTTGATATAGACCATGATCAGATAAGCTTGAATACGATAGCATAGCCTGCGAGGCTTCAAGTAATGTTCCTGGGTTCTGTCACAACAGAAGTATGAAGAAAAAAGCTAACGATTGATTCATATTCACTTTGATCTCAAGCTTTCATCTATTGAACGAGATCGTATGGTGGTTGGTGAGCACTCAAGTTGCTATCATCCGGGCAAGGATCCATTGATCCAGTCATGGATTGTGGTGGTCCAACTGGCATTTAACTTGGGGTACCATAGTATATTGGTCTAACCCTTATTTAATGGAAACCAATCTTCATTGACGTAGTTGATGGCAGATAGGAATTGCAAAGGTTGGGTAAGCTCTGCGGGGAGTGAACTATATGACATACGTCTTTCACCACACCATTTAAGTGAGGTGTAGCTTTGTAGTGCTAGGATCCTCAGTTGCTTTCCAATAATCCATAATTGATAATCATGGTCGCTAAGATCACATGAATTATCTTCGGAGTAGTTCCCGGATTTTTCCATATAACCGTCATTCGGTACTCCGCCTATTGAACAGGTTTAAGTCACATAAATAAGGTGGTCACTACTCGTTAGGGAGCAATATAAATTGTGTCGATGAGATCTATACACCATCGGAGCTATGGAAGAGGAAGCAGCTATGAGACAATCATTGTCTCGTATACTGTCATTGATAGCAAGTTGAAGCTGATCGATAGCTCCTCGCATTGGCTTACTGATGTAAGTAGGCGTCATGGCTCTAGAAAGAATCCCAGTCGTTGCCATTTCATTGTCATATTCTTTAACTATCCGTTTAATCTTCATTAGCAGGCTTTGATGAATGCTGTCGGCCAAAATATATGTCGAGCCGAAGGCGAGACGTGCTCCGAGCCGAAGGCGAGGCCGTCAGCGGGTCCGGGCGCAGCGCCGGTGGGGGTCCGGGGCCCCACAGTCCCGGCGGCGATCGACCTAGCCAGTTAGGTCGAAAATGTCGGCACCGCGCGATTTTTTCGATTTTGGAAGATGAAGCCTTTTCTAAAATGATCTGAAAAACGTATTTTTCTCAAAAATAACCGCTTCGGGATGGATCATAATTTTCCTTCAAGTTGTGGTTTGGGCGTACCTTCGGATCTAATTTTGACCGTAGATCAAATCAAGTCAAATGGAGACACTCGGTCCGGATCGGGGTGCAGTTGTCGGTTCTGGTCGGATGGCCTTCTTCATTATTTGGCATACAAACACTATTGCTGGATTGGATTGGAAGCCCACCTCCGGATCGGGTCGGATCCGACCCGAGAACATTCGAACCGATTATGGCATATATCAAGCTTTATACACGGTGATTGGGGATTGAATCAGATCCGATCCGACCCGTTTGACCTGGAGACTGATAGCAGTGACTCTCACTTGCAGGTCGAAAATATCCACTTGCTCTTCATCCGAACCGAAGACTGAAATATGCCGCAGCTATCGTTTCCAATCTTTGTCAATCATCGCTGCTACAATGCATGCTGTTGGCTTCACGTCTAGAAGTCATCATTCTTACAAGATCATTGGAAAATAGAGAATTTTTCGGATTTCCTCATCAGACTTGGCAGTCCAATTAGTAGATTGGAGAATCCATAAACGTCGACAATCTTCATTTCTCAGTGAAAGCACCAAAATGTTAGACCAAAAAATGGTCCTAACACCCAATTGAATATGATTTGCGAAGAACAATAATCTAAAACATAGAAAATCAGGCAGAGACATAAGTTTTATTGTGGCTCGGCATTAATTAGCCTACATCCACTTCATAGTTTCTCATTTCATTTGAGAATTACAATTACAATGAATACATTCACACAATCACTCGAATACAATGAATTATTCTCTCCGAATTCATTGATTTTTATTAGAGAAGAAGGCGGTTATTGATTGAGAAATTTAGCCATGGCTGCCATTAATGAATTAAGTGTCTGAGCCCCCCTCAAATGATGCGTTGTATGTGTATTTGTAGGTGTAAAATCAGTTGGGATGTGTGGCCAAGTGGCAACATCATGGAGGACTTCGAAAATGATGGAGAAAGTGGGGGGCGTGGCTTCATTCGTGAGCTTACAAGTGTCAATCGGTCCGGATAAATAGGCACCAGAATAGGTCTCCAATGAAGGGAAGTTGCGTGTTTCAGGCAGTTCGGTTAGGAGGCTTAGATCTGATCCGAACCGGTTTTGTTGCACCCATCCGATCCGACCCGAGCTATTCCATCTGAACCGATCCGAGCTATCCCATCCGAACCGATCCAAGCTATCCCAATCCGATCCGATCCAAGCTCTGGTTTTAGGACATATGAGAGCTTTATCCTCTAACATATGTAACCCTGATCATCTGAGTTTTAGGTGGCTTGGTCACAAAACAGGCTAACACTAATCATAGAATTTGTTAAATTTGTCATACAATAAAAATATTCTTTTTATTGTACATGTTAATAATTGGATTTGTTAAATTTGTCATACAATAAAAATATTCTTTTTTATTGTACATGCTAATCATAGAATTTGTTAAATTTGTCATACAATAAAAATAGTCTTTTTATTGTACATGTTATTAATAGGATTTGTTAAATTTGTCATACAATAAAAATATTCTTTTTTATTGTACATGCTAATCATAGAATTTGTTAAATTTGTCATACAATAAAAATAGTCTTTTTTATTGTACATGTTAATAATAGGATTTGTTAAGTTTGTCATACAATAAAAATATTCTTTTTTATTGTACATGCTAATCATAGAATTTGTTAAATTTGTCATACAATAAAAATAGTCTTTTATTGTACATGTTAATAATAGGATTTGTTAAATTTGTCATACAATAAAAATAGTCTTTTTATTGTACATTTTAATAATAGGATTTGTTAAATTTGTCATACAATAAAAATATTCTTTTTTATTGTACATGTTAATCATAGAAATTTGTTAGAAATGTTTATACAATAAAATTATCTTTTTTATTGTATATGTACACATAGAAATTGTTAGAAATGTTTATACAATAAAATTATCCTTTTTCTTGTATATGTACACGTAGAAATTGTTGGAAATGTTTATACAATAAAATTATCCTTTTTACTGTATATGTACACATAGAAATTGTTAGAAATGTTTATACAATAATACTATCTTTTTATTGTATAAGTAAACATAGAAATTGTTGAAAATGTTTATACAATAAAATTATCCCTTTTATTATATATGTACACATAGAAATTGTTAAAAATGTTTATATAATAAAATTATATTTTTATTGTATATGTAAACATAGAAACTGTTGGAAATGTTTATACAATAAAATTATCCTTTTTTTTGTATATGTGAACATAGAAAATGGACAAAATTGGCTATACAATAAAATTACATTTTTTATTGTATATGTTAAAACATTAAAAATGATAATTTTTAATGTATATTTAGATTCATTATAAAAAGAAACATGTTTAGGGAAAAATGTTGAAACATTAAAAATGATAATTTTTAATGTATATTTAGATTAAACATGTTTAGGGAAAAATGTTGAAACATTAAAAATGATAAATTTTAATGTATATTTAAATTCATTATAAAAATAAACATGTTTAGGGGAAAATTGTTGTAAACATTAAAAATGCTAAATTTTTAATGTAAAATTAGTCTCATTAAAAATGATTCACTATTAATAAAATGACATGTTCATTAGAAACTATTTAGAGATCAAAAAGGACATTTTCAATGTATATTTAGTTTCATTAAAAATGATTAATTAATAAAATGACATGTTCATTAGAACTATTTAGAGATCAAAAGGGATATTTTTAATGTTTATTTATTTTCATTAAAAAATGACATTTCAAAAGTTTGTTTAGATAAAAAGGATTGTAGGTTAAAATAGGATTTGTAATAAAAAATGTTACATTTTACCTGTTAGTGAAACAGGAAAATGTTTAAATGTTAATATATGCTTTGGTTGTTGAAAACATCACTTTTAACATGTTAGTGACATCATCGAATGATTTATATATATATTCATACATATATAAATATATAAATTAAAATTAAACGAATCGTGTGCGGTAGTTCGCGTTTCGGAATCGTAACTTTAAACGATTATACCGAAAGATCCGACCGTCGGATTTTCCCAAAACCGCAACCATTATGTCCGCTTTGGAAAGATCTTTCCAATGATATTAAATCTGTTAAGATCCAATGGTTAGAATTTAAGAAATGTGTAATTTAAATTTGGATGAAAACAGCGCCAAGGCCGCGTATTTGCCTGAAGCGTCGTTAAATTAAAATGGACTATTTTTATATAAATGAAAATAGCGATAAATCGTTATAAAATAATATTAACGATATGAAATGTTTTAAAGTATATATATTCGAGAATTATTTGAAAAGACCGAGTTCAATCTCATTTCAAATAATTATACGATGATTTAAATCGAAGTCATTGAAGATGGTGGTTGAAGACAGACGATCTTCACATCGAATGGACGACTGCTGATGCCTTTGATTGGAGTTGCTGCATTGAAAGGGTTACAGTGGTAGTTGTCCAGATGTACTTGTTGATTGTCTGGATATGTGAGAACCTCTGTTCCGTATTGGACATACGGGACGAGGAATAAGGTCTATCCGGTTTCGTTCAGACCTAGAACGTACTTGTAAATGGATGTGTGTCTGACATTGGATTTCATTCTGTGTGAATTGATTTCTATTTAATATATATCTATTTGGTGGCGGAGGATTTATTCTCTTTCTTAACACCCTTCTCTGAGACGTACGAGCTTAGAGGTTATATATTGATAGTTATCAGTCGCATGGCATGGATTGCCAACTTGGCATGCCAAGATGCAAATGATCAAGGCTTTTGTTGAAAAGCAGAGCCTTGTGGTTGATGATCAAAGCACAACTTTATTTAGCATAGCTTTTTGTATAAGCATTACTTCGCGAGCCTCACACCCCGGTAAGAGTCAGAAACGGGACAAGGGAATGTAGGGAGTGCATGACGTTTCTTTCTAGCTAGAAGTGGTGTCATGGTATGGAGCCCAGACATTTTTACTTATGTGGATGATAGATTTCGAGGCCTCGGTATATTGGTCGCTACTGACTAAGTAATAGGTCCGATAGGACTGGGAAACGTGTGTTCAGGAATAACTAATCCACTAAAGTATTTGTGGACCGGCCCTGCAGGATCGAAGGGTTCGCCAGCGTCCGAGCCCTGAGACATTCGCTAGAGTGTCTCGAATTGGTAAGGAGACCATCCCTAGCCTTGACTCATGATGGAAACCCAATTTCCAATCCGACATTACTGTTTTGATTGTAAACCTATATATGGCGACTTATTATATGGTAGCTATGCCATCTAGGATTGATACATTTATTTTGAAGGTGTTTTATAATGGTTTCATTTTTCTAAAAAGCATTGCGGTGTTTTTAAAAGATTAAATTATTTTATGCACTGGCAATCTGAGATGACCCAAACTCGCCCTTATGGGAAAGCCTGGATTGAGTTGAGAACACGACAAATCAGAACGCAAATAGAAGAACATTTCACTGCTTATTACAACAATTTCATCAAAGTACAAGAATATTACAGATAATGAATAAATATATACATTTGATAAATATCAGAGATTTAAAATTACATTAGCAGTGGAAAATAATACATAACACAACTGAAAGAAATACCCGGATACAGAGCTTTCCGAGTATAGTTCTAGCTGTAAACCAGGATCCTGTAAAGTAGAAATCTGCAAAACCAAAACTACAAGCTACCCGTGTGGAAAATAGGGGCACCCAGAGTTTAGGTTAAATCAATAAACTCCAGGTCAGTCATGTGACTGGTGTGAGAAATAAAACAGTTATTTAAAACTTTACTTTTAAAGTATGGTAAATCAAAGGACCACGCCACATAACACGGAACGGGTTTCCTCCTAAGAATACCAGTGCATAAAACAAATAGCGCAATGCTTTTTTTGGAAAAATGAAGCTGTTATAAGACTCGGGTCCCGTCACACAATTCAACGCAGGCTGAAGGATAGAGTTTTACCTTATAATAGCCAAACATGCTTGGTACGTTTAAACAAATCATTTTGGTATTACTATAAATAAGTGTATAGTGTCAAAACAACTTCGAATATAAATGTATCAATCATAGGCGACATAGCGTCCCATGCCACTATGCCACCATATATAGGTTTACAATCAAAACCGAAATGTCATGTTGGAAGTTGGATTTCCATCTATGAACCGTGGAAAGGGATCGTCCTCGCCGAATTCGAGACTCTCTAGCCCAAGCCTTAGGCTACAGCCGCAACTGCACCTAGGAGCCACAGGGCCGGTCCACACTAAGTGGATTAATAATCCCTAAACAATACGTCTCCCCGTCCTATGGGGCGTAAGTCTGGTCAGTATGTTGACCATGTCATGCATCAGCTCCCATAGTAGCCAATATATCCGAGGCGCCTCGCAATGCAACAAATGCAACAACCACATAAGTAAAAATGTCTTGGCTCCATACCATGGCACCACTTCTAGCTAGAAAGAAACGCAAGTTCTCCCTGGATCCTCTCCCGTTTCTGGTTCATACCGGGGTGTGAGGTTCGCGAATTAACGCTATGCACAAAGCTATGCAACATAGGGCGTGCTTTGATCATCAACCACAAGACTTTGCTTTTCAACAAAACCCTTGATCATTTTCCACTTAGGTATGTCACACAGGCAATTCATGCCATGCGACTGATGTCTATCTATATATAACCTCTGAGCTCGTACGTCTCAGAGAAGGGTGTTAAACAAGAGAATAAATTCTCCGCCACCAAACAGATATATATTTAATAGAGATCAATCAACATAGAATAAAATCCAATGTCAGACACACAATCCATTTGCAAGTTCGTTCTGGTTCTGAAGGAAACCGGAGGCACCTTATTCCTCATCCCATATGTCCAATATAGGAGAGAGGTCCTCGCATGTCCGGTCGATCTCCAAGTACGTCTGGACGATCACCACTTATTACCTTGTCTTGGGTGTAAAGCCCAATCAAGACATCAGTAATCATCCAAACGATGTGAAGATCTCCGGTCTTCAATCACCGTCTTTATCGTCGACTTATCGTCGAATCAGTTATTCAGAATGGGTATAAACCCGGCCTTTCCGAATAACTCGCGTATATAATAAACAGGTGCTACACAAACACAACATACGCCTCATTCCAATTCAGAATATTCTTTTATCCAAATATTCACATTGCTAGGGATAGGTTCCCATTAATTTCATCAAAGATAATTTTTTTAAATAAGCTTTAATCTTCCTTTGGATATCAATTTAAACCAAATTAAGGTTTATCCAAACTATTCGGGATTAGCGCACCTTACCGAAGTAATCATTTGTTTTATTTCCCAATCCCAACCTATTCATCCCATGGAGCAAAACTGTAATACTCCATATCTAACACCATGGTGTTATTGGTAAAATTAATTACTGTAGCAACCCAAATTTCCGGTGCCTTTTGAGCTGACCAAACAACAACTGTTCAACCCAAAATGTACTGAAAATTCAGATGCCAATAGAAAGAATTTAGAGGATGAGATAGGAAAGAAAGAAATATTAGAATAGGAGAAGAATAAACAATACTATATAGAGTCTCATATCGCAGCGGAAAAATATAATATAGAATTAACTTTTATTGAGAGCTTGTAAAGTACTTACAATATCAGAGTACATCAATACACTTGGACAGTTATAACAACCTGTCCTCATATACATCACACAGCGGAATATACTAGATAAAAACCATATGTCAGAACTCCTCCAGCACGTCTTCTAAACTTTGTATTATCGAATGACCTGAACTGTAACCCGGGCTAACCCGAGCATTACAAACACCGGGTTAGTCTAGTGAACCAGAGTGAGAAACCCACTAAGTTTATATAACATCCATATTGACTTTAAAGTCCAAAATCATTTGAAAGAAAAGGATAATAGTAAGACCAACCCACAAATAAACACGGACGGTATTTACCATACTATAACCCAAAACAGTTTTAAAATCAAATCTTATTCTGATATTATAATAGTGTCTAAATGCAAAAAATAAATAACAATCTAGCGGAACGCTTGCATTTCACGCTCCACATATATAGTATACAATTAAAATCACGGGCGCTTATTGGAGATTGGATTCCAACTATGATAAGGTATGGGACCACCTGCCGATAGTGTATCTTTAGAGGCGAAGCAACCCGGCCCACACATGACCGACCACTCATTTCGCTTGAGTGTATCAAACGTATATCACCAACTGTTGAGATCAGCAACTGTTTCTCGAAAAGGGACAGCATCGATAGATTAAAGAATGAAATAGAATTTCTCTAGATAGGTGATTATACATCCAAATGGGTGTGACCCGCATAGCCATGCTTCCTGCCCGATTTTTATCATTTCCCGGTTGTGAGGCTTGAGGTTATAATCGAATTTTGGAACATCTGGCCATCATTTACATCGTCCTTACATGTCATCCAGGAACAGGATGAGCCGAAGGCACCCTCCTACTGCATCCAAAGGATCAGTAGCGACAAGTCCTTGCAATCCGCAAAACCTCAACCACGACCAAATCACAGTTTAAAAACCTTTGGTAGCTAGCCAGAGAAATTCAACAGTAATCCTTCCGCTTATGAAGATCCACGGTCTTTAATGCTCCATCTCGACCATTTTGATATCTTCACGTTTACGTATTTATTGGTAGGAATGGTTTTCGAATATAAATTTGATCCCGGTCTTTCCGAACCAATAATCGATTTGGCCAGATTTTGATAGTCGGTGATTTAACTATCAAAATAAACAACCATCATCCATAGAAAAATCAAATGGGTTCACTGGTTCAGAATACAACATCACTTGTCCTTTTATGTTAAACAGTTGTTAATCACACTTCTAAATCTTTCAACATTTTGAATATCGCTTTCTCCATTCTTATTACCAAATCCATTTATTTAACTTTTAATTCTTATAATATTCTCCCTGAAAATATTATTTTAATCTCCTCAACCAACTTCGTTTCTAAACTAATATCATCCCTGGATAATCGTGAAGTCGTTCAAGTTGGGGTATTTTATTTACCTCTCAGACCTTGAGTCAACAACACTCTTATCTTCAGAATAGATAGAAGTTTATTAACGAAATCTCATTTTATCACTTTTCCTCATTACTTATATTTAATTTAGAATCCAATTTAAATAACCATTTATCTTAGTTTAAATAACTTCATTTCACATCTAAAATACTTATCTTTAGATATCATCGTTAGTTCTTTACTTTGAAAATCAACTTCCATCCAATTAAGCTTTTGTTTGATCTTAACTCATATTAAATCTTGTTTGAAACTTCCTTTTCCTTGGAATTCCTTTCATAATATAAATCAAGGTTCTGACCAATATGGATATGAGTTAAACTTATTTAAAATCCCTTTTTAATTATAAACATGGTCTTATTCAACTCAAATTCCTTTACCACTATTTCCCTTTCAAATATGATTCACTTTAAAAGTTATGAAATCTCGACTCGATATATCAAAAGCAACTTGGTTTCATATGAAACGCTATTATATATTCAAAATCTTATCTATCGAGTCGCTTTATGAATTCTCATTCATACTATACTTTAAAAACTCGTTTATAGTTCAATTCCTCGTTAATGGTCTAACATTCTCTACATCACATAGTTTACTTCATTATCGGGTATACATAAAATAATCAATCTTTCTTAAGGATTATCTCCAAAATGATGTTTATTTCAAAAATAATTAACAATACAATAATATTCTTTAATAATCAATTCTCGTACTATTAGTCGACTTAGTCATCTCAACAAGGTTACTTGTTTAACCCTTTCCACTTAGTTATTCCTTTTTAAATTAATGAATAATAATTAATTTAAAATAATTTCATTTGATTAAATTAATAATCGAATTAATTAAAATAATCTCATTTAACTATTAATCGAAAACAATTAATCAAACTCCTAACCATTTTGTTGATTTCCACTTGCTTGCTTAAACTCATTAATCCACAAATCTCGCTTATTATACTCATTTTAAAATTTTAAGATAAAAATAATTATTTATTTTCTTTAATAAGTTCATTTAAAAATAATCTATAAGATAGATTTCAAAACCTGTCTTTTAGTTATAAAACAAATTTTATAACTTTCTTACTACTGATTTACCTGACGGTAAATAAGTCTTTACAAACGATTCATTTTCAGGCCATCTGCCGATAATTACTCAACCAATGTCACCCATTGGTTAACATCAAATAAGTGCTGAATTAGGGTTCAACAATCAATAATCAATCAGATTGGTTAAACAGTTCATATAAATAAACAACAATATTTTGAGGAATCCGGTTGGATTCCTCCAACCTGTCCTTCCCTGTATCACAATGGGTTACCTCAAACAATATTTTTATTTATCACAATACAGAGAAATGAACAGTTCAACTAATAACAGTCAACAAACAACTTATAACATCCAATGAAGCATACAATTATATATTTAATATATTTATATCATTGTTAACGTAACCAACCAGGTAAGTTACCTTGTTTGGTATTTAATCGTTAAAAAAATGATTTAATTCGATTAAATCAAGCAAACGCTTAATTTAATCCATGAATAATATTCGACATACAAGCAAACAGTCATTAAATCATCAACCATTAGCAAACATTGCACACAAAATAAAAACCCATCTTATATAAAATGTAAACGGGGTAAACTGAGTGAGTTGAATTCACTTTGATTTAATCCTGCGATTTAAACGAGTTGGTTTGATGGAATTAGCAGCTTCCATTGCTAACCAAATCAGCTCCATCCCGTAGCGTTCGTTCACAGATTCCAATGTCTTCTGTTCTTGTCGAACTCTGACGACATAGGAGTGCGCTACACAATTTAAAATTTTTGATTTTAATTCAAATTAATAAACCTTAACTAAATCCGTAATTAATTTACCAAATATGCGTTCATTTAAATGACCACGTTTATTACACCTTTATATAAAATGGTACGATTATTATCTCACTAGGTACGTTCAATTATTTTTAGGCAAGGTTACTTAGACTAGGCAAAATAAATTGTTTAGTAATTGAAAGGGAAAACTGAATCAATTTTGTTTGCTAAATGCAATATTTGTTCAGTAAAACATGTGTAATATAAGCCGTTACTATTATCATGCTACTTTATATCGTCTGTGCTAGGCTAATCTACACTTTTAATGCTGATATTCAAGTGCCGTTTTTGACTATATAATTTGGCAATTTGCATTTGTCCGTGATACAATAAACAGGTTAGACAATCTATAGTTTAGACACACTAATGTACTTAATACCTTAAGTTATATATATTATTATTAACTTAATCACATACTTAAGTTTTTTAAAAAATATCTTGAATTAGGCATATAAATTATTTTTACCTACTCTATATCACGCTCCATGAGCTTCTCTAACCGGTTCCTCATGTTTTTTCCTATTTCAAAGCATACCACTGCTATCCCTTCCCTCTTCTACTTCTATCGTTTCCATCCCCTTTTTTTCTTTACTTTAATCGTGAGGCCCAAAAGGCCCATCAATCTTCCCATTACACGCACCGAATTGCATCTTCCTGTCTCCATTTCTCAACGCTAGTTTTTCCTTCCCCAACATACACAGTACATCCTCATGCCGCCACTTCCATGAACCACACGTACACACGCAACTCTCCTCCCACTTTCAACAGTGCATAGTAGCTGCCCAGTTCCATGCGTCCATACCTCACGCAATTCGCTCTTCACTTCGGAATTCTTCCTCACTCCACTGCCAACATTAATGTAACAACCCACATTCTACGCATCGGGGATTGTAGAATATTTATTTCTTTCCCATATGAAGTTGTATGGTCATGTAACTTTGGGAAACATCTATTAGAGTCATTTCCCATGTTCATAATTTTTGTCGATTTTTAAATGACCGTTTTGCCCCTAGCTGATCTTGGTTTGGCCATAACTTTTGATTGGAAAGGAATTTTGACCTAAAACCACTTCCATTAGATTCGTTTGATGGTTTACCTTTCCGTAGAGTGGTTATAATAGCCAAACGGACTTACCGTTTGGGAGATATGGCTGAAATAAGGTTTGGAAGGTGAAAAACTGCTTAACCGGGCCAAATAGGGTGATTAGTGAATAGGCCCATAACCCATTTCGGGATTAGGGTTATGGGGAGGCTGAAATGAGTTAGAGAATCATTCCATTTCACTTTTCTAGCCTCCACTTATCTCCAAGAAACCCTAAAAATGGCCTCCAACCTCTAAATCACCTCCAAATCATCTTCTAATCAAGGATTAAGCTTAGCAACATCAAATCAAGGAAGATCTACACCAAATCAACATAGGAGCTGCTGTTTGGCATTGGGATTCACATCAAATTAGAGATTTATTTCAGATCTAGAGTTTATTTGTGGCTAAGGTGAGTGATTTGCATAGTTCCTCACTAATTAAGGGTAATTAGTGTTAATTAGCGAATTTAAACATAATAAAATTCTGGAAAAATGTTCATAAATTCTTAAATGATGTTTTAGACCTCTGATATGAATTTGAGTTAATTTGGTTAAGTTTTGCTAATCCTATCATTAGTTTCACCTAAACATGCTTAAGGGGAAATATGGGGTTTTGGGTATGTTTGATCCATTTTAACCTATCATATTGATGTTTTGATGTTTGTGGTTGATTATGCATGTTGCTATGACTGTATGATATGCTTTGTGATTGATTTCAATAGTTAGAATGGTCGAAAACGTCGTCGAATGGCGTAAAAAACTTGCTGGAAAAGCTTCAGGAAACAGTGAAGGTTTTCGAATCGGACCGGATATGGTGGCTCGGATCGGATAAGTGAACTGGGCAAGGGATTCGATCGGATCGGAACTTGACACTTGAAAAATCTGGCAAAAAGGAAGGCCATGCTAGCAATATTAGGATCAGATCGGATAAAGGTGGGGGATCGGAGCGGCTAAAGGAGGAGGATCGGATCGGAACAAATGAAGGGCGAGGGAGCTGATCGGAGCGGAAGCACGAACTGGATCGGAGATGACACACGACCCGACCCGAAGTGGGGCACCCAACCCGAACCGACGCAATGTAGTGAACCCGAACCGAACCGTTACCAGAAGAAGACCATGAACCGATGCAACGCTGTGGATCCGACCCGAACCGATAGCTTGAAGGGGAAACCCGACCCGACCCAGTATTAACTAATAACCCGAGATGCAAAGGTAGTCCAATATGGGAAGTTAGAGCTCAGGATCCAATTGGGAACCAATGAGTTCACTTCATGATTGGGGTTTGCTGCGGGACGCGTGCTAAGGAGTTGTCGATGTTCATAACTTCGATTCACCACTGAAAATGGATGATGGGCTACTTATCAGTGCAGTAGAGTCATTATGACTCGAGGGGCAAGGTGATGGTAGCAAGACTACGTTATCAGTGCAGTAGAGTCATTATGACTTGAGGGGAAAAGTGATGCGTAGTAAGACTATGAGCCAGCGCAGATGGGGTGAATAACTCCATGGGGCAAGTGGACATAGTAAAGGATTGGTAAGGCTATGAGCCAACGCAGATGGGGTGAATAACTCCATGGGGCAAGTGGACATAGCGAAGGATTGTGGCTACGTTGTCAGTGCAGTGAAGCCATTTATGACTTCATGGGGCAAAGTGATCGTAGCAAGGTATGTTGGGTGATCGAAGTGGTGAATATCGTATGCTTTACGCACTGAGTGAGAGATGTGAGGATGGATGCTATGTTTGATTGTTTGCCATCACTATCACATGCACACCCCCACATCCGTATCTTTACACCATTTGATATGGCACCTTAGAGTGTTGTACAGTATGTAGTGCTAACTCTTTGGTTGCAGGCCCAGGTTCAGGTATGTTTTAGTCTACCTGTTATTGTTCTGTTTAGATGCTTATCGCTCATACCGAGCTTTATGTCTGACCCAGAGTTTTATGTCTCCTCTTATTACTCTGGGTGCTCACACGAGCAGACTAGAGACAGGTTAGCTGGTGATGCGCGAGTAGCTGATCCGGAGGAGGGCAGAAGGCTTCCACGTATGATATATAGATATTCTCCCTGTGTCGTTGGTGGTCGCTACTTTGGCATTAGTAGTGTACCTCCTTTATCTTGCTTTAGCTTTGAGACAGTTTGAAAAGTTGTAATAATGTTTAACTTTGGATCATAAGCTGTACTTGGATTTTCCGCTGCTATGTTAGTTGTTTCAGCTTATGCACTGTCTCACCTGTTTTATGTCAAGAATGTTATTAATATATTTTATTCTATGCGCTGTGAGACATTCTACAGGTTCTTTTTAGTTCATTTCCTTCTTCCCTTTCCTTCTGACGACCCGTTCCGTGCTAACTGGACATGTGCACAGCGCACTTTTGGAGTAAATGTTGGTTGGTGCGGGCGGGCCGTCACACTTGGTATCAGAGATCTAGGTTGCGTAGTTGACCTAGGGAAAGACATTAGGGAGAGATAGTACGTATATGAGAGCGTGTATATGTGATTACTTTGGTTTTCAAAAGCTATATATATACTATTAGTAGTATAATAATGAAGTCGTACTGCACTTGCACCATTATGGAGTCGTTAATCGTTTCCCTTTTCCAGATTGACGATGAGCCGATATGCTAGAGGTGCTGGTAGGGGAGCCAATAATGGGAATGCTGCTGACATGAGGGCGATGTTTACTGACCTCATGAGGGACATGCTTAGAGAAGTGCAAGGGGCAGTTCCCAATCCTGGAGTTGGTGTTGACCCAGTAGTGCAGGCATCTAGGGTCGATTTCGCCAAGTTGTGCAAGGATTACACTAACCTTGGTGGGAAGCCGTTCCACGGGATGGAGTCGGCCACAGATGTTCAAGAATGGATGGATAGCTATGACCGTATCTTCGATGACTTGGGTCTTGAGGATGCGATGAAGAGAAGGCTAGCGTCTCGTCAGCTGCAAAGGCGAGCGATGAATTGGTGGAATGCCATTAGAACAGCTACTCCAGAAGACCAGGTTACTTGGGATCAGTTCAAGGCTCGCTTTAGCGAGAAGTTCATTCCAGCTGCCTAGAAGTCAGTGTTGTTTAAGAGATTCTTGGAACTCAAGCAGAGTGGTAGGAAAGTTTCTGACTATATTGCTGAGTTCGACACCTTGTCGAAGTATGGGCTATCTCTTATCGATACTCCTGAGAAGAAGAATGAGAAGTTCATTACTGGTTTGGATGGATACTTGGGGGAAAGGCTTATCAAGCACATCGATGAGACTTTTGAATTGATTGTGGGGAAAGCTTTGAGATTAGAGAGTCTTTACCCTAAGTCAAAGACTGAGGCTGCATCTGCAGAAGGGCCAAAGCCGCAAGCAGGCGGTGGAGGAAAGAATAACTCTCAGAACAAGAGGAAGCAGGACCAATCTAAGGGTGGCCAGAAAAAGAGCAAGAAAGATGTTGAGTGCTTCAGCTGTGGTAAGAAAGGCCATTATGCCAAAGATTGTCGGGCCAAGCCAGCGGATAAGAAGTGCTTCAATTGTGGTCAAGTGGGACATTTCAAGCATAAGTGTCCACAACCTCTTAAGGAGAAGAAGATTGTGAAAGCATATGCTATTGATGTTGTCCCTTCTTCGTCGAATGCCCCAACTGCAGTGGAGAAAGGAAAGAATGTTGTTATTCAAGGTATGCTTTCTATTTATGATGTACCAGTTCGAGTTTTGTTTGATACTGGGGCTTCCCGTTCCTTCATATCTAGTGACCTGGTAGATAGGTTGGGACTTGAACCCAAGATAGTCGATAGACCATTGGTTGTGACGAACCCGATTGGTGGTTCGACTAGCCTTAGTATAATTTGCAGGAAATTGGTCTTGTCGAGTCATGGATGTATGTTTGTATGTGATTGCTTTGTTTTGGGCTTTACTGGGTATGGCATTATATTGGGAGTCGATTGGCTCCAAAGATACGGGGTGGTGGTAGACTGTGAGGGCTTTTTGGTGACAGTTAGGGCGGATGATGGGCGGAGGGTAGTGTTTGGTAGTCTACCTAGTGATGGGGTTATGGCTAGTTTTGTAAGTTCCCTCGACATCCCGCAGGATGAGTTGTCAGATGTGCCCGTGGTTGGCCAGTATCCGGACGTCTTCGAGGAGGTGATTGGGCTTCCACCACACCGAGAGATTGAGTTCCGTATTGATTTAGTGAAAGATGCCAGACCTATAGTGATGCCACTTCGTCGTATGGCACCAAGAGAGCAACGAGAGCTCGGGGTGCAAGTCAGCAATCTTTTGAAGAAGGGATTTATTAGAAGAAGTGTCTCTGAGTGGGGAGCACCAGTTGTATTTGCCACTAAGGCAGATGGTTCCCTTCGTTTGTGTGTGGACTATCGCGAGTTGAATAAGGTAACGAGGAAGAATAAGTATCCTCTACCGCGGATAGATGATTTGTTTGATCAACTGGCAGGAGCAAGAGTGTTCTCCCAGTTGAACCTTGTGACAGGATTTCATCAGCTTCGAGTAGCGGATGAGAGTGTTCCGAAAACGACATTTAGGACGCCGTCTGGATTCTATGAGTGGTTGGTCATGCCATTTGGGTTGACCAATGCACCAGCCTACTTTGTGGATCTTATGAATCGAGTATTCAGAGATCAATTGAATAAGTTTGTTCTTGTGTTCGTAGACGATATCCTTGTTTACTAAAGGACAGAGGAGGAACATAAGGGACACTTGAGGATAGTGATGGAGGTGTTGAGGAAACACCAATTGAAAGCGAAATTCTCTAAGTGTCACTTTTGGAGAAGGGAAGTGAGATTCTTGGGTCATGTTGTTTCAGAGAATGGTATTGCCGTGGACCCTGCGAAGGTGGCTACGGTACAGGATTGGCCTACGCCCAAGAATGCAACAGATGTAAGAAGTTTCTTGGGGTTAGCTGGATATTATCGTAAGTTTATCCAGGACTTCTCCAAGATAGCAGCACCGTTGACTCAGTTGACTAAGAAGAATCAGTCCTTCGTCTGGGATGGGGTGTGTGAGAATGCATTCAAGAGTCTAAAAGAAAAGTTGACGCGTGCGCCAGTATTAGTCATTCCTAGAGGGAATGAAGAGATGATGGTATACACGGATGCTTGTGGTACCAGATTAGTTGTTTTGTTGATGCAAGGAGGTAGGGTTGTAGCTTATGCTAGTCGGCAGCTAAAGCCGCATGAGAAGAAGTATCCTACCCATGATTTGGAATTAGCAGCGATCGTGTTTGCGCTGAAGATGTGGAGACATTATCTCTTGGGAGAAAGATTTGAGTTGTTTACCGATCATAAATCGTTAAAGTATCTCTTCTCCCAGAAAGATCTAAATTTCCGTCAGCAAAGATGGTTAGAGTTCTTGGCTTCGTATGATTTTGATATCGCATACACACCTGGGAAAGGTAATGCGGTAGCCGATGCCTTGAGTAGGAGACATGCCAGTTTAGGTGCTATGTTTCTTGAATGGAAGCAACTGGAGTATATCGCGGGGTTTGATTTCAGACCAAAGTGCGAATTGGATCCAGGTATGCTAGCTAGTTTGGCGATCAGACCCACTTTGATAGAGCGGATTGGTTCCATCCAGTGGGACGATCCTAATCTATTGGAAATCATCTCCAGGTTAGAGATGGACATCGACGGTGAGGAGATGAATGTGTATGGGCTTGATCGAGATGGATGGCTTAGAAAGAATGGAAGACTAGTTGTGCCCAACGAGAATGTTTTGAGAGATTAAGTGCTTAGAGAATGTCATCACTCAAAACTGACTATACATCCCGGTGGTAATAAGATGTATCGAGACATGAAGCAGACTTACTACTGGGAAGGGATGAAAAGAGACGTTGGGAAGTTTATATCTACATGCATGAATTGCCAGCTAATTAAAGCCGAGCAAAAGAAGCCTAGTGGGTTGTTGCAACCATTAGAAATTCCCGAATGGAAATGGGAGCAAGTCTCGATGGATTTCATCGATGGTTTACCGAGGACTAGGACGGGACATGATAGCATTTGGGTAATTGTGGATCGATTAACTAAGAGCGCAAGATTTATACCAGTCAAATCGACCAGAACGACAGCCAAGTTGGAAGAATTGTATATGAAGTGGGTAGTAGGTTTCAAGGAGTACCTAAAAACATTGTGAGTGACCGAGAACCGTTGTTCACTAGTGGGTTTTGGAAGAGCTTGCAAGAGGCTCTAGGGTCAGGATTATATCTCAGTACCACATATCATCCTCAGACCGACGGTCAAACGGAGAGGGTGAATCGTATATTGGAAGATCTCTTGAGAGCTTGTATATTGGATTTTGGTGGATCATGGGATGACTATTTGCATCTAGTAGAGTTTGCATATAATAATAGCTACCAATCCAGTATCGATATGGCTCCATATGAAGCTTTGTACAGAAGACCGTGCAACTCACCATCATGTTGGATAGAGACTGGCGAGAAGTTTATGCTTGGACCAGATCTGGTAAGGGAAACTTCGGATAAGATTAAGATCATTCAACAACGAATGAAGGCTGCCCAAGATAGGCAGAAGAGTTATGCTGATAAGAGGAGGAGAGACTTAAAATTCTCCGTTGGTGACTGGGTGTTTGTCAAGATTTCTCCGTTGAAGAGCGTGATACGATTTGGCAGGAGAGGCAAATTGGCACCAAGATTTGTTGGCCCATTCCCTGTTCTTGAATTAGTTGGGAATTTGGCATATAGAGTTGGCTTACCAGAGAAGATGGCGGGAGTTCACAATGTATTTCATGTTTCCCAACTGAGGAAGTTCGTTCACGACTCAGATATGACTATTTCACCTGATCAGTTAGAGGGCTTCGAAGTAGAACCCGAGGCGGTTGGGAACCGCAAGCCGATTCGTATTGTGGGGCACGATACGAAGCAACTTCGAAGGAAGGCGGTGAAGCTAGCCAAGGTTCAGTGGGGCGAGAACGAGAATGACAGTACTTGGGAGACAGAGGAGAGCATTAGAAAGACGTATCCAGAACTCTTTGCCTGGTAAGATTTACTCCGTAATTTAGTTATTCCGCATGTTAGGATAGACTTGTTTTGCTTGTTTTGCATGTTTAATTGTTGTTTTATGATTGATAGGCATGCGGGACCCTTTTGTGTGTTTTGGTTAGGGAATTTCGGGGGCGAAATTTCTTAAGGGGGGAGAATGTAACAACCCGCATTCTACGCATCGGGGATCGTAGAATATTTATTTCTTTCATGTATGAAGTTGTATGGCCATGTAACTTTGGGAAACATCTATTAGAGTCATTTCCCATGTTCATAATTTTTGTCGATTTTTAAATGACCATTTTGCCCCTAGCTGATCTTGTTTTGGCCATAACTTTTGATTGGAAAGGAATTTTGACCTGAAACCGCTTCCATTAGATTCGTTTGATGGTTTACCTTTCCGTAGAGTGGTTATAATAGCCAAACGGACTTACCGTTTGGGAGATATGGCTGAAATAAGGTTTGGAAGGTGAAAAACTGCTTAACCGGGCCAAATAGGGTGATTAGTGAATAGGCCCATAACCCATTTCGGGATTAGGGTTATGTGGAGGATGAAATGAGTTAGAGAATCATTCCATTTCAGTTTTCTAGCCTCCACTTATCTCCAAGAAACCCAAAAAATGGCCTCCAACCTCTAAATCACCTCCAAATCATCTTCTAATCAGGGATTAAGCTTAGCAACATCAAATCAAGGAAGATCTACACCAAATCAACATAGGAGCTGTTGTTTAGCATTGGGATTCGCATCAAACCAGAGATTTATTTCAGATCTAGAGTTTATTTGTGGCTAAGGTGAGTGATTTGCATAGTTCCTCACTAATTATGGCCAATTAAGGGTAATTAGTGCTAATTAGCGAATTTAAACATAATAAAATTCTAGAAAAATGTTCATAAATTCTTAAATGATGTTTTAGACCTCTGATATGAATTTGGGTTAATTTGGTTAAGTTTTGCTAATCCTATCATTAGTTTCACCTAAACATGCTTAAGGGGAAATATGGGGTTTTGGGTTTGTTTGATCCATTTTAACCTATCATTTTGATGTTTTGATGTTTGTGGTTGATTATGCATGTTGCTATGACTGTATGATATGATTTTTGATTGATTTCAATAGTTAGAATGGTCGAAAACGTCGTCAAATGGTGTAACACCCCACGCCCGCTAGGGTCACTCACAAAGGGAATGCCATAGCATCGGTGGAGTATTTTAGTGAATATAGAACAGAAAAATTACAACAAGACAGATATAAATAGTACTTGAAATTTTAAAACATCATCTCATAACAGCGGAAATAAACATGTCTGGTTACATCATAAAACCATGATAAAAGTCAAGTACAATATCCATCAAAATAAAGAAGTACATAATCCCACTCTCTTATACAATAGCCATAACAAAAGAAAAGATAACTGGATAACTGGAGCTTTACATCTATCCAAGCTCCTAAAGACTGGAACAGCAATCCGATCAAGCTCTACTACCGCTAGGATCCACCGTAGGACCTGAGGGTTGGGAAAAAGATAAAAACAACGGGGTCAGACATAAGTCTGAGTGAGTCCTATAACTTTAACAATACAATCATTAAAGTAACCAGAGAAGACATAAACTTGACCTACGGTAATATCTGGGGATGAATGGCTACACTAAGCAGCTTGGTAGACTTAGGATAAACTAAGATAACCGTCAGGACGCATCTACCCACCCAAGGCTAATTACTAACTGCACCACACCAGTCATTCCTACTTAAAGGTTGATCCCTTCCAAGGACTTAGAAAATTTCCCCAGTAGTTTCATGTACCCCTAGCCCACTACATAGGTGCCGTCTGCCCCTATCTCCACTAGGTGTACCCGGTAATTATTACCCAGTAGTTTCGTGTACCCCTACATAGGTGCCGTCTGCCCCTATTTCCACTAGGTGTACCCACTACTCCCCAAGCGATCGGCTCCCTACCGTAGATACCCGTGCTGGTCCCACAGTGGGGTGTATCACTCCCCTAAAGTGGCTACCCAATACTAACGGTGCACGGCTTTATATCTACACGATGCAACAACGGCTTATCTACCAGCCCGGGCCCACACACGCATATGAAGCCCGTTGGACTTGCGTTGCCACCGCTAACCCGTTTTGGCCTCTTATAATCAAGCCCAATATGCGTGTCCCGTCACTCGACTTGGGTCGAGCCCACAAAGATACGTTTGGGATATTGGTTGAAATGGGCCCCCACAAGCTACCCACTTAAGCTTGTCAAATATCTAGTGTATCCCACTTAACCCTTTAATCATGTTTAATTACATGTTTCACTTGGTTAAGTATTCTAATCGTATTTTCTATTGCCACCCAAGGCAACCCACTAGATTCCACATGCCACCCAAGGCACCCACAAAATTTCCTCATGCCACCCAAGGCAGCCACTTAACCCCTCATGTCCCACTACATGCTATTATGGTTAAGTGTTTCTTAATTAATTAAGACCGTGATTTCCCGTAAAGACCTCCCACATTAGACTGGCTGTTATGACCGCCTGGTTAAGCCGGTAGAATCCGGGCAGTCTTACGTCATAACAGAGTCTAACCTCGTGTCTTTACCTTAATCACGTATTTAATTTATGGCTAGAACCTCTCACATTGGGCTGACATTTGTAGCAACTGGTTAAGCCGGTCGGGTCCGGGCAGTTTTACACTACAAATGAGTCCAACCTCGTGTCTTAGTCGATTAATTACACCTAATTAATCACCCCCATATTAATTATCCCTAATTAATATCAAGTTTTCCATAACATGGGTAGACCTAACTCAATAGGTAAATTCCCATGGGGTAGACCTAACTCAATAGGTAAATTCCCACTTATGGTAATTTATTTTTATGGTATGCTTAATCATACCCAAACATTCATTTATCAACATATTTACCAACCCCATCGTTCCCCACGTAAATCGTTCTCGTTACATGACATAATAAGGGGAAGATCATCACAAACATCATGGGTTTAGCATATAACTTTGTCATGGGTTAAGAGGATGTCAACTTGCATATATGAGTATATATTAACCCAACTACATACAACCCAAACTTGCCTATTATCATACACATGATTTGCATAACATGTTGCATATGAGCTTGCATATTATCATACACATATCTTGCATAACATGTTAAACTCGCATATAGGCATTCTCAATCTTGCATAACATGTTAAACATGCATTTAAGCATACACATAACTTGCATAATCATTCACATACTTGCATAGGCATTCACATACTTGCATAACTTGCATATCATGTCATTTAAGCATATACATATCTTGCATAAGTATTCATATACTCGCATAAGCATGCATAACTTGCATATCACATAAATCTTGCATTTAACCATATACATGACTTGCATAAGCATCCATACACTTGCATAAGCATGCATAACTTGCATATCACTTTCAACTTGCATTTAAACATACACTTAACTTGCATATCACTTTCAACTTGCATTTAAACATATGCTTAACTTGCATATCACTTTCAACTTGCATTTAAACATATACTTAACTTGCATATCTCACTTTGCTAAACATGCATAATTCCACTTATTAAATATGCATATATCAACTTGTTAAACATGCATAAATCAACTTATTAAGCATGCATAAACCAACTTATCAAATATGCATAAACATAGAACAACATAGAGTAACATATCATTATACATGATTCATACTCACTAATCCGCATTTAAGACCATAAGTCTTATTACACCCAATCTACTTACTTTAACAATTGATGTTAAAGTGATAGAAACTCACCAAACTCAAGATTAACCAACTTTTGAAGAGAGATTAGTTGCTAATTATGATGATGGTGAGAATTAGAGAATGATATGAGAGGGATTAGCTTGAAACTTCCTTCTTAGATTAATGGAGACTCCTTTTAGGATTTGATTTGGCGGCATGAGGCCATTATTTCTATTTTTAGTGAGGATTAAGGTAGGTTTAGGGTGTATTTATAGATTAAGAAAGTGTTTTAGGCCCTTGGATTAACCCTAGATTAATTTAGGTCCATTAGATTTAGGAAACCTCTAGAACCAGACCCAGCCCTAACCAGAAAACCAGATCTGGTGCACCTAAGCACCCTGGCTCGACACACCATGTCGACAGGCATGTCGACACCCCTGTCGACAGGCCTGTCGACAGCCCTGTCGACATGCTTAGGCGGGAATCCTCCCGCCTGGCCCCGCTGGTTCTAAATTTAAATTTAAATTTAAATTCCTAAATCTGTTTTTAGCTCTAATTTTTCTGCAAACTTCCTTGGGCCATAACCGGGCCATACGGACTCCGATTTTCGAAAACTCGGACTCTATTTCGCGTATTTTTCCGAGACGAACGCAATAACGCAGCCCGTTACCCCCAATTCCCACATCTGAGATTATTTATCCTGTAATTACTGAATTTTAGTATTAACTAAAATTCGGGGTGTTACATTCTCCCCTCCTTAAAGGATTTCGTCCCCGAAATCTCTAGGCTAAGGAGAATGCATTTCCTACCATCCAAACAACCATCTACTCAAATCATCAACCACAGGCATCCATTGTCCTTAAACAGTTTCTAATGATGTATGAGCATATGCAAAAAGTGTGTGTATATGTTCCCTATCTAATGTATGAACATATGCAAACCATGATAGTGCCATGCATCCATTATGTATGCGAGAGAACCCTATCGACACATACAATATCTACATGAGTGCACAATCATTCACCAAAATGCATCATCCATGTGATAACACAACTATTATACATCCATAAATATATTTTCCTACACACAATTTTATGCAATATGCAATATGAAGTGATTGAGCCGATCTAGTGCCTAGAGTGTGTGTATATGCATCCACGAGCAACCACTAGCAAACACTTGCATCCACTTGCATCCACAACAATAACATGTCTCAAACACATGTTTCAACCATAGGTTTACCCTATCTAAAGGTCAAAGGTACTAACGAGAGGACATACCAAAGATAAGATAAGTACTAGACAAGCGATAAAGGAGAAAGTAAAGTCATACCCTCAAAAAGAAATGGGTACCATGAACGCATCTTCGCTTCCGTCTCCCAAGTTGCGTTGCTCTCATCTTCTCCCCATTGCACTTTGACTAGCTGAACCTCTCGATTCCTCAATTTCCTAGTCTCTGACCCAAGGATGCGAGTAGGAGCTCGTCGAATCGTCACATCACGCTCAACCTCCATATCCCTAAGCAAGCTCGGCTCTACCACCTCTGCGGTCTCATGTAAGCATTTCCTCAAATGGGACACATGGAATACATCATGGACACCACTAAGTCTGTCAGGCAACTCCACTCTATATGCCATCCGTCCAATCCTTTCCTTGACAGGAAACGGCCCAACAAACCTTGGTGCTAACTTCCCAACGGATCCGAAGCGAACAACATTTCTCAACGGAGATACTTTGACAAAAACCATATCCCCAACCTCAAACTCAAGATCCGTCCTTCTCTTGTCCGCATAAGATTTTTTCCTATCCTGCGCTGCTTTCATCCTTCTTCGAATCAAGTCAATCTTCTCAGAAGTCTCCCTAACCATATCCGGCCCAAGCAAAATCTCATCCGTAGATTCCCACCAACATGTAGGTGATCGACAAGGCCTTCCATAGAGAGCTTCGAAAGGAGCCATACCAATACTGGACTGAAAGCTGTTATTATATGCGAACTCCACCAATGGAAGATGCTCTTCCCATGTTCCTCCAAAATCTAAGATACAAAGCCTCAAAAGGTCTTCTAGAACACGATTCACCCTCTCAGTCTGGCCATCTGTCTGAGGATGATATGCGGTGCTCAGACACAATTGAGTCCCTACTGCTTCTTGCAAACTTCTCCAGAACTCGCTAGTGAAGATAGGATCTCGATCACTAACTATGCTAGAGGGTACCCCATGCAATCGAACTATCTCTCGAAGATATACAGAAGCTAGCCATGGAGCGGTCCTCTTGCTCTTCACAGGTATGAAATGGGCGCTCTTAGTAAGTCTATCTACCACCACCCAAATTCCTGTATTACCCTTCCTCGACCTGGGTAACCCGTCAATAAAATCCATCGAGACGCTATCCCACTTCCATTGCGGAACCTCCAATGGATGAAGCAACCCACCTGGTTTCCTTTGCTCCGCCTTCACTTGCTGGCACACCAAACATCGAGCGACATACTCGGCCACATCTTTCTTCATACCGGCCCAGAAGAAAACCCTTTTCATGTCTTGGTACATCTTATCCCCACCGGGATGAATGGTCATCCTAGAACGGTGTGCGTCATCAAGAATAGCCTTCCTCAAACCCTCGCCTTGCGGTACACAAAGTCTACCGTCTCTACGCAAGTACCCCCTATCGTCTAGGGTGTACCTACTCAAATGGCTGAACGACTCCCCCCTTATGAGTTTCTCTACTAACTCAACCAACTGTGGGTCGCCCCTCTGTGCTTCCCCAATCCGCCCCAAAAGAGTAGGTCTAACTTCCAAAGAAGCTAGCAAACCGGGTACATAGTCAACGGAAGGTCTGAAATCAAACATCGAGATAAACTCCAAGTTTCGTCGTTCCACAAACAATGGACTCAAGGACAACCTCTTCCTACTCAAGGCGTCCGCCACCACGTTACCCTTTCCAGGGGTATACAATATCTCGAAGTCATAGGATGCTAGGAACTCCATCCACCTTTGCTGTCTCAGATTCAAATCCTTCTGAGAAAACAAGTACTTCAATGATTTATGGTCAGTGAACAACTCAAATCTCTCACCGAGAAGATAATGGCGCCAAATCTTAAGCGCAAAAACAATAGCGGCCGGCTCTAGATCATGGGTAGGGTAATTTTTCTCATGTGTCCTCAACTGCCTTCCACCATAGGCTATTACCCTCCCTTCTTGCATTAAGACTGCGCCAAGTCCTGTCCCACATGCATCGGTATAGACAACAAATGGCTTGCTCCCATCTGGCAACACTAAAACTGGAGCGGTGGTTAAAGCTCTCTTTAACCGTCGGAACGCATCATCACAATCTACGTCCCACGTGAAAACAAGATTCTTCTTTGTTAAGCGGGTTAATGGGGCTGATATCTTCGCGAAGTCTTTAATAAACTTCCTATAATAACCCGCCAACCCCAAGAAACTTCTTACTTCGGTAGCATTCTTCGGAACCTTCCAATCCTGAACTGATACTACCTTCGCGGGATCCACAGCTATCCCTTCCTTGGAGACCACGTGCCCCAAGAACCGCACTTCCCTCCTCCAGAAGTGACATTTAGAGAATTTAGCCTTAAGGCTATGCGCTCGAAGAGTCTTCAACACTTCCCCAAGATGTAGGGCATGCTCTTCTTCACTCTTAGAAAATATTAAGATGTCATCCACAAAGACCACCACGAATTTATTAAGGAACTCCCTGAACACCCTACTCATCAAATCAACAAAGTATGCAGGGGCGTTCGTCAATCCAAATGGCATCACCAGCCACTCATAGAAACCATCCGGAGTCCTAAAGGCAGTCTTGTCTATGCTATCCTCAGCCACCCTCAACTGATGAAACCTCGTGGCCAAGTCTAACTGAGAGAATACTGAAGCGCCAACCAGCTGATCGAAAAGATCATCAATCCTCGGCAATGGGTGTCTATTCTTCTTTGTGAGCTTGTTGAGTTCTCTATAGTCTACACAAAGTCTGAGGGACCCATCCTCCTTCGTAGCAAAAACTACTGGAGCACCCCACTCCGATATGCTTCTTCTTATGAACCCCTTCTCAAGCAACTCCCCTACTTGCTTATGGAGTTCCCTCCTCTCACGAGGAGCCATGTGGCGCACTGGTAAAGATACCGGTTTAGCATTATCCACCAAATATATTCGGAAGTCAATCTCCCGCTTCGGAGGTAAGCCCTTCACCTCCTCAAACACATCCGGATATTCCCGGACCACTCTAATCGATTGCAAACTCTCGACCGAAGCGTCAAGCGATTCAAGATAACTTAGCATAACAGAGTCCATGGGATTACAAGAAATCTCGAGAGTGTTACCCAAGCGGGTCATCAGCCTAACAACTCTCCTTTCGCAATCAAGAACGGCACCATTACTGGATAACCAGTCCATGCCCAAAATCAACCCATAGCCCGTGAAGCCCAATACAAAAGCATCACATCTAAACTCAATGCTAAGTATAGAAATCTTCAAACCCAAACATATCATGGACAAATAAGTGGAGCCCCCAATTGGGTTTGAAACAACCAAGGGATCATCTACCAGACTGGTGTCTAGGTGCAGTGACTCAACTAATGATGATGAAATAAACGAATGCGATGCGCCTGAATCAAACAATGTACGGACAGGATGGTCAAATAGAAAAACCAGACTTTCAACGGAAATAGTTCTACCTCTCTCCTGAATCGGTGGAACCGCGAGAGCCTGTACTTGCCCCCTAGCCTGACTCGGTGCCATAAGAGCTTGCACCTGTCCTCCTGAGGTAGATCCCGTCCTTTGCCCTTTCTTAGGGCAATCCTTCACTAAGTGTCCTGCTTCGCCACAGTGGAAGCAACCGGTCTTCCTCTTCTTACGACAATCCTTGCTTAGGTGGCCAGGTGTCCCACAATTGAAACACTTCTTCTTCTTGCCCTTGCCACCGTTGCTTTTCCCACCTTTGCTTTGCTGTTGTTGAGGTCTCTTTTGATCTCCCTTCTTCTCGGGTGCCTTATTAGCATTAGGACCCTTCTCTTCCTCATACATGAGTGCCATGTCAACTAGCTTCTCAAAGGTGGCCCCCATAGGGATGTGAGTCATAGCCAACCCATGCATCGGTTCATTCAAGCCTTTCACGAACCTCAAAGCCTTCTTCTCCGGTGTATTCACCATGTCTAGGCCAAACCTTGCCAATTGGTTAAACTTATTGACATATTCCTTCACCGAAAGATTCCCTTGCTTCAGAGTCAAGAATCTTTCCATATACAAGTTTTCCTCCGCCCTTGAGAGAAACTTTGCCACAAATCTTTGCCTAAAATCCGCCCAAGAGTCAACGGGGCGTTCTCCATTAGTGACCTCCTACCAGAATGAGGCCTCCCCCTTCATAAACCAAGCAGCCAACTTGACTTTCTTCCCTTCTTCCATCTCAAAGATATCTATCAACTCTTCCACCTCTTTAAGCCAATCTCTAGCCTCCACAAAGGTTTCAGATCCTTGAAAAGGTTTCCCTCCCATAGCTTTAAATTCCTTGCAAGTCTTAGCAAAAGTATCCGTGCGAGAAGGAGGGGGAGGAGGAAGATCGGGTGCTATGGTTGGTGGAGGAATATTTGCTGGACCCGCAGTAGTGACCCTAGCCTCCATCAATCTCCTATACCATACTGGTACCGTCACACCCTCCGGAAGATTAAGATTCTCGGCCATGCTGAAACGGAAAAGGAAAGATTCAAAACGGAGAATTCGAAGGACATAGATATGGCTACTGGGGATTATGCTTTTCTTTCAAAAACTTTTCTCTTAAAAGACATGTTTTTGAAAATATCTTTTCCAAAAATGTTTTTAGAAAAATAGTTTTCTAAAAATTTTTATCTGTTCCGGTAACCTTTGCTCTGATACCACGTGTAACACCCCACGCCCGCTAGGGTCACTCACAAAGGGAATGCCATAGCATCGGTGGAGTATTTTAGTGAATATAGAACAGAAAAATTACAACAAGACAGATATAAATAGTACTTGAAATTTTAAAACATCATCTCATAACAGCGGAAATAAACATGTCTGGTTACATCATAAAACCATGATAAAAGTCAAGTACAATATCCAACAAAATAAAGAAGTACATAATCCCACTCTCTTATACAATAGCCATAACAAAAGAAAAGATAACTGGATAACTGGAGCTTTACATCTATCCAAGCTCCTAAAGACTGGAACAGCAATCCGATCAAGCTCTACTACCGCTAGGATCCACCGTAGGACCTGAGGGTTGGGAAAAAGATAAAAACAACGGGGTCAGACATAAGTCTGAGTGAGTCCTATAACTTTAACAATACAATCATTAAAGTAACCAGAGAAGACATAAACTTGACCTACGGTAATATCTGGGGATGAATGGCTACACTAAGCAGCTTGGTAGACTTAGGATAAACTAAGATAACCGTCAGGACGCATCTACCCACCCAAGGCTAATTACTAACTGCACCACACCAGTCATTCCTACTTAAAGGTTGATCCCTTCCAAGGACTTAGAAAATTTCCCCAGTAGTTTCATGTACCCCTAGCCCACTACATAGGTGCCGTCTGCCCCTATCTCCACTAGGTGTACCCGGTAATTCTTACCCAGTAGTTTCGTGTACCCCTACATAGGTGCCGTCTGCCCCTATTTCCACTAGGTGTACCCACTACTCCCCAAGCGATCGGCTCCCTACCGTAGATACCCGTGCTGGTCCCACAGTGGGGTGTATCACTCCCCTAAAGTGGCTACCCAATACTAACGGTGCACGGCTTTATATCTACACGATGCAACAACGGCTTATCTACCAGCCCGGGCCCACACACGCATATGAAGCCCGTTGGACTTGCGTTGCCACCGCTAACCCGTTTTGGCCTCTTATAATCAAGCCCAATATGCGTGTCCCGTCACTCGACTTGGGTCGAGCCCACAAAGATACGTTTGGGATATTGGTTGAAATGGGCCCCCGCAAGCTACCCACTTAAGCTTGTCAAATATCTAGTGTATCCCACTTAACCCTTTAATCATGTTTAATTACATGTTTCACTTGGTTAAGTATTCTAATCGTATTTTCTATTGCCACCCAAGGCAACCCACTAGATTCCACATGCCACCCAAGGCACCCACAAAATTTCCTCATGCCACCCAAGGCACCCACTTAACCCCTCATGTCCCACTACATGCTATTATGGTTAAGTGTTTCTTAATTAATTAAGACCGTGATTTCCCGTAAAGACCTCCCACATTAGACTGGCTGTTATGACCGCCTGGTTAAGCCGGTAGAATCCGGGCAGTCTTACGTCATAACAGAGTCTAACCTCGTGTCTTTACCTTAATCACGTATTTAATTTATGGCTAGGACCTCTCACATTGGGCTGACATTTGTAGCAACTGGTTAAGCCGGTCGGGTCCGGGCAGTTTTACACTACAAATGAGTCCAACCTCGTGTCTTAGTCGATTAATTACACCTAATTAATCACCCCCATATTAATTATCCCTAATTAATATCAAGTTTTCCATAACATGGGTAGACCTAACTCATTAGGTAAATTCCCATGGGGTAGACCTAACTCAATAGGTAAATTCCCACTTATGGTAATTTATTTTTATTGTATGCTTAATCATACCCAAACATTCATTTATTAACATATTTACCAACCCCATCGTTTTCCACGTAAATCGTTCTCGTTACATGACATAATAAGGGGAAGATCATCACAAACATCATGGGTTTAGCATATAACTTTGTCATGGGTTAAGAGGATGTCAACTTGCATATATGAGCATATATTAACCCAACTACATACAACCCAAACTTGCCTATTATCATACACATGATTTGCATAACATGTTGCATATGAGCTTGCATATTATCATACACATATCTTGCATAACATGTTAAACTCGCATATAGGCATTCTCAATCTTGCATAACATGTTAAACATGCATTTAAGCATACACATAACTTGCATAATCATTCACATACTTGCATAGGCATTCACATACTTGCATAACTTGCATATCATGTCATTTAAGCATATACATATCTTGCATAAGTATTCATATACTCGCATAAGCATGCATAACTTGCATATCACATAAATCTTGCATTTAACCATATACATGACTTGCATAAGCATCCATACACTTGCATAAGCATGCATAACTTGCATATCACTTTCAACTTGCATTTAAACATACACTTAACTTGCATATCACTTTCAACTTGCATTTAAACATATGCTTAACTTGCATATCACTTTCAACTTGCATTTAAACATATACTTAACTTGCATATCTCACTTTGCTAAACATGCATAATTCCACTTATTAAATATGCATATATCAACTTGTTAAACATGCATAAATCAACTTATTAAGCATGCATAAACCAACTTATCAAATATGCATAAACATAGAACAACATAGAGTAACATATCATTATACATGATTCATACTCACTAATCCGCATTTAAGACCATAAGTCTTATTACACCCAATCTACTTACTTTAACAATTGATGTTAAAGTGATAGAAACTCACCAAACTCAAGATTAACCAACTTTTGAAGAGAGATTAGTTGCTAATTATGATGATGGTGAGAATTAGAGAATGATATGAGAGGGATTAGCTTGAAACTTCCTTCTTAGATTAATGGAGACTCCTTTTAGGATTTGATTTGGCGGCATGAGGCCATTATTTCTATTTTTAGTGAGGATTAAGGTAGGTTTAGGGTGTATTTATAGATTAAAAAAGTGTTTTAGGCCCTTGGATTAACCCTAGATTAATTTAGGTCCATTAGATTTAGGAAACCTCTAGAACCAGACCCAGCCCTAACCAGAAAACCAGATCTGGTGCACCTAAGCACCCTGGCTCGACACACCATGTCGACAGGCAAGTCGACAGGCATGTCGACACCCCTGTCGACAGGCCTGTCGACAGCCCTGTCGACATGCTTAGGCGGGAATCCTCCCGCCTGGCCCCGCTGGTTCTAAATTTAAATTTAAATTTAAATTCCTAAATCTGTTTTTAGCTCTAATTTTTCTGCAAACTTCCTTGGGCCATAACCGGGCCATACGGACTCCGATTTTCGAAAACTCGGACTCTATTTCGCGTATTTTTCCGAGACGAACGCAATAACGCAGCCCGTTACCCCCAATTCCCACATCTGAGATTATTTATCCTGTAATTACTGAATTTTAGTATTAACTAAAATTCGGGGTGGTACAAATGGCGTAAAACACTTGCTGGAAAAGCTTCAGGAAACAGTGCAGGTTTTCGGATCGGACCGGATATGGTGGCTCGGATCGGATAAGTGAACTGGGCAAGGGATTCGATCGGATCAGAACTTGACACTTGAGAAATCTGGCAAAAAGGAACGCCATGCTAGCAATATTGGGATCAGATCAGATAAAGGAGGGGGATCGGAGCGGCTAAAGGAGGAGGATCGGATCAGAACAAATGAAGGGCAAGGGAGCTGATCGGAGCGGAAGCACGAACTGGATGGGAGATGGCACCCGACCCGACCCGAAGTTGGGCACCCGACCCGAACCGACGCAGAAAGATATCGATCAATTCCGATTCTTTCTTTTTCGATTGATTCTTTTTCGATCGAGATGTATGGATCCATGGATCTATGTGTCTATATAGATCCTGTTCATGGATTAACGAAAATCTGCAAAAGCTCTATTTGCAGTGAACCCGAACCGAACCATTACCAGAGGAAGACCATGAACCGATGCAACGCTGTGGATCTGACCCGAACCGATAGCTTGAAGGGGAAACCCGACCCGACCCAGTATTAACCAATAACCCGAGATGCAAAGGTAGTCCAATATGGGAAGTTAGAGCTCAGGATCCAATTGGGAACCAACGAGTTCACTTCATGGTTCGGCTTTGCTGCGGGACGTGTGCTAAGGAGTTGTCGATGTTCATAACTTCGATTCACCACTGAAAATGGATGATGGGCTACTTATCAGTGTAGTAGAGTCATTATAACTTGAGGGGCAAGGTGATGGTAGCAAGACTACGTTATCAGTGCAGTAGAGTCATTATGACTTGAGGGGCAAAGTGATGCGTAGTAAGACTATGAGCCAGCGCAGATGGGGTGAATAACTCTATGGAGCAAGTGGACATAGTAAAGGATTGGTAAGGCTATGAGCCAGCGCAGATGGGGTGAATAACTCCATGGGGCAAGTGGACATAGCGAAGGATTAGTGGCTACGTTATCAGTGCAGTGAAGCCATTTATGACTTCATGGGGCAAAGTGATCGTAGCAAGGTATGTTGGGTGATCGAAGTGGTGAATATCGTATGCTTTACGCACTGAGTGAGAGATGTGAGGATGGATGCTATGTTTGATTGTTTGCCATCACTATCACATGCACACCCCCACCTCCGTATCTTTACACCATTTGATATGGCACCTTAGAGTGTTGTACAGTATGTAGTGCTAACTCTTTGGTTGCAGGCCCAGGTTCATGTATGTTTTAGTCTACCTGTTATTGTTCTGTTTAGATGCTTATCGATCATACTAGGCTTTATGTCTGACCCAGAGTTTTATGTCTCCTCTTATTACTCTGGGTGCTCACACGAGCAGACTAGAGACAGGTTAGCTGGTGATGCGCGAGTAGCTGATTCGGAGGTGGGCAGGAGGCTTCCACGTATGATATATATAGATATTCTCCCTGTGTCATTGGTGGTCGCTACTTGGGCATTAGTAGTGTACCTCCTTTATCTTTCTTTTGCTTTGAGACAGTTTGAAAAGTTGTAATAATGTTTAACTTTGGATCATAAGCTGTACTTGGATTTTTCGCTGCTATGTTAGTTGTTTCAGCTTATGCAATGTCTCACCTATTTTATGTCAAGTATGTTATTATTATATTTTATTCTATGCGTTGTGAGACATTCTACAGGTTCTTTGTTAGTTCATTTCCTTCTTTCCTTTCCTCCTGACGACCCGTTCCGTGCCAACTGGACATGTGTACAGCGCACCTTTAGAGTAAATGTCGGTTGGTGCGGGGCGGGCCGTCATAGTTAATTTCATTTCCTTCCAACTGTTTTGCCCCTTGCATTCTTACTTTCTCACTCCCATGCGCAAGCAGCATGTCCCCAATCACCTTCTCCCATAATTTTTTTCCTTCATGCGTTGCATATGCAACAAGATTTACAGCAAGGAAAAATGAAAAATGAGGTCCCCTACCACTCGATGTTATCTGGTACTATTTAATTGGGTTGGATCACTTCCCATTTAGAGTTGCTAACTTTCTCTCTCCATCAACGCAGACTGCGCCATGCCCCTTCCTTCACCGCCACCGTCCGTATCCCTTCCCACCATTCACCCACTCTTCCAGTTCCATTCTTTTACTGTTTCACACATGATTATATGCATGTACAGTACAACACAAGGCTGAGTAGCTTTGAGGTTCGCGTTATTATATTTAGACAGAGAAGACGTGGTTTAACTTGAACTATGGGAGGAGAAGGCTTTCCTTCTCTTTTTTTTCATATATTGGTGGAAGGAAGAAACTGAATGGGGGAGTTGTGGGTAAAAGGAAGGATACGTGTGTATATATAAGGGGAGTAAATGTGGGCAGTACGCTATCATTAAATCCTATTTTATTCGGTTACTTGGGACGCACGGGTAGATAGTGTGGTGGCCAAGGTAAAATAAAATATATAAATTCGGGCGTGTTATATATTCATAAAAGCAAATGCCACTTTGTTTGGCACGCAAGTACTGACGAAGTGTGAAGCCCAAGGTATTGTGTATATATTATAACAGACAGTCACATATATAGACAAGCGCACGTTATAACTTGTTTGACATGTATTAATCATAACATGATCATCACATTTGAATATCTCCCCAACGCACATATAATTTATACAGTTATTTAGCGATATAGAACCCTATACACAAATATAGTTATAAAAATAATTGTTTACATGTGCGTGTACCCTATTTGATTTGCTCCTAAGTTTTATATTATTAATTCTACAGCTTTTAATGTTGACCGTTAAATCCGTATCGATGCCCACTCAACCCCGAACACAATGGAAATAATTCTACTACTACGCCTCAATGATACGGTTTCAATAAAATTTATTGTACTGAAAACGGACTTCATTTGCACAACACCGATATTTTAATTTACTGGTTAACCTCTAAATATTGTCTACCGACAAGATAACTCCGTTGGTCTCCAAACTGCAAAACTAGCAATAACTAATGATGCGCATTCCAATAAAACTTGTTTCGTCGAAAACAGAGGATGTTTTAATTATATTATAAATTATATATGTTCGAACTTCAAATAATTTCGATTAAAAATCCATTATACTTCCAATATAATATATAACACATTTAAATATTCCAATTTAAATGGCAGAAAAATCTGGGACGTTACATTCTTCCTCCCTTAAAAGAATTTCGTCCCCGAAATTACAAGGTAAGAAGAATTCTCCGAACTTGATTATTTTAAATTAATTATTCTTGAATTATTACCAAAACTAAATCAACTCTTTATAATTCTCGAAAAGTTTTGTCAGCAGCTCCTCTGCACGGCTTGATCAGAACAATTTCAAATGCCACTCTGGGCCTCAACTTTTCCAAAAGAAAACAAAACGCCAATTGGCTACCCAACTCAGGGGTATAAAATCAATCAATCTAGTCAATATATTAAGGTTTACCTATTTGTCGGGAAAATCAATTCCAATTCCGCAGCAAATCAACTAACTGCTCTTCGTCTGTACTTTCAGTCTGTATGACCAAATCATCACCACAGCCTTCTGAAATCTGCACTAAACTCTACTCACAATGCAAATGACAATCCAGGGTTAAAATAGTTTAATTTATTCCATAACCGATTTTATTTCCAATTTATTATGCTTGGATCTATTTCCTTGCCTCAAATTTTATCGATTTTGTATTAACTCGTTGTTGAATTCTATTCAACCAATTCAACATCAACTTATTTGAATTATACTCAACACTAATACTTACTAGTTCGTATTCACTTTGGTTAAACAAACATTAATATCAGTTTATGATTGATTTATATTATTATCCATTTGATTTTCAATTTCCAAATTTATTTAATTCAATTTCATTTCTTAAATTAATTCAACTTAACCAGATTAAGTTTCATCCCCATATCCAATTCAATTGACCATCTTATTTTCTAAATACTAGTCTAATTTCATTCCATAATTCCATTTGAATTCAATTTAAAATAAACAAAACAATCCAGCAACCAATATAATATAGAAAATTATTTCCTTTTCTATAAAAATATAATCTGAACAAAATTATTTCATTTACCATGTTTATAAAACAATATCGTGTCAATGGCCTGTTTAATATGGTTTCTCAACGCTCGAACCAATTAATCAACACAATACAAAACAGTTTATATAAAATCTACAAATACGCTCTCTCGTATATACACTTGAACTCAATCTAGGGTGTCACTAACCCCATCACTACTGAGTTACGGCACAGAGCCAAGGTTACAACTCAACCAATGGCTCTAATACCAACTGTAACAACCCAAATTTCTGGTACCTTTTGAGCTGACCAAATAACACCGGTTCAACCCAAAATGTACTGAAAATTCAGATGCCAATAGAAAGAATTTAGAGGATGAGATAAGAAAGAAAGAAATATTAGAATAGGAGAAGAAGAAACAATACTGTACAGAGTCTCATATCGCAGCGGAAAAATATAATATTGAATTAACTTTTATTGAGAGCTCGTAAAATACTTACAATATTAGAGTACATCAACACACTTGGACAGTTATAACAACCTGTCCTCATATACATCACACAGCGGAATATACTAGATAAAAACCATATGTCAGAACTCCTCCAGCACGTCTTCTAAACTTTGTATTATCGAATGACCTGAACCTGTAACCCGGGCTAACCCGAGCATTACAAACACCGGGTCAGTCTGGTGAAGCAGAGTGAGAAACCCACTAAGTTTATATAACATCCATATTGATTTTAAAGTCCAAAATCGTTTGAAAGGAAAGGATAATAGTAAGACCAGCCCACACATAAACAAAAACGGTTTTTACCTTACTATAACCCAAAACAGTTTTGAAATCAAATCTTATTATGATATTATAATAGTATCTAAATACAAATAAATAACAATTTAGCCGAACGCTTGCATCTCACGCTCCACATATATAGTATACAATTAAAATCGTGGGCGCTTATTGGAGATTGGATTCCAACTATGACAAGATATGGGACCACCTGCAGATAGTGTATCTCTAAAGGCGAATACACTGGGTTCAACAAGAACGTCTTGCAACCCGGCCCACACACGACCGACCACTCATTTCGCTTGAGTATATCGAATGTATATCACCAACATTTTGGATCAACAACCGTTTCCCGAAAAGGGACAACATCGATAGATTAAAGAATAAAATGGAATTTCTCTAGATAGGTGATTATACATACTAATGGGTGCGACTGTAATAACCCGGAAATCTGAGCCAATTTAAAATTTTTATTTTGGCAATTTTTGCGAATTTTGAATATTTAAGATGAATTATTTTAAATAATAACGATGAGGAATTTATTTTGAATAGAATTCGAATGTGTATATTCGTTTGAATTGACGATAGAATATAAATATTTATTTATAAATATAAAAGTAATTGAAAATGGCGCAGTAGTTCGATAATTTGATTTCAAATTTCAAATGAATGTACAAGATTCAATATAAACCAGATTTTTGTGAAACCAAAAATATTTGAATCTAATTGAGAATATCTTTCCAACGAAGCCAAAAAATCAAAGTTTCATAGCGGGGATAAAAAGTTATGTCCAATTGAAATTTCAGAATAGTCGCTATGGTACTCTGGCCCATAAAAATGGAAATTTTACAAACGACCTCAGAATTCGACAAAACCACTTTTGTTGGATCCAGGATGTCAAGTTATTGCTAGGTTCCAAAATTCATAATTTTCTGAATCAATATGTGAGCGTGGCAAAAGAAAACGTGTTTTGACAGTTTCAGTTGATTTTAATCGACTAGAAAATGGCCATTTTTCAAACGGTCTCGGAATTTGACGAAATTAGTTTTTTTAGGACCGTATCGTCAATAATAAGCTAGAAATTATATTTTCTGGGATTTTTCGGGTTAGTATGCGACCCCAGTAAATTGAAATGTGCATTCAAATTCAATTATATAGATTTATATTTTGATTTGACGGAAACTAATCTAAACAATTGAATCGGCGTATGAAATATATCCCATTGTGTTCGGAATGGGGGTAATTAGCTATGGACGACAGGCGATGGGTCTCGTTTGGAGGTCGAAATAAAAAGTTGCTTTTAGGAAATTTTAAAATAACAAAATATATTATTTATATAAACCCCCCTATTTCTTTCCTTTCCCCGTTCAGTATATCAGAAGAAAAAAAGAAAAAAAGAAAACCTAATCGATCGCCAACCGCGTAGCCCCTCTACCCCACTGCCACCGCCGTTAACAGATCGCAACCCCCTCCCCAAACTCCTACGATGCCACCACCTCCCCTCTTCTCTCGCATCGCTCCTCTCCAGCGTCAAATCGAGGTACTCCAAACCCTAGAAGCCTTCGCCGTAGCTGCCGCCCACCGCCGAGACCACCGAGCCACCCCCCTCAACCGCGACGCAGCTCCGCCCCACCAGACTCCGACCGTGACCCTCCACCATCTGAAACTGTGAGTTTTAATTTTTTTTTTTAGTTTTAATATAAATCCGAATTCAATTTTTATTTCCAGTTCTAAATGGTGTATAGATTAAGCGTAAAGGCTTGATTTTTAGAAAATATAAAGATTATATTTTAATGACACAAAGATTCAATTTTTATATGATAAAAAGTTTTAATTTATGATAAAGTTGCGATTTTTATCATGCGCATATCATTTGATAAGGTTGCGATTTTTATTATGTACATCATTAGATAAAAATACGGTTTTTGTTTATGAAGTGGCGGTATGAAGGTAAAGGCGAGATTTTTATATATGTAAAGACGAATTTTTATGAATATAAAAGGTGATTTCTATGTAAATGGCTTTGGAAAAAAAATTACAATTTTCTTACTATAAAAAGATTACACCTTTAGCAGTGAAAAGATTATATTTTCAGAAACAAAAAGATTAGATTTTTAATTATCTAAAGGTAAGATTTTTAGCTTTATAAAAAATTGATTTTTAGTTAGGTAAAAATATAATCTTTATCGATATGAAGTCGTTGTAGAAATATAATGATTATTATATATGCAGCGTTATAAAAATGTGATTTTTATATAAATAGCAGCAATATAAAAATGTGATTTTTATATATGTAGTGGCTACGGGCAACGAAAGTGACGAAAGGCGAGCACGACGAAGATTTTCTACATATGAAGAGTCACGGTGTATTGGATTAGCTAGTCGATGAGAACTTCTCACTTTTAATTTAATTTTCTAGTTAAAATATATACTAGGATGCAGACGGTGTTTAGTAGCACCCGACACCCGTCGTCCACAGACCGTGGACGGCTTGTATGCTTGTTTGTTTGATTTTGATGTGTAGTTGATTGTGTGATGTGATGTGAAATGAAATAAAATATTTATGTAGTTAAAAATATTTTATAGTTGAAAATATAATTTTTAACATGAATGTGAATAAATAAATATAAACAAATCGGATGATGTGTTTATATACACACATTTAACTGATATTGATTGGGATGATAAATTTTATACATCGCCCAACTGCACAAATAAAATCTGTGTTTGATTGTTTGAAACCCCACATGGGTGTTGGGATGATATATGACATACACTAATCCCAATAATTAGCTGTATGTCAATCGATTGATTTACAGGCTGTTATAAGCGTTGAATATTTTTATTTGATGCTTATACAGTGTAGAACACACATTGGATGATGGTTGGGTTTTTATCGTCATTGTTGCATATATGAATTTGATGAAATCCATATAACTGAAATTATATGGTAATTGACAGTGTCTGATTCCAGTTTAGAATTATCAAATAATTTCAAAATAACATTCTTTGAATATTGATATGTGAAGCCATGTTAAGTTGTTACACGCCATTTTAACACGAACGGGAATTTTGTCGATTTCATAATGAATATTGAAAGTGATTTTTAAATCGAATATTTAGAAATGAATTCGAATTGAAATTGAATAGAAATGAATTCGAATTGAATTTGAATAGAAATGAATTCGAATTGAAATTGAATAGAAATGAATTCGAATTGAAATTGAATAGAAATGAATTCGAATTGAAATTCAAATAGAGATGAATTCGAATCGAAATTGAATTGAAAACGAACTGAAATTGAATTAAAAATCAATTTGAATTTGAAATCAATTTGAAATGAATTTAAAACGAATTTATAAGGAAAAAAAATTCAATTTTGATTTGAATTTGAAATGAAGTTGAAATCGTTTCGAAAACGAATTTAAAACGATTTATAAAATACGTTTTAAAAGGAAATCGATGAAATATATATATATATATATATATATATATATATATATATATATACAATATAATGGCCTGAATAGAACGCGCCGCGCTGCGGTAGTTCGCGAATTTCGACCATTGACTTCGAATGGATATTGTGAGAGATCCGACCGTCGGATTCTCCTAAAACTAGAACCGTTGGGTTCGTATCGAAAAGAGCTTTCTAACGGATATTAGAAATTTGAAATCTAACGGTTGGATTTGGAATTATGTTCAAATCAAATTTTAAAAAGGTCGCTGTAAGTGCAGTTCGATGGCCGTTGATGGAAATCAACTGTACGGGCCTTGATAAAATTATTAAAAATAGTAATAATTTGTGTAAAATCATAAGAAATGATCTGGGAAAAACTAGGATGAAAAACTCCAGATATGAAAAGATAAAAATAGATTTTTATCGAAATGAACTAGTTTTGAACTAGAATTATAATTCTATTTATTTTTAAAATAAATAAAGTGGATTTGAAATGGTTTTAAAAGTAACCAGAATTTCCAATAATTGAATTGGAATGGATTTGAATCGAAATTGTCTTTGGAATATTTTGATGTTGGATTTCGTGATTATATAGATAGCGTTATGGAAATTTGAAAGATATATAGATATCGTTATTTCAAATACGATATTTGTTGGTCATAGAATTCGATATTGAATATAGGCCGATATATTTTCTATTCAGAGCCTTGTATTTAATATCAAATGTGATTTGGGTTTGTTGTGAACGGTGTCTTCATTAACACTGTTCTTAAGCCCAGTTGAGAAAAAGATTAAATCTTTCTGTTTAGATTTAATGAAGTGTACCAATTAAATAATATTTAATTGGAATTTAATTGGTATTGATTTTTGGGTTTATCGTGAACAGTGTTTTAAATAGCACTTTTTCTTTAACCTGATAATTAATGGAATGGGATTTTGGGTTGTCGTAAACGGTATCTTCAATAATACTGGTCTCAGCCCCAAAGGAGTCAAGAAAATCAGAAACTAACTCAAGATTAGTTAAGTTGAATGGTTTCTAGGGTATTGATCTGATGTTGGTTTCGGCCTTCGGGGTTAATACTTTGGGAATTGCTCAATTGCTAATTTACGGTTAAGGACTGATGGAAATGTGATGTGATTTTGGGGTTTATCGTGAACCGTGTTTTAAAATGACATCGGTTCTTTAACGCAGTTAAAGATTAAAACTAAGTGGAGTTTTAATGAATCTTTAATTAGATTGAAAAGATCGAGAATGGAGTATCACCAGTTTTGCTCCAGGCGATAGTTAAATCTTTAATTAGATTTGAACGTGAAATGGTAATTGAATTTACCAATAACACCGTTGTGTTAGATATGAAGTATGACCGGTTTTACTTCATGGGATGAATAGGTTGGGATTGGGAAATAAAATAAATAATTGCTTCGGTGTGGTTCGCTAATCCCGACTAGTTTGAAGTGATATTCAATGGAAGATCAAAGGATAAATTTAAAAGAATTTATCTTTGATAAAATTAATGGAAACATTTCCCTAAGAATGTGAAATTTAGAAACTAACTGTAGGTTAGCTAAGTTGGATGGTTTCTTGGATATTGATCTGAGGTTGGTTTTGGCCTTTGTGGTTAATATTTGGAGAATTATTCTCTTGTTAATTTACGGTTAGTGACCGATGAATTGGAATGAAGCGTATGTTGTGTTTGTGTAACACTTGTTTATTATATGCGCGAGTTATTCAGAAAGACCGGGTTTATCCCATTCTGAATAACTGATTCGACGATGAGTCGAAGATGAAGACGGTGGTTGAAGACCGGAGGTCTTCACGTCGTTTGGGTGATTACTGATGATCTTGATTGGGATGTACACCCAAGAGGAGTGAATCAGTTGGTGATCGTCCAGACGTACTTGGAGATCGATGGATATGCGAGGAATAAGGTTCCTCCGGTTTCGTTCAGACCCAGAATGGACTTGTGAATGGATGTGTGTCTGACATCGGATTTCATTCTGTGTGATTGATATTGGTTGCATAGCGTGAATTGCCTGTGTGGCATGCTAAGATGCAAATGATCAATGCTTTTGTTGAAAAGCAGAGTCGTGTGATTGATGATCAAAGCACAGTCTGTGTGGCATAGCTTTGTGTAGCGTTGATTCGCGAGCCTCACACCCCGATAGTGAACCAGAAACGGGAGAGGACTGCAGAGAGAACATGCGTTTCCTTCTAGCTAAGAGTTATGTCAGTGTTTTTACACGACCTAACATTTTACTTATGTGGATGATGGATAGCGAGGCGCCTCGGATATATCGGTCATTCTCGAACCGATGGAGTTATTTGTTGGCTCATTTCGCCCCATAGGGCGGGGAGATGTAGTGTTCAGGATTTCGTCTAATCTACATCGGTGGACAGCCCTGAAGATCCAAGGGACGATGCGTTCTGTTCCTGAGGGGCGGGCTAGAGCATCTCGAATCAGTAGAGGACTATATTTTTCCTCGGTTCACATATGGAAATCCAACTTCCAAATACGTGACATTTGCGGTTTTGATTGTAGTTCCTAGTATGGCGACATGATATATGGTACCCATGCCGTCTAGGATTGTACATTTATATTTGAAGTTGTTTTGACACCATACACCTATTATAGTATCAAATGATTTGTTTTAAACGTATCAACCATGCTTTGGCTATTATAAGGGAAAACCCTATCCTATGGTTTATGTTGCATTGTGTGATGGGACCTGGGTCTTATAATAGCTTCATTTTTCTTTATTTAGCATTGCGCTGTTTGTTTTATGCACTGATATTCTTAGGAGGAAACCTGTTCCGTGTTGTACGGCGTGGTCGCTTGATTTACCTAACTTTAAAAATAAAGATTAATAACTGTTTTAGTTCTCACACCAGTCACGTGACTGACATGGGTTTATTTTTTTAACCTAAACTCTAGGTGCCCTTATTTTGACATGGGCAGCTAGTAGTTTTGGTTTTGCAGATTTATATTCATAGGATCCTAATTTGCAGCTGGAACGATACTCGGAAAGCTCTGTATCCGTGTATTACTTCTAGTTGTGTTTTGTATTATTCTCCGCTGCGATGTATTTAAATGTAATTTAAATCTCTGATATTTTTTGTGTAATATTTATTCATACTCTATATGTTCTTGTATTCTGATGGAATTGTTGTATAAACAATGAAATGTTCTTCTGTTTGCGTTCTGATGTGTCTTGTCCTCAAATCAATCGGTGATTTCCCGTAAGGGGATTTCGGGTCGTTTCATCGTCGTATCAGAGCTTTGGTTTACAGAGCTTGGAGAACAAGACACATTAGAACCATACGAAAGAATTCATCAGAAATTGGATTAGTAATTTCCAATGAGAATGACTCGTTAGAGATGGGATCAGTAGTGTCCTAGAACGAGTGTGAAGAGTATATTTTTAAAGTGAAAATAATTTTTGTTTTGAAAATTTAAATCAATTATTCGTATTTGATTATTTATTTTAAATTGATTAGGATAATCCAATATATAATGATTTTGCATATATGTCTTGCAAACGTGTATTCGAAGTTTTAATGTACTGGATGGTTATAGAATCACACTCTAGTTGCCCGGGGATAATTCTGGTGACGGGGCACCATCGCTTGTATTTTTTTTCGAGTTTCAAAAGTGAGATATCTATATATTTCCAATCGACTGGTGTGAGAACCAAAATTAGATAGGGCCTATTGTTGTGATTTGGCATCAAAAACGTGATTTTTGACTATATATCAAAGTTATGAATTTAAAAAATTAAGCCACTAATTGATTGTTAATTGTGCTGTTTGATTATTGTTTGAGTAGTTGCTGATTAAGTTGTTTGATTATTGTTTGATTAATTAAATGTTGAACCTATAACCAAATTGAATCAAATAGTGAGTTGTATTGAAAATTAGTCGCATTTGCTTGCATATACATGTACTTACATTGAACAGGTCATAGCAAGGAGGCTAGAGCAGAAGAATAAAATTGTTTGCCCGATAAATAGGTACATGTTTACCATAATTTACTGTTTGGTTGGGGTGATGACGATTTTATGAGCCGATTGGCTTTTTCTTTTTCTTTTGGATTGAAGAAGGCCAAGGGAGGCTATACGAAATATCCCGAAGTCCCCGGTACAGGGGAGGTTATGGCGAATTTTTTCGAAAACTTAGGGTGTTAGCCAAATTTTTGAAAAATTTGAAAAGTTCTTAGAAACTGAAAAGTTGAAGAACATAAGCCGTAATGAAAATAATGGAAGTTGAGTTGATTAGTTAAACAACTTTCGGCTTCGTTCCTTATCGGGGACGAAAAGTTTTAAGTGGGGGGGGACTGTAATAACCCAGAAATCTGAGCCAATTTAAAATTTTTATTTTGGCAATTTTAGCAAATTTTGAATATTTAAAATGAATTATTTTAAATAATAATGATGACGAATTTATTTTGAATAGAATTCGAATGTATATATTCGTTTGAATCGACGATAGAATATAAATATTTATAAATATAAAAGGAATTGAAAATGGCGCGGTAGTTCGATAATTCGATTTCAAATTTCAAATGAATGTACAGGATTCAAAATAACCCGGATTTTTGTGAAACAAAAAATATTTGAATCTAATTGAGAATATCTTTCCAACGAATCCGAAAAATCGAAGTGCCATCGCGGGAATAAAAAGTTATGTCCAATTGAAATTTCAGAATAGCCGCTATGGAATTCTGGCCCTTAAAAATGGAAATTTTACAAACGACCTCAGAATTCGACGAAACCACTTTTGTTGGATCCAGGATGTCAAGTTATTGCTAGGTTCCAAAATTCATAATTTTCTGAATCAATATGTGAGCGTGGCATAGGAAAACGTGTTTTGACAGTTTCAGTTGATTTTAATCGACTGGAAAATGGCCATTTTTCAAACGGTCTCGGAATTTGATGAAATTAGTTTTGTTAGGACTGTATCGTCAATATGAAGCTAGAAATTATTTCTTTTGGGATTTTTCGGGTTAGTATGCGACCCCAGTAAATTGAAATATGCGTTCAAATTCAATTATACAGATTGATATTTTGATTTGATGGAAACTAATCTAAACAATTGAATCGGCCTACGAAACATATCCCATTGTGTTCAGAATGGGGGTAATTTGCTATGGACGACAGGCGGTGGGTCTCGTTTGGAGGTTGAAATAAAAAGTTGCTTTTAGAAAATTTTAAAATAATAAAATATATTATTTATATAAACCCCCCATTTCTTTCCCTTCCCCGTTCAGTATATCAGAAGAAAAAAAAGAAAACCTAATCGATCGTTGACCCTGTAACCCCTTTACCCCACCCCCATCGCCGTTAACGGATCGCAACCCCCTCCCCAAACTCCGACGATGCCACCACCTCCCCTCTTCTCTCGCATCGCTCCTCTCCAATGTCAAATCGAGGCACTCCAAACCCTAGAAGCCCTCGCCGTAGCTGCCGTCCACCGCCGAGACCACCGAGCCACCCCCCTCAACCAGCTCCGCCCCACAAGACTCCGACCGTGACCCTCCACCATCTGAAACTGTGAGTTTTAATTTATTTTTATTTAGTTTTAATATAAATCCAAATTCAATTTTTATTTTCAGTTCTAAATGGTGTATAGATTAAGTGTAAAGGCTAGATTTTTAGAAAATATAAAGATTATATTTTAATAACGCAAAGATTCGATTTTTATATGATAAAAAGTTTTAATTTTTATTTATGATAAAGTTGCGATTTTTATCATGCATATATCATTTGATAAGGTTGAGATTTTTATCATGTACATCATTAGATAAAAATACGGTTTTTATTTATGAAGTGGCGGTATGAAGGTATAGGCGAGATTTTTATATATGTAAAGACGAATTTTTATGAATATAAAAGGTGATTTCTATGTAAATGGCTTTGGAAAAAAATACGATTTTCTCAGTATAAAAAGATTACATCTTTAGCAGTGAAAAGATTATATTTTTAGAAACAAAAAGATTAGATTTTTAATTATCTAAAGGTAAGATTTTTAGCTTTATAAAGAATTGATTTTTATTTAGGTAAAAATATAATCTTTATCGATATGAAGTCGTTGTAGAAATATAATGATTATTATATATGCAGCGTTATAAAAATGTGATTTTTATATAAATAGCAGCAATATAAAAGTGTGATTTTTGTATATGTAGTGGCTACGGGCAACGAAAGTGACGAAAGGCGGGCACGACGAAGATTTTCTACCTATGAAGAGTCGCGGTGTATCGGATTAGCTAGTCGGTGAGAACTTCTCACTTTTAATTTAATTTTATAGTTAAAATATATACAAGGATGCAGACGGTGTTTAGTAGCACCCGACACCCGTCGTCCACAGACCATGGATGGCTTGTATGCTTGTTTGTTTGATTTTGATGTGTAGTTGATTGTGTGATGTGATGTGAAATGAAATAAAATATTTATGCAGTTAAAAATATTTTATAGTTGAAAATATAATTTTTAACGTGAATGTGAATAAATAAATATAAACAAATCAGATGATTTGTTTATATACACACATTTGACTGATATTGATTGGGACGATAAATTTTATACATCTCCCAACTGCACAAATAAAATCTGTGTTTAATTGTTTGAAACCCCACATGGGTGTTGGGATGATATATGACATACACTAATCCCAATAATTAGCTGTATGTCGATCGATTGATTGACAGGCTGTTATAAGCGTTGAATATTTTTATTTGATGCTTATACAGTGTAGAACGCACATTGGATGATGGTTGGTTGTTTATCGTCATTGTTGCATATATGAATTTGATGAAATCCATATAACTGAAATTATATGGTAATTGACTGTGTCTGATTCCAGTTTAGAATTGTCAAATAATTTAAAAATAACATTCTTTGAATATTGATATGTGAAGCCATGTTAAGTTGTTACACGCCATTTTAACACGAACGGGAATTTTGTCGATTTCATAATGAATATTGAAAGTGATTTCAAAATCGAATATTTAGAAATGAATTCGAATTGAAATTGAATAGACATGAATTCGAATTGAAATTGAATAGAAATGAATTCGAATTGAAATTGAATAGAATTGAATTCGAATTGAAATTGAATAGAAATGAATTCGAATTGAAATTCAAATAGAGATGAATTCGAATTGAAATTGAATTGAATTGAAAACGATCTGAAATTGAATTAAAAATCGATTTGAATTGAAATCAATTTGAAATGAATTTAAAACGAATTTATAAGGAAAAAAAATTCAATTTTGATTTGAATTTGAAATGAAGTTGAAATCTTTTCGAAAACGAATTTAAAACGATTTATAAAATACGTTTTAAAAGGAAATTGATGAAATATATATTATATATATAATATAATGGCCCGAATAGAACGTGTCGCGCTGCGACAGTTCGCGAATTTCGACCATTGACTTCGAATGGATATTGCGGGAGATCCAACCGTCGGATTCTCCTAAAATCGGAACCGTTGGGTTCGTATCGAAAAGTTCTTTCTAACGGATATTAGAAATTTTAAATCTAATAGTTGGATTTGGAATTATGTCCAAATCAAATTTGGAAAAGGTCGTTGTAAGTGCAGTTCGATGGCCGTTGATGGAAATCAACTGTACGGGCCTTGATAAAATTATTAAAAATAGTAATAATTTGTGTAAAATCATAAGAAATGATTTGGGAAAAGCTGGGATGAAAAACACCAGATTTGAAAAGATAAAAATAGTTTTTTATCGAAATGAACTAGTTTTGAACTAGAATTATAATTCCATTTATTTTTAAAATAAATAAAGTGGATTTGAAATGGTTTTAAAAGTAACCAGAATTTCCAATAATTGAATTGGAATGGACTTGAATCGAAATTGTCTTTGGAATATTTCGATGTTGGATTTCGTGATTATACAGATAGCGTTATGGAAATTTGAAAGATATATAGATATCGTTATATACAATACGATATTTGTTGGTCGTAGAATTTGATATTGAATATAGGCCGATATATTTTCTATTCAGAGCCTTGTATTTGATATCAAATGTGATTTGGGTTTGTCATGAACGGTGTCTTCATTAACACTGTTCTTAAGCCCAGTTGAGAAAAAGATTAAATCTTTTTGTTTAGATTTAATGAATTGTACCAATTAAATAATATTTAATTGGAATTGAAATGGTATTGATTTTTGGGTTTATCGTGAACAGTGTTTTAAATAACACTTGTTCTTTAACTCAATAATTAATTGAATGTGATTTTGGGTTGAACGGTATCTTCAATAATACTGTTCTCAACCCCAAAGGAGTTAAGAAAATCAGAAACTAACTGAAGATTAGTTAAGTTGAATGGTTTCTAGGGTATTGATCTGATGTTGGTTTCAGCCTTCGGGGTTAATACTTTGGGAATTGCTCACTTGCTAATTTACGGTTAGGGACTGATGGAAATGTGATGTGATTTTGGGGTTTATCGTGAACCGTGTTTTAAAATGATATTGTTTCTTTAACCCAATTAAAGATTAAAACTTAGTGGAGTTTTAATGACTCTTTAATTAGATTGAAAAGATCGAGAATGGAGTATCATCAGTTTTGCTCCAGACGATAGTTAAATCTTTAATTAGATTTGAACTTGAAATGGTAATTGAATTTACCAATAACACCGTGGTGTTAGATATGAAGTATGACCGGTTTTACTTCATGGGATGAATAGGTTGGGATTGGGAAATAAAATAAATAATTACTTCGGTGTGGTTCGCTAATCCTGACTAGTTTGAAGTGATATTCAAAGGAAGAATAAAGGATAAATTTAAAATAATTTATCTTTGATAAAATAAATGGGAACCCTTCCCTAAGAATGTGAAATTTAGAAACTGACTATAGGTTAGCTAAGTTGGATGGTTTCTTGGATATTGATCTGATGTTGGTTTCGGCCTTCGGGGTTAATATTTGGGGAATTATTCTCTTGTTAATTTACGGTTAGTGACCGATGAATTGGAATGAGGCGTATGTTGTGTTTTTGTAACAATTGTTTATTATATACGCGAGTTATTCAGAAAGACCGGGTTTATCCCATTCTGAATAACTGATTCGACAATGAGTCGAAGATGAAGACGGTTGTTGAAGACCAAAGGTCTTCACGTCGTTTGGGTGATTACTGATGATCTTGATTGGGATGTACACCCAATAGGAGAAAATCAGTTGGTGATCGTCCAGACGTACTTGGGGATCGATTGATATGCGAGGAATAAGGTTCCTCCGGTTTCGTTCAGACCCAGAATGGACTTGTAAATGGATGTGTGTCTGACATTGGATTTCATTCTTTGTGATTGATATCAGTTGCATAGCGTGAATTGCCTGTGTGGCATGCTAAAATGAAAATGATCAAGGCTTCTGTTGAAAAGAAGAGTCTTGTGATTGATGATCAAAGCACAGCCTGTGTGGCATAGCTTTGTGTAGCGTTGATTAGCGAGCCTCAAACCCCGGTAGTGAACCAGAAACGGGAGAGGACTGCAGGGAGAACATGCGTTTCCTTCTAGTTAGGAGTTGTGTCAGTATTTTTACACGGCCTGACATTTTACTTATGTGGATGATAGATAGCGAGGCGCCTCAGATATATCGGTCATTCTCGAACCGATGGAGTCATTCGTTGGCTCATTTACGCCCCATAGGGCGGGGAGACATAATGTTCAGGATTTCGTCTAATCCACATCAGTGGACCAGCCCTGAAGATCCAAGGGACGATGCGTTTTATTCCTGAGGGGCGGGCTAGAGCGTCTCGAATCGGTAGAGGACTATCTTTTGCCTCGGTTCACTGATGGAATTCCAACTTCCAAATACGTGACATTTTCGGTTCTGATTGTAGAGCCTAGTATGGCGACATGATATATGGTACCTACGCCGTCTAGGATTGATACATTTATATTTGAAGTTGTTTTGACACTATACACCTATTATAGTATCAAATGATTTGTTTTAAACGTATCAAGCATGCTTTGGCTATTATAAGGGAAAACCCTATCCTCTGGTTTGTGTTGCATTGTGTGATGGGACCTGGGTCTTATAATAGCTTCATTTTTCTTTATTTAGCATTGCGCTGTTTGTTTTATGCACGGGTATTCTTGGGAGGAAACCCGTTCCGTTGTTATATGGCGTGGTCCCTTGATTTACCTAACTTTAAAAATGAATATTAATAACTGTTTTAGTTCTCACACCAGTCACATGACTGACCTGGGGTTTATTGTTTTAACCTAAACTCTGGGTGCCCTTATTTTGACACGGGAAGCTAGTAGTTTTGGTTTTGCAGATTTATATTCACAGGATCCTGATTTACAGCTGGAACGATACTCGGAAAGCTCTGTATCCGTGTATTACTTCTAGTTGTGTTTTGTATTATTCTCCGCAGCGATGTATTTAAATGTAATTTAAATCTCTGATATTTTCTGTGTAATATTTATTCATACTCTGTATATTCTTGTATTCTGGTGGAATTGTTGTAATAAACAATGAAATGTTCTTCTGTCTGCGTTATGATGTGTCTTGTCCTCAACTCAATCCGTGATTTCTCGTAAGGGTGATTTCGGGTCGTTTCAGCGACCCACAGAGCCATGCTACCTGCCCGATTTTTGTCATTTCCCAGTTGTGAGGCTTGATGTTATAATCGACTTTTGGAACATCTGGCCATCATTCACATCGTCCTTACATGTCATCCAGGAATAGGATGAGCCGAAGGCACCCTCCTACCGCATCCAAAGGATCAGTAGCGAGAAGTCCTTGCAATCCTCAAAACTTCAACCACGACCGAATCATAGTTTAAAAACCTCTGGTAACTAGCCAGAGAAATTCAACAGTAATCCTTCCACTTACGAAGATCCACGGTCTTCAATGCTCCATCTCAACCATCTTTTGATATCTTCACGTTTATGTATTTATTGGTCGGAATGGTTTTCGAATATAAATTCGATCCCGGTCTTTCCGAACCAATAATCGATTTGGCCAGATTTTGATAGTCGGTGATTTAACTATCAAAATAAACAACCATCATCCAAAGAAAAATCAAATAGGTTCATTGGTTCAGAATACAACATCACTTGGCTTTTTCAGTTAAACAGTTAATCACACTTCTAAATCTTTCAACATTTTGAATATCCCTTTCTCCATTCTTATTTCCAAATCCATTTATTCAACTTTTAATTCTTATAATATTCTCCCTAAAAATATTATTTTAATATCCTCAACCAACTTCGTTTCTAAACTAATATCATCCCTGGATAATCGTGAAGTCATTCAAGTTGGGGTATTTTATTTACCTCTTAGACATTGAGTCGACAACACTCTTATCTTCAGAATAGATAGAAGTTTATTAACGAAATCTCATTTTATCACTTTTTCCTCATTACTTATATTTAATTTAGAATCCAATTTAAATAACCATTTATCTTAGTTTAAATAACTTCATTTCACATCTAAAATACTTATCTTTAGATATCATCGTTAGTTCTTTACTTTGAAAATCAACTTCCATCCACTTAAGCTCTTGTTTGATCTTAACTCATATTAATTCTTGTTTGAAACTTTCCTTTTCCTTGGAATTCCTTTCATAATATAAATCAAGGTTCTGACCAATAAGGATATGAGTAAAACTTATTTAAAATCCCTTTTTAATTATAAAATTGTCTTATTCAACTCAAATTCCTTTACCACTATTTCCCTTTCAAATATGATTCACTTTAAAAGTTAAGAAATCTCGACTCGATATATCAAAAGCAACTTGGTTTCATATGAAACACTATTATATATTCAAAATCTTATCTATCGAGTCGCTTTATGAATTCTCATTCATACTATACTTTAAAAACTCGTTTATAGTTCAATTCCTCGTTAATGGTCTAACATTCTCTACATCACATAGTTTACTTCATTATCGGGTATACATAAAATAATCAATCTTTCTTAAGGATTATCTCCAAAATGATGTTTATTTCAAAAATAATTAACAATCCAATAATATTCTTTAATAATCAATTCTCGTACTATTAGTCGACTTAGTCATCTCAACGAGGTTACTTGTTTAACCCTTTCCACTTAATTATTCCTTTTTAAATTAATGAATAATAAATAATTTAAAATAATTTCATTTGATTAAATTAATAATCTAATTAATTAAAATAATCTCATTTAATTGTTAATCGAAAACAATTAATCAAACTCTTAACCATTTTGTTGATTTCCACTTGCTTGCTTAAACTCATTAATCTACAAATCTCGGTTATTATACTCATTTTAAAATTTTAAGATAAAAATAATTATTTATTTTCTTTAATAAGTTCATTTAAAAATAATCTATAAGATAGATTTCAAAACCTGTCTTTTAGTTATAAAACAAATTTTATAACTTTCTTACTACTGATTTACCTGACGGTAAATAAGTCTTTACAAACGATTCATTTTCAGGCCATCTGCCGATAATTACTCAACCAATGTCACCCATTGGTTAACATCAAATAAGTGTTGAATAAGCATTCAACAATCAATAATCAATCAGATTGGTTAAACAGTTCATATAAATAAACAACAATATTTTGAGGAATCCGGTTGGATTCCTCCAACCTGTCCTTCCCTGTATCACAATGGGTTACCTCAAACAATATTTTTATTTATCACAATACAGAGAAATGAACAGTTCAACTAATAACAGTCAACAAACAACTTATAACATCCAATGAAGCATACAATTATATATTTAATACATTTATATTATTGTTAACGTAACCAACCAGGTAAATTACCTTGTTTGGAATTTAATCGTTAAAATAACGATTTAATTCGATTAAATCAAGCAAACACTTAATTTAATCCATGAATAATATTCAACATACAAGCAAACAGTCATTAAATCATCAACCATTGGCAAACATTGCACACAAAATAAAAACAGCTTATATAAAATGTAAACGGGGTAAACTGAGTGAGTTGAACTCACTTTGATTTAATCCTGCGATTTAAACGATTCATTTTCGGGCCATCTGCCGATAATTACTCAACCAATGTCACCCATTGGTTAACATCAAATAAGTGTTGAATTAGGGTTCAACAATCAATAATCAATCAGATTGGTTAAACAGTTCGTATAAATAAACAATAATATTTTGAGGAATCCGGTTGGATTCCTCCAACCTGTCCTTCCCTGTATCCCAATGGGTTACCTCAAACGATATTTTTATTTATCATAATACAGTGAAATGAACAGTTCAACTAATAACAGTCGACAAACAACTTATAACATCCAATGAAGCATACAATTATATATTTAATACGTTTATATTATTATAAACGTAACCAACCAGGTACGTTACCTTGTTTGTAATTTAATCGTTAAAATAATGATTTAATACAATTAAATCAAGCAAACGCTTAATTTAATCCATGAATAATATTCGACATACAAGCAAACACTCATTAAATCATCAACCATTAGCAAACATTGCACACAAAATAAAAACCCAGCTTATATAAAGTATAAACGGGGTAAACTGAGTGAGTTGAATTCACTTTGATTTAATCTTGTGATTTAAACGAGTCGGTTTGATGGAATTAGCAGCTTCCATTGCTAACCAAATCGGCTCCATCCCGTAGCGTTCGTTCACAGATTCCAACGTCTTCTATTCTTGTCGAACTCTGACGACATAGGAGTGCGCTACACAATTTAAATTTTTTGGTTTCAATTCAAATTAATAAACCTTAACTAAATTCGTAATTAATTTACCAAATATGCGTTCACTTAAATGACCACGTTTATTACACCTTTGTATAAAATGGTACGATTATTATCTCATTAGGTACGTTCAATTATTTTTAGGCAAAGACACTTAGACTAGGCAAAATAATTTGTTTAGTAATTGAAAGGGAAAATTGAATCAATTTTGTTTGCCAAATGCAATATTTGTTCAGTAAAACATGTGTAATAGAAGCCATTACTATTAGCATGCTACCTTATATCGTCTGTGCTAGGCTAATCTACACTTTTAATGCTGATAGTCAAGTACCGTTTTTGACTATATAAGTTGGCAATTTGCATTTGTCCGTGATACAATAAACAGGTTAGACAATCTATAGTTTAGACACACTAATGTACTTAATAACTTAAGTTATATATATTATTATTAACTTAATCACATACTTAAGTTAAAAAAAAAAACTTGAATTAGGCATATAAATTATTTTACCTGCTCTATATCACGCTCCATGAGCTTCTGTAACCGGTTCCTCACGTTTTTTCCTATTTTAAAACATACCATTGCTATCCCTTTCCCCTTCTACTTCTATCGTTTCCATCCATTTTTTTTCTTTACTTTAATCGTGAGGCCCAAAAGGCCCATCAATCTTCCCATTACACGCACCGAATTGCATCTTCCTATCTCCATTTCTCAACGCCAGTTTTTCCTTCCCCAACATACACAGTATGTCCTCATGCTACCACTTCCATGAACCACACGTACACACGCAACTCTCCTCCCACTTTCAATAGTGCATAGTAGCTGCCCAGTTCCATGCGTCCGTACCTCACGCAATTCGCTCTTCACTTCAGAAATCTTCCTCACTCCACTACCAACATTAATTTCATTTCCTTCCAACTGTTTTACCCCTTGCATTCTTACTTTCTCACTCCCATGCGCAAGCAGCATGTTCCCAATCACCTTCTCCCATAATTTTTTCCCTCATGCGTTGCATAAGCAACAAGATTTACAACAAGGAAAAATGAAATATGAGGTCCTGTAACGACCCAGAAAATCTGAACAATTTTTTTTAAAATTGGCTAAAATAATGGATTTTAAATATTTAGAATTAATATTTTAAATAATAGCGATGAAAAGTGAGTTTGAATCGACAATTCAAAACGAATATAATTAATTCTAAGTATAAACAAGGCCTGAAATGGCGCGGTAGTTTCAAAATTTGAGTTCAAACTTTGTCGGACTGTACTGGGTGCAAAACAAAACGAATTTGAGTGAAACCAAAAATATTTAAATCTGTTAGTGAATACCTTTCTAATGAATCTGAAAAATAGAAGTTTCATAGCGAGATGCAAAAGTTATGGCCAAATGAATTTTCAGAAAGGTCGCTATGGAATTTATATAGCCCGTGAAATTGGCCATTTTGCAAACGACCTCGGAATTCGACGAAACCACTTTTGTTAGATCCGGTATGTGAAGTTATTACTAGGTTTCAAATTTCATAATTTTTGAAGCTAGTATGTGAGCGAGGCAAAGGAAAACGTGTTTTGGTCAATTACAGTTAAATTGGATCGACCAGAAATGGGCCATTTTTCAAACGGTCTTAGAATTCGACGAAACTAGTTTTGTTTGGACCGTATCGTCAAAACATAGCCAGATTTATCTTTCTGGAATTTTTCGAATCAGTTTGTGGCCCTGGCAAATTGAAATGTACGTTCAAATCGAATATTGAATGTTATATATTTTAATTTGAAGGAAAACTGACTGAAACATTCGAATGGGCCCACGAAACATTTCCCATTGTGTTCGGAATGGGGGTAAAACACTAGGGACGATAGTCGTTGGGTTTGGATTGGGGTTCGCAGGAGGTGAGGGGAATTTTCGGATTTTTAAAACTTTATAAATAAATAAAAAATTATTCGTCCACGTCAGAATGTCCCCGCTTCTCTCTCTCCCCCACCGCGATGTACGACGGAAAACCCTTCAAACTTTCCAGATCAAATTCAAATCGCTCCGATCATCTTCAGGCGAGGCTCCAGTAGGGGTTTTTGAAGATCTCCCTTCCACCTTCAAATCCATGTAGGACTCACCCTCCCTCATCTCGTCTTCGTCGCAAATCGACGCTCCAAAGTCGAGGTCTTCAGGTCGCCGCCGCTGCCAGCTCGAGCCACCGGAGCGGACCCCACCACCATTGACAGGAGCGCGGTTCTGAGCTCGACAACGTGGTATGGTCTGATCGGGTTGCAACTTCGTGGATTGGAGTAAAAATCTAAACCTAGTTTTGAAGCTTCAAGGAGGTATATGGCTGATTTTAATATAAACTATATTATAGCAGTTTAAAGCTCTACGGTTTTTGATTTAACTGTAAAAATCATATCTTTTTCATTTCTTGACGAAATTCAGTGAAACAAGAGACAGTGGACTCATGTGGACGTCTTCTACATTCTAGAAGAGACCGCGTATTTTTCTGAGCCTTCTGCTATTTTTTTTGGAGTGGAACCCAATGTGAGATTTCTAATTTATAAACGATATGGAAAACGACGATGTATAAATTATAAAGTCGATGTATGAGTTATATAAGCGTTGTACACCTCTTTTATAAGCGTTGTATAAGTTGTACGTTCGATGTATAAGTTGTACATGCGTTGTAAAAATTATATATGTGTTGAAATAGAAGTGATATGCTATATATATACGCCCCTCGTCCACAAACCATGGACGATATTTATTGGTTGTGATTGGTGTGAAAATTGATTGATAGCGAATGGTTGATTGGAACTGTTTGTGGTTGACATTGATTGATTTTGGTTGAAAAATACCCGTTTGTGGTTGAGAAATATTTGGTTGAAACCACATAGGATTAGTTTGTGGAAATGAAATAAATATACATGCCGCCTGCGTGTGAACTAGATGCATGAATCCCCATTGTCAAAAACCGCGCGGTTTTAAGGTAGAGCGAGGAGCCGTACTAGGGACGGTCCCGGTTTTTACTACCCTGCCGTTATGCTGCAGAAATTTTGAATAATATTCATGTGTTTGAATTATTTTTATTTGTTGAAACTATATTTATTCGTTGAATAGAAAGCCTTCATGTGATATTCATTTGTTGTATAGAAATTCATGTGTTGAATGGTGTTCGTGTTTTAAATATAAAATTCAAATTTTTATCTATATATTTAAACTATAGAAAGCTTTCATGTGTTGAGTCGATATTCATTCGTTGGATAGAAATTCATGTGTTGAATGGTGTTCGTGTTTTAAATATAAAAATTACATTTTTATCTATATATATAAACTATAGAAAACCTTCATGTGTTGAATCGATATTCATTCGTTGAAATTGAAATTCATGTGTTGAATGGTCTTCGTGTTTTAAATATAAAAATCACATTTTTATCTATATATATAAACAATAGAAAACCTTCATGTGTTGAATCGATATTCATTCATTGGAAAGAAATTCATATGTTGAATGGTATTCGTATTTTAAATAACAAAATCACATTTTTATCTATATATATAAACTATAGAAAACCTTCATGTGTTGAATCGATATTCATTCGTTGAATTGAAATTCATGTGTTGAATGGTGTTCGTGTTTTAAATTAAAAAATCACATTTTTATCTATATATATAAACTATAGAAAACCTTCATGTGTTTAATCGATATTCATTCGTTGAATTGAAATTCATGTGTTGAATGGTGTTCATGTTTTAAATATAAAAATCACATTTTCATCTATATATATAAACTATAGAAAACCTTCATGTGTTGAATCGATATTCATTCGTTGAATTGAAATTCATGTGTTGAATGGTATTCATATTTTGAAATAAATTGTTTTATAATAAAAATCACATTTTTATCATCTATATGAACTATATAAAATAATCTTATTTTGAAAGAAATTGTTTTATAATAAAAATCCTATTTTATTACCTATATGAACTATATAAAATAATAGTGTTTGAAATGAATTGTTTTACAATAAAAATCACATTTTTATTATATACATGAGTTGTTAAATATAGTGAAGTGTTGAAATAGAAGACAGTTGGATAAAAATATCATTTTTATCAAATGTATGAAAAGAATATAGTTTTGAAATCGAAGAATCAATATATATATACGTATATATATATATATATATATAAAATTGAAATATATCGAAAAACGAAGCTGCAGTTCGTATTTTGAAACCGTGATTCCAAATGATTATACCGGGGGATCCGACCATCGGATTTTCCCGAAATCGCAATCGTTGGGTTCGCTTTGGAAATATCTTTCCAACGGCACCAACTTTGTAAAAATCCAACGGTTGGATTGTCTAGAATGTTTAATTCAAATCTGAAGAAAAACAGCGCCAGAATCGATTATATTTATATATATATAATTATATTAAATCGAATAACGACGCTGCAGTTCGTATTTTGAAATCGAAACTTCAAACGATTGTACCGGGAGATCTGACCGACGGATTTTCCCGAAACTGGAACCTTGGATTCGTTTTGAAAAGATCTTTCTAATGATGTAAATTTTGTGAAGATCCAACGGTTAGATTTTCAGATATGTGTAAATCAAATCTGAAGAAAAACAGCGCCACGGCCGCGTTATCACCCGAAGCGTCGTTTTGAATAAATAGGCTATTTTAAAATAAAAAATATAGCGATAAATCGTTATAAAATATTATAAATGATATGGATGTGAAATTTAGAAACTAACTGAAGGTTGGCTAAGTCGAATGGTTTCCTGGGTGTTGATCTGATGTTGGTTTCGACCGTCGAGGTTAATATTTGGGAAATCGTTCTCTTACTGATTGACGGTTAGTGACTAATGAATTGAAATGATGTGTATGTATGTTAATGTTGCACTTTTTTATTATATACTCGAGTTGCTTAGAAAGGCTGGGTTTATCCCATTCTGAATAACTGTATCGACGATAAGAAATCGAAGATGAAGATGGTGGTCAAAGACCGGAGATCTTCACCTCGTTTGGATGGTAGCCGACGTCTCGATTGGGAGGCATCCCGAAATATGGATAATGAGTGGTGATCATCCAGACGTACGTGGTGATCGATGGGTTTGCGAGGTATATAGTGCCTCCGGCTTCGTTCAGACCCAGAACGGACTTGCAAATGGACAGTGTGTCTGACATCGGAATTTATTCTGTGTGATTGATAGCCATCAGTTGCACGGTGTGAATTGCCTGTGTGGCATGCTAGGATGCAGCGATCAGGGCTTTTGTTGAAAAGCAAAGTCTTGTGGTGATGATCAAAGCCCTGCCGGTGTGGCGTAGCTTTGTGTATAACGTGAATTCGCGAGCCTCACACCCCGGTATGAACAAAAAACGGGAGAAAGGACCTCAGGGAGGGACTGCGTTTCCTCCTAGCTAGAAGTGGCGTAAGTGGTTTTACACGCCCTGACGAGTTTGACTTATGTGGTTGTTACTGTTGTGAGGCGCCTCGGTTAGATCGGACGATCCGGGTCCGATGGAGTCATTCGTTGGCTCACTTATGCCCCAAAGGGCGGGGAAACGTAGTGTTCAGGCATTTTAATCAACTCCGTGTGGACCGGCCCTGACGATCCAAGGGTCACTCGAGCTCTGATCGTGAGACTCGGGCTAGGCAGTCTCGAAGTCGGTAAGGACTATCTTTTGCCTTGGTTCATGACGGAAATCCAATTTCCAAATACGTGACCGTGCGGTTTTGATTGTGTGTATATATATATATGGCGACATGATATATGGTACCCATGCCGTCTATGATTGATAGTTATGATTCGAAATTGTTTTTGAAACATGTAAACACTAGCAATAATATCAATTGCTTTTGTTTTATTCGTATCAAGCATATTTTGGCCATTATAAGGTAAAACTCTATCCTCCGGTTTGTGTTGCATTGTGTGATGGGAACTGAGTATTATAATGGCTTCATTTTTACAAAAAGCATTGCGATGTTTAAAAGAATTATTTGTTTTAAAGCACTGGCAATCAAATGGAGTAAACCCATTCCACGAAAGTGGCGTGGTCCTGTGATTAGCCATATTATAAATGAATTGAGTTTATTTCTCATACCAGTCCTTGTTGCTGGACCTGAGTAGGAAGGGTACGCATGATAGGGGATTCTCGCTTCGCGGTTTGGTGGAGAACGGGAGACTCTTACCCTTACATGTCGCAGTTTAGAGCGTTGGTTCGCCAGTAGGCGCGAGACTCGAGAGGGTCGCCGTAAAACAAGGGATTGAGGGACCAGTGTGAGCCACGGTAGGTTTTACCTGCTGTACTGGAGGATGAAGGGATGGTTGCAAAGCCTACCTGATTTCGCGGTAATGTCACAGGTCCCCTTCCACTCGACGTTATCTGGTACTATTTAATTGGGTTGGATCACTTCCCATTTAGAGTTGCTAACTTTCTCTCTCCATCAACACAGACTGCGCCATGACCCTTCCTTCGCCGCCACCGTCCGTATCCCTTCCCATCATTCACCCACTCTTCCAGTTCCATTCTTCTATTGTTTCACACATGATTATACGCATGTACAGTACAACACAAGGCTGAGTAGCTTTGAGGTTTGCGTTATTATATTTAGACAGAGAAGATGTGGTTTAACTTTGAACTACGGGAGGAGAAGGCTTTCCTTCCCTTTTTTTTTCATATATTGGTGGAAGGAAGAAACTGAATGGGGGAGTTGTGGGTAAAAGGAAGGATACGTGTGTATATATAAGGGGAGTAAATGTGGGCAGCACGCTATCGTTAAATCCCATTTTATTCGGTTACTTGGGACGCATGGGTAGATAGTGTGGTGGCCAAGGTAAAATAATATATATATATATATATATATATTCGGGTGTGTTATATATTCTTTAAAGCAAATGCCACTTTGTTTGGCAAGCAAGTATTGACGAAGTGTGAAGCCTAAGGTATTGTGTATATATTATAACAGACATTCACGTATATAGACAAGCGCACGTTATAACTTGTTTGACATGTATCAATCATAACATGATCAGCACATTTGAATATCTCCCCAACGCATATATAATTTATACAGTTATTTAGCGATATAGAGTCCTATGCATGAATATAAAAATAATTGTTTACATGTGCGTGTGCCCTATTTGATTTGCTCCTAAGTTTTATATTATTAATTCTACAGCCTTTAATGTTGATCGTTAAATCCGTATCGATGCCCACTCAACCCCGAACACAACGGAAATAATTCCACTCCTACGCCTCAACGATACGGTTTCAATAAAATTTATTGTGCTGAAAACGGACTTCATTTGCACAACGCCGATATTTTAATTTACTGGTTAACCTCTAAATATTGTCTATCGACAAAATAACTCCGTTGGTCTCCAAACTGCAAATCTAGCAATAAATAATGATGCACATTCCAATAAGACTTGTTTCGTCGAAAACAGAGGATGTTTTAATTATATTATAAATTATATGTTCGAACTTCAAGTAAATTCGATTTAAAATCCATTATATTTCCAATATAATATATAACACATTTAAATATTCCAATTTAAATGGCAGAAAAATCTGGGATGTTACAATTACCATTTCACGTTCAAATCTAATTAAAGATTTAACTATCGCTTGGAACAAAACTGGTGATACTGCATTCTCGATCATTTTCCCAAATTTGGTAATTTAAATGATCACATTCACATTTCAATCTAATTAAAAATTCATTAAAACTCCACTTAGTTTTAATCTTCCCAAAAATCAATATTAGTGATTATTTAACTTTGGGAAATCAAACCTGTCTTTAACTGGGTTAAAGAACCAATGTCACTTAAAACATAGTTCACGATAAACCCAAAATCACTTTCCATTAGTTATGGAATCTTCACGGAAAATAAATCAACCTATATAATCGATATCAATTTCCGTATCCGACTAATAATACAAATGGTATAACGGCAAAACCTTTTAAATTCCATATATATTAACAGTCTTCCTCCATAGAAGTTCACTTCGATTATTACCAAATCGAATTCCATTCAATTCCAATATGTTAAATTGGAATTATTTACTTTGGAAAATTTCCATTTAATCTTAATAAAAATATTTATAAACAAAACCATCTTTCACTCTTAATCGGGCTAAAGAACGAATATCATTTAAAACACAGTTCACAATAAACCCAATTTACATTCCATTTTATTCCAATTAAATGTTAAATAACTAGAAACTCAAATAATCTTAATTAAAAGATTTATTCCTTTTCTCAACTGGGTTCAAGAGCAGTGTTATTTAAGACACCGTTCACGAAAAAACCATAATTCAATTTGATATTAAATATAAGGCTCTGAATAGAAATTATATCAGTTTATATTTTATATCAAATTCTGAAACCAAAAAATATTGTATTGGAAATAACGATATAAATATATCTTTCAAATTTCCATAACAATATCCGTATAATCACAGAATCCAATATCGAAATATTCCGAAGATAATTTCGATTCCAAATCCATTCCAATTTATTCATTGGAAATTTTTGGTTATATCGAATCCCTTCACAAATACAATTTATTTATTTAAAAATATTGGATTATATATTTGTTTCTAGTTAATAACTAGTTTGTTTCGATAAAAATATATTTTTATCTTTTCAAATATGGAATTTTTCATCCCAATTCATTCCAAATCACTTATTATGATTTTACACAAATTATTAATATTTTAATACTTTTATGATTGCTATTTCAGTCGGTTTCCATTAACGGCCACCGAACTACGGCCATAGCGACCTTTTCCAAATTTGAATTGGACATAATTCCAAATCCAGCCATTAGATTTCAAATCTCTTATATTCTTTGGAAATCTCTTTACGATACGAACCCAACGGTTCCGATTTTAGGAAAATCCTACGGTCGGATCTCCCTTAATGTCAATTTGAAGTCAATAGTCGAAATTCGCGAACGGTCGCGGCGTGTTCTATTCAATCCATTAATATATATAGTATATAAATTATATATATATATTATATATTTCATTCAAAACGTATTTATAAATTAGTTTTAAAACGATTCCCACTTTCACTTTAATTTTAAATCAAAATTGAATAATCTTTATCATTATAATATTTAAATGATAATATTTTCAAAATATCATATTTTGAAATCTTTTCCTTTTCGATATTCATTATAAAAATGAATAAAATCGATATATAAAATCGATATAAATATCGTTCGTGTTAAAGTGGCGCAAATATAAATATTATTTTCGTGTCCATCCAAAATCGGACATAAAAATCATATTTTGATCTTTTACCAAATATTATTTTAAAATATTCGGCATTTTATTTTATTTAAGACATGAATATTTTTAATGGTTTATACGTTCAATAAAAATGATATTTTTATTATTTAAATATTTTATTCAACACATGAATATTTTTAATCCATTTCTGAGTATTATTTTTAAAATATTCCTTATTTTAAAATATTAGTTATTTTAAAATATTCGTTCTTTCTGAATTGGAATCAGACATAGGAAATTACCATATAATATATTATATGGATTTTTATACAACACATGTACACAACAACAAGGATAAACAATAATCCATCACCCTGAGTGCATTACACAACTGCATAAGCCTTAAAATAAATAATTAACTCTTATCACAGTCTATCGATCTATCGATTGACATATAATTAAATATTGGGATTATTGTATGTCAAATATCATCCCAATACCCATGTGGAGTTTTCAAACAACAAACACAGATTTTATTTGTGCATTTGGGCGATGTGTAAAATTTATCGTCCCAATCCATATCAATCAAATGTGTGTACATAAACAAACCGTCTGATTTGTATATGAATATTTATTTCAACACATGACTACTTTATTTAGTTCATATATTCAATAAAAATTATATTTTTGTTGCTCAAACATTTATTCAACACATGAATATTTTATTCAACACAATCACAACACAATATAGTCCAAACAAACAATCATGGTTTGTACAATAAGTAGTGTTGGGGGCTTCTAATCCCCTTCTGCAACCTAGGATATATTTAACTGTAAATAGTTTGAGTGAGAAAGAGTTCCCACTTTCGGTTTCCACTCCACCAGTTTTATTTCTGAATTTCCGAGAAAATTGAATTTGAATTTGCCCGAAATTCCAACGTGCTCCAAATTGGACCCGGTCAGTTTTGTTGCGAAGCACTCAGCTTCACGATCGCAACGGATCTAGTTTCGCGCGATTTGGACCTCGTATGGAAAAGATACAATAGTATTTGTGTTAATTACCTTAATCAGATAATTAATTAAATTAAGTAAAATAAAAAAACCTTCTCCGACGTTTAACTTCCTAGAACCGTTCAACCCCCATTCGATACTTAGGGTTGAACTTTGCCGCCACGTCAGCCACCGTGCGTTAGATCTGAACCCTCCATGAGCTCCGCCATCGAACTCCACCCCTTCGCCCAAACCGCCGCCAACTCGGAGGCCATCTCATGCCAGAAAATGAACATGACGGCGTCAACTTTGCTCCTTAAATCCGGGCTCCTCCATTTTTCAATTCCGATCAAACCACTATGGATGTAAAGCTCGAAAAATGCTCTTCCATTTTTGTGTAATAATTTTGGATTAATTCTGTGTGAAGATGGAGAAAAGGAAAGGGAAAGAAAGGAGCGATATCGTCCATCCACCGTTAGGGCCAGATGAAAGAACGAGGGTTTAAAGTAAAAATCCTATTGGCCGACTATTTATATATTTAATTTTATTTTATTTAATTCCAATAAAATATCAGTTTTCACATTCGAACTCCGAATCAAACCCAACGACTATCGCCACTAGCTAAATACCACCTTTCTGAACACAATGGAATATGTTTCGTAAGCCAAATCTATCGTTTCGTTCATTTTTTTAAATTAAAATATAAATCAGTATATTTTTAATTTGAACATACATTTTAATTTACCGGGGCCACATACTGACTCCAAAAATTCCAGAAAAATAAATCTGGCTATGGTTTGACGATACGGTCCTAACAAAACTAATTTCATCGAATTTGGAGACCGTTTGAAAAATGACCATTTTCTGGCCAATCCAAATTGACTGAAATTGACAAAACACGTTTTCCTTTGCCACGCTCACTTATTAATTCCAAAAATTATGAAAATTGGAATCTAGCAATAATTTGACATTCCGGATCCAACAAAAGTGGTTTCGTCGAAAACGGAGATCATTTGCAAAATGGATATTTTTAAGGACTATATATTATATTAAAATATATATAAATTCCATAACGACTATTTTAGATTTTAAACTGGACATAACTTTTAATTTATAAAGTGAAATCTGGATTTCTCACATTCGTTATAAAGATATAGTTAAATAGTTTCCAACGTTTCTTCTTTCATCCAATTCTGACTTATATTGAATTCTGTATATTCATTTGAAACTAGAAATCGAATTTTCAAACTACTGCTCTATTTCAGGCTCGTTTTATAATTAAAATAAATTTATACGTTCTAAATTCGGTTAAAATAAATTTTTAGTCGTTATTATAAAAAATAAATCATTTTAAATATTCAAAATCCATTAAAATTGCTAAAATAAAATTTTAAATTGGTTCTGATTTTCCGGGTTGTTACAATCTCCCCCACTTAAAAATTTTCGTCCTCGAAAAGGAATGGAGCTGAAAGTTGTTTAACTAACCAACTCAACTTTCATTATTTTCTTTATGGCTTAAGTTCTTCAACTTTTTAGTTTCTAAGAACTTTTCAAAATTTTCAAAAATTTGGATAACACCCTAAATTTTTGAAAAATTTCGCCATAACCTCCTTTGTATGGGGAGACATTTAAAACTGCAACTAGCCTCACAGGGCCCTCACAATTCCAAAAGAAAAATAAAAAATAAAAAGCCAAGCGGCTATCCAATCGGCTCATAAAATCATCAAAACCTAATAAACTAGTAAACATGTACCTATTTGTCAGGCATACAATTTTATTCCTCTCTTAGCCTCCATGCTATGACCTGGTCAATGTATATACATGTACATATATGCAATTTCAAACAATTTTCAATTCAGTTTAATATCTGATTCAATTTGGCTAAATTTACCTTCCATTGTCATATTGGTTTCAATAACCTTATTAGTTAAATTAATAATCAAACAACACAGCGAGCAATCAATTAGTGATTTAGCTTTTCAGATTTATAACTTTAATATAGTCAAAAATCACATTTTTTATGCCAAATCACAAACAATAGCCCTATCTAGTTTTGGTTCTCACACCAGTCTATTGGAAATATATAGATATCCCACTTTTGAAACTCAAACATAAATTCAGATGATGAAGCTTCAATCATCAGAATCATCTCCGGGCGACTAGAGTGTGATTCTATATCTATCCAGCGTATTTAAGGCTTTGTATACACGTTTGCAAGGCGTATATGCAAAATCTTCATGTACTAGATTATCCAAATTTAATATGAAAATATATATTTAAATATGAATAATTAATATAAAATTTTAAAACTAAATTTGATTTTAAAAGTTTCACTCTTCCCACTCATTCTAGGATACTTCTGATCCTACTTCTAACGAGTTATTCTTATTGGATAGTACTAATCCAATCTCTGATGAATTCTTTCGTTTGGTTTTAATGTTTATTGTTCTCGAGCTTTGTGAAACAAAGCTCTGATACCAACTGAGACGATAACTCGCCCTTACGGGAAAGCCCAGATTGAGTTTAGAACACGACAAATCAGAACGCAAATAGAAGAACATTTCATTGCTTATTACAACAATTTCATCAGAGTACAAGAATATTACAGAGTATGAATAAATAAATACATTTGATAAATATCAGAGATTTAAAATTACATTAGCAGCGGAAAATAATACATAACACAATTGAAAGAAATACAAGGATACATAGCTTTCCGAGTATAGTTCCAACTGTAAACCAGGATCTTATAAAGTAGAAATCTGTAAAACTAAAACTACTAGCTATCCGTGTGGAAAATAGGGGCACCCAGAGTTTAGGTTAAAACAATAAACTCTAGATCAGTCATGTGACTGGTGTGAGAACTAAAACAGTTATTTAAAACTCTACTTTTAAAGTATGGTAAATCAAAGGACCACGCCGTATAACACGGAACGGGTTTCCTCCTAAGAATACCAGTGCATAAAACAAATAGCACAATACTTTTTTGGAAAAATGAAGCTATTATAAGACTCATGTCCCATCACACAATGCAACACAAGCAGAAGGATAGAGTTTTACCTTATAATAGCCAAACATGCTTGGTATGTTTAAACAAATCATTTTGATATTACTATAAATAAGTGTATAGTGTCCAAACAACTTCAAATATAAATGTATCAATCATAGGAGACATGAGCGTCTCATGCCACCATGCTGCCATATATATGTTTACAAACAAAACCAAAATGTCGTATTGGAAGTTGGATTTCCATCTATGAACCGAGGCAAGGGATCGTCCTCGCCGAATTCGAGACTCTCTAGCCCGAGCCTCGGGCTACAGCCGCAACTACACCTAGGAGCCACAGAGCCGGTCCACACTAAGTGGATTAATAATCCCTGAAAAATACGTCTCCCTGCCCTATGGAGCGTAAGTCTGGTCAGTACGTTGACCAAGTCATGCATCGGCTCCCGTAGTAGCCGATATATCCGAGGCGCCTCACAATGCAACAAATGCAACAACCACATAAGTAAAAATGTCTAGGCTCTATACCATGGCACCACTTCTAGTTAGAAAGAAATGCTTGTTCTCCCTCGATCCTCTCCCATTTCTGGTTCATACCAGGGTGAGAGATGCGCGAATTAACGCAATGCACAAAGCTATGCCACACAGGCCATGCTTTGATCATCAACCGCAAGACTTTGCTTTTCAATAAAAGCCTTGATCATTTGCCACTTAGGCATGCCACACAGGCAATTCACGCCATGCGACTGATGTCTATCTATATATAACCCCTGAGCTCGTACGTCTCAGAGAAGGGTGTTAAGCAAGAGAATAAATTCTCCGCCACCAAACAGATGTATATTTAATAAAGATCAATCAACACAGAATAAAATCCAATGTCAGGCACAGAGTCCATTTGCAAGTTCGTTCTGGGTATGAACGAAACCGAAGGCACCTTATTTCTCGTCCCATATGTCCTATACAGGAGAGAGGTCCTCGCATGTCCGGTCGATCTCCAAGTTCGTCTGGACGATCACCACTTATTACCTTGTCTTGGGTGTACAGCCCAATCAAGACATTAGTAATCATCCAAATGATGTGGAGATCTCCGGTCTTCAATCACCGTCTTCATCGTCGAATTATCGTCGAATCAATTATTTGGAATTTGTATAAACCCGACCTTTCCAGGTAACTCGCGTATATAATAAACAAGTGCTACACAAACACAACATACGCCTCATTCCAATTCAGAATATTCTTTTATCCAAATATTCACATTGCTAGGGATAGGTTCCCATTAATTTCATCAAAGATAAATTCTTTTAAAATTAATCCTTAATATTCCTTTGGATATCAATTTAAGCCAAATTAAGGTTTATCCAAACTAGTCGGGATTAGCGCACCTTATCGAAGTAATCATTTTTTTTATTTCCCAATCCCAACCTATTCATCCTATGGAGCAAAACTGGTAATACTCCATATCTAACACCACGGTGTTATCGGTAAAATTAATTACCATTTCACGTTCAAATCTAATTAAAGATTTAACTATCGCTTGGAGCAAAACTGGTGACACTCCATTCTCGATCATTTTCCCAAATTTGATAATTTAAATGATCACATTCACATTTCAATCTAATTAAAGATTTATTAAAACTCAACTTAGTTTTATTCTTCCCAAAAATCAATTTTAATGATTATTTAACTTTGGGAAATCAAACCTGTCTTTAACTGGGTTAAAGAACCAATGTCACTTAAAACAAAGTTCACGATAAACCCAAAATCACTTTCCATTAATTATGGAATCTTCACAGAAAACAAATCAATATATATAATCGATATCAATTTCCGTATCCGACTAATAATATAAATGGAATAACGGAAAAACCTTTAAAATTCCATATATATTAATAGTCTTCCTCCACAAAGGTTCACTTCGATTATTACCAAATCGAATTCCATTCAATTCAAATATATTAAATTGGAATTCTTTACTTTGGAAAATTTCCATTTAATCTTAATAAAAAGATTTATAAATTCCAAATCATCTTTCACTGTTAATCGGGCTAAAGAACGAATGTCATTTAAAACACAGTTCACAATAAAACCAATTTACATTCCATTTAATTCCAATTAAATGTTAGTTAAAAGGAAACTCAAATAATCTTAATTAAAAGATTTATTCTTTTTCTGAACTGGGTTCAAGAACAGTGTTATTTAAGACACCGTTCATGACAAACCCATAATTCAATACGATATTAAATATAAGGCTCTGAATAGAAATTATATCGGCTTATATTCAATATCAAATTCTGAAACCAACAAATATCGTATTGGAAATAACAATATAAATATATCTTTCAAATTTCCATAACAATATATGTATAATCACAGATTCCAATATCGAAATATTCCGAAGATAATTTCGATTCCAAATCCATTCCGATTTATTCGTTGGAAATTTCTGGTTATATTGAAACCCTTCACAAATCCAATTTATTTATTTAAAAATATTGGATTATATTTTTTTTCTAGTCAATAACTAGTTTGTTTCGATAAAAATATATTTTTATCTTTTCAAATATGGAATTTTTCATCCTAATTCTTTCCAAATCACTTATTATGATTTTACACAAATTATTAATATTTTTAATAATTAGATGATCGCTATTTCAGTCGGTTTCCAATAATGGCCACCGAACTACGGCCATAGCGACCTTTTCCAAATTTGATTTGGGCATAATTCCAAATACAACGATTAGATTTCAAATCTCTTATACTCTTTGGAAAGCTCTTTTCGATACGAACCATACGGTTCCGGTTTTAGGAGAATCTGATGGTCGAATCTTCTGTAATGTCAATTCGAAGTCAATGGTCGAAATTCGCGAACGGCCGCGGCGCGGCGCGTTCTATTCATTCCATTAATATATATATAATATATATTATACATATATTATATATATTTCGTTCAAAACGTAATTATAATTCGTTTTTAAAATGATTCCCATTTTCGCTTCGATTTTAAATCAAAATTGATTAATCTTTATCATTATAATATTTAAATGATAATATTTTCAAAATATCAGATTTTGAAATCTTTTCCTTTTCGATATTCATTATAAAAATGAATAAAATTGACATAAATATCATTCGCGTTAAAATGGCGCATATCTAAACAATACGGCTTCACGTATTTCAATATTTTCGTGTCCATCCAAAATCGGACATAAAAATCATATTTTGATCATTTACCGAATATTATTTTAAAATATTCGTTATTTTATTTTATTCAACACATGGATATTTTATTCAACACATGAATATATTTAATGGTTTATACGTTCAATAAAAACGATATTTTTATTGTTTAAATATTTTATTCAACACATGAATATTTTTAATCCTTTTTCTGAGTATTATTTTTAAAATATTCCTTATTTTAAAATATTAGTTATTTTAAAATATTTGTTCTTTCTGAATTGGAATCAGACACAGGAAATTACCATATAATATATTTATATGGATTTTTATACAACACATGTACACAGCAACAAGGATAAACAATAATCCATCATCCTTAGTGCATTACACAACTACATAAGCTTAAAATAAATAATTAATGCTTATCACAGTCTGTCGATCTATCGATTGACATATAATTAAATATTGGGATTAGTGTATGTCAAATATCATCCCAATACCCATGTGGGGTTTTCAAACAACAAACACAGATTTTATTTGTGCAGTTGGGCGATGTGTAAAATTTATCGTCCCAATCCATATCTGTCAAGTGGGTGTACATAAACAAACCGTGTGATTTGTATATGAATATTTATTTCAACACATGACTACTTTATTTAGTTCATATATTCAATAAAAATTATATTTTTATTGCTCAAGCATTTAATTCAACACATGAATATTTTATTCAACACAATCACAACACAATATAGTCCAAACAAACAATCATGATATTTACAATAAGTAGTGTCGGGGGCTTCTAATCCCCGTCTCCAACCTAAGATATATTTAACTGTAAATAGTTTAAGTGAGAAGGAGTTCTCACTTTCAGTTTCCACTCCGCCAGTTTTATTTCTGAATTTCCGAACATTTTGAATTGGAATTTGCCCGAAATTCCAGTGTGCTCCAAATTAGATCTGGTTAGTTTTGTTGCGAACCACTTGGCTCCACGATCGCAACGAATCTAGTTTCGCGCAATTTGGACCTCGTGTGGAAAAGATACAGTAGTATTTGTGTTAATTACCTTAATTAGATTATTAATTAAATTAAATAAAATAAAAAGGGTGCGTTTTTTACAGGTCCCTATTAAGTTTCAAAATTAGGCTCACATCCGGTCATAAACTTATTATAAGTTAGGTCCCTATTTTTGAAATACGGCTGAAAAAATACCCGTCTTACCCTTGCGCAAATCCAGAACCCTAAAACAGACGATGCTTTTTTTCCAACCGCCAGAATCGCTCTTTTAATCTCTATCAAAAGCCTAAATCCACGATTCTTCAAAACCCTAAATCCATGATTCTTAAGAACCTTTAATCGATATATCGCTCTTTAAAATCAACAGCCGGTCGTCGTCATCATTTAAATCGCGATCTTAATTTTTTTTCAGAATCGATGTCGTCGTCGTTAACAACTTACTTGAAATAGCGAGAACGAAGGTATAATTCTGATTGTTTTGTTTCTTATCCGGCTATTGATAAAATCTTCTTATAATATACTATAATAAGAGTAGAAGAAATATTTTTAATCATTGTATATTGTTCATAAGAATTATTGCGTGATTCTTAACTGTTAACAAGAAATCTTGCATGGTTGTATGATGTTAATACGAATTATTGCATGATTGTATGATGTTATTATGTATTTGTCACCTAATTCTTGCAAATCAGTATGCATTTATACAGTATTGTTGCATGATTGTATGATTTTTAATCAGTACCGTTGTATGATTGTATGCTTGTATTATTTATTCAGAGTTAATCCACGCTAGTCTTTAAATATTCAAAATACTTGCATACTTGTATGCATATATCCAAAATTATTGCATATGTGGATGCGCATTTTCAAAACATATGCTTCCAAGATGAACTTATTCATCACAGATGCATATACCTGCACATTAGTGTGAATTTATTATTTTTATTTGCAAATTTTGTGCTATTATTAACAATATTTGTTTTTTTTGTACATATGTTCAGAATATTTGCACACGTATGTGCATTTATCAACATTATTTGTGAACTTTCATACGTTTATCCAGAATACTTGCACATTTTTGTGCATATAATCAGAATGCTTGCACACTAGTGCACATTTATTTATAACTTTTGTACATTTAATAACTTTTTACTTCTTATTACAGAGACCTATGCTGAAAGAGGATCCTGTGGAAGGTGTTGAAAAAGAGGGAGCATTAGTAATTACGAAGCAGTTGTAATTACGAAAATAAACCCAATGATTAAAAAGGGGAAAAGTGGTGTTTATATTTTTTATAAAAATGTTGCCTGATATTTTGTTTTCGAACTGGTGGACATGATTATGTAATGTCTAAATTGAATTAATTTGGTATTTTATGTATTTAATTAATTTGTTCTAATTGCTCATGACATTATGAAATATTGTGTTCTTGTGTACAGTTATTCATAATATTTTGCATACTTATATGCATTTTTTCAATATAATTGCTTACGTAACTGCAAATATTTGCAGAATTATTACAACAGACGATGCTGTTTTTTTGTAAACATACCTATATGAATGTAATAGTATTAGTTGCATGCATACTTGCATACATTTATGCATTTTTTCCATATAATTGTTTACATAAGTGCAAGTATTTGCAGAATCAATGCAACAGTCACTACATTCAAGTAATAAATTATTTTTGTAAATGATTACTGTACACACGTATTCTTCATTGTTGCATAGAAGTATGCAACTATCTTTAATATTTGCATGAAATTACACAAAAGTTAGCATATACTTATAATCTGTTATAACTTTGACTCATTTATCATTTATAATCTTTATATTTTTAATTTAGTCATCAAATACTATGTTTATACATTCGACATTTGTCATAACATATTATAAATTCAAGTTAATATACTCATTATTCAATAAAAAAACATTCACAACATCTGGAGTAACGATGTAAATTTTTGCGTTTATAACAACAAATATATTGAAAAATTGCATATAATTATGCAAAATATTATGACAAACTACATATTAAAGCATCAAATCATAATTTCATGCAAAACTTTAACTTCTTAAATCAGTGCCCAAAAAACCAAAGTAATTCACTTTACACAGTACATAACCATGTCCACGTAGTTTAGAAATAAAAAACAGTCAACATATTTACACCAAATGTAAACACCCACAAAATTACAAAAATTCATAACACCAATTTTCTGCACTTTATATTACCCTGTTTGCATCTGACAGGAGGAAGTTTTGTGTGAGGTTTTGTAAAGGAGTCCAGCAGTAAGGTTGGCAGTTGAGAATTTTTAAAGCAAGCTCAGCTCTTTGTTGATTAACAGCCCCAGGACTCCATATTTCATCATTTTCATCCAGCTCTTTATTCTCGATCCTTTGTTTCATATAGTTCATTACAAGAAAACCACAGTTGATTCTGGAAAATTTAGGTATCATCAATATTAGTATATTGAAAAATTAAAATTTCATTTGATACAATCTGTAAAATGTGCATACATGCGTGCTTCAATTATTAAGTACTGCATATGAGTAAGCAAAAATTCAGAAATTAGTTTCTTACGTAAGTCCTTGTTGCGGGCATTAGCATGCAAAATGTCTTATTAACTGCATATAACCATGAAACTATCTGGTTATCGTTGCAGTCTTGAATCCAAAAACTCAAGATAAATGAAAATTTTCAAGCAACATTTATGTAACAAATGCATAACAGAATGAAACTTCCTCTGTCAAATTCAATTGATAGCTGTAGTACTCATTTATTATTTTTAAATAATTATACATAAGTTTCCAAAAAATTTAAATACATTCACAAACAAGTGCAAATAACCATTATAATCGCACAAAAGTAAGAAACAATTGCAGGCAAATAGCGAACAAAGCATTCTATTGTAATAATAGCATACAATTGTGATACTATATAAAATAAATTTACACAAGGGTGCAAATTTTACTAACATAATCACAAAAAACTACACTAATTCATAATAACATCAAAGTATTGAGCAAAAAAACAAAAAATAACAAACTATAGTGCAGGTATTATAAATAAATACATATCATTACGGTTGAATATGTCCATACTTTCAGTATTGCAGGAAAAAATTCTAATTAAATGCATATAATTTTGCAATAATCATTCTATAAAATCACACTTTCGTTAAACAATTTTGGATAAATGAATATAAATAATCAGCAATAGGTTGTTATTTACACAATTAGATGCAATAATTGTTATTAACTAAATACTATACTGCATCTATTAGTATATAGAGCAGAATAGTTGCATTCAACTTTTAAAGTATATGCAATTAATAATGCACAATCAGCATACAAATTTAATAAAATGCATACAATAATTATTTATAGGTTTGGAAATCTTATTGATACTTGTACAAACATATGCAACTATTCTTTATACTTGCACAAAACTGTGCAACTATTACTGAAATACACAAATAAATCCTGTATTTTCCATAATACTACAACTGCGTGCTATCATATACAATAAATTTACAAAAATGCGCAAATATAAGCATACTTATACGCAACTTCTCTAAATATATGCAAAAACGTGTTCTAACAATAGTTGCATATTTGTAGAATATATGCATACAATTAAAGAATTTCAGAATAATCAATCAACAAAAAAACGATTTCAAAATGAAATCCATATATAAAAATTAGAACAATGACGGCGCAACAAAAACGAGTTCAAATTGAAATCCGTATATAAAAAATAATAATATTAAAAAGTATAAATCACCTTGAAGAAGAAACATCCATTTTTAAAATGAAGGATCAATCATATAAACTCTCTGAAGAATTTGCCGAGAACCGCTGCATCTTAGATCGAGAGAATTTTAAAAAAATGGATGACAATGACGGCGCAGCCATTAATAAAGAATGATGAAAAAACCCTAAATCGCTGAAATGAATAATAGAACACGTTAATTTAGCGGATATTTGGGTACATGGGCAATTCAGGAAAAGAAAATGCGGATATTTAAAAATAGGGATGAAATTTACATGTAATTAAAGGGGAGGATGTGAGCCTAATTAAGTTTATTTTTAAGGATGTCACTATAACGACCCGAACTCCCTCGGTAAGGAAAGCCCGGATTGAGATGAGAACAACACACATCGGAACGCAAACAGAAGAACATTTCATTGTTATTTACAACAATTCCATCAGATTACAAGGATTTACAGAGTATGAATAAATATTACACATTAAAGAATATCAGAGATTACAATAATTTACATAGCAGCAGAAAAATAACAAAAATACAAATGAAAGTAATACACGGATACAGAGCTTTCCGAGCATCGTTCCAGCTATAAATCATGATCCTATGAATATAAATCTGCAAAATCAAAACTACTAGCTGCACGTGGAAAATAGGGGCACCCAGAGTTTAGGTTGAGACAATAAACTCCAGGTCTGTCATGAGACTGGTGTGAGAACTAAAACAGTTATTAATCTTTATTTTAAATTTCGGTAAATCAAGGGACCGCGCCGTATAATACGGAACGGGTTTCCACCCAAGAACACTAGTGCATATAAATAAACAGCGCAATGCTTTTTCGAAAAATGAAGCTATTATAAGACCCAGGTCCCATCACACAATGCAACGCAAGCCGGAGGATAGGGTTTTCCCTTATAATAGCCAAACATGCTTGGTACGTTTAAAACAAATCATTTGATACTATTATAAGTGTATAGTGTCAAAACAATTTCAATCATAAATATCAATCATAGACGGCATGGGTACCATATATCATGTCGCCATACTAGTTCTACAAATAAAACCGCAATATCATGAATTGGAAATTGGATTTCCGTCATGAATCGAGGCAAGGGGCAAGCTCCTCTCCGTTCGAGACACTCTAGCAAATGTCTCAAGACCCCACTATGATCCTTGGAATCGGTTGGGCCGGTCCTCTCTTACTTTTGAGGATTGGCAATTCCCGAACCCACGTTTTCCGGTCCTAAAAGACCTAATATCGAGGCGCCTCATCCAACAACCACACAGGTGAAAAGTATATAAATGTCAGCCAGTTTAAGCACTGACACCACCACTAGCTAGAAAGAAACGTCGTGTTCTCCCAACGGTCCGTATCCCGTTTTTGACTCATACCGAGGTGTGAGGCTCGCGAATTCATGTTATACAAAAAGCTGCGCCACATAGGCCGTTCTTTGATCATCAACCACAAGACTTTTCTTTTCAACAGAAGCCTTGATCATCTGCCACTTACGCGGGCCACACTGGCAATTCACTCCATGCGACTAATGTCCATCAATATACAACCTCTGAGCTCGTACGTCTCAGAGACGGGCGTTAAGCAAGAGAATAAATTCTCCGCTGCCAAACAGATGTATATTTAATAGAGATCAATCAACATAGAATAAAAACCAATGTCAGACACATCGTCCATTTAAAAGTTCGTTCTGGGTCTGAACGAAACCGGAGGCACTTTCCTCGCATATCCATCGATCTCCAAGTACGTCTGGACGATCACCAACTGTTTCCCTCATCTTGGGTGTACAGCCTGATCGACGCTAATATATGAATTAGAAAGGCGCGATATTTTAAAATAATTCTGCAAGCATACAGGTGTGTAGCATACAGGTCGAACACAGGGAGGTTTAATTAAAAATTATTATTTATTTTTTTCTTGGGCGTGTTAGACGAAGTTGGAGGTTGATTTTGCAAAACACAATAGAAAGTGAAACTACAATTAAAAGATGCAATTGAATTTACTGCAGATTCGAATCTAATCAGATCTATAATAAATTCAACGATTAAAGATAAAATAGAACAATGGAAATAAAATTGCAAAACAGAATTAAACGAACAGAAAATAAAAATTAGGATTACCGCTGAACCTAATCAGACGGTCAATCACTAATGAAAAGAAATGCAAAATACAAATAGTGTTCTACCGAATCTAATCGTGTAGACAACACTAATTGCTAAGAAATAGAAAATTGCAGAAAATAAAAAATGAATTTTATTAATGAAAAAGAGAATAGAATGAGATCTATGATAGGATGGTGGCTACAAGGGTATTTATAGGGTAGATAGCCAAACCCTAACCCTAATGATAATTGGGCCTGGTTATTACATCACTAATTAGTTTACAATGAGAAACATAAATGGGCCTTAGATAAATAAAGCAAATTTGGGCCTTTTCTCTTTTCCTCTTGCTTCCTTGACACTTCTTCATTGATTTGTGATGTGCAAAGCCTTTTTATCAATCCTTTTCTTGTCCAACAGCAACTAGATGTGAGATCTTCATCTACAATTCTTCAAAATGCAAATACACAGCAAATTGATCTCTATTTCTCTGCATTTCTGGTTGCATGCGAGCTGGGTTTGAATATCTGTAAAAGTAACAAAACAATACCCAAGTAATATTTATTTATATACAAAAGATAAGAAATAAGAGCATAAAATAAACATATTTCTATGTCAATCAAATACCCCCACACTTATCTTTTACTCGTCCTCGAGTATAACAAGAAATGAAAAACTAACTAGATAGGTCACACTTTCGTAGGAAACACGATTGCATTAAGCGTATGCAACAAGCCGTTAAACCTCTAGGTGTCCCCAGTAGGACGAGTGGTGTCTCGTGAGGGTTTTCAGCGGATACTACCCACAAAATCCAAATGTAATATGCTATGATTCTAATGAAACTACATGAATGCAATGGACATATGCAAATAAAAACGAAAAGTGAAAGCACGACTTGTTTCAGGAAAGTGGTACAACAAATTAAGTTAACAATTTCTAGTCAGTTGATTGTACTTTAAATACCTCAACTTGTCACAAATTTTCAATATAAATCAAGTTTTCAAATGTTAAATTCCAGTTTGGCCAGTTAGTTCGGTCGATAACATAGTGCAGCCATGAAATAAATTCTTAGTTTGCTTGGCACAGTTTGCAAAGTGGTATTCTAATTTTCTCATGTATGGCTAGTCAAATCAATATGGTCAAGAAGTGTTTGGGTATCATCGCTTATTCTCTGTTTCTATAAAATTTTAAATTTATGATTAAGTACATACACCTAACTAAAAAGACCAAGGTTTACCACCCATGCACTGCCTCGCGGACTAACGGAGAGTGGGTAAAGAGCTTGGCGGATTGTGCAGGCCGACTTTGACTTTGTCAACAACGTGTCGGTAATCCTTAAGTGTCCAATCTCATAAAATGAGACCAAGATATTCCAACGCTGACTTTGTCAACAACGTGTCGGATAGAGCTTGGCGGGTTTGCACACCAACGCTCGATATACAAGCAATGTTGGATACCCTTGGATTACTATTATTATTATTATCGAAAATATAAGCACAAAAGAGAGTTACGCGAATTCAACTTAACACAACTTAGTTTTAAAGATTTGAGAAGCCAATATAAGTATTTTAAGTCCTCCACTTATTTAAACAAAGTCTGCAATATAGAATAGATTTCATGGCCATCACCTAAGAATCTCCCTATGTACCGGTTACACTATTATCCCTCAAAATTAAACTTTTCATTATATTTCCTATTCGATCTAAGTTGGGAGAAAAAAAATACTATCAACTGGCTAAAAATTGTAAACTTATTTTGTTGTATCAATTGAAAATGAGTCGTATTAAAAAAAATTATGGTATGTTACTACGATATAAAGTGTATGATGGTCCTACATGAAAAGAAAGAAAAATTAAAGAAAAATCAAAAGAATGCAATGCAGACTCCCCCCCACACTTGGATTAAACAGTGTCCACAGTGTAAACACGTTTCCTAAATGTGAAGGATAGAACCCAAAGATGGATTAAATGTAAAATGATTTGTAAAACGAAATGCAATTTAACTATATGTAAGAAAGGATCATATGTACAATGATAAATGTGTTTGCGATGTATGCGGTGCAAAGAGTTCCACCAACTTTTCCCCCCACACTTGGTTCTAGCCCGATGAGTCCCATTCCTACTGTGTCTAGACATGTTTTCTAACAAGCTAGAGTTTTTGAAAACTATCTCATCTTTATACCTCGATTTGTAGTCCAGGAGATAAATATCTAGGGTCGTCCTAACCTGAAGTTTTTCAACCACGCCATCATTCCAAAAGAAATTCATGTATTCAACAAATTTGTCAGTGTAATTTTTCAAAAATTTGTGATCGTATGTAAATTCAGTGAAATTTGACATCTGAGTGGTGTTCAAGACTGTGTGATCACATTTCTCAAGTTCGTTCATTGACAACATATTTTCGACACTGACAAATTCTAGTTCGTTTGAAACCTCAAAATCGAATTTTTCGAACTCGTGATGTGAATCTACTTCTTCTTCATTTGGCAACTCTTCCTCAGACAATCCAAAGAATTCATGTTCGTTAAAATCCTTTTCCACATTTGAATTGGAAATTTCAACATTTTTATCTTGATCAATTTCAAAGATTTCAGGTTTCTCACAGCCCAAAAGTGGAAGATCAAAATCCAAGCTTAAATCTGTTTGAAAAGAATCGAAATCCTAACCATTTATTGAATTTTGAACAACTTCATTTAGATCATCATTCTCAATTTCGAAAGTTGTTGTTTGAAAATTTTCACCATCAGTAAAGAATGGACTATTTTCTGATTTATCGCTTGTTTGAATTTCATTCTGTTGCTCTCGTTGTTCTTTCAAAGATGTCAATAAACAAAGAAGTTCATCGGCCTTTTTATTTAGTCTTTGTTCCCTCTCTCTAAGAATGTTAAGACGATTGTTGATTTGAGAGCTCTCGTCTTGATTCTCAAAATTATAGTCCATATCAATTTCACACTCAAAATTACTTCCAATGTGGTGGTTGTTTGAATTTTCAGAAAAATCATTTTGATTTTGAAAATTAGGTTCATAACCAAAACTGTGAAAATTCGAGGGAAAATTGCAATTTTGGTCATATTCAAAATGTGGATGTGGGTTGTAAATTTGAAAATTTTGATTGATTAGAAAATCATTTTCAAAATTATTTTCTAACTGGTTTCCTACCTCATAATGATGTTGATCAAAGGTATGTTGCGATTCAAAACTATTTTGATGTGGATGTAGCCCATAATCGAAATTATTGAAATTTGAATTGAAATCGCAATTTTGATCATTTATATGATTTTGAAAATGTTGTTCAGTTGGAAAATTTTGAAAATTGGCATTGGGCTCACGAAATTTTGGAAAATCTTGCTTCATGAGTTGTATTTCATACTCATACTCTTCAAGAGGACGTCTACTCCGACTATTATCCCACAATTCCCTCAAAGATTTTTTTGAATTAGACATTTGAATGAAATCAACGGAAGATAGAAATTATTCTCACTTCAAAATAATATAAAATGTCGAGTAGTGCTCTATTAATTAACCGACTCAATTAGAAGGGGGAAGAGGGTCTTATGGTCGTTCACGTATTGTATAAAACTAAGGGATACGACCAATGTTTTACGGGTAGTATGCAACCTCTTTTGCTAATAGTTCAAAAAATTGAACTAATATATATCCACGATCTAATTATACAAGACAATTAACTTCACAAAGCTCCACTTTTCAATTATATTATTTCAAAAGTCAAATCAAGTTTTATAATTGAAAATCGACGAGAGTGATCACTTCAGGTATGTAAATTCGTGCCGCATAAACAAATTCAGAAATATCAGCCACAGAACAGAACAGCCACAAAAATAATAATAGAATTAAAAAATTGTACAAGCAAGACGCTGTCCCTGCAGAAGATTTTTACAAGCAATTTCTATATTTTTCAAAGTAGCTGCATAACCTGTAGAGTTCAGAAAATTTTACAGTGTGGGGGTATTGCAGTCCGTCCAGTTCGATTGAGCAGTACTTACAATTCCAATTTCACTGTTTGTAGATTTCTTGACCTTTGAATTCCTGTTTTGCTGCTCGACACTATTTCATTGCTTAAACACTTCCTTCGCCTTGATCTTTGTTTTTGAATGGCGTTTCTCTCTCTCTCTTTTTTTTTGAATATAGAAGCAAATAAAACAAATGAAAATAAAAACAAATGAAAAGGAGAAAAAACAATCCTTAGAAAGAAAGAAAAATAAAAACTAACAACTGACTCGACAAGCAAAACTATTTAGCTTAAAAAAAAAAACTCACTCACACAAATAGCAAATAGAAAATAGCCAAGTCACACACACACTAATACCTGCTAAACGAGCTCAACGCTTACACAAATAAATTCGGGTTCCGAAAAGAACTGCATCCCAATAACAATAAGAACTAAATCATGCACTCAAATAAAAGGCAAGAAAGAAAGACGACCAATTATACTGCTCAAAAGAAATGGAAACAACCAATTCCGAAAGAAATATTCAATAGCATAATCAGTTCCTTTCTTCTTTAAATACATGCGTGCCCCTCTCAGATCACAGATTTGATTGGTTTCCTTGGAATCAACAATCACCCAAAATACAATAGAGTAAAAAAAAACACTCGAACCCAAAAATAAAAGAAATCAGAAGGTCAATCAATCCCAAAGCAAAATCGCACCTTTATTTTCTAAAAAAATCGATTTGGGTCCATAAATTACCCCAATCACGGAAACAATTCAAAGAAAAAGAACTGGACCAAAAGCTCAAAACTCTCAACCCTTTAAGTAGTTCAGATCGAGATCTTATTTTGGTTTTGAGCGACGTACTTGGTAGCGACGTGAATTGGATCTGGGGTTTCTCGGATTAGATCGCTTGTGGTTCAGAGTTTGCGATTCTGGCTAAGGAAGTGGTTGTATGCTATGACTGCTATTAGGGCTTTGGCAGAATTTTCGGGGTGTAGTTGGAATCAGAGGTTGTGGATGAGTTTTGGCAGGGGATGTTGTGGTTGAACCTGTGATGTCGGGAAGTTCGAATTGGGTTTTATGCGGTTTGGGATTTGTAATTCTGCGGATCGATTAGGGTTGTTCGAGGTCTTAATATGGGTGCGATTTTGGCTTTGGAGTGTATTGCTTAGAGAAGACGAAGGTGGTTGTATCGGTGGATGGTTGTTTTGAAATACAGGGGGAGGACGCAGATGTAAGTGCGTAGGTTAGTCTGTGCGTGATGTATTCAGTGATGTTTGTTGCGGATCGGCGGTGGGTTTCGAGGAGTTTCGCACTGAGGGTGGACTGTGGTTTTGAAGAGAAGAAAGTTGAACAGAGGAGGGATTTGATGTTGTTCGAATTGGATTTTCAAGTGTGGTTCGGGTGTGGACCGTGGACAGAGGGGGGTTGCGTGAGTTTTGGTTGCTGTCAAAGGCTTGCGGTGGTGAGGACGGTGATTGGGAAGTGTGCGTGAGGCTGAATGATGATTGTTTTTGGGTGTAGACTTGGTCAGAAAGGGACGTTAGGAGTGAAAAGAATTGGCGATTCAGGACTTGGACAAAAAGGTGATGAAAGTTGGTGAGGGTGGTTTGGTCAAGGAAGAAAAGGTCGTTGTTTGAAAAATTGGGGTCTGGGTTTTGAACTAGTTTGTGATGATTTGATGTGGGGATGAACGGATTTGGCTTGTGAATATGTGAAAGGGAGAGGTGTGGGACTTGTGGTGGGTTGGTACGGCAACGGAGGGGTGCACGGCAGGACTGGGTTTGTTGATGCGATGGAGTGTTTGTGGGGTGTATTGAAGACAGAGTTGTTCAGTCTGGTGATTTGGGTATGATATGAAGATGATGTGGGGACAGTAGTGGTTGCGAATGGATGGTGAACTTTGTCTGGTGATAGTCTCGGTTGTGAAGTGGTGAGAATTGCGAGGTATGGCTTTGAGGATTTTTAAGGATGATGGTTTTTGTGAGGAAAATGGTTGGTCGGTGTGAAGATGGTGATGTAGACAGAAATATAGGAAGAAGTTTTGAAAAGAACTTTTTTTTTTAAGAAATTTGTAAATATCAGAAAAGGAAAATATAGAGAAGGTGGAAAGAAATAAATGAAAGATGGCAAGTCTTTTTTTTTCTTTTTCCCTTATTTGAAAGATTACAGCATTATTGAACAACACCAAATCTATTCAATCAAGAATTTTTGCTATATATAAAAAAAACAAAAACAAAAACAAGAAAAATAAAAACTAACACGAATCGGAAATTAAATAAATAATAAAATTCAATTATTGCCTCCCCGGCAACGGCGCCTAAAACTTGATCGACGCTAATCTATGAATTAGAAAAGCGCGATATTTTAAAATAATTCTGCAAGCATACAGGTGTGTAGCATACAGGTCGAACACAGGGAGGTTTAATTAAAAATTATTATTTATTTTTTTCTTGGGCGTGTTAGACGAAGCTGGAGGTTGATTTTTGCAAAACAAAATAGAAAGTGAAACTACAATTAAAAGATGCAATTGAATTTACTGCAGATTCGAATCTAATCAGATCTGTAATAAATTCAACGATTAAAGATAAAATAGAACAATGGAAATAAAATTGCAAAACAGAATTAAACGAACAGAAAATAAAAATTAGGATTACCGCTGAACCTAATCAGACGGTCAATCACTAATGAAAAGAAATGCAAAATACAAATAGTGTTCTACCAAATCTAATCGTGTAGACAACACTAATTGCTAAGAAATAGAAAATTGCAGAAAATAAAAAATGAATTTTATTAATGAAAAAGAGAATAGAATGAGATCTATGATAGGATGGTGGCTACAAGGGTATTTATAGGGTAGATAGCCAAACCCTAACCCTAATGATAATTGGGCCTGGTTACTACATCACTAATTAGTTTACAATGAGAAACATAAATGGGCCTTAGATAAATAAAGCAAATTTGGGCCTTTTCTCTTTTCCTCTTGCTTCCTTGACACTTCTTCATTGATTTGTGATGTGCATAGCCTTTTTATCAATCCTTTTCTTGTCCAACAGCAACTAGATGTGAGATCTTCATCTACAATTCTTCAAAATGCAAATACACAGCAAATTGATCTCTATTTCTCTACATTTCTGGTTGCATGCGGGCTGGGATTGAATATCTGTAAAAGTAACAAAACAATACCCAAGTAATATTTATTTATATACAAAAGATAAGAAATAAGAGAATAAAATAAACATATTTCTATGTCAATCACAGCCCAATGGAGATCATCAGTAATCACCCAAACGATGTGAAGACTTCCGATCTTCAACCACCATCTTCATCTTCGACTTAACGCCGAATCGGTTATTCAGAATGGGTATAAACCTGGCCTTTCCGAATAACCCACGTATATAATAAACAAATGTTACACAAACACAACAAACGCCTCATTCCAATCCAGAATGTTCTTTTATTCACAAAATCACATTCTTAGGGAAAGGTTCCCATTAATTTTATCCAAGATAAATTCTTCAAAATTTATTCTTTAATCGTCCTTTGGATATCATTTCAAATCATATTATGGTTTTCCAAACTAGTCGGGATTAGCGAACCACACCAAAGTAATTATTTATTTTATTTCCCAACCCCAACCTATATATCCCATGGAGCAAAACTGGTCATACTCCATATCTAACACCACGGTGTTATCGGTAAAATTAATTACCATTTCACGTTCAAATCTATTTAAAGATTTAACTATCGCTCTGGAGCAAAACTGGTGGTACTCCATTCTCGATCACCTTTCAGATTTGATAATTTAAATTATCAATTCACATTTCAATCTAATTAAAGATTCATTGAAACTCCACTTAGTTTTAATTTTTTCAAAAATCAATATCCTGTCTTTAACTGGGTTAAAGAACCAATGTCATCTAAAACACGGTTCACGATAAACCCAAAATCACATTCAAATTCAATTCCAATTAAATATTATTTAATTGGGACACTTCATTAAATCTAAATAGAAAGATTTAATCTTTTTTTCTACTGGGCTTAAGAACTGTGTTAATGAAGGCACCATTCACCACAAACCCAAATCACATTTGACATTAAATACAAGGCTCTAAATAGAAAATATATCGGCTTATATTCAATATCAAATTCTGAAACCAACAAATATCGTGTTGGAAATAACGATATGAACATATCTTTCAAATTTCCACAACCATATCTGTATAATCACAAAATCCAACATCGAAATATTCCGAAGACAATTTTGATTCAAATCCATTCCAATTCACGTAATGGAAATACCTGGTTATTTTTAAAACCACTTTCAAATTCAATTTATTTATTTCAAAAATAAATTGATTTTAATTTTATTTCAAAACTAGTTCATTTTGATAAAAATCTATTTTTATCTTTTCAAATATAGAATTTTTCACGACAGTTCTTCCCAAATCATTTACTATAATTTTACACAAATTATTACTATTTTTAATAATTTTATCAAGGCCCGTACAGTCGATTTCCACCAATGGCCTTCGAACTGTACTTATAGCGACCTTTCCCAAATTTTATTTGGACATAATTCCAAATCCAAACGTTAGATTTCAAATTTTTAATATTCTTGGAAAGCTCTTTTCGATACGAACCCAGTGGTTCCGGTTTCAGGAGAATCCAACGGTCGGATCTCCTATAACGTCAATTCGACGTCAATGGTCGAAATTCACGAACTGCCGCGGCGCGGCGCGTTCTATTCAGGCCATTATATAAATAATATATATATATTATACATATTTCGTCGATTTCCTTTTAAAACGTATTTTATAAATCGTTTTAAATTCATTTTCGAAACGATTTCAACTTCATATTCAATTTTGAATCAAAATTGAATATTCCACATCATCGATAGACAAATGATAATATTTTCAAAACGTTATATTTTGAAATCACTTCCTTTTCCATATTCATTTTAAAAAAAAATATAATTGATATATCTCTCACATCAAAATGGCGCAACTCTAATCAACACGGCTTTATATATTTCAATAAATTCGTTATTCTATTCAACGAATGAATATTTATTCTATTCAACACATGAATATATATTTCTTTCAACACATGAATGTTCTCAACACAAGAGCACTGTCAACACATGACTATTTTTATTATTTAATATATTTTATCAAATTATGGTATCTATCGTTTGATTTTTAAATCAGACTCCAACTGTAAAGTAGTAATAGAATGATTCCCTAGGCATTAGCGCCGAAGGCCGGAACCAATATCAGATCAATACCCTGGAAACCACTCATCTTATCTATTTTCCAGTTAGTCTCCAACTTTAAATATGATAAAGACGTAAATTTTATTGTTAAAATATTTCTTTCAACACATGATAATTTTCAGCACATGATTATTTATTCTATTCAACACATGAATATATACTTCATTCTATTCTTTATTTTCCCAATTGGAATGAGGCCCAATCAATTACCATATAATGTTAATTATATGGATTCCATACAACACATGTATATAATCACAACAATAAATAATCAGTCATCATCCAAAGTGCACCACACTGTATAAGCATCAAAAATAGATATCTAACGCTTACAATAGCCTGTCAATCAATCGATCGACATACAACTAATCAATCGGGATGAGTGGACTTCAAATATCATCCCAACACCCGTGTGGGGTTTCAAATCAACAAACACATATTTTTATTCACACATACACGTTAAAAACAATATTTTTAACGATAAAATATTTTATATCACGTCACACAATCAATTTTCATCACAACAAACAATCAAACATACAAGCCATTCATGGTCTGTGGATGACGGGTGTCGGGTGCTGCTAAGCACCGTCTGCATCCTAGTATATATTTTTAACTAGAAAGGAAGATTTAAAGTGAGAAGTTCTCACAGAGGGTTCCACTCCGCCGTGCTTTGCTGTTGAACTGCTGAATCATCTGAATTTGTTTGAAATTCTACTGCAGTCCTTTTCACGCTGTTCAAATATAAAAATATTATTTCTATTACATCTTTTCAATAAATAAAATCATATTTTTATTTCTACTTCATATATTTTTATATTTCTGCTTCTTATATAAAGATCGAATTTTTATTTCATCGATATAAAAATCTCATCTTTACTTCACTATATATATAATAAAAATCAGATTTTTATTTCGCTACATATATAAAGATAATATTTTTATATTCTCTATTATAAAGAAATCCTATTTTCAATACACTACTTATATAAAAATAGTATTTTTATATCTTCTATTATATAAAGATCATATTTTTAATACTCTACACAAGTAAAAATCATATTTTTGATTCACTACATATATAAAAATCATATTTTTGTATCTCTCAATATATAAGAATTATATTTTTAACCTTTCTATATTATAAAAATTATATTTTTAACCTTTCTATATTATAAAAATTATATTTTTAACCTTTCTATATTATAAAAATTATATTTTTACTTAAACCCTTTCATAAAAATAATTTCTTTACACTATAAAATATCATATCTTCCTATAATGAAAGATCATATTCATATATCAAAGAAAAATCAGTTTCTAAACAAAGAAAAATCAGTTTTTTTTAAACAAATAAAAATTAGTTTTTAAACAAATAAAAATCATAACTGAAAGTAGAAAAATAAATATATAAAAACTTACAGTGTTTTTTTTGTTTAGGAGGAGGGGCTTCTTCATGAACTGGTGGCGTAGGGGGGGCTCCATGTCGCGGTGGGTGGGGAAATAGGGTCCGCGGTTTCTTTCAGGAGGAGGAGGAGGCTCATGGAAGTAGAGAGAGACGCGAGAGGGTAGAAAAGGGGGGGGGTCTGCCGTCAACGTGGGAAGGACGTGGGTTGGGCGAGGCGGTTAGGGTTAGGAAGGGAAGGGGGGGGTCGTGAGATAAGGGGATCGAGGAGGGAGAGGTTGAGCGTGAGGGGAGAAGGTGGCAGACGGCGGCTAGTGGGGCGGCGATCGACGCGGTGGCGTCGCCGATGGGCGCGGCGCGTTCTGGGCTAGTGCAGAGCCCCTTTTTATTTTCTTTTCCTTTATTTTAATTTCTGGATCGTCTGGGTAAAGGAAGAAAGGGGGAAGAATGGAGGAGCTATATGTATATATATATATTTTATTATTTTACTTCAAAAAAGTTGAATTTTTATTTAAACCACGAAACGAGACCCACTGCCTGTCGTCCATAGCTAATTACCCCCATTCCGAACACAATGGGATATGTATCGTAAGCTGATTCATCTGCTTCGATCAGTTTTCGTCAAAATCAACATATAACTCTATATATTGAATTTGAACGCACATTTCAATTTACTGGGGTCACATACTAACAAGAAAAATTCCCGGAAAATATTTTCTAGCTTCCTATTGACGATACGGTCCTAACAAAACTAGTTTCATCGAATTCTGAGACCATCTGAAAAATGGCCATTTTCCAGTCGATTAAAATCAACTGAAACTGGTCAAATGCGTTTTCCTTTGCCATGCTCACATATTGAATCAAAAAATTATGAAATTTGAAATTTAGCAATAATTTGATATCGCGGATCCAATAAAAGTGGTTTCGTCGGAATCCGAGGTCGTTTGCAAAATTTCCATTTTTAAGGGCCAGAATTCCATAGCGACTATTCTGAATTTTCAACTGGACATATCTTTTGATTCCCGCTATGAAATTTCGATTTTTCGGATTCGTTGGAAAGATATTCACAATTAGATCCTAATATTTTGGGTTTCACTAAAATCTGGTTTATTTTGCACCCGGCATGTTCAATTAAAATTTAAAATCGAATTATCGAACTACCGCGCCGTTTTCAATTCCTTTTATATATATAAATAAATATTTATATTCTAACGACGATATATATAAACATATACGTTCTAATTCTATTCAAAATAAATTTCTCGTCGATATTCTTTAAAATAATTCATTTTAAATATTCGAAATTAATTAAAGTTGCCAAAATAAAAATTTTAAATTGGCTCGGATTTTCCGGGTTGTTACATTCTCCCCCACTTAAAACTTTTTGTCCCTAAAAAGGAACGAAGCCGAAAGTTGTTTTACAAATCAACTCAACTTTCATTATTTTCATTACGGCTTAAGTTCTTCAACTTTTCAGTTTCTAAGAACTTTTCCAATTTTTCAAAAATTTTGCTAACACCCTAAATTTTCGAAAAATTTCGCCATAACCTCCCTTGCACCGGGGACTTCGGGATATTTCATATAGCCTCCCATGGCCTTCTTCAGTCCAAAAGAAAAAAAAAAGCTAAGCGGCTAGCTAATCGGCTCATAAAATCATCAACACCCAAACAAAACAGTAAATTATGGTAAACATGTACCTATTTGTCGAGCAAACAATTTTATTCTTCTGCTCTAGCCTCTTTGCTATGACCTGTTCAATGTAAGTACATGTATATGCATACAAATGCGACCAATTTTCAAACAATTCAATATTTGATTCTATTAGGCTAAATGGTTCAAAATTTCAAACAAATAGACAAACAACACAACCATCAATCAATTAGTGGATTAACGTTTCAAATTCATAATTTTGATACATATACAGAAAATCATGTTTTTGATGCCAAATCACAACAAATAATCTATAGTAAATTTTGGTTCTCACACCAGTCTAATGTAAATATACTTCATCATCAGGACCATGTCCGGGCAACTAGAGTGTGATTCTATATCTATCCAGTATATTAAAACTTCGAATATACGTTCATGACGCGTATACGTGAAATCTTTATACACTCGATTGTCCAAAATCGATATAAATAAATTATTCAAATACATATAAAACGATTTAAATTTCAAAACAAAATTTGTTTTCATTTGAAAAATATACTCTTCACACTCGTTCTAGGATACTACTGATCCTATCTCTAACGAGTCATTCTTATTGGATATTACTAATCCAATATCTGATGAATTCTTTCATATGGTTCTAATGTGTCTTGTTCTCCGAGCTCTGTAAACCAAAGCTCTGATACCAACTCTATAACGACCCGAACTCCCCCGGTAAGGAAAGCCCGGATTGAGATGAGAACAACACACATCGGAACGCAAACAGAAGAACATTTCATTGTTATTTACAACAATTCCATCAGATTACAAGGATTTACAGAGTATGAATAAATATTATACATTAAAGAATATCAGAGATTACAATAATTTACATAGCAGAGGAAAAATAACAAAAATACAACTGAAAGTAATACATGGATACAGAGCTTTCCGAGCATCGTTCCAACTGTAAATCAGGATCCTGTGAATATAAATCTGCAAAACCAAAACTACTAGCTGCCCGTGGAAAATAGGGGCACCCAAAGTTTAGGTTGAAACAATAAACTCCAGGTCAGTCATGGGACTGGTGTGAGAACTAAAACAGTTATTAATCTTTATTTTAAAGTTCGGTAAATCAAGGGACTACGCCGTATAACACGGAACGGGTTTCCTCCCAAGTATACCAGTGCATATAAATAAACAGCGCAATGCTTTTTCGAAAAATGAAGCTATTATAAGACCCAGGTCCCATCACACAATGCAACGCAAGCCAGAGGATAGGGTTTTCCCTTATAATAGCCAAACATGCTTGGTACGTTTAAAACAAATCATTTGATACTATTATAAGTGTATAGTGTCAAAACAATTTCAATCATAAATATCAATCACAGACGGCATGGGTACCATATATCATGTCGCCATACTAGTTCTACAAATAAAACCGCAATATCACGTATTGGAAATTGGATTTCCGTCATGAGTCGAGGCAAGGGGCAAGCTCCGCTCCGTTCGAGACACTCTAGCAAATGTCTCAGGACCCCACTATGATCCTTGGAATCGGTTAGGCCGGTCCTTTCTTAATTTTGAAGATTGGCAATTCCTGAATACACCTTTCCTGGTCCTAACAGACCTAATATCGAGGCGCCTCATCCAACAACCACACAGGTGAAAAGTATATAAATGTTAGCCAGCTTAAGCACTGATACCACCACTAGCTAGAAAGAAACGTCGTGTTCTCCCAACGGTCCATATCCCGTTTTTGACTCATACCGTGGTGTGAGGCTCGCGAATTCACGTTATACACAAAGATGCGCCACATAGGCCATGCTTTGATCATCTACCATAAGACGTTGCTTTTCAACATAAGCCTTGATCATCTGCCACTTACCCGTGCCACACTGGCAATTCACTCCATGCGACTGATGTCCATCGATATACAACCTCTGAGCTCGTACGTCTCAGAGAAGAGCGTTAAGCAAGAGAATAAATTCTCCGCCACCAAACAGATGTATATTTAATAGAGATCAATCAACAAAGAATAAAATCCAATGTCAGACACATAGTCCATTTACAAGTTCGTTCTGGGTCTGAACGAAACCGGACGCACTTTCCTCGCATATCCATCGATCTCCAAGTATGTCTAGACGATCACCAACTATTTCCCTCATCTTGGGTGTACAGCCCAATCGAGATCATCAGTAATCACCCAAACGATGTGAAGACTTCCGGTCTTCAACCACCGTCTTCATCTTCGACTTATCTCTAAATCGGTTATTCAGAATGGGTATAAACCCGGCCTTTCCGAATAACCTACGTATATAATAAACAAATGTTACACAAACACAACAAACGCCTCATTCCAATTCAGAATGTTCTTTTATTCACAAAATCACATTCTTAGGGAAAGGTTCCCATTAATTTTATCCAAGATAAATTCTTCTAAATTTATTCTTTAATCTTCCTTTGGATATCATTTCAAACCATATTATTGTTTTCCAAACTAGTCGGGATTAGCGAACCACACCGAAGTAATTATTTATTTTATTTCCCAACCCCAACCTATATATCCTGTAACACCCCACGTCCATTAATGTCACTCACAAAGGGAATGCATTAACTTCCATGGAGGTTTTAAGTGAATATAGAACAGTAAAATTACAACAAGACAGACATAAAATAGTACTTGGAAATTCAAAAACTTTATTTCATTGTAGCAGAAGTCAAAACATGTTTGATTACATCATAACACCATATTCAATGTCAAGTACAATATCTATCTTGATAAAACAAGTACATAATCCCATTACATGAATAGCCATTAAAAAGAAAGATAACAAGCTGGACTTTACTTCAGTAGTCCAAGCTTTCCAGAAGATAAGCGATCCAACTAGACTCCACTAGAACTTGGCCCAACCTGCGGACCTGAAGGGAGAAAAAGGATGGAAAAGAGGGGGTCAGACATAAAGTCCGGTGAATATGATAATTGTACAATACTATTACCAAAATAACTGGACTAAGGCATAAGCTGGAAAACAAGAAAATGTCTATGAAGAGCAGATTAAGTACATAGACAATCGCTAAAGGCAACGTTATAGGCGCTCCTAAATACTAAAGGATAAACACTATACTGCACCACACCAGTCACCCTAAAGATTCATCCCACTTAGCTTCACTTAGAAACTTTCCCAATGGCTTTACGTACCCCTAGCTAACTACATAGGTGCCGCCTGCCCCTATCTCCACTAGGTGTACCCTACTTCCCATTATTCGATCGGCTCCCTAACTCGTAGATACCCGTGCTGGCCCCACAGTGGGGTGTATCACTCCCCTAAAGTGGCAACCTGATACAACGGACATGCACGGCTTATACCTACACGATGCAACAACGTCTTACCTACCAGCCCGGGTCCACACACGCATATGAAACCCGTTAGACTTGCGTTGCCACCGCTCCCTGTTTTGGCCTCTTATAGTCAAACCCAGTATGCGTGTCCCGTCCTCGACTTGGGTCGAGCCCACAAAGATACGTTTTGGGATACTGGTTGAAATGGGCCCCCACTATTTACCACAAGCATTCCACCTAAGCTTGTCCCCATTAGTCCATCCCACTTAACCCACTTAGTCATGTTCATTTACATGTGTGTTTGGTTAAGTCTAATCGTATTTCAAATGCCTCTAAAGGCAACCACCAGATTCCTCATGCCACCCAAGGCACCTACTTAACCCCCATGTCCCACCTTACATGATTATCTGGTTAAGTATTTCTTAGTTCATTAAGGCCATAACCTCATAAAGACCTCTCACATTAGACTGGCATTTATGGCAGCTGGATTTGCCGGGCGGGTCCGGGCAGTCTTACACCATAAAAGAGTCTAACCTCGTGTCTTTACAACTGTTATGCTTTAGTTTGGGCCTAGGGCCTCTCACATTGGGCGACATTTGTGACTACTGGGTTTGCCGGGCAGGTCCGGGCAGGTTTACATCACAAACGGGTCCAACCTCGTGTCCTAAGCATTGATTATTAATAATAATCCACTTTCCCCCAATTTTAATAATTCCCTACTTGAATTATTAATTACTTCCAATTTTTAACAATGTCCATAATTGACTCAATTATGGACATTCATTCATGGTATGCAACATCTTACAAATTTGCACCCAATTTATTAATTCCTAATATTACCCCTACCCCACGTTTGAACGTTTATTCGCAAAATATATGTTAGACTCGAATAGCCTAACTCATAGCATAAAAGAGATTATCATAATAACAACATGTATATGTGACCAAATGAATCATAATAAGGGGTGAAACTTGCATATGTCCAACTTGCATAGATTATACATGTCATGGATCTAAAGGTGTCAACTTGTTCAAAATTCACCTAATATGATCTCAATCAATTTTCATAAACTTACATATGAACATGTGTGAATCAACATCATCTAATTTTTTTAACAACATGGTTTTATATGGGTACACCTAACTCAATAGGCAAATTCCCATAATCAAGTTTTATTTAATTATAGTTTCAAGTTTATGGGTACACCTAACCTAATAGGCAAATTCCCATAAACAAGATCCATTTAAATTAAGAAAAAAAAAACATAACTTTAAGCATGATCCAACAACATCATGATTTTTCAACATAATATAGCATGATTTATAACATGGCATAGTATGATAGTATAACATAGCTTGACATGATTCTCAACATAGCACGACATAGCATAAGAGAATTTACAACATAGCATGACATAGCATATATAATTTACATCATACGACAACATAATAACATAATAAGAGATCCACAATATATAGAATTTACAATTACAAATCACATCACTTTCTTGTGATCCATTCATAACTTAGTCAAATTAGTTTGTAATAGTCTTGTGAGAATCATCATACTCACCAACAAAAGAAAAGAATTAGAGAAAGAGAGATCTTTTGATTTGATTTGTGTAGATTTAGTTGTAGATGATTAGGCTTCCTCTTCTTAGTTTGTGACGGCTATGCTGAACTCCATGGCAGCAGCATGACGGTAGCTTCTCTAATTTTACAAGTGATTTAGGTCTAGGGTCTACCCACTTATTTATAGATTTTAGAATTCATTTAGGCCATTATATTTAACCTAGAAATAACCGCAGCCGTTCAGACAAGATGGGGTTTATCTTGTTGACTCGGCAATGAGTCAGAAGTGACTCAGCAAACACTCAGCATATTAATAAACTTCTATTCATGTCATAAATATATATATATATTCTACAATGTACATATTAGATACATCCCCCTTTACTTATTATTGTTTTTATATACATATTAGATACATCCCCTATCTCACACACTTATTAATATTTTTATATTCATATTAGATACATCCCTTCTCTTACACACTTATTAATATTTTTATATTCATATTAGATACATCCCCTCTCTTACACACTTATTAATATTTTTATATTCATATTAGATACATCCCCTCTCTTACACACTTATTAATATTTTTATATTCATATTAGATACATCCCCTCTCTTACACACTTATTAATATTTTAGCAACTTTAGTGTTAATAGAAAATTCGGGGTGTTACATTCTCCCCTCCTTTTAGGATTTCGTCCCCGAAATCTTCAAGTCTGGAAGAATGTATATCCTACCATCCAAACGTCCATCTACTCATCCATCATACACAGGCATCCATTGCCCTTAAAAGACTTCTAATGCTTTATGATCATATGCAAGTGTGTGTACATGTCCTTACCTAATGCGAAATCAGGCGGTCTACTGATTCAGTTGACCTCCTTAATGCAAATTATGTAAGTGTCATGAATCCATTATGTATGCAAAAGATCCTAATTGCTTACATACTACTTCTATATGCGTGCACACCCATTCAACCGAATGCAACATCCATATGATGGTACAACCATTATACATCCATTATACTAAATACATCCATATATATGCAATATGCAATATGAAGTGACTGAGCCGATCTAGTGCCTAAAGTGTGTGTATATATGCATCCACGAGCAACCACTAGCAAACACTTGCATCCATTTTGCATCCATCATACATAACATGTCTCAAACACGTGTTTCAACCATAGGATTATCCTAACTAAAGGTCAAAGATACTAATGAGAGGACATACTAAAGATAAGATAAGATAAGCTAAGCGATAAAGGAGAAATTAAAAGACATACCCTCAAAAAGAAAAGGGTACAACGAACGCATCTTCTCTTCTGTCTCCCAAGTTGCGTTGCTCTCATCATCTCCCCATTGCACTTTAACCAGTCTGACCTCTCGATTCCTCAACTTTTTGATCTCCGACCCAAGAATGCATGTAGGAGCTCGTCTAATTGTTGCATCACGCTCTATTTCCACCTCTTTAAGCAAGCTCGGCTCTACCACCTCCGCGGTCTTGTGCAAACACTTCCTCAAATGTGATACATGGAATACGTCGTGTACTCCACTAAGTTTCTCAGGCAACTCCACCCTATATGCCATCTTCCCAATCCTGTTTTTTTTACAGGAAACGGCCCTACAAACCTTGGTGCTAATTTCCCCACGGACCCAAAGCGAACAACATTCTGTAACGGAGATACTTTGATAAAAACCATGTCCCCAATGTCAAACTCAAGATCTGTCCTCCTCTTATCAGCATACGATTTTTGCCTATCTTGTGCTGCTTTCATCCTCCTTCGAATCAACTCAATCTTCTCCAAGGTTTCCCTAACCATATCGGGCCCAAGTAGGATTTTATCGGTAGATTCCCACCAACATGTAGGCGAACGGCAAGGCCTTCCATAAAGAGCTTCGAAAGGTGCCATGCCAATACTAGACTGAAAGCTATTATTATATGCGAATTCTACTAACGGAAGGTGCTCTTCCCATGTACCCCCAAAGTCTAGGATACAAAGCCTTAAAAGATCCTCTAGAATGCGATTCACCCTCTCGGTCTGGCCGTCTGTCTGAGGATGATATGCGGTGCTCAAACATAGCTGAGTCCCTACCACCTCTTGTAAACTCTTCCAAAATTCGCTAGTAAAGATGGGGTCATGGTCGCTTACTATACTAGAAGGAATACCGTGCAAACGAACTATCTCCTTAATGTATACAGAAGCCAACCACGGAGCAGTCCTCTTACTTTTCACGGGAATAAAATGGGCGCTTTTAGTAAGTCTATCTACTATAACCCAAATCCCCGTGTTACCCTTCCTTGATCTTGGTAATCCATCCACAAAATCCATTGAGATGCTTTCCCATTTCCATAGTGGAACTTCTAATGGGTGAAGCAACCCACCGGGTTTCTTTTGTTCTGCTTTAACTCGTTGGCACACCAAGCATCTAGCGACGTACTCGGCCACATCCTTTTTCATACCGACCCAAAAGAAAACCCGCTTCATATCTTTGTACATCTTATCCCCGCCGGGATGAATGGTCATTTTTGAGCGATGAGCATCATCAAGAATGGCCTTCCTTAAGTCTTCGTCTTGTGGTACACAAAGTCTATTATCCCTTCGTAACCAACCCTTATCGTCTAGGGTATACCTACGAAGATGGCTTGACGACTCCCCCCCCTTTGAGCTTTTCTACTATCTCAACCAACTGTGGGTCGTCTCGCTGTGCCTCACCAACCCGTCCTAGAAGTGTAGGTCTAACCTCCAAGGATGCTAACAGACCGGGTACTAAGTCAACGGAGGGTCTAAAGTCAAACATAGAGATGAATTCTAAGCTTTGTCGTTCAACAAACAACGGACTCAAGGACAACCTTTTCCTACTTAAGGCGTCTGCCACCACGTTACCCTTGCCCGGGGTATATGCTATTTCAAAATCGTAGGAGGCTAAGAATTCCATCCACCGTTGCTGCCTTGAATTCAAATCCTTCTGAGAGAATAAGTATTTTAATGATTTGTGGTCAGTGAACAGTTCGAATTTCTCACCAAGAAGATAGTGACGCCAAGACTTAAGCGCGAAAACAATTGCGGCTAGCTCTAAGTCATGCGTGGGGTAATTCTTTTCATGAACCCTCAACTGCCTTCCACCATAGGCTATTACTCTTCCCTCTTGCATGAGGACCGCGCCAAGTCCCGTCCAACAAGCATCAGTATAGATGGTAAACGGTTTATTCCCGTCTGGCAGCACTAAGACTGGGGCTGAAGTTAAGGCTTTCTTTAAACGTTGGAACGCATCATCGCAATCTTTGTCCCACGTAAAAACCAGATTCTTCTTCGTTAACCGTGTTAACGGAGCTGATATTTTTGCGAAGTCTTTGATAAACTTCCTATAATAGCCAGCCAACCCCAAGAAACTTCTTACTTCGGTTGCATTTTTAGGGACCTTCCAATCTTGGATGGCCACCACCTTTGCGGGATCCACTGCTATCCCTTCTTTGGAAACCACGTGCCCTAAGAACCGTACTTCCTTCCTCCAGAAGTGACACTTAGAAAATTTTGCCTTAAGGTTATGCGCTCGAAGGGTTTCCAACACTTCCCTAAGATGTAGGGAGTGCTCTTCTTTATTCTTAGAAAAGACTAAGATGTCATCCACAAAGACTACCACGAATTTGTTAAGGTATTCCCTAAACACCCTACTCATCAAATCAACAAAATATGCAGGGGCGTTTGTCAAACCAAAGGGCATCACTAGCCATTCATAGAATCCGTCAGGAGTCCTAAAAGCAGTCTTATCTATACTATCCTCAGCCACTCTCAGTTGATGAAAGCCAGTGGCTAAGTCCAACTGCGAAAACACTGAGGCGCCAACTAACTGATCAAAGAGATCGTCAATCCTCGGCAGTGGGTGTCGGTTCTTTTTAGTAAGCTTGTTTAGTTCTCTATAGTCCATACAAAGTCTAAGAGACCCATCCGCCTTTGTGGCAAAAACTACTGGAGCACCCCACTCCGATATACTACGTCTTATGAACCCCTTCTCAAGCAACTCCTTTACTTGCTTATTGAGTTCCCTCCTTTCACGAGGAGCCATGTGGCGCACTGGAAAAGATACGGGTTTAGCATTATCCACAAGATAAATTCGAAAGTCTATCTCCCGCTTTGGAGGTAAGCCCTTCACCTCCTCAAACACATCCGGATATTCCCGGACCACTTCTACCGATCGCAGGTTCTCTACAGATGCGTCAAGCGATTCAAGATAACTTAGCATAACGGAATTTATGGGATTAAAAAAGATGTCGAGAGCATTACCAAGGCGAGTCACAAGCCTAACTACTCTCCTTTCACAATCAAGAATGGCCCTATTTCTAGACAACCAATCCATTCCTAAAATTAGCCCATAGCCCGTGAAGCCCAATACATAAGCATCACATCTAAATTCAACGCTAAGTATAGAGATTTTCAAATCCAAACATATCATGGTCAAATGAGCCGAACCCCCAATTGGATTTGAAATGACCAAGGGATCCTCTACTAAACTGGTGTTCAAGTGCAGTGATTCAACTAATGATGCAGAGATAAACGAATGAGATGCGCCAGAATCGAATAAGGTACGGACAGGATGATCAAACAGAAAAACTAAGCTTTCAACAGAAATTGTTCTACCTCTTTCTTGCAGCTGTGGGGCCGCAATAGCCTGAACTTGCCCCCTTGCCTGCCCTGGTGCCATAAGAGCCTGCACCTGTCCTCCCGAGGTAGACCCTGCCCTCTGCCCCTTCTTTGGACAGTCCTTCACTAAATGTCCCGCATCTCCACAATGAAAACAACCAGTCTTCTTTTTCTTTCTACAATCTTTGCTGAGATGGCCAGGCGTCCCACAATTGAAGCATTTCTTCTTCCCTTTGCCATTATTGTTTTTACCACCCTTCTTATTTTGCTGTTGGGGTTTCTTTTGATCCCTTTTCTTTTCAACTGCCTTATCCTCATGCATAAGTGCCATTTCTACTAGCTTTTCAAAGGTGGCTCCCATAGGGATGTGGGTCATAGCCAACCCTTGCAACGGTTCATTCAAGCCTCTAACGAACCTCAAAGCTTTCTTCTCTGGCGTGTTCACCAACTCCAAGCCAAACCTTGCTAACTGATTAAATTTATTGACATATTCCTTTACTGATGAGCTCCCTTGCTTTAGTGCCAGGAATTTTTCCATATTTAAGTTCTCCTCTGCCCTTGAAAGAAACTTTGCCTCAAACCTTCGTCTGAAATCCGCCCATGAATCAACTGGACGTTCCCCGTCAGTGACCTCCCACCAAAACGAGGCCTCTCCCTTCATTAACCAAGCAGCTAAACGGACTTTCCTCCCATCTTCCACTTCAAAGATATCCAACAATTCCTTAGTCTCCTTAAGCCAATCTCTGGCCTCCACAAACGTCTCAGTCCCTTGAAAAGTTTTTCCTCCCATAGCCTTGAATTCCTTGCACGTCTTTGCAAAAGTGTCAACACGAGGAGGAGGAGGAGGAGGAATGGGTGCAACTAGGGGTGGAGGAGTATCCGCTGGGCCTGCAGTGGTGGCCCTAGCCTCCAAGTATCTCCTAAACCACCCTGGAATCGTCACACCTTCTGGGAGATTAAGATCTTCAGCCATGCGGAAACGAAAAAGGAAAGATTCAAAATGGAGAATTCGACAGATAAAGATAAGGATATGGCTATTTGGGATAATGTTTTTCATAAAAACTCTCTTTAAATAACATGTTTTTTTTTTTGAAAGCACTTCTTCCAAAAATACTTTAGAAAAAAAATATTTTTCTAAATTTTTTTTTTAATCTGTTCTGGTAACCTTATGCTCCGATACCACGTGTAACACCCCACGTCCATTAATGTCACACACAAAGGGAATGCATTAACTTCCATGGAGGTTTTAAGTGAATATAGAACAGTAAAATTACAACAAGACAGATATAAAATAGTACTTGGAAATTCAAAAACTTTATTTCATTGTAGCAGAAGTCAAAACATGTTTGATTACATCATAACACCATATTCAATGTCAAGTACAATATCTATCTTGATAAAACAAGTACATAATCCCATTACATGAATAGCCATTAAAAAGAAAGATAACAAGCTGGACTTTACTTCAGTAGTCCAAGCTTTCCAGAAGATAAGCGATCCAACTAGACTCCACTAGAACTTGGCCCAACCTGCGGACCTGAAGGGAGAAAAAGGATGGAAAAGAGGGGGTCAGACATAAAGTCTGGTGAATATGATAATTCTACAATACTATTACCAAAATAACTGGACTAAGGCATAAGCTGGAAAACAAGAAAATGTCTATGAAGAGCAGATTAAGTACATAGACAATCGCTAAAGGCAACGTTATAGGCGCTCCTAAATACTAAAGGATAAACACTATACTGCACCACACCAGTCACCCTAAATATTCATCCCACTTAGCTTCACTTAGAAACTTTCCCAATGGCTTTACGTACCCCTAGCTGACTACATAGGTGCCGCCTGCCCCTATCTCCACTAGGTGTACCCTACTTCCCATTATTCGATCGGCTCCCTAACTCGTAGATACCCGTGCTGGCCCCACAGTGGGGTGTATCACTCCCCTAAAGTGGCAACCCGATACAACGGACATGCACGGCTTATACCTACACGATGCAACAACGTCTTACCTACCAGCCCGGGTCCACACACGCATATGAAACCCGTTGGACTTGCGTTGCCACCGCTCCCTGTTTTGGCCTCTTATAGTCAAACCCAGTATGCGTGTCCCGTCCTCGACTTGGGTCGAGCCCACAAAGATACATTTTGGGATACTGGTTGAAATGGGCCCCCACTATTTACCACAAGCATTCCACCTAAGCTTGTCCCCATTAGTCCATCCCACTTAACCCACTTAGTCATGTTCATTTACATGTGTGTTTGGTTAAGTCTAATCGTATTTCAAATGCCTCTAAAGGCAACCACCAGATTCCTCATGCCACCCAAGGCACCTACTTAACCCCCATGTCCCACCTTACATGATTATCTGGTTAAGTATTTCTTAGTTCATTAAGGCCATAACCTCATAAAGACCTCTCACATTAGACTGGCATTTATGGCAGCTGGATTTGCCGGGCGGGTCCGGGCAGTCTTACGCCATAAAAGAGTCTAACCTCGTGTCTTTACAACTGTTATGCTTTAGTTTGGGCCTAGGACCTCTCACATTGGGCCGACATTTGTGACTACTGGATTTGCCGGGCGGGTCCGGGCAGGTTTACATCACAAACGGGTCCAACCTCGTGTCCTAAGCATTGATTATTAATAATAATCCACTTTCCCCCAATTTTAATAATTCCCTACTTGAATTATTAATTACTTCCAATTTTTAACAATGTCCATAATTGACTCAATTATGGACATTCATTCATGGTATGCAACATCTTACAAATTTGCACCCAATTTATTAATTCCTAATATTACCCCTACCCCACGTTTGAACGTTTATTCGCAAAATATATGTTAGACTCGAATAGCCTAACTCATAGCATAAAAGAGATTATCATAATAACAACATGTATATGTGACCAAATGAATCATAATAAGGGGTGAAACTTGCATATGTCCAACTTGCATAGATTATACATGTCATGGATCTAAAGGTGTCAACTTGTTCAAAATTCACCTAATATGATCTCAATCAATTTTCATAAACTTACATATGAACATTTGTGAATCAACATCATCTAATTTTTTTAACAACATGGTTTTATATGGGTACACCTAACTCAATAGGCAAATTCCCATAATCAAGTTTTATTTAATTATAGTTTCAAGTTTATGGGTACACCTAACCTAATAGGCAAATTCCCATAAACAAGATCCATTTAAATTAAGAAAAAAAAACCATAACTTTAAGCATGATCCAACAACATCATGATTTTTCAACATAATATAGCATGATTTATAACATGGCATAGTATGATAGTATAACATAGCTTGACATGATTCTCAACATATCACGACATAGCATAAGAGAATTTACAACATAGCATGACATAGCATATATAATTTACATCATACGACAACATAATAACATAATAAGAGATCCACAATATATAGAATTTACAATTACAAATCACATCACTTTCTTGCGATCCATTCATAACTGAGTCAAATTAGTTTGTAATAGTCTTGTGAGAATCATCATACTCACCAACAAAAGAAAAGAATTAGAGAAAGAGAGATCTTTTGATTTGATTTGTGTAGATTTAGTTGTAGATGATTAGGCTTCCTCTTCTTAGTTTGTGACGGCTATGCTGAACTCCATGGCAGCAACATGACGGTAGCTTCTCTAATTTTACAAGTGATTTAGGTCTAGGATCTACCCACTTATTTATAGATTTTAGAATTCATTTAGGCCATTAGATTTAACCTAGAAATAACCGCAGCCGTTCAGACAAGATGGGGTTTATCTTGCTGACTCAGCAATGAGTCAGAAGTGACTCAGCAAACACTCAGCATATTAATAAACTTCTATTCATGTCATAAATATATATATATTTTCTACAATGTACATATTAGATACATCCCCCTTTACTTATTATTGTTTTTATATACATATTAGATACATCCCCTCTCTCACACACTTATTAATATTTTTATATTCATATTAGATACATCCCCTCTCTTACACACTTATTAATATTTTTATATTCATATTAGATACATCCCCTCTCTTACACACTTATTAATATTTTTATATTCATATTAGATACATCCCCTCTCTTACACACTTATTAATATTTTTATATTCATATTAGATATATCCCCTCTCTTACACACTTATTAATATTTTAGCAACTTTAGTGTTAATAGAAAATTCGGGGTGTTACATATCCCATGGAGCAAAACTGGTCATACTCCATAACCCCACGGCGTTATCGGTAAAATTAATTAACATTTCACGTTCAAATCTATTTAAAGATTTAACTATCGCTCTAGAGCAAAACTGGTGGTACTCCATTCTCGATCACCTTTCAGATTTGATAATTTAAATTATCAATTCACATTTCAATCTAATTAAAGATTCATTGAAATTCCCCTTAGTTTTAATCTTTTCAAAAATCAATATCCTGTCTTTAACTGGGTTAAAGAACCAATGTCATCTAAAACACGGTTCACGATAAACCCAAAATCACATTCAAATTCAATTCCAATTAAATATTATTTAATTGGTACACTTCATTAAATCTAAATAGAAAGATTTAATCTTTTTCTCTACTGGGCTTAATAACAGTGTTAATGAAGACACCATTCACGACAAACCCAAATCACATTTGACATTAAATACAAGGCTCTGAATAGAAAATATATCGGCTTATATTCAATATCAAATTCTGAAACCAACAAATATCTTGGTGGAAATAACGATATGAACATATCTTTCAAATTTCCACAACCATATCTGTAAAATCACAAAATCCAAATTGAAATATTCCGAAGATAATTATGATTCAAATCCATTTCAATTCACGTAATGGAAATACCTAGTTATTTTTAAAACCACTTTCAAATTCAATTTATTTGTTTCAAAAATAAATTGATTTTAATTCTAGTTCAAAACTAGTTCATTTTGATAAAAATTTATTTTTATCTTTTCAAATATGGAATTTTTCACCCCAGTTCTTCCCAAATCATTTCTTGTGATTTAACACAAATTATTATTATTTTTAATAATTTTATCAAGGCCCGTACAGTCGATTTCCACTAATGGCCATCGAACTGCACTTACAGCGACCTTTTCCAAATTTGATTTGGACATAATTCCAAATCCAATCATTAGATTTCAAATTTCTAATATTCATTGGAAAGCTCTTTTCGATACGAACCCAACGGTTCCTGTTTCGGGAGAATCCGACGGTCGGATCACCCGTAACGTCAATTCGAAGTCAATGGTCAAAATTCACGAACTACTACGGCGCGACGCTTTCTATTCAGGCCATTATATATATATATATTTCGTCGATTTCCTTTTAAAACGTATTTTATATATCGTTTTAAATTCATTTTCGAAACGATTTCAACTTCATATTCAATTTTGAATCAAAATTGAATATTCCACATCATCGATATATAAATGATAATATTTTCAAAACGTTATATTTTGAAATCACTTCCTTTTCTATATTCATTTTAAAAACGAGTATAATCGATATATATATATCGCTCACATCAAAATGGCGCAACTCTAATCAACACGGCTTTATATATTTCAAAAATTCGTTATTCTATTCAACGAATGAATATTTATTCTATTCAACACATGAATATATATTTCTTTCAACACATGAATATTCTCAACAAATGAGCACTGTCAACACATGACTATTTTTATTATTTAATATATTTTATCAAATTATGGTATCTATTGTTTGATTTTTAAATCATACTCCAACTGTAAAGTTGTAAGAGAATGATTCCCTAGGCATTAACACCGAAGGACGGAACCAATATCAGATCAATACCCTGGAAACCACTCATCTTATCTATTTTCCAGTTAGTTTCTAACTTTAAATATGATAAAGATGTAAATTTTATTGTTAAAATATTTCTTTCAACACATGATAATTTTAAGCACATGATTATTTATTCTATAAAACACATGAATATATACTTCATTCTATTCTTCATTTTCCCAATTGGAATGAGGTCCAATCAATTACCATATAATGTTAATTATATGGATTCCATACAACACATGTATATAATCACAACAATAAATAATCAATCATCATCCAAAGTGCACCTCACTGTATAAGCATCAAATATAGATATCTAACGCTTATAACTGCCTGTCAATCAATCGATCGACATACAACTAATCAATCGGGATGAGTGGACTTCAAATATCATCCCAACACCCGTGTGGGGTTTCAAATCAACAAACACATATTTTTATTCACACACACACACGTTAAAAACAATATTTTTAACGATAAAATATTTTTAACTATATAAATATTTTATTTCACGTCACATAATCAATTTTCATCACAACAAACAATCAAACATACAAGCCATCCATGGTCTGTGGATGACGGGTGTTGGGTGCTGCTAAGCACCGTCTGCATCCTAGTATATATTTTTAACTAGAAAAGAAGATTTAAAGTGAGAAGTTATCACAGAGGGTTCCACTCCGCCGTGCTTTGCTGTTGAACTGCTGAATCATCTGAATTTGTTTGAAATTCTACTGCAGTCCTTTTCATGCTGTTTGAATATAAAAATATTATTTTTATTACTTCTTTTCAATAAATAAAATCATATTTTTATTTCTGCTTCATATATTTTTATATTTCTGCTTCTTATATAAAGATCGAATTTTTATTTCATCGCTATAAAAATCTCATTTTTGCTTCACTATATATATAATAAAAATCAGATTTTTATTTCTCTACATATATAAAGATAATATTTTTATATTCTCTATTATATAGAAATCCTATTTTCAATACACTACATATATAAAAATAGTATTTTTATATCTTCTATTATATAAAGATCATATTTTTAATACTCTACACAAGTAAAAATCATATTTTTGATTCACTACATATATAAAAATCATATTTTTATATCTCTCTATATATAAGAATTATATTTTTAACCTTTCTATGTTATAAAAATTATATTTTTAACATTTCTATATTATAAAAATTATATTTTTAACCTTTCTATAATATAAAAATTATATTTTTACTTAAACCCTTTCATAAAAATAATTTCTTTACACTATAAAATATCATATCTTCCTATAATGAATGATCATATTCATATATCAAAGAAAAATCAGTTTCTAAACAAAGAAAAAACAGTTTTTTTAAACAAATAAAAATTAGTTTTTAAACAAATAAAAATCATAAATGAAAGTAGAAAAATAAATATAAAAGAACTTATAGTGTTTTTTTTAGGAGGAGGGGCTTCTTCATGAACTGGTGGCATAGGGGGGGCTCCAAGTCGCAGTGGGTGGGGAAATAGGGTCCGCGATTTCTTTCAGGAGGAGGAGGAGGCTCATGGAAGTGGAGAGAGGTGCGAGAGGTTGGAAAAGGGGGGGGGGGGTTTCTGCCGTCTATGTGGGAAGGACGTAGGTTGGGCAAGGCGGTTAGGGTTAGGAAGGGAAGAGGGGGGTCGTGAGATAAGGGGATCGAGGAGGGAGAGGTTGGGCGTGAGGGGAGAAGGTGGCGGACGGCGGCTAGTGGGGTGGCGATCGACGCGGTGGCGTCGCCGTTGGGTGCGACGCGTTCTGGGCTAGGCAGAGCCCTTTTTTTTAATTTCTGGATCGTGTGGGTAAAGGAAGAAAGGGGGAAGAATGGAGGGGTTATATATATATTTTTTATTATTATTTTATTTCAAAAAAGTTGACTTTTTATTTCGACCTCGAAACGAGGCCCACCGCCTGTCATCCATAGCTAATTACCCCCATTCCGAACACAATGGGATATGAATCGTAAGCTGATTCGGCTGTTTCGATCAGTTTTCGTCAAAATCAATATATAACTCTATATATTGAATTTGAACTCACATTTCAATTTACTGGGGTCACATACTAACAAGAAAAATTCCCTGAAAATATTTTCTAGCTTCGTATTGACGATACGGTCCTAACAAAACTAGTTTCGTCGAATTCTGAGACCGTCTGAAAAATGGCCATTTTCCAGTCGATTAAAATCAACTGAAACTAGTCAAATGCGTTTTCCATTGCCACGCTCACATATTGAATCGAAAAATTATGAAATTTGAAAATTAGAAATAATTTGACATCACGGATCCAACAAAAGTGGTTTCATCGAAATCCGAGGTTGTTTGCAAAATTTCCATTTTTAAGGGCCAGACTTCCATAGCGACAATTCTGAATTTTCAACTGGACATATCTTTTGATTCCGGCTATGAAATTTCGATTTTTCGAATTCGTTGGAAATATATTCACAATTAGATCCTAATATTTTCGGTTTCACTAAAATCCGGTTTATTTTGCACCCGGTATGTTCAATTGAAATTTAAAATCGAATTATCGAACTACCTCGCCATTTTCAATTCCTTTTATATATATAAATAAATATTTATATTCTAACAACGATCTTTATAAATATATACGTTCTAATTCTATTCAAAATAAATTTCTCGTCGATATTATTTAAAATAATTCATTTTAAATATTCGAAATTCATTAAAATTGCCAAGATAAAAAATTTAAATTGGCTCGGATTTTCCGGGTTGTTACAGTCACCCTAATTTTCACATAAAAAAAAACTTCTCCTACGTTTAACTTCCTGGACCCGTTCACAACCCCCCTTCGATACTTAGGGTTGAACTTTGCCGCCGCGTCTGCCACCGTGCGTTAGATCCGAACCCTCCACGAGCTCCGCCATCGAACTCCTCCCCCTTGCCCGAACAGCCGGCCAACTCGGCGGCCATCTCGTACCAGAAAATGAGCACGACGACGGTAGCTTTGCGCCTTAAATCCGTGCTCCTCCGTTTTCCAATTCCAATCAAACCACTATGGATGTAAAGCTCAAAAAATTCTCTTCCATTTTCATGTAATAATTTTGGATTAATTCTGCGTGAAGATGGAGAAAAGGAGAGGGAAAGAAAGGAACGATATCGTCCATCCATCGTTAGGGCCGGTTGAAAGAAAGAGGGTTTAAAGGAAAAATCCTATTGGCCGGCTATTTATATATTTAATTTAATTTAATTTTATTCCAAAAAAATGTCAGTTTTCACATTCGAATTCCAAATCAAACCCAATGACTGTCGCCACCAGCTAAACACCCCCGTTCCGAACACAATGGGATATGTTTCGTAAGCCAATTCTACCGTTTCGTTCAGATTTTCTTTAAATTAAAATATAAATCAGTATATTTTTAATTTGAACATACATTTTAATTTACCGGGGCCACATACTGACTCCAAAAATTCCAAAAAAATAAATCTGGCTATGTTTTGACGATACAGTCCTAACAAAACTAATTTTGTCAAATTTGGAGACCGTTTGAAAAATGGCCATTTTCTGGTCGATCCAAATTGATTGAAATTGACAAAACACGTTTTTTTGCCACGCTCACTTATTAATTCCAAAAATTATGAAAATTGGAATCTAATAATAATTTGACATTCTGGATCCAACAAAAGTGGTTTCATCGAAAATGAAGGTCGTTTGCAAAATGGCTATTTTTAAGGGCTATACATTATATTAAAATATATATAAATATATATAAATTCCATAACGACTATTTTAAATTTTGAACTGGACATAACTTTAAATTATATAGTGAAATCTGGATTTCTCACATTGGTTAGAAAGATATAGTTAAATAGAGTTCAATGTTTCTTGTTTCGTCCAACTCTGACTTATATTGAATTCTGTAGTTTCATTTGAAATTAGAAATCGAATTTTCAAACTACCGCGCCATTTCAGGCTCGTTTTATAATTAAAATAAATTTATATGTTCTAACTTTGATTAAAATAAATTTTTAGTTGTTATTATTTAAAATAAATCATTTTAAATATTCAAAATCCATTAAAATTGCTAAAATAAAAATTTATATTGGTTCTGATTTTCCGGGTTGTTACACAATCCAATGGAGTAAACCCATTCTGCGTTAGTGGCGCGAACCTATGATTAGCCTTATTATTAGATAAGTTAAGTAAGATTTCTCATACGAGTCCCATGACTGACTCGTAGTTTGTTTCACTTGAAAACTCGGGTGCCCTTATTTACACACGGACAGTCGAGTGGCTTGTTTTGCAGATATTTATTTATTGAGCAGGATTATGGATCGAAGCTTAAATCTGTGTCCAGAGCATTGATAGTCTTCCGCTGTGTTAGTTTATTTGGTTCCGCTGTATTATATTATATTTACTGTAAGCTTTTCTTCCGCTGTATTATATGGAATGTACTCTGATATTCTGCACTCTGATGTAACATTATATGATGTTTATAAAAGTCTTCTGTTGTTGTTCTGATGTTGTTGTATGCCCAGAGTTAGCATACCCGGGTTTTGAACGGTCTTGGTCGATTTAGCGATCGATTAGGTCCGGGCGAAATTCGTATCGTTACACCGTTACTGACGTTGAAGGATGATGGAGGTACGGCGCAGGTCTTGGTGACCGTTGATGAATTTCCGGCGCACAATGGTTGAACCGGCAGAACTTTTCTTCGATTGAGCATGGGTCGCGATGGGGAAAAACCGAAAATAAAGGGTTCCTTTGGGAGAAAAACGAAGTACAGTAGCAGAACCGTGTTTCTTTACAAAGAGGATCGGGTGTATCCTATCTAGCTACTTAATTAAATAACTTGGTTTGTATAAAATAATTAAGTGCTTAGTTAAACATATCGTGATCAATAATTTATCATACAACTGAATCAGGTTTGACCGAGCAAAAAGAATACAGGATGGAAATCATTTAGGAGTTACGTGAATAACGACCTGGAATGATGGAAACCGCGTGAGCCAAAGAGAAAAAGAAAACCAAGTTTTCAACCGTAGGTATATAAATATGTAATTAGATTATGTCTAATTAATTTATACTTAAGTCTAATTAATACTAGAATTAATTAATTTATACCTAGAGTTAATTAGAGTTAATTTATACTTAGAGTTAATTAATTTATACTTAGGATTAATTAATTTTACATTAAATCATAAATACTAAATCATTAATAACTTGTTCATATGATATCAGAGTTCGATGAATTTGGTGGCGATGGAATCGTATTTTCGAGCAGAACCTTCTGGAATTGACCTGGACAAGACAAGAAGCAACAGGATTTTTCTGCAAAATTAAACGATATTAAAACCGAACCTTTCAGCGAAAACAAATCAAAGTGAGTTAAACTCACTTAGTATTTCCCACTTATATTTTATATAAGTAGGGTTTTATGATTGTGTGTTATGATTATTATGGTTACTAATGATTTATTGTCTATTAAATATATATCCATATATTGATTGAACTAATGAAATTAAACGTTGTTTAATTTCAGTGAAACCAACTCTTTATTTTAACGATTTGACCCAATGAAGGTAACTTACCTTGTTGGTCACGGTCATAAAATAACCATGTTTAATTTAATGAATTGCTTGTTAGTGTTAAATAAATTGGTTGAAGGGAACTTACCTCTGTTAGGATGAATGATTGGGTTTTTGATTATTGACCTGAGATTCAACAATTGTTTTATTTTAACCAATGAGTTGCACTGGTTGAGTAATTGGCAACAGTTGGCCTATAAATCAATCGTTTTGAAATAAGTGATTTACCGTTAGGTAAATCAATAAAAATAGAGTTATGAAATTTATTTTATAACTGAATAATAATTTTAAATATATATTATCTAAAATGAAGTTTATAAAAAAAGAAATCAGCCATGTGCGAAGCACGTGCCTCATCTGAATTAATATAACGATTTATAACTGAAATAAATTATTTTTAAGAAACAATTAAAATGAGATTATTTATTTAATATTAATTTAAGTAAATGAGATTATTTAAATTAATTTATTAATTAATTTAAATGACAAAGGAGTTAAAGTTGATCAACGAGTTAATCATGTTTAGAGTTGACCAAGTCAATTGTTTTAATTAAAACTGATTATTTGATTAAATTATTTTGGCCAATTAGAAATAAAATAATTTAGAATATATTTTTTAACTTAAATAAGATTTTGAAAAGAAATTTAATAATAATTCTAGTTAATGATGAAGTAAATTATTATTTTAAATATATTTAAGGAATTACTTCTTAAATGAAATACATTTAAGTAAGTAATCGATTTTGAAACGGAATATGGTTGAGGTTTGAAAAGAGGTTATGAAACTGAGTTTATAACGAAGTTATAAAAGAGATTGAAACGAATACGATTACTTAAGTAGAAGAAATAAGATAAAAGGGGGTTTTTCTTAAACCTGAGATTTTATAAACAAGGTTTATAAAAAGAAATCAGGAGTCAAAGCGTTATTTTGAATTGGCAGTACTTAATAATGAATTAAGATAAATGGGATTGAAATGAGAGTTTCAGAGAGCAAAATGGATTGGTAAAAGTGATGTAACAACCTGGAGAATCAGAACCAATTTAAAATTTTTATTTTAGCTATTTTAACGGATTTTGATAATTTAAAATAATTTATTTTTAATAATAACGACTAAAACTTTATTTAAAATGGAACTTAAGTTTATAAATTTATAAAATTTATATAACGAGCCTGAAATGGCGCGGTAGTTTGAAAATTCGATTTTAAACTTTGAATGAACATACAGAATTCAATATAAGTCGGAATCGAACGAAACTGAAAACGTTAGAATTTGTTTAACTATATCTTTCTAACGAATGTAAGAAACTGAGATTTCACTTTAGAAAGTAAAAGTTATGTCCAGTTTAAAATTTAGAATAGTCGCTATGGAATTTATATATATTATATATATTTATAATATATATAAAGCCCTTAAAAATAGGCATTTTGCAAATGACCTCCGCTTTCGACAAAACCACTTTTGTTGGATCCGTAATGTCAAATTGTTGCTAGATTCCAAAATCCATAATTTTTGGAATTAATATGAGAGCGTGGCAATGGAAAACGTATTTTGCAAAGTTAGTGCAAATTGGATCGACTGGAAAATGGCCATTTTCCTAACGGTCTCCAAATTCAACGAAATTAGTTTTATTCGGACCGTATCGTCGAAACATAGACAGATTTATTTTTCTGGGATATTTGGAGTCCATATGTGGCCGCGGTAAATTAAAATGTGCGTTAAAATCAATATTGACTATTATATTAATTTATATTTTAATTTTGATTGGTCGAAATGATAGAATTGGCTTATGATACATATCCCATTGTGTTCGGAATGGGGTTATTTAGCTAGGGCGACAGTCGTTGGGTCTTGTTTGGAGTTCGGACGAAATTCCAACTTTTTGGAGAATAAAGGAGAAAAAAATTATATATATTTATATTAGAAAACGTTTTACACCCAATCGGATATCTTCACCAATTCTAAATCAAAAAAAATGTCTGTAGTCGTCGACCGCTGCTCCACCCCGCCTTGCGCCCCCCTCGTTGTCGCCTCCTCCACCTCCATCTCCTATCCTTCGTTCTTCGATCAACGCGCAGACCCCTCTCCAATTCGAACGCGAGACCACACCCAGTCGAACACTCCATCGCAGTCGCTCCTCCCTCCACTCGTCGAAGTCCGTGCGCCTGTGACCATCATGAGCTACTCAGATGATTCTCCAATCAACTAGGAGAGGTGCTGCGGGAGACCCTAGTGGCGAGCTCCAGTTTTCTTCGATCTGAATAATGCCGCGTAAAGGAAGACGATGCGGTGGCCATTGGATATGGAAATAGACGACTCAGATTTGTTGGGAGGTGATTAGTTTTAATGTTAACATGATAAAGTTTAGATTTTTAATATGATAAGGATTAGATTTTTATTAGCATGAGGATGAGATTTTTAATATGATAAAGTTATGATTTTTACTACAAGAAAGTTTTGATTTTTAAGTCGATAAAAATATGATCTTTCTTATATAAGTAGCAAAGTAAAAATTTGATCTTTCTTATATGAGTAGCAAAGTAAAATTATGATCTTTCTTATATAAGTAGCAAAGTAAAAATATGATCTTTCTTATATTAGTAGCAAAATAAAAATGTGATTTTTATATATAGTTTCGAAATAAAAAAGTGATCTTTATATATATTTTGGCAAGACAAAAATATGATCATTTTATATGAAGTAGCGAGATAAAAATACGATTTTTATATAAATCGCGTCATAGTAAAATACGATTTTTATGTAAATCGCCTCATAGTAAAAATGTGATTTTCGATATAAATCGCGTGGAACAGATCTCATTGGAAACATGGTGAAGAATACAACACGCAGAAACAAATCCAAATCCAAACCATCGTCCGCTAAAGAATGACGGAGTGAAACCCAAAGGTGGGAACTTCTCACTCTAATTTATTTTCTAGTTAAAAATATATACGAGAATGTAGATGGTGCTTAGTAGCACCCGACACCATTGATTGAAACCATCTTTGTTTGGTTGTTTAGTTTATTGGATTGTTTGGTTTAATTTGGTTTGGGAAATGAAATGAATTGATTAGAATTGGTATGTACATGGCGCGAGCCATTAGGCGAGGGATAAGGCTAGGCCTTATTCCGGTTCTAGTATCATGTCGTTATGTTGCCGAAATTTTCTAAAAAGTGTTAGAAAAATTTAGTTCGCTAAAATATTATTTTTAGCTTATAACTACGATAAATAAAATAATTTATTGGATAGTTAAAAATAGGAATACGCATCCATTTACAAGTCGGACGACTTGCTTATGCTCGTCTATTTTTATGATATAGATTTGGACGATATATTTTACACATCGCCCAACTGCACGAATAATAATATGTGTTTGTTGTTTGAAAACCCCACACGGGTATTGGGACCATATTTGGCATACACGAATCCTAATATTTAATTATATGTCAATCGATAGATCGACAGACTGTGATAAGCGTTATTTATTTATTTTAACGCTTATGCAATTGTGTAATGCACTCTGGATGATGGTTGATTATTTATTATTGTGGTTATATACATGTATTGTATGAAATCCATATAACTAACATTATATGGTAATCAGAAAGAACAAATATTTTAAAATAATATTCCGTAAAGGATCAAAATGAGACTTTGATGTCCGATTTGGGATGGACACGAAAATATTGAAATACGTGAAGCCGTATTGATTAGATTTACGCCATTTTAACGCAATTGATATTTATATCGACTTTATTCATTTTTAAAATGAATATCGAAAAGAAAAAAAAAGATTTCAAAATCTGATATTTTGAAAAGATTATCATTTAAATATTATAATGATGAAGTTTATTAAATTTTGATTTAAAAATTGAAGTGAAAGTGGGAATTGTGTTAAAACGAATTTATAAATACATTTGGAACGATATATATATATATATATATATATATATATATATATGTATATATATATATATTAATGGTTTTAATAGAACGCGCCGCGACCGTTCGCGAATTTCGACCATTGTCTTCAAGTTGACATTACGGGAGATCCGACCGTCGGATTCTCCTAAAACCGGAATCATTGGGTTCATATCGAAAAGAGCTTTCCAACGAATATAAGAGATTTTAAATCTAACGGTTGGATTTGGAATTATGTCCAAATCAAAATTGGAAAAGGTCGCTATAGCCGCAGTTCGGTGGCCGTTATTGGAAACCGACAGAAATAGCGATATTAAAATTATAAAAAATATTAATAATTTGTGTAGAATCATAATAAGTGATTAGGAAGGAATTGAGATGAATAATTACATATTTGTAAAGATAAAAAACATTTTTATCAAAATGAACTAGTTATTAACTAGGTTTGAAATCCAAAATTTTTTAAATAAAATAAATTGGATTCGTAAATGGTTTTGATATAACCTGAGACTTCCAACGAATAAATTGGAATGGATTTGGAATTGAAATTATTTTCGGAATATTTCGATATTGGGTTCCGTGATTATGCGGGTATTGTTATGGAATTTTGAAAGATATATGTATATCGTTATTTCCAATATGATATATGTGGGTTTTAGAATTTGATATTGAATATGAGCCGATATATTTTCTATTCAGAGCCTTATATTTAATATCGAATTGAATTCTGGGTTTGTCGTGAACGATGTCTTAAATAACACTGTTCTTGAACCCAGTTGAGAAAAAGAACAGATCTTTTTATTAAGATTATTTGAGTTTCCAGATTAATTAACATTTAATTGGAATAAAATGGAATGTAAATTGGGTTTATTGTGAAATGTGTTTTAATGAAATTCGTTCTTTAACCCGATTAACAGTGAAGAGATGATTTGGAAGAATTTATAAATCTTTTATTAAGATTTAATGGAATTTTCCAAAGTAAAGTTTTCCAATTAAATGATATTTAATTGGAATGGAATGGAATTCGATTTGGTAATAATCGAAATGAGCTTCTGTGGAGGAAGACCGATACTATATATGGAATTTTAAAAGGCTTTGCCATTGTTCCATTTATATTATTAGTTGGATATGGAAATTGGTATCGATTATATATATATTGATTGGTTTTCCATGAAGATTCCATGATTAATGGAATGTGATTTTGGGTTTGTTGTGACTGGTGTCTTAAATAACACTGTTCTTGAACCCAATCAAGAAATTAGATACTCCAAGCGATAGCTAAATCTTTAAATAGATTTGAACGTGAAATGGTAATTAATATTTACTGATAACACAGTGGTGTTAGATATGGAGTACTACCAGTTTTGCTCCATGGGATGAATAGGTTGGGATTGGGAAATTTAATAAATGATTACTTCGGTATGGTGCGCTAATCCCGACTAGGTTGGATAAACCTTAATATGGTTTAAAATTGTGAAAAGAATATTTGAACAAAAGAATATTCTGTATTGGAACGAGGCATATGTTTTGTTTTTGTAACACTTATTCATAAAATACACGAGTTATTCGGAAAGACCAGGTTTATCCCATTCCGAATAACAGATTCGACGATATGTCGAGGATGAAGACGGTGGTTGAAGACCAGAGGTCTTCACATCGTTTGGATGATTATTGATGTCTTGATTGGGCTGTACACCCAAGACGAGGTAATGAGTGGTGATCGTCCAGACGTACTTGGAGATCCATGGATATGCGAGGGCCTCTCTCCTGCATTGGACATATGGGACGAGGAATAAGGTGCCTCCGGTTTCTTTCAGACCCAGAACGGACTTGCAAATGGACTGTGTGTCTGACATTGGATTTTATTTTGTGCTGATTGATCTCTATTAAATATATATCTGTTGGTGGCAGAGAATTTATTCTCTTGCTTAACACCCTTTTCTGAGACGTACGAGCTCAGAGGTTATATATCGATAAACATCAATCGCATGGCGTGAATTCGCGAGCCTCACACCCCAGTTTGAACCTGAAACGGGAGAGGATCCAGGGAGGGCTTGCGTTTCCTTCTAGCTAAAGGTGGTGTCAGCGTTTTGCAAGCTCTGACATTAATATTAATTTTACCTATGTGGTTGATGGATAGCGAGGCGCCTCGATTATATCGGTTACTACGGGAACCGATGCATTATATGGTCGAAGTACTGACCAGACTTACGCACCATATGGAGAGGAAACACATGTTCAGGAATTTTAATCCACTAATGTAAGTGTGGACCGAACCTGTGGCTCCTAAGGGACCACCTGAGTCTGGGTGCCTGGGACATGTGCTAGATTGTCTCGAAGCGGGCTAGGACGATCCCTTGCCATGGTTCATGATGGAAATCCAACTTCCATTACGACCTTGCAGTTTTAATTGTAGAACTAGTATGGCGACATGACATGTAACAATAAGGAATTTCGCTCAGTCCAGATCGATCGCTAAACCGACCAAGACCGTTCGAAACCCCGGATTGTTTTGATAACAATACACATCAGGACGCAAACAGAAGAGCATTTCATTGCTTATTACAATAATTACTTCAAAGCACAAGAATATACAGAGTATTAATGAATAAATATTATACATTAGAAATATCAGAGATTTAATATACATAGCAGCAGAAAAATAATACATAACACAACTGAAAGAAATACACGGATACAGAGCTTTCTGAGTATAGTTCCAGCTGTAAACTAGGATCTTGTGAATATAAGATCTGCAAAACCAAAACTACTAGCTGCCCGTGCAGAAAATAAGGGCACCCAGAGTTTCAGTTAAAATAATAAACTCCAGGTCAGTCATGTGACTGGTGTGAGAACTAAAACAGATATTTAAAGCTTTACTTTAGAAATAAAGTAAATCAAGGGACCACGCCGTATAACACGAAACGGGTTTCCTCCCAAGAATACCAGTGCATAAATAAACAGTGCAATGCTAAATAAAGAACAATGAAGCTATTATAAGACACAGGTCCCATCACACAATGCAACGCAAGCCGGAGGATAAGGTTTACCCTTATAATAGCCAAATAATGCTTGATACGTTGAAAAGAAATCATTTTGATATTATTATAAGTGTATAATGTCAAAACAGTTCAATCATAATATCAATCATAGACGGCGTAGCTACCATATACCATGTCGCCATACTAGTTCTATAATTAAAACCGCAAAGGTCGTATTGGAAATTGGATTTCCGTCATGGGTCAAGGCATGGGGCAAGCTCCTCTCCGCTTCAAGGCACTCTAGCAAATGTCTCAGGATTACACACTCTGGGTAACCCTTGGAATCGGTTGGGCCGGTCCTCTCTTACGTTTGAGGATTAGTTATTCATGAACACACGTTTCCCGGTTCTATAGGACCTATATCCGAGGCGCCTCGCAATCCAACAACCACACAGGTAAAATAATATAGGTGTCTGGGATGGTAAGTTGCATACACTACCCATAGCTAGAAAGAAACGTCGTGTTCTCCCAACGGTCCTTATCCCAATTTTGACTCATATAGAGGTGTGAGGCTCGCGAATTAACACTATACACAAAGCTATGCCATACAGGCCGTGCTTTGATCATCAACCACAAGACTTTGCTTCTCAACAAAAGCCTTGATCCATGCATCCCAGCATGCCACACTGTCAATCCATACTGTACCAACTAATTTCCACCAATATATATCCTCTAAGCTCGTACGTCTCAGAGAAGGGTGTTAAGAAAGAGAATAAATTCTCCGCCACCAAATAGATATATATTTAGCAGAGATCAACAAACACAGTATAAAGAAATACAATATCAGACATAACATCTATTTACAAGTTTGTTCTAGGTCTGAACGAAACCGGAGGCACCTTATTCCTCGTCCTATATGTCCAATACAGGAGAGAGTCCCTCGCAAATCCATCGATCTCCAAGTACGCCTGGACGATCACCAATTTTCCCTCGTCTTGGGTGTACAGCCCAATCAAGATATCAATAATCATCGAAACGATGTAAAGGTCTCCGGTCTTCAACCACCGTCTTCATCTTCTACATATCATCGAATCAGTTATTCAGAATGGGATAAACCCGGTCTTTCCAAACAACTCGCGTATATAATAAACAAGTGCTACACAAACACAACACACACCTCATTCCAATCCATAATATTCTTTTTGTTCAAATATTCACATTTCTTGGGAAAGGTTCCCGTTAATTTTATCAAAGATAAATTCTTTAAAATTTATTCTTTAATCTTCCTTTGGATACCAATTAAACCAAAATAATGTTTATCCAAACTAGTCGGGATTATCACACCTTACCGAAGTAATCATTTATTTTATTTCCCAATCCCAACCTATTCATCCCATGGAGAAAAATTGGTAGCACTCCATATCTAACACCACAGTGTTATCGGTAAAATTAATTACCATTTCACGCTCAACTCTAATTAAAGATTTAACTATCGCCTAGAGGAAAATTGGTGATACTCCATTATCAATCATTTCAATCTAATTAAAGATTCATTAAAACTCCACTTAGTTTTAATCTCCAGAAATCATTACTTAATGATTTTTCAAAGTTAAGAAATTAATCTTATCTTTAACTGGGTTAAAGAACTAATGTCATTTAAAACATAGCTCACGTAAACCCAAAATCACATTCCATTAACAGTGGAATCTTTACGGAAAACAGATTATTATATATAATCGATATAAACTTCCATACCCAACCGATAATATAAATGGAATAACGGCAAAGCGTTTTAAATTCCATATATAGTAACGGTCTTCCTCCACAGTAGCTCACTTCGATTACTACCAAATCGAATTCCATTCCATTCCAATTTAATATATTAAACTTGAAAGCTTTACTTTGGAAAATCCCATTAAATCTTAATAAAAGATTTATATATTCCAAATCACATTTTACTGTAAATAGGGTTAAAGAACAAGGGTTATTTAAAACACAGTTCACGATAAACCCAATTCACATTTCATTGTTAATCGGGTTAAAGAACAAGTGTTATTTAAAACACAGTTCATGATTAACCCGAAAAACAATTTCAATTCAATTTCATTCAAATATTAATTAATTGGCAAATCTCCTTAAATCTTAGTTAAAAGATTTATTCTTTTCTCAACTGGGTTTAAGAACAGTGTTAATAAAGACACCATTCACGACAAAACAAAAATCCAATTTGATATTAAATACAAGGCTCTGAATAGAAATTATATCGGCTTATATTCAATACCAAATTCTGAAACCCAACAAATATCGTATTGGGATAACGATATCTGTATCTTCCAAATTCCCACAACGATATCCATATAATCGCGGAATCCAATACTGAAATATTCCGAAGATTATTTCCCTTCCAAACAATTCCAATTTATTCATTGGAAAATTTCTGGTTATATTCAAACCATTCACTAATCCAATTTATTTTATTTAAAAATTATTGGATTTCAAATCTAGTTAATAACTAGTTCATTTCGATAAGAATATATTTTTATCTTTACAAATATGGATTTTTTCATCCAAATTGTTTCTAAATCATTTATTATGCTTTTGCATAATCAATTCCTATTTTTAATAATTTTAATATCGCTATTTCAGTCGATTTCCATAAACGGTCATCGAACTGCAGCCATAACGACCTTTTCCAAATTTGATTTGGGCATAATTCCAAATCCAACCGTTAGATTTTAAATTTCTTATATTCGTTGGAAAGCTCTTTTCAATACGAACCAAACGGTTCCGGGTTTAGGTGAATTCGACGGTCGGACCTCCCGTAACGTCCATTTGAAGTCAATGGTCGAAATTCGCGAACAGCCGCGGCACAACGCGTTCTATTCAGGCCATATAATATACATATTACATATATTTCGTCGATTTCCATTTAAAAAGTATTTTACAATTCGTTTTAGTTTCGTTTTGAAAACGATTTCAACTTCTTATTCAATTTTATATCAAAACTGAATATTCTTTATCATTACTATATAAATTATAATATTTTCAATATATTAGATTTTGAAATCACTTCCTTTTCTATATTCATTATAAAAATGAATATAATCGATATAAATGTCGTTCACGTCAAAATGATGCATATCTAATCCACACGGCTTTATATATTTCAATAATTTCGTGTCCATCCAAAATAGGACATTAAAATCCGGTTTTAACCCGTTACAGAATATTATTTCAAAATATTCCTTATTTTTAAAATATTCGTTATTTTAAAATATTCTTTACTTCTGAATTGGAATCAGACACAGTCAAACACCAGATAATGTTAATTATATGTATTTCATACAACACATGTATATAACAACAATGGTAAATAATCAACCATCATCCAAAGTGCACTACACAACTGTCTGCCAACCTATCGATTGACATACATCTAATTATTGGGATTAGTGTACGTCAAATATCATCCCAATACCCGTGTGGGGTTTCGAATAGCAAACACAGATTTTATTTGTATAGTTGGGCGACGTGTAAAATTCATCGTCCCAATCAATATCATATAAATAGGTGTACATAAACAAGTCGTCCGACTTGTAAATGAATATTTATTTCTTTTCAGGGGAATTTCATGACGTTTATTTATACGTTACAAATTATATTTTTAACATTAAAATATTGATTTCAACTCTTTACTATTTTTAATAGTTCAAACATTCAATAAAAAATGTTATTTTTAACTAACACTTTACATTTCCGAAAATTTCGGCATTATAACGGTACGATATTGAAATCGGGTAATGTCTAGGATTACCCATCTCCTTTACTGGCTTGTGCCATAAACCAAAAATCAATCCAAACAATTCCCAAACCAAATTCAAAAACCACAACACAATACAATCAAACAAACAAGTTGCCCATGGTTTGTGGACGACGGGTGCCGGGTGCTGCTAAGCACCGTCTGCATCCTAGTATATATTGTAACTGGAAAATAAAATTAAAGTGAGAAGTTCTCACCGATAAGCTAAACCAATTCGCCGCGACTCTTCATATGTAGAAAATCTTCGCCGTGTTTTATTCATCGCATATATAATCTGAAAATCATATTTTTGTCGAATTAAAAGTAATTTCATATATACGATGAAAATCCCATTTTTATCTAATTTAATAATATTTCTTTTATACGATGAAAAATCATATTTTCTATAACGATGCTTACATATATAAAAATCATATTTTTACTTCACCACTTCATATAATAAAAATTGAATTTTTACCGCTACTTCTCATATATAAAAATCAAAATTTTTTACATAGCTAAAATTATATTTTTACTTCGCTATGATATTATAAAAATCATATTTTTATCTCTATAAAAATATAACCTTTTCTATAAATAAAAATCGGACCTTCATGTTAAAAAAAAACCTTTATGCGTTAAAAATCAAATCTTTACATGACAAAAATCACGCCTTTCTAATTTAAAAATATCATCTTTTCTAATTTAAAAATCTAAACTTTTCCTATATCATAAAATTAGTTTTTTTTCCATATAAAAATTTAATCTAGATTATATTAAAAATATAATCTTTTCCACATTAAAAATATAATCTTTCCATATAAAAAATCTAAACTTTCATATAAAAAAAATCTAAACTTTTATAAATCGTATTTTATATAAAAACTAATTTTATATTTTTCCTATAACCAAATACATTAAACAAAAGAAAAGAAATAAAATAAAAACTTATAGCGGTTTAGAGGGAGAATGGCGACCTGATAGTCAGAGGAGGGGGGTATGCGCGCATGTGGTAGGGGAGGCCGAGGGGGTCACGGTGGTGGGTTGCGGTTTTGGCTGAGGGGCATTCAACGGTTTGGTGGGGAGGGGGGGTTTGGGATCGGGGGTTTCTCCCCACTGGAGATGGACGGAAGGCGCCTCCAGCGGTGGCGCTGACCTGGGGTGCGATGGCCGGAGACCCGGGGCGGCGGGCGGAGCTGAGTGTCGAGCTGAAGCATTTTTTTATTTTGTTCGATCCGTATGAAATGAACGGGAGTGGGTTGGGGTTGACTTCAAAGGAGATAAAGGAGGGGGTGTTCTTTATAAATATATATTTTATTCCTTTAAAATCCCAAAAAGCCACTTTTATTTTCGAACTCCAAACGAAACCCACCGACTATCATCCATAACTAATTACCCCCATTCTGAACACAATGGGATATGTTTCACAAGCCAATTCGACCGCTACGATCAGTTCCCATTAAATTTAAAATATAAATTAATATTTCAGTCAATATTGAATTTAACGTACATTTTAATTTACCGAGCCCACATACGGACTCTGAAAATTCCATAAAAATCATTTCTAGCTATGTTTTGACAATACGGTCCTAACAAAACTAATTTCATCGAATTTAGAGACCGTTTGAAAATCGGTCATTTTTCAGTCGATTAAATTCAAACAGAAAGTGCCAAACACGTTTTCCTTCACCACGCTCACATATTAATTCGAAAAATTCTAAATTTTGGAACCTAACAATAATTTGATATTCCAAATCCAACAAAAGCAGTTTCGTCGAAAACGGAGGTCGTTTGCAAAATGGCTATTTTTAAGGGTTATATATTGTATAGAATATATCTAAGTTCCATACCGACTATTCTGAATTTTAAACTGGACATAACTTTTCATTTCTAAAGTGAAATCTCAATTTATTAGCTTCGTTAGAAAGATATATTTAAATAGAATCCAATATTTCTTGTTTCGTCCTATTCTGACTTATATTGATTTCTATATATTCAATTGAAATTAGAAATCGAATTTTCAAACTACCACGCCATTTCAGGCTCGTTTTATATTTAAAATAAATTTATATGTCCTAACTTCATCAAAAATAAAATTTAAGTCGTTATTATTTAAAATAATTCATTTTAAATATCCAAAATTCATTATAATAGCTAAAATAAAATTTTTAAATTGGTTCTGATTTTCCGGGTTGTTACAATCTCCCCCACTTAAAATCTTTTCGTCCTCGAAAAGGAACAAAGTCGAAAGCCGTTTACCAATCAACTCAACTTTCATTATTTTGATTATGACTTAAGTCCTTCAACTTTTCAGTTTCTAAGAACTTTTGAAATTTTTCAAAAATTTGGCTAACACCCTAAATTTTCGAAAAATTTCGACATAACCTCCTTTGTACTGGGAGCATCGGGAAAATCCCCAAACCGCCACACAGGCCTCTCCAATCAAAAAGAAAAAGAAATAGCCAAGCGGCTAGCCAATCGGCTCATAAAATCATCAAAAACCCCAATAAATACAATGAACATGTACCTATTTGATGGGCATACAATTTTATTCCTCTTCTCTAGCCTCCTTGCTATGACCTGTATAACATATATACATGCACATATATGCAAATGCAACAAATTTCAAGAAATTTCCAATTCAATTCAACATTTGACTAAATTTACATCTCATGTACATATTAGTTTCAACAATTTTATTAGTTAATCTAATAATCAAACAACACAACTATCAATCAATTAGTGAATTAACGTTTCAAATTCATAATTTAATACATAAGTCAAAAATCATATTTTTGATGCAAATCACAACAATAAAGTGTAACTAAGTTTTAGTTCTCACACCAGTCAATTGGAATCATATAGAAATCCTACTTTCGAAACTCCAACATAAATCCTGATGAAGCTATCAATCATCAGCATCATCTCCGGGCGACTAGAGTGTGATTTTATTTCTATCCACTATATTTAGGACTTCGAATACACGCTAGCTAGGCGTATATGCAAAATCCTGATATACTCTATTGTCCAAATTCAAATAAAATAATATAATCAAATACGAATAATCAATATAAAATTTTAAAACTATGTTTAATTTTAAAATTCCACTCTTCCGACTCATTTCTAGGATACTACTGATCCCATCTCTAATTAGTCATTCTCATCAGATATTACTAATCCAATCTCTGATGAATTCTTTCGTTTGGTTCTAATGTGCCTTGTTCTCGAGCTTTGTAAACCAAAGCTTTGATACCAAATGTAACAATAAGGAATTTCGCTCAGTCCAGATCGATCGCTAAACTGACCAAGACCGTTCGAAACCCCGGATTTTTTTAGAACAATACACATCAGGACGCAAACAGAAGAGCATTTCATTGCTTATTACAACAAATACATCAGAGTACAAGAATATACAGAGTATTAATGAATAAATATTATACATAAGAAATATTAGAGATTTAATATACATAGCAGCAGAAAAATAATACATAACACAACTGAAAGAAATACACAGATACAGAGCTTTCCGAGTATAGTTCCAGCTGTAAACCAGGATCCAGTGTGTAACAACCTGTATTTTTTTAATAACCTGTTATAATATAAATCGAGGCAGAATTTAATTATAAAATGTGAATCAAGGGAAACGGGCTATGCCATTGCGTTAGTCTCGGAAAAATACGCGAAATAGAGTCCGAGTTTTCGAAAATCGGAGTCTGTATGACCCAGTTAAGGCCCATTGAAGTTTTCAGAAATTTCCATATTAAAAACAGATTTAAATTTTAAGTTAAAAACAAGGGTTAGGGCACAACTGGCGTCAGCGGGAACACTCCCGCCAAGACCCCCATGTCGACAGGCATGTCAACAGGGGTCTGAGGGTGTCGACTGCCCTGTCGACAGCCCTGTCGACACGGGGTGGCCGGGCAGTTTTGCCTGGCGCACCATTTTTGATCTGGGCTTGGTTGTGTGGCTTAGTTCTGGAGACTTCCGAAATCTGATGGACCTAAACTAACCTAGGGTTAATCCTAGGGCTAAAAACACTTTAATCTTCTATAAATAAGACCCTAATCCTACCCTAAAACCTCATTTATTCATTCTAGTAGCTAAACTATGGCAAATTGATTTCTCAAATGGCCTCCACTTAAAAACCCTAGCCTCCACCCTCTTCAAAAATCATTCCTATGAAGATTTTGATGTTCATACAAGCATTTCTAAGTTGTATGAATGATCATTAGCTTGCATACATCATCAAGTTGCAAGCTTTATTGGCTAAGCTAGAGTTTTTGGAATTTTTGTTAAGAGTTTTCTTATTGGAGCTTTGTTTTGGGTTTTTATATGCTTGCATAAAGGGCTTCTCAATCTTTATTAGTAGATTTGTGTCTTCATAATATTTGTAAGCCCTCTTACCTTCATTTTAGAAACTCTAAAGTTAATATGTGATGCAAGTTGGTATTTATGCAAGTTTATTGAGTTATGCATGTTTATGCAAGTTCACTATGCCATGATTTGCAAGTTTATTGAGTTATGCATGTTTATGCAAGTTCACTATGCCATGATTTGCAAGTTTATTGAGTTATGCATGTTTATGCAAGTTCACTATGCCATGATTTGCAAGTTTATTGAGTTATGCATGTTTATGCAAGTTCACTATGCCATGTTATGCATGTTTAATAAGTTATGCATGCTTATGCAAGTTCACTATGCCATGTTATGCATGTTTAATAAGTTATGCATGCTTATGCAAGTTCACAATGACATGTTATGCATGTTTGACAAGTTATGCATGTTTATGCAAGTTCCATATGCCATGTTAGGCAAGTTTAACATGTTATGCATGTTTATGGTAATATGCAAGTTCACTATGCTAAGTTATGCAAGTCTAACATGTTATGCATATTTGTTGTGATATGCAAGTTCATCATGTATGTTATGCCAAGTTCCCTCTTCCTATCCTTTATGCGTTATTACGAATATGTAAGCGATAGAATGACGTTGGGGGGTTTGGGTAAACTTAAAATACATGAAAATATAAGATTGGGAATTTACCTATTAAGTTAGGTCTACCCCTTGGGAATTTACCTATTAAGTTAGATCTACCCAAGTATTTGTTGACTTGTAATTATGTTTTGAAATAAAGTGGACATGACACTTAGAAAACATAAGTATGGCCAACTCGAGGTTGGGTTGAGTTTGTAGCGTAATTCTACCCGGAACCTACCGGCTTAACTAGTGGCTACAAACAATAGGACCCAATGTGAGAAGTTGGTCATGTGGTGCCAAGACCCGAGGTTAGACCAAGTTGTGGTGTAAATCTACCCGGAACCCACCGGCTTAACTAGGTAACCACAACAAAGTCTAATGTGAGAGGTTAAGGTGCATTAAATTAATTAATGCCTCATGATTAGGGTTAAGTCAGGGTCCACTAATACTTAACCAATTTGGGGGATCGAGGGATTGAAATGGGGTTAAGTTGTGAACTGTCGGTTACACTTAACCAATTTAATCCATTTGGGTGTTCGAGGGATTGAAATGGGGTTAAGTTGTGAACTGTCGGTTACACTTAACCAATTTAATCCATGATTAGTGAAGGGTTAAATCGCACTTAACCCTCTTAGGAAACCCTAGCAACGTGGTCTGTTCCAGCAGTAATCCCAGTTTGGTATCATCACAACCCTAGAAGCTAGGCTAGGGCGGGGCACGATTACTGGACGGATGTAAGCGACCAAAGCGATGGCTAAGTGGTACAGCGGTGCGGGTCCAGGCGGGCTACGGACGTGCACGTAGTCCGGTATTGGACAAACTCGAGGCACGGGTACCAGTAGGTTTAGACTGTGCATTATTTGCTTCAGTGTCTGGGGTTGACACCTGAGGGCTTGATACACCCGAAGGTGGACCCAGCACAGTCTGACTACATCCATATGTGGGCCGTATGGACACCAACACTTGACGTGTTAGGCGTATAGGGAGCCGATCGACTAGACCGTTTGGTTGGACCTTATATTAAGGTCACTTCATGTTATTGGGTCAAAGCTTGGGCCAAGGGATCAATACCTGTTATGTTGGTTTGCTAGTACACCGTGGTGCAAAACTTAACCTTGTTTATGCGATGACACCTCTATCTATCTTGTAGTTAATTTATCATGCCAGTATGTTGTTATCTATGATCATCTCAGTTTCCATCATGTTGTTAACTTTATTAGTTTATAGACTGATCGTAGCAGGGCTTACCAGTCTTTATGACTGACCCGTTTTCTTTTCGCTTCTTTTCTTCCGTCCCCCCCCCCCCCCCCCCCAGGTTCTCAGGGTGGGAACATTGGTGCTTAGCTTGGATCGCTTAGCTTGCTTGCTGGATTAGCTCATGTACGTTTGGATATTGAGCCCGCTATGGTTTATCACTCTTATTTGGGGATAGTACATATGTATTTCAGTTTATCAGATGATGTTTTTATCTAGACTTGTAATTTTGGGAAATTGACATTTTGATGTACCAGACTTGTGTTTTGAAATGGTTTAAAAATCTTCCGCTGTTTTATCTACTTACCCTGTTTATTTACATATATATATATGTCATGTCCTGCCTTGTTATATCATTATGCATGTTTACCTTGTTTTAAAACGCCCCACCAAAGTCAGAGTTGCTTGCAAGAGCCACCCTGGCGGAGGTGGGGTGTTACATTTGGTATCAGAGCATATGGTTTACGAGAAGGGATAAAAAGGTTTTTTTTTAAACTTTTGAAAAACTATTTTCAAAACCAAGTATAAAGTATTTTCCAAAGAAAAGTCTAGTTATTTTTAAAGGCTATTCCCCAAAAGCCATTAGCACTATCCTTTGACCCCTCGTTTGAACTCTTTTCTTTTTGTTTCCAGCATGTCTGATAATCTCATCTTGCCCGAAGGAGTAACAATACCCGATTGGTTTCGTCGGTACTTGGAAGTCACGGCACCGGTCCCGGGTGTCTCTAATGTTGTCTTTCCAGTCAAGGCCGCTGTTCCTCCTCCTCCTTCCGTAGCTGATGTTCCTCTTCTCCCTCAGCCTCCACAACCGGATTTTGCGGAAACTTGTAAGAACTTTAAGATGATGGGTGGCAAGAATTTTAGTGGAACAGAGACTTTTGTAGAGGCAAGGAATTGGTTTAAAGAGACCGAAGATCTTTTAGCCACCTTTGATATAGGTGACCGCAGGAAGGTTTTATTAGCAGTATGGTTGCTAAAGGAAGAAGCTGCATGTTGGTGGGTAGTCACCACCGCTACTACGCCAATTGAGACTTGGGATGACTTTAAAGGAAGGTTTGGACTGAGGTTCTTATCACTGAAGCAAGGGGACATGACTATTAGGGAATACATAGATAAGTTTAATCAACTGGCTCGGGTCGATTTAGACTTGGTTAATACAGCTCAGAAGAAGGCCCTACACTTTGCTCTAGGATTAAACGAGCCATTACATGGTTTGGCCATGTCTCATATACCCTTGGGGGCGACTTTCGAGAATTTGGTGAATATGGCCCTACTTCAAGAAGAAGATAACAATGACAAGAAAGAGGTCAAGGCGAATGAGTCTCAAGGCAAGAGGGTAAATTCCGGGAAACGAGGCAAGAATAACAACAACTGCAAGGACAAGCCAAGAGAGGATAGGAAATGCAACTTCTGTGGTAAAGTTGGACATATATCCAGGGAATGTAGGAAGAAGAAGAGAAAGCGAGGCGAATGCTTTCATTGTGGTGAGTTTGGACATCTCAGCAAGGATTGCCCGAGGAAACAAGGGCAAGGTCAGACTCAGTGTGCAGGACTATCTGGAGGGCGAGTTCATCCCCTCAACACCGTTCTTCCAGCTCATGATAGAGGTAGTGTTTCTGTTGAAAGTCTTGTTTACATTCTCTGATTTTCCCTGTTCGTACTTTGTTTGATTCTGGCACATCGCATAGTTTTATTTCATCTGATCTAGTTGAAAGTTTGCACCTAAGTACTAGTCTAGTTGACGATCCCGTATGTGTTTCAAATCCAATTGGGGGTTCTGCCCGTTTGTCTGTGGTCTGAGTGGATTTGAAAATTTCTATCTTGAGTATAGAATTCTCGTGGGATGTTTATATTATCGGTTTCAGGGGATATGGGTTGGTTTTGGGCATGGAATGGTTGTCCTGTTTTGGAGCCATCCTTGGTTTTTGTATATAGGGTTGTGAGGCTCATGACTCGCCTCGGTAATACCCTAGAAATTTCTAGCAACCCTATGGGTCCCGTCATGTTATGTTATCTTGAATCCCTCAACTCGTCTATCGATAGTTTGCAATCTGTGAGGGTGGTCCGAGAATATCCTGATATCTTGGGGGAAGTAAAGGGGTTACCCCTAGACGTGGGATAGATTTCCGCATTATCTGGTTGGTAATACCAAGCCAGTTTCGTGCCGGTTAGGCACATGACCTCACGAGATGAGAGTTAAGAAAGCAAGTCAAGGAGTTGCTTGAGAAGAACTTCCTGAGACGAAGCATTCTCGAGTAGGGTGCTCCAGTAGTATTCGTTACTAATGTGGACAGTTTGCTTCTTTTATGTGTTGATTATCGTGAGAAGAATAGACAACCGTTACCAAGGATCGATGATTTGTTTGATCAGCTTGTAGGAGCATCTGTTTTCTTTTGATCTAGCTACCGGATTCCATCAGCTTAGGATGGCTGAGGATGGAATTGACAAGACTGCGTTTAGGACTCTAGGTGGATTTTTAGAATGGCTGGTCATGCTATTTGGTTTGACTAATGCACCCGCATATTACGTGAACTTGATGGGTAGGGTGTTTAGGGAGTCCTTGAACAAGTTTGTCGTGGTCGTCGTAGACGATATTTTGATCTCCTTAAAAGAACGAGGAAGAGCATGCTAGACATCTCAAGGAGGTGATGGATACGCTTAGAGCCACCAGTTGAAGGTCAAGTTCTCCAAATGTCACTTTGGAGGAAAGAAGTTGGATTTCTTGGGCACATAGTTCCTAAGTAAGGCTTAGCGATGGATTCCGCTAAAGTGGTTGCGGTTTAAGACCGGAAAACTCTGAGGAGGGCAATTGAAGTAAGAAGCTTTCTCCGTTTGGCTAGTTAGTTAGCATTCCCTGAGCTTAGACTTACTCTTCTGGATCAAGAAGGGGGTTTCACAGGAAGAAGACCCGCAGTTAGTAAAGAACATGGACCAGTTGATTCGAGGCGAGATGTTAAGTCACCTCGCTGGATATATTATAGATGACAAGGGATGACTAAGGCGCGATGAGAGATTATGTGTTCCTCGAGTGGAAGACTTGGTAAAGAAGGTTCTTGAAGATGCGCATCACTCGAGGAGGTGGCCGAGTTGGTCTCAGGATGCATGTTGTGCCACCAGGTTAAGGCCAAGTCATAGAAGCCCGGCGGGCCATTACCTCCATTGGAGGTTCCGCAAGGGAAGTGTGAAAACATCTCGATAGATTATGTGGATGGACTACCTAGATCAAAGAAAGGGAATACGGGTATGTGGGTCATAATAAGTAGACTCATGAAGAGTGCTCATTTCAGTCCGGTGAAGAGCGAGAGGACTGCATCATGGTTAGCAACGGTTTACCCTCAAGAAGTTGGCCAGTTTTGAAATAGCCTACAGGAAGCCATGGGTAGGCAACTGAATCTAGGTATGGCCTATCACTCATAGGCGGATGGTTCATTTCCATTAAGCATGAGTTATAGAAAATCACGTTTATAAGGGCAATTGGCAACGTGGATTGGTATTTTCAAGAAAAGTTCTGCTGCGTGGAATACTTTATAGTAAGTAGACGAGATCCAGGATTCACTAGTGAATTTTGGAGAGCTTGCATGAAATCATGAGGTTACAGTTACGTTTAAGCCAAGTATATGGAAAGAAGAATAAGTGGAAAAGGAAGACGAGAGGCGATAATGAAATGAGTTCCAACTCGAATTTGGGAAATAGGAGTTAGGAAGCCAAGAAATCATGAAGTAAAAGACGGTCAAAGCACAGTGGAGTTAAGCTCAAGGAAACGTGACTAAGAAGAGTGAAGACTAGATACGCGCATCATATCTCTTTTTAAGAGTGCATCCTTGATCCTTGTTTTCCTGTGGAGCTTGCTTGCAATTTATCTTTTGTAAATATCCTCTCGGTCCCATTCTCGATCTTATTTCTGTTGTAAACTCCATAAGGGGGTTATGACTCATCGGTTAGTACTATATGTCAAAGTTTGAATGGATTTCTTGTAATCCAAAAAGGAGTTTATCTTGCTTATCTTCTAAGATCTCTTTTTAGCATATCTCTCTGTCCATGTTTATCTAGTTTATCGTGTTTATCTTGTCATGAGAACCTTAGGTAGAAACCCTTTGGATGAAACATGTATTTGAAACATGTTATGCTTGATGTTTGCAAGTGGTTGCAAGTGTTTGCAAGTGGTTACTCGTGGATGCATTATACACATTAGGCACTAGATCGGCTCATACACTCTTCATGTTGCATATGCATGAGTGTTTATACTTATCCATGATTGGAACTTGTTGTGCCACCACATGGATGTTGCATATGGATGAATGTTATGTGCACACATATAGATACTATGAATTATGTTAGGAATTTGCATACATATGGATTCATTTCACTGACATACATATGCATTAAGGAGGTTTACTGTATCAGTAACCGCCAGATTTTTGCATTAGGTAAGTACATATACACACACTTTTGCATATGTTCATAACACATTTAGAATCCTTTAAGGAAAATGATTGCTCGTGGATGATGTTTTGAGTAGATGGATGTTGGATGGTAGGATATGTTCTTCCTGACTTGAAGATTTCGGGGACGAAATCCTTTAAGGAGGGGAGAATGTAACAACCTGTATTTTTTTAATAACCTGTTATAATATAAATCGAGGCAGAATTTAATTATAAAATGTGAATCAAGGGAAACGGGCTATGCCATTGCGTTCGTCTCGGAAAAATACGCGAAATAGAGTCCGAGTTTTCGAAAATCGGAGTACGTATGACCCAGTTAAGGCCCATTGAAGTTTTCAGAAATTTCCATATTAAAAACAGATTTAAATTTTAAGTTAAAAACAAGGGTTAGGGCACAACTGGCGTCAGCGGGAAAACTCCCGCCAAGACCCCCATGTCGACAGGCATGTCGACAGGGGTCTGAGGGTGTCGACTGCCCTGTCGACAGCCCTGTCGACACGGGGTGGCCGGGCAGTTTTGCCTGGCGCACCATTTTTGATCTGGGCTTGGTTGTGTGGCTTAGTTCTGGAGATTTCCGAAATCTGATGGACCTAAACTAACCTAGGGTTAATCCTAGGGCTAAAAACACTTTAATCTTCTATAAATAAGACCCTAATCCTACCCTAAAACCTCATTTATTCATTCTAGTAGCTAAACTATGGCAAATTGATTTCTCAAATGGCCTCCACTTAAAAACCCTAGCCTCCACCCTCTTCAAAAATCATTCCTATGAAGATTTTGATGTTCATACAAGAATTTCTAAGTTGTATGAATGATCATTAGCTTGCATACATCATCAAGTTGCAAGCTTTATTGGCTAAGCTAGAGTTTTTGGAATTTTTGTTAAGAGTTTTCTTATTGGAGCTTTGTTTTGGGTTTTTGTATGCTTGCATAAAGGGCTTCTCAATCTTTATTAGTAGATTTGTGTCTTCATAAAATTTGTAAGCCCTCTTACCTTCATTTTAGAAACTCTAAAGTTAATATGTGATGCAAGTTGGGATTTATGCAAGTTTATTGAGTTATGCATGTTTATGCAAGTTCACTATGCCATGATTTGCAAGTTTATTGAGTTATGCATGTTTATGCAAGTTCACTATGCCATGATTTGCAAGTTTATTGAGTTATGAATGTTTATGCAAGTTCACTATGCCATGATTTGCAAGTTTATTGAGTTATGCATGTTTATGCAAGTTCACTATGCCATGTTATGCATGTTTAATAAGTTATGCATGCTTATGCAAGTTCACTATGCCATGTTATGCATGTTTAATAAGTTATGCATGCTTATGCAAGTTCACTATGCCATGTTATGCATGTTCAATAAGTTATGCATGCTTATGCAAGTTCACAATGACATGTTATGCATGTTTGACAAGTTATGCATGTTTATGCAAGTTCCATATGCCATGTTAGGCAAGTTTAACATGTTATGCATGTTTATGGTAATATGCAAGTTCACTATGCTAAGTTATGCAAGTCTAACATGTTATGCATATTTGTTGTGATATGCAAGTTCATCATGTATGTTATGCCAAGTTCCCTCTTCCTATCCTTTATGCGTTATTACGAATATGTAAGCGATAGAATGACGTTGGGGGGTTAGGGTAAACTTAAAATGCATGAAAATATAAGATTGGGAATTTACCTATTAAGTTAGGTCTACCCCTTGGGAATTTACCTATTAAGTTAGGTCTACCCAAGTATTTGTTGACTTGTAATTATGTTTTGAAATAAAGTGGACATGACACTTAGAAAACATAAGTATGGCCAACTCGAGGTTGGGTTGAGTTTGTAGCGTAATTCTACCCGGAACCTACCGGCTTAACTAGTGGCTGCAAACAATAGGACCCAATGTGAGAAGTTGGTCATGTGGTGCCAAGACCCGAGGTTAGACCAAGTTGTGGTGTAAATCTACCCAGAACCCACCGGCTTAACTAGGTAACCACAACAAAGTCTAATGTGAGAGGTTAAGGTGCATTAAATTAATTAATGCCTCATGATTAGGGTTAAGTCAGGGTCCACTAATACTTAACCAATTTGGGGGTTCGAGGGATTGAAATGGGGCTAAGTTGTGAACTGTCGGTTACACTTAACCAATTTAATCCATTTGGGGGTTCGAGGGATTGAAATGGGGTTAAGTTGTGAACTGTCGGTTACACTTAACCAATTTAATCCATGATTAGTGAAGGGTTAAATCGCACTTAACCCTCTTAGGAAACCCTAGCAACGTGGTCTGTTCCAACAGTAATCCCAGTTTGGTATCATCACAACCCTAGAGGCTAGGCTAGGGCGGGGCACGATTACTGGACGGATGTAAGCGACCAAAGCGATGGCTGAGTGGTACAGCGGTGCGGGTCCAGGCGGGCTACGGACGTGCACGTAGTCCGGTATTGGACAAACTCGAGGCACGGGTACCAGTAGGTTTAGACTATGCATTATTGCTTCAGTGTCTGGGGTTGACACCCGAGGGCTTGATACACCCGAAGGTGGACCCAGCACAGTCTGACTACATCCATATGTGGGCCGTATGGACACCAACACTTGACGTGTTAGGCGTATAGGGAGCCGATCGACTAGACCGTTTGGTTGGACCTTATATTAAGGTCACTTCATATTATTGGGTCAAAGCTTGGGCCAAGGGATCAATACCTATTATGTTGGTTTGCTAGTACACCGTGGTGCAAAACTTAACCTTGTTTATGCGATGACACCTCTATCTATCTTGTAGTTAATTTATCATGCCAGTATGTTGTTATCTATGATCATCTCAGTTTCCATCATGCTGTTAACTTTATTAGTTTATAGACCGATCGTAGCAGGGCTTACCAGTCTTTATGACTGACCCGTTTTCTTTTCGCTTCTTTTCTTCCGTTTCCCCCCCCAGGTTCTCAGGGTGGGAACATTGGTGCTTAGCTTGGATCGCTTAGCTTGCTTGCTGGATTAGCTCATGTACGTTTGGATATTGAGCCCGCTATGGTTTATCACTCTTATTTGGGGATAGTACTTATGTATTTCAGTTTATCAGATGATGTTTTTATCTAGACTTGTAATTTTGGGAAATTGACATTTTGATGTACCATACTTGTGTTTTGAAATGGTTTAAAAATCTTCCGCTGTTTTATCTACTTACCCTGTTTATTTACATATATATATATATGTCATGTCCTGCCTTGTTATATCATTATGCATGTATACCTTGTTTTAAAATGCCCCACCAAAGTCAGAGTTGCTTGCAAGAGCCACCCTGGCGGAGGTGGGGTGTTACACTGTGAATATAATACCTGCAAAACCAAAACTACTAGCTGCCCATGCGGAAAATAAGGGCACCCAGAGTTTAGGTTAAAACAATAAACTCCAGGTCAGTCATGTGACTGGTGTGAGAACTAAAACAGATATTTAAAGCTTTACTTTAGAAATAAAGTAAATCAAGGGACCGCGCCGTATAACACGGTACGGGTTTCCTCCCAAGAATACCAGTGCATAAATAAACAGCACAATGCTAAATAAAGAACAATGAAGCAATTATAAGACCCAGGTCCCATCACACAATGCAACGCAAGCCGGAGGATAGGGTTTTCCCCTATAATAGCCAAATAATGCTTGATACGTTGAAAAGACATCACTTTGATATTATTATAAGTGTATAGTGTCAAAACAGTTCAATCATAGACGGCATAACTACCATATACTATGTCGCCATACTAGTTCTACAATTAAAACCGCAAAGGTCATATTGGAAATTGGATTTCCGTCATGAGTCGAGGCAAGGGTAAAGCTCCTCTCCGCTTTGAGACACTCTAGCAAATGTCTCAGGACTACACACTCTGCGTAACCCTTGGAATCGGTTTGGCCGGTCCTCTCTTACGTTTGAGGATTAGTTATTCCTGAACACACGTTTCCTGGTCCTATAGGACCTATATCCGAGGCGCCTCACAATCCAACAACGACACAGGTAAAGTAATATAGGTATCTGGGCTGGTAAGTCGCAGACACTACCCATAGCTAGAAAGAATCGTCGTGTTCTCCCAACGGTCCTTATCCCGTTTTGACTCATACCGATGTGTGAGGCTCGCGAATTAATGCTATACAAAAAGCTATGCCACACAGGTCGTGCTTTGATCATCAACCACAAGATTTTGCTTTTCAACAAAAGCCTTGATCCATGCATCTCAGCATGCCACACTGTCAATCCATACTGTACCAACTGATTTCCACCAATATATATCCTCTAAGCTCATACGTCTCAGAGAAGGGTGTTAAGCAAGAGAATAAATTATCCACCACCAAACAGATATATATTTAGCAGAGATCAACAAATACAGTATAAAGGAATACAATATCAGACTTACCATCCATGTACAAGTTTATTTTGGGTCTGAACGAAACCAGAGGCACCTTATTCCTCGTCCCATATGTCCGATACAGGAGAGAGGCCCTCGCAAATCCATCGATCTCCAAGTACGTCTGGACGATCGCCAATTTCCCTCGTCTTGGGTGTACAGCCCAATCAAGATATCAATAATCATCCAAACGATGTGAAGACCTCCGGTCTTCAACCACCGTCTTCATCTTTGACATATCGTCGAATCAGTTATTCGGAGTGGGATAAACCCGGTCTTTCCGAATAACTCGCGTATATAATAAAATAGTGCTACACAAACACAACATATGCCTCATTCCAATCCAGAATATTCTTTTTATTCAAATATTCACATTTCTTGGGAAAGGTTCCCATTAATTTTATTGAAGATAAATTCTTTAAAATTTATTCTTTAATCTTCCTTTGGATACCAATTAAACCAAAATAAGGTTTATCTAAACTAGACGGGATTAGCGCACCTTACCGAAGTAATCATTTATTTTATTTCCCAATCCCAGCCTATTCATCCCATGGAGCAAAACTGGTAGCACTCCATATCTAACACCACGGCGTTATCGGTAAAATTAATTACCATTTCACGCTCAAATCTAATTAAAGATTTAACTATCGCTAGAGCAAAACTGGTAATACTCCATTATTGATCATTTCAATCTAATTAAAGATTCATTAAAACTCCACTTAGTTTTAATCTCCAGAAATCATTACTTAATGATTTTTCAAAGTTAAGAAATTAATCTTATCTTTAACTGGGTTAAAGAACTAATGTCATTTAAAACATAGCTCACGATAAACCCAAAATCACATTCCATTAACAATGGAATCTTCATAGAAAACAGATTAATATTATAATCGATATAAACTTCCATATCCAACCTATAATATAAATGGAATAACGGTAAAGCCTTTTAAATTCCATATATAGTAACGGTCTTCCTCCACAGAAGCTCACTTCGATTATTACCAAATCGAATTCCATTCCATTCCAATTTAATATATTAAACTGGAAAGCTTTATTTTGGAAAATCCCATTAAATCTTAATAAAAGATTTAAATATTCCAAATCATATTTTACTGTAAATCGGGTTAAAGAACAAGTGTTATTTAAAACACAGTTCACGATAAACCCAATTCACATTTCATTGTTAATCGAGTTAAAGAACAAGTGTTATTTAAAACACAGTTCACGATAAACCCGAAAAACAATTTCAATTCAATTTCAATTAAATATTAATTAATTGGCAAACCTCCTTAAATCTTAGTTAAAAGATTTATTCTTTTCTCAACTGGGTTTAAGAACTGTGTTAATAAAGACATCATTCACGACAAACCAAAAATCCAATTTGATATTAAATACAAGGCTCTGAATAGAAATTATATCGGCTTATATTCAATATCAGATTCAAAAACCCAACAAATAACGTATTGGGAATAACGATATCTGTATCTTCCAAATTCCCATAACGGTATCCGTATAATCACGTAATCCAATACCGAAATATTCCGAAGATTATTTCCATTCTAAACCATTCCAATTTATTCATTGGAAAATTTCTGGTTATATTCAAACCATTCACTAATCCAATTTATTTTATTTAAAAATTATTGGACTTCAAATCTAGTTAATAACTAGTTCATTTCGATAAAAATATATTTCTATCTTTACAAATGTGGAATTTTTCATCCAAATTCATTCTAAATCATTTATTATGCTTTTACATAATCAATTCCTATTTTTAATAATTTTAATATCGCTATTTCAGTCGATTTCCATAAACGGTCATCGAACTACAGCCATAGCGACCTTTTCCAAATTTTATTTGGACATAATTCCAAATCCATCTGTTAGATTTTAAATTTCTTATATTCGTTGGAAAGCTCTTTTCGATACGAACCGAACGGTTCTAGTTTTAGGAGAATCCGACGGTCAGATCTTCCGTAACGTCCATTTGAAGTCAATGGTCGAAATTTGCGAACGGCCGCGGTGCTGCACGTTCTATTCAGGCCATATAATATATATATATATATATATATTATATATTTCATCTATTTCCATTTAAAACGTATTTTATAATTCGTTCTAATTTCGTTTTGAAAATGATTTCAACTCCGTATTCAATTTTAAATCAAAACTGAATATTCTTTATCATTACTATATAAATGATAATATTTTCAATATATTAGATTTTGAAATCACTTCCTTTTCTATGTTCATTATAAAAACGAATATAATCGATATAAATGTCGTTCACGTCAAAATGGCGCATATCTAATCCACATGGCTTTATATATTTCAATAATTTCGTGTCCGTCCAAAATCGGACATTAAAATCAGGTTTTATTCCTTTACATAATATTATTTCAAAATATTCCTTATTTTTAAAAAATTCATTATTTTAAAATATTCTTTACTTCTGAATTGGAATCAGACACAGTCAAACACCATATATTGTTAATTATATGGATTTCATATAACACATGTATATAACAACAATGATAAATAACCAAACATCATCCAAAGTGCACTACACAACTGTCTGCCAACCTATCGATTGACATACAACTAATTATTGGGATTAGTGTACGTCAAATTTCATCCCAATAGCCGTGTGGGGTTTCAAGCAGCAAACACAGATTTTATTTATGTAGTTGGGCAACGTGTAAAATTTATCGTGCCAATCAATATTAGATAAATAGGTGTACATAAACAAGTCGTCCGACTTGTAATTAAATATTTATTTCTTTTCAGGAGAATTTCATGCCGTTTATTTATACGTTAAAAATTATATTTTTAACATTACAACATTGATTTCAACTCTTTACTATTTTTAACAGTTCAAACATTCAATAAAAAATGTTATTTTTAGCTAACACTTTATATTTCAGAAAATTTCGGAATTATAACGGCGCGATATTGAAATCGGGTAATGTCTAGCATTACCCCTCTCCTTTACTGGCTTGCACTATACACCAAAAATCAATCCAAACAATTCCCAAACCAAATTCAAAAACTACAACACAATACAATCAAACAAACAAGTCGTTCATTGTTTGTGGATGACGGGTGTCGGGTGCTGCTAAGCACCGTCTGCATCCTAGTATATATTTTAACTAGAAAATAAAATTAAAGTGAGAAGTTCTCATCGATAAGCTAAACCAATTCGCCGCGACTCTTCATATGTTGAAAATCTTCGCCGTGTTTTATTCATCGCATATATAATATAAAAATCATATTTTTATCGAATTAAAAGTTATTTCATATATACGATACAAATCCAATTTTTATCTAATCTAAAAATATTTCTTTTATACGATGAAAAATCAAATTTTCTATAATGATGCTTACATATTTAAAAATCATATTATTACTTCTCCACTTCATATATAAAAATCGAATTATTATCTCTACTTCTCGTATATAAAAATTGAATTTTTTTACGTAGCTAAAAATTATATTTTTACTTCGCTATGATATTATTAAAATCATATTTTTATCTCTATAAAAATATAACCTTTTCTAGAAATAAAAATCGAACCTTTATGTCAAATAAAAATAAAACCTTTATGCGATAAAAATCAAATCCTTACATGACAAAAATCATGCCTTTTCTAATTTAAAAATATCATCTTTTCTAATTTAAAAATCTAAACTTTTCCTATATCATAAAATCAGTTTTTTTTCCTTATAAAAATATAATCTAGATTATATTAAAAATATAATCTTTTCCATAATAAAAATATAATCTTTCCATATAAAAAAATCTAAACATTCATATAAAAAATCTAAACTTTTATAAATCATATTTTATATAAAAATTGATTTTATATTTTTCCTATAACCAAATACATTAAATAAAATAGAATAAAAGAAAAAAAATAAAAAAAACTTACAGCGGTTTAGAGGGAGAATGGCGGCCTGATAGTCGGAGGAAGGGGGGTATGCGCGCGTAGGTGGTAGGGGAGGCGGAGGGGGTCACGGTGGTGGGTTGCGGTTTTGGCTGAGGGGCATTCGACGGTTTGGGGTGTGGGGCTGGGACCGGGGGTTTCTCCACGCCGGAGATGGACGGAAGGGGCCGCCAGCGGCGGCGCTGGCCTGGGGTGCGATGGCCGGAGACCCGGGGCGGCGGGCAGAGCTGAGCGTCGAGCTAGAGCAATTTTTTTATTTTGTTCGATCCGTATGAAATGAAGGGGAGTGGGTTGGGGTCGACTTCAAAGTAGATAAAGGAGGGGGTGTTCTTTATAAATATATATTTTATTCCTTTAAAATCCCAAAAAGCAACTTTTATTTTCGAACTCCAAACGAAACCCACCAACTGTCGTCCGTAACTAATTACCCCTATTTCGAACACAATGGGATATGTTTCGCAAGCCTATTCGACAGTTACGATCAGTTTCCATTAAATTTAAAATATAAATTAATATTTAAGTCAATGCTGAATTTAACGTACATTTTAATTTACCGGGCCCACATACGGACCTTGAAAATTTCAGAAAAATGATTTCTAGCTATGTTTTGACGATACGGTCCTAACAAAACTAATTTCGTCGAATTTGGAGACCGTTTGAAAAACGGTCATTTTTCAGTCGATTAAATTCAAACTAAAAGTGCCAAACACGTTTTCCTTCACCACACTCACATATTAATTCGAAAAATTCTGAATTTTGGAATCTAATAATAATTTGACATTCTGAATCCAACAAAAGTGGTTTCGTCGAAAATGGAGGTCGTTTGCAAAATGGCTATTTTTAAGGGCTATATATTGTATAAAATATATATGAATTCCATAGCAACTATTCTGGATTTTAAACGGGACATAACTTTTCATTTCTAAAGTGAAATCTCAATTTCTTAGCTTCGTTAGAAAGATATGATTAAACAGATTCCAATATTTCTTGTTTTGTCCTATTCTGACTTATATTGAATTCTATATATTCGATTGAAATTAGAAATCGAATTTTCAAACTACCGCGCCATTTCAAGCTCGTTTTATATCTAAAATAAATTTATACATCCTAACTTCGTCGAAAATAAATTTTAATTCGTTATTATTTAAAATAATTCATTTTAAATATCCAAAATTCATTACAATAGCTAAAATAAAATTTTTAAATTGGTTCTGATTTTCCTGGTTGTTACATGATATATTGTACCCATGCCGTCTATGATTGATATTATGATTGAAACTATTTTTGACACTATACACTTATAGTAATATCAAAATGATTTCCTTTAAACGTACCAAGCATGTTTGGCCATTATACGGTAAAACCCTACCCTCCGGCTTGCGTTGCATTGTGTGATGGGACCCAGGTCTTATAATAGCTTCATTTTCTTTATTTAGCATTGCACTGTTGGTTATATGCACTGGTATTCTTGGGGGTAAACCCATTCCGTATTATACGGCATGGTCCCTTGATTTACCTAACTTTAAAATCAAGTTGATAACTATTTTTTAGTTCTCACACCAGTCACATGACTAACATGGAGTTTATTGTTTTAACCTAAACTTGGGTGCGCCTATTTTCCACACGGGCAGCTAGTAGTTTTGGTTTTGCAGATTATTTCTTTTCCAGGAGCCTGGTTTATAGCTGGAGCTATATACGGAAAGCTCTGTATCCATATATTTCTTTAAGCTGTGTTATGTATTACTTTTCCGCTGCTTGGTAATTTAAATCTCTGATATTTGTCAAGTGTATATTATTTATTTATACTCGGTATATTCTTGTACTCTGATGTAAATTGTTGTAATAAGCAATGAAATGTTCTTTTGTTTGTGTTCTGATTTGTCATGTTCTCAATTCAATCCGGGCTTTCCTTTACGGGGAAGTTCGGGTCGTCACATCTGGTATCAGAGCTTTGTTTACAGAGCTCGAGAACAAGACACATTAGAACTAAATGAAAGAATTCATTAGAGGTTGGATTAGTAATATCCAATAAGAATGACTCGTCAGAGATAGGATCAGTAGTATCCTAGAACGAGTTTGAAGAGTATTATTTGATAAAAACAAATTTTGTTTTGAAAATTTATTACTTATTCTACGTATTTGAATATTTTATTTTAAATTGATTTAGACAATCAAGTATACATAAAGATTTTGCATATACGTCTGGTCCACCTGTATACGAAGTCATTATATACTGGATAGATGTAGAATCACGCTCTAGTCGCCCGGGGATGATTCTGATGATGAGGCCTCATCATCAGAGTCTATGTTCGAGTTTCGAAATTGTGATATCTATATATTTCCAATAGACTGGTGTGAGAGCCAAAACTGGATAGAATTTATTGTTTGTGACTTGACATCAAAAATGTGATTTTTGGATATATAAAAGCTATATATTTGAAAAGCTAATCAACTAATTGGTTGATGGTTGTGTTGTTTTATTGTTAGTTAACTAATAAAACCAACATGTGAAGGAAAGGTAAATTTTAGCCAAATTGTATCAAATATTGAACTGAATTGAAATTTCATTGCATTTACATACATGTACATGTATATACACTGAACATGTCATAGCAAGGAGGCTAGAGAAGAGGAATAAAATTGTATGCTCGACAAATAGGTACATGTTTATTGTATTTCTTGGGGTTTTGATGATTTTATGAGCCGATTGGCTTGCCGCTTGACTTTTTCTTTTTCTTTTTGAGATGAGAGGGCTTGTGTGGTGGTTTGGGGATTTTCCGGGTGCTCCCGTACAAAGGAGGTTATGGCGAAATTTTTTGAAAATTTAGGGTGTTAGCCAAATTTTTGAAAAATTGGAGAAGTTCTTAGAAACTGAAAAGTTGAAGAACTTAAGCAATAATTAAAATAATGAAAGTTGAGTTGATTAGTAAAAAAACTTTCAGCTTCGTTTCTTTTCGAGGACGAAAAGATTTTAAGTGGGGGAGATTGTAACAACTTGGAAATTCAGAACCAACTTAAAATTTTTATTCTAGCTATTTGAACGGATTTTGATAATTTAAAATAATTAATTTTTAATAATAACGACTAAAACTTTATTCAAAACGGAACTTAAGTTTTCAAATTTATAATATTTATATAACGAGCCTAAAATGATGCGGTAGTTTAAAAATTCGATTTTAAACTTTGAATTAACATACAGAATTCAATATAAGTCAGAATTGAACGAAACTGAAAACGTTAGAATCTGTTTAACTATATCTTTCTAAGGAATGTAAGAAACTGAGATTTCACTTTAGAAATTAAAAGTTACGTCCAGTTTAAAATTTAGAATAGTCGCTATGGAATTTATATATATTAATAATATATATAAAACCCTTAAAAATAGCCATTTTGCAAACGACCTCCGTTTTCGACGAACCCATTTTTGTTGGATCCGGAATGCCAAATTATTGCTAGATTCCAAAATCTAGAATTTTTGAAATTAATATGAGAGCGTGGCAAAGGAAAACGTGTTTTGCAAAGTTAGTGCAAATTGGATCGACTGGAAAATGGCCATTTTTCTGTCGGTCTCCAAATTCGATGAATTTAGTTTTGTTAGGACCGTATCGTCAAAACATAGCCAGATCTATTTTTCTGGAATTTTTGGAGTCCGTATATGGCCCCGGTAAATTAAAATGTACGTTAAAATCAATATTAACTATTATATTAATTTATATTTTAATTTTGATGAAAATTGGTCGAAACGATAGAATTGGCTTACGATACATATCCCGTTGTGTTCGGAATGGGGGTATTTAGCTAGGGGCGACAGTCGTTGTGTAACGACCTGCATTCTACGCATCGAGGATCGTAGAATATTTATTTCTCATTCATATAAGGTCAAATGGTCGTGTAGCTTTAGGGAACGACAATTGGGGTCATTTCCCATGTTCACGACTTTTGCCGATTTTTAAATAACCGTTTTGCCCCTATCTGATCTTGTTTCATCCATAACTTTTGATTGGAAGGGAGTTTTGATCTGAAACCACTTCCATTGGATTCGAATGATGGTTTACCTTTCCGTAGATTTGTCACACGTGAACAATGGACTTACCGTTTGGGAGATATGGCTGAAACAAAGTTTAGAAGTTGAAAAACAGCTTAATCGGGCCTAATTAGGGTGATTAGCAAGAGGGCCCATAACCTATTTCAGGATTAGGGTTATGAGGAGGCTGAGAACAGTAGGAAACCGAATTTTATTTCATTTTTCAGCCGTCTAAAACAATTCCCTAACCCTAGCCATGGCCTCAACCTTCTAAATCATCCCAAATCGCTTCCTAATCGAAGATTAAGCCAAGCTACATCAAATCAAGGAGAAATAACACCATTTCAGAGTTAAAGCTGCTGTTAGACGCTGGAAATCGCCCCAAATCAGTGGAGTTTCAGTTTTGAAAGCTTTATTTACGGCTAAGTTGAGTGATTTGCATTGTTCCTCACTGATTACGGTTAATTAAGGGTAAGTAGTGTTAATTAGCGAAATTATACATTTTAAAATCCTGGAAAAATATTTATAAATTACTAAATATAATTTAAGGCCTCTGTTAGAAATTTGAGGTAATTTGGTTAAGTTTTGTTAATCCTAATATTAGTTATGCTTAAACATGATTAAGGGGAAAACATGGGTTTTTGGGTATGTTTGATCCATTTTGACAAGTTTGGTTGTTGTTTTGGTGTTTATGGTCGATTCTCTATGTTGCTATTTCTGTTTGGAATGATCTTTGATTGCCTAGTGAAGTTAGATTGGTCGAAAATGCCGTCGTATGGCATAAAACAGTTTGCTGGAAGAAGTGCAGGGAATGGACCGGATCAGATTGCCCTCCCTACTTGCGAAGCATGTACCACGAACCGACAAGGGAAGCTTGACCCGAACCGCTCGTGCCTCCTATACTCCGAACCGATCCGAAGTGGAAGTCATGACCAGATGCTACGAGGAGGACACCACAAACCGAGGATCCCGACCCGAACCCAGTGGGTGCTCACGATCCGAACCGAATGCCTCCCATGAGCCAATGCACTCCGATCTGAACCCAATGGATGCCACGAGTCACGAGCATGGACTAATGACATACCGAGTCGAACCGGATTGAGAGCCACGAGCTGATCTATGTGTGGTTACGAACCAAACCGAGAGGCTTGATGTGAGTTGTACACCATGAACCGATCCGGAGGAAAACAAAACCCGAGATGCAAAGGTAGTCCAGATGGGAAGTTTGTACTCAGGATCCAGATGGGAACCAACGAGTTAACTTCATGGTTGGGCTTCTCTGCGGGACGTGTGCTAAGGAGTTGTCGACATCCATAACTTTGATTCTCCACCGTAAGACGAATGTTAGGCTGCGAATCAGTGCAGTGGGGTAGTCACTACCTCATGGGGCAGAGTGATCGTAAAAAGGCTATGAGCCAGTGTAGTGGAGTCATCACGACTTCATGGGCAGAGTGGACATAACAAAGGATTAGTGGCTATGGATCAGTGCAGTGGTGTCATCATGACTCCATGGGGCAGGGTGATCATAGCAAGGATTTGGGTGGTCAAGGCGGTGGATATCATATGCTTTATGGACTGAGTGAGAGAGTGAGGATGGTTGCTATGCTTGATTGTTTGCCATCAATATGATATGCACACCCCCACCCCCTTTATCTTTAAACTTTATGCTAGTGTTACATTAGAGTATTGTACATCTTGTTGTGCTGACTCTTTGGTTGCAGGTCCAGGTTCTGGTATGGTTTATTATACCTGTTATTGTTCTATTTTTGCTGCTTATCGCTCATACCAGACTTTCGTCTGACCCAGAGTTTTATGTCTCTTCTTATTACTTTGGGTTCTCCTAAACGAGCAGACTAGAGACAGGTTAGCTGGTTTTGCACGAGTAGTTGTACCGGAGACGAGCAGGAGGCTTCCACGTATGATATATAGATATTCTCCCTGTGTTGTTGCTGGTCACTGCTCAGGGCATTAGCACTGTACCTTTCTGTTTTTTTTGAGACATTATTCTAAGTGGTAATAAGCTATGTTTTGATTTCCCTTACTCTGATGGTTATAGTTCAAGTTTTCAGCTTATGCACTGTCTTATCTGTTTTATGTCAAGTTATATTGTTATTATGTTTTATTCCATGTGCTGTGAGATGTGTTATAGGTTCTGTGTTGTTTCACCATTCAAAATCCCTTTCCTTTTCCGTTCCTCTGACGACCATCCCGTGCTGGTTGGACATCAATACAGCGCGTTTCATAGGAAATATCGGCTCGTGCGGGGGCGGGCCGTCACACTTGGTATCAGAGCTCTAGGTTACTTAGTTAACCTAGGGAAAGACACCAGGGAGAGATTGTAATTATATGAGAGCGCGTATTTGTTATATTTTTGTTTTCAATAGTTATATATATACTATTAGTATATCTAAGGAAGAAGTCACACTGCACTGGCACCACTGTGGAGATGGTTAATCGTTTTCTCTTTACAGATTTGACGATGAGTCGAAATATGAGAGGTACTGGTAGGGGAGCTAATAATAGGGATGTCCCTGATATGATGGCAATGTTCACTGACTTCATGAGAGAGATGCTTAGAGATGTTCAGGGAGTAGTTCCCAATGCAGGTAATGGTGGTGGCCCAGTAGAGCAAGCGCCTAGGGCCGATTTTGCCAAGCTTAACAAGAATTATTCTAGCCTTGGTGGGAAGCTGTTCCACGGAACAGAGTCGACTACAGATGTTCAAGACTAGTTGGATAGCTGTGAGCGTATCTTCGAAGACTTGGGTATCGAGATGCGATAAAGAGAAAGCTAGCATCCTGTCAGCTACATGGACGGGCAATGAATTGGTGGAATGCTATTAAGGCAGCTACTCCAAAGGATTAGATCACTTGGAATCAGTTTAAGACTCGCTTCAATGATAAGTTTATCCCAGCTGCCAAGAAATCAGAACAGTTTAGGATGTTTTTGGAGCTTAAACAGAATCGCAAGGCAGTCTCGGAATATATTGCTGAGTTCGATATTTTATCGAAGTATGGATTATCCCTTATCGATACTACTGAGAAAAAGAACGAGAGGTTCATAACTAGCTTGGACGAGTACTTTGGGGAAAGGCTTATAACCCACATTGACTAGACATTTGAATCCCTTGTGGGAAAAGCTTTGAGATCGGAGAGACTTTACCCTAAGCCAAAGACTGAGATTGTTGCTGCATCCACAGAGGAGCCAAAGCGGCAGGCAAGCGATGGAGGCAAGAATGGTTCTCAGAATAAGACGAAGAAGAACCAGACTAAGGATGGCCAGAAGAAGAAAGGCAAGAAGGATGTTGAGTGCTTTAGCTATGGCAAGAAGGGTCATTATGCTAAAGAACGTCGAGCAAAGCTGACAGACAGAAAGTGCTTCAACTGTGGCCAAGTAGGACATCAAATGGATAAATGTCCAAAACCTCCCAAAGAGAAGCAAATTGTGAAAGCATACGCTATCAGTGCTATTCCTTCTTCGTCGAATGCTCCAACTGCGGCAGAGAAAGGAAAGAATGTCATCATTCAAGGTATGCTTTCTATTTATGATGTTCCTGTTCGAGTATTTTTTGATACCAGAGCTTCCCGTTCCTTCATATCTAGTGACCCCATAGATAGATTGGGATTGGAACCCGAGATAGTCGATAAACCTTTAGTACTGACGAACCCGATTGGTGGTTCGACTAACCTTGGTATAATTTGTCGGAATTTGGTCTTATCGAGTCATGGATGTATGTTTTCTCGTGATTGCTTTGTTTTGGGCTTTACTGGGTATGGCATTATTTTGGGAGTCTTTTGGTTCCAAAGATATGGGGTGGTGATAGACTGTGAGGGGTTTTCAGTGACTATTAGATCGGACGATGGGCGGAGGATAGCGTTTGGTAGCCTGTCTAGTGATGAGGTGATGGCTAGTTTTCTAAATTCCCTTGACATCCCGCATGACGAGTTATCAGAGGTTCCCATTGTTGGCCAGTATCCGGACATCTTCGGTGAAGTGATCGGACTTCCACCGCACTGAGAGACTGAGTTTCGTATCGATTTAGCGAAAGATGCCCGACTTATAGTGATGCCACTTCGTCGTATGGCACAAAGAGAGCAGCGAGAGCTCGGGGTGCAAGTCAGCGATCTTTTGAAGAAGGGATTTATCCGAAGGAGTCTCTCCGAATAGGGAGCACTAGTTGTGTTTGCTACTAAGGCAGATGGTTCCCTTCGATTGTGTGTGGATTATTGCGAGTTGAATAAGGTGACGAGGAAGAATAAGTATCCTCTCCCGCGGATAGATGATTTGATTGATCAATTGGAAGGAGCGAGTGTGTTCTCCCAGTTGGACCTCGCGATAGGATTTCATCAGCTCCGAGTGGCAGCTGAGAGTAAAACGACATTTTGGACGCCGTCTGGATTTTATGAGTGGTTGGTCATGCCATTCGGGTTGAACAACGCACCAACATATTTTGTGGATCTTATGAATAGAGTATTCAGAGATCAATTGAATAAGTTTGTTCTTTGTTCATGGATGATATCTTGGTTTACTCAAGGACAGAGGAAGAACACAAAGGACACCTGAGGGTAGTGATGGAGGTATTGAGAAAACACCAATTGAAAGCAAAATTCTCGAAGCATCACTTCTGGAGAAAGGAAGTGCGATTATTGGGACATGTTGTTTCAGAGAATGGTATCGCCGTGGATCCTGCTAAAGTAGCTATGGTGCAAGATTGGTCTACGCCCAAGAATGCAACAGACGTAAGAAGTTTCTTGGGGTTAGCTGGATATTATTGTAAGTTCATCCAAGACTTCTCCAAGACAGCAGCACCGTTGACTCAGTTGACCAAGAAAAATCTCGCGTTCGTTTGGGATGAAAAGTGCGAGAATGAGTTTAAGAGTCTGAAGGGAAAGTTGAAGTGTGTTCCAGTGTTAGTCATTCCAAAAGGGAATGAAGAAATGACGGTATATACAGATGCATGTTGTACCGGATTAGGGGCTATATTGATGCAAGGAGGTAGGGTTGTAGCTTATGTTAGTCGGCAGCTGAAACCGCATAAGAAAAGATATCATACCCATGACCTAGAATTAGCAGCGATCGTGTTCGCATTAAAGATGTGGAGACATTATCTCTTGGGAGAGAGATTTTAGTTGTTCACGGATCATAAGTCTTTAAAGTAAATTTTCTCCCAGAAAAATTTAAATCTCCGTCAACAGAGATGGTTGGAGTTCTTGGCTTCATATGACTTTGATATCGCATATACACCCGGGAAGGGTAATGCAGTAGCTGATGCCTTGAGTAGGAGACATTCTAGTTTAGGGGCTATGTTCCTAGAATGGAAGCAGCTGGAATATATGGCAGGTTACGATTTTAGACCAAAGTGTGAGTTGGATCCAGAGATGTTAGCAATTTTGACGATCAAACCCACTTTGATTGAGCGGATTGGTTCCAGTCAGAGGGCGATCCTAACTTATTGGAAATCATCTCTGAGTTAGAGATGCGTATTGATAAGGAGATGAACAAATATGGGCTTGATCGAGAAGGATGGCTTCGAAAGGATGGAAGACTGGTTGTACCCAATGTCAATGGATTGAGAGATGAAGTGCTTAGAGAATGTCATCACTCAAAACTGACTATACATCCCGGTGGTAACAAGATGTTTCGAGGCATGAAGCAGACTTACTACTGGGATGGGATGGGAGACGTTGAGAAGTTTGTATCCAAGTGCATGAATTGCCAGCTAGTCAAAGCCGAGCAAAAGAAGCCTAGTGGTTTGTTAAAGCCATTGGAAATTCCAGAATGGAAATGGGAACAAGTATCGATGGATTTCATCGACGGGTTACCAAGGACTAGGTCAGGCCATGATAGTATTTGGGTGATTGTGGATCGACTGACCAAAAGTGCAAGATTCATACCAGTCAAGTCAAATAGAACGGTAGCTATGTTGGCAGAACTGTATATGAAGTGGGTAGTGAGATTTCATGGAGTACCTAAAGGCATTGTGAGTCACCTAGACCCGTTGTTTACTAGTGGGTTTTGGAAGAGATTACAAGAGGCTCTAGGATCAGAAATACATCTCAGTACTGCATACCATCCTCAAACCGACGGTCAAACAGAGAGGGTGAATCGAGTATTAGAAGACCTCTCGAGAGCTTGTATATTGGATTTTGGTGGATCATGGGATGACCATTTGCATCTAGTAGAGTTTGCATATAATAATAGTTTTTAATCAAGTATTGGTATGACTCCATTTGAAGCTTTGTACGGAAGACCGTGCAACTCACCGTGATGTTGGTTAGAAACCGGTGAGAAGTTTGTGCTTGGGCCAGATGCGATAAGATAAACTTCAAGCAAGACCAAGATTATTCAACAACGAATGAAGGCTGCCCAAGATAGGTAGAAGAGTTACACTGATAAGAGACGAAGAGATTTGAAATTCTCCATTGGTGACTTAGTGTTTGTCAAGATCTCTCCATTAAAGAATGTGATTTGATTTGGAAGGAGAGGAAAGTTGGCACCAAGATTTGCTAGTCCATTCCCAGTTCTCGAGCAAGTTGGGAATTTGGCATATAAAGTTGAGTTGCCAGACAAGATGGCGGGAGTTCACAACGTATTTCATGTTTACCAGTTAAGGAAGTTCGTGCACGACCCCGATATGACTATTTCACCAGATTAGTTGGATGATATTGAAGTAGAACCCGAGGCGGTTGGGAACCGCAACCCGATTCATATTGTCGAGCACGATATGAAACAAGTTCGAAGGAAAGCGGTGAGTCTAGTTAAGGTTCAGTGGGGCGAGAATGAGAATGATTGTACTTGGGAGACCGAGGAGAGCATTAAGAAGACGTATCCAGAACTCTTTGCCTCGTAAGATTTTCATTGCGATTTAGTTTTCCGCATGCTAGGATAGACTTGCATGTTTGATTGTTACGAATGATTGATAGGCATGCGGAATCCATTGTTTGTTTCTTAGTTAAGGAATTTCGGGGGCGAAATTTCTTAAGGGGGGAAGAGAGTAACGACCCACATTCTACGCATCGGGGATCGTAGAATATTTATTTCTCATTCATATAAGGTTGTATGGTCGTGTAGCTTTGGGGAGCGACTATTAGGGTCATTTCCCATGTTCACGAATTTTTCCGATTTTTAAATGACCGTTTTGCCCCTAGATAATCTTGTTTCGTCCATAACTTTTGATTAGAAGGGAGTTTTGACCTGAAACCACTTCCAATGGATTCAAATGATGGTTTACCTTTCCGTAGAGTGGTCACATGTGAAAAACATACTTACCATTGGGAGATATGGCTGAAACAAGGTTTAAAAGGTAAAAAACAGCTTAACCAGGCCTAATTATGGTGATTAGCAAGAGGGCCCATAACCCATTTCGGAATTTGGGTAATGCAGAGGCTGAGAACAGTAGGAAACCGAATTTTATTTCATTTTCAGCCGTCTAAAACATTTCCCTAACCCTAGCCATGGCCTCCACCTTCTGAAATCATCCCAAATCGCTTACTAATCGAAGATTAAGCCAAGCTACATCAAATCAAGGGGAAATAGAACCATTTCAGAGTTAAAGCTGCTATTAGATGGTGGAAATCACCCCCAAATCAGTGGAGTTTCAGTTTTGAAAGTTTTATTTGTGGCAAAGGTGAGTGATTTGCATCGTCCCTCACTAATTAGGGTTAATTAAGGGTAATTAGTGTTAATTAGTGAAATTATACATGTTAAAATCCTAGAAAAATATTTATAAATTTCGAAATATTATTTTAGGCCTCTGTTAGAAATTTGGGTTAATTTGGTCAAGTTCTGTTAATCCTAATGTTAGTTATGCTTAAACATGATTAAGGGGAAAACATTGGTTTTTGGGTATGTTTGACTCATTTTGGCAAGTTTGGTTTTTGTTTTGGTATTTATGGTCGATTCTCTATGTTGCTATTTCTGTTTGGAATGATCTTTGATTGCTTAGTGAAGTTAGATTAGTCGAAAACACCGTCGTATGGCATAAAATAGTTTGTTGGAAGAAGTGCAGGAAATGGATCGGACCGGATCGGATCGCCCTCCCCTACTCGCGAAGCATGTACCACCAACCAGCAAGGGAAGCTTCACCCGAACCGCTCATGCCTTCTATACTTCGAACCGATCCGAAATGGAAGTCATGACCCGATGCTGCGAGGAGTACACCACAAACCGAGGAACCCAAATCGAACCCAGTGGGTGCTCACGATCCGAACCGAACGCCACCGATGAGCCAATGCACTCCGATCCGAACCCAATGGATGCCACGAGCCACGAGCACAGACTGATGACACACCGACCCGAATTGGATTGACAGCCATGAGCTGATCTATGTGTGGTTACGAACCGAACTGAGAGGCTTGACGTGAGTTGTACACCACGAACCGATCCGGAGGAGCCAAAACCCGAGACGCAAAGGTAGTCCAAATGGGAAGTTTGTACTCAGGATCTAGATGGGAACCAATGAGTTAACTTCATGGTTGGGCTTTGCTACGGGACGTGTGCTAAGAAGTTGTCAACATCCGTAACTTTGATTCACCACCGTAAGACGAATGTTGGTTGCGGATCAGTGCAGTGGGGTAGTCACTACGTCATGGGGCAGAGTGATCGTAGCAAGGCTATGAGCTATTGCAGTGGAGTCGTCATGACTTCATGGGCCAGAGTGGACATAGCAAAGGATTAGTGGCTATGGATTAGTGCAGTGGTGTCATCATGACTCCATGGGGCAGGGTGATCATAGCAAGGATTTGGGTGGTCAAGACGGTGGATATAGTATGCTTTACGCATTGAGTGAGAGATGTGAGGATGGTTGCTATGCTTGATTGTTTGCCATCACTATGACATGCACACCCCACCCCCGTTATCTTGACACTTTATGCTAGTGTTACCTTAGAGTATTGTACATCTTGTTGTGCTGACTCTTTGGTTGCAGGTCCAGGTTCAGGTCTGGTTTAGTGTACCGATTATTGTTCTGTTTTTGCTTCTTATCGCTCATACCAGACTTTCGTCTAACCCAGAGTTTTATGTCTCTTCATATTACTCTAGGTGCTACTAAATGAGCAAAATAGAGACAGGTTAGCTGGTTGTGCATGAGTAGCTGTACCGGAGACGAGCAGGAGGCTTCCACGTATGATATATAGATATGCTCCCTATGTTGTTGCTGGTCACTGCTCAGGGCATTAGCAATGTACCTTTCTGTTTTGTTTGAGACAGTATTCTAAGTTGTAATAAGATGTGTTTTGATTTCCACTACTCTGATGGTTATAGTTCAAGTTTTCAGCTTATGCACTGTCTTAGCTGTTTTATGTCAAGTTATATTGTTATTATATTTTATTCCATGCGCTGTGAGATGTGTTATAGGTTCTGTGTGGTTTAACCTTCCCAAATCTCTTTCCTTTTCCTTTCCTTTGACGAGTGTCCCGTGCTGGTTGGACATCGGTACAGCGCGTTTCACGGGAAATGTCGGCTGGTGCGGGGTGGGCCATCCCACGTTGGGTCTCGTTTGGAGTTCGGACGAAATTTCAACTTTTTGGCGAGTAAAGGAGAAAAAAATTATATATATTTATATTAGAAAACGTTTTACACCCAATCAGATTTCTTCCCCAATTCTAAATCAAAAAAATATATGGCTGCAGTCGTTGACCGCTGCTCCACCCCGCCTCGCGCCCCCCTCGTTGTTGCCTTCTCCACCTCCATCTCCCGTCCTTCGTTCTTCGACCAACGCGCAGACCCCTCTCCAATTCGAACTCGAGACCACACCTAGTCGAACACTCCACCGCAGTCGCTCCTCCCTCCACTCATCGAAGTCTGTGCGCCTATCACCCTTGTGAGCTACTCAGATGATTCTCCGATCAACTAGGAGAGGTGTGATTGACAAAGAAATGTGTTTATTTTTACGCTCATATCTTATCTTTATTGTAAATAAATAAATATTACTTTGGGTGTTTTCGTGTGTTTTCACAGGTTGTTAAATAAATGTCTCCTTCATTCAATTAAAGACCAATTGCATAGGAAATGCTACTTCTTGGAATCAACAAATTTTCAATCATAAAGGAAGCTGTAGCACACTGATAAAGCCTGGAAATTTGGACAGAGTGTTCTGAGTTCAGTCACCGTCAAAGCCCTATTTTTGCTGAAGAAAATAACATATACATTGCCTCTGTCGCTTTGAAGAATAAAGAGACTAGTGCTATATTATATATATATATTTATCTGTATATAACATATGCACTAAGATTTGAAGAGCTAGACATTTTCTTCTCAAAGAAATCAATTGAAAATCTTGCATATTTACTTGCCATTGAGGAGAAGACTTGACATATATTTACCAGAATGCAACTCAATCAAATGCCACATGTCAGCAATCAAGGAGGGAGAATCTTCATAGAACATCTCAAATCTATATCCATATCTCTTGTATTTATAAATAGAATATCTCAAGAGATATTTCTTGGCCCAAAAGTCATATAGGATGGAGGCTACATCCCCTATAAATACCCATTGTATTCATTGTAACAACCACCCATTATTCTATAATTCTTCCGCCATTAACAAAGTTCTTCTTTTTATTTTTCTGCTATTTTCTAATTTCTTAGCAATTAGTATTGTCTACACGATTAGATTCGGTAGAATATTAATTGTATTTTTCACTTATTTTCATTAGCGATTGACCGTCTGATTAGATTCAGCGGTAATCCTAACTCTTATTTTCTGTTCGTTTAATTTTGTTCTGCAATTTTATTTCCATTGTTCTATTTTATCTTTCATCATTGAATTCATTGCAGATCCGATTAGATTCGAATCTGCAGTGAATTTAATTGCATCTTTTATTTGTAGTTTCAATTTTTATTTTGTTTTGCAAAATCAACCTCCAAGCTTCGTCCAAGCTTCGTCTAACTCACCCACGAAACATATAAATAATAAAATTTAACTTTCCTCCCTGTGTTCGACCTGTATGCTACATACCTGTATGCTTGCAGAATTTATTACAAATGTCGCGCTTTTCTAATTCATAGATTAGCGTCGATCAAGTTTTTGGCGCCGTTGCCGGGGAGGTAACGATTAGATTTTATTATTTATTTAATTTCTGATTCGTGTTAGTTTTAATTTTTATTTCTTTTCCTTTTGTGTGCTTGTATATATATAAAAAAAATATTGGTTGATTGATTTGGTATTACTAGCTGGTACTATAATCTTTCAAATAAGAAAAAAAAACACTTTCAATATTTCTCGATTTTATTTCACTTCTTCCATTTATTTCTTTCCATCCGTTTGCTTTCCTCTTTTCAATACATTGATTTCTTCCTATACAAGTCTCTTAAAAAAAATCCTTTTTCAATTGCTTTCTTTGTTTACAAGTGCTTGCCTTTTCTATACATTGCTTCCCTTTCTTCTCTTTACCAATTTCTTCTCTCGCCATACCCAATATATACTTTGCCGCATACACAAGCAACCTTCCACTTCAAAATATCTCAGCACAGCTCTCCCTAATCCACATCCATCGTCAACAAAAACCAACAACCTTCTTCATCCACTATCCCGTTCATCCTTGCCATCAACACAACGTTTACAACTAACGTACCACTTCTCTGCAAATCCTTGCATCTTCTCGAACCCCTCACCCAACAACCCTGCTTCCCTCCCCAGTACTTCATCAACAACTCCCTCCACACCAGTCACCCACATCAACATCACAACACAGACTCCATCTCTCAACCCCACAACCGTACCCCGTATTACTACTCACCTCCTCTACATTCAGTCACAAACACCCACCGTAGACAGCCAAAAAAAAAAATCCGATACTAACAGTAAGCCAATTCTTCCTCAACAAAAACCGTACTTCGCACTGCCTTCATCTTCTTCATCGATCACCTACTTTCCTTTACAAATTTATTCACCCCTTCTATCAATAATCACCTCACGCAACCAATACCAAACGCCTCTGCCCTCTCATCCCTCAACCAAAATCCACTGCGTTCAACAACTTCCTGGAAATAAACACTCGCAAAAAAAAAAAAAAAAAAAAATCACCACCGCGTCCATAACACAACCCGTACTGCCATCAACTTCCATCATACCGTACCCAAGCCTCTCATCATCAACGCCCAAGCCCGATTCAAAATTTTGAACCTTCAATTTGTTTCAATCGATGATACGAAAAGAAATTAAAAAAAAAAATAGAAAAAAATCGCCGGATTTTGTTTTTGAAACCGACGAAGACGTCGACTCCTTTTTGGGGGTATTTGGAATTTTTTTTTTAATTTTCAGAAAGGAGGGCGCAATTTATTACCTTGCCAATAGGGGGCTTGACTTGATTTCCGGGGTTTACTCTTTCTTTTCAGATTAGTTTGGGCGTGGTTTGTGTTGTGGGTGAAGCTCCAGCTAGTTATTTGTTTTCTTTGTTTTGTTTTAGTTGTTTTTGTTTCCATTTTTTTTAGCTTAGTTTTTTCTCCTTTGTTTTTAGCTCAGTTTCTTTTTCTTTGTTTTTTTTCTTTTTTATTTTTAATCTAGTTTTCTTCTTTTCAAAAAAAAAGGGAGAATTTTTCTCAAAAACAGGTACAGCTGAAATTAGAAAAAGGTTGGAGCGGTTGCACAACAAGTGGGGTGTGAACGCGCTAGCGCTTCCCAAATTCTCTGGACGGACTGCCATACCCCACTGTAAATTTCTTTCAACTCTACACGTGCTCTGCTGCAAAAGAAAAAAAATAAAAATATAAACAATTGTTGTAAAAATTTCTGCAGGGGCAGCGGCTTTGAATGTACAATTTTTAATTTTTGCAATTATCTGTGTGATTTCTGTTTTTTTTATTCATTCTGTTAAGGGCAATACCCGAACTCACATAAGGTGAGGGATTTCATCACCCTTTCCTTAGCCCACAAATTGCATTTCATCGTAGAATCTGACTAATAATAACGGTTAGACATTGGACTTAAGGGAGTCACGGGCTCATCTAGGGCTTAATTATATTGTGATAGTTGATTCATTTGGAACGAATTATTTCTTGGTGTCTAGACTACGGCAGAGAAATAACCGTTTATAAATATTACGGTGATTCGTAAATATTATATCGGTTGTTACTCTGAAGGTACTTAAACCTTCGGCTGCATTGCTAGGGTGATTCCTGGTGCACCGATAACTCCTGTCCGTTAACTGGCTGAGAAATCTTTTGATCTAAGTAATCAAACGCATCACTTTATAATTTTGGGTTAGGAGCCAATAAGGACAGAAAACTTCATTGTAGCTAATTTCTGTGCTTGCATTTAACAACTATGAGTGAAAAAAGTGTTAGCCAACAAAATTCTCCTAGGGGTTCTCGAATCAACCAAAATTTTCCACCCGAATTGGATCAAAATCGAGTGAATCAAAACTTTCAAAACTTTGGGGATCAAAACCAAATAAATCAAAATTTTCAAAATCTCAATATCCAAATGGAGAGACCCTTGTCTCTTCGTGATCGATGTTATCCTACTAGGACCGTTCAACCATCTGTCATTGTGTTCCCACCAGCTGAAGGAAACAATTTTGAGCTAAAACACTCTTTTATCCAAGGGGTACCAAAATTTACTGGATCTGAAAATGCTTATGAATTTCTAAGTGAATTTGATTTGTATGCTTCCACAACAAAAATGCAACAATTGTCTAACGAATCGATCAAGCTAAGGCTAATTCCATTTGCACTACTTGAAAGCGCTAAAAGATGGCTGAATTCACTTCCACGACATTCCATAAGAAATTGGGATGAATTTGTCACTGCATTCTTGAAAAAGTTTTTCCCTTTCCATAAAACTCTAAAAATCCGAACCGAGATAAATCAATTTTGTCAAAATGAGGGGGAAACTTTTTCAAAATACTTTGAGAGATTCAACCAGCTATTATATAGTTGTCCTCATCATGGAATTCTAAAAGATCACTTATGTCAAATTGCATATGAAGGGCTAAATTATCAGACTAGAACTCAACTAGAATCAATGTGTGGAGGAGACTTTATGTCTTGAACAACCGATGAAGCTTGGCGGTTTTTAGAAGATTATTCTGAAAAGGACAAGCAGTGGGAATCGATTCGTGTTCCCATTCGTACTTCTACTAGAGGAGTGCATGTCGTGGACCCAAGTCAAATTCCCTTAGAAAATCAAACTCCTCAAACCGGAGAAGGGTTACCCCACTATTACTCTCAAGACCAAGCCAATGCTATAGCTCAGAATAATCCTTATTCATCCACGTACAACCCTGGTTGGAGGAACCACCCAAATTTTTCCTGGTCAAACCCCAATAATTCGGCTAACCCATCTCACGTGCAACCCTTTATTCCAAGTCCGAATTACCAAGGTCCACCCCCCAATTCTCAAACCTCTCAAGCTACACCTCAATCCAAACAACCTTATAGGCACCCCAATTTTCAATCATCAAACCAATCATCGCAATCTTCTCAACCATCACAAGATATCGGGCGTCTAGAAAAACAGATGAACTCTTACGAAGCTAAAATAAACTCGCAAGACGCTAAAATGGACCAAATGTTTAATATGATGAAGGAATTTATGAAAACTCATGAGAAGGGAAAATTGCCGAGTCAATCTGAGGTGAATCCAAAATATAACTCTCGTGCTGTAAATTCTTGTGAGGACGAAAATCATAATCCAGTCAACGCGATTACAACCCTTCGATCTGGAAAGAGGATTGATAATAACGTAAGAGACCCTGACGTACCTTCTAACTCGACCCCAATCCCTAATCTTGCTGATCACCCATTGGCTTCGAATGCCAATTCTTCTGAACCTCAAGTTCCTTTAAATGTTGGCAATCCCAACAGTTCTTCTCCCAGTGTCGGCAAACCCGACCCACCTTTGAAAATCAATGTTGGCAATCCCAACATTTCATCTTCTACACCCCTACCACCTTCTTCTTCGAATGATGAGACTCATCACAGAGTTGAAAAACCAGTAGCTCCTTTCCCTCATAGACTCAATAATAAGAAGAAAGCGGCAAATTTCGATAAAATTCTGGAAATTTTCAAACAAGTCCGTGTGAACATTCCTCTTTTACACACCATTGAACAAATTCCTCAATATGCAAAATGTCTTAAGGAATTGTGCACACAAAAATGTGCGACCAATGTCCCAAAAACCGCCTTTCTAACTGCAAATACAAGCTCTGTTCTTTCGAATCTTGCCCAGTCAAGTATAAAGACCCTGGCTGCCCTACGATTGATTGTAAAATAGGAAACACTCACATCTCTCGTGCCCTACTCGACCTTGGTGCCAGTGTCAATCTTCTTCCTTATACTGTCTATCGTCAACTTGGACTAGGGGAGATTAAACCAACGAACATCACACTCCAACTAGCCGATCGATCTGTCAAAAAGCCATTGGGAATTATCGAAGACGTCTTGATACAAATCGAACAGTTTTACTTCCCTGTCTATTTTATAGTTCTAGAAACAGAGCCTGTCTCAAGTCCCAACATTCAAATACCATTGATCTTAGGACGCCCTTTCTTAGCAACCTCTAATGCTGTCATTAATTGTAGGAATGGTCAGCTTCGACTTTCCTTCGGGCACCTAACCATTGAGCTAAACATCTTTAATCTCAACAAACAAGCTAGGGATTTTGAGATCGATGAAATTGACATGATTCAAACCACAGTTGATGAAACCTCTAGTGACACTTCTTAAGCCTTGAAAATGTGTCTAGACCATTTCGACTCTGATTTCGATGAACTCGAATACATTTCTGAACTAAACAAAATTCTTGACTCCGACACTTCGTCACCTGAATCTAACCAAGGAATGTTGACCAATGATGATACACAAGAACTTCCTAAGTTAGACCTCAAACCCTTGCCACCAGACCTTAAGTATGCCTACCTAGACTCTTCAAAAACTTTTCCCGTAATCTTGGCTTCCGATCTTATCGAGGACCAAGAAGAAAAACTTCTGGATATCTTGCGGGAAAATAAGGACGCCTTGGGGTGGGAAATTAGCGATATAAAAGGAATTAGCCCATCAATTGTGGAACATCGCATACACTTAGTTGATGAGGCTAAACCCACCCGTGAGGCTCAAAGGCGATTAAACCCAAACATGAGAGAAGTGGTCAAGGAGGAGATAATCAAATGTCTAGACAATAACATCATCTATCCCATCTCTGATAGTACTTGGGTGAGACCTGTACAAGTTGTACCAAAGAAGTCGGGAGTCACAGTGATCAAAAACGACAGTAATGAACTCGTCCCAACAAAAATCAAAACCAAATGGCGTGTGTGCATCGACTATCGAAAGCTTAACTCAGCCACACGAAAATACCATTTTCCCTTGCCTTTTATTGACCAAATGCTCGAACGCTTAGCAGGACATGAGTACTACTATTTTCTCGATGGATACTCTGGCTATAACCAAATTCCTGTTGCTTTAGAAGATCAACATAAGACCACCTTTACTTGTCCCTTTGGAACCTTTGCTTATCGTCGCATGCCTTTTGGTCTTTGTAATGCCGACGCGACTTTCCAAAGCTGTATGATGAGTATTTTCTCTGATATGGTGGAAGAATTCTTGGAAATATTCATGGACGATTTTTCAATATATGGATCATCTTTTTCCCAATGTCTCACTCATTTAGAACTCGTCCTTAAGCGTTGTAAGGAGAAATCACTCGTGCTTAATTGGGAGAAATGCCACTTTATGGTAAAAAGAGGGATAGTTCTAGGTCATGTCGTCTCCAAAGATGGCCTAGAAGTCGATAAATCCAAAATCGATTTGATTGCTAATTTACCTCCTCCTAAGTCTGTCAAAGATGTTCGTTCATTTCTTGGCCATGCGGGATTCTATAGAAGATTCATTAAGGATTTCTCAAAAATTTCAAAACCTCTCTCGAATTTACTTGCCAAAGACGTAAAGTTTGAATTTTCCACTGATTGCAAAACATCTTTTGAAACTCTTAAGTCCATCTTGACCACAACTCCCATCATTCAACCTCCTGATTGGACTCAACCCTTCGAACTTATGTGCGACGCTTCTGATTTTGCTATTGGAGCCATCTTGGGTCAGCGTATTGATAAACTCGCTCGAGTCATTTATTACGCTAGCAAAACTTTAATCGAGGCCCAATTGAATTGCTCAACAACTGAAAAGGAATTTTTGGCAGTTGTCTTCGCTCTTGAGAAATTCAGACCATATCTCATAGGATCCAAAGTCATAGTTTACACTGACCACGCTGCCCTACGATATTTGCTTTCTAAAAAGGATGCCAAGGCCCGCTTGATTCGTTGGATCCTTCTTCTTCAAGAATTCGATATAGAAATACGAGATAAAAAGGGTTCTGAAAATGTCGTAGCTGATCATCTCTCTCGAATTGTGCACGAAAATGATAACGACACCCAAATCGATGACTATTTTCCTGACGAACAACTCCTTTCGATCTCTAACACCCCTTGGTACGCTGACATTGTGAATTATCTTGTCACACAACAAACACCTGCTGAATGGTCGAAACAAGATAGACAAAAATTTCTGTCTAAGGTTCGAAACTTCTATTGGGACGACCCATATCTTTTCAAATACTGTCCAGACCAAATCATTCGAAGGTGTGTGCCCGATCATGAACACCAAAGTATTCTCTCCTTCTCACATGACCATGCTTGTGGCGGTCATTTTGGAGCACGAAAAACTGCTGCAAAAGTGTTGCAAAGCGGTTTTTATTGGCCCACACTCTTTCGTGACGCTTTCGAATTTTGCTCTAAATGTGAGCGATGTCAAAGAACGGGTCGAATCTCTAAGCGAAACATGATGCCTCTCAACCCCATTTTAGTGATTGAGTTATTCGATGTTTGGGGCATCGATTTCATGGGACCATTCCCTAATTCATATGGGAATCTTTACATCTTACTTGCGATAGATTATGTCTCAAAATGGGTTGAAGCCATTCCGACCAAAACCAACGACAACAAGGTTGTTGTCAAATTTCTCAAAGAAAACATCTTTTCACGCTTTGGCACACCTAGAGCTATCATTAGCGATAATGGCACTCACTTCTGTAATCGTGCCTTTGAGTCCTTACTCAAGAAATACTCAATCACACACAAGCTGTCGACCCCCTACCATCCACAAACGAGTGGGCAAGTAGAAGTTTCCAATAGACAAATCAAACAAATTCTTGAGAAAACCGTGAATTCCAATAGAAAAGATTGGTCCGTAAAACTGATTGATGCACTTTGGGATTTTCGCACTGCTTATAAAACCAATCTAGGGATGTCACCATATCGATTAGTCTTTGGAAAGGCCTGTCACTTACCTCTCGAATTAGAGCATCGTGCTCTTTGGGCCATAAAATTTTTGAACTTTGACTTAGAAAAAGCCGGCTCAAACAGGAAGTTACAAATTTCTAAATTAGAGGAATTAAGAAATGAGGCGTATGAAAATTCGAAAATCTACAAAGAAAGAACCAAAGCCCAACACGACAAAAACATACTTCGTAAGGAATTCAACGTAGGTCAAAAAGTTCTTTTATACGACTCTAGACTTCACTTGTTTCCAGGAAAACTCAGATCTCGATGGACTGGACCTTATGTCGTGAAAACAGTATATCCTCATGGAGCGGTTGAAATTGGAAATCCTTGCGATGGAAAAGTCTTCAAAGTAAACGGTCAACGACTGAAACCATTTTTGGAATTCGAGCAATATGACGAAGATGACTCTATCGATCTGCATGATCATCCACCATGAAATCAGGTGGTACACGATCTTTTTCTTTTATTTTTCTTTTTCATTTTTTTTCTTCTGCCTTAGACAGTTGGGACACTGTCTCAATCAAGTGGGGGGGGAGGGAGTCTGCATTGCATTCTTTTGATTTTTCTCTTATTTTTCTTTCTTTTCAATATTTTTCTCTTACTTTTCTTTCTTTTCAATTTCAGCCATTTAAATAGGACCATCATGCATTTTAGACTGTACTAACATGCCATTTTTTTTTTTTTTGAAACATGACTCATTTTAGATTTGATACAACAAAATAAGTTAACAATTATTAGTCAGTTGATAGTATTTTTTTTCTCTCAACTTAGATCGAATAAGAAATATAATGAAAAGTTTAATTTTGAGGGATACTATTGTAACCAGTACATAGGGAGATTCTTAGGTGATGGCCATGAAATCTATTCTATGTTGTAGACTTTGTTTAAATAAGTGGAGGACTTAAAATACTTATATTGGCTTTTCAAATCTTTAAAACTAAGTTGTGTTAAGTTGAATTCGCGTAACTCTGTTTTGTGCTAATATTTTCGATAATAATAATAATAGTATTCCAAGGGTATCCAACATTGCTTGTATATCGAGCGTTGGTGTGCAAACCCGCCAAGCTCTATCTGACACGTTGTTGACAAAGTCAAAGTTGGAATATCTTGGTCTCATTTTATGAGATTGGACACCTAAGGATTACCGACACGTTGTTGACAAAGTCAAAGTCGGCCTGCACAATCCGCCAAGCTCTTTACCCACTCTCCGTTAGTCCGCGAGGCAGTGCATGGGTGGTAAACCTTGGTCTTTTTAGTTAGGTGTATGTACTTAATCATAAATCTTAAAATTTTATAGAATAAAGAATAAGCGATGATACCCAAACACTTCTTGACCTTATTGATTTGACTAGCCATACATGAGAAAATTAGAATACCACTTTGCAAACTGTGCCAAGCAAACTAAGAATCTATTTCATGGCTGCACTATGTTATCGACCGAACTAACTGGCCAAACTGGAATTTAACATTTGAAAACTTGATTTATATTGAAAATTTGTGACAAGTTGAGGTATTTAAAGTAAAATCAACTGACTAGAAATTGTTAACTTAAATTGTTATACCACTTTACTAAAACAAGTCGTGTTTTCATTTTTCGTTTTTATTTGCATATGTCCATTGCATTCATGTAGTTTCATTAGAATCATAGCATACTGCATTTGGATTTTGTGGGTAGTATCCGCTGAAAACCCTCACGAGACACCACTCGTCCTACTAGGGACACCTAGAGGTTTAACGGCTTGTTGCATACGCTCAATGCAATCGTGTCTCCTACGAAAGTGTGACCTATCTAGTTTAGTTTTTCATTTCTTGTTTTACTCGAGGACGAGTAAAAGATAAGTGTGGGGGTATTTGATTGACATAGAAATGTGTTTATTTTTACGCTCATATCTTATCTTTATTGTAAATAAATAAATATTACTTTGGGTGTTTTCGTGTGTTTTCACAGGTTGTTAAATAAATGTCTCCTTCATTCAATTAAAGACCAATTGCATAGGAAATGCTACTTCTTGGAATCAACAAATTTTCAATCATAAAGGAAGCTGTAGCACACTGATTAAGCCTGGAAATTTGGACAGAGTGTTCTGAGTTCAGTCACCGTCAAAGCCCTATTTTTGCTGAAGAAAATAACATATACATTGCCTCCGTCGCTTTGAAGAATAAAGAGACTAGTGCTATATTATATATATATATATTTTTATTTATATGTATATAACATATGCACTTAGATTTGAAGAGCTAGACATTTTCTTCTCAAAGAAATCAATTGAAAATCTTGCATATTTACTTGCCATTGAGGAGAAGACTTGACATATATTTACCAGAATGCAACTCAATCAAATGCCACATGTCAGCAATCAAGGAGGGAGAATCTTCATAGAACATCTCAAATCTATATCCATATCTCTTTTATTTGTAAATAGAATATCTCAAGAGATATTTCTTGGCCCAAAAGTCATATAGGATGGAGGCTACATCCCCTATAAATACCCATTGTATTCATTGTAACAACCACCCATTATTCTGTAATTCTTCTGCCATTAACAAAGTTCTTCTTTTTATTTTTCTGCTATTTTCTAATTTCTTAGCAATTAGTGTTGTCTACACGATTAGATTCGGTAGAACATTAATTGTATTTTTCACTTGTTTTCATTAGCGATTGACCGTCTGATTAGATTCAGCGGTAATCCTAACTCTTATTTTCTGTTCGTTTAATTTTGTTCTGCAATTTTATTTCCATTGTTCTATTTTATCTTTCATCATTGAATTCATTACAGATCCGATTAGATTCGAATCTGCAGTAAATTTAATTGCATCTTTTATTTGTAGTTTCAATTTTTATTTTGTTTTGCAAAATCAACCTCCAAGCTTCTTCCAAGCTTCGTCTAACTCGCCCACGAAACATATAAATAATAAAATTTAACTTTCCTCCCTGTGTTCGACCTGTATGCTACACACCTGTATGCTTGCAGAATTTATTACAAATGTCGCGCTTTTCTAATTCATAGATTAGCGTCGATCAAGGTGCTGCGGTTAACCCTAGTGGCGAGCTCTAGTTTTCTTCGATCTGAAGAATGCTGCATGAAGGAAGACGATGCAGTGGCCCTTGGATCTGGAAATGGACGTCTCAAATTTGTTGGGAGGTGATTAGTTTTAATGTTAACATGATAAAGTTTAGATGTTTAATATGATAAAGATTAGATTTTTATTAGCATAAGGATGAGATTTTTAATATGATAAAGTTATGATTTTTAATACAAGAAAGTTATGATTTTTAAGTAGACAAAAATATGATCTTTCTTATATAAGTAGCAAAGTAAAAATATGATATTTCTTATATAAGTAGTAAAGTAAAAATATGATCTTTCTTATATAAGTAGCAAAGTAAAAATATGATCTTTCTTATATAAGTAGCAAAGTAAAAATATGATCTTTATATATAGTTTCGAAATAAAAAAGTGATTTATATATATATTTTGGCAACACAGAAATATGATCTTTTTATATGAAGTAGCGAGATAAAAATACGATTTTTATATAAATCGCTTCATAGTAAAATACGATTTTTATATAAATCGGCTCATAGTAAAAATGCGATTTTTAATATAAATCGCGTGGAACAGATCTCGTTGGAAACATGGTGAAGAATACAACGCTCAGAAACAAATCCAAATCCAAACCATCGTCCGCTAAAGAATGACGGAGTGGAACCCAAAGGTGAGAACTTCTCACTCTAATTAATTTTCTAGTTAAAAATATATATTAGGATGCAGATGGTGCTTAGTAGCACCCGACACCATTGTATGAAACCATGTTTGTTTGGTTGTTTGGTTGATTGGATTATTTGGTTGAATTTTGTTTGGGAAATGAAATGAATTGATTAGAATTGGTATGTACATGGCGCGAGCCATTAGGCGAGAGATAAGGCTAGACCTTATTCTGATTCTAGTATCATGCCGTTATGCTGCCGAAATTTTCTAAAAAGTGTTTGAAAAATTTAGTTAGCTAATATATTATTTTTAGCTTATAACTACGATAAATAAAATAATTTATTAGATAGTTAAAAATAGGAATACACATCCATTTACAAGTCGGACGACTTGTTTATGCTCGTCTATTTTTATGATATCGATTAGGATGATATATTTTACACATCGCCTAACTGCACGAATAATAATCGGTTTTTGTTGTTTGAAAACCCCACACGGGTATTGGGACGATATTTGACATACACGAATCCCAATATTTAATTATATGTCAATCGATATATCGACAGACTCTGATAAGAGTTATTTATTTATTTTAACGCTTATGCAATTGTGTAATGCACTCTAGATGATGGTTGATTATTTATTATTGTGGTTATATACATGTATTGTATGAAATCCATATAACTAACATTATATGGTAATTCACTGTGTCTAATTCCAATTCATAAAGAACGAATATTTTAAAATAACAAATATTTTAAAATAATACTTTGTAAAGGATCAAAATGAGATTTTGATGTCCGATTTGAGATGGACACGAAAATATTGAAATACGTGAAGCCGTATTGATTAGATTTGCGCCACTTTAACGCGAATGATATTTATATCAATTTTGCGAATGTTATTTATATCGATTTTATTCATTTTTAAAATGAATATCGAAAAGAATAAAAAAGATTTCAAAATCTAATATTTTGAAAAAATTATCATTTAAAGATTATAATGATAAAGATTATTCAATTTTGATTTAAAAATTGAAGTGAAAGTGGGAATCATTTTAAAACGAATTTATAAATACATTTGGAATGAAATATATATAATATATATATTGTTGACCCGCTTTTTAGTCAAAGCAGTCACACATGGAATCTCTTCTCAACAATACACTCAAGCGTTGGGAATATCGTTAGAAGACATGAAGTGATTTGGTTGAAATCGCATCACAAACAAAGAAAGGCCCGAAACTCCTACCAGATGACCTTTTTTGGGCCCGAAAACAGCGATTACGGAGCTGAGCTCCGTAACTCTTGTAGATCTCTGAATTAGCTTCAGTTTGAGCTTTGGTTTGGCTCAATCGGACTTACGGTTTGAAAGTTATGCCCGTTTCCGTGAATGCATGCAGAACCGAAAACTTGGAATTTGGAAATTGGCTTGACCTCCCGGATCGGATCGGACCCGCTCCGACTCCACACTTCGAAGATGCTCAAACTTGGATTCCATCTCACCTCGGTTCGGATCGGACTATCTGAACCCGACCCGGCTTGCACTCAGCTCAGAGGTATACATCATAAATCCGGATCGGAGCCTCCTCCTCGGTTCGGTTCGGAGCCGAACCGATCCGACTCCATCGCACTAACCTGGCACAGGAAGTCTTCGGATTGAAGACACCAGCTCGGTTCGGGCCGGACCCGAACCGATCCCCCTGTACCTGCTCAGACGCAGCAAGTTTGACCGCTTCTTCAGGGATAACTACCTCCTACTAATTCGGATCGACCGCCACCTGTATGCACACGATCTGAAGGCCACTTCTCCACTCCCTCCGAGATGTCCTCTCCGCTCACCACGTCACACCCGATCCGACCCGATTCAGGACTCCCAGCAGCACCTCTACGCCTATAAATACACCACGAGATGGTCATTTCAAGGGACTTTTTCCCGGCACTAACACCTCCCGACCACCATTACCAAGTATTCAAGTACTTTGGGTACTCCTCAACTCAATCAAACACAAGGCTATCATGCATAAATTCAATCTCTTTTCTCCTCTTCTTCATTACAACACAAGGTTATTGTGTATAATCGAATCTCACGGATTGTGAGACACCATTGTAATTGTAATTCCTCAGGATATGAGAAACTATAAAGTGGACGTAGGCTTGGATTGAGCCGAACCACTATAAAAATCTCGTGTGTTCCCTGTTTTTACTGTTTTTTATCTGTAATCTGTGATTTGTGAGGATTTCACATAGAGTTTGGGTGTTAGGCCCAAATTTCGGTCTAACATTTTGGCGCGCCAGGAAGGGGGGCACACGATACAACTTCTTCTACCAGCTTGAACGGAAGAGGATTATTTGGTTATTGGATCAATGGTCAAGCGAAAGAAAGACGGAACCTTCTCTCGTGCTGAGGATGTTGGCACTGAAGGCACAAGGAACGAGGCAAGCCAGGAGGCTTCCTCTCATGAAAATCCATCAGCATACTTAACCAGAGATGAAATGGATGGCGTTCTCGATGAATTGAGAACCCATATGGCTAGGCAAGATGATCTCCTCCGCAAACAACAGGAGATGATCGACCAATTCTTCGCTCGGATGGAAGGTAGGCCGAGTGGCAACACACAACTCGCTGGAAATAGCACGGAAATAGCCCCAGCAGCAGCTGCAAACCGGATCGGTTCGGATCCGATCCGAACCGAGGGCCAAAATCTGAATTCAACGCAGATGGAAATGGGAGACATTCCCCACCGGATCGGTTCGGACCCGATCCGAACCGCCACCTTGCATGAGCCTGGGGGCAGCAGCCTCCCCTCTGGAAATCAAGGCTTCGCTCCAGCACGACCTACCTCCGCACCGGTTCGGATCGGTAATCCCACACAACTTCAGCATCAAGCTCCCCGGTTCGGAACAGACGATCCTGATCGGATCGGTACATCCGATCCGAACCGTGCACCTCTCCATAACCTCCCCCGCTTCTCCGAACCGCAGCAAGGGGGCACCTCCGAACCGAACCGGATGACATGCCAAGCTCCTTATACTCTTCCACACTCTTCTGAACTCAACGCTGGGGGCACCAGCTCTGGATTTGTCAACTTGCAACAGCTCTTTGAAGGCGACCGGCTCGCCAATCTCATTGAACGCCTTTCGAGAGGCCGCACCTATCAAAACGACATGGATGATGTCAATCACAATCCATTCACACAGGAAATCAGGAATTCTTGCAATCCTCCAGATTTCAAACTTCCACAACTGGAACCCTGCAACGGCAGAACGGATCCTACCGTGCATCTCATGCGCTATAAACGACATATGGAAGTTCAATCGGCGTCGGAAAACGTCATGGCTAAATGCTTTCCCCTCTTTTTGACTGATATTGCTGCTATGTGGTTTCGGCAGCTGGAATCTGATTCGATCAACAGCTGGAACATGTTGGTCGCTCGCTTTATTGAACAGTTTCGGGTCCATATCGCTCGACCCAAAAATGTCATGTCACTCACTACAATCAAGCAGAGACCCAAAGAAACTCTGCGATCATTTCTGGAAAGATTCAACATTGCAGCAGCATCAGTTGATCGGCCTGAGCCATCTATGGTATTGATGGCGGCAGTATCCGGCGTTCTAGACAACTCGGAGTTCAAGAAATCCTTGTACCGAGACCCACCAAGGAATCTCAGTGAATTCTATCTTGAATCAGATAGGTTTTTGCGTGAAGAAGACGCAACCTCCGAGAAGAAAGTTCTCGATGTTAACATGCTCAAAGACGGAGAACCGTCTGATTCTGACAAAGGCAAAGGAAAAGCCGTTGTCAAGAATGACCGCAATACTCAGCCCCGGAGAGGGCCCAGATATGAAAAGTACACTGAACTCAATGCCCCACTCTCAGACATCTATCTGGACACAAACGGTGACGTCTCCTATCCAAAGCCTCCCAGGAGGGAACCATCGCAAAGAGAACGCGATTCTGGGAAATATTGCATATTTCACGATATGGACGGTCATGACACAAATGACTGTAGACACTTGCGAGATCTGATTGAGGAACGGGTTAGACGTGGAGAGCTACCCGAGTATGTGAAACAACCAACAACAACTGTACCTGTGCTGCCACCACCTGCTCCCCGAAGAGGGAATGACCCTGGAACGAGCTCCCATCGGCTCGTCATCAACTGATCTGGATTGGATCACTCTGCATTTTCAGCATTTCTTAGGATTTAAGATATGTCTCTTTGCTTTCTTTAGGTTTTCCGATTGGCTAAATCGGAGTACACACGTTCGGGGTTAGGATTTAGCTCCAAATCGTGCTCTGCACTCGATGACAAACCAATCAGGATTTGCTTTGGTTTTGTACTTTGAATTGAATAAGGAAGGACTTTCCGAGCATGGATTATGTTTGGCAATTTAAGTGTCTTGTCAGGTTGTGGCAGGATTCTCAATCTCAACTAAAGTATGGCTTATACTTATCTCGGACCCCTAGGCATGGATTATGCTTAGGGACGGACTATCTTGTCAGGCTTTGGCAAGTATAACTCCACCTCGGTATGAGTATGGGTTGTACTCCACTACATTTCTAAGTATGGATTATACTCTGGAATGACTTATTGTCTTGCCAGGATTTGGCAAAGGAACTCAATAAAATTCGAGTATGGCTTATGCTCAGTTTAAATTTCCTGGTATGGCTTATACCCGGAAGGTTAGGTCCCTCGTCAGGTTTTGGCAGGATGATTCGATCGTCCCTTGAGTATGGTTTATGCTCAAACAAACGCCCAAGCATGGTTTATGCTCGAAAGTGTAATTAGTTTTGTCAGGATTTGACACACCTTTCTGCTTTCTTTTATTCGCAGGTATGGATTATACTTGCAGCTGGCAGGCCCGGCGTGGCCTTGGATTATCCAGAACACATCTTCCTTCAACCAGCAAGATATGTTCTGGGGGGCAAAATGTTGACCCGCTTTTTAGTCAAAGCAGTCACACATGGAATCTCTTCTCAACAATACACTCAAGCGTTGGGAATATCGTTAGAAGACATGGAGTGATTTGGTTGAAATCGCATCACAAACAAAGAAAGGCCCGAAACTCCTACCAGATGACCTTTTTTGGGCCCGAAAACAGCGATTACAAAGCTAAGCTCCGTAACTCTTGTAGATCTCTGAATTAGCTTCAGTTTGAGCTTTGGTTTGGCTCAATCGGACTTACGGTTTGAAAGTTATGCCCGTTTCCGTGAATGCATGCAGAACCGAAAACTTGGAATTTGGAAATTGGCTTGACCTCCCGGATCGGATCGGACCCGCTCCGACTCCACACTTCGAAGATGCTCAAACTTGGATTCCATCTCACCTCGGTTCGGATCGGACTATCTGAACCCGACCCGGCTTGCACTCAGCTCAGAGGTATACATCATAAATCCGGATCGGAGCCTCCTCCTCGGTTCGGTTCGGAGCCGAACCGATCCGACCTCCATCGCACTAACCTGGCACATGAAGTCTTCGGATTGAAGACACCAGCTCGGTTCGGGTCGGACCCGAACCGATCCCCCTGTACCTGCTCAGACGCAGCAAGTTTGACCGCTTCTTAAGGGATAACTACCTCCTACTAATTCGGATCGGCCGCCACCTGTATGCACACGATCTGAAGGCCACTTCTCCACTCTCTCCGAGATGTCCTCTCCGCTCACCACGTCACACCCGATCCGACCCGATTCAGGACTCCCAGCAGCACCTCTACGCCTATAAATACACCACGAGATGGTCATTTCAAGGGACTTTTTCCCGGCACTAACACCTCCCGACCACCATTACCAAGTATTCAAGGACTTTGGGTACTCCTCAACTCAATCAAACACAAGGCTATCGTGCATAAATTCAATCTCTTTTCTCCTCTTCTTCATTACAACACAAGGTTATTGTGTATAATCGAATCTCACGGATTGTGAGACACCATTGTAATTGTAATTCCTCAGGATATGAGAAACTATAAAGTGGACGTAGGCTTGGATTGAGCCGAACCACTATAAAAATCTCGTGTGTTCCCTGTTTTTACTGTTTTTTATCTGTAATCTGTGATTTGTGAGGATTTCACATAGAGTTTGGGTGTTAGGCCCAAATTTCGGTCTAACATATATATATATAATATATTAGTGGTTTGAATTGAACGCGCTGCGCCGCGACCGTTCGCGAATTTCGACCATTGTCTTCTGTAACACCCCGTATTTTCAGTTAACATTAAAGTAACGAATTAAAGAATACTTAATTTCGAATGTGAGAATTAAGGGAAACGGGTTATACCATTACGTTCGTCTCGGAATTCTGCTTGAGATAGAGTCCGAGTTTGCGTGAATTGGACTCCGTATGAAGAAGTTATGGAGTTCAGAAGTTTTAGGATTCTTAATAAATTAAAACAACTCAGAAAAACAATTCAAATTTCGCATTCATACCCAGAAGCGGGCTGGGATGGAAATTTCCCGCCCTAGGCCAAGTTGACCAGGGGGTCGACCGCCCCCCATAGGTCAATCTGGGGGTCGACCTGGGTGTCGACCTGGGGGTCGACCTGTCCCCCGTATAGATCTGAAATGTGATGAATTTTGTAACTGTGCGGATATGTCCCGCTCTGGTTGGCCTGATGGTCGAATTTTGAGTCACTAGGGCATACATGGCATCATACGATTGGCTGAATGACACATTCTTTGGCATAGATGGCTAAGATCATTCCTAGGTTGATCTAACGGCTCTTATTAAATCAAACATCTATATATACAACCCCAAACCAAAACCCTTAACACACAAATTAAATCCTAAAGCCGTCATGCTGTCCGAGTCAAGTTAGAGCAGCCGCCGTTCATCACAAACTAGAGGCAAGTTAAAGCTACAAGTCAAATTCATATCAAACCTAAACTAAACAACAAATTATTCTACAACAAAGGCGAGCAAATCAGTTTCAGAAAACAGATCCTAGAACTCAAGACTTTCTTTGCGATTGTAAGTACAGTTGTCTTCTAGATGTGAATAAAATAAAAATCATGACTTGTAATAAAGCGATGATAAAACTGTAACTATTATGTTTTATGAAATTGATGATGCTGATACATGTTTGTTTCTTGTGATAATTCTATCATGCCTGTGGTTCTATTGTGGTTATCATGTTAATTAGGAATTGGTGAATGAACCCATTCATGTGAATAGAAATATTGGGGAATAAAAGTATCATGTTGTAACAAGTTTGGTGATTTATCGTGTTATGTTAACATGCAAGTTTATAGGTTAAAAATCATGTCATATATGCCTAAAAGTTTAGATCTACATGTTTCTATGTTAAACCTATGTTAACTTGATTCAACCCAAATTGCAAGTTCACACCTATATGTTTATATTCATGTTGATTATGTCCAAATTGCAAGTTCATAGTTAATGTTGATTTTATGCCAAATTTTATGTGAATCATGCAAACGTTTAAATAGGCTAAGTTGTTAGCCTAATATTTTATGTGAATCATGCGAACGTTTAATTAGGCTAAGTTGTTAGCCTAATATTTTATGTAAATCATGCGAACATTTAAACAGGGGTAACATTGGGGAAAACTTGAAATTATAGGAAATTGACATATTTTGCTCATAATCATATAAGTTATTTATGGCATGAAAAGATATAAATTTTATACCTAAAATTATGAACTTGACTTAGAGGGAAAGTGGACATGACTTGAATTGTGGACAAATTACATAAATAAAAGGGCAAATATGTAAATTATCAAAAGACGAATATACCTAACCCGAGGTTAGATTGAGTTACGGTGTAAGACTTCCCGGAACCACCTGGCACATCCAGCAACCGTAACAATATGATCTAATGTGAGAGGTTAGTGTATTAAGCCCAAATGAACCCGAGGTTAGGTTGAGTTGCGGTGTAAGGCTGCCCGGAACCGACTGGCACATCCAGCGATCACAACAATATAGACCTAATGTGAGTGGTTGGTGCTTTAATCAATGAATTAAAGCTAAGGAACAAGCAAGCTATGATTGTTAGGGTTAAGTCAATTAAGGAAACACTTAACCAATTCAACGTGTTAACTAAACTGATGGGTGGGGTTAGGTAAATTTGGACACTTAACCATTTTAACATGTTGACTAGAAATCCCTAGTAACGGGACCCATTTTAGCAGTAACCCACTTAGATGTATCATGGTACCCTGAACTAGGCAGGGTGGGGCACGATTACTGGGCTGAGTATAAGCGGTCAAAACGACGACGGGTGGTGCATCAGTGTAGGTTCCGATGGAGTACGAGCGTGCACGAACTCCGTAGTGGAAAAAGCTGGCACTGGGCATTAGTAGTAATCCACTGTGCATCTTGATTCATGTCGGGTTGCCACCATAGGATTTGATACACCCCGTGGTGGGACAAGCACAGGTATCTACAATCATGCGGTGCCGAATGATACAAGTAGAAAACGTACACGAGTAGGAGCCGATCGAAAAAGGGATCACCTTGTCATGAACACGTGGTGCTAGTCAGAACTAGTATGAATAGGTGCAGAGAAGTAATAATGAGTGCGATAGTACATTTAGTATTCCTGCCTTATCTTGTCTTATGTTATCCTGTTATTCTGGTATTGTCCTATTTTCAGTTTATGCATGTCATGGCCTTTTTCTTGTTCTCATGTTATAAAATAACTGGACTTACCAGACTTATGTCTGACCTATTTTCCTTTCGCTTTCTTTTCTTCCTTCCCCCCCTCAGGTCCGCAGGGAGGAAACACCTCAGCTTAGTCAAACTATTTTCCATCTTGAAGAAAGAGATGTATTGCTTGGATTTCTTTCCTTTAGACTATGGCTTTGGACACACTCATTTTGGGGATTTATGCTACTTTATTTATGTTTTATGCTTCTGTAATGTCCCGACTTTTTCCGACTATTGATAACTGATTTTAATATTAGAATTAAAATAAAAAATGCCATCAAAATAATTATATATGGTGTGAGTACACTTGGTAATGGACATATTTGGTTATGTTTTGAAAACATAAAAATGTTATTTAAATTTATACAAGAATACATGTGTAATTACATAAATGAATAAATAAACAAGAATGTACATATTTGAGTATATTTTAACTTGTATACAAATATGTAACATTTGAAAGAAACACTTGAAAACATATTTGTGGTTATGGATATATAAGTGCATACTTATATATATATATATATATATATATATATAGTTAACTAGTAGAATACATTATAGAAAAAGGGTATTTTGTTTACTTTAAAATAAAGGAGGACCTAAGAACGAAACGACAAAACAAGTATACACATGACAATAGAGCATTTTGGCCATAACATACACGTAGGAAAAACATAAAAGAAACGATACACCAAACATTTGACTCTTTAACCAAAAGGAAAATATTCTTTTCATTAACTTGATGTAACATGGAATAGTAAAACTAAGATTTTCAAACCATTCCCTAAAGACACCTAAAAATCCTCATTTTTAGTTTTGCATGTGCACAACTTGCATGAGAGAAAATATCAGCAACAAAAGACAAAGGAAAACCCATTTTTTTAATGCTTTAAAATCTAGGAAGGATACATGCATTTAATAAAGGTATGCTTATTCTTCTAGAAGGGAGAACCTAGTACAAGTCTATTGGCTATGGAACCTTAATGAGACAAACATTTTATATGCATTGTTTTCTCAAATTGGTCGTAGGGACTATGTAATGAGGGTTAAGGCTAATGGGAAATTCACTGTAGAACCATGTGCTGGAAAATGATTTTTAAAACCTAAGCTCAACTATAAATACATCTAAAAAACTCTCACTTTTTCACTCATAACAAAACTAAGTTCAAAAGGAAAATACTGAGTTCATTCACCTGGAAATTGGAAAGCTTTGAGGTGAGTTAAAACATTGTTAAATATCTTGTTTTATGGTTTACTATAAAACAGTTTGTATGTGTGCTTTGCTTTATGAGTTCATGATCCTATGTAATGTTTACTGAAAAACAAGTTTGTGTGCTCTGTAAAATTGCAAGTTCATGATATGAAAACACCATCATCTGCTGAAAACAACAACTCAGGAGGATGATAAAGACCTTTGCTTAATTTGTCACATTTATATATACTAGTTCCGGATATTTGCATAGACATTAATAGTTTAAACTCTTACCATATAACTGTTATTGTGAATACCATCTTAGAAGAGAACCACACCATTTGGCTCACACTAGGTCGACATACAAGTAGATCTAAAGAATATATATTAGTGATAGTAAACAAAAACATAGAAATCAACATTTCAATGAAAAACAGTTTAACAGAACATCCACTGTAAGTCCTCTGTAATCTCGAATTTTCAAACGAAATAAAACCGAGGTTTGATTACATCAATAGAATCATGATATCAAACCATGATTTTTAACCTTAGTTTCATGATTTTAAATCCTGTATTAAGGGAGGAATTTGGGGTTGGTCGGAAAATGCTTCTTGGCCAAATTCCGACTATCAAGGCCATTGGAAACGGTGCCATTAAGAGGAGAGGAACGTCTAGGGTGGGAGACTCTAGGAAAAATAGGTAAATATTTTTCCAATGTATGAATTTCAAGAACAAAGTAAAACTAGGTATTTTGGACTGTTTTTGGCATCCATGGTGTTCGGCGGAACTGCGCGATGACGGAGGGGATGTGGGGGTGCGGTCCAGGGGGGATAGTGGCGTCGGAGGGCTATGATGGCGTAACAAAAAGGGGACATCGATCTAAGGTCGGGGCGAGGCGCTGGAGGATGTTTCATCGATGAAACCATTACGAGAAAAGAAAATCAAATGGTGAAAACACTGTTCACGATGAGATGGTGGGACCCAGGGGCTGCGACGTGATCTGGTGGTGGTGAGTGAGTTGCGGTGGTGGTCGGAGGCGGTCCAGGGTGGCTGCATCGGATGTACACGTGCACAGGGGTGATGCACAGGTGGTATTTTGGTTTTTGGAAAAATCATGGTATCTCGGGGTATTTTGGGGTGGTTGGCACGAGGGCTGGAGGCCTAGTACCCTTGGTACTTTGGCACTTTGCCAAGTACCAAGTGGCACCTTGGCACAAGCAAAAATCACGAGCGCAAGGGGGCCTGAACACGATAACTTTAGTCCTGGCACTTCGGTACTTTGCCAAGTACCAATTGGTACTTTAGAGATCTCATGTGCGGCATGCCAATTTGGAGGTGGAACTCGATGTATGGCAACGTGGTACTTTGGCACTTGGTTTTTGGAAAAGTACCAGGCGCAACTTTAAGATCTGAAGCGAAATCATGGCGTCTTGAACCTGGTACTTTGGCAATCTGGTACTTTGGTCAAATCACTTATAAATGTGTTTCTGAAAGAGATTTTAAATTAAAACCAGTTTTAATTTAAAAGTAGAAAATAAATTAATGGAAAAATATAATAATTAAATAAAAATAGAATTTTTTAATATGGCGTGGGCAAGTGGAAAGAAGGAAATGGCAAGAAGATCAGAACGGAAGTTGACCGGAGAAGTTCAACGAGTTTTGAAACTTTAAAATTTAAAGTAAATATTTTAAATAAATTACTAAACTAATTTATTTATGATAAATTAGAAGAAATGGAACAACTTATCAGAGAAATGGAGTATTGAATATCGTCTAAACAGTGACGATGGACAAAGCAAAAATGACCGTATGCAAAACACGTGTTTCATTCAACCATTTCTAATGTTCATCAAAATTAAATAAAACACCGTGTGCAACCCACACACCTTATCCGTTCATTTATAAAAGATATTAATAATATCCTGACAAGCACAAGTTAAACATATATTGTTAGGTTGATCAAAAATCCATTGACATAGAACATATAAACCGAATTATGATCTGATTGAGTTAAGAATTATTTATCGACTATAAAAGACATTTCGTACATCATTTCGAATTGACCGGAATAAATATTCCACTTCGACTCGAGTTATACGGCATATGTCAGAATACGGATATTTTGCAAGAGCTATTTAAATAGTACTTTTGGTCTGTTCAGTCCCAGGACAAACCCAAATGGACGAGTGTCTGACAACGTATATCAGTTGGATTCTACACATCGAATTTACGTAAGTATATTACGTTGGTGGCGGAGAAAATCATTTCTCTTAGCTTTATTGCCCGCAATATATTTGGGTAATCGCATGAGTGTTTCTAACGGATATGAGGATGTGGCATTCAAAGTAATTGAAGAAATGAATCTGTCAGAAGAGTAAACGGGACCTCAAAAACCTCACACCTAGTAAGTAACAAAAGTTAGGCTAGGCAGCATGGCTAGTTGGGTCATACCCAAGCAGGGTATATTGTCACCATCTAGAGAATATTCATATTGGTTACTTCTTTCCAATTCTGTATCTCCCGGGAACGGTTATGTTGGTATACCAACCGTGAAGGTGATAATATATTCGTTACACTCAAGTTAAATGAGTGGACGGTCATTTGTGGCCGGGTTGCAAGACGTTCTTGTTGAACCCCAGTGTATCCTCTCTAGAGTACACTGATCTGCTGGTGCTCCTATACCTTGTCTGTTTGGAATCCAATCTCCAATATGCGCTCTGCGAATTTTGATTTTATATTATATACGTGAACGTGAGATGCAAGCGTTTCACTAGATGATTATTTATTTGATAAAAACTATCATAATATCAAACATTTTGGTATAAAATACTTGGGTCATTATCCAAATATTAGTTATGGATTGATCTAGAGATTTCTAGAGTAAATGAATCTGAAAACCTTATATCTTACTTCCCTGTTTACATATTTTAACTGTGTTTACACACACCATTCCCTTGACTGACCCAATGTTTATTTTCTGTGTTTCTAAACTCTTGGTTACTCATAACACTTGTTATGGGTAGACAAGTGATTCAGGTAAGCAAGTGGAACCTGATGAAGTACGAGTTCAAGACCCTTAGTAGTATATCTATTTTAAACACCCAGTTTTAAGTATCTGTATGATTTCAGTCGTGATGTATAATTACGCTATTATATCATGGTACTGTATTATGATGATGTACAATGTTGTATCAGGCCTTGTATTGTAATATATGATATGTTTTGTGAAATTCCGCTGTGAGATTCTGATATCTTCTTATTCTTCTATTTATAAGTTCTATCTTTTCTATCTCATCTTGTAAATTCATTCAATTAATGACACGACTTTCGAGGCATTGAAAATCGCGCCATTATAGTTGGTATCAGAGCTTAGATTTTTTTGGAAACCTAGGCTTTGAGTTAGTGCTAAGAGAGCGTATTTTTATGTAGTATAGGACGACCGTGGTTATTGATTTAGGTTATTCCTAGGACTATTTTCCCGATGGGTATGAACTCTCAAATCATATACTCAGAAAATTGATAATGAGTTCTCAAGCAAGATGAGGCCGAGGAGCAAGTAGGGCAACTACGACCAATGGGCACACTGTTAATCAAACCCAAGTGGATACAACTGAAGTGGTCCAAACTCCAACGCAACCAAACTTCGCTATGATTTACAAGAATTACACTACTCTTGGAGGAAAAACTTTTAAGGGAACTAAATCACTAGTTGATGTCCAAGCATGGATTAGATCATGTGAGAAGATTTTTAAGGGACTGAATTTGGATGACGAGTATAAACGTCTATTAGCTTCATGGAATCTGGAGGGAGCTGCAGCAATCTTGTGGGAAGCCCAGGCTGCAAACACTCCTGAGGAGAGTTTTACTTGGGAAAAGTTCAAAGAAGATTTTAAAGCCCAATATCTTCCATCCACTGTGAAAACAAGAATGTACCGAGACTTTATCGACTTAAAGCAAGGTGACATGTCAGTGACTAAGTACGAAAACAAGTTCAATGCAATGTCAAGCTTTGGACCGGAGTTGGTAAATACTGCACTGAAGATGAACGAGATGTTTGTAGCTGGATTGAAGGATAGTCTGCAAGGCTGTATGATGGGACATCTGAAAGACCCATTTGTTGAATTAGTGGATTTAGCACTCAGGTATGAAGCCATGGATGCTAAGAACCCAACAGCAGCAAAGGCTCAGACTGGAGAGGCGAGTGGAGGAAATACTCTGAAAAGGAAATTTAACCCAGACTGGAAGGACAACAAAGGCCAAAGAAAGGAAACACAGCAGAAATCTGAAAATCGTTTCAAGAATTTTTTGTGTCACAACCGCAAGAAGAAGGGACACATTGTAAGATTCTGTAAGCAGAAGGGAAATAAGAAACCATAACGTTGATAACCAGCTTAGATCGAAAATCTAGGATACCTTGTGGAAAATCCGGTATTCATACCTGTAGTTTCCTATACGCCCTAGAAGCACCACAAGAAAACCATGAAACCTTGGATGTAGCTGGAGAATTCAAAGATATATTCGAGGAAGTCGGAAGTTTACCTCCTCATCGGGGGATAGAATTCCGAATCGATTTAATTCCGGAAGCGAGACAGACAGTTCAACCAAAGAGACAAATGGCTCCAAAAGAAATTTTGGAACCGGAGAAACAAACTCGGGATTTGCTAGATAAAGGCTTAATCCGACCTAGTTTTTCTAGTTGGAGCTCAGCAGTAGTTTTTGTAGTAAAGTCTGATGGGTCGTTATGATTGTGTGTAGACCATAGAGAGTTAAACAAAGTAACCATCAAGAATAAATATCCTTTACCCCGAATTACCGATCTTCTCGACCAATTGCACGGAGCCACGGTATTCTCGCAAATGGATTTAGCAACAGGATTTCACCAATTAAGAATTTCTGAAGATAATATTCCGTTAACGACATTTAGAAGCCTGGATTTCTTTTATGAGTGGTTGGTTATGCCATTCAGACTAACCAACGCACCAGCATTTTTCGTGGATTTGATGAACAGAGTTTTTCAGAAAATTCAGAACAAGTTCGTTTTAATTTTCATTGATGATATTCTGGTTTATTCAAAAACTGAAGAAGAGCATCGTTATCATCTTAGAGTAGTACTAGAAACTCTAAGGAAAAATGTGTTGAATGCCAAGTTTTCAAAATGTCATTTTTGGAAGTCTGAAGTGAGATTTTTGGGGCACATCATAAAAGGAGATGGAATATCAGTAGATCCAGTAAAAGTTGAAGCAGTACAACAATGGAAACAACTTTGTACACCAACCGATGTTTGAAGTATCCTAGGATTGGCGGGATATTAACGAAGATTTATTCAAGATTATTCGAAGATATCATCTCATCTGACGAAGTTAACAATGAAATGCCAAAAGTTTATTTGGACCCCGAAGTGTGAAGATTCATTTCAAGAGTTAAAGAAAAGATTAACCGAAGCACCAGTATTAGCTGTTTCCGATGGAACGAGTGGATTTCCAGTTTACACCGACGCTTGTGGAGTGGTATTGGGAGCTGTGTTGATGCAAATCGGTCGTGTGATTGCATACGCAAGTAGACAATTTAAGATACATGAGAAGAATTATGCAACCCATGATCTGGAATTGTTAGTAGTTGTTTTTGCATTAAAAATTCGGAGACATTATCTTCTGGGTGAGAAATTCGAACTTCTCACGGACCATAAACCATTGAAGTATTTATTTTCTCGAAAAGATTTAAATTTGAGACAACAGCGATGGTTGGAATTTCTTGCATCATATGATTTGGATATCATTTATACACCCGGCAAAGCAAATGTGGCAGCTGACGCTTTGAGTAGGAACGTGATTTTATCTCTATTGGAAGTCATACCGACTCTCCAAGAAAGGATTATGAGTAATCAAAAGAGAGATGCCAAAACTAGAGAAGATATTTCAAGGAGTTACAAATGAAAAGGAGTCTGATTTTGAATTAAATAGCCAAGGAGTATTAAGGATTAATAACAGATTATGTGTTCCAGATGTGGATGGGCTAAGGCAGGAAGTTTAGAAAGAATGCCACGCATCAAAATTGAGCATCCATCCAGGAATTCATAAGATGAATAACGATATGAAACGAGTATTCTGGTGGCCAGGGACGAAGAAGGATATTTCAACTTTTGTAAACGAATGTTTGTGTTGTCAACAAGTCAAGGGAGATCATCAAAGAACTGCTGTACTATTACGACCATTGGAGATACCCAACTGGAAGTGGGAAATGATCTCAATGGATTTTATCGATGGGTTACCTAAGACAAGAAGAGGATTTGAAGGAATTTGGGTGATTATAGATTGGCTAACAAAAAGTGTGCATTTCATTCCAGTGAAACCGACACGCACAGCCACATCGTTAGCCAAAGTTTTCATGAAAGAGATTGTAGGATTACATGGAATTCCAGAAAGTATAGTAAGCGATAAAGATCCCATCTTAACAAGTAAATTTTGGGAAGCATTGCAGAAAACTTTGGGAATGAGATTGAATTTCAGTACAGCTTACCATCCTCAAACAGACGGTCAAACTGAGAGAGTAAATCGAATATTGGAGGACTTATTAAGAGCTTGTATTCTAGATTTTGGAGGATCATGGGAGGATCATTTACAACTGGTAGAATTTTCTTATAACAATAGTTACCAGGCAAGTATAAAAATGGCACCATACAAAGCACTGTACGGAAGACCTTGTATAGTGTCCGCATGTTGGATTGAATCCAGAAACAAATTAGTACTTGGACCGGATATGATCCGAGAAGCGACAGAATAGTTGGAGTTAATGAAGCTACGGATGAAAGAAGCTCAAGATCGCCAGAAAAGCTATGCTGATCAAAGGCGAAGAGATCTTGTATTTGATATAGGAGATCTGGTATTCGTGAAAATTTCACTAATGAGAGAAGTTGCGAGATTTGGAAAAGCAGGAAAATTAACTCTGCGAAATGTTGGACCTTTCCGTGTTCTAGAGAGAATTGGATTTCTAGCTTATAGAGTTGAATTGCCAGAGCATATGACAAGAATTCACAACGTATTCCACGTATCTCATTTAAGGAAGTGTATTAATTTTGGAACCTTCCGTTCAATGAGAAATAGAGATCGAGCCAGATTTGACGATAATTCGACAGCGTTTCCATATTATCGATAGAGAAGAAAAACAGCTTCGCAACAAAGTGGTAAGTCTACTAAAGATTCAGTGGAGCGAGAATCCGAAAGATTGTACGTGGGAAACCGAAAAACATATCAGGAAATTATACCCAGATTAGGTATGATTTACTATTTGTTTGTTTGGATGAAATGAAACATTGGATTTCTTTATTTCTGTGAGCATTGGTATGGGCATTTTTGGATTCAGTATTAGGACTTATGAACTCTCTTTCTATGATTCTATCATTGACGAGTTCTATTTCCTTGTTTACTTTCCAGATGGCACCTTGGATGAAGACTACAGCTAGGAAAAGACTGACCCCACCACAGATGTGTAGGCTGCAGTCCAAGAGAGTAAGAGTGGGAGACTCAGAAGATGTTCGGGAAAGATCGCCGAGTATAGATGAGACTAGTTACAGGACGTCTGAGGAGTCAGACGTTCGTAGAGACGAACCGATGGAGCAAGGTAGAGGCAGTCAAGGACTTTCAGAGGAAGACAACATATTGATGTTAGAAATAGGATTTGGAGGTAGTGATAGTGATGACTACAGCGACAGGGATGAAGACAATGCGAAAGATATGGACATCGATGGCGAAGAAGAAGACGAAGAAGAATACAAGGAGGAGGAGGTAGTCCCAAAGACACCAGTCGCTACCATGGGAGAACAACCAGAAGAGTTTGTGGACCCAGTGTTAGCAATATGGGCAAGACTAGAGCAAGCTCTCGTAAAGTACCATGCAATAGGTGGATGGGTAGAGATCTTTGGAGATTACGGATATGCTGCGATACAGGTGTATCTACTTCCACCAGTAGAGGTTATAGAGATCCCTGACGATGATAAGGAAGAAGCAGCTACCCAGGGGATAGTTGATGTTTTAGCGCCATCAGACGACGATGATCAAGTGGTAGAAGTTGTGAACATCTCGGATGATGAGGTGATTGTTATTGACAGTGACTCAGAGGAGTAGAGAGGAGTGATGTGTTTTGGACTATGTATATGTATACTATATAGCCTATAACTTGAATTAGTCAAGTATAGCCTATGTATGGTAGTGTGTTATGTATGACTAGTACGAGTAGGGAACTATTGTATAACTATAATGATATAAAGTATCATCTTTTGGGAAAATCATTCTATCTTTCTTAATTTAATTTCGGGGACGAAATTCTTTTAAAGGGGGTGGACTGTAATGTCCCGACTTTATCTGAATATTGACAACTGATTTTAATATGAGAATTAAAATCAAAAATGCCATCAAAATAATTATATATGGTGTGAGTACACTTGGTAATGGACATATTTGGTTATGTCTTGAAAAGATAAAATGTTATTTAAATTTATACAAGAGTACATGTGTAATTACATAAATGAATAAATAAACAAGAATGTACATATTTGAGTATAATTTAACTTGTATACAAATACGTAAAATTTGAAATAAACACTTGAAAACATATTTGTGGTTATGAATATATAAGTGCATACTTATATATATATATATATGTATATATATATATATATAGTTAACTAGTAGAATACATTATAGAAAAAGGGTATTTTGTTAACTTTAAAATAAAGGAGGACCTAAGAACAAAATAACAAAACAAGTATACACATGACAGTAGAGCATTTTGGCCATAACATACATGTAGGAAAAACATAAATGAAATGACACCCCAAACATTTGACTCTTTGACCAAAAGGAAAATATCCTTTTCATTAACTTGATGTTACATGGAATAGTAAAACTAAGATTTTCAAACCATTCCCTAAAGACGCATAAAAATCCTCATTTCTAGTTTTACATGTGCACAACTTGCATGAGAGAAAATATCAGCAACAAGATACAAAAGAAAACCATTTTTTTAATGCTTTAAAATCTAGGATGGAAACATGCATTTAATGAAGGTATGCTTATGCTTCTAGAAGGGGGAACCTAGTACAAGTCTATTGGCTATGGAACCTTAATGAGACAAACATTGTATATGCATTTTTTTTCTCAAATTGGCCGTAGGGACTAAGTAATGAGGGTTAAGGCTAATGGGAAATTCACTGTAGAACCATGTGCAGGAAAATGATTTTTAAAACCTGAGCTCAACTATAAATTCATCTAAAGAACTCTCACTTTTTCACTCACAACAAAACTGAGTTCAAAAGGAAAATACTGAGTTGATTCACCTGGAAATTGGAAAGCTTTGAGTTGATTTAAAACATTGTTAAATTTCTTGTTTTATGGTTTACTGTAAAACAATTTGTATGTGTGCTTTGCTTTACAAGTTCTTGATCCTATGTAGTGTTTACTGAAAAACAAGTTTGTGTGCTCTGTAAAATTGCAAGTTCATGATATGAAAACTCCATCATCTGTTGAAAACAACAACTCAGGAGGATGATAAAGACCTTTGCTTATTTTGTCACATTTATATATACTAGTTTCGGATGTTTGCATAGACATTAATAGTTTAAAGTCTAACCATATAACTGTTACTGTGAATACCATCTTAGAAGAGAACCATACCATTTGTCTCACACTAGGTCGACATACAAGTAGATCTAAAGAATATATATTAGTGATAGTAAACAAAAAACATAGAAATCAACATTTCAATGAAAAACAGTTTAACAGAACATCCACTGTAAGTCCTCTATAATCTCGAATTTTCAAACGAAACAAAACCAAGGTTTGATTACATCAATAGAATCATGATACCAAACCATGATTTTTAACCTTAGTTTCATGATTTTAAATCCCGTATTAAGAGAGGAATTTTGGGTTGGTCGGAAAATGCTTCTTGGCCAAATTCCGACTATCAAGGCCATCGAAAACGGTGCCATTAAGGGGATAGGAACGTCTAGGGTGGTAGACTCTAGGAAAAATAGGAAAAGATTTTTCTAATGTATGAATTTCAAGAACGAAGTAAAACTAGGTATTTTGGACTGTTTATGGCATCCATGGTGTTCGGCGAAACTGCACGACGACGAAGGGGATGTAAGGGTGCAGTTCGGGGGGTGGGGGGTAATGGCGTCGGAGGGCCATGATGGCGTTGCAAAAACGGGACATCGATCTGAGGTCGGGGCGAGGTGCAGGAGGTGTTTCATCGATGAACCCATTAAGAGAAAAGAAAATCAAACGGTGAAAACACTGTTCACGACGAGATGGTGGGACCCAGGGGCTGCGACGTGATCTGGTGGTGGTGAGCGAGTTGCGGTGGTGGTCGGAGGCAGTCCAGGGAGGCTGCATCAGATGTACACGTGCACGGGGGTGATGCACAGGTGGTATTTTGGTTTTCGGAAAAATCGCGGTATCTCGGGCTGTTTTAGGGTGGTTGGCATGAGGGCTGGAGGCCTAGTACCCTTGGTACTTTGGAAATTTGCCAAGTACCAAGTGGCACCTTGGCACAAGCAGAAATCACGAGCGCAGGTGGGCTTGAACACGATAACATCAGACCTGGCACTTTCGTACTTTGGCACTTTGCCAAGTACCAAGTGGTACTTTGGAGATCTCATGTGCGACATGCAAATTTGGAGGTGGAACTGGATGTCTGGCAACGTGGTACTTTGGCACTTGGTTTTTGGCAAACTACCAAGCGCAACTTTAAGATCTGAAGCGAAATCATGGCGTCTTGAACCTGGTACTTTGGCAATCTGGTACTTTGGTCAAATCGCTTATAAATGAGTTTTTGAATGAGATTTTAAATTAAAACCAGTTTTAATTTAAAAGTAGAAAATAAATTAATGGAAAAATATAATAATTAAATAAAAATAGAATTTTTTAGTATGGCGTGGGCAAGTGGAAAGAAGGAAATGGCAAGAAGATCAGAACGGAAGTTGACCGGAGAAGTTCAACGAGTTTTGAAACTTTAAAATTTAAAGTAAATATTTTAAATAAATTACTAAACTAATTTATTTTTGATAAATTAGAAGAAATGGAATAACTTATCAGAGAAATGGAGCATTGAATATCGTCTAAACAGTGACGATGGACAAAGCAAAAATGACCGTATGCGAAGCACGTGTTTCATTCAACCATTTCTAATGTTCATCAAAATTAAATAAAACACCGTGTGCAACCCACACACCTTATCCGTTCATTTATGAAAGATATTAATAATATCCCAACAAGCACAAGTTAAACATATACTGTTATTGTTATAACCCGAAAATCTGGGCCAGCTTAAAATTTTTATTTTGGCAATTTTAATGAATTTTGAATACTTAAAATGAATTATTTTAAATAATATCGACGAAAAATTTATTTTTCGACGTATATATTATATACGTCATTGTTTGAATATAAATAATTATATATAATTATAATAGGAATTGAAAATGGCGCGGTAGTTCGATAATTCGATTTCAAACTTCAATTGAATGTACCGGGTGCAAAACAATCCGGATTTTAGTGAAACCAAAAACATTAGGATCTAATTGATAATATCTTTCCAACGAACCCGAAAAATCGAAATTTCATAGCGAAAATCAAAAGATATGTCCAATTGAAATTTCTGAATAGTCGCTATGGAGTTCAGGCCCTTAAAAATGGAAATTTTGCAAACGACCTCAGATTTCGACGAAACCACTTTTGTTGGGTCCGTGATGTCAAGTTATTGCTAGGTTTCAAATTTCATAATTTTTCGATTCAATATGTGAGCGTGGCAAAGGAAAACGCGTTTGACTAGTTTCAGTTGATTTTAATCGACTGGAAAATGGCCATTTTTCCAACGGTCTCAAAATTCAAAGAAACTAGTTTTGTTAGGACCGTATCGTCAATACGAAGTTCGAAAATATTTTTCTGGAATTTTTCGAGTTCGTATGTGACCCCGGTAAATTGAAATGCGCGTTCAAAATAAATATATATAGAGTTATATGTTGATTTTGATGAAAACTGAAATGATCGAATCAGCTTATGATACATATCCCATTGAGTTCGGAATGGGGGTATTTAGCTATGGACGTCAGGCGGTGGGCCTCGTTTAGAGGTCGTATGAAAAAGTTGCTTTTTGAAATTAAATAATAAAATAAAAAGAGAAAGTCAAACCCTCTCTCTTCCTTTTATCTCAGGCCCCTCTCATCGTTTTCAAATCAGAAAAAAAAGCACGATGGAGTATCGTGAACTGTGTTTTAAATGAAACTAGTCCTTTAACCCAGTAAAAGGAGTTTTAATGAATCTACAATTAGATTGAAATGTGAATTGATAATCTAAATTATCAAATATAGAAAATGAGCGAGAATGGAGTATCACCAGTTCTTGTTGCTGGCCTTGAGTAGGCCGGGTACGCATGATAGGGGGTTCCTGCTTCGCGGTTTGGTGGCGAACGGGAGAATATTACCCCTACATGTCGCTGCGTAGAGCGTTGGTTCGCCAGTAGGCGCGAGACTCGAGAGGGTCTCCGTAAAACAAGGAATTGGGGGACCAGTGTGAGCCGTGATATCCGGAAAGCTCTGTATCCGTGTATCACCTTCAGTTGTGCTTTGTATTATTTTTCCGCTGCTATGTAATTTATTGTAATCTCTGATATGTGTCTAATGTAATTTATTCGTTTATACTCTGTATATTCTTGTATTTGATGAATTGTTGTAATAACAATGAAATGTTCTTCTGTTTGTGTTCTGATTTGCCTTATTCTCAAACGATCAGGGGTTTCGAACGGTCTAGATCGGTTTAACGACTGATTCGGATCGAGTGAAATTTCCTTGCCGTCACATTTGGTATCAGAGCTTTGGTTTTCAAAGCTCGAGAACAAGACACATTAGAACCATACGAAAGAATTCATCAGATATTGGATTAGTAATATCCAATTAGAATGACTCGTTAGAGATAGGATCAGTAGTATCCTAGAACGAGTGTGAAGAGTATATTTTTCAATTGAAAACAATTTTGTTTTGAAATTTAAATCGTTTTATACGTATTTGAGTATTTATTTATTATTGAATTTGGACAATCCGATATATAAAGATTTTGCATATACGCGTCATGAACGTATATTCGAAGTTTTAATATATTGGATAGATATAGAACCGCACTCTAGTGGCCCGAAGATGATTCTGATGGTTGAGTACTCATCGTCAGGATTTATATTCGAGTGACGAAGGTGTGATTTCTATATATTTCCATTAGACTGGTGTGAGAACCAAAACATATATGGCTAGAACACATTGTTGTGAATTGGCATCAAAAACATGATTTTCTGTATATGTATCAAATTTTATGGATTTGAAACTCTAATCCACTAATTGATTGATGTTTGTGTTGGTTGTTTATAATTTTAACCATTTATGCGTTATTGAATCAAATATTGAATTGTGTTGAAAATTAGTCGCATTTGCTTGCATATACATATACTTACATTGAACAGGTCATAGCAAGGAGGCTAGAGCCGAGAATAAAATTTGTTTGCCTGACAAATAGGTACATGTTTATCATAATTTACTGTTCTGTTTGGGTGATGATGATTTTATGAGCCTATTAGCTTTTTCTTTTTCTTTTTGAGATCAGAAGGCCTATATGGCAATTTCGGGATTTTCCCGTGGCTCCCGGTGCAGGGGAGGTTATGGCGAAAATTTTCGAAAATTTAGGGTGTTAGCCAAATTTTCGAAGAATTTGAAAATTCTCAGAAACTGAAAAGTTGGAGAATGGAATCCAGATCGAACGTAGAGTTGATTAATCAAACCACTTTCGACTTCGTTCCTTTTCGGGGACGAAAAGTTTTAAGTGAGGGAGATTGTAATAACCCGAAAATCTGGGCCAGTTTAAAATTTTTATTTTGGCAATTTTAATGAATTTTGAATATTTAAAATGAATTATTTTAAATAATATCGACGAAAAATTTATTTTTCAACATATATATTATATACGTCGTCGTTTGAATATAAATAATTATATATAATTATAATAGGAATTGAAAATGGCGCGGTAGTTCGATAATTCGATTTCAAACTTCAATTGAATGTACCGGGTGATTTTAGTGAAACCAAAAACATTAGGATCTAATTGATAATATCTTTCCAATGAACCCGAAAAATCGAAATTTCATAGCGGAAATCAAAAGATATGTCCAGTTGAAATTTCTGAATAGTCGCTATGGAGTTCAGGCCCTTAAAAATGGAAATTTTGCAAACGACCTCTGATTTCGACGAAACCACTTTTGTTGGGTCCGTGATGTCAAGTTATTTCTAGGTTTCAAATTTCATAATTTTTCGATTCAATATGTGAGCGTGGCAAAGGAAAACGCGTTTGACCAGTTTCAGTTGATTTTAATCGACTGGAAAATGGCCATTTTTCCAACGGTCTCAGATTTCGATGAAACTAGTTTTGTTAGGACCGTATTGTCAATACGAAGTTAGAAAATATTTCTCTGGAATTTTTCGAGTTTGTATGTGACCCCGGTAAATTGAAATGCGCGTTCAAAATCAATATATATAGAGTTATATGTTGATTTTGACGAAAAATGATTGAAACGATCGAATCAGCTTACGATACATATCCCTTGAGTTCGGAATGGGGGTAATTAGCTATGGACGACAGGCGCTGGGCCTCGTTTAGAGGTCGTATGAAAAAGTTGCTTTTTGAAATTAAATAATAAAATAAAAAGAGAAAGTCAAACCCTCTCTCTCTTCCTTTTATCTCAGGCCCCCCCTCATCGTTTTCAAATCAAAAAAAAAAGCACGATGGAATCGCGCAGCCCCCCCCCCCCCCAACGATGGCCATCGCCTGCACCTCCTCCTCTGGTCGCCGCCCTCAACTCCTCCCCCCGTGCTAGCCGCGTCGCCCAACCCTCCTCTCGAGGGACGCCCAAACCCCCCCCCCAGTCCCCCAAACGAAATCGATAGCGAAGGGGGGGCCACCTCCGACCACTATAAACTCCAGCCGCCGCCTCCCTCTCCTCTTCTCCTTCCACCGTCTGCCTGAGCCTCGCCGCCAACACCCTCGCCCAGTCCCAGTCGCCGTCTGCGCCTCCTCAGCACCCCGACGCTCCAACGAACCCCAGCGGTGCTCCGTTCTCCTCCCTGCTTCGAACAGTGAGTTTTCGTTTTTAGTTTATTGATTTTATTTGTTCTATAAAACTGAAATTCTTTGTTATTAAAAACTGAATTTTTATATGGTTAAAAATTAGATTTTTATTATAGGAAAGTTTTGATTTTTATTTATATGAAGGTATCATTTTTATTAATATAAAAATTGGTTTTTACCACAGGAACAACAACTTAACAATGTGATTTTTATAGTTGAAAAGGCGATATTTTTATATTATAGAAAGAATAAAAATTTGATTTTTATATGATAGAGAAAATAAAAATATGATTTTTATCATATGGGAAATATGTGAAGTATGATTTTTATAAAATAGAAGTTATAACAATATAATCTTTTATGTTGTAAAGTTATAAAAATATAATCTTTTATGTTGTAAAGTTATAAAAATATAATCTTTTATGTTGTAAAGTTATAAAAATATAATCTTTTATGTTGTAAAGTTATAAAAATATAATCTTTTATGTTGTAGAAGTATAAAAATATAATTTTTATAAGGTAAAATAATAAAAATATCATCTTTGCATATGTAGCGAAATAAAAATCTGATTTTTATTATATATACTTTGAAATAAAGAGGTGATTTTTATAGTGATGAAATCTTTACATTTGAAAAGGCGAAATCTTTTTGTATAGTAGCGGTGTGAAAATTCAATTTTTATATATTGAATAGCAAAGTGAAAATTCGATTTTTATATATTGAATAACAAAGTGAAAATTCGATTTTTATATATTGAATAGCGAAGTAAAAATTCGATTTTTTATATATTGAATAGCGAAGTAAAAATTCGATTTTTATATATTGAATAGCGAAGTAAAAATTCGATTTTTATATATTGAATAGCAAAGTAAAAATGTGATTTTTACATATGTAGTGGCTACGGGCAACGAAAGGGATAAGAGACGAGAACGACGAAGATTTCTAGCTATGAAGAGTCGTGGTATTGGATAGCTTTCGGTGAGAACTGATCACTCTAAATTTCCCTTTTCTAGTTATATATATATATATATATATATATATATACTAGGATGCAGACGGTGCTTAGCAGCACCCGACACCCGTCATCCATAGACCATGGATGGCTTGTTTGTTAAATTGTTTGGTTGTGTAGTTGGTTAGTTTATTTGGTTTGAATTAAATTGTTTGGCGAAATGGAATGGATTTGATTGATGTGTGAATGGCGTGGGCCTTCAGTAGACCGGGGATAAGGCTAGGCCTCGTCCCGTTTCTAGTATCGTGCCGTTATGCCGCCGAAATTTTCTAAAATAAGTTAGAAAAATAAAGAAATCATTTTATTTAATAAATGAACTGAATAGAATATTTTCATAGGTTGAATAAAATGTTTTATCGTTAAAAATATAATTTTTAACGTGAAAGTGAATAAATAAATATTTATAAACAAATCGGCCGATTTGTTTATATACACTGATTTGACTGATATTGATTGGGTCGATAAATTTTACACATCGCCCAACTGCACAAATAAAATCTGTGTTTGATTGTTTGAAACCCCACACGGGTGTTAGGATGAAATTTGAAGTTCACTCATCCTGATTGATTAAATATGTCGATCGATTGATTGACAGGCTGTTATAAGCGTTAGATATCTATATTTGATGCTTATACAGTGTAGTGCACTTTGGTTGATGGTTGATTATTTTTCAATGCTATTATATACGTGTGATGTATGAAAATCCATATAATTAATATTATAGGGTGATTGATTGGGCCTCTTTCCAATTTAGAAAACAAAGAATATTATAAAATAAAGGTTCATGTGTTGACCGTACTCATCCGTTGAGATTAGTCATGTGTTGAACGAAATATTTTAATAATAAAATTTACATCTTTATCAATATAAAATAAAGGTTCATGTGTTGACCGTACTCATCCGTTGAGATTAGTCATGTGTTGAACGAAATATTTTAATAATAAAATTTACATCTTTATCAATATAAAATAAAGGTTCATGTGTTGACCGTACTCATCCGTTGAGATTAGTCATGTGTTGAACGAAATATTTTAAAAATAGAAATATTTGAAATAGAAATATTTGAATAGGAAATATTTGAAAAGGAAATATTTGAAATAGAATATTTGAAAATAGAAATATATGAAGCCGTGTTGATTAGATTGTCGCCATTTTGACGTGAACGATATTTATATCGATTTTATTCATTTTAAAATGAATATTGAAAAGTGATTCGAAATCGGATATTTTGAAAATGAAATTTGAATTAAATTGATTAGAAACGAATTGAATTCAAATTGAATAGAAAATGAATTTGATTTGATTAGAAAATGAATTGAAATTGAATCTAATAGAAAACGAATTTGAATTGAACTGAATAGATAACGAATTCGAATTGAATTGAATATATAACGAATTTGAATTGAACTGAATAGAAAACGAATTTGAATCGAATTGAATTGAAAACCAATTCGAATTGAATTGAAAACGAATTCGAATTGAATTGAAAACGAATTGAAATGAATTCAAATTGATTTGAAATTTGAATTGAATAGAAATGAATTTTAAAACAAATTTATAAGGAAGAATTCAATTTTGATTTGAATTGAGATGGAAGTTGAAATTGTTTTTGAAACGAATTTAAAACGATTTATAAAATTCGTTTTAAATAGAAATCGACAAAATATATATTATATATATAATATAATGGCCTGAATAGAACACGCCACGCCACGGTAGTTTGTGAATTTCGAACATTTATTTCAAACGGACATTACGGGAGATCCGATCGTCGTATTCTCCTAAAACTGGAACCGTTGGGTTCGTATCGAAAAGAGCTTTCTAACTAATATTTGAAATTCAAAATCTAACGGTTGGATTTGGAGATACGTCCAAATCAAATTTGAAAAAGGTTGCTGTAAGTGCAGTTCGATGGCCATTGGTGGAAATCGACTGTGCGGGCCTTGATAAAATTATTAAAAATAGTAATAATTTGTGTAAAATAATTAGAAATGATTTGGGAAAATTTGGGATGAAAAACTCCATATTTGAAAAGATAAAAATAGTTTTTTATCGAAATGAACTAATTTTGAACTAAAATTAAAACCCATTTATTTTCAAATAAATAAATTGGATTTGAAATGGGTTGTAAATAGAATTGATTTATGGGTTTATCGTGAACTGTGTTTTAAATAACACTAGTTCTTTAACTCGATAATAAATAGAATGTGATTTGGGTTTATCGTGAACTGGGTTTTAAATGACACTAGTCCTTTAACCGAGTAAAAGGAGTTTTAATGAATCTACAATTAGATTGAAATGTGAATTGATAATCTAAATTATCAAATATAGAAAATGAGCGAGAATGGAGTATCACCAGTTCTTGTTGCTGGCCCTGAGTAGGCCGGGTACGCATGATAGGGGGTTCCTGCTTCGCGGTTTGGTGGCGAACGGGAGACTCTTACCCCTACATGTCGCTGCGTAGAGCGTTGGTTCGCCAGTAGGCGCGAGACTCGAGAGGGTCTCCGTAAAACAAGGAATTGGGGGACCAGTGTGAGCCGTGATATCCAGAAAGCTCTGTATCCGTGTATCACCTTCAGTTGTGCTTTGTATTATTTTTCCGCTGCTATGTAATTTATTGTAATATATGATATGTGTCTAATGTAATTTATTCATTTGTACTCTGTATATTCATGTATTTGATGAATTGTTGTAATAACAATGAAATGTTCTTCTGTTTGTGTTCTGATTTGCCTTGTTCTCAAACGATCAGGGGTTTCGAACGGTCTAGATCGGTTTAACGACTGATTCAGATCGAGCGAAATTTCCTTGCCGTCACATTTGGTATCATAGCTTTGGTTTACAGAGCTCGAGAACAAGACACATTAGAACCATACGAAAGAATTCATCAGATATTGGATTAGTAATATCTAATTAGAATGACTCGTTAGAGATAGGATCAGTAGTATCCTAGAACGAGTGTGAAGAGTATATTTTTCAATTGAAAACAATTTTGTTTTGAAATTTAAATAATTTTATATGTATTTGAGTATTTATTTATTAATGAATTTGGACAATCAGATATATAAAGATTTTGCATATACGCGTCATGAACGTATATTCGAAGTTTTATTATATTGGATAGATATAGAACCGCACTCTAGTGGCCCGAAGATGATTCTGATGGTTGAGTACTCGTCGTCAGGATTTATATTCGAGTGACGAAGGTGTGATTTCTATATATTTCCATTAGACTGGTGTGAGAACCAAAACATATATAGCTAGAACACATTGTTGTGAATTGGCATCAAAAACATGATTTTCTGTATATGTATCAAATTTTATGGATTTGAAACTCTAATCCACTAATTGATTGATGTTTGTGTTGGTTGTTTATTTGTTTATAATTTTAACCATTTATGCGTAATTGAATCAAATATTGAATTGTATTGAAAATTAGTCGCATTTGCTTGCATATACATATACTTACATTGAACAGGTCATAGCAAGGAGGCAAGAGCCGAGAATAAAATTTGTTTGCCTGACAAATAGGTACATGTTTATCATAATTTACTGTTCTGTTTGGGTGATGATGATTTTATGAGCCTATTGGCTAGCCGCTTGGCTTTTTCTTTTTCTTTTTGAGATCAGAAGGCCTATATGGCAATTTCGGGATTTTCGCGTGGCTCCCGGTGCAGGGGAGGTTATGGCGAAATTTTTCGAAAATTTAGGGTGTTAGCCAAATTTTCGAAGAATTTGGAAATTCTAAAAAACTGAAAAGTTGGAAAATGGAAGCCAGATCGAACGTAGAGTTGATTAATCAAACCACTTTCGACTTCGTTCCTTTTCGGGGACGAAAAGTTTTAAGTGGGGGAGATTGTAATAACCCGAAAATCTGGGCCAGTTTAAAATTTTTATTTTGGCAATTACAATGAATTTTGAATATATAAAATGAATTATTTTAAATAATATCGACGAAAAATTTATTTTTCAACATATATATTATATACGTCGTCGTTTGAATATAAATAATTATATATAATTATAATAGGAATTGAAAATGGCGCGGTAGATCGATAATTCGATTTCAAACTTCAATTGAACGTACCGGGTGCAAAACAATCCGTATTTTAGTGAAACTAAAAACATTAGGATCTAATTGATAATATCTTTCCAATAAACCCGAAAAATCGAAATTTCATAGCGGAAATCAAAAGATATGTCCAGTTGAAATTTCTGAATAGTCGCTATGGAGTTCAGGCCCTTAAAAATGGAAATTTTGCAAACGACCTCAGATTTCGACGAAACTACTTTTGTTGGGTCCGTGATGTCAAGTTATTGCTAGGTTTCAAATTTCATAATTTTTCGATTCAACATGTGAGCGTGGCAAAGGAAAACGCATTTGACCAGTTTTAGTTGATTTTAATCGATTGGAAAATGGCCATTTTCCAACGGTCTCCGAATTCGACGAAACTAGTTTTGTTAGGACCGTATTGTCAATACGAAGTTAGAAAATATTTTTCTGGAATTTTTCGAGTTCGTATGTGACCCCGGTAAATTGAAATGCGCGTTCAAAATCAATATATAGAGTTATATGATGATTTTGACGAAAACTGATTGAAACGATCGAATCAGCTTACGATACATATCCCTTGAGTTCGGAATGGGGGTAATTAGCTATGGATGACAGGCGGTGGGCCTTGTTTAGAGGTCGTATGAAAAAGTTGCTTTTTGAAATTAAATAATAAAATAAAAAGAGAAAGTCAAACCCTCTCTCTTTCTTCCTTTTATCTCAGGCCCCCACCTCATCGTTTTCAAATCAGAAAAAAAAGCACGATGGAATCGCGCAGCCCCCCCCCCCCCCCCCCCCGACGATGGCCATCGCCTGCGCCTCCTCCTCAGGTCGCCGCCCTCAACTCCTCCCCCGTGCTAGCCGCGTCGCCCAACCCTCCCCTCCTATCGAGCGACGCCCAAACCCCCCCAGTCCCCCAAACGAAATCGATAGCGAAGGGGGGGCCACCTCCGACCACCATCAACTCCAGTCGCCGCCTCCCTCTCCTCTTCTCCTTCCATCGTCCGCCTGAGCCTCGCCGCCAACACCCTCGCCCAGTCCCAGTCGCCATCCGCGCCTCCTCAGTACCCCGACGCTCCGACGAACCTCAGCGGTGCTCCGGTCTCCTCCCCGCTTCGAACAATGAGTTTTCGTTTTTAGTTTATTGATTTTATTTGTTCTATAAAACTGAAATTCTTTGTTATTAAAAACTGAATTTTTATATGGTTAAAAATTAGATTTTTATTATAGGAAAGTTTTGATTTTTATTTATACGAAGGTATCATTTTTATTAATATAAAAATATGGTTTTTACCGTATGAACAACAACTTAACAATGTGATTTTTATAGTTGAAAAGGTGATATTTTTATATTATAGAAAGAATAAAAATTTGATTTTTATATGATAGAGAAAATTAAAATATGATTTTTATCATATGGGAAATATGTGAAGTATGATTTTTATAAAATGGAAGTTATAAAAATATAATCTTTTATGTTGTAAAGTTATAAAAATATAATCTTTTATGTTGTAAAGTTATAAAAATATATCTTTTATGTTGTAAAGTTATAAAAATATATCTTTTATGTTGTAAAGTTATAAAAATATAATCTTTTATATTGTAGAAGTATAAAAATATAATTTTTATAAGGTAAAATAATAAAAATATCATCTTTGCATATGTAGCGAAATAAAAATCTGATTTTTATTATATATACGTTGAAATAAAGAGGTGATTTTTATAGTGATGAAATCTTTACATTTGAAAAGGCGAAATCTTTTTATATAGTAGCGGTGTGAAAATTCGATTTTTATATATTGAATAGCAAAGTGAAAATTCGATTTTTATATATTGAATAGCAAAGTGAAAATTCGATTTTTATATATTGAATAGCGAAGTAAAAATTCGATTTTTTATATATTGAATAGCGAAGTAAAATTCGATTTTTATATATTGAATAGCGAAGTAAAAATTCGATTTTTATATATTGAATAGCGAAGTAAAAATGTGATTTTTACATATGTAGTGGCTACGGGCAACGAAAGGGATAAGAGACGAGAACGACGAAGATTTGTAGTTACGAAGAGTCTTGGTATTGGATAGCTTTCGGTGAGAACTGCTCACTCTAAATTTCCCTTTTCTAGTTATATATATATACTAGGATGCAGACGGTGCTTAGCAGCACCCAACACCCGTCATCCACATACCATGGATGGCTTGTTTGTTAAATTGTTTGGTTGTGTAGTTGGTTAGTTTATTTGGTTTGAATTAAATTGTTTGGCGAAATGGAATGGATTTGATTGATGTGTGAATGGTGTGGGCCTTCACTAGACCGGGGATAAGGCTAGGCCTCGTCCCGTTTCTAGTATCGTGCCGTTATGCCGTCGAAATTTTCTAAAATAAGTTAGAAAAATAAAGAAATCATTTTATTTAATAAATGAACTGAATAGAATATTTTCATAGGTTGAATAAAATGTTTTATCGTTAAAAATATAATTTTTAACGTGAAAGTGAATAAATAAATATTTATAAAAAAATCGGCCGATTTGTTTATATACATTGATTTGACTGATATTGATTGGGTCGATAAATTTTACACATCGCCCAACTGCACAAATAAAATATGTGTTTGATTGTTTGAAACCCCACACGGGTGTTGGGATGAAATTTGAAGTTCACTCATTCTGATTGATTAAATATGTGATTGACAGGCTGTTATAAGCGTTAGATATCTATATTTGATGCTTATACAGTGTAGTGCACTTTTGTTGATGGTTGATTATTTTTCAATGCTATTATATACGTGTGATGTATGAAAATCCATATAATTAATAATATAGGGTGATTGATTGGGCCTCATTCCAATTTATAAAATAAAGAATATTATAAAATAAAGGTTCATGTGTTGACCGTACTCATCCGTTGTGATTAGTCATGTGTTGAACGAAATATTTCAATAATAAAATTTACATCTTTATCAATATAAAATAAAGGTTCATGTGTTGACCGTACTCATCCGTTGAGATTAGTCATGTGTTGAACGAAATATTTTAATAATAAAATTTACATCTTTATCAATATAAAATAAAGGTTCATGTGTTGACCGTACTCATCCGTTGTGATTAGTCATGTGTTGAACGAAATATTTTAAAAATAAAAATGTTTGAAATAGAAATATTTGAATAGGAAATATTTGAAAAAGAAATATTTGAAATAGAATATTTGAAAATAGAAATATATCAAGCCATGTTGATTAGATTGTCGCGATTTTGACGTGAAGGATATTTATATCGATTTTATTCATTTTAAAATGAATATTGAAAAGTGATTTTGAAATCGGATATTTTGAAAATGAAATTTGAATTAAATTGATTAGAAACGAATAGAATTCAACTTGAATAGAAAACGAATTTGATTTGATTAGAAAACGAATTGAAATTGAATCGAATAGAAAACGAATTTGAATTGAACTGAATAGATAACGAATTCGAATTGAATTGAATATATAACGAATTTGAATTGAATATATAACGAATTTGAATTGAACTGAATAGAAAACGAATTTGAATCGAATTGAATTGAAAACCAAATCGAATTGAATTGAAAACGAATTGAAATGAATTCAAATTGATTTGAAATTTGAATTGAATAGAAATCAATTTTAAAACAAATTTATAAGGAAGAATTCAATTTTGATTTGAATTGAGATGGAAGTTGAAATTGTTTTTGAAACGAATTTAAAACGATTTATAAAATTCGTTTTAAATAGAAATCGACGAAATATATATTATATATATTATATACATAATATAATGGCCTGAAAAGAACGCGCCGCGGCAGTTCGTGAATTTCGACCATTTATTTCAAATGGACATTACGGGAGATCCGACCGTCGGATTCTCCTAAAACTGGAACCGTTGGGTTTGTATCGAAAAGAGCTTTCTAACTAATTTTTGAAATTCAAAATCTAACGGTTGGATTTGGAGATACGTCCAAATCAAATTTGAAAAAGGTCATTGTAAGTGCAGTTCGATGGCCGTTGATGGAAATCGACTGTACGGGCCTTGATAAAATTATTAAAAGTAGTAATAATTTGTGTAAAATAATAAGAAATGATTTGGGAAAATTTGGGATGAAAAACTCCATATTTGAAAAGATAAAAATAGATTTTTATCGAAATGAACTAATTTTGAACTAAAATTAAAACCCATTTATTTTCAAATAAATAAATTGGATTTGAAATGGGATGTAAATAGAATTGATTTATGGGTTTATCGTGAACTGTGTTTTAAATAACACTAGTTCTTTAACCCGATAATTAATAGAATGTGATTTGGGTTTATCGTGAACTGTGTTTTAAATGACACTAGTCCTTTAACCCAGTAAAAGGAGTTTTAATGAATCTACAATTAGATTGAAATGTGAATTGATTATCTAAATTATCAAATATAGAAAATGAGCGAGAATGGAGTATCACCAGATTTGTTCCAAAGCGGTAGTTAAATCTTTAATTAGATTTGAACGTGAAATGGTAATTAATTTTACCGATAACACCGTGGTGTTAGATATGGAGTATTACCAGTTTTGCTTCATGGGATGAATAGGTTGGGATTGGGAAATAAAATAAATAATTACCCCGATGTGATTCGCTAATCTCGACTAGTTTGGAAACCATAATTTGGTTTGAAATGACATCCAAAGGAAGATTAAAAGATAAATTTTAAAGAATTTATCTTGGATAAAATTAATGGGATCCTTTCCCTAAGAATATGAAATTCGCAGTTAGTGGCTTCTGAATTGGAATGAGGCATATGTTGTGTTTGTCTAACATTTGTTTTTAATATACGCGGGTTGTTCGGAAAGGCCGGGTTTATACCCATTCTGAGTAACCGATTCGACGATAAGTCGAAGATGAAGACGGTGGTCGAAGACCGGAAGTCTTCACATCGTTTGGATAATTACTGATGATCCTGATTGGGCTGTACACCCAAGAGGATGGAAATAGTTGGTGGTTGTCCAGACGTACTTGGAGATGGATGGATATGCGAGGAAAGTGCCTCCAGTTTCGTTCAGACCCAGAACGGACTTGTAAATGGATTGTGTGTCTGATATTGGATTTTATTCTATGTTGATTGATTTCTATTAAATATACATCTGTTTGGTGGCGGAGAATTTATTCTTTTGCTTAACGCCCTTCCCTGACACGTACGAGCTCAGAGGTTGTATATCGATGGACATCAGTCACATGGCATGAATTGCCTGTGTGGCACGCTAAGATGCAATGATCAAGGCTTTTGTTGAAAAGCAGAGTCTTGTGGTTGATGATCAAAGCACGGCCTACGTGGCAGCTTTGTGTATAACGTGAATTCACGAGCCTCACACCTCGGTATGAGTCAAAAACGGGATACGGACTGCAGGGAGAGCACGACGTTTCTTTCTAGCTTTGGTAGTGTCAGTGACTTACCATCCCTGACATTTATATACTTTTCACCTATGTGGTTGTTGGATGAGGCGCCTCGATTATAGGTCTGTAAGGACCGGGAAACGTGTGTTCAGGAATAAATAATCCTCTAACGTAAGTGAGGACCGGCCCTGAAGATCCAGGATTGCCCAAGGTTTGTAGTCCAGGGACATTTGCTAGAGTGTCTCGAACGCGGAGAGGTGCTTGCCCCTTGCCTCAACTCATGACGGAAATCCAATTTCCAATACGTGTATTGCGGTTTTAATTGTAGAACTAGTATGGCGACATGATATATGATACCCATGCCGTCTATGATTTATATTTTTGATTGAAATTGTTTTGACACTATACACTTATTATAGTATCAAATGATTTGTTTTAAACGTACCAAGCATGTTTGGCTATTATAAGGGAAAACCCTATCCTCCGGCTTGCGTTGCATTGTGTGATGGGGCCTGGGTCTTATAATGGCTTCATTTTTCGAAAAAGCATTGCGCTGTTTATTCTATGCACTAGTATTCTTGGGAGGAAACCCGTTCCGTGTTATACGGCGTGGTCCCTTGAATTACTCTCTTTTAAAGTAAAGTTTTAAACAACTATTTTAGTTCTCACACCAGTCACTTGACTGACCTGGAGTTTATTGTTTTAACCTAAACTCTGGGTGCCCTATTTTCCGCACGGGCAGCTAGTAGTTTTGGTTTTGCAAATTTATATTCACGGGATCCTGGTTTACAGCTGGAATGATATCCGGAAAGCTCTGTATCCGTGTATCACCTTCAGTTGTGCTTTGTATTATTTTTCCGCTGCTATGTAATTTATTGTAATCTCTGATATGTGTCAAATGTAATTTATTCATTTATACTCTATATAATCTTATATCTGATGAATTGTTGTAATAACAATGAAATGTTCTTCTATTTGTGTTCTGATTTGCCTTGTTCTCAAACGATCAGGGGTTTCGAACGGTCTAGATCGGTTTAACGACTGATTCGGATCGAGCGAAATTTCCTTGCCGTCACAGTTATGTTGATCAAAAATCCATCGACATAAGACATCTAAACCGAATTATGATCAGATTGAGTTAAGAATTATTTATCGACTATAAAAGACATTTCGTACATCGTTTCGAAGAGACTGGAATAAATATTCCACTTCAACTCGAGTTATACGACGTATGTCAGAAGACGAAGATTTTGCAAGAGCTATTTAAATAGTACTTTTGGTCTGTTCAGTCCCAGGACGAACCCGAATGGACGAGTGTCTGACAACGTATATCAGTTGGATTCTACACATCGAATTTACGTAAGTATATTACGTTGGTAGCGGAGAAATTCGTTTCTCTTAGCTTTATTGCCTGCAATATATTTGGGTAATCGCATGAGTGCTTCTGACGGATATGACGATGTGGCATTCAAAGTAATTGAAGAAATGAATCTGTCAAAAGAATAAACATGACATCCAAAATCTCACACCCAGTAAGTAACAAAAGTTGGGCTAGGCAGCATGGCTAGTTGGGTCATACCCTAGCAGGGTATATTGTCACCATCTAGAGAATAATCATATTTGTTACTTCTTTTCAATTCTGTATCTCCCAGGAACGGTTATGTTGGTATTCCAACTGTAAAGGTGATAATATATTTATTACACTCAAGTTAAATGAGTGGACGGTCATGTGTGGCCGGGTTGCAAGACGTTCTTGTTGAACCCTAGTGTATCCTCTCTAGAGTACACTGATCGGCAGGTGCTCCCATACCTTGTCTGTTTGGAATCCAATCTCCAGAAAGCACTCTGCGATTTTGATTTTATACTATATACGTGAACATGAAATGCAAGCGTTTCACTAGATGATTATTTATTTGATAAAAACTATCATAATATCAAACGTTTTAATATAAAATACTTGGGTCATTATCCATATATTAATTATGGATTGATCTAGAGATTTCTAGAGTAATTGAATCTGAAAACCTTATGTCTTACTTCCCTGTTTACATATTTTAACTGTGTTTACTCACACCAGTCCCCTAACTGACCTAGAGTTTATTTTCTGTGTTTCTAAACTCTTGGGTACTCATAACACTTGTTATGGGTAGACAAGTGATTCAGGTAGGCAAGTGGAACCTGATGAAGTACAAGTTCAAGACCCTTAGTAGTATATCTATTTTACACACCCATTTTTAAGTATCTGTATCATTTCAGTCATGATGTATAATTATGCTATTGTATCATGGTATTGTATTATGACGATGTACAATGTTGTATCAGACCCTATATTGTAATATATGATATGTTTTGTGAAATTCCGCTGTGAGATTCTGATATCTTCTTATTCTTCTATTCTATAAGTTCTATCTTTTCTATCTCATCTTCTAAATTCTTTCAATTAATGACACAACTTTCGAGGCATTGAAAATCGCACCGTTACAGCTTCTTTAAGTTTTAATCAAGACAGAGTTACAGTTGTAACGATTGGGAAGTAGTTTTGAGACAGTTGTTGAAATGTTTTGAATAAACAACGTATTTATGAAATAAAGTTTGTTTTTCCGTTGCTTATATATGTATCTATCTTGTAACTTATCTATGTCTTTTACCTATAATACTCCTCCGAAGTTAACGCTTTCCCTTTGCGAGTGACCTTAATAGAGGTAGGGTGTTTCACTTGGTATCAGAGCGTAGGTTTACCAGATTAGATAAAAGTTTTTGAAAACTGTTTTCAAAAAGAAGTTTAAAGAAGCATTTTTCAAGAAAAAGTTCTGTTTTTAATTTAATGAGGCATAATCCCCCAAAGCCATATGCACTATCCTTCTATCCTTTGTTTTGAATCTTTCATTTTTCGTTATAGTATGTCTGGGGATCTTAACCTTCCAGAGGGCGTACCGGAACCAAGCTGGTTTAGGAGGTACCTAGAGGCTAGGGCTGATGACGCAGGCCCAGCAAATGTTCCTCCCCCAGCGGCATCCGCTCCTCCTCCTCCTCCTCAGCGTGCTAATGCCTTCTCGAAGATTTGTAGAGACTTTCGAGCCATGGGCGAAAAGAACATTAATGGAACCGAATCATTCGTGGAAAGTAGGAACTGGCTCAAAGAAACTGAGGATTTATTTGTTATCTTCGAAGTGGATGATAGGCAGAAGATATAATTGGCAGTGTGGTTGCTTAAAGACGAGGCCTCTTATTGGTGGGAGGTTACTAATAATGAAAGACTGGTTGAGACTTCGGAGGACTTCAGAATGAGGTTTGAAATGAAATTCCTCTCACAAGCCGAGCGAAGCCTACATATGGAGAAATTCTTAGCTCTCAAGCATGGGAGTATGTCAGTCAAAGAGTACGTCAACCAATTCAATCAGCTAGCTAGATTTGGACTGGAGTTAGTGGACACTGCACAGAAGAAGGCTCTCCTTTTTGCTAAAGGGTAGAACGAGCCACTGCACAGCTTAGCTATGTCCCATATACCTATGGGTGCAACTTTTGAGAGACTGGTGGATATGGCACTGTTACAGGAGGAAGACAAGAATCGCAAGAAAGAGGCAAAAGTGGAAGTCCCTCAGGATAAGAAAGTGGAGGGTTCTCAGAATAAGAAGACGGATCCCAAGAAGGGCGAGAAGAACAACAAATCCCGTGAAAAGAGGAAGTGTAATTTTTATGGCATTCCTGGACATCTGGTTAAGGACTGCAGAAAGAAAAAGAGGAAGATGGGTGGTTGTTTCCATTGTGGCGAGACATGACACATGGCTAAGGACTGCCCGGTAAAGCAAGGGAAAGGGTAGAGGACTGGGTCTACATCTAGAGGGTAGGTTCACGCTCTCATAGCATCTCTGCAAGAACGAGGTAGAACAATTTTTGTTGAAAGTTTAGTTTATCTTTTGATCATCCTGTTCGTACACTCTTTGATTCTGGCGCATCACATCTTTTATATCTACTGCTTTAGTTGAATCTGTGCACTTAGACACCAGTATAATAGAGGATCCCTTGGTTGTTTCAAATCCAATTGGGGACTCAGCTTATTTATCAATGATTTGTTTGGATTTGGAAATTTCTATTCTTAGAATTGGGTTTAGATGTAATGCCTATATTTTGGGCTTCACGGGCTATGGGTTGATTCTAGGCATGGATTGTTTAGCCAGTAATGGTGTCGTCCTCGATTGTGAAAAGAGAGTGGTTAGACTCATGACTTGCCTTAGTAACACTCTTGAAATCTCTTGTAATCCCATGAATTCTGTTATGCTTAGTTACCTAGAATCTCTTGATGCGTCTGTTGAGAATTTGCAGTCTGTTAAGGTGGTCCGTGAATACTCGGATGTATTTGAGGAGGTGAAGGGCTTACCTCCGAAGCGAGAGATAGACTTCCGTATATACCTTGTTGATAACGCAAAACCTGTTGCTTTACCCGTTAGACACGTGGCTCCAAGAGAGAGGAAAGAGCTCAGCAAGCAAGTTAAAGAGCTACTAGAAAAGTGGTTTATAAGGCGGAGTATTTCTGAATGGGGTGTTCCAGTAGTGTTCGCGACCAAAGAGGACGGTTCACTTCGCCTATGCATTGATTATAGGGAGCTAAACAAGCTGACCAAGAAAAATAGGCTCCCACTTCCAAGAATAGACGACTTGTTCGATCAGCTTGTAGGTGCATCAGTTTTCTCCCAACTAGATCTGGCTACCGGGTTTCATCAACTAAGAGTGGCTGAAGACAACATTGATAAGAGCGCATTCAGAACCCCGGATGGATTCTTTGAATGGCTTGTCATGCCTTTCGGCTTGACGAACGCACCTGCTTACTTCATTGACTTGATGAGTAGGTTGTTCCGGGAATTCCTTAATAAGTTTGTGGTGGTCTTCATAGACGACATTTTGACCTTATCATAGAATGAGGAAGAGCATGCTTTGCATTTAAGGGAAGTTATGGATACTCTTCTTGCACATCAGTTGAAAGCCAAATTCTCCAAATGCCATTTCTGGTGGGATGAAATAAGATTTCTTGGAAATGTGGTGTCCAAAGAGGGAATAGCCGTGGATCCCGCAAAAGTAGTTGCTGTGCAAGATTGGAATGTTCCACGGAATGCAACCAAGTCCGGAGCTTTCTCGGGCTAGCAGGCTTTTACCAAAAGTTCATTAAAGACTTTGCGAAAATCTCAGCTCCACTTACAAGGTTGACGAAGAAGAACCTAACTTTAACTTGGGATTTGGATTGAGATGTTTCTTTCCAACATCTGAAGAGGGCTCTAACAACAGCCCCAGTTCTGACATGCCTAATGGGAGTAATGTAACAACCCGAATTTCAACAAGGTGTTAAGACAAGAATCAAGGCAGAATCAAATTATAAAATCTGAATCATGATAAACAGGTTGCGCCATTGCGTTCGTTTCGGAAAAATACGTGAAATAGAGTCCGAAATTTCGTAAATCGGAGTCCGTATGACCGAGATATGGCCTCGCGAAGTTTCACGAAAATTCAAATCCGAAAACAGATTCGAATTCAGCCCAAAAAGGGAAGGCGGGAAAATTCCCGCCAGACACGCAGGGTGTCGACACCCGTGTCAACATGGGTGTCGACCCCTGGGTCAACCCCCCTCCAGGGGGTCGACATGGGTGTCGACCCCTGGGTCGACCCCCCTGGTCGAACCAGCGACCTGGTGCACCTGCTTCTGGTTTTGGCTCGGTTTTGGAGGCTTGTGACGGATTTTGACGATTCAGATCTATCCTAGGGTTCATCCTACGACCTAAAACTACCCTAACATCTATAAAAAGACCCCTAGGCCTAGCCTAAACCCTCACAAATCACTCATGCTACGAAGTGCCCCCAAAATAAATCTTGATCATGGCCTCCATCTCCAACTCCAAGAGCTCATGCATTCAAATCGGATCCGAATCAAAGGTGCTAGCTTGCTACATCAAATCAAGGGAGTGAATCAACGTTGCTATGCAAGTTTCATGACGATTCTTCATCAAAGGAGCCACCTTTCTTGGTCAAGACGTTTCATGATCTTTCTCTTGCCACGCTATGTAAGTTCTAGCTACTTGTAGATTCTAACGGTGGTTCTAATGTGACATGGGATAAAATGCGATGAAACATAAGTATGCTAGCTTATGTGAACCTAAATTTGCCCCTTTTCTATGATCTATGACCTTGGGCTAAGTTGTAGCGACTTAATCATGCCATTCATGTTATGCTTAACCTAGTATATCTTGCAAGTTTGAATCTTTATCTATGAAATGTTAGCATGAACCTTTGGGGACCACTTGACTTGTGAAACATGGGCAAAGACTTGTCTTTGGGGCTTATGCATTTTTGTGGCCAAATTACCTTAGAATGCTATGCATGTTTGTGGCCAAATTCACTTATGATACTATGCATATTTGTGGCCAAATTCCCTTATGACACTATGCATGTTTGCGGCCAAATTCCCTTACGACACTATGCATGCTTGTGGCCAAATTCCCTTATGATACTATGCATGTTTGTGGCCAAATCCCCTTAGGATACTATGCATGTTTGTGGCCAATATGTTGGCATAATACCCTACTATGTGACTCGCTTCCACTTGGGTTGGAAATACATTTGGGTAGCTTAGGAAAAACGTGGGTGTGACATGAAAAACTTGACATGGGGTTTACATGAGAACATGACATTCATGATACATTTAAATATGGTCATGACACGTGGGGAAAACATGGAACTTGAACTAGACATGGGTGGGTTGTAAGTGTAATAAGACACTAGACCAAACATGAAAGTGGCCAACTCGAGGTTGGGTTGAGTTTGTAGCATAAATCTACCCGGACCCGCCCGACTTAACTAGTGGCTACAAACAATAGGACCCAATGTGGGTAGTTAGTCATGTAGCACTTAAAACCCGAGGTTAGACTAGGTTGTGGTGTAAAACTACCCGGACCCGCCCGGCTTAACTAGTAACCACAACAAGGTCTAGTGTGAGAGGTTGAGAGTGCATTAATTAAATTAATGCCACATGACAAGGTTAAGTAAATTTGACTAATGACACTTAACCGATATGACACGAATGGGTAGGTTAAGTGGGACCGGGCTTGATTTCTTAATGACACTTAACCATAGAAGACAATTAGGGGATGGGGTTAAGTAATTTACGCTTAACTAATCCGACTTGGTAATTAGATGGGGTTAAGTAATGTAGACTTAACTAATCTAAACACGGTAATTAGATGGGGTTAAGTAACCTATACTTAACTAATCTAAACACGGTAATTCGATGGGGTTAAGTTAAACACTTAACCAATCTAAACTTGGTAATTCAATGAGGTTAAGCAACCAATACTTAACCAACTTAACATGATAATTTAATGGGGTTAAGTAACTTATAGTTAACCAATTATACATGATGATTTGATGAGGTTAAGTAACCTATACTTAACCAATCTAACATGTGGACTTGATAGGGTTAAGTCACAAGACCTTTTGAATATACTTAACCCTTGTAGTATGATTAGTGGATGAGGTTAAGCTAACCCATACTTAACCAATCCGGCTCGATGATCTGATGCGATTTAGATAATTTATGATTGATCAATCTAACACGATAATCTGATAGGGTTAAGACAAATAAATACTTAACCAATTTGACTTGATAGGGTTAAGTCATAAGCTTCTTAGTACACTTAACCAACTTGTAGGGCTAAACCTTGAATTTAAAAACTTAGCCAATCTTGACATGATTTGTAGGTGGGCTAAGTCATGAACCTGAATAACAACACCTAACCCAATAGACAAAACCCTAGTTAGAGGAACTAGGTAGAAAATCGTGGTTAATCAAGGGTAATGGGGAAAAGAAGCTAAGTGGTAAACCTTAGTTAAGTATAACTAAGTAATAATTCTTAGTCAAGGACATGGGACTAGTTCATGAATGGATGAGCAACCCGGTATGGTAGGTCATCGCTTAAACACACGAGGAGGAGCTAATTATCCGACTTGGATAAAGGCTCCAACGAACTGGGTGGCGAAGCGGTAGCTTCGGGAGGCGTGAGGGTACTCTTGGTATCCCTCTGTGAGGTGGTAGGTGGTCCATGAAACCCGGTCTCACAGAGGTTAAGGTCTGCGATAGAAGAGCCAAGAGTATGCCTTGGTTGCTATGCGAGTGACCTAAAGACTGGGATGGATTAGCGTGGAGTCGACGATACTTGATTTTTCCCTGGATAGCACGTCGCCGACTACCTACCATCTTTAGTCAATCGTGTACGAACGGAAAGGCAGGGAACCCCCAATAGACCATGTTCTTGCTATCGAGTCATGAGTGAGGTTGGCCCAAAGGAAAGTGGGGCTATAGTGGGGCCGGGAGGTGGTTCTCATACATGATTTTTCTTCGATTGCCTTTCAGTAGTTGAGGGAGGGGTCACGTGGGACCGTAGCCACGGATACAAAAACAGACCTTGATATCTGCATTAGCAGACGACTTCAAGCTCCCGACCGAGTTCCGTATTTCTTGATTTGCCCTGGCACGGAACTCGGATGGCACATTGAGACACATGTGCGTCTAGACATGGAAAACAATTCACGATACATACGTGGGATAAAGGGCGCGGTTGACAGGTGGCATAATCCCTAGTGGCCCTAGGTGGCCTGAACCCAAACTGAGACACGGGAACGTTCATTAGGTAGCATAATCCCTAGTGGTCCTAGGTGGCATAAATCCTAAGTGAACACGCGATAGTTCATGGTAAGAAAACATAACCAGATCAAGGTTAGCAGTCCAAAATAACCTCAAGGATAAAACGTTTACATGGAAAAGCCCGTATGGCCTACGGAAAAGGACTGAACTTATACATGGAAAGAAACATACGAGTGGGAAAAACCTACATGTGCTATATATTAGGTTGACATGGACCATTACATGACATTGGGCATGGGACATTCATAGTTAACACATGACGCGGGTTGGGGTACTAGTACGAGAGGTGCAGAGCAAATATACATGATAGATACCGTGGGATGTTATACATGACAAGTACCTTGTGATAGTATACTTGATAGAATCCTGACGATGTGATACCTTGATTCTTGACACCGTAGTTTATCATGATACCTTAGTTTACCTTGCTACAGTAGTTCATCCAGTTATCTTGGTTTAGCTTATCTATCTTGTTGTCATCCTTATGTTTACTTTCAGTTTATGCATGTCATTTTACCTTTACCTGTTTTTATGCTGGAAGTAGATAGGACTTACCAGTCTTTATGACTGACCCCGTTTTCTTTCGCCTCTTTGTCTTCCGTTTCCCCCCAGGTTTCAGGGAGGAAATGTTGTTGTTAGTTCAGACTTCTTCTATTTGAAGGTCATCTTGTATGGCTTGGACTTTTCTTGGCTATGGCTACTTTACTATTTCACTTGGGGAATAATTTATGAAAAGGTTTTATGCTTCTTTACTATGGCAAGACAGGTTTTGATGTATTCTGATGTAAAAGGCTTTAGACCTTATTTTATAAGGTAATGAAATTTGTTTTACTTCTGCTGTTTTATATATGTTCTGTCTTTTAATATTTCTGCGCATGTTTACCTCGATAATGCTTCACCAAACCTAGTGCATTCCCTTTGTGAGTGACCCTAGCGGAGGTGGGGTGTTACATTTGGTATCAGAGCAGAAGGTTACCAGACTGGGCAAAAGTTTTTAAAACCTTCTGAAAACTATTTGAGAAACCATTTTACAAAGAAGCATTTTTCAAGAAAAGTTTTTAAAGGCTATTCACCAAAAGCCATTAGCACTATCCTTTGTTTCCTTGATTGAATCTCTTTTCCTTTCTTTCCTCCATCTGTAGTCACGGTAGTTTTAACTGTGACTAATCCTTGTCTAGCTACGTAAGTGTTTTCCCGTACGATGGAGGGAGTTCTCGAGAGACCTGTTACTGAAGTTATAAGAAGGGATAAAGGACACAAGCTTAAGAATAAGCAACTTGTTGGTATGACTTGATCCACAAAGGAAGATAAGGACGAGATCAGCAAGAAGGCAATCGTATGCCCTCACTAGCGTACCTAAGGAGGATGGTACCGTTTTTGTTAAAGGCTTAGCCTTTCTTTTCTATCATCCCGTCCAGACTTTGTTTTGATCATCGCATCATTTAAGTCTGCCTCGATAGTTGAGTCTCTGCACCTTAGTACTAGCATGATAGAAGATCCCATTTTTGTCCCAAATCTTGTTGGACGATCGGTCCATTTATTCATGGCTTGTTTGGATTTCAGAATGCCTATGTTTCTAGGCCGTGGATGGATTCCAGGGATAATGTGGTCATCCAATAAGGGGTGCCATTCTCAGTTTTGGAAGGAGGGTAGTTAGACTCTTGACTTGCTTTGGTAATACCCTCGAAGTCTCGTGTAACCTTCTAGGTTCTGTCATGGCTAGTTACCTAGAATCTCATGATGCAGTTATTGGTAATCCGTTCGAGTAGAATTCGCCGCTAAGTCGGATGGTTCGTTTCTCTTATGCATGAGTTATGGGGATCACCCTAGTAAGTACACTTAGCAACATGGATTGGCATCGGCGGACGAGATCCAGAATTCCCTAGTGAATTTTGGAGAGCTTGCATGAGTAAGTGGATACGTTTGAGCCAAGTATACTAGGAAAAGGATAAGTGAAAGTGGAATAAGAGGCGACAATGAAATGAGTTCTAACTCATATCTTGGAAATAGGAATCAAGGAGCTACGAGACCATGGAGTTAAAAAGATGGTCAAGGCACCGAGGAATTAAGCTCAAGGAAACGCGACTTAGAAGACATAAGGCTAGACACGCGCATCGTACCTCTTTTTAAAGAGTGTATCCTTGATCCCTGGTTTTTCCTGTAGAGCTTGCTCGCATGTTATCTTTTGGTGAATATCCTCTCGGTCCTGTTTCTGTTACAAACCCCGTAGGGAGTTTACCTTGTTTATCTCCTCGATCCTATCGTGAGAACCTTAGGTAGAATCCTATGGATGTAAACATGTGTTTGAAACATGTTATGATTGATATGGTTGCAAGTGGTTGCTCGTGGATGTGCGAATACACATTAGATACCAGATCGACGCACTCACATTTCATATTGCATATGCACGAGTATTTATACCTGTTTATGGATGAAATTGAATGTGTTATCATGCGGATGTTGCATAAGAATGAATGGTTGTGCACACATATAGCATTTATATGGCTAGGACTATTTGCATACATGTTGGATTCATGGCAATAAACATATTTTGCATTAGAAGATCATTCAGGCCTGATCATTAGCATTAGCTAAGGAACATATACACACACTTTCTTGCATGTGTTCATAAAGCATTAGAAGCCTTTTAAGGACCATGGTTGCTTGTGGATGATGTTTTGAATAGATGGATGGTGGATGGTAGGATACGTTCTTCCTAACTTGGAGATTTCGCGGACGAAATCCTTAAAGGAGGGGAGAATGTAACAACCCGAATTTTAACAACATGTTAAGACAAGAATCAAGGCAGAATCAAATTATAAAATCTGAATCAGGATAAACGGGTTGCGCCATTGCGTTGGACTCGGAAAAATACGCGAAATAGAGTCCGAAATTTCGTAAATCGGAGTCCGTATGACCGAGATATGGCCTCGCGAAGTTTCATGAAAATTCAAATCCGAAAACAGATTCGAATTCAGCCCAAAAGGGAAGGCGGGAAAATTCCCGCCAGACACATAGGGTGTCGACACCCGTGTCGACATGGGTGTCTACCCCTGGGTCGACCCCCCTCCAAGGGGTCGACATGGGTGTCGACCCCTGGGTCGACCCCCCCTGGTCGAACCAGCGACCCGGTGCACCTGCTTCTGGTTTTGGCTCGGTTTTGGAGGCTTGTGACGGATTTTGACGATTCAGATCTATCCTAGGGTTTATCCTACGGCATAAAACTACCCTATCATCTATAAAAAGACCCCTAGGCCTATCCTAAACCCTCACAAATCACTCATGCCACGAAGTGCCGCCAAAATCAATCTTGATCATGGCCTCCATCTCCAACTCCAAGAGCTCATGCATTCAAATCGGATCCGAAGCAAAGGTGCTAGCTTGCTACATCAAATCAAGGGAGTGAATCAACGTTGCTATGCAAGTTTCATGATGATTCTTCAACAAAGGAGCCACCTTTCTTGGTCAAGACGATTCATGATCTTTCTCTTGCCACGCTATGTAAGTTCTACCTACTTGTAGATTCTAATGGTGGTTCTAATGTGACATGGGATAAAATGCGATGAAACATAAGTATGCTAGCTTATGTGAACCTAAATTTGCCCCTTTTCTATGATCTATGACCTTGGGCTAAGTTGTAGCGACTTAATCATGCCATTCATGTTATGTCTAACCTAGTATATCTTGCAAGTTTGAATCTTTATCTATGAAATGTTAGGATGAACCTCTAGGAACCACTTGACTTGTGAAACATGGGCAAAGACTTGACTTTGGGGCTTATGCATGTTTGTGGCCAAATTACCTTAGAATGCTATGCATGTTTGTGGCCAAATTCACTTATGATACTATGCATATTTGTGGACAAATTCCCTTATGACATTATGCATGTTTGCGGCCAAATTCCCTTATGACACTATGCATGCTTGTGGCCAAATTCCCTTATGATACTATGCATGTTTGTGGCCAAATCCCCTTGGGATACTATGCATGTTTGTGGCCAATACGTTGGCATAATACCCTACTATGTGACTCGCTTCCACTTGGGTTGGAAATACGTTTGGGTAGCTTAGGAAAAACGTGGGTATGACATGAAAAACTTAACATGGGGTTTACATGAGAACATGGCATTCATGATACATTTAAATATGGTCATGACACATGGGGAAAACATGGAACTTGAACTAGACATGGGTGGGTTGTAAGTGTAATAAGACACTAGACCAAACATGAAAGTGGCCAACTCGAGGTTGGGTTGAGTTTGTAGCATAAATCTACCCGGACCCGCCCGGCTTAACTAGTGGCTACAAACAATAGGACCCAATGTGGGTAGTTGGTCATGTAGCACTTAAAACCCGAGGTTAGACTAGGTTGTGGTGTAAAACTACCCGGACCCGCCCGGCTTAACTAGTAACCACAACAAGGTCTAATGTGAGAGGTTGAGAGTGCATTAATTAAATTAATGCCACATGATAAGGTTAAGTAAATTTGACTAATGACACTTAACCGATATGACACGAATGGGTAGGTTAAGTGGGACCGGGCTTGATTTCTTAATGACACTTAACCGTACAAGACAATTAGGGGATGGGGTTAAGTAATTTACGCTTAACTAATCCGACTTGGTAATTAGATGGGGTTAAGTAATGTAGACTTAACTAATCTAAACACGGTAATTAGATGGGGTTAAGTAACCTATACTTAACTAATCTAAACACGGTAATTCGATGGGGTTAAGTTAAACACTTAACCAATCTAAACTTGGTAATTCAATGAGGTTAAGCAACCAATACTTAACCAACTTAACATGATAATTTAATGGGGTTAAGTAACTTATAGTTAACCAATTATACATGATGATTTGATGAGGTTAAGTAACCTATACTTAACCAATCTAACATGTGGACTTGATAGGGTTAAGTCACAAGACCTTTTGAATATACTTAACCCTTGTAGTATGATTAGTGGATGAGGTTAAGCTAACCCGTACTTAACCAATCCGGCTCGATGATCTGATGCGATTTAGATAATTTATGCTTGATCAATCTAACACGATAATCTGATAGGGTTAAGACAAATAAATACTTAACCAATTTGACTTGATAGGGTTAAGTCATGAGCTTCTTAGTACACTTAACCAACATGTAGGGCTAAACCTTGAACTTAAAAACTTAGCCAATCTTGACATGATTCGTAGGTGGGCTAAGTCATGAACCTGAATAACAACACCTAACCCAATAGACAAAACCCTAGTTAGAGGAACTAGGTAGAAAATCGTGGTTAATCAAGGGTAACGGGGAAAAGAAGCTAAGTGGTAAACCTTAGTTAAGTATAACTAAGTAATAATTCTTAGCCAAGGACATGGGACTAGTTCATGAATGGATGAGCAACCCGATATGGTAGGTCATCGCTCAAACACACGAGGAGGAGCAAATTATCCGACTTGGATAAAAGCTCCAACGAACTGGGTGATGAAGCGGTAGCTTCGGGAGACGTGAGGGTACTCTTGGTATCCCTCCGTGAGGTGGCAGGTGGTCCATGAAACCCGGCCTCACAGAGGTTAAGGTCTGCGATAGAAGAGCGAAGAGTATGCCTTGGTTGCTATGCGAGCGACCTAAAGACTGGGATGGATTAGCGTGGAGTCGACGATACTTGATTTTGCCCTGGATAGCACGTCGCCGACTACCTACCATCTTTAGTCAATCGTGTACGAACGGCAAGGCAGGGAACCCACAACAGACCATGTTCTTGCTATCGAGTCATGGGTGAGGTTGGCCCATAGGAAAGTGGGGCTATAGCGGGGCCGGGATGTGGTTCTTATACATGATTTTTCTTGGATTGCCTTTCAGTAGTTGAGGGAGGGGTCACGTGGGACCATAGCCACGGATACAAAAACAGACCTTGATATCTGCATTAGCAGACAACTTCAAGCTCCCGACCAAGTTCCATATTTCTTGATTTTCCCTGGCACGGAACTCGGATGGCACATTGAGAAACATGTGCGTCTAGACATGGAAAACGATTCACGATACATACGTGGGATAAAGGGCGCGGTTGACGGGTGGCATAATCCCTAGTGGCCCTAGGTGGCCTGAACCCAAACCGAGACACGGGAACGTTCATTAGGTAGCATAATCCCTAGTGGTCCTAGGTGGCATAAATCCTAAGTGAACACGCGATAGTTCATGGTAAGAAAACATAACCAGATCAAGGGTAGCAGTCCAAAATAACCTCAAGGATAAAACGTTTACATGGAAAATCCCGTATGGCCTACGACAAAGGACTGAACTTATACATGGAAAGAAACATTCGAGTGGGAAAAACCTACTTGTGCTATATATTAGGTTGACATGGACCATTACATGACATTGGGCATGGGACATTCATAGTTAACACATGACGCGGGTTGGGGTACTAGTACGAGAGGTGTAGAGCAAATATACATGATAGATACCGTGGGATGTTATACATGACAGATACCTTGTGATAGTATACTTGATAGAAACCTGACGATGTGATACCTTGATTCTTGACACCGTAGTTTATCATGATACCTTAGTTTACCTTGCTACAGTAGTTCATCCAGTTATCTTGGTTTAGCTTATCTATCTTGTTGTCATCCTTATGTTTACTTTCAGTTTATGCATGTCATGTTAACTTTACCTGTTTTTATGCTGGAAGTAGATAGGACTTACCAGTCTTTATGACTGACCCCGTTTTCTTTCGCCTCTTTGTCTTCCGTTTCCCCCCCAGGTTTCAGGGAGGAAATGCTGTTGTTAGTTCGGACTTCTTCTGTTTGAAGGTCATCTTGTATGGCTTGGACTTTTCTTGGCTATGGCTACTTTACTATTTCACTTGGGGAATAATTTATGAAAAGGTTTTATGCTTCTTTACTATGGCAAGACAGTTTTTGATGTATTCTGATGTAAAAGGATTTAGACCTTATTTTATAAGGTAATGAAATTTGTTTTACTTCCGCTGTTTTATATATGTTCTGTCTTGTAATATTTCTGTGCATGTTTACCTCGATAATGCTTCACCAAACCTAGTGCATTCCCTTTGTGAGTGACCCTAGCGGAGGTGGGGTGTTACAATTAGGATGTTTACAGTATACACCAATGCATGCGGTACGGGACTTGGCGCTGTTTTGATGCAAGAAAGGAAGGTAGTAGCTTATGGTGGAAGGCAGTTGAAAGTACATGACAAAAACTACCCAACCCACGATCTAGAGTTGGCTGCCATCATTTTTGTGCTTAAGTCTTGGCGCCATTATCTCCTAGGTGAGAAGTTTGAATTGTATACTGACCATAAATCATTGAAGTATCTCTTCTCGTAGAAAGACCTCAATCTAAGACAACAAAGATGGATGGAGTTTCTTGCCTCATACGATTTTGAGATTTCCTATACCCTTGGCAAGGGCAATGTAGTAGCAGACACCTTGAGTAGAAAGAAGATGACCTTAAGCCCTCTCTTTGTAGAAAGGCAAAGTTGGAGTTCATAGCATATTTTGACTTTAGACCCTCTGTCGATTACGTGACTGGTTTTTTAGCTTCGCTAGAGTTGCGGCCCACTTTGTTGGACTCAATAGGGACCACGCAACGTGAAGACCCTTAGCTAGTTGATGTGATAGATAAGCTAATTAGGGGTGAGACTTCTGGTCACCTCAATAGATACTCCATTGATGATAAGGGTTGGTTAAGACGGGATGGAAGGCTTGCGTCCCACAAGAAAGGGATTTGGTGAAAGTTCTCGGAGAAGCACACCATTCCAAGTTGACCATACACCCAGGTGAAGACAAGATGTACAAATACATTAAAAGGGTTTTCTTTTGGAACGACATGAAGAGGGATGTAGCTGAATTCGTTTCTAAGTGCATGATATGGCAACAATTCAAAGCGGAGCAGAAGAAGCCTGGTGGTTTGCTTCATCCTCTAGAGGTCCCATAGTGGAAATAGGATAGTATTTCGATGGACTTTGTTGATGGGTTGCCCAGGTCAAGAAGGGGCAATACCAGTATTTGGGTAATAGTGGACAGGCTCACGGAAAGCGCTCACTTTATACCTGTCAAGAGTAGAATGATTGCCTCATCGCTAGCATCCATTTATCTTAAAGAGATAGTTCGACTCCATGGGATACCCTCCAGCATAGTGAGTGATCGAGACCCTATCTTTACGAGCGAGTTTTGGAAGAGTTTGGAAGAGGCTGTAGGCACACAGCTATGCTTAAGCACGGCCTATCACCCTCAAACTGATGGTCAGACGTAAAGGGTGAACAGAGTACTGGAAGATCTTTTGAGACTGTGCATTCTTAACTTGGGAGGATCATCTTCCTTTGGTGGAATTCGCTTACAACAATAGCTACCAAGCCACCATAGGCATGGCACCCTTCAAAGCTTTATATGGAAGACCATGCCGGTCACCAACTTGTTGGTGGGAGTCTACAGACGAGCTCATACTTGGACCAAACATGATTAGAGAAACTTCAATGAAAGTGGACTTGATACGAAGAAGAATGAAGACTGCCCAAGACAGACAGAAGTCCTACGCAGACAAAAGAAGGACCGACCTTGAGTTTGAGGTTGGGGACAAGGTGTTCCTTAAAGTATCTCCTTTGAGGAATGTCATTCGCTTTGGGTTCGTAGGAAAGTTGGCACCAAGATTTGTAGGACCCTTTCCTATCACTGAAAGGATTGGGACGATGGCTTACAGAGTAGAGCTACCCAAAAGACTAGCTGGAGTTCATAATGTTTTTCATGTTTCTCAACTAAGAAAGTGCTTACATGAGTCTGCGGAAGTTGTGGAGCCAAGCATACTAGAGGAATTCGAGGTGGATGAGAAGCGACTGTCATAAGAGTTCCAACTCGTATCTTGGGAACAAAAGTCAAAAAGATACGCAACCATGAAGTCAAGCTTGTTAAAGTTCAATGGAGCGACGCCGAGGAAGACGCGACTTGGGAGATTGAGGCCAAAATACGCGCAGTGTAACGTCCCGTATTTTTACGGTGAAATAATTAACTTATTTAATTATTAAATATCGATTTGGCGATATCGATAACTTGAGTTAAATAATATTTATATTTAATTAATATAAATAATAGAATAATATATTTATTTTCGAAATGCTCGAAAATAGCTGAATTCCCAATCTTGTGTGAATTAGATCATTTATAAGATATAATTCAGTTTCGAGTTGAGTTATAGTAACGAATATATTAGTTGAACGACAGTTGAAAATATAATTATAATCGAGCTCGAAATGGCGCGGCTGTAACACCCCGTATGTTGAATAACTTGCTATAATATAAAACATGGCAGAATTAAATTTTAAAATCAGAATCAGGGGAAACGGGCTATGTCATGGCGTTCGTCTCGGAAAAATACGCGAAATAGAGTCCGAGTTTTCGAAAATCGGAGTCCGTTTGACCCAGTTAAGGCCCAAAGAAGTTTTCAGAAATTCAAAACAGATTTAAAAACAGAAATTTAAACATTTCAGAAGAGGCGGGAAAATTCCCGCCAGGTAGGGGGAGTCGACCCTAGGGTCGACATGGGTGTCGACCCCCTCCCTAGGGGTCGACACAGGGGTCGACATGGGTGTCGATCCCCCCTTGTCGGTCTGTGTGACCTGGGTGCAACCTCATGGCTTTTGGGCTGTGCTTGGTGGCTAAGACGAGATCTGACGGCTCTAATCTGATTTAGGGTTAATCTAATGGCCTAAAACACCTAACTAATCTATAAATACACCCTAAGACTACCCTAATTCATAATAAAAATAGATACAACACCGTTATGCCGTCAAAATGCAACTTGAAGGAGCCTCCATCAAATTAAAGAGGAAGATAGCTTCTCAAATCAACTTCTAATGAACTCTAGCAACTTAATCTTCTTCTTAGGAGTGCTAATCAACAAGTTGTGAGTTTCTATAGACTTAATGACCAATTGTTGAAATGATTATGATAGGATATAATGAGGTTATGGCTATGAATGTGGATCAATGCAAGTTTTTGTTATCATATGCTATGTGTTTGTGATGTTATGCAAGTTATGCAAGTTATGTGCTATGTGTTCATGATGTTATGCAAGTCATATGCTATATGATCATGATGTTATGCAAGTTATGCAAGTTATATGCTACATGTTCATGATGTTATGCAAGTTATGCAAGTCATATGCTACATGTTCATGATGTTATCCAAGTTATGCAAGTTATATGATATATGATCATGATGTTATGCAAGTTATGCAAGTGTTAGGCTATGTGTTCATGATGCTAGTTATGCAAATTGCTATGAGAAACATTGATCCACTATGACACCATGATTATGCAAGTTTGGTGTATGATTATATGCAAGTTCATATATGATTTGTATGCAAGTTTGGTGTATGATTATATGCAAGTTCACATATGACATGTTATGCAAGTATGGTGTTTGATTATATGCAAGTAACATGTGCAAGTTTACACCTTTGTATGATATGCATACATATGCAAGTTAAACCCTTTGTATGTCATACATACATATGCAAGTTTACCCCTTGGTATGACATAAATAACTTATGCAAGTTAACCTCCTTATGACATATGTGATTCATGCAAGTTTGGGTTGATTATTTATGCTAGTTGGGTTGATGCTATATGCATGTTGACACCTTTAAAACCCATGTTGATGCTAATGTTATGCAAGTTGAACCCATTATATTTGTGATGAATCTTCCCTTTTATGTCATGTTAGCGAATTACGTGGGGAACGATGGGGTTGATATACATGTTAATGAAATGGTGTAAAGTTGGTATGATTATGCATACCATAAAGTGGATGGACATAATTGAGTCAATTATGTACATCGTTAAAATTGGAATTAATTAGGGAAAATTAATTCGAAATATGGGGGTGATTAATTAGGTGTAATTAATCGACTAAGACACGAGGTTGGACCCTTTTGTAGCATAAAACTGCCCGGAACTGACCGGCAAATCTAGCGGCTACAAATGATTGGCCCAATGTGAGAGGTCTTAGGCACAAACTAAATACGTGACAAGTGTATAGACACGAGGTTAGACTCGGTTATGGCGTAAGGCTGCCCGGACCCAACCGGCAAATCCAGCTGCCATAAAAGATAGTCTAATGTGAGAGGTCTTTACAACGGTTACGTTCTTAATCAATTAAGAAACACTTAACCAGATAAGCATGTAGTGGGCATGAGGGGTTAAGTGGGTGCCTTGGGTGGCATGTGGAAATCAAGTAAGTGCCTTGGGTGGCATGTGGAAATCTAGTGGGTTGCCTTGGGTGGCAATAGAAAATACGATTAGAATACTTAACCAAGTGGAAACATGTAATTAAACATGATTAAAGGGTTAAGTGGGATGCACTAGATAAAGAGACAAGCTTAGGTGGGTAGCTTGTGGGGGCCCATTTCAACCAGTAACCCATATGTATCTTATTGGACTCGACCCATGTCGAGGACGGGACACGCGTACTGGGCTTGACTACAAGAGGCCAAAACGGGTTAGCGGTGGCAACGCAAGTCCAACGGGTTTCATATGCGTGTGTGGACCCGGGCTGGTAGGTAAGACGTTGTTGCATCGTGTAGGTATAAGCCGTGCACCATTGGTTGTATCGGGTTGCCACTTTGGGGAGTGATACACTCCACTGTGGGGCCAGCACGGGTATCTACGTTAGGGAGCCGATCGCTTGGGAGTAGTGGGTACACCTAGTGGAGATAGGGGCAGACGACACCTATGTAGTCAGCTAGGGGTACACGAAACTACTTGGTAAATTTTCTAAGTCCTTGGGTGGGATCAACCTTTAAGTAGGAATGACTGGTGTGGTGCAGTTAGTAATTACCCTTGGGTGGGTAGATGCGTCTTTACTGTTATCTTAGTTCATCTAATGTCTAGTTGGCTACTTAGTGTAGTCATTTATCCCCAGTCATCCCGTGCCAAGTTTATATCATACCCTAATTACTTTAATGATTGTGTTGTTAAAGTTATAGGGCTCACTCAGACTTATGTCTGACCCCGTTGTTTTTATCTTTTTCCCCCTCAGGTCCTCAGGTTGGGCCTAGCACTAGTGGGCTTTGATCATATTTCTTTATCTATCTTCTGGAGCTTGGACCGTGATGTAAAGCCCAGCTTATCTTTTCTTTTATGGCTATTGTTTATGTAGTGGGATTATGTACATATGTTTTTATCAGGATGGATATTTTGTACTTGACTCTTTATGGTGTTGTAACTAAACATGTTTACCTTCTGCTGCAATGAAATGATGTTTTAGATTTTCAAGTATTTATATCTGTCTTGTTGTAATTTTTCTGTTCTATATTCACTTAAAATGCTCCACCAAAGTTAAGGCATTCCCTTAGTGAGTGACCTTAGCGGGTGTGGGGTGTTACACGTGGTATTAGAGCCAGGTTACCGGAACAAATAAAATTTTTAGAAAACTATTTTTCAAAAACATTTTTGGAAGAAGTATTTTCAAAAACATGTCTTTAAAGAGAAAAGTTTTTGAAAGAAAAGCATAATCCCTAATAGCCATATCTTTATCTTTCGAATTCTCCGTTTTGAATCTTTCCTTTTTTTCGTTTCAGCATGGCTGAAGATCTTAAATTTCCGGAGGGTGTGACGTTACCAGTATGGTATAGGAGATTGATGGAGGCTAGGGCCGCCACTGCGGGTCCAGCAAATGTTCGTCCACCAACAGTAGCACCCGATCTTCCTCCTCCCCCTCCTCCTCCTCGCACGGATACTTTTGCTAAGACTTGCAAGGAATTTAAGGCTACGGGAGGGAAACCTTTTCAAGGATCAAAAACTTTTGTGGAAACTAGGGATTGGCTTAAGGAGGTGGAAGAGTTGATAGATATCTTTGAGATGGAAGAAGGAAAGAAAGTCAAGTTAGGTGCTTGGTTAATGAAGGGAGAGGCCTCATTCTGGTGGGAGGTCACCAATGGAGAACGTCCTGTTGACTCTTGGGCGGATTTCAGGCAAAGATTTGTGGCAAAGTTTCTCTCAAGGGCAGAGGAAAACTTGTATATGGAAAGGTTCTTGACTCTAAAGCAAGGAAACCTCTCGGTGAAGGAATATGTCAACAAGTTTAATCAATTGGCAAGGTTTGGCATAGACATGGTGAATACATCGGAGAAGAAGGCTTTGAGGTTCGTTAAGGGCTTGAATGAACCGATGCATGGATTGGCTATGACTCACATCTCTATGGGGGCCACATTTGAGAAGCTAGTTGACATGGCACTCATGCATGAGGAAGAGAAGGGTCCCAATGCTAATAAGGCACCCGAGAAGAAGGGAGACCAGAAGAGACCTCAACAGCAACAGCAAAACAAGGGTGGGAAAGGCAACGGTGGCAAGGGAAAGAAGAAGTGCTTCAATTGCGGGATACCAGGCCACCTAAGCAAAAATTGTCGGAAGAAGAAGAAGACTGGCTGCTACCACTGTGGTGAAGCAGGGCATCTAGTGAAGGACTGCCCTAAGAAGGGGCAAAGGACGGGATCTACCTCGGGAGGACAGGTGCAAGCTCTTGTGGCACCGGGTCAGGCAAGGGGGCAAGTTCAGGCTCTCGCGGTTCCACCAATTCAGGAAAGAGGTAGAACTATTTCCGTTGAAAGTCTGGTTTTTCTATTTGATCATCCTGTCCGTACATTGTTTGACTCTGGCGCATCGCATTCGTTTATCTCATCATCATTAGTTGAGTCACTGCACTTAGACACCGGTCTAGTAGATGATCCCTTGGTTGTTTCAAACCCAATTGGGGGCTCCACTTATATGTCCATGATATGTTTGGGTTTGAAAATTTCTATACTTAGCGTTGAGTTTAGATGTGATGCTTTTGTTTTGGGCTTCACGGGCTATGGGTTGATTTTGGGCATGGACTGGTTATCCAGTAATGGTGTCGTTCTTGATTGCGAAAGGAGAGTTGTTAGGCTCATGACCCGCTTGGGTAACACTCTCAAGATCTCTTGTAATCCCATGGATTCTGTTATGCTAAGTTATCTTGAATCGCTTGACGCTTCAGTCGAGAGTTTGCGATCTGTTAGAGTGGTCCGGGAATACACGGATGTGTTTGAGGAGGTGAAGGGCTTTCCACCGAAACGGGAGATAGACTTCCGAATATATCTGGTGGATAATGCTAAACCAGTATCTTTACCAGTGCGCCACATGGCTCCTCGTGAGAGGAGGGAACTCCATAAGCAAGTAGGGGAGTTGCTTGAGAAGGGGTTCATTAGACGAAGTATATCAGAGTGGGGTGCTCCAGTAGTTTTTGCCACGAAGGCGGATGGGTCCCTCAGACTTTGTGTGTACTATAGAGAACTCAACAAGCTCACAAAGAAGAATAGACACCCATTGCCGAGGATTGATGATCTTTTTGATCAGTTGGTTGGCGCTTCAGTATTTTCTCAGTTGGACTTAGCCACGGGGTTTCATCAGTTGAGGGTGACTGAGGATAGCATAGACAAGACTGCCCTAAGGACTCCGGATGGTTTCTATGAGTGGCTAGTGATGCCATTTGGTTTGACGAATGCCCATGCATACTTTGTTGATTTGTTGAGTAGGGTGTTCAGGGTGTTCCTTAATAAGTTCGTGGTGGTTTTTGTGGATGACATCTTAGTATTTTCTAAGAGTGAAGAAGAGCATGCCCTACATCTTAGGGAAGTGTTGGAGACTCTTCGAGCGCATAGCCTTAAGGCTAAATTCTCTAAATGTCACTTCTGGAGGAAAGAAGTGCGGTTCATGGGGCACGTGGTCTCCAAGGAAGGGATAGCTGTGGATCCAGCGAAGGTAGTATCCATCCAAGATTGGAAGGTTCCGATGAATGCTACCGAGGTGAGGAGTTTCTTGGGGTTGGCTGGCTACTATAGGAAGTTTATCAAGGACTTCGCGAATATATCAGCCCCATTAACTCGCTTGACGAAGAAGAATCTAGTCTTCGTATGGGACGTAGATTGTGATGATGCGTTCCGACGGTTAAAGAGAGCTTTAACCACAGCTCCAGTCTTAGTGTTGCCAGATGGGAGTAAGCCATTTGTTGTCTATACCGATGCTTGTGGGACTGGACTAGGCGCAGTCTTAATGCAAGAGGGAAGGGTAATAGCCTACGGTGGAAGGCAGTTGAGAAAGCATGATAAAAATTACCCTACCCATGATTTAAAGTTGGCCGCTATTGTTTTTGCGCTTAAGATTTGGCGCCATTATCTTCTTGGAGAGAGGTTCGAATTGTTCACTGACCACAAATCATTGAAGTACTTGTTTTCTCAGAAGGATTTGAACTTGAGACAGCAAAGGTGGATGGAGTTCTTAGCATCCTATGATTTCGAGATAGCGTATACCCCTGGCAAGGGTAACGTGGTGGCGGACGCCTTGAGTAGAAAAAGGTTGTCCTTGAGTCCATTGTTCATGGAACGACGAAGCTTGGAATTTATCTCGATGTTTGATTTCAGACCTTCCGTTGACTATATACCCGGTTTGCTAGCATCCTTGGAGGTCAGACCTACTCTTTTGGTATAGATTGGCGAGCCACAGAGGGACGACCCACAGTTGGTTGAGTTAGTAGAGAGGCTCATAAGGGGGGAGTCGTCCAGCCATTTGAGTAGGTACACCCTAGACGATAGGGGGTGCTTGCGCAGAGACGGTAGACTTTGTGTACCTCAAGACGAGGGTTTGAGGAAGGCTATTCTTAATTATGCACACCGTTCTAGGATGACCATTCATCCCGGTGGGGACAAGATGTACCAAGACATGAAGCGAGTTTTCTTTTGGGCCGGTACGAAGAAAGATGTGGCCGAGTATGTCGCTAGATGCTTGGTGTGCCAACAAATGAAAGCGGAGCAAAAGAAACATGGTGGGTTGCTTCACCCATTGGAAGTTCCGCAATGGAAGTGGGATAGCGTCTCGATGGATTTTGTTGATGGGTTACCTAGGTCGAGGAAGGGTAATACGGGAATTTGGGTTGTGGTAGACAGACTTACTAAGAGTGCCCATTTTATACCCGTAAAGAGCAAGAGGACTGCTCCATGGCTAGCTTCAGTTTATCTTCGAGAGATAGTTCGGTTGCATGGAGTACCCTCTAGCAGAGTGAGCGATCGAGATCCTATCTTCACTAGCGAGTTTTGGAGGAGTTTGCAAGAGGCGGTAGGGACTCAGTTGTGTTTGAGCACCGCATATCATCCTCAGACGGACGGCCAGACCGAGAGGGTGAATCGTGTTCTGGAAGACCTTTTGAGGCTTTGTATCTTAGATTTTGGAGGTACATGGGAAGAGCATCTTCCATTGGTAGAGTTCGCGTATAATAACAGCTTTCAATCCAGTATTGGTATGGCTCCTTTCGAAGCTCTTTATGGAAGGCCATGTCGATCACCTACATGTTGGTGGGAATCTACGGATAAGATCTTGCTTGGCCCCGATATGGTTAGAGAGACTTCGGAGAAGATTGATTTGATTCGAAGAAGGATGAAAGCAGCGCAAGACAGACAAAAATCTTAGGAGGATAAGAGGAGGACGGATCTGGAGTTTGATGTTGGGGACATGGTCTTTGTCAAAGTATCTCCCTTACGGAACGTGGTCCGCTTTGGGTCCGTTGGGAAGTTAGCTCCAAGATTTGTGGGACCGTTTCCTATTAAGGAAAGGATTAGACGGATGGCATATAGAGTGGATTTACCCAAGAGACTTAGTGGGGTAGATGACGTATTCCATGTGTCACATTTGAGGAAGTGCCTACATGAGACCGCAGAGGTGGTAGAGCCGAGCCTGCTTAGAGAAGTGGAGGTAGAGCGTGATGCGACTATTCGACGAGCTCCTACCCGCACCCTTGGGTCAGAGGTTAGGAAGTTGAGGAACAGAGAGGTGCGACTAGTCAAAGTGCAATGGGGAGAGGATGAGAGCAATGCTACTTGGGAGACAGAAGCGAAGATGCGTTCACTGTACCCATTCCTTTTTGAGGGTTTGTCTTTTAACTTCTCCTTTATTGTTTGTCTAGTACTTATCTTATCTTTAGTATGTCCTCTCATTAGTGCCTTTGACCTTTAGAAGGGTAAACCTATGGTTGAAACATGTGTTTGAGACATGTTATGATTGATGGACGCGTGTGGATGCAAGTGGTTGCTAGTGGTTGCTCGTGGATGCATATACACACACTCTAGGCACTAGATCGGATCAGTCACTTCATATTGCATATTGCATATAATTGTGTGTAGGTAGCTATATTAATGGATGTATAATGGTTGCGTTATCATATGGATGATGCATTTTGGTGTATGGTTGTGCACACATGTAGAAATAGTATGTGTCGATAGGGTTCTTTCGCATACATATTGGATGAACGACACTATCATGGATTGCATTAAGGAGGTCAACTGAATCAATAGACCGCCTGATTTTGCATTAGACAGGGAACATATACACACACTCTTTGCATATGTTCATACAGCATTAGAAACTCTAAGGACAATGGATGCCAGTGTTTGATGGTTTAGTAGATGGTTGTTTGGATGGTAGGATATGTTCTTCTTGACTTAGAGATTTCGGGGATGAAATCTTTTAAGTAGGGGAGAATGTAACACCCCGTATGTTGAATAACTTGCTATAATATAAAACAGGGCAGAGTTAAATTTTAAATTCTGAATCAGGGGAAACGGGCTATGCCATGGTGTTCGTCTCGGAAAAATACGCGAAATAGAGTCCGAGTTTTCGAAAATCGGAGTCCGTATGACCCAGTTAAGGCCCGAAGAAGTTTTTAGAAATTCAAAACAGATTTAAAAACAGAAATTTAAACATTTCAGAAGAGGCGGGAAAATTCCCGCCAGGCAGGGGGAGTCGACCCTAGGGTCGACATGGGTGTCGACCCCCTCCCTAGGGGTCGACACAGGGGTCGACATGGGTGTCGATCCCCCCCCCTTGTCGGTCTGTGTGACCTGGGTGCAACCTGATGGCTTTTGGGCTGTGCTTGGTGGCTAAGACGAGATCTGACGGCTCTAATCTGATTTAGGGTTAATCTAATGGCCTAAAACACCTAACTAATCTATAAATACAAACTAAGACTACCCTAGTTCATACTAAAAATAGATACAACACCGTTATGCCGTCAAAATGCAACTTGAAGGAGCCTCCATCAAATTAAAGAGGAAGATAGCTTCTCAAATCAACTTCTAATCAACTCTAGCAACTTAATCTTCTTCTTAGGAGTGATAATCAACAATTTGTGAGTTTCTATAGCCTTAATGACCAATTGTTGAAATGATTATGATAGGATATAATGAGGTTATGGCTATGAATGTGGATCAATGCAAGTTTTTGTTATCATATGCTATGTGTTTGTGATGTTATGCAAGTTATGCAAGTTATGTGCTATGTGTTCATGATGTTATGCAAGTTATGCAACTCATATGCTATATGATCATGATGTTATGCAAGTTATATGCTACATGTTCATGATGTTATGCAAGTTATGCAAGTCATATGCTACTTGTTCATGATGTTATGCAAGTTATGCAAGTTATATGCTATAAGATCATGAAGTTATGCAAGTTATGCAAGTGTTAGGCTATGTGTTCATGATGCTAGTTATGCAAATTGCTATGAGAAACATTGATCCACTATGACACCATGATTATGCAAGTTTGGTGTATGATTATATGAAAGTTCGTATATGATTTGTATGCAAGATTGGTGTATGATTATATGCAAATTAACATATGACATGTTATGCAAGTATGGTGTTTGATTATATGCAAGTAACATGTGCAAGTTTACACCTTTGTATGATATGCATACATATGCAAGTTAACCCCTTTGTATGTCATACATACATATGCAAGTTTACCCCTTTGTATGACATAAATAACTTATGCAAGTTAACCTCCTTATGACATATGTGATTCATGCAAGTTTGGGTTGATTATTTATGCTAGTTCGGTTGATGCTATATGCATGTTGACACCTTTAAAACCCATGTTGATGCTAATGTTATGCAAGTTGAACCCATTGTACTTGTGATGAATCTTCCCTTTTATGTCATGTTAGCGAATTACGTGGGGAACGATGGGGTTAATATACATGTTAATGAAATGGTGTGAAGTTGGTATGATTATGCATACCATAAAGTGGATGGACATAATTGAGTCAATTATGTACATCGTTAAAATTGGAATTAATTAGGGAAAATTAATTCGAAATATGGGGGTGATTAATTAGGTGTAATTAATCGACTAAGAGACGAGGTTGGACCCTTTTGTAGCATAAGACTTCCCGGAACCGACCGACAAATCCAGCAGCTACAAATGATTGTCCCAATGTGAGAGGTCTTAGGCACAAACTAAATACGTGACAAGTGTATAGACACGAGGTTAGACTCGGTTATGGCGTAAGGCTGCCCGGACCCAACCGGCAAATCCAGCTGCCATAAAAGATAGTCTAATGTGAGAGGTCTTTACAACGGTTACATTCTTAATCAATTAAGAAACACTTAACCAGTTAAGCATGTAGTGGGCATGAGGGGTTAAGTGGGTGCCTTGGGTGGCATGTGGAAATCAAGTAAGTGCCTTGGGTGGCATGTGGAAATCTAGTGGGTTGCCTTGGGTGGCAATAAAAAATACGATTAGAATACTTAACCAAGTGGAAACATGTAATTAAACATGATTAAAGGGTTAAGTGGGATGCACTAGATAAAGAGACAAGCTTAGGTGGGTAGCTTGTGGGGGCCCATTTCAACCAGTAACCCATATGTATCTTATTGGGCTCGACCCATGTCGAGGACGGGACACGCGTATTGGGCTTGACTATAAGAGGCCAAAACGGGTTAGCGATGGCAACGCAAGTCCAACGGGTTTCATATGCGTGTGTGGACCCGGGCTGGTAGGTAAGACGTTGTTGCATCGTGTAGGTATAAGACGTGCACCATTGGTTGTATCGGGTTGCCACTTTGGGGAGTGATACACCCCACTGTGGGGCCAGCACGGGTATCTACGGTAGAGAGCCGATCGCTTGGGAGTAGTGGGTACACCTAGTGGAGATAGGGGCAGACGGCACCTATGTAGTCAGCTAGGGGTACACGAAACTACTTGGTAAATTTTCTAAGTCCTTGGGTGGGATCAACCTTTAAGTAGGAATGACTGGTGTGGTGCAGTTAGTAATTACCCTTGGGTGGGTAGATGCGTCTTTACCGTTATCTTAGTTCATCTTATGTCTAGTTGGCTACTTAGTGTAGTCATTTATCCCCAGTCATCCCGTGCCAAGTTTATATCATACCCTAATTACTTTAATGATTGTGTTGTTAAAGTTATAGGGCTCACTCAGACTTATGTCTGACCCCGTTGTTTTTATCTTTTTCCCCCTCAGGTCCTCAGGTTGGGCCTAGCACTAGTGGGCATTGATCAGATTTCTTTATCTATCTTCTGGAGCTTTTACCGTGATGTAAAGCCCAGCTTATCTTTTCTTTTATGGCTATTGTTTATGTAGTGGGATTATGTACATATGTTTTTATCAGGATGGATATTTTGTACTTGACTCTTTATGGTGTTGTAACTAAACATGTTTACCTTCTACTGCAATGAAATGATGTTTTAGATTTTCAAGTATTTATATCTGTCTTGTTGTAATTTTTCTGTTCTATATTCACTTAAAATGCTCCACCAAAGTTAAGGCATTCCCTTAGTGAGTGACCTTAGCGGGTGTGGGGTGTTATAGCGGCAGTTCGTAATTTGGCGGTTCGAACTTTAAACGAATATACATAATCCGTTTGAAGTCGGATTTCTATGAAACAAGAAACGTTGGAATATGTTGGGCTGTATTTTTCTAATAGAAGAGAAAAATGGAGATTTCGTCGTATAGATTGCAAGATATGTCCAAATCAAATTTTAAAATAGTCGCTATAAAATTGTTCGTCGACCGTAATAGTTTATTTAAAATAACTGCATACTGGATTCGAATTTAGACAAGGTTCTTTTGAGATGTAGTGTTAATTTAATTTTTAGAATTTTACTATAATTTTTAAATAATTTAATACGTGACTTTTTATTTGGAGTATTTTGCACCCTATATCAATATTTTGAGATTTCAAAATATGAGTCAACCTACCGATATTATTATAATTTTGGGATCGCGGCACATTGCTCGTCACAACAGTATTTTTATTTTTGTCCGTAGTGGTTCGTAAGTGAACAAAGTTTTATATAGCAGGATATCTTAATGTCTAGGTTCATTTTCAATTTAATCACGGATGATGGCTTTATACGAGTAAGAGAAAATACTTATATAGGAGCTCGACGTGTGTAGGAAGTAATGTTTTTGATCATAGCACTGAAGGGTGCACCGTTAAGACTGAAGTTTTTACCTACAATAAGTCGAAACCATAAAGGACCTGGCTTATGAATTTTTCGAAATTGCTACCACACTCAGAAAAGAAACTGGCATAATATGAACAACATCCATACACTAATGATTATTTAGAAGATTGTGATGTTTTACTGTCAGCATTCCAATTTTATAAAAATCAAATGGAAATGGCAATGAAAAACTGCTCAACTTTAAATATGTTGGTACGGAATTGTCTATGGAATAAACAAAATTATATTATAAAATCAAGAACGAAATATATATAGTGACAGGCCTAAACAAATCCTATAACACATGCCTAAAATCTGCATATACAAACTTGATTTTTGTGCACAAATCCAATAACCATTCTGTAAAAAAACAATGGAAACATCTTAGCTGCAAAGCCAAGTACAGTGCACATGCTACAAATTTGCACCGGCCTTTTCGCGTTATAAATCAACGCAGACCTACCAGCTATGAAACGACCCAAACTTCCCAGTAAAGGAAAGCCTGGATTGCTTTGATGTAATAACCCGAAAATCTGGGCCAGTTTAAAATTTTTATTTTGGCAATTTTAGCGAATTTTGAATATTTAAAATAGGTTATTTTAAATAATATTGATGAGAAATTTATTTTGAATATAATTAGAACGTATATATTATACGCGTCGTTGTTAGAATATAAATAATTATATATAATTATAAAGGGAATTGAAAATGGCGCGGTAGTTCGATAATTCGATTTCAAACTTCAATTGAATGTACCGGGTGCAAAACAATCCGGATTTTAGTGAAACCAAAAATAATAGGATCTAATTGATGATGTATTTCCAACGAATCCGAAAAATCAAGATTTCATAGCGGGAATCAAAAGATATGTCCAGTTGAAATTACTGAATAGTCGCTATGGAATTCAGGCCCTTAAAAATGGAAATTTTGCAAATGACCTCGGATTTCGACGAAACCAGTTTTGTTGGGTCCGTGATGTTAAGTTATTGCTAGGTTTCAAATTTCATAATTTTTTGAATCAATATGTGAGCGTGGCAAAGGAAAACGCGTTTGACCAGTTTAAGTTGATTTTAATCGACTGGAAAATGGCCATTTTTCCAACGGTCTCAGAATTCGACGAAACTAGTTTTGTTAGGACCGTATCGTCAATACGAAGCTAGAAAATATTTTTCTGGAATTTTTCTGGTTAGTATGTGACCCCGGTAATTCGAAATGTACGTTTAAAATTCAATATAGCGATTTAAATGTAAATTTAACGGAAACTGATCTTAACGTCCGAATCAACCTACGATACATATCCCATTGTGTTCGGAATGGGGGTAAAACGCTAGGGACGGCAGGCGGTGGGTTCGATTCTGAAGTCGATAGGAAAAGTTACCTTTTGGCGAGAAATAAAATAATTAAATAATAATAAAAAAAAAACCTTTTCCTCCCCTTTAATCTCGTTCTGCCCCCCCCCCCCCCCCCGATTAAATTCATTCCACAGAAAAATAAAAATAAAAATAAAAGAAAGGGGAGGAGCTGTCGCTCCTCCGCCGGAGGCCATCGCGGCTTGGCAACGCGCCGCCCAAGGCGCCGCGCATCTCTCCCTCCCGCTCCTCTCTTCTCCGTTCCAGTCAAACCCCAGCACCCCAAGACCCACAGACCCGCCACTTCCCGAACCCTACCACTCCGCCGCACCTTCAGGTGGCCGCCGCCGTGCCTCTGCCGCACTCCTCCAGCTCCGACGAGCCCCACCGCGAGCGAACGCCCCCCCTTTTTTCTTCGATACAGTAAGTTTTTTTTTTTTACTTTACTTTATTTTATTTTTATTGTTATCTGAAAACTGACTTTAAAAGAAAAAGCATTAAAAACTGATTTTGATTTTAAAGGAAAAAAAACTGATTTTAAAAGAAAAAGCATTAAAAACTGATTTATTTTAATTAGGATTAAAAAATAATTTCGATTTTAAGTTTAAAAACTTTTTTTTTTGAAAAGGCGGAATCTACGAATTAAAAATATGATTTTTATATGTTGAACTTCGAATTAAAAATATGATTTTTATATATTGAACTTCGAATTAAAAATTTGATTAATATGATTTTTATATGTTGAACTTCGGATTAAAAATATGATTTTTATATGTTGAACTTCGGATTAAAAATATGATTTTTATATGTTGAACTTCGAATTAAAAATACGATTTTTATATGTTGAACTTCGAATTAAAAATGTGATTTTTATATATTGAATAGCGAAGTAAAAATTCGATTTTTATATATGTAGTGGCTACGGGCGACGAAGCTGACGAAGATGCGATAGCAATGAAGATTTCTATCAGTGAAGAGCCGTGAAGTTAGGATAGCTTTCGGTGAGAATTTCTCACCTTTCAATTTATTTTTCTAGTTATATATATATACTAGGATGCAGACGGTGCTTAGTAGCACCCGACACAATCGTCCACAGACCATGGACTTGTTTGTTTGGTTGTGTTGTTAGTTAGATTGTTTGGGTTGATTTGAATTGTTTGGTGAAATGAAATTGATATGATTGATGTGTGAATGGCGTGGGCCTTCACTAGACTGGGGATAAGGCTAGGCCTCGTCCCGTTTCTAGTATCGTGCCGTTATGCCGCCGAAATTTTCTAAAATAATTTAGAAAAATAAAAATATCATTTTATTGTGTGAATGAACTGAATAGAAATTCATATGTTGGAATAAAATGTTTTATCGTTAAAAACATAATTTTTAACGTGAATGTGAATAAATAAAATATTCATTTGCAAACCAGACGGTTTGTTTATGTACACCTATTTGAAGGACATTGATTGGGTCGATAAATTTTACACATCGCCCAACTGCACAAATAAAATCTGTGTTTGTTTGTTTGAAACCCCACACGGGTGTTAGGATGAGATATGCAGTTCACTCATCCTGATTGATTAAATATGTCGATCGATTGATTGACAGGCTGTTATAAGCGTTGAATATCTATATTTGATGCTTATACGGTGTAGTGCACTTTGGTTGATGGTTGATTATTTTTCAATGCTATGATATACATGTGTTGTATTAAAATCCATATAATTAACTTTATATGGTAATTGATTGGGCCTCATTCCAATTTGAATAATAAAGAATATTATAAAATAAAGGTTCATGTATTGACAGTTTCATCCATTGAGATTGGTCATGTGTTGAACGAAATATTTTAATAATAAAGTTTACATCTTTATCAATATAAAATAAAGGTTCATGTGTTGACAGTTTCATCCATTGAGATTGGTCATGTGTTGAACGAAATATTTTAATAATAAAGTTTACATCTTTATCAATATAAAATAAAGGTTCATGTGTTGACAGTACTCATCCATTGAGATTGGTCATGTGTTGAACGAAATATTTTGATAATAACAACTATTTTGAAAAAGAAATATTTGAAACAGAATATTTGAAAATAGAAATTTATGAAGCCGTGTTGATTATATTGACGCCATTTTGACGTAAACGATATTTATATCGATTTTATCGATTTCGAAATGAAATGAATTGAAAACGATTTCGAAATGAAATGAATTGAAAACGATTTCGAAATGAAATGAATTGAAAACGATTTCGAAATGAATTGAATTAAAAACGATTTCGAAATGAATTGAATTGAAAACGATTTCGAAATGAATTGAATTGAAAACGATTTCGAAATGAATTGAATATATAACGATTTCGAAATGAATTGAATATATAACGATTTCGAAATGAATTGAATTGAAAACGATTTCGAAATGAATTGAATTGAAAACGATTTCGAAAGGAATTGAAAACGAATTCAAATTGAATTGAAAGTGAATTGAAATGAATTCAAATTGAATTGAAATTTGAATTGAATAGAAATGAATTTTAAAACGAATTTACAAAGAAGAATTCAATTTTGATTTGAATTGAAATGGAAGTTGAAATTGCTTTTGAAACGAATTTTAAAACTATTTATATAATTCGTTTTAAATAGAAATCGACGAAATATATATTATATATATTATATATATAATATAATGGCCAGAATAGAACGCGCCGCGCCGCGGCAGTTCGTGAATTTCGACCATTTATTTCAAACGGACATTGCGGGAGATCCGACCGTCGGATTCTCCTAAAACCGGAACCGTTGGGTTCGTATCGAAAAGAGCTTTCTAACGAATATTAGAAAATTGAAATCTAATGGTTGGATTTGGAATTATGTCCAAATCAAATTTGAAAAAGGTCGTTGTAAGTGCAGTTCGATGGCCATTGATGGAAATCGACTGTACGGGCCTTGGTAAAATTATTAAAAATAGTAATAATTTGTGTAAAATCATAAGGAATGGTTTAGAAAGGATTGGGATGAAAAACTCCATATTTGAAAAGATAAAAATAGAATTTTATCGAAATGAACTAGTTTTGAACTAGAAATATAATTCTATTTATTTTTAAATAAATAAATTGAATTTGAAAAGGGTTTTAAAAATAACCAGAATATCCAATGATTGCATTGGAGTGGATTTGAATCGAAATTGTCTTCGGAATATTTCGATGTTGGAATTCGTGATTATACAGGGGTTGTTATGGAAATTTGAAAGATATATATTTATATCGTTATTTCCAATTCGACATTTGTTTGTCGTAGAATTCGATATTGAATATAAGCCGATATATTTTCTATTTAGAGCCTTGTATTGAATATCGAATGTGATTTGGGTTTGTCGTGAATGGTGTCTTCACTAACACTGTTCTTGAACCCAGTTGAGAAAAGATTAAATCTTTTTTTTATTTAGATTTAATGAAGTGTACCAATTAAACAATATTTAATTGGAATAGAATTGATATTGATTTTTGGGTTTATCGTGAACAGTGTTTTAAATAACACTTGTTCTTTAACCCGATAATTAATGGAATGATATTTTGGGTTTACCGTGAACCGTGTTTTAAATGACACTGATTCTTTAACCCAGTTAACGATTAAAACTAAGTGGAGTTTTAATGAATCTTTAATTAGATTGAAATAATCGAGAATGGAGTATCACCAGTTTTACTTCAGGCGATAGTTAAATCTTTAATTAGATTTGAACGTGAAATGGTAAGTGAATTTACCGATAACACTGTGGTGTTAGATATGAAGTATTACCAGTTTTACTTCATGGGATTAATAGGTTGGGATTGGGAAATTAAAACAAATGATTACTTCGGTAAGTTTCGTTAATCCCGACAAGTTGAATCGAAATTCAAAAGAAGATTAAAGAATAAATCCAAGAAATTTATCTTGGATAAAATTAATGGGAACCTTTCCCTATGAATGTGAAATTTAGAAACTAACTGTCGGTTAGCCAAGCAGAATGGTTTTCTGAATATTGATCTGATGTTGGTTTCGGCCTTCGGGGTTAATATTTGGGGAATTATTCTCTTGATTAATTTACGGTTAGTGACTAATGAATTGGAATGAGGCGTATGTTGTGTTTGTGTAACACTTATTTAAAATATACGCGAGTTATTCAGAAAGACCGGGTTTATCCCATTCTGAATAACTGATACGACGATAAGTCGAAGATGAAGACGATGGTCGAAGACCGGAGGTCTTCACGTCGTTTGGGTGATAACTGATGATCTTGATTGGGTTGTACACCCAAAAAGATGGAAATAGTTGGTGATCGTCCAGACGTACTTGGAGATCGATGGATATGCGGGGTACTAGGTGCCTCCGGTTTCGTTCAGACCCAGAACGGACTTGTAAATGGACTGTGTGTCTGACATTGGATTTTAGTCCGTGTGGTTGATCTCTATTAAATATATATCTGTTTGGCGGCAGAGAATTTATTCTCTTGCTTAACGTCCTTCTCTGAGACGTACGAGCTCAGGGGTTATATATTGATGGATATCAAACGCATGGAGTGAATTGCTTGTGTGGCATGCCTAAGTGGCAATTGATCGAGGCTTCTGTTGAAAAGCAAAGTCTTGTGGTGATGATCAAAGCACGGCCTTTGTGGCGTAGCTTTGTGTAACGTTTACTTCGCGAGTTTCACACTCGGTATGAACCAAAAACGGGAGACGGACCTCAGGGAGGGCATGCGTTTCTTTCTAGTTAGAAGTGGCGTCAGTGGTTTTACATGCCCTGACGAGTTTGACTTATGTGGTTGTTGCTGTTGCGAGGCGCCTCGGATTGATCGGTCGTTCTCGAACCGATGGAGTCATTCGTTGGCTCATTTACGCCCCATAGGGCGGGGAAACGCATGTTCAGGGTTTAAGTTTAATCCACATCGGTGGACCGGCCCTGTCGCTCCAAGGGTCGATGCGCTCTGACCCTGTGGCTCGGGCTAGAGAGTCACGAAAACGGTTGAGGACTATCTTTTGCCTCGGTTCATAGACGGAAATCCAATTTCCAAATACGTGACATTTGCGGTTTTATTTGTAAACCTATATATGGCGACATGATATATGGTACCCATGCCGCCTATGATTGATACTTATGATTTGAAGTTGTCTAATACACTATGCACTTATTATAGTATCAAACGATTTGTTTTAAACGTATCAAGCATTCTTTGGCTGTAATAAGGGAAAACCCTATCCTCGGCTGCTTTGCATTGTGTGATGGGACCTGGGTCTTATAACAGCTTCATTTTTCTTTATTTATCATTGCGCTGTTTGTTTTATGCACTGGTATTCTTGGGAGGAAACCCGTTCCGTGTTATACGGCGTTGTCCCTTGATTTACCGAACTTTGAAAATAAAGATAAATAATTGTTTTAGTTCTCACACCAGTCACATGACTGACCTGGAGTTTTTTGTTTTAACCTAAACTCTGGGTGCCCCTATTTTCGACACGGGCAGCTAGTAGTTTTGGTTTTGCAGATTTATATTCACAGGATCCTGGTTTACAGCTGGAATGATATCCGGAAAGCTTTGTATCCGTATATCTCTTCTAGTTGTGTATTGTATTATTTTCCGCTGCTATGTATTTAAATGTAATTTAAATCTCTGATATTTCTGTGTAATATTCATTTATACTCTGTATATTCTTGTAATCTGGTGCATTGTTGTAATATACAATGAAATGTTCTTCTGTATGTGTTCTGTTGTGGTTTGTTCTCGAACTATCCGACGCTTTCCTTTACGGGGAAGTTACGGGTTTTCACAGTTGGTATCAGAGCTTTGGTTTACCAAGCTCAGAGAACAAGGCACATTAGAACCATACGAAAGAATTCATCAGATATTGGATTAGTAATATCCAATGGGAATGACTCGTTAGAGATAGGATCAGTAGTATCCTAGAACGAGTGTGGAGAGTATATTTTTTTTAAATGAAAACTAATTTTGTTTTGAAAATTTAAATCAATTATTCGTATTTGATTATTTATTTTGTATTGATTAGGACAATCCAATATATAAAAGATTTTGCATATGCGCCTAGCTAGCGTGTATTCGAAGTTTTGATATATTGGATAGATATAGAATTACACTCTAATCGCCCGGAGATGATTTTGATGATGGAGCTCCATCATTAGAATTTATATTCGAGTGACGAACGTGTAATATCTATATACTTCCTATTGACTGGTGTGAGAACCAAAATTAGATAGGGCTTATTGTTGTGATTTGGCATCAAAACATGATTTTTGTATATGTATCAAAATTATGAATTTGAAACTCTAATTCACTAATTGATTGATGTTTGTGTTGTTTGCTTATTTGTTTGCTAATTTTTAACCATTTAGCCTAATTGAATCAAATATTGAATTGTATTGAAAATTGGTCGCATTTGCTTGCATATACTTGCACTTACATTGAACAGGTCATAGCAAGGAGGCTAGAGCCGAAGGATAAAATTTGTTTGCCCGACAAATAGGTACCTGTTTACTACATAATTTACTGTTTTGTTTGGGTGATGATGATTTTATGAGCCTATTGGCTAGCGGCTTGGCTTTTTCATTTTCTTTTTGAGATCTGAAGGACTGGGGAAGCTATTTGAAATTCCCCGATGCTCCCATTGCAGGGGAGGTTATGGCGAAATTTTTCAAAAATTTAAGGTGTTAGCCAAATTTTTGAAAATTTGAAAATTCTCAGAAACTAAAGAGTTGGAGAATAGAAGCCAGATCGAGCGTAGAGTTGATTAATCAAACCACTTTCGACTTTGTTCCTTTTCGGGGACGAAAAGTTTTAAGTGGGGGAGATTGTAATAACCCGAAAATCTGGGCCAGTTTAAAATTTTTATTTTGGCAATTTTAGCGAATTTTGAATATTTAAAATAGGTTATTTTAAATAATATTGATGAGAAATTTATTTTGAATATAATTAGAACGTATATATTATACGCGTCGTCGTTAGAATATAAATAATTATATATAATTATAAAGGGAATTGAAAATGGCGCGGTAGTTCGATAATTCGATTTCAAACTTCAATTGAATGTACCGGGTGCAAAACAATCCGGATTTTAGTGAAACCAAAAATAATAGGATATAATTGATGATGTCTTTCCAACGAATCCGAAAAATCAAGATTTCATAGCGGGAATCAAAAGATATGTCCAGTTGAAATTTCTGAATAGTCGCTATGGAATTCAGGCCCTTAAAAATGGAAATTTTGCAAATGACCTCGGATTTCGACGAAACCAGTTTTGTTGGGTCCGTGATGTTAAGTTATTGCTAGGTTTCAAATTTCATAATTTTTCGAATCAATATGTGAGCGTGGCAAAGGAAAACGCGTTTGACCAGTTTCAGTTGATTTTAATCGACTGGAAAATGGCCATTTTTCCAACGGTCTCAGAATTCAACGAAACTAGTTTTGTTAGGACCGTATCGTCAATACGAAGCTAGAAAATATTTTTCTGGAATTTTTCTGGTTAGTATGTGACCCCGGTAATTCGAAATGTACGTTTAAAATTCAATATAGCGATTTAAATGTAAATTTAACGGGAACTGATCTTAACGTCCGAATCAACCTACGATACATATCCCATTGTGTTCGGAATGGGGGTAAAACGCTTGGGACGGCAGGCGGTGGGTTCGATTCTGAAGTCGATAGGAAAAGTTACCTTTTGGCGAGAAATAAAATAATTAAATAATAATAATAAAAAAAACCCTTTTCCTCCCCTTTAATCTCGTTCTGCCCCCCCCCCCCCCCCCCCCGATTAAATTCATTCCACAGAAAAATAAAAAAAATAAAAGAAAAGAAAGGGGAGGAGCTGTCGCTCCTCCACCGGAGGCCATCGCGGCCTGGCAACGCGCCGCCCAAGGCGCCGCGCATCTCTCCCTCCCGCTCCTCTCTTCTCCGTTCCAGTCAAACCCCAGCACCCCAAGACCCACAGACCCGCCACTTCCCGAACCCTACCACTCCGCCGCACCTTCAGGTGGCCGCCGCCGTGCCTCTGCCGCACTCCTCCAGCTCCGACGAGCCCCACCGCGAGCGAACGCCCCCCCCCCCTTTTTTCTTCGATACAGTAAGTTTTTTTTTTACTTTACTTTATTTTATTTTTATTGTTATCTGAAAACTGACTTTAAAAGAAAAAGCATTAAAAACTGATTTTGATTTTAAAGGGGAAAAAAAATGATTTTAAAAGAAAAAGCATTAAAAACTGATTTATTTTAATTAGGATTAAAAACAAATTTCGATTTTAAGTTTAAAAATTATTTTTTTTGAAAAGGCGGAATCTACGAATTAAAAATATGATTTTTATATGTTGAACTTCGAATTAAAAATATGATTTTTATATATTGAACTTCGAATTAAAAATATGATTTTTATATATTGAACTTCGAATTAAAAATATGATTTTTATATATTGAACTTCGGATTAAAAATATGATTTTTATATGTTGAACTTCGGATTAAAAATATGATTTTTATATGTTGAACTTCGGATTAAAAATATGATTTTTATATGTTGAACTTCGGATTAAAAATATGATTTTTATATGTTGAACTTCGGATTAAAAATATGATTTTTATATGTTGAACTTCGAATTAAAAATATGATTTTTATATGTTGAACTTCGAATTAAAAATGTGATTTTTATATATTGAATAGCGAAGTAAAAATTCGATTTTTATATATGTAGTGGCTACGGGCGACGAAGTTGACGAAGATGCGATAGCAATGAAGATTTCTATCAGTGAAGAGCCGTGAAGTTAGGATAGCTTTCGGTGAGAATTTATCACCTTTCAATTTATTTTTCTAGTTATATATATATACTAGGATGCAGACGGTGCTTAGTAGCACCCGACACAATCGTCCACAGACCATGGACTTGTTTGTTTGGCAGTGTTGTTAGTTAGATTGTTTGGGTTGATTTGAATTGTTTGGTGAAATGAAATTGATATGATTGATGTGTGAATGGCGTGGGCCTTCACTAGACCAGGGATAAGGCTAGGCCTCGTCCCGTTTCTAGTATCGTGCCGTTATGCCGCCGAAATTTTCTAAAATAATTTAGAAAAATAAAAATATCATTTTATTGTGTGAATGAACTGAATAGAAATTCATATGTTGGAATAAAATGTTTTATCGTTAAAAATATAATTTTTAACGTGAATGTGAATAAATAAAATATTCATTTGCAAACCAGACGGTTTGTTTATGTACACCTATTTGAAGGACATTGATTGGGTCGATAAATTTTACACATCGCCCAACTGCACAAATAAAATCTGTGTTTGTTTGTTTGAAACCCCACACGGGTGTTAGGATAAGATATGCCGTTCACTCATCCTGATTGATTAAATATGTCGATCGATTGATTGACAGGCTGTTATAAGCGTTGAATATCTATATTTGATGCTTATACAGTGTAGTGCACTTTGGTTGATGGTTGATTATTTTTCAATGCTATGATATACATGTGTTGTATGAAAATCCATATAATTAACTTTATATGGTAATTGATTGGGCCTCATTCCAATTTGAATAATAAAGAATATTATAAAATAAAGGTTCATGTGTTGACAGTTTCATCCATTGAGATTGGTCATGTGTTGAACGAAATATTTTAATAATAAAGTTTACATCTTTATCAATATAAAATAAAGGTTCATGTGTTGACAGTTTCATCCATTGAGATTGGTCATGTGTTGAACGAAATATTTTAATAATAAAGTTTACATCTTTATCAATATAAAATAAAGGTTCATGTGTTGACAGTACTCATCCATTGAGATTGGTCATGTGTTGAACGAATTTTTTTGATAATAACAACTATTTTGAAAAAGAAATATTTGAAATAGAATATTTGAAAATAGAAATTTATGAAGCCGTGTTGATTAGATTGACGCCATTTTGACGTAAACGATATTTATATCGATTTCGAAATGAAATGAATTGAAAACGATTTCGAAATGAAATGAATTGAAAACGATTTCAAAATGAAATGAATTAAAAACGATTTCGAAATGAATTGAATTAAAAACGATTTCGAAATGAATTGAATTGAAAACGATTTCGAAATGAATTGAATTGAAAACGATTTCGAAATGAATTGAATATATAATGATTTCGAAATGAATTGAATATATAACGATTTCGAAATGAATTGAATTGAAAACGATTTCAAAATGAATTGAATTGAAAACGATTTCGAAAGGAATTGAAAACGAATTCAAATTGAATTGAAAGCGAATTGAAATGAATTCAAATTGAATTGAAATTTGAATTGAATAGAAATGAATTTTAAAACGAATTTATAAAGAAGAATTCAATTTTGATTTGAATTGAAATGGAAGTTGAAATTGCTTTTGAAACGAATTTTAAAACTATTTATATAATTCGTTTTAAATAGAAATCGACGAAATATATATTATATATATTATATATATATAATATAATGGCCAGAATAGAACGCGCAGCGCCGCGGCAGTTCGTGAATTTCGACCATTTATTTCAAACGGACATTGCGGGAGATCCGACCGTCGGATTCTCCTAAAACCGGAACCGTTGGGTTCGTATCGAAAAGAGCTTTCTAACGAATATTAGAAATTTGAAATCTAACGGTTGGATTTGGAATTATGTCCAAATCAAATTTGAAAAAGGTCGCTGTAAGTGCAGTTCGATGGCCATTGATGGAAATCGACTGTACGGGCCTTGATAAAATTATTAAAAATAGTAATAATTTGTGTAAAATCATAAGAAATGGTTTAGAAGGATTGGGATGAAAAACTCCATATTTGAAAAGATAAAAATAGATTTTTATCGAAATGAACTAGTTTTGAACTAGAAATATAATTCTATTTATTTTTAAATAAATAAATTGAATTTGAAAAGGGTTTTAAAAATAACCAGAATATCCAATGATTGCATTGGAGTGGATTTGAATCGAAATTGTCTTCGGAATATTTCGATGTTGGAATTCGTGATTATACAGGGGTTGTTATGGAAATTTGAAAGATATATATTTATATCGTTATTTCCAATACGACATTTGTTAGTCGTAGAATTCGATATTGAATATAAGCCGATATATTTTCTATTTAGAGCCTTGTATTGAATATCGAATGTGATTTGGGTTTGTCGTGAATGGTGTCTTCACTAACACTGTTCTTGAACCCAGTTGAGAAAAGATTAAATCTTTTTTTTATTTAGATTTAATGAAGTGTACCAATTAAACAATATTTAATTGGAATAGAATTGATATTGATTTTTGGGTTTATCGTGAACAGTGTTTTAAATAACACTTCTTCTTTAACCCGATAATTAATGGAATGATATTTTGGGTTTACCGTGAACCGTGTTTTAAATGACACTGATTCTTTAACCCAGTTAACGATTAAAACTAAGTGGAGTTTTAATGAATCTTTAATTAGATTGAAATAATCGAGAATGGAGTATCACCAGTTTTACTTCAGGCGATAGTTAAATCTTTAATTAGATTTGAACGTGAAATGGTAAGTGAATTTACCGATAACACTGTGGTGTTAGATATGAAGTATTACCAGTTTTACTTCATGGGATTAATAGGTTGGGATTGGGAAATTAAAACAAATGATTACTTCGGTAAGTTTCGTTAATCCCGACTAGTTGAATCGAAATTCAAAAGAAGATTAAAGAGTAAATCCAAGAAATTTATCTTGGATAAAATTAATGGGAACCTTTCCCTATGAATGTGAAATTTAGAAACTAACTGTCGGTTAGCCAAGCAGAATGGTTTTCTGAATATTGATCTGATGTTGGTTTCGGCCTTCGGGGTTAATATTTGGGGAATTATTCTCTTGATTAATTTACGGTTAGTGACTAATGAATTGGAATGAGGCGTATGCTGTGTTTGTGTAACACTTATTTAAAATATACGCGAGTTATTCAGAAAGACCGGGTTTATCCCATTCTGAATAACTGATACGACGATAAGTCAAAGATGAAGACGATGGTCGAAGACCGGAGGTCTTCACGTAGTTTGGGTGATAACTGATGATCTTGATTGGGCTGTACACCCAAGAAGATGGAAACAGTTGGTGATCGTCCAGACGTACTTGGAGATCGATGGATATGCGGGGTACTAGGTGCCTCCGGTTTCGTTCAGACCCAGAACGGACTTGTAAATGGACTGTGTGTCTGACATTGGATTTTAGTCCGTGTGGTTGATCTCTATTAAATATATATCTATTTGGCGGCAGAGAATTTATTCTCTTGCTTAACGCCCTTCTCTGAGACGTAAGAGCTCAGGGGTTATATATTGATGGATATCAAACGCATGGAGTGAATTGCCTGTGTGGCATGCCTAAGTGGCAATTGATCGAGGCTTCTGTTGAAAAGCAAAGTCTTGTGGTGATGATCAAAGCACGGCCTTTGTGGCGTAGCTTTGTGTAACGTTTACTTCGCGAGTTTCACACCCGGTATGAACCAAAAACGGGAGACGGACCTCAGGGAGGGCATGCGTTTCTTTCTAGTTAGAAGTGGCGTCAGTGGTTTTACACGCCCTGACGAGTTTGACTTATGTGGTTGTTGCTGTTGCGAGGCGCCTCGGATTGATCGGTCGTTCTCGAACCGATGGAGTCATTCGTTGGCTCATTTACGCCCCATAGGGCGGGGAAACGCATGTTCAGGGTTTAAGTTTAATCCACATCGGTGGACCGGCCCTGTCGCTCCAAGGGTCGATGCGCTCTGACCCTGTGGCTCGGGCTAGAGAGTCACGAAAACGGTTGAGGACTATCTTTTGCCTCGGTTCATAGACGGAAATCCAATTTCCAAATACGTGACATTTGCGGTTTTATTTGTAAACCTATATATGGCGACATGATATATGGTACCCATGCCGCCTATGATTGATACTTATGATTTGAAGTTGTCTAATACACTATGCACTTATTATAGTATCAAACGATTTGTTTTAAACGTATCAAGCATTCTTTGGCTGTAATAAGGGAAAACCCTATCCTCAGCTGCGTTGCGTTGTGTGATGGGACCTGGGTCTTATAACAGCTTCATTTTTCTTTATTTAGCATTGCGCTGTTTGTTTTATGCACTGGTATTCTTGGGAGGAAACCCGTTCCGTGTTATACGGCGTGGTCCCTTGATTTACCGAACTTTGAAAATAAAAATAAATAACTGTTTTAGTTCTCACACCAGTCACATGACTGACCTGGAGTTTATTGTTTTAACCTAAACTCTGGGTGCCCCTATTTTCGACACGGGCAGCTAGTAGTTTTGGTTTTGCAGATTTATATTCACAGGATCCTGGTTTACAGCTGGAATGATATCCGGAAAGCTTTGTATCCATATATCTCTTCTAGTTGTGTATTGTATTATTTTCCGCTGCTATGTATTTAAATGTAATTTAAATCTCTGATATTTCTGTGTAATATTCATTTATACTCTGTATATTCTTGTAATCTGGTGCATTGTTGTAATATACAATGAAATGTTCTTCTGTATGTGTTCTGTTGTGGTTTGTTCTCGAACTATCCGACGCTTTCCTTTACGGGGAAGTTACGGGTTTTCACATTTGAGAACAACCCACATCAGAGCACAAACTGAGGAACATTTTATTGCTGATTACAATAATTACATCAGAGTACAAGAATGTAACAGAGTATGAAATAGAAATACAATAATATCAGGGTTTTAAATTACATTTAAATAGCAGCGGAAAAATAATACAAATACACAATCGAATGGAATACACGGATACCGAGCTTTCCGAATATCGCTTCAGTTGTAAGCCAGGGTCCTGTAAATATATCTGCAAAAAGCTACTCGACTGCCCGTGTGGAAAATAAGGGCACCCGAGTTTGCCAGTGAAACAAACTACGGATCAGTCATGGGACTGGTATGAGAAATCTTAACTTAACTATCTAATAATAAGGCTAATCACAGGACCACGCCGCTAACGCGGAACAGGTTTATTCCATTGGATTGCCAGTGCATAAAATAAAGTAAAACGTTAAACAACGCAATGCTCTTTAGAAAAATGAAACCATTATAAGACCCAAGTCCCATCACACAATGCAACGCAAACCTGAGGAAAGGGTTTTACCTTATAATGGTCAAAAGATGCTTGATACAATAAAACGGATTTAGTATTAGTGTGTATACCTATGGGTACATATATATTTCAAAAACAATTTCAATCATAATGTATTAATCATAGACGACATAGTACCCCATCCTACTATGTCACCATACTAGTTCTACAATCAAAACCGCAAGGTCGTATGGGAAATTGGATTTCCATCATGAGTCGAGGCTAGGGGAAAGCTCCTCTCCGATTCGAGACACTCTAGCAAATGCCTCAGGATCCCCCGCAGTAAACCCATGGATGCGGTAGGGCCGGTCCCCGCCTATCGGCAGTGGATTAGTTAGGCCTGGACACACGCTTCCCGGTTCCTTTGAACCTATAGTATGACCACTAACAGCCTACAAAAATCTGAGGCGCCTCAAAATCCATCATCCACATAAGTAAAATGCCATTCGGTTTAAGCACTGACACTACCAATAGCTAGAAAGAAACGTGTGCACTCCCTACGGTCCTTATCCCGTTTTTGACTCATACCGGGGTGTGAGGCTCGTAAAGTCACACATAGCTATGCCATAATAGGCTATGCTTTGATCATCCCACAAGGCCCTGCTTTTCAACAAAAGCCATGATCAATTGCATCATGGCGTGCCACATTGACAATTCACGCCATGGGAACAATCACTATTAATATATACCAGGGTGTTAAGTAGAGAATAAATCCTCCACCACCAAACAAACATACATTAACAGAAATTGATTTAATTCACATGGAATGAAATCCAATGTCAGACACGCATCCATTTATTAGCTTATGCTCTGGGTTTGAGCGAAAACCAAATCTGAACAATCAACAATAGTCCGAACGGCCACCACTGAAGCCCCTTCAAGGTAGCTACTCCCATCAAGGGTCTCTGTAGTAACCCATCCATTCGATGTGAAGATCGTCGGTCTTCAAACACCGTCTTCATCTTCCACTCTTCATCATCGTAGTAATTATTCGGAATGGGTTAAACCCGGTCTTTCCGAATCATTCGCGTATTTTTATAGTTAAAAATCAAGTACTATAAAAACACATCCAATACCTCATTAAAATTCAGAATTATTCTTCTAATGAATTATTCATATTATCTTATCAAAGATAAGTTCTTTACATTTATTCTTAAATCTTTCTTTTAAAGATTTATTGAAAACACAATTTGGTTTTAAATATCAAAAATCATTATTCAATGATTAATTAAATCTAAGAAATTAATCTTATCTTTAACTACGTTAAAGAACTAATGTCATTTAAAACATAGTTCATGGTAAACCCAAAATCGTCTTCCATAAAATATAGAATCTTCACAGAAATCAAATCAATATATAATCGTTATAAATTTCTGTATCCAACCAATAATATAAATGGAATAATGGCAAAGCCTCTTAAATTCCATATGTAGTATCGGTCTTCTTTTACAGAAGCTTTTCTCGGATATAATTAATTCGAATTCTATTCAATTCCAATTTATTGTATTAAATATGAAAACTTTACTTTTGGAAAATTCCCATTTAAATCTTAATAAAAGATTTATAAATTCCAAATCATACTTTCACTGTCAGTTGGGTTAAAGAACACATGTCACTTAAAAACATGGTTCACAATAAACCTAACTCACGTTTCATCTTATTTCAATTACTAAATATAAGTAAAAGATTATTCTTTTAATTATCAATATTAAAAGATTATTCTTTTCACACGGGGTTTAAGAACATTGTTATTTAAAACACTATTCACGACAAACCCAAAATCCAATTTATTCGATTAAATTTTCAATGAAATATTAAATAGTTGGAAAATGTGAAAACCCGTAACTTCCCCGTAAAGGAAAGCGTCGGATAGTTCGAGAACAAACCACAACAGAACGCATATAAAAGAACATTTCATTGCATGTTACAACAATGCATCAGATTACAAGAATATACAGAGTATAAATGAATATTACACAGAAATATCAGAGATTTAAATTACATTTAAATACATAGCAGCGGAAAAATAATACAATACACAACTAGAATGAGATATACGGATACAAAGCATTCCGGATATCGTTCCAGCTGTAAACCAGGATCCTGTGAATATAGATCTGCAAAACCGAAACTACTAGCTGCCCGTGTCAAAATAGGGGCACCCAGAGTTTAGGTTAAAACAATAAACTCCAGGTCAGTCATGTGACTGGTGTGAGAACTAAAACAGTTATTAATCTTTATCTTAAAGTTAGGTAAATCAAGGGACCACGCCGTAAAACACGGAACGGGTTTCCTCCCCAGAATACCAGTGCATAAAACAAACAGCGCAATGCTAAATAAAGAAAAATGAAGCTGTTATAAGACCCAGGTCCCATCACACAATGTAACGCAGCCGAGGATAGGGTTTTTCCCTTATAACAGCCAAAGAATGCTTGATACGTTTAAAACAAATCATTTGATACTATTATAAGTGCATAGTGTATAAAACAACTTCAAATCATAAGTATCAATCATAGGCGGCATGGGTACCATATATCATGTCGCCATATATAGGTTTACAAATAAAACCGCAAATGTCACGTATTTGGAAATTGGATTTCCATCTATGAACCGAGGCAAAAGATAGTCCTTAACCGATTCGAGACTGCCTAGCCCGTGTCTCAGGATCAGAACGCATCGACCCTTGGAGCGACAGGGCCGGTCCACACGGAGTGGATTAAAAATGCCTGAGCACTACGTTTCGCCGCCCTTTGGGGCGTAAGCGAGCCAACTAGTGACTCCATCGGACCCGGATCGTCCGATCTAACCGAGGCGCCTCGCAACAGCAACAACCACATAAGTCAAACTCGTCAGGGCGTGTAAAACCACTGACGCCACTTTTAGCTAGGAGGAAACGTAGGCCCTCCCTGAGGTCCTTTCTCCCGTTTCTGGTTCATACCGGGGTGCGAGGCTCGCGAATCAACGCTACACAAAGCTACGCCACAAAGACCGTGCTTTGATCATCAACCACAAGACTTTGCTTTTCAACAGAAGCCTTGATCATTTGCATCTTAGCATGCCACACAGGCAAACCATCCTATGCAACCGATATCAGTCACACAGAATGAAATCCGATGTCAGACACACAGTCCATTTACAAGTCCGTTCTGGGTCTGAACGAAACCGGAGGCACCTAGTACCCCGCATATCCATCGATCTCCAAGCACGTCTGGACGATCACTAACTGTTTCCATCTTCTTGGGTGTACAGCCCAATCAAGATCATTAGTAATCACCCAAACGACGTGAAGACTTCCGGTCTTCGACCACCGTCTTCATCTTCGACTTATCGTCGTATCAGTTATTCAGAATGGGATAAACCCGGCCTTTCCGAATAACTCGCGTATATTTTAAATAAGTGTTACAAAAACACAACATACGCCTCATTCCAATTCATTAGTCACTAACCGTAAATTAATCAAGAGAATAATTCCCCAAATATTAACCCCGAAGGCCGAAACCAACATCAGATCAATATCCAGAAAACCATTCTGCTTGGCTAACCGACACCTAGTTTCTAAATTTCACATTCATAGGGAAAGGTTCCCATTAATTTTATCCAAGATGAATTTCTTGAATTTATTCTTTAATCTATTTTTGAATATCAATTCAAACTAGTCGGGATTAGCGAACCTTACCGAAGTAATCATTTATTTTAATTTCCCAATCCCAACCTATTCATCCCATGAAGTAAAACTGGTAATACTTCATATCTAACACCACAGTGTTATCGGTAAATTCAATTACCATTTTATGTTCAAATCTAATTAAAGATTTAACTATCGCGTGGAGAAAAACTGGTGATACTCCATTTTCGATCATTTCAATCTAATTAAAGATTCATTAAAACTCCTTTTAGTTTTAATCTTCGACTGGGTTAAAGAATCAGTGTCATTTAAAACACGGTCCACGATAAACCCAAAATCACATTCCATTAATTATCGGGTTAAAGAACAAGTGTTATTTAAAACACTGTTCACGATAAACCCAAAAATCAATATCAATTCAATTCCAATTAAATATTATTTAATTGGTACACTTCATTAAATCTAAATAAAAAGATTTAATCTTTTCTCAACTGGGTTCAAGAACAGTGTTAGTGAAGACACCATTCACGACAAACCCAAATCACATTCGATATTCAATACATGGCTCTGAATAGAAAATATATCGGCTTATATTCAATATCGAATTCTACGACTAACAAATGTCGTATTGGAAATAACGATATATATATATATCTTTCAAATTTCCGTAACAACATCTGTATAATCACGAATTCCAACATCGAAATATTCCGGAGACAATTTCGATTCAAATCCACTCCAATACAATCCTTGGATATTCTGGTTATTTTTAAAACCCCTTTTAAATTCAATTTATTTATTTAAAAATAAATAGAATTATAATTCTAGTTCAAAACTAGTTCAATTCGATAAAAATCTATTTTTTTCTTTTCAAATCTGGAGTTTTTCATCCCAATTCTTTCTAAATCATTTCTTATGATTTTACACAAATTATTGCTATTTTTAATAATTTTATCAAAGCCCGTACAGTCGATTTCCATCAATGGCCATCGAAATGCACTTACAGCGACCTTTTTCAAATTTGATTTGGACATAATTCCAAATCCAACCGTTAGATTTCAAATCTCTAATATTCATTAGAAAGCTCTTTTCGATACGAACCCAAAGGTTCCGGTTTTAGGAGAATCCGACGGTCAGATCTCCCGTAATGTCCATTTGAAATAAATGGTCGAAATTCACGAACTGCCGCGGCGCGGCGCGTTCTATTCAGGCCATTATATTATATATATAATATATACTTCGACGATTTCTATTTAAAACGAATTATATAAATAGTTTTAAATTCGTTTCAAAAGCAATTTCAACTTCCTTTTCAATTCAAATCAAAATTGAATTCTTCTTTATAAATTCCTTTCTATTCAATTCAAATTTCAATTCAATTTGAATTCATTTCAATTTGCTTTCAATTCCATTTGAAATCGTTTTCAATTCAATTCATTTCGAAATCGTTTTCAATTCATTTCATTTCGAAATTGTTATATATTCAATTCATTTCGAAATCGTTTTCAATTCAATTCATTTCGAAATCGTTTTCAATTCAATTCACTTCGAAATCGTTATATATTCAATTCATTTCGAAATCGTTTAAAATCGATATAAATATCGTTCACGTCAAAATGGCGTCAATCTAATCAACACGGCTTCATAAATTTCTATTTTCAAATATTCTATTTCAAATATTTCTTTTTCAAAATAGTTGTTATTATCAAGATATTTCGTTCAACACATGACCAATCTCAATGGATGAGTACTGTCAACACATGAACCTTTATTTTATATTGATAAAGATGTAAATTTTATTACTAAAATATTTCGTTCAACACATGACCAATCTCAATGGATGAGACTGTCAACACATGAACCTTTATTTTATATTGATAAAGATGTAAATTTTATTACTAAAATATTTCGTTCAACACATGACCAATCTCAATGGATGAGACTGTCAACACATGAACCTTTATTTTATATTGATAAAAATGTAAATTTTATTACTAAAATATTTCGTTCAACACATGACCAATCTCAATGGATGAGACTGTCAACATATGAACCTTTATTTTATAATATTCTTTATTTTTCAAATTGGAATGAGGCCCAATCAATTACCATATAAAATTAATTATATGGATTTTCATACATCACATGTATATAATAGCAGGTTCAAAATAATCAACCATCAACCAAAGTGCACTACACTGTATAAGCATCAAATATAGATATCTAACGCTTATAACAGCCTGTCAATCAATCGATCGACATATTTAATAAATCAGGATGAGTGAACTTCAAATTTCATCCCAACACCCGTGTGGGGTTTCAAACAATCAAACACAGATTTTTATTCGTGCAGTTGGGCGATGTGTAAAATTTATCGACCCAATCAATGTCCTTCAAATAGGTGAACATAAACAAACCGTCTGGTTTGTAAATGAATATTTATTTATTCACATTCACGTTAAAAATTATATTTTTAACGACAAATCATTTTATTCCATCATATGAATTTCTATTCAGTTCATTCTTTAAATAAAATGATATTTTTATTTTTCTAACTTATTTTAGAAAATTTCGGCGGCGTAACGGCACGATACTAGAAACGGGACAAGGCCTAGCCTTATCCCCGGTCTAGTGAAGGCCAACGCCATTCACACATCAATCAAAATCACCAAACAACCAAATTCAAATCAAATCATATAACTAAGCTATGCAACCAAACAAACAAGTCCATGGTCTGTGGACGATTGTGTCGGGTGCTTCTAAGCACCGTCTGCATCCTAGTATATATATATAACTAGAAAATGAAATTGAAAGGTGAGAAATTCTCACCGAAAGCTATCCTAGCTCCACGGCACTTCATTGATAGAAATCTTCATCGCTATCGCATCTTCGTCATCTTCGTGGCCCGTTGTCACGATATATATAAAAATCACACCTTTTTATATTTCGATGTCTTTAAAATAAAAATCACATTTTTATTTATTCACTTTCAATTTAAAAATCATATTTTTATAATCACTTCATATATTTAAAAAATCGAATTTTTACTATGCTATTCAGTATATAAAAATCATATTTTTATTTCTTCTTCATATATATTTTCGACGCTTCATGCTATATATATTATATTTTTATATTTCTACTTCATATATAAAGGTCGAATTTTTATTTCATCGCTAAAGAATATAAAAATCAAAACTTTAAAACGATGATATATATATAAAAATCACTTCTCTTCTAAATTAAAAATCACTTCTCTTCTAAATTAAAAATCACTTCTCTTCTAAATTAAAAATCACTTCTCTTCTAAATTAAAAATCACTTCTTTTCTACCATATAAATAGTTCACCTTTTTGTTTCGCTACTATATTTTTATTAGCAAAAACAAGGACATTTCTATTTTGTAGGCTAAAAATATAATCTTTTAACAAACATACATTATAGTTTTAACCAAACAAAATTTATATTTTTAATCATACAAAAATTATAGATTTCTTCTTATGTAAAAATTATGGCTTTAGGGTGTTAATAATCCTAGCTTTAGGGTGTAAAAAAAAAAAAAAAAATTCGGATTTCCAAAAACAATACATAAAAAAAAAACAGACAGTAAAACACTCACTGTGGGGTGTCTGGGCCAGCGGGGGTGGCGCGCTTCGCAGCGGAGACCGACTGTGGAGGCCCCATTGTTGCGGCAGCTAGGACTTCATTTACTCGCGGTCGTCTGAAGGGGTTAGGGCAGGCGAATGAGGGTCTTGGGCTTCAATCGGAGGAGAGATGAACGAGAAAGGGAAATGGGTGGCCAAGGAGGTGGTGCGCCAGTCGGGGGAGGCTCGTTGGACCGAGGAGAGGGTGCGGGGCGTTCTCGAGTTGGGCGTCGGTCTTCAGGAGATTCGGAGGGAGGGAGAGCTGGAGATGGAGCGGAGGAGGAAGGCGTCGCGTGGCAGGCGGAGGCGCTCCTCCGATGGCGGCTCTAGCATCGAACGACCGGTTTTAGTTTTAGGTTTTTTTTTCTTTCTGAAATGAATTCGGAGGGGGGGGGGCCAGAGAGAAATAAGGGGAGGAGAGAGGTAGTGCTATTTTTTTTATTTTAATTCGAAAAAAAGGTTGACTTTTACATACGACCTCTAAACGAGGCCCACCGCCTGTCGCCCATAGCGTTTTACCCCCATTCCGAACCCAATGGGATATGTATCGCAAGCTGATTCTATCGTCTCGATAAGTTTCCGTTGAATTTTCATTTAAATTGCTATATTGAATTTTAAACGTACATTTCAAATTACCGGGGTCACATACTAACTCTAAAAATTCTCGAAAAATATTTTCTAGCTTCGTATTGACGATACGATCCTAAGAAAACTAGTTTCGTCGAATTCTGAGACCGTTAGAAAAATGGCCAATTTCCAGTCGATTAAAATCAACTGAAACTAGTCAAACGCGTTTTCCTTTGCCACGCTCACATATTGAATCGAAAAATTATGAAATTTGAAACCTAGCAATAATTTGACATCCCGGACCCAACAAAACTGGTTTCGTCGAAATCCGAGGTCATTTGCAAAATGTCCATTTTTAAGGGCCTGAATTCCATAGCGACTATTCAGAATTTTCAACTGGACATATCTTTTGATTCCCGCTACGAAATTTTGATTTTTCGGATTCGTTGGAAAGATATTATCAAATAGATCCTATGATTTTTGGTTTCACTAAAATCCGGATTGTTTTGCACCCGGTACGTTCAATTGAAATTTGAAATCGAATTATCGAACTACCGCGCCGTTTTCAATTCTATTTATAATTATATATAAATATTTATATCCCAACGACGACGCATATAATATATACGTCGAATTATATTCAAAATAAATTTCACGTCGATATTATTTAAAATAATCCATTTCAAATAATCAAAATTCGCTAAAATAGCCAAAATTAAAATTTTAAACTGGCCCAGATTTTCCGGGTTGTTACAATCTCCCCCACTTAAAACTTTTCGTCCCCGAAAAGGAACAAAGTCGAAAGTGGTTTGATTAATAAGCTCTACATTCGATCTGGCTTCCATTCTCCAACTTTTCAGTTTCTGAGAATTTTCAAAATTTCAAAAATTTGGCTAACACCCTAAATTTTCGAAAAATTTCGCCATAACCTCCCCTGCACCGGGAGCATCGGGGAATTTCAAATAGCTTCCCTGGTCCTTCAGATCTCAAAAAGAAAAAGAAAAAGCCAAGCGGCTAGCCAATAGCCTCATAAAATCATCATCACCCAAACAAAACAGGAAATTATGTAGTAAACATGTACCTATTTGTCGGGCAAACAAATTTTATTCTCTGCTCTAGCCTCCTTGCTATGACCTGTTCAATATAAGCATATGTATATGCAAGCAAATGCAACCAATTTTCAATACAATCCAATATTTGGTTCAATTAGGCATAAATGGTTCAAAATCATCAAACAATTTAAACAAGCAACACAAACATCAATCAATTAGTGAATTAGAGTTTCAAATTCATAACTTTGATACATATACAAAAATCATGTTTTGATGCCAAATCACAACAATAGGCCCTATCTAATTTTGGTTCTCACACCAGTCAATAGGAAATATATAGAAAGCCCACTTTCATCACTCGAACATAAATTCTAATGATGGAGCTCCATCATCTAAATCATCTCCGGGCGATTAGAGTGTAATTCTATATCTATCCAGTATATTAAAATTTCGAATACACGCGGATCAGACGTATACGCAAAATCTATATATACAGGATTGTCCACATCAATATAAATAGATAATCAAATATGAATAATTGATTTAAATTTCAAAACAAAATTGTTTTCATTTGAAAATATACTCTTCACACTCGTTCTAGAATACTACTGATCCTATCTCTAACGAGTCATTCTAATTGGATATTACTAATCCAATATCTGATGAATTCTTTCGTACAGTTCTAATGTGTCTTGTTCTCTGAGCTTTGTAAACCAAAGCTCTGATACCAACTGTGAAAACCCGTAACTTCCCCGTAAAGGAAAGCATCGGATAGTTCGAGAACAAACCACAACAGAACGCATATAAAAGAACATTTCATTGCATGTTACAACAATGCATCAGATTACAAGAATATACAGAGTATAAATGAATATTACACAGAAATATCAGAGATTTAAATTACATTTAAATACATAGCAGCGGAAAAATAAAACAATACACACCTAGAATGGGATATACGGATACAAAGCTTTCCGGATATCGTTCCAGCTGTAAACCAGGATCCTGTGAATATAGATCTGCAAAACCGAAACTACTAGCTGCCCGTGTCTAAATAGGGGCACCCAGAGTTTAGGTTAAAACAATAAACTCCAGGTCAGTCATGTGACTGGTGTGAGAACTAAAACAGTTATTAATCTTTATCTTAAAGTTAGGTAAATCAAGGGACCACGCCGTAAAACACGGAACGGGTTTCCTTCCCAGAATACCAGTGCATAAAACAAACAGCGCAATGCTAAATAAAGAAAAATGAAGCTGTTATAAGACCCAGGTCCCATCACACAATGTAACGCAGCCGAGGATAGGGTTTTTCCCTTATAACAGCCAAAGAATGCTTGATACGTTTAAAACAAATCATTTGATACTATTATAAGTGCATTGTGTATAAAACAACTTCAAATCATAAGTATCAATCATAGGCGGCATGGGTACCATATATCATGTCGCCATATATAGGTTTACAAATAAAACCGCAAATGTCACGTATTTGGAAATTGGATTTCCATCTATGAACCGAGGCAAAAGATAGTCCTCAACCGATTCGAGACTGCCTAGCCCGAGTCTCAGGATCAGAACGCATCGACCCTTGGAGCGACAGGGCCGGTCCACACGGAGTGGATTAAAAATGCCTGAGCACTACGTTTCGCCGCCCTTTGGGGCGTAAGCGAGCCAACTAGTGACTCCATCGGACCCGGATCGTCCGATCTAACCGAGGCGCCTCGCAACAGCAACAACCACATAAGTCAAACTCGTCAGGGCGTGTAAAACCACTGACGCCACTTTTAGCTAGGAGGAAACGTAGGCCCTCCCTGAGGTCCTTTCTCCCGTTTCTGGTTCATACCGGGGTGCGAGGCTCGCGAATCAACGCTACACAAAGCTACGCCACAAAGGCCGTGCTTTGATCATCAACCACAAGACTTTGCTTTTCAACAGAAGCCTTGATCATTTGCATCTTAGCATGCCACACAGGCAAACCATCCTATGCAACCGATATCAGTCACACAGAATGAAATCCGATGTCAGACACACAGTCCATTTACAAGTCCGTTCTGGGTCTGAACGAAACCGAAGGCACCTAGTACCCCGCATATCCATCGATCTCCAAGCACGTCTGGACGATCACTAACTGTTTCCATCTTCTTGGGTGTACAGCCCAATCAAGATCATTAGTAATCACCCAAACGACGTGAAGACTTCCGGTCTTCGACCACCGTCTTCATCTTCGACTTATCGTCGTATCAGTAATTCAGAATGGGATAAACCCGGCCTTTCCGAATAACTCGCGTATTTTTTAAATAAGTGTTACAAAAACACAACATACGCCTCATTCCAATTCATTAGTCACTAACCGTAAATTAATCAAGAGAATAATTCCCCAAATATTAACCCCGAAGGCCGAAACCAACATCAGATCAATATCCAGAAAACCATTCTGCTTGGCTAACCGACAGCTAGTTTCTAAATTTCACATTCATAGGGAAAGGTTCCCATTAATTTTATCCAAGATGAATTTCTTGAATTTATTCTTTAATCTATTTTTGAATATCAATTCAAACTAGTCGGGATTAGCGAACCTTACCGAAGTAATAATTTATTTTAATTTCCCAATCCCAACCTATTCATCCCATGAAGTAAAACTAGTAATACTTCATATCTAACACCACAGTGTTATCGGTAAATTCAATTACCATTTTACGTTCAAATCTAATTAAAGATTTAACTATCGCCTGGAGCAAAACTGGTGATACTCCATTTTCGATCATTTCAATCTAATTAAAGATTCATTAAAACACCTTTTAGTTTTAATCTTCGACTGGGTTAAAGAATCAGTTTCATTTAAAACACGATCCACGATAAACCCAAAATCACATTCCATTAATTATCGGTTTAAAGAACAAGTGTTATTTAAAACACTGTTCACGATAAACCCAAAAATCAATATCAATTCAATTCCAATTAAATATTATTTAATTGGTACACTTCATTAAATCTAAATAAAAAGATTTAATCTTTTCTCAACTGGGTTCAAGAACAGTGTTAGTGAAGACACCATTCACGACAAACCCAAATCACATTCGATATTCAATACAAGGCTCTGAATAGAAAATATATCGGCTTATATTCAATATCGAATTCTACGACTAACAAATGTCGTATTGGAAATAACGATATATATATATATCTTTCAAATTTAAGTAACAACATCTGTATAATCACGAATTCCTACATCGAAATATTCCGGAGACAATTTCGATTCAAATCCACTCCAATGCAATCATTGGATATTCTGGTTATTTTTAAAACCCCTTTTAAATTCAATTTATTTATTTAAAAATAAATAGAATTATAATTCTAGTTCAAAACTAGTTCAATTCGATAAAAATCTATTTTTATCTTTTCAAATCTGGAGTTTTTCATCCCAATTCTTTCTAAATCATTTCTTATGATTTTACACAAATTATTGCTATTTTTAATAATTTTATCAAGGCCCGTACAGTCGATTTCCATCAATGGCCATCGAACTGCACTTACAGCGACCTTTTTCAAATTTGATTTGGACATAATTCCAAATCCAACCGTTAGATTTCAAATCTCTAATATTCATTAGAAAGCTCTTTTTGATACGAACCCAACGGTTCCGGTTTTAGGAAAATCCGACGGTCGGATCTCCCGTAATGTCCGTTTGAAATAAATGGTCGAAATTCACGAACTGCCGCGGCGCGGCGCATTCTATTCAGGCCATTATATTATATATATAATATATATAATATATACTTCGACGATTTCTATTTAAAACGAATTATATAAATAGGTTTAAATTCATTTCAAAAGCAATTTCAACTTCCTTTTCAATTCAAATCAAAATTGAATTCTTCTTTATAAATTCCTTTCTATTCAATTCAAATTTCAATTCAATTTGAATTCATTTCAATTCGCTTTCAATTCCATTTGAAATCGTTTTCAATTCAATTCATTTCGAAATCGTTTTCAATTCATTTCATTTCGAAATTGTTATATATTCAATTCATTTCGAAATCGTTTTCAATTCAATTCATTTCGAAATCGTTTTCAATTCAATTCATTTCGAAATCGTTATATATTCAATTCATTTCGAAATCGTTTAAAATCGATATAAATATCGTTCACGTCAAAATGGCGTCAATCTAATCAACACGGCTTCATAAATTTCTATTTTCAAATATTCTATTTCAAATATTTCTTTTTCAAAATAGTTGTTATTATCAAGATATTTTGTTCAACACATGACCAATCTCAATGGATGAGTACTGTCAACACATGAACCTTTATTTTATATTGATAAAGATGTAAATTTTATTACTAAAATATTTCATTCAACACATGACCAATCTCAATGGATGAGACTGTCAACACATGAACCTTTATTTTATATTGATAAAGATGTAAATTTTATTACTAAAATATTTCGTTCAACACATGACCAATCTCAATGGATGAGACTGTCAACACATGAACCTTTATTTTATATTGATAAAGATGTAAATTTTATTACTAAAATATTTCGTTCAACACATGACCAATCTCAATGGATGAGACTGTCAACACATGAACCTTTATTTTATATTGATAAAGATGTAAATTTTATTACTAAAATATTTCGTTCAACACATGACCAATCTCAATGGATGAGACTGTCAACACATGAACCTTTATTTTATAATATTCTTTATTTTTCAAATTGGAATGAGGCCCAATCAATTACCATATAAAATTAATTATATGGATTTTCATACATCACATGTATATAATAGCATTGAAAAATAATCAACCATCAACCAAAGTGCACTACACTGTATAAGCATCAAATATAGATATCTAACGCTTATAACAACCTGTCAATCAATCGATCGACATATTTAATAAATCAGGATGAGTGAACTTCAAATTTCATCCCAACACCCGTGTGGGGTTTCAAACAATCAAACACAGATTTTTATTCGTGCAGTTGGGCGATGTGTAAAATTTATCGACCCAATCAATGTCCTTCAAATAGGTGAACATAAACAAACCGTCTGGTTTGTAAATGAATATTTATTTATTCACATTCACGTTAAAAATTATATTTTTAACGACAAAACATTTTATTCCATCATATGAATTTCTATTCAGTTCATTCTTTAAATAAAATGATATTTTTATTTTTCTAACTTATTTTAGAAAATTTCGGCGGCATAACGGCACGATACTAGAAACGGGACAAGGCCTAGCCTTATCCCCGGTCTAGTGAAGGCCCACGCCATTCACACATCAATCAAAATCACCAAACAACCAAATTCAAATCAAATCATATAACTAAGATATGCAACCAAACAAACAAGTCCATGGTCTGTGGACGATTGTGTCGGGTGCTACTAAGCACCGTCTGCATCCTAGTATATATATATAACTAGAAAATGAAATTGAAAGGTGAGAAATTCTAACCGAAAGCTATCCTAGCTCCACGGCACTTCATTGATAGAAATCTTCATCGCTATTGCATCTTCGTGGCCCGTTGTCACTATATATATAAAAATCACACCTTTTTATATTTCGATGTCTTTAAAATAAAAATCACATTTTTATTTATTCACTTTCAATTTAAAAATCATATTTTTATAATCACTTCATATATTTAAAAAATCGAATTTTTACTATGCTATTCAGTATATAAAAATCATATTTTTATTTCTTCTTCATATATATTTTCGACGCTTCGTGCTATATATATTATATTTTTATATTTCTACTTCATATATAAAGGTCGAATTTTTATTTCATCGCTAAAGAATATAAAAATCAAAACTTTATAACGATGATATATATATAAAAATCACTTCTCTTCTAAATTAAAAATCACTTCTCTTCTAAATTAAAAATCACTTCTTTTCTACCATATAAGTAGTTCACCTTTTTGTTTCGCTACTATATTTTTATTAGCAAAAACAAGGACATTTCTATTTTGTAGGCTAAAAATATAATCTTTTAACAAACATACATTATAGTTTTAACCAAACAAAATTTATATTTTTAATCATATAAAAATTATAGATTTCTTCTTATGTAAAAATTATGGCTTTAGGGTGTTAATAATCCTAGCTTTAGGGTGTAAAAAAAAAAAAATTTCCGATTTCCAAAAACAATACATAAAAAAAAAACAGACAGTAAAACACTCACTGTGGGGTGTCTGGGCCAGCGGGGGTGGCGCGCTTCACAGCGGAGACCGACTGAGGAGGCCCCATTGTTGCGGCAGCTAGGTCTTCATTTACTCGCGGTCGTCTGAAGGGGTTAGGGCAGGCGAATGAGGGTCTTGGGCTTCAATCGGAGGAGAGATGAACGAGAAAGGGAAATGGGTGGCCAAGGAGGTGGTGCGCCAGTCGGGGGAGGCTCGTTGGACCGAGGAGAGGGTGCGGGGCGTTCTCGAGTTGGGCGTCGGTCTTCAGGAGATTCGGAGGGAGGGAGAGCTGGAGATGGAGCGGAGGAGGAAGGCGTCGCGTGGCAGGCGGAGGCGCTCCTCCGATGGCGGCTCTGGCATCGAACGACCGGTTTTAGTTTTAGGTTTTTTTTTTCTTTCTGAAATGAATTCGGAGGGGGGGGGGGGCAGAGAGAAATAAGGGGAGGAGAGAGCTAGTGCTATTTTTTTATTATTTTAATTTGAAAAAAAGTTTGACTTTTACATACGACCTCTAAACGAGGCCCACCGCCTGTCGCTTATAGCGTTTTACCCCCATTCCGAACCCAATGGGATATGTATCGCAAGCTGATTCTATCGTCTCGATAAGTTTCCGTTGAATTTTCATTTAAATTGCTATATTGAATTTTAAACGTACATTTCAAATTACCGGGGTCACATACAAACTCTAAAAATTCTCGAAAAATATTTTCTAGGTTCGTATTGACGATACGATCCTAAGAAAACTAGTTTCGTCGAATTCTGAGACCGTTAGAAAAATGGCCAATTTCCAGTCGATTAAAATCAACTGAAACTAGTCAAACGCGTTTTCCTTTGCCACGCTCACATATTGAATCGAAAAATTATGAAATTTGAAACCTAGCAATAATTTGACATCCCGGACCCAACAAAACTGGTTTCGTCGAAATCCGAGGTCATTTGCAAAATGTCCATTTTTAAGGGCCTGAATTCCATAGCGACTATTCAGAATTTTCAACTGGACATATCTTTTGATTCCCGCTACAAAATTTTGATTTTTCGGATTCGTTGGAAAGATATTATCAAATAGATCCTATGATTTTTGGTTTCACTAAAATCCGGATTGTTTTGCACCCGGTACGTTCAATTGAAATTTGAAATCGAATTATCGAACTACCGCGCCATTTTCAATTCTATTTATAATTATATATAAATATTTATATTCCAACGACGACGCATATAATATATACGTCGAATTATATTCAAAATAAATTTCACGTCGATATTATTTAAAATAATCCATTTCAAATAATCAAAATTCGCTAAAATAGCCAAAATAAAATTTTTAAACTGGCCAAGATTTTCCGGGTTGTTACAGAAAAACTTCATTAAACCATAATTTAATAACTCATTCTATTTAATAACTAGTTTATTTCCATTAAAATATATTTTTCTAAAAATATATTCTCTTTGTTTTTTTCTAAAATATTTACTTAAACATTCTTTTCTAGAATATTCTTTATTGGATTGTGACTCAAGCAATTATCACATAATTTCAATTATATGGATTTGATACATCTTATGTATAAGGAAACAAATGATAAATAATTATCAAACATTCATTCACGACCAGAGTGATGTTTATAACTGTGTGAGCATTAAAATGAGATAATGAAGCTCATCGCAGCCTGTCAATCTATCGATCGACATACAACTAAATATCGGGACTAGTGTATGTCAATTGCCATCCCGACTCCCTGTGTGGGGTTTTCAGCCAACAAACAGTTCATAAAAATAAACGATTGGTTAAAGAATTTAACCAATTTAATACTACTAACATGTTGATGAACTAGCATGTTATTTATTTCTAATGCTGAATAAAATGTTTTTTTTTCTTTTTGTAAAATTTCCCTACACATTAATAAAGTCAAATAAACTATAATTTATTCACATGTCATTATTGTGCATGACAAATAAAAGATAATTTTCTATTTTCTTTTATTTGCATGCAACTATCTTTACTTTAACATATAAAAGAAATAATTTTATGTGTATGTGTTTAAATTCATAACCTACATATAAAAGTGTTTATTTACATTGCATACAAATTCTAGTATATGCATCAACATATAAAACTGTCCCTTTAACTCACCTGCAACTTTAATGTATGTTTGACCAATAATATGATTCTTATATTTGAATGAAATTTCAAATGTAAGTTAACAAATAAAGATTGATTTTTATTTTCACTTATAAATCTTATTATACGTTATTCAAATAAAAATAATTATTATATTTGTATATTTGTTCTATTATATGTTAAGCAAATAAAAATGATTACAATATTTGCATATGAGTCTTAATTCAACAAAATGTATAGGAAATGATATATCCATTTTGTTGACAAGTTCTACTTTACCAACACGAACATTTTTGTTATAACAGAAATCTAGTTAATAAAAATGCTATTTGTGCATACTTCTTTTATTTAACAAAAATGTCCTTTTTATTTTCAACCATCTTAATTTGACAAGATGTACATTTCTGTCTCAACTAATATAATTGACAAAAATGCATATTTTGTTTTAACTAGTGTAGATTGACAAAAGTGAATAATTTGTTTTAACTAATGAAAATTGACAAAGGTGTTTATTTTGTGTTAACTAATAAAAATTGACACAAGTTTATATTTTGCATTAACTCATGAAAATTGACAAAATGTATATTTTTCATTAGTGAATATAAAAAGAAAGAACAAACTTTATTTCCAAAATATGTTTGCATTTGTGAATGCAAATAAAGGAACAAAACTTTATTTTCAATATGTGTTTGCATTTGTGAAAGCAAATAAAATATCAAAACTTTATTTTCAATATGTGTTTGCATTTGTGAAAGCAAATAAAATATCAAAACTAAAACTTTATTTTCAATATGTGTTTGCATTTGTGAAAGCAAATAAAATATCAAAACTTTATTTTCAATATTATATTTACATTGAAAAATGCAACAAAAAAAATCTTACCTTTTACCTCAAGTTATATTTGCATTGTGGAATGCAAATAAAAAGGTGAACTCTTATTTCTAAGTTTTATTTACATTAGAGAACACAAATAAAAAGATGTACTCTTATTTTCATGTCATATTTGTGTTGTAGCATGTATATAAAAACATGGCATTTATTTCTATGCCAAATTTGTTTTGAAAAATACAAAAAAAGGATGAACTTTATTTCTATGTTTGTTTTTGTGTTAAGAACACAAATAAAAGGATGAACTTATTCCTATGTCATATTTGTATTGGAAATACAAATACAAAAATGAACTTAATTTCTATGTTCATTTTTGTGTTGAAGACACAAGTAAAAAGGTAGTTCATTTTCCTATGTTTATATTTGTGTTAAGAACACAAATAAAATGGCAATTCATTTTTCTAATGAATTGATAATCTAGATCAATTCCATTAAAAAGTGAAAAATCATATTTTAATGATGTATTGATAAATTAAATCAATACAATAGAACGACAAATTTTATTTTTATAATGAATTGATAAATCTGATCAATTCAATAAAATGAAATTAAAAGTGATGGAAAACTCTGAATTTCAAATGACCAATAAAAGTGAATTTTGTTCGTCTAACAAATTCTGTATTTTAATTCATTTATCCTGTTTTAAACAAAATGAACATTTTATTCTAATGTTCATTGCCTAACAAAAGTTGTTCATTTATTGTTAATATAACAAATCAAAATGATAATCTTGTTTTGTCGAAAATTTTATCTCGACGCACACTAGAAATGATCCATCCAAATATGCTATTTCTATGTCAACACTATTGATCTAACAAACATGATATTTTTGATCAATCAACAATACATTCAACAATTGGTCAACACAGAACAAATTGCAATAATCATGTATACAATCATGAATATGAAATAAATATAAATTCACATTTGAAATAAATAATTAATCTTAATTTAAAAAAAATTATAGAAATCTCACCAAACAATTCTGATTTGAAATTTCCTCAAATTTTGATTTGCTCAGAAATGCTTCTAGTCAGCTTCCTGTTGTAGTGCTCTTCAATACGAATGCCACGCAACTTGTTTCGTTAATTTCTGATTTCAAATGAAAAAATATGAATTTTATAAGTTTGGATTCATTTAAAAGTAATTAACTAAAATAATTACCTATTAATTAACACTTAAATACACCATTATCCTCTCTAATCCACATCATACTCTCGCTCATCATCTCCCAGGAATCAGCAAACCAACCGAACCCTTTTCTGGAAACTAATATCCACCGTGCGTCGTCTCTACATCAGACCAGACCCAAATCAGAGCGCACCACAGCGAAGCCCCGTCCATCCTCCTCCATCGCCCTCCACGGTGGCACACTCGCCTTGCTCCCCTGCGCAGGAAACGAGATCGAAGGTGGCTCATTTGAGCACCAATTCTGGTCGAACCACTCAGCTAAATAGGATCATATCCGCACAGAATGGAAGCTCTCTCATTCCTCTTGCAATTTTCTTTTGATTCCATGTTTTAATTGGCCTTAGATTAAGAGGATTTAAGAAATCAAAATCGAATGTTTTCAGCCATTGAGGATGAGAAACGGCGGCTACATATTCTGATTTTTAGGGTTTAGTATTTTCCATAGTATAAATAGCGTATTTATATATTAATTTATTCTTTTACTTCAAAAATAGCCCACTAATTTATACTGATTCCAATTCAGGCCCAACGAACTTTGTTCCTAAGCAAATACCCACGCTCCGGATGCGATGGACTAGGTCCCGGCTGCCAGTTTGGCCGTCTGAGCCCTTTTTTATTTATTTAAATCCTTTATTTATTTAGTTTAACTACACAAATAAATTCATTGGGGCTACATCGACCTCTAAAAATTACAGAAAAATTATTTTTAGCTTTGTTTTGACGATACGGTTCTAACAAGACTAATTTCGTCGAATTCTGAAACTGTTTGAAAAATGGCCATTTTCATGTCGATTAAATTTGATTGAAACTGACAAAACACATTTTCTTCTGCCACGCACACACATTAATTCGAAAAATTATGAAAATTGATACCTAGTAATAATTTGACATTCCGGTTCCAACAAAAGTGGTTTCGTCGAAAACCGAGGTCATTTGCAAAATGGCTATTTTTAAGGGCAATATATTTAATTAAAATATATATAAATTCTATAGAGACTTTTCAAAATTTTAAACTGGACATAACTTTCAAATTATAAAGTGAAATTTCAGTTTTTCAGATTCGTTAGAAAGATATTATCACACAGATTTAAATATTTCTTGTTTCGCTCAATTCTGATTTATTTTGAATCCTGTACAGTCAGTCAAAGTTCAAATTCAAATTTTCAAACTGCAGCGCTGTTTTAAACTCCTTTTATAATTAAATTAAATTTATTCGTTTTAAATTATTTTTTTAGTCGTTCTTATTTAAAATAGATTATTTTAAATATTAAAATGCATTAAAATTTCTAGAATAAAAATTTTAAATTGGCCCCAAATTCTGGGTCGTTACAATCGCCCCCAATTAAAATCTTTTCGTCCTCGAAAAGGAACATAGCTAAAAGTTTGTTTAATTAACTAACTTAACTAGATTTTATTTATTTGTTTCAATTAGTTAAATTAATAATCAAACATCACAACCAGCAATCGATTAGTTGATTAACTTTGAAATAGATATAACTTATATATAGTCAAAAATCATATTTTTAGTGCAAATCATAGCGGTGTGTCCTAACTATGTTTTGGTTCTCATACCAGTCAATGGAAATATATAGAAATCCCACTATCGAGACTCGAACATAAACTCTGATGACGCTAGCAACAATCAGAATCATCTCCGGGTGACTAGAGTGTGATTCTATATCTACCCAGTATATCAAAACTTCAAATATCCGTTAATTACTCGCATATTCGAAATATTTATATACTGGATTGTCCACATTAAAATATAATATATTCAAATACGTATATTTAGATAAAATTTTCAGAACTAAATTTGCTTTTACTTTTATTTTTACAAAAAATAATACTCTTCACACTCATTCTAGGATACTACTGATCCCATCTCTAACGAGTTATTCTCATTGGATATTACTAATCCAATCTCTGATGAATTCTTTCGTTCGATTCTAATGTGTTGTGTTCTCAAGCTCTGTAAACCAAAGCTCTGATACCAACTGAAACGACCCAAACTTCCCAGTAAAGGAAAGCCTGGATTGCTTTGAGAACAACCCACATCAGAGCACAAACTGAGGAACATTTTATTGCTGATTACAACAATTACGTCAGATTACAAGAATGTAACAGAGTATGAAATAGAAATACAATAATATCAGGGTTTTAAATTATATTTAAATAGCAGTGGAAAAATAATACAAATACACAACCGAAAGGAATACACGGATACAGAGCTTTCCGAATATCGCTTCAGCTGTAAGCCAGGATCCTGTAAATATATCTGCGAAAAGCTACTCGATTTCCCGTGTGGAAAATAAGGGCACCCGAGTTTTCCAGTGAAACAAACTACAGGTCAGTCATGGGACTGGTATGAGAAATCTTAACTTAACTATCTAATAATAAGGCTAATCACAGGACCACGTCGCTAACGCGGAACGGGTTTACTCCATTGGATTGCCAGTGCATAAAATAAAGTAAAACGTTAAACAACGCAATGCTCTTTAGAAAAATGAAACCATTATAAGACCCAAGTCCCATCACACAATGCAACGCAAACCGGAGGAAAGGGTTTTACCTTATAATGGTCAAAAGATGCTTGATACAATAAAACGGATTTAGTATTAGTGTGTATATCTATGGGTGCATGTATATTTCAAAAAAAAATTCAATCATAATGTATTAATCATAGACGACATAGTACCCCATCCTACTATGTCGCCATACTAGTTCAACAATCAAAACCGCAAGGTCGTATGGGAAATTGGATTTCCATCATGAGTCGAGGCTAGGGGCAAGCTCCTCTCCGATTCGAGACACTCTAGCAAATGCCTCAGGATCCCCCGCAGTGAACCCTTGGATGCGGTTGGGCCGGTCCCCGCCTATCGGCATTGGATTAGTTATGCCTGAACACACGCTTCCCGGTTCCTTTGAACCTATAGTATGACCATTAACGGCCTATAAAATCCAAGGCGCCTCAAAATCCATCATCCACATAAGTAAAATGCCAGCCAGTTTAAGCACTGACACTACCAATAGCTAGAAAGAAACGTGTGCACTCCCTACAGTTCATATCCCGTTTTTGACTCATACAGGGGTGTGAGGCTTGCGAAGTCACGATATACACAAAGCTATGCCGTAATAGGCTATGCTTTGATCATCCCACAAGGCCCTGCTTTTCAACAAAAGCCATGATCAATTGCATCTTGGCGTGCCACATTGACAATTCACGCCATGCGACCAATCACTATTAATATATACCAGGGTGTTAAGTAGAGAATAAATCCTCCACCACCAAACAGACATACATTAACAGAAATCGATTTAATTCACATGGAATGAAATCCAATGTCATACACGCATCCATTTGTTAGCTTATGCTCTGGGTCTGAGCGAAAACCAAATCCGAACAATCAACAATAGTCCGTACGGCCACCACTGAAGCCCCTTCAAGGTAGCTACTCCCATCAAGGGTCTCTGTAGCAACACATCCACTCGATGTGAAGATGGTCGGTCTTCAAACACCGTCTTCATCTTCGACTCTTCATCGTCGTAGTAATTATTCGGAATGGGTTAAACCTGGTCTTTCCGAATCATTCGCGTATTTTTATAATTAAAAATCAAGTACTATAAAAACAAATCCAACGCCTCATTCCAATTCAGAATTATTCTTCTAATGAATTATTCATATTATCTTATCAAAGATAAGTTCTTTACATTTATTCTTAAATCTTTCTTTTAAAGATTTATTTAAAATACAATTTGGTTTTAAATATCAAAAGTCATTATTCAATGATTACTTAAATTTAAGAAATTAATCTTATCTTTAACTGGGTTAAAGAACTAATGTCATTTAAAACATAGTTCACGGTGAACCCAAAATCATATTCCATAAAATATAGAATCTTCATAGAAATCAAATCAATATATAATCGTTATAAATTTCTGTATCCAACCAATAATATAAATGGAATAACGGCAAAGCCTCTTAAATTCCATATGTAGTATCGGTCTTCTTTTACAGAAGCCTATCTCGGATATAATTAATTCGAATTCTATTCAATTCCAATTTAATGTATCAAATTGGAAAACTTTACTTTTGGAAAATTCCCATTTAAATCTTAATAAAATATTTATAAATTCCAAATCATATTTTCACTGTCAGTTGGGTTAAAGAACACATGTCACTTAAAAACATGGTTCACAATAAACCCAACTCACGTTTCATCTTATTTCAATTACTAAATATAATTAAAAGATTATTCTTTTAATTATCCTAATTAAAAGATTATTATTTTCACACGGGTTTTAAGAACAGTGTTATTTAAAACACTATTCACGACAAACCCAAAATCCAATTTATTCGATTAAATTTTCAATGAAATATTAAATAGTTGGAAAAACTTCATTAAATCATAATTTAATGACTCATTCTAGTTAATAGCTAGTTTATTTCCATAAAAATATATTTTTCTAAAAATATATTCTCTTTGTTTTTTTTCTAAAATATTTACTTAAACATTCTTTTCTAGAATATTCTTTATTGGAATGTGACTCAATCAATTACCATATAATTTCAATTATATGGATTTCATACATCTTATATATAGGGCAACAAATGATAAATAATTATCAAACATCCATTCACGACCAGAGTGAAGTTTATAACTGTGTGAGCGTTAAAATGAGATAATGATGCTCATCGCAGCCTGTCAATCTATCGATCGACATACAACTAAATATCGGGACTATTGTATGTCAATTGCCATCACGACCCCCCATGTGGGGTTTTCAGCCAACAAACAGTTAATAAAAATAAACGATTGGTTAAAGAATTTAACCAATTTAATACTACTAATATGTTGATGAACTAGCATGTTATTTATTTTTAATGCTGAATAAAATGTTTTTTTTTCTTTTCGTAAAATTTCCCTACACATTACTAAAGTCAAATAAACTATAATTTATTCACATGTCATTATTGTGGATGACAAATAAAAGATAATTTTCTATTTTCTTTTATTTGTATGCAACTATCTTTACTTTAACACTTAAAAGAAATAATTTTATGTGTATGTGTTTAAATTCATAACCTACATATAAAAGTGTTTATTTACATTGCATACAAATTCTAGTATATGCATCAACATATAAAACTGTCCCTTTAACTAACCTGCAACTTTAATGTATGTTTGACCAATAATATGATTCTTATGTTTGAATGAAATTTCAAATGTAAGTTAACAAATAAAGATTGATTTTTATTTTCACTTATAAATCTTATTATATGTTATGCAAATAAAAATAATTATTATATTTGTATATTTGTTCTATTATATGTTATGCAAATAAAAATGATTACAATATTTGCATATGAGTTCTAATTCAACAAAATGTATAAGAAATGATATATCCATTTTGTTGACAAGTTTTACTTTACCAACACGAACATTTTTGTTATAACAGAAATCTAGTTAACAAAAATGCTATTTGTGCATACTTCTTTTATTTAACAAAAATGTCCTTTTTATTTTCAACCATCTTAATTTGACAAGATGTACATTTCTGTCTCAACTAATATAATTGACAAAAATGCATATTTTGTTTTAACTAGTGTAGATTGACAAAAGTGAATAATTTGTTTTAACTAATGAAAATTGACAAAGGTGTTTATTTTGGGTTAACTAATGAAAATTGACACAAGTGTATATTTTGCATTAACTAATGAAAATTGACAAAATGTATATTTTTCATTAGTGAATATAAAAAGAAAGAACAAACTTTATTTCCAAAATATGTTTGCATTTGTGAATGCAAATAAAAGAACAAAACTTTATTTTCAATATATGTTTGCATTAGTGAAAGCAAATAAAATATCAAAACATTATTTTCAATATGTGTTTGCATTTGTGAAAGCAAGTAAAATATCAAAACTTTATTTTCAATATGTGTTTGCATTTGTGAAAGAAAATAAAATATCAAAACTTTATTTTCATTATGTGTTTGCATTTGTGAAAGCAAATAAAATATCAAAACTTTATTTTCAATATGTGTTTGCATTTGTGAAAGCAAATAAAATATCAAAACTTTACTTTCAACATTATATTTACATTGAAAAATGCAACAAAAAAATCTTTCCTTTTACCTTAAGTTATATTTGCATTGTGGAATGCAAATAAAAAGGTGAACTCTTATTTCTAAGTTTTATTTACATTAGAGAACACAAATAAAAAGATGCACATTTATTTTCATGTCATATTTGTGTTGTAGCATGAATATAAAAAGATGGACTTTATTTCTATGCCATATTTGTTTTGAAAAATACAAATAAAAGTATGAACTTTATTTCTATGTTTGTTTTTGTGTTAAGAACACAAATAAAAGGATGAACTTATTCCTATGTCATATTTGTATTGGAAATACAAATACAAAAATGAACTTAATTTCTATGTTTATTTTTGTGTTGAAGACACAAGTAAAAAGGTAGTTCATTTTCCTATGTTTATATTTGTGTTAAGAACACAAATAAAAAGGCAATTCATTTTTCTAATGAATTGATAATCTAGATCAATTCCATTAAAAAGTGACAAATCATATTTTAATGTTGTATTGATAAACTAAATCAATACAATAGAATGACAAATTTTATTTTTATAATGAATTGATAAATCAGATCAATTCAATAAAACGAAATTAAAAGTGATGGCAAACTCTGAATTACAGATGACCAATAAAAGTGAATTTTGTTTGTCTAACAAATTCTGTATTTTAATTCATTTATCCTGTTTTAAACAAAAATGAACATTTTATTCTAATGTTCATTGCCTAACAAAAGTTGTTCATTTATTGTTGATATAACAAATCAAAATGATAATCTTGTTTCGTCGAAAATTTTATCTCGACACACACTGGAAATGATCCATCCAAATATGCTATTTCTATGTCAACACTATTGATCTCACAAACATGATATTTTTGATTAATCAACAATACATTCAACAATTGGTCAACACAGAACAAATTGCAATAATCATGTATACAATCATGAATATGAAATAAATATAAATTCACATTTGAAATAAATAATTAATCTTAATTTAAAAAAAATTATAGAAATCTCACCAAACAATTCTGATTTGAAATTTCCTCAAATTTTGATTTGCTCAGAAATGGTTCTAGTCAGCCTCCTGTTGTAGTGCTCTTCAATACGAACGCCACGCAACTTGTTTCGTTAATTTTTGATTTCAAATGAAAAAGATATGAATTTTATAAGTTTGGATTCATTTAAAAGTAATTAACTAAAATAATTACCTATTAATTAACACTTAAATACACCATTATCCTCTCTAATCCACATCATACTCTCGCTCATCATCTCCCAGGAATCAGCAAACCAACCGAACCCTTTTTTGGAAACTAATATCCACCGTGCGCCGCCTCTACATCAGACCAGACCCAAATCAGAGCGCACCACAGCGAAGCCCCGCCCATCCTCCTCCATCGCCCTCCACGGTGGCGCACTCGCCGTGCTCCCCTGCGCAGGAAACGAGATCAAAGGTGGCTCATTTGAGCACCAATTCTGGTCGAACCACTCAGCTAAATAGGATCATATCCGTACAGAATGGAAGCTCTCTCATTCCTCTTGCAATTTGCTTTTGATTCCATGTTTTAATTGGCCTTAGATTAAGAGGATTTAAGAAATCAAAATTGAAAGTTTTCAGATATTGAGGATGAGAAACGGCGGCTACGTATTCTGATTTTTAGGGTTTAGTATTTTCCATAGTATAAATAGCGTATTTATATATTAATTTATTCTTTTACTTCAAAAATAGCCCACTAACTTATACCGATTCCAATTCAGGCCCAACGAACTTTGTTCCTAAGAAAATACCCACGCTTCGGACGCGATGGACTAGGTCCCGTTTGCCAGTTTGGTCGTCTGTGCCCTGTTTTATTTAATTTAATATTTAAATCCTTTATCTATTTAGTTTAACCGCACGAATAAATTCACCGGGGCAACATACGACCTCTAAAAATTACCGAAAAATTATTTTTAGCTTTGTTTTGACGATACAGTTCTAACAAGACTAATTTCGTCGAATTCTGAGACTGTTTGAAAAATGGCCATTTTCAAGTCGATTAAATTTGACTAAAACTGACAAAACACATTTTCTTCTGCCACTCTCACACATTAATTCGAAAATTTTTGAAAATTGAAACCTAGCAATAATTTGACATTCCGGTTCCAACAAAAGTGGTTTCGTCGAAAACCGAGGTCGTTTGCAAAATGGCTATTTTTAAGGGCAATATATTTAATTAAAATATATATAAATTCTATAGCGACTTTTCAAAATTTTAAACTGGACATAACTTTCAAATTATAAAGTGAAATTTCAGTTTTTCAGATTCATTAGAAAGATATTATCACACAGATTTAAATATTTCTTGTTTCGCTCAATTCTGATTTATTTTGAATCCTGTACAGTCAGTCAAAGTTCAAATTCAAATTTTCAAACTGCAGTGCTGTTTTAAACTCCTTTTAGAATTATATTAAATTTATTCATTTTAAAATAAATTTTTTTAGTCGTTCTTATTTAAAATAGATTATTTTAAATATTGAAATCCATTAAAATTTCTAAAATAAAAATTTTAAATTGGCCCCAAATTCTAGGTCGTTACAATCGCCCCCACTTAAAATCTTTTCGTCCTCGAAAAGGAACGTAGCTAAAAGTTTGTTTAATTAACTAACTTAACTAGATTTTATTTATTTGTTTCAGTTAGTTAAATTAATAATCAAACATCACAGCCAACAATCAATTAATTGTTTAACTTTTAAATAGATATAACTTATATATAGTCAAAAATCAGATTTTTAGTGCAAATCACAACAATGTGTCCTAACTATGTTTTGGTTCTCATACCATTTAATGGAAATATATAGAAATCCCACTTTCGAGACTCGAACATAAACTTTGATGATGCTAGCAACCATCAGAATCATCTTCGGGTGACTAGAGTGTGATTCTATATCTACCCAGTATATTAAAACTTCGAATATCCGTTAATTACTCGTATATTCGAAATCTTTATATACTCGATTATCCACATTAAAATATAATATATTCAAATATGTATATTTAGATAAAATTTTCAAAACTAAATTTGTTTCTACTTTTATTTTTAAAGAAAATAATATTCTTCACACTCGTTCTAGGATACTATTGATCCCATCTCTAACGAGTTATTCTTATTGGATATTACTAATGCAATCTCTGATTAATTCTTTTGTTCAGTTCTAATGTGTTGTGATCTCGAGCTCTGTAAACCAAAGCTCTGATACCAACTGAAACGAGCCAAACTTCCCAGTAAAGGAAAGCCTGGATTGCTTTGAGAACAACCCACATCAGAGCACAAACTGAGGAACATTTTATTGTTGATTACAACAATTACATCAGAGTACAATAAGTAACAGAGTATGAAATAGAAATACATTAATATCCGGGTTTTAAATTACATTTAAATAGCAGCGGAAAAATAATACATATACACAACCGAAAGGAATACATGGATACAGAGCTTTCCGAATATCGCTTCAGCTGTAAGCCAGGATCCTGTAAATATATCTGTAAAAAGCTACTCGACCGCCTGTGTGGAAAATAAGGGCACCCGAGTTTGCTAGTGAAACAAACTACAGGTCAGTCATGGGACTGGTATGAGAAATTTTAACTTAACTATCTAATAATAAGGCTAATCGCAGGACCACGCCGCTAACACGGAACGGGTTTACTCCATTGGATTGCCAGTGCATAAAATAAAGTAAAACGTTAAACAACGCAATGCTTTTTAGAAAAATGAAACCATTATAAGACCCAAGTCCCATCACACAATGCAACGCAAACCGGAGGAAAGGGTTTTACCTTATAATAGTCAAAAGATGCTTGATACAATAAAACGGATTTAGTATTAGTGTGTATATATATGGGTATATATATATTTCAAAAACAATTTCAATCATAATGTATTAATCATAGACGGCATAGTACCCCATCCTACTATGTCGCCATACTAGTTCTACAATCAAAACCGCAAGGTCGTATGGGAAATTGGATTTCCATCATGAGTCATGGCTAGGGGCAAGCTCCTCTCTGATACGAGACACTCTAGCAAATGCCTCAGGATCGCCCACATTGAACCCCTGGATGCAGTAGGGCCGGTCCCCGCCTATCGGCAGTGGATTAGTTATGCCTGGACACATGCTTCCCGGTTCCTTTGAACCTATAGTATGAACACTAACGGCCTATAAAAATCCGAGGCGCCTCAAAATCCATCATCCACATAAGTAAAATGCCAGCTAGTTTAAGCACTAACACTACCAATAGCTAGAAAGAAACGTGTGCACTCCCTACGGTCCATATCCCGATTTTGACTCATACCGGGGTGTGAGGGTCGCGAAGTCACGATATACACAAAGCTATGCCGGAATAGGCTATGCTTTGATCATCCAACAAGGCCCTTCTTTTCAAGAAAAGCCTTGATCAATTGCATCTCGGTGTGCCATATAGACAATTCACGCCATGCGACCAATCACTATTAATATATACCAGGGTGTTAAGTAGAGAATAAATCCTCCACCACCAAACAGACATACATTAACAGAAATCGATTTAATTCACATGGAATGAAATCCAATGTCATACACGCATCCATTTATTAGATTATGCTCTAGGTTTGAGCGAAAACCAAATCCGAACAATCAACAATAGTTCGGATGACCTCCAATGAAGCCCCTTCAAGGTAGCTACTCCCATCAAGGGTCTCTGTAGCAACACATCCATTCGATGTGAAGATCATCGGTGTTCAAACACCGTCTTCATCTTCGACTCTTCATCGTCGTAGTAATTATTCGGAATGGGTTAAACCCGGTCTTTCCGAATCATTCGCGTATTTTTATAATTAAAAATCAAGTACTATAAAAACACATCCAACGCCTCATTCCTATTCAGAATTATTCTTCTAATGAATTATTCATATTATCTTATCAAAGATAACTTCTTTACATTTATTCTTAAATCTTTCTTTTAAATATTTATTTAAAACACAATCTGGTTTTAAATATCAAAAATCATTATTCAATGATTACTTAAATTTAAGAAATTAATCTTATCTTTAACTGGGTTAAAGAACTAATGCCATTTAAAACATAGTTCACGGTAAACCCAAAATCATCTTCCATAAAATATATAATCTTCACAGAAATCAAATCAATATATCATCGTTATAAATTTCTGTATCGAACCAATAATATAAATGAAATAATGGAAAAGCCTCTTAAAATCCATATGTAGTATCGGTCTTCTTTTACAGAAGCTTATCTCGGATATAATCAATTCGAATTCTATTCAATTCCAATTTAATGTATTAAATTGGAAAACTTTACTTTTGGAAAATTCCCATTTAAATCTTAATAAAAGATTTATAAATTCCAAATCATATTTTCGCTGTCAGTTGGGTTAAAGAACACATGTCACTTTAAAACATGTTCACAATAAACCCAACCCACGTTTCATCTTATTTCAATTACTAAATATATTTAAAAGATTATTCTTTTCACACGGGGTTTAAGAACAGTGTTATTTAAAACACTATTCATGACAAACCCAAAATCCAATTTATTCGATTAAATTTTCAATGAAATATTAAATAGTTGGAAAAACTTCATTAAATCATAATTTAATGACTCATTCTAGTTAATAACTAGTTTATTTCCATAAAAATATTTTTTTCTAAAAATATATTCTCTTTGTTTTTTTCTAAAATATTTACTTAAACATTCTTTTCTAGAATATTCTTTATTGGAATGTGACTCAATCAATTACTATATAATTTCAATCATATGGATTTCATACATCTTATGTATAGGGCAACAAATGATAAATAATTATCAAACATCCATTCACGACCAGAGTGAAGTTTATAACTGTGTGAGCGTTAAAATGAGATAATGATGCTAATCGCAGCCTGTCAATCTATCGATCGACATACAACTAAATATCGGGACTAGTGTATGTCAATTGCCATCCCGATCCCCCGTGTGGGGTTTTCAGCCAACAAACAGTTCATAAAAATAAATGATTGGTTAAAGAATTTAACCAATTTAATACTACTAACATGTTGATGAACTAACATGTTATTTATTTCTAATGCTGAATAAAATGTTTTTTTTTCTTTTTATAAAATTTCCCTACACATTACTAAAGCTAAATAAACTATAATTTATTCACATGTCATTATTGTGAATGACAAATAAAAGATAATTTTCTATTTTCTTTTATTTGTATGCAACTATCTTTACTTTAACACATAAAAGAAATAATTTTATGTGTATTTGTTTAAATGCATAATCTACATATAAAAGTGTTTATTTACATTGCATACAAATTCTAGTATATGCATCAACATATAAAACTGTCCCTTTAACTAACCTGCAACTTTAATGTATGTTTGACCAATAATATGATTCTTATATTTGAATGAAATTTCAAATGTAAGTTAACAAATAAAGATTGATTTTTATTTTCACTTATAAATCTTATTATATGTTATGCAAATAAAAATAATTATTATATTTGTATATTTGTTCTATTATATGTTATGCAAATAAAAATGATTACAATATTTGCATATGAGTCCTAATTCAACAAAATGTATAAGAAATGATATATCCATTTTGTTGACAAGTTTTACTTTACCAACACGAACATTTTTGTTATAACAGAAATCTAGTTAATAAAAATGCTATTTGTGCATACTTCTTTAATTTAACAAAAATGTCCTTTTTATTTTCAACCATCTTAATTTGACAAGATGTACATTTCTCTCTCAACTAATATAATTGACAAAAATGCATATTTTGTTTTAACTAGTGTAGATTGAAAATTGACAAAGGTGTTTATTTTGGGTTAACTAATGAAAATTGACACAAGTGTATATTTTGCATTAACTAATGAAAATTGACAAAATGTATATTTTGCATTAGTGAATATAAAAAGAAAGAACAAACTTTATTTCCAAAATATGTTTGCATTTGTGAATGCAAATAAAAGAGCAAAACTTTATTTTCAATATGTGTTTGCATTTGTGAAAGCAAATAAATATCAAAACTTTATTTTCAATATGTGTTTGCATTTGTGAAAGCAAATAAAATATCAAAACTTTATTTTCAATTTTATATTTACATTGAAAAATGCAACAAAAAAATCTTACCTTTTCCCTCAAGTTATATTTGCATTGTGGAATGCAAATAAAAAGGTGAACTCTTATTTCTAAGTTTTATTTACATTAGAGAACACAAATAAAAAGATGTACTTTTATTTTCATGTAATATTTGTGTTGTAGCATGTATATAAAAAGATGGACTTTATTTCTATGCCATATTTGTTTTGAAAAATACCATTAAAAGGATGAACTTTATTTCTATGTTTGTTTTTGTGTTAAGAACACAAATAAAAGGATGAACTTATTCCTATGTCATATTTGTATTGGAAATACAAATACAAAAATGAACTTAATTTCTATGTTTATTTTTGTGTTGAAGACACAAGTAAAAAGGTAGTTCATTTTCCTATGTTTATATTTGTGTTAAGAACAAAAATAAAAAGGCAATTCATTTTTCTAATGAATTGATAATCTAGATCAATTCCATTAAAAAACGACAAATCATATTTTAATGTTGTATTGATAAACTAAATCAATACAATAGAATGACAAATTTTATTTTTATAATGAATTGATAAATCCGATCAATTCAATAAAATGAAATTAAAAGTTATGGCAAACTCTGAATTTCAGATGACCAATAAAAGTGAATTTTGTTTGTCTAACAAATTCTGTATTTTAATTCATTTATCCTGTTTTAAACAAAAATGAACATTTTATTCTAATGTTCATTGCCTAACAAAAGTTGTTCATTTATTGTTAATATAACAAATCAAAATGATAATCTTGTTTTGTCGAAAATTTTATCTTGATACACACTGGAAATGATCCATCCAAATATGTTATTCTATGTCAACACTATTGATCTGACAAACATGATATTTTTGATCAATCAACAATACATTCAGCAATTGGTCAACACAGAACAAATTGCAATAATCATGTATACAATCATGAATATGAAATAAATAATTAATCTTAATTTTAAAAAAATTATAGAAATCTCACCAAACAATTCTGATTTGAAATTTCCTCAAATTTTGATTTTCTCAGAAATGGTTCTAGTCAGCTTGCTGTTGTAGTGCTCTTCAATACGAATGCCACGCAACTTGTTTCGTCAATTTCTGATTTCAAACGAAAAAGATATGAATTTTATAAGTTTGGATTCATTTAAAAGTAATTAACTAAAATAATTACCTATTAATTAACACTTAAATACACCATTATCCTATCTAATCCACATCATACTCTCGCTCATCATCTCCCAGGAATCAGCAAACCAACCGAACCCTTTTCTGAAAACTAATATCCACCGTGCGCCGCCTCTAAATCAGACCAGACCCAAATCAGAGCGCACCACAGCGAAGCCCCGTCCATCCTCCTCCATCGCCCTTCACGGCGGCACACTCACCGTGCTCCCCTGCGCAGGAAACGAGATCGAAGGTGGCTCATTTGAGCACCAATTCTGGTCAAACCACTCAGTTAAATAGGATCATATCCGTACAGAACGGAAGCTCTCTCATTCCTCTTGCAATTTGCTTTTGAGTCCATGTTTTAATTGGCCTTAAATTAAGAGGATTTAAGAAATCAAAATCTACTGTTTTCAGCCATTGAGGATGAGAAACGGCGGCTACGTATTCTGATTTTTAGGGTTTAGTATTTTCCATAGTATAAATAGCGTATTTATATATTTATTTATTCTTTTACTTCAAAAATAGCCCACTAACTTATACTGATTCCAATTCAGGCCCAACGAACTTTGTTCCTAAGCAAATACCCATGCTCTGGACGCGATGGACTAGGTCCCGTTTGCCAATTTGGTCGTCTGAGCCCTGTTTTATTTAATTTAATATTTAAATCCTTTATTTATTTAGTTTAACCGCACAAATAAATTCACCAGGGCTACATACGACCTCTAAATATTACAGAAAAATTATTTTTAGCTTTGTTTTGACGATACGGTTCTAAAAAGACTAATTTCGTCGAATTCTGCGACTGTTTGAAAAATGGCCATTTTCAAGTCGATTAAATTTGACTGAAACTGACAAAACACATTTTCTTCTGCCACGCTCACACATTAATTCAAAAAATTATGAAAATTGAAACCTAGCAATAATTTGACATTCCGGTTCCAACAAAAGTTGTTTTGTCGAATACCGAGGTCGTTTGCAAAATGGCTATTTTTAAGGGCAATATATTTAATTAAAATATATATAAATTCTACAGCGACTTTTCAAAATTTTAAACTGGACATAACTTTCAAATTATAAAGTGAATTTTCAGTTTCTTAGATTCATTAGAAAGATATTATCACACAGATTTAAATATTTCTTGTTTCTCTTAATTCTGATTTATTTTGAATCCTGCACAGTCAGTCAAAGTTCAAATTCAAATTTTCAAACTGCAGCGCTGTTTTAAAATCCTTTTATAATTAAATTAAATTTATTCGTTTTAAAATAATTTTTTTAGTAGTTCTTATTTAAAATAGATTATTTTAAATATTAAAATCCATTAAAATTTCTAAAATAAAAATTTTAAATTGGCCCCAAATTCTGGGTCGTTACAAGCTACCTCCCCATACATCACAAAACCTACGACACGACACTGCAAGCCTATGTAGCATGGACTGTTCTCATCAAATCTGCAAAACAATAGCTTTTAAACCTTCATCCCCAAGGAATCATAGTCCTACCCATGTCCATATCAATCACTGTCTCACGCTGGAAACCCCATCCGCCCGTTTTCAATACAAGTGCACCTTCATGACAAAGAACTGGAAAACCCACATGAGTATCACTACTAAATTTTCACAAGACCAGCTATGAATGTTCAAATCAATCCCAATCTCTTCTAGTAGTAGTTACCTATATGGATATTACTTGGCCATCAAGGATTCAACATTATAAATAACCTCCAGCAATATTTCATCTTCAGCATATTAATCCGTGAAATTGAATGGCTTCGGAAATTCACAGCTAATGAAATACTCCATGAAAAATAATCTGAAACCAATACTGTTGTGCTCTACTGGGTTTCCTCTACACGCTCATACACTTTTCAATCCACTCGATGCAGCTATTTTCGAACCCAAAAACCAACAGTAAACCTAAGGTTTCGACTCCTCAACACTGCGGTGTACTTTTGGCCAGAGCAAGGGTGGAAGAGAGTCCACGAAGTCGAGGAGTAGCAGTGGGAAAGTTTTGGTGGAGTTCAACATTTATAACTGTCGATGGGTTCACAGTTCTTTATACTTGGAACATGGAACGCGATTTATAGGGAAGCATTTGGTTTCGACGCGGTGGTGCTGGGTCCAAGCGGAGGAGCAGATATGGTAAATGGAGGTTTCAGTGTGGATTTCCATGCAAAGATGGGGGGAGAAGTGGTCAGGTGAAAGCACGACATGGGGGATACACCATGTGGAAATGATTACAGTGAAAAGCACAATTGCTATTCGGGGAAGATAAAGTATTTAGATGGATTGGGTATCAAGGTATCAGGGTTCTGGTCCAACGAAAAAGATGAGGCCTTGTTTGTTTCATGGTACTGAACTGAAGTGGGAAGAATTTTAGTGTAGCATGACTGCATGAACGGTTAGTTTTTAATGGACCTGAAATTCAACGGGGGATGGACTGTTATTAATAAAGGTAAAGCCCAAATTCAAAATACAAATATAAATTAAGTTTGTTTTAATTTAAACTAGTATATAAACTTGATAATGTAATATCTTATACCTACGATATCAGAATGACGAACCGTCGGTCATGCTGCAATCATAGCGACAAGAGCTACACTATGGGACGATTTTCATTGAGAACGGAGCTGCTAATATTTCATGATAAGATCATCACCTGTTTGATCATAAATAAAATAAAATTAGAATAGTCGACTGCGAACCAAGGTGAGTAAATCTCACTAACTTTGCTCAACTCATATTTTTAAAACGTATTTTTAGGATTTATAAATGATGGTTGTTTGCTGTGTGTTGGCTGCTTGGTTGAACTGCTAGTTATTGGTTGAAACTATCGATAACGATATATACAAATCGTTAATCAAATATTGATTATGTTTATCAGAATATTTCATACTCGTGTTATTTATGTTGATTAACATCTGTGGATGCAGGGAAACGGGTCGGAGGGACCAACTGGGTTCCTCAACATTTATTTGACTGTTTTCATATATTGTGATATATGATGTAATTTATAATCTATTGTTGATTATGTGTGTTTGGTCATGGTTATTTGGTAATTTTAAATACCAGAAGAAATATGGGAACGTGAAAAGGGAAGTTTCAAACTATATTTTGAATTAAAATATTTATATTTATATTTAAAATCAAAGGATTTTATATAATAAGGGATTTTGTGAAGTATATATTGAAATAAGGATTTTATAAATCAAAAAGGTTTTATAAAAAGAAGGGATATTTGAAAATGAAATCAGAAGCTTATATATAAAATTATTAACTGTTATGGGGAAGTTTAAAAGACCATTATTGGGAAAATTACTTAATAGAAGTAACAAGAAGTAAGTAAAGAAATGTATGAAAAGAAATATTTACATAAAATAGATTGGATATTATAAATGAATTATTTGGCAAATGAATAGAATTATAAAAAGGGAATTGACAAGATGTAAAAGAACAACGAGGAGTTGGTTTCAAAGTAGATATTAAATAGGAATCTGTTTTAACAGATAAATTGAGAAGATTAATTTATAAATAATATTTTATAAATTAAATAAAAATATTTACCTTTTGATAAATGAAATATATAAGTCTGAACTTATATAGAGAAGTAGAAATCGGTTTTAACACCGATATTTTATGGAAAATGAATTCAACATTTGAAAAGGGAAATTTAAATGAGATTTTAAGTGTTGGAAGTTAAAAGGAGATTTTATACAAATAATTCTGTAAATAGAAATATAAATAGAAATTGTAGTTGAGATATTGTTTTCAAATATGAAATCAAACTGAATAGAATATGTAAAAGAAACATTATTCACATTCAATGTGAATAATAAAAATAAGCAAAGATTTTGCAAATAAAAATATGTGCAGAGGAAATTGAGTTTTGAAACAGGAATTCAAACAGCAATGAAATTCCGAATGGTTAAAAAATACAGGACTTGTTTAAAAATGAAACAAGTGTTGTGATTTAAAAACAGAGTTTATAAATGAATTAAAATATAAATATCAGTGGATAATTGAGATTTGCAAATTCGATAGTGAATTTGGAAAATGGGGAAACGGATAAATTAAAGATAATTTAATATAAAGAGATAAATGTGGATTGATGATTTGATCGATCGAATTTCTATTTGGAAATAAGATCATTGGTTGTACACCGATTTTTCCTTGATAGTTGAATCACTGACTATCGAAGTTTTTGACCATTTTTCCATCGTCAATACGGAGAGACCGGGATCAGGTTCATTATCTGAAAACCACTCTGTATGGACGTTAGCGTTGCGATCAAATATTGAAGACGGAGTTATGCAAGGGCTATCTTGTTTACAGAATAGTGCCTTCGGTTTGTCCAGTCCCAGGACAAACGTGAATGGACGAATGTCTGACAGAGTATATATAACATATCGCGTAAGTTGATCTCTCCAAACGTACATACGTTGGTAGCGGAGAAATTTGTTTCTCTTAGCATTATACCCATGGTGTTTTTTGGGAAATCAATGTGCTATTTGATAGGTATGACGATGTGGAATTCAAAGTGAATGTGGTCAAGTGTTTCAAAATATACGTAATGACCTCGAGCCTCATCAACCGGGAAATGACAGAAATCGGGCAGGCAACATGGCTATGTGGGTCGCTACCATTAGGGTGTATATCACCTATCTAGAGAAAATCCATTTCATTCTTTATCTATGTACGATGCTGTCCCTTTTCGGGAAGACGGTGGGTAGCTCCCAACCGTTGGTGATATACATTCGATACACTCAAGCGAAATGAGTGGTCGATCATGTGTGGGCCGGGTTGCAAGACGTTCTTGTTGAACCCAGTGTATTCGCCTCTAGAGATACACTATCAGCAGATGGTCCCATACCTTGTCATAGTCGGAACCCAATCTCCAATAAGAGCCCGCGATTTTTGTTTGTATACTATATATGTGGAACGTGAGATGCAAGTGTTCTGTTAGTTTGTTATTTACTTGTGATTAGACATTATTATAATATCAGAATAGTATCGATTTCCAAAACTGTTTTGGGTTATCGTAAGGTAAAAACCGTCCATGTAATAACCCGGAAAATCTGGGCCAGTTTAAAATTTTTATTTTGGCAAGTTTAGCGGATTCTGAATATTTAAAATAGATTATTTTAAATAATATCGACGTAAAATTTATTTTAAATATAGAATCGACGTATATATTATACGCGTCGTCGTTAGAATATAAATAATTATATATAATTATAATAGGAATTGAAAATGGCGCGGTAGTTCGATAATTCGATTTCAAACTTCAATTGAATGTACCGGGTGCAAAACAATCCGGATTTTAGTGAAACCAAAAACATTAGGATCTAATTGATAATATCTTTCTAACGGATGTAAGAAACTGAGATTTCACTTTAAAAATTGAGAGATATGTCCAGTTGAAAATTCTGAATAGTCGCTATGGAATTCAGGCCCTTAAAAATGGACATTTTGCAAATGACCTCGGAATTCGACGAAACCACTTTTGTTGGGTCCGTGATGTTAAGTTATTGCTAGATTCCAAATTTCATAATTTTTCGAATCAATAAGTGAGCGTGGCAAAGGAAAACGTGTTTTGACCATTTCAGTTGATTTTAGTCGACTGGAAAATGGCCATTTTTCATACGGTCTCGGAATTCGACGAAACTAGTTTTGTTAAGACCGTATCGTCAATACGAAGCTAGAGAATATTTTTCGGGAATTTTTCTAGTTAGTATGTGACCCTGGTAATTTGAAATGTACGTTTAAAATTCAATATAGTGATTTAAATGTAAATTCAAAGGAAACTGATTGTAACAGTCAATTCAGCTTGCGGTAGATATCCCATTGGGTTCGGAAGGGGGGTGAAACGCTATGGGCGACAGGCGGTGGACCTCGTTTAGGGGTCGTATGTAAAAGTATCTTTTTAGGAATTAAATAATTAAATTAAATAAAAAAGTAAAATAAAATATAAAATATATTTTCTCTCCCCCATTTACACTCTGGCCCCCCCCACTATTTCAAAACCGAAATCGAACCAGACAGAAAAAAAAAGAAAAAAAAAACCCTAACAGAAATCGAGCCGCCCGCCCACGACCGCCATCGCCGACGACCACGCCTCCACCTGTTTCCTCCCTCCATCGATCGAAGCCGCCGACGAAGACCCCCGTTCAGTCTCCTCCCTCCAGACATCGAAGCAGCAACCCGAGGCCTCCGCACCCTGTCGCGACGCCACCGACACCTCCGAACGCCGACGACGCCTCATCCCCTTCGCCAACTGTCGGTGAGCCATTTTACTTTATATTTATTTTTATTTCTGTTTTATAATTTCTGATTTAAAAAGCGATTTAAAAACGAATTACTGTTTTTTTAGATTTGAAGACTGTTTTTTTTTAGTTTTAAAACTGAAATTTTATAAAAGAAAGTAAACTGAAATTATAAAAGAAAATAAAAACTGATTTTTATTTTAGATTTAAAAACAGAAATTATAAAAGAGATTTAAAAACAGAAATTATAAAAAGGCAAAACTGTTTTTAAAAGAAATTGAAAACTGCATTTTTCTAAAAGGAAAAAAACTGCATTTTTAATAAAAGAAAAACTGAATCTTTTAAAAGATAAAAACTGTTTTGTTTTTAAAAGAGTTAAAACTGATTTCAAAGATTTTAAAACTGAATTTTTAAAAGAAATAAAAACTCGATTTTTATATGTTGAACTTTGAAATAAAAACTCGATTTTTATATGTTGAACTTTGAAATAAAAACTCGATTTTTATATGTTGAACTTTGAAATAAAAACTCGATTTTTATATGTTGAACTTTGAAATAAAAACTCGATTTTTATATGTTGAACTTTGAAATAAAAACTCGATTTTTATATGTTGAACTTTGAAATAAAAACTCGATTTTTATATGTTGAACTTTGAAATAAAAACTCGATTTTTATATGTTGAACTTTGAAATAAAAACTCGATTTTTATATGTTGAACTTTGAAATAAAAACTCGATTTTTATATATTGAACTTTGAAATAAAAATTCGATTTTTATATATTGAATAACATAGTAAAAATTCGATTTTTACATATGTAGAGAATACGGGCGAAAGTGACAAAAAGGCGGGACCGACGAAGATTTCTATCAATGAAGTGCCGTGGAGCTAGGATAGCTATAGGTGAGAATTTCTCACCTTTCAATTTTATTTCTAGTTATATATATATATATATATATATTAGGATGCAGACGGTGCTTAGTAGCACCCGACACAATCGTCCACAGACCATGGACTTGTTTGTTTGACTGTTTGGTGATTGATTGCGATATTGGTTTGAATGTGGTTTGTGGTGTGAAAAATCGAATCGATAAATTGATTAGGATTAGACGTGCGCCGTTATAAGGCGAAGGAGTAAGGCTAGGTTAGACCCTTACTCCAAAATTTTGTGGTTTGCATAACGAAAGTGAATTTGATTGATGTGTGAATGGCGTGGGCCTTCACTAGACCGGGGATAAGGCTAGGCCTCGTCCCGTTTCTAGTATCGTGCCGTTATGCCGCCGAAATTTTCTAAAATATGTTAGAAAAATAAAATATCATTTTTATTGAATAAATGAACTGAATAGAAATTCATAAGTTGAAATAAAATGTTTTATCGTTAAAAATATAATTTTTAACGTGAATGTGAATAAATAAATATTCATTTACAAACCGGACGGTTTGTTTATGTACACCTATTTGACTGATATTGATTGGGTCGATAAATTTTACACATCGCCCAACTGCACGAATAAAATCTGTGTTTGATTGTTTGAAACCCTACACGAGTGTTGGGATGAAATTTGAAGTTCACTCATCCTAATCGATTAAATATGTCGATCGATTGATTGACAGGCTGTTATAAGCGTTAGATATCTATATTTGATGCTTATACAGTGTAGTGCACTTTGGTTGATGGTTGATTATTTTTCAATGCTATTATATACATGTGTTGTATGAAAATCCATGTAATTAACTTTATATGGTAATTGATTGGGTCTCATTCCAATTTGAAAAATAAAGAATATATAAAATAAAGGTTCATGTGTTGACTATACTCATCCGTTGGGAATAGCCATGTGTTGAACGAATTATTTTTATAATAAAATTTACATCTTTATCAATATATAAAATAAAGGTTCATGTGTTGACTATACTCATCCGTTGGGAATAGCCATGTGTTGAACGAATTATTTTTATAATAAAATTTACATCTTTATCAATATAAAATAAAGGTTCATGTGTTGACTATACTCATCCGTTGGGATTAGTCATGTGTTGAACGAATTATTTTTATAATAAAATTTACATCTTTATCAATATAAAATAAAGGTTCATGTGTTGACGGTACTCATTCGTTGAGATTAGTCATGTGTTGAACGAAATAATTTAACCAAAAATAGTCACACATGGACGGTACTCATTCGTTGAGATTAGTCGTGTGTTGACAAAAAGAAATATTTGAAATAGAATATATAAAGCCGTGTTGATTAGTGATGCGCCATTTAGACGCGAACGACATATATAACGATTTCGAAATGAATTGAATATACAAAGTTTTCGAAATGAATTGAATATACAAAGTTTTCGAAATGAATTGAATATATAAAGTTTTCGAAATGAATTGAATACATAAAGATTTCGAAATGAATTGAACATATAACGATTTCGATTTGAATTGAATATAAAACGATTTCGATTTGAATGGAATAGAAAACCAATTTGATTTCAAATTGAATATATAATGAACTTGATTCAAATAGAAAACGAAACGAATTTGATTTGAATAGAAAATGAATTTGAATCGAATATAAAACCAATTTGAATTGAATTGAATTGAAAACGAAGTGAAATGAATTCAAATTGAATTGAAATTTGAAATTGAATAGAAATGAATTTTAAAATGAATTTATAAAGAAGAATTCGATTTTGATTTGAATTGAAATGGAAGTTGAATTTGCTTTTGAAACGAATTCAAAACTATTTATATAATTCGTTTTAAATAGAAATCGACGAAATATATATTATATATATTATATATATAATATAATGGCCTGAATAAAACGCGCCGCGCCGCGGCAGTTCGTAAATTTTGACCATTTATTTCAAACGGACATTACGGGAGATCCGACCGTCGGATTCTCCTAAAACCGGAACCGTTGGGTTCGTATCGAAAAGAGCTTTCTAACGAATATTAGAAATTCAAAATCTAACGGTTGGATTTGGAGATACGTCCAAATCAAATTCGAAAAAGGTCGCTGTAAGTGCAGTTCGATGGCCATTGTTGGAAATCGACTGTACGGGCCTTGATAAAATTATTAAAAATATCAATAATTTGTGTAAAATCATAAGAAATGATTTGGGAAAAATTGGGGTGAAAAACTCCATATTTGAAAAGATAAAAATAGATTTTTATCGAAATGAACTAGTTTTGAACTAATTTAAAACCCAATCATTTTTAAATAAATGAATTAGATTTAAAAAGGGGTTTTAAATCATCGAATTTCTAATATATTTGATTAAATTTGAAATGGGTTTATCGTGAACAGTGTTTTAAATAACACTAGTTCTTTAACCCGATAACGAATAGAATGTGATTTGGGTTTGTCGTGAACTGTGTTTTAAATAACACCTAGTTCTTTAACCCAGTAAAAGGAGTTTTATTGAATCTGCAATTAGATTGAAATTCGAATTGATAATCTAAATTACCAAATTTAGAAATGAGCGAGAATGGGGTATCGCCAGTTTTGCTCCAAAGCGATAGTTAAATCTTTAATTAGATTTGAACGGGAAATGGTAATTAATTTTACCGATAACACCACGGTGTTAGATATGGAGTATTACCAGTTTTGCTTCATGGGATGAATAGGTTGGGATTGGGAAATAAAATAAATAATTACTTCGTTGTGGTTCGCTAATCTCGACTAGTTGGAAAACCATAATTTGGTTTTAAATGACATCCAAAGGAAGATTACAGGATAAATTTTAAAGAATTTATCTTGGATAAAATTAATGGGAACTTTTCCCTAAGAATGTGGAATTTAGAAACTAGCTGTAGGTTGGCTAAGAAGAATGGTTTCCTGGGTATTGATCTGATGTTGGTTTCGGCCTTCGGGGTTAATGTTCGGGAAATTGTTCTCTTGCTAATTTGCGGTTAGTGACTAATGAATTGGAATGAGGCGTATGTTGTGTTTGTGTAACATTTGTTTTCAATATACGCGGGTTGTTCGGAAAGTCCGGGTTTATACCCATTCTGAATAACCGATTCGACGATAAGTCGAAGATGAAGACGGTGGTCGAAGACCGGAAGTCTTCACATCGTTTGGGTAATTACTGACGATCCTGATTGGGCAGTACACCCAAGAGGATGGAAATAGTTGGTGGTCGTCCAGACGTACTTGGAGATGGATGGATATGCGAGGAAAGTGCCTCCGGTTTCGTTCAGACCCAGAACGGACTTGTAAATGGATTGTGTGTCTGACATTGGATTTTATTCTGTGTTGATTGATTTCTATTAAATATATATCTGTTTGGCGGCGGAGAATTTATTCTCTTGCTTAACGCCCTTCTCTGAGACGTACGAGCTTAGAGGTTATATATCGATAGATATCAATCGCATGGCATGAATTGCCTGTGTGGCATGCTGAGTTGCGTAGATCAAGGCTTCTGTTGAAAAGCAAAGCCTTGTGGTTGATGATCAAAGCACGCCTACGTGGCAGCTTTGTGTATAGCGTGTATTCGCGAGCCTCACACCTCGGTATGAGTTAAAAACGGGATACGGACTGCAGGGAGAGCGCACGTTTCTTTCTAGCTTTGGTGGTGTCAGTGACTTACCAGCCCTGACATATATATACTTTTCACCTTTGTGGTTGTTGGATGAGGCGCCTCGATTATAGGTCTGTAAGGACCGGGAAACGTGTGTTCAGGAATTGCCAATCCTCTAACGTAAGTGAGGACCGGCCCTGAAGCATCCAGGGGTTACCCAGTGTGCGTAATCCCGGGGACATTTGCTAGAGTGTCTCGAACGCGGAGAGGAGCTTGCCCCTTGCCTCGACTCATGACGGAATCCAATTTCCAATACGTGTAATTCGTCTTTAATTGTAGAGCCTAGTATGGCGACATAGTAGCATGGGATACTATGCCGTCTATGATTTATATTTATGATTGAAATGTTTTGACACTATACACTTATTATAGTATCAAATGATTTGTTTTAAGCGTACCAAGCATGTTTGGCTATTATAAGGGAAAACCCTATCCCCTGGCTTGCGTTGCATTGTATGATAGGACCTGGGTCTTATAATAGCTTCATTTTTCGAAAAGCATTGCGTTGTTTATTGATATGCACTGGTATTCTTGGGAGAAAACCCGTTCCGTGTTATACGGCGTGGTCCCTTGAATTACTCTATTTTAAAGTAAAGTTTTAAATAACTGTTTTAGTTCTCACACCAGTCACATGACTGACCTGGAGTTTATTGTTTTAACCTAAACTCTGGGTGCCCCTATTTTCCGCACGGGCAGCTAGTAGTTTTGGTTTTGCAGATTTATATTCACAGGATCCTGGTTTACAGCTGGAATGATATCCGGAAAGCTCTGTATCCGTATATCACCTTCAGTTGTGCTTTATATTATTTTTCCGCTGCTATGTATTTAAATGTAATTTAAATCTCTGATATTTCTGTGTAATATTTATTCATTTATACCCTGTATATTCTTGTAATCTGATGCATTGTTGTAATATACAATGAAATGTTCTTCTGTTTGTGTTCTGGTTTGTCATGTTCTCAACAGTCAGGGGTTTCGAACGGTCTAGATCGGTTTAACGACTGATTCAGATCGAGCGAAATTCTAGGCCGTCACATTTGGTATCAGAGCTTTGGTTTACAGAGCTCGAGAACAAGGCACATTAGAACCATACGAAAGAATTCATCAGATATTGGATTAGTAACATCCAATTAGAATGACTCGTTAGAGATAGGATCAGTAGTATCCTAGAACGAGTGTGAAGAGTATATTTTTCAAATGAAAACAATTTTGTTTGAAATTTAAACCATTTCAAACGTATTTGATTATTTATTTACTTTGAATATGGACAATCCAATATATAAAGGTTTTGTATATACGCGTCATGAACGTATATTCGAAGTTTTAATATACTGGATAGATATAGAATCATACTCTAGTCGCCCGGACCTGATTCTGATGATTGACGCGTCATCATTAGTAATTAGTTTCGTGTTTCGAAGGTGTGATACCTATATTTTTCCATTAGACTGGTGTGAGAACCCAAAACTAATATAGTTAGAACACATTGTTGTGAATTGGCATCAAAGACATGATTTTCTTTATATATATCAAAATTATGAATTTGAAAACTCTAATTCACTAATTGATTGATGTTTGTGTTGTTTGTTTAATTGTTTGCTGATTTTTAACCATTTATGCCTAATATAATCAAATATTGAATTGTATTGAAAATTGGTCGCATTTGCTTCCATATACATATGTATCATTGAACAGGTCATAGCAAGGAGGCTAGAGCCGAAGAATAAAATTTGTTTGCCCGACAAATAGGTACATGTTTACTACATAATTTCCTGTTTTGTTTGGGTGATGATGATTTTGTGAGCCTATTGGCTAGCCGCTTGACTTTTTCTTTTTCTTTTTGAGATCTGAAGGACCGGGGAAGCTATTTGAAATTCCCCGATGCTCCCATCGCAGGGGAGGTTATGGCGAAATTTTTCGAAAATTTAGGGTGTTAGCCAAAATTTTGAAATTTTTGGAAATTCTCAGAAACTAAAGAGTTGGAGAATGAAAGCCAGAATGAATGTAGAGCTTAATAATCAAACCAATTTCGACTTTGTTCCTTTTCGGGGACGAAAAGTTTTAAGTGGGGGAGATTGTAATAACCCGGAAAATCTGGGCCAGTTTAAAATTTTTATTTTGGCAAGTTTAGCGGATTCTGAATATTTAAAATAGATTATTTTAAATAATATCGACGTAAAATTTATTTTAAATATAGAATCGACGTATATATTATACGCGTCGTCGTTAGAATATAAATAATTATATATAATTATAATAGGAATTGAAAATGGCGCGGTAGTTCGATAATTCGATTTCAAACTTCAATTGAATGTACCGGGTGCAAAACAATCCGGATTTTAGTGAAACCAAAAACATTAGGATCTAATTGATAATATCTTTCTAACGGATGTAAGAAACTGAGATTTCACTTTAAAAATTGAGAGATATGTCCAGTTGAAAATTCTGAATAGTCGCTATGGAATTCAGGCCCTTAAAAATGGACATTTTGCAAATGACCTCGGAATTCGACGAAACCACTTTTGTTGGGTCCGTGATGTTAAGTTATTGCTAGATTCCAAATTTCATAATTTTTCGAATCAATAAGTGAGCGTGGCAAAGGAAAACGTGTTTTGACCATTTCAGTTGATTTTAGTCGACTGGAAAATGGCCATTTTTCATACGGTCTCGGAATTCGACGAAACTAGTTTTGTTAAGACCGTATCGTCAATACGAAGCTAGAGAATATTTTTCGGGAATTTTTCTAGTTAGTATGTGACCCTGGTAATTTGAAATGTACGTTTAAAATTCAATATAGTGATTTAAATGTAAATTCAAAGGAAACTGATTGTAACAGTCAATTCAGCTTGCGGTAGATATCCCATTGGGTTCGGAAGGGGGGTGAAACGCTATGGGCGACAGGCGGTGGACCTCGTTTAGGGGTCGTATGTAAAAGTATCTTTTTAGGAATTAAATAATTAAATTAAATAAAAAAGTAAAATAAAATATAAAATATATTTTCTCTCCCCCATTTACACTCTGGCCCCCCCCCACTATTTCAAAACCGAAATCGAACCAGACAGAAAAAAAAAAGAAAAAAAAAACCCTAACAGAAATCGAGCCGCCCGCCCACGACCGCCATCGCCGACGACCACGCCTCCACCTGTTTCCTCCCTCCATCGATCGAAGCCGCCGACGAAGACCCCCGTTCAGTCTCCTCCCTCCAGACATCGAAGCAGCAACCCGAGGCCTCCGCACCCTGTCGCGACGCCACCGACACCTCCGAACGCCGACGACGCCTCATCCCCTTCGCCAACTGTCGGTGAGCCATTTTACTTTATATTTATTTTTATTTCTGTTTTATAATTTCTGATTTAAAAAGCGATTTAAAAACGAATTACTGTTTTTTTAGATTTGAAGACTGTTTTTTTTTAGTTTTAAAACTGAAATTTTATAAAAGAAAGTAAACTGAAATTATAAAAGAAAATAAAAACTGATTTTTATTTTAGATTTAAAAACAGAAATTATAAAAGAGATTTAAAAACAGAAATTATAAAAAGGCAAAACTGTTTTTAAAAGAAATTGAAAACTGCATTTTTCTAAAAGGAAAAAAACTGCATTTTTAATAAAAGAAAAACTGAATCTTTTAAAAGATAAAAACTGTTTTGTTTTTAAAAGAGTTAAAACTGATTTCAAAGATTTTAAAACTGAATTTTTAAAAGAAATAAAAACTCGATTTTTATATGTTGAACTTTGAAATAAAAACTCGATTTTTATATGTTGAACTTTGAAATAAAAACTCGATTTTTATATGTTGAACTTTGAAATAAAAACTCGATTTTTATATGTTGAACTTTGAAATAAAAACTCGATTTTTATATGTTGAACTTTGAAATAAAAACTCGATTTTTATATGTTGAACTTTGAAATAAAAACTCGATTTTTATATGTTGAACTTTGAAATAAAAACTCGATTTTTATATGTTGAACTTTGAAATAAAAACTCGATTTTTATATGTTGAACTTTGAAATAAAAACTCGATTTTTATATATTGAACTTTGAAATAAAAATTCGATTTTTATATATTGAATAACATAGTAAAAATTCGATTTTTACATATGTAGAGAATACGGGCGAAAGTGACAAAAAGGCGGGACCGACGAAGATTTCTATCAATGAAGTGCCGTGGAGCTAGGATAGCTATAGGTGAGAATTTCTCACCTTTCAATTTTATTTCCAGTTATATATATATATATATTAGGATGCAGACGGTGCTTAGTAGCACCCGACACAATCGTCCACAGACCATGGACTTGTTTGTTTGACTGTTTGGTGATTGATTGCGATATTGGTTTGAATGTGGTTTGTGGTGTGAAAAATCGAATCGATAAATTGATTAGGATTAGACGTGCGCCGTTATAAGGCGAAGGAGTAAGGCTAGGTTAGACCCTTACTCCAAAATTTTGTGGTTTGCATAACGAAAGTGAATTTGATTGATGTGTGAATGGCGTGGGCCTTCACTAGACCGGGGATAAGGCTAGGCCTCGTCCCGTTTCTAGTATCGTGCCGTTATGCCGCCGAAATTTTCTAAAATATGTTAGAAAAATAAAATATCATTTTTATTGAATAAATGAACTGAATAGAAATTCATAAGTTGAAATAAAATGTTTTATCGTTAAAAATATAATTTTTAACGTGAATGTGAATAAATAAATATTCATTTACAAACCGGACGGTTTGTTTATGTACACCTATTTGACTGATATTGATTGGGTCGATAAATTTTACACATCGCCCAACTGCACGAATAAAATCTGTGTTTGATTGTTTGAAACCCTACACGGGTGTTGGGATGAAATTTGAAGTTCACTCATCCTAATCGATTAAATATGTCGATCGATTGATTGACAGGCTGTTATAAGCGTTAGATATCTATATTTGATGCTTATACAGTGTAGTGCACTTTGGTTGATGGTTGATTATTTTTCAATGCTATTATATACATGTGTTGTATGAAAATCCATGTAATTAACTTTATATGGTAATTGATTGGGTCTCATTCCAATTTGAAAAATAAAGAATATATAAAATAAAGGTTCATGTGTTGACTATACTCATCCGTTGGGAATAGCCATGTGATGAACGAATTATTTTTATAATAAAATTTACATCTTTATCAATATATAAAATAAAGGTTCATGTGTTGACTATACTCATCCGTTGGGAATAGCCATGTGTTGAACGAATTATTTTTATAATAAAATTTACATCTTTATCAATATAAAATAAAGGTTCATGTGTTGACTATACTCATCCGTTGGGATTAGTCATGTGTTGAACGAATTATTTTTATAATAAAATTTACATCTTTATCAATATAAAATAAAGGTTCATGTGTTGACGGTACTCATTCGTTGAGATTAGTCATGTGTTGAACGAAATAATTTAACCAAAAATAGTCACACATGGACGGTACTCATTCGTTGAGATTAGTCGTGTGTTGACAAAAAGAAATATTTGAAATAGAATATATAAAGCCGTGTTGATTAGTGATGCGCCATTTAGACGCGAACGACATATATAACGATTTCGAAATGAATTGAATATACAAAGTTTTCGAAATGAATTGAATATACAAAGTTTTCGAAATGAATTGAATATATAAAGTTTTCGAAATGAATTGAATACATAAAGATTTCGAAATGAATTGAACATATAACGATTTCGATTTGAATTGAATATAAAACGATTTCGATTTGAATGGAATAGAAAACCAATTTGATTTCAAATTGAATATATAATGAACTTGATTCAAATAGAAAACGAAACGAATTTGATTTGAATAGAAAATGAATTTGAATCGAATATAAAACCAATTTGAATTGAATTGAATTGAAAACGAAGTGAAATGAATTCAAATTGAATTGAAATTTGAAATTGAATAGAAATGAATTTTAAAATGAATTTATAAAGAAGAATTCGATTTTGATTTGAATTGAAATGGAAGTTGAATTTGCTTTTGAAACGAATTCAAAACTATTTATATAATTCGTTTTAAATAGAAATCGACGAAATATATATTATATATATTATATATATAATATAATGGCCTGAATAAAACGCGCCGCGCCGCGGCAGTTCGTAAATTTCGACCATTTATTTCAAACGGACATTACGGGAGATCCGACCGTCGGATTCTCCTAAAACCGGAACCGTTGGGTTCGTATCGAAAAGAGCTTTCTAACGAATATTAGAAATTCAAAATCTAACGGTTGGATTTGGAGATACGTCCAAATCAAATTCGAAAAAGGTCGCTGTAAGTGCAGTTCGATGGCCATTGTTGGAAATCGACTGTACGGGCCTTGATAAAATTATTAAAAATATCAATAATTTGTGTAAAATCATAAGAAATGATTTGGGAAAAATTGGGGTGAAAAACTCCATATTTGAAAAGATAAAAATAGATTTTTATCGAAATGAACTAGTTTTGAACTAATTTAAAACCCAATCATTTTTAAATAAATGAATTAGATTTAAAAAGGGGTTTTAAATCATCGAATTTCTAATATATTTGATTAAATTTGAAATGGGTTTATCGTGAACAGTGTTTTAAATAACACTAGTTCTTTAACCCGATAACGAATAGAATGTGATTTGGGTTTGTCGTGAACTGTGTTTTAAATAACACCTAGTTCTTTAACCCAGTAAAAGGAGTTTTATTGAATCTGCAATTAGATTGAAATTCGAATTGATAATCTAAATTACCAAATTTAGAAATGAGCGAGAATGGGGTATCGCCAGTTTTGCTCCAAAGCGATAGTTAAATCTTTAATTAGATTTGAACGGGAAATGGTAATTAATTTTACCGATAACACCACGGTGTTAGATATGGAGTATTACCAGTTTTGCTTCATGGGATGAATAGGTTGGGATTGGGAAATAAAATAAATAATTACTTCGTTGTGGTTCGCTAATCTCGACTAGTTGGAAAACCATAATTTGGTTTTAAATGACATCCAAAGGAAGATTACAGGATAAATTTTAAAGAATTTATCTTGGATAAAATTAATGGGAACTTTTCCCTAAGAATGTGGAATTTAGAAACTAGCTGTAGGTTGGCTAAGAAGAATGGTTTCCTGGGTATTGATCTGATGTTGGTTTCGGCCTTCGGGGTTAATGTTCGGGAAATTGTTCTCTTGCTAATTTGCGGTTAGTGACTAATGAATTGGAATGAGGCGTATGTTGTGTTTGTGTAACATTTGTTTTCAATATACGCGGGTTGTTCGGAAAGTCCGGGTTTATACCCATTCTGAATAACCGATTCGACGATAAGTCGAAGATGAAGACGGTGGTCGAAGACCGGAAGTCTTCACATCGTTTGGGTAATTACTGACGATCCTGATTGGGCAGTACACCCAAGAGGATGGAAATAGTTGGTGGTCGTCCAGACGTACTTGGAGATGGATGGATATGCGAGGAAAGTGCCTCCGGTTTCGTTCAGACCCAGAACGGACTTGTAAATGGATTGTGTGTCTGACATTGGATTTTATTCTGTGTTGATTGATTTCTATTAAATATATATCTGTTTGGCGGCGGAGAATTTATTCTCTTGCTTAACGCCCTTCTCTGAGACGTACGAGCTTAGAGGTTATATATCGATAGATATCAATCGCATGGCATGAATTGCCTGTGTGGCATGCTGAGTTGCGTAGATCAAGGCTTCTGTTGAAAAGCAAAGCCTTGTGGTTGATGATCAAAGCACGCCTACGTGGCAGCTTTGTGTATAGCGTGTATTCGCGAGCCTCACACCTCGGTATGAGTTAAAAACGGGATACGGACTGCAGGGAGAGCGCACGTTTCTTTCTAGCTTTGGTGGTGTCAGTGACTTACCAGCCCTGACATATATATACTTTTCACCTTTGTGGTTGTTGGATGAGGCGCCTCGATTATAGGTCTGTAAGGACCGGGAAACGTGTGTTCAGGAATTGCCAATCCTCTAACGTAAGTGAGGACCGGCCCTGAAGCATCCAGGGGTTACCCAGTGTGCGTAATCCCGGGGACATTTGCTAGAGTGTCTCGAACGCGGAGAGGAGCTTGCCCCTTGCCTCGACTCATGACGGAATCCAATTTCCAATACGTGTAATTCGTCTTTAATTGTAGAGCCTAGTATGGCGACATAGTAGCATGGGATACTATGCCGTCTATGATTTATATTTATGATTGAAATGTTTTGACACTATACACTTATTATAGTATCAAATGATTTGTTTTAAGCGTACCAAGCATGTTTGGCTATTATAAGGGAAAACCCTATCCCCTGGCTTGCGTTGCATTGTATGATAGGACCTGGGTCTTATAATAGCTTCATTTTTCGAAAAGCATTGCGTTGTTTATTGATATGCACTGGTATTCTTGGGAGAAAACCCGTTCCGTGTTATACGGCGTGGTCCCTTGAATTACTCTATTTTAAAGTAAAGTTTTAAATAACTGTTTTAGTTCTCACACCAGTCACATGACTGACCTGGAGTTTATTGTTTTAACCTAAACTCTGGGTGCCCCTATTTTCCGCACGGGCAGCTAGTAGTTTTGGTTTTGCAGATTTATATTCACAGGATCCTGGTTTACAGCTGGAATGATATCCGGAAAGCTCTGTATCCGTATATCACCTTCAGTTGTGCTTTATATTATTTTTCCGCTGCTATGTATTTAAATGTAATTTAAATCTCTGATATTTCTGTGTAATATTTATTCATTTATACCCTGTATATTCTTGTAATCTGATGCATTGTTATAATATACAATGAAATGTTCTTCTGTTTGTGTTCTGGTTTGTCATGTTCTCAACAGTCAGGGGTTTCGAACGGTCTAGATCGGTTTAACGACTGATTCAGATCGAGCGAAATTCCAGGCCGTCACAGTCCATGTTTATGTGTGGATCGATCTTACGATTACCTTTTCTTTTGAAAAGGATTTTGAAAAGTTAAACCGATGATTTGAGTTTACTCACACCAGTCCCACGACTGACTGTTCGCTAAACGATATTTCTATTGAATTAGAAAATCGTCACGAATAATGAAATAACCGCAAGTGCACGGCGTACTATTGTGATACGTAGTGAGTGTGAGTCGATCCACGGGGAAAGAAGTAATTTCAATTTTATTCACTCAAATTAAACCAAACTTTGAATTGTTCTAACTAATAAAAACTAGAAACTGAGTTGAGATCTAAATATGAAATTAGGGAGTAATTTAGAGGTAAATCCACTCTCACATTTGAGTAAGTTATCAAACATACAATGTATGATCTCAATAAGTGATATAAATGCAACATTTAAACCACCTATGATTCTCATGAAAATGAAACTAAAGCAAAAATATTCTAAGTATGGTCTATGAACTATTGGCTAGAACTATAGACCATCAAATTTTGTTCATACTTTCATTTCAAAATCAATAATCACTTAGCAAATATTGATGTAACTTGTGTTTATATTGGTTAAGAATAGATCATTTGCAAATGCAACATAACCTATCAAACCCATATGTATAAACTTACATCAATATTTACTAACATGAAGCACATATTTAAGATCACAAATCATATACATGTTGAACTTACACAAAGTTAGAGAGCATCATTACCCCTAAATCAAGGGATTAGCCCCTCATATGTGTTATCATATCAACACATGTAAGTTTCAACATTATAAAATAAAGCAAAATGAAAGAAAAAACTAAGTAGAACAAGAAGAGAACTAAACTAAGAACCTAAAGTGAATCTAAGCTATGAACATGAATGTAAATAAATCTAAACTATGAACATAAAGTAGAGCATAGAAATTTAAAGAGACATAAGATAGACATAAAAGAAATAGGGTTGGAAGGCATTTTTATTTATTTGATCACTTACACTTTCATATGCTAAAAAGGAGATGCCAAATACATGAAACAAAGGGGTATATATACATGATCTAAAACCCTAATCACTTTTCTTGGGAATTCCCCAAAATGCCCATTCATGAAACTTCTAATTGAGATTAGCCACTAATATATCATGTAGAATGCATGAGGGATTTTGTCCCATTCAATAATATGAAGCAAGTGGGCTAGTTGAAAGATGGTCCCTCCACTATCCATAAGATGTATTAATTCTTTGCCTTCTCTTGTGTATGTGCATGCTTTCCTTCATCTTTTTGTGTGTATATATCATTTTAGCTCCTAAATTCCTACAAGAGTAAACAAAAAGGAACGAGTCAAAGATTTCAAAAATTAAAACATGCACATGTGGCTCCCTTATTTCCCAAAATAAGTGATGGTTTTGAAAATATTTAAAACATGGTTTGATCACATAAAATACCCAAAAATGTTCATTTATTAAACTAAACAAGAGTAAATATATGAATATAAATGTGCATTTTTACGTGCACATCAAATACCCCCACACTTATCTTTTTATTCGTCCTCGAATAAAGTAAAGAAACTAAGATAAATTCACTTTCGTAGGGAGCACGATTGCATTGAGCGTATGCAACAAGCCGTTAAACCTCTGGGTGTCCCCAGCAGGACGAGTGTTGTTTCGTGAGGGTTTTCAGCGGATACTACCCACAAAATCCAAATGTTATATGTAAAAAGTATTTACAAAATGTAAGATTATTTACAATTGGATAATTTACTTTTAAATTTTACATGAAGGAGTTAACACAAGTTTGCGTCGTCACTATGAAATTTAAGTCCGTTACTAATAAAAACTTGAAACAAAAGCCAGTTATCGCTACAAACTCCTCCAGCTTGGCCAGTTGTTTTGGTAAAAACATAGTGCAAATATGAAATGAATTCTGTAATCGATATCAACAATCGTAAGATGGCATCTTTAATTACTTTTGGTTAGCAAGTTAGGTCAAATAAGTGAAGAGTGTGCTTGGATTTCAAGTGCTAATTCTCTCTTTATTACAAAATATTTACATTATTATTTACAAATACCTAGGTATACCACCCCTACACTACACTACGACTTACGTGAGGGTCAGTAATCCTAAGATGTCCAACTCATAAAATGAGACCAAGATATACCGACGCTGACTTTGTCAACAAGGTGCCGGATAGAGCTTGGCGGGTTTGCACACCAACGCCAGATGTGCCAGCAATGTTGGATACCCCTGGATTATTATATCTATATACACCAACTCATGAAATGAGACCAAGATATATCGACGCTACTTTGTCAACAAGGTGTCGTATAGAGCTTGGTGGGTTTGCACACCAACGCCAGATGTACCAGCAATGTTGGATACCCTTGGATTACTATATATATATATATTCTTTTTTTTAAGAGAGAGAATTTAGCGAGAATATCTTAGCACAACTTCACTTAAACGATCTAAAATGTTAACGTAAGGAATCTAAATTAACCATTCATTTAATTGGATTACAATTTAGAAAACATTTCGTACACATCACCTACGAATCTCCCAATAAACCAGTTACACCTAATTTGCTCATATTTCAAACTTTTCTTTTGTTATCCATTAAGAGAAGTAAATTCCAAATATTTTAATCGTACGACCAAAACCGTATGCTAACTTCATCATGTCATATATTAAAAGTATAAAAAATGCAAAACTTTTTTTTTTGGTTTTAAAGAAAAAGAAAAAGGGGAACTTTACAACTTAAACTATGCAAAATAAAATGAAAATGAGACTCCCCCCCACACTTAATTTTCGACTGTGTCCCCACAGTCAATGCATGACACAAATGAGTGAACGGAAGAGAAATATTTACATATTTACAAAGAAGGGTTAACTTAACTTTCTTACTTGACGTAGCATGGCTCATGAAGAATCATGAGCTCCTCCTCTCGATCGGTGGGTAATTCCAAGATTGGTTTTAGACGTTGACCGTTGACTTTGAATATGGCTCCATCCCTCGGGTTTTCTATTTTGATGGCACCATGTTGAAAAACAGTTCGAACAACATATGGTCCGGTCCATCTTGGCTTTAACTTTCCAGAGAATAAATGAAGTCGTGAGTCATATAATAGAACTTTTTGGTTTGGCAAAAACGTTTTTCTTAGGATTGAGTTGTCGTGAAAAACTTTGGGTTTTTCCTTGTAAATTGTCGCATTTTCATAAGCGTCATTCCTGATTTCTTCTAATTCATTGAGTTGGAATTTTCGGTTTTCGCCAGCTTGTTCAAGATCAAGGTTTAAGTTTTTTATTGCCCAAAGTGCTTTATGTTCAAGTTCAATGGGTAAATGACAGGCTTTACCATAGACTAATCGGAAATGGGACATTCCAAGATTAGTTTTAAAAGCAGTCCGGTAAGCCCAAAGTGCGTCGATCAATTTCTGTGACCAATCCTTTCGGTTTTTATTTACAGTTTTCTCCAGAATCTGTTTTATTTGACGATTCGACACTTCGACTTGACCACACGTTTGCGGATGATAAGGAGTGGACAACTTGTGGGTTATCGAGTATTTTTTCATTAAGGATTCAAAAGATCGATTACAGAAATGTGTTCCATTGTCGCTTATTATTGTGCGAGGTGTGCCGAACCGCGAAAAGATATTTTCTTTTAGGAATTTCATGACAATTTTATGATCATTTGTTTTACATGGAACGGCTTTGGCCCATTTCAAAACATAATCAGCTGCAAGAAGAATGTACAAGTTCCCAAAAGAATTTGGGAATGGTCCCATAAAGTCAATACCCCAAACGTCGAAGATTTCGATCGTAAGGATGGGGTTCAAAGGCATCATATTTCGTCGAGAAATCTTTCCTAGCATTTGGCAAAGACTGCAAGTTTTACATAATTCGTACGCGTCCTTAAAGAGAGTGGGCCAATAAAAACCAAATTGAAGCACCTTTTCGGCGGTTTTCCTAGGACCAAAATGTCCACCGCCGGTATGATCATGGCAGAATGAGAGAACACTCCTGATTTCGCTATCAGGAATGCATCGGCGAATGAATTAGTCCGGACAATACTTAAACAAGTATGGGTCGTCCCAGTAGAAGTATTTCACTTGGGACAGAAATTTGTATTTATCATATTTGGACCAAAAAGAGGGAGTTTCCTTAGTGACTAGATAGTTCACTATCTCGGCGAACCAAGGGTCGATTGAAACAGAAAGGAGTTGTTCGTCAGGAAAGTTTTCATTGATCGGCAAAGAATATGGTGCGTTCGGAAGACGAGACAAGTGAACGGCTATAATGTTGTCGGATCCTTTTTTGTCTTTGATTGTAAGGTCGAATTCCTGGAGGAAAAGTATCCATCGAATTAAGTGTGACTTAGCGTCCTTTTTAGCAAAAAGGTGTCGAAGAGTAGAATGGTCTGTGTAGACCGTGATGTAAGAACAAATCAAGTAAGATCGAAACTTCTCGAGCATAAAAACGACAGCCAAAAGTTCTTTTTCGGTGGTCGTATAATTGAGTTGAGCGTCGTTCAAGGTCATACTCGCATAGTAAATTACGTGAAGGATTTTGTTGATGCGTTGTCCTAAGACAACACCAACCACGAAGTTAGAAGCGTCGCACATGATTTCAAAAGGAAGTTCCTAGTTGGGAGAGCAGATTATCGGGGCTGAAATGAGTTCATTTTCAAGAACACATTCAGCGCTAAAGTCAAATGGAATGTCCTTTCCTAGAAGAGTAGTTAAAGGACGGGCGATTTTACTAAAATCTTTCACAAAGCGTTGGTAAAAGCCAACATGCCCTAGAAATGAACGAATGTCCTTAACGCATTTTGGAATGCGTAGTTTTGAAATAACGTCAACTTTCGCTTTATCTACCTCAATGCCATTATTTGAAATTATGTGTCCAAGGACAATGCCTTATTTGACCATAAAGTGACATTTTTCCCAATTCAACGTTAAGTGTTTTTCTTTACATCCATTCAAAACAAGTTCAATATGATGTAAGAAAGAGGAAAAAGAATCGCCAAAGATCGAAAAATCATCCGTAAAAACTTCAATTTTCGATAATCAATGCAAACACGCCAACCCGTTTGAGTCCGAGTAGGAAGAAGTTCGTTTTGTTCGTTTGCGACGATGGTAAGTCCGGACTTTTTAGGAACAACGTGAATGGGGCTGACCCATAAGCTATCAGAAATGGGGTAAATGATACTGTTGTCAAGAAGTTTAAGAATTTCTTCACGAACTACCTCTTTCATCTTAGGGTTAAGCCTACGTTGCGCTTCGCGAGTGGGTTTGGCTACGTCGGTTAAGTGAATTCGATGTTGAACGATTGCGGGGCTAATTCCCTTAATGTCAGAAATGGACCAACCGATTGCGTCATTGTTTTCAGAAAGAGTTGAAAGAAGAGAAATTTCCTTATCCCGTGTTAAATTTGAAGAAATTATGACAGAACAAGTATCGTTATCACCTATGTAAACATACTTAAGGTTATCGGGAAGAGGTTTAAGATCCAACTTTGGTGGTTTCTCGATCAAAAAACTTGGTTGAGATTCAGGCTCAACTGAAAGTGATTCAAATGGAAGCGTGTATTCCACTTCGTTAGGAGCATCATGGATCAATTTTTCGTACTTGGCCTCACACTCATCATTAAGGTCAATCGACTCGTTTTCGGAATTTTTGTGAATGGCATTGTAACAACCCGAATTTTAATAACGTGTTAACACAAGGATCAAGGCAGAATTAAATCATTAAATTTGAAATAGGAGAAATGAGTTGCGCCATTGCGTTCATTTTGAAAAAATACGCGAAATAGAGTCCGAATTTTCGAGAATCGGAGTCCGTATGACCAAGTTACGACCCGTCGAAGTTTTCAGAAAATTCCAAGTTCAAAACAGCCCGAAAATTCAAATCTGGAGCCAAACAGAATGGTAGGAAAATTCCCGCCTAAGCCCCAGGTCGACTGGGGTGTCGACTGGGGGGTCGACACGCCCAAGGGCAGGTCGACTGCCCAGTCGACACGGGTGTCGACCTAGGTGGTCCGACCACTTTGGCCTGGGTGCACCTGCTGCTGTCTTGGCTCGGTTTTGTGGGCCTGTGACGGATTTTGAGGGCTCAGATCTATCCTAGGGTTTATCCTATGGCCAAAAATACACCTAATCTCTATAAAAAGACCCCTAGACCTAGCTTAAACCCTCACAAATCACTCTTGCAACGAAATGCTGCCCAAATCTCCATTGACCATGGCCTCCATCTCCAACTCCAAGAGCTTATGCATTCTAATCGGATCCGAATCAAAGGTGCTAGCTTGCTACATCAAATCAAGGGAGTGGATAAACATTGCTACGCAAATTTCATGACGATTCTACGACAAGACGATTCATGCTCATAATCCCTTAGCCATGCTATGTAAGTTCTAGCTACTTGTAGATCTAAACGATAGTTCTAATGTGACATGGAATAAAATGCGATGAACATAAGTATGCTAGCCTATATGAACCTTGTCATGCCTCTTTTGCTTGAACCTATGACTTTAGGCTATGTTTAGTGACTAAATCAAGTTACTCATGTTGCATTGGACTAAGTTTGCCATGCAAGATTGAACCTTTATTTGTGGGATGTTGGCATGAACACTTGGAACCAATTTGACTTGTGAAATATGTGCATGAATTTAACTTGGGGCTTATGCATGTAAAAGAACCCAAAACCTCTTATGATACCGTGCATGTTTGTGGCCAATCCCTTTATGACCTCGTGCATGTTTTGAGGCCAATATGCAATATGCTAGTTATCTGAACACCTTTGCCTCAATTTTCACCATGTTTAACTTGTGATTCATCTTTGCCATCTTGTACCCATCTTTGTCATATTATTCCAAATATGTTGATTCGCTTTCATTTGTGTTGGGGACACGTTTTGGGTAGTTTAGGCAAACTTGAAAATGGGCTATGAACTTGACATGGAATTACATGGAACATGAAATGATAATATACGTGAATAGGACACGAAAACCTGACATGGGGATACATGAAAACATAGACTTAAAAAGGGGCCTAAACTTGACATGAACATGACACGTAGAAAAACATGGAAGTGGCCAACTCGAGGTTGGGTTGAGTTTGTAGCATAAATCTGCCCGGACCCGCCCGACAAATCCAGTGGCTACAAAAAATAGGACCCAATGTGGGTAGTTGGTCATATCGCGCTTGAAACCCGAGGTTAGACTAGGTTGCGGTGTAAATCTGCCCGGACTCGCCCGGCGTAACTAGTAACCACAACAACGTCTAATGTGAGAGGTTGAGAGTGCATTAATTCAATTAATGCCACATGATAAGGTTAAGTAAATCTGACTAATGACAATTAACCGATATGACATGAATGGGTAGGTTAAGTGAAACCGGACTTGATTTCTTAATGACACTTAACCGTAAAATACAGTTAGGGGATGGGGTTAAGCTAATCCATACTTAACTAATCCGACTCGGTAATTAGATGGGGTTAAGTAACCTACACTTAACTAATCTAAACACGGTAATTAGACGGAGTTAAGTTAGCCTAGACTTAACTAATCTAAACACGGTAACTCGATGGGGTTAAGTTAAACACTTAAACAATCTAAACATGATAATTCAGTGAGGTTAAGTAACCAATACTTAACCAATTTAGCATGATAATTTAATGAGGTTAAGCAACTTATACTTAACCAATTATACATGATGATTTGATGAGGTTAAGTGACCTATACTTAACCAATCTAATATGAGAACTTGATAGGGTTAAGTCACAAGACCGTTTAAATATACTTAACCATTGTAATACGATTAGTGGATGGGGTTAAGCTAACCCATACTTAACCAATCCGACTCGACAATCTGATGGGGTTAAGATAATCTATGCTTAACCAATCTAACACGATAATCTGATAGGGTCAAGACAAACTAATACTTAACCAATCTGACTTGATAATTGAATAGGGTTAAGTCATGAGCTTCTTGGTATACTTAACCAACTTGTAGGGCTAAGTCTTGAGATTAAATACTTAGTTAATCTTGACATGATTCGTAGGCGGGTTAAGTCATGAACTGGAATGACAATACTTAACCCATTAGACAAAACCCTAGTTCAGGGGACTAGGTGGAAAATCGTAGTTAACAAGGATAACGGGAAAGGGAACTAAGTGATAAACCTTAGTTTAGGATAACTAAGTAATAATTCTTAGTCAAGGGATTTGGACCAGTTCACAGATCGATGAGTAACCCGATACGGTAGGTCATCGCTTAAACACACGAGGAGGAGCAAATTATCTGAGCTAGATAAGGGCTCCAAGGAACTGGGTGACGAAGCAGTAGCTTCGGGGGATGTGAGGGTACTATTGGTATCCCTCTGTGAGGTTGCAGATGATCCGCCTGGGCTCACATAGGTTAAGGTCTGTGGTAGAAGAACCAAGAGTATGCCTTGGTTGATGTGCGAGCAACCTAAAAACGGGGATGGATTAGCGTGGAGTCGACGATACTTGATTTTTGCCCTGGATAGCGCGTCGTCGACTACCTACCATCTTTAGTCAACCGTGTATGTATACGGAAAGGTAGAGAACTCCCAACAGACCATATACTTGCTATCGAGTTATGGGTGCGGTTGGCCAATAGGTAAGTGGGGCATAGGGGGCCGGAGTGTAGTTCTCGTGCATGATTTTTCTTGGATTGCCTTTCAGTAGTTGAGGGAGGGGTCACGTGGGACCATAGCCACGGATACAAAAACAGACCTTGATATCTGCATTCGTCAGACGACTTAAAGCTCCCGACCAAGTCTCGTATTTCTTGATTTGCCCTGGCATGGGACTCGGATGGCACATTGAGATACATGTGCAGCTAGACATGGAAAAACGATTCACGGTGCTTACGTGGGAAAAAGGGCGCTGGTAGCATAATCTCTAGTAGCCCTAGGTGGCTAAAACCCAAGCCGAGATACGAAAATGTTCATTAGGAAGCATAATCCCTAGCGGTCCTAGGTGGCATAAATCCTAGGTGAACACGCGATAGTTCATGGTAAGAAAACATAACCAGATCAAGGGTAGCAGTCCAAAACAACTTCAAGGATAAAATCGTACTACGTTGAGGTGGTATAGATTTACATGGGAAAGCCCGTACGGCCTACGACAAAGGACTGAACTTATACATGGAAAGAAACATACGAGTTAGGAAAACCTATGTACGTGATATATTAGGCTGACATGGACCATTTCGTGACTTTAGTCAAGGGACATTTTATAGTTAACTCATGACACGGGTTGGGATACTAGTACGGGAGGTGCAGAGCAAATAAACATGATAGATACCTTGGGATATTATACTTGATAGAAACCTGATGATGTGATACTTTGATTTACCTTGACACCGTAGTTTATCATGATACCTTAGTTTATATTGATACCGTAGTTCACCCTGTTATCTTGGTTTAGTTTATCTATCTTGTCGTCATCCTTATGTTTATTTTCAGTTTATGCATGTCATGTTACCTTTACCTAATTTTATGCTGGAAGTAGATAGGACTTATAAGTCTTTATGACTGACCCCGTTTTCTTTCACCTCTTTGTCTTCCGTTCCCCCCCCCCCCCCCCCCGGGGTTTTCAGGAGGAAACACTGTTGTTAGTTCGGACCTATTCTGCTTGAAGGTCATCATGTATGGCTTGAAATTCCATGGGCTATGGTTGCTTTACTGCTTTACTTGGGGAATAATTTATGAAAAGGTTTTATGCTTCTTTACTATTGCAAGACAGGTTTCTATGTAAAAAGGCTTTACTGTTTATAAAGAAATGAAAATTTGTTTTACTTCCGCTGTTTTATATGTTCTGTCTTGTAATATTTCTGTGCATGTTTACCAATAATGCCCCTCCAAACCTAGTGCATTCCTTTGTGAGTGACCCTAGCGGAGGTGGGGTGTTACATTTGGTATCAGAGCATAAGGTTACCAGACTGGGTAAAAGTTTTTAAAACCTTCTGAAAACTATTTGAGAAACCGTTTACAAAGAAGCATTTTTCAAGAAAAGTTTTTAAAAGCTATTCAAGCCATTAGCACCATCCTTTGTTTCCTTGATCGAGTCTCTTTTCCTTTCCTTCCTCCATCCGTAGTCACAGTAGTTTTAACTGCGACTAATCCTTGTCTAGCTAAGTAAGAGTTTTCCGTACGATGGAGGGAGTCCTCGAGAGACCTATTGCCGTGCTATAAGGAAGGATAATAAGAGCAAGGATAGAGCACACGAGCTTAAAGATAAGCAACTTGTTGATGTGGCTTAATCCACAATGGAGGGAAAAAGATGAGCAATAAAACCCATGACGAGAGAGTATCTTTGGCATGGTAAAACGGGACCCACAGTTAAGTGTTATGGGACGAGGACAAGATCATCGAGAGGGCAATTGTATGCTCTCATTTCTAGCGTACCTAAGAGGGATGGTACTGTTTCTGTTGAAGGTTTAGCCTTTCTTTTCTATCATCTCGTCTAGACTTTGTCTTGATCATCGCATCATTTAAGTCTACTTCGATAGTTGAGTCTCTGCACCTTAGTACTAGCGTGGTAGAGGATCCCATTTTTGTCTCAAATCCCGTTGGAGGATCGGTCCATTTATTCTTGACTTGTTTGGAATTGAGAGTGTAATTGCCAAGTGTTGAGATTAGAAGCAATGCTTCTATTGTTGAGCTATGGATGGATTCTAAGGACGAAGAGGTTATCCAGTAAGGGATGCCATTCTCGGTCTTGAAAGGAGGGTAGTTAAACTCTTAACTTGCCTTGGTAATACCCTCGAAGTCTCGTATAACCTTTTGGGTTTTGTCATGGTTAGTTACCTAGAATCCCTTGATGCATTTATCGAAAATCTCTGATCCGATCTAGTAACGTTCGCCAATAAGGCGGATGGTTCATTCCGCTTAAGCATGGGTTATAGGAATCACCCTAGTAAGTGCACGTGGTAACATGGATTGGCATCGGTAAACGAGATCCAGAATTCACTAGTGAATTTTGGGAGAGCTTGCATGAGTACGCAGATATGTTTGAGCCGAGCATACTAGGGAAAGAATAAGTGAAAGTGAAACGAGAGGCGACAGTGAAATGAGTTCCGACTCATACCTTGGAAATAGGAATCAAGGAGCTACGAAAATCATGAAGTCAAAGGTGGTCAAGGCACACTGGAATTAAGCTCAAGGAAATGCGGCTTAAACGCGCGCATCATATCTCTTTTTAAGAGTATATCGTTGATCCCTGGTTCTCCTGTAGAGCTTGCTTGCATGCTATCGCTTGGTGGATATCCTCTCGATCCTGTTTCCGTTGCAAACCCCATAAGAGTTTATCTTGTTTATCTCCTCGATCCTATCTTGGGAACCATAGGTAGAACCCTATGGATGTAAACATGTATTTGAAACATGTTATGATTGATATGGTTGCAAATGGTTGCAAGTGGTTGCTCGTGGATGCGTGAATACACACTAGATACTAGATCGACTCTGTCACATTTCATGTTGCATATGCACGAGTATTTATACTTGTTTATGGATAAAATTGAATATGTTATCATGTGGATGTTGCATGTGGATGAATGGTTGTGCACACATGTAGTGTTTATATGACTAGGACTATTTGCATACATGTTGGACTCATGGCACTAAACATATTTTGCATTAGAAAGATCATTCAGGCCTAATCATTAGCATTAGCTAAGGAACATATACAAACACTTTCTGCATGTGTTCATAAATCATTAGGAGTCTTTTAAGGACCATGGTTGCCTGTGGATGATGTTTTGAGTAGATGGATGACGGATGGTAGGATACATTCTTCCTAACTTGGAGATCTCGAGGACGAAATCCTTAAAGGAGGGGAGAATGTAACAACCCGAATTTTAATAACGTGTTAAGACAAGGATCAAGGCAGAATTAAATCATAAAATCTTAATCAGGAGAAATGGGTTGCGCCATTGCGTTTATCTCGGAAAAATACGCGAAATAGAGTCCGAATTTTCGAGAATCGGAGTCCGTATGACCAAGTTATGGTCCGTCGAAGTTTTCAGAAAATTCCAAGTTCAAAACAGCTCGAAAATTCAAATCTGGAGCCAAACAGATTGGACGGGAAAATTCCCGCCCAAGCCCCAAGTCGACTGGGGTGTCGACTGGGGAGTCGACACGCCCAGGGGGCAATTCGACTACCCAGTCGACACGGGTATCGACCTTGGTGGTCCGGCCACTTTGTCCTGGGTGCACCTGCTGCTGTCTTGGCTCGGTTTTGTGGGCCTGTGACGGATTTTGAGGGCTCAGATCTATCCTAGGGTTTATCATATGGCCTAAACTACTCCTAATCTCTATAAAAAGACCCCTAGACCTAGCTTAAACCCTCACAAATCACTCTTGCAATGAAGTGCTGCCCAAATCTCCATTGACCATGGCCTCCATCTCCAACTCCAAGATCTTATGCATTCAAATCGGATCCGAATCAAAGGTGCTAGCTTGCTACATCAAATCAAGGGAGTGGATCAATGTTGCTACGCAAATTTCATGACGATTCTACGACAAGACGATTGATGCTCATAATCCCTTAGCCACGCTATGTAAGTTCTAGCTACTTGTAGATCTAAACGATAGTTCTAATGTGACATGGAATAAAATGCGATGAACATAAGTATGCTAGCCTATATGAACCTTGTCATGCCTCTTTTTCTTGAACCTATGACTTTAGGCTATGTTTAGTGACTAAATCAAGTTACTCATGTTGCATTGGACTTAGTTTGCCTTGTAAGACTGAACCTTTATTTGTGGGATGTTGGCATGAACACTTGGAACCAATTTGACTTGTGAAATATGTGCATGAATTTGACTTGGCGCATATGCATGTAAAAGAACCCAAAACCCCTTATGATACAGTGCATGTTTGTGGCCAATCCCTTTATGACCTCGTGCATGTTTTGAGGCCAATATGCAATATGCTAGTTATCTGAACACCTTTTCATCAATTTTCACCATGTTTAACTTGTGATTCATCTTTGCCATCTTGTACCCATCTTTGTCATATTATTCCAAATATGTTGATTCGCTTTTATCTGCGTTGGGGACACATTTTGGGTAGTTTAGGCAAACATGAAAATGGGCTATGAACTTGACATGGAATTACATGGAACATGAAATGATAATAAACGTGAATAGGACACGAAAACTTGACATGGGGTTACATGAAAACATAGACTTAAAAAGGGGTCTAAACTTGACATGAACATGACACGTAGAAAAACATGGAAGTGGCCAACTCGAGGTTGGGTTGAGTTTGTAGCATAAATCTTCCCGGACCCGCCCGGCAAATTCAGTGGCTACAAACAATAGGACACAATGTGGGTAGTTGGTCATATCGCGCTTGAAACCCGAGGTTAGACTAGGTTGTGGTGAAAATCTGCCCGGACCCGCCCGGCGTAACCAGTAACCACAACAACGTCTAATGTGAGAGGTTGAGAGTGCATTAATTCAATTAATGCCACATGATAAGGTTAAGTAAATTTGACTAATGACACTTAACCGATATGACATGAATGGGTAGGTTAAGTGAAACCGGACTTGATTTCTTAATGACACTTAACCGTAAAATACAGTTAGGGGATGGGGTTAAGCTAATCCATACTTAACTAATCCGACTCGGTAATTAGATGGGGTTAAGTAACCTACACTTAACTAATCTAAACATGGTAATTAGATGGAGTTAAGTTAGCCTAGACTTAACTAATCTAAACACGGTAATTCGATGGGGTTAAGTTAAACACTTAAACAATCTAAACATGATAATTCAATGAGGTTAAATAACCAATACTTAACCAATTTAGCATGATAATTTAAGGAGGTTAAGAAACTTATACTTGACCAACTATACATGATGATTTGATGAGGTTAAGTAACCTATACTTAACCAATCTAATATGAGAACTTGATAGGGTTAAGTCACAAGACCGTTTAAATATGCTTAACCATTGTAATACGATTAGTGGATGGGGTTAAGCTAACCCATACTTAACCAATCCGACTTGACAATCTGATGGGGTTAAGATAATCTATGCTTAACCAATCTAACACGATAATCTGATAGGGTCAAGACAAACTAATACTTAACCAATCTGACTTGATAATTGAATAGGGTTAAGTCATGAGCTTCTTGGTATACTTAACCAACTTGTAGGGCTAAGTCTTGAGCTTAAATACGTAGCCAATCTTGACATGATTCGTAGGCGGGTTAAGTCATGAACTGGAATGACAACACTTTACCCATTAGACAAAACCCTAGTTCAGGGGACTAGGTGGAAAATCGTAGTTAACAAGGATAACGGGAAAGGGAACTAAGTGATAAACCTTAGTTTAGGATAACTAAGTAATAATTCTTAGTCAAGGAATTTGGATCAGTTCACAGATCGATGAGTAACCCGATACGGTAGGTCATCGCTTAAACACACGAGGAGGAGCAAATTATCTGGGTTAGATAAGGGCTCCAACAAACTGGGTGACGAAGCAGTAGCTTCGGGGGACGTGAGGGTACTCTTGGTATCCCTCTATGAGGTTGCAGATGATCCGCTTGGGCTCACAGAGGTTAAGGTCTGCGGTAGAAGAACCAAATGTATGCCTTGGTTGCTGTGCGAGCAACCTAAACAAGGGGATGGATTAGCATGGAGTCGACGATACTTGATTTTTTGCCCTGGACAGTGCGTCGTCGACTACCTACCATCTTTACTCAATCGTGTACGTATACGGAAAGGCAGAGAACTCAAAACAGACCATATACTTACTATCGAGTTATGGGTGAGGTTGGCCAATAGGTAAGTGGGGCATAGGGGGCCGGAGTATAGTTCTCATGCATGATTTTTCTTGGAATTCCTTTCAGTACTTGAGGGAGGGGTCACGTGGGACCATAGCCACGGATACAAAAACAGACCTTGATATTTGCATTCGGTAGACGACTTAAAGCTCCCAACCGAGTCTCGTATTTCTTGATTTGCCCTGGCACGGGACTCGGATGGCACATTGAGATACATGTGCAGTTAGACCTGGAAAAACGATTCACAGTGCTTACGTGGGAAAAAGGGTGTGGTTTATGGGTAGCATAATCCCTAGTAGCCCTAGGTGGCTAAAACCCAAACCGAGATACGAAAACGTTCATTAGGTAGCATAATCCCTAGGGGTCCTAGGTGGCATAAATCCTAGGTGAACACGCGATAGTTCATGGTAAGAAAACATAACCAGATCAAGGGTAGCAGTCCAAAACAACTTCAAGGGTAAATTGGTACTACGTTGAGGTGGTATAGATTAACATGTGAAAGCCCGTACGGCCTACGGCAAAGGAATGAACTTATACATGGAAAGAAACATATGAGTTAGAAAAACCTATGTATGCGATATATTAGATTGACATGGACCATTTCATGACTTTGGTCAAGGGACAATTTATAGTTAACTCATGACACGTGTTGGGATAATAGTACAGGAGGTACAGAGCAAATATACATGATAGATAGCTTGGGATATTATACTTGATAGAAACCTGACGATGTGATACTTTGATTTACCTTGACACCGTAGTTTATCATGATACCTTAGTTTATCTTGATACCGTAGTTCACCCTGTTATCTTGGTTTAGTTTACCTATCTTGTCGTCATCCTTATGTTTATTTTCAGTTTATGCACGTCATGTTACCTTTACTTGTTTTTATGTTGGAAGTAGATAGGACTTAGCAGTCTTTATGACTGACCCCGTTTTCTTTCACCTCTTTGTCTTCCGTTTCCCTCCAGGTTTTCAAGGAGGAAATACTGTTGTTAGTTCGGGCCTCCTCTGCTTGAAGGTCATCATGTATGGCTTGAACTTCCATGGGTTATGGCTGCTTTACTGCTTTACTTGGGGAATAATTTACGAAAAGGTTTTATGCTTCTTTACTATTGCAAGACAGGTTTCTATGTAATCTGTTGTAAAAAGGCTTTACGGTTTATAAAGAAATGAAATTTTTTTTACTTCCGCTGTTTTATATGTTTTGTCTTGTAATATTTCTGTGCATGTTTACCAATAATGCCCCTCCAAACCTAGTGCATTCCTTTGTGAGTGACCCTGGCGGAGGTGGGGTGTTACAGGCATTAACTTCCAAGGTTTGGTCACATGATTCATTCGAATGACTTTCAAGATTGTAAATGTTAAGATCTAGAGTCATGTTTCCAAAAGAGAATTTCATTGAACCATTGCGACAATTTATTAAAGCATTTGAAGTAGCCAAAAAGGGTCGTCCTAAAATCAATGGAATTTGACTCATTGGATTATTGACGGGTTGAGTTTCCAAAACAATGAAATCGACAGGGAATATGAATTGACCAACTTTGATGAGTACGTCCTTGATTTCTCCGATGGGTTTCTTAATTGAACGATCAGCAAATTGAAGAGTTATTTTCGTTGGCTTAAGTTCACCCAAACCAAGTTATTGGTAAACGGAATATGGAATCAAATTGACACTTGCACCCAAATCTACTAGGCACTTGTTAATTGTTTTATCTCCTATCGTGCACGAGATCGCAGGGCATCCATGATCTTTGTATTTAACGGGGATCGATTGGGTCAAGACTTCGCTAAGTCCAGTAGCAAAGAAGACTTTCTTGGGTACATGAGTGTGTCATTTTTGGGTACACAATTCCTTGGGAAACTTAGCGTAGGTGGGGACTTGTTGAATGATGTCAAGAAGAGGGATGCTAACTTTCACTTGTTTGAAAATTTCCAACATCTTTTCCATCTGGTTGGAATGTTTCTTTGGTCGAAGATGATGAGGATGGAATACGAAACTCAGTTGGTCGGTCTACTTGAGTTGGAGAAGAATTAAACTAGGAATTTGGATCAAGATCATTTGTGATTTTAGAAGAGTCGAGAGGAAGATCCAGTACATTATTTGGGTTTTCAACTTGATTATCGATTTTCTTACCGGATCGTAAAGTCGTAATAGCATTCAACAAAGTTACATTGCTATCCTGAATGATGTGAGCTTGTTTTGATTTGGATTCTGGCTCTTGGGGTTTGGAATGGGTTGACTTGGGAAAGTGCCTCTTTCCCGTTCACTTACGGATGTGGCTAACTGACTCATTTGCATTTCACGTTTAGCGATTGATTGACTCGTGTTTTGCATGTATAAAGTCAATAAATTTTGCAAATTGTTATTTGATTGGAGATTTTGAGTCATTGATTTAGTCAATGTTCAAGACTTTTCTCAAGTGAAGTCAATCGTTTTTCATCTTGGGGAACAAAAGATTGTTGCGCTTGATTTTGAGAAGGTGGCGCAAAATTTTGGAATTGATTTTGTTGAAAGGGGGGTTCGAAGGATTATTCGGAAATGGTTGAAATGAGGGTCGAACCAATTCGAATTTGGGTTGTTTTGCATCCACGAGAAGTTAGGATGATTTCTCCAACCAGGATTATAAGTTGGAGAGAATGGGTCGTTCCTAACTTTGTTGAAAGCGATGAGTTATTCTAACGAGTGTGGGCATTGATCGGCAATATGGGTAGGATCGATACATTTGAAACACGAGGGTTGAGAAGTTTGAGCTTGATTCATTTGATTAGATGAAAGGTCATTATCGAATTTGGTTAACATCGCGTCGATTTTCGCTTCTAAAGCTGATGAAGATCCTATCGAATGAGCGTTTGATCGGGAATAAATCGATTTCTCGTTGTATCGTTCCATTGAGCTGATTTTTCGGCCAAGTTCTCAAGAAATTGCCAAGCGGCATCGTGATTTTGGTCTAGAAAGTTTCCTTGGCACATCGATTCGAGCATGGTTCGAGAGTTATTTTCGAGTCCATCGTATAAAATTTGGCAAAGAGTCCATTTTTCGAAATTGTGAAGTGGACATTTGACTAGAAGTTCTTTAAATCTTTTGAAATATTTAGCAAAGGATTCACCCCCAAATTGATGAAAATTAACGATTTTGTTTCGAATTTTGGATGTTTTTTCCAAGGGGTAAAATTTCTTAAGGAAAACTTTCACAAATTCATCCCACGTTCCAATCGTATTTGAAGGCAAGCTATACAACCATTTTTCGGTGTAATCGATAAGTGCAAATGGAATTAACCTAAGTTTGATTCCATCGTCACTTAGTTGTTGAAATTTCATGGTTACACAAACTTGTTCAAATTTGGTTAAGAAAATGTAATGGTCACCACGTTCAAAATTACCGAATTTTGGAAGAGTATTTACGTGATTTGAATGAATTTCAAAGTGATTACCCGTTGGGGCAGGTAATATGATGCAAGAAGGAATAGAAACTCGATCGGGGAAGATTCTATCCATAAGAGTTCGAGGGGGTTTTCTTTGCCCATGGTTGAAGGGATGTTCATTCGAACTAAACGATTAGTGAAAGGGTCACGTGTCCAACGATTCGTATTGGTGTCGTGAGTCCAAATACTCATGCACTAGCGAGAACAATAAGAGAAGAAAGAACAAATTTGAGAAGAGAATATAATAGAAGTGAATTTTTTTTTATAAAATGAGAGTTGTTTTAAATTTTTTTTCTTTTTTTTTGGATAAGAGAGAAAACGATTTGATTTACAAATGAAGATGAATTTTTTTTTCCTTGGGATTTTTGATTTTTTTTATATATATGCATGAATCTAATGCAACTAAATGAATGCGAAGATTAACTACAAAATTTTCTGTCCTTAGTGGCTCCTAACCCAAAACTATATAATGATACGTTTGATTAAATTAAATAAAAAATTTCTTAGCCAGTTAACGGACAGGAGTTATCTGTGCACCAGGAATAACCCTAGAAATGCAACCGAAGGTTTAAGTACCTTCAGAGGAACAACCGAAATAATATTTACGAATCACCTTAATATTTATTAGCGGTTATTTCTTTGCCGTAGTCTAGACACCAAGAAATAATTCGTTCAAAATAAATCAACAATCAAAATATAATTAAGCCCTAAATGAGCCTGCGACACCCTTAAGTCCAACGTCTAACCGTTATTATTAGTCAAATTCTATGATGATATGCAATTTTCTGGGCTAAGGAAGGGTAATGAACTCCCCACCTTATGTGAATTGGGGTGTGCCCTTAAGAAAATAAAATAAAATGAGATGAATGCAAACAGAAATTAAACGTGTATTAACAATGCAACTATGAATGATTTTAATTCTGTTTTTGGATTTTTTAATGCAAATGCAAGCAAACAACAATGCAAATAAAATAAAATAAAATAAAGGGGTTAAAACACGATACCTGAGTGTCTGAATTTATTAGTAAAAAAAAAAATTTAGCAGCGTTTTTTAGCAAGCAAGCGAGTTAGCAAAGCAAAGCGATCCAAGCAAGCAAAGCGGTGCAAAGTAATCCAACCAAGCAAAGCTAGCACTTCCTTATTTTATCAGCTTTCACTACCTAAAAAGGAAGACCATATATAAACAAATAGGAAGGAATTTTTTTTATAGAGAAAATGAAAGCAAGATGAGTGAAAAAGAAGATCAAAATAAAAACAAATAAAATTAGAATAAAAGCTAGAAAAAAGAAAATGATTGTTTTTTTTAACAAATGAAACTAGAAAAAAGAAGAAAAACTAAAGACTTAAAATGCGAACTTACAACAACTAAAAAGAAGCCGATATTATTTTTATTAGAAAGTTAAACTAAAACAAAAATAAACTAAGTCTAAACAAAAGAATCAAACCCTTTTTTTTCTTATGGTAACAAGAAATGTAAAATAACACAAGTTTTTCAAGCATAAGAATTCTTTTTTTAATGGTCAAAAGACCAATAAGCAAACAGAACAAAGAACATGCAACATGAATCCTAGCCCAATTAAAGCCAATGGGGCCCACAAGTCAGACCGACTTCAATGAATATTGTATACACATGTCTCTCAATTCATTTTCCCCAAACGAAATAAAATCAAATTCGGCTTAAAATTACCCAAAATTAAAACAAAAACTGAAAGGGATGGGATTGAATTGCGGATTTTGTTGACAGATTTGGGGAGGCGTAAGCGGTTTCAAGTGGAGCAATTAGCGTGGTAGGGGTTCGTTTTGTTTCTGGTTTGAGGAACGAATCGGGGGTTCGGTTTTGGGTTGGAGTTCGAGGAATTCTGTTGGGTTTGGGAAGTTGCGATTGGACCGCGGTTTGAGTGGTTATTGGTTTCGAAGCTTGTGGATTTGCATGGGGATTAGGTTGAGGAAAAATTCAGTTGTGGTGAGTGAAGTAGCGATTTCTGGCTTTGCTTAACAGTGTAATGTACAGAGGATTATAATGATTTTAACGGTGGTGGAAGAGTGATGGTTGAAGTTGTGGCTTGATGACTGTGGAGGGGTGTTTGTGTATGTGCATGTGGTGGTCAAGAGGAAGAATGGTGCAGTTGGACTGTGATGATAGTGTGAGGCAGAAGTGTTGTTTAGTGTATGATTTGAGGGTTTGGGATATGCAGAAGGTATTGTAAGGGTGGAAATGTATGAATGGTTGTGGTCGGAGCTTGACAGAAGAGATGGATGAAGCAAGGAGTGAGTTTCAAGTGGTGGTTGGGGGCAATGGTGAATGTATGGGGTGTAGATGAAGTATGGAGTTTGTGGATTTCTATAGTTGAAGTGACCTGAACTTCCCCGGTCTCCGAGGGGAAGAGAAAGGACGAATTACTTTGAGGACAAGACGAATCAGAACGCAGACGGAAGAACATTTCATTGTATATTACAACAATTTCATCAGATTACAAGAATATACAAAGTATGAATAAACATTACACAGAAATAAATATCAGAGATTACAATACATTACATAGCAGCGGAAAATAATACAATACACAACTAGAAGAGCTATACAGATACAAAGTTTTCTGGATATCATTCCAGCTGTAAACCAGGATCCTATGAATATAAATCTGCAAAACCAAAACTACTAGCTGCCCGTGTCAAAATAAGGGCACCCAAAGTTTAGGTTAAAACAATAAACTCCAGGTCAGTCATGTGACTGGTGTGAGAACTAAAAACAGTTATTAATCTTTATTTTAAAGTTAGGTAGATCAAGGGACCACGCCATATAACACGGAACGGGTTTCCTCCCAAGAATACCAATGCATAAAACAAACAACGCAATGTTAAATAAAGAAAAATGAAGCTGTTATAAGACCGAGGTCCCATCACACAATGCAACGCAAGCCGGAGGATAGGGTTTTACCTTATAACAGCCAAAGAATGCTTGATACGCTAAAATTTCATGCTTTATTATTACTTTAAGTGCATAGTGTCAAAACAATTTCAAATCATAAATATCAATCATAGACGGCATTGGTACCATATATCATGTCTCCATACTAGGCTCTACAATCAAAACCGCAAATTTCACGTATTTGGAAGTTGGATTTCCATCTGTGAACTGAGGCAAAAGATAGTCCTCAACCGATTCAAGACAGTCTAGCCCATGTCTCAGGCAAGTACTCAGTCAAGCCTTTGGATCGTCAGGGCCGGTCCATCGATGTGGATTAAAATGCCTGAACACTGCGTTTCCCCGCCCTTTGGGGCGTAAATGAGCCAACGAATGACTCCATCGGCTTCACATAGTCACCGATATATCTGAGGCGCCTCGCAACATCAACAACCACATAAGTCAAACTTGTCAGGGTGTGTCAAACCATGTTGTTGGATCTAGAATAACCCTAGAGGGGGGGTGAATAGGGTTTTTCACAGTTTTTAACTGAATTTAAAAACTTAACGAGATATATAATAATAAGCTGATCACAGAAAATAGCAGGAACTGAAATGCAGAAAATAAATCACACACAGATATACCCAGCTTCGGCAAAACCCTGCCTACTGCTGCATTTCTAAGGTTTCTACTAGGTGATAGAACAGATCCCGCATACAAGACCATGTACACTCGCAAACCCTGCTCCTATTCTAACCCTACGCTCAAATCCCTAGACTGATTCAAACCCCTGGATCAGATTTTCCCCAGATTACAAACCCGTAACCTGTAACTCAGATTTACAGACTCTGAAACTGACAGTCAACTCCTTGACTAAATCCCCCTAGATTTTACAGACCTAGAACTGTTCAGAAATGATTTTACAACACAATTTAAAAAAAACAACAAAAAAAAAAGGAAAAAAAATGTAAACCCTAGTTTTTAAAATAAAAATAAAAAGGAGTTTATATTAAAGGGGTCATCCCCTTTTAACACATGGCTAGGTTTTAAGCCCATTAGGTCGGCCCCTTTCCTTTGCTTTTGCCCGATCTCCTTTTTGTTCTGAAACTCAAAAATGGCGGCGGCTCAAAAAAATGGCTAGGGTTTTCTCCTGCTTCGTCCCAAATCAAATCGACGGCTTGATGAAATTGCTTCTCTGAAGCTCCGATTCGCTGCTGCTCTCAGATGTCTCGATTTGGGATTTTATCTCTTACTCTCGACCGAAATCAAAGTGAGTTTTTCTGAAAATTATTGTGTTGAAAAAATTTGCGAGATGTTTGTTGATTTCGATGATTTCTGCTTCACTGATTTTGGGGAAATTCGTCTGTTTCTCTCGATCGATTGAAGCTGTGAGTTTTTCTGAAAATTCTTTCTTTAAAAATGCTTGAATTGATTTGTGGGTGTTCGATTTGTTGTGCCCCCTTGCCTATGATGAATCTGTGTGTGTAGAACATATATAGGAAAATATATCTTCCTATAAACACTCTGATTTCAAATAATGATTCGATCTGGATTTGCGGGTTTCCTCTTTTGACACATTTGATTTAATTCGGCCTTGATTTAAAATAATGCACCTGGTCTTGGAATTGTCCCTTCAGTGAATTTTCCTTGCGTGATTTTTGTGTCTGTATTTGATCCTTGCCAAAAAAAAACATAATTCCATGATTGTACACTTCTGAAAAACATTGAAAATTTGCCACTTTTGAATTCGAATTAATATTTGATTCAAATCTGGAATCACTTGTAATTCTGGAAACATATTAATCACTTGCCAACCATGTTGTTCACTATCTTGATTTCTTTGCCATGAATATTTGAGAAAATTTTGGAAACAAGTCGTGAAAAAAAAAACTTGATGTTTTCCAGAAAAACTGAAATTGATTTGCTCCTTTGATTTGTTCATGTGTGAAGCTGCAAATAAATTCTTGCCCAATAACAGTTTGATATGAACTAGAACTTGGCAGTAAAATCAGGAAAAAAAAAATTCTTTGCCCCTTTCAAAACTATTGACAAAAAAACTTGCTTCATTTCTGGAAAAATCTTTACCCAAATTTGTGATTTCTTGGAACAATTATTTGTCACCTCTAATTAAAATTTGTTGAATTGTTTTCCAAAAATGGTCACACATGATTGCCAGAAAGTTGATGTCTCGATTTAATCCATTCTTGCATTATTTGTTTCCCTTCACTCCTTACCATATATGTATATGAAATATTTCTTGATCATTCTGTGACCAAATCTGGAAAATGATATCTGTTTGTGTGTTGTGTATACTGCTTTGGCTATGAATAAAAAAACTGGTTTCACTGAGTTTCTGTCTGCATTCAGAACGTGCTCCATAAAGTCTGACTGTTTTGAATGTTGACTATGATACTTGAAAATGTACACTTGTATTTGCACATCCATGGTATCATGCTGATTAGTTGCTGTGTCACCTGTTTGTATACTTGCTATCTGCTTTGCCAAAACTGGAAATTTATACCTTGTACATGCTGTATCAACCAGCCTTGTTGTTGTATTTGATCACCATTTTGTTGATGCCTTGAACTCAAAAACTGACTTGTAACATGTTGAACTTGCTTCATACTGAAAACTGAAACTGCTGCCTTGAATTTCTTGTGTAGTAACCATGATTTGTTGCCGAGAATCCCATATTAAACACTTTCCAATTATTTCTGAATTAAAACAGAAAACTTTATGCTTTCCAGATTTATTGTTGCGCTTTGTATTTAGCTCGGCCATTGATGTTGATTTGAATTCATTGATGTTTTGATATGCTTTCACTAAGGCTTGTACTCTGACTTTGTATCTCGACCATTTGTAGCTGCTTATCACATGATACTTTGACTTTAATTGAACTTGAGCCTATGTACACTGACTTGTTTTGCTGAAACTTGAATCCTTGCATTTGCACCATATTTACTTGTGCATCCATATACTTTATTGTGCCTCCTGCTTGTTCATATGCTTGAACCAGTTTTGAAGTTTTGAGCAGCTTTGATTATTTCTGACAGTTCACTTTTGCTGTTTGACATGTATTTTCTTTTACGTATACATATGTGTATATACGTGAATTTTATCAGCAGACTACTGCACTGTGTTGTGGCTGATCAGAATCAACTGGTTCTGATCAGCAAACCAGTGTAGTATGTTGAGGCTGATACAAATCAGATCAAGTCAGAAAAATGATGAGAAACACACCAGAAAACTGAGGCAAATAAAATTTCAAAAACTAAAATTCAAATCTGCATGTATTCAATTTTTATTTCTATTGCAGTGTACTGTGTGTGTGTTTCTTGTGTGACAGGTAAGCTGGGATGACTGGACTAACTGTGATGACAGGACTGACAAGCTGAAGACAAGAAGACAGTGTGTGGTGTCAATGAATGTATGAGTCTGTGTATACAAGTGAAAATGGATATATATGAAATGTAAACTGAATGAATGTATGAGTGTTGCTGTGAGGAGCAGTGTATATATGAAATGTACTGATGTCTGTAATAAACAAGTTTGATTGAAATAAAATATCATTTTATTGTTGTCAAACGAACTTGTCTATTTTATTCTGTTTATATACAAGTACAAATATTCTGTGAATGTATAAATAGTGGAGTTACAAATAGTTGTACTGTTTGAATATTGAAATAAAATATTCTATTTAAATAAAATACTGTGTTAATATTTGAATTTCTGTACAGTCGTATTTTATTTAAATATAAATATTATATTCATTGCTGTGATGTATATATATAACAGTACAGTACCAAACACATTTATAATAGAAATATATTTGGTTGTTATCATCAAACAAAAATCATATAATTGTGTATACAACACCGTTATATACAACAATCTCCCCCTTTTGATGATGACAAACAAATAAAAGATTTTGAATATAATAAATGTGTTTGTTCGTGGATATTTGAACTCCCCCTATTTAAATGCTCCCCCTACAACAGAAACTCCCCCTATAACTGTGCATGAGTGAAAAGAATGTAAAAAGATTCAGAATTCTCAAAATTAGAATATTTATAGAATATTCACTCATAAATCAAAATCTATTTATAGAATATTCACTCATAAATCAAAATCTCAACCCATTCTCCCCCTTTTGTTATCATCAAAAGGATACAGATTTTAAAATACAGATGAAAATTGACTAAAAACATAATTTCAGCTTAAGAGGAGGAATGGTCATCATAAATCTCAATTAGTCAAACAAAAATCATAATATTCTAAGAACAGGTGGCATATTTCACATTGTAGAGAATGACGGATATACGATGAATTTTATATGAAATGGAGAGAGTTTTAAAACCAATTCATTTCCAATTATTTTCAAAAAGGATTTTAAGAAATTGAGGCACAAAACAGTGATGGATTTTGACTATAATTATAAATTCAACTTAAGTGACAAAATCAGATAGTCTCATATCCCAGTAACTACCAATCAACAAAACATAATACTTCATAAGGTATTAACACATTTCACAGATTAGAGAGACGGATAGATAGGCTGGTTTTTATAAATACCAAGGAGAATTTCACATTAATTTATTTTATCCAAATTTTTTTTTTTTAATTTAAGAGCACACTGACCACGCATAACCAGAGCTTGGATTTTTAAATGAAGTCAGTCGCAGCTTAAATTATAAGTTGTCTCTTAACCATTCATGACCAGAGCTTGGATTTTTAAATGAGGTAGAGACACACTTATATATTTATTATATTTTCATCATTTTCAGTTTTTTTTTAAAAAAAAAAAGCTCCTCGGTATAAAACCAATATATGGATGATAGAAAAATGTGATAGGTACAGAAATGGACTGTGAAATAAATTTCTAAATTAATAATATTATGAAATATGATCAACTGTACCGGGATTATTGAAAATTTTCAATTGACACTAATTCTGAAAAATAACACAACCACAATTCCATCACAAATATTTTCACTGTTTATTCAATATGATTTTTTTTTTTTTAAAAAAAAAAAATTAAACTCTCCACATTTTAAAAAAAATTATCATGGATGGCACAATGATGATAGATAATGAGGATGGTCGTGAAATAATTGCCAGTTCAAAGATATTATACTAAATATTCAACCATCATGAAAATCCAAATAAAATTTCCTCTTGTTGTGAAATATATTGCAGTCACAATTCATCACAATTTCAAAATCTGATAATAATTTTGATGAATTCTAAATGCAGTTCAATTTGGATATTGATTTCAATTTCTGAACGAATAATCAATAAATAATTTTAAAATTGAAAATCAATTACAAGAGTAATATCCTGATCTATGCATGACAAGAGGGAAAAAAACATATATACAGCAAAAAATATGCAGCACTTTTAAACTGATACCACATGGTGTCTCTACAAAGTGAAAAATCAGAACAGATGGATGTGACAAATATAAGGCGCTTCTGAAACCAAATGTTCTCACTTTCTCAAGGATTTTAATGACACCCCGGTGACAAACAATGGTACCTCAGTCAACAGAAAAAACTTAATTACAAAGCAAGCAACTCAAGCACACAAATTTCATTTATCAGAACACGATAAATCTTTGATACCAAATCAAGCAGTCCAAAAAATATATTTACAAATCAATTTCTTATAATCAGAGCAGCATGATTCCAAAACAAACATTTTTCAAAAACAGTATCAGAGCAGCACAGAGAAATCAGTATCACAACAGACTTGTCAAGATGTTGGTCACATAAGGTGGTTCATGATCCAAGATTTGCAAATATACTCTATTTTAAATCATTTGAAGAAATGTAGAAGTATTAGGATTTAATGAATCAATCACACCAGGTTATATTTCAGATTCAAGATATGTGTGAGATCCAATAAATCAATAATTTCAAATGATTTTAAACAAACATATATTCAAATCAAATAATCATGAAATAACAATGATTTTCAAAGACCATTTTTTAAAAAACATTTTCAAGAATTTCTCAAAACTATTTCCGACAAGCCCAAGAGAAATTTCAGGTCATTTACATCAAATTTGAAAATATTCATGATCGGGATAATTTATTTGAAATCACATGAATCAATGTAAAGTTTTGGGATATAATGAATCAGTCACACGAGATTGACAGTTTCAAAAAATAAGAGGTGTGTGATATTCAAAATATCTAGAATTTCAGATGATTTCAAACAAACATATTTCAATATAATGATCATGAATAAAGATGAATTCCAAGATGTATCACTGATACAAGCCAATCTGAAAATCAATGAAATTATCACAACTGATAAATAACAGAGTGCTGTAATGAGTATAATATTTTGAGCTTTTCTAAAATGAATTAGAATAAACTCAGAACAGCAAAGGTGTGTGACATTTCATTAAGTATTCAGATCTTCAAAAAATTTAGAATTCAAATTAACAATGTTCAAGATATGATAAGAATACATCAACACTGTTATGAATTCAGAAATAAAAAAATCTCAAAAACAATTGCAGATATTTACAAGATTAAATTTAGGATATGGAAATGATTAACACACGATGATTTTATACAAATAAAGCATATTTCCAGGAAGATTATGAATTCTGCAACTGGAAGTTTAAGAAGTACAGACAAAGAAGAATATGGCAGTGTCAAAATAAAAAAAATAAAAAACAGAAGGAGATAGAGGAAGGAATAAAAACAGACAATAAAAACAAAGAGAATATACAAAGCTGAGTTTAGAGATCATACCAGAATCCAATGTAAAGCAGAATCTCTAACTCAACAAATGTTGGCCTAAAGAACTGTAAATGACACAGAATTATAGACAATCTTGATTTCAAATTTCTTTTCAGCACAGCAGTTCCTCAGCCACCCTTCTTCAGTACCTAACAGTTGAGAGGATTGAGTGGTCTAACAAAATTAGAAAAACCACCCACAGTTTTATTAACATCTTTCGGTACCCAGACTTGTTTGTATAACAATCCATCAGAATTTACCTTTGTTCCCTTTGGAACCCATATCTGATTGAATTTAATGAAGTTTGTTTCATCTCTTTTTGGGATCCAGGATTGTTTAGATAACTTATTACAAAACAAATTCAAATCTTGCTTTTGATTCAAAAACCCTTTGGAATTAACAAAGGTCAAATTATGAAGACGATTCTTTTCAAAGAAAGTTGAAGGATTTTTGAAACCATTTGAATTGTGATTTTCAAAAACATTTGTTTTCCCAAATCCAAGACCATATTTATTTCTAATAGAATTTTGGTTTTGCAACAACATATTCAACGACTTTTCACTATTAGAAAATTTAGTCAAAGTTGACTCTAGTCGTTGAATTTTGAATTTAAGATCATCGTTCTCTTTTATTAAATCTGAACAGCGGTTATCAATGATCTTCCTTTCAGCATCATATTGTTTCAAAACCAAATTTTCAGATTCAAGTGATTTAATTTTGGTTTGGAATTCAGCAATTTCATATTCAAAATGTTTTCGATTTTCAGATTCAAATTTCTTGAAATTTTCAATCTCGTTTTCAAGTTCTTTCAAAATCAAATCACTTCTCACCAAATTTTCATTTTCAGCAATCTCAAATTTGGAACTTATATCAGTCTTAAAAACTTCAAATTCCTTTTGTAGAAGATTGTTCAAATTTGATAACTCAATCTTGTTTTCTTTTAAGATCAGAATTTCCTTTTCAAACTTTTGAATATTTTTATTGAGATGAACAAGATTGGTTTTCAATTTTAAACAATTTTTGCAATTAGAATTTGAAGAATTCTTAACGTTTTTGAGTTTTGATTCCAAAACATTATTTTTGCAGATCAACTCAAGCTTCTCAGATTTCAGAAGTTTATTTTTAGATTTTAACTTCTCAACAAATTCAGTTAAACCATTTAAACGGTGAGTCAAAGAAATATTTCCTGTTGAGTCTCCATCTGGATTTCCATCTGTACAGCCTGTCAAGCACAAATCTGAAGCCGAGTTATCTTTTTGGGATTTTGAGCATTTGTCAATTTTTCCATATAGCGTGTTGAGAGTCTGCCAGATCTCCTGCGCAGTCAAACAATGGGAAATAAGGCTATATTGAATATCATCAATATGAGAATATAAAATATGAGTAGCATGTAAATTAAATTCAATATCAACCCTACTTACAATATCATACCCATTTTTAATACTATTCCAACATTTAATATCAACAGATTTTAAATAAGATTTCATTTCTGATTTCCAATTTAAAAAATCTGTACCATTGAAAATAGATGGAATATGACTGGACTGACTCTCTATGGACTGACAACTAGGATTCACCATTTCTCTAGAGTTAATGAAATTACCAGGCTCTGATACCAGTTGTTGGATCTAGAATAACCCTAGAGGGGGGGGGGGTGAATAGGGTTTTTCACAGTTTTTAACTGAATTTAAAAACTTAACGAGATATATAATAATAAGCTGATCACAGAAAATAGCAGGAACTGAAATGCAGAAAATAAATCACACACAGATATACCCAGCTTCGGCAAAACCCTGCCTACTGCTGCATTTCTAAGGTTTCTACTAGGTGATAGAACAGATCCCGCATACAAGACCATGTACACTCGCAAACCCTGCTCCTATTCTAACCCTACGCTCAAATCCCTAGACTGATTCAAACCCCTGGATCAGATTTTCCCAAGATTACAAACCCGTAACCTGTAACTCAGATTTACAGACTCTGAAACTGACAGTCAACTCCTTGACTAAATCCCCCTAGATTTTACGGACCTAGAACTGTTCAGAAATGATTTTACAACACAATTTAAAAAAAACAACAAAAAAAAAGGAAAAAAAATGTAAACCCTAGTTTTTAAAATAAAAATAAAAAGGAGTTTATATTAAAGGGGTCATCCCCTTTTAACACATGGCTAGGTTTTAAGCCCATTAGGTCGGCCCCTTTCCTTTGCTTTTGCCCGATCTCCTTTTTGTTCTGAAACTCAAAAATGGCGGCGGCTTAAAAAAATGGCTAGGGTTTTCTCCTGCTTCGTCCCAAATCAAATCGACGGCTTGATGAAATTGCTTCTCTGAAGCTCCGATTCGCTGCTGCTCTCAGATGTCTCGATTTGGGATTTTATCTCTTACTCTCGACCGAAATCAAAGTGAGTTTTTCTGAAAATTATTGTGTTGAAAAAATTTGCGAGATGTTTGTTGATTTCGATGATTTCTGCTTCACTGATTTTGGGGAAATTCGTCTGTTTCTCTCGATCGATTGAAGCTGTGAGTTTTTCTGAAAATTCTTTCTTTAAAAATGCTTGAATTGATTTGTGGGTGTTCGATTTGTTGTGCCCCCTTGCCTATGATGAATCTGTGTGTGTAGAACATATATAGGAAAATATATCTTCCAATAAACACTCTGATTTCAAATATTGATTCGATCTGGATTTGCGGGTTTCCTCTTTTGACACATTTGATTTAATTCGGCCTTGATTTAAAATAATGCACCTGGTCTTGGAATTGTCCCTTCAGTGAATTTTCCTTGTGTGATTTTTGTGTCTGTATTTGATCCTTGCCAAAAAAAAACATAATTCCATGATTGTACACTTCTGGAAAACATTGAAAATTTGCCACTTTTGAATTCGAATTAATATTTGATTCAAATCTGGAATCACTTGTAATTCTGGAAACATATTAATCACTTGCCAACCATGTTGTTCACTATCTTGATTTCTTTGCCATGAATATTTGAGAAAATTTTGGAAACAAGTCGTGAAAAAAAAAACTTGATGTTTTTCAGAAAAACTGAAATTGATTTGCTCCTTTGATTTGTTCATGTGTGAAGCTGCAAATAAATTCTTGCCCAATAACAGTTTGATATGAACTAGAACTTGGCAGTAAAATCAGGAAAAAAAAATTCTTTGCCCCTTTCAAAACTATTGCCAAAAAAACTTGCTTCATTTCTGGAAAAATCTTTCCCCAAATTTGTGATTTCTTGGAACAATTATTTGTCACCTCTAATTAAAATTTGTTGAATTGTTTTCCAAAAATGGTCACACGTGATTGCCAGAAAGTTGATGTCTCGATTTAATTCATTCTTGCATTATTTGTTTCCCTTCACTCCTTACCATATATGTATATGAAATATTTCTTGATCATTCTGTGACCAAATCTGGAAAATGATATCTGTTTGTGTGTTGTGTATACTGCTTTGGCTATGAATAAAAAAACTGGTTTCACTGAGTTTCTGTCTGCATTCAGAACGTGCTCCATAAAGTCTGACTGTTTTGAATGTTGACTATGATACTTGAAAATGTACACTTGTATTTGCACATCCATGGTATCATGCTGATTAGTTGCTGTGTCACCTGTTTGTATACTTGCTATCTGCTTTGCCAAAACTGGAAATTTATACCTTGTACATGCTGTATCAACCAGCCTTGTTGTTGTATTTGATCACCATTTTGTTGATGCCTTGAACTCAAAAACTGACTTGTAACATGTTGAACTTGCTTCATACTGAAAACTGAAACTGCTGCCTTGAATTTCTTGTGTAGTAACCATGATTTGTTGCCGAGAATCCCATATTAAACACTTTCCAATTATTTCTGAATTAAAACAGAAAACTTTATGCTTTCCAGATTTATTGTTGCGCTTTGTATTTAGCTCGGCCATTGATGTTGATTTGAATTCATTGATGTTTTGATATGCTTTCACTAAGGCTTGTACTCTGACTTTGTATCTCGACCATTTGTAGCTGCTTATCACATGATACTTTGACTTTAATTGAACTTGAGCCTATGTACACTGACTTGTTTTGCTGAAACTTGAATCCTTGCATTTGCACCATATTTACTTGTGCATCCATATACTTTATTGTGCCTCTTGCTTGTTCATATGCTTGAACCAGTTTACAAGTTTTGAGCAGCTCTGATTATTTCTGACAGTTCACTTTTGTTGTTTGACATGTATTTTCTTTTACGTATACATATGTGTATATACGTGAATTTTATCAGCAGACTACTGCACTGTGTTGTGGCTGATCAGAATCAACTGGTTCTGATCAGCAAACCAGTGTAGTATGTTGAGGCTGATACAAATCAGATCAAGTCAGAAAAATGATGAGAAACACACCAGAAAACTGAGGCAAATAAAATTTCAAAAACTAAAATTCAAATCTGCATGTATTCAATTTTTATTTCTATTGCAGTGTACTGTGTGTGTGTTTCTTGTGTGACAGGTAAGCTGGGATGACTGGACTAACTGTGATGACAGGACTGACAAGCTGAAGACAAGAAGACAGTGTGTGGTGTCAATGAATGTATGAGTCTGTGTATACAAGTGAAAATGGATATATATGAAATGTAAACTGAATGAATGTATGAGTGTTGCTGTGAGGAGCAGTGTATATATGAAATGTACTGATGTCTGTAATAAACAAGTTTGATTGAAATAAAATATCATTTTATTGTTGTCAAACGAACTTGTCTATTTTATTCTGTTTATATACATGTACAAATATTCTGTGAATGTATAAATAGTGGAGTTACAAATAGTTGTACTGTTTGAATATTGAAATAAAATATTCTATTTAAATAAAATACTGTGTTAATATTTGAATTTCTGTACAGTCGTATTTTATTTAAATATAAATATTATATTCATTGCTGTGATGTATATATATAACAGTACAGTACCAAACACATTTATAATAGAAATATATTTGGTTGTTATCATCAAACAAAAATCATATAATTGTGTATACAACACCGTTATATACAACAAACCATTGACGCCACTTCTAGCTAGAACGAAACGCATGTCCTCCCTGAGGTCCTTCTCCCGTTTTTGGTTCACAACCGGGGTATGAGGCTCGCGAATCAACGCTACACAAAGCTATGCCACAAAGGCTGTGCTTTGATCATCAACCACAAGACTTTGCTTTTCAACAAAAGCCTTGATCATTTGCATCTTAGCATGCCACACAGGTAAACCACTCCATGCAACCGATATCCATCAATCGCACAGAATGATATCCAATGTCAGACACACTGTCCATTTACAAGTCCGTTCTGAGTCTGAACAAAACCGGAGGCACCTTGTACCTCGCTTATCCATCGATCTCCAAGTACGTCTGGACGATCACCAACCGATTCCCTCCTCTTGGGTGTACGACCCAATCAAGATCATGAGTAATTATCCAAACGACGTGAAGACCTCCGGTCTTCTACCATCGTCTTCATCTTCGACTTATCATCGTATCAGTTATTCAGAATGGGATAAACCAGGTCTTTCTGAATAACTCGCGTATATAATAAATACGTGTTACACTAACATAACATACGCCTCATTCCAATTCATCAGTCACTAACCGTAAATTAATCAAGAGAATAATTCCCCTAATATTAACCCCGAAGGCCGAAACCAACATCATATAAATATCCAGAAAACCATTCTGCTTAGCTAACTGATAGTTAGTTTCTAAATTTCACATTCTTAGGGAAAGGTTCCCATTAATTTTATCAAAGATAAATCCTTTAAATTTATTCTTTAATCTACTTTTGAATATCAATTCAAACTAGTCGGGATTAGCAAACCACATCGAAGTGATCATTTATTTTATTTCCAAATCCCAACCTATTCATCCCATGAAGTAAAACTGTTAATACTACATATCTAACACCACAGTGTTATCGGTAAATTCAATTACCATTTCACGTTCAAATCTACTTAAAGATTTAACTATCGCCTGGAGCAAAACTGGTGATACTCCATTCTCGATCTTTTCAATCTAATTAAAGATTCATTAAAACTCCACTTAGTTTTAATCTTTAACTGGGTTAAAGAATCAGTGTCATTTAAAACACGGTTCACGATAAACCAAAATCACATTTCGTCAATTTTCGGGTTAAAGAACAAGTGTTATTTAAAACACTATTCACGATAAACCCAAAAATCAATCCCAATTCAATTCCAATTAAATATTATTTAATTGATACACTTCATTAAATCTAAATAAAAAGATTTAATCTTTTTCTCAACTGGGCTTTAGAATAGTGTTAATGAAGACACCATTCACAACAAACCCAAATCACATTTGATATTAAATACAAGGCTCTGAATAGAAAATATATCGGCTTATATTCAATATCAAATTCTACGACCAACAAATATCGTATTGGATATAACGATATATATATATATATATATCTTTCAAATTCCCATAACAATATCTGTATCGTCACGAAATCCACTCCATGCAACCGATAACTTTATTTATTTCAAAATAAATAAATGAATTTTAATTCTAGTTCAAAATTAGTTCATTTCGATAAAAATCTATTTTTATCTTTTCAAATATGGAGTTTTTCATCCCAATTCTTACGAAATCATTTCTTATGATTTTACACAAATTATTATTATTTTTAATAATTTTATCAAGGCCCGTACAGTCGATTTCCATCAACGGCCATCAAACTGCACTTACAGCGACCTTTTCCAAATTTGATTTGGACATAATTCCGAATCCAACCGTTAAATTTCAAATTTATAATATTCGTTAAAAAGCTCTTTTCGATACGAACCCAATGGTTTCGGTTTTAGGAGAATTTGACGGTTGGATCTACCGCAATATCCATTCGAAGTCAATGGTCAAAATTCACAAACTACCGCGGCGCGGCGCGTTCTATTCAGGCCATTATATATTATATATATAATATATGTAATATATACTTCGTCGATTTCCTTTTAAAATGTATTTTATAAATCATTTTAAATTCGTTTTCGAAACGATTTCAACTTCATATTCAATTTCTAATATAAATTCGTTTTAATTTCATTTCAAATCGATTTCAATTCAATTCGATTTCAATTCAATTCGAATTTCAAATCATTTCAATTCATTTCGAATAAAATTCGAATTTCAAATCATTTCAATTTAATTCGAATTTAATTTGTTTCAAAATATCAGAATTTGAAATCACTTCCTTTTCTATATTCATTATAAAAATGAATAAAATCGATATAAATATCGTTCACGTCAAAATGGCGTCAAACTAATCAACACGGCTTCATATATTTCTATTTTCAAATATTCTATTTCAAATATTTCTATTTCAAATATTTCTATTTCAAATATTCTATTTCAAAACTGGAATGAGGCCCAATCAATTACCATATAATGTTAATTATATGGAATTTCCACAAAAAATGTATAAAATAACAACGATAAATAATCAACCATCATCCAGAGTGCGTTCTACACTATATAAGCATTAAATATAAATATTTAACGCTTATAACAGCCTGTCAATCAAACGATCGACATTCAGCTAATCATTGGGACAAGTGCATGTCATATATCATCCCAATACCCGTGTGGCGTTTTCAAACAATCAAATACAGATTTTATTTGTGCAGTTGGGCGATGTGTAAAATTTATCGTCCCAATCCATATCAGTCAAATGTGTGTATATAAATAAATCGTTCGATTTGTTTATATTAATCTATTTCATTTCATATACACGTTAAAAATTCTATTTTTAACTATAAAAATATTTTTAACTATATAAATATTTTATTTCATTTCACATCACACAATCAACTACACATCAAACAAACAAGCATACAAGCCGTCTATGGTCTGTGGACAACGGGTGTCGGGTGCTACTAAACACCGTCTGCATCCTAGCATATATTTTAACTAGAAAGTTAAATTTAAAAGTGAGATGTTCTCACCGACTAGCTAATCCAAACGCCACGACTCTTCATAAGTAGAAATCCTCCGCCATTTCTTCTTTCATCACTTTCGTCATCCGTATTCACTACATATATAAAAATCGAATTTTTACTTTACTATTCAATATATAAAAATCGAATTTTTACTTTGCTATTCAATATATAAAAATCGAATTTTTACTTTGCTATTCTATATATAAAAATCGAATTTTTACTTTGCTATTCAATATATAAAAATCGAATTTTTACTTTGCTATTCAATATATAAAAATCGAATTTTTACTTTGCTATTCAATATATAAAAATCGAATTTTTACTTTGCTATTCAATATATAAAAATTGAATTTTTACTATTTCAAAAATCTCATCTTTCATATGCTAAAAAATCTCATCTTTACTTCATTACAAATCACGTCTTTACTTCACTAAAAATCTAAACTTCATATTTATAAAAATCTAATCTTTACTTCATGAAAAATTTAATCTTTTCCCAAATAAAAAATCCTAGCTTTAAACGAATAAAATTCTTTACTTCACTATAGTATCAAAACCCTATTTTTATTTCTATAAACTAATAACTTTTAAATAAATAAAATAAACACATCATCAAAATAAAATAAAAACTTACTTTTTGTTGTTTCAAAGAGGGAGGGGGCTGCTTAGGTGGCGTAGGAGGCGGAGGTGGTGCTCAGGGGGTGGATAGTCGCGGTGCTGGTGATTGGAGGTGATGGCGGCAAGGCAAGGGAGGTCGGTTTTGGGATTAAGGCGTTGGGGTGCGGTTTGAATGGAAATAGGGGGGCCACTGCGTGGAGATGGAGGAGGAGTTAGGGGGAGGGGCGCGGTTGCCCCACCGTGGGCGGCGGCGCGCCGCACCGATGGGGGGGCGACGAGATCGCGACCCCGCTGCCCTTTTCCTTTTTTTTAAATCTATCTTTCGTTCTTCTTTGAGGGGGGGGGCCTGGTTAAGGAGATAGAAAGGATGGGGGTTTTCTTTTCTTTTTTGTTCAATTATTTCAAAAAAAAGCAACTTTAAATTCGACTTCGAAATCGAACGCACCGCCTGTCTTCCTTAGCTAATTACCCCCATTTCGAACACAATGGGATATGTACCGTAGGCTGATTCGACCGCTTCGATCATTTTTCGTCAAAATCAACATATAACTCTATATATTGAATTTGAACGCGCATTTCAATTTACCGGGGCCACATACGAACTCGAAAAATTCTAGAAAATTATTTTCTATCTTCGTATTGATGATACGGGCCTAACAAAACTAGTTTCGTCGGATTCTGAGACCGTTTGAAAAATGGCCAATTTCTAGTCGATTAAAATCAATAGAAACTGGTCAAACGCGTTTTCCTTTGGCACGCTCACATATTGATTCGAAAAATTACGAATTTTGGAATCTGGCAATAATTTGACATCACGGATCCAACAAAAGTGGTTTCGTCGAAATCCGAGGTCGTTTGCAAAATTTCCATTTTTAACGGCCTGAATTCCATAACGACTATTCAGAATTTTCAACTGGACATATCTTTTGATTTCCGCTATGAAATTTTGATTTTTCGGATTCGTTGGAAAGATATTCTCAAATATATTCTAATATTTTTGGTTTCACTAAAATCCGGTTTATTTTGCGCCTGGTACATTCGTTTGAATTTTGAAATTGAATTATCGAACTACCGCGCCATTTTCTGTTCTATTTATAATTATATATAATTATTTATATTCTAACTACGATTCGAATAAATATATACATTCGAATTCTATTCAAAATAAAATTCTCGTCGATATTATTTAAAATAATTCATTTTAAATGTTCAAAATCCACCAAAATTGCCAAAATTAAAATTTTAAATTGGCTCGGATTTCCTGGTTTTTACAATCTCCCCCACTTAAAACTTTTCATCCCCAAAAGGAACGAAGCCGAAAGTTGTTTAACTAATCAACTCAACTTTCAATATTTTCACCACGGCTTAAGTTCTTCAACTTTTCAGTTTCTAAGAACTTTTCAAATTTTTCAAAAATTTGGCTAACACCCTAAATTTTCGAAAAATTTCTCCATAACCTCTCCTGCACCGGGGACTTCGGGATATTTCATATAGCCTCCCATGGCCTTCCTCAATCAAAAAGAAAAAGAAAAATCCAAGCGGCTAGCCAACCGGCTCATAAAATCATCATCACCCAAACAAAGCAGTAAATTATGGTAAACATGTACCTATTTGTCGGGCATACAATTTTATTCTGCTCCTCTAGCCTCCTTGCAATGACCTGTTCAATGTAAGCACATGTATATGCATGCAAATGCGACTAAATTTCAATACAATTCACTATTTGATTCAATTTGGTTATAGGTTCAACATTTAATTAATCAAACTATAATCAAACAACACAACCAGCAATCAATTAGTTGATTAGTTTTTGAAATTCATAACTTTGATATATAGTCAAAAATCACATTTTTGATGCCAAATCACAACAATAGGCCCTATATAATTTTGGTTCTCACACCAGTCAATTGGAAATATATAAACATCATACCTTCGAAACTCGAACACAAACTGCTGATGCTACATAGTTATCAACCGAATCATCTCCGGGCGACTAGACTGTGAATTTATATCTATCCAGTATATTAAAACTTCGAATACACGTGGATCAAACGTATATGCAAAATCTATATATACTGGATTGTCCAAATTCAACATAAATAAATAATCAAATACGAATAATTGATTTAAATTTTCAAAACAAAAATTGTTTTCATTTTTTTTTAAATATACCCTTCACACCCGTTCTAGGATACTACTGATCCCATCTCTAATGTGTCATTCCCATTGGATATTACTAATCCAATTTCTGATGAATTCTTTCGTACGGTTCTAATGTGTCTTGTTCTCTGAGCTTGGTAAACCAAAGCTCTGATACCAGCTGAAGCGACCCGAACTTCCCCGGTCTCCGAGGAGAAGAGAAATGACGAATTACTTTGAGGACAAGACGAATAAGAACGCAGACGGAAGAACATTTCATTGTATATTAAAACAGTTTCATCAGATTACAAGAATATACAGAGTATGAATAAATATTACACAGAAATACATATCAGAGATTATAATACATTACATAGCAGCGGAAAATAATACACTACACAACTAGAAGAGATATACAGATACAAAGTTTTCCGGATATAATTCCAGCTGTAAATCAGGATCCTGTGAATATAAATCTGCAAAACCAAAACTACTAGCTGCCCGTGTCAAAATAAGGGCACCCAGAGTTTAGGTTAAAACAATAAACTCCAGGTCAATCATGTGACTGGTGTGAGAACTAAAAACATTTATTAATCTTTATTTTAAAGTTAGGTAGATCAAGGGACCGTGCCGTATAACACGGAATGGGTTTCCTCCCAAGAATACCAGTGCATAAAACAAACAGCGCAATGCTAAATAAAGAAAAATGAAGCTGTTATAAGACACAGGTCCCATCACACAATGCAACGCAAGCCGGAGGATAGGGTTTTTCCTTATAACAGCCAAAGAATGCTTGATACGCTAAAATTTCATGCATTATTAGTACTAAAAGTGCATAGTGTCAAAACAATTTCAAATCATAAATATCAATCATAGACGGCATGGGTACCATATATCATGTCAACATACTAGGCTCTACAATCAAAACCACAAATGTCACGTGTTTGTAAGTTGGATTTCCATTTGTGAACCGAGGCAAAAGATAGTCCTCTACCGATTCGAGACAATCTAGCCCATGTCTCAAGCAAGTACTCAGTCAAGCCTTTGGATCGTCAGTGCCAGTCCACCGATGTGGATTAAAATGCATGAACACTGCGTTTCCCCGCCCTTTGGGCGTAAATGAGCCAACGAATGACTCCATCGGCTTCATATAGTCACCGATATATCCAAGGCGCCTCGTAATAGCAACAACCACATAAGTCCAACTCGTAAGGGCGTGTCAAACCACTGACGCCACTTCTAGCTTGAAAGAAACGCATGTCTTCCCTGAGGTCCTTCTCCCGTTTTTGGTTCACAACCGGGGTGTGAGGCTCGGGAATCAACGCTACACAAAGCTACGCCACAAAGGCCGAGTTTTGATCATCAACCAGAAGACTTTGCTTTTCAACAAAAGCCTTGATCATTTGCATCTTAGCATGCCACACAGGCAAACCCCGCCGTTCTCGACTTTCGTCAATTTCATTGTCCGTATTCACTCCATATATAAAAATCGAATTTTTACTTTGCTATTCAATATATAAAAATCGAATTTTTACTTTGCTATTCAATATATAAAAATCGAATTTTTACTTTGCTATTCAGTATATAAAAATCGAATTTTTACTTTGCTATTCAATATATAAAAATCGAATTTTTACTTTGCTATTCAATATATAAAAATCGAATTTTTACTATTTCAAAAATCTCATCTTTCATATGCTAAAAAATCTCGTCTTTACTTTATTACAAATCACGTCTTTACTTCACTAAAAATCTAAACTTCTTATTGATAAAAATCTAATCTTTACTTCATGAAAAATTTAATCTTTTCCTGAATAAAAATTCTAGCTTTAAACGAATAAAAATCTTTACTTTGCTATAGTATCAAAACCCTATTTTTATTTCTATAAACTAATAACTTTTAAATAAATAAAATAAACACGTAATCAAAATAAAATAAAAAATTACTTTTTGTTGTTTCAAAGAGGGAGGGGGCTGCTTGGGCGGCGGAGGTGGTGCTCAGGGGGTGGATAGTCGCGGTGCTGGTGACTGGAGGTGATGGCGGCGAGGCTAGGGTGGTCGGTTGTGGGATTAGGGCATTGGGGCGCGGTTTGGATGGAAATACAGGGGGTGGCCGCTGCTTGGAGATGGAGGAGGAGTTAGGGGGATGGGCGCGGTTGCCCCGCCATTGGCGGCGGCGCGCTGCACCGATGGAGGGACGACGAGATCGCGATCCCCCCCTGCACTTTCCCTTTTTTTTATTTTAAAATCTATCTATCTTTCTTCTTTGAAGGGGGGCCAGGTTAAGGAGATAGAAAGGATGGGGGTTTTCTATTTTTTTTGTTCAATTATTTCAAAAAAAAGCAACTTCAAATTTTGACTTCGAAATCGAACCCACCACCTGTCGTCCATAGCTAATTACCCCCATTTCGAACAAAATGGGATATGTACCATAGGCTGATTCGACCGCTTCGATCAGTTTTCGTCAAAATCAACATATAACTCTATATATTGAATTTGAACGCGGATTTCAATTTACCGGGGCCACATACGAACACGAAAAATTCTAGAAAAATATTTTCTATCTTGGTATTGACGATACGGTCCCAACAAAACTAGTTTCGTCGGATTCTAAGACCATTTGAAAAATGGCCAATTTCCAGTCTACTAAAATCAACTGAAACTGGTCAAACGCGTTTTCCTTTGCCACGCTCACATATTGATTCAAAAAATTACGAATTTTGGAATCTAGCAATAATTTGACACCATGGATCCAACAAAAGTGGTTTCATCGAAATCCGAGGTCGTTTGCAAAATTTCCATTTTAAAGGGCCTGAATTCCATAGCGACTATTCAAAATTTTCAACTGGACATATCTTTTGATTTCCGCTATGAAATTTTGATTTTTCGGATTCGTTGGAAAGATATTCTCAAATAGATTCTAATATTTTTGGTTTCACTAAAATCCGGTTTATTATGCACCCGTTACATTCATTTGAATTTTGAAATCGAATTATCGAACTACCACGCCATTTTCTTTTCTATTTATAATTATATATAATTATTTATATTCTAACTACGATTTTAATAAATATATACATTCGAATTCTACTCAAAATAGTTTTCTCTTCGATATTATTTAAAATAATTCATTTTAAATGTTCAAAATCCGCCAAAATTGCCAAAATAAAAATTTTAAATTGGCTCGGATTTCCGGGTTATTACAATAGTGAAGTTTGAAGGCAGTTTTTATTGTCTAGAAGATGATGAATGGGACCTGCTTGGTGATGATTGATAGGTGTGTGGACACGAAAAGGAGGGATTGTGGTAGGGGGGTATGGCCGTATGGAAGTATGAAGAGGTTGCAGCAGTTGTCGGCTGATGGAGAGTTGTCAGTGATGAAGTCTGTTTTTGTTTACAGAAGTTGGTATGAGGAGGAGAGAAAGGATGCTGTGAGCTTTGGGAAGCACAAAATTAAAAAAAGAACTAAAATGTAACAAAGCAACCAAAACAAAACAGAACCAAACAACACAAAGAACAGAATAGAACTAACAAAACAAAGCTATGCCCAAAAACTGAATCAGGAGAAAACAGGAAAACAGAAAGAAAAATGGACAAAACAGAAAGAAGAACAAGAGAGTTTTTTTTAAATAACTGAAATGAGAATAGAGAATGCAAACAGATAGTAAAAAAAATGCAAGTCTAAAACAGTATATGAAAACTGTTTGTGAGAAACTTTTTAAAAAAAAAAAAAAAACAATATGCAAAAATGCAAATACAAGTAAGAAGGCAGAGATCAGACGACAGTAATGCAGAAATCACAAGTTTTTTTTATAGAACACACAGAAAACAAGTAACACACAACTAAAATGAACAAAACACAAAAACAACAAAAGCGAACAAAATAAAACAAAACAAACACAATTTTTTTTTTAAGAGAACAACAAACTAGATAGAAAACTAATTCGAAGAATAAAACTAAAATTAAAATCTCTCCCCGGCAACTGCACCAAAAACTTGTTCGCTAAACGATATTTCTATTGAATTAGAAAATCGTCACGAATATTGAAATAACAGCAAGTGCACGGCGTACTATTGTGATACGTAGTGAGTGCGAGTCGATCCATGGGAAAAGAAGTAATTTCAATTTTATTCACTCAAATTAAACAAACTTTGAATTGTTTTAACTAATAAAAACTAGAAACAAAGTTGAGAGCTAAATATGAAACTAGAGAGTAATTTAGAGGTAAATCTACTCTCACATTTATGTAAGTTATCAAACATACAATGTACGATCTCAATAAGTGATATAAATGCAACATTTAAACCACCTATGATTCTCATGAAAATGAAACTAAAGAAAAACTATTCTAAGTATGGTCTATGAACTATTGGCTAGAACTATGGACCATCAAATTTTGTTCATACTTTCATTTCAAAATCAATAATCACTTAGAAAATATTGATGTAACTTGTGTTTACATTGAATAAGAATAGATCATTTGCAAATGCAACATAACCTGTCAAACCCATATGTATAAACTTACATCAATATTTACAAACATGAAGAACATATTAAAGATCACAAATCATATACATGTTGAACTTACACAAAGTTAAAGAGCATCATTACGCCTAAATCATGGGATTAGCCACTCATATGTGTTGACATATCAACACATGTAAGTTTCAACATTAGAAAATAAAGCAAAATGAAAGAAAAAACTAAGTAGAACAAGAAGAGAACTAAACGAAGAACATAAAGTGAATCTAAGCTATGAACATGAATGTAAATAAATCTAAACTATGAACATAAAGTAGAGCATAGAAATTAAAAGAGACATAAGATAGACATAAAAGAAATAGGCTTGAAAGCCATTTTTATTTATTTGATCACTTACACTTTCATATGCTAAAAAGGAGGTGCCAAATACATGAAACAAAGGGGTATATATACATGATCTAAAATCCTAAAACCCTAATCACTTTTCTTAGGAATTCCCCAAAATGCCCATTTATGAAGCTTCTAATTGATATTAGCCACTAATATGTCATGTAGAATGCATGAGGGCTTTTGTCCCATTCAATAATATGAAGCAAGTGGGCTTGTTGAAAGATGGGCCCTCCACTATCCATAAGATGTATTAATTCTTTGCCTTCTCTTGTGTATGTGCACGCTTTCCTTCATCTCTTCATGTGTATATATCATTTTAGCTCCTAAACTCCAACAAGAGTAAATAACAAGGAACGAGTAAAAGATTTCACAAATTAAAACATGCACAAGTGACCCCCTTTTTTCCCAAAATAAGTGATGGTTTTGAAAATATTTAAAACAGGGTTTGATCACATAAAATACCCAAAAATGTTCATTTATTAAACTAAACAAGTGTAACACCCCGTAAATCAGTTAATACTAATATTCACAAATGAAAGAATAATTAATTTCAAATATAAGAATATTGGGAAATGGGCTTTGCCATTGTGTTCGTCTCGGAAAAATACGCGAAATAGAGTCTGAAATGTTGTGAATCGGAGTGCGTATGACCGAGATATGGCCTCGAGAAGTTTCACGAAAAATTCAAATTTTAAAACAGATTTCAAAAACACAGAAATGGAGGCAGGCGGGAAAACTTCCGCCCAGACCAGGTCGACCTGGGGGTCGACTTGGGAGTCGACCTAGGGGGGCCAGGTCGACACTAGAGTCGACCTGGGTGTCGACCTCCCTGGTCGAGCCCAGGTGACCTGGGTGCATCTGGTTGGGTTTTCGGGCTGTGTTTTGAAGGTTGGACGAAATCTAATGGCTCTAATCTATTCTAGGGTAAATCTAATGGCCTAAATGCATCCTAACATCTATAAATAAGTGGGTAGACTCTAACCCGAAATTACTTGAAAAATTGGAGAGCTACCGACATGCCGTTGCCATGGAGTTCAGCGTAGCCATCACAAACTAAAGAAGAAGGAGAAAGCCTAGCCTACAACTAAATCTACTCAACAAACAAATTAAATCAAAGACTCTTTCTATTTCTCTTCTTTAAAAATTGTGAGTATGATGATTCTCACAATGTTATTATAAAATAATTCGATTAAGTTATGAATGGATCACAAGAAAGTGATGTGAATTGTAATTGTAAATTCTATATTGTGGATCTCTTGTTATGTTATTATGTTGTCATATGTTGTAAATTATATGTTGTAAATTCTCCTATGCTATGCCATGCTATGATGAAAATCATGCTATGCTATGTTATGCTATCATGCTATGCTATGTGTAAATCATGCTATGTTATGTCATAAATCTTATATATGTTGTAGATCTCATGTTAACACATATGTTGGAAATCCATAAGTTATATGATTATGATATCATGTTAAGTTGTGTTGAATCGTACAAGTTGTAAAATCATGATGTTGTTATTCATGCAAATTGGATCATGTTTTAAAGTTTATGTTAATTTTTTTCTAAAAATTAAATGGATCATGATTATGGGAATTTGCCTATTAAGTTAGGTGTACCCATATACATGAATCCACAATTTAAATTGGATCTTGAATATGGGAATTTGCCTATTAAGTTAGGTGTACCCATATGCATGAATCTATGACTAAATGAATTTTTATTAAGGGAATTTGCCTATTGAGTTAGGTGTACCCATATAAACACATATTGTTAGATTAGATGATGTTGATTCACACAAGTTCCTATGCAAGTTTATGAAATTTGATTGAGATCATATTATGTGAATTATGAACAAGTTGACATCTTTAGATCCATGACATGTATAATCCTATGCAAGTTGTACATATGCAAGTTTCACCCCTTATTATTATTCATTTAGTCATATATACATGTTGTTATTGTGATAATCTCTTTTATGCTATGAGATAGACTATTCGAGTCTAATATATATTTTGCGAATAAACGTTCAAAACGTGGGGTAGGGGTGATATTAGGAGTTAATAAATTGGGTGCAATTTTGTATGATTTTGCATGCCTTGAATGGATATCCATAATTGAGTCGATTATGGACATTGTTGAATTTGGAATTAATTAATAATTCAAGTAGGGAATTATTAAAATTGGGGAAAGTGGATTATTAATAATAATCAATGCTTAGGACACGAGGTTGGACCCGTTTGTGACATAAACCTGCCCGGACCCGCCCGGCAAATCCAGTAGTCACAAATGTCGGCCCAATGTGAGAGGTCCTAAGCCCAAACTAAAGCATAACAGTTGTAAAGACACGAGGTAAGACTCTTTTATGGTATAAGACTGCCCGGACCCGCCTGGCAAATCCAGCTGCCATAAATGCCAGTCTAATGTGAGTGGTCTTTATGAGGTTATGGCCTTAATGAATTAAGAAATACTTAGCCAGATAATCATGTAAGGTGGGACATAGGGGTTAAGTAGGTGCCTTGTATGGCATGAGGAATCTAGTGGTTGCCTTTAGAGGCATTTGAGATACGATTAGACTTAACCAAATACACATGTAAATGAACATGACTAAGTGGGTTAAGTGGATGGACTAATGGGATAAGCTTAGGTGGAATGCTTGTGGGAAATAATGGGGGCCCATTTCAACCGGTATCCCAAAACGTATCTTTGTGGCCTCGACCCAAGTCGAGGACGGGACACGCATACTGGGTTTGACTATAAGAGGCCAAAACAAGGAGCGGTGGCAACGCAAGTCCAACGGGTTTCATATGCGTGTGTGGACCCGGGCTGGTAGGTAAGACGTTGTTGCATCGTGTAGGTATAAGCCGTGCATCTCCGTTATATCGGGTTGCCACTTTAGGGGAATGATACACCCCACTGTGGGGCCAGCACGGGTATCTACGAGTAGGGAGCCGATCGAAAAATGGAAAGTGGGTTACACCTAGTGGAGATAGGGGCAGGCGGCACCTATGTAGTCAGCCAGGAGTACGTAAAGCCATTAAGAAAGTTTCTAAGTGAAGCTAAGTGGGATCAATCTTTAGGGTGACTGGTGTGGTGCAGTATAGTGTTTATCCTTTAGTATTTAGGAGCGCCTATAAAGTTTCCTTTAGCGATTGTCTATGTCCTTAATCTGCTCTTTCATAGACATTTCCTTGTTTTCCAGCTTATGCCTTAGTCCAGTTATTTTGATAATAGTATTGTAGAATTATCATACTCGCCGGACTTAATGTCTGACCCCCTCCATTTCTATTCTTTTTCCCCTCCAGGTCCTCAGGTGGGACCCAGTTCCAGTGGAGTTTGATTGGACTGCTTGATCTCTTTTGGAAAGCTAGGACTGCTGAAGTAAAGTCCATCTTGTTATCTTCTTTAATGGCTATTTATGTATTGGGATTATGTATTTTGTTTTATGAAGATGGATATTGTACTTGACTCAGATTATGGTTTTTGTGATGTAGCAAACATGTTTAATTCCGCTGCAATGAAATAATGTTTTTAAATTTCCAAGTACTATTTATTATCTGTCTTGTTGTAATTTTACTGTTCTATATTCACTTAAAACCTCCATCGAAGTTAATGCATTCCCCTTGTGAGTGACATTAATGGACGTGGGGTGTTACACGTGGTATCAGAGCTTAAGGTTACCAGAACAGATAAATTTTTTAGAAAACTATTTTTCTAAAGTATTTTTGGAAGAAATGTTTTCAAAAACATGTCTTAATAAGTGATTTTAAGAGGAAAGTTTTTATGAAAAAAATATTCCCAAATAGCCATATCCTTATCTTTATCTTTCGAATTCTCCATTTTGAATCTTTCCTTTTTCGTTTCAGCATGGCTGAAGATCTTAATCTCCCAGAAGGTGTGACGGTTCCAGGGAGGTTTAGGAGATATTTGGAGGCTAGGGCCACCACTGCAGGCCCAGCAGATGCTCCTCCATCCCCAGTTGCACCCATTCCTCCTCCTCGTGTTGACACTTTTGCAAAGACGTGCAAGGAATTTAAGGCTATGGGAGGAAAAACTTTTCAAGGGACTGAGACGTTTGTGGAGGCCAGAGACTGGCTTAAGGAGACTGAGGAATTGTTGGATATCTTTGAAGTGGAAGATGGGAGAAAAGTCCGTTTAGCTGCTTGGTTAATAAAGGGAGAGGCCTCGTTTTGGTGGGAGGTCACTAACGGGGAACGTCCAGTTGATTCATGGGCGGATTTCAGACGAAGGTTTGAGGCAAAGTTTCTTTCAAGGGTAGAGGAGAATTTAAATATGGAAAAATTCCTGACATTAAAGCAAGGGAGCTTATCAGTGAAGGAATATGTCAATAAATTTAATCAGTTAGCAAGGTTTGGCTTAGAGTTGTTGAACACGCCAAAGAAGAAAGCTTTGAGGTTCATTAGAGGCTTGAATGAACCGTTGCAAGGGTTGGCTATGACCCACATCCCTATGGGAGCCACCTTTGAAAGGCTAGTAGAAATGGCACTTATGCATGAGGATAAGGCAGTTGAAAAGAAAGGGGATCAAAAGAAACCCCAACAGCAAAATAAGAAGAGTGGTAAAAACAATAATGGCAAAGGGAAGAAGAGATGCTTCAATTGAGGGACGCCTGGCCATCTCAGCAAAGATTGTAGAATGAAAAAGAAGACTGGTTGTTTTCATTGTGGAGATGTGGTACATTTGGTGAAGGACTGCCCAAAGAAGGGGCAGAGGGCAGGGTCTACCTCGGGAGGACAGGTGCAGGCTTTTATGGCACCAGGGCAGGCAAGGGGGCAAGTTCAGGCTATTGCGGCCCCACCGCTGTAAGAAAGAGGTAGAACAATTTCTGTTGAAAGCTTAGTTTTTCTGTTTGATCATCCTGTCCGTACCTTATTCGATTATGGCGCATCTCATTCGTTTATCTCTGCATCATTAGTTGAATTACTGCACTTGAACACCAGTTTAGTAGAGGATCCCTTGGTTGTTTCAAATCCAATTGAGGGTTCGGCTCATTTGACCATGATATGTTTGGATTTGAAAATCTCTATACTTAGCGTTGAATTTAGATGTGATGCTTATGTATTGGGCTTCACGGGCTATGGGCTAATTTTAGGAATGGATTGGTTATCTAGAAATGGGGCCATTCTTGATTGTGAAAGGAGAGTAGTTAGGCTTGTGACTCGCCTTGGTAACACTCTCGACATCTTTTGTAATCCCATAGATTCCGTTATGCTGAGTTATCTTGAATCGCTTGACGCGTCTGTAGAGAATCTGTGATCGGTAGAGGTGGTCTGGGAATATCCGGATGTGTTTGAGGAGGTGAAGGGCTTACCTCCAAAGTGGGAGATAGACTTTCGAATTTATCTTGTGGATAATGCTAAACTCGTATCTTTGCCAGTGCGCCACATGGCTCCTCGTGAAAGGAGGGAACTCAATTAGCAAGTGATGGAGTTGCTTGAGAAGGGGTTCATAAGACGTAGTATATCGGAGTGGGGTGCTCCAGTAGTAATTGCTACAAAGGCGGATGGGTCCCTTAGACTTTGTGTGGACTATAGAGAACTAAACAAGCTTACTAAAAAGAACCGACACCCACTGCCGAGGATTGACGATCTCTTTGATCAGTTAGTTGGCGCCTCAGTGTTTTCGCAGTTGGACTTAGCCACTGGCTTTCATCAACTGAGAGTGGCTGAGGATAGTATAGATAAGACTTCTTTTAGGACTCCTGACGGATTCTATGAATGGCTAGTGATGCCCTTTGGTTTGACAAACGACCCCGCATATTTTGTTGATTTGATGAGTAGGGTGTTTAGGGAGTACCTTAACAAATTCGTGGTAGTCTTTGTGGATGACATCTTAGTCTTTTCTAAGAACGAAGAAGAGCATGCCCTACATCTTAGGGAAGTGTTGGAAACCCTTCGAGCGCATAACCTTAAGGAAAAATTTTCTAAGTGTCACTTCTGGAGGAAAGAAGTACAGTTCTTAGGGCACGTGGTTTCCAAGGAAGGGATAATAGTGGATCCCGCAAAGGTGGTGGCCATCCAAGATTGGAAGGTCCCTAAAAATGTAACCGAAGTAAGAAGTTTCTTGGGGTTGGTTGGCTATTATAGGAAGTTTATCAAAGATTTCGCAAAAATATCAGCTCCATTAACACGGTTAACGAAGAAGAACCTGGTTTTTACGTGGGACAAAGATTATGATGATGCGTTCCAACGTTTAAAGAGAGCCTTAACTTCAGCCCCAGTCTTAGTGCTGCCAGACGGGAATAAACCGTTTACTGTCTATACTGATGCTTGTGGGACGTGACTTGGCGCGGTCCTCATGCAAGAGGGAAGAGTAATAGCCTATGGTGGAAGGCAGTTGAGGGTTCATGAAAATAATTACCCTATGCATGACCTTGAGTTAGCCGCAATTGTTTTCGCGCTTAAGTCTTGGCGTCACTATCTTCTTGGTGAGAAATTCGAACTGTTCACTGACCACAAATCATTAAAATACTTATTCTCTCAGAAGGATTTGAATTTAAGGCAGCAACGGTGGATGGAATTCTTAGCCTCCTACGATTTTGAAATAGCATATACCCCGGGCAAGTGTAACGTGGTAGCAGACGCCTTAAGTAGGAAAAGGTTGTCCTTGAGTCCGTTGTTTGTTGAACGACAAAGCTTAGAATTCATCTCCATGTTTGACTTTAGACCCTCCGTTGACCTAGTACCTGGTTTGTTAGCATCCTTGGAGGTTAGACCTACACTTCTAGGACGAGTTGGTGAGGCACAGCAAGACGACCCCCAGTTGGTTGAGATAGTAGAAAAGCTCAAAGAAGGGGAGTCGTCTAGCCATCTTCGTAGGTATACCCTAGACGATAAGGGTTGGTTACGAAGGGATAATAGACTTTGTGTACCACAAGACGAAGACTTAAGGAAGGCCATTCTTGATGATGCTCATCGCTCAAAGACGACCATTCATCCCAGCGGAGACAAGATGTACAAAGATATGATGCGGGTTTTCTTTTTGGCCGGTATGAAAAAGGATGTGGCCGAGTACGTCGCTAGATGCTTGGTGTGCCAACGAGTAAAAGCGGAACAAAAGAAATCCGGTGGGTTGCTTCACCCATTGGAAGTTCCACTATGGAAATGGGAAAGCGTCTCAATGGATTTTGTGGATGGATTACCAAGATCAAGGAAGGGTAATACGGGGATTTGGGTTATAGTAGATAGACTTACTAAGAGCGCCCATTTTATTCCCGTGAAAAGTAAGAGGACTGCTCCGTGGTTGGCTTCTGTATACATTAAAGAGATAGTTCGTTTGCACGGTATTCCTTCTAGTATAGTAAGCGACCGTGATCCCATCTTCACTAGCGAATTTTGGAAGAGTTTACAAGAGGCGGTAGGGACTCAGCTATGTTTGAGCACCGCATATCATCCTCAGACAGACGGCCAAACCGAGAGGGTGAATCGTATTCTAGAGGATCTTTTAAGGCTTTGTATCCTAGACTTTGGGGGTACATGGGAAGAGCACCTTCCGTTGGTAGAATTCACATATAATAATAGCTTCCAGTCTAGTATTGGTATGGCAACTTTCGAAGCTCTTTATGGAAGGCCTTGCCGTTCGCCTACATGTTGGTGGGAATCTACCGATAAAATCCTACTTGGGCCCGATATGGTTAGGGAAACCTCGGAGAAGATGGATTTGATTCGAAGGAGGATGAAAGCAGCACAAGATAGGCAGAAATCGTATGCTGATAAGAGGAGGACAGATCTTGAGTTTGACATTGAGGACATGGTTTTTATCAAAGTATCCCCGTTACGGAATGTTGTTCGCTTTGGGTCCGTTGGGAAATTAGCGCCAAGGTTTGTAGGGCCGTTTCCTATAAAAGACAGGATCGGGAAGATGGCGTATAGGGTGGAGTTTCCTGAGAAACTTAGTGGAGTACACGACGTATTCCATGTATCACATTTGAGGAAGTGTTTGCACAAGACCGCGGAGGTGGTAGAGCCGAGCTTGCTTAAAGAGGTGGAAATAGAGCGTGATGCAACAATTAGACGAGCTCCTACATGCATTCTTGGGTCGGAGATCAAAAAGTTGAGGAATCGAGAGGTCAGACTAGTTAAAGTGCAATGGGGAGATGATGAGAGCAACACTACTTGGGAGACAGAAGAGAAGATGCGTTCGTTGTACCCTTTTCTTTTTGAGGGTATGTCTTTTAATTTCTCCTTTATCGCTTAGCTTATCTTATCTTATCTTTAGTATGTCCTCTCATTAGTATCTTTGACCTTTAGTTAGGATAATCCTATGGTTGAAACATGTGTTTGTGACATGTTATGTATGATGGATGCAAAATGGATGCAAGTGTTTGCTAGTGGTTGCTCGTGGATGCATATATACACACACTTTAGGCACTAGATCGGCTCAGTCACTACATATTGCATATTGCATAAATGAATGTATTTAGTATAATGGACGTATAATGGTTGTACCATCATATAGATGCTGCATTCGGTTGAATGGATGTGCACGCATATAGAAGTAGTATGTAAGCAATTAGGATCTTTTGCATACATAATGGATGCATGGCACTATCATGAATTGCATCAAGGGGGTCAACTGAATCAGTGGACCGCCTGATTTTGCATTAGATACGGACATATACACACACTATGCATTTAAACATAAAAGCATTAGAAGTCTATAAGGACAGTGGATGCCAGTGTTTGATGATTGAGTAGACGGTTGATTGGATGTTAGGTTAAACATTCTTCTTGACTTGAAGATTTCGGGGTCGAAATCCTTTAAGGGGGGGAGAATGTAACACCCCGTAAATCAGTTAATACTAATATTCACAAATGAAAGAATAATTAATTTCAAATATAAGAATATTGGGAAACGGGCTGCGCCATTGTGTTCATCTCGGAAAAATACGCGAAATAGAGTCCGAAATTTTGTGAATCGGAGTTCGTATGACCGAGATATGGCCTCGAGAAGTTTCACGAAAAATTCAAATTTTAAAACAGATTTCAAAAACACAGAAATGGAGGCAGGCAGGAAAACTCCCGCCCAGACCAGGTCGACCTGGGGGGGGGGGGGGGGGGGGGCAGGTCGACACTAGAGTCGACCTGGGTGTCGACCTCCCTGGACGAGCCCTGGTGACCTGGGTGCATCTGGTTGGGTTTTCGGGCTGTGTTTTGGAGGATGGACAAAATCTAATGGCTCTAATCTATTCTAGGGTAAATCTAATGGCCTAAATGCATCCTAACATCTATAAATAAGTGGGTAGACTCTAACCCTAAATTACTTGAAAAATTGGAGAGCTACCGACATGCCGTTGCCATGGAGTTCAGCGTAGCCGTCACAAACTAAAGAAGAAGGAGAAAGCCTAGCCTACAACTAAATCTACTCAACAAACAAATTAAATCAAAGACTCTTTCTATTTCTCTTCTTTAAAAATTGTGAGTATGATGATTCTCACAATGTTATTATAAAATAATTCGATTAAGTTATGAATGGATCACAAGAAAGTGATGTGAATTGTAATTGTAAATTCTATATTGTGGATCTCTTGTTATGTTATTATGCTGTCATATGTTGTAAATTCTCCTATGCTATGCCATGCTATGATGAAAATCATGCTATGCTATGTTATGCTATCATGTTATGCTATGTGTAAATCATGCTATGTTATGTCATAAATCTTATATATGTTGTAGATCTCATGTTAACACATATGTTGGAAATCCATAAGTTATATGATTATGATATCATGTTAAGTTGTGTTGAATCGTACAAGTTGTAAAATCGTGATGTTGTTATTCATGCAAATTGGATCATGTTTTAAAGTTTATGTTAATTTTTTTCTAAAAATTAAATGGATCATGATTATGGGAATTTGCCTATTAAGTTAGGTGTACCCATATACATGAATCCACAATTTAAATTGGATCTTGAATATGGGAATTTGCCTATTAAGTTAGGTGTACCCATATGCATGAATCTATGACTAAATGAATTTTTATTAAGGGAATTTGCCTATTGAGTTAGGTGTACCCATATAAACCCATATTGTTAGATTAGATTATGTTGATTCACACAAGTTCCTATGCAAGTTTATGAAATTTGATTGAGATCATATTATGTGAATTATGAACAAGTTGACATCTTTAGATCCATGACATGTATAATCCTATGCAAGTTGTACATATGCAAGTTTCACCCCTTATTATGATTCATTTAGTCATATATACATGTTGTTATTGTGATAATCTCTTTTATGCTATGAGTTAGACTATTCGAGTCTAATATATATTTTGCGAATAAACGTTCAAAACGTGGGCTAGGGGTGATATTAGGAGTTAATAAATTGGGTGCAATTTTGTATGATTTTGCACGCCTTGAATGGATGTCCATAATTGAGTCAATTATGGACATTGTTGAATTTGGAATTAATTAATAATTCAAGTAGGGAATTATTAAAATTGGAGAAAGTGGATTATTAATATTAATCAATGCTTAGGATACGAGGTTGGACCCGTTTGTGACGTAAACCTGCCCGGACACGCCCGGCAAATCCAGTAGTCACAAATGTCGGCCCAATGTGAGAGGTCCTAGGCCCAAACTAAAGCATAACAGTTGTAAAGACACGAGGTTAGACTCTTTTATGGTATAAGACTGCCCGGACCCGCCCGGAAAATCCAGCTGCCATAAATGCCAGTCTAATGTGAGTGGTCTTTATGAGGTTATGGCCTTAATGAATTAAGAAATACTTAGCCAGATAATCATGTAAGGTGGGACATGGGGGTTAAGTAGGTGCCTTGGGTGGCATGAGGAATCTAGTGGTTGCCTTTAGAGGCATTTGAAATATGATTAGACTTAACCAAATACACATGTAAATGAACATGACTAAGTGGGTTAAGTGGATGGACTAATGGGACAAGCTTAGGTGGAATGCTTGTGGGAAATAATGGGGGCCCATTTCAACCAGTATCCCAAAACGTATCTTTGTGGGCTCGACCCAAGTCGAGGACGGGACACGCATACTGGGTTTGACTATAAGAGGCAAAAACAGGGAGCGGTGGCAACGCAAGTCCAACGGGTTTCATATGCGTGTGTGGACCCGGGCTGGTAGGTAAGACGTTGTTGCGTCGTGTAGGTATAAGCCGTGCATCTCCGTTATAACGGGTTTCCACTTTAGGGGAATGATACACCCCACTGTTGGGCCAGCACGGGTATCTACGAGTAGGGAGCCGTTCGAAAAATGGATAGTGGGTTACACCTAGTGGAGATAGGGGCAGGCGGCACCTATGTAGTCAGCTAGGAGTACGTAAAGCCATTAAGAAAGTTTCTAAGTGAAGCTAAGTGGGATCAATCTTTAGGGTGACTGGTGTGGTGCAGTATAGTGTTTATCCTTTAGTATTTAGGAGCGCCTATAACGTTTCCTTTAGCGATTGTCTATGTCCTTAATCTGCTCTTTCATAGACATTTCCTTGTTTTCCAGCTTATGCCTTAGTCCAGTTATTTTGATAATAGTATTGTAGAATTATCATACTCGCCAGACTTAAAGTCTGACCCCCTCCATTTCTATTCTTTTTCCCCTCCAGGTCCTCAGGTGGGACCCAGTTCCAGTGGAGTTTGATTGGACTGCTTGATCTCTTTTGGAAAGCTAGGACTGCTGAACTAAAGTCCAACTTGTTATCTTCTATAATGGCTATTTATGTATTGGGATTATGTATTTTGTTTTATGAAGATGGATATTGTACTTGACTCAGATTATGGTTTTTGTGATGTAACAAACATGTTTAATTCCGCTGCAATGAAATAATGTTTTTAAATTTCCAAGTACTATTTATTATCTGTCTTGTTGTAATTTTACTGTTCTATATTCACTTAAAACCTCCATGGAATTTAATGCATTCCCCTTGTGAGTGACATTAGTGGACCTGGGGTGTTACAACAAGAGTAAATATGTGAATATAAATGTGAATTTTTACGTGCACATCAGTGACCCAGAGTTTATTTTGTTTTGTTTTCCCTAAACTCTGGGGTGCCCAAATTTGTACGGGCAGTCAAGTAGTTCAGGTCTTTACAGATATACGTGGAGGAGCTTGAAGCAGAAGGCTTCAGGATTTTATAGCTATTGTTATTTCCGCTGTGTGTAAGTGTTGTACTCTGATAATGTTATTGTATACATATACTATTTTATTTCAAAGTTATGTTATATATTATATTTTATTCGTTCCGTTGTGAGATTCGTATTACTCTGATTCTGTTCTGTGGTGATCTTCTTCTTCTTCTATTCTAATTTTCTATCTTATCCATTCTCACCCTCTAACTTCTTTTTATAAATGATCATGTATTTTTGATGTCTGAATAGTCAACATGGCAGTTTTGTGTTGATTTTCGGAGTCGAAAATCCCGGGTCATTACAGTGGTATCAGAGCTGAAGGTTAAGTGATTTCCTTGCCTCTGTGGCGTGACTCAGTAGATATGGGGTTAGCAACACCCTAGATTGAGTTTGAGTGTTTATATACGAGTGAGCGTATTTGTAGTTTTATAAAAATTGTTTTGTACTGTGGAGAATCATTGGCTGAGTAGTTTGTGAACTTTGGTCGATCAGTTTGATCCACTGTATCGATATGAGTTTCTAAACCGACACAATATGTTTTGAAAGAGGGTAAATGAAATAATTTTACCCAAAATATATTTTGATATAAAAGAAAGGTATATCTTGGAATTATTTTCATATATTGGAAGTGTTGGTTGATTATAATTGAAATGGTTATATAAATAACCAATTTGAGTTCGTATAATATAAAAGAAGATTAATTAAATCTGAATTAAATCAGAATTGGAATTAAAATTCTGAAAACTGGGGAAAAAGTGTTTGTAAGTGGATTTGAGTCAAGTTCAAGAAAATTTTAAGATCCTGTGAGATTTTAAATTGTTTACAAGTATGGTGAATGATATTTTGAAAAAGATTTCAAAATCAAAGTGTTTAAATATGGTTTTGATAAGTGATATAGTATTGAACTCACTTCGACAGCTGGGAAATAACTCTGATGATGTTGGCCACATCATCAGTGTTCGTTTTCGAGTTCTTAACGATAGATTACTACCAAAGAAATTGTTTTTGAATTGTTTTGAGAAAAACAAGTTGTTTTGAATCCTGAAAAGGAGTATTTGATTTTTGAAAGAGCTAAACTGTTTAAAAACTCGCAGAAAAAGATTGTTTGAATTACGAACAAATTTAAAGAAATTTGTGAAAGCAAGTATGAATTGAATTGAAACCAATTAACTGGAAATTAATTGGAATATAAATATATCAAGTAAAATCAGATTTTAAATTATGAGATAAGAATCTGAAATGGCATTGGATCGGTGAGTTAGGAGTTTGGAATCGAGAATGGAACTCGAGTTTGAAATGGAATTTGGCTTTGGATAAGCAAATAATTGTGTTGAGATTTGATTGATTGAAATTGATTGGTATAGATGGATATATGATCAACAGGTATTGAGTAGAAGCAAGTGCAAGGATATAATGATATGCCCGACACAAAAGTACATGTTTAAATTTCCATATGAGGTTTTATGTGCCGAATCGGCAAGCCGCTTGGCTTTTTGATTTTCTTTTTAGGAAAGGGCCTAGAGAGGCGAGTTGGGGTTTGAAATATTGACAGGCACAAAGGAGGTGCTGGCAAAATTTTCCGGAAATTTAAGGTGTTAGAAGATTTTCAGAATTTTTGAAATTTTTGTTAATTGAAATAAATTAATAATTTAATTGGAATCAATTAATTCAGTTAAAACTGGAGTTAAGAAGTAAACGTATAATTTTCAACCCTGTTAATGGAGTCTGTCTTCTACCTTTGCAATTTCGAGGACGAAATTATTTTAAGGGGGAAAGAATGTAACATCCCGTATTTTTACGATGAAATAATTAATTTATTTAATTATTAAATATCGATTTGGCGATATCGATAACTTGAGTTAAATAATATTTATATTTAATTAATATAAATAATAGGATAATATATTTATTTTCGAAATGCTCGAAAATAGCTGAATTCCCAATCTTGTGTGAATTAGATTATTTATAAGATATAATTCAGTTTCGAGTTGAATTATAGTAACGAATATATTATTTGAACGACAGTTGAACGTATAATTATAATCGAGGTCGAAATGGCGCGGCAGTTCGTAATTTGGCGGTTCGAACTTTAAACGAATATATAGAATCCATTTGAAGTCGGATTTTTATGAAACAAGAAACGTTGGAATCTGTTGGACTGTATTTTTCTAATAGAAGAGAAAAATGAAGATTTCGTCGTATAGATTGCAAGATATGCCCAAATCAAATTTTCAAATAGTTGCTATAAAATCGTTCATCGACCGTAATAGTTTATTTGAAATAATTGCATACTGGATTCAAATTTAGACAAGGTTCTTTTGAGACGTAGTGTTAATTTGATTTTTAGAATTTTACTATAATTTTTAATTAATTTAATACACGACTTTTTATTTGGAGTATTTTGTACCCTATATTAATATTTTGAGCTTTCAAAATACGAGTCAACCTATCGATATTATTATATTTTTGGGATCGTGGCACATTGCTCGTCACAACGGTATTTTTATTTTTGTCTGTAGTGGTCCGTAAGTGAATAGAGTTTTATATAGCAGGATACCTTAATGTCTAGGTTCATTTTCAATTTAACCACGGATGATGGCTTTATACGAGTAAGAGAAAATACTTATATGGGTGCTCGACGTGTGTTGGAAGCAATGTTTTTGATCATGGCACTGAAGGGTGCACCGTTAAGACTAAAGTTTTTACCTACAATAAGTCAAAACCATAAAGGACCTGGCTTATGAATTTTTCGAAATGGCTACCACACTCAGAAAAGAAACTAGCATAATATGAACAACATCCGTACACTAATGATTATTAGAAGAATGTGATGTTTTACTGTCATCATTCCTATGTTATCAAAATCAAATGGAAATGGCAATGAAAAACTGCTCAACTTTAAATACGTTGGAACGGAATTGTCTATGGAATAAACAAAATTACATTATAAAATCAAGAACGAAATATATATAGTGACAGTCCTAAACAAATCCTATAACACATGTCTAAAATCTGTACATACAAACTTTCTTTTTGCACACAAATCCTATAACCATTCTGTAAAAAAACAATGGAAACATCTTAGCTGCAAAGCCAAGTACAGTGCACATGCTACAAATATGCACCGGCCTTTTCGCGTTATATATCAACGCAGACCTACCAGCTACCTCCCCATACATCACTAAACCTACGACATGACACTGCAAGCCTATGTAGCATGGACTGTTCTCATCAAATCTGCAAACCAATAGCTTTTAAATCTTCATCCCCAAGGAATCACAGTCCTACCCATGTCCATATCAATCACTGTCTCACACTGGAAACCCCATCCACCAATTTTCAATACAAGTGCACCTTCATGACAAAGAACTGGAAAACCCACATGAGTATCACTACTAAATTTTCACAAGACCTGCTATGAATGTTCAAATCAATCCCAATCTCTTCTAGTAGTAGTTACCTATATGGCTATTACTTGGCTATCAAGGATTCAACATTATAAATAACCTCCAGCACTCTTACATCTTCAGCAAATTAATCCGTGAAATTGAATGGCTTCGGAAATTCATAGCTAATGAAATACTTCATGAAAAAAATCTGAAACCAATACTGTTGTGCCCTACTGGGTTTCCTCTACACGCTCATACACTTTTCAATCCACTCGATGCAGCTATATTCGAACCCAAAAACCAACAGTAAACCTAAGGTTTCGACTCCTCAACACTGCGGTGTACTTTTGGCCAGAGCAAGGGTGGAAGGGAGTCCACGAAGTCGAGGCGTAATAGTGGGAACGTTTTGGTGGAGTTCAACATTAATAACTGTCGAGGGGTTCACAGTTCCGTATACTTGGAACATGGAACGTGATATATAGGGAAGCATTTGGTTTCGACGCGGTGGTGTCGGGTTCGAGCGGAGGAGCAGATATGGTAAACGGAGGTTTCGGTGTTGATTTCCATGCAAAGATGGGGGGAGAGGTGGTCAGGTGAAAGCACGACATGGGGGAACACCACGTGGAAATGATTACAGTTAAAAGCACAACTTCTATTTGGGGAAGATAAAGTATTTAGATGGATTGGGTATCAGGGTATGAGGGTTCTGGTCCAACGAAAAAGATGAGGCCTTGTTTCTTTCATGGTACTGAATTGAAGTGGGAAGAATTTTAGTGTAGCATGACTGCATGAACGGTTAGTTTTTAATGGACCTGAAATTCGATGGGGGATGGACTGTGATTAATAAAGGTAAAGCCCAAAATCAAAATACAAATATAAATTAAGTTTGTTTTAATTTAAACCAGTATATATACTTGATAATGTAATATCCTATACCTACGATATCAGAATGACGAACCGTCGGTCACGCTGCAATCATAGCGACAAGAGATACACTGTGGGACAGTTTCGTTGAGAATGGAGCTGCTGATATTTCATGATAAGATCATCACCTGTTTAATCTTAAATAAAATAAAAGCAGAATAGTCGACTGCGAACCGAGGTGAGTAAATCTCACTAACTCTGCTCAACTTATATTTTTATAACGCATTTTTAGGATTTAGAAATGATGGTTGTTTGCTGTGTGTTGGCTGTTTGGTTGAACTGCTAGTTATTGGTTGAAATTATCGATAATGATATATATAAATCGTTTATCGAATATTGAATCTGTTTATCAAAATATTTCATACTCGTGTTATTTATGTTGATTAACATCTGTGGATGCAGGGAAACAGGTCGGAGGGATCCAACTGGGTTCCTCAACATTTATTTGACTGTTTTCATATATTGTGATATATGATGTGATTTATAATCTATTGTTGATTATATGTATTTGGTCATGGTTATTTGGTAATTTTAAATACCGAAAGAAATACGGGAACGTGAAAAGGTAAGTTTCAAACTATAATTTGAATTGAAATATTTATATATAAAATCAAAGGATTTTATATAAAAAGGGAATTTGTGAAGTATGTATTGAAATAAGGATTTTATAAATCAAAAAGGTTTTATAAAAAGAAGTGATATGTGAAAATGAAATCAGAAGCTTATATATAAAATTATTAACAGTTATGGGGAAGTTTTAAAGACCATTACTGGGAAAATTACTTAATAAAAGTAACAAGAAGTAAGTATAGAAATATATGAAAAGAAATATTTATATAAAATAGATTGGATATTATAAATGAATTATTTGGCAAATGAATAGAATTGTAAAAAGGGAATTGACAAGATGTAAAAGAACAACTAGGAGTTGGTTTCAAAGTAGATATTAAATAGGAATCTGTTTTAACAAATGAATTGAGAAGATTAATTTATAAATATTATTTTATAAATTAAATAAAAATATTTACGTTTTGATAAATGAAATATATAAGTATGAACTTATATAGAGAAGTAGAAATCGGTTTTAACACCGATATTTTATGGAAAATGAATTCAGCATTTGAAAAGGGAAATTTAAATTAGATTTTAAGTGTTGGAAGTTAAAAGGAGATTTTATACAAATAATTCTGTAAATCGAAATATAAATAGAAATTGTAGTTGAGATATTGTTTTCAAATATGAAATCAAACTGAATAGATTATGTAAAAGAAACATTATTCACATTCGATGTGAATAATAAAAATAAGCAAAGATTTTGCAAATCAAAACATGTGTAGAGGAAATTGAGTTTTGAAACAGGAATTCAAACAGTAATGAAATTCCGAATGGTTAAAAAATACAGGACTTGTTTAAAAATGAAACAAGTGTTGTGATTTATAAACATAGTTTATAAATGAATTAAAATATAATATCAGTGGATAATTGAGATTTGCAAATTCGATAGTGAATTTAGAAAATGGGGAAATGGATAAATTAAAGATAATTTAATATAAAGAGATAAATGTGGATTGATGATTTGATCGATCGAATTTCTATTTGGAAATAAGATCGTTGGTTGTACACCTATTTTTCCTTGATAGTTAAATCACCGACTATCGAAGTTTTTGACCATTTTTCCGTCATCAATACGGAGAGACCGGGATCAGGTTCATTATCTGAAAATCACTCTGTATGGACGTTAGCGTTGCGATCAAATATTGAAGATGGAGTTATGCAAGGGCTATCCTGTTTACATAATAGTTCCTTCGGTTTGTCCAGTCCCAGGACAAACGTGAATGGATGAATGTCTGACAGAGTATATCTAATGGATCGTGTAAGTTGATCTCTCCACACTTACTTACGTTGGTGGCGGAGAAATTTGTTTTTCTTAGCTTTATACCCATGGTGTTTTTGGGGAAATCAATGTGCGATTTGATCGGTATGACGATGTGGCATTCAAAGTGAATGTGGTCAAGTGTTTCAAAAGATACATAATGTAACAACCCGAAATTTAACAACATGTTAAATCAAGAATCAAGGCAGAATTAAATTATAAATTCTGAATCAGATAAAACGGGCTATGCCATTGCGTTCGTCTCAGAAAAATACGCGAAATAGAGTCCGAGTTTTCGAAAATCGGAGTCCGTATGACCAAGATATGGCCTCGCGTTGTTTCACGAAAAATTCAAATTCAAAACAGATTCAAATTTCAGAAAATCAGAAGTGGCGGAAAAATTCCCGCCAGACCCTGGGGGTTTGACCTGGGGGTCGACTGGGGAGTCGACCTCCCCCCCCAGGTCGACTGGGGAGTCGACCCCAGGGTCGACCTGGGGGTCGACCTGCCTGGTCGGACCCAGGCAACCTGGTGCACCTGTTTTGCTGTTTGGCTCGGTTTTGGAGGCTTGTGAGGATTTTTGAGGGCTTGGATCTATCCTACGGTTAATCTAACGGCCTAAACTACACCTAATCTCTATAAAAAGACCCCTAAGCCTACCCTAAACCCTCACAAATCACTCATGCCACGAAGTGCTGCCCAAATGCCAAGTGATCATGGCCTCCATCTCCAACTCCAAGAGACTATGCATGCAAATCGGATCCGAATGGAAAGGTGCAAGCTTGCTACACCAAATAGAGGCCAAATCAACGTTGCTATGCGAGTTTCATGACGGTTCTTCGGAAAAGGAGCCACCTTTCTTCGTCAAGATGGTGCATGATCCTTTTCCTAAGCCTCGCTATGTAAGTTCTAGCTACTTCGAGATGTTAACGGTAGTTTAATGATGGCATGGAATAAAATGCGGTTAAACATAAGTGCTATAACCTATGTGAACCTAGTTTTGCCTCTTACCTTGAATACATGACTTGGAACTATGTTTTAGCGACTATATCATGTCACTCATGTTATGTTTAGCCTAGTCTATCATGGAAGATTGAACCTTTAACTTGTGAATGTGGGCATAAGACCTTAGAACCACTTTGGGCTTGTGAAATATGTGCATGAACTTAACTTGGGGCTTATGCAAGTATATGAACCCAAAACCCCTTTTGATAATATGCAAGTTTGTGGCCAATCACCTTTTTATGTTATGCATGTTTGTGGCCAAATCTCCTTATGAAACTATGCATGCTTGTGGCCAATACCCCTTTTATGTTATGCATGCTTATGGCCAATCCCTATATGACACTATCGTTCATGTTTTAAGGCCAAACCCCCTTATGGTACCATGCATGTTTGGAGCCAATCCCTTTTGTGGCATCGTGCATGTTTTCGGGGTCTACATGTAGCCATAGTATACCTACTATGTTGACTCGCTTTTTCTCAAGTAAAAACACGAATTGGGGTAGGATAGACAAACATGAGAATGAAGCGAAAAACTTGACTTGGGGTTACATGTGAACACGACATGTAAGTTGAACCAAAATGGGGGCATGACACGTGGGGTAAACATGGGACTTGAAATTAGACACGTATGGGTTGTAGGTGTAATATGACACTAGAACAAACATGAAAGTGGCCAACTCGAGGTTGGGTTGAGTTTGTAGCATAAATCTACCCGGACCCGCCCGGCTTAACTAGTGGCTACAAACAATAGGATCCAATGTGAGAAGTAGGTCATGTCACGCTTAAGACCCGAGGTTAGACTAGGTTGTGGTGTAAAACTACCCGGATCCGCCCGGCTTAACTAGTAACCACAACAAGGTCTAATGTGAGAGTTTGAGAGTGCATTAATTAAATTAATGCCACATGATAAGGTTAAGTAAAGTTGACTAATGACACTTAACCGATATGACACGAATGGGTAGGTTAAGTGGGACCGGTCTTGATTTCTTAATGACACTTAACCATACAAGACAATTAGGGGATGGGGTTAAGTAATTTACGCTTAACTAATCCGACTTGGTAATTAGATGGGGTTAAGTAATCAAGACTTAACTAATCTAAACACGGTAATTAGATGGGGTTAAGTAATTAAGACTTAACTAATCTAAACACGGTAATTAGATGGGGTTAAGTAATTAAGACTTAACTAATCTAAACACGGTAATTAGATGGGGTTAAGTAACCTATACTTAACTAATCTAAACACGGTAACTCGATGGGGTTAAGTTAAACACTTAACCAATCTAAACTTGGTAATCCAATGAGGTTAAGTAACCAATACTTAATTAATTTAATCTGATAATTTAATGGGGTTAAGTAACTTATACTTAACCAATTATACGTGATGATTTGATGAGGTTAAGTAACCTACACTTAACCAATCTAATACGTGGGTCTGGTAGGGTTAAGTCACAAGACCTTTTAAATTAGGCTTAACTAGTGTAATACGATTAGTGGATGGGGTTAAGTTAACCTACACTTAACCAATCCGACTCGACAATCTGATGGGATTAAGATAATCTATGCTTAATCAATCTAACATGATAATTTGATAGGGTTAAGACAAATAAATACTTAACCAATTTGACTTGATAGGGTTAACTCATGAGCTTCTTGGTACACTTAACCAACCTGTAGGGCTAAGCCTTGAACTTGAGTACTTAGCCAATCTTGACATGATTCGTGGGCCGGTTAAGTCATGAACTTGGATAACAACACTTAACCCATTTGAAAAAACCCTAGCTCAGGGGACTAGGTTGGAAATCGTAGTTAACAAGGATAGCGGAAAGAGGAGCTAAGTGGTAAACCTTAGTTAAGGGTAACTAAGTAATAATTCTTAGCTAAGGACATGAGACTAGTTCATAAAGAGATGAGTAACCTGGTACGGTAGGTTATCGCTTAGTATACGAGGAGGAGCAAGTTATCTGACTTGGATAAAAGCTCCAATGAACTGGGTGCCGAAGCGGAAGCTTCAGGGAACGTGAGGGTACTCTTGGTATCCCTCTGTGAGGTGGCAAGTGGTCCATGAAACCCGGCCTCACAGGGGTTAAGGTCTGCGGTAGAAGAGCCAAGAGTATGCCTTGGTTGCTATGCGAGCGACCTAAAGACTGGGATGGATTAGCGTGGAGTCGACGATACCTGATTTTGCCCTGGGATAGCAAGTCGCCGACTACCTACCATCTTTAGTCAATCGTGTACGTACGGAAAGGCAGGGAACTCCCAAGAGACCATATATTAGCTATCGAGTTATGGGTGAGGTTGGCTATCTGGAAATGGGCATCGATGGGCCTTAGTGTAGTTCTCATACATGATTTTTCTTGGATTTCCTTTCAGTAGTTGAGCGAGGGGTCACGTGGGACCATAGCCACGGGTACAAAAATAGACCTTGATATCTGCATCAGCAGACGACTTAAATCTCCCGACCGAGTTCCGTATTTCTTGATTTGCCCTGGCACGGAACTCGGATGGCACATTGAGGAACATGTGCGTCTACACATGGAAAATGATTCACGATATATACGTGGGATAAAGGGCGCGGTTGACGGGTGGCATAATCCCTAGTGGCCCTAGGTGGCTGAACCCAAACCGAGACACGTAAACGTTCATTAGGTAGTATAATCCCTAGTGGTCCTAGGCGGCATAAATCCTAAGTGAACACGCGATAGTTCATGGTAAGGAAACATAACTAGATCAAGGGTAGCAGTCCAAAATAACCTCAAGGATAAAACGTTTACACGGGAAAGCCCGTATGGCCTACGGCAAAGGACTGAAATTATACATGGAAAGAAACATACGAGTTGGGAAAACCTACATATGAAATATATTAGGTTGGCATGGACCATTACATGACATTGGGCAAGGGACATTCATAGTTAACACATGACGCAGGTTGGGATACTAGTACGAGAGGTGCAGAGCAAATATACATGTTAGAACCAGGAGAAATATACATGATGGATACCAGGAGAAATATACATGTTAAACACATGACCGCCCATAACCCCCGCACTAAACAAGAGGAATAATGCGCTGAAAGGCGTGCCAGGCTGCTATGGACGATCATCATAGTAAGTGAACACATCGAAACCTGTCGTAGAACTCACGGCGCAAGGATAAAATATAATAGAACATATACAACAGGTGATAGTAATGAGGTATCATATAGCAAACTTTTGAAACTCTTTCAACATCCAGAAAGATTATCCAACTGATATCCAAGTTTGTACATAAGGCCTCACTACAACTCTCAAGCAACTCAAACAGCGGAAACAGAAATACTAGATAGAATAAAACTGGTACGCCAGCCTCCTGCTCGTCATCGCTCAGCTTCCTCGTATCACTAAGCTCCATTACCTGTAACCTGCTAATTAGTCTGCCCATCCACAACCGGATGAACAACCCAAGATAATAAGAGGAGACATAAAACCTTGAGTCAGACAATAGTCTTAGTGAGCGATAATACAGCTAACAAACTTCAACAAGAAAGCATATGAGAATGGGTAAATGAACAACTTATCTACCCACATCACCAGAGAAGAACTCAACCTTATCTCCCCCACATTGGACAGTGATAGCCTTTACACCAAGCATTTCAGCCATTCATTCATAGAAACCAGAACAACCAATTATCCATGGAAAACAGAAACAACCAGCAATAGCAATTATGACATCGAGATTATATAGATCTCACATAAATCATCCTAGTCGAATTCAACATCCCTCGAGTACGAGCCCCAGAGGCCGAAACCAATATCAGACAAGCACTCAAGGAACATCTACTTCGATGTTGGATAACCCACGTGAGATGGCACAAGCAAAACATCCAGCATACATGACAGACTCCGGCTATCACCGCCAATCCAGCTTCGAAACCATCATTATCGTATGACGGCCAACCTTGCCATATGTCAAGGGCTAATGGTAACCCCAATTCTAGCATGAACTCCATATGCCCGACCTTGGCAATGTCCAACCTTGACACTAGGCCTCTCCCCGAGACCCAGGGTACTTGACCTACAACCGGTCTTTTGGGTGCCCCCATCGTACACCTGCTTTGAGCCTGCTAGAACTTACAACAATGATAACTTCTCGGCCCTCGCATCTCTCATCGTCCAACCTTGACGATGTTTCATAGCTCAAGCAACCTTCTCGAGCAACCATTATCCACCAACTCAGGACACATTAGAGTTGTCACCACATTCGTTGTTCCACCTTGATCAACGAACACATCCATCATGAGACGACCCGAACTTCCCCGTGAAGGAAAGCACGGATAGAATTGAGGACAAGACAAAAAAGAACGCAAACAGAAGAACATTTCATTGTTATTACAACGATTCCATCAGATATAAGAATATACAGAGTATAAATGAATAAATTACATTCGACAAATATCAGAGATTACAATAAATTACATAGCAGTGGAGAAATGTACAAAACACAACTAGAAGTGATACACGGATACAGAGCTTTCCGAGCATCGTTCCAGCTGTTAATCAAGACCCTGTGAAAATAAATCTGCAAAACCAAAACTACTAGCTGCCCGTGTGGAAAATAGGGGCACCCAGAGTTCAGGTTAAAACAATAAACTCCAGGTCAGTCATGTGACTGGTGTGAGAACTAAAACAGTTATTAATATTGGTTTTAAAGTTTGGTAAATCAAGGGACCACGCCGTATAACACGGAACGGGTTTCCTCCCAAGAATACCAGTGCATAGAACAAACAGCGCAATGCTAAATAAAGAAAAATGAAGCTGTTATAAGACCCAGGTCCCATCACACAATGCAACGCAAGACGGAGGATAGGGTTTTTACCTTATAACAGCCAAAGCATGCTTGATACGTTTAAAACACATTATTTGATACTATTATAGGTGTATAGTGTCAAAACAATTTCAATCATAAGTATCAATCATAGGCGGCATAGCTACCATCTACTATGTCGCCATACTAGGCTCTACAAATAAAACTGAAACACACGTATTGGAAATTGGATTCCATCATGAGCCGAGGCAAGGGGCAAGCTCCTCTCCGCGTTCGAGACACTCTAGCAAATGTCCCAGGACCCCACTATGATCCTTGGATCTTCAGGGCCGGTCCTCTCTTACTTTTGAGGATTAGTTATTCCTGAACACACGTTTCCCGGTCCTTACAGACCTATATCCGAGGCGCCTCATATCCAACAACCACACAGGTGAAAAGTATATAAATGTCAGGGCTGGTAGGTCACTGACACCACCCTAGCTAGAAAGAAACGTCGTGCTCTCCCTGCAGTCACTATCCCGTTTTTGACTCATACCGAGGTGTGAGGCTCGCGAATCCACGTTACACACAAAGCTACGCCACACAGGCCGTGCTTTGATCATCAACCACAAGACTTTGCTTTTCAACAGAAGCCTTGATCAATTGCCACTTACGCGTGCCACATTGGCAATTCACTCCATGCGACTGATGTCCATCAATATACAACCTCTGAGCTCGTACGTCTCAGAGAAGGGCGTTAAGCAAGAGAATAAATTCTCCGCCGCCAAACAGATGTATATTTAATAGAGATCAATCAACACAGAATAAAATCCAATATCAGACACACAATCCATTTACAAATTCGTTCTGGGTCTGAACGAAACCGGAGGCACTTTCCTCGCATATCCATCCATCTCCAGGTACGTCTGGACGATCACCAACTGTTTCCCTCATCTTGGGTGTACAGCCCAATCAAGATCATCAGTAATCACCCAAACGATGTGAAGACTTCCGGTCTTCAACCACCGTCTTCATCTTCGACCTCTCGTCGAATCGATTATTCAGAATGGGTATAAACCCGGCCTTTCTGAATAACCCACGTATATAATAAACGAATGTTACACAAACACAACAAACGCCTCATTCCAATTCAGAATATTCTTTTATTCACCAAAATCACATTCTTAGGGAAATGTTCCCATTAATTTTATCCAAGATAAATTCTTCTAAATTCATTCTTTAATCTTCCTTTGGATATCACTTCAAACCATTTTACGGTTTTCCAAACTAGTCGGGATTAGCGAACCACACCGAAGTAATTATTTATTTTATTTCCCAATCCCAACCTATATATCCCATGGAGCAAAACTGGTAATACTCCATATCTAACACCACGGTGTTATCGGTAAAATTAATTACCATTTCACGTTCAAATCTAATTAAAGATTTAACTATCGCTTTGGAGCAAAACTGGTGATACTCCACTCTCGATCACTTTTCAGATTTGATAATTTAAATTATCAATTCACATTTTAATCTAATTAAAGATTCATTAAAACTCCACTTAGCTTTAATCTCTTCAAAAATCAACATCCTGCCTTTAACTGGGTTAAAGAACCAATGTCATCAAAAAAACGATTCACGACCAACCAGATCACATTTGATATTAAATACAAGGCTCTGAATAGAAAATATATCGGCTTATATTCAATATCAAATTCTGAAACCAACAAATATCGTATTGGAAATAACGATATAAAATATCTTTCAAATCCCCATAACAATATTTGTATAGTCACGAAATCCAACATCGAAATATCCCGAAGATAATTTCGATTCAGCTCCAGTCCAATCCACGTATTGGAAATTATCGATTATTTTCAAAATCACTTTCAAATTCAATTTATTTATTTTAAAAATAAATTGATTTCAATTCTTGTTTAAAACTAGTTCATTTCGATAAAAATCTATTTTTATCTTTTCAAATGTGGAATTTTCCAGCCCAAATCTTTCCAATTCACATATTATAATTTTACACAAATTATAGATATTTTTAATAATTTTATCAAGGCCCGTACAGTCGATTTCCAACAACGGCCATCGAACTGCACTTACAGCGACCTTTTTCGAATTTGATTTGGACATAATTCCAAATCCAACCGTTAGATTTCAAATTTCTAATATTCATTGGAAAGCTCTTTTCGATACGAACCCAACGGTTCCGGTTTTAGGAGAATCCGACGGTCGGATCTCCCGCAATGTCCGTTTGAAATAAGTGGTCGAAATTCACGAACTGCCGCAGCGCGGCGCGTTCTATTCAGGCCATTATATTATATATATAATATATATAATATATATTTCGTCGATTTCCTTTTAAAACAAATTTTATAAATCGTTTTAAATTCGTTTTCAAAACCATTTCAACACTATATTCAATTTCAAATCGATTTGATTTCAATTCAATTCGAATTCATTTCAATTCAATTCTAATTCTAATTCGTTTCAATTCAATTCAAATTCAAATTCAAATTCGTTTCAATTCAATTCAAATTCAAATTCAAATTCGTTTCAGTTCAATTCAATTCGAATTTACTTTCTATTTGATCTAATTCGAATTCGTTTCAACCTGATTCCAATTCACTTTCAGTTCGTTTTAAATTTCAATTTCAATCTAATTCAATTTGAATTCATTTCTATTTTACTCGAATTCAAATTCACTTTCTATTCAATTCGAATCGAATTCATTTTCAATTCGATTCGAATTCATTTCAAATTGATTCCATAGAATTTCAATTTCAATTTTTAATCTAATTCAATTTGAATTTCATTTCAAAATATTTAATTTTGAAATCACTTTTCAATATTCATTATAAAACGAATAAAATCGATATAAATATCGTTCGCGTCAAAATAACGCATCTCTAATCAACACGGATTTATGTTTCAATAATTCGTTATTCTTTTCAACAAATGAATATTTGTTCTATTCAACACATGAATCTATATTTCTTTCAACACACGACTAATCTCAACACATGAGTATTGTCAACACATCACTATTTTTTTTATGTAAAATATTTTATAAAACTATGGTAACTATCGTTTGATTTTCAATTAGACTTCTACTAGGAAGTAGTTCTAATTTTAAATATGATAAAGATGTAATTTATTTTATTTAAAATATTCTACTCAACACATGAATAGTTTCAACACATGATCATCGTCAACACATGACTATTTTTATATTCAACACATGAATTTTCTTTTATAATACTCCTTATTTTCCCGATAGGAATGAGGCCCAATCAATCACCATATAACGTTAATTATATGGATTCCATACAGCACATGTATATAGTAGCATTGAAAAATAATCAATCATCAACCAAAGTGCACTACACTGTATAAGCATCAAATATAGATATCTGACGCTTACAACAGTCTGTCAATCGACCGATCGACATATTTAATCAATCAGGATGAGTGAACATCAAATTTCATCCCAACACCCGTGTGGGGTTTCAAACAATCAAACACAGATTTTATTTGTGTAGTTGGGCGATGTGTAAAATTTATCGACCCAATCAATTTCAGTCAAATCAGTGTATATAAACAAATCGGCCGATTTGTTTATAAATATTCATTTATTCACTTTCACGTTAAAAATTATATTTTTAACGACAAAAATATTTATTTCAACACTTGAATTTCTATTCATTTCATTTACACAATAAAAATGATATTTTTATTTTTCTAACATATTTTAGAAAATTTCGGCGGCATAACGGCACGATACTAGAAACGGAACAAGGCCTCGCCTTATCCCCGGTCTAGTGAAGGCCCACGCCATTCACACATCAATCAAATCAATTTCAATTCACCAAACAATTCAAATTTCAATCAATTAGACTAACCAACTACACAACCAAACAATTTAACAAACAAGCCATCCATGGTCTGTGGATGACGGGTGTCGGGTGCTACTAAACACCGTCTACATCCTAGTATATATATATAACTAGAAAAAGAATTTTGAGTGAGAAGTTCTCACAATAGCTATCCAAGCTCCACGGCACTTCATTGATATAAATCTTCTTCGTTCTCGCCTTTTTTGTCACATTCGTTGCTCGTATTCACTACATATATAAAAATCACATTTTTATTTGCTGATGTCTTTAAAATAAAAATCACATTTTTATTTATTCACTTTCAATTTAAAAATCATATTTTTATAATCACTTCATACTTGTAAAAATCGAATTTTTTTTTTACTTCGCTATTCAATATATAAAAATAAGCATATTTTCACACGCTACTATATAGATAAAAATTATATTTTTATCCCCTTATTCTTCATATAAAGTTTTCGCCTTTATAAAAATAAAGTTTTCGCCTTTATAAAAATAAAGTTTTCGCCTTTATAAAAATTACCACTTTATCTCAACGTATATAAAATAAAAATCAGATTTTTATTTCGCTACATATACAAAGATGATATTTTTATATTCTCTATCCTATAAAGATTATATTTTTAATACTTTAAAATTATAAAAATCATATTTTTAATATTTCTATATAGTAAAGACTATATTTTAATTCTTTAAAAATATAAAACTATATTTTAATTACTTTAAAAATATAAAAATCCAATTTTTAACCTTCCTATCATATAAAAGATTACATTTTTGTAACTTTACAACATAAAAAAAACATATTTTTAATAGTTAAAAACCCTATTTTTATATACGAAAATATATATAAAAAAAACTCACTGATTTCAGAATGAAGAGGGAGGAGGGCGGGTTTCTGATTGTCGGAGGTGCTTGGAGGCTGCTACGTTCGAAGGGGGGTGGCGGCATTGCTGTCAGGCTGTACGGAGAGGGCGTGACTTCCAGTGGCGGTGGTTCTCCAGCATGGCGGCTCGGCAATGGGGCCCCCAGGGCGACGATGTTGACGGCTAAAATTAAAAGGGGCGGCGGGATTCTTGATCGATTTGGGGTTTGGTTGCGTCGGTGTCGAGGAAGGCAAGGGGAGAAGGAAGAAGAAGAGGGGAGGACGGCGCAGGGGCTGCGCCACCCCTGGCTGCGGCGGCGGTTCATCGGGGAGGGGCGACGGCTCCTCCCTCGTCGCTCTCCTCTTTTCTTTTTTCTTTATTCTTTTTTTTTTCTTCTGTTTAATGAAAACGAGAAAAAGGGGGGGCCTATATAAAAAGATTTTATATATTTAATTTAATTTTAATTTATTTTATCCCAAGGAGTTGACTTTTTATTCGACTTCGAAACGAGGCCCACCGACTGTCGTCCATTGCGTTTCACCCCCATTCCGAACAAAATGGGATATGTATCGTAAGCTGATTCAGCTGTTACAATCAATTTTCGTTAAATTTACATTTAAATCACTATATTGAATTTTAAACGTACATTTCAAATTACCGGGGCCACATACTAACTAGAAAAATTCCAGAAAAATATTTTCTAGCTTCGTATTGACGATACGGTCCTAACAAAACTAGTTTCGTCGAATTCTGAGACCGTTAGAAAAATGGCCTATTTCCAGTCGATTAAAATCAACTGAAACTGGTCAAACGCGTTTTCCTTTGCCACGCTCACATATTGATTCGAAAAATTATGAAATTTGGAATCTAGCAATAATTTTACATCACGGACCCAACAAAACTTGTTTCGTCGAAATCCGAGGTCGTTTGCAAAATGTCCATTTTTAAGGGCCTGAATTCCATAGCGACTATTCAGAATTTTCAACTGGACATATCTTTTGATTCCCGATATGAAATCTTGATTTGTCGGATTCGTTGGAAAGATATTATCAATTAGATCCCATGATTTTTGGTTTCACTAAAATCCGGATTGTTTTGCACCCGGTACATTCAATTGAAGTTTGAAATCGAATTATCGAACTACCGCGCCATTTTCTATTCTATTTATAATTATATATAAATATTTATATTCTAACGACGACGCGTATATAATATATACGTCGAATTCTATTCAAAATAGATTTCTCGTCGATATTATTTAAAATAATCTATTTTAAATATTCAAAATTCGCTAAAATTGCCAAAATAAAAATTTTAAACTGGCCCAGATTTTGCGGGTTATTACAATCTCCCCCACTTAAAACTTTTCGTCCCTGAAAAGGAACAAAGTCGAAAGTGGTTTGATTAATCAACTCTACGTTCAGTCTGACTTCCATTCTCCAACTTTTCAGTTTCTGAGAATTTTCAAATTCTCAAAAATTTGGCTAACACCCTAAATTTTCGAAAAATTTCGCCATAACCTCCCCTGCACCGGGAGCATCGGGGAATTTCAAATAGCTTCCCCGGTCCTTCAGATCTCAAAAAGAAAAAGAAAAAGCCAAGCGGCTAACCAATAGGCTCATAAAATCATCATCACCCAAACAAAACAGGAAATTATGTAGTAAACATGTACCTATTTGTCGGGCAAACAAATTTTATTCTCTGCTCTAGCCTCCTTGCTATGACATGTTCAATGATATATATGTATATGCAAGCAAATGTAACCAATTTTCAATATAGTTCAATATTCGGTTCAATTAGGCATAAATGGTTAAAAATTAGCAAACAAATAAACAACCAACACAAACAGCAATCAATTAGTGGATTAACGTTTCAAATTCATAATTTTGATACATATATACAAAGAATCATGTTTTGATGCCAATTCACAACAATGTGTTCTAACTATATATGTTTTGGTTCTCACACCAGTCTAATGGAAATATATAGAAATCACACGTTCGAAATTCGAATATGAATACTGATGATGATGCATCATCATCAGAATCATCCCCGGATGTCTAGAATGTGATTCTATATCTACCCAGTATATTAAAACTTCGAATATACGTTCATGACGCGTATACGCGAAATCTATATATACTCGATTGTCCACATTCAAAATAAATAAATATTCAAATACGTTTAAAATGATTTAAATTTTAAAACAAAATTGTTTTCATTTGGAAAATATACTCTTCACACTCGTTCTAGGATACTACTGATCCTATCTCTAACGAGTAATTCTAATTGGATATTACTAATCCAATATCTGATGAATTCTTTCGTATGGTTCTAATGTGTCTTGTTCTCGAGCTCTGTAAACCCAAGCTCTGATATCAAACTGAGACGACCCGAACTTCCCCGTGAAGGAAACCATGGATAGAATTGAGGACAAGACAAAATAGAACGCAAACAGAAGAACATTTCATTGTTATTACAACAATTCCATCAGATATAAGAATATACAGAGTATAAATGAATAAATTACATTCGACAAATATCAGAGATTACAATAAATTACATAGCAGCGGAGAAATGTACAAAACACAACTAGAAGTGATACACGGATACAGAGCTTTCCGAGCATCGTTCCAGCTGTTAATCAAGACCCTGTGAAAATAAATCTGCAAAACCAGAACTACTAGCTGCCCGTGTGGAAAATAGGGGCACCCAGAGTTTAGGTTAAAACAATAAACTCCAGGTCAGTCATGTGACTGGTGTGAGAACTAAAACAGTTATTAATATTGGTTTTAAAGTTTGGTAAATCAAGGGACCACGCCGTATAACACGGAACGGGTTTCCTCCCAAGAATACCAGTGCATAGAACAAACAGCGCAATGCTAAATAAAGAAAAATGAAGCTGTTATAAGACCCAGGTCCCATCACACAATGCAACGCAAGCTGGAGGATAGGGTTTTTACCTTATAACAGCCAAAGCATGCTTGATACGTTTAAAACACATTATTTGATACTATTATAGGTGTATAGTGTCAAAACAATTTCAATCATAAGTATCAATCATAGGCGGCATAGCTACCATCTACTATGTCGCCATACTAGGCTCTACAAATAAAACCGAAACACACGTATTGGAAATTGGATTCCATCATGAGCCGAGGCAAGGGGCAAGCTCCTCTCCGCGTTCGAGACACTCTAGCAAATGTCCCAGGACCCCACTATGATCCTTGGATCTTCAGGTCCGGTCCTCTCTTACTTTTGAGGATTAGTTATTCCTGAACACACGTTTCCCGGTCCTTACAGACCTATATCCGAGGCGCCTCATATCCAACAACCACACAGGTGAAAAGTATATAAATGTCAGGGCTGGTAGGTCACTGACACCACCCTAGCTAGAAAGAAACGTCGTGCTCTCCCTGCAGTCACTATCCCGTTTTTGACTCATACCGAGGTGTGAGGCTCGCGAATCCACGTTACACACAAAGCTACGCCACACAGGCCGTGCTTTGATCATCAACCACAAGACTTTGCTTTTCAACAGAAGCCTTGATCAATTGCCACTTACGCGTGCCACATTGGCAATTCACTCCATGCGACTGATGTCCATCGATATACAACCTCTGAGCTCGTACGTCTCAGAGAAGGGCGTTAAGCAAGAGAATAAATTCTCCGCCGCCAAACAGATGTATATTTAATAGAGATCAATCAACACAGAATAAAATCCAATGTCAGACACACAATCCATTTACAAGTTCGTTCTGGGTCTGAACGAAACCGGAGGCACTTTCCTCGCATATCCATCCATCTCCAGGTACGTCTGGACGATCACCAACTGTTTCCCTCATCTTGGGTGTACAGCCCAATCAAGATCATCAGTAATCACCCAAACGATGTGAAGACTTCCGGTCTTCAACCACCGTCTTCATCTTCGACCTCTCGTCGAATCGATTATTCAGAATGGGTATAAACCCGGCCTTTCTGAATAACCCACGTATATAATAAACGAATGTTACACAAACACAACAAACGCCTCATTCCAATTCAGAATATTCTTTTATTCACCAAAATCACATTCTTAGGGAAATGTTCCCATTAATTTTATCCAAGATAAATTCTTCTAAATTCATTCTTTAATCTTCCTTTGGATATCACTTCAAACCATTTTACGGTTTTCCAAACTAGTCGGGATTAGCGAACCACACCGAAGTAATTATTTATTTTATTTCCCAATCCCAACCTATATATCCCATGGAGCAAAACTGGTAATACTCCATATCTAACACCACGGTGTTAACGGTAAAATTAATTACCATTTCACATTCAAATCTAATTAAAGATTTAACTATCGCTTTGGAGCAAAACTGGTGATACTCCACTCTCGATCACTTTTCAGATTTGATAATTTAAATTATCAATTCACATTTTAATCTAATTAAAGATTCATTAAAACTCCACTTAGCTTTAATCTCTTCAAAAATCAATATCCTGCCTTTAACTGGGTTAAAGAACCAATGTCATCAAAAACACGATTCACGACCAACCAGATCACATTTGATATTAAATACAAGGCTCTGAATAGAAAATATATCGGCTTATATTCAATATCAAATTCTGAAACCAACAAATATCGTATTGGAAATAACGATATAAAATATCTTTCAAATCCCTATAACAATATTTGTATAGTCACGAAATCCAACATCGAAATATCTCGAAGATAATTTCGATTCAGCTCCAGTCCAATCCACGTATTGGAAATTATTGATTATTTTCAAAATCACTTTCAAATTCAATTTATTTATTTTAAAAATAAATTGATTTCAATTCTAGTTTAAAACTAGTTCATTTCGATAAAAATCTATTTTTATCTTTTCAAATGTGGAATTTTCCAGCCCAAATCTTTCCAATTCACATATTATAATTTTACACAAATTATAGATATTTTTAATAATTTTATCAAGGCCCGTACAGTCGATTTCCAACAACGGCCATCGAACTGCACTTACAGCGACCTTTTTCGAATTTGATTTGGACATAATTCCAAATCCAACCGTTAGATTTCAAATTTCTAATATTCATTGGAAAGCTCTTTTCGATACGAACCCAACGGTTCCGGTTTTAGGAGAATCCGACGGTCGGATCTCCCGCAATGTCCGTTTGAAATAAATGGTCGAAATTCACGAACTGCCGCGGCGCGGCGCGTTCTATTCAGGCCATTATATTATATATATAATATATATAATATATATTTCGTCGATTTCCTTTTAAAACGAATTTTATAAATCGTTTTAAATTCGTTTTCAAAACCATTTCAACAGTATATTCAATTTCAAATCGATTTGATTTCAATTCAATTCGAATTCATTTCAATTCAATTCAAATTCTAATTCGTTTCAATTCAATTCAAATTCAAATTCAAATTCGTTTCAATTCAATTCAAATTCAAATTCAAATTCGTTTCAATTCAATTCAATTCGAATTTACTTTCTATTTGATCTAATTCGAATTCGTTTCAAACTGATTCCAATTCACTTTCAGTTCGTTTTAAATTTCAATTTCAATCTAATTCAATTTGAATTCATTTCTATTTTACTCGAATTCAAATTCACTTTCTATTCAATTCGAATCGAATTCATTTTCAATTCGATTCGAATTCATTTCAAATTGATTCCATAGAATTTCAATTTCAATTTTTAATCTAATTCAATTTGAATTTCATTTCAAAATATTTAATTTTGAAATCACTTTTCAATATTCATTATAAAACGAATAAAATCGATATAAATATCGTTCGCGTCAAAATAACGCATCTCTAATCAACTCGGATTTATGTTTCAATAATTCGTTATTCTATTCAACAAATGAATATTTGTTCTATTCAACACATGAATCTATATTTCTTTCAACACACGACTAATCTCAACACATGAGTATTGTCAACACATCACTATTTTTTTTTATGTAAAATATTTTATAAAACTATGGTATCTATCGTTTGATTTTCAATTAGACTTCTACTTGGAAGTAGTTCTAATTTTAAATATGATAAAGATGTAATTTATTTTATTTAAAATATTCTACTCAACACATGAATAGTTTCAACACATGATCATCGTCAACACATGACTATTTTTATATTCAACACATGAATTTTCTTTTATAATATTCCTTATTTTCCCGATAGGAATGAGGCCCAATCAATCACCATATAACGTTAATTATATGGATTCCATACAGCACATGTATATAGTAGCATTGAAAAATAATCAATCATCAACCAAAGTGCACTACACTGTATAAGCATCAAATATAGATATCTGACGCTTACAACAGTCTGTCAATCGACCGATCGACATATTTAATCAATCAGGATGAGTGAACATCAAATTTCATCCCAACACCCGTGTGGGGTTTCAAACAATCAAACACAAATTTTATTTGTGTAGTTGGGCGATGTGTAAAATTTATCGACCCAATCAATATCAGTCAAATCAGTGTATATAAACAAATCGGCCGATTTGTTTATAAATATTCATTTATTCACTTTCACGTTAAAAATTATATTTTTAACGACAAAAATATTTATTTCAACACTTGAATTTCTATTCATTTCATTTACACAATAAAAATGATATTTTTATTTTTCTAACATATTTTAGAAAATTTCGGCGGCATAACGGCACGATACTAGAAACGGAACAAGGCCTAGCCTTATCCCCGGTCTAGTGAAGGCCCACGCCATTCACACATCAATCAAATCAATTTCAATTCACCAAACAATTCAAATTTCAATCAATTAGACTAACCAACTACACAACCAAACAATTTAGCAAACAAGCCATCCATGGTCTGTGGATGACGGGTGTCGGGTGCTACTAAACACCGTCTACATCCTAGTATATATATATAACTAGAAAAAGAATTTTGAGTGAGAAGTTCTCACAATAGCTATCCAAGCTCCACGGCACTTCATTGATATAAATCTTCTTCGTTCTCGCCTTTTTGTCACCTTGGTTGCTCGTATTCACTACATATATAAAAATCACATTTTTATTTGCTGATGTCTTTAAAATAAAAATCACATTTTTATTTATTCACTTTCAATTTAAAAATCATATTTTTATAATCACTTCATACTTGTAAAAATCGAAATTTTTTTTACTTCGCTATTCAATATATAAAAATAAGCATATTTTCACATGCTACTATATAGATAAAAATTATATTTTTATCCCCTTATTCTTCATATAAAAATTTCACCTTTTCAAAAATAAAGTTTTCGCCTTTATAAAAATAAAGTTTTCGGCTTTATAAAAATAAAGTTTTCGCCTTTATAAAAATAAAGTTTTCGCCTTTATAAAAATTACCACTTTATCTCAACGTATATAAAATAAAAATCAGATTTTTATTTCGCTACATATACAAAGATGATATTTTTATATTCTCTATCCTATAAAGATTATATTTTTAATACTTTAAAAATATAAAAATCATATTTGTAATATTTCTATATAGTAAAGACTATATTTTAATTCTTTAAAAATATAAAACTATATTTTAATTACTTTAAAAATATAAAAATCCAATTTTTAACCTTCCTATCATATAAAAGATTACATTTTTATAACTTTACAACATAAAAAAAAACATATTTTTAATAGTTAAAAACCCTATTTTTATATACGAAAATATATAAAAAAAAACTCACTGATTTCAGAATGAAGAGGGAGGAGGGCGGGCTTCTGATTGTCGGAGGTGCTTGGAGGCTGCTACGTTCGAAGGGGGGTGGCGGCATTGCTGTCAGGCTGTACGGAGAGGGCGTGACTTCCAGTGGCGGTGGTTCTCCAGCATGGCGGCTCGGCAATGGGGCCCCCAGGGCGACGGTGTTGACAGCTAAAATTAAAAGGGGCGGCGGGATTCTTGATCGATTTGGGGTTTGGTTGCGTCGGTGTCGAGGAAGGCAAGGGGAGAAGGAAGAAGAAGAGGGGAGGACGGCGCAGGGGCTGCGCCACCCCTGGCTGCGGCGGCGGTTCATCGGGGAGGGGCGACGGCTCCTCCCCCGTCGCTCTCCTCTTTTCTTTTTTTTTCTTTTTTTTTCTTTTTTTTTTCTTCTATTTAATGAAAACGAGAAAAAGGGGGGGCCTATATAAAAATATTTTATATATTTAATTTAATTTTAATTTATTTTATCCCAAGGAGTTGACTTTTTATTCGACTTCGAAACGAGGCCCACCGACTGTCGCCCATAGCGTTTCACCCCCATTCCGAACACAATGGGATATGTATCGTAAGCTGATTCAGCTGTTACAATCAGTTTTCGTTAAATTTACATTTAAATCACTATATTGAATTTTAAACGTACATTTCAAATTACCGGGGCCACATACTAACTAGAAAAATTCCAGAAAAATATTTTCTAGCTTCGTATTGACGATACGGTCCTAACAAAACTAGTTTCGTCGAATTCTGAGACCGTTAGAAAAATGGCCTATTTCCAGTCGATTAAAATCAACTGAAACTGGTCAAACGCGTTTTCCTTTGCCACGCTCACATATTGATTCGAAAAATTATGAAATTTGGAATCTAGCAATAATTTTACATCACGGACCCAACAAAACTAGTTTCGTCGAAATCCGAGGTCGTTTGCAAAATGTCCATTTTTAAGGGCCTGAATTCCATAGCGACTATTCAGAATTTTCAACTGGACATATCTTTTGATTCCCGATATGAAATCTTGATTTGTCGGATTCGTTGGAAAGATATTATCAATTAGATCCCATGATTTTTGGTTTCACTCAAATCCGGATTGTTTTGCACCCGGTACATTCAATTGAAGTTTGAAATCGAATTATCGAACTACCGCGCCATTTTCTATTCTATTTATAATTATATATAAATATTTATATTCTAACGACGACGCGTATATAATATATACGTCGAATTCTATTCAAAATAGATTTCTCGTCGATATTATTTAAAATAATCTATTTTAAATATTCAAAATTCGCTAAAATTGCCAAAATAAAAATTTTAAACTGGCCCAGATTTTGCGGGTTATTACACATCACTTCGAGCCTTCCTACTTGAACCACTTCGAAGTCACACCAATCATCCGACCGACCGACCAGATATGCCACCATCTGATCGACCCGACCCTTCAAAACCGACCAGATATGCCACCATCTGACCGACCCATCAAAACCGACCAGAACAGGATCTTCCTCTCAAGACTCCAGGCCGACCACCTTTGTCTTTTGAAACCGACCCGACCTGATCACCCCTCCCTGGAACATGACCGACCGCCTGCTCCAAACTAGCACTCCAGATCTACTCGACCCAACCAATATGGATCGACCGACCAAACCGCTCCGCCACCCAGTCTTCACGACCGACCTATATGCAAAGCTCGACCCACACCTTGCTTGACCCGACCCACATACATACCGGATCAATCAACTTACTCGACCGACCCTCCTTCAATGTGGAGATCGACCGACCCATCCAAAAGACCGACCAGGGATGGACCGATCCGCCTGCTCCAGAACCAGAACTCCAGAACAGTTTCCACACGACCGACCCGCTTCAGACCGACCCGACCAGAGTGGACCGACCAACTCAACCTTCACACTTCAACTTCTGGACTGTCCAGGTTATGACCGACCTGCTCCGTCAAAGCCGAACAGCCCTGCACGACCGACCAGACCAGCTCCAAGACCAACCAGAATCTTCTCTGCTCCTCCAAAACCGACCAGAAACCTGCACATCTCCAATTCGACTCCGATTTCGACCAAAACTTCGCCAAATGACGAATCCGACGAAACCAACTTATCCGATTCATCCAAACGCAATCACAAACATGTTATGCAACCAACAATATCATCAATCTAACAATTTCCATCAAAACACATAAATTTCCCAAAACATGATAAGTGAATCATATGAACATAAAAACGGATCTAACTTGCATAATCTTGAGAAAAATCATAAAATTTACCATTTAAATTATCTAGATCAGATCCTAAGGTGATTCATATATAAAATGGACTTAGCATGGTGTGAATCTAAGGAAAATAACATGGAAATGATGAAATTAACATCCTAAAACCCATATACTTGCATGAATCCGAATGAGAGATGTAAATCACTCATCAATCCTCCAAAACAAAGCAAAAGCGATGAAAAAGCAATCCGGACAGCGAATACTTCGAATCAAACCATTTAATCCGATGAATTCGCCCTTGAAACGATGTTGATCTAGCCTCGAATGGTATAGATCTTCGATTTCCCCCTTGGATTTGGAATTTTGATGGTGGAAAGGTGTTAGAGGAAGAAGGAGATCAAAGCCTCCCCATAAGAGAATGGAAAATGCCAACCTTTCTCCATATCCCTTACCCCCTATTTATAGTCTCCCCCTACCCTCTAATGGGCCTTCTCCAAATCAGCCCATTAGCCTTCCAAAACCTGAACAACCAACTGAAAAACCTTAAAACATCGATTTCTCCCAAACCGCTGAACCAAATCCTTAATGTAACCAGTCTACGGAAAGACAATCATCAATTCCTTTCCAATGGCACAGGTCTCATCCCCTGATTCGACCTGAGTCAAAAGTTATGCCCTGTACAAAACTGACAGGGGGAAAATGGTCACAAACAAAATCGGTAAAAATTATGGACATGTCACACATCCCCATAAGCAACATATCAAAAGATGAGAATGATCCAACCCTCAGGGAGTAAAATAAAAATATTTTACGATCTTTCGATATGTAAAATGCGGGCTGTTACATTCTCCTCCCCTTAAGAATTTCGCCCCCCGAAATTCCAAGCAAACACAAGCAACCACAACAATTCCGCATGCCTATAATCCATGAGAAGCCAATCCTATCATCCAAACTAGCAACCATCAAGCCATACATCCATAGCCTTATCCTAGCACGCGGAATTCTATCAAACAACAACAAGATACAACGATATAATGATGATACAATCAAAGGGTCCTACCGATGAAAAGTTCTGGATGAGTCGCCTTCATGCTCTCTTCCGTCTCCTATGTACAATCGTCGCCATCTTCACTCCATTGTATCTTGACTAGCTTAACCGTCTTCCTCCTAAGCTGTTTCGTATCATTTCCCACAACACGAAGTGGCCTACGAGGTTTCGCAACTGCGGTCTCGAATTCTAAATCTTCATACTGTTCTGGAGATACCACCACATTCGAGTCATGCAAAAACTTCCATAGAAACGACACATGGAAAACATTATGCATACTCGACATCTTCTCGGGTATCTCCAACCTATATGCGAGCTTTCCTATTCGCTCGACAATCGGAAATGGTCCAACAAACCTAGGAGCCAACTTCCCTTTACTTCCGAATCGAACCATATGCTTTAACGGTGAAATCTTCACAAAAACCATATCACCTACGTCGAATTCTAAATCCTTACGACGCTTATCGGCGTAACTCTTTTGACAATCTTGGGCCGCTTTCATTCGTTGCCGAACAATTTTGGTACAACCCGAGGTTTCTCTAATCATTTCGGGCCCAAGTACCAACTTATCTCCAGTTTCTAACCAACAAGCTGGAGAACTGCACGGCCTTCCGTACAACGCCTCGTATGGTGCCATCCCAATACTCGACCGGTAGTTATTATTATATGAATCGACAAGCTTCGCATCTTTCCTTTGGCCCTCGCCAATCCTTTCGATAAGAGTAGGCCTTATCGACAAGCTTGCCAATATTTCAGGTTCCAACTCACACCTTGGCCTGAAATCGAACCTTGCCAAATACTCGAGGCCCTTCCATTCCGAAAACATCGCTCCCAAACTTGCGTGTCTTCGACTCAATGCATCTGCAACTGCATTGCCTTTGCCAAGAGTATAGGCTATCCCAAAATCATACGATGCCAGAAACTCTAACCATCGTTGCTGCCGAAGATTCAAAACCTTTTGGGAGAAAAGATACTTCAACGACTTGTGATCTGTAAACAACTCGAATCGTACTCCCAACAGGTAATGTCTCCACATCTTCAGAGCAAACACAATCGCTGCCAACTCCAAATCATGAGTTGGATAGTTTCTGTCATGTGGCTTTAGCTGTCGACTTGCGTAAGCCACTACTTTATCCTTCTGCATTAGCACTGCTCCAAGTCCAGTACCACATGCATCAGTATATACCACCATCTCTTCATTCCCACTTGGAATGGTCAACACAGGTGCACTCGTCAATCTCTCCTTCAAGATTTCGAACGCTTGTTCACACTTCGCATCCCATGCGAACACTTGGTTCTTCTTCGTCAATCATGTTAATGGTTCAGCCATCTTAGAGAAATCCTTGATAAACCTTCGGTAATAACCAGACAATCCAAGGAAACTCCGAACATCCGTTGCATTCTTAGGTCTATACCAGTCCTGGATTGCTGCAACTTTAGCGGGGTCAACCGCTATACCCTTTCCAGAAACAACATGACCTAAGAACCTCACTTCATCCTTCCAGAAGTGACACTTTGAGAACTTAGCTTTAAGCTGATGCTTCCGCAAGATCTCTAACACAACTCTCAGGTGCGTCTTATGTTCTTCCACATTTCTGGAGTAAACCAGTATATCATCCACGAACACAAGCACGAACTTATTCAACTGATCTCTGAACACTCTATTCATAAGATCCACAAAATACGCGGGCGCGTTAGTCAACCCGAATGGCATCACCAACCACTCGAAAAATCTGGACGGTGTCCTAAAAGCAGTCTTTGGCACACTATCCTTAGCTACTCTCAACTGGTGAAATCCCGTTGCCAAATCCATCTGAGAAAACACTTTGGCTTCGTGAAGCTGATCGAACAAGTCATCAATCCTTGGCAACGGATACTTATTCTTCTTAGTCACCTTGTTCAACTCACGATAGTCCACACACAACCTTAACGAGCCATCTGCTTTAGTTGCAAACACGACTGGTGCACCCCACTCGGAAACACTCCTCCGAATGAAACCTTTTCCCAAAAGGTCTCTAACTTGTACCTCCAACTCTCGCTATTCCTTAGGCGCCATCCGCCTAAGTGGCATAACAATTGGTCTTCCACCCTCGACCAAATCGATCCTAAACTCGATCTCGCGATGCGGCGGCAACCCTTTGACCTCGTCAAAGACATCTACATACTCATTAGCGATCAGCACTAATGATAGGTCTTCCTGTGGAATTCCAAGCGAATATAGATAACTCACGAAGACCCCGTCTTCGCGCTTACATCTAATCAACACCTTTCGCCCTTCCACATCCCCGACCCTCACCTCTAGCTTCTCGCAATTCACCCTTGCCGCATATCTCTTGAGCCAATCCATGCCCAAGATGATCCCATACCCAGCGAAGTTAAGAACAAAGCAATAACACATAAAAGAGCAACCATGACTCGATAATACTAGACCACGACAAATCATGCACAAACTAGACGAACCCCCAACTGGATTAGTCACGATCAATGGTCTATCACAAATCTCGGGTTCCAAACCCAAGCGACACACAAGCTCATTGCAGATGAATGAATGTGATGCTCCAGTATCAAACAAAACTCGAACTGAAACACCGTTAACGGAAAAAGTACCTTGCACCACAACACCCTTTCCCTTCTCCTCTACAGTAGGAGCTCTTGAAGAAGAAGGCACGGCTTCCAAAGCAAATGCCTTCACAATCTGCTTGCCCTTAGCTGATTCTGGACAATCTTTCTTCTCATGCCCAGGCTTTCCACACTTGAAGCACTTCTTCTCAGCTTTGGGATTCTTGCACTCATTTGAATAATGACCCTTCTGTTGGCAGTTAAAGCAAAGCACCTCACTCTTGGGTTTCTTTTGGCCATCCTTTCCTTTCTGTTGTTGCTGCTTCCTCTTTTTATTATTACCACCCTGCTGTGGTTTCTGAGCTTCCTTGGTTGCAGCAACAACATTTTCTTCCTTGGGAAACAAGCTCTCATGGCGAATAGCTTTTTCCATGATCTTTTCAAATGAATCATCAAGATGGTCCACAAGTGGTTTTCCAATATGAGCATCCAAACCCAAGACAAATTTCTCATTCTTCTGATAGGGTGCATCAATGTATGAACGAGCATATCTAGACAAAGCCTCAAAATCAGAAATATAGTCAAGAACTGATCTGCCATTCTGCTTCAACTCTACGAACTTCTTGTAGAGAACTGACTTTTGAGCAGTGGAGATAAATTTTGCTTCAAACTTAGCTTGGAATTGCTCCCATGAAATCTCCTCTTCCGGAGTCTCGAGTATGATAGAATTCCACCATTCCATGGCCCTGCTCTGAAGCTGCCCTGATGCAAGCTTTCTCTTCATTGCATCTTCAATACCCAAGTCTCCAAAGATTCGAACACATGAATCCATCCACCTCTGAACCTCTTCAGCTGGTTCAGTTCCCTTGAATGGTTTCCCCCGTAGAGATATAAAGTCCTTGCACATCTTTGCAAAATCTATTCTAGGAACTCGCACCCCTACATCTACCGTGGACGCCACTGGAGCGGGTACCCTTCGTATAATTGCTTCTGCCATGGCTTCAAACATGGCCGGGTAATCTGGCTCACCACCATTTCCCCCTCCAGTATTAGCTCTCCTAGCAGCGTGCCTTGATGGTCGTCTACTCATTCTAAATCTGCAATTTAGAATAATTAGCCACTTCCAAGAAAACTGCTAAAGAGATACAACCGCTACTACTATATATGCTAATATATATAGTAACATCCAACTGAAATCTACAAATACGTCCCTCATACGCAATTACGTCTTTGAACTTTGGCCAAAATCGTTGACCAGAGCTCTAATACCAAATGTGACGACCGCCCATAACCCCCGCACTAAACAAGACGAATAATGCGCTGAAAGGCGTGCCAAGCTGCTATGGACGATCATCATAGTAAGTGAACACATCGAAACCTGTCGTAGAACTAATAGCGCAAGGATAAAATATAATAGAACATATACAACAGGTGATAGTAATGAGGTATCATATAGCAAACTTTTGAAACTCTTTCAACATCCAGAAAGATTATCCAACTGATATCCAAGTTTGTACATAAGGCCTCACTACAACTATCAAGCAACTCAAACAGCGGAAACAAAAATACTAGATAGAATAAAACTGGTACGCCAGCCTCCTGCTCGTCATCGCTCAGCTTCCTCGTATCACTAAGCTCCATTACCTGTAACCTGCTAATTAGTCTGCCCATCCACAACTGGATGAACAGCCCAAGGTAATAAGAGGAGACACAAAACCTTGAGTCAGACAATAGTCTTAGTGAGCGATAATACAGCTAACAAACTTCAACAAGAAAGCATATGAGAATGGGTAAATGAACAACTTATCTACCCACATCACCAGAGAAGAACTCAACCTTATCTCCCCCACATCGGACAGTGATAGCCTTTACACCAAGCATTTCAACCATTCATTCATAGAAACCAGAACAACCAATTATCCATGGAAAACAGAAACAACCAGCAATAGCAATTATGACATCGAGATTATATAGATCTCACGTAAATCATCCTAGTCGAATTCAACATCCCTCGAGTACGAGCCCCAGAGGCCGAAACCAATATCAGACAAGCACTCAAGGAACATCTACTTCGATGTTGGATAACCCACGTGAGATAGCACAAGAAAAACATCCAGCATACATGACAGACTCCGGCTATCACCGCCAATCCAGCTTCGAAACCATCATTATCGTATGACGGCCAACCTTGCCATATGTCAAGGGCTAATGGTAACCCCAGTTCTAGCATGAACTCCATATGCCCGACCTTGGCAATGTCCAACCTTGACACTAGGCTCTCCTCGAGACCCAGGGTACTTGACCTACAACCGGTCTTTTGGGTGCCCCCATCGTACCCCTGTTTTGAGCCTGCTAGAACTTACGACAATGATAACTTCTTGGCCCTCGCATCTCTCATCGTCCAACCTTGACGATGTTTCATAGCTCAAGCAACCTTCTCGAGCAACCATTATCCACCAACTCAGGACACTTTAGAGTTGTCACCGCATTCGTTGTTCCACCTTGATAAACGAACACATCCATCACTTCGAGCCTTCCTACTTGAACCACTTCGAAGTCACACCAATCATCCGACCGACCGACCAGATATGCCACCATCTGACCGACCCGACCCTTCAAAACCGACAAGATATGCCACCATCTGACCGACCCTTCAAAACCGACCAGAACAGGATCTTCCTCTCAAGACTCCAGGCCTTCCACCTTTGTCTTTTGAAACCGACCCAACCTGATCACCCCTCCCTGGAACATGACCGACCGCCTGCTCCAAATTTGCACTCCAGATCTACTCGACCCAACCTGTATGGATCGACCGACCAAACCGCTCCGCCACCCAGTCTTCACGACCGACCTATATGCAAAGCTCGACCCACACCTTGCTCGACCCGACCCACATACATACCGGATCAATCAACTTACTCGACCGACCCTCCTTCAATGTGGAGATCGACCGACCCATCCAAAAGACCGACCAGGGATGGACCGACCCGCCTACTCCAGAACCAGAACTCCAGAACAGTTTCCACACGACCGACCCGCTTCAGACCGACCCGACCAGAGTGGATCGACCAACTCAACCTTCACACTTCAACTTCTGGACTGTCCAGGTTATGACCGACCTGCTCCATCAAAGCCGACCAGCCCTGCACGACCGACCAGACCAGCTCCAAGACCAACCAGAATCTTCTCTGCTCCTCCAAAACCGACCAGAAACCTGCACATCTCCAATTCGACTCCGATTTCGACCAAAACTTCGCCAAACGACGAATCCGACGAAACCAGCTTATCCGATTCATCCAAACGCAATCACAAACATGTTATGCAACCAACAATATCATCAATCTAACAATTTCCATCAAAACACATAAATTTCCCAAAACATGATAAGTGAATCATATGAACATAAAAACGGATCTAACTTGCATAATCTTGAGAAAAATCATAAAATTAACCATTTAAATTATCTAGATCAGATCCTAAGGTGATTCATATATAAAATGGACTTAGCATGGTGTGAATCTAAGGAAAATAACATGGAAATGATGAAATTAACATCCTAAAACCCATATACTTGCATGAATCCGAATGAGAGATGTAAATCACTCACCAATCCTCCAAAACAAAGCAAAAGCGATGAAAAAGCAATCCGAACAGCGAACACTTCGAATCAAACCCTTTAATCCGATGAATTCGCCCTTGAAACGATGTTGATCTAGCCTCGAATGGTATAGATCTTCGATTTCCCCCTTGGATTTGGAATTTTGATGGTGGAAAGGTGTTAGAGGAAGAAGGAGATCAAAGCCTCCCCATAAGAGAATGGAAAATGCAAACCTTTCTCCATATCCCTTACCCCCTATTTATAGTCTCCACCTACCCTCTAATGGGCCTTCTCCAAATTAGCCCATTAGCCTTCCAAAACCTGAACAGCCAACTGAAAAACCTTAAAACAGCGATTTCTCCCAAACCGCTGAACCAAATCCTTAATGTAACCACTCTACGGAAAAACAATCATCAATTCCTTTCCAATGGCACAGGTCTCATCCCCTGATTCGACCTGAGTCAAAAGTTATGCCCTGTACAAGACTGACAGGGGGAAAATGGTCACAAACAAAATCGGTAAAAATTATGGACATGTCACACATCCCCATAAGCAACATATCAAAAGATGAGAATGATTCAACCCTTAGGGAATAAAATAAAAATATTTTACGATCTTCCGATACGTAAAATGCGGGCTGTTACAGATACCTTGGGATAGTATACTTGATAGAACCCTGACGATGTGATACCTTGATTTATCATGACACCGTAGTTTATCATGATATCTTAGTTTACCTTGCTACAGTAGTTCAGCCTGGTACCCTGGTTTAGTTTACCTATCTTGTAGTCATCCTTATGTTTACTTTCAGTTTATGCATGTCATGTTACCTTTACCTGTTTTTATACTGGAAGTGGATAGGACTTACCAGTCATTATGACTGACCCCGTTTTCTTTCGCCTCTTTGTCTTCCGTTTCCCCCCCCCCAAGGTTTCAGGGAGGAAATGTTGTTGTTAGTTCGGACTTCTTCTATTTGAAGGTCATCACGCATGGCTGTGACTTTTCTTGGCTATGGCTACTTTACTGTTTTACTTGGGGAATAATTCATGAAATGGTTTTATGCTTCTTTATTATTGCAAGACAGGTTTTGATGTATTCTGATGTAAAAGGCTTTAGACCTTATTTTATAAGGTAATGAAATTTGTTTTACTTCCGCTGTTTTATATATATGTTCTGTCTTGTAATATTTCTGTGCATGTTTACCTCGATAATGCTTCACCAAACCTAGTGCATTCCCTTTGTGAGTGACCCTACCGGAGGTGGTGTGTTACATTTGGTATCAGAGCAGAAGGTTACCAGACTGGGCAAATGTTTTTAAAACCTTCTGAAAACTATTTGAGAAACCGTTTTACAAAGAAGCATTTTTCAAGAAAAGTTTGTTTTAAAAGGCTATTGCCCAAAGGCCATTAGCATTATCTTTTGATTCCTTGATTGAATCTCCTTTCCTTTCTTTCCTCCATCTGTGGTCACAGTAGTTCTAACTGTGACTAATCTTTGCCTAGCCACGAAGGTGTTTCCCGTACGATGGAGGTGGTTCTCGAGAGACCTGTTGTCGTGGTACAAGGAAGGATAATAAGAGTAAAGATAAAGGACGCGAGCTTAAGGATAAACAACTTGTTGGTATGGCTTAGTCCATCAAGGAGGACAAGGACAAGATCATCGGAGAGGGCAATTGTACGCTCCCATTTCTAGGGTACCTAAAAGAAATGGTACCGTTTCTGGTAAAGGTTTAGTCGTTCTTTTCTACCATCCCGTCCAGACTTTGTCTTGATAATCGTATCATTTAAGTCTGCTTGGATAGTTGAGTCTCTGCACCTTAGTACTAGCATGGTAAAGGATCCCAGTTTTGTCCCGAAATCTGGTTGTAGAGTCGGTCCATTTATTCATGACTTGTTGGATTTGAGAACGTCTAGGCCAAGTGTTAAGATTATAAGCAATACTTCTATTGTTGAGCCATGGATGGATTCTAGTGGTTATCCAGTAAGGGATACCGTTCTCGGTTTTCGAAAAGAGGGTAGTCAGACTCTTGGCTTGCTTTGGTAATACCTTCGAAGTCTCGTGTAACCTTTTGGGTTCTGTCATGGTTAGTTACCTAGAATCTCTTGATGTATCTCTGATCCAATCGAGTAACATCCGCCAATAAGACGGATGGTTCATTCTGCTTGAGCATGGGTTATAGAAATCACCCTAGTAAGTGCACGTGGTAACATGGATTGGCATCGGTAAACGAGATCCAGAATTCACTAGGGAGTTTTGGAGAGCTTGCATGAGTATGCAGATATGGTTGAGCCAAGTATACTAGGGAAAGAATAAGTGTAAGTGAAACGAGAGGCGACGATGAAATGAGTTCCAACTCATACCTTGGAAATAGCAATCAAGGAGCTACGAAATCATGAAGTCAAAGGCAGTCAAGGCACACTGGAATTAAGCTCAAGGAAACGCGGCTTAGACGCGCGCATCGTGTCTCTTTGTAAGAGTATACCGTTTATCCCTGGTTCTCCTGCAGAGCTTGCTTGCATGCTATCGCTTGGTGGATATCCTCTTGGTCCTGTTTCTGTTGCAAACCCCGTAAGGAGTTTGTCTTGTTCATCTCCTCGATCTTATCTTGGGAACCTTGGATAGAACTCTATGGATGTAAACATGTATTTGAAACATGTTATGATTAATATGGTTGCAAGTGGTTGCTCGTGGATGCGCGAATACACATTAGATACTAGATTGACGCGGTCACGTTTCATGTTGCATATGCACGAGTATTTATACTTGTTTATGGATGAAATTGAATGTGTTATCATGCGGATGTTGCATATCGATGAATGTTTGTGCACGCATATAGTACTTATATGACTAGGACTATTTGCATACATGTTGGACTCATGGCACTAAACATATTTTGCATTAGAAAGATCATTCAGGCCTGATCATTAACATTAGCTAAGGAGCATATACACACACGTTCTGCATATGTTCATATGGCAATAGAAATCGTCTAAGGACAATGGTTGCCTGTGGATGATGTTTTGAGTAGATGGATGATGGATGGTAGGATACGTTCTTCCTAACTTGGAGATTTCGGGGACGAAATCCTTAAAGGAGGGGAGAATGTAACAACCCGAAATTTAACAACATGTTAAATCAAGAATCAAGGCAGAATTAAATTATAAAATCTGAATCAGATAAAACGGGCTGTGCCATTGCGTTCGTGTCGGAAAAATACGCGAAATAGAGTCCGAGTTTTCGAAAATCGGAGTCCGTATGACCAAGATATGGCCTCGCGAAGTTTCACGAAAAATTCAAATTCAAAACAGATTCAAATTTCAGAAAATCAGAAGTGGCGGGAAAATTCCCGCCAGACCCAGGGGGGTCGACCTGGGGGTCGACTGGGGAGTCGACCTCCCCCCAGGTCGACTGGGTAGTCGACCCTAGGATCGACCTGGGGGTCGACCTGCCTGGTCGGACCCAGGCAACCTGGTGCACCTGTTTTGCTGTTTGGCTCGGTTTTGGAGGCTTATGACGATTTTTGAGGGCTTGGATCTATCCTACGGTTAATCTAACGGCCTAAACTACTCCTAATCTCTATAAAAAGACCCCTAAGCCTACCCTAAACCGTCACAAATCACTCATGCCACGAAGTGCTGCCCAAATGCCAAGTGATCATGGCCTCCATCTCCAACTCCAGGAGACTATGCATGCAAATCAGATCCGAATGGAAAGGTGCAAGCTTGCTACACCAAATAGAGGCCAAATCAACGTTGCTATGCGAGTTTCATGACGGTTCTTCGACAAAGGAGCCACCTTTCTTCGTCAAGATGATGCATGATCCTTTTCCTAAGCCTCGCTGTGGAAGTTCTAGCTACTTCGAGATGTTAACGGTAGTTTAATGATGGCATGGAATAAAATGCGGTTAAACATAAGTGCTATAACCTATGTGAACCTAGTTTTGCCTCTTACCTTGAATACATGACTTGGAACTATGTTTTAGCGACTATATCATGTCACTTATGTTATGTTTAGCCTAGTCTATCATGAAAGATTGAACCTTTAACTTGTGAATGTGGGCATAAGACCTTAGAACCACTTTGGGCTAGTGAAATATGTGCATGAACTTAACTTGGGGCTTATGCAAATATATGAACCCAAAACCCCTTATGATAATATGCAAGTTTGTGGCCAATCACCTTTTTATGTTATGCATGTTTGTGGCCAAATTTCCTTATGAAACTATGCATGCTTGTCGCCAATACCCCTTTTATGTTATGCATGCTTATGGCCAATCCCTATATGACACTATCGTTCATGTTTTAAGGCCAAACCACCTTATGGTACCATGCATGTTTGGAGCAAATCCCTTTTGTGGCATCGTGCATGTTTTGGGGGTCTATATGTAGCCATAGTATACCTACTATGTTAACTCTCTTTTTCTCAAGTGAAAACACGAATTGGGGTAGGATAGACAAACATGAGAATGAAGCGAAAAACTTGACTTGGGGTTACATGTGAACACGACATGTAAGTTGAACCAAAATGGGGGCATGACACGTGGGGTAAACATGGGACTTGAAATTAGACATGTATGGGTTGTAGGTGTAATATGACACTAGACCAAACATGAAAGTGGCCAACTCGAGGTTGGGTTGAGTTTGTAGCATAAATCTACCCGGACCCGCCCGGCTTAACTAGTGGCTACAAACAATAGGATCCAATGTGAGAAGTTGGTCATGTCGCGCTTAAGACCCGAGGTTAGACTATGTTGTGGTGTAAAACTACCCGGACCTGCCCGGCTTAACTAGTAACCACAACAAGGTCTAATGTGACAGTTTGAGAGTGCATTAATTAAATTAATGCCACATGATAAGGTTAAGTAAAGTTGACTAATGACACTTAACCGATATGACACGAATGGGTAGGTTAAGTGGGACCGGGCTTGATTTCTTAATGACACTTAACCATACAAGACAATTAGGGGATGGGGTTAAGTAATTTACGCTTAACTAATCCGACTTGGTAATTAGATGGGGTTAAGTAATCAAAACTTAACTAATCTAAACACGGTAATTAGATGGGGTTAAGTAATTAAGACTTAACTAATCTAAACACGGTAATTAGATGGGGTTAAGTAATTAAGACTTAACTAATCTAAACACGGTAATTAGATGGGGTTAAGTAACCTATACTTAACTAATCTAAACACGGTAATTCGATGGGGTTAAGTTAAACACTTAACCAATCTAAACTTGGTAATCCAATGAGGTTAAGTAACCAATACTTAACTAATTTAATTTGATAATTTAATGGGGTTAAGTAACTTATACTTAACCAATTATACGTGATGATTTGATGAGGTTAAGTAACCTACACTTAACCAATCTAATACGTGGGTCTGGTAGGGTTAAGTCACAAGACCTTTTAAATTAGGCTTAACCAGTGTAATACGATTAGTGGATGGGGTTAAGTTAACCTACACTTAACCAATCCGACTCAACAATCTGATGGGATTAAGATAATCTATGCTTAATCAATCTAACATGATAATTTGATAGGGTTAAGAGAAATAAATACTTAACGAATTTGACTTGATAGGGTTAAGTCATGAGCTTCTTGGTACACTTAACCAACCTGTAGGGCTAAGCCTTGAACTTGAGTACTTAGCCAATCTTGACATGATTCGTGGGCCGGTTAAGTCATGAACTTGGATAACAACAATTAACCCATTTGACAAAACCCTAGCTCAGGGGACTAGGTTGGAAATCGTAGTTAACAAGGATAGCGGAAAGAGGAGCTAAGTGGTAAAACTTAGTTAAGGGTAACTAAGTAATAATTCTTAGCTAAGGACATCAGACTAGTTCATAAAGAGATGAGTAACCTGGTACGGTAGGTCATCGCTTAGTATACGAGGAGGAGCAAGTTATCTGACTTGGATAAAAGCTCCAACGAACTGGGTGCCCAAGCGGAAGCTTCGGGGAACGTGAGGGTACTCTTGGTATCCCTCTGTGAGGTGGCAAGTGGTCCATGAAACCCGGCCTCACAGGGGTTAAGGTCTGTGGTAGAAGAGCCAAGAGTATGCCTTGGTTGCTATGCGAGCGACCTAAAGACTGGGATGGATTAGCGTGGAGTCGACGATACCTGATTTTGCCCCGGGATAGCAAGTCACCGACTACCTACCATCTTTAGTCAATCTTGTACGTACGGAAAGGCAGGGAACTCCCAAGAGACCATATACTAGCTATCGATTTATGGGTGAGGTTGGCTATCTGGAAATGGGCATCGATGGGCCTTAGTGTAGTTCTCATACATGTTTTTTCTTGGATTGCCTTTCAGTAGTTGAGGGAGGGGTCACGTGGGACCATAGCCACGGGTACAAAAATAGACCTTGATATCTGCATCAGCAGACGACTTAAATCTCCCGACCGAGTTCCGTATTTCTTGATTTGCCCTGGCACGGAACTCGGATGGCACATTGAGGAACATGTGCGTCTAGACATGGAAAACGATTCACGATATATACGCGGGATAAAGGGAACGGTTGACGGGTGGCATAATCCCTAGTGGCCCTAGGTGGCTGAACCCAAACCAAGACACGGAAACGTTCATTAGGTAGCATAATCCCTAGTGGTCCTATGTGGCATAAATCCTAAGTGAACACACGATAGTTCATGGTAAGGAAACATAACTAGATCAAGGGTAGCAGTCCAAAATAACCTCAAGGATAAAACGTTTACATGGGAAAGCCCGTATGGCCTACGGCAAAGGACTGAACTTATACATGGAAAGAAACATACGAGTTGGGATAACCTACATATGAAATATATTAGGTTGGCATGGACCATTACATGACATTGGGCAAGGGACATTCATAGTTAACACATGACGCGGGTTGGGATATTAGTACGAGAGGTGCAGAGCAAATATACATGTTAGAACCAGGAGAAATATACATGATGGATACCGTGGGATGTTATACAGGATAGATTCCTTGGGATAGTATACTTGATAGAATCCTGACGATGTGATACCTTGATTTATCATGACACCGTAGTTTATCATGATCTTAGTTTACCTTGCTACAGTAGTTCAGCCTGGTACCCTGGTTTAGTTTACCTGTCTTGTAGTCATCCTTATGTTTACTTTCAGTTTATGCATGTCATGTTACCTTTACCTGTTTTTATACTGGAAGTGGATAGGACTTACCAGTCTTTATGACTGACCCCGTTTTCTTTTGTCTCTTTGTCTTCCGTTCCCCCCCAGGTTTCAGGGAGGAAATGCTGTTGTTAGTTCGGACTTCTTCTGTTTGAAGGTCATCACGCATGGCTTGGACTTTTCTTGGCTATGGTTACTTTACTGTTTTACTTGGGGAATAATTCATGAAATGGTTTTATGCTTCTTTATTATTGCAAGACAGGTTTTGATGTATTCTGATGTAAAAGGCTTTAGACCTTATTTTATAAGGTAATGAAATTTGTTTTACTTCTGCTGTTTTATATATATGTTCTGTCTTGTAATATTTCTGTGCATGTTTACCTCGATAATGCTTCACCAAACCTAGTGCATTCCCTTTGTGAGTGACCCTAGCGGAGCTGGGGTGTTACACGTAATGACCTCAAGCCTCATCAACCGGGTAATGACAGAAATTGGGCAAGCAGCATGGCTATGTGAGTCACTCCCATTAGGGTGTATATCACCTATATAGAGAAAATCCATTTCATTCTTTATCTATGTTCGATGCTGTCCCTTTTCGGGTAGACAGTGGGTAGCTCCCAATCGTTGGTGATATACATTCGATACACTCAAGCGAAATGAGTGGTCGTTCATGTGTGGGTCAGGTTGCAAGACGTTCTTATTGAACCCAGTGCATTCGCCTCTAGAGACACAGTATCGGCAGGTGGTCCCATACCTTGTCATAGTCAGAACCCAATCTCCAATAAGAGCCCGCGGTTTTTGTTTGTATACTATATATGTGGAACATGAGATGCAAGCGTTCTGCTAGTTTGTTATTTACTTGTGATTATACATTATAATAATATCAGAATAGTATTGATTTCAAAAATTGTTTTGGGTTATCATAAGGTAAAAACCGTCCGTGTTTATGTGTGGATTGGTCTTACGATTACCTTTTCTTTTGAAAAGGATTTTGAAAAGTTAAACCAATGATTTGAGTTTACTCACACCAGTCCTATGACTGACCCAGAGTTTATTTTGTTTTGTTTTCCCTAAACTCTTGGGTGCCCAAATTTGTACGGACAGTCAAGTAGTTCAGGTCTTTACATATATACGTGGAGGAGCTTGAAGCAGGAGGCTTCAGGATTTTGTAGTTGTTGTTATTTCCGTTGTGTGTAAGTGTTGTACTCTGATAATGTTATTGCATATATATACTGTTTTATTTCAAAGTTATGTTATATATTATATTTTATTCGTTCCGCTTTGAGATTCGTATTACTCTGATTCTGTTCTGTGGTGATCCTCTTCTTCTTATATTCTAATTTTCTATCTTATCTATTCTGACTCTCTAACTTCTTTTTATAAATGATCAGGTATTTTTGATGTCTGAATAGTCAACATGGCAGTTTTGTGTTGATTTTCGGAGTTGAAAATCCCAGGTCGTTACACGCAGCCTACCCCTTTTCTTTTTGAGGGTACATCTTTGATCTCTTTCTCCTTAAGTTTATGCATGCTTATACCTACCTTTTTAGTATATCTCCTCGGTCATATTCTTTATCCTTTGGTAGAGACCAATGTATGTAAACATGTATTTGAAACATGTTATGATTGATGGTTGCAAATGGTTGCAAGTGGTTGCTAGTGGTTGCTCATGGATGCATACACACACATACATTAGGTGTTAGATCGGCTCAGTAACTTTCATGTTGCATATGCATATATGTATTTGTATATGGATTGAAACCTGATGTGTTATCATATGGACGTTGCATTCGTATGAATGATTGTGCACCCTTGTCAAATTACGAGTAGGGGTAATTGCATACATAATGGATTCATGACACTGACATAATTTGCATTAAAGAGGTTAACTGAATCAGTAGACCGCCTGATTTTGCATTAGATAATGACATGTACACACACCACGCATATGATCATGAAGCATTAGAAGTCTTTTAAGGACAATGGATGCCTGTGTTTGATGGTTGTGTAGATGGACGATTGGATGGTAGGATATACATTCTTCTTGACTTGAAGATTTCGGGGACAAAATCCTTTAAGGAGGGGAGAATGTAACACCCCGTATTTTCAGTTAACATTAAAGTAACGAACTAAAGAATACTTAATTTCAAATGTGGGAATTAAGGGAAACGGGTTAAGCCATTGCGTTCGTCTCGGAATTCTGCTTGAGATTGAGTCCGAGTTTGCGTGAATTGGACTCCGTATGAAGAAGTTATGAAGTTCAGAAGTTTCAAGATTTTTAATAAATTAAAACATCTCAGAAAAACAATTCAAATTTCGAATTCAAACCCAGAAGCGGGCTGGGCGGTAAATTTCCTGCCCCAGAACAGGTCGACCAGGGGGTCGAACTCCCCTTCCCCCCCAGAGGTCGACCTGGGGGTCGACCTGGGGGTCGACCTGTCCCCCGTACAGTTCAGAAATGTGATGAATTTTGTAACTGTGCTATGTGTCCCTCTTTGGTTGGCCGGATGGTCGAATTTTAAGTCACTAGGGCATACGTGGCATCATACGATTGGCTGAATGACACATTCTTTGGCTTAGATGGCTATGATCATTCCTAGGTTGATCTAACGGCTCTTATTAAATCAAACATCTATATATACAACCCCAAACCAAAACCCTAAACACACAAATTAAATCCTAGAGCCGTCATGATGTTCGAGTCAAGTTAGAGCAGCCGCCATTCGTCACAATCTAGAAGCAAGTTAAAGCTACAAGTCAAATTCACCTCAAACCTAAACTAAACAACAAATTAGTCTAAAACAAAGGGGAGCAAATCAGTTTCAGAAAACAGATCCCAGAACTCAAGACTTTCATTACGATTGTAAGTACAGTTGTCTTCTAGATGTGAGTAAAATAAAATTCTTGATTTGTAATAAAGCGATGATAGAACTGTACCTATTATGTTATATGAAATTGATGATGCTGATTCATGTCTGTTTCTTGTGATAATTCTATCATGTCTGTGGTTCTATTGTAGTTATCATGTTAATTTGGAATTGGTGAATGAACCCATTCATGTGAATAGAAATATTGGGGAATAAAAGTATCATGTTGTAACAAGTTTGGTGATTTATCATGTTATGTTAACATGCAAGTTTATAGGTTGAAAATCATGTCATATATGCCTAAAAGTTTAGATCTACATGTTTCTATGTTAAACCTATGTTAACTTGATTCAACCCAAATTGCAAGTTCACACCTATATTTTTATGTTCATGTTGATTATGTCCAAATTGCATGTTCCTAGTTAATGTTGATTTTATGCCAAATTTTATGTGAATCATGCGAACGTTTAATTAGGCTAAGTTGTTAGCCTAATATTTTATGTGAATCATGCGAACATTTAATTAGGCTAAGTTGTTAGCCTAATATTTATGTGAATCATGCGAACGTTTAAACAGGGGTAATGTTGGGGAAAACTTGAAATTATAGGAAATTGACATATTTGGCTCATAATCATATAAGTGATTTATGGCATGAAACGGTATAAATTTTATACCTAAATTATGAACTTGACTTAGAGGGAAAGAGGGCATAACTTGAATTTTTTACAATTTACATAAGTAAAAGGACAAATATGTAAATTAGCAAAAGACGAATATACCTAACCCGAGGTTAGATTGAGTTATGGTGTAAGACTGCCCGGAACCGCCCGGCACATCCAGCAACCGTAACAATATGATATAATTTGAGAGATTAGCGTATTAAGCCTAAATGAACCCGAGGTTAGGTTGAGTTGCGGTGTAAGGCTGCCCGGAACCGACCGACACATCCAGCGACCTCAACAATGTAGATCTAATGTGAGTGGTTGGTGCTTTAATCAATGAATTAAAGCTAAGTAACAAGCAAGCTAAGACTGGTAGGGTTAAGTCAATTAAGGAACCACTTAACCAATTCAACGTGTTAACTAAACAGATGGGTGGGGTTAGGTAAATTTGGACACTTAACCATTTTAACATGTTGACTAAAAAACCCTAGTAATAGGATCCATTTCAGCAGTAACCCACTTAGATGTATCATGGTAACCTAAAGTAGGTAGGGTGGGGCACGATTACTGGGCTGAGTATAAGCGGTCAAAACGATGGCGGGTGGTGCGTCAGTGTAGGTTCCGATGGAGTACGGGCGTGCATGTACTCCAGAGTGGAAAAAGCAGGCACTGGGCATCAGTAGTAATACATTGTGCATCTTGATTCGTATCGGATTGCCACCAAAGGATTTGATACACCTCGTGGTGGGACTAGCACAGGTATCTACAATCATGCGGGGCCGAATGAAACAAGTAGAAAACATACATGAGTAGGAGCCGATCGAAAAAGGGATCACCTTGTCGTGAACACGTGGTGCTAGTTAGAACTAGTATGAATAGGTGCAGAGAGGAAATAATGAGTACGATAGTACATTTAGTATTCCTGCCTTACCTTGTCTTATGTTATCAAGTTATTCTGGTATTGTCCTATTTTTTAGTTTATGCATGTCATGGTCTCTTTCTTGTTCTCATGCTAGAAAATAACTGGACTTACCAGACTTATGTCTGACCTATTTTCCTTTCGCTCTCTTTTCTTCCGTTTCCCCCCTCAGGTCCGTAGGGAGGAAACACCTCAGCTTAGTCAGACTATTTTCCAGCTTGAAGAAAGAGATGTATTGCTTGGATTTCTTTCCTTTGGGCTATAGCTTTGGACACACTCATTTTGGGGATTTATGCTACTTTATTTATGTTTTATGCTTCTTTAAGTTTTAATCAAGATAAAGTTATGGTTGTAATGATTGGGAAGTTGTTTTGAGACAGTTGTTGAAATGTTTTGAATAAACAACATATATATAAAATAAAGTTTATTTTTCCGCTGCTTATATATATCAGTCTTGTAACTTATATGTGTCCTTTACCTATAATACTCCTCCGAAGTTAAGGCATTCCCTTTGTGAGTGACCTTAATGGAGGTGGGGTTTTTCGTCTTCGAGTTGACATTACGGGAGATGCGACCATCGGATTCTCCTAAAACCGGAACCGTTGGGTTCGTATCGAAAAGAGCTTTCCAACGAATATAATAGATTTGAAATCTAACGGTTGGATTTGGAATTATGTCCAAATCAAAATTGGAAAAGGTCGCTATAGCCGTAGTTTGATGGCCGTTATTGGAAACCGACTGAAATAGCGATATTAAAATTATTAATAGTATTAATAATTTGTGTAAAATCATAATAAGTGATTTGGAAAGAATTGAGATGAAAAATTCCATATTTGTAAAGATAAAAATACATTTTTATCAAAGTGTACTATTTATTAACTAGATTTGAAATCTAATATTTTTTAAATAAAATAAATTGGATTTGTAAATGGTTTTGATATAACCCGAGATTTCCAATGAATAAATTGGAATGGATTTGGAATCGAAATTATCTTCGGAATATTTCGATATTGGGTTCCGTGATTATACGGGTATTGTTATGGAAATTTGAAAGATATATTTATATCATTATTTCCAATACGATATTTGTGGGTTTTAGAATTTGATATTGAATACAAGCCGATATATTCTCTATTCATAGCCTTATATTTAATATCGAATTGAATTCTGGGTTTGTCGTGAACGGTGTCTTAAATAACATTGTTCTTGAACCCAATTGAGAAAAAGAATAAATTTTTTTATTAAGATTATTTGGGTTTCCAGATTAATTGACATTTAATTGGAATAAAATGGACTGTAAATTGGGTTTATTGTGAACTGTGTTTTAATGACATTCATTCTCTAACCCGATTAACAGTGAAGAGATGATTTGGAATTTATAAATCTTTTATTAAGATTTATTGGAATTTTCCAAAGTAAAGTTTTCTAATTAATTGATGTTTAATTGGAATGGAATGGAATTATATTTGTTAATAATCGAAACGAGCTTCTGTGGACGAAGACTGATACTATATATGGAATTTTAAAAGGCTTTGTCGTTATCCCATTTATATTATTAGTCGGATACGGAAATTGGTATCGATTATATATATTGATTGGTTTTCCATGAAGATTCCATGATTAATGGAATGTGATTTTCGGTTTGTTGTGACAGGTGTCTTAAATAACACTGTTCTTGAACCCAATCAAGAAAATTAAAAACTCTAAGCGATAGCTAAATCTTTAAATCGATTTGAACGTGAAATGGTAATTAATATTTGTAACACCCCACCTCCGTTAAGGTCACTCACAAAGGGAATGCCTTAACTTTGGTGGAGCATTTTAGTAAACAGAACAGAAACTTACAAGACGGATAAAACTGTACTTGGAAAATTTATAACTTTATTAGAACAGAAACCGAAATAAGCTTGGTTACATCCTTTCAAATCACAATATCAGAATTCAAGTACAAAATATCAGTCTTGTAAAAAAGCCTTCAGAATGCATAGTTTAAAATCATAATCCCCACAGAAGAAGACAAGCCATACTTTAAGCACTTCAAGCAGAAGAAATCTGGATCAAGCTAGAGTATTCCCTTCTACAAAACCTGGAGGGGGGGGGGGAACGGAAGAAAGGAGGCGAAACAACAAGAGTCAGAAAAAATCTGGCAAGTCCAGTGATTTTCAGTTATGAACAGATAATAATAACATGACATGAAAATAAAACAGGATGAGAGATAACTGTAACAGGTGTAGCAGATATAACAGAAGAATAGAATGATATAAGCTATTGCTTTACACTTCTCTGCACTAATACTAGTATAACAGAATTAGGTGTCACCCTAATGTCTAAACTGAAACTGAAACGGGTACAGAATTATTTCCACAGAAGAGATTGTTAGTAATGGGCCTTTACCACCCCAACAGAAACAGACAGAAACATAATGCTAATAACGGGCCTTTACCACCCCAGTAGAAACGGACAAAAACAGATTAATCCCTACGGAAACAGAATGTAGAATTAGGTGTACACTAGTGATGGGCCTTTACCACCCGAACAGACGGTACCACTCAGAAATAGACAGGTGTTACCACACAACAGAAACAGACGGTACCAACAGAAACAGACAGAACTAAGTGTACCCTAAAACCCTACCCCAAGCGATCGGCTCCCTAATACATAAATACCCTGTGCCAGCCCCACAAAAGGGTGCATCACTTCCCAAAGTGGCAACCTTTAAATGACACAGACCTATTTACAGATGTCATGGCGTCTTACATCCTCAAAGGCAGACCGGGATCCATGCACGCACATGACCCGGTTGGAACGCACCATCAACACCCCTCGCCTTTATCAGAATGAACCGCTTATAATTAGTTCAGTAAGCGTGCCCGGACCCTACCTACTGTTGGGTCAAAGTTTTGATACCAAAAAGGGTTACTGACTAATATGGGTCCCAAACAACAGATGACACAAGTAATTCCCCTCCTAACCTTGTGTCCCCAGACTAACAAATTTCAGATTAACTTGTTTACAAGTTTCAGACATACAGAATTCAGATCAACTAGTTCACAGATCAGATAAGTTTTCAGACTAACGGATCAGATATACGGATTTAACAAATTTACAGATTTGTCTAACTTTGCAATTGGGCCTACAGAATCACGGAACAGATTAATTAAATACATCAGTCTAGTGGGTTTAATCCTATCCGCCCAACACGTTTTAGACATCATATTTATCTCAGATTTTCATTAATTAAATATTAATGCCCAGACCTCTCACATTAGACTGACAGTTTGCGGCTACTGGTTAGGCCGGTCGGTTCCGGGCAGATTTCTGCCGCAAACTGAGTCTAACCTCGGGTTCTAAGCACGTTATGACTAACTTCTCACATTAGAACCTATTTTTTGCAGCCACTGGATGTGCCGGGCGGTTCCGAGCAGAATTACGCCGCAAACTCATTATAACCTCGAGTCAGCCATGTTTATCTTTGCGACCAATTAATTAATAATTTACCATTTATGCCCACGCCTAATATACATGTCAAATATTCATAGCTAATTCAGATTATGTCAATAATAGACTGAATATATCAACTTAACAGATATAGCAGATAACAGATTTTCGCAGATTAGGCGACTTAACGGATTCAACAGATTAAGTAATTTAGCAGATTTAGCATATAATAGATTTGGCATTTTCAGTAGACTTAGCAGATGACAGATTTGGCAGATGAATAGATCTAGCATACTATGCAGTAGAGCAGAACTAGCAGATTAAGCAATATAACAGAACTAGCAGATTAGGCAATATAACAGAACTAGCAGACTAGGCAAATATAGCAGAACTAGCAAATTAGGCAAATATAATAGATTTAATCATTTCTTAAAGTTTCACAAACATATCTTGCCTAATTGTAAATTTGGCCTAAGTTTGCATGCCTAAATAGTTGTCATGATTCACACTATGATCATATACGCCACGTTTGCATTGAATTTACATGTCATAGATTATGGTCATAATTTACATGTCCCAATTTAGTTCAACTTGCCTAGTACAAAAGATTCACATATAAATTATACCAAATATAGCCATCGATTTCAATGCATGTCATATATTCAAAAATCTCCTACTTAGGTGTTATTCACATTTGATAGTTTTCAAATCTTAATATAGATCTACATACCTAAGTCATATTCTCTTTCAAATCATGAATTGTTATATAAACAATATACCCAACAATCTAGTTATAACAGATCTTAATTCAAAATATGCGTTATGTCCAATGTCTCAAGTCACATGTTAACATACCATGGTTCCTCTTCTTCCAATTCACAGAATATGCGTAGATCTAAATCTAGTTTACAACCTATGTCCTTTTTCTTAAATCATTCACAGATTAGCCATGTTCAATTATGCCACATTCATTATTTGTCCCAAACATTTTAGCGTTCGTGTGTTAATCTCTTAGGAGATTGGTACAGGCTCGTAGTAGCCTGGCTATAGAACAGAAAGAAGAAGAGATACAAAATAAAATAGATCAGAACAGAACATACACAATCTCAAATTCAGATTTACAATCATGTCACAATTATGATTAAAGTTTATATCGGAAAATAACTGCACTTGCCTTAATTGGTTTAAAGAAGTAGAAGAGTTGCAGTTGTTCTCTTTTAATTCTATTCAGTTTGGAAGAAGATGCTTTAGTCCTTGTTCCATTTCAGATTTCAGCAGAGTGGTGACGCCATTATTTTATTTAATTAGAACAGAGGTAGAGTATAGGCAGAATGAATTGGTGTAGAGAGAATGAGGCTAGAGTGCTGTTTATATAGGGTTAGGCGAACGAACCTAGGTAGAAAACTTGACCAAATACATCAGAACGAACCAGGTTCAAAAACTGGAGTTCGAGAGCAGGTCGACCCCCAGGTCGACTACCCAGTCGACCTGGTCAGGGGGGTCGACTACCCAGTCGACTCCCCAGTCGACCTGGTCGGTGGGTCGACTACCCAGTCGACTCCCCAGTCGACCTGGGTCCTGGGCAGGAAATTTCCCGCCCAGCCCGCTTCTGGGTTTGAATTCGAATTTTGAATTCGAATTTCGAGCTGTTTTCGATTCTGAAAATTCCTGAAACTTCGGAGGGTCATATTTCCCTCATACGGACTCCGATTCTTGCAAACTTGGACTCGTTTCCAAGCAGAATTCCGAGACGAACGCAATGGTGCAACCCGTTTCCCTTGATTCTTATTTTAAAAATTAATTATCCTCTGATTTGTTACTTATACGTTCACTAAAAATACGGGGTGTTACATTCTCTCCTCCTTAAAGGATTTCGTCCCCGAAATCTTCAAGTTAAGAAGAATGTGTCCTACAATCCAACATGCATCTACTCAATCATACATCACTGGCGTCCATTGTCCTTAGAAACTTCTAATGTTGTATGAACATATGCAAAAGTGTGTGTATATGTTCCTTATCTAATGCAAAGTTCAGGCGGTCCACTGATTCAGTTGACCTCCTTAATGCAAATTATGCCAGTGCCATAAGTCCAACATGTATGCAATTTTCCTACTCGATACATATCGTTTCTATATGAGTGCACAACCATTCAGTCATATGCAATATCCATGTGCTGCGTCAATCATTTTGCATCCACAAAATTTGAAAAAACTCAGACATCCATATGCAATATGAGAGTGTTTTCGAGCCGATCTAGTGCCTAGTGTGTGTATATGCATCCACGAGCAACCACTAGCAACCATTTGCATCCACTTGCAACCATCAAACATAACATGTCTCAAACACATGTTTACACCCATTAGTTTCTACCTAAAGTTCGAAGATTCGATCGATAGGATACAGTCGTATGATGGAAGCGAGTACAGATAGAACAAAAACTTGGTTCCCATTAGACATGGGTCCTAAGTATCGGCCCCGAAGACCGAAACCAACATCAAATTGACACACAAAGGATTACCCTCTTTAGATAATGTCAAAACTGGAAATCTTAACCTTATCGGGAATATTCAGATATTTACAGATTACTGGTACATATCAGGTTACCGAACTAAGCATGATAAAACCCCGAATGTATGCGTCCTACTTGATGCCTAACACAGATATCTCTCAAACCCCAATCTATCACAAACAGATTAATCGTAACCCTTATGGGTTTGAGTCTACAGCGGAATCAGAAACAATACTAGTATTAAAGTGCAGAGTATTGATTACAGAATCAAAATGCCAGAATCAGAAAGAGTTTTAACTCAACAATCAAATAAGAAACTTAAACCTTCTACTCAAATTTTCTTATTTCTATCCTATCCATTCGCATGTCCTCCAGAAGTGGGTTCTGCCCTCTGTCCTTGCCCTCGTTTCTTCGAGCAGTCCCTAGTGAAGTGTCCCATTTCACCACAGTTGAAGCAAGTTCCCTTCCTTTTTCTGCAATCCTTGTTCAGATGAGTCGAGCTTCCACAAGTAAAGCACTTTTTCCCCTTCTTATCTTCAGACTTCTCATCCTTATTTTGTGTTTCCTTTTTGGGCCAGGCTTTCTTATTCTGTGGTTCTTCCTTCTTTGTCTCTTTCGGGCCCTTGTCTTCCTCGTGCAGTAGTGTCATGTCCACCAATTTGTCGTAAGTCGCTCCCATGGGTACATGGGTCATGGATAGGCTGTGAAGTGGCTCGTTCAATCCTTTAACAAAGCGGAGAGCCTTTTAATGCTGGGTGTTGACTAAATTCAATCTGAATCTAGCCAGTTGGTTGAACTGGTTGACGTATTCCTTGACCGTCATACTTCCTTGCTTAAGAGATAAGAACTTTTCCAGTTGTAGACTTCGTTCAGCTTGCGAGAGGAATTTTGTCTCAAACCTTGTTCTGAAATCCATCCATTTTTCAACCGGCCTCTCGGCGTTAGTGACTTCCCACCAATAGGAAGCTTCGTCTTTGGGCAACCATACCGCCAACTGTACCTTCTGCCCATCATCCACCTCGAAGATAACGAATATATCCTCAGTTTCTTCGAGCCAGTTCCTCGCCTCTACGAATGATTCAGTTCCCTTGAAATCCTTTCCACCCATGGCCCTAAAATCTCTACAGATCTTTGAGAAAGCAATTGCACGAGGAGGGAGCGGAGGAGGGGGATCATTTGCTGGAACTGCGGCGGCGGTCCTAGCCTCAAGATATTGACGAAACCAACTGGGTACATGAACACCCTCTAGTATCTCAGATGCTTTAGACATGCTGAAACGAAAAAGGAAAGATTCAATTAAAAAAGGGGTGAAGGAAAGATATATGGCTCTTGGGGATCATGTTTTTCAAAATAAGCTTTTATTTTTGAAAATACTTCCTTTCAAAACCTTTTTGAAAATAGTTTTCAAAAATTTTACCCAATCTGCTAACCTTCGGCTCTGATACCAAGTGTAACAGCCCACCTCCGTTAAGGTCACTCGCAAAGGGAATGCCTTAACTTTGGTGGAGCATTTTAGTAAACAGAACAGAAACTTACAAGACAGATAAAACAGTACTTGAAAAAATTATAACTTTATTACAACAGAAACCGAAATAAGCTTGGTTACATCCTTTTAAATCCCAATATCAGAATTCAAGTACAACATATCAGTCTTGTACAAAAGCCTTCAGAATGCATAGTTTAAAATCATAATCCCCACAGAAGAAGACAAGCCATATTTTAAGCACTTCAAGCAGAAGAAGTCTGGATCAAGCTAGAGTATTCCCTTCTACAAAACATGGGGGGAACGGAAGAAAGGAGGCGAAACAACAAGGGTCAGACAAAAAGTCTGGCAAGTCCAGTGATTTTCAGTTATGAACAGATAATAATAACATGACATGAAAATAAAGCTGGATAAGAGATAACTGTAAGAGGTGTAGCAGATATAACAGAAGAACAGAATGATATAAGTTATTGCTTTACACTTCTCTGCACTAATACTACAGAATTAGGTGTCACCCTAATGTCTAAACTGAAACTGAAACGGGTATAGAATAATTTCCACAGAAGAGAATGCTAGTAATGGGCCTTTACCACCCCAATAGAAACGGACAGAAACAGAATGCTAATAATAGGCCTTTACCATCCCAGTAGAAACGGACAGAAACAGATTAATCCGTACAGAAACATAATGTAGAATTAGGTGTACACTAGTGATGGGCCTTTACCACCCGAACAGACGGTACCACTCAGAAACAGACAGGTGTTACCACCCAACAGAAACAGACGGTACCAACAGAAACAGATAGAACTAAGTGTACCCTAAAACCCTACCCCAAGCGATCGGCTCACTAATACATAAATACCCTGTGCCAGCCCCACAAAAGGGTGTATCACTTCCCAAAGTGGCAACCTTTAAATGACACAGACCTATTTACAGATGTCACGGCGTCTTACGTCCTTAGAGGCAGACCGGGATCCATGCACGCATATGACCCGGTTGGAACGCACCGTCAACACCCCTCGCCATTATCAGAATGAACCGCTTATAATTAGTTCAGTAAGCGTTCCCGGACCCTACCTACTGTTGGGTCAAAGTTTTGATACCAGAATGGGTTACTGACTAATATGGGTCCCAAACAACAGGTGACACAAGTAATTCCCCTCCTAACCTTGTGTCACCAGACTAACAGATTTCAGATTAACTTGTTTACAAGTTTCAGACATATAGAATTCAGATCAACTAGTTCACAGATCATATACGTTTTCAGACTAACGGATCAGATATACGGATTTAACAAATTTACAGATTTGTCTAACTTTGCAATTGAGCCTACAGACTCACGGAACAGATTAATTAAATACATCTGTCTAGTGGGTTTAATCCTATCCGCCCAACACATTTTAGACATCATATTTATCTTAGATTTTCATTAATCAAATATTAATGCCCTGACCTCTCACATTAGACTGACAGTTTACGGCTACTGGTTAGGCCGGTTGGTTCCGGGCAGATTTCTGCCGCAAACTGAGTCTAACCTCGGGTTTCAAGCACGTTATGACTAACTTCTCACATTAGAACCTATTGTCTGCAGCCACTGGATGTGTCGGGCAGTTCCGGGCAGAATTACGCCACAAACTCATTCTAACCTCGAGTCAGCCATGTTTATCTTTATGACCAATTAATTAATAATTTACCATTTATGCCCACGCCTAATACACATGTCAATTATTCATAGCTAATTCAGATTATGTCAATAATAGACTGAATATATCAACTTAACATATATAGCAGACAACAGATTTTCGCAGATTAGGCGACTTAAGGGATTCAGCAGATTAAGTAATTTAGCAGATTTAGCATATAACAGATTTGGCATTTTCAGAAGACTTAGCAGATGACAGATTTGGCAGATGACCAGATCTAGCAGACTAGGCAGTAGAGCAGAACTAGCAGATTAAGCAATATTACAGAACTAGCAGATTAGGCAACATAACAGAACTAGCAGATTAGGCAAATATAGCAGAACTAGCAAATTAGGCAAATATAACAGATTTAATCATTCCTTAAAGTTTCACAAACATATCATTCCTAATTATAAATTTGGCCTAAGTTTGTATGCCTAAATAGTTGTCATGATTCACATTATGATCATATACCCCATGTTTGCGTTGAATTTACATGTCACGGATTATGGTCATAATTTACATGTCCCAATTTAGTTCAACTTGCCTAGTACAAAAGATTCACATATAAATTATACCAAATATAGCCATTGATTTCAATGCATGTCATATATTCAAAAATCTCCTACTTAGGTGTTATTCACATTTGATAGTTATCAAAAATTAATATAGATCTTCACACCTAAGTAATATTCTCTTTCAAATCATGAATTGTTATATAAACAATATGCCCAACAATCTAGTTATAACAGATCTTAATTCAAAATATGCGTTGTGTCCAACGTCTCAAGTCACATGTTAACATACCATGGTTCCTCTTCTTCCAATTCACAGAATATGCATAGATCTAAATCTAGTTTGCAACCTATGCCCTTTTTCTTAAATCAGTCATAGATTAGCCATGTTCCATTATGCCACATTCATTATTTATCCAAAACATTTTAGCGTTCGTGCGTTAATCTCTTAGGAGATTGGCGCAGGCTCGTAGTAGCCTGGCTATAGAACAGAAAGAAGAAGAGATACAAAATAAAATAGATCAGAACAGAACATACAGAATCTCAAATTCAGGTTTACAATCATGTCACAATTATGATTAAAGTTTATATCGGAAAACAATTGCACTTGCCTTGATTGGTTTAAAGAAGAAGAAGAGTTGCAGTTGTTCTCTTTTAATTCTATTCAGTTTGGAAGAAGATGCTTTAGTCCTAGTTCCAGTTCAGATTTCAGCAGAGTAGTGATGCCATTATTTTATTTAATTAGAACAGAGGAAGAGTATAGGCAAAATGAAATGGTGTAGAGAGAATGAGGCTAGAGGGCTATTTATATAGGGTTAGGAGGACAAACCTAGGAAGAAAACGTGACCAAATACATCAGAACGAACCAGGTTCAAAAACTGGATTTCGAGAGCAGGTTGACCCCCAGGTCGACTACCCAGTCGACCTGGTCATGGGGTGGGGTCGACCACCCAGTCGACTCCCCAGTCGACCTGGTCGGGGGGGGGGGGTTCGACTACCCAGTTGACTCCCCAGTTGACCTGGGTACTGGGCGGTGGGTTTGAAATCGAATTTTGAATTTGAATTTCGAGCTGTTTTCAATTCTGAAAATTCCTGAAACTTCGGAGGGTCATATCTCCCTCATACGGACTCCGATTCTTGCAAACTCGGACTCTTTTCCTAGCAGAATTCTGAGACGAACGCAATGGAGCAATCCGTTTCCCTTGTTTCTTATTTTAAAAATTAATTATCCTCTGATTTGTTGCTTATACGTTCACAGAAAATACGGGGTGTTGCAATATTTACCGATAACACAGTGGCGTTAGATATGAAGTACTACCAGTTTTGCTCCATGGGATGAATAGGTTGGGATTGGGAAATTTAATAAATGATTACTTCGGTAAGGTGCGCTAATCCCGACTAGTTTGGATAAACCTTAATATGGTTTTAAATTGTGAAAAGAATATTTGAACAAAAGAATATTCTGGATTGGAATGAGGCATATGTTGTGTTTGTGTAACACTTGTTCGTAAATTATGCGAGTTATTCGGAAAGACCGGGTTTATCCCATTCTAAGTAATTGATTCGACGATATGTTGAGGATGAAGACGGTGGTTGAAGACCAGAGGTCTTCACATCGTTTGGATGATTACTGATGTCTTGATTGGGCTGTACACCCAAGACAAGGTAATAAGTGGTGATCGTCCAGACGTACTTGGAGATCAATGGATATGCGAGGCCCTCTCTCCTGTATTGGACATATAGGACGAGGAATAAGGTGCCTCCAGTTTCGTTCAGACCCAGAACGGACTTGCAAAGGAACTGTGTGTCTGACATTGGATTTTATTTTGTGCTGATTGATCTCTATTAAATATATATCTGTTGGTGGAAGAGAATTTATTCTCTTGCTTAACACCCTTTTCTGAGACGTACGAGTTCAGATGTTATATATCTATAAACATCAATTGCATGGCGTGAATTGCCTGTGTGGCATGCCTAAGTGGCAAATGATCAAGGCTTTGTTGAAAAGCAAAGTCTGGTGGTTGACGATCAAAGCACGACCTGTGTGGCATAGCTTTGTGTAGCGTTAATTCGCGAGCCTCACACCCCAGTGTGAACCAAAAACGGGAGAGGGTCTAGGGAGGGCATGTGTTTCCTTCTAGCTAGAGGTGGTGTCAGTGTTTTGCAAGCCCTGACATTGATATTATTTTTACCTATGTGGTTGATGGATAGCGAGGCGCCTCGGTTATATCGGTTACTTCAGGAATCAATGCATTATATGGTTGAAGTACTGACTAGACTTATGCCCCATAGGGCGGGGATATGCATGTTTAGAAATTTTAATCCACTAACGTAAGCGTGAACTGGCCCTGTGGCACCTAAGGGCCCACCTGAGTCTGGGTGCCGGAGACATGGGCTAGATTGTCTCGAAGCGGGCTAGGACGATCCCTTGCCTTGGTTCATGATGGAAATCCAACTTCCAATACGACCTTGCGGTTTTAATTGTATAACTAGTATGGCGACATGATATATGGTACCCATGCCTTCTATGATTGATATTATGATTGAAACTATTTTTCACACTATACACTTATAGTAACATCAAAATGATTTCTTTTAAACGTACCAAGCATGTTTGGCTATTATAAGGTAAAACCCTATCCTCCGGCTTGCGTTGCATTTTGTGATGGGACCTGGATCTTATAATAGCTTCATTTTCTTTATTTAGCATTGCACTGTTGGTTATATGCACTGGTATTCTTGGAGGTAAGCCCGTTCCGTATTATACGGCATGGTACCATGATTTACCGAACTTTAAAATGAAGTTGATAACTGTTTTAGTTCTCACACCAGTGACATGATTGTCCTGGAGTTTATTGTTTTAACCTAAACACTGGGTGCCCCTATTTTCCACACGGACAGCTAGCAATTTTGGTTTTACAGATTGTTTCTTTTCCAGGATCCTGGTTTACAGCTGGAGCTATATACGGAAAGCTCTGTATCCGTGTATTTCTTTAAGCAGTGTTATGTATTATTTTTCCGCTACTTGGTAATTTAAATCTCTGATATTTTTCAAGTGTATATTATTTATTTATACTCAGTATATTTTTGTACTCTGATGTAAATTGTTGTAATAAGCAATGAAATGTTCTTCTGTTTGTGTTCTGATTTGTCATGTTCTCAATTCAATCCGGGCTTTCCTTTACGGGAAGTTCGGGTCATTACAAGTGATTTGTATTTGGGTTTAGTAAAAGAAGCCTTTAAAAAAATACAATGGTTTAAACAAATGTTGACTTAACATTTGAATTAAAAGGAATCGAGGAAAAAGGATTTTATATTAAATTGGAGGTTTATAAACAAGGCTTATAAGAAGAGTGTTGAGTTAAAACATTAGATTAAATTAACAATACTTAATAATGATATTAAGTGATATGAATTGAAACAAGATTTCAAAGCGGGATGGTTGAATGGTTTGAAAATAAAGTTAATATAAGGAATTTCCCGAAATAAAGGAAATAAAGGAGATTTTGTAAAAAGTAAAATGATATTTTCAAGATAAAAGGGAGTGAAAAATTTAGCTTTGTAACTAGTTTATACTAAAAAGAGAAGTGTTGGATATTGTTTCCAAATAATGAAACCAACGAGATTTCATAACATAAATTTACGAAAGTTAAATTGAATTGATTTTCCCAATTATAAATAATGAGTAATGATGTGCCAAATGGTTTGAAATTGATAGAAGAATAGAGCATTGGATATGATTTTAGAATGTATTAAAATAAAATGGTGAAATGAACCTTATGTTAAATATAAGAATTGAAAAGCTATATGCGCAATATCAAAATATATTTAAGAGTTTTTAAATTAGCCTTCGTTAATTGTTTTAATTAAAAAGCCAACTAATGTCGAGTATTGAATCAATGAACTCATTTTATTTTCATGATTGTTATTTGATAGTAAAAAAATCGACTATCAAATATGGCCAATATGATTGTTGGTACAGAAAGACAGGGATCGATTTTATATTCGAAAACCATTCCGACCATCAAATACGTGAAGATGCTGATTAAGATGGAGCAATTGAAGACCATGAATCTTCATAAGCGGAAGGATTACTTGTCGAATATTCTCTGATATTGCAACCAGAAGTATTCTAACGTGATTTCAGTTATGGTTGAGAATTTACGGATGGCAAGGACTTCTCGCTACTGATCCATAGGGTAACTCAAGGTTGTGGTAGGAGAGTGCCTTCAGTTCGTCCAGTCCCAGGACAACTTATATGGACGAATGTCTGATAGAGTATTTCCAAAGGATTACATATATTGATTTCTTCAAACATACTTTCGTTGGTGGCGGAAGAATTCATTCTTTTTGCGTAAACACACAGAGTATTTTTGTGGACGTCAATTAATGATTATCTGGCGGATCTAACGATGTGACATTTAAAGTGAATGGAGGCCAGATGTTCTAAAATAATAATAAAGGTAAAGTAATTAATGAATTAATTAATTATGACCTCAAGCCTCTTCAACCGGGAAATGGTATAAAATCGGGTAGGTCGCATGGCTATGTGGTCGCACCCATCAAAAGGGTATATCATTACCTGATCTGGTGAAATCAAATGCCATCGGTTGTCCCTTTTATTTTTATATGTACGCTATCCGTTCGGTTGGCTGGCCCCCAACCGTGGTAATGATATATTCGGTACTCTCAAGCGAAGTGAGGGGCCGGTCATATTTAGCCGAGGTTGCAAGATGTTCTTGTTGAATCCCTAATGTATTCTTCTCCAGAGGTACATTGTCGAAAGGTGGTCCCATACCTTGCCATAGTTGGAAATCCATTCTCGAATAAGCGTCCACGGTTTTGATTGTATACTATGTATGTGGAGCGTGAGATGCAAGCGTTCTGCTAGATTGCTATTTACTTGATATTAGACATTATTGTAATATCTGAAAATATATGATTTCAAAAACTTTTTGGGTTATTGTAAGGTAAAAACCATCCGTATTTGTGTGTGGATTTGGTCTTACGACTATCCTTTTCTTTCAAAAGGATTTTTGACTTTAAAACCAACTTGTGTGATACCTATAAACTTATTGTGTTTTCTTACTCTGGTTCATCAGACTGATCCCTGCGTTTGTAATGCTCGGGTTTGACCGAGGTGTACAGGTTCAGGTTATCGGATGCATTGAAGAAACGAGATGGAGAAGTCCAGATGTATGATATATATATTTATTCCGCTGTGTGTTTTATATGAGGATAGTTCATTATAACTATCCAGATGTGTGATGTACTCTGATGACTGTAAATTATATTTTCAAGCTCTCTATAAAGATTATTTCTATATTATATTTTGTTCTGCTACGATGTGAGACTTTGTGTCGCATTGTTCTTCTTCTTCTTCTTCTATTCTAATAATTCTTTCTTTCTTATCTCACCCTCTATATTCTTTCAATAACGATCCGCTGTTTTCAATGCTTGAATAATCGACATGATATTCTGTGTCGATTTTCGGGGTGGAAAATCTGTCGGGCCGTTACAGTGGTATCAGAGCAATGGTTTATTAATAACCTTGGCTCTGTGGTATAACTCGATAAGGATGGGATTTGTCATTTCCTAGATTGAGTTGAGTGTATATATGAGAGAGCGTATTTGTAGATTTCATATACAAATATTTTTTTATTGTGTCTTTTGATCGGTTCAAGTGTTGAGAAGCATTGAACTGCCAGTTGATGCAATATTGTTTTGTAAATAGGGTAAATGAAATAATTTTGCCCAAATTATATTCTCATATAGAAAAAGAATAATTTTATCAAATTAATTAAATATTGATTTGTTTGTTTGATTGATTTGAATGAATTCAAATTGGAGAAAAAAATGGAATAATATGACCAGAAGAAATTCCAATATGAAATTGGTAAATGAGAATTTTAATACCGAATTGAGTTAACCAGAATTTAACTTAAGAATAAGTTAACTGAATTTTGAAATAAAATTGGAACTTAACTATGTTAAGTGGAGTTGAGATTGAATTTTTGGAATTAAATAAGATAAAATTTGTAATGACCCGTATTTTAGCGATATAATAATTTATTTATTTAGTTATATAAATAGTGATTTAGAGAATTAAATGGTCTTTTAATTAAATAATATTTATATTTAATTTATATAAATAATAGAGTAATATATTTAATTTCTGAAATAGTCAGAAATAGTGGAATTCACAATATAGTGTGAATTGGATCAATTATAATATATAATTCGGTATAGAGTTGAATTATATTAACGAATATATTTATAAGCGCCATTTGAACGTATAATTATAATTATAATCGAGCTCGAAAGTGCGCGACAGTTCGCTATTTGGCGATTTGAACTTCAACTGAATATGCAGGGTCCGTTTTAAATCGGATTTCTGTGAAACAATAAACTTTAGGAGCTGTTGAAGTATATTTTTCTAGTGGAAGAGAAAAATCAGGATTTTGTCATGTAGATTTTGATTTATGTCCAAATCAAATTTTAGAAAAGTCGCTATGGAATTCCTTTATAATTTGTAATGATACATATATAAAGGAATTTCAATATAAATCGAAGATCAATTAAATCGGGATTTGAAATATCGTGTTAGAAATTCATATACGAATATTCTAGAGCTGTGTGATATTCTATGTGAATATATACGATAATATCTATTTTTAAAATATTTAAAATAATTGTTTTTAAATATATTTATATATTTAAATTGGTTATTTAGAGCTTTAAAAATAGCCAGTTTTTCAAACGACCTCCAAATTCGACGAAACAAATTTTGTTGGATTCGTAATGTCAAATTATTGTTAGATTTCAATTTCCGTGATTTTTGAAGTCAGTATGTGGCCGTGGGTGATTTTAATGTGAAAAACAGTCGATAATTTTACCTTTAAAAATACGCTGTGTGAGCAAACGAAGTCGGAATTCGACGAAACTAGTTTCATTGGGTCCGTAATGTCGAACTGTAGCTGCATGTCCATTTTCGTGATTTTTGGGTATCGTGTGCGATCACAGGAATTTTTAGAGACGAATACAAATAGCGTTTGGTTATAAATGAATAAACAATCGAATATAAAAATATTAAAAATCTTCTATATAATACTTTTTACTTCCTAAACCTAATTTCATTTCTCCATGGTCAAATGTTTTATCCGCCGTAACTTCTTTCTTCAGGAAAACTTCTTCCGACACTTTCAAAAAATACCGAAAGAAATCGAATAAAATTCCTTAAATCAAAATACAATTCTTGCCGAGCTCCTGTGATGATGCTCTTTGATTTCAGGTGGGCTTTACAGGGTGCGACGTTGGTTTACAGAGGCTCGAAACTGTCAGCGAGACCTAGTGTTTGTTGTCGGGCCATGGGGAGGAGGTTCGAGAGCGTCTTGAGGGCATCGATTTGTTCGCAATGGCAACCAGCTCGTGTAGTGAGATTTTTAGATGATTTCACAACATTGATGTCGATACTTGTACGCTTCCATGGGATTTTGGACCAGAGACGGAAATCTCGAAGTTGAGTTCGAATTTTACGGGTTGGATATGGGGTGATGCGGATATTTATAGGAAGAACAATGGTGTATTTTGTTTGGGATTTCGTTAAATGTTTGTGGATCGGTGGTGGATTGAAGTGGCGGAAATGGTGTTGGATTTTGAGTAGCAGGTCACGAAAATTTTGAGTTTGGGAGAGAAAAGGGATTTGCGGGTTTGAGTTCAAGCAAGGGGTGATGGTCTATATAAGAGGTGAAGGCCCATTAAGGAATTAATCCATGATTTTTTAATTTAAATATACATATAACTTGTATAAGTCATATCTTTTTGACACTGTATCAGAATTTCGATCGGTTGGATCCGTTAGGATCGTATGGACGGACACTACCCAATCGAACGGACTAGAAGTATATTTGAGCTCGTTACAATTTATAGCGAAATAAATTGTCCGTCTGAATCAATAGACGCAAATTGTTATTTTACGGTTAACGCGAAAAGTGAGTAAAACTCACCAACTCTGAACAGTTATATTTTTATAACGTATTTTTAGAACTGATAATTCTCTGTTGATTGTTGTGTGTTAACTGTTTGGTTGAATTGCTTATGTATTGGTTGAAATTATAGATAACGATATATATAAATCGTTAAATTTATATTGATTCTGTTTAGTAGAATACTTCATATTGAAATGAATTCGATGTTAATTATATTGTTTAACATCTGTGATGCAGGGAAATAGGTTGGAGGGATCCTGCTGGATTCCTCAATATTTATAATACTGTTCTGTTCATATATTGTAATATATGATGTGATATATAATCTGTTGTGGATTATGTGTGTTTGGAAGATATCGATCACTGTTATTTGGTATTTTAAATACCATAAGAAATACTGGGATGTGAAAAGGGGATTTTCAAAGTATATTTTGAAAATAAATTATTTATATAAAATCAATGGATTTTATATATAAAAGGAAATAATTATAAAATCAAAGAGATATAAAGGAAATTATTTGTCAAACAAATATAAAGGAAAATATTTGTAAAACAAGATGTAAAAGAAATATTTATTTAGGAAATAAATAAAGATGAAAAGGAAATATTTGTAAACCATTTACAAATAAAATCGAAAAGGAAATATTTGTAAAAAACACTTACAAATAGATTATAAATGGAAAATATTTATTTATAAAACAAATAGAGTTTTATAAAGGGATTATTTATAAAACAAGTAGAGATTTATAAAGGGATTATTTGTAAAGCAAATAGAGTATATCAAAAGAAATATTTGAAAAATAAATAGAATTAAATCAAAGGATTATTTATTTGGTAAATAAATAGAATTAAATCAAAGAAATATTTATTTGGTAAATAAATAGAATTAAATCGAAGGAATATTTAGAAAATGAATAGAAAATGGAAATATGTTTTTAACAGATAAATGGAAAAGATTTATTTAAAGTGGAACTAAATAGAAATATGTTTTAAACAGATAAATTGGGATGATTTATTTGTAAATAATATTTTATAAATTATGTAAAATTTTCATCATTGGATAAATAGAATATATAAGTCATGAATTATATAGAGAAGTAAGAATCGATTTCAACATCGATATTGAAACTGAATATAGACGAAAAGTTAATCAGTAAGAGTTAACCAGTTAGAGTTAACCTGTTAGAGTTAATCAATTAGAATGAGTTAATCGATTAGAATTAGAGATAATCGATTAGAATTAGAGTTAATTGATTAGAGTAGAGTTAATCGAATTAGAGTTAATTGATTAGAGTAGAGTTAATCGAATATTAGTAATTCAATTAGAGTTAATCGAATATCAGTAATTCGAATAAAGAATTAACCAGATAGAGTTAATTGAACATAGTTAATCGAATTAGGATTAATTGTATATTAGTTACTCAATTAGAGTTAATCGAATATTAGTTATTCGAATAAAGAGTTAACCAGATAGAGTTAATTGAACATAGTTAATCGAATTATGATTAATTGAATATTAGTTATTCAATTAGAGTTGATCGAATATAGTTATTTGAGATAGAATTAGTCAAACATAGTTATTCTGGATGAGTTGCCATTTCGTACGAATGCTGGCGAAATTCACAGGGCTGCAGACAGCCTACGGCGATCGGATGTTTCCTGAGTGAATCAGGCGTAACCATTGTGATCGCTGCGATCTAGAGTCAAGCGAATGGAGTTAAATCGAATATTAGCTATTCAAAATAAAGTTAAAACAGACAGAGTTATTCGAATGTAAAGTAATCGAATATTATTTATTCGATAGGAGTTAGTCAAGTTGAGTTAAATAAGTTGAGTAAATCAAGTGAGTTAATCAAGTTGAGTTAATCGAGTTGAGTTAAATAAGTTGAGTTAATCAAACCAAGTTAATACAAATGAGATAATCCAAAGGAGTTAGTCGAATATAGTATTCGAAGAAAGGAGATAATCGAATATAGTTTATTCAAAAAGAGTTATCGAATATTAGTTTATTCGAAAGGAAGTTATCGAATAAAGTTTATTCGAAGGAGAGTTATACGTTGAAATTCGATTATATCGAATATTGGAAAGTACTATTTACTTTCTGGTTTTTAAATCAAGATGTATTTATTTAATAAATCGTTTATTTATTTATCTAAATTAAGGAATAAAAGTTATACTTAAGTTAATATATTTCAGAAGCATGGGATTATAACACTATTGTAATAATCAAATCACTTCTGTAAAAGAAGTGGATTCGTAAATAGAATCCGAGAGTTACGTAAGGAAGTTTATTAGAGATTCAAAGGATAAACTTTGACTATTCCGAAGTTAAAACATTGTTCAGTTAAGGTTTGAGAGGTAATTATACCCCAACTTGATTGACTTCCTTCTTAACTAATGAATGGTAAGGTTTGATAGTGAAGGATGGATAAGTGAATTTAGTTAATGTGTGGAATGTTTTGAATTGGCAGAGCGATGTTTTATTTAAACATCAGTTTAAAACCAATGAAGGAGATTTGGAGATGTTTCCAAATAAGAATCTGAAATATTTTCTAATAATAGAAAATAAGAAATGTGGAATATATGGGAACAGGAGATGAATAAATTAATGAACTAAAGAGATAAATGTTCAATGATGATTGATCGATATAATTTCCATCTGGAAATAATATCGTTGTTTGCACACGTGTTTTTCTTTGATAGTTAAATCACCGACTATCAGAGTTTTTAACCATTTTTCCATCATCAATACGGAGACACCGGTTGGATTATTATCCGAGAACCACTCCGTATGGGCGTTTATGTTTCGAATAAAATAGATCGAAGACAAATTAAAGACCGAGTTATACAAGGGCTATCTTGTTTACAGAATAGTGCCTTCGGTTTTTCCATTCCCAGGACAACCTATATGGATGAATGTTTGACAGAGTATATATGGTGGATCACGTGAGTTGATCGTTTCAAACGTATTTACGTTGGTGGCAGAGGAATTCGTTTCTTAGCTTATACCCATGGTATTTTTGGGGAAATCAATTTTTGATTTGACGGGTATAACGATGTGGCATTCAAAGTAAATGAATGAGTAATCTGTTAAAAGATTTGTTATGACCTCCAGCCTCATCAACAGGGAAATGACAGAAATCGGGCAAGCAGCATGGCTAAGTTGGCTGCACCCAAGTAGGGTATATTGTCACCATCTAGGGAATATTCATATTTGTTACTTCTTTCAATTCTGTATCTCCCGGGAATGGTTATGTTGGTTTACCAACTGTAAGGTGACAATATATTCGATACAGTCAAGCGAAATGAGTGGTCGGTCATGTGTGGCCGAGTCGCAAGATGTTCTTGTTGAACTCCAGTGTATCGCTTCTAGAGTACACTGATTGGAAGGTGGATCCATACCTTATCAGAGTTGGAAATCCATTACCCAATAAGCGCCACCGATGTTTGATTGTATTATATATGTGGAACATGAGATGAAAGCGTTCTACTAGATTGATATTACTTGTGTTAGACATTATTATAATATCAGAATAATATTGTTTTATCAATGATTTGGGTTATTGTAAGGTAAAAACCATCCGTGTTTATGTGTGGATTGGTCTTACGATTATTCCTTCTATTGAAAGGATTTTGAAAGTTAAACCAAGTGATTTGAGTTTACTCACACCAGTCACATGACTGACCCGGAGTTTATATTGTTTTGTTTTCCCTAAACTCTTGGGTGCCTAATTTTTTATCGGCAGTCAAGTAGTTGGGATATACAGAAATATTTGAAGAGCTGGAGCAGGAGGCTTCAGAATTATATAGCTATGGTTATTTTCCGCTGTGTTGTAAGTGTTGTACATTGGAAATGATATGTATATTCAAGTACAGATTTATATTTCAAAGTACGTTATATATTATATGTTATTCGTTCCGCTGTGAGGTTCATGTTACTCTGATGTTGTGTTGTTCTTCTTCTATTCTAAGTTTCTATCTTACCTATTCTCACCCTCTAATTTCTATCATGGACTATTCGGTCAATTTTCGAGTCTTGAATGGTCGACATGTGTTGTAAGTCGAATTGTCTAGGTCGAAAATTTTCCGGGTCATTACAGTGGTATTAGAACTTAAGGTTAAGTAATTACCTTGGCTCTGTGGCGTGACTAAGTAGGGATAGGGTTAGTAATACCCTAGATTGAGTTGAGTGTATGTATACGAGTGAACGTATTTGTAGATGATATAAAAGTTGTTTATATTGTGGAGATTTATTGGTTGAGTAGTTTATGAATTATGGTCGATCAGTTTGATCCACTGAATCGATAGGGGTTAATAAACGCTTGAGTACGATAAACCGACATAGTATGTTTTGAAAAGAGGGTAAATGGAATAGATTTACCCAATTATATTATGATATAAAGGATTTATATTGGAAATATTAAAGTGTATTGGTTGTTATTATAATCGAGTTGGATTATAAAAATGGAGATGGTTATATATACATAACCAAATAAAATTTGTATAACTGCTACGAAATGAATTGAATCAGAATTGAAATTGAACTCTAGAAATTGGAAAAGTATTGCTAAATGAATTTGGATTAATTATACGAGAATTTTAAAATCCTGGGAGATTTTAAATTGGTTTAAAGCATTGTAAATGGTATTTTGAAATGTATTTCAAAATGGAAGTGTTTAGAAATGATTTTTGAAAAGTAATATAGTATTAAACTCACTTCGATCACTGGGAAATAACTCAGATGATGCTGGCCACATCATCAGTGTTCGTTTTCGAGTTTGTAAGTGACGAATTACTACCAAAGACATTGTTTTGAATTTGATTTGGGAGAAACAAGTTGTGTTGAATTTCAAAAAGGAAAATTTGATTTTTGAAAGAGGTAAACTGCTTAAAAATTTCCAGGAAGAAGATTGTTTGAATTAAAGACAAATTAAACAGAAATTTGTGAAAGAAAATTGGAATTTAAAATAAAGCCAGTTAGGTGGTAACTGAATTGGATTAGAATGATATCAAGTAAGTTGGATTGATAAGAATTTGGAATCAAGGATAATACTTGAATTTGAAATGAAGTTTGGCTTGGATGAAACCAAACGATTGAGTTGAAAATGGAATTTGGCTTAGTTAAAAGCGAATGGTTGTATTGAGATAAAAGTGATTGGAGTTTGAACGGAAGGACTTTGGTATATGCTAAATTGGTAGCGGGTGTAAAGGATATAACGATATGCCTAACAAAAAGGTACAAGTTTATTTATATATGAGTTTGGTGATTTATGAGCCTGTTTGGCAAGCTGCTTGGCTGTTTGATTTTCTTTTTGATTGGAGAGGGCCTATGTGGCAAGGTTTGAATTTTTCCAGTAACCCCGTACAAAGAAGACGCTGGCGAAATTTTCCGAGATTTAAAGTGTTAGAAAATTTTCATGATTTTTGAAAATTTTCGTTGGTAGGAATTAATTATTATTTTAATTTAAATTAACTAGTTCAGTGGAATTGGAGTTAAAAAGTAAACAAATAATGTTTAACCCAGTTAACAGGGTTTGTTTTCTACCTTAGCAATTTCGAGGACGAAATTATTTTAAGGGGAGAAGAATGTAATGACCCGTATGTTAGCGATATAATAATTAATTAATTTAGTTATATAAATAGTGATTTAGAGAATTAAATGGTCGTTTAATTAAATAATATTTATATTTAATTTAAATAAATAATAGAATAATATATTTAATTTTTGAAATAGTCAGAAATAGTGGAATTCACAATACAGTATGAACTGGATCAATTATAATATATAATTCAGTATAGAGTTGAATTATATTAACGAATATATTTATAAGCACCATTTGAACATATAATTATAATATAATTATAATCAAGCTCGATAGCACGCGGTAGTTCGCTAATTGGCGATTTGAACAACAACTGAATATACAGGGTCTATTTTAAATCGGATTTCTGTGAAACAAGAAACGTTAGGATTTGGTGAAGTATTTTATTCTAGTGGAAGAGAAAAATCAAGATTTCGTCATATAGAATTTTATTTATGTCCAAATCAAATTTTAGAAAAGTCACTATGGAATTCCTTTATAATTTATCACGATATATATAAAGGAATTTCAATATAAATCGAAGATCAATTAAAACGGGATTTGAAATATCGAGTTAAAAATTCATATAGGAATATTCTAGAGCTGTGTGATATTCTATGTGAAAATATATGATAATATTTATTTTGAAAATATTTAATTTAATTGTTTTTAAATATATTTATATATTTAAATGGGTTATTTAGAGCTTTAAAAATAGCTAGTTTTTTAAATGACCTCCAAATTCGACGAAACCAATTTTGTTGGATTCGTAATGTCAAATTATTGTTAGATTTAAATTTATGTGATTTTTGAAGTTAGTATGCGGTCGTGGGCGATTTTATTATGAAAAACAGTCGATAATTTGACATTTAAAAATACGCTGTGTGAGCAAACGAAGTCGGAATTCGACGAAACCAGTTTCGTTAGGTCCGTAATGTCGAACTGTAGCTGCATGTCCATTTTCGTGATTTTTGGGTATCGTGTGTGATCACAGGAATTTTTAGAGATGAATACAAATAGCATTTGGTTAAAACGAATAAACAATCGAATATAAAAATATTAAAAATCTTCTATATAGAACCTTTTACTTCCCAAACCTAATTTCATTTTTCCATGGTCAATTGTTTTATCCGCCGTAACTTCTTTCTTCAGGAAAACTTCTTTGGACACTTTCAAAAAAAACCAAAAGAAATCGAATATATTTCCTTAAATCAAAATACAATTATTGTCGAGCTCCTGTGATGATGCTCTTCGATTTTAGGTGGGTTTTACAGGGTGCGACGTCGGTTTACAAAGGCTCAAAACTGTCAGCGAGACCTAGGGTTTGTTGTCGAGCCTTGGGGAGGAGGTTCGAGAGTGTCTTGAGGGCATCAATGAGTTCGCAATGGCAACGAGCTCGTATGGTGAGATTTTTAGATGATTTCACAGACATTGATGTCGATACTTGTACGCTTCCGTGGGATTTTGGACCAGAGACGGAAATCTCGAAGATGAGTTCGAATTTTACGGGTTGGATATGGGGTGATGTGGATTTTTATAGGAAGAACAATGGTGTATTTTGTTTGGGATTTCATGAAATGTTGGTGGATCGGTGGTGAATTGAAGTAGCGTAAATGGTGTTGGATTGTGAGGAGTAGGTCATGGCAATTTTGAGTTTTGGAGAGAAAGGGGATTTGCGGGTTTGGGTTCAAGCAAGGGGTGATGGGCCAGATAAGAGGTGAAGGCCCATTAAGGAATTAATCCATGTTTTTTTAATTTAAATATACATATAACTTGTATAAGTCATATCTTTTCCATACTGTATCAGAATTTCGAACGGTTAGATCCGTTAGGATCGTATGGATGGAAACTACCCAATGGAACTGACTGGAAGTGGATTGGAGCTCTGTGACGAGAACGAATTTCGCTCGGTCCAAACCAGTCGCTAAACCGATCCAGGCCGTTCGAAACGCCCTATCGTTGAGAACACGACAAAATCAGAACACATACAGAAGAACATTTCACTGTATATCACAACAATGCATCAGATTACAAGAATATACAGAGTAAAAATGAATAAATATTACATAGAAATATCAGAGATTTAAATTACATTTAAATACATAGCAGCGGAAAATAATACAATACACAACTAGAAGTAGATATACGGATACAAAGCTTTCCGGATATCGTTCCAGCTGTAAACCAGGATCCTGTGAATATAAATCTGCAAAACCAAAACTACTAGCTGCCCGTGTCGAAAATAGGGGCACCCAGAGTTTAGGTTAACACAATAAACTCCAGGTCAGTCATGTGACTGGTGTGAGAACTAAAACAGTTATTAATCTTTATTTTAAAGTTAGGTAAATCAAGGGACCACGCCGTATAACACGGAACGGGTTTCCTCCCATGAATACCAGTGCATAGAACAAACAGCGCAATGCTAAATAAAGAAAAATGAAGCTGTTATAAGACCCAGGTCCCATCACACAATGCAACGTAGCCGAGGATAGGGTTTTCCCTTATAACAGCCAAAGAATGCTTGATACGGTTAAAACAAATCGTTTGATACTATTATAAGTGCATAGTGTATAAAACAACTTCAAATCATAAGTATCAATCATAGGCGGCATGAGCGCCCCATCCCACTATGTCACCATATATAGGTTTACAAATAAAACCGCAAAGTCACGTATTTGGAAATTGGATTTCCGTCTATGAACCGAGGCCAGGGATCGTCCTCCATCGATTCGAGACAATCTAGCCTACCATGTCTCAGGAACAGCCGCAACTGCCCCCTGGATCGTCAGGGCCGGTCCACCGATGTGGATTATTATGCCTGAACAATACGTCTCCCCGCCCTTTGGGGCGCAAACGAGCCAACGAATGACTCCATCGGACCTGGATCGTCCGATCAAACCGAGGCGCCTCGCAACAGCAACAACCACATAAGTCAAACTCGTCAGGGCGTGTAAAACCACTGACGCCACTTTTAGCTAGAAAGAAACGCAAGTCCTCCCTGATGTCCGTCTCCTGTTTTTAGTTCATACCGGGTGTGAAACTCGCGAAGTAAACGTTACACAAAGCTACGCCACAAAGGCCGTGCTTTGATCATCACCACAAGACTTTGCTTTTCAACAGAAGCCTTGATCATCTGCCACTTAGGCATGCCACACAGGCAATTCACTCCATGCGTTTGATATCCATCAATATATAACCCCTGAGCTCGTACGTCTCAGAGAAGGGCGTTAAGCAAGAGAATAAATTCTCCGCCGCCAAACAGATATATATTTAATAGAGATCAATCACACGGACTAAAATCCAATGTCAGACACACAGTCCATTTACAAGTTCGCTCTGGGTCTGAACGAAACCGGAGGCACCTAGTACCCCGCATATCCATCGATCTCCAAGTACGTCTGGACGATCACCAACTGTTTCCATCTTCTTGGGTGTACAGCCCAATCAAGATCATCAGTAATCAGCCAAACGACATGAAGACTTCCGGTCTTCGACCACCGTCTTCATCTTCGACACCACGTCGAATCAGTTATTCAGAATGGGATAAAACCGGTCATTCTGAATAACTCGCGTATACATTATAAAAGTGTTACACAAACACAACATACGCCTCATTCCAATTCAGAATATTCTTTTATTCACAAAAACACATTCCTAGGGAAATGTTCCCATTAATTTTATCCAAGATAAATTCTTCTAAATTTATTCTATAATCTTCCTTTGGATATCATTTCAAACTAGTCGGGATTAGCGAACCACACCGAAGTAATTATTTATTTTATTTCCCAATCCCAACCTATATATCCCATGGAGAAAACTGGCAACACTCCACATCTAACAGCACGGTGTTATCGGTAAAATTAATTACCATTTCACGTTCAAATCTAATTAAAGATTTAACTATCGCCTGGAGCAAAACTGGTGGTACTCCATTTTCGATCATTTCAATCTAATTAAAGATTCATTAAAACTCCACTTAGTTTTAATCATTGACTGCGTTAAAGAATCAGTGTCATTTAAAACACAGTTCACGATAAGCCCAAAGTCACATTCCATTGATTATCGGGTTAAAGAACGAGTGTTATTTAAAAACGCTGTTCACGATAAACCCAAAAATCAATATCAATTCAATTCCAATTAAATATCATTTAATTGGTACACTTCATTAAATCTAAATAAAAAGATTTAATCTTTTCTCAACTGGGTTCAAGAACGGTGTTAATGAAGACACCATTCACGACAAACCCAAATCACATTTGATATTCAATACAAGGCTCTGAATAGAAAATATCCCGGCTTATATTCAATATCAAATCCTACGACCAACAGATATCGTATTGGAAATAACGATATATAAATATCTTTCAAATTTCCATAACAACACCTGTATAATCACGAAATTCGACATCGAAATGTTCCGAAGACAATTTCGATTCAAATCCATTCCAAAGCAATTATTGGAAATTCTGGTTATTTTCAAAACCATTTCAATATTCAATTTATTTATTTTAAAAATAAATAGAATTGTAATTCTAGTTCAAAACTAGTTCATTTCGATAAAAATCTATTTTTATCTTTTCAAATATGGAGTTTTTCATCCCAAATCTTTCCAAATCATTTCTTATGATTTTACACAAATTATTACTATTTTTAATAATTTTATCAAGGCCTGTACAGTCGATTTCCATCAACGGCCATCGAACTGCACTTATAGCGACCTTTTTCAAATTTGATTTGGACATAATTCCAAATCCAACCGTTAGATTTCAAATTCCTAACATTCGTTAGAAAGCTCTTTTCGATTCGAACCCAACGGTTCCGGTTTTAGGAGAATCCGACGGTTGGATCTCCCGTAATGTCCGTTTGAAATAAATGGTCGAAATTCACGAACTGCCGCGGCGCGGCGCGTTCTATTCAGGCCATTATATTATATATATAATATATATAATATATATTTCATCGATTTCTATTTAAAACGAATTATAAAAATAGTTTTAAATTCGTTTCAAAAGCAATTTCAACTTCCTTTTCAATTCAAATCAAAATTGAATTCTTCTTTAAAAATTCGTTTTAAAATTCATTTCTATTCAATTCCAATTTCAATTCAATTTGAATTCATTTCAATTCGTTTTCAATTCAATTTGAATTCGTTTTCAATTCAATTTATTTCGAAATCGGTTTCAATTCAATTCACCTCGAAATCGTTTTCAATTCAATTCATTTCGAAATCGTTTTCAATTCAATTCATTTCGAAATCGTTTTCAATTCATTTCATTTCGAAATCGTTAAAATCGATATAAATATTGTTCACGTCAAAATGGCGTCAATCTAATCAACACGGCTTCATAAATTTCTATTTTCAAATATTCTATTTCAAATATTTCTTTTTTTCAAAATAGTTGTTATTATCAAAATATTTCGTTCAACACATGACCAATCTCAATGGATGAGTACTGTCAACACATGAACCTTTATTTTATAATATTCTTTATTTTTCAAATTGGAATGAGGCCCAATCAATTACCATATAAAGTTAATTATATGGATTTTCATACATTACACACATATAATAGCATTGAAAAATAATCAACCATCAACCAAAGTGCACTACACTGTATAAGCATCAAATATAGATATTCAACGCTTATAACAGCCTGTCAATCAATCGATCGACATATTTAATCAATCAGGATGAGTGAACTTCAAATTTCATCCCAACACCCGTGTGGGGTTTCAAACAATCAAACACAGATTTTATTTGTGCAGTTGGGCGATGTGTAAAATTTATCGTCCCAATCAATGTCATTCAAATAGGTGTACATAAACAAACCGTCCGGTTTGTAAATGAATATTTTCTTTTATTCACATCACGTTAAGAATTATATTTTTAACGATAAAACATTTTATTTTAACATATGAATTTCTACTCAGTTCATTTATTCAATAAAATGATATTTTTATTTTAGAAAATTTCGGCGGCATAACGGCACGATACTAGAAACGGGGCGAGGCCTAGCCTTATCCCCGGTCTAGTGAAGGCCCACGCCATTCACACATCAATCAAATTCACCAAACCATTCAATTCAAACCAAATAATTTAACCAACTACACAACCAAACAATTTAACAAACAAGCCATCCATGGTCTGTGGATGACGGGTGTCAGGTGCTACTAAGCACCGTCTGCATCCTAGTATATATATATATATATATATATATATATAACTAGAAAATTTAAATTGAAAGGTGAGAAGTTCTCACCAAAAGCTATCCAATACCACGACACTCCTATTGTAGAGATCTTCGTTGTTCTCGCCTTTTCTTCCATCTTCGTTGCCCGTAGTCACTACATATATAAAAATCACACGTTTTTATATTTTGATGTCTTTAAAATAAAAATCACATTTTTATTTATTCACTTTCAATTTTAAAAGTCATATTTTTATAATCACTTCATACATTTAAAAATCGAATTTTCACTATGCTGTTCAATATATAAAAATCGAATTTTTACTATGCTGTTCAATATATAAAAATCGAATTTTTACTATGCTGTTCAATATATAAAAATCGAATTTTAAAAATATTGATTTCGCCTTTTCTAAAATAAAGATTTAGCCTTTTCAAAAATAAAGTTTTCGCCTTTCATCACTATAAAAATTCCCTCTTCTTACGAATAATACCATAGCTTCATCCGAATAAAAAAAATCCCAACCTTATGTGAATAAAAATCTCGCCTTTGTTGAAATAAAAATCTCGTTTTTCCCCAAGTAAAAATTACTTCTTTGCATTTATAAAAATCAAACCTTTTTATATTAAAAACCGAAGCTTTCTATTTTCTAAAAATCGAAGCTTTCTATTTTCTAAAAATCGAAGCTTTCAATTTTCTAAAAATCGAAGCTTTCTATTTTCTAAAAATCGAAGCTTTCTATTTGAAAGCTATTACACAATAAAAACTGAAAAGAAGTTCAAATAAATAAATAAAAAGACTCACTGTTGCTTTTCAGAGGGGCGGAGGGGTGGCTGTGTTAGCCGAAGATGGAGGCCGCGATGGCTCGACTGGTGGAGGCGCTGACCTACTGGGGTGGCACGGCGGTACATCTAGGTGGCGGTAGGGTCTAGTTGGGTGGCGGTTGCAAAAAAAAAATGCTAGGGCTTCTTCCCGTCGTGGGTTTTGAAGAGGGGTCTGAGGAGAGAGAACGAGGAAGGCGTCGGAGTGGGGACCGTCGATCGGCGGTGGGCTGCAGTTCAGAGTGGCGGCGATGGTGAACGGGGAGAGGGTGAACGGGTTAGGGTTTGGATGAATCGGGTTTTTTTCTTTTCTATTTCGATTTTGAAAAATCAACAGGGGGGGTGACTGAGTAGAGGGAAAGAGAGGGGGGGTTTATATATTTTAAATTTTATTTAATTTAATTTTCAAAAAGTTGACTTTTACTTACGACCTCTAAACAAGGCCCACCGTCTGTCGTCCATAGCGTTTTACCCCCATTCTGAACACAATGGGATATGTATCGTCAGCTGATTCGGCTGTTACAATCAGTTTCCGTTAAATTTACATTTAAATCACTATATTCAATTTTAAACGTACATTTCAAATTACCGGGGGCACATACTAACTCTAAAAATTCTCGGAAAATAATTTCTAGCTTCGTATTGACGATACGGTCCTAACAAAACTAGTTTCGTCGAATTCTGAGACCGTTGGAAAAATGGCCATTTTCCAGTCGATTAAAATCAACTGAAACTGGTCAAACGCGTCTTCCTTTGCCACGCTCACATATTGATTCGAAAAATTATGAAATTCGGAATCTAGCAATAATTTGACATCACGGACCCAACAAAAGTGGTTTCGTCGAAATCCGAGATCGTTTGCAAAATTTCCATTTTTAAGGGCCTGAATTCCATAGCGACTATTCATAATTTTCAACTGGACATATCTTTTGATTCCCGCTATGAAATTTTTATTATCCAGATTCGTTGGAAAGATATTACCAATTAGATCCTAATGTTTTTGGTTTCACTAAAATCCGGATTGTTTTGCACCCGGTACATTCAATTGAAGTTTGAAATCGAATTATCGAACTACCGCGCCATTTTCAATTCTATTTATAATTATATATAAATATTTATATTCTAACGACGACGCGTATAATATATACGTTCTAATTCTATTCAAAATAAATTTCTCGTCGATATTATTTAAAATAATCCATTTTAAATAATCAAAATTCGCTAAAATCGCCAAAATAAAAATTTCAAACTGGCCCAGATTTTCCGGGTTGTTACAATCTCCCCCACTTAAAACTTTTCGTCCCCGAAAAGGAACAAAGTCGAAAGTGGTTTGATTATTCAGCTCCACGTTCGATCTGGCTTCCATTCTCCAACTTTCCAGTTTCTGCGAATTTTCTAAAATTTCAAAATTTTGGCTAACACCCTAAATTTTCGAAAAATTTCGCCATAACCTCCCCTGCACCGGGAGCATCGGGGAATTTCAAATAGCTTCCCCGGTCCTTCAGATCTCAAAAAGAAAAAGAAAAAGCCAAGCGGCTAGCCAATAGGCTCATAAAATCATCATCACCCAAACAAAACAGTAAATTATGTAGTAAACATGTACCTATTTGTCGGGCAAACAAATTTTATTCTCTGGCTCTAGCCTCCTTGCTATGACCTGTTCAATGTAAGTACATGTATATGCAAGCAAATACGACCAATTTTCAATATAATTCAATATGTGATTCAGTTAGGCTAAATGGCTAAAAATTAGCAAACAAATAAAACAAACAACACAAACATCAATCAATTAGTGAATTAGAGTTTCAAATTCATAATTTTGATACATATACAAAAATCATGTTTTTGATGCCAATTCACAACAATGTATTGTAGCTATATATAAGTTTTGGTTCTCACACCAGCCTAATGGAAATATATAGAAAATCACACCTTCGAAACACGAACATAAATACTGATGATGTCATGACAATCATCAGTACCATCTCCGGGCGACAAGAATGTGATTCCATATCTATCCAGTATATTAAAACTTTGAATATACGTTTGCAAGGCGTATATGCAAATTCTTTATATACTGAATTGTCCAAAATCAATATAAACAAATAATCAAATACGAATAGTTGATTTAAATTTTCAAAACAAAAATGTTTTCATTTGAAAAATACACTCTTCACACCCGTTCTAGGATACTACTGATCCTATCTCTAACGAGTCATTCTAATTGGATATTACTAATCCAATATCTGATGAATTCTTTCGTATAGTTCTAATGTGCCTTGTTCTCTGCTTTGTAAACCAAAGCTCTGATACCAACTGTGACGAGAACGAATTTCGCTCGGTCCAAACCAGTCGCTAAACCGATCCAGGCCGTTCGAAACGCCCTATCGTTGAGAACACGACAAAATCAGAACACATACAGAAGAACATTTCACTGTATATCACAACAATGCATCAGATTACAAGAATATACAGAGTATAAATGAATAAATATTACACAGAAATATCAGAGATTTAAATTACATTTAAATACATAGCAGCGGAAAATAATACAATACACAACTAGAAGTAGATATACGGATACAAAGCTTTCCGGATATCGTTCCAGCTGTAAACCAGGATCCTGTGAATATAAATCTGCAAAACCAAAACTACTAGCTGTCCGTGTCGAAAATAGGGGCACCCAGAGTTTAGGTTAAAACAATAAACTCCAGGTCAGTCATGTGACTGGTGTGAGAACTAAAACAGTTATTAATCTTTATTTTAAAGTTAGGTAAATCAAGGGACCACGCCGTATAACACGGAACAGGTTTCCTCCCAAGAATACCAGTGCATAGAACAAACAGCGCAATGCTAAATAAAGAAAAATGAAGCTGTTACAAGACCCAGGTCCCATCACACAATGCAACGCAGCCGAGGATAGGGTTTTCCCTTATAACAGCCAAAGAATGCTTGATACGGTTAAAACAAATCGTTTGATACTATTATAAGTGCATAGTGTATAAAACAACTTCAAATCATAAGTATCAATCATAGGCGGCATGAGCGCCCCATCCCACTATGTCACCATATATAGGTTTACAAATAAAACCGCAAAGTCACGTATTTGGAAATTGGATTTCCGTCTATGAACCGAGGCCAGGGATCGTCCTCCACCGATTCGAGACAATCTAGCCTACCATGTCTCAGGAACAGCCGCAACTGCCCCCTGGATCGTCAGGGCCAGTCCACCGATGTGGATTATTATGCCTGAACAATACGTCTCCCCGCCCTTTGGGGCCCAAACGAGCCAACGAATGACTCCATCGGACCCGGATCGTCCGATCAAACCGAGGCGCCTCGCAACAGCAGCAACCACATAAGTCAAACTCGTCAGGGCGTGTAAAACCACTGACGCCACTTTTAGCTAGAAAGAAACGCAAGTCCTCCCTGATGTCCGTCTCCCGTTTTTAGTTCATACCGGGTGTGAAACTCGCGAAGTAAACGTTACACAAAGCTACTCCACAAAGGTCGTGCTTTGATCATCACCACAAGACTTTGCTTTTCAACAGAAGCCTTGATCATCTGCCACTTAGGCATGCCACACAGGCAATTCACTCCATGCGTTTGATATCCATCAATATATAACCCCTGAGCTCGTACGTCTCAGAGAAGGGCGTTAAGTAAGAGAATAAATTCTCTGCCGCCAAACAGATATATATTTAATAGAGATCAATCACACGGAATAAAATCCAATGTCAGACACACAGTCCATTTACAAGTTCGCTCTGGGTCTGAACGAAACCGGAGGCACCTAGTACCCCGCATATCCATCGATCTCCAAGTACGTCTGGACGATCACCAACTGTTTCCATCTTCTTGGGTGTACAGCCCAATCAAGATCATCAGTAATCACCCAAACGACATGAAGACTTCCGGTCTTCGACCACCGTCTTCATCTTCGACACCACATCGAATCAGTTATTCAGAATGGGATAAACCCGGTGATTCTGAATAACTCGCGTATACATTATAAAAGTGTTACACAAACACAACATACGCCTCATTCCAATTCAGAATATTCTTTTATTCACAAAAACACATTCCTAGGGAAATGTTCCCATTAATTTTATCCAAGATAAATTCTTCTAAATTTATTCTATAATCTTCCTTTGGATATCATTTCAAACTAGTCGGGATTAGCGAACCACACCGAAGTAATTATTTATTTTATTTCCCAATCCCAACCTATATATCCCATGGAGAAAACTGGCAACACTCCACATCTAACACCACGGTGTTATCGGTAAAATTAATTACCATTTCACGTTCAAATCTAATTAAAGATTTAACTATCGCCTGGAGCAAAACTGGTGGTACTCCATTTTCGATCATTTCAATCTAATTAAAGATTCATTAAAACTCCACTTAGTTTTAATCATTGACTGGGTTAAAGAATCAGTGTCATTTAAAACACAGTTCACGATAAGCCCAAAGTCACATTCCATTGATTATCGGGTTAAAGAACGAGTGTTATTTAAAAACGCTGTTCACGATAAACCCAAAAATCAATATCAATTCAATTCCAATTAAATATCATTTAATTGGTACACTTCATTAAATCTAAATAAAAAGATTTAATCTTTTCTCAACTGGGTTCAAGAACGGTGTTAATGAAGACACCATTCACGACAAACCCAAATCACATTTGATATTCAATACAAGGCTCTGAATAGAAAATATCCCGGCTTATATTCAATATCAAATCCTACGACCAACAGATATCGTATTGGAAATAACGATATATAAATATCTTTCAAATTTCCATAACAACACCTGTATAATCACGAAATTCGACATCGAAATGTTCCGAAGACAATTTCGATTCAAATCCATTCCAATGCAATTATTGGAAATTCTGGTTATTTTCAAAACCATTTCAATATTCAATTTATTTATTTTAAAAATAAATAGAATTGTAATTCTAGTTCAAAACTAGTTCATTTCGATAAAAATCTATTTTTATCTTTTCAAATATGGAGTTTTTCATCCCAAATCTTTCCAAATCATTTCTTATGATTTTACACAAATTATTACTATTTTTAATAATTTTATCAAGGCCTGTACAGTCGATTTCCATCAACGGCCATCGAACTGCACTTATAGCGACTTTTTCAAATTTGATTTGGACATAATTCCAAATCCAACCGTTAGATTTCAAATTCCTAACATTCGTTAGAAAGCTCTTTTCGATACGAACCCAACGGTTCCGGTTTTAGGAGAATCCGACGGTTGGATCTCCCGTAATGTCCGTTTGAAATAAATGGTCGAAATTCACGAACTGCCGCGGCGCGGCGCGTTCTATTCAGGCCATTATATTATATATATAATATATATAATATATATAATATATATTTCGTCGATTTCTATTTAAAACGAATTATATAAATAGTTTTAAATTCGTTTCAAAAGCAATTTCAACTTCCTTTTCAATTCAAATCAAAATTGAATTCTTCTTTAAAAATTCGTTTTAAAATTCATTTCTATTCAATTCCAATTTCAATTCAATTTGAATTCATTTCAATTCGTTTTCAATTCAATTTGAATTCGTTTTCAATTCAATTTATTTCGAAATCGGTTTCAATTCAATTCACCTCGAAATCGTTTTCAATTCAATTCATTTCGAAATCGTTTTCAATTCAATTCATTTCGAAATCGTTTTCAATTCAATTCATTTCGAAATCGTTTTCAATTCATTTCATTTCGAAATCGTTAAAATCGATATAAATATCGTTCACGTCAAAATGGCGTCAATCTAATCAACACGGCTTCATAAATTTCTATTTCCAAATATTCTATTTCAAATATTTCTTTTTTTCAAAATAGTTGTTATTATCAAAATATTTCGTTCAACACATGACCAATCTCAATGGATGAGTACTGTCAACACATGAACCTTTATTTTATAATATTCTTTATTTTTCAAATTGGAATGAGGCCCAATCAATTACCATATAAAGTTAACTATATGGATTTTCATACATTACACACATATAATAGCATTGAAAAATAATCAACCATCAACCAAAGTGCACTACACTGTATAAGCATCAAATATAGATATTCAACGCTTATAACAGCCTGTCAATCAATCGATCGACATATTTAATCAATCAGGATGAGTGAACTTCAAATTTCATCCCAACACCCGTGTGGGGTTTCAAACAATCAAACACAGATTTTATTTGTGCAGTTGGGCGATGTGTAAAATTTATCGTCCCAATCAATGTCATTCAAATAGGTGTACATAAACAAACCGTCCGGTTTGTAAATGAATATTTTCTTTTATTCACTTCACGTTAAAATTTATATTTTTAACGATAAAACGTTTTATTTTAACATATGAATTTCTACTCAGTTCATTTATTCAATAAAATGATATTTTTATTTTAGAAAATTTCGGCGGCATAACGGCACGATACTAGAAACGGGGCGAGGCCTAGCCTTATCCCCGGTCTAGTGAAGGCCCACGCCATTCACACATCAATCAAATTCACCAAACCATTCAATTCAAACCAAATAATTTAACCAACTACACAACCAAACAATTTAACAAACAAGCCATCCATGGTCTGTGGATGACGGGTGTCAGGTGCTACTAAGCACCGTCTGCATCCTAGTATATATATATATATAACTAAAAAATTTAAATTGAAAGGTGAGAAGTTCTCACCAAAAGCTATCCAATACCACGACACTCCTATTGTAGAGATCTTCGTTGTTCTCGCCTTTTCTTCCATCTTCGTTGCCCGTAGTCACTACATATATAAAAATCACACGTTTTTATATTTTGATGTCTTTAAAATAAAAATCACATTTTTATTTATTCACTTTCAATTTTAAAAGTCATATTTTTATAATCACTTCATACATTTAAAAATCGAATTTTCACTATGCTGTTCAATATGTAAAAGTCGAATTTTTACTATGCTGTTCAATATATAAAAATCGAATTTTTACTATGCTGTTCAATATATAAAAATCGAATTTTAAAAATATTGATTTCGCCTTTTCTAAAATAAAGATTTAGCCTTTTCAAAAATAAAGTTTTCGCCTTTCATCACTATAAAAATTCCCTCTTCTTACGAATAATACCATAGCTTCATCCGAATAAAAAAAAAATCCCAACCTTATGTGAATAAAAATCTCGCCTTTGTTGAAATAAAAATCTCGTTTCTCCCCAAGTAAAAATTACTTCTTTGCATTTATAAAAATAAAACCTTTTTATATTAAAAATCGTAGCTTTCTATTTTCTAAAAATCGAGGCTTTCTATTTTCTAAAAATCGAAGCTTTCTATTTTCTAAAAATCGAAGCTTTCTATTTTCTAAAAATCGAAGCTTTCTATTTGAAAGCTATTACACAATAAAAACTGAAAAGAAGTTCAAATAAATAAATAAAAAGACTCACTGTTGCTTTTCAGAGGGGCGGAGGGGTGGCTGTGTTAGCCGAAGATGGAGGCCGCGATGGCTCGACTGGTGGAGGCGCTGACCTACTGGGGTGGCACGGCGGTACATCTAGGTGGCGGTAGGGTCTAGTTGGGTGGAGGTTGCAAAAAAAAATGCTAGGGCTTCTTCCCGTCGTGGGTTTTGAAGAGGGGTCTGAGGAGAGAGAACGAGGAAGGCGTCGGAGTGGGGACCGTCGATCGGCGGTGGGCTGCAGTTCAGAGTGGCGGCGTTGGTGAACGGGGAGAGGGTGAACGGGTTAGGGTTTCGATGAATCGGGTTTTTTTCTTTTCTATTTCGATTTTGAAAAATCAACAGGGGGGGTGACTGAGTAGAGGGAAAGAGAGGGGGGGTTTATATATTTTAAATTTTATTTAATTTAATTTTCAAAAAGTTGACTTTTACTTACGACCTCTAAACGAGGCCCGCCGTCTATCGTCCATAGCGTTTTACCCCCATTCTGAACACAATGGGATATGTATCATCAGCTGATTCGGCTGTTACAATCAGTTTCCGTTAAATTTACATTTAAATCACTATATTCAATTTTAAACGTACATTTCAAATTACCGGGGGCACATACTAACTCTAAAAATTCTTGAAAAATAATTTCTAGCTTCGTATTGACGATACGGTCCTAACAAAACTAGTTTCGTCGAATTCTGAGACCGCTGGAAAAATGGCCATTTTTCAGTCGATTAAAATCAACTGAAACTGGTCAAACGCGTCTTCCTTTGCCACGCTCACATATTGATTCGAAAAATTATGAAATTCGGAATCTAGCAATAATTTGACATCACGGACCCAACAAAAGTGGTTTCGTCGAAATCCGAGATCGTTTGCAAAATTTCCATTTTTAAGGGCCTGAATTCCATAGCGACTATTCAGAATTTTCAACTGGACATATCTTTTGATTCCCGCTATGAAATTTTGATTATCCAGATTCGTTGGAAAGATATTACCAATTAGATCCTAATGTTATTGGTTTCACTAAAATCCGGATTTTTTTGCACCCGGTACATTCAATTGAAGTTTGAAATCGAATTATCGAACTACCGCGCCATTTTCAATTCTATTTATAATTATATATAAATATTTATATTCTAACGACGACGCGTATAATATATACGTTCTAATTCTATTCAAAATAAATTTCTCGTCGATATTATTTAAAATAATCCATTTTAAATAATCAAAATTCGCTAAAATCGCCAAAATAAAAATTTCAAACTGGCCCAGATTTTCCGGGTTGTTACAAGCTCATTACAATTTATAGAGAAATAAATTGTCTGTCAGAATCAACAGACGCAAATCGTTATTTAACGGTTAACGCGAAAAGTGAGTAAAACTCACCAACTCTGAACAGTTATATTTTTATAACATATTTTTAGAACTGATAATTATCTGTTGATTGCTGTGTGTTAACTGTTTGGTTGAATTTCTTATGTATTGGTTGAAATTATATGTAATGATATATATATAAATCGTTAAATATATATTGATTCTGTTTAGCAGAATACTCCATATTGAAATGAAATCGATGTTAATTATATTGTTTAACATCTGTGATGCAGGGAAACAGGTTGGAGGGATCCAAGTGGATTCCTCAATATTTATAATAATGTTCTGTTCATATATTGTAATATATCATGTGATATATAATCTGTTGTGGATTATGTGTGTTTGAAAGATATCGATCACTATTATTTGGTATTTTAAATACCGTAAGAAATACTGGGATGTGAAAAAGGGATTTTCAAAGTATATTTTGAAAATAAATTATTTATATAAAATCAGTGGATTTTATATATAAAAGGAAAAAGGAATTTATAAAAGGAAATAATTATAAAATCAAAGAGTTATAAAGGAAATTATTTGTAAAACAAATATAAAGAAAAATATTTGTAAAACAAGATGTAAAAGAAATATTTATTTAGGAAATATATAAAGATGAAAAGAAAATATTTGTAAACAATTTACAAATAAAATCGAAAAGGAAATATTTGTAAAAACATTTATGAATAGATTATAGATGGAAAATATTTATTTATAAAACAAATAGAGTTTTATAAAGGGATTATTTATAAAACAAATAGAGTTTTATAAAGGGATTATTTGTAAAACAAATAGAGTATATAAAAAGAAATATTTGTAAAATAAATAGAATTAAATCAAAGGAATATTTATTTGGTAAATAAATAGAATTAAATCAAAGGAATATTTATTTGGTAAATAAATAGAATTAAATCAAAGGAATATTTAGAAAATGAATAGAAAACGGAAATCTGTTTTTAACGGATAAATGGAAAAGATTTATTTAAAGTGGAATTAAATAGAAATCTGTTTTAAACAGATAAATTGGGAAGATTAATTTGTAAATAATATTTTATAAATTAAGTAAAATATTCATCATTGGATAAATAGAATATATAAGTCAGGACTTATATAGAGAAGTAAGAATCGATGTCAACATCGATATTTGAAGCTGAATATGGACGAAAAGTTAATCAGTTAGAGTTAACCAGTTAGAGTTAATCGATTAGGATTAGAGAAAATCGATTAGAATTAAAGTTAATCGATTAGAATTAGAGTTAATTGATTAGAGTAGAGTTAATCGAATTAGAGTTAATTGATTAGAGTAGAGTTAATTGAATATTATTTATTCAGTTAGAGTTAATCGAATATTAGTTATTCGAATAAAGAGTTAACCAGATAGAGGTAATTGAACATAGTTAATCAAATTAGGATTAATTGAATATTAGTTATTCAATTAGAGTAAATCGAACATTAGTTATTCGAATAAAGAGTTAACCAGATAGATTTAATTGAACATAGTTAATCGAATTAGGATTAACTGAATATTAGTTATTCAATTAGAGTTGATCGAATATAATTATTTGAGATAGAGTAAGTCAAACATAGTTATTCAGGATGATTTTCCATTTCGTATGACTACTAGCGAAATTCGCAGGGCTGTAGATAGCCTACGACGGTCGGATGTTTCCTGAGGGAATAAGGTGTAACCATTGTGATCGCTATGATCTAGAGTCAAGCGAATGGAGTTAAATCGAATATTAGCTATTCGAAGTAAAGTTGAAACAGACATAGTTATTCGAATATAAATTAATCGAATATTAGTTATTCGATATGAGTTAGTCAAGTTGAGTTAAATAATTTGAGTATATCAAGTGAGTTAATCAAGTTGAGTTAATCGAGTTGAGTTAAATAAGTTGAGTTAATCAAACTAAGTTAATCCAAATGAGTTAATCCAAAGGAGTTAGTCGAATATAGTATTTGAAGAAAGGAAATAATCGAATATTGTTAAATCGAAAAGAGTTATCGAATATTAGTTTATTCGAAAGGAAGTTATCGAATAAAATTTATTCAAAGGAGAGTTATAAGTTGAAATTCGATTATATCGAATATTGGAAGGTACTATTCACTTTCCGGTTTTTAAATAAAGATGTATTTATTTAATAAATCGTTTATTTATTTATCTAAATTAAGGAATAAAAGTTATACTTAAGTTAATATACTTCAGAAGCATGGGATTATAACACTACTGTTATAATCAAATCACTTCTGTAAAAGAAGTGGATTCGTAAATAGAATTCGAGAGTTACGTAGGGAAGTTTGTTAGAGATTCAAAGGATAAACTTTGACTATTCCGAAGTTAAAACGTTGTTCAGTTAAGGTCTGAGAGGTAATTATAACCCAACTTGATTAACTTCCTTCTTAACTAAGGAATGGTAAGGTTTGATAGTTAAGGATGGATAAGTTGATTTAGTTAATGAGTGAAATGTCTTGAATTGGCAGAGTGATGTTTTATTTAAACATCAATTTAAAACCAATGAAGGAGATTTGGAAATGTTTCCAAATAAGAATCAGAAATATTTTCTAATAATAGAAAATAAGAAATGTTGAATATATGGGAACAGGAGATGAATAAATTAATGAACTAAAGAGATAAATGTTCAACGATGATTGATCGATATAATTTCCATCTAGAAATAATATCGTTGTTTGCACACGTGTTTTTCTTTGATAGTTAAATCACTGACTATCAGAGTTTTTGACCATTTTTCCGTCGTCAATAGGGAGAGACAGGTTGGATTATTATCCGAGAACCTCTCCGTATGGGCGTTAACGTTTCGAATCAAATAGATTGAAGACAAATTGAAGAATGAGTTATGCAAGGTCTATCCTGTTTACAGATTAGTGCCTTCGGTTTGTCCAGTCCCAGGACAACCTGTATGGAAGAATGTTTGACAGAGTATATCTGGTAGATCACGTGAGTTGATCGTTTCAAACGTATTTCCGTTGGTGGTAGAGGAATTCGTTTCTCTTAGCTTATACCCATGGTATTTTTGGGGAAATCAATTTGTGATTTGACGGGTATGACGATGTGGCATTCAAAGTAAATGAATGAGTAATCTGTTAAAAGATACGTTATGACCTCCAGCCTCATCAACTGGGAAATGACAGAAATCGGGCAGGCAGCATGGCTAAGTGGGCCGCACCCAAGTATGGTATATTGTCACCATCTAGAGGATATTCATATTTGTTACTTCTTTCAATTCTGTATCTCCCGGGAATGGTTATGTTGGTTTACCAACTGTAAGGTGACAATATATTCCATACACTCAAGCGAAATGAGTGGTCGATCATTTGTGGCCGAGTTGCAAGATGTTCTTGTTGAACTCTAGTGTATCGCTTCTAGAGTACACTGATCGGAAGGTGGATCCATACCTTATCAAAGTTGGAAATCCATTACCCAATAAGCACCCGCGGTGTTTGATTGTATTATATATGTGGAACGTGAGATGAAAGCGTTCTACTAGATTGATATTACTTGTGTTAGACATTATTATAATATTAGAATAATATTGTTTTATCAATGATTTGGGTTATTGTAAGGTAAAAACCATCCGTGTTTATGTGAGGATTGGTCTTACGATTATTCCTTCTTTTGAAAGGATTTTGAAAGTTAAACCAAGTGATTTGAGTTTACTCACACCAGTCACATGACTGACCCGGAGTTTATTTTGTTTTGTTTTCCCTAAACTCTTGGGCCAATTTTGTACGAGCAGTCAAGTAGTCAGGATTTACAGATATATTTGGAGAGCTGGAGCAGGGGGCTTCAGAATTATATAGCTATGGTTATTTTCCGCTGTGTTGTAATTGTTGTACTTTGGAAACGATATGTATATTCAAGTACAGATTTATATTTCAAAGTATGTTATATATTATATGTTATTCGTTCCACTGTGAGGTTCGTGTTACTCTGATGTTGTGTTGTTCTTCTTCTTCTATTCTAAGTTTCTATCTTACTTATTCTCAACCTCTAATTTCTTTCATGGACTATTCAGTCAATTTTCGAGTCTTGAATGGTCAACATGTGTTGTATGTCGAATTTTCTTGGTCGAAAATTTTCCGGGTCGTTACAAAATTGGAGTTCGAAAATTGAATCAATAGAAATTGAATGGAAATCAATCGGATATTTAATCGGTTGATAATAAAATATGTTAAACTAAAGTATGTTGAACCAAAGAAATTGTTAATGTTGGATATAAATTCAGTTGAATGATTTGATTGAGTTGGTGTGCATGGTTGATTGAGTATATGTTAGATGGAATGAGTATAATTCATTACTGGTTTGATTAAGAGTTAATGATTTGGAAATTAAAGGAATGAATTCCGATAGAATCAATTTTGAATGGAATCACATATAAAGTGAAATCAATGGTTTAACCTTGTATTTGCAAATAAACGTTGTTATATGTTTAGAATGGATATTGGTTTAGTTAACTGGTTGATTAATGAAATATTGTTTAAATTATTCATGTAATTGTTACTTACATGACATACTGAGTTAAGTACAGGTGCCAGAAGGCTAAAGGATTGATTTTGATCGAATAGATCGCGATAAATTGAGCAAGTATGCTCAATAGCACTTGTATAAGGTACGTTTACGCAAAAATATGAATTTTTGGTTTTTGAAATTTTGTTTTTCGACCGTGTGGTCGATGTATATATATTATTTATTCCTGGGATATCGCAGATGTCACTCCGTACAGGGGAGACTTTGCCGTGTTTTTCGGAGAATTTAAAGTGTTAGAAAATTTTCGATACTTTTGAAAATTTATAATGATAATAGTGAATTAATTTTTGATTTTAAAATAAATTAGATTTTTAAAATAAATGGGTTGTAACAATTTTCCTACCTTGTAATTTCGAGGACGAAATTCATTTAAGGGGGAAGATTGTAATGTCCCGTATTTTTGGTAATCACATATTTAATATATTTTATTATTTTAAATATTGATTTGGAATTTTAAACGGATTTAAAATATATAATTTTTTATTAAAACGAAGTTTGAATGTTAATTTATATTTAAATTATAAACGAGCTCGAAATGGCGCGATAGTTTGAAATTTGCGATTTGAACTTTAATTGGATATACCGGATCCGATATAAGTCGGATTTCTGTGAAATAAGAAACAATAGATCTTATTGACAATAATTTTCAGATGAAAGAGAAAATTTCAGATTTCAATTTATAGATTGTTTGTTATGTCCAATTCAAATTTTAAAATAGTCGCTAGGGAAAACATTATTAAAATATAACGTTTATTTAGTAAATTAATTAGGATTTTAATATAATTTGAATAACGGTTAAGTCGAAATTAACAATTTTGAGTTGTATAATTTATATTTGAAGTTGTATATTTATATATTTCATCGAATATATATGACAAAAATAATTTATTGAATTATTTGGAATTTATATAATATTTTAATTGATATTATATAAGCGTTAAAAATAGCCATTTTTGCTAACGGTCTCAGTTTTCGATGAAATTAGTTTCATTGGAACCGTATCGTTAAATTATTGTTAGAAAATCAAATTTCGTGGCAAACAGATATCGTATGTGACTTCGGTGGCCAAAAACGTCTTTGTTTCTGTTTAATTGTTTATACAATTTAGATAGGGGTAACTTTTAACGAATAAACGACTGGCCGAACAAACTTCAAATTTAAAGAAACAAGATTCATTGGATCCGTTAGGAAGAGGTCTAGTAAAATGTCCAAGCCTCATATTTATTGGATTTTTTTTGTAACTATAGGAATTTTAAACGCTTGATTTTTCTCGATATTTACAAACGACCTCGAAATTTGATGAAATCTGTCCCATCGGGTCCGGAATATTTTTTTATGTTAGGATTAGGTATTACATCTCGATTTGAAGATAATTTGTGGCGGTTTTAGACGTTAATTCATCATTAAGGAAATTTAATAATATAATAATCCATCCTTAACTTTATATATACAGATAAAATCCTCCCAACCCTAATCTTCCATTCTGCCTAGTCAAATTTCAACCGCCAATTTAAAAGAACGTACCATATCTCCCCATACAAATCCCCACCGATCTCCACCACCACTCTATATTTCGCTATGGCTTCTAAAGAAGAAATGTTGACCTCGTATATTGATGAATGTCTGACAAAGTATTTCCAAAGGATTACCTATATTGATTTCTTCAAACGTACTTTTGTTGGTGGTGGAAGAATACATTCTTTTTGCGCAAACACCTAGAGTATTTTTGTGGACGTCAATTAATGATTATCTGGCGGGTCTGGCAATGTGACATTCAAAGTGAATGGTGGCCAGATGTTCTAAAATAATAATAAAGGTAAAGTAATTAATGAATTAATTAATTATGACCACAAGCCTCTTCAATCGGGAAATGGTATAAAATCGGGTTGGTCGCATGGCTATGTGGGTCGCACCCATCAAAAGGGTATATCATTACCTGATCTGGTGAAATCAAATTCCACTGGTTGTCCCTTTTATTTTTATATGTATGCTATCGGTTCGGTTGGCTGGCCCCCAACCGTGGTAATGATATATCCGGTACTCTCAAGCGAAGTGAGGGGCTGGTCATGTTTAGCCGGGGTTGCAAGATGTTCTTGTTGAATCCGGAATGTATTCATCTCCAAAGGGACATTGTCGTAAGGTGGTCCCATACCTTGCCATAGTTGGAAATCCATTCTCCAATAAGCGCCTGTGATTTTGATTATATACTATGTATGTGGAGCGTGAGATGCAAGAGTTCTGCTAGATTGCTATTTACTTAATATTAGATATTATTATAATATCAGAAAATATATGATTTCAAAAATGTTTTGTGTTATTGTAAGGTAAAAACCATCCGTATTTATGAGTGGATTTGGTCTTATGATTATCCTTTTCTTTCAAAAGGATCTTTGACTTTATAATCAATTAGTGTGATACCTATAAAGTTAGTGTGTTTTCTCACTCTGGTACACCAAACAGATCCATGCGTTTGTAATGCTCGGATTAGACAGGGGTGTACAGGTTGAGGTTATCGGATGCAGTGAAGAAACTAGCAGGAGAAGTCCCGATGTATGATATATATTTATTCCGTTGTGTGTTGTGTATGAGGATAGGTCATTATAACTGTCCAGATGTGTTAAGTACTCTGATGACTGTAAGTTATATTTTCAAGCTCTCTACAAAGATTATTTCTATGTTATATTTTGTTCCGCCACGATGTTATACTCTTTGTCGTATTGTTCTTCTTCTTCTTCTATTCTAATAATTCTTTCTTTCTTATCTCACCCTCTATATTCTTTCAATAACAATTTGGTGTTTTCAATGCTTGAATAGTCGACATGATGTTCTGTGTTGATTTTCGGGGTGGAAATCTGTCGGGCCGTTACAAAACATTTTTCAAACGACCTCGGAATTTGATGAAACCAATTTTATCTGATCCGGAGTGCCAAATAATGGTAAGATTTTAAATTTCATAATTTTCAAAGTTAGTATGTGAGCGTACAAAAAAACAAACACACACTAGGACAACTAGTCAAATTTAAGTGATAACATAATAAAATAATAAGATCAATAGTTAAACAGACTCCAAATTCGATGAGACCTATTTCATTGGATCCGTAACTATAAAATATGTTGGGGTTCAAAATTTTGTATCGATCAGACTTATCATTTGATTATATGAGCGATAAACGCTGGAAAAACTTGAATGAACTTCACCTTTTAAACAAATGCAAAGGGAAGTGTTTTAGTTCTGGGTGTCATCTCCTTAAGCAGTGAGATCGTGCTTTCTCCCCCTCTCCCATCTTGTGACACCTCACCTATCTATGTCTCTCTCCTTTTTATAAAAACCTAAGCTTCTCCTTTCTTTTTCCATTTTCCATTTTCCATCCTTTTTCTCCTTAAGCTTGCCTCCTCCTCCTTACTCCAAATTACCTCCTCCACCACCAAACTCCACTCCAGCAACAATACGCTACCTCGTGCCCTTCCTTCCCACCTACGCAACCACTCTAGCCCTCCCTGTTAGGGATTGCAGAAAGGATCATTAAGGCAAAACAAAAAATGGAGGGGTGGGGGTGAACAGTGTTTTCGAGAATTTAAACAAAATTTAAAACTTATGTGATAAACTATATGAATCAAACACCACAGAAACAATCACATAATCAAACACAGATGCAAAATAAACAGAAATAAAAATGCAAAAGAGGAAAGAACACACCGGATTATATACTTGTTCGGATTGCTCCTACGTCTAGTCCCGTACAACGCTGGATTGCGCAGAGTTTTATTACTATATCACTATCCAATTACACCCCATGATTTCGTGGCTACAAGGTTAACACCGCTCCTGTTCCTTGATTTCACGGAAATAAGGAAAATATCGATTATGTTCCTTGATTTCACGGCTACAAGGAAAACATCGATTCCCAAATACTTCCCAAATAATTACAATAGCCCTACAACTCTTCAATAGCACTTGATTCAGAGAGTAGTGAGGGTAGAGAGAAGAAGATTAGTGAAAACATAATTGAATTTGGGAGAGTATAGGTGTAGAAATCATAAAAAAGATAAGAAATAATGGTGTAATGAAAGAGAGTGAAAGTGGAGAAGAAGAATTGATTAAAAATTAGAAATCAAGCCCTTTTTATAGTGTGTGAAATGTTGCTACGCTCCAGAACCATTACAAATAGTGAAAAGACACTTCCTTTCAAATTTGAAAAAATGACAGTTATATGTTGACATGGTGTTTTCTATATGTCGACATATACTTAGTACAAAATTAATTTTTGAGCATTTTTCAAGTGTTTTGATATAATTATAATTCTGGAAATTCTTGAATTAAAATAAAATGTTATAAATTAATATTATAAAGTAGGAAGAAAACATTAATATAAACTATATAAAGATATTTATAAAATTATAAAGTTTAAAACTATATAAATATATAAGTATAAATATATAAAACTTATAAAGTATAAATCTATAAAACTTATGCTTAAAATCAAATAAAAATAGAAAGTAAAATAGAGAATAAATAGATTGAAGATAGAGTTTGAAAACATAAATTGAAAAAAGAATTTAAAAAATTGAATTTGAAAAAATTAATTTGAAATTATTTTGAATTTGAACCTGGAGTGCTATTCAGAGTCTAACATAATCTAGACTCTATAACTATATTTATCTTGAACTCTTGAAATCTGGAATACTAAGGAATCTTGAAATAGCTTTGAATTCTGAATCTCTAACATCTTTAATCTGTACAGTCTTCAATAATATTTCCTGTACATATAAATCGTACATATGTGTGTGTGTATATATATATATTCTAGATAAATATGTTAGTATATATTTTATAATCAATTAATATTGAAATAAGGTTGTTGTCATCAAAACTCCATTCTCCAACAATCTCCCCCTTTTTTATGATGACAACCTTAGTTTATAAAATACCATACCTGTATATACATGTAGATGATGATCCAACAGATACTCTTTATCTATATGAATCCTATAAACTATGTCTATATTTTATAATTTCTCTTCCTTTGGCATTACCAGAAAGAAATTTTAAAACTACTCCCTCTAAATCCTATAATTATCTAAATAGTTCCTATACTAAATGACTCCCCCTTAGTTCTAAATTTATAATCATAAAATACTCCCTCTAAATCCTATATCTATCTATACATATTCTGTTAACCTATAAAAAGATAGGTCTAATATATTATAAGAGTGGTGCATAAGTCATGTCGTCAGAGGACAAATCGTTTGTCCTAGCCTCAAAACCGATTCAATTTCAAACCATGTCGTATAGCGCCATGTCGCTAATAATCATGTCGTGTCCATATCATAATGATGAAACCAAGTCAAACTCGAGTTCATGGCGTGGATGCCAAGGCGCTTCAAGGCCATATCGCAGGACAAGAGCACAAGATCAAGCCATGTCGGACCGCACCATGTCTCCCCAGGGAAACCAGGTTGGCCCCAAGTCGTGCCGCATTTCATTCATGGCGACAGAGTAAAGTAAAAGCATCTCGCAATCACGCCTTCCATCCACCATGTCGTTCAGCGACATAAGGAACAAGTGATCGACATGAGGAGCAAGCTGCTACTCAAGATCTCAATGCAAACCATGTCGTGACCTACTTATGCCGCAAGATATGAAAGCCAAACCGTTAGAGTCATGTTGCAAAGGAGGAGGTTCATCCATACTACATCAGGTCGCTTCCAATCATGTCGCGCCCTTCCATTTCGTGCACCATTCATAACATCGAGGCTAAGTCATCATGTAACATGGCAGTACGGCGTGCTATAAGCCTAAGGCACAAAGAAACGTAAAGTTACACGACATGAGTCATGCTGTCCAGCCTCCATATCGTTTAACGACATAAAGGGCTAGTCGCCATTCAAAGTTCGAAGCTAAACCATGCCGCGTCTCACTCATGTCGCGTCCAACTAATGTCGAATCACACCAATGATACGAGCCATGATAAGGAAAGTCATGTCGTGTCGAGAGTTTAAGAAGCCAGGGGCTTAACCCGCCAGACGACTTGAGTCGTGTCGTTAGTATGCTAGGAGCGACATGGGTCGTGGCGTTTTCCTGCGTAATTACAGAATTGCCACCTGGTCTAGAAATCTCCAATAAATAACCCCTCACTTCTTCATTTGGGGGGGGGGGGGGATCTTGAGACCACAAAGTGCTACCAAAATATTTCACAAAAATTTTGACATCCATTCAACATCATAGATTGAGGATTAATCCATTGATCATGATCTCTATCAAACACATTCAAATGATTCAAGAATTGAAGATTTATTGAGCAAGCCAGCATGAAAGAGGGATTCCTTTCAATTCTACTACATCTACATCAAATCTCCGCTGAATAATTATCTTCTCAATCATCTTTAGTAGATTACGTGTAATTCATGAGTAAGGGTGTGATAAATTTGATGTAAGAGAGAACTTAATCTTGTAATCCTCATATTGATAATGGAGTCTCTTACGAAAGTGGATGTAGACCCTTATTGGGTTGAACCACTATAAAACCTGGTGTCTTTACTTACATTTCAATCATTGTAAGGCTCCACTTTTCATTTTTGTGAGACATTACTTCACATTTTTGGTGTTTTGCCCAATTTTGGGGAAAACATTTAGCGCCCACCGTGGGGCCGCGTTCGCACTTCTCTCAATCTTAAGAGCCTACCATTGAAGTTCTAAGCCTACTTCTACTGTAGATTCCATAAATCCTTGATCCGGACTAATCGACCAATTCTCTTTCAAATTCGAAAGGTTTCTACCAAAATTAGAAGAGTTGCACGAAGTTATACCGCTACTGACAATGTACGACAATAAGTCTGCCAGAAGTTCAGGAAGTGTCGATCGCAAAGTTATCACACCCCATGAGCTAATCTTCCGAATATGAATCGATCTTTGGGAAGTTGAGTTGGCATAACTCAAGATCAACTAGATACGGTTGTGGTTGACTTAAATCAACAAATGACGATTTCAAGCAAAGCTTTAAGGGACAAGCTTGATATGTTTATGGCCACTCAAACAGATCTCATATCTGCAAAAGTTGACTCGCAAAGATGTGACAAATCCATAAAAAATGTCTCCGCCATTCCACAAACCAATGACCCGACTACCGCTGAAACTGTGGAAGCTAGAATAACTCATGGCAGGTTTAAAGCTATTGACACCGATCCCGATAAGAAAAATGAAACATTGGTGGGTAAGGCGGAAACTCTTCTTGTTGCTCAAGCCAATCCGGTACCTCATAAAATTGAAATCGACCTAAATAGAAATGAACCCTCGTTGGTGTCAGACCATAACCACGATCACGATATAAAGGAAGTTGATGTTTAGTCGAACATTGGAGATGAAACCGTCATTGAAGATTTCAAAACAGATATCGAAGTGTTCAAACAAGTCCCGTCATGGAAAAGACACGAAAGCAAGTACGTTTCCCAGAAGTTTGCAAATCCTAATGAAGGGGCATTTCTTCAGACCAGAAGTACAGGCCCTTATCTTGTTAGCTGCCATTGCCTGCATGAACAAATATCAAAGAAAAGGGCCGATGTCAGCCTCATGGGACAACATGAAAACAAGGAGCCTATCTCAGGAAACAGCATTAAGCTTGCAAGAACCTTTAACAATGTTGTTATTGTCACTTCATCACTTCCCAAGCCAACAACCTAACCTTAAACGAAATTCAAAGGGATTATGTAACACCAAAAGAATTCGTTGCCGCTGTGGCCAATTTGCACCAGAAAATAGATGCTTCAAATGAGATGTTGCTGAATCAAATACGGGCTCTTGACGCCACTCAAGCCAGCCTCGCAGACCGTGTAGAACAACTTGGTGTCGAAAGGAGCATGTACCTTACTGTTTCAGATTTTCACATAGAGAACTGTAGTGATCATGATGATAAGGAAAATGAGTCCAAGCGACCTTTCTCCCCTACCTACCGAGTAAGCCACAAGAAGGACGTCAGAAGGCGAAAAAGAACATATGGAGACAAAAAGGAAAGAGCGAATAAGAGATTTCACTTCTTCAAGACTAAAGAATTAACTCAACTAAATGATACCTTGGAGAACATCTTCTTTGCCACTAAAGGCGCAGGGTTCTTTCCAGAGCCACCACCAATATTAAAAGTCTCAAACAAAGCAGCGACATCTGGAAGTTTCTGCCATTATCACAACCAGCCTGGTCATGATACTAATGATTGCAGACATATAAAAAGCTCAGTTGATACGTTGGTTAGGAAGAGCAAGCTGCAAAAATATGTTAGGAAATCACATATGACAAATCCTCTTTCAACTCCTCAAAAGCGAAGCATATCCGTCAAACAATCAAGCCCAGGTGGGAAGGCTCCAAAAAGAAACCGTGCGAAGCCAGTGTTTGATACTATGACGAATAGTTCTCGTTCAGACAATAAAATTTGGGGGAAGATGCAAAGCTATGCAAGTTCTCAAAAGTATAGCCCGATGAAAACAATGATCCCAATGGAATTACAAGCTCCTGTTCATCCAATGATCGCCCGACACTTTCATACTGAAGCTCAGTAAAAGCCGGTGTTGAAATATTTGAGTCTAATCGGCAAAGATATGTTATCAGCCAAAAATCATCTAAATGGCATCAACAAACTGTCGACCTTTGATGATGTTTCAATACTGGGAATCCAGATAACGACCGCTTGTGTCAACATTCTACATAAAAACACTGCTTAGTTCTTATGAAAAATTATTATGCTTTCCTTTACAAATATTAACCTCCTATGGTAAAAAGGGGAATTGTTGTTGAGCAATTACTATGTCGATTTTCATATAATGTGAAGTTTGCATCTGCTTTACTTCAATTATATCGAAAGTCACTAAAATCGATTTAATGCTGCAGGACTCTTACTGGTTCGCGGTTTGATAAATTATGGCGACCCCTGTTAACGTACCCCATTTGGACAGTCAAAGTGTTCGATACCGAGAGCGTCATTACAAATCAAATGGAAAATTTATCCAGAATCAAACTATGAAAAGCATAGCAAATGAGCACTATGTCACAAAGCCACATATTTCATGAAATGGGTACTACTTAAAGTAGGAGGTTGGAAACATCAAATCTCCAACTGCAAGTCACTTGCCGAGTTAAGCACCATGCGGTTCAAGGAATGTTTACTTCCTTGTAATTCCACAAGTCTGAGTGATATTTATAATACGCCTAGACAATGATGTTCCAAGCGTCGGGAGCAATGAGCATCATTCCGCATGTAAAGTGAAAGTGTAATGCACCATCTGGAAGATCGAAAAGGGAAGTCAAGAAGTGTACTAAACAAGATCGCCAAAGCCAAGTTTACTCAGCTCGATTGTGACAAATGACGCCTAACGAGCGCTTGTTCCTTTGAAAGCCGACGATACTTCGTGACCCCCAACAACGCTGATGCAAATGCCGAATATACTCAAATATAGAAATAAGAAACACCGCCTTGAAAAAGGAAAGGAAGGGGTCGCAAAGGGTCAAACAATGAGAAAGTGTCACGATAATCAAACCAGAGGGTCGTAAGTGTCACTAAAAGGGCATCTCTACGAAAAATGGTTCCATGGCTTGCATATTACATTAGCGAAAGGCTTACCAAGGCAAAACTACCCCAATAGGAAAAATTGGCATATTGTCTGTTCATCGGCTCAGGGAAACTAAGGCCATACTTCCAAGCCCACTTTACCAAGGTTCCTACCGATCAGCCACTAAAGCAAATTCTCTTCTGCCCGTATGCTTCGGGACGATTATTAAAGTAGAATATTGAGCTTAGCCAATATGACATTACTTACTATCCTCGACGACCTACAAATGGGCCGATTTCAGCCGATTTCATGAAATGGATCTGTTCTATAAGCTCGTACTACCTCATCCTTATAACTTAAAGGAAGAAGGAACCATATGAAGCAACCATGTTCTAAAAAGAGCGGAAGCACATACATAGCCAAATAAAACCTGGTGACCGCTACGGCACATCCTGACAAGGATAACTCAAGCATCCGTTGCCTAATACTCGAACATTTTCTATAGTAAATATGAAGGTGTGAAGTACAAAGCCACAGACGAGGGGCACCCGGTTCATCGCCGACGCCATTAAGATATGGCCGGATAGCGATATAAAACACCGGGCTTTGAACCCAAGACCTCCCCGAGGGGCACCCGGTTCATTGCCGACGCCATTAAGATATGGCCGGAAAGCGATATAAACACCGGGCTTTGAACCCAAGACCTCCCCTAGGGGCACCCGGTTCATTGTCGACGCCATTAAGATATGGCCGGATAGCGATATAAATACCGGGCTTTGAACCCAAGACCTCCCCAAGGGGCACCCGGTTCATCGCCGACGCCATTAAGACATGGCCGAAAAGCGATATAAACACCGGGCATTGAACCCAAGATGTAACAACCCGTATTTCGATAACATGATTAAGATGAGAATCAAGGCAGAATTTAATTTTAAATTCTGAATCAAGTGAAACGGGCTGTGCCATTGCGTTCGTCTCAGAAAAATACGCGAAATAGAGTCCGAGTTTTCGAAAATCGAAGTCCGTATGACCAAGATATGGCCTCGCGAAGTTTCACGAAAAATTCCCAAATTAAAGTATACATAATTAAGTGAAATGGGTTGCACAGAGAAATATATATATTGATATATATATATATATATATATATATAATTGAAAATTAAATAAATAAATATGCAAAAATGTTCAAAACAGCGAATTGGGAGAGGGGAATAACCGAACCGGCCGATTTTTGAGGTCGACCCAAGCCCGCTGGGTCGACTAAGGGTTAATCCAGGGTGTTTGGCTGTCAACCCGTGGGCCGATTCGCTCAAATGCAGATTTTGCATTTGGATGGTTCTCATGGTTCATCTTTAATCTAAAGGCCCTAGATGGTTCCTACACTTGACTTCTTCCCCAAGACATGCTTTAATGGCTTGGATTGAATCTAGGTTTAATCCTACGGCCTAAAACACTTGCCTAATCTATAAATAAGCCCCTAACCTACCCCTAAACCCTCATTATTCACTCATGTAACTAAACTATGGCAAAATTGCTACTCTCATGGCCTTCACCCAACTATCCTAGCCTCCACTTCATTTCTATGAGAGGTTTCATGATCATGAGAGTATTAGAGAGTCCCTATGTTAGTATGAGAGCTTCTCAAGTTGATTTCAAGGAAAAAGCTTTGATCTTTGTTCATAAAGATGGTGTTTTTGTTGATTTGGAGCATCCATCTTTGGGTTTTTGGGTGATGGCATGCATAAGCTTCACCACAAGCTTTAGTTTAGTCGATTTAGGCCTTCATAGCAATGTAAGCCCTTTCCCTACTCTTAGATATTAACTATGAAGTTAAATGTTCATGTTGCATGTTTGGGTTTGATCATTGAGAATGATACATGCTATCATGTTATGCAAGTTTATGAAGTCATCATCTTGACCTTATGAGCTAAAAGCTACAACCTTTATGTTGAAATGTTGCATTATGCAACATGAGAACCTTCATAATCATTATGTCAACTTGCATATGAAGTCATAACCCTTATATGATGATATATGCGAGTTTCTAGTCATCATTCCATGTCTTTTGTCACCATGATTCGCTTATGTGCCAAGTTTGGGTTTATGCATATTTTTGAGGCTTAAGAATGTAACATGCAAGCTAATGAACACATTTGTGCCTCATTTGCCACCATGATTAACTTGTGGCTCAATATCCATTTTTATCATGCCTTTGTCAAGTCTCTTCTTTTAGTCCATTACGTTGTTGCGAACATATATGCGAGTTTAAAAGCGTTGGGGTCACATTATGGGGAAAACATAATGACATGAACATGATTTGGGTAAATGGGTAGAAACATGACAACATGTAACGTTAAATATGACATGTGTTTATACTTGAAAACATGACTTGAAATATAACATGGAAGTGACATGTAAGTATGCATAAAAACATAAGCTTGGGAATTTACCTATTAAGTTAGGTCTACCCATTGGGAATTTACCTATTAAGTTAGGTCTACCCAATTGCTTGAAAACTTGAATATGAACATGACACTAGTCTAAACATGAAAGTGGCCAACTCGAGGTTGGGTTGAGTTTGCAACATAAAGCTACCCGGAACCGACCGGCCTAACTAGTAGTTGCAAACAATAGGACCCAATGTGAGAAGTTGGTCATGTTGTGCTTGAACCCGAGGTTAGACCAAGTTGTGGTGTAAAGCTACCCGGAACCGACCGGCTTAACTAGTAACCACAACAAAGTCTAATGTGAGAGGTTGGGGTGCATTAAGTAATTAATGCCACATGATAGGGTTAAGTTAATTTGATTAATGACTCTTAATCAAATATGACATGGACAAACGGGTTAAGTAAATTGATTAGGCTAATGATACTTAACAAAACATGACAGGGTTGGGTAGGTTAAGTAACCTGATTTGCCTAACGACACTTGACCATTTTTATACGACGAGGGGACGGGATTAAGTTAACCAACACTTAATCAATCCAACACGATAACTTGATAAGGTTAGGTAAATTTTCTTAGTAACACTTAACCGTTTCATACAGTTAATGGATGGGGTTAAGTCAACTCAGACCTAACTAATCTAAACATGGTAATTGGACGGGGTTAAGTTAATTTACACTTAACTAATCCAACTCGTTAGTTTGATGTGGTTAAGTGACCTATACTTAACCAATCTAACGTGAAAACATGATAAGGCTAAGTCACGAATCACTTGAATACGCTTGACCGATTTGACTCGGTAATTTGACAAGGTCAAGTTAATTTATATAATTAACCAATCTAAAATGATAATTAGACGAGGTTAAGTTATGGATTGCTTAATATACTTAGCCAACTTGACACATGGTTTGTAGGGTTAAGTCTTGGACTTGGATACTTAGCCAATTTTGACATGGTTTGTAGACGGGCTAAGTTATGAACTTAAGTGACACTTAACCCATTAGATAAACCCTAATTCGGAGGATTAGGTAAATAACCATAGTTAACAAGGATTATGGAAATAAGGCTAAGTGGTAAACCTTAGTTAAGGGAAACTAAGTAATAATTCTTAGTCAAGGAAATTTGGACCATTTCTTAGATAAATTAGTAACCCGATACGTTAGGTCAACGTTTAAGTATGCGTGTAGGAGCAGGCTATCTGATTTAGATAAAGGCTCCAACGAACTGGGTAACGAAGCAGCGGCTTCGGGGAACGTGAGGATATTCTTGGGATCCCTCTGTGAGCTGCCAGGTCATTATACTAGGCTCACGAGAGGTTGAGGTCTGCGGTAGAAGAACCAAGAATATGCCTTGGTTGCTATGCGAGCGACCTAAAGACTGGGGTGGATAGCAGTGAGTCGACGAATACATAAGGTGCCCGAGATAGCAAGTTCGTCGATCATCTACCATCTTGAGTCAAGCGTGTACGTACGGAAAGGCAGGGAACACCCAACAGACCATAATTGCTATCTAATTATGGGTGAGGTAGGCCGTAGGATGTGGGCTGGCCGGAGTGTAGTTCTCATGCAAGATTTTCTCTTGTGTTGCCTTTCACTAGTTGAGGGAGGGGTCTCGTGGGACCATAGCCACGTGTAGAAAAGCAGACCTTAGTATCTGCATCGGCAGATAAATCTAAAGCTCCCGACCGAGTCCTGTATTTCTTGTTTTTCCCTGTGACAGGACTCGGATAGCACGATGTGATACATGTGCACACAGTCATGGAAAACGATTCACGATGAATGCGTGGGAAAAAGGGCGCGGTTGGCGGTTAGCGTAATCCCTAGTGGCCCTAGGTGGTTGAACCCAAACCGAGATACGAAAACGTGCAATAGGTAAGCGTAATCCCTAGTAGTCCTGGGTAGCATAAGTCCTAGTTGTACAGACGATAATTCATGTTGGAAGACCCTAGCTAGGTTTAGGGTAACAGTCCAAACCGATCTTAAGGATCATGGAACTATGTTAAAGTAATATAGAATCTCATGGGGAAGCCCGTATGGTCTACGGCAAGGGACTGAACATTTACATGTAATAAAGCATATGAGTTGAGTAACCTATATATGCGGCATATTAGGTTGACATGGACCATTACACGACTTTTGAGTAAGGGTCATTCAAGGATAACACGTGATACAGTTGGGATACTAGTACGGTAGGTGCAGAGCGGGCATACAGGATAGATACCATGGGACGTTATACGTAATAGATATCTTGGGGATATTATACTTGATAGAAACCTGACGATGTGATACCTTGTTTTATCTTGACATCGTAATTTATCATGACACCTTAGTTTTCTGAGTTCAGTAGTTCATCCTGTTATTTTGATTTAGCTTATCTATCTTGTTATCATGCTTATGTTCATCTCAGTTTCTCATGTCAGTTAACTTTACTAGTTTTTATGCTAATAGTAGATAGGGCTTACTCAGTCTTTTTGACTGACCCGTTTTGTTTCGCCTCTTTTCTTCCGTTTCCCCCCAGGTTACAGGGAGGAAATACTGTTGTTTAGTTCGGACTTCTTCTGCTTGAAGGTCATCATGGATGGCTTGGACATTTCTTGGCTATGGCTACTTTACTGTCTTTATTTGGGGAATGATTTATGAAAAAGTCTTTATGCTTCTTTACTATTGCAAGACAGGTTTTGATGTACTCTGATGTAAAAGGCTTTAGACCTTAATTATAAATGTTTATGAAAGTTCGATTTTACTTCCGCTATTTTATATGTTCTGTCTTGTGATATTTCTGTGCATGTTTACCAATAATGCCCCTCTAAAGCTAGTGCATTCCTTTGTGAGTGACCCTAGCGGAGGCGGGGTGTTACACGTGGTATCAGAGCAGAAGGTTACCAGACTGGGCAAAAAAATTTTAAAGACCTTCTGAAAACTATTTGAAAAAAAAAAAACGTTTAAAAAGAAGCATTTTTCAAGAAAATTTTCTTTTAAAAGAAAATGGCTATTCCCCAAAGGCCATTAGCACTATCCTTGTTTCCTTGATTGAATCTCTTTTCCTTTCTTTCCTCCATCTGTAGTCACAGTGGTTTTGACTGCGACTAGTCTTTCTAGCTGCGTAAGTGTTTCCCGTACGATGGAGCTGGTTCTCGAGAGACCGTTGCAGAGTTATGCATGAAAGGATAGTAAGAACAAGGATAAAGGATACGAGCTCAGGGATAAGCAACATGTTGGTATGGCTGAGTCCTAAAAGGAGGGAGAAAGATGAACAATGAAACCCATGACGAGAGAGTACCTTTGGCATGGTGAAACAGGACGGATAGTTAAGTATCATGGAACAGGGACAAGATCATTCAGAGGGCAATAGTATGCTCTCATTTCTAGGGTACCTCAGACGGAGGGTAACGATCTTGTTAAAGGTTTAGCTTTTCTTCTCTATCATCCTGTCGGGACTTTGTTTTGATCATCGTATCATTTAAGTCTGCTTCGATAGTTGAGTCTCTGCACCTTAAGTACTAGCGTAATAGAGAATCCCATTTTTGTCTCAAAGTCCTATTGGAGAATCAGTCCATTTATACATGACTTGTTTGGATTTGGGAATGTCTATGCCAAGTGTTGAGTTTGGAAATAATGCTTATGTTTATAAGCTATGGATGGATTCTAGGGATGAAGTGGTTATCCAGTAGGGGGTGCCACTCTCGGTTTTGATAGGAGGGTAGTTAGACCTTTTGACTAGCCTTGGTAATGCCCTCGAAGTATCGGGTAACCTTTTTGAGGTTCTGTCATGACTAGTTACTTAGAATCCCTTGATGCCTTTTTTGGAAATTTGAAGCCCAATCGAGTGGTGTTCGCCGATAAGACGGATGGTTTATTTCACTTATGCATGGGTTATAGAAATCACCTTAGTAAGTGCGCTTGATAACCTGGTTGGCATCTGTTTACTTTCAAGAGAAAGTTCTTCTATGTGGAATACCTTGTGGTACGAGGTCCGAGATTCATTAGTGAATTTTGGAAAGCTTGCATGAGATCATGAGTACGCAGTCATGTTTGCGTCAAGTATTTTAGGAAAAGGATAAGTGCAAGTGGAATGAGAGGCGACGAAGAAATGAGTTTCAGCTCATGTTATGGAAACAGGAAATAAGAAGCTACGAAATCGCGAAGTTAAAGGACGGTCAAGGCACAATGGAATTAAGCTCAAGGAAATACGACTTTGATGGTCAAAGACTAGATACGCGCATGATACCTCTTTTTGGGAGTATATCCTTGATCCCTGTTTTCTGTAGAGCTTACTTGTAGGCTATCTTTTGTGAGCATCCTCTCGGTCCTATTTTCTGTTACAAACCCCGTAAGGATTTTGTCTTGTTTATCTTCTCGACCCTGTTTCAGGGAATCCTAGGTAGAACCCTATGGATGTAAACATGTATTTGAAACATGTTATGATTGATATGGTTGCAAGTGGTTGCAAGTGGTTGCTCGTGGATGCGCGAATACACATTAGATACTAGCTCGACTCGGTCACATTTCATATTGCATATGCACGAGTATTTATACTTGTTTATGGATGAAATCGAATGTTTTATCATGCGGTTGTTGCATATGAATGAATGATTGTGCACGCATATAGTATCTACATGACTAGGACTATTTGCATACATGTTGGATTCATGACACCATACATATTTTGCATTAGAAAGATTATTCAGGCCTGATCATTAGCATTAGCTAAGGAACATGTACACACACGTTTGGCATATATTCATACAGCATTAGAAATCATCTAAGGACAATGGTTGCTTGTGGATGATGTTTTGAGTAGATGGATGATGGATGGTAGGATATGTTCTTCCTAACTTGGAGATTTCGGGGACGAAATCCTAAAAGGTGGGGAGAATGTAACAACCCGTATTTCGATAACATGATTAAGATGAGAATCAAGGCAGAATTTAATTTTAAATTCTGAATCAAGTGAAACGGGCTATGCCATTGCGTTCGTCTCGGAAAAATACGCGAAATAGAGTCCGAGTTTTCGAAAATCGGAGTCCGTATGACCAAGATATGGCCTCGCGAAGTTTCACAAAAAATTCCCAAATTAAAGTATACTTAATTAAGTGAAATGGGTTGCGCAGAGAAATATATATATTGATATATATATATATATAATTGAAAATTAAATAAATAAATATGCAAAAATGTTCAAAACAGCGAATTGGGAGAGGGGAATAACCGAACCGGCCGATTTTTGAGGTCGACCCAAGCCCGCTGGGTCGACTAAGGGTTAATCCAGGGTGTTTGGCTGTCAACCCGTGGGCCGATTCGCTCAAATGCAGATTTTGCATTTGGATGGTTCTCATGGTTCATCTTTAATCTAAAGCCCCTAGATGGTTCCTACACTTGACTTCTTCCCCCAAGACATGCTTTAATGGCTTGGATTGAATCTAGGTTTAATCCTACGGCCTAAAACACTTGCCTAATCTATAAATAAGCCCCTAACCTACCCCTAACCCTCATTATTCACTCATGTAACTAAACTATGGCAAAATTGCTACTCTCATGGCCTCCACCCAACTATCCTAGCCTCCACTTCATTTCTATGAGAGGTTTCATGATCATGAGAGTATTAGAGAGTCCCTATGTTAGTATGAGAGCTTCTCAAGTTGATTTCAAGGAAAAAGCTTTGATCTTTGTTCATAAAGATGGTGTTTTTGTTGATTTGGAGCATCCATCTTTGGGTTTTTGGGTGATGGCATGCATAAGCTTCACCACAAGCTTTAGTTTAGTCGATTTAGGCCTTCATAGCAATGTAAGCCCTTTCCCTACTCTTAGATATTAACTATGAAGTTAAATGTTCATGTTGCAAGTTTGGGTTTGATCATTGAGAATGATACATGCTATCATGTTATGCAAGTTTATGAAGTCATCATCTTGACCTTATGAGCTAAAAGCTACAACCTTTATGTTGAAATGTTGCATTATGCAACATGAGAACCTTCATAATCATTATGTCAACTTGCATATGAAGTCATAACCCTTATATGATGATATACGCGAGTTTCTAGTCATCATTCCATGTCTTTTGTCACCATGATTCGCTTATGTGCCAAGTTTGGGTTTATGCATATTTTTGAGGCTTAAGAATGTAACATGCAAGCTAATGAACACATTTGTGCCTCATTTGCCACCATGATTAACTTGTGGCTCAATATCCATTTTTATCATGCCTTTGTCAAGTCTCTTCTTTTAGTCCATTACGTTGTTGCGAACGTATATGCGAGTTTAAAAGCGTTGGGGTCACATTATGGGGAAAACATAATGACATGAACATGATTTGGGTAAATGGGTAGAAACATGACAACATGTAACGTTAAATATGACATGTGTTTATACTTGAAAACATGACTTGAAATATAACATGGAAGTGACATGTAAGTATGCATAAAAACATAAGCTTGGGAATTTACCTATTAAGTTAGGTCTACCCATTGGGAATTTACCTATTAAGTTAGGTCTACCCAATTGCTTGAAAACTTGAATATGAACATGACACTAGTCTAAACATGAAAGTGGCCAACTCGAGGTTGGGTTGAGTTTGCAACATAAAGCTACCCGGAACCGACCGGCCTAACTAGTAGTTGCAAACAATAGGACCCAATGTGAGAAGTTGGTCATGTTGTGCTTGAACCCGAGGTTAGACCAAGTTGTGGTGTAAAGCTACCCGGAACCGACCGGCTTAACTAGTAACCACAACAAAGTCTAATGTGAGAGGTTGGGGTGCATTAAGTAATTAATGCCACATGATAGGGTTAAGTTAATTTGATTAATGACTCTTAATCAAATATGACATGGACAAACGGGTTAAGTAAATTGATTAGGCTAATGATACTTAACAAAACATGACAGGGTTGGGTAGGTTAAGTAACCTGATTTGCCTAACGACACTTGACCATTTTTATACGACGAGGGGACGGGATTAAGTTAACCAACACTTAATCAATCCAACACGATAACTTGATAAGGTTAGGTAAATTTTCTTAGTAACACTTAACCGTTTCATACAGTTAATGGATGGGGTTAAGTCAACTCAGACCTAACTAATCTAAACATGGTAATTGGACGGGGTTAAGTTAATTTACACTTAACTAATCCAACTCGTTAGTTTGATGTGGTTAAGTGACCTATACTTAACCAATCTAACGTGAAAACATGATAAGGCTAAGTCACGAATCACTTGAATACGCTTGACCGATTTGACTCGGTAATTTGACAAGGTCAAGTTAATTTATATAATTAACCAATCTAAAATGATAATTAGACGAGGTTAAGTTATGGATTGCTTAATATACTTAGCCAACTTGACACATGGTTTGTAGGGTTAAGTCTTGGACTTGGATACTTAGCCAATTTTGACATGGTTTGTAGACGGGCTAAGTTATGAACTTAAGTGACACTTAACCCATTAGATAAACCCTAATTCGGAGGATTAGGTAAATAACCATAGTTAACAAGGATTATGGAAATAAGGCTAAGTGGTAAACCTTAGTTAAGGGAAACTAAGTAATAATTCTTAGTCAAGGAAATTTGGACCATTTCTTAGATAGATTAGTAACCCGATACGTTAGGTCAACGTTTAAGTATGCGTGTAGGAGCAGGCTATCTGATTTAGATAAAGGCTCCAACGAACTGGGTAACGAAGCAGCGGCTTCGGGGAACGTGAGGATATTCTTGGGATCCCTCTGTGAGCTGCCAGGTCATTATACTAGGCTCACGAGAGGTTGAGGTCTGCGGTAGAAGAACCAAGAATATGCCTTGGTTGCTATGCGAGCGACCTAAAGACTGGGGTGGATAGCAGTGAGTCGACGAATACATAGGGTGCCCGAGATAGCAAGTTCGTCGATCATCTACCATCTTGAGTCAAGCGTGTACGTACGGAAAGGCAGGGAACACCCAACAGACCATAATTGCTATCTAATTATGGGTGAGGTAGGCCGTAGGATGTGGGCTGGCCGGAGTGTAGTTCTCATGCAAGATTTTCTCTTGTGTTGCCTTTCACTAGTTGAGGGAGGGGTCTCGTGGGACCATAGCCACGTGTAGAAAAGCAGACCTTAGTATCTGCATCGGCAGATAAATCTAAAGCTCCCGACCGAGTCCTGTATTTCTTGTTTTGCCCTGTGACAGGACTCGGATAGCACGATGTGATACATGTGCACACAGTCATGGAAAACGATTCACGATGAATGCGTGGGAAAAAGGGCGCGGTTGGCGGTTAGCGTAATCCCTAGTGGCCCTAGGTGGTTGAACCCAAACCGAGATACGAAAACGTGCAATAGGTAAGCGTAATCCCTAGTAGTCCTGGGTAGCATAAGTCCTAGTTGTACAGACGATAATTCATGTTGGAAGACCCTAGCTAGGTTTAGGGTAACAGTCCAAACCGATCTTAAGGATCATGGAACTATGTTAAAGTAATATAGAATCTCATGGGGAAGCCCGTATGGTCTACGGCAAGGGACTGAACATTTACATGTAATAAAGCATATGAGTTGAGTAACCTATATATGCGGCATATTAGGTTGACATGGACCATTACACGACTTTTGAGTAAGGGTCATTCACGGATAACACGTGATACAGTTGGGATACTAGTACGGTAGGTGCAGAGCGGGCATACAGGATAGATACCATGGGACGTTATACGTAATAGATATCTTGGGGATATTATACTTGATAGAAACCTGACGATGTGATACCTTGTTTTATCTTGACATCGTAATTTATCATGACACCTTAGTTTTCTGAGTTCAGTAGTTCATCCTGTTATTTTGATTTAGCTTATCTATCTTGTTATCATGCTTATGTTCATCTCAGTTTCTCATGTCAGTTAACTTTACTAGTTTTTATGCTAATAGTAGATAGGGCTTACTCAGTCTTTTTGACTGACCCGTTTTGTTTCGCCTCTTTTCTTCCGTTTCCCCCCAGGTTACAGGGAGGAAATACTGTTGTTTAGTTCGGACTTCTTCTGCTTGAAGGTCATCATGGATGGCTTGGACTTTTCTTGGCTATGGCTACTTTACTGTCTTTATTTAGGGAATGATTTATGAAAAAGTCTTTATGCTTCTTTACTATTGCAAGACAGGTTTTGATGTACTCTGATGTAAAAGGCTTTAGACCTTAATTATAAATGTTTATGAAAGTTCGATTTTACTTCCGCTATTTTATATGTTCTGTCTTGTGATATTTCTGTGCATGTTTACCAATAATGCCCCTCTAAAGCTAGTGCATTCCTTTGTGAGTGACCCTAGCGGAGGCGGGGTGTTACACAAGACCTCCCCGAGGGGCACCCGGTTCATCGCCAACGCCATTAAGATATGGTCGGATAGCGATACAAACACTGGGCTTTGAACCCAAGACCTCCCCGAGGGGCACCTGGTTCATCGCCGACGCCAATAATACATGGCCAGAAAGCGATATAAACACCAGGCTTTGAACCCAAGACCTCATCGAGGGGCACCCAGTTCATCGCCGACGCCATTAAGACATGGCGGATAGCGATACAAGCACCGGGCTTTGAACCCAAGACCTCCCCGAGGGGCACCCGGTTCATCGCCGATGCCATTAAGATATGGTCGGATAACGATACAAACACCCTGCTTTGAACCCAAGACCTCCCCGAGGGGCACCCGGTTCATCGCCGATGCCATTTATACATGGCTGGATAGCGATATAAACACAGGGTTTTCAAAGACCTCTTCGGAGGCATCCGCTCAGATGCTGAATCTTCCAAATCCAGCTATTGATTCTGGGTCCTTCAAACCCAGTTACTGACGGACCCAAAGACCTCTTCGGAGGCATCCAACAGGTTCAACAAGCGTCTGAATTATTCAGATCCAACGAACAATGGATCAAAGAACCTTTCAAGGACATCCGGTTATAAGCCTAATCTTCAAAATTCAGTTAGTAATAGAACCAAAAACTTCCCTTAAAGTTATCTAATGAAAACCACAAGTAATTGGCCCACTCAGTTACTAGAAACAACAGATTCCCTTATCTAACTGTAAAAACCATGCCTAATTTTCAAGATATTAAAACCAATTGTGGTATGGGGGCATTACCATCGCATTAACGAAATCTAATGACGCTCTCTTAAACATATTACAATCCGGTCATAATTTCATGTAAACCCGGCATTAGCTCACTCCAACCAACAGGATTAGATTTTCTGAAATAACTAAGATGAAATTAAAAGATCCTAATAAAAAGGTTATCCACGTGAAAGGGTTATGTGCATCGTCTTATTCAAGATCAGGAAAATCCAATAATGTTGGCTTGTCATAACAAATAACTTGTAGTGCAGAGTTTGTATTTGAAAATATAAATCAGGCGTGAAATGCAAAAAATATAAAAGCACAGCAAAACCTAAAGCAAAATTTAAGGCATGAAAAGAAGGACACAATTTCCTGGCAACAAAGCATAACTATATCATAAAGTCACCGGTCAAAGAGCAAAACATCAGATGACAAGAGTGCATAAAGGCAATAAGTACAATAGTAATAAGCAGGGACCGGCGCCCGCATATACAACCGGCCTGAATACAACGTGTAAAAGAAAAACAGTTAAAACCAAATTAAGCCACTACGAACCATGATCACTTCTTCCTGTCACTTGATCTCAGAGAAGGCTTGTTAGCCAAAGGTGGAGGGGTTTCTTCTAAATTGCTTTGATTCTTTTGGGAAGATAAAGTGATAGCCTCCGTATCTCTCTTCTTCTTTTTCTTCTTAGACGATGAGGATTTAACAGTTTTCTTCTTTTTACCTTTGGTAACATCATGAGAGCCTTCCTCTGCTTCGATAGCCACAACATCATCAATAAGGCTGTAGTCAACATCATCCAAACCCAGGAGGGCACCGATCGTTGCATATTGTGACCCAGGAGCTGTAATAGGTAACGGTACGCGGCCAGGAGGAGGGGGAGTAATGGCAGAAGTAAGAGAAAAAGTCGTCAGTGGTGAATCGATCTTGGTAGCCCCTGTTGTTATTGCATTGCCTATAGTAGGACATGACAAGGGAGAAATTAAATTTAGAGAATGGAAGCATTGAGCATAATAAGCAAGGGACCTAGGTGAATCGATAATAGACTCTAAACACAACATGGTATTGTTGGTCTCAATTTTACCTGTATCTAGAAGATTCTCCGAGGGATCCCTGTGCTCAACTTCCCAATGATTAGGATTGTCATCATCAGCATCGTCGTTTTCACAAGGCTCTTCAGCAATATTCATTATATTAGCATTCCCCTCAGTAACAGCATCTTTCTCTGTAGAGGCATCAACAGGGTTAGCTAATGTTTGTGAATCAGAAGCTTCAAGGTTCGCGGCATCAATGGGAAGGTTGACATCAGGTTGAGTGTGAACTTTCTCATTGGAAGTACCAGTCCTCTCGTCCATTAGTTGTGCCTTTCCTTCTGCCAAAGCCTTTTGGACCTATCGTCTAAGAGTTTGTTAATGAGCTCGTCCTCGCTACAATCATCATCGTTAATCTCAAGCACTCGCTCCCAAACGAGTGCCAAAATACATGGAAAACCATCCTCTAGGTAATGCAAGCTCCCACGGCTCATGACACTATATACATAAAAGCGGAACATATCATCATCAACTTCGTCCATAGCTTGTTTGGGAGTTTCTTCTGCAATTATCTTGTCCTTCTCAAGAGATTCTACCTTGGCCATCAGAGTCTGGTTAGAAGCCTTCAGAGATTTTACCTCCTTACGAAGATTAGTGGCATCCTCCCGATATTGTTTGGAGAAATCCTTCTCTACAGCCAATTCGGCATCAACATTGCGCTTGGCAGCTATGGCATCTTTTTCTCTTTGTTTGGAAGCCTCATGTTCTTCCCAAAGCTTTTCAATCTCGTTGTCTGATGCCTCTAACTCTGCGACTCTGTTATTAAGAACGACGATAGTAGCATCACGGTTGTCTAAAACCTTCTCCCATTTGACTTCTCCAACTCGACAATTTTTGTAAGATGAGAATTGTAACACCCCACCTCCGCCAGTGCCACTCTTGCAAGGGCACTGACTTTGGAGGGGCGTTTAATTAAGGTAAACATGCATGCAGATATCACAAGACAGAACATATAAGTAAAAACAGAGTAAATATAGCAGCGGATAAAAACTAGCATATCAAAACCATAATTTAAGTTACAACACAGTACTTGATCATTATTTTCCATAAACAAAGTCTAGAAACATAAAACTAGAAACTGGAAGGAAAACGTAAAGTAGCTATCCCCAGAGTAGGAAACCATAGCAAGCTCAAGTCCAAAGCATACATGAGCTATCCAAGAAAAGCTGCTAAGATCCAAGCTAAGTGCCGGTATTCCCACCCTGTAAACCTGGGGGGGAAACGAAAGAAAAGAGGCGAAAGAAAATGGGTCAGTCAAAAGACTGGTAAGTCCTACCTACAATTGTACAACAACTAATAAAGTTAACTATATATGTAAACAAGGATGAGTCATAGGATGATAACAAGCATGGAAATAAAAGTCAACAAGATAGATCAAGTGTGGCACCGCATATACAAGGTTGAGGTTTGCACCAAGGGTACTAGTATCACAAGTCATATCAATTGTAAACAAGAAGTGATCCCCAGGCCCAAGTTTGGCCCAACATCATGAATGATCCAAAACCAAGGTCCAACTAGCACGGTCTAGTCGATCGGCTCTCCTAAAGCCTAACTCGTCAAGTGTCGGTGTCTTACGGCCCCACTACGAAGTGTAGCTAAACTGTGCTAGGTCCAACCTAGGGTGTATCAAGTCCTAGGGTGTCAACCACTGACACAAACCAAGCACGCACAGTTTAAACCTACTGGTGCCCGTGCCTGCTTTTTCAACTACGGACCATGTGCACGACCATGGCCCGCCTGAACCTACACCGGCGCACCTACACAGCCGTTGTTTTGGTCGCTTACATGTCATCCAAGTAATCGTGCCCCACCCTAGCCTAGTCCCTAGGGTATCATGATACAACCAAGTGGGTTACTGGTGCAATGGACCACGCAACTAGGGTTTCCTTAATGGGTTAAACGTGGTTAACCCAACTCATCCAAGTACCAAGTTGGTTAAGTGTACCCAAGGTTCATGACTTAACCCTACCAACCCATCGTGTTTAATTGGTTAAGTATTCAAGCGGTCCATGACTTAACCCTACCATGTGGCATTAATTAATTTAATGCACCCAACCTCTCACATTAGACCTTGTTGTGGTTACTAGTTAGGTCGGGCAGGTCCGGGTAGGTTTACACCACAACTTAGTCTAACCTCGGGTTTCACGTGCAACATGACCAACTACTCACATTGGGTCCTATTGCTTGTAGCCACTAGTTAAGCCGGTCGGTTCCGGGTAGGTTTATGCTACAAGCTCAACCCAACCTCGAGTTGGCCATCCTCATGTTTTCTAAGTGTCATGTCCATCATGTTTCCAAAACACATTACAAATTTTCAAGCAATTGGGTAGACCTAACTTAATAGGTAAATTCCCAATGGGTAGAACTAACTTAATAGGTAAATTCCCAAGCTTATGTTTTTATGTCTTTTAAGTTTACCCAACCCCAAACGAAATCCCCTCGCTTACATATCGCAATAGCGCATAAAGGATAGAAAGAGGGTACTTGGCAAAATCATGACATAAAGGTGTTGGAGCCACAAGTTAAACATGGTGGCATATGAGACAAAGATGTGATCATAAACTTGCATATCATGTTATCAACTTGCAAAATATTCATAAGCATGCATAACATCATTTTAACTTGCATAGTGTTCATATGCATGCATAACATGGTTTCAACTTGCATAAGGTTCATATGCATGCATAACATGGTTTCAACTTGCATAAGGTTCATATGCATGCATAACATCAAACTTGGCAAATAGGCGGAACATGGCCATAGATAGCAAGAGATAAGGACTAGTAACATGCATATAACATTATATGCATGTTAATACAAGGTTTATGAGAGTTTCAAAGTTGCATCATGCAACATTTCCAACCAAAGATCATATCTTTCTATGCATAAAGCCAAGGTAATGACTTTACTAACATGCATAGAGTAAGCTTATGCATAAAATCATAAGATCAAAGCACATATCATGATTAACCCCAAACTCAACTTGCAACATAACATATTAACTTCATAGTTAAAATACAAGAGTAGAAATAGGCTTACTATGCTATGAAGACTCAAATGAGTATAGCAAATGTAAGAAACCCCCTTATGCAACTAATTAAAACCCCAAAATGCAAGCAAACTTGATCAAGACTCCTCCTTTATGATGCCAATAGAGAAACAAGACTTTAATGCAAGCTAAAGAGGATCATACAAGCCTAAATACACTTGTATGCATGGAAATCTCTTGAAAATTGATTTAGGAATTTATGAAGAGAGTGGAGGCCATGAGAGGATTGATTTTGCCATAGTTTAGTGGTAGGATAGATTAATGAGAATTTAGGGTAGGTTAGGGTGTTATTTATAGATTAGGCTAGTGATTTAGACCATAGGATTAAACCCTAGTTCTCATCTCAGCCCTCCAAATCGAATCTGGCCCCCAAGCTCAACACAAACCCAAAATGGTGCACCAGGCAGGACTGGGCGTCTGGGCCAAGTCGACAGCCAAGTCGACAGGGCTGTCGACCTGGTCAGACCCAGTCGACTCCCAAGTCGACAGGGCTGTCGACTTGGGTACTGTGGCGGGAATTTTCCCGCCTTGGCCCAACTGGCCCAATTTCCAAGCTTAGATTTGAATTTAAAAATCTGTTTTTATTTAGAAATTTTCTAAAAACTTTGTTGGGCCTTAATTGGGTCATACGGACTCCGATTTTCAAAAACTCGGACTCTATTTCGCGTATTTTTCCGAGACGAACGCAATGGCATAGCCCATTTCCCTTGATTCAGATTTTATTATTTAATTCTGCCTTGTTTTGTGTTATATCTTGTTATTAAAATACGGGTTATTACATTCTCCCCTCCTTAAAGGATTTCGTCCCCGAAATCTCTAAGTTAGGAAGAACGTGTCCTACCATCCATCATCCATCTACTCACCACATCATCCACGAGTAACCATTGTCCTTAACAATTTCTAAATGCTGTATGATCATATGCAAAGGTGTGTGTATATGTACTTATCTAATGCGAAAATCAGGCGGTTACTGATTCAGTACACCTCCTTAATGCGAAGTATGCTAGTGAAATGCGTCCATATGTATGCAAATTCCTAGCCTAATTTTATAATTTCTACATGAGTGCACATAACATTCATCCATATGCAACATCCATGAGATAGCACAACAAGTTTCAGCCATGAATAAGTATAAGCACTCATGCATATGCAATATGAAGGTGTGTGAGCCGATCTTAGTGCCTAATGTGTATCATGCATCCACGAGTATCCACTTGCAAACACCTGCAACCACTTGCAACCGTCAAGCATAACATGTTTCAAATACATGTTTCATCCAAGGGGTTTCTACCTAAGGTTCTCATGACAAAGTTGCAAGATAAACAGGATAAACTTGGATAGCAAAAGAAAGATATGCTAAAGAGGAAAAGAGATCGAGAATGTACCCTCAAAAAGAAATGGATAAAGCCCAAGCATCTTCTCCTCTGTCTCCCAAGTTGCATCCTCTTCGGCTTCACTCCACTGAACCTTCACCAATTTGACCTCTCGATTCCTTAGTTTTCTGATCTCCGTTCCCAAGATATGAATCGGAGCTCTCCTCAAGGTTGCCTCTTTCTCTACTTCCACGTCTTCAAGAATGCTAGGTTCAACCACCTCAGCGGACTCATGTAGGCACTTTCGGAGATGCGAGACATGAAAGACATTATGCACTCCGGACAGCTTCTCGGGCAATTGCACTTTATAAGCCATCTTCCCAATTCTCTCTATGATAGGGAAGGGTCCTACGAATCTGGGTGCCAGCTTCCCAACTGCTCCAAAGCGAACCACATTACGCAAAGGAGAAACCTTCATGAAAACCATGTCTCCAACTTCGAACTCCAAGTCTGTCCTTCGCTTACCAGCATAGGATTTCTGTCTATCTTGGGCCGCTTTCATCCGTCTTCTCACCAATTCAACTTTCTCAGATGTGTCTCGTATCATATCGGGCCCAAGTACAAGCTTATCTGTTGTCTCCCACCAACAAGATGGTGACCTACACGGTCTCCCATATAGAGTTTCAAATGGTGCCATCCCTATGCTAGCTTGATAGCTATTGTTGTAAGCAAACTCCATAAGAGGAAGGTGGTCTTCCCAAGTACCACCAAAATCAAGAACACAAAGCCTCAGAAGGTCTTCTAGCACTCTATTCACCCTTTCGGTTTGGCCATCCGTCTGGGGGTGATAGGCTGTACTTAGATTCAACTGTGTACCCATCGCTTCCTGCAAGCTATTCCAGAATTGGCTAGTGAAGATTGGGTCACGATCGCTGACTATGCTAGAAGGAACCCCATGCAATCTTACTATTTCTCGAAGATAAACAGACGCCAGCCATGATGCAGTCCTTTTGCTTTTTACTGGGATAAAGTGAGCACTCTTCGTAAGTCGATCAACTATGACCCATATGCTCGTATTACCCTTTCTTGATCTAGGCAATCCATCCACAAAGTCCATAGAGATGCTCTCCCACTTCCATTGCGGGACCTCCAATGGATGTAATAGCCCACCTGGTTTCTTCGACTCAGCTTTCACTTGTTGGCACACCATGCACTTTGAAACATACTCTGCCACATCCTTCTTCATTCCAGGCCAAAAGAAAATGCGCTTCATATCCCTATACATCTTATCTCCACGAGGATGTATAGTCATTTTTGAGTGATGTGCTTCTTCGAGAACTTTATGCACCAAATCTCCCCTTTGTGGAACGCAGAGTCTTCCATCATGCCTTAGCCAACCCTTGTCATCAACAGTATATCTAGCAAGGTGACTAGACGTCTCACCACGAATCAACCTATCCATGATCTCAACTATCTGTGGGTCTTCTTTCTGCGAAGCCCCTACTTGATCAAGAAGTGTGGGTCTAAGCTCGAGAGATGCTAACGACCCTGTCATCGACTCATCTGCTGTCGTGAAATCAAAGGTTGCTAGGAACTCTAGGCTCTTCATCTCAACAAACAAGGGACTCAAAGCCAACCTCTTTCGGCTTAGTGCATCAGCCACAACATTACCCTTGCCAGGGGTATAAGCTATCTCGAAGTCATAAGATGCCAAGAATTCCATCCACCTTTGCTGCCTAAGAGTCAGATCTTTCTGCGAGAAGAGATACTTGAGTGATTTGTGATCAGTGTACAACTCAAACCTTTCGCCTAAAAGATAGTGGCGCCAGGACTTGAGTGCAAAGACAATCGCCGCTAACTCCAAGTCATGAGTGGGGTAGTTTTCTCATGAACTTTAAGTTGCCTACCCCCATAACATATCACTCTTCTCTCCTGCATCAGAACAGCGCCTAACCCCGTGCCACATGCATCGGTATATACGGTAAACATCTTATCGCCATCGGGTAATGCCAAAACTGGAGCTGTGGTAAGGGCCCTTTTGAGCCTTTGAAAAGCAAGCTCACACTCTAAGTCCTATGCAAAGACTAAGTTCTTCTTCGTCAATCTAGTGAGAGGGGCCGAAATCTTAGCGAAGTCTCTAATGAACTTCCTATAGTAGCCCGCCAGACCGAGAAAGCTTCGCACTTCGGTTGCATTCTTAGGAATCTTCCAGTCTTGAACTGCAACCACTTTAGCGAGATCCACGGCTATACCCTGCTTAGAAACTATATGCCCAAGAAACCGGACCTCCTTTTTCCAAAAGTGGCATTTGGAGAACTTGGCTTTCAACTGATGGGCTCTAAGCGTATCCATCACCTCCTTGAGGTGCCTAGCATGTTCTTCCTCGTCTTTTGAAAAGATCAGAATATCATCCACGAAGACAACAACAAACTTGTTAGGGAACTCCCTGAACACCCTACTCATCAAATCTACGAAGTAGGCGGGTGCATTAGTCAAGCCGAATGGCATGACAAGCCATTCAAAGAATCCATCTGGAGTCCTAAATGCAGTCTTATCAATGCTGTCTTCGGCCACTCTAAGCTGATGAAATCCGGTGGCTAAATCAAGCTGAGAGAAAACAGAAGCACCAACAAGCTGGTCGCAGAGGTCATCTATCCTCGGTAATGGATGCCTATTCTTCTTGGTCAGCTTGTTCAACTCTCGATAATCAACACATAGACGAAGCGAGCCGTCCGCCTTAGTAGCGAACATCACAGGAGCACCCCATTCGGAAATGCTTCGCCTAATAAAATTCTTCTCAAGTAGCTCCTTGATTTGCTTACTGAGCTCTCTCCTTTCACGCGGGGCCATGTGCCTAACTGGTAAGGAGACTGGTTTAGCATTATCAACCAGATAAATGCAGAAATCTATTTCTCGCTTAGGGGGTAACCCCTTAACTTCTTCAAAAACATCAGGGTATTCTCGAACCACCCTTACAGATTGCAGATCATCGATAGACGAGTCAAGAGATTTAAGATAACATAGCATGACGGGATCTAGCGGGTTGCAAGAAATCTCTAGGGTATTACCAAGGCGAGTCATGAGTCTCACCACCCTATGCTCACAATCGAGAATGGTTCTATAGCGGGACAACCAATCCATGCCCAAGATCAACCCGTATCCCGTGAACCCGAGAACATAAGCATCACACGAGAATTCTACGGTCAAGATGAAAATCCTCAAATCCATACAGATCATAGATAAATGGGCTGAACCCCCAATCGGATTTGAAACACTAACGGGATCCTCAACAAGACTAGTACTTAGGTGCAAACTTCCAACAACATCAGAAGAAATAAAGGTATGCGATGCGTCAGAATCAAACAAAGTGCGAACAGGAAAAACAGAAATATAAACAAGACTTTCCACAGAAATAGTACCTCGTTCCTGAACTGGAGCGGTGTTTAGAGCATGCACTTGCCCTCCAGATGAACCTGCGCGCTGAGTTTGTCCATGCCCCTTCTTCTTAGGGCAATCCTTGCTAAAATGTCCCGTCTCTCCACAATGAAAGCATCCACCCAATTTCATTCTCTTCTTCCTACAGTCCTTGGCTACATGCCCAACAATCCAACAGAAGTGGCACTTTCTTGTGTCCTTTGCCTTGTTCTTGTTGCCCTTGTTGTTCTTGTTGTTCTGATTACTCTGATTCCCTCCCCACTTGGAGTCTGTCTTCTTAGGCTGAGTTTCATTGGGCTTGACTTCCTTCTTCCCATTCTTATCCTCTCCCTGCAGCAATGCCATGTCTACCAGGCTCTCGAAAGTGGCCCCCATGGGTATATGTGACATGGCTAGACCTTGTAATGGCTCATTTAACCCTCGTGCAAAACGTAGAGCCTTCTTCTCGGGAGTATTGACCATGTCCAAACCGAATCGGGCAAGCTAGTTGAACTTATTCACATATTCTCTCACCGTCATGTCTCCTTGCTTCAAGGCTATGAACTTCTCTAGTTGCAAATTTGCCTCCGCAGGCGATAAAAACTTAAGCCCAAACCTTGCCCTAAAGTCGGCCCAGGTTTCTACGGGCCTAGTAGCACTGGTGTCCTCCCACCAATAAGAAGCTTCCTCCTTTAGTAGCCAAACCGCCAACAGAACCTTTCTACGGTCCTCTATATCAAAGATGGCAAAGAGATCTTCGGTCTCCTTCAACCAATTTCTTGCTTCCACAAAAGTCTCCGTCCCAATAAAATTATTGCCACCCATTGCCTTGAAGTCCTTGCAAACCTTGGCGAAATCGGCTTGTGGTTGCTGAGGAGGAGGAGGAGGGGGTGGAACCTCAGTGATAGTGGGAGTGGTTGCTGGACCTGCATTATTGGCCCTAGCTTCCAAGTACCTCCGGAACCATCCGGGAATGGTGACTCCCTCAAGAAGATTGAGATCGGCCATGCTGAAAAAGGAAAAGATAGATTTAGAACGAGGAAACGAAGGATAGTGCTTATGGATCTTGGGGGATAGCCTTTCAAAATAAACTAGACTTTTCTTTGGAAAATACTTAATTGGTTTTGAAAATAGCTTTTGAAAGTAACTTTAAAACCCTTTTTGCTCCAATCTCGTAAACCTTATGCTCTGATACCAAATGTAACACCCCACCTCCGCCAGTGCCACTCTTGCAAGGGCACTGACTTTGGAGGGGCGTTTAATTAAGGTAAACATGCATGCAGATATCACAAGACAGAACATATAAGTAAAAACAGAGTAAATATAGCAGCGGATAAAAACTAGCATATCAAAACCATAAGTTAAGTTACAACACAGTACTTGATCATTATTTTCCATAAACAAAGTCTAGAAACATAAAACTGGAAACTGGAAGGAAAACATAAAGTAGCTATCCCCAGAGTAGGAAACCATAGCAAGCTCAAGTCCAAAGCATACATGAGCTATCCAAGAAAAGCTGCTAAGATCCAAGCTATGTGCCGGTATTCCCACCCTGTAAACCTGGGGGGGGGGGGGGAAACGAAAGAAAAGAGGCGAAAGAAAATGAGTCAGTCAAAAGACTGGTAAGTCCTACCTACAATTGTAAAACAACTAATAAAGTTAACTATATATGTAAACAAGGATGAGTCATAGGATGATAACTAGCATGGAAAGAAAAGTCAACAAGATAGATCAAGTGTGGCACCGCATATACAAGGTTGAGGTTTGCACCAAGGGTACTAGTATCACAAGTCATATCAAGTGTAAACAAGAAGTGATCCCCAGGCCCAAGTTTGGCCCAACATCATGAATGATCCAATACCAAGGTCCAACTAGCACGGTCTAGTCGATCGGCTCTCCTAAAGCCTAACTCGTCAAGTGTCGGTGTCTTACGGCCCCACTACGAAGTGTAGCTAAACTGTGCTAGGTCCACCCTAGGGTGTATCAAGTCCTAGGGTGTCAACCACTGACACAAACCAAGCACGCACAGTTTAAACCTACTGGTGCCCGTGCCTGCTTTTTCAACTCCGGACCATGTGCACGACCATGGCCCGCCTGAACCTACACCGGCGCACCTACACAGCCGTCGTTTTGGTCGCTTACATGTCTTCCAAGTAATCGTGCCCCACCCTAGCCTAGTCCCTAGGGTATCATGATACAACCAAGAGGGTTACTGGTGCAAAGGACCACGCAACTAGGGTTTCCTTAATGGGTTAAACGTTGTTAACCCAACTCATCCAAGTACCAAGTTGGTTAAGTGTACCCAAGGTTCATGACTTAACCCTACCAACCCATCGTGTTTAATTGGTTAAGTATTCAAGCGGTCCATGACTTAACCCTACCATGTGGCATTAATTAATTTAATGCACCCAACCTCTCACATTAGACCTTGTTGTGGTTACTAGTTAGACCGGGCGGGTCCGGGTAGGTTTACACCACAACTTAGTCTAACCTCGGGTTTCACGTGCAACATGACCAACTACTCACATTGGGTCCTATTGCTTGTAGCCACTAGTTAAGCCGGTCGGTTCCGGGTAGGTTTATGCTACAAGCTCAACCCAACCTCGAGTTGGCCATCCTCATGTTTTCTAAGTGTCATGTCCATCATGTTTCCAAAACACATTACAAATTTTCAAGCAATTGGGTAGACCTAACTTAATAGGTAAATTCCCAATGGGTAGACCTAACTTAATAGGTAAATTCCCAAGCTTATGTTTTTATGTCTTTTAAGTTTACCCAACCCCAAACGCAATCCCCTCGCTTACATATCGCAATAGCGCATAAAGGATAGAAAGAGGGAACTTGGCAAAATCATGACATAAAGGTGTTGGAGCCACAAGTTAAACTTGGTGGCATATGAGACAAAGATGTGATCATAAACTTGCATATCATGTTATCAACGTGCAAAATATTCATAAGCATGCATAACATCATTTTAACTTGCATAGTGTTCATATGCATGCATAACATGGTTTCAACTTGCATAAGGTTCATATGCATGCATAACATGGTTTCAACTTGCATAAGGTTCATATGCATGCATAACATCAAACTTGGCAAATAGGCGGAACATGGCCATAGATAGCATGAGATAAGGACTAGTAACATGCATATAACATTATATGCATGTTAATACAAGGTTTATGAGACTTTCAAAGTTGCATCATGCAACATTTCCAACCAAAGATCATATCTTTCTATGCATAAAGCCAAGGTAATGACTTTACTAACATGCATAGAGTAAGCTTATGTATAAAATCATAAGATCAAAGCACATATCATGATTAACCCCAAACTCAACTTGCAACATAACATATTAACTTCATAGTTAAAATACAAGAGTAGAAATAGGCTTACTATGCTATGAAGACTCAAATGAGTATAGCAAATGTAAGAAACCCCCTTATGCAACTAATTAAAACCCCAAAATGCAAGCAAACTTGATCAAGGCTCCTCCTTTATGATGCCAATAGAGAAACAAGACTTTAATGCAAGCTAAAGAGGATCATACAAGCCTAAATACACTTGTATGCATGGAAATCTCTTGAAAATTGATTTAGGAATTTATGAAGAGAGTGGAGGCCATGAGAGGATTGATTTTGCCATAGTTTAGTTGTAGGATAGATTAATGAGGATTTAGGGTAGGTTAGGGTCTTATTTATAGATTAGGCAAGTGATTTAGACCATAGGATTAAACCCTAGTTCTCATCTCAGCCCTCCAAATCGAATCTGGCCCCCAAGCTCAACACAAACCCAAAATGGTGCACCAGGCAGGACTGGACGTCTGGGCCAAGTCGACAGCCAAGTCGACAGGGCTGTCGACCTGGTCAAACCCAGTCGACTCCCAAGTCGACAGGGCTGTCGACTTGGGTACTGTGGCGGGAATTTTCCCGCCTTGGCCCAACTGGCCCAATTTCCAAGCTTAGATTTGAATTTAAAAATATGTTTTTATTTAGAAATTTTCTGAAAACCTTGTTGGGCCTTAATCGGGTCATACGGACTCCGATTTTCGAAAACTCGGACTCTATTTCGCGTATTTTTCCGAGACGAACGCAATGGCATAGCCCGTTTCCCTTGATTCAGATTTTATTATTTAATTCTGCCTTGTTTTGTGTTATATCTTGTTATTAAAATATGGGTTATTACAAGAATCATGGCGCTTTTGGAAGTCATCACCAAGTTTCTCCCATCCACGCAACTTTTGATAAAAGATATCTCTTACGATGTTCCATTTGGTCTCAAGTTGACTCTTAGCAGTTTTGAGCTGGGTGTGTGTTTGACTTATAACCGCATCCACCACTTTAAGAAAATCATCGGCGTCATTTATACTTACTCCACAATCAATGTAAAGCCCTTTCAAGTTCCAACCCGGGAGTTTTTCGGTAAGGGAGATGTTCTTCGAGCTAGGAGTATGGCGAGGTTTGTTAATGATCGAATGGATCTCAGCAGAAGGACCAGGAGGGCCAGAGGATGAAGGAAGTCGGGGTTTGATAGGCAGCTTCTCTACTCAGGAATGCTTATAAGAACCATCCCTTTCTCATTTCCTTCCTCACTCCCTTTCATTGGGAGTGTCTTCCCTTTGCCAACTGCGCCTTCTAGCCTCTTCCTCTTCTTCCTCGCGTATCTTTTTTCTTTGTTCCCTAGACAAAATAGATTCTGATACATGGAGAAACTGAGAAGAGAGCTTCGAAGGTGGAGGAGGATGGGGTTGCTCATGGTGACGGGATGATTGCCGAGGATCGGACTGTAGTAAGTGCTTCAGATCAATAGCTTTGCTCCTTTTACTGAAATCTGACCTGATTCCTGACAAGAGTTTCCCGTACATGTCTAAACCTGAAATGAGTCATGCATTAGCTTTCGATACTTAAAACTATAATGTGTCTAAGGGTGCTAAAGCAAGATACCAACATAGGAAAATAATTGAAATACACAAGATTGAATTTCATTAAAAAATACTGCTATTAATAGACCAATCACATCCTCTGAGTTTAAGGGAATTCCTAAAGGTTTAAGATGCTTTTCCGAATCAGTTAAGGCTACATCCCTAAGTCCGGTTTCTATGGTTTGATAGTTGAGAGGCTGAGTAACCGAACCATCCTGACTAAGATATCTAGCAGAGTTAAGATCACTCAAATTGTCAAATGTACCTGTAGAATCTTCTTTAGCTGCATTTTCAGTAGGAGAAATTCCGGTTGTAGTCTCAGTATTTGGATCAGTTTCTAAAACAACTACGTCTTCACCATCATGTTCAATCCTGCACTCAAGATTAGAAGAATTCACTTCACTATCACCTCTTTTAGCCTGTTCGGAATCTAATTCTAGCTCAAGAGGCAGGAAAATGTTCTCTTTCTCGATTAACTCAACCGACATTGTGGTGCCTTCGCCTCTATGATGGTTAGAGTCTTCATCCTAATCCAAAGTCTTCGATGAGGGCGACATTCTTCCACTAGCAGACCCACAACATCTTTTCAAGGAAGGGTCGACGGAAGGGTTCCGATCAGCTTGAGTTACACTCCTGTCGTCCGGAATTACTAAATCTGATTTCGTAAGGTTAGGCTTAGGAGTGGAAGGTCCAGCCTTACATAAACATTTCCTTAAGGGGTTGAGTAGTTCGTGTCGGTGAAGTATGCTATCTGTAATTAAAAGCTTCCTACTTCTCTTAGCCTCGTCAATAGCATTTAGTGATTCGAATGTGTCTTTAATAGAAGGGGGAGCTTTGCTGTCCTTAATCAGGGTGGGGAGTACTGCATTTCAAAAGGAAATGATGTAAGAACATATAACTCAAAGGAAAGTAAAGTCAAGACCTCTGAATAAGATATATATACCTCCATTTGTCCATTGCCCTCGGAATGGCTCGGGGCATCTGACGAAGAAAAATTGCTCAAAAACCCTGAAACACTGTCCGGTAATCCGAGAACCAGCTTCCGGTTCCTGGCACCTTCAACATGCATAATAGAGGGTGTGTCCTTCTTACTCTTGAATGAACACAGGTACCGAAGGTCCTGGAAAGTAGGCTCTTGCCTTATCTTATCCATGAAAAGGACATAAAGGCCCAGCAGAACTGTGTAACCATTAGGGTGTAGTTGGAAAGGGGCGATGCCTAGATGGTTTAAGATTCTCCCTAAAAAAGGATTAAACAGGGGAATAGCACTACCTGCTAGCATTTGTCTGCTTATAGTAACATATCCAACATGGGGGTCATCAGCAAAAACGTTATCCTGTGGTAATATGGCATCTGTAAGAGGAATTCCGTACTGACCACACAATAGTTCGTGTTTCTCCTGAGTAACAGTAGTACTCTGTATCGCTTGATCCCTAGTTTAATCGGGAGAAGATCCAGAGGAAGGGGGCGAAAACTTGGCTAGAGGTAGTAGCTGTTTCAGTCTCGGAAACCTTGTTTGTAAAGGGATCGGTTTGTGCCGAGGAGGTCTCTTTACTTTGAGAAAGGATTTTCTTTTCAATAGTCATTCTACACAAATATACTTGAATACATTTCAGTTTTCTAGCGACAAGGTTCAAGGATTGGAGATGAGAAAACACATCAAAGAGTTAAAACAAAGATGATGAACACTAGAGCAAGGCGTGTGTGGACATTGGAGTTAAGTCATTACGGCACGAGCTTCGTGTCGATTCACGACATGAGATTCATGTTGGTTTGCGGCATGAGGTTCACATCGGTGCACGACATAAGACTCATGTCGATTCACGACATGAAGCTCATGTCGATCCACGACTTGAAGCTCGTGCTCATCAATGACTTAAAACTCATGTCAATCCACGACTTGAAGCTCGTGCACATCAATGACTTAAAACTCATGTCAATCCACGACTTGATGCTTGTGCTCATCAATGACTTAAAACTCATGATGATCTACGACTTGAAGCTCGTGACGGTCCATAGCATGGAACTCATATTAATCCATGGTTTGAGACCCATACCGGTCCACATCTCGAGAATCATGTAATTCCTAGGCTAAAACTCATACTACTTTTGCGTGTTTGATGGATCGCATGATTTCTACGGATTGGAATGTCATGACGACATGAGCATCATGTCGTTCATCTGACTAGGGATCTTAAGGATAATTCAAAATCACGCAAGAACAACATAAGTTCTACGATTCATACATTTTAACAAACGATATACTTACATATGGCAAGGATAAAGTTTAAAAAAAGAAAGAAAAACAACATGACATTTCACATCCATTGTACACAACCAATCCGTCACAAATAAGACCCAATCATGATTCACAACATTTCAAGATAACAAAATCATTAAAACAGTTCACACAATTGCAACTGAGTCGAAACTGAAATTAAATTCCCAAATTTTATACAAATCTAAGCATTCAAAGGATCAAAAAACAAGATCAGAACCTGACATATAGGCAGAATCTCTCTTGGGTGACCGGTAATGGAGAAAGGCTTCGCTCTTGGTGACGCAAATTATCGAGATGATTCAGATCACTTCTGAACAAAGACTTGATTGGGTTGGAATTTGGATTTGGCCAAAGTTGAAATCGACAGGGTTGAGAGATGCTCCGTTGATGAGCTCAAAGGAAGAGACAGTCCGCCATTAACGACGAAGAAGCTTTAGATATGATTGGGAATGAAAGGGAGAATGACTTGATAAGTTATATACAGATGCGAAGGAAAATGGGCCGATCCAGATCGACTTAACGCCCAGGACGACATAAGTTACGGAGCGAAATGAAAAAGGGATAAAATGACTTGCGGCATGGTTATATGAATGGACCGATTAATAAGTTAATATAAATCCGTGACTAAAGAGGTTGGTAACATTATGGTTCGAAGCCCATGTCATTTTTCAATAACACGAACTTCGAGGGGAAAATGTTAACCCATAAAAAGATGGGTCAAATATATTATAGGAGTGGTGCATAAGTCATGTCGTCAGAGGACAAATCGTTTGTCCCAGCCTCAAAACCGATTCGATTTCAAACCATGTCGTATAACGCCATGTCGCTAATTATCATGCCGTGTCCATATCATAATGATGAAACCAAGTCAAACTCGAGTTCACAGCGTGGATGCCAAGGCGCTTCAAGGCCATATCGCAGGACAAGAGCACAAGATCGAGCCATGTCGCACCACACCACGTCGCCCCGGGGAAACCAGGTTGGCCCCAAGTAGTGTCGCCTTTCATTCATGGCGACAAAGTAAAGTAAAAGCATCAGGCAATCACGACGTCCATCCACCATGTCGTTCAGCGACATAAGGAACAAGTGAACGACATGAGGAGAAGGCTACTACTCAAGATCTCAATGCAAACCATATCGTGACCTACTTATGCCGCAAGATAAGAAAGCCAAGCCATTAGAGTCATGTCGCAAAGGAGGAAGTTCATCCATACTACATCAGGTCGCTTGCAATCATGTCGCGCCCTTCCATGTCGTGCACCATTCATAAAATCGAGGCTAAGTCATCATGCAACATGGCACCACGGCGTGCTGTAGGCCTAAGGCACAAAGAAACATAAAGTTACACAACATGAGTCATGCTGTCCGGCCTCCATATCGTTTAATGACACAAAGGGCTAGTCGCCATTCAAAGTCCGAAGCTAAACCATGCAGCGTCTCGCTCATGTCGCCTCCAACGAACGTTGAATCACACCAACGATACGAGCCATGATAGGAAAATTCATGTCGTGTCGAGAGTTCAAGACGCCAGGGGCTTAACACGCCAGATGACATAACTCATGTCGTTAGTATGCCAGGAGCGACATGGGTCGTGGCATTTTCCTATGTAATTATAGAATTTCCACCTGGTCCAGAAATCTCCTATAAATACCCCCTCACTTCTTCATTTTGGGGGGGGGGGGATCTTGAGACCACGAAGTGCTGCCAAAATATTTCACAACAATTCTAACATCCATTCAACATCATAGATTGAGGATTAATCTATGGATCATGATCTCTATCAAACACCCAAATGATTCACGAATTGAAGATTGATTGAGCAAGCCTACATGAAAGAGGGATTCCTTTCAATTCTACAAAATCTAAATTAAATCTCCGCTGAATAATTCTCTTCTCAATAATCTTTAGTAGATTAAGTGTAATTCATGAGCAAGGGAGTGATAAAATTGATGTAAGAGAGAAGTTAATCTTGTAATCTTCATATTGATAATGGAATCTCTTACAAAAGTGGATGTAGACCCTTACTGGGTTGAACCACTATAAAACCTGGTGTCTTTACTTACATTTCAATCGTTGTAAGGCTCCACTTTTCATTTTTGTGAGACATTTCTTCACATTTTTGGTGTTTTGCCCAATTTTGGGGAAAACATATTCTATTATAATATTCTATACTAAAGTACTAATACATATATAACTATCCCTGATTCTATGATATCCTTATATCCTTATATCTCCCTCCAAACCTATGATTCTAAGCCTATAAGATTATAACTCCCCCTAAAATTATGACTATACTAGTCTAATAGAAGGATAATAAACTGAGCAATCCAATCAATATTTACAATCAATCCAAGCAATCAACCAAATTAAATAATATATGTTAATAAACACTTCTTAAACCTTCAACTAATCCTAGAAACTATAACACTCCCCCTTAATCTAATACCAGACTAAACCAAGCCTATACTCTAATTCTCATAAAACTATAATAAGATTTTTAATTAGACTAAGAAACAATTCTATAATATAAGTTAAGTCAAACAAGTCAACCAAGTCAAACAAGTCAATCAAGTTATTTATGTTAAACAAATTGGACAAATTAGTTTTGTCAAACAATTCAACCAAGTCAACCAAATCAAACAAATCAATCAAGTAAAACAGGTCAATTAAATCAAAGTAAATATGTAATGTGTTCAATTAGTAATCCTATATATTTCTACGATAGTAATTCCCTATATAGTGTACTTGTTATGAAAAGTTAATATATAATGCAGTGTGGGAAGTATGTTGGTTATAATGTAGTATGACATGTATGTCATATACAAAACAATATGAACGAAATGAAACTTATGATATGAATGATTTTAATTTGAAATTCAATTGTAATTTGATATGAAATAAGATATATAATGATAGTATGTAGAATGATTTAGTGATGATATCTACTTCAGTAAAATATATTCAAAGTACTATCTAACTATTATGCATATATATTATAAATTATTTGAATCAAGCAAAGATAATGTTAATTTCTAGACTTAGGTTAATTATATTAATGAAAGTGTTTAATAGAATAACAAGGATAAGAGTCTAATTTAAAAAATATTCGTGGTAAGTAGTAAAATATTCAGAAAATTACGAAGTTATATAATATTATTTGGGTAAATATAGTAAAAATTGAAGATCATTTTTAAGAGAATATAAAATTTGTTTCATATAAAGTAAGCTATATAAACATATATTCATAATTATATATGAAAAACTAATTTCAAAAGAACCAATTTATCTAAAATTATAAAAGAGATAAATTTCTATATCTAACTATGTGCATAGATGTATATTCCTAAATGTAATGATAATTATGAAAATATTTTAAGGTGTACCTCTTTTGCAATCCTCCCTTTTGTGGTCCTTCCATTGTTATGAACCATACGTTCACATCTTTCAGAATTTGATGATGAAATCAGATCTATTGCGACAGGTTCGTTTTTCTGGTCAGGATAGTATATTCATTTGCTGAATTTGAACACCGTATGAGAAAGATATCGAAGATTTAATAGTTCAACCAACTTGGCACCAAAATTTGAATTTGAATTTTGAATTTTGAATGAATGGACACTTCAACTACTATATAAAGGCCAAAAAGTCATGTCTCTTCATAACCACTTCTCTTCTTCTTCATCATCTCGTTTTTCATTTTCAATTAGATTTTCAGAAGGCATAACTTCTTCATTTCTTGACGGAATTGGACGAAATCAGCGGCAAGTCAAAGAGAAATTCAAGTACTACGATTGAGTAACAGTTTGGTGATGAATTTGGATGATATTGGGGTGTAGCAAGTCGAAACAGTAAGTGAGATGCATTAAATCTTGCAACAGTTTTTCAGTTTTGCAAAGTCAACTTCAAATAGTCATATCTCGCTCAATTTTGATCGGAATTTGACAATTTACCCATCAAATTGACCGCGAGAACGAGAACTACAATTTGAAAAAAGATTTGAGACAAAATAGTTTAACATGTGGATGCAATTTTAAGATAATCGTCGATTGTTTTGGTTTCCTTCTCTCTTTATTCCCCAAAACTTCATTTGATCATTACTTTATCAATTCTTAACGTATTTACATGAAACCAGCGGCATTCCAAAAAAAAATGAAGATAAATAAATTATTGAATCTACCTGTATATGGGAATCAAAAGTTTCTACTTATCTGGTACCCATTTTGTAACGAACAGTAATTTTCAACCTTGAAAATCAGCACAAAACACCATGTTGACTATTCAAATATCGAATATACTCGATCATTAATAAAAAGAAATTAGAGGGTGAGAAATAGAAAGAAAGAAATTAGAATAGAAGAAGAAGAAGATCACTATAGAATAGAATCAGAGTAAATGCGAATCTCATAGAGGAAAAAATAAAATATATTTTTTAACAACTTTTGAAATACAAAAGTATGTGTAACGTCCCGTATTTTCATGGGTGAATAATTAATTTATTTAATTATTAAATATCGATTTGGCGATATCGATAATATAAATTAAATAATATAAATATTGAATTAATATAAATAGAAGAATAATATATTTATTTCCAAAATAGTCGGTGTAACACCCCACCTCCGCCAAGGTAACTCTTGCAAGTACATTGGCTTTGGAGGGGCGTTTAAACGAGGTAAACATGCATGCAGATATCACAAGACAGAACATATAAGTAAAATAGAGTAGTAAAGCAGCGGATAAAACTAGCATTTCAAAACCATAGTTAAGTTACAACAAAGTAACTGGTCATTATTTTCCATCTTACAAAGTCTAGATAAAAGCATAAACTGAAAAACTGAAATACATAAAATACTATCCCCAAAGTGAAGTGATAAACCATAGCTAGCTCATTGTCCAAAACCGTACATGAGCAAATCCAGTAAGAAAGCTGAAAAGATCCAAGCTAAGCTCCAATGTTCCCGCCCTGAGAACCTGAGGGGGGGGAAACGGAAGAAAAGAGGCGAAAGAAAACTGTTCAGTCAAAAAGACTGGTAAGCCCTACTATTATCAGTCTATGAACTAGTAAAGTTAACTGGCATGAGAAGCTGAGATGAACATAAGGATAACAACATACTGGCATGATGATTGACTAACAAGATAGATAAAGGTGTCATCGCATAATCAAGGTTAAGTTTTGCACCACGGTTGTACTAGCATTCTAACATGTCAAGTAAAAACAAGAATTGATCCCTTGGCCCAAGCTTGGCCCAATATCATGGGGTGACCTAAATCAAGGTCCAACTACTCGGTCTAGTCGATCGGCTCCCTATAAGCCTAACTCGTCAGGTGTCGGTGTCATTCGGCTTAATCATGTAATGTAGTTGACTGTGCAGGGTCCACCCTAGGGTGTATCTGGCCCTACGGTGTAACCCTCAGACACCATACCATGATGCACAGTCCAAACCTACCGGTGCCCGTGTTCAACTCCGGACTTAATGTGCACGACCATGGTCCGCCTTAACAACCGGGGCATCATTCAGCCGTCTCTTTTGGTCTCTTACAATCAGCCCAGTAATCGTGCCCCACCCTAGCCTAGTCCTAGGGTCTTATGATACTATCTAGAAGGTTACTGCTGAAAAGGACCACGCAACTAGGGTTTCTTAACAGGTTAAATGTGGTTAACCCGATCCAAACGTGGATTAAATTGGTTAAGAGTACCCAAGGTTCCTGACTTAACCCCGATCAATCCATCAAGCCCAAATTGGTTAAGTATTAAGTGGATCATGACTTAACCCTAATCAGGAGGCAATAATTAACTTAATGCGCTTTAACCTCTCACGTTAGACTTTGTTGTGGTTACTAGTTAAGCCGGGCGGGTCCGGGTAGCTTTACACCACAACTAGGTCTAACCTCGGGTTCGAGCACAACATGACCAACTTCTCACATTGGGTCCTATTGTTTGTAGCCACTAGTTAAGCCGGGCGAGTCCGGGTAGATTTATGCTACAAACTCAACCCAACCTCGAGTTGGCCACACTCCTCTTTTCTAAGTGTCATGTCCATTATGTTCCCAAAACATAATTACATATCACGTCATGTTATAAAAACCATGTTCGTGTCATAATGTTACCCAACCCCAACGTAATCCCATCGTTTACATAATCGCAACAACGCATAAAGGATAAAATAGGGAACTTGGCATAATCATGATAAAAAGGTGTTGAAGCCACAAGTTTAACATGGTGGCATATGAAATGTACATATGTTCATATACTTGCATATTGCATTATTAGGCTTCAAAAGCATGCATAAAACCTAACTTAGCATACAAGTGATACATGGTGACAAATGACATGTAGAAGTTGCTAGAAGTTCGCATTTGGCCTCACATGCAAGTTATCATAAGGGATATGATAACTTCCATGTTGCCAAAATGCAACCTTTATCATAAAGCTTGAAGCTTTAAGCTCACAACTTCAAGTTTAACTTGCATAACATGATAACATGATCAACCCAAACTTGCATAACATAGCAACATGTGTCATACATAATGATTAAACCAACTTGCATAATGATCATCCAAACTTGCATAAAATGATCAACCAAACTTGCATATAATGATCAACCAAACTTGCATATAATGATCAACCCCAAACTGGCATCATCCATTAACTTTAGAGTTCAAAGAAAGAAAGTAGAAAAGGGCATACAATGCTATGAAGGCACAAATAAATAGTTATTAAATGATTGAGACGAAGCCCTTATGCAAGCACCAAAAACCCAAATATGCAAGCTCCAAATGAAAACCCTTGAGCCAAATCAATAAAAACCCTTGATTTGTAATAGAAATGTTGCAACTTGACTTGAATGCAAACTAAGAACACTCATATAGGCTTGAAAATACTTGTATGCACTCAAAATCTCTCATAGAAATAAACTTAGGAATTTTAGCATGAGAGTGGAGGCCATGAGAGGAACAAATTTGGCATAGTTTAGTTGTAGGAATGAATAATGATGATTTAGGCTAGGCTTAGGGGTCTTTTTATAGAGTTTTAGGATAGTATTAGCCATAGGATTAACCCTAGATTCAATCAGAGCCATCAAATCCCGTCACTAGCCAACAAAACAGGTCAAAACAGCCAAAATGGGTGCACCTGGCCGACCTGGCCGACCAGGGAGGTCGACCCCCAGGTCGACCCTAGGGTCGACTCCCCAGTCGACCTGGGGGGGAGGTCGACTCCCCAGTCGACCCCCAGGTCGACCCCCCTGGTCCTGGCGGGAATTTTCCCGCCACTTCTGATTTCTCTGAAATTTGAATTTGTTTTGAATTTGAATTTTCCGTGAAACTTCGCGAGGCCATATCTTGGTCATACGGACTCCAATTTTCGAAAACTCGGACTCTATTTCGCGTATTTTTCCCAGACGAACGCAATGGCAGAACCCGTTTCCCTTGATTCAGATTTTACAGTTTAATTCTACCTCGATTTATGTTATAACATGTTATTCAAAAATACGGGTTGTTACATTCTTCCCTCCTTAAAGGATTTCGTCCTCGAAATCTCCAAGTTAGGAAGAACGTATCCTACCATCCATCATCCATCTACTCAAAACATCATCCATGTGCAGTCATTTACCTTATGGGATTCTAAATGCTGTATGATCATCTGCAAAGGTTTGTGTATATGTACTTATCTAATGCGAAAATCAGGCGGTTACTGATTCAGTAAACCTCCTTAATGCAAAGCATGTTAGTGAAATGAGTCCATATGTATGCAAATTCCTAACATAACTCATAGTCTCTACATGAGTGCACATAACATTCATCCATATGCAACATCCACGTGATAGCATAACAAGTTTCATCTATGAATAAGCATAAACACTCATGCATATGCGGTATGAAAGTGTGTGAGCCGATCTTAGTGCCTAATGTGTATCATGCATCCACGAGTATCCACGTGCAAACACTTGCAACCACTTGCAACCATCAAGCATAACATGTTTCAAATACATGTTTCATCCAAAGGGTTTCTACCTAAGGTCCTCATAACATGATTAACGAGATAACTAGATAAACAAGATAAACATGGATAGCAAAAGAGAGATGTATTAAGAAAAGAGATCGAGAATGTACCCTCAAAAAGGAATGGATAAAGCCCACGCATCTTCTCCTCGGTTTCCCAAGTTGCGTCTTCCTCGGCTTCACCCCGCTGAACTTTCACCAACTTGACCTCTCGATTCCTTAACTTCTTGATCTCTGTTCCCAAAATACGAATCAGAGCTTTTCTCAAGGTTTCTTCTTTCTCTACCCCAATGTCTTCGAGAATGCTTGGCTCAACCACTTTGGCGGACTCATGAAGGCACTTTCGGAGATGCGAGACATGAAAAACATTATGCACTCCGGCTAGCTTTTCGGGCAATTCCACCTTATAGGCCATCTTTCCAATTCTCTCTATGATTGGGAAGGGTCCTACGAACCTTGGTGCCAGCTTCCCAACTGCTCCAAAACGTACCACATTACGGAAAGGAGAAACCTTCACGAAAACCATGTCTCCCACTTCGAATTCCAAATCTGCCCTTCGCTTGTCAGCATAGGATTTCTGTCTATCTTGGGCCGCTTTCATCCTTCTTCTCACTAATTCAACTTTCTCGGATGTGTCCCGTATCATATCGGGCCCAAGTATAAGTCTATCTGTTGTCTCCCTCCAACAAGATGGTGACCTACACGGCCTCCCATACAAAGCTTCAAATGGTGCCATCCCTATGATGGCTTGATAGCTATTATTATAAGCTAACTCTACAAGAGGAAGGTGGTCTTCCCAAGTACCACCGAAGTCGAGAACAAAAAGCCTCAAAAGATCTTCTAGCACTCTATTCACCCTTTCGGTTTGGCCATCCGTCTGGCGGTGTAGGCTGTACTAAAATTCAATCGCTTACCCATCGCTTCTTGCAGACTATTCCAGAACTGGCTAGTGAAAATTGGGTCACGATCGCTAACTATGCTAGAAGGAACTCCATGCAACCGCACTATCTCTCGAAGATAAACAGTTGCTAGCCATAATACGGTCCTCTTGCTTTTCACTGGAATAAAATGGGCTCTCTTTGTAAGTCTATCAATTATTACCCATATCCCATAAAGCCCAAATAGTTTGGTGACGAACATCTTCACCCCAACCGTATATCACAAACAGGCGAGTCATACTCCTTATGGGGTTTGCAACAGAACTAAGATTGAGGATAGGACCGAGAGGATAAACTTAAAAGATAGCATGCGAGTAAGCTCTACGGAACAATAGGGATCAAGGATATACTCTTAGAAAGAGATTTAATGCGCGTATCTAGTCTTCAATCTTCTAAGCCGCATTTTCTTGTGCTTAATCCCATCGTGCCTTGACCGTCTTTTAACTTCACAACTCCGTAGTTCTTAATTCTTATTTCCATAATATGAGTTAGAACTCATTTCGCCGTTGCCTCTCGTTCCACTTCCACTTATTCTTTGCCTAAAATACTTGGCTTAAACATAACTGCGTGCTCATGGTTTCGTGCAAGCTTTCCAAGATTCGTTAGTGAATCTTGGATCTCGTTTACATATTATACGGTATCCCACGTAGAAAACTATCTCTTGAAAACAGTTCCAATCCACGTTGCCAAACTGGAGCTGAGGTAAGGGCTCTCTTGAGCCTTTGAAAAGCAAGCTCACACTCCAAGTCCCATGCAAAGACTAAGTTCTTCTTCGTCAACTTAGTAAGAGGGGCCGAAATCTTAGCGAAGTCCCTGATGAACTTCCTATAGTAGCCCGCCAGACCAAGAAAGCTTCTTACTTCGGTTGCATTCCTAGGAGTCTTCCAGTCTTGAACCACAACCACCTTCGCGGGATCCACCGCTATGCCTTGCTTAGAAACTATATGTCCAAGAAACTGAACTTCCTTTCTCCAGAAATGACATTTGGAGAACTTGGCTTTCAACTGATGCGCTCTAAGCGTATCCATCACTTCCTTGAGATGCCTAGCATGCTCTTCCTCATCCTTTGAGAAGATCAGAATATCATCCACAAAAACAACAACAAATTTGTTAAGGAACTCCCTGAGCACCCTACTCATCAATTCTACGAAGTAGGCGGGTGCATTGGTCAAACCGAATGGCATGACAAGCCATTCAAAGAATCCGTCTGGAGTCCTAAACGCAGTTTTATCAATGCTATCCTCGGCTACTCTAAGCTGATGGAATCCGGTGGCTAGATCTAGCTGAGAGAAAACAGAAGCACCTACAAGCTGGTCAAAGAGATCATCAATCCTCGGTAAAGGGTGCCTATTCTTCTTTGTCAGCTTGTTCAACTCTCGATAATCAACACATAGACGAAGCGAACCATCCGCCTTAGTAGCGAATACCACCGGAGCACCCCATTCAGGAATGCTTCGCCTAATAAAATTCTTCTCAAGCAACTCCTTGATTTGCTCACTGAACTCCCTTCTCTCACGAGGGGCCATGTGCCTAACGGGCAATGATACTGGCTTGGCATTTTCAATTAGGTAAATGCGGAAATCTATCTCTCGTTTAGGGGGTAACCCCTTAACTTCTTCAAAGACATCAGGATAGTCTCGGACCACCCTTACAGATTGCAGATCATCGATGGACGAGTCGAGAGATTCAAGATAACATAACATGACGGGACCTCTAGGGTTACAAGAAATTTCTAGGGTATTACCGAGGCGAGTCATGAGCCTTACCACCCTATGCTCACAATCGAGGATGGCTCCATAACTGGACAACCAATCCATGCCCAAGATCAACCCATATCCCGTGAATCCGAGAACATAAGCATTACACGTGAATTCTACGGCCAAGATAGAAATCTTCAAATCCACACAAATCATAGATAGATGAGCAGAACCCCCAATTGGATTTGAAACACTAACGGGATCTCAACTAGACTAGTACTTAGGTGCAAACTTTCAACAAGATCAGAAATAAAACTATGCGATGCGCCAGAATCAAATAAAGTATGAACAGGGAAATCAGAAATGTAAACATGACTTTTTTACAGAAACGCTACCTCGACCAAAAGCTGGAAGAGTGAGGAGAGCCTGCAACTGCCCTCCAGAGGGTCCTGCTTGCTGAGTTTGCCTCTTCCCTTGTCCTAGCTTTTTCGGGCAATCCTTGCTATAATGTCCAGACTCTCCGCAATGAAAACACTCGCCTAACTTCCTTTTCTTCTTCCTGCAATCTTTGGCTATGTGCCCAGTAATCCCACAGAAGTTACACTTCCTCCTTTCTCTTGACTTGTTGTCCTTGCTATTGTTGTTCTTGCCCCCTTTTCCGGAATCTACCTTCTCGCCCTGAGACTCATTTGCCTTGACCTCCTTCTTTCCACTCTTATCTTCCTCTTGAAGTAGGGCCATATTTACCAAACTCTCGAAGGTCGCCCCCAGGGGTATATGAGACATGGCCAAACCGCGCAATGGCTCATTCAATCCTAGAGCAAAGTGTAGGGCCTTCTTCCAAGCTGTGTTAACCAATTCTAGACCGAACTGAGCAAGTTGATTAAACATATCCACGTATTCCCTAACTGTCATGTCCCCTTGCTTTAGAAATAGGAACCTCTCCATCTGAAGGTTCTCTTCTATTGATGAAAGAAACTTTAATCCAAACCTTCTCCTAAAGTCATCCCAAGTCTCAATTGGTCTAGTAGTGGTGGTGACTACCCACCAATAAGCAGCTTCCCCTTTCAATAGGCATACCGCCAACAGAACTTTCCTACGATCTTCCACATCAAAGATAGCAAAGAGGTCTTCAGTTTCCTTCAACCAGTTTCTTACCTCCATAGAAGTCTCCGTTCCGACAAAATTCTTGCAACCCATCGCCTTAAAGTCTTTGCAAAACTTGGCGAAATCCCCTTGCGGATGCTGAGGGGGAGGAGGAACCTCAGCTACGGGAGGAGGAGAGATGTTAGCGACGGGGGAAGAAGGAGGAATGTTTGCGGGGACGGCTTCATTTGCCCTTTCCTCCATAAATCTCCGGAACCAGACGGGTACTTGTACGCCTTCCATGATGTTAAAGCGATCGGCCATACTAAAACGAAGAAAAAAGATAGATTCAGAACGAAGAAACGAAGGATAGTGCTAATGGCTTTTGGGGAATAGCCTTTTAAAATAAACTAGACTTTTCTTGGAAAATACTTGATTGGTTTTGAAAATAGTTTTTCAAAAGGTAAGTTTTAAAAACCTTTTGCTCAGATCTTGTAAACCTTATGCTCTGATACCAAATGTAACACCCCACCTCCGCCAAGGTAACTCTTGCAAGTACATTGGCTTTGGAGGGGCGTTTAAACGAGGTAAACATGCATGCAGATATCACAAGACAGAACATATAAGTAAAACAGAGTAGTAAAGCAGCGGATAAAACTAGCATTTCAAAACCATAGTTAAGTTACAACAAAGTACTTGGTCATTATTTTCCATCTTACAAAGTCAAGATAAAAGCATAAACTGAAAAACTGAAATACATAAAATACTATCCCCAAAGTGAAGTGATAAACCATAGCTAGCTCAATGTCCAAAACCGTACATGAGCAAATCCAGTAAGCAAGCTGAAAAGATCCAAGCTAAGCTCCAATGTTCCCACCCTGAGAACCTGAGGGGGGAAACGGAAGAAAAGAGGCGAAAGAAAACAGGTCAGTCAAAAAGACTGGTAAGCCCTACTACTATCAGTCTATGAACTAGTAAAGTTAACTGGCACGAGAAGCTGAGATGAACATAAGGATAACAACATACTGGCATGATGATTAACTAACAAGATAGATAAAGGTGTCATCGCATAATCAAGGTTAATTTTTGCACCACGGTTGTACTAGCATTCTAACATGTCAAGTAAAAACAAGAATTGATCCCTTGGCCCAAGCTTGGCCCAATATCATGGGGTGACCTAAATCAAGGTCCAACTACTCGGTCTAGTCGATCGTCTCCCTATCAGCCTAACTCGTCAGGTGTTGGTGTCATTCGGCTTAGTCATGTAATGTAGTTGACTGTGCAGGGTCCACCCTGGGGTGTATCTGGCCCTACGGTGTAACCCTCAGACACCATACCATGATGCACAGTCCAAACCTACCGATGCCCGTGTTCAACTCCGGACTTAATGTGCACGACCATGGTCCGCCTGAACAACCGGGGCATCATTCAGCCGTCTCTTTTGGTCTCTTACAATCAGCCCAGTAATCGTGCCCCACCCTAGCCTAGTCCTAGGGTCTTATGATACTATCTAGAAGGTTACTGCTGAAAAGGACCACGCAACTAGGGTTTCTTAACGGGTTAAATGTGGTTAACCCGATCCAAACGTGGATTAAATTGGTTAAGAGTACCAAAGGTTCCTGACTTAACCCCGATTAATCCATCAAGCCCAAATTGGTTAAGTATTAAGTGGATCATGACTTAACCCTAATCAGGAGGCATTAATTAACTTAATGCGCTTTAACCTCTCACATTAGACTTTGTTGTGGTTACTAGTTAAGCCGGGCGGGTCCGGATAGCTTTACACCACAACTAGGTCTAACCTCGGGTTCGAGCACAACATGACCAACTTCTCACATTAGGTCCTATTGTTTGTAGCCACTAGTTAAGCCGGGTGGGTCCGGGTAGATTTATGCTACAAACTCAACCCAACCTCGAGTTGGCCACACTCCTCTTTTCTAAGTGTCATGTCCATTATGTTCCCAAAACATAATTACATATCACGTCATGTTATAAAAACCATGTTCTTGTCATAATGTTACCCAACCCCAACGTAATCCCATCGTTTACATAATCGCAACAACGCATAATGGATAAAATAGGGAACTTGGCATAATCATGACAAAAAGGTGTTGAAGCCACAAGTTTAACATGGTGGCATATGAAATGTACATATGTTCATATACTTGCATATTGCATTATTAGGCTTCAAAAGCATGCATAAAACCAAAATTAGCGTATAAGTGATACATGGAGACAAATGACATGTAGAAGTTGTTAGAAGTTCGCATTTGGCCTCACATGCAAGTTATCATAAGGGATATGATAACTTACATGTTGCCAAAATGCAACCTTTATCATAAAGCTTGAAGCTTTAAGCTCACAACTTCAAGTTTAACTTGCATAACATGATAACATGATCAACCCAAACTTGCATAACGTAGCAACATGTGTCATACATAATGATTAAACCAACTTGCATAATGATCATCCAAACTTGCATAAAATGATCAACCAAACTTGCATATAATGATCAACCAAACTTGCATATAATGATCAACCAAACTTGCATATAATGATCAACCCCAAACTTGCATCATCCATTAACTTTAGAGTTCAAAGAAAGAAAGTAGAAAAGGGCTTACAATGCTATGAAGGCACAAATAAATAGTTATTAAAAGATTGAGACGAAGCCCTTATGCAAGCACCAAAAACCCAAATATGCAAGCTCCAAATGAAAACCCTTGTGCCAAATGAATAAAAACCCTTGCTTTGTAATAGAAATGTTGCAACTTGACTTGAATGCAAACTAAGAACACTCATACAAGCTTGAAAATACTTGTATGCACTCAAAATCTCTCATAGAAATAAACTTAGGAATTTTAGCATGAGAGTGGAGGCCATGAGAGGAACAAATTTGGCATAGTTTAGTTGTAGGAATGAATAATGATGATTTAGGCTTGGATTAGTGGTCTTTTTATAGAGTTTTAGGATAGTATTAGCCATAGGATTAACCCTAGATTCAATCAGAGCCATCAAATCCCGTCACTAGCCAACAAAACAGGTCAAAACAGCCAAAATGGGTGCACCTGGCCGACCAGGGAGGTCGACCCCCAGGTCGACCCTAGGGTCGACTCCCCAGTCGACCTTGGGGGGGGGGGGGGGGGGGGGCGGAGGTCGACTCCCACTCGACCCCCAGGTCGACCCCCTGGGTCTGGCGGGAATTTTCCCGCCACTTCTGATTTCTCTGAAATTTGAATCTGTTTTGAATTTGAATTTTCCGTGAAACTTCGCGAGGCCATATCTTGGTCATACGGACTCCGATTTTCGAAAACTCGGACTCTATTTCGCGTATTTTTCCGAGACGAACGCAATGGCATAGCCCGTTTCCCTTGACTCATATTTTATAGTTTAATTCTGCCTCGATTTATGTTATAACATGTTATTTAAAAATACGGGTTGTTACAGTCGGAAATGATAGAATTCACAATATAGTGTGAATTGGATAGTGTAAGAGATTTGGTTAAGTTTTGATTCGATTTTTAATAACGAATCTATTTAATAAACGGCGTTAGAACGTATAAATTATATTATAATTATAATCGAACTCGAAATGGCATGGTAGTTCGTAATTTGGCGATGTGAACTTTAAACAAATATACAGAATCCGTTTTAAGTTGGATTTCTGTGGAACAAGAAACGTTCGGAGCTGGTGAAGTATATTTTTCTAATGGAAGAGAAATGTGATGGCCCGTAACTTCCCCGTGAAGGAAATCCCGGATTACCTTGAGAACAACACACAAAAGAACGCAGACGGAGGAACATTTCATTGTTAGTTACAACAATTCCATCATATACAAGAATACACAGAGTATGAATAAATATTATACAACAAAGAATATCAGAGATTTAAATACAGTATTGCAGTGGAAAAATAATACAAAACACAACTGAAAGTAATACACAGATACAGAGCTTTCCGAGCATCGTTCTAGTTGTAAATCAGGATCCTGTGAATATAAATCTGCAAAATCAAAACTACTAGCTGCCCGCGTCGAAAATAGGGCACCCAGATTTTAGGTTAAAACAATAAACTCCAGGTCAGTCATGTGACTGGTGTGAGAACTAAAACAGTTATTTAAAACTTTACTTTAAAAGAGAGTAATTCAAGGGACCACGCCGTATAACATGGAACGGGTTTCCTCCCAAGAATACTAGTGCATATAACAAAACAGCGCAATGCTCTTTGGAAAAATGAAGCTATTATAAGACCCAGGTCCCATCACACAATGCAACGCAAGCCGGAGGATAGGGTTTTCCCTTATAATAGCCAAACATGCTTGGTACGTTTAAAACAAATCATTTGATACTATTATAAGTGTATAGCGTCAAAACATTTTCAATCATAAATATCAATCCTAGGCGGCATGGGTACCATCTATCATGTCGCCATGCTAGGCTCTACAAATAAAACCGAAATACACGTATTGGAAATTGGATTTCCGTCATGAGTCGAGGCAAGGGGAAAGCTCCTCTCCGCTTCGAGACACTGTAGAAAATGCCTCGGGACTACACACTCTGGGTAACCCCTGGATGCTTCAGGGCCGGTCCTCTCTTACGTTTGAGGATTGGCAATTCCTGAACACACGTGTCCCGGTCCTTACAGACCTAAAATCGAGGCGCCTCATCCAACAACCACATAGGTGAAAAGTATATAAATGTTAGGGCTGGTAAGTCACTGACACCACCAAAGCTAGAAAGAAACGTCGTGCTCTCCCTGCAGTCCTTATCCCGTTTTTAACTCATACCGAGGTGTGAGGCTCGCGAATTCACGTTATACACAAAGCTACGCCATGAAGGCCATGCTTTGATCATCAACCACAAGACTTTTCTTTTCAACAGAAGCCTTGATCTATGCAACCCAGCGTGCCACACAGGCAATTCATGCCATGTGATTGATATCTATCGACATATAACCTCTAAGCTCATACGTCTCAGAGAAGGGCGTTAAGCAAAAGAATAAATTCTCCGCCGCCAAACAGATATAAATTTAACAGAAATCAATCAACACAGAATAAAATCCAATGTCAGACACACAATCCATTTACAAGTTCGTTCTGGGTCTGAACGAAACCGGAGGCACTTTCCTCGCATATCCATCGATCTCCAAGTACGTCTGGACGACCACCAACTGATTCCTTCATCTTGGGTGTACAGCCCAATCAGGATCATCAGTAATCACCCAAACGATGTGAAGACTTCCGGTCTTCAACCACCGTCTTCATCTTCGACATATCGTCGAATCGGTTATTCAGAATGGTTATAAACCCGGCCTTTCCGAACAACCCGCGTATATTAAAAACAAATGTTACACAAACACAACATACGCCTCATTCCAATTCAGCAGCCACTAACTGCAAATTAGCAAGAGAACAATTTCCCAAATATTAACCCCGAAGGCCGAAACCAACATCAGATCAATACCCAGGAAACCATTCTTCTTAACTAACCTACAGCTAGTTTCTGATTTCATATTCTTAGGGAAAGGTTTCCCATTAATTTTATCTAAGATAAATTCTTTAAAATTTATCCTTTAATCTTCCTTTGGATGTCATTTCAAACCAAATTATGGTTTTTCAAACTAGTCGAGATTAGTGAACCACACCGAAGTAATTATTTATTTTATTTCTCAATCCCAACCTATTCATCCCATGAAGCAAAACTGGTAATACTCCACGTCTAACACCACAGTGTTATCGGTAAAATTAATTACCATTTCACGTTCAAATCTAATTAAAGATTTAACAATCGCTTTGAAGCAAAACTAGTGATACTCCATTCTCGCTTATTTTCCTAATTTGATAATTTAAATTATCAATTTACATTTCAATCTAATTGCAGATTCATTAAAACTCCTTTTTCTGGGTTAAAGAACCAATGTCATTTAAAACACAGTTCACGATAAACCCAAATCACATTCTATTCAAAACCCATTTCAAATCCAATTTATTTATTTAAAATAAATGGGTTGTTACTTTAGTTCTAAACTAGTTCATTTCAATAAAAATCTATTTTTATCTTTTCAAATATGGAGTTTTTCATCCCAATTTTCCTCAAATCATTTCTTACAATTCTACACAACATATTTCTATTTTTAATAATTTTATCAAGGCCCGTACAGTCGATTTCCATCAACGGACATCGAACTGCACTTACAACGACCTTTTCCAAATTTGATTTGGACTTATCTCCAAATCCAACCGTTAGATTTCAAATTTCCAATATTCGTTAGAAAGCTCTTTTCGGTACGAACCCAACGGTTCCGGTTTTAGGAGAATCCGACGGTCGGATCTCCCGTAATATCCGTTCGAAGTCAATGGTCGAAATTCGCGAACTGCCGTGGCGCGGCGCATTCTATTCAGGCCATTATATTATATATATAATATATATAATATATATTTCGTCGATTACTATTTAAGACGAAGTTTATAAATAGTTTTAAATTCGTTTCAAAAACATTTCAACTTCCATTTCCAATTCAATTCAAATCTCGATTCATTCTATATTCAATTCGTTTTCTATTCCATTCAATTCGAATTCGTTTTCTATTCCATTCAATTCAAGTTCGTATATAATCGATATAAATATCGTTCGCGTCAAAATAGCGCATCTCTAATCAACACGACTTTATATATTTCAATAATTCCGTTATTCTATTCAACAAATGAATATTCATCCTGTTCAATACGTGAATCTATATTTTTGTCAACACATGACTAATCTCAACGAATGAGTACTGTCCACGTGTGACTATTTTTGTTATTTAATATATTTTATAAAAATTATGGTATATATCGTTTGATTTCAAATCAGACTCCAACCGTAAATTAGTAAGAGAACGATTCCCTGAATATTAACCCCGAAGGCCGAAACCAACATCAGATTAATATCCAGGAGACCACTCATCTTATCTATTTTCCAATTAGTTTCTAATTTTATATATGATAAAGATGTAAATTTTATTGTTAAAATATTTCGTTCAACACATGACTAATCTCAACGGATGAGTACGGTCAACACATGAACCTTTATATTATAATGATAAAGATGTAAATTTTATTATTAAAATATTTCGTTCAACACATGACTAGTCTCAACGGATGAGTACGGTCAACACATGAACCTTTATTTTATTATATTCTTTATTTTCTAAATTGGAATGAGGCCCAATCAATCACCATCTAAAGTTAATTATATGGATTCAATACAACACATGTATATAATAGCAACGATAAATAATCAACCATCATCCAAAGTGCACTACACTGTATAAGCATCAAATGTAGATATTTAACGCTTATAACAGTCTGTCAATCAATCGATCGACATACAACTAATTATTGGGATTAGTGTATGTCATATACTATCCCAATACCCGTGTGGGGTCTCAAATCAACAAACACATTTTTCTATTTGTGCAGTTGGGCGATGTGTAAAATTTATCGTCCCAATCAATGTCCTTCAAATCGGTGTACATAAACAAACCGTCCGGTTTGTAAATGAATATTTATTTATTCACATTCACGTTAAAAAATTATATTTTTAACGACCAAATTATTTTATTCAACCTATGAATATTCTATTCAGTTCATTTATCAAATAAAACGATATCTTTATTTTTCTAACTTGTTTTAGAAAATTTCGGCGGCATAACGGCACGATACTAGAAACGGGACGAGGCCTAGCCTTATCCCCGGTCTAGTGATGGCCCACGCCATTCACACATCAATCAAATCAATTTCCATTTTCCCCAAACAATCAAATTCAACTCAAATAATTTAACTAATCTATGCAACCAAACAAACAAGTCCATGGTCTGTGGACAGTGGTGTCGGGTGCTACTAAACACCGTCTGCATCCTAGTATATATATATATAACTAGAAAAAGAAATTGAATAGTGAGAAATTTTCACCGACTAGCTAAACCAAACGCCACAGCTCTCCTTATATAGAAACCCTCGCCGTGCTCGCCTTTTTGCCAATTTCAGTGCCCGTAGTCACTACATATATAAAAATCACATTTTTATATTGTTGCTTTGTATATAAAAATCACATTTTTATTCTACTACTATATAGATAAAAATTCTATTTTTATACCGTTGTTCATATAGTAAAGATCAAATCTTTATTATCTATATAATATAAAAATCATATTTTTATTATCTCTACTATATAAAAATCATATTTTTATTATCTCTACTATATAAAAATCATATTTTTATTATCTTCATTTGTCAAAAACCATAGAAGCTTTAAAGTGGAGAAAACTCACTTTTTTTCCAACGCCCGGATTCGCTGTTCGGGTCCTAGAATTTGCAAACGAGCTTCAATCTACACACCAAATTTTTTCTAGCTTAAACGCTCCATTCCGGACAACTTTCGTCTAAGGGTCTTTTTGCCGAAAATGCTCCAATTCGCCAGAATTCGCGAAAGTACACGAATTTTACCGCTTCCAGACAGCAGACTTTGAACGCGTTTTCCGAGCAGCTCCGAACTCCAAAACATGACTTCCATATAGCCAAATCTAAGAGAATTTCGTGCTCTACAACTTTGGTCTTGAGGGACTTTGGCCAAAAGCGCACCGTTTGAGAGATATACGGTAAAACAGTCCGGGGTGTTTTGTGCAAAACGGGAATTTTGGTGAAAATGAGTTTTTGAGCGTAGCGGGGCCCACGGCCGAAGTTGGGTGGCTAGGGTTGGGCGCCGGACCTGATTGGGCATGGGGAGCTCGCTGGTGGGTGGTGGCGGTGGTGTTGGGGCCCGTGGTGGTGGCGGTGGTGTTGTGAGGCTTAGGGTTCTTGAAAAGAGGAGAGAGAAGGAGGAGGAGGAAGAGGAGGAGGAGGGGAAGAGGAAGAAGGGGTGCGGCCGGCGGTGGGAGGCCAGTGGTGGGCGGTGGAGGAGGGGGCAGCGGCATGGTGGAGGAGGAGGCCATTAATGAGATTTTTGAAGAGGAAGAGAGAAATGAAATTATGAAGAGAATAATGGAGTAAAAGTGATTATATGCTAGTTTCTCGCGTATCGCCTGAACGCTAACGATCTCCAATCGACGCGGATTTCGGATACGAGATAGTAGACGTGAAGACGAGTCCAACGAAACAAATTTCGTCGAATTCAGAGTTCGTTTGACCATTCAAAAAAATCATGAATATGCTCAGATAAGCTCTAAAAATGCTATTTTGGCGCACCATTTCTTCTTGCATGCTCACATGCTAACTTCAAAAATCATGCCCTTTTGGATTTAACCATTTTTAGACGATACGAATCCAGAAAAAAACGAAATCGAATTCTGAGGTCGTATCAATAATGTTCCTTTGTAAAATGACTGCTCGCTTTACCCAGAACTGTTTCAGCTCGCACGGCCACATACTAACTCCGTTCGACGTGCCATTTGGAACTCAACAATTATTTGTCATTATGAATCCATAAAAATTTATCTCGTCGAATTCTGAGCTCGTATGCAAAATTTCACTTTTTAAGGGCTATGTATTGTTAACCGAACAACTCCAGCCCATAGCCACTATTCCGGATATCGGAATATATCGAAGCTTATACTTTTTGGAGTTCTAAATGGCATTTTGAACTTAATGGAAGTGGGTTCGAGTCCAAATTCATCCGTATGCAAAATTTGACTTTTTGGGCCATGTATAATTTACATAGCGACTATTCTGAATTTTCAACTGGCATAACTTTTGATTCCGGCTATGAAATTTCGATTTTTCAGATTCGTTGGAAGATATTTTCATATAGATCCTATTATTTTTGGTTTCGCTAAAATCCGGATTGTTTTGCACCCAGTACATTCAATTGAAGTTTGAAATCGAATTATCGGACTACCGCGCCATTTTCAATTCCTTTTATAATTATATATAATTATTTATATTCTAACGACGATGTATATAAATATATACGTTTGAATTATATTCAAAATAAATTTCTCATTGTTATTATTTAAAATAATTCATTTTAAATATTCTAAATTCATTAAAATTGCCAAAATAAAAATTTTAAACTGGCTCGCATTTCCGGGTTATTACAATCTCCCTCACTTAAAACTTTTCGTCCCCGAAAAGGAACAAAGTCGAAAGTGGTTTGATTAATCAACTCTACGTTCATTTTGGCTTCCATTCTCCAACTTTTCAGTTTCTGAGAATTTCCAAATTCTTCAAAAATTTGGCTAACACCCGGAATTTTTGAAAATTTTCGCCATAACCTCCTTTGTACGGGGAGCACGGGAAAATCCCGAAATTGCCATACAGGCCTTCTGATCTCAAAAAGAAAAAGAAAAAGCCAAGGGCTAGCCAATAGGCTCATAAAATCATCATCACCCAAACAAAACAGTAAATTATAGTAAATATGTACCTATTTGTCGGGCAAACAAATTTTATTCTCTGCTCTAGCCTCCTTGCTATGACCTGTTCAATGTAAGTATATGTATATGCAAGCAAATGTGACCAATTTTCAATACAATTCAATATTTGGTTCAATTAGGCTAAATGGTTAAAAATTATCAACAAATAAACAAGCAACACAAACATCAATCAATTAGTGAATTTAACGTTTCAAATTCATAATTTTGATATATTCACAGAAAATCATGTTTTTGATGCCAATTCACAATAAATAAGTCTATCCATATAAGTTTTGGTTCTCACACCAGTCTAATGGAAATATTTAGAAATCACACCTTCGAAACACGAATATGAATACTGATGATGATTCACCATCATCAGAATCATCCCCGGATGTCTAGAATGTGATTCTATATCTATCTAGTATATTAAAACTTCGAATATACGTTCATGACGCGTATATGCAAAATCTTTATATATTGGATTGTCCAAATCAAAATAAATAAATCATTCAAATACGTGTAATCTAGTTTAATCTTTCAAAACAAAATTGTTTTTATTTGAAAAATATACTCTTCACACTCGTTCTAGGATACTACTGATCCTATCTCTAACGAGTCATTCTAATTAGATATTACTAATCCAATATTTGATGAATTCTTTCGTATGGTTCTAATGTGTCTTGTTCTCGAGCTCTGTAAACCAACGCTCTGATACCAACTGTGATGGCCCGTAACTTCCCCGTGAAGGAAAGCCCGGATTACCTTGAGAACAGCACACAGAAGAATGCAGACGGAGGAACATTTCATTGTTAATTGCAACAATTCCATCAGATACAAGAATATACAGAGTATGAATAAATATTATACAACAAAGAATATCAGAGATTTAAATACAGTATTGCAGCGGAAAAATAATACAAAACACAACTGAAAGTAATACACGGATACAGAGCTTTCCGAGCATCGTTCCAGCTGTAAATCAGGATCCTGTGAATATAAATCTGCAAAACCAAAACTACTAGCTGCCAGTGTCGAAAATAGGGCACCCAGAGTTTATGTTAAAACAATAAACTCCACGTCAGTCATGTGACTGGTGTGAGAACTAAAACAGTTATTTAAAACTTTACTTTAAAAGAGAGTAATTCAAGGGGACACGCCGTATAACACGGAACGGATTTCCTCCCAAGAATACCAGTGCATATAACAAAACAGCGCAATGCTCTTTGAAAAAATGAAGCTATTATAAGACCCAGGTCCCATCACACAATGCAACGCAAGCCGGAGGATAGGGTTTTCCCTTATAATATCCAAACATGCTTGGTACGTTTAAAACAAATCATTTGATACTATTATAAGTGTATAGTGTCAAAACATTTTCAATCATAAATATCAATCCTAGGCGGCATGGGTACCATCTATCATGTCGCCATACTAGGCTCTAAAAATAAAACCAAAATACACGTATTGGAAATTGGATTTCCGTCATGAGTCGAGGCAAGGGGCTAGCTCCTCTCCGCTTCGAGACACTCTAGCAAATGCCTCGTGACTACACACTCTGGGTAACCCCTGGATGCTTCAGGGTCGGTCCTCTCTTACGTTTGAGGATTGGCAATTCCTGAACACACGTTTCCCGGTCCTTACAGACCTAAAATCGAGGCACCTCATCCAACAACCACATTGGTGAAAAGTATATAAATGTCAGGGCTGGTAAGTCACTGACACCACCAAAGCTAGAAGGAAACGTCATGCTCTCCTTGCAGTCCTTATCCCGTTTTTAACCCATACCGAGGTGTGAGGCTCGCGAATTCACGTTATACACAAAGCTACGCCACGAAGGCCATGCTTTGATCATCAACCACAAGACTTTGCTTTTCAACAGAAGCCTTGATCTATTCAACTTAGCGTGCCACACAAGAAATTCATGCCATGCGATTGATATCTATCAAAATATAACCTCTAAGCTCATACGTTTCAGAGAAGGGCGTCAAGCAAAAGAATAAATTCTCCGCCGCCAAACAGATATATATTTAACAGAAATCAATCAACACAGAATAAAATCCAATGTCAGACACACAATCCATTTACAAGTTCGTTCTGGGTCTGAACGAAACCGGAGGAACTTTCCTCGCATATCCATCGATCTCCAAGTACGTCTGGACGACCACCAACTGATTCCCTCATCTTGGGTGTACAGCCCAATCAGGATCATCAGTAATCACCCAAACGATGTGAAGACTTCCGGTCTTCAACCACCGTCTTCATCTTTGACATATCGTCGAATCGGTTATTCAGAATGGGTATAAACCCGGGCTTTCCGAACAACCCGCGTATATTAAAACAAATGTTACACAAACACAACATACGCCTCATTCCAATTCAGCAGCCACTAACCACAAATTAGCAAGAGAACAATTTCCCAAATATTAACCCCGAAGGCCGAAACCAACATCAGATCAATACCCAGGAAACCATTCTTCTTAACTAACCTACATCTAGTTTCTAATTTCATATTCTTAGGGAAAGGTTCCAATTAATTTTATCTAAGATAAATTCTTTAAAATTTATCCTTTAATCTTCCTTTGGATGTCATTTCAAACCAAATTGTGGTTTTTCAAACTAGTCGAGATTAGCGAACCACGAAGTAATTATTTATTTTATTTCCCAATCCCAACCTATTCATCCCATGAAGCAAAACTGGTAATACTCCACATCTAACACCATAGTGTTATCGGTAAAATTAATTACCATTTCACGTTCAAATCTAATTAAAGATTTAACTATCGCTTTGGAGCAAAACTGGTGATACTCCATTCTCGCTCCTTTTCCTAATTTGATAATTTAAATTATCAATTTACATTTCAATCAAATTGCAGATTCATTAAAACTCCTTTTCCTGGGTTAAAGAACTAATGTCATTTAAAACACAGTTCACGATAAACCCAAATCACATTCTATTCCAAACCCATTTCAAATCCAATTTATTTATTTAAAATAAATGGGTTGTTACTTTAGTTCTAAACAAGTTCATTTCAATAAAAATCTATTTTTATCTTTTCAAATATGGAGTTTTTCATCCCAATTTTCCTCAAATCATTTCTTATGATTCTACACAAAATATTTCTATTTTTAATAATTTTATCAAGGACCGTACAGTCGATTTCCATCAACGGACATCGAACTGCACTTACATCGTCCTTTTCCAAATTTGATTTTGACGTATCTCCAAATCCAACCGTTAGATTTCAAATTTCCAATATTCGTTAGAAAGCTCTTTTCGATACGAACCCAACGGTTCCGGTTTTAGGAGAATCAGACGGTCGGATCTCCCGTAATACCCATTCGAAGTCAATGGTGTAATTCGTGAATTGCCGCGGCGCGGCGCGTTCTATTCAGGCCATTATATTATATATATAATATATATAATATATATTTCGTCGATTACTATTTAAGACGAAGTTTATAAATAGTTTTATATTCGTTTCAAAAACATTTCAACTTCCATTTCCAATTCAATTCAAATCTCGATTCATTCTATATTCAATTCAATTCGTTTTCTATTCCATTCAATTCGAATTCGCTTTCTATTCCATTCAATTCAAGTTCGTATATAATCGATATAAATATCGTTCGCGTCAAAATAGCGCATCTCTAATCAACACGACTTTATATATTTCAATAATTCCGTTATTCTATTCAACAAATGAATATTCATCCTGTTCAATACGTGAATCTATATTTTTGTCAACACATGACTAATCTCAACGAATGAGTACTGTCCACGTGTGACTATTTTTGTTATTTAATATATTTTATAAAAATTATGGTATCTATCGTTTGATTTCAAATCAGACTCCAACCGTAAATTAGTAAGAGAACGATTCCCTGAATATTAACCCCGAAGGCCGAAACCAACATCAGATTAATATCCAGGAGACCACTCATCTTATCTATTTTCCAATTAGTTTCTAATTTTATATATGATAAAGATGTAAATTTTATTGTTAAAATATTTCGTTCAACACATGACTAATCTCAACGGATGAGTACGGTCAACACATGAACCTTTATATTATAATGATAAAGATGTAAATTTTATTATTAAAATATTTCGTTCAACACATGACTAATCTCAACGGATGAGTACGGTCAACACATGAACCTTTATTTTATTATATTCTTTATTTTCTAAATTGGAATGAGGCCCAATCAATCACCATATAAAGTTAATTATATGGATTCAATACAACACATGTATATAATAGCAACGATAAATAATCAACCATCATCCAAAGTGCACTACACTGTATAAGCATCAAATGTAGATATTTAACGCTTATAACAGTCTGTCAATCAATCGATCGACATACAACTAATTATTGGGATTAGTATATGTCATATATTATCCCAATACCCGTGTGGGGTTTCAAATCAACAAACACATATTTTTATTTATGCAGTTGGGCGATGTGTAAAATTTATCGTCCCAATCAATGTCCTTCAAATCGGTGTACATAAACAAACCGTCCGGTTTGTAAATGAATATTTATTTATTCACATTCACGTTAAAAAATTATATACCAAATTATTTTATTCAACCTATGAATATTCTATTCAGTTCATTTATCAAATAAAACGATATCTTTATTTTTCTAACTTGTTTTAGAAAATTTCGGCGGCATAACGGCACGATACTAGAAACGGGACGAGGCCTAGCCTTATCCCCGGTCTAGTGATGGCCCACGCCATTCACACATCAATCAAATCAATTTCCATTTTCCCCAAACAATCAAATTCAACTCAAATAATTTAACTAATCTATGCAACCAAACAAACAAGTCCATGGTCTGTGGACAGTGGTGTCGGGTGCTACTAAACACCGTCTGCATCCTAGTATATATATATAACTAGAAAAAGAAATTGAATAGTGAGAAATTCTCACCGACTAGCTAAACCAAACGCCACAGCTCTCCTTATGTAGAAACCTTCGTCGTGCTCGCCTTTTTGCCAATTTCACTGCCCGTAGTCACTACATATATAAAAATCACATTTTTATATTGTTGCTATGTATATAAAAATCACATTTTTATTCTACTACTATATAGATAAAAATTCTATTTTTATACAGTTGTTCATATAGTAAAGATCAAATCTTTATTATCTATATAATATAAAAATCATATTTTTATTATCTCTACTATATAAAAATCATATTTTTATTATCTCTACTATAAAAAAATCATATTTTTATTATCTTCATTTGTCAAAAACCGTAGAAGCTTTAAAACGGAGAAAACTCACTTTTTTTCTAACGCCCGGATTCGCTGTTCGGGTCCTAGAATTTGCAAACGAGCTTCAATCTACACACCATCTTTTTCCTAGCTTAAACGCGCCATTCCGGACAACTTTCGCCTAAGGGTCTTTTTGCCGAAAATGCTCCAATTCGCCAGAATTCGCGAAAGTACATGAATTTTACCACTTCCAGATAGCAGACTTTGAACGCGTTTTCCGAGCAGCTCCGAACTCCAAAACATGACTTCCATATAGCCAAATCGAAGAGAATTTCGTGCTCTGCAACTTCGGTCGAAAGGGACTTCGGCCAAAAGTGCACCGTTTGAGAGATATAGGGCAAAACAGTCCAGGGTGTTTTGTGCAAAACGGGAATTTTGGTGAAAATGAGTTTTTGAGCGTAGCGGGGCCCACTTCCGGAATTGGGTGGCTAGGGTTGGGCGCCGCACCTGATTGGGCATGGGGAGCTCGCTGGTGGGTGGTGGCGGTGGTGGTGGGGCCCGTGGTGGTGGCGGTGGTGTTGTGAGGCTTAGGGTTCTTGAAAAGAGGAGAGAGAAGGAGGAGGAGGAAGAGGAGGAGGAGGAGGGGAAGAGGAGGAGGGGGTGTGGCCGGCGGTGGGAGGCCGGTGGTGGGCGGTGGAGGAGGGGGCAGCGGCATGGTGGAGGAGGAGGCCATTAATGAGATGTTTGAAGAGGAAGAGAGAAATGAAATTATGAAGAGAAAAATGGAGTAAAAGTGATTATATGCTAGTTTCTCGCGTATCGCCTGAACGCTAACGATCTCCAATCGACGCGGATTTCGGACACGAGATAGTAGACGTGAAGACGAGTCCAACGAAACAAATTTCGTCGAATTTCGAGTTCGTTTGACCGTTCAAAAAGATCATGAATATGCTCAGATAAGCTCTAAAAATGCTATTTTGGCGCACCATTTCTTCTTGCACGCTCACATGCTAACTTCAAAAATCATGCCCTTTTGGATTTAACCATTTTTAGACGATACGAATCCAGAAAAAAAATGAAATTGAATTCTGAGGTCGTATGAATAATGTTCCTTTGAAAAATGACTACTCGCTTTACCCTGAACTGTTTCAGCTCGCACGGCCACATACTAACTCCGTTCGACGCGCCATTTTGAACTCAACAATGATTTGTCATTATGAATCCATAAAAATTTATCTTGTCGAATTCTAAGCTCGTATGCAAAATTTCACTTTTTAAGTGCTATGTATTGTTAACCAAAAAACTCCAGCCCATAGCCACTATTCCGGATATCGGAATATATCGAAGCTTATACTTTTCGGAGTTCTAAATGGCATTTTGAACTCAATGGAAGTGGTTTCGAGTCCAAATTCATCCGTATGCAAAATTTGACTTTTTGGGCCATGTATAATTTACATAACGACTATTCTGAATTTTCAACTGGGCATAACTTTTGATTCCCGCTATGAAATTTTGATTTTTCAGATTCGTTGGAAAGATATTTTCATATAGATCCTATTATTTTTGGTTTCGCTAAAATCCAGATTGTTTTGCACCCGGTACATTCAATTGAAGTTTGAAATCGAATTATCGAACTACCGCGCCATTTTCAATTCCTTTTATAATTATATATAATTATTTATATTCTAACGGCGATGTATATAAATATATACGTTTGAATTATATTCAAAATAAATTTCTCAATGTTATTATTTAAAATAATTCATTTTAAATATTCTAAATTCATTAAAATTGCCAAAATAAAAATTTTAAACTGGCTCGCATTTCCGGGTTATTACAAGAAAAATCGAGATTTCGTCGTGTAGATTTTGAATTATGTCCAAATCAAATTTTAAAATAGTCACTATGGAATTCCTTTATATTTATAACGATTTATTTATATTATAAAAGGATTTTATTATATATTGAATATCGTTATAACTTGGATTTTTAAATATCGAGTTATAAATCCAGATATGTATATTTTAGAGCTGTATGATATTCTATGTGAATATACACGATAATATTAATTTATTAATGTTAAATTTAAATGTTTTTAAATGTATTTATATATTTAAATTGGTTTATTTAGAGCCGTAGAAAATAGTCATTTTACAAACGATCTCTGTTTTCGACGAAACTAATTTTGTTGAATCCGGAATGTCAAATTATTGTTAGATTTCGAGTTTTGTGATTTTTGGAGTCCGTATGTGGCTGTACGTGATTTTAATGTGAAAAACAGTTGATAATTTGACCTTTAAAAATATGCTGTGTGAGCAAACGGATTCGGAATATGACGAAACAAGTTTCGGTAGGTCTATAATGTCAAACTATAGCTGTGTGTCCATTTGTGTGATTTTAGGTTATCATGTGTGATCATACGGATTTTAATTGACAAATACAAATAGCGACTGAATATAAAATAAAAAAACTTACCCTAAAAATACCCCCCAAAACTAATTCTAACCCTAAACATTTCAATTCGTTGGTCAAAAGAAAGCGCCACCACCAATTTTTTTCTTCTTCAAACCGTTTCGTGATGTCTAAAGTTTGGCACAAATCCATAGAAAATCCTAAAATCCCAACTTGAATTCATTAAGATACTGGATTCAAGGGCTTCAGCGCTACCTAAATGTTAATGGGTGCGATCGAATATTACTGCTGCTCAACTTTGAGGCAGCCCGGTCTAGGGCTAACGTTCGATGTTGATTAAAGGAGAGTTAGAGAGGGGGTTTTGAAGGAGAATGTGGGGGACAGGTTGGTTGAGCCACCGGCGGAGGCTGATGACTTCCGATCACCAGAGTAGGTCGGAAAGGAGCTCGAACACGATCCTTCTTTTGTTCTATTTTCGGTAGTTGAGGGTGGTTCTGGAAGTCGAGGTTGGTTGCAGAGGAAGGCTAGCGTTCGACGCTAGCAGCAATGGTCATATGTGGAGCTCCGGTTGTCTAAGCAGGAGGTGACATCGGAGAAAATGGGGACGTGGTGTTCTTATTCATGAAACAAAGAAGTCGGGGATTTTACCAGATTTTGATTCTTGATTGACCGGCCTAAACCGCAATTAAGGTTTATTAACTTCATATAAATACATTTATGTTGTTATTACTTAAATCAAAACTGGTTATCCTATGAATCTGCGTTGCCATGAGGTGATGGGAGAAAGTTTATGGTCTTCGTTGAGCATACGGGGAGAAGGACAGATGGAAGTGGGGTGTGGTCTGGATTAACGTTGGCCATATTGTGATCTATTAAGTAAAGTAGGCAAAAATTTGTTGGGGAAGGTGGTATTTTCAAACTGGACCGGGGATGGGTTTGGTAAAGTGATCTTCATTTTTATGGAGTATATTGAATGCGCAAGGGATGATGTGGCCACGTCAAGGTCTGCAGTTTCGAATAAAGGTAATTGGGTGTGAAACCGTGAAGATAGTGTGTAGTTTGTGGACGATAAAACACGTTTGGACCGTTGAAGTGCTATAAAGAGAAAAGGAGGATTTTCGGGGGTAGAAAACGTTGCCGCAATGAAAAACGTGTGATTAACTAATCATGGTAATTAAAAAGTAATGATATGCTAGTTGGTTATAAATTTATTTAATTCATAGCAAAATGTTATAATGGTTTTAACTAATTCGTTATGATTAGAATTCGACGAAACAAACTACCCTGGATTCACCGGGATGACATCTACATCATGGAACAAATGTGGCCAAGAACAAAGCTATTGGAATTTTGTCATAAAATCAAACATCTGTTTGATTTTAAACGAAACAAAATCGGAATAGTCAACTGTGAAGGAAAGTGAGTAAAACTCACTAACTCTGATCAGTTTATATTTTTATAATGTATTTTTAGAACTGATAAATATTGGTTGATTGCTGTGTGTAGACTATTTGGATTAATTGTTAAATAAATTGGTTGAGAATATAGCTAACCATATATATAAATTGTTAATCAAATATTGATTCTGTTTATCGGAATATTTTATATTTGCATTATTTGTGTTGATTAACATCTGTGATGCAGGGAAAAGGTTGGAGGGATCCAACAGGATTCGTCAATATTTATAATAATGTTTGTTCTCATATATTGTGATATATGAGGTGATATATATAATCTTTAATTGATTATGATGGCACTGTCTTTGTATATGGTATTTTTAAATATCATAAGAAATATTGGAATGTAAAAAGGAAAATTCCAAACTTTATATTGAAATAGAAAATTTATAAAATCAAAGGATTTTACAAAAGGAATTTTTTATAAAATCAAAGGATTTTATAAAAGGAATTATTTATAAAATCAAAGGATTTTTTATAAAAGGATTTTTTGTAAAATCAAAGGATTTTATAAAAGGAATTTTTTATAAAATCAAAGGATTTTATAAAAGGAATTATTTATAGAATCAAAGGATTTTATAAAAGCATTTTTTATAAAATTAAAGGATTTTACAAAAGGAATTATTTATAAAATCAAAGGATTTTTTATAAAAGGAATTATTTATAAAATCAAAGGATTTTATAAAAGGAATTTTTTATAAAACCAAAGGATTTTATAAAAGGATTTTTTTTATAAAATCAAAGGATTTTTTATAAAAGGAATTATTTATAAAATCAAAGGATTATATAAAAGGAATTATTTAAATAATCAAAGGATTTTATAAAAGGAATTATTTATAAAATCAAAGGATTTTATAAAAGAAATTATTTATAAAATCAAAGGATTTTATAAAGGAAATATTTGTAAAACAAATAGAATTTAAATAGGATTTTGTAAACGAATTATTTATAAAATATAGAATTATATAAAAGGAAATATTTGTAAAATAATTATAAAATCAAAGGATTTTATAAAATGAAAATATTACATTAGGAAGGTTTAGACCCGTGCTTCGCACACGGGTGTAACATGATATGGATTTAAAATAAATATTGAATGGAGATCTATTTAATATGTAAATGGGAAAAGATTAATTTAAAGTGGATATTAAATAAAAATCTGTTTTTAACAAAAAAATTGAGAAGATTAATTTATAAAGAATGTTTTATAAATTAAATTAAATATTTATCATTTGATAAATAAAGACATATAAGTCTGAACTTATATAAAGAAGTAAACAGATAAATGGAGTAGATTAATTTATAAATAATATTTTATAAATTAAGTAAAATATTTATCATTGGATAAATGGAATATATAGGTCAGAACTTATATAAAGAAGTAAGAATCGATTTTAACATCGATAGTTGAAACTGAATATGAACGTAGTGTTAACAAGACATATTAATGGAATTACTAAAGTGTTGAATATAAAATAAGATTTTATATGAATTGTTCATAAATAGAATGTGACGTCCCCAAAACCCCGTACCACGGTGTCAAGGGTAATGTTTGTAATATAACACATAAACAGATAATAGCAGAACATAAATAAATAAATACACCAGATAATGAACAAATAATACACTGGATAAATATAATCATCAGAGTTACACAGTATACAGGATCATACTTAGTACAAATACAGTTCAGCTATACATAAATGTCTACAGCGGAAGCAAACATAATATGTACAATAGGAGCTGAACAACATAAAAAGAGATAAATGATAGAATCCATCTTCAGCTCCAACTATCCAGAAAGAGCCAGCTAAAACCTAAATACAAGGCTGCCCGTGTAGAAAGAGGGGCACCCGAGTTTGTATGTGAAACAAACAACGAGTCAGTCATGGGACTGGTATGAGAAATCTACTTAATCCATTATATAATTTGGCTAATCATAGGACCACGCCACTTTCGCAGAACGGGTTTACTCCATTGGATTGCTAGTTCTTTAAAACAATTAAATCTTGTAAACATCGCAATGCTTTTTATAAAAATGAAGCCGATATAAGACTCAAGTCCCATCACACAATGCAACGCATACCGGAGGATAGAGTTTTACCTCATATCGTCCAAAATATGCTTGATACGAGCAAAACAAATCATTTAAGATGTAAACTTTGTCGTTTAATTCTTATTCAGACTCCAACTGTAAAATAGTAAGAGAACGATCCCCTAAGTATTAACTTCGAAGGCCGAAACCAACATCAGATCAAAACCCAGGAAACCACCCATCTTATCTCGTTTCCAGTTAGTTTTCAATTTTATAATCAATCATAAATATCAATCATAGACGACATTAATGCCCCATACCACTATGTCGCCATATATAGGTATACAATCAAAACCGCACGATGTCGTATTTGGAAATTGGATTTCCTTCATGAACCAAGGCAAAAGATAATCCTTACCGACTTCGAGACGCTCTAGCCCGCCCCTCAGGACCCAGACTCAGGTGGGCCCTTGGATCGTTAGAGACGGTCCACACGGAGTGGATTAAAATGACTGAACAATGCGTTTCCCCGCCCTTTGGGGCGTGAATGAGCCAACGAATGACTCCATCGATCCCGAATCGACCGATATATCCGAGGCGCCTCGCAACAACAACAACCACATAGGTGAAAATAGTATAAATGTCAGCTAGTTTAAGCACCGACACCACCTCTAGCTAGAAAGAAACGCATGTCCTCCCTGAGGTCCTCTCCCGTTTCTGGTTCATACAGGGGTGTGAGGTTCGCGAATTCCCGTTATACACAAAGCTACGCCAAATAGGTGGTGCTTTGATCATCAACCACAAGACTTTGCTTTTCAACAGAAGCCCTGATCACTGCATCTTAGCATGCCACATAGGCAATTCACACCATGCAACTGATGGCTAACAATTACGCAAAATGAATTCCAATGTCAGACACACCGTCCTTTTACAAGTCCATTCTGGATCTGAACGAAACCAGAGGCACTATATACCTCACTTCCCCATCGATCTCCACGTACATCTGGACTATCACCACTCATTATCCATATTTCGGGATGCCTTCCAATCAGGACATCAGTTACCATCCAAACGACGTGAAGATCTCCGGCCTTCGACCACCGTCTTCATCTTCGATTTCTTATCGTCGATTCAGTTATTCAGAATGTGATAAACCCGATATTCTTAGAAACTTGCGTATATAATAAACAAGTGCTACACAAACACAACATACGCCTTATTCCAATTCATTAGTCACTAATCGTAAATTAGTAAGAGAAAGATTTCACAAATATTAACCCCGAAGGCCGAAACCAACATCAGATCAAAACTCAGGAAACCGTTCAACTTAGCCAACCTTTAGTTAGTTTCTAAATTTCATATTCCATATCGTTTATAATATTTTGAAACGATTTATCGCTATTTTTATTTATGTAAAAATAGCCAATTTATTCAAATGACGCTTCGGGCCATAACGCGACCGTGGCACTGTTTTTCTTCAGATTTGATTTACACATATATGAAAATCTAACCGTTGGATCATCAAAAAAATTATATCATTAGAAAGATCTTTTCAAAATGAATCCAATGGTTCCAGTTTATGGAAAATCCAATGGTCGGATCAACCGGTACACTCGTTTGAAGTTTCGATTTCAAATTTCGAACTGCAGCATCGTTATTCGTTTTAATTTAATTACATTTTTATATATATAAATTTAATCGATTCTGGTGCTGTTTTTCTTCAGATTTGAATTAAACATTCCAGACAATCCAACCGTTGGATCTTTGCAAAGTTGGTGTCATTGAAAAGATATTTCCAAAGCGAATCCAACGGTTTCGGTTTCGGGAAAATCCAATGGTCGGATCTCCCGCAATAATCGGTTGAAATCACGGTTTCAAAACACGAACTGCAGCTTCATTATTCGATTTATTTTAATTATATATATATATATATATATGTACATATAAATAATCGATTCTTCGATTTCAAAACCATATTGTTTTCATACCTTTGACAAAAATGAAATTTTTATCCAACTGACTTCTATTTCAACACTTCACTATTTTTAACAATTCATGTATATAATAAAAATGGGAATTTCATTATAAAAACTATTTATTTCAAAACATGACTATTTAATATAGTTCATATAGATGGTAAAAAAATGATTTTTATTATAAAACAATTTGTTTCAAAACACGACTATTTTATATAGTTCATATAGATGATAAAATTATGATTTTTATTATAAAACAATTTATTTTAAAACATGGCTATTTTATATAGTTCATATAGATGATAAAAATATGATTTTTGTTATAAAACAATTTATTTCAAAATACGAATACCATTCAACACATGAATTTCTAATCAACGAATGAATTTCTATTCAACACATGAATGTTTTCTATAGTTTATATATATACATAAAAAGGGTGATTTTTATATTTAAAACAGTTTATTTAAAATACGAATACCATTCAACACATGAATTTCTATTCAGCGAATGAATTTCTATTCAACACATGAATGTTTTCTATAGTTTATATACATACAATAAAAATGTGATTTTTATTGCAAAACAATTTATTTCAAAACACGACTATTTTATATAGTTCATATAGATGATAAAAATAGGATTTTTATTATAAAAGAAATTATTTCAAAACATGAATACCATTCCACACATGAATTTCTATTCAACACACGAATATAGTTTCAACAAATGAAAATAATTCTAACACATGAATATTATTCAAAATCTCGATAGCATAACAGTAGGGGAGTTAAAACCGGGGTCGTCCCTAGTACGGCTCCTCGCTCTACCTTAAAGCCTCGCAGCTTTTGACAATGGGGATTTCATGCATCTAGTGCGCACGCAAGCGGCATGTATATTTTTTTTCATTTCCACAAACTAATCCTATGTGGTTTCAGCCAAATAATTCTCAACCACAAATGAGTATTTTTCAACCACAATCAATCAATTTCAACCAAAAACAATTCTAATCAACCATTCATAATCAACCAATTTTCACATCAATCACAACCAATAAATATCGTCCATAGTTTGTGGACGAGGGGCGTGTGTATATATATATATATATATATATATATATATATATATATATATATAAGCATTTCACTTCTATTTCAACACATATATAATTTTTACAAAGCATATATAACTTATATATCAAACGTACAACTTATACAACGCTTATACAAGAGGTGTAAAACGCTTATATAACTCATACATCGACTATATAATTTATACATTGTCGTTTTCCATATCGTTTATAATTTAGAAATCTCACATTGGGTTCCACTCCACCAAAAATAGCAGAAGGCTCAAAAAAATATGCGGTCTCTTCTAGAATGTAGAAGACGTCCACACGAGTCCACTATCTCTTGTTTCCCTGAATTTCATCAAGAAACGAAAAAGATATGATGTTTATAGTGAAATCAAAAAACCGTAGCGCTTTAAAGTGCTATAGAATAGTTTATTTTAATTTCAGCCGTTACCTTCACAATTCGTTCGAAACTAGGTCTTCAGATTTCGCGCGAATCGATGTGCGATATGACGATCAGCCTTCACCACCTCGACGGGCTTGGAGTTACACGCCGGAGCCACCCCAAGTTGGTCAACTCGATCGCACCCAGGTGGAGGATTTCGAGGGTGAACGGCGGCAGTTCGTGACCCTCGTTCGAGCGAAATACAGGGCGAGGGGGGATGAGGCCTATACAGTTTGAAGATCGAGTGGTGAGCTACAAAAAGCTCAACTGGGCCATGGCGTTTCGATGCGTGTGGAGGAAGATAAGGAGGAAGGAAGGTTGGAGCAGCAACCGTCGTCGATCGGGGGGGTTTCAGAAAATTGACGGGGAGAGAGAAATCTGAGCTGGACCAATAGTTTTTATTTATTTATAAATTTTAAAAATCTGAAAATACCCCTTGTCACGACCGAACACCAATCCAAACCCAATGACTGTCGCCCCTAGCTAAATACCCCCATTCCGAACATAATGGGATATGTTTCAAAGGCCCATTCGACTGTTTCGGTCAGTTTTCCCTCAAATTAAAATATAAAACATTCAATATTCAATTTGAACGTACATTTCAATTTGCCAGGGCCACAAACTGATTTGAAAAATTCCAAAAAAATAAATCTAGCTATGTTTTGATGATACGGTCCAAACAAAACTAGTTTCGTCGAATTCTGAGACTGTTTGAAAAATGTCCCATTTCCGGTCGATCCAATTTAATAGAAATCGACCAAACACATTATCCTTTGCCACGCTCACATACTAGCTTCAAATATTATAAAATTTAAAAACCTAGCAATAGTTTAACATCCCGGATCCAACAAAAGTTGTTTCGTCGAATTCCGAGGTCGTTTGCAAAATGGCCATTTTCGCGGGCTATATAAATTCTATAGCGACCTTCTTGAAAATTCATTTGGCCATAACTTTTGCTTCCGGCTATGAAACTTCGATTTTTCAGATTCGTTAGAAAGATATTCACTAACAGATTTAAATATTTTTGGTTTCACTAAAATCCGTTTTGTTTTGCACCCGGTACAGTCAGTCAAAGTTTGAAATGAAAAATTGAAACTACCGCGCCTTTTCAGGCCTTGTTTATAATTAGAAATAATTATATTTATTTTCAATGTCGATTCAAACTTACTTTTCATCGTTATTATTTAAAATATTTATTTTAAATATTTAAAATCCACTAAAATAGCCAATTTAAAAATTTTAAATTGGTTCAGATTTTCTGGGTCGTTACAGAAGTATAAATAGAATATTGAAAATAAGATAATATTTTAAATATGAAACCAACTGTTTTAGTTATATAAAGAGTACATTATTCATATTCAATATGAATAATGGATTAAGGAAAGTATTTTTGCAAAGAAGAATATTATAAAAGAAATGTTATTCATTTTGAATATGAATAATGGATTAAAATAAATGTTTTGAAAATAAAAACATTTATAAAGAAGAGCGGATTTTTGAAATAGGAATTCAAATAGAAATGTAATTTCAAATGGCTAGAAAATAAATAACTTGTTTTAATAATAAAAACAAGTAGTGTGATTTATAAACAATGTTTATAAATAAATTAAAAATAATTATCAATGGATAATTTAGATTGTAAATTCAGCAGTGTATATAAAAGAGAGATAATCGAATATTAGTTATTCGAATAGAGTTAATCGGATATTAGTTATTCGAATAGAGTTAATCGAATATTAAGTTATTCAAAGAGAGTTAATCGAGTGTTAGTTATTCGAAAAGGAGTAATCAAATATGGTTTATTCTAAAAGGAGTAATCGAATATAGTGTATACGAAAAGAGAGATAACCAAATATAGTTTATTCGAAAGAAAGAGTTATCAAATATAGTTTATTCGAAAGAGAGGTAATCGAATATAGTTATTCGAAAGATAATTTTCGAATAGAGAGTTATACGTTGAAATTTGATTATATCAAATTCTGGAAAGTACTATTTACTTTCCGTTTTTAATCAAGATTTATTTATTTATTAATAAATTAGTTGTTTGTTTTTTATTCAAATTAAGAAATAAAAGTTATATTCAAGTTATCATATTTCGGAAGCATGAGATTTGTAACACCATTATTATGATAAAATGATTTCTATAAAGGAAGAGGATTCGTAATTAGAATCCGAGAGTTACGTAAGGAAGTTTGTTAAAGGTTTGAAGAGTGAACTTTGTCTATTTCGAGTTTAAAAATGTTGTTCAGTTAAGTTTTGAGAGGTAATTATACCCCAACTTGATTGACTCCATTTTTAACTAAGGAATAGTTAAGGTTCGATAGTGAAGGTTAAGTGAATTTAGTTAATGAGTATAATGGTTTGAGTCGGCGTAGCGATGTTTTATTTAAACATCGACTTAAATCCAATGAAGGAGTTTTGGAAATGTTTTCCAAATAAGAATCAGCTATGTTTTCTAATAATAGAAAATAAGAAATGGGAATAAATATGGAAACATTTTCCAAAGTTAATAACGTATATTTTCTAAGTTTAGAAAATAAGGATTTACGAATATATGGAAATGGGAAATAAGGAAATGAATAAATTAATGATAAATTAATTTAAAGGGATAAATGTTGATTGATGATTGGTCGGTAAGATTTCCATTTGGAAATAAGATCGTTGTTTGTACACATGTTTTCCCTTGGTAGTTAAATCACAGACTATCAAAGTTTTTGACCATTTTCGTTGTCAATACGGAGAGACCGGGATCAGATTTATTATCTGAAAACCACTCCGTATGGGCATTATCGTTTCGAATCAAATAGATCGAAGACAAATTGAAGACGGAGTTTATACAAGGGTTATTATGGCGATCCTGGGTAGAAATTGCCTAAGATGGATTTACATAATAATTCCTTCGATTTTTCCAGTCCCAGGACAACTTGAATGGACGAATGTCTGACAGAGTATATCTGGCAGATCACGTAAGTTGATCGTTTCAAACGTATCTACGTCGGTGGCGGAGGAATTCGTTTCGCTTAGCTTATACCCATGGTATTTTTAGGGAAATCAATTTGTGATTTGGCGGGTATGATGATGTAGCATTCAAAGTAAATAAAGAAGTGATCTGTTAAAAGATACGTTATGACCTCAAGCCTCATCAACTAGGAAATGACAGAAATCGGGCAGGCAGCATGGCTAAGTGGGTCGCACCCAAGTAGGGTATATTGTCACCATCTAGAGAATATTCATATTTGTTACTTCTTTCAGTTCTGTATCTCCCGAGAACGGTTATGTTGGTATACCAATTTTTAGGTGACAATATATTCGGAACATTAAAGTGAAATGAATGGCCGGTCGTGTGTGGCCGAGTTACAAGATGTTCTTGTTGAACTCCAGTGTATCGCTTCTAAAGTACAATGATCAGAAGGTGGTTCCATACCTTGTCATAGTTGGAATCCATTACCCAATAAGCACCCGCGGCGTTTGATTATATATTATATATGTGGAACCTGAGTTGAAAGCGTTTCCACTAGCTTGATATTATTTGATTTAGACATTATTATAATATCAGAAGAGTATCGATTTTAAAAGAATGTTTTGGGTTATCGTAAGGTAAAAGCCATCCGTGTTTATGTGTGGATCGGTCTTACGATTATTCTTTCTTTTAAAAGGATTTTAAAAGTTAAATAAGTGTTTGGAGTTTACTCACACCAGTCACATGACTGACCCAGAGTTTATTTTTGTAAAGACCCGGAAATTCGAGCACTTTATTCTTCGAATATCGTAACTATTTGTAATATTGTTAAATGTTATAAATATGATTTTATAACCTTGTTAAACATAATTTAATTGATAATTAATGATTCTAGACTAATTTTGGAAAAATGTTTACAAAAATATATTTTTGGAAAAATATTGATAAAATGACCGAAAATCGTTTTATCAATATTTAACTATTTTCTCAATAAAATTTATTGAAAATTTTAGTGGATGTCTAATTAATAATTAGGAATGTAATTAGCAAATAAAAATATTTTCATGTTTACGGTTAACTAAATATCTCGATGATGTCATGCATGATGTAATCGAAGATATTTAGGAAATGAGCAAATAAGGGAAATGAGCAAAAATGGAAATACTTCATTTGTAAGATAAGGGTTTTAAGGGTTTTTGGACTTTACCCATCACATTCCTAAGGCTATATAAAGGGAGGCATACCCTTAGGAATATTTACACAATTTCTTTTTTCTTCTTCTTCCTAAGCTATTTGAATGGCTGCTTCTTGAATGAAGTAGGAGGTTTAAAAATGGTGGAAGTGCTTAAGCACTAATCCACTGATTACTCTTTAACTTCCTCTTCTCTAATCTCTTTTAAACTTCGGCTTTGGGCCTAAGACATCATGGAAAGCATGATTAGCAAGTATGAAGTGGAGGAAGGAGGGAGGAAGAAGTGGTTCCAACGAAGGGCTGTGAGAAATGGAGGAGGAGAAGGAGGATTGATTTTGGCCTAGTTTGGAAGTGCTAAAGATTGAATCTTTAGGCTTGTGGTAATGAAAAGAGGTGGTTATTTTGTTCTTATGGCTTTGTGCTTGGTTAGGTATGGATCTAAGTGAGTTACCTCACTATCTCTTAGTCATAAATTGTTTATATATATGTTGTGTTTGGAGTATAAAGTTGAAGTGACATTAACTAAGTATAAAGTTATTACATTAGACCCTTCTTGCTTTTGAAAGCAAATGAAACTTTATATTATGTTGCATAACTCTAATAAGCCGACGAATAGGCTTATCTTTTTCTGAGATTCAGTTCGAGGTGCTTAAACTAAGGAGATGTTCAGGAGCAACCAGTGCCCTGGCTCACCTGGCCTTATCCCGGCTAGGAATAATTAAGTTGATAATGTCAGAAACGAGTTAAGTATACGAATAATAATAAATGTTGCTTTATTGATTATCATTTATCATTAGTTATTATTGTTTGATTGATTGTGTGATTTGTGCTTGACCAGTTTATGAGCAAATACATTTTTCTATTTAGCATTGGGTTGGGTAGAAATATTTGTTCGTTAACGCCTTGTGATCTATTTCACGATTTGACTAAAAGGTGTTTAACAACAATATTGATTCATTTAATCGGTGAATGTAAATTTAAATGAATGATTTTGAAAGATTGTTTTTGTAATGACCCGGATTTTGACGATCTTGGTTATCCGAGGTACAACGCATATCGAACATCCAAGGATCGAAATTAACTGAATGGTTAATGAAAGAAATTAGAGGGTGAGGAAAGATAAGATAGAAACTTAGAATAGAAGAAGAAGAATGTAATAACCCGTAAAATCTGGGCCAGTTTAAAATTTTTATTTTGGCAATTTTAGCGAATTTTGATTATTTAAAATGAATTATTTTAAATAATATCGTCGAAAATTTATTTTGAATAGAATTCGACGTATATATTATATACATCGTCGTTAGAATATAAATATTTATATATAATTATAAAAGGAATTGAAAATGGCGTGGTAGTTCGAGAATTTGATTTCTAATTTCAAATGAATATACCGAATTCGTTTTAAGTCGGAATTGAACAAAACAAGAAATATTTGAATCTTCTCAACTATATCTTTCTAACGAAGTTAAGTAACTGAGATTTCACTTAAGAAATGATAAGATATGTCAGTCTGAAAATTCTGAATAGTCGCTATGGAATTCAGGCCCTTAAAAATGGACATTTTGCAAATGACCTCGGATTTCGACGAAACCAGTTTTGTTGGGTCCGCAGTGTCAAGCTATTGCTAGATTCCAAATTTCATAATTTTTCGAATCAATATGTGAGCGTGGCAAAGGAAAACGTGTTTTGACCATTTCAGTTGATTTTAATCGACTGGAAATTGGCCATTTTTCTAACGGTCTCAGAATTCGACGAAACTAGTTTTGTTAGGACCGTATCGTCAATATGAAGCTAGAAAATATTTTTCTGGAATTTTTCTAGTTAGTATGTGACCCCAGTAATTTGAAATGTACGTTTAAAATTCAATATAGTGATTTAAATGTAAATTCAACGGAAACTGATTGTAACGATCAAATCAGCTTGCGATACATATCCCATTGTGCTCGGAATGGGGGTAAAACGCTATGGACGACAGGCGGTGGGCCTCGTTTAGAGGTCATATGTAAAAGTCAACCTTTTTAGAAATTAAAATAATTAAATAAAATAATAAAATTAAAATTCTTCCCTCCTATACCTCCAGGCCCCCCCCCAATTTATTTTCAGAATCGATTGAAAAAAAAGGGGGAAAAGAAGAAACTGCAGCCGCCGTTGACCCATCGCCCGACCACCGACGCGTGCCACCGTCCGACGTCCGCCTCCTCCGTTCAGCGGAGCGCCGCTTCTTCTTTCCCTCTGCCTCCATCTCCTTCCTCTCTCCCTCCTCTGAATTGAATCGCGCCCCTCCTAGCCCCTCAAACCAACCTCCGGCGAACCCATCTCCACCTCGTGGCGCACCCCTCCGGCCAAAACCCCCTTTAGCTCCTCCCGCCGCCCTAAACCCCTACCCTGCTGCGACCTCCTCCGCGTCGAACGCCACCAATCGCCCCCCCTGTAAGTCCCTTTTTCTTTTTATTTATTTTATTTTTGATATATATAAACTGAAAAAAAAAGATTAAATACTTTTTTTATTTCAAAGTTTAAAACTAATTTCGATTTTAAGTTTAAAAACTGTTTTTTTTGTTTGTTTAAAAACTGATTTTAAAGAGTAATTTAAAACTGATTTAAAAAAAAAAAGAATTTAAAATAGAAAAGGTTTGAATTTTAAATGGAAAAAGATTAGAACTTTAAAAGGTGAAAAGATAGGATTTTTATTTGGAAAAAGGTATGATCTTTATATTTTTAAAGTGATAAAAATATGATTTTTATATTTTTAAAATATTAAAAATATAGTCTTTACTATATAGAAATATTAAAAATATGATTTTTATATCTTTAAAGTATTAAAAATATAACCTTTATAGGATAGAGAATATAAAAATATCATCTTTGTATATGTAGCGAAATAAAAATCTGATTTTTATTTTATATACGTTGAGATAAGTGGTAATTTTTATAAGGATGAAAACTTTATTTTTATAAAGGATGAAAACTTTATTTTTATAAAGGCGAAAACTTTATTTTTATAAAGGCGAAAACTTTATTTTTATAAAGGCGAAAACTTTATTTTTATAAAGGATGAAAACTTTATTTTTATAAAGGCGAAAACTTTATTTTTATAAAGGAGAAAACTTTATTTTTATAAAGGCGAAAACTTTATTTTTATAAAGGCGAAAACTTTATTTTTATAAAGGCGAAATCAATATTTTTGAAATGGAATTTTTATCTATATGACACCAAAGTAAAAATTCGATTTTTAAATATATGAAGTGATTATAAAAATATGATTTTTAAATTGAAAGTGAATAAATAAAAATATGATTTTTATTTTAAAGACATCGAAATATAAAAATGCGTGATTTTTATATCTGTAGTGACTACGGGCAAAAGAAGATGATAAAAAGTCGAGGATGAAGAAGATTTCTATAAATGAAGTGTCGTGAAGTTGGATAGCTTTCGGTGAGAACTTCTCACTCTTCAAATTCTTTTTCTAGTTTTATATATATATACTAGGATGCAGACGGTGCTTAGTAGCACCCGACACCCGTCATCCACAGACCATGGATGGCTTGTTTGTTAAATTGTTTGGTTGTGTAGTTGGTTAGTCTATTTGGTTTAAATTGAATTGTTTGGTGAATTGAAATTGATTTGATTGATGTGTGAATGGCGTGGGCCTTCACTAGACCGGGGATAAGGCTAGACCTTGTCCCGTTTCTAGTATCGTGCCGTTATGCCGCCGAAATTTTCTAAAATATGTTAGAAAAATAAAAATATCATTTTTATTGTGTAAATGAAATGAATAGAAATTCAAGTGTTGAAATAAATATTTTTGTCGTTAAAAATATAATTTTTAACGTGAAAGTGAATAAATGAATATTTATAAACAAATCGGCCGATTTGTTTATATACACTGATTTGATTGATATTGATTGGGTCGATAAATTTTACACATCGCCCAACTGCACAACTAAAATCTGTGTTTGATTGTTTGAAACCCCACATGGGTGTTGGGATGAAATTTGATGTTCACTCATCCTGATTGATTAAATATGTCGATCGGTCGATTGACAGACTGTTGTAAGCGTCAGATACCTATATTTGATGCTTATACAGTGTAGTGCACTTTGGTTGATGATTGATTATTTTTCAATGCTACTATATACATGTGCTGTATGGAATCCATATAATTAACATTATATGGTGATTGATTGGGCCTCATTCCTATCGGGAAAATAAGGAATATTATAAAAGAAAATTCATGTGTTGAATATAAAAATAGTCATGTGTTGACGATGATCATGTGTTGAAACTATTCATGTGTTGAGTAGAATATTTTAAATAAAATAAATTACATCTTTATCATATTTACGATTAGAATCTACGTTACGGTGGAGTCTAATTAAAATCAAACGATAGATACCATAGTTTTATAAAATATTTTACATAACAAAAATAGTGAGGTGTTGACAGTACTCATGTGTTGAGATTAGTCGTGTGTTGAAAGAAATATAGATTCATGTGTTGAATAGAACAAATATTCATTTGTTGAATAGAATAACGAATTATTGAAATATAAAGCCGTGTTGATTAGAGATGCGGTATTTTGACGCGAACGATGTTTATATCGATTTTATTCATTTTATAATGAATATTGAAAAGTGATTTCAAAATCTAATATTTTGAAAGGAAATTCAAATTGAATTAGATTAAAAATTGAAATTGAAATTTTATTGAATCAATTTGAAATGAATTCGAATCGAATAGAAAATGAATTCGATTCGAATTGAATAGAAAGTGAATTTGAATTCGAGTAAAATAGAAATGAATTCAAGTTGAATTGGATTGAAATTGAAATTTAAAACGAACTGAAAGTGAATTGAAATCAAATCGATTTGAAATTGAATGTAGTGTTGAAAGGGTTTTGAAAACGAATTTAAAACGATTTATAAAATTCGTTTTAAAAGGAAATCGACGAAATATATATTATATATATTATATATATTATATATATAATATAATGGCCTGAATAGAACGCGCCGCGCCGCGGTAGTTCGTGAATTTCGACCATTTATTTCAAACGGACATAGCGGGAGATCCGACCGTCGGATTCTCCTAAAACCGGAACCGTTGGGTTCGTATCGAAAAGAGCTTTCCAATGAATATTAGAAATTTGAAATCTAACGGTTTGATTTGGAATTATGTCCAAATCAAATTCGAAAAAGGTCGCTGTAAGTGCAGTTCGATGGCCGTTGTTGGAAATCGACTGTACGGGCCTTGATAAAATTATTAAAAATATCTATAATTTGTGTAAAATTATAATATGTGAATTGGAAAGATTTGGGCTGGAAAACTCCATATTTGAAAAGATAAAAATAAATTTTTATCGAAATGAACTAGTTTTGAACTAGAATTGAAATCAATTTATTTTTAAAATAAATAAATTGAATTTGAAAGTGATTTTGAAAATAATCGATAATTTCCAATATGTGGATTGGACTGGAGCTGAATCGAAATTATCTTCGGGATATTTCGATGTTGGATTTCGTGACTATACAAATATTGTTATGGGGATTTGAAAGATATTTTATATCGTTATTTCCAATACGATATTTGTTGGTTTCAGAATTTGATATTGAATATAAGCCGATATATTTTCTATTCAGAGCCTTGTATTTAATATCAAATGTGATTTGGTTTGTCGTGAATCGTGTTTTTGATGACATTGGTTCTTTAACCCAGTTAAAGGCAGGATATTGATTTTTGAAAAGATTAAAACTAAGTGGAGTTTTAATGAATCTTTAATTAGATTGAAAAGTGAATTGATAATTTAAATTATCAAATCTGAGAAGTGATCGAGAGTGGAGTACCACCAGTTTTGCTCCAAAGCGATAGTTAAATCTTTAATTAGATTTGAACGTGAAATGGTAATTAATTTTACCGATTACACCGTGGTGTTAGATGTGGAGTATTACCAGTTTTCTCCATGGGATATATAGGTTGGGATTGGGAAATAAAATAAATAATTACTTCGGTGTGGTTCGTTAATCCCGACTAGTTTGAAATGAAATCCAAAGGATGATTATAGGATAAATTTAGAAGAATTTATCTTGGATAAAATTGATGGGAACATTTCCCTAAGAATGTGATTTTGTGAATAAAAGAATATTCTGAATTGGAATGAGGCGTTTGTTGTGTTTGTGTAACATTTGTTTATTATATACGTGGGTTATTCGGAAAGGCCGGGTTAGACCCATTCTGAATAACCGATTCGACGAGATGTCGAAGGTGAAGGCGGTGGTAGAAGACCGGAAGTCTTCACATCGTTTGGGTGATTACTGATGATCTTGATTGGGCTGTACACCCAGGATGAGGGAAACATTCGGTGATCGTCCAGACGTACTTGGAGATCGATGGATATGCGAGGAAAGTGCCTCCGGTTTCGTTCAGACCCAGAACGAACTTGTAAATGGATTGTGTGTCTGACATTGGATTTTATTCTGTGTTGATTGATCTCTATTAAATATACATCTGTTTGGCGGCGGAGAATTTATTCTCTTGCTTAACGCCCTTCTCTGAGACATACGAGCTCAGTGGTTGTATATCGATGGACATCAGTCGCATGGAATGAATTGCCAATGTGGCATGCGTAAGTGGCAATAGATCAAGGCTTCTGTTGAAAAGCAAAGTCTTGTGGTTGATGATCAAAGCACGGCCTGTGTGGCATAGCTTTGTGTATAACGTGAATTCGCGAGCCTCACACCTTGGTATGAGTCAAAAACGGGATAGTGACTGCAGGGAGAGCACGACGTTTCTTTCTAGCTAAGGTGGTGTCAGTGACCTACCAGCCCTGACATTTATATACTTTTCACCTGTGTGGTTGTTGGAATGCGAGGCGCCTCGGATATAGGTCTGTAAGGACCGGGAAACGTGTGTTCAGGAATTGCCAGTCCTCAAAAGTAAGAGAGGACCGGCCCTGAAGATCCAAGGATCATAGTGGGGTCCTGAGGCATTTGCTAGAGTGTCTCGAACGCGGAGAGGAGCTTCCCCCTTGCCTCGACTCATGACGGAAATCCAATTTCCAATACGTATATTGCGGTTTTAATTGTAGAACTAGTATGGCGACATGATAGATGGTACCCATGCCGTCTATGATTGATATTTATGATTTGAATTGTTTTGACACTATACACTTATTATAGTATAAAATAATGTGTTTTAAACGTATCAAGCATGCTTTGGCTGTTATAAGGTAAAAAGCCTATCCTCCGGCTTGCGTTGCATTGTGTGATGGGACCTGGGTCTTATAACAGCTTCATTTTTCTTTATTTAGCATTGCGCTGTTGTTTTATGCACTGGTATCCTTGGGAGGAAACCCGTTCCGTGTTATACGGCGTGGTCCCTTGATTTACCGAACTTTAAAATAAAGATTAATAACTGTTTTAGTTCTCACACCAGTCACATGACTGACCTGGAGTTTATTGTTTTAACCTAAACTCTGGGTGCCCCTATTTTCCGCACGGGCAGCCAGTAGTTTTGGTTTTGTAGATTTATATTCACAGGATCCTGATTTACAGCTGGAACGATGCTCGGAAAGCTCTGTATCCGTGTATCACTTTCAGTTGTATTTTGTATTATTTTCCGCTGCTATGTAATTTATTGTAATCTCTGATATTTATCGAATGTAATTTATTCATTTATACTCTGTATATTCTTGTATCTGATGAAATTGTTGTAATAACAATGAAATGTTCTTCCGTATGCGTCCTTTTGTGTGTTGTTCTCATAGTATCCGCTCTTTCCTTCACGGGGAAGTTACGGGTTCTTTCAGTTGGTATCAGAGCTTTGGTTTACAGAGCTCGAGAACAAGACACATTAGAACCATACGAAAGAATTCATCAGATATTGGATTAGCAATATCCAATTAGAATTACTCGTTAGAGATAGGATCAGTAGTATCCTAGAACGAGTGTGAAGAGTATATTTTCCAAATGAAAACAATTTTGTTTTAAAAATTTAAATCGTCTTACACGAATTTGAATTTTTATTTATTTTGAATATGGACAATCGAGTATATATAGATTTCGCGTATACGCGTCATGAACGTATATTCGAAGTTTTAATATACTGGGTAGGTATAGAATCACATTCTAGACATCCGGGGATGATACTGATGATGGTGCATCATCATTAGTATTCATATTCGAGTTTCGAAGGTGTGATTTCTATATATTTCCATTAGACTGGTGTGAGAAACAAAACTAATATAGTTAGAACACATTGTTGTGAATTGGCATCAAAAACATGATTTTTGTATATATGTATCAAAATTATGAATTTGAAACTCTAATTCACTAATTGATTGCTGTTTGTGTTGTTTGTTTATTTGTTTGATAATTTTGAACCATTATGCCTAATTACATCAAATATTGAACAATATTGAAAATTGGCCGCGTTTGCTTGCATATACATATACTTACATTGAACAGGTCATAGCAAGGAGGCTAGAGCCGAAGAATAAAATTTGTTTGCCCGACAAATAGGTACATGTTTACTACATAATTTCCTGTTTTGTTTGGGTGATGATGATTTTGTGAGCCTATTGGCTAGCCGCTTGGCTTTTTCTTTTTCTTTTTGAGATCTGAAGGACCGGGGAAGCTATTTGAAATTCCCCGATGCTCCCATTGCAGGGGAGGTTATGGCGAAATTTTTCGAAAATTTAGGGTGTTAGCCAAATTTTTGAAATTTTGAAAATTCTCAGAAACTAAAGAGTTGGAGAATGGAAGCCAGATAGAGCGTGGAGTTGAATAATCAAACCACTTTCGACTTTGTTCCTTTTCGGGGACGAAAAGTTTTAAGTGGGGGAGATTGTAATAACCCGTAAAATCTGGGTCAGTTTAAAATTTTTATTTTGGCAATTTTAGCGAATTTTGATTATTTAAAATGAATTATTTTAAATAATATCGTCGAAAATTTATTTTGAATAGAATTCGACGTATATATTATATACGTCGTCGTTAGAATATAAATATTTATATATAATTATAAAAGGAATTGAAAATGGCGCGGTAGTTCGAAAATTTGATTTCTAATTTCAAATGAATATACCGAATTCGTTTTAAGTCGGAATTGAACAAAACAAGAAATATTTGAATCTTCTCAACTATATCTTTCTAACGAAGTTGAGTAACTTAGATTTCACTTAAGAAATGATAAGATATGTCCAGTTGAAAATTCTGAATAGTCGCTATGGAATTCAGGCCCTTAAAAATGGACATTTTGCAAATGACCTCGGATTTCGACGAAACCAGTTTTGTTGGGTCCGCAGTGTCAAGTTATTGCTAGATTCCAAATTTCATAATTTTTTGAACCAATATGTGAGCGTGGCAAAGGAAAACGTGTTTTGACCATTTCAGTTGATTTTAATCGACTGGAAATTGGCCATTTTTCTAACGGTCTCAAAATTCGACGAAACTAGTTTTGTTAGGACCGTATCGTCAATACGAAGCTAGAAAATATTTTTCTGGAATTTTTCTAGTTAGTATGTGACCCCAGTAATTTGAAATGTACGTTTAAAATTCAATATAGTGATTTAAATGTAAATTCAACGGAAACTGATTATAACGATCAAATCAGCTTGCGATACATATCCCATTGTGCTCGGAATGGGGGTAAAACGCTATGGACAACAGGCGGTGGGCCTCGTTTAGAGGTCATATGTAAAAGTCAACCTTTTTAGAAATTAAAATAATTAAATAAAATAATAAAATTAAAATTCTTCCCTCCTATACCTCCAGGCCCCCCCCCCCAATTTATTTTCTGAATCGATTGAAAAAAAAAAGGGGGAAAAGAAGAAACTGCAGCCGCCGTTGACCCATCGCCCGACCACCGACGCGTGGCACCGTCCGACGTCCGCCTCCTCCGTTCAGCGGAGCGCCGCTTCTTAATTCCCTCTGCCTCCATCTCCTTCCTCTCTCCCACCTCTGAATTGAATCGCGCCCCTCCTAGCCCCTCAAACCAACCTCCGGCGTACCCATCTCCACCTCGTGGCGCACCCCTCCGGCCAAAACCCCCCTTTAGCTCCTCCCGCCGCCCTAAACCCCTACCCTGCTGCGCCCTCCTCCACGTCGAACGCCACCAATCGCCCCCCTGTAAGTCCCTTTTTCTTTTTATTTATTTTATTTTTGATATATATAAACTGAAAAAAAAATATTAAATACTGTTTTTATTGTAAAGTTTAAAACTAATTTCGATTTTAAGTTTAAAAACTGTTTTTTTTGTTTGTTTAAAAACTGATTTTAAAGAGTAATTTAAAACTGATTTTAAAAAAAAAAGAATTTAAAATAGAAAAGGTTTGAATTTTAAATGGAAAAAGGTTAGAACTTTAAAAGGTGAAAAGATAGGATTTTTATTTGGAAAAAGGTATGATCTTTATATTTTTAAAGTGATAAAAATATGATTTTTATATTTTTAAAATATTAAAAATATAGTCTTTACTATATAGAAATATTAAAAATATGATTTTTATATTTTTAAAGTATCAAAAATATAACCTTTATAGGATAGAGAATATAAAAATATCATCTTTGTATATGTAGCGAAATAAAAATCTGATTTTTATTTTATATACGTTGAGATAAAGTGGTAATTTTTATAAGGATGAAAACTTTATTTTTATAAAGGATGAAAACTTTATTTTTATAAAGGCGAAAACTTTATTTTTATAAAGGCGAAAACTTTATTTTTATAAAGGCGAAAACTTTATTTTTATAAAGGCTGAAAACTTTATTTTTATAAAGGCGAAAACTTTATTTTTATAAAGGCGAAAACTTTATTTTTACATAGGCGAAAACTTTATTTTTATAAAGGCGAAAACTTTATTTTTATAAAGGCGAAATCAATATTTTTGAAATGGAATTTTTATCTATATGACACCAAAGTAAAAATTCGATTTTTAAATATATGAAGTGATTATAAAAATATGATTTTTAAATTGAAAGTGAATAAATAAAAATATGATTTTTATTTTAAAGACATCGAAATATAAAAATGCGTGATTTTTATATATGTAGTGACTACAGGCAAAAGAAGATGATAAAAAGGCGAGGATGAAGAAGATTTCTATAAATGAAGTGTCGTGAAGTTGGATAGCTTTCGGTGAGAACTTCTCACTCTTCAAATTCTTTTTCTAGTTATATATATATATATACTAGGATGCAGACGGTGCTTAGTAGCACCCGATACCCGTCATCCACAGACCATGGATGGCTTGTTTGTTAAATTGTTTGGTTGTGTAGTTGGTTAGTCTATTTGGTTTAAATTGAATTGTTTGGTGAATTGAAATTGATTTGATTGATGTGTGAATGGCGTGGGCCTTCACTAGACCGGGGATAAGGCTAGACCTTGTCCCGTTTCTAGTATCGTGCTGTTATGCCGCCGAAATTTTCTAAAATATGTTAGAAAAATAAAAATATCATTTTTATTGTGTAAATGAAATGAATAGAAATTCAAGTGTTGAAATAAATATTTTTGTCGTTAAAAATATAATTTTTAACGTGAAAGTGAATAAATGAATATTTATAAACAAATCGGCCGATTTGTTTATATACACTGATTTGACTGATATTGATTGGGTCGATAAATTTTACACATCGCCCAACTGCACAACTAAAATCTATGTTTGATTGTTTGAAACCCCACACGGGTGTTGGGATGAAATTTGATGTTCACTCATCCTGATTGATTAAATATGTCGATCGGTCGATTGACAGACTGTTGTAAGCGTCAGATATCTATATTTGATGCTTATACAGTGCAGTGCACTTTGGTTGATGATTGCTACTATATACATGTGCTGTATGGAATCCATATAATTAACGTTGTATGGTGATTGATTGGGCCTCATTCCTATCGGGAAAATAAGGAATATTATAAAAGAAAATTCATGTGTTGAATATAAAAATAGTCATGTGTTGACGATGATCATGTGTTGAAACTATTCATGTGTTGAGTAGAATATTTTAAATAAAATAAATTACATCTTTATCATATTTACGATTAGAATCTACTTTACGGTGGAGTCTAATTAAAATCAAACGATAGATACCATAGTTTTATAAAATATTTTACATAACAAAAATAGTGAGGTGTTGACAGTACTCATGTGTTGAGATTAGTCGTGTGTTGAAAGAAATATAGATTCATGTGTTGAATAGAACAAATATTCATTTGTTGAATAGAATAACGAATTATTGAAATATAAAGCCGTGTTGATTAGAGATGCGTTATTTTGACGCGAACGATGTTTATATCGATTTTATTCGTTTTATAATGAATATTGAAAAGTGATTTCAAAATCTAATATTTTGAAAGGAAATTCAAATTGAATTAGATTAAAAATTGAAATTGAAATTTTATTGAATCAATTTGAAATGAATTCGAATCGAATAGAAAATGAATTCGATTCGAATTGAATAGAAAGTGAATTTGAATTCGAGTAAAATAGAAATGAATTCAAATTGAATTGGATTGAAATTGAAATTTAAAACGAACTGAAAGCGAATTGAAATCAAATCGATTTGAAATTGAATGTAGTGTTGAAAGGGTTTTGAAAACGAATTTAAAACGATTTATAAAATTCGTTTTAAAAGGAAATCGATGAAATATATATTATATATATAATATAATGGCCTGAATAGAACGCGCCGCGCCGCGGTAGTTCGTGAATTTCGACCATTTATTTCAAACGGACATTGCGGGAGATCCGACCGTCGGATTCTCCTAAAACCGGAACCATTGGGTTCGTATCGAAAAGAGCTTTCCAATGAATATTAGAAATTTGAAATCTAACGGTTGGATTTGGAATTATGTCCAAATCAAATTCGAAAAAGGTCGCTGTAAGTGCAGTTCGATGGCCGTTGTTGGAAATCGACTGTACGGGCCTTGATAAAATTATTAAAAATATCTATAATTTGTGTAAAATTATAATATGTGAATTGGAAAGATTTGGGCTGGAAAACTCCATATTTGAAAAGATAAAAATAATTTTTTATCGAAATGAACTAGTTTTGAACTAGAATTGAAATCAATTTATTTTTAAAATAAATAAATTGAATTTGAAAGTGATTTTGAAAATAATCGATAATTTCCAATATGTGGATTGGACTGGAGCTGAATCGAAATTATCTTCGGGATATTTCGATGTTGGATTTCGTGACTATACAAATATTGTTATGGGGATTTGAAAGATATTTTATATCGTTATTTCCAATACGATATTTGTTGGTTTCAGAATTTGATATTGAATATAAGCCGATATATTTTCTATTCAGAGCCTTGTATTTAATAACAAATGTGATTTGGTTTGTCGTGAATCGTGTTTTTGATGACATTGGTTCTTTAACCCAGTTAAAGGCAGGATATTGATTTTTGAAAAGATTAAAACTAAGTGGAGTTTTAATGAATCTTTAATTAGATTGAAAAGTGAATTGATAATTTAAATTATCAAATCTGAGAAGTGATCGAGAGTGGAGTACCACCAGTTTTGCTCCAAAGCGATAGTTAAATCTTTAATTAGATTTGAACGTGAAATGGTAATTAATTTTACCGATAACACCGTGGTGTTAGATGTGGAGTATTACCAGTTTTCTCCATGGGATATATAGGTTGGGATTGGGAAATAAAATAAATAATTACTTCGGTGTGGTTCGTTAATCCCGACTAGTTTGAAATGATATCCAAAGGATGATTATAGGATAAATTTGGAAGAATTTATCTTGGACAAAATTGATGGGAACATTTCCCTAAGAATGTGATTTTGTGAATAAAAGAATATTCTGAATTGGAATGAGGCGTTTGTTGTGTTTGTGTAACATTTGTTTATTATATACGTGGGTTATTCAGAAAGGCCGGGTTATACCCATTCTGAATAATCGATTCGACGAGATGTCGAAGGTGAAGACGGTGGTAGAAGATCGGAAGTCTTCACATCGTTTGGGTGATTACTGATGATCTTGATTGGGCTGTACACCCAGGATGAGGGAAACAGTCGGTGATCGTCCAGACATACTTGGAGATCGATGGATATGCGAGGAAAGTGCCTCCGGTTTCGTTCAGACCCAGAACGAACTTGTAAATGGATTGTGTGTCTAACATTGGATTTTATTCTTTGTTGATTGATCTCTATTAAATATACATATGTTTGGCGGCGGAGAATTTATTCTCTTGCATAACGCCCTTCTCTGAGACATACGAGCTCAGAGGTTGTATATCGATGGACATCAGTCGCATGGAATGAATTGCCAATGTGGCATGCGTAAGTGGCAATAGATCAAGGCTTCTGTTGAAAAGCAAAGTCTTGTGGTTGATGATCAAAGCACGGCCTGTGTGGCGTAGCTTTGTTTATAACGTGAATTCGCGAGCCTCACACCTCGGTATGAGTCAAAAACGGGATAGTGACTGCAGGGAGAGCACGACGTTTCTTTCTAGCTAAGGTGGTGTCAGTGACCTACCAGCCCTGACATTTATATACTTTTCACCTGTGTGGTTGTTGGAATGCGAGGCGCCTCGGAGGTCTGTAAGGACCGGGAAACGTGTGTTCAGGAATTGCCAATCCTCAAAAGTAAGAGAGGACCGGCCCTGAAGATCCAAGGATCATAGTGGGGTCCTGAGGCATTTGCTAGAGTGTCTCGAACGCGGAGAGGAGCTTGCCCCTTGCCTCGAATCATGACGGAAATCCAATTTCCAATACGTGTATTGCGGTTTTAATTGTAGAACTAGTATGGCGACATGATAGATGGTACCCATGCCGTCTATGATTGATATTTATGATTTGAATTGTTTTGACACTATACACTTATTATAGTATAAAATAATGTGTTTTAAACGTATCAAGCATGCTTTGGCTGTTATAAGGTAAAAACCCTATCCTCCGGCTTGCGTTGCATTGTGTGATGGGACCTGGGTCTTATAACAGCTTCATTTTTCTTTATTTAGCATTGCGCTGTTGTTTTATGCACTGGTATCCTTGGGAGGAAACCCGTTCCGTGTTATACGGCGTGGTCCCTTGATTTACCGAACTATAAAATAAAGATTAATAACTGTTTTAGTTCTCACACCAGTCACATGACTGACCTGGAATTTATTGTTTTAACCTAAACTCTGGGTGGCCCTATTTTCCGCACGGGCAGCTAGTAGTTTTGGTTTTGCAGATTTATATTCACAGGATCCTGATTTACAGCTGGAACGATGCTCGGAAAGCTCTGTATCCGTGTATCACTTTCAGTTGTATTTTGTATTATTTTCCGCTGCTATGTAATTTATTGTAATCTCTGATATTTATCGAATGTAATTTATTCATTTATACTCTGTATATTCTTGTATCTGATGGAATTGTTGTAATAACAATGAAATGTTCTTCCGTATGCGTCCTTTTGTGTGTTGTTCTCATAGTATCCGCTCTTCCCTTCACGGGGAAGTTACGGGTTCTTTCAAAGAAGAAGAAGAACACAACATCAAAGTAACACGTATCTCACAGCGGAACGAACAACATATAATAGATAACATATCCTTGAAATAAAATCAGTATATTTATACAATAACATTATCAGAGTACAACACTTACAACACAGTGGAAACAGGTGTGCAAACAACGATATTATTTCCAGGAGGAAATTATATCGATCAGATCATCAACCATATATATATATATATATATATATTTCCTCATTTTCTATGTTTAGAAAATATACGTCATTAGCACTGGAAAACGTTTCCATGGCTTAATTACGTATCACTATTCTTCCAAATCTATCAGACTCTAACTATAAACTAACAAGAGAACAACTTCCTAAGTATAAACCCCGAAGGCCGAAACCAACATCAGATCGATACTTTGGAAACCATTCAACTTATTAATCTCTAGTCAGTTTCTAATTTCTATTTAACTCCATTTGATTAACTCTGTTCGATTAACTCCTTTCGATTAACTCGATTCGATTAACTCCTCTATTTATTTTCCCAACAAATAATCCTTTATTCTATTTATTTTCTAAATAAATAATCCTTTATTCTATTTATTTTCTAAATAAATAATCCTTTATTCTATTTATTTACTAAATAATTAATCCTTTATTCTATTTATTTAATAAATAAATTGCTCTTATAATACCTTATTCATTCATTCTAATTATTTCCTTTAATAACCCTATTTATACTAAATAAATATTCCCTTTTTAATTCTATTTGTAAATGATTTACAAATATTCTCCTTTTTTATTCTATTTGTAAATGTTCTACAAATGTTTCTCCTTTCTATTTCTATTTGTAAATGTTCAACAAATATTTCTTTTTCTATTCTATTTGTAAATGGTTTACAAATATTTCTCTTTCTATTTGTTTGACAAATATCTTCCTTTGTATTTGTTTTACAAATATATTCTTTTTAACTCTTTTGATTTCATAATTTATTTCCTTTTATAAAAATCCTTTTTCCTTTTATATATAAAATCCATTTATTTTATATAAATAAATTATTTTCGAATTATACTCTGAAAATCCCCTTTTTATCATTCTGGTATTCTTATGGTACTTAAAATACCATATCACAATGATCGATATCACTCAAACACACACAATCAACAACAGATTATATATCACACCATATATCACAATATATGAATAACAGTAAAATAAATGTTGAGGAATCCAGTTGGATTCCTCCGACCTGTCTCCCTGCATCCATAGATGTTACACAATATAATCAACATCACTTTCAGTTTGATATGAAATATTCTGTTAACAGAATCAATATATATATATATATAGATTTAACAGTTTGTGTGTGTGTATATATATATATAATTTCCACTAACTGACTAGCAGTTCAATCAAACAGTCAACACACAGTCAATCAGACAATTTTAACAGTTCTAAAAATAAAACATGAAAATATAAACTGTTCAGAGTTTGTGGGTTTTTATCACATTGGACAATCATCGTTAATAACGATAACGATCGCTTGATTCCGACGGAAAATTTATTTTGCGATATATTGTAATGAGCTCCGATGGACTTCCAGTCAGTTCCGTCGTGTAGTGCCCGTCCATACGATCCTGTCAGATCTTGTTTTGTCTAAATCCGATACTGTATGAGCAACGTATGAGATTTTAAAAGTTTGTACCAATATTCATTTTTAATAAAACTAAAACTCAATTGGGCCTTAACCTTCCCTTATTTCCTTGGCCCATGCAAATACAATTCAGCCCGTTCAAACTAACACCGCTCCATTTCTTATCCTTCTTCCCGAAATTCATCAACGCAAACTCCAGGCTTTCACCACTCCGTCGATTTCAACGACCACCAATTTCCATTCCGACAGCACCTTTCCTCTCCTCTACTCGAGTACATCTCCTCCATCATCATTTTGCCAAACCCGACATCACCATTCTAGTCGCATTCTCCGCCGTGACCTCCGGCAAAAACATCGACATTAATATCCCTTGTTTACCCATAAATTATCCTACGAGCTCTACTCCGTACCCCGAACTCGAAAGCATTACCCAGTTCATCTATCAAAGCCTAAATCTTCCTCGAGATGGAACCTTAGAAACGCTGATTTATTTCAAATGCCAGAAGAGACAAATCGCACCTTAGATAAAGCCAATCAGATCGAAGCTCTCGAGTAGAGGGTTCTGAGGGTAGCGATTTTGGTTTGTTTGAGAAAGAACTGGCGGCTCTAAACGATGGTGATAAATTATATAATGGAAGGCTTCGGTTTTCTGTGTTAGAAAAGGGGTGGAGCGTGGAGAGTTAAGCACCACAGAAAACAAGGATATATATACTTTGATCGACGTGGACGTTGGGTCTCCATTTTCACCGAAAATAAAAGAGTGCGGCTGAGAATAATGGCAACGTGGTGTTGTTTAGGTCTAGTAAAGTTTGGATATTTTGCTTATTTTATTTTTAGATAATTATTTAAACCATTATCTAATCTATAAATTTATATAGTTACGTAACGCTACGGATAGAAACAAAAAACACCATCGTGACAAGCGAGGTGTCCCAACTCCAGAAATATAATAATATCGGTAGGTTATCTCATATTGTGAAACCCGAAAATATTGATACAGGGTGCAAAACACTCCAATATAAAAGTTGCTTATTTAATTAATTAAAAATTACTATAAAATTCTAAAAATTAAATTATCGCTATGTCTCAAAAGAACCTTGTCTAAATTCGAATCCTGTATCTATTTATATCGAATAAGCCATTACGGTTGATAAACGATTCTATAGCGACTATTCGAAAATTTTATTCGAACACAACTCACAATCTATACTACGAAATCCCATTTTTTTCTCTTCCACTAGAAAGATATACTTCACCAGCTCCTAACGTTTCTTATTTCACAGAAATCCGACTTAAAATGGCTTCTATATATTCAATTGAAGTTCGAATCACGAAATTACGAACTGTAGCACCATTTCGAGCTCGGTTTTAATTATAAAGTAATTATACATTCAAACTGTCGTTATTTAAATATATTCGTTATTCTAATTCAATTCTAAGCTGAATTAAATATTTTAAATTGTCCAGTTTACATTATATTGTCAATTCAGCAAATTTCTGATTATTCAAGAATTAAACATATTATTTAATTATAATTTTAATTAAATGTTCAAGTTATTTAATTCAACGACCATTAAATTCTAATTCATCATTTAAATAATTAAATAAATCAATTATTGTATCGCTGAAAATACGGGTCATTACAGTTTTCGTAAAACAATATGAAATGAAATGTTTGATTTCAAAGAAATAGAAAATATTTGGAAAGAAATAATTGGAAGATAATAAATGGTTTATAAAAAGATGTTTTATAAACAAAGAGGATCTTGATAGCTTAAATCCCGTTGTTTAAATGATATTTCAAAGCAACAACGGTGTGACTGAAAGTATTTGTGATTATTATTATGAAACGATTTATCACTTCGGGATGCTAAATGATTTGTTATGTTACCAAGATTCGTGTAAGGCTTGACTAAAGAAAGGTATGAGATGGGTTAAAGTCCCAGAAGATGGTGTGCTCTAAGGAGAGACATCATTTATTGGTATTGATATGTGTGAAGGTCGTACCTAATGGCCTTGTAATTGGGGGAAACTTCTCAATCTGTTGGCATATATGTTGATATGCTTGTATTATAGATATTTGAGATTTTCATAAGTGATTTTATTCTAAATCCCGAAGTGAAGTATGATTTGATATAAAAGGAATATAATATTCCAGTGATTTTAAATGAAATCGGGATATAAGATCGAAGGGATTATTCTCAAAACATTGGATTTTGAAAATAACAAAGTTGATTAGATTTGATAAATTTAAATTTAAAGATTATACCTAAAGGGTGGTTTTGGAATTGCATTGTTGTTTGTGCATCGTAGGCTCCATGAGTCCTATATGTTAATAGGAGAACCACGTTGGCTTGATCCTGTATCTAATTGGGTACCCAATTAGACAAGTGTACGTAGGCAATCACAATTGGTAATGATGCAACCTCTTAAATAACATAACCTTTTTTTGTTTATTGTTTATTATTACGCATATTGTGACATGCAATCTTTCCTGTTTACTTTATTATTCCACATATTACTTATTTGTTGAGTTTGCAGGAGTGGTTATTGCTGTCTATCTCATCAGAGTGGTGCAACGATAGATTTATTTATTTATGTTTTCTTGTATTATAGCACACCTAGTTTATTAAAAGATCTCTGATAGTTTGTTAATCAAAATTGCATCCTATACATTTAGCAGTATCGAATATTTATCAAATACTATGTAGTAAGTTGGTAGTTTCCATTGGTAGTTTTAGAGCAGATGGATATTTAGGTAATTTTGACAGTTTCGAAAAATCCGAGTCGTTACAATTTTATTTTGTTTTCCTTAAACTCTTGGGTGCCCAATTTTGTATGGGCAGTCAAGTAGTCGGGATTTACAAATACTTGGAGAGTTTGGAGCAGGAGGCTTTAGGATCACATAGCTATTGTTTATTTCCACTGTGTTGTAAGTGTTGTACTTTGATAATGAGATATATATATATATATATATATATATATATTCAAGTACAGATTTGTATTTCAAAGTTATGTTATATAGTTTATTTTATTCGTTCCGCTGTGAGATTCGTGTTACTCTGATGATGTTGTGTATGTTTTCTTCTTCTTCTATTCTAATTTTCTATCTTATCTATTGTCACCCTCTAATTTCTTTCATTAACTATCCAGTATTTCCGATGCTTGGATAGTCGACATTGAGTTTATGTAGATAATCAAGGTCACAAAATCCCCGGGTCGTTACAGTATAACTGTCTATACATACCATTTTCACATAACATCATAGCGGAAATAAACTCTATATATAACTAATTTTGAAGCCACCTACTCCAGGCTCTTCCATGTATTTGTAAATTCCCGACTACTTGACTGCCCGTACAAATTTGGACACCTAAGAGTTTAGGGTAAAACAGAACAAAATAAACTCTGGGTCAGTTATATGACTGGTGTGAGTAAACTGCAAACACTTGGTTTAACTTCTCCATATCCTTCTCAAAAGCAATAATAATCGTAAGACTGATCCACACATAAACACGGATGGTTTTTACCTTACAATAACCCAAAACATTATTTTCTAAAATAATACTTTTATGATATTATAATAATGTCTAAATCAAGTAAATAACAATCTAGCAGAACGCTTTCTGTAATGGCCCAAATTTCCGTACTTTTTGAGTCGACTAATATCACCATACGTCCAACCCAAATTGCACAGAAATACGAATCATTATTTGAAAGAAGCTAGAGGATGAGAAATAGAGAGAAAGAAATATAAGAATAGAAGAAAACGAAGATCACAAACTCACAGCAGAATGAATAAAATATATTAGATGACATAAACTTCAAAATATAAATCAGTAACTGTATATACATACCATTATCAGAGCACAACAAATATTTCTGGAACAGTTATAAACACATACTTCCAGATACAACACAATACACAGTGGAAAATATGATAGTCTAGCTAACTGATGAAGCCTCCTGCTTCGAGCTCCTCCAAGTGAATCTGTGAAATCCCGATTACTTGACTTCCCGTACAAATTTGGGTACCCAAGAGCTTAGGGAAAACAAAACAAAAACTCTGGGTCAGTCATGGGACTGGTGTGAGTAAACTCCAACCATTGGTTTAACTTTTAAAAATACTTTCGAAGGAAAAGATAATCGTAAGACCGATCCACACATAAACATAGAAGGTTTTTACCTTACGATAACCCAAAACATTTTGATATCAAAATCTGGTGATATTATAATAGTGTCTAAATCAAATAAACAGAATCTAGTGGAATGTTTGCATCTCACGCTCCATATATAATATGAAATCAAAAACCGTTGGGCGCTTATTGGAGATTTGATTTCCAACATGACAAGGTATGGAACTACCTTCCAATCAGTGTACTCTAGAGGGGATACACTGGGGTTCAACAAGAACATCTTGCAACCCGGCCCACACATGACCGACCACTCATTTCGCTTGAGTGTATCGAATGTATATCACCAACAGTTGGGATCAGCAACTGTTTCCGAAAAGGGACAACATTGATAGATTAAAGAAACAATTGGAATTTCTCCACATAGGTGATTATACATCCTAATGGGAGCAACCCACATACCATACCGCCTGCCCGATTTTTGTCAATTCCTGGTTGTGAGGCTTGAGGTTTGAATTATCTTTCAGAACATCTGGCCACAATTCACTTTGAATGCCACATCGTCAGATCCATCAGAAATCACTAATTGATTCCCACAAAAATACTCAGATTGTTAGGCTAAAGAAGTTTCCTTTCTTTGCCACCAACTTCGTACGTTTGAAGGAATCAACGTACGTAATCCCTTTCGAAATACTCAGTCAGACACTCGTTTATACAAGTTGTCCTGGGTCTAGACAAACCGAAGGCACCGTTCTATTAATCCATCTTGGGAAATTTCTACCTAGGGTTAACAGAACAACCCTTGTATTTTACTCCGTCTTCAATTATCTTCAGCATAAGTTGATTCATAACGCTTATACCAATACGGAGTGGTTTTCAGATATTAAATCTGATCCCGGTTTCTCCATATTGGTAACGGTGGTATAAAAATAAATCAAAACTTTGATAGTCGGTGATTTAACTATCAAAGAAACATCAATCCAATCAACGGTCCTATTTCCAATTGGAAATTATACAGATCAAGCATCAAACAACACTGGCCCCTTTTTATTCCTGTTTATATTATTATTTAAAATTCCCATTCCCCATATTTCGTATCCTTTTGAAGCTCGATTTCCCCTCTCGATTCTTTGAAAAAAAAACATTTCCAATATTATAATTTCTTTATTTGAGGAAATATCTCTTATTCCAGTTAGAAAACAATTCTATATATTCACAATTCCTTATTTTCTATATTCAGAAAATAAACTTTATTAATATCCGAAGATACTTCAATATTTCATTTCTTAATTCCTGGTTGACCAATTCATTTCATTTTCTACGCATAGAAAATATTTCTCATTCAATTTGGGGAAAACGTTTCAAAATCCTTTAAATTAACGTGATGTTATAAAACATCATTATTATAACTCAAACTATAAATCATTTATTAACTAACCATACTGCAAACCAAATCTTCACTATCGAACCTTAACCATTTCTCCATCAATCATGAAGTCAATCAAGTTGGGGTATAATTACCTCTCATACCTTAATTGGATGACATTCTCGACTTTGAAATAGTCAAAGCTCATAACTTCAAACAAAATATCGCTTAAGCGATTTTCAGATTCAATCTACGAACACACTTCTTTTACGAAAAAACACTGATTATAACGGTAGCATTATAATCGCTGTCTCCAAATATTTGATCTATAAAACATTATTTTTAACAACAGTGTTACAATCGCTGTCTAGAATTATAGAATATTTATTATAACAATAGCGTAAAGATCGCATTATAACGGTAGCGTTAAAATCACTGTTTAGAATTTACAAAACATTTATTATAACGACATTGTTAAAATCGTTGTTTCCAAATATTTGATCTATAAAACATTATTTTTAACAACAGCGTTACAATCGCTGTCTAGAATTATAGAATATTTATTATAACAATAGCACTAAGATCGAATTATAACGGCAACGTTAAAATCGCTGTTTAGAATTTACAAAACATTTATTATAACGGCAGCGTTAAAATTGCTGTTTAGAATTTACAAAACATTTATTATAACGACAGCGTTAAAATCGCTGTTTCCAAATATTTGGTTTATATAAAAATATAACTTGTACTTTTTGATTCAATTAATAAGTAAACAAATAAATAAATAACTAAATTTGATTCAAAGCAGAAAGTAAAAATAACTACTTCCCTAAATTCGATATAATCGAATTCCAATAAATAACTCGCTTTGAATAATCTATATTCGATTATCATCCGAACTTCGGAATTTATCTACCATTTTAGGTTGATTAAAATTATAAATTCACTTTTGAATTTATCCTTTCCAAATCCTTGCCCAATTCCTTTATAACTGTTTCAGTTTACCAAAACGTTATTACAATTTATTTTATATTCCAAATGTCGGAATAAAACTCATCGTTTTAAAATGATTATCCATCCCCCTTTCTCTTTCAAGTTCCAATTTGGATTCATATTTCAAATCTAAATTTCCTTTACAGATATTTCGTTTGCAAAATATTTACTTTAAACCATTCCCTTAAATCGTGAATATACTTTCTTTATATACCATTTGATCCATACTTATAAAAATATCTTAACCCCAATTTTTTAATTTATAACTTCTATTTGGAATTATTTATACAAGTCTTATTTCCTTTTTATTTCAATCATATAAAATCTCATTTAAAATTTCCTTAGTAATTGCTAGGTTTAATCTCATTCCCAAATATTGGTTTCAAAACCCTTTTCCACTTTTTCATACGAATTCAAATTTTGAATTTATATCCCAATTTATACAATGGTAAATAATTCACTAAATTTATATTCTCGTTTATAAGAATTCCTTGTTTTCTACATTAATACGTTTTTAATTTCTACTCTATTACATTTCTATTTTGGAAATAAATTTCCCTTTTAAAATTTGAATTTCATTTTCTACATTCGAAAATATTTTACGGTATACCAAAATTCTAGGGCCAGGGTAGTTCAACACAGCACAATCAATCATAGTATATATCACCATAAATATCAAACAATAATATAAATGTTGAGGAATCTAGTTTGATCCCTCCAACCAGTTTCCCTGCATCCACAGATATTAATCACATCAATATGAGATATCATAGTAAACAGAACTGATAATCGATCAATGATATATCTATATCAACTATTTCAACCAAATTTATCAACCATTTCAACCAATCAACCATCGCACAGTATAAAATTATTATAAATCAATTTAAAACTCGTTTATATAAAAATATAAATGAGGCAGAGTTAGTGAGTTTACTCATCTCGGTTCGCGGTTGATGAGTTTTGCTCTGATTTCGTTTTAAAAGCAAACAGGTATTCGATTTTTCATGAAATTCCTGTAGCGTTGTATTCAGCGGAAATTGTTCCACAAATCCATCATAGCTTGTTCCATCCGATTCTGTTTACGTATGGAATAAATATACATGTTATAACTTTTAATTTAAGTTGAGATAAATTGATTTGTGCTAAAGACAGTCATTACCCTTTAAACTTCGCTTACAGTTAATCAACTGTTAATTCATCTTCACATCATGAGATTACCACCAGCAAAGTCCAAAGAAGGACATCCCTCTTTAACTCCTTACTGGCATCGACATGGACCTTCGCCGTTTGTCAATGACCCATGATTTCCTTATTTCCAGGCAACAGTACACGAAAGAAAACTGCTCCTAGTTTCTTCTTCTAGCAAAATGAATACCCCATTTGCAGGAACCACTTATTTCATAAATTCCATCCATTATCCGTAAATAAACCCTCACTGTTTTGTGGCCAAACAAGCATCCTCTGCACCCCCATGTTCACCAAAGTTCAACCCATGTTTCACTCATTCATGGATGCACCACTCCTTTTCCTATCTCCCTTTCTTCCATTATTTCACCCAGTATGAACTCTGTTTTCCTTTTTTTGCAGCCCAACCGGAATTTTCTTTGTTTTGTGTTACTTTTTTCCGCATGCGCATGTCCATTTTGATGTCCCCTTCCCTTTTTCACATTAATATTCTCCTTCCAGTCATTTAGAAAAAACACTATGCTCCTTTATAAAACTCTGTATCAACCCCTCACCGCCACTTTCCTACCAACGTAAATTCCCAGAAGAAAAACAAACACAATACCCAACGTCAAACACAGTAAACCCCGCACACAGTCCTTTCTTCCCATTAATCCATCATTTCCCAGTTCTTAACTCACGACCAAACCATAAAGTGGAAACGTTATTACTACCGTTTAATACTACACAGTGAACTCAAACCCATCACCTACAATTCCGATTTCGTTACTAACCTGTAGTGTACACCGCAACTCGCAAGCCCTTTAATCGCATAAACCCACCTGCTGTTCAAAAACCGAAGACCACAACACCTTCAAAACCCACACCGCTTAACCGTAATCCACATATATATGATCCTACACCTCCCAAAGATTCAAGCCTAGGCCGCTAGTCAAGTTCGAACCACCAGAGAACGGAATCGCATACCCTATCATGGGCACGAGGTTGAAGTCCTCCTTCTGTCAATCCGAAATAGTTCATGGTTGGATTTTTCCTTCGTCTATTTGATTTAAAGTGGCAGATTTTTGTCTTTGATGTTTACTGGAAGAAATACAATGGGAGGCTCAGGGGAAAATTGGGAAATTTAGGGATCATATTTGGGGTAAATTTATAGAAGAGATATATATTATTTTATATTATAACGAGACTTCACGGTGAAGTATCAAGTAAAACCAACCATAGTCGACTTCTGTTTTCTGATAAAAAGGCTAATCTTAGCATAGAAAAATATTATGGACCTAATGGGACAGGTTTTGTCGAATTCTGACATCGTTTGGAAAAAAATTCCTTTATAAAACCAGCGAAAAACACATGTTTAAATTTTCCATGATCATTAAATAAATCCAATCAGCTTGAAACTTTTAAATCCTACAATAATTTATTAATATGAACCCCACGACACTAGTTTCGTCGCATTCTGAGACTGTTTTCCTGGTAGGCTATTTTTACACGTACCACAATGCCATTTTGGACACCAAATTACACGGTTTCCAAAAATAACAAACTATACCTATCCTGACTATAATCGACGATACGAACTCAACGGAACTGGTTTCATGGCCTAATTCAATCGTCTACTCAAGTTATACACAAATATCACCTTATTAAATTAAATTAATTTAATTACGCGCTATAGAAAATAATTGGGCGTTTACGGCTACCGTAGTCACATACGACATCGATTTTCCACGCAATTTAATACCATATAATAATTTAACGTTACGTTCCCAATAAAACTAATTTCGTCGAAAATGGAATCTGTTTGAAAAATGGCTATTTTAACGTGTATATTTAAATAACGATTTCCATAGCGACTATTTTAAAATTTGATTTGACCATAACTAACAATTTATAAAACGAAATCTGGATTTTTCTCTTCTATATGAAAATTATAATCAATACGGTTCAAACGTGTCTTGTTTCACAGAAACCCAACTTAAATCGGATCCTGTATTCTCAGTTGAAGTTCAATACCCCATATTACGAACTGTCGCGCCATTTCGAACTCGTTTTAAAATTATATTAAAAATTATACGTTCAAACTTTGTTTTATAAATAAATTAGTTATAAAACCCTTTTTAAATTATCAATACAACATTTAAAACCAAATTTAAATGTTCAAGATAAAATGGCTAAAAATCCGGGTCGTTACGTTCCTTTCCCCTTAAAATAATTTCGTCCTCGAAATTGCTATGGTAGAAAAAAATGCTACATACCCTATTAACTAGGTCCAAAAATCCTTTTTATTCACTTCTTAACTTCAGTTTAACTGGACCAATTTATTTCAATTAAAATATTAATTTATTCTTACTAACGAAAATTTTCAAAAATTTTGAAAATTTTCTAACACCTTAAATTCTGAAAAATTTCGGCAGCATCTCCTCTACACTGCTCAATTGGCACAACCACAACTCGCCTTTCTAGGCCTTCTCCAATCCAAAAGAAAATCAAAAAGCCAAGCGGCTTGCCCCATAGGCTCATAAAATCATCAAACCCAAATAACATTGTAAACATGAACCTTTTTGTCGGGCATAATTCTATCTCTTGCCTTTTGATTCCATTCAATACCTGCTCAACATACATATATCCATTTCTAGTTGGTTTCAAGTCAATCCAACTTCCAGTTTTTAACTCTTTAATCGACATCTGATTAGTTCACTTCCATTCTATCAATTCAAATCTGATTTATATTTAAGTCAATCAACTTATTATACTTGAATCCAAATTTACCACAATTCAATTTCAATTAACACATCCAATATTTATTCAACTTGCTTATTCATAAGTTGAATTCATATTAATAATTCGAATCTCAACATTTCTCTGTATTTAATTTCATTTGGAGTAATTTCTAATCCAATACAATTTTGTTTAACTTATGTTAAGTTAAATTTCAATTCATTTTGTACATTTTTACCATTCCAATCTGTTCAACTTATACAACTTAAATTTTAATTTCAGAATTCAAATTCCCGGGTTTTATTTCAAATTGGTTTGAAATCATATATATTTATATACATATATTTATAATCAACTCAATTCAAAACATTTGAATTTCTAAAAAAACTTTATTATTCTCAAATAATTTCCATCAATAAATCTAGTATGGTAGCAATCCATCACTTAAAAACTTGAAAATGAATAACGATAATGTCGCGATCCATTATCAGCATTATTTTCTTGTCACTGAAGTGATTTCAGTGCTTAATCACTTTAAAAATCCATTTAAACCATTCTATCCAAAAATACTTCAAAGTAATGTTATATTACTTTATAAAATTTCTAAATACCCGGAATTTAAATTCCAATTCTGATCTGAATCAAATTTTAATTCATCTTATTTATGTATATTTTCCATATACAAGTTATATTTGGTTATACATAACCATTTCAATATTTTACAATTTTATTTGATTGTAATAACCGTCAACACACTCATATGCTATAATAATCCAAAAATTATTCCTTTTATATCAAAATAAATTTTCGGCAAAATTATATCATTTACCCATTTTTAAACAATACTGTATCGAACTGCTAGACACACCTATCGATACAGTTGTACATCCCATATCGACCAGAATTCATAAACCACTCAACAAACCAGTCAACACAATATAAAACAATTTTATATCAAATCTACAAATACACGCTCATATATATACACTCACACTCAATCTAGGGTATTACTAATCCCATCTCTATTGAGTCACGCCACAGAGCCAAGGTTACTACTCAACCTTCAGCTCGGATACCAAATGTAATGGCCCAAATTTCCGTACTTTTTGAGTCGACTAATATCACCACATGTCCAACCCAAATTGAACAGAAATACGAATCATTATTTGAAAAAGTTAGAGGATGAGAAATAGAGGGAAAGAAATATTAGAATAAAAGAAAACGAAGATCACAAACTCACAGCGGAACGAATAAAATATATTAGATAACATAAACTTTAAAATATAAATCGGTAACTTCATATACATACCATTATCAGAGCACAAAAAATATTTTTGGAACAGTTATAAACACCTGTTTGCAGATACAACGCAATACACAGCGAAAAATATGATAATCTAGCTAACTGATGAAGCCTCCTGCTTCGAGCTCCTCCAAGTGAATCTATAAAATCCCGACTACTTGACTGCCCGTACAAATTTAGGCACCCAAGAGTTTAGGGAAAACAAAAACAAAATAAACTCTGGGTCAGTCATGGGACTGGTGTGAGTAAACTCCAACCATTGGTTTAACTTTTAAAAATACTTTCGAAGAAAAAGATAATCGTAAGACCGATCCACACATAAACACGGATGGTTCTTACCTCACGATAACCCAAAAAAAATTAATATCAAAATCTGGTGATATTATAATAGTGTCTAAATCAAATAAATAGAATCTAGTGCAATGATTGCATCACACACTCCATATATAATATAAAATCAAAAACCGCAGGGTGCTTATTGGAGATTGGATTTCCAACATGACAAGGTATAGAACCACCTTCCGATCTGTGTTCTCTAGAGGGGATTGTTAGATCAAAATTTGGCTCTAACACCCAAATTGTTCTGATTCTTAGAGAATTATAACTGAAAAATGAGGAAAAAGCAGAAAACACACATGGTTTATAGTGGTTCGGCGTTAACGAGCCTACGTCCACTTTATATGCTATTGATTATACTTTGAATGCTAGTACAACCAATGATTTCTCTCAAACTCACTCTTACAATTATGATTCCTCTCAGTAATCTCGAAGTAAAACTGATAAGAAATAGTGGTATGACAGTAATGGTGAAATCAATACTCAAAACTGCCAAAAGATCCTGAAAATTGCCAAGCTCTGGGCTATTTATAGCTGATTTAGTCAGGCGGATCGCGGTCATACGTGGCGCAAATCCCGAGAATATCGGATCGGATCGTGACTTGATGAAGAATTGATCAAGATGGCAGTTGGTGACAGGTGTCGCGAGATCCTTCATTTACGGATCGTCCTGGACTTGGTCATGGCTCTCTCTTCGTCCCCTGGTCTTAGATCGAGTCGGGCTGAAGCAAATGGGTCGGATTGTGGATGGGCGCAGCGAACCAAAGGAAGTGTCACGATCCGATGAAGGCTGAGCAACCACGACCAGATTTCTAAAAGCTGAGAGAAATGAAGCTTCATATTTTCATCCTGTATGTGAAACTTGGTGGCTTGGTCAAAAAGCAAGCCAACATTTTGCCCCCCTCGAAGTATGTTTTATCGATGATGAAACTTGCTTCGAAATTGCAGAGATATCCTTTCGTGAAGTGATGCAATCAAATGGTCGTGCCTATCTGGAATGTTTTGTTACTTCAAAGATTCGTATCCTTTGACAAGTATAAATCCCCAATTAATTCTTCAATCATTTCCTTGTTCATTAAGTAATTCTCATTTCTGGAATCTTTGGAGACCTCATTACCAAATTTTCCAGGTAAACTTCTGATTTTTTTATTTTTTGCGGACCATTTCGGAATTTCCACTTAGGTACATGGTTCGTCGGTTCGGATCACTTCGGCTCACCACGGTCCGTGCTGGGCTCGGTCAAACATGGGTTTTCGGGCTTTGGATCGTGATAGACTTCAGTTCACGGCCCACCTATTTCCACGATTCGAATAAAACAAAAATCGGAATATTAACAGTCGCTTTGTGACCTATATAAACCGAACACACCTTCCTCTTTTCCCTTTTTTTCTTAGTTCATTCGTCGCCGTCAGCTCTTTTGAGAAAAAACCCTAGTTGTTCTTTAAATCTCCAAAAACCCGATTATCTCCTAATCTGAGAAAGGTAGTCTCACTAAGAATGATTTTGTGCAATTTTTCTTTCGTTTTTCTTGGGTTTTTTGCTGATTTGAGGGGAGAGGCGACGGAATTTTGTGACGTTTGAGGTTTTGGAAGCTGGCGAGGCGACATGGCTGATGGGTTAGACTGCTCGCATTCAGCGATGGAGAAGAAGAAGAGAGGAAGGAGAAGAAGAAGGGAAGGAAAGAGAGATGATCAGGTCGGATCGTGAGTGAGGGTTGGGTATGGATCGTGGGGATGGCGTAGAAGCGGATCGCGGTGGTAGAAAACAGAAGAAGTAGGAGTTGGAGAACAGATCGGGTCGTGATAATGGTGATGTAAAGCTGGTGTCTAACTTTGCTACATGGATCGGGTCACGATAAGTCTCTGGTCCATGGATGTGTAGGGTAAAGTGGATCACGGAGAGCTCTTGCGATCCGACCCGGTTTCCGATCCGATGCGATGCAACTTCATAAGTTAGTACGTCGACCGTGAGTCCACACCTGCTTCACGTTCCGCAAACATACCACGAGCCGAACTCCCATACGTGATCCGATGATGTACCATGATTCAAATACTGAACAATCCCGTGAACTTGTTGAATAAACATTGCAACTTAAATCTGATATATCAATGGACAGTTAGGTTAGAGCCTTTGAGACGAACTTTCTGGACTGGACAAACGCATGACTTATCAGCGAACAACGACTAATATCTCGATGATCATTTTAACTTCTATGCTTTTTTTTAATGCACTCACAGGCTCGCACTTGCACTTGCACACACGGGGGAAGGGTAGCTATATTCTAATTTGTTACACTTGCCAACACAACTATGTCAAATAAACGAGTGATTGAGACGCCAGAGAAAGAAACTGAACCAGAAACATCAGCACATCACGAACCCAACGTGCTTCCCTCAATCTCAGATCACGATAAGTCTGATCCTGACTACAAAGTGGACTCTGGTGCGGAATCAACGTCTTCAGATGATACATCCTCCGAAGGGGTGGACGATCGGGCTCCCGATGAGCTTCCGGAAGCTAAGGATATAGATAAGTTTACCGGTTGTCTGGCTTCTAAATTGGATGACACCAAGCTTCGGAAACTATGCTTGAAGCACACGATATCGTGGGATGATGTTAAAACTCCAGGGAAGGACGATAGACCTAATTCTACCCCACCTGGATACATGACCATTAGTAGATTAATGTGCGTGGTAGGCGCTATTCCTCCTTTTCCGCCAATCATTGTCGAAACTTTAAGGTGATTGCGTATTGCTCCAATGCAGCTCTGCCCCAATGCTTATGCAGCTTTATACACTCTATCTATTACATACCTAGAGATTCTGCAGACTGAGCTTACCTTTAAAGAATTAAAGTTTTATTACCTCTTTGAACATCGTTCCAAGGCAACTCCAAATATCTCCTTCTTTGAATCAGTGATCAATAAGAAGGTCGTAAATGACGGTTACAGCAGCATAAGGGATCCCAAAGCCGACTGGTTTTACATAAAACTACAGGCGGGATGCGCACGAAAATGGCTTAAAGCAAGTGAGTTTTAAGTCTCTAGATTGGTGAGTTGACTAGATAGCCAAGACACTAACATGTTTCTTTTCTCCATGCATATCATACTTTCCCCAAGACAAAAGGCTCGGTGTATGAAAACCGATCGTCTCATCTTTTCAAAAGCGAATCAGATTTCTTGAGAATAAAGCTGTGTCTCACCGACGAGAATCTTCACAAGCACCATCTTCTGGACATAAGATTCGGACTGGGGAAGGACGACAAACCTTATAAATATGTGCCCCTGGTTGGGGGAGAGGGAACTTCACGGGCTACAGAAACAACTAGACTCCACCAAAGCCCTTCACCGCTCATTGGTCAAGATGATGAAAATCTGATTAAGTATAAGGGAGATGAGACCCGGGTTGACAGGTCTAAAGAAATTCTGGTCTCTAAAGATCATTCTCCCTCAAGAACTTCACCACCGGTCGATCCCGCCATTCATGATGATTTCACGGAGGAGCAGATAATAGGGGAACTAAACAAGATCCCTCTGCCAGATACCATTTACTCTCATGAAGACTTTGATGAGGAACCATTTTTTCTTTCCTCTGAGGAAGCGAATGCCCCCGTTGGTGAAAAAGATATTGCACAGACAAGCCTAGCTCTGGGCCCTGGTCCGTTAGGGGGTTATATGGGATGCACATATCACATGCACCGCTCACCACAGCACTTTCTACACTATTGTTGTTCATAATTCTAACATATGCTTGCTTCATTTGCAGGAAGGATGACTCGCAGACAGTCTTATTCTTATCGTTCCCTTCGTGCGGGCACCCCAAGTCTTCATTCAGATCCCGAATGCGCTCGTAGCAGCAGCCGAGGGGGAGACAACCATCGGTCCCGGGATTCTTACAAGCCTCGCTCTTCACCGTCCAGATCCCCGTCAAAACATACTTCTGGGAAGCCCCACAGTCATCAAGTGCCACCTACAGGGGGAAAACGACTTCCCAAAGACTTAACTCCTCCGAAGAGCACGCCGTCTCATAGCAAGTCATCAAAAAAGCACCACGAGTCTAAGGATAAAAACATGGATCCAATCAAGGATTCTGAGAAGGAGAAAACTGACATCGTCCCCTCCAGTCAACAAAGTTTGAGTGCTCCCGGGGCACGAGACTATATCCATGGTCCTGAGACTCAGGCTAACCTGGAGAAATTACGAGAACTATCTTCTTCGAGAGGATGATGTTCGTTCCAACTCTAGAACCAGTCCCTGAGAATTGGGATACTGAAGTCATTGGACATATTCGCCATGTAGCCAAGCAATATGAGGCGATGAAGAAACACGCTGTCAATCTTTCAGATGCTATCTGGAAGTTAGAAATGGAAGCGCATAGGTCCAAAGTAAGGATAGATAACAATGACAGGGCCAAGGTGAAAATGGAAAAGGACTTGGAAGATGAACAATCTTTGCTTGCCTTGGCTCAACGAGATGCTAAAAATTATAAGACAGAGCTGGAGGAGGCCAGGCAACGTTTTCACAATGAGCTCGGTTCTAATAGCAAAGAGCGTGTGTCGTTGAAAAAGGAGGTGGAAGATCTCAAGATGGTCAACACCAAACTGAAAATAGCCCAGGATCATTTCGAAGCTGAAAAAGCTGCTTGGGAGAAAGAAAAGGAAAGCTTGAAAGATAGTTTACTCTGGACAAAAAAGAGAAGGCGCTTATGAATGATCAACTCACATATGCAGAGAAGCGTGAGGTTCTTGCTGAAAACAATGTGGAAAGTGCCATTGAAATGGCTACTGCTTCTAATGAAAAGCTCCTCGAGAGAGAGAAAGATATTGAAGGATTTGAAGAAATGCTGTTTGAATTTCTCGGCCAGGTCATCAAGACCCGTAACATTTCCTGGATCCCGGACTACCATGTCACTTTGGCCAACATATGGGATGCAATCGTCCAGGGAGAGAAACGACGATTAGTACTCGATGAGATTGATGTGAATGAGCTGATGCAGACCATTCTTAGGGATAACGAACCTGAGGATTTAGAGAAAGGCAGACGCCTACTCCAAGAAGAGATGGATAAGGAGAAAACTCTGACCAAGGGCAAAAATAAAATTGAAGAAGGCTCGAGCTCAGCTGCAGAGCTCAAAGCCTCCGAAATTGAGGAATACAGTCCCGATGATCCATTGATTCCTCTGGGCCCGACTCCTCTAGTTGTTGGAGCTTCTGCTGCTAGCCTGGATGGAGGATCAGCGGAAGGTATCTCTATATTCTCTCCGCAATTTGTCAAAGCGATCGTCACTTGTCGCCGTCTTGCCGAACAATCAACTGAGCAAACCGCATTCTCTCCTGAAATAACGTTTGTTTCTCATGTTACAGGTGGCATGCCAGCCGATAAGGATGCTGAGAAGAAGAAAAAGGCGGAGAAAATTGTCATCCCGCCAAGTGCTAGCACTGACACTTCCAAGCAGTCTGAAGGTGCGACAACGGAGAAAGTCCTTCTCGCATCCAGTGCTGATATTCCCCAAGATACTGAGCCCAATATGGACGGGCACCATGAAGACGATGAAGAGGAAGTCACCATTACCAAAGAAATCAAAGGCGATGATGAGGAAACCTTGATTGAAAGGAGGGCTAGGCAAGAGAAACAGCTGGCCTTGAAAAAAGACGAGCAAGAGCCTTTGAATGTGTCTCTGATCTTAGAGTTAATCCCAAAACTGGGTTGGTACTAAAACTCCAACCCAAATCAATTACCAAATAGTTTGCTTCCCAGTCTTCTGATGATCCCTCAGCTCCCCTTATTGATAAAAGAAAAAGAAAGAAGAATGATCAATCTGATGCTGGCAAGGCGAAGCTGGAATAGCAGAAGAAGGAGAAAAAATCCAAGCCGCCTCCCAAGCATAAGTAGGATGTAGACATTTTTCCGTATTTTTTTTAGGCTTTCCACTGGCCATGAAATGTAATTGTGAGAATGGCCCTCACTTTTGTTTAGGTTCCTCTTTATCTTGTAAGCTTGCAGTTTATGAATGAAAGTTTATTTCTTTTGCGTCATCATGTACCTGCATTCAATAAATTCTTCACACTTAGTCACAAAATATTTGACCGTAACCAAGCTGAAATTATACTACAAATCATTCAAGCAACAGAAAAAAATTAAAAATTTCTATGCACGTTGCTCCCTATCTCTGAATACGGGGGACTTGGAATTTGTAGTGGGATTATAGTCCTTGAGGCGCCAAATCTTTGGCACCTCTGTATTCCCTCGATCGATCAGCGGGTTAAAGTACAAACTCGTATCGTGATCTGCTCACCGATCCTTCAGCGGGGCAGAAATTCTGGGGGCGCTGAGTCTCCAGCACCTTTCTCAGCGCTCAATCATAGACGCTTTTATACTCTCCTGGAAATCACCAAGGTTAGAGTTTGAGCTCAACTGTTCAGTCGCTCCCCGATCCTTCAGCGGGGTAAGAGCTCTTTCTCAGCGCTTAATCATAGACGCTTTTATACTCTCCTGGCAATCACCAAGATTAGAGTTTGAGCTCAGCTGTTCAGTCGCTCCTCGATCCTTCAGCGGGGTAAGAGCTCTTTCTCAGCGCTTAATCATAGAAGCTTTTATACTCTCCTGCCAATCACCAAGGTTAGAGTTCTATCATGGCGGTTTTCATCATGGTGCGTCGCCTTGCCATGTGGACGTTATTTTTGCGTCCTTTACTGTCTCTCTCGGCTTTGGAGAGTTAGAGTGTAATCAATGGTGTGACTCACTTTATTGCACCTTAAGCGTTCTGGTTGTGGATTACTCTCCATTCTGATTGAAGGCATTTAGAATTACAAGTTTCTGTGATCGCTATATGGTATTACAGCAAACTTTATAAAGACAGAAAAGCAGATAAATAATAGTGCAAATAAAGGTAAACGACACACAATATTTTTATAGTGGTTCGGTCGAATCGTGACCTACGTCCACCTTATAATCCTTTGCTCAAAACATTGGACTATTCTAGGCAAGTCATGCCTTTTACATGGTCCTATGAAACAAAAGGATAAATCTGACAACTTTACATCAGATAGGGCCGCAAATGTTGGGCATTCCACACTCTGGGGATTTCTTCTCCATCTACAGTTGCTGGCTTGAAGGTTCCATTATCAAGCCTTCGTAGAACGGAGTATGGTCCTTCCCACTTCACACCCATATAAGTTGGGGGTGGAAAGACATGTTTCAGAACCAAGTCTCCGGGTTCAAAGGTTAGGGCTTGAACCCTTTTGTTGTAGTATCTAGCGACTTGTTGCTTGTGTCTCAAGGCACGCAGGTCTGCTTCATCCCTCTTCTCCTCTATTGTATCTTGGGATTCAAGTAGCAACTCGTTATTAGTCATCGGATCGTAATAAGTGACTCGGTGAGATGGTACTTTTAGTTCAACCGGGATGACTGCCTCTGCTCCAAAAGCAAGAGAGAAGGGGGTATGGCCTGTCGCCGATTTATACGTTGTCCTGTAGGCCCATAATGCCAAGGGTAATTCATCGACCCACATGGCTTTGGCCCGCTTCAATCTTCTTTTGATAATGGATTCAATCACTTTATTTGCTACTTCGACTTGTCCGTTCGACTGCGGATGTGACATAGAGGTGTACAGATTCTCAATGTGGTACTTTTGGTAGAAGTCCCTGAACTCGTTGCTATCAAACTGGGTTCCATTGTCAGTTATGACGATCTTCGGGATCCCAAACCGGCAAATAATGTTCCTAACAACGAAATTAATCACTCGCTTGGTTGTGATTATAGTTAACGGCTCAGCCTCGACCCATTTGGTGAAGTAGTCTACAGCTACAATAACGAACTTTGCTCCGCCCTTTGCTATAAGGAGGCTTCCGATGATATCTATTCCCCAATAGCGAAAGGCCATGGACTCATCATTGTCTTCAACTGGCCAAGAGGCGCCCTGGGAATTTTAGAAAATCTTTGACATGCATCACAGCGACATGCGTATTTTGCCGCATCTTTGTTTATGGTTGGCCGGAAGTAACCATACCGCAATACCTTATTTGCCAATGTCTGTCCTCCAGTATGGTCACCGCATTCACCCTCATGTACTTCCTGCAGTACACGTTTGATTTCGTCATGGGCTATACACCGGAGAAGGGGTATCGAAAATCCCTGTCTGTACAGGACTCTGCCTTGTAGAACGTATCGGGAAGCTTTACGGATTATTTTACGCCTCTCGCTCTTCTTGGTCGGAAGCATTCCGTTCATCAAGTAATTCTTTAGAGGGTTCATCCATGACTCCATTTCTGGCTCAGTCTCTAGTATCGGATCAACTTCCATCTGACCTATGCTAGGGAACTGAAGTACTTCAACTGGGGCTAGCCCAGCTTCTTCAGGATCGTCAGAACTAGCCATCTTCGCTAACTTGTCCGCCTGTTGGTTCTCTGACCGCGGAATATGAGATATACTGTAATGATCTAAGTCAGTCAGCAACTCCTTCACTTTCTCCAAATACGAAATCAATCTTGGGATCTTAGCTCGGAACTTTCCAGTGACCTGATTTACAATCAACTTGGAATCACAAAATATGTCCAGCTTCGCGATCTCTAATTCCTTTGCGATCCTCAGCCCGACTATCAGGGCTTCATATTCGGAGTCGTTGTTAGTGGCGCGAAATTCCAACCGGATGGCATAGGATATCAGTCGTTTCTCAGGAGTTTCAAACACCATTCCGGCACTGGATCGTTTACCATTCCTAGCAACATCAGTATACAATTTCCATGCGCTAGGATCGAGAAGAAGTTTGGTGGGTCAGCCTCTTCATTTACTATGTCATCCTCTGGGACAGCAAATTCTGCTATGAAATTTGCTAGCACTTGCCCCCGTATCAATCGTCGGGGCTGAAAATTCAGATCAAATTGACTCAATTCAATGTTCCATTTGAACAATCTTCCGGAGGCTTCTGGTCTCTGTAGAACTTGCTTGAGCGGGTGATCAGTGTACACAGTGATAGGATGAGCTTGGAAATAATGTCGAAGCTTCCTAGATGCAATCAATAAACTGTACGCCATCTTTTCTATCCTCAGATAATTGCGCTCAGCTGCCGACAATTTTTTACTTACGTAGTACACTGGCCTTTGAACCTTGTCTTCTTCTCTTACTAATGCTGAGCTGATTGCGTGGGACGACACTGCTAAGTACACGAATAAATCCTCGTGGTCCACTGGCTTAGACAGTATCGGAGGCCTCTGCAGATGATTCAACAGGTTCTGAAATGCTTCTATGCAATCATAAGTCCATTTAAAATTGCGTTTTCCTCGCTTTATCAATTCAAAGAATGGAATGCATTTGTCTGTCGCTCTAGAGATGAATCTGCTTAATGCTGCTACTTTCCCTGCAAGGCTTTGCACATCTTTGATTTGTCTAGGCTCCTGAATGCCTCTGATTGTTGCGATCTGGTCTGGATTAATCTCAATCCCGTGCGAGCTGACAATGAATCCCAAGAATTTCCCGGAGGCAACCCCAAATGAGCATTTCGTTGGGTTGAGTTTCATCCCATACTTTCGAAGGATACCAAACATCTCGGCCAAGTCTGTAGTGTGATTGAGTGATTGTCTGGACTTAACCAACATGTCGTCAACGTATACCTCCATCGTTTTCCCAATCTGGTTATAGATCATTCTGTTCACTAACCGTTGATATGTAGCGCCTGCGTTCTTCAAACCTAAAGGCATTACCACGTAGCAGTATAATCCCATATCCGTAATGAAGCTAGTGTGTTCCTGATCTGGAACATGCATAGGGATCTGGTTATATCCTGAATAAGCGTCCATGAAAGAGAGAAGCTCATGACCCGCCATTGAATCTACCAACTGATCAATTCTGGGTAACGGAAAACTATCTTTTGGGCAGGCTTTATTCAAATCCGAAAAATCAATGCATGTACGCCACTTTCCATTGGCCTTCTTTACCAAAACTGGATTTGAAATCCAATCTGGGTAGGTTGAATCTTTGATGAATTTGTTGCTTCTTAACTTTTCACCTTCTTCTTTCAAGGCCGCGGACCTCTCTGGGCCTAACATTCGCCTTTTTTGTTTTACAGGGGGATGCTTTGGGTTAATGCTTAATGAGTGACTCATGATTGATGGAGATATCCCACACATGTCCGCATGGGTCCAAGCAAATACATACAAGTTATCTTTCAGGCCTGTTAGTTATTTAGCTCGAACCAGATCCTACTAGGATCCAATCTTCAGGACTTTCTTTGGGTCACTATCATCGATCGGTACGTCCACAGTCGTTTCGTTGGTTGCCGCCATTCTGCCCCCAGTTTCTTCGTCCTCTCTGGGATCTATATCCTCGGGCAGTTCTCTGGGCGACTCACCCATTGTCATTCTCTTTAATTGCTATGACGCCTCCTCCCTTGTGCGGGAAGAAGCGTCTTTAATTCCTATATCTCTTCCTTTACGGAGTAGTTTTAGCTCTGTGATGTAACATGCTCGTGCGGCAACTTGATCTCCTCTGACTATACCAACACCAGCTTCCATAGGAAAATTCAATAACAAGCACCAGAGGGCTATACAAGCTCTAAACTTTGCTAGGGCCGGTCGGCCGAAGAAGGCATTATAAGGCGATTCGATACCCAAAACCACGAATGGAAGAATTCTCACTCTCAGGCGTTCTCCTTCCCCAAGTGTTACCGGCAGCTCTAAATATCCCATTGGAGCAGTTGAAGCTCCGTTAAATCCACGGATCCATCCTTCACACGGCTTTAAATCTTTCAATTCAAGGTTCATTTGATCGAACGTCTTTTTGAATAGAATATTGACTGAACTCCCGTTATCCACTAAAACTTTATGAACAATGGCCGGGCCAATAGGAACTGTGATTACAAATGGATCTTCGGTCGGAGCGTGGACTCCAATTCTCTCTCAATTGCGGAAAATTACGTCATCCGAGATCATCTTTTGTTGTTTTACCGAGACATTGTCTTCAGGGTTGCTACACTCTCCTACCTCAAGATGCTGCTTAGCTGTGTTAACGTATTGATCCAACGCCTTGAAACTATGCCCGGCTTGGTGAAGCCCTCCGATTTTGGTATTAATATCAAGATCCTTTCCTTTTTGCTGGGCAGTTGGCCTGGCAGTAGGTTGATTATGGTTTTGGTTTGGGGTCTGAATAGCTTGCCCCCTGTCTCTAGGAGTCACCCTATACACATCCAATTTCCCTTCCCGGAGCAACCTCTCAACTAGATCTCTTAGATGAAGGCATTCATTTGTAGAGTGGCCATGAGTCTGATGGAAGAGACAAAACTTCCCCGTCTCACATTCTTTCTCCGTCGGATCTCTTGGAGGAGGCCTTTTATGCAGGAGAACGTTGTATGAGTCTACGAAGATATTCTCCAAAGTATCATTTATTAACGTATAATTTTCGAAAGACCTGGGACGGGTCCTTCTCTGGGAGTCATTCCCCCGATTTCTCTTCCGATTATTGCCATTACTGTTATTATCATTATTTCCTGACTGGCGGACACCGCCCTGGTTTCGGTTTCCTACATTAACTTCAACCTTCCCTGAGCTGTCTCCTGTTTGCTTAATCGCCACATTGCTTTGGATTTCCTCCTTATCCGCCATTTTCGTCTTCTGGTTAGCATACACCTCCTCCTGACGTAAGCATACGTTAGCTTTCTCGTAGAACAATTCTCTAGTATGAGGCGGCTTGCCAGCCAGGTATCTCCCAAATTCAGTATCTTTATCTACCCCATCGATCAGGGCTGCCACAACTGTTGGCTCTTGGGGATCCTTGACTTCAGTGACAGCTAGGTTAAAACGATCCAGATACACCCTCAAGCTCTCGCCTGGTCGTTGTTTGACAAGGAACATATCAATCACACTCTTTGTCCTCTGTGCACAAATGCGGAACTGTTCCACGAACCTTTCACTCAACTCCCTAAAACTGGAAATTGATCTTGCTGGTAAGCGAGTAAACCATAATAACGCTACATCCTCCAGGAATATAGGGAATGCTTTGCACTTTACCGTGTCAGAGGCTGCGGCAGTGGTCATTTACCAAGAATATCTCATTAGATGTTGGATTGGATCAGATCTACCCGCGTAACGGTTTATCTACGGCATGTTAAAGCGCCTCGAGAATGTTACATCTAGAATGTCATCAGTAAATGGGGTGTGACTGCGTTCAATCCCCCAATTTTCATTCCTTTGTCCACAGCTATCTGCCAGGATTTGATGAACCATAGCTACAACATTTGCACTGATCATCGGAAGCTCGGGATCAACGCTTCTCGCTCGGTGGAATTCTCCGATCTCTCTTCTAGGAACAACCACGAAATCTGGAGCTCGGATTGGGCATCGTTGCCCCCTGTTATCATGAGTATTTGTACAGCGAAGGGGCTGAGGTGGTCTATTCTCAAAAAGATTGTCCACAACTCGAGATTTAGGAGTTGCGGCACGATTATTCAAGTTGCGTTTCGAGGGTCCTACACCAAGCGTCTCTTCATCTTGTGATGGAAGGATTCCAAATCGGAGTTGCTCTATGTTTTCAGCCCTTTCATACGGTCGCCGCAGAGGTCTTGGCGATTCTTCTGATGAAGAAGAGTACTCCGGGGTAAGCGGACGAACTGGGAGTGTTCTTTGCCTTGCGAGATCATCGAGCCTTATATCCATAGCAGTCAAGTTCTGTCGCAACACAGAGCTCTCCTGCCTTTGAGCAGCTAATTCATCAAATAGCCTATCCCACATTTCAGAGAAGCAAGAGAGACCTCCTTCAGTGACCGGAGCAGAGGGGTCATATTGATCATCAACATTTTCTCTTATGCGCAGAGAACTTGAGCCAGGCCGAACAGAGGTACCGGGACGGGATGAGCGAGCCATAACCTCCTTTCCAGGTCGAGTTGTAGTCTGGTCATCACTTCGGATCGCAGTAGACCTGTGTATGTGGCTCGTAGCACCCCCCTCGGATCGGTTTGTGGTAACATTAGGGGAAGGGTTCGCGGCGTTGTCTCGGGATCGAGTGACGACCCCTTCAGTTGTTTGGTTCGTGCCGCCCTCAATTCGGATCGTGGCGCCCCCTTCAAACTGGTTCGTGACACCACGTTCGGGTCGGATCGCCCCTATGTCCCCGCGATCCGCGAGGCCCTCCTCAACCTGCTCATGTACACATTCTTAAACTGCTTCATTTTCCTGCGAAGCTCGTACTTCCTTAGACTTCTTTCCAGCCATTATATCATATGCCGCTGGAATCTTCAAGAATCTGAACAGTGAAGTTTCGGGACTATTTCCTTCGGACTTGAATATCCTAACAATGGAGCAACAATCCAATATGCTGAGAAATCAATTCTCAGTGAAAGCACCAAAATGTTAGATCAAAATTTGGCTCTAACACCCAAATTGTTCTGATTCGTAGAGAATTATAACTGAAAAATGAGGAAAAAGCAGAAAACACACACAGTTTATAGTGGTTCGGCGTTAACGAGCCTACGTCCACTTTATATGCTATTGATTATACTTTGAATGCTAGTACAACCAATGATTTCTCTCAAACTCACTCTTACAATTCCTCTTAGTAATCTCGAAGTAAAACTGATAAGAAATAGTGGTATGACAGTAATGGTGAAATCAATACTCAAAACTGCTAAAAGATCCTGAAAATTGCCAAGCTTTGGGCTATTTATAGCTGATTTGGTCAGGCGGATCGCGGTCATACGTGGCGCAAATCCCGAGAATATCGTATCGGATCGTGGCTTGATGAAGAATGGGTCAAGGCGACAGTTGGTGACAGGTGTCGCGAGATCCTTCATTTGCGGATCGTCCTGGACTTGGTCATGGCTCTCTCTTCGTCCCCTGGGCTTGGATCGAGTCGGGCTAAAGCAAACGGGTCAGATCGTGGATGGGCGCAGCGAACCGAAGGAAGCGTCACGATCCGATGAAGGCTGAGCAATCGTGACCAGAATTCTAAAAGCTGAGAGAAATGAAGCTTCATATTTTCTTCCTGCATGTGAACCTTGGTGGCTTGGTCAAAAAGCTAGCCAACAGGGATACACTGCGGTTCGACAAGAAAATCTTGCAATCCGGCCCACACAAGACCGACCACTCATTTCGCTTGAATGTATATCACCAACGGTTGGGATCAGCAACCATTTCCCGAAAGGGACAACATTGATAGATTAAAGAAACAAATGGAATTTCTCTAGATAGGTGATTATACATCCTAATGGGAGCGACCCACATAGCCATGCTGCCTACCCGATTTTTGTCAATTCCTGGTTGTGAGGCTTGAGGTTTGAATTATCTTTCAGAACATTTGGCCACCATTCACTTTGAATGCCACATCGTCAGATCCATCAGAAATCAGTAATTGATTCCCACAAAAATACTCAGATTTTTAGGCTAAAGAAGGTTTCTTGTTTGCCACCAACTTCGTACGTTTGAAGGAATCAACATACGTAATCCCTTTGGAAATACTCAGTTAGACACTCGTTCATACAAGTTGTCCTGGGTCTGGACAAACCGAAGGCACCGTTCTATTAATCCATCTTGGGCAATTTCTACCTAGGGTTAATAGAACAACCCTTGTATTTTACACCGCCTTCAATTATCTTCTGCATATGTTGATTCATAACGCTTATACCAATACGGAGAGGTTTTCAGATATTAAATCTGATCACGGTCCCTCCATATTGATAACGGAGGTATAAAAATAAATCAAAACTTTGATAGTCGGTGATTTAACTATCAAAGAAACATCCATCCAATCAACGATCCTATTTCCAATTGGAAATTCTACCGATCAAGCATCAAACAACACTGGCCCTTTTTTATTTCTGTTTGTATTATTATTTAAAATTCCCATTCCCTATATTTCGTATCCTTTTGAAGATCGATTTCCCCTCTCGATTCTTTGAAAAAAAAAACATTTCCAATATTATAATTTCTTTATTTGACGAAATATCTCTTATTCCAGTTAGAAAACAATTTTATATATTCACGTTTCCTTATTTTCTATATTCAGAAAATATACTTTATAAATATCCGAAGATACTTCCATATTCCATTTCTTAATTCCTGGTTGACCAATTCATTTCATTTTCTACGCGTAGAAAATATCACTCATTCTATTTGGGGAAAACGTTTTAGTCGCTGTCTCCAAATATTTGATCCATAAAACATTATTTTTAACAACAGCGTTACAATCGTTGTCTAGAAGTATAGAATATTTATTATAACAATAGCGTTAAGATCGCATTATAACGGCAGCGTTAAAATCGCTATTTAGAATTTACAAAACATTTATTATAACGACAGCATTAAAATCGCTGTTTAGAATTTACAAAACGTTTATTATACCAGCAACGTTAAAATCGCTGTTTCCAAATATTTGATCTGTAAAACATTGTTTTTAACAACAGCATTACAATCGCTGTCTAGAATTATATAATATTTATTATAACAATAGCGTTGTAACGTTTGGAAATCTCGCTCGATCCGAATCAGTCGCTAAACCGACCCAGACCGTTCGAAACGCTTGATTGTTTTGAGAACACAACAAATTAGAACGCAGACAGAAGAACATTTCATTGCTTATTACAACAATTCATCAGAATACAAGAATATGCAGAGTATAAACAAATAATATACATCAGAAAAATATCAGAGATTACAATACATTACATAGCAGCAGAAAATAATACAATACACAACTAGAAGTAATACACGGATACAGAGCTTTCCAAGTATCGTTCCATCTGTAAATCAGGATCCTGTGAATATAAATCTGCAAAACCAAAACTACTAGCTGCCTGGTTCGAAATAAGGGCACCCAGAGTTTAGGTTAAAACAATAAACTCCAAGTTAGTCATGTGAATGGTGTGAGAACTAAAACAGTTGTTGATCTTTACTTTAAAGTTAGGTAAATCAAGGGACCACGCCGTATAACACGGAACGGGTTTCCTCCCAAGAACACCAGTGCATAAAACAACAGCGCAATGCTAAATAAAGAATAATGAAGTTATTATAAGACCCAGGTCCCATCACACAATGCACGCAAGCCGGAGGATAGGGTTTTTACCTTATAACAGCTAAAGAATGTTTGATACGTTTAAAATAGATTATTTTGATAGTACTATAAGTGTATAGTGTCAAAAACAATTTCAATCATAGGCGGCATGAATGCCCCATACCAATATGTCGCCATATATAGGTTTACAACTAAAACCAAAACGTCACGTATTGGAAGTTGGATTTCCGTATATGAACTGAGGCAAGGGTTCGTACTCACTGGCTTCGAGACTCTCTAGCCCGAGCTTCACGGTCAGAGCGCATCGACCCTTGGAGCGACAGAGCCGGTCCACCGATGTGGATTAAACTTAAATCTTGAACACTGCATTTCCCCACCCTTTGGGGCATAAATGAGCCAACGAATGACTCCATCGGCTTCACATAGTCAGCGATATATCCGAGGCGCCTCGCAACAGCAAAAACCACATAAGTCAAATTCGTCAGGGCGTGTAAAACCGCTGACGCCACTTCTAACTAGAAAGAATCGCATGTCCTCCCTGAGGTCCTCTCCCGTTTCTGGTTCACAACCGGGGTGTGAGGCTCGCGAATCCACGCTACACAAAGCTATGCCACACAGGCCGTGCTTTGATCATCAACCACAAGACTTTTCTTTTCAACAGAAGCCTTGATCATTTGCCACTTAGGCATGCCACATAGGCAATTCACTCCATGCGTTTAATATCCACCAATATATAACCTCTGAGCTCGTACGTCTCAGATAAGGGCGTTAAGGAAGAGAATAAATTCTCTTTCGCCAAAGATATAAATATTTAATAGAAATAAATCACATAGAATAAAATCCAATGTCAGACACACAGTCCATTTACAAGTTCGTTCTGGGTCTGAACGAAACCGGAGGCACCTAGTACCCCGCATGTAACACCCCGTGTATTCTATAACAATGAAATTCAATTAAAGTATAACTAATTTCAAATCAAAGAATTAAGGGAAATGGGATACGCCAATGCGTTCGTCTCGGAATTCTGCTTAGGATAGAGTCCGAGTTTGCGTAAAACGGACTCCGTATGAAGAAGATATGGCCTCCGGAAGTTTCAGAATTCAGTTTAAAATTCAAATAGACAGAAACAGCTCAGAAATCATATTCGAATTTCAAAAATCGGGCCAGATTGGCCAGGGCGGGAATTTTCCCGCCCAAGGCACCCAGGTCGACTGGGTAGTCGACCTGGGCTACCCTGGTCGACTGGGTAGTCGACCTGGGGCACCGAGGTCGACTACCAAGTCGACACGGGGGTCAACTGGGGAGTCGACATGGCCCCTGAGCCAGGTCGAACCCAGCCACCCCAGCTTGCCTGGTCTGTGCTTGGCCGAATTTCTGAGCCTTGCCTTGTCACTAGGGCTAGATGTCAGCTCCTGATTGGTCTCTCCTTCAAACGAACGGCTAATATTAATCCAAGCTCCATCGACGGTTCTAATCAATTCACAAACTCTATAAAAAGGACCTAAGACTTCACCTAATTCATACAAATAAAAAATTAGAATGAGACCGTCATGTTGTTGAGGAAAGACTAGAAGTAGCTGTCAAAATTGAGAGACGATTAGGAGGCAGTTCGAAAGCTTAAAGCAATGACAACTAAATCAAAACAACGCCTACAACAAAGAATAGCATCTCCAAATTCAGAATTCAGATTCCTGAATTGAAGATTCGTCATACGTTGTTAGTAGAGTGCTATTCCGATGTGAATAAATAATTGTGTTTTGATTTGTGTAAAATGAGAAATAGAATTGTACTTGATTTTTGGTGATAATAATTCATATTTGTATGTTGCTATGATTCTAAGCGATTTGGTATGTTGTGGTATAACGATTCGATATTTGCAAGTATGTGATTCATGTTGAAAGTTAACAACTACATGTTTGTGGTAGTTTATTACAACACCTATTGGATAATTGCAAGTATATGATTCATGTTGAAAGAAATGACTATATGTTTGTGGTAGTTTATTTGATATTCATGCAAGTATATGATTCACTATTATGCCAACATAATATATATTATAATCACTTTTAGTGTAGTTGGATCCATTTGGGTATTATGACTTATGTGAATTTATGTTGGAATTGGCATCATGATTCAAGTGTAAAACCATACTTTTGTATTAGAGACAAAAGTAAGCATCTTTGTGAACTTGTGTTGACTCTATGAACATGACTAAACTATGTTTGGTGTTATGCCTAATTGAAAAACATGTTTTAGGCCTATGTTGTTATCAAAATCATATGATAATATATGTGACACATAATTAAGTTAGATTTACATTCCAACTGCAAGTTTGCATGAATAGATTAAAAACCATGATTCATGTTTAGGTATGTTTATGCCATGATTATATGAACAGATCAAAAACCATGATTTCATGTTTAGGTATGTTTATGCCATGATTATATGAATAGATCAAAAACCATGATTTCATGTTTAGGTATGTTCATGCCATGATTATATGCTATTACAATGCAAGTTCACAAGTGCCAAATTTATGTTAATTAGTTCGCTATGTTGCAAGTTCATGCGTTCACACTCCCCTTTTTATGTTACTTAGAATATATAAACACCATGTTCTAAGCTTCCCCTTTTTCATGTGGCTAAGTTGGGTTTAAATGTTAAACCCAACATATGTTATATTTTAGCGAACGTATGAAACGGGGGTAATGACGTTTGGGTTAAAATATAAAACATATGTGTTGGCATGTTTGACGCATGCCAACGACCTTGAAAAACAATTAAGTTGTGTAAATTAATTTTACCCAAAAAAGATGAATTTGAATAATGGGCCGCAAATATTTACATATAAAAAGAAAAGAGACAAAATATGTAAATTTCAAAAATACGATGTGTTTAACCCGAGGTTGGATTGAGTTGTGATGTAAACCTGCCTGGAACCGCCCGGCTGTCCAGTAGTCACAACAATACCTATCCAATGTGGGTGGTTAAACACGGAACCCAATAAAGACCCGAGGTTAGACTGAGTTGTGGCGTAAGACTGCCCGGACCCAGCCGGCAACAGGCAGCCACAACAATACCTGTCTAATGTGAGAGGTCGAGGCTTTAATAAGACAATTAAGGCAGAGTCAGGATTGATAGGATTAAGTAAATTGAATTAATACTTAATCAAAATGGAACATGCTAAACTATACAGACTGATTGGGGGTAAGGTTTACAAAACACTTAACCAACTTAGCATGTTAGCTAGAAATAGAAAACCTAGTAGCGGGGGACCCTTTTCAGCAGTAACCCTACAAGGTGTATCAGGATACCCTGAACTAGGCAGGGTGGGGCACGATTACTGGGCTGACTGTAAGTGGTCAAATCGACGGCGGTGGTGCAGCAGTGTAGGTTCTAACGGGGTGCGGGCGTGCACACACTCCGGCGCAGAAAAATAAGGCACTGGGCACCAGTAGTATACCCGTGCATTCTAGGATTGTGTCGGGCCGCCACCATGGGACTTGATACACCCCATGGTGGGACCAGCATAGGTAACTACAACAACAGGGGCCGTAAGACACATGTAATTATGCGAGTAGGAGCCGATCATCAGAAATGGATCACTTCACCCTGATTATGGGGTGCCTGTTGGGAACTAGTTTATATGGGTATAGATATTAATATGGGATACGATAGTACATTCGACTCTGGACAACTTAACCTAGTTTATAGTGCTTTCCCATTTCCAGATTATAATTATCATGCCCAGTTCTTTATTCATAGACTGAATAGTCCTAGACTTACTCAGGCTTTTTGTCTGACTCTACTTTTCTTTCGTCTTCTTTTCTTTCGTTCCCCCCCCCTCCAGGTCCACAGGGAGGGAATACCGCAGCTTGACCAGCTTTCACATCTAGCTTGAAGAGAAAGAATGTATTGCTTGGATCTTTTTCGCTTTAGACTATGGCTTTGGATAGCAATTATGGGACTTATGCAGTTTACTTATGTTTTTATGCTTCTTTAAATAATGAAATCAAGACAGTTATGAAGATGTAATGATTTTGGAAGTATTGTAAGACAATTATGGCATGGTTTGTGTAACACGTATTTTAATGAAATAAAAGTTGTTGTTGTTTTCTGCTATTCAAACATATGTGTTCTTATATCTGTCTTGTGTATCTGTGACTTATACTTATAAACCTCCACCAAAATTAGGGCGTTCCCTTTGAGAGTGACCCTAACGGAGGTGGGGTGTTTCACTTGGTATCAGAGCATAGGTTTACCAGATAAGATAAAAAGTTTTGAAAAATTCATTTCAAATAAGAAAAATTTAAAGAAGCATTTCTAAAGATAAAATATTATTTTATTTTAAAAAGGCATAGTCCTCCCAAAGCCAGAGGTACTATCTTTTATCCTTCGTTTTGAATCTACCCTTTTTGTTTCAGCATGTCTGAAGAACTTAACTTGCCAGAGGGTATACCAATACCTAGTTGGTTCAGACGATTCTTAGAAGCGAGGACCACTCAGCCAGGTCCTACCGTTCCTCCTCCCCCAGCTGCGGGAAATCATCCAGCTGCAGCAGCACCTCTTCCTCCACCTCCTCCGCGGGGTAATACTTTTGCTAAGATATGTAAAGATTTTAAAGCTATGGGAGGAAAGGAATTTCATGGAACCGAGTCCTTCTTGGTAGCCAGGAATTAGCTGAAGGAAACCGAGGACTTATTTGTCATCTTTGAGGTAGAAGATAGGCAGAAGGTACAACTGGCAGTATGGCTACTTAAAGGCGAGGCTTCCTACTGGTGGGATGTCACCAATGCAGAAAGACCAGTGGAAACATGGGAGGACTTTAGGGCAAGGTTTGAGGCTAAATTTCTCTCAGAAGATGAAAGGAGTCTTCAGTTGGAAAATTTCTTATTTCTTAAGCAAGGGAATAAGACAGTCAAAGAGTATGATTGTAACGACCCAGAAAATCTGAACCAATTTAAAATTTTTAAATTGGCTAAAATAATAGATTTTAAATATTTAAAATAAATATTTTAGGTAATGGCAATGAAAAGTGAGTTTGAATCGACAATTGAGAACGAATATAATTAATTATAATTATAAATAAGGCCTGAAATGGCGCTGTAGTTTCGAAAATCGAATTCAAACTTTGTCGGACTATACCGGGTGCAAAACAAAACGAACTTTAGTGAAACCAAAAATATTTAAATCTGTTAGTGAATACCTTTCCAACGAATCTGAAAAATCGAAATTTGATAGCGGGAATCAAAAGCTATGTCCAGTTGAAAATTCTGAATAGTCGCTATGGAATTCAGTCCCTTAAAAATGGACATTTTGCAAACGACCTCGGATTTCGACGAAACCACTTTTGTTGGATTCGTGATGTCAAATTATTGCTAGGTTTCAAATTTCATAATTTTTCGAATCAATATGTGCGCGTGGAAAAGGAAAACGCGTTTGACAATTTTCAGTTGATTTTAATTGACTGGAAAATGGCAATTTTTCAAACGGTCTCAGAATTCGACGAAACTAGTTTTGTTAGGACCGCATGGTCAATACGAAGCTAGAAAATATTTTTCTGGAATTTTTCTAGTTAGTATGTGACCCCGGTAATTTGAAACGTACGTTTAAAATTCATTATAGTGATTTAAATGTAAACTCAACGGAAACTGATCAAAACGTTCGAATCAGCTTACGATACATATCCCATTGTGTTCGAAATGGGGGTAGAATGCTAGGGACGACAGTCGGTGGGTCCCATTTCGACTTCGAATAAAAAAGTCAACTTTTAAATAGAAATTAAATAAAATAAATAATTAAATCCCCCTATATTCTCTCCCTCCCCTTTCCTTCTTGGTCAACCGACAGTCAAACGAATAAAAGAAAAAAAAACCCTAAAACAATCGACGATGGCGCCACCGCCCTGACGACCCATGACCGCCGTGCCCCGCTCCACCCTCCGATCCCGCTCCTCTCCACCTCGACGCACCCGAACCCTCCCCTCGCGACGCATCCGCCCCCCCTGAAGCCATCGCGACGCCCCAATTCGCGAGCCCACCGTTCGAGACCACTGAAGCCACCGCCTGCTCCTCCTCCTGCCGCCGACCCTGACGACCCCCCCTCTCTTCGCAGATTACAGTAAGCTGTTGTTTATTTATTTTTATTTTTATTTTTATTCTGAAATTCTGATTTTTAAAAGGTTTAAATTCTGATTTTTAAAAGGTTTAATTCTGATTTTTAAAAGGTTTAAAAACTGATTTTTTTAAAGGTTTAAAAACTGATTTTTAAAAGGTTTAAGAACTAATTTTTAAAAAGGTTTAAAAACTGATTTTACTTTAAGATAACCCTTGTCTCCGTGAGAACGGGATTTCGGGTCGTCTCAACGTTAATCAGTTCGATCAGCTGGCTAGGTTCGGACTGGACCTAGTCAACACTCCGCACAAGAAGGCTCTCCGCTTTGTCAAAGGATTGAATGAGCCATTACACAGTTTGGCCATGACCCATATACCCATGGGGGCTACGTATGAAAGTTGGTGCAGATGGCATTGCTGAACGAAGAGGATAAGGGCAGGAAGGAGACAAAGGCAGAAAGCTCTCAAGGGAAGAAAGAGGGTTTACAGCCTAAGAAGACAGACTTTAAGATGGGCGGGAAAGACAACAAAGAGAAGAGGAAGTGTAATTTCTGTGGCAAAGTGGGGCACTTAGTGAAAGATTGCCGGAAAAAGAAGGACAAGATGAATGGTGGGTGCTTTTCTTGCGGTGGGACATGCCACATGGCTAAGGATTGCCCAAAGAAACGAGGGCAGGGGCAGAGGGCTGGATCCATCTCAGGGCCAGAGGTTCATGTGCTAGAAGCGCCACCTCTGCAACAACGAGGTTTAAATACTTCTGTAGAAAGTGTAGTTTATCTTTATGATCACCCAGTTTGCACTTTATTTGATTCTGGCTCATCACACTCCTTTATCTCATCTGCTTTAGTAGAATCTCTGCAGCTAGAAACTAGTACGGTAGAGGACCCCTTAATTGTTTCAAATCCAATTGGGGGCCCAGCTCATTTGTCTATGATCTGTGTAGGATTGAAAATTTCTATTCTAAGCATAGAATTTAGATGTAGCGCCTTTGTTTTGGGCTTCTCGGGATATGGTTTGATTTTGGGCATGGATTGGCTATCCAGTAATGGTGCCATCCTGGATTGTGAGAAAAGGGTGGTTAGGCTTCTGACCCAACTCGGTAACACTCTGGAAATTACATGTAACCCCTCGTATGTGGTTATGCTTAGTTATCTTGAATCTCTAGATGCCTCTGTTGAAAGTTTGCAATTGGTTAGAGTGGTCCGGGAATATCCGGAGGTCTTCGAAGAGGTGAAGGGCTTGCCTCCGAAGCGGGAGATAGACTTCCGCATATATCTTGTAGATAATGCAAAGCCCGTTGCGTTGCCTGTTAGACACATGGCTCAACGGGAAAGGAAGGAGCTCAGTAAACAGATTAAAGAGCTTCTAGAGAAGGGGTTCTTTAGAAGGAGCATTTCAGAATGGGGCGCTCCAGTGGTGTTCGCTACAAAGGCGGATGGTTCACTCCGTCTTTATGTTGACAATAGGGAGCTCAAAAAGCAAATGAAAAAGAATAGGCACCCTCTCCCCAGAATTGATGATCTGTTTGATCAGCTTGTAGGAGCGTCTGTTTTCTCCCAACTCGATTTGGCGACCGGTTTTCATCAGCTAAGGGTGGCTGAAGATAGCATCGAAGAAAACGACATTCAAAACCCCAGACGGCTTCTTTGAATGGCTTGTCATGCCCTTCGGCTTGACAAACGCACCCGCTTACTTCGTGGACTTGATGAGTAGGGTGTTCAGGGAATTCCTCAACAAGTTCGTAGTGGTCTTCGTAGACGATATCCTTATCTTCTCAGAGAGTGAAGAGGAACATGCTCAGCACTTAAGCGCAATCATGGAAACTCTGCGAGTCCATCAGCTAAAAGCCAAATTTTCCAAATGCCACTTTTGGAGAGAGGAAGTAAGGTTTCTTGGGCACATAGTATCCAAAGATGGGTTAGCGTAGACCCGGCTAATGTAGTAGCGGTGCAGGACTGGAAGACACCAAAGACCGCAACAGAAGTCCGAAGCTTTCTCGGGCTAGCAGGCTTCTATCGGAAATTCTTCAGAGACTTTGCAAAAATATCAGCTCCGCTCACAAGGCTGACAAAGAAGAATCTAGTGTTCAATTGGGACTTGGATTGCGAGTTTGCTTTCCAATGACTGAAAAGGGCTCTTGCAACAGCCCCAGTTTTGACGTTGCTAGATGGAAGCAAGATGTTCACAGTTTATACAGATGCATGTGGGACATGGCTAGGCGATGTGTTAATGCAAGAAGTACGGGTAGTAGCTTATGGCGGGAGACAATTGAAAGTTCATGAAAAGAACTACCCAACCCACGATCTTGAGTTAGCTGCCATCGTCTTTGCACTCAAATCTTGGCGACACTATCTCCTAGGTGAGAAGTTCGAACTTTACACTAACCATAAATCGTTGAAATATCTTTTCTCGTAGAAGGACCTTAACTTGAGGCAACAGAGATGGATGGAGTTTCTTGCCTCGTACGATTTCGAGATCTCCTACACTCCGGGCAAAGGCAACGTAGTGGCAGACGCATTGAGCTGAAAGAAACTAACCCTAAGCCCGCTGTTTGTTGAAAGACAAAGCCAAGAGTTTATAGCCAGCTTTGACTTTAGGCCCTCCTCCGATTTTGTACCGGGCTTGCTAGCATCTCTCGAAGTACGCCCGACTTTAGTGGACACAATAGGGACAGCACAACGCGAAGACCCTCAGCTTGTGGAGATGATTGATAGGCTAATTAGGGGGGAGACTTCAAGTCACCTCAACAGATACTCCATCGACGATAAGGGTTGGCTAAGGAGAGACGGAAGACTATGTGTCCCACAGACAAGGGATTTAGTAAAGAAGGTTCTCGAGGAAGCACATCACTCTAAGATGACGATACACCTAGGCGGAGATAAAATGTACGAGGACATAAAGAGAACTTTCTTTTGGAACGGCATGAAGAAGGACGTGGCAGATTTCGTTTCTAAGTGTATGGTGTGCCAACAGGTTAAGGCGGAACAGAAAAAGCCTGGCGGTCTGCTCCATCCTTTAGATGTCCCGCAGTGGAAGTGGGATAGCATCTCAATGGACTTCATTGATGGGTTGCCTTGGTCTAGAAGAGGCAACACTAGCATTTGGGTAATAGTGGATAGGCTTACTAAAAGCGCCCACTTTTTACCTGTCAAGAGTAAAAGAACTGCCTCATCCCTAACATCTCTTTACCTCAAGGAAATTGTTCGACTCCATGGAATACCCTCCAGCATTGTTAGTGACCGAGACCCTATCTTCACAAGTGAGTTTTGGCGGAGTCTGCAAGAAGCGGTAGGCACACAGTTATGCTTGAGCATAGCCTATCATCCCCAAACCAACGTCCACACAGAAAGAGTGAACAGTGTTTTGGAGGACCTTTTAAGACTGTGCGTCCTTGACTTCGGAGGGACATGGGAAGACCATCTTCCTTTGGTGGAATTTGCCTACAACAACAGCTACCAAGCCACCATCGGAATGGCGCCGTTCGAAGCTTTATATGGAAGACCGTGCCGATCGCCCACTTGTTGGTGGGAGTCTACTGACAAGCTCATACTTGGACCAGATATGATCCGAGAGACTTCAGAAAAAGTAGACTTAATACGGAGAAGAATGAAGACAGCCCAAGACAGACAAAAATCCTACGCCGACAAGAGGAGGACCGAACTTGAATTTGAGGTTGGGGACATAGTTTTTCTTAAGGTATCTCCACTAAGGAACATTGTTCATTTTGGAACCACAGGAAAGCTAGCACCAAGGTTCGTAGGACCATTTCCTATTATCGAGAAAATTGGGAAAATGGCCTATAGATTAGAGCTACCCGAAAAGCTGGCCGGAGTTCACAACGTCTTTCACGTTTCGCACCTCCGAAAATGTCTACATGAATCAGCTGAAGTGGTAGAGCCAAATATCCTAGAAGAAGCTGAAGTGGAATGCGAAGCAACCGTGAGGAAAGTTCCAACCCGTATATTAGGAACGGAAGTGAAAAAGCTATGCAACCGCGAAGTCAAGCTCGTCAAAGTTCAGTGGAGCGACGCCGAGTGAGACGCAACTTGGGAAACTGAAGCTAGAATACGCGCAGCCTACCCTTTTCTTTTCGAGGGTACATCTTTGATCTTTCTTTTTCCTTAAGTTGCGCTTTTATCTATCTTTTTAGGTATATCTCCTCGACCTTATCTTTTAGGTAGAAACTCTTTGGATGAAAACATGTAATTGAAACATGTTATGGATGATGGTTGCAAGTGGTTGCAAGTGATTGCTAGTGGTTGCTCGTGGTTGCATATACACACACAATTTAGGTTTTAGATCGGCTCAGTCACTTCATGTTGCATATGCATATATGTATTTATATTCGTATATGGTTGAAGTTTAATGTGTTGTCATATGGATGTTGCATTTATATGAATGATTGTGCACTCATGTAGAATCATGAATAGGAAAATTTGCATACATAATGGATTCATGACACTTAAATAATTTGCACTAAGGAGGTCAACTGAATCAGTAGACCGACTGATTTTGCATTAGATAAGTACATGTACACACAGTTCGCATATGATCATGAAGCATTAGAAGTCTTTTAAGGACAATGGATCCTCGTGTTTGATGGATGAATAGATGGATGTTAGGATGTACATTCTTCCTGAACTTGAAGATTTCGGGGACGAAATCCTTTTAAGTGGGGGAGAATGTAACACCCCGTGTATTCTATAACAGTGAAATTCACAAATTAAAGTATAACTAATTTCAAATAAAAGAATTAAGGGAAACAGGATACGCCATTATGTTCGTCTCGGAATTCTTCTTAGGATAGAGTCCGAGTTTGCGTAAAACGGACTCCGTATGAAGAAGATATGGCCTCCGGAAGTTTCAGAATTCAGTTTAAAATTCAAAAAGACAGAAACAACTTAGAAATCATATTCGAATTTCAAAAATCAGGCCGGATTGGCCAGGGCGGGAATTTTCCTGCCCAAGGCACCCAGGTCGACGGGGTAGTCAACCTTGTCTACCCAGGTCAACTGGGTAGTCGACCTGGGGCACCTAGGTCGACTACCAAGTCGACCCGGGGGTCGACTGGGGAGTCGACCTGGCCCATGAGCCGGGTCGAACCCAGCCCCCCTTGCTGGCCTGGTCTGCGCTTGGCCGAATTTCTGAGCCTTGCCTTGTCACTAGGGCTAGGTGTCAGCTCCTGATTGGTCTCTCCTTCAAACGAATGGCTAATATTAATCCAAGCTCCATCGACGGTTCTAATCAATTCACAAACTCTATAAAAAGAACCTAAGACTCCACCTAATTCATACAAATAAAAAATTAGAATGAGACCGTCATGCTGCTGAGGAAAGACTAGAAGTAGCCGTCAAAATTGAGAGACGATTAGGAGGCAATTCGAAAGCTTAAAGCAACGACAACTAAATCAAAACAACGCCTACAACAAAGGATAGCATCTCCAAATTCCGAATTCAGATTACTGAATTGAAGATTCGTCATACGTTGTTAGTAGAGTGTTATTCCGATGTGAATAAATAATTGTGTTTTGATTTGTGTAAAATGAGAAATAGAATTGTACTTGATTTGTGGTGATAATAATTCATATTTTTATGTTGCTATGATTCTAAGTGATTTGGGATGTTGTGGTATAACGATTGGATATTTGCAAGTATGTGATTCATGTTGAAAGTTAACAACTACATGTTTGTGGTAGTTTATTACAACACCTATTGGATAATTGCAAGTATATGATTCATGTTGAAAGAAATGACTATATGTTTGTGGTAGTTTATTTGATATTCATGCAAGTATATGATTCACTATTATGCCAACATAATATATATTATAATCACTTTTAGTGTAGTTGGATCCATTTGGGTATTATGACTTATGTGAATTTATGTTGGAATTGGCATCATGATTCAAGTGTAAAACCATACTTTTGTATTAGAGACAAAAGTAAGCATCTTTGTGAACATGTGTTGACTCTATGAACATGACTAAACTATGTTTGGTGTTATGCCTAATTGAAAAACATGTTTTAGGCCTATGTTGTTATCAAAATCATATGATAATATATGTGACACATAATTAAGTTAGATTTACATTCCAACTGCAAGTTTGCATGAATAGATTAAAAACCATGATTCATGTTTAGGTATGTTTATGCCATGATTATATGAATAGATCAAAAACAATGATTTCATGTTTAGGTATGTTTATGCCATGATTATATGAATAGATCAAAAACCAAGATTTCATGTTTAGGTATGTTCATGCCATGATTATATGCTATTACAATGCAAGTTCACAAGTGCCAAATTTATGTTAATTAGTTCGCTATGTTGCAAGTTCATGCGTTCACACTCCCCTTTTTATGTTACTTAGAATATATAAACACCATGTTCTAAGCCTCCCCTTTTTCATGTGGCTAAGTTGGGTTTAAATGTTAAACCCAACATATGTTATATTTTAGCGAACGTATGAAACGGGGGTAATGACGTTTGGGTTAAAATATAAAACATATGTGTTGGCATGTTTGACGCATGCCAACGACCTTGAAAAACAATTAAGTCGTGTAAATTAATTTTACCCAAAAAAGATGAATTTGAATAATGGGCCGCAAATATTTACATATAAAAAGAAAAGAGACAAAATATGTAAATTTCGAAAATACGATGTGTTTAACCCGAGGTTGGATTGAGTTGTGATGTAAACCTGCCCGGAACCGCCCGGCTGTCCAGTAGTCACAACAATACCTATCCAATGTGGGTGGTTAAACACGGAGCCCAATAAAGACCCGAGGTTAGACTGAGTTGTGGCGTAAGACTGCCCGGACCCAGCCGGCAACAGGCAGCCACAACAATACCTGTCTAATGTGAGAGGTCGAGGCTTTAGTAAGACAATTAAGGCAGAGTCAGGATTGATAGGATTAAGTAAATTGAATTAATACTTAATCAAAATGGAACATGCTAAACTATACAGACTGATTGGGGGTAAGGTTTACAAAACACTTAACCAACTTAGCATGTTGGCTAGAAATAGAAAACCTAGTAGCGGGGGACCCTTTTCAGCAGTAACCCTACAAGGTGTATCAGGATACCCTGAACTAGGCAGGGTGGGGCACGATTACTGGGCTGACTGTAAGTGGTCAAATCGACGGCGGTGGTGCAGCAGTGTAGGTTCTAACGGGGTGCGGGCGTGCACACACTCCGGCGTAGAAAAATAAGGCACTGGGCACCAGTAGTATACATGTGCATTCTAGGATTGTGTCGGGCCACCACCATGGGACTTGATACACCCCATGGTGGGACCAGCATAGGTAACTACAACAACAGGGGCCGTAAGACACATGTAATTATGCGAGTAGGAGCCGATCATCAGAAATGGATCACTTCACCCTGATTATGGGGTGCCTGTTGGGAACTAGTTTATATGGGTACAGAGATTAATATGGGATACGATAGTACATTCGACTCTGGACAACTTAACCTAGTTTATAGTGCTTTCCCATTTCCAGATTATACTTATCATGCCCAGTTCTTTATTCATAGACTGAATAGTCCTAGACTTACTCAGGCTTTATGTATGACTCTACTTTTCTTTCGTCTTCTTTTTTTTCGTTCCCCTCCCCCAGGTCCACAGGGAGGGAATACCGCAGCTTGACCAGTTTTCACATCCAACTTGAAGAGAAAGAATGTATTGCTTGGATCTTTTTCGCTTTGGACTATGGCTTTGGACAGCAATTATGGGACTTATGCAGTTTACTTATGTTTTTATACTTCTTTAAATAATGAAATCAAGACAGTTATGAAGATGTAATGATTTTGGAAGTATTGTAAGACAATTATGGCATGGTTTGTGTAACATGTATTATAATGAAATAAAAGTTGTTGTTGTTTTCCGCTATTCAAAAATATGTGTTCTTATATCTGTCTTGTGTATCTGTGACTTATACTTATAAACCTCCACCAAAATTAGGGCATTCCCTTTGAGAGTGACCCTAACGGAGGTGGGGTGTTTCACCACATATCCATCGATCTCCAAGTACGTCTGGACGATCACCAACCGATTCCCTCCTCTTGGGTGTACGGCCCAATCAATATCATCAGTAATTATCCAAACGACGTGAAGACACCCGGTCTTCAACCACCATCTTCATCTTCGACTTATCGTCGTATCAGTTATTCAGAATGGGATAAACCCGGTCTTTCTGAATAACTCGCTTATATAATAAACAGGTGTTACACAAACACATCATACGCCTCATTCCAATTCATCAGTCACTAACCATAAATCAACAAGAGAATAAATCCCCAAATATTAACCCCGAAGGCCGAAACCAACATCCGATCAATACCTAGGAAACTGTTCTTCTTAGCTAACCTACAGTTAGTTTCTAAATTTCACATTCTTAGGGAAAGGTTCCCATTAATTTTATCAAAGATAAATTCTTTTAAATTTATTCTTTAATCTTCTTTTGAATATCAATTCAAACCAGTCGGGATAAGCGAACCACATCGAAGTAATCATTTATTTTAATTTTCCAATCCCAACCTATTCATCCCATGAAGTAAAACTGGTTATGCTTCATATCTAACAACACAGTGTTATCGGTCAATTCAATTACCATTTCACGTTCAAATCTAATTAAAGATTTAACTATCTCCTGGAGCAAAACTGGTGATACTCCATTCTCGATCTTTTCAGTCTAATTAAAGATTCATTAAAACTCCACTTAGTTTTAATCTTTAACTGGGTTAAAGAATCAATGTCATTTAAAACACGGTTCACGATAAACCCAAAATCACACCACTTTTCAATTAGTCCCTAACCGTAAATTAGCAAGTGCGCAATTCCCTAAGTATTAACCCCGAAGGCCGAAACCAACATAAGATCAATACCCAAGAAACCATTCAACTTAACTAACCTCCGGTTAGTTTCTGATTTACTTAACTCCGTTGGGTCTAAGAACAGTATTATTGAAGATACCATTCACGACAACCCAAATTCACATTTTATTAATTATCGGGTTAAAGAATAAGTGTTATTTAAAACACCGTTCACGATAAACCAAAAATCAATTCAAATTCAATTCCAATTAAATACCATTTAATTGGTACACTTCATAAACCTAAAATAAAAAAAGATTTAATCTTTTTCTCAACTGGGTTTAAGAATAGTGTTAATGAAGACACCATTCACGACAAACCCCAAATCACATTTGGTATTAAATACAAATCTCTAAATAGAAAATATGTCGGCTTATATTCAATATCAAATTCTACGACCAACAACTATCGTATTGGAAATAACGATATAAATAAATCTTTCAAATTCCCATAACAATATCTGTATCATCACGAAATCCAACATCGAAATATTCCAAAGACAATTTCGATTCAAATCCATTCCAATTCAATTATTGGAAATTCTGGTCATTTTCAAAACCATTTCAAATTCAATTTATTTATTTCAAAAATAAATTGATTTTAATTCTAGTTCAAAACTAGTTCATTTCGATAAAAATCTATTTTTATCTTTTGAAATATGGAGTTTTTCATCCCTGTTTTTCCCAAATCATTCCTTATGATTTTACACAAATTATTACTATTTTTAATAATTTTATCAAGGCCCGTATAGTCGATTTCAATCAATGGCCATCGAACTGCACTTACAGCGACCTTTTCCAAATTTGATTTGGACTTAATTCCAAATCCAACCGTTAGATCTCAGATTTGTAATATTCATTGGAAAGCTCTTTTCGATACAAACCCAACGGTTCCGGTTTTAGGAGAATCCGACGGTCTGATCTCCCGTAATATCCATTCGAAGTCAATGGTCGAAATTCGAGAACTGCCGCCGCGCAACGCGTTCTATTCAGGCCATTATATATATATATATATATATATATATATATATATATATATCGTCGATTTCCTTTTAAAACATATTTTGTAAATCGTTTTAAATTCGTTTTCAAAACGATTTCAACTTCATATTCAATTTCTAATCAAAATTGAATATTTCCTTTTAAATTCGTTTTAAATTCATTTCAAATTGATTTCAATTCAAATCGATTTTTAATTCAATTTCAGTTCGTTTTCAATTCAATTTCAATTCGAATTCATTTCTATTCAATTTCAATTCGAATTCAATTCTATTCAATTTCAATTCGATTCGAATTCATTTTATTTTCAATTCAATATGAATTCTAATTCGTTTCAATTCGAATTCTAATTCGTTTCAATTCAATTCGAATTCTAATTCGTTTCAATTCAATTTAATTCGAATTTCATTTCAAAATATTCGATTTTGAAATCACTTTTCAATATTCATTATAAAAACGAATATAATCGATATAAATATCGTTTGCGTCAAAATAGCACATATCTAATCAACACGACTTTATATATTTCTATTTCAAATATTCTATTCAAATATTTCGTTTCAAATATTTCTTCTCAAATATTTTATTCAAATATTTCTCTTCAAATATTCTATTTCAAACCTGGAATGAGGCCCAATCAATTACCATAGATTTTATTTCTATGGATTTCCATACAACGCATGTATATATCAACAATGACAAATAATCAATCATCATCCAAAGTGCATTCTACACTGTATAAACATCAAGTATACATATTCAATGCTTATAACAGTCTGTCAATCAATCGATCGACATACAACTGATTATTGGGATTAGTGTATGTCATATATCACTCCAATACCCGTGTGTGGTTTCAAACAATCAAACACAGATTTTATTTGTGCAGTTGGGCAATGTGTAAAATTTATCGTTCCAATCAATATCAGTCAAATGTGTGTATATAAACAAATCGTCCGATTTGTTTATATTTATTTCATTTTAAATACACATTAAAAATTCTATTTTCAACTATAAAATATTTTTAACTATATAAATATTTTATTTCACATCACACCATCAACTACACATCAAAATCAAACAAACTAGCATACAAGCCGTCCATGGTCTGTGGACGACGGGTGTCGGGTGCTACTAAACACCGTCTGCATCCTAGTATATATTTCAAACTAGAAATAGATTAAAAGTGAGGAGTTCTCGCCAGCTAGCTAAACCAAACGCCATGACTCTTCTTATGTAGAAATCTTCGTCGTGTTCGCCTTTTTCCAATTTCACTGTCCGTAGCCACTACATATATAAAAATCACATTTTTATATTGTTGCTATGTATATAAAAATAATAGCTTTAATTATAAAAATCCGATCTTTCTAAATGATGAGAATCTTATTTTTATTTTTCAAAGAAAAAATTTATTTTGAAACAAAGAAAAAATCTAATCTTTAGATAAAGAAAAATCTAATCTTTCAAACAAAGAAAAATCTAATCTTTTAAACAAAGAAAAATCTAATCATTTAAACAAAGAAAAATCTAATCTTTTAAACAAACAAAGATCTAATCTTTTAAACAAAGTAAAATCTAATCTTTTGAAAAAAGAAAAATCTAATCTGTTAAACAAAGAAAAATCTAATCTTTTCATATAAAAATTATATTTTTACCTAAACAAAAATCTCATTTTTCAATTTTAGAAATCTAATCCCATTTAGTTAAAAAAAATCAAATCCTTTTTAAATATAAAAAGAAAATCTTTTCACTTTAAAAATCATACTAATTCCAGTAAAAAAAATCATGTTAATCTCTTAGTAAATATCAAGTTAATCTCAGTAAAAAAATAACAAGTCAATCTCATAGTAAATAAATAAAAAAGAAAGAAAAGGGGGAGGGACTCACTTGGGGTGCGCCGGTCGAAGGTGGTGGGGAGAGGCGTCGATCATCGGCGGCGGGTTCAGAGGAGGTGGAGGTCGAGGAGGGGGCGGCCAAAGGAGGAAAGGGTGGTTGAGAGCTTCAGAGGGGGGCGCGACATTCTCGTCTGAAGGAGGGAAGGAGGGAGGAGAGATGGAGGATCGGAGGGGTGGTGGTGCGCCTGGAGGCGGAGGCGAGCCCCCCTTTGCGATCTTCGATCGCGATTGGCCCCCCTTTCTTATTATTTTTTTACCCTAATTGGGTTTGACTGAGGAAGGAAGAAAAAAAGGGGTTGAGCCCAATATATATTTATATATTTAATTCTATTTTTTTATTTCCAAAAAGTTAGTTTAAAATTCGAACTCGAAACCAAACCACCGACTGTCATCCCTAGATAATTACCCCTATTCCGAACACAATGGGATATGTCTGGTAAGCCGATTCGACTGTTTCGATCTGTTTCCGTCAAAATCAACATATAACTTTATATATTGAATTTGAACGCGCATTTCAATTTACTGGGGCCACATACGAACTCTAAAAATTTCCAAAAAATATTTTCTAGTGTCGTATTGACGATACGGTCCTAAAAAACTAATTTCGTCCAATTCTGAGACCGTTTGAAAAATGGCCATTTTCCAGTCGATTAAAATCAACTAAAACTGGTCAAACGCGTTTTCCTTCGCCACGATCACATATTGATTCGAAAAATTACGAAATTTGAAACCTAGCAATAACTAGACATCACGGATCCAACAAAAGTGGTTTCGTTGAAAACCGAGGTCATTTGCAAAATTTCCATTTTTAAGGGCCAGAATTCCATAGCGACTATTGTGACGATCCCAAAACCCCATGACACGGTGTTAAGAATAAACATTGGAATATAACACATTAGTCATCATTAGCAGATCACAGATAATAGCATAAACAAAAAATAGAATAATTTACACACATATGACAGTGGAATCATATAGATATCATCACATCAGAGAAGCACAGTACAGGATACAACTTAGTGCATAATGATACATAATCAGTCACCATCGCCTGAGGCGGAATCATACATAAAGAGTACTCAAAATAAATATCAGTCTACATCGCCAATGGCGGAATCATAATATAGATACAATAATGGCGGAGAAAATCCAAGTCAGCACGGTGTAGTCAAGCCTCGCCATGAGCCAAAAGGTGCGTCATAAACCTGTAACTAGGCTGCCTGTGTGAAAATGAGGGCACCCGAGTTTGCAAGGTGAAATAAACTATGAGTCAGTCATGGGACTGGTATGAGAAATCTACATAACTTATTAACAACAATAATAAGGCAAATCAAAGGACCATGCCACTTTCGCGGAACGTGTTTACTCCAATGAGTGCTAGTGCATGAAATAAAGTAAATGGTTAAATCATCACAATGCTTTTTATAAAATGAAGCCATTATAAGACTCAGGTCCCATCACATAATGCAACGCAAGACGGAGGATAGAGTTTTTACCTTATAATGGCCAAAAATGCTTCATACGAATTAAACAAAAGTGTTTGATATTATTACTAGTGCATATATATTTCAAAAGCGATTTTAATCTTAAATATCAATCATAGGCGGCATAAATGACCCATACCACTATGTCGCCATACTAATAATACAATCACGTCCGCATATTTCGTACTGGAAATTGGATTCCTTCATGAGTCGAGGCAAGGGGCAAGCTCCTCTCCGATTCGAGACACTCTAGAAAATGTCCCAGGACCCCACCATGATCCTTGGAATCGGCTGCGCCGGTCCTCTCTTACTTTTGAGGATTATTTATTCCTGAACACACGTTTCCCGGTCCTTACAGACCTATAATCGAGGCGCCTCGCATTTCAACAACCACACAGGTGAGAAGTATATATAATGTCAAGGCTGGTAGGTCACTGACACCACCATAGTTAGAAAGAAACGTCGTGCTCTCCCAGCGGCCCGTTTCCCGTTTTTGACTCATACCGGTGTGTGAGGCTCACGAATTCACGTCATACACAAAGCTACGTCACACAGACCATGCTTTGATCATCAACCATAAGACTTTGCTTTGCAACAGAAGCCTTGATCACATGCCACTTAGGCGTGCCACACAGGCAATCCACTCCATGCGACTGATTTCTGTGAATACATGACCTCTGAGCTCGTACGTCTTAGAGAAGGGCGTTAAGAAAGAGAATAAATTCTCCGCCGCCAAACAGATATATATTTAATAGAGATCAATCAACACAGAACAAAATCCAACGTCAGATACACAGTCCATTTACAAGTCCGTTCTGGGTCTGAACGAAACCGAAGGCACCAATTCCTCGCATATCCGTACAATCAACAGTATGTTTGGACGGCTACTACTTCAATTCCTTCATGGTAGCTACTCCAATCACGAGCATCAGTAGCGCCCATCCATCCAATATGAAGATCGTCGATCTTCAACCGTCTTTGACTCTTCGACTTCTCGACGTCGATTGATTATTTGAAATGAGATGAACTCGGCCTTTTCAAATAATCCACGTATATTTAGATTTTCAAATAAATTTATCACATGGTTGGACTATTCAACATTCACATTTCGGTTCTTTAGTTATAATTTTCATGTCAAATACATTCAACCATCACATATCAAGCAAACACAACGAAATTGGTTTATTTCCACTTTATATCATTTATAGAATTCTATAACGATATATAGCCGTTTTTATTTATTTTAAAACGACCATATTTAATTAAACGACATTACAAGTCGTGCCGATGCACTGGCGCTGCTTTCCACTAATTTTGTTTTACACATATCTGAAAATCTAACCGTTGGATCTTCACAAATTTTATATCATTAGGAAGGTTATTTCAAAACGAATCCAACGGCTTCAGTTTCGGGAAAATCCGACGGTCGGATCTTCCACACTAGTCATTTGAAGTTACGATTTCAATTTATGAACTGTAGCGTCGTTATTCGATTTAATTTAATTATATATATATATATATATATATATAATCGTTTCTGGCGCTGTTTTTCTTTAGATTGGAATTAAACATTCCAGACAATCCAACCGTCGGATCTTCACAAAGTTGGTGCCGTTGGAAAGATATTTCCAAGGCGAACCCAACGGTTGCGGTTTCGGGAAAATCCAATGGTCGGATTTCCCACACTAGTCGTTTGAAATCACGGTTTCAAAACACGAACTGCACGGCCACGTTTCGTTTTAATTCTATTTATATTTATATATTTATATAAATATAGTTCATTCAAAAATTCCTATATCGTTTTAACTTCAATTATTTCACTAACGCCTTTAAATTTTGGAAAATTTCGCCATAACCTCCTTTGTACGGGAGGGGCTGGGAAAATTCCCCAATAGCCACACGGGTGTCTCATGTCAAAAAGAAAAAGAAAAAGCCAAGCGGCTAGCCAACAGGCTCAAAAAATCATCACCCAAACAAAACAGTAAATGTGTACCTATTTGTCGGGCACAAAATTTTATTCCTCTTCTTTAGCCCCTTTGCTATAACCTGTTCAATAGATATGCATGTACATATATACAATTTCTATCACATATCATTTTCCATTCAACTTCATATTTGATTTACTTTGGTTTAAAAACACCATTCATTCTAATGTTGCATGCATAGGCTAAAATTATATCATAAGCTAATTAATGTATATTTCAATTCACGCACATTTTATTTGAACAAGTGGCTATTTTTAACACTTCAAATTTCAAAGATGATAGTTTTGGCGAACTAAAATAGATTTCAACACATGACTATTTTATTTAGTTCCTATACATGTTAAAAATAATATACCTTCACCAATATTTATTTCAATGTCCGCATATCTTTAGCATATCACATATATGATAAAAATGATATTTTTATAATTTAAAATATTTATTCGACAAATGGATGTTTTCAACACTTCATAGTTTCAATAAAAATGTAAATTTTGTTGTTCGGACTTTTTATTCAACATATGAACTTTTCCACTACACACACTTCTCAACACATGAGCATTTCCACACATGGATATTTTATTTATGTTGTTCATATTAGAAAGATGGAATTTTTATTGTTAAAACTATTTATACATAAGGCGAATATTTTTCATACTTCATATATATTATAAAAATGTGATTTTTATTGTTTAGACACTTCATTCATTCACAAATGAATTTAATTTTCACACATCACTTTTTAACACACAAACATTTCCACAAATGGACATAGTTTCAACATATGGCTTTAATTTCAACGCATGAAGATAATTTCAACATATGAAAATAATTCTAACAAACAAAGATTATTCAAAATTTCGGCAGCATAACGGCAGGGTAGTTAAAACCGGCACCGTCCCTAGTACGGCTCCTCGCTCTACCTTAAAACCTCGCGGTTTTTGACATTGGTGATTCATGCATCTAATTCGCACACAGGCGGCATGTTTATTTTTATTTCCACTAATATTTCCAATTCATTTCAATCACCAATGGGTATTTTTCAACCACAACCAAACAATATCAACCACAAACAATTATTCAACCATTCGTATTTTTCATCCAATATTTCACACCAATTCACCACAATAAATATCGTCCATGGTTTGTGGACGAGGGGAGTATGTATATGTGTGTATATATATATATTTATATATATATATATATAATTGATATATTTCACTTGCATTTTAACACATATATCAATTATTCTATGCATGTATAATTCATACTTTGCTTATATAGCTTACACCCCGCATGTACATGAAGTATACAACACGTGTGTAATTTATATTTCGCTAATATAATTTATACACAACATTTTCCATTCAAATTTATTCAAGTTAGATTTCTCACATTGGTTTGTTGCTTCGCTAAAAATAGATAAGATGTCAGAAAAATCTGCGGCTTCTTCTATTGGGTAGAGAGCTTCCTTGCGGTCCCGATGTTTCCTCTTTCATCGAATTTCGTCAACACACTAAAAAGATATGATTTTTCAAAGTGTAAACATAAAAAAAAACTTACCTTTCACGATGGTTCAAAACTAGGTTTACGGTTTTCGCGAGAATCGAGGCACGAGGGGATGATCGGCGGGTTGGACGTGGAAGAAGGAAGAGAGGGCTTCCTGTCGGTGGTGGTTTGGTGGCGTTCGGTGGTCGGGATCATCGGCGGTAGCACTGGGAAGGTCGGGGCTTTCTGGCCTTGATTCAGGCGGCACAGGCGACGAGGGGTGGAGGAAGTTGGTCGGATTTGAAGGGGAGGCGAAGGCGCATCGAGGTAGGGGGTGGCGGCGGCGATAGAGGGCTGAGGAGGCGGCGATCGGTCGGGGAAGTCTGGAGCACTCGTCGCCATTCGTTTCGAGGGTTTCGCGTTTTTTTATATTTTAATTATGAAAGAAAAATTCTGATTGGCCGGAATATATATATTTCAGAAAATTAGGGTTTTCACCAACGAACTCCTTTTCCAACCCAACGACTGTCGCCACTAGCTAAATACCCCCATTCCGGACACAATGGGATATGTTTCGTTGGCCAATTCGACTGTAACAGTCAGTTATTTTTCAAATTAAAGTATAAAACATTTAATTTTTAACTTTGAACGTACATTTCAATTTGCCAGGGCCACAAACTGATTCGAAAAATTCCAGAAAAATAAATCTAGTTATGTTTTGATGCAACGGTCCCAACAAAACTAGTTTCATCAAATTCTAAGATCGTTTGAAAAATGGCCATTTTCTGGTCGATCCAATTTAACAGAAATTGACCAAACACATTTTCTTTTGCCACGCTCACATTCTAGCTTCAAAAATTTTGAAATTTGAAACCTAGCAATAGTTTGACATCCCGGACCCAACAAAAGTGGTTTCGTCGAATTCCGAGGTCGTATGCAAAATATCAATTTTCCAGGGCTATATATTCTATATAGCGACCATTCTGAAAATTCATTCGGCCATAACTTTTGATTCCCATTATGAAACTTCGATTTTTCAGATTCGTTAGAAAGGTATTGACAAACAGATTTAGATATTTTTGGTTTCGCTAAAATCCATTATATCTTCCACCTTGCACAGTCAGTCAAAGTTTGAATTCAAATTTTCAAACTAACTCACTATTTCTAATTCACTATTTTATTGAAATATTCTATTTCAATTGTTCAAATTCCTTTGAAATCACCAATTTAAAATATTTAAATTGGCTCGTATTTTCCGGGTTATTACAACTATTCTGAATTTTCAACTGGGCATATCTTTTGATTCCCGCTATGAAATCTTGATTTTTCGGGTTCGTTGGAAAGATATTCTCAATTAGATTCTATTATCTTTAGTTTCACTAAAATCCGGTTTATTTTGAATCCTATACATTCATTTAAAATTTGAAATTTGAAATCGAATTAACGAACTACAGCGCCATTTTCAATTCCTTTTATATATAAATAAATATTTATATTCGAACGACGATTCGAATAAATATATACGTTCGAATTCCATTCAAAATAATTTTCTCGTCGTTATTATTTAGAATAACTCATTTTAAATATTCAAAATTCAATAAAATTGCCAAAATAAAATTTTTAAATTGGCTCTGATTTCCGGGTTATTACAATCTCCCCCGCTTAAAACTTTTCGTCCCCAAAAAGGAACGAAGCCGAAAGTTGTTCAACTAATCACCCAACTTTCACTATTTCCATTACGACTTAAGTTCTTCGACTTTTCAGTTTCTAAGAACTTTTCAAATTTTTCAAAAATTTGGCTAACACCCTAAATTTTCGTAAAATTTCGCCATAACCTCCCCTGCACCGGGGACTTCGGGATATTTCATATAGCCTCCCATGGCCTACTTCAATCCAAAAGAAAAAGAAAAAGCCAAGCGGCTCATAAAATCATCATCACCCAAACAAAACAGTAAATTATGGTAAACATGTACCTATTTGTCGGGCAAACAATTTTATTCTTCTGCTCTAGCCTCCTTGCTATGACCTGTTCAATAGATATACATGTACATGTATGCAAATTCTAACAATTTTCAATACAATTCAATATTTGGTTCAATTTGGCTAAAGGTTCAACATTTAATTAATCAAACAATAATCAAACAACACAATCAGCAATCAATTAGTTAATTAGCTTTTCAAATTCATAACTTTGATATATAGTCAAAAATCATGTTTTTGGTTCCAAATCACAACAATAAGCCCTATCTAGTTTCGGTTTTCACACCAGTCAATAGGAAATATATAAATATCACACCTTTGAAACTCAAATACCAATTCTGATGATGTCTAAACTATCATCAGAATCGTCTCTGGGCGACTAGAGTCTGATTTTATATCTATCCAGTATATTAAAACTTCGAATATACGTTTGCAAGGCGTATATGGAAAATCTTTATATATTGGATTGTCCCAATTCAGTACAGATAATTATTCAAATACGTGTAATACAATTTAAATTTCAAAACAAAAATTGTTTTCATTTTAAAAAATATACTCTTCACACTCGTTCTAGGATACTACTGATCCCATCTCTAACGAGTCACTCTCATTGGATATTGCTAATCCAATTTCTGATGAATTCTTTCGTATGGTTCTAATGTGTCTTGTTCTCTAAGCTTTGTGAACCAAAGCTCTGATACCAAAATGTAACGTTCGGGAATCTCGCTCGATCTGAATCAGTTGCTAAACTGACCCAGACCGTTTGAAACGCCTGATTGTTTTGAGAACACGACAAATTAGAACGCAGACAGAAGAACATTTCATTGCTTATTACAACAATTCATCAGAATACAAGAATATGCGGAGTATAAACAAATAATATACATCAGAAAAATATAAGAGATTACAATACATTACATAGCAGCGGAAAATAATACAATACGCAACTAGAAGTAACACACGGACACAGAGCTTTCCGAGTATCGTTCCAGCTGTAAATCAGGATCCTGTGAATATAAATATGCAAAACCATAACTACTAGCTGCCCGTGTCGAAATAAGGGCACCCAGAGTTTAGGTTAAAACAATAAACTCCAAGTCATTCATGTGACTGGTGTGAGAACTAAAACAGTTATTAATCTTTATTTTAAAGTTAGGTAAATCAAGGAACCACGTCGTATAACACGGAACGGGTTTCCTCCCAAGAACACCAGTGCATAAAACAACAGCGCAATGCCAAATAAAGAACAATAAAGCTATTATAAGACCCAGGTCCCATCACACATTGCAACACAAGCCGGAGGATAGGGTTTTTACCTTATAATAGCCAAAGAATTCTTGATACGTTTAAAACGGATTATTTTGATAGTACTATAGTGTATAGTGTTAAAAACAATTTCAATCATAAGTATCAATCATAGGCAGCATGATTGCCCCATACCACTATGTCGCCATATATAGGTTTAGAACTAAAACCGAAACGTCATGTATTGGAAGTTGGATTTCCATCTATGAACCGAGGCAAGGGATCGTCCTCACGGCTTCGAGACTCTCTAGCCCTAGCCTCAGGGTCAGAGCGCATCGACCCTTGGAGCGACAGGGTCGGTCCACCGATGTGGATTAAACTTAAATCCTGAACACTGCGTTTCCCCGCCCTTTGGGGCGTAAATGAGCCAATGAATGACTCCATCGGCTTCACGTGGTCACCGATATATCTGAGGTGCCTCGCAACAGCAACAACCAAATAAGTCAAACTCGTTAGGGCATGTAAAACCGTTGACACCACTTTTAACTAGAAAGAAACGCATGTCCACCTTGAGCTCCTCTTCCGTTTCTGGTTCACAACCGGTGTGACGACCCCATACCTCGATAATACGGTGCAATGTAATCTTTGGAATATAACACATAAAAAGATAATAACAGAACAGAAATATATAAATACGTCAGATAATGTACAATAGAATACACTAGATAAATATAATCATCAGAGTTACACAGTATATAGGATCATACTTAGTACAAATACAGTTCAACTATACATAAATGTCTACAGCGGAGAACAAAACATAATCTGTATAATAGGAGCTGAACAGCATAAAAAGAGATAAATGATAGAATCCATCTTCAGCTCCAGCTATCCCGAAAGGGCCTGCTAAAACCTGAATACAAGGCTGCCCATGTAGAAAAAGGGGCCCCCAAGTTTGCAAATGAAACAAACTACGACTCAGTCATGGGACTGGTATGAGAAATTTACTTAACACATTTTCAAATATGGCTAATCACAGGACCACGCCACTTTCGCGGAACGGGTTTACTCCATTGGATTGCCAGTACTTTAAAACTAATAATTCTTTTAAACATCGCAATGCTTTTTATAAAAATGAAGCCATTATAAGACTCAGTTCCCATCACACAATGCAACACAAACCAGAGGATAGAGTTTTACCTTATAATGGCCAAAATATGCTTGGTACGAGCAAAACAAATCATTTGATATTATTGCTAGTTTATATATGTTCCCAAAACAATTTCAATCATAACTATCAATCAAAGACGGCATGGGTACCATATAACTATCAAAACCGCACGATGTCATATTTGGAAATTGGATTTCCATCATGAACCAAGGCAAAAGATAGTCCTTACCGATTCGAGACGCTCTAGCCCATGTCTCAGGATCAGAGCTCAAGTGACCCTTAAGAGCCACAGGGCCGGTCCACCGATGTGGATTAAAATGCCTGAACACTGCGTTTCCCCGCCCTTTAGGGCGTTAATGAGCTCAATGACTCCATCGGTCCCAGATCGACCGATATATCCGAGACGCCTCGCAACAGCAACAACAACACAGGTGAAAATAATATAAATGTCAGGGCTGGTAGGTCACTGACACCACCCTAGCTAGAAGGAAACGCATGTCCTCCCTGGATCCTTCTCCCATTTATGGTGCATACCGGGGTGTGAGGCTCGCGAATTCACGTTATACACAAAGCTATGCCGCACAGGCTGTAATAACCCAGAAAATCTGAACCAGTTTAAAATTTTTATTTTGGCAATTTTAGCGAATTTTGAACATTTAAAATAGATTATTTCAAATAATATCGATGAGAAATTTATTTTGAATATAATTCGAACGTATATATTATATACGTCGTAGTTAGAATATGAATAATTATATATAATTATAAATAGAATTGAAAATGGCGCGGTAGTTCGATAATTCGATTTCAAACTTCAATTGAATATACAGGGTGCAAAACAATCCGAATTTTAGTGAAACCAAAAACAATAGGATCCAATTGAGAATATCTTCCCAACGAATCTGAAAAATCAAAATTTCATAGCGGGAATCAAAAGATATGTCCAGTTGAAAATTCAGAATAGTCGCTATGGAATTCAGGCCCTTAAAAATAGACATTTTGCAATTGACCTCGGATTTCGACGAAACCACTTTTGTTGGATCCGCAGTGTTAAATTATTGCTAGGTTTCAAATTTCATAATTTTTCGAATTAATTTGTGAGCGTGGCAAAGGAAAACGTGTTTGACCAGTTTCAGTTGATTTTAATCGACTGGAAAATGGCCATTTTTCCAACGGTCTCAGAATTCGACGAAACTAGTTTTGTTAGGACCGTATAGTCAATACGAAGCTAGAAAATATTTTTCTAGAATTTTTCGAGTTAGTATGTGACCCCGATAAATTGAAATGCGCGTTCGAATTCAATATATAGAGTTATATGTTGATTTTGACGAAAACTAATCGAAACGATCGAATCAGCCTACGATACATATCCCATTGTGTTCGGAATGGGGGTAACTAGCTATGGACGACAGGCGATGGGCCTCGTTTAGAGGTCATCTGTAAAATTCAACTTTTTGCAATTAAAATAATAAATATAATAAAATAAAATAAACCCCCTTCCCTCTCTTTATTTGTTCTGCCCCCCCCCCTCTCGTTTTCAATCGTAACAGAAGAATTTTTTTTTTTAAATCGCGATCTGAACAGCGACGCTCCCTGCCATCGGAACCCCTACTCCAGGCGTCGCGCGCCGCTCCGCCCTTACCCCCACCTCCTTCTCCGTTCAGCCTCTCGCGAGCTCCCTCCTTACCTCGAACACCGCACCCCCCTTAGCCTTGGAATCCCTAAATCGAACCCCCCCCCCCCCCCCCCGATTCTCAGCGACCGCCGCCGCCTGAAGACCCACAACGCTAGACCCGGCGCCACCCCCTCCAGAGCATCTGCGATGCCAAGGAGCACCCGTCCATCTCCAAGCGCGCGGAAAGCCCTTTTCCCCTTCGTCAGTGAACTGCAGCCCCTGCCCGTCGAGTGGGCACCTCCCCAGCGCTGCTGACCCATCGCGATTTCCCCCGACCACTTCCATCCAAACACTATAAGTTTTAATATGGATTTTAGTTTAAAATTTTATGATTTTCAGTTTAAATCCCTTTGAAGAAAAATATGGGTTTTCATTGTTTAGAAAATTATGATTTTTATATTTTTAAAGTATTAAAATATAATCTTTACTATATAGAAGATGTAAAAATATGATTTTTATATTTTTAAAGTATAAAAAATATAATTTTTACATGATAGGAATATTAGAAATATCATCTTTATATGTGTAGAAAAAAAATGTGATTTTTATAATGATATATTTGAAAAGGCGAAATCTTAATATAGAGAATAGCGAGGTAAAAATATAATTTTTATCTATATAGTAGCAATGTAAAAATAGAATTTTTATCCATATAGCGTGATTATAAAAATTCGATTTTTATATATTGAATAACGAGATAAAAATTCGATTTTTATATATTGAATAGTGTGATAAAAATTCGATTTTTTATATATTGAATAGCGAAGTGAAAATGTGATTTTTATATATGTAGTGACTACGGGCGACGAAAGTGATAAGAGGCGAGAACGACGAAGACTTCTACAAAAGAAGAGTCAAGATGATTGGATAGCTATCGGTGAGAATTTCTCACCTTTCAATTTCATTTTCTAGTTATATATATACTAGGATGCAGACGGTGTTTAGTAGCACCCGACACAATCGTCCACAGACCATGGACTTGTTTGTTTGGCTGTGTAGTTGGTTAGGTTATTTGGGTTGAATTGAATTGTTTGGTGAAATGAAATTGATTTGATTGATGTGTGAATGGCGTGGGCCTTCACTAGACCGGGGATAAGGCTAGGCCTCGTCCCGTTTCTAGTATCGTGCCGTTATGCCGCCGAAATTTTCTAAAATAAGTTAGAAAAATAAAGAAATCATTTTATTTAATAAATGAACTGAATAGAATATTTTCATAGGCTGAATAAAATGTTTTATCGTTAAAAATATAATTTTTAACGTGAAAGTGAATAAACAAATATTTATAAACAAATCGGCAGATTTGTTTATACACACTAATTTGACTGATATTGATTGGGTCGATAAATTTTACACATCGCCCAACTGCACAACTAAAATCTGTGTTTGATTGTTCGAAACCCCACACGGGTGTTGGGATGAAATTTGAAGTTCACTCATCCTGATTGATTAAATATGTCGATCGATTGATTGACAGGCTGTTATAAGCGTCAGATATCTATATTTGATGCTTATACAGTGTAGTGCACTTTGGTTGGTGGTTGATTATTTTTCAATGCTATTATATACGTGTCATGTATGGAAATCCATATAATTAACATTGTATGGTGATTGATTGGGCCTCATTCCAGTTTAGAAAATAAAGAATATTATAAAATAAAGGTTCATGTGTTGACCGTACTCATCCGTTGAGATTAATCATGTGTTGAACGAAATATTTTAATAATAAAATTTACATCTTTATCAATATAAAATAAAGGTTCATGTGTTCACAGTACTCATCCGTTGAGATTAGTCATGTGTTGAACTAAATATTTGAAATAGAAATATTTGAAAACGAAATCTTTGAAATAGAAATATTTGAAAACGAAATATTTGAAATAGAAATATTTGAAATAGAAATATTTGAAAACTAAATATTTGAAATAGAATATTTGAAAATAGAAATATATAAAGCCATGTTGATTAGAGATGCGCCATTTTGACGCGTACGATATTTATATCGATTATATTTGTTTTTGTAAACTGAATAGAAAACCAATTTGAATTGAATCGAATAGAAAACCAATTGGAATTGAATAGAAAACGATTTCGAATTTAATTTGATTTGAATAGAAAACGAATTTGATTTGAATAGAAAATGAATTTGATTTGAATAGAAAACGAATTTGATTTGATTAGAATTCGGGATGAATTGAATATAAAACGAATTCGAAATGAATTGAATATAAAACGAATTCGAAATGAATTGAATATAAAACGAATTCGAAATGAACGGAAAACGAATTCGAATTGAATTGAAAACGAATTGAGATGAATTCAAATTGAATTGAAATTTGAATTGAATAAAAATGAATTTTAAAACGAGTTTATAAGAAAAAATTTAATTTTGATTTGAATTGAAATGGAAGTTGAAAATGTTTTTGAAACGAATTCAAAACTATTTATATAATTCGTTTTAATTAGAAATCGATGAAATATTTATTATATTTATTATATATATAATATAATGGCCTGAATAGAACGCGCCGCGCCGGGGCAGTTTGAGAATTTCGACCATTTATTTCAAACGGACATTACGGGAGATCCGACCGTCGGATTCTCCTAAAACCGAAACCGTTGGGTTCGTATCGAAAAGAGCTTTCTAACTAATATTTGAAATTCAAAATCTAACGGTTGGATTTGGAGATACGTCCAAATCAAATTTGAAAAAGGTCGATGTAAGTGCAGTTCGATGGCCGTTGATGGAAATCGACTGTACGGGCCTTGATAAAATTATTAAAAATAGTAATAAATTGTGTAAAATAATAAGAAATGATTTGGGAAAATTTGGGATGAAAAACTCCATATTTGAAAAGATAAAAATAGATTTTTATCGAAATGAACTAAATTTGAACTAAAATTAAAACCCATTTATTTTCAAATAAATAAATTGGATTTGAAATGGGTTGTAAATAGAATTGATTTATGGGTTTATCGTGAATTGTGTTTTAAATAACACTAGTTCTTTAACCCGATAATAAATAAAATGTGATTTGGGTTTATCGTGAACTGTGTTTTAAATGACACTAGTCCTTTAACCCAGTAAAAGGAGTTTTAATGAATCTACAATTAGATTGAAATGTGAATTGATAATCTAAATTATCAAATACAGAAAATGAGTGAGAATGGAGTATCACCAGTTTTGCTCCAAAGCGGTAGTTAAATCTTTAATTAGATTTGAACGTGAAATGGTAATTAATTTTACCGATAACACCGTGGTGTTAGATATGGAGTATTACCAGTTTTGCTTCATGGGATGAATAGGTTGGGATTGGGAAATAAAATAGATAATTACCCCGATGTGATTCGCTAATCTCGACTAGTTTGGAAAACCATAATTTGGTTTGAAATGACATCCAAAGGAAGATTAAAGGATAAATTTTAAAGAATTTATCTTGGATAAAATTAATGGGAACCTTTCCCTAAGAATATGAAATTCGCGGTTAGTGGCTTCTGAATTGGAATGAGGCGTATGTTGTGTTTGTGTAACATTTGTTTTTAATATACGCGGGTTGTTCGGAAAGGCCGGGTTTATACCCATTCTGAGTAACCGATTCGACGATAAGTCGAAGATGAAGACGGTGGTCGAAGACCGAAAGTCTTCACATCGTTTGGATAATTACTGACGATCCTGATTGGGCTATACACCCAAGAGGATGGAAATAGTTGGTGGTCGTCCAGACGTACTTGGAGATGGATGGATATGCGAGGAAAGTGCCTCCGGTTTCGTTCAGACCCAGAACGAACTCGTAAATTGATTGTGTGTCTGACATTGGATTTTATTCTTTGTTGATTGATTTCTGTTAAATATATATCTGTTTGGCGGCGGTGAATTTATTCTCTTGCTTAACGCCCTTCTCTGAGACGTACGAGCTTAGAGGTTATATATCGATAGATATCAATCGCATGGCATGAATTGCCTGTGTGGCACGCTAAGATGCAATGATCAAGGCTTTTGTTGAAAAGCAGAATCTTGTGGTTGATGATCAAAGCACGGCCTATGTGGCGTAGCTTTGTTTATATAGTGAATTCGCGAGCCTCACACCTCGGTATGAGTTAAAAACGGGATACGGACTGCCGGGAGAGCACGACGTTTCTTTCTAGCTTTGGTGGTGTCAGTGACTTACCAGCCCTGACATTTATACACTTTTCACCTTTGTGGTTGTTGGATGAGGCACCTCGATTATAGGTCTGTAAGGACCGGGAAACGTGTGTTCAGGAATAAATAATCCTCTAACGTAAGTGAGGACCGGCCCTGAAGCATCCAGGATTGCCCAGAGTGTGTAGTCCTGAGACATTTGCTAGAGTGTCTCGAAAGCGGAGAGGAGCTTGCCCCTTCCTCGACTCATGACGAAAATCCAATTTCCAATACGTGTATTGCGGTTTTAATTGTAGAACTAGTACGGCGACATGATATATGGTACCCATGTCGTCTATGATTTATATTTATGATTGAAACTGTTTTGACACTATACACTTATTGTAGTATCAAATGATTTGTTTTAAACGTACCAAGCATGTTTGGCTATTATAAGGGAAAACCCTATCCTCCGGCTTGCGTTGCATTGTGTGATGGGACCTGGGTCTTATAATAGCTTCATTTTTTCGAAAAAGCATTGCGTTGTTTATCTATATGCACTGGTATTCTTGGGAGGAAACCCGTTCTGTGTTATACGGCGTGGTCCCTTGAATTACTCTCTTTTAAAGTAAAGTTTAAATAACTGTTTTAGTTCTCACACCAGTCACATGACTGACCTGGAGTTTATTGTTTTAACCTAAACTCTGGGTGCCCCTATTCCGCACGGGCAGCTAGTAGTTTTGGTTTTGCAGATTTATATTCACAGGATCCTGGTTTACAGCTGGAATGATATCCGAAAAGCTCTATATCCGTGTATCACTTTCAGTTGTGTTTTGTATATTTTTCCACTGCTATGTAATTTATTTTAATATCTGATATTTATCTAATGTAATTTATTCATTTTTACTCTGTATATTCTTGTATTCTTATGGAATTGTTGTAATTAACAATGAAATGTTCTTCCGTCTGCGTTCTGATTTGTCGTGTTCTCAAACGATTAGGGGTTTCGAACGATCTAGATCGGTTTAACGACTGATTCGGATCGAGCGAAATTCCCGGCCGTCACATTTGGTATCAGAGCTTTGGTTTACAGAGCTCGAGAACAAGACGCATTAGAACCAAATGAAAGAATTCATCAGATATTGGATTAGTAATATCCAATTAGAATGACTCGTTAGAGATAGGACCAGCAGTATCCTAGAACGAGTGTGAAGAGTATATTTTTCAAAAGAAAACAATTTTGTTTCGAAAATTTAAATCGTTTTATACGTATTTGAATATTTATTTATTTTGAATTTGGGCAATCGAGTATATAAAGGTTTCGCGTATGCGTGTCATGAACGTATATTCGAAGTTTTAATATACTGGATAGATATAGAATCATGCTATAGTCGCCCGGAGATGACTCTGATGATTGTAGCTACATTATCAGAATTTATGTTCGTGTTTCGAGGGTGTGACTTCTATATATTTCCATTAGACTGGTGTGAGAACCAAAACTAATATAGCTAGAACACATTGTTGTGAATTGGCATCAAAAACATGATTTTTTGTATATATATCAAAGTTATGAATTTGAAACTCTAATTCACTAATTGATTGATGTTTGTGTTGTTTGTTTATTTGTTTGATAATTTTGAACCATTATGCCTAATTGAATCAAATATTGGACTGTATTGAAAATTAGTCGCATTTGCTTGCATATACAAGTACTTACATTGAACAAGTCATAGCAAGGAGGCTAGAGCAGAGAATAAAATTTGTTTGCCCGACAAATAGGTACATGTTTACTATAATTTACTGTTTTGTTTGGGTGATGATGATTTTATGAGCCTATTGGCTAGCCGCTTGGCTTTTTTCTTTTCTTTTTGAGATCAGAAGTCCTGTATGGCAATTTCGGGATTTTCCCGTGGCTCCCGGTGCAGGGGAGGTTATGGCGAAATTTTTCGAAAATTTAGGGTGTTAGCCAAATTTTTTGAAGATTTGAAAATTCTCAGAAACTGAAAAGTTGGAGAATGGAAGCCAGATCGAACGTAGAGTTGATTGATCAAACCACTTTCGACTTTGTTCCTTTTCGGGGACGAAAAGTTTTAAGTGGGGGAGATTGTAATAACCCGGAAAATCTGAGCCAGTTTAAAATTTTTATTTTGGCAATTTTAGCGAATTTTGAACATTTAAAATAGATTATTTTAAATAATATCGAAGAGAAATTTATTTTGAATATAATTCGAACGTATATATTATATACGTCGTCGTTAGAATATGAATAATTATATATAATTATAAATGGAATTGAAAATGGCGCGGTAGTTCGATAATTCGATTTCAAACTTCAATTGAATATACAGGGTGCAAAACAATCCGGATTTTAGTGAAACCAAAAACAATAGGATCTAATTGAGAATATCTTCCCAACGAATCTGGAAAATCAAAATTTCATAGCGGGAATCAAAAGATATGTCCAGTTGAAAATTCTGAATAGTAGCTATGGAATTCAGGCCCTTAAAAATAGACATTTTGCAAACGACCTCAGATTTCGACGAAACCACTTTTGTTGGATCCGCAGTGTTAAATTATTTCTAGGTTTCAAATTTCATAATTTTTCGAATCAATTTGTGAGCGTGGCAAAGGAAAACGTGTTTGACCAGTTTTAGTTGATTTTAATTGACTGGAAAATGGCCATTTTTTCAACGGTCTCATAATTCGACGAAACTAGTTTTGTTAGGACCGTATCGTCAATACGAAGCTAGAAAATATTTTTTGGAATTTTTCGAGTTAGTATGTGACCCCGGTAAATTAAAATACGCGTTCAATTTCAATATATAGAGTTAAATGTTGATTTTGATGAAAACTGATCGAAACGATCGAATCAGCCTACGATACATATCCCATTGTGTTCGGAATGGGGGTAATTAGCTATGGACGACAGGCGGTGGGCCTCGTTTAGAGGTCGTATGTAAAATTCAACTTTTTGCAATTAAAATAATAAATATAATAAAATAAAATAAACCCCCTTCCCTATCTTTATTTGTTCTGCCCCCCCCCCTCTCGTTTCCAATCGTAACAGAAGAAAATAAAAATAAATAAAAAATTTGAAAATCGCGATCTGAACAGCGACGCCCCCTGCTGTCGGAACCCCTCCTCCGGGCGTCGCGCGCCGCTCCGCCCTTACCCCCACCTCCTTCTCCGTTCAGCCTCTCGCGAGCTCCCTCCTTACCTCGAACACCGCACCCCCCTTAGCCTCGAAATCCCTAAATCGAACCCCTCCGATTCTCAGCAACCGCCGCCGCCTAAAGACCCACAACCCTAGACCCGGCGCCACCCCCTCCAGAGCATCTGCGACGCCAAGGAGCACCCGTCCATCTCCAAGCGCACGGAAAGCCCTTTTACCCTTCGGCAGTGAACTGCAGCCCCTGCCTAGTCAAGTGCGCACCTCCCCAGCACTGCTGACCCATCGCGATTTCCCCCGACCACTTCCATCCAAACACTGTAAGTTTTAATATGGATTTTAGTTTAAAATTTTATGATTTTCAATTTAAAGTCCTTTGAAGAAAAATATGGGTTTTCATTGTTTAGAAAATTATAATTTTTATATTTTTAAAGTGTTAAAAATATAATCTTTACTATATAGAAGATGTAAAAATATGATTTTTAAATTTTTAAAGTATTAAAAATATATTTTTTACACGATAGGAATATTATAAATATCATCTTTATATGTGTAGAAAAATAAAAATGTGATTTTTATAATGATATATTTGAAAAGGCAAAATCTTTATATAGAGAATAGCGAGGTAAAAATATAATTTTTATCTATATAGTAGCAATGTAAAAATAGAATTTTTATCCATATAGCGTGATTATAAAAATTAGATTTTTATATATTGAATAACGAGATAAAAATTCGATTTTTATATATTGAATAGCGAGATAAAAATTCGATTTTTTATATATTGAATAGCGAAGTGAAAATGTGATTTTTATATATGTAGTGACTACGGGCGACGAAAGTGATAAGAAGCAAGAACGACGAAGACTTCTACAAAAGAAGAGTCAAGATGATTGGATAGCTATCGGTGAGAATTTCTCACCTTTCAATTTCATTTTCTAGTTATATATATACTAGGATGCAGACGGTGTTTAGTAGCACCCGACACAATCGTCCACAGACCATGGACTTGTTTGTTTGGCTGTGTAGTTGGTTAGGTTATTTGGGTTGAATTGAATTGTTTGGTGAAATGAAATTGATTTGATTGATGTGTGAATGGCGTGGGCCTTCACTAGACCGGGGATAAGGCTAGGCCTCGTCCCGTTTCTAGTATCGTGCCGTTATGCCGTCGAAATTTTCTAAAATAAATTAGAAAAATAAAGAAATCATTTTATTTAATAAATGAACTGAATAGAATATTTTCATAGGTTGAATAAAATGTTTTATCGTTAAAAATATAATTTTTAACGTGAAAGTGAATAAATAAATATTTATAAACAAATCGGTCGATTTGTTTATACACACTAATTTGACTGATATTGATTGGGTCGATAAATTTTACACATCGCCCAACTGCACAACTAAAATCTGTTTTTGATTGTTTGAAACCCCACACGGGTGTTGGGATGAAATTTGAAGTTCACTCATCCTGATTGATTAAATATGTCGATCGATTGATTGACAGGCTGTTATAAGCGTTAGATATCTATATTTGATGCTTATACATTGTAGTGCACTTTGGTTGATGGTTGATTATTTTTCAATGCTATTATATACGTGTGATGTATGGAAATCCATATAATTAACATTGTATGGTGATTGATTGGGCCTCATTCCAGTTTAGAAAATAAAGAATATTATAAAATAAAGGTTCATGTGTTGACCGTACTCATCCGTTGAGATTAGTCATGTTTTGAACGAAATATTTTAATAATAAAATTTACATCTTTATCAATATAAAATAAAGGTTCATGTGTTGACAGTACCCATCCATTGAGATTAGTCATGTGTTGAACTAAATATTTGAAATAGAAATATTTGAAAACGAAATATTTGAAATAGAAATATTTGAAAACGAAATATTATAAATAGAAATATTTGAAATAGAAATATTTGAAAACTAAATATTTGAAATAGAATATTTGAAAATAGAAATATATAAAGCCATGTTGATTAGAGATGCGCCATTTTGACGCGTACGATATTTATATCGATTATATTCGTTTTTGTAAACTGAATAGAAAACCAATTTGAATTGAATCGAATAGAAAACCAATTGGAATTGAATAGAAAACGATTTCGAATTTAATTTGATTTGAATAGAAAACGAATTTGATTTGAATAGAAAACGAATTTGATTTGAATAGAAAACGAATTTGATTTGATTAGAATTCGGGATGAATTGAATATAAAACGAATTCGAAATGAATTGAATATAAAACGGATTTGAAATGAATTGAATATAAAACAAATTCGAAATGAACGGAAAACGAATTCGAATTGAATTGAAAACGAATTGAGATGAATTCAAATTGAATTGAAATTTGAATTGAATAGAAATGAATTTTAAAACGAGTTTATAAGAAAAAGTTTAATTTTGATTTGAATTGAAATGGAAGTTGAAAATGTTTTTGAAACGAATTCAAAACTATTTATATAATTCGTTTTAAATAGAAATCGATGAAATATTTATTATATATATTATATATATAAAATAATGGCCTGAATAGAACGCGCTGCGCCGCGGCACTTCTTTCAAACAGACACTACGGGAGATCCGACCGTCGGATTCTCCTAAAACCGGAACCGTTGGGTTTGTATCGAAAAGAGCTTTCTAATTAACATTTGAAATTCAAAATCTAACGGTTGGATTTGGAGATACGTCCAAATCAAATTTGAAAAAGGTTGGTGTAAGTGCAGTTCGATGGCCGTTGATGGAAATCGACAGTACGGGCCTTGATAAAATTATTAAAAATAGTAATAATTTATGTAAAATAATAAGAAATGATTTGGGAAAATTTGGGATGAAAAACTCCATATTTGAAAAGATAAAAATAGATTTTTATCGAAATGAACTAATTTTGAACTAAAATTAAAACCCATTTATTTTCAAATAAATAAATTGGATTTGAAATGGGTTGTAAATAGAATTGATTTATGGGTTTATCGTGAACTGTGTTTTAAATAACACTAGTTCTTTAACCCGATAATAAATAGAATGTGATTTGGGTTTATCGTGAACTGTGTTCTAATTGACACTAGTCCTTTAACCCAGTAAAAGGAGTTTTAATGAATCTAAAATTAGATTGAAATGTGAATTGATAATCTAAATTATCAAATACAGTAAATGAGTGAGAATGGAGTATCACCAGTTTTGCTCCAAAGCGGTAGTTAAATCTTTAATTAGATTTGAACGTGAAATGGTAATTAATTTTACCGATAACACCGTGGTGTTAGATATGGAGTATTACCAGTTTTGCTTCATGGGATGAATAGGTTGGGATTGGGAAATAAAATAGATAATTACCCCGATGTGATTCGCTAATCTCGACTAGTTTGGAAAACCATAATTTGGTTTGAAATGACATCCAAAGGAAGATTAAAGGATAAATTTTAAAGAATTTATCTTGGATAAAATTAATGGGAACCTTTCCCTAAGAATATGAAATTCGCGGTTAGTGGCTTCTGAATTGGAATGAGGCGTATGTTGTGTTTGTGTAACATTTGTTTTTAATATACGCGGGTTGTTCGGAAAGGCCGGGTTTATACCCATTCTGAGTAACCGATTCGACGATAAGTCGAAGATGAAGACGGTGGTCGAAGACTGGAAGTCTTCACATCGTTTGGATAATTACTGACGATCCTGATTGGGTTGTACACTCAAGAGGATGGAAATAGTTGGTGGTCGTCCAGACGTACTTGGAGATGGATGGATATGCGAGGAAAGTGCCTCCGGTTTCGTTCAGACCCAGAACGAACTTGTAAATGGATTGTGTGTCTGACATTGGATTTTATTCTATGTTGATTGATTTCTGTTAAATATATATCTGTTTGGCGGTGGAGAATTTATTCTCTTGCTTAAAGCCCTTCTCTGAGACGTACGAGCTTAGAGGTTATATATTGATAGATATCAATCGCATGGCATGAATTGCCTGTGTGGCACGCTAAGATGCAATGATCAAGGCTTTTGTTGAAAAGCAGAGTCTTGTGGTTGATGATCAAAGCACGGCCTATGTGGCATAGCTTTGTGTATAACGTGAATTCGCGAGCCTCACACCTCGGTATGAGTTAAAAACGGGATACGGACTGCAGGGAGAGCACGACGTTTCTTTCTAGCTTTGGTGGTGTCAGTGACTTACCAGCACTGACATTTATATACTTTTCACATTTGTGGTTGTTGGTTGAGGCGCCTCGATTATAGGTCTGTAAGGACCGGGATGATGGGTAAATACGATCAAATCGGCAACCCTAAATTTGTATTTTAACATCTTAAAATCAAGGATCTATTGCAAGAACAGTATATTAAAACTTAATAGATTAGGATTTCTTACCTTTGATTTCGAGATCCGTGAATTTGACGAAGGTGATAGCTATCATCGAATCGATTAGGCCAACAAGTGCTAACCCTCTATTGGTATCCACAGAAGCATCCTCGTCTTCGATCAAATTGAAGAAGAGATTAATGAAGAAGCCGTGCTAGCCGCCGTATGTTTTCTAGGGTTCTGAGAAAGTAAAGTGATCAGCCTCTATTTGGTCAGTACCCAATTTTCTTTTATACTGGTTACTCATATCTTATAAAAAGGAATAAAATCCCCTTTTTAAAAGTGAATGTTAACCCGAAAAAGGAACCGATCGAATACCTTTTCAACTTTAAGTAAAATATCGACAAATTGATATTTTATTCATTCAAAACATATTCTCTCCATTATAATGCTCCATATTGTGTGACCCTATAGGTTATAATAACGTTGGCAATGATTTTAAATCATATTTAAAATCATAAACAGTGATTGGCATCTAGCAATACGTCGCTGCTACCCAAGTTATAATAATCTTGACGATTTGATACAACCTTTCGATGACCAGTGTATCAATGTAATATAATCCTTTTAACCAATATATCCTGGATTAAACTAGAGGCACGGATCGTATCATCCTCGTTATAATTCAATCCGTTTTTCTTGATCGATGAGTAGACTGTTTAAAACAAATCGATATTTGAGCACGGCCATGCATTTCACAGTCTCACTCAATCAAGAGGCCCATGGATATCACTACACATATAAACATATATGATGTAGGGTTAAATCCCATATAGATCATTCATAATTTTCATTCGATTCAAGATGTATCCAATAATCACCGTTATCGTTACTCTGTTACGAGTAACTTTAGATGATATCAAAACACAAATATCCTCGAATAAAATTATAATGATTTCAGGTCTGAGGACCATTACATCACTGTCACTATGAGAATAACTCATGATACTGTTAATTATATTCCATGGAGTTATCTCACGGTGGGTCAGCCCAATATGATATTCTCTAATACGTATTTATATCTTGACTTTAATATCACATATATTAATGATCAATGAGATGTGATCATCAGTCAATCAATATACTAGTCTCAACGCTTTATTGTTGTCCTTTATAAACAATAAAACTCAACTAGGGACATTTAAGAATTATAATACTTATCACATTATATAATCTCAAGTTCAGTCTTACTCGAACTATATAATCCCGTATTATTATTCTAAGGACTTCTAGTATATTTATATTTATATTACGCAGTAAATATAATATAATAGAATCATATTTTATTCCAAATAAGATAATAACATCAACAGTGTTATCAATCTCATCAAATGAATTGCCTCTAGGGCAAAACTCTAACAATCTCCCACTTGCACTAGAGTCAATCATTTACGTATCGTATACTCATGAAACTAGTGTGGTTATTAAACTTCTGCTGCGACAGAGTTTAATTCAGTAGGTCTGCAACATTACAGCTTTTGCAACTTTGCAGATATTTTCATATCCTCTGTGAATAATTTCACATAAGAATTATATTTCTTAAATATATGTTTGGATCGATTATGAGTTTAACGTTTCAGGCCTGAGCAATAGCCACATTGTTATCGCAATGTAAATCATTGGATCAACAATGAATGAAGTTCAATTATGAACTTCTTAATCCAAACATTTTCTTTCTTAGAATCAGTATTTATTTCTTGTTTTAAAACTGACATTATTCACACTAATTAATGTGTTATCAATATATAACATTGTAAATATTGTGTTACTCCCACTCAATTTCTTGTCTATACAAGATTCAATGGTATTTTGTGATTTCCGAAACATTTCGAATTCTATTTCATTTCCATCGGTATCTTAGAGACTGTCTCTCCTTTATAAAAGATCCTACTTTTATAAAGAATACCAATCCGAGAAATAAACGTTTTATTCTTAGAGAATTTATAGAAATAATATCCATTTGTATCTTTTGGATATTCCACAAAATAGTTATTTGATTTGGGTCCGATCTTATCACAAGAATGACGTTTAACAAGTGCCATTTATCCCAAATCCGCGCATTTAGACATACTAGGACATTTCCTAGTCCATATCTTGTATGGCGTCTTCAGACTCGTTTTAGTAGGATTAAATGCAATTGTTCTAAATTTAATTAATTAGAAGATCAATATGACTTATCTTGGTCGCGCCATATCTTATAAGGTGTGATTACTCCTTTCAGACATACCATTCCAATACGGTCTTCTAGATGGAGTAAGTTATGAAACAATTTCAAACTTATATGGATAGTCATTAATTAACTGGCTTAAACATTCTCTTTGATCTGTTCAAAGAGAATTTTATTTTCTATCAAAATTGGTTTCTATCTCCACTTTGAATTCCTTGAACTTTTCAAAGGATTCTAATATGTGTTTCATAAGATACACGTATCTTTATCTACTGATTTCATCAGTAAATCTAATGAAATGATAAAACCTACGTCTAGTCTATGTATTCATTGCTCCATATACATCATTATGTACGAGACCCAATACTTATCACTCATTCACTCTGTCAAGTGAAAGGTGATTCAGTTATATTGCCTAATAAACAAGATCAGTATTCCTCATATAATTCAAAACCAAATGATCTCAAAATTCCATCATTATGGAGTTTTGATATACTTTCTTGTTTACTGGGCCAACCGGTAATACTAAAGGTATACTGGGTTTAAATCACTAAATTTAATCCACTCATTTTAATGTCAATTACATAATAGTTAAGGATATACAAAGATCATTAACTATTTGTGAAATTCCATAAATTATTTCATTTAAATAAAGTGAATAACAATTGTTCTTTTATTATAAATGAAATTTAAACTTGTCTGAACAAGATTCATAATAACATTTATTTAATATGGAATTTCATTATAACAATTATTTTGTTTATTTAATTAAGCCAGTATAATCAACAAGAATCAACTTTCTATGGATAATCCATCAACATTTGCTTCAGTTCCAATCGTAAGTCCACTTGTCTTTTCAGATTTCTACTTATTTTACAATTTCTGTAAATTCACATACATTTACGTGATTCATATCTAGTATCTAATACTAGAGATGTATAAGTAGATTTTATAACATTTATTTCTTATTCAGTTGAAGTCCTACTTCAACTTTTATTTTAGATCTTCGATAATGGTAAAACAATTACGTTTAATTTGTTTGAGGACAATCCACAAATTTTAATGTTAGTCAAGAAATTTGATTTAATTTAACTTGTCCTTCTTAAGGATTAATTTAAATTATTGGAATTATTTATTATTTAATATCTACATTATATAATAAAATAATAACTGATTCTGTAATATTTATTTAATGCAATATTTGACAATCAAAATTTATATTAACATAAATATGTAATTTAAACTAAAATACGCTCCCACTCAAATTAACATCCTTCTTTTATATATACATATCGATATACATATATAACGGTGTTCCAAGATCCATATCTAGTCATGCCTTGACCGTGCTTTGGCTGAACTCAAAACACAACCTTTTAGGTAGACATCTTATGTCAATTACATCATATATAATTCTTGAATCGCATGATGAACATTTAGTTCAGTATTATTCTTTTGCTCAAATATAGAATAATTCACGCTGTTGTCTCTAAGGTCATAATCGTATTATGCAGCCTAGTTAAGTCAGACCCAATAATAGGTTGGAGCACCACATTTTACTCCATCGCATATAACCAAAATAAAAGTTGCACAACGCTTTGGCGTTAGTTACATCCAGTGATTTTGGATAGTGATGAGTATATTATTGGAAGACGTCACCGTGATTTAATATAACAAAATAATTTGCTTTAAAGGGAATCTATAATTCGTAGTGGTAAACGATATTAAAGCTATTTACATATATCAAAATATATGTATTTTGTATTTAAAATACAAATTGAATTTAAATATTACATATGAATCATATACTTATGTATTTAAATTCAACATCATGTATAGTAGTTAGTGTATACACCAAAAGAGATTAAACAATTTTAACAATATGTTATATAGCCAAACAGTTTGCTATGCCTATATATATGTCGAGCATATTAACAAATATGCGTCCATATCTAGATAGTAATATTCATAATATCAATATAACACTACTATAATGTTGTATACATTATTAGACTATTCATAACAGCCTTACATGAACAACAATATAACTAGATGATATAGAATATCAACTCTACTAATTTATGTACACACCAGTATATCAACAGACATATTACACATGTGTAATAGTTTATCTATTTATATAATTTAATTCAATCAAAGAACAATAGCTAATTTAAATACATATCAGTTTCCTGATAATAAACAAGACATATTTTGTCGGTCATCCTTTTCATCTCCTTTTTCTCCTTGAAACAATTTCAAGATTTATCCAGCCACTGCTGCTCCCTGTTTAAACGATTTTAATCATAGGGTCAGCTTGATTTATATACATCAAATGTATCTTATTTATATGTAATAGCTCAAATACATCAAATGTATATACTTGGCTAAACATATACTCAAGCAGTGATAATCAAATACTCATTTATGCACAGTGATTAGTAAATTGGTTCCAAAATCAAATCAGCTTTGAAATACAGTCAACATTAAATTTTATGACTGTAGTTAAAGAACACTATTGTAGGGCAGTACCAATACATGTTTTTCTTACCCATTTTATTCACAAATCACATATGCATAATATTAAAACTATAAAGTATCTCATACTATTACATAGTATACGACAAGGTTAATGTCTTGCATTTAGTAGTGAATATAGTAACCCACATAGGTTTGTAACTCATGATATCTAAAGGGGATATTTTGGGTCAGTCGTACTGATGCAGGTTCTTCTATGGACAAGGATATATACATATACATATATATATATATATATATATATATAAGATACATATAACTATTTGTAACAGCACACCATAATACATTTAAAATGGTATATGTATGAAACATCCAGAATCCAGAAGGTGTGATATTAAGCATCCCATGTATTATACAATCCTAATTGTATAATGCTTTGGTTACTTATATATAACTATTATATAATAAACTATTATAGCCAAATTGATTGCATCACTCATCATATCATTTATATGAATATGCTGTCAATATACCTAGATATTTTGACCATAACAGAGGTGAGATGTATTATAATGAAAGCACATATGTGGCGGCAACTACATTTACATCGAGTTCAGTAAAGCTACCAAAATTATTACAGGTACAGTCCATACGAGATTAAAATATAAATGCAACTTTTGCATCCATTTATGACATGCAAATCAAATTTGCATTATCTCTTATAAATGATCACATTATATCAGACCTATTTACAATGGCAAATTTTAATGCATATAATCGATCAATGCACATGTATATGTGAAGATCAACATAGTATCTAAATACTATTATTTATACTGATATCACAAAGCAGATACTAAATCATATTTATATCAGCTTTGATCTTGTATCATTATACATTAATAAATACACTAAGTATTTTTAAAGTTAAACAACAAATCATATTTGTTGTAAATCTTTTAAAATCTGATTTGCAACTGTTTTATTTATCAATATAAATATAATCAGTGTTTAAAACTTAAATGTACCTCCTTACATACCACAGGCTGTAATCAAAATTACATGCAAAACATAATGTATAAATTTTGTAAACTGACAATCATAAACAGTTTATTGGAAGTGCAGTTTGTAATTGTATAAATTTGCAGACATGAGTTGGTATTGAAATGAAAATCAAAACACATAATAGGATTTGGAATCAGATTTCCAGTATATGTATGTCAGCGCATACTCGTTAATATATATATATTCCATCAATAAGTGTATATGATGTTTCAAGTCAAATAATCAATCAATTATATACATACTCTATGTATCTATCCGTACACGTAATACAACTTAAACATATCGTATATGTATATCTGTACAGGGGGTGGATTCAATAGAAAATTACATGATGTAAATAAATATGGCCAAGTCCAAAATAATAATCATTCAATTGTCTATATTACTATCAGGGTTAAACATGATAGATTAATACTATGATATAGTTCATGAAAATTAGTTCGAAACTATATTTTCAGTATTCAGATATGTTTTGGCATAGCAACTAAGCATATGAAAGCAAATTGCAAACCAGATATGGAGACTTCATATTGTCAATTATAATATAATCGATCTGGTAAGAAGTCAGAATTAATATCATATATAAACTCATGATTCCATTCCAGTTTATTTTATATCAAATATAAAATCATGTATGGAAAAACAATTTTATTCCTTGTATTAAATACAGATTTAACATCAGTGAAACATTTTCACTGCTGGAATACATTTCGACATAGATTCTTAAAACTACGATTTTACAGATTTTAACACCCATGAATCAAACAAAATTTGATTATAAATATTGGCATTATCTATCTATTTATATAAATAGATCCAAAATAATAATAATGTATAAACAGAATTGATATCTAATATTGATTTTGTTTAAACATAATAATTTTATTTCAGAATTCACTTTGTCAAAACTAGACAATTTGGTATTAAAGTAATCCAATTTCATGATTAATAACATGAAGATCCATAACCAAAAGGAATTCAACAATGAATCTCTAATTCATCTAATTGATCAAAAATCAAAATGACTTCCTTTTGATAAGACGAGATATGGTTGTAATTATATACAAATATATAATTTATTTAAAACATTTTTTTTATTATTATTTAAAGGATCTTACTGATCTACCCATCAGTAAAACAGATTTAAAATAACAGTGAAACAGTTTCACTTTAAAAAAAAAAAAATGTTTAGATCTTGACTTCGAGATTTTGAAATAACCATTTACAGAGTGATTATTGAATGTTAGAGTGATCTAACAGTTCACGGATCCAAAACCATATTTATGTATTCAGACAGATTTCTGAGCAGTTAATCTATCTAACAAGTTTTGGCATGTAAGAACAGGGATTTTAATTTCATATGACTGAATTAATATCATATATTAATTCTAGAATGTTCACTAATAACAAAACAAAATTTTGTTAATTACAAAACATTTCCTACTGTTGAATCCACTGTCTTTTATATTTCAGATCCAATCAATTATTTAAAACATATAGATTCAACATACCAATCATTGTGCTCATGTTTCAATATCGTAAGAATTAGCAAATAAAATCAAGATCTGATATTGATTCTATTTTAGTTAAAACAATTTTAATTCGGTAATCAATACAATCGACAGTCCCTACTATACACAAAAGAGTCAAAACCCTAAAATCAAAATCCAATTCCAATATGTTTACAACGAATCAAACATCCAAAACCCAAAATCACTGTTCAACATACTATATCTCGCAAAGCCCTTGCTCTGATACCATTTGATGGGTAAATACGATCAAATCGGCAACCCTAAATTTGTATTTTAACATCTTAAAATCAAGGATCTATTGCAAGAACAGTATATTAAAACTTAATAGATTAGGATTTCTTACCTTTGATTTCGAGATCCGTGAATTTGACGAAGGTGACAGCTATCATCGAATCGATTAGGCCAACAAGTGCTAGCCCTCTATTGGTATCCATAGAAGCATCCTCATCTTCGATCAAATTGAAGAAGAGATTAATGAAGAAGCCGTGCTAGCCGCCATATGTTTTCTAGGGTTTTGAGAAAGTAAAGTGATCAGCCTCTATTTGGTCAGTACCCATGTAACACCCCGCCTCCGCTAGGGTCACTCGCAAAGGAATGCACTAGCTTTAGAGGGGCATTATTGGTAAACATGCACAGAAATATCACAAGACAGAACATATGAAATAGCGGAAGTAAAATCAAACTTTCATAAATTCAATAATTAAGGTCTAAAGCCTTTTACATCAGAGTACATCAAAACCTGTCTTGCAATAGTAAAGAAGCATAAAGACTTATTAATAAATTATTCCCCAAGTAAAACAGTAAAGTAGCCATAGCCAAGAGATGTCCAAGCCATCCATGATGACCTTCAAGCAGAAGAAGTCCGAACTAAACAGCATTGTTTCCTCCCTGTAACCTGGGGGGGAAACGGAAGAAAAGAGGCAAAACAAAACGGGTCAGTCAAAAAGACTGAGTATGTCCTATCTACTTCCAGTATAAAAACAGGTAAAGGTAACATGACATGTGTAACACCCCACTCCCGCTATGATCACTCACTAAGGGAATGCCATAGCATCGGTGGAGTATTTTAGTGAATATAGAACAGAAAAATTACAACAAGACAGATATAAATAGTACTTGAAATTTTAAAACATCATCTCATAACAGCGGAAGTAAAACATGTCTGGTTACATCATAAAACCACAATAAAGGTCAAGTACAATATCCATCAAAATAAAGAAGTACATAATCCCAAACAAAAGAAAAGATAACTGGATAACTGGAGCTTTACATCTATCCAAGCTCCTAAAGACTGGAACAGCAATCCGATCAAGCTCCACTACTGCTAGGATCCACCGTAGGACCTGAGGGTTGGGAAAAAGATAAAAACAACAGGGTCAGACATAAGTCTGAGCGAGTCCTATAACTTTAACAATACAATCGTTAAAGTAACCAGAGAAGACATAAACTGATATACGGTAACATATAGGGATGAATGGCTACCCTAAGCAGTCAACTAAACGAAGATAAAGGATAAAGACGCATCTACCCTCCCTAAGGTAAATTACTAAACTGCACCACACCAGTCGTTCCTAACTTAAAGGTTGATCCCACCCAAGGACTTATAAAATTTACTAATTAGTACCTGCGTACCCCTAGGTGACCAAGTAGGCGCCACGGGGCCCTACAATCCACTAGGTGTACACACTACTTCCCATTCGATCGGCTCCCTAACGTAGATACCCGTGCTGGCCCCACCGTGGGATGTATCATTCCCCAATGTGGCAACCTGATGGAACTAAAGGTGCACGGCTTATATCTACTCGATGCAACAACGGCTTACCTACCAGCCCGGGCCCACTCACGCATATGAAGCCCGTTGGACTTGCGTTGCCACCGCTAACCCGTTTGCCTCTTACAGTCAAGCCCAGTATGCGTGTCCCGTCCTCGACATGGGTCGAGCCCACAAAGATACGTATGGGTTACTGGTTGAAATGGGCCTCCACAAGCTACCCACCTAAGCTTGTCCCTTTTTCTAGTATATCCCACTTAACCCTTTAATCATGTTTTAATTACATGTTCCATTTTGGTTAAGTATTCTAATCGTATTTTCTATTGCCACCCAAGGCAACCACTAGATTTTCTCATGCCACCCGAGGCACCCACTTAACCCCTCATGTCCCTCTACATGCTAATATGGTTAAGTGTTTCTTAATTAATTAATTAAGAACGTAACCTTTGTAAAGACCTCTCACATTAGACTGTCTTTTATGACCGCTGGTTAAGCCGGTTGGGTCCGGGCAGCCTTATGTCATAACAGAGTCTAACCTCGTGTCTTTACATTAATTACGTATTTAGTTTGTGCCTAAGACCTCTCACATTGGGCTAACATTTGTAGCAACTGGTTAAGCCGGTTGGGTCCGGGCAGTTTTACGCTACAACTGAGTCCAACCTCGTGTCTTAGTCAATTAATTACACCTAATTAATCACCCTCATAATTTTATATTAATTATCCCTAATTAATCAAGTTTTCTTAACATGGGTAGACCTAACTTAATAGGTAAATTCCCATGGGGTAGACCTAACTCAATAGGTAAATTCCCAACACATAGTATGGGTACACCTAACCAAATAGGCAAATTCCCATACTATGTTTATTTATTTTGTGTTATGCATAATTATATTAATTTCACACAATCTTATTAACTTATGCATTTAATTACCCCATCGTTCCCACGTAATTTCGTTCATGATATAACACATATAAAAGGTGTCAACTTGCATATGAATGAACATGTTTCAAAGGTGCCATCTTGCATATTAACAAACACATAACTTGCATATGAACTTGCATAACATGTCACATAACTTGCATATAATATGTCACATAACTTACATATTCATTTTGCATAACAAACTTGCATATTAGCTTATAGACTTGCATAATGTGTCATCATGAACTTGCATATTAATAAACATGTAACTTGCATATTTACATACATGTAACTCGCATATTAACAAACATGTAACTTGCATATAAAGAAACATGTAACTTGCATATTTACATACATGTAACTTGCATATTAACAAACATGTAACTTGCATATTAACAAACATGTAACTTGCATATTTACATACATGTAACTTGCATATTAACAAACATGTAACTTGCATATTAACAAACATGTAACTTGCATAGCATATTACCATGAACTTGCATAACATGCATATGATTACATAGCCCACAACTTGCATATTTAGCATCATGCAAACATAACATACATCATATTAAACTTGCATAAGCTTACATACTCAACATGCATAAACATAAGATTAATGCTAACATCATATCATATGATTCAAAGCTCATTAACCCACATACAAAACCATAAATCTCATCACATCTCATCTAATTAGTTTACCAAAAGATCATCAAAGTGATAGAAACTCACAACTAGCAACTTTGAACACCAAATGAAGAAGATTAAGATGCTAAGAAGGGATTAGAAGTTGATTAGAGAGTGATTAGTATGCAACCCTCTTCATAAAATTAGTGGAGGCCATGAGAGCTAGCATTTTGCCATAGTTTAGTCACTAGGTTTAATTATGAATGAATTAGGGTAGGTTAGGGTCTTATTTATAGATTAGGCAAGTGTTTTAGGCCATAGGATTAACCCTAGATTCAATCCAAGCCATCAAAGCATGTCTTGGGGAAGAAGTCAAGTGTAGGAACCATCTAGGGCCTTTAGATTAAAGATGGACCATGAGAACCATTCAAATGCAAAATCTGCACTTGAGCGAATCGGCCCACGGGTTGACAGCCAAACACCCTGGATTAACCCCTAGTCGACCCAGCGGGCTCGGGTCGACTTCAAAAATCGGCCGGTTCGGTTATTCCCCTCTCCCAATTCGCTGTTTTGAGCATTTTTGCATATTTATTTATTAAATTTTCAATTATATATATATATATATATCAATATATATATATATATATCTACACAACTCATTTCACTTAATTAAGTATACTTTAATTTGGGAATTTTCGTGAAACTTCGCGAGGCCATATCTTGGTCATACGGACTCCGATTTTCGAAAACTCGGACTCTATTTCGCGTATTTTTCCGAGACGAACGCAATGGCATAGCCCGTTTCCCTTGATTCCCATTTTAGAATTAAATTCTGCCTCGATTTATGTTATTACAGGTTATTGAAAATACGGGTTGTTACATTCTCCCCTCCTTAAAGGATTTCGTCCCCGAAATCTTCAAGTTAGGAAGAACGTATCCTACCATCCAATCATCCATCTACTCAAAGCATCATCCACGAGCAATCATTGTCCTTACAAGATTCTAAATGCTGGATGGATATATGCAAAAGTGTGTATATGTACTTACCTAATGCAAAAATCAGGCGGTTACTGATACAGTAAACCTCCTTAATGCAAACCATGATAGTGCCATGCATCCAATATGTATGTGAAACCCTATTGACACATACAAATTTCTACATGCGTGCACAACCATACACAAAAATGCATCATCCATATGATAACACAGCCATGATACATCCATCAATCTAACTACCACATCCATTTATGCAATATGCAACATGAAGTGACTGAGCCGATCTAGTGCCTAATGTGTGTGTATATGCATCCACGAGCAACCACTAGCAAACAATTGCATCCATATGCATCCATCAACCATAACATGTTTCAAACACATGTTTCAACCATAGGTTTTACCCTATCTAAAGGTCATAGGTATTAGCGAGAGGATATACTAAAGATAAGATAAGTACTAGACAAGCAATAAAGGAGAAGTTAAAAGACATACTCTCAAAAAGAAATGGATACAAAGAACGCATCTTTGCTTCCGTCTCCCAAGTAGCATTGCTTTCGTCATCTCCCCATTGCACTTTAACTAGCTGAACTTCTCTGTTCCTCAACTTCCTAGTTTCTGACCCAAGGATGCGAGTAGGAGCTCGTCGAATCGTCGCATCACGCTCTACCTCTACATCTCTAAGCAAGCTCGGCTCTACCACCTCCGCGGTCTCATGTAAGCACTTCCTCAAATGTGATACATGGAATACATCATGAACACCACTAAGTCTGTCGGGCAACTCCACCCTATATGCCATCCGTCCAATCCTTTCCTTAATAGGAAACGGCCCAACAAATCTCGGTGCTAACTTCCCTACGGACCCAAAGCGAACAACATTTCTCAATGGAGATACTTTGACAAAAACCATGTCCCCAACCTCAAACTCAAGATCCGTCCTTCTCCGATCCGCATAAGATTTCTGTCTATCTTGCGCTGCTTTCATCCTTTTTCGAATTAAATCAATCTTCTCTGAAGTCTCTCTAACCATATCCGGCCCAAGCAAGATCTTATCCGTAGATTCCCACCAACATGTAGGAGATCGACAAGGCCTTCCATAAAGAGCTTCGAAAGGAGCCATACCAATACTGGACTGAAAGCTGTTATTATATGCGAACTCCACCAAAGGAAGATGTTCTTCCCATGTACCTCCAAAATCCAAGATACAAAGCCTCAAAAGATCTTCTAAGATACGGTTCACCCTCTCGGTCTGACCGTCCGTCTGAGGATGATATGCGGTGCTCAAACACAACTGAGTCCCTACCGCCTCTTGCAAACTTCTCCAAAACTCACTAGTGAAAATAGGATCTCGATCACTTACAATGCTGGATGGTACGCCATGCAATCTAACAATCTCTCTAACATAGACTGAAGCAAGCCATGGAGCGGTCCTCTTACTCTTTACGGGTATAAAATGGGCACTCTTTGTAAGTCTGTCTACCACAACCCAAATTCCCGTATTGCCCTTCCTCGATCTCGGTAACCCGTCGATGAAATCCATCGAGACACTATCCCACTTCCACTGTGGAACTTCCAATGGGTGTAGCAACCCACCGGGTTTCCTTTGCTCCACTTTAACTTGTTGGCACACTAAGCATCTAGCCACATACTCGGCCACATCTTTCTTCATACCGGCCCAAAAGAAAACTCTCTTCATGTCTTGGTACATTTTGTCTCCACCGGGATGAATAGTCATTCTTGAACGATGTGCATCATCCAAAATAGCCTTCTTCAAACCCTCATCTTGCGGTACACAAAGTCTACCGTCTCTATGCAACCATCCCTTATCATCTATGGTGTATCTACCCAAATGGCTGGACGACTCCCCTCTTATAAGCTTCTCTACCAACACAACCAACTGTGGGTCGTCTCGCTGAGCCTCGCCAATCCGTCTCAAAAGAGTAGGTCTAACCTCCAAGGATGCCAACAAACCAGGTACAAAATCAACAGAAGGTCTGAAGTCAAACAAAGAAAGAAACTCCAAGCTTCGTCGTTCCACGAACAATGGACTCAAAGATAGCCTTTTTCTACTTAAGGCGTCTGCCACCACGTTACCCTTACCAGGGGTATACGCTATCTCGAAATCATAGGATGCTAAGAACTCCATCCACCTTTGCTGTCTTAAGTTTAAATCCTTCTGAGAGAATAAGTACTTCAATGATTTATGGTCGGTGAACAACTCGAATCTCTCACCAAGAAGATAATGGCGCCAAGACTTAAGTGCGAAAACAATCGCGGCCAACTCTAGATCATGGGTAGGGTAATTCTTCTCATGCACTCTCAATTGTCTCCCTCCATAGGCTATTACCCTTCCCTCCTGCATCAAGACTGCGCCTAATCCTGTTCCACAAGCATCGGTATAAACAACAAACGGCTTACTCCCATCTGGAAGCACTAAAACTGGAGCGGTGGTCAAAGCTCTCTTTAACCGTCGGAAAGCATCATCACAATCTACATCCCATGAGAAAACCAGATTCTTCTTCGTCAAGCGGGTTAATGGGGCTGATATCTTCGCGAAGTCTTTGATGAACTTCCTATAATATCCTGCCAACCCCAAGAAACTTCTTACCTCGGTAGCATTTCTAGGAACTTTCCAATCCTGGATAGATACTATCTTTGCGGGATCCACAGCTATCCCTTCCTTAGAGACCACATGCCCTAAGAATCGCACTTCTCTTCTCCAAAAATGGCATTTAGAGAATTTAGCTTTAAGACTATGCGCTCGAAGAGTCTCCAATACTTCCTTGAGATGTAAGGCATGCTCTTCTTCATTCTTGGAAAAGACCAAGATGTCATCCACAAAAACTACTACAAACTTATTCAGATACTCTCTGAACACTCTACTCATGAGATCAACAAAGTATGCGGGGGCGTTTGTCAACCCAAATGGCATCACTAGCCACTCATAAAAACCATCCGGAGTCCGGAAAGCAGTCTTCTCTATACTGTCCTCCGCCACTCTTAACTGATGAAACCCTGTAGCTAAGTCCATCTGCGAAAATACTGACGCGCCAACCAACTGATCAAAGAGATCATCTATCCTCGGTAATGGGTGTCTATTCTTCTTCGTGAGCTTATTAAGTTCCCTATAATCCACACAAAGTCTGAGGGACCCATCCGCCTTCGTGGCAAACACTACTGGAGCTCCCCACTCCGATATACTTCGCCTTATGAACCCCTTCTCAAGCAACTCCCCTACTTGCTTATGAAGTTCTCTTCTCTCACGAGGAGCCATGTGGCGTACTGGCAAAGACACTGGTTTGGCATTATCCACCAAATAAATTCGGAAATCTATCTCCCGCTTCGGAGGCAAACCCTTTACTTCTTCAAACACATCCGGATATTCCCGGACTACTCTGACAGAACACAAACTCTCGACCGAAGCATCGAGCGATTCAAGATAACTTAGCAAAACAGATTCCATGGGATTGCAAGAGATCTCGAGAGTGTTACCCAAGCGGGTCATGAGCCTGACAACTCTCCTTTCGCAATCAAGAACGGCACCATTACTGGATAACCAGTCCATGCCCAAGATCAACCCATAGCCCGTGAAGCCCAATACAAAAGCATCACATCTAAACTCAACGCTAAGTATAGAAATCTTCAAACCCAAACATATCATAGACAGATATATGGAGCCCCCAATTGGGTTTGAGACAACCAAGGGATCATCAACTAGACTGGTGTCTAAGTGCAGTGACTCAACTAACGATGATGAGATAAAAGAATGCGATGCGCCAGAGTCAAACAAAGTACGAACTGGATGATCAAACAGAAAAACCAGACTTTCAACGGAAATAGTTCTACCTCTCTGCTGAATCGGTGGAACTGAGAGAACCTGAACTTGCCCCCCTGACTGAGGTGGTGCTATAAGAGCTTGCACCTGGCCTCCTGAGGTAGACCCCGTCTTCTGCCCCTTCTTTGGGCAGTTTTTCACAAGATGCCCTGCTTCACCACAATGAAAGCAACCGGTCTTCTTCTTTTTGCGACAATCCTTACTGAGGTGTCCTGGTGTTCCACAATTGAAGCACTTCTTCTTCGTCTTCTTTTTGTCACCATTGCCTTTTCCGCCCTTGCCTTGTTGTTGCTGTTGCGGTTTCTTCTGATCCCCCTTTTTCTCTGGTGCCTTAGAATTCTTATCATCCTCATGCATAAGTGCCATGTAGACAAGCTTCTCAAAAGTGGCCCCCATAGGAATGTGAGTCATAGCTATTCCTTGCAATGGTTCGTTCAAGCCTCTAACGAACCTCAAAGCCTTCTTCTCCGGTGTATTCACCAACTCTATGCCAAACCTTGCTAATTGATTGAATTTGTTGACATATTCTTTCACCGTGAGATTCCCTTGCTTCAAATTCAAGAACTTCTCCATAAACAGATTCTCTTCCGCCCTTGAGAGAAACTTAGCCCCAAACCTTTGCTTAAAATCTGCCCAAGAGTCAACAGGGCGTTCTCCATTAGTGACCTCCCACCAGAATGAGGCCTCTCCCTTCATTAACCAAGCCGCCAACTTGACTTTCTTTCCCTCTTCCACTTCAAAGATATCTAGCAACTCTTCCACTTCCTTAAGCCAATCTCTAGCCTCTACGAAAGTCTCTGAACCAAGAAAAGGTTTTCCTCCTATAGCCTTGAACTCCTTGCAAACCTTAGCAAAATTATCCACTCTAGGCTGAGGAGGAGGAGCGGTTGTCTCTGGTGTAGTAGCATTGGCCGGACCCGCAGCCGCGGCCCTAGCCTCTTGCAACCTCCTATACCATAGTGGTATAACTAAACCCTCCGGGATGTTAAGATCTTCAGCCATGCTGAAACGAAAGAGGAAAGATTCAAAAAGGAGATTCCGAAAGATAAAGATATGGCTATTGGGGATTATGCTTTTCTTTTTCAAAAACTTTTTCTCTTAGAAGACATGCTTTTAAAAATACTTTCTTCGAAAATACTCTTAGAAAGTAGTTTTTCTCAAAAATTTTATCTGTTCTGGTAACCTTAAGCTCTGATACCACGTGTAACACCCCACTCCCGCTATGATCACTCACTAAGGGAATGCCATAGCATCGGTGGAGTATTTTAGTGAATATAGAACAGAAAAATTACAACAAGACAGATATAAATAGTACTTGAAATTTTAAAACATCATCTCATAACAGCGGAAGTAAAACATGTCTGGTTACATCATAAAACCACAATAAAGGTCAAGTACAATATCCATCAAAATAAAGAAGTACATAATCCCAAACAAAAGAAAAGATAACTGGATAACTGGAGCTTTACATCTGTCCAAGCTCCTAAAGACTGGAACAGCAATCCGATCAAGCTCCACTACTGCTAGGATCCACCGTAGGACCTGAGGGTTGGGAAAAAGATAAAAACAACAGGGTCAGACATAAGTCTGAGCGAGTCCTATAACTTTAACAATACAATCGTTAAAGTAACCAGAGAAGACATAAACTGATATACGGTAACATATAGGGATGAATGGCTACCCTAAGCAGTCAACTAAACGAAGATAAAGGATAAAGACGCATCTACCCTCCCTAAGGTAAATTACTAAACTGCACCACACCAGTCGTTCCTAACTTAAAGGTTGATCCCACCCAAGGACTTATAAAATTTACTAATTAGTACCTGCGTACCCCTAGGTGACCAAGTAGGCGCCACGGGGCCCTACAATCCACTAGGTGTACACACTACTTCCCATTCGATCGGCTCCCTAACGTAGATACCCGTGCTGGCCCCACCGTGGGATGTATCATTCCCCAATGTGGCAACCTGATGGAACTAAAGGTGCACGGCTTATATCTACTCGATGCAACAACGGCTTACCTACCAGCCCGGGCCCACTCACGCATATGAAGCCCGTTGGACTTGCGTTGCCACCGCTAACCCGTTTGCCTCTTACAGTCAAGCCCAGTATGCGTGTCCCGTCCTCGACATGGGTCGAGCCCACAAAGATACGTATGGGTTACTGGTTGAAATGGGCCTCCACAAGCTACCCACCTAAGCTTGTCCCTTTTTCTAGTATATCCCACTTAACCCTTTAATCATGTTTTAATTACATGTTCCATTTTGGTTAAGTATTCTAATCGTATTTTCTATTGCCACCCAAGGCAACCACTAGATTTTCTCATGCCACCCGAGGCACCCACTTAACCCCTCATGTCCCTCTACATGCTAATATGGTTAAGTGTTTCTTAATTAATTAATTAAGAACGTAACCTTTGTAAAGACCTCTCACATTAGACTGTCTTTTATGACCGCTGGTTAAGCCGGTTGGGTCCGGGCAGCCTTATGTCATAACAGAGTCTAACCTCGTGTCTTTACATTAATTACGTATTTAGTTTGTGCCTAAGACCTCTCACATTGGGCTAACATTTGTAGCAACTGGTTAAGCCGGTTGGGTCCGGGCAGTTTTACGCTACAACTGAGTCCAACCTCGTGTCTTAGTCAATTAATTACACCTAATTAATCACCCTCATAATTTTATATTAATTATCCCTAATTAATCAAGTTTTCTTAACATGGGTAGACCTAACTTAATAGGTAAATTCCCATGGGGTAGACCTAACTCAATAGGTAAATTCCCAACACATAGTATGGGTACACCTAACCAAATAGGCAAATTCCCATACTATGTTTATTTATTTTGTGTTATGCATAATTATATTAATTTCACACAATCTTATTAACTTATGCATTTAATTACCCCATCGTTCCCACGTAATTTCGTTCATGATATAACACATATAAAAGGTGTCAACTTGCATATGAATGAACATGTTTCAAAGGTGCCATCTTGCATATTAACAAACACATAACTTGCATATGAACTTGCATAACATGTCACATAACTTGCATATAATATGTCACATAACTTACATATTCATTTTGCATAACAAACTTGCATATTAGCTTATAGACTTGCATAATGTGTCATCATGAACTTGCATATTAATAAACATGTAACTTGCATATTTACATACATGTAACTCGCATATTAACAAACATGTAACTTGCATATAAAGAAACATGTAACTTGCATATTTACATACATGTAACTTGCATATTAACAAACATGTAACTTGCATATTAACAAACATGTAACTTGCATATTTACATACATGTAACTTGCATATTAACAAACATGTAACTTGCATATTAACAAACATGTAACTTGCATAGCATATTACCATGAACTTGCATAACATGCATATGATTACATAGCCCACAACTTGCATATTTAGCATCATGCAAACATAACATACATCATATTAAACTTGCATAAGCTTACATACTCAACATGCATAAACATAAGATTAATGCTAACATCATATCATATGATTCAAAGCTCATTAACCCACATACAAAACCATAAATCTCATCACATCTCATCTAATTAGTTTACCAAAAGATCATCAAAGTGATAGAAACTCACAACTAGCAACTTTGAACACCAAATGAAGAAGATTAAGATGCTAAGAAGGGATTAGAAGTTGATTAGAGAGTGATTAGTATGCAACCCTCTTCATAAAATTAGTGGAGGCCATGAGAGCTAGCATTTTGCCATAGTTTAGTCACTAGGTTTAATTATGAATGAATTAGGGTAGGTTAGGGTCTTATTTATAGATTAGGCAAGTGTTTTAGGCCATAGGATTAACCCTAGATTCAATCCAAGCCATCAAAGCATGTCTTGGGGAAGAAGTCAAGTGTAGGAACCATCTAGGGCCTTTAGATTAAAGATGGACCATGAGAACCATTCAAATGCAAAATCTGCACTTGAGCGAATCGGCCCACGGGTTGACAGCCAAACACCCTGGATTAACCCCTAGTCGACCCAGCGGGCTCGGGTCGACTTCAAAAATCGGCCGGTTCGGTTATTCCCCTCTCCCAATTCGCTGTTTTGAGCATTTTTGCATATTTATTTATTAAATTTTCAATTATATATATATATATATATCAATATATATATATATATATCTACACAACTCATTTCACTTAATTAAGTATACTTTAATTTGGGAATTTTCGTGAAACTTCGCGAGGCCATATCTTGGTCATACGGACTCCGATTTTCGAAAACTCGGACTCTATTTCGCGTATTTTTCCGAGACGAACGCAATGGCATAGCCCGTTTCCCTTGATTCCCATTTTAGAATTAAATTCTGCCTCGATTTATGTTATTACAGGTTATTGAAAATACGGGTTGTTACAACATGCATAAACTGAAAGTAAACATAAGGATAACTACAAGATAGATAAACTAAACCAGGGTAGCCGGTTGAACTACTGTGGCAAGGCAAACTAAGATATCATGATAAACTACGGTGTTATGATAAGCCAAGGTATCACATCGCCAGATTTCTATCGAGTACATTATCCCAAGGTATCTACCCCGTCTAACATCCCACGGTATCTATTATGTATATTTTTCCTAGTTCCAACATGTATATTTGCTTTGCACCTCTCGTACTAGTATCCCAACCCGCGTCATGTGTTAACCATGAATGTCCCTTGCCCAATGTTATGTAATGGTCCATGTCAACCTAATATATCGCATATATCGGTTACTCAAATCATATGTTTCTTTCCATGTATATAAGTTCAGTCCTTTGCCGTACCTCGTACGGGCTTCCTCATGTCGTATTATCCTTGAAATCGTTTGGACTGTCACCCTTGTTCTAGCTAGGCTCTTCCATATGAATCATCGTTTGAACTACTAGGACTTACGCCACCTAGCACCACTAGGGATTACGCTTACCTATTGCACGCTTTCGTATTTCGGTTTGGGTTAAACCACCTAGGCCACTAGGGATTACGCTAACCCGCAACCGCGCCCTTTTTCCCACGCATTCATCGTGAATCGTTTTTCTATAACTGTGTGCACATGTATCACATCGTGCCATCCGAGTCCTGTCATAGGGAAAACCAAGAAATACAGGACTCAGTCGGGAGCTTTAGATTTATCTGCCGATGCAGATACTAAGGTCTGCTTTTCTACACGTGGCTATGGTCCCACGAGACCCCTCCCTCAACTAGTGAAAGGCAACACAAGAGAAAATCTTGCATGAGAACTACACTCCGGCCAGCCCACATCCTACGGCCTACCTCACCCATAATTAGATAGCAAATTATGGTCTGTTGGGTGTTCCCTGCCTTTCCGTACGTACACGCTTGACTCAAGATGGTAGATGATCGACGAACTTGCTATCTCGGGCACCTTATGTATTCGTCGACTCACTGCTATCCACCCCAGTCTTTACGTCGCTCGCATAGCAACCAAGGCATATTCTTGGTTCTTCTACCGCAGACCTCAACCTCTCGTGAGCCTAGTATAATGACCTGGCAGCTCACAGAGGGATCCCAAGAATATCCTCGCGTTCCCCGAAGCCGCTGCTTCGTTACCCAGTTCGTTGGAGCCTTTATCTAAATCAGATAGCCTGCTCCTACACGCATACTTAAACGTTGACCTAACGTATTGGGTTACTAATCCATCTAAGAAATGGTCCAAATTTCCTTGACTAAGAATTATTACTTAGTTTCCCTTAACTAAGGTTTACCACTTAGCCTTATTTCCATAATCCTTGTTAACTATGGTTATTTACCTAATCCTCCGAATTAGGGTTTATCTAATGGGTTAAGTGTCACTTAAGTTCATAGCTTAGCCCGTCTACAAACCACGTCAAAATTGGCTAAGTATCCAAGTCCAAAACATAACCCTACAAACCATGTGTCAAGTTGGTTAAGTATATCAAGCAATTCATAACTTAACCTCGTCTAATTATCATTTTAGATTGGTTCAGGATATGTATTAACTTGACCTTATCTAATTACGGAGTCATATCGGTCAAGTGCATTCAAACGATTCGTGACTTAGCCTTATCATGTTTTCACGTTAGATTGGTTAAGTATAGGTCACTTAACCACATCAAACTAATGAGTTGGATTAGTTAAGTGTAAATTAACTTAACCCCGTCTAATTACCATTTTTAGATTAGTTAGGTCTGAGTTGACTTAACCCCATCCATTAAATGTATTAAACGGTTAAGTGTTACTAAGAAAATTTACTTAACCTTATCGAGCTATCGTGTTGGATTGATTAGGTGTTGGTTAACTTAATCCCGTCCCCTCGTCGTATAAAATTGGTCAAGTGTCGTTAGGCAAATCAAGTTACTTAACCTACCCAACCCTATCATGTTTTTGTTAAGTATCATTAGCCTAATCAAATTACTTAACCCATTTGTCTATGTCATATTTGGTTAAGCCTCATTAATCAAATTAACTTAACCCTATTATGTGGCATTAATTATTTAACGCACCCCAACATCTCACATTAGACTTTGTTGTGGTAACTAGTTAAGTCGGGCGGGTCCGGGTAGATTTACACCACAACTTGGTCTAACCTCGGGTTCAAGCACAACATGACCAACTTCTCACATTGAGTCCTATTGTTTGCAACTACTAGTTAGGCCGGTCGGTTCCGGGTAGTTTTACGTTGCAAACTCAACCCAACCTCGAGTTGGCCACTTCCATGTTTAGTCTAGTGTCATGTTCATAGTCAAGTTTTCAAGCAATTGGGTAGACCTAACTTAATAGGTAATTTCCCAATGGGTAGACCTAACTTAATAGGTAAATTCCCAAGCTTATGTTTTTATGCATACTTACATGTCAACTTCCATGTTATATTTAATGTTACATGTTGTCATGTTATACCCATTTAACCCAAATCATGTTTCACATCATATTTTTATGAAACTTCAAGTTAAGTTTTTCATGCATATTCATGCTCGTCTAACCTAACCCCAAAACGTGTTTCCAACGTAAGTATAGACGAGTCAACATAATAGGAATACTATGACTACAAATTGGCCTCGATCATGCATAGTGTCATAAAAAGGGGTTTTGGCCACAAACACACAAAATGGCACAAGGGAATTTGGCCACAAACATGCATATTATCAAAAAGGGTTTGGCCATAAACATGCACAACTTAAAAGAGGGGATTGGCCACAAGCATGCATAATCTCATAAAGGATTTGGCCACAAACTTGCATGATAGCATAAGGGGTTTGGGTTCATAAACATGCATAAGCCTCAAAATCTTGCCTTAGCCAATGTTTCACAAGTAAAATGGTTCCTAAAGGTTCATGCTAGCATTTCATGCATAAAGATCCAAACTTGCAAGTTAAACTAGGTTATGCATAGCATGAGAGGCATGATTAAGTCACTCACAAGGCCTAAAATCATAAATATAAACACAAGAGGCAAGGTAAGGTTCATACAGGTTCGCATAATCATGTTTAGCCTCATTTTATCCCATGTCATTATCAAAACTACCGTTTCCATCTAAAAGTAGCTAGAACTTACATAGGCAAGGCTTAGGAAAGGGATCATGCATCATCTTGACGAAGAAAGGTGGCTCCTTTGAAGAAGAACCATCATGAAACTCGCATAGCAATGTTGATTTGGCCTCTATTTGGTGTAGCAAGCTTGCATCCTTTGATTTGAACCCGATTTGAATGCATAGGCTCTAGGGATTGGAGATGGAGGCCATGATCAAAATTGATTTTGGCAGCACTTAGTTGCTAGGTTTGATTTTTAGGGATTTAGGCTAGGTTTAGGGTCTTTTTATATAGATTAGGATAGTTTTAGGCCCTTAGATTAACCCTAGGATAGATCAGGACCATCAGATCTCGGAGCCTTCTAGAACCAGCCCAAGAACAAGACCAGGTGAGACAAACAGGTGCGCTAGGCAACTTGCCCCGGCCACCCCCTGTCGACAGGCAAGTCGACAGGGCTGTCGACTTGGTCTGGGCCTAAGTCGACAGGCCGGTCGACAGCCCTGTCGACATGGCCTAGGCGGGAAACTCCCCGCCTAGCCCCAGATCTGATTTCCCAAGGCTATTTCCGAAGTTCAAATTTCCAGAAATCTTCTTTGGGCCTTTAACGGGTCATACGGACTCCGATTCTCGAAAACTCGGACTCTATTTCGCGTATTTTTCCGAGAGGAACGCAATGCCACAGACCGTTTCACTTGATTCAGAATTTATAATTTAATTCTGTCTTTATTCTTGATTTAATGTGTTGTAAAAATTCGGGTTGTTACATTCTCCCCTTCTTAAAGGATTTCGTCCCCGAAATCTCAAAGTTAGGAAGAACATATCCTACCATCCATCATCCATATACTCAAACCTTCATCCACAAGCAACCATTGTCCTTAGACGACTCCTAATGCTTTATGAATGTATGCAAAACGTGTGTGTACATGTTCCTTAGCTAATGCTAATGATCAGGCCTGAAAAATCTTTTGAATGCAATAAATATGTTTAGTGCCATTAATCCATCATGTATGCAAATAGTCCTAGTCATATACACTATATGCGTGCACAAACGTTCAACCATATGCAACATCCGCATGATAACACATTCAATTTCATCCATAAACAAGTATAAATACTCGTGCATATGCAATATGAAATGTGACCGAGTCGAGCTAATATCTAATGTAAATTCGCGCATCCACGAGCAACCACTTGCAACCATATCAACCATAACATGTTTCAAATACATGTTTACATCCATAGGGTTCTACCTAAGATTCCCTGAAACAGGGTCGAGGAGATAAACAAAACAGACTCCTTACGGGGTTTGTAACAGAGACAGGACCGAGAGGATATCCATAAAAGATAGCCTACAAGCAAGCTCAACAGAAAAACAGGGATCGAGGATATATTCCCAAAAGAGATATCATGCACGTATTTAGTCTTCAGTCTCCTGAGTCGCATTACCTTGAGCTTAGTTCCATCATGCCTTGACCGCCCCTTTTACTTCACGATTTGGCAGCTTCTTATTTCCTGTTTCCATAACATGAGTTGGAACTCATTTCCTCGTCGCCTCTCGTTCCACTTGCACTTATTCTCCTTCTAGAATACTTGGCGCAAACAGGACTGCGTACACATTATTCCATGCGAGCCCTCAAAATTCACTAGTGAATCCTGGACCTTGTACCATAAGGTATTCCACGTAGAAAAACTTTCTCTTGAAAGTAAACAAGTTACCGTGCACACTTACTAGGGTAATTCCCATAACCCATACATAATCGAAGTAAACCATCCGTCTTATTAGCGAACCCCATTCGATCGGGTTTCTAATTTCCAACAAAGGCATCTAGGGATTCTAAGTAACTAATCATGACAGAACCCAAAAGGTTACGCGATACTTCGAGGGTATTACCAAAGCAAGCCAAGAGTCTAACTACCCTCCTTCTAAAACCGAGAGTGGCACCCCTTACTGGATAACCACTTCATCCCTAGAATCCATCCACAACTTATAAACATAAGCATTATTTCCAAGCTCAATACTTGACATAGACATTTTGAAATCGAAACAAGTCATGAATAAATGGACCGATCTTCCAATAGGACTTGAGACAAAAACGGGAACCTCTACTACGCTAGTACTAAGGTGCAGAGACTCAACTATCGAAGCGGACTTAAAAGATGCGGTGATCAAAACAAAGTCCCGACAGGATGATAGAGAAGAAAAGCTAAACCTTTAACAAGATCGCTACCCTCCTTCTGAGGTACCCTAGAAATGAGGGCATACTATTGCCCTCCGAATGATCTTGTCCCTGTTCCATGCTACTTAACTATCTGTCCCGTTTCACCATGCCAAAGGTACTCTCTCGTCACGGGTTTCATTGTTCATCTTTCTCCCTCCTTTTAGGACTCAGCCATACCAACATGTTGCTTATCCCTGAGCTCGTATCCTTTATCCTTGTTCTTACTATCCTTTCATGCATAACTCTGCAACGGTCTCTCGAGAACCACCTCCATCGTACGGGAAACACTTACGTAGCTAGAAAGACTAGTCGCAGTCAAAACCACTGTGATTACAGATGGAGGAAAGAAAGGAAAAGAGATTCAATCAAGGAAACAAGGATAATGCTAATGGCCTTTAGGGAATAGCCTTTTTCTTTTTAAAAGAAATTTTTCTTGAAAAATGCTTCTTTGTAAACGGTTTTTCAAATAATTTTCAGAAGGTCTTTAAAAACTTTGGCCCAGTCTAGTAACCTCGCTCTGATACCAAATGTAACACCCCGCCTCCGCTAGGGTCACTCGCAAAGGAATGCACTAGCTTTAGAGGGGCATTATTGGTAAACATGCACAGAAATATCACAAGACAGAACATATGAAATAGCGGAAGTAAAATCAAACTTTCATAAATTCAATAATTAAGGTCTAAAGCCTTTTACATCAGAGTACATCAAAACCTGTCTTGCAATAGTAAAGAAGCATAAATACTTTTTAATAAATTATTCCCCAAGTAAAACAGTAAAGTAGCCATAGCCAAGAGAAGTCCAAGCCATCCATGATGACCTTCAAGCAGATGAAGTCCGAACTAAACAGCATTGTTTCCTCCCTGTAACCTGGGGGGGGGGGGAAACGGAAGAAAAGAGGCGAAACAAAACGGGTCAGTCAAAAAGACTGAGTAAGTCCTATCAACTTCCAGTATAAAAACAGGTAAAGGTAACATGACATGCATAAACTGAAAGTAAACATAAGGATAACTACAAGATAGATAAACTAAACCAGGGTAGCCGGTTGAACTACTGTGGCAAGGCAAACTAAGATATCATGATAAACTACGGTGTTATGATAAGCCAAGGTATCACATCGCCAGATTTCTATCGAGTACATTATCCCAAGGTATCTGCCCCGTCTAACATCCCACGGTATCTATTATGTATATTTTTCCTAGTTCCAACATGTATATTTGCTCTGCACCTCTCGTACTAGTATCCCAACCCGCATCATGTGTTAACCATGAATGTCCCTTGCCCAATGTTATGTAATGGTCCATGTCAAGCTAATATATCGCATATATCGGTTACTCAAATCATATGTTTCTTTCCATGTATATAAGTTCAGTCCTTTGCCGCACCTCGTACGGGCTTCCTCATGTCGTATTATCCTTGAAATCATTTGGACTGTCACCCTTGTTCTAGCTAGGCTCTTCCATATGAATCATCGTTTGAACTACTAGGACTTACGCCACCTAGCACCACTAGGGATTACGCTTACCTATTGCACGCTTTCGTATTTCGGTTTGGGTTAAACCACCTAGGCCACTAGGGATTACGCTAACCCGCAACCGCGCCCTTTTTCCCACGCATTCATCGTGAATCGTTTTTCTATAACTGTGTGCACATGTATCACTTCGTGCCATCCGAGCAAACCAAGAAATACAGGACTCAGTCGGGAGCTTTAGATTTATCTGCCGATGCAGATACTAAGGTCTGCTTTTCTACACGTGGCTGTGGTCCCACGAGACCCCTCACTCAACTAGTGAAAGGCAACACAAGAGAAAATCTTGCATGAGAACTACACTCCGGCCAGCCCACATCCTACGGCCTACCTCACCCATAATTAGATAGCAAATTATGGTCTGTTGGGTGTTCCCTGCCTTTCCGTACGTACACGCTTGACTCAAGATGGTAAATGATCGACGAACTTGCTATCTCGGGCACCTTATGTATTTGTCGACTCACTGCTATCCACCCCAGTCTTTAGGTCGCTCGCATAGCAACCAAGGCATATTCTTGGTTCTTCTACCGCAGACCTCAACCTCTCGTGAGCCTAGTATAATGACCTGGCAGCTCACAGAGGGATCCCAAGAATATCCTCGTTGTAACACCCCACACCCGCTACGGACACTCACTAAGGGAATGCCATAACATTGGTGGAGTATTTTAAGTGAATATAGAACAGAAAAATTACAACAAGACAGATATAAGTAATACTTGAAGATTTAAATCATCATTTCAATGCAGCGGAAAGTAAAACATGTTTGGTTACATCACAAAACCATACAAGAGTCAAGTACAAAATATCCATCTTGATAAAAATAAGTACATAATCCCACTAAGTAAACAATAGCCATAAAAAGAAAGATGAACTGAGCTTTATTTCAACGGTCCAAGCTCCAAAGGATAGATACAGCAATCCGATCAAGGCCCACTAGCACTAGGCCCACTCTGATAACCTGGGGTTGGGGAAAAAGATAAAAACAACGGGGTCAGACATAAGTCTGAGTGAGTCCTATAATTTTAACAATACAATCATTAAAGTAACCAGAGAAGACATAAGTTGATATACGGTAACGCCTGGGGATGAATGGATACACTAAGCAGCTTGGCAAACTTAGGATAAACTAAGATAACCATAAAGACGCATTTATCCACCCAAGGATAATTGCTAGATTATACCGCCCCAGACCTATTCACCCAAGGATAATTCCTACACTGCACCACACCAGTCATTCCTACTTAAAGGTTGATCCCACTAAGTGTACTTAGTAATTTAGTAGTTTCGTGTACCCCTATCTGACTACATAGGTGTACCCACTACTCCCCAGCGATCGGCTCCCTACTGTAGATACCCGTGCTGGTCCCACAATTGGGGTGTATCATTCCCCAACGTGGCCACCTGATAATATCAACGGTGCACGACTTTGTATCTACACGATGCAACAACGACTTACCAACCAGCCCGGGTCCACACACGCATATGAAACCCGTTGGTCCCGCGTTGCCACCGTTAACCCGGTTTGGCCTCTTATAGTCAAGCCCAATATGCGTGTCCCGTCACTCGACTTGTGTCGAGCCCACAAAGATACGTTTGGGATATTGGTTGAAATGGGACCCCACAAGCTACCACCTAAGCTTGCAATTTTATCTAGTGCATCCCACTTAACCCCTCTTTATAATCATGCCCCCTTACATGTTAAGTTTTGGTTAAGTCATCTAATCATATTTCAATTGCCCCTTAAGGCACCCACTAGATTTCTACATGCCACCCATGGCACTTACTTAACCCCTTTAATCATGTCTACTTACATGTCCTACTTTGGTTAAGTATTCTAATCATATTTTCACATGCCACCCAAGGCTCTTACTTAACCCTTTAATCATGTTTAATTACATGTTCCACTTTGGTTAAGTATTCTAATCGTATTTTTCTATTGCCACCCAGGGCAACCCCCTAGTTTCCTCATGCCACCCAAGGCACCCACTTAACCCTCATGTCCCACTACATGCTAATTTGGTTAAGTGTTTCTTAGTTAATTAAGACCGTGATCTCCCATAAAGACCTCCCACATTAGACTGGCTGTTATGACCGCCTGGTTAAGCCGGTAGAGTCCGGGCAGTCTTACGTCATAACAGAGCCTAACCTCGTGTCTTTACTTTAATCACGTATTTAATTTATGGCTAAGACTTCTCACATCGGGCTGACATTTGTAGCAACTGGTTAAACCGGTCGGGTCCGGGCAGTTTTACACTACAAATGAGTCCAACCTCGTGTCTTAGTCGATTAATTACACCTAATTAATCAGCCCCCATATTAATTATCCCTAATTAATATCAAGTTTTCCATAACATGGGTAGACCTAACTCAATAGGTAAATTCCCATGGGGTAGACCTAACTCAATAGGTAAATTCCCACTTATGGTAATTTATTTTTTTATGGTATGCTTAATCATACCCAATCATACATTTATTAACATATTTTCCAACCCCATCGTTCCCCACGTAAATCGTTCTCACTTCATGACATAATAAAAGGGGAAGATCCATCACAAATATCATGGGCTTAGCATATAACTTTGTCATGGGTTAAGAGGATGTCAACTTGCATATATGAGCATATATTAACCCAACTACATTTAACCCCAAACTTCCATATCATCATACACATGACTTGCATAACATGTTGCATATGAACTTGCATATTATCATACACATATCTTGCATAACATGTTGAACTTGCATATAAGCATTCACATAACTTGCATAACATGTTAAACTTGCATTTAAGCATACACATAACTTGCATAAGCATTCACATTCTTGCATAAGCATTCACATACTTGCATGTTAACTCATAAACTTGCATAATGTGTCATCATAATCTTGCATATTAACAAACATGTAACTTGCATAGCATATCTTGCATATTAACATACATGTAACTTGCATAGCATATCTTGCATATTAACATACATGTAACTTGCATAGCATATCTTGCATATTAACATACATGTAACTTGCATAGCATATCTTGCATATTAACATACATGTAACTTGCATAGCATATCATCATGGACTTGCATAACATGCATATGATCACATAGCCCACAACTTGCATATTTAGCATCATGTAAACATAACATACATCATACTAAACTTGCATAAACTTACATACTCAACATGCATAAACCCACTTGTTAAACATGCATAAACCAACTTATTAATCATGCATAAATCCACTTATCAAATATGCATAAACCAACTTATTAATCATGCATAAATCCACTTATCAAATATGCATAAACCAACTTATTAAATATGCATAAACCAACTTATCCAATATGCATAAACATAAGAAAACATAGAATAACATATCATTACAAATGATTCAAACTCACTAATCCGCATTCAAGACCATAAGTCTCATTACACCTAATCTACTTGTTTTAACAATTGATGTTAAAGTGATAGAAACTCACAACTAGCAATTTGCACTCCAAAAGAAGATTAAGATGCTTAGAATGGATTAGGGGTTGATTAGAGAGGTTGATTAGCTTGCTTTCCTCTTCATTGATTTGTGGTGGCCATGATCAAGTTTCATTTTGCCATAGTTTAGTTACAAGATCTAATTATGAATGAATTAGGATAGGGTTAGGGTCTTATTTATAGGATTAGGTTGCATTTTAGACCCTTAGATTAACCCTAGATTGGTTTAGACCCGTCAGATCCAAGAAGCTTCCAGAACCAGCCCTCCAAGCCAGCCCAAGAACCCAAACTGGTGCACCCAGTTTCACTGGGCGTCGCACCCCTGTCGACAGGCAAGTCGACAGGCAAGTCGCCCCTGTCGACAGGCCTGTCGACAGCCCTGTCGACATGGGTAGGGCGGGAATTTTCCCGCCTGGCCCCGCCTGCCCTATTTTAAATTCTGATTTTAAATTTTTAAATCTGTTTTTAGCTTAGAATTTTCTACAAACTTCATCGGGCCATAACTGGGCCATACGGACTCCGATTCTCGAAAACTCGGACTCTATTTCGCGTATTTTTCTGAGACGAACGCAATGACGTAGCCCGTTTCCCCCAATTCTCACCTCTGAGATTATTTATTCTGTTATTAGTAAATTTTAGCATTAACCCAAAATACGGGGTGTTACATTCTCCCCTTCTTAAAGGATTTCGTCCCCGAAATCTCCAAGCTAAGGAGAATGCATATCCTACCATCCAAACAACCATCTACTCAATCCATCAAACACGGGCATCCATTGTCCTTAAAACAATTTCTAATGATGTATGCGTATATGCAAAAAGTGTGTGTATATGTTCCCTATCTAAGGTATGAACATATGCAAACCATGATAGTGCCATGCATCCATTATGTATGCGAGAGAACCCTATCGACCCATACAATATCTAAATGAGTGCACAATCATTCACCAAAATGCATCATCCATATGATAACACAATCATTAAACATCCATAAATATAGCTTCCTACACACAATTTTATGCAATATGCAATATGAAGTGATTGAGCCGATCTAGTGCCTAGAGTGTGTATATATGCATCCACGAGCAACCACTAGCAAACACTTGCATCCACATGCATCCATCAATCATAACATGTCTCAAACACATGTTTCAACCATAGGTTTACCCTATCTAAAGGTCAAAGGTACTAACGAGAGGACATACTAAGGATAGCACAAGATATGTGATGAAGGAGAAGCAAAAGGACATACCCTCCGAAAGAAGAAAAAAAAGGTACCACAAACGCATCTTCACTTCCGTCTCCCAGGTAGCATTGCTCTCTTCATCTCCCTCTTTGTACTTCGACTAGTTGAACCTCTCTGTTTTCTCAGCTTCAAAATCTCTGACCCAAGGATGCAAGTAGGAGCTCGTCGAATCGTCGCATCACACTCTACTTCCACTTCTCTAAGCAAACTCGGCTCTACCACCTCTGCGGTCTCATGTAGGCACTTCCTCCTATGGAATACATCATGTACACTACTAAGTCTGTCGGGTAACTCCACCAATGGAAGATGCTCCTCCCGTGTACCTCCAAAATCCAAGATACATAGCCTCAAAAGGTCTTCTAAAATATGATTCACCCTCTCGGTTTGGCCGTCTATCTGAGGATGATATGCGGTACTCAATTACAACTGAGTCCCTACCGCCTCTTGGAAACTCTTCCAAAACTCTCTAGTGAAGATAGGATCTCGATCGCTCACCATACTGGAGGGTACACCATGCAATCTAATAATCTTTCGAATATAAACTGAAGCTAGACATGGAATAGTCCTCTTGCTCTTCACAGGTACGAAATGGGCACACTTAGTAAGTCTATCTACCACAAGCCCAATCCCCGTATTACCCTTCCTTGATTTCGGTAATCCATCGAGACACTATCCCACTTCCCATTACGGAACTTCCAACAGGTGAAGCAACCCTCTGGGTTTCTCTTACTTCGCTTCCACTTGTTAGCACACCAAGCATCTAGCGACATACTCGGCCACTTCTTTCTTCATACCTGTCCAGAAAAACCCTCTTCATGTCTTGGTACATCTTGTCCCCACCGGGATGAATGGTCATCCTAGAACGGTGTGCATCATCAAGAATAACCTTCCTCAAACCCTCGTTTTTCGGTACACAAAGTCTACCGTCTCTACGCAAGCACCCCCTATCGTCTAGGGTGTACCTACTCAAATGGCTGGACGACTCCCTCCTTATGAGCTTCCCCACCAACTCAACCAACTGTGAGTCGTCCCTCTGTGCTTCTCCAATCCGCCCCAAAAGAGTAGGTCTAACCTCCAAGGAAGCTAGCAATCCGGGTACAAAGTCAACGGAAGGTCTAAAGTCAGACATAGAAATTAACTCTAAGCTCCGTCGTTCAACGAATAGTGAACTTAAGGACAACCTTTCTCTACTTAAGGCGTCCACTACCACATTACCCTTGCCATGGGTATACACTATCTCAAACTCATAGGATGCTAAGAATCCCATCCCAAAATCATCACAATTGTCCATCTCTCACACAGACCACCCTAGTCGAACTCGACATCCCCCAAATGCAAGCCCCAAAGGCCTAAACCAATATCAGACAAACACCCAAGGGATATCTCCTTCGAGTTCAGGCGACCTACGTGAGATGATACTAGTAAAAATGGCTAAACAATTAAGCCTTTGACCAACTTTGGATGTCCTCGCCAGTCTCGCTCCAAAACCACCGTTTGTCCTATAACTGGCTTTGCTCACCCTATTGAGCACATACAAAAACTTATTTCGTTCCCAGAAAAGACCAAGGTGTCATTTACAAAGACCATTACGAACTTATTTAGGTACTCCCTGAACACCCTCCTCATCACACCAATATGCGGGGGCGTTCGTCAAACCAAATGGCATCTCCAGTCACTCATAAAAACCATCCGAAGTCCTAAAGATAGTCTTCTCTATACTATCCTCAGTCACTCTCAACAGGCGAAACCTCGTGGTTAAGTCCAACTGCGCAAATACTGAGGCGCCAACTAACTGATCAAAGAGATCATCAATCCTCGGCAATGGGTATCGATTCTTCTTTGTGAATTTATTCAATTCTCTTTAGCCTACACAAAGTCTGAGGGACCCATCCGCCTTCGCAGCAAAAACTACTGGAGCACCCCACTCTGATATACTTCGTCTTATGAACCCCTTCTTAAGCAAACCACCTACTTGCTTATCGAGTTCCCTCCTCTCACGAGGAGCCGTGTGGTACACTGGCCAAGATACTGGTTTGGGATTATCTACCAGATATTTTCGGAAGTTAATCTCCCGCTCCGGAGGTAAACCCTTCACCTCCTCACACACATCCGAGTATTCCCGGACTACTCTAACAGATCGCAAACTCTAGACCGTCGTGTCAGGCGATTCTAGATAACTTAGCATAACAGATTCTATGGGATTACAAGAGGTCTCGAGAGTGTTACCCAAGCGGGTCATAAGCCTAACAACTCTCCCTTCAAAATCAAGAACGGCACCGCTACCGGATAACCAGCCCATGCCCAACACTATCCCATAGCCCGTGAAGCCCAAAAAGCATCACCTTTAAACTCAACGCTAAGTATAGAAACTTTCAAACCCAAACACATCATGGAGCCCAATTGGGTTTGAAACAACTAAGGGATCCTCCACCAAACTGGTGTCTCAGTGCAGTGACTCTACTAACAATGATGAGATAAATGAATTCAATGCGTCAAAATCAAATAAAGTACGGACAGGATGATCGATCAGAAAAACTAGACTTTCAATAGAAATAGTTCTACCTCTTTCCCAAATCGGTGGAACCGCGAGAGCCTGTACTTGCCCCCTAGCCTGACCTGGTGCCATAAGAGCTTGCACCTGTCCTCCTGAGGTAGACCCCGTCCTTTGCCCTTTCTTAGGGCAATCCTTCACTAAATGCCCTGCTTCCCCACAGTGGAAGCAGCCAGTCTTAGTCTTCTTGCGACAATCTTTGTTTAGGTGGCCTAGTGTCCCACAATTGAAGCACCTCTTCTTTCCCTTGCCACCGTTGCCTTTCCCACCCTTGTTTTGCTGTTGCTGTTGAGGTCTCTCCTGATCTCCTTTCTTCTCGTGTGCTTTATTAGCATTGGGACCCTTCTCTTCCTCATGCAGATTTTCTTCCGCTTTTGAGAGAAACTTCGCCTCAAACCTATGCCTGAAATCCACCCAAGAGTCAATCGGGCGCTCTCCATTAGTGACCTCCCACCAGAACGAGGCCTCTCCTTCCATTAACCAAGCGGCTAACCTGACTTTCTTTCCCTCTTCTACTTCCAAGATTTCCATCAATTCTTCCGTCTCATTAAGCCAATCCCTAGCTCCCACAAAAGGTTTTCCTCCCATAGCCTTAAACTTCCTACAAGTCATAGCAAAAGTATCCGCGCGAGGAGGAACGAGTGCAACGGGTGGAGGAGGAACATTTGCTGGACCTGCAGCGGCGGCCCTAGCCTCTAACAACCTCCTATACCATACTGGTACCGCTACATTGTCCGGAAGATAAAGATCTTCAGCCATGCTGAGACGAAAAAGGGAAAGATTCAAAACGGAGAATTCGAAAGATAAAGATATGGCTATCGGGGATTATGCTTTTCTTTCAAAAACTTTTCTCTTTAAAGACATGTTTTTGAAAATATTTCTTCCAAAAATGTTTTTAGAAAAATAGTTTACTAAAACTTTTATCTGTTCTGGTAACCTTTGCTCTGATACCACGTGTAACACCCCACACCCGCAACGGCCACTCACTAAGGGAATGCCATAACATTGGTGGAGTATTTTAAGTGAATATAGAACAGAAAAATTACAACAAGACAGATATAAGTAATACTTGAAGATTTAAATCATCATTTCAATGCAGCGGAAAGTAAAACATGTTTGGTTACATCACAAAACCATACAAGAGTCAAGTACAAAATATCCATCTTGATAAAAATAAGTACATAATCCCACTAAGTAAACAATAGCCATAAAAAGAAAGATGAACTGAGCTTTACTTCAACGGTCCAAGCTCCAAAGGATAGATACAGCAATCCGATCAAGGCCCACTAGCACTAGGCCCACTCTGATAACCTGGGGTTGGGGAAAAAGATAAAAACAACGGGGTCAGACATAAGTCTGAGTGAGTCCTATAATTTTAACAATACAATCATTAAAGTAACCAGAGAAGACATAAGTTGATATACGGTAACGCCTGGGGATGAATGGCTACACTAAGCAGCTTGGCAAACTTAGGATAAACTAAGATAACCATAAAGATGCATTTATCCACCCAAGGATAATTGCTAGATTATACCGCCCCAGACCTATTCACCCAAGGATAATTCCTACACTGCACCACACCAGTCATTCCTACTTAAAGGTTGATCCCACTAAGTGTACTTAGTAATTTAGTAGTTTCGTGTACCCCTATCTGACTACATAGGTGTATCCACTATTCCCCAGCGATCGGCTCCCTACTGTAGATACCCGTGCTGGTCCCACAATTGGGGTGTATCATTCCCCAACGTGGCCACCTGATAATATCAACGGTGCACGGCTTTGTATCTACACGATGCAACAACGACTTACCAACCAGCCCGGGTCCACACACGCATATGAAACTCGTTGGTCCCGCGTTGCCACCGTTAACCCGGTTTGGCCTCTTATAGTCAAGCCCAATATGCGTGTCCCGTCACTCGACTTGAGTCGAGCCCACAAAGATACGTTTGGGATATTGGTTGAAATGGGCCCCCACAAGCTACCACCTAAGCTTGCAATTTTATCTAGTGCATCCCACTTAACCCCTCTTTATAATCATGCCCCCTTACATGTTAAGTTTTGGTTAAGTCATCTAATCATATTTCAATTGCCCCTTAAGGCACCCACTAGATTTCTACATGCCACCCATGGCACTTACTTAACCCCTTTAATCATGTCTACTTACATGTCCTACTTTGGTTAAGTATTCTAATCATATTTTCACATGCCACCCAAGGCTCTTACTTAACCCTTTAATCATGTTTAATTACATGTTCCACTTTGGTTAAGTATTCTAATCGTATTTTTCTATTGCCACCCAGGGCAACCCCCTAGTTTCCTCATGCCACCCAAGGCACCCACTTAACCCTCATGTCCCACTACATGCTAATTTGGTTAAGTGTTTCTTAGTTAATTAAGACCGTGATCTCCCATAAAGACCTCCCACATTAGACTGGCTGTTATGACCGCCTGGTTAAGCCGGTAGAGTCCGGGCAGTCTTACGTCATAACAGAGCCTAACCTCGTGTCTTTACTTTAATCACGTATTTAATTTATGGCTAAGACTTCTCACATCGGGCTGACATTTGTAGCAGCTGGTTAAGCCGGTCGGGTCCGGGCAGTTTTACACTACAAATGAGTCCAACCTCGTGTCTTAGTCGATTAATTACACCTAATTAATCAGCCCCCATATTAATTATCCCTAATTAATATCAAGTTTTCCATAACATGGGTAGACCTAACTCAATAGGTAAATTCCCATGGGGTAGACCTAACTCAATAGGTAAATTCCCACTTATGGTAATTTATTTTTTTATGGTATGCTTAATCATACCCAATCATACATTTATTAACATATTTTCCAACCCCATCGTTCCCCACGTAAATCGTTCTCACTTCATGACATAATAAAAGGGGAAGATCCATCACAAATATCATGGGCTTAGCATATAACTTTGTCATGGGTTAAGAGGATGTCAACTTGCATATATGAGCATATATTAACCCAACTACATTTAACCCCAAACTTCCATATCATCATACACATGACTTGCATAACATGTTGCATATGAACTTGCATATTATCATACACATATCTTGCATAACATGTTGAACTTGCATATAAGCATTCACATAACTTGCATAACATGTTAAACTTGCATTTAAGCATACACATAACTTGCATAAGCATTCACATTCTTGCATAAGCATTCACATACTTGCATGTTAACTCATAAACTTGCATAATGTGTCATCATAATCTTGCATATTAACAAACATGTAACTTGCATAGCATATCTTGCATATTAACATACATGTAACTTGCATAGCATATCTTGCATATTAACATACATGTAACTTGCATAGCATATCTTGCATATTAACATACATGTAACTTGCATAGCATATCTTGCATATTAACATACATGTAACTTGCATAGCATATCATCATGGACTTGCATAACATGCATATGATCACATAGCCCACAACTTGCATATTTAGCATCATGTAAACATAACATACATCATACTAAACTTGCATAAACTTACATACTCAATGCATAAACCCACTTGTTAAACATGCATAAACCAACTTATTAATCATGCATAAATCCACTTATCAAATATGCATAAACCAACTTATTAATCATGCATAAATCCACTTATCAAATATGCATAAACCAACTTATTAAATATGCATAAACCAACTTATCCAATATGCATAAACATAAGAAAACATAGAATAACATATCATTACAAATGATTCAAACTCACTAATCCGCATTCAAGACCATAAGTCTCATTACACCTAATCTACTTGCTTTAACAATTGATGTTAAAGTGATAGAAACTCACAACTAGCAATTTGCACTCCAAATGAAGAAGATTAAGATGCTTAGAATGGATTAGGGGTTGATTAGAGAGGTTGATTAGCTTGCTTTCCTCTTCATTGATTTGTGGTGGCCATGATCAAGTTTCATTTTGCCATAGTTTAGTTACAAGATCTAATTATGAATGAATTAGGATAGGGTTAGGGTCTTATTTATAGGATTAGGTTGCATTTTAGACCCTTAGATTAACCCTAGATTGGTTTAGACCCGTCAGATCCAAGAAGCTTCCAGAACCAGCCCTCCAAGCCAGCCCAAGAACCCAAACTGGTGCACCCAGTTTCACTGGGCGTCGCACCCCTGTCGACAGGCAAGTCGCCCCTGTCGACAGGCCTGTCGACAGCCCTGTCGACATGGGTAGGGCGGGAATTTTCCCGCCTGGCCCCGCCTGCCCTATTTTAAATTCTGATTTTAAATTTTTAAATCTGTTTTTAGCTTAGAATTTTCTACAAACTTCATCGGGCCATAACTGGGCCATACGGACTCCGATTCTCGAAAACTCGGACTCTATTTCGCGTATTTTTCTGAGACGAACGCAATGACGTAGCCCGTTTCCCCCAATTCTCACCTCTGAGATTATTTATTCTGTTATTAGTAAATTTTAGCATTAACCCAAAATACGGGGTGTTACACTCGTGTTCCCCGAAGCCGCTGCTTCGTTACCCAGTTCGTTGGAGCCTTTATCTAAATCAGATAGCCTGCTCCTACACGCATACTTAAACGTTGACCTAACGTATCGGGTTACTAATCCATCTAAGAAATGGTCCAAATTTCCTTGACAAAGAATTATTACTTAGTTTCCCTTAACTAAGGTTTACCACTTAGCCTTATTTCCATAATCCTTGTTAACTATGGTTATTTACCTAATCCTCCGAATTAGGGTTTATCTAATGGGTTAAGTGTCACTTAAGTTCATAACTTAGCCCGTCTACAAACCACGTCAAAATTGGCTAAGTATCCAAGTCCAAAACTTAACCCTACAAACCATGTGTCAAGTTGGTTAAGTATATCAAGCAATTCATAACTTAACCTCGTCTAATTATCATTTTAGATTGGTTCAGGATATGTATTAACTTGACCTTATCTAATTACGGAGTCATATCGGTCAAGCGCATTCAAACGATTCGTGACTTAGCCTTATCATGTTTTCACGTTAGATTGGTTAAGTATAGGTCACTTAACCACATCAAACTAATGAGTTGGATTAGTTAAGTGTAAATTAACTTAACCCCGTCTAATTACCATTTTTAGATTAGTTAGGTCTGAGTTGACTTAACCCCATCCATTAAATGTATTAAACGGTTAAGTGTTACTAAGAAAATTTACTTAACCTTATCGAGCTATCGTGTTGGATTGATTAAGTGTTGGTTAACTTAATCCCGTCCCCTCGTCGTATAAAATTGGTCAAGTGTCGTTAGGCAAATCAAGTTACTTAACCTACCCAACCCTATCATGTTTTTGTTAAGTATCATTAGCCTAATCAAATTACTTAACCCATTTGTCTATGTCATATTTGGTTAAGCCTCATTAATCAAATTAACTTAACCCTATTATGTGGCATTAATTATTTAACGCACCCCAACCTCTCACATTAGACTTTGTTGTGGTTACTAGTTAAGTCGGGCGGGTCCGGGTAGATTTACACCACAACTTGGTCTAACCTCGGGTTCAAGCACAACATGACCAACTTCTCACATTGAGTCCTATTGTTTGCAACTACTAGTTAGGCCGGTCGGTTCCGGGTAGTTTTACGTTGCAAACTCAACCCAACCTCGAGTTGGCCACTTCCATGTTTAGTCTAGTGTCATGTTCATAGTCAAGTTTTCAAGCAATTGGGTAGACCTAACTTAATAGGTAAATTCCCAATGGGTAGACCTAACTTAATAGGTAAATTCCCAAGCTTATGTTTTTATGCATACTTACATGTCAACTTCCATGTTATATTTAATGTTACATGTTGTCATGTTATACCCATTTAACCCAAATCATGTTTCACATCATATTTTTATGAAACTTCAAGTTAAGTTTTTCATGCATATTCATGCTCGTCTAACCTAACCCCAAAACGTGTTTCCAACGTAAGTATAGACGAGTCAACATAATAGGAATACTATGACTACAAATTGGCCTCGATCATGCATAGTGTCATAAAAAGGGGTTTTGGCCACAAAAACACAAAATGTCACAAGGGAATTTGGCCACAAACATGCATATTATCAAAAAGGGTTTGGCCATAAACATGCACAACTTAAAAGAGGGGATTGGCCACAAGCATGCATAATCTCATAAAGCATTTGGCCACAAACTTGCATGATAGCATAAGGGGTTTGGGTTCATAAACATGCATAAGCCTCAAAATCTTGCCTTAGCCAATGTTTCACAAGTAAAATGGTTCCTAAAGGTTCATGCTAGCATTTCATGCATAAAGATCCAAACTTGCAAGTTAAACTAGGTTATGCATAGCATGAGAGGCATGATTAAGTCACTCACAAGGCCTAAAATCATAAATATAAACACAAGAGGCAAGGTAAGGTTCATATAGGTTCGCATAATCATGTTTAGCCTCATTTTATCCCATGTCATTATCAAAACTACCGTTTCCATCTAAAAGTAGCTAGAACTTACATAGGCAAGGCTTAGGAAAGGGATCATGCATCATCTTGACGAAGAAAGGTGGCTCCTTTGAAGAAGAACCATCATGAAACTCGCATAGCAATGTTGATTTGGCCTCTATTTGGTGTAGCAAGCTTGCATCCTTTGATTTGAACCCGATTTGAATGCATAGGCTCTAGGGATTGGAGATGGAGGCCATGATCAAAATTGATTTTGGCAGCACTTAGTTGCTTTGTTTGATTTTTAGGGATTTAGGTTAGGTTTAGGGTCTTTTTATAGAGATTAGGATAGTTTTAGGCCCTTAGATTAACCCTAGGATAGATCAGGACCATCAGATCTCGGAGGCTTCTAGAACCAGCCCAAGAACAAGACCAGGTGAGACAAACAGGTGCGCCAGGCAACTTGCCCCGGCCACCCCCTGTCGACAGGCAAGTCGACAGGGCTGTCGACTTGGTCTGGGCCCAAGTCGACAGGCCTGTCGACAGCCCTGTCGACATGGCCTAGGCGGGAAACTCCCCGCCTAGCCCCAGATCTGATTTCCCAAGGCTATTTCCGAAGTTCAAATTTCCAGAAATCTTCTTTGGGCCTTTAACGGGTCATACGGACTCCGATTCTCGAAAACTCGGACTCTATTTCGCGTATTTTTCCGAGACGAACGCAATGGCACAGACCGTTTCACTTGATTCAGAATTTATAATTTAATTCTGTCTTTATTCTTGATTTAATGTGTTGTAAAAATTCGGGTTGTTACAACCCAATTCTCTTTTATACTGGTTACTCATATCTTATAAAAAGGAATAAAATCCCCTTTTTAAAAGTGAATGTTAACCCGAAAAAGGAACCAATCGAATACCTTTTCAACTTTAAGTAAAATATCAACAAAATGATATTTTATTCATTCAAAACATATTCTCTCCATTATAATGCTCCATATTGTGTGACCCTATAGGTTATAATAACGTTGGCAATGATTTTAAATCATATTTAAAATCATAAACAGTGATTGGCATCTAGCAATACGTCGCTGCTACCCAAGTTATAATAATCTTGACGATTCGATACAACCTTTCGATGACCAGTGTATCAATGTAATATAATCCTTTTAACCAATATATCCTGGATTAAACTAGAGGCACGGATCGTATCATCCTCGTTATAATTCAATCCGTTTTTCTTGATCGATGAGTAGACTGTTTAAAACAAATCGATATTTGAGCACGGCCATGCATTTCACAGTCTCACTCAATCAAGAGGCCCATGGATATCACTACACATATAAACATATATGATGTAGGGTTAAATCCCATATAGATCATTCATAATTTTCATTCGATTCAAGATGTATCCAATAATCACCGTTATCGTTACTCTGTTACGAGTAACTTTAGATGATATCAAAACACAAATATCCTCGAATAAAATTATAATGATTTCAGGTCTGAGGACCATTACAACACTGTCACTATGAGAATAACTCATGATACTGTTAATTATATTCCATGGAGTTATCTCACGGTGGGTCAGCCCAATACGATATTCTCTAATACGTATTTATATCTTGACTTTAATATCACGTATATTAATGATCAATGAGATGTGATCATCAGTCAATCAATATACTAGTCTCAACGCTTTATTGTTGTCCTTTATAAACAATAAAACTCAACTAGGGACATTTAAGAATTATAATACTTATCACATTATATAATCTCAAGTTCAGTCTTACTCGAACTATATAATCCCATATTATTATTCTAAGGACTTCTAGTATATTTATATTTATATTACGTAGTAAATATAATATAATAGAATCATATTTTATTCCAAATAAAATAATAACATCAACAGTGTTATCAATCTCATCAAATGAATTGCCTCTAGGGCACAAACTCTAACATGGGAAACGTGTGTTCAGGAATAAATAATCCTCTAACGTAAGTGAGGACCGACCCTGTAGCATCCTGGATTGCCCAGAGTGTGTAGTCCTGAGACATTTGCTAGAGTGTCTCGAAAGCGGAGAGGAGCTTGCCCCTTGCCTCGACTCATGACGGAAATCCAATTTCCAATACGTGTATTGCGGTTTTAATTGTAAACTAGTACGGCGACATGATATATGGTACCCATGCCGTCTATGATTTATATTTATGATTGAAACTGTTTTGACACTATACACTTATTGTAGTATCAAATGATTTGTTTTAAACGTACCAAGCATGTTTGGCTATTATAAAGGAAAACCCTATCCTCCGGCTTGCTTTGCATTGTGTGATGGGACCTGGGTCTTATAATAGCTTCATTTTTTTGAAAAAGCATTGCGTTGTTTATCTATATGCACTGTTATTCTTGGGAGGAAACCCGTTCCGTGTTATACGGCGTGGTCCCTTGAATTACTCTCTTTTAAAGTAAAGTTTAAATAACTGTTTTAGTTCTCACACCAGTCACATGACTGACCTGGATTTTATTGTTTTAACCTAAACTCTGGGTGCCCCTATTTCGCACGGGCAGCTAGTAGTTTTGGTTTTGCAGATTTATATTCACAGGATCCTGGTTTACAACTGGAATGATATCCGGAAAGCTCTGTATCCGTGTATCACTTTCAGTTGTGTTTTGTATATTTTTCCGCTGCTATGTAATTTATTGTAATCTCTGATATTTATCGAATGTAATTTATTCATTTATACTCTGTATATTCTTGTATTCTGATGGAATTGCTGTAATTAACAATGAAATGTTCTTCCGTCTGCGTTCTAATTTGTCGTGTTCTCAAACGATCAGGGGTTTCGAACGGTCTAGATCGGTTTAACGACTGATTCGGATCGAGCGAAATTCACGGCCATCACACAGGCTGTGCTTTGATCATCAACCACAAGACTTTGCTTTTCAATAGAAGCCTTGATCCCCTGCCACTTAGGCATGCCACACAGGCAATTCACTCCATGCGATTGATTTCTATCGATATATAACCTCTGAGCTCGTACGTCTCAGAGAAGGGCGTTAAGCAAGAGAATAAATTCTCCGCCGCCAAACAGATATATATTTAATAGAGATCAATCAGCACCGAAAAAATTCCAATGTCACACACACAGTCCATTTACACGTTCGTTCTGGGTCTAAACAAAACCGGAGGCACTCAATACCACGCATATCCGTACAATCAACAAGTACGTCCGGTTGGCTTCTATTTCAGCCCTGTCAAGGTAGCTACTCCAATCATGAGCATCAGTAGCACCCCTCCGTTCGACGTGAAGATCATCGGTCTTGCACCGTCTTCATATCTTCGACTTTCACTCGTCGATCAATTATTTGAAATGAGAATTAACTTGACCTTTTCAAATAATTCATGTATATTTAGAATTTCAAATCAATTCATTTCAATGGTTAAATTATTCGATATCACTAATTCGGTTCTTTGATGTAACTTTCACGCCAAACACATTCAACCATCAAATATCACCTAAATCTAGCAAATTCAGTTTATTTCCATTCCATATCATTTATAATATTTTATCTTGATTTATCGCTATTTTTATTTATTTAAAAATATCCAATTCAATCAAAACAATGCTTCAGGTCATAACGCGGACGTGGCGCTGTTTTTCTCCGGATTTGATTTACACATATCTGAAAATCTAACCATTGGATCTTCACAAAATTTATATCATTAGAAAGATCTTTTCAAAACGAATCCAACGGTTTCAGTTTTGGGAAAATCCGACGGTCGGATCTCCCGCACTAATCGTTTAAAGTTACGATTTCAAAATACGAACTGCAGCGTCGTTATTCGATTTAATTTAATTATATTTATATATAAATATAAATATAATCGATTCTGGCGCTGTTTTTCTTCAGATTTGAATTAAACATTCCAGACAATCCAACCGTTGGATCTTTACAAAGTTGGTGCCGTTGGAAAGATATTCCCAAGACGAACCCAACGGTTGTGGTTTCGGGAAAATCCGATGGTCGGATCTCCCGCACTAATCGTTTGAAATCACGATTTCAAAATACGAACAACAGCGTCATTATTCACTATATTTTAATTATCTTTATATAAATATATATATAAATATAATTCTTTCTTCGATTTCAAAACTATATCCACTTTATATATTTGATAAAATGATATTTTTATCCATTATTTCAACACTTCACTATTTTTAACAATTCATGTATATAATAAAAATGTGATTTTTATTGTAAAACAATTTATTTCAAAACACGACTATTTTAAATAGTTCATATAGATGATAAAAATATGATTTTTTTATAAAACAATTTATTTCAAAACATGAATGTCATTCAACACATGAATTTTTATTCAACACATGAATTTCTATTCAGCACACGAATATAGTTTCAACACATGAAAATAATTCTAACACATGAATATTATTGAAAATTTCGGCAGCTTAACGGCAGGATGGTTAAAACCGGGACCGTCCCTAGTATGGCTCCTCGCTCTACCTTAAAACCTCGCGGTTTTTGACAATGGGGATTCATGCATCTAGTTCGCACGCAGGCGGCATGTTTTATTTTCATTTCCACAATCCTATTCTAATTTGGTTCCACCACAAATGGGTATTTTTCAACCACAAACAATTCTATCAACCATTCGCATTATTCACCAAATTTCACATCAATCAAATAATCCTAATAGTATCACAACCAATAAATATCATCCATGGTCTGTGGACGAGGGGAGTGTATATATATATATATTCGTATATAAATATATTTCAATTCATTTCAATGTCATTTCATCGCATATATAATTTTTACAACGCATATATAACTTATACATCAAACATACAACTTATACAACGCTTATACATGAGGTGTACAACGCTTATATAAGTCATACATCAACTATATAATTTATACATCGTTGTTTTCCATATCGTTTATAAATTAAAAATCTCACATTGGGTTCCACTCCACCAAAAATAGCAGAAGGCTCAGAAAAATATGCGGTCTCTTCTAGAATATAGAAGACGTCCACACGAGTTCACTATCTCTTGTTTCACTGAATTTCGTCAACAAACGAAAAAGATATGATTTTTACAGTGAAATCATAAATGGTAGCGCTTTAAAGTGCTATAATATATAAAATAATTTTAACTGTCGTTACCTATCTTGAATCTTCGAAACTAGGTCTTTAAATTTCGCGCGAATCGATGCGCGATATGACGATCAGCCTTCACCACCTTGTCGGGCTTGGAGTGGAGCACCCAGGGGTACCACCCTCGTCGAACCAGAACTACAAGTGGCGGTGGATTTTGGTGCGAACGGCGGCAACTTCCTGGCCTTGGATCTCGACGAAGAAGCAACGAGGGAGGGCGAATCCTATATGGATTTGAAGAGGAGGCTCGGATCTTCAAAAAGTTCCAAAGGTGGGTGTGGTTTCATTGAGAGATGTAAGAGAAAAAGAGGAGGGAAGGATGGGATGAGTTCCGCCATCGACTTCAGGGGGTATCGGGGAAGAAGACTAATGATGGCCAATAGTAATTTTTCTATTTTATTTTATAATTTTTAAATTCTCATAAATACCCCTTGTCACACACGAACACCAATCCAAACCCAACGACTGCCGCCCCTAGATAAATACCCCCATTCCGAACACAATGGGATATTTTTCGTAGGCCCATTCGACTGTTTCAGTCAGCTTCCCTTCAAATTAAAATATAAAACATTAAATATTTGATTTTAATGTACATTTCAATTTGCCAGGGCCACAAACTGATTCGAAAAATTCCAGAAAAATAAACCTAGCTATGTTTTGAAGCTACGGTCCCAACAAAACTAGTTTCGTCGAATTCTGAGATCGTTTGGAAAATGGCCATTTTCTGGTCGATCCAATTTAACTATGATTGACCAAAACACATTTTCCTTTTCCATGCTCACATATTAACTTCAAAAATTATGAAATTTGAAACCTAGCAATAATTTGACATCCCGGATCCAACAAAAGTGGTTTCGTCGAATTTTGAGGTTGTATCCAAAATGTCTATTTCCAACGGCGATATATTCTCTATAGCGACCTTTCTGAAAATTCATTTGGCCATAACTTTTGATTCCCACTATGAAACTTTGATTTTTCAGATTCGTTAGAAAGATATTCACTAACAGATTTAAATATTTTTGGTTTCACTCAAATCCGTTTTATTTTGCATCCGGTACAGTCAGTTAAAGTTTGAATTCAATTTTTGAAACTACAGCGCCATTTCAGGCCTTGTTTATAATTCAAATTAATTATATTCATTTTCAACATCGATTCAAACATACATTTCATCGCTATTATTTAAAATATTTATTTTAAATACTTAAAATTCACTAAAATAGCCAATTTAAAATTTTTAAACTGGTTCAGATTTTCCGGGTTGTTACAACCGGGGTGTGAGGCTCGCGAGTCCACGCTACACAAAGCTATGCCACACAGACCGTGCTATGATCATCAACCACAAGACTTTGCTTTTCAACAGAAGCCTTGATCATTTGCCATTTAGGCATGCCACACAGGCAATTCACTCCAGGCGTTTGATATCCATCAATATATAACCTATGAGCTCGTACGTCTTAGAAAAGGGCGTTAAGCAAGAGAATAAATTCTCTCTAGCCAAACAGATATATATTTAATAGAAATCAATCACACAGAATAAAATCCGATGTCAGACACACAGTCCATTTACAAGTTGGTTCTGGGTCTGAACGAAACCGGAGGCATCTAGTACCCCGCATATCCATCGATCTCCAAGTACGTCTGGACGATCACCAACTGATTCCCTCCTCATGGGTGTACGACCCAATCAATATCATCAGTAATTATCCAAACAACGTGAAGACACCCAATCTTCAACGACCGTTGTAGCGACCCGAACTTCCCCGGTCTCCGAAGAGATGAGAAAGAACGAATTATTGTGACGACAAGACAAAATAGAACGCAAACAGAAGAACATTTCTTTGCTATTACAAGAATTCCATCAGATACAAGAATATACGGAGTATAATTGAATAAATTACATTTGATAAATATCAGAGATTACAATAAATTACATAGCAGCGGAAAATTATACAAAGCACAACTGAAGGTGATATACGGATACAGAGCTTTCCAGATATCATTCCAGCTGTAAACCAGGATCCTGTGAATATAAATCTGCAAAACCAAAACTACTAGCTGCCCGTGCGGAAAATAGGGGCACCCAGAGTTTAGGTTAAAACAATAAACTCCAGGTCAGTCATGTGACTGGTGTGAGAACTAAAACAGTCATTTAAAGCTTTACTTTAAAAGAGAGTAATTCAAGGGACCACGCCGTATAACATGGAACGGGTTTTCTCCCAAGAATACCAGTGCATAGAATAAACAGCGCAATGCTTTTTCGAAAAATGAAGCTATTATAAGACCCAGGTCCCATCACACAATGCAACACAAGCCGGAGGATAGGGTTTTCCCTTATAATAGCCAAACATGCTTGGTACGTTTAAAACAAATCATTTGATACTATAATAAGTGTATAGTGTCAAAACATTTCAATCATAAATATCAATCATAGGCGGCATAGCTACCATCTACTATGTCGCCATACTAGTTCTACAATTAAAACCGAATTACACGTATTGGAAATTGGATTCCATCATGAGTCGAGGCAAGGGGCAAGCTCCTCTCCGCGCTCGAGACACTCTAGCAAATGCCTCGGGGCTACACACTCTGGGCAACCCCTGGATGCTTCAGGGCCGGTCCTCACTTACGTTAGAGGATTATTTATTCCTGAACACACGTTTCCCGGTCCTTACAGACCTATAATCGAGGCGCCTCATCCAACAACCACAAAGGTGAAAAGTATATATATGTCAGGGCTGGTAAGTCACTGACACCACCAAAGCTAGAAAGAAACGTCGTGCTCTCCCTACAGTCCGTATCCCGTTTTTAACTCATACCGAGGTGTGAGGCTCGCGAATTCACGTTATACACAAAGCTGCCACGTAGGCTGTTCTTTGATCATCAACCACAAGACTCTGCTTTTCAACAAAAGCCTTGATCATTGCATCTTAGTGTGCCACACAGGCAATTCATGCCATGCGACTGATGTCCATCGATATACAACCTCTGAGCTCGTACGTCTCAGAGAAGGGCGTTAAGCAAAAGAATAAATTCTCCGCCGCCAAACAGATGTATATTTAACAGAAATCAATCAACACAGAATAAAATCCAATGTCAGACACACAATCCATTTACAAGTCCGTTCTGGGTCTGAACGAAACCGGAGGCACTTTCCTCGCATATCCATCCATCTCCAAGTACGTCTGGACGACCACCAACTATTTCCATCCTCTTGGGTGTACAGCCCAATCAGGATCGTCAGTAATAATCCAAACGATGTGAAGACTTCCGATCTTCGACCACCGTCTTCATCTTCGACTTATCGTCGAATTGGTTATTCAGAATGGGTATAAACCCGGCCTTTCCGAACAACCCGCGTTTATTAAAAACAGTGCTAGAAAACACAACATACGCCTCATTCCAATTCATATTTTCAGGGAAAGGTTCCCATTAATTTTATCAAAGATAAATTCTTTAAATTTATTCTTTAATCTTCAGTTGGATGTCATTTCAAACCAGATTATGGTTTTCTAAACTAGTCGAGATTAGCGAACCACACCGAAGTAATTATTTATTTTATTTCCCAATCCCAACCTATTCATCCCATGAAGAAAAACTGGTAATACTCCATATCTAACACCGTGGTGTTATCGGTAAAATATATTACCATTTCACGTTCAAATCTAATTAAAAATTTAACTATCGCTTTGGAGCAAAACTGGTGATACTCCATTCTCGCTCATTTCTAAATTTGATAATTTAGATTATCAATTCACATTTCAATTTAGTTGCAAATTCGTTAAAACTCCTTTTACTGGGTTAAAGAACTAGGTGTTATTTAAAACACAGTTCACGACAAACCCAAATCTCATTCTATTTATTATCGGGTTAAAGAACTAGTGTTATTTAAAACACCGTTCACGATAAACCCATTTCAAATCCAATCAAATATATTAGAAATTTCGATTATTTAAAACCCCTTTTTAAATCTAATTTATTTATTTAAAAATAATTGGATTTTAAATTTAGTTCAAAACTAGTTCATTTCGATAAAAATCCATTTTTATCTTTTCAAATATGGAGTTTTTCACCCCAATTTTTCCCAAATCATTTCTTATGATTTTACACAAATTATTAATATTTTTAATAATTTTATCAAGGCACGTACAGTCGATTTCCAACAATGACCATCGAACTGCACTTACAGCGACCTTTTTCAAATTTGATTTGGACGTATCTCCAAATACAACCGTTAGATTTAAAATTTCTAATATTCGTTAGAAAGCTCTTTTCGGTACGAACCCATCTGTTCCGGTTTTAGGAGAATCCGACGGTCGGATCTCCCGTAATGTCCGTTTGAAATAAATGGTCGAAATTCACGAACTGCCGCAGCGCGGCGCGTTCTATTCAGGCCATTATATTATATATATAATATATATAATAAATATTTCGTCGATTTCTATTTAAAATGAATTTTATAAATAGTTTTGAATTCGTTTTAGAAACAATTTCAACCTTTATTTCAAATTCAAATCAAAATTGAATCTTTCCTTATAAATTCGTTTTAAAATTCATTTCTATTCAATTCAAATTTCAATTCAATTTGAATTCATTTCTATTCGTTTTAAATTCAATTCGAATTCGTTTTCAATTCGATTCAATTCAAAGTGGTTTTCTATTCGAGTCAATTCAAATTGGTTTTCTATTTGATTTCAATTCAAATTCAATTCGTTTTCTATTCACATCAAACTCAATTCGAATTGGTTTTCTATTCGAGTCAATTCAAATTGGTTTTCTATTTGATTTCAATTCGAAATCGTTTTGTATTCAATTCATTTTGAAATCGTTTTCATTTCAATTCATTTCGAAATCGCTTTATATTCAATTCATTTCGAAATCGTTTTCATTTCAATTCATTTCGAAATCGCTTTATATTCAATTCATTTCGAAATGGTTTTATATTCAATTCATTTCGAAATGGTTTTATATTCAATTCATTTCGAAATCATTTTATATTCAATTCATTTCGAAATCGTTTTACATTCAATTCATTTCGAAATCGTTTTATATTCAATTCATTTAGAAATCGTTTTATATTCAATTCATTTAGAAATCGTTTTATATTCAATTCATTTCGAAATCGTTTTATATTCAATTCATTTCGAAATAGTTTTATATTCAATTCATTTCGAAATCGTTTTATATTCAATTCATTTCGAAATCGCTTTATATTCAATTCATTTCGAAATCGCTTTATATTCAATTCATTTCGAAATCGCTTTATATTCAATTCATTTCGAAATCGCTTTCATTTCAATTCATTTCGAAATCGCTTTCATTTCAATTCATTTCGAAATCGCTTTCATTTCAATTCATTTCGAAATCGCTTTCATTTCAATTCATTTCGAAATCATTTTATATTCAATTCATTTCGAAATAGTTTTATATTCAATTCATTTCGAAATCGTTTTATATTCAATTCATTTCGAAATCGTTTTATATTCAATTCATTTCGAAATCGTTTTATATTCAATTCATTTCGAAATCGTTTTATATTCGATTCATTTCGAAATCGCTTTATATTCGATTCATTTCGAAATCGCTTTATATTCGATTCATTTTGAAATCGTTTTCATTTCAATTCATTTCGAAATCGTTTTCATTCAATTCATTTCGAAATCGCTTTATATTCAATTCATTTCGAAATCGCTTTATATTCAATTCATTTCGAAATTGCTTTATATTCAATTCATTTCGAAATCGCTTTATATTCAATTCATTTCGAAATCGCTTTATATTCAATTCATTTCGAAATGGTTTTATATTCAATTCATTTCGAAATCGTTTTATATTCAATTCATTTCGAAATCGTTTTACATTCAATTCATTTCGAAATCGTTTTACATTCAATTCATTTCGAATTCGTTTTACATTCAATTCATTTCGAATTCGTTTTATATTCAATTCATTTCGAAATTGTTTTATATTCAAATCATTTCGAAATCGTTTTATATTCAATTCATTTCGAAATCGTTTTATATTCAATTCATTTTGAAATCGTTTTATATTCAATTCATTTCGAAATCGCTTTATATTCAATTCATTTCGAAATCGCTTTATATTCAATTCATTTCGAAATCGTTTTCATTTCAATTCATTTCGAAATTGTTTTCATTTCAATTCATTTCGAAATCGCTTTATATTCAATTCATTTCGAAATCGTTTTATATTCAATTCATTTCGAAATCGCTTTATATTCAATTCATTTCGAAATCGCTTTATATTCAATTCATTTCGAAATCGCTTTATATTCAATTCATTTCGAAATCGTTTTATATTCAATTCATTTCGAAATCGTTTTATATTCAATTCATTTCGAAATCGTTTTCTATTCAATTCATTTCGAAATCGTTTTGTATTCAATTCATTTCGAAATCGTTTTATATTCAATTCATTTCGAAATCCTTTTATATTCAATTCATTTCGAAATCGCTTTATATTCAATTCATTTCGAAATCGTTTTATATTAAATTCATTTCGAAATCGTTTTCATTTCAATTCATTTCGAAATCGTTTTATATTAAATTCATTTCGAAATCGTTTTCATTTCAATTCATTTCGAAATCGCTTTATATTCAATTCATTTCGAAATGGTTTTATATTCAATTTCAATTCACCCAACAGTCAAATTTCAATCAAATAATCTAACTAATTTTTGAAATCAAACAAACAAGTCCATGGTCTGTGGACGATTGTGTCGGGTGCTACTAAACACCGTCTGCATCCTAGTATATATATATATATAACTAGAAAAAGAAATTGAAAGGTGAGAAATTCTCACATAAAGCTATCCCAACTTCACGACACTTCTATTGTAGAGATCTTCGTCGTTCCCGCCTTTTCGTCCTCTTCGTTGCCCGTAGCCACTACATATATAAAAATCACATTTTTATTTGTTCACTTTCAATTTAAAAATCATATTTTTTTAATAATCACTTCATATATTTAAAAATCGAATTTTTACTTCGTTGTTCAATATATAAAAATCGAATTTTTACTTCGCTATTATATAAAGATTTCGCCTTTCCAAATACATATATTTCAACTTTTCAAACATATCATTATTAAAAATCACATTTCTATTTTTCTACACATATAAAGATGATATTTTTAATATTTCTATCATGTAAAAAAAAATATTTTTAATTCTCTACACAAACAAAATCATATTTTTACACCTTCTACATAATAAAGATTTTATTTTCATTTCACCACTATAAAAATCACCTCTTTATTTCAACATATATATCATAAAAATCAGATTTTTATTTCGCTACATATACAAAGATGGTATTTTTACATTCTATATCTCATAAAGATTATATTTTTATAGTTCCTACTATGCAAAGATCATATTTTTATCTTTCTACAATATAAAAGATTATATTTTTACTACTTTAAAAATATAAAGATCATATTTTTAATTCTTTAAAAATATAAAAATCATATTTTGATTATCTTCCTTATATAAAAATTATATCTTTATACTTTCTATATAGTAAAAATTATATTTTTATTTCGCTAATCTTTTCTATTTAAAAAAACTGATTTATATACTATAGATTCGGATTTTTAAATAATTTAAATAATAAAAGAAAAGTAAAAAGAAATACCTTTCTCTGTGAAAACGAATATCCGTCGAACCCTTCATCATCTGCGCCTCCTCAGATGGCCGGAGCCACACCAGGACGGATCCCCTCATCTGCGGTTTTTAATTGGAGAAAGAAGCGAGAGGCGGAGGGGAAAGGAGGGAGGGGCGCTGGAGTTTGGTGGGGTGTCGGAGATGGGGTGACGCATGGGGGTCTGGACGGCGGTGGTCTTGGCCATCGGTGGCGCTTTGGTCGATTACGAGGAGGGGGGACTGGGGTTTTGGGTCGCGGTGGCTCCACGAGGAAGGAGGAAGATGGAGGGAGCGGAGGAGATGGCGCGAGGCGGGGTATGGCGGAGGTGGGTGGCGTCACGCCTGGGCGCGGTGGCCGGTGTGCTTTCTTCTTCCTTTTTTTCCTCTTTCTGTTAAATGAAATCGAGGGGGGGCAGAATGGAAGAACAGGGGTAGGAGAGAGAGGTAGTGTTATTTTTATATTTTATTATTTTATTTTCGAAAAAAAAAAATTGACTTTCACATAAGACCTCTAAACGAGGCCCACCGCCTGTCGTCCATAGCTAATTACCCCCATTCCGAACACAATGGGATATGTATCGTAAGTTGATTCGATTGTTACAATCAGTTTTCGTTGAATTTACATTTAAATAACTATATTGAACTTTAAACGTACATTTCAATTTACCAGGGTCACATACTAACAAGAAAAATTTCAGAAAAATATTTTCTAGCTTCGTACTGCGATACGGACCTAACAAAATTAGTTTCGTCGAATTCTGAGACCGTTAGAAAAAAGGCCATTTTCCAGTCGATTCAAATCAACTGAAACTGGTCAAACACGTTTTCCTTTGCCACGCTCACTTATTGATTCGAAAAATTATGAAATTTGGAATCTAGCAATAACTTGACACTGCGGATCCAACAAAAGTGGTTTCGTCGAAATCCGAGGTCGTTTGCAAAATTTCCATTTTTAAGGGCCTGAATTCCATAGCGACTATTAAGAATTTTCAACTGGACATAACTTTTGATTCCCGTTATGAAATTTCGATTTTTCGGATTTGTTGGAAATATATTCTCAATTAGATCCTAATGTTTTTGGTTTCGCTAAAATCCGGATTGTTTTGCACCCGGTACATTCCATTGATGTTTGAAATCGAATTATCGAACTACCACGCCATTTTCATTTCTATTTATAATTATATATAATTATTTATATTCTAACGACGACGTATATAAATATATACGTTCTAAATATATTCAAAATAAATTTTCGTCGATTTTATTTAAAATAATCTATTTTAAATATTCAAAATTCGCTAAAATTTCCAAAATAAAAATTTTAAACTGGTTCAGATTTTCCGGGTTATTACAACCGTCTTCATCTTCGACTTATCGTCGTATTAGTTATTCAGAATGGGATAAACCCGGTCTTTCTGAATAACTCGCGTATATAATAAACATGTGTTACACAAACACAACATACGCCTCATTCCAATTCATCAGTCACTAACCGCAAATAAACAAAAGAATAATTCCCCAAATATTAACCCCGAAGGACGAAACCAACATCAGATCAATACCCAAGAAACCGTTCTGCTTAGCTAACCTACAGTTAGTTTCTAAATTTCACATTCTTGGGGAAAGGTTCCCATTAATTTTATCAAAGATAAATTCTTTTAAATTTATTCTTTAATCTTCTTTTGAATATCATTTCAAACTAGTCGGGACTAGCGAACCACACCGAAGTAATCGTTTATTTTAATTTTCCAATCCCGACCTATTCATCCCATGAAGTAAAACTGGTTATACTTCATATCTAACACCACAGTGTTATCGGTAAATTCAATTACCATTTCACGTTCAAATCTAATTAAAGATTTAACTATCGCCTGGAGCAAAATTGGTGATACTCCATTCTCGATCTTTTCAATCTAATTAAAGATTCATTAAAACTCCACTTAGTTTTAATCTTTAACTGGGTTAAAGAATCAGTGCCATTTAAAACACGGTTCACGATAAACCACAAAATCACATCACATTTCAATCAGTCTCTAACCGTAAATTAGCAAGTGAGCAATTCCCTAAGTATTAACCCTGAAGGCCGAAACCAACATCAGATCAATACCCAAGAAACCCTTCAACTTAACTAACCTCCAGTTAGTTTCTGATTTTCTTAACTCCGTCGAGTCTAAGAACGGTATTATTGAAGATACCGTTCACGACAACCCAAATTCACATTCTATGTAATAACCCGGAAAATCTGGGTCAGTTTGAAAATTTTATTTTGGCAATTTTAGCGAATTTTGATTATTTAAAATGAATTATTTTAAATAATATCGACGAAAAATCTATTTTGAATAGAATTCGAACGTATATATTATACGCGTCGTCGTTAGAATATAAATATTTATATATAATTATAAATAGAATTGAAAATGGCGCGGTAGTTCGATAATTCAATTTCAAACTTCAATTGAATGTACCGGGTGCAAAATAATCCGGATTTTAGTGAAACCAAAAATAATGGGATCTAATTGTGAATATCTTTCCAACGAATCCGAAAAATCAAGATTTCATATCGGGAATCAAAAGATATGTCCAGTTGAAAATTCTGAATAGTCGCTATGGAATTCAGGCCCTTAAAAATGGACATTTTGCAAACGACCTCGGATTTCGACGAAACCAGTTTTGTTGGGTCCGTGATGTTAAATTATTGCTAGGTTTCAAATTACATAATTTTTCGAATCAATATGTGAGCGTGGCGAAGGAAAACGCGTTTGACCGGTTTTAGTTGATTTTAATCGACTGGAAACTGGCCATTTTTCAAATGGTCTCAGAATTCGAGGAAACTAGTTTTGTTTGGACCGTATCGTCAATACGAAGCTAGAAAATATTTTTCTGGAATTTTTAAAGTTAGCATGTGACCCCAGTAATTTGAAATGTACGTTTAAAATTCAATATAGTGATTTAAATTTAAATTTAACGGAAACTGATTCAAACAGTCGAATCAGCCTACGATACATATCCCATTGTGTTCGGAATAGGGGTAAAATGCTAAGGACGTCAGGCGGTGGGCCTCGTTTCGAGTTCATATTTAAAGGTCAACCTTTTTTCGAATTAAATAACTAAAATAAAATAAAATAAAAATATATAATTTTTCCCCTTTATTGGTTCTGGCCCCCCCCCCCTCATTCTCGATTCAGTTTTTAGAAAAAACAAAAAGAAAAAAAAAAGACCCTCGAAGACGACGGAGACATCGTCGATCTCCCCCCCCCCCTTTCCACCACCGCCCTTCGTCGAGGGCGCCACTGGAGGTCGGCCTCCCAGCGCCGCCTCCTACCCCTCGTCTCCTCCTTCAGACCGACGTGCGAAGCCCCCCTATCGCGAGACCCAGTCGAGCCAACCCCCTCCGCCTCACCCACCTTTCCTCCTCGACCAGCCACCGTCGAGCGCCACCAACCCCGAGCCCCCCCCCTCGCAGTAGCAGTCGCCGACCCTGACGTCACCCCCCCTTTTTTCCTTCGATGCAGTAAGTTTTTTTTACTTTACTTTATTTATTTTTTTATTTTTCAATTCTGAAATTCTAAATTTAAAAGCATTTAAAACTGTTTTTTTTAGGGGTTTAAAAACTGATTTTAATTAGCGAAGAAATAGATTAGATTCAAAAATATAAAAATAGAATTTTTAATTATATAATGATATCCTATTATTGTAAGAAGAAAAGATCGAATTTTTGAAATATAAAAGATCGAATTTTTGAAACGAAAAAGAATATATTTTTGAAATGAAAAAAGAACGTATTTTTAAACAAAAAGGTTCGATTTTTTTTTAAAGTGATAAAAATATAGTCTTTACTATATAGAAGAGGTGAAAATGTGATTTTTGTTTATACTTCGAAATAAAAATAGAATTTTTATATATTGAACTTCGAAATAAAAATAGAATTTTTATATATTGAACTTCGAAATAAAAATAGAATTTTTATATATTGAACTTCGAAATAAAAATAGAATTTTTATATATTGAACTTCGAAATAAAAATAGAATTTTTGTATATTGAACTTCAAAATAAAAATAGAATTTTTATATATTGAACTTCGAAATAAAAATATGATTTTTATATATGGAATAGCGAAGTAAAAATTCGATTTTTACATAGGTAGTGAAAGCGGGCAACGAAGATGAAAAAGGATGCGATGACGACGAAGACTTCTATAAAAGAAGTGCCGTGGAGCTAGGATAGCTATATGTGAGAATTTCTCACCTTTCAATTTCTTTTCTAATTATATATATACTAGGATGCAGACGGTGCTTAGTAGCACCCGACACAATGGTCCACAGACCATGGACTTGTTTGTTTGGTTGCATAGATTAGTTATATGATGTGATTTGAATTTGGTTGCTTGGTGATTTTGATTGATGTGTGAATGGCGTGGGGCTTCACTAGACCGGGGATAAGGCTAGGCCTTGTCCCGTTTCTAGTATCGTGGCGTTATGCCGCCGAAATTTTGTAAAATAAGTTAGAAAAATAAAAATGCCATTTTATTGAATAAATGAATTGAATAGAAATTCATGTGTTGAAATAAAATGTTTTATCGTTAAAAATAAAATTTTTAACGTGAGAATGAATATAGTGAAAGTGAATAAAATAAAATATTCATTTACAAACCAGACGGTTTGTTTATGTACACCTAATTGAAGGACATTGATTGGGTCGATAAATTTTACACATCGCCCAACAGCACAAATAAAATATGTGTTTGATTGTTTGAAACCCCACACGGGTGTTGGGATGAAATTTGAAGTTCACTCATCCCGATTGATTGAATATGTCGATCGGTTGATTGACAGGCTGTTTTAAGCGTTGGATATCTATATTTGATGCTTATACAGTGTAGTGCACTTTGGTTGATGGTTGATTATTTTTCCATGCTATTATATACATGTGTTGTATGAAAATCCATATAATTAACTTTATATGGTAATTGATTGGGCCTCATTCCAATTTTAAAATAGAAATATTTGAAATAGAAATATTCGAAATGGAATATTTGAAAATATCAATATATGAAGCCGTGTTGATTAGATTGACGCCATTTTGACGTGAACGATATTTATATCGACTTTATTCGATTTCGAAATGAATTGAATTGAAAACGATTTCGAAATGAATTGAATTGAAAACGATTTCGAAACGAATTGAATTGAAAACGATTTCGAAACGAATTGAATTGAAAACGATTTCGAAACGAATTGAATTGAAAACGATTTCGAAACGAATTGAATTGAAAACGATTTCGAGACGAATTGAATTGAAAACGATTTCGAAATGAATTGAATTGAAAACGATTTCGAAATGAATTGAATTGAAAACGATTTCGAAATGAATTGAATTGAAAGCAAATTGAAATGAATTCAAATTGAATTGAAATTTGAATTGAATAGAAATGAATTTTAAAACGAATTTATAAAGAAAAATTCAATTTTGATTTGAATTGAAATGGAAGTGAAATTGTTTTTGAAACAAAATTAAAACGATTTATAAAACTCGTTTTAAATAGAAATCGACGAAATTTATATTATATATATAATATAATGGCCTGAATAGAACGCGCCGCGCCGCGGCAGTTCGTGAATTTCGACCATTTATTTCGAACGGACATTACGGGAGATCCGACCGTCGGATTCTCCTAAAACCGGAACCGTTGGGTTCGTATCGAAAAGAGATTTCTAACGAATATTAGAAATTTGAAATCTAACGGTTGGATTTGGAATTATGTCCAAATCAAATTTGAAAAAGGTCGCTGTAAGTGCAGTTCGATGGCCATTGATGGAAATCGACTGTACGGGCCTTGATAAAATTATTAAAAATAGTAATAATTTTAGTAAAATCATAAGAAATGATTTGGGAAAAATTGGGATGAAAAACTCCATATTTGAAAAGATAAAAATAGATTTTTATCGAAATGAACTAGTTTTGAACTAGAAATATAATTCTATTTATTTTTAAATAAATAAATTGAGTCTGAAAAGGGTTTTAAAAATAACCAAAATTTCCAATGATTGCATTGGAGTGGATTTGAATCGAAATTGTCTTCGGAATATTTCGATGTTGGAATTCGTGATTATACAGATGTTGTTATGGGAATTTGAAAGATATACATTTATATCGTTATTTCAATACGACATTTGTTAATCGTAGAATTTGATATTGAATATAAGCCGATATATTTTCTATTTAGAGCCTTGTATTGAATATCAAATGTGATTTGGGTTTGTCGTGAATGGTGTCTTCACTAACACTGTTCTTGAACCCAGTTGTGAAAAGATTAAATCTTTTTATTTAGATTTAATGGAGAGTACCAATTGAATAATATTTAATTGGAATTGAAGTGATATTGATTTTTGGGTTTATCGTGAACAGTGTTTTAAATAACACTCGTTCTTTAACCCAATAATTAATGGAATGTGATTTTGGGTTTATCGTGAACCGTATTTTTAAATGACACTGATTCTTTAACCCAGTTAAAGATTAAAACTAAGGGGAGTTTTAATGAATCTTTAATTAGATTGAAATGATCGAAAATGGAGTATCACCAGTTTTGCTCCAGGCGATGGTTAAATCTTTAATTAGATTTGAACGTGAAATGGTAATTGAATTTACCGATAACACTGTGGTGTTAGATATGAAGTATTACCAGTTTTACTTCATGGGATGAATAGGTTGGAATTGGGAAATAAAATAAATGATTACTTCGGTGTGGTTCGCTAATCCCGACTAGTTTGAATTGATATTCAAAGGAGATTAAAGAATAAATTTAAAGAATTTATCTTGGATAAAATTAATGGGAACTTTTCCCAAAGTTTAGGAATATTTGAATAAAAGAATATTCTGAATTGGAATGAGGCGTATGTTGTGTTTGTGTAACACTTTTATAATATATACGCGAGTTATTCAGAAAGACCGGGTTTATCTCATTCTGAATAACTGATTCGACGTGGTGTCGAAGATGAAGACGATGGTCGAAGACCGGAAGTCTTCACGTCGTTTGGGTAATTACTGATGATCTTGATTGGGCTGTACACCCAAGAAGATGGAAACAATTAGTGATCATCCAGACGTACTTGGAGATCGATGGATATGCGAGGTACTAGGTGCCTCCGGTTTCATTCAGACCCAGAACGGACTTGTAAATGGACTGTGTGTCTGACATTGGATTTTAGTCCGTGTGATTGATCTCTATTAAATATATATCTGTTTGGCGGCGGAGAATTTATTCTCTTGCTTAACGCCCTTCTCTGAGACGTACGAGCTCAGGGGTTATATATTGATGGATATCAAACGCATGGAGTGAATTGCCTGTGTGGCATGCCTAAGTGGCAATTGATCGAGGCTTCTGTTGAAAAGCAAAGTCTTGTGGTGATGATCAAAGCACAGCCTGTGTGGCACAGCTTTGTGTAACGTGAATTCGCGAGCCTCGCACCCCGGTTGTGAACCAAAAACGGGAGAGGACGTCAGGGAGGGCATGCGTTTCTTTCTAGCTAGAAGTGGCGTCAGTGGTTTTACACGCCCTGACGAGTTTGACTTATGTGGTTGTTGCTGTTGCGAGGCGCCTCGGTTATATCGGTTTCGGCCGATGCATTCTGGTCGGCAGACGGACCAGACTTACACCCCATAGGGTGGGGAAACGCATGTTCAGGGTTTAAGTTTAATCCACATCGGTGGACTGGCCCTGAGGATCCAAGGGTCACTCGAGCTCTGATCCTGAGGGGCGGGCTAGAGCATCTCGAATCGGTTGAGGACTATCTTTTGCCTCGGTTCATAGACGGAAATCCAATTTCCAAATACGTGACATTTGCGGTTTTAATTGTAGAGCCTAGTATGGCGACATAGTGGGATGGGGCACTTATGCCGCCTATGATTGATACTTATGATTTGATGTTGCTTTATACACTATACACTTATAATAGTATCAAATGATTTGTTTTAAACGTATCAAGCATTCTTTGGCTGTTATAAGGGAAAACCCTATCCTCGGCTGCGTTGCATTGTGTGATGGGACCTGGGTCTTATAACAGCTTCATTTTTCTTTATTTAGCATTGCGCTATTTGTTTTATGCACTGGTATTCTTGGGAGGAAACCCGTTCCGTGTTATACGGCGTGGTCCCTTGATTTACCAAACTTTGAAAATAAAGAAGTATAACTGTTTTAGTTCTCACACCAGTCCCATGACTGACCTGGAGTTTATTGTTTTGACCTAAACTCTGGGTGCCCTTATTTTCGACACGGGCAGCTAGTAGTTTTGGTTTTGCAGATTTATATTCACAGGATCCTGGTTTACAGCTGGAACGATATCCGGAAAGCTTTGTATCCGTATATCTACTTCTAGTTGTGTATTGTATTATTTTCCGCTGCTATGTATTTAAATGTAATTTAAATCTCTGATATTTCTGTGTAATATATTCATTTTTACTCTGTATATTCTTGTAATCTGATGCATTGTTGTAATATACAATGAAATGTTCTTTGGTATGCGTTCTGTTTTGTCTTGTTCTCAAACGATAGGGCATTTCGAACGGCCTGGATCGGTTTAGCAACTGGTTCGGACCGAGCGAAATTCCTTCTCGTCACATTTGGTATCAGAGCTTTGGTTTACAAAGCAGAGAATAAGACACATTAGAACCTTACGAAAGAATTCATCAGATATTGGATTAGTAATATCCAATTAGAATGACTCGTTAGAGATAGGATCAGTAGTATCCTAGAACGAGTGTGAAGAGTATAGTTTTAAAATGAAAACAAATTTTGTTTCGAAAATTTAAATCAATTATTCGTATTTGATTATTTATTTTATATTGATTAGGACAATCCAAAATATAAAGATTTTTGCGTATGCGCCTAGCTAGCGTGTATTCGAAGTTTTGATATATTGGATAGATATAGATTCACACTCTAGTCGCCCGAAGGTGATTCTGATGATTGTAGCTACATCATCAGAATTCATATTCGAGAGTCGAAGGTGTGATATTTATATACTTCCTATTGACTGGTGTGAGAACCAAAATTAGATAGGGCCTATTGTTGTGATCGGGCATCAAGAACATGATTTTTTGTATATGTATTAAAATTATGAATTTGAAACTCTAATTCACTAATTGATTGATGTTTGTGTTGTTTGTTTAGTTGTTTGATAATTTTGAACCATTATGCCTAATTTGATCAAATATTGAACTGTATCGAAAATTGGTCGCATCTGCTTGCGTATACATGTATATCATTGAACAGGTCATAGCAAGGAGGCTAGAGCCGAAGAATAAAATTTGTTTGCCCGACAAATAGGTACATGTTTACTACATAATTTACTGTTTTGTTTGGGTGATGATGATTTTATGAGCCTATTGGCTAGCCGCTTGGCTTTTTCTTTTTCTTTTTGAGATCTGAAGGACCGGGGAAGCTATTTGAAATTCCCCGATGCTCCCGGTGCAGGGGAGGTTATGGCGAAATTTTTCGAAAATTTAGGGTGTTAGGCAAATTTTTGAAATTTTGAAAATTCTCCGAAACTGAAAGGTTGGAGGATGAAAGCCAAATCGAGCGTAGGGCTGATTAATCAAACCACTTTCGACTTTGTTCCTTTTCGGGGACGAAAAGTTTTAAGTGGGGGAGATTGTAATAACCCGGAAAATCTGGGTCAGTTTGAAAATTTTATTTTGGCAATTTTAGCGAATTTTGATTATTTAAAATGAATTATTTTAAATAATATCGACGAAAAATCTATTTTGAATAGAATTCGAACGTATATATTATACGCGTCGTCGTTAGAATATAAATATTTATATATAATTATAAATAGAATTGAAAATGGCGCGGTAGTTCGATAATTCAATTTCAAACTTCAATTGAATGTACCGAGTGCAAAATAATCCGGATTTTAGTGAAACTAAAAATAATGGGATCTAATTGTGAATATCTTTCCAACGAATCCGAAAAATCAAGATTTCATATCGGGAATCAAAAGATATGTCCAGTTGAAAATTCTGAATAGTCGCTATGGAATTCAGGCCCTTAAAAATGGACATTTTGCAAACGACCTCGGATTTCGACGAAACCAGTTTTGTTGGGTCCGTGATGTTAAATTATTGCTAGGTTTCAAATTACATAATTTTTCGAATCAATATGTGAGCGTGGCGAAGGAAAACGCGTTTGACCGGTTTTAGTTGATTTTAATCGACTGGAAATTGGCCATTTTTCAAATGGTCTCAGAATTCGACGAAACTAGTTTTGTTAGGACCGTATCGTCAATACGAAGCTAGAAAATATTTTTCTGGAATTTTTAAAGTTAGCATGTGACCCCAGTAATTTGAAATGTACGTTTAAAATTCAATATAGTGATTTAAATTTAAATTTAACGGAAACTGATTCAAACAGTCGAATCAGCCTACGATACATATCCCATTGTGTTCAGAATGGGGGTAAAATGCTAAGGACGTCAGGCGGTGGGCCTCGTTTTGAGTTCGTATTTAAAGGTCAACCTTTTTTCGAATTAAATAATTAAAATAAAATAAAATAAAAATATATAATTTTTCCCCTTTATTGGTTCTGGCCCCCCCCCTCATTCTCGATTCAGTTTTTAGAAAAAACAAAAAGAAAAAAAAAGACCCTCGAAGACGACGGAGACATCGTCGATCTCCCCCCCCTTTCCACCACCGCCCTTCGTCGAGGGCGCCACTGGAGGTCGGCCTCCCAGCGCCGCCTCCTTCCCCTCGTCTCCTCCTTCAGACCGACGTGCGAAGCCCCCTATCGCGAGACCCAGTCGAGCCAACCCCCTCCGCCTCACCCACCTTTCCTCCTCGACCAGCCACTGTCGAGCGCCACCAACCCCGAGCCCACCCCCCCCCCCCCTCGCAGTAGCAGCCGCCGACCCTGAAGTCACCCCCCCTTTTTTCCTTCGATGCAGTAAGTTTTTTTTTACTTTACTTTATTTTTTTTTTATTTTTCAATTCTGAAATTCTAAATTTAAAAGCATTTAAAACTGTTTTTTTTAGGGGTTTAAAAACTGATTTTAATTAGCGAAGAAATAGATTAGATTCAAAAATATAAAAATAGAATTTTTAATTATATAATGATATCCTATTATTGTAAGAAGAAAAGATCGAATTTTTGAAATATAAAAGATCGAATTTTTGAAACGAAAAAGAATATATTTTTGAAATGAAAAAAGAACGTATTTTTAAACAAAAAGGTTCGATTTTTTTTTAAAGTGATAAAAATATAGTCTTTACTATATAGAAGAGGTGAAAATGTGATTTTTGTTTATACTTCGAAATAAAAATAGAATTTTTATATATTGAACTTCGAAATAAAAATAGAATTTTTATATATTGAACTTCGAAATAAAAATAGAATTTTTATATATTGAACTTCGAAATAAAAATATGATTTTTATATATGGAATAGCGAAGTAAAAATTCGATTTTAACATAGGTAGTGAAAGCGGGCAACGAAGATGAAAAAGGATGCGATGACGACGAAGACTTCTATAAAAGAAGTGCCGTGGAGCTAGGATAGCTATATGTGAGAATTTCTCACCTTTCAATTTCTTTTCTAATTATATATATACTAGGATGCAGACGGTGCTTAGTAGCACCCGACACAATCGTCCACAGACCATGGACTTGTTTGTTTGGTTGCATAGATTAGTTATATGATGTGATTTGAATTTGGTTGCTTGGTGATTTTGATTGATGTGTGAATGGCGTGGGGCTTCACTAGACCGGGGATAAGGCTAGGCCTTGTCCCGTTTCTAGTATCGTGGCGTTATGCCGCCGAAATTTTCTAAAATAAGTTAGAAAAATAAAAATGCCATTTTATTGAATAAATGAATTGAATAGAAATTCATGTGTTGAAATAAAATGTTTTATCGTTAAAAATAAAATTTTTAACGTGAGAATGAATATAGTGAAAGTGAATAAAATAAAATATTCATTTACAAACCAGACGGTTTGTTTATGTACACCTAATTGAAGGACATTGATTGGGTCGATAAATTTTACACATCGCCCAACAGCACAAATAAAATATGTGTTTGATTGTTTGAAACCCCACACGGGTGTTGGGATGAAATTTGAAGTTCACTCATCCCGATTGATTGAATATGTCGATCGGTTGATTGACAGGCTGTTTTAAGCGTTGGATATCTATATTTGATGCTTATACAGTGTAGTGCACTTTGGTTGATGGTTGATTATTTTTCCATGCTATTATATACATGTGTTGTATGAAAATCCATATAATTAACTTTATATGGTAATTGATTGGGCCTCATTCTAGTTTTAAAATAGAAATATTTGAAATAGAAATATTCGAAATGGAATATTTGAAAATATCAATATATGAAGCCGTGTTGATTAGATTGACGCCATTTTGATGTGAACGATATTTATATCGACTTTATTTGATTTCGAAATGAATTGAATTGAAAACGATTTCGAAATGAATTGAATTGAAAACGATTTCGAAATGAATTGAATTGAAAACGATTTCGAAATGAATTGAATTGAAAACGATTTCGAAATGAATTGAATTGAAAACGATTTCGAAATGAATTGAATTGAAAACGATTTCGAAACTAATTGAATTGAAAACGATTTCGAAACGAATTGAATTGAAAACGATTTCGAGATGAATTGAATTGAAAACGATTTCGAGATGAATTGAATTGAAAACGATTTCGAAATGAATTGAATTGAAAACGATTTCGAAATGAATTGAATTGAAATCAAATTGAAATGAATTCAAATTGAATTGAAATTTGAATTGAATAGAAATGAATTTTAAAACGAATTTATAAAGAAAAATTCAATTTTGATTTGAATTGAAATGGAAGTGAAATTGTTTTTGAAACAAAATTAAAACGATTTAAAAAACTCGTTTTAAATAGAAATCGACGAAATTTATATTATATATATTATATAATGGCCTGAATAGAACGCGCCGCGCCGCGGCAGTTCGTGAATTTCGACCATTTATTTCAAACGGACATTACGGGAGATCCGACCGTCGGATTCTCCTAAAACCGGAACCGTTGGGTTCGTATCGAAAAGAGCTTTCTAACGAATATTAGAAATTTGAAATCTAACGGTTGGATTTGGAATTATGTCCAAATCAAATTTGAAAAAGGTCGCTGTAAGTGCAGTTCGATGGCCATTGATGGAAATCGACTGTACGGGCCTTGATAAAATTATTAAAAATAGTAATAATTTGTGTAAAATCATAAGAAATGATTTGGGAAAAATTGGGATGAAAAACTCCATATTTGAAAAGATAAAAATAGATTTTTATCGAAATGAACTAGTTTTGAACTAGAAATATAATTCTATTTATTTTTAAATAAATAAATTGAGTTTGAAAAGGGTTTTAAAAATAACCAAAATTTCCAATGATTGCATTAGAGTGGATTTGAATCGAAATTGTCTTCGGAATATTTCGATGTTGGAATTCGTGATTATACAGATGTTGTTATGGGAATTTGAAAGATATACATTTATATCGTTATTTCAATACGACATTTGTTAATCGTAGAATTTGATATTGAATATAAGCCGATATATTTTCTATTTAGAGCCTTGTATTGAATATCAAATGTGATTTGGGTTTGTCGTGAATGGTGTCTTCACTAACACTGTTCCTGAACCCAGTTGTGAAAAGATTAAATCTTTTTATTTAGATTTAATGGAGAGTACCAATTGAATAATATTTAATTGGAATTGAAGTGATATTGATTTTTGGGTTTATCGTGAACAGTGTTTTAAATAACACTCGTTCTTTAACCCAATAATTAATGGAATGTGATTTTGGGTTTATCGTGAACCGTGTTTTTAAATGACACTGATTCTTTAACCCAGTTAAAGATTAAAACTAAGGGGAGTTTTAATGAATCTTTAATTAGATTGAAATGATCGAAAATGGAGTATCACCAGTTTTGCTCCAGGCGATGGTTAAATCTTTAATTAGATTTGAACGTGAAATGGTAATTGAATTTACCGATAACACTGTGGTGTTAGATATGAAGTATTACCAGTTTTACTTCATGGGATGAATAGGTTGGGATTGGGAAATAAAATAAATGATTACTTCGGTGTGGTTCGCTAATCCCGACTAGTTTGAATTGATATTCAAAGGAGATTAAAGAATAAATTTAAAGAATTTATTTTGGATAAAATTAATGGGAACTTTTCCCAAAGTATAGGAATATTTGAATAAAAGAATATTCTGAATTGGAATGAGGCGTATGTTGTGTTTGTGTAACACTTTTATAATATATACGCGAGTTATTCAGAAAGACCGGGTTTATCCCATTATGAATAACTGATTCGACGTGGTGTCGAAGATGAAGACGATGGTCGAAGACCGGAAGTCTTCACGTCGTTTGGGTAATTACTGATGATCTTGATTGGGCTGTACACCCAAGAAGATGGAAACAGTTAGTGATCATCCAGACATACTTGGAGATCGATGGATATGCGAGGTACTAGGTGCCTCCGGTTTCGTTCAGACCCAGAACGGACTTGTAAATGGACTGTGTGTCTGACATTGGATTTTAGTCCGTGTGATTGATCTCTATTAAATATATATCTGTTTGGCGGCGGAGAATTTATTCTCTTGCTTAACGCCCTTCTCTGAGACGTACGAGCTCAGGGGTTATATATTGATGGATATCAAACGCATGGAGTGAATTGCCTGTGTGGCATGCCTAAGTGGCAATTGATCGAGGCTTCTGTTGAAAAGCAAAGTCTTGTGGTGATGATCAAAGCACAGCCTGTGTGGCACAGCTTTGTGTAACGTGAATTCGCGAGCCTCGCACCCCGGTTGTGAACCAAAAACGGGAGAGGACGTCAGGGAGGGCATGCGTTTCTTTCTAGCTAGAAGTGGCGTCAGTGGTTTTACACGCCCTGACGAGTTTGACTTATGTGGTTGTTGCTGTTGCGAGGCGCCTCGGTTATATCGGTTTCGGCCGATGCATTCTGGTCGGCAGACGGACCAGACTTATACCCCATAGGGTGGGGAAACGCATGTTCAGGGTTTAAGTTTAATCCACATCGGTGGACTGGCCCTGAGGATCCAAGGGTCACTCGAGCTCTGATCCTGAGGGGCGGGCTCGAGCGTCTCGAATCGATTGAGGACTATCTTTTGCCTCGGTACATAGACGGAAATCCAATTTCCAAATACGTGACATTTGCGGTTTTATTTGTAGAGCCTAGTATGGCGACATAGTGGGATGGGGCACTTATGCCGCCTATGATTGATACTTATGATTTGATGTTGCTTTATACACTATACACTTATAATAGTATCAAATGATTTGTTTTAAACGTATCAAGCATTCTTTGGCTGTTATAAGGGAAAACCCTATCCTCGGCTGCGTTGCATTGTGTGATGGGACCTGGGTCTTATAACAGCTTCATTTTTCTTTATTTAGCATTGCGCTATTTGTTTTATGCACTGGTATTCTTGGGAGGAAACCCGTTCCGTGTTATACGGCGTGGTCCCTTGATTTACCTAACTTTGAAAATAAAGAAGTATAACTGTTTTAGTTCTCACACCAGTCCCATGACTGACCTGGAGTTTATTGTTTTGACCTAAACTCTGGGTGCCCTTATTTTCGACACGGGCAGCTAGTAGTTTTGGTTTTGCAGATTTATATTCACAGGATCCTGGTTTACAGCTGGAACGATATCCAGAAAGCTTTGTATCCGTATATCTACTTCTAGTTGTGTATTGTATTATTTTCCGCTGCTATGTATTTAAATGTAATTTAAATCTCTGATATTTCTGTGTAATATATTCATTTTTACTCTGTATATTCTTGTAATCTGATGCAATGTTGTAATATACAATGAAATGTTCTTTGGTATGCGTTCTGTTTTGTCTTGTTCTCAAACGATAGGGCGTTTCGAACGGCCTGGATCGGTTTAGCGACTGGTTCGGACCGAGCGAAACTCCTTCTCGTCACATTCTATTAATTATTGGGTTAAAGAACAAGTGTCATCTAAAACACCGTTCACGATCAACACAAAAATCAATTCAAATTCAATTCCAATTAAATACCATTTAATTGGTACACTTCATTAAACCTAAAATAAAAAATGATTTAATCTTTTTCTCAACTGGGTTTAAGAATAGTGTTAATGAAGACACCATTCACGACAAACCCCAAATCACATTTGATATTAAATACAAAGCTCTGAATAGAAAATATATCGGCTTATATTTAATATCAAATTCTACGACCAACAAATATCGTATTGGAAATAACGATATAAATATATCTTTCAAATTCCCATAACAATATCTGTATCATCACGAAATCCAACATTGAAATATTCCAAAGACAATTTCGATTCAAATCCATTCCAATTCAATTATTGGAAATTCTTGTTATTTTCAAAACCATTTAAAATTCAATTTATTTATTTCAAAAATAAATTGATTTTAATTCTAGTTCAAAACTAGTTCATTTCGATAAAAATCTATTTTTATCTTTTCAAATATGGAGTTTTTCATCCCAGTTTTTCCCAAATCATTTCTTATGATTTCACACAAATTATTACTATTTTTAACAATTTTATCAAGGCCCGTACAGTCGATTTCCATCAACGGCCATCAAACTGCACTTACAGTGACCTTTTCCAATTTTGATTTGGGCATAATTCCAAATCCAACCGTTAGATCTCAGATTTCTAATATTCATTGGAAAGCCCTTTTCGATACGAACCCAACGGTTCCTATTTCAGCAGAATCCGACGGTCGGATCTCCCGTAATATCCATTCGAAGTTAATGGTCGAAATTCGCGAACTACCGCCGTGCGGCGCGTTCTATTCAGGCCATTATATATATATATATATATATATATATATATATATATAGATAATATATTATATATATATCTCATCGATTTCCTTTTAAAACGTATTTTATAAATCGTTTTAAATTCGTTTTCAAAACGATTTCAACTTCATATTCAATTTCTACTCAAAATGGAATATTTCGTTATAAATTCGTTTTAAATTCATTTCAAATTGATTTCAATTCAAATCATTTTTTAATTCAATTTCAGTTCGTTTTCAATTCAATTTCAATTCGAATTCATTTCTATTCAATTTCAATTCGAATTCAATTCTATTTAATTTCAATTCGATTCGAATTTATTTTATTTTCAATTCAATTCGAATTCTAATTCGTTTCAATTCAATTCGAATTCTAATTCGTTTCAATTCAATTTAATTCGAATTTCATTTCAAAATATTCGATTTTGAAATCACTTTTCAATATTCATTATAAAAATGAATATAATCGATGTAAATATCGTACGCGTCAAAATAGCGCATATCTTATCAACACGGCTTTATATATTTCTATTTCAAATATTTCTTCTCAAATATTTTATTCAAATATTTCTCTTTAAATATTCTATTTCAAAACTGGAATGAGGCCCAATCAATTACCATAGATTTTATTTCTATGGATTTCCATACAACGCATGTATATATCAACAATGACGAATAATCAACCATCATCCAAAGTGCATTCTATGCTGTATAAGCATCAAATATAGATATTCAACGCTTATAACAGCCTATCAATCAATCGATCGACATACAACTAATTATTGGGATTAGCGTATGTCATATATCACCCCAATACGTGTGTTGGGTTTCAAACAATCAAACACAAATTTTATTTGTGCAGTTGGGCAATGTGTAAAATTTATCGTTCCAATCAATATAAGTCAAATGTGTGTATATAAACAAATCGTCCGATTTGTTTATATTTATTTCATTTTAAATACACGTTAAAAATTCTATTTTTCAACTATAAAATATTTTTAACTATATAAATATTTTATTTCACATCACACCATCAACTACACATCAAAATCAAACATGCAAGCATACAAGCCGTCCATGTTCTGTGGACAACGGGTGTCGGGTGCTACTAAACACCGTCTGCATCCTAGTATATATTTCAAACTAGAAATAGATTAAAAGTGAGGAGTTCTCACCAGCTAGCTAAACCAAACGCCACGACTCTTCTTTTGTACAAATCTTCGCCGTGTTCGCCTTTTGCCAATTTCACTGTCCGTAGCCACTACATATATAAAAATCACATTTTTATATTGTTGCTATGTATATAAAAATCATAGCTTTAATTATAAAAATCCGATCTTTCTAAATGATGAGAATCTTATTTTTATTTTTCAAAGAAAAAACTTATTTTGAAACAAAGAAAAATCTAATCTTTTAAACAAAGAAAAATCTAATCTTTTAAACAAAGAAAAATCTAATCTTTTAAACAAACAAAAATCTAATTTTTAAACAAAGAAAAATCTAATCTTTTAAACAAAGAAAAATCTAATCTTTTCATATAAAAATTATATTTTTACCTAAACAAAAATCTCATTTTTCAATTTAAGAAATCTAATCCCATTTAGTTAGAAAAAATCAAATCCTTTTTAAATATAAAAAGCAAATCTTTTCATTTTAAAAATCATACTAATTCCATTTAAAAAAAATCATGTAAATCTCTTAGTAAATATCAAGTTAATCTTAGTAAAAAAAAAACAAGTCAATCTCATAGTAAATAAATAAAAAAAGAAAGAAAAGGGGGAGGGACTCACTAGGGGTGCGTCGGTCGAAGGTGGCAGGGGGGCGTCGATCATCGGCTGCGGATTCAAAGGAGGTGGAGGTCGAGGAGGGGGCGACGAAAGGAGGAAAGGGTGGTTGAGGGTTTCATAGGGGGCGCGACATTCTCGTCTGAAGGAGGGAAGGAGGGAGGAGAGATGGGGGATTGGAGGGGTGGTGGTGCGCCTGGAGGCGGCGGCGAGCCCCCCCTTTGCGATCGTCGATCGCGATTGGCCCCCCTTTCTTATTTTTCTTTTATATACCCTAATTGGGTTTGACTGAGGAAGGAAGAAAAAAGGGGGTTGACCCCAGTATATATTTATATATTCAATTCTATTTTTTTATTTCCAAAAAGTTAGTTTAAAATTCGAACTCGAAACCAAACCCATCGACTGTCGTCCCTAGCTAATTACCCCCATTCCGAACACAATGGGATATGTCCGGTAAGCCGATTCGACTGTTTCGATCTGTTTCCGTCAAAATCAACATATAACTCTATATATTGAATTTGAACGAGCATTTCAATTTACTGGGGACACAAACGAACTCTAAAAATTTGCAAAAAATAGTTTCTAGCTTCGTAACTACAATACGGTCCTAACAAAACTAATTTCGTCCAATTCTAAGACCGTTTGAAAAATGGCCATTTTCCAGTCGATTAAAATCAACTGAAACTGGTCAAACGCGTTTTCCTTCGCCGCGCTCACATATTGATTCGAAAAATTACGAAATTTGAAACCTAGCAATAACTAGACATCACGGATCCAACAAAAGTTGTTTCGTCGAAAACCGAGGTCGTTTGCAAAATTTCGAATTTTAAGGGCCAGAATTCGATAACGACTATTCTGAATTTTCAACTGGGCATATCTTTTCATTACCGCTATGAAATCTTGATTTTTCAGATTCATTGGAAAGATATTCTCAATTAGATTCTATTATTTTTGGTTTCACTAAAATCTGATTTATTTTGAATCCAGTACATTCATTTGAAATTTGAAATCGAATTATCGAACTACCGCGCCATTTTCAATTCCTTTTATATATATAAATAAATATTTATATTCTAACGACGATTCGAATAAATACATATGTTCGAATTTCATTCAAAATAAATTGATCATCGTTATTATTTAAAATAATTCATTTTAAATATTCAAAATTCAACAAAATTGCCAAAATAAAAATTTTAAATTGGCTCAGATTTCCGGGTTATTACAAGCATTAAGATCGCATTATAACGGCAGCGTTTAGATCGCTGTTCAGAATTTACAAAACATTTATTATAATGGCAGCGTTAAAATCGCTGTTTAGAATTTACAAAACAATTATTATAATGGATGTGTTAAAATCGCTGTTTCCAAATATTTGGTTCATATAAAAATATAACTTGTACTTATTGATTCAATTAATAAGTAAATAAATAAATAAATAAATTTGATTCAAAACAGAAAGTAAAAATAACTACTTCACTGAATTCGATATAATCGAATTCCAATAAATAACTCGCTTTGAATAATCCATATTTGATTATCTTCCGAACTTTGGAATTTATCTACCATTTCAGGTTGATTCAAATTCTAAATTCACTTTTGAATATATCCTTTCCAAAGCCTTGCCCAATTCCTTTATAACCGTTTCAACTTACCAAAATGTTATTACAATTTATTTTATATTCCAAATGTTGGAATAAAACTCATCATTTTAAAATGATTATCCGTCTCCCTTTCTCTTTCAAGTTCCAATTTGGATTCGTATTTCAAATCTAAATTTCCTTTATAGATATTTCGTTTGCAAAATATTTGCTTTAAACCATTCCCTTAAATCGTGAATATACTTCCTTTATATACCATTAGATCCATACTTATAAAAATATCTTAACCCCAATTTTTTTATTTATAACTTCTATTCGGAATTAATTATACAAGTCTTATTTCCTTTTTATTTCAATCATAAAAAATCTCAATTAAAATTTCCTTAATAATTGCTAAGTTTAATCTCATTCCCAAATATTGGTTTCAAAACCCTTTTCCACTTTTTCATATAAATTCAAATTTTGAATTTATATTCCAATTTATCCAATGATAAAAAAATCACTTAATTTATATTCTCGTTTATAAGCAACTCCTTGTTTTCTCCATTAATATGTTTCTAATTTCAACTCTATTAAATTTCTATTTTGGAAATAAATTTCCCTTTTAAAATTCAAATTTCATTTTCTATATTCGAAAATATTTTACGGTATACCAAAATTCTAGGGCCAGGGTAGTTCAACATAGCACAATCAATCACAGTATATATCACCATAAATGTCGAACAATAATATAAATGTTGAGGAATAAAGTTGGATACCGCCAACCTATTTTCCTGCATTCACAGATATTAATCACATCAATATGAGATATCATAGTAAACAGAACTGATAATCGATCAATGATATATCTATATCAGCTATTTCAACCAATTTTATCAACCATTTCAACCAATCAACCATCACACAATATAAAATTATTATAAATCAATTTAAAACTCGTTTATATAAAAATATAAACGAGGCAGAGTTATTGAGTTTACTCATCTCGGTTCGCGGTTGATGATTTCTGCTCTGATTTCGTTTTAAAAACAAATAGGTATTCGATTTTTCATGAAATTCCAATAGCTTTGTATTCAGCGGGAATAGTTCCAAAAATCCATCGTAGCTTGTTCAATCCGATTATGTTTATGTATGGAATAAATATACATGTTATAACTTTTAATTTAAATTGAAATAAATTAATTTGCGCTAAAGACGGTCTTTACCCTTTAAACTTCACTTACCGTTAATCACCTGTTAATTCATCTTCACATCATGATATTACCACCAGGAATGTCCAAAGACTGACGTCCCCCTTTAACTCCTTACTGGCATCAACATGGACCTCCGCCGTCTGCATCCTAGTATATATTTCAAACTAGAAATTGATTAAAAGTGAGGAGTTCTCACCGGCTAGCTAAACCAAACGCCACGAATATTCTTATATAGAAATCTTCGTCGTGTTCGCCTTTTGCCAATTTCACTGTCCGTAGCCACTACATATATAGAAATCACATTTTTATATTGTTGCTATGTATATAAAAATAATAGCTTTAATTATAAAAATCCGATCTTTCTAAATGATGAGAATCTTATTTTTATTTTTCAAAGAAAATTTTTATTTTGAAACAAAGAAAAAATCTAATCTTTAGACAAAGAAAAATCTAATCTTTCAAACAAAGAAAAATCTAATCTTGTAAACAAAGAAAAATCTAATCTTTTAAACAAAGAAAAATCTAGTCTTTTAAACAAAGAAAAATCTAATCTTTTAAACAAAGTAAAATCTAATCTTTTAAAAAAAGAAAAATCTAATCTTTTAAATAAAGAAAAATCTAATCTTTTCATATAAAAATTATATTTTTACCTAAACAAAAATCTCATTTTTCAATTTTAGAAATCTAATCCCGTTTAGTTAAAAAAAAAATCAAATCCATTTTAAATATAAAAAGCAAATCTTTTCATTTTAAAAATCATACTAATTCCAGTAAAAAAATCATGTTAATCTCTTAGTAAATATCAAGTTAATCTCAGTAAAAAAAACAAGTCCATCTCATAGTAATTAAATAAAAAAGAAAGAAAAGGGGGAGGGACTCACTGGGGGTGCGCTGGTCGAAGGTGGCGGGGAGGGGCGTCGATCATCGACGGCGGGTTCAGAGGAGGTGGAGGTCGAGGAGGGGCGACGAAAGGAGGAAAGGGTGGTTGAGAGTTTCAGAGGGGGGCGCGACGTTCTCCTCTGAAGGAGGGAAGGAGGGAGGAGAGATGGGGGATCGGAGGGGTGGTGGTGCACCTGGAGGCGGAGGCGAGCCCCCCTTTGCGAGCTTCGATCGCGATTGGCCCCCCCTTTCTTATTATGTTTTTACCCTAATCGGGTTTGACTGAGGAAGGAAGAAAAAAGGCGTTGACCCCAATATATATTTATATATTTATTTCTATTTTTTTATTTCCAAAAAGTTAGTTAAAAATTCAAACTCGAAACCAAACCCACCGACTGTCATCCCTAGATAATTACCCCTATTCCGAACATAATGGATATGTCCGGTAAGCCGATTCGACTGTTTCGATCTGTTTCCGTCAAAATCAACATATAACTTTATATCTTGAATTTGAACACGCATTTCAATTTACTGGGGCCACATACGAACTCTAAAAATTTCCAAAAAATATTTTCTAGTGTCGTATTGACGATACGGTCCTAAAAAAACTGATTTCGTCCAATTCTGAGACCGTTTGAAAAATGGCCATTTTCCAGTCGATTAAAATCAACTAAAACTGGTCAAACTCATTTTCCTTCGCCACAATCACATATTGATTCGAAAAATTACGAAATTTGAAATCTAGCAATAACTAGACATCACGGATCCAACAAAAGTGGTTTCGTCGAAAACCGAGGTCGTTTGCAAAATTTCCATTTTTAAGGGCCAGAATTCCATAGCGACTGTTCTGAATTTTCAACTGGGCATATCTATTGATTCCCGCTATGAAATCTTGATTTTTCGGGTTTGTTGGAAAGATATTCTCAATTAGATTCTATTATTTTTGGTTTCACTAAAATACGGTTTATTTTGAATCCTGTACATTCATTTAAAATTTGAAATTTGAAATCGAATTATCGAACTACCGCGCCATTTTCAATTCCTTTTATATATATAAATAAATATTTATATTCTAATGACGATTCGAATAAATATATACGTTCGATTTCCATTCAAAATAATTTTCTCGTCGTTATTATTTAAAATAATTCATTTTAAATATTCAAAATTCAATAAAATTGCCAAAATAAAATTTTAAATTGGCTCTGATTTCTGGGTTATTACAATCTCCCCCACTTAAAACTTTTTGTCCCCAAAAAGGAACGAAGCCAAAAGTTGTTTAACTAATCAACTCAACTTCCAATATTTTCGTTACGGCTTAAGTTCTTCAATTTTTCAGTTTCTAAGAACTTTTCAATTTTTTCAAAAATTTGGCTAACACCCTAAATTTTCGTAAAATTTCGCCATAACCTCCCCTGCACCGGGGACTTCGGGATATTTCATATAGCCTCCCATGGCCTTCTTCAATCCAAAAGATAACGAAAAAGCCAAGCGGCTCATAAAATCATCATCACCCAAAAACAACAGTAAATTATGGTAAACATGTACCTATTTGTCGGGCAAACAATTTTATTCTTCTGCTCTAGCCTCCTTGCTATGACCTGTTCAATAGATATACATGTACATGTATGCAAATTCTAACAATTGTCAATACAATTCAATATTTGGTTCAATTTGGCTAAAGATTCAACATTTAATTAATCAAACAATAATCAAACAACATAATCAGCAATCAATTGGTTAATTAACTTTTCAAATTCATAACTTTGATATATAGTCAAAAATCATGTTTTTGGTGCCAAATCACAACAATAAGCCCTATCTAGTTTCGGTTTTCACACCAGTCAATAGGAAATATATAAATATCACACCTTCGAAACTCGAATACCAATTCTGATGATGTCTAGACTATCATCAGAATCGTCTCTGGGCGACTAGAGTGTGATTTTATATCTATCCAGTATATTAAAACATCGAATATACGATTGCAAGGCATATATGCAAAATCTTTATATATTGGATTGTCCAAATTCAATACAGATAATTATTCAAATACGTGTAATACAATTTAAATTTCAAAACAAAAACTGTTTTCATTTTAAAAAATATACTCTTCACACTCGTTCTAGGTTACTACTGATCCCATCTCTAACGAGTCACTCTCATTGGATATTACTAATCCAATTTCTGATGAATTCTTTCGTATGGTTCTAATGTGTCTTGTTCTCTAAGCTTTGTAAACCAAAGCTCTGATACCAAAATGTAACGTTCGGGAATCTCGGTCGATCTGAATCAGTCGCTGAACCGACCCAGACCGTTCGAAACGCCTGATTGTTTTGAGAACACGACAAATTAGAACGCAGACAGAAGAACATTTCATTGCTTATTACAACATTCATCAGAATACATGAATATGCGGAGTATAAACAAATAATATACATCAGAAAAATATATGAGATTACAATACATTACATAGCAGCGGAAAATAATACAATACGCAACTAGAAGTAATACACGGACACAGAGCTTTCCGAGTATCGTTCCAGTTGTAAATCAGGATCCTGTGAATATAAATATGCAAAACCAAAACTACTAGCTGCCCGTGTCGAAATAAGGGCACCCAGAGTTTAGGTTAAAACAATAAACTCCAGGTCAGTCACGTGACTGGTGTGAGAACTAAAACAGTTATTAATCTTTATTTTAAAGTTAGGTAAATCAAGGGACCACGCTGTATAACACGGAACGGGTTTCCTCCCAAGAACAACAGTGCATAAAACAACAGCGCAATGCCAAATAAAGAACAATGAAGCTATTATAAGACCCAGGTCCCATCACACAACGCAACGCAAGCCGGAGGATAGGGTTTTTACTTTATAATAGCCAAAGAATTCTTGATACGTTTAAAACGGATTATTTTGATAGTACTATAAGTGTATAGTGTTAAAAACAATTTCAATCATAAGTATCAATCATAGGCGGCATGATTGCCCCATACCACTATGTCGCCATATATAGGTTTACAACTAAAACCGAAACGTCATGTATTGGAAGTTGGATTTCCATCTATGAACCGAGGCAAGGGATTGTCCTCACCGGCTTCGAGACTCTCTAGCCCTAGCCTCAGGGTCAGAGTGCATCGACCCTTGGAACGACAAGGCCGGTCCACTGATGTGGATTAAACTTAAATCCTGAACACTGCGTTTCCCCGCCCTTTGGGGCGTAAATGAGCCAACGAATGACTCCATCGGCTTCACATAGTCACCGATATATCTGAGGCGCCTCACAACAGCAACAACCGAATAAGTCAAACTCGTTAGGGCGTGTAAAACCACTAACGCCACTTCTAACTAGAAAGAAACGCATGTCCTCCTTGAGGTCCTCTCCCGTTTCTGGTTCACAACAGGTGTGACGACCCCATACCTCGATAATACGGTGCAATGTAATCTTTGGAATATAACACATAAACAGATAATAACAGAACAGAAATATATAAATACATCAAATAATGTACAATAGAATACATTGGATAAATATAATCATCAGAGTTACACATTCTATAGGATCACACTTAGTACAAATACAATTCAGCTATACATAAATGTCTACAGCGGAGAACAAAACATAATCTGTACAATAGGAGCTGAACAACATAAAAAGAGATAAATGATAGAATCCATCTCCAGCTCTAGCTATCCAGAAAGGGCCTGCTAAAACCTGAATACAAGGCTGCCCGTGTAGAAAAAGGGGCACCCAAGTTTGCAAATGAAACAAACTACGAATCAGTCATGGGACTGGTATGAGAAATTTACTTAACACATTTTCAAATATGGCTAATCACAGGACCACGCCACTTTCGCGGAATGGGTTTACTCCATTGGATTGCCAGTGCTTTAAAACAAATAATTCTTTTAAACATCGCAATGCTTTTTATAAAAATGAAGCCATTATAAGACTCAGTTCCCATCACACAATGCAACGCAAACCAGAGGATAGAGTTTTACCTTATAATGGCCAAAATATGCTTGGTACGAGCAAAACAAATCATTTGATATTATTGTTAGTGTATATATGTTCCCAAAACAATTTCAATCATAACTATCAATCATAGACGGCATGGGTACCATATATCATGTCGCCATATATATATATATATATATATATATATATATATATATATATATATACACACACACACAATCAAAACCGCACGATGTCATATTTGGAAATTGGATTTCCATCATGAACCAAGGCAAAAGATAGTCCTTACCGATTCGAGACGCTCTAGCTCGTGTCTCAGGATTAGAGCTCAAGTGACCCTTAGGAGCCGCAGGGCCGGTCCACCGATGTGGATTAAAATGCCTGAACACTACGTTTCCCCGCCCTTTGGGGCGTTAATGAGCTCAATGAGTCCATCGGTCCCGGATCGACCGATATGTCCGAGACGCCTCGCAACAGCAACAACCACACAGGTGAAAACAATATAAATGTCAGGGCTGGTAGGTCACTGACACCACCATAGCTAGAAGGAAACGCATGTCCTCCCTGGATCCTTCTCCCGTTTCTGGTCCATACCGGGGTGTAAGGCTCGCGAATTCACGTTATACAAAAAGCTATACCGCACAGGCTGTGCTTTGATCATCAACCACAAGACTTTGCTTTTCAATAGAAGCCATGATCCCCCGCCACTTAGGCATGCCACACAGGCAATTCACTCCATGCGATTGATTTCTATCGATATATAACCTCTGAGCTCGTACGTCTCAGAGAAGGGCGTTAAGCAAGAGAATAAATTCTCCGCCGCCAAACAGATATATATTTAATAGAGATCAATCGGCACCGAACAAATTCCAATGTCACACACACAGTCCATTTACACGTTCGTTCTGGGTCTGAACAAAACCGGAGGCACTCAATACCTCGCATATCCGTACAATCAACAAGTACGTCCGGTTGGCTTCTACTTCAGCCCCGTCAAGGTAGCTACTCCCATCATGAGCATCAGTAGCACCCCACTATTCGATGTGAAGATCATCGGTCTTGCACCGTCTTCATATCGTCGACTTTCACTCGTCGATCAATTATTTGAAATGAGAATTAACTCGACCTTTTCAAATAATTCATGTATATTTAGAATTTCAAATCAATTCATTTCAGTGGTTAAATTATTCGATATCACTAATTCGGTTCTTTGATGTAATTTTCACGCTAAACACATTCAACCATCAAATATCACCTAAATCGAGCAAATTCAGTTTATTTCCATTCCATATCGTTTATAATATTTTATCACGATTTATCGCTGTTAGATCAAAATTTTGACCTAACACCCAAATTGTCCTGATTCTTATAGAGTATTAATTGAAGAATGAAGAAAAAGCAGAAAACACACAGAATTTATAGTGGTTCGGCGTTAACGAGCCTACGTCCACTTTATATGATATCGATTATACTTTGAATGCCAATACAATCAATGATTTATCTCTAGCTCACTTTTACAATTGTGATTTCCCTCACTAATCCAGTTATAAAACTGATAAGAAATGGTGATATGACAACAATGGCGGAATCAGTACTCAATATTGCCAAAAAGCTCCCAAAAAATGCCAAACTCTGGGCTATTTATAGCTGATTTTGTCAGGCGGATCGTGGTCACACGTGGCACGAATCCCGAGAACATCAGATCGTATCGCAGCCGATGAAGAAATAGTCAAATTAGCCGTTGTGGACAGGTGTCGCGATCCCCTTGAAAATCGGATCGAGCAAACGAGGTGAATCAGTCAAAATGACAGTTGGGGACACGTGTCGCTTGATCCGTGCATCTCGGATCGCCAAAGACTAGTTCGTGCTTGAATGGGTCAGAGGTTTTGCCGTGCATCAGAGGATCGGATCGGTCTATACTGGTCAGTAGTGTATGTACGGATCGAGTCGCATAGAGGTGGTTGTTTCGCTGATGCAATGAGGGGCGATCTGATGAGGTGCGAGCCGATGAGGGGCGATCCGATGAGGGGTGATCCTCTGGTGCGATCCGTTCCTTCATGTACTTAGGGAACATAGTTTCATACTTTCTTCTTGTGAGTGCCTGGGTGGCTTGGTCAAAAAGCTAGCCAACATTTTGCCCCTCGAAGTATGTTTTATCGACGATGGAACATGCTTCGAAACTATAAAAATGTCTTTTCATAAAAAGATATAAATCAGTGAACAGTTCCTTTTCTGGGATCTTTCAGAGTCTTCATCATCGAATCTGTCAGTCGTTTATCGATTCGGATCGCATGCACGAGTCGCGGTCCGTTAGCGAGTCATTCGCCTCGTTCTCTGATGAGCACTTGGGCCTCTTCACGGAACGGAATGAGGTGGGCTTCTCTTCGAGACGTGGTGGGCTTTTAGTTCGCGGCCCGTCTATTTTTGCGGATCGAATAAGATAAAAAAGGGGAGACAAACGGTCGCCCTTTTGCCTAAATAAGTCGATCCTCCCCTCCATTTTCTTCCTTCTTCTTGCTTTCGTATCGTACCGCCAGCTCGACCGAGGAAAAACCTTAGTTTCGATTTCCGAATTTTTGCTCGATTTCGAACTTTAAAAAGGTAACTAGACGATTTCTCTTGAGTTTCTACCGTGTTCGCACTAGTTTAGAGAGTATGGACAGCGGAATTTTATAGGATTTGGTGAGAGTGGTCGTGAGCGTGCCTGGTGCGAAGAGGAGGGTTGAGGAAGGAGAAGGAAGGAATGACCAGGTCGGTTCGTGGGCGAGGTCTGAGTTCGGAGTGGTGGCGAGACGAGGGGAGAGGGTACTGAACTGGAAAGTTGATTTGGGTAGCGGATCGGATCACGGAAATGCCAAGGCTACGATTCGTGTGAATGTCGGATCGCGGAGATACCAGAGCTTCGGATCGTGGAAGATGGGGGCGATGCGGATCGCCAAGAAGCCATCGCGATCCGTTCAGGATGAGTTGGTGCGCCTCACGGTTCGAAGCTTTTCCATAACCTAATACCCTTCCGCGTATCGAGTCCTTCTCCGCGATCCGTCCACATGTGGCGATACGAACCTGTCTTGCGATTCGACTGTTGACTAAAAAACATGATGCGACTTTAACAAATCGATGAACAGTTAGGTTAGAGCCCTTGATACGAACATTCCAGATCGAACAAATGCATAATCTATCAATCAAACGATGACCAATGTTTGGATGATTTTATTGACCCTTATACTTTTCTTTAATGCATCCACAAGCACACACACCGGCACCTGCATACACGGGGGACGGGTAGTTTTAATCTCATTTTTCATGTTTTCTCGCCTAATAGTAATGTCGGATAATCAATCTTCTTCAAGATCCGTTACAGAAACGGAGTCCGAGGTTCCTGAGCAATACAACCCCGAGGTCCCTCCAATTAACCCAGGAGGTGAAGATTTTGAATCTGAATACGAGGCAACGGAATCGGATCCGTCTGAAAGTACTTCATCTAGTGAAGAGTCTGAGATAGACAGGCGAGCTCCCGACGAGATTCCTGGCGCGCTCGGGATAGAGAAATTTTCTAATTCTTTAGCATCTAAACATGATGATATAAAGCTTAAAAGAATCTTCCTGAGACATGGGATCCCTTGGGATGATGTGAGGACACCCGTTAGCGAAGACAGACCCCACTTAGCTCCGGAAGGGTATATGGCAGTCAGCCAAACCATGTGCTTGGTAGGAGCTATTCCTCCGTTTCCTTCAATCGTCATCGAGACATTACAACGACTGGGTATCGCTCTGATACAGCTTCATCCTAACGCCTACGCATCTCTATACACCCTATATATTGCATACGCGGAGATCCTACATACCGAACTCACATTTAGAGATTTAACATTCTTCTTTGTTTTCAAGCATCGCTCCTCGGCAACCCCAAATTTCTCTTACTTTGAATCGGTGGCGAATAGGAAGGTTCTGTATGACGGATACAACAATATAGGGGATCCCAAGTCTGATTGGTTCTATATAAAGAAACAGGCCGGGTGCTCAAGAAGATGGCTTAAATCAAGTAAACTTTAATCTTTTGATTGAATATCTTGTTCAAGAAGCCGAAGCATTAACATTCTCCCCCTTTTTCCTTTGTTTTAAACAGATCACGTCTTCCCGAAGACGGAAGGCCCGTTATACAATAATCGATTGTCTATTCTTCTACAAAGCAGATCCGACTTTCTAAGGATCAAGAAGTGCATCACTGACGAGAATCTTCATAAGCACCGTCTTCTGGATATAAGATTTGGACTTGGCGCTGGCGGCAAACCCTATAGATACGTGCCCCCAACGGAGGGAGAGGGAACATCGCAGGCAGTAGAAACAACTAAATTTTGCAAGAGTCCTTCCCCAATAATCATCCAAGATGATGAGGACCTGAACATATACAGAGGGGATGAGGCCCGTGGTGACAAGTCCAAGAAAATCTCAGTTTCTTTGGGGGGCTTCCCCTCCAAGGCTTCTCCTCCGATCGAACCCGCTGCTCCCGATGATTTGATAGAAGAACAACTATTCAAAGAGCTGAGAAAAATTCCTCTGCCCGACGATGTATACACAGAGAGGGACTTTGAAGGGGATCCATTCTTCCCTGCTTCTGAGGAGACCATCGCTCCAACTAGAGAACAAGAAACTACTCAGATGAGCCTGTTTCAGGCCCGGGTCTGTTAGGGGGAATTATACGGGATGCACAAATCACACACACTGTCTGACCCCGCACTCTTACATCATCAGTATTGAAAGTTTTAATATGCTCTTTTCTCTTTTGCAGGAAAGATGTCTCGCAGGCGAACTTATCCTTATCGTTCTCCTCGTGAGGGCACACCTAGTCTTCATCCGAGTACCGATCGCTCTCGCGGCCCTTCTCACAAGCCGACTTCCTCGCAACCCCGGTCTCCATCGAAATCGTCTTCTGGCAAGCTTCCCAGTTATCCGGTAGTTCCTGCAGGGGGAAAACAACTTCCTAAAGAGCAAACTCCTCCGAAGAGTGCACCCTCTCACAGCAGGCCGTCGAAAAGACATCACGAGTCGAAGGATAAAAGCAAGGATCCAATCAAAGACTGTAACACCCCACCTCCGCTAGGGTCACTCGCAAAGGAATGCACTAGCTTTATAGGGGCATTATTGGTAAACATGCACAGAAATATCACAAGACAGAACATATAAAATAGCGGAAGTAAAATCGAATTTTCATAAACATTAATAATTAAGGTCTAAAGCCTTTTACATCAGAGTACATCAAAACCTGTCTTGCAATAGTAAAGAAGCATAAAGACTTTTTCATAATTTATTCCCCAAATAAAACAGTAAAGTAGCCATAGCCAAGAAAAGTCCAAGCCATCCATGATGACCTTCAAGCAGAAGAAGTCTGAACTAAACAACATTGTTTCCTCCCTGTAACCTGGAGGGGGGGGGGAAACGGAAGAAAAGAGGCGAAACAAAACGGGTCAGTCAAAAAGACTGAGTAAGTCCTATCTACTTCCAGTATAAAAACATGTAAAGGTAACATGACATGCATAAACTGAAAGTAAACACAAGGATAACTACAAGATAGATAAACTAAACTAGGGTAGCCGGTTGAACTATTGTGGCAAGGTAAACTAAGGTATCATGATAAACTACGGTGTTATGATAAGTCAAGGTATCACATCGTCAGATTTCTATCGAGTACATTATCCCAAGGTATCTGCCCCGTCTAACATCCCACGTTATCTATTATGTATATTCTTCCTAGTTCTAACATGTATATTTACTCTGCACCCTCCGTACTAGTATCCCAGCCTTGTTATGTGTTAACCATGAATGTCCCTTACTCAAAGTCGTGTAATGGTCCATGTCAACCTAATATATCATATGTTTCTTTCCATGTATATAAGTTCAGTCCTTTGACGTACCTCGTACGGGCTTCCTCATGTTGTATTATCCTTGAAATAGTTTGGACTGTCACCCTTGTTCTAGCTAGGCTCTTCCATATGAATCATCGTTTGAACTACTAGGACTTACGCCACCTAGCACCACTAGGGATTACGCTTACCTATTGCACGCTTTCGTATTTCGGTTTGGGTTAAACCACCTAGGCCACTAGGGATTACGCTAACCCTCAACCGCGCCCTTTTTCCCACGCATTCATCGTGAATCGTTTTTCTATAACTGTATGCAATGTATCACATCGTGCCATTCGAGTCCTGTCACAGGGCAAAACAAGAAATACAAGACTCGGTCGGGAGCTTTAGATTTATCTGCCGATGCAGATACTAAGGTCTGCTTTTCTACACGTGGCTATGGTCCCACGAGACCCCTCCCTCAACTAGTGAAAGGCAACACAAGAGAAAATCTTGCATGAGAACTACACTCCGGCCAGCCCACATCCTACGGCCTACCTCACCCATAATTAGATAGCAATTATGGTCTGTTGGGTGTTCCCTGCCTTTCCGTACGTACACGCTTGACTCAAGATGGTAGATGATCGACGAACTTGCTATCTCGGGCACCTTATGTATTCTTCGACTCACTGCCATCCACCCCAGTCTTTAGGTCGCTCGCATAGCAACCAAGGCATATTCTTGGTTCTTCTACCGCAGACCTCAACCTCTCGTGAGCCTAGTATAATGACCTGGCAGCTCACAGAGGGATCCCAAGAATATCCTCACGTTCCCCGAAGCCGCTGCTTCGTTACCCAGTTCGTTGGAGCCTTTATCTAAATCAGATAGCCTGCTCCTACACGCATACTTAAACGTTGACCTAACGTATCGGGTTACTAATCTATCTAAGAAATGGTCCAAATTTCCTTGACTAAGAATTATTACTTAGTTTCCCTTAACTAAGGTTTACCACTTAGCCTTATTTCCATAATCCTTGTTAATGATGGTTATTTACCTAATCCTCCGAATTATGGTTTATCTAATGGGTTAAGTGTTATCATTCAAGTCCATGACTTAACCCTATCGAGTCAAATCGGTCAAGTACCAGTTTACTTTAATCCTATCGGATTATCTTGCTAGATTGATTAAGCATAGATTATCTTAATCCCATCCAATTATCGAGTCGAATTGGTTAAGTATAGGCTGGCTTAACCCCATCCTCTAATTGTACTAGAATGGTTAAGTATACTCTAAGAAGGTCTTGTGACTTAACCTTATTAGGTCCGCGTATTAGATTGGTTAAGTGTGGATCACTTAATCCTCATCAAATCATCATGTATAATTGGTTAAGTATAAGTTGCTTAACCCCATTAGATTATCATGTTAAGTTGGTTGAGTATTGGTTACTTAACCTCATTGAATTACCGTGTTTAGATTAGTTAAGCCTTAATTACTTAACCCCATCTAATTACCAAGTCGGATTAGTTAAGTGTAAGTTACTTAACCCCATCTAATTACCAAGTCGTATAAAAATGGTTAAGTGTCATTAGGCAAATCAAATCACTTAACCTACCCAACCTTGTCGTGTTTTGTTAAGTATCATTAGCCTAATCAATTTACTTAACCCCTTTTATCCATGTCATATTTTGGTTAAGAGTCATTAATCAAATTAACTTAACCCTATCATGTGACATTAATTACTTAATGCACCCCAACCTCTCACATTAGACTTTGTTGTGCTTACTAGTTAAGCCGGTCGGTTCCGGGTAGCTTTACACCACAACTTGGTCTAACCTCGGGTTCAAGCACAACATGACCAACTTCTCACATTGAGTCCTATTGTTTGCAACTACTAGTTAGGCCGCTCGGTTCCGGGTAGTTTTACGTTGCAAACTCAACCCAACCTCGAGTTGGCCACTTTCATGTTTAGTCTAGTGTCATGTTCATAGTCAAGTTTTCAAGCAATTGGGTAGACCTAACTTAATAGGTAAATTCCCAATGGGTAGACCTAACTTAATAGGTAAATTCCCAAGCTTATGTTTTTATGCATGCTTACATGTTATATTTAATGTTACATGTTGTCATGTTATACCCATTTAACCCAAATCATGTTTCACATCGTATTTTTATGAAACTTCAAGTTAAGTTTTTCATGTATATTCATGCTCGTCTAACCTAACCCCAAAACGTGTTTCCAACGTAAGTATAAACGAGTCAACATAATAGGAATACTATGACTACAAATTGGCCTCGATCATGCATAGTGTCATAAAAAGGGGTTTTGGTCACAAACACACAAGATGTCACAAGGGAATTTGGCCACAAACATGCATATTATCAAAAAGGGTTTGGCCATAAACATGCACAACTTAAAAGAGGGGATTGGCCTGTGACGGCAAGGAATTTCGCTCGGTCCGAACCAGTCGCTAAACCGACCCAAACCGTTCGAAACGCCCTATCGTTTGAGAACATGACAAAATAGAACGCATACAAAAGAACATTTCACTGTATATTACAGCAATGCATCAGAATACAAGAATATACAGAGTACAAATGAATATTACACAGAAATATCAGAGATTTAAATTACATTTAAATACATAGTAGCGGAAAATAATACAATACACAACTAGAATGAGATATACGGATACAAAGCTTTCCGGATATCGTTCCAGCTGTAAACCAGGATCCTGTGAATATAAATCTGCAAAACCAAAACTACTAGCTGCCAGTGTCAAAATAGGGGCACCCAGAGTTTAGGTTAAAACAATAAACTCCAGGTCAGTCATGTGACTGGTGTGAGAACTAAAACAGTTATTAATCTTTATTTTACATCATTAGGTAAATCAAGGGACCACGCCGTATAACACGGAACGGGTTTCCTCCCAAGAATACCAGTGCATAAAACAAACAGCGCAATGCTAAATAAAGAAAAATGAAGCTGTTATAAGACCCAGGTCCTATCACACAATGCAACGCAAGCCGGGGGATAGGGTTTTCCCTTATAACAGCCAAAAAATGCTTGATACGTTTAAAACAAATCATTTGATACTATAATAAGTGCATAGTGTATAAAACAACTTCAAATCATAAGTATCAATCATAGGCGACATGAGCGTCCCATGCCACTATGTCGCCACATATAGGTTTACAATCCAAAACTGCAAATGTCACGTATTTGGAAATTGGATTTCCATCTATGAACCGAGGCAAAAGATAGTCCTCAACCGATTCGTGACTCTCTAGACCGAGCCACAGGATCAGAACGCATCAACCCTTTAGATCGTCAGGGCCGGTCCACCGATGTGGATTATTATGCCTGAACAATACGTCTCTCCGCCCTTTGGGGCGTAAATGAGCCAACTAAATGACTCCATCGGTTCGAGAACGACCGATCAATCCGAGGCGCCTCGCAACAGCAACAACCACATAAGTCAAACTCGTCAGGGCGTGTAAAACCACTGACGCCACTTCTAGCTAGAAAGAAACGCAAGTCCTCCCTGATGTCCTCTCCCGTTTTTGGTTCATACCGGGTGTGAAACTCGCGAAGTAAACGTTACACAAAGCTACCACACGAAGGCCGTGCTTCGATCATCAACCACAAGACTTTGCTTTTCAACAGAAGCCTTGATCATTTGCCACTTAGGCATGCCACACAGGCAATTCACTCCATGCGTTTGATATCCATCAATATATAACCCCTGAGCTCGTACGTCTCAGAGAAGGGCGTTAAGCAACAGAATAAATTCTCCGCCGCCAAACAGATATATATTTAATAGAGATCAATCACACGGACTAAAATCCAATGTCAGACACACCGTCCATTTACAAGTCCGTTCTGGGTCTGAACGAAACAGGAGGCACCTAGTACCCCGCATATCCATCGATCTCCAAGTACGTCTGGACGATCACTAACTGTTTCCATCTTCTTGGGTGTACAACCCAATCAAGATCATCAGTAATTACCCAAACGACGTGAAGACCTCCGGTCTTCGACCATCGTCTTCATCTTCGACTTATCGTCGTATCAGTTATTCAGAATGGGATAAACCCGGTCTTTCCGAATAACTCGCGTATATTTTGAATAAGTGTTACACAAACACAACATACGCCTCATTCCAATTCATTAGTCACTAACCGTAAATTAATCAAGAGAATAATTCCCCAAATATTAACCCCGAAGGACGAAACCAACATCAGATCAATATTCAGAAAACCATTCTGCTTGGCTAACCAACAGTTAGTTTCTAAATTTCACATTTATAGGGAAAGGTTCCCATTAATTTTATCCAAGATAAATTCCTGAATTTATTCTCTAATCTTCCTTTGAATTTCGATTTGAATTAGTCGGGATTAACGAAACTTACCGAAGTAATCATTTGTTTTAATTTCCCAATCCCAACCTATTCATCCCATGAAGTAAAACTGGTTATACTTCATATCTAACACCACAGTGTTATCGGTAAATTCAATTACCATTTCACGTTCAAATCTAATTAAAGATTTAACTATCGCCTGGAGCAGAACTGGTGATACTCCATTTTCGATCATTTCAATCTCATTAAAGATTCATTAAAACTCCACTTAGTTTTAATCTTTAACTGGGTTAAAGAATCAGTGTCATTTAAAACACAGTTCACGATAAACCCAAAATCCCATTCATTAATTATCGGGTTAAAGAACAAGTGTTATTTAAAACACTGTCCACGATAAACCCAAAAATCAATATCAATTCAATTAAATATCCTTTAATTGGTACACTTCATTAAATCTAAGTAAAAAGATTTAATCTTTTCTCAACTGGGTTCAAGAACAGTGTTAGTGAAGACACCATTCACGACAAACCCAAATCACATTCGATATTCAATACAAGGCTCTGAATAGAAAATATATCGGCTTATATTCAACATCAAATTCTACGACGAACAAATGTCGTATTGGAAATAACGATATAAATATATATCTTTCAAATTTCCATAACAACACCTGTATAATCACGAATTCCAACATCGAAATATTCTGAAGACAATTTCGATTCAAATCCACTCCAATGCAATCATTGGAAATTTTGGTTATTTTTAAAACCCTTTTCAAATTCAATTTATTTATTTAAAAATAAATAGAATTATATTTCTAGTTCAAAACTAGTTCATTCCGATAAAAATCTATTTTTATCTTTTCAAATATGGAGTTTTTCATCCCAAATCTTTCTAAATCGTTTCTTATGATTTTACACAAATTATTACTATTTTTAATAATTTTATCAAGGCCTGTACAGTCGATTTCCATCAACGGCCATCGAACTGCACTTACAGCGACCTTTTTCGAATTTGATTTGGACGTATCTCCAAATCCAACCGTTAGATTTCTAATTTCTAATCTTCGTTAGAAAGCTCTTTTCGATACGAACCCAACGGTTCCGGTATTAGGAGAATCCGACGGTCGGATCTCCCGTAATGTCCGTTTGAAATAAATGGTCGAAATTCGTGAACTGCTGCGGCGCGGCGCGTTCTATTCAGGCCATTATATTATATATATAATATATATAATATATATTTCGTCGATTACTATTTAAAACGAATTTTATAAATAGTTTTAAAATTCGTTTCAAAAGCAATTTCAACTTCCATTTCAATTCAAATCAAAATTGAATTCTTCTTTATAAATTCGTTTTAAAATTCATTTCTATTCAATTCAAATTTCAATTCAATTTGAATTCATTTCAATTCGCTTTCAATTCAATTCATTTCGAAATCATTATATACTCAATTCATTTCGAAATCGTTTTCAATTCAATTCGAATTCGTTTTCAATTCAATTCATTTCGAAATCGTTTTCAATTCAATTCATTTCGAAATCGTTTTCAATTCAATTCGAATTCGTTTTCAATTCAATTCATTTCGAAATCGTTTTCAATTCAATTCGAATTCGTTTTCAATTCAATACATTTCGAAATCGTTTTCAATTCAATTCATTTCGAAATCGTTTTCAATTCAATTCATTTCGAAATCGTTTTCAATTCATTTCATTTCGAAATGGTTTTCAATTCAATTCATTTCGAAATTGTTTTCAATTCAATTCATTTCGAAATCGTTTTCAATTCAATTCATTTCGAAATCGTTTTCAATTCAATTCATTTCGAAATCGTTTTCAATTCAATTCATTTCGAAATCGTTTTCAATTCATTTCATTTCGAAATGGTTTTCAATTCAATTCATTTCGAAATCGTTTTCAGAAATGGTTTTCAATTCAATTCATTTCGAAATCGTTTTCAATTCATTTCATTTCGAAATGGTTTTCAATTCAATTCATTTCGAAATCGTTTTCAATTCAATTCATTTCGGAATCGTTTTCAATTCATTTCATTTCGAAATGGTTTTCAATTCATTTCATTTCGAAATCGTTTTCAATTCAATTCATTTCGAAATCGTTTTCAATTCAATTCATTTCGAAATGGTTTTCAATTCAATTCATTTCGAAATCATTTTCAATTCAATTTATTTCGAAATGGTTTTCAATTCAATTCATTTCGAAATCGTTTTCAATTCAATTCATTTCAAAATGAATAAAATCGATATAAATATCGTTTACGTCAAAATGGCGTCAATCTAATCAACACGGCTTCATAAATTTCTATTTTCAAATATTCTATTTCAAATATTTCTTTTTCAAAATAGTTGTTATTATCAAAATATTTCGTTCAACACATGACCAATCTCAATGGATGAGTACTGTCAACACATGAACCTTTATTTTACATTGATAAAGATGTAAATTTTATTACTAAAATATTTCGTTCAACACATGACCAATCTCAATGGATGAGTACTGTCAACACATGAACCTTTATTTTATAATATTCTTTATTTTTCAAATTGGAATGAGGCCCAATCAATTACCATATAAAGTTAATTATATGGATTTTCATACAACACATGTAGCATTGAAAAATAATCAACCATCAACCAAAGTGCACTACACTGTATAAGCATCAAATATAGGTATCTAACGCTTATAACAGCCTGTCAATCAATCGATCGACAAATTTAATCAATTAGGATGAGTGTAATTCATATTTCATCCCAACACCCGTGTGGGGTTTTCAAACAATCAAACACAGATTTTAGTTGTGCAGTTGGGCGATGTGTAAAATTTATCGTCCAAATCAATGTCATTCAAATAGTTGTACATAAACAAACCGTCCGGTTTGTAAATGAATATTTATTTATTCACATTCACGTTAAAAAATTATATTTTCAACGATAAAACATTTTATTCAACCTATGAATATTCTATTCGGTTCATTCTTTCAATAAAGTGATATTTTATTTTTCTAACTTATTTTAGAAAATTTCGGCGGCATAACGGCACGATACTAGAAACGGGACAAGGCCTAGCCTTATCCCCGGACTAGTGAAGGCCCACGCCATTCACACATCAATCAATCCATTCATTTCACCAAACAATTCAATTTCAACTCAAATCATCTAACTAATCTATGCAACCAAACAAACAAGTCCATGGTCTGTGGACGGTTGTGTCGGGTGCTACTAAGCACCGTCTGCATCCTAGTATATATATATATAACTAGAAAAGAAATTGAAGAGTGATAAATTCTCACCTATAGCTATCCTAGCTCCACGGCACTTCATTGATATAAATCTTCTTCGTTCTCGCCCTTTTGTCACCTTCGTTGTCCGTTTTCACTACACATGTAAAAATCGAATTTTTATTTCGCTATTCAAGATATAAAAATCATATTTTTAATTCGAAGTTCAATATATAAAAATCACATTTTTAATTCGAAGTTCCATATATAAAAATCACATTTTTAATTCGAAGTTCCATATATAAAAATCACATTTTTATTTCGAAGTTCCATATATAAAAATCACATTTTTATTTCGAAGTTCAATATATAAAAATCACATTTTTAATTCGAAGTTCAATATATAAAAATCACATTTTTATTTCGAAGTTCAATATATAAAAATCACATTTTTATTTCGAAGTTCAATATATAAAAATCACATTTTTATTTCGTTGCTATTTATAATAAAAATCCAATTTTATTTCTATTTGGTATTCATATAAATAAAAATCTAATTTTTATTTGCCATAGCAATAATAGAAATCTAATTTTTATCAACAAAAAAAACATACCTTTACCCATTAATAATTCTTTCGTTGTATGACTTTTATCATTAACATATATAAACTAAAAATCATACTTTTAGTTTTGTAAAAATATTATCTTATGAGAAAAAAATCAAATCCTTTCGCATAAAAAAAAAAAAATCTAATAGAAAAATCATATTTTTTTTTATCATTTCATTTTAATGAAAAACCTATTTACCTTAAATAAAGTAAAGTAAATAAATAAGGAACAGAAAAGCTCACCTTTCTGTAAAAATCGCTGCTGTTAACTACTGGAAGGGAGGGTTTCTTCGCAGTGGTGCAGAGGAGGACGGGGAAGCTCGCAGGTGGTTGTCGGCGCAGTGGTGGCGCCTGGAAGGGGGGGTTTCTTCTCGGTTATCGATTTGGGCATGGACGTGGGGTTCTTCGTGAGTTCGAATCAGGGAGGAGAAGGAGGAGAGGGTCGCAGGCAAGAGGGGGTACGGAGGGGCGGTTGGCCTGAGCAGGGCGATGCGCGCGTTGGACCAGAACGGGGCGGTGGCGGCTGGCTATCGATCGCTTTTCCTTCTTTTTTTTTTTTTTTTATAAATCGATTTTTAACGTTGACCAGAAGAGTAGAAAAGGGGAGAGGGGGTTTAAATAAATATATATAATAATTTAATATTATTATTTCGTTTCCATAAAAGTTGACCTTTTGTTTCGAACTCAGATTCAAACCCAACGACTGTCGCCCCTAGCTAAATACCCCCATTCCGAACACAATGGGATATGCCACGCAAGCCAATTTGGCCGTTACAATCAGTTTCCGTTCAAATTAAAATATAAATCACTGTATATTGAATTTGAACGCGCATTTCAATTTACCGGGGTCACATACGAACTTTAAAAATTCCAGAAAAATATTTTCTAGCTCCGTATTGACGATACGGTCCTAACAAAACTAATTTCGTCGAATTCTGAGACCGTTTGAAAAATGACCATTTTCCAGTCGATTAAATTTAACTGAAACTGGTCAAACGCGTTTTCCTTTGCCACGCTCACATATTGATTCGAAAAATTATGAAATTTGAAACCTAGCAATAACTTTACATCCCGGATCCAACAAAACTGGTTTCGTCGAAACCCGAGGTCGTTTGCAAAATGGCTATTTTTAAGGGCCTGAATTCTATAGCGACTATTCAGAATTTTCAACTGGACATATCTTTTGATTCCCGCTATGAAATCTTGATTTTTCGGATTCGTTGGGAAGATATTATCGATTAGATCCTAATGTTTTTGGTTTCACTAAAATCCGGATTGTTTTGCACCCGGTACATTCAATTGAAGTTTGAAATCGAATTATCGAACTACCGCGCCATTTTCAATTCTATTTATAATTATATATAAATATTTATATTCTAACGACGGCGTATATAAATATATACGTCGAATTCAATTCAAAATAAATTTCTCGTCGATATTATTTAAAATAATTCATTTTAAATAATTAAAATTCGCTAAAATTGCCGAAATAAAAATTTTAAACTGGCCCAGATTTTCGGGTTGTTACAATCTCCCCCACTTAAAACTTTTCGTCCTCGAAAAGGAACAAAGTCGAAAGTGGTTTGATTAATCAACTCTACGTTCGATCTGGCTTCCATTCTCCAACTTTTCAGTTTATGAGAATTTTCAAAAATTTCAAAAATTTGGTTAACACCCTAAATTTTTGAAAAATTTCGCCATAACCTCCCCTGCGCCGGGAGCATCGGGGAATTTCAAATAGCTTCCCCGGTCCTTCAGATCTCAAAAAGAAAAAGAAAAAGCCGAGCGGCTAGCCAATAGGCTCATAAAATCATCATCACCCAAACAAAACAGTAAATTATGTAGTAAACATGTACCTATTTGTCGGGCAAACAAATTTTATTCTCTGCTCTAGCCTCCTTGCTATGACCTGTTCAATATAAGTGCAAGTATATGCAGGCAAATGCGACCAATTTTCAATATAATTCAATATTTGGTTCAATTAGGCAAAATGGTTAAAATTTAGCAAACAAATAAACAAACAACACAAACATCAATCAATTAGCGAATTAACGTTTCAAATTCATAATTTTGATACATATACAAAAATCATGTTTTTGACGCCAAATCACAACAAATGTATTCTAGCTATATTAGTTTTGGTTCTCACACCAGTCTAATGGAAATATATAGAAATCACACCTTCGAAACACGAACCTAATTATTGATGATGCCATGGTCATTATCAACATCATCTCCGGGCGACTAGAGTGTAATTCTATATCTATTCAATATATTAAAACTTTGAATACACGTGGATCAGACGTATACGCAAAAATCTATTTATACTGGATTGTCCACATCAATTTAAATAAATAACCAAATACGTTGAAAACGATTTAGATTTTCAAAACAAAATTTGTTTTCATTTTCAAAAATATACTCTTCACACTCGTTCTAGGATACTACTGATCCTATCTCTAACGAGTCATTCTAATTGGATATTACTAATCCAATATCTGATGAATTCTTTCGTACGGTTCTAATATGCCTTGTTCTCTGCTTTGTAAACCAAAGCTCTGATACCAACTGTGACGGCAAGGAATTTCGCTCGGTCCGAACCAGTCGCTAAACCGACCCAAACCGTTCGAAATGCCCTATCGTTTGAGAACATGACAAAATAGAACGCATACAAAAGAACATTTCACTGTATATTACAGCAATGCATCAGAATACAAGAATATACAGAGTACAAATGAATATTACACAGAAATATCAGAGATTTAAATTACATTTAAATACATAGCAGCGGAAAATAATACAATACACAACTAGAATGAGATATACGGATACAAAGCTTTCCGGATATCGTTCCAGCTGTAAACCAGGATCCTGTGAATATAAATCTGCAAAACCAAAACTACTAGCTGCCCGTGTCAAAATAGGGGCACCCAGAGTTTAGGTTAAAACAATAAACTCCAGGTCAGTCATGTGACTGGTGTGAGAACTAAAACAGTTATTAATCTTTATTTTACATCATTAGGTAAATCAAGGGACCACGCCGTATAACACGGAACGGGTTTCCTCCCAAGAATACCAGTGCATAAAACAAACAGCGCAATGCTAAATAAAGAAAAATGAAGCTGTTATAAGACCCAGGTCCTATCACACAATGCAACGCAAGCCGGGGGATAGGGTTTTCCCTTATAACAGCCAAAAAATGCTTGATACGTTTAAAACAAATCATTTGATACTATAATAAGTGCATAGTGTATAAAACAACTTCAAATCATAAGTATCAATCATAGGCGACATGAGCGTCCCATGCCACTATGTCGCCACATATAGGTTTACAATCCAAAACCGCAAATGTCACGTATTTGGAAATTGGATTTCCATCTATGAACCGAGGCAAAAGATAGTCCTCAACCGATTCGTGACTCTCTAGCCCGAGCCATAGGATCAGAACGCATCAACCCTTTAGATCGTCAGGGCCGGTCCACCGATGTGGATTATTATGCCTGAACAATACGTCTCTCCGCCCTTTGGGGCGTAAATGAGCCAACTAAATGACTCCGTCGGTTCGAGAACGACCGATCAATCCGAGGCGCCTCGCAACAGCAACAACCACATAAGTCAAACTCGTCAGGGCGTGTAAAACCACTGACGCCACTTCTAGCTAGAAAGAAACGCAAGTCCTCCCTGATGTCCTCTCCCGTTTTTGGTTCATACCGGGTGTGAAACTCGCGAAGTAAACATTACACAAAGCTACCACACGAAGGCCGTGCTTCGATCATCAACCACAAGACTTTGCTTTTCAACAGAAGCCTTGATCATTTGCCACTTAGGCATGCCCCACAGGCAATTCACTCCATGCGTTTGATATCCATCAATATATAACCCCTGAGCTCGTACGTCTCAGAGAAGGGCGTTAAGCAAGAGAATAAATTCTCCGCCGCCAAACAGATATATATTTAATAAAGATCAATCACACGGACTAAAATCCAATGTCAGACACACCGTCCATTTACAAGTCCGTTCTGGGTCTGAACGAAACAGGAGGCACCTAGTACCCCGCATATCCATCGATCTCCAAGTACGTCTGGACGATCACTGACTGTTTCCATCTTCTTGGGTGTACAACCCAATCAAGATCATCAGTAATTACCCAAACGACATGAAGACCTCCGGTCTTCGACCATCGTCTTCATCTTCGACTTATCGTCGTATCAGTTATTCAGAATGGGATAAACCCGGTCTTTCCGAATAACTCGTGTATATTTTGAATAAGTGTTACACAAACACAACATACGCCTCATTCCAATTCATTAGTCACTAACCGTAAATTAATCAAGAGAATAATTCCCTAAATATTAACCCCAAAGGCCGAAACCAACATCAGATCAATATTCAGAAAATCATTCTGCTTGGCTAACCGACAGTTAGTTTCTAAATTTCACATTCATAGGGAAAGGTTCCCATTAATTTTATCCAAGATAAATTCCTGAATTTATTCTCTAATCTTCCTTTGAATTTCGATTTGAATTAGTCGGGATTAACGAAACTTACCGAAGTAATCATTTGTTTTAATTTCCCAATCCCAACCTATTCATCCCATGAAGTAAAACTGGTTATACTTCATATCTAACACCACAGTGTTATCGGTAAATTCAATTACCATTTCACGTTCAAATCTAATTAAAGATTTAACTATCGCCTGGAGCAGAACTGGTGATACTCCATTTTCGATCATTTCAATCTCATTAAAGATTCATTAAAACTCCACTTAGTTTTAATCTTTAACTGGGTTAAAGAATCAGTGTCATTTAAAACACAGTTCACGATAAACCCAAAATCCCATTCATTAATTATCGGGTTAAAGAACAAGTGTTATTTAAAACACTGTCCACGATAAACCCAAAAATCAATATCAATTCAATTAAATATCCTTTAATTGGTACACTTCATTAAATCTAAGTAAAAAGATTTAATCTTTTCTCAACTGGGTTCAAGAACAGTGTTAGTGAAGACACCATTCACGACAAACCCAAATCACATTCGATATTCAATACAAGGCTCTGAATAGAAAATATATCGGCTTATATTCAACATCAAATTCTACGACGAACAAATGTCGTATTGGAAATAACGATATAAATATATATCTTTCAAATTTCCATAACAACACATGTATAATCACGAATTCCAACATCGAAATATTCTGAAGACAATTTCGATTCAAATCCACTCCAATGCAATTATTGGAAATTTTGGTTATTTTTAAAACCCTTTTCAAATTCAATTTATTTATTTAAAAATAAATAGAATTATATTTCTAGTTCAAAACTAGTTCATTCCGATAAAAATCTATTTTTATCTTTTCAAATATGGAGTTTTTCATCCCAAATCTTTCTAAATCATTTCTTATGATTTTACACAAATTATTACTATTTTTAATAATTTTATCAAGGCCTGTACAGTCGATTTCCATCAACGGCCATCGAACTGCACTTACAGCGACCTTTTTCGAATTTGATTTGGACGTATCTCCAAATCCAACCGTTAGATTTCTAATTTCTAATCTTCGTTAGAAAGCTCTTTTCGATACGAACCCAACGGTTCCGGTATTAGGAGAATCCGACGGTCGGATCTCCCGTAATGTCCGTTTGAAATAAATGGTCGAAATTCGTGAACTGCCGCGGCGCGGCGCGTTCTATTCAGGCCATTATATTATATATATAATATATATAATATATATTTCGTCGATTACTATTTAAAACGAATTTTATAAATAGTTTTAAAATTCGTTTCAAAAGCAATTTCAACTTCCATTTCAATTCAAATCAAAATTGAATTCTTCTTTATAAATTCGTTTTAAAATTCATTTCTATTCAATTCAAATTTCAATTCAATTTGAATTCATTTCAATTCGCTTTCAATTCAATTCATTTCGAAATCATTATATACTCAATTCATTTCGAAATCGTTTTCAATTCAATTCGAATTCGTTTTCAATTCAATTCATTTCGAAATCGTTTTCAATTCAATTCATTTCGAAATCGTTTTCAATTCAATTCATTTTGAAATCGTTTTCAATTCAATTCGAATTCGTTTTCAATTCAATTCATTTCGAAATCGTTTTCAATTCAATTCGAATTCGTTTTCAATTCAATACATTTCGAAATCATTTTCAATTCAATTCATTTCGAAATCGTTTTCAATTCAATTCATTTCGAAATCATTTTCAATTCATTTCATTTCGAAATGGTTTTCAATTCAATTCATTTCGAAATCGTTTTCAATTCAATTCATTTCGAAATCGTTTTCAATTCAATTCATTTCGAAATCGTTTTCAATTCAATTCATTTCGAAATCGTTTTCAATTCAATTCATTTCGAAATCGTTTTCAATTCATTTCATTTCGAAATGGTTTTCAGTTCAATTCATTTCGAAATCGTTTTCAGAAATGGTTTTCAATTCAATTCATTTCGAAATCATTTTCAATTCATTTCATTTCGAAATGGTTTTCAATTCAATTCATTTCGAAATCGTTTTCAATTCAATTCATTTCGAAATCGTTTTCAATTCATTTCATTTCGAAATGGTTTTCAATTCAATTCATTTCGAAATCGTTTTCAATTCAATTCATTTCGAAATCGTTTTCAATTCAATTCATTTCGAAATGGTTTTCAATTCAATTCATTTCGAAATCGTTTTCAATTCAATTTATTTCGAAATGGTTTTCAATTCAATTCATTTCGAAATCGTTTTCAATTCAATTCATTTCAAAATGAATAAAATCGATATAAATATCCTTTACGTCAAAATGGCGTCAATCTAATCAACACGGCTTCATAAATTTCTATTTTCAAATATTCTATTTCAAATATTTCTTTTTCAAAATAGTTGTTATTATCAAAATATTTCGTTCAACACATGACCAATCTCAATGGATGAGTACTGTCAACACATGAACCTTTATTTTACATTGATAAAGATGTAAATTTTATTACTAAAATATTTCGTTCAACACATGACCAATCTCAATGGATGAGTACTGTCAACACATGAACCTTTATTTTATAATATTCTTTATTTTTCAAATTGGAATGAGGCCCAATCAATTACCATATAAAGTTAATTATATGGATTTTCATACAACACATGTAGCATTGAAAAATAATCAACCATCAACCAAAGTGCACTACACTGTATAAGTATCAAATATAGGTATCTAACGCTTATAACAGCCTGTCAATCAATCGATCGACATATTTAATCAATTAGGATGAGTGTAATTCATATTTCATCCCCAACACCCGTGTGGGGTTTTCAAACAATCAAACACAGATTTTAGTTGTGTAGTTGGGCGAGTGTAAAATTTATCGTCCAAATCAATGTCATTCAAATAGGTGTACATAAACAAACCGTCCGGTTTGTAAATGAATATTTATTTATTCACATTCGCGTTAAAAAATTATATTTTCAACGATAAAACATTTTATTCAACCTATGAATATTCTATTCGGTTCATTCTTTCAATAAAGTGATATTTTATTTTTCTAACTTATTTTAGAAAATTTCGGCGGCATAACGGCACGATACTAGAAACGGGACAAGGCCTAGCCTTATCCCCGGACTAGTGAAGGCCCACGCCATTCACACATCAATCAATCCATTCATTTCACCAAACAATTCAATTTCAACTCAAATCATCTAACTAATCTATGCAACCAAACAAACAAGTCCATGGTCTGTGGACGGTTGTGTCGGGTGCTACTAAGCACCGTCTGCATCCTAGTATATATATATATATATAACTAGAAAAGAAATTGAAGAGTGAGAAATTCTCACCTATAGCTATCCTAGCTCCACGGCACTTCATTGATATAAATCTTCTTCGTTCTCGCCCTTTTGTCACCTTCGTTGTCCGTTTTCACTACATATGTAAAAATCGAATTTTTACTTCGCTATTCAAGATATAAAAATCATATTTTTAATTCGAAGTTCAATATATAAAAATCACATTTTTAATTCGAAGTTCCATATATAAAAATCACATTTTTAATTCGAAGTTCCATATATAAAAATCACATTTTTATTTCGAAGTTCCATATATAAAAATCACATTTTTATTTCGAAGTTCAATATATAAAAATCACATTTTTAATTCGAAGTTCAATACATAAAAATCACATTTTTATTTCGAAGTTCAATATATAAAAATCACATTTTTATTTCGAAGTTCAATATATAAAAATCACATTTTTATTTTGTTGCTATTTATAATAAAAATCCAATTTTTTTTTCTATTTGGTATTCATATAAATAAAAATCTAATTTTTATTTGCCATAGCAATAATAGAAATCTAATTTTTATCAACAAAAAAAAACATACCTTTACCCATTAATAATTCTTTCGTTGTATGACTTTTATCATTAACATATATAAACTAAAAATCATACTTTTAGTTTTGTAAAAATATTATCTTATGAGAAAAAAATCAAATCCTTTCACACAAAAAAAAAAATCTAATAGAAAAATCATATTTTTTTTATCATTTCATTTTAATGAAAAACCTATTTACCTTAAATAAAGTAAAGTAAATAAATAAGGAACAGAAAAGCTCACCTTTCTGTAAAAATCGCTGCTGTTAACTACTGGAAGGGAGGGTTTCTTCGCAGTGGCGCAGAGGAGGACGAGGAAGCTCGCAGGTGGTTGTCGGCGCAGTGGTGGCGCCTGGAAGGGGGGGTTTCTTCTCGGTTATCGATTTGGGCATGGACGTGGGGTTCTTCGTGAGTTCGAATCAGGGAGGAGAAGGAGGAGAGGGTCGAAGGCAAGAGGGGGTACGGAGGGGCGGTTGGCCTGAGCAGGGCGATGCGCGCGGTGGACCAGAACGGGGCGGTGGCGGCTGGCTATCGATCGCTTTTCCTTCTTCTTTTTTTTTTTTTATAAATCAATTTTTAACGTTGACCAGAAGAGTAGAAAAGGGGAGAGGTGGTTTAAATAAATATATATAATAATTTAATATTATTATTTCGTTTCCATAAAAGTTGACCTTTTGTTTCGAACTCAGATTCAAACCCAACGACTGTCGCCCCTAGCTAAATACCCCCATTCCGAACACAATGGGATATGCCACGCAAGCCAATTTGGCCGTTACAATCAGTTTCCGTTCAAATTAAAATATAAATCACTGTATATTGAATTTGAACGCGCATTTCAATTTACCGGGGTCACATACGAACTTTAAAAATTCCAGAAAAATATTTTCTAGCTCCGTATTGACGATACGGTCCTAAAAAAACTAATTTCGTCGAATTCTGAGACCGTTTGAAAAATGACCATTTTCCAGTCGATTAAATTTAGCTGAAACTGGTCAAATGCGTTTTCCTTTGCCACGCTCACATATTGATTCGAAAAATTATGAAATTTGAAACCTAGCAATAACTTTACATCCCGGATCCAACAAAACTGGTTTCGTCGAAACCCGAGGTCGTTTGCAAAATGGCTATTTTTAAGGGCCTGAATTCTATAGCGACTATTCAGAATTTTCAACTGGACATATCTTTTGATTCCCGCTATGAAATCTTGATTTTTCGGATTCGTTGGGAAGATATTATCGATTAGATCCTAATGTTTTTGGTTTCACTAAAATCCGGATTGTTTTGCACCCGGTACATTCAATTGAAGTTTGAAATCGAATTATCGAACTACCGCGCCATTTTCAATTCTATTTATAATTATATATAAATATTTATATTCTAACGACGGCGTATATAAATATATACGTCGAATTCAATTCAAAATAAATTTCTCGTCGATATTATTTAAAATAATTCATTTTAAATAATTAAAATTCGCTAAAATTGCCGAAATAAAAATTTTAAACTGGCCCAGATTTTCGGGTTGTTACAATTGGCCACAAGCATGCATAATCTCATAAAGGATTTGGCCACAAACTTGCATGATAGCATAAGGGGTTTGGGTTCATAAACATGCATAAGCCCCAAAATCTTGCCTTTGCCAATGTTTCACAAGTAAAGTGGTTCCTAAAGGTTCATGCTAGCATTTCATGCATAAAGATCCAAACTTGCAAGTTAAACTAGGTTATGCATAGCATGACAGGCATGATTAAGTCACTCACATGGCCTAAAATCATAAACATGAACACAAGAGGCAAGGTAAGGTTCATATAGGTTCGCATAATCATGTTTAGCCTCATTTTATCTCATGTCATTATCAAAACTACCGTTTCCATCTAAAAGTAGCTAGAACTTACCTAGGCAAGGCTTAGAAAAGGGGTCATGCATCATCTTGACGAAGAAAGGTGGCTCCTTTGAAGAAGAACCTTCATGAAACTCGCATAGCAATGTTGATTTGGCCTCTATTTGGTGTAGCAAGCTTGCACCTTTTGATTTGAACCCGATTTGAATGCATAGGCTCTAGGGATTTGAGATGGAGGCCATGAGAGTAGAAATTTGGCCATAGTTTAGTTACATGAGTGAATAATGAGGGTTTAGGGGTAGGTTTAGGGTCTTTTTATAGAGATTAGGATAGTTTTAGGCCCTTAGATTAACCCTAGGACCAACCTGAACCGTCAGATTTCAAGCCAGGCCCAAAAACCTAGCCAAAATAGAAAATAGGTGCACCAGGCCAGAATCAGCCGACAGGGCAAGTCGACAGCCCTGTCGACATGCATGTCGACAGCCCTGTCGACAGCCAAGTCGACTTGTCTGGGCGGGAATTTTCCCGCCTGGCCCCATCTCTGCATGTTTTGAAATTCAAATTTCCCGAAAACTTCTTTGGGCCTTAACCGGGTCATACGGACTCCGATTTACAAAATTTCAGACTCTATTTCGCTTATTTTTCCGAGACGAACGCAATGGCATAGCCCATTTTACTTGATTCAGAATTTAAAATTAAATTCTGCCTTGATTCTCGTTTTAACATGTTATCGAAATACGAGTTGTTACATTCTCCCCACCTTTTATGATTTCGTCCCCGAAATATCTAAGTTAGGAAGAACATATCCTACCATCCATCATCCATTTACTCAAAACATCATCCACGAGCAACCATTGTCCTTAGATGATTTCTAATGCTGTATGAACATATGCAAAACGTGTGTGTACATGTTCCTTAGTTAATGCTAATGATCAGGCCTGAATAATCTTTCTAATGCAAAAATATGTATAGTTCCATGAATCCAACATGTATGCGAATAGTCCTAGTCATATAGATACTATATGTATGCACAATCATTCATTCATATGCAACAACCGCATGATAACACATTCGATTTCATCCATAAACAAGTATAAATGCTCGTGCATATGCAACAGGAAACGTGATCGCGTACCTAACGTGTATTCGCGCATCCACGAGCAACCACTTGCAACCATTTGCAATCATATCAATCATAACATGTCTCAAATACATGTTTACATCCATAGCGTTCTACCTAAGGTTCCCAAAATAAGATCGGGAAGATAAACAAGACAAACTCCTTACGGGGTTTGTAACAGAAACAGGACCGAGAGGATATCCACCAAGCGATAGCATGCAAGTAAGCTTTACAGGTGAACCAAGGATCAAAGATATACTCTTAAAAAGAGACGTGATGCGCTCGTCCAAGCCGCATTTCCATGAGCTTAATTCCATCTTGCCTTGACCGCCTTTGACTTCTTGATTTCGTAGTTCCTTGCTTCCTATTTCCAAGGTATGAGTGGAACTCATTTCACTGTCGCCTCTCGTTTCACTTTCACTTATTCTTCCCCTAGTATGCTCGGCTCACACATGTCTGCGTACTCATACAAGCTCTCCAAAATTCACTAGTGAATTCTGGATCTCGTTTTCCGATGCCAATCCATGTTGCCAAGGGTTCTTACTAAGGTGATTCCCATAACTCATGCATAATCGAAACGAACCATCCGCCTTAGCAGTGAATTCTATTCGAGCGGATTACCAACAACTGCATCCCGGGATTCTAGGTAACTAACTATGACAGAACCCAAAAAGGTTACACGAGACTTCGAGGGTATCACCAAGATGAGTCGGGAATCTAACTACCCTCTTTCCAAAACCGAGAATGGCACCCCTTATTGGGTGACCACTTTATCCTTAGAATCTATCCGTAGTTGAGACATGTCATTCTCAAATCCAACAAATCATGAAGGAATGGACCAACTCTCCAACCAGATTTTTGGGACAAAACTGGGATCCTCTACCATGCTAGTACTAAGGTGCAGAGACTCAACTATCCAAGCAGACTTAAGTGATACAATGATCAAGACAAAGTCTGGACGGGATGATAGAAAAGAACGACTAAACCTTTACCAGAAACGGCACCATTTCTTTTAGGTACCCTAGAAATGAGAGCGTACTATTTCCCTCTCCGCTGATCTTGTCCTTGTCCTCCTCGATGGACTAAGCCATAACAACAGTTGCTTATCCTTAAGCTGGTATCCTTTACCCTTACTCTTATTATCCTTTCTTGTAACTTCGGTAACAAGTCTCTCAAGAACCACCTCCATCGTACGGGAAACACCTACGTGGCTAGACAAAGGTTAGTCACAGTTAGAACTACTGTGACCACAGATGGAGGAAAGAAAAGAAACGAGATTCAATCAAGGAATCAAAGGATGGTGCTAATGGCTTTTGGGGAATAGCCTTTTTCTTTTTAAAAGAAAATTTTCTTGAAAAATGCTTCTTTATAAACGGTTTTTCAAATAGTTTTCAGAAGGTTTTAAAACTTTTGCCCAGTCTGGTAACCTTCTGCTCTGATACCAAATGTAACACCCCACCTCCGCTAGGGTCACTCGCAAAGGAATGCACTAGCTTTAGAGGGGCATTATTGGTAAACATGCACAGAAATATCACAAGACAGAACATATAAAATAGCGGAAGTAAAATCGAATTTTCATAAACATTAATAATTAAGGTCTAAAGCCTTTTACATCAGAGTACATCAAAACCTGTCTTGCAATAGTAAAGAAGCATAAAGACTTTTTCATAATTTATTCCCCAAATAAAACAGTAAAGTAGCCATAGCCAAGAAAAGTCCAAGCCATCCATGATGACCTTCAAGCAGAAGAAGTCCGAACTAAACAGCATTGTTTCCTCCCTGTAACCTGGAGGGGGGGGGGGGGGAACGGAAGAAAAGAGGCGAAACAAAACGGGTCAGTCAAAAAGACTGAGTAAGTCCTATCTACTTCCAGTATAAAAACAGGTAAAGGTAACATGACATGCATAAACTGAAAGTAAACACAAGGATAACTACAAGATAGATAAACTAAACTAGGGTAGCCGGTTGAACTATTGTGGCAAGGTAAACTAAGGTATCATGATAAACTACGGTGTTATGATAAGTCAAGGTATCACATCGTCAGATTTCTATCGAGTACATTATCCCAAGGTATCTGCCCCGTCTAACATCCCACGGTATCTATTATGTATATTCTTCCTAGTTCTAACATGTATATTTACTCTGCACCCTCCGTACTAGTATCCCATCCTTGTTATGTGTTAACCATGAATGTCCCTTACTCAAAGTCGTGTAATGGTCCATGTCAACCTAATATATCATATGTTTCTTTCCATGTATATAAGTTCAGTCCTTTGACGTACCTCGTACGGGCTTCCTCATGTTGTATTATCCTTGAAATCGTTTGGACTGTCACCCTTGTTCTAGCTAGGCTCTTCCATATGAATCATCGTTTGAACTACTAGGACTTACGCCACCTAGCACCACTAGGGATCACGCTTACCTATTGCACGCTTTCGTATTTCGGTTTGGGTTAAACCACCTAGGCCACTAGGGATTACGCTAACCCTCAACCGCGCCCTTTTTCCCACGCATTCATCGTGAATCGTTTTTCTATAACTGTATGCAATGTATCACATCGTGCCATCCGAGTCCTGTCACAGGGCAAAACAAGAAATACAAGACTCGGTCGGGAGCTTTAGATTTATCTGCCGATGCAGATACTAAGGTCTGCTTTTCTACACGTGGCTATGGTCCCACGAGACCCCTCCCTCAACTAGTGAAAGGCAACACAAGAGAAAATCTTGCATGAGAACTACACTCCGGCCAGCCCACATCCTACGGCCTACCTCACCCATAATTAGATAGCAATTATGGTCTGTTGGGTGTTCCCTGCCTTTCCGTACGTACACGCTTGACTCAAGATGGTAGATGATCGACGAACTTGCTATCTCGGGCACCTTATGTATTCGTCGACTCACTGCTATCCACCCCAGTCTTTAGGTCGCTCGCATAGCAACCAAGGCATATTCTTGGTTCTTCTACCGCAGACCTCAACCTCTCGTGAGCCTAGTATAATGACCTGGCAGCTCACAGAGGGATCCCAAGAATATCCTCACGTTCCCCGAAGTCGCTGCTTCGTTACCCAGTTCGTTGGAGCCTTTATCTAAATCAGATAGCCTGCTCCTACACGCATACTTAAACATTGACCTAACGTATCGGGTTACTAATCTATCTAAGAAATGGTCCAAATTTCCTTGACTAAGAATTATTACTTAGTTTCCCTTAACTAAGGTTTACCACTTAGCCTTATTTCCATAATCCTTGTTAATGATGGTTATTTACCTAATCCTCCGAATTAGGGTTTATCTAATGGGTTAAGTGTTATCATTCAAGTCCATGACTTAACCCTATCGAGTCAAATCGGTCAAGTACCAGTTTACTTTAATCCTATCGGATTATCTTGCTAGATTGATTAAGCATAGATTATCTTAATCCCATCCAATTATCGAGTCGAATTGGTTAAGTATAGGCTGGCTTAACCCCATCCTCTAATTGTACTAGAATGGTTAAGTATACTCTAAGAAGGTCTTGTGACTTAACCTTATTAGGTCCGCGTATTAGATTGGTTAAGTGTGGATCACTTAATCCTCATCAAATCATCATGTATAATTGGTTAAGTATAAGTTGCTTAACCCCATTAGATTATCATGTTAAGTTGGTTGAGTATTGGTTACTTAACCTCATTGAATTACCGTGTTTAGATTAGTTAAGCCTTATTTACTTAACCCCATCTAATTACCAAGGTGGATTAGTTAAGTGTAAGTTACTTAACCCCATCTAATTACCAAGTCGTATAAAAATGGTTAAGTGTCATTAGGCAAATCAAATCACTTAACCTACCCAACCTTGTCGTGTTTTGTTAAGTATCATTAGCCTAATCAATTTACTTAACCCCTTTTATCCATGTCATATTTGGTTAAGAGTCATTAATCAAATTAACTTAACCCTATCATGTGACATTAATTACTTAATGCACCCCAACCTCTCACATTAGACTTTGTTGTGGTTACTAGTTAAGCCGGTCGGTTCCGGGTAGCTTTACACCACAACTTGGTCTAACCTCGGGTTCAAGCACAACATGACCAACTTCTCACATTGAGTCCTATTGTTTGCAACTACTAGTTAGGCCGGTCGGTTCCGGGTAGTTTTACGTTGCAAACTCAACCCAACCTCGAGTTGGCCACTTTCATATTTAGTCTAGTGTCATGTTCATAGTCAAGTTTTCAAGCAATTGGGTAGAACTAACTTAATAGGTAAATTCCCAATGGGTAGACCTAACTTAATAGGTAAATTCCCAAGCTTATGTTTTTATGCATGCTTACATGTTATATTTAATGTTACATGTTGTCATGTTATACCCATTTAACCCAAATCATGTTTCACATCATATTTTTATGAAACTTCAAGTTAAGTTTTTCATGTATATTCATGCTCGTCTAACCTAACCCCAAAACGTGTTTCCAACGTAAGTATAGACGAGTCAACATAATAGGAATACTATGACTACAAATTGGCCTCGATCATGCATAGTGTCATAAAAAGGGGTTTTGGTCACAAACACACAAGATGTCACAAGGGAATTTGGCCACAAACATGCATATTATCAAAAAGGGTTTGGCCATAAACATGCACAACTTAAAAGAGAGGATTGGCCACAAGCATGCATAATCTCATAAAGGATTTGGCCACAAACTTGCATGATAGCATAAGGGGTTTGGGTTCATAAACATGCATAAGCCCCAAAATCTTGCCTTAGCCAATGTTTCACAAGTAAAGTGGTTCCTAAAGGTTCATGCTAGCATTTCATGCATAAAGATCCAAACTTGCAAGTTAAACTAGGTTATGCATAGCATGACAGGCATGATTAAGTCACTCACATGGCCTAAAATCATAAACATGAACACAAGAGGCAAGGTAAGGTTCATATAGGTTCGCATAATCATGTTTAGCCTCATTTTATCTCATGTCATTATCAAAACTACCGTTTCCATCTAAAAGTAGCTAGAACTTACCTAGGCAAGGCTTAGAAAAGGGGTCATGCATCATCTTGACGAAGAAAGGTGGCTCCTTTGAAGAAGAACCTTCATGAAACTCGCATAGCAATGTTGATTTGGCCTCTATTTGGTGTAGCAAGCTTGCACCTTTTGATTTGAACCCGATTTGAATGCATAGGCTCTAGGGATTTGAGATGGAGGCCATGAGAGTAGAAATTTGGCCATAGTTTAGTTACATGAGTGAATAATGAGGGTTTAGGGGTAGGTTTAGGGTCTTTTTATAGAGATTAGGATAGTTTTAGGCCCTTAGATTAACCCTAGGACCAACCTGAACCGTCAGATTTCAAGCCAGGCCCAAAAACCTAGCCAAAATAGAAAATAGGTGCACCAGGCCAGAATCAGCTGACAGGGCAAGTCGACAGCCCTGTCGACATGCCGGTCGACATGCCTGTCGACATGCATGTCGACAGCCCTGTCGACAGCCAAGTCGACTTGTCTGGGCGGGAATTTTCCCGCCTGGCCCCATCTCTGCATGTTTCGAAATTCAAATTTCCCGAAAACTTCTTTGGGCCTTAACCGGGTCATACGGACTCCGATTTACAAAATTTCGGACTCTATTTCGCGTATTTTTCCGAGACGAACGCAATGGCATAGCCCGTTTTACTTGATTCGGAATTTAAAATTAAATTCTGCCTTGATTCTCGTTTTAACATGTTATCGAAATACGAGTTGTTACAAAGACGCTGAAAAGGAGAGGAGTGACATCGTCCCTTCCAGCCAGCCAGAGTTGGCTGCCCCCGGGTCGCGGGATTACATCCATGGTCCCGAGATTCAAGGTATGCTGGAAAAGTTGCGGGAACAATTCCCAAACATCTTCTTCGAAAGGATGAAGTTTGTTCCAGCCTTGGAGCCAATTCCTAAGAACTGGGATAATGAAGTTGTCGGGCACATTCGCCATGTAGCCAGACAGTATGAGATGATGAAGAAACATGCGGTTAATCTTTCAGAAGTCATTCGAACGCTCGAAATGGAAGCACATAGATCTAAAGCGAAACTTGATAACAACGAAAGGGCCAGGACAAAGATGGAGAAGGACTTGGAAGATGCTCAATCCCAACTCGCCTTAGCGCGGAGAGATGCTGAAAATTATAAGATAGAATTGGAGAATGCTAAGAAGCGCTTTCATTCGGAACTTGACTCCAATAGCCAAGAGAAGATGGCTTTAAAGAAGGAGGTAGAAGATCTCAAAATGGCCAAAATTGAGTTGAAGACAGCACAAGGCCATTTTGAAGCTAAGAGAGCTGCTTGGGAGGCAGAAAAAGCAAGTTTTAAAGAAAGATTAGCTATGTCTGAAGCGGAAAAGGTGATTTTGAATGATCAAGTCGCGGATGCGGAGAGGCACGCGGCTCTTGCCGAAAAGAATGTTGATAGTGCCATTGAAATGGCTACTGCTTCTAACAACAAGCTCCTCGAGAGAGAAAAGGACATCGAGGGGTTTGAAGAGATGATTTTTGATTTCCTGGGCCAAGTCCTCAAAACCCGCAACATCTCGTGGATCTCGGACTATCACGTTACTTTAGCCAATTTATGGGATGCCATTGTTGAGGGTGTGAAGCAGAGATTGGGAGTCGAAGAAATCGAAAAAGATGAGCTGATGAAGACCATCCTCAGGGATAACGAGCCCGAGGACTTGGCAGAAGGTCGTCGTCTGATTCAAGCGGAAATGGAAAAGGAGAGGGCCCTGGCTAAGGGCAAAAGCAAGGCTGACGAAGGCTCGAGTTCAGCCGTAGAGCCCAAGACCTCCGTAGTTGAGGAATACCATCCCGATGATCCATTAATCCCTTTGGACCTAACTCCTGTGGTTGTTTGAGCTCCTGCAGCTGCCCAAGATGAAGGATTTGCGGAAGGTATCTCCCTTTTTTCCCCAAAATTTGTCAAAGCAATTGTGAATTGTCGTCGCCTGGTAGAGCAACCAACTGAATTAGTAACATTTGTTCCTCATAATACAGGTGGCGAGCCCGTCGACAAGGATGTTGAGCAAAGGAAAGAGGCGGAGAAGGTTGTCGTCTCGTCGAGTGCCGGTGTTGATATACCGAAGCAGGCTGAGGGTACAACAGCAGAGAAGGGCGTCTTGGCACCCAGTGCTGATGCTCCCAAGGATGATGAAACCATCAAGGCCTTGAAAGATATGGATGGGCGCCATGTGGAGGACGAGGAAGATGTTATTAGCCCCAAAGAAACCGAAGATGATGACGACGAAACTTTGGCCAACAGAAAAGCTAGGCAGGAAAAGGAGATGGCTTTGAAGAAGGTGGGACAAGAGCCTCTGGACATAGTCCCTATCGCGGAACTTGATCCCAAAACTGGGATGATTTTGAAAATCCAGCCCAAATCCATCAGCAGACAGCTTCATTTTGCGAATCCTGATGACTTCCCAGCTTCCCTTACTGATAAAAGGAAGAGAAAGGAAGCGGAAGAGGAATCTTCTGAAGAGTCGGATGTTCCTCTCATAGACAAAAGGAAGAGAAAGAAAGGAGATCAATCCGACGCTGACAAGGCGAAGCTGGAGAAACTGAAGCAGGAGAAGAGGTCAAAGCGTAAATAGGATATTGTTGCTAGTTTATATTTTTCTTTAGGTTTCCCACCGGCCAGGAAATGTAATTATGAGACTGGCCCTCACTTTTGTTTTCTAGGTTGTTTTTCACTTTGTAGGCTTGTAGTATATAAATGAAAGTTCATCTCTTTTTGCATCATTGTGTACCTGTATTCAAATAAACTTTTCATGCTTAGTCATAGATCATCTGATTATAACTACAAATCAGTCAAACAATCAGAAAGAAAATTTTTAAAAATTTCGTGCTGCATTGCTACATTAAAGTTAAGAGCTGTATTAACGATTGATTAGCGTTACTCGCATGTTGCCCCCTATTTCTGAATATGGGGGACTTAGAGAATTTAGCAAGATAATTGTTATGGTGCTGAGTCTCTGGCACCTTTCTCAGTGCTTAACCATGGACTCCTTTATACTCTCCTGGCGGCCGCCAAGGTTAGAGTTTGAATTCAGTAGTTCAGTCGGTTCCCGTTCTTTCTCTGCGCTCAATCGGAGACGCTTTTATACTCTCTCTCTCTGGATTGTTAGAGTTTGAGCTCAGCAATTCAATTGTTCCCCGATCCTTCAGCGGGGAAGGAGCTCTTTCTCAGCGCTCAGTCGGAGACGCTTTTATACTCTCTCTCTCTCTGGGGAGTAAGAGTTCGAGCTTAGCAGTTCAATCGCTCCCCGATCCTTCAGCGGGGCAGGAGCTCATTCTCAGCGCTCAATCGGAGATGCTTTTATACTCCCTCTCTCTGGAGAGTTAGAGTACGAGCTCGGCAGTTCAATCGCTCCCCGATCCTTCAGCGGGGCAGGAGCTCTTTCTCAGCGCTCAATCGGAGACGCTTTTATACTCTCTCTCTCTCTGGAGAGTTAGAGTTCGAGCTCGGCAGTTCAATCGCTCCCCGATCCTTCAGCGGGGCAGGAGCTCTTTCTCAGCGCTCAATCGGAGACACTTTTATACTCTCCTGGCGGTAGCCGAGGTTAGAGTTCCGTCAAGGCGGTTCCGATCATGGTACACTGCCATGACTTACGGACATTGGCGTCATGTCCGTTATGCTGTCTCTCGTTTCTCGAGAGTAAGAGCGCTATCAACGATATGATTTTCTTTATTGCCTCCTCAGAATTTTGACTAGCGATTACATTCCATTCTGATGGAAGGCATCTATAATTATTCGCTTCTGGGATCGTTACATAATTCACAGCAATTCCCATAAAAATAAAAAAGGCAGGTAAATAATGGTGCAATAAAGGTAAATGACACACAATATTTTTATAGTGGTTCGGTCGAATCATGACCTACGTCCACTACAACAAAAATACCATTTTACAACTGCCAAAAACAGTTGTAATAGACCTATTACAACTGCCGCCCATCAGTCCTTATATCCCGAGTTGTAATAGAGTCAGATTATTTTACAACTGTCAAAAGCAGTTGTAAATAAATATATTACAACTGCTAGGAGCAGATGTAAAAAAGTTTTTACAACAATTGAAAACTGTTATAGAAAGAATTTTATTACAACTAACGATATAACGAGAGTTGGAAGGCGGTTGTAATAAACCAATTACAACAGTTTTTACCAGTTGCAAAAAAGAAATAGCAGATGTAAAAAGTCATTTTTACAACTGTTTTTGCCTGTTGTTAAAAGTAATGCAAAATAAAAAAAAAATCAAATATTCTGCTTAATAGAAATCCATTTAGAAAACTAAAACAACAAATTGCATAAATCAAGACCTAAATATAAACAAATTCAACAGGATAACATTACAACAATGTCTAGTACAACTCAATGCAATTCAAAAACAAACAGTTAGGTGTCCATAATTCACTAATTCTGTAAACACATCAACATTTGAGTCAAAAATAAAAAATTATATATATATATATATATATATGCATCTCACACAACGAATCTTTTCCTTCTATCTTGCTCAGGGATTCCCTTAAATCAGTATTACAACATGTGGCCTGCTGACCTAGTTAAACACAATAGTAAATTAGCAAAAACTTATTGTGTTACTACAACCTCAAGAACCATTATTTGTAATTTACAAACATGTTAGTTTTTGTAATTGCATCATAAATAGAGAAAAAGTAAAAGTAAAGCAATATCAAAAACTCAATACAACCTCGGAGGTCTATCATGTGTGGCAAATAGAAAATAAATTTTCTATTAAATTAAATTAGAACAAAATGTTTTGTTTGGTTGTACGCTTGATGGTACAAAGGTATTGCACGGCTTGTTACAGTAGAATGAAATAAATATGTAGTCAGTTAAACATAGTCCCACGCTAAGAAGAAGAAACAAATAAATCAAACATACAAGTAGAAACAATTTAGAATTGTGATAGGGCATTATATGGAGACTAGTCATCATATAACACAATGATTATTTGGTCACTACCTAATGAAACTTCGCACTGATTATAACTGAAGACACAACATAAAATAGCAATTCATTAGCTATGAAATATTACAAGGAAGATCACACACCTGATATCCATGCGCTGGTGTGTACGAAAATAAGTCTCAAAAACAAAAAGAAGCATTTCCAAGGAATTCATCCCTCATAGGTACTTTGTAGTAGTGCCATCTTCAACATGTTTCCCAAGGAATGGATCGTTCCTTATTACCTTAAAATTAAGCGTAAGAAAATTCATATAACCAAATATCCCATATATGTTTTCATAAAGAAAAGAAAGCAATGGTAGAACATACATCTTCACACACTTTAGTGGATAGGGAAAAAATGTACCTCTTTGAATATCTTGACCTGTTTACATATCGCTCGATCTAGTAGGATTGGACGTTAATGTAGGAATGCTTCTAATAACCATGTGCTTAGTTAGTTCTGCAGCTCTCTAGTGGTTGATACTTTGATGTTTGTGATCCTTCATACTGTGATTGTGCAAAATCTCAGCAATTTCTTATTGTCGTATCTTAGCAATACACAATACTATCGCTCCAGTAGATAATAGTCTGAGCATCTCATTTGCAGCAAATCAATAGCAAGCAAAAGGCAACCTCCAGCAAAACAACATATGTCAGAAGCTTCTTATTTTTTTTCTATAATGTCTAGATAAACAAATTCTTGAAGCATGCCACATGAATGAAGATAATTTTCTAAAGAAACCTTCGCTCCATAATTTCAGTTTCCTGCTTCCTTCACAAACTACCTCAGTTTAGCTTGTTGCCATTTGTTATGGTGCTAACTAAATACAACACCCACTAGCTATGGAATAATCATTTGAGACTGGACGATACATTAACATCATGATAGTTCCATGAAATATCTAACTAGTACACTTAAGGACACTCATATAATAGTCATGATTTAGCATTGAACAAAGAGATTACTGTCAAGCAGATTCATAAAAAATACATTATATGATATACTTTGAAGAATATACAAACAAATGAGCATATCAACAGTTTTCCACATGGAAACTACTGTTCTCACTACAGTATTAATAAATTTAAATGCTCTAAGGAAACGGAACATGCACGTTTTAACAAAGACACAAAAATGCTTTAATTTTACGGTCGACTTAAAACAATTTCATAACAATGAAGAGGCCTTTTGCGATAACAAAATCAAACCATTATATATGAATAGCGAAATCAACACCAACAACTTATTCTATAAATAATTTCCAATGAAATTTTGTTACAACTGCAAAATTGAAAAACTAAAAACACTCATAACACATCCAATATTTTATCTCTTCACTCACAACAGAATTGTAAAGCATGTAAACTATAGTTTCAGTTGGACTAGGCCAAAAATCAAGACAAAGATTTGCAAAATCAAAACACTCACAACAATTTATCTCGTAAACCATTATTTCAAGCAGAAGTCGAGCTACCAGATTTGAATAAAATAAACACCGAAATTGTAAATAGTAAACTATTAGGATTGGCGGGTGTAAACAGCGAAACAGTAAATTGTTTTGTGTTTTATAAAAAAAATCAGAATCTCGATGTAAATAGTGAAATAGTAAATTATTAGTTCTACTTACAATTAGAGAAAAATCACAACTGTTTTCGAACCTCAAGGCGCAATAATCAGATTATCCAGATCGAATTAAGCACGATGCATTTCACGTGAGAGCTCCAGATCGTAGCATGGCATCCTTGAAGGAGATGCGATTAATTTTGCACTACGAAGAAGAAATTTTAAGGTCAAATTTCTTTTTATTAGGAAGCAGTTTGTTTTCATATCTGAATTCAGTTCTGAATTCAGACCCGAAGATAATAAACACGAAAAAAGGAAGATGGGAGGATGGATTGTTTCACATCGAGGAGTTTTGATTGGGGCGCAGATTTTATGGGTTTGTGTTTAACGAGGTATTAGGTAAGTGGAAAGAACGGATGGATGAAAGGAATAAAAAGCAAACTGTGGACGGAGCGAAATATCTAGCTGGTGCGTGGCTCAATTTTCGGTTTGACCGGAACTTTGAAACAAATAAAATTTTAGTTAGAGGGAGAGTGGTAGGTTATGAACACAACTTTTGCCACTTACAACAAATGAATACTCGTAGATACCAAATACTGATATTACTAGAGAGAACCTCATAATGCATATAGGAGTAATAATTTATAATATATTTATTATTTTTTTCAAATTTAAATTTTTTCTAACAATATGAGTTTTCTAGAATTTGAATAGTTTATTAAGTTTACATTAATTTATTTTAATAGATTTCAAATTTTCAAAATGTTTGAAATTTAAATAATAATTCTCAATTATAAGTAGTGAATAATAAATTAGAACTAACAAGCAAAAATTAATCACTAATCATTACTTATTTATAATTAATTATTACTTATTAATTTTCAAGTATTATTTATTATGTCATAATTATAATTTAATATTATTTTATTGAAATTTAATTATTATGTATGCATTACCAATTATCAATTATTATTGAAATTTAATAATTACTATTTAACAATCATTTTGTATTCACTAATGATTATATTGATTATTAATTATTGATATTAACTATTAAGTGTATTTTTCATTGACTATTTAATTACTAATAATCAAATATGATTATTTAAAAAAAAAAATTAAACACAGACCTTTTTACAATGGCGACGTCATGGCGATCGCTTTTCGAAAATTCAAAACACGCTTTTTCTTCTCTCAAATCGTCTCTCCTCTCAAATCTCTTCTTTTCATGTTGACCAAGATGTTAACGTTAAAAACGTTTCTGCTAATCCATCTTTTAAGGATATTCTGCTCAGGCCAGCTGTAAAGCGAAATCCAGATCCGATTTTTTTAAATAATAAAAGACCTTTGTCAAAACCGTCTCCTCGCATCCTCCACAGCTATAATGAAAATCTCAATAATATCAAATCAAAAAATGGCTGCTTCAGATGTGGATCGACAGATCACTGGGCGAGATCATGTCGAAATCCAGTTATTTGTTTTAAATGCAATAAGACAGGGCACAAGGGTTTCAATTGCAAATCTTTTCGTTCTCCACCCCCAAAAATGGCTGAAAGATCCAGAAAACAAATTTCCGCTAATCGCTACCAAAATTCTTTTGATTGGGCTCGATCGATGGTAATCATCTCTATTGTGAGTGGATCTTTCTCGATGCGGCAGATTGAGGAGATTTTGAAAGCCAGATATGGCCATCGTGCCCCATCCTGGGACTGGAACGTCAAGCGAATGGGTGATGTCTTTGTTGTTCGGTTCCCACAGCATCTGCTGACAGTAAACTTCCAATACAACTTCAATTTTTCCATGGGGAGAATTAACCTGAGGAGGTGGAGTCCACGTTTCGGCAGTGTCTCGAGGGAGAAGGAAACCTTTTGGATCCTCTTGAGAAATGCCCCGCTAGTATGTCGTAAACTTGACGTCCTCCAAACAACTCTGGAAGACTATGGAGACGTGGAGAGAGTCCAGTACGGTGCAATTCATGATGTGGATTATACTTGTTTGCGTGCCAAATTTACGAAGGAGGTGGGCACCCCATTGCCGGATTCTGTGGCAATTCCAATCGAAGGTTTTTCTCATGTTGTGCAGATTGAAAGATGCGAGGAAGATTCGCCACCGAAAATCAATGTTCCTCTTTTCAAGCAGATGGTGTTTGCAACCGATGGAGAGGGGAAGCTTAAAGTTTTGAGTAGCAAGGATGGGGGTGCCAAAATGCATGTGGAGGAAGTCATTGCTTCGGTGGCAGATTCGGTTATTGAAGGAGAAGGGGATGTTTTCGCAAGAAGGAATAATGATAATTTTGTGGTTCGATTTGATGACGGAGTGGCAGTTGAGGTTGACGAGATTGGCAACATTGTGGGAGTGGGTGCAAACTCCAGAGAGATCATTGCCGTCAACGAAAATGATGGAGTAGGTTTGCAAGATCTTGGGGAGGGAGGCAACATGCAAGGCGCCAGGGAGGCGGTGGATGAACAAGTCATGGACAACGAATCACAAGACTTAAATTTGGCTGGGGATTTGGCGCTGGCCCCAACCAGCTCAGGGGAATGCTCGGCTACAAGCGGTAAAGGCAAGCGTGCAATGGATCATGGTGTGGTCATGCTACGGCGCAGCGCACGTGGGATGGGTCATCCTTTGGCAGGTAGCATTTTTGTTCCTGCTATACTTAATACTTTGTCTAGTGATCAACTTCATGATATTGCAAGTAAATCGGGTTTTGTGTTAAATGATGATGTGATAAGTGATATTAAGAATAAAGAAAATGAGAGGGTTAATGGTTCAACATGATTATTGTCACTTGGAATGTTAGAGGCCTAGGAACTTTTGACAAGTGCCTTAGAGTTAAAAATTACCTCAAGTCTGTAAAACCTGACATCATTATGCTTCAAGAGACTAAGCTTGAGAATCCTGAACCATTTATTTTCAAATGTCTGGGGTGGGGTGTCATTGATGAATGGGCCTTTATACCTGCTGTGGGAACCTCGGGTGGCATTTTTACTGGCTGGAATAGTAATTCTTGGTTGCTTAAGCAAGAAATCAAACAAACTTACTGTCTGCATTTGGCCCTGGAGTGTAAACCTTCAAATATTCTTTACTTCTTTTCTAATGTTTATGGACCCAATACAAGACGAGAAAGAATGACTTTATGGGCCGAGGGCTTGGACTTTTATAAACTCATGTATGGTCCCTGGGTAATTGGCGGCGACTTTAATGTTACAAGATTTATGTCTGAACGTAATGTAGTGAAAAACGCTGGCTTGGGCGATATGAACGATTTTAGTGACTTTGTTGGAAGCTATGGCCTTATTGACCTACCCATGACTAATAGAAAATATACGTGGACTGACGGTAGGACCCCTCCTACTTTACTTCGACTCGATCGCTTCTTCATTAATTCTGCTTTCGATGACTTGCACCCCCTAACTCTTCAAAGAGGTCTTACTTCCCTTATTTCTGATCACTGCTCGGTTGTTCTTAACACTAACGTCGATTATAGAAGGAAATCTTTTTTTAAGTTCGAAAATATGTGGTGTATTGAACCAAATTTTGATGCGATGTTGCGACAGAAGTGGGTAGAGTTTCGCAACTTTGGTGATGCAGCTAGCAATTTTTGTAGGAAAATGAGACTTTTGCGTAAATTGTTAGCCAAATGGAATAGAGAAGTCTTTGGAAACATCAGAGTTAAGAAGCAGAGACTTGAATCTGAGATTTTGGAGCTTAATGTGCTTGAGGAAGGGCGTAATCTAAGTGAGGCCGAGCGTGCCTTGTTAAAATCTAAAGAAAAGGAGCTTCTAACGGTGATTGATCAAGAAGAGATTTTTTGGAAACAGAGGTCGAGAACTCAGTGGCTTAAGCTTGGTGATAGTAACACAAGTTATTTCCACAAAGTAGCGAACGACAGACGGCGTACTAACACAATATGTAGCATTTGGAAAGACGGAGTTGGGATTTGTGATCATCAAAGGATAGAGGAGGTTTTTACTGAATTTTATAAGGGAATCTTTGGTGAACGTATTGAGAATCGTGTGAATGTTGATTGGAAGATGCTGTATCCTTCGTCTGTTGATCTTAGTGGCATCGATACGGAGTTCTCAGAAGAGGAAATTGTCACGGCTTTAAACGAAATGCCTGGTGATAAAGCCCCTAGCCCTGATGGTTTTCCTAATTTCTTCTATAAGAAATATTGGGATGTGATTAAACAGGATGTTATTAACATATTTAGAGAATTTCATTCTGGTTCCTTGAGATTGGACATGTTGGGATACGCTAATGTTGTTTTGATCCCTAAGAAAGGAGGAAATGTCTCGGCTGCGGACTTTCGACCTATTAGTCTCTTGAATAGTAGTTTCAAATTGATCACTAAGGTTCTCGCAAACAGACCGAAAGCGAAGATGGACAACCTGATTGATGTTTCGCAGATAGCATTTATTAGAGGAAGATTCATTCTTGACGGTGCGGCACTTGTCCAGGAAGTTATCTCCCATAGTGATAGACATAATGTGCCTTGCGCAATCCTGAAGTTGGACTTCGCTAAGGCCTTTGACACAGTTGACTGGAGGTTTATCATGGATCTTCTTAGAGCGAGAGGCTTTCCGTGTAAATGGCTAAACTGGATTCATTGCATTTTAACTTCAAGCAGATCCAATATTTGTGTCAATGGAGTGGCTGGCAAAACTATTGTATCCAAGCGTGGGCTGCGCCAGGGTGACCCACTTTCCCCACTTCTCTTTGACTTGGCTGCCGATGTCTTTTGTCGGATCCTTCAGGTGGCAAGTTCTAATGAGATTATTCAAAGCTTTGGGCGTGATCACATCATTGGGGGTATTAATTCTCTACAATATGCTGATGACACTATTATTTTTTGCAACCCTGATTGCACAAATATTGCCTCTCTAAAATTTTTGCTTTATGCTTTTGAAAGTTGTTCTGGCTTAAAGATTAATTTTCATAAGAGCAGTGTTTACACTTTGGGTTGTAGCGTTGATGTGAACAGGAAATGTGCTGAAATGCTCAACTGCATGGCGGATTCTTTCCCTCTCAAATACCTTGGAGCTTACATCCGTCCAAAGAGATTGATGAAAAGTGATTGGCAATATGTGATTGATAAAGTGGACAGGCGATTAGCGAGGTGGAAAGGTAATTGTCTATCAAAGGCTGGACGTCTGGTGCTGGTGAATTCTGTTCTGGCGGCTATCCCTTTGTACTGGCTCTCTTTTTATTCGTGTCCGGGTTGGGTTGTTCAGAAGATTGATGCTGTTCGTCGGAATTTTTTCTGGACCGGTACGAAGGACACGCGCAAAGCCTGCTGTCTAGTGTCGTGGGATCAGGTGTGCAAGTCCAAAGATCAAGGAGGTTTGGGTGTCATCAACTTGAAAAATATGAACTCTGCACTACTTTGTAAATGGCTTTGGATTATGCTTAGCGAAAAGAAAGTTCTCTGGAAGGAGTGGATCTTAAACACTTGCTATGGTGGCAGATTTGACTGGAATGCAGACGTTTCCCATTGCTCAACATTCTGGCGTGGTGTTATGGCAAATGTTCACTGGATGAAGATTGGGACTGAGATTGTAGTTAAAAACGGCCGAAGCATCTCTTTCTGGCATGACTGTTGGTTGCTTCCTATCCATTTGCGTAATGAATTTGCCGATCTGTTTGATATTGCATGCAACAAAAGTGCTACAGTCTGTGCAATGTTTAATGCGAATTCTGCCAACTTTAAATGGAACCTGTCCTTCAGTCGTATTGTAGCTGGTAATGCTCTGCTTTAACTTTGTGGCCTAATTCGTTTGTTAGAAGATGTGCACATTCATATCGATGAGGAGGATGACTTTGTGTGGAAGATTGGTGGTAACTTTTGCGTGAGTGCACTTTATAAGTTGATGAACTTCGCAGGAAGAAAGTACGATGGATTCATGAGAATGTGGAGTTTTAAGGCCGTTCCTGCTAAGGTCAGGATACATATGTGGACGATCATGCACAACAAGCTCAATACAGTGAAAATATTACGGCTAAAGGGTGTTCAAGTTACTGGGGGATGTGTTTTCTGCGCTGACGATGACGAGGACTATCAGCATCTTTTTGTTGATTGCGATTTCGCCTTTTATGTGTGGACGAAGTGTTTAGTTAGCCTTAATATCTTCTTAGACTGGTCTTACTTCATCTCCGACCAATTTCTTTTCTGGAATAGCACTATTATTACATTACCTGACACTGACATCCGCCATATGTTTGCTCTTTTGAACTTTGCTTATGTTTGGATCCTCTGGCATGAACGCAACTCACGAAAGTTTAAATGCAAAATGTAACAGCCCAACTCAGTAATTTTTCGCATTTTTGTCAGGCAAGGAAGAAATCAGGTTTGTTGACACAATCGGAGCTAGAGTGATGGACAGGGCCCGTGGTAGCAGAGCTTGATGTCGCCATGTTTCACTTTATTGGGCTTGCATGCTGTTTTTTTGTTGTAGTTTCATAAAATTTTTGGGCTCTACGTAAACATGCCTGCGTGCATGTATTTTGATTGTACATATTTATGTAAATATATGTAACTATTGTAACTGGTAGTTAGCTCTATGTATGCTGAACACGTTGTACTAGTTTTATGCTTAATGAATGAATGAAGGCGTGAATCTAGTGATTCACTACCTTTTTGCATCAAAAAAAAAAAATATGATTATTTAGTTATAATTATTAGAGAAGGGCAAGTTTAATAGTTTATATTATAAATGAGAAAAAAAAAGAGTTATTACAAACATACATCTTTTACAACCGACGAAAAGAGTTGTAATAGACATCTATTACAACCGTCAAAAAAGAGGAGTTGTTAAAAACATGTATCTTTTACGATTAACAAAAAGAGTTGTAATAAACATTTATTACAACTGGAATAAAAGGGGAGTTATGAAAATAAGTATTTATTACAACTGGTCTAAAAAAACAGCTGTAATAGGCATCTATTGCAACTTGCAAAATTAAAGAGTTGTTGAAAACTAATCTATTACAACTTTCTGAATTGAACAGTTGTAAAAAAACCACTATTACAACTGACACTTTGTGACAGTTGTAAAATTACAGTTGTAATAATGTATTTTTGTTGTAGTGGTCCACTTTATAATTTTTTTTGCTTTAAGAAATCAGACTATTCTAGGCAAGTCGTGCCTTGTACATGGTTCTCAACAAAGCAAAAGAACAGATTTGAAATTTTTACGTTAAGTATGGCCGTAAATGTTGGGCATTCCACACTCTGGGGATTTCCTTTCCATCTACGGTTGCCAGCGTGAAGGTTCCATTATCAAGCTTGCTCAAAATGGAGTACGGTCCTTCCCACTTCGCTCCCATATGAGTTGGGGGTGGAAAGACACGCTTCAGAACCAAGTCTCCGGGTTCCAAGGTTCGGGCTCGAACCTTTTTGTTGTAGTACCGAGCGACCTGTTGTTTGCATCTCAAGGCACGTAGGTCTGCTTCATCCCTCTTTTCTTCGATCATATACAGGGATTCAAGGAGCAATTTGTTATTAGTCATCGGATCATAATAGGTCACTCGGTGAGAAGGTACTTTTATCTCAACCGGGATGACTGCTTCCGTTCCAAAAGCAAGGGAGAAGGGGGTATGTCTTGTTGCCGATTTATACGTTGTCCTGTAGGCCCATAGTGCCAAGGGCAATTCATCAGCCCACATGGCTCTGGCCCGCTTCAGTCTTCTTTTCAAAATGGACTTAATCACTTTATTCGCCGCTTCAACTTGTCCGTTCGATTGCGGGTGCGCCACAGAGGTGTACCGTTTCTCAATATGGTATTTCTGGCAGAAGTTTCTGAATTCAGTGCTATCGAACTGAGTTCCGTTATCCGTTATCACAATCTTTGGAATCCCAAATCGACAGATGATGTTTCTAACGATAAAATTGATCACTCGTTTGGTTGTGATTGTAGTTAGTGGTTCAGCCTCGACCCACTTAGTGAAATAATCTACGGCTACAATAACGAACTTTGCTCCGCCCCTAGCAATGGGGAGACTTCCGATGATATCAATTCCCCACATAGCGAAAGGCCATAGGCTCGTCATTGTTTTTAACTGATTAGGAGGCACTCTAGGTATCTTTGAAAATCTATGGCACGCATCACACCGTCGTGCGTATTTTGCCGCATCCTTGTTTATGGTAGGCCAGAAATAACCATGATGAAACAGCTTATTTGCCAATGTTTGCCCTCCAGTGTGATCGCCGCATTCACCTTCGTGTACCTCCTGCAGCACAAGCTTAATGTCATCATGGGCTATACACCGAAGAAGGGGCATCGAAAATCCTTGTCTATAAAGAACTCCGCCTTGCAGAACGTATCGGGCAGCTTTACGAATTACTTTACGCCTCTCGCTTTTCTTGGTCGGAAGCGTTCCATTCATCAAGAAATTCTTTAGAGGGGTCATCCACGACTCCCTTTCTGGTTCCGCCTCTAGTATTGGATCGATTTCCATTTGATCTATACTAGGGGACCGAAGTACTTCAACGGGAGCTAGCCCGGTCTCTTCACGATCGTCGGATCTAGCCATCTTTGCCAACTTATCCGCCTATTGATTCTCTGACCGCGGAATGTGAGATATGCTGTAGTGATCAAAGTCGTTCAGCAACTCCTTCACTTTCTTCAAGTATAAAATCAAGCTTGCACTTTTGGCTTGGAATTTTCCAGTAACCTGGTTCACAACTAACTTGGAGTCGCAAAAGATGTTCAGCTTTGTGACCTCTAACTCCTTGGCGATCCTTAGTCCGGCTATCAGGGCTTCATACTCGGAGTCATTGTTAGTGGCGTGAAACTCCATCCGGATAGCATAGGATATCAATCGTTTCTCGGGAGTTTCAAGCACTATTCCAGCGCCGGATCTTTCCTCATTCCTAGCGCCATCAGTATACAATCTCCAGGCATTGGGATCGAGAAGTAATTTTGAGGGATCAACTTCTTCGTTTGCTATATCCTCCTCCGGGACGGTAAACTCTGCTATGAAGTCGGCTATCACTTGCCCCCGAATTGATCGTCGGGGCTGAAAGTTCAGGTCAAATTGACTTAACTCAATGTTCCATTTGAGTAATCTTCTAGACCCCTCTGGTCTCTGTAAAACTTGCTTTAGTGGATGATCAGTGTATATGGTAATGGGATGCGCCTGAAAATAATGTCGAAGCTTTGTAGAGGCGATCAGTAAACTATACGCCAACTTTTCTATCCTTGGATAATTACGCTCTGCTGCCGTCAATTTTTTGCTCACGTAATACATAGGTCTTTGGACCTTATCTTCTTCTGTTACCAACGCTGAGCTGATCGTGTGGGATGACACTGCCAAGTACACGAATAAGTCCTCGTGATCCATCAGCTTAGATAATGTCGGAGGTTTCTCCAGGTGTCTCAGTAAGTTCTGAAATGCTTCTACGCAGTTAGGCATCCATTTGAAGTGGCGTTTTCCTCGCTTGATTAATTCGAAGAATGGGATGCATTTGTCCGTAGCCCTGGAGATAAACCTGCTTAGTTCGGCTACTTTTCCTACAAGGCTTTGCACATCCTTAATTTGCCTCGGTTCCTGAATATCTATGATTGCCGCGATCTGGTCTGGATTAATCTCAATCCCACAAGAACTGACGATGAACCCCAAGAATTTTCCGGAGGCGACACCGAATGAACATTTTGTTGGGTTGAGTTTCATCCCGTACTTTCGAAGAATGCCGAACATCTCTTCCTAGTCCGTAGTGTGATGGGAGGATTGCTTGGACTTAACCAACATGTCGTCGACGTATACTTCCATCGTTTTCCCGATCTGGTTATAGAACATTCTGTTGACTAACCGTTGATATGTGGCGCCTGCGTTCTTCAAGCCAAAGGTCATCACTACATAGCAATATAATCCCAGATCCGTGATAAAACTAGTGTGTTCTTGATCTGGAACATGCATTGGAATCTGGTTATATCCTGAATAAGCATCCATAAATGAGAGAAGTTCATGACCCGCCGTCGAGTCCACCAACTGGTCGATCCGAGGTAACGGAAAACTGTCTTTTGGGCAGGCTTTGTTCAAATCCGAGAAATCGATACACGTTCGCCACTTACCGTTGGCCTTCTTTAGCAGGACTGGATTTGAAATCCAGTTTGGGTATATCGAGTTTCCGATAAATCCATTACTTTTTAGCTTTCCAACTTCTTCTTTCAAGGCAGCGGACCTCTCTGGGCCCAGGATTCACCTTTTTTGTTTTACCGGAGGACGTTTAGGGTTAATGCTTAATGAATGGCTCATGATTGATGAAGATATCCCGCACATGTCTGCGTGGGTCCAAGCAAATACATCCAAGTTATTTTTCAAGAAATTCGTCAGTTCTTTAGCGAGATTCAGATTTAACTGGGATCCAATCTTAAGGACCTTCTCTGGGTCACTGTCATCGATCGGTACAACCACAGTTGTCTCGTTGGGAGTCGCCATTCTGCCCCCAGGTTCTTGGTCCTCTCTGGGATCTATATCCTCGGGCAACTCTCTGGGCGACTCTCCTACGGTTATCCTCTTTAGTTGCTATAAGGTCTCCGCCCTCGTAGGGGGAGAAGCGCCCTTGGTTTCTATGTCCCCTCCATTGCGGAGTAGCTTCAGCTTTGCAACATAACATGCTCATGCGGCAACCTGATCTCCTCTGACAATACCAACGCCAGCTTCCGTGGGGAATTTCAATAATAAGCACCAGGGGGCTATACAGGCTCTAAAGTTTGCGAGGGTCGGTCGGCCCAAGAAGGAATTGTAGGGTGATTCAACATCCAAAACCACGAAGGGAAGGATTCTCATTTTCTGGCGTTCTTCCCCAAGCGTAACTGGTAACTCTACATAACCCATTGGAGCGGAGGATGCTCTGTTAAATCCACGGATCCATCCCTGACAGGGCTTCAAGTATTTTATTTCGAGATTCATCTGGTCGAATGTCCTTTTGAAAAGAATATTGACGGAACTCCTGTAATCCACCAAAACCTTATGAACAGTGGCTGGTCCAATAGGTACTGTGATTACAAATGGATCTTCAGTTGGAGCATGGACTCCCATGCTTTCTCGTTCGCGGAAAACGACATCGTCGGACATCATCTTTTGTTGCTTTACTGGGATATTGTCCTCGGGGTTGCTACAATCCCCTACCTCGAGGTGTTGCTTGGTTGCATTGACATACTGATCCAATGCCTTGGAACTGTGTCCGGCGAGATAAAGCCCTCCGATTACGGTGTTGATAACGAGATCTTTTCCCTTTTGCTGGGTCGTTGGCCTGGCAGCAAGTTGATTCTGGTTCTGATTTGGGGCCTGTACGGCTTGCCCCCTATCTCTGGGCGTTACTCTATATTCATCTAATTTTCCTTCTCGAAGAAGCCTCTTGACTACATCCCTTAGGTGACGGCATTCATTCGTCGAATGGCCATGAATCTGATGAAAAAGACAAAACTTCCCCGTTTCGCGTTCTTTCTCCGTCGACTCTCTGGGAGGTGGCCTCTTATTTTGGAGGACGTTGTACGAATCCATGAAGATATTTTCCAAAGTAACATTTATTGGCGTATAACTCTCAAAAGCCCTGGGACGAGTCCTTCTCTGGGAGTCGTTCCCTCGATTCCTCTTCCGGTTGTTGCCGTTACTGTTATTATCATTGTTCCCTGACTGACGACCACCCTGATTACGATTTCCGACATTAACTTCGACCTTCCCCAAGCTGTCTCCTGTCTGCTTAATGGCGACATTGCTCTGGATTTCCTCCTTATCGGCCGTTTTTGCCTTTCGGTTAGCATATACTTCTTCCCGGCATAAATGTACGTTAGCTTTTTCGTAGAATAGCTCTCTAGTATGGGGTGGCTTGCCGGCCAGGTATCTCCCAAATTCAGTGTCTTTATCTACTCCATCAATCAGAGCTGCGACAACGGTTGGCTCATGAGGATCTTTAACTTCAGTAGCGGCCAGGTTGAAACGGTCTACGTACACCCTCAAACTCTCGCCTGGTCGTTGCTTGACAAGGAACAAGTCAATCACACTCTTTGTCTTTTGTGCGTAGATACGGAACTGTTCCACGAACCTTTCACTCAACTCCCTGAAGCTGGAAATTGATCTTACTGGTAAGCGAGTAAACCATAACAATGCTACATCCTCCAAGAATATGGGAAATGCTTTGCACTTGACAGCGTCAGAAGCTGCGGCAGCGGTCATTGACCAAGAATATCTCATCAGATGCTGGACGGGATCAGATCTACCCGCGTAGCGGTTCATCTGTGGCATGTTGAAACGCCTCGAGAAAGTCGCGTCAAAAATATCATCAGTGAAAGGGGTGTGACTGCGGTCAATTCCCCAATCTTCATTCCATTGTCCACGGCTATCTGCCAGGATTTGATGGATCATAGCTGCAACATTTGCACTGGTCAGCGGAGGTTCGGGGTCAGTGCTTCTTGCTCGACGGGGTTCTCTAATCTCTCTTCCGGGAGTAGTCACAAAATCCGGGGCTCTGATTGGGCTTCGTTGTCCCCTGTTACCATGAGCATTTGCGCGGCGATGGGGCTGAGGTAGTCTGTTCTGTACAGGACTGTCCACACCTCGAGCTCTAGGAGTTGCGGCGTGATCGTTCACATTACGGTTTGAGGGTCCCGCATCCAGTGCTTCTTCTTCTCGTGATGGCAGGGTTCCAAATCGAAGCTGGTCTATGTTCTCGGGTCTCTCGTATGGTCGCCGCGGAGGTCTCGGCGATTCCTCTGACGAATAAGAATATTCCGGGGTGAGCGGACGAGCTGGTGGCGTCCTTTGCCTTGCGAGTTCATTAAGCCTTCTATCCATAACAGTCAATTTTTTTCGCAGGACGGAGCTTTCCTGCCTTTGAGCAGCCAATTCATCAAACAATCTTTCCCACATTTCGGAAAAGCGAGAGAGATCCCCCTCAGTAACAGGAGCAGAAGGGTCATAGTGATCATCATCGCTTTCCCTTATGCGCAAAGAGCTTGAGCCAGGTCGAGCGGAGGGGCCAGGACGGTAGGAGCGAGTCATAGGCACCTTTCCAGGTCGAGTTGTAGTCCGATAATCAATTCGGATCGCTGTGGATCGAGGATGATGGCTCGCAGCGCCCCCCTGGGATCGGTTCGTGGTCACGGTACGCAGAGGATTCGAGGCGTTATCTCGGGATCGAGTAACAACCCCTTCAGCAGTCTGGATCGCCTCGTTCTCATCGACTCGGAGCGTGGCATCTTCATCGCATCGGTTCTCCCCCGGCGCTCCGCGATCCAAAGTTTCCTCATTGCCTAGCTCATGCACACTTTCTTCAACTGCTTCATTCGCGGTTTCATTGGTTCGTGAAGCGCATGCTTCCTTAGATCTCTTTCCAGCCATGATATCAGATGTCGCTGGAATCTTCAAAGAACTGAATAGTGAAGTTTTAGGATTGTTTTCTCAGTGAAAGCACCAAAATGTTAGATCAAAATTTGGACCTGACACCCAAATTGTCCTGATTCTTATAGAGTATTAACTGAAGAATGAAGAAAAAGCAGAAAACACACAGAATTTATAGTGGTTCGGCATTAACGAGCCTACGTCCACTTTATATGATATCGATTATACTTTGAATCCCAATACAATCAATGATTTCTCTCTAGCTCACTTTTACAATTGTGATTTCCCTCAGTAATCTAGTTATAAAACTGATAAGAAATGGTGATATGACAATAATGGGGGAATCAGTACTCAATATTGCCAAAAAGCTCCCAAAAAATGCCAAACTCTGGGCTATTTATAGCTGATTTTGTCAGGCGGATCGTGGTCACACGTGGAACGAATCCCGAGAACATCGGATCGTATCGTTGCCGATGAGGAAATAGTCAAATTAGCCGTTGTGGACAGGTGTCGCGATCCCCTTGAAAATTGGATCGAGCAAACGGAGAGAATCAGTCAAAATGACAGTTGGGGAAACGTGTCGCTGGATCCGTGCATCTCGGATCGCCGAAGACTAGCTCGTGCTTGAATGGGTCAGAGGTTTTGCCGTGCATCACGGGATCGGATCAGTGTATTCTGGTCAGTAGTGTATGTACGGCAATGGGGACGATCCGATGAGGTGCGATCCGTTGAGGGGCGATCCGATGAGGGGCGATCCTCTAGTGCGATCCGTTCCTTCATGTACTTAGGGAACATAGTTTCAAACTTTCTTCTTGTGAGTGAACCTGGGTGGCTTGGTCAAAAAGCTAGCCAACAATCGCTATTTTTATTTATTTAAAAATATCAAATTCAATCAAAACAACGCTTCAGGACATAACACGGACGTGGCGCTGTTTATCTCCAGATTTGATTTACATATATCAGAAAATCTAACCATTGGATCTTCAAAAAATTTATATCATTAGAAAGATCTTTTCAAAACGAATCCAACCGTTTCAGTTTTGGGAAAATCTGACGGTCGGATCTCCCGCACTAATCGTTTGAAGTTACAATTTCGAAATACGAACTACAGCGTCGTTATTCGATTTAATTTAATTATATTTATATATATATATAAATATAAACGATTCTGGCGCTGTTTTTCTTCAGATTTGAATTAAACATTCCAGACAATCCAACCGTTGGATCTGTACAAAGTTTGTGCCGTTGGAAAGATATTCCCAAGGCGAACCCAACGGTTGTGGTTTCGGGAAAATCCGATGGTCGGATCTCCCGCACTAATCGTTTGAAATCACGATTTCAAAATACGAACTACAGCGTCATTATTCACTATATTTTAATTATCTTTAGATAAATAAATATAAATATAATTCTTTCTTCGATTTCAAAACTATATCCACTTTATATATTTGATAAAAATGATATTTTTATCCAACAGACATTTATTTCAACACTTCACTATTTTTAACAATTCATGTATATAATAAAAATGTGATTTTTATTGTAAAACAATTTATTTCAAAACATGACTATTTTATATAGTTCATACAGATGATAAAAATATGATTTATAAAACAATTTATTTCAAAACATGAATGTCGTTCAACACATGAATTTTTATTCAACACATGAATTTCTATTCAGCACACGAATACAGTTTCAACACATGAAAATAATTCTAACACATGAATATTATTGAAAATTTCGGCAGCATAACGGCAGGGTAGTTAAAACCGGGACCGTCCCTAGTATGGCTCCTCGCTCTACATTAAAACCTCGCGGTTTCTGACAATGGGGATTCATGCATCTAGTTCGCACGCAGGCGGCATGTTTTATTTTCATTTCCACAATCCTATTCTAATTTGGTTCCACCACAAATGGGTATTTTTCAACCACAATCAATCATTCTCAACCACAAACAATTCTATCAACCATTCGCATTATTCACCAAATTTCACATCAATCAAATAATCCCAACAGTATCACAACCAATAAATATCGTCCATGGTCTGTGGACGAGGGGAGTGTGTATATATATATATATATATATATATATATATATATATATATATATATATAAAATCGTATATAAATATATTTCAATTCACTTCAATTCATTTCAATGTCATTTCATCGCATATATAATTTTTACAACGCATATATAACTTATACATCAAACATACAACTTATACAACGCTTATACATGAGGTGTACAACGCTTATATAACTCATACATCAACTATATAATTTATACATCGTTGTTTTCCATATCGTTTATAAATTAGAAATCTCACATTGGGTTCCACTCCAACAAAAATAGCAGAAGGCTCAGAAAAATATGCAGTCTCTTCTAGAATGTAGAAGACGTCCACACGAGTTCACTATCTTTTGTTTCACTGAATTTCGTCAACAAACGAAAAAGATATGATTTTTACAGTGAAATCATAAATGGTAGCGCTTCAAAGTGCTATGATATATAAAATAATTTTAACTGTCGTTACCTATCTTGAATCTTCGAAACTAGGTCTTCAGATTTCGCGCGAATCGATGCGCGATATGACGATCAGCCTTCACCCCCTTGTCGGGCTTGGAGTGGCGCACTCAGGGGTTCCACCCTCGTCGAACCCGAACTATAGGTGGCGGAGGATTTTGGTGCGAACGGCGGCGACTTCCTGGCCTTGGATCTCGACGAAGAAGCAACGAGGGAGGGCGAATCCTATATGGATTTGAAGAGGAGGCTCGGATCTTCAAAAAGTTCCAAAGCGGAGTGTGGTTTCATTGAGAGATGTAAGAGAAAAAGAGGAGGGAAGGATGGGATGAGTTCCGCCATCGACTTCAGGGGGTATCGGGGAAGAAGACTAATGATGGCCAATAGTAATTTTTTATTTTATTTTATAATTTTTAAATTCTCATAAATACCCCTTGTCACACATGAACACCAAACCAAACCCAACGACTGCCGCTCGTAGCTAAATACCCCCATTCCGAACACAATGGGATATTTTTCGTAGGCTTATTCGACTGTTTCAGTTAGTTTCCCTTCAAATTAAAATATAAAACATTCAATATTTGATTTGAATGTACATTTCAATTTGCCAAGGGCACAAACTGATTCGAAAAATTCTAGAAAAATAAACCTAGCTATGTTTTGATGCTACGGTCCCAACAAAACTAGTTTCGTCGAATTCTGAGATCGTTTGAAAAATGGCCATTTTCTGGTCGATCCAATTTAACTATAATTGACCAAAACACATTTTCCTTCGCCACGCACACTTATTAACATCAAAATTTTTGAAATTTGAAACCTAGCAATAATTTGACATCCCGGATCCAACAAAAGTGGTTTCGTCGAATTCTGAGGTTGTATCCAAAATGCCTATTTCCAAGGGCGATATATTCTCTATAGCGACCTTTATGAAAATTCATTTGGCCATAACTTTTGATTCCCGCTATGAAACTTTGATCTTTCAGATTCGTTAGAAAGATATTCACTAACAGATTTAAATATTTTTGGTTTCACTCAAATCCGTTTTATTTTGCATCCGGTATAGTCAGTTAAAGTTTGAATTCAATTTTTGAAACTGCAGCGCCATTTCAGGCCTTGTTTATAATTCAAATTAATTATATTCATTTTCAACATCGATTAAAACATACATTTCATCGCTATTATTTAAAATATTTATTTTAAATACTTAAAATTCACTAAAATAGCCAATTTAAAATTTTTAAACTGGTTCAGATTTTCCGGGTTGTTACAACCGGGGTGTGAGGCTCGCGAATCCACGCTACACAAAGCTATGCCACACAGGCCATGCTTTGATCATCAACCACAAGACTTTGCTTTTCAACAGAAGCCTTGATCATTTTCCATTTAGGCATGCCACACAGGGAATTCACTCCAGGCGTTTGATATCCATCAATATATAACCTATGAGCTCGTACGTCTTAGAAAACGGCGTTAAGCAAGATAATAAATTCTCCGCAGCCAAACAGATATATATTTAATAGAAATCAATCACACAGAATAAAATCCAATGTCAGACACACAGTCAATTTACAAGTTGGTTCTGGGTCTGAACGAAACTGGAGGCACCTAGTACCCCGCTTATCCATCGATCTCCAAGTACGTCTGGACGATCACCAACTGATTCCCTCCTCTTAGCTGTACGGCCCAATCATGATCATCAGTAATTATCCAAACAACGTCAAGACACCCTGTCTTCAACGACCGTCTTCATCTTCGACTTATTGTCGTATTAGTTATTCAGAATGGGATAATCCCGGTCTTTCCGAATAACTCGCGTATATAATAAACATGTGTTACACAAACACAACATATGCCTCTTTCCAATTCATCAGTCACTAACTACAAATCAAAAAGAGAATAATTCCCCAAATATTAACCCCGAAGGCCGAAACCAACATCAGATCAATACCCAGGAAACCGTTCTGCTTAGCTAACCTACAGTTAGTTTCTAAATTTCACATTCTTGGGGAAAGGTTCCCATTAATTTTATCAAAGATAAATTCTTTTAAATTTATTCTTTAATGTTCTTTTGAATATCATTTCAAACTAGTCGGGATTAGCGAACCACACCGAAGTAATCATTTGTTTTAATTTTCCAATCCCAACCTATTCATCCCATGAAGTAAAACTGGTTATACTTCATATCTAACACCACAGTGTTATCGGTAAATTCAATTACCATTTCACGTTCAAATCTAATTAAAGATTTAACTATCGCCTGGAGCAAAACTGGTGATACTCCATTCTCGATCTTTTCAGTCTAATTAAAGATTCATTAAAACTCCACTTAGTTTTAATCTTTAACTGGGTTAAAGAATCAATGCCATTTAAAACACGGTTCACGATAAACCCCAAAATCACGTCACATTTCAATCAGTCCCTAACCGTAAATTAGCAAGTGAGCAATTCCCTAAGTATTAACCCCGAAGGCCGAAACCAACTTCAGATCAATACCCAAGAAACCATTCAACTTAACTAACCTCCAGTTAGTTTCTGATTTTCTTCACTCCGTTGGGTCAAAGAACAGTATTATTGAAGATACCGTTCATGACAACCCAAATTCACATTCTATTAATTATCGGGTTAAAGAACAAGTGTTATTTAAAACACCGTTCACGATCAACCCAAAAATCAATTCAAATTCAATTCCAATTAAATACCATTTAATTGGTACACTTCATTAAACCTAAAATAAAAAAAGATTTAATCTTTTTCTCAACTAGGTTAGTGTTAATGAAGACACCATTCACGACAAACCCCAAATCACATTTGATATTAAATACAAAGCTCTGAATAGAAAATATATTGGCTTATATTTAATATCAAATTCTACGACCAACAAATATCGTATTAGAAATAACGATATAAATATATCTTTCAAATTCCCATAACAATATCTGTATCATCACGAAATCCAACATTTAAATATTCCAAAGGCAATTTCGATTCAAATCCATTCCAATTCAATTATTGGAAATTCTTGTTATTTTCAAAACCATTTAAAATTCAATTTATTTATTTCAAAAATAAATTGATTTTAATTCTAGTTCAAAACTAGTTCATTTCGATAAAAAACTATTTTTATCTTTTTAAATATGGATTTTTTCATCCCAGTTTTTCCCAAATCATTTCTTATGATTTTACACAAATTATTACTATTTTTAACAATTTTATCAAGGCCCGTATAGTCGATTTCCATCAATGGCCATCAAACTGCACTTACAGCGACCTTTTCCAAATTTGATTTGGGCATAATTCCAAATCCAAACGTTAGATCTCAGATTTCTAATGTTCATTGGAAAGCCCTTTTCGATACGAACCCAACGATTCCTGTTTCAGAACAATCTGACGGTCGGATCTCCCGTAATATCCATTCGAAGTTAATGGTCGAAATTCGCGAAGTACCGTCGCGCGGCGCGTTCTATTCAGGCCATTATATATATATATATATATATATATATATATATATATATATATATATATATATATATATTTCATCGATTTCCTTTTAAAACGTATTTTATAAATCGTTTTAAATTCGGTTTCAAAACGATTTCAACTTCATATTCAATTTCTAATCAAAATTGAATATTTCCTTATAAATTCATTTTAAATTCATTTCAAATTGATTTCAATTCAAATCAATTTTTAATTCAATTTTAGTTCATTTTCAATTCAATTTCAATTCGAATTCATTTCTATTCAATTTCAATTCGAATTCAATTCTATTTAATTTCAATTCGATTCGAATTTATTTTATTTTCAATTCAATTCGAATTCTAATTCGTTTCAATTCAATTCGAATTCTAATTCGTTTCAATTCAATTTAATTCGAATTTCATTTCAAAATATTCGATTTTGAAATCACTTTTCAATATTCATTATAAAAACGAATATAATCGATATAAATATCGTTCGCGTCAAAATAGCGCATATCTAATCAACACGGCTTTATATATTTCTATTTCAAATATTCTATTCAAATATTTCGTTTCAAATATTTCTTCTCAAATATTTTATTCAAATATTTCTCTTTAAATATTCTATTTCAAAACTGGAATGAGGCCCAATCAGTTGCCATAGATTTTATTTCTATGGATTTCCATACAATGCATGTATATATCAACAATGACAAATAATCAACCATCATCCAAAGTGCATTCTACACTGTATAAGCATCAAATATAGATATTCAACGCTTATAACAGTCTGTCAATCAATCGATCGACATACAACTAATTATTGGGATTAGTGTATGTCATATATCACCCCAATACATGTGTGGGGTTTCAAACAATCAAACACAAATTTTATTTGTGCAGTTGGGCAATGTGTAAAATTTATCGTTCCAATCAATATCAGTCAAATGTGTGTATAGAAACAAATCGTCCGATTTGTTTATATTTATTTCATTTTAAATACACGTTAAAAATTCTATTTTCCACTATAAAATATTTTTAAATATATAAATAATTTATTTCACATCACACCATCAACTACACATCAAAATCAAACATGCAAGCATACAAGCTGTCCATGTTCTGTGGACGACGGGTGTCGGGTGCTACTAAACACCGTCTGCATCCTAGTATATATTTCAAACTAGAAATAGATTAAAAGTGAGGAGTTCTCACCGGCTAGATAAACCAAACGTCACGACTCTTCTTTTGTAGAAATCTTCGCCGTGTTCGCCTTTTGCCAATTTCACTGCCCGTAGCCACTACATATATAAAAATCACATTTTTATATTGTTGCTATGTATATAAAAATCATAGCTTTAATTATAAAAATCCGATCTTTCTAAATTATGAGAATCTTATTTTTATTTTTCAAAGAAAAAACTTATTTTGAAACAAAGAAAAAATCTAATCTTTAGACAAAGAAAAATCTAATCTTTTAAACAAAGAAAAATCTAATCTTTTAAACAAAGAAAAATCTAATCTTTTATAAAAAGAAAAATCTAATCTTTTAAACAAACAAAAATCTAATCTTTTAAACAAAGAAAAATTTAATCTTTTAAACAAAGAAAAATCTAATCTTTTCATATAAAAATTATATTTTTACCTAAACAAAAATCTCATTTTTCAATTCTAGAAATCTAATCCCATTTCGTTAGAAAAAATCAAATCCTTTTTAAATATAAAAAGAAAATCTTTTCATTTTAAAAATCATACTAATTCCAGTAAAAAAATCATGTTAGTCTCTTAGTAAATATCAAGTTAATCTCAGTAAAAAAAAAACAAGTCAATCTCATAGTAAATAAATAAAAAAAGAAAGAAAAGGGGGAGGGACTCACTAAGGGTGTGCCGGTCGAAGGTGGCAGGCGGGCGTCGATCATCGGCTGCAGATTCAGAGGAGGTGGAGGTCGAGGAGGGGGCAGCGAAAGGAGGAAAGGGTGGTTGAGGGTTTCAGAGGGGGGCGCGGCGTTCTCGTCTGAAGGAGGGAGGAGAGATGGGGGATCGGAGGGGTGGTGGTGCACCTAGAGGCGGCGGCGAGCCCCCCTTTGCGATCGTCGATCACGATTGGACCCCTTTTCTTATTTTTTTTATTTACTCTAATTGGGTTTGACTGAGGAAGGAAGAAAAAAGGGGGTTGACCCCAGTATATATTTATATATTCAATTCTATTTTTTTATTTCCAAAAAGGTAGTTTAAAATTCGAATTTGAAACCAAACCCATCGACTGTCGTCCCTAGATAATTACCCCCATTCCGAACATAATGGGATATGTCCGGTAAGCCGATTCGACTGTTTCGATCTGTTTCCGTCAAAATCAACATATAACTCAATATATTGAATTTGAACGTGCATTTCAATTTACTGGGGCCACATACAAACTCTAAAAATTTCCGAAAAATATTTTCTAGCTTCGTATTGACAATACGGTCCTAACAAAACTAATTTCATCCAATTCTGAGACCGTTTGAAAAATGGCCATTTCCCAGTCGATTAAAATCAACTAAAACTGGTCAAATGCGTTTTCCTTCGCCACGCTCACATATTGATTCGAAAAATTACGAAATTTGAAACCTAGCAATAACTAGACATCACGGATCCAACAAAAGTGGTTTCGTCGAAAACTGAGGTCATTTGCAAAATTTCCATTTTTAAGGGCCAGAATTCCATAGCGACTAATCTGAATTTTCAACTGGGCATATCTTTTCATTCCCGCTATGAAATCTTGATTTTTCGGATTCATTGGAAAGATATTCTCAATTAGATTTTATTATTTTTGGTTCCACTAAAATCCGGTTTATTTTGAATCTAGTAAATTCATTTGAAATTTGAAATCGAATTATCGAACTACCCGCCATTTTCAATTCCTTATATATATATATATATATATAAATATTTATATTCAAACGACGATTCGAATAAATATATACATTCGAATTTCATTCAAAATAAATTTCTCGTCGTTATTATTTAAAATAATTCATTTTAAATATTCAAAATTCAATAACATTGCCAAAATAAAAATTTTAAATTGGCTCTGATTTCCAGGTTATTTCAAGCGTTAAGATCGCATTATAACGGCAGTGTTAAGATTGCTGTTTAGAATTTACAAAACATTTATTATAACGGCAGCGTTAAAATCGCTATTTAGAATTTACAAAACATTTATTATAATGGCTGCTTTAAAATCGCTGTTTCCAAATATTTGGTTTATATAAAAATATAACTTGTACTTATTGATTCAATTAATAAATAAATAAATAAATTTGATTCAAAACAGAAAGTAAAAATAACTAATTCCCTAAATTTGATATAATCGAATTCCAATAAATAGCTCGCTTTGAATAATCTATATTCGATTATCTTCCGAACTTTGGAATTTATCTACCATTTCAGGTTGATTCAAATTCTAAATTCACTTCCTTTCCAAATCCTTGCCCAATTCCTTTATAACCGTTTCAACTTACCGAAATGTTATTACAATTTATTTTATATTCCAAATGTTGGAATAAAACTCATCATTTTAAAACGATTATCTGTCCCCCTTTCTCTTTCAAGTTCCAATTTGGATTCGTATTTCAAATCTAAATTTCCTTTATAGATATTTCGTTTGCGAAATATTTGCTTTAAACCATTCCCTTAAATCGTGAATATACTTCCTTTATATACCATTAGATCCATACTTATAAAAATATCTTAACCCCAATTTTTTTATTTATAACTTCTATTCGGAATTAATTATATAAGTCTTATTTCCTTTTTATTTCAATCATATAAAATCTCATTTAAAATTTCCTTGATAATTGCTAAGTTTAATCTCATTCCCAAATATTGGTTTCAAAACCCTTTTCCACTTTTTCGTATAAATTCAAATTTTGAATTTATATTCCAATTTATCCAATGATAAATAAATCACTTAATTTATATTCTCGTTTATAAGCAACTCCTTGTTTTCTCCATTAATACGTTTCTAATTTCAACTCTATTACATTTCTATTTTGGAAATAAATTTCCCTTTAAAAATTCAAATTTCATTTTCTATGTTCAAAAATATTTTACGGTATACCAAAATTCTAGGGCCAGGGTAGTTCAACACAGCTGTAATAACCCGGAAAATCTGGGCCAGTTTAAAAATTTTATTTTAGCAATTTTAGCTGAATTTGAATATTTAAAATAGATTATTTTAAATAATATCGACGACAAATTTATTTTGAATAGAATTCAACGTATATATTATATACGTCGTCGTTAGAATATAAATAATTATATATAATTATAAATAGAATTGAAAATGGCGCGGTAGTTCGATAATTCGATTTCAAACTTCAATTGAATGTACCGGGTGCAAAACAATCCGGATTTTAGTGAAACCAAAAATAATAGGATCTAATTGGTAATATCTTCCCAACGAATCCGAAAAATCAAGATTTCATAGCGGGAATCAAAAGATATGTCCAGTTGAAAATTCTGAATAGTCGCTATGGAATTCAGGCCCTTGAAAATAGCCATTTTGCAAATGACCTCGGATTTCGACGAAACCACTTTTGTTGGATCCGTGATGTTTAATTATTGCTAGGTTTCAAATTTCATAATTTTTCGAATCAATATGTGAGCGTGGCAAAGGAAAACGCGTTTGGCTAGTTTCAGTTGATTTTAATCGACTGGAAATTGGTCATTTTTCCAACGGCCTCAGAATTCAACGAAACTAGTTTTGTTAGGACCGTATCGTCAATACGAAGCTAGAAAATATTTTTCTGCAATTTTTCGAGTTAGTACGTGGCCCCGGTAATTTGAAATGTGCGTTTAAATTGAATATATAAAGAATTATACTTTAAATTTAACGGAAACTGATTGTAACAGCCAAATCAGCCTACGATACATATCCCATTATGTTCGGAATGGGGGTAAAACGCTATGGACGACATGCGGTGGGTCTCGTTTCGAGTTCGAAAATAAAAGTTGCTTTTCAGGGTTAAATAAATAATAAAATATATTTTATATATAATCTCCTTCAACCCCTTATCTCCTCAGCCGTTTATTAATCGAAAAAAAATAAACCTAACCCTAAAACCCCCGCCGCGCTTGCCATCGCGCAACCGCCAAGGCCTCAGCGCCTCCCCGATGCCCACCCTCCTTTCCATCGACGACCCCTTCCTCCTCCATCTCCCGTTCGAAGATCGAACGCGACCCCAGAAACCCTACACCCACCTGGAGCCGCGTCGCCATCGACCAGGGCCACCGCCCGCCGCCTGCGCCCGCCTCCTCCACCACCCCATCACCCGCTCCAATTCCCTCCCTTCTGATTTCCGACAGAAATGATTTTGGCCGAAGTTTGGGTTCGCCTGGAACGGATTAAAACGAGAGAGGGAGACACGGTCTTTTTTTTCAATAGAAGGTAATTTTTATTTATTTATTTATTTATTTATTTTTATTTATTTCCTTTTAATTTATATACCTTATTATAAAAATCTGAAAATTAAAATGTAAATTAGCATCCTTGTTTAAATTTAAATTAGCATTCTTGTTTAAAATATATTGCCTTGTTTTTAAAAATAAATTACATTGTTTTAAAATATAAAATCATATTGTTTTGAAGAAAAATAAGCATTGTTTAAAATCGGTTTTTATATATAAAAAAAAAATAGAAGAAGGAGCATTATTTTTAAATATTTATAGCAAGAATAGAAAAATGGTTTTAGAAATGAGACTAAAGTAAACAAGATCATATTTTTAAAGTAAGCAAGATTCGATTTTCAAAGTGAACGGGATTTGATTTCTAAAATAAAAAGATTTGACTTTTAGAAATGAAAAGAATATATTTTTTATATATAAAAAGATTATATTTTCAAATAGAAAGAGATCATATTTTTATATAGAAAATGACGATCCAAGAATATAATTTTTATTATGAAGTTAGTTTTTAAAATAGGATCTTTGTTTATATATGTTGTTTTGAAAATGAAAATAATACGATTTGTATGTATTTAGATTTGAAATAAAAATACGATCTATACGTATAGAGATTTAGAATAAAAATATGATTTTTATTACGAAGACAATGAAATAAGAATGTTATTTTTACGATGAACAGCGTGAATCAGATTGCGATGGAACCACTAAAACAAATCCAAGATGTTCAGAAGTTCAGAAATATAAAATGGCGGTGTGGATCCCCTCGGTGAGAACTCCTCACTTTTATTTTAAATATCTAGTTAAAAATATATACTAGGATGTAGACGGTGCTTTGCAGCACCCGACACCCGTCATCCACAGACCATGGATGGCTTGTTTGTTAAATTGTCTGGTTGTGTAGTTGGTTAGTTTATTTGGTCTGAATTGAATTGTTTGGTGAAATGAAATGGATATGATTGATGTGTGAATGGCGTGGGCCTCCACTAGACCGGGGATAAGGCTAGGCCTAGTCCCGTTTCTAGTATCGTGCCTATATGCTGCCGAAATTTTCTAAAATAAGTTAGACAAAATAAAAATATCATTTTATTTTGTAAATGAACTGAATAAAAATTCATGAGTTAAAATAAAATATTTTATCGTTAAAAATATAATTTTTAACGTGAATGTGAATAAATGAATAGTTATAAACAAATCGGCCGATTTGTTTATATATACACTGATTTGACTGATATTGATTGGGTCGATAAATTTTACACATCACCCAACTACACAAATAAAATCTGTGTTTGATTGTTGAAACCCCACACGGGTGTTGGGATGAGAATTGGCGTACACTAATTCCAATAAATTAATTGTATGTTGATCGATTGGTCGACAGACTCTGTAAGCGTTGATTATATACATTTGATGCTTATGCAGTTGTGTTGTGCACTTTGGATGATGGTTGATTATTTATGGTTGCTATTATATACATGTATTGTATGGAATCCATATAATTAACATTATATGGTAATTGATTGGGCCTCATTCCAATTGTGAAAATAAAGAATATTTTAAAAATAAAGATTAACGTGTTGACGGTACTCATTTGTTGAGATTAGTCATGTGGTGAAAGAAATATAGATTCATGTGTTGAATAGAATGAATATTCATTTGTTGAAAAGAGTAACGAAGTTATTGAAAAATATAAAGCCGTGTTGATTAGAGATGCGCTATTTTGACGCGAACGATATTGATATCGATTATATTAGAATTGAATAGAAATTGAATTCGAATAGAATTGAATAGAAATTGAATTCGAATAGAATAGAATTGAATAGAAATTGAATTCGAATAGAATTGAATAGAAATTGAATTCGAATAGAATTGAATAGAAATTGAATTCGAATAGAATTGAATTGAAATCGAATTGAAATTGATTTGGATTGAAAAGAAAGTTGAAACTGTTTTTGAAACGAATTCAAAACTAATTATATAATTCGTTTTAAATAGAAATCGACGAAGTATATATATTATATATATATTATATATATAATATAATGGCCTGAATAGAACGCGCCGCGGCAGTTCGTAAATTTCGACCATTTATTTCAAACGGACCGTCGGATTCTCCTAAAACCGGAACCGTTGGTTTCGTATCGAAAAGAGCTTTCTAACGAATATTAGAAATTCGAAATCTAACGGTTGGATTTGGAGATACGTCCAAATAAAATTTGAAAATGGTCGCTGTAAGTGCAGTTCGATGGCCATTGTTGGAAATCGATTGTACGGGCCTTAATAAAATTATTAAAAATAGTAATAATTTGTGTAAAATCATAAGAAATGATTTGGTAAAAATTTGGGATGAAAAACTCCATATTTGAAAAGATAAAAATAGATTTTTATCGAAATGAACTAGTTTTAAGTAATCAGAATTTCTAATATATTTGATTGAATTTGAAATGGGTTTATCGTGAACGGTGTTTTAAATAACACTAGTTCTTTAACCCGATAATAAATAGAATGTTATTTGGGTTTGTCGTGAACTGTGTTTTAAATAACACCTAGTTCTTTAACCCAGTAAAAGGAGTTTTAATGAATCTGCAATTAAATTGAAATGTGAATTGATAATCTGAATTATCAAATTTAGAAATTGAGCGAGAATGGAGTATTACCAGTTTTGCTCCAAAGCGATAGTTAAATCTTTAATTAGATTTGAACGCGAAATGGTAATTAAATTTACCGATAACAACGTGGTGTTAGTTATGGGGTAATAACAGTTTTGCTCCATGGGATAAATAGGTTGGGATTGGGAAATAAAATAAATAATTACTTCAGTGTGGTTCGCTAATCCCGACTAGTTTGGAAAACCATAATATGGTTTGAAATGATATCCAAAGGAAGATTAAAGAATAAATTTAAAAGAATTTATCTTTGATAAAATTAATGGGAACCTTTCCCTAGGAGTGTGAATATCTGAATTGGAATGAGGCGTACGTTGTGTTTGTATAACAATTGTTTATTATATACGTGGGTTATTCAGAAAGGCCGGGTCTATACCCATTCTGAATAACCGATTCGACGATAAGTCGAAGAGATTGAAGACGGTGCAAGACCGACGATCTTCACATCGAATGGAGGGGTGCTACTGACGCTTACGATGGGAGTAGCTACCTTGAAGGGGGCTGAAGTGGTAGCCGTCCGGACGTGCTTGGAGGTCGACGGATATGCGAGGAAAGTGCCTCCGGTTTCGTTCAGACCCAGAACGGACTTGTAAATGGATGGTGTGCCTAACATTGTATTCCTTTATATTGTATTCGTTGATCTCTGCTAAATATATATCTGTTTGGCGGCGGAGAATTTATTCTCTTGCTTAACGCCCTTCTCTGAGACATACGAGCTTAGAGGTTATATATTGGCAGAAATCAGTGGTACGATATGGATTGATAGTGTGGCATGCTGAGATGCAGTGATCCAGACTTTTGTTGAAAAGCAAAGTTTGGTGGATGATGATCAAAGCGCAGTTTTAATATAGCATGGCTTTGTGTATAGCGTTGATTCGCGAGCCTCACACCCCGGTATGGTGGTAAACTGATGGTTTGATCAGTATGCTTTTTCGTGGATGGGCACCTTCATGGTGTCGTGGATTCGGTCGACCGAGATTGAGCTTAGTGCTCAGAGGGTGTAACAACCCGAAAATCTGGGCCAGTTTAAATTTTTTATTTTGGCAATTTTAGCGAATTTTGATTATTTAAAATGAATTATTTTAAATAATATCGACCGAGAAATTTATTTTCAATAGAATTCGACGTATATATTATACGCGTCGTTGTTGGAATATAAATATTTATGTATAATTATAAATAGAATGGAAAATGGCGCGGTAGTTCGATAATTCGATTTCAAACTTCAATTGAACGTACAGGGTGCAAAACAATCCGGATTTTAGTGAAACCAAAAATAATGGGATCGAATTGATAATATCTCTCCAAAGAATCCGACCAATCGAAATTTCATAGCGGGAATCAAAAGATATGTCCAGTTGAAAATTCTGAATAGTCGCTATGGAATTCAGGCCCTTAAAAATTGACATTTTGAAAACGACCTCGGATTTCGACGAAACCAGTTTTGTTGGGTCCGCAGTGTCAAGTTATTGCTAGATTCCAAATTTCGTAATTTTTCAAATCAATATGTGAGCGTGGCAAAGGAAAACGCGTTTGACCAGTTTCAGTTGATTTTAATCGACTGGAAATTGGCCATTTTTCCAACGGTCTCGGAATTCGACGAAACTAGTTTTGTTAGGACCGTATCGTCAATACGAAACTAGAAATAATTTTTTTGGGAATTTTTAGAGTTAGTATGTGGCCCCGGTAAATTGAAATGTGCTTTTAAATTGAATATATAAAGATTTATATTTTAAATTCAACGAAAACTAATCGTAATGATCGAATTGGCCTACGGGATATATCCCATTGTGCCCGGGATGGGGGTATTTAGCTAGGGGCGACATTCGTTGGGTTTGATTTGAAGTCCATAACGAGGTTGAATTTTAAAATGAATTAAAAGAATAAAATAATATAAATATATATATATATATATATATATCTCCAATCAAACCTAGTCAACCCTAACACTTTCAAACCGCGGTCAAACCCGCCTCCTTCTCCAGAACGAGGGCGGAAATCACCCCCAAATTCACGCGCCTCCACCCACGCTCGCCACCCACATCCAGGTCGGCGCCCCCTCCAACCGACAGCCCTTCCTCCTCCTTCCCTCTCCTCTTCGATTCTCTCTCCTCGTGTGAGCCGCGTCGTGAAACCCGAGCCCCCTTCCTAACCCTAGAACCGATCGGAGAACGCACCGGAGGGGCTCCACCACCGCGAGCTTCCCCCTTCGCCAGCCTCGGCGTCGCCAACTCCAAACCCTTCTCCGAACGATCACCTGTAAGCTTTATTTCCCTTTCTTTTTTTTCTTTCTTTACGATTTTGATTTCGATTTTTTTTCCGAATTTAAAAACTGAATTTTTAGTTTGTTAAAAACTGAATTTTTAGTTAGTTAAAAACTTAATTTTTATTTAGGGAAAAACTGAATTTTTAGATTTTTAATAAAAGAAAAATACGATTTTTCATTAGAAGAAAAATTAGATTTTTCAATAGAAAAGATGAGATTTTTATGGTGCGAAGTTTATATTGTTAAATTAGTGAAATTTAGATTTTCTTTGAAAAAATATATATATAACTTTGTTTTAAAATAGAATAAAATATACTTTGTTTTAAAAATATAAAATTGGCAATGTTTATGAAATAAAGTTAGCCTTGTTTTTAAAATAGAAAGAATAGAAGAAAAAAATATGATATGATTTTTGATATGAATAGCAAGATTTAAGATTGAATTTGTATATAGAATGAAAAGGAGATTTTTATATAAAGGACAGTATGGAAGAAGTGATTTTAAAGAATATATACATCTTATGGAAGAAGCGATTTTAAATAATATATGCATCGTATAGGAAATGTGATTTTTATTTTCTAGAGAACAAAGCAAAAAAAAAAAAATTGTGATTTTTATTTAGATATGAAGTTAAGGTATAAAAATAGAATTTTTATCTATATAGTAGCGATAGAAAAATGTGATCTTTGAATATGAAGTAGCGTTATAAAAATATAATCATTATTAGAAGAAGAGCGTAATAAAAATATAATTTTTATAACAAAGTAGCGAATTAAAAGTATGATTTTTATATACTAGAGAATATGAAAATGTGATTTTTATATATGTAGTGAATACGAGCGACGAAAGTAGCAAAAGAAGGAATGGCGAAGATTTCCTACATATGAAGAGTCGTGGCGTTCGGATTTAGCTTTTGGTGAGAACTTCTCACTCTTCAATTTCTTTTCTAGTTATATATATATATACTAGGATGCAGAAGGTGTTTAGTAGCACCCGACACAATCGTCCACAGACCATGGACTTGTTTGTCTGATTGCAAAAATTGGTTAGATTATTTGATTGAAATTGAATTGTGTGGTGAAATGAATTGATTTGATTGATGTGTGAATGGCGTGGGCCTTCACTAGACCGGGGATAAGGCTAGGCCTCGTCCCGTTTCTAGTATCGTGCCGTTATGCCGCCGAAATTTTCTAAAATATGTTAGAAAATAAAAATATCATTTTATTGTGTAAATGAATAATAGAAATTCATATGTTGGAATAAAATGTTTTATCGTTAAAAATATAATTTTTAACGTGAATATGAATATAGTGAAAGTGAATAAAATAAAATATTCATTTACAAACCAGACGGTTTGTTTATGTACACCTATTTGAAGGACATTGATTGGGACGATAAATTTTACACATCGCCCAACAACACAAATAAAATATGTGTTTAATTGTTTGAAACCCCACACGGGTGTTAGGATGAAATTTGAAGTTCACTCATCCTGATCGATTAAATATGTCGATCGATCGATTGACAGGCTGTTATAAGCGTTAGATAACTATATTTGATGCTTATACAGTGTAGTGCACTTTGGTTGATGGTTGATTATTTTTCAAAGCTATTATATACACGTGTTGTAGAAAATCCATATAATTAACATTATATGGTAATTGATTGGGCCTCATTCCATATTTGAAAAAGAAATATTTGAAATAGAATATTTGAAAATAGGAATATATGAAGCCGTGTTGATTAGATTGACGCCATTTTGACGTGAACTATATTTATATCGATTTTAAACGATTTCGAAATGAATTGAATTGAAAACGATATCGAAATGAATTGAATTGAAAACGATTTCGAAATGAATTGAATTGAAAACGATTTCGAAATGAAGTGAATTGAAATGAATTCAAATTGAATAGAAATTTGAATTGAATAGAAATGAATTTTAAAACGAATTTATAAAGAAGAATTCAATTTTGATTTGAATTGAAAAGAAAGTTGAAATTGCTTTTGAAACGATTTTAAAACTATTTATATAATTCGTTTTAAATAGAAATCGACGAAATATATATTATATATATTATATATATAATATAATGGCCTGAATAGAACGCGCCGCGCCGCGGCAGTTCGCGAATTTCGACCATTTATTTCAAACGGACATTACGGGAGATCCGACCGTCGGATTCTCCTAAAACCGGAACCGTTGGGTTAGTGTCGAAAAGAGCTTTCTAACGAAGATTAGAAATTTGAAATCTAACGGTTGGATTTGGAGATCCGTCCAAATCAAATTCGAAAAAGGTCGTTGTAAGTGCAGTTCGATGGCCATTGATGGAAATCGACTGTACGGGCCTTGATAAAATTATTAAAAATAGTAATAATTTGTGTAAAATCATAAGGAATGATTTGTGAAGATTTGGGATGAAAAACTCCATATTTGAAAAGATAAAAATAGATTTTTATCGAAATGAACTAGTTTTGAACTAGAAATATAATTCTATTTATTTTTAAATAAATAAATTGAATTTGAAAAGGGTTTTAAAAATAACCAGAATTTCCAATGATTGCATTGGAGTGGATTTGAATCGAAATTGTCTTCGGAATATTTCGATGTTGGAATTCGTGATTATACAGATGTTGTTACGGAAATTTGAAAGATATATATTTATATCGTTATTTCCAATATGACATTTGTTAATCGTAGAATTTGATATTGAATATAAGCCGATATATTTTCTATTCAGAGCCTTATATTGAATATCAAATGTGATTTGGGTTTGTCGTGAATGGTGTCTTCACTAACACTGTTCTTGAACCCAGTTGAGAAATGATTAAATCTTTTTATTTAGATTTAATGAAGTGAACCAATTAAATGATATTTAATTGGAATTGAATTGATATTGATTTTTGGGTTTATCGTGGACAGTGTTTTAAATAACTCTCGTTCTTTAGCCCGATAATTAATGAATGTGATTTTGGGTTTATCGTGAACTGTGTTTTAAATGACACTGATTTTTTAACCCAGTTAAAGATTAAAACTAAGTGGAGTTTTAATGAATCTTTGATTAGATTGAAATGACCGAGAATGGAGTAGCACCAGTTTTGCTCCAGGCGATAGTTAAATCTTTAATTAGATTTGAACATGAAATGGTAATTGAATTTACCGATAACACTGTGGTGTTAGATATGAAGTATTACCAGTTTTACTTCATGGGATGAATAGGTTGGGATGGGGAAATTAAAATAAATGATTACTTCGGTAGGGTTCGCTAATCCCGACTAGTTTGAATTGAGATTCAAAAATAGAATAAAGAATAAATTCAAGGAATTTATCTTGGATTAAATTAATGGGAACCTTTCCCTATGAATGTGGAATTGAGAAACTAACTGTCGGTTAGCCAAGCAGAATGGTTTTCTGGATATTGATCTGATGTTGGTTTCGGCCTTCGGAGTTAATATTTGGGGAATTATTCTCTTGATTAATTTACAGTTAGTGACTAATGAATTGGAATGAGGCGTATGTTGTGTTTGTGTAACACTTATTTAAAATATACGCGAGTTATTTGGAAAGACCGGGTTTATCCCATTCTGAATAACTGATACGACGAAAAGTCGAAGATGAAGACGGTGGTCGAAGACCGGAGGTCTTCACGTCGTTTGGGTAGTTACTGATGATCTTGATTGGGCTGTACACCCAAGAAGATGGAAACAGTTAGTGATCGTCCAGACGTACTTGGAGATCGATGGATGTGCGGGGTACTAGGTGCCTCCGGTTTCGTTCAGACCCAGAACGGACTTGTAAATGGACTGTGTGTCTGACATTGGATTTTAGTCTTGTGATTGATTTCTATTAAATATATATCTGTTTGGCGGCGGAGAATTTATTCTCTTGCTTAACGCCCTTCTCTGAGACGTACGAGCTCAGGGGTTATATATTGATGGATATCAAACGCATGGAGTGAATTGCCTGTGTGGCATGCCTAAGTGGCAATTGATCGAGGCTTCTGTTGAAAAGCAAAGTCTTGTGGTGATGATCAAAGCACGGCCTTTGTGGCGTAGCTTTGTGTAACGTTTACTTCGCGAGTTTCACACCCGGTATGAACCAAAAACGGGAGACGGACCTCAGGGAGGGCATGCGTTTCTTCCTAGTTAGAAGTGGCGTCAGTGGTTTTACACGCCCTGACGAGTTTGACTTATGTGGTTGTTGCTGTTGCGAGGCGCCTCGAATTGATCGGTCGTTCTCGAACCGATGGAGTCATTTAGTTGGCTCATTTACGCCCCAAAGGGCGGGGAAACGTAGTGTTCAGGCATAATAATCCACATCGGTGGACCGGCCCTGTCGCTCCATGGGGCAGTTGCGGCTGTTCCTGAGGCTCGGACTAGGCAGTCTCGAATCGGTTGAGGACTATCTTTTGCCTCGGTTCATAGATGGAAATCCAACTTCCAAATACGTGACATTTGCGGTTTTATTTGTAGAGCCTAGTATGGCGACATAGTGGGATGGGGCATTCATGCCGCCTATGATTGATACTTATGATTTGAAGATGTTTTCTACACTATGCACTCACAATAGTATCAAATGATTTGTTTTAAACGTATCAAGCATTCTTTGGCTGTTATAAGGGAAAACCCTATCCTCGGCTGCGTTGCATTGTGTGGTGGGACCTGGGTCTTATAACAGCTTCATTTTTCTTTATTTAGCATTGCGCTGTTTGTTTTATGCACTGGTGTTCTTGGGAGGAAACCCGTTCCGTGTTATACGGCGTGGTCCCTTGATTTACCTAACTTTAAAAATAAAGATTAATAACTGTTTTAGTTCTCACACCAGTCACATGACTGACCTGGAGTTTATTGTTTTAACCTAAACTCTGGGTGCCCTTATTTTGACATGGGCAGCTAGTAGTTTTGGTTTTGCAGATTTATATTCACAGGATCCTGGTTTACAACTGGAATGATATCCGGAAAGCTTTGTATCCGTATATCTCTTCTAGTTGTGTATTGTATTATTTTTCGCTGCGATGTATTTAAATGTAATTTAAATCTTTGATATTTCTGTGTAATATTTATTTGTTTATACTCTGTATATTCTTGTAATCTGATGCATTGTTGTAATATACAATGAAATGTTCTTTTGTATGCGTTCTATTTTGTCATGTTCTCAAACGATAGGGCTTTTCGAATGGTTTGGGTCGGTTTAGCGACTGGTTCGGACCGAGCGAAATTCTTTGCCGTCACAGTTGGTATCAGAGCTTTGGTTTACAAAGCTCAGAGAACAAGACACATTAGAACCATATAAAAGAATTCATCAGATATTGGATTAGTAATATCCAATTAGAATGACTCGTTAGAGATAGGATCAGTAGTATCCTAGAACGAGTGTGAAGAGTATATTTTTAAAAGTGAAAACAATTTTTGTTTTGAAAATTTAAATCAATCATTCGTATTTGATTATTTATTAAATTGATTTGGACAATCCGATATATAAAGATTTTGCATATGCCTCTTGCAAACGTGTATTCGAAGTTTTAATATACTGGATGGTTATAGGATCATACTCTAGTTGCCCGGGGATAATTCTGGTGATGGGGCACTGTCGCCAGTATTTATTTTCGAGTAACGAAAGTGAGATTTCTATATTTCCATTAGACTGGTGTGAGAACCAAAAATTAGATAGGGCTTATTGTTGTGATTTGGCATCAAAAATCTGATTTTTGTATATGTATCAAAGTTATGAATTTCAAAATCTAATCAACTAATTGATTGATGGTTGTGTTGTTGATTATTGGTTGAATTATTAAAATTTGTATTATATAGCCAATTTGATCAAATATTGAATTGTATTGGAAATTTGGTCGCATTTGCTTGCATATACATGTACTTATATTGAATAGGTCATAGCAAGGAGGCTAGAGCCGAAGAATAAAATTTGTTTTCCCGACAAATAGGTACATGTTTACTACATAATTTACTGTTTTGTTTGGGTGATGATGATTTTATGAGCCTATTGGCTAGCCGCTTGGCTTTTTCTTTTTCTTTTTGAGATCTGAAGGACCGGGGAAGCTATTTGAAATTCCCCAATGCTCCCATTGCAGGGGAGATTATGGCGAAATTTTTCGAAAATTTAGGGTGCTAGCCAAATTTTTGAAAATTCTCAGAAACTGAAAAGTTGGAGAATGGAAGCCAGATCGAGCGTAGAGTTGATTAATCAAACCACTTTCGACTTTGTTCCTTTTCGGGGACGAAAAGTTTTAAGTGGGGGAGATTGTAACAACCCGAAAATCTGGGCCAGTTTAAAATTTTTATTTTGGCAATTTTAGCGAATTTTGATTATTTAAAATGAATTATTTTAAATAATATCGACCAAGAAATTTATTTTCAATAGAATTCGACGTATATATTATACGCGTCGTTGTTGGAATATAAATATTTATATATAATTATAAATAGAATGGAAAATGGCGTGGTAGTTCGATAATTCGATTTCAAACTTCAATTGAACGTACCGGGTGCAAAACAATCCGGATTTTAGTGAAACCAAAAATAATGGGATCAAATTGATAATATCTCTCCAAAGAATCCGACCAATCGAAATTTCATAGCGGGAATCAAAAGATATGTCCAGTTGAAAATTCTGAATAGTCGCTATGGAATTCAGGCCCTTAAAAATTGACATTTTGCAAACGACCTCGGATTTCGACGAAAGTAGTTTTGTTGGGTCCGCAGTGTCAAGTTATTGCTAGATTCCAAATTTCATAATTTTTCAAATCAATATGTGAGCGTGGCAAAGGAAAACGCGTTTGACCAGTTTCAGTTGATTTTAATCGACTGGAAATTGGCCATTTTTCCAACGGTCTCGGAATTCGACGAAACTAGTTTTGTTAGGACCGTATCGTCGATACGAAACTAGAAATAATTTTTTTGGGAATTTTAAGAGTTAGTATGTGGCCCCGGTAAATTGAAATGTGCTTTTAAATTGAATATATAAAGATTTATATTTTAAATTCAACGAAAACTAATCGTAATGATCGAATTGGCCTACGGGATATATCCCATTGTGCCCGGGATGGGGGTATTTAGCTAGGGGCGACATTCGTTGGGTTTGATTTGAAGTCCATAACGAGGTTGAATTTTAAAATGAATTAAAAGAATAAAATAATATATATATATATATATATATATATATCTCCAATCAAACCTAGTCAACCCTAACACTTTCAAACCGCGGTCAAACCCGCCTCCTTCTCCAGAACGAGGGCGGAAATCACCCCCAAATTCACGCGCCTCCACCCACGCTCGCCACCCACATCCAGGTCGGCGCCCCCTCCAACCGACAGCCCTTCCTCCTCCTTCCCTCTCCTCTTCGATTCTCTCTCCTCGTGTGAGCCGCGTCGTGAAACCCGAGCCCCCTTCCTAACCCTAGAACCGATCGGAGAACGCACCGGAGGAGCTCCACCACCGCGAGCTTCCCCCTTCGCCAGCCTCGGCGTCGCCAACTCCAAACCCTTCTCCGAACGATCACCTGTAAGCTTTATTTCCTTTTCTTTTTTTTTCTTTCTTTACGATTTTGATTTCGATTTTTTTTCCGAAGTTAAAAACTAAATTTTTAGTTAGTTAAAAACTGAATTTTTAGTTAGTTAAAAACTTAATTTTTATTTAGGGAAAAACTGAATATTTAGATTTTTAATAAAAGAAAAATACGATTTTTCATTAGAAGAAAAATTAGATTTTTCAATAGAAAAGATGAGATTTTTATGGTGCGAAGTTTATATTGTTAAATTAGTGAAATTTAGATTTTCTTTGAAAAAATATATATATAACTTTGTTTTAAAATAGAATAAAATATACTTTGTTTTAAAAATATAAAATTGGCAATGTTTATGAAATAAAGTTAGCCTTGTTTTTAAAATAGAAAGAATAGAAGAAAAAAATATGATATGATTTTTGATATGAATAGCAAGATTTAAGATTGAATTTGTATATAGAATGAAAAGGAGATTTTTATATAAAGGACAGTATGGAAGAAGTGATTTTAAAGAATATATACATCGTATGGAAGAAGCGATTTTAAATAATATATACATCGTATAGGAAATGTGATTTTTATTTTCTAGAGAACAAAGCAAAAAAAAAAAAAATTGTGATTTTTATTTAGATATGAAGTTTAGGTATAAAAATAGAATTTTTATCTATACAGTAGCGATAGAAAAATGTGATCTTTGAATATGAAGTAGCGTTATAAAAATATAATCTTTATTAGAAGAAGAGCGTAATAAAAATATAATTTTTATAACGAAGTAGCGAATTAAAAGTATGATTTTTATATACTAGAGAATATAAAAATGTGATTTTTATATATGTAGTGAATACGAGCGACGAAAGTAGCAAAAGAAGGAACGGCGAAGATTTCCTACATATGAAGAGTCGTGGCGTTCGGATTTAGCTTTTGGTGAGAACTTCTCACTCTTCAATTTCTTTTCTAGTTATATATATATATACTAGGATGCAGACGGTGTTTAGTAGCACCCGACACAATCGTCCACAGACCATGGACTTGTTTGTTTGATTGCAAAAATTGGTTAGATTATTTGATTGAAATTGAATTGTGTGGTGAAATGAATTGATTTGATTGATGTGTGAATGGCGTGGGCCTTCACTAGACCGGGGATAAGGCTAGGCCTTGTCCCGTTTCTAGTATCGTGCCGTTATGCCGCCGAAATTTTCTAAAATATGTTAGAAAATAAAAATATCATTTTATTGTGTAAATGAATAATAGAAATTCATATGTTGGAATAAAATGTTTTATCGTTAAAAATATAATTTTTAACGTGAATATGAATATAGTGAAAGTGAATAAAATAAAATATTCATTTACAAACCAGACGGTTTGTTTATGTACACCTATTTGAAGGACATTGATTGGGACGATAAATTTTACACATCGCCCAACAGCACAAATAAAATATGTGTTTGATTGTTTGAAACCCCACACGGGTGTTAGGATGAAATTTGAAGTTCACTCATCCTGATCGATTAAATATGTCAATCGATCGATTGACAGGCTGTTATAAGCGTTAGAAAACTATATTTGATGCTTATACAGTGTAGTGCACTTTGGTTGATGGTTGATTATTTTTCAAAGCTATTATATACATGTGTTGTAGAAAATCCATATAATTAACATTATATGGTAATTGATTGGGCCTCATTCCATATTTGAAAAAGAAATATTTGAAATAGAATATTTGAAAATAGGAATATATGAAGCCGTGTTGATTAGATTGACGCCATTTTGACGTGAACGATATTTATATCGATTTTAAACGATTTTGAAATGAATTGAATTGAAAACGATTTCGAAATGAATTGAATTGAAAACGATTTCGAAATGAATTGAATTGAAAACGATTTCAAAATGAAGTGAATTCAAATGAATTCAAATTGAATTGAAATTTGAATTGAATAGAAATGAATTTTAAAACGAATTTATAAAGAAGAATTCAATTTTGATTTGAATTGAAAAGAAAGTTGAAATTGCTTTTGAAACGATTTTAAAACTATTTATATAATTCGTTTTAAATAGAAATCGACGAAATAAATATTATATATATTATATATATAATATAATGGCCTGAATAGAACGCGCCGCGCCGCGGCAGTTCGCGAATTTCGACCATTTATTTCAAACGGACATTACGGGAGATCCGACCGTCGGATTCTCCTAAAACCGGAACCGTTGGGTTCGTATCGAAAAGAGCTTTCTAACGAAGATTAGAAATTTGAAATCTAACGGTTGGATTTGGAGATCCGTCCAAATCAAATTCGAAAAAGGTTGCTGTAAGTGTAGTTCGATGGCCATTGATGGAAATCGACTGTACGGGCCTTGATAAAATTATTAAAAATAGTAATAATTTGTGTAAAATCATAAGAAATGATTTGTGAAGATTTGGGATGAAAAACCCCATATTTGAAAAGATAAAAATAGATTTTTATCGAAATGAACTAGTTTTGAACTAGAAATATAATTCTATTTATTTTTAAATAAATAAATTGAATTTGAAAAGGGTTTTAAAAATAACCAGAATTTCCAATGATTGCATTGGAGTGGATTTGAATCGAAATCGTCTTCGGAATATTTCGATGTTGGAATTCGTGATTATACAGATGTTGTTATGGAAATTTGAAAGATATATATTTATATCTATTTCCAATATGACATTTGTTAATCGTAGAATTTGATATTGAATATAAGCCGATATATTTTCTATTCAGAGCCTTATATTGAATATCAAATGTGATTTGGGTTTGTCGTGAATGGTGTCTTCACTAACACTGTTCTTGAACCCAGTTGAGAAATGATTAAATCTTTTTATTTAGATTTAATGAAGTGAACCAATTAAATGATATTTAATTGGAATTGAATTGATATTGATTTTTGGGTTTATCGTGGACAGTGTTTTAAATAACTCTCGTTCTTTAGCCCGATAATTTATGAATGTGATTTTGGGTTTATCGTGAACTGTGTTTTAAATGACACTAATTCTTTAACCCAGTTAAAGATTAAAACTAAGTGGAGTTTTAATGAATCTTTGATTAGATTGAAATGACCGAGAATGGAGTAGCACCAGTTTTGCTCCAGGCGATAGTTAAATCTTTAATTAGATTTGAACATGAAATGGTAATTGAATTTACCGATAACACTGTGGTGTTAGATATGAAGTATTACCAGTTTTACTTCATGGGATGAATAGGTTGGGATGGGGAAATTAAAATAAATGATTACTTCGGTAGGGTTCGCTAATCCCGACTAGTTTGAATTGAGATTCAAAAATAGAATAAAGAATAAATTCAAGGAATTTATCTTGGATTAAATTAATGGGAACCTTTCCCTATGAATGTGGAATTGAGAAACTAACTGTCGGTTAGCCAAGCAGAATGGTTTTCTGGATATAGATCTGATGTTGGTTTCGGCCTTCGGAGTTAATATTTGGGGAATTATTCTCTTGATTAATTTACAGTTAGTGACTAATGAATTGGAATGAGGCGTATGTTGTGTTTGTGTAACAATTATTTAAAATATACGCGAGTTATTTGGAAAGACCGGGTTTATCCCATTCTGAATAACTGATACGACGAAAAGTCGAAGATGAAGACGGTGGTCGAAGACCGGAGGTCTTCACGTCGTTTGGGTAGTTACTGATGATCTTGATTGGGCTGTACACCCAAGAAGATGGAAACAGTTAGTGATCGTCCAGACGTACTTGGAGATCGATGGATGTGCGGGGTACTAGGTGCCTCCGGTTTCGTTCAGACCCAGAACGGACTTGTAAATGGACTGTGTGTCTGACATTGGATTTTAGTCTGTGTGATTGATTTCTATTAAATATATATCTGTTTGGCGGCGGAGAATTTATTCTCTTGCTTAACGCCCTTCTCTGAGACGTACGAGTTCAGGGGTTATATATTGATGGATATCAAACGCATGGAGTGAATTGCCTGTGTGGCATGCCTAAGTGGCAATTGATCGAGGCTTCTGTTGAAAAGCAAAGTCTTGTGGTGATGATCAAAGCACGGCCTTTGTGGCGTAGCTTTGTGTAACGTTTACTTCGCGAGTTTCACACCCGGTATGAACCAAAAACGGGAGACGGACCTCAGGGAGGGCATGCGTTTCTTCCTAGTTAGAAGTGGCGTCAGTGGTTTTACACGCCCTGACGAGTTTGACTTATGTGGTTGTTGCTGTTGCGAGGCACCTCGAATTGATCGGTCGTTCTCGAACCGATGGAGTCATTTAGTTGGCTCATTTACGCCCCAAAGGGCGGGGAAACGTAGTGTTCAGGCATAATAATCCACATCGGTGGACCGGCCCTGTCGCTCCATGGGGCAGTTGCGGCTGTTCCTGAGGCTCGGACTAGGCAGTCTCGAATTGGTTGAGGACTATCTTTTGCCTCGGTTCATAGATGGAAATCCAACTTCCAAATACGTGACATTTGCGGTTTTATTTGTAGAGCCTAGTATGGCGACATAGTGGGATGTGGCATTCATGCCGCCTATGATTGATACTTATGATTTGAAGATGTTTTCTACACTATGCACTCACAATAGTATCAAATGATTTGTTTTAAACGTATCAAGCATTCTTTGGCTGTTATAAGGGAAAACCCTATCCTCGGCTGCGTTGCATTGTGTGATGGGACCTGGGTCTTATAACAGCTTCATTTTTCTTTATTTAGCATTGCGCTGTTTGTTTTATGCACTGGTGTTCTTGGAAGGAAACCCGTTCCGTGTTATACGGCGTGGTCCCTTGATTTACCTAACTTTAAAAATAAAGATTAATAACTGTTTTAGTTCTCACACCAGTCACATGACTGACCTGGAATTTATTGTTTTAACCTAAACTCTGGGTGCCCTTATTTTGACACGGGCAGCTAGTAGTTTTGGTTTTGCAGATTTATATTCACAGGATCCTGGTTTACAGCTGGAATGATATCCGGAAAGCTTTGTATCCGTATATCTCTTCTAGTTGTGTATTGTATTATTTTCCGCTGCGATGTATTTAAATGTAATTTAAATCTCTGATATTTCTGTGTAATATTTATTTGTTTATACTCTGTATATTCTTGTAATCTGATGCATTGTTGTAATATACAATGAAATGTTCTTTTGTATGCGTTCTATTTTGTCATTTTCTCAAACGATAGGGCGTTTCGAATGGTCTGGGTCGGTTTAGCGACTGGTTCGGACCGAGCGAAATTCTTTGCCGTCACAGAGGGATAGGGTAAGCGGTGTTTTCTCTTGCCGGGACGTAAGCCGCAGTGATACTCGATTTCCCAAAAGTGCGGATGTGCATTACGGTGTTTTCTCTAGCCGAGACGTAAGCCGTTGAGATGGCACTACGCGATCGATCTTTCGAGTCAGGAGCCACCGTGATGGAAATCCAATTTCCAAATATGACATTTTGCGGTTTTGATTGTAGAGCCTAGTATTGGCGACATGATATATGGTACCCATGCCGTCTATGATTAATACATTTATATTTGAAGTTGTTTTCTTCACTTATAGTAATAATATAAGATGAAATTTCACGTATCAAGCATATTTGGCTATTATAAGGGAAAACCCTATCCTCCGGCTTGCGTTGCATTGTGTGATGGGACCTGGGTCTTATAATAGCTTCATTGTTCTTTATTTAGCATTGTGCTGTTTGTTTTCTGCACTGGTATTCTTGGGAGGAAACCCGTTCCGTGTTATACGGCGTGGTCCCTTGATTTACCTAACTTTAAAAACAAAGATTAATAACTGTTTTAGTTCTCACACCAGTCCCATGACTGACCTGGAGTTTATTGTTTTAACCTAAACTCTGGGTGCCCCTATTTACCACACGGGCAGCTAGTAGTTTCGGTTTTGCAGATTTATATTCACAGGATCCTGATGTACAGCTGGAACGATGTTCGGAAAGCTCTGTATCCGTGCATTATTTTCAGTTGTGTTTTATATTGTTTTTCCGCTGCTATGTAATTTATTGTAATCCCTGATATTTATCGAATGTAATTTATTCATTTATACTCCGTATATTCTTGTATTCTGATGGAATTGTTGTAATAAACAATGAAATGTTCTTCTGTTTGTGTTCTATTTTGTCGTGTTCTCAAACAATCAGGTGTTTCGAAAGGTCTAGATCAGTTTAGCGACTGATTCGGATCGAGCGAAATTCCTTGTTGTCACAGTTGGTATCAGAGCTTTGGTTTACAGAGCTCGAGAACAAGACACATTAGAACCATACGAAAGAATTCATCAGATATTGGATTAGTAATATCCAATTAGAAGGACTCGTTAGAGATAGGATCAGTAGTATCCTAGAACAAGTGTGAAGAGTATATTTTTCAAATGAAAACAATTTGGTTTTGAAAATTTAAATCGTTTTAAACGTATTTGACTATTTATTTATTTTGAATATGGACAATCCAGTATATAAAAGTTTTGCATATACGCGTCATGAACGTATATTCGAAGTTTTAATATATTAGATAGATGTAGAAACACACTCTAGTCGCCCGGACCTGATTCTGATGATTGACGCGTCATCATCAGTAATTATTTTCGTGTGACGAAGGTGTGATATCTATATATTTCCATTGGACTGGTGTGAGAACCAAAACTTATATAGTTAGAACACATTGTTGTGATTTGGCATCAAAAACATGATTTTTTGGATATGTATCAAATTATGGATTTGAAACTCTAATTCACTAATTGATTGATGTTTGTGTTGTTTGTTTAATTGTTTGATAATTTGTACCATTTAGCCTAATTGCATCAAATATTGAACTGTATTGAAAATTGGTCGCATTTGCTTGCATATACATATACTTACATTGAACAGGTCATAGCAAGGAGGCTAGAGCCAGAGAATAAAATTTGTTTGCCCGACAAATAGGTACATGTTTACTACATAATTTACTGTTTTGTTTGGGTGATGATGATTTTATGTGCCTATTGGCTAGCCGCTTGGCTTTTTCTTTTTCTTTTTGAGATCTGAAGGACCGGGGAAGCTATTTGAAATTCCCCGATGCTTGCAGGGGAGGTTATGGAGAAATTTTTCGAAAATTTAGGGTGTTAGCCAAATTTTTGAAGAATTTGAAAATTCTCAGAAACTGAAAAGTTAGAGAATGGAAGCCAGATCGAACGTAGAGTTGATTAATCAAACCACTTTCGACTTTGTTCCTTTTCGGGGACGAAAAGTTTTAAGTGGGGGAGATTGTAATAATCCGGAAAATCTGGGCCAGTTTAAAATTTTTATTTTAGCAATTTTAGCTGAATTTGAATATTTAAAATAGATTATTTTAAATAATATCGACGAGAAATTTATTTTGAATAGAATTCGACGTATATATTATATACGTCATCGTTAGAATATAAATAATTATATATAATTATAAATAGAATTGAAAATGGTGCGGTAGTTCGATAATTCGATTTCAAACTTCAACTGAATGTACCGAGTGCAAAACAATCCGGATTTTAGTGAAACCAAAAGTAATAGGATCTAATTGGTAATATCTTCCCAACGAATCCGAAAAATCAAGATTTCATAGCGGGAATCAAAAGATATGTCCAGTTGAAAATTCTGAATAGTCGCTATGGAATTCAGGCCCTTGAAAATAGCCATTTTGCAAACGACCTCGGATTTCGACGAAACCACTTTTGTTGGATCCGTGATGTCAAATTATTGCTAGGTTTCAAATTTCATAATTTTTCGAATCAATATGTGAGCGTGGCAAAGGAAAACGCGTTTGGCTAGTTTCAGTTGATTTTAATCGACTGGAAATTGGCCATTTTTCCAACGGCCTCAGAATTCAACGAAACTAGTTTTGTTAGGACCGTATCGTCAATACGAAGCTAGAAAATATTTTTCTGCAATTTTTCGAGTTAGTACGTGGCCCCGGTAATTTGAAATGTGCGTTTAAATTGAATATATAAAGAATTATACTTTAAATTTAACGGAAACTGATTGTAACAGCCGAATCAGCCTACGATACATATCCCATTATGTTCGGAATGGGGGTAAAACGCTATGGACGACAGGCGGTGGGTCTCGTTTCGAGTTCGAAAATAAAAGTTGCTTTTTAGGGTTAAATAAATAATAAAATATATTTTATATATAATCTCCTTCAACCCCTTATCTCCTCAGCCGTTTATAAATCGAAAAAAAAATAAACCTAACCGTAAAACCGCCGCCGCGCTTGCCATCGCGCCACCGCCAAGGCCTCAGCGCCTCCCCGATGCCCACCCTCCTTTCCATCGACGACCCCTTCCTCCTCCATCTCCCGTTCGAAGATCGAACGCGACCCCAGAAACCCCACACCCACCTGGAGCCGCGTCGCCATCGACCAGGGCCACCGCCTGCGCCCGCCTCCTCCACCTCCTCATCACCCGCTCCAATTCCCTCCCTACTGATTTCCGACAGAAATGATTTTGGCCGAAGTTTGGGTTCGCCTGGAACGGATTAAAACGAGAGAGGGAGACACGGTCTTTTTTTTTCAATAGAAGATAATTTTTATTTATTTATTTATTTATTTTTGTTTATTTCCTTTTAATTTATATACCTTATTATAAAAATCTGAAAATTAAAATGTAAATTAGCATCCTTGTTTAAATTTAAATTAGCATTCTTGTTTAAAATATATTGCCTTGTTTTTAAAAATAAATTACATTGTTTTAAAATATAAAATCATATTGTTTTGAAGAAAAATAAGCATTGTTTAAAATCGGTTTTTATATATAAAAAAAATAGAAGAAGGAGCATTATTTTTAAATATTTATAGCAAGAATAGAAAAATGGTTTTAGAAATGAGACTAAAGTAAACAAGATCATATTTTTAAAGTAAGCAAGATTCGATTTTCAAAGTGAACGGGATTTGATTTCTAAAATAAAAAGATTTGACTTTTAGAAATGAAAAGAATATATTTTTTATATATAAAAAGATTATATTTTCAAATAGAAAGAGATCATATTTTTATATAGAAAATGACGATCCAAGAATATAATTTTTATTATGAAGTTAGTTTTTAAAATAGGATCTTTGTTTATATATGTTGTTTTGAAAATGAAAATGAAAATAATACGATTTGTATGTATTTAGATTGGAAATAAAAATACGATCTATACGTATAGAGATTTAGAATAAAAATATGATTTTTATTACGAAGATAATGAAATAAGAATGTTATTTTTACTATGAACAGCGTGAATCAGATTGCGATGGAACCACTAGAAACAAATCCAAGATGTTCAGAAGTTCAGAAATATAAAATGGCGGAGTGGATCCCCTCGGTGAGAACTCCTCACTTTTATTTTAAATTTCTAGTTAAAAATATATACTAGGATGTAGACGGTGCTTAGCAGCACCCGACACCCGTCATCCACAGACCATGGATGGCTTGTTTGTTAAATTGTCTGGTTGTGTAGTTGGTTAGTTTATTTGGTCTGAATTGAATTGTTTGGTGAAATGAAATGGATATGATTGATGTGTGAATGGCGTGGGCCTCCACTAGACCGGGGATAAGGCTAGGCCTTGTCCCATTTCTAGTATCGTGCCGTTATGCCGCCGAAATTTTCTAAAATAAGTTAGACAAAATAAAAAAATCATTTTATTTTGTAAATGAACTGAATAAAAATTCATGAGTTAAAATAAAATATTTTATCGTTAAAAATATAATTTTTAACGTGAATGTGAATAAATGAATAGTTATAAACAAATCGGCCGATTTGTTTATATATACACTGATTTGACTGATATTGATTGGGTCGATAAATTTTACACATCACCCAACTGCACAAATAAAATCTGTGTTTCATTGTTGAAACCCCACACGGGTGTTGGGATGAGAATTGGCGTACACTAATCCCAATAAATTAATTGTATGTTGATCGATTGGTCGACAGACTGTGTAAGCATTGATTATATACATTTGATGCTTATGCAGTTGTGTTGTGCACTTCGCATGATGGTTGATTATTTATGGTTGCTATTATATACATGTGTTGTATGGAATCAATATAATTAACATTATATGGTAATTGATTGGCATCATTCCAATTGTGAAAATAAAGAATATTTTAAAAATAAAGATTAACGTGTTAACGGTACTCATTTGTTGAGATTAGTCATGTGGTGAAAGAAATATAGATTCATGTGTTGAATAGAATGAATATTCATTTGTTGAAAAGAATAACGAAGTTATTGAAAAATATAAAGCCGTGTTGATTAGAGATGCGCTATTTTGACGCGAACGATATTGATATCGATTATATTAGAATTGAATAGAAATTGAATTCGAATAGAATTGAATAGAAATTGAATTCGAATAGAATTGAATAGAAATTGAATTCGAATAGAATTGAATAGAAATTGAATTCGAATATAATTGAATAGAAATTGAATTCGAATAGAATTGAATAGAAATTGAATTCGAATAAAATTGAATAGAAATTGAATTCGAATAGAATTGAATTGAAATCGAATTGAAATTGATTTGGATTGAAAAGAAAGTTGAAACTGTTTTTGAAACGAATTCAAAACTATTTATATAATTCGTTTTAATTAGAAATCGACGAAGTATATATTATATATATATTATATATATAATATAATGGCCTGAATTGAACACGCCGCGCCGCGGCAGTTCGTAAATTTCGACCATTTGTTTCAAACGGACATTACGGGAGATCCGACCGTCGGATTCTCCTAAAACCGGAACCGTTGGGTTCGTATTGAAAAGAGCTTTCTAAAGAATATTAGAAATTCGAAATCTAACGGTTGGATTTGGAGATACGTCCAAATCAAATTTGAAAAAGGTCGTTGTAAGTGCAGTTCGATGGCCATTGTTGGAAATCGATTGTACGGGCCTTAATAAAATTATTAAAAATAGTAATAATTTGTGTAAAATCATAAGAAATGATTTGGTAAAAATTGGGGATGAAAACTCCATATTTGAAAAGATAAAAATAGATTTTTATCGAAATGAACTAGTTTTAAGTAATCGGAATTTCTAATATATTTGATTGAATTTGAAATGGGTTTATCGTGAACGGTGTTTTAAATAACACTAGTTCTTTAACCCGATAATAAGTAGAATGTGATTTGGGTTTGTCGTGAACTGTGTTTTAAATAACATCTAGTTCTTTAACCCAGTAAAAGGAGTTTTAATGAATCTGCAATTAAATTGAAATGTGAATTGATAATCTGAATTATCAAATTTAGAAATTGAGCGAGAATGGAGTATTACCAGTTTTGCTCCAAAGCGATAGTTAAATCTTTAATTAGATTTGAACGCGAAATGGTAATTAAATTTACCGATAACAACGTGGTGTTAGTTATGGGGTAATAACAGTTTCGCTCCATGGGATAAATAGGTTGGGATTGGGAAATAAAATAAATAATTACTTCAGTGTGGTTCGCTAATCCCGACTAGTTTGGAAAACCATAATATGGTTTGAAATGATATCCAAAGGAAGATTAAAGAATAAATTTAAAAGAATTTATCTTTGATAAAATTAATGGGAACCTTTCCCTAGGAGTGTGAATATCTGAATGAGGCGTACGTTGTGTTTGTATAACAATTGTTTATTATATACGTGGGTTATTCAGAAAGGCCGGGTCTATACCCATTCTGAATAACCGATTCGACGATAAGTCGAAGAGATTGAAGACGGTGCAAGACCGACGATCTTCACATCGAATGGAGGGGTGCTACTGACGCTCACGATGGGAGTAGCTACCTTGAAGGGGGCTGAAGTGGTAGCCGTCCGGACGTGCTTGGAGGTCGACGGATATGCGAGGAAAGTGCCTCCGGTTTCGTTCAGACCCAGAATGGACTTGTAAATGGATGGTGTGCCTGACATTGTATTCCTTTATATTGTATTCGTTGATCTCTGCTAAATATATATCTGTTTGGCAGCGGAGAATTTATTCTCTTGCTTAACGCCCTTCTCTGAGACATACGAGCTTAGAGGTTATATATTGGCAGAAATCAGTGGTACGATATGGATTGATAGTGTGGCATGCTGAGATGCAGTGATCCAGACTTTTGTTGAAAAGCAAAGTTTGGTGGATGATGATCAAAGCGCAGTTTTAATATAGCATGGCTTTGTGTATAGCGTTGATTCGCGAGCCTCACACCCCGGTATGGTGGTAAACTGATGGTTTGATCAGTATGCTTTTTCGTGGATGGGCACCTTCATGGTGTCGTGGATTCGGTCGACTGAGATTGAGCTTAGTGCTCAGAGGGATAGGGTAAGCGGTGTTTTCTCTTGCCGGGACGTAAGCCGCAGTGATACTCGATTTCCCAAAAGTGCGGATGTGCATTACGGTGTTTTCTCTAGCCGAGACGTAAGCCGTTGAAATGGCACTACGCGATCGATCTTTCGAGTCAGGAGCCACCATGATGGAAATCCAATTTCCAAATATGACATTTTGCGGTTTTTGTAACACCCCGCCTCCGCTAGGGTCACTCGCAAAGGAATGCACTAGCTTTAGAGGGGCATTATTGGTAAACATCCACAGAAATATCACAAGACAGAACATATAAAAATAGCGGAAGTAAAAACAAACTTTCATAACATTAATAAATGAGGTCAAAAGCCTTTTTACATCAGAGTACATCAAAACCTGTCTTGCTGAAATAAAGAAGCATGAAACCTTTTTCATAAATTATTCCCCAATTAAAACAGTAAAGTAGCCATAGCCAAGGAAAGTCCAAGCCATCCAAGATGACCTTCAAGCCGAAGAAGTCTGAACTAAACAACAGTATTTCCTCTCTGTAACCTGGGGGGGAAACGGAAGAAAAGAGGCGAAACAAAACGGGTCAGTCAAAAAGACTGAGTAAGCCCTATCTACTATTAGAATAAAAACTAGTAAAGTTAACTGCCATGAGAAACTGAGATGAACATAAGCATGATGACAAGATAGATAAGCTACATCAAAATAACATGATGAACTACTGAACTCAAGTAAACTAAGGTGTCATGATAAATTACGATGTCAAGATAGAACAAGGCATCACATCGTCAGGTTTCTATCCAGTATAATATCCCAAGGTATCTATCCTGTATAACATCCCCCGGTTTCTATCATGAATATCTCTCCTGGTTCTAACATGTATATTTGCTCTGCACCTCTCGTACTAGTATCCCAACCCGCGTTATGTGTTAACTATGAATGTCCCTTGCCCGATGTCATGTAATGGTCCATGTCAACCTAATACATAGCATATGTAGGTTTTCCCACTCGTATGTTTCTTTCCATGTATAAGTTCAGTCCTTTGCCGTAGGCCGTACGGGCTTTCCTCATGTCGTATTATCCTTGAAATCGTTTGGACTGTCACCCTTGTTCTAGCTAGGCTCTTCCATATGAATCATCGTTTGAACTACTAGGACTTACGCCACCTAGCACCACTAGGGATTACGCTTACCTATTGCACGCTTTCGTATTTCAGTTTGGGTTAAACCACCTAGGCCACTAGGGATTACGCTAGCCCTCAACCGCGCCCTTTTTCCCACGCATTCATCGTGAATCGTTTTTCTATAACTGTATGCACATGTATCACATCGTGCCATCCGAGTCCTGTCACAGGGCAAAACAAGAAATACAGGACTCAGTCGGGAGCTTTAGATTTATCTGCCGATGTAGATACTAAGGTCTTCTTTTCTACACGTGGCTATGGTCCCACGAGACCCCTCCCTCAACTAGTGAAAGGCAACACAAGAGAAAATCTTGCATGAGAACTACACTCCGGCCAGCCCACATCCTACGACCTACCTCACCCATAATTAGATAGCAATTATGGTCTGTTGGGTGTTCCCTGCCTTTCCGTACGTACACGCTTGACTCAAGATGGTAGATGATCGACGAACTTGCTATCTCGGGCACCTTATGTATTCGTCGACTCACTGCTATCCACCCCAGTCTTTAGGTCGCTCGCATAGCAACCAAGGCATATTCTTGGTTCTTCTACCGTAGACCTCAACCTCTCGTGAGCCTAGCATATTGACCTGGCAGCTCACAGAGGGATCCCAAGAATATCCTCACGTTCCCCGAAGCCGCTGCTTCGTTACCCAGTTCGTTGGAGCCTTTATCTAAATCAGATAGCCTGCTCCTACACGCATACTTAAACGTTGACCTAACGTATCGGGTTACTAATCTATCTAAGAAATGGTCCACATTTCCTTGACTAAGAATTATTACTTAGTTTCCCTTAACTAAGGTTTACCACTTAGCCTTATTTCCATAATCCTTGTTAACTATGGTTATTTACCTAATCCTCCGAATTAGGGTTTTTCTAATGGGTTAAGTGTCACTTAAGTTCATAACTTAGCCCGTCTACAAACCATGTCAAAATTGGCTAAGTATCCAAGTCCAAGACTTAACCCTACAAACCATGTGTCAAGTTGGCTAAGTATATTAAGCAATCCATAACTTAACCTCGTCTAATTATCATTTTAGATTGGTTAATTATATAAATTAACTTGACCTTGTCAAATTACCGAGTCAAATTGGTCAAGCGTATTCAAGTGATTCGTGACTTAGCCTTATCATGTTTTCACGTTAGATTGGTTAAGTATAGGTCACTTAACCACATCAAACTAACGAGTTGGATTAGTTAAGTGTAAATTAACTTAACCCCGTCCAATTACCATGTTTAGATTAGTTAGGTCTGAGTTGACTTAACCCCATCCATTAACTGTATTAAACGGTTAAGTGTTACTAAGAAAATTTACTTAAGCTTATCGTGTTGGATTGATTAAGTGTTGGTTAACTTAATCCCGTCCCCTCGTCGTATAAAAATGGTCAAGTGTCGTTAGGCAAATCAAGTTACTTAACCTACCCAACCCTGTCATGTTTTGTTAAGTATCATTAGCCTAATCAAATTACTTAACCCATTTGTCCATGTCATATTTGGTTAAGCCTCATTAATCAAATTAACTTAACCCTATTATGTGGCATTAATTATTTAATGCACCCCAACCTCTCACATTAGACTTTGTTGTGGTTACTAGTTAAGCCGGTCGGTTCCGGGTAGCTTTACACCACAACTTGGTCTAACCTCGGGTTCAAGCACAACATGACCAACTTCTCACATTGAGTCCTATTGTTTGCAACTACTAGTTAGGCCGGTCGGTTCCGGGTAGTTTTACGTTGCAAACTCAACCCAACCTCGAGTTGGCCACTTTCATGTTTAGTCTAGTGTCATGTTCATAGTCAAGTTTTCAAGCAATTGGGTAGACCTAACTTAATAGGTAAATTCCCAATGGGTAGGCCTAACTTAATAGGTAAATTCCCAAGCTTATGTTTTTATGCATACTTACATGTCAAATTCCATGTTATATTTCAAGTCATGTTTTCAAGTATAAACACATGTCATATTTAACGTTACATGTTGTCATGTTTATACCCATTTACCCAAGTCATATTCATGTCATTATGTTTTCCCATAATGTGAACCCAACGCTTTTTTTAAACTCGCATGTACGTTCGCAACCACGTAATGGATTAAAAGAAGAGACTTGGCAAAGGCATAACAAAAATGGATATTAAGCCACAAGTTAATCATGGTGGCGAATGAGGCACAAATGTGGTCATTAGCTTGCATGTTACATTCTTAAGCCTCACAAAAACATGAATAAACCCAAACTTGGTACATAAGCGAATCATGGTGACAAAAGACATGGAATGATGACTAGCAACTCGCATATATCATCATATAAGGGTTATGACTTCATATGCAAGTTGACATAAAGATTATGAAGGTTCTCATGTTGCATAATGCAACATTTCAACATAAAGGTTGTTGCTTTTTGCTCATAAGATCAAGATAATGACTTCATAAACATGCATAACATGATAGCATGCATCATTCTCAATGATCAAACCCAAACTTTCAACATGAACATTTAACTTCATAGTTAATATCTAAGAGTAGGGAAGGGCTTACATTGCTTTGAAGGCCTAAATCGATTAAACTAAAGCTTGTGAGGAAGCCTATGCATGCCATCACCCAAAAACCCAAAGATGGATGCCCCAAATCAACAAAAACACCATCTTTATGAACAAAGATCAAAGCTTTTGCCTTGAAATCAACTTGAGAGGCTCTCATACTAACATAGGGACTCTCTAACACTCTCATGATCATGAAACCTTTCATAGAAATGAAGTGGAGGCTAGGATAGTTGAGTGGAGGCCATGAGAGTAGAAATTTTGCCATAGTTTAGTTGCATGAATGAATAATGAGGATTTAGGATAGGTTAGGGTCTTGTTTATAGATTAGGCAAGTGTTTTAGGCCATAGGATTAAACCTAGATTCAATCCAAGCCATCAAAGCATGTCTTGGGGAAGAAGTCAAGTGTAGGAACCATCTATGGCCTTTAGATTAAAGATGAACCATGAGAACCATCCAAATGCAAAATCTGCATTTGAGCGAATCGGCCCACGGGTTGACAGCCAAACACCCTGGATTAACCCCTAGTCGACCCAGCGAGCTCGGGTCGACCTCAAAAATTGGCCGGTTCGGTTATTCCCCTCTCCCAATTCGCTGTTTTGAACATTTTTGCATATTTATTTATTAAATTTTCAATTATATATATATATATATATATATATATATATATATATATCAATATATATATATTTCTCTGCGCAACCCATTTCACTTAATTAAGTATACTTTAATTTGGGAATTTTTCGTGAAACTTCGCGAGGCCATATCTTGGTCATACGGACTCCGATTTTCGAAAACTCGGACTCTATTTCGCGTATTTTTCCGAGACGAACGCAATGGCATAGCCCGTTTTACTTGATTCAGAATTTAAAATTAAATTCTGCCTTGATTCTCGTTTTAACATGTTATCGAAATACGAGTTGTTACATTCTCCCCACCTTTTAGGATTTCGTCCCCGAAATCTCCAAGTTGGGAAGAACATATCCTACCATCCATCATCCATCTACTCAAACCATCATCCACAAGCAACCATTGTCCTTAGACGACTCCTAATGCTTTATGAATGTATGCAAAACGTGCATGTACATGTTCCTTAGCTAATGCTAATGATCAGGCCTGAAAAATCTTTTGAATGCAAAAATATGTTTAGTGCGATGAATCCATCATGTATGCAAATAGTCCTAGTCATATACACTATATGCGTGCACAAATATTCAACCATATGCAACATCCGCATGATAACACATTCAATTTCATCCATAAACAAGTATAAATACTCGTGCATATGCAATATGAAATGTGACCGAGTCGAGCTAATATCTAATGTAAATTCGCGCATCCACGAGCAACCACTTGCAACCATTTGCAACCATATCAACCATAACATGTTTCAAATACATGTTTACATCCATAGGGTTCTACCTAAGATTCCTTGAAACAGGGTCGAGAAGATAAACAAAACAAACTCCTTACGCGGTTTGTAACAGAAACAGGACCGAGAGGATATCCATAAAAGATAGCCTACAAGCAAGCTCAACCGAAAACAAGGATCGAGGATATACTCTTAAAAAGAGATATCATGCGCGCATCTAGTCTTTAGTCTTCTGGGTCGCATTTTCTTGAGCTTGGTTCCATCGTGTCTTGACCGTCCTTTAACCTCGCGATTTCGCAGCTTCTTATTTCCTGTTTCCATAACATGAGTTGGAACTCATTTCCTCGTCGCCTCTCGTTCCTCTTGCACTTATCCTCTTTCTAGAATATTTGACGCAACCATGACTGCGTGCTCATGATCTCATGCAAGCTTTCCAAAATTCACTAGTGAATCTCGGACCTTGTACCATAAGGTATTCCTCGTAGTAGAACTTTCTCTTGAAAGTAAACAGATGCCAACTGGGTTATCAAGTGCACTTACTAGGGTGATTTCCATAACCCATGCATAAGTGAAATAAACCATCCGTCTTATCGGCGAACACCACTTGATCGGGCTTCAAATTTCCAATAAAGGTATCAAGGGATTCTAGGTAACTAATCATGACCGAACCCAAAAGGTTCCACGAGACTTCGACGGTATTACCAAGGCTAGTCAAGAGTCTAACTACCCTCCTATCAAAACCGAGAGTGGCACCCCTTACTGGATAACCACTTCATCCCTAGAATCCATCCATAACCGAGGCATGTCATTCTCAAATCCAAAACAAGTCATGAATAAATGGACCGATTCTCCACAGGACTTGAGACAAAAATGGGATTCTCTATTACGCTAGTACTTAAGGTGCAGAAACTCAACTATCGAAGCGGACTTAAAAGATGCGGTGATCAAAATAAAGTCCCGACAGGATGATAGAGAAGAAAAGCTAAACCTTTAACAAGATCGTTACCCTCCTTCTGAGGTACCCTAGAAATGAGAGCATACTGCTGCCCTCCCGATGATCTTGTCCTTTTCCCATAATACTTAACTATCCGTCCCGTTTTACCATGCCAAAGATACTCTCTCGTCATGGGTTTCATTGTTCATCTTTCTCCCTCCTTTGAGGACTAAGCCGTACCAACAAGTTTCTCATCCTTAAGCTCGTATCCTTTAGCCTTCTTTCTCACGATCCTTTCTTATAACGCGGCCACTGGTCTCTCGAGAACCACCTCCATCGTATGGAAAGCACTTTCGTAGGTAGAAAAGACAAGTCGCAGTTAAAACTACTGTGACTACAGATGGAGGAAAGAAAGGAAAAGAGACTCAATTAAGGAAACAAGGATAGTGCTAATGGCCTTTGGGGAATAGCCTTTTTCTTTTAAAAGAAAATTTTCTTGAAAAATGCTTCTTTGTAAACGGCTTTTTTTTCAAATAGTTTTCAGAAGGTCTTTAAAAACTTTTTCCCAGTCTGGTAACCTTCTGCTCCGATACCACATGTAACACCCCGCCTCCGCTAGGGTCACTCGCAAAGGAATGCACTAGCTTTAGAGGGGCATTATTGGTAAACATCCACAGAAATATCACAAGACAGAACATATAAAAATAGCGGAAGTAAAAACAAACTTTCATAACATTAATAAATGAGGTCAAAAGCCTTTTTACATCAGAGTACATCAAAACCTGTCTTGCTGAAATAAAGAAGCATGAAACCTTTTTCATAAATTATTCCCCAATTAAAACAGTAAAGTAGCCATAGCCAAGGAAAGTCCAAGCCATCCAAGATGACCTTCAAGCCGAAGAAGTCTGAACTAAACAACAGTATTTCCTCTCTGTAACCTGGGGGGGGGAACGGAAGAAAAGAGGCGAAACAAAACGGGTCAGTCAAAAAGACTGAGTAAGCCCTATCTACTATTAGTATAAAAACTAGTAAAGTTAACTGCCATGAGAAACTGAGATGAACATAAGCATGATGACAAGATAGATAAGCTACATCAAAATAACAGGATGAACTACTGAACTCAAGTAAACTAAGGTGTCATGATAAATTACGATGTCAAGATAGAACAAGGCATCACATCGTCAGGTTTCTATCCAGTATAATATCCCAAGGTATCTATCCTGTATAACATCCCCCGGTTTCTATCATGAATATCTCTCCTGGTTCTAACATGTATATTTGCTCTGCACCTCTCGTACTAGTATCCCAACCCGCGTTATGTGTTAACTATGAATGTCCCTTGCCCGATGTCATGTAATGGTCCATGTCAACCTAATACATAGCATATGTAGGTTTTCCCACTCGTATGTTTCTTTCCATGTATAAGTTCAGTCCTTTGCCGTAGGCCGTACGGGCTTTCCTCATGTCGTATTATCCTTGAAATCGTTTGGACTGTCACCCTTGTTCTAGCTAGGCTCTTCCATATGAATCATCGTTTGAACTACTAGGACTTACGCCACCTAGCACCACTAGGGATTACGCTTACCTATTGCACGCTTTCGTATTTCGGTTTGGGTTAAACCACCTAGGCCACTAGGGATTACGCTAGCCCTCAACCGCGCCCTTTTTCCAACGCATTCATCGTGAATCGTTTTTCTATAACTGTATGTAAATGTATCACATCGTGCCATCCGAGTCCTGTCACAGGGCAAAACAAGAAATACAGGACTCGGTCGGGAGCTTTAGATTTATCTGCCGATGCAGATACTAAGGTCTGCTTTTCTACACGTGGCTATGGTCCCACGAGACCCCTCCCTCAACTAGTGAAAGGCAACACAAGAGAAAATCTTGCATGAGAACTACACTCCGGCCAGCCCACATCCTACGGCCTACCTCACCCATAATTAGATAGCAATTATGGTCTGTTGGGTGTTCCCTGCCTTTCCGTACGTACACGCTTGACTCAAGATGGTAGATGATCGACGAGCTTGCTATCTCGGGCACCTTATGTATTCGTCGACTCACTGCTATCCACCCCAGTCTTTAGGTCGCTCGCATAGCAACCAAGGCATATTCTTGGTTCTTCTACCGCAGACCTCAACCTCTCGTGAGCCTAGCATATTGACCTGGCAGCTCACAGAGGGATCCCAAGAATATCCTCACGTTCCCCGAAGCCGCTGCTTCGTTACCCAGTTCGTTGGAGCCTTTATCTAAATCAGATAGCCTGCTCCTACACGCATACTTAAACGTTGACCTAACGTATCGGGTTACTAATCTATCTAAGAAATGGTCCAAATTTCCTTGACTAAGAATTATTACTTAGTTTCCCTTAACTAAGGTTTACCACTTAGCCTTATTTCCATAATCCTTGTTAACTATGGTTATTTACCTAATCCTCCGAATTAGGGTTTTTCTAATGGGTTAAGTGTCACTTAAGTTCATAACTTAGCCCGTCTACAAACCATGTCAAAATTGGCTAAGTATCCAAGTCCAAGACTTAACCCTACAAACCATGTGTCAAGTTGGCTAAGTATATTAAGCAATCCATAACTTAACCTCGTCTAATTATCATTTTAGATTGGTTAATTATATAAATTAACTTGACCTTGTCAAATTACCGAGTCAAATTGGTCAAGCGTATTCAAGTGATTCGTGACTTAGCCTTATCATGTTTTCACGTTAAGTTGGTTAAGTATAGGTCACTTAACCACATCAAACTAACGAGTTGGATTAGTTAAGTGTAAATTAACTTAACCCCGTCCAATTACCATGTTTAGATTAGTTAGGTCTGAGTTGACTTAACCCCATCCATTAACTGTATTAAACGGTTAAGTGTTACTAAGAAAATTTACTTAACCTTATCAAGTTATCGTGTTGGATTGATTAAGTGTTGGTTAACTTAATCCCGTCCCCTCGTCGTATAAAAATGGTCAAGTGTCGTTAGGCAAATCAAGTTACTTAACCTACCCAACCCTGTCATGTTTTGTTAAGTATCATTAGCCTAATCAAATTACTTAACCCATTTGTCCATGTCATATTTGGTTAAGCCTTATTAATCAAATTAACTTAACCCTATTATGTGGCATTAATTATTTAATGCACCCCAACCTCTCACATTAGACTTTGTTGTGGTTACTAGTTAAGCCGGTCGGTTCCGGGTAGCTTTACACCACAACTTGGTCTAACCTCGGGTTCAAGCACAACATGACCAACTTCTCACATTGAGTCCTATTGTTTGCAACTACTAGTTAGGCCGGTCGGTTCCGGGTAGTTTTACGTTGCAAACTCAACCCAACCTCGAGTTGGCCACTTTCATGTTTAGTCTAGTGTCATGTTCATAGTCAAGTTTTCAAGCAATTGGGTAGACCTAACTTAATAGGTAAATTCCCAATGGGTAGGCCTAACTTAATAGGTAAATTCCCAAGCTTATGTTTTTATGCATACTTACATGTCAAATTCCATGTTATATTTCAAGTCATGTTTTCAAGTATAAACACATGTCATATTTAACGTTACATGTTGTCATGTTTATACCCATTTACCCAAGTCATATTCATGTCATTATGTTTTCCCATAATGTGAACCCAACGCTTTTTTTAAACTCGCATGTACGTTCGCAACCACGTAATGGATTAAAAGAAGAGACTTGGCAAAGGCATAACAAAAATGGATATTAAGCCACAAGTTAATCATGGTGGCGAATGAGGCACAAATGTGGTCATTAGCTTGCATGTTACATTCTTAAGCCTCACAAAAACATGAATAAACCCAAACTTTGTACATAAGCGAATCATGGTGACAAAAGACATGGAATGATGACTAGCAACTCGCATATATCATCATATAAGGGTTATGACTTCATATGCAAGTTGACATAAAGATTATGAAGGTTCTCATGTTGCATAATGCAACATTTCAACATAAAGTTTGTTGCTTTTTGCTCATAAGATCAAGATAATGACTTCATAAACTTGCATAACATGATAGCATGCATCATTCTCAATGATCAAACCCAAACTTTCAACATGAACATTTAACTTCATAGTTAATATCTAAGAGTAGGGAAGGGCTTACATTGCTTTGAAGGCCTAAATCGATTAAACTAAAGCTTGTGAGGAAGCCTATGCATGCCATCACCCAAAAACCCAAAGATGGATGCCCCAAATCAACAAAAACACCATCTTTATGAACAAAGATCAAAGCTTTTGCCTTGAAATCAACTTGAGAGGCTCTCATACTAACATAGGGACTCTCTAACACTCTCATGATCATGAAACCTTTCATAGAAATGAAGTGGAGGCTAGGATAGTTGAGTGGAGGCCATGAGAGTAGAAATTTTGCCATAGTTTAGTTGCATGAATGAATAATGAGGATTTAGGATAGGTTAGGGTCTTATTTATAGATTAGGCAAGTGTTTTAGGCCATAGGATTAAACCTAGATTCAATCCAAGCCATCAAAGCATGTCTTGGGGAAGAAGTCAAGTGTAGGAACCATCTAGGGCCTTTAGATTAAAGATGAACCATGAGAACCATCCAAATGCAAAATCTGCATTTGAGCGAATCTGCCCACGGGTTGACAGCCAAACACCCTGGATTAACCCCTAGTCGACCCAGCGGGCTCGGGTCGACCTCAAAAATCGGCCGGTTCGGTTATTCTCCTCTCCCAATTCGCTGTTTTGAACATTTTTGCATATTTATTTATTAAATTTTCAATTATATATATATATATCAATATATATATATATATATTTCTCTGCGCAACCCATTTCACTTAATTAAGTATACTTTAATTTGGGAATTTTTCGTGAAACTTCGCGAGGCCATATCTTGGTCATATGGACTCCGATTTTCGAAAACTCGGACTCTATTTCGCGTATTTTTCCGAGACGAACGCAATGGCATAGCCCGTTTTACTTGATTCAGAATTTAAAATTAAATTCTGCCTTGATTCTCGTTTTAACATGTTATCGAAATACGAGTTGTTACAGTTTTGATTGTAGAGCCTAGTATTGGCGACATGATATATGGTACCCATGCCATCTATGATTAATACATTTATATTTGAAGTTGTTTTTGAAACACCCCACCTCCGTTAGGGTCACTCTCAAAGGGAATGCCCTAATTTTGGTGGAGGTTTATAAGTACAAGTCACAGATATACAAGACAGATATAAGAACACATATTTGTAAACAGCGGAAGAACAACAAACTTTTATTTCATAAAGTCAAATACGTGTTACAACAACATCCTTTCCAAAAACATAACATAACACTTTCATAATCTGTCTTGAGTACATTATTTAAAGAAGCATAAATAAAACATAGATAAACTGCAAAAGTCCCATAGTGGATTGTCCAAAGCCATAGTTCAAAACAGGAAAGTCCAAGCAATACATTTCTCTTCTTCAAGCTGGATGTTGAGGTAGGTCAAGCTGCTGTGTTCCCTCCCTGAGGACCTTGGGGGGGGGGGGAAACGGAAGAAAGAAGACGAGAGAAAAGTAGAGTTAGACATAAAGCCTGAGTAAGTCTAGTACTATTTTGTCTATGAATAAAGAACTGGGTATGATAAGTATAAACAAGAAATGGGCATGCACTATAAACTTGGTTAAGTTGTCTAGGGTCGAATATACTATCGTACCCCATGTTAATCTCTGAACCCATATAAACTAGTTTCCAATTGGCACCCCATAATCAGGGTGATGTGATCCATTCAATGATGATCGGCTCCTACTCGCATAGTTACATGTGTCTTACGGCCCCCGATGTCTGTAGTTACCTATGCTGGTCCCACCATGGGGTGTATCAAGTCCCATAGTGGCAACCCGACACAACCTTAGAGTGCACAGGTATGCTACTGGTGTCCAGTGCCTTATTTTTCTGCGCCGGAGTGTGTGCACGCCCGCACTCCGTTAGAACCTACACTGCTACACCACCGCCGTCGATTTGACCTCTTACAATCAGCCCAGTAATCGTGCCCCACCCTGCCTAGTTTCAGGGTATCCTGATACACCTTTTAGGGTTACTGCTGAAAAGGGTCCCCCGCTACTAGGTTTTCTATCTCTAGCCAACATGCTAAGTTGGTTAAGTGTTTCCTAACCTAACCCCACCAGTCCGTTTAGTTTAGCATGTTCCATTTTGATTAAGTCTTTAGTTCACTTAATCCTAACAATCCTGACTCAGCCTTAATTGTCTTATTAAGGCCCGGACCTCTCACATTAGACAGGTATTGTTGTGGCTGCCTGTTGCCGGTTGGTTCCGGGCAGTCTTACGCCACAACTCAGTCTAACCTCGGGTCCTTGCTGGGCTCCATGTTTAACCTCCCACATTGGATAGGTATTGTTGTGACTACTGGACAGCCGGGCGGTTCCGGGCAGGTTTACATCACAACTCAATCCAACCTCGGGTTAAACACATCGTATGTTCTACATTTACATATTTTGTCATTCTTCTTTATTTCTTATATGTAAATATTTGCGGCCCATTATTAAGTTAATGGTGTAAAGGTTACACCAACCATGGGCCCAACCCATTCTTGAATTTGGGCCCTTTTACTTTAGTTTTCATTCATTAAATTAATTTAGCCCAACGTTATTTACCCCCGTTTTTACACGTCCGTTTATATATATTGGGCTTAGCCTTTTAAAGCCCAATTTAGCCATGCGAAAGGGGAGGCTTATGGCGTAATTACATACACGAAAAGGGGAAGTTGAGCGTATGAACTTGCAATATGACGTTGGGAATACAAAATAGAAACTGGTGTACTTGCATAGTAGTGACATATACTTTGGTCATAAAGCATAGGTGACTTGAATCAAAGCATGTGAACTGGTAATTGAGATATCATTATTGACATATGAACCTATATTTTTATTTAGGCGTAATGTCAAACATAAGCATGGCATAAATATTTCTAGCATAAGCATGGCATAATGTCAAACATAAGCATGGCATAAATACTTCTAGCATAAACATGGCATAATACAAAACATAAGCATGGCATAAGTATAGTTAAATTTGTTCATAAGGTTTCTACATGTTTACAAAGGGGATACTTTGTTACTAACACAAAAGCATAGTTCAACTTAATCATGATTTAAGTCTAATCACATAACGACGGTATAAATATACTTATGCATAAATATTCCTAATCATGGTGTTTGCTTTAAACTTGCAAAAAGGGATTTTTGAGTCTAACCTAGCCATGTCTCACATATGTCATCATATAATTCTTCTAAACAAGATTGACTTATTCATGGATTTCAATTATGCCAAATATCATTCATAGCCTAGCCATATTCACAAGTTTTGCAAAAACATGACTTAATACATGGATTATGGTGTCAAAATTCCAACATAGTTTCATATGAACTATAACAACCAAACTTGTTTCAATTACTTGCAAAATGATTCATGCACCAAAAATATACATCATGATGGCATAATAACAAAGCCCCAAACTCGCATGAAATTTCAATCAACTACATACATGTAGCTTCAACATAGGTCACATAATTTGCGAATATTCCAACCGTATATTTGCATAGAACTACCGCATGTAGTTCTTTATAATTGAATGGCATAATTCAGAATATCCAAACGTATATAAATTGATAAGAACGCACAAATATGAATTTTATTGCCACAATTCAAGCATACATATCTACACAATCATTTGTTCATACCAAAGTAATACTCTACTTACAATGGTTGCGGCGAATTCTCTAATTAAGAGATATGATTCCTTTGTTGAATTGATTAGCTTTAGGTTGCTTGAATTGCTTTAGGCTTTAGAACTTTCTCCCTAATCCTCTCTCTAGTTGGCGGCTACTCTTAGTCATTCCTCAGCAACATGGCGGCTATGTTCTTAATTTGAATGAATAGATTAGGGTTTAGTCTAGGGTTGTTTATATAGAGGTTAGGAATTGATTAGGACCATTGATGTTGCTAGGTTAGATCGTAGCCATTCATTCGATAGAGAGACCAATTAAAACTTGCCACCTAGCCCTAATGACAAAGCAGACCACAGAAAATCGGAGGAACACAGACCTGGCCAGCCAGGTTGACTGGGCTCGACCAGGTCGATACCCCTGTCGACAGGGCTGTCGACAGCCCTGTCGACATGGGTAGCCCAGGTCGACAGCCCAGTCGACCTGGGTGGCCCAGGCGGCGCTTTCCTGGCCCAGTGGGCCCCACTTCGGAATATTTAATTATTTAATTCTGTTTGAATTTTAAACTTAATTTAAAAACTTCCGAAGGCCATATCTCCTCCATACGGACTCCGTTTTTCGAAAACTCGGACTCTATTTTGCGTATTTTTCCGAGACGAACGCAATGGCGTATCCCGTTTCCCTTAGTTCTTTGATTTGAATTTGATTATACTTTAATTTGTTACTTTCACAGTTATAGAATTTGCGGGGTGTTACATTCTCCCCCACTTAAAAGGATTTCGTCCCGAAATCTTCAAGTTAGGAGGAATGTATATCCTAACATCCAAACATCCATCTACTCATCCATCAAACACGAGCATCCATTGTCCTTAAAAGACTTCTAATGCTTCATGATCATATGCGAAGTGTGTGTGTACATGTACTTATCTAATGCAAAATCAGGCGGTCTACTGATTCAGTTGACCTCCTTAATGCGAATTATGTAAGTGCCATGAATCCATTATGTATGCAAATTTTCCTATTCTTGATTCTACATGAGTGCACAATCATTCAGTACAAATGCAGCATCCACATGACAACACATTAAAGTTCAACCACATACGAATGCAAACATATATGCATATGCAATATGAAGTGACTGAGCCGATCTAAAACCTAGATTGTGTGTGTATATGCAACCACGAGCAACCACTAGCAATCACTTGCAACCACTTGCAACCATCATCCATAACATGTTTCAACTACATGTTCTCATCCAAAAGGTTTCTACCTAAAAGATACGGTCGAGGAAATATACCCTAAAAGATAGATAAAAGCGCAACTTAAGGAAAAAGAAAGATCAAGGACGTACCCTCGAAAAGAAAAGGGTAAGCAGTGCGTATTCTAGCTTCAGTTTCCCAAGTCGCGCCTCCCTCGGCGTCGCTCCACTGAACTTTGACGAGTTTGACTTCGCGGTTGCGTAGCTTCTTCACTTCCGTTCCTAGTATGCGGGTTGGAACTTTTCTTATGGTTGCTTCGCGTTCCACTTCGGCCTCTTCGAGGATATTTGGCTCTACCACTTCAGCAGTCTCCTGTAGACATTTTCGAAGATGTGAAACGTGAAAAACGTTGTGGACTCCAGCCAACTTCTCGGGTAGCTCTAATCTATAAGCCATTTTCCCAATTTTCTCGATAATAGGGAATGGCCCTACGAACCTTGGTGCTAGCTTTCCTGTGGTTCCAAAACGAACAACGTTCCTTAGTGGTGATACCTTGAGAAAAACTCTGTCTCCAACCTCGAATTCAAGGTCGGTCCTTCTCTTGTCGGCATAGGACTTTTGTCTGTCTTGGGCCGTCTTCATCCTTCTTCGTATTAAGTCCACTTTCTCTGAAGTCTCTCGGATCATATCTGGTCCAAGTATGAGCTTATCAGTAGACTCCCACCAACAAGTGGGCGATCGGCACGGTCTTCCGTATAAAGCTTCGAAGGGCGCCATTCCGATGGTTGCTTGATAGCTGTTGTTGTAGGCAAATTCCACCAAAGGAAGGTGGTCTTCCCATGTCCCTCCGAAGTCAAGGACGCATAGTCTTAAAAGGTCTTCCAAAACCCTGTTTACTCTCTCTGTTTGGCCGTCGGTTTGGGGATGATAGGCCGTGCTCAAGCATAGCTGCGTTCCTACTGCTTCTTGCAGACTCAGCCAAAACTTGCTGGTGAAGACGGGATCTCGGTCACTAACAATGCTAGATGGTATTCCATGGAGTCGAACGATTTCCTTAAGGTAAAGTGATGCTAGGGATGAGGCAGTTGTTTTACTTTTGACAGGTAAAAAGTGGGCGCTTTTAGTAAGCCTATCCACTATTACCCAAATGCTAGTGTTGCCTCTCCTAGACCTAGGCAGCCCATCGATGAAGTCCATTGAGATGCTATCCCACTTCCACTGTGGGACCTCCAGAGGACGCAGTAATCCGCCAGGCTTTTTCTGTTCCGCCTTAACCTGTTGGCACACCATGCACTTAGAAACGAACTCCGCCACGTCCTTTTTCATGCCGTTCCAAAAGAAAGTCCTTTTTATGTCTTTGTACATTTTATCCCCGCCGGGGTGTATCGTCATCTTGGAGTGATGTGCTTCTTCGAGAACCTTCTTTATTAAATCGTTTATCTGTGGGACGCATAGTCTTCCGTCTCGCCTTAGCAAACCCTTATCGTCGATGGAGTATCTGTTGAGGTGACTTGAAGTCTCGCCCCTAATTAGCCTATCAATTATTTCTACAAGCTGAGGGTCTTCGCGTTGCGCTGTCCCTACTGAATCCACTAAACTTGGGCGCACTTCGAGAGATGCTAGCAAGCCTGGTACGAAATCGGAGGAGGGCCTAAATTCGAAGCTGGCTATAAACTCTAGGCTTTGTCTTTCAACAAACAACGGGCTTAGTGTCAATTTCTTTCGGCTCAACGCGTCTGCCACTACGTTGCCTTTGCCCGGAGTGTAGGAGATTTCGAAATCGTACGAGGCAAGGAACTCCATCCACCTTTGTAGCGAACACCACTGGAGCGCCCCATTCTGAGATGCTTCTCCTAATGAACCCCTTTTCTAGAAGCTCTTTAATCTGTTTACTGAGCTCTTTTCTTTCTCGTGGAGCCATGTGTCTAACGGGCAACGCAACGGGCTTTGCATTATCTACAAGATATATGCGGAAGTCTATTTCCCGCTTCGGAGGCAAGCCCTTCACCTCTTCGAAGACATCCGGATATTCCCGGACCACTCTAACTGATTGCAAATTTTCAACAGAGGCATCTAGCGACTCAAGATAACTAAGCATAACCGCATACGAGGGATTACAAGAAATTTCCAAAGTATTACTGAGCTAGGTTAGGAGCCTAACAACCCTTTTCTCACAATCAAGGATGGCCCCATTACTGGATAGCCAATCCATACCCAAAATCAAACCATACCCCGAGAAGCCCAAAACAAAGGCACTACATTGAAATTCAACACTTAGGATAGAAATTTTCAAATCCAAACATATCATAGACAAATGAGCTGGGCCCCCAATTGGGTTTGAAACAATTAAGGGGTCCTCTACCATACTAGTTTTTAGGTGCAGAGATTCTACTAAAGCAGACGAGATAAAGGAGTGTGATGCGCCAGAATCAAATAAAGTGCGAACGGGGTGATCATAAAGATAAACTACACTTTCTACAGAAGTATTTATACCTCGCTGTTGCAGAGGTGGCGCTTCTACCACATGAACCTGTGCCCCTGGAGTGGATCCAGACCCCTGCCCCTGCCCTCGTTTCTTTGGGCAGTCCTTAGCTCTGTGGCCTGTCTGACCGCAAGAAAAGCACCCACCATTCTCCTTGGCCTTCTTTTTCCGGCAGTCCTTTACTAAGTGCCCCACTTTGCCACAGAAATTACACGTCCTCTTCTCTTTGTTGCCTTCCCCGCCTTTCTTAAAGTCTGTCTTCTTAGGCTGCAAACCCTCTTTCTTCCCTTGAGAGCTTTCTGCCTTTGCCTCCTTCTTGCCCTTATCCTCCTCATTCAGCAATGCCATTTGCACCAATCTTTCATACGTGGCCCCCATGGGTATATGTGTCATGGCCAAACTGTGTAATGGCTCATTTAACCCTTTGACGAAACGGAGAGCCTTCTTGTGCGGGGTGTTGACTAGGTCAAGCCCAAACCTAGCCAGCTCATCAAACTGATTCACATACTCTCTAACAGTCTTGTCTCCTTGCTTAAGAAATAAGAATTTCTCCAACTGCAAACTTCTTTCCGCATCTGAGAGAAATTTGGTCTCAAACCTTGCCCTAAAGTCCTCCCATGTTTCTACTGGTCTTTCAGCATTAGTGACTTCCCACCAGTAGGAAGCCTCGCCCTTCAATAGCCACACTGCCAATTGTACTTTTTGCCTATCTTCTACCTCAAAGATGATGAATAGATCCTCTGTTTCTTTCAGCCAATTCCTAGCTGCTACGAAGGACTCAGTTCCATGGAAATCCCTTCCTCCCATAGCTTTAAAATCTTTACATATCTTAGCGAACGTGTTTCCCCGAGGAGGAGGTGGAGGAAAAGGTGCTGCTGCAGCTGGATGATTTCCTTCAGCTGGAGGAGGAGGAATGGTAGGACCTGGCTGAGTGGCTCTTGCTTCTAAGAACCGTCTAAACCAACCAGGTATTGGCACCCCTTCCGGCAAGTTAAGATCTTCGGACATGCTGAAACAAAAGGGATAGATTCAAAACGAAGGATAAGAGATAGTACCTATGGCTTTGGGGAGTGGACTTTGCCTTTTTAAAATAAAATAATATTTTTATCTTTTAAAAATGCTTCTTTAAATTTCCTTTTTTGAAAATAAATTTCCAAAACTTTTTATCTTATCTGGTAAACCTGGCTCTGATACCAAGTGAAACACCCCACCTCCGTTAGGGTCACTCTCAAAGGGAATGCCCTAATTTTGGTGGAGGTTTATAAGTACAAGTCACAGATATACAAGACAGATATAAGAACACATATTTGTAAACAGCGGAAGAACAACAAACTTTTATTTCATAAAGTCAAATACGTGTTACAACAACATCCTTTCCAAAAACATAACATAACACTTTCATAATCTGTCTTGAGTACATTATTTAAAGAAGCATAAATAAAACATAGATAAACTGCAAAAGTCCCATAGTGGATTGTCCAAAGCCATAGTTCAAAACAGGAAAGTCCAAGCAATACATTTCTCTTCTTCAAGCTGGATGTTGAGGTAGGTCAAGCTGCTGTGTTCCCTCCCTGAGGACCTTAGGGGGGGGGGGGAAACGGAAGAAAGAAGACGAGAGAAAAGTAGAGTTAGACATAAAGCCTGAGTAAGTCTAGTACTATTTTGTCTATGAATAAAGAACTGGGTATGATAAGTATAAACAAGAAATGGGCATGCACTATAAACTTGGTTAAGTTGTCTAGGGTCGAATATACTATCGTACCCCATGTTAATCTCTGAACCCATATAAACTAGTTTCCAATTGGCACCCCATAATCAGGGTGATGTGATCCATTCAATGATGATCGGCTCCTACTCGCATAGTTACATGTGTCTTACGGCCCCCGATGTCTGTAGTTACCTATGCTGGTCCCACCATGGGGTGTATCAAGTCCCATAGTGGCAACCCGACACAACCTTAGAGTGCACAGGTATGCTACTGGTGTCCAGTGCCTTATTTTTCTGCGCCGGAGTGTGTGCACGCCCGCACTCCGTTAGAACCTACACTGCTACACCACCGCCGTCGATTTGACCTCTTACAATCAGCCCAGTAATCGTGCCCCACCCTGCCTAGTTTCAGGGTATCCTGATACACCTTTTAGGGTTACTGCTGAAAAGGGTCCCCCGCTACTAGGTTTTCTATCTCTAGCCAACATGCTAAGTTGGTTAAGTGTTTCCTAACCTAACCCCACCAGTCCGTTTAGTTTAGCATGTTCCATTTTGATTAAGTCTTTAGTTCACTTAATCCTAACAATCCTGACTCAGCCTTAATTGTCTTATTAAGGCCCGGACCTCTCACATTAGACAGGTATTGTTGTGGCTGCCTGTTGCCGGTTGGTTCCGGGCAGTCTTACGCCACAACTCAGTCTAACCTCGGGTCCTTGCTGGGCTCCATGTTTAACCTCCCACGTTGGATAGGTATTGTTGTGACTACTGGACAGCCGGGCGGTTCCGGGCAGGTTTACATCACAACTCAATCCAACCTCGGGTTAAACACATCGTATGTTCTACATTTACATATTTTGTCATTCTTCTTTATTTCTTATATGTAAATATTTGCGGCCCATTATTAAGTTAATGGTGTAAAGGTTACACCAACCATGGGCCCAACCCATTCTTGAATTTGGGCCCTTTTACTTTAGTTTTCATTCATTAAATTAATTTAGCCCAACGTTATTTACCCCCGTTTTTACACGTCCGTTTATATATATTGGGCTTAGCCTTTTAAAGCCCAATTTAGCCATGCGAAAGGGGAGGCTTATGGCGTAATTACATACACGAAAAGGGGAAGTTGAGCGTATGAACTTGCAATATGACGTTGGGAATACAAAATAGAAACTGGTGTACTTGCATAGTAGTGACATATACTTTGGTCATAAAGCATAGGTGACTTGAATCAAAGCATGTGAACTTGTAATTGAGATATCATTATTGACATATGAACCTATATTTTTATTTAGGCGTAATGTCAAACATAAGCATGGCATAAATATTTCTAGCATAAGCATGGCATAATGTCAAACATAAGCATGGCATAAATACTTCTAGCATAAACATGGCATAATACAAAACATAAGCATGGCATAAGTATAGTTAAATTTGTTCATAAGGTTTCTACATGTTTACAAAGGGGATACTTTGTTACTAACACAAAAGCATAGTTCAACTTAATCATGATTTAAGTCTAATCACATAACGACGGTATAAATATACTTATGCATAAATATTCCTAATCATGGTGTTTGCTTTAAACTTGCAAAAAGGGATTTTTGAGTCTAACCTAGCCATGTCTCACATATGTCATCATATAATTCTTCTAAACAAGATTGACTTATTCATGGATTTCAATTATGCCAAATATCATTCATAGCCTAGCCATATTCACAAGTTTTGCAAAAACATGACTTAATACATGGATTATGGTGTCAAAATTCCAACATAGTTTCATATGAACTATAACAACCAAACTTGTTTCAATTACTTGCAAAATGATTCATGCACCAAAAATATACATCATGATGGCATAATAACAAAGCCCCAAACTCGCATGAAATTTCAATCAACTACATACATGTAGCTTCAACATAGGTCACATAATTTGCGAATATTCCAACCGTATATTTGCATAGAACTACCGCATGTAGTTCTTTATAATTGAATGGCATAATTCAGAATATCCAAACGTATATAAATTGATAAGAACGCACAAATATGAATTTTATTGCCACAATTCAAGCATACATATCTACACAATCATTTGTTCATACCAAAGTAATACTCTACTTACAATGGTTGCGGTGAATTCTCTAATTAAGAGATATGATTCCTTTGTTGAATTGATTAGCTTTAGGTTGCTTGAATTGCTTTAGGCTTTATAACTTTCTCCCTAATCCTCTCTCTAGTTGGCGGCTACTCTTAGTCGTTCCTCAGCAACATGGCGGCTATGTTCTTAATTTGAATGAATAGATTAGGGTTTAGTCTAGGGTTGTTTATATAGAGGTTAGGAATTGATTAGGACCATTGATGTTGCTAGGTTAGATCGTAGCCATTCATTCGATAGAGAGACCAATTAAAACTTGCCACCTAGCCCTAATGACAAAGCAGACCACAGAAAATCGGAGGAACACAGACCTGGCCAGCCAGGTTGACTGGGCTCGACCAGGTCGATAACCCTGTCGACAGGGCTGTCGACAGCCCTGTCGACATGGGTAGCCCAGGTCGACAGCCCAGTCGACCTGGGTGGCCCAGGCGGCGCTTTCCTGGCCCAGTGGGCCCCACTTCGGAATATTTAATTATTTAATTCTGTTTGAATTTTAAACTTAATTTAAAAACTTCCGAAGGCCATATCTCCTCCATACGGACTCCGTTTTTCGAAAACTCGGACTCTATTTTGCGTATTTTTCCGAGACGAACGCAATGGCGTATCCCGTTTCCCTTAGTTCTTTGATTTGAATTTGATTATACTTTAATTTGTTACTTTCACAGTTATAGAATTTGCGGGGTGTTACAGTTTTCTTCACTTATAGTAATAATATAAGATGAAATTTCACGTATCAAGCATATTTGGCTATTATAAGGGAAAACCCTATCCTCCGGCTTGCGTTGCATTGTGTGATGGGACCTGGGTCTTATAATAGCTTCATTGTTCTTTATTTAGCATTGCGCTGTTTGTTTTCTGCACTGGTATTCTTGGGAGGAAACCCGTTCCGTGTTATACGGCGTGGTCCCTTGATTTACCTAACTTTTAAAACAAAGATTAATAACTGTTTTAGTTCTCACACCAGTCCCATGACTGACCTGGAGTTTATTGTTTTAACCTAAACTCTGGGTGCCCCTATTTTCCACACGGGCAGCTAGTAGTTTCGGTTTTGCAGATTTATATTCACAGGATCCTGATGTACAGCTGGAACGATGTTCGGAAAGCTCTGTATCCGTGCATTATTTTCAGTTGTGTTTTATATTGTTTTTCCGCTGCTATGTAATTTATTGTAATCTCTGATATTTATCGAATGTAATTTATTCATTTATACTCTGTATATTCTTGTATTCTGATGGAATTGTTGTAATAAACAATGAAATGTTCTTCTGTTTGTGTTCTTTTTGTCGTGTTCTCAAACAATCAGGTGTTTCGAAAGGTCTAGATCAGTTTAGCGACTTATTCGGATCGAGCGAAATTCCTTGTTGTCACAACAGCACAATCAATCACAATATATATCAACGAAAATGTCGAACAATAATATAAATGTTGAGGAATAAAGTTGGATACCGCCAACCTGTTTCCCGGCATCCACAGATATTAATCACATCAATATGAGATATCATAGTGAACAGAACTGATAATCGATCAACGATATATCTATATCAGCTATTTCAACCAATTTTATCAACCACTCCAACCAATCAACCATCACACAATATAAAATTATTATAAATCAATTTAAAACTCGTTTATATAAAAATATAAACGAGGCAGAGTTAGCGAGTTTACTCACCTCGGTTCGCGGTTGATGATTTCTGCTCTGATTTCGTTTTAAAAACAAATAGGTATTCGATTTTTCATGAAATTCCAGTAGCGTTGTATTCAGCGGGAATAGTTCCAAAAATCCATCATAGCTTGTTCCATCTGATTATGTTTATGTATGGAATAAATATACATGTTATAACTTTTAATTTAAATTGAAATAAATTAATTTGCGCTAAAGACTGTCTTTACCCTTTAAACTTCGCTTACCGTTAATCACCTGTTAATTCATTTTCACATCATGATATTACCACCAGGAAAGTCCAAAGACTGACGTCCCCCTTTAACTTCTTACTGGCATCGACATGGACCTCTGCCGTTCGTCAGTGACCCATGATTTCCTTATTGCCAGGCAACAATACACACAAGGAAACTGCTCCTAGTTCCTTCTTCCAGCAAAATGAATACCCCATTTGCAGGAACCACTTATTGCACAAATTCCATCCATTAACCATAAATAAACCCTCACTATTTTGTGGCAAAACAAGAATCCTCTGCACCCCCATGTTCACCAAAGTTCAACCCATGCTTCACTCATTCATGGACGCACCACTCCTTTTCCTATCTCCCTTTCTTCCATTATTTCACCCAGTACGAACCCTGTTTTCCTTTTTATGCTGCACAACCGGGATTTTCTTTGTTTTGTGTTACTTTTTTCCGCATGCGCATGTCCATTTTGATTTCCCCTTCCCTTTTTCACATTAATCTTCTCCTTCCAGTCATTTAGAAAAAACACTATGCTCCTTTATAAAACTCTGTATCAACCTCTCAATGCCACTTTCCTACCAACGTAAATTCCTAGAAGAAAAATGTAATGAACCAGGATTTTTAATGATTAAAATATAATAAAAATTTAATTTTCTTATTTTCTGGCAAATTTATTATGGTTTAAATACAAATATTGTTTTAAAATATTATATATATGAGTTTGAATAAATATTTTTGTTTTGGCTTATTAGACATGAATAACTTATTTAAAAGATCACTTTTGGGATTTTATTGAAACAAATATTTTTAAATAGTAATAAGTAATAAATATTTTTAAAACTAATAGGTAGTAATATTATTTAGTATTATAAAATGCATTGTTTTCCATAAAAGCTTGTTGTGTTTCTTAAATCTTATTCTTATAATTTATATTTGTTAAAATAATATGAATATGTAAGATTTTAAAATAATGTTTATAAAATGTTATAAGGACTTTTAAGCATTTGCTCTTGACTATTTTATAAATCTTGGGAATTTATGTGCAAATATTTTGATGAATAAAATTGATAAGTATTTTGAAAATATTGAAATTTATAAATGGTTTGTAAAATCTTAAGTAATATATTTGTTACATTCATAAACATAGGAAACTTCTAACATTTATAATTGTCTCTAAAGTGTAGCTAAAATTAAAATTTTCACAAATAAATAAATGGTCAATTTTGTAAAATGGCTATTTTATAATGGCTATTTTTCTTTGGAGTGAATAAACGAAAGGGACGAAAGAAGACAAAACTAAAATAAAGGGGAACATATGCATGTTGTACGCATGTTTTATTCCATTGATACGTGTTTTCATTCCATTGAACATGTTTTGTTTTGTATTTTTTCACATTTTTTCCCTTTCTTATGTAAAAATATTCTTACTCACTTTTAATTTCTATTTAAGGGTCTATTTATTTCATTCTAAGCAAAATAGAATTTAAATCAACTTTTATATATTTATACATATAGTCATTCCTGAATCCAAATTTGATTATTTACCAAGTTAAATTTGAATTTTATTAATAAATTCAGTAACTAAATGTTATTTAAATACGATAATATTAAATTTTGACATCTATAAATACATACTAAATTGTAATTTTCGTTTGTACTCATTACAAACTATTATTGTTATAATCAATGAAATTTTTTAGTTCTAACCATTAATGTTCCAATTTATATTATATTGAAGATTTCAAATAGACAGAAAAATACGGATCGTTACAGTAGTGCTAATGAAATTTCACACAAGTCTTCTGTTTTGATTTTCTATTAATTCATCTTGGAAAGTCATGAAAATCTACACTTAATACAACATAATACTTAAAAGCTATGATTGACAAGTTGTAATAATTTCATAGTTTTTTAGCTTGGCTTGACTATTTTGCATTTGAAAATCATTTGAATTTGGTTGATGTTTTGACTGGTTTGATGTTTTAATTTTTTAACCCATCTATTTGGCTTGAGTTGTTGATATGTTAAATCTCAAATTGTCATCCTGACTTGGATATTTGAATTTGAAATCATTTGCAATTGTTGATATGTTAAATCTCATATACTATTTGGACTTGAAATTGATAATCTTGTGTGATCGATGTTTAGTTATGTATCACGGATCATCACGTTTTATTTTGGATCCTAAAATTAACACATCTCGTTAGGTAATTTCAAATAAACTATTTTAGCCTTGGATCATGGTTTGTCTATTGGCCTTTATGTAAATACTGTGAATTTTTTTCTTGTTAAGCTTCTCTTGATACATTGCTGCTTTGATAGAATAAATTTAAGTTTTTAAATGAACTTGATGACGGTAGATATGTTGAAAAATCAGCATTTAGTTTTATTGACTTCTGTGGGCATTCCAGACCTACAAGTGGTACCAGTCTTAGAAATATAAAAAAAAAATCATATTTAACTGATGATTTTTTTTTGAAACTATTTTTCAACTTGCATAATTCTTTCAAAATCCCTTTTAAAATTGATATTTTCAAATTTAAAATCAATTACTTGTTCAAAAAATTGAAATTATTCACCAAATCGAACCATTTTGGAACCCATCAAAACTATTATTAGATTTATGAAATTATGATGAGTTGTGACTTCAGTATATTTCATAACAAGAGGAAATATTATTTAAATTCTCATGATGATTGAGCAGATTTTGTAGTATCCTTGATTTCATGCTTATTTCATGATCATTTTTCTTTTTCTTCCATCTTTCTGGCTTTCATCATGGATTTCTATAATGTTAAGGGTCTAAATTGGTTTTGGAAATAAGGAAATATTTTAAAAAATATTATCCTTACTATTCACTCTCAATTAAAAGTCCTTGTGGTTATGCATGGATAGTACTCATACAAGAGAGGATAAAGTTAAGTATTCTTCTAATCTAATTTAAAAATTCTAGGAGTTATGCATGGTTAGAAAATATGTAACAACTCGGGTTTCGACAGACCAGAATTATTCAAAATCCAATCCATCGGACCCCGAGTTGGGTGCTCTGGTATCCTGCAGAAAAGAGAGAGAGAAAGAAACATGTCGGAGTTCGGAAAGCAGCTCACAGCGGAAGGAATAAAATAAAATATATTCAAAATAGCATTACCTTATAATAATACTGCCAAGCCAGTAATCAAGCAATACTATCTCTGTCATGAACCTAACCTATGCATGTTGTGAGGAGGGGGTCAGAACATAAGTTCTGTGTGACTGGACTATAATAAACTCTTGTGTAACCCTACATATACCGTTCAGTTATAATTTCTCGTTTATTGGGTTATTCACAATATTTGCACCCAAGGCCAAACCCATGTCATTCTCGTCCACTTACTAGTAGACTTAACCTAATACATCGTATATGTATATTTTCCCCAACTCGTATAATCTTTTCCATGTATATGTACAGTCCCTTGCCGTATATCGTACGGGCTTTATCATGTAATTCTATACTACTTCAACGTAGTGCCACCATTCTTGAAATCGTTTGGACTGCCACCCTTGAATCTGGCTAGGTTTCCTTATCATGAACTATCGAGTGTTCAACTAGGATTTATGCCACCTAGGACCACTAAGGATTATGCTACCTATTAAATGTTTTCTAGATTCGATTAGGGTTTATGCCACCTAGGACAACTAGGGATTACGCTACCTGTCGAACAGCGCCCTTTTCCCACGTATGTATCGCGAATCGTTTCTGATGTCTAGGTGCACATGTACACTATATGTGCGGCCCGAGTCCCGTGACAGGGCTAAATCAAGAAATACGGAACTCGGTCGGGAGCTTTAAGTTAACTGCCGATGCAGATGCTAAGGTCTGTTTTTCTACCAGTGGTTATGGTCCCACGTGACCCCTCCCTCAACTAATGAAAGGCAATCCAAGAAAATCAAGCACGAGAACTGTACTCCTGCCACTTATGCCCCACTTTCCTATTGGCCAGCCTCACCCATAACTAGATAGCAAGTATATGGTCTGTTGGGAGTTCTCTGCCTTTCCGTATACGTACTACGATTGACTGAAGATGGTAGGTAGACGACGAGTGCTATCACAGGGCTGAACAAGATATCGCCGCCTCACGCTGGTCCATCCTAGTCTTTTAGGTTGCCTTATATTGCAACCAAGGCATACTCTTGGTTCTACTACCGTAGACCTTAACCTCTGTGAGCCCAGGCGGATCATCTGCAACCTCACAGAGGGATACCAAGAGTACCCTCACGTTCCCCGAACCTACATGCTTCGTAACCCAGTCCGCTGGAGCCTTTTTCGAAATCAGATAAACGTTCGATCCTCCTCGTGTGTTTGTTAAGCGATGATCTACCTTATCGGGTTATTCATTTATTTATGGACTGGCTCAGTTTCCTTGATTAGAAGTTATTACTTAGTTGTTCTTAACTAAGGTTTACCACTTAATTTCCTTTCCCGTTAATCTTCTTAACTAAGGTTTACCACTTAGTCCCCTTAACTAAGGATTACAACTTAGTTCCCATTCTCGACCGTTTTCTTAACTAAGGTTTACTGCATAGTTCCTAATAACTAGGGCTTGTTACTTAGTTATCATTCTCGTTGTTTTACTTAGTCAATTCTCGTTACCTTAGACATCAGACCAAATATTCTCTCTTTATAATTCAACTTGTTGACAAAGGTTTTCCCGTGAATTCAAGCTTAACTTAAGTTCTCTTTTATTCGGTGATAGCGCATGGGTGTTTTCCCACTGTTCTTGCTTATCTTACCGCATATTATAGGTTATCCCACCCTTCAGGTCTTACATTACATCTTTAGTCATAATCTTTCTCTGTCCCTAGGACACGTTTACCCCCTAATTAACCCTTCGACTATTTCAACTTCGATTTATAATAGGTGTTAACATTCCCTATTTCCGTTTTTGGTTAAGTTTTGTTCATATGTTCTTGTCGACTTAACCCCATCTCCTTATAACGTTCATTCACAAATTTGGTTAAGTGTTGTCTTTGAATTCCACACTTAACCCTATGAATTAGGTGCCATTAATTATTAATGCACCACAACCTCTCATATTAGACCTGTTGTAGTCACTGGTTATGCCGGGCAGTTCGGGCCAGAATTACACCACAACTCAGTCTAACCTCGGGTTTCAAGCGCGATATGACTAACTTCTCACATTAGGACCTATTGTTTGCAACCACTGCCGGGTAGGATTACATCGCAAACTCATCCTAACCTCGAGTTAGCCATGTTTCATGTTTGGTTCATGTCTATTCTAATTGGCATATGTCAAGTTCATAATCATGTCAAAATTTATTAAGTTCATGTTATGCCAATTACCCAACTTACAAGCATGTTCTTATAAATGTCAACTACCAATTTACGCCATGTTCGTGTTTGTTTTAGATGTCAAGTTCATAAGCATATACTAAATGTCATATTTCAAGTTTTATAATTTTGTCCCTATTTACATTACATAAATTACTCAACCATATTCATGTTCAATGCATTTCAATAGTGCCAAAATTCGAGTATCAAGTTCAATCTAGATGTCAAGTGTAAATTCCCTAAATCCAAGCTTTACCTAAAACCCCCAATTTATATTCATGCTTGTAATCCCATTAACAGGTTACGTCTATCATTAAATTCAAAATTCATATTCATGTCAATTTCATGTTCAAGTTCTAGATGTAAATTTCATGTCAAATTCCAGATGTCAATTCATATCAAGTTTGTGTTCTTATCTAAATTCAAGTTATAATACAGGTTTTATTCTAGAGACATGTGCCCATTAACATATCCATAAGTCAATTTCATGCTTAAATCAATCATGTCAATTCTACGCCAAACCACAAATCATGTTCATGCGTATAATTCTAAATTTGGTTTACGCATTCGGGTTTTGTCAAATGTTATATTACGCCCAACCCCCTCTGTAATTTATAACCACACCCTTCAGTTCATATCATAGCCCAAAACCAAGCGTTCCCCTTTTTAGTTCACAATAATCATTCTATTGTATTCATTTCACAGTAAAGCTAGGCTCGTGATAGCCTATTCATAAAAAGATAAAAGAGGGAGAATAAAAGAGGACATAGTCGTAGGCATAATAATTAAAAGCAAACACATGACAATATTAAACGTTACAGATCCAATTCCCACAATAATTTCATTTCGCGTTTACATAGGGAATGTTTGAACGATAAATCATAATTTTACACAAAAAGTGTATTATAACTCCTCTCACAGTGTTTGTCGTCTTCAAAATGTAGATCCTCGATTACCCCTTTGATTTATGAATTGGATTAAACCTTGAACTGATTTCCCCCTTTCCCTTTTTGTTGCTTTTGATTCATCTTTGATTGATTACATGTCCAATTCAATTTATCTTTGATTTCATATGCGGCGTAGGTTGCAGATCTGAATTCCTTCTCTTTGCGCAGTGTTTAGATCTAAGCCTCTTTTCTTCTTATTCATGGTTGTAGTAATTCTAGATCTCATTCTTTTTAATTTTAAGAATGGATGTTGAAGAGAAAAGAGAGAAGAATAGATCTAAGATTTATTTAGATCAATAGCTTGAGGAGGAAGAAGAAATCAAGTTAGAAGAGAGCCATGGCCTTGTCGTGAATTGTTGTGGAGTTTACAATGAGTCTAGGATGGTTATATAGGTGTTAGACCAACGTACCAGGCCCAAAACCTCATCCAGGTGCTCAAAAATGAGCTTGGACAGCTTCTGGGGTAAATTTCCCGCTTCTGGACCAAAATTCCCGCTCCAGGTTGCTACATGTCGACCTCCCCAAGGGAGGGGGCCTGGGAGGTCGACCCTATGGTCGACCTGGTCATTTTTTTCTTCTGTTCTGGGCTGGACTGCTTTATGATTTTTCGCTGAAACTTCGGGAGGTCATAACTCCTTCATACGGACTCCGATTTTCGAAAACTCGGACTCTATTTCATGTAAAATTTCGAGAGGAACGCAATGGTGATGTCCATTTCACTTATTTCCTGATATTTAAATTAAATATCCTTATTTTACTATCTTCTCCGTTACACACACTATCATCGAATTAATTTTTCTTCCCTTCCATGTATTAATTAATTCTCATTATACATCACCATTATTTACCTATATAAGCATATTTTCTTAAATTTTATTTCATTTTCAATTATATTAAAAATGCGGGGTGTTACATTCTCCCACCCTTAAAGAATTTCGTCCCCGAAATTCGATAAGAGTAAAATAGATAATCCCTCGCAACATCCATTTAGTGTTCATCCAATTGTTGCACCATTGTGCATATGTGCAAAGTGAAGTACATTATAGTAAAGCATGTATGCCTAATTTTGATCCACCTGTATGCAAACTTTAAAAAAACTTTTCAAAACATGATGCTCACATCCTGAATATACTTGCAGTTCTATATGGATGCAATATTTTTGAAAAATCAAAACATTTACCACTCAAATTTTCCCATACACTTATAGAACAAGAGCATAGTTAATCCAATTTTCGCATCCAAAACCCTACCAACCATCTTTTAATTCGAGATTTAGAAGAATCTAATTTTCCTAATTCGATTTCTTATGTCACGAAAAACGGAAAAATTCACATCCTCCGTTTTTCTTTTCTAATTGTACTTGGATTTTTATATAACTATTCTATTAAGATTTCTTATTTTCGTATCCAAGCACAACCACATAAGAAAATTTCTTTCTCGTATTTTCGACTTTATCTTGAAATAATTTCATATTTATTCATCTTTTTCTTGAGATTTTCATTTTCTTTCCCCCGTCTTGTTTTGTTGCTTTACTGAATTTATTGTTTTCTTGTTTGTTAGGCTATTCTTTAGCTTATTTGGCTTAGTCCAGTTTCTCATGTTTATATTATTTATTTATCTTTTCGAATAAGCTTTTCCGTTTTTTAGTCAAACAGTATCCTACACAGCTACAACTATGAGCCAAGGATCTTAAGACTTTATTACCTCTGACCATCGCAAGTCCACCTAACAGGGTCTATATAATTGCTTGCCCTTCATCACCTAGTAGTCACTACTAGTCCACGCTGTAACAACCCGAAAATCTGGGCCAGTTTAAAATTTTTATTTTGGCAATTTTAGCGAATTTTGAATATTTAAAATGAATTATTTTAAATAATATCGACGAGGAATTTATTTTGAGTATAATTCGAACGAATATATTTATATACGCCGTCGTTAGAATATAAATAATTATATATAATTATAAATGGAATTGAAAATGGCGCGGTAGTTCGATAATTCGATTTCAAACTTCAATTGAATGTACCGGGTGCAAAACAATCCGGATTTTAGTGAAACCAAAAATGATATGATCTAATTGATAATATCTTTCCAACGAATCCGAAAGATCAAAATTTCGTAGCGGGAATCAAAAGATATGTCCAGTTGAAAATTCTGAATAGTCGCTATGGAATTCAGGCCCTTAAAAATGGACATTTTGCAAATGACCTCGGATTTCGACGAAATCAGTTTTGTTGGATCCGCAGTGTCATATTATTGCTAGGTTTCAAATTTCGTAATTTTCAGAATCAATATGTGAGCGTGGCAAAGGAAAACGCGTTTGACCTGTTTCAGTTGATTTTAATCGACTGGAAATTGGCCATTTTGCAAACGGTCTCAGAATTCGATGAAATTAGTTTTGTTAGGACCGTATCGTCAATACGAAGCTAGAAAATATTTTTCGAGAATTTTTAGAGTTAGTATGTGACCCCGGTAATTTGAAATGTACGTTTAAAATTCAATATAGTGATTTAAATGTAAATTCAACGGAAACTAATTGAAACGATCGAATCAACTTGCGATACATATCCCATTGTGTTCAGAATGGGGGTATTACCCTAGGGACGACAGTCGGTGGGCTCAAAAAGGAGTTCGAATTCCTAAAGTAACTTTTTGAAGATAAAATTAAATTAAAAATATAAATTAATATATATCCTTCTTTATAATAACCCCCCCCCGTTTATTCTTCAATTCAATCAGAGGGAAAAAAAGAAATAAACGCTCGATAAACCTCGTCGCCCCTACCCGTCCACCGCGCCGCCGCCTGCGCTCGCCACCGCCGGAGGTCGGCCTCCTCCCCCAGTCGCCCGCCACTCAGTCGAAACCCCTGTCCCCTCTCCAGCCTCCTCCATTCGATCCATCAACGAAGACCACCGCAACCCTAGCCCAGAGGAGCCTTCGACCTCGACAGCACCTCCTTCCGCCACCATCCCCTGCCTAGGAGCCCAACCCCGACGAACGTCAGCCCACGCCTCCTCTAGCGCCACCTCAGGCCGACCAGTGGGCCCCCCCTCAACTGAAAACCCTCCTTCCCTTCCAAACAGTGAGTGTTTTCATTTATTTACATTTATTTTATATTTTCAGTTTCAATATATGTAATACCGGGTTTTAAAATGCTATTTTTGTATAGAATAAATCGAAGTAAATATATGTTTTATATATATAACATACAAATCAAAGGTATGATTTTAATATAGTCAAGATCTGATTTTTAGAAGACTAAAGAAGTGAAGTTTTGATTTTTATTATAATGAAAGCTTGGATTTTGAATTACATAAAAGATTTGATTTTTTATAACGTTAAAGGTTGGATTTTTTATAAAGATGAAATCTTTAAATTTGAAAAAGCGAAGTCCATGTTTTTATAAAGGCGAAATCTTTATATGGAAAATAGCGTGATAAAAATATAATTTTTATCTATACAACATAGTAGCGTAAAAATTCGATTTTTATATATTGAATAGCGAACTAAAAATTCGATTTTTATATATTGAATAGCGAACTAAAAATTCGATTTTTATATAATGAATAACGAACTAAAAATTCGATTTTTATATATTGAATAGCGAGCTAAAAATTCAATTTTTATATATTGAATAGCGAACTAAAAATTCGATTTTTATATATTGAATAGCGAACTAAAAATTCGATTTTTATATATTGAATAGCGAACTAAAAATTCGATTTTTATATATTGAATAGCGAAGTAAAAACTCGATTTTTACATATGTAGTGAAAGCGGACAACGAAGGTGACAAAAAGGCGAAACGACGAAGACTTCCGCAAAAATGAAGTGCCGTGGAGCTAGGATAGCTATAAGTGAGAATTTCTCACCTTTCAATTTCTTTTCTAGTTTTATATATATACTAGGATGCAGACGGTGCTTAGTAGCACCCGACACAATCGTCCACAGACCATGGACTTGTTTGTTTGGTTGCATAGATTAGTTGGATTATTTGTTTGAATTGAATTGTTTGGTGAGATGAAATTGACTTGATTGATGTGTGAATGGCGTGGGCCTTCACTAGACCGGGGATAAGGCTAGGCCTTGTCCCGTTTCTAGTATCGTGCCGTTATGCCGCCGAAATTTTCTAAAATATGTTAGAAAAATAAAAATGTCATTTATTGAATAAATGAACTGAAAAGAAAATTCATATGTTGGAATAAATATTTTATCGTTAAAAATATAGTTTTAACGTGAATGTGAATAAAATAAAATATTCATTTACAAACCAGACGGTTTGTTTATGTACACTGATTTGACTGATATTGATTGGGACGATAAATTTTACACATCGCCCAACAGCACAAATAAAATATGTGTTTGACTGTTTGAAACCCCACCCGGGTGTTAGGATGAAATTTGAAGTTCACTCATCCTGATTGATTAAATATGTCGATCGATTGATTGACATGCTGTTATAAGCGTTAGATATCTTTATTGGATGCTTATACAGTGTAGTGCACTTTGGTTGATGGTTGATTATTTTTCAATGCTATTATATACATGTGTTGTATGAAAATCCATATAATTAATTTTATATGGTAATTGATTGGGCCTCATTCCAGTTTAGAAATAGAAATATTTGAAATAGAAATATTTGAAATAGAATATTTGAAAATAGAAATTTATGAAGCCGTGTTGATTAGATTGACGCCATTTTGACGTGAACGATATTTATATCAATTTTAATCGATTTCGAAATGAATTGAATTGAAAGTGATTTCGAAATGTATTGAATTGAAAGTGATTTCGAAATGAATTGAATTGAAAGTGATTTCGAAATGAATTGAATTGAAAACGAATTCAAAGTGAATTGAATTGAAAACGAATTCAAAATGAATTGAATTGAAAGTGATTTTGAAATGAATTGAATTGAAAGTGATTTCGAAATGAATTGAATTGAAAGTGATTTCGAAATGAATTGAATTGAAAGTGATTTCGAAGTGAATTGAATTGAAAACGAATTCAAATTGAATTGAAAGCAAATTGAAATGAATTCAAATTGAATTGAAATTTGAATTGAATAGAAATGAATTTTAAAACGAATTTATAGAGAAGAATTCAATTTTACTTTGAATTGAGATGGAAGTTGAAATAGATTTTGAAACGAATTTTAAAACTATTTATATAATTCGTTTTAAATAGAAATCGACGAAGTATATATTATATATATTATATATATAATATAATGGCCTGAATAGAACGCGCCGCGCCGCGGCAGTTCGCGAATTTCGACCATTGATTTCAAATGGACGTTACGGGAGATCCGACCGTCGGATTCTCCTAAAACCGGAACCGTTGGGTTCGTATCGAAAAGAGCTTTCTAGCGAATGTTAGAAATTTGAAATCTAACGGTTGGATTTGGAATTATGTCCAAATCAAATTTGAAAAAGGTCGCTGTAAGTGCAGTTCGATGGCCATTGATGGAAATCGACTGTACAGGCCTTGATAAAATTATTAAAAATAGTAATAATTTGTGTAAAATCATAAGAAATGATTTGTGAAGATTTAGGATGAAAAACTTCATGTTTGAAAAGATAAAAATAGATTTTTATCGAAATGAACTAGTTTTGAACTAGAATTATAATTCTATTTATTTTTAAATGAATAAATTGAATTTGGAATGGTTTTGAAAATAACCAGAATTTCCAATGATTGCATTGGAGTGGATTTGAATCGAAATTGTCTTCGGAATATTTCGATGTTGGAATTCGTGATTATACGGATATTGATATGGAAATTTGAAAGATATATATTAATATTGTTATTTCCAATACGACATTTGTTAGTCGTAGAATTCGATATTGAATATAAGCCGATATGTTTTCTATTCAGAGCCTTGTATTGAATATCGAATGTGATTTGGGTTTTTCGTGAATGGTGTCTTCACTAACACTGTTCTTGAACCCAGTTGAGAAATGATTAAATCTTTTTATTTAGATTTAGTGAAGTGTGCCAATTAAATAATATTTAATTGGAATTGAATTGATATTGATTTTTGGGTTTATCGTGAACAGTGTTTTAAATAACACTCGTTCTTTAACCCGATAATTAATGAATGTGACTTTGGGTTTATCGTGAACCGTGTTTTAAATGACACGGATTCTTTAACCCAGTTAAAGATTAAAACTAAGTGGAGTTTTAATGAATCTTTAAATAGATTGAAAAGATCGAGAATGGAGTATCACCAGTTTTACTCCAAGCGATAGTTAAATCTTTAATTAGATTTGAACGTGAAATGGTAATTGAATTTACCGATAACACTGTGGTGTTAGATATGAAGTATTACCAGTTGTACTTCATGGGATGAATAGGTTGGGATTGGGAAATAAAATAAATGATTACTTCGGTGTGGTTCGCTAATCCCGACTAGTTTGAATTGATATTCATAGGAGATTAAAGAATAAATTTAAAGAATTTATCTTGGATGAAATTGATGGGAACTTTTCCCAAAGTATAGGAATATTTGAATAAAAGAATATTCTGAATTGGAATGAGGCGTATGTTGTGTTTGTGTAACACTTTTATAAGATATACGCGAGTTATTCAGAAAGACCGGGTTTATCCCATTCTGAATAACTGATTCGACGTGGTGTCGAAGATGAAGACGGTGGTCGAAGACCAGAAGTCTTCACGTCGTTTGGGTGATAACTGATGATCTTGATTGGGCTGTACACCCAAGAAGATGGAAACAGTTAGTGATCGTCCAGACGTACTTGGAGATCGATGGATATGCGGGGTACTAGGTGCCTCCGGTTTCGTTCAGACTCAGAACGGACTTGTAAATGGACTGTGTGTCCGACATTGGATTTTAGTCTGTGTGGTTGATCTCTATTAAATATATATCTGTTTGGCGGCGGAGAATTTCTTCTCTTGCTTAACGCCCTTCTCTGAGACGTACGAGCTCAGGGGTTATATATTGATGGATATCAAACGCATGGAGTGAATTGCCTGTGTGGCATGCCTGAGTGGCAAATGATCGAGGCTTCTGTTGAAAAGCAAAGTCTTGTGGTGATGATCAAAGCACAGCCTGTGTGGCACAGCTTTGTGTAACGTGAATTCGCGAGCCTCGCACCCCGGTTGTGAACCAAAAACGGGAGACGGACCTCAGGGAGGGCATGCGTTTCTTTCTAGTTAGAAGTGGCGTCAGTGGTTTTACACGCCCTGACGAGTTTGACTTATGTGGTTGTTGCTGTTGCGAGGCACCTCGGTTATATCGGTTTCGGCCGATGCTTCTGGTCGGCTGACGGACCAGACTTACACCCCATAGTGTGGGGAAACGTAGTGTTCAGGCATAATAATCCACATCGGTGGACCGGCCCTGTCGCTCCAAGGCTTGCCTGCGCGCTTGCCTGTGGCTCGGGCTAGAGAGTCACGAATCGGTAGAGGACGATCCCTTGCCTCGGTTCATAGATGGAAATCCAATTTCCAAATACGTGACATTTGCGGTTTTATTTGTAAACCTATATATGGCGACATGATATATGGTACCCATGCCGCCTATGATTGATACTTATGATTTGAAGTTGTTTTATACACTATGCACTTAAAATAGTATCAAACGATTTGTTTTAACCGTATCAAGCATTCTTTGGCTGTTATAAGGTAAAACCCTATCCTCGGTTGCGTTGCATTGTGTGATGGGACCTGGGTCTTATAACAGCTTCATTTTTCTTTATTTAGCATTGCGCTGTTTGTTTTATGCACTGGTATTCTTGGGAGGAAACCCGTTCCGTGTTATACGGCGTGGTCCCTTGATTTACCTAATGATTTAAAATAAAGATTAATAACTGTTTTAGTTCTCACACCAGTCACATGACTGACCTGGAGTTTATTGTTTTAACCTAAACTCTGGGTGCCCTTATTTTGACACGGGCAGCTAGTAGTTTTGGGTTTTGCAGATTTATATTCACAGGGTCCTGGTTTACAGCTGGAACGGTATCCGGAAAGCTTTGTATCCGTATATCTTCTTCTAGTTGTGTATTGTATTATTTTCCGCTGCGATGTATTTAAATGTAATTTAAATCTCTGATATTTCTGTGTAATATTCATTTATACTCTGTATATTCTTGTAATCTGATGCATTGTTGTTATATACAATGAAATGTTCTTCTGTATGCGTTCTGTCTTGTCCTGTTCTAAACGATAGGGCGTTTCGAGCGGCCTGGGTCGGTTTAGCGACTGGTTCGGACCGAGCGAAATTCCTGCTCGTCACAGTTGGTATCAGAGCTTTGGTTTACAAAGCTCAGAGAACAAGACACATTAGAACCATACGAAAGAATTCATCAGATACTGGATCAGTAATATCCAACGGGAATGACTCGTTAGAGATGGGATCAGTAGTATCCTAGAACGAGTGTGAAGAGTATGTTTTTCAAATGAAAACAAATTTTGTTTTGAAAATTTAAAATCAATTATTTGTATTTGATTATTTAGTATATATTGATTTGGACAGTCCAGTATATAAAGATTTTGCATATACGCCTTGCAAACGTATATTTGAAATTTTAATATGCTGGATAGATATAGAATCACATTCTAGACACCCGGAGATGGTTCTGATGATTGATCGATCATCATCAGAATTTATGTTCGTGTTTTGAAGATGTGATATCTATATATTTCCTATTGACTGGTGTGAGAACCAAAAAAATTAGATAGGGCCTATGGTTGTGATTTGGCATCAAAAACACGATTTTTGTATATGTATCAAAATTATGAATTTGAAACTCTAATTCGCTAATTGATTGATGTTTGTGTTGTTTGTTTATTTGTTTGCTAATTTTGAACCATTATGCCTAATTGAATCAAATATTGACTTGTATTGAAATTTGGTCGCATTTGCTTGCATATACATGTATATCATTGAACAGGTCATAGCAAGGAGGCTAGAGCCGAGAATAAAATTTGTTTGCCCGACAAATAGGTACATGTTTACTACATAATTTCCTGTTTTGTTTGGGTGATGATGATTTTGTGAGCCTATTGGCTAGCCGCTTGGCTTTTTTCTTTTTCTTTTTGAGATCTGAAGGACCGGGGAAGCTATTTGAAATTCCCCGATGCTCCCATTGCAGGGGAGGTTATGGCGAAATTTTTCAAAAATTTAGGGTGTTAGCCAAATTTTTGAAATTTTAGAAAATTCTCAGAAACTGAAGAGTTGGAGAATGGAAGTTAGATCGAGCGTAGGATTGATTAATCAAACCACTTTCGACTTTGTTCCTTTTCGGGGACGAAAAGTTTTAAGTGGGGGAGATTGTAACAACCCGAAAATCTGGGCCAGTTTAAAATTTTTATTTTGGCAATTTTAGCGAATTTTGAATATTTAAAATGAATTATTTTAAATAATATCGACGAGGAATTTATTTTGAATATAATTCGAACGTATATATTTATATACGCCGTCGTTAGAATATAAATAATTATATATATAATTTTAAATGGAATTGAAAATGGCGTGGTAGTTCGATAATTCGATTTCAAACTTCAATTGAATGTACCGGGTGCAAAACAATCCGGATTTTAGTGAAACCAAAAATGATATGATCTAATTGATAATATCTTTCCAACGAATCCGAAAGATCAAAATTTCGTAGCGGGAATCAAAAGATATGTCCAGTTGAAAATTCTGAATAGTCGCTATGGAATTCAGGCCCTTAAAAATGGACATTTTGCAAATGACCTCGGATTTCGACGAAATCAGTTTTGTTGGATCCACAGTGTCATATTATTGCTAGGTTTCAAATTTCGTAATTTTCAGAATCAATATGTGAGCGTGGCAAAGGAAAACGCGTTTGACCAGTTTCAGTTGATTTTAATCGACTGGAAATTGGCCATTTTTCAAACGGTCTCAGAATTCGATGAAATTAGTTTTGTTAGGACCGTATCGTCAATACGAAGCTAGAAAATATTTTTCGAGAATTTTTAGAGTTAGTATGTGACCCCGGTAATTTGAAATGTACGTTTAAAATTAAATATAGTGATTTAAATGTAAATTCAACGGAAACTAATTGAAACGATCGAATCAGCTTGCGATACATATCCCATTGTGTTCGGAATGGGGGTATTACCCTAGGGACGACAGTCGGTGGGCTCAAAAAGGAGTTCGAATTCCTAAAGTAACTTTTTGAAGATAAAATTAAATTAAAAATATAAATTAATATATATCCTTCTTTATAATAACCCCCCCCCCCCGTTTATTATTCAATTCAATCAGAGGAAAAAAAAAGAAATAAACGCTCGATAAACCTCGTCGCCCCTACCCGTCCACCGCGCCGCCGCCTGCGCTCGCCACCGCCGGAGGTCGGCCTCCTCCCCCAGTCGCCCGCCACTCAGTCGAAACCCCTGTCCCCTCTCCAGCCTCCTCCATTCGATCCATCAACGAAGACCACCGCAACCCAAGCCCAGAGGAGCCTTCGACCTCGACAGCACCTCCTTCCGCCACCATCCCCTGCCTAGGAGCCCAACCCCGACGAACGTCAGCCGACGCTTCCTCCAGCGCCACCTCAGGCCGACCAGTGCCCCCCCCCCTCAACTGAAAACCCTCCTTCCCTTCCAAACAGTGAGTGTTTTCATTTATTTACATTTATTTTATATTTTCAGTTTCAATATATGTAATACCGGGTTTTAAAATGCTATTTTTGTATAGAATAAATCGAAGTAAATATATGTTTTATATATATAACATACAAATCAAAGGTATGATTTTAATATAGTCAAGATCTGATTTTTAGAAGACTAAAGAAGTGAAGTTTTGATTTTTATTATAATGAAAGCTTGGATTTTGAATTACATAAAAGATTTGATTTTTTATAACGTTAAAGGTTGGATTTTTTATAAAGATGAAATCTTTAAATTTGAAAAAGCGAAGTCCATGTTTTTATAAAGGCGAAATCTTTATATGGAAAATAGCGTGATAAAAATATAATTTTTATCTATACAACATAGTAGCGTAAAAATTCGATTTTTATATATTGAATAGCGAACTAAAAATTCGATTTTTATATATTGAATAGCGAACTAAAAATTCGATTTTTATATATTGAATAGCGAACTAAAAATTCGATTTTTATATATTGAATAGCGAACTAAAAATTCGATTTTTATATATTGTATAGCGAACTAAAAATTCGATTTTTATATATTGAATAGCGAACTAAAAATTCGATTTTTATATATTGAATAGCGAAGTAAAAACTCGATTTTTACACATGTAGTGAAAGCGGACAACGAAGGTGACAAAAAGGCGAAACGACGAAGACTTCCGCAAAAATGAAGTGCCGTGGAGCTAGGATAGCTATAAGTGAGAATTTCTCACCTTTCAATTTCTTTTCTAGTTTTATATATATACTAGGATGCAGACGGTGCTTAGTAGCACCCGACACAATCGTCCACAGACCATGGACTTGTTTGTTTGGTTGCATAGATTAGTTGGATTATTTGTTTGAATTGAATTGTTTGGTGAGATGAAATTGACTTGATTGATGTGTGAATGGCGTGGGCCTTCACTAGACCGGGGATAAGGCTAGGCCTTGTCCCGTTTCTAGTATCGTGCCGTTATGCCACCGAAATTTTCTAAAATATGTTAGAAAAATAAAAATGTCATTTATTGAATAAATGAACTGAAAAGAAAATTCATGTGTTGGAATAAATATTTTATCGTTAAAAATATAGTTTTAACGTGAATGTGAATAAAATAAAATATTCATTTACAAACCAGACGGTTTGTTTTGATTTGACTGATATTGATTGGGACGATAAATTTTACACATCGCCCAACAGCACAAATAAAATATGTGTTTGATTGTTTGAAACCCCACCCGGGTGTTAGGATGAAATTTGAAGTTCACTCATCCTGATTGATTAAATATGTTGATCGATTGATTGACATGCTGTTATAAGCGTTAGATATCTTTATTGGATGCTTATACAGTGTAGTGCACTTTGGTTGATGGTTGATTATTTTTCAATGCTATTATATACATGTGTTGTATGAAAATCCATATAATTAATTTTATATGGTAATTGATTGGGCCTCATTCCAGTTTAGAAATTGAAATATTTGAAATAGAAATATTTGAAATAGAATATTTGAAAATAGAAATTTATGAAGCCGTGTTGATTAGATTGACGCCATTTTGACGTGAACGATATTTATATCAATTTTAATCGATTTCGAAATGAATTGAATTGAAAGTGATTTCGAAATGAATTGAATTGAAAGTGATTTCGAAATGAATTGAATTGAAAGTGATTTCGAAATGAATTGAATTGAAAACGAATTCAAAGTGAATTGAATTGAAAACGAATTCAAAATGAATTGAATTGAAAGTGATTTCGAAATGAATTGAATTGAAAGTGATTTCGAAATGAATTGAATTGAAAGTGATTTCGAAATGAATTGAATTGAAAGTGATTTCGAAGTGAATTGAATTGAAAACGAATTCAAATTGAATTGAAAGCAAATTGAAATGAATTCAAATTGAATTGAAATTTGAATTGAATAGAAATGAATTTTAAAACGAATTTATAGAGAAGAATTCAATTTTGCTTTGAATTGAGATGGAAGTTGAAATAGATTTTGAAACGAATTTTAAAACTATTTATATAATTCGTTTTAAATAGAAATCGACGAAGTATATATTATATATATTATATACATAATATAATGGCCTGAATAGAACGCGCCGCGCCGCGGCAGTTAGCGAATTTCGACCATTGATTTCAAATGGACGTTACGGTAGATCCGACCGTCGGATTCTCCTAAAACCGGAACCGTTGGGTTCGTATCGAAAAGAGCTTTCTAGCGAATGTTAGAAATTTGAAATCTAACGGTTGGATTTGGAATTATGTCCAAATCAAATTTGAAAAAGGTCGCTGTAAGTGCAGTTCGATGGCCATTGATGGAAATCGACTGTACAGGCCTTGATAAAATTATTAAAAATAGTAATAATTTGTGTAAAATCATAAGAAATGATTTGTGAAGATTTGGGTTGAAAAACTTCATGTTTGAAAAGATAAATATAGATTTTTATCGAAATGAACTAGTTTTGAACTAGAATTATAATTCTATTTATTTTTAAATGAATAAATTGAATTTGGAATGGTTTTGAAAATAACCAGAATTTCCAATGATTGCATTGGAGTGGATTTGGATCGAAATTGTCTTCGGAATATTTCGATGTTGGAATTCGTGATTATACGGATGTTGATATGGAAATTTGAAAGATATATATTAATATCGTTATTTCCAATACGACATTTGTTAGTCGTAGAATTCGATATTGAATATAAGCCGATATGTTTTCTATTCAGAGCCTTGTATTGAATATCGAATGTGATTTGGGTTTGTCGTGAATGGTGTCTTCACTAACACTGTTCTTGAACCCAGTTGAGAAATGATTAAATCTTTTTATTTAGATTTAATGAAGTGTGCCAATTAAATAATATTTAATTGGAATTGAATTGATATTGATTTTTGGGTTTATCGTGAACAGTGTTTTAAATAACACTCGTTCTTTAACCCGATAATTAATGAATGTGACTTTGGGTTTATCGTGAACCGTGTTTTAAATGACACGGATTCTTTAACCCAGTTAAAGATTAAAACTAAGTGGAGTTTTAATGAATCTTTAAATAGATTGAAAAGATCGAGAATGGAGTATCACCAGTTTTACTCCAAGCGATAGTTAAATCTTTAATTAGATTTGAACGTGAAATGGTAACTGAATTTACCGATAACACTGTGGTGTTAGATATGAAGTATTACCAGTTTTACTTCATGGGATGAATAGGTTGGGATTGGGAAATAAAATAAATGATTACTTCGGTGTGGTTCGCTAATCCCGACTAGTTTGAATTGATATTCAAAGGAGATTAAAGAATAAATTTAAAGAATTTATCTTGGATGAAATTGATGGGAACTTTTCCCAAAGTATAGGAATATTTGAATAAAAGAATATTCTGAATTGGAATGAGGCGTATGTTGTGTTTGTGTAACACTTTTATAAGATATACGCGAGTTATTCAGAAAGACCGGGTTTATCCCATTCTGAATAACTGATTCGACGTGGTGTCGAAGATGAAGACGGTGGTCGAAGACCAGAAGTCTTCACGTCGTTTGGGTGATAACTGATGATCTTGATTGGGCTGTACACCCAAGAAGATGGAAACAGTTAGTGATCGTCCAGACGTACTTGGAGATCGATGGATATGCGGGGTACTAGGTGCCTCCGGTTTCGTTCAGACCCAGAACGGACTTGTAAATGGACTGTGTGTCCGGCATTGGATTTTAGTCTGTGTGGTTGATCTCTATTAAATATATATCTGTTTGGCGGCGGAGAATTTATTCTCTTGCTTAACGCCCTTCTCTGAGACGTACGAGCTCAGGGGTTATATATTGATGGATATCAAACGCATGGAGTGAACTGCCTGTGTGGCATGCCTGAGTGGCAATTGATCGAGGCTTCTGTTGAAAAGCAAAGTCTTGTGGTGATGATCAAAGCACAGCCTGTGTGGCACAGCTTTGTGTAACGTGAATTCGCGAGCCTCGCACCCCGGTTGTGAACCAAAAACGGGAGACGGACCTCAGGGAGGGCATGCGTTTCTTTCTAGTTAGAAGTGGCGTCAGTGGTTTTACACGCCCTGACGAGTTTGACTTATGTGGTTGTTGCTGTTGCGAGGCGCCTCGGTTATATCGGTTTCGGCCGATGCTTTTGGTCGGCTGACGGACCAGACTTACACCCCATAGGGTGGGGAAACGTAGTGTTCAGGCATAATAATCCACATCGGTGGACCGGCCATGTCGCTCCAAGGCTTGCCTGCGCGCTTGCCTGTGGCTCGGGCTAGAGAGTCACGAATCGGTAGAGGACGATCCCTTGCCTCGGTTCATAGATGGAAATCCAATTTCCAAATACGTGACATTTGCGGTTTTATTTGTAAACCTATATATAGCGACATGATATATGGTACCCATGCCGCCTATGATTGATACTTATGATTTGAAGTTGTTTTATACACTATGCACTTACAATAGTATCAAACGATTTGTTTTAACCGTATCAAGCATTCTTTGGCTGTTATAAGGGAAAACCCTATCCTCGGTTGCGTTGCATTGTGTAATGGGACCTGGGTCTTATAACAGCTTCATTTTTCTTTATTTAGCATTGCGCTGTTTGTTTTATGCACTGGTATTCTTGGGAGGAAACCCGTTCCGTGTTATACGGCGTGGTCCCTTGATTTACCTAATGATTTAAAATAAAGATTAATAACTGTTTTAGTTCTCACACCAGTCACATGACTGACCTGGAGTTTATTGTTTTAACCTAAACTCTGGGTGCCCTTATTTTGACACGGGCAGCTAGTAGTTTTGGGTTTTGCAGATTTATATTCACAGGGTCCTGGTTTACAGCTGGAACGGTATCCGGAAAGCTTTGTATCCGTATATCTTCTTCTAGTTGTGTATTGTATTATTTTCCGCTACGATGTATTTAAATGTAATTTAAATCTCTGATATTTCTGTGTAATATTCATTTATACTCTGTATATTCTTGTAATCTGATGCATTGCTGTTATATACAATGAAATGTTCTTCTGTATGCGTTCTGTCTTGTCCTGTTCTCAACGATAGGGCGTTTCGAGCGGCCTGGGTCGGTTTAGCGACTGGTTCGGACCGAGCGAAATTCCTGCTCGTCACACACGCTGTGTATTACTAGCCTATCCTTTTCTCTTTCTCAAGCAACAATTCTATGTCTCAATGCTTATGCATTCTACAGGAAATTTGTTTACCCAAAATTTTAACAATAATCAAAATTTAATAGAATAGAGATTTCAAAAACTCCTTTTACAAAATACAACATTTTCCTTTCAAGATTTTCATATATGAGAACTAGTGAGCTATATATATGCTCCTTTTCATGGGAGAATTCTTTCAAAACAAGAAATCGTTGTTTTACATAATAAACCCAACTTTAATTTAAAACTCAATATGCACTTTTCAAACATCAAGATACTTTTAAGATAAAAACTCAGAAAATACCACAAACTCTTTTACAAATTCAAGTTCTTAAAAGTTTATTATTGGGTCACACTCAAAGCGGGTTTTCCACTCAACTAGGCTTTCCTAGGTACTTTCACAAATTCAATTTTCTCGACTATATATATTCCTAATCCATTTTCACACTTTAACCTTTTTTTTCTAATTTCTAAGGTTTTACTTCTAGACCCACTACTCTGAGATACTAATATTTTGGTTTCCATTCCATGGGATACTTTCTAGCTCCAAGTCATATTGTACACTTTCCCAACCACCTAATGGTTTCCAAAATTTCTATGTCCTTGCCTTTAGTGTGCAAACCAATATCCCAACTCTTTACATGTCTAGTGGGCTACTATATGGATTTAGGTTTATATATATAATATAATTATATTTTAGAAAATACAAATACGTTCACTCATTATCGCCCTAAGACCACTAAACCGAAGCTCTGATACCAGATGTAACAACCCGGGTATCGACAGACCAGAATTTTTCAAAATCCAATCCATCGGACCCCGAGTTGGGTGCTCTGGTATCCTGCAGAAAAGAGAGAGAGAAAGAAACATGTCAGAGTTCGGAAAGCAGCTCACAGCGGAAGGAATAAAATATAATTTATTCAAAATAGCATTACCTTAATAATAATATTGCCAAGCCAGTAGTCAAGCAATACTATCTCTATCATGAACCTAACCTGTGCATGTTGTGAGGAGGGGTTCAGAACATAAGTTCTGTGTGACTGGACTATAATAAACTCTTGGGTAAACCTACATATACCGTTCAGTCATAATTTCTTGTTTATTAGGTTATTCACAATATTAGCACCCAAGGCCAAACCCATGTCATTCTCGTCCACTTACTAGTAGACATAACCTAATACATCGTATATGTAATTTTTCCCCAACTCGTATAATCTTTTACATGTATACGTACGGTCCCTTGCCATATATCGTATGGACTTTATCACGTAATTCTATACTACTTCAACGTAGTGCCACCATTCTTGAAATCGTTTGGACTTCCACCCTTGAATCTGGCTAGGTTTCCTTATCATGAACTATCGAGTGTTCAACTAGGATTTATGCCACCTAGGACCACTATGGATTATGCTACCTATTAAACGTTTTCTAGATTCGATTAGGGTTTATGCCACCTAGGACTACTAGGGATTACGCTACCTGTCGAATAGCGCCCTTTTCCCACGTATCTATCGCAAATCGTTTCCGATGTCTAGGTGCACATGTACACTATATGTGCGGCCCGAGTCCCGTGACAGGACTAAATCAAGAAATACGGAACTCGGTCGGGGGCTTTAAGTTATCTTCCGATGCAGATGCTAAGGTCTGTTTTTCTACTAGTGGTTATGGTCCCACGTGACCCCTCCCTCAACTAATGAAAGGAAATCCAAGAAAATCAAGCACGAGAACTATACTCCTGCCACCTACGCCTCACTTTCCTATTGGCCAGCCTCACCCATAACTAGATCGCAAGTATATGGTATGTTGGGAGTTCTCTGCCTTTCCGTATACGTACTACGATTGACTGAAGATGGTAGGTAGACAACGAGTGCTATCACAGGGCAAAACAAGATATCGCCGCCTCATGCTGGTCCATCCTAGTCTTTAGGTTGCCTTATATTGCAACCAAGGCATACTCATGGTTCTCCTACCACAGACCTAAACCTCTGTGAGCCCTGGCGGATCATCTGCAACCTCACAAAGGGATACCAAGAGTACCCTCACGTTCCCCGAAGCTACGTGCTTCGTAACCCAGTCCGCTGGAGCCTTTTTCGAAATCAGATAAACGTTCGCTCCTCCTCGTGTGTTTGTTAAGGGATGATCTATCGTATCGGGTTATTCATTTATTTATGGACTGGCTCAGTTTCCTTGACTAAGAATTATTACTTAGTTGTTCTTAACTAAGGTTTACCCCTTAGTATCCTTTCCCGTTAATCTTGTTAACTAAGGTTTACCACTTAGTCCCCTTAACTAAGGATTACAACTTAGTTCCCGTTCTCGACCGTTTTCTTAACTAAGGTTTACTGCTTAGTTCCTATTAACTAAGGCTTGTTACTTAGTTATCATTCTCGTTGTTTTACTTAGTCAATTCTCGTTACCTTAGACATCAGACCACATATTCTCGCTTTATAATTCAACTTGTTGACAAAGGTTTTCCCATGAATTCAAGCATAACTTAAGTTCTCTTTTATTCGGTGATAGCGCATGGGTGTTTTCCCACAGTTCTTGCTTAGTTTACCCCATATTATAGGTTATCCCACCCTTCAGGTCTTACATTACGTCTTAAGTCATAATCTTTCTCTGTCCCTAGGACAGGTTTACCCCCTAATTAACCCTTCGACTATTTCAACTTCGATTTATAATAGGTAGTTAACATTCCCTATTTCCGTTTTTGGTTAAGTTTTGTTCATATGTTCATGTCGACTTAACCCGATCTCCTTATAACGTTCATTCACAAATTTGGTTAAGTGTTGTCTTTGAATTCATGACTTAACCCTACAAATCATGTGCCATTAGTTATTAATGCACCACAACCTCTCACATTAGACCTGTTATTGTGGTTACTGGTTATGTCGGGCGGTTCCGGGCAGAATTACACCACAACTCAGTCTAACCTCGGCTTTCAAGCGCGATATGACTAACTTCTCACATTAGGACCTATTGTTTGCAACCACTGGTTAGGCCGAGCGGTTCCGGGCAGGATTACATCGCAAACTCATCCTAACCTCGAGTTAGCCACGTTTCATGTTTGGTTCATGTCTATTCTAATTGGCATATGTCAAGTTCATAATCATGTCAAAAATATTAAGTTCATGTTATGCCAATTACCCAACTTACAAGCATGTTCTTATAAATGTCAACTACCAATTTACGCCATGTTCGTGTTCGTTTTAGATGTCAAGTTCATAAGCATATTCTAAATGTCATATTTCAAGTTTCAAAATTTTGTCCCTATTTACATTACATAAATTACTCAACCATATTCATGTTCAATGCATTTCAATAGTGCCAAAATTCGAGTATCAAGTTCAATCTAGATGTCAAGTGTCAATTCCCCAAATCCAAGCTTTACCTAAAAACCCCCAATTTATATTCATGCTTGTAATCCCATTAACAGGTTACGTCTATCGTTAAATTCACAATTCATATTCATGTCAATTTCATGTTCAAGTTCTAGATGTAAACTTCATGTCAAATTCCAGATGTCAATTCATATCAAGTTTGTGTTCTTATCCAAATTCAAGTTATAATACAGGTTTCATTCTAGAGACATGTGCCCATTAACAAATCCATAAGTCAATTTTATGCTTAAATCAATGATGTCAATTCTACGCCAAACCTCAAATCATGTTCATGCGTATAATTCTAAATTTGGTTTACGCATTCGGGTTTTGTCAACTCTTATATTACGCCCAACCCCCTCTGTAATTTATAAACACACCCTCCAGTTCATGTCATAGCCCAAAACCAAGCGTTCATCTTTTTAGTTCACAATAATCATTCCGTCGTATTCATTTCATAATAAAACTAGGCTCGTGATAGCCTAGACATAAAAAGATAAAAGAGGGAGAATAAAAGAGGACATAGTCATAGGCATAATAATTAAAAGCAAACACATGACAATATTAAACATTACAAATCCAGTTCCCACAATAATTTCATTACGCGTTTACATAGGGAATGTTTGAACGATAAATCATAATTTTACACAAAAAGTGTATTATAACTCCACTCACAGTGTTTGTCATCTTCAAAATGTTGATCCTCGATTGTCCCTTTGATTTATGAATTGGATAAATCCTTGAACTGATTTCCCCCTTTCCCTTTTTGTTGCTTTTGATTCATCTTTGATTGATTTCATGTCCAATTCAATTTATCTTTGATTTCATATGCGGCGTAGGTTGCAGATCCGAATTCCTTCTCTTTGCGCAGTGAATTAGATCTAAGCCTCTTTTCTTCTTATTCATGGTTGTAGTAATTCTAGATCTCATTCTTTTTTATTTTAAGAATAGATGTTGTAGAGAAAAGAGAGAAGAATAGATCTAAGATTTATTTAGATCAATAGCTTGAAGAGGAAGAAGAAATCAAGTTAGAAGAGAGCCATGGCCTTGCAGTGAATTGTTGTGGAGTTTACAATGAGCCTAGGATGTTTAAAAAGGTGTTAGACCAACGTACCAGGCCCAAAAACTCATCCAAGTGCTCAAAAATGAACCTGGACAGCTTCTGGGGCGAATTTCCCGCTTCTGGACCAAAATTCCCGCTCCAGGTCGCTACAGGTCGACCTCCCCAAGGGGGGGTCGACACTATGGTCGACCTCCCTCCTGGTAGGTCGACCCTATGGTCGACCTGGTCATTTTTTTTGTTCTGGGATGGGTTGTTTTCTGATTTTTCGCTGAAACTTCGGGAGGTCATAACTCCTTCATACGGACTCCGATTTTCAAAAACATGGACTCTATTTCATGTAAAATTTCGAGAGGAACGCAATGGTTATGTCCATTTTACTTAATTCCTGATATTTAAATTAAATATCCTTGTTTTACTATCTTCTCCATTACACACACTATTATCGAATTAATTTTTCTTCCCTTCCATGTATTAATTAATTCTCATTATACATCACCATTATTTACCTATATATGCATATTTTCATAAATTTTATTTCATTTTTAATTATATTAAAAATGCGGGGTGTTACAAAATACTTAACAAATTTATGTTACTGCTAACCTCACTTAAAAGTCCGTGTTATGCGTGGTTAGAAAATGCTTAAATCATTTTGTGTTTAATTTTAAAATTCATTTGATTGTTTTTAGAATTCATATTAGTATATTTAAATTTTTATAAATCTCTCCATTTTATAAAATCCATCGTAAATCTATCATTCTGAAAAGTGAATTTTGCTTCTAATTTGAAGAATATTATGATTTGGCTTGATTAAATGAGTTTTACGATATGTATTCTCTCTTGAATTGAATTTATATGTCTAGTCTATATTCATCATTATTTCGATTTGTATTATCGTTTTGTTGATAACAAAAGGAGGAGAATGGTTAAGATTTTGATTGATGAGTGAATAATTTGAGAATATTTTAATTTTGGAAATTAAATTGATTTTAAACTAACCCTTATACACATATGTCGAGGGAGTTTAGTTGTAGCGGAAGCATACAAATAGGGGGAGTACTATATTTCATATTCAAGCACATTTATCATATTCAAAATCTTTGTATATGTTTGTCATCATCAAAAGAGGGAGATTGTTGAGTATAATAATATGATTTTTGTTTGATGATAACAAACATATGTATTAATATATAAATGCATTTGTAATTGTACTATTATATATTACATCACACAAAAAATAAATATTTTGGTTGAATAAAATGTTATTGCATAGAATTTAACATTCAAACAATGTTCCTATTCAAATATAAATATTTATTTCAACATTTGAAATGGTACATATTTTTGATTCCATTATTTACAATTCACTATTATATTGCACAGTCCTTCACATGTACAAACAATCCTCACTACATCACCTAGTTCACTCAGTTATACATACAATTTCATTTATACAAACTGACACACTTTTTCTTGTCCAGCTCCATCTTGCATCCTGTCTCTCATTTTACCTGTCACATATATACAATAACGCAGTAATCTGATTAAAATCAAACTTTATTTGCAAAAATAAAATTATTTGTTTTTTTTTGAATTTATTTGCCTTAGGTATTTTGGGTTGTTCATCATCTTTTTTTGATTGTGCGGTATCTGCTATATCAATGTTTATAGGGGCAGACGAATCACAGGAGCATGCATGTATACACGTGTACATGTGTACACAACATCTGCATCCCGGAATAGAATATGGGGAAGCATAAGAAACTAAGGAGCGGCCACGTTGGACCAAGCTCAACCTAGTCACTTTGAGAATAGCAAATTTCAAATGTAACAACCAAAAGGAACCAGGAACATGACATCACTACCATATGGTAAAAGTGTGCATATGTTTAAGTAAAGCAGGCAGCAAGGCCAAAATATACATGAGTATGCATGTATACATTGCAGCAGTAACTCAAGTGTGGGTGAAATATCAAACTGGCATCACACAAAGTAACAAGGCAACTCGACCACAAAATTCAAATTAAAACTGAAATGGTCAGTGAACCGCGTAGTTGTGCACATGCTTGCAGTAAAAGAGATAAAGCAAGAAGGCTTAAGCATGAAATACATAAATATGACCAAACATAGCAACTAGTCAAGCATGTGAGCAAGTCGTTGTTCTTACCAGTGTAAAGTCAAAGAAATGAGTGAAACAAGGAACATGCAAATGCATAATCACATACATGGTATGCACGCATTGCAACATCAAGTAAACACAGCAAGTATAATGATCAAGCAAGGCAATGGACCAATAAACACAACAATGGAAATATGAAAGAAGATATGTAGCAGCTTGCAATACACAAATGGCATGAAAATAACACCTATAAAGGATGTTCAAATGCACAACACAACACAAACACACCCCCCTCACCACCCCCCCTCCCCCCCCCCCACACACACACATATATATATATATATATATATATATATATATATATATATTGTAACAACCCGGAATTTTTGGAGCCAATTTAATTTTTTTTTTTTGGGAATTTAAAAGAAAATTGGATATTTAAAACTATTTATTTTAAATAATAATGGCTAAAATTTTGATTTTTAATCAAAAATAAAACAAATAAATATATTTAATTATATAGGGAGTTTAAAATAGCACTACAGTTTGAAATTTTAAAGGTGTGGAATGATGAATGTTATATTTAATGATGATTGTTTTATTGAAAGCCAATATCTAATGTTAATTTAAATTTGATAAATCGTCATGTTAGTATACATTATATGTTAGAAATCAATTTTGTCCTATATGTTAAGAAATCATTTCTGGTCATTACTATAAGAAATCAATTCTGGTCATTACTATTAGAAATCAATTCTGGTCATTACTATTAGCAATCAATTCTGGTCATTACTATTAGAAATCAATTCTGGTCATTACTATTAGCAATCAATTCTGGTCATTACTATTAGCAATCAATTCTGGTCATTACTATTCGCAATCAAATTTGTCATCTATGATAAATAAATATGTCATTGATTAGTATAAATGTTGTAATAAATGAATATGTCATTGATTAGCATAACAAAAATTAACATTTTGTTAAGAGAATTTTTGTAATAATAAAAGTCACATTTTTGTTAAGAGAATTTGTGTTAAAACAAAATGACGTTTTTTGATTGGAAATTTAGAAAGAATAATCAACTATAAATATAAATGAGAATAAAAGATGAATGGAAACGTTAGGTAAATTAAATAGATTGTTATAAATGGATACAAGGCAAAATAAATAAAGAGTATCCTATGGAAAGCACTAATGGCTTAAAAGAATAAAAATCATGTATACTATTGTTCTTGATCTGTGTTATGGTGATATTTGTATGCGATGTTCATGTGGTCATTGGAATGTGTGGTGATATTTGAGGCTAAAATTTTATTTACAAAACATAAATGACAAAGTTGTACTTTAATTTTGGTTTTTATTTTCATTCTATTTTCTTAAATAAAATTAAGACATACAATCTTGTTTGTTTATTTTGTTTTCAAGTTTAACATTTAATTTTGTTGTTAAAATAAAAAGGACAATTTTAACATAGTTTTTGTGGTCAAAATAAAAAGACTAAATCTTATGTTTCTTTTGTTAACAAAATAAAATGACCAATTTTTACGTTGGTTTTGTCAACAAGATAAAAAGAACAATTTTTATGGTCATAAATTAAAGGACAATTTTTATCTCTATTTTGCTTACTAAAATAAAAGCAAATGTTTATCTTTTTGCACAAATCAAAATACTAATTTTTATTTTGGTTTTGGAGAACATAATAGAATGCAAGTTTAACCTTTACTTTTATGTATAACATAAAATGTGAGTTTAAATATTCATTTTCATTTACAAATAAAAGTGAAGTTGGGACCTTTATTGTGACTCATCAGAACTACACCCAATTGTACTTGTGTTAAAATAGTGTGATGACGCAATTTACACCGTTGTGTTAATTTGGAATTTTAATCAATGGAAATTAGAGGCATGTCATTCATTGCAAGAGAAAAAAAAGAAGGAAAAAGAATAAGGAAAATGAGAATAATAATGGCCGCATGCATTTCATTTATTTCTCCTATGTTCTCTCTCTCTTCCTCTCATATGCATATATGTCATATTTTATCCCTTTTATAAATTCAAGAAAGAAAAAAAATAGATAAACACCTATTAAATTAAATATTATTTAATATACATATAACCTAATATATATACGGTCAAAACTAAACCCTAATTCTTATTCTAAGCCGCCGTCAAGTTCTTTATCAATGGCCCTAACACTCCTAAATTCCTTTCCCCTTTACTTTGAATCCATTAAGTAAAATTCGAAATTTCTAAAGAAAAAAAAATGAAAGAGGGTCTCGAGAGACAACCGAACTGGTGGTGGTTGCGGGCGACGGTGGCACACAATAGGGGCTCTAACGTGGTGAAGACAGATGCAATCTGAACTCCTGTAGTGGCGGCGTGACATGAATGTTTAGTGGAAAGCTTTCGGTGAGATTCTATGTTCAATTTGATTTTTTTTTCTCGTTGTATGAAAATCATTGTATGATGTGAATGAATATGAATCTGTGATGTTTGCTTGAATATGGATGTTGTTGCTTGTACTGTGATTGTCAGTTGATGTTGCATATGTGGTTGATACTATTGGGTTGAGTCGAAATGGAACCTTTAATTTTGTTAAAACAAATGAAGCACAAATATTTTGTTTAGTGAAACAAGAATGAAACTTTTACTTTTGTTTGCTGTAACAAAAATAGACCTTTTTATATTTTTGGTTTATTGGAGATAAATGAAACATTTTTATATTTTATTTTGTTGAAAAACAAAAATGAAACATTCTTATATTTTATTTTGTTGAAGAACAAAATGAAACTTTTCTTTTTGTTTGTTGAAACATATAATGCAACTTTATTTTTTGATTTTGTTTTGTTAAAAACATAATGAAACTTTATCTTTATTTTTATTTTTTTTGATTTTGTTTTGAAATTAAGATAGTGTTTGACTTTTATTTTTTAATAAAAGATTAGAATAAAGATTATTTCTTTATTTTAAAAAGGATTAAAAGGTAAAAGTTTATTTCTTTATTTTAAAGGAACTAAGATGTATAAGTTTTATCCTTTATTATAAAAAGGACTTTAATGAACAAAGTTTTGTTCTTTATTTTAATAAAGGACTTAAATGAAAAAAAAAAGTTTTATTTATTTATTTTAAAATGAATAAAATTTGTCCTTTATTTAGGAATGGATTTAAAAAGGAAATAGTTTGTATATGGGCTGTTTACATTAAATGAAATGGTATAAAGTGAATATGTTTATTGTAAATTTATTTCATTTAAAAGGGATGAAATTGGAACCGTCATACCTGTTATGTGAACATCGTTAATTGGGTATGTTATTTATGTTGTTATTTAATGCACTTGTATACACTGCCATTTACAAGCGACCTTGGCTTGTTTATGTGATTGGACGATCAATTTTAACACATTGTCCAAAAGCACCGTTTATTTTATAATATTTGAATTGTGTTGGTTGAAACCCCACACGGGTCATGGGTTGGCATTTGAATACACGTCACCCTTGGATTTAATTAGAAAATGCACTTTGTTTGTTGATGTTTGAAATTTGCTATGTAATAAATGTACAATTTCCTTATAATCGAATTATATGGAAATGAATGGTGTGGGTCTCATTCCAATTTTGAGTCAAACAAATAAATATGCAATTAATGCAATAAATTGGAAATTGGATTAAGGAGTTATGTATTTTACTATTTAAAAATGATAAAATAGAAGTTTGGAATGAAAGAAATAAATTCCATTGATTACTCAATTAATAGAATTAATGGACGCTTAAATTAAGGAGGACATATCCTTGTTTATTTGGAAAGTTATAAAACAAATTTCTAGAATTGGTAAATTACATTCCAACTATAAGGAGAATTTGAAACTGAAAGATTCTGTTTTATGTTAACATTAAATTTGGAAGATGGATTTCAAAACTTGACATAAATGATTGATTTAATGTTGGAATGGTAGGTTTTTAATATAACAATTAAAACCATTTTTGAAGTGATTATTATTATAGTATTATAATAATGGTGAAAAATTAATGTGTATTGAAATGGAAAGATAAGAATTTATATAAAGAGTATTTCAAGGAATGAATGATATTTTAGAGGTTTTAAAATATGAAATATTTTTTTTAAAATAAGATTTTTAAGAAACAATTATAATTATAAATTATAAATTGTATTTGGACACGAGGTTAGGTCACGTTTATGGCGGAAGTCTGCCCGGAACCAACCGGCATATCCAACAGCCATAAATGTTGGGACTAATGTGAGAGGTCCAAGTACACGAATATAATTTGGGTTTTGACTCGAGGTTAAGCCCAACTGTGGAATAAGTCTGCCCGGACCCAACCGGCATATCCAGCATCCACAAGTTGTAGGCCTAATGTGAGAAGTCTGACCCATTATAAAACATAAATGGATTATATAACGAATTGGATTATTTAATCCATTTTAAATAGAAACATCATTTTAACCTGAATAAGTTTATTAACTTATATTATCCATTTTATAATGAATATTAAAAGAGTTAATTTCAAAATTAATATTTTGAAAATAATGTTTTAATATGAGAAATGATATTTTGATCAAAATAAATGGTTTATTTATTTTAAAATAAATAAAAGGAATTAAAAAATGGTTTTATTATAACTACGGATTTACAATGAAATTTGAATTTGGGTTTATCGTGAATTATGTTTTAAATAACATTTATTCTTTAACCCGGATTAATGAGGGGATTCATTTCCTAATTTTTGATTAATTATTTAATAATGACTTTGGAAGGTTAAAACGAAATAAGGTTTTAATTAAAACTTTAATTAGATTGGAGAGGAATTAAGTAAATAAATAAGAACAAGAAATTAAAACTCTTTATTTACAAATAGTGTAAATAAGGAAGAAAAAGAAGATGAAACCATTTATTTATATTTAGGTAAATAAATAACAAAAGGATAAGAATATATTTATTTACACTTAGGTAAATAAATAGGAAAAATAAAATAAAAACATTTATTTACAAATAGTGTAAATAAATAAGAAAAAGAAATTAGATATATTTATTTACAATTAATGTAAATAAATATAGAAAAGTGGAAGTAAACATTTATTTACATTTAGGTAAATAAATAAGATAAAAGAAGAGAAAAAAATTTATTTACAAATAGTGTAAATAAATAAGGAAAAAGCAATTGAAAACATTTATTTACATTTAGGTAAATAAATAAGGAAAGGAGAAATATTTATTTACACTTACGTAAATAAATAAGGAAAAGAATAGAAAATGTTTATTTACAATTAGGTAAATAAATAGGAAAAAGAATACAATTTATTTACACTTAGTATAAATAAAATGAAAGGATATATAAATTATAATTTATTTACAGTTAGTGTAAATAAAACAAAAAAGTAGTAAAATAAAACAAGTGATATTTTATCGTCATTTTAGATGCGATAAAAAGAATAAATTTTTATAATTAAAATCGCCAAACGATTTATATTTATATGTATATATATAAATATAAATTATAAATTAAACAAAACGCGCGCGGCAGTTCGCGTATCGACAATCATAACTTTAAATAGTTATACCGAAAGATCCGACATCGGATTTTCCCAAAACTGGAACCGTTAGGACCGCTTTGGGAAGATCTTTCCAACAATATAAACTTCATCAAAATCCAACGGTTAGTTTTCGAGATAAGTGTAAATCAAATTTGGTTGAAAACAGCGTCAGGGTCGCCCATTGACCCGAAGCGTCGTTATATTAGTTTAAGCTATCTTATTTTAAATAAAATAGAAATTGGTCGTTATTAAATACCAATAATGATATGCAATGATTTCAAATTATATATATATGCGAGAATCATTTGAAAAGTCCGAGTTCAATCTCATTTCAAATGATTAGACGACGATCTAAGTCGAAGAGTTGAAGACGGTAATTGAAGACCGACGATCTTCACATCGAATGGATGTGTTGCTACTGAGACCCATGAGAGGAGTAGCTACCTTGAAAGGGATTCAGTGGTGGCCGTTCGGACGTAGTGTTGATTTGTACGGATTTGTTTTTCGCTCAGACCCAGAGCATAAGTTTATAAATGGAATGTATGTCTGACGTTGTAGTCCTTTATACTACATTCGTTGATCTCTGTTAATATATATCTGTTTGGTGGTTAACACCCTTCTCTAAGACATACAAGCTTAGAGGTTATATATTGGTAGAAATCAATGATATGGTTGGACTGACAATGTGGCATGCCAAGATGCATGGATCAAGGCTTTTGTTGAAAAGCAGGCCTTGTAGTTGATGATCGAAGCACGACTTGTTTAGGGATAGCTTTGTGTATAACGTGACTTCGCGAGCCTCACACCCCGGTATGAGTCAAAAACGGGATACGGACCGTAGGGAGTGCACACGTTTCTTTCTAGCTAGAGTGTTGTCAGGGACCTACCAGCGCTGACATTTAACTCATTGTGGATGATGGATTTTGAGGTACCTCGTGTTTTATAGGCCGTTAGTGGTCATACTATAGGTCCAAAGGGACCGGGAAACGTGTGTTCAGGCATAACCAATCCACTGCCCATAGGCGGGGACCGGCCCTACCGCTTCCAAGGGTTCACTGCGGGGAATCCTGAGGCATTTGCTAGAGTGTCTCGAATCGGAGAGGATCTTGCCCCTAGCCTCGATTCATGATGGAATCCAAATTTCCAATACGCCCTTGCGGTTTTGATTGTAGAACAAGTATTGGCGACATGCTATATGGTAACCATGCCGTCTAGGATTGATACTTATGATTCAAATCTTTTTATTAAAACATATATACACTAATAATAATATCAAATCCGTTTTATACGTATCAAGCATCTTTTGACCATTATAAGGTAAAACCCTATCCTCTGGTGTGCGTTGCATTGTGTGATGGGACCTGGGTCTTATAATGGTTTCATTTTTCCAAAAAGACATTGCGTTATTTCTCGATTTACTTTGGTTTATGCACTGGCAATCCATAGGAGTAAACCCGTTCCGCGAAAGTGGCGTGGTCCTTGGATTTGTCTTATTAGTTATATTAGTTTAGAATTCTCACACCAGTCCCATGACTGACTCGTAGTTTTTTCACTTTGCAAACTCGGGTGCCCTCTTTTCTACACGGGCAGTCGAGTAGATTTTTGCAGATATGTATCTCTTTAGCAGGATTCTGGATCGAAGCCTAAAGCTGTGTCCAGAGCATAGAAGTCTTCCGTGTTTAATGTAGTTAAATCTGTTGTAATTTATCTTCCGCTTTAGTTTACTTTATTTGTACTCTGATATTCTGTACTCTGATGTAACGTTATTGTAATGTAATAAAAGTCTGCTGTTATTGTTCTAATGTTTTGTATTCCCAAAGTTAACGTATGCGAGTTTTGAACGGTCTTGGTCGATTTTGCGATCGATTAAGGTCGGGCAAAATCCGTATCGTTACAATTGGTATCAGAGCTCTGGTTAGCTCAAAATCTTTGGGGTACAACTCATTAGAACTAAACAAAAGACTCATCAGAGATTGGATTAGTAATATCCAATAAGAATACTCATTAGAGATAGGATCGGCAGTATCCTAGAATGAGAATACTCATTAGAGATGGGGTTAGTAATGCCCTAGAATGAGTTTAGAGTGATAAGCTTATAATTAAAGTATTTTGATTATATATATAACCCTATTTCAGAGGATAAGATTTTTAAATATATAAAAGTATATATGTATTTGATAAGTTAGCCAACAAATGAAATTAATAAAAGTAAAATTAAATTTTAGTTAGTAAATTAAACAACTTTTAGCTTAGTTCCTTTTCGAGGACGAAAAGATCTTAAGTGGGGGCGACTGTAACAACCCGGAATTTTTGGGGCCATTTTTTTTTTTTGGGAATTTAAAAGAAAATTGGATATTTAAAACTATTTATTTTAAATAATAATGGCTAAAAATTTAATTTTTGATCAAAAATAAAACAAATAAATTTATTTAATTATATAGGGAGTTTAAAATAACACTACAGTTTGAAATTTTAAAAGTGTGGAATGATGAATGTTATATTTAATGATGATTGTTTTATTGAAAGCCAATATCTCATGTTAATGTAAATTTGATAAATCTTCATGTTAGTATACAATATACGTTAGAAATCAATTTTTTCCTATATGTTAAGAAATCAATTCTGGTCATCACTATAAGAAATCAATTCTGGTTATTACTATTAGAAATCAATTCTGGTCATTACTATTAGCAATCAATTCTGGTCATTATTATTAGAAATCAATTCTGGTCATTACTATTAGCAATCAATTCTGGTCATTATTATTAGCAATCAATTCTGGTCATTACTATTCGCAATCAAATTTGTCATCTATGATAAATAAATATGTCATTGATTAGTATAAATGTTGTAATAAATGAATATGTCATTGATTAGCATAACAAAAATTAACATTTGTTAAGAGAATTTGTGTAATAATAAAAGTCACATTTTTGTTAAGAGAATTTGTGTTAAAACAAAATGACGTTTTTTGATTGGAAAATTAGAAAGAATAATCAACTATAAATATACATGAGAATAAAAGATGAATGGAAACGTTAGGTAAATTAAATAGATTGTTATAAACGGATACAAGGCAAAATAAATAAAGAGTATCCTATGGAAAGCACTAATGGCTTAAAAGAATAAAAATCATGTATACTATTGTTCTTGATCTGTGTTATGGTGATATTTGTATGCGATGTTCATGTGGTCATTGGAATGTGTGGTGATATTATAGAATAACTATGTCAGTCAGACCGTAAAATCTTGATGTAGTCATAATAAAATTCCCATCTTATTTCTATCTTTGCTCCGTTCTATTTGAGGCTAAAATTTTATTTACAAAACATAAATGACAAAGTTGTACTTTAATTTTGGTTTTTATTTTCATTCTATTTTCTTAAATAAAATTAAGACATACAATCTTGTTTGTTTATTTTGTTTTCAAGTTTAACATTTAATTTTGTTGTTAAAATAAAAAGGACAATTTTAACATAGTTTTTGTGGTCAAAATAAAAAGACTAAATCTTACGTTTCTTTTGTTAACAAAATAAAATGACCAATTTTTATGTTGGTTTTGTCAACAAGATAAAAAGAACAATTTTTATGGTCATAAATTAAAGGACAATTTTTATCTCTATTTTGCTTACTAAAATAAAAGCAAATGTTTATCTTTTTGCACAAATCAAAATACTAATTTTTATTTTGGTTTTGGAGAACATAATAGAATGCAAGTTTAACCATTACTTTTATGTATAATATAAAATGTGAGTTTAAATATTCATTTTCATTTACAAATAAAAGTGAAGTTGGGACCTTTATTGTGACTCATCAGAACTACACCCAATTGTACTTGTGTTAAAATAGTGTGATGACGCAATTTACACCGTTGTGTTAATTTGGAATTTTAATCAATGGAAATTAGAGGCATGTCATTCATTGCAAGAGAAAAAAAAGAAGGAAAAAGAATAAGGAAAATGAGAATAATAATGGCCGCATGCATTTCATTTATTTCTCCTATGTTCTCTCTCTCTTCCTCTCATATGCATATATGTCAGATTTTATCCCTTTTATAAATTCAAGAAAGAAAAAAAATAGATAAACACCTATTAAATTAAATATTATTTAATATACATATAACCTAATATATATACGGTCAAAACTAAACCCTAATTCTTATTCTAAGCCGCCGTCATGTTCTTTATCAATGGCCCTAACACTCCTAAATTCCTTTCTCCTTTACTTTGAATCCATTCAGTAAAATTCGAAATTTCTAAAGCAAAAAAATGAAAGAGGGTCTCGAGAGACCACCGAACTGGTGGTGGTTGCGGGCGACGGTGGCACACAATAGGGGCTCTAACGTGGTGAAGACAGATGCAATCTGAACTCCTGTAGGGGCGGCGTGACGTGAATGTTTAGTGGAAAGCTTTCGGTGAGATTCTATGTTCAATTTGATTTTTTTTTTCTCGTTGTATGAAAATCATTGTATGATGTGAATGAATATGAATCTGTGATGTATGCTTGAATATGGATGTTGTTGCTTGTACTGTGATTGTCAGTTGATGTTGCATATGTGGTTGATACTATTGGGTTGAGTCGAAATGGAACCTTTAATTTTGTTAAAACAAATGAAGCACAAATATTTTGTTTAGTGAAACAAGAATGAAACTTTTACTTTTGTTTGTTGTAACAAAAATAGACCTTTTTATATTTTTGGTTTATTGGAGATAAATGAAACATTTTTATATTTTATTTTGTTGAAAAACAAAAATGAAACATTCTTATATTTTATTTTGTTGAAGAACAAAATGAAACTTTTCTTTTTGTTTGTTGAAACATAGAATGCAACTTTATTTTTTGATTTTGTTTTGTTAAAAACATAATGAAACTTTATCTTTATTTTTATTTTTATTTGATTTTGTTTTGAAATTAAGATAGTGTTTGACTTTTATTTTTTAATAAAAGATTAGAATAAAGATTATTTCTTTATTTTAAAAAGGATTAAAAGGTAAAAGTTTATTTCTTTATTTTAAAGGAACTAAGATGTATAAGTTTTATCCTTTATTATAAAAAGGACTTTAATGAACAAAGTTTTGTTCTTTATTTTAATAAAGGACTTAAATGGAAAAAAAGTTTTATTTCTTTATTTTAAAATGAATAAAATTTGTTCTTTATTTAGGAACGGATTTAAAAAAGAAATAGTTTGTATATGGGCTGTTTACATTAAATGAAATGGTATAAAGTGAATATGTTTATTGTAAATTTATTTCATTTAAAAGGGATGAAATTGGAACCGTCATACCTATTATGTGAACATCGTTAATTGGGTATGTTATTTATGTTGTTATTTAATGCACTTGTATACACTGCCATTTACAAGCGACCTTGGCTTGTTTATGTGATTGGACGATCAATTTTAACACATTGTCCAGAAGCACCGTTTATTTTATAATATTTGAATTGTGTTGGTTGAAACCCCACACGGGTCATGGGTTGGCATTTGAATACACGTCACCCTTGCATTTAATTAGAAAATGCACTTTGGTTGTTGATGTTTGAAATTTTCTATGTAATAAATGTACAATTTCCTTATAATCGAATTATATGGAAATGAATGGTGTGGGTCTCATTCCAATTTTGAGTCAAACAAATAAATATGCAATTAATGCAATAAATTGGAAATTGGATTAAGGAGTTATGTATTTTACTATTTAAAAAGGATAAAATAGAAGTTTGGAATGAAAGAAATAAATTCCATTGATTACTCAATTAATAGAATTAATGGACGCTTAAATTAAGGACATATCCTTGTTTATTTGGAAAGCTATAAAACAAATGTGACGAGAAGGAATTTCGCTCTGTCCGAACCAGTCGCTAAACCGACCCAGGCCGTTCGAAACGCCCTATCGTTTGAGAACACGACAAATCAGAATTCATACAAAAGAACATTTCATTGTATATTACAACAATGCATCAGATTACAAGAATATACAGAGTACAAATGAATATCAGATATTTAAATTACATTTAAATACATAGCAGCGTAAAATAATACAATACACAACTAGAAGAGATATACGGATACAAAGCTTTCCGGATATCATTCCAGCTGTAAACCAGGATCCTATGAATATAAATCTGCAAAACCAAAACTACTAGCTGCCCGTGTCAAAATAGGGGCACCCAGAGTTTAGGTTAAAACAATAAACTCCAGGTCAGTCATGGGACTGGTGTGAGAACTAAAACAGTTAATCTTTATTTTAAAGTTAGGTAAATCAAGGGACCACGCCGTATAACACGGAACAGGTTTCCTCCCAAGAATACCAGTGCATAAAACAAACAGCGCAATGCTAATTAAAGAAAAATGAAGCTGTTATAAGACCCAGGTCCCATCACACAATGCAACGCAGCCGAGGATAGGGTTTTCCCTTATAACAGCCAAAGAATGCTTGATATGTTTAAAACAAATCGTTTGATACTATTATAAGTGCATAGTGTATAAAACAACTTCAAATCATAAGTATCAATAATAGGCGGCATGAGCGCCTCATCCCACTATGTCGCCATACTAGGCTCTACAAATAAAACCGCAAATGTCACGTATTTGGAAATTGGATTTCCATCTATGAACCGAGGCAAAAGATAGTCCTCAACCGATTCGAGACTCTCTTGCCTGAGCCTCAGGACCCAGACTCAGGTGGGCCCTTGGAGCGACAGGGCCGGTCCACCGATGTGGATTAAAATGCCTGAACACTACGTTTCCCCGCCCTTTGGGGCGTAAATGAGCCAACTAAATGACTCCATCGGTTCGAGAACGACCGATCAATCCGAGGCACCTCGCAACAGCAACAACCACATAAGTCAAACTCGTCAGGGCGTGTAAAACCACTGACGCCACTTCTAACTAGAAAGAAACGCATGCCCTCCCTGAGGTCCTCTCCCGTTTTTGGTTCATACCGGGTGTGAAACACGCGAAGTAAACGTTACACAAAGCTACGCCACAAAGGCCTTGCTTTGATCATCACCACAAGACTTTGCTTTTCAACAGAAGCCTCGATCAATTGCCACTTAGGCATGCCACACAGGCAATTCACTCCATGCGTTTGATATCCATCAATATATAACCCCTGAGCTCGTACGTCTCAGAGAAGGGCGTTAAGAAAGAGAATAAATTCTCCGCCGCCAAACAGATATATATTTAATAGAGATCAATCACGCGGACTAAAATCCAAAGTCAGACACACAATCCATTTACAAGTCCGTTCTGGGTCTGAACGAAACCGGAGGCACCTAGTACCCCGCATATCCATCGATCTCCAAGTACGTCTGGACGATCACTAACTGTTTCCATCTTCTTGGGTGTACTGCCCAATCAAGATCATCAGTAATTACCCAAACGACGTGAAGACCTCCGGTCTTCGACCATCGTCTTCATCTTCGACTTATCGTCGTATCAGTTATTCAGAATGGGATAAACCCGGTCTTTCCGAATAACTCGCGTATATTTTGAATAAGTGTTACACAAACATAACATACGCCTCATTCCAATTCATCAGTCACTAACCATAAATTAATCAAGAGAATATTTTCCCAAATATTAACCCCGAAGGCCGAAACCAACATCAGATCAATATCCAGAAAACCATTCTGCTTGGCTAACCGACAGTTAGTTTCTAAATTTCATATTCATAGGGAAAGGTTCCCATTAATTTTATCCAAGATAAATTTCTTGAATTTATTCTTTAATCTACTTTTGAATTTCGATTCAACTAGTCGGGATTAACGAACCTTACCGAAGTAATCATTTGTTTTAATTTCCCAATCCCAACCTATTCATCCCATGAAGTAAAGCTGGTAATACTTCATATCTAACACCATAGTGTTATCGGTAAATTCAATTACCATTTCACGTTCAAATCTAATTAAAGATTTAACTAACGCCTGGAGCAAAACTGGTGATCCTCCATTTCGATTATTTCAATCTAATTAAAGATTCATTAAAACTCCACTTAGTTTTAATCGCTAACAGGGTTAAAGAATCAGTGTCATTTAAAACACAGTTCACGATAAAACCAAAATCTCATTCATTAATTATCGGGTTAAAGAACGAGTGTTATTTAAAACACTGTTCACGATAAACCCAAAATCACATTCATTAATTCAATTCCAATTAAATATCATTTAATTGGTACACATCATTAAATCTAAATAAAAAGATTTAATCTTTTCTCAACTGGTTCAAGAACAGTGTTAGTGAAGACACCATTCACGACAAACCCCAAATCATTTTTGATATTCAATACAAGGCTCTGAATAGAAAATATATCGGCTTATATTCAATATCAAATTCTACGACTAACAAATGTCGTATTGGAAATAACGATATATATATCTATATCTTTCAAATTTCCATAACAACATCTGTATAATCACGAAATCCAACATCGAAATATTCCGAAGACAATCTCGATTCAAATCCATTCCAATGCAATCATTGGAAATTCTGTTTATTTTTAAAACCCTTTTCAAATTCAATTTATTTATTTGAAAATAAATAGAATTATAATTCTAGTTCAAAACTAGTTCATTTCGATAAAAATCTATCTTTATCTTTTCAAATATGGAGTTTTTCATCCCAATTCTTTCTAAATCATTTCTTATGTTTTTACACAAATTATTACTATTTTTAATAATTTTATCAAGGCCCGTACGGTCGATTTCCATCAACGGCCATCGAACTGCACTTACAGCGACCTTTTTTAAATTTGATTTGGACGTATCTCCAAATCCAACCGTTAGATTTCAAATTTCTAATATTCGTTACAAAGCTCTTTTCGATATGAACCCAACGGTTCCGGTTTTAGGAGAATCCGATGGTCGGATCTCCCGTAATGTCCGTTTGAAATAAATGGTCGAAATTCACGAACTGCCGCTGCGCGGCGCGTTCTATTCAGGCCATTATATTATATATATAATATATATAATATATATTTCGTCGATTTCTATTTAAAACGAATTATATAAATAGTTTTAAATTCGTTTCAAATGCAATTTCAACTTCCATTTCAATTCAAATCAAAATTGAATTCTTCTTTATAAATTCGTTTTAAAATTCATTTCTATTCAATTCAAATTTCAATTCAATTTGAATTCGTTTTCAATTCGCTTTCAATTCAATTTGAATTCGTTTTCAATTCAATTCATTTCGAAATCGTTTTCATTTCAATTCCTTTCGAAATCGTTTTCAATTCAATTCCGTTCGAAATCGTTTTCAATTCAATTCATTTCAAAATGAATAAAATCGATATAAATATCGTTCACGTCAAAATGGCATCAATCTAATCAACACGGCTTCATAAATTTCTATTTTCAAATATTCTATTTCAAATATTTCTTTTTCAAAATAGTTGTTATGAGACGACCCGAAATCCCGTTCTCACGGAAACAAGGGTTATCTTTGGAATATAATACAGAAACAGATAATAGTAGAACAAAATTAAATAAATACACCAGATAATGAACAACAAAATATACTGGATAAAAGTAATCATCAGAGTTACACAGTATACAGGATCTTACTTAGTACAAATACAGTTCAGCTATACATAAATGTCTACAGCGGAAATAAACAAAATATGTACAATAGGAGCTGAATAGCATAAAAAGAAATAAATGATAGAATCCATCTTCAGCTCCAGCTATCCAGAAAGAACCAGCTAAACCTGAATACAAGGCTGCCCGTGTAGAAAAGGGGCACCCGAGTTTGAAAGTGAAACAAACTACGAGTCAGTCATGAGACTGGTATGAGAAATCCACTCAACACATATATAATTGGCTAATCACAGGACCACGCCACTTTCGTGGAACGGGTTTACTCCATTGGATTGCCAGTGCTTTTAAAATAAATCTTTCTTTTAAACATCGCTATGCTTTTTATAAAAATGAAGCCGTTATAAGACTCAGTTCCCATCACACAATGGAACGCAAACCGGAGGATAGAGTTTTTACCTTATAACGGCCAAGATATGCTTGATACGAATAAAACAAAGGCATTTGATATTATTGCTAGTGTCTATATGTTTTGAAAACAATTTCAAATCATAACTATCAATCATAGACGACATGAGCGTCCCATGCCACTATGTCGCCAAATATATATATACAATTGAAACCGCACGATCACGTATTTGGAAATTGGATTTCCGTCATGAACCAAGGCAAAAGATAGTCCTTACCGAATTCGTGACTCTCTAGCCCGAGCCACAGGCAAGCGCGCAGGAAAGCCTTTAGATCGTCAGGGCCGGTCCACCGATGTGGATTATTATGCCTGAACAGTACGTTTCCCCGCCCTTTGGGGCGTAAACGAGCCAACGAATGACTCCATCGGACCCGGATCGTCCGATCAAACCGAGGCGCCTCGCAACAGCAACAACCACATAGGTGAAAAGTATATAAATGTCAGGGCCGGTAGGTCACTGACACCACCCTAGCTAGAAAGAAACGCGTGCCCTCCCTGAGGTCCTTCTCCCGTTTTAGGTTCATACCGGGGTGTGAGGCTCACGAATTCACGTTATACACAAAGCTACGCCACACAGGCGGTGCTTTGATCATCACCACAAGACTTTGCTTTTCAACAGAAGCCCTGATCACTGCATCTTAGCATGCCACACAGGCAATTCATGCCATGCGACTGATGTCCATCGATGTACAACCTCTGAGCTCGTGCGTCTCAGAGAAGGACGTTAAGCAAAAGAATAAATTCTCCGCCGCCAAACAGATGTATATTTAACAGAAATCAATCAACACAGAATATACTCCAATGTCTGACACACAGTCCATTTACAAGTCCGTTTTGGGTCTGAACGAAACCGGAGGCACTAAATACCTCGCAAACCCATCGATCACCACGTACGTCTGGACGATCACCACTCATTATCCATATTTCGGGATGCCTCCCAATCAGGACCTCGGTTACCATCCAAACGAGGTGAAGATCTCCGGTATTCGACCATCGTCTTCATCTTCGAATTTCAATCGTCGGTCAATTATTCGAAATGAGAATTAACTCGGCCTTTTTAAATAATTCACGCATATTTAGAATTTCAAATCAATTTATTTCAATGGTTAAATTATTCGACAACACCAATATTGTTCTTTAATGTAATTTTCACACCAAACACATTCAACCATCACATACAACATAAATCGAGCAAATTCAGTTTATTTCCATTCCATATCGCTTATGATATTTTATAACTATTTATCGCTATTTTAATTTTATTTAAAATAGCCCATTTATTCAAAACGACGCTTCGAGCCATAACGCGGCCGTGGCGCTGTTTTTCTTCAGATTTGATTTACACATATCTGAAAATCTAACCGTTGGATCTTCATAAAATTTACATCATTAGAAAGGTCTTTTCAAAACGAATCCAACGATTCCAGTTTCGAGAAAATCCGACGGTCGGATCTCCCGGTACAATCGTTTGAATTTTCGATTTCAAAATACGAACTGCAGCGTCGTTATTCGATTAAATATATATTTATATTTATATATATATATAAATATAATCGCTTCTGGCGCTGTTTTTCTTCAGATTTGAATTAAACATTCCAGACAATCCAACCGTTGGATTTTTACAAGGTTGGTGTCGTTGGAAAGATTATTCCATGGCGAACCCGACGGTTGAGGTTTCGGGAAAATCCAATGGTCGGATTTCCCGTACTAGTTGTTTGAAATCACGGTTTCGAAATACGAATTGCACGGCTTCGTTTCGTTTTAATTTTATTTATATTTATATATTTATATAAATATAGTTCATTCAGTGATTTCCATATCGTTTTCACTTCAAATATTTTTCTAACACCTTAAAATTTTGGAAAATTTCGCCATAACCTCCCCTGCACCGGGAGCATCGGGAAATCGCAAATAGCTTTCCCGGTCCTTCTAATCTCAAAAAGAAAAGGAAAAAGCCAAGCGGCTAGCCAACAGGCTCATAAAATCATCACCCAAACAAAGCAGTAAATGTGTACCTATTTGTCGGGCACAAAATTTTATTCCTCTTCTCTAGCCCCTTTGCTATAACCTGTTCAATGAATATGCATGTACATATATATACAGTTCTTATCATTTATCATTTTCTATTCAACTTCATATTTGATTTCTATTTGGTTTAAAGACACCATTCATTCTAATGTTACATAAATTGGTGCAAATCATTTCATTAGCTAATTAATGAATATTTCAACTCATATATGTTTATTTTGAACAAGTGGCTATTTTTATCACTTCACATTTCAACGATTTATGCATACAATAAAAATGTGATTTTTATTGTAAAACAATTCATTTCAAAACACTATTATTTTATATACTTCATATTGGCGATAAAAATAGGATTTTTATCATAAAACAATTTCTTTAAAACGAGATTATTTTACACAGTTCATATAGTCGATAAAAGGTGATCTTTATTATCAAACAATTTATTTCAAAATATGAATATCATTCAACACATGAATTTCTAATCAACGAATGAATATCAATTCAACACATGAATGTTTCCTATAGTTTTTATATAGATAAAAATGTGATTTTTATTATCGAACAAGTTATTTCATAATATGAATACCATTCAACACATGAATTTCTAATCAATGAATAAATGTAGTTTAAGCAAATGAAAATAATTCGAACACACGAATATTATTCAAAATTTCGGCAGCATAACGGCAGGGTAGTTAAAACCGAGACCGTCCCTAGTACGGCTCCTCGCTCTACCTTAAAACCTCGCGGTTTTTGACAATGGGGATCATGCATCTAGTTCGCACGCAGGCGGCATGTATATATTTATTTCATTTCCACAAACTAATCCTATGTGGTTTCAACCAAATATTTTCCCATCACAAACGGGTATTTTTCAACCACAATCATATCAATATCAACCACAAACAATCCCAAACAACCATTCGCTATCAATCAATTTTCACAACAATTTCAACCAATAAATATCGTCCATGGTTTGTGGACGAGGGGCGTATATATATATATATATATATATATATATATTATAGCAATTCACTTTTATTTCAACACATATATATATAGAAAAAGAAATTGAAGAGTGAGAAATTCTCACACATTTATAATTTTTAAATCAGAAATCTCACCAATAACTATCCAACTTCACGACACTTCACTTTAGAGAAATCTTCGCCAATCTCGCCTTTTGTCGCTTTCGTTGCCAGTATTCCCTACATATGTAAAAATCGAATTTTTACTTCGTTATTCAATATATAAAAATCGAATTTCAAAAATATAGATTCTGCCTTTTCAAAAATAAAGATTATATTTTTAATATTCCTATGATGTAAAGATTATATTTTTATTACTTTAAAAATATAAAAATCATATCTTACTTCTTCTACTTAATAAAAATTCCGTCTTTTCTATTTTAAAAATATGATCTTTTCTATTTAAAGTTCAAATCTTTTTCTATTTAAAATTCTAACCTTTTTCTATTTGAAGTTCTAATCTTCTTCTATTTGAAGTTCTAATCTTTTCTATTTTAAAGTTCTAATCTTTTTCTTTTTTAAATTCAAATCTTTTTCTTTTTAAATTCAAATCTTTTTTTTAAAACCTTTTAAAAATCCGTTTTAAACCTTTATAAAAATCAGTTTTTTTTTTCCTTTTAAAAAATCCGTTTTAAACCTTTATAAAAATCAGTTTTTTTTCCTTTTAAAAAATCCGTTTTAAACCTTTATAAAAATCAGTTTTAAACCTTTATAAAAATCAGTTTTTAAATCGTTTGAAAAATCAGTTTTTAAATCATTTGAAAAATCAGTTTTTAAATCATTTGAAAAATCAGTTTTTAAATCATTTGAAAAATCAGTTTTAAAAATAAAAATAAAACTAAAATAAATTAAAACCACTTACATTGATCTGCGAAAGAGGGGGGTTGGTTTTTCGTCAGGTGGCGGCGTAGGAGGTGGGGCGGCCTTCAGCTCGTCGGCGGTGGCGTCTCGAACGGGGCTCGCGGATTTAGGGTGTCGCGATGGCTTAGGGGTGGTTCGGATTGAAGGAGGAGGAGCGAGCGAGAGCAAGGAAGAGGGGGGGAAGAAGATCGGAGGGCGCGGTGGAGGTCTGGTCGACGGTGAAGGCGGGCGGCTGCTGCTGTTTCTTTCTTCTTCTTTTTTTTTGTTTTCTGTTTAATGAATCTCGGGGGGGGGGGAGGGCCAGAAAGGGAGATAAAGGGAGGGAATTAAAATTTATTTTTATTATTTTATTATTTAATTTTTCAAAAAAAGTTGACTTTCACATACGACCTCGAAACGAGGCCCACCGCCTGTCGTCCATAGCGTTTTACCCCCATTCCGAACACAATGGGATATGTATCGTAAGCTGATTCGATTGTTTCGAATAGTTTCCGTTGAATTTACATTTAAATCCTTATGTTGAATTTTAAACGTACATTTCAAATTACCGGGGTCACATACTAACTAGAAAAATTCCAAAAAAATATTTTCTAATTTCGTATTGACGATACGGTCCTAACAAAACTAGTTTCGTCGAATTCTGAGACCGTTTGAAAAATGGCCAATTTCCAGTCGATTAAAATCAACTGAAACTGGTCAAACGCGTTTTCCTTTGCCACGCTCACATATTGATTCGAAAAATTATGGAATTTGAAACCTAGCAATAATTTCACATCTCGGACCCAACAAAAGTGGTTTCGTCGAAATCCGAGGTCGTTTGCAAAATGTCAATTTTTAAGGGCCTGAATTCCATAGCGACTATTCAGAATTTTCAACTGGACATATCTTTTGATTCCCGCTATCAAATTTCGATTGGTCAGATTCGTTGGAAAGATGTTATCTATTTGATTCCATTATTTTTGGTTTCACTAAAATCCGGATTGTTTTGCACCCGATACAGTCCGACAAAGTTTGAATTCAATTTTCGAAACTACAGCGCCATTTCAGGCCTTGTTTATAATTATAATTAATTATATTCGTTTTCAAATGTCGATTCAAACTCAGTTTTCATCGCCATTATTTAAAATATTTATTTTAAATATTTAAAATCCATAATTTTAGCCATTTTAAAAAATTTAAATTGGTTCAGATTTTCTGGGTCGTTACAATCTCCCCCACTTAAAACTTTTCGTCCCCGAAAAGGAATAAAGTCGAAAGTGGTTTGATAAATCTACAATCACACAACACAACAACCAATCCAATTGTTTTTAACCTTCAAATATATATCTTTTATATATTCAAAAAAAATTATATTTCTAAAACCAGACTATAAATATAATCACAAATACGTTATTTAAAAACATATTACCCTCGACTCGTTCTGGGGCACTTCTGACCCCATCTCTAACGAGTTGTTCTAATTTTGCTTTACTTATCCTAGGATATTACTGATCCTAATGTATAGAGTTGCCCGTCCTAGAACACTACTAGTTCTATTTCTGACGAGTACGTTCAAATGTTATATTCCAGAACTAAGCTTAACCAAAGCTCTGATACCACGTTGAGACGACCCGAAATCCCGTTCTCACGGAAACAAGGGTTATCTTTGGAATATAACACAGAAACAGATAATAGCAGAACAAAATTAAATAAATACACCAGATAATGAACAACAAAATATACTGGATAAAAGTAATCATCAGAGTTACACAGTATACAGGATCTTACTTAGTACAAATACAGTTCAGCTATACATAAATGTCTACAGCGGAAATAAACAAAATATGTACAATAGGAGCTGAACAGCATAAAAAGAAATAAATGATAGAATCCATCTTCAGCTCCAGCTATCCAGAAAGAACCAGCTAAACCTGAATACAAGGCTGCCCGTGTAGAAAAAGGGGCACCCGAGTTTGAAAGTGAAACAAACTACGAGTCAGTCATGGGACTGGTATGAGAAATCCACTCAACACATATATAATTGGCTAATCACAGGACCACGCCACTTTCGTGGAACGGGTTTACTCCATTGGATTGCCCGTGCTTTTAAAATAAATCTTTCTTTTAAACATCGCTATGCTTTTTATAAAAATGAAGCCGTTATAAGACTCAGTTCCCATCACACAATGCAACGCAAACCGGAGGATAGAGTTTTTACCTTATAACGGCCAAGATATGCTTGATACGAATAAAACAAAGGCATTTGATATTATTGCTAGTGCCTTATGTTTTGAAAACAATTTCAAATCATAACTATCAATCATAGATGACATGAGCGTCCCATGCCACTATGTCGCCAAAAATATATATATACAATTGAAACCGCACGATCACGTATTTGGAAATTGGATTTCCGTCATGAACCAAGGCAAAAGATAGTCCTTACCGAATTCGTGACTCTCTAGCCCGAGCCACAGGCAAGCGCGCAGGCAAGCCTTTAGATCGTCAGGGTCGGTCCACCGGTGTGGATTATTATGCCTGAACAATACGTTTCCCCGCCCTTTGGGGCGTAAACGAGCCAACGAATGACTCCATCGGACCCGGATCGTCCGATCAAACCGAGGCGCCTCGCAACAGCAACAACCACATAGGTGAAAAATATATAAATGTCAGGGCTGGTAGGTCACTGACACCACCCTAGCTAGAAAGAAACGCATGCCCTCCCTGAGGTCCTTCTCCCGTTTTAGGTTCATACCGGGGTGTGAGGCTCGCGAATTCACGTTATACACAAAGCTACGCCACACAGGCGGTGCTTTGATCATCACCACAAGACTTTGCTTTTCAACAGAAGCCCTGATCACTGCATCTTAGCATGCCACACAGGCAATTCATGCCATGCGACTGATGTCCATCGATGTACAACCACTGAGCTCGTGCGTCTCAGAGAAGGGCGTTAAGCAAAAGAATAAATTCTCCGCCGCCAAACAGATGTATATTAAACAGAAATCAATCAACACAGAATAAACTCCAATGTCAGACACACAGTCCATTTACAAGTCCGTTCTGGGTCTAAACGAAACCGGAGGCACTAAATACCTCGCAAACCCATCGATCACCACGTACGTCTGGACGATCACCACTCATTATCCATATTTCGGGATGCCTCCCAATCAGGACCTCGGTTACCATCCAAACGAGGTGAAGATCTCCGGTCTTCGACCATCGTCTTCATCTTCGAATTTCAATCGTCGGTCAATTATTCGAAATGAGAATTAACTCTGCCTTTTCAAATAATTCACGCATATTTAGAATTTCAAATCAATTTATTTCAATGGTTAAATTATTCGACAACACCAATATTGTTCTTTAATGTAATTTTCACACCAAACACATTCAACCATCAAATACAACATAAATCGAGCAAATTCAGTTTTTTTCCATTCCATATCGCTTATGATATTTTATAACTATTTATCGCTATTTTTATTTTATTTAAAATAGCCCATTTATTCAAAACGACGCTTCGGGCCATAATGCGGCCGTGGCGCTGTTTTTCTTCAGATTTGATTTACACATATCTGAAAATCTAACCGTTGGATCTTCATAAAATTTACATCATTAGAAAGGTCTTTTCAAAACGAATCCAACGATTCCAGTTTCGAGAAAATCCGACGGTCGGATCTCCCGGTACAATCGTTTGAATTTTCGATTTAAAAATACGAACTGCAGCGTCGTTATTCGATTAAATATATATTTATATTTATATATATATATAAATATAATCGCTTCTGGCGCTGTTTTTCTTCAGATTTGAATTAAAAATTCCAGACAATCCAACCGTTGGATTTTTATAAGGTTGGTGTCGTTGGAAAGATTATTCCAAGGCGAACCCGACGGTTGAGGTTTCGGGAAAATCCAATGGTCGGATTTCCCGTACTAGTTGTTTGAAATCACGGTTTCGAAATACGAACTGCACGGCTTCGTTTCGTTTTAATTTTATTTATATTTATATATTTATATAAATATAGTTCATTCAATGATTTCCATATCGTTTTCACTTCAAATATTTTTCTAACACCTTAAAATTTTGGAAAATTTCGCCATAACCTCCCCTGCACCGGAAGCATCGGGAAATCGCAAATAGCTTTCCCGGTCCTTCTAATCTCAAAAAGAAAAGGAAAAAGCCAAGCGGCTAGCCAACAGGCTCATAAAATCATCACCCAAACAAAGCAGTAAATGTGTACCTATTTGTCGGGCACAAAATTTTATTCCTCTTCTCTAGCCCCTTTGCTATAACCTGTTAAATGAATATGCATGTACATATATATACAGTTCTTATCATTTATCATTTTCTATTCAACTTCATATTTGATTTCTATTTGGTTTAAAGACACCATTCATTCTAATGTTACATAAACAGGTGCAAATCATTTCATTAGCTAATTAATGAATATTTCAACTCATATATGTTTATTTTGAACAAGTGGCTATTTTTAACACTTCACATTTCAACGATTTATGCATACAATAAAAATGTGATTTTTATTGTAAAACAATTCATTTCAAAACACTATTATTTTATATACTTCATATTGGCGATAAAAATAGGATTTTTATCATAAAACAATTTCTTTAAAACGAGATTATTTTACACAGTTCATATAGTCGATAAAAGGTGATCTTTATTATCAAACAATTTATTTCAAAATATGAATATCATTCAACACATGAATTTCTAATCAACGAATGAATATCAATTCAACACATGAATGTTTCCTATAGTTTTTATATATAGATAAAAATGTGATTTTTATTATCGAACAATTTATTTCATAATATGAATACCATTCAACACATGAATTTCTAATCAACGAATGAATATCAATTCAACACATGAATGTTTTCTATAGTTTCTATATATAGATAAAAATGTGATTTTTATTATCGAACAATTTATTTCATAATATGAATACCATTCAACACATGAATTTCTAATCAATGAATAAATGTAGTTTAAGCAAATGAAAATAATTCAAACACACGAATATTATTCAAAATTTCGACAGCATAACGGCATGGTAGTTAAAACCGGGACCGTCCCTAGTACGGCTCCTCGCTCTACCTTAAAACCTCGCGGTTTTTGACAATGGGGATCATGCATCTAGTTCGCACGCAGGCGGCATGTATATATTTATTTCATTTCCACAAACTAATCCTATGTGGTTTCAACCAAATATTCTCCCATCACAAACGGGTATTTTTCAACCACAATCATATCAATATCAACCACAAACAATCCCAAACAACCATTCGCTATCAATCAATTTTCACAACAATTTCAACCAATAAATATCGTCCATGGTTTGTGGACGAGGGGCGTATATATATATATATATATATATAGCAATTCACTTTTATTTCAACACATATATATATAGAAAAAGAAATTGAAGAGTGAGAAATTCTCACACATTTATAATTTTTAAATCAGAAATCTCACCAATAGCTATCCAACTTCACGATACTTCACTTTAGAGAAATCTTCGCCAATCTCGCCTTTTGTCGCTTTCGTTGCCAGTATTCTCTACATATGTAAAAATCGAATTTTTACTTCGTTATTCAATATATAAAAATCGAATTTCAAAAATATAGATTCCGCCTTTTCAAAAATAAAGATTATATTTTTAATATTCCTATGATGTAAAGATTATATTTTTATTACTTTAAAAATATAAAAATCATATCTTACTTCTTCTACTTAATAAAAATTCCGTCTTTTCTATTTTAAAAATATGATCTTTTCTATTTAAAGTTCAAATCTTTTTCTATTTAAAATTCTAACCTTTTTCTATTTGAAGTTCTAATCTTCTTCTATTTGAAGTTCTAATCTTTTCCATTTTAAAGTTCTAATCTTTTTCTTTTTTAAATTCAAATCTTTTTCTTTTTAAATTCAAATCTTTTTTTTAAAACCTTTTAAAAATCCGTTTTAAACCTTTATAAAAATCAGTTTTTTTTCCTTTTAAAAAATCCGTTTTAAACCTTTATAAAAATCAGTTTTTTTTTTCCTTTTAAAAAATCCGTTTTAAACCTTTATAAAAATCAGTTTTTAAATCATTTAAAAAATCAGTTTTTAAATCAAATTTCGATTGGTCAGATTCGTTGGAAAGATATTATCTATTTGATTCCATTATTTTTGGTTTCACTAAAATCCGGATTGTTTTGCACCCGATACAGTCCGACAAAGTTTGAATTCAATTTTCGAAACTACAGCGCCATTTCATGCCTTGTTTATAATTATAATTAATTATATTCGTTTTCAAATGTCGATTCAAACTCAGTTTTCATCGCCATTATTTAAAATATTTATTTTAAATATTTAAAATCCATAATTTTAGCCAATTTAAATTTTTTAAATTGGTTCAGATTTGCCAATTTAAATTTTTTAAATTGGTTCAGATTTTCTGGGTCGTTACATGTTATTATCAAAATATTTCGTTCAACACATGACCAATCTCAATGGATGAGTACTGTCAACACATGAACCTTTATTTTATATTTATAAAGATGTAAATTTTATTACAAAATTATTTCGTTCAACACATGACCAATCTCAAGGGATGAGTACTGTCAACACATGAACCTTTATTTTATATTATTCTTTATTTTCTAAATTGGAATGAGGCCCAATCAATCACCATATAATGTTAATTATATGGATTTTCATACATTACACACATATAATAGCATTGCAAAATAATCAACCATCAACCAAAGTGCACTACACTGTATAAGCATCAAATATAGATATCTAACACTTATAACAGTCTGTCATTCAATCGATGGACATATTTAATCAATCAGGATGAGTGAACTTCAAATTTCATCCCAACACCCGTGTGGGGTTTCAAACAATCAAACACAGATTTTATTTGTGCAGTTGGGCTATGTGTAAAATTTATCGACCCAATCAATGTCCTTCAAATAGGTGTACATAAACAAACCGTCTGGTTTGTAAATGAATATTTATTTATTCACATTCACGTTAAAAATTATATTTTTAACGATGAAACATTTTATTCCAACATATGAATTTCTATTCAGTTCATTCTTTAAATAAAATGATATTTTTATTTATCTAACTTATTTTAGAAAATTTCGGCGGCATAACGGCACGATACTAGAAACGGGACGAGGCCTAGCCTTATCCCCGGTCTAGTGAAGGCCCACGCCATTCACACATCAATCAAATCCATTCAATTCACCAAACAATTCAATTCAAACCAACTATTCTAACCAACTACACAACCAAACAAACAAGTCCATGGTCTGTGGACGATTGTGTCGGGTGCTACTAAACACCGTCTGCATCCTAGTATATATATATATAACTAGAAAAAGAAATCGAAAGGTGAGAAATTCTCACCAATAGCTATCCAATCATCTTGACTCTTCATTTTTAGAAGTCTTCACCGTTCTCGCCTTTTGTCGCTTTCGTTGCCCGTATTCACTACATAAGTAAAAATGGAATTTTTACTTCGCTATTCAATATATAAAAATCGAATTTTTACTTTGCTATTCAATATATAAAAAGCGAATTTTCACTTTGCTATTCAATATATAAAAATCACATTTTTACTTCGATGTTCAATATATAAAAATCACATTTTTACTTCGATGTTCAATATATAAAAATCGAATTTTTACTTTGCTATTCAATATATAAAAATCACATTTTTACTTTGCTGTTCAATATATAAAAATCGAATTTTTACTTTGCTATTCAATATATAAAAAGCCAATTTTTACTTTGCTATTCAATATATAAAAATCACAATTTTACTTCGATTTTCAATATATAAAAATCTTCACTTTGCTCCATTTTAAAAATATCCTCTTTCTTCTTTTAAAAATCTAATCTTTTCTATTTTAAAAATCACTTCTTTTCTATTTTTAAAAAAACACGTCCTTTCTATTTTAAAAATTCTAACTTTTCTAATTTAAAAATTCTCTTTATACCTAAAAATCACTTCTTGTCTAACTCAAAAGTCGATTCTTTTTACAAGTTAAAAACCCATCCTTTTAAATAAAAAAACTGATTTTTTCTATATTGATTTTCCATACAGCAATTATATTTTAAAACAGAAATAAATTTAAATAAAAGTAAATAAAATAAATAATTAAGCAAAACTTACTGTTTTTATTTATTTACTGAAGGTTGGAGAAGAGGAGCTCGCAGGGGGGGCTTTGGCTGCGTCGGAGGTGTGGCTTTCAGGCGGTGGTGGGCTTCGCGATTGGGGGAGGAAGCTGGAAGGAGTCGGACGCGGTGGCCCCTCCTGGGCAGCGCGCTGATCGAATCGGAAAAGGGGGGGAGAAAGAAGGCGGTGGTAGCGGCGTCGTGGGGAGGGCGGCGGTCCTCCGTTGTTCTTCTTCTTCTTTTTTATCTGTGTAATGAAATTCGAACGAGGGGGGGCCAGCGTATAAAAGGGAAGAGGGTTTTTTTTTATTTAATTATTTGAATTACAAAAAGTTGACTTTTACATACGACCTCGAAACGAGGCCCACCGCCTGTCGTCCATAGCGTTTAACCCCCATTCCGAACACAATGGAATATTCCACGTAGGACAATTCAATCGTTTCGATCAGTTTCCGTTAAATTTATATTTAAATCACTATATTGAATTTTAAACGTACATTTCAATTTACCGGGGTCACATACTAACTAGAAAAATTCCAGAAAAATATTTTCTAGCTTCGTATTAACGATACGGTCCTAACAAAACTAGTTTCATCGAATTCTGGGACCGTTTGAAAAATGGCCATTTTCTAGTCGATTAAAATCAACTGAAACTGGTCAAACGCGTTTTCCTTTGCCACGCTCACATATTGATTCGAAAAATTATGAAATTTGAAAGATAGCAATAACTTTACATCACGGACCCAACAAAACTGGTTTCGTCGAAATCCGAGGTCGTTTGCAAAATGTCTATTTTTAAGGGCCTGAATTCTATAGCGACTATTCAGAATTTTCAACTGGACATATCTTTTGATTCCCGCTATGAAATCTTGATTTTTCGGATTCGTTGGAAAGATATTCTCAAATAGATCCTAATGTTTTTGGTTTCACTAAAATCCGGTTTGTTTTGCACCCGGTACATTCAATTGAAGTTTGAAATCGAATTATCGAACTACCGCGCCATTTTCAATTCTATTTATAATTATTTATATTCTAACGACGACGTATATAATATATACGTCGAATTTCAATTCAAAATAAATTTCTCGTCGATTTTATTTAAAATAATCTATTTTAAATAATTCAAATTCGCTAAAATCGCCAAAATAAAAATTTTAAACTAGCCCAAATTTTCGGGTTATTACAATCTCCCCCACTTAAAACTTTTCGTCCCCGAAAAGGAACAAAGTCGAAAGTGGTTTGATTATTCAGCTCTACGTTCGATCTGGCTTCCTTTCTCCAACTTTTCAGTTTCTGAGAATTTTCTAAAATTTCAAAATTTTGGCTAACACCCTAAATTTTCGAAAAATTTCGCCATAACCTCCCCTGCAGTGGGAGCAACGGGAAATCTCAAATAGCTTCCCCGGTCCTTCAGATCTCAAAAAGAAAAGGAAAAAGCCAAGCGGCTAGCCAATAGGATCATAAAATCATCATCACCCAAACAAAACAGTAAATTATGTATTAAACATGTACCTATTTGTCGGGCAAACAAATTTTATTCTATGCTCTAGCCTCCTTGCTATGACCTGTTCAATGATATACATGTATATGCAAGCGAATGCGACCAATTTTCAATATAACTCAATATTTGGTTCAATTAGGCATAATGGTTCAAAATTATCAAACAAATAAACAAACAACACAAACATCAATCAATTAGTGAATTAGAGTTTCAAATTCATAATTTTGATACATATACAAAAATCACATTTTTGATGCCAAATCACAACAATAGGCCCTATCTAATTTTTGGTTCTCACACCAGTCAATAAGAAAAATGCTGATGATGATGCACCATCATCAGGATCATCCCCGAGTGACTAGAGTGTGGTTCTATATCTATCCGGTATATTAAAACTTCGAATATACGTTTGCAAGGCGCATATGCAAAATTCTTTATATACTGGACTGTCCAAATCAATACTAATAAATAATCAAATACGAATAATTGATTTAAATTTTCAAAACCAAACTTGTTTTCTCTTTAAAAAAAAATTACTCTTCACACTCGTTCTAGGATACTACTGATCCCATCTCTAACGAGTCATTCTCGTTGGATATTACTAATCCAGTTTCTGACGAATTCTTTCATAGGGTTCTAATGTGTCTTGTTCTCGAGCTCTGTAAACCAAAGCTCTGATACCAAATGTGACGAGAAGGAATTTCGCTCGGTCCGAACCAGTCGCTAAACCGACCCAGGCCGTTCGAAACGCCCTATCGTTTGAGAACACGACAAATCAGAATGCATACAAAAGAACATTTCATTGTATATTACAACAATGCATCAGATTACAAGAATATACAGAGTACAAATGAATATCAGATATTTAAATTACATTTAAATACATAGCAGCGGAAAATAATACAATACACAACTAGAAGAGATATACGGATACAAAGCTTTCCGGATATCATTCCAGCTGTAAACCAGGATCCTGTGAATATAAATCTGCAAAACCAAAACTACTAGCTGCCCGTGTCAAAATAGGGGCACCCAGAGTTTAGGTTAAAACAATAAACTCCAGGTTAGTCATGGGACTGGTGTGAGAACTAAAACAGTTAATCTTTATTTTAAAGTTAGGTAAATCAAGGGACCACGCCGTATAACACGGAACGGGTTTCCTCCCAAGAATACCAGTGCATAAAACAAACAGCGCAATGCTAATTAAAGAAAAATGAAGCTGTTATAAGACCCAGGTCCCATCACACAATGCAACGCAGCCGAGGATAGGGTTTTCCCTTATAATAGCCAAAGAATGCTTGATACGTTTAAAACAGATCGTTTGATACTATTATAAGTGCATAGTGTATAAAACAACTTCAAATCATAAGTATCAATCATAGGCGGCATGAGCGCCCCATCCCACTATGTCGCCATACTAGGCTCTACAAATAAAACCGCAAATGTCACGTATTTGGAAATTGGATTTCCATCTATGAACCGAGGCAAAATATAGTCCTCAACCGATTCGAGACTCTCTAGCCCGATCCTCAGGACCCAGACTCAGGTGGGCCCTTGGAGCGACAGGGCCGGTCCACCGATGTGGATTAAAATGCCTGAACACTACGTTTCCCCGCCCTTTGGGGCGTAAATGAGCCAACTAAATGACTCCATCGGTTCGAGAACGACCGATCAATCCGAGGCGCCTCGCAACAGCAACAACCACATAAGTCAAACTCGTCAGGGCGTGTAAAACCACTGACGCCACTTCTAACTAGAAAGAAACGCATGCCCTCCCTGAGGTCCTCTCCCGGTTTTGGTTCATACCGGGTGTGAAACACGCGAAGTAAACGTTACACAAAGCTACGCCACAAAGGCCTTGCTTTGATCATCACCACAAGACTTTGCTATTCAACAGAAGCCTCGATCAATTGCCACTTAGGCATGCCACACAGGCAATTCACTCCATGCGTTTGATATCCATCAATATATAACCCCTGAGCTCGTACGTCTCAGAGAAGGGCGTTAAGCAAGAGAATAAATTCTCCGCCGCCAAACAGATATATATTTAATAGAGATCAATCACACGGACTAAAATCCAATGTCAGACACACAGTCCATTTACAAGTCCGTTCTGGGTCTGAACGAAACCGGAGGCACCTAGTACCCCGCATATCCATCGATCTCAGAGTACGTCTGGACGATCACTAACTGTTTCCATCTTCTTGGGTGTACTGCCCAATCAAGATCATCAGTAATTATCCAAACGACGTGAAGACCTCCGGTCTTCCACCATCGTCTTCATCTTCGACTTATCGTCGTATCAGTTATTCAGAATGGGATAAACCCGGTCTTTCCGAATAACTCGCGTATATTTTGAATAAGTGTTACACAAACACAACATACGCCTCATTCCAATTCATCAGTCACTAACCGTAAATTAATCAAGAGAATAATTTCCCAAATATTAACCCCGAAGGCCGAAACCAACATCAGATCAATATCCAGAAAACCATTCTGCTTGGCTAACCGACAGTTAGTTTCTAAATTTCACATTCATAGGGAAAGGTTCCCATTTATCCAAGATAAATTTCTTGAATTTATTCTTTAATCTACTTTTGAATTTCGATTCAACTAGTCGGGATTAACGAACCTTACCGAAGTAATCATTTGTTTTAATTTCCCAATCCCAACCTATTCATCCCATGAAGTAAAGCTGGTAATACTTCATATCTAACACCATAGTGTTATCGGTAAATTCAATTACCATTTCACGTTCAAATCTAATTAAAGATTTAACTAACGCCTGGAGCAAAACTGGTGATACTCCATTTCGTTTATTTCAATCTAATTAAAGATTCATTAAAACTCCACTTAGTTTTAATCGCTAACAGGGTTAAAGAATCAGTGTCATTTAAAACACAGTTCACGATAAACCGAAAATCTCATTCATTAATTATCGGGTTAAAGAACGAGTGTTATTTAAAACACTGTTCACGATAAACCCAAAATCACATTCATTAATTCAATTCCAATTAAATATCATTTAATTGGTACACTTCATTAAATCTAAATAAAAAGATTTAATCTTTTCTCAACTGGGTTCAAGAACAATGTTAGTGAAGACACCATTCACGACAAACCCCAAATCACATTTGATATTCAATACAAGGCTCTGAATAGAAAATATATCGGCTTATATTCAATATCAAATTCTACGACTAACGAATGTCGTATTGGAAATAACGATATATATATCTATATCTTTCAAATTTCCATAACAACATCTGTATAATCACGAAATCCAACATCGAAATATTCCGAAGACAATCTCGATTCAAATCCATTCCAATGCAATCATTGGAAATTCTGTTTATTTTTAAAACCCTTTTCAAATTCAATTTATTTATTTGAAAATAAATAGAATTATAATTCTAGTTCAAAACTAGTTCATTTCGATAAAAATCTATCTTTATCTTTTCAAATATGGAGTTTTTCATCCTAATTCTTTCTAAATCATTTCTTATGATTTTACACAAATTATTACTATTTTTAATAATTTTATCAAGGGCCATACAGTCGATTTCCATCAACGGGCATCGAACTGCACTTACAGCGACCTTTTTTATATTTGATTTGGACGTATCTCCAAATCCAACCGGTAGATTTCAAATTTCTAATATTCGTTAGAAAGCTCTTTTCGATATGAACCCAACGGTTCCGGTTTTAGGAGAATCCGACGGTCGGATCTCCCGTAATGTCCGTTTGAAATAAATGGTCGAAATTCACGAACTGCCGCTGCGCGGCGCATTCTATTCAGGCCATTATATTATATATATAATATATATAATATATATTTCGTCGATTTCTATTTAAAACGAATTATATAAATAGTTTTAAATTCGTTTCAAATGCAATTTCAACTTCCATTTCAATTCAAATCAAAATTGAATTCTTCTTTATAAATTCGTTTTAAAATTCATTTCTATTCAATTCAAATTTCAATTCAATTTGAATTCGTTTTCAATTCGCTTTCAATTCAATTTGAATTCGTTTTCAGTTCTATTCATTTCGAAATCGTTTTCAATTCAATTCATTTCGAAATCGTTTTCAATTCAATTCCTTTCGAAATCGTTTTCAATTCAATTCCTTTCGAAATCGTTTTCAATTCAATTCCATTCGAAATTGTTTTCAATTCAATTCCGTTTGAAATCGTTTTCAATTCAATTCATTTCAAAATGAATAAAATCGATATAAATATCGTTCACGTCAAAATGGCGTCAATCTAATCAACACGGCTTCATAAATTTCTATTTTCAAATATTCTATTACAAATAATTCTTTTTCAAAATAGTTGTTATTATCAAAATATTTTGTTCAACACATGACCAATCTCAATGGATGAGTACTGTCAACACATGAACCTTTATTTTATATTTATAAAGATGTAAATTTTATTACTAAAATATTTCGTTCAACACATGACCAATCTCAAGGGATGAGTACTGTCAACACATGAACCTTTATTTTATATTATTCTTTATTTTCTAAATTGGAATGAGGCCCAATCAATCACCATATAATGTTAATTATATGGATTTTCATACATTACACACATATAATAGCATTGCAAAATAATCAACCATCAACCAAAGTGCACTACACTGTATAAGCATCAAATATAGATATCTAACGCTTATAACAGTCTGTCAATCAATCGATCGACATATTTAATCAATCAGGATGAGTGAACTTCAAATTTCATCCCAACACCCGTGTGGGGTTTCAAACAATCAAACACAGATTTTATTTGTGCAGTTGGGCGATGTGTAAAATTTATCGACCCAATCAATGTCCTTCAAATAGGTGTACATAAACAAACCGTCTGGTTTGTAAATGAATATTTATTTATTCACATTCACGTTAAAAATAATATTTTTAATGATGAAACATTTTATTCCAACATATGAATTTCTATTCAGTTCATTCTTTAAATAAAATGATATTTTTATTTATCTAACTTATTTTAGAAAATTTCGGTGGCATAACGGCATGATACTAGAAACGGGACGAGGCCTAGCCTTATCCCCGGTCTAGTGAAGGCCCACGCCATTCACACATCAATCAAATCCATTCAATTCACCAAACAATTCAATTCAAACCAACTATTCTAACCAACTACACAACCAAACAAACAAGTCCATGGTCTGTGGACGATTGTGTCGGGTGCTACTAAACACCGTCTGCATCCTAGTATATATATATAACTAGAAAAAGAAATCGAAAGGTGAGAAATTCTCACCAACAGCTATCCAATCATCTTGACTCTTCATTTTTAGAAGTCTTCACCGTTCTCGCCTTTTTCGCTTTCGTTGCCCGTATTCACTACATATGTAAAAATCGAATTTTTACTTCGCTATTCAATATATAAAAATCGAATTTTTACTTTGCTATTCAATATATAAAAAGCGAATTTTTACTTTGCTATTCAATATATAAAAATCCCATTTTTACTTCGATGTTCAATATATAAAAATCACATTTTTACTTCGATGTTCAATATATAAAAATCGAATTTTTACTTTGCTATTCAATATATAAAAATCACATTTTTACTTTGCTATTCAATATATAAAAATCGAATTTTTACTTTGCTATTCAATATATAAAAAGCGAATTTTTACTTTGCTATTCAATATATAAAAATCACATTTTTACTTCGATGTTCAATATATAAAAATCTTCACTTTGCTCCATTTTAAAAATATCCTCTTTCTTCTTTTAAAAATCTAATCTTTTCTATTTTAAAAATCACTTCTTTTCTATTTTTAAAAAAACACGTCCTTTCTATTTTAAAAATTCTAACTTTTCTAATTTAAAAATTCTTTTTATACCTAAAAATCACTTCTTGTCTAACTCAAAAGTCGATTCTTTTTACAAGTTAAAAACCCATCCTTTTAAATAAAAAAACTGATTTTTTCTATATTGATTTTCCATACAGCAATTATATTTTAAAACAGAAATAAATTTAAATAAAAGTAAATAAAATAAATAATTAAGCAAAACTTACTGTTTTTATTTATTTACTGAAGGTTGGAGAAGAGGAGCTCGCAGGGGGGGGGCTTTGGCTGCGTCGGAGGTGTGGCTTTCAGGCGGTGGTGGACTTCGCGATTGGGGGAGGAGGCTGGAAGGAGTCGGACGCGGTGGCCCCTCCTGGGCGGCGCGCTGATCGAATCGGAAAAGGGGGGAGGGAGAAAGAAGGCGGTGGTAGCGGCGTCGTGGGGAGGGCGACGGTCCTCCGCTGTTCTTCTTCTTCTTTTTTTATCTGTGTAATTAAATTCGAACGAGGGGGGGCCAGCGTATAAAAGGGAAGAGGGTTTTTTTTTATTTAATTATTTTAATTACAAAAAGTTGACTTTTACATACGACCTCGAAACGAGGCCCACCGCCTGTCGTCCATAGCGTTTAACCCCCATTTCGAACACAATGGGATATGCCACGTAGGATAATTCAATCGTTTCGATCAGTTTCCGTTAAATTTATATTTAAATCACTATATTGAATTTTAAACGTACATTTCTATTTACCGGGGTCACATACTAACTAGAAAAATTCCAGAAAAATATTTTCTAGCTTCGTATTGACGATACGGTCCTAACAAAACTAGTTTCATCGAATTCTGAGACCGTTTGAAAAATGGCCATTTTCTAGTCGATTAAAATCAACTAAAACTGGTCAAACGCGTTTTCCTTTTCCACGCTCACATATTGATTCGAAAAATTATGAAATTTGAAACCTAGCAATAACTTTACATCACGGACCCAACAAAACTGGTTTCGTTGAAATCCGAGGTCGTTTGCAAAATGTCTATTTTTAAGGGCCTGAATTCTATAGCGACTATTCAGAATTTTCAACTGGACATATCTTTTGATTCCCGCTATGAAATCTTGATTTTTCGGATTCGTTGGAAAGATATTCTCAAATAGATCCTAATGTTTTTGGTTTCACTAAAATCCGGTTTGTTTTGCACCCGGTACATTCAATTGAAGTTTGAAATCGAATTATCGAACTACCGCGCCAGTTTCAATTCTATTTATAATTATTTATATTCTAACGATGACGTATATAATATATACGTCGAATTTCAATTCAAAATAAATTTCTCGTCGATTTTATTTAAAATAATCTATTTTAAATAATTCAAATTCGCTAAAATCGCCAAAATAAAAATTTTAAACTGGCCCAGATTTTCGGGTTATTACAATAAATTTCTAGAATTGGTAAATTACATTCCAACTATAAGGAGAATTTGAAATTGAAAGATTCTGTTTTATGTTAACATTAAATTTCGAAGATGGATTTCAAAACTTGACATAAATGATTGATTTAATGTTGGAATGGTAGGTTTTTAATATAACAATTAAAACCATTTTTGAAGTGATTATTATTATAGTATTATAATAATGGTGAAAAATTAATGTGTATTGAAATGGAAAGATAAGAATTTATATAAAGAGTATTTCAAGGAATGAATGATATTTTAGAGGTTTTAAAATATGAAATATTTTTTTTAAAATAAGATTTTTAAGAAACAATTATAATTATAAATTATAAATTGTATTTGGACACGAGGTTAGGTCACGTTTATGGCGGAAGTCTGCCCGGAACCAACCGGCATATTCAGCAGCCATAAATGTTGGGCCTAATGTGAGAGGTCCAAGTACACGAATACAATTTGGGTTTTGACTCGAGGTTAAGCCCAACTGTGGAATAAGTCTGCCCGGACCCAACCGGCATATCCAGCATCCACAAGTTGTAGGCCTAATGTGAGAAGTCTGGCCCATTATAAAACATAAATGGATTATATAACGAATTGGATTATTTAATCCATTTTAAATAGAAACATCATTTTAACCTGAATAAGTTTATTAACTTATATTATCCATTTTATAATGAATATTAAAAGAGTTAATTTCAAAATTAATATTTTGAAAATAATGTTTTAATATGAGAAATGATATTTTGATCAGAATAAATGGTTTATTTATTTTAAAATAAATAAAAGGAATTAAAAAATGGTTTTATTATAACTACGGATTTACAATGAAATTTGAATTTGGGTTTATCGTGAATTATGTTTTAAATAACATTTATTCTTTAACCCGGATTAATGAGGGGATTAATTTCCTAATTTTTGATTAATTATTTAATAATGACTTTGGAAGGTTAAAACGAAATAAGGTTTTAATTAAAACTTTAATTAGATTGGAGAGGAATTAAGTAAATAAATAAGAACAAGAAATTAAAACTCTTTATTTACAAATAGTGTAAATAAGGAAGAAAAAGAAGACGAAACCATTTATTTATATTTAGGTAAATAAATAACAAAAGGATAAGAATATATTTATTTACACTTAGGTAAATAAATAGGAAAAATAAAATAAAAACATTTATTTACAAATAGTTAAATAAATAAGAAAAAGAAATTAGATATATTTATTTACAATTAATGTAAATAAATATAGAAAAGTGGAAGTAAACATTTATTTACATTTAGGTAAATAAATAAGATAAAAGAAGAGAAAAAAAAATTATTTACAAATAGTGTAAATAAATAAGGAAAAAGCAATTGAAAACATTTATTTACAATTAGGTAAATAAATAAGGAAAGGAGAAATATTTATTTACACTTAGGTACATAAATAAGGAAAAGAATAGAAAACTTTTATTTACAATTAGGTAAATAAATAGGAAAAAGAATACAATTTATTTACACTTAGTATAAATAAAATGAAAGGATATATAAATTATAATTTATTTACAGTTAGTGTAAATAAAACAAAAAAGTAGTAAAATAAAACAAGTGATATTTTATCGTCATTTTAGATGCGATAAAAAGAATAAATTTTTATAATTAAAATCGCCAAACGATTTATATTTATATGTATATATATAAATATAAATTATAAATTAAACAAAACGCGCGCGGCAGTTCATGTATCGACAATCGTAACTTTAAATAGTTATTCCGAAAGATCCGACCATCGGATTTTCCCAAAACCGGAACCGTTAGGACCGCTTTGGGAAGATCTTTCCAACAATATAAACTTCATCAAAATCCAACGGTTAGTTTTCGAGATAAGTGTAAATCAAATTTGGTTGAAAACAGCGTCAGGGTCGCCCATTGACCCGAAGCGTCGTTATATTAGTTTAAGCTATCTTATTTTAAATAAAATAGAAATAGGTCGTTATTAAATACCAATAACGATATGCAATGATTTCAAATTATATATATATGCGAGAATCATTTGAAAAGTCCGAGTTCAATCTCATTTCAAATGATTAGACGACGATCTAAGTCGAAGAGTTGAAGACGGTAATTGAAGACCGACGATCTTCACATCGAATGGATGTGTTGCTACTGAGACCCATGAGAGGAGTAGCTACCTTGAAAGGGATTCAGTGGTGGCCGTTCGGACGTAGTGTTGATTTGTACGGATTTTTCTTTCGCTCAGACCCAGAGCATAAGTTTATAAATGGAATGTATGTCTGACGTTGTAGTCCTTTATATTATATTCGTTGATCTCTGTTAATATATATCTGTTTGGTGGTTAACACCCTTCTCTGAGACATACGAGCTTAGAGGTTATATATTGGTAGAAATCAATGATATGGTTGGACTGACAATGTGGCATGCCAAGATGCATGGATCAAGGCTTTTGTTGAAAAGCAGGCCTTGTAGTTGATGATCGAAGCACGACCTGTTTAGGGATAGCTTTGTGTATAACGTGACTTCGCGAGCCTCACACCCCGGTATGAGTCAAAAATGGGATACGGACCGTAGGGAGTGCACACGTTTCTTTCTAGCTAGAGTGTTGTCAGGGACCTACCAGCGCTGACATTTTACTCATTGTGGATGATGGATTTTGAGGTACCTCATGTTTTATAGGTCGTTGGTGGTCATTCTATAGGTCCAAAGGGACCGGAAAACGTGTGTTCAGGCATAACCAATCCACTGCCCATAGGCGGGGACCGGCCCTACCGCTTCCAAGGGTTCACTGCGGGGAATCCTGAGGCATTTGCTAGAGTGTCTCGAATCGGAGAGGATCTTGCCCCTAGCCTCGATTCATGATGGAATCCAAATTTCCAATACGCCCTTGCGGTTTTGATTGTAGAACTAGTATTGGCGACATGCTATATGGTAACCATGCCGTCTAGGATTGATACTTATGATTCAAATCTTTTTATTAAAACATATATACACTAATAATAATATCAAATCCGTTTTATACGTATCAAGCATCTTTTGACCATTATAAGGTAAAACCCTATCCTCTGGTGTGCGTTGCATTGTGTGATGGGACCTGGGTCTTATAATGGTTTCATTTTTTCCAAAAAGACATTGCGTTATTTCTTGATTTGCTTTGGTTTATGCACTGGCAATCCATAGGAGTAAACCCATTCCGCGAAAGTGGCGTGGTCCTTGGATTTGTCTTATTAGGTATATTAGTTTAGAATTCTCACACCAGTCCCATGACTAACTCGTAGTTTGTTTCACTTTGCAAACTCGGGTGCCCTCTTTTCTACACGGGCAGTCGAGTAGCTTTTTGCAGATATGTATCTCTTTAGCAGGATTCTGGATCGAAGCCTAAAGCTGTGTCCAGAGCATAGAAGTCTTCCGCTGTTTAATGTAGTTAAATCTGTTGTAATTTATCTTCCGCTGTAGTTTAATTTATTTGTACTCTGATATTCTGTACTCTGATGTAACATTATTGTAATGTAATAAAAGTCTGCTGTTATTGTTCTAATGTTTTGTATTCCCAAAGTTAACGTATGCGAGTTTTGAACGGTCTTGGTCGATTTTGCGATCGATTAAGTTCGGGCAAAATCCGTATCGTTACATATATAATTTCACACTAAACTTCAAGAAGTAAGAAAAGGAGAAATGTGCAAAGGCTACATACATGAATGTTGCATGGTGATATAACTTGTCCTACTAGTGACCCTTGTTCTAGGATGTTTTTATTTGCACTCAAAGAATAGGATTTCCATTGGAAGCAAAAGAAATTTTAATTAGTTTCTGTCAGAAATCGAAAGGAATTCCATTCAAATTATAATTGATGGAAAAACATGGAAATCAAACACGTTTGAAGGATAACACTGGAAAAATATAAAACAGAAAAATACGTGGCCTTAGTTGCAATTTGTTGTCCAAAAAGAAAATACATGTATTTTTTATATATTCAAAATAGCCTTTATCTAGTTAGGCTAAGCAAGAAACATAATTTGACTTATTTGGTGAAAATCATCTTTAAAAAATTACCTACTAAGTTTAGTGCACTTAAACCATATGATTCAACCATACCACACAATAGCTTTATAGTAGTCTAGCGCTTTCAAAGCAAAACATTTGAGTGTGTTATACGGGGACCAACGCAGGAGTAAAATTTACAACCTGGTGTAGGTAGTTTCTCATTCCATCCTAGAGAGTTAACCAAGTTCCCGTGCCTAGGATTCAAATAATAAGATGTGAATAAAATGATTGAAAGGAGTACCTTTATGTAGGATATAAGAGGTTGCATTGACAATGAATCCAACATTCCAGATTAATTGATACCTATAACTTGTAATCATCCATTAGATCACTTAATTGAAAATATATACAAACCTAAATCATTTATAAATATTTGTATAAGTAGTGAATGATTCAACAAATAGTAACTAAGTAGAAAAATGCAGAGTAGTTAATGAAGTTAGATAGAATTGTCGAGATATTTATCTATAATACTCAAAAGTACACAAATGCAGTGAACTAAATTAATTTTTATTCGATTCGATATGTGTCAATTTATATGCATATGACACTATGCAATGAACTCAAAGTACACAAATCTTTTTTTTCCATAGCTCCAAGATGTTGGGGGAAGTTTATCTACAAATATATTTTGCTTAAACCTAATGGATATTTTTGGATTTAGCTACTGATATCATTATATACACACACACACATCTAAAATATTCTTTTGAATATTTGATAACCTTATTCATTTTTGTAAACACGAATATTTCTCATACTTCCTAACATTGATTTGAGTAGGTTTTGAATTTCTTAACAATTCATAGGCCCATAGTATGCTATTATGATATACTGCTAAACATATTACTACACTACAGAAAACGCATATGTCCCAATATTAAAACAAAATAACTCAAATTTAGTGGACTAATAATTCTTAAGAAATTTCCACAAATACTCTTTGTAAGTAGGAATATATTGAGATTGAGTAGACTGTTAAATATTCTAAAAACAATTATAGAGCTCTCCTACCTTTGTTTCTCGTAACTTGAAATACATGTTACACTATGGAAAATAAATATAGACAGAGTGGAATAGGATTTTATAACCAACGCAAATCTCTTTATTTACATAAATCCCTAAATTTTATTTTATTACCATTGATGCATAGTCACAACATTATTTGGAGAAACTTTGAAGATTATTGGATCTTCGGTCGAGAAACTTAAATCCACTTGATTATTGAAGAAAGATGAATAAAACATAGAATATAGTTTGTTAAAAATGAAAAAAGCTTAAGAATGTGAATGTCATAGTAGAAGAGAAGAGTAGACATGGCAAAAGTGACGGTTAGGATGATTGTCGGAATTTTGAATGGGAAAGTCACATATTCAAAATTGAAATTGTAAAAAATTAATTGGAGAGGAAGAGATAAGAAGTTTTAGGGAAGACAAATTTTATTGCTTTTTTTTTCTTTATTTGTAATAACCCGAAAATCTGGGCCAGTTTAAAATTTTTATTTCGGCAATTTTAGCGAATTTTGAATATTTAAAATGAATTATTTTAAATAATATCGACGAGAAATTTATTTTGAATGGAATTCGACCTATATATTATATACGTCGTCGTTAGAATATAAATAATTATATATAATTATAAATAGAATTGAAAATGGCGCGGTAGTTCGATAATTCGATTTCAAACTTCAATTGAATGTACCGGGTGCAAAACAATCCGGATTTTAGTGAAACCAAAAACATTAGGATCTAATTGATGATATCTTTCCAACGAATCCGACAAATTGAAATTTCGTGGCGGGAATCAAAAGATATGTCCAGTTGAAAATTCTGAATAGTCGCTATGGAATTCAGGCCCTTAAAAATGGACATTTTGCAGATGACCTCGGATTTCGACGAAACCACTTTTGTTGGGTCCGTGATGTCGAATTATTGCTAGGTTTCAAATTTCATAATTTTTCGAATCAATATGTGAGCGTGGCAAAGGAAAACGCGTTTGACCAGTTTCAGTTGATTTTAATCGACTGGAAATGGCCATTTTTCCAACGGTCTCAGAATTCGACGAAACTAGTTTTGTTAGGACCGTATCGTCAATACGAAGCTAGAAAATATTTTTCTGCAATTTTTAGAGTTAGTATGTGACCCCGGTAATTTGAAATGTACGTTTAAAATTCAATATAGTGATTTAAATGTAAATTTAACGGAAACTGATTGTAACAGCCGAATCAGCTTACGATACATATCCCATTGTGTTCGGAATGGGGATGAAACGTTATGGGCGACAGGTGGTGGGCCTCATTTTGATGACGTATGTAAAAGTCAACTTTTATAAAATAATAAAATAATAAAATAATAAATAAAAATATATATAAACCCATCCCCTTTTTTTCTCGTTTACATTCAACAGAATAAAAAAAAAGGAGAGAGAAGGAAGGGGGAGGAGCCGCCGCTCCTCCCACCGTCGCGCCCACCCAAGGTGGCGCTGACCACCGCAGCCCCCCCCCCCCCAGGCGCCGCCGATCTTCGGCAAGCCTCTCCCCCTCCGTTCGACGTTCCTTTCCAGCTTCTCCTCCTCTTCGTTCGACTTCACCGCAACCCTCCCCCTTCCGTTCATCTTCCCCCCTCGCGCCATCGCCCTCCTCCAGTCGATCGCCGCCACGCGAAGACCCCCCCCCCCCCCAACGATCGCGACAGCCCCCCCGTTCGATTTTCTTCCACCGCCGGCCATCCAGCTCCGCGCGACCACCAGTAGCCCCCTCTGTAAGTTTTTATTTATTTATTTTTATTTTATATAAGCAGAAAAAAAACTGAATTTTCTTTATTTTAAAAACTGAATTTTATCTACTTTAAAATCTGATTTTTATTTTTCTTAAAAACTGGTTTTTTATTTATGTTGTAAAACTATAAAAATGTAATCTTTTATATAACATGGAAGTAAAAATATGATTTTTATATTTTTAAAGTATTAAAAATATAATCTTTACTATATAGAAATATTAAAAATATTATTTTTATATTTTTAAAGTATTAAAAATATAATCTTTATAGGATAGAGAATATAAAAATATCACCATTGTATATGTAGCGAAATAAAAATCTGATTTTTATTTTATATACGTTGAAATAAAGTGGTGATTTTTATAAAGGCGAAAACTTTATTTTTATAAAGGCGAAAACTTCATATTAGAAAAGGCGAAATCTATATTTTTATAAGGGCGAAATCTATATTTTTGAAATGGAATTTTTATCTATATAGTAGCAATGTAGAAATAGAATTTTTATCCATAGAGCGTGATAGTAAAAATATGATTTTTATATATTGAATAGCATAGTAAAAATTCGATTTTTAAATATATGAAGTGATTAAAAAAATATGATTTTTAAATTGAAAGTGAATAAATAAAAATGTGATTTTTATTTTAAAGACATCGAAATATAAAAATGTGTGATTTCTATATGTAGTGGCTACGGGCAACAAAGGAGAAGAAAAGGCGAGAGCGACGAAGATCTCTACAATAGGAGTGTCGTGGTATTGGATAGCTTTCGGTGAGAACTTCTCACTCAAAATTTGTTTCTCTAGTTATATATATATATATATATATACTAGGATGTAGACGGTGTTTAGTAGCACCCGACACCCGTCATCCACAGACCATGGATGGCTTGTTTGTTAAATTGTTTGGTTGTGTAGTTGGTTATGTTATTGGTTTGAATTGAATTATTTGGTGAATTGAAATTGATTTGATTGATGTCTGAATGGCGTGGGCCTTCACTAGGCCGGGGATAAGGCTAGGCCTCGTCCCGTTTCTAGTATCGTGCCGTTATGCCGCCGAAATTTTCTAAAATATGTTAGAAAAATAAAAATATCATTTTTATTGTGTAAATGAAATGAATAGAAATTCATGTGTTGAAATAAAATATATTATCATTAAAAATATAATTTTTAACGTGAAAGTGAATAAATGAATATTTATAAACAAATCGGCCGATTTGTTTATATACACTGATTTGACTGATATCGATTGGGTCGATAAATTTTACACATCGCCCAACTGCACAAATAAAATCTGTGTTTGATTGTTTGAAACCCCACACGGGTGTTGGGATGAAATTTGAAGTTCACTCATCCTGATTGATTGAGTATGTCGATCGATTGATTGACAGGCTGTTATAAGCGTCAGATATCTATATTTGATGCTTATACAGTGTAGTGCACTTTGGTTGATGATTGATTATTTTTCCATGCTATTATATACATGTGTTGTATGGAATCCATATAATTAACATTATATGGTGATTGATTGGGCCTCATTCCAATCGGGAAAACAATGAATATTATAAAAGAAAATTCATGTGTTGAATATAAAAATAGTCATGTGTTGACGATGATCATGTGTTGAAACTATTCATGTGTTGAGTAAAATATTTTAAATAAAATAAATTACATCTTTATCACATTTAAAATTAGAACTACTTCCCAGTAGAAGTCTAATTAAAAATTAAACGATAGATACCATAGTTTTATAAAATATTTTTCATAACAAAAATAGTGATGTGTTGACAGTACTCATGTGTTGAGATTAGTCGTGTGTTGAAAGAAATATAGATTCATGTGTTGAATAGAACAAATATTCATTTGTTAAATAGAATAATGAATTATTGAAATATAAAGCCGTGTTGATTAGAGATGCGTTATTTTGACGCGAACGATGTTTATATCGATTTTATTCGTTTTATAATGAATATTGAAAAGTGATTTCAAAATTTAATATTTTGAAAGGAAATTCAAATTGAATTAGATTAAAATTCAAATGGAAATTTTATTGAATCAATTTGAAATGAATTCGAATCGAATAGAAAATGAATTCGATTCGAATTGAATAGAAAGTGAATTTGAATTCGAATAAAATAGAGATGAATTCAAATTGAATTAAATTGAATTGAAAACGATTTCGAAATGAATTGAATTGAAAACGATTTCGAAATGAATTGAATTGAAAACGATTTCGAAATGAATTGAATTGAAAACGATTTCAAAATGAATTGAATTGAAAACGATTTCGAAATGAATTGAATTGAAAACGATTTCGAAATGAAATGAATTGAAAACGATTTCGAAATGAAATGAATTGAAAACGATTTCGAAATGAAATGAATTAAAAACGATTTCGAAATGAATTGAATTGAAAATGATTTCGAAATGAAAGGAATTGAAAACGATTTCGAAATGAATTGAATTGAAAACGAATTCAAATTGATTTGAAAGTGAATTGAAATGAATTCAAATTGAATCGAAATTTGAATTGAATAGAAATGAATTTCAAAACGAATTTATAAAGAAGAATTCAATTTTGATTTGAATTGAAAAGGAAGTTGAAATTGTTTTGAAACGAATTTAAAACGATTTATAAAATACGTTTTAAAAGGAAATCGACGAAATATATAATATATATATATTATATATTTAATGGCCTGAATAGAACACGCCGCGCCGCGGCAGTTCGTGAATTTCGACCATTTATTTCAAACGAACATTGCAGGAGATCCGACCGTCGTATTCTCCTAAAACCGGAACCGTTGGGTTCGTATCGAAAAGAGCTTTCCAATGAATGTTAGAAATTTGAAATCTAACGGTTGGATTTGGAATTATGTCTAAATCAAATTCGAAAAAGGTCGCTGTAAGTGCAGTTCGATGTATGTTGTTGGAAATCGACTGTACAGGCCTTGATAAAATTATTAAAAATATTGATAATTTGTGTAAAATCATAATATGTGAATTGGAAAGAACTGGGATGAAAAACTCCATATTTGAAAAGATAAAAATAGTTTTTTTTATCGAAATGAACTAGTTTTGAACTAGAATTAAAATCAATTTATTTTTAAAATAAATAAATTGAATTTGAAAGTGATTTTAAAAATAATCAATATTTCCAATACGTGGATTGGACTGGAGTTGAATCGAAATTATCTTCGGGATATTTCGAAGTTGGATTTCGTGACTATACAGATATTGTTATGGGAATTTGAAAGATATATTTTATATCGTTATTTCCAATACGATATATGTTGGTTTCAAAATTTGATATTGAATATAAGCCGATATATTTTCAATTTAAAGCCTTGTATTTAATATCAAATGTGATTTGGGTTTGTCGTGAATCGTGTTTTAGAAGACATTGGTTCTTTAACCCAGTTAAATACCAGAATATTGATTTTTGTGAAGATTAAAACTAATTGGAGTTTTAATGAATCTTTAATTAGATTAAAAATGTGGATTGATAATTTCAATCTGAAAGGTGATGGAGAATGGAGTACCACCAGTTTTGCTCCAATGCGATAGTTAAATCTTTAATTAGATTTGAACGTGAAATGGTAATTAATTTTACCGATAACACCGTGGTGTTAGATGTGGAGTATTACCAGTTTTCTCCATGGGATATATAGGTTGGGATTGGGAAATAAAATAAATAATTACTTCGGTGTGGTTCGTTAATCCCGACTAGTTTGAAATGATATCCAAAGGATGATTATAGGATAAATTTAGAAGAATTTATCTTGGATAAAATTAATGGGAACATTTCCCTAAGAATGTGTTTTTGTGAATAAAAGAATATTCTGAATTGGAATGAGGCGTTTGTTGTGTTTGTGTAACATTCGTTTATTATATACGTGGGTTATTCAGAAAGGCCGGGTTTATACCCATTCTGAATAACCGATTCGACGATATGTCGAAGATGAAGACGGAGGCTGAAGACCGGAAGTCTTCACATCGTTTGGGTGATTACTGATGATCTTGATTGGGCTGTACACCCAAGATGAGGGAAACAGTTGGTGATCGTCCAGACGTACTTGGAGATCGATGGATATGCGAGGAAAGTGCCTCCGGTTTCGTTCAGACCCAGAACGAACTTGTAAATGGATTGTGTGTCTGACATTGGATTTTATTCTGTGTTGATTGATCTCTATTAAATATACATCTGTTTGGCGGCGGAGAATTTATTCTCTTGCTTAACGCCCTTCTCTGAGACGCACGAGCTCAGAGGTTGTATATCGATGGACATCAGTCGCATGGAATGAATTGCCTGTGTGGCACGCGTAAGTGGCAATTGATCAAGGCTTCTGTTGAAAAGCAAAGTCTTGTGGTTGATGATCAAAGAACGGCCTGTGTGGCATAGCTTTGTGTATAACGTGAATTCGCGAGCCTCACACCTCGGTATGAGTCAAAAACGGGAGATGGACCGCTGGGAGAGCACGACGTTTCTTTCTAGCTAGGGTGGTGTCAGTGACCTACCAGCCCTGACATTTATATACTTTTCACCTGTGTGGTTGTTGGATACGAGGCGCCTCGGATATAGGTCTGTAAGGACCGGGAAACGTGTGTTTAGGAATTGCCAATCCTCAAAAGTAAGAGAGGACCGGCCCAGCCGATTCCAAGGATCATAGTGGGGTCCTGAGGCATTTGCTAGAGTGTCTCGAACGCGGAGAGGAGCTTGCCCCTTGCCTCGGCTCATGACGGAATCCAATTTCCAATACGTGATATTGCGGTTTTAATTGTAGAACTAGTATGGCGACATGATATATGGTACCCATGCCGTCTATGATTGATATTTATGATTGAAAATGTTTTGACACTATACACTTATTATAGTATCAAATGATTTGTTTTAAACGTACCAAGCATGTTTGGCTATTATAAGGGAAAACCCTATCCTCCGGCTTGCGTTGCATTGTGTGATGGGACCTGGGTCTTATAGTAGCTTCATTTTTCCAAAAAGCATTGCGTTGTTTTGTTATATGCACTAGTATTCTTGGGAGGAAACCCGTTCCGTGTTATACGGCGTGGTCCCTTGAATTACTATCTTTAAAACAAAGTTTAAATAACTGTTTTAGTTCTCACACCAGTCACATGACTGACCTGGAGTTTATTGTTTTAACCTAAACTCTGGGTGCCCCTATTTTCCGCACGGGCAGCTAGTAGTTTTGGTTTTGCAGATTTATATTCACAGGGTCCTGATTAACAGCTGGAACGATGCTCGGAAAGCTCTGTATCCGTGTATCACTTCTAGTAGTGCTTTTGTATTATTTTTCCGCTGCTATGTAATTTATTGTAATCTCTGATATTTATCGAATGTAATTTATTCATTTATACTCTGTATATTCTTGTATCTGATGGAAATGTTGTAATAACAATGAAATGTTCTTCCGTATGCGTCCTGTTGTGTGTTGTTCTCAAAGTATTCGTGCTTTCCTTCACGGGGAAGTTACGGGTTATTTCAGTCGGTATCAGAGCTTTGGTTTACAGAGCTCGAGAACAAGACACATTAGAACCATACGAAAGAATTCATCAGATATTGGATTAGTAATATCCAATTAGAATTACTCGTTAGAGATAGGATCAGTAGTATCCTAGAACGAGTGTGAAGAGTATATTTTCCAAATGAAAACAATTTTGTTTTAAAAATTTAAATCGTCTTACACGTATTTGAATATTTATTTATTTTGAATATGGACAATCGAGTATATATAGATTTCGCGTATACGCGTCATGAACGTATATTCGAAGTTTTAATATACTGGGTAGATATAGAATCACATTCTAGACATCCGGGGATGATTCTGATGATGATGCATCATCATTAGTATTCATATTCGAGTTTCGAAGGTGTGATTTCTATATATTTCCATTAGACTGGTGTGAGAACCAAAACACATATAGTTAGAACACATTGTTGTGAATTGGCATCAAAAACATGATTTTAGTATATATGTATCAAAATTATGAATTTGATACTCTAATTCACTAATTGATTGATGTTTGTGTTGTTTGTTTATTAGTTTGCTAATTTTGAACCATTTATGCCTTATTGAACCGAATATTGAACTATATTGAAAATTGGCCGCGTTTGCTTGCATATACATATACTTACATTGAACAGGTCATAGCAAGGATGCTAGAGCCGAAGAATAAAATTTGTTTGCCCGACAAATAGGTACATGTTTACTACATAATTTCCTGTTTTGTTTGGGTGATGATGATTTTGTGAGCCTATTGGCTAGCCGCTTGGCTTTTTCTTTTTCTTTTTGAGATCTGAAGGACCGGGGAAGCTATTTGAAATTCCCCGATGCTCCCATTGCAGGGGAGGTTATGGCGAAATTTTTCGAAAATTTAGGGTGTTAGCCAAATTTTTGAAATTTTGAAAATTCTCAGAAACTAAAGAGTTGGAGAATGGAAGCTAGATCGAATGTGGAGTTGAATAATCAAACCACTTTCGACTTTGTTCCTTTTCGGGGACGAAAAGTTTTAAGTTGGGGAGATTGTAATAACCCGAAAATCTGGGCCAGTTTAAAATTTTTATTTCGGCAATTTTAGCGAATTTTGAATATTTAAAATGAATTATTTTAAATAATATCGACGAGAAATTTATTTTGAATGGAATTCGACGTATATATTATATACGTCGTCGTTAGAATATAAATAATTATATATAATTATAAATAGAATTGAAAATGGCGCGGTAGTTCGATAATTCGATTTCAAACTTCAATTGAATGTACCGGGTGCAAAACAATCCGGATTTTAGTGAAACCAAAAACATTAGGATCTAATTGATGATATCTTTCCAACGAATTCGACAAATTGAAATTTCGTGGCGGGAATCAAAAGATATGTCCAGTTGAAAATTCTGAATAGTCGCTATGGAATTCAGGCCCTTAAAAATGGACATTTTGCAGATGACCTCGGATTTCGACGAAACCACTTTTGTTGGGTCCGTGATGTCGAATTATTGCTAGGTTTCAAATTTCATAATTTTTCGAATCAATATGTGAGCGTGGCAAAGGAAAACGCGTTTGACCAGTTTTAGTTGATTTTAATCGACTGGAAATGGCCATTTTTCCAACGGTCTCAGAATTCGACGAAACTAGTTTTGTTAGGACCGTATCGTCAATACGAAGCTAGAAAATATTTTTCTGCAATTTTTAGAGTTAGTATGTGACCCCGGTAATTTGAAATGTACGTTTAAAATTCAATATAGTGATTTAAATGTAAATTTAATGGAAACTGATTGTAACAGCCGAATCAGCTTACGATACATATCCCATTGTGTTCGGAATGGGGATGAAACGCTATGGGCGACAGGTGGTGGGCCTCGTTTTGATGACGTATGTAAAAGTCAACTTTTATAAAATAATAAAATAATAAAATAATAAATAAAAATATATATAAACCCCCCCTTTTTTTCTCGTTTACATTCAACAGAATAAAAAAAAGGAGAGAGAAGGAAGGGGGAGGAGCCGCCGCTCCTCCCACCGTCGCGCCCACCCAAGGTGGCACTGACCACCGCAGCCCCCCCCCCCCAGGCGCCGCCGATCTTCGGCAAGCCTCTCCCCCTCCGTTCGACCTTCCTTTCCAGCTTCTCCTCCTCTTCGTTCGACTTCACCGCAACCCTCCCCCTTCCGTTCATCTTCCCCCCTCGGGCCATCGCCCTCCTCCAGTCGATCGCCGCCACGCGAAGACCCCCCCCGGTGGCGCAACGATCACGACAGCCCCCCCCCCCCCCCCCGTTCGATTTTCTTCCACCGCCGGCCATCCAGCTCCGCGCGACCACCAGTAGCCCCCTCTGTAAGTTTTTTTATTTTTTTATTTTTATTTTATATAAGCAGAAAAAAAACTGAATTTTCTTTATTTTAAAAACTGAATTTTATCTACTTTAAAATCTGATTTTTATTTATCTTAAAAACTGGTTTTTTATTTATGTTGTAAAATTATAAAAATGTAATCTTTTATATAACATGGAAGTAAAAATATGATTTTTATATTTTAAAGTATTAAAAATATAATCTTTACTATATAGAAATATTAAAAATATTATTTTTATATTTTAAAGTATTAAAAATATAATCTTTATAGGATAGAGAATATAAAAATATCACCTTTGTATATGTAGCGAAATAAAAATCTGATTTTTATTTTATATACGTTGAAATAAAGTGGTGATTTTTATAAGGGCGAAAACTTTATTTTTATAAAGGCGAAAACTTCATATTAGAAAAGGCGAAATCTATATTTTTATAAGGGCGAAATCTATATTTTTGAAATTGAATTTTTATCTATATAGTAGCAATGTAGAAATAGAATTTTTATCCATAGAGCGTGATAGTAAAAATATGATTTTTATATATTGAATAGCATAGTAAAAATTCGATTTTTAAATATATGAAGTGATTAAAAAAATATGATTTTTAAATTGAAAGTGAATAAATAAAAATGTGATTTTTATTTTAAAGACATCGAAATATAAAAATGTGTGATTTCTATATGTAGTGGCTACGGGCAACAAAGGAGAAGAAAAGGCGAGAGCGACGAAGATCTCTACAATAGGAGTGTCGTGGTATTGGATAGCTTTCGGTGAGAACTTCTCACTCAAAATTTGTTTCTCTAGTTATATATATATATACTAGGATGTAGACGGTGTTTAGTAGCACCCGACACCTGTCATCCACAGACCGTGGATGGCTTGTTTGTTAAATTGTTTGGTTGTGTAGTTGGTTATGTTATTGGTTTGAACTGAATTATTTGGTGAATTGAAATTGATTTGATTGATGTGTGAATGGCGTGGGCCTTCACTAGACCGGGGATAAGGGTAGGCCTCGTCCCGTTTCTAGTATCGTGCCGTTATGCCGCCGAAATTTTCTAAAATATGTTAGAAAAATAAAAATATCATTTTTATTGTGTAAATGAAATGAATAGAAATTCATGTGTTGAAATAAAATATATTATCGTTAAAAATATAATTTTTAACGTGAAAGTGAATAAATGAATATTTATAAACAAATCGGCCGATTTGTTTATATACACTGATTTGACTGATATCGATTGGGTCGATAAATTTTACACATCGCCCAACTGCACAAATAAAATCTGTGTTTGATTGTTTGAAACCCCACACGGGTGTTGGGATGAAATTTGAAGTTCACTCATCCTGATTGATTGAGTATGTCGATCGATTGATTGACAGGCTGTTATAAGCGTCAGATATCTATATTTGATGCTTATACAGTGTAGTGCACTTTGGTTGATGATTGATTATTTTTCCATGCTATTATATACATGTGTTGTATGGAATCCATATAATTAACATTATATGGTGATTGATTGGGCCTCATTCCAATCGGGAAAACAATGAATATTATAAAAGAAAATTCATGTGTTGAATATAAAAATAGTCATGTGTTGACGATGTTCATGTGTTGAAACTATTCATGTGTTCAGTAAAATATTTTAAATAAAATAAATTACATCTTTATCACATTTAAAATTAGAACTACTTCCCAGTAGAAGTCTAATTAAAAATTAAACGATAGATACCATAGTTTTATAAAATATTTTTCATAACAAAAATAGTGATGTGTTGACAGTACTCATGTGTTGAGATTAGTCGTGTGTTGAAAGAAATATAGATTCATGTGTTGAATAGAACAAATATTCATTTGTTAAATAGAATAACGAATTATTGAAATATAAAGCCGTGTTGATTAGAGATGCGTTATTTTGACGCGAACGATGTTTATATCGATTTTATTCGTTTTATAATGAATATTGAAAAGTGATTTCAAAATTTAATATTTTGAAAGGAAATTCAAATTGAATTAGATTAAAATTCAAATGGAAATTTTATTGAATCAATTTGAAATGAATTCGAATCGAATAGAAAATGAATTCGATTCGAATTGAATAGAAAGTGAATTTGAATTCGAATAAAATATTGATGAATTCAAATTGAATTAAATTGAATTGAAAACGATTTCGAAATGAATTGAATTGAAAACGATTTCGAAATGAATTGAATTGAAAACGATTTCGAAATGAATTGAATTGAAAACGATTTCGAAATGAATTGAATTGAAAACGATTTCGAAATGAAATGAATTGAAAACGATTTCGAAATGAAATGAATTGAAAACGATTTCGAAATGAAATAAATTAAAAACAATTTCGAAATGAATTGAATTGAAAACGATTTCGAAATGAAAGGAATTGAAAACGATTTCGAAATGAATTGAATTGAAAACGAATTCAAATTGATTTGAAAGTGAATTGAAATGAATTCAAATTGAATCGAAATTTGAATTGAATAGAAATGAATTTCAAAACGAATTTATAAAGAAGAATTCAATTTTGATTTGAATTGAAAAGGAAGTTGAAATTGTTTTGAAACGAATTTAAAACGATTTATAAAATACGTTTTAAAAGGAAATCGACGAAATATATAATATATATATATTATATATTTAATGGCCTGAATAGAACGCGCCGCGCCGCGGCAGTTCGTGAATTTCGACCATTTATTTCAAACGAACATTGCGGGAGATCCGACCGTCATATTCTCCTAAAACCGGAACCGTTGGGTTCGTATCGAAAAGAGCTTTCCAATGAATGTTAGAAATTTGAAATCTAACGGTTGGATTTGGAATTATGTCCAAATCAAATTCGAAAAAGGTCGCTGTAAGTGCAGTTCGATGGCCGTTGTTGGAAATCGACTGTACAGGCCTTGATAAAATTATTAAAAATATTGATAATTTGTGTAAAATCATAATATGTGAATTGGAAAGAACTGGGATGAAAAACTCCATATTTGAAAAGATAAAAATAGTTTTTTTATCGAAATGAACTAGTTTTGAACTAGAATTAAAATCAATTTATTTTTAAAATAAATAAATTGAATTTGAAAGTGATTTTAAAAATAATCAATATTTCCAATACGTGGATTGGACTTGAGTTGAATCAAAATTATCTTCGGGATATTTCGATGTTGGATTTCGTGACTATACAGATATTGTTATGGGAATTTGAAAGATATATTTTATATCGTTATTTCCAATACGATATATGTTGGTTTCAAAATTTGATATTGAATATAAGCCGATATATTTTCAATTTAAAGCCTTGTATTTAATATCAAATGTGATTTGGGTTTGTCGTGAATCGTGTTTTAGAAGACATTGGTTCTTTAACCCAGTTAAATACCAGAATATTGATTTTTGTGAAGATTAAAACTAAGTGGAGTTTTAATGAATCTTTAATTAGATTAAAAATGTGGATTGATAATTTAAATTATCCAATCTGAAAGGTGATGGAGAATGGAGTACCACCAGTTTTGCTCCAATGCGATAGTTAAATCTTTAATTAGATTTGAACGTGAAATGGTAATTAATTTTACCGATAACACCGTGGTGTTAGATGTGGAGTATTACCAGTTTTCTCCATGGGATATATAGGTTGGGATTGGGAAATAAAATAAATAATTACTTCGGTGTGGTTCGTTAATCCCGACTAGTTTGAAATGATATCCAAAGGATGATTATAGGATAAATTTAGAAGAATTTATCTTGGATAAAATTAATGGGAACATTTCCCTAAGAATGTGTTTTTGTGAATAAAAGAATATTCTGAATTGGAATGAGGCGTTTGTTGTGTTTGTGTAACATTCGTTTATTATATACGTGGGTTATTCAGAAAGGCCGGGTTTATACCCATTCTGAATAACCGATTCGACGAGATGTCGAAGATGAAGACGGTGGTTGAAGACCGGAAGTCTTCACATCGTTTGGGTGATTACTGATGATCTTGATTGGGCTGTACACCCAAGATGAGGGAAACAGTTGGTGATCGTCCAGACGTACTTGGAGATCGATGGATATGCGAGGAAAGTGCCTCCGGTTTCGTTCAGACCCAGAACGAACTTGTAAAAGGATTGTGTGTCTGACATTGGATTTTATTCTGTGTTGATTGATCTCTATTAAATATACATCTGTTTGGCGGCGGAGAATTTATTCTCTTGCTTAACGCCCTCCTCTGAGACGCACGAGCTCAGAGGTTGTATATCGATGGACATCAGTCGCATGGAATGAATTGCCTGTGTGGCACGCGTAAGTGGCAATTGATCAAGGCTTCTGTTGAAAAGCAAAGTCTTGTGGTTGATGATCAAAGCACGGCCTGTGTGGCATAGCTTTGTGTATAACGTGAATTCGCGAGCCTCACACCTCAGTATGAGTCAAAAACGGGAGATGGACCGCTGGGAGAGCACGACGTTTCTTTCTAGCTAGGGTGGTGTCAGTGACCTACCAGCCCTGACATTTATATACTTTTCACCTGTGTGGTTGTTGGACACGAGGCGCCTCGGATATAGGTCTGTAAGGACCGGGAAACGTGTGTTCAGGAATTGCCAATCCTCAAAAGTAAGAGAGGACCGGCCCAGCCGATTCCAAGGATCATAGTGGGGTCCTGAGGCATTTGCTAGAGTGTCTCGAACGCGGAGAGGAGCTTGCCTGTGACGGCAAGGAATTTCGCTCGGTCCGAACCAGTCGCTAAACCGACCCAGACCGTTCGAAACGCCCTATCGTTTGAGAACACGACAAAGTAGAACGCATACAAAAGAACGTTTCACTGTATATTACAACAATGCATCAGATTACAAGAATATACAGAGTATAAATGAATATTACACAGAAATATCAGAGATTTAAATTACATTCAAATACATAGCAGCGGAAAAATAATACAATACACAACTAGAATGAGATATACGGATACAAAGCTTTCCGGATATCGTTCCAGCTGTGAACCAGGATCCTGTGAATATAAATCTGCAAAACCAAAACTACTAGCTGCCCGTGTCAAAATAAGGGCACCCAGAGTTTAGGTTAAAACAATAAACTCCAGGTCAGTCATGTGACTGGTGTGAGAACTAAAACAGTTATTATCTTTATTTTCACAGTTAGGTAAATCAAGGGACCACGCCGTATAACACGGAACGGGTTTCCTCCCAAGAATACCAGTGCGTAAAACAAACAGCGCAATGCTAAATAAAGAAAAATGAAGCTGTTATAAGACCCAGGTCCCATCACACAATGCAACGCAGTCGAGGATAGGGTTTTCCCTTATAACAACCAAAGAATGCTTGATACGTTTAAAACAAATCATTTGATACTATAATAAGTGCATAGTGTATAAAACAACTTCAAATCATAAGTATCAATCATAGGCGGCATGAATGGCCCATAACACTATGTCGCCATATATAAGTTTACAATCAAAACCGCAAATGTCGTATTGGAAGTTGGGTTATCATTTATGGTATGAACCGAGGCTAGGGGCAAGATCCTCACTGATTCGAGACTGCCTAGCCCGAGTCTCAGGATCAGAGCTCGAGTGACCCTTGGATCGTCAGGGCCGGTCCACACGGAGTGGATTAAAATACCTGAGCACTACGTTTCGCCGCCCTTTGGGGCGTAAGCGAGCCAACTAAATGACTCCATCGGTTCGAGAACGACCGATCAATCCGAGGCGCCTCGCAACAGCAACAACCACATAAGTCAAACTCGTCAGGGCGTGTAAAACCACTGACGCCACTTTTAGCTAGGAGGAAACGTAGGCCCTCCCTGATGTCCGTCTCCCGTTTTTGATTCATACCGGGTGTGATACTCGCGAATCAACGTTACACAAAGCTACGCCACAAAGGCCGTGCTTCGATCATCAACCACAAGACTTTGCTTTTCAACAGAAGCCTTGATCATTTGCCACTTAGGCATGCCACACAGGCAATTCACTCCATGTGATTGATATCCATCAATATATAACCCCTGAGCTCGTACGTCTCAGAGAAGGGCGTTAAGCAAAAGAATAAATTCTCCGCTGCCAAACAGATATATATATTTAATAGAGATCAATCACACGGACTAAAATCCAATGTCAGACACACAGTCCATTTACAAGTCCGTTCTGGGTCTGAACGAAACCGGAGGCACCTAGTACCCCGCATATCCATCGATCTCCAAGTACGTCTGGACGATCACTAACTGTTTCCATCTTCTTGGGTGTACAGCCCAATCAAGATCATCAGTTATCACCCAAATGACGTGAAGACCTCCGGTCTTCGACCATCGTCTTCATCTTCGACTTATCGTCGTATCAGTTATTCAGAATGGGATAAACCCGGTCTTTCCGAATAACTCGCGTATATTTTAAATAAGTGTTACATAAACACAACATACGCCTCATTCCAATTCATCAGTCACTAACCGTAAATTAATCAAGAGAATAATTCCCCAAATATTAACCCCGAAGGCCGAAACCAACATCAGATCAATATCCAGAAAATCATTCTGCTTAGCTAACCGACAGTTAGTTTCTAAATTTCACATTCATAGGGAAAGGTTCCCATTAATTTTATCAAAGATAAATTCTTGAATTTATTCTTTAATCTACTTTTGAATATCAATTCAAACTAGTCGGGATTAGCGAACCTTACCGAAGTAATCATTTGTTTTAATTTCCCAATCCCAACCTATTTATCCCATGAAGTAAAACTGGTAATACTTCATATCTAACACCACAGTGTTATCGGTAAATTCAATTACCATTTCACGTTCAAATCTAATTAAAGATTTAACTATCGCCTGGAGAAAACTGGTGATACTCCATTTCGATTATTTCAATCTAATTAAAGATTCATTAAAACTCCACTTAGTTTTAATCGTTAACTGGGTTAAAGAATCAGTGTCATTTAAAAACACGGTTCACGATAAACCCAAAATCACATTCATTAATTATCGGGTTAAAGAACGAGTGTTATTTAAAACACTGTCCACGATAAACCCAAAAATCAATATCAATTCAATTCCAATTAAACATTATTTAATTGGTACACTTCATTAAATCTAAATAAAAAGATTTAATCTTTTCTCAACTGGGTTCAAGAACAGTGTTAGTGAAGACACCATTCACGACAAACCCAAATCACATTCGATATTCAATACAAGGCTCTGAATAGAAAATATATCGGCCTATATTCAATATCAAATTCTACGATCAACAAATGTCGTATTGGAAATAACGATATAAATATATATCTTTCAAATTTCCATAACAACACCTGTATAATCACGAATTCCAACATCGAAATATTCCGAAGACAATTTCGATTCAAATCCACTCCAATGCCATCATTGGAAATTTTGGTTATTTTCAAAACCCTTTTCGAATTCAATTTATTTATTTAAAAATAAATAGAATTATGTTTCTAGTTCAAAACTAGTTCATTTCGATAAAAATCTATTTTTATCTTTTCAAATATGGAGTATTTCATCCCAAATCTTCAAAAATCATTTCTTATGATTTTACACAAATTATTACTATTTTTAATAATTTTATCAAGGCCTGTACAGTCGATTTCCATCAACGGCCATCGAACTGCACTTACAGCGACCTTTTTCGAATTTGATTTGGACGTATCTCCAAATCCAACCGTTAGATTTCTAATTTATCACATTCGTTAGAAAGCTCTTTTCGATACGAACCCAACGGTTCCGGTTTTAGGAGAATCCGACGGTCGGATCTCCCGTAATGTCCGTTTGAAATAAATGGTCGAAATTCACGAACTGTCGCGGCGCGTTCTATTCAGGCCATTATATTATATATATAATATATATAATATATCTTTCGTCGATTCCTATTTAAAACGAATTATATAAATAGTTTTAAATTCGTTTCAAAAGCAATTTCAACTTCCATTTCAATTCAAATCAAAATTGAATTCTACTTTATAAATTCGTTTCAAAATTCATTTCTATTTAATTCAAATTTCAATTCAATTTGAATTCATTTCAATTCGCTTTCAATTCAATTTGAATTCGTTTTCAATTCAATTCATTTCGAAATCGTTTTCAATTCAATTCATTTCGAAATCGTTTTCAATTCATTTCATTTCGAAATCGTTTTCAATTCAATTCATTTCGAAATCGTTTTCAATTCAATTCATTTCGAAATCGTTTTCAATTCAATTCATTTCGAAATCGTTTTCAATTCAATTCATTTCGAAATCGTTTTCAATTCATTTCATTTCGAAATCGTTTTCAATTCAATTCATTTCGAAATCGTTTTCAATTCAATTCATTTCGAAATCGTTTTCAATTCAATTCATTTCGAAATCGTTTTCAATTCATTTCGAAATCGAAATCGTTTTCAATTCAATTCATTTCGAAATATTTGATTTCAAAATTACTTTTTAATATTCATTTTAAAATGAATAAAATCGATATAAATATCGTTCACGTCAAAATGGCGTCACTCTAATCAACACGGCTTCATATATTGACATTTTCAAATATTCCATTTCGAATATTTCTATTTTAAATATTTCTATTTTAAAACTGGAATGAGGCCCAATCAATTACCATATAAAGTTAATTATATGGATTTTCATACAACACATGTATAATAGCCTTGAAAAATAATCAACCATCAACCAAAGTGCACTACACTGTATAAGCATCAAATATAGATATCTAACGCTTATAACAGCCTGTCAATCAATCGATCGACACATTTAATCAATCAGGATGAGTGAACTTCAAATTTCATCCCAACACCCGTGTGGGGTTTCAAACAATCAAACACAGATTTTATTCGTGCAGTTGGGCGATGTGTAAAATTTATCGTCCCAATCCATATCAGTCAAATCAGTGTACATAAACAAACCGTCTGGTTTGTAAATGAATATTTTATTTTATTCACATTCACGTTAAAAACTATATTTTTAACGATAAAATATTTATTCCAACACATGAATTTTCTTTTCAGTTCATTTATTCAATAAATGACATTTTTATTTTTTTTTAACATATTTTTAGAAAATTTCGGCGGCATAACGGCACGATACTAGAAACGGGACAAGGCCTAGCCTTATCCCCGGTCTAGTGAAGGCCCACGCCATTCACACATCAATCAAAACCATTCATCTCACCAAACAATTCAATTTCAATCAAATAATCTAATTAATCTATGCAACCAAACAAACAAGTCCATGGTCTGTGGACGATTGTGCCGGGTGCTACTAAGCACCGTCTGCATCCTAGTATATATATATAATTAGAAAAGAAATTGAAAGGTGAGAAATTCTCACTTATAGCTATCCTAGCTCCACGGCACTCCTTTGCAGAAGTCTTCGTCGTTTCGCCTTTTTGTCACCTTCATTGTCCGCTTTCACTACATATGTAAAAATCGAGTTTTTACTTCGCTATTCAATATAAAAATCATATTTTTATTTCGAAGTTCAATAGATAAAAATCACATTTTTAATTCGAAGTCTAACATATAAAAATCACATTTTTAATTCGAAGTCTAACATATAAAAATCACATTTTTAATTCGAAGTCTAACATATAAAAATCACATTTTTAATTCGAAGTCTAACATATAAAAATCACATTTTTAATTCGAAGTCTAACATATAAAAATCACATTTTTAATTCGAAGTCTAACATATAAAAATCACATTTTTAATTCGAAGTCTAACATATAAAAATCACATTTTTAATTCATAGATTTCGCCTTTTCTAATAAAAAAACCTAATCTATTTCATTTTCAAAATCTAATCTTTTTAACATATGAATTTCTATTTTTACTTCAAAGTTCAATATATAAAAATCGAATTTTTACTTCAAAGTTCAATATATAAAAATCGAATTTTTATTTCAAAGTTCAATATATAAAAATCGAATTTTTATTTCAAAGTTCAATATATAAAAATCGAATTTTTCTTTCAAAGTTCAATATATAAAAATCGAATTTTTCCCTTTAAAAATCTAAACTCTTCTAATTCAAAATATAAACCTTTCCTATAAAAAAAACATAAACTTTTCATCATTAAAAATATAAACATTTTATACTATTATCCTATTTTTAATTTCTATCTTAATCACAAAAAAGGGAAATCAACTTACAGGGGGTGGGCTAAGGGGCGGAGAGTTTCTGAGATCGTCGGTGGTATGGTGGGGTGCTCGCAAGTGGTCGGCGGCTGATTTAGGGGTCGTGGATTTTGATCGAAGGAGGGAGAAGCGGGGGGGGGGGGTGGGGGAGAGTTTCTAGAGATCGTCGGTGGTATGGTGGGGTGCTCGCAAGTGGTCGGCGGCTGATTTAGGGGTCGTGGATTTGGGGACTGGGGTTTTCGGATACGTTTTGAAGAGGAGGGTGCGATTGGCGGGTAGGGGAATGCGGTGCCTGAGGGCGGCGCGACGTTGGCGTCGCTGGAGAAGAGGCGACGGGTTCGTGCCCATTAGGGTTTTTCTTCTTCTTTCTTTTGAGTTTTGACCGGTCAAGGGAGAGAGGGAAAGGAGTGAGAGGAAAGGGTTTTTATAAAAATAATTTATATTATTTAATTTCAAAAAGTTGGCTTTTCTCTTTTTTTTATACGACCTCTAAACGAGGCCCACCGCCTGTCGCCCATAGCGTTTCACCCCCATTCCGAACACAATGGGATATGTGTCGCAAGCTGATTTGATCGTTGCAATCAGTTTCCTTTTGAATTTTCATTTAAATCACTATATTGAATTTTAAACGTACATTTCAATTTACCGGGGTCACATACTAACTCTAAAATCTCCAGAAAAATATTTTCTAGCTTCGTATTGACGATACGGTCCTAATAAAACTAGTTTCGTCGAATTCTGAGACCGTTGGAAAAATGGCCATTTTCCAGTCGATTAAAACCAACTGAAACTGGTCAAACGCGTTTTCCTTTGCCACGCTCACATACTGAGTCAGAAAATTATGAAACTTGGAATCTAGCAATAACTTAACATCACGGACCCAACAAAACTGGTTTCGTCGAAATCCGAGGTCATTTGCAAAATGTCCATTTTTAAGGGCCTGAATTCCATAGCGACTATTCAGAATTTTCAACTGGACACATCTTATCATTTATAAAGTGAAATCTCAGTTTGTTAACTTCGTTGGAAAGATATCGTCAATTAGATCATAATGTTTTTGGTTTCACTAAAATCCGGATTGTTTTGCACCCGGTACATTCAATTGAAGTTTGAAATTGAATTATCGAACTACCGCGCCATTTTCAATTCTATTTATAAATATATATAATTATTTATATTCTAACGACGACGCGTATAAATATATACGTTCGAATTATATTCAAAATAAATTTCTCGTCGATATTATTTAAAATAATATATTTTAAATATTCAAAATTCGCTAAAATGGCCAAAATAAAAATTTCAAACTGGCTCAGATTTTCGGGTTGTTACAATCTCCCCCACTTAAAACTTTTCGTCCCCGAAAAGGAACAAAGTCGAAAGTGGTTTGATTATTCAGCTCTACGCTCGATCTGGCTTCCATTCTCCAACTCTTTAGTTTCTGAGAATTTTCAAAATCTCAAAAATTTGGCTAACACCCTAAATTTTTGAAAAATTTCGCCATAACCTCCCCTGCACCGGGAGCATCGGGGAATTTCAAATAGCTTCCCCGGTCCTTCAGATCTCAAAAAGAAAAAGAAAAAGCCAAGCGGCTAGCCAATAGGCTCACAAAATCATCATCACCCAAACAAAACAGGAAATTATGTAGTAAACATGTACCTATTTGTTGGGAAAACAAATTTTATTCTCTGCTCTGGCCTCCTTGCTATGACCTGTTCAATGATATATATGTATATGCAAGCAGATGCCACCAATTTTCAATACAGTTCAATATTTGATTCAATTAGGCATAATGGTTCAAAATTAGCAAACAATTAAACAAACAACACTAACATCAATCAATTAGTGAATTAGAGTTTCAAATTCATAATTTTGATATATATACGGAAAAATCATGTTTTTGATGCCAAATCATAACAATGTATTCTAGCTATATTAGTTTTGGTTCTCACACCAGTCTAATGGAAATATATAGATATCACACCTTCGTAACACGAACATAAATATTGATGATGCGATCGCTATCATCAATATCATCTCCGGGCGTCTAGAATGTGATTCTATATCTATCCAGTATATTAAAACTTCGACTATACGTTCATGACGCGTATACGCGAAATCTACATATACTCGATTGTCCATATTCAATATAAATAATCAAATACGAATAATTGATTTAAATTTTCAAAACAAAATTTGTTTTCATTTGAAAAATATACTCTTCACACTCGTTCTAGGATACTACTGATCCTATCTCTAACGAGTCATTCTAATTGGATATTACTAACCCAATATCTGATGAATTCTTTCATATGGTTCTAATGTGCCTTGTTCTCTGCTTTGTAAACCAAAGCTCTGATACCAACTGTGACGGCAAGGAATTTCGCTCGGTACGAACCAGTCGCTAAACCGATCCAGACCGTTCGAAACGCCCTATCGTTTGAGAACACGACAAAGTAGAACGCATACAAAAGAACGTTTCACTGTATATTACAACAATGCATCAGATTACAAGAATATACAGAGTATAAATGAATATTACACAGAAATATCAGAGATTTAAATTACATTTAAATACATAGCAGCGGAAAAATAATACAATACACAACTAGAATGAGATATACGGATACAAAGCTTTCCGGATATCGTTCCAGCTGTGAACCAGGATCCTGTGAATATAAATCTGCAAAACCAAAACTACTAGCTGCCCGTGTCAAAATAAGGGCACCCAGAGTTTAGGTTAAAACAATAAACTCCAGGTCAGTCATGTGACTGGTGTGAGAACTAAAACAGTTATTATCTTTATTTTCAAAGTTAGGTAAATCAAGGGACCACGCCGTATAACACGGAACGGGTTTCCTCCCAAGAATACCAGTGCATAAAACAAACAGCGCAATGCTAAATAAAGAAAAATGAAGTTGTTATAAGACCCAGGTCCCATCACACAATGCAACGCAGTCGAGGATAGGGTTTTCCCTTATAACAGCCAAAGAATGCTTGATACGTTTAAAACAAATCATTTGATACTATAATAAGTGCATAGTGTATAAAACAACTTCAAATCATAAGTATCAATCATAGGCGGCATGAATGGCCCATAACACTATGTCGCCATATATAAGTTTACAATCAAAACCGCAAATGTCGTATTGGAAGTTGGGTTATCATTTATGGTATGAACTGAGGCTAGGGGCAAGATCCTCACTGATTCGAGACTGCCTAGCCCAAGTCTCAGGATCAGAGCTCGAGTGACCCTTGGATCGTCAGGGCCGGTCCACACGGAGTGGATTAAAATACCTGAGCACTACGTTTCGCCGCCCTTTGGGGCGTAAGCGAGCCAACTAAATGACTCCATCGGTTTGAGAACGACCGATCAATCCGAGGCGCCTCGCAACAACAACAACCACATAAGTCAAACTCGTCAGGGCGTGTAAAACCACTGACGCCACTTTTAGCTAGGAGGAAACGTAGGCCCTCCCCGATGTCCGTCTCCCGTTTTTGATTCATACCGGGTGTGATACTCGCGAATCAACGTTACACAAAGCTACGCCACAAAGGCCGTGCTTCGATCATCAACCACAAGACTTTGCTTTTCAACAGAAGCCTTGATCATTTGCCACTTAGGCATGCCACACAGGCAATTCACTCCATGTGATTGATATCCATCAATATATAACCCCTGAGCTCGTACGTCTCAGAGAAGGGCGTTAAGCAAAAGAATAAATTCTCCGCCGCCAAACAGATATATATTTAATAGAGATCAATCACACGGACTAAAATCCAATGTCAGACACACAGTCCATTTACAAGTCCGTTCTGGGTCTGAACGAAACCGGAGGCACCTAGTACCCCGCATATCCATCGATCTCCAAGTACGTCTGGACGATCACTAACTGTTTCCATCTTCTTGGGTGTACAGCCCAATCAAGATCATCAGTTATCACCCAAACGACGTGAAGACCGCCGGTCTTCGACCATCGTCTTCATCTTCGACTTATCGTCGTATCAGTTATTCAGAATGGGATAAACCCGGTCTTTCCGAATAACTCGCGTATATTTTAAATAAGTGTTACACAAACACAACATACGCCTCATTCCAATTCATCAGTCACTAACCGTAAATTAATCAAGAGAATAATTCCCCAAAATATTAACCCCGAAGGCCGAAACCAACATCAGATCAATATCCAGAAAATCATTCTGCTTAGCTAACCGACAGTTAGTTTCTAAATTTCACATTCATAGGGAAAGGTTCCCATTAATTTTATCAAAGATAAATTCTTGAATTTATTCTTTAATCTACTGTTGAATATCAATTCAAACTAGTCGGGATTAGCGAACCTTACCGAAGTAATCGTTTATTTTAATTTCCCAATCCCAACCTATTTATCCCATGAAGTAAAACTGGTAATACTTCATATCTAACACCACAGTGTTATCGGTAAATTCAATTACCATTTCACGTTCAAATCTAATTAAAGATTTAACTATCGCCTGGAGCAAAACTGGTGATACTCCATTTCGAGTATTTCAATCTAATTAAAGATTCATTAAAACTCCACTTAGTTTTAATCGTTAACTGGGTTAAAGAATCAGTGTCATTTAAAAACACGGTTCACGATAAACCCAAAATCACATTCATTAATTATCGGGTTAAAGAACGAGTGTTATTTAAAACACTGTCCACGATAAACCCAAAAATCAATATCAATTCAATTCCAATTAAACATTATTTAATTGGTACACTTCATTAAATCTAAATAAAAAGATTTAATCTTTTCTCAACTGGGTTCAAGAACAGTGTTAGTGAAGACACCATTCACGACAAACCCAAATCACATTCGATATTCAATACAAGGCTCTGAATAGAAAATATATCGGCCTATATTCAATATCAAATTCTACGATCAACAAATGTCGTATTGGAAATAACGATATAAATATATATCTTTCAAATTTCCATAACAACACCTGTATAATCACGAATTCCAACATCGAAATATTCCGAAGACAATTTCGATTCAAATCCACTCCAATGCCATCATTGGAAATTTTGGTTATTTTCAAAACCCTTTTCGAATTCAATTTATTTATTTAAAAATAAATAGAATTATGTTTCTAGTTCAAAACTAGTTCATTTCGATAAAAATCTATTTTTATCTTTTCAAATATGGAGTATTTCATCCCAAATCTTCAAAAATCATTTCTTATGATTTTACACAAATTATTACTATTTTTAATAATTTTATCAAGGCCTGTACAGTCGATTTCCATCAACGGCCATCGAACTGCACTTACAGCGACCTTTTTCGAATTTGATTTGGACGTATCTCCAAATCCAACCGTTAGATTTCTAATTTATCACATTCGTTAGAAAGCTCTTTTCGATACGAACCCAACGGTTCCGGTTTTAGGAGAATCCGACGGTCGGATCTCCCGTAATGTCCGTTTGAAATAAATGGTCGAAATTCACGAACTGACGCGGCGCGTTCTATTCAGGCCATTATATTATATATATAATATATATAATATATCTTTCATCGATTCCTATTTAAAACGAATTATATAAATAGTTTTAAATTCGTTTCAAAAGCAATTTCAACTTCCATTTCAATTCAAATCAAAATTGAATTCTACTTTATAAATTCGTTTCAAAATTCATTTCTATTTAATTCAAATTTCAATTCAATTTGAATTCATTTCAATTCGCTTTCAATTCAATTTGAATTCGTTTTCAATTCAATTCATTTCGAAATCGTTTTCAATTCAATTCATTTCGAAATCGTTTTCAATTCATTTCATTTCGAAATCGTTTTCAATTCAATTCATTTCGAAATCGTTTTCAATTCAATTCATTTCGAAATCGTTTTCAATTCAATTCATTTCGAAATCGTTTTCAATTCAATTCATTTCGAAATCGTTTTCAATTCATTTCATTTCGAAATCGTTTTCAATTCAATTCATTTCGAAATCGTTTTCAATTCAATTCATTTCGAAATCGTTTTCAATTCAATTCATTTCGAAATCGTTTTCAATTCATTTCGAAATCGAAATCGTTTTCAATTCAATTCATTTCGAAATATTTGATTTCAAAATTACTTTTTAATATTCATTTTAAAATGAATAAAATCGATATAAATATCGTTCACGTCAAAATGGCGTCACTCTAATCAACACGGCTTCATATATTGACATTTTCAAATATTCCATTTCGAATATTTCTATTTTAAATATTTCTATTTTAAAACTGGAATGAGGCCCAATCAATTACCATATAAAGTTAATTATATGGATTTTCATACAACACATGTATAATAGCCTTGAAAAATAATCAACCATCAACCAAAGTGCACTACACTGTATAAGCATCAAATATAGATATCTAACGCTTATAACAGCCTGTCAATCAATCGATCGACACATTTAATCAATCAGGATGAGTGAACTTCAAATTTCATCCCAACACCCGTGTGGGGTTTCAAACAATCAAACACAGATTTTATTCGTGCAGTTGGGCGATGTGTAAAATTTATCGTCCCAATCCATATCAGTCAAATCAGTGTACATAAACAAACCGTCTGGTTTGTAAATGAATATTTTATTTTATTCACATTCACGTTAAAAACTATATTTTTAACGATAAAATATTAATTCCAACACATGAATTTTCTTTTCAGTTCATTTATTCAATAAATGACATTTTTAATTTTTTTTAACATATTTTTAGAAAATTTCGGCGGCATAACGGCACGATACTAGAAACGGGACAAGGCCTAGCCTTATCCCCGGTCTAGTGAAGGCCCACGCCATTCACACATCAATCAAAACCATTCATCTCACCAAACAATTCAATTTCAATCAAATAATCTAATTAATCTATGCAACCAAACAGACAAGTCCATGGTCTGTGGACGATTGTGTCGGGTGCTACTAAGCACCGTCTGCATCCTAGTATATATATATATATAATTAGAAAAGAAATTGAAAGGTGAGAAATTCTCACTTATAGCTATCCTAGCTCCACGGCACTCCTTTGCAGAAGTCTTCGTCGTTTCGCCTTTTTGTCACCTTCGTTGTCCGCTTTCACTACATATGTAAAAATCGAGTTTTTACTTCGCTATTCAATATAAAAATCATATTTTTATTTCGAAGTTCAATAGATAAAAATCACATTTTTAATTCGAAGTCTAACATATAAAAATCACATTTTTAATTCGAAGTCTAACATATAAAAATCACATTTTTAATTCGAAGTCTAACATATAAAAATCACATTTTTAATTCGAAGTCTAACATATAAAAATCACATTTTTAATTCGAAGTCTAACATATAAAAATCACATTTTTAATTCGAAGTCTAACATATAAAAATCACATTTTTAATTCATAGATTTCGCCTTTTCTAATAAAAAAACCTAATCTATTTCATTTTCAAAATCTAATCTTTTTAACATATGAATTTCTATTTTTACTTCAAAGTTCAATATATAAAAATCGAATTTTTACTTCAAAGTTCAATATATAAAAATCGAATTTTTATTTCAAAGTTCAATCTATAAAAATCGAATTTTTATTTCAAAGTTCAATATATAAAAATCGAATTTTTCTTTCAAAGTTCAATATATAAAAATCGAATTTTTCCCTTTAAAAATCTAAACTCTTCTAATTCAAAATATAAACCTTTCCTATAAAAAAAACATAAACTTTTCATCATTAAAAATATAAACATTTTATACTATTATCCTATTTTTAATTTCTATCTTAATCACAAAAAAGGGAAATCAACTTACAGGGGGTGGGCTAAGGGGCGGAGAGTTTCTGGAGATCGTCGGTGGTATGGTGGGGTGCTCGCAAGTGGTCGGCGGCTGATTTAGGGGTCGTGGATTTTGATCGAAGGAGGGAGAAGCGGGGGGGGGGGGGGGGGGGAGAGTTTCTGGAGATCGTCGGTGGTATGGTGGGGTGCTCGCAAGTGGTCGGCGGCTGATTTAGGGGTCGTGGATTTGGGGACTGGGGTTTTCGGATACGTTTTGAAGAGGAGGGTGCGATTGGCGGGGAGGGGAGTGCGGTGCCTGAGGGCGGCGCGACGTTGGCGTCGCTGGAGAAGAGGCGACGGGTTCGTGCCCATTAGGGTTTTTCTTCTTCTTTCTTTTGAGTTTTGACCGGTCAAGGGAGAGAGGGAAAGGAGTGAGAGGAAAGGGTTTTTATAAAAATAATTTATATTATTTAATTTCAAAAAGTTGGCTTTTCTCTTTTTTTTTATACGACCTCTAAACGAGGCCCACCGCCTGTCGCCCATAGCGTTTCACCCCCATTCCGAACACAATGGGATATGTGTCGCAAGCTGATTTGATCGTTGCAATCAGTTTCCTTTTGAATTTTCATTTAAATCACTATATTGAATTTTAAACGTACATTTCAATTTACCGGGGTCACATACTAACTCTAAAAATTCCAGAAAAATATTTTCTAGCTTCGTATTGACGATACGGTCCTAATAAAACTAGTTTCGTCGAATTCTGAGACCGTTGGAAAAATGGCCATTTTCCAGTCGATTAAAACCAACTGAAACTGGTCAAACGCGTTTTCCTTTGCCACGCTCACATACTGATTCAGAAAATTATGAAACTTGGAATCTAGCAATAACTTAACATCACGGACCCAACAAAACTGGTTTCGTCGAAATCCGAGGTCATTTGCAAAATGTCCATTTTTAAGGGCCTGAATTCCATAGCGACTATTCAGAATTTTCAACTGGACATATCTTATCATTTATAAAGTGAAATCTCAGTTTGTTAACTTCGTTGGAAAGATATCGTCAATTAGATCATAATGTTTTTGGTTTCACTAAAATCCGGATTGTTTTGCACCCGGTACATTCAATTGAAGTTTGAAATTGAATTATCGAACTACTGCGCCATTTTCAATTCTATTTATAAATATATATAATTATTTATATTCTAACGACGACGCGTATAAATATATACGTTCGAATTATATTCAAAATAAATTTCTCGTCGATATTATTTAAAAAAATATATTTTAAATATTCAAAATTCGCTAAAATGTCCAAAATAAAAATTTCAAACTGGCTCAGATTTTCGGGTTGTTACAATGCCCCTTGCCTCGGCTCATGACGGAATCCAATTTCCAATACGTGATATTGCGGTTTTAATTGTAGAACTAGTATGGCGACATGATATATGGTACCCATGCCGTCTATGATTAATATTTATGATTGAAAATGTTTTGACACTATACACTTATTATAGTATCAAATGATTTGTTTTAAACGTACCAAGCATGTTTGGCTATTATAAGGGAAAACCCTATCCTCCGGCTTGCGTTGCATTGTGTGATGGGGCCTGGGTCTTATAGTAGATTCATTTTTCGAAAAAGCATTGCGTTGTTTTGTTATATGCACTAGTATTCTTGGGAGGAAACCCGTTCCGTGTTATACGGCGTGGTCCCTTGAATTGCTATCTTTAAAGCAAAGTTTAAATAACTGTTTTAGTTCTCACACCAGTCACATGACTGACCTGGAGTTTATTGTTTTAACCTAAACTCTGGGTGCCCCTATTTTCCGCACGGGCAGCTAGTAGTTTTGGTTTTGCAGATTTATATTCATAGGGTCCTGATTAACAGCTGGAACGATGCTCGGAAAGCTCTGTATCCGTGTATCACTTCTAGTAGTACTTTTGTATTATTTTTCCGCTGCTATGTAATTTATTGTAATCTCTGATATTTATCGAATGTAATTTATTCATTTATACTCTGTATATTCTTGTATCTGATGGAATTGTTGTAATAACAATGAAATGTTCTTCCGTATGCGTCCTGTTGTGTGTTGTTCTCAAAGTATTCGTACTTTCCTTCACGGGGAAGTTACGGGTTATTTCATTATTGCTTGATTACAAAAAATGCTTCTACATGTTAATGCAAATCTTTCAATACTATTTATTACAAATAACTTCATCGAATCAATAGATAAGATTTTGCCAACACAGCAATAATCTAAGGTGGATATTATCTTCTAAAAATTTCTCTAATTATCCATCCTTATCCTTATCCTCTTCACAAGAATATTCCAGATAAGGATAATTTTATACCAAATAGAAAACCTACAATTAAGGCAACATTTATTGCAATTAACACATGCAATATTTAATGCAAGTTTAATTTATTTCCAACAATGTCTCCCCTAAATTAAACTTGCTTTTTGTTCCGAAATTTTCACACTTCTTTGGAAGACTTGTCCGCTAAGTGCTTCTGTCCAAAATGTCAGCCATATGATCACCTGTTTTGCAATACCTCGATTTTGATTCTTTTATACCTCACGTGCTTTAGCAATAAAAAGAATGATATGATTATTGCATTGACTTCGTTATCCATCGTTGAGATCTTCAAAGCAAATTCATGAGGCTTCATTTTGCTTTTATCATATCTTCCATAATACTCCAGATATAAAAATTTTGACAGTCGAACACTTTCGTTGTTGTAAACTTTGATCCACACATTTGAACTTTCTTCATATATTTTCCTGGTTTCCAGCATCTTAAATTTTCCAGAAAACATTGATTCAAAAATAAAGTCATTAATTATATGATTAAATAATCAAGCTTGCTATTATTTGAAATTGCATCAAGATCTTTAACTGCAACCTTATTTTCTTCTTCCACGGTATTGTCCTGTTTCTCATTAACGACTTTACATTTGGTGACATCATCAGCCTCCATCACATCATTATCATTCTTTTCATCATCCACCATTTCACGTTGTTTTTCATTGATTACCACCTTTTTTATTTCTTTGATCTCCGTAAGATCTTTTTCCTTCAAATTATTGAATTCATTATCCTTCATTTCATTAAGTTTAACTACCTTTATCTCTTGATTTTCTATTGGCACTTTTACAAAATTTTCTTCCTTCTTTGTTGTCTTTTCCTTCTGGTGACATACTAGCATACTCGACCGTTTTAACAGTGTTCTCATCTTGGATTGCCCCAGTCATCATTTCTGTATCCATGATCTTCTTTTTTGTCCCTTTTTCTTCATCTTCAGGCTTAATTTCTTCCTTATCATCTACCAGTACTGAAACAATAAGCTCGACCTGTTTTGTTGTCTTCCCTGATTGTTCACCATAGTTGATGATGTCTTCAACATCTTTGTTCTCATCTTCAAATGCCATGTTGCCCTTCTCATTGCACTTCTCTTTTTCTTCACCTTCATGCTCATCGATCTCTTCAAACTTTTCTTCCTCTTCTTCGACTTTTTTATTTCCTTCTTATATGAATGAGCTTTGCAAAATCTGCCAAGTTTGCTTTGCAGAAGTGGCACGATGTATTTCGTCAAAAGCATCATCATATGTATCTGTTTCCTGATAGATATAAAACAAAGATTGTTTGTCTTTTATTTTCAATCTTCTTAATTTATCCTTTTCAGCTTGTGTTAATTTTTCCTTATCTTCAACTTCGGTATACCCGCTTTCAACAATCTCCCATACTTCTTGAGATCCAAGAAGAAATTTCATTTGAACACTCAATTTACCATAATTTTTTTTGGTTAATTGCGGAATATAAGCGAGAGGAATAGATTTGCTCATTTTGATTGAACAAAGCTCTGATACTAGTTTGTAAAAAATTAATTGGAGAGGAAGAGATGAAGAAGTTTTGGGGAAGAAAAATTTTATTGCTTTTTTTTCTTTATTGCTTGATTACAAAAGATGCTTCTACATGCTAATGCAAATCTTTCAATCCTATTTATTACAAATAACATCATCCAATCAATAGGTAAGAATTTGCCAACACAGCAATAATCTAAGGTGGATATTATCTTCTAGAACTTTCTCTAATTATCCATCCTTATCCTTATCCTCTTCACAAGAATATTCCAGATAAGGATAATTTTATACCAAACAAAAAACCTACAATTAAGGCAACATTTATTGTAATTAACACATGCAATATTTAATGCAAGTTTAATTTATTTCCTGTCTGGTGACATGTCAGATAATTGTAAATGGTTGGCTTCCGCTTTCCTTTTGAGATTCACTAATTCCAGATATGAAATTTGCATTGCAAGTTATAACACATATATAACACTGCAAACTTTAATAAATATTAATTAAATTTAAAAGATTAATAAACTAAGTATTAATTAGAATAATATTCAGAATTGGGCAATGAGACAAGTACCATTGGGTCCATTGTATTTTTCCAATGAAAATGGACACTCGGTTTGTTAAAATTGGAGTTATAATGAATTAGTTATGAATTAAAGAAGAATTTATAAAGTTAAAACAAAAATTTATGGAATAAACGGTCATTGGACGACCCAGGCCACTTGGCTGGACACCTGTATTGATCTATACCAAGGTGGGTCAACCCCTGTGTCGGCCCCGGGAGATGGGTAGGTCAACCCAGGCCGCAAAATTCTACGTGCTTGGCTTAAACGCAAGGCATCAAACATTTATTATTTTCCATCATTTTTTGTCCAAGTTGGCATTGTTTTATTAGTCTATTTTGAAGCAAAGGCTGGCGTGGCGCTTTCTTATTGATCTGATGAGATGGTTGGACTAGATCTAATCTTATATTTGAATGGTTGTTGGCATTCAGCAAGCCCTATAAATAGAATAGCAGAGCCCCTCTCATTTTCACATCTATTTTCTCTTCTTCTTCCCCAAGCCTATCCTCAAAATTAGGAAGGGCCTGTCATTTTACGAGGATAAAGAAGTTCTTATGTTTTAAATATTTGTTTTTACAAATGCTTCTGGAGGTGGAGGTTCTGCTTAGATTTAAGAAGAAGGCCATGGGGAAGACTTGATCTTCATATATGCGAGTTTTTATGTAATTTTTAGATTAGTTATTTAAGTAGGAAAGTTTTGACATTTTGATAGTTTTAATTTGCAAATTCTATATTTACAATATTCACAATATATGTATGTTTAGTTTTTCTGTAAGTTACTGTAACGACCCGAAAATCTGAACCAATTTAAATTTTTTAAATTGGCTAAAATAATGGATTTTAAATATTTAAAATAAATACTTTAAATAATGGCGATGAAAACTGAGTTTGAATCGACAATTGAAAACGAATATAATTAATTATAATTATAAACAAGGTCTGAAATGGCGTGGCAGTTTCAAAAATTGAATTCAAACTTTGTCGGACTGTACCGGGTGCAAAACAATCCGGATTTTAGTGAAACCAAAAACATTAGAATCAAATTGATAATATCTTTCCAACGAATCTGACGAATCGAAATTTGATAACAGGAATCAAAAGATATGTCCAGTTGAAAATTCTGAATAGTCGCTATGGAATTCAGGCCCTTAAAAATGGACATTTTGCAAATGACCTCGGATTTCGACGAAACCACTTTTGTTGGATCCGCAGGGTCAAGTTATTGCTAGGTTTCAAATTTCATAATTTTTCGAATCAATATGTGAGCGTGGCAAAAGAAAACGCGTTTGACCAGTTTCTGTTGATTTTAATCGACTGGAAATTGGCCATTTTTCAAACGGTCTCAGAATTCGACGAAACTAGTTTTGTTAGGACCGTATCGTCAATACGAAGCTAGAAAATATTTTTCTGGAATTTTTCTAGTTAGTATGTGACCCCGGTAATTTGAAATGTACGTTTAAAATTCAATATAGTGATTTAAATGTAAATTCAACGGAAACTGATTGTAACGATCAAATCAGCTTGCGATATATATCCCATTGTGTTCGGAATGGGGGTAAAACGCTATGGACGACAGGCGGTGGGCCTCGTTTAGAGGTCGTATCTAAAAGTCAACTTTTTGAAATAAAATAAATTAAATAATATAAAAATAAAAATATTCCTTCCCTCTCCTTTTCTCTTTCTGCCCCCCCCCCCCCCCCCCCCGATTTCATTAATCAGAAAAAAAAAGAAGAAGAACGGAGCAGCAGCGACGCCGCCACCACCGAAGCCGCCTTCCCCCGTTCGAAACCCTAGCGCCGCCTTTCCCCGTTCGAGACCACAAAGCCGCCTTCCTCCCTGTTCGAACCAAAATCGCGACGCCCCATTTCGTGAGCCGCCTCCTCGAAGCCAGACTCCGCCTCCCCTCCGACGAACTGCGGAAACCCCCCCATCTCTGTAAGTCTTTTTTTTATTTATTTTATTTTTATTTTATATAAACAGAAAAAAAACTGATTTTAAAAAAGGATTAAATACTGTTTTTTTAGGGTTTAAAAACTGATTTTCAAAGGATTTAAAACTGACTTTTTGAAAATAACACTGATTTCAAAAGGGTTTAAAACTGATTTTAATTAAAAGTTAAAAGGAAAAAAGATTTGAATTTTAAAAATAAAAAGATTAGAACTTTAAAAGGATATAAAGATCATATTTTTAGAATAGAAAAGACGAAATTTTTATTAAGTAGAAGAAGTAAGATATGATTCTTATATTTTTAAAGTAATAAAAATATAATTTTTACATCATAGGAATATTAAAAATATAATCTTTATTTCTGAAAAGGCGGAATCTATATTATTGAAATTCGATTTTTATATATTGAATAACATTGTAAAAATTCGATTTTTACATATGTAGAGAATATGGGCAACGAAGCGACAAAAAGCGAGATTGGCGAAGATTTCTCTAAAGGAAGAGTCGTAATATTGGATAGCTATTGGTGAGAATTTCTCACTCTTCAATTTCTTTTTCTAGCTATTATATATGTGTTGAAATAAAAGTGAATTGCTATATATAAATATATATATATATATACGCCCCTCGTCCACAAACCATGGACGATATTTATTGATTGAAATTGTTGTGAAAATTGATTGATAGCGAATGGTTGTTTGGGATTGTTTGTGGTTGATATTGATTTGATTGTGGTTGAAAAATACCCGTTTGTGATTGGAAAATATTTGGTTGAAACCACATAGGATTAGTTTGTGGAAATGAAATAAATATATACATGCCGCCTGCGTGCGAACTAGATGCATGATCCCCATTGTCAAAAACCGCGAGGTTTTAAGGTAGAGCGAGGAGCCGTACTAAGGACGGTCCCGGTTTTAACTACCCTGCCGTTATGCTGCCGAAACTTTGAATAATATTCGTGTGTTTGAATTATTTTCATACGCTTAAACTATATTTATTCATTGAATAGAAAACCTTCATGTGTTGAATTGATATTCATTCGTTGATTAGAAATTCATGTGCTGAATGGTATTCATATTTTGAAATAAACTGTTCGATAATAAAAATCACCTTTTATCTATATATAAAAACTATAGAAAACCTTCATGTGTTGAATTGATATTCATTCGTTGATTAGAAATTCATGTGTTGAATGGTATTCATATTTTGAAATAAATTGTTTGATATTAAAAATCACCTTTTATCGACTATATGAACTGTGTAAAATAATCTCGTTTTAAAAGAAATTGTTTTATGATAAAAATCCTATTTTTGTCACCTATATGAACTATATAGAAAAATAGTGTTTTGAAATGAATTGTTTTACAATAAAAATCACATTTTTATTGTATGCATAAATCGTTGAAATGTGAAGTGTTAAAAAATAGCCACTTGTTCAAAATAAACATATATGAGTTGAAATATTCATTAATTAGCTAATGAAATGATTTGCACCTATGTATGTAACATTAGGATAAATGGTGTTTTAAACCAAATAGAAATCAAATATGAAGTTGAATAGAAAATGATAAATGTTAAGAACTGTATATATATATATGTACATGCATATCCATTGAACAGGTTATAGCAAAGGGGCTAGAGAAGAGGAATAAAATTTTGTGCCCGACAAATAGGTACACATTTATTGTTTTGTTTGGGTGATGATTTTATGAGCCTGTTGGCTAGCCGCTTGGCTTTTTCTTTTTCTTTTTGAGATTAGAAGGATCGGGAAAGCTATTTGCGATTTCCCGATGCTTCCGGTGCAGGGGAGGTTATGGCGAAATTTTCCAAAAATTTAAGGCGTTAGTGAAATATTTGAAGTGAAAACGATATTGAAATCATTGAATGAACTATATTTATATAAATATATAAATATAAATAAAATTAAAACGAAACGAGGCCGTGCAGTTCGTATTTTTAAACCGTGATTTCAAACAACTAGTGCGGGAAATCCGACCATTCGATTTTCCCAAAACCTCAACCGTCGGGTTCGCCTTGGAAATATCTTCCCAACGGCACCAACTTTGTAAAAATCCAACGGTTGGATTGTCTGGAATGTTTAATTCAAATATGAAGAAAAACAGCGCCAGAAACGATTATATTTATGTATAAATATAAATATAATTTTAATTAATCGAATAACGACGCTGTAGTTCGTATTTTGAAATCGAAAATTCAAACGATTTTACCGGGAGATCCGACCGTCGGATTTTCCCGAAACTGGAACCGTTGGATTCGTTTTGAAAAGACCTTTCTAATGATGTAAATTTTATGAAGATCCAACGGTTAGATTTTCAGATATGTGTAAATCAAATCTGAAGAAAAACAGCGCCACGGCCGCGTTATGGCCCGAAGCGTCATTTTGAATAAATGGGCTATTTTAAAATAAATAAAAATAGCGATAAATCATTATAAAGTACCATAAACAATATGGAGTGGAAATAAACTGAATTTGCCTGATTTATGTTGTATTTGATGGTTGAATGTGTTTGGTGTGAAAATAACATTAAAGAACAAAATTGGTGTTGTCGAATAATTTAACCATTGAAATAAATTGATTTGAAATTCTAAATATGCGTGGATTGTTTGAAAAGGCCGAGTTAATTCTCATTTCAAATAATTGACCGACGATTGAAAGTCGATGATGAAGACGATGGTCGAAGACCGGAGATCTTCACCTCGTTTGGATGGTAACCGAGGTCCTGATTGGGAGGCATCCCGAAATATGGATAATGAGTGGTGATCGTCCAGACGTACGTGGTGATCGAAGGGTTTGCGAGGTATTTAGTGCCTTCGGTTTCGTTCAGACCCAGAACGGACTTGTAAATGGACTATGTGTCTGACATTGGAGTTTATTCTGTGTTGATTGATTTCTGTTAAATATACATCTGTTTGGCGGCGGAGAATTTATTCTTTTGCTTAACGCCCTTCTCTGAGACGCACGAGCTCAGAGGTTGTATATCGATGGACATCAGTCGCATGGCATGAATTGCCTGTGTGGCATGCTAAGATGCAGTGATCAGGGCTTCTGTTGAAAAGCAAAGTCTTGTGGTGATGATCAAAGCACCGCCTGTGTGGCGTAGCTTTGTGTATAACGTAAATTCGCGAGCCTCACACCCCGGTATGAACCAGAAACGGGAGAAGGACCTCAGGGAGGGCATGCGTTTCCTTCTAGCTAGGGTGGTGTCAGTGACCTACCAGCCCTGACATTTATATACTTTTCACCTATGTGGTTGTTGCTGTTGCAAGGCGCCTCGGTTTGATCGGACGATCCGGGTCCGATGGAGTCATTCGTTGGCTCGTTTACGCCCCAAAGGGCGGGGAAACGTATTGTTCAGGCATTTTAATCCACATCGGTGGACCGGCCTTGACGATCCAAGGGTCACTCGAGCTCTGATCCTGAGACATGGGCTAGATTGTCTCGAATTCGGTAAGGACTATCTTTTGCCTTGGTTCATGATGGAAAACCAATTTCCAAATACGTGACTGTGCGGTTTTGATTGTATACCTATATATGGCGACATAGTGGTATGGGGTATTAATGCCGTCTATGATTGATAGTTATGATTTGAAATTGCTTTCAAAACATATAAACACTAGCAATAATATTAAATGCCTTTGTTTTTATTCGTATCAAGCATATTTTGGCCGTTATAAGGTAAAACTCTATCCTCCGGTTTGCGTTGCATTGTGTGATGGGAACTGAGTCTTATAACGGCTTCATTTTTATAAAAAGCATAGCGATGTTTAAAAGAAAGATTTGTTTTAAAGCGCTGGCAATCCAATGGAGTAAACCCGTTCCACGAAAGTGGCGTGGTCCCGTGATTGGCCATATTATATATGTGTTGAAGAGATTTCTCATACCAGTCCCATGACTGACTCGTAGTTTGTTTCACTTTCAAACTCGGGTGCCCCTTTTTCTACACGGGCAGCCTTGTATTCAGGTTTAGCTGGTTCTTTCTGGATAGCTGGAGCTGAAGATGGATTCTATCATTTATCTCTTTTTATGCTATTCAGCTTCTATTGTACATATTTTGTTTATTTCCGCTGTAGACATTTATGTATAACTGAACTGTATTTGTACTAAGTAAGATCTTGCATACTGTGTAACTCTGATGATTACTTTTATCCAGTATATTCTATTGTTCATTATCTAGTGTATTTATTTAATTTTTGTTCTGCTATTATCTGTTTCTGTGTTATATTCCAAAGATAACCCTGTTTCCGTGAGAACGGGATTTCGGGTCGTCTCAGTTACTATAGTTTATTTACTGTCTATGACTATTTCTTTCCAGTTATTTATTGTTTAGAAGTAATTCTCCTTCTTTTATCCGCTTTTTGTTATAGTTTATTTACATTTATGCTTATGCCCGATTTTATTTGTTTTGTTTATTTTCGAGTCTTGGCCTTGCGAGTAGCTAGACCGTTTCCCTTTTTCTTTCAGTGCTGAGCCGAGGCCTGAAGAGAACCTAGGCATTGTTCGTCATTTTTGCATTAAATTGGAGTAATATTAAAATTGAATTAAAAATGGATTATGGGCATATTAGAACTGATTAAATATTTTAATCAGTATTAAACTGTAAATTGGGGATAAACCTTAATATGTAATTAAAGAACATACGAACATATAAACTGGAGTATATTGAACTTAATTGGACATTAAGTAATGTGGGAATGTGTTGTATAAAAAGATAACATTAATTAGGAATGTTAATACAACCCTGTATATAACATGAGGTTATATTGGGCTTATTAATAAACTTAAATTGTGTTAAGTTAAATTGACAATAAATTAACAAGCCAAGATTGAGGGAGTCTGTTCCGGTAGCATTGGGCTGATTGGGGAAGATAAGTGGCTTGTAGATTAGGTCCGTTTCGATAATGTAGGGCTAATTAGGGAAGATAAGAGGCCTAATAACTTAATGTAATCCTAGTTTAGGTCCGTTTCGCTAGCGTGGGGTTGATTACGGAATATTAGAAGCCTAATAAAATAATAAATGGCGACCATGTCTAGGGGTGACCTGCGTAAATTGCGTATTTGGTTGGAACCTATATTAAGCAGTATCCCCTTACAAGGGAGGTCTCACACTAAGTAGCGGCAAGGACATGGTTTATTGTACTGGATAGTAATAGGTTCAAACGAGGTGGGTACGGGTGCCTTCTGGCTGGACGATGAGCATGTATCATGCTGATTGAGGAAGATAAGCCGCTGTAATACCTATGATTAACCGCTATGTCCTTTTAGTTGATGGGCTCAGGGTTAATAACCCCTAATTCCATAGCCGGCACAGGTTATCACATTATGTGTATAGGAGCCGTTCGATGGGTAGAAATTATGTAAAATCTAATTGTGATATCTTGGTAGTTGGTTAAAAATCTCGGATATAAATGGAAGTCTATATTTATTCGTATTTACATCATGGATAAACAAAACACGTTATGTGAATTCAAAAGGAGTGACAAAGATTTTAACTCCTTAGTTATTTAGTAGGATGCATAAAAGTAAGAGGGGAATTCGTAAATCTATTTCATATCACGCATTATGCAATTGTTCATTCTATATTGTAACTTTGATTTGTTTCTTTATTGTTATTTTTAAGCTGCAGTTTTATTTATCAATTTATTTTGCAAATTCAGTTTGATTCTTTAGAGGATTCACCTAAGGTATGTTGCTTTTGAGGATGAATGATATTATTATTTGTAGGGCTGTCAACGGATACCCAAAAGATCTGAAATATGTCCGCATCCATATTCGAATAGCAGATAAATATTCGGTACCCGGAAAAACGGATGATGATGTCGATATAGGCATACCCGCATCCAAAAATTATATGTCCCTTTTTTCTCATGATTATAGCTTAAATTATGTGTATTTTAACATAATTAAATATACTAATTTATTATTATGTAAAGCTGAAAGTCTAATAAACACATGCTAATTACTTGAAATAATATATTATTATCTTATTTATTTATTTTTAGCACATTAATAATCAATTGGTTTAAAAAAATTTAAAAGTAAGCTAAAAAATTCAATTATCATTAATTTATTGACCGTTAGCGAAGCGGATAACTATCTGATATCAGTCTGTATTTGCAGATGTGGATATCCGATATCCGAAATTGACTTCGGTTGTGGATGCGGATATGACACTCTCCATACATGAAAGTATCCGTTGACAGGCCTAATTATTTGGGTATTAGCCAATGAATAATTTGCAATTTTTTTATATTTATCAAAATATCAAATTAAAATGATACTACAACAGCAAGTTCTTATTACCTTGAACTCCGTTTTTTTAATTGAATATAAATTTAACGTATCGTTTGTAATAGAAGGACACTAGCTATCTTCAATAGAAAACAAAAGCAGACATGCTTAGATAAAAAAAACATAATATGTGGTTTGGTGGTATTAAACGCAACAAAGCTGCATTGATTTATTTTAGTGTTACTCTATTCTGACCGTAAAACTATACATCTGTCTCATATGTGAGCTTCTATAGCCTTAGACAAACTATGCCATTGGACTCATGTTATGTGAAGCATCTCTCAACTGATTTTCTACATTAATATCTTAAGCTAAGGGTAGGATTATTACTAATTCTTGACTAAAGTATCATTTGGTTATAAGATGTATGATCCTTTTTATCCGTCAGGTTTATGATATTATCTGCAAGGCTGACAGCAAAAGAGAATGGAGCTAAAATCAGTATAAATAGGAAAGATCCATACTGGTATCGCGAATATCAAAACTTACAAATCAATACTAGCATCGGCTAGGAATATGCTTTCACATTTATATATAGTCAAAAAATTTAATGAAAAATATAGTACATAGAATTCCGTCTTAACTTCTTTATGCGAAGATTTACATAGAATTCTTGATTCAAGTAAAAAATAGTTGTCAAATTACTAACCTGGAAACCCTTTGATTTTTAAATGATGATTAAATTCAAAGTTTGGAAAATACGAACATGATTAGCATCTTATTATAATTAGCTGGTATGTAAAGAGATTCAAGCAACTATAGTTTTCTTATACGAAGTAGAGAGAAACCAGGAAGATGAGAAGAAACAAATTTTAAAAAACCAAAATTTTGATTGGAAAAAATACAGTAAGTGTGCACCAATGGAAAGAAAACTTAGAAAGCAAAAAGCGCAACCCAAAATGAATTACCAGTCCAACTTTGTGAATGCAGATGATAGTTTCCCAAAAGGATAACATTATGAACTATTTTTCATTTCAATCTTCTCTTTCTCTCTATAATTGTAGTATCTACATGCTATTTTTTGTTCATTGCAAATTTATTACAATACCTCTCATATGTAATTGTATTTCATTTTAAATTCTTAAAATGAAAAGGATTCGTCCTTGTTTTCTTTTTCCAAACTCTTTTGAAATGGAAATATAGTAAACTGATTTTTGGACATTCTTGTTTCTTCCCAAGTCTTCCATGTTTTCAACTATTAATCAGGTAAAATTAAATTTTGGTGTATGTGTTTAGAATTTATTGATTCCTGAACTATAGTTGCATATTTCAAAAAGTTTGAAACGGAGTTATATGAAGTGAGTTACACATTGACTGCATTTTTATCTACCACCAAACAATTATTGTACACAAAATATTCTACAATTTTGGATTCATTACATTTGTTTCATAAATGGATAACTATATTTTGAAAATTTATTGTTTTAAATATAATAGAGATCATAACATATGTTTGGAATGAGAAGATTATATCTATAAACATATACTTTTTTATTTCTAAATTAATATTTTACCAGTCAAGATATAAAAATTATGATCGCTTGTCATTTGTTCCCAATTGAATCTTTACACAGTAAAATACGCTTCTGGATCACCAAATGTAAGATATGCCATTATGAGTGACCAAATGCATGCCATATATGCCAATGAGCATATATTCATTGTAGAGATATTAAATGAGTTATTTGACTAAACCCTAAATCATCATTGGATAAGAATGGATATAAAAATTAATATTCTATAGTACTAAATTACTAAGAACAACACATATTTGTCATGTATAGGACTTAGTGAAAGAAATGTAAATGTCCATTTATATTTAATCTTGTTGAACCTATGATTATATTCCAACGACGTGTTAATAGACATTGATCTGATCCTTTTGTACCTACGATTTAGATAGTGCAAGTTGGATTAGGTCTGAAATAACACAAATCATGTCTAAAGATTTAACATGTGCAAATAAAATCACTAAAACCTAAACATGGAAGTACAAAATCTTGTTTTTTATGCATATATTGAAATTGTTTAATTGCTATGGTCTTCACTTAAAAAATACAAAGATATAACTCGTTATGAAAAATGATAATTTCCAAATTTTACATATAGTATGTACTATAACACATAGTACCTCATGTAGAAATTTTTTAAAACAGTAATTTAACAAACAATAATGAGATGTAAATGAAAAATTAAATAATACAATGAAGAAAAAACATAAATATCAATATAAAAAATAATATCTTCATTGCTACTCCAGATTTGAGTCAAAACATCTTATAGTCTTTAAACATATCATATGTTCCATGAAGGGAAAATTTACAGTTTACATTATATGTGATTATAGCCTACCACAGTAATCATACATCAACTGTTATGTTCTACTCATGCATTAAATTTGAATATGTCTATGTTGGCATGAATACAACATTGATATTTGCATCATATCAAATACTAAAAGTGCTAACAAATTTACCATTATGCTTTAAACATATGAAAGGTAATAATTATACACGTAGTTTATATGCACATTATATTTCAATAGTACAATTATTTTTTAAAATACCTGTAGCATACTAAAGACAGAACTTATATTACGGATAAATTAAACATATTACATGTATATTCAATGCATATTATAGTCCAGATGCAAATAAGGAATAATTTGTCACATATTCCCTTTATCGATAAACATCAAGGTCCAGGATGACCATAATTTTCTATGAAAATTGCATTGGGAAATTATAAATTAAAGAATTTAACATATAGAGGACTGTGAATTAAACATAAGGGGAAAATGCTTCCATTAATAAGATAGTAAAAGCAAAGAATATAACATTAAATAAACAAATCAAAGTAGCATATATGTGTTAGAATTTGTGATACAATATTTTCATTTGCTGAAGATTGGAATATATTATTGATTATGGTGATTGAATATTTCCAATTAGAGAAGTTTTGGGAAATATTGTTAATTAGAGTAATATAATATTTCCAATTGCAGAAGATTTGGAAGATATCAGAAATTTATTGCTCCTTTATTTGTAAAAGGGATAGGCAATAAATTACCTATATAAGTGGAAGGATTTGAAGAAGGTTTCTTTTTGGGATAGTGAAGTAAGGAATTAATTCTCTAATTGGTTGGTTAAACAAGAAAGCCTATCAGGAGAATTGGAGAATTAATTAGGCATTGATTTATATCATAAATCAATTACTTCAACCCCAAGCATTAATCCTTATCTAAGGATAGGGATTAGGTAAATGTATTACCATCTCAAAAATGTGAGGTGTATCATCTCTAAAAGTTCTTCTTCTCTACTATCAGTCTTTTAATTTTTCTTATTGAGAAAAGTAATAAAATCTCCTCTCCCCAAGTGGACGTACACTAATAAGACGTTAGTGGAACCACTATAAACCTCGTGTTATTTCTTTTATTGCTAGATCTGTGATTGCTTTGCTGGTGACTATCTGTTGTTTGTTTTTCCCTACCATCAATCCGTTCCTATTCTCTTTTTCTACAACAATTGGTATCAGAGCAACTAGGTTGATTGAGAAAGGGTGTTAGGCATTATGGCAAGAGATGAGGATAATTCAGTAATTGTATCAAGGCCATATGTCAAAGGGACATATATGGCAGCAGGATCTCAGTTAGCAATAGAAAGATGGAATGGGGATAAAGACTTCGAGAAGTTGCAATGGAGGATGAAAGTTGTTTTGATGAAGAATAATGTTCATCCTATGGTCTTTGCTCCTGAGGAGTTGATGGATGTTATTTCAGCCGTGGAAAGGAAGGAGATGGAACGATGGGCATTTACTACTTTACAATTAGCAATGGGAGAAAATGTCATTTAAGAGATTCGCGTTGAGACTACTGCTAAGGACATTTGGACCAAGCTGAAAAAAATATATTTAAAGAAGTCACTAACCAACCATTTGATTTTGCTAAAGACGTTTTTCACCACGTGGATAAGAGAGGGTACTTCAGTGAAGGCACATCTTGATGTGAAGGCAGGTCTTCTATCTGAGGACTTGAAGAATCAGAGGAAGGGGTTGAGTGAAAGTAGAGGAGGAATTAGTACGGAAGCCTTTTTAGCTGGTATGGAGAGAGGGGAGAAGAAGAAGAAAATAAAGTCAAGATATGGGAAGCACTATACTTGGAGAGTCAAGGGTTAGAGCGTACGGTACTCGTGGAAAGATGTCAAAACTAGGCATACGAGAAGGGACTTTAAATTTCTGCAGCAGAATATGATCAAAGGGGAAAGCTTCAAAAAGGCGGGATTTTTCAAACATGATGTGCTTGATAAACGGAAGAAGGGATCATCTGAAGTTGGTCAGAGATCAAAGGAGAAAGCAGTGGATATGCATAAGTCTTTGCAGACTGCTAAGTTCGGGCGTTGTTCGAACTGGAATCGCTTACCAAAATGCTAGGTTCCATGTGGTGGCACGGTGTGGGGAGAGGGTTGAAATGGTTCATGGAGACGTTTGTTTTCATGGTGAAGATTGACAGATCTTAATTAAAGGGGTTACTTTGTACACTTTGTTGGAAGGTGGTGGCGTTGCTGGAGTTTGTTGACAAAGTGCAATGGTTGTTGGCCATGCCGAAGCTCATTGGGGGAAGTAACCATGGTGTCTTATCTGAGAAGATGCTTAGATTAAGAGGATGTAGGAGGAGTTGGTATGCATTCAAGGAAATATAGTATCAAGGTGGAGATTGTTAGAATTTGTGATACAATATTTCCATTTGCTGAAGATTGGAATATATTATTGGTTATGGTGATAGAATATTTTCAATTAGAGAAGATTTGGGAAATATTGTTAATTTGGGTAATATAATATTTCCAAATGCAGAAGATTTGGAAGATATCAGAAATTTATTGCTCTTTTATTTGTAAAAGGGATAAGCAATAAATTGCCTACATAAGTGGAAGGATTTGAAGAAGGTTTCTTTTTGGGATAGTGAAGTAAGGAATTAATTCTCTAATTGGTTAGTTAAACAAGGATGCCTATCAAGAGAATTGGAGAATTAATTAGGCATTGATTTATATTATAAATCAATTACTTCAACCCCAAGCATTAATCCTTATATAAAGATAGGGATTAGGTGAATGTATTACCATCTCAAAAATGTGAGGTGTATCTTCTCTAAAAGTTCTTCTTCTTCCCTACTATCAATCTTTTAATTTTTCTTATTGAGAAAAGTAATAAAATCACCTCTCTCCAAGTTGACGTACACTAATAAGACGTTAGTGGAAGCACTATAAACCTCTTGTGTTATTTCTTTTATTGCTAGATCTGTGATTTCTTTGCTGGTGACTATCTGTTGTTTGTTTTGCCTTATCATCAATCCATTCCTATTCGTTTTTTATGCAACAATTGGTATCAGAGCAACTAGGTTGATTGATAAAGGGTGCTAGGCATTATGGCAAGAGATGAGGAGAATTCAGCAATTGTATCAAGGCCATATGTCAAAGGGACATATATGGCAGTAGGATCTCAGTTAGCAATAAAATGACGGAATGGGGATAAAGACTTCGAGAAGTGGCAATGAAGGATGAAAGTTGTTTTGATAAGGAATGATGGTCATCCTGTGGTGTTTGCTCCTGAGGAGTTGACGGATGATATTTCAGCTGTGTAAAGGAAGGAGATGGAACGATGGGCATTTACTACTTTACAATTAGCAATGGGAGAAAATGCCATTTTAGAGATTAGCTGTGAGACCATTGCTAAGGACATTTGGACCAAGCTGGAAAAACTCTATTTAAAGAGGTCACTAACCAACCATCTGATTTTGCTGAAGACGTTTTTCACCATGTGGATGAGAGAGGGTACTTCAGTGAAGGCACATCTTGATGTGAAGGTAGGTCTCCTATCTGAGGACTTGAAGAATCAGATGAAATGTAACACCCCACCTCCGCCAGGGTGGCTCTTGCAAGCACTCTGACTTTGGAGGGGCTTTTGAATCAGGTAAACATGCATAATGATATATCAAGGCAGAACAAGAACATATGTAAACAGAGTAAATAACATAGATAAAACAGCGGAAGATTTCAAACCATTTCAAAACAAGTCTGGTACAACATAATGTCAACTTTCCAAATAAACAAGTCTAGATAAAAACAACATCATCTGAAATACTGAAATACATAAGTACTATCCCCAAAATAAGTGATGACCATAGCTAGCTTCATGTCAAGACCGTACATGAGCTAAAATCCCACAAGCAAGCGATCAGAAATCCAGCTAAGCTCCAATATTCCCTCCCTGAGAACCTGGGGAGGGGGGGGGGGGGAACGGAAGAAAAGAGGCGAAAGAAAACAGGTCAGTCAAAAAGACTGAGTAAGCCCTACTACAATCAATGTAAACTGGTAAAGTTAACTGGCATGAGAAGCAAGGATGATCATAAGGATAACAACATACTAGCATGATGATTAACTAACAAGGTAGATAAAGGTGTCATCGCATAATCAGGTTTAAGGTTTTGCACCACACATACTAGCAAACTAACATGACTTGAATATACAAGTATTGATCCCTTGGCCCAAGCTTTGGCCCAATAACATGAAGTGACCCTAATAAGCGGTCAAACCAAACGGTCTAGTCGATCGGCTCCCTATAAGCCAAACTCGTCACGTGTTGGTGTCCATACGGCCCAAACATAATTGTAGTCAGACTGTGTCGGGTCTCCCGTCGGGTGTGTCTAGCCCTAGGATGTCAACCCCTGGACACCATAAACATGCGTGCACAGTCTCGATCTACTGGTACCCGTGCATGATTTCCCCGGCTCCGGACTACGTGCACGACCATAGTCCGTCCGGAACTACACCGGCGTACCACTCTGCCGTCGCTTTTGGTCGCTTACCTCCAGTTAGTAATCGTGCCCCCTCCCTAGCCTAGTCCCTAGGGTCTTAATGATACAAACTTGGGATTACTGCTGGAGTGGACCCCCATTGCTAGGATTTTTCTAGTGGGTTAAATACGGTTTAACCCTCTTGCTAATCATGGATTAACTTGGTTAAGTGTAACGATGAGTTCACGACTTAACCCTGATTAATCTACCAAGCCCAAATTGGTTAAGTATTAAGTGGACCTTGACTTAACCCTAATCATGAGGCATTAATTAATTTAATGCGCCTTAACCTCTCACATTAGACTTCGTTGCGGTTATTAGTTAAGCCGGGCGGGTCCGGGTAGCTTTACACCACAACTTGGTCTAACCTCGGGTTCAAGGTACAACATGGCCAACTTCTCACATTGGGTCCTATTGTTTGTAGCAACTAGTTAAGCCGATCGGTTCCGGGTAGGTTTACGCTACAAACTCAACCCAACCTCGAGTTGGTCACACTTATCTTTTCTAAGTGTCATGTCCATCATGTTTCCAAAACATATTACAAATTTTCAAGCAATTGGGTAGACCTAACTTAATAGGTAAATTCCCAATGGGTAGACCTAACTTAATAGGTAAATTCCCAAGCTTATGTTTTTATGTCTTTTAAGTTTACCCAACCCCAAACGCAATCCCATCGCTTACATATCGCAATAGCGCATAAAGGATAGAAAGAGGGAACTTGGCATAATCATGACATAAAAGTGTTGAAGCCACAAGTTCAACATGGTGGCATATGAAATGTACATATGTTCATATACTTGCATTAGGCCTCAAAAGCATGCATAAAACCAAACTTATCATATTGGTGATACATGGTGATAAATGACATGTAGAAATGGCCATAAGTTCGCATTTAGCCTCACATGCAAGTTATCATAGGGGATATGATAACTTACATGTTGCCAAAATGCAACCTTTAGCATAAAACTTGAAGCTTTATGTTCACATACTCAAGATAAGCTTGCATAACATGATAACATGGACCAAATGATCATCCCAAACTTGCATGACATACTTGCATATCATAACATATCAAACTTGCATAACATAACATGATGAACTTGCATATCATAACATATCAAACTTGCATAACATAACATGATGAACTTGCATATCATAACATATCAAACTTGCATAACATAACTTGGTAAACTTGCATATCATGGCAAACTTGCATATCATACATTTAACTTTAGAGTTTAAATATGAAAGTAGAATAGGGCTTACATTGCTTATGAAGTCACAAAAATATGACAAAGCCCTTATGCAACCAATTAAACCCAAAATGCAAGCTTCAATAGAAAAACCCTTAAGCAAAATTGATCAAAACTCTTTCTTTATGATGCAAATATGGAAACTTGACTTGAATGCAAGCTAATGATGCTCATACAAGTTTAAAAACACTTGTATGCATGGAAAATCTCTCATAGAAATTTATTTAGGAATTTTATGAAGAGAGTGGAGGCCATGATAGGATTGGTTTTGCCATAGTTTAGTTGTAGGGTTGATTAATGATGATTTAGGGTTAGGTTAGGGCGTTATTTATAGAGATTAGGACTAGTTCTAGCCTTAGGATTAAACCCTAGTTCCAATCTCAGCCCTTAAAACCGAATCTGGCCCCCAAGCTCAACACAATCTCAAAATGGTGCACCAGGCTAAACAGCCCGGCTGGACCAAGTCGACTTGGGTCCAACCAAGTCGACTCCCAAGTCGACAGGGCTGTCGACTTGGGTGCTCTGGCGGGATTTTTCCCGCCTAGCCCAATCTGACCTAATTTTTCAAATTCAAACTTGAATTTGAAATCTGTTTTTACTTTGAAATTTTCTGAAAACTTCGTTGGGCCTTAATCGGGTCATACGGACTCCGATTTTCGAAAACTCGGACTCTATTTCGCGTATTTTTCCGAGACGAACACAATGGCATAGCCCGTTTCCCTTGATTCATATTTATAAATTAAATTCTGCCTCGATTTACGCTATAACAGGTTATTGAAAATACGGGTTGTTACATTCTCCCCTCCTTAAAGGATTTCGTCCCCGAAATCTTCGAGTTAGGAAGAACGTATCCTACCATCCAATCATCCATCTACTCAAAACATCATCCACGAGCAATCATTGTCCTTACAAGATTCTAAATGTTGTATGAACATATGCAAAGGTGTGTGTATATGTACTTATCTAATGCAAATATCATCAATGCAAATTATGTTAGTGAAATGAATCCATATGTATGCAATTCCTAACATAATGTATAACATCTATATGTGTGCACATAACATACATCCATATGCAACATCCATGTGATAACACAAAATTTTCATCCATGAATAAGCATAAACACTCATGCATATGCAATATGAGGAGTGTGTGAGCCGATCTAGTGCCTAACGTGTATAATGCATCCACGAGTAACCACTTGCAAACACTTGCAACCACTTGCAACCATCAAGCATAACATGTTTCAAACACATGTTTCATCCAAAGGGTTTCTACCTAAGGTTCACATGACAAGATTATCACGATAAACTAGATAAACATGGATAACAAAGAGAAAGATATGCTAACAAAGAAAAGAGAATGAGAGTGTACCCTCAAAAAGGAATGGGTAGAGCCCACGCATCTTCTCCTCGGTTTCCCAAGTTGAGTCTTCTTCGGCTTCACCCCATTGAACCTTCACCAACTTGAACTCTCGATTCCTTAGCTTCTTGGTCTACGTCCCCAAGATACGAATCGGAGCTCTCCTCAAGGTAGCCTCTTTCTCCACTTCCACATCTTTCAGAACACTCGGCTCAACAACCTCTGCTGATTCATGTAAACACTTCCGGAGATGCGAGACATGAAAAACATCGTGTACTCCGGCAAGCTTCTCGGGCAACTCCACTCTATAAGCCTTCTGCCCGATCCTCTCTATAATAGGGAATGGTCCAACAAACCTCGGTGCTAACTTCCCAACGGCTACAAATCGGACCACATTCCGCAAAGGAGAAACCTTCACGAAAACCATATCCCCAACATCAAACTCCAAATCAGTTCTTCGCTTATCAGCATAGGATTTCTGTCGGTCTTGGGCCGCTTTCATCCGTCTCCGAATCAACTCGACCATCTCGGATGTATCTCTGATCATATCAGGCCCAAGTATAAGCTCATCTGTAGTCTCCCACCAACATGTAGGCGACTTGCACGACCTCCCATATAAAGCTTCAAATGGTGCCATCCCTATGCTTGCCTGATAACTGTTGTTATATGCAAACTCAACAAGAGGAAGATGGTTTTCCCAAGTACCACCAAAATCCAGAATACAAAGCCTAAACAGATCCTCGAGTACCCTATTCACCCTTTCGGTTTGACCGTCCGTCTGTGGGTGATAAGCCGTACTTAGATTCAACTTCGTGCCCATAGCTTCTTGCAAGCTATTCCAGAATTGACTTGTAAAGATTGGGTCACGGTCACTGACTATACTAGAACGGACTCCATGTAGTCTCTCAATCTCACGAAGATATACAGACGCTAGCCAAGATGCGGTCCTCTTGCTCTTCACCGGAATGAAATGAGCACTCTTCGTAAGTCTATCCACAATAACCCAAATGCTTGTATTCCCTTTCCTTGACCTTGGTAGCCCATCAATAAAATCCATGGAAATACTCTCCCACTTCCATAGTGGAACGTCTAGAGGATGCAATAGCCCACCGGGCTTCTTTGACTCGGCCTTAACTTGCTGGCAAATGATACATCTAGAGACAAACTCTGCCACATCCTTCTTCATCCCAGGCCAAAAGAAAATGCGCTTCATATCTTTATACATCTTATCTCCGCCCGGATGTATAGTCAACTTAGAGCGATGCGCTTCCTCAAGAACTTTTCTTACTAAATCTTCTACCATTGGAACACATAACCTTCCGTCTCTCCTCAGCCAACCCTTGTCATCAATAGAATATCGAGCGAGGTGACTAGACGCCTCTCCTCGAATTAGCTTATCCATAATCTCAACTATCTGAGGGTATTCTCTCTGCGAAGCCCCAACTTGATCAAGAAGGGTAGGTCTGAGTTCCAGAGATGCTAAAGAACCGGTCATCGACTCATTCGCCAAAGAGAAATCGAAGGTTGCCACATACTCTAAATTCTTCATCTCAACGAATAGAGGACTTAGAGTCAACCTTTTTCTACTCAATGCATCAGCCACCACATTCCCCTTGCCAAGGGTATAAGCTATCTCAAAATCATAGGACGCCAAGAATTCCATCCATCTTTGTTGCCTCAGATTCAGATCCTTTTGAGAAAAGAGATACTTCAATGACTTGTGATCGGTATAAAGCTCAAATCTTTCTCTCAGAAGATAATGGCGCCAAGCCTTGAGTGCATATACTATTGCTGCCAACTCTAAGTCATCAGTGGGATAATTCTTCTCATGCACCTTGAGTTGTCTACCGCCAAAGCATATCACCCTTCCTTCTTGCATTAGAACAGCTCCTAACCCCGTGCCACATGCATCGGTGTATACTGTAAATAACTTCCCTCCATCGGGCAAAGCTAGAATAGGTGCTGATGTGAGAGCTCTCTTGAGCTTCTGAAAAGCAAGCTCGCATTCTATGCTCCAAGCAAAAACTAAATTCTTCTTCGTCAATTTAGTGAGAGGAGCGGAAATCTTCGCGAAGTCCTTGATGAACTTCTGGTAAAAGCCTGCAAGACCTAGAAAACTTCTCACTTCGGTTGCATTCCTTGGAGTCTTCCAATCCTGAACTGCAACTACCTTAGCGGGATCCACCGCTAAGCCTTGCTTAGATACTATATGCCCAAGGAATCTAACTTCCCTTCTCCAAAAGTGACACTTGGAGAACTTGGCCTTCAACCGATGCGCTCTAAGCGTATCCATCACCTCCACGAGATGCCTTGCGTGCTCTTCCTCATCCTTAGAGAAGATCAGAATATCATCTACGAAGACCACGACAAACTTGTTCAAGAACTCCCTGAACACCCTACTCATCAAGTCCACGAAATATGTGGGTGCATTAGTCAAGCCGAACGGCATGACAAGCCATTCGAAGAATCCATCTGGAGTTCTGAACGCAGTGTTGTCTATACTATCTTCAGCTACCCTGAGCTGATGGAATCCAGTAGCAAGATCAAGCTGAGAGAAAACAGAAGCACCGACAAGCTGGTCAAAGAGATCATCAATCCTTGGTAACGGGTGTCTGTTCTTCTTAGTCAGCTTATTCAACTCTCGATAGTCAACACAAAGTCGGAGAGAACCATCTGCCTTGGTAGCAAATACCACAGGCGCTCCCCATTCAGATATACTTCATCTAATGAAGTTCTTCTCAAGCAACTCCTTCACTTGCTTACTTAGCTCCCGCCTTTCACGCGGAGCCATGTGCCGAACGGGCAAAGAAACCGGCTTTGCATTATCCACCAGGTAAATGCGGAAATCAATCTCTCGCTTAGGGGTAACCCCCTAACTTCATCGAAAACATCCGGATACTCTCGAACCACTCTCACAGACTGAAGAGTTTCCATTGACGAGTCGAGTGATTCAAGATAGCACAACATGACGGGACCTCTCGGATTACAAGAAATCTCTAGGGTGTTTCCGAGGCGAGTCACGAGCCTCACAACCCTATGCTCACAATCAAGGATGGCTCCATATCTGGACAACCAATCCATGCCCAATATCAATCCGTATCCCCTAAAACCAAGAACATAAGCACTACACAAGAACTCTACACTCAGTATAGAGATCCTCAAATCCCCACATATCATAGACAAATGGGCGGAACCCCCAATAGGATTTGAGACACAGACGGGATCCTCTACCAAGCTAGTACTAAGGTGCAAACTATCAACAAGATCGGATGAGATAAAGCTATGCGATGCACCTGAATCAAACAAGGTACGAACTGGAAAATCAGAAATATATACAAGGCTCTCAACAGAAATACTACCTCGGTCGGGAACTGGAGCGGCATTGAGAGCATGAACTTGCCCTCCTGAAGGTCCAGCACGCTGAGTCTGACCCTGGCCTTGCCCTTGCCTCTTCGGGCAATCCTTACTGAAATGTCCAGTCTCACCGCAGAAAAAGCATTCACCATTCTTCCTTTTCCTCTTCTTACAATCCTTAATAAGATGCCCAACTGAACCACAATAATGGCACTTCCCCTTGTTGTTCTTTCCCTTGTTGTTGTTCCCCTTGTTGCCTTGACTCTTGTTCTTGTTCTTGTTCTGATTGCCTTGACTGCTCTGACCACTTGGATTACCCTGATTTCCTTTCCCCTGGGAATCAGTCTTCTTGGCTTGAGCATCATTCACCTTGATCTCTTTCTTGGCATCTCCCTGAAGTAACGCCATATCAACCAAGCTCTCAAACGTGGCCCCATGGGGAATATGTGACATAGCCAATCCCTGCAACGGCTCATTCAAACCTCTAACAAAACGAAGAGCCTTCTTCTCAGGAGTATTCACCATATCCAAGACAAAACGAGCTAACTGATTGAACTTGTTCACATATTCTTTGACAGACATATCTCCTTGTTTCAAAGTTATGAACCTCTCCATTTGCAGATTCTCCTCAACAGAAGATAGAAACTTAAGCACGAACCTTGCCCTGAAATCGGCCCAAGTCTCAATAGGCCTAGTACCATTGGTGACTTCCCACCAATAAGCGGCTTCATCCTTCATAAGCCAAACCGCCAACAAGATCTTCCTCTGATCGTCTAATCCAAAGATAGCAAATAAATCCTCGGTCTCTTTCAACCAATTTCTGGCCTCTACAAAAGTCTCAGTGCCTTGAAAGTTCTTGCCACCCATTGCTTTGAAATCCTTGCAAGTCTTTGCGAAGTCAGCTTGAGGATGCTGAGGGGGAGGAGGAAGAGGAACCTCAGCGAAAGGAGGAGGAAAATTAACTACAGGAGGAGGAACATTAGCGATAGGAGGAGGAACATTTGCGGGGCCGGCTTCGGTCGCCCTAGCCTCCAAAAGTCTCCTATACCAAACAGGTACGTGTACTCCCTCCGGAATAGCAAAGTTATCGGCCATACTGAAAAAGAAAAAGACAGATTCAGAATGGAGAAAAACGAAGGAATTTTTGCTAATGGCTTTTTGGGGAATAGCCTTTAAAATAAACTAGACTTTCCTTTGGAAAATACTTTATACTTGGTTTTGAAAATAGTTTTCAAAAAGTTTTCTAAAAACCTTTTTGTTCCCTCTCGTAAACCTGGCTCTGATACCAAATGTAACACCCCACCTCCGCCAGGGTGGCTCTTGCAAGCACTCTGACTTTGGAGGGGCGTTTGAATCAGGTAAACATGCATAATGATATATCAAGGCAGAACAAGAACATATGTAAACAGAGTAAATAACATAGATAAAACAGCAGAAGATTTCAAACCATTTCAAAACAAGTCTGGTACAACATAATGTCAACTTTCCAAATAAACAAGTCTAGATAAAAACAACATCATCTGAAATACTGAAATACATAAGTACTATCCCCAAAATAAGTGATGACCATAGCTAGCTTCATGTCAAGACCGTACATGAGCTAAAATCCCACAAGAAAGCGATCAGAAATTCAGCTAAGCTCCAATATTCCCTCCCTGAGAACCTGAGGGGGGGGGGGGGGGGACGGAAGAAAAGAGGCGAAAGAAAACAGGTCAGTCAAAAAGACTGAGTAAGCCCTACTACAATCAATGTAAACTGGTAAAGTTAACTGGCATGAGAAGCAAGGATGATCATAAGGATAACAACATACTAGCATGATGATTAACTAACAAGGTAGATAAAGGTGTCATCGCATAATCAGGTTTAAGGTTTTGCACCACACATACTAGCAAACTAACATGACTTGAATAAACAAGTATCGATCCCTTGGCCCAAGCTTTGGCCCAATAACATGAAGTGACCCTAATAAGCGGTCCAACCAAACGGTCTAGTCGATCGGCTCCCTATAAGCCTAACTCGTCATGTGTTGGTGTCCATACGGCCCAAACATAATTGTAGTCAGACTGTGCCGGGTCTCCCGTCGGGTGTATCAAGCCCTACGGTGTCAACCCCTGGACACCATAAACATGCGTGCACAGTCTCGATCTACTGGTACCCGTGCATGATTTCCCCGGCTCCGGACTACGTGCACGACCATAGTCCGTCCGGAACTACACCGGCGTACCACTCTGCCGTCGCTTTTGGTCGCTTACCTCCAGTTAGTAATCGTGCCCCCTCCCTAGCCTAGTCCCTAGGGTCTTAATGATACAAACTTGGGATTGCTGCTGGAGTGGACCCCCATTGCTAGGATTTTTCTAGTGGGTTAAGCACGGTTTAACCCTCTTGCTAATCATGGATTAACTTGGTTAAGTGTAACGATGAGTTCACGACTTAACCCTAATTAATCTACCAAGCCCAAATTGGTTAAGTATTAAGTGGACCATGACTTAACCCTAATCATGAGGCATAAATTAATTTAATGCGCCTTAACCTCTCACATTAGACTTCGTTGCGGTTACTAGTTAAGCCGGGCGGGTCCGGGTAGCTTTACACCACAACTTGGTCTAACCTCGGGTTCAAGGTACAACATGGCCAACTTCTCACATTGGGTCCTATTGTTTGTAGCAACTAGTTAAGCCGGTCGGTTCCTGGTAGGTTTACGCTACAAACTCAACCCAACCTCGAGTTGGTCACACTTATCTTTTCTAAGTGTCATGTCCATCATGTTTCCAAAACATATTACAAATTTTCATGCAATTGGGTATACCTAACTTAATAGGTAAATTCCCAATGGGTAGACCTAACTTAATAGGTAAATTCCCAAGCTTATGTTTTTATGTCTTTTAAGTTTACCCAACCCCAAACGCAATCCCATCGCTTACATATCGCAATAGCGCATAAAGGATAGAAAGAGGGAACTTGGCATAATCATGACATAAAAGTGTTGAAGCCACAAGTTCAACATGGTGGCATATGAAATGTACATATGTTCATATACTTGCATTAGGCCTCAAAAGCATGCATAAAACCAAACTTATCATATTGGTGATACATGGTGATAAATGACATGTAGAAATGGCCATAAGTTCGCATTTAGCCTCACATGCAAGTTATCATAGGGGATATGATAACTTACATGTTGCCAAAATGCAACCTTTAGCATAAAGCTTGAAGCTTTATGTTCACATACTCAAGATAAGCTTGCATAACATGATAACATGGACCAAATGATCATCCCAAACTTGCATAACATACTTGCATATCATAACATATCAAACTTGCATAACATAACATGATGAACTTGCATATCATAACATATCAAACTTGCATAACATAACATGATGAACTTGCATATCATAACATATCAAACTTGCATAACATAACTTGGTAAACTTGCATATCATGGCAAACTTGCATATCATACATTTAACTTTAGAGTTTAAGTATGAAAGTAGAATAGGGCTTACAATGCTTATGAAGTCACAAAAATATGACAAAGCCCTTATGCAACCAATTAAACCCAAAATGCAAGCTTCAATAGAAAAACCCTTAAGCAAAATTGATCAAAACTCTTTCTTTATGATGCAAATATGGAAACTTGACTTGAATGCAAGCTAATGATGCTCATACAAGTTTAAAAACACTTGTATGCATGGAAAATCTCTCATAGAAATTTATTTAGGAATTTTATGAAGAGAGTGGAGGCCATGAGAGGATTGATTTTGCCATAGTTTAGTTGTAGGGTTGATTAATGATGATTTAGGGTTAGGTTAGGGCCTTATTTATAGAGATTAGGACTAGTTCTAGCCTTAGGATTAAACCCTAGTTCCAATCTCAGCCCTTAAAACCGAATCTGGCCCCCAAGCTCAACACAATCTCAAAATGGTGCACCAGGCTAAACAAACCGGCTGGACCAAGTCGACAGCCAAGTCGACAGGGCTGTCGACTTGGGTCCCACCAAGTTGACTCCCAAGTCGACAGTAGGGCTGCACAAAGTATGGATTGGGTCGGGTTAGACCAAATACTTTATCCGACCCGCATAGGTATGGGTTTAAGGTAGCTCAACCCGTACCCAACCCTATATGTGGTTGGATATGGGTTGGGTTGAAGTATGGGTTGGGTCGGGTTAAGTAAGGTTGGGTTGGGTCACTTGAATACAATAAAAAATGAGAATATGAGGGATTTTTTCTAAAAATTATATCAAAATATTCAACATAATATATCAGATTTTAGCTAGCATAATGCATTTAAAATAACCGATTCATTACAAGACATATAATTAAAATTTCATTGTAAAACACATCATATGAAATTAATTTACTACATAGTTGAGCAAGTGTTTCATTTTAAAATACATTAAAATGCTCTTTAAAATATATTTATCAAATTCTATCTAGTTTGGATTGACATGAAATGTTTTTTTGTACATTTATTATAGAATACATAAACATTATTCCGGGATTATACTATTCTAATTTTAATTGGATGGATATTAAATTAGTTTTTTTAAATAGGTTTGGGTTGGGTTAAAATGAGGTTGGGTTGAACAAAATGTCAAACCCGACCCGCATATAGTATGGGTTACAAATTGTAACCCATATCCGACCCGAACTAGGATGGGTTGGGTTGGGTTTATGTGGGTTGGGTCGGGTTGGTGGGTTGGGTCGGGTTGGATATGGGTTGTGTGCAGCCCTAGTCGACAGGGCTGTCGACTTGGGTGCTCTGGCGGGATTTTTCCCGCCTAGCCCAATCTGACCTAATTTTTCAAATTCAAACTTGAATTTGAAATCTGTTTTTAATTTGAAATTTTTCTGAAAACTTCATTGGGCCTTAATCGGGTCATACGGACTCCGATTTTCGAAAACTCGGACTCTATTTCGCGTATTTTTCCGAGACGAACGCAATGGAAAAGCCCGTTTCCCTTGATTCAGATTTATAAATTAAATTCTGCCTCGATTTACGCTATAACAGGTTATTGAAAATACGGGTTGTTACAAAGGGGTTGAGTTAAAGTAGAGGAGGAAGTAGTACGGAAGCCTTTTTAGCTGGTATGTAGAGAGGGGAGAAAAAGAAGAAAATAAAGTCAAGAGATGGGAAGCACTGTACTTGGAGAGTCAAGGGTTGGAGCCTACGGTTCTCATGGAAAGATGTCAAAGCTAGGCATACGAGAACGAACTTTGAGTTTCTGCATAGGCAGAATGTGATCAAAGGGGAAAACTTCAACAGGGTGGGATTTTGCCAAGAGGATGTGCTTGATAAGCGGAAGAAGGGATCGTCTGAAGTTGGTCAGAGATAAAAGGAGAAAGCAGTGGATATGCATAAGTCTTTGCAGACTGCTAAGTTCGGGCGTTGTTCGAACTGGAATCGCTTATCGAAATGTTAGGTGCCACATGGTGCAACGGTATGGGGAGAGGGTTGAAATGGTTCATGGAGACGTTTGTTTTCATGGTGAAGACTGATAGATCTTACTTAAAGGGGTTACTTTGTACACTTTGTTTGCAGGCGGTGGCGTTGTCGGAGTTTGTTGAAAAAAGTGTAATGGTTGCTGGCCATGCCGAAGCTCGTTGGGGAAAGTAACCATGGTGTCTTGTCTGAGACGGTGCTTAGATTAAGAGGATGTAGGTACTATGCTTTCAAGGAAATATAGTATCAAGGTGTAGATTGTCAGAATTTGTGATACAATATTTCCATTTGCTAAAGATTGGAATATATTATTGATTATGGTGATAAAATATTTCCAATTAGAGAAGATTTGGGAAATATTGTTAATTTGAGTAGTATAATATTTCCAATTGCAGAAGTTTTGGAAGATATCAGAAATTTATTGCTCTTTTATTTGTAAAAGGGATAGGCAATAAATTACCAACATAAGTGGAGGGATTTGAAGAAGGTTTCTTTTTGGGATAGTGAAGTAAGGAATTAATTCCCTAATTGGTTTGTTAAAAAAGGAAGCCTATCAGGAGAATTGGGGAATTAATTAGGCATTGATTTATATCATAAATCAATTACTTCAAAGCCAATCATTAATCCTTATATAAGGATAGGGATTAGGTGAATGTATTATCATTTCAAAAATGTGAGGTGTATCATATCTAAAAGTTCTTCTTCTTTCCTACTATCAGTCTTGTAATTTTTCTTATTGAGAAAAGTAATAAAATCTCCTCTCCCCAAGTGGACGTACAATAACAAGACGCTAGTGGAACCACTATAAACCTCTTGTGTTATTTCTTTTATTGCTAGATCTGTGATTACTTTGCAGGTGACTATCTGTTGTTAGTTTTGCCTTACCATCAATCTGTTCCTATTTGTTTTTTCCACAACAATATGTTGGCTTATATCAGTCACATGTTTTATATAGAATAATAGCACATATCCATAATCCGAAATATCGTCTTACCATAAAATGTAACGAGGAGGAGGGGAAGGGGGTGAAATGTATACTTTAATCCACAATGGTGAAAAATAATAGAAATTATAATAAAATGGTATACATATGAACATGTACTAAAATGCCGAAAATTGATTTATGCTAGTCATTGCGGAGGGAGATAATAATCTAAAATTTTCTATATCAACACACATTAGCATTAGATGTAACTACAGTACAATATGCTGATCGTTTAAATGCTTCTGTACCACACTTGTAGATACTAAATAAATTGAAATTAGATTACACCAACTCATTTTACTTAATTACATCAGATCCTGATATTTTCCATTAACATGTTTTACTTAATATTAAATTAAGTCCAAGCTATTCAAATTAACATGTTTGCATATTCTTCCCTTTTGTAATTACCCCAAATTTATAGTCAAAGGTTCTCTAATTATAATATGTCCAATTCTCGTTATTATCATCACAAGTTATTCCAATTTTAGTTATACGCAATTCTTAACTAAAATGGCCTAGACTCAGTGTAAATAAAAAGGAAAAAGGAGAAAACAGATCGAAACTCAATACTAAACAAATAGGCATATAAAAGACTATATATAAATAAAAGACTAAAAAGGGGAACAGGAAGAAATATGTATGCATGAACTTATAATAACTGTAAACAGAAGGGATAAATGATAGTAAAACATAGATACATATATACATATATACACTATTACTTTTCATATCTGTATCGTTATCGTCAAAATACTGTTTTGTTAAAGTAGATATAAAAAAGAACTATAACTAACAGAGATGTATGATAACTCCAGAAATAGTCCTTCAGAAAAGTAGTTGTTTTTGTAGAAAAAATAAAATTGTCCTTCAATCTATCTTTCGTAAGCATATCTACATTTTTCCTATTATAGAACATAGTTTAGAGGAAGGAGATGAAGAATGTTTGTGTGCAAGAAAATGAGTGAGATAGCTAGCCTATTTACAGAATAACTAGGATAATACTAAACCATTAGATATTAGGTTTATAAATCCAACTGTACATATCAAGTTGAATCAGCGTATGAATATAACAAAGAAAACAGTCTAGATACAGATACAGGAATCCTGCGTGTATGCAGGTGGGTCGACCCCCTTACCCACTGTGTCCACCCATGGGTCGACCTGCCTTAGGCCTTGGTCAACCCATGTGTTGACCTAGTTCGGGCTGGGTAACCCACTTACCGTTGGTTCCTGGGTTTATTTATTTATTTGAACTGTTTTTTGGCAAGACCGACCGGTTTTTATAGTGTTCCGTAACACTTTTTTATTATTTCAAAATATAAATACAAAAAAGTTCAGGTGATATGTTGTGTACATATCAACTATTCGGTTTTTAAGGTGGACCATCCACCGTCAACAGCATTTAAAGTGGGCCATCCAATGATGTCACTTCATGCAGAGAGGACTTACATGCTACATATATACTAAAAAAACAGTAAATAACATAAACACATAACATATACAAGTGTTGTGAACAGCATCACATGCTAATTTCCAAGTGCAAGAGCCAGCAGATTACATGGGCCATGAGCCACAAAAGAGCATGGCTTCACTGTTCTGTTGCTGGTAAGGTGGGAAGAGTTCTCTCAATTGTGGTAGGCGATAGCAAGCTCTACAAACCAATGAGAGTGGAGCAGAAATATGACATAGAATTACGATGACCATAGCATAGGCTTGAAGATCCAGGGTCATGGCAACATTAACATGCGCCAAACATAAACACCAAAACTGGATCACACAGTCATAATATCCAACACTGATATGCCTATGTTCAGGGCAAAGCCTCTTGTGTATAGCCTAAATGTTGAAGAAACAACAAAGCATAATCCAATATTGATATTTAAAGGAATAGAGTTACATAGGCGGATCTGCGATCCACTATCCAAGTAAACAGACCAAAAACTTCAGCAAAGTAATTGTAGAAATTAGACAAAGAAATTGAGGGAAAATGGATCTCGGATCAATGACATAGCCTAAAACAGATCTGAAAAGTAGCAGATCGAATTTCATGGGAGGCCAAATTCCAGAACAACAGAAAGCAAATCACAACACCAAAAAAGGATTACAACTTACGGCTTCGACAGAACCGTCGATCTAGATCTAAGAAAACCAACAACAAAAAAACTTACCCACTAACAAGTACAAACTAACACCGAGATAATCGGTCTAATACAACCCTATCACAAAGGAAGGGTTGGATCTGCCTTCGAAAGACCACTAGCTAGTCCGGATCTCTGAGGTTGATAAGAACTGATCTTAAGAGCATCAGTAAGCCATAGTCATTTCAACGAAGCGAGAAAGTGAGCATATATCTAGGGTTGAACTGGAAAATGGAAAGCTCGAGCCAGGCGAAAAGGAAAAAAACTAGGTATCACAGTTGATGAGGGGAAGGAGAGGAGGGAAGCATGGATAATATTAGGTTAAGATGAGGATGGAAGAAGAGGAGGAGAAGCATGGATGCGATTTGGTAAAGATGTGGATGGAAGAAAGTGAAGTTGGCTGCTGATAGACCTAGTCCCCATGGCGACCCCGAATACGAGCTATGTATGTTGTGATTTCTATAGTCAGAGGTGAAATTCTTGGATTTATAAAAGACGAACAACTGCGAAAGCATTTGCCAAGGATGTTTTCATTAATAAAGAATGAAAGTTGGGGACTCAAAGATGATCGGTTATTTATTTGAACTTTGAATATAGTTTAATCTTCTTCAATACACAACTTTTTCATACATTATCCAATTTACAAAAAACAAGGGTCTATATGAACTAGAATTTTGTAATGAACGCAACGGTAAAGTCCGTTTTACTTAGTTCTGGATATTTTATTAATTAATATTCATTTTATTATCTTTCTTATATAATTATGGTGTATTAAATTATGAGGTATGACATTCTCCCCTCCTTAAAGGATTTTGTCCCCAAAATATCTAAGTTAAGGAGAATGTTATTATATAGATCCTTCACCCATCTACTCATCCATCAACCACTGACATCCATTGCCCTTAAAATTTCTAATGATTTGTATGAGCATATGTAAAGGTGTTGTGTATACGTCCCTATACTAACGTGAAAATCAGGCAGTCGACTAATTCAGTTAACCTCTTTAATGCGATATATGTCAGTCCCATGTATCCAATATGTATGCAAAGAATCCTAATAATACATATAAGTTCTATATGTATGCATAATCATTCACCAAAATGCAACATCCATGTGATGATTCATCTATTTTCATCCATTGAAAATTAAAATGAGCACACATCCATATGCAATATGTAAGTGCTTGAGCCGATATAGTGCCTAATGTGTGTGCATATGCATCCACTGGCAACCACTGGCAAACACTTTCATCCACTTGCATCCATAAATCATAACATGTCTCAAACACATGTTTCCAACTATAGGCTTCTAGCTAAGGATCGAAATTCGAATGATAGGATAAACATACTTGAATGATAGAAACAATAGATTGAAATTCAAAAGCTTAGAAAGGAAATTAAGAACGTACTCTCAAAGAGAAAACGGTAAGAAGCGCGAATCTTGTCGTCGGGTTCCAATGTCACATCGTCGTGGCCTTCTCCCCATTGCATACTAAATTTATCTCCTTGTTGCATAGTTTCTTAGTCTCCGATCCAAGAATGTGGGTAGGAACTTTCCTAATTGAAGCCTCCTTTTCCACTTCAACATCCACAAGCGTGCTCAGCTCTACTACATCTAATGAATCATGTAGACATTTCCTCAAATGGGAAATGTGGAAAACATCATGAACTCCTACCAGCCTCTCTGGTAGTCTAACCCTATAGGACATCTGGCCTATCCTCTAAACTATGGGGAATGCCCTACGAACCTCGGGGACAACTTCCCTACTAATAAAAAGCGAACAACATTTCTTAGAGGAGACATCTTGATAAAGACTAAGCTTGCAACCTAAAATTCCAAATCAGTCCTCAGCCTATCAGCATATGACTTATGCCTATCCAGAGCCGCCTTCATCTGTCTGCAAATAAGGTCTATCTTCTTAGAACTCTCTCTCACCATCTCTGCTTAAGTAGAAGTATGTCCGTAGACTCATACCAACATGTCGGCGATCAGCAAGGTTGTCCATAAAGTGCTTTGAAGGGTGCCATCCCAGTGCTTGACCGATAACAATTATTGTAGGAAAATTCGACCAATGGTTGATGATCCTCCGATGTCCCTTCGAAGTTTAGGATATGGAGTCTCAAAAGATCCTCGAGAGCCCTATTGACCCTCTCAGTTTGTACCATCGATCTAAGGGTGGTAAGTTATGCTCATTTGTAACTCTGTACCTAGTGCCTCTTGCAACCTCTTCCAAAAAAATTACTTGTGAAGATAGGGTCACGGTCACTAACTATACTGTAAGGTACTCCATGGAGTTGGATGATCTCTCTAAGGTATACCGATGCTAGCTAAGTTGTTGTCCTCATGCTCTTGACGGGGATAAAATGAGCGCTCTTCGTAAGTCTGTCAACTATAAACCATATACTCATACTGCCCTTCCTCAATCTGGCCAGTCCATCAATAAAGTTCATAGAGACGCTTTCCCACTTCGAATATGGGACATCCAACGGTTGAAGCAATCCGCCAAGTTTCCTCTGTTTAGCCATTACTTGCTGGCAATTCAAATAATGGACCACAAACTCTGCAACATCCTTCTTCATACCAGTCCAATGGAAAACTCTCCTTATATATCGATACATCTTGTCACCGCCCAGATGGATAGTGATCCGAGAGTGATGAACCTCCTCAATAACCGTCCTCAAAAAGTCTCCAGAACACAGAGCCTTCCATCTCGATGCAGCCACCCTTCTCGTCTATAGAATATCTAGCTAGGTTACTAGAGATCTCTCCTCCACTTAGTGTATCCAGGATGTCCACCAACTATAGGTCCTCTCACTGTGTTGATCCAATGCGCCCCATGAGAGTTGGTTGCACCTCCAATGATGCCAACAAACCAGGCATAAAATCCTTAGATGGCCTAAACTCAAAGGTCGATGTATACTCCAAGCTCCACCTATCTACGAATAGAGGAATCAGGGGTCATCCTCTGCCTACTCAATGCGCCCGCAACCACATTACCCTTGCCTGGAGTAAAGTTATCTCAAAATCGTAAGACGCAACGAACCCATCCACCGTTGTTGCCTTAAATTGAGATCCTTCTACGGGAACAAGTATTTGAGTAACTTATGATCCGTGTTAAGCTCAAATCTCACTCCAAGTAGATAGTGTCGCCAGGACTTAAGTGCGAACACTATTGCAGCCAACTTCAAGTCATGGGTATGGTAGTTCTTCTCATGAACTCTCAACTTCCTACTACCATAGCACACCACCCTCCCTTCTTGAGTCAACATGGCACCTAACCTTAAGCCACAAGCATCTATATAGACTGTAAACACCTTGCTACCGTCAGAAAAAGTCAGACCAGGGGCTAATGTCAGTGCCCTCTTGAGCCTCTGGAATGCATCGATCTTCGCAGTCTATACTCCAAGTGAAAGCCAAGTTCTTCTTTGTCAGGTGGGTGAGTGGGGATAATATCCTCGCAAAGTCCATAATGAACTTTCTATAATAGCAAGCCAACCCAAGGAACTCCTCACCTCTGTCGCGCTATTAGGAGCCTTCTAATCTTGAACCACGACAACCTTAGCGGGGTCCACCTCTATCCCATCCTTTGAGACAACATGCCCTAGGAACCTTTCTTCCTTTCTCTAGAAATGACACTCAGAAAATTTTTCCTTAAGCTGATGTAATCTGAGAGTGCGTAGAACCTCTCCTAAGTGTGTGGCATGTTCCTCCTTGTTTCTTAGAAAATCAGAAAGTCATCCACGAAGACCACTACAAACTTGTTTAAGAACTCTCAAAACACGTTACTCATCAGATCCACAAAGTACGTAGGTGAATTGGTCAGCCCAAAAGGCATGACTAGACACTTAAAGAAACCATATGGAGTTCTGAAAGTAGTCTTGTCAATTCTATCATCTGGTCCCCTCGGCTGTTGAAATCCAATGACCAGATCCAATTGCAAGAAAACTGAGGTGCCTACTAACTGATCAAACAAGTCATCAACCCTTTGGAAGAGGATGCCCATTCTTCTTGGTTAGCTTATTCAACTCCCTGTAGTCCACGCAGAGACATAGAAAGCCATCTGCCTTGGTCGCAAAGACGACTGGAGCTCCCAACTTAAATATGCTCCGTCTAATGAATCCCTTCTCAAATAGCTCACCAACTTTCTTGTTCAACTCCCTCCTCTCCCTAGGATCCATGTGGCACACTGGTAAAGAAACTAACTTCGCATTCTCTACCAAGTAAATATGGAAGTCTATCTCTCGCATCGGAGGTAATCCTCTAGCCTCATCAAACATGTCTGAATAATCTCTTACTATGGAACTGATCGAAGATAGTCTATTGAAGCATCAAGCGAATCTAAGAAACTGAGCATAACAGACCCTCATGGGTCACATGAAATCTCAGGAGTGCTACCTTGGCATGTCATAAGCCTAACGACTCCCCTTTCATAAATTAGAATAGCACCAAACATGGCTAGCCAATCCATTCCTAGAAGCAACTCATAATCCATAAAGCCCAGAGCATATGCATCGCATTCGAACTCAACGCCCATAATAGAGATTCGCAAACCCCAACTTATCATAGATAAATGAGTCATACCCACTAGCGATGAGCATGGTGCGGTTTGGTGCGGTTTTAACTTAAAACCGCACTCTGAACCGCTAGGGTGTGGTTTTCAAAAGTAAGAACCGGAACCGAACCAAGAACCGTTGGTGCAGTTCGGTTGTAAAAGTGCGGTTTCAATTTTTAAAAGTGCGGTTTCGGTTTTAAATACAATTAATAAAAAAAAAGGCGGCGTTCCCTAACCAGTCAGTATGAACATAACATTATCACACATAAACACAACCTAGTCATAACAATCAATATTTGCTCAAAAATGTAACCAGCGATAAATACAACCTTGTCCATTTCTCAATCCAAGTAAACTATATATTTTATTATGCTTCTAGATGAAATGGAGTAAAATGTAAGCATTTAAATGGATACAAGACAAAGTGTTGTTGGAATGCAAGTAATGAAGGCTTGAAAAAAGATACAAGACAAAGTGATGTTGGAATGCAAGCATTTATAAACTATATCGGTGCGGTTTCGATTTTGCGGTTTGAGAAAAGATAAAAACCGAAACCGGACCACACTAATGGTGATGTTTCATTGGTTTTGCTGTTTTATTTCGGTGCGGTTTTTTAAAATGCGATTTTTAGCGGTTTTATGCGGTTTCGGTTTGTAATCGGTTTTCCAGCTCATCCCTAATACCCGCTATGGGGTTTAAGACTATAATAGGATTAGAAACAATACTAGTGTCTAGGTGCATATTATCTACCACATAATTGTATAAAAATGAGTGAGAGGAGATGGAATCAAAAAGAATCCTAATAGGGTAGTCAAAAATAGAAATCAAACCTTCAACCGTGACTTTCCTAACTCTATCCGATCCACCAACCTAAGCTACCTCTCGAGCATGTACTTGTCCTCCAGACGATCCTACCTTCTGACCTTGCTTGTTAGAGCACTGCCTCGTGAAATGTCCAGCTTGACCACAACTGAAACAAACATTCTTCATTTTCTTTCAATCCCTCACAAAGTGTCCAAAAGCCCCACAATCATGGCATTTAATCTATGTCTTGATCAGAGCCTTATCAGGATTTCCTCCGTTCTTTGGCGCCCCCTTCTTGGGACACCATTTCCTTTTCTCTGTCTTAGGTCGTGCTTCCTTAGTCTTGACTTCCTTCTTCTCCTCTTTATTGTCCTTATGCATCAATGCCATGTCAACTAGCCTCTTGAAACTCGCCCTCATCAGGATGTGCATAAATGCTAGTCCTTGGAGAGATTGATTTAACTCTCTCGTGAATCACTTTACTGACATACTTCCTTGTTTGAAACCCAAAAACTTCTCCATCTGCGTTCCTTCTTCTACTTGCGATAAGAACTTCATCTTAATTCTACGTCTAAAATCACCTCAAGTAGCTACGGGCCGCTCTACCTGTGTCACCTCCCACTAGTTTGAAGCTTCTTACTTCAGTTGCCAAGCGACCAACTGAATCTTTCTTCTATTTTTGAGCTCAAAAAGATCAAACACACTCTCTATTTCTCTAAGCCAATTGCGCATCTCGACAAAACTCTTAGTACCATGAAATGTCTTGCCTCTCATTGCATAGAAGTCCTTATAAAGCTTAGAAAAGTAGACTACAGGAGGAGTTGAAGCTACTGTTGTAACAGTTGGGGGTGGAGAATCTCCTTGTACTTCCGCAGATGTCGTATCCTCTAAGTATCTATGAAAACATGTCGGAAGCGGAATGCCCTCGGGAAGGTTAGGAACCCCAGACATGTTGAAAAAGAGAAGAAGTAAGGATTCAAAAAGAGATCAAATAAATTTGGTATATGACTTGAGTGGATATGTTTTTCAAAAATAGATTTTACTTGAGAATACTTTGCTTTGAAAATTCTTTTTTAAATTTTTTTTCTCTTCTCTTGTAACATTTAGCTCTGATACCAAGTGCGACACCCTACGTCCCATAATGTCACCCACAAGAGGATGCATTATGTTTAGTGAAGCGCAATAAGTATATAATAATTGAAATTCACAAGACAGAATATAAATAGTAGTAGAAGAACTTTTGTTTTTATTAAAAACCATTATTTCTTACCAATTACAACATCACATCTTTACATTTTTCAAATACCAAAAACCATAGCTGAAATCATTTGTTTCATAACACAAATCATCAGAGTACAAAACCATAGAATCATATCCTTCCTCAACAGCCATAACAATATAGAACAAAAGTCAAAGTGATAGAAATAGTCAAAAGAAATCCAAGCTGAAAGAAATCACGGTCATTGTTGAAAACTACCACCCTGAGAACCTGGGGGGGAAAGGAAAAGAGAGAAGGAAAAACAAAATAGGTCGGACATAAAGTCTGGCGAGTTCCATTGATTTTTAGTATCAGCATATGATAAGAGGTATCAAGCTGGATAAATGTTATTAGATATGAAAATGCAGTAAAATATGCAAGTACAAAATAAACGTGATAGCAAAGCAAGGTAATGATCAAGTAAGCTTCTCATTTATATCCAAGAACAAGTTTCTGCACTAACTATCAGGATTAAGTTTTAACCTAATTACTACCAATGTGATCGGCTTCTTACTACACAAATGTTCTGTGCCAGCCACCACAGCATAGGATATCAGTCCCTAACCCGTCAACTTATAAGACACAGACTTGTTCGTTGGTGTTACTACGGCTTGGTTTCCCCTATCGAACCCATGCACGCTCATGACTCCATTAGAATGCGCACACCCACCTTCCACCTTTGAACGTCTTAATATCCAGATCAGTAAAGCGTTCCCTTGCCCTTACTAGTGTACGGCCCCTCTATAATACCAACAGGGATACTGACTAATATGGGTTTCACATAACAAGATTGACTTAAGCTATCTCCTAATCTTGTGCCCCCAAACTAGGATTTTAGGTGTCCCAAAACTGGATATAAGCAGGAAGACATGAGACCTCTTAGCTTATAAATTAACAAATTTAACTTAGCAGATTTAACTTCATTAATAAATAAGGTTGTAAATGACATTTTCTATAAATGCTATCCTATGTACAACCCCCTTCCCAAAAAAGCACCTGCTCAAATGTATATATCTATATATATATATATATATATATATATATATTACAGTAACTCGTTTTACTTTATTACATCTAATCCTCGTAATTTCCATTTGCATGTTTTACTTAATAATATTAAGTCAAAGATATTCATATTAAAATGTTTGCATATTCTTCCCTTTTGTGATTAACCCAAATTTGTAGCCGAAGGTTCTCTAGTTATAGCATGCCCAATTCTCCTTATTGTCATTACAATTTATTCCGATCTTCCCAAGTTATGTGTACTTCTTAACGAAAATAACATAGACTCTCAATTACCTAGGTTTGGTGTAAATATAATGGAAAAAGAAGAAAATAGATCTAAACTTAATACTGAACAAGTAGGCATATAAAAGACTGTAAGTAAATAGAAAAAGGGATAGGCTGAATGATGTATATATGAACATATAATAATCGTAAACCGAATAGATAAATGACAGTAAAACATATATACATATAAACACTGTTACTTTCTAGATCTGTAGCATTTACTGTCAAAATATTGTTGTAAAAAAAACAGATCTAAAAATAACTAGAACTCACAAGGATGTATGCTAGATCCAGAAATAGTACTTGATAAAGTAGTTGTTATTGTAGAAAATTTAGAATTATCCTTCAATCTATCGCTCAGCAGCACCTCAACCTTTTTCTTGTTACAGAAAATAATTTAGAGGAAGGAGATGAAGAATGTTTTTGTACAAGAAAAAGGGTGAGATATCTATCCTATTTTTAGATTAACAAGTATAATTCTATACCACTAGATATTTGGTTTATAAATCCAACTGTACGTCTTAAGCTGAGTCTGTGTATGAATATAACAAGGAAAATAGTCCAGATATAGATGCAGGAATCCTACATATAGGTGTGTTGACCCACTTGCCCACTGTGTCTACCCATGGATCAACCTGCCTTAGACCGAGGTCGACATATGTGCTGACCCAGTTTGGGCTGGGTCGCCTACTTACCGTTGGATCTTGGGCTTATTTATTTATTTGAACTTTGAATATAGTTTAATCTTCTTAAGCCCATAACTTCTTCATACATTATCCGATTTACAAAAACCAAGGGTCTAACTGAACCAGAATTTCGTAAGGAACACAACAGTAAAGTCTGTTTTATGTATTTATAAATATTTTATTAATTAGTATTCATTTTATTGTCTTCCTTATATAACTATGATGTATCAATTTATGGGGTGTTACAATTGTTTTATAGGAAACAAACGTATTGTTAACCAAGGTAAATATAGGATGGAAAACATGCTATATAAAATGAATTAGAAGAAATCGAAGTTGAGAAACATTTCAAATGCTTATTTTTTTAATTAACCATGTGCATCTCAGTTGAAGGAGATATTAATTCTTAAAACTGTATTTGTATTTGTAGTACGCATTATTTTTCATAGCATATTAGTATAGTGCATAGATAACATTATTTGATTAACCAATATTTTCTCTCTATTGAATGTCACTTTTAATTTTGATACCCAGATAATGTTTAATGAATCAGGAGGGGAATCAAGGTATTTTTGTATGAAAATTCAACAATAAAACTAAATAAAATGAATAATTTGAAGTCGGTGTCAATTGGGAAACAATGTGTATATAATAAATGGTTATACGTTAATAGCAATTAGGAACAATAAATTCATTTAGTTACCTTATAAAGGTTTAAGTGGAAAGAGAAATACCCTATGCCATGTTATCCTTGTAAAACATTCCCTAATTGTTTGCGTACTGTAGAATGTGAAAAAAAGTTGGGAAGTTAATCAAAATTAAGTCAACTAGAACATAAAATTTACTGAGAACCAAAGTAAAAAGATAGGTAATGGTTGGGAATAAAAATCGAAAGAATGATATTGAGCAACATACCTTTTGGTTTATCGATTCAAGTGGATTATCTTGTCTGTAGAAATGGGGCTTTGTAAAGGGGGATAAATTTTGTATACTGCGTTTATTAGGGCAGAGAGGGGCGTTAAATTGGATCAGAAATAAGGAGGTGAAATTGGTTGTGGAAGATGGTAATGGCGAAGGAAGAGACGGTAAAAATAGAGGAGAGTGTGTAACACCCCACACCCGCTATAGTCACTCACTAAGGGAATGCCATAGCATCGGTGGAGTATTTTTAGTGAGTATAGAACAGTAAAATTACAACAAGACAGATATAATGTAATACTTGAAAATTTAAAACATCATCTCATAGCAGCGGAAAGTAAAACATGTTTGGTTACATCATAAAACCATAACAAGAGTCAAGTACAAAATATCCATCCTGAATAAAATAAGTACATAATCCCACTACTCATAACAAATAGCCATAACAGAAAAGATAAGATAAGCTGAGCTCTACATCTACGGTCCGAGCTCCAAGAGATAGATAAAGCAAACTGATCAAAGCCCACTAGCACTAGGCCCAACCTGAGGACCTGAAGGAAAAAGATAAAAACAACGGGGGTCAGACATAAGCCTGAGTGAACCCTATCTCCTTAATAATACAATTATTAAAGTAATTAGGGTATGATATGAACTCGGTATGGTATCTTTGGGGATAATGACTACACTAAGTTGCCCACGAACACAGGACGAACTAAGATAACCGTAAAGACGCATCTACCCACCCAAGGATAATTACTAACTGCACCACACCAGACTTATTCACCAAAGGTAATTCCTACACTGCACCACACCAGTTCTACCCACCAAGAGTAATTCCTACTTAAAGGTTGATCCCACTAAGTGTACTTAGTAATTTTTCACCCGGTAGTTTCTTGTACCCCTACACAGGTGCCGTCTGCCCCTATTTTTACTAGGTGTACCCACTACCCCCAAGCGATCGGCTCCCTACCGTAGATACCCGTGCTGGTCCCACAAAAGGGGGTGTATCATTCCCCAAAGTGGCTACCATATAATATCACTGTGCACGGCTTTATATCTACCCGATGCAACAACGACTTACCAACCAGCCCGGGTCCACACACGCATATGAAACCCGTTGATCTCGCGTTGCCACCGCTAACCCGTTTTGGCCTCTTATAGTCAAGCCCAATATGCGTGTCCCGTCACCCGACAAGAGTCGAGCCTACAAAGATACGTTTGGGATATTGGTTGAAATGGGCCCCCACAAGCTACTACTTAAGCTTGTCGTTTAATCTAGTGCATCCCACTTAACCCTTTAACCATGTCCCCTTACATGTTATAAATCTTGGTTAAGTCCTTTAATCATATTTCAATTGCCACTTAGGGCACCCACTAGATTCCCACATGCCACCCATGGCACTTACTTAACCCCTTAATCATGTTTAATTACATGTTCCACCTTGGTTAAGTATTCTAATCGTATTCTCACATGCCACCCATGGCACTTACTTAACCCTTTTATCATGTTTAATTACATGTTCCACCTTGGTTAAGTATTCTAATCGTATTTTTCTATTGCCACCCAAGGCAACCCACTAGTCTCATCATGCCACCCCAAGGCACCCACTTAACCCCTCATGTCCCACTACATGCTAATATGGTTAAGTGTTTCTTAATTCATTAATTAAGATCATGACCTCATAAAGACCTCCCACATTAGACCGTCTTTTATGACTGCTGGATATGCCGGTTGGTTCCGGGCAGACTTCCGTCATAAAAAGGGCCTAACCTCGTGTCTTTACTTTAATCATGTATTTAATTTATGACTAAGACCTCTCACATTGGGCCAATCATTTGTAGCCGCTGGATGGCCGGTCGGTTCCGGGCAGACTTCCGCTACAAAAGGGTCCAACCTCGTGTCTTAGTTGATTAATTAATCCTAATTAATCACCCCCATATTAATTATCCCTAATTAATATCAGATTTTCCATAACATGGGTAGACCTAACTCAATAGGTAAATTCCCATGGGGTAGACCTAACTCAATAGGTAAATTCCCACTTATGGTAATTTATTTTTATTGTATGCTTAATCATACCCATTTCAACATACTTTTAATTAACATATTAATTAACCCCATCGTTCCCCACGTAAATCGTCATTATGACATAACATAATAAAGGGAAGATTTACCACACATAACATGGGTTTAGCATACAACTTTATCATGGGTTAAGAGGATGTCAACTTGCATATATGAGCATGTATTAACCCAACTATATTCGACCCAAACTTGCATATTATCAAACATGTGTCTTACATAACATGTTGCATATGAACTTACATATCATCAAACATGTGATTTGCATAACATGTTGCATATGAACTTACATATCAACATACATGTGATTTGCATAACATGTAGAACTTGCATTTTAGCATATACTTAACTTGCATAAGCACTCACATACTTGCATAAGCATTCATATACTTGCATAAGCTTGCATATCATGTTAAACTTGCATTTCAACATATACATAACTTGCATAAACATTCACATACTTGCATAGGCTTGCATATTATGTTAAACTTGCATTTCAACATATACATAACTTGCATAAACATTCACATACTTGCATAGGCTTGCATATTATGTTAAACTTGCATTTCAACATATACATAACTTGCATAAACATTCACATACTTGCATAGGCTTGCATATTATGTTAAACTTGCATTTCAACATATACATAACTTGCATAAACATTCACATACTTGCATAGGCTTGCATATTATGTTAAACTTGCATTTCAACATATACATAACTTGCATAAACATTCACATACTTGCATAGGCTTGCATATTATGTTAAACTTGCATTTCAACATATACATAACTTGCATAAACATTCATATACTTGCATAAGATGTTAATCATGCATATAAGCATATACATGACTTGCATAAGTACTCACATACTTGCATAACATGTTTGCATAATGGATCCATATTCACTTAGTGTTTTGCATCATAAACATCATGAAACAACTTGCATAAAAATATCATGATTACATATTATGAAACTTGCATGACATAAGGCATATAACTTGCAAAACAAATAATATTCACTACATCAAGCTTGCATAAATATATGGATCCACAAACATAGCCATACTTTATCACATCTTATCATAATCAATTCAATAATTGATTATTAAGGGGATAGAAGCTCACCAAAACAAGATTAGCAAGTTAAATGAAGCAAATCCCAATGATTAAGTAGAAGAAGATGTAGATTAGCTTGCAAATCCTCTTAGGATTTTTAGTGGAGGCTCTCCAATTTTCTAAGTGGTGGCATAATGGCCTTAGATCTATTTTTGGTAAGGATAAGGGGGGTATTAGGGTGTATATATAGATTAGTTAGATGTTTTAGGACCAAAGGATATACCCTAGAACCAATCCTAGCCTTTAAAGCATGTCTTGGGGAAGAAGTCAAGTGTAGGAACCATTTAGGGCCCAAAAAAAACAGCCCAAAACTCATCCCGGGCCTCAAAACATGAGCAGTTTTTGTTTTTGATTTTTCGTGAAACTTTGACGGGCCATAACTTGGTCATACGGACTCCGATTTACGAAAACTCGGACTCTATTTCGCGTATTTTTCCGAGACGAACGCAATGGCACAGCCCGTTTCCCCTGATTCAGAATATTAAATTTAATTCTGCTCTGATTTATGTTATAACAAGTTATTTAACATACGGGGTGTTACATTCTCCCCTACTTAAAGGATTTCGTCCCCGAAATCTCTAAGTCAAGAAGAACGTATCCTACCAACCATACAACCATCTACTCAACCGTCAAACACTGGCATCCATTGTCCTTAAAACAATTTCTAATGATGTATGAGCATATGCAAAAAGTGTGTGTATATGTTCCCTATCTAATGTATGAACATATGCAAACCATGATAGTGCCATGCATCCATTATGTATGCGAGGGAACCCTATCGACACATACAATATCTACATGAGTGCACAATCATTCACCAAAATGCATCATCCATATGATAACACAATCATTATACATCCATAAATATAGCTTCCTACACACAATTTTATGCAATATGCAATATGAAGTGATTGAGCCGATCTAGTGCCTAGAGTGTGTGTATATGCATCCACGAGCAACCACTAGCAAACACTTGCATCCACTTGCATCCATCATACATAACATGTCTCAAACACATGTTTCAACCATAGGACTATCCTATCTGAAGGTCAAAGGTACTAACGAGAGGACATACTAAGGATAAGATAAGTACCAGTCAAACGATAAAGGAGAAGTTAAAAGACATACTCTCAAAAAGAAATGGATACAAAGAACGCATCTTCGCTTCCGTCTCCCAAGTTGCGTTGCTCTCCTCTTCTCCCCATTGCACTTTGACTAGCTGAACCTCTCGATTCCTCAATTTCCTAGTCTCTGACCCAAGGATGCGAGTAGGAGCTCGTCGAATAGTCGCATCACGCTCTGCTTCCACTTCTCTAAGCAAACTTGGCTCTACCACCTCTGCGGTCTCATGTAGGCACTTCCTCCCATGGAATACATCATGTACACCACTAAGTCTGTCGGGCAACTCCACCAATGGAAGATGCTCCTCCCATGTACCTCCAAAATCCAAGATACATAGCTTCAAAAGGTCTTCTAAAATATGATTCACCCTCTCGGTCTGGCCGTCCGTCTGAGGATGATATGCGGTACTCAAACGCAACTGAGTCCCTACCGCCTTTTGCAAACTCTTCCAAAACTCTCTAGTGAAGATAGGATCTCGATCACTCACTATACTGGAGGGTACCCGATGCAATCGAACTATCTCTCGAAGATATACAAAAGCTAGCCATGGAGCAGTCCACTTACTCTTCACAGGTATGAAATGGGTGTTCTTAGTAAGTCTGTCTACCACCACCCAAATTCCTGTATTACTCTTTCTCGATCTGGGTAACCTGTCAATAAAATCCAACGAGACGCTGTCCCACTTTCATTGCGGAACCTCCAATGGGTGAAGCAACCCACCCGGTTTCTTTCGCTCCGTCTTCACTCGTTGGCACACCAAGCATCGAGCGACATGCTCGGCCACATCTTTCTTCATACCGGCCCAGAAGAAAGCCCTCTTCATGTCTTGGTACATCTTACCCCCACCGGGATGAATGGTCATCCTAAAACGGTGTGCGTCATCAAGAATAGCCTTCCTCAAACCCTCGTCCTGCGGTACACAAAGTCTACCGTCTCTACGCAAGCACCCTCTATCTCTAAGGTGTACCTACTCAAATGGCTGGACGACTCCCCCCTTATGAGCTTCTCTACTAACTCAACCAACTGTGGGTCGCCCCTCTGTGCTTCTCCAATCCGCCCCAAAAGAGTAGGTCTAACTTCCAAAGAAGCTAGCAAACCGGGTACAAAGTCAACGGAAGGTCTAAAGTCAAACTTAGAAATAAACTCTAAGCTCCGTCGTTCAACGAACAATGAATTCAAGGACAACCTTTTTCTACTTAAGGTGTCCGTTACCATGTTACCCTTACTCATAGGATGCTAAGGATCCCATCCACTTTTGCTGTCCTAAGACTATGCGCTCGAAGAGTCTCCAACACTTCCCTAAGATGTAGGGCATGCTCTTCTCCACCAGAATATCATCCAAAATCATCACAACTGTCTCCCACGCAGACCACCCTAGTCGAATTCGGCATCCCCCAAATGCAAGCCCCAAAGGCCTAAACCAATATCAGACAAACACCCAAGGGATACCTCCTTCGAATTCAGACGACCTACGTGAGACGATACTAGTAAAAATGGCTAAATAATTAAGCCCTTGACCAATTCTGGATGTTCTCGCCAGTCTCGCTCCAAACCCGTCGTTTATCCTATACTGGCCCTGCTCAGCCTATTGAGCACATACGAAAACTTATTTCGCTCCTAGAAAAGACCCAGATGTCATCTACAAAGACCATCACAAACTTATTTAGGTACTCCCTGAACACCCTTCTCATCAAATCAACAAAGTATGCAGGGGCGTTCGTCAAACCCAATGGCATCACCAGCCACTCATAAAAGAAATCATCTGGAGTCCTCAAGGCAGTCTTCTCTATACTATTCTCAGCCACTCTCAACTGATGAAATCCCGTGGCTAAGTCCTACTACAAAAATACTGAGGCGCCAGCCAACTGATCAAGGAGATCATTAATCCTCGGCAATGGGTATCTATTCTTCTTTGTGAGTTTCTTTAGTTCCCTTTAGCCTACACAAAGTCTGAGGGACCCATCCGCCTTCATAACAAAAACTACTGGAGCGCCCCACTCCGATATACTTCGTCTTATGAACCCCTTTTTAAGCAAATCGCCTACTTACTTATGGAGTTCCCTCCTCCCACTAGGAGCCATGTGGCACACTGGCCAAGATACTGGTTTAGCATTATCCACCAGATATATTCGGAAGTCAATCTCCCGCTTCGGAGGTAAGCCCTTCACCTCCTCAAACACATCCGGGTATTCCCGGACCGCTCTAACAGATCGCAGACTCTAGACCAACGTGTCAAGCGATTCTAGATACCTTAGCATAACAGATTCTATGGGATTACAAGAGATCTCAAGAGTGTCACCCAAGCGGCCCATAAGCCTAACAACTCTCCCCCCAAAATCAAGAACGGCACCCCTACTGGATAACCAGTCCATGCCCACTAACCCATAGCCCGTGAAGCCCAACAAGCATCACATCTAAACCCAATGCTAAGTATAGGAACTTTCAAACCCAAACACATCATGGAGCCCAATTGGGTTTGAAACAACTAAGGGATCATCTACCAACTGGTGTCTCAGTGCAGTGACTCTACTAGTAATGATGAGATAAACGAACTCAATGTGTCAAAATCATACAAAGTACGGACAGGATGATTGATCAGAAAAACTAGACTTTCAATAGAAGTAGTTCTACCTCTTTCCCGAATCGCGAGAGCCTGTACTTGCCCCCTAGCCTGACCTGGTGCCACATGAGCTTGCACCAGTCCTCCTGAGGTAGACCCCGTCCCTTGCTCCTTCTTTGGACAGTTTTTCATCAGATGCCCTGCTTCGCCACAGTGGAAGCAGCCAGTCTTAGTCTTCTTGCGACAATCTTTGTTTAGGTGGCCTAGTGTCCCACAATTGAAGCACCTCTTCTTTCCCTTGCCACCTTTGTTTTGCTGTTGTTGTTGAGGTCTCTTCTGATCTCCTTTCTTCTCGGGTGCTTTACTAGCATTGATACCCTTCTCTTCCTTATGCATATTTTCTTCTGCTTTTGAGAGAAACTTTGCCTCAAACCTATGCCTGAAATCCACCCAAGAGTCAATCGGGCGTTCTTCATTAGTGACCTCCCACCAGAACGAGGCCTCTCCTTCCATTAACCAAGCGGCCAACCCGACTTTCTTTCCCTCTTCTACTTCCAAGATTTCCATCAATTCTTCCGTCTCATTAAGCCAATCCCTAGCTCCCACAAAAGGTTTTCCTCCCATAGCCTTAAACTTCCTACAAGTCATAGCAAAAGTATCCGCGCGAGGAGAAACGAGTGCAACGGGTGGAGGAGGAACATTTGCTGGACCTGCAGCGGCGGCCCTAGCCTCTAACAACCTCCTATACCATACTGGTACCGCTACACTATCCGGAAGATAAAGATCTTCAGCCATGCTGAGACGAAAAAGGGAAAGATTCAAAACGGAGAATTTGAGAGATAAAGATATGGCTATCGAGGATTATGCTTTTCTTTCAAAAACTTTTCTTTTAAAAGACATGTTTTTGAAAATATTTCTTCCAAAAATGTTTTTAGAAAAATAGTTTTCTAAAACTTTTATCTGTTCTGGTAACCTTTGCTCTGATACCACGTGTAACACCCCACACCCGCTATAGTCACTCACTAAGGGAATGCCATAGCATCGGTGGAGTATTTTTAGTGAGTATAGAACAGTAAAATTACAACAAGACAGATATAATGTAATACTTGAAAATTTAAAACATCATCTCATAGCAGCGGAAAGTAAAACATGTTTGGTTACATCATAAAACCATAACAAGAGTCAAGTACAAAATATCCATCCTGAATAAAATAAGTACATAATCCCACTACTCATAACAAATAGCCATAACAGAAAAGATAAGATAAGCTGAGCTCTACATCTACGGTCCGAGCTCCAAGAGATAGATAAAGAAAACTGATCAAAGCCCACTAGCACTAGGCCCAACCTGAGGACCTGAAGGAAAAAGATAAAAACAACGGGGGTCAGACATAAGCCTGAGTGAACCCTATCTCCTTAATAATACAATTATTAAAGTAATTAGGGTATGATATGAACTCGGTATGGTATCTTTGGGGATAATGACTACACTAAGTTGCCCACGAACACAGGACGAACTAAGATAACCGTAAAGACGCATCTACCCACCCAAGGATAATTACTAACTGCACCACACCAGACTTATTCACCAAAGGTAATTCCTACACTGCACCACACCAGTTCTACCCACCAAGAGTAATTCCTACTTAAAGGTTGATCCCACTAAGTGTACTTAGTAATTTTTCACCCGGTAGTTTCTTGTACCCCTACACAGGTGCCGTCTGCCCCTATTTTTACTAGGTGTACCCACTACCCCCAAGCGATCGGCTCCCTACCGTAGATACCCGTGCTGGTCCCACAAAAGGGGGTGTATCATTCCCCAAAGTGGCTACCATATAATATCACTGTGCACGGCTTTATATCTACCCGATGCAACAACGACTTACCAACCAGCCCGGGTCCACACACGCATATGAAACCCGTTGATCCCGCGTTGCCATCGCTAACCCGTTTTGGCCTCTTATAGTCAAGCCCAATATGCGTGTCCCGTCACCCGACAAGAGTCGAGCCTACAAAGATACGTTTGGGATATTGGTTGAAATGGGCCCCCACAAGCTACTACTTAAGCTTGTCGTTTAATCTAGTGCATCCCACTTAACCCTTTAACCATGTCCCCTTACATGTTATAAATCTTGGTTAAGTCCTTTAATCATATTTCAATTGCCACTTAGGGCACCCACTAGATTCCCACATGCCACCCATGGCACTTACTTAACCCCTTAATCATGTTTAATTACATGTTCCACCTTGGTTAAGTATTCTAATCGTATTCTCACATGCCACCCATGGCACTTACTTAACCCTTTTATCATGTTTAATTACATGTTCCACCTTGGTTAAGTATTCTAATCGTATTTTTCTATTGCCACCCAAGGCAACCCACTAGTCTCATCATGCCACCCCAAGGCACCCACTTAACCCCTCATGTCCCACTACATGCTAATATGGTTAAGTGTTTCTTAATTCATTAATTAAGATCATGACCTCATAAAGACCTCCCACATTAGACCGTCTTTTATGACTGCTGGATATGCCGGTTGGTTCCGGGCAGACTTCCGTCATAAAAAGGGCCTAACCTCGTGTCTTTACTTTAATCATGTATTTAATTTATGACTAAGACCTCTCATATTGGGCCAATCATTTGTAGCCGCTGGATGGCCGGTCGGTTCCGGGCAGACTTCCGCTACAAAAGGGTCCAACCTCGTGTCTTAGTTGATTAATTAATCCTAATTAATCACCCCCATATTAATTATCCCTAATTAATATCAGATTTTCCATAACATGGGTAGACCTAACTCAATAGGTAAATTCCCATGGGGTAGACCTAACTCAATAGGTAAATTCCCACTTATGGTAATTTATTTTTATTGTATGCTTAATCATACCCATTTCAACATACTTTTAATTAACATATTAATTAACCCCATCGTTCCCCACGTAAATCGTCATTATGACATAACATAATAAAGGGAAGATTTACCACACATAACATGGGTTTAGCATACAACTTTATCATGGGTTAAGAGGATGTCAACTTGCATATATGAGCATGTATTAACCCAACTATATTCGACCCAAACTTGCATATTATCAAACATGTGTCTTACATAACATGTTGCATATGAACTTACATATCATCAAACATGTGATTTGCATAACATGTTGCATATGAACTTACATATCATCATACATGTGATTTGCATAACATGTAGAACTTGCATTTTAGCATATACTTAACTTGCATAAGCACTCACATACTTGCATAAGCATTCATATACTTGCATAAGCTTGCATATCATGTTAAACTTGCATTTCAACATATACATAACTTGCATAAACATTCACATACTTGCATAGGCTTGCATATTATGTTAAACTTGCATTTCAACATATACATAACTTGCATAAACATTCACATACTTGCATAGGCTTGCATATTATGTTAAACTTGCATTTCAACATATACATAACTTGCATAAACATTCACATACTTGCATAGGCTTGCATATTATGTTAAACTTGCATTTCAACATATACATAACTTGCATAAACATTCACATACTTGCATAGGCTTGCATATTATGTTAAACTTGCATTTCAACATATACATAACTTGCATAAACATTCACATACTTGCATAGGCTTGCATATTATGTTAAACTTGCATTTCAACATATACATAACTTGCATAAACATTCATATACTTGCATAAGATGTTAATCATGCATATAAGCATATACATGACTTGCATAAGTACTCACATACTTGCATAACATGTTTGCATAATGGATCCATATTCACTTAGTGTTTTGCATCATAAACATCATGAAACAACTTGCATAAAAATATCATGATTACATATTATGAAACTTGCATGACATAAGGCATATAACTTGCAAAACAAATAATATTCACTACATCAAGCTTGCATAAATATATGGATCCACAAACATAGCCATACTTTATCACATCTTATCATAATCAATTCAATAATTGATTATTAAGGGGATAGAAGCTCACCAAAACAAGATTAGCAAGTTAAATGAAGCAAATCCCAATGATTAAGTAGAAGAAGATGTAGATTAGCTTGCAAATCCTCTTAGGATTTTTAGTGGAGGCTCTCCAATTTTCTAAGTGGTGGCATAATGGCCTTAGATCTATTTTTGGTAAGGATAAGGGGGGTATTAGGGTGTATATATAGATTAGTTAGATGTTTTAGGACCAAAGGATATACCCTAGAACCAATCCTAGCCTTTAAAGCATGTCTTGGGGAAGAAGTCAAGTGTAGGAACCATTTAGGGCCCAAAAAAAACAGCCCAAAACTCATCCCGGGCCTCAAAACATGAGCAGTTTTTGTTTTTGATTTTTCGTGAAACTTTGACGGGCCATAACTTGGTCATACGGACTCCGATTTACGAAAACTCGGACTCTATTTCGCGTATTTTTCCGAGACGAACGCAACGGCACAGCCCGTTTCCCCTGATTTAGAATATTAAATTTAATTCTGCTCTGATTTATGTTATAACAAGTTATTTAACATACGGGGTGTTACAGAGTGTGAAGATGGTGGTGTTACATTACTAAACAGAAACTTATATGGAGGAGCATAATAGGGAGAGAATTTGGTGAATGGCGACAGAAGAAGAGAATGTCAGGAGACTGGCATGATAAGTGGTTGAACTGCAAGAAAGCAAAGGTTGAGAAGAAAGATAAGGTGTGTGTTGGCTAGCTTTTGGATCAAGCCACTGAGATTCACACATATGTTCAATTTGATGTTTCACTCCCAAAAGCCACCAAATCCCGTTTGTGGTCACTAGATGTTCTCCAGATCGTGACGCTACAACTACGACCCCCCGATCGCGACTCCTTATCGCAACCCAATCCATCCGCGCCTGAGCCCTTACCACGATCCGATTCTTGGGGCTGAGAGATGTAGGCCACGGCCAGGTCATTCACGATCCAATAATGAAGGATCTTGCGACATCTATCCATAACGGCCATTTTTGACCATTTCTCCATTAAGCCACGAACCAATCCGAGATCGTCGGGATTTGTGCCACGTGTGACCATGAACCGCATGTAGAAATCAACTATAAATAGCCCTAGACTTGGCATTTTTCAGGATTTTTGGCCAGTTCTGAGTATTGTTTTCGCTATTAGTGTCTCTGCATTATTTCTTATCAGTATTAATTCGAAATCATTGAGTGAATCAAAATTGTAAAAGTGATATTGAGAGAAAAATCATTGATTGTACTCGAATCTTACGTATAATTATAGATATAAAGTGGACGTAGGCTCTTCAACGCCGAACCACAATAAATCTTGTGTGTTTTCTGTGTTCTCTTGCATTTCTAGATATAAATCTCTGCCAATTCAGATAATTTGAGTGTTAGAGCCACTTTTGGATCTAACATTTTGGTGCTTTTACTGAGAAAGAAGTCTCAGCATATCGAATTGTTGTTCTATTGTTTAGATAGTCAAGTCTGAAGAAAACAGTCCAAAACTTCATTGTTTCAATTTTTCGAGATTTCAGCAAATCCAAAGTATTATGGCTGGAAAGAAGTACAAGGATGTATGAACTTCACAAGCCGATGAAGTAACAAACGAAGCTCGTGATGACGACGTTCCGGAGCGGCTCGATGTGGATTCCCCGGATCGTGACGTAGAGGGGGCGATCCGACCCGCTAGAGGTACCACGAACCTTTTGACTGAGGGCGTAATGACCTGTTCTCAAGATAATGTCATCCTTCTCCCTACCAATACTTCCACAATCCGAACCCAGGGGACCACCACAAACCGACGTCAAGAGCGTACCACGAGCCATCAGCCTAGGGGACCACGATCCGAAATGAAAATCAGACTACTACCCAACCTGGGAAGGAGATTATGGCTTGTTCCGCTCGTGCTGGTGCTTTTGCTCAACCTGGCTCGAGTTCGTTGCGTATAAGAGAAGATGAAGATGACTTGTTTGACCCTTCTCCCCCGATTACCGAAGGACATTTGTCTCGCATACTTGAAGCGTTGGACAGGCAAACTGATGAATTGGCCGCTCAAAGGCGAGAGAGCTCATTGCTTTGTCAGAATAGCACTACCCTAGGCAGACGAATTGACGATATTCAAAGGCAGGTTTTGCCAACATCAATTATCCCTTTTTCCCCGGAAAACACATCCTCATCTGAAGAACCTCTAAGAAACCGGGGATGGCCTCCGTTAGAAAGGGCTGAGAATATAGAGGCGCTTAATCGGGAAACTAATAATCGTAACTTAAATGAGCCTGTCCTACCACCTAGGAATGGAGACATTGTTGACCCTGCTCAGAATCAATCCATTCCTCCTGCTCGTCGCGCGACTGACCGCGGCAATAGGGGGCAAGGGAGTTCTGCTCAGGCCCCAGACCTTGCAGCAGCACGTCAAAAAACGCTGGAGAGGCTCGCAGGGCAAGAAGTTCTGATCCTGAATCCACACCGACCCATGAAGATGTCGAAGCCATGATTAGGAAAATGATGGTGGAATGTCGTGGACAAAGAACTGAAGATTGGGGTATAGACCACAGTCATTCTCCCTTTACCGATGAGATTTTAGAGGTTTGATTCCCAAGGAAATTCAACATGCCATCTATGAACGGTTATGCGGAAAGGGCTGATCCAGTCCAGCACCTGATGAGGTAATCTTGGTACATGAATGCAGCTGCCGCTTTCGATGCCGTGAAGTGTAAGGCATTCCCGATATTCCTGGAAGATACGGCGTTAATGTGGTTCACTCGTTTGCCAGCGCGATCGCTCTCCAGTTTCAGGGAATTAAGAGAATAGTTCGTGAATCAGTTCCAGCTGCATACTCAGAGATCTAAGAATGTCATCGAATTATCCCTCATTAAGCAACGTCTGGACGAATCTTTGAGGTCCTATCTGGATCGCTTCAATCTAGGATCACGGAGGTTAGAGATCACCATGAACAAACTGTTTTGATGGCCTTGATTTATGGAGTGGACAAGGATACTGAGTTTGGAAGGTGCCTGGTCGGTAAACCACCGTTAACCAGAGAAATATTTTACAAATAGACCAACATCCGCCTGCGTCGAGTGGAAATTTACGCCAACCGAAAGACGAAGGCTGCTGATAAGGAGGATATTCAAAGTAATGTGGCCATCAAGTAGACGGGAGATAGTTTAGGAAAAGTTGAAGTTAATGTCGGGAACAAGAATCAAGGCAATGGCCGCCAATTGGGGAATAATAATAATAATCGGAAGAGAAATCGAGGGAATGACTCTCAGAGAAGATCTCAGCTGTAACGACCCGCATTCTACGCATCATAGAATCGTAGAATATTTATTTCTGTCACATACGAAGTCGTATGGTCATGTAACTTTGGGGGACGACTATTGGGGTCATTTCCCATGTTCATGATTTTTCCCGATTTTTAAATGACCATTTTACCCCTAGTTATCACTGTTTTGGCCATAACTTTTGACTGGAAAGGAATTTTGACCTGAAACCACTTCCATTGGCTCCGGATGATGGTTTCTCTTTCCGTAGAGTGGTCACATTAGCCAAACGGACTTACCGTTTGGGAGATATGGCTGAAACAAGTTTCAGATGGTGAAAAACAGCTTAATTGGGCTTAACCGGGTGATTAACAGCTAGGCCCAAAGGGGAATTTCGGGATTAGGAGTTTAAAAGGGCTGTTAGGGTTTGGAGAATACTTTTTTCTCATTTTTCAGCCGTCACTATTCATTCCTCTTAACCTAGCCATGGCCTCCACCCTCTAAATCTCTTCAAAACACATCTTAATCACTTTCTAATTGAAGATTAGGCTTAGCAAACATCAAATCAAGGAGTATTAGCACGAGAACCGAGGTAGAGCTGCTGTGTAAGATTGGGAACAGCGCCAAATCAGAGAATATTTCAGTTTTGGGGTTTTAGTGGTGGCAAAGGTGAGTGATTAGCTTGCTTTTACACTAATTACTGTTAATTATGGGTAATTAGTGAAGATTAACGAATTTATACATTAATAAATTCTGGAAAAATTTCTAAAATTCTATAATGATGTTTTATGGCTCTGATAAAAATTTGGGCTAATTTGGATAAGTTTTGCTAATTGTATGCATAATCACGGTTAAGAAGGATTAAGGGGAAAACATGGGTTTCTGGGTATGTTTGATCTAAAGTATTTCATGTAAATGATGTTTTAATGTTTGTGATTTCTTCTATATGTTGTTACTGCTGTTTGGAATGTTTTGTAATGTCATAGGAAGTTTAGAAAGGTTGAAAACGCCGTCGTTCGGCGAAAATAGCTTGCTGGAAAAAGTTGCAGATTTTCAGAACCGGTTAGGAAGAACACCCGATCCGAACCGGATAGGAGGAGGAGATCCGATCCGAACCGGATAGGAGGAGGAGATCCGATCCGAACCGGATAGGAGGAGTAGATCCGATCCGAACCGAATAGAAGGAGGAGATCCGAACCGAACCGGATAGGAGGAGACACCCGAACCGAACCGGATAGGAGGAGACACCCGAACCGAACCGGATAGGAGGAGGAGATCCGATCCGAACCGAATAGAAGGAGGAGATCCGAACCGAACCGGATAGGAGGAGACACCCGAACCGAACCGGATAGGAGGTGGAGATCCGAACCGAACCGAATAGAGGAGGAGACCCGAACCGAACCGGATAGGAGGAGGATGCCCGAACCGAACCGAATAGGAGGAAGAGACCCGAACTGAACCGAAGAAGACCATAACCCGAGATGCAAAGGTAGTCCAAATGGGAAGTTTGTACCAAGGATTCAGATGGGAATCAACGAGTTAACTTCATGATTGGGCTTTGCTGCGGGACGTGTGCTAAGGGGCTGTCGATGTCTGTAACTTTGGATCACTATGTATAGGGGGTACGTGAACGGATTCAGGGCCACAGTGGTCTAGGTACGACTAAAAGAGCTATAGACCAATGAAGTGGGGTCATTTGTAAAGGTTTAGTCATGACTCCATGGGGTAAGCTTGGTGGTAGCAGTAGTTGTACAAGCCGAACTCCGTCACTACTTCGATGGGTCTAGTGGTTGAAAGCGGTATACATCGTATGCTTTATGCACTGAGTGAGAGATGTGAGGATGGTTGCCATGATTGAATTGTTTGCTATCCCTATGACATGCACACCCCCACCCCCGTATTTCTTTACACCATATGTTGATGGCACCTTAGAGTATTGTACAGTATGTAGTGCTAACTCTTTGGTTGCAGGTCCAGGTTCAGGTATGGTTTAGTATACCTGTTATTGTTCTGTTTAGCTGCTTATCGCTCATACCAGACTTTTTGTCTGACCCAGAGTTTTATGTCTCTTCTTATTACTCTGGGTGCTCACACGAGCAGACTAGAGACAGGTTAGCTGGTGATGCACGGGTAGATGATCCGGAGACGAGCAGGAGGCTTCCACGTAATATATATATAGTATTCTCCCTGTGTTGTCGAAGATCACTGCTTGGGCATTGGTGGTGTATCTTCCACTTTAGCTTTCTTTTGTTTAGAGACAGTAGAGTTTGAAAAGTTGTAATAAGCTGTATTTGGATTTCCGCTGCTCTGATGTTGACATTTATTATTAGTTATCAGCTTATGCACTGTCTCACCTGTTTTATGTCAAGTATGTTATTAATATATTTTATTCCATGCGCTGTGAGACATTCTACAGGTTCCTTGATTAGTTCATTCTCTTCTTTCTTTTCTTATGACGACCGTTCCGTGCCAGTTGGACATGTGTACAGCGCACACTTGGAGGAAGTGTCGGTTGGTGCGGGGCGGGCCGTCACACTTGGTATCAGAGCTCTAGGTTGCGTAGTTAACCTAGGGAAGTTATCAGGGAGAGATAATATACGTATACGAGAGAGCGTATTTGTGGTTATTTTGGTTTTCAAAAGCTATATATATACTATTAGTAGTATAAGAATGAAGTCGTACTGCACTAGCACCACTATGGAATCGTTAATCGTTTCCTTTTTCAGATTGACGATGAGCCGAGATACTAGAGGTGCTGGTAGGGGAGCCAATAATGGGAATGCTACTGACATGAGGACGATGTTTACTGACCTCATGAGAGAGATGCTTAGAGATGTACGGGGGGCAGCTCTCAATGGTGGAAATGGTGGTGGTCCAATAGTGCAGGCGCCAAGAGTTGACTTCGCCAAGCTGAATAAGGATTATACTAGCCTTGGTGGGAAGCCATTCCACGGTACGGAGTCGGCCACAGATGTTCAGGATTGGTTGGATAGTTGCGAACGTATCTTCGAGGATTTGGGTATCGAGGATGCGATGAAGAGAAAGCTAGCGTCCCGTCAGCTGCAAGGGCGGGCAATGAATTGGTGGAATGCTATAAAGGCAGCTACTCCCGAAGATCAGATTACTTGGGAGCAGTTTAAAGCTCGCTTTAGCGAGAAGTTCATTCCAGCTGCTCAGAAGTCAGTGCTATTTAAGAAATTCTTGGAGCTCAAGCAGAATGGCAGAGCTGTCTCGGAGTACATTGCTGAATTCGACACTTTGTCAAAGTATGGGTTATCTCTTATTGATACTGCCGAGAAGAAGAATGAGAAATTCATAACTGGGTTAGATCAGTACTTAGGGGAAAGGCTTATTAACCACATCGATGAGACGTTCGAGTCGATTGTGGGGAAAGCATTAAGATCAGAGAGTCTCTACCCTAAGCCGAAGACTGAGGTTGCATCCGCAGATGAGCCAAAGCCACAAGCAAGTGGTGGAGCCAAGGGTGGTTCCCAGAATAAAAGAAAGCAGAGTCAGACTAAGGATGGCCAGAAGAAAAAGAATAAACAAGATGTTGAGTGCTTCAGCTGTGGTAAGAAGGGCCATTATGCTAGTAATTGTCGGGCCAAGCCAGCGGATAGGAAGTGCTTCAACTGTGGCCAAATGGGACATCACAAGGACAAGTGTCCGCAACCCCCTAAAGAAAAGCAAATGGTGAAAGCATACGCCCTTAATGCTATTCCTTCTTCGTCGAATGCCCCAACAGCGGCGGAGAAGGGAAAGAATGTCGTCATTCAAGGTATGCTTTCTGTTTATGATGTTCCTGTTAGAGTTTTGTTTGATACCGGAGCTTCCAGTTCTTTCATATCTAGTGACCTGGTAGATAGGTTGGGATTGGAGCCCGAGATTGTCGATAGACCTTTAGTAGTGACGAACCCGATTGGTGGTTCTACTAGCCTTAGCATGATTTGTCGTAATGTGGTCTTATCGAGTCATGGATGCATGTTTGTTTGTGATTGCTTTGTTTTGGGCTTTACTGGGTTTGGCATTATTTTGGGAGTAGATTGGCTCCGAAGATACGGGGTGGTGGTAGACTGTGAGGGCTTTTTGGTGACAGCTAGAGCGGATGATGGGCGGAGGATAGTGTTTGGTGGTCTACCCAGTGAGGGGGTATTGGCTAGTTTTCTAAACTCCCTCGACATTCCGCATAGTGAGTTGTCAGGTTTGCCCGTGGTTGGCCAGTATCCGGATGTTTTCGAAGAAGTGACCGGACCTCCACCACACCGAGAGATTGAGTTCCGTATTGATTTGGTAAAAGATGCCAGGCCTATAGTGATGCCACTTCGTCGTATGGCACCAAGAGAGCAGCGAGAGCTCGAGGTGCAAGTCAGCGATCTTTTGAAGAAGGGATTTATCAGAAGGAGTGTTTCTGAATGGGGAGCACCAGTTGTGTTTGCTACCAAGGCAGATGGTTCCCTTCGTTTGTGTGTAGACTACCGCGAGTTGAATAAAGTGACGAGGAAGAACAAGTATCCTCTACCGCGGATAGATGATTTGTTTGATCAGTTGAGTGACGCGAGAGTATTTTCTCAGTTGGATCTCGCGACAGGTTTTCATCAGCTTAGAGTGGAAGCTGAGAGTATAGCTAAAACGGCATTTCGGACGCCGTCTGGGTTTTATGAGTGGTTGGTCATGCCATTCGGGCTGACCAATGCCCCAGCATATTTTGTGGATCTTATGAATAGGGTATTCAGAGAACAGTTGAATAAGTTTGTCCTTGTGTTCGTTGATGATATTTTGGTCTACTCGAGGACAGAGGAAGAACACAAGGGACATTTAAGAATAGTGATGGAGGTGTTGAGAAAACACCAATTGAAAGCAAAGTTTTCTAAGTGTCACTTCTGGAAGAGGGAAGTGAGGTTCTTGGGCCACGTTGTATCAGAGAATGGTATTGCCGTAGACCCGGCAAAGGTGGCTACGGTACAGGATTGGCCTATGCCCAAGAATGCAACAGACGTAAGAAGTTTCTTGGGATTAGCGGGATATTATCGTAAGTTTATGCAAGGCTTCTCCAAGATAGCAGCACCGTTGACTCAGTTGACAAAGAAGAATCAAGCTTTTGTTTGGAACGAAAGGTGCGAGGATGCATTCAAGAGTCTAAAAGAAAAGTTGACAAGTGCACCAGTGTTAGTCATTCCCAAGGGGAGTGAAGAGATGACGGTATATACAGATGCTTGTGGTACCGGACTAGGTGCTGTGTTGATGCAGGGTGGTAGGGTTGTAGCTTATGCAAGCAGGCAACTGAAACCGCATGAGAAGAGGTATCCTATCCATGATTTGGAATTGGCAGCGATCGTATTCGCATTGAAGATGTGGAGACATTATCTCTTGGGAGAAAGATTCGAGCTGTTTACTGATCATAAGTCGCTGAAGTATCTTTTCTCTCAAAAGGATTTGAATCTTCGTCAGCAGAGGTGGTTAGAGTTCTTAGCTTCATATGATTTCGACATCGCATATACACCGGGAAAGGGCAATGCCGTAGCCGATGCGTTGAGTCGAAGACATGCCAGTTTAGGGGCTATGTTCCTTGAATGGAAGCAACTGGAGTATATCGCGGGGTTTGATTTCAGACCAAAGTGCGAATTGGACCCAGAAATGTTAGCAAGTTTGACGATCAGACCCACTTTAATTGAGCGGATCGGCTCTAGTCAGAGGGACGATCCTAACCTATTGGAAATCATCTCCAAGTTAGAGATGGGTATCGATGAGGAGATGAGCAAGTATGGGCTTGATCAAGATGGATGGCTTAGAAAGAATGGAAAGCTCGTTGTACCCAATGTCAATGGATTGAGAGATGAAGTGCTTAGAGAATGTCATCACTCAAAACTGACTATACACCCCGGTGGTAATAAGATGTATCGAGACATGAGACAGACTTACTACTGGGAAGGGATGAAAAGAGACGTTGGGGAGTTTATATCCAAATGCATGAATTGCCAGCTAGTTAAAGCCGAGCAAAAGAAGCCTAGTGGGTTGTTACAGCCATTAGAAATTCCCGAATGGAAATGGGAGCAAGTCTCGATGGATTTCATTGATGGTTTACCAAGGACTAGATCGGGACATGATAGCATTTGGGTGATTGTGGACCGATTAACCAAAAGTGCAAGATTTATACCAGTCAGATCGACCAGAACGGCAGCTAAGTTAGCAGAATTGTATATGAAGTGGGTAGTGAGATTCCATGGAGTACCTAAAAGCATTGTGAGTGACCGAGACCCGTTGTTCACTAGTGGGTTTTGGAAGAGCTTACAAGATGCTCTAGGGTCAGAGTTACATCTCAGTACCGCATATCATCCTCAGACCGACGGTCAGACGGAGAGGGTGAATCGTATTTTGGAAGATCTCTTGAGAGCATGTATATTGGATTTTGGTGGATCATGGGATGACCATTTGCATCTAGTAGAGTTTGCATATAATAATAGCTACCAATCCAGTATCGGTATGGCTCCGTTTGAAGCTTTGTACGGAAGACCGTGCAACTCACCATCATGTTGGATAGAGACTGGCGAGAAGTTTATGCTTGGACCAGATGTGGTGAGGGAAACTTCAGATAAGATTAAGATCATTCAACAACGAATGAAGGCTGCCCAGGATAGGCAGAAGAGTTATGCTGATAAGAGGAGAAGAGACTTAAAATTCTCCGTTGGCGACTTGGTGTTTGTCAAGATTTCTCCGTTGAAGAGCGTAATACGATTTGGCAGGAGAGGCAAGTTGGCACCAAGATTCGTTGGCCCATTCCCTGTTCTTGAACTAGTCGGGAATTTGGCATATAGAATTGACTTACCGGAGAAGATGGCGGGAGTTCATAACGTATTTCATGTTTCCCAACTAAGGAAGTTCGTTCACGACTCAGATATGACTATTTCACCTGATCAGTTGGAGGACCTCGAAGTAGAACCCGAGGCGGTTGGGAACCGCAAGCCGGTCCGTATTGTCGAGCACGACATGAAGCAACTTCGAAGGAAGGCGGTGAAGCTAGTCAAGGTACAGTGGAGCGAGAACGAGAATGATTGTACTTGGGAGACAGAGGATAACATTAAGAAGTCACACCCAGAACTCTTTGCCTGGTAAGATTTTGACTTCGATTTAGTTTTCCGCATGCTAGGATAGGCTTGTTTGCTTGTTCTGCATGTTTGATTGTTGTACGTGGCTGTTAGGCATGCGGGATCCTTTGTATGTTTTGGGTTAAGGAATTTCGTGGACGAAATTTCTTAAGGGGGGGAGAGTGTAACGACCCGCATTCTACGCATCATAGAATCGTAGAATATTTATTTCTGTCACATACGAAGTCGTATGGTCATGTAACTTTGGGGGACGACTATTGGGGTCATTTCCCATGTTCATGATTTTTCCCGATTTTTAAATGACCATTTTACCCCTAGTTATCACTGTTTTGGCCATAACTTTTGACTGGAAAGGAATTTTGACCTGAAACCACTTCCATTGGCTCCGGATGATGGTTTCTCTTTCCGTAGAGTGGTCACATTAGCCAAACGGACTTACCGTTTGGGAGATATGGCTGAAACAAGTTTCAGATGGTGAAAAACAGCTTAATTGGGCTTAACCGGGTGATTAACAGCTAGGCCCAAAGGGGAATTTCGGGATTAGGAGTTTAAAAGGGCTGTTAGGGTTTGGAGAATACTTTTTTCTCATTTTTCAGCCGTCACTATTCATTCCTCTTAACCTAGCCATGGCCTCCACCCTCTAAATCTCTTCAAAACACATCTTAATCACTTTCTAATTGAAGATTAGGCTTAGCAAACATCAAATCAAGGAGTATTAGCACGAGAACCGAGGTAGAGCTGCTGTGTAAGATTGGGAACAGCGCCAAATCAGAGAATATTTCAGTTTTGGGGTTTTAGTGGTGGCAAAGGTGAGTGATTAGCTTGCTTTTACACTAATTACTGTTAATTATGGGTAATTAGTGAAGATTAACGAATTTATACATTAATAAATTCTGGAAAAATTTCTAAAATTCTATAATGATGTTTTATGGCTCTGATAAAAATTTGGGCTAATTTGGATAAGTTTTGCTAATTGTATGCATAATCACGGTTAAGAAGGATTAAGGGGAAAACATGGGTTTCTGGGTATGTTTGATCTAAAGTATTTCATGTAAATGATGTTTTAATGTTTGTGATTTCTTCTATATGTTGTTACTGCTGTTTGGAATGTTTTGTAATGTCATAGGAAGTTTAGAAAGGTTGAAAACGCCGTCGTTCGGCGAAAATAGCTTGCTGGAAAAAGTTCCAGATTTTCAGAACCGGTTAGGAAGAACACCCGATCCAAACCGGATAGGAGGAGGAGATCCGATCCGAACCGGATAGGAGGAGGAGATCCGATCCGAACCGGATAGGAGGAGTAGATCCGATCCGAACCGAATAGAAGGAGGAGATCCGAACCGAACCGGATAGGAGGAGACACCCGAACCAAACCGGATAGGAGGAGACACCCGAACCGAACCGGATAGGAGGAGGAGATCCGATCCGAACCGAATAGAAGGAGGAGATCCGAACCGAACCGGATAGGAGGAGACACCCGAACCGAACCGGATAGGAGGTGGAGATCCGAACCGAACCGAATAGAGGAGGAGACCCGAACCGAACCGGATAGGAGGAGGATGCCCGAACCGAACCGAATAGGAGGAAGAGACCCGAACTGAACCGAAGAAGACCATAACCCGAGATGCAAAGGTAGTCCAAATGGGAAGTTTGTACCAAGGATTCAGATGGGAATCAACGAGTTAACTTCATGATTGGGCTTTGCTGCGGGACGTGTGCTAAGGGGCTGTCGATGTCTGTAACTTTGGATCACTATGTATAGGGGGTACGTGAACGGATTCAGGGCCACAGTGGTCTAGGTACGACTAAAAGAGCTATAGACCAATGAAGTGGGGTCATTTGTAAAGGTTTAGTCATGACTCCATGGGGTAAGCTTGGTGGTAGCAGTAGTTGTACAAGCCGAACTCCGTCACTACTTCGATGGGTCTAGTGGTTGAAAGCGGTATACATCGTATGCTTTATGCACTGAGTGAGAGATGTGAGGATGGTTGCCATGATTGAATTGTTTGCTATCCCTATGACATGCACACCCCCACCCCCGTATTTCTTTACACCATATGTTGATGGCACCTTAGAGTATTGTACAGTATGTAGTGCTAACTCTTTGGTTGCAGGTCCAGGTTCAGGTATGGTTTAGTATACCTGTTATTGTTCTGTTTAGCTGCTTATCGCTCATACCAGACTTTTTGTCTGACCCAGAGTTTTATGTCTCTTCTTATTACTCTGGGTGCTCACACGAGCAGACTAGAGACAGGTTAGCTGGTGATGCACGGGTAGATGATCCGGAGACGAGCAGGAGGCTTCCACGTAATATATATATAGTATTCTCCCTGTGTTGTCGAAGATCACTGCTTGGGCATTGGTGGTGTATCTTCCACTTTAGCTTTCTTTTGTTTAGAGACAGTAGAGTTTGAAAAGTTGTAATAAGCTGTATTTGGATTTCCGCTGCTCTGATGTTGACATTTATTATTAGTTATCAGCTTATGCACTGTCTCACCTGTTTTATGTCAAGTATGTTATTAATATATTTTATTCCATGCGCTGTGAGACATTCTACAGGTTCCTTGATTAGTTCATTCTCTTCTTTCTTTTCTTATGACGACCGTTCCGTGCCAGTTGGACATGTGTACAGCGCACACTTGGAGGAAGTGTCGGTTGGTGCGGGGCGGGCCGTCACATCGGCCTAGGCCATTTGAGAGTTTTACACCATTAAACGATACTTTGGAGAATCTTCCTGGATACGTACAATGTTCTCTGGTATACGAGGCCTCCTCCAAGAGATTCGACATAGAAGAAACGTGAGACTAGGAAATTTTGTATCTTTCACCAAACTCATGGTCACACCACAAATGAATGTCATCATCTGAGAGATGTGGTCGAAAAGATACTCTGAGAAGGAAAGCTTGATGAATATAAGGTGACTCCCAGGGACAGGGGACAAGCCGCACAAGCCCCGAACCAAAGCCAACCTGCTACCAAACCAACGGTTCAACAAAAAGGAAAAAATATCGTTATCAATACCATAGTTGGTGGTCTTCATCTGGCAGGGCACAGTTACAGGGCTATAAATCAGTACGTGAATGCAGCTGTAACGACCCGTAGTCTACGCATCATAGGATCGTGGAATATTTATTTCTTTCACATACGAAGTCGTATGGTCATGTAACTTTGGGGGACGACTATTGGGGTCATTTCCCATGTTCATGATTTTTCCCGATTTTTAAATGACCATTTTACCCCTAGTTATCACTGTTTTGGCCATAACTTTTGACTGGAAAGGAATTTTGACCTGAAACCACTTCCATTGGCTCCGGATGATGGTTTCTCTTTCCGTAGAGTGGTCACATTAGCCAAACGGACTTACCGTTTGGGAGATATGGCTGAAACAAGTTTCAGATGGTGAAAAACAGCTTAGTTGGGTTTAAACGGGTGATTAGCAGCTTGGCCCAAGGGGAATTTCGGGTTTAGGGAGATATAGGTGCTGATTAGGGTTAGAAAACATTTCTTTAGACATTTTCCAGCCGCCACTTTCATTTCTCTTACCCTAGTCATGGCCTCCACTCTCTAAATCTCTCTCAAAACACCCAAAATCACTTCTTAATCAAGGATTAAGGCTTAAAGGCATCAAATTAAGAAGAAAAAGCACCAAAGCAAGGTTGGAGCTGCTGTATAAGATTGGGAACAGCGCCAAATCAGAGAATATTTCGGTTTTGGGATTCTAGTTGTGGCCAAGGTGAGTGATTTGCATAGTTTTTGCACTAATTACGGTAATTAAGGGTAATTAGTGAAGATTAGCGAATTTATACGTAAATAAATTCTGGAAAAATTCTTAAAATTCTAAAATAATGTTTTAAGGCTCTGTTAAAAATTTGGGTTAATTTCGATGTGTTTTGCTAATCATATGCTTAAACATGATTAAGAGGGATTATAGGCAAATGTGAGGTTTTAGCCACTTTTGATTCATTTTGATTCATTTAAATTGTTGTTTGCTGTTTGTGGTTGCTATTACATGTTGCTATGACTCTATGGTATGTTTCATGATTGATTAGAATAGTTAAGTTGCTCGAAAACGTCGTCGAATGGCGTAAAAAGCTCGCTGGAAAGTTGTAGAAGTGTGCAGGTTCCGAACCGGTTCGGATCGGAGAAAAGGGGTCGGATCGGACTAGGGAACCGACCAAGGGAATTCGAACTGGATGAGGACTTGCCACTGGAAGAAGTTTGGCAGGAAGGAAGGCCATTGCTTAGAGTTGGAGTGGACAAGGGGGATCGGATCGGAACTAGGGAGCGGATCGGATCGGAACTAGGGAGCGGATCGGATCGAAACTAGAGAGTGGATCGGATTGGAGAGGATTGGATCGGAGTACGCTAAGGGGGCGGAGCGGATCGGCAATTGGAGAAGGACAGGATTGGGCATGAGAACTCAGAAGGGAGCAACCACCGAACTCAAACAGGGACAACCGACCCGAAGTGGAGTACCGACCCGAACCGATGAAGAAGATGACTACCGACCCGAACCGATGAAGAAGATGACTACCGACCCGAACCGATGATGGTGATGATTACCGAACCGAACAGAATTCTAGGACTGTTAATGCGCGACAACTCTTCTGAAGACCCTCTCCAATTCGACCAAACCCGAGATGCAAAGGAAGTCCAAATGAGAAGTTAGAGCATAAGATTCAGATGGGAATCAATGAGTTCACTTCATGATTGGGCTTTGCTGCGGGACGCGTGCTAAGGAGTTATCGACACCTATAGCTTTGGACCACTATGGTAGGAGGTACGAAGGCGGATTCAGGGCCATTATGGCATTGGTAGAACCAAGGGCTATGACCAATGAAGTGGGTCATTGAAATGTTTGGTCATGACTCCAAGTGTTTGGCTTGGTCACAGCAGGGTTTCCACAAGTCGGGATTCGTCGTTGCCTCAGTTTGTCTAGTGTTCCAAAGTGGTAGACGTCGTATACTTTACGCACTGAGTGAGAGATGTGAGGATGGTTGCTATAGATGATTTGCTTGCTATCATTTTGACATGCACACCCCACCCCCGTATTCTTACACTATTTATTATGGCACCTTGGAGTATTGTACGGTATGTGGTACTAACTCTTTGGTTGCAGGTCCAGGTTCAGGTATGGTTTAGTATACCTGTTATTTCCCTGTTTAGATGCTTATCGCTCATACCAGGCTTTATGTCTGACCCAGAGTTTTATGTCTCTTCTTATTACTCTGGGTGCTCACACGAGCAGACTAGAGACAGGTTAGCTAGCGATGCACGGGTAGATGGTCCGGAGACGAGCAGGAGGCTTCCACGTACTATATACATAATATTCTCCCTGTGTTGTTGAAGATCACTGCTTGGGCATTGTTGGTGTATCTTCTATTTTAGCTTTCTTTTGGTTGGAGACAGTAAATTTGGAAAGTTGTAATAAGCTGTATATGGATTTCCGCTGCTTTGATGTTGACATTGATTATTAGTTATCAGCTTATGCACTGTCTCGCCTGTTTTATGTCAAGTATGTTATTATTATATTTTATCCCATGCGCTGTGAGACATTCTACAGGTTCTTTGATTAGTTCATTCTCTTCTTTCCTTTCTTCTGACGACCGTCTTGTGCTAGTCGGGCATGTGTACAGCGCACTCTTGGAGGAAATGCAGGCTGGTGCGAGGCGGGCCGTCACACTTGGTATCAGAGCTCTAGGTTGCGTAGTTAACCTAGGGAAGTTATCAGGGAGAGATAGTATACGTATACGAGAGAGCGTATTTGTAATAACTTTGGTTTTTAAAAGCTATATATATATACTATTAGTAGTATAAGGATGAAGTCGTACTGCACTAGCACCACTATGGAGTCGTTAATCATTTCCTTTTTCAGATTGACGATGAGCCGAGATACTAGAGGTGTTGGTAGGGGAGCCAATAATGGGAATGCTGCTGACATGAGGACGATGTTTACTGACCTCATGAGGGAGATGCTTAGAGATGTGCAGAGGGCAGCTCCCAATGGTGGAAATGCTGGTGGTCCAATAGTGCAGGCGCCAAGAGTCGACTTCGCCAAGCTGAATAAGGACTATACTAGTCTTGGTGGGAAGCCGTTCCACGGAACGGAGTCGGTTACGGATGTTCAGGATTGGTTGGATAGTTGCGAACGTATCTTCGAGGATTTGGGTATCGAGGATGCAAAGAAGAGAAGGCTAGCGTCCCGTCAGCTGCAAGGGCGGGCAATGAATTGGTGGAATGCTATAAAGGCAGCTACTCCCGAAGATCAGATTACTTGGGAGCAGTTTAAGGCTCGCTTTAGTGAGAAGTTCATTCCAGCTGCTCAGAGGTCAATGCTGTTTAAGAAATTCTTAGAGCTCAAGCAGAATGGCAGAGCTGTCTCGGAGTACATTGCTGAATTCGACACTTTGTCAAAGTATGGGTTATCTCTTATTGATACTGCTGAGAAAAAGAATGAGAAATTCATAACTGGGTTAGATCAGTACTTAGGGGAAAGGCTTATTAACCACATCGACGAGACGTTTGAGTCGATTGTGGGGAAAGCATTAAGATCAGAGAGTCTCTACCCTAAGCCGAAGACTGAGGTTGCATCCTCAGATGAGCCAAAGCCACAAGCAAGTGGTGGAGGCAAAGGTGGTTCCCAGAATAAAAGAAAGCAGAATCAGGCTAAGGATGGCCAGAAGAAAAAGAATAAGCAGGATGTGGAGTGCTTCAGCTGTGGTAAGAAGGGCCATTATGCTAGTAATTGTCGGGCCAAGCCAGCGGATAGGAAGTGTTTCAACTGTGGCCAAATGGGACATCACAAAGACAAGTGTCCACAGCCCCCTAAAGAAAGGCAAATGGTGAAAGCATATGCTCTTAATGCTATTCCTTCTTCGTCGAATGCCCCAACTGCGGCGGAGAAGGGAAAGAATGTCGTCATTCAAGGTATGCTTTCTGTTTATGATGTTCCTGTTAGAGTTTTGTTTGATACCGGAGCTTCCAGTTCTTTCATATCTAGTGACCTGGTAGATAGGTTGGGATTGGAGCCCGAGATTGTCGATAGACCTTTAGTAGTGACGAACCCGATTGGTGGTTCGACTAGCCTTAGCATGATTTGTCGTAATGTGGTCTTATCGAGTCATGGATGCATGTTTGTTTGTGATTGCTTTGTTTTGGGCTTTACTGGGTTTGGCATTATTTTGGGAGTAGACTGGCTCCAAAGATACGGGGTGGTGGTAGACTGTGAGGGCTTGTTGGTGACAGCTAGAGCGGATGATGGGCGGAGGATAGTGTTTGGTGGTCTACCCAGTAAGGGGGTATTGGCTAGTTTTCTAAACTCCCTCGACATTCCGCATAGTGAGTTGTCAGGTTTGCCCGTGGTTGGCCAGTATCCGGATGTTTTCGAAGAAGTGACCGGACTTCCACCACACCGAGAGATTGAGTTCCGTATTGATTTGGTAAAAGATGCCAGGCCTATAGTGATGCCACTTCGTCGTATGGCACCAAGAGAGCAGCGAGAGCTCGAGGTGCAAGTCAGCGATCTTTTGAGGAAGGGATTTATCAGAAGGAGTGTTTCTGAATGGGGAGCACCAGTTGTGTTTGCTACCAAGGCGGATGGTTCCCTTCGTTTGTGTGTAGACTACCGCGAGTTGAATAAAGTGACGAGGAAGAATAAGTATCCTCTACCGCGGATAGATGATTTGTTTGATCAGTTGAGTGGCGCGAGAGTATTTTCCCAGTTGGATCTCGCGACAGGTTTTCATCAGCTTAGAGTGGAAGCTGAGAGTATAGCTAAAACGGCATTTCGAACGCCGTCTGGGTTTTATGAATGGTTGGTTATGCCATTTGGACTGACTAATGCCCCGGCATATTTTGTGGATCTTATGAATAGGGTATTCAGAGATCAGCTGAATAAGTCTGTCCTTGTGTTCGTTGATGATATTTTGGTCTATTCGAGGACAGAGGAGGAACACAAGGAACATTTAAGAGTAGCGATGGAGGTGTTGAGAAGACACCAATTGAAAGCAAAGTTTTCTAAGTGTCACTTCTGGAAGAGGGAAGTGAGGTTCTTGGGCCATGTTGTATCAGAAAGTGGTATTGCCGTGGACCCCGCGAAGGTGGCTACGGTACAAGATTGGCCTACGCCCAAGAATGCAACTGATGTAAGAAGTTTCTTGGGATTAGCGGGATATTATCGTAAGTTTATCCAAGGTTTCTCCAAGATAGCAGCATCATTGACCCAGTTGACCAAGAAGAATCAAGCTTTTGTCTAGGATGAAAGGTGCGAGAATGCATTTAAGAGTCTAAAGGACAAGTTGACAAGCGCACCAGTGTTAGTCATTCCTAAGGGGGATGAAGAGATGACGGTATACACGGATGCCTGTGGTACCGGACTGGGTGCTGTATTGATGCAAGGCGGTAGGGTTGTAGCTTACGCAAGTCGGCAGTTGAAACCACACGAGAGAAGATACCCTACCCATGATTTAGAATTGGCAGCGATCGTGTTCGCGTTAAAGATGTGGAGACACTATCTCTTGGGAGAAAGGTTTGAGCTGTTTACAGATCATAAGTCGTTGAAGTATCTATTCTCCCAGAAGGATTTAAACCTCCGTCAGCAGAGATGGTTAGAGTTCTTAGCTTCCTATGATTTTGACATCGCATATACACCGGGAAAGGGCAATGCGGTGGCTGATGCATTGAGTAGAAGACATGCCAGCTTAGGGGCTATGTTCCTTGAATGGAAGCAACTGGAGTTTATCGCGGGGTTTGATTTTAGACCAAAGTATGAATTGGATCCAGAAATGTTAGCAAGCTTGACGATCAGACCCACTTTGATTGAGCGGATCGGCTCTAGTCAGAGGGACGATCCTAACCTATTGGAAATCATCTCCAAGTTAGAGATGGGTATCGATGAGGAGATGAACAAGTATGGGCTTGATCGAGATGGATGGCTTAGAAAGGATGGAAGACTAGTCGTACCCAATGTCAATGGATTGAGAGACGAAGTGCTTAGAGAATGTCATCACTCAAAGCTGACTATACACCCCGGTGGTAACAAGATGTATCGAAATATGAAGCAGACTTACTACTGGGAAGGGATGAAAAGAGACGTTGGGAAGTTTATATCCAAGTGCATGAATTGCCAGCTAGTTAAAGCCGAGCAAAAGAAGCCTAGTGGTCTGTTACAGCCATTAGGAATTCCCGAATGGAAATGGGAGCAAGTCTCGATGGATTTCGTCGATGGTTTACCAAGGACTAGATCGGGATATGATAGCATTTGGGTGGTTGTAGACCGACTGACTAAAAGTGCAAGATTTATACCAGTCAAATCGACCAAAACGGCAGCTAAGTTAGCAGAACTGTATATGAAGTGGGTAGTGAGATTTCATGGAATACCTAAAGGCATTGTGAGCGACCGAGACCCGTTGTTCACTAGTGGGTTTTGGAAGAGCTTACAAGAGGCTCTAGGGTCAGAGTTACATCTCAGTACCGCATATCATCCTCAGACCGACGGTCAGACGGAGAGGGTGAATCGTATTTTGGAAGATCTCTTGAGAGCATGTATATTGGATTTTGGTGGATCATGGGATGACCATTTGCATCTAGTAGAGTTTGCATATAATAATAGTTACCAATCCAGTATCGGTATGGCTCCATTTGAAGCTTTGTATGGAAGACCGTGCAACTCACCATCATGTTGGATAGAGACTGGCGAGAAGTTTATGCTTGGAGCAGAGGTGGTGAGAGAAACGTCGGATAAGATCAAGGTCATTCAACAACGAATGAAGGCTGCCCAGGATAGGCAGAAGAGCTATGCTGATAAGAGGAGAAGAGACTTAAAATTCTCCGTTGGCGACTTGGTGTTTGTCAAGATTTCTCCGTTAAAGAGCGTAATACGATTTGGCAGGAGAGGCAAGTTGGCACCAAGATTTGTTGGCCCATTCCCTGTTCTTGAACTAGTCGGGAATTTGGCATATAGAATTGACTTACCAGAGAAGATGGCAGGAGTTCATAACGTATTTCATGTTTCCCAACTAAGGAAGTTCGTTCACGACTCAGATATAACTATTTCACCTGATCAGTTAGAGGACTTCGAAGTAGAACCCGAGGCGGTTGGGAACCGCAAGCCGGCCCGTATTGTCGAGCACGACATGAAGCAACTTCGAAGGAAGGCGGTGAAGCTAGTCAAGGTTCAGTGGGGCGAGGACGAGAATGATTGTACTTGGGAGACAGAGGAGAACATTAAGAAATCACACCCAGAACTCTTTGCTTGGTAAGATTTTGATTTCGGTTTAGTCTTCCGCATGCTAGGATAAGCTTGCTTGCTTGTTTTGCATGTTTGATTGTTGTATGTGGTTGGTAGGCATGCGGGATCCTTTGTATGTTTTGGGTTAAGGAATTTCGGGGGCGAAATTTCTTAAGGGGGGAAGAGTGTAACGACCCGTAGTTTACGCATCATAGGATCGTGGAATATTTATTTCTTTCACATACGAAGTCGTATGGTCATGTAACTTTGGGGGACGACTATTGGGGTCATTTCCCATGTTCATGATTTTTCCCGATTTTTAAATGACCATTTTACCCCTAGTTATCACTGTTTTGGCCATAACTTTTGACTGGAAAGGAATTTTGACCTGAAACCACTTCCATTGGCTCCGGATGATGGTTTCTCTTTCCGTAGAGTGGTCACATTAGCCAAACGGACTTACCGTTTGGGAGATATGGCTGAAACAAGTTTCAGATGGTGAAAAACAGCTTAGTTGGGTTTAAACGGGTGATTAGCAGCTTGGCCCAAGGGGAATTTCGGGTTTAGGGAGATATAGGTGCTGATTAGGGTTAGAAAACATTTCTTTAGACATTTTCCAGCCGCCACTTTCATTTCTCTTACCCTAGTCATGGCCTCCACTCTCTAAATCTCTCTCAAAACACCCAAAATCACTTCTTAATCAAGGATTAAGGCTTAAAGGCATCAAATTAAGAAGAAAAAGCACCAAAGCAAGGTTGGAGCTGCTGTATAAGATTGGGAACAGCGCCAAATCAGAGAATATTTCGGTTTTGGGATTCTAGTTGTGGCCAAGGTGAGTGATTTGCATAGTTTTTGCACTAATTACGGTAATTAAGGGTAATTAGTGAAGATTAGCGAATTTATACGTAAATAAATTCTGGAAAAATTCTTAAAATTCTAAAATAATGTTTTAAGGCTCTGTTAAAAATTTGGGTTAATTTCGATGTGTTTTGCTAATCATATGCTTAAACATGATTAAGAGGGATTATAGGCAAATGTGAGGTTTTAGCCACTTTTGATTCATTTTGATTCATTTAAATTGTTGTTTGCTGTTTGTGGTTGCTATTACATGTTGCTATGACTCTATGGTATGTTTCATGATTGATTAGAATAGTTAAGTTGCTCGAAAACGTCGTCGAATGGCGTAAAAAGCTCGCTGGAAAGTTGTAGAAGTGTGCAGGTTCCGAACCGGTTCGGATCGGAGAAAAGGGGTCGGATCGGACTAGGGAACCGACCAAGGGAATTCGAACTGGATGAGGACTTGCCACTGGAAGAAGTTTGGCAGGAAGGAAGGCCATTGCTTAGAGTTGGAGTGGACAAGGGGGATCGGATCGGAACTAGGGAGCGGATCGGATCGGAACTAGGGAGCGGATCAGATCGAAACTAGAGAGTGGATCGGATTGGAGAGGATTGGATCGGAGTACGCTAAGGGGGCGGAGCGGATCGGCAATTGGAGAAGGACAGGATTGGGCATGAGAACTCAGAAGGGAGCAACCACCGAACTCAAACAGGGACAACCGACCCGAAGTGGAGTACCGACCCGAACCGATGAAGAAGATGACTACCGACCCGAACCGATGAAGAAGATGACTACCGACCCGAACCGATGATGGTGATGATTACCGAACCGAACAGAATTCTAGGACTGTTAATGCGCGACAACTCTTCTGAAGACCCTCTCCAATTCGACCAAACCCGAGATGCAAAGGAAGTCCAAATGAGAAGTTAGAGCATAAGATTCAGATGGGAATCAATGAGTTCACTTCATGATTGGGCTTTGCTGCGGGACGCGTGCTAAGGAGTTATCGACACCTATAGCTTTGGACCACTATGGTAGGAGGTACGAAGGCGGATTCAGGGCCATTATGGCATTGGTAGAACCAAGGGCTATGACCAATGAAGTGGGTCATTGAAATGTTTGGTCATGACTCCAAGTGTTTGGCTTGGTCACAGCAGGGTTTCCACAAGTCGGGATTCGTCGTTGCCTCAGTTTGTCTAGTGTTCCAAAGTGGTAGACGTCGTATACTTTACGCACTGAGTGAGAGATGTGAGGATGGTTGCTATGGATGATTTGCTTGCTATCATTTTGACATGCACACCCCACCCCCGTATTCTTACACTATTTATTATGGCACCTTGGAGTATTGTACGGTATGTGGTACTAACTCTTTGGTTGCAGGTCCAGGTTCAGGTATGGTTTAGTATACCTGTTATTTCCCTGTTTAGATGCTTATCGCTCATACCAAGCTTTATGTCTGACCCAGAGTTTTATGTCTCTTCTTATTACTCTGGGTGCTCACACGAGCAGACTAGAGACAGGTTAGCTAGCGATGCACGGGTAGATGGTTCGGAGACGAGCAGGAGGCTTCCACGTACTATATACATAATATTCTCCCTGTGTTGTTCAAGATCACTGCTTGGGCATTGTTGGTGTATCTTCTATTTTAGCTTTCTTTTGGTTGGAGACAGTAAATTTGGAAAGTTGTAATAAGCTGTATATGGATTTCCGCTGCTTTGATGTTGACATTGATTATTAGTTATCAGCTTATGCACTGTCTCGCCTGTTTTATGTCAAGTATGTTATTATTATATTTTATCCCATGCGCTGTGAGACATTCTACAGGTTCTTTGATTAGTTCATTCTCTTCTTTCCTTTCTTCTGACGACCGTCTTGTGCTAGTCGGGCATGTGTACAGCGCACTCTTGGAGGAAATGCAGGCTGGTGCGAGGCGGGCCGTCACAGCAGCTAAGCAGTACTTTGAAGTGGGAGAATGTAGCAATCCCGAGGATAATGCCCCGATTAAGCAACAGAAGATGATGTCTGACGACGTCATATTTCGTGACCGAGAGAGTATTGGAGTCCACTCCCCAACCGAAGACCCACTAGTGATTACCGTCACCATTGGTCCATCTATAGTCCGTAAATTCCTAGTGGATAACGGGAGCTCGGTTAATATTCTGTTTAAGAAAACATTCGACCAAATGAAACTCGAGCCAAAGGATTTGAAACCATGCAAGGATTGGATACGTGGATTTAATGGAGCTTCAACCGCTCCGATGGGATATGTGGAACTGTCAGTAACTCTTGGAGAAGGAGAATGCCAGAGAGTGAGGATCCTCCCCTTCGTGGTCCTGCATATTGAGTCACCGTACAATGCCATTTTGGGCCGACTGGCCCTAGCCAAATTCAGGGCATGTATCGCACCCTGGTGCTTATTGTTGAAGTTCCCGATGGATGCCGGTGTAGGTATAGTCAGAGGAGATCAAGTTGTTGCACGAGCATGCTACATAAAGGAGCTGAAGTTGCTCTGCAAAGTAAAAGATGTAGAAACAAAGGGCGCTTCTTCCCCTCCAAGGGAGGAAGCGTCATAGCAACTAAAGAAAGTACCTCTGGGAGGGTCGCCCACAGAGTTGCCCAAGGATATAGATCCCAGTGGGGACGAAGAGCCTGGGGGCAGAATGGAGACTCCCAATGAAGCGACTGTGGATGTGCCAATCGATGATAGTGACCCAGAGAAGGTCCTGAAGATTGGATCCCAGTTAGACCCTGTTCGAGCCAAAGAATTAACAAATTTCTTGAAAGCTAACTTGGATGTATTCGCTTGGACCCATGCGGACATGGGTGGAATATCTCCCTCGATTATGAGTCATTCATTAAGCATCAACCCGAAGCATCCTCCCGTCAAATAGAAAAGGCTAATGCTTGGCCTAGAGAGGTCTGCTACCTTGAAAGAAGAAGTCGAAAAGCAGAGAAGTAACGGGTTTTTTAAAGATTCAACATACCCTGACTGGATTTCAAACACGGTTTTGGTGAAGAAGGCCAATGGAAAGTGGTGCACATGCATCGACTTCTCAGATCTAAACAAAGCCTGCCCAAAGGACAACTTTCTGTTATCTAGAATCGATCTGCTGGTGGATTCGACGGCGGGTCATGAGCTTCTTTCTTTTATGGATGCTTACTCAGGGTACAACCAAATCCCCATGAAAGTCCCGGACCAAGAGCATACCATCTTCATTACAGATCTGGGATTATACTGTTACGTAGTGATGCCTTTCGGTCTGAAGAATGCCGGTGCTACGTATCAGCGATTGGTGAACAGGATGTTCTACAACCAAATCGAGAAAACGATGGAGGTATATGTCGATGGCATGTTGGTAAAGTCCAGATAATCATCTGACCATACTGCCGATTTAGCAGAGATGTTTGAGATTCTCCGGAAATACGGGATGAAGCTAAATCCTTTGAAATGCTCATTTGGGTTAGCATCCGGAAAATTCCTAGGGTTCATCGTCAGCTCGCGTGGAATTGAAATTAATCCAGATCAAATTACAGCAATCCGAAATATTCAAGAACCAAAGCAGATTAAAGTTGTGCAAAGCCTCGCTGGAAAAGTGGCAGCGCTGAGTAGATTTATCTCCAAAGCTACAGATAAATGCATCCCGTTTTTCGAGCTGATAAAGCGAGGCCAACGCAACTTTAAATGGACTCCTGATTGTATAGAAGCATTCTAGAATCTATTGAATCATCTGGAAAGACCCCCGATACTGTCTAAACCTGTGGATCACGAGGATTTATTTGTGTACTTGGCAGTGTCATCCCATGCGATCAGTTCGGCTTTGGTAAGAGAGGAAGATAAGGTGCAAAGACCGGTGTACTATGTGAGTAAGAAATTAGCGGCCGTAGAGAGAAATTATCCAAAAATAGAAAAGCTTGCGTATAGCTTACTAATCGCATCCAGAAAACTTCGCCACTACTTCCAGGCTCATCCCATTACTGTGTACACCGATCACCCACTCGAACAAGTTCTGCAAAGGCCAAAAGCATCAGGAAGACTGCTAAAGTGGAACATTGATCTGAGTCAATTTGACTTGAACTTCCAACCCCTCTCTGATATTTCGGTTGATTGCTTATCTGACATGGCTGTGTTGGCGAGAAAACGTAAGAAGTTAGAACACAGTTACCCGTACCCCGTGTGTGTAAGTGCAAGTGTGTGCCTGTGCATGCATTGAAGAAAAGCATGAAGTCAGTTAAATAAGCAGAATAATGGCCATGATATGCTATTAGGTTATGCAGTTGTCCAGTCCAGAAAATTCATCTTGAAGACTTTAACCTAACTATCCATTGGTATATCAGTGTTACATTATATTTTTTAGTCAATATGAGTATCAAATCATTGGTCAAGGTGGCTCATGATACAAAATTGGCTCCTGAGTCAAGGATTAGATTGTGATACGTCGTTGGTTCGTGAAGCAGGTTCTGGATCATGGGAAAGCACCGGCTCGTGGAAAGGCATTGGATCTTGGGATACTGGAGTTCTTGGGCCCTCATGCTTTACCTAAACGGATCGTGACACCCCCCCCCCCCTCCACCATCCACTTTACTTCCAATTGCCATAAGCCGATGCTCCTCCATTCCCATGACCCGATGCGCTAGTCAAATTAACACTTCATCTTCATTTATTCTCCCATCGCCTCGCCATCACCACGAACTGAACCGAACCGTGCCCCTATTCACGAATCGAGCCGCTAGAGACTCTTGTCTAGGCGACTTTCTCTTCCACCTACCAAAACACTCCTTCTATCCGAGTAAAGGAACTGAAACCCGTCTTTTTCTTCGACGCGCCTCCCTTCCCCATGATCCTAACTCCACAAATCTCACAACCATCGCAATTAATTGTCAGCATTAGCATAAAAAGCTCGCGAGAGGTACGATGGAAGTACAGAAAGGCGATGGAGAAACAAAATCATAGCCGAAATCACTGTAATTACCTTGTCTTATCGAATTGAGGAAGAAACTGATTGCTGGAGGTTTCGGCTATGGGTTTAACGAAGAGAAGCAGAAACAGCGGCCAATAAGAAAGAAATAAAAAGGTAAAAAGGGAAGGGGTAAAAACGGCTTATATAGCCGAAGACAAGACTTTTAGTCTTCCCATCTTTGTCTTATATAACTCGCCAGGCCATGGTGAGCCGCGAGCATGTGGAAAGCCCACCATGATTCGCGCACGGGCCCTCGAGACAACGGTCCGAGGTCTAAAGGACGGCTTTGCTTGAAGGTGTTGGACAGTCTGCCACGACCCGTGGATTGAAAAGGCGATCCGAGCACTAACATGATCAATGGATTGGAAAGAAAGAACTCAAAAAGTGCAGTATCTCCCAAAAAACTCCAGAGATGTAAATTGCCCAATGAACAAAGAAATGATGGATGATTTAACCCGGTATTTATACCAATCAAAGGACACAACCTCCTGTAGCAGTATGACATTTTAGACAGACATGACAACTGATTCACATTGTTTCATGAGAAGGTTCGTTCAGGAGTTTCGAAGCATGTTTCATCCTTGATAAAACATACTTCGAGGGGACAAAATGTTGGCTAGCGGTCACCAGGTGTTCTCCGGATCGTGACGCTACTGCTACGACCCCCCGATCGCGACTCCCTATCGCGACCCGATCCATCCGCGCCTAAGCCCCTACCATGATCTGATCCCTGAGGCCGAGAGATGGAGGCCACGACCAGGTCATTCACGATCCAAGAATGAAGGATCTTGCGACATCTGTCCATAACTGGCATTTTTGACCATTCTCCATTAAGCCACAAACCAGTCCGAGATCCTCGGGATTTGTGCCACGTGTGACCACGAACCTCATGCAGAAATCGGCTATAAATAGCTCTAGACTTGGCATTTTTCAGGATCTTTGGGCAGTTCTGAATATTGTTTCCACCATTACTGTCTCTGCATTATTTCTTATCAATATTAATTCGAAATCATTGAGTGAATCGACATTGTAAAAGTGAGATTGAGAGAAAAATCATTGATTGTACTTGAATCATACGTATAATCATAGATATAAAGTGGACGTAGGCTCGTTAATGTCGAACCCCTATAAATCTTGTGTGTTTTCTGTGTTCCCTTGCATTTCTAGATATAAATCTCTGTCAATTCAGATAATTTGGGTGTTAGAGCTACTTTTGGATCTAATAGTGTGAAAAAGAAAAGGACAAATGACACAACATAAACGCTTTAGTTTCTTTTTTCCAGTATAAGTAATAGATTTCATCCTCGAAATTTGGTAAAGGTCAAACAAAGTAATTCCCCGCATAATTTACAACCATCATGTGTATTGATCGACGCTAATCTATGAATTAGAAAAGCGCGACATTTGTAATAAATTCTGCAAGCATACAGGTGTGTAGCATACAGGTCGAACACAGGGAGGAAAGTTAAATTTTATTATTTATATGTTTCGTGGGCGTGTTAGGCGAAGCTGGAGGTTGATTTTGCAAAACAAAATAAAAATTGAAACTACAAGTAAAAGATGCAATTAAATTCACTTCAGATTCGAATCTAATCGGATCTGTAATAAATTCAACGATTAAAGATAAAATAGAACAATGGAAATAAAATTGCAGTACAGAATTTAACGAACAGAAAATAAGAATTAGGATTACCGTTGAATCTAATCAGACGGTCAATCGCTAATGAAAATAAGTGAAAAATACAATTAATGCTCTACCGAATCTAATCGTGTAGACAACACTAATTGCTAAGAAATTAGAAAATAGCAGGAAAAAAAACTTTGTTAATGGCAGAAGAATTACAGAATAATCGATGATTGTTACAATGAATACAATGGGTATTTATAGGGGATGTAGCCTCCATCCTATATGACTTTTGGGCCAAGAAATATCTCTTGAGATATTCTATTTACAAATAAAAGAGATATGGATATAGATTTGAGATGTTCTATGAAGATTCTCCCTCCTTGATTGCTGACATGTGGCATTTGATTGAGTTGTATTCTGGTAAATATATGTCAAGTCTTCTCCTCAATGGTAAGTAAATATGCAAGATTTTCAATTGATTTCTTTGAGAAGAAAATGTCTATCTCTTCAAATCTTAGTGCATATGTTATATACATATAAATATATATATATAATATAGCACTAGTCTCTTTATTCTTCAAAGCGACGGAGGCAATGTATATGTTCTTTTCTTCAGCAAAAAATAGGGCTTTGACGGTGGCTGAACTCAGAACACCCTGTCCAAATTTCCAGGCTTTATCAGTGTGCTACAGCTTCCTTTATGATTGAAAATTTGTTGATTCCAAGAAGTAGCATTTCCTATGCAATTGGTCTTTAATTGAATGAAGGAGACATTTATTTAACAACCTGTGAAAACACACGAAAATACCCAAAGTAATATTTATTTATTTACAATAAAGATAAGATATGAGCGTAAAAATAAACACATTTCTATGTCAATCAAATACCCCCACACTTATCTCTTACTCGTCCTCGAGTAAAACAAAAGTTAAAAACTAACTAGATAGGTCACACTTTCGTAGGAAACACGATTGCATTGAGCGTATGCAATAAGCCGTTGAACCTCTAGGTGTCCCTAGTAGGACGAGTGGTGTCTCGTGAGGGTTTTCAGCGGATACTACCCACAAAATCCAAATGCAGTATGCTATGATTCTAATGAAACTACATGAATGCAATGGACATATGCAAATAAAAACGAAAAATGAAAACACGACTTGTTTCAGGAAAGTGGTACAACAAATTAAGTTAACAATTTCTGATCAGTTGATTTTATTTTAGATACCTCAACTTGTCACAAATTTTTCAATATAAATCAAGTTTTCAAATGTTAAATTCCAGTTTGGCCAGTTAGTTCGGTCAATAACATAGTGCAGCCATGAAATAAATTCTTAGTTTTCTTGGCACAGTTTGCAAAGTGGTATTCTAATTTTCTCATGTATGGCTAGTCAAATCAATAAGGTCAAGAAGTGTTTGGGTATCATCGCTTATTCTTTATTCTATAAAATTTTAAGATTTATGATTAAGTACATACTCCTAACTAAAAAGACCAAGGTTTACCACCCATGCACTGCCTCGCGGACTAACGGAGAGTAGGTAAAGAGCTTGGCGGATTGTGCAGGCCGACTTTGACTTTGTCAACAACGTGTCGGTAATCCTTAGGTGTCCAATCTCATAAAATGAGACCAAGATATTACAACGCTGACTTTGTCAACAACGTGTCGGATAGAGCTTGGCGGGTTTGCACACCAACGCTCGATATACAAGCAATGTTGGATACCCTTGGATTACTATTATTATTATTATCGAAAATATAAGCACAAAAGAGAGTTACGCGAATTCAACTTAACACAACTTAGTTTTAAAGATTTGAAAAGCCAATATAAGTATTTTAAGTCCTCCACTTGTTTAAACATAGTCTACAATATAGAATAGATTTCATGGCCATCACCTAAGAGTCTCCCTATGTACCGGTTACACTATTATCCCTCAAAATTAAACTTTTCATTATATTTCCTATTCGATCTAAGTTGAGAGAGAAAAATACTATCAACTGGCTAAAAATTGTAAACTTATTTTGTTGTATCAAATGAAAATGAGTCGTATTAAAAAAAAATGGCATGTTACTACAGTTTAAAATGCATGATGGTCCTACTTAAATGGCTGAAAATAAAAAGAAATAAAAACAAAGGAAAATGAAAATGGATGAAATGCAGACTCCCCCCCACACTAGAAATAAACAGTGTCCACACTATGAACGTTTCCTAAATTTGAAAGAGCGCACCCAAAGGTGAATGTGATGCAAAATTATTTGAAGAATGAAATGGAGTTTAGCCACTATATGCGAATGAAAATCATATGTACAATGATATATGTGTTTGCGATGCATGCGATGCAAAGAGTGCCACCAACTTTTCCCCCCACACTTGGTTCTTGCCCTATGAGTCCCATTCTCACTGTGTCTAGACATGTTTTCTAACAAGCAAGAGTTTTTGAAAACCATCTCATCTTTATACCTCGACTTGTAGTCCAGGAGATAATTATCTAGGGTCGTCCTAACCTGAAGTTTTTCAACCAAGCCAGCATTCCAAAAGTAATTCATGTATTCAACAAATTTGTCAGTGTAATTTTTCAAAAACTTGTGATCGTGTATAAATTCAGTGAAATTTAAAATCTGAGTGAGATCACATTTCTCATCGTTAATTGACAACGTATTTTCGACACTGACAATTTCAAATTCGTTTGAAATTCTTTCAAAGTTAAAATTTTCGAACTCATGATGTGAATCCACTTCTTCCCCATTTGGCAACTCCTCCTCATACAATCCAAAGAATTCATGTTCGTCCAAATCAATTTCCAATTTTGAGTTTTCGAAAAATTCAACATTTGCCGTTTGTTCAATTTTAAAGAATTCAAGTTTCTCGCAGTCCGGAAGAGGAAGATCAAAATCTAAACCCAAATCTTTTTGAAAAGAATCGAAATCCAAATCATTTATTGAATTTTGAACAACTTCATTTAGATCATCATTCTCAATTTCAAAAGTCGTTATTTGAAAATTTTCAATGTCAGTAGAAATTGGATTATTTTCTGATTCAAGGCTCGTTTGAATTTGATTTTCTTGCTCTTGTTGTTCTTTCAAAGATGTCAATAAATAAAGAAGTTCATCAGCCTTTTTATTTAGTCTTTCTTCCCTCTCTCTAAGAATGTTAAGACGATCGTTGATTTGAGAGTTCTCGTTTTGGATTTCTTGATTTTCAAAATTATAATCCACATCAATTTCACAGTCAATATTATTTCCAATGTGGTAGTTGTTTGAATTTTCAGAAAAATGACAATTGTATTGGAAATAATTTTGATTGTAAAAATTATGTTCGTAACCAAAACTGTTAAAGTTGGAGGGAAAATCGCAATTTTAATCTTGAAAATTTTGATGTGGATATGGGTTGTAATTTTGAAAATTTTGGTCTTCAACCCAATAATGATGTGGATCAAAGCCATATTGAGGTTCAAAGTTATTTTCTTGTGGATGTGGCCCATAATCGAAATTGTTGAAATTTGAATTGAAATCGTCATTTCGATCATAACTTTGAAAATGTTGGTCATGTTGAAAATTTTGAAAATTGTTGACATTTGGCTCGAGAAATTTTGGAAAATCTTGCCTCATGAGTTGTAATTCGTATTCATACTCTTCAAGAGGACGTCTACTCCGGTTATTATCCCACAACTCTCTCAACGATTTTTTTGAATCAGACATTGGAATGAAGTTAGGGTAAGACATGAATTATTCTCACTTCAAAATAATATAAAATGTCGAGTAGTGCTCTATTAATTAACTGACTCAATTAGAAGGGGGAAGAGGGTCTTATGGTCGTTCACGTATAGTATAAACTAAGGGATACGACCAATGTTTTACGGGTAGTGTGCAACCTCTTTTGCTAATAGTTCAATAAATTGAACTATTATATATCCGCGATCCAATTATACGAGACAGTCAACTTCACAAAACACCACTGTTCAATTATATTATTTTGCTACGTCTGTTTTTATTGATGAAAACAATGAGAATGAAGATTTCAGTTATGGAAATATCAGTTCGCACCAAATTAATTCAAAAATTTCAGTCACAGAACGGACACAGAATAAATTGCAGAATTAAAAAAAAAATTACATTCAGGCCGCTGCCCCTGCAGAAGATTTTTACAACAATTTCTATATTTTCAAAGCAGCATCAGCACCTGTAGTGTTTTAAAAATTTCTCGCCTTGATCGGCAGTCCTCCAGTGAATTTGGGAAGTGCTAGCGCGTTCACACCCCACTTGGTGTGCAACCGCTCCAACCCATTTGAATCGTCTGTTGCTTTCTGTTGTTGTCCCCTTCTATTAATTGCTTGACTGCGCTGCGGCACGAGTTCGGGCTAGGAGCCCGAAAAAAATTTTCTTAAGACCTTTTTTTAAATTTCAGCTGTACCTGTTTTTGAAAAATTCTCCTTTTTTTTTAAAGAGAAGGTAGAAAGAGAAAAATAAAATAAAATAAATAGAATCAGAAGGATGAACAGTTCAACACAAGAGCTTGCTGGAAAAGAAATCAACTAGGAATTTAAACCAAGCCTTATAAACTTATACCACTATATCAGAGCACAGCACGATGAGAACACAACTACTAGAACACAGTACGATCAACAAGGACTTTGGCGAAGGAAAAGAAAAAAAACAACACAGATCAAAACAAATGACTCAATTAAGGCAAACAATTCAAGTGTTCAAAAATTAGAATACACGGCAGAAACAGACAAATAACTCAAGTATGCCGCTTCCTTTCCTTTCACAAAAGCCAGTACTCTGGTAATTCTTCAGAAGCCACGTTAATATAAACAGTCAAGTGCCAAACAAATCGGATCTCATGAAACAACAAATCGTATCACGTTAATTCTTCAATCCGCCCCCCTTTCTGAAAATTTCAATCGTATCTCACGAAACAAACAAATCGGAAACTACCCCAAGGTAGCAAGTCCGCGAGTTGGATTTTTGATCTTTCGGGTTTGATTTGTGGCTTCAGTTCTTTGAAATTTGGGGTGAAGGGTTGTTGGAATCGGTTTTTGTAGTGAGGAGATTTGGTAATTTGGGGTATTCGGTTACAGAAGGCGGTTTTGGCTTGAAGCAGATGGTCGGAGGGAGGACTGTGATGATTGCTGAGATGTGAGGTCAACTGGAGTTGTTCGGAAAGGGCGTTCGGATGAAGATGGAGGTGGATTTTGTGTTGTTGTAGTTGCGTTGAGGTTGTTGTGGTTTTGGGACTGATGGAGGTGGCGTTACGATGGGGTTATGAGGCAGGTTGCGGTTGTGATGTTGTTTTTGGCAGAGGGATGGTGAGATAGATGATGTGGGCAAGGGGAAGTATTGATGGCAGTTGGATGTGAATTATGGGTGGTGCAGGTTAGACTGGAAGCGTGGGGGTATTGTAATAGATGGACGTGATTAAGTGTGGGGGTATTTGATTGACGTTGGGTTTCGGATTTTCAAGTGTGGCTTTGAGGAAGGTGTTGCAGTGGTGAACGGTTCGGGTATCGTAATAGATGGATGTGATTTAGAAGGTGCAGTCGGGTCTGAAGTATGGTGTTGATGATGTATGGAAGGGAGAGAGTTGTGAAGTGGAGTTAAGGGAACAGAAGAAATACAAGGAAAAGGATTTTTTTTTAATTAAATTTGTAAAAGTAGAAAGGAAATAAATGTATTGAAGAGTGGAAAGGCAAAGAAGAAAGGAAAGAAATTGAAAAAAAGAATCTAGCAACCTTTTTTTTTTTTAACTTTTTTAGAAAAGAAGAAAGACAAGATTATGTATTGAATACAGGAAGAAATCAAAGGAAATTTGGCATGTATTTTTTCTCTTGTATAGCGGATGATAACACCAATGTAATTGATATATCAAATTGCCAATCAAGATTTTTTATGTATATATATATATATGTATATACACAAAAATAGAAAAACTAACACGAATCGGAAATTAAATAAATAATAAAATTTAATCGTTACCTCCCCGGCAACGGCGCCAAAAACTTGATCGACGCTAATCTATGAATTAGAAAAGCGCGACATTTGTAATAAATTCTGCAAGCATACAGGTGTGTAGCATACAGGTCGAACACAGGGAGGAAAGTTAAATTTTATTATTTATATGTTTCGTGGGCGTGTTAGGCGAAGCTGGAGGTTGATTTTGCAAAACAAAATAAAAATTGAAACTACAAATAAAAGATGCAATTAAATTCACTTCAGATTCGAATCTAATCGGATCTGTAATAAATTCAACGATTAAAGATAAAATAGAACAATGGAAATAAAATTGCAGTACAGAATTTAACGAACAGAAAATAAGAATTAGGATTACCGCTGAATCTAATCAGACGGTCAATCGCTAATGAAAATAAGTGAAAAATACAATTAATGCTCTACCGAATCTAATCGTGTAGACAACACTAATTGCTAAGAAATTAGAAAATAGCAGAAAAAAAAAACTTTGTTAATGGCAGAAGAATTACAGAATAATCGATGATTGTTACAATGAATACAATGGGTATTTATAGGGGATGTAGCCTCCATCCTATATGACTTTTGGGCCAAGAAATATCTCTTGAGATATTCTATTTACAAATAAAAGAGATATGGATATAGATTTGAGATGTTCTATGAAGATTCTCCCTCCTTGATTGCTGACATGTGGCATTTGATTGAGTTGTATTCTGGTAAATATATGTCAAGTCTTCTCCTCAATGGTAAGTAAATATGCAAGATTTTCAATTGATTTCTTTGAGAAGAAAATGTCTATCTCTTCAAATCTTAGTGCATATGTTATATACATATAAATATATATATATATAATATAGCACTAGTCTCTTTATTCTTCAAAGCGACGGAGGCAATGTATATGTTCTTTTCTTCAGCAAAAAATAGGGCTTTGACGGTGGCTGAACTCAGAACACTCTGTCCAAATTTCCAGGCTTTATCAGTGTGCTACAGCTTCCTTTATGATTGAAAATTTGTTGATTCCAAGAAGTAGCATTTCCTATGCAATTGGTCTTTAATTGAATGAAGGAGACATTTATTTAACAACCTGTGAAAACACACGAAAATACCCAAAGTAATATTTATTTATTTACAATAAAGATAAGATATGAGCGTAAAAATAAACACATTTCTATGTCAATCATGAATATCTAATTTTGCAACCATTTTTGCACTTATGCAAAGTATAATACAACATAAAAATACATGAATACCTATGCGGTACCTCCTATCTCAATGAAAATTTTCTCGGAAATCTTTTGAAACATGATGCGCACATCCTAAATATACTGGCAATGCCTATGCGAATGCAATATTTTGAAATTCAAAAATTCTTTTTCATCCAATTGCTCCTCCACCCTCACAGAGCAAGAGTGTAGCTCATCCAATTTTTACGTCCAAATCCTACCAACCAACTTTAAATTTGCAAACTTGAAAAAAAAACTAATTTTTTGAATTCGATTTCTTATGTTGGAAAGAGGTAAAAAATGAAAAGGTACATATTTCCATCCACTTGATCACAACTTTCTCCCTATACATGGAAACGTTAATTGATAATCTTATAAAAGATCCTATTTTCTATTCCAAGCATAATTTACTTAAGAAATAATTCTTTTCAGCTCACCAAACTTACTTGGAAGAATTCATTTTCTTTTACTTCTCTCAATTTTTTTCTCTTTTTTCTAAATAGAACACTACATAGAAATACAAATCTATACTTAAAAAAAAATCCTATTTCCTCAAGTGGTGGTGAAAAGGAATTTTATTTATTATTAACCACGTCATAAATTTACTTATATAACTCTCAACTCACTTTTTGCCCTATTCATTCCCTCGTTATCCTCTTCCCATAAAGTCGTGCATGTTTTAAATTTACTTTTTTCTTTTTTCTATTAAAAAATAACCACTTGAAACTTTATTTTCAAAATTTCCACAAACCTTTACTAACTGTCCATGCGTGCTAATGGAACCATTTCCAACTAAATTATTTTTAATTAAATATGATTTAGTTTCTATAAGCCCTTTCTAAAACATCTTGAAATTTTTTACTATCTGAATTACCTTCTGACAGCTATCCTTATCATATTGTATAATGTGCTTCAACAATTTTATTTCTAATTTAAATATTTGTATTGCATATTTCTAATTCCAGTGTGTAACCAATGTATAATAGCTTTTGCGTCTAGACCTACGGTCAAAGAAATGTACTTTTCTTATAGGAATATTCACCAATTTAGGCTGATTTACAGAAGTTATAATAAGATTGCCTTGTTTTGAAAGTATTTACAGATGTAGACCTATTTTGGGCAAGCAGAGTTGGCGAATTTTGAGAATTCGCCAATGTATCTCTACATTATTTTGATGTTTATGCCAACTATAATTTATTTTCTACTGAATTCTACCTCCATAGTGCAAATTGTAGAAAAAATTAAATAAATCAAAAGTACACAGAAAGAAGCTTTAGTACCTTTTTGTAGCTGATACAAAGAAACATAGAGTACAAATTCTAAACATAAAAAGTCCGATACATGAAATGTAAGTACGAAACATAAAAAGTATAGTTACACTAAATTCAACATGCTGAAAGCTCATCAACACTCATGCATCTCAATATTAGATTACTAAAGTACATCGCTTTGTGTTTTGGTCTCGCAATCCATATTTGCTACACATGTTTGTCTTAGGCATTTGATGCTCGTCCGTAACATTTTTTATTCTCGTAGATTTAGGTCATCCGGGTTGTCTTCTCATTGGTGTAGGCAATATATGTGGACCATTGTATGGTCCTCGGTATTTCTTATCATGTACGGGATGAAACTCTAGCATATACGAAGCTTTATAACTTTGGACAGAGTATCACTTAGATGCAAAATCATTATGTGTTCTATTTGCACCAATATCTTATGCTGAACAAGTCTCCATTACATCAGCAAACGGCATCTTCTGCAATAGTGGGATGTTGCAATTATAAGAGCAATGAGAACCAATGATCCTAACTTTATATTCATTGTTGTTACAATGAATCACTTACCATTCTGTTCAACCAAATCAAACTGGTCTACAACAATGAGCTTCAATAGTAGGAGCTTCAATTTTAGCTTCCCAATTTCGTGTAAGATGTGTCTTCAGAGCTTTCCCTTTTTCCCGCCTCTTATATTAATATTCAACTGATCAAACGTACGTCCTAACAACCAATGCCTTTATAGGCAACGATATGGCGCATTTCAGTACACCATTAAAACTTTCAAATGCACTGGTTATTCTAACATGGAAGCATCTGCATAGTGCCCAAATTTCTTCAAAATTCGCTTAGCTTCGTTCAATCAAGTCATGCGCGCATGGATTAGTTGCCTGAATTTCTTGTTTGATTTTAGTGTAGTCAACCACTTTTGAAGCACATGCAGCACCGTTTCGATTTCCCACCACCATGTTTGAGATTTCTTGGACATTATATCATGTATTCTCCATGAACGGCCAACATCGACATTACATACAACAATGTATATTGTTCAATTCGACTTGATTGGATTTTACGAAACTCCATACAAAATAGACCATTCTATTAGTTGGTGTATTAACTTATCTTTACTTTCGAATACCATCCCAACAGCAAAACCATTCTGTATGCAAGCAGTGGAGAAGTTTTCTCTTGAAAACTCTAGATTAGCAACTACTGAGATGGTCATCATTTATGCCATACGCAGATCATCATCCAATGGTACTTCCATTTGAGTCTCAGCACCATCATCTTCATGATCGCCATGCTTAGAAAGTCAAAATATAGCAGTTCATTGTTGACTTTCTTTTTTTGAATCCAACATGTATCATCATTAGTTCTCATGGCAACTATCATGCTATCAATAGGATCATCTACTTCCATATCTGTAACATCCCAGATTTTTATCGGTTGAGTAATTTATTTATTTAATTATTGGAATATTAATTTGAGAATTAAACGACTTGAATTAAATTATTTTGAATATTTAATTAACATAAATAGTGGAATAATAAATTTAATTTTTGAAATAATTGAGTTTGTGATATTTTGTGAATTGGATAATGTAAGAAATTTAATTGAGTTTAGATTCAAGTTATAAGAACAAAATTATTAATAAAAAAATTTAAATGTATTAATTATAATACAATTAAAAACGAGCTCATCAAGTTGCGCGAGTTCATAATTTTACATTTTGAACTTTAAAAGAATATACATGACATGTTATAAGTTGGATTTCTTTGAAACAAGATGCGTTCGAATCTATTGAACTATATTTTTCTAATGGAAGAGAAAAATGGACATTTTGTCATGTAGATTATGAGTTATGTCCAAATCAAATTTCTAGAAAGTCATTATGGATAAACCATAAAGGTTTATTTAATTGAATAAAAGGATTTTAATATAAATTGAATATCGATTTAATTTGGATTTTGAAGTATCAAGTTATAAATCCAAGTATGTTTTTTTTGGAGATATATGATATTCTATTTGGATATATACAATAATATTAATCTATTATTATTAAATTGAACTGTTTACGAATTTATTAATATTTTATCGGTTTTATATAAGCCTTAAAAAAATCCATTTTGCAAGAAACCTCTGTTTTTAACGAAATGAAATTATTAAATCCATAATGATTAATTATTGCTAAATTTTGAATTACGCGCCAATCAGAGTTGTTTTGCGACCGTGCGAAATCAAAATGTGAACCAATCAATAATTTGAATTTAATATAACGTTGTGTGAGCAAACGTACTCGGATTTCGATGAAACAAGTTTCGTTGGGTCTATAATGTTAAACTATAGTTGTATATCCATTCTCATCAAAGTTAGATATTGTAGGTGATCGTACAAATTTTTAAACGATGAATGTGCGATTGGATAAAACCGAATATAATAATCAAATAAAAAATTAATAAACTACTATATAAATATCCCTTAACCTTTCTAACCCTAAATCGCCTATTCCTTGGACAATTAAAGAAAAAAATCGCCCCCACAATTAAAAAACATTTTCTGAGTTTGAAAAATGAAATTAATTCAAATAAAAAGCTATAAATTGCTAATTATATATATATAAGATCCTAGGGTGATTCTCTATAAGATGATGTGAATATTGTTGTGTGCGATGCCTGCTGGAGTCGCGCGAACTCGAACAATGATAATTAGCGAAGATTTCTTCTTGAAAATTATGTATTGTTAGAAGAAATGGAGATTAGAGTTGAGCTTTTGGCATTGAAGAGATTCAGTTGTGAAAATTTGGAGGGATTTTGGGATGAAAAAATTTGATGGTTTGTAAGGGAGAAGCGTGGAGGCCAGAAGACACATTCGTGATGGTGGCAGCGAGTTCGAAGAAGTGGAGATGAGGAGAGAGAGCTCGAGAAGAGGTGAATGATGGTGTTCGCGGATTTTTTTTAATGAAGTAAAGAGGGAGATATGTTGAAGCTTATGTGCGGCCATGGGGTTTTTGCGCAAAAAGTTTGAAGCAGGTTGAAAGATCATAAGGAATGAGATTTACCATGGATTAGTATAAAAAAGAGTATTAAGATAATTGTTACTACCAAAATTCAACACCGAAAGAGGCAATCGATGAAGTGGTATCGAACCGCCACCTGGCACCAGAATAAAATCGAAAGCATAAGAGAAACAATGGTGACAATAGACAACCGTCACCATCCTCGAAGGAAAGGGATTAAAACCAATAAGAAAAAGGTATGTTGGCAGAACAGATCCATAGCAGGAGACAAACAATGTGAAGTTAATTTCAGAAGCCAATCACCTCAAGCTGGAAGCAAACAAGAAAAAAAGAAGACAAGCCATGATCCGAGTCAATTGATTTGACAAGGAACAAAATAAAGCAAAGGGAGTTGAAAGGGCTATCGGCATTGATTTACTTAATGGAAATACAAAATGAGGAAAAGAAAATAAAGGAACAAAAGGACGATACACAAGCATCCTGAAGTGTAGCTATCAGATTCAAAGCTTGCCGGCTACTTAGAAGCAAGTTCAGTAGGAAGTACACCGAAATCACCCTTCCAGAAGACCAAAATTCCATCCCGGAGATTCACCGAGAGGAAGCCAAAGTTTCTGAGAAGAAGAGCTATACACACTAACATGCTTAGTGTCGATGTCGAAAGGGGTGACGGCTCCGGGAACGTAAGTGATCTAGACACGAACGTAAACATTGTAAAGACATATAGACAAGACTAAAGCTTATCTCCAAAAATTGGAGGCTATACCCGATGTTATGAATACCAACAGGCTTGGTATCGATACGGAAGGTAGAAACAAATTCAAACAGAAACTCCAAAGACCGGAGCCATCTTTTTGGAAGCTAAGACCGACACACTAAAGGCTATGTCAATTCTCTAAACAACACCCGAGACTCAAGCAACCGGAACCGAAAGCTAAAAAGCGGCTGACACACAGTTGTTGCACACGAATGAGGCCTCTATTGACCTAATGTGAAAAGGGGTCCTGATTTGTCTATAAATAAGAACCTATAGGTCACAATTTCGGGCTGAATTCTCATTTCCTAATCTTGTACTCTTTTCTTATTGAGTAAACCATAATTTCTAAACTGATTTGGGGATTTTTTTTTATAAATACTTGTATACTCAAGTCAATGAGCAGTAAAGAGTGGATTAACACTTAGCATAATTTTCATGAGTTATTTAACTTCTTCCTTAATATACTACCTTATACTTCTAATAGTGGGATCTTATCTAAGTCCTAACCCTTCCTCAAGATTATTGAAAAACCCCTTTCTACAGGCCATTTAGCTTTCTATCTTATATTGATCTTGGGGAACACTTATTGCAAGGTAACTATTGGTCCTTGAGCCTCGTAAGTGTGATACTCACCCCTTGAGGGAAGAGTAACCAATCTTCGAGTTTAAGACCTTGGTATCTAGGAAACAGTGAACTAACTCAAGCTTGTAGGAACCAGATAATCCCATTTCCCCCTATGGTCCATTTCCTTAGACCTATCTCCGGTGTTGACAAAAAATATCGTTAACATTTTGGTGCTAGAGGGAGGGGTCTAACCTCCGGCCTTGTGGTTAAAAACAACAGATCTAACTTTCTTGTTTCATCCTGGATTAGACTATGCTTTGAGGAGGAAAGGTTATGAGAAAAATTTCCCAATAGGAGATTCTGGATCTCAAATGGCAATGTCAGGTACTATTGACCCAAGAGTGATAGAAGAACAAAGGATAAGGTTGGAAGCCTTGCGGGTAATCAAGTGGAAAAAGGAAGTAGAACAATATGATCCATGTTATTGGAACAACAACCCTTCCTACATAGGACAAATCCCAACATTTACCCTAAGTGGTTCTACATCAAGGGAGTATATCCTATTTTCTCATATAAGAGAAGCTATCCATGAACAAACCAAAGGAATGGTATTTGAGCAAGGGATAATGAAGTATTTTAAATGTTTTGCTTCCAAATAGACCAGAAGGATAGTATTTCAATCTCAATGCACCTTGAAAAGTATACACAAGGATATTGATGTAGCAATAAGGTCAAGTGGCAGAAGAGCTAAGTTCCCACAACAATAAAAGAACTTTATATCATGATTGTATGATGGATACCACCTTGCCACTTCAATGGAAAATATTTACTTCCTAACCAAACATGAGCCTAATTTCCGGACATCCAAAAATAAGAAGGCAAACTATGAAAAGTAATTGGGAGGGCCCAAATGCCACTACCACATGATGATTGGGCATGAAACTAATCACTACAGAATCCTGGAAGGAATGATTGTCAAGTTCCTCAATCGAGGCCAATTACAAGACTTTGTAAAAGGATCAAACTAATTCCAATGGAAATCCTTAAGAATACGATTATATACATAACTAAGGGTACGGAAACCCTCTCTAATTTTGGAATAACCTGGAAAAGGGTCAAATTACAAATGGATAAAAACCTTGTCATCACCAAGTTGGCTGGGGCAAGGCACCACTTGGAGGGAGGTGATGTGTAAGCTTTTATCCGCGCCCAAATCAAGAAGGGCCAGGTTAAAGCATCAAAAGAGTAGGCCTCCGATCCAAGCAAGAAATGGTCATGTCGAAGCATATATTTAGCATGCCCTTCCTCTGCCTGCAAAATAGTATGGCTTGCCTCTGCTATGAACTAAGCACGTTCCACCTCTGCTCACAGAAGAGAACGTCCTACCTCTGTTTATGTTCCGCGTTACCTGAAGAAGGGAACACCAACCCTTATCATCACCTACGATGGCCAGGATAAGGCACCCCTTGGAGGGGCTAGAGTGTAAGCCTCTATCATCGCTTATGATGTCCGCGGTAGAGCATCAAAAGAGTAAGCCATAACTTCACATCTGCAATGGCTCGGTTTAAACATCTAAGCCCTTATCATCGCCTATGATGGTCGAGATATGGTGCCTCCTGGAGGGAGGTCGAGTAAGTCCTTAGGCCCTGCTTAAGAATAAGCTAGCCAAGAGCACCGGATGCATAGGCCTAGAGTGGCCAAACAAAGCATGTACATCCTTTTCATTGACAATCAATAGCTTAGAGAATGGCTTTTGAAGCACGTACATCCTCTTCTTCAAAAATCAAACCCAAAGGGGGTACCGAAACTAATTGCCAGAAGTAGATTACTGGCCATCTATTCTTAATACCAGAATCTGGGTTGGTTCGGGACGTCTATTACTACCAGAAGTGGATTTCTAGACTTCTTATCAAATACCTGAATCTGTTTCGATCGGGACATTTATTAAATGCCAGATGTGGATTTCCGGACTTCTATTAGATAAGCTGAATCGTATTTGGTTCGGGACTTCTATTATTACCGGGGGTGGATACCCGGACTTCTTTCAAATACCTTAATACAGAAAAGGGATCAAAGCTCCTAATTATTTCCAGAAAGAGCATTGTTATCATCTCTTATTAAAACCCTAATCTGGATCACAAGAATCTGATTCTTAACCCTGAAGGAAGGGATCAACTATCAATACTCGGAGTAGTGGCTTATCTCTACAACCTAGAAGCCTTCAAACGAACATTGTGATCTTCCATCTTGCTCAGGGAGATTTCTTAAACTCATTGTATGCAAATTGCTACTATTTATAAGATATATGGGCAAAAATCACATGCAAAGTAATACATATTCCATTTATGAATTCATTCACAAATTCATGTCATTAACTAGTAAAAAGAAAGTTAAGCATTAATGACACCTAATACAGTATTCTATTTTTCCCTGCTTTTGGTTAAAGGGGGGATAATAGTGTGGTGAAGCGCAATGCACAAGAATTCATTGATCTTATACCACTTTTCCATAACTTTATCCTGTCCATCTAAAGGCTTAATTTGAAGCTTCAAAGCTCAGTTGTAAGCCATACCCATGGCTCGAAGAGTCTTATTTTCCTTCTCCAAACTAAAAGCACTTTTTCGTAAAGCATGCCTTTCTCCTTGTAATTGCTTAACTTTAAAAACATAGTAATCAATACATCGGAGAATGTCCACGTTATATTTCCTATCATAAAATCCTTTTATATCATCTTTACTTTTCCGACACCATCTACTAACAGTAGAATCATCTAACCAAGGAGGAGGGTTCTTTGCGTTATCACCTATCTCAAACTTTAGAGCCTCAAGTTCGACCGTAACTTGCGAAGACTTAGATGTATAAATTTCGGTAGTACACCAAATACAAATTCCCAGGTTTTGCAATTTGTTAAGCATTATCACATTCAACTTCTAAGTCAGCAATTCGATAATGTAGTTTGTCTACTTCTTCATCAAAATCAATAGAGGGATTCGTTTTTATTTCTCTCTTTAGCACGAGGACAGTTCTATCCTTTTGACCTATTTGGTTCTTCAAAATATTCACTTTTCCACTCAAATACTTCATAGTTGACTTGTGAAATAAAATGGACTCACCGCTAGTATAAACATAAGGATCCTTAGAATGTCTCTCTGGTCTACAGTTTAAAATATTTCCTTCCCATTAAAGGAAGGAAGATCATAATAGTAAACCATAGTTCTAATCATTCAAAAGGGGTCAATACATAAGTTACCCTAAGTTCATCCGAACAAGCCTTAGCTACAAAGATTACATAATTTAGTCATTTCGTTCGATGCATTTATCATTCATATTGCATATCATCTTTGAGTGGCAAGCTCTAAGTTTCCTTAATGTCGCCTCTCTATTGTCACCTAAGAAATTAAAAGGGAGCTGAGGATACTTCATGTAAATATGCTTAAGAACTTTCAAAAATCATTCTTTACCAGATTTACAAGGTGATTTTGTCAGAAACTCCCTCCTCAACCTATGAATGCAAATTGTCCTTGGGAACCATGTCATTAGTAAAAACAAGGTTCTATTGTAAGGCTAAAAGAGGAACAATGGTTATACGTAATTAGGGGACACCCCTAGAATCATATGACTATGTTATCATGACTTACAAATACCTGTAAGTTTCAAGACGAAGTAAACTAATCAAAGGCAGGGAGGAAAGTATCACAAGTGCAAAATTTATACCTTAGGAATAGGAGAAGCAGATTGCATAGGTTCTTCTCTTTCACTAAAATCTTGGAAACTTGTTTCTTTGGCGAGCGTACCAGTAGGATATGGAGTGTCAGGAACACATAAGAGATCGTGGTTCACCTCCCCGGATACTCCGGTGCTACCAACAAGTGGGGGAGGATGGCCATCATCTTTGTCAAAATTCTCCTGGCTACCTCCTCTTTCAGAGCTAGGGTAATTATTACAACCATCTTCATTGCCACCACCTGCAGCAAAATCTTCTTTCTCCTTGCCATCAGTTTCCAAATCATCTGGCACATCATCAATGTACAAAAGGCCCTTGAATTTCATTTGTCTCCCTTCAGAACCTTAATTCCTATTTTTCCATTTTATTCTCTCCATAAATCTACTCCAAATGGATCAGTAGATAGAAGGGAAGTTTATGCCCGGAAATTTTTTGAAGTTGTCACAATAAGCTAGTAAGAGGGCATCTTCGTCGTATTCCATCACCACGTCTGAAAGATGTGTATCCAAGAATGAAGAATCATGTTTTAATCTTCATAAACAGCTTGCCTTGCATTACCAACTGCATCATTATTCACTCGCAACCGCTTGGTATTCTCAGATAGCATACTCGCCCGGTAACTCTCCAAAGCCAAAACCTTATCAAATAGAAGATTCTTGGCTTCCCTTTCTTTTTCTAGGAGTATTTTCAGCTATTCGCATTCCTTATCACTTTTACTTTCCGCCATAGTGAAATATTTAACCTTGGACCCTAAAACAAATTTTTCTTCTTTACGTTTATTCAATTCAAAGGATGATGACGCAATCACCATGCGAGGAGAGTACCAACCTTTGGACACCTAAAAAAATGAGAACGTACTAGTCCATGTATGGGGATAAGAAAGCAAAAGAGAAATCGAAAAGGATAAAAGAAAAACCAAAAGCTATTGCTATATGAGGTAATGATAGAAATCTGACCAGTCCAAGGGAGAAGGCATCGACATGCTAGGAATGTCAACAGAAGGAAGAACAGATTTCACAATTTTGTCAAAATCAGAAGACGGTAAAGGAAATCTTGAAGAATCATCATAGTAAGTGGAAAGATAAGAGGTCGGGTCATGTTCCCTCGAATCCAGATCTTCTTGAGGATCAGACATTAGGAGACCAGTAATAAAGTTACTTCCTGTGGTCTTGGTTTGAGAAGAACCTACACGGGGAGTAGTACCAGCAGGAGGGGCAATGGGATCAAACGATGGCTGACCAATAAGCGAAACAACAATCCCTCTATTGGAAAGGGAGATACAAGGATTTCACTTTTGTGTCTCTTACAGGGACTGTCTTCAATGGATGAAGCAAGTCTTTTTAAATCACTAAAGCATGTAAAGGCAGCCAAAGTAATTGACACATTATCATTCTGGGTAGCTAAAAATAAGGAGGGATGCGAAGAAAGGTTGGAACATAAAATGAAAGCTTACAACCTTTTTTTAATAAAATAGTCTTACCCAGGGAATCGGAAAATAATGGCGATGAAAGATCAAAGTCATCAGAGCCGAGAGACAAAATCAAAGCACCTAGAAAATAAAAAGGAGGTTGTCACAGAATCTTTTTCCAAGGAGGCAAGTGGATATGCTTGCGGAGATTGTCCAGAGTCAATAAGATGGAACATCGCCCCAATTCTTCACATGCTTTGCCAATAACTTCAACAGCTTAGGAGTCTTCTGCACCTAGATCCTTCTTATTAGAAATAAGAACCAGAAAGAAACAATGGCTGATGAGAGATGGTAAAAACATACAAAATTTAAGAAGAAGATAAGCAACTTACTAGGGTTGATGAAAGTTCTCGATATACCAGAAGGACACCTGATGTAGAAGAAATGGTTTTCCCAATCCTTAGATTTATTGATGGGATCACTAATCCACTTCTTCGTAGGAATATGTTGGAGAATAAACAAGTCCGATACTTTGGCCAGACGAAGCAAATATCATAAAAGATCAACATGAAGGGAGGACTAACTCGACTTAAGAGCTAAGAATTCCAAGCATAAAAGAAGGGTATATGTGTTTGGCGAAACCCGAATAGAAGCAACCTCCAAGTGGCGCATAAATCTGGATACAAACTCTGGGAAAGGAAAGGACCCCTCATGCCAGATGTGAATGGCAGAGTATGCAACGTATCTCTCCAGCGAATTTTGAATGGTATCTTAAGAAGAGGTGGGAACGACATCAACACCAGTCATACCAAAACCCTGGAGGATAGCCACCAACTCCTTTTGCGAATTAATAAAAGAGCATTGTGGTACTAGTACTTCTTCAGACAAGGCGCATCGTAGCTGCCTGGCTTAGACTTGTTAGCCTATTGCTCCTCAGACATGATGCTGCTAGGTGATATCATTTTATAACATATGTGTTAACACCATAGTCTTTTACGTAGATATACATCCAACATCCATAATTGGGTGAACAACATAAATACTTGTTGATATTGAGGATTTATACCAAAATGCGTTGGATTAATCATAAAAGCTAATTTTGACAAGGTTTATGCATGAGCCACACACACTTAGAGATGGTTAAGCCTTTAGTGATGATTAAACTAGTTGTCCCGGCATCAAGGTTAAAGGGGCGAAGGGTAGGTGTTGAAAAGAGTTAAACTCCTGAAAGTGCCTAGTAACGGTTTAGTCGAAATCAAGTAACTTACTATCATCACCGAAGCCCTAACTTGTCTTCAAAGCCTGTACAAGAGAAGTCAAAGCCAAAGTCTTCTGGCATTAAGTTCTCGAACTTTTCCAACACTAAAACTAAAAAGGAACATGACTTTGGAAGCCCTTTCGGGTTGGTCCGATACCCACTAGTTCGAAAGCTAAGTATATACAAAAAAATTGGTGTAAGAAAAATCGAGAACAAGATGAATCGATAATAGTGGTGTAGAGTTCACTTGTACCATAAGCATAGCATTTTACTTTTGCAATAAAACTAACCTTTCGCTTGTAATTTTGTATTCTAAACCTCAAAAATATATTGAGAAAATAGATAACTCTTTTGACCACCATTAATCATTACCTAAGTTATCATCGTTGTTTAACCCACACTAGATACATGAAAACCCCGGTCAGTTTATTAATCAGATTGAAAGCATAGCTTAGATTTCAATTTATAATCAAAATAGAAATACTTATAGAGGTCGATTTTGAAATTCTGATAAACCTGTGCAATTCTTGGAGAACAATGATCTTGTTTAAGCAATGGATTTTGATATCTAAGCTATGCTTTCAATCTGATTAATAAACTGACCGGGGTGATCTTGTTTAAGCAATGGATTTGCAGGTGAAAAAATGGGGAAGAAGAAGAAAGAGTATTTATGTTAAAGTAGATCTTGAATCTCAAACGTACAAGCATGAGCAAATAAGCAAGTCAGATTGATGGGTACCAAAAGGCGAGAAGTCGATGTACAGGAGAAGTACCCCTTCACAAGGGGAGGCAAATGTTAAAACAGGTTATCGATGAAGGGGTATTGAACTGCTATGTGGCACTAGAGTAAAACCAAAAGCATAAGAGAGACAATGGTGACAATAGACAAATGTCACCATCCTGGAAGGAGAGATGTTAAAAACAAAAAGAAAAAGGAATGTCGGCAGAACGAATCCATAGCAAGAGGCAAACAATGTGAATTTAATTCCGGAAGCCAATCACCTCAAGCCGGAAGAAAAAAAATAAAGAAACAACGACATCCCATGATCCGAGACCAAAGATTTTATAAGGAACAAAACAAAGCAAAAGGAGACAAAAGGGATATCAGCATTTATCTGGTTAATGCTGAAACAAAAGGAGGTAAAGACAATATAGGAACAAAAGGCTGAAACACAAGCATCCTGAAGGCCAACTATCGGATTCAAAGCTCGTCGGCTACTTAGAAGCACCTTCAACGTGAAGTACACGGAAAACACCCTTCCGGAAGACCAAAAATCCACCCCAGATATTCACCGAGAGCAAGCGAAAGTCTCTAAGAAGAAGATCTATCCACATTAACATGCTTAGTGTCGATGACGAAAGGGGTGACGACTCCAGGGACATAAGTGATCAAGCCACGAAGGCAAACATCGTGAAGACTTATAGACAAGACCAAAGCTTATCTTTGAAAGACGGAGGCTATACGCGATGTTAACAATACCAACAGGCTTGTTATCGATATGGAAGGTAGAAACAACATCAAAGAGAAGCTCTAAAGAACCGAACCATATTTCCGAAAGCTAAGACCCACACACTAAAGGCTATGTCGTAAGCGTGATACTCACCCCTTGAGGGAAGAGTAACAAATCTTCAGGCTTAAGACCTTGATATCTCGGAAAAGTTGAACTTACTCAAGCTTGTAGGAACTAGATAATCATATTTCACCCATTGGTTCATTTCATTAGACTAGTCTTTGGTGTTGACGAAAAATATCGTTAATAATAATTAATTATATTGTTAATGGTTAACAATGTTTAAATCGTATAAAAACTTGTAAAATTAATAACTCGCCCATATGTTATCAGAATCTAATGAAACAGGATCCGTTGAGATTGTACGGACACATGAAACTGGTTTGGAACAATTTGGAGCCTATTACAATTTATGGTGAAATAAAATGCGTGATTGAATCTATCAGCAATTAATTGTTATTCAACGATAAATAAATAAAGTGAGTAAACTCACTAACTCTGTCCAGTTATAATTTTTATAAACATATTTTAGAATTAATAAATGATGATTGAATGTTGTGTGATGGTTATTTGGATGAATTGATAATAAATTGGTTGAAATTATAGATATAGTTATATATATAAATTTTGGTTAATTGTTGATTATATTAACCATGATATCTCATACTGAAATGAAATTGATGCTATTTATGTTAATTAACATTTGTGAGTGTAGGGAAGCAGGTTGGAGGGATCCAACTGGATTCCTCAAAATTATTACTTCTTGTTTTCATATATTGTGATATTTGTTAAATGTTATGTGATAAATTTCATTATTTTGAATGCTTGAATAACACTGACCCTCGAATAATTGGTATTTAAATAACATAAAAATATATTAGAATGAAATGGAAAAGAATTTTGGTTTTAAAAAGGAAAATTCTATTTTTGAAATAGAAATTTGAATTTTGAATGTACTAGGAAGTATTAACTTGTTATTAATAATAAAAACAAGCAGATTAATTTATAAACGATGTTTATAAATGAAGTGGAATAATTATCATTGGATAATTTGTGAATGTAAATTCAAGAATGAATTTAACGCGAAATTAGAAATCGTTCCAAAAGAAAACAACGAAATTTATTTTGATGTTCGAAATGTGAATAGAATTAAAATAAGTCCATAAGGATTTATAATTTGAATTCGACTCTATCAAATTGTATATAACTAATCTATTTTCAAGAAATTATATATTATATAATATAGAATTTAAAAAGGTAATTAATAATTGGTTTTGAAACAGATATTTATATTCGAATATAAAGGCAATATAGAATTATATACTTGTTAGATAAAATAGACTAGAAGTTTGATGTGTGAATGAGATTTGATAATGAATTGAATGTGAATGAGAGATTATAAAGTGACTTGATAAATGGAATGTGAATATAAAGTTGTAAGTTTAATATGAAACCAATATTCAGTATTGCGTTCAGAGCCTAGTATTTCAAATGATTTAGTAAATAGATATCGACTAGAGTTGAAAATTTATAATGTTGTCTTATAGGACTTAGGTAAATTATTTTGGAAAACCAGGTAGGAAATTATTGCACTAGTTTTAGAATGAATAATAGTTTGGTAAATGATATTATAAAGGAAGTTAAGTGAGTTTTAAAAAGTAAACCAAAATTGCTAAGTTATCAATAAACATAAATTTTAGTAATAAACATTACTCTTTTCGTATATAACAAGGAATTCATAAACCGTAATATTATTGTTATGAGAAATGATTTCCGAAGGATTATGATGTACTTTTCAAGAAATTGGAACTTGTTGTACATTGGTTAAGTCGAGTAACTTTCGAGGTGTCAGTCCGATGTTTGTTTCGTCCTTCGGGTCGTATACTTAGAGATTTATTCACTTACCAATTTACAGTGAGAAGTTAGTAAAGTAAAAGTGAAATGATAAATGAATATTCTTATATTGAATAAGAAAAATAAGAAATGTGAATAGATGGAAATGTTTTCCAATGTTAATAACATATATTTTTTGGAATATAGAAAATAAATAGTTTATGTTAGATTGAAATGTTTTTCCAAGAATCGTGAGAGGCCAAATGAGTTTTGAGAAACAACTGGGGAAAGATACGTAAAACAAGAAATTGGGAAATGGTAAATTAATAAGAATTTAATTTAAAAAGAGTTTTGTGTTGCTTGGTGTTTGATCGGTAGAATTTTAATTTGAATAAAAATACTTGGTTGTATGTTAAACAACTGGTTATCAACGTTTTGACCAATTTTATATTTCCGTTGTCAACGCGGAGACACCGGGATCAGGTTTAATATCTGAAACCCATTCTACATGGTTATAAGCGTTGCAAATCAAATATGTTAAAGATAATTGAAAACGGAATAAAGTGGAAAGCCTAATTGGATTATTCTGTTAATCCTGGGTAGAAATTGCCTAATTGGAATGATGGGACGGTGCCTTCGGTTTTTCCAGTTCCAGGACAACTTATACGGATGAATGTCATAGAGTATGCCTAACAAATCATCTATATTGATCTCTTCAAACGTACTACAAGAAATTCATTTCTCTAAGATTTATAATGATGATATTTTTAGGGAAATCAATAAATGGTTTTTCGGGTTTGACGATGTGACATTCACTTGTGACATTCAAAGTGAATGATGTTGTGGTATTAAAAAGGTAAGTATGGCCTCAAGCCTCACAATCGGGAAATGACAAAAATCGGGATGGCAGCATGGCTAAGTGGGTCGCTCATATTAGGGTGTATCGTCATCTATCTAGATAAATATTCACTTGGTTCTTTATTCTATCGCTGATGTATGCTTCAGTAACGATTGTTGATCCCAACCATTGGTGACAGCATATTCGGTACACTCAAGCGAAATGATTGGTCGTTCATGTGTGGGTCGAGTTGCAAGATGTTCTTGTTGAACCCAGTGTATTCCTCTATAAAGATACACTATCAAAAGGTGGTTCCATACATTGTCATAGTTGGAAATCCATTACTTAATAAGCATCCAAGGTTTTGATTGTATACTATGTATGTGGAGCATGAAATGCAAGCGTTTCGCTAGATTTCTATTTATTTGATTTACACTATTACAATATTAGAATTGTATTGATTCAAAGAATGTTTTGGGTTATTGTAAGGTAAAAACCATCCGTATATATGTGTGGATCAGTCTTATGATTATCCTTTCTTTCAAAAGGATTTTTAAAGGTTAAACCAAGTGGTCGGAGTTTACTCACAACAGTCTCATGACTGACCCATAGTTTATTTTGTTTTGTTTTACCCTAAATTCTTGGGTGCCCAAATTTGTATGGCAGTCAAGTAGTTGGGATTTTACAGATACTTATAGGAGCTTAGAGTAGAAGGCTTCAGCATTAGATAACTACTGTTTATTTTTATTATGTCGTATGTATTGTACTCTGATGATGATAAATAAATAAAGTTAGTGATTTGTATTTCAAGGGTTTATATAATATGTATTATTCTTCCGTTTCGGGATTTGTGTTTACTATGATTTTGTGATATTGTGATTTTCTTCATCTCCTATTCTAATATTTCTTTCTTTCTATTTCTTAACCTCTAACTTCTTTCTATTAATGATCCAGTAATTTTCGGGTGCTTGGTTAGTTGGCATGGTATTTATGTCGATGACCGTGATCGAGAATTGGTCAAGCCGTTACAGTGGTATCAGAGCTTAAGGTTGAGTGATAAACTTGGCTCTGTGGCGTGACTCAATAGAGATGGGGTTAGTAATACTCTATATTGATTTGAGTGTGTGTATATATGAGAGAGCGTACTTGTTAGTTTTATAAAAATTATTTTATATCGTGTTGATTTGTTTGTTGACCGGTTTATGAATTCTGGTCGATCAGTATGATATACGGTATCGATAGGGGTTTCTTAACACTTGAATACGATGAACCAACATAGCATGTTTTGAAAGAGGGTAATTGAAATAATTTTACCCAAAGTATACTTTGATATAAAGAAAGTATATGTATTGTAATTATTATAGTATATTGGATGTGTTGGTAGTTATTATAAGTGAATAAGATTATAATAGAAATGATTATAAATAACCAACTAGAATTCATATAAGTATAATATATAAAATCAGATGAAATAAATTCGGACTTAAAACGAAATTGGAATTAAAACATTGGAAACTTGGAAAGGTGTTGTAAAAGGATTTTAGATTAAATATATAGAATTTTTAAGATCTTGGGAGATTTGGTAATGTTTTTCAAAAACACTGGGAAGGGTAATTTGAAATAATCCCCAAATGGAAGTGTTTAAGAATTAGTTTTGAAAATGGAATAGTATTGAACTCATTCAGTCGCTGGAAAATAATGCTGATGATGACCCCAACATCATCGGTGTTCATTTTCGAGTTTATAAGTGACAGACTACTACCAAAGATATTGTTTTTGAATTATTTTGAGAAAACATGTTGTTTTGAATCGCAAAAAGGGATATTTTATTTTCGAAAAAGCTAGGTTGTTTAAAACTCCCAGGAAGAGATTGTTTGAACCAAAAATAAGTTAAGAATGAAAGGATTTTAAGTAAATAAAAACCTAGATCTTAGACTATTAGTAAAATATAATGTCATTGTGAATTAAATATATTGGTTTTTCAATAATAAAAAATAGATTTTGAATTTTGAGATGAAAATAACTGGTTAGATAAATTAATTAGTTAATCGAATGTGGGAATGGAACTTAACATGGTTAAGTAATTGGATTTGTGAGATAGGAATTTGAAATGGAGTTAGAGTAATACGTTAGGAATTTGAAATCGAGAACAGAACTTGAGTTTGAAATGGAATTTGGCTTGGGTATAAGCGAATGATTGTATTTGAGGACAAACTGATTTGAGATCGATTGGGAATGCACTTGTATATGATGAACTTGTAGCAAATGGAAGCGATAAAGTTAAATGCTCGACAAAAGGTATAAGTTTATATTTTATATGAGTACGAGATTTATGAGTCTATTTGGCAAATCGTTTAGCTTTTGATTTTATTTTAGATTGGAGAAGGCTTAGAGAGGTGAGTTGTAGATGTACCGATTGAGTTGTACAAAGGAGAAGCTGGTGAAATTTTCCAAAAATTTAAGGAGCTAAAAATTTTCTAAGAAAAAATTGATAATTATAAATCAACTTGTCAATTATATAAGAGATAAGAAACCCAGGATTGGTTAATAACATTTAAAGTGAAATATTTAAGTTGATAAATTGATTTAAATCAATTTGGATAGATGTGGAAATATATAGGAGAGCATAGTGGTTGAGGATAAAAATGTGATGACGGACTGTCTAAAATTGGTGGACAGGTTAATTAGGATGATCATGGAAATTTGAGTTGGGCATGAGAATTAAATGTTCTGGAATGAACTGAGTTGAGATATGAAGTTCAAGATTTCAACCAAGTAGGTGGAGAGAAGTTGGAAGAGTTATAGCATCTTTACTACATAGTAATTTCAGGACGAAATACTTTTAAGGCGAAGGAATGTAACGTCTTGGATTTTTAGCGATTGAGTAATTAATTTATTTAATTATTTGAATATTGTCTGCTCTAAAAAATATTTGAATATTGATTTGGCAACTAAATGACTTGAATTAAATATTTTTGAATATTTAATTAATGTTAGATCAAAAATGGCACTAACACCGAAAAAATCATGTTTAGAGCATGAAACATGAAGAGATAACTGAAAAAAGCCAGAAAAAGCAAAGCAACCACATTTTATAGTGGTTTAGCATTAACAAGCCTACATCCACTTCATATTCTTCCAATAATATCAAAAAATTGGAGTTACAACAAACGAGTTTGTCAGAATCTCTAATACGACACCGTTTCTAGTGTTTATCTCGAATTACACTCATAATATAATTAATATTTTGAGACGAAAGTTGCTGGCAACAATGGCAGAGTCGTGCATAGCTTGCTGGCCGAAAATTCCATAAAATCTCCTTGAAATGATGTATTTATAGGTTGTACTCGAGTCTGGGTCCAATGGACACGTGGCGGCTGCGAAGGGGATCTCGAAGTTATAGTGGAGAACATGGAGAACCTCTTTAGTTCGTGCATTCCAGGTGGAACCCTATCGATTATAGGTGAGTGGAGCACGTCAATAGAAACGTGGGTAACTATATCTTTTGGGGTCGGGTTCCATTCTACCTTGGTTGCGTTCGACCCGAGCTTTATTCAACCCGGATGTTGTTCGAACCGGATGTTGTTGGACCTGGATGTTGTTAGACCTGGATGTTGCTTCATTCAAGCTGAGGTAAGTAAGAAGGATCTCCTTCGATCTGAGACATCGTGTATCCTCTTTTTAACCCCGGTATGCTCTTGATTTTGCTAGGCTTAAACAAGCCCAAAGGTGATCGAACCGAAAGTTTAGCCAGCGGTGTCCAAGCTTGTCTAGACCAATGCTCCAACCCTTATTGGCCATATTTGTGGCAGCTCATAGGGGATGGCCTTGCCACAAGGCGGTTCAACATTTTGGCTCCCGAAGTACATCGCGCATCAAACGAGATGTACATTGAATAAGTCGAGCTACATCTCTTTAGAACATCATTTATCCTTGAGAAGGCATTCTCGAATTGTTGTGTCCTCTTAAGTAGTTCTCATACTTAGTTTCTTCCCTATACAAATAACTTGTAATGTGTCGCACAGCTTTCATGTGTGCTTATCGAGCCAAAGCCTGTGGTCTAAGTAGTCTAGATAATCAAGTAATTAGTTAAACCTTGTCGAATCAAGAGGTCAAGATCTTTCACCGCAAGTCATGTTGGATCATTGGCTTCCGAGTGCAATCGTTCACGCATAGGTCATTGCCAAACGATGTTGTATTCCTCTACAAGTCAAGCGCATGGTCGAGTATGACCTTGTTTTACATACATATCGATGTATGTAGTAGTTATCCAAGTTATGTGGTGAAGAATTTTTAGGCTTTGAGCAAACATCTGGACTTTTGGGCTAAGGCACATCCAAATTGGCATATGAGTCTGACATGCGCACTTGGCTGTGGACTATCTACATATCAGGATATTTATCTAAGACTCCATAATTGCATTGGACTGTACCAATGAGAAGTTAGAAAACCATGATCACTCTGGATCGTATTAATAGAAAAGCAGAAATCTGTGGTCGCATCAGTCCATATTTAAAGAAATCCATGATCGCTTCGGATCATTTTATAGTCCAATGTACAAATCAGTATGATATGTTGTTGAAATCATGTGAGCATGTATCTGGTATGATCGTCAAAATCATAAAGAAGTAGGAAGGTTTATCTCACTTTCCATTCAATGTATTTGCAATTTAAACTTTTGAAGTCACGCCTGACCCATAAGCTGGCTTGCTTGAAAGGACAAGACAAATCATGTCATAGTTCATAGATATAGTGTACATGCTTTGAATCATGCGCTAAGTCAGGGTCGTGTTCAAAGTCAGTCTGTGAGTTGACGCTTTTGCTTCCAATGCCAGTGGAAGACTTGTAAAGTTAGTGCCTATGCCCCCAACATCGGTGGGGGTTAAGCTAAGCCAATATGACACCCAATCCTTAAGCCTCTATAATTTCTATCGTGGTATCGGGTTAGAGTTGCTGGTTTAGCAATCTTAGCCACCCCAATTCGTTTTATACCATCTCTCGGGTCAGTGAGAGTTAGAGTTGAATGCGCGAATGGTTGAATCACATTTGTTGGGGTCTGGTCCCTTCACTTCAGTCAGAAAGTGGGGAACACCCTATCGGGCATCAGCGAACTTAGTTACTCTTATCTGATTAGTCGCAGTTTTGAGTAAGCTCGTTAAAATCCAAGATAATGAACCTTGTTAGGAAGTTAAACGACCACCTTCGTTCATGTTTCAACATACTATGAAATAGTCATCACATTCTTGTTGAGTTTATTACTTATGCTCAGTTCCATTGAGCTTAATAAACAAGATTATAGAATTGATTGCTAAACTAGTTCTCTCTGGACTCGCACATTCCTATCATTCTTTCTAGGGGTTCTTCCCTTGCCCTTATCGTTTGAAAGTTGGATGGTCTTACATTCTTAGTCATTAAAACATCAAGATTGTCCATCTCGACATTAGCATCCTTTTTTCGTAGAAATCTGTCTATCTCAGAGAAGAATTCACCAAGATTTCTGGGCGAATCTTCTTGTAGAGCTTTTAAAGTTTGTTTTATTCAAGATGCTGGACATAGCAGCCATAAGAATCATGGATGATTCTAGTTGATCCACCGAATCCACCGCCGCATTAAACCTTCAGAAATGAGCATAGGGTCTTCTCGGACCTCTACTTGACAGAAGTGAGATACATTACGCTTTTGGGCCAAGCGACATGGACCTTTGACTGTTCAATAAAGTGGGTGACCAATATGTTCTATCGGTTGATAGATTCAGATGTAAGTTTCCGAAACCATGTAGTAACAATGCCAGTCAAGAATAGAGGGAAGAATTCAGTCATAACGTTGTTTGACGCCAATAGAACTTTCAGACGGCGCATATAGGACATCGAAAGCACGATAGGATCGGTCTTGCCATCGTAAACCTCCAGAGATGGTTGTTTAAAGTCCAGGGGATTGTCGAAATCTCTAATGTCCGGTGTGAGAGGGCTATGACTGACATTATCCTTGTCGTATTGGGATGTTCTGCCTCTGGTGAAGTGTCGTATAATGTTGGCAATCTAATTCCATCTCTGAGGAGTTGTTGCCAGTTGTCCAACTCGGCATTGTTTCCCTCAGCGTGAAGTCCTGAAGTAGGTAAAAGTCGACCTCAGGCATCTTGGTTCCGCATATGATATAGCCGTTAATCAAGCTTCTCGGTGATGCATTTTTCATTTAATATACTTGCGGTTCATTTCCTGACATATAATTCTGGATGATGATCTGTTGTTTAGATATATGCGTATTAATCTTGTGGAATCATTTTTTGGCTGCAGTCTGGGATCCTGCGAAACTCTAAGGATAGTAAATGTGCGTAGAGTAATTGGGTAGTCGAATCATGCTTTTCATGGCTCGCATTCCTCATCCCTTGTCATTAGGGTATGGATGAGTTGTAGTGACCCGAAAATCCGGTCCAATTTGAGCTGACTAAATAACACAAGTCCAACCCTAAATTGCACTAGAAATTCAAGAAACTAATAGAAAGAAGATAGAGGGTGAGGATAGATAAGATAGAACTAGTAGAATAGAAGAAGAAGAAGAAGAACATCATCAGAGTAACACGAATCTCACAGCGGAACGAATAAAATATAACATAACTTTTGAAATACAAAGTTATAACTGTTTATACATACCATTTTCAGAGTACAACATATAACATCACAGCAGAATAAATAATAGCTATCGACTGCTGAAGCCTCCTGCTCCATGCTCTCCAAGTGCATCTGTAAATCCCGACTACTTGACTGCCCGTACAAATTTAGGCACCCAAGAGTTTAGGGAAAACAAAACAAATAAACTCCGGGTCAGTCATGGGACTGGTGTGAGTAAACTCAAATCATTTAAACAGGTATATGATATCTCATAAGACCACGCCGTGAATACGGAACGGGTTTTTACCTTATGAGAATCAAAACATCTTTGAAAAGCAATATCATTCTAATATTATGATAATGTCTAAATACAAATAGATATCAGTCTAGTAGAAACGCTTGCATCTCACGTTCTACATATATAGTATACAATCAAAACCGCGGGTGCGTATTGGATGATTGGATTTCCAGCTATGACAAGGTATGGAACCACCTTCCGATCAGTGTACTCTAGAAACGATACACTGGAGTTCAACAAGAACATCTTGCAACTCAGCCACACATGACCGACCACTCATTTCGCTTGAGTGTATCGAATGTACATCACCAACGGTTGGGATCAGCAACCGTTCCCGTATATATATATGGGACAGCATTGATAGATTTAAGAAGCAAATGAATATTCTCTAGATAGGTGATTATACACCCTAATAGGTGCGACCTACATAGCCATGCTGCCTGCCCGATTTCTGTCATTTACCGGATGTGAGGCTAGAAGCTATGCTTACTTTCCATTCATTTATAACACGATCACTTTGAATGCCACATTATCAGATCCGTTAATCATTTAGTTGGATCTGCACAAATAGATTCTGGATATTATGCGAAGGGAATAAATCCGTTGGCCACCATATATATTTGTACAGTCCAACCCATTCGATCATTGGAAATACTCTGTCAGACATTCGTCCATATACGTTCGTTCTGGGACTGAACAAAAGCGAAGGCACTATTCTGTAAACAGGACAGCCCTTGCACTTTACTCCGTCTTCTATTTCTTCATCGTATTTGATCACAACACTTATGTCGATACGGAGTGGTTCTTCGGATAATAATCCAACCGGTCTCTCCATATTAACAACGTAAAATGGTCAAAACTTCGATAGTCTGTGATTTAACTATCAAATGAAAATATGTCGGTGTACAAACAACGATCTTAATTCCAAATGGGATTATCGATCCAATCATCAACCATATATATATATATATATATTCATATTTCCTTATTTTCTAAAATTAGAAAATATACGTTTTCAACATTGAAAAACATTTCCAATCCTCATTCACGCATCACTACCATTCCACAACTATTAGTCCCTAACTGTAAACCTGTAAGAGAACAATTCTCTAAGTATAAACCCCGAAGGCCGAAACCAACATCAGATCAACACTCAGAAAACTATTCAACTTACTAATCTCTAGTCAGTTTCTAATTTTTGTTCAACTTCCCTTCTTAATTTCTATATTCGATTAACCCCTTTTGATAAACTACGTTTGATTAACTCCTTTTGATAAACTATGTTTTCCGTTACAACTATTTCCTTTTTATAACGTTTACTTACCGTTACAAATATTCTCTTAATTATAACTACTAATTACCGTTACAAATATTTCCTATTTAAAATTTCTATTTACCGTTACAAATATTTCCTATTTATAACTTCTATTTACCGTTACAAATATTTCCTGTTTTTAACTTCTATTTAGCGTTACAAATATTTCCTGTTTTTAACTTCTATTTACCGTTACAAATATTTCCTATTTAAAATTTCTATTTACCGTTACAAATATTTCCTATTTATAACTTCTATTTATCTTCTAAATAAATATTTCTTTATTCTATTTATTTTCTAAATAAATATTTCCTTTTTATAAAACTCTATTTGTTTTATAAATACTTCCTTTTATAAAACCGTGTTCGTTTTATAAATACTTTCCTTTTATAAAATCCTATGATTTTATAAAATCCCTTTATTTCAATATACATTGAAATATTCCTTTTTACAACTCAGGGTTTCTTATGATATTTAAAATATCAAACAACGATGATCAATATCGTTCTAACATCCATAATCAATAACAGATTATAAATCACACATATATCACAATATATGAAAACAGTAAAATAATTGTTGAGGAACCCAGTCGGATTCCTCCAACCTGTCTCCCTGCATCCACAGATGTTACACAGTATAATATGTATCATATTTCATTTTGAAATGAAATATCCTGCTGAACAGAACCATATTTGATTAACAGTACATAAATTAACTATAGCTACATTTTCAATCAAATCTATTTAACAGTCCAGTTTAACAATCAATATACAGCAGTCAATAAATAAAGTACAATTTATATTAAAATATAAATTGAGAAGAGTTAGTGAGTTTTACTCACATTGGCGCGTTAATCGTTATATAACGGTTTGCGTCGATAGCCCTGATCAATTCCAGAAAATTCTATTTGTCAGCATTATTCCGTCAGATCTTGGTTTATTCGATTCTAATTTCGTATCATGAACGGCTGATAGTTTCATGGTTATCAACTAATTTGCTTAATGTGCCCGAGCCACTGTCTAAATATTATTCTTCGTTCGCGCTCCTTTCCCTTTGATTTAAAGATATGAAATAGTCGGCACTTCTGAACTTTGGGATTTTCTTTTCTTTACTTTAAATTAAAATGGGCTTCATCCAAAATAGCTCGGCCCATTTACTGTTGTTAAAGCTCGACCGCGGTCCCTTTTTCCCCGAAGAAAACAATACGAATCCGCTCCTCGTTGTTTTACAGAACACTGCTGATTTGTTCGGCTTCCTTTAGCTACCAATTTCCTTCATGAACTCCAAACCACACACCATCATTTTTCTGCTCTTCCAAAACGCAACCTCTTTCACCTCGACACTGCACTATTCAGGTTCGCTATTACCCCTTTCAAATCCGCGACTACAACTACGCTGATATCCACGAACTTCACCATGTCCCAGAACTTTCTTCTTTCCTTTCCATTATTCATTCAACTTCACAACTCTTCGAACAGAAAACAAACCAAGGGCCTTCCTCTTGCCGTCATACTGTTGAAAATGTCCCATACGCGAGCAGCTCAAGAAATCTTCTGTAAGCATAACATTTTCAGTCATCAACTTATATCCCAAACGAGAATCACAAAAACAAAATACTACCTCACTATCATTTCTCCGATCCCTCCTCAACTCTTCACTATATCACGTACATCCTACATCATCACATGCAAACACATGTATTCACTCAAAAGTTTCCACCTTCAAGGCCCTGCATACGCCATTAAGGTATTAGCTTACGGCTAATCCCATACATGAACCAACACGTGCTAATATGTCCTCCTGCATGCTTCAGAATTTTCCAACATCATCGTGTCCCTCTCTGTCCTCCCCGTTTACACCATGAATCCAAAAACTGATGATGCCATTATCCACCTCTTCAAAATCTCCTCCTCCACCACAAAGATTCGAACTCGAACCCCGTCATCCTTCCGCGAATTCGGCCTCGCAATGTCAGGTGCTACACAAATTTATTTTATTAAATACCCACAAATTTTCACAAGGTGTTATTCGTTACGACAAACTTAGATTCGTGCTCGGTTTTCCCTCCGATCATCTCCAGTTCCCCCACAGATTGGCCCTAGCACCACTGCTCGAAAACTAAGCATCGCGGAAATGGATTTAAAACTATATTGGATCGAAGCCTATCCTCATACGAAGGAGAAATACTAGTTTGGTTAATTTAGGAATTTTGTTTGAATTTATGTGGATTTTATGAAGTTGGATTTTTTTCTCGTTTTGCTTTGTGGAGGAATAATCGGCGGCTGTAAACTGATATTTAGGTTTGGGAAATAAGTAAGGGTATTATATAGTCAAACCAAAGGTGCAATACTGGTGGACAGAAAACGTTCACACAAAAGAAGGGACGTGGTGCTTTAGGGACCAAGTCTTGGCCTTGGAAAGGATTTTAGATATTTTTGGGAGGCCCGTACGAGTTTTCATTATATTAAAGTTAATGAATATATATATATATATATATATATATATATATATATATATATATATCTACAAAAACCAACCCTATATACTTAAGTTAGGAATATAGTGTAGTATCCCATTTTATAAAAATCCGTTCACTACGGCTTGCTATCAACAGAAATAAGGGTATTGTTGTGTTGAGCAAGGTTCCTCGATTCCAGAAATATAATAATACCGGTAGTTGGACTCATATTGTGAAACCACAAGGTATCGATTACAGGGTGCAAAATACTCCAAATAAATAGTTGCTTATTTAATTAATTAAAAATTACAGTAAAATTCAAAAAATTAAATTATCGCTACATCTCAAAAGAACCTTGTCTAAATTCAAACCCTATCTCTGGTTATATCGAATAACCCGTTACGGTCGATAAACGATTCTATAGCGACTATTTTAAAATTTGATTTGGACATATCTCAAAATCCACACAACGAAATCCTGATTTTTCTCTTCCACTAGATAGATATACTCCACCAGCTCCACACGTTTCTTGTTTCACGGAAATCCGATTTAAAACGAATCTTGTACATTCAGTTGAAGTTCGAATCGCCAAATTACGAACTGCAGCGCCATTTCAAGCTCGATTTTAATTATAATATAATTATACGTTCTAACGTCGACGATTAAATAATATATTCATTATTTAAATAATTAAATAAGTTAATTATTACACCGTCAAATATCCGGGTCATTACATTCTTCCCCACTTAAAATAATTTCGTCCTCGAAATTGCTAAGGTAGAGGACGACCCTATCTGCTGGGTAAATATTTATCGGTTTACCCCTTAACTTCAGTTTCACTGAACCACTTAAATTCTAATTAAAATATTAATTCATTCCGACTTACTAAATTTTCAAAAATTTTCTAACACTTTAAATTTCCGGAAAATTTCGCCATAACCTCCTTTGTACAGCCTTATCGGTAAAACTCCAACTCGCCTCTCTAGGCCTTCTCCAACCCAAAAGAAAATCAAACAGCCAAATCGGCTCATAAAATCCAAACTCATATAAAAATATAAACTTGTACCTTTTTGTTGGGCATATCAACTCTATCACTTCCATATGCTATAATCTCAGCATATACCAATGTTATCCCAATCAAACTCCAATCAGTTCATTCTCAAAACCAAATACTTTGCTTATACAAGCCAAATTTCATTCCATATTATTCACTAATCAATTCCAGATTCATTTAACTTAGTCCCAGTTAAATTCTAATTTATTATTCACTTTCACTATTTTAATCCATTTAACTTCATACGTTAAATTTAAATTTCAAATTTCAAATTCCTGGGTTAATTTCAAATTAATTTGAAATCATAATACCAATTCAAACATTTGAATTTCTAAACCACTTGTTTTCTCAAAACATTTCAAAAACAAAATCCTTGGTAGTAATCCGTCACTTAGAAACTCGAAAATCACACTGATGATGTGTACACCATCATCAGAATTATTTCCCAGCGATCGAAGTGAGTTCAATACTATATTTCTCTTTCAAATTTGAAAACAAATTTCAAACTCTCCCAGGAACTTAAAATTTCCTTATTATAAATCCAAATCTGATTTAAATTCAAATTTACTTCATCTTATTTGACATACTTTACTTATATGAATTCTGATTAGTTATTTATAACTATTTCACCTTTTTATAATCTCTATTCAATTATAATATCAACCAACACACCAAATATACTATAATGATTCAAATCTTAACCATTCCTTTATATCAAAATATAATTCGGGTAAAATTACTTCATTCACCCTCTTTCAAAACATACCGTGTCGACCCATCGTATTCGAGCGTTTAGAAACCCTTATCGATATTGTGGTGCCCCACCATCGACCAGAATTTATAAGCCACTCAACCAATAAAGCTCCACAATATAAAACAAATTTTTATATCAAATAACAAATACGTTCACTCGTATATATATACACTCAACTCATTCTAAGGTACTACTGACCCTATCTCTAATGAGCACAACTCCACAAAGCCTAGGTGTTCGCTCAACCTAAGCTCTGATACCAACTGTAGTGACCCGAAAATCCGGTCCAATTTGAGCTGACTAAATAACACAAGTCCAACCACAAATTGCACTAGAAATTCAAGAAACTAATAGAAAGAAGATAGAGGGTGAGGATAGATAAGATAGAACTAGTAGAATAGAAGAAGAAGAAGAAGAAGAACATCATCAGAGTAACACGAATCTCACAGCGGAATGAATAAAATATAACATAACTTTTGAAATACAAAGTTATAACTGTTTATACATACCATTTTCAGAGTACAACATATAACATCACAGCAGAATAAATAATAGCTATCGACTGTTGAAGCCTCCTGCTCCATGCTCTCCAAGTGCATCTGTAAATCCCGACTACTTGGCTGCCCGTACAAATTTAGGCACCCAAGAGTTTAGGGAAAACAAAACAAATAAACTCCGGGTCAGTCATGGGACTGGTGTGAGTAAACTCAAATCATTTAAACAGGTATATGATATCTCATAAGACCACGCCGTGAATACGGAACGGGTTTTTACCTTATGAGAATCCAAACATCTTTGAAAAGCAATATCATTCTAATATTATGATAATGTCTAAATACAAATAGATATCAGTCTAGTAGAAACGCTTGCATCTCACATTCTACATATATGGTATACAATCAAAACCGCGGGTGCGTATTGGATGATTGGATTTCCAGCTATGACAAGGTATAGAACCACCTTCCGATCAGTGTACTCTAGGAACGATACACTAGAGTTCAACAAAAACATCTTGCAACTCAGCCACACATGACCGACCACTCATTTCGCTTGAGTGTATCGAATGTACATCACCAACGGTTGGGATCAGCAACCGTTCCCGTATATATATATGGGACAGCATTGATAGATTTAAGAAGCGAATGAATATTCTCTAGATAGGTGATTATACACCCTAATAGGTGCGACCTACATAGCCATGCTGCCTGCCCGATTTCTGTCATTTACCGGATGTGAGGCTAGAAGCTATGCTTACTTTCCATTCATTTATAACACGATCACTTTGAATGCCACATTATCAGATCCGTTAATCATTTAGTTGGATCTGCACAAATAGATTCTGGATATTATGCGAAGGGAATAAATCCGTTGGCCACCATATATTTTTGTACAGTCCAACCCATTCGATCATTGGAAATACTCTGTCAGACATTCGCCCATATACGTTCGTTCTAGGACTGAACGAAACCGAAGGCACTATTCTGTAAACAGGACAGCCCTTGCACTTTACTCCGTCTTCAATTTCTTCATCGTATTTGATCACAACGCTTATGTCGATACGGAGTGGTTTTTCGGATAATAATCCAACCGGTCTCTCCATATTAACAACGTAAAATGGTCAAAACTTCGATAGTCTGTGATTTAACTATCAAATGAAAATATGTCGGTGTACAAACAACGATCTTAATTCCAAATGGGATTATCGATCCAATCATTAACCATATATATATATATATATATATATTCATATTTCCTTATTTTCTAAAATTAGAAAATATACGTTTTCAACATTGGAAAACATTTCCAATCCTCATTCACGCATCACTACCATTCCACAACTATTAGTCCCTAACTGTAAACCAGTAAGAGAACAATTCTCTAAGTATAAACCCCAAAGGCCGAAACCAACATCAAATCAACACTCAGAAAACTATTCAACTTACTAATCTCTAGTCAGTTTCTAATTTTTGTTTAACTTCCCTTCTTAATTTCTATATTCGATTAACCCCTTTTGATAAACTACGTTTGATTAACTCCTTTTGATAAACTATGTTTTCCGTTACAACTATTTCCTTTTTATAACGTTTACTTACCGTTACAAATATTCTCTTTATTATAACTACTAATTACCGTTACAAATATTTCCTATTTAAAATTTCTATTTACCATTACAAATATTTCCTATTTATAACTTCTATTTACCGTTACAAATATTTCCTGTTTTTAACTTCTATTTACCGTTACAAATATTTCCTATTTAAAATTTCTATTTACCGTTATAAATATTTCCTATTTATAACTTATATTTATCTTCTAAATAAATATTTCTTTATTCTATTTATTTTCTAAATAAATATTTCCTTTTTATAAAACTCTATTTATTTTATAAATACTTCCTTTTATAAAACCGTGTTCGTTTTATAAATAATTTCCTTTTATAAAATCCTATGATTTTATAAAATCCCTTTATTTCAATATACATTGAAATATTCCTTTTTACAACTCAGGGTTTCTTATGATATTTAAAATATCAAACAACGATGATCAATATCGTTCTAACATCCATAATCAATAACAGATTATAAATCACACATATATCACAATATATGAAAACAGTAAAATAATTGTTGAGGAACCCAGTCGGATTCCTCCAACCTGTCTCCCTGCATCCACAGATGTTAAACAGTATAATATGTATCATATTTCATTTTGAAATGAAATATCCTGCTGAACAGAACCATATTTGATTAACAGTACATAAATTAACTATAGCTACGTTTTCAATCAAATCTATTTAACAGTCCAGTTTAACAATCAATATACAGCAGTCAATAAATAAAGTACAATTTATATTAAAATATAAATTGAGAAGAGTTAGTGAGTTTTACTCACATTGGCGCGTTAATCGTTATATAATGGTTTGCGTCGATAGCCCTGATCAGTTCCAGAAAATTCTATTCGTCAGCATGATTCCGTCAGATCTTGGTTTATTCGATTCTAATTTCGTATCATGAACGACTGATAGTTTCATGGTTATCATCTAATTTGCTTAATGTGCCCGAGCCACTGTCTAAATATTATTCTTCGTTCGCGCTCCTTTCCCTTTGATTTAAAGATATGAAATAGTCGGCACTTCTGAACTTTGGGATTTTCTTTTCTTTACTTTAAATTAAAATGGGCTTCATCCAAAATAGCTCGGCCCATTTACTGTTGGTAAAGCTCGACCGCGGTCCCCTTTTTCCCCGAAGAAAACAATACGAATCCGCTCCTCGTTGTTTTACAGAACACTGCTGATTTGTTCGGCTTCCTTTAGCTACCAATTTCCTTCATGAATTCCAAACCACACACCATCATTTTTCTGCTCTTCCAAAACGCAACCTCTTTCACCTCGACACTGCACTATTCAGGTCCGCTATTACCCCTTTCAAATCCGCGACTACAACTACGCTGATATCCACGAACTTCACCATGTCCCAGAACTTTCTTCTTTCCTTTCCATTATTCATTCAACTTCACAACTCTTCGAACAGAAAACAAACCAAGGGCCTTCCTCTTGCTGTCATACTGTTGAAAATGTCCCATACGCGAGCAGCTCAAGAAATCTTCTGTAAGCATAACATTTTCAGTCATCAACTTATATCCCAAACGAGAATCACAAAAACAAAATACTACCTCACTATCATTTCTCCGATCCCTCCTCAACTCTTCACTATATCACGTACATCCTACATCATCACATGCAAACACATGTATTCACTCAAAAGTTTCCACCTTCAAGGCCCTGCATACGCCATTAAGGTATTAGCTTACGGCTAATCCCATACATGAACCAACACGTGCTAATATGTCCTCCTGCATGCTTCAGAATTTTCCAACATCATCGTGTCCCTCTCTGTCCTCCCCGTTTACACCATGAATCCAAAAACTGCTGATGCCATTATCCACCTCTTCAAACTCTCCTCCTCCACCACAAAGATTCGAACTCGAACCCCGTCATCCTTCCGCGAATTCGGCCTCCCAATGTCAGGTGCTACACAAATTTATTTTATTAAATACCCACAAATTTTCACAAGGTGTTATTCGTTACGACAAACTCAGATTCGTGCTCGGTTTTCCCTCCGATCATCTCCAGTTCCCCCACAGATTGGCCCTAGCACCACTGCTCGAAAACTAAGCATCGCGGAAATGGATTTAAAACTATACTGGATCGAAGCCTATCCTCATACGAAGGAGAAATACTAGTTTGGTTAATTTAGGAATTTTGTTTGAATTTATGTGGATTTTACGAAGTTGGATTTTTTTCTCGTTTTGCTTTGTGGAGGAATAATCGGCGGCTGTAAACTGAGATTTAGATTTGGGAAATAAGTAAGGGTATTATATAGTCAAACCAAAGGTGCAATACTGGTGGACAGAAAACGTTCACACAAAAGAAGGGACGTGGTGCTTTAGGGACCAAGTCTTGGCCTTGGAAAGGATTTTAGATATTTTTGGGAGGCCCGTACGAGTTTTCATTATATTAAAGTTAATGAATATATATATATATCTATAAAAACCAACCCTACATACTTAAGTTAGGAATATAGTGTAGTATCCCATTTTATAAAAAGTCCGTTCACTACGGCTTGCTATCAACAGAAATAAGGGTATTGTTGTGTTGAGCAAGGTTCCTCGATTCCAGAAATATAATAATACCGGTAGTTGGACTCATATTGTGAAACCCCAAGGTATCGATTACAGGGTGCAAAATACTCCAAATAAAAAGTTGCTTATTTAATTAATTAAAAATTACAGTAAAATTCAAAAAAATTAAATTATCGCTACATCTCAAAAGAACCTTGTCTAAATTCAAACCCTATCTCTGGTTATATCGAATAACCCGTTACGTTCGATAAACGATTCTATAGCGACTATTTTAAAATTTGATTTGGACATATCTCAAAATCCACGCAACGAAATCCTGATTTTTCTCTTCCACTAGATAGATATACTCCACCAGCTCCACACGTTTCTTGTTTCACGGAAATCCGATTTAAAACGAATCTTGTACATTCAGTTGAAGTTCGAATCGCCAAATTACGAACTGCAGCGCCATTTCAAGCTCGATTTTAATTATAATATAATTATACGTTCTAACGTCGACGATTAAATAATATATTCATTATTTAAATAATTAAATAAGTTAATTATTACACCATCAAATATCCGGGTCATTACATTCTTCCCCACTTAAAATAATTTCGTCCTCGAAATTGCTAAGGTAGAGGACGACCCTATCTGCTGGGTAAATATTTATCGGTTTACCCCTTAACTTCAGTTTCACTGAACCACTTAAATTCTAATTAAAATATTAATTCATTCCGACTTACTAAATTTTCAAAAATTTTGAAAATTTTCTAACACTTTAAATTTCCGGAAAATTTCGCCATAACCTCCTTTGTACAGCCTTATCGGTAAAACTCCAACTCGTCTCTCTAGGCCTTCTCCAACCCAAAAGAAAATCAAACAGCCAAACGGCTTGCCAAATCGGCTCATAAAATCCAAACTCATATATAAATATAAACTTGTACCTTTTTGTTGGGCATATCAACTCTATCACTTCCATATGCTATAATCTCAGCATATACCAATGTTATCCCAATCAAACTCCAATCAGTTCATTCTCAAAACCAAATACTTTGCTTATACAAGCCAAATTTCATTCCATATTATTCACTAATCAATTCCAGTTTCATTTAACTTAGTCCCAGTTAAATTCTAATTTATTATTCACTTTCACTATTTTAATCCATTTAACTTCATACGTTAAATTTAAATTTCAAATTTCAAATTCCTGGGTTCATTTCAAATTAATTTGAAATCATAATACCAATTCAAACATTTGAATTTCTAAACCACTTGTTTTCTCAAAACATTTCAAAAACAAAATCCTTGGTAGTAATCCGTCACTTAGAAACTCGAAAATCACACTGATGATGTGTACACCATCATCAGAATTATTTCCCAGCGATCGAAGTGAGTTCAATACTATATTTCTCTTTCAAATTTGAAAACAAATTTCCAATTCTCCCAGGAACTTAAAATTTCCTTATTATAAATCCAAATCTGATTTAAATTCAGATTTACTTCATCTTATTTGACATACTTTACTTATATGAATTCTGATTAGTTATTTATAACTATTTCACCTTTTTATAATCTCTATTCAATTATAATATCAACCAACACACCCAATATACTATAATGATTCAAATCTCAACCATTCTTTTATATCAAAATATAATTCGGGTAAAATTACTTCATTCACCCTCTTTCAAAACATACCGTGTCGACCCATCGTATTCGAGCGTTTAGAAACCCTTATCGATATTGTGGTGCCCCACCATCGACCAGAATTTATAAGCCACTCAACCAATAAAGCTCCACAATATAAAACAAATTTTTATATCAAATAACAAATACGTTCACTCGTATATATATACACTCAACTCATTCTAAGGTACTACTGACCCTATCTCTAATGAGCACAACTCCACAAAGCCTAGGTGTTCGCTCAACCTAAGCTCTGATACCAACTGTAGTGACCCGAAAATCCGGTCCAATTTGAGCTGACTAAATAACACAAGTCCAACCCCAAATTGCACTAGAAATTCAAGAAACTAATAGAAAGAAGATAGAGGGTGAGGATAGATAAGATAGAACTAGTAGAATAGAAGAAGAAGAAGAAGAAGAAGAACATCATCAGAGTAACACGAATCTCACAGCGGAACGAATAAAATATAACATAACTTTTGAAATACAAAGTTATAACTGTTTATACATACCATTTTCAGAGTACAACATATAACATCACAGCAGAATAAATAATAGCTATCGACTGTTGAAGCCTCCTGCTCCATGCTCTCCAAGTGCATCTGTAAATCCCGACTACTTGACTGCCCGTACAAATTTAGGCACCCAAGAGTTTAGGGAAAACAAAACAAATAAACTCCGGGTCAGTCATGGGACTGGTGTGAGTAAACTCAAATCATTTAAACAGGTATATGATATCTCATAAGACCACGCCGTGAATACGGAACGGGTTTTTACCTTATGAGAATCCAAACATCTTTGAAAAGCAATATCATTCTGATATTATGATAATGTCTAAATACAAATAGATATCAGTCTAGTAGAAACGCTTGCATCTCACGTTCTACATATATAGTATACAATCAAAACCGCGTGTGCGTATTGGATGATTGGATTTCCAGCTATGACAAGGTATGGAACCACCTTCCGATCAGTGTACTCTAGGAACGATACACTGGAGTTCAACAAGAACATCTTGCAACTCAGCCACACATGACCGACCACTCATTTCGCTTGAGTGTATCAAATGTACATCACCAACGGTTGGGATCAGCAACCGTTCCCGTATATATATATATATGGGACAGCATTGATAGATTTAAGAAGCAAATGAATATTCTCTAGATAGGTGATTATACACCCTAATAGGTGCGACCTACATAGCCATGCTGCCTGCCCGATTTCTGTCATTTACCAGATGTGAGGCTAGAAGCTATGCTTACTTTCCATTCATTTATAACACGATCACTTTGAATGCCACATTATCAGATCCGTTAATCATTTAGTTGGATCTGCACAAATAGATTCTGGATATTATGCGAAGGGAATAAATTCGTTGGCCACCATATATATTTGTACAGTCCAACCCATTCGATCATTGGAAATACTCTGTCAGACATTCGTCCATATACGTTCGTTCTGGGACTGAACGAAACCGAAGGCACTATTCTGTAAACAGGACAGCCCTTGCACTTTACTCTGTCTTCAATTTCTTCATCGTATTTGATCACAACGCTTATGTCGATACGGAGTGGTTCTTCGGATAATAATCCAACCGGTCTCTCCATATTAACAACGTAAAATGGTCAAAACTTCGATAGTCTGTGATTTAACTATCAAATGAAAATATGTCGGTGTACAAACAACGATCTTAATTCCAAATGGGATTATCGATCCAATCATCAACCATATATATATATATATATTCATATTTCCTTATTTTCTAAAATTAGAAAATATACGTTTTCAACAATGGAAAACATTTCCAATCCTCATTCACGCATCACTACCATTCCACAACTATTAGTCCCTAACTGTAAACCAGTAAGAGAACAATTCTCTAAGTATAAACCCCGAAGGCCGAAACCAACATCAGATCAACACTCAGAAAACTATTCAACTTACTTATCTCTAGTCAGTTTCTAATTTTTGTTTAACTTCCCTTCTTAATTTCTATATTCGATTAACCCCTTTTGATAAACTATGTTTGATTAACTCCTTTTAATAAACTATGTTTTCCGTTACAACTATTTCCTTTTTATAACGTTTACTTACCGTTACAAATATTCTCTTAATTATAACTACTAATTACCGTTACAAATATTTCCTATTTAAAATTTCCATTTACCGTTACAAATATTTCCTATTTATAACTTCTATTTACCGTTACAAATATTTCCTGTTTTTAACTTCTATTTACCGTTACAAATATTTCCTATTTAAAATTTCTATTTACCGTTACAAATATTTCCTATTTATAACTTCTATTTATCTTCTAAATAAATATTTCTTTATTCTATTTATTTTCTAAATGAATATTTCCTTTTTATAAAACTCTATTTGTTTTATAAATACTTCCTTTTATAAAATCGTTTCGTTTTATAAATAATTTCCTTTTATAAAATCCAATGATTTTATAAAATCCCTTTATTTCAATATACATTGAAATATTCCTTTTTACAATTCAGGGTTTCTTATGATATTTAAAATATCAAACAACGATGATCAATATCGTTCTAACATCCATAATCAATAACAGATTATAAATCACACATATATCATAATATATGAAAACAGTAAAATAATTGTTGAGGAACCCAGTCGGATTCCTCCAACCTGTCTCCCTGCATCCACAGATGTTACACAGTATAATATGTATCATATTTCATTTTGAAATGAAATATCCTGCTGAACAGAACCATATTTGATTAACAGTACATAAATTAACTATAGCTACGTTTTCAATCAAATCTATTTAACAGTCCAGTTTAACAATCAATATACAGCAGTCAATAAATAAAGTACAATTTATATTAAAATATAAATTGAGAAGAGTTAGTGAGTTTTACTCACATTGGCGCGTTAATCGTTATATAACGGTTTGCGTCGATAGCCCTGATCAGTTCCAGAAAATTCTATTCGTCAGCATGATTCCGTCAGATCTTGGTTTATTCGATTCTAATTTCATATCATGAACGGCTGATAGTTTCATGGTTATCATCTAATTTGCTTAATGTGCCCGAGCCACTGTCTAAATATTATTCCTCGTTCGCGCTCCTTTCCCTTTGATTTAAAGATATGAAATAGTCGGCACTTCTGAACTTTGGGATTTTCTTTTCTTTACTTTAAATTAAAATGGGCTTCATCCAAAATAGCTCGGCCCATTTACTGTTGTTAAAGCTCGACCGCGGTCCCCTTTTTCCCCGAAGAAAACAATACGAATCCGCTCCTCGTTGTTTTACAGAACACTGCTGATTTGTTCGGCTTCCTTTAGCTACCAATTTCCTTCATGAATTCCAAACCACACACCATCATTTTTCTGCTCTTCCAAAACGCAACCTCTTTCACCTCGACACTGCACTATTCAGGTCCGCTATTACCCCTTTCAAATCCGCGACTACAACTACGCTGATATCCACGAACTTCACCATGTCCCAGAACTTTCTTCTTTCCTTTCCATTATTCATTCAACTTCACAACTCTTCGAACAGAAAACAAACCAAGGGCCTTCCTCTTGCCGTCATACTGTTGAAAATGTCCCATACGCGAGCAGCTCAAGAAATCTTCTGTAAGCATAACATTTTCAGTCATCAACTTATATCCCAAACGAGAATCACAAAAACAAAATACTACCTCACTATCATTTCTCCGATCCCTCCTCAACTCTTCACTATATCACGTACATCCTACATCATCACATGCAAACACATGTATTCACTCAAAAGTTTCCACCTTCAAGGCCCTGCATACGCCATTAAGGTATTAGCTTACGGCTAATCCCATACATGAACCAACACGTGCTAATATGTCCTCCTGCATGCTTCAGAATTTTCCAACATCATCGTGTCCCTCTCTGTCCTCCCCGTTTACACCATGAATCCAAAAACTGTTGATGCCATTATCCACCTCTTCAAAATCTCCTCCTCCACCACAAAGATTCGAACTCGAACCCCGTCATCCTTCCGCGAATTCGGCCTCCCAATGTCAGGTGCTACACAAATTTATTTTATTAAATACCCACAAATTTTCACAAGGTGTTATTCGTTACGACAAACTCAGATTCGTGCTCGGTTTTCCCTCCGATCATCTCCAGTTCCCCCACAGATTGGCCCTAGCACCACTGCTCGAAAACTAAGCATCGCGGAAATGGATTTAAAACTATACTGGATCGAAGCCTATCCTCATACGAAGGAGAAATACTAGTTTGGTTAATTTAGGAATTTTGTTTGAATTTATGTGGATTTTATGAAGTTGGATTTTTTTCTCGTTTTGCTTTGTGGAGGAATAATCGGCGGCTGTAAACTGAGATTTAGGTTTGGGAAATAAGTAAGGGTATTATATAGTCAAACCAAAGGTGCAATACTGGTGGACAGAAAACGTTCACACAAAAGAAGGGACGTGGTGCTTTAGGGACCAAGTCTTGGCCTTGGAAAGGATTTTAGATATTTTTGGGAGGCCCGTACGAGTTTTCATTATATTAAAGTTAATGAATATATATATATATATCTACAAAAACCAACCCTATATACTTAAGTTAGGAATATAGTGTAGTATCCCATTTTATAAAAATCCGTTCACTACGGCTTGCTATCAACAGAAATAAGGGTATTGTTGTGTTGAGCAAGGTTCCTCGATTCCAGAAATATAATAATACCGATAGTTGGACTCATATTGTGAAACCCCAAGGTATCGATTACAGGGTGCAAAATACTCCAAATAAAAAGTTGCTTATTTAATTAATTAAAAATTACAGTAAAATTCAAAAAATTAAATTATCGCTACATCTCAAAAGAACCTTGTCTAAATTCAAACCCTATCTCTGGTTATATCGAATAACCCGTTACGGTCGATAATCGATTCTATAGCGACTATTTTAAAATTTGATTTGGACATATCTCAAAATCCACACAACGAAATCCTGATTTTTCTCTTCCACTAGATAGATATACTCCACCAGCTCCACACGTTTCTTGTTTCACGGAAATCCGATTTAAAACGAATCTTGTACATTCAGTTGAAGTTCGAATCGCCAAATTACGAACTACAGCGCCATTTCAAGCTCGATTTTAATTATAATATAATTATACGTTCTAACGTCGACGATTAAATAATATATTCATTATTTAAATAATTAAATAAGTTAATTATTACACCGTCAAATATCCGGGTCATTACATGAGTAGTAAGCTTCAAATTGACATTTTCTCTAGATTCATACTCCCTCATTGAATCACAAGTTAGAGTCCAATGAAAATTGATTTGTTGGTACCCAGCCTACACTAATTATTGGTCTTTATCCAAGCCCGGAGGAGCGGAGTCGGATGGCTAATGGTCAGATAGTAGTCCCCCAAATGCTCCCATTTTCCCCTGCTCTAAGGTAAAAGTCGACGACTAAGTGGATGTGTCACGCTCAATTATTGTATGGGTTAGGATATGTGATTCATGTCCGGTTTTATCTGAATCCTCCAATCGGGATGTCGGTTTGGACTAATAAATGGATGTTCACTCTGCATTTGTTTTTTGGTCCTCAAGCAGCCTGTTATGGTCAACTCATAAGTTAGATACAAACAAATAAGTTATGCAGTTTTAAATACTTTTAATAGTTAAGCCCCCAGTTCCGGGGTAATGGAAAAAGACAAGTGGTTAGATCACACACATTTTGAATTTAGAAATGCATGCATAAAAAAGAGGTATTTCTTTCAAAGCTTAAGTGATTGGGTTATCCAAGTGCTCAAGTCATTGCATTTTCCATTCAGTGTACTTGCAAGGTGATACTTGTCATTGCACTTGAGCTATAGACTATCACATATAGGTATGTATGTCGATTTAGGATATCAATCGATGCCTCCTTCCTGTCATTTCCTTAAGTCCCATGATATGTTATTGAACATCCCACTCTCAATGTCTCCTTTCGATCATTGCTTTAAGTCCCGTACAAAGTTTAGCATTAGGCATCAGTGTCAGCCCTCTGAACGTGGCTCTTTGTTGTAGTGGGCAATTATGGCCCTTGTGTCATTACTTTGCATCGTACCTAAACTAATTGTCATAGTCAGAAGGTAAAGTGTCTATAGCTTCTATTTAACTTAGAATCATGAGTCACATCCAAAACATGTTCGAAGTTAATTTAGAAGCTTATACCTGTGCCCCCAACATTGGTGGGAATCGGTTTAAGTCTTTCAAATGGATGGTGCATAAGTCTTTTATACTCATGTCATTAGCCAGATGGCAATGGAGTTTATATAAACGTCGTAATGTCATCCTTTATACTCTCTCCCAAGTCATGCGAGTTAGAATTGTGGACATCATGGTTCATCCTTTAAACTCTCCCTTCATTAGTGAGGCTTAGAGTTAGGTATCGAGTGGTCGCTAGTCTTGTCACGCCTATCACACTCTTCTTAGGTTTATACTCCTATCCAAGCTCTGAAGATTAGAGTTAGCCGGGAAAACAGTCGGGTCACATTTTCCTTCGTGTCATTCCCTTTACGTTCGTGTCAAAGGCAAAGATTTCCTTGAGGATGGTCCGTTCACAACCATGTTGGTTTAATACCCCTTCCGTCAGAAGAATGGCAAAGAGTTAAAGACATCAATGAAAGAGCAGTTGAGTCATGCTTATCCTCATCTTAACGTTTTTCTTTTCCTTTGCATTGAAGGCAAGTGTTGTTAGATAGACAGTCTTGTCATGTCCGAACTGAATTATGCCCGCTGTCTTAAGTGCATAGGCATTGTCCTGACAAATGGTCGGCTCACATTCATCATAGTGTCATTCTCTTTCCCCTACGTCAAGGGGAAAAAGGTCATTGTCAAGTTCATAGGATTGCACCACTGTCACTATTGTGTTCTTTCTATCGGATCAAGGGATGGAGTTGTCGATTTGTTGGGTGGTCATGTCACACCCGAATACATCTCTATGTCTTGCCTTGAAAATTGAAGGCTAGTGGCTTATGAGGAATTATTTTTATACCCATGTATATTTAATACGCGTCAAATTCATGTGCCTTTATTCTCTTTCCTTTTGCGTCAAGGGCAAAAAGCCAGTAGATAAATGGTCGAACACCATCTATGTCATATTATTGGTATCAGGCCAAGAGTAAGCAGGTGAATAGTTGAATCACATTCGCCAAAGCTTTGTGCTCCCCTAATCAAACTATGGGAGTTCTGATTGGTTTCAAACTCTGGGTACCTCTATTTAGATTTTTGTAATCCAATGGCGCCGAGCGTATGATCTAGCCATATGGACGGTCGAAGAGCGTCGATCTAGAGTCGGATTCCCACTTTGAAATGCAAACATCGGTGCACAATATTCTTGAGGTCTTCCACACATGAACCAAGAAGTGGATGGTCATATCATAACTATCTTGAGCTGTACAACTTTCCTCAGACAAAGGGCATGGTTTTGTAAACAAGCGGTTTAGTTGGGCTCGTTATGGCAGTGCTTCGTAATTCGGCATGTAGGGGTTAGAATTCTGATCGGTACCAGACTCTGGGTACCTACACCATTCACATATAAATTCATATGAGTAAGCTACATCAATAGCTCATAAAGCACGCAAAGATAAGATACATAGTTAAAAAATAATCCTGTTAAAGGAATGTATCATTCAGAGCGAAAATGGCATCATATATCCTTTGCAGGTCCATTTTGCTTTGTCCTGTCTCTGCCAGGAGATGACTGCAAAATCCTTTAGCTGATGAAGGATATCTTTCTAATTATTATAGGGTGGTAGTCCTAACAATAAATAGACCTTTATCGGGGTCTTGGAATGATAAAGGCAGTTGGGCGAATGATGAGACCACATCTCCTTTGAATTGTCTTCTTTCCCCTAATGTCAAGGGCAAGGAACAATGGTTAGATAGTCAAATCAAGACCGTTAATAGTAGCATCTGATCTTATTAGTGCTATGATAGAAATCTACAGGAGAGTAAGGACTCCATGCTTATAAAAATTTCGCGTGCACTTTCAATGCCAGGAAATAGGATATGGATGCTAGGAAGATAGTCATGTCTCATCCATCCACATATATGCCTTCGATCCCATGTCGAGAATAAGAGTTGATTTGCAGACAATCAATTAGTATCCAGGCTTAAGTGTTTCAAACTTTTAACTTGTCAAAATTTGGACAACATTAGAGTAGTCGACCATACTTAGGATACAAATACGGTCATGCAAGGCAATGATGTATCAACTTTGGATTAGATAATGGAATCATGAGCAGTCCATGCTAAGATTTCTGAGTTTCCCTGTGTTTGGGGCATGAGTCAATAAATGAAAAGTTAATGAAGGGAGTTAAACATTGAATCTTCACATTCTAATACCAGAACGTTGACTGTTACAAGTCTCATTCATATAAATTCTCCATTAGATAGTCGGTTAACTATTGGTTCTGAAGCATTATTTGGGACAGTGAAATTAGCAATTAGATTTGTTGACATTTATCCTAGGATGTCCCTCAAAAGATAAAGGGTCATATCGAATTATTCCAATTCGATGTTCCACTCAGTTAGTCTTCCATATGCCTTAGGTAATTGCAAGACCTGTCATAGCAGCTGGCTGATTTGGACTTTGATTGGTTAAGCCTGAATATGGTAGCATGGCATGCTAGGCTTTGAATGTTATTCGTATGTCTATCATAAAAAGATGATGACTTAGAGTGCAGATGGCTAAACGATATTTGTTTTGATCTCGAGCTCTTATCTCTCGCCCGTAGTCGCATAGTGGCTGAGGAGTAGTCAAGTTGCTATCATCTTGATCTGGATTCATAGGCTTGATCATGGCCAATAGAGGTTTGATTGTTACTTGATACTAGGCACCTAAGAATGTTGCTTTAGCACTTATCAGTCTGAAACCAATCATCACCAGTGTGGTGATAACAAATGGTCATTGCAAAGGTTAGCTAAGTTACTCAGTGAGCCGCAAGACATACGTCCTTCATCATGTCACATGAGTGAAGGGTAGCTTTGTAATATTGGGATCCTTGGTCGCTTTCCCATATACCGCTATCGAAAATTATTATCACAAAGGTCATCCGAGTCATCTTGAATATGGTTTGGACTACACCACGTCAATGTCATTCGAGATTTGGCCGATTGGACAGGTATACGTTGTGTAAACCTAACGGTCACCACTTATTTAGAAATAGCATCGGTTGCATTAGTGAAGTTTATACGTCATCAAAACTTTAAAAAAGAGGCTGTAGTCTTTCCCACATATGTTGTCATGGTTAGCATATTGAACAGCATCAGTAAACATGGGTCATGCTCTAGGAAGAGTCCTAGTCATTTCCATTTTGTTGTTGGTACTCTTGGAAAACTGGTGAATATTGGTTTTTAAGCCTTGATGATTATTGTTGGTCATTGTGCTACGACATGGGCTCGGGTTGATGTAAGGGAGTTCAGAAATGGTTTGTGGTTTGGGCCGGAAAAGTCGGTTCGTATTTGACCCAGAGTCGCATTCGACTCAGAGGCATATTCTACCTGCATGCGTAATCAATCCAAAGGCATATTCGACCCAATTCGAAGACTAGTTCGAACCGACCCGTAGGCTTGTTCGATCCAACCCGGAGGCTTTCCTAGACTTCACTTATGTTCTTTGTTGGTTGCTTGAAGACGTAGAGGTGGCTTCACGTATGGTGAAAGCACCAAAATGTTAGACCAAAAAATGGCACTAACACCCAAAAATACGTGTTTAAAGCATGAAACATGAAGAGATAACTGAAAAAGCCAGAAAAGGTAAGACAACAGTATTTTTATAGTGGTTCAGCACTAACAAGGCTACATTCACTTCATATTCTTCTAGTAATATCAGATAATTGGAGTTACAACGAACGAGATTGTCAGAATCCCTAATACATCACCATTCCTATTTTTATCTTGAATTACACTCATGAATATACTTATTATTTCGAGATGAAAGTTATTGGCAGCTATGGAAAAGTCGTGCAGAGCTTTCTAGCCAAAAGGTCCCTCAAATCACCTTGAAATGATGTATTAAGAGGATGTACTCGGGTCCGGGTCGAATGGACACGTGGTGGCTGCGCAGGTGATCTCGAAGTTGTAGTGGTGAACATGGAAAACCTCTCCGGTTAGTGCATGCCAAGTGGTACCTGATCCGAGTTTTAAGGTAAATGGAGCACGTGGGTAGAAATGTGTGTAACTATCTCTTTCGGGGTCGGGTTCCATTCGACTTGGGCTGCGTTCGACCCGAGGTTTATTCAACCCGGATGTTGTTGGACACAGATTTTGTTAGACCTGGATGTTGCTTCATTCAAGCTGGGATAAGTTATAAGAATCCCTTTAGATTCGAGACTTTGTGTACCCGTTTCTTCGACCCCGGTATGCTCTTGATTTTGCTGGGCTTAGATGAACCCAAAAGTGATCAAACCGGGGTTGGGCCAATGGTGTCCAAGCTTGTCCAGACCTATGCTCCAGCCCTGATTGGCCCTGTCCCTGGCAGCTCATATGGTGACTGCCTTGCCAAAAGGTCGATCAACGATTAATATAAATAGTGGAATAATAAATTTAATTTCCAAAATAGTCGAAAATAGTTGAATTTGCAATATTGTGTGGATTGGATAATGTAAGAAATTTAATTGAGTTTAAATTCGAGTTATAATAACGAATTTATTTATAAAATGGAGTTTAAACGTATAAATTATAATACAATTAAAAATGAGCTCCTAACATCATTGTAGTTCATAATCTTACGTTTTGAACTTTAAACGAATATACATGACACATTATAAATCAAATTTCTTTAAAACAAGAAACGTTTGAATCTATTGCACTATATTTTTCTAATGGAAGAGAAAAAAAAAGATCTAATCTTGTATGTTGTGAGTTATGTCGCTATGGAATCGTTTATAAACCATAACGATTGATTAAATTAAATTAAAGGATTTTAATATATATTGAATATCAGTTTAACTTGGATTTTGAAATATCGAGTTTTAAATTTAAGTATGCTTATTTTGGAGTTACATGATATTCTATTTTGATATATATGATAACATTAATTTATTATTATTAATTTGAATTGTTTTTGAATTTATTAATATTTTATTGGTATTATGCAATCCTTAAAATAGCCATTTTGCAAATGACCACCATTTTCAACAAAATGAATTTTATTAAATCCGTTATGATTAATTATTGCTAGATTTCATATTTCACCCCCAATCGAAGTTGTTTTGTAACCATGCGAAATTAAAATGTGAAGTGATCAAAAATTTGAATTTAAAATAACTATGTGTGAGCAAACGAACTCAGAATTCGATGAAATAAGTTCCATTAGGTTCTTTATGTTAAACTATAATTGTATGTCCACTTTTATAAAAATTGGATATCGTATGTTATCATACGAATTTTTAAACAGCGAATGTAAAGAGCAATTGGACAAAACTGAATACAATAATCAAATGAAAAATTAATAAACTACTCTATAAATATCCCTTGACACTTTTAACCCTAACTCATTTCTTCGTTGATCAACTGGAGAAAAAAATCGCCCCCACTATTGGAAAAATATTTCGTGAGTTTGAAAAGTGAAATCAATTCAAATAAAAGGAGATAGATTGCAAATCATATATGTGTATATATGAGTTCTTAGGGTGATTCTCTATAAGTTATATGAGTATTGTTGTGTGCGAGGTCTGCTGGATTCGTGGAAACTTGAACAATGAGGATTAGGGCAGAGTTCTTCTCGAAATCTAAGTATTGTTAGAAGAAATGGAGATTACAGTTGAGTTTGTGGCATTGAAAATATTCGGTTGAAAAAATTTGGTGGGATTTTGGGATGAAAAAGTTTGATGGTTTATAAGGGAGCAGTGTGGAGGCCAGAACGACGCATTCGTGATGGTGGCTGTGAGTTTGAAGATGTAGAGATGAGAAGAGAGAGCTCGAGAAGAGGTGAACGTTGGTGTTCAAGAATTTGGTTTTAATGAAGTAAAGAGGGAGATAAGTGGAAGCTTATGTGCGGCCGCAGGGTTTTTGCGTAGGAAGTTTGAAGCGGGAAGGAAGACCACAAGGTATATATTAACCATATATCCATATAAAAAATGGTTTTAAGATAATTAATTACATTATTATTAGTTAACAATGTTTAGATCATATACGAAGTAGTAAAATTAATAACTCACCCGTACGTTATTAGAATCTGACGAAACAAGACCCGTTAGGATCGTATGGACGAAAGCTGCACAGTAAACTGGTTCGGAGCGATTTGGAGCCCAGTTACAATTTGTAGCAAAATAGAACGCCTGATCAAATCTATCGGCAGTTAACCATTATTCAATAATTAATAACCAAAGTGAGTACCCTCACTAACTCTTTCTAGTTATAACTTTTATAAACATATTTTAGAATTGATAAATGTTGATTGAAAGCTATGTGATGGTTGTTTGGATAAATTGCCAATAAATTGGTTGAAATTATAGATATAGTTATATATATAAATTGTTGGTTATTTATTAATTCCATTTATCATAATATCTCATATTGAAATGAAATTAATTTTATTTACGTTAATTAACTTCTATGTATACAGGAAACAGGTTGGAGGGATCCAACTGAATTCCTTAAATTGTTATTGTTTGTTTTCATATTTTGTGATATATGATGTGTTAAATGTTCTGTGATAGATTTGGTTGTGTTGAATGCTTGAATAGCAATGACCCTAAAATAATTGGTATTTAAATACCGTAAAAATATATTCAAATGAAAGGGAAAAGAATTTGGGTTCTGAAAAGGAAAAAGCATTAAAATTGAAATTTGAATTTCGAATGTACTAGGAAATATTATTAATAACAAAAACAAGTAGTTTAATTTATAAACAATGTTTATAAATAAAGTGGAATAATTATCATTGGATAATTTGTAAATATAAATTAAAGAATGAATTTAAAGGGAAGTTAGAAATCGCTTCGAAAGGAAATGATGAAATTAATTCCGATGCTCGAGATGTGAATAGAATTAAAATAAATCCATAAGGATTTATAATTTGAATTCTACTATGTCAAATTGTGTATAAGTAATCTATTTTCAAGAAATTATATATTATATAATGTAGAATTTGATAAGATAGATAATAATTGGTTTTGAAACAAATATTTTATAATCGAATGTAAAGGCAATATAGAATTATAAACTTGTTAGATAAAATAGACTAAAAGGTTGATATGTAAATGAGATTTGATAATAAATTGAATGTGAAGTTATAAATTGACTTGATAAAGAATATAGACTTGTAAGTTTAATACGAAACCAAAATTTGGTATTGGATTCAAAGCCTGGTATTTCAAATAATTTGGTAAATGGATATCAGCTAGAGTTGAAAATTTATAACATTGGCTTATAAGACTTAGAGAAATCATTTTGTAAAAGTAGGTAGGAAGTTCCTGCGCTAGTTTTAGAATGAATAATAGTTTAGTCATTGATATTAAAAAGGAAGTTAAGTGAGTTTTAAGTAGTACACCTAAATGGCTAAATTATTGATAAACATAAATTTTAGTAATAAATATTATTATTTTCGTATATAACAAGAAATTCTTAGACCATAACACTATTGTTATGAGAATGATTTCTCAAGGAATATGATGTGGTTCTTAAGAAATTGGAACTTGTTTTACGTTGGTTGAGTGAATAACCTTCTAGGTGTTAATCTGATGTTGGTTTCAGCCTTCGGGGTTGTTTACTTAGAGATTTATTCGCTTACCAATTTACAATGAGAAATTAGTAAAGTAGAAGTGAAATGATAATTGAATATTCTTATATTAAATAAAAAAAATAAGAAATGTGAAGAGATGGAAATGTTTTTCGGATTTAATAACGTATATTTTTTTGGACTATAGAAACTAAGCAGTGCATGTTAGATGGAAATGTTTTTCCAAGAATCATTAGAGGTCAAACGAGTTTTGAGAAATATCTGCGGAATGATATGGAAAATGAAAAGTTGGGAAATTGTAACACCCCACCTCCGCCAGGGTAACTCTTGCAAGCACTCTGACTTTGGAGGGGCGTTTGAATCAGGTAAACATGCATAATGATATATCAAGGCAGAACAAGAACATATGTATATATGTAAACAGAGTAAATAACATAGATAAAACAGCGGAAGATTTTAAACCATTTCAAAACAAGTCTGGTACAACATAATATCAACTTTCCAAATAAACAAGTCTAGATAAAACAACATCATCTGAAAACTGAAATACATAAGTGCTATCCCCAAAATAAATGATAACCATAGCTAGCTTCATGTCAAGACTGTACATGAGCTAATCCCACAAGCAAGCGATCAGAAATCCAGCTAAGCTCCAATATTCCCTCCCTGAGAACCTAGGGGGGGAAACGGAAGAAAAGAGGCGAAAGAAAACAGGTCAGTCAAAAAGACTGAGTAAGCCCTACTACAATCAATGTAAACTGATAAAGTTAACTGGCATGAGCAGCAGGGATGAACATAAGGATAACAACATACTAGCATGATGATTAACTAACAAGGTAGATAAAGGTGTCATCGCATAATCAGGTTTAAGGTTTTGCACCACAGGTGTATCAGCATTCTAACATGTCATGTATAATCAAGAATTTATCCCTTGGCCTAAACTTGGCCCAGTATCAGGTGTTTGACTCAAATCAAGATCCAACTTCTTGGTACCAATCCTAGTATAACAGGATTAGGTGTTACCCCAATGTTCACATCGAAACAGGACGGAACAGAATGGTCCATACAGAAATAGAGCTTGGGAAAAATGGTCTCTTACCATCCCAACAGATAAAGTACAGAAACGGAATGCTAACAATAATGGGCCTTAACCACCCTAACAGATAAAGTACAGAAACGGAATACTAACTATAATGGGCCTTTACCACCCTAACAGAACGGTACCACGCAGAAACAGACGGGTGTTGCCACCCAACAGAACAGACGGTACCAACAGAATCAGACAGAACTAAGTGTACCCTAAATCCTACCCAAGCGATCGGCTCCCTAATACATAAATACCCTGTGTCGGCCCTACGATAGGGTGTATCACCCCCTAAAGTGGCAACCAATTGGCACAGGCATATTTATAGATGTCACGGCGTCTTACATCCTCAGAGGCAGACCAGGATCCATGCACGCACATGACCCGGTTGGAACGCACCATCAACACCCATCGCCATTATCAGAATGAACCACTTATAATTAGTTCAGTAAGCGTGCCCGGACCCTACCTACAGTTGGGTCAAAGTTTTGATACCAGAAAGGGTTACTGACTAATATGGGTCCCAAACAACAGATGACACAAGTATTCCCCCTTGTGTCCCCAGACTATCAGATTCAGATTAAATTATTAACAGAGTTCAGACATACAAAGTTCAGACGATTAGTTTTCAGACTAACGGATCAGATAACAGATTTACAAACCTGCCTAACTTAGTGTGGGTCCTACAGATCCGCAAAGCAGGTTCGTTTAACTTATCAATCAAGTTAGTTTATCCAGACCAGGTATCAAATCGGTTCTCAGCCTTATCAAATTACTGAGTTGGATTGGTATAGTTCAACTTAACCCCGTGAAATTACCGAGTTCAGATTGGTTAAGTGTAGGTTAACTCAACCCCGTTAATCTACCAAGCCCAAATTGGTTAAGTATTAAATGGACCATGACTTAACCCTAATCATGAGGCATTAATTAATTAATGCGCCTTAACCTCTCACATTAGACTTCGTTGTGGTTACTAGTTAGGCCGGGCGGGTCCGGGTAGCTTTACACCACAACTTGGTCTAACCTCGGGTCCAAGGTACAACATGACCAACTTCTCACATTGGGTCCTATCGTTTGTAGCAACTAGTTAGGCCGGTCGGTTCCGGGTAGGTTTACGCTACAAACTCAACCCAACCTCGAGTTGGCCACACCTATCTTTTCTAAGTGTCATGTCCATCATGTTTCCAAAACATGTTACAAATTTTCAAGCAATTGGGTTGACCTAACTTAATAGGTAAATTCCCAATGGGTAGACCTAACTTAATAGGTAAATTCCCAAGCTTATGTTTTTATGTCTTTTAAGTTTACCCAACCCCAAACGCAATCCCATCGCTTACATATCGCAATAGCGCATAAAGGATAGAAAGAGGGAACTTGGCATAATCATGACATAAAAATGTTAAAGCCACAAGTTCAACATGGTGGCATATGAAAGGTTCATGTGTTCATACACTTGCATATTACATTTTTAGGCCCAAAAAGCATGCGTAAAACCAAACTTGGCATATTCATGATACATGGTGCTAAATGACATGTAAGAATGGCCACAAGTTCGCATTTAGCCTCACATGCAAGTTATCATAAGTGATATGATAACTTACATGTTGCCAAAATGCAACCTTTGGCATAAAGCTTGAAGATTTATGTTCACATACTCAAAATAAGCTTGCATAACATGATAACATGAACCATATGACCATCCCCAAACTTGCATAACATACTTGCATATCATATGACACTTGCATAACAAACTTGCATAATAAAACTTGCATAATATATGACAACTTGCATATCAAACTTGCATAAACAAACTTGCATAACATATGACAACTTGCATATCATACTTGCATAAACAAACTTGCATAACATATGACAACTTGCATATCATACTTGCATAAACAAACTTGCATAACATATGATAACTTGCATATCATACATTTAACTTTAGAGTTTAAGTATGAAAGGAATAGGGCTTACAATGCTTATGCGGACTCAAATGAGTATAGCAAATGTAAGAAAACCCTTATGCAACCAATTAAACCCCAAAATGCAAGCAAAATAGATCAAAACTCTCTCTTTATGATGCAAAGATAGAAACTTGACTTGAATGCAAGCTAATGATGATCATACAAGTCTAAAAACACTTGTATGCATGGAAAATCTCATAAGAATTTGTTTAGGAATTTATGAAGAGAGTGGAGGCCATGAGAGGATTGATTTTGCCATAGTTTAGTTGCTAGAATGAATAATGATGATTTAGAGTAGGTTAGGGTCTTATTTATAGATTAGGCAAGTGTTTTAGGCCATAGGATTAACCCTAGATTCAATCCAATCCATCAAAGCATGTCTTGGGGAAGAAGTCAAGTGTAGGAACCATCTAGGGCCTTTAGATTAAAGATGGACCATGAGAACCATTCAAATGCAAAATCTGCATTTGAGCGAATCGGCCCACGGGTTGACAGCCAAACACCCTGGATTAACCCCTAGTCGACCCAGCAGGCTCGGGTCGACCTCAAAAATCGGCCGGTTCGGTTATTCCCCTCTCCCAATTCGCTGTTTTGAACATTTTTGCATATTTATTTATTAAATTTTCAGTTATATATATATATATATATATATATATATCAATATATATATATTTCTCTGCGCAACCCATTTCACTTAATTAAGTATACTTTAATTAGGGAATTTTTCGTGAAACTTCGCGAGGCCATATCTTGGTCATACGGACTCCGATTTTCAAAAACTCGGACTCTATTTCGCGTATTTTTCCGAAACGAACGCAATGGCATAGCCCGTTTCCCTTGATTCAGATTTTACAGTTTAATTCTGCCTCCATTTATGTTATAACATGTTATTCAAAAATACGGGTTGTTACATTCCTCCCTCCTTAAAGGATTTCGTCCCCGAAATCTCCAAGTTAGGAAGAACGTATCCTACCATCCAATCATCCATCTACTCAAAACATCACCCACGAGCAATCATTGTCCTTACAAGATTCTAATGCGGTATGAACATATGCAAAAGGTGTGTGTATATGTTCTTATCTAATGCAAAGATCATCAATGCAAAGTATGTCAGTGAAATGAATCCATTATGTATGCAAATAGTCCTAATCATATAATACTATATGTGTGCACAAACATTCATCCATATGCAACATCCATGTGCCGCATTAACCATCTTGCAACCATAAGAATTGAAAATATACACACGTCCATATGCAATATGAGAGTGTATTTCAAGCCGATCTAGTGCCTAGTGTGTGTTTATGCATCCACGAGCAACCACTAGCAACCACTTGCATCCACTTGCAACCATCAAACATAACATGTCTCAAACACATGTTTACATCCATAGGATTCCTATCTTAACAAGACACAGTCGAGTGATGGAAGCGAGTACAGATAAAACAAAAACTTGGTACATATACTTACAGACTACTAGTACAGATCAGATTTTCCCCAAATGATTCTTAGGAAACTAAGCATGGTAGAAACCCAGAATGTATTCGTCATAGTCACCCTCATGCCCAACACAGATACTCTCAAATCCCAATTTATCACAAACAGATGAGTTATAACTCTCAGGGAGTTTGAGACTATTACCAGATCAGAAGCAAGACTAGCATTAAAGTACTGAGTTTCCATTTCAGAATCAAAATACTAGAAAAAGAGTTTCAAACTGAAAATTAGACAAGGAAAATTAAACATCCTACAGACAAATTATTCTAGCCCTAATCTATTCACCCGCCATGCGAGTATTCACCGTTCCTTCCGATGTAGTCCCTTTCTTCTTCGGGCAGTCCCTAGTGAAGTGTCCCATCTCTCCACAGTTAAAGCAAGTACCCTTCCTCTTTCTGCAATCCTTGTTTAGATGGGTTGAGCTTCCACAAGTAAAGCACTTCTTTTCCTTCTTATCTTCAGACTTCTCCTCCTTCTTTTGCATTTCCTTTTTGGGCCCCGTTTTCTTGTTTTGAGACTCATTCACCTTGACCTCCTTCTTTGCACTCTTGTTCTCTTCATGGAGTAGGGCCATATCTACCAAACTCTCAAACGTGGCCCCCATGGGTACATGAGACATAGCTAACTCCTGTAACGGCTCATTCAATCCTCTAGCAAAACGAAGAGCCTTCTTCTGAGTAGTACTCACCATATCCAAGCCAAAACGAGCTAACTGATTGAACTTGTTCACATATTCTTTAACAGACATGTCTCCTTGCTTCAAAGCAATAAACCTTTCCATTTGCAAGTTCTCTTCAGTAGAAGACATAAACTTAAGCCCGAATCTTGTCCTGAAATCGACCCATGTCTCAACGGGCCTAGTCGCGGTGGTGATCTCCCACCAATAAGCGGCTTCATCCTTCATAAGCCAAACCGCCAACAAGATATTTCTCTGATCATCTAATCCAAAGATAGCGAATAAATCCTCGGTCTCTTTCAACCAATTTCTGGCCTCTACAAAGGTCTCAGTGCCTTGAAAGTTCTTGCCACCCATTGCTTTGAAATCCTTGCAAGTCTTTGCGAAGTCAGCCTGAGGATGCTGAGGGGGAGGAGGAAGAGGAACCTCAGCGACAGGAGGAGGAGGAACATTAGCGACAGGAGGAGGAATATTAACTACTGGAGGAGGAGGAGGAGGGACATCTGCGGGGCCGGCTTCGGTCGCCCTAGCCTCCAAAAGTCTCCTATACCAAACAGGTACGTGTACTCCCTCCGGAATAGCAAGGTTATCGGCCATACTGAAAACGAAGAAAAAGACAGATTCAGAATAGAGAAAAACGAAGGGATTTTTGCTAATGGCTTTTTGGGGAATAGCCTTCAAAATAAACTAGACTTTTCTTTGGAAAATACTTTATACTTGGTTTTGAAAATAGGTTTCTGAAAGTTTTCTAAAAACCTTTTTGTTCCTTCTTGTAAACCATATGCTCTGATACCAAATGTAACACCCCACCTCCGCCAGGGTAACTCTTGCAAGCACTCTGACTTTGGAGGGGCGTTTGAATCAGGTAAACATGCATAATGATATATCAAGGCAGAACAAGAACATATGTATATATGTAAATAGAGTAAATAACATAGATAAAACAGCGGAAGATTTTAAACCATTTCAAAACAAGTCTGGTACAACATAATATCAACTTTCCAAATAAACAAGTCTAGATAAAACAACATCATCTGAAAACTGAAATACATAAGTGCTATCCCCAAAATAAATGATAACCATAGCTAGCTTCATGTCAAGACTGTACATGAGCTAATCCCACAAGCAAGCGATCAGAAATCCAGCTAAGCTCCAATATTCCCTCCCTGAGAACCTAGGGGGGGAAACGGAAGAAAAGAGGCGAAAGAAAACAGGTCAGTCAAAAAGACTGAGTAAGCCCTACTACAATCAATGTAAACTGATAAAGTTAACTGGCATGAGCAGCAGGGATGAACATAAGGATAACAACATACTAGCATGATGATTAACTAACAAGGTAGATAAAGGTGTCATCGCATAATCAGGTTTAAGGTTTTGCACCACAGGTGTATCAGCATTCTAACATGTCATGTATAATCAAGAATTTATCCCTTGGCCTAAACTTGGCCCAGTATCAGGTGTTTGACTCAAATCAAGATCCAACTTCTTGGTACCAATCCTAGTATAACAGGATTAGGTGTTACCCCAATGTTCACATCGAAACAGGACGGAACAGAATGGTCCATACAGAAATAGAGCTTGGGAAAAATGGTCTCTTACCATCCCAACAGATAAAGTACAGAAACGGAATGCTAACAATAATGGGCCTTAACCACCCTAACAGATAAAGTACAGAAACGGAATACTAACTATAATGGGCCTTTACCACCCTAACAGAACGGTACCACGCAGAAACAGACGGGTGTTGCCACCCAACAGAACAGACGGTACCAACAGAATCAGACAGAACTAAGTGTACCCTAAATCCTACCCAAGCGATCGGCTCCCTAATACATAAATACCCTGTGTCGGCCCTACGATAGGGTGTATCACCCCCTAAAGTGGCAACCAATTGGCACAGGCATATTTATAGATGTCACGGCGTCTTACATCCTCAGAGGCAGACCGGGATCCATGCACGCACATGACCCGGTTGGAACGCACCATCAACACCCATCGCCATTATCAGAATGAACCACTTATAATTAGTTCAGTAAGCGTGCCCGGACCCTACCTACAGTTGGGTCAAAGTTTTGATACCAGAAAGGGTTACTGACTAATATGGGTCCCAAACAACAGATGACACAAGTATTCCCCCTTGTGTCCCCAGACTATCAGATTCAGATTAACTTATTAACAGAGTTCAGACATACAAAGTTCAGACGATTAGTTTTCAGACTAACGGATCAGATAACAGATTTACAAACCTGCCTAACTTAGTGTGGGTCCTACAGATCCGCAAAGCAGGTTCGTTTAACTTATCAATCAAGTTAGTTTATCCAGACCAGGTATCAAATCGGTTCTCAGCCTTATCAAATTACTGAGTTGGATTGGTATAGTTCAACTTAACCCCGTGAAATTACCGAGTTCAGATTGGTTAAGTGTAGGTTAACTCAACCCCGTTAATCTACCAAGCCCAAATTGGTTAAGTATTAAATGGACCATGACTTAACCCTAATCATGAGGCATTAATTAATTAATGCGCCTTAACCTCTCACATTAGACTTCGTTGTGGTTACTAGTTAGGCCGGGCGGGTCCGGGTAGCTTTACACCACAACTTGGTCTAACCTCGGGTCCAAGGTACAACATGACCAACTTCTCACATTGGGTCCTATCGTTTGTAGCAACTAGTTAGGCCAGTCGGTTCCGGGTAGGTTTACGCTACAAACTCAACCCAACCTCGAGTTGGCCACACCTATCTTTTCTAAGTGTCATGTCCATCATGTTTCCAAAACATGTTACAAATTTTCAAGCAATTGGGTAGACCTAACTTAATAGGTAAATTCCCAATGGGTAGACCTAACTTAATAGGTAAATTCCCAAGCTTATGTTTTTATGTCTTTTAAGTTTACCCAACCCCAAACGCAATCCCATCGCTTACATATCGCAATAGCGCATAAAGGATAGAAAGAGGGAACTTGGCATAATCATGACATAAAAATGTTAAAGCCACAAGTTCAACATGGTGGCATATGAAAGGTTCATGTGTTCATACACTTGCATATTACATTTTTAGGCCCAAAAAGCATGCGTAAAACCAAACTTGGCATATTCATGATACATGGTGCTAAATGACATGTAAGAATGGCCACAAGTTCGCATTTAGCCTCACATGCAAGTTATCATAAGTGATATGATAACTTACATGTTGCCAAAATGCAACCTTTGGCATAAAGCTTGAAGCTTTATGTTCACATACTCAAAATAAGCTTGCATAACATGATAACATGAACCATATGACCATCCCCAAACTTGCATAACATACTTGCATATCATATGACACTTGCATAACAAACTTGCATAATAAAACTTGCATAATATATGACAACTTGCATATCAAACTTGCATAAACAAACTTGCATAACATATGACAACTTGCATATCATACTTGCATAAACAAACTTGCATAACATATGACAACTTGCATATCATACTTGCATAAACAAACTTGCATAACATATGATAACTTGCATATCATACATTTAACTTTAGAGTTTAAGTATGAAAGGAATAGGGCTTACAATGCTTATGCGGACTCAAATGAGTATAGCAAATGTAAGAAAACCCTTATGCAACCAATTAAACCCCAAAATGCAAGCAAAATAGATCAAAACTCTCTCTTTATGATGCAAAGATAGAAACTTGACTTGAATGCAAGCTAATGATGATCATACAAGTCTAAAAACACTTGTATGCATGGAAAATCTCATAAGAATTTGTTTAGGAATTTATGAAGAGAGTGGAGGCCATGAGAGGATTGATTTTGCCATAGTTTAGTTGCTACAATGAATAATGATGATTTAGAGTAGGTTAGGGTCTTATTTATAGATTAGGCAAGTGTTTTAGGCCATAGGATTAACCCTAGATTCAATCCAATCCATCAAAGCATGTCTTGGGGAAGAAGTCAAGTGTAGGAACCATCTAGGGCCTTTAGATTAAAGATGGACCATGAGAACCATTCAAATGCAAAATCTGCATTTGAGCGAATCGGCCCACGGGTTGACAGCCAAACACCCTGGATTAACCCCTAGTCGACCCAGCGGGCTCGGGTCGACCTCAAAAATCGGCCGGTTCGGTTATTCCCCTCTCCCAATTCGCTGTTTTGAACATTTTTGCATATTTATTTATTAAATTTTCAATTATATATATATATATCAATATATATATATATATTTCTCTGCGCAACCCATTTCACTTAATTAAGTATACTTTAATTAGGGAATTTTTCGTGAAACTTCGCGAGGCCATATCTTGGTCATACGGACTCCGATTTTCAAAAACTCGGACTCTATTTCGCGTATTTTTCCGAAACGAACGCAATGGCATAGCCCGTTTCCCTTGATTCAGATTTTACAGTTTAATTCTGCCTCCATTTATGTTATAACATGTTATTCAAAAATACGGGTTGTTACAGAAATGATAAATTAATAAGAAATTAATATAAAAAGGGCTCAGTGTCGCTTGGTGTTTGACCAATAGAATTTCCATTTGGAAATAGGATCGTTGTTTTTATGAATGCTTCCGTTGATATTTAAATAGCAAGCTGTCAAAGTTTTTACCTATTTTATATTTCCGTTGTCAATACGGAGAGACCGGGATTAGGTTTATTATCTGAAAAGCACTCTGTATGGGCATAAGCTTTGCAAATCAAATATGTTGTTGATAATTGAAGACAGAGTAAAGTGCAACGGCTGTTCTGTTAATCCAACGTAGAAATTTCCTAAGAGAGTAGTCAAATCCGATTATCCACATTAGCTCTATGACAGAGTGTGGTTTAATCTACTGTTCCGAACAATCTTTATGCAGTGTACTATGACCGAGTGTGGTCAATTTTACTATTTGGAACAACTTTGTTCAATGAGTGGTCATTTCATCTTCAATCAACCAAAGTGTTTTTATAGACATTGATATTAATCAATATTAACATAAATTATCGTTAAGTGTTTAGTCCAATTCTACAACTATAGGCATTGTTATAATCATGAAAATTTAATAAACAAACTCATATTCTAAAACAAAAACATACAGTACTTTATATTCATCTTTCAAGTTCTACAATCATACAAACACACAAACAATAATTCAAACTCATATTCGAAATACTACTATAATAACAAATAATAAGATCACTACTAGTTAGTTAAATTGCAAGTTTTTTAGGAGTTGTTTGAGTTGTCTAAATTTCTTCTTCTAGCTCATTCACATATGTTATGACCCTTGGACATAGAGGTTCGTCAATCCATTAAGCGAAATTTCAACCTTCAGGATAAAAGGGACAAAGTAGTATTCGACAACAAATGTTTTTTCCATCAGCTCTTCCAACAACTTCAGTTATATATCCACAAGGGTAACAAACTAGGTAAGAGTCAACCTCTTGTTCAGTTGAGGTTTGTAAAATTACTTGGTCAACCTCTTGTTCTTGATGCGGTTGATAAACAAACTGTTCATTCACTAGTGGGACAACCGCATGTTCATTATGTTGCGGTTGAACATCTCCTTAAAGCGTGAGTATGTCAAGATCCGAGCATTCGATAGCAACGTCCTCGTAATGTTCTTGTTGGTAGTTTATATTCCATTCTACATCAGTGTGGTCACTAGCGTTGGAACGAAGTGGTGGAGGTTACCCCAACGAAGTCAAGAAATGATGGTCATGAATGCGTTGTTAAGAGAAATAGAGTAAAGAAGAAGTAGGTGAGTATGGATCAGAGTAACGAAGAAGTATGTGTGAAGAAGTGGGTGAGTAATTATAAACTGTATAAATACATCGACGAATTCTCATAATTCACCCATAGGCGAATTTTTAAAATACATCCAATCATGTACATAGCTAAAATAGGTCTATATTTATAAATATTTCCAACACAACGCTAAGCTTGTTATAATTTTGCAGAACAAGCCTAAGCTTGAAAATTTTCTGTTCTTATATAATGCTTGCTCTATCGTAGTAAACAAGTCGATAAACCACTCATGAAACTTGATTAATATATTCCGAACTTTTATTTTAATAATATTATTCTATAAAGTCTTGTTAGATTCATTGCAATTTTTTTATGAAACACAGTGTTAGTCAAATTTTGTTCTTTAATTTTTTATAAATATCAATTTCAACCTATTTTTAATTATCTTGACACATAATCTAGGTCCGTAATGCTCATTTTGTACATCACTTGTAATACACCACTCATCGACCAGTGTACTAGCTAGTATCATAAGTTTGTCACAATTTGAACTCCGTCACGAGAATATTTCTTTGTATAGTACTTACTTCTATCATGAAATGCACTCTACTATGAAAATAGAATGATTAGTAGCAAATGAATAAAAGATATAAGTTTAGATCTAGGTATTAGCAGCAATAGTAAGAGAATTCTGCCTCTTCTTCATAAGTTGATAAGATGGAAACCAACAATGTTGCAATGCAAGCAAACCTATTTATTTGTGAAAGTTTCCTATTCTTTACCGAGAATTCCACTACGAAATAAATGATTTTTCATAACTTGATATTCTAAATGATACGCTGGACTCACTAAGCTGGATTTAGTAATCAAACTTGATTTAATTAGCAGTTTGTTAATGTCAAAATGTATTTAAATCAATTAATAATACGACCATGAACTAAGTTCCGTGATCGAAATATAAAAGCATAATCCAAGGGTCAATTCTCAAGAAACTAAATTATTGGCCATGATAGATATTCATCACAAAGAAACTTTTAATTAACCGTTGGTTAACCATGAAAATGTTTATAAAATTAATCATATGGCATTGCAAATGCAAGAAACAACCCAATATAATCAAGAAGCTTAAACACAAGCAGGACGGTAATAAATAACAAAAAAAGCTGGTGGTCACCAAAATATGATGAATCAAGCATACTTGAAGCCAGAAGGAACTTTTTAGCCATAAAGTTGACCGGTAAGCTAAGATTAACAGGAACATTAAAAGTAATACCCAAAAAATTAGCCTTGGTGGTTGTACACAAACACAAAGCTGCATCAAAATCAACTAATCCTTTAAAAAGGCTACAACACGGCCTCTTAGGGGGTTCAACAAGCTTAAGCCTAAGCAAGTTCAACGCATCCGCACATACATCCAGCTTCAATTCATTGCTTGGGCATGACTTAGTGGTAGGAGGAGATGGAGTAGTTGGATTTTGCCTAAAAAATGCAACGTTCGTAGAGGAGACTATGAAAAACAGAAGGTTTAAATGATATGGCAACTTAATGACTCTTTTTGCAAGATTGTGAGAAATATGTGGTGTATCTTGTTATATACTGCATAACAAATGATAGTAATAGCGTGAAACCATGAGTTATATAGTATAACATATAAATTTTATTTTAGTAAATTTACAAATATCCTTAGAATTTGATGTATATCGGTTAATTTTTAATTCATACTTTTATTTTTTCTTGGGAGTATAAATATGAATGAAGCATTTTTTTTCAACTCAAGATTTACAAAGAAATAAAATTGACGTTTGAAAATTTGAATGAATTTATAAATTTATATGGTGCAAATTTTTTTTTCTTTTTTCTTTTTTTCTCTCCTTGAACTGCTTCTGCTAACAACTATCGGTTGCAGCTCCACCACTGCAGAAGTTATGTTGGTGCTTTTTTCTTTCTTTTTTTCAAAAAGCAATATTTTTAACCATTATATACTTTGGCACTTCTGATGCATCTAAAACATGCCACTACTATCCCACGCGTCATTTACAGAACCAAACATATATAATAAACTTATATGCTTAGACCATATTTGCATGAAGCCTTGAACACCTACAATTACTCCTTAAAACGCATCCAAACTAGTATGTAATATACTATATGTTATAATATCTAAAAGTAATAAGGTTGAATACGCTAATATACTAAGCGATTTTACTGCAATTTAAATGACATGTAGACTCTACAAATAGAGAGATTGTTTACATTGTATTGTATAATTGAATCAATAGAAATAAAAGGTCTCCTCCTTATCTCTTCTATTCTCCCTAATGGCTTATCCTTGTTTATCTATTTTGTTTTATTTTGTGACACGTTATCAGCACGAGCTTCTATTAGGGCTATTGTAACACCCCACCTCCGCCAATGCCACTCTTGCAAGTACACTAGCTTTGGAGGTGCATTAAACAAGGTAAACATGCAAGCAAATATCACAAGACAGAACATATAAGTAAAACAGAGTAGTAAAGCAGCGGATAAAACTAACATTTCAAAACCATAGTCAAGTTACATCAAAGTACTTGGTTATTATTTTCCATAAAACAAAGTCTAAAACATAAACTGAAAACTGAAAGAAAAAAAAAACATAAAGTAACTATCCCCAAAGTAGCATGCTCAAACCATACATGAGCTATCCAGAAAAGCAGCTAAAGATCCAGCTAGGTACCAGCGTTCCCACCCTGCAAACCTGGGGGGGGACGGAAGAAAAGAGGCGAAAGGAAACGGGTCAGTCAAAAAGACTGGTAAGTCCTATCTACTATTAGTATAAAAACTGATAAAGTTAACTGGACATGAAAAACAGAGATGAGATGTAGGGAGATAACTGGCATGGTGAAAAGTTATCAAGATAGATCACGGCATCGCATATACAAGGTTAAGTTGCACCAAGTGTGTACTAGTAATCTATGTCAGGTATCAACAAGAAAAGATCCCTTGGCCCAATCTTGGCCCAATATCCCGAGATGACCTAGATCAAGGTCCAACAACACGGTCTATTCGATCGGCTCCCTAAAAGCCTAACTCGTCAAGTGTCGGTGTCATACGGCCCAATCACGAAGTGTAGTCAAACTGTGCTAGGTCCACCCTAGGGTGTATCAAGTCCTATGGTGCCAACCACGGACACAAATCAAGCACGCACAGTCTAAACCTACGGGTGCCCGTTTCTGCTTTTTCAACTCCGGACCATGTGCACGACCTTAGTCCGCCTGAACCTACACCGGCGCACCTACTCAGCCGTCGTTTTGGTCGTTACATGTCATCCCAGTAATCGTGCCCCACCCTAGCCTAGTCCCTAGGGTATCATGATACAATCAAGAGGGTTACTTGAAACACCCCACTTCCGTTAGGGTCACTCTCAAAGGGAATGCCCTAATTTTGGTGGAGGTTTATAAGTATAAGTCACAGATATACAAGACAGATATAAGAACACATATTTTTGAACAGCGGAAAACAACAACTTTTATTTCATTAAAATACGTGTTACACCAACCATACCATAATTGTCTTACAATACTTCCAAAAACATAACATCTTCATAACTGTCTTGATTACATTATTTAAAGAAGCATAAAGATAACATAAATAAACTGCAAAAGTCCCCTAGTTGTTGTCCAAAGCCATAGTCCAAAACGAAAAGATCCAAGCAATACATTCTTTCTCTTCAAGCTGGATATAAAGGCTGGTCAAGCTGCGGTATTCCCTCCCTGCGGACCTGGGGGGGGGGGGGGGGGGGGACGGAAGAAAAGAAGACGAAAGAAAAGTAGAGTTAGACATAAAGCCTGAGTAAGTCTAGGACTATTCAGTCTATGAATAAAGAACTGGGTATGATAAGTATAAACTAGAAATGGGAAAGCACTATAAACTTAGTTAAGTTGTCTAGGGTCGAATATACTATCGTACCCCATATTAATCTCTGTACCCATATAAACTAGTTCCCAACAGGCACCCCATAATCAGGGTGAAGTGATCCATTTTATGATGATCGGCTCCTACTCGCATAGTTACATGTGTCTTACGGCCCCCGATGTTGTAGTTACCTATGCCGGTCCCACCATGGGGTGTATCAAGTCCCATGGCGGCGGCCCGACACAACCCTAGAATGCACAGGTATGCTACTGGTGCCCAGTGCCTTATTTTTCTGCGCCGGAGTGAGTGCACGCCCACACCCTGTTAGAACCTACACTGCTACACCACCGCCGTCGATTTGACCTCTTATAGTCAGCCCAGTAATCGTGCCCCACCCTGCCTAGTTTCAGGGTATCATGATACGCCTTGTAGGGTTACTGCTGAAAAGGGTCCCCCGCTACTAGGTTTTCTATTTCTAGCCAACATGCTAAGTTGGTTAAGTGTTTTATAAACCTAACCCCCAATCAGTCTGTTTAGTTTAGCATGTTCCATTTTGATTAAGTCTTTAATTCACTTAATCCTATCAATCTTGACTCAGCCTTAATTGTCTTATTAAAGCCTTGACCTCTCACATTAGACACGTATTGTTGTGGCTGCCTGTTGCCGGTTGGGTCCGGGCAGTCTTACGCCACAACTCAGTCTAACCTCGGGTCCTTATTGGGCTCCGTGTTTAACCACCCACATTGGATAGGTATTGTTGTGACTACTGGACAGCCGGGCGGTTCCGGGCAGGTTTACATCACAACTCAATCCAACCTCGGGTTAAACACATCGTATTTTCTACATTTACATATTTTGTCTTTCTTCTTTTTATATGTAAATATTTGCGGCCCATTATTCAAATTCATCTTTATTGGTTAAGATTTATTTATGCCACTTAATTGTTTTTCAAAGTTATTGGCGTGCGTCAACAAGCCAACACATATGTTCTATATTTTTAACCCAAACGTCATTTCCCCCATTTTATTCGTTCGTTCCACTATAAGGTGTGTTGGGTTTAATACTTAAACCCAATTTAGCCATATGAAAAGGGGAGGCTATAACATGGTGTTTATAAGGTGACATAAAAAAGGGGAGTGTGAACGCATGAACTTGCAACATACGATCTAATTAACATAAGATAGGCATATGTGAACTTGCAATTGTAACAACATATAATATATGCAATACTTAAACATGAATCATTCTATTCACATAATCATGGTGTAAACGAAACATGTAGTCTTGGCATAAATAGTACTTAAACATGAACCACTCTAATCATATAATTATGGCATAATCATTATTGAACATGAGTCCTTATATGGTCATGGCATAAACATAATTGATTTTGAATCCTATTATTCATATAATCATGGGTTTTTTTGTCCAATCTATGTAACTTGCAAGGGGATGTAATTCTAATGTAAATATCTAGTGTAACTTATGTGCCAAAAATATATTATCATATGATTAAGATAACAACATAAGCTTAGAAAACATGTTTTTAACTAGGCATAATAACAAACATAGCTTAGACATGTTCATAAAATTTATACAAGCTTACAAAGACGCTTGCTTTTGTCACTATCATAAAATCATGATTTTTATACTTCAACTATGATGCCAATTTCAACATAACCTTCATATGAATCATAATACCTAGGTGAATCAAATTACACTAAAGATGACCATAGAATTTTACATCATGTTGTCATAACAACAGATCATAGACTTGCATGAATTTCAAAATAAACTATTACAACATATAGTTGTTGTTTCAACATGAATCTTATACTTGCATTTACAAAATGGGTGTTGTAAATAACTACCACAAACATGTAGTTTTCAATATGAATCATATGCTTGCATAAGTCCCAATCAAAATTCCACAACATGTGGTTGTCAACATAAGCCACATACTTGTATGAATCAAACCATAGCATTGCCAAATCGTTTAGAATCAAAATAACATACAAATATAAGTCATTATCGCCACAATTCCATTTCGTTTCCAACGCAAATCGCGTACTTGCAAATATCCAATCGTATACCATAATATTCCCAAATCGTTTTGCATCAAAGCAACATACAAATATAGATTATTATCGCCACAATTCCATTTCTTACATTACACAAATCAACACAATTATTTAATTCATATCAGAATAGCACTCTACTTACAGCGTATGGCGAATCTTTAATTCAGAAATCTGAATTCTGAATTTGGAGATGCTATCCTTTGTTGTAGGCGTTGCTTTGATTTGATTAACGTTGCTTTAAGCTTCGAATTATCTTCTAGTTGTCTCCCTATTTCTGACGGCTACTCCTCAGCAGCATGACGGTCTCATCTCCATTTTAGTTTATGTGAATTAGGGTTAGTCTTAGGTCCTTTTTATAGAGTTTGTGAGTTGATTTAGACCGTCGATGAAGCTTGGTTCAATGATAGCCGTTCGTTTGAAGGTGAGACCAACCAGGATCTGACACCTATCCCTAGTGACAAGGCAAGGCTCAGAAAATCGACCAAACACAGACCAGGCTAGCCAGGTTGGGCTGGGTTCGACCTGGCTCTGGGGCCAGGTCGACAACCCAGTCGACACCGTGTCGACTTGGCAGTCGACACGGGTTACCCAGGTCGACTGCCCAGTCGACCTGGCTAGCCCAGGTCGAATGCCAAGCCGACCTGGGTGCCTTAGGCGGGAATTTTCCCGCCCTGGCCAATTGGGCCCGATTTTGAATTTTAAACTTGTTTTTCTGAGCTGTTTTCGTCTGTTTGAATTTTAACCTGAATTCTGAAACTTCTGGAGGTTATATCTTCTTCATACGGACTCCGTTTTTCGAAAACTCGGACTCTATTTCGCGTATTTTTCCGAGACGAACACAATGGCTTATCCCGTTTCCCTTAAATCTTTGATTTGAAATCAACTATACTTTAATTTGTGAATTTCACTGTTATAGAATACACGGGGTGTTACATTCTCCCCCACTTAAAAGGATTTCGTCCCGGAAATCTTCAAGTTTAGGAAAAATATATATATCCTAACATCCAAACATCCGTCTACTCATCCATCAAACACGAGTACCCATTGTCCTTAAAAGACTTCTAATGCTTCATGATCATATGCGAAGTGTGTGTACATGTACTTATCTAATGCAAAATCAGGCGGTCTACTGATTCAGTTGACCTCCTTAATGCGAATTATGTAAGTGCCATGAATCCATTATGTATGCAAATTTTCCTATTCATAATTCTTCATGAGTGCACAATCATTCATACAAATGCAACATCCATATGACAACACATTAAAGTTCAACCATATACGAGTGCAAACATATATGCATAAGCAATATGAAGTGACTGAGCCGATCTAAAACCTAGATTGTGTGTGTATATGCAACCACGAGCAACCACTAGAAATCACTTGCAACCACTTGCAACCATCATCCATAACATGTTTCAATTACATGTTTTCATCCAAAGAGTTTCTACCTAAAAGATAGGGTCGAGGAGATATACCTAAAAAAAAGATAGATAAAAGCGCAACTTAAGGAAAAAGAAAGATCAAGGATGTACCCTCGAAAAGAAAAGGGTAGGCAGCGCGTATTCTAGCTTCAGTTTCCCAAGTTGCGTCTCCCTCGGCGTTGCTCCACTGAACTTTGACGAGCTTGACTTCGCGGTTGCGTAGCTTTTTCACTTTCGTTCCTAATATGCGGGTTGGAACTTTTCTTATGGTTGCTTCGCGTTCCACTTCAGCTACTTCTAGGATATTTGGCTCTACCACTTCAGCAGACTCATGTAGACATTTTCAGAGATGTGAAACATGAAAAACGTTGTGAACTCCGGCCAGCTTTTCGGGTAGCTCTAATCTATAGGCCATTTTCCCAATTTTCTCGATGATAGGGAATGGCCCTACGAACCTTGGTGCTAGCTTTCCTGTGGTTCCAAAACGAACAACGTTCCTTAGCGGAGATACCTTAAGAAAAACTCTGTCCCCAACCTCAAATTCAAGGTCGGTCCTCCTCTTGTCGGCGTAGGACTTTTGTCTGTCTTGGGCCGTCTTCATCCTTCTTCGTATTAAGTCTACTTTCTCAGAAGTCTCTCGGATCATATCTGGTCCAACTATGAGCTTATCAGTAGTCTCCCACCAACAAGTGGGTGATCGACACGGTCTTCCATATAAAGCTTCAAAGGGCGCCATTCCGATGGTTGCTTGATAGCTGTTGTTGTAGGCAAATTCCACCAAAGGAAGATGGTCTTCCCATGTCCCTCCGAAGTCAAGGACGCACAGTCTTAAAAGGTCCTCCAAAACTCTGTTCACTCTTTCTGTTTGGCCGTCGGTTTGGGGATGATAGGCTGTGCTCAAGCATAACTGCGTTCCTACTGCTTCTTACAGACTCCGCCAAAACTCACTGGTGAAGATAGGGTCTCGGTCACTAACAATGCTGGATGGTATTCCATGGAGTCGAACGATTTCCTTGAGGTAAAGAGATGCTAGGGATGAAGCAGTTCTTTTACTTTTGACAGGTAAAAAGTGGGCGCTTTTAGTAAGCCTATCCACTATTACCCAAATGCTAGTGTTGCCTCTCCTAGACCTAGGCAACCCATCGATGAAGTCCATTGAGATGCTATCCCACTTCCACTGCGGGACCTCTAGAGGAAGGAGCAGACCGCCAGGCTTTTTCTGTTCTGCTTTAACCTGTTGGCACACCATACACTTAGAAACGAAATCTGCCACGTCCTTCTTCATGCCGTTCCAAAAGAAAGTTCTCTTTATGTCCTTGTACATTTTATCCCCGCCTGGGTGTATCGTCATCTTGGAGTGATGTGCTTCGTCGAGAACCTTCTTTACTAAATCCCTTATCTGTGGGACACATAGTCTTCCGTCTCGCCTTAGCCAACCCTTATCGTCGATGGAGTATCTGTTGAAGTGACTCGAAGTCTCACCCCTAATTAGCCTATTAATCGTTTCCACAAGCTGAGGGTCTTCGCGTTGTGTTGTCCCTATTGAGTCCACTAAAGTCGGGCGCACTTCGAGAGATGCTAGCAAGCCGGGTACAAAATCGAAGGAAGGCATAAAGTCGAAGCTGGCTATAAACTCTAGGCTTTGTCTTTCAACAAACAGCGGGCTTAGGGTCAATTTCTTTCGGCTCAACGCGTCTGCCACTACGTTGCCTTTGCCCGGAGTGTAGGAGATCTCGAAATCGTACGAGGCAAGAAACTCCATCCATCTCTGTTGCCTCAAGTTAAGATCTTTCTGCGAGAAAAGATATTTCAATGATTTATGGTCAGTGTAAAGTTCGAACTTCTCACCTATGAGATAGCGTCGCCAAGACTTGAGTGTAAAGACGATGGCAGCTAACTCAAGATCGTGGGTCGGGTAGTTCTTTTCGTGCACTTTCAACTGCCTCCCGCCATAAGCTACTACCCTTCCTTCTTGCATTAAGACGGCGCCTAGCCCTGTCCCACATGCATCTGTATAAACAGTGAACATTGTAACACCCCACTCCCGCTATGATCACTCACTAAGGGAATGCCATAGCATCGGTGGAGTATTTTAGTGAATATAGAACAGAAAAATTACAACAAGACAGATATAAATAGTACTTGAAATTTTAAAACATCATCTCATAACAGCGGAAGTAAAACATGTCTGGTTACATCATAAAACCACAATAAAGGTCAAGTACAATATCCATCAAAATAAAGAAGTACATAATCCCACTCTCATACCATAGCCAAACAAAAGAAAAGATAACTGGATAACTGGAGCTTTACATCTATCCAAGCTCCTAAAGACTGGAACAGCAATCCGATCAAGCTCCACTACTGCTAGGATCCACCGTAGGACCTGAGGGTTGGGAAAAAGATAAAAACAACAGGGTCAGACATAAGTCTGAGCGAGTCCTATAACTTTAACAATACAATCGTTAAAGTAACCAGAGAAGACATAAACTGATATACGGTAACATATAGGGATGAATGGCTACCCTAAGCAGTCAACTAAACGAAGATAAAGGATAAAGACGCATCTACCCTCCCTAAGGTAAATTACTAAACTGCACCACACCAGTCGTTCCTAACTTAAAGGTTGATCCCACCCAAGGACTTATAAAATTTACTAATTAGTACCTGCGTACCCCTAGGTGACCAAGTAGGCGCCACGGGGCCCTACAATCCACTAGGTGTACACACTACTTCCCATTCGATCGGCTCCCTAACGTAGATACCCGTGCTGGCCCCACCGTGGGATGTATCATTCCCCAATGTGGCAACCTGATGGAACTAAAGGTGCACGGCTTATATCTACTCGATGCAACAACGGCTTACCTACCAGCCCGGGCCCACTCACGCATATGAAGCCCGTTGGACTTGCGTTGCCACCGCTAACCCGTTTGCCTCTTACAGTCAAGCCCAGTATGCGTGTCCCGTCCTCGACATGGGTCGAGCCCACAAAGATACGTATGGGTTACTGGTTGAAATGGGCCTCCACAAGCTACCCACCTAAGCTTGTCCCTTTTTCTAGTATATCCCACTTAACCCTTTAATCATGTTTTAATTACATGTTCTATTTTGGTTAAGTATTCTAATCGTATTTTCTATTGCCACCCAAGGCAACCACTAGATTTTCTCATGCCACCCGAGGCACCCACTTAACCCCTCATGTCCCTCTACATGCTAATGTGGTTAAGTGTTTCTTAATTAATTAATTAAGAACGTAACCTTTGTAAAGACCTCTCACATTAGACTGTCTTTTATGACCGCTGGTTAAGCCGGTTGGGTCCGGGCAGCCTTATGTCATAACAGAGTCTAACCTCGTGTCTTTACATTAATTACGTATTTAGTTTGTGCCTAAGACCTCTCACATTGGGCTAACATTTGTAGCAACTGGTTAAGCCGGTTGGGTCCGGGCAGTTTTACGCTACAACTGAGTCCAACCTCGTGTCTTAGTCAATTAATTACACCTAATTAATCACCCTCATAATTATATATTAATTATCCCTAATTAATCAAGTTTTCTTAACATGGGTAGACCTAACTTAATAGGTAAATTCCCATGGGGTAGACCTAACTCAATAGGTAAATTCCCAACACATAGTATGGGTACACCTAACCAAATAGGCAAATTCCCATACTATGTTTATTTATTTTGTGTTATGCATAATTATATTAATTTCACACAATCTTATTAACTTATGCATTTAATTACCCCATCGTTCCCACGTAATTTCGTTCATGATATAACACATATAAAAGGTGTCAACTTGCATATGAATGAACATGTTTCAAAGGTGCCATCTTGCATATTAACAAACACATAACTTGCATATGAACTTGCATAACATGTCACATAACTTGCATATAATATGTCACATAACTTACATATTCATTTTGCATAACAAACTTGCATATTAGCTTATAGACTTGCATAATGTGTCATCATGAACTTGCATATTAATAAACATGTAACTTGCATATTTACATACATGTAACTCGCATATTAACAAACATGTAACTTGCATATAAAGAAACATGTAACTTGCATATTTACATACATGTAACTTGCATATTAACAAACATGTAACTTGCATATTAACAAACATGTAACTTGCATATTTACATACATGTAACTTGCATATTAGCAAACATGTAACTTGCATATTAACAAACATGTAACTTGCATAGCATATTACCATGAACTTGCATAACATGCATATGATTACATAGCCCACAACTTGCATATTTAGCATCATGCAAACATAACATACATCATATTAAACTTGCATAAGCTTACATACTCAACATGTATAAACATAAGATTAATGCTAACATCATATCATATGATTCAAAGCTCATTAACCCACATACAAAACCATAAATCTCATCACATCTCATCTAATTAGTTTACCAAAAGATCATCAAAGTGATAGAAACTCACAACTAGCAACTTTGAACACCAAATGAAGAAGATTAAGATGCTAAGAAGGGATTAGAAGTTGATTAGAGAGTGATTAGTATGCAACCCTCTTCATAAAATTAGTGGAGGCCATGAGAGCTAGCATTTTGCCATAGTTTAGTCACTAGGTTTAATTATGAATGAATTAGGGTAGGTTAGGGTCTTATTTATAGATTAGGCAAGTGTTTTAGGCCATAGGATTAACCCTAGATTCAATCCAAGCCATCAAAGCATGTCTTGGGGAAGAAGTCAAGTGTAGGAACCATCTAGGGCCTTTAGATTAAAGATGGACCATGAGAACCATTCAAATGCAAAATCTGCACTTGAGCGAATCGGCCCACGGGTTGACAGCCAAACACCCTGGATTAACCCCTAGTCGACCCAGCGGGCTCGGGTCGACTTCAAAAATCGGCCGGTTCGGTTATTCCCCTCTCCCAATTCGCTGTTTTGAGCATTTTTGCATACTTATTTATTAAATTTTCAATTATATATATATATATATATATATATATATATATATATCAATATATATATATATATATATATCTACACAACCCATTTCACTTAATTAAGTATACTTTAATTTGGGAATTTTCGTGAAACTTCGCGAGGCCATATCTTGGTCATACGGACTCCGATTTTCGAAAACTCGGACTCTATTTCGCGTATTTTTCCGAGACGAACACAATGGCATAGCCCGTTTCCCTTGATTCCCATTTTAGAATTAAATTCTGCCTCGATTTATGTTATTACAGGTTATTGAAAATACGGGTTGTTACATTCTCCCCTCCTTAAAGGATTTCGTCCCCGAAATCTTCAAGTTAGGAAGAACGTATCCTACCATCCAATCATCCATCTACTCAAAGCATCATCCACGAGCAATCATTGTCCTTACAAGATTCTAAATGCTGGATGGATATATGCAAAAGTGTGTGTATATGTACTTACCTAATGCAAAAATCAGGCGGTTACTGATACAGTAAACCTCCTTAATGCAAACCATGATAGTGCCATGCATCCAATATGTATGCGAAACCCTATTGACACATACAAATTTCTACATGCGTGCACAACCATACACAAAAATGCATCATCCATATGATAACACAGCCATGATACATCCATCAATCTAACTACCACATCCATTTATGCAATATGCAACATGAAGTGACTGAGCCGATCTAGTGCCTAATGTGTGTGTATATGCATCCACGAGCAACCACTAGCAAACAATTGCATCCATATGCATCCATCAACCATAACATGTTTCAAACACATGTTTCAACCATAGGTTTTACCCTATCTAAAGGTCATAGGTATTAGCGAGAGGATATACTAAAGATAAGATAAGTACTAGACAAGCAATAAAGGAGAAGTTAAAAGACATACTCTCAAAAAGAAATGGATACAAAGAACGCATCTTTGCTTCCGTCTCCCAAGTAGCATTGCTTTCGTCATCTCCCCATTGCACTTTAACTAGCTGAACTTCTCTGTTCCTCAACTTCCTAGTTTCTGACCCAAGGATGCGAGTAGGAGCTCGTCGAATCGTCGCATCACGCTCTACCTCTACATCTCTAAGCAAGCTCGGCTCTACCACCTCCGCGGTCTCATGTAAGCACTTCCTCAAATGTGATACATGGAATACATCATGAACACCACTAAGTCTGTCGGGCAACTCCACCCTATATGCCATCCGTCCAATCCTTTCCTTAATAGGAAACGGCCCAACAAATCTCGGTGCTAACTTCCCTACGGACCCAAAGCGAACAACATTTCTCAATGGAGATACTTTGACAAAAACCATGTCCCCAACCTCAAACTCAAGATCCGTCCTTCTCCGATCCGCATAAGATTTCTGTCTATCTTGCGCTGCTTTCATCCTTTTTCGAATTAAATCAATCTTCTCTGAAGTCTCTCTAACCATATCCGGCCCAAGCAAGATCTTATCCGTAGATTCCCACCAACATGTAGGAGATCGACAAGGCCTTCCATAAAGAGCTTCGAAAGGAGCCATACCAATACTGGACTGAAAGCTGTTATTATATGCGAACTCCACCAAAGGAAGATGTTCTTCCCATGTACCTCCAAAATCCAAGATACAAAGCCTCAAAAGATCTTCTAAGATACGGTTCACCCTCTCGGTCTGACCGTCCGTCTGAGGATGATATGCGGTGCTCAAACACAACTGAGTCCCTACCGCCTCTTGCAAACTTCTCCAAAACTCACTAGTGAAAATAGGATCTCGATCACTCACAATGCTGGATGGTACGCCATGCAATCTAACAATCTCTCTAACATAGACTGAAGCAAGCCATGGAGCGGTCCTCTTACTCTTTACGGGTATAAAATGGGCACTCTTTGTAAGTCTGTCTACCACAACCCAAATTCCCGTATTGCCCTTCCTCGATCTCGGTAACCCGTCGATGAAATCCATCGAGACACTATCCCACTTCCACTGTGGAACTTCCAATGGGTGTAGCAACCCACCGGGTTTCCTTTGCTCCACTTTAACTTGTTGGCACACTAAGCATCTAGCCACATACTCGGCCACATCTTTCTTCATACCGGCCCAAAAGAAAACTCTCTTCATGTCTTGGTACATTTTGTCTCCACCGGGATGAATAGTCATTCTTGAACGATGTGCATCATCCAAAATAGCCTTCTTCAAACCCTCATCTTGCGGTACACAAAGTCTACCGTCTCTATGCAACCATCCCTTATCATCTATGGTGTATCTACCCAAATGGCTGGACGACTCCCCTCTTATAAGCTTCTCTACCAACACAACCAACTGTGGGTCGTCTCGCTGAGCCTCGCCAATCCGTCTCAAAAGAGTAGGTCTAACCTCCAAGGATGCCAACAAACCAGGTACAAAATCAACAGAAGGTCTGAAGTCAAACAAAGAAAGAAACTCCAAGCTTCGTCGTTCCACGAACAATGGACTCAAAGATAGCCTTTTTCTACTTAAGGCGTCTGCCACCACGTTACCCTTACCAGGGGTATACGCTATCTCGAAATCATAGGATGCTAAGAACTCCATCCACCTTTGCTGTCTTAAGTTTAAATCCTTCTGAGAGAATAAGTACTTCAATGATTTATGGTCGGTGAACAACTCGAATCTCTCACCAAGAAGATAATGGCGCCAAGACTTAAGTGCGAAAACAATCGCGGCCAACTCTAGATCATGGGTAGGGTAATTCTTCTCATGCACTCTCAATTGTCTCCCTCCATAGGCTATTACCCTTCCCTCCTGCATCAAGACTGCGCCTAATCCTGTTCCACAAGCATCGGTATAAACAACAAACGGCTTACTCCCATCTGGAAGCACTAAAACTGGAGCGGTGGTCAAAGCTCTCTTTAACCGTCGGAAAGCATCATCACAATCTACATCCCATGAGAAAACCAGATTCTTCTTCGTCAAGCGGGTTAATGGGGCTGATATCTTCGCGAAGTCTTTGATGAACTTCCTATAATATCCTGCCAACCCCAAGAAACTTCTTACCTCGGTAGCATTTCTAGGAACTTTCCAATCCTGGATAGATACTATCTTTGCGGGATCCACAGCTATCCCTTCCTTAGAGACCACATGCCCTAAGAATCGCACTTCTCTTCTCCAAAAATGGCATTTAGAGAATTTAGCTTTAAGACTATGCGCTCGAAGAGTCTCCAACACTTCCTTGAGATGTAAGGCATGCTCTTCTTCATTCTTGGAAAAGACCAAGATGTCATCCACAAAAACTACTACAAACTTATTCAGATACTCTCTGAACACTCTACTCATGAGATCAACAAAGTATGCGGGGGCGTTTGTCAACCCAAATGGCATCACTAGCCACTCATAAAAACCATCCGGAGTCCGGAAAGCAGTCTTCTCTATACTGTCCTCCGCCACTCTTAACTGATGAAACCCTGTAGCTAAGTCCATCTGCGAAAATACTGACGCGCCAACCAACTGATCAAAGAGATCATCTATCCTCGGTAATGGGTGTCTATTCTTCTTCGTGAGCTTATTAAGTTCCCTATAATCCACACAAAGTCTGAGGGACCCATCCGCCTTCGTGGCAAACACTACTGGAGCTCCCCACTCCGATATACTTCGCCTTATGAACCCCTTCTCAAGCAACTCCCCTACTTGCTTATGAAGTTCTCTTCTCTCACGAGGAGCCATGTGGCGTACTGGCAAAGACACTGGTTTGGCATTATCCACCAAATAAATTCGGAAATCTATCTCCCGCTTCGGAGGCAAACCCTTTACTTCTTCAAACACATCCGGATATTCCCGGACTACTCTGACAGAACACAAACTTTCGACCGAAGCATCGAGCGATTCAAGATAACTTAGCAAAACAGATTCCATGGGATTGCAAGAGATCTCGAGAGTGTTACCCAAGCGGGTCATGAGCCTGACAACTCTCCTTTCGCAATCAAGAACGGCACCATTACTGGATAACCAGTCCATGCCCAAGATCAACCCATAGCCCGTGAAGCCCAATACAAAAGCATCACATCTAAACTCAACGCTAAGTATAGAAATCTTCAAACCCAAACATATCATAGACAGATATATGGAGCCCCCAATTGGGTTTGAGACAACCAAGGGATCATCAACTAGACTGGTGTCTAAGTGCAGTGACTCAACTAACGATGATGAGATAAAAGAATGCGATGCGCCAGAGTCAAACAAAGTACGAACTGGATGATCAAACAGAAAAACCAGACTTTCAACGGAAATAGTTCTACCTCTCTGCTGAATCGGTGGAACTGAGAGAACCTGAACTTGCCCCCCTGACTGAGGTGGTGCTATAAGAGCTTGCACCTGGCCTCCTGAGGTAGACCCCGTCTTCTGCCCCTTCTTTGGGCAGTTTTTCACAAGATGCCCTGCTTCACCACAATGAAAGCAACCGGTCTTCTTCTTTTTGCGACAATCCTTACTGAGGTGTCCTGGTGTTCCACAATTGAAGCACTTCTTCTTCGTCTTCTTTTTGTCACCATTGCCTTTTCCGCCCTTGCCTTGTTGTTGCTGTTGCGGTTTCTTCTGATCCCCCTTTTTCTCTGGTGCCTTAGAATTCTTATCATCCTCATGCATAAGTGCCATGTAGACAAGCTTCTTAAAAGTGGCCCCCATAGGAATGTGAGTCATAGCTATTCCTTGCAATGGTTCGTTCAAGCCTCTAACGAACCTCAAAGCCTTCTTCTCCGGTGTATTCACCAACTCTATGCCAAACCTTGCTAATTGATTGAATTTGTTGACATATTCTTTCACCGTGAGATTCCCTTGCTTCAAATTCAAGAACTTCTCCATAAACAGATTCTCTTCCGCCCTTGAGAGAAACTTAGCCCCAAACCTTTGCTTAAAATCTGCCCAAGAGTCAACAGGGCGTTCTCCATTAGTGACCTCCCACCAGAATGAGGCCTCTCCCTTCATTAACCAAGCCGCCAACTTGACTTTCTTTCCCTCTTCCACTTCAAAGATATCTAGCAACTCTTCCACTTCCTTAAGCCAATCTCTAGCCTCTACGAAAGTCTCTGAACCAAGAAAAGGTTTTCCTCCTATAGCCTTGAACTCCTTGCAAACCTTAGCAAAATTATCCACTCTAGGCTGAGGAGGAGGAGCGGTTGTCTCTGGTGTAGTAGCATTGGCCGGACCCGCAGCCGCGGCCCTAGCCTCTTGCAACCTCCTATACCATAGTGGTATAACTAAGCCCTCCGGGATGTTAAGATCTTCAGCCATGCTGAAACGAAAGAGGAAAGATTCAAAAAGGAGATTCCGAAAGATAAAGATATGGCTATTGGGGATTATGCTTTTCTTTTTCAAAAACTTTTTCTCTTAGAAGACATGCTTTTAAAAATACTTTCTTCGAAAATACTCTTAGAAAGTAGTTTTTCTCAAAAATTTTATCTGTTCTGGTAACCTTAAGCTCTGATACCACGTGTAACACCCCACTCCCGCTATGATCACTCACTAAGGGAATGCCATAGCATCGGTGGAGTATTTTAGTGAATATAGAACAGAAAAATTACAACAAGACAGATATAAATAGTACTTGAAATTTTAAAACATCATCTCATAACAGCGGAAGTAAAACATGTCTGGTTACATCATAAAACCACAATAAAGGTCAAGTACAATATCCATCAAAATAAAGAAGTACATAATCCCACTCTCATACCATAGCCAAACAAAAGAAAAGATAACTGGATAACTGGAGCTTTACATCTATCCAAGCTCCTAAAGACTGGAACAGCAATCCGATCAAGCTCCACTACTGCTAGGATCCACCGTAGGACCTGAGGGTTGGGAAAAAGATAAAAACAACAGGGTCAGACATAAGTCTGAGCGAGTCCTATAACTTTAACAATACAATCGTTAAAGTAACCAGAGAAGACATAAACTGATATACGGTAACATATAGGGATGAATGGCTACCCTAAGCAGTCAACTAAACGAAGATAAAGGATAAAGACGCATCTACCCTCCCTAAGGTAAATTACTAAACTGCACCACACCAGTCGTTCCTAACTTAAAGGTTGATCCCACCCAAGGACTTATAAAATTTACTAATTAGTACCTGCGTACCCCTAGGTGACCAAGTAGGCGCCACGGGGCCCTACAATCCACTAGGTGTACACACTACTTCCCATTCGATCGGCTCCCTAACGTAGATACCCGTGCTAGCCCCACCGTGGGATGTATCATTCCCCAATGTGGCAACCTGATGGAACTAAAGGTGCACGGCTTATATCTACTCGATGCAACAACGGCTTACCTACCAGCCCGGGCCCACTCACGCATATGAAGCCCGTTGGACTTGCGTTGCCACCGCTAACCCGTTTGCCTCTTACAGTCAAGCCCAGTATGCGTGTCCCGTCCTCGACATGGGTCGAGCCCACAAAGATACGTATGGGTTACTGGTTGAAATGGGCCTCCACAAGCTACCCACCTAAGCTTGTCCCTTTTTCTAGTATATCCCACTTAACCCTTTAATCATGTTTTAATTACATGTTCTATTTTGGTTAAGTATTCTAATCGTATTTTCTATTGCCACCCAAGGCAACCACTAGATTTTCTCATGCCACCCGAGGCACCCACTTAACCCCTCATGTCCCTCTACATGCTAATGTGGTTAAGTGTTTCTTAATTAATTAATTAAGAACGTAACCTTTGTAAAGACCTCTCACATTAGACTGTCTTTTATGACCGCTGGTTAAGCCGGTTGGGTCCGGGCAGCCTTATGTCATAACAGAGTCTAACCTCGTGTCTTTACATTAATTACGTATTTAGTTTGTGCCTAAGACCTCTCACATTGGGCTAACATTTGTAGCAACTGGTTAAGCCGGTTGGGTCCGGGCAGTTTTACGCTACAACTGAGTCCAACCTCGTGTCTTAGTCAATTAATTACACCTAATTAATCACCCTCATAATTATATATTAATTATCCCTAATTAATCAAGTTTTCTTAACATGGGTAGACCTAACTTAATAGGTAAATTCCCATGGGGTAGACCTAACTCAATAGGTAAATTCCCAACACATAGTATGGGTACACCTAACCAAATAGGCAAATTCCCATACTATGTTTATTTATTTTGTGTTATGCATAATTATATTAATTTCACACAATCTTATTAACTTATGCATTTAATTACCCCATCGTTCCCACGTAATTTCGTTCATGATATAACACATATAAAAGGTGTCAACTTGCATATGAATGAACATGTTTCAAAGGTGCCATCTTGCATATTAACAAACACATAACTTGCATATGAACTTGCATAACATGTCACATAACTTGCATATAATATGTCACATAACTTACATATTCATTTTGCATAACAAACTTGCATATTAGCTTATAGACTTGCATAATGTGTCATCATGAACTTGCATATTAATAAACATGTAACTTGCATATTTACATACATGTAACTCGCATATTAACAAACATGTAACTTGCATATAAAGAAACATGTAACTTGCATATTTACATACATGTAACTTGCATATTAACAAACATGTAACTTGCATATTAACAAACATGTAACTTGCATATTTACATACATGTAACTTGCATATTAGCAAACATGTAACTTGCATATTAACAAACATGTAACTTGCATAGCATATTACCATGAACTTGCATAACATGCATATGATTACATAGCCCACAACTTGCATATTTAGCATCATGCAAACATAACATACATCATATTAAACTTGCATAAGCTTACATACTCAACATGTATAAACATAAGATTAATGCTAACATCATATCATATGATTCAAAGCTCATTAACCCACATACAAAACCATAAATCTCATCACATCTCATCTAATTAGTTTACCAAAAGATCATCAAAGTGATAGAAACTCACAACTAGCAACTTTGAACACCAAATGAAGAAGATTAAGATGCTAAGAAGGGATTAGAAGTTGATTAGAGAGTGATTAGTATGCAACCCTCTTCATAAAATTAGTGGAGGCCATGAGAGCTAGCATTTTGCCATAGTTTAGTCACTAGGTTTAATTATGAATGAATTAGGGTAGGTTAGGGTCTTATTTATAGATTAGGCAAGTGTTTTAGGCCATAGGATTAACCCTAGATTCAATCCAAGCCATCAAAGCATGTCTTGGGGAAGAAGTCAAGTGTAGGAACCATCTAGGGCCTTTAGATTAAAGATGGACCATGAGAACCATTCAAATGCAAAATCTGCACTTGAGCGAATCGGCCCACGGGTTGACAGCCAAACACCCTGGATTAACCCCTAGTCGACCCAGCGGGCTCGGGTCGACTTCAAAAATCGGCCGGTTCGGTTATTCCCCTCTCCCAATTCGCTGTTTTGAGCATTTTTGCATACTTATTTATTAAATTTTCAATTATATATATATATATATATATATATATATATCAATATATATATATATATATATATATCTACACAACCCATTTCACTTAATTAAGTATACTTTAATTTGGGAATTTTCGTGAAACTTCGCGAGGCCATATCTTGGTCATACGGACTCCGATTTTCGAAAACTCGGACTCTATTTCGCGTATTTTTCCGAGACGAACACAATGGCATAGCCCGTTTCCCTTGATTCCCATTTTAGAATTAAATTCTGCCTCGATTTATGTTATTACAGGTTATTGAAAATACGGGTTGTTACAAACATCTTGCTTCCATCTGGCAACGTCAAAACTGGGGCTGTTGTAAGAGCCCTTTTTAGTCGCTGGAAAGCAAACTCGCAATCCAAGTCCCATTTGAACGCTAGATTCTTCTTGGTCAATTTCGTGAGCGGAGCTGAGATTTTCGAAAAATCCTTTATGAACTTTCGATAGAAACCTGCTAGTCCTAGAAAACTTCGGACCTCAGTTGCATTCCTTGGTGTCTTCCAATCCTGTACCGCCACTACCTTAGCAGGGTCCACTGCTAACCCTTGTTTGGATACTATGTGCCCAAGGAACCTCACTTCTTCTCTCCAAAAGTGGCATTTGGAGAATTTGGCTTTTAGCTGATGGACTCGCAGAGTTTCCATGATTGCCCTTAAGTGCTGAGCATGTTCCTCTTCACTCTTTGAGAAGATAAGGATATCGTCTACGAAGACCACTACGAACTTATTGAGGAAATCTCTGAATACCCTACTCATCAGGTCCACGAAGTAAGCAGGTGCATTTGTCAAGCCGAAAGGCATGACAAGCCATTCAAAGAAGCCGTCTGGGGTTCTGAATGCCGTTTTATCGATGTTATCTTCAGCCACCCTTAGCTGATGAAAACCGGTCACTAAATCGAGTTGGGAGAAAACAGACGCTCCTAGAAGTTGATCAAACAGATCATCGATTCTGGGGAGAGGGTGTCTATTCTTTTTCGTTAGCTTGTTGAGATCCCTATAGTCAACACATAGACGGAGTGAACCATCCGCCTTTGTAGCGAACACCACTGGAGCGCCCCATTCTGAAATGCTCCTTCTAATGAACCACTTCTCTAGAAGCTCTTTAATCTGTTTACTGAGCTCTTTTCTTTACCGTGGAGCCATGTGTCTAACGGGCAACGCAACGGGCTTTGCATTATCTACAAGATATATGCGGAAGTCTATCTCCCGCTTCGGACGCAAGCCCTTCACCTCTTCGAAGACATCCGGATATTCTCGGACCACTCTCACCGATTGCAAATTGTCGACAGAGGCATCTAGCGATTCAAGATAACTAAGCATAACCGCATACGAGGGATTACAAGTAATTTCCAAAGTGTTACCGAGCTGGGTTAGGAGCCTAACAACCCTTTTCTCACAATCAAGGATGGCCCCATTAATGGATAGCCAATCCATGCCCAAAATCAAACCATATCCCGAAAAGCCCAAAACAAAGGCACTACATTGAAATTCTACGCTTAGAATAGAAATTTTCAATCCCAAACAGATCATTGACAAATGAGCTGGGCCCCCAATTGGGTTTGAAACAATTAAGGGGTCCTCTACCATACTAGTTTTTAGGTGCAGAGATTCTACTAAAGCAGACGAGATAAAGGACTGTGATGCGCCAGAATCAAATAAAGTGCGAACGGGGTGATCATAAAGATAAACTACACTTTCTACAGAAGTATTTATACCTCGCTGTTGCAGAGGTGGCGCTTCTAGCACATGAACTTGTGCCCCTGAGGTGGATCCAGCCCTCTGCCCCTGTCCTCGTTTCTTTGGGCAGTCCTTAGCCCTGTGGCCTATCTCACCGCAAGAAAAGCACCCACCATTCTCCTTGGCCTTCTTTTTCCAGCAATCTTTCACTAAGTGCCCCACTTTGCCACAGAAATTACACTTCCTCTTCTCTTTGTTGCCTTTCCCGCCCTTCTTAAAGTCTGTCTTCTTAGGCTGCAAACCCTCTTTCTTCCCTTGAGAGCTTTCTGCCTTTGTCTCCTTCTTGCCCTTATCCTCTTCGTTCAGCAATGCCATTTGTACCAACCTTTCATATGTAGCTCCCATTGGTATATGGGTCATGGCCAAACTGTGTAATGGCTCATTCAACCCTTTGACGAAACAGAGAGCCTTCTTGTGCGGGGTGTTGACTAGGTCCAGCCCAAACCTAGCCAGCTCATCGAACTGATTAACATACTCTTTGACTGTGTTGTTCCCTTGCTTAAGAAATAAGAATTTTTCCAACTGCAAACTCCTTTCCGCATCTGAGAGAAATTTAGCCTCAAACCTTGCCCTAAAGTCCTCCCATGTTTCCACTGGTCTTTCTGCATTGGTGACTTCCCACCAGTAGGAAGCCTCGCCCTTTAATAGCCACACTGCCAGTTGTACTTTCTGTCTATCTTCTACCTCAAAGATGATGAATAAGTCCTCGGTTTCTTTCAGCCAATTTCTAGCTGCCACGAAGGACTCAGTTCCATGAAAATCCTTTCCTCCCATAGCTTTAAAATCTTTACATATCTTAGCAAACGTGTTTCCCCGTGGAGGAGGTGGAGGAAGAGGTGCTGCTGCAGCTGGATGATTTCCTGCAGCTGGGGGAGGAGGAACGGTATGACCTGGCTGAGTGGCCCTTGCTTCTAAGAACCGTCTAAACCAACCAGGTATCGGTACACCCTCTGGCAAGTTAAGTTCTTCGGACATGCTGAAACAAAAAGGATAGATTCAAAATGAAGGGTAAGAGATAATTCCTATGGCTTTGGGGGACTTTTCCTTTTTCAAATAAAACATTTTATCTTTTAAAAAAATGCTTCTTTAAATTTCCTTTTTGAAAATAAATTTCCAAAACTTTTTATCTTATCTGGTAAACCTATGCTCTGAAACCAAGTGAAACACCACACCTCCGTTAGGGTCACTCTCAAAGGGAATGCCCTAATTTTGGTGGAGGTTTATAAGTATAAGTCACAGATATACAAGACAGATATAAGAACACATATTTTTGAACAGCGGAAAACAACAACTTTTATTTCATTAAAATACGTGTTACACCAACCATACCATAATTGTCTTACAATACTTCCAAAAACATAACATCTTCATAACTGTCTTGATTACATTATTTAAAGAAGCATAAAGATAACATAAATAAACTGCAAAAGTCCCCTAGTTGTTGTCCAAAGCCATAGTCCAAAACGAAAAGATCCAAGCAATACATTCTTTCTCTTCAAGCTGGATATGAAGACTGGTCAAGCTGCGGTATTCCCTCCCTGCGGACCTTGGGGGGGGGGGAAACGGAAGAAAAGAAGACGAAAGAAAAGTAGAGTCAGACATAAAGCCTGAGTAAGTCTAGGACTATTTAGTCTATGAATAAAGAACTGGGTATGATAAGTATAAACTAGAAATGGGAAAGCAATATAAACTTAGTTAAGTTGTCTAGGGTCGAATATACTATCGTACCCCATATTAATCTCTATACCCATATAAACTAGTTCCCAACAGGCACCCCATAATCAGGGTGAAGTGATCCATTTTATGATGATCGGCTCTTACTCGCATAGTTACATGTGTCTTACGGCCCCCGATGTTGTAGTTACCTATGCTGGTCCCACCATGGGGTGTATCAAGTCCCATGGCGGCGGCCCGACACAACCCTAGAATGCACAGGTATGCTACTGGTGCCTAGTGCCTTATTTTTCTGCGCCGGAGTGAGTGCACGCCCATACCCCGTTAGAACCTACACTGCTACACCACCGCCGTCGATTTGACCTCTTACAGTCAGCCCAGTAATCGTGCCCCACCCTGCCTAGTTTCAGGGTATCATGATACGCCTTGTAAGGTTACTGCTGAAAAGGGTCCCCCGCTACTAGGTTTTCTATTTCTAGCCAACATGCTAAGTTGGTTAAGTGTTTTATAAACCTAACCCCCAATCAGTCTGTTTAGTTTAGCATGTTCCATTTTGATTAAGTCTTTAATTCACTTAATCCTATCAATCTTGACTCAGCCTTAATTGTCTTATTAAAGCCTTGACCTCTCACATTAGACACGTATTGTTGTGGCTGCCTGTTGCCGGTTGGGTCCGGGCAGTCTTACGCCACAACTCAGTCTAACCTCGGGTCCTTATTGGGCTCCGTGTTTAACCACCCACATTGGATAGGTATTGTTGTGACTACTGGACAGCCGGGCGGTTCCGGGCAGGTTTAAATCACAACTCAATCCAACCTCGAGTTAAACACATCGTATTTTCTACATTTACATATTTTGTCTTTCTTCTTTTTATATGTAAATATTTGCGGCCCATTATTCAAATTCATCTTTATTGGTTAAGATTTATTTATGCCACTTAATTGTTTTTCAAAGTTATTGGCGTGCGTCCACAAGCCAACACATATGTTCTATATTTTTAACCCAAACGTCATTTCCCCCATTTTATTCGTTCGTTCCACTATAAGGTGTGTTGGGTTTAATACTTAAACCCAATTTAGCCATATGAAAAGGGGAGGCAATAACATGGTGTTTATAAGGTGACATAAAAAAGGGGAGTGTGAACGCATGAACTTGCAACATACGATCTAATTAACATAAGATAGGCATATGTGAACTTGCAATTGTAACAACATATAATATATGCAATACTTAAACATGAATCATTCTATTCACATAATCATGGTGTAAACGAAACATGTAGTCTTGGCATAAATAGTACTTAAACATGAACCACTCTAATCATATAATTATGGCATAATCATTATTGAACATGAGTCCTTATATGGTCATGGCATAAACATAATTGATTTTGAATCCTATTATTCATATAATCATGGGTTTTTTTGTTCAATCTATGTAACTTGCAAGGGGATGTAATTCTAATGTAAATATCTAGTGTAACTTATGTGCCAAAAATATATTATCATATGATTAAGATAACAACATAAGCTTAGAAAACATGTTTTTAACTAGGCATAATAACAAACATAGCTTAGACATGTTCATAAAATTTATACAAGCTTACAAAGACGCTTGCTTTTGTCACTATCATAAAATCATGATTTTTATACTTGAACTATGATGCCAATTTCAACATAACCTTCATATGAATCATAATACTTAGGTGAATCAAATTACACTAAAGATGACCATAGAATTTTACATCATGTTGTCATAACAACAGATCATAGACTTGCATGAATTTCAAAATAAACTATTACAACATATAGTTGTTGTTTCAACATGAATCTTATACTTGCATTTACAAAATGGGTGTTGTAAATAACTACCACAAACATGTAGTTTTCAATATGAATCATATGCTTGCATAAGTCCCAATCAAAATTCCACAACATGTGGTTGTCAACATAAGCCACATACTTGTATGAATCAAACCATAACATTGCCAAATCGTTTAGAATCAAAATAACATACAAATATAAGTCATTATCGCCACAATTCCATTTCGTTTCCAACGCAAATCGCGTACTTGCAAATATCCAATCGTATACCATAATATTCCCAAATCGTTTTGCATCAAAGCAACATACAAATATAGATTATTATCGCCACAATTCCATTTCTTACATTACACAAATCAACACAATTATTTAATTCATATCAGAATAGCACTCTACTTACAGCGTATGGCGAATCTTTAATTCAGAAATCTGAATTCTGAATTTGGAGATGCTATCCTTTGTTGTAGGCGTTGCTTTGATTTGATTAACGTTGCTTTAAGCTTCGAATTATCTTCTAGTTGTCTCCCTATTTCTGACGGCTATCTTCAGTCTCTCCTCAGCAGCATGACGGTCTCATCTCCATTTTAGTTTATGTGAATTAGGGTTAGTCTTAGGTCCTTTTTATAGAGTTTGTGAGTTGATTTAGACCGTCGATGAAGCTTGGTTCAATGATAGCCGTTCGCTTGAAGGAGAGACCAACCAGGAGCTGACACCTAGCCCTAGTGACAAGGCAAGGCTCAGAAAATCGACCAAACACAGACCAGGCCAGCCAGGGTGGGCTGGGTTCGACCTGGCTCTGGGGCCAGGTCGACAACCCAGTCGACATGGGTTACCCAGGTCGACTGCCCAGTCGACCTGGCTAGCCCAGGTCAACTGCCAAGTCGACCTGGGTGCCTTAGGCGGGAATTTTCCCGCCCTAGCCAATTGGGCCCGATTTTGAATTTTAAACTTGTTTTTCTGAGCTGTTTTCGTCTGTTTGAATTTTAACCTGAATTCTGAAACTTCCGGAGGCCATATCTTCTTCATACGGACTCCGTTTTTCGAAAACTCGGCTATTTCGCGTATTTTTCCGAGACGAACAAAATGGCGTATCCCGTTTCCCTTAATTCTTTGATTTGAAATCAATTATACTTTAATTTGTGAATTTCACTTTTATAGAATACACGGGGTGTTACATTACTGGTGAAAAGGACCACGTAACCTGGGTTTCTAGCGGGTTAAATGTTGTTAACCCTACCCCATCAAGTTGGTTAAGTGTACCCAAGTTTCATGACTTAACCCCACCAACCCATATTGTTTCATTGGTTAAGTATTCAAGTGGTCCATGACTTAACCCTATCATGTGCCATTAATTAATTTAATGCAACCAACCTCTCACATTAGACCTTGTTGTGGTTACTAGTTAAGCCGGGCGGGTCCGGGTAGCTTTACACCACAACTTGGTCTAACCTCGGGTTTCAAGTGCGACATGACCAACTACTCACATTGGGTCCTATTGCTTGTAGCCACTAGTTAAGTCGGTCGGTTCCGGGTAGATTTATGCTACAAACTCAACCCAACCTCGAGTTGGCCACTCATGTTTTCTAGAAGTCATGTCCAAATTCATGTTTACAAACATAATCACAAGTCAATGTTCATGTCATATTTTAAAATCATGTTTCATGTCATTAATATTACCCAAACCCAACGCATTCCCCTCGCATGTACGTTTCGTATAACATAACATAGATCAAAAGAGGGAACTTGGCAAACATGACAAAATGGGCATAAGGTAATAAGGTTGGCCACAAGTTAAACATGGTGGGATATGAGGCACAAATATGTTCATAAGCTTGCATATTACATCATAGGCCTCAAAACAAGCATAATATCAACTTAAGCAAAATAGGTGAAACATGGTTATAAATGACATAGGATGATAGCAAGTGATTCGCATTTAACACCATATGCAAGATAGCAACTTGCATGTTACATCATGAGCCTCAAAATATGCATGATATCCAACTTAAGCAAATAGGTGAAACATGATCATAAATGACATAGGATGGTGGCTAGTGATTCGCATATAACATCATATGCAAGATAACACAAGGTTTATGAGAGTTTCTATGTTGCTTTATGCAACATTTCAAATCAAAGCTCATAGCTTTCTATGCATAAGGCAAAGGTGATAGCTTTACAAACATGCATAAAATATATTTATGCATAACATGACAGGATCAAAGCACATATCATACTTAGGCCCAAACTCAACTTGCAACATGTCATATTTAACTTCATAGTTAGAATCTAAGAGTAGTATAGGGCTTACAATGCTATGAAGACTTATAATATATATAAATAAGATTGAGACGAAGCCACTAGCAACTCTAAAGACCCCCAAATAGCAAGCTTCAATGAAAACCCTTGAGAAATTAGAAGAAGATCCTTGCTTTGATGAAGAAAGATTGAACTTTGGCCTTAGAAACTCTCAAACAAGCTTAGGAACTCTCATATGAATGAGGATGGAGATTATGACAAGAGGGTAGAGGCCATGATTGGTAAACATTTTGGCATAACTTAGTTGTAGGAATGATTAATGAGGGTTTAGGCTAGATCTAGGGGTCTTTTTATAGGTATTAGGGGTAGTTTAGACCATAGGATTAACCCTAAAACACATCAGGTCCGTCAAATCCCGTCAGAAACTTCTAGAACTGGACTAGAGACAAGTGCAGGTGCACCAAGCCAAGATGGCTCGGCCACCCGTGTCGACAGGGGTATCGACTGGGCAGTCGACACCACCCAGGGTGTGTCGACACCCCAGTCGACTCCCATGTCGACTTGGGGTTTTGGCAGGAGGTTTTCCCGCCCATGCTTTCTGGCTCCAGATTTGATTTTTGAACCTGATTTTTAACTTGGAATTTTCTGAAATCTTCATTGGGCCATAACTGGGTCATACGGACTCCGATTTTCGAAAACTTGGACTCCATTTCGTGTATTTTTCCGAGACGAACGCAATGGCACAGCCAGTTTCCCTTGATTCATATTTTCTAATTTAATTCTGCCTTGATTTATGTTATAACTTGTTATTCTAAATATGGGTTGTTACATCCTCCCCACCTTAAAGGATTTCGTCCCCGAAATCTCTAAGTTAGGAAGAACGTATCCTACCATCTATCATCCATCTACTCAAAACATCATCCACGTGCAGTCAATGTCCTTAACAAATTCTAAATGTTGTATGATTATATGCAAAGGTGCGTGTATATGTACCTATCTAATGCGAAAATCAGGCAGTTACTGATCCAGTAGACCCCCTTAATGCAAAGTATGTTGGTGAAATGAGTCCATATGTATGCAAAATCCTAACATAATTTATAATCTCTACATGAGTGCACATAACATTCATCCATATGCAACATCCACGTGATAGCATAACAAGTTTCATCCATGAATAAGTATCATCACTCATGCATATGCAATATGAAAGTATGTGAGCCGATCTTAGTGCCTAATGTGTATCATGCATCCACGAGTATCCACTTGCAAACACTTTCAACCACTTGCAAACATCAAGCATAACATGTTTCAAATACATATTTCATCCAAAGGGTTTCTACTTAAGGTTCTCATGACAAGGTTAATGAGATAACAAGATAAACAGGATAAACATGGATAGCAAAAAGGAAGACATGTAAAAGGAAAAGAGCTCGAGATTGTACCCTCAAAAAGAAATGGATAAAGCCCACGCATCTTCTCCTCGGTTTCCCAAGTTGCATCCTCTTCGGCTTCACTCCACTGAACTTTCACCAATTTGACTTCTCGATTTCTTAGCTTCTTGATCTCTATTCCCAAGATACGAATTGGAGCTCTCCTCAAGGTTGCCTCTTTCTCTACCTCCACGTCTTCAAGAATGCTTGGTTCAACCACCTCAGCGGACTCATGTAGGCACTTTCGGAGATGCGAGACATGAAAGACATTATGCACTCCGGCAAGCTTCTCGGGCAATTCCACCTTATAGGCCATCTTTCCAATTCTCTCTATGATAGGGAAGGGTCCTACGAACCTTGGTGCCAGCTTCCCAATTGCTCCAAAACGAACCACATTACGCAAAGGAGAAACCTTCACGAAAACCATGTCTGCCACTTCAAATTCCAAATCTGCCCTTCGCTTGTCAGCATAGGATTTCTGCCTGTCTTGGGCCGCTTTCATCCGTCTTCTCACCAATTCAACTTTCTTGGATGTGTCCCGTATCATATCGGGCCCATGTATACGCCTATCCGCTGTCTCCCACCAACAAGATGGTGACCTACACGGCCTCCCATACAGAGCTTCAAATGGTGCCATCCCTATGCAGGCTTGATAGCTATTATTATAAGCAAACTCTACAAGAGGAAGGTGGTCTTCCCAAGTTCCACCAAAGTCAAGAACACAAAGCCTCAAAAGATCTTCTAGCACTCTATTCACCCTTTCGGTTTGGCCATCCGTCTGGGGGGGATAGGCTGTACTCAAATTCAATCGTATACCCATCGCTTCTTGCAAACTATTCCAGAACTTGCTAGTGAAAATTGGGTCACGATCGCTAACTATGCTAGAAGGAACTCCATGCAACCGTACTATTTCTCGAAGATAAATAGATGCTAGCCATGATGCGGTCCTCTTGCTCTTTACTGGAATGAAATGAGCACTCTTCGTAAGTCTATCAACTATGACCCATATGCTCGTATTCCCTTTCCTTGACCTAGGCAATCTATCCACAAAATCCATAGAAATACTCTCCCACTTCCATTGCAGGACCTCTAATGGATGTAATAGCCCACCGAGTTTCTTCGACTCGGCTTTCACTTGTTGGCACACCATGCACCTTGAAACATAGTCTGCCACATCCTTCTTCATCCCAACCCAAAAGAAAATGCGCTTCATATCCCTATACATCTTATCTACTCCAGGATGTATAGTCATCTTCGAGTGATGCGCATTTTCGAGAACCTTATGCACCAAGTCTCCTACTTGTGGAACGCATAGCCTTCCATCACGCCTTAGCCAACCCTTGTCATCAATAGTATATCTAGCAAGGCGACTAGACGTCTCACAACGGATCAACTTGTCCATGATCTCAACTATCCACGGGTCTTCCTTCTGTGAAGTCCCTACTTGATCAAGAAGTGTGGGTCTAAGATCAAGGGATGCTAATGAACCCATCATCGACTCAACAGCCGTCGTGAAATCAAAGGTTGCCAAGAACTCTAGGCTCCTCATTTCAACATACAAGGGACTCAAAGTCAACCTACTTCTGCTTAGTGCATCTGCCACAACATTACCCTTTCCACGGGTATAAGCTATCTCGAAGTCATAAGATGCCAAGAATTCCATCCACCTTTGCCGCCTTAAATTCAGATCTTTCTGCGAGAAGAGGTACTTGAGTGACTTGTGATCAGTATACAACTCAAACCTTTCGCCTAGAGGATAGTGGCGCCAGGATTTGAGTGCAAAGACGATCGCCGCCAACTCCAAATCATGAGTGGGATAGTTCTTCTCATGAACTTTAAGTTGCCTACCCCCATAACATATCACTCTTCCCTCTTGCATTAGAACAGCACCTAATCCCATGCCACATGCATCGGTGTACACGGTAAACATCTTACCGCCATCGGGTAATGCCAAAACTGGAGCTGTGGTAAGGGCTCTCTTGAGCCTTTGAAAAGCAAGCTCACACTCTAAGTCCCATGCAAAGACTAAGTTCTTCTTCGTCAACTTAGTAAGAGGGGCCGAAATCTTAGCGAGGTCCCTGATGAACTTCCTATAGTAGCCCGCCAGACCGAGAAAGCTTCTTACTTCGGTTGCATTCCTAGGAGTCTTCCAGTCTTGAACTGCAACCACTTTCATGGGATTCACTGCTATGCCTTGCTTAGAAACTATATGTCCAAGAAACCAAACTTCCCTTCTCCAGAAATGGCATTTGGAGAACTTGGCTTTCAACTGATGAGCTCTAAGCGTATCCATCACTTCCTTGAGATGTCTGGCATGTTCTTCCTCATCCTTTGAGATGATCGGAATATCATCCACGAAGACAACCACGAACTTGTTAAGGAACTCCCTGAACACCCTACTCATCAAATCTACGAAGTAGGCGGGTGCATTAGTCAAACCGAATGGCATGACAAGCCATTCGAAGAATCCATCCGGAGTCCTAAACGCAGTCTTATCAATGCTATCCTCAGCCACTCTAAGCTGATGGAATCCGGTGGCTAGATCAAGCTGAGAGAAAACAGAAGCACCAACAAGCTGGTCAAAGAGATCATCAATCCTCGGTAACGGGTGTCTATTCTTCTTTGTCAGCATGTTCAACTCTCGATAATCAACACATAGACGAAGCGAACCATCCGCCTTAGTGGCGAATACCACCGGAGCACCCCATTCAGAAATGCTTCGCCTAATAAAATTCTTCTCAAGCAGCTCCTTGATTTGCTTACTGAGCTCTCTTCTTTCTCGCGGGGCCATATGCCTAACGGGAAATGAAACAGGCTTGGCATTATCAACAAGATAAATACGAAAATCTATCTCTCGTTTAGGGGGTAACCCCTTAACCTCTTCAAAGACATCAGGATATTCTCGAACCACCCTTACAGATTGCAGATCATTGATGGACGAGTCAAGAGATTCAAGATAACATAACATGACGGGATCCAGCGGGTTGCAAGAAATCTCTAGGGTATTACCGAGGCGAGTCATGAGCCTCACCACCCTATGGTCACAATCAAGAATGGCTCCATAACTGGACAACCAATCCATACCCAAGATCAACCCGTATCCCGTGAACCCGAGAACATAAGCATTACACGTGAATTCTACGGTCAAGATAGAAATCTTCAAATCCACACAAATCATAGATAAATGGGAGGAGCCCCCAATTGGATTTGAAACACTGACGGAATCCTCAACTAAACTAGTACTTAGGTGCAAACTTTCAACAATGTCAGAAGAAATAAAGGTATGCGATGCGCCAGAATCAAATAAAGTGCGAACAGGAAAGTCAGAAATATAAACAAGACTTTCTACAGAAATACTACCTCGGTCCTGAACTGGAGCAGTATTGAGAGCATGCACTTGTCCTCCAGAAGGTCCTGCACGCTGATTCTGCCCTTGCCCTTGTCCTTGCTTCTTGGGGCAATCCTTACTAAGGTGTCCAGGCTCTCCACAGTGAAAGCTTTCGCCCAACTTCTTCTTCTTCTTTCTGCAATCCTTGGCTATGTGCCCAACAATCCCACAGAAGTTGCATTTTCTTGGGTCTTTTGCCTTGTTGTTGTTGGCCTTATTGCCCTTATTGTTCTTGTTGTTATTGTTGTTCTGATTGCTCTGATTTCCTCCCCACTTGGAGTCCGTCTTCTTGGTTTGAGTCTCATTAGTCTTGACTTCCTTCTTGCCATTCTTATCGTCTCCTTGAAGCAATGCCATGTCTATTAGGCCTTCAAAAGTGGCCCCCATGGGTATATGAGATAGGGCTAAACCTTGTAATGGCTCATTCAACCCTCGTGCAAAGCGTAAAGCCTTCTTCTGGGGAGTATTAACCATGTCCAAACCGAATCGAGCGAGCTGGTTAAACCTATTTACATACTCCCTCACTGTCATGTCCCCTTGCTTCAAAGATATAAACTTCTCCAATTGCAGATTCGCCTCAGCTGATGATAGAAACTTAAGCCCAAACCTCGTCCTAAAGTCGGCCCAAGTCTCTATAGGTCTAGTAGCATTGGTGACCTCCTACCAATAGCAGCTTCTTCTTTTAATAGCCATGCTGCCAATAAAACCTTTCTATGGTCTTCCACATCAAAGATAGCGAAGAGATCCTCAGTTTCTTTCAACCAATTTCTCGCCTCCACAAAAGTCTATGTCCCAATAAAATTCTTGCCACCCATCGCCTTAAAGTCCTTGCAAACCTTTGCGAAATCTACTTGTGGATGCTGAGGAGGAGGAGGAGGAGGAACCTCAGTTACAGTGGGGGTATTTGCTGGGCCCGCATCGTTGGCCCTAGCTTCCAAGTACCTCCGAAACCATCCGGGAATGGTTACTCCCTCAGGAAGGTTAAGATCGGCCATGCTGAAAAAGGAAAAGATAGATTTAGAACGAGGAAACGAAGGATAGTGCTAATGGCTTTTGGGGAATAGCCTTTTTAAAATAACTAGACTTTTCTTGGAAAATACTTAATTGGTTTTGAAAATAGTTTTCCAAAAAGGTATGTTTTGAAAACACTTTTGCTCACATCTTGTAAACCTTATGCTCTGATACCAAATGTAACAACCCACCTCCGCCAATGCCACTCTTGCAAGTACACTAGCTTTGGAGGGGCGTTAAACAAGGTAAACATGCAAGTAGATATCACAAGACAGAACATATAGGTAGAACAGAGTAGTAAAGCAACGGATAAAACTAACATTTCAAAACCATATTCAAGTTACATCAAAGTACTTGGTCATTATTTTCCATAAAACAAAGTCTAGAACATAAACTGAAAACTGGAAAAAAAAAACATAAAGTAACTATCCCCAAAGTAGCATGCTCAAACCATACATGAGCTATCCAGAAAAGTAGCTAAAGATCCAGCTAGGTACCAGCGTTCCCACCCTGCAAACCTGGGGGGGGAACGGAAGAAAAGAGGCGAAAGGAAACGGGTCAGTCAAAAAGACTGGTAAGTCCTATCTACTATTAGTATAAAAACTGATAAAGTTAGCTGGACATGAAAAACAGAGATGAGATGTAGGGAGATAACTGGCATGGTGAAAAGTTATCAAGATAGATCAAGTGTGTCATCGCATATACAAGGTTAAGTTGCACCAAGTGTGTACTGGTAATCTATGTCAGGTATCAACGAGAAAAGATCCCTTGGCCCAATCTTGGCCCAATATCCCGAGATGACCTAGATCAAGGTCCAACAACACGGTCTAGTCGATCGGCTCCCTAAAAGCCTAACTCGTCAAGTGTCGGTGTCATACGGCCCAATCACGAAGTGTAGTCAAACTGTGCTAGGTCCACCCTAGGGTGTATCAAGTCCTAGGGTGCCAACCATGGACACAAATCAAGCACGCACAGCCTAAACCTACGGGTGCCCGTGTCTACCTTTTCAACTCCGGACCATGTGCACGACCATAGTCCGCCTGAACCTACACCGGCGCACCTACTCAGCCGTCGTTTTGGTCGCTTACATGTCACCCCAGTAATCGTGCCCCACCCTAGCCTAGTCCCTAGGATATCATGATACAATCAACAAGGTTACTGGTGAAAAGGACTACGTAACTAGGGTTTCTAGCGGGTTAAATGTGGTTAACCCTACCCCATCAAGTTGGTTACTAGTTAAGCCGGGCGGGTCCGGGTAGCTTTACACCACAACTTGGTCTAACCTCGGGTTTCAAGTGCGACATGACCAACTACTCACATTGGGTCCTATTGCTTGTAGCCACTAGTTAAGTCGGTCGGTTCCAGGTAGATTTATGCTACAAACTCAACCCAACCTCGAGTTGGCCACTCTCATGTTTTCTAGAAGTCATGTCCAAATTCATGTTTACAAACATAATCACAAGTCAATGTTCATGTCATATTTTAAAATCATGTTTCATGTCATTAATATTACCCAAACCCAACGCATTCCCCTCGCATGTACGTTTCGCATAACATAACATAGATCAAAAGAGGGAACTTGGCAAACATGACAAAAAGGGCATAAGGTAATAAGGTTGGCCACAAGTTAAACATGGTGGCATATGAGGCATAAATATGTTCATAAGCTTGCATATTACATCATAAGCCTCAAAACATGCATAATATCAAGTTAAGCAAAATAGGTGAAACATGGTCATAAATAACGTAGGATGATAGCAAGTGATTCGCATATAACACCATATGCAAGATAGCAACTTGCATATTACATCATGAGCCTCAAAATATGCATGATATCCAACTTAAGCAAATAGGTGAAACATGATCATAAATGACATAGGATCGTGGCGAGTGATTCGCATATAACATCATATGCAAGATAACCCAAGGTTTATGAGAGTTTCTATGTTGCTTTATGCAACATTTCATATCAAAGCTCATAGCTTTCTATGCATAAGGCAAAGGTGATAGCTTTACAAACATGCATAGAATATATTTATGCATAACATGATAGGATCAAAGCACATATCGTACTTAGGCCCAAACTCAACTTGCAACATGTCATATTTAACTTCATAGTTAGAATCTAAGAGTAGTATAGGGCTTACAATGCTATGAAGACTTATAATATACATAAATAAGATTGAGACGAAGCCACTAACAACTCTAAAGACCCCCAAATAGCAAGCTTCAATGAAAACCCTTGAGAAATTAGAAGAAGATCCTTGCTTTAATGAAGAAAGATTGAACTTTGGCCTTAGAAACTCTCAAACAAGCTTAGGAACTCTCATATGAATGAAGATGGAGATTATGACAAGAGGGTGGAGGCCATGATTGGTAAACATTTTGGCATAACTTAGTTATAGGAATGATTAATGAGGGTTTAGGCTAGGTCTAGGGGTCTTTTTATAGGTATTAGGGGTAGTTTAGACCATAGGATTTACCCTAAAACACATCAGGTCTGTCAAATCCCGTAAGAAACTTCTAGAACTGGACCAGAGACAAGTGCAGGTGCACCAAGCCAGGATGGCTCGGCCACCCGTGTCGATAGGGGTGTCGACTGGGCAGTCGACACCACCCAGGGTGTGTCGACAACCCAGTTGACTCCCATGTCGACTTGGGGTTTTGGCGGGAGGTTTTCCCGCCCATGCTTTCTGGCTCCAGATTTGATTTTTGAACCTGATTTTTAACTTGGAATTTTCTGAAATCTTCATTGGGCCATAACTGGGTCATACGGACTCCGATTTTCGAAAACTTGGACTCTATTTCGCGTATTTTTCCGAGACGAACGCAATGGCACAGCCCGTTTCCCTTGATTCATATTTTTTAATTTAATTCTGCCTTGATTTATGTTATAACTTGTTATTCTAAATATGGGTTGTTACAGCTATTTTTAGAAATCTTCTAGATATACATCTATGGATTTGTCGCATGAGTTCTTTTTTAGGATTCTTAATTCATAGTTTTCTAGATTTGTTCTGCAATTATTTTTCAGTTTCAAAATTTTTGATTAATGGATCCATGAATTTGTTATGTCTTCTGTTCTTCTAGATCCGATTCAAACTTCTAGATCACTTTTTCTACATATTTTTCTAGATCTAGATTGGGTTTAATAGATCTATTTTTTGTAGATCTAATTAGTTTTATTAACCCCAAATATGTATCTAGATCTATGCAGTTAAAGCCCCACTAAAGCCCGTAATATCCCCGATATAGCCCAAAGCGATACTCAATCGCTGCGGTATTTCTATTTAGCACTGATGAACAGTAGATTAGCTTTCAGCCCCGTTGTATTCCCCTTCATCCACTAAATCAAGATTTTTTAGCGTCCACTTTAACAGCATTAATATATAGAGCTTGATTTGGCTAGTTCTATTTTTTTTTAGAAAATCAGTAAATTTAGCGCAATGGGAAAATTTTGAGGCATAAGTGCTTAACATATGGTAATAATCAATTACACTCATTTAATTTAGCATGCATAACTATGATATATCTTGATTTTATTATATAAGATTAATTAATATTAGTTTCTTATACACATATAATGTGAGAAAGACGATTAATTACTTTTCAAATATTTGGTTTTACATCTAATGAACCTTTTAGCGTCTCCGCTATATCCCGATATTTCCCCACTTTATCTCCGCTACACCTTTTTACACCTCCGTCGCTATAGAACCACTAAGCGTTTTAGCTGCATAGACTAGATTTATTGTTTTAATCCTTTCCAGATCTAATTTTGAGTTTTCCAAGTCTAGTTTGATGGAGATTTGATTATACATATTGTTTACATTATTGGTGATATGGAGGTGGATCTAATTTTATCTTTCCCGATGTACTATTACTTTTCACATGCAACTCTTTTAGAAAGAGTGAAGACAGAATATCACTCAAAAAATTATTATTTTATATATACCCAACCAACAACATATGAGAATAAGTTATAATGTACTCTTTTTCCTTATTTAAGATTCTTCCATTGGTTTATTCTTATTAAGGTTTTAACGGGGCATTATCTTGATCCTGAACCCTCATTATAACATTGTTAAACATGTTATCTAAAGATGAAACAAATTGTACTTTTTTTCCTTATTTTTGATTTTTCCCATTAGGTTTTTCATAAAAAATATTTTAATGAGGATATTAATTTTATCATCTTTGCATACACTTGTTCATGAAGAATTTTTATATGTAAAAATAATAAGGTTGAATATGTTAATATGCTAAGGGACTTTACTACAATTTACATGACATGCAGACTCTATAGATAAAGAGATTGCTTACATTGTATTGTATAACTGAATCAATAAAAATAAAGGGCCACTCCCTTATCTTTTATGTTTTCTCTAATGGATTCTCTTCTTTTATCTATTTTATTTTATTTTATAACACCATACAAATTTTAAAAGACTTTACATCTGAAGGCGTATATATGAAACAATATACTCATATGACTTTAAAATCCAACTGAAATTCAATGCATTGAAATATCAATATGCTAATTTAGAAAAATCAAACTTATTATTAGATTAGCATTATAAAACCTTGAATTGAAAAAGTGAAATCAATTTTTTTTTAACCTAATATCAGGATTCCTTGAAGCCGTGATATCGATTCACACATTGATATCGATTTTCTTACGTATTGTCCAGTCATTGCAGCAATGATATCGGGATTCCTTTACCTATTATCGGTTGCAAGATAATTATGAAATCAAGGTTTTTTTCTTATGAAGAGACTCCTTTTTTCTTTTGAAGCCATGAGAATTATGAAGTGATCGTTTTTTTGTTTGTGAAGCGACGTACAAAGGATCTAGCGCAAGAGAGAGGGGATTGAGAAATCGATTAGGTTTATGGGTGAAAAGAATAGACTGTTTACAATTTTTCCTTTAGAACATAAGTGTTGACCAAGCATACTGACGCAAATAAGTGTTACCAATAAAAAGATTATAATTATGTATTTTTGGTGATACATTTTTACTATAGCAACACATATTATTGGCGTTAGTTTACAACATAAATAAGTGTTGGCAATTAAAAAAAATAAGGGTTACCAAATGACCATTATATTGTACTGGACGCTGATTGAAGAATCATAAGCAATCAATAATGCATCGCCCAACGAAGGCAAGATAGTTTAATTGGTTCTTGGTTGTTATCTACCATGAATTAAAATCTCTTTCTGCAACTAGTTTGTTGCAAATCATCAAGGGAAATTTAGTCAACTTTGGAGCAAGTGTTCAATACACAGGGCACAACAAAATAGCGCACTACAAAAGACAATTACTATGTATGAAAAACAATAACTTGCCATGTTGAGATATTTGGCACCCAAAAACGTCTTCATGTGTGCACACTTCGTTTAATGTAAAGGCACCACAAACTGCTTAACGAAGCCCTCTTGGTCGCAGCATCATGATTGGATATCCCTATATCCTCTTGAGCACACATATGTCCATGATAGTGTTTAATTGTAACAAAAGAGATCCCTTGTTACATGCCACATATATGCTCATATTTTTTAAGATATCCTATGATGAGGGACTAATTCAAATCCAATCTACGCACCCCCCTCATACAATGCGAGCGACACCTAACAGACCTCCACCTTGGCGAGCATATCTCAATTGAACTTAAAGTTATACAGAGTCCTCAAACACTTGGAAATGTCGCTAACACCATCAACGGTTCGGCTTAGGTCATTATCACCTATAAGCAGTTTAACAAGCTATTTCCTACAAAGAGTCTCTTTTTCCACAGTTTGGCCAGACCATGACCAAACATATAACTTCACCTAGAATCCGAAGTTCTAGCTACATATTGGAGAAAACTTAGGTCAACACTGCATCATATTGATACCCATGAACCTTCGACTGGGATACCATGTTGAAATTTTGCATCCAAATCATCTTCATTTGACCGCACTTCGTTTAAAGTAAAAGCACTACAAACCGTTGAAGGAAGCTGTCTTGGTTCCAGCATCATGATTGGATATCCCTACATCCTCTAGAGCACAAATATGTTCATGACAACATTTAATTGTCACAAAAGAGATCCCTTGTTGTTACATGCCACCACACATATATATACCTATATTTTTTTAAGATATCCTACAATGTGAGACTAATTCAAATTCAATCTACGCACCCCCTTTCATACAATGTGAGCCACACCTAGCATGCCTATAAGAGAGTACTTAGTCAAAATCAAGATCCAATGTGATCAAATAGCCTCGAGTGGAAATAAAGTATGTGACACTGAGCAAGTTTTATTCATATTTAATGGGTTAGAGGATAACTACGACGCCGTGGTGGCTGTTATCTCATGTAAAGAAACCACACCAAGCATATAATATGTGCGTTCAACACTTTTTGCACATGAAGCATGACTTGAACAAAAGAAACCAATAGTGTCATAATACTCTCCTAATATTGTCGGCGACAACAACTTCAGAACTCAAAACAAAATTAGATCTCAGTCAGGTAATTAGAGAGGTGGCTAGTCCTACAATACAAGGTAAAGGGAGGTTCAACAAAAACAACAATATATTAATGTGTCAAATATGTGAAAAGTTTAGGCATACAGCCAACGAGCGCTATCTTAGATTTGATGCAAATTACACTTCTTAACAAAGCCGTAACAAATCAAGAAATTTCGATGCAAGTTCCAACATGGTCAACAAGCAAACTGTTAACAAGAATAAGGCAGAGAACTCAACCAATGACATAACAAAGATTGATGACATTAATGATGAAAGTTGTTATCCTGATTCTGATGCAACAAATCTTATAAGCAACAGTCTAAGCAACCTAAACTTGGGAAGCAGGGAGTGCAAAGATAAACATTTATTATACATGGGTCCTGGAAAATCGATCAAAATAACACACATATGAAATGCAATATTTATGGAAAAAGCAACTCTACTTACATAATCAACTAAGAGTTCACCAAATTAAAAAGAACGTATTAAATGGGTTCCAATGGGCAAAAGATAATAGAGTATATTTTGAATATTTTTCCATAATATTGTTTAGTTGAAGACTTTATAACTAAAAAGTTATTTTGCAGAGTAAAGAATTTGGAGGATTATCCAAATTCAATATTCTGAACTCAAGAAGATCTAGATGTAAATAAAGTTGTGTAATATGTATGAATTGAAACCATAAAACTGCAAGGAGTTTGAAATTTGCCATTACAAATTAGGACATCCAAATGTAAGTGTTGCAAAGAAAGTTTCAAATGGAAATAATACTTTTTATTAAAACGCTCAAATATAATATATTTATACATTCTATCAAATGGGAAATAGTCACAAACTTCTATTCCAGATTCTGAAACAAATTACGATAAGCCAATTAAATCGATAGTCGCGGATTTATGGGATCGATCACCAATATAAGATAGTCACTAGCTATAGATATTAAATTTCTTTTGTTTATTTTTTCTCAAGATACAATTGGATATGTTTATTGAAGTCAAAATATGAAACTAGCAGTGCTAATATACCATTTATAAATTTAGCTGAAAAGCAAACAAAATATTTGTAAAAATAATTCAAAGTGATGGTAGAACTGTATTCCCACCACTTCAATAGCATTTTCAAAAGAAATGAATCGTACATGGAACAACTAATTCATACACTTCTGAATAAAATAGATTATTTGAGTGAAAGAGTAAACATATTATTGAAATTGGTCTTACACTATTGGCATAAGCACACTTACCACTAAAGTTTGGGCCAAATGCTTTGGCCATAACAATTTTCTTAATAAACCAAATTACCATAGAAGAATTGCAGTTTAAAAGTCCAACAGAAGGCTTGCTTAAATTAAACCAGAATATAAAGATCTAAAAGCGTATGTGTGTCTATGTTATCCCCACTTAAGACCCTATAATTGTCACAATTTAAATTTTAGGTCATCTCCATGTACATTTCTAGGGTATACTAACAAACAAAAGGAATACAAGTGTTTAGAAAGCACTGGTAAAATTTTCATATCAAGGCACATAGTGTTTAATGAGAATGTGTTTTCATTTAAAAAGTTTGAAATCACTACAATATAGAAAATCTACAATCCAAACTTTTCCATTCCACCAACACTTAAATTTCCAAATGGAGCTGCCCGAGAACAAATATAAGAAGTTTAGATAACTCAAGGAAGTCACGAAACAGATGACAAAAACAAATACCATTAACACACATTGTTCAGTAGTGAACCAGGTCAAGAGAATTCTCGCTCATCCTCAACACCTAAACATGAATCTCAATGAAGTGTCAATTCACAAACAAGCTCTCATCAAACAGTAGGTGATCTATAATCATCTAACAACCAACAAGAGGTTGCAATGTATGATACAACACAAACTCAAACCACCGGCAACACTGATTATCATATGTTATCTAAATCTAAAAGTGGTATTATTAAGCCAAACGCTTATAATGATGTGCTAGAAAATAGAGAACCAACGTCAACTTATCTGGCATTTTAAGAAGAAAAATGGAAAACAACCATGAATGAGTATACTGCTCTCACAAGAACAAGAAACAAAAGATGGGATTTGGTCAGTCTACCAAATGAAAAAAATGTCATAGGATGCAAGTCGACCTATATAACAAAGAAAAATGTTGATGGTTTATTTTTCAAGCATAAAGCCAGACTAGTAGCTAAGGGAACAAGTATTTTTGATTTTAATAAAACATTTCCACCCATTGTGAAACAATCAACTATCAGAATAATACTTTCAATTGCATTGCATATAGACTGAATCATTAAATAACTGGATGTAAATAATGCATTCTTAAATTGTGTTTTGTAGGAAAGGTAGACATGGAACAACCTTAAGACTACAAATAAAAAGGGAAGGAGGAGCTTGTATGCAAACTGAACAAAGCAATATATGGACTCAAACAAGCTTCAAGAGTTTGGTTTGGAAAATTACAATCAACATTGATAGCGTTTGAATATTCATTAATAAAATCTGACAAGTCACTTTTTACTAAATTATGCAACAATTTAATCATCTATATCTCAATATATGTTGATGACTTTATTACTACAGGAAATTGTGAAGAAAAAATCAAAGATCTTATTAATTGACTGGGCAAAAGGATCTCAATCAAAGACCTTGAAAATCTGAACTATTTTCCTAGCATATAGGTAAAAAAGTAATCATGTACTTCAATAGTTCTTGGCCAACAAAATATATTTCTGAAGTTCCGATCAAAGCTAAAATCAATCAAGCCAATTCATTCTCATCTAATATGTCTAGTAACTTACATTTATCCAAGAATAAAGGAAAAGCAACTGTCAATGAAAAACTGTATAGAGCTCTATAGTATGCTATGATAATAAGGTCAAAGATCTCATTCAGCGTAAATAAAACTAGTCAATACATGCAAACCCACATAATGACACTGAAAGACAATTGAAAGAATATTAATATATTTGAAAGGGACAACTAACTATGGATTGAAATTTAACTTAAGCAAAACCATGAAAATCATTAACTATGCAGATGCAGATTGGGGCACAAACCCTGATGATAAGAGATCAACATCATAATACTTCATCATTTTCAGTAGCAATTAATGCCCATGGTGTTCAAAGAAACAACCTACACTATTAAGATCAAGTATCGAAGCTAAGGTGAAGTCACTATTAAATGAACTTAGATTCAAAACTGATAGAAAAGCTACATACGATCTGATAACCTCTGTCCGGTATCACTCACAGCAAATCTAGATCTATGTACTAAAACCAAGCATATGGATCTAGACATTTACTTCATTCGTGAATAAGTGGAAAAAAGAGAAACTAATGTAAATCATTTATCAGCATCTTCCCACGTAGTCAATATCCAAATGAAGCATCCATAAAAAAGAGGTTTCATCAGACTTTTGTAAGTTCTGGAAGTCGAGGAGATCAATCCTTGCAAGTCCGACTCAAAATCGTATGATCAAAGTTTGATCTAACCACAAAAGCTAGATTGGAAGCAAGTGTGGAAGGTACCGGTGGGATTAAAGCTCTAGCCATTGTGTTCGATTAGGGTTTGTGGGAGTTTTTGGATTTTGTCATGTGTTTGATGAAATACTATGGGATGAAAATATGGAGTGATTGATTCTCTGGTTGGGCAAGATGACAATGTAGCATGAATGGGTGGTGATTTATGATCAAGAATCGATGAGGATGAGGTTTTTCAGCGATTTGAGTGGAGTTTCTTTAGGGTTTGCAAATTTGACAAGTGTTTATGGAAATTGTTCTTGCCAATTGAAACAAGAACTTGCAAAAAAATGGAGGTCGGATGCAGTTTCAGATGCAGATTATGAAACAACGGTACGTGGTTTAAATGGTATGATAAGCTAACAATCTAACAAGATAGCAATGAAGTAAAGGAAAGAAATAGATCAAATATTAGAAATTAAAGAACAATAACAGTAATATGGAAATAGCTACTAATTGCAGTAAGAACAACGTATAAAAGCTGATAGAGAAAAATTGCAGAACAAAGAATTAACAACTAAAAGACTAGAACTAGAATTAAACTGCAGAACTGAATGGAAATTACTGGAACTAAATTGCTGAAAATAAAATTTCTAGAAAGAAATACTAAAAAAATAAGCTACCGAATATCAATAATGAACTAAAGCAGAAAATAACAATCAAAGGAATTAACAATTGATTTCTTCACACCCTTTACATAAAATGTGCCACTATTTACACATGAATACAACCGAGCAATCCCCTCAACATATTAGCTAACACACTCTAAAGCTAATGGGCATGGCCTAAAACCATGCATTAATACCCATCAATAGAGCCCAACACATCATGCAAAGAACACACACAGTTGCATGTGTACACAATCCAATAGAAGCACACTGACACACCCTCATATACACTATTTAAATTTATCTTTGGCACAATTGAATCTTCCATCACCAGCCGGGTATCTTCTAGTAGCTTCTTAGATGATCCACCGGTCATCTTTGGCGAACTATGGCCAGAATTGTAACGACCTGGCTTTTTGCCCGGTTTTCGCCGGTAATTAAACCAACTTAAACCGTTCATAAAGACGGGTTGTTTGGGGTACTTACACATTTGCACAAAATAAAATGAACTTTTCCATTGTCATTACAATAATATTACATCATAGTTACGAAAGATACATTAGCGTACATCGATTACACAGCGGAAGTGATACTGAACTCAGCAGAAGAATATGCATGCTCCAAGATATAATAGCTCCAGCTAAACCAGCATCCTGCTCAAACCAACTCCAAGACTAAATATGTGAACCAAACTACTAGGCTGCCCATGCAAATATTATGGGCACCCAGAGTTTAGGTGTGGGAACAATAAACTCTAGGTCAGTCATGGGACTGGTGTGAGAAATCAAAACATTTGTTTTTAGGGTTTATTTTAAAGTTAGGTAATTCACCAGACCACACCGCTATTGCAGAACGAGTTTACTCCATATAAATACCAATGCATAGAAATTCGCAATGACTTTTTGAAAAATGAAACTAACATAAGGTCTCGCGCCACACACACACAATGCAAATGCACACATGGGCAAGGTTTCTCCTTATGCAGTCAAAAATACTTGGTACGTGAAAATCCTCTTTCAATACTGTAATATAGTGCGGAAACAATTTCAAAGTAAATGTATCAATCCTAGCCAGCATAGGTACCATATGCTATACTGACGTATGGTATACAATCAAAATCGTACGGGCTCGTAACGGAGATTGGGTTTCCAACAATGACCAGGCAAAGGAACTTTCTTCCGAACCGAATTTTGAACACCTCTAGAGGGATGTCCGAGGATCAACAATGATGCTCCTCATGCCAACACAAGGCCGGGTTTCCCTTAACTGGGTAACTTAGAGTACGCCTGACTATGTCATCTACCGGTCGTTATCGACCTTTCCGAGCACATGCCAACAACCACAAAAGTAGATGCTTTTACCACATAGGTTAATACCTGGGCTCCATACCATAGTACACCTTTTATCTAGAAGGAGACAACACCCCATAACCCCTGCTGCATTTCTTCCTGTTTTGCCATTTACCGGGGTGTGAGGCTTGCCGAGGTCCTGATATACACAAAGCTACGCTTAAATAAGCTATGCTTTGATCATCCAAAGCTCACCACATAACTTAAGTATGCCACAATGTCCATTCAGAACGCATCATTGATTTCTATCGATATATAACCTCTAAGCTCATATGTCTTAGAGAAGGGTATTAAGCAAGAGAATAAATTCTCCGCCACCAAACAGATATATATTTAATAGAGATCTGTGCTACGCAGTCAATTACAATGTCAGACACACGATCCATAAATGACCGTTCAGGGTCAGAACGAAACAACAAACCGAAATTCCTACACATATGTTTGGGCTTCTTGCCACTTAGCTGATAAAAATCCATCTGCAAATGGGAGCTACCCATTTGAGACATTCAGCAAGTCGTCCTTACGATATGAAGGGTCCTGGTCTTCAATACAGTCTTCAACTACTCCACAACGTCGTATTATTACTTGGAATGGTTTTCGGACATACATCCGATCCCGGTCTTTTCAAATAATAAGCGTAATTCTTAAAACACAATTACGGAACACACAGTCTTTCAACCAAATCTCCTTCCATCTTAGATTTTGTTAAATTAAATTTCGTTAAACCCATTCTCAAATTATCTTTAACAAAATCCATATTTAACCCTTCTTATTTCAAACACATCCCTTAAATCAAAGATAATCTAGCCCCAAAGCCTTAATTAAATTTCCATTTGATAACTCGTTATCAAAAACCAGTTTCCTTTGAAATTCCTTTAATCCATATTTCAACCATAGTTTCCAATTAAATCGATTTTCCAACATTCAATTCTTTAATCTTAACTAAAAGATTATACTTGTTTCCCAATTTCTTATTTTTAATTTTCTCAAATCAAAGGTTTGATTAAATCCCAATTTACGACATGAATTTCCACAACTCAATTTCATTGGGCTTCAAGAATGATATTGTTAAAGATATGATTCACGACAAAACCCAAATCAATCGATATTGAACATAAGTTACACAGAAATTGTATCTACTTATATTCGATATCAATTCTCATAATCAATGAGTACTATAAGTGGAATAACGATATAATAATAATATCTTCCAAATTCCTAAAATAGTATACGTTTACATCAAAGAATTTCATATTAAATGTCTAAAGATTATTTCTATCCAACTTATCACAATCATACTGGGAAACCCATATCTTACTTAAAAGATTTATCCAACTCTTTACATTAGATCTGGGTAGAAATACCATCAACTTATAATTAATATTAATCTCGATATGCAACTCACACTATAAACGGAATAAAGGTGAACTACCTTTTAAGTTCCTCAAGTCATCATCTACCGAATTAATAGCAACATCCGAAGATTTATCTCCAACCATATCCAATTATTTAAAATTAGAAAACCCGTTTTAATAGTATATAAATCAATTTAAATTACATCTTAAATATTTCCAATACTTTTAAACCTTTGAAAACATTCCACAAATCATTACTTATAGTTCGGAAGATAGTTTACAGGTTAAAACTTCAAAATAGATTGTTTTCGAAGAAAGCGTTACATCATTTCAAAAGTGTTGCAAAAGCGTTACAAAACAGTTATCTTAACTATTTTGATCAAAATATCGTTTATCTTAGCAAAAACTTAAACTTTACAATTCAAAACACCTTTCCAGAATTTGTAATGATTTTACAAAAAAATTTCCATATTTTTAAAACATTTAAGTATAGTTGTTTATAGTTATGGTCAATAATTGTTCTTACATCCACCTTTTCCATAACGATTTCAAACATAACTTGAAAAATATAAATCGAATTTAAAATCTGCTTTCACTCATTTGAAAGTGCTTGTTAATGGAAATCAAATGTTTTTGATTTTATGTAAATCCGATTTAGATTGTGAAAGTAATAAGCGTTTAAAGTTTGTATCTAAAATGCGTAAATTGCCGTTATGCGACAAGCTCTATTTTGACCATAATAATCATTATTCTACGATACTTCAGAATATCTTAGAAAACCATTAGATCCTTATATAACCCCTTTGAAATCATTTAAATTTACTTTCCAAATTTTTTTGGATCTAAAATTTAACTTTTACTTAATAAATCAAATTACAATTCATTTCTAAATTCAAATAACTTCAAATTAACCATCCCATTTGTCGGATCAGTTTGGGATAGCCAGGGAGAGCAGGAAACTTTATTTCCAAAACCAAGCCTAGACACTATCCTCTCTGTCATCCTAGAATGTTATGGTATTTATTTATTCATTTCAAGGAATTTAGCAATATATATGAATTCATACATATGGTCTTTCCAAATTATTAACCTTCAAATTCAATAATGATATTGCTTCTAATTACGAAGGAGATTTGTCGATCACCAATGTGATACAACAGTTGTTGTGTCATAGTGTGTGCAAAACAACATCAACAACCATTTAAACATCCTTAGCAGCCATCATTAACATAATTAAATAAATGTGCACAAGCGTTATAACACTAACGCTTAATAGTGTGTGGTCTTAACTATGTATCCATCATCCATCACAACAAATATCAATCATCATTAACCAATAATAATTCATCACTATATTTAAATTAGTCTAACCACTAATTAAATATATAAATTGTGGTTAAAGAGTTCTCACATAACAGCTTTCCAAATCTTCACGGTAGACGAGCCTAGTTGAGCGAACCATCCGACAGTATTTCAGTGCAACGTCTTCTTCACCAAAAAAATATATATTAATCTCTCTCTCTCTCTCTCTATCATAATAGGAGGAGGAGGAGTATGACGACGAACTTCTGCAAAGTGATGGTGAAAAAGAAGAAGACTTATGCCATGGAAACCATGGCCATAAGCTTTAAGAAGAAGAAGAAAAGGAGAAAATGGAGTGGAATGGTTAAAAATGGAGAAAAGGCCTCCTTATATAGGAATGGAGGGTTAAGGAGGTAATGACACATAAGGGGGCAAGTGTAAAACATGCATGAAAGGACGCATGCAAAAATACAAGTGTCCTTACACTTGTCTTAAGGAGGGAAAGTGATCTTTTGGTAGCAATTCCTTTAAATTGCTATGAAAACTAAGGAAAATACTTAGTTCTAATGCTACTAATTCATGTTATAGTTTGACAAATCCGATCGAACGACAAATAGTATCATCAAAACTTATTAATAATCATTCTCATTTATACTTCAAATAAAATCTATCATTTAACTTATACTTCAAATAAAATTTATCATTTAAATTATAAAAAATATTCTTAACCATATATATTTATGTCAAACCCAAATTTAAATTCAATTTGAGTAATAAAAAAATTTCAATTTTAAATTGGTTAAAAATTCCGGATCATTACATTCACCCCCCAAAACTTTTCGTCCTCGAAAAGAAAAAGGAATCATAACAACTCACTTGACATCTTGTAGATTTTCAAGCTCAAGATTAAAATTCTTTATACCAAAGCACGTTGTTCCCATAATGAATATACCGGGTAGAATATTCTAATGGACAAATATATCTATCATATCCTCCAGCGACAACTTCCAATTGCCCGTTATATTCGATTCATTGTTTACTAGACCAATTACTTGACCATTTACTGTCTTCCAGAAAATTCAGAGGTATAAATTATTCTCTTTGATCTTATCTTGCAAATACAATGGTCATGGAACTTATTCCCTTTCAATTCTCCAAACGTATTATTATTCTTTACACGTAAAACTCGATCCTCAAAACTCAACTTATCTAAACGTTTTAGTTTACGTAATTTTTTCTTACTATTTTCGCTTGCCAAATATCCTTTATTCAAATTGTGAAACTTAATTCACAAGGTACTCATGTTTACTTAAACAATTCCTTTTTGTTACCAAAATATACTTTAGAACTTATCATCTATCCAAAATTGTCGATAATTCCATATTTAGTTCCTTATATATATTTTTTGCTATCCTTGTTAGTTATTCCAAATTCAAGGTTACAAAACTTATTTCCTTCGACTTTAAAGAAACAGCTTTAACCAACTTAGTCCTTAACGAAAATATCGTCAAATATCTTATAGTCATATTGTGAAACTGAATTCTCAAGATATTTGCATTTTAAACTTAATCAGTTGGGGAGGACTAATTATCAGATATCTGGATTGATTAATTCCAACTTACCCTTTAAATCGTTTCCCAAACTACTTTTTCTATATTTGGATTGCTTATGTAAATTACAACTTTGTGTAAACGTCTTTTAACCAACTGAGAAATCCCAATCACAAGATGTCGTGCTCAAGATTTAAATTTCCAAATATTTTTCAAAGAGTTTTTCCTTAGATTCAAAATATATTCTTACAAAATCAATTCCAAAGTAACTGCCAATTTTTACTCAAAATTTTGATTTGAGTTTTCAAATTATACATCTTTAGAAAACCTTGTATATATATATATATATATATATATCACAAATGCAATTTCTCAAAACTATTTACTGGCTTATCCATTACTAACATGTTTACCTGGTATAATTCTTATAACCCAATCAAAATTTCACTTTTCTATTTAAGTTCACATCAATTTACCAAACAATTTCAAACACTTATCTAAATGGGTTTAAGCATATATTGATGTTTTAATCGGAATCATATAGTCATCCTACTTTCGAAACTCGAAAATACATATTGATGATGCAGCCATCAACAGAATCATCTTCAAGCGACTAAAGTGTGATTCTATATCTATCTAGTATACTTAAGACTTCGTATATACATTAGCTAGGCGTATATTCAAAATTTTCTTATATTTGATAGTCCAACCTCAACATCGAATACAATACTCAAATTCTAATTTTTAATTTTTAACCATATCGATTAGTTACCTTAACAAATTTGACCCAAGTTTATCGATATTTCGAAATGTTACCCAATAGTGACATGAAATCCAAAAGGCATTTGTACTTGGATCATTTTCCTGATCAGTGGAAGGGACTTAATTACCATGCCATAAGAATTATTTTATGTGTAATTATAATCACAAAATGTAAACTTAACCTTAATCGTTTGATTAAGTATCCAGGTTATAATTAACCATATATTTCCAAAATATGTTTCTTTCATAAAAAACAACTTTTCAAAAATCATTTCACATTTTCAAATACGCTCTCTCAAATATAAAACTCTAAAATCTCATTCTAGGGCATTACTAACCCTATCTCTAATGAGATATATAACTCTGATGAGTCTTTCCTTTTGTTCAAATGTGTCGTACCCCATTGCTTTGTATAAACCAAAGCTCAGATACCATGTTGTAACGGTCTGGTCCTTTTCAACCATCGGACAACGGCTAATACTCCGTCATGGCATTACAATGGTACCCCAACACCTTGTTTCACGACCATCATCTCGACTGTTGCGGCCTTATGCCTAACCAACCTCTCTTGGGATGTGTAGAGGTAAGAGTCTCCCGCTCACCACCAAACTAAGAGTGAGAAACCCCTATCACGTTGCCTCATGCCAAACAAGGACTGGTGTGAGAACTCAAAACATTTGTTTTTAGGGTTTAATTTAAAGTTAAGTAATTCATCGGACCATGCTGCTAATGCGGAACGAGTTTACTCCATGTGAATACTGGTGCATAGAAATTCGCAATGACTTTTTGAAAAATGAAATTAACATAAGGTCTCGCGGCACACACACAATGCAAATGCACACATGGGCGAGGTTTCTCCTTATGTAGTCAAAAATGCTTGATACGTAAAATCCTCTTTCAATACTATAATATAGTGCGAAAACAATTTCAAAAGTAAATGTATCAATTCTAGCTGCCAGCATAGGTACCATATACTATACTAACGCATGGTATACAATCAAAATCGTACGGGCTCGTAGTGGAGATTGGGTTTCCAACAATGACCAAGCCAAGGAACTTCATTCCGAATCGATTTTTGAGCACATCTAGAGGGATGTCCGAGGATCAACAGTGATGCTCCTCATGCCAACACAAGGTCGGGTTACCCCTTAACTGGGTAACTTAGAGTACGCCTGGGTATGTCATCTCCCGGTCATTACCAACCTTTCCGAGCGCGCGCCAACAACAACCAAGTGGTTGCATTTACCACATAGGTTAATACATGGGTTCCATATCATAGTACAACTTTTATCTAGAAGGAGACAACACCCCATAACCCTGGTGCATTTCTTCCTGTTTTGGCCATTTACCGGGGTGTGAGTCTTGCCCAGGTCTTGATATACACAAAGCTGCGCTTAAATAAGCTAAGCTTTGATCAACCAATGCTTACCACATAACTTAAGTATGCCACATTGTCTATTCACAACGCATCACTGATTTCTATCGACATATAAACTCTAAGCTCGTATGTCTTAGAGAAGGGTGTTAAGCAAGAGAATAAATTCTCCGCCACCAAACAGATATATATTTAACAGAGATCAGTGCTATGCAGTCAATTACAATGTTAAACACACGTTCCATAAATGTCCGTTCTAGGTCTGAACGAAACAACAATCCGAAATTCTTTCACATATGTTTGGGCTTCTTGCCACTTAGCTGATATAAATCCATCTGCAAATGGGAACTACCCATTTGAGACATTCAGCAAGTCGTCCTTACAATACGAAGTGTCCCGGTCTTCAATACGGCCTTCAATGTCTTTAATTGCTCCACAACGTCGTATTATTACTTGGAATGGTTTTCGGACATACATCCAATCCCGGTCTTTCCAAATAATAAGCATAATTTTTAAAACACAATTACGGAACACACAGGCTTTCAACAAAATCTCCTTCCATCTTAGATTTTGTTAAATTAAATTTCTTTAAACCCATTCTCAAATTATCTTTAATAAAATCCATATTTAACCCTTCTTCTTTAAAACACATCCCTTAAATCAAAGATAATATAGCCCCAAAGCCTTAATTAATTTTCCATTTGATAACTCGTTATCAAAACCTAGTTTCCTTTGAAAGTCCTTTAATCCATATTTCTACCAAAGTTTCCAATTAAATCGATTTTCCAACATTCAATTTTTTGATCTTAACTAAAAGATTATACTTGGTTCCCAATTTCTTATTTTTAATTTTCTCAATCAAAGGTATGATTAAGTCCCAATTTACGATATGAATTTCCACAACTCAATCTCATTAGGCTTCAAGAATGATATTGTTGAAGATATGATTCACGTAAAAACCCAAATCAATCGATATTGAACATAGGTTACATCGAAATTGTATCTACTTATATTCGATATCAATTCTCATAATCAACGAATACTATAAGTGGAATAACGATATAATAATAATATCTTCCTAATTCCTCAAATAGTATATGTTTAGACCAAAGAATTTCATATCAAATATCCAAAGATTATTTCAACCCAACTTATCCCAATCAAATTGGGAAACCTGTATCTTACTTAAAAGATTTATCCAACTCTTTAACATTAGATCCGGATAGAAATACCATCAACTTATATTTAATATTAATCTTGATATCCAACTTACACTATAAACGGAATAATGGTGAACTACCTTTTAAATTCCTCAAGTAGTAAGAGTCGTCATCTACCGAATTAATATCAAACATCCGAAGATTTATCTCCAACCATATCCAATTATTTAAAATTGGAAAACCCATTTTAATATTAAATAAATCAATTTAAATTCCATCTAAAATATTTCCAATACTTTTAAACCTCTGAAAACATTCCACAAATCATTACTTATAGTTCGGAAGATAGTTTACTGGTTAAAACTTCAAAATAGATTGTTTTCGAAGAAAGCGTTACAATAGCGTTTCAAAAGTGTTACAAAAGCGTTACAAAACAGTTATCTTAACTATTTTGATCTAAACATCGTTTATCTTAGCCAAAACTTAAACTTTACAATTCAAAACAACTTTTCATAATTTGTAATGATTTAACAAATTTTTTCCATATTTTTAAAACATTTAAAAATAGTTGTTTATAGTTATAGTAAACATTGTTCTTACATCGACCTTTTCCAAAACGGTTTCGAACATAACTTGAACATTATAATTTGAATTTAAAATCTACTTTCACTCATTTGAAAGTGCTTGTTAATGGAAATCAAACATTTTTCATTTTATGGAAATCCGATTTAGAATGCAAAAGTTATAAGCGTTTAAACTTTGCATCTGAAATACGTAAATTGCCGTTATGCGACAAGCTCTATTTTGACCATAATAACCATTATTCTACGATACTTCAAAATATCTTGGAAAAGCATTATATCCTTATGTAACCCTTCTAAAATCATTTAAATTTACTTTTCAAATTATTTTGGATCTAAAATTCAACTTTTACTTAATAAATCAAATTCCAATTCGTTTCTAAATTCAAATAACTTCAAATTAACCATCCCATTCGTCGGATCAGTTTGGGATAGCCAGGGAGAGCAGGAAACTTTATTTCCAAACTCAAGCCTAGACACTATCCTCTCTGTCATCCTAGAATGTTCCGGTATTTATTTATTCATTTAAAGTAATTTAGCAATATATATGAATTCATACATATGGTCTTTCCGAATTATTAACCTTCAAATTCAATAATGATATTGCTTCTAATTACGAAGGAGATTTTTCGATCACCAATGTGATACCATAATTGTTGTTATAGTGTGTGCAAAACAACATCAACAACCATTTAAACATCCATAGCGACCATCATCAACATAATTAAATAACTGTGCACAAGCGTTATAACACTAACGCGTAATAGTGTGTGGGGTCTAAACTATGAATTCATCATCCATCACAATAAACATCAATCATCATTAACCACTAATAATTCATCACTATATTTAAATTAGTCTAACCACTAATTAAATTTATAAATTGTGGTCGAAGAGTTCTCACCTGACAACTTTCCAAATCTTCACGGTAGGCGAGCCTAGTTGAGCGAACTATGGGACAGTATTTCGGCGCAATGTCTTCTTCACCAAGGCCATAAGCTTCGGCAAGGTGATGGTGGAAAAGAAGAAGACTTTGGCCATGGAAACCATGCCCATAAGCTTTAAGAAGAAGATGAAAAGGAGATAATGGAGTGGAATGGTTAAAAAATAGAGAAAAGGCCTCCTTATATAGGAATGGAGGGTTAAGAAAGTAATGACACATAAGGGGGAAAGTGTAAAACATACATGAAAGGAGGCATGCAAAAATACAAGTGTCCTTACAGTTGTCTTAAGGAGGGAAAGTGATCTTTTGGTAGCATTTCCTTTAAAATGCTATGAAAACTAAGGACAACACTTAGTTCTAATGCTACTAATTCATGTTATAGTTCGACAAGTCCGATTGAACGACAAATAGTATCATCAAAACTTATTAATAATCATTCTCATTTATACTTCAAATAAAATCTATCATTTAACTTACACTTCAAATAAAATCTATCATTTAACTTATCAAAATTATTAAAAATTCTTAACCATATATATTTATGTCAAACTCAAATTTAAATTCAAATTGAGTAATAAAAATTCCAATTTTAAATTGGTTAAAAATTTCTGGATCATTATAAGAATCCTCTTCGACATCTAACATTTTGACTTTTCTTTGATCCTCTATCCACAGTATCAACCTGAGGTTGTTACAATTCCCTACCCCATGAACAAGATACCTTGTCCCAAGGTCTAACATTGGAAACTTCTTGTTTTCACCAAAAAATGGCTTAAACACCAATGGTACTTGAGTTGTACTTTACCGATACGGTAGGAAAATTATTGGAGCCATGTTTAGTAACAATTGAAAGTAAATAAGGAAAAATTGAGGCAAGATTTAGAGTGGTTCAGCCTTATACCAGGTCTACATCCACAAAGAAAATTACTTGCATTATTAACATGGAGATTACAAAATACACCAACTCTCTTTTCTCATACATCTTTATATTCACTCAACGTACTCTCATTCATATGTATCAATCCTGGGATTTCATGAGAAAATTGTAGAGTTTTAAGAGTAGAATGACGGATGGATGATTGAGAAGGAGGATGTCTTTGATTTTCTGGTTACAAGGTTGTTCTGGATGCCATGGCCAAATCGGTGATGAACCTTTGAATGGAGAAGATGGTTCAAATGTTTAAGGAATGATAGAAGATAGAATTTAGCAGCATTTTGTAGTTCAAAAGATTCCATCCCTTTATGTTGGCAGCCATGGGCTATTTATAGGTGAGCCTCCTCAGAGAAGTGAGTTGAAGTTCGTATATGCAAGCGACGGATTGTTTCAGCCGATAATTACCAAAAATGCCACTGCCTGGTTGTTGCCAGCTATCTGTAGTTGTATCCAGCTGTCATGTGCGAGCAACTTTATAGGATCGATCGTTTTGACTAGTCGAGTGAGCAACTGTAGACAATGCCCTTTGGACGTGGCTGTATCTGGCAATTGGTGAATAGTGTCTGATTCTTTTGATTGTGAAATGAGCTGGTGACTATGATCATACTTATGGTCGAGCGATTTTATAAGAGCGGAGCATGGGACTAGAATCAATTCTTCTTTGTATTTTGCACGACTGATCTCCTTAGCTCAAGGACATTCAACCATCACCGTCTTTGTACCGTGCCATTTTTCTGTCTGGCTGTGCTATTTGGTCGACCCCTCTTATGTTAAATGGATGACTTGTCTTGTTTTGGCATTCGAGTGGCCTCGTTCTGATACAAACGACCGACATGTGCTTCCGCGCCCGAGTTATGACTTGCATCTGGCTCTGGTCGAAGCATGGGCTCATAAAATGTTGTAAGTGCTTGTTTCGTAGTTCTAACCCAGGCTCGGTCTTTTAACGGATAAACATTTGCCCCTCGAAGCTTGTAATTTTTTTAAAAACTATAAGCTTTGAAATAGTGAGATACAGCACCATTAGGTGGATTTAATCCAATTTTCTTTAAAACAATCACACTTATCAATAGCCTATGTTTTCAGAACTTAGACACTCTTACGGTCGTTTACCTACAGACACCTGACAGGCCATTTTTTGGGTATTTTAACCGGGTCACCAGGTTTCGACTGAGTTGTCCTATCATTTTAATTTTTAAAAAAGGGCCTTCTAGTCCTCTTTAAATATCTTCTCTTTATTTTCCCGCTTTTTATATCCTTCTGAAAACCTATTTTAATGGTGATTCTGTTGTAGAAGACTCCGTCGTTGCCTCTCAAAACTCTGATTTTCTTTGCTTGGTTGATCGTTTCGCCTGATCCTTTTAGTTGAAGTTTTTCGACTTCATCTCCAGCTACAGCACTCCTTTCTTCAAATTGAATCTGTCTATTTGTCTGTAAGTGAATTTTCTCATTTTAAATTCTGACTTTGAGTTAATTCACTTGGTTTTATAAAAAAAGGTTCCAAGTTGGTAAAAGAAATACCAAATAGCTTGAACATGTACGGTTGTGATGTTTGGAAAGTGTCGATTTGATTTAGTATGTACTTGGATCTCATGTGAAATCATTTGGCAGTTCTGATTTAGGCAAAAAAACCTTTGATTTTTTAATTTCAATAGTACGCCTGCAAGTTTCTTACTAAAATGCCTTTGAAACGACATTTCCAATCTACTACGCCTTTAATAGATGTTTGATGGATTACTTATGCCACACAAAATGCTCTTTTTTCATTTGTTGCTGCTAGTATTCTTTTAGCATGTGCGATCAGTAATTCTCTGTAATCGATCGGACCAGAGCCTATGTTTCTCGTACTTTGAATTTGTGATTCTTCGTTCATATGATTATATTACAAGTAAATCCTATTGCTGGGCATGATTGATGATTTTTACTCAAAAGGCATATCTTCCCGGAGTTGCTTCTTTTAATTATCAGCAACTGAAGTTGCAACTTATTTTCTGAGCATACTTGTCTGCATTGAAATGCAGGCTAAACATCAATTCAGTCGAAACCCCAGCAAAACCATCATGTCTGGAGAACAAAAGGGCTCTGGTCAGGCAATTGAAGTAGCCCCTGCCACTAGTTCTGAATTGAACGCTAGCCAGATTTATCCTTAACCTCGCTTTCTTGAAGGAATGTCTTCTGGTTGTCGTAAATCGACACTCTCTTTTGATCTATACTTACAAATGTGTGCTCGCTTTGGGTTTTCAAGAGACGAAGCCAAATTTCCAAGGAAAGCAGATTCGGCCGATCACCCACCTCCTGGGTACGTGATAGTTAATTATCACATGTTGTCTAGTGGGGAAATTCCTCCTTTTAACCCTTACATAGAGTCCGTTTTACGGCAACTGGCCATTGCCCCATATCAGTTGCATCCTAGTGGGTACCAAATTTTGCTCGTGTTGTACATACTTTTCATGAAAGTCCGGCAGCATGAACCTATGTTTGCAAATATTTTTTCTTTATATTCTTTTAAAAGAACGGAAATGGATGGTCCTTCTTTCATTTTTACGGAAGCCAGACATGGAAGAATTATTACTTGTTTGACAGATGGTGCCATGGGGTTTCCGAATCAATATTTCTATGTCCGGTGCCCTTGTAGGTTCCACGGGCGATGGACGGAGGTAAACACCTTGGACCTGGAATTTTTACTTCTCTTTCTTTCTCATTCGACTTTCTTTTTGATTTTGCAGTGTTCCCTTATGTTGTGGGCCTTACTCTAGACCAAGCTCTCCTTAATTCTTTAGTTGTTGCTGATAAAAATGGAAGAAGTGGGCAGGCATTGCTTTCAGAGGATAACCTTCGCAAATACCAGCTAATTCATTCTACACGATCTCTTAATAAAACTCTGCCCCATCCTCAATGTTTCATTAGCAAACCACCTACTAAAAAGAAAAGCTTAACCTGTGGTGATAGTAGCCAATCTTTACCTTTGATCACCGAAGGGAGTGATAAGGTGGCATACGAAAACATAGATGGCTCGAAGGTTGGTATTATTTTTGAAAAGATCGTTGAAAAATCCGCTCCCTTTATTACTCAGGAAGGGGGGCCCGCAGGAACTTCAAGAGGCTCGAGGGATTTAGATACTATCAACTACTTAGATCAGGGTGACATTATGATTTCTGGTCCGACGACATCCGATATGTAAAGAACTCGAGAGTCTTGTCAACGTCCTGGGAAAGCTTCTGACTTAACAACTCCCCTTGAAATCGGTTTGTTATTAACGCTCACATGGCATGCTTTCTCACAACCCTCATAATTTTCGAATGCTTGCTAAAATCTTGCTTTGTTCCTTAGGTATAAACATGGGACATTCGCTATCGAACAGTTTTGCCTATCAAGCTGATTTTACTGATCCACAAAATCTTTTACAATCTCGCCATTTGAAACGCTCCCAATTGTCTTCAAATTCTCAAAACCATCATATCCCGACCTCCCAATGACCGATTCTTTAAGGAGTGGAGGACCTGATTGTGCAAAGATATGGATCAAAGACAATAAGAGCGGACACCTCATAAAAAGGGAAGAAAGGAAAAAGAGTAGGATCGACCAAGGCAAGAATGAGATTCAGAAGTGTTCCTCATCACTTGAATCCCCTGAACGATCCATCATCCCAACTTCTGCTCAAATTCAGATGATACGCGGCCGCTCCTCTTATAAGGTTCCACCTGGAAATTTGATACTTAAGGATCGCTTCGGTGGCTGGGATATGCGGGGAATGTATTTTGACTTAGATTTACATCCAGATGACAGGCGGGATGCTGTTAATAGTCTAGACTCCATAAAGAGTTGTATGATTGCTCAGTTTAACACCGCTAAGGATCAGCTCGAAACATAGTTGAATTTGGCCATGAGTAATGTTGGCAAATGGCTAGAACACTTGACCAAATTTGGTTATGAATTTAAAAGATTAAATGCTCAGCCACTTGACCATATTGATATCTTAGAAAGTGATAAAGTTGGACTGGTTCGCTTGGTCATATCTCGAGAATATGAAATTTCCTCTTTAAAGAGTGGGAATAACAAAGTGAGCAACTTAGAGGCCAAAATTGACGAGCTTAGGAAAGAGCTGGAGGTTGTGCGAAGGCGACTTCGACATGCCCAGTCTTCTCAAGAACTTGCCGAGTGCCACCTAGCCTTAGAAAGACGGACTCTGACTTCTTCTAAACAGGAAAAAATGGTTCTCGAGGGCAAGATTACATCCCAAAATGAGACCTTTAGAATTCTTGAAGAAAGCAAAATCAAGCTACTTAAAGAACTTGACGAAGCCAGAATCAGGACAGAAAATACTTTGTTCCAATTTTATATTTGCAGCGTCATGAGTCGTGGAAGTCTAAGTTATTTGAACAAGGAATTTCCACGGAATTTGGCCCTGGTCTGGGAACAGGTGCTTCTATATTCTGCTAATGCTGATGATGAATACCTTCAAGAACAGCTCTTGGAACGTGAAGATCGTAGAGCTTTGGCTGAGGGTAGGAAGATATTGGCGAACGAGCGAGCTCAATCTTCTAGGAGAAAAGATCCAGGTGTTATCATTACTTGTGACCCATCCAGTTCCATTGGGATTGAAGTTTCGATTTCTCATATTCCTTCTGTAGAACACTCTGCCCTAGACCTTGCCGGAATTCACCCCATTACTGAGCATTCAGTTCAAGAAAATGTTGTTAAACAGTGTGCGAGCCATGACAACACTTCTTTAAATGTGAACGATTACAAGGTCGACCTTGCATACCCAGTAAACCCAGGTAAAATTGATATCTATCAGTCTGCCCCGGATTTGGATTTCCTTACTTCTTCACCTGGGTTTGCTGAGTTTCGTGCTTGTTATTCACTTGCACCAGGTGTGCTCGCGCCACCTCCCTTACCTGCTTGTGGTACTACTGTTCAAACTGTCGCCGTTGATTCCGTCTTAATATCTACCAACACTAACCCTCGCATCACACCTTTACCATTATTAATTGATGTTTCAGATCTGGAAGATGAGGATGGGATTTGGAATACCAAGGCTGTGTCTACTTTGGTACGCAAAAGGAAACCAATTTGCAAGTAGTCCAGAATCATTAACATGTCCTTTCCCGATAGTTCTTTGTGTAAACAGATTATTAAGAGATAAATGTCAAGCAGTCGATCCTTCCTTTGCTTCTCAATTAAGCAACATCATTTATGACTTTTGTACTCTGATTTGTTATGCATAGACGGGTTGCATATGCGAGTGCCGGCCATCGCTTAATATTTTAATGTTCGCACACTCACATTTGTATCACTTGTTATTATAATAGTTTTACCATTTTGCTTTTATGAGTGACAACACTCCATGTGGAATTATTTTCGTCAGCCGTGCGAACTTATCGTTCGTTTATTTTCCGAGATAAAGTTATAATGAGTCTGTGGTATGTTTTGAGTGGGCATGTTGATTTTTACAAAATGGTGAAGTCCCCATACAAAAGCTCTTTATAATTTTATAGATTTTCTTAATTTTAGTCCCAATTTCAATTGATCAGCTCATGACTTTTGAATTGATGTTCAACCACATCTCCTGCTAACTTGGTTGTAAAAGTTTTTTTCCAGGGACTAGGTTTTTTTTTTAGAGACACGCGGGGTCATTATGTGTTTTTTTCTTGGGTGCCCCCAGGGGAGGTCTTGGGTTTCAATTTTCGATCCAAGTTTGGTCTTGTTCGTCCTGATTTTTCTAGCACTGAAAAGACCTCGTTGGATACCCCCCTTTCGGTTGGGATTTCTATTACCCCCTTTCGGCTAGGATTTCTGATTTGTGCTGGTCCTTCCAGTATGTTTTGCCAGTCTTTCCGGCACTAGGACTGGGGTTTCCAGCCTAGTTTTTTTATTGCATTGCCCTTTGGAGGCGGACACTAATCCATGTTACCGAATTTGATTTCGATTTTAAGGAGTTTGTGTCCTGCACCTGACAAGGCGCCTCCTCGGGACTAGCAATTTTTAACCTTGGGACAGATTTGGTAATATTCTTGCATCTCTACCGAAGCTTGATGTTGATCCCTTGAATGGATGTTTGCTAAGAGTTTGGCATATTTCAAAATGAGAAGTGTAGCCCTCTGACTCATCATTTGTCTTAGAATAGCTTATTCTCTTGAGGCGATGCGCCTATTCATCCCATTTGATTTTGTCTGATGTTTGTGGTTTTCAAGCCGCTTTGCTTAAGATGTGCTTTGGGATTCTTTCAGTCACTGTTTAGCTGTATATGATCAATTGCTTCTATCATTCCTACATTCCAAGAGATCGGTTTTTAGTATGAACTGATAAGTATGTTACTCAGGTAAGCACATAATTAATTTTAATGTGCAAGGTTTTTGTAAGTAAACCATTGCTAAGCATTTGCATGAATAGCGAGTAACAAAGCAGGTAAAACGATTTAAGTAATAAGATAAAAACAAAGTAGTAAATCAAAGTAGTGGGGGTTTTTGTCCAAGACTCCATAATCAGGACACTAGTTACTGATCCTTAAGCAAGCGTTGGTTTCGGATTGGTTTGGGCCTTTTTCTTTAAATCTTGTTGTCCCTTGTTCGCGGAGAACTGGAACAATATTCATGGTCTTGTACGTATTGTTGCAAATTGTTTTTCCTGATTAGACCCTTGATTAACGACTTCAAATGCCTGCAGTCGTTGGTATCGTCTCCTGGCTGTTTATGGAATTGACAAAACCTTCCTGATTTCATAGCAACATCTTTGACTTGCCTTTGTTTCAAGACCGGATATCTCTCGGTGTCCTTAGTTGCCATAAAGATATTTCCAATAGTATCATTAAGAGGAGTGAACTCGGAGTTCTTGAAAAAGCGTAGTTTCTTTTTAGCCCGGCTGTCTTTCCCTTCGTTGCTCCTTTCCTAACTATCAGAGCTACTTCGCGCATTACCTTTCTTCTTTATCTGTCCACATGCTAAATTTTCTTCAATACACATGTATTTTTCAGCTTTATTGAGCAATTGTTCGAGTGTACTTGGTTTCTTCTTCTTGATCCACGGTCCTAATCCGGTCTCTCTGCGTATGGCCCCTTTCAAAGCCCTCAGGACTAGAGGGGGCTCAATATTTTCGACTTCAACCGCTGCCATATCAAAGCGAGTGAGAAAAGTTTTGATGCAATTTCCTGGTCTTTGTCGTAGTTCACTTAATTCCATAACATCCCGAACTCTGGGTGCCTGGAGTTTGAATTGCTTACTGAATAATTTAGCCAGGGTAGTAAAGTCGTCCACAGATTTCGGCGGTAGCTTTGTAAACCATAGGTAAGCCACCCCTTCTAGATAAGTCGGGAAATATAAGCACTTGATTTCGTCGGTAGCGCATGCCCCATTCATATACTGGTCATATTTGCATAGGAGTATGTTAGGGTAGCTTGTCCCATTATAGGACTGCAACGTTGGAGGTTCGAATTTCTGAGGATATACAGTCTTCTTAATCCTTTCAGCAAGTGGGGTTTTAGTTGGAAAGGATTCCCATTCTTTTCGATCATCCTTCTTCTTTAGACTTTCCTCCACAACTGCACGTGCCATTCCTAAAATGTACTTCCGCTCCATGGACTGAGTGTACTCTTCCTTACCCGCTTCTGGTCTAGGTGTATAATCGTGATCTGGAGTCAAGGAATTTGGGCATTCTTCTGGGAGGACTCTCCCTCTGGCGACGGAGCTGTCTAGCCGCTCTGAGATTGTGTCATCGAAGTAGTTACGCACAGATGCTTTGTTCTTTCCATGATCACGATTGACATGATACACAACTTCCTAGGTGGAATTTTCCTGTTTCGAGCTCGAAACAGAGAATTCTGCCTTGGACCCGTGACTCGTTTGAGTGAATGGAGAACAAGTGGCGCTTAGCATGGCTTTTGCGGTGGCGGCTTGAATAGCGAGTATTGACTCGAGATTTTTCATCATTGTATTGTATGCAATAGTTATTTGACTCGTTAATCCAGTCATTGCTTCTTCCAATTCTCTCTTGGTTACGGCTGTTTCAACCTTTAATGGTTTCTCTGCTCCGGAATGGATGGTAGGCGATGTGACGACATTGAAGACGCCGTCAAATTTGCCAGTAACTTCCTTTGGCGTGTTCATGATTTCAAGCACAGTTTTTCTTAGAGAATCTCGTCGGACCTTAATGGGGAGAGATGCAAATACGGCCCCACGGTGGGCGCCAAATGTTTTCACCAAAAATGGCTTAAACACCAATGGTACTAGAGTTGTACTTCACCGATACGGTAGGAAAATAAATGGAGCCGTATTAATAACAATTGAAAGTAAAAATGCGAATAAGGAAAAATAGAGGCAACATTTAGAGTGGTTCAGCCTTATGCCCGGCCTACATCCACTATGAAAATTACTTGCATTCTTAAAATGGAGATTACTAAATACACCAACTCTCTTTTCTCACATATCTTTATATTCACTCAACATACTCTCATTCATACATATCAATCCTGGGATTTCATGAGAAAATGGTAGGGTTTGAGGAGGAGAATGACGGGTGGATGATTGAGAAGGAGGATGCCTTTGATTTTCTGATTACAAGGTTGTTCTGGACGCCATGGCCAAATCAGTGATGAACCTTCAAAATGGAGAAGATGGTTCAAATGTTAAAGGAATGATAGAAGATAGAATTTAGCAGCATTTTATGGTTCAAAAGATTCAATCCCTTTATGTTGGCAGCCGTGGGCTATTTATAGGTGAGCCTCCACAGAGAAGTGAGTTGAAGTTCGTATATGCAAGCGACGGATTGTTTCAGCCGATAATTACCAAAAATGCCATTGCCTGGTTGTTGCCGGCTATCTGTAGTTGTATCCAGCTATTAAGTGCGAGCAACTTTGTAGGAGCGATCATTTTGAGTAGTCGAGTGAGCGACTTTAGTCAATGCCCCTCGGACGTGGCTATATCTGGCAATTGGTGAATAGTTATCTGATTCTTTTGATTGTGAAATGAGCGGGCGACTAAGATCATACTTATGGTCGAGCGATTTTATAAGAGCGGAGCATGGGACTGGAATCAATTCTTCTTTGTATTTTGCACGACTGATCTCCTTGGCTCAAGGACATTCGACCTTCACTGTCTTTGTACCGTGCCAATTTTCTGTATGGTTGTGCTATATGGTCTCCCCCGCTTATGTTAGATGGACGACTTGCCTTGTTTTGGTATTCGAGTGGCGTCGTTCTGATACAAACGACCGACGTGTGCTTCTGCGCCCGAGTTATGACTTGCATCTGGCTCTGGTTGAAGACATGGGCTCATAAAATGTTGCAAGTGCTTGTTTTGCAGTTTTAACCCAGGCTTGGTCTTTTAACAGATAAACACTTCTAATCATCGACTAGTAATCTTCCCATGTGGCATCTTCCACCGATCCCACCTTCCATTTAACTAAGATTCGAACTACAGCTTCATTATTTCATAGCACTGTTCTTCTATCTAGATAGCTTTCAAATTGTTCTACTAACTCCTCAACCTAACTAGGTATATCATCTTGAATTACCACATGTTATCCCACCTTATTCTTTAATTGAGACACGTGAAACAATGGGTGTAACTTTGCTGTCAGAGGTAGCTGCAATTTATATGCCACCTTGCCAATTCTTTCTACGATTTATTAGGGCTCATAGAACTTTGGAGATAATTTGATTATCTTCTGATTCTTAGCCGAAATTTTCTTATATGGTTGTAATTTCAAGTATACCCAGTCGCTAACTTCGAACTCTCTATCACTTCATCTCATGTTTGCACATTTCTTCATTCTCTATTGAGCCATAGTGATGTTGTCCTTCAAGAAATGTATCATTGTGTCACACATGTAAAATATTTCTTCCACTTCCTTCACCATGGCTATGTTAGATACATAGGATAATAAACTAAGTGGTTCAATCCCATATACTACTTGAAAAGGAGTAGCATTAATGGGTGATTTCCTAGTGGTATTGTAACAAAATTCGGTCAGGGTAGCCACTGCACCCATTCATGGGGTCTATGACACACATAACACCTAAAGTAACCTTCTTAAATCTTGTTTGGCCATCACTTTGAGGATGGTATGTCGTGCTTAGCTTCAATGAACAACCTTGCAATTTGAACGACTCTTACCAAAATTTTCTTGTGGAAAGTGCATCTATGTCAGTTACAATGGATCGAGGCATGCCATGAAGCTTAAAGACCCCTTCAACAAATATTGTTGCTACATCTTTGGCTGTGTATGGGTGGGTCAATGGAAATAAATGGGCGTACTTGCTTAATCTATATAATACCACAAAGATAACTGTGTGTTTTTTACTTTTGGGGAGGGAAGTTATAATGTCCATTGAAATATCATGCAAAATTCTATCGGGTATAGGAAGTGGTTGAAAAAACCTTGGTGTCAATATGTTCTCAGATTTATGCCTTTGGAAAGTGTCATGGTGCTTCACATATTCCTCAACACTCTTTATCATTTTCTTCCAATAAAAGGTAGCTTTCAATCTCTTCGGTGTACCCTTAATTCCTGAATGGCCACCCAATGGTGTAGAACGCTCATGGAGTAATGATTGTATAAGATCAAGAAAATGATGATCAATCATGATCTTCCCTTTATAGAAAATTAGATCATCAACAACATTATATTTTCCATTTCCCACTGCTTGTTCTTGAATTTCGTTAATTTGTTTCTAGTACTAAGCAGCTTCTTTCAGTCTATTCTATAATTCATGCAACCATGTGGTTTGTACAATTGATACAACATACTCAGCAGCCCTTTCAGTGTCAGCCTCATCTCTTCTGGACAACATATTTGCCACAGTATTTTATTTTCCTTTAGTATAATCTACCTTATAGTCAAATCCATGCAAAGCTAGTAACTCATTTTCATACGTAGACAATTCAAATTCCTTCCATGCAAAGCTTTACTTAAGAATGCTATGGGTATCCTTTTTTGAGTTAAAACAGCACCTATCCCGTGACCAGATGCATCACATTCAATAGTAAATGGTAAATCAAAATTGGGCATGGCTAATATAGGAGGGTTGGTGAGGAAGCTTTTCAATTTCATAAAGGTATCTTTGGCATCTTTACTCCAAACAAATGCATTTTTCGTCAGCATGGAAGTATAGGGTTTAGCTATTACACCATAGTTTTTTATGAACCTGTGATAATACCCAGTTAGACCCTAAAATCCTCTCAATGCCTTCAGATTCTTTGGTAATGGCCATTCGTTTACTACCTCCACTTTGCTTGCATCCACAGCAATTCCTGCACTAGAAACAACATGTCCCAAATACTGGATTTCCTTCATGGCAAAATGACATTTGGACAACTTAATTTTCAAGTCATTTTTTCCATAATTTTAAAAGTACATTCAAGATGTTTCAAATGATTAGTCAAAGAAGGATTATATACTAAAATGTCATCAAAGAATACGAATATAAATTGACACAGAACAGGTTTGAAAACATCATTCATGAGGGATAGAAAGGTAGATGGAGCGTTCACCAGTCCGAATGGCATTACCAGGAATTCAAAATGGCCTTCATGTGTTTTGAAGGCTGTTTTGTGAATATCTGCCTCTACCATCCTTATCTGGTGATACCCAAATTTAAGATCGATTTTAGAAAAATATTGGGGCCTATACAATTCATCAAATAGATCTTCGATTAAGGGTATAGGGAATTTGTCTTTGATGATTTATGCATTGAGGCTTCTGTAATCTATGCAAAGTCTCCAAGTTCCATCCCTATTTCTTACCATCACCACTAGTGAGGAAAAAGAACTATTGTTAGGTCTAATAATTCCATCCATCAACATTTCTTGTATGATGACCTCAACATAATTTTTGATATGATATGAGTGGCGGTAGGGTTTGAGACAAACAGGTTTTGAATTAGGTAGAAGGGGTATTTTATGATCATGGGTACGAACAGGTGGCAAACTTATATGGGTACTAGTAATTTTATGATATATGTTGAGTAGTGAAGTTATTTCAAGTGGAATGGTAGTGTTATTGGAAGGGGTTTGGTTCATTTAACAGCAAAGCATCATGGCTAATTTACCTTGTGCACACTCTTTATTCATCTTTTTATTGCTTATCACCTTCAACTCTTCTTACTTAATACCCTGCCATACATATGGGTTATTATTGTATTTGAATTTCACTTGCAATTGCTCCAAGTTGAAAATAACTTCACCCAGTTTCTTCATCCATTGTGCACCAAGAACCAATTAACAACCTTCCAGTGGGAATAACAACAAATCTACTGGCGTTGTACACCCTTGACACTTGTCAGTTTGATGAAAACGAAAGTATTGTTTAACTTGTCTTAGCCAATTAGACACCCTTTCTTCATTATTGAATTTGGGAAAATCAAGTTTGTGTGTGGATAAGGGGGCATTGATGGGAAATAATTCGGGAAGGTTTGGTGGGTAGTAATAGTTCTAATAAGGGGGTCTTGGGGCATGCACTGGTCCTTGCAAATAAGTTAGAGGAGTAGGTGGATTTCAGGGAGGATTAGCAAGCATTCTTGGTGGTGCGGGTTGTTGGTGTATTAGTGGCGGTTGTGCAGGCATGGGAGCATGGTATGGATTTGGTGGATGTGGTACTTGAGGGGGAGGAAGTGGTGGTGGCGGCACAGGTTGAAATATCACCGGGGGTTGATTCTTGAATGGCTGGAAGTCATTGACCAAATTAGTAAGGAGGTTTTGTATTCCATCGAATCTTGCATTCACGTTGGCAATGATTCCTTCCAATCACTACAACAAAAACACCATATTACAACTTTAATTTTAAAACGGTGGTAAAAGCAACGTGTAATAAATGTTTTTTACAACTTTTTTTCTAGAAAAGTTGTAATAAGCTTATTTTTAACAACTGTGTTATTTTGACAGTTGTAATAAAAGCCTATCACAACTTTTAATTTTTGACTGTTGTAACATATGACTACACTACAACAAAAATACCATATTAATAATTAATAAAAATTCTATGACTAATAAAAATATTAATACTCAATAACTATTGTTTAATAATAATAATAATAATAAGTATATTTGAAATATGTAATAAGTAATATTAATAAAAAAATTCACTATATAATAATTAATAAATAATAATTATGTATTATTATTAGAAATTAAAAATAAATAAATAAAAATTAGTTTTTAGTAATGAACAATTAATTTTAGTAATCAATAAATAAGAAGTAAGAATCACTAATTAAGAAGTGATAATTAAATAATTACTTTTAAATATTTTAATAAAAATTTCAAATTTTAATTTTAATAAATATTTTAATAAATATTAAGAATCACTAATTAAGAAGTAATATTAATATTTAAGAATAATTAATAAATAGTAATTATGCTTTTCCGAAAAAAGTAATTACTCCATTTTTTAATAATTAATGTTAAGTGTTTAATAAGTAATAATTAGTAATATATACATAATAATCTTTAGGTGGAAAGTGATGTCCTTTCTAAATTCAGGCTTCTATTAGTGACATATAATACATAATAAGCTTTAGGGGAAAAAACGAAAAATTGATTCGAAACTCACGTTCTTTCAAAATGGAAATTCAAGTGGGAAACGTGAAAATTAGGCGGGCCGCCTCTCGGTTACTGTACGCTAAATTAAAATCATTTGGACAAATCTAAACAAAATCAATATCCCCCTTTTCGATTTGACACCCTCCTTTACTGAAATTTTTCGTTCTCCAAATCAGAGACAATAAAAATAATGACATCTCACCCAAGCTGATTGATCCGAAGCATGACAATTTCACAAGGGGTTACGATGAAGACGGTATAACAAATGATGGATCCAGGAAGATAATAACAAAATAAATCAATTTTGGCCTTAAATAATAATTGATTTGAGTTTGAAGAAGAAGACAACATAACGGGATAATGGATCCAGAACTGATGATACTCGTTCTAGAGTTGATGAGTCGAATTTCTCCTCATGAGCTCGCCAAACTCCAGCAGCAGGTTTATTTTAATTTATGCTAAACATTTTTTTCTAGTTAATTCGATTAATTAAATCGTTTTCTAGATCTTAAATCGCTTGCCAGTTCATTGTGATTTTTGATGCTGGTATCGATCAAATTTAAGTACAAAGGTTGGATGATTGGGTCTATTGTATGGCTATATGATTGGTTTCCGCCTGATACCTAATTCGCTTATCTGTTCCCTTGATACCTAATTCTCTTATTTGTTCAGACCCAATAACACAAACTTGAATCTACCATAAATTGAAATTTTTGATGATTCAGTGGCTTTCAGATCTAGCGCGAAGTCATGTTTTTGGGTTTAGATCTCTTTTCGTTTTTCTTGGTATTCACGAGGTTTACTATTCACGGTGTCCCTATACTGGTTGCTTACATTGCTCTTTAGTTCGCTCAGTTCTCCAAAGTTTTGAATGTGCACTCTTATATTTAATTAAAAAACAAATATTAGTATATTGAATGTTGGTAATTAAATGTTGGTTATTAAAATTGTTTGCTTGCAATTCTTATAAAATATGTGAAAGAATCGTGTAAGTTAGGAAGAGCCTTCTTGGCTAGAATTGAGAACTGTGAATACAAACATACTGAAAGTGACCAAGTGATAGCAAATTGTCATTTCTGGAATGAAGGTGTTGTTTATACATTGAACAATCCTTGTGAATATAAAATAAATGAACCATGCCATTAGTTTCTTATGTTGTAATGGTAACTTACATACCTGAAACTGACACATATCTTTGATATTTTGATTCAGTTTACACATATATGTAGTCAGACTAGCCATGATTTTGATGTGAAACTATTTTTAACCCTACTTCAAGCTTGATAATTATCATCTTGATCATCTGCAAGTGACCAAGTGGTTGTGTTTTGTTTCATCTTGATAAAATACTCACTGTTGGACATCTTACTGTAAATTTCAAAAGCCTTATTTGGAAAGTGGTAATTGAGAAATGATTCGACCAAATCTTGATCTAGGATAAATCGAGTCTTAAACATTCAGTGAAATTTCATCGTGCTATAAAGCGAAATGAAAAGGGCAGCATTATTTGATAAATCTTTTTCTTGAAATTTCTCTCTTCTACTCTTACAGTTCTTCTCGTAGCATAAGTTTTCCAGCAGGTTAACAAGCATAGGCTATCATACCCATTTGTTATCTATCAGGTGTCAGCATGCACATATATTACATCAAACAATTTGATTTTGCAATGCACATAGGTTGTTCTTGCACATATCGTGTCTTTTCTGTGCTACATTCTATACTACCAAACCCCTTCAAGGTCTGCACTTTTTACCTTATATCATGATACTTTTGAACTCCATCGCCAATGAATGTAATACTGTCTAAACGGATGCAAGTTTCATGTAACATGCAACATATACATTACACGATATTTTAGCTACATGATAAATACATGCTGACATATGTTATCAACTTCAAAGCATTATACCTTCAAAGTCCTTACCATTGTCAGTAAAAAAATTGTTTAAAAAGGTCTAAGAATTACAGGGAAAATCTCCTGTGGTACCTCCAACATATCAGAATAATAGTTTCCATCTTGGTGGTGTATGGGTGCCGAAGGAGAATTTCACTGTATGTCCCTAACCCTATCATAACTCTTCTTCTTAAGACATTTTGATAGCTCAATCTTTGTATTTATAACAATTAAATTAATGTGCATATGCTATTTGGATATGCACAGGTATTATGCTCAAGCAGTAAAAGAACGTCCCTGGCCTGGTACATATTCTTAATGCCCTTTACTTTTTTCCCTTTCATGCGCCTTGTTCTATGATTTCTGTTGCTACCTATATACCTGAATGTCCTCATTATTTCGCCATCCCCATATCTTCCGTACATGTTTTTTTTCTTTTTTTTTTTTTTTTGCACCCCAATTATTATATTGTGGTGTTATATATATTTAACTTTATTGAATAATTATACATAACTTGATAGCATTTTTATACAGACTAAAGTGTTCGCATATTCATGTCAAAAGGTGTAAATGATACCAAGTCTCCACATACAGGAATAAATTTCTTCATATTCTCCTCTTTAATCCAACAAGGACTTCCAGTCACCATACTTTAAATTCACTACAATATGAGGGAATATAATTTATAATTTAAAGCATTGAATTGTTCCCTTTTGGTTGTTGTATACTATTATTTATTCTCATCTTTAGTGATTTAGGAGAACTCATGCTAAGCACACGGTCATTTTACTAAATAGTTGTATATAAACGTTAAACATCATTATTACATGCTATATTCATTACGTACATTTAACTTGTTTCATATTTGAAACTCCAATTACACACACAATAATAACTTGACGTTTTTCCATGATTTGTTCTCAGGTTATCTGAAGCACCTTCTTCTATTGGGAATTGTTCATCTTTGGTTGAGATACTTGTCACAATTTGTATTGTTTGTTAATACTTGATCACTATTGTATCTTCATTATGTTTTGATTAAAAGGTACAGAAGTTCGGATTATAAGGTAAAGCAGGTAGGAGAGAGTATCTTCATTATGTTTTCATGTCTAATGTTGCTAATCACAAAAACAATTCATTATACTTAATCTGAGAACCATTGCATTTAGCTTTGTAGGTGCATAAGTGTATTATTGAATCATTAATTGTAGATGGTGAGGATACAAGCTTTAATCTTTTATGTGATAAAGTTAGCTTCTATATTAGCTTTTAGTTATTTTTGTAACTAGATTTTATAGCCATGAATATATTCAAAAATAGCCTTTTCCTTCACGATTTATATTTTATATTGTTAATCTTCCTTTTGCAAGGCCGTCGCAATTCAGAGGAGTTTGGACGATAAGACTGCTCAGAACTCGAGTCTGTACTCATGTAAATCCTGGAACCATAAGATTAAACTCGATCGTGGACTCATGTAAATCCTGGAATCGTAGGACTGCTCAGAACTCGAGCGTGGAAAATTGCTAATTTTATATACATATTGCGCTTCTTCAAAGTAATGGGCACTTCTATAGGGTATGCAATCTTGTGGATGAAACTTTTATCTTTTACATGCACTTTTGTATTGTATCGATGTATATATTTTAGAACAACTATGTTTTTGGTAATGATTTAGTTGGTGATGTGAATGACTACTTTAGGTTGTTTTGTTGGGTATGTATTGTATTTTGATCGAATACTCTGATTATTAATATATATATGAATGAATCCGATTTAGAATTTTTTTTTTTTTTGCATTGATATATAATTTATTATTGCATATATAATATGTATAGATTTGTATGTATACAATTTGTGGAAATAATAGTTGTAATAAAATATATCACAACGGTTATAAATAGTTGTAAAAATTATAACAACAATGGTGTATAACAGTTGTAATAAAGTTTTACAACGGTGGAGAAAAGTTGTAAAATATACATATCGCAATAGTGCAAAAAAGTTGTAAAATATACATATCACAACAGTGTTGCAACAGTGCAAAAACGTTGTAAAAGATTTTAGTCTATTACAACTTCTTAATACACGACGGTTGCTCCACCGTTGTAATAGGGTCTTTTTGTTGTAGTAATCCTCGATTAAGATTTCTGAGGGCAACATTGGTTTCTTGATTGAACTCATTTTGTCTTTGATTAACTCTAGCTTGCAACTACCAGCATTGTTCTTGTTCAATGGTTTGGAGAGAATCGGGGTTAGGGTTTTGCTCAGGGTCGTGAGTAGATTGGAATCTCCCTCCAATCTGCGCTCTAGTACAAAATTGGAATGGCTTGGTGGGATTGAAGCTCTAGCCAGGGTGTTTGATTAGGGTTTGTGAGAGTTTTTGGATTGCGTCGAGTGTTTGATGAAATATAGTGGGATGAAAATATGGAGTGATCAATTATCTGGTTGGACAAGATGATTATGTGGCACGAATTGGGTGGTGACTTGTGATCAAGAATCGATGAGGTTTTTCGGCGATTTGAGTGTAGTTTCTTTAGGGTTTGGAAATTTGACAAGTGTTTGTGGAAATTGTTCTTGCTAATTGAAACAAGAACTTGCAAAAAACAATGGAGGTCAAATGTAGTTTCAGATGCAGATTATGAAACAACGGATACGAGGATCAAAAAGTATGATAAGCTAACGATCTAACAACATAACAATGAATTAAAGGAAAGAACTAGATCAAATACTGGAAATTAAAGAACAAGAACAATAATATGAAAATAGCTACTAATTAGAGTAAGAACAACATATAAAGGTCGATAGAGAAAAATTGCAGAACTAAGAATTGACAACTAAAAGACTAGAACTAGAATTAAACTGTAGAATTGAATGGAAAGTACTAGAATTAAATTGTTGAAAATAAAATTGTTGGAAAGAAATACTAAAAAATAAGCTACCAAATATCAGTAATGAACTAAAGCAGGAAATAACAATGAAAAGAATTAGCAATTTACTTCTTCACACCGTTTACATCGAATCTCCCACTATTCATGCACGAATACAACCGAACAACCCCCCTCAACAGACTTGCTAGCACACTCTAAAGCTAATGGGCTTGGCCCAAAACCATTGCATTACTGCCCATCAATACAGCCCAACACTTCATGCAAAGAACACACACAGTTGCACGTGTACACAACCCAATACATGCACACTGACACACACTCATATACATTGTTTCAATTTATCTTTGGCACAATTGAATCTTCCATCACCAGCCTGGTACCTTCCAGTAGATTATCAGATGATCCTCCGGTCATCTCCAGCGAACTGTGGCCAAAATCCTCTTCGACAGCTAACATTTTGCCTTTTCTTTGATTCTCTATCCACCGTATCAACCTGAGGTTGTTACAAAGTGTCACTCGGTATCTCTCGACAATTGAATCTTTATTAAATCATATGAATCAGCATCAACAGCTTCAAATCATAGACTTAAAGCTGCGATGGAAGCTGAATGATGGTTGAGAAGCTATTTTTTCCACTCCCAATTGAAGAAAAAGAGGAAGAGGGAGAGAAAGGGGGGTTGTTATTAATTGAAAAATGATATGAAACGGGAACATATTGGATCAAATGTAGCAAGCGGGTTGTTACCCAAACCAGCCAAACTAACCCATTCCTCAAAACCGTTGCATGATGTGCTATGTATACATAAAGGGATGTAATCTGTCGTTATACGATAATCAGTTTACAATTCTATCATATTTCCAACATTGTCATTGTAAAATTAAGATGATACCAATTAACACCTGCATTGACATATATTCCAAGCCTAAACTCTGGACTTGCCAAAGAATGCGGAAGTTTTGTACAGATTCAAAATGAAACGTGAAAACAGACAAATTTGTATACCTATTAATTAGTATATCCAGCGTTGCAGTATCCAACAATTCTATTCAATCCTTATTAGCCTGAGGCCTGGGCAAGTAAACCAATACTATTATGAGAAAATGTTTGTTCATGACTTTGAAAGAAAACATAACTACCATTGTTAGGATTGTCTCGCATGTTGTTAAGGAGGAAAGATGGTTTGGATACAATAGTCCTACATCACGGAATAAATTAAAGGAATTGTGTACAAATATGAGTTGGTAGGCACGTAACATAAGGGATTTCTTTTGTTATATGGGAGTTGTGTGTCAGCTCATATGCATGTAAGAAAGGAAGCTTTGTTCCGACCGTTGTTACATAAAAGTGGTATCAGAGCCGAAGGTTCGGACTGGGCCATGCAGGCAAGGCAGTGCTGTCAAAAGATACTCGTAGGATGCAAGTCAAGGGGGAGACTGTTAGGATTGACTCTCATGTTGTTAAGGAGGAATGATGGTTTGGATACAATAATCCCATATCATGGAATAAATTGAAGGAATTGTGTACAAATATGAGCTGGTAGGCACGTAACATAAGGGATTCCTTTTGTTATATGGGAGTTGTGTGCCAGCTCATATGCGTGTAAGAAAGGAGGCTTTGTTCCGACCGTCGTTACATAACAGTGGTATCAGAGCCGAAGGTTACGGACTGGGCCATGCGAGCAAGGCAACGCTCTCAACTGTAAGGATTGTCTTGCATGTTGTTAAGGAGAAATGATGGTTTGGATACAATAGTCCCACATCACGAAATAAAATGAAGGAATTATGTACAAATATGAGCTCAACTGTAAGGATTGTCTCGCATGTTGTTAAGGAGGAATGATGGTTTGGATACAATAGTCCCACATCACGAAATAAATTAAAGGAATTATGTACAAATATGAGCTGGTAGGCACGTAACACAAGGGATTCATTTTGTTATATGGGAGTTGTGTGTCAGCTCATATGTGCGTAAGAAAGGAGGCTTTATTCCGACAGTCGTTACATAACAGTGGTATCAGAGCCGAAGGTTCGGACTGGGCCATGCAAGCAAGGCAGTGCTGATGTGCACGTAAAATTGCACATTTATATTCACATATTTATTCTTGTTAATTAAATAAATGAACATTTTGGGGTGTTTTATACGATCAAACCATATTTTAAATATTTTCAAAATCATCACTCATTTTGGGAAAATTGATCAATTATGCATGTTTTATTTTGTGATTGCATTTACTTGTTCTTTGTTATTGTCTCTAATAGGAATTTTGGAGCACAAATAATGCATACACATGAAGAGCACAAATGCATGCATACAAAGGAATGAAGAGGAAATAATTCTCATACATGATCATGGAGGACTCCACCTCTCAAATTAACCTCTTTCTCTTAAGCTTCTTATTAAAGACTAATTGAATGAGACAAAAGGCCTCATGCATCCTACATGACTCATTAGTGGCTAAGAGAGGATTAGAAGCTTCATGAAGGGCCATTTTGGGGATTTCCCATTATGAGGGATTAGGGTTTGTGATTTTGTATATATACCCCCTTTATGTTCGTTTATCCATCCTCTCTTTTATTCTATCTTTGGATCCTCTCTCTTATCCATTTTAGTTTAGTTTAGTTGAGGATCAAAAGCTCTCTTCTATTTCTATGGCTACTTAGCCATTTTCTTTATGTAACTTTTTATTTCAATGCAATTTAATTTCATGTTCATTTACCTTTTGTTGATAGCTTAGATTTAATTTCATGTTCATAGTTTAGCTTTACTTTATGCACTAGTGTAGATTTACTTTATGTTCTTATTCTCTTCTTATTCTACTTAGTTTTTCTTTCATTTTACTTTATTTTCTAACGTTGAAACTTAGTTGTGTTGATATGATAACACATATGAGTGGCTAATCCCTTGATTTAGGGGTAATGATGCTCTCTAACTTTGTGTAAGTTCAACATGTGTATGATTTGTGATCTTTAATATGTGCTTAATGTTAGTGAATATTGATGTAAGTTTATACGTATGGGTTTGATAGCTTATGTTGCATTTGCAAATGAGCTATTCTTATTCAATATAAACACAAGTTACATCAACATTTGCTAAGTGATTATTGATTTTGAAATGAAAGTATGAACAAAATTTGATGGTCTATAGTTCTAGCCTATAGTGCATAGACCATACTTAGAATGGTTTTGCTTTAGTTTCATTTTCATGAGAATCATAAGTGGTTTAAATGTTGCATTTATATCACTTATTGAGATCATACATTATATGTTTGACAACTTACATAAATGTGAGAGTGGATTTACCTTTAAATTACTCTCTAATTTCATATTTAGCTCTCAACTTAGTTTCTAGTTTTCATTAGTTTTTATTAGTTAGAACAATTCAAAGTTTGGTTTAATTTGAGTGAATAAAATTAAAATTACGTCTTTCCATGTGGATCGACTCGCACTCACTACGTATTACAATAGTACGCCGTGCACTTGCGGTTATTTCAATATTCGAGACGATTTTCTAATTCAATAGAAATATCGTTTTGCGAACAAGTTTTTGGCGCCGTTGCCGGGAAAGGAATTTAATTTTAGTTTTATTTTTCGGATTAATATTTTTTCGCTCTACTTAAAAAAAAAAAAAAACTTGTGTTCATTAGTCTTGTGTGTTGTTGCATTTGTGTGTCTTTTGTTTTAAATTTGTGTGTTTCTTTCTTTGTGTTACTTCTCCTTTATTAAAAAAAAAATCATTTTGCATTGTTCTTGTTTTTGATTTGTTGATTTTTGTGATCATTTGTGTTTGTACATATTTGCATCACTGTTTAGTTCAATTCAGCTGTTGTTCTCTCTTAAATAAAAGCATGTTTTTGTGCTTTGAGTTTTGTTCATTTTTATTTGTTTCTTTTGATCTGTTCATTTGATTGTCTGTTCCTTTTCTATTGAGTATTTAGTTCATCTTTTAAAAAAAAAAAAGGAAAACTGTGAATCTGCTAACTTCTTGTTCCAGTTGGTCACTCGGTGGGACGTTATTCTACTTGTTTCTTTTGTTTGTTTAGTTCCATCTTTTGTGTGTCTGTTTTATTTGCCAAATATCAAAGAAAAAAAAATCTGTTAAAATTTGAAACAGCATTCTTTTGCCTAAATTACATTACAAACTTTCTTATACAAAACTGTGCATACATCATTATCTCTACATTTCATTACAAGGTTTTCTGCCTGTTTTGTGCACCTCAGTACATATTTTGAGAACAAACAGCACTCAATTCACCATCCTCTCAACAAACAACACTCAATTCACCATCCTCTCCCATTTCTTCAAGCAACACTGAACCATTCCGCCGAATCCTCCATCAAGCTTCATTATGTCAAACCACAATCAGTATAATACAACATCCTGCTCCATTCCAGAAGCTCCCACAAATATCACTACAAGCCGCGACAATACTTTCACTCCAACCAATACTGCTTGACCAAGTTCATTGTTGCACATCAAACTCAGGTACACCGGTAACTTAACTTTGTGCTTTTATATCAATAGCAACCTTCATCCACCATTCACAAACCACCATTCACAACCACTTCTTCCACAAGCACCTTCAACAATTCCACAACTACTTCCTCCAATTCACACCTCCACTCAACTCACCTCTCCAATTCGCACCTGCTACCACCTCAACTGGTCGCCCGAATCCATCAAATCCACCACCGCAAGTTCACCACACAGCCTCGCATTCAAGCTATACCCTGAAACTGCTCCTTGTTCATCATCACCCCTTCAAAATCCCTTCACTAAACTGTCAAACCACCCTCATTACTCATACATCCTCGCAAACACTGACTCTCCCACTATTCACCACTGTTACAACCGCCTTCCATCCTCTGGCAAATACAAACTTAACGCCGACTTCCTTCACCAACCCAAGTCAACTGCAGCCAAATCCCCAAATTAACAACTTACAATTGAACCCAAATTCATCAAAAACTACATACCACCTTCTTAAATTTCGCTCCCCCAACTTCAACAGTCAACCTATCACTAGAACTGTTAAACTCCCTTCGCCAGACTTCAAACAACAAGCAAATCTCCCCAAAATACTCCACTGTCACTACCACCCCTCAATCCATTCAACACTACGGCCACCTCTATACCCATTTTCATTTACCATCCTCACACATACCCAAACACCCTCACCAAAATTCATTGCCCTAACTTCACCGAAGAACATCGGTTCCTTCTCAATCGCGATCAGCTCGTCTGCAGACTGCATCCCCAACCTCAATCGCGACCATTAGTAAACCACCGGCCTTCATCTTCTTCCACAAACAAACTCCAGTAACGAACTGCACCAAATCACATCAAATCAACTACCGAACCACTCCTCAAAATAACCTGCCAACTGTAACTCCACCAATTCATCTTTCTTCTACTCAAATAACCCACCTCACTGAGCCCCTAACTTCAAATACCCCTTTGCCACACATTCACCTCCTCACGCAAAATCCGTTCTTCCTCAAAACCGCAACTAACCCGTACTCACAATCGCCAATAACTGTTTTCCCCTCCGCAGCATAGACCAAAACCGATTTCCGAATTTCGAACTCCCAAATCATGCAAACCAAGTCGCGCCTCACCCCGAACTCGCGATTTGCTCCTTTGATTCGAAACCCTGAACTCGCGATTTGTAAATATATTTAGGTTTCCAACTGCTTTGAATCGATACCCTCTCAATTTTTCTGAAAAAAAATATTAGCATCTGGAGCCTTCACGCATTTTGGAAATGGTTTAGTGATTTCTGAAAATTGGGCGTGAAGTAATTTGTTTTAAGTGCAGTCTGGGCGCGTGATTTTAATTTGGGGTCGGACTTGTGGTCTGATCTGGGCCTAGGGTTGCAGTCTAGTTAGTGGGCTGATTTGAATTTATTTTCTATTTTTGTTTCCTCTTGTTTCCTTCCTTCTTTTCTTTTGTTCCCTTAAAAAAAATGTCCGGTTTTGGATTTTCTTTCATTTGAATTTGTTATTTTCTCGTAGAATAAATTTCCTTTGTTTTCACTTGAATTATTAAAAAAAAAAATCAGTTTTTGTTTTAAGTTTGTTTCGTTTTGTTTAAATTTTCATTTAAAAAAAAGGGGTAGATATTGTGTGCAAAATCTCTTTCAGGTTACAGAACTCAAAGGATTGGAATTGCTTGCTAAAAATTGCACCGCTTTGCTTGCTTGCTAAAAAAAATTTGCCGCTAAAAAAATTGCTAATAAATTCAGACCCTCTGGTATTGTTCTCTTCTCTCTTGTTTTTATTTAATTGCATTGTTGTTTGCTTGCATTTGCATTTTAAAAAAATCCATAAACAAATAAAAATTCATCGTAGTTGCATCGTTAATTCACGTTTAATTTCGGTTTTGCATTCATTTAGTTTTGTTTTTATTTTATTTTAAGGACATTATTATATAATGACAAATTGGTTTCTTTCCAATGATTTATTTCTCGGTGTCTAGACTACGGCAGAGTAATAACCGTCTATAAATATTACGGTGATTCGTAAATATTATATCGGTTGTTCCTTTGAAGGTACTTCAACCTTCGGTTGCATTGCTAGGGTGATTCCTGGTGCACCGATAACTCCTGTTCGTTAACTGGCTGAGAAATCTTTTGTTGAAATTAATCTAACCGTCATTATATAATTTTAGAAATTTGTAAATAGGTAATTCGCATTCATATAGTTACATTAGGTTCATGCATATATAAAAGAAAAAAAATCAAAATGAAAAAAGAATTGTTTGTAAATAATCTTTAAGCATTTAGTTTTTTTTCTTATCATTCAAAAATCCAAAAAAATAATTAAAAAAACTAAAATTCAAAAAAAACATTTTTCTTTTTTGAATATTTCCTTTTCTCTTTAAACTTAAAAATAAAATAAAAAATAAAACAAAACCATTTCTTTTGAAAATGTCTCAATTTCCTTATTTTCATGGATATTACGATATTAGCGAAAATCAATATAATCTATATAATTTTACACCAAATTCACATGGATATTTTAATAACAACTGTTGTACAAACAATTTGGATTTTACACCACCAACTTTTCAAAATTTTCAAACTAATCCTGATTTTACACCACCAAATTTTCAAAATGATGATCAACCCTCAAGTTTTGAAATAAGTATTCAATCTCAACTTGAAGAAATTCAGTCTCTAGTTGAAGAATGTCGAAGATTAAATGAATCAATTTCGAACTCATTTCCAAATTTAAATTCAAATGATTTTGATTATAACCCTAGCTAATTCAATTTCGGACTCCAAAATGAATTTCAAATTCAAAATGGAAATGTGGATAACTTTTCAAATGATTTTGGCAATGGGAATAATTTCAATGATGGTGCGATTAACGATTTTTGTTCTCAACAATTTCAAACTACTCAAGTTAATAATTATAAGTTTGATTTTGTCGAGCAAATGAACGAAATTTTTGATAATCACACGAATTTGGTATTTGAAACATACTTGAAACGACGTGACCAACAAAATCAAGTTTCAACGTGTGGCGATTTGATCGATAATCCACCTTTTCCCACAATTGATGATTTTAAAATAACAACTTTCGAAATGGAAAATAACAATCTTAACGAAGTTGTTAATAATACGGTAATTGATTTGGATTTCATTTCTTTTGAGAAGGTGGAACAAAATTTAAAATTCAATCTTCCTTTTTCTGAAAATTTGAAAATAACAACTTTAGACTTGGAAAATGATATAAGTAATGAAGTTGTTAATAATTCAAAGGAAGATGAATTTGATGAAAACGAATTTTTTGGACTTTTCGAAAAAGAGTTGAATTGTGAAAGAGTAGAGTTGAATCACCATTTGGATTTTGAAATCGATATTTTTGAACAAATTTTCAATGATAAATTTGAAATTCAAATTGGTGAAATTAAAGATGAATTTCAACCATTAATTCAATCTACCCCCAAAATCATCGAAAATAAAGCAACTCATTCGATTTTTAATAAAACAGCATTTGTTTTTCCAAATCTAGGTCTAACTTCAAAAGCTTTTACGATTTGGTTTTTCGAGCTTAAACTATGTCTCTCATACTTGAAGAGACAAATGAATCGGTCTTTAGAAGACCGTTTCATTTACTTCTTGTCAATATATTTTCTAATATATTGTAAATATTTTTTTCTCTTTTCTATTGTAAATATAGCACATATTTTCAAAAAAAAAAAACTTTTCTCCTTCCACTTCGGTTAACTGTGGGGACACAGTCAAAATCAAGTGTGGGGGAGTTTCCTATTTATTTTGGTTTTTGCATAGATTTCGCTCTTCTTTTCTTTTTTTCATTCAAAAAAAAAATTCAAAAAAAATTGCATTTTAATTTACTTTTAAATGGGCACGATGAAGTAAATATACGGTTTTGGTCGTACGATTAAAATACTTGGAATTTTACTTCTCTTGACGGATAACGAAAGAAAAGTTTGAATTATGAGCAAACTTAGTGTAACCGGTATATAGGGAAATTCATAGGTGATGAGTATGAAGTGTTTTCTAAATTGTAATCCGATTAAATGAGTGGTTGATTTAGATTACTTACATTAACATTTTAGATCGTTTAAGTGAAGCTGTGCTAAGATACTCTCGCTAAACTCTCTCTCTCTCTTAAGTTAAAAAAAAGGAATGTATATAGATATAATAATCCAAGGGTATCCAACATTGCTAGTACATATGGCGTTGGTGTGCACACCTGCCAAGCTCTCTTCGACACCTTGTTGACAAAGTCAGCATCGGTATATCTTAGTCTCATTTCATAAGTTGGTGTATATAGATATAATAATCCAAGGGTATCCAACATTGCTGGTACATCTGGCGTTGGTGTGCAAAACCGCCAAGCTCTTTCCGACACCTTGTTGACAAAGACAGCGTCGGTATACCTTGGTCTCATTTTATGAGATTGGACACCTTAGGATTACTGACCCTCACGTAAGTCGTAATGCAGTGTAGAGGTGGTATACCAAGGTATTTGTAAATAATAATAATAATGTAAATATTTTGTAATAAAGAGAGAGTTAACACTTGAAATCCAAGCACACTCTTCACTTATTTGACCTAACTTGCTAACCAAAAGTAAATGAAGATGCCAATGTATGATTGTTGATATCGATTACAAAATTCATTTCATATTTGCACTATGTTTCTACCAAAACAACTGGCCAAGCTGGAGGAGTTTGTAGTGATAACTGACTTTTGTTTGAAGTTTTGATTAGTAACGGACTTAAATTTCATAGTGATGACCCAAACTTGTGTTAACTCCTTCGTGTTATAATTTAAAAGTAAATTACCCATTTGTAAATTCTCTTTTAAAAACTTGCATTCATCTTGTGAATATTTTCGAATCTTGCATTTTGTAAATATTTTGTGCGTTTAACATTTAGATTTTGTGGGTAGTATCCGCTAAAAACCCTCACGAGACAACACTCGTCCTACTGGGGACACCCAGAGGTTTAATGGCTTGTTGCATACGCTCAATGCAATCGTGCTCCCTATGAAAACAGATTTATCTTAGTTTTGTCGTTATCTTATTCGAGGACGAATAAAAAGATAAGTGTGGGGGTATTTGATGTGCACGTAAAATTGCACATTTATATTCACATATTTATTCTTGTTAATTAAATAAATGAACATTTTGGGGTGTTTTATACGATCAAACCATATTTTAAATATTTTCAAAATCGTCACTCGTTTTGGGAAAATTGATCACTTATGCATGTTTTATTTTGTGATTGCATTTACTTGTTCTTTGTTATTGTCTCTAATAGGAATTTTGGAGCACAAATAATGCATACACATGAAGATTTGGAGCACAAGTGCATGCATACAAAGGAATGAAGAGGAAATAATTCTCATACATGATCATGGAGGATCCCACCTCTCAAATTAACCTCTTTCTCTTAAGCTTCTTATTAAAGACTAACTGAATGAGACAAAAGGCCTCATGCATCCTACATGACTCATTAGTGGCTAAGAGAGGATTAGAAGCTTCATGAAGGGTCATTTTGGGGATTTCCCATTATGAGAGATTAGGGTTTGTGATCTTGTATATATACCCCCTTTATGTTCATTTATCCATCCTCTCTTTTATTCTATCTTTGGATCCTCTCTCTTATCCATTTTAGTTTAGTTTAGTTGAGGATCAAAAGCTCTCTTCTATTTCTATGGCTACTTAGCCATTTTCTTTATGTAACTTTTTATTTCAATGCAATTTAATTTCATATTCATTTACTTTTTGTTGATGGCTTAGATTTAATTTCATGTTTATAGCTTAGCTTTACTTTATGCACTAGTGTATATTTACTTTATGTTCTTAGTTTAGTTCTCTTCTTATTCTACTTAGTTTTTCTTTCATTTTACTTTATTTTCTAATGTTGAAACTTAGTTGTGTTGATATGATAACACATATGAGTGGATAATCCCTTGATTTAAGGGTAATGATGCTCTCTAACTTTGTGTAAGTTCAACATGTGTATGATTTGTGATCTTTAATATGTGTTTAATGTTAGTGAATATTGATGTAAGTTTATATATATGGGTTTGATAGCTTATGTTGCATTTGCAAATGAGCTATTCTTATTCAATATAAACACAAGTTACATCAACATTTGCTAAGTGATTATTGATTTTGAAATGAAAGTATGAACAAAATTTGATGGTCTATAGTTCTGGCCAATAGTGCATAGACCATACTTAGAATAGTTTTGCTTTAGTTTCATTTTCATGAGAATCATAAGTGGTTTAAATGTTGCATTTATATCACTTATTGAGATCATACATTGTACGTTTGACAACTTACATAAATGTGAGAGTGGATTTACCTCTAAATTACTCTCTAATTTCATATTTAGCTCTCAACTTAGTTTCTAGTTTTCATTAGTTTTTATTAGTTAGAACAATTCAAAGTTTGGTTTAATTTGAGTGAATAAAATTGAAATTACTTCTTTCCCTGTGGATCGACTCGCACTCACTATGTATTACAATAGTACGTCGTGCACTTGCGGTTATTTCAATATTTGGGACGATTTTCTAATTCAATAGAAATATCGTTTTGCGAACAAGTGCTCTCAAAAGATACTCGTAGGATGCGAGTCAAGGGGGAGACTGTTAGGAAGCTTGTGTACGTGATTGGGTGTGTGTTGCTGTTGTGAAAACACTATGTTAGTTATTTGTGAGACTTCCTTGGTAGCTTGTGATGTAATTGTTTTTATTGATTTCTAGCTTAATTATCACCCTACATGATGAATTATTATCTTGGACTAGGAAGTGTATTTAACAAGTAGAAAGTACGCCTATCTCCTGTAGTGTTGTTTTGCCTCGCATGTTGTTAAGGAGGAATGATGGTTTGGATACAATAGTCCCACATCACAGAGTAAATTGAAGGAATTGTGTACAAACATGAGATGGTAGGCACGTAACATAAGGGATTCCTTTTGTTATATGAGAGTTGTGTGTCAGCTCATATGCGTGTAAGAAATGGGGCTTTGTTCCGACCGTCGTTACATAACACACTGTAAAAAGAGATAGCTACCCCACGAGTTTTTCACGGTTTTTGGACTGCGTACAGATATAGCTTTGCAATACGCACTAATTTTACCCCAATATATACAATAAAACTGGTATGAGCACACGTATAGGTGGACGCGGTCAGCTAACCAACAAGATCGGTTAATACTTTCGGTTAACTAAAAATGAACGACGGTTCGATTAAGCGTCGATCGCTTAATAATAATATTGGTATGGTCCTACTGACCAAATGGTTACCCTAAACCAGGGTTAACCGTTGTATTTACATGGTTAATCGATGGAATTAAATGGTTAATCGATTACTCAGTTAACCATTTAAACAACATCAGTTGGCTGTTTGTTAGCTGATAATATACAAATGGTTAACCGATTAACCAACATTCTACTCAACATATAGTTCACTTATGCCGGTGAGGAGTTGCAAATTGCAACTGCAGCCTAAACAAAAACAAAGTTCAAAAAACATAAAATGGTCCAAAATTGTAGGGTGCAAGTTGCAGTTTACAAGCTATAAACATACAAATAGAAGGTCAGTTTTGTTGTCCCTCATTTGTTATTATCAGTTTTTTATTTTTTCCAACTTACTTTCGTCACCTATATATAACTTATCCATTATAACTGAACTCTCCCATATCTTGTAAATATATAGTGATATAGATTATTATACCTATATTTTAATCATACTACAAGAGAAACGTGTATTCCAACGCCTTGTTTCCAACATCCGCCAACGGCAAATTAGAATCCGTGATAGCCGATGAAATAAAGGCCGTTGGAAGTCGTTGGAATCAATCGAGATATCTCCTGCACCACCCAGCCGATGCTCATTATCTTTCCCCAAATTAAACGTTCACCCCCTTCCAACGATTTTTCTTCCTCAAATTGGCTCTCCATCGTTCTCTGGCCACTGCAACCCCCTCCGACGCCATCTAGAAGGTGCTTCAGCCCATCTTCATCTTTCTTTTCTCTCTAAATTAGGTATTTGGTCTAAATCTAGGTTTAGGGTTTTATTTAATTTTAGGTTTAATTTGATGTTTTATTGATTTCTAGTTGTTACAATGTGCATATTATACCATGTTACTCCCTAATTGCTAGTAACACCACCGTACTAATGTTGAAATGTTTAATTTCGGGTGTTCATGAGATATGTGTGTGCGTGTGTGTTCATGAGAGCATGCACCCGATATGTGTGTGTGTGTGTGTGTTCATGAGATAATACTTTACGTAGTTACTTTAAGAACCAACAAAACCTTGCTGATGATTTTAGCTACGTGATTGCCAATATTTAAAGGGTTCTTTTACATATGGATTGTATGTGCTTGCTATAGGCCTACGTTTGTGTAACAAATTTGGAACAGATAATATTATAGTGAAGCGCGCTTTATATTGAACTAATAATGTAAGTAAAAATATGAAAGACTTAGGAAAAGGCAACAAATAACAATGTAAAAAGTCATGTAAATCATTTTGATATCTAAATCATTTTGACTTCTTGGCATTTATATTGTTTATTTAGTTGCTTTCAAAAGAGATTTTCAACTGATATTTTTTTTAAGAAAATAAAAGTTTTTCATGCACACATTATAAACGATATTTAAAAGAATTTCTTATTTAAATTGTTCACCCTACTAAAGTAGATGTAGACTAAAAAATAGAACTCAAAGAATAATGTAAAAAGACATGTAAAGGGTTTCTTAATCGGATATTTAATTTGCGCATATTCTCAAAATGCATCTTTATTCATTCATGTTGTGTTGCTCATATTCATATTATTTGCGCATTTTAGTTACATATTCTCAAAGTCAATGCTTATATCTTTGCTGTAGGTATACTGTAACGACACGGGTTTTGCCCGGACCTAATCGATCGCTAAACCGACCAAGACCGTTCGAATCCCGCATACGCTAACTTTGGGTATACAACACATCAGAACAAATAACAGAAGACTTCAATAAACATCATAATAATGTTACATCAGAGTACAGAATATCAGAGTATATCGATAATAATACACAGCGGAAGATAAATTTACATAAATGTAAAACAGTGCACAGCGGAAATATAAACTACACAGCGGAAGACTGTAAATGTCTGGACACAGCTTAAAGCTTCAATCCAGAATCCTGCTCAAAACATCTGCAAAATAAAACTACTCGACTGCCCGTGTGGAAAATAGGGGCACCCGAGTTCGCAAGGGGAAAGCAAACTACAGGTCAGTCATGGGACTGGTGTGAGAACTCAAAAACAGTTGTTAACTTTGTTCAAAGATAATGCAAATCACGGGACCACGCCACTTTCGCGGAACGGGTTTACCCCCATGAAAGCCAGTGTATAAACAACAATCAATATAGATATATGGATCTACTATGCATCAATCAACATGCAATATCCCAATCTACCCACTTAGATTAATCACTACACTTAGATTTTCTAAATCCAATTCAATTTACAGAAATTATTCCTTTGGATTTTATTCCCGATTTCTTATTTCAAATCATTTGAAATACCTATCTAACTTTCTATCTTAAAGTAGATTTCACTTCGGGATTTCAAATCAAATCATTTTGAAATGTGAATTCCAAAACATAACAATGCATACAAACAAGTATGCAACCAAATATCGTGCTCCCCATCGACAAGGCAAAGGGTACGCACCTCGCAACTCGATATATATATGTGCACCTACCCCACATAGGAGTAGGCTACACCGACGATGCACCTCCCACTCATGGAGAGCATACACCGCCCTCTCACCCATACTTTTAGTCTCAGGGTTACCCGAATCTTTAGCCACATACTAAATCATTTCATATCCCGAAGTAGGGAAAATCATTTCACAACATAATAATCACAAGTACTTTCAAAATATAGTACTTCACATCTGTAATTCACGCATATGATCAGTCACTATTAATCACATAACCTTTGAGCTCGTACGTCTCAAAGAAGGGTGTTAAGCAAGAGAATAAATTCTCCGCCACCAAACAGATACATCATTAATAGCAACTGATCGAATACGCGATGAACCACAATGTAACATATAATACATTTCTAAATCATTTTAGAAATCATCGGGTTTTGGGCCTCGAAATCCTTTCTGTTTTATAAAACATTTTTATAAAACATTCCCTGTCCAAAATCGGGAATACATTTCTTTTCACTTAAGAAAAATATCATTTCACAATCATTCGTTAAATTTGAAATGAACACAACATCGCTAAACACCTTATCGTCAAATCGTGAAGTGTTTCACAAGGCGTTAGCACACAGATATTTTCAACCCAACCCAATGCTAAATGTAAAAGCATATTTTGCTCATAAACTGGTCGAGCACAATCCAAACCATCAATCAATCAAATTTGACATTAAATATAAGGTTTTGAATAGAGGTAGTATTGACTTATATTCAACATCAAATCCTGAAACCGACAGATATCATATCGGGAATAACGATATCGATATCTTCCAAATTCCCATCACGATATCTGTATAATCACGGAATCCAATATCGAAAATATCCAAAGATAATTTCAATTCAAATCTAATCCAATTTATTTATTTATAACCATTGGATTATCTTTCTAGTTAATAACTAGTTCATTTCGATAAAAATCTATTTTTATCTTTTCAAATATGGAGTTTTTCATCCCAATTCTTCACAAATCATTTCTTATGATTTTACACAAATTATTACTATTTTTAATAATTTTATCAAGGCCCGTACAGTCGATTTCCATCAACGGCCATCGAACTGCACTTACAACGACCTTTTTTCGAATTTGATTTGGACGTAATTCCAAATCCAACCGTTAGATTTCAAATTTCTAATATTCCTTAGAAAGCTCTTTTCGATACGAACCCGACGGTTCTGATTTCAGGAGAATCCGACGGTCGGATCTCCCGTAATGTCTGTTTGAAATAAATGGTCGAAATTCACGAACTGCCGCGGCGCGGCGCGTTCTATTCGGGCAATTATATTATATATATAATATGTATAATATATATTTCGTCGATTTCTATTTAAAACGAATTTTATAAATCGTTTTAAATTCCTTTCAAAATTCATTTCAACTTCCATTTCAATTCAAAGCAAAATTGAATTCTTCTTTATAAATTCGTGTTAAAATTCATTTCTATTCAATTCAAATTTCAATTCAATTTGAATTCATTTCATTTCGCATTCAATTGATTTTGAATTCGTTTTCAATTCAATTCGGCTTCAAAGTCGTTTTATATTCGATTCAAATTCATTTCTAAATCTTTGTATATTCAATTCATTTCGAAATCTTTGTATATTCAACTCATTTCGAAATCGCTATATATTCAATTCATTTCGAAATCGCTATATATTCAATTCATTTCGAAATCGCTATATATTAAATTCATTTCGAAATCGCTATATTCAATTCAATTCGAAATCGCTATATTCAATTCAATTCGAAATCGCTATATTCAATTCAATTCGAAATCGCTATATTCAATTCAATTCGAAATCGCTATATTCAATTAAATTCGAATCCATTTTCTATTCTATTCAATTCGAATTCATTTTCTATTCTATTCAATTCGAATTCATTTTCTATTCTATTCAATTCGAATTCATTTTCTATTCTATTCAATTCGAATTCATTTTCTATTCTATTCAATTTGAATTCATTTTCTATTCTATTCAATTCGAATTCATTTTCTATTCTATTCTATTCGAATTCATTTTCTATTCTATTCAATTCGAATTCATTTTCTATTCTATTCAATTCGAATTCATTTTCACAATTCATATATATATATCGTTTTCACTTTTCATATATATTCGATATTTTCACTTTCAATATATTCGATATTTTCACTTTCAGTATATTCGATATTTTCACTTTCAGTATATTCGATATTTTCACTTTCAGTATATTCGATATTTTCACTTTCAATATATTCGATATTTTCACTTTCAATATATTCGATATTTTCACTTTCCGTATATTCGATATTTTCACTTTCAATATCAATCAAACAAACAAGCCATCCATGGTCTGTGGATGACGGGTGTCGGGTGCTACTAAACACCGTCTACATCCTAGTATATATATATAACTAGAAAAGTAAAATTAAAAGGTGAGAAGTTCTCACCGAGAAGCTAAACCAAACGTCGCGACTCTTCATATGTAGGAAATCTCCATCGTTCTTTCGCCAAGATCTGTTTCACGCGGTATATGTTAAAAATCACATTTTTATTTCAATTCTAAAATTATATTTTTATTTCGCCAAAATTTATGTTCTTACTTCGCTAAAAAAAAAATATTTTTATTCAACCAAAGATCTCATTTTTATACTTCTAAAAATCGAATCTTTTTACTTCTAAAAATCGAATCTTTTTAATTCTAAAATCGAATCTTTTTAATTCTAAAATCGAATCTTTTTTTATTTTAAAAATCGAATCTTTTTATATTTCAAAACCAAATCTTTTTCGCTAGACCATATATAAATGTCGTATTTTTATACTTCTAAAGATCAAATCTTTATATCATTAAAAATCAAATCTTTATAATTAAAAATCAAATCTTTACCTTATAAAAATCTCGACTTTGCTATGATAAAAATCTCAACTTTGCACGTATAAAAATATCAACTTTACTATGATAAAAATCTCAACTTTGCACGCATAAAAATATGAATTTGCATATCATAAAAATCTAATTACTGTTTATTTAATAATTTAAATAACCTAATTTACATAATAATAAAACAAATAAACAAAAGAAAAATCAAAAACACTCACTGTTGGTTCGATTTTCTCAGAGAAGGGGGGAGGGGAAGAGTGGCTCGCCAGACTGCAGGGGGGGTCAGCGACGCTGTGGCGGTCGCGGTCAGGAAGGGGGCTCGCGGTTTCGAGCCTCTCCGAAGAGGAGGGAGAGAACGGGGGGCTGCGCTTCGGTTTGGAGAAAGGCGGGAGGGTCGCGGTGGCTCAGGGGAGGAGTGGGTGGTGGGGCGCCGGCCGGAGACAGCGGCGATGGCCCCTGGAAGGGCGCGACGGGTTTTGAACTAAGGCGGCGGTTTTTTTCTGTTTTGAAATTAGGTTTAGAAATGAGAGAGAAAAGAAAAAGGGGTGCTGTATATATAATAATATATATAATTTTTTAATTTTATTTTTTTAAAATCCTAAAAGTAACTTTCTATTTTGAACTCGAACCCACCGACTGTCATTCCTAGCTAATTACCCCTATTCCGAACACAATGAGATATGTATCGCAAGCCAATTTGATCGTTTCGATCAGTTTCCGTTAAATTTTCATTTAAATCACTTTATTGAATTTTAAACGTACATTCCAAATTACTGGGGCCACATACTAACTAGAAAAATTCCCAAAAAATATTTTCTAGCTTCGTATTGACGATACGGTCCTAACAAAACTAGTTTCGTTGAATTCTGAGACCGTTTGAAAAATGGCCAATTTCCAGTCGATTAAAATCAACTGAAACCGGTCAAACGCGTTTTCTTTTGCCACGCTCACATATTGATTCTAAAAATTATGAAATTTGGAATCTAGCAATAACTTAACATCACAGACCCAACAAAACTGGTTTCGTCGGAATCCGAGGTCGTTTGCAAAATGTCCATTTTTAAGGGCCTGAATTCCATAGCGACTATTCAGAATTTTCAACTGGACATATCTTTTGATTCCCGATATGAAATCTTGATTTTTCGAATTCGATAGAAAGATATTATCAATTAGATCCTATCATTTTTGGTTTCACTAAAATCCGGATTGTTTTGCACCCGGTACGTTCAATTGAAGTTTGAAATCGAATTATCGAACTACCGCGCCATTTTCAATTCCTTTTATATATATAAATAAATATTTATATTCTAACGACGACGCGTATAATATATACGTTCGAATTATATTCTAAAATAAATTTTCTCGTCGATATTATTTAAAATAATTCATTTTAAATAATCAAAATTCGCTAAAATAGCAAAAATAAAAATTTCAAACTGGCTCGCATTTTACGGGTTGTTACAATCTCCCCCACTTAAAACTTTTCGTCCCCGAAAAGGAACAAAGTCGAAAGTGGTTTGATTAATCAACTCTACGTTCGGTCTGGCTTCCATTCTCCAACTTTTCAGTTTCTGAGAATTTTCAAATTTTCAAAAATTTGGCTAACACCCTAAATTTTCGAAAAATTTCACCATAACCTCCCCTGCACCGGGAGCATCAGGGAATTTCAAATAGCTTCCCCGGTCCTTCAGATCTCAAAAAGAAAAAGAAAAAGCCAAGCGGCTAGCCAATAGGCTCACAAAATCATCATCGCCCAAACAAAACAGGAAATTATGTAGTAAACATGTACCTATTTGTCGGGCAAACAAATTTTATTCTCTGCTCTAGCCTCCTTGCTATGACCTGTTCAATATAAGTATGTATATGCAAGCAAATGCGACCAATTTTAATACAATTTACTATTTGGTTCAATTGGCTAAATGGTTAAAAATTATCAAACAAGTAAACCAACAACACAAACATCAATCAATTAATTGATTATATTTTCAAATATATAATTTTATATATTTAAAATCATATTTTCTAAAATCAGATTATATATAATCACAAATACGTTATTTATAAACAAATAACTCTCGACTCATTCTAGGGCATTTCTAACCCCATCTCTAACGAGTCACTCATTCTAGAATGCTACTGATTCAATTTCTAATGGGGATTCTTTTATAGGACATTACTAATCCTACCTCTGATGAGTCTTTTGTTCAGTTCTAATGAGTTGTACCCCAAAGATTTGAGTTTAACCAAAGCTCTGATACCACGTGTAACGACACGGGTTTTGCCCGGACCTAATCGATCGCTAAACCGACCAAGACCGTTCGAATCCCGCATACGCTAACTTTGGGTATACAACACATCAGAACAAATAACAGAAGACTTCAATAAACATCATAATAATGTTACATCAGAGTACAGAATATCAGAGTATATCGATAATAATACACAGCGGAAGATAAATTTACATAAATGTAAAACAGTGCACAGCGGAAATATAAACTACACAGCGGAATACTGTAAATGTCTGGACACAGCTTAAAGCTTCAATCCAGAATCCTGCTCAAAACATCTGCAAAATAAAACTACTCGACTGCCCGTGTGGAAAATAGGGGCACCCGAGTTCGCAAGGGGAAAGCAAACTACAGGTCAGTCATGGGACTGGTGTGAGAACTCAAAAACAGTTGTTAACTTTGTTCAAAAATAATGCAAATCACGGGACCACGCCACTTTCGCGGAACGGGTTTACCCCCATGAAAGCCAGTGTATAAACAACAATCAATATAGATATATGGATCTACTATGCATCAATCAACATGCAATATCCCAATCTACCCACTTAGATTAATCACTACACTTAGATTTTCTAAATCCAATTCAATTTACAGAAATTATTCCTTTGGATTTTATTCTCGATTTCTTATTTCAAATCATTTGAAATACCTATCTAACTTTCTATCTTAAAGTAGATTTCACTTCGGGATTTCAAATCAAATCATTTTGAAATGTGAATTCCAAAACATAACAATGCATACAAACAAGTATGCAACCAAATATCGTGCTCCCCATCGACAAGGCAAAGGGTACGCACCTCGCAACTCGATATATATATGTGCACCTACCCCACATAGGAGTAGGCTACACCGACGATGCACCTCCCACTCATGGAGAGCATACACCGCCCTCTCACCCATACTTTTAGTCTCAGGGTTACCCGAATCTTTAGCCACATACTAAATCATTTCATATCCCGAAGTAGTGAAAATCATTTCACAACATAATAATCACAAGTACTTTCAAAATATAGTACTTCACATCTGTAATTCACGCATATGATCAGTCACTATTAATCACATAACCTTTGAGCTCGTACGTCTCAAAGAAGGGTGTTAAGCAAGAGAATAAATTCTCCACCACCAAACAGATACATCATTAATAGCAACTGATCGAATACGCGATGAACCACAATGTAACATATAATACATTTCTAAATCATTTTAGAAATCATCGGGTTTTGGGCCTCGAAATCCTTTCTGTTTTATAAAACATTTTTATAAAACATTCCCTGTCCAAAATCGGGAATACATTTCTTTTCACTTAAGAAAAATATCATTTCACAATCATTCGTTAAATTTGAAATGAACACAACATCGCTAAACTCCTTATCGTCAAATCGTGAAGTGTTTCACAAGGCGTTAGCACACAGATATTTTCAACCCAACCCAATGCTAAATGCAAAAGCATATTTTGCTCATAAACTGGTCGAGCACAATCCAAACCATCAATCAATCAAATTTGACATTAAATATAAGGTTTTGAATAGAGGTAGTATTGACTTATATTCAACATCAAATCCTGAAACCGACAGATATCATATCGGGAATAACGATATCGATATCTTCCAAATTCCCATCACGATATCTGTATAATCACGGAATCCAATATCGAAAATATCCAAAGATAATTTCAATTCAAATCTAATCCAATTTATTTATTTATAACCATTGGATTATCTTTCTAGTTAATAACTAGTTCATTTCGATAAAAATCTATTTTTATCTTTTCAAATATGGAGTTTTTCATCCCAATTCTTCACAAATCATTTCTTATGATTTTACACAAATTATTACTATTTTTAATAATTTTATCAAGGCCCGTACAGTCGATTTCCATCAACGGCCATCGAACTGCACTTACAGCGACCTTTTTTCGAATTTGATTTGGACGTAATTCCAAATCCAACCGTTAGATTTCAAATTTCTAATATTCCTTAGAAAGCTCTTTTCGATACGAACCCGACGGTTCTGATTTCAGGAGAATCCGACGGTCGGATCTCCCGTAATGTCTGTTTGAAATAAATGGTCGAAATTCATGAACTGCCGCGGCGCGGCGCGTTCTATTCGGGCAATTATATTATATATATAATATATATAATATATATAATATATATTTCGTCGATTTCTATTTAAAACGAATTTTATAAATCGTTTTAAATTCCTTTCAAAATTCATTTCAAGTTCCATTTCAATTCAAAGCAAAATTGAATTCTTCTTTATAAATTCGTGTTAAAATTCATTTCTATTCAATTCAAATTTCAATTCAATTTGAATTCATTTCATTTCGCATTCAATTGATTTTGAATTCGTTTTCAATTCAATTCGGCTTCAAAGTCGTTTTCTATTCGATTCAAATTCATTTCTAAATCTTTGTATATTCAATTCATTTCGAAATCTTTGTATATTCAATTCATTTCGAAATCGCTATATATTCAATTCATTTCGAAATCGCTATATATTCAATTCATTTCGAAATCGCTATATATTAAATTCATTTCGAAATCGCTATATTCAATTCAATTCGAAATCGCTATATTCAATTCAATTCGAAATCGCTATATTCAATTCAATTCGAAATCGCTATATTCAATTAAATTCGAATCCATTTTCTATTCTATTCAATTCGAATTCATTTTCTATTCTATTCAATTCGAATTCATTTTCTATTCTATTCAATTTGAATTCATTTTCTATTCTATTCAATTCGAATTCATTTTCTATTCTATTCAATTCGAATTCATTTTCTATTCTATTCAATTCGAATTCATTTTCTATTCTATTCAATTCGAATTCATTTTCACAATTCATATATATATATCGTTTTCACTTTTCATATATATTCGATATTTTCACTTTCAATATATTCGATATTTTCACTTTCACTATATTCGATATTTTCACTTTCAGTATATTCGATATTTTCACTTTCAGTATATTCGATATTTTCACTTTCAGTATATTCGATATTTTCACTTTCAGTATATTCGATATTTTCACTTTCAATATATTCGATATTTTCACTTTCAATATATTCGATATTTTCACTTTCCGTATATTCGATATTTTCACTTTCAATATCAATCAAACAAACAAGCCATCCATGGTCTGTGGATGACGGGTGTCGGGTGCTACTAAACACCGTCTACATCCTAGTATATATATATAACTAGAAAAGTAAAATTAAAAGGTGAGAAGTTCTCACCGAGAAGCTAAACCAAACGTCGCGACTCTTCATATGTAGGAAATCTCCATCGTTCTTTCGCCAAGATCTGTTTCATGCGGTATATGTTAAAAATCACATTTTTATTTCAATTCTAAAATTATATTTTTATTTCGCCAAAATTTATGTTCTTACTTCGCAAAAAAAAAAAAAAAAATTATTCAACCAAAGATCTCATTTTTATACTTCTAAAAATCGAATCTTTTTACTTCTAAAAATCGAATCTTTTTAATTCTAAAATCGAATCTTTTTTTATTTTAAAAATCGAATCTTTTTATATTTCAAAACCAAATCTTTTTCGCTAGACCATATATAAATGTCGTATTTTTATACTTCTAAAGATCAAATCTTTATATCATTAAAAATCAAATCTTTATAATTAAAAATCAAATCTTTACCTTATAAAAATCTCGACTTTGCTATGATAAAAATCTCAACTTTGCACGTATAAAAATATCAACTTTACTATGATAAAAATCTCAACTTTGCACGCATAAAAATATGAATTTGCATATCATAAAAATCTAATTACTGTTTATTTAATAATTTAAATAACCTAATTTACATAATAATAAAACAAATAAACAAAAGAAAAACCAAAAACACTCACTGTTGGTTCGATTTTCTCAGAGAAGGGGGGAGGGGAAGAGTGGCTCGCCAGACTGCAGGGGGGGTCAGCGACGCTGTGGCGGTCGCGGTCAGGAAGGGGGCTCGCGGTTTCGAGCCTCTCCGAAGAGGAGGGAGAGAACGGGGGGCTGCGCTTCGGTTTGGAGAAAGGCGGGAGGGTCGCGGTGGCTCAGGGGAGGAGTGGGTGGTGGGGCGCCGGCCGGAGACGGCGGCGATGGCCCCTGGAAGGGCGCGACGGGTTTTGAACTAAGGCGGCGGTTTTTTTCTGTTTTGAAATTAGGTTTAGAAATGAGAGAGAAAAGAAAAAGGGGTGCTGTATATACAATAATATATATATTTTTTTTTAATTTTATTTTTTTAAAATCCTAAAAGTAACTTTCTATTTTGAACTCGAAATCGAACCCACCGACTGTCGTTCCTAGCTAATTACCCCTATTCCGAACACAATGGGATATGTATCGCAAGCCAATTTGATCGTTTCGATCAGTTTCCGTTAAATTTTCATTTAAATCACTTTATTGAATTTTAAACGTACATTCCAAATTACTGGGGCCACATACTAACTAGAAAAATTCCCAAAAAATATTTTCTAGCTTCGTATTGACGATACGGTCCTAACAAAACTAGTTTCGTTGAATTCTGAGACCGTTTGAAAAATGGCCAATTTCCAGTCGATTAAAATCAACTGAAACCGGTCAAACGCGTTTTCTTTTGCCACGCTCACATATTGATTCTAAAAATTATGAAATTTGGAATCTAGCAATAACTTAACATCACAGACCCAACAAAACTGGTTTCGTCGGAATCCGAGGTCGTTTGCAAAATGTCCATTTTTAAGGGCCTGAATTCCATAGCGACTATTCAGAATTTTCAACTGGACATATCTTTTGATTCCCGATATGAAATCTTGATTTTTCGAATTCGATAGAAAGATATTATCAATTAGATCCTATCATTTTTAGTTTCACTAAAATCCGAATTGTTTTGCACCCGGTACGTTCAATTGAAGTTTGAAATCGAATTATCGAACTACCGCGCCATTTTCAATTCCTTTTATATATATAAATAAATATTTATATTCTAACGACGACGCGTATAATATATACGTTCGAATTATATTCTAAAATAAATTTTCTCGTCGATATTATTTAAAATAATTCATTTTAAATAATCAAAATTCGCTAAAATAGCAAAAATAAAAATTTCAAACTGGCTCGCATTTTACGGGTTGTTACATATACTATGTCGACTGACCCTGCTTCTGGCTTTGGCTCGGGATCTGGCTCTAGACGACGTAGCATTACCCCGCATGCTGGTGAGGGTAGTAGCGGATAGCGAGCTCGTCCGGTTGTTTATTTGAAGCCTAAGGTTGAAAGGGCGTAATTATAAAATTAGCAGAATAACAATTAAATGTTTTTTAACATACTATAATTAACCATATAAAGTTCTAATTTATATTTAACGCATGGGATTTGAGTTAGAGCCATCTCAAACTGTTTTAGATATCTCTAAGGAGGCGTATATGGCCAGAATGAGCGATTTCTAGCCTAAGTGGAGCAAGATTCCAGCAGACGTCAAAAAGACTATCTGGCAAGATTTCCTGGTACGTTTATACCGCTTGGTCGTACGTCAAAGAGACTAATTAATTAAACACAAATAAATGAGATTAGTAAGATTTTCTCATTATACAGGGTGCAGTAGATGTGCAGGAGACTGACATGAGGCTAGTTAAGCGACATTGGAACTCGAAGGTCACCAAGAATTATAGAGAGAAGATGAATGAGCTTAAGAAACATGGAAAGCAACCAAAGTGGATGGATGATGATGTGTTCGAGAAGATGGTTGCATGGTGGGACACGTCTAAGTTCAAGGTAAATTTATAACGAATCTAAATTATTATTTTTGTCGATTTTAAATAATTTGTCAATATACATTTCCAGGCCGAGTCAGAAAGGAACTCCACAAACAGAAACAAGAATCCTGTAACTCATTGCGGAGGATCTAAGTCTTTCCAGCATCACCGCGAGGACTTGGTAAATTTGTTAATTATTACATTTGTAAATTGATTAGTTCAGTGATTGACAATGTCGAATTAATTATTCAAATTATTAACTGCAGGAACGATTTTCTAGACATTCCGTGTCATACATGGATGTCTTTACTCACACCCATGCATTCAGGAAGGTAGACGAGGCTGGCAATGTCACATATGAGTGGGATGATCAGGACAAGGCGATACGGGCATACATATGTGTATTTTAAATATTACAAGCATGAACTGATTAGTTTATTAATTACTAGTTACTGCAAAATAAAATCATCGTTTTAGTATTTGTCAAATGAAATTATATTTAGCATTATATGCAAAGTTACAGGAGGCACGGGCTCATGTGCTTGAGGATTTGGGTCGTGATGAGTTGACGCAGGAGGAGGAAGACAACTTATTCGATCCTGTTATGGAAAAAACACAGCGGAGCAGGCGTTACGGATTCGGCAACCTGACGGTAATATTCGTATAATATAAATTATTTACATCTACATTATTAAGTGTTTTTTTCTCTATTAAGATTGACTTCTACTAGAAATGCCTTCGTTCACTAATAATGATGTATGTATAACAAATTACTTGTATGATTTTGTTATGAATTCATTTTGTATGTTATAAAAATTGCATGTTATAAAAACTGTATGTTAGCATTATTAAAATGACTTTGAAATTGTATGTTATAACTTGTAAATAAAAATTACTTATTAAAATTACTTGTATAACAAATTACTTATATAAAAATTGCATGTTATGAATGTATGTTATAAAAATTGCATGTTATAAAACTGTATGTTAGCATTGTTAAAATGAGTTTGAAATTGTATGTTATAACAATTACATGTAAATAAAAATTACTTATTAAAATGACATGTATAACAAATTACTTCTATAAAAATTGCATGTTATGAATGTATGTTATAAAAAGTGCATGTTATAAAAATTGTATGTTAGCATTGTTAAAATGACTTTGAAATTGTATGTTTTAACAATTACTTGTAAATAAAAATTACTTATTAAAATTACTTGTATAACAAATTACTTGTATAAAAATTGCATGTTATGAAAATTATATGTTCACTAATATGATTTTGTTATGAATTCATTTTGTATGTTATAAAAATTGTATGTTAGCATTGTTAAAATGACTTTGAAATTGTATGTTATAACAATTACTTGTAAATAAAAATTATTTATTAAAATTACTTGTATAACAAATTACTTGTATAAAAATTGCATGTTAGAAAAATTGTATGTTAGCTATGATTGAGCATTGTTAGCTATGTTATAAAAATTGTATGTTAGCATTGTTAAAATGACTTTGAAATTGTATGTTAGCATTGTCAGCATTGTATGTTCACTAATATGATACTTGTATTTGCAGGTTCGACAAGACAACAAGGCACAAGACAAGGAAGAAATTAAAAAGTTGCTAGCGTTGATTGATCAGTTGCAAGACCAGAATCGCGTGCAGGGTATGCAGATTGAGCAACTGAATCAAAAGGTTGCAGAGTACATGCATAATCATGGTGACGTTCTCTCATCGTCTGCATCTGGTGATCAAAGCGACGATGCATCTTGAGGTATGTGTTTTGACGCTCGGTTGGGGATGTGTTTTGTTTTGATGTATGACAAGACAAGTTTGGATGTGTTTTGATGGTTTGTATATATTGGTACGCTTTATTGACACGTTTGGATGGTTGTATATGTTGGTACGCTTTGTGAACATGCTTGAATGATTTTTTTGAATGTGTAAATAGTTTTTGTTGTATATATATATATATATATATATATATATGTTTATGCGTTTTATTTTGATTGTTTGTGGTGTTAGTGGTATATATGTGTCGCATGATTGTGGAATTGATTGGAAATGCGACTGAAATAGAAATAAAATGAGGTGAGAAGGTCGGAAGGAAGCTGGTTTGCTATTATATAAAAAAAGTACCCAGTATTTTCAACCGATTCCAACGGCAGTATGGACATTGTTTTCAAACAGTTTCCAACGGTATTTACTGCTGAAAGCCGTTGCAACGGCCGTTAAAAACAATCCGTTGTGTCCGATGGAAGCCGTTGGAAGTCGTGAACACTATTCCAACGGCTTTTCCATATCCTTCAACAGCCGCCAACGACTAATAGCCGTTGGAATAGCCATATGTTCTTGTAGTGTCAAAAACATAAAAATAGAAAAACTTCACATCTTATGACTAGAGAAACAAAATTATTAATATGTAACTTCAGGAATTTTCCTTCTCCAGAAGAATCACACATCTTTTGTGATTCACTTCTGCTTCTTAATTCATATCCTCTTCTAAATTCAGATAAAGGTACATAGTTTTATTTTAGCCCTTTAAAATTATGAAAATTACCACAGATATGATGGTGAGTAGCGTGGATGGTCAAGCACTAGGTTTTGCCTGTGTATCCACTGCAGTAAGAAATGCGCAGCAAGAGGATATAAGAACGGGATATGTGAGCCTTAGGGAAATGAAAGGCCTAATCTATTTTTCTTTGGCTGGATATTACATGTATACTATATTTTTGCATAGTTCTAATCTAAGTCAGCTCCTTTTGTGAAGAAAATATCAAAACAATTGGTTCTGCATATGTGTCGGTATTATCAGCCTTTAGTATGGAGAATACGTGTGCCTGATATGCTAATATGATCAATGTACTCTACGAACATCCAATGCATTTCTTTGAACACAATGTGATTAACATGATTATGAAAATTTTGGATTCCCTGCTACCCCTTCAATTAGATCACACATTTAGTGAATGCAAAAAATAGTATAGTGCACAAATCAAACCATGTTATCGACAAGCTACAGTCTGCAGAATTAACAATTTGTTATGATTTAAGATCAATCATCCTTGAGGCTGGATTATATGATCATTTGCTAACAAGTAAAAAGTCCAAAGTATTTTAGGTTATATAAAATGCAAAAAAAAGTAGCTGAAACAAATGGAGTATTATTGAGTATTACAAAGAACATGGAACTTCTACTTGTACTTGCTAGGATTAACCATGAAGCTACGTATTAATATTTGTATTGCTGGGATTAGCAACGAAGCAACATATTAATATTGCTAGGATTAGCAGTGTACATGCTTATTATGATACAAATAAATGGAGTATATATTTTCTTAGAAAACTGAAAGGAAGGTTTGAGTTTGATTGACCGTATTACTTGTTAGCCTTTTTTCTCCATTGCTATCCCTGATTTGAGTTAAATTTCTTTTTCCAGAAGCTAGAGGTAGTTTTCGCCCTTACATGCTCTTAATATTTTAGTTATACATCAAACACTTGCACAGAAATGAAGCCTGAAACTAAAAGGAACCGGAACCCATCACTACAAGAAAAATACCCTATTGCAACTAGCTATTTGCAACAGGCGACAAATGATCGTTGCAGTAAATGATATTTAGCAACAGACCTATTATAGCAGTTGCAATAGATGAGATTTAGCAACATGCCTTTTTTTCCTGTTGCGAAAAACATATTTTTAGCAACTGTGCTTTCCTTCCTGTTGCAAAAACATATTTTTAGCAACTGTGCTTCCGTAACAGTTGCAATAAACATATTATTTGCAACTATGCTTCCAAGCCAGTTGCGAATAAATATCTTTAGCAACTGTTTTCGCCACTTGCAATAACTGTATTTTTTACAACTGATAAAGCCTATTGCGAAAAACATATTATTAAAAATCAGCATTAGCTTTTAATGATTAACTTTTACTAATTAATTTTAAATAGTTACTATTAAATGATTAAATAATAGTAATTATATAATAATTAAGATTAACATTTAATAATTATTAATTAATAATAAATTTTAAGTATTATAAAGTGATATTTATAACTGATAATTAGATACTATGAATTAATACTTTAATAATAAATAAAAACGAAGTAATTATTTAATAATTAATATAACGTCTAATGATTAATAATAAATATGCAGTAACTAATAATTCTTAATAGTAGTTAAGCAATATATATGTATGATTAACATTTAATTATATTCACGAAATAATAAGTAATCGGTAAAAATTAGTCAAAAAAGAGTTATATTTTAATAATTAATACGTACTAAATGTGTAATAATTAATATTAATAAGCAGTAACATATGGGTATAATTAACATTTAATAACTAATATTCAATTATAGATATTAAATAACAAACAATAATTAAAAAATAAGAAGTTAAATTTTTAATGATTAACAATTACTATTTATTAATGAATATTTAATATTTAATAAGTAATATTGAAACCAGTAATTAATAATTATTATATTTAATAATTATTAGTATAGCAGTACATTATGATAATAGCGTATGCCTGCTATAATGTTCAATGATTTATTATACTTGATAATAGTTATAATATTATAATTTATATCTACAATGTTCAACGATTTATTATACTTGATAATAATTATAATTTATATATGTAACAACTTCCCTGGTCATCAAACAGTGCGAGTGCAACAGCTTCAATATCCAACCCGTTTCGATTTCTAGAAACTTCATATTAGAAAACCGTTTTCCTACCTCCCTCGTCCCATACCAGCCGCCAAATTGAAAAATCCCTAAATCGCCTTTTCCTAAACCTAAATCGCCTTTTCCTCCATCAAAGACGTCGCAACAGCTCCTCTATCGAAGCCCGAGCTGCCTCGTTTTCGTATTGCCGAGCCCCGCTTCTCGCTCGTCACCTGCTGCTGGTGAGTTTTTAAACTCACGATTTATCTCGCCCTAAGTATTTTAACTTTGAAGTGAACTAGAATATATTAGTCAATCCTTATTAAATATTGGCTGCATTTGTTGCTGCAAAGTTCTTGTTTTGGCTTTGATTGTCGCTAGAGTTATTTGGGGGTTCGAATTAATACATACACCTGAGTGGGTTCGGGTATATCCTGATTGGCTTTAAGCTTGTAATTGTTTGGACGGTGAATTGTTACATATATTCACTTGTTGATACATGGTGAATACTTGAGTTATCTCTGCTTCTAAGTTTAACTGCACATCTTCATGATGAACTGAACCAATAGGTATAGTATTATATTCACTTGTAGATTGTGCACTCAAAGAAGTGATGAGTATTTGTAAATCTGATAGAAAACTAAAGAAAAAAAAATCAAGGGGGAACATATAGACCACCCATATTATCTTTTCATTAGTTGGCTCCTGTGCATAGAAATCAAATGGTCAGTAAGTATATCAAGGCCAAAGGTAAGAGAAACTGGGAAAAGAAGAAAAAAAAAAGTGGTACAATGTATTTTACCAGTTTGTTCTTTCATCCATGCATAAACGCCTCTTCTAAATGCTCTGTAAGATGTAACTATGAAACATGACAAATGAAATTTAAGTTTTACTTTCAACCCCTGGAAATATATGTCTATAAACCAAGACAATTTGGTCCTGTCTGTTTCCATTTTTAGCTTTTCATTTTAAAATTTCCAAGTCCATTTTCAATTAATAAATGCATAAACTACAGTCTGCATGCAGTGAAATCCAATTACTCAACCATGGTTAGTGTGAAAATCCATCAAAACTAAAACTAAGCATCTTTATTTTATTACACAATAAACATGTTGTTTAACTTACAAAACTGCAAATGCTTTTGAAATAGCCTGTCCAATAACCATTTGCTCGATCAGCATATCTAATATAATGAATAAATACTATTTGCATAACATCATTGAGTGAATTTTTAATAGGACCCAACCTATTCAACCATTAAACTCACGGGAAGAAGTCATCTATCTTGAGAGGCCAAGACTCATTGGCAGCATGTTTTGCATCTGTGTAAATAAAAGAGTTGAGTAAAGTGCGTGGACCTGTCCATCCTTGTAGTAAAGAAAAAAAACCTATGTTATAATTTACCTTCTAGTAAGCTGTAAACTTAGAATGAAACCAAACAGCGTCACAGCAGTCCTTTGATTTATGTGAAATTATTAAACCAAACAGTGTCATCAATTCATGTTCCAATGGATGTGCGTGCGCGCACATGTGTGAATGTGACACTAATATTCTTGAATTTGCAGTTTGGCCAATGATTTTAGTGTAGGCAAAAACTAGTGTGATTTACTATGACCAAACATAATAAAGATTTGGTTAAGATCGCAAGAAACAAAAGTCGATAATTGCCCCTGTCTTCAATACTTTTATAGTAAATCTATAGTATTTTACATTATTCAGCCATCAGGATTTAAACCGAAAGCACGATGAATTCATTTCCCTTGCAGATTGCAACACAGAAACATGAAAGTAAGCATGGTATTGAATATTAAACAACGTACAAATAGGTTCCTCTACCTAGTTCAGATCATATGTCGTTCATTATCTTTTCCCCCTTCAACACCCCCCCCCCCCCTCTTTTTTTCCCTTCTTCCTTGTCCTCTTCTCCCCTTTCTAGAAATGACATCACATTCTTCATTTTATTCTTAATTTAGGCAATTTAGTTTTGTATTTGTTTACTTGAAATCTCATTACTGGTTTAATATGATTATATATGTGTATATTCTTCTGTGTATGATTTATCTTTGCTTGAGACAAATGAATTTTTTGCCATCAGAATGGAAGCACCATTCGTAGCTGTACTGTTTAGTAATTCACCTTAGATTTGTTTGTTAACGCTACTATTTGATGTGGTGCACTAAAAATATTTATATATTTGCAGGGTTATCTGTTGCTGTTTATAACCACTACAAGAGAATCTGCCATGGATACCAACAGGAAGGGTTAGTTTTGTGCATGACTCTTCTACCTAGTTAATGTTGAGTAAGTTTGTAAGGTGCACCATATTACCATAGTCGGATAACTATATAACCCTGTCATATAAGTTTGTACTTTATAAGGTTCTAAAACTAATTTCAAATATGTTTTCTTTCAATTGATCGACAGTTGCTAGTAGACCCTAAGCTAACTCCTGAAATGTTTGAATTTGATCGGTTGAAAAAGGAGGATATGGGTACCCAAACTTCTGTAGTAATTGATGATACAAATCAGAAGAAGGATTCAAAACAGTTAGAGCCCTTGTTTGGAATTATTGATATAGATGATCAAAAGATTTTAACAGAGATATCTTGTAGATGTATACAAAACCAGCTGCCTTCTGAAACTATGCATGCTGTGATTCAGTTATGTGCATCACTGACCAAAGTTCACTCTGTCGCAGTCAGTTTCTTCGAAGCAGGCGGCCTTCTTGCTTTGTTTAGCTTACCAACTAGTAGCATGTTTTCTGGTTTTAACAATCCTGTTGCTACAATTATTCGTCACATCCTAGAAGATGCTCATACATTACAACAAATTATGGAGCTAGAAGTACATCACTGCCTTGTCACAGCTGCAAATAGAAATGTGAATGTGGGGGTCACGCCTAGAATTTTTGTCCATAGTATGTCCTTCATCATCCAAAGGAATCCTGCTATATTTATGCAAGCTGCTCGAGCTGTTTGTGAAGTTCGCTAATTTCAAACATAAACCTTCTATTCACTTTTTTGGGTTGAATATTCTAGCATAATTTTCAGGTCCCTTGGTGAACTTTTCACCAAAAGCAAAGACATGGAGGAGATTGAGTTGGAAAAAAGTAATGTACTCTTGATGGGTCCCACAGGATCTGGTAAGATTTCCCTCAATCCCAAATGTTACTGATCAATTTATTAGGTTCCAATTATGTTATTTCCAAGTGCAGGGAAAACACTTATTGCAAAGACATCAGCTCGATTTGTGAATGTACCATTTGTTACTGCGGATGCAACAACCTTAACACAAGTAAGCTCATTATTTATGTGTTCTTACTCAAGTCCTACAGTAGATTCCTATCGCATATTAAAAATTTAAAATAATACGATTTATGATCATTTGGGTTTCTTAACAACCAGATGATACTTGATAGTGGAAAGTCGTACGTATATGTTGTTTGTATAAAAATGCATGTGGATATTTGGTACGGTCTAATTAGTATTGAGGTTATATACTACTTATACATCATGATTCTTTTTTCTGTTGTAGGTTGCATGCTGTCAAACTTTGGCTAACACTTTTTTTTATATAATGAGTTATACAGGCAGGCTATGTAGGAGAAGATGTTGAGTCTATATTGCTCAAATTACTTATGGTATGATGTACAATTTAAATGTAGCAATCAGTTATTTATGTAATACAAAGTGATCTCGTGGCTATAATGAACTAGGGCTCTCTAATTTGTTTAGCTTCCACATGTGTCTTGACTTATAAAAATATATTCTTTGCTACGTTCTAGGCAAATGATTTTAGTGTAGGCATAATTTTACCTTGCTATAATTGCATTTTATATTTTTTAGCAAATGATGTTGTGCATGTCCGGTTAGTAAAGACTGCAAGAACGATGGCTTTCCTTGCGACGGAGCATGGTGCTAAGGTTTAGAATGAAAAGCTTTTCAAGAAGAGGGGCAAGCTCATTAAAGTGTTTAAACTATTGTATTAGTGTATGAGAGTAGAAATAGCGTGTTTGGAAAATGGTATAAAATATTATATTTGAAAAAAATGTGTTGCATGGGAGTAGAAATTGTTGTACATGAATGATGTATGAAAATTATAGAAATTTTTGTTATAATTGTTTGTAGTATTAAAACTTTGTTAAAATAATTTTTTTATTTGTTTATTTCATTTTCTGATATACACTATTATTTAACGAATACATTTAATATAGAATATCTATAAACTGTATTTTTTATAATGATTTATGAATCTATTGCAACTGGCATATACTGTTGCAAAAGTATCTATTGCAACAACAAAAGTCCGTTGCAAAAAAGTATACTGCAACATCTTATTGCAACGGGCAAAAACTGTTGCGAAAAGGGACCGATCTTTTGCAACTTCGGCTATATAGACGGGCGCTGGCCTGTTGCAATAGGTCTACTGCAACAGATTTGGCCTGTTGCAAAAAGTGTTTTTTGTTGTAGTGCATGCAGCTTTTATGATATATGGCTATAAAATGCTAGTTGTAGAAATGTGTTCAAAGCCATCATTGCATCACAACACCAATATATGAATATGAGTGGATAAATGTGTTTAAAAAAACCAATATTTTAATTAAATAATTAATAACCTTCAAATGATGATATATATGGAGACGAGGAATGGCATGTCCAATTTATCCTTATATTCCGGTTTTCCTGCTCAGAGTCAACTGATGAAAATTAAGTAGAGAGAAAGAGATGAAGGTTTGGACAAACTTTATTGCATTTTGCTTGATTTCTTGATTACAAAAGATGCTTCTACATTTATACATGTTTATTCTAAAGAAAATAAAATTCTAGATAAGATCACAATAATACATTACCTAATATAACCAAATAAGCAAAACAGGAAATGTAATTAACACATGCAATATTTAATTCAATTTTAATTTATTCCAACGTCAACATGTATGCAGCGTGAACAATCTTTGTTCAAAGGAGCAAGGAATGATTCGCCTTTCTTATGCCCGGGTTCTCATTTAAATTGATGTTAATTTCACCTTTCCTAAAAAGATACCTATTCTTGATGCCAATGATAATCATTTGTGGTAGGAGGTTGAGGTTATGTATGGATGGATACCGGTAAAATGCAATAACTGCAGCTGTTTCGGACACAGTGAAAGAAGGTGTCCGCTAATCAAAACATGGTTGCCTAAGCTGCAACAAGAACAGAGCACAGGCAGTTGTGCAAATATAAATTCAATGCAGGTTGATCTTCCAGGAAATGAAATTGAAAATAATAATAATTGTGAAAAGGAAGTTTCAAATACAAGTGATAAGAGAGAAAGTACATGGAAATACCGAGCAAATATGCAGTCGATCCCAGTCCCAGCCCAGAATTAAATAGCAAATTACTAATACATCAAACAAGTGGTCTGCAACTAAAGTTTTCACTTCGGACAGTCAACAAATTGACAAAAATAAATGTGATGCTTTACAAAATACAGAAGTAAACGAGAACAGCATGGAGGAATGCATGGCCAGGATGTACAAATGCAGAGTTCTTATGCTGTGAGCACTGAGCACTGAAAATAACACAACAACAGATGTAAACATTTCAGCTGGGGTTAAAATATGCAAAGAACAATTACGGATCCTAATGAACTAAAATGTGTTGAGTAAGTCACCTGAGTTTGGTAGCACTAGCCTTAGTGTAACGAGACACAGTAGAAGGGATGATGATGGCTTCACATTTCAAGCAACAGGAACTGATCATGGTGTCATCCAGAATCCTGCATGGACCGAATCAGCCCCCTTGATCTCTAACAATGGGGATGCTACATTGCTGCTACGAATTCTAATCAATGGCCTTTTTAATAATCAAACTGGTCCCATTGTATTAATAATCAAGCTAATGAACAGAGTCGAATTTTTATTACGTGGGACTCGGTTTTTTGGAGTTATAGGTCGTGCCGAAGACCCAAAGAGAGGTAGAGGTCGACCTAAAATGACATGGAAAGAGATAATAAAGAGAAATCTAAGAAATTGGAGTATATCTGAAGAGCTTGTGGTAGATAGAAGTGCATGGAAGTTGGCAATCTATGTACCAGAACCTTAGGATTTTTTTTTTATTTAAATATATATATATATATATATGTTAATTATTATTATTTTTAGATCTGTTTAATTATTTTAATTTTAATTTTTTTTATTTTTTTTTTAGGACTTTATTTCACTTTTATTGAACATTTTTACTTTAATCTGTTTGATTATTTTAAACTCTTTTTATATATTATTATTATTTATTTTACCTTAATTTTGGGTTCTATATCTAGCCAACCCCAACTTGTTTGGGATATATGGCTTTTTTGTTGTTGTTGTTGGACTCGGTTTTTTGGCACTTCAATGTTATCACTACAGACATGCAAGCGGTCTTCGGTTTTCTTACTAATTTTGGTGGATTAAAACTCCTATTTACAGCAGATTATAGATTACATATGAATTGGCAACGAATGGGCCTTTGCGACCATATCAAGTGTGTTTCACAGCATGCTCAGTGCCCATGAATTAATTGTGTCGGGGGATTTCAATACAGTAATATATGATAATAATCGGGTTAGTCCTTCAGGCTTCAAAGTTCAAACAACAATAAAAATGCAGATGATATTTTGAGCCTTGAGCTTTTTTGTGTGCAGTTAAAATAGCAACTTTTCAAATCCATGAGGATAGCAGTCCTAGACATAGTAGTTAATGCGCAAAAGCGCAAAAAGGCGCAAGCATTGAGCCTGAGGCTTTTTTGAGTCTTAAGCTTTTTTGTGTGCCTTTTATATGAGTTTTATTTGCTATTTTACTAACTACAAATTAATTTTAAACCATATTTTATAATTCATTCAATTATTTACATATTTTATTAATAAATTTTAAACCATATTTTATAATTTGTTGAACAATCAATTTTTTTATTTAACTATTTATAAACAAAAATTTGATTTTAACCAAAAAAAGTGCCTTAAACTGCAAAAATGCGCAGTCAAACTGCAAAAAAGCGCAAGCCTTGAACCATGGGCTTTTTTTGCGCTTAGGCACGCCTTGATAACTATGGTCCGAGACTGCATGGATTGAGAGCTAGAAATTTTAAGCAACACTGGGATTTAATTAAAGCTGATTTATTTGCTGCTGTACAGGGAGATTTTACAAGTGGGCAGATTATAAAAGAGATTAATCATACCTTTATTATTCTAGTGCTGAAGAAAGAAAATCCTGCATCCATTGAGATTATCGTCATATTTCTTATTGCAGTGTTATTTATAAAATCATAGCAAACATCATATGTCATCGTATTAAAAGATTTTTGACTGGGCTTATTTCTCCTAATTGAATGGCGTTTATTTCGGGAAGAAGTATAGCTAAAAATTCTTTATTGGCATACGAAACGATGCGTACGTTTAACAGGAAAAGATCAATAACATGTGTTTAAAAGTAGATTTGCATAAAACATATGATAAAATTAATAGAGAATCTATCTCTCTCTCTCTCTCTCTCTCTCTCTCTCTCTCTCTCTCTCTCTCTCTCTCTCTCTCTCTCTCTCTCTCTCTCTCTCTCTCTCTCTCTCGCTCGCTCGCTCGCTCGCTCGCTCTCGTTAAGTAAGCTTATTTTCAATTGCATTTCTTCTCCTACATTTTCAGTTATTATTGATGGTGTTCCACAAGGCTTTTTTGGCAGCAATCAGAGATTAAGACAGGGGAACCCCCTATCTCCTTATTTATTTGTTCTTGCTATGGAGTTCTTATCAATATATTTGGAAATAGAGCAAGTTAAAAGAAATTTATCTCCTATTTATAAATGTTCTATATTAAATCACCTTATCTATGCAGATGACCTTCTCATCTTTGGTAAAGCTAGTTTGCTAAATGCAGATGCTATTAATCAAGTGCTCAGTAATATAAAAAAATGGGCAGGTTTAGGCATCAATGAGCAGAAATTAAAACTTTTTCCAGCAAGGGAGCTCCCAGAAAGCAGGACACTGTCAGTAGGCAAGATAATTTGCCTATTTTACATCTAGGTATTCCGTTAACTGGTTCTACTCTAAAAGCGTCGGATTATAACAGATTAGTAGATAACATTAAAAGCAAATTTGCAACATGGTCTGGTAGATTTTTTTAATTTAAGTGGTCGACTGGAACTGAATAGAACAGTGATTTACCCTATGATTGGGTTCTGGGTACAAGTATGCCAAATGCCGCAGAATGTTATTAAGAAAATTGAAATGCTATGTGCTCAGTTTCTATGGCGGGGTCAGCAGCATAAAGTAAGCTGGGACACTGTTTGCAGACCAAAACAGAAGGGTGGTGATATGTCCCATACCTCAAAATATGAGAATATTGCCTAGTATATAGGTCATTAGGCACCCTCCCCTTACAAGCTAGCTTTTGGGGGTGAGTTCTACCTAATGAGCCTATCATTTGGTGCTTTCACTGAGAACCGCTCGACGGAAGTTCGAGCCGCGGGAGGGGCGACCTATAGGCTGGATTAAAATACTGATAGGTGAGTGAAGCCGTCCACCGAGAAAAGGGCTACCATCGACGAGTGAAGCCGTCCACCGAGAAAAGGGCTACCGTCGGTGAGTGAAGCCGTCCAAAGAGAAAAGGGCTACCGTCGGTGAGTGAAGCCGTCCGAAGAGAAAAGGGCTACCGTCGGGTCAGTGTCGATAGAGTAGGCCGACGGGGACGGGGTGAGTTCTACCTAATGAGCCTATCATTTAGATGAGAAACTGTGCATGGAAGATATTGTGGCACACGAAATTTTGAAATACATTACGATACGAATGCATCGAACACTTGGAAAATTATTCTAAAAGCTCGAGGGGTGTGCACTGGAATCATAAATAGAAATATAGCAGATGGTCATGGTACAAATGTTTGGTTTGACCCTTGGTTACATGGACAGTCGCTAGTTCGGAAATTAGGTTAGCAGTGGCTTAGTTACAATTGAGGCAGCTCTAAGAAGGTTGCTGGTTTTATTTCAGGGACACAGTGGCCTCTTCCTTCTAATTTCCTTCCAGATTATATAAATCAACTTTTATGAATACAAACATTAACCAAAGTTCCAAAGAAGATTACTGGTAGCGGTTGCTGAACACAAATGTAAAATTTGCTACTAAATCTGCTTGGAATTACGTACGTGTTAAAGATTCAATTGTTTCATGGCATAATGATGTGTGGAACAGTACTAATGCGCCTACGATGTGTACCTGCACATATTTTGCATTACTAGATCGACTAAACACTTTTGACAGACTTAAAAAGTGGAACAGTGACCTTCACACTGCATGCAAACTATGTGACGGTGAGATCATTTATTCTTCGAGCGTGGTTATGCAAGAAGCATTTGGTTCGTCGCTCTTTATTATTTCAAAGTGCAAAACTTCAACTAGTACAAACTCGAAGAGATTATTTCAGTGATTACTTTGCCAATAGGTTCTCCAAACAAATGACTGAACTACTCGATGCATGTCTAACTACCACAATCTGGCATATATGGATGGAATGATGTAATAGAGTTTACAGAAAAAAAGCTATGCCGGATTTAGTCATATCGGAAATTGCAAGAACAGATATTACTATTTTAATATCAGGCTCTAAGAAGAGAAATATTGAGAAAATTACTTAGCTCAATTGATGTACAAATCCATGAAGGCTGTCCGTCTTTTTGTACAGATCCCTTGCTGCTCCAGTCACCATTATTTCCCTAATTCTCTTTTTGAAGTGCTGAGATCGAGATGGTGTACTGGCAGTGGTTTTTAGACTGCCTTGATGTGGCTAGCAACTAGTAGAAGGCTCGTGCTTCGCACACGGGAAGAGCCACAACAGTGATGCATCATGAAACTTGTATATTGAATGAATGAACAATTATGCAAGGTGTCCTATAATATAGATGGATATGCTTGGGAAATAAACACTGTTGTAGGGATATAAATGCAGACAACGCTAAAGATGCAAGAATAGGAAGAATTCATACACCATTCAGAAATTATAAATTACAGAGTGCGTACATGATTCATAGTATGGTTCACAACTTACAAAATAGATCTCAGTAATCCAGAAACTACAAGAAAATAATCCTTTAAAACCATAAGAGGCCCACGCATCAAAGTACATAACGCACAGAGACATAACATAGTTCTGCACATTGCTGCGACCCTCAGATTCTTCTCCATAGTCTTTGATAACCAAGCAATAACATCCAACAACCTTCCTTCATGTTATTTCAGAATCAATTTTGCAAAGCTCAGCCCATGGGTCAATAGTTATAGTGGTTAAAACCGTGACCAAATGCACCTTTCGAATAATGCAAAGTAATTTGACAATCTTCACATAACCAAGCTAGTCGCAATCTTTAGCAAGAACACAAAGCTAAGCAATATGTCTGTTGATTAGCTTTGAAGGTTCATGAAGGTCACGTAGTAGCCAATCTAGGGTCAAAGATTCCTTCAGCACCATTTGTGATGCAATCATAATAACAATGGGCTGTCCATGAATCTGATTTGCTGTTTTTACTTGCCACATCATCTGCCAATTGGAGTAGGTTGTAAAAGGAAACAGAGAGGGAAAATGTAGCCGAGGTGGACTTTAATTCTGAAAGTTCAAACATATAAATAAAGTATAAATCATTTATAGTTGGGTTTCAAATATTTTGTTCAGAGTTGAAGAGCGCAATAGCTTACAACAACAAGTTATTCAGCTGTAATTATGTGCTAACCACGAGAATAATAAATTTTAATGTCACCAACTTATGCTGAAAACAGTAATGCAGAGAAAGTTCATGCAATTTACATTAAGATAATAAAGAGAATCAGGTACACATGATCATAGCAACGATCGAGTTACGTCAGCAAGCAATGTGAGTGCAATGAAATGTTTTAGTCTGAAGGTGAGCATGAGTTAAGTAGAAGCACAGATATGCATGCAAAACGACGTGACTATGTAGAGCTTCTTGATCAATACATCAGAATACAATACTAAAAAGTAATTATGCATGACAATAAAGAAGGCAACGCTTTTAGTTGTAGTCATGCACTAAAATGATGAGCGTTAAAATGAGTATCTTGATAAACTTCAGCAAAGACAGTTGAATGTGTAAAAAAGAAAGAAGAATAAAATGCACTGGAAATAGTGTTGGAATTAAGTAACCAAGTTAATAAGTTGGTGTGTTTTCTTTAGAAGCCATATAACTAACTACCGCAACAGTGGAGGAGCTACATGAGGATTAGAGGGACATACTCATTAGTCTCCACCATTGTTTTAACCACCTTGTTTAAATGTTTTTGCAGAATTATTTTCTATAGTTGATTTTCTTTGATTGAAGGGTTTTAGTTTCATATTCCAATTCAGCATGTACGTTGATAACTGATAACAGTCGGCAAGTTTCACATTTGTGAAAGAACATCTTTAATGTTTGAATAATATGAGCACAAATGAAAAGGCGTTTGGTTTTGAAAGCATTGGAAATGCATGAATCATGATAACAATACATGTCAACAAATAAGTCACTGTTGTTTTTATCAATATATAGGATAATGTAAAATATCTGAAAATTAAGTTAACATCTCGAAAACGAAGTTTACAATAACATCGAGAAACTAATTGTAAGTTCATGCTTAGGTGAACAAATTTATATCATATCTAAATTTTGCGTGCTAAAAGCTACGCTGTTGTAGTCTTGTCAACAGATGCTATTGGATTTGAATGTTGATTTATCTGTACCTGGATCCGAAATCATTTTGGAGCACGTTACTTGTTCCGGAACTTCGTATGCATAGTCAAATGTGTTGTAGAACTTGAAAGTTCATTTTGCGTTGAGCTTCCCAAATTTTCTTGGCCAGTAAATGAATCATCAAAAGTCAAATTCATTTATGTGAAGTTACTTATGAATTATGATTAATGTCAATTGTTTGCAAAGCAAAGATAAATTTTTGCCAGAATACAACTGTGTTATTCTTTAAATCAAATATGCAGCTGATAAATGATGAACTTGATTTTTTTCTTGTAGGAATTTAGCATTAGCTTCAAATGTATGTTATAGAGGAATCTACAAAGTTGAGCCTATACATATCATATGACATACACAGTTAAATATCAGTGATAACGTGAAATTATTTCTTTCCTACAATTAAAGTTTTATGATGTATGCTTCCATTTATTTTTGTTGTTAAAACCATAATATGTGATGTACGTCATCGTTCCCATGTATATGGTTAGATTTTATAGTAATGTACTTTATTTATATATTCTGAACATGGTGTATAATACAATTACTATAGCGAATATATGACTGCCATTTAGGCAGTATGATTGAACATCGAGCTTGAATTTCCAATCTTTTTATTACCAAGTTACGTTTCATATTGAAAAATCCATATCAAAAGATCCATGATTCATAATTTTTAATGATCAACAATCCATAACTCTATGCAGTTGATAGGCACTGGACAGATTAAAGGAGAACCCAATTTGAAGTTTTGACTTAATTTATTTATATATATATATATATATATATATATATATATATATATATATATATATATATATATATATATATATATATATATATATTCTTTTCTAATACTTACCACATAGCATAGAAGTAGTTGTAAAATATATAGGACTAATAAATAATCAACATCCTAGTCAAATCCGGTGGGATTTTTTTGAAGAGGGGTACTCAAATATGCATGATAGTAGTGGGAAAATATGATATAACTCTTATCTTTAATTACTGTAGTTTAGTGATAGAGTACTATTTGCCACCGCCAAAACCTTACAAACTAATCACTCTGTAATTCATAATGCAATATAAAGTTTACTCATTGTCTACAGAAAAAAGGAAAAAAAAGCGTTGCGTTTAATAATTATTTTTGCAATTTTACTATGGACTGGTTCCACTTAGTTATTGTTCAGTTAAGGCAATGCACTCCAATACATGGTTAAGGTTTATATTTGCATGCAATGCAACATTAAGACAGGACATAAAAAAAATGAATTTCTTTTGTAGGAGATACATACATAGAGGCAATGTAGCAAACTGGGGTCATTTCAGCCCACCTTTCTTCATGAACTTCAGTATTATATATGTCATAGCTTGAGGGGATTAACCATCAACGGCTTATAATATATTGAAAAATATTTTAAGATATTACATTGAAATTAAAAAACAACTTTGCAATAATCCGGGAATCGTTCAGCATCATCATAAGCATTTGCTAGTAATAATTGTGGCATTCAAATTTATGGTAATGCTAGCGAGAAATATACGAAATAAAGGACCAAAGATAAAGCATCATAATGAATGTACAAATATTTACCAGGAAGATCTGGATAAAATGAAATAGATGTAACTTTGTAAACCACATGTTGTCCCCGCTCCAAACCAAAATTAATATCGTGTGATGTGTTGACTCAATGTTTTTATTTCAGTGTACTACCAGTGAAGAAATTGAGCATAAAGAAAATATCCATGAACTGTTGGAGAAAATATCACAAATTATTAAACAATTTTTTAGAAGGTTCAATGCACATTAATATGAGAAGTAAAGGTAGCTTATTTGTAAGAATATAACATATAGTTATGAACACGCACACAAAAGAAAAAAAAATCCAGATCTTGAGTCAAGTCAAAGATGAAACGCATAGTTAAGATACTTGTAACAATTCAAATTCAGAAGATTTTTACGTGTATGAAATGTAAAACAAACATAAAACATGACATGAAAATGTCCCTATGCTAATCACATTTCTATAGGAGACCTACAGCAAAATCAGCATATGAGGTCTCCTATAGCTTCAGGAAACTCAAATGGTGCCCCAACTGATATAGTTACCAAACATTCACATTTTAATATTACTACATAGGAATCATCAATCTGTAATCCTGTTTCAGTCTATGAAAAAGATTAATCCATGGTTTTTAAAAATCAAGTAATAAGCAGGCTTTGGTAAAATTTACTCATCTTAGATTATGGTTTACAAAAAGGATTCTTTGATAAGATGGAAATTAAAATGTTAGGACTTCTTTTAAATACCAGTTCAGAGAAGCATACTAAATACTAACTACAATACAACAATATTTTGTATATTTCTGACAGTCGAGGAGGACCATTGTTGTGGCAGACATAGACATCAGAAGTTGTTAAATAATATAAAAATGGGTCATGTTATAGGCACAAAATTACATAACCAAGCACTTATTTTTGCAGTTGGCATTAATAGTATGATAGGATGATAAAATGATAGGACGATAGCGGAAGAAATTAAATATGAAATTAACATGCAGTTGGTAACATTATTACTAATTAAATTGCAAAGTCAGGCAGAATTATTTAATTGAACAGACAATGTCCGTACATAAATCATGAGAGAACCAGCAAGGCGTGGTAAAATGTTGGAAGATGAAATCAAAATTAAAACAAATGCAATCCCTTTGTTAGTTACTAAATTATAGGTGGTAGAAAAGACATAGTAAATCTATAGTAGAAAAAATACTGACTGAATTATTACTTTTACAGTGTAAACCAGAGATTTGAAGAGGATGCATTACCAGACATTTGTAGTGTGCCGTTGGTTGGTAGCAAACTCCAAAATCAATAACACGCTTCAAGGTAGGGCTGTTATGCTAATGGTTACCGTTACCGTTTGGCAAATACCGTTACCGTACCGTTTTTACTGGTAAGCCAGAATTGCTTACCGTTACCGTTACCGATCGACTGGTATACCAATGACTGGTATACCGATAATCTGGTAACCGTTACACTGGTAATGGTAAATTACCGTTTGTCCATTAAAGTTTATATCTTAACATATTTTTTGTACACAGTGCGTCTTTATTATACTATATGTAGTGTTAGTTTATAAAAAACATAAATGAAAAAGAAAATAAGTGTATCTGGAATTATTTCATCTGATGATTGAACCAAATATAATCATTCATTTGGTTATACGTGCTTGTAATAAAGCATATCAGATGAGTATATCTATGTTTTGAATTAACTGGTAAATTTACCATTACCGCTGGTATTCAAGAAACGTTACCGATAATTTACCGTAAAAAATGGTAAATTTACCGTTACCATACCGTTTTAACTGGTATACCGATTTTAATCAAAAATGTTTACCGATCGACTGGTAATGGTATGGTAATGGTAAATTTACTGTTACCGTAACAGGGAGTGAAAGCCGTGCTTGTAAACCTGAATCAAATTGGGCAAAAAAAAAAAAAAAAATGTCAATTTAAAAGTATAAAACTGTCGGGAGGGAGGACTAAATAGTTGGAGAGTGCAAAAAAGTTGAATCATAGATGAGGGAAGCGTAACCAGAGGAAAAAGGAACAGATTTACCTGAATTAAGGGTAGATGGCATCGAGTAAAGAGAAGGTGGAGGGAACAAATTAGAGGTTCGATTGTACGAAAATTACATACTGCGGAGGGAACAAATTCGGGCTTCGATGGTAGGAAAATTACATACTGCGGAGGGAACAAATTCGGGCTTCGATGGTAGGAAAATTACATACTGCGGAGGGAACAAATTCGGGCTTCGATGGTAGGAAAATTACATACTGCATGCGAGATGGTGAAAAAAAATTTGCTGATATGATATTAGGCGGGGCGAATGGCTGTAGCAAGTTAGATTTGATATATGGCAGTGGGAACAGTTATCAAATCGTGGATGAAATGGGGAGTGGATGAAGAAAGGTCCATTTAATTTTGAACGGGAAGGGGCATTTGAAAGGGGCATTTGAAGGGGAATAATTGGGAACGGGGAACGTGTTCTTTTTACGAAAGGGACATTTTGGAAGGGGCAAAGTTATTATTTTATTTTTTTTTGTATATATTATTTTTAATTGTTTGTGTTTGTTTGTATTTAGTGTTGAACAGATAGTAAAACGCAGAATACAAATATTACTGAATTTAAAAAAACAACAACTACGATTTAAAAAAAAACAACACCATCACAAGACCATTCAAAAAAACCCACAACACAACTACGATTTAAAAAAAAAAAAAAAACACAACTAAACTCCAACATTCTGACACAACACCCACAAGAATCACACCTGTCCACTCCTCAGCTGTCTAACAAAATGAATAACACAAGCCCTAAGCTGTGCAGGCTTCTCAAGCAAAGAATAAAATGGGTTGTGAACCAATCTGTCCTGCTGTGACAGAATAACCGCCACCTCCCAATCCTGATAGTCATCCTCCTCACGACGTACAGACATGCATAACTCTACAAGCTCGTCTCGATCCATGCGCGAAGGAGCTGAACGAGAAGGACCAGCACCAGACCTGACCGACCTACGAGTCGGATGACTCGAGATGTCCACATTCTCGCCATGGATGACATCGCCAAGTATCTGAGCCACTTGCAAATGAACTGGTGGAGCATCCGGAATCACGTACTGACATCTGTCTGTACGGATGCATCCTGAAAACATGGAGTCCAACTCCCTGAATCGTGCCGGGGACCCACTCTTGAACTTGCGCATCTGTGGTGGCACCGTCGCCCACCATTCATCCGATCCTTGGACGGTATCTAATTGCTCGTCCCATCCCCCTCCAGCAATCTGTAGCAGTCTATTCCAAGGTGCCCAATCTCTTTTCATGTTATCGAATTTATTCTTCATTTGGCCAGCGTTGTAATCCAAGCCGATCCGCTCGTTGAACGCCTGGGCGATCAACTGATACCATCTGCCAACATTATGTGCACGCGTACCCAGATGTTGCATGCACACGTCAATGAACGCGTTCGTGGTGTCGTTGGTCCATTCGGCGATGGAGCGAGTGGACGATGACTGACTTGCGGCCATTCTGGAAAAGTAACAAAAAAATTGTGAATAAACTATATAGGAAGAGGAGTAAATAAGAAAAAAAATAGATTTAAGGGGAAAAAACCTGAAAATATCGACGAGATGAAGGTGAATAGAGCTGAAATTTTCGGATTTGATGTTGATTAGTGATGAAAATGGAGATGGAATGGAGTGAATATATAGGGAGAGAAGGAAGAATCGGCTGTTATGGAAATTTTGTCGCGTCGGACGCGTCGGACGCGAAACTTATCTTTTCATCCGTTCGTCTTGAAGGGGCAAAAGTGTGGGACCCACCTCTGATGCGTCGGACCCGTCAGACGCGCCGGACGCAGACGCGAACATTAACTGCCCAGTTCAGAAATCAAACACTACCGAAGTGTGGAATAGGAACGAAAGGGGAACACCGTACACGTTTTCCATAAACGTGCAGAAAGAGATAATTAAAAAAAAACTGGGGAACGCACTTCGTTGCGGCAATAGGTAGAAGGGAGAAGCGGAGGACAGCCACCTCAGATAGAGAATAGTCCTGTTATTATGTTTAAGTAATAGATAGATGAGAACAAAGTATTAACCACACATGGAGGAAGGCACATAGGGGCTGTTTGAGTATTCGGATGCACGGGCGCGGGCTTTAGATTCAAATAGGCTCACTTTAGTTGTAGTTGATGGTCAGTACGAGTATTTTTCTGGTAATGTGTATTGTACCACACTTGTTTTGACTACGCACAACTAAAACCATGTATTTTTTTCCAGTTATATTAATAAAGTACCAATTTTCTATTGTATTCTGGTTTTCCGATTTAAAATGCAGTTTGAATATGGGACCAACATTTACAGGTCTAGTTCTCGTTTGAAAATGCGAGAGTCACACTCAGTCGCCTTTACATAAATAAAAAAGGAACAGATTCTGAAGTATCTTAGTCGGTGTCAGCCAAGCCAAAATTTTCCTATTTACACTTAACATCATCATCTATTAGCCTTCCAAATTATTTTTTATAACATACTTCCTATTTACGCTTAATATATTTTTCAAAATCGTTTTAGGACCACAAAGACCGTACCACTAGTAATAGAAGTATCGAGAAATTTAGTCGACATTCATGTTGATAGCAGATATATGAAAGAAAGTTCAAATTAAAACTAAATAAAATTCCAAAATTTCATTTGATGGCTTTATTATGACTGTTCCCTAAACATACGTTATGCAAACAAAAACCAACAAAAAAAAGCGCTCCCCCTTTAGTACGGGCCTCTTTTATTCCCAAAAATATCAACATATAAACTCTTGCACCGTGCACTCTCTCAATTTTACAACCACACATCCGCCTGTTAATCAACATAGGAAAAATTGGAACAAACTCATTAATCAATAGGTAATTCTTTTATGAAAATGTTATTTGGTAAGAAATTGCAGTTTAACCGCAACTTTGAAACCAAACACATATACTAAAGCTCGCATAAAGATGAAGAACATATAAGTTACAAAAGATAGATGGGTAAGTTTGGGAGCATCATAAATAAATACTAGTATTAGCATTTATTTGTTTATAATTGAATTTTCAAATAATGTTAGATACTTCTTCATTAAAGTTAGTGTTGTGTGTTTTATTCTGTCATTTAATGGATTACAACCAGTAAAGGAACATCATTTCATAAATATTTCAAGCCCAAATTATGGACAAGCAGAATAATGCAAACGAATTGGACGGATTCAAAATAAAATTTGAAATATGCAAAAATGTGTATGTCTACCTTACTAGAAAAATAATTGCAGCCTTCAAGATTCTACTATTCTAGTCCCCCTTGATCATCGACCTGTGTGAAATAAGTAAAACAAATTTAGGATCAGCCAAAGTACAACTTCCCCTCAGATGAGTTTTTTTAAGGTTTTGGACTATGCACGGACAGAACCATACCATTGTATGAAGTGTAAGACATAAAGTAATAGAAATAGATACATATTTAGCACCCATATACTTTTTTTAGTTGAATTTGAACTTGGAGAAGTATTTGGCTATTAAATGCTAGTGAAATGGTTATTCTCAGAAATAACAATTCAATGAACGTTCTCTGAGTCAAACATGATTTCTAGAAAGAATTGTGTTTAAAACCATTGTTATATAACACAACATGAGTATATGTGTATAAGATGGGTAGTAACCTAATATTCTAAGTAACTAGGTACCTTCAGCTGAATATAGGGACATAAAGATCCAATTAGAAAATGAAAAAATTACTCTAAACATAGGACCAACATTTGCAGGTCAATTTCTCATTTTAAAATGTGTCGTTCACACTCAACCATAACAACATACATTTTCTTCTATTCTTTTCTAAAGAGGAGAAGGGGAGGGGGGTGTGGGAAGTGTGGGGGGGGGGGGGGGGGGTTGTGGAGGGGAACCACTTCACAAATGATGCAAAATGGATGCCTATCTATGTAACATGTCAAACCATAGAAGCTACATCACTGTATAGAAAAGAACTCAAATTTGAAGTATCTTAGTCGGCATCCATCAACAACCCAAAATCTACCAATTTAAGCTTAACAGTGTCATCTATTAGCTCCTGAACATCTCCGTAATGTTTCATAACATACTTCACCAAGAACTCTCTTTCTCCTAACTTAAACTTTCCTGCTCCAATTCTTCCACTAAACAAACCTCTCCTTTCCAACACATTCAAAATCCTATAACGCATCAAAACTCTTCTCTCAAACTAAATGAAAGCAAATCAGGATTCCTAGAAACATAGCTCGAATCCCAACCAAATTTCCGCTTGTAAAACTCAAAATTCTTTGTAATCTTATCAGGTGACGTACTCATGCAATAAGGTTGTCTAGTGAATGCAACCATAACATCTTCTTCGCTCCAGCCTAACTTCTTGAAATGTTCGACCCTCATACCCCATTCATTCTCCTTCATTCTAGCTAGTACGCCAAAAGCATGCGCATACATCGAACTTTGTACACTGATCCCAGTCTTTTTAAGAAAGCTTAATATATCATCAAAGTTATTATGCATCACCATCAAATGCTTGTTATGCATAGTCATCAGCTTAAATATAACATTGGCTGAAACGCAATTCTCTTCGAGAATCTTAATCCTCGGTAGCAAGGTCTTATCAAGATTGGCCACAAGCAACGGAGTTGGGTTCCGTATGGCAGACATTACAATTTCATTTGTATGTAGAATGCCTTTCAGTATGTTGTAGTTTGGAAGGAGCTTGTTTTGTAAGCTGTAGCGGAGCAATATTGGGTTAGAAATGACTAGTCTGGTCAATGCACAACCCATGTACCCAATGTCTCTAAAAAATTCTAGTTTGGGCTTTATGGTATGGTCAGGGTTGCTTAAAAGGATTATTAGGAGACGGGATACGACTTTTACAATGCTGGACTTTGGAAAGTTGTATGACTTGAGAAGGGAAAGCACTGCATGAGGGGTCGTTGTTCTTCTTATCTGTATTTGTTTGGAGATGCGGAGAGCTGCTTCTTCAGAAAGATTACAGGAATTCATCAGAAAATGAAGAGTCAGAGAAGCTGATGAATCTGGCGAAGTTGAAAACTCAGATTTGGTGATGAAGTGTACCTCGGGTAAGGTAGAGTTCACGAAAAAGCGGTACATTTTATGGGGCGTTGGGTGGGGAGTTTCACCGAACGACTTATGTGCAAGCAAGTCTCATGAATCGACGAGGACGCACCGGAAGGAAACGGCTAACGAAAAATCCGGTCATTGATCAAAAACATATTTAGCAATGGGCTAATTGAATTGGAACCCCATTTTCTTCCTTTGCCACCCCATTAGTTCAAAAAACAAAAGCCCACCCCACTATTTACCGTTCTCACCCCTTCACATTCCAAAAATATCCCTTTTCCTTCTCTCGTCACCAGGACCGGTCCTGAGTATTTATGGGTCTAGTGCGGACCCAAGATTTTGGGCCATTTTTTTTTTTTTATGAAATTGAACTTAAGTGAAAATGTGTTTTTTCTACTATGCATCTCCATTGAGAAAATTGCGTGTTTCAGCAAATTCATAAAGTTTTTATCCACATTTTCAATCTGTCAACTAGAGGTTCACGCTAGCCGCATCTCCATTTTAATATATTGATTGATGTCAACAAAACATACAATCATATCTACTTTTGCATAGATAAATTACTATCAATTACACGCATCATGACAGGAAAAACCAGCTCTAGTAAAGGTAACACAGTTTTTTTTTTTGGGGCCCCCTGACCTAATGGGCCCTGTGCGGTCGCACGGCTCGCACTAGGCCAGGGCCGGCCCTGCTCGTCACCTTCCTCCAACCAAAACGTGAGAAACACAGGTTCTACTTTCATTAATTCCTCACCCCCAAAAAGAAAAAGAAAAAAAGTTCTGCAACAAGAACCGCGATGGAGAAGGAAAGAAGATGCAGATGCATGCATATGTTGGAGCACAACCATCCATATTTTAGAAAAGAATTTAACAATCCTTCTTCATTTTACTTTTTTTTTTTTTTTTGTAAATTCTTGCACTGCTGAGAACATGCTTATATTGGAGTAATGTGCCAACGCATATGCATATGTTGGAGCACAGCTATCCATATTTCAAAGCAACAGGAACATGCAGTACAAAAGTTTCTTAGCATGCATGTGGACAGCGTGGTTATTAAAAAATCAAAGTTGAACATGGACGAGGTACATACCATTACAATGTCCTCAGCAAACGCGCTTACAAATAAGCATCGTCCCACTTTTACGTCGGCAGGAAAAAACTTTCCCGGTAACGCTGATTGTCCATATTTAGCGCTACATTATGACGAGGTTCCATTGCCGAACCTATCAACAACGTGGAGGAAAATAAAATTGTAAGGGTAATAATGTCTATTAAAGTTTTTGAAATTTGATGGGGTGGGAAACGAGAAAAAACGGGTAGGAATAGAATTAGTCTTAGCAATGCGTAAAGGTTTGAATTCGGCGAAATTTGGTTGGAAATAAGATCGATGCCATGAGAATGTTGGCTAACTAAACGTAGAGAGAGGTTTATATGCTTCAGACTTGTTGGAGGAGGAAGGCATCCGATAAGCTTAATAGACCCACTTAAAATAACCAGTCCGCGAACAATGTGTTCTATACATGACTGTCGTGATGACCTTAAATCGTTAGAGCATATCTCCAACGGATTGAGAGTACTCGTCTGAATCACGAAGTCACAAAAAAGGAGTCCAACAGTCCGTTTTCCCTATATATTCAAAAGAAATTAGGACATTTCCAGCGGTGGCAATTTCGATGTAACGGACGAGAAAGGGCCAAACTTGCACTGCAATAGTAGCAAATTCATCGTGGGGAGCAATCGCGAACAGGGACAATCCCCATTCGTAAATTGAAAATGGCGGTCCTATACGGTTTTTTGTAAACCATTTAACATCTAAACGGTTTTCAAAATATAGAGTTTAAATGGATGAATTTAAGACTTTGGGTTTTGATATTGATAAGAAATTTGAGAAAAATGAACGAATTTGAGGCCTAGGGTTTTGACACGTCTGCCATGGACGAGGTTTTTCTTTTACAGAGACGATGTCTTTAAAATGAAAGCCATCGGCATATTTTTTTTATTTTATTTTTACTTAAACAGTTTATTGAAAACGGTTTAAATCTTAAATGGTTTTCAGAAAATCGTTTAATGTTTATTTATTAAAAAAATATAGTTAGTGACCTTCCACCACTTTGTTGGGAATGCTCTTACAGAAACGCTAATTTAATTAGCATGCTGCATAGGGATGCTGATTAAACCAACGTTTTAAATAGGACGCCGATTTAATCAACGCTCACACGTTATATTATGTTGTCTGTGTTTTGTTAGTCATATCATTTCATTTTGAGTCATTCTTTTCCAATTGTCATCTATTGTTCTGTATTTTGACCACATTCAGAAATTTTGGATTTGTCATAGATCTCGTGTAGTCTTTTTCATATCAAATGAGTATGGTTAGTTGTGATACTCGGCATTAGCTGTTCCAAGAAATTTAATAGGGTGTCGATTAAGTCAAGCCCTTAACTTGGACGCTGATTAAATCAACGTTCGTCTATTAGACTTGCAGTTGAATATTCAGGCATTATATTCAAAGAGGTAATCTTACGTCTTTTAATTTATTGGAGATGCTCTAAGGAAATCTTATTTAAATCAAATAATCAAAATTTTATCACGTTAAAATTTTGAGATGGTAAAAAACTTGAATATGTCATTAGTAGTTCCAACTCTATTAAGGTCATTGTAACTACTAACCCGCCTTTTGATAGTATCGTTACAAAATGGATTCAAATACTCGGACTTCACAATCATCAAATGGATAATTCAGAAAGATGGTCGGAGCACTCGGAAAATCGAGGACGGATGGAGATATGAAGCTATGAACAACGGAATCACTTCAATAGCATTGTAAATTGAATAAGTCGGGAACAAACTCTGGAAATGTTAGAGATTGGTATGGATCCAAAGCGTAGAATTCAAATTTGAAAATTCAACGAAACTGCGTCCATAATTCAAAAATTAGAAGACTAAAAATCAGAAGACTATTAGAGCAATCAAGCACACAAATAGGACATATCACGGGGACCCATCCAAATAAGGTGCAAACCCAGGGATTTGTACTGACCCTATTTAGAGATCAATACCGACCACTATTAAGTAGGACTATCTAATCCCTGCTTTTGGGATCCCTCGTCCTGCTTTGGTGGGCTCTCTATGCAATTTCAGAATGATCATCATCTTCTCCAGCTACAAGTAGACCTTCATTTGCTCTACAAAGGAATCTTCTCCACTTTTCCACGTGGAAACTCTTCCAATCCTTGGAAACAACAACATTTCTCTACATTATTATAAACAAATAACTTTAATTGTAATCTGCAGTACAATAAAAGATTATTTCAAGTAAACGTAGGACAAACTTTAATAAACCATTATAAAATTTGTGTTTTCTTTGCTGTTTTTTCTATTATTCTATAACGGAAGCTGTGACTATGAACTGCTGAATATGATTGTAATAAAATCGTCTGGGTGTTACTGCTTGTTTGACCAAAAACAAGTTTAACAATAACTTTTATAAAAATTTGACTCATCGGAAGTTATGTATACAAATAATAATTTTGTTAATTTCAAATTCTGTAACAAATAATGCCAAAAGGAAGTATAATCGTAAATGATATTACAAGCATCTACTTAAAGTCTAAAAAATCATCAAAAAAAATTCTACTAGGTTAAATTAAAATGACTGACATGTTGACCGCCAATATTTGTTTTCACATTTCTCTAATGCAACATTTATTGTTAAATTAACTATACCCCCTGCACGCGCGCACGCCCCTATATATATATATATATATATATATGTGTGTGTGTGTGTGTGTGTGTGTGTGTGTGTGTGTGTCTGTGTGTCTGTGTGTCTGTGAGCGAGCGCGCGGGGTGGGGTGGGGGGGGGGGTGTATAGTTAATTTAACAGTATACATGTATATGTATGTATGTATACTGTTAAACTAACTATAAGCGCGCGCGTCACACACACACACACACACACATATATACATATATATATGTGTGTGTGTGTGTATGTGTGTGTGTGTGTATGTATGTGCGCGCGTGTGCATGAGTTAATTCAAGTCAACAATTAATCACATATCGCATACATTCAAAAATTATATTTACAACAATAATTCGTCCATACGTCTTACTTCAATTGCCCTCGCTTAAACAAACATGTTACTACTTACTATCACTAGAGAAACACCCCTCAATTTTCTACTTTTTTAGTGGTTACAATTTAAACTCTGCGATACGAGAAAAACAAATCTTCCTTTTTCCCTAATTTTTCTATGAGAATACAATATTTTTTCCTATCAAATAAGGTTTCAAATTGTTCGGAGATGGACATATTACACTTTGATGTCAATGTCAGGCACTAACATACGATGAAAATATTGAAACCAACGTTTACAATATTGACAACCTAATTGCAAAAGATAAATGATCATACCTAAAGCTCCAACAATTAGATTTACAAATCTGCGGAGCTATCATATTCATTAGTCAGTATGATACCAAAAACAATGGTCAAGTAAAACTGTTTTATTATAAATAAAATAGTCTGAATATGTGAATTTACGTACGTCTACAATCGCACAAGACCAATGGACTCATGCATGCTTGCGGGTGTGTGTATATACATATTTTGAAAATTGGTACGCTTTTATTCAATATACCAATAAAACAACTACCTTTATATGCCTCATCAAAACCTTGAAACCCCTCTATCCTAAGTGGGTGCCTTACAAGGAAAATGAGTACATATAAATTTGATGATCATGATTACAATAGAATTACATACATTCAATTTTGAAATAAAAAACATAGCTAAATTAACCTGCATAAAGGTCCACGAGCCCATAAACCATAGTTTCAAATCAGAATAAGCGGTCATTCATTGTCATTAATCTGCATTCCCCATCGCCTTAAGAATTCTATTTTCTATTAATTCCAGTGCATCGAGGATCCATTGTTATGAAACAATAATGTAATATCCCGTTGATATGATGAAGTTTAGTCATGTTGTGAGATTTAAGGTTACAGAAAATCCTGGAGTTGCATTTTCCATAAATGTGATATATTGTAGAAGTGAAGCAGGCTCAAGTGACGTCACGAAGTTGATCCTTTTCGGTGAAAGTAGTATGGAGAAGATTCAATTCATAGTCCAATGTAGGTAGAAGGGTAGGAGGCAGGGAAAGTTTGAATTTCAAGGAACACCAAATAAAAGAGGAATATGAGTAATCGAAGAACAAATGTTTGATGGATTCAGGAGCAGATTGGCAAAATGGGCATAAGTTGTTTATGGAAATGTTGAAGTGAGATAATCTATCCTTTGTATTAAGCCGGCCGGAGTAAGCGAGATAAGAAATGAAGGCCATATGGTTGTTGTTTTTTCGATGCTAGATGACAAAGGAAATCTTCTTAGATTCTGATCTAAGACGAACTTTATCCCATGCTTTTCGAAAGGTAAATGACCCTCCATCACTGTAACACCCCACCTCCGCCAAGGTAACTCTTGCAAGTACATTGGCTTTGGAGGGGCGTTAAACGAGGTAAACATGCATGTAGATATCACAAGACAGAACATATAAGTAAAACAGAGTATTAAAGCAGCGGATAAAACTAGCATTTCAAAACCATAGTTAAGTTACAACAAAGTACTTGGTCATTATTTTCCAACACACAAAGTCTAGATAAAAGCATAAAATGAAAACTGAAATACATAAAGTACTATCCCCAAAATGAAGTGATAAACCATAGCTAGCTCAATGTCCAAAACCGTACATGAGCAAATCCAGTAAGCAAGCTGTAAAGATCCAAACTAAGCTCCAATGTTCCCACCCTGAGGACCTGAGGGGGGGGGGAACGGAAGAAAAGAGGTGAAAGAAAACAGGTCAGTCAAAAAGACTGGTAAGCCCTAACTACTATTAGTTCATGAACTAGTAAAGTTAACTGGCATGAGAAGCTGAGATGAACATAAGGATAACAACATACTGGCATGATGATTAACTAACAAGATAGATAAAAGTGTCATCGCATAATCAAGGTTAAGTTTTGCACCACGGGCGTACTAGCATTCTAACATGTCAAGTAAAAACAAGAATTGATCCCTTGGCCCAAGCTTGGCCCAATATCATGAGGTGACCTAAATCAAGGTCCAACTACACGGTCTAGTTGATCGGCTCCCTACAAGCCTAACTCGTCAAGTGTCGGTGTCATACGGCCCAAACATGCAATGTAGTTAAACTGCGCTAGGTCCACCCTAGGGTGTATCAAGTCCTAGGGTGTCAACCTCGGACACCAATCAAGTATGCACAGTCTAGACCTAATGGTACCCGTGCCTGATTCTCCAACTCCGGACTCTGTGCACGACCATAGTCCGCCTGGACCTACACCGGCGTACCTACTCAGCCGTCGTTTTGGTCGCTTACAGGTCAGCCCAGTAATCGTGCCCCACCCTAGCCTAGTCCCTAGGGTCTTATGATACTATCAAGAGGGTTAATGCTGCAAAGGACCACGCAACTAGGGTTTCTTAACGGGTTAAATGTGGTTAACCCGATCCAAACGTGGATTAAATTGGTTAAGTGTACCCAAGGTTCATGACTTAACCCCGATTAACCCATCAAGCCCAAATTGGTTAAGTATTAAGTGGACCATGACTTAACCCTAATCAGGAGACATTAATTAACTTAATGTGCTTTAACCTCTCACATTAGACCTTGTTGTGGTTACTAGTTAAGCCGGGCGGGTCCAGGTAGCTTTACACCACAACTTGGTCTAACCTCGGGTTCGAGCACAACGTGACCAACTTCTCACATTGGGTCCTATTGTTTGTAGCCACTAGTTAAGCCGGGCGAGTCCGGGTAGATTTATGCTACAAACTCAGCCCAACCTCGAGTTGGCTACACTCATATTTTCTAGGTGTCATGTCCATTATGTTTCCAAAACATAATTACATATTACGTCATGTTATAAAAACCATGTTCATGTCATAATGTTACCCAACCCCAACTTAATCCCATCGTCTACATAACCGCAACAACGCATAAAGGATAAAATAGGGAACTTGGCACAATCATGACAAGAAGGTGTTGAAGCCACAAGTTTAACATGGTGGCATATGAGATGTACATATGTTCATATACATGCATATTGCATTATTAGGCTTCAAAAGTATGCATAAAACCAAACTTAGCATATAAGTGATACATGGTGATAAATGACATGTAGAAGTTGCTAGAAGTTCGCATTTAGCCTCACATGCAAGTTATCATAAGGGATATGATAACTTCCATGTTGCCAAAATGCAACCTTTAACATATAAAGCTTGAAGCTTTAAGCTCACAAACTCAAGTTTAACTTGCATAACATGATAACATGATCAACCCAAACTTGCATAACATAGCAACATGTGTCATACATAATGATTAAACCAACTTGCATATTGATCAACCAAACTTGCATATCATAATGATCAACCAAACATGCATATCATAATGATCAACCCCAAACTTGCATCATTCATTTAACTTTAGAGTTCAAAAATGAAAGTTGAAAAGGGCTTACAATGCTATGAAGACACAAATGAATATTTATTATAAAGATTGAGACGAAGCCCTTATGCAATCACCAAAAAGACCCAAATATGAAAGCTCCAAATTAAACCCTTGAGCCAAATCGGTAAAAATCCTTGCTTTATAATAAAAATGTTGCAACTTGACTTGAATGCAAACTAAGAACACTCATACAAGCTTGAAAACACTTGTATGAACTCAAAATCTCTCATATAAATAGACTTAGAAATTTTAGCATGAGAGTGGAGGCCATGAGAGGAACAAATTTGACATAGTTTAGTTGTAGGATTGAATAATGGTGATTTAGGCTAGGCTTAGGGGTCTTTTTATAGAAGATTAGGATAGTATTAGCCATAGGATTAACCCTAAATTCAATCAGAGCCATCAAATCCCGTCACTAGCCAACAAAACAGGTCAAAACAGCCAAAACAGGTGCACCAGGTTGCCTGGGTCCGACCAGGCAGGTCGACCCCAGGTTGACCCTGGGGTCGACTCCCCAGTCGACCTGGTCCCACCCAGGTCGACTCCCAGGTCGACCTGGTCTGGGCGGGATTTTTCCCGCCTACCCTGATTTTCTGAAATTTGAATCTGTTTTGAATTTGAATTTTTCGTGAAACTTCGCGAGGCCATATCTTGGTCATACAGACTCCGATTTTCGAAAACTCGGACTCTATTTCGCGTATTTTTCCGAGACGAACGCAATGGCACATCCCGTTTCCCTTGATTCGGATTTTACAGTTTAATTCTGCCTTGATTTATGTTATAACATGTTATTCAAAAATACGGGTTGTTACATTCTCCACTCCTTAAAGGATTTCGTCCCCGAAATCTCCAAGTTAGGAAGAACGTATCCTACCATCCGTCATCCATCTACTCAAAACATCATCCACGTGCAGTCATTGTCCTTAAAGGATTCTAAATGATGTATGATCATATGCAAAGGTGTGTGTATATGTACTTATCTAATGCGAAAATCAGGAGGTTACTGATTCAGTAAACCTCCTTAATGCAAAACATGTTAGTGAAATGAGTCCATATGTATGCAAATTCCTAACGTAATTTATAATCTCTACATGAGTGCACATAACATTCATCCATATGCAACATCCACGTGATAGCATAACAAGTTTCATCCATGAATAAGTATAAGCACTAATGCATATGCAACATGAAAGTGTGTGAGCCGATCTTAGTGCCTAATGTGTATCATGCATCCACGAGTATCCATGTGCAAACACTTGCAATCATTTGCAATCATCAAGCATAACATGTTTCAAATACATGTTTCATCCAAAGGGTTTCTGCCTAAGGTTCTCATGACATGATTAACGAGATAACAAGATAAACAAGATAAGCAAAAGAAAGATGTATTAATTAGGAAGGGAGATCGAGAGTGTACCCTCAAAAAGGAATGGATAAAGCCCACGCATCTTCTCCTCGGTTTCCCAAGTTGCGTCTTCCTCGGCTTCGCTCCACTGAACTTTCACCAACTTGACCTATCGATTCCTTAACTTCTTGATCTCTGTTCCCAAAATACGAATCGGGGCTTTTTTCAGGGTTGCCTCTTTCTCTACCTCAATGTCTTCGAGAATGCTTGGTTCAACCACCTCAGCGGACTCATGTAGGCACTTTCGGAGATGCGAGACATGAAAGACATTATGCACTCCGGCTAGCTTTTCGGGCAATTCCACCTTATAGGCCATCTTTCCAATCCTCTCTATGATAGGGAAGGGTCCTACGAACCTTGGTGCCAGCTTCCCAACTGCTCCAAAACGTACCACATTACGCAAAGGAGAAACCTTCACGAAAACCATGTCTCCCACTTCGAATTCCAAATCTACCCTTCGCTTGTCAGCATAGGATTTCTGTCTATCTTGGGCCGCTTTCATCCTTCTTCTCACCAATTCAACTTTCTCGGATGTGTCCTGTATCATATCGGGCCCAAGTATAAGTCTATCTGTTGTCTCCCACCAACAAGATGGTGACCTACACGGCCTCCCATACAAAGCTTCAAATGGTGCCATCCCTATGCTGGCTTGATAACTATTATTACACGCAAACTCTACAAGAGGAAGGTGGTCTTCCCAAGTACCACTGAAGTCGAGAACACAAAGCCTCAAGAGATCTTCTAGCACTCTATTCACCCTTTCGGTTTGGCCATCTGTCTGGGGGTGATAGGCTGTACTCAGATTCAATCGCGTACCCATTGCTTCTTGCAAACTATTCCAGAACTGGCTAGTGAAAATTGGGTCACGATCGCTAACTATGCTAGAAGGAACTCCATGTAACTGCACTATCTCTCGAAGATAAATAGATGCTAGCCATGATGCGGTCCTCTTGCTCTTTACTGGGATGAAGTGAGCACTCTTCGTAAGTCTGTCAACTATGACCCATATGCTTGTGTTCCCTCTCCTTGACCTAGGTAATCCATCCGCAAAATCCATAGAAATACTCTCCCACTTCCATTGCGGGACCTCCAATGGATGTTATAGCCCACCTGGTTTCTTTGACTCGGCTTTCACTTGTTGGCACACCCTGCACCTTGAAACATACTCTGCTACATCCTTCTTCATTCCATCCCAAAAGAAAATGCGCTTCATATCCCTATACATTTTGTCCCCTCCAGGATGTATAGTCATCTTCGAGTGATGCGCTTCCTCAAGAACTCTATGGAGTAAATCTCCCACTCGAGGAACACATAATCTCCCATCACGCCTTAGCCAACCTTTATCATCGATAGTATATCTAGCAAGGTGACTAGACGTCTCACCCCAAATCAACTTATCCATGACCTCGACTATTTGCGGATCTTCCTTCTGTGAAGCCCCAACTTGATCAAGAAGTGTGGGTCTAAGCTCAAGGGATGCTAAAGAACCCGTCATCGACTCAACAGTCGTTGTGAAATCAAAGGTCGCCAAGAATTCTAAGTTCTTCATCTCAATGAACAAGGGGCTCAAAGTCAACCTCCTTCTGCTTAGTGCATCTGCCACAACATTACCCTTGCCAGGGGTATAAGCTATCTCGAAGTCATAAGATGCCAAGAATTCCATCCACCTTTGCTGCCTTAGATTTAGATCTTTTTGCGAGAAGAGGTACTTGAGTGACTTGTGATCAGTATACAACTCAAACCTTTCGCCTAGAAGATAGTGGCGCCAGGATTTGAGTGCAAAGACGATCACCGCCAACTCTAAATCATGAGTGGGATAGTTCTTCTCATGAACTTTAAGTTGCCTACCCCCATAACATATCACTCTTCCCTCTTGCATCAGAACGACACCTAACCCCGTGCAACATGCATCTGTGTACACGGTAAACATCTTACCACTATCGGGTAATGCCAAAACTGGAGCTGAGGTAATGTGACGGCCCGCCCCGCACCAGCCTGCATTTCCTCCGAAAGTGCGCTGTACACATGCCCGACTAGCACAAGACGGTCGTCAGAAGAAAGGAAAGAAAGGAATGAACTAATCAAGGAACCTGTAGAATGTCTCACAGCGCATGGAATAAAATATAATAATAACATACTTGACATAAAACAGGTGAGACAGTGTATAAGCTGATAACTAATAATCAATGTCAACATCAGAGCAGCGGAAATCCAAATACAGCTTATTACAACTTTCCAAATTTACTGTCTCTAATCAAAAGAAAACTAAAGTAGAAGATACACCACCAATTCCCAAGCAGTGATCTTCAACAATACAGGGAGAATACTACATATATTACGTGGAAGCCTCCTGCTCGTCTCTGGATCATCTACCCGTGCATCACCAGCTAACCTGTCTCTAGTCTGCTCGTGTGAGCACCCAGAGTAATAAGAAGAGACATAAAACTCTGGGTCAGACATAAATCCTGGTATGAGCGATAAGCATCTAAACAGAGTAATAACAGGTATACTAAACCATACCTGAACCTGGATCTGCAACCAAAGAGTTAGTACCACATACCGTACAATACTCCAAGGTGCCATAACAATTAGTGCAAGAATACGGGGGTGGGGTGTGCATGTCACAATGATAGCGAACAAATCATCCATAGCAACCATCCTCACATCTCTCACTCAGTGCGTAAAGCGTACGACATCTACCACTTTGGAACACTAGACAAAACTGAGGCAACGACGAATCCCGACTTGTAGAAACCCTGCTGTGACCAAGCCAAACACTTGGAGTCATGACCAAACATTTCAATGACCCACTTCATTGGTCATAGCCCTTGGTTCTACCGATGCCATAATGGCCCTGAATCCGCCTTCGTACCTCCTACCATAGTGGTCCAAAGCTATAGACGTCGATAACTCCTTGGCACGCGTCCCGCAGCAAAGCCCAACCATGAAGCGAACTCATTGATTCCCATCTAAATCTTGAGCTCTAACTTCTCATCTGGACTTCCTTTGCATCTCGGGTTTTGATCGAATTGGAGTGGGTCTTCAAAAGAGTTGTCGCGCATTAACAGTCTTAGAATTCGGTTCGGGTCGGTAGTCGTTACTCTCGTCGGTTCGGGTCGGTCCTCCTTGTCATCTTTCCATTCGGGTCGGGTACTTCACTTCGGGTCGGGTCGGTGTCCTCCTCCGGGTCGGGTCGGGTTGCTGTCTCCCTTCGAGTTGATGCTCCTCCTTCGATCAGCTTCCTCGTTTTCCATCTACTCCGATCCGATCCGATCCCTTCGTCTTGCTCCAGCCGTAGCCTCCCACTCGTGAGTCGATCCGATCTGACCTCTATTATGCTTCCGATCCGATCCGCTCTCTCCTACTCCGATCCGATCCTGCTCCATAGTTCCGATCCGATTCCCCTGTCCACTCCAACTCTAAGCAATGGCCTTCCTTCTGCCAAACTTCTCCCAGTGGCAAATCCCAATCCAGTTCGGATTCCCTTGGTCAGCTCACTAGTCCGATCCGACCCCTACTCCGATCCGAACCGGTTCGGGACCTGCACATTTCTGCAACTTTCCAGCGAGCTTTCTACGCCATTCGACGACGTTTTCAACCAATTTAACTATTCTAATCAATCATGAAACATACCATAGAGTCATAGCAACATGTAATAGCAACCACAAACAGCAAACAACAATTCAAATGAATCAAAATGAATCAAAAAGTGACTAAACTTCATATTTTCCCATAATCCCTCTTAATCATGTTTAAGCATACGATTAGCAAAACACATCGAAATTAACCCAAATTTCTAACAGAGCCTTAAAACATTATTTTAGAATTTTAAGAATTTTTCCAGAATTTATTTACGTATAAATTCGCTAATCTTCACTAATTACCCTTAATTAACCGTAATTAGTGTCAAAATGATGCTATCACTCACCTTGGCCACAAATGAAACACCAAATCTGAAATACTCTCTGTTTGGGTCGAATTCCTATGTATAGAAGCATCTCCAACCTTGCTTTGGTGCTTTTTCTCCTTAATTTGGTGTTGCTAAGCCTAATCTTCAATTAGAGAGTGATTTGGGGTGTTTTAGATGTAGGAAGCCATTACTAAGGTCTCAAGGAGGTTTGTGGCGGCTCAAAACTGAAATGAAAGTGATAACCTAACCCTAATCAGCCCTCCTATACCTCTAAACCCGAAATTCCCCTTGGGCCTAGCTGCTAATCACCCGGTTAAGCCCAATTAAGCTGTTTTTCTCCATCTGAAACTTGTTTCAGCCATATCTCCCAAACGGTAAGTCCGTTTGGCTAATGTGACCACTCTACGGAAAGAGAAACCATCATCCGAAGCCAATGGAAGTGGTTTCAGGTCAAAGTTCCTTTCCAGTCAAAAGTTATGGCCAAAACAGTGCCAACTAGGGGTAAAATGGTCATTTAAAAATCGAGAAAAATCATGAACATGGGAAATGACCCCAATAGTCGTCTCCCAAAGTTACATGACCATACGACTTCGTATGTGAAAGAAATAAATATCCTACGATCCTATGATGCGTAGAACGCGGGTCGTTACACTCTCCCCCCCTTAAGAAATTTCGCCCCCGAAATTCCTTAACTCAAAACATACAAAGGATCCCGCATGCCTAACAACCATATACAACAATCAAATATGCAAAACAAGCAAACAAGCCTATCCTAGCATGCGGAAAAACTAAATCGAAGTCAAAATCTTACCAGACAAAGAGTTCTGGATACTTCTTCCTTATGTCCTCCTCTGTTTCCCAAGTACAATCATTCTCGTCCTCGCTCCACTGAACCTTGACTAGCTACACCGCCTTCCTCCGAAGTTGCTTCATGTCGTGCTCGACAATACGGGCCTGCTTGCGGTTCCCAACCGCCGCGGGTTCTACTTCGAAGTCCTCTAACTGATCAGGTGAAATAGTCATATCTGAGTCGTGAACGAACTTCCTTAGTTGGGAAACATGAAATACATTATGAACTCCCGCCATCTTCTCTGGTAAGTCAACTCTATATACCAAATTCCCGACTAGTTCAAGAACAGGGAATGGACCAATAAATCTTGGTGCTAATTTGCCTCTCCTGCCAAATCGTATTACGCTCTTCAACGGAGAAATCTTGACAAATACCAAGTCACCAACTGAGAATTTTAAGTCTCTTCTTCTCTTATCAGCATAACTCTTCTGCCTATCTTGGGCTGCCTTCATACGTTGCTGAATGATCTTGATTTTACCTGAAGTTTCCCTCACCACATCTGGTCCAAGCATAAACTTCTCGCCAGTCTCTATCCAACATGATGGTGAGTTGCATGGTCTTCCGTACAAAGCTTCAAACGGAGCCATACCGATACTGGATTGGTAGCTATTATTATATGCAAACTCTACTAGATGCAAATGGTCATCCCACGATCCACCAAAATCCAATATACATGCTCTCAAGAGGTCTTCCAAAATACGATTCACCCTTTCCGTCTGACCGTCAGTCTGAGGATGATATGCGGTACTGAGATGTAACTCTGACCCTAGAGCCTCTTGTAAGCTCTTCCAAAACCCACTAGTGAACAACGGGTCTCGGTCGCTCACAATGCTTTTAGGTACTCCATGAAATCTCACTATCCACTTCATATACAATTCTGCTAACTTAGTTGCCGTTCTGGTCGATTTGACTGGTATAAACCTTGCACTTTTAGTTAGTCGATCTACAATTACCCAAATGCTGTCATATCCCGATCTAGTCCTTGGTAAACCATCGATGAAATCCATCGAGACTTGCTCCCATTTCCATTCGGGGATTTCTAAGGGCTGTAACAACCCACTAGGCTTCTTTTGCTCGGCTTTAACTAGCTGGCAATTCATGCATTTGGATATAAACTTCCCAACGTCTCTTTTCATTCCTTCCCAGTAGTAAGTCTGTTTCATGTCTCTATACATTTTATTACCACCGGGATGTATAGTCAACTTTGAGTGATGACATTCTCTAAGCACTTCATCCCTCAATCCATTGACATTGGGTACAACAAGCTTTCCATTCTTTCTAAGCCATCTATCTCGATCAAGCCCATACTTGTTCACCTCCTCATCGATACCCATCTCTAACTTGGAGATGATTTCCAATAGGTTAGGATCGTCCCTCTGACTAGAGCCGATTTGTTCAATTAAAGTGGGTTTGATTGTCAAACTTGCTAACATCTCTGGATCCAATTCGCACTTTGGTCTGAAATCAAACCCCGCGATAAACTCCAGTTGCTTCCATTCAAGGAACATGGCCCCTAAGCTGGCATGTCTTCTACTCAATGCATCAGCCACCGCATTGCCCTTTCCTGGTGTGTATGCGATGTCAAAATCATAGGAAGCTAAGAACTCTAACCATCTCTGCTGACGGAGATTTAAATCCTTCTGGGAGAATAGATACTTCAACGACTTATGATCTGTAAACAGCTCAAATCTTTCTCCCAAGAGATAGTGTCTCCACATCTTTAATGCGAACACGATCGCTGCCAATTCTAAATCATGGGTAGGGTATCTTCTCTCGTGCGGTTTCAATTGCCGACTTCCGTAAGCTACAACCTTACCGCCTTGCATCAATACAGCACCCAGTCCGGTACCACAGGCATCCGTGTATACCGTCATCTCTTCATCCCCCTTAGGAATGACTAACACTGGTGCGCTTGTCAACTTGTCCTTTAGACTTCTGAATGCATTCTCGCACCTTTCATCCCAGATAAAAGCTTGATTCTTCTTGGTCAACTGGGTCAACGGTGCTGCTATCTTGGAGAAACCCTGGATAAACTTACGATAATATCCCGCTAACCCCAAGAAACTTCTTACATCTGTTGCATTCTTGGGCGTAGGCCAATCTTGTACCGTAGCCACCTTCGCTGGGTCCACGGCAATATCATTCTCTGATACAACATGGCCCAAGAACCTCACTTCCCTCTTCCAGAAGTGACACTTAGAAAACTTTGCTTTCAATTGGTGTTTTCTCAACACCTCCATCGCTACTCTTAAATGTTCCTTGTGTTCTTCCTCTGTCCTCGAGTAGACCAAAATATCATCAACGAACACAAGGACAAACTTATTCAACTGATCTCTGAATACCCTATTCATAAGATCTACAAAATATGCTGGGGCATTGGTCAGCCCGAATGGCATGACCAACCACTCATAAAACCCAGACGGCGTCCGAAATGCCGTTTTAGCTATACTCTCAGCTTCCACTCTAAGCTGATGAAAACCTGTCGCGAGATCCAACTGAAAAAATACTCTCGCGCCACTCAACTGATCGAACAAATCATCTATCCGCGGTAGAGGATACTTGTTCTTCCTCGTCACTTTATTCAACTCGCGGTAGTCTACACACAAACGAAGGGAACCATCCGCCTTGGTAGCAAACACAACTGGTGCTCCCCATTCAGAAACACTCCTTCTGATAAATCCCTTCTTCAAAAGATCGCTGACTCGCACCTCGAGCTCTCGCTGCTCTCTTGGTGCCATACGACGAAGTGGCATCACTATAGGCCTGGCATCCTTTACCAAATCAATACGAAACTCAATCTCTCGGTGTGGTGGAAGTCCGGTCACTTCTTCGAAAACATCCGGATACTGGCCAACCACGGGCAAACCTGACAACTCACTATGCGGAATGTCGAGGGAGTTTAGAAAACTAGCCAATACCCCCTTACTGGGTAGACCACCAAACACTATCCTCCGCCCATCATCCGCTCTAGCTGTCACCAACAAGCCCTCACAGTCTACCACCACACCATATCTTTGGAGCCAATCTACTCCCAGAATAATGCCAAACCCAGTAAAGCCCAAAACAAAGCAATCACAAACAAACATGCATCCATGACTCGATAAGACCACATTACGACAAATCATGCTAAGGCTAGTCGAACCACCAATCGGGTTCGTCACTACTAAAGGTCTATCGACAATCTCGGGCTCCAATCCCAACCTATCTACCAGGTCACAAGATATGAAAGAACTGGAAGCTCCGGTATCAAACAAAACTCTAACAGGAACATCATAAACAGAAAGCATACCTTGAATGACGACATTCTTTCCCTTCTCCGCCGCAGTTGGGGCATTCGACGAAGAAGGAATAGCATTAAGAGCGTATGCTTTCACCATTTCCTTTCTTTAGGGGGCTGTGGACACTTGTCCTTGTGATGTCCCATTTGGCCACAGTTGAAGCACTTCCTATCCGCTGGCTTGGCCCGACAATTACTAGCATAATGGCCCTTCTTACCACAGCTGAAGCACTCCACATCTTGCTTATTCTTTTTCTTCTGGCCATCCTTAGTCTGGTTCTGTTTTCTCTTATTCTGGGAACCACCCTTGCCTCCACCACTTACTTGTGGCTTTGGCTCTTCTACAGATGCAACCTCAGTCTTCGACTTAGGGTAGAGACTTTCTGATCTTAATGCTTTCCCCACAATCGATTCAAACGTCTCATCGATGTGGTTAATAAGCTTTTCCCCCAAGTACTGATCCAAACCAGTTATGAATTTCTCGTTCTTTTTCTCGGCAGTATCAATAAGAGATAACCCATATTTTGACAAAGTGTCAAATTCAGCAATATATTCTGAGACAGCTCTGCCATTCTGCTTGAGCTCCAAGAATTTCTTAAACAGTATTGACCTCTGAGCAGCTGGAATGAACTTCTCACTAAAGCGAGCCTTAAACTGCTCCCAAGTAATCTGATCTTCGGGAGTAGCTGCCTTTATAGCATTCCACCAATTCATTGCCCGCCCTTGCAGTTGACGGGACGCTAGCTTTCTCTTCATTGCATCCTCGATACCCAAATCCTCGAAGATACGTTCGCAACTATCCAACCAATCCTGAACATCCGTGGCCGACTTCGTTCCGTGGAACGGCTTCCCACCAAGGCTAGTATAGTCCTTATTCAGCTTGGCGAAGTCGACTCTTGGCGCCTGCACTATTGGACCACCACCATTTCCACCATTGGGAGCTGCCCTCTGTACATCTCTAAGCATCTCCCTCATGAGATCAGTAAACATCGTCCTCATGTCAGCAGCACTCCCATTATTGGCTCCCCTACCGGTACCTCTAACATATCGGCTCATCGTCAATCTGAAAAAGGAAATGATTAACGACTCCATAATGGTGCTAGTGCAGTACGACTTCATCCTCATACTACTAATAGTATATATATATATAGCCTTTAAAAACCAAAGTAATCACAAATACGCTCTCTCGTATACGTATATTATCTCTCCCTGATAACTTCCCCAGGTTAACTACGCAACCTAGAGCTCTGATACCAAGTGTGACGGCCCGCCCCGCACCAGCCTGCATTTCCTCCGAAAGTGCGCTGTACACATGCCCGACTAGCACAAGACGGTCGTCAGAAGAAAGGAAAGAAGGGAATGAACTAATCAAGGAACCTGTAGAATGTCTCACAGCGCATGGAATAAAATATAATAATAACATACTTGACATAAAACAGGTGAGATAGTGTATAAGCTGATAACTAATAATCAATGTCAACATCAGAGCAGCGGAAATCCAAATACAGCTTATTACAACTTTCCAAATTTACTGTCTCTAATCAAAAGAAAACTAAAGTAGAAGATACACCACCAATGCCCAAGCAGTGATCTTCAACAATACAGGGAGAATACTACATATATTACGTGGAAGCCTCCTGCTCGTCTCTGGATCATCTACCCATGCATCACCAGCTAACCTGTCTCTAGTCTGCTCGTGTGAGCACCCAGAGTAATAAGAAGAGACATAAAACTCTGGGTCAGACATAAAGCCTGGTATGAGCGATAAGCATCTAAACAGAGTAATAACAGGTATACTAAACCATACCTGAACCTGGACCTGCAACCAAAGAGTTAGTACCACATACCGTACAATACTCCAAGGTGCCATAACAATTAGTGCAAGAATACGGGGGTGGGGTGTGCATGTCACAATGATAGCAAACAAATCATCCATAGCAACCATCCTCACATCTCTCACTCAGTGCGTAAAGCGTACGACATCTACCACTTTGGAACACTAGACAAAACTGAGGCAACGACGAATCCCGACTTGTAGAAACCCTGCTGTGACCAAGCCAAACACTTGGAGTCATGACCAAACATTTCAATGACCCACTTCATTGGTCATAGCCCTTGGTTCTACCGATGCCATAATGGCCCTGAATCCGCCTTCGTACCTCCTACCATAGTGGTCCAAAGCTATAGACGTCGATAACTCCTTGGCACGCGTCCCGCAGCAAAGCCCAACCATGAAGCGAACTCATTGATTCCCATCTAAATCTTGAGCTCTAACTTCTCATCTGGACTTCCTTTGCATCTCGGGGTTTGATCGAATTGGAGTGGGTCTTCAAAAGAGTTGTCGCGCATTAACAGTCTTAGAATTCGGTTCGGGTCGGTAGTCGTTACTCTCGTCGGTTCGGGTCGGTCCTCCTTGTCATCTTTCCATTCGGGTCGGGTACTTCACTTCGGGTCGGGTCGGTGTCCTCCTCCGGGTCGGGTCGGGTTGCTGTCTCCCTTCGAGTTGATGCTCCTCCTTCGATCAGCTTCCTCGTTTTCCATCTACTCCGATCCGATCCGATCCCTTCGTCTTGCTCCAGCCGTAGCCTCCCACTCGTGAGTCGATCCGATCTGACCTCTATTATGCTTCCGATCCGATCCGCTCTCTCCTACTCCGATCCGATCCTGCTCCATAGTTCCGATCCGATTCCCCTGTCCACTCCAACTCTAAGCAATGGCCTTCCTTCTGCCAAACTTCTCCCAGTGGCAAATCCCAATACAGTTCGGATTCCCTTGGTCAGCTCACTAGTCCGATCCGACCCCTACTCCGATCCGAACCGGTTCGGGACCTGCACATTTCTGCAACTTTCCAGCGAGCTTTCTACGCCATTCGACGACGTTTTCAACCAATTTAACTATTCTAATCAATCATGAAACATACCATAGAGTCATAGCAACATGTAATAGCAACCACAAACAGCAAACAACAATTCAAATGAATCAAAATGAATCAAAAAGTGACTAAACTTCATATTTTCCCATAATCCCTCTTAATCATGTTTAAGCATACGATTAGCAAAACACATCGAAATTAACCCAAATTTCTAACAGAGCCTTAAAACATTATTTTAGAATTTTAAGAATTTTTCCAGAATTTATTTACGTATAAATTCGCTAATCTTCACTAATTACCCTTAATTAACCGTAATTAGTGTCAAAATGATGCTATCACTCACCTTGGCCACAAATGAAACACCAAATCTGAAATACTCTCTGTTTGGGTCGAATTCCTATGTATAGCAGCATCTCCAACCTTGCTTTGGTGCTTTTTCTCCTTAATTTGGTGTTGCTAAGCCTAATCTTCAATTAGAGAGTGATTTGGGGTGTTTTAGATGTAGGAAGCCATTACTAAGGTCTCAAGGAGGTTTGTGGCGGCTCAAAACTGAAATGAAAGTGATAACCTAACCCTAATCAGCCCTCCTATACCTCTAAACCCGAAATTCCCCTTGGGCCTAGCTGCTAATCACCCGGTTAAGCCCAATTAAGCTGTTTTTCTCCATCTGAAACTTGTTTCAGCCATATCTCCCAAACGGTAAGTCCGTTTGGCTAATGTGACCACTCTACGGAAAGAGAAACCATCATCCGAAGCCAATGGAAGTGGTTTCAGGTCAAAATTCCTTTCCAGTCAAAAGTTATGGCCAAAACAGTGCCAACTAGGGGTAAAATGGTCATTTAAAAATCGAGAAAAATCATGAACATGGGAAATGACCCCAATAGTCGTCTCCCAAAGTTACATGACCATACGACTTCGTATGTGAAAGAAATAAATATCCTACGATCCTATGATGCGTAGAACGCGGGTCGTTACAGGTAAGGGCTCTCTTGAGCCTTTGAAAAGCAAGCTCACACTCCAAGTCCCATACAAAGACTAAGTTCTTCTTCGTCAACTTAGTAAGAGGGGCCGAAATCTTAGCGAAGTCCCTGATGAACTACCTATAGTAGCCCGCCAGACCGAGAAAGCTTCTTACTTCGGTTGCATTCCTAGGAGTCTTCCAGTCTTGAACCACAACCACCTTCGCGGGATCCACCGCTATGCCTAGCTTAGAAACTATATGTCCAAGAAACCGAACTTCCTTTCTCCAGAAATGACATTTGGAGAACTTGGCTTTCAACTGATGCGCTCTAAGCGTATCCATCACTTCCTTGAGATGCCTAGCATGCTCTTCCTCATCCTTTGAGAAGATCAGAATATCATCCACGAAGACAACGACAAATTTGTTAAGGAACTCCCTGAACACCCTACTCATCAAGTCTACGAAGTAGGCAGGTGCATTAGTCAAACCGAATGGCATGACAAGCCATTCAAAGAATCCATCTGGAGTCCTGAACGCAGTTTTATCAATGCTATCCTCAGCTACTCTAAGCTGATGGAATCCGGTGGCTAGATCGAGCTGAGAGAAAACAGAAGCACCTACAAGCTGGTCAAAGAGATCATCAATTCTCGATAACGGGTGCCTATTCTTCTTTGTCAGCTTGTTCAACTCTCGATAATCAACACATAGACGAAGTGAGCCATCCGCCTTAGTAGCGAATACCACCGGAGCACCCCATTCAGAAATGCTTCGCCTAATAAAATTCTTCTCAAGCAACTCCTTGATTTGCTTACTGAGCTCCCTTCTCTCACGAGGGGCCATGTGCCTAACGGGCAATGATACTGGCTTGGCATTATCGACTAGATAAATGCGGAAATCTATCTCTCATTTAGGGGGTAACCCCTTAACTTCTTCAAAGACATCAGGATAGTCTCGGACCACCCTTACAGATTGCAGGTCATCGATGGACGAGTCGAGAGATTCAAGATAACATAACATGACGGGACCTCTAGGGTTACAAGAAATTTTTAGGGTATTGCCGAGGCGAGTCATGAGCCTCACCACCCTATGTTCACAATCGAGAATGGCTCCATAACTGGACAACCAATCCATGCCCAAGATCAACCCATATCCCGTGAACCCGAGAACATAAGCATTACACGTGAATTCTACGACCAAGATAGAAATCTTCAAATCCACACAAATCATAGATAGATGGGCGGAACCCCCAATTGGATTTGAAACACAAACGGGGTCCTCAACTAGGCTAGTACTTAGGTGCAAACTTTCAACAATGTCAGAAGAAATAAAACTATGCGATGCGCCAGAATCAAATAAGGTGCGAACAGGATAATCAGAGATATAAACAAGACTTTCTACAGAAATACTACCTCGGTCCTGAACTGGAGCAGCAGTGAGAGCATGCACTTGCCCTCCAGAAGGTCCTGCACGCTGATTCTGCCCTTGCTTCTTGGGGCAATCCTTGCTAAAATGTCCGATCTCTCCATAATGAAAGCATTCGCCCGACTTCCTCTTCCTCTTCTTACAGTCTTTAGCTATGTGCCCAACATTCCCACATTAGTGGAATTTTCTTGGATCCTTTGCCTTGGCCTTGTTGCCCTTGTTGTTCTTGTTGTTTTTGTTGTTCTGATTGCTCTGATTTCCTCCCCACTTGGAGTCTGTCTTCTTGGCTTGGGTCTCATTAGCCTTGACTTCCTTCTTGCCATTCTTATCGTCTCCTTGAAGCAATGCCATTTCTACTAGTCCCTCAAAAGTGCCCCCCATGGGTATATGAGATAGGGCTAACCCTTGTAATGGCTCGTTCAACCCTCGTGCAAAGCGTAAAGCCTTCTTCTGGGGAGTATTAACCATGTCCAGACCGAATCGGGCGAGCTTGTTAAACTCATTCACATACTCCCTCACTGTCATGTCCCCTTGCTTCAAAGATATAAACTTCTCCAATTGCAAATTCGCTTCAGCTGATGATAGAAACTTAAGCCCAAATCTTGTCCTAAAGTCGGCCCAAGTCTCTATAGGCCTCATAGCATTGGTGACCTCCCACCAATAAGCAGCTTCTTCTTTTAATAACCATGCTGCCAATAAAACCTTTTTATGGTCTTCCACATCAAAGATAGCGAAAAGATCTTCGGTTTCTTTCAACCAATTTCGTGCCTCCACAAAAGTCTCCGTCCCTATGAAATTCTTGCCACCCATCGCCTTAAAGTTCTTGCAAACTTTTGCGAAATCCGCTTGTGGATTCTGAGGAGGGGGAGGAGGAGGAGGAACCTCAGTTATGTTGGGGGTATTTACTGGGCCCACATCGTTGGCCCTAGCTTCCAAGTACCTCCGGAACCATCCGGGAATGGTCACTCCCTCGGGAAGGTTAAGATCGGCCATACTAAAAAAGAAAAAGATAGATTCAGAACGAGGAAACGAAGGATAGTGCTATGGCTTTGGGGAATAGCCCTTTTAAAATAACTAGACTTTTTTTTTGGAAAATAATTAATTGGTTTTGAAAATAGTTTTTCGAAAGGTAAGTTTTAAAAACACTTTTGCTCAAATCTTGTAAACCATGCTCTAATACCAAATGTAACACCCCACCTCCGCCAAGGTAACTCTTGCAAGTACATTGGCCTTGGAGGGGCGTTAAACGAGGTAAACATGCATGCAGATATCACAAGACATGACATATAAGTAAAACAGAGTATTAAAGCAGCGGATAAAACTAGCATTTCAAAACCATAGTTAAGTTACAACAAAGTACTTGGTCATTATTTTCCAACACACAAAGTCTAGATAAAAGCATAAACTGAAAACTGAAATACATAAAGTACTATCCCCAAAATGAAGTGATAAACCATAGCTAGCTCAATGTCCAAAACCGTACATGAGCAAATCCAGTAAGCAAGCTGTAAAGATCCAAGCTAAGCTCCAATGTTCCCACCCTGAGGACCTGAGGGGGGGGGGGAGGGAGGGAAACGGAAGAAAAGAGGAGAAAGAAAACAGGTCAGTCAAAAAGACTGGTAAGCCGTAACTACTATCAGTTCATGAACTAGTAAAGTTAACTGGCATGAGAAGCTGAGATGAACATAAGGATAACAACATACTGGCATGATGATTAACTAACAAGATAGATAAAGGTGTCATCGCATAATCAAGGTTAAGTTTTGCACCACGGGCGTACTAGCATTCTAACATGTCAAGTAAAAACAAGAATTGATCCCTTAGCCCAAGCCTGGCCCAATATCATGAGGTGACCTAAATCAAGGTCCAACTACATGGTCTAGTTGATCGGCTCCCTACAAACCTAACTCGTCAAGTGTCGGTGTCATACGGCCCAAACATGCAATGTAGTTAAACTGCGCTAGGTCCACCCTAGAGTGTATCAAGTCCTAGGGTGTCAACCTCAGACACCAATCAAGTATGCACAGTCTAGACCTACTGGTACCCGTGCCTGATTCTTCAACTCCGGACTATGTGCACGACCATAGTCCGCCTGGACCTACACCGGCGTACCTACTCAGCCGTCGTTTTGGTCGCTTACATGTCAGCCCAGTAATCGTGCTCCACCCTAGCCTAGTCCCTAGGATCTTATGATACTATCAAGAGGGTTACTACTACAAAGGACCACACAACTAGGGTTTCTTAACGGGTTAAATGTGGTTAACCCGATCCAAACGTGGATTAAATTGGTTAAGTGTACCCAAGGTTCATGACTTAACCCCGATTAACCCATCAAGCCCAAATTGGTTAAGTATTAAGTGGACCATGACTTAACCCTAATCAGGAGGCATTAATTAACTTAATGTGCTTTAACCTCTCACATTAGACCTTGTTGTGGTTACTAGTTAAGCCGGGCGGGTCCGGGTAGCTTTACACCACAACTTGGTCTAACCTCGGGTTCGAGCACAACGTGACCAACTTCTCATATTGGGTCCTATTGTTTGTAGCCACTAGTTAAGCCGGGCGGGTCCGGGTAGATTTATGCTACAAACTCAACCCAACCTCGAGTTGGCCACACTCATATTTTCTAGGTGTCATGTCCATTATGTTTCCAAAACATAATTACATATTACGTCATGTTATAAAAAGCATGTTCATGTCATAATGTTACCCAACCCCAACGTAATCCCATCGTCTACATAACCGCAACAACGCATAAAGGATAAAATTGGGAACTTGGCACAATCATGACAAGAAGGTGTTGAAGCCACAAGTTTAACATGGTGGCATATGAGATGTACATATGTTCATATACTTGCATATTGCATTATTAGGCTTCAAAAGTATGCATAAAACCAAAATTAGCATATAAGTGATACATGGTGATAAATGACATGTAGAAGTTGCTAGAAGTTCGCATTTAGCCTCACATGCAAGTTATCATAAGGGATATGATAACTTCCATGTTGCCAAAATGCAACCTTTAACATAAAGCTTGAAGCTTTAAGCTCACAAACTCAAGTTTAACTTGCATAACATGATAACATGATCAACCCAAACTTGCATAACATAGCAACATGTGTCATACATAATGATTAAACCAACTTGCATAATGATCAACCAAACTTGCATATCATAATGATCAACCAAACTTGCATATCATAATGATCAACCCCAAACTTGCATCATTCATTTAACTTTAGAGTTCAAAAATGAAAGTTGAAAAGGGCTTACAATGCTATGAAGACACAAATGAATATTTATTATAAAGATTGAGACGAAGCCCTTATGCAATCACCAAAAAGACCCAAATATGAAAGCTCCAAATTAAACCCTTGAGCCAAATCGATAAAAATCCTTGCTTTATAATAGAAATGTTGCAACTTGACTTGAATACAAACTAAGAACACTCATACAAGCTTGAAAACACTTGTATGAACTCAAAATCTCTCATATAAATAGACTTAGAAATTTTAGCATGAGAGTGGAGGCCATGAGAGGAACAAATTTGACATAGTTTAGTTGTAGGATTGAATAATGGTGATTTAGGCTAGGCTTAGGGGTCTTTTTATAGAAGATTAGGATAGTATTAGCCATAGGATTAACCCTAAATTCAATCAGAGCCATCAAATCCCGTCACTAGCCAACAAAACAGGTCAAAATAGACAAAACAGGTGCACCAGGTTGCTTGGGTCCGACCAGGCAGGTCGACCCCCAGGTAGACCCTGGGGTCGACTCCCCCAGTCGACCTGGTCCCACCCAGGTCGACTCCCAGGTAGACCCCCAGGTCGACCTGGTCTGGGCAGGATTTTTCCCGCCTACCCTGATTTTCTGAAATTTGAATCTGTTTTGAATTTGAATTTTTCGTGAAACTTCGCGAGGCCATATCTTGGTCATACGGACTCCGATTTTCGAAAACTCGGACTCTATTTTGCGTATTTTTCCGAGACGAACGCAATGGCACAGCCCGTTTCCCTTGATTCAGATTTTACAGTTTAATTCTGCCTTGATTTATGTTATAACATGTTATTCAAAAATACGGGTTGTTACAATCACCCTAATTGTATTGATCATGACCTATACTTGGATGAGCGGTAATAACCTGAATTTCTAGGCAATCTCTCTTGTAACTGGGTGCAAAGATGGATCTAATTGAGTGTCTCGAATAAGGCAGCTGACAGTTTCAGTTGGTGAACCAATGACCTTAAAACTTGTAAGTCCAATAAGATCGACGAGACATGCATAATTAATCCATGGATCATACCAAAACGAGGTAACATTTCCATTATACAATATTTTTCCAAAATATTGTTTACCACTTGTTCATAGTCGAAGTAATGTCTTTCAAGTTGAAGAAGCATTGTTGTCAATAGGTAAATTCCAGAAAAATTTCCTATGACAATATCTGCGTTGCATCCATTTTCTCTACATCGTTTAGTGGATAGATATTTCCACATCTTTTTCAGGCTAGCAATTTTTTTAATATCTTGAAATAGCTTTAAACCTGTATCCCCTTCCGTTTTAGGCATGCACACCATAGACTAATGAACTTTATGCGTTGATCCTCCCCAAAAAAGAAAATCTGCACAAAATCTTTGAATTTTATCAAATGTTTGTCCAGGAACCCGATAAACAAAAAGTCAATATAATACAGTGGGAGTAATGACAGTATGAATTAATTCTGCCTGCCCAACGAAGCTCAAATACTTTGTAGCCTACCCCTGTACCTTGCTTTGAACCCTCTGTATCAACGATTGGCACTCTGAATAATGAAGATAATTGGTTGATAGAGGTAAGCCTTGGTAACGAGTGGGTAAATTTCCTTGTTCAGTGCCCAGAACTTCCTGTATAGCGTGAGATTGAGTGTAGTGAGAGCTAAAATAAATCCTTGTCTTTGTTGCATTAACTTGTAAACCTGCACATATACTCAATTGATGGAAAATCTCCTTTAATGTACTTACTGAATGTTGTGATCTTTTCCCAAAAACCATGAGGTCATATGCATGTAATAAATGCGTAATAATAGGTTGAAATTCGAATGCTAGAATAAACTTGCGCAATGCAGTTGTTTCATCCATCAAATAGGTGATGTATTGCATTGCAATAAAGAACGAATAAGGCGAGAGAGGATCCCCCTAACGGATCCCTCTATTTGAATGAATAAATCTAGTAAGTACCCCATGAATTAAGATAGAAAAAGTATTAGTAGAAATACAGTCGTAAATAACATTCACGAAATGCGTAGAAGCCCATTCTTAACATAATATAACATATAAACTCTTGGTTGACCATGTCGTATGCCTTTTGAAGGTCTATCTTTACACAAAATTTGGAGACACCATTTTTCTTGAAATCTCTTAGTAACTCGTGTTCTAGAAGTATATTGTCACAAACATATTGTTCTTGTACAAATGCACATTGATTTTTGGAAATTAGATAAGGCAAAAGGCACTTAATTCGTCTACGCAGAATTTTAGATAGAATTTTGTAATAAACTTTGCAACAGGCAATAGGCCTGTATTGAGAATGGAAGTAGCCCGATCTACTTTTGGAATCAGCGTGAGAAAGGTATGGTTAACCCCTTTAGGTATCTTACCAGATTTAAACATGTCAGAGATAGCTTCCAGCAGTTCCAGTTTGATCTCTTCCCAGTGAAGCTTCATAAATTTTGAATTAATTCCATCTGGTCCTGGACTTGATTCGTCTTGAATGGAATGAACAACATCTTTTACCTCTTCCAAAGTAATATCATGAAGTAGATATTCCTGCCCATGAGAATTAATAACTGAAATTTGTTCGAAAGAAGGAAAGGTATTAATTACATTACCATTGAACCTGTCAGTATAATAAGCAATATTGAATATCAGAAAGCTTATAAAGCAGTTGCATATCTGGTTTTATAAGTGCTCGATTTGTTGTAAAACCGACGAGTAGACATCCTAGAATAAAAAGACTATGAATTAGTATCTCACTGCTGTAGCCATTTAATTTTAGATTGTTGCTTCAGTATTTTAAATTTCAACGCTTGCCGTGAATTTAATTCCCTTTGAACTTGCCGGTAATCATCAAATAAAGGCTCATTTTGAAGATCCAAATCGATTGCATGTTCAAGAGAGACACATTATTCTTCAAGTGTATTCAGGTAATGTTCATCTTTTGCACGTTCTTTATTCCAAGCTTTCAATTCTTGTTTTCATATATGAAGTTTACACTCAAACAGGTAACTGGGGAACCCCTATGTTTGAGCCAGCATTCCTCGTGATATACAAGCCAAATAACTTTATAGTAAATGCCAATCGTTTTTATATGGAAATGGGAACCCTTTCAAAACTGCAGTTGGCACAAGATCGACAAGAATTAGATTATGGTCGCTAGACATTTGAGATAAGGTTAGAGCCTTTATGTTCAGAAATTGTTGCAGGCAAGTATTGTTTATCAAAATTTTGTCAATATGTGATGCCAAAACTTTTCTTCTCCATGAATATGAAAATCTTATTGGTTTAAATTCCTGAAGCCCTGTTTGACGAAGGTAGTTCTGAAATTCTCTCAAATGCTGAAAAGGAATAGGTAACCCACCTTGTTTGTCCGCAGTTGAGAGAGCATTGTTGAAATCACCCATGACTGTCCAAGCATTCGAAATGTAAGAAGATTGGTGTACTAAAGACTGCCACAAGCTTTGTCGTTCATTAAAACTGGTACTATCGTAAAGAGTAGTCAATGTAATAGTAAGTCCACCCTTGTTAATGTCCTAAACTGATATGTGTTGAAAAAAGGATTCCAATTCGTGAATCATCCACACATTACTATCCCATATCAACAAAAGACGACCAGAAGTGGCGGAGAAGTTGTTGGTTAAATACTGCCATGAAGGTTAAAGTTTGGAAATAAAAGAAGACAAGTTTGCATGGTTTAATTTGTTTTTCACTAAACCAATGATAGTTGGTTTAGCTTCATTCAGGAGTTTGATTACATCCATCATACGCTTGGATGTATTCATACCCCAAAGTTCCATGTTATCAAAGTCATTTTGAGGAGGAGGAGCTCCTCAAGCTCTTTTAGGGGGAGCTGAAGTTGTAGTTTTCTTTTTGCAGAGATATGAGGAGTTAACATCAACCATACCTGATGTATCTGTTTGTGTTTGTTGTGCAGGTTTAGGATGAAGAGCATCAGCAATGTTATCAAGATCAGACTGCATTATATCACTTGGCAGTTTCGAGGAAGGATCAGCCTGCTTATCAAAATGAAGTTCTTGATTTGAAACATTAGAAGCACTGGCATCATCTGTCGTCCCCTCTGGTATCCATCGAGGATCATTTGGCATATCATGTATTGATACTTCATGGCCAAAGCAGTTACACTGAGAACATATGGTAGGCACATATTCATACTCAACATCAACGTCAAGTTTAGTTCTGTTATGAAGCAAGATAGGGATAGAGGTATTCAAATCATGAGCCATGTCAATTTCTAACAGAATTCAAGAAAACTTGGTAAACTTTTTGTAGGTAGTATTAACATCAAGTTGTACAGATTTAGGAATAAAACTGGATATCATCTGAAGAGCACTTTTAGTCCACATTTTCATAGGAAGATTATGCAAGCGTATCCAAATGTGTATAGATGATTTGTTGAATTTGGTGTAGTCGAATCCAGGATTTCATGCATCCACCATTAAAAGATTACTAAAATAGGAATAATTTGGGCATTCAAGCACATTCATGTAATCAGCAGATGCTTCAAACTACATTGCGAAGTCTGTATTCAGGCGAAATGTAAATATGGAAATTATCTGTTGGTTTCCAAACTCGTTTGATGTAGTCCTTGAGTTTAAAAAACAAGAGACAAAAATCAACAGGAATGATGGCGAGAGTGTTAGCCCAAATAGTGCAGCACCCCTATAGCACTCTTAATTTCCACCATACATTTCCGTTTCTCTATATTCCTGCCGACTCTCTCTCCCTATAATAACCTATTTTAGTATAAATAAATCGCTATAAATGGGGTGCATTTGGTGCTTCCGAATAGGGGTGTCACGAAGCGTGCCTCATATATATATATATATATATATATATATAGCAAATGTTCCGCTACACCTCTTAGACTACACGTGAATCTCGCTCTAATTTTCAACCACTCATTCCTGTGACACCCCACGTTCGTTAATGTCACTCTTTATTAGAATGCATTAAGTTTTGTGAAGCGTTATGGGTAAATAGACACATAATTTCTCAAGATAGATATAAAATAGCAGCGGAAATTTAAAACTTTATTTTCCAACAGAAAACATCATGGTCCAAAATCCAGTTATAACATCAGTATGAAATACCGAAAACCAAATACATCAAATAAAAATATCTGCCTTGTACTAAAACGATCAGAGTACAGAAATATAAAATTGTAGTCCCCAAAAATTGCCACAACAAAGTAGACAAGTAGTCAAAGCGGTACATCTAAGCAGCTCCGAGTAGAAACAGAAGAGAGATTTCTAATCAAGCCTAAGCGTTCCCACCCTGAGAACCTGAGGGGAAAGGAAGAGAGAGAAAAGGAAACAAAACGGATCAGACATAAAGTATGGCGGATCCAGTGACTTTTAGCATATAAAGAAATAAAAGTACCAAGACAGCAAATAACCTGGATGAAAGATAACTATAGTATAAAACATGTATAAATAGGATGGACAGGATAAACAGGATAACTTTGCTTCTCAATTACTTTCTCTGCACCAATACTAGTATACCGAATTAATTGCTTTCCAATTACTTAACAAGAATAAAATGATTCCAACAGAACATAAATGGTAGACTTAGGTGTACTTCTAGCAACAGGTTTTAACCCAAACAAAAATAACAGGTACCTAAACAGAAATAACGGGTGTTACCCCAAACAGAAATAACAGGTAACTAAACAGAACTAGATGTACCCTAATTACTACCCTCAAGCGATCGGCTCCCTACCACATAAATATCCTGTGCCGGCCCCACAGTAGAGTGTATTACTTCCTAAAGTGGCAACCGCCAGAAGGACACAGATCTATTTAAAGATGTTATGGCGTCTTATTTTCCCAGACAGACCGGACTCATGCGCGCACATGACCCCGTTGGAACGCACCATCAGAACACCCTATCCCAAATGAACCTCTTATAATTAGTTCAGTAAGCGTGCCCTGACCCCTACCTAGTGCGGGGTTCCCTTTTAATACCAGAATGGGTAACTAACTAATATGGGTCCCACACAACATATGACACAAGTCAAACCCCTAAACTTGTGTACCTAATCAACTAGGATTTCATCAGGTTAAGTTTTACACGGGTTACTAGTGTCCCTACAACCCGAACAGATTAACAAGTTTACTTAACCCCCAACAAATTAAAAAGGTTTTCTTAACCCAACAGATCAAACAGGTTACATAGATGACATACATTTTTAATAACATGTTCCACTTAATCATTGAAATTAAGCCTATAGGTTTACATGTTCATACACCCCGAATTTCAGTCATAGTTCAAAATATAGGTTATGCCCAGTCATATACATAGTAAATTATTCCCTTAAATTATCATTCCCAATCATCCCCAATTAATCCTAATTTCATTCGTATCCATATTTCAGCGGTATTGGCCTAGGCTCGAAGGTAGCCTAGGCTCGAAGTAGCCTAGGCTCGAAGTAGCCTAGGCTACAAAAACGAGTATATATGCACGTCCAGGTGGGCCTGTATCTAGTCATAATATGCATGCATTAATAACATGTTAATTATTCTTTTTTAGGAGTCTAATCGAGCCCCCTACGATTTTTATTTGGTGTTTGCTTTCTATGGAGTGGTTCGAATTCGAAAACAGCCTTTTTGCAGTGCGAGGGAAAATCTATGTATTATCAACCTCCCTAGAGCCTGTTCTTGTGCGATATTCCACGTGCACTGGGTGTGCTTTCAATGGAGTTCCCTTTGATAACACCAGTACGGTGAATTTACGGTACTGTATAGACTGTAATACTTATATTTAATATACTTACTTTACTAAATAGACATTACAATAATAGAGTACTATTATATGTATTAGTTTCGCAGATCCTTAGAGGATGAGAATCCCAAACATTCTTCAAGTTATTGTATACATTTGTGAGCATTTCATTTGGGTTGATTCACTTATATGAGAATGTTTGTCCTGACATGGGTGTATTGTTTCCATTGACTTTATGCTTGGGTCAGCCTAAGTATCATAGCCATTCATGGTGCACCTCTGGAGCCTGGTATCTCATTTGAATATTCGTCGGTTATTAGCTATTTAGTGGTCTTAATAATCCAGGCTTATTATCGGTTATTTATACGTATAGTATCTGTCTTGCTTATGACTCTTTTTGTGTACATATATGTAGCATGTATTGGGTAAAGACTTATGCAATATTATATATGTTTTACTTCCATTACGAGTTAATGTGCTTCAATGACTATTATATTGTGTCCTAATTTGTATTTAGCTCAAAATAAAAATAAAAACTCATTATTTTGAATGGCTTAAGTGACGTGTGTGGTTTATCGTGGATTTGAATAGTTCGAAAAAGTGTTCTGTTTAAACCATAAGTTGCAATATAGATCATATAGATATGTAAATTTCCTTGTCCCTGCTTTGCACAATACTAGAAGATGATTGTAATTTGAAACAGTACATCAGTAGTTAAGAAAGGACACATACCTTTATTGATTTTGCAAAAGATTTGACTTATGTAATCTGTTAACTATCAGTACGTTTTGTATGAATAATTTAATTAACTATTTAAATAATAACACATCAACCTTTACATCCTGTAAGGTCTTAATAATGTTTGATTATTATGCTTTTTAAAACAATTGAGTAATTTCTATTTCACTTTAAATTTGGACAGACAATTCAAATCCTATGCTTAACATATCAACGGACGATCTTGGTGTAAGACAATAAGCTTATGACTTTATAACTCCAAAATATATTTTCTTTGTATGTGTAAAAGCAATTTGATGTTAGGGACTCCAGGCATCTGTCCGACGGCGAATATTCTATGAACTACAAAGCCGTTGCGAAGTTTAATAAACCGCAAGCGCGCAACGTACACTTGTAGTACGTTAGCGAGTACGCGTCAATCCACAGGGAAAGAAGTAATTTTAATTATTTTACTCAATCAAATTAACCCAACTTTAAATTGTGATTAAGTACTAGAAACAAAAAGTAAACTAAAATATAGACTAAAACTGTGAGACTAAAACCAATTTAGAGGCAACTTCATTTTTCTCTCTTTCAACATGGTTCAACATAAAATAATAGGAAGATCTCTCAGTAATCTAAGTAAGATTAATTATGTAATTATCATAAGCATGACTTATTTGCGCTATTAATTAACACAAAATAAGTCATCAAGCTATAATACACAATTAATCTAACTTTTTAACTTTTATAAAACATGACATTGAAATGAAACTAAAATCTAATTTAAGTATGATCTATTTACTATTGGTTAGTAACATAGATCATCAAATTTCAACTTAAACACCATTTCATTGCAATAATCACATTTTTAGATGAAGAGGCAATTTGTTGTTTATGTTATAAACAAAGCCTTAATGTTATGAAATGAACAAAAGAGGCTATTAAATGACACATGAAACACGAATACACAAAAACATCTATTCTCATTAAACCCAAAAGAGATCATTCATACAAATTTATGTTGAATCTACATTAATGAAAGGAAAAGCTTCATCACCTCTAAATTGTAGGGGTTTATCTCCTCATTTGTGTTATTATTTCAACACAAATAGATTTCAACATTGAAGAACAACAAAAATAGAGAGTAAATAATGAAGAAAAGATATTAACTACTAACTAATTGCATAAAATAAAGCTACAATACTTGTAGAAAAGAAAATAACATGTAAATAGGACATAAACATGACATAAAAGAAAGAGGCTTAGAAGCCATTTTTGTTTGTTTGATCACTTACACTTTCATTTGCTAAAAAGCAGATCCTCAATTACAAGAAACAAAGGGGTATATATACATGATAAAAAACCCTAATTAGTTTCCTTGGGAAATCCCCAAAATGCCCATTCATGAAGCTTCTAATTGCCATTAGTCACTAATAAGTCATGTAGAATGCATGAGGTCTTTTGTCTTATTCAATTAGTCTTTAATATGAAGCTTAAGAGCAAGTGGGCTAGTTGAAAGGTGTGGGCCTCCACTACCCATAAAATGAATTAATTTTTTGCCTCCTTTTGTGTAAACGCATGCTTTCCCTCACCTCTTCATGTGTATATATCCTTTTAGTTCCAAAATTCCTATAAGAGATAATCACAAGGAACAAGTAAAAGATTTCACAAATTAAAACATGAATGAGTGACCACTTTTTCCCAAAATAAGTGATGATTTTGAAAATATTTAAAACATGGTTTGATTATATTAAATACCCAAAAATGTTCATTTATTTAACTAAACAAGAATAAATATATGAACATAAATGTGCATTTTTACGTGCACATTAAATATTCCCACACTTATCTTTTTATCATCCTCGAATAAAGTAAAATCTAAGCTAAATCCGTTTTCGTAGGGAGCACGATTGCATTGAGCGTATGCGACAAGCCTTTAAACCTTTGGGTGTCCCCAGTAGGATGAGTGTTGTCTCGTGAGGGTTTTCAGTGGATATTACCCACAAAATCCAAAAGTTAAACGCAAAAAATATGTACAAAATGCTAGATTAGAAAATATTTACAAGATGAATGCAAGTTTTTAAAGAAATATTTACAAATGGATAATTTACACTTAAATATTACATGAATGAGTTAACACAAATTTGGGTCGTCACTATGAAATTTGAGTCCGTTACTAATCAAAACTTCAAACAAAAGTCATGTTATCATCACAAACTCCTCCATCCTAGCCAGTTGTTTTGGTAGAAACATAGTGCAAATATGAAATGAATTCTATAATCGATATCAACAATCGTAAAATGGCATCTCAACTTCCTTTTGGTTAACAACTTAGGTCGAATAAGTGAAGAGTGTGCTTGGATTTTAAGTGCTAACTCTCTTTTTATTACAAAATATTTACATTATTATTATTTACAAATACTTATGTATACCACCCCTACACTGCATTACGACATACATGAGGGTTGGTAATCCTAAGGTGTCCAACTCATAAAATGAGACCGAGGTATGCCGACGCTGACATTGTCAACAAGATGTCGGAAAGAGCTCGTCTTGTTTGCACACCAATGCTAGATGTACTAGCAATATTGGATACCCTTGGATTATTATATATATATATATATACACACACTTTTTTCTTCTTCTTTTTACTCTTTTCTTCTTTTTACTCCTTTCTTCTTTTTACTCTTTTCTTCTTCTTTTTTTACATAAGAGAGAGGGTTAAGCGAGAATATCATAGCACAACTTCCCTTAAAAGATCTAAAATGTTATCGCAAGTAGTCTGAATCAACCATTCATTTAATCGGATTACAATTTAGAAAACATTTCATACTCATCACCTACGAATCTCCCTATATACCAGCTACACCATATTTTCTCATAATTCAAACTTTCCTTTTGTTATCCACTACGAGTAGTAAATTTCCAAACATTTTAATCAAACAACCAAAATTATATGCGGACTCCATCATGTCTTATTTAAAAGTAAATAGAAGTGCGAAACTCTTTTTTTGTTATTTTCAATAAAAAGGGGGAAAAAATGCAAACTTAAACTATGCAAAACAGAATGAAAATGAGACTCCCCCCACACTTGATTTCGACTATGTCCCCACAGTCAATGCATGACACAATGAGTGAACAGAAGAGGAATATTTACATATTTACAAAGGAGGGTTAGGGCGTCTTACCGAATGTGCATGCAGAAAATATGCGGTCATCGAGTAGATGAACCGGTCCACAATGGACCAATGGATCAGCTTCATAAAGATTATGAGACACAGATTAAGCACAGAAAACTAAATCATAAAGGATTTTATATTACGTTTCATATTTGGAAACACAAATTTCGTTTTTTTTTTCAAAATTTTGAGCTTACAATTGATCCTAAAATCGAATTTAATTTCAATAGCGACTATAGAGAGATCATTGATCCGGGGATCAGTAAAAGTCTCAAAATCAAAGTTTGATATGTTCAGATGACGTATAAATTGAGAGACATGTGCATGATTCTCACCCCCACACTTGTTTTGAGAAATATTGTTCAGTTTTTCTTTGATATTTGAAATATTGTTGACTAAAGGTTCATTTTTAAACCTAAAGTTAAAACCAAACAAATGAATTTTCAGTAAATTTCGAAATTGTGTTTTCTCAAAAACCGTATTATTCTAAAACGAGTTCATATACTGCAGAAATTTATCATTAAAAAGCAAGTGATCACAGTGAGGTTCAGTTGAAACGATCTAAGTTGCAAGGAGTTTCAACAACTTTAGAAAAATTGTCATTGTGTTTAAGACCACATTCAGCTGTTTCGTTGTTTACAACCTCAAGAATTTCAAAGTTTTCAAATGTTTCATTTTCAGTTTCAGACCCAACAACATTATCGTCAATCAGTTTAAGAAGTTTTAGCTCATCAAAGTCATCCTCACTTAAACAGTTATTAACAACTTAATCATTTTTGTCAGGTTGACAATCTAAATTTGCTAAATTTTCAAATTTTTCAGAATCCGAGAGAGGAAGATCAAATTGAAGAATGACGTCTTCGTTTTCAAGAGAATTTAAATTCAAATCAATTACAAAGCTTTCAACAAATTCATTAAGATTTTCATCAATTTTAAAAGTTGTTAGTTGAATATCATCGATTGTGGTAAAAGTTGGATTATCAATTGACTCATCACATGCTGAAATTTGATTTTGTTGGTCACGTTGTTTCAAGTATGTTTCAAATACCAAATCCGTGTGGTTATCGAAAATTTTCATTTGCTCAATAAAATCAAACTTATAATTATTAACTTGAGAAGTTTCAATCTGAAATTGTTAAGAACAAGAATCATTAATCGCACCATCATTGAAACTATCCCCATTACCAAAATCATTTGTAAAGTGATTCACATTTCCATTTTGAATTTGAAATTCATTTTGGAGTTTGAAATTGAATTGACAAGGGTTATAATCAAAATCATTGGAATTTGGAAGTGAATTCGAATTTTGATTATTTGGAAAACTTTGACTCGAGCTGTTGCACAACTATGAATTACACCATTCATTTATTCTTTGATTTTGTTGTGTGCTCATTTCAAGTAAATAATCAATACTTGTTTCAAGATTTGAGGGTTGGTCGCGATTTTGAAAATTTTGTGGTGCGAAATTAGGATTATTTTGAAAATTTTGTAAAGCTGATGGTGTAAAATCCAAATTGTTTGTACAATAGTTGTTATTAGAATATCCTTATGAATTTGGTGTAAAATTATATGGATTATATTTATTTTCACAACTATCGTAAAATTCATAGGAACAAGGAAATCAAGGCATTTTCAAGAAAGTTATTTTTTTATTTTTTTTTTGTATGAGAAAAAGAAATATTCACAAAAGAAAACTGTTTTTTTTAGATTTTGGATTTTTTTATTTTTTTTTTAAATATGCATGAACCTAATGCAACTATATGAATGCAAATCAGTTATTTACAAATTTTCTAAAATTATATAATGACGGTTAAATTAATTTCGACAAAAGATCTCTCAGTCAGTTAACAGACAGAAGTTATCGGTGCACAGGGTATCACCCTAGCAATGCAATCGAAGGTTTAAGTACCTTCAAAGGAACAAACGATATAATATTTACGAATCACCATAATATTTATAAATGATTATTACTCTGCCGTAGTCTAGACATCGAAAAATAACTCGTTAGGAAGAAACCAGTTTGTTAAAATATAACAATGTCCTTAGAAAATAAAATAAAATGAAACGAATGCAAAATGGAAATTAAATGTGAACTACAATGCTACTAGGAATGAAATTTTGTTTTGTTTTGTTTTTTTTGCTTTTGTGAATACAAATGCAAGCAATCAACAATGCAAGAAAAACAAAAACAAGGGATAAGAGCACAATACCGAAGCGTGCAGATGTAGCAACTTTTTCTTTAAGCGACACTATATTTATTAGCAAGCAAAGCAGTGTGTGGCAAGCAAGCAAGAAATTTTCTTCCGCTAAATTTTGCAAACCTGAAAAGTGAATACAATGTATATACAAGTGAAAGGCAAATGATCTTTTTTTTTTATTTTTTGTGAAACTAACACAAATGAAAGTGAACACACATGAACAACAAAAACAACAAATATAATAGCAAATCAAAACACAAAAACAAATGCAATCACACAGAAACGAACTTGAAGCAAGGGTGTTAGACCAAAATCTGGGCCTAACACCCAAATGTAGATCACAGATCACATAATGCATAAAATGATAAAATAAGAGGAGACACACGATGTTTTTATAGTGGTTCGGCTCAATCCAAGCCTACGTACACTTTATAGTTTCTTAAATCCGAAGAAGCTATTACAAATACACTTTGCTTGTGGTTTACACACGAAATCCTCGTGTTTTCAATGAAAAGTAGTAAGAAAAGGGAAGATTATACACGAAATCCTCATATTTTTGTGTGGAATTTGGCTTCTTTGCTGCTGAAAATGTTTTGCAGAGACCAATGGTGGAAGCCATGAGGAGTTAGAGCCAAAAGATCCTTGAAAATGCCTTCAAATGGTGTATTTATAGCTGTAGGAGAGCTTTTGGGAAGACTGGATCGTGATGGGGTACGTGGCATCCGATCTGGGAAATAGGAGTGTGAATAGCCTTGAGAATAGGTCAAGATCTACGCGTGTATTAGCAGGTGCAGGGGTCGGTTCGTGGTCATGGGATCGGATCGTGATATGGGCTCCACGAACTGAGGTCTGATCGTGAGTTGTATAGTGAAGCTGGTGTTTCACGAGTGGGTCGTGATCAGGAGGTGTACCACCAACGGGTCGTGGTCTGAGGGTGTACGACTGTAACGACCCAGAAAATCTGAACCAATTTAAAATTTTTAAATTGGCTAAAATAATGGATTTTAGATATTTAAAATAAATATTTTAAATAATGGCGATGAAAACTGAGTTTGAATCGACATTTGAAAACGAATATAATTAATTATAATTATATATATAATTGAAAATAGCGCGGTAGTTCGATAATTCGATTTCAAACTTCAATTGAATATACCGGGTGCAAAACAATCCGGATTTTAGTGAAACCAAATGTATTTAAATCTGTTAATGAATATCTTTCTAACGAATCCGACCAATCGAAATTTGATAGCGGGAATCAAAAGATAGGTCCAGTTGAAAATTCTGAATAGTCGCTATGGAATTCAGGCCCTTAAAAATGGACATTTTGCAAATGACCTCGGATTTCGACGAAACCACTTTTGTTGGATCCGCAGTGTCAAGTTATTGTTAGGTTTCAAATTTCATAATTTTTCGAATCAATATGTGAGCGTGGCAAAGGAAAACGCGTTTGACCGGTTTCAGTTGATTTTAATCGACTGGAAATTGGCCATTTTTCAAACGGTCTCAGAATTCGACGAAACTAGTTTTGTTAGGACCGTATTGTCAATACGAAGCTAGAAAATATTTTTCTGGAATTTTTCTAGTTAGTAGGTGACCCCGGTAATTTGAAATGTGCGTTTAAAATTCAATATAGTGATTTAAATGAAAATTCAAAAGGAAACTGATTGTAACGATCAAATCAGCTTGCGATACATATCCCATTGCATTCGGAATGGGGGTTAAACGCTATGGACGACAGGCGGTGGGCCTCGTTTCGTGGTCGTGGGTAAAAGTCAACTTTTTGAAAAATTAAATAATTAAATAATAAAAAGGGAAAAAAATAATATAAATTCCCTCCTATACCTTGGCCCCCCCTGTAATTCATTACTGATTTCAGTATACAGAATTAAAAAAAAAAAGAAAAGAAGAAGAACGGAGGAAGAGCAGCTCGTCGCCTCCACCAAGCTCTGCCGCCTCCACCAAGCTCTGCCGCCTCCGCCTGTTCCCCCCCTCCATCGATCGAAGACCCGAAGCCCCCCAGATCGCACGAGCTCCGACGAAGCCCCCCCGTTCTCGACGCTGAAGCCGCCGCCCCTCGAAGCAGCTCCGACGCCGCCGAGTTTGGCTTCCCCCCTCCTTCGCAGGTTAAAAAGTAAGTTATTTTACTTTTTTTATTATTTTTAATCTGAAGATTTTGATTTTTAAAAAAGCAATTTAAATCTGATTTTTATTAGATTTTGAAACTGTTTTTTTTAAGAAGGATTAAAAACAGATTTTTGAAAAAGGATTAAAAACAGTTTTTAAAAGGATTTAAAAACTGAACTGATTTTTGAAAAAGGATTAAAAACAGTTTTTTTAAAGGATTAAAAACTGAATTGATTTGAAAAGATTTTAAAACTGAATTTGGAAAAAAGAAAACTGATTTTATAAATGATTTTAAAACTGATTTTAAATGATTTTAAAACTGATTTGAAAAAGTTTAAAACAGATTTTTTTTGAATGATTTTAAAACTGATTTTTTAAAAAAAACTTAAAAAAGTAAAAGATTTAAACTTTAAAAAGTAAAGGATTTAAACTTCAAAAAGTAAAAGATTTAAACTTTAAAAAGTAAAAGATTTAAAAGAAGTAAGATCCTGTATACTGAGTAACTCTGATGATTACTTTTATCCAGTATATTTTGTTGTTCATTATCTGGTGTATTTATTTAATTCTGTTCTGCTATTATCTGTTTCTGTGTTATATTCCAAAGATAACCTTGTTTCCGTCTGAACGGGAATTCGGGTCGTCTCAACGACGAGCCGAGGGGGGCGATCCGATGGTGCTTCACGAATCGAGGTAGGTCCCACGAGCCAGTCCAAGTTCCAGGAATCCGATGCTTTGTCACTTCATGCAAGTGATCGCCAGTCTGTACCTCTACATGCGTTCACGGAAACAGGCATAACTTTCAAACCATAAGTCTGATTGAGCCAAACCGAAGCTCAAACTGAAGCTAACTCAGAGGGCTACAAGAGTTACGAAGCTCAGCTCCATAATTGCTGTTTTCAGGCCAAAAAGAGGTCGTTTGATAGGAGTTTCGGGCCTGTTTATGTTGAGGATGCGATTTCGACCAAATCTCTCAATGTCTTCTGAAGCTGTTTCCATTGCTTGAGCATGTTATCATTCAGGAGTTCCATGTGTGACAGCTTCTACCAAAAATTGTGTCTACAAAGGGGAAGCAAAACAAATGGATTTTTTTAAGTAATTTAAACTCAAATAAAACAAAGAAAGAAACACACACACAAACAACACTCAAATGAACAAAAAGAACAAACACAAAACGCAACACACACAAAGCCTTTTTTTAGAAGAGTGAATTGTTGGTTTATGAGAAGAGGTGGTTTATGGTAGTGAACTTGAATCGAATGTGAGTTGTAGGAGAAGGAAAAGAGGGTATTGCGTGAGGATTGATTTTCGTAGTTGCGGATTGCGAAGAAGGTGTTGAAGTGTTGATGAATTCAGTTTGTGGAGGAGATGGTAGAAGTTGGTACGTGATGTTGGTAGAAAAGTATTGATAAATTGATTGTTGAACTTTGTATGGTAGATGAAATAAAAGAACTTGTAGAAGGATTATTGTAAAGATTGGAAAGGAGACTGAAAAGGGGAAAGTATTGAAGGTGGAAAAATAATTGTAAAAGAGTTTTTTTATTGTTGTGAAAGTAGAAAAGAATTGTAAGAGGGAAAGACTTTGTAGAAAGGAAAGAAATAAATGGGAAAAAAAGGAAAAGAAATTACACAAAAATTTACAAGAATTTTTATTTGTTTTTTATTTATTGTAAAGGAAGAAATATGAGAGATTGAAAAGAAATTTGGAAATAAAGGAAAAAGGCAAGCAATAAATTGAGAGGTTATTGGAGATAATCGCAGAAGAAATATAGAGCAAGGATAAGAAAATTTGGAAAGAATTTTATTTTTATAGAAATTTTAAAAAAGGAAGGATTGTAAGGATTGGAAAGACAAATGGAAAGAAATAGAAAATGTAAGTGGAAAAGAATTAAAAGAGAAGGAAAAGAAAATTACGGAGGAAGGAAAAGGAAAGCAATAAATTTTTTTGTTTTTTTTTAATTTGTAAGAATTGGAGAAAGGAAGAAATTTGGAGAAATTTTGGGAAGAAATAAATGAAAGAAAAGTGGCGAATTGTTGTGAAAACAGGAAAGAAATTGAAAACACAAGGAAAGTGTTTTTTTAAAGAAAAAAACACAAATGCATATACCAAAAACAAACAATGCACAATTTAATACACACACAAACACAAGAAAAAAAAAACAACAAGTTTTTTCTAAGAACAACGAAATTAATCCAAAGAATAAAATTAAAATCAAATTCCTTTCCTAGCAATGGCGCCAAAAATTTGTTCAACGACGAATATTCTGTGTACTAGAAAACTGTTGTGAAGTGTAATAAACCGCAAGCACACGACGTACACTTGTAGTACGTTAGCGAGTACAAGTCGATCCACGGGGAAAGAAGTAATTTTAATTGTCTTACTCAATCAAATTAACACAACCTTAAATTGTGATTAAGTACTAGAAACAAAAAGTAAACTAAAATATAGACTAAAACTATGAGATTAAAACCAAAATAAAGGAAACTTCACTTTTCTCTCTTTCAACATGGTTCAACACAAAATAATAAGAAGATCTATAGATAATCTAAGTAAGATTAATTATGCAATCATCATAAGCATGACATATTTGCGCTATTAATTAACACAAAATAAGTCATCAAGCTATAATACACAATTAATCTAACTTTTTAACTTTTATAAAACATGACATTGAAATGAAACTAAAATATAATTTATGTATGATCTATTTAGTATTGGTTAGTAACATAGATCATCAAATTTCAACTTAACCCCCATTTCATTGCCATAATCACATTTTTAGATGAAGATGCAATTTGTTGTTTATGTTATAAACATAGCCTTAATGTTATGAAATGAACAAAAGAGTCTATTAAATGCAACATGAAACACAAATACACAAAAACATCTATTCTCATTAAACCGAAAAGAGATCATTCATACAAATTTATGTTGAATCTACATTAATGAAAGGAAAAGCTTCATCACCCCTAAATTGTAGGGGTTTAGCTCCTCATTTGTGTTATTATTTCAACACAAATAGATTTCAACATTGAAGAACAACAAAAATAGAGAGTAAATAATGAAGAAAAGATATTAACTACTAACTAATTGCATAAAATAAAGCTACACTACTTGTAAAAAAGAAAATAACATGTAAATAGGACATAAACATGACATAAAAGAAAGAGGCTTGGAAGCCATTTTTGTTTATTTGACCACTTACACTTTCATTTGCTAAAAATAAGATCCTCAAATACATGAAACAAAGGGGTATATATACATGATAAAAAACCCTAAAACCCTAATCAGTTTCCTTGGGAAATCCCCAAAATGCTCATTCATGAAGCTTCTAATTGCCATTAGCCACTAATAAGTCATGTAGAATGCATGGGGTCTTTTGTCTCATTCAATTAGTCTTTAATATGAAGCTTAAGAGCAAGTGGGCTAGTTGAAAGGTGTGGGCCTCCACTATCCAAAAAATGAATTAATTCTTTGCCTTCTTTTGTGTAAATGCATGCTTTCCCTCATCTCTTCATGTGTATATATCCTTTTTGTTCCAAAATTCCTACAAGAGATAACCACACAGAACAAGTAAAAGATTTCACAAATTAAAACATGCACGAGTGACCCCTTTTTCCCAAAATAAGTGATGATTTTGAAAATATTTAAAACATGGTTTGATCATATAAATACCCAAAAATGTTCATTTATTCAACTAAAAAGAATAAATATGTGAATATAAATGTGCATTTTTACGTGTACATCAGCAGCCTATAAAAAGCATGAATGATGATGAAAATAAAATACATGCTTAGCACTGTTCATTATGACAATAATTCTTAATAATTCGTTAGGACTTAGATAATAATTAGGATAAATGATTATACAAACGTACCCATCAAGCGATACGTTCTGTCAAAGAAATAAAGTGCAATAAACTTAAGCACTTAGCTTTCTATCTTAGAATAAACTATTAAATAAATTTCATGTAGTAAAACCAAAGTTAAAAGTGGAAGCATGACACTGCAAACTATGGCTAAACTAATTTCCAACTTATAGAATGTAACGTCCCAGATTTTTCTGCCATTTAAATTAGAATATTTAAATTTGTTTACATATTATATTGGAAATATAATGGATTTTTAATCGAATTTATTTATTTAAAATAGAATTTGAATATATGTATATTTATAAATTAATTAAAACTAGCTCGAAACGTCTCGGTAGTTCGAAATTTTCAATTTGAACTTTGATTGGATATACAGGATTCAATATCAGTCGGAATTCGGTGAAACAAGAAACGTTTGAACCGATTTGATTATATTTTTATAATGAAAGAGAAAATTCGAAATTTCAGCTTATAGATTTCAAGTTACGTCCAATTCAAATTTCCAAATAGTCGCTGTGGAATCATTTTTAAATTTATAACGATTTATTTATTAATATTAAAGGATTTCTATATAAATAGAATATTATTTAAAACTAGAAATTTTAATGTTGCATTTTGACGTCTATACTGATTGGAATTGAAAACTGCTATTTTATTATCGTTGAATTTAGTTGTTCATATTTAATGTATATATATGGTATTGATATTACATGACATTTTTAAATAACACGCCTATAGCATTGGTACTACATACATTTTACTTGTACAACAAACCAAGCTGCTACATGAATAAGAAAAAAAAAACTAAAACTGGGAAATACCAATACAAAGAAAATCATTTACATAAGGGTCTGTATGTATGCAAACCCAAGAATAAAAATACAACTCATTTTAATTCAGAACGCAACAAACCTTGTTCTTTAAAGAAACAATAAATATATTCATACATCAATATTTTCACATCATGAACAGCTGCGTAAATAAAATCAAATGCATATATATATATATAACATCAGATTTGTACAGAAATCTATTTAGACATTTTTAACAGCTAAAGGGATTGAATGGGACAGCTAGGAACTGGACAATGCATAGCTAAATAAATAAAATATATATGGCTGATTAAACAATACAAGGATAGCAAAATGAAACAGTAAGGCAAAGATCTTTCCATGTGCACAAATTCATCCCATCCTTCGTCTTTGATTGCTGCTCCATGTTTGTAGCGGCCACATTTGCAGTTTTATCCATTTGTAACCGATCCTGTAGAAAAAAAAATTAAAAGAAGAAAAGAAAGAAATATAATATGGCATCCAAAACCGGAAAGTGATCAACATAGTAACTAAACCACAACAGACTGAACAATATAATATGGCATCCAAACCATAGTAAATAAACTAATAAAGCAAGGAAGATGAGAAAAGAAAGTATCCATATAAAAATTGATGTCACACCTTATTGCTCTCAAAAACAGTAAAAAGGAAACAGCTATAAAAAAAGGGTAGATCACGGCTAAGAAACTGATATATATATATATATATATATATTTGTATACACAAAATCTTTATCGAACAGTAAACTCACATGTATATACAGTAAATTTCTGATACAAAATTCACTATTTACATATATCTAAAATGGAAATAAAATCTATGTTTCAGTTCCGAAATCTCTGATTGAAGTAAACTAGACATAGCCATAGTTGTCTAACCTATCCAAGTTCGATCAGAATCCATTTCGAACAGGTCAACAGTACAGGAAATCCAATACAAAACTCGTCAAAATCTCAGTTAAAACCCTCACACATCATTTTAGTTCCCATCACCAGTACACGAAATTTACAAAAGGCGAAGAAGCATATGGCCTAGAGATTTTAACTGTACTACCTATGTTAAGCTACTGATAGACATCGATATTATCTACAACTAAACTGCACTATAAATATGGGCCACACAGTGGTGTTTCAGCCATACCAGAACCCATTCGAACAAACCAACACAGTAAACCATAAAAAAAATCATAAACAAATAATACTAAAATCGAGTAAAAGACTTAGCTTGATTCGAAGGAGCTTCAATCTGGCTCGCTCGTCGTAGTTCTGGAAGACTCGGAGGTTGATTGACATCAACGTGATTGCGATGGGTGTTGAGATGTTTGATTTGGGCATAGCGGATGGGATCGGGATGGAGAGCAAAGGAAGAGTGAGGAGTTGTTGCATAGAGGAGGGGTTGCGACGCCATTAATCTCCGGTGTTGCTGAAATCAAAAAGGGGATTAGGGTTTTTATTTCTGGCCTTGAGATTATTTGGGGAGGTGGCTTACTGAATGAAAAAAAGGATCGATGGGAGGGTTTTAAGGTTGAAGCGGGTAGTGGGTTTTGGGCCAAAGGTAAAGGTAAAAGCCCATTTTAAAATTTAAAGGGAAATCTATGTTTTATAATTAGTTTATAAATTTTGTAATATGATTTCTCACGCATACAATATCAGATTTACGCACGGTCAGTTTCGTTGGGACCGTAGAGACGAGAACTTCGAGATGGAGCAGGTCTAGTTCGGATCAGAAGCAACTAGAAATTTTAGTTGAATTAAATGTCAGTTTAATTTGACTAAACAAACCGTTTATCGACAGATTCATATCAAGGTGAGTTAAACTCACTCAGTTCTTCCCATTTATATTTTATATAAATTGGGTTTTTATTTTGCGTGTTCTGGTTGTTAGTGATTGACCGCTTGCTGGTTATATAATTATTGTTTATTCAATTACCGGAAATTAAACGGTCGTTTAATTTCAGTAAAATACCAATCGTTATGATTTGACCCAAATAAGGTAGTTTTCCTTGATTGGTAACGTTTATAAACGTGTTTGAATTATTTGATTTGATTGAATGGTCTGTCAATGGATTGATGGTCGTTATAGAAATCGTCATTTAAATGAAAAGGTGTGATTTGATTTGAGGTAACCATTCCTCAAATTTATTGGTTATTATGTGGACGGTTTACCCAGTATGGTTGAATGATTGATTATTGTTGATGGTTGAACCATATTTCAACATTTATTATGTTATTAACCAATGGATGGTATGGGTTGGGTAATTGGCATCACATGGCCTATAAATCAATCGATTTTTTTTATCCGATTGTGAATCAACAGTATTGAAGTTATATATATATATATTTTAATGAAAAACAGGTTTTGAAAGTTATTACTTTAAATGAAAGTTGTTTAAAAAGGAAATAAATATTAATTATTTATTTAATAAAGTTTATAAGTAATTATGAAATTCGTTTTATAAAACGAATTCTTATGTCAATAAGAATTATAAGAAAAGAGCAAGAAATAACCTAGCGGCTAAGTATTTGATTAATAGGGAACGATTAAATAAAGTTATTTAAATTAATTATATTTTAATTAATTTAAAGGAGGAGTTAACTGGAATTGGTTAGAAGAGTAATCGTATTTTGAGTTGACCGAGTCGACCATTTTAACTAAGTTAGACTTTTAAATTAGTGAAGTAATTTAACGAATAATTGGTTAATCATAATAAGATTAAAAAAAAGAAATTTATTAATTATTTTAGTAATCAAAGCTGTTAATTGATTTTACAATGGTTAATGTTGAAGTAAATGATTTGTATAATTAAATGAAATACATTGAAGTAACTAATTTCGGAATGAAATATAGTCAAGTATTGAAAGAGGCGAGGGACGAGTTTTATTATTTGAGCTCGAGTCTTATAAGGAAGCAATAAAGGGTTTAAGCAAATACATAGCTTAAATGAAAGGATTACTTAACGTTTGTATTAAGTAAAGAGAGATGGAGATATAAAGGGAGTTTATATTAAACCTGAAATTTATAAACAAGGTTTATAAATGGAATATGAGTTTAAGTGTCATTTTGAATTGGGAATACTTAGTAATGGAATTTAGTTAAATCCATAGAATTGAAAAGAGATTTCCCGAAAGTCAAGGGGATGGGTTTGATATAAGATTTAATATCGGTTCTTGAATTACAACTCGGAATTATCTGAAGATAAGAACGTTGTTGATCAAGGTCTGAGAGGTAATTTAAATACCCCAACTTGAACTACTTTGGGACTATCCAAGGATGATACTAGTTGGTAATGACGAGAATGTATTATAAGATTTCCAAAGTAACGAAAGAAATATGAGATGATATTTTCCCTAGTAACGGAATTAAAAGGAGATTTAGCTATAATTTCGAAGAGTAGAGTAATGAGATGTAAAATGGTTTATAAGAATAAGGATTTGATAATTTTCCAAGTGATGAAAACAAAAGAGTTTGCGTAACACGATATAGTATGTTGAACTGATTTCTCAGTTATAATTAACGAAATGATATAGTAAATGTTTTGCAAATGATAGTCAAATTGAGTATTGGATATCGTTATATAATATAGATTCTTTCAAAATATTAAAATGAAATGGTTTTGCGGATATCAGTATATTAAAGTAATAAGTGAAAGGTTTTCCCAATTATTTGAATATTTAAGTTTAATTAATTTTAATTAAAGAGGCCAAGCGTTGCTAAGTACTAAACCAGTAAATCTATTTTTATGATTTCATGGATGTTTATTTGATAGTTAAACAACAGACTATCAAGTCTGACCATTACAATTGTTGGTATGGAAAGACCAGGGTCGAATGTATATTCGAAAACCATTCCGACCAACAAATACGAAAATATAGAAGATATCAGACGATGATCGAGATGGAGCATTTGAATACTATAGATTTTCATAAAACGGAAGAACCACTTAAAATCTCTGATTTGGCCCGGAGATATACCAGGGTTCTGTCATGGTTGGAATCTGTGGATTGCAAGGACTATTGCTACTGATCCATGGGTTATTCCTATATTGGATGCAGTAGGAGAGTACCTTCGGTTCATCCTGTTCCTGGATGACTTGTATGGACGAATGTCTGACAGTGTATTTCCAATGGATCACGTATATTGATTTCTTCAAACGTGTCATAGTTTGGTAGCTCCCAACTAGAGTATTTTTGTGGACATCAATTATTAATATCTAGAGGATCTGACGATGTGGCATTCAAAGTAAAGGATGGCCAAATGTTCTAGAAGTAATTTGTAGCCTCAAGCCTCACAACCGGGAAATGACAAATATCGGGGAAGCAGCATGGCTATGTGGGTCGCTCCCATTAGGGTGTATAATCACCTATCTAGAGAAAATCCATTTCATTCTTTAATCTATTTCGATGCTGTCCCTTTTCGGGAAATGATGGTTTGACCCCAACCGTTGGTGACATACATTCGATACACTCAAGCGAAATTAGTGGTCGGTCATGTGTGGGCCGGGTTGCAAGACGCTCTTGTTGAACCCAGTGTATTCATCTCTAGAGATACACTATCGGCAGGTGGTCCCATACCTTGTCCTATGTGGAGCGTGAGATGCAAGCGTTCCATTAGATTGATATTTACTTGTATTTAGACAATATTATAATATCAGAAAAGATATTGATTTCAAAACTGTTTTGGGTTATCGTAAGTAAAAACCGTTCGTATTTATGTGTGGATTTGGTCTTACGATTATCCTTTTCTTTCGAAGGGATTTTAACTTTAAAATCAAGTTGTGTGATATCCTTAACGCTGTGCGAGTTTTATCACTCTGGTTCACCAGACTGACCCGGTGTTTTGTAAATGCTCGGGTTAGCCCGGGGTGTACAGGTTAAGGTTACCGAATGCTGTGAAGTCTAGTAACAAGCTGAAGGTGTTCAGATGTATGATATTATATGATTATTATTCCGCTGTGTGTTGTATACGGGACGGTTATTAAAACTGTCCAGATGTGTGCTGTACTCTGATATTGTAAGTATTTTAAAAGATCTCAATAAAGGTTTATTTCTGTATTATATTTTGTTCCGCTGCGATGGGAGACTCTGTGCTGTGTTGATTCTTCTTCTTCTATTCGAACTTTCTTTCTTTCTTATCTTACCCTCTAATTTCTTTCTATAAACGTTCCAGTGTTTTCGGTGTTTGGAAGGTCGGCATGAGTTATGGTAAAGGATTTATGTCGATTTTCGGGCCGAAAATCCTTGGGTCGTTATAGTGGTATCAGAGCTATTGGTTGAGTTGTAACCTTGGCTCTTTGGCGTAACTCAATAGAGATAGGGTTAGTAACGCCCTAGATTGAGTTTGAGTGTATATATATGAGAGCGTATTTGTAAATTTTATATAAAATTGGTTTGTATTGTGTTATTTAATCAGTTTAAGTATTGGGGAACTATTTCGAACTTTGAATTGACACAATATTGTTTTATAAAAGAGGGTAAATGAAAATTATTTTTACCCAAGGTATATTTTTATATAGAAAAGGGAAATAATTTTCTATATTATGATAATGTGGGTTGTTTTGTTATTTTGATTGATTTGATTTAAAATCAAATTGAAATTTGAAACTAAAGTTGAGCTGATTAGAAAATCAATTCGTCAAAGGAATCGGATATGAATGTGAAACTGAACCTGGTTAAGTAGAATCAATTAAAGAATGAAGTCGAATAAAATGAACTTGAATAAATTGGAATTTGGAAATTAAATGTATAAATAATAGGAATTAATTTGATATTAATCGATTAATTTAATGGATGTTAAACCAAAGAAGATGCAAACCAGATATTAAATATTAATTGAATTTAATCAAACCAGTTAGAGTTAATGAGAAATTGTATGAATGGAAAGCAAGGAGATAAATCCCAGTAGAGTGGATTGGAAACAAGATTGGTTGTGAAGTGGAAACAGAATTATTTAACCCAGATTATTATTTTCATTAAAAGTGGAGTAAGTGCAGAGTCCTGAAGACTGTGGAAATGATTTTGTGATGCAGACTAGAAATGCAGATGATAAGCAACTACTTGATACGCTTCGAAAATTGGAATTTGAATTGGAATGCCCGACAAATAGATAAACCTTATATTATAGGTTAAGCAATTTATTTATACCCTGAGTGGGTTGCCATTTGTATTTTGAATTTTCTTTTCGAAGAAGTTGAGGCCCAGAGTGGCAGTTGTATTCTATCGATCGAGCCATGCAAAGGAGGTGCTGGCGAAATTCTCGGAAAATTTTAGAATTTGAATTTATTTTGATGATAATTCAAAAGTAATGATTTTAAAATAATATGGTTCGGAATATTCCTTTTACTTTGCAATTTCAAGGATGAAATTATTTTAAGGGGGAAGAATGTAACGTCCCAGATTTTTCTGCCATTTAAACTAGAATATTTAAATCTGTTTATATATTACATTGGAAATATAATGGATTTTTAATCGAATTTATTTATTTAAAATAGAGTTCGAATATATATTTATAAATTAATTAAAACGAGCTAGAAACGTCGCGGTAGTTCGAAATTTTCAATTTGAACTTTGATTGGATATACAGGATCCAATATCAGTCGGAATTCGGTGAAACAAGAAACGTTTGAACCGATTTGATTATATATTTCTAATGAAAGAGAAAAATCGAAATTTCAGCTTATAGATTTCAAGTTACGTCCAATTCAAATTTTCAAATAGTCGCTGTGGAATCGTTTTTAAATTTATAACGATTTATTTATTAATATTACAGGATTTCTATATAAATAGAATATTATTTAAAACCAGAAATTTTAATGTTGCATTTTGACGTCTATACTAATTGGAATTGAAAACTGCTATTTTATTATCGTTGAATTTAGTTGTTCGTATTTAATGTATATATATGGTATTGATATTACATGACATTTTTAAATAACACGCCTATAGCAGTGGTACTACATACATTTTACTTGTACAACAAACCAAGCTGCTACATGAATAAGGAAAAAAAAAAAACTGGGAAAATCCCAAAACGAAGAAAATCATTTACATAAGGGTCCGTATGTATGCAAACCTAAGAAAAAAGATACAACTCATTTTAATTTAGAACGCAGCAAACCTTGTTCTTTCAAGAAACAATAATTATATTCATAAATCAATATTTTCACATCATGAACAGCTGTATAAATAAAATCAAATGCATATATATATATAACATCAGATTTGTACAGAAATCTATTTATACATTTTTAACAACTAAAGGGATTGAATGGGACAGCTAGGAACTGGACAATGCATAGCTAAATAAATAAAATATATGTGGCTGATTAAACAATACAAGGATAGCAAAATGAAACAGTAAGGCAAAAATCTTTCCATGTGCACAAATTCATCCCATCCTTCTTCTTTGATTGCTGCTCCGTGTTTGTAGTGGCCACATTTGCAGTTTTATCCATTTGCAACCGATCCTGTAGAAAAAAAATTTAAAAGAAGAAAAGAAAGAAATATAATATGGCATCCAAAACCGGAAAGTGATCAACATAGTAACTAAACCACAACAGACTAAACAATATAATATGGCGTCCAAACCATAGTAAATAAATGAATAAAGCAAGGAAGATGAGAAAAGAAAGTATCCATATAAAAATTGATGTCACACCTTATTGCTCTCAAAAACAGTAAAAAGGAAACAGCTATAAAAAAAGGGTAGATCGCAGCTAAGAAACTGATATATATATATATATATATATATATATATATATTTGTATACAAAAAATCTTTATCGAACAGTAAACTCACATGTATATACAGTAAATTTATAATACAAAATCCACTGTTTACATATATTTAAAATGGAAATAAAATCCATGTTTCAGTTCCGAAATCTCTGATTGAAGTTAACTAGACCTAGCCGTAGTTGCCTAACCTATCCAAGTTCGATCAGAATCCATTTCGAATAGGTCAACAGTAGAGGAAATCCATTACAAAACTCATCAAAATCTCGGTTAAAACCCTCACACATCATTTCAGTTCCCATCACCAGTACACGAAATTTGCAAAAGGGGAAGAAGCATATGGCCTAGAGATTTTAACTGAACTACCTATGTCAAGCTACTGATAGACATCGATATTATCTATAACCAAACTGCACTATAAATATGGGTCACATAGTGGTGTTTCAACAATACCAGAACCCATTCGAACAAACCAACACAGTAAACCAGAAAAAAAAATCACTAACAAATAATACTAAAATCGATTAAAAGAATTAGCATGATTCGTAGGTGTTTCGATCTGGTTCGATAGTCGTAGGTCTGGAAGACTCGGAGGTTGATTGGCATCAACGTGATGGCGATGGGTGTTGAGAGGTTTGATTTGGGGGTAGCGGATGGGATCAAGATGCAGAGTAAAGGAAGAGTGAGGAGTTGTTGCGTAGAGGAGGGGTTGCGACGCCATTAATCTCCGGTGTTGCTGAAATCAAAAAGGGGATTAGGGTTTTTATTTTCGGCCTTGAGATTATTTTGGGAGGCGGCTTAATAATGAAAAAAAGGATCGACAGGAGGGTTTTAAGGTTGAAGCGGGTAGTGGGTTTTGGGCCAAACGTAAAGGTAAAAGCCCATTTTAAAATTTAAAGGAAAATCTATGTTTTATAATTAGTTTATAAATTTCGTAATACGATTTCTCACCCATACAGTATCAGATTTATGCACAGTCAGTTTCGTTGGGACCGTAGAGACGAGAACTTCGAGATGGAGCAGGTCTAGTTTGGATCAGAAGCAACTATAAATTTCAGTCGAATTAAACGTCAGTTTAATTTGACTAAAACAAACTGTTTATCGACAGATTCATATCTAGGTGAGTTAAACTCACTTAGTTTTCCCATTTATATTTTATATAAATTGGGTTTTTATTTTGTGCGTTCTGCTTGTTAGTGATTGTCCGCTTGCTAGTAATATAATTATTGTTGATTCAATTACTGGAAATTAAACGGTCGTTTAATTTCAGTAAAATACCAATCGTTATGATTTGACCTAAATAAGGTAGTTTTCCTTGATTGGTCACGTTTATTAACATGTTTGAATTATTTGATTTGATTGAATGGCCTGTCAATGGATTGATGGTCGTTATAGAAATCGTCATTTAAATGAAAAGGAGTGGTTTGATTTGAGGTAACCATTCCTCAAATTTATGGGTTACTATGTGGACGGTTTACCCAGTATGGTTGAATGATTGATTATTGTTGATGGTTGAACCATATTTCAACATTTATTATGTTATTAACCAATGGATGGTATGGGTTGGGTAATTGGCATCACATGGCCTATAAATCAATCGTTTTTTTTATCCGACTATGAATCAACAATATTGAAGTTATAAATATATTTTTAACGAAAAACAGGTTTTGAAAGTTATTATTTAAATGAAATTTATTTAAAAAGGAAATAAATATTAATTATTTATTTAATAAAGTTTATAAGTAATTATGAAATTCGTTTTATAAAACGAATTCTTATGTCAATTAGAATTATAAGCAAAGAGCAAGAAATAACCTAGCGGTTAAGTATTTGATTAATCGGAACGATTAAATATTGTTATTTAAATTAATTATATTTTAATTAATTTAAAGGAGGAATCAACTGGAATTGGTTTGAAGAGTAATCGTATTTTGTGTTGACCGAGTTGACTGTTTTAACTAAGTTAGACTTTTAAATTAGCGAAGTAATTTAACGAATAATTGGTTAATCTCAATAAGATTTAAAAAAAGAATTTTATTAAATATTTTAGTAAACAAAGCGGTTAACTGATTTTACAATGGTTAATGTTGAAGTAAATGATTTGTATAATTAAATGAAATACATTGAAGTTACTAATTTCGGAATGAAATATAGTCAAGTATTGAAAGAGGCTAGGACGAGTTTTTTTATTTGAGCCCGAGTCTTATAAGGAAGCAATAGAGGTTTTAAGCGAATACATAGCTTAATTGTAAGGATTACTTAACGTTTGTATTAAGTAAAGAGAGATGGAGATATAAAGGGAGTTTATATTAAACTTGAAATTTATAAACAAGGTTTATAAATGGAATATGAGTTTAATCATCGTTTTTGAATTGGGAATACTTAGTAATGGAATTTAGTTAAATCCACAGAATTAAAAAGAGATTTCCCGAAAGTCAAGGGGATGGGTTTGATAAAAGATTTAATATCGGTTCTTGAATTACAACTCGGAATTATCTGAAGATAAGAACGTTGTTGATCAAGGTCTGAGAGGTAATTAAAATACCCCAACTTGAACGACTTCGGGACTATCCAAGGATGATACTAGTTGGTAATGGCGAGAATGTATGATAACGAAAGTAGTATGAGATGATATTTTCCCTAGTAACGGAATTAAAAGGAGATTTAGCGATAATTTCGAAGAGTAGAGTAATGAGATGTAAAATGGTTTATAAGAATAAGGATTTGATACTTTTCCAAGTGATGAAAACAAAAGAGTTTGCATAACACTGAATAGTAAGTTGAACTGATTTCTCAGTTATAATCAACGAAATGATATAGTAAATGTTTTGCAAATGATAGTCAAATTGAGTATTGGATATCGTTATATAATATAGATTCTTTCAAAATATTAAAATGAAATGGTTTTGCGGATATCAGTATATTAAACTAATAAGTGAAAGGTTTTTCCCCAATATTTGAATATTTAAGTTTAATTAATTTTAATTAAAGAGGCCAAGTGGTGCTAAGTACTAAACCTGTAAATCTATTTTTATGATTTCATGGATGTTTATTTGATAGTTAAACAACCGACTATCAAGTCTGACCTTTACGATTGTTGGTATGGAAAGACCGGGATCGAATGTATATTCGAAAACCATTCCGACCATCAAATACGAAAATATAGAAGATATCAGACGACGATCGAGATGGAGCATTTGAAGAGCATAGATCTTCATAAAACGGAAGAACCACTTAATATCTGTGATTCGGCCCGGAGACATACCGGGGTTCTGTCGTGGTTGGAATTTGTGGATTGCAAGGACTATCGCTACTGATCTATGGGGTGATTCCTATATTGGATGCAGTAGGAGAGTACCTTCGACTCATCCTGTTCCTGGATGACTTGTATGGACAAATGTTTGACAGAGTATTTCCAATGGGCCACGTACGTTGATTTCTTCAAACGTGTCATAGTTGTGTAGCTCCTAACTAGGGTATTTTAGTGGACATCAATTAGTGATATCCAGAGGATCCAACGATGTGGCATTCAAAGTAAAGGATGGCCAAATGTTCTAGAAGTAAATTCTAGCCTCAAGCCCCACAAACGGGAAATGACAAAAATCGGGCAGGCAGCATGGCTATGTGAGTCGCTCCCATTAGGGTGTATAATCACCTATCTAGAGAAAATCCATTTTGTTCTTTAATCTATTTCGATGCTGTCCCTTTTCGGGAAACGGTGATTTGAGTCAACCGTTGGTGAAATACATTCGATACACTCAAGCGAAATGAGTGGTCGTTCATGTGAGGGCCGGGTTGCAAGACGCTCTTGTTGAACCCAGTGTATTCGTCTCTAGAGATACACTGTCGGCAGGTGGTCCCATACCTTGTCCTAGTCGAAATCCAATCTCCAATAAGCGCCCACGGTTTTGGATTGTATACTATATATGTGGAGCGTGAGATGCAAGCGTTCCACTAGTTTGATATTTACTTGTATTTAGACACTATTATAATATCAGAAAAGATACTGATTTCAAAACTGTTTTGGGTTATCGTAAGGTAAAAACCATCCGTATTTATGTGTGGATTTGGTCTTACGATTATCCTTTTCTTTCGAAGGGATTTTAACTTTAAAATCAAGTTGTGTGATATCCTTAACGCTGTGCGAGTTTTCTTACTCTGGTTCACTAGACTGACCCAGTGTTTTTTAAATGCTCGGGTTAGCCCAGGGTATACAGGTTCAGGTTACCGAATGTAATAACCCGGAAAATCTGGGCCAGTTTAAAATTTTTATTTTGGCAATTTAAGCGAATTTTGATTATTTAAAATGAATTATTTTAAATAATATCGACGAGAAATTTATTTTCAATAGCATTCGAACATATATATATTATACGCGTCGTCATTAGAATATAAATATTTATATATAATTATAAATAGAATTGAAAATGGCGCGGTAGTTCGATAATTCGATTTCAAACTTCAATTGAACATACCGGGTGCAGAACAATCCGGATTTCAGTGAAACCAAAAACATTAGAATCTAATTGATGATATCTTTCCAAAAATCCGAAAAATCAAGATTTCATAATGGGAATCAAAAGATATGTCCAGTTGAAAATTCTGAATAGTCGCTATGGAATTCAGGCCCTTAAAAGTGGACATTTTGCAAATGACCTCGGATTTCGACGAAACCAGTTTTGTTGGGTCCGTGATGTTAAGTTATGGTTAGGTTTCAAATTTCATAATTTTTCGAATCAATATGTGAGCGTGGCAAAGGAAAACGCGTTTGACCAGTTTCCGTTGATTTTAATCGACTGGAAATTGGCCATTTTTCAAATGGCCTCAGAATTCGACGAAACTAGTTTTGTTAGGACCGTATCGTCAATACGAAGCTAGAAAATATTTTTCGGGAATTTTTCTAGTCAGTATGTGACCCCGGTAATTTGAAATGTGCGTTTAAAATTCAATATAATGATTTAAATGTAAATTCAACAGAAACTGATTGTAACGATCACATCAGCTTGCGATACATATCCCATTGTGTTCGGAATGGGGGTTAAACGCTATGGACGACAGGCGGTAGGCCTCGTTTCGAGGTCATGGGTAAAAGTCAACTTTATGCAATTAATTTAAATAAAAAAAAATATATATATATTTTCTTTCCCCCCCTTTTTTATCTCCTGCTTGGCCCCCCCGTTTCAGTTATCAGAAAAAAAAAAAAACAAAAAAAAAGAAGAAAACCTAAATCGAATCGCGCCGCCCCCCTGACCACGACGCCGACGAAAACCACCACCACGAAGGCCTCGCCTCCCTCCATCGCGAACGATTCGAGACCCCCCCAGTTCGCGACGCTGATTCGCGAGCACCCCGCCTCTCGCCGCCGAGCATTGGCCGTCATTCCCCCCCTCGCTCGCGAAGCTGAAGCCGCCGACGACACCTTCTCCCCCCTCCTTTTTGCAGCTAATTCGGTGAGCATTTTATTTATTTATTTTATTTTATTTTATTTTATTTATTCTGTAAAACTGTTTTGTTTTTAAAGTAAAAACTGTTTTGTTTTTAAAGTTAAAAACCGATTTTGTTAAAATATAAAACTGAATTTTTTTAAAGTTAAAAACCGATTTTGTTAAAATATAAAACTGATTTTTCTTAAAAGTTAAAAACTGATTTTCTTAAAAGTTAAAAACCGATTTTGTTAAAATATAAAACTGATTTTATTAAAAGTTCAAAGCTGAATTTTTAAAAAAGTTTAAAACTGGGATTTTTAAGAGATAAAAACTGAAATTTTTAAAAGCATAAAACTGGTTTTTTTTAAAGAAAGTAAAAACAGATTTTTATAAAGGAATTTTAAAACCTGATTTTTAAAAAGGAAATAAAAACTGAACTTTAAAAAGTAAAAATCAGATTTTTAGATATTGAAAGTCGAAGTAAAAATCATATTTTTATATATTGAATAGCGAACTAAAAATTCGATTTTTATAAATTGAATAACGAAGTAAAAATTCGATTTTTACATATGTAGTGGCTATGGGCAACGAAGACGACGAAGATGCGATAGCGATGAAGATTTCTATCAATGAAGAGCCGTGGAGCTAGGATAGCTATATGTGAGAATTTCTCACCTTTCAATTTCTTTTTTTTCTAGTTATATATATACTAGGATGCAGACGGTGCTTAGTAGCACCCGACACAATCGTCCACAGACCATGGACTTGTTTGTTTGGCTGTTTGGTGATTGATTGCGATATTGGTTTGAATGTGGTTTGTGGTGTGAAAAATCGAATCGATAAATTGGTTAGGATTAGACGTGCGCCGTTATAAGGCGAAGGAGTAAGGCTAGGTTAGACTCTTACTCCAAATTTTGTGGTTTGCATAACGAATTGGTTTGATTGATGTGTGAATGGCGTGGGCCTTCACTAGACCGGGGATAAGGCTAGGCCTTGTCCCGTTTCTAGTATCATGCCGTTATGCCGCCGAAATTTTCTAAAATAAGTTAGAAAAATAAAAATATCATTTTATTGGATAAATGAATTGAATAGAAATTCATAGATTGAAATAAAATGTTTTATCGTTAAAAATATAATTTTTAACGTGAAGTGAATAAAATAAAATATTCATTTATAAACCGGACGGTTTGTTTATGTACGCCTATTTGAATGACATTGATTGGGACGATAAATTTTACACATCGCCCAACAGCACAAATAAAATAGGTGTTTGATTGTTTGAAACCCCACACGGGTGTTGGGATGAAATTTGAAGTTCACTCATCCTGATTGATTAAATATGTCGATCGATTGATTGACAGGCCGTTATAAGCGTTGAATATCTATATTTGGTGCTTATACGGTGTAGTGCACTTTGGTTGATGGTTGATTATTTTTCAATGCTATGATATACATGTGTTGTATGAAAATCCATATAATTAACTTTATATGGTAATTGATTGGGTCTTATTCCAATTTGAAAAATAAAGAATATTATAAAATAAAAGTTCATGTGTTGACAGTACTCATTCATTGAGATTGGTCATGTGTTGAACGAAATATTTTAATATTAAAATTTACATCTTTATCGATATAAAATAAAAGTTCATGTGTTGACAGTACTCATTCATTGAGATTGGTCATGTGTTGAACGAAATATTTTGATAATAACAACTATTTTGAAAAAGGAAATATTTGAAATAGAATGTTTGGAAATAGAAATTTATGAAGCCGTGTTGATTAGATTGACGCCATTTTGACGTGAACGATATTCATATCGATTTTAAAACGATTTCGAAATGAAATGAAATGAATTGAAAACGATTTCGAAATGAAATAAATTGGAAACGATTTCGAAATGAAATAAATTGAAAACGATTTCGAAATGAATTGAATTGAAAACGATTTCGAAATGAAATAAATTGAAAACGATTTCGAAATGAATTGAATTGAAAACGATTTCGAAATGAATTCAAAACGATTTCGAAATGAAATAAATTGAAAACGATTTCGAAATGAATTGAATTGAAAACGATTTCGAAATGGATTGAAAACGAATTCAAATTGAATTGAAAACGAATTGAAATGAATTCAGATTGAATTGAAATTTGAATTGAATAGAAATGAATTTTGAAACGAATTTATAAAGAAGAATTCAATTTTGATTTGAATTGAAATGGAAGTTGAAATTGTTTTTGAAACGAATTTAAAACGATTTATATAATTCGTTTTAAATAGTAATCGACGAAGTATATATTATATATATTATATATATAATATAATGGCCTGAATAGAACGCGCCGCGCCGCGGCAGTTCGTGAATTTCGATCATTTATTTCAAACGGACATTACGGGAGATCCGACCGTCGGATTCTCCTAAAACCGGAACCGTTGGGTTCGTATCGAAAAGGGCTTTCTAACGAATATTAGAAATTTGAAATCTAACGGTTGGATTTGGAATTATGTCCAAATCAAATTCGAAAAAGGTCGCTGTAAGTGCAGTTCGATGGCCGTTGATGGAAATCGACTGCACAGGCCTTGATAAAATTATTAAAAATAGTAATAATTTATGTAAAATCATAAGAAATGATTTAGAAAGAATTGGGATGAAAAACTCCCTATTTGAAAAGATAAAAATAAATTTTTATCGAAATGAACTAGTTTTGAACTAGAATTAAAATTCTATTTATTTTTAAATAAATAAATTGAATTAGAAAAGGGTTTTAAAAATAACCAGATTATCCAATGATTGCATTGGAGTGGATTTGAATCGAAATTGTCTTCGGAATACTTCGATGTTGGAATTCGTGATTATACAGGTGTTGTTATGGAAATTTGAAAGATATATTAGTATCGTTATTTCCAATACGACATTTGTTAATCGTAGAATTTGATATTGAATATAAGCCGATATATTTTCTATTCAGAGCCTTATATTGAATATCAAATGTGATTTGGGTTTGTCGTGAATGGTGTCTTCACTAACACTATTCTTGAACCCAGTTGAGAAGTGATTAAATCTTTTTATTTAGATTTAATGAAGTGTACCAATTAAATAATATTTAATTGGAATTGAATTGATATTGATTTTTGGGTTTATCGTGAACAGTGTTTTAAATAACACTCGTTCTTTAACCCGATCATTAATGAAATGTGATTGTGGGTTGTCGTGAACGGTATCTTCAATAATACAGTTCTTAGACCTAAAGGAGTTAAGAAAATCAGAAACCAACTGGAGATTAGTTAAGTTGAATAGTTTCCGAGGCATTGATCTGATGTTGGTTTCGGCCTTCGGGATTAATACTTAGGGAATTGCTCACTTGCTAATTTACAATTAGGGACTGATTGAAATGTGATGTGATTTTGGGTTTATCGTGAACCGTGTTTTAAATGACACTGATTCTTTAACCCAGTCACAGATTAAAACTAAGTGCAGTTTTAATGAATCTTTAATTAGATTGAAATAATCGAAATGGAGTATCACCAGTTTTGCTCCAGGCGATAGTTAAATCTTTAATTAGATTTGAACGTGAAATGGTAATTGAATTTACCGATAACACTGTGGTGTTAGATATGAAGTATTACCAGTTTTACTTCATGGGATAAATAGGTTGGGATTGGGAAATTAAAACCAATGATTACTTCGGTAAGGTTCGTTAATCTCGACTAGTTGAATCGAAATTCAAAAGAAGAATAAATTCAAGAAATTTATCTTGGATAAAATTAATGGGAACATTTCCCTATGAATGTGAAATTTAGAAACTAACGGTCGGTTGGCCAAGCAGAATGGTTTTCTGGATATTGATCTGATGTTGGTTTCGGCCTTCGGGGTTAATATTTGGGGAATTATTCTCTTGATTAATTTACGGTTAGTGACTGATGAATTGGAATGAGGCGTATGTTGTGTTTGTGTAACACTTATTTAAAATATACGCGAGTTATTCGGAAAGACCGGGTTTATCCCATTCTGAATAACTGATACGACGATAAGTCGAAGATGAAGACGATGGTCGAAGACCGGAGGTCTTCACGTCGTTTGGGTGATAACTGATGATCTTGATTGGGCTGTACACCCAAGAAGATGGAAACAGTTAGTGATCGTCCAGACGTACTTGGAGATCGATGGATATGCGGGGTACTAGGTGCCTCCGGTTTCGTTCAGACCCAGAACGGACTTGTAAATGGACTGTGTGTCTGACATTGGATTTTAGTCTGTGTGATTGATTTCTGTTAAATATATATCTGTTTGGCGGCGGAGAATTTATTCTCTTGCTTAACGCCCTTCTCTGAGACGTACGAGCTCAGGGGTTATATATTGATGGATATCAAACGCATGGAGTGAATTGCCTGTGTGGCATGCCTAAGTGGCAATTGATCGAGGCTTCTGTTGAAAAGCAAAGTCTTGTGGTGATGATCAAAGCACGGCCTTTGTGGCGTAGATTTGTGTAACGTTTGCTTCGCGAGTTTCACACCCGGTATGAACCAAAAACGGGAGACGGACCTCAGGGAGGGCATGCGTTTCTTCCTAGTTAGAAGTGGCGTCAGTGGTTTTACACGCCCTGACGAGTTTGACTTATGTGGTTGTTGCTGTTGCGAGGCGCCTCGGATTGATCGGTCATTCTCGAACCGATGGAGTCATTTAGTTGGCTCATTTACGCCCCAAAGGGCGGGGAAACGTAGTGTTCAGGCATAATAATCCACATCGGTGGACCGGCCCTGTCGCTCCATGGGGCAGTTGCGGCTGTTCCTGAGGCTCGGACTAGGCAGTCTCGAATCGGTTGAGGACTATCTTTTGCCTCGGTTCATAGACGGAAATCCAATTTCCAAATACGTGACTTTGCGGTTTTATTTGTAAACCTATATATGGCGACATGATATATGGTACCCATGCCGCCTATGATTGATACTTATGATTTGAAGTTGTTTTCTACACTATGCACTTATAATAGTATCAAATGATTTGTTTTAAACGTATCAAGCATTCTTTGGCTGTTATAAGGGAAAACCCTATCCCCCGGCTTGCGTTGCATTGTGTGATAGGACCTGGGTCTTATAACAGCTTCATTTTTCTTTATTTAGCATTGCGCTGTTTGTTTCATGCACTGGTATTCTTGGGAGGAAACCCATTCCGTGTTATACGGCGTGGTCCCTTGCTTTACCTAGCTTTAAAAATAAAGATTAACTGTTTTAGTTCTCACACCAGTCACATGACTGACCTGGAGTTTATTGTTTTAACCTAAACTCTGGGTGCCCCTATTTTGACACGGGCAGCTAGTAGTTTTGGTTTTGCAGATTTATATTCACAGGATCCTGGTTTATAGCTGGAACGATATCCGGAAAGCTTTGTATCTGTATATCTCCTTCTAGTTGTGTATTGTATTATTTTCCGCTGCGATGCATTTTAATGTAATTTAAATCTCTGATATTTCTGGGTAATATTTATTCATTTATACTCTGTATATTCTTGTAATCTGATGCATTCTTGTAATATATACAGTGAAATGTTCTTCTGTATGCGTTCTGTTTTGTCCTGTTCTCAAACGATAGGGCGTTTCGAACGGCCTGGATCGGTTTAGCGACCGGTTCGGACCGAGCGAAATTCCTTGTCGTCACACCGAATGTTGTGAAGTCCAGTGACAAGCTGAAGGTGTTCAAATGTATGATATTATATGATTATTATTCCGCTCTGTGTTGTATATGGGACGGTTATAAAAACTGTCCAGATGTGTGTTGTACTCTGATATTGTAAGTATTTTTAAAATCTCTCAATTAAGGTTTATTTCTGTATTATATTTTGTTCCACTGCGATGTGAGGCTCTGTGTTATGTTGATTCTTCTTCTTCTTCTTCTTCTTCTATTCTAACTTTCTTTCTTTCTTATCTTACCCTCTAATTTCTTTCTATAAACGTTCCAGTGTTTTCGGAGTTTGGAAGGTCAGCATGATTTATGGTAAAGGATTTATGTTGATTTTCGGGCCGAAAATCCTTGGGTCATTACATAGATGCAAGATTCAAATTGTCTTTCTGACAATACAGTATAGAAAACAGTCAAATATAAAAGTGTGAAAGCAAAGGACAATTGATAGCGTACTACATTTCTTTTGTCGAAATTGCTGTATAGAAAAGAATATATTGATACATGGTGAGTTCAGTCAAACTGACTATCCACAAATATAATATTCTGTAGAGATGACATACAAATGGAGGATGACTTATCTATAAATGTATATTTCAAAATGAACATTCAGCAAGTTTCATTTGTGTTTCATTATATATGTACAGCCAGCGTACAGTATCAGTCGAAAGCTTTCGTATTTACTATTGTAATAACGAAATAAGAGAAACATAACACAAATTTAGTTTGTAATGGTCATACATGTCCAACTATAACCATAGAAACATTGTATAACATTATTTATAGTAAAAGAAGTACACATGGTACGCAAGTACATAGAAAACCAAAATAAACAAACACATTAGTTGAGAAGCATGGAAGGACCCACAGTTTTAAATCTCACAAATATTGCCTGAGTTCTCCTCCGAGATCTCGTTTTGGGCACCTTCCGAAACAAAACAACAAATATCACTCTAAATTTCCTCTCGAATATATCGCCCAAGATATTACAATATCGAACGATATATCAACCGAGACAAAATACAGAAAAATCGTCCGAGGTCATAGTTTTTTTGGTTGATATTTAAATCTATGCCTGAAATAGAACAATAATAAAAAACTCAAATCTAGCCATGATAGTCTTTTGTTATTTTATATTTTGCATGTTATATGACCATATTATATGTTCATATATTTTCTATAATGCTTATGACTTTCATATTCGTCTTTTTTACATACATGTTACCTATATAATTATGTATTTTATGTTCTATTTATGATGATTTTTTTTAATGTTTTGATCCTTTTAATGTTTTAAGTCTAACAATATTTCTGTTTTAAGCATATTACGATTTGGAGTATGAATGATCTTTTTCAAAATAAGGGATAATAAATTTATTTTGCAATTCAAGTTTAAATTACTTTGTTTTTTTGTACAATTCATAAAAATCATTTTGTAAAAATATAATTTTTTTTAACATATCATGTGCCCTGAGATTGTTACGATATGAACTTTCAGACCCGAGATGGGAATCCGAGACGAACTCCCAAGTTAGACTTTTCCCATTCGAGATCTCCCCCGATACGAGATCAAGTCTATAAAATCCCCGAGACAAAACCCGACCGATATCCGAGATTTAAAACCTTGGAAGGACCTAGTTCTTTTGTTGTTTCTCCCGGTATTTGTTTCCATGCGTTCCTAAAGCGCTATCATCATTGTTGACCTCATGTGGTTATTTAAACAAAAAAACCGTTTAGTACAAATTAGGAAAATTAGAACACGGCACATCGAAGAAAGCTGTGAACCAAAATGTACAGAAGTAAAAGAACCACATCATGGCCAGAAGTTGTAATCGGATGCAAAATTCCGTAGACAAATGATACACACAGAAAAAATAAATTCCATACATGGATTACCATCCCTTGCTCCTTTTTAGGTTGGTTTGTGTCATATACATTTGGTATTTTCTCAGCTTTATGGTCAGCACCCTGTACATAAAAATTGATCGTCGGGACCATGTAGTGGAAAGTCTATAGCCAGGAATTGTAGGATAGTATGAGCTTGCCAGAATTATTTTCTTTTTCTCTTGTATTTCAGTTTCTTGTAGGGGACCAGACGTATAAGTTGGTGAATGCTGGTCCCAAATGGAACTTGGATAGAATTATTATCATCGATGGCATATGTCATTAGAAAAAGCAGTGTAAGATGTAGAGGAAAAACAAATACGGTTAGAGAAAATAGTAAGAATTTATAAGGTCGAAGTGCAAAGAGTAGCATGGAAGATAGACCTATCCGTGCCGAAAATTCACTGACATTTGAATAAAACATACTTACTCATAGAATTTTTTTCTTCATCACTGACATTTAAATAAGAATTTTGAAAACCGGAGTAGACATGTGAAGCATATAATTGTAATACATCTTTTACAAAAGATAGGACCTAGTTTGAAATAATAAAAACATCATATTGCATACATATTCAATACTATTCAGTCATAGTACAACATGAATTTGAATGCCCACTATAAATGTTAAGTGTACACAGCACAAACAACCCCTTATTGATAACAATTTTGTTTTGTTTGAAAACTTGTTTCTGCAAAGAATAACATTTACATAGCTACAGGAAACCAATTTATTTTTGCATAACTGGGCTCCGTTTCTGCAGAGAATAACATTTACATATCTACAGGTTTGGAAACAAAAATAAATATGACCATTATTACAAACAAAATAATGAAACATATTTTTAGTTTCTCCCTTTTTCGATCAAAACGATATGCTTTTAACAAAAGATGACCACGATGTAATGTGATAGAAAATTCATCAAAATAAAAAACTAACTGATGAAATTATTACAGACCGAAGTCAACTTTGTATATACCTAAAATATGTTAACGAAAAATTATTTAACTGCAAAAGTATCAAAATAATATAGGATTTAAAGTCGCTAAAGAGCTCAAATGAGTTTCATAGAAATCATAACTCATCTTTAAGAATGAAAAATGAAAGCAATCACTGTTCCTACTTTCTTTTGTTATGTTGACTTGAGATTAAATATCCTTGATTTCTCTAATTTGAAATCTATTGGAAGAGAACCAAATAAATCATTTAGCAATCCTAGAAATGAATCAAGCCTGAAGTAATGTATAATAAGATATATTGCCACTTCATAGTCACTATTCCAAAAGAAGAAACAGAGAAACACAAAAGGAAAACAATGCATGGAGATAAATTCCAAGTATAAGGAGTAGCTGGATACAAAAAATGTTAAGCTCGAATAGACTATGGAGAATTCTTGGTACTTAAAAAAGACCATCATGAGTTTTGGTTTTCAAGTTCCTCTTTTGAGTATTTCTCTTAAATACCATGTCAGATATAGATTCGAAAATTCTGATGCCTAAATTTCAGCAATAAACATTAGATTAGTGACAATCTCACAGAAATAACGATGAAACAACTAGAAGCTACCATATCAAATGTAAAATACAACTCCAAACATATCTTACAATATTAAAGAAGTCAGTGGAATAAATTGATCTAATGTCAAAATATGATGAAAATGCGAACAAAAACAAATGTAAACAATCTTGGTGGATTCTCTACATGCATTTGAGTAAGAATGTTAGACCAAAAAGTGGTTCTAACACCCAAATTGATTAAAAGCAAAATGAAATGAGATAAAAATAAAAATGAACACACAGGATTTATAGTGGTTCGGCGAAGAAATGCCTACGTCCACTTGTTTTTCACTATTTTCACTGATTTAGTTGCAAGTACAATGAAATATTCACTCGATTTCTCTCACAACTCACTTACAATCACTCAATTGTTTGAAAACAAATAATGAAAGAAGATTTGGATTTTCCTGGATTGCGGGAATTCGGGTTATGAAGGTGGTCGAACTCTCCAAGTGCCAGAAAAAAGATCCTTTTCTTTGTCTCCAGATGGGGTATTTATAGGTGTGAATTTGCTCAGAACCCGATCCGGATCGGAGCCACGTGTCATCCACCCCATCAGCCTCGGGTTCGGATGCATTTCTATGTTGACAACGCATCAGAGTAATGGACGTTGTAGGCAGGAACTGGTCATAACCGATCCGGATATCCAGGCGCTTATGCAGGGGAGTGATTTGGAGAATGGGTTCGGGTCGGAAGAGTAGTCTCCAGAGGTTCGTATTGGCTCTTCCGATCCGAACAGGATTAAGTGAGGACCAATTCTCTCTTCTTTTTACTCTGCTCCGCTCCGACCTATCTCTGTAGCAATTGGGTGGCTTTCCGATCCGAATGGAAGTAGATTCCCCTCCGACCCGAATAGCTGTGCTTCTTTAATTCCAAGAGTAATAGTTCACCGATCCGAACAATAGACTTTACCCTATCCGAACCGCTATCCTGCTCCGATCCGACCCGCTTCAGAGTTTTTCAAGTTCTTCAATATTTCATATCTTGACTTTGTGTTGCCTAATTCACAAAGTGGGCTAACATTTTGCCCCCTCAAAGGATGCTTCTGTTGGAGACGGAGCATGCTTTGACCATCAACGCATAGCGCTCTTCGAGGTAATTTCCCTTTTGGTTTTCCTAGCGTTTTTATCTTTTTCTTCAAATTTTAATTCAGTTTGCTGCTGAGCTAAAGAATTCGGTTTGGTTCGGAATCCGATCCGAACAGACCCCCTCTTCTCTCTATCTTTTGCTGGAGTATTGGGCCAAGCCTCGCTTCTGGGCTGTCCATCCGATCCGAACAGGAGTTCTCCTATTGGGCCGCCGATCCGAATGGGGAGACGAATAGCCACCTTCTTCCTCTATATAAACTTCGCCTTCTTCCTCCTTTCACTTTCATTGTTTTATTTGCGAAGTTCTGTAAAACGAAAGAGAAAATACTCAATTCGTGAAACTTCAAAATTTTTCTTACTTCTCGAAGTAATCACATTGGTAGGTTATAAAACTTTGAACAATCCTTTCTTTAATCATTCTTGAGTCGGATTCGTGAGCGATTAGGATGATTTAGCTATTAAACTCCGACGACCTTGCCGTTATGACCCTCCCCCTCGTCATCGTTGTCAGTATACTCGTCGCCGCCTTGAGGTTGGAACGGAGGGAACGAGGATCCGTAGTTGAAAGCACCAGCATGTAATTTCTGAGTTTTGACTTGAGGGACTAGCGCAAGATTGGCCCTCGGTTCGGATAGGGAAGAAAGAGGGTGAAGGAGAAGAAGAAGATGATGGAGAACTGGTTCGGTTCGGGGAGACATGGAAGTTGAAAAAATGAAGGGAAGAAGATGGGAGTTCAGGAAATCGGATCGGGTCGGGGCACGCCAAAAAAGAAAAAAGAAAAGAAATTCAGGAGATCGGATCGGGTCGGAGTAAATATTTGAAAAAGGAAAAAAGGAACTTACCTAATCGGATCGGGTCGGACCGTAAAATGACGGAGGAGAAGTACAACTACGTAGTCCGATCCGAACCGTTAGGGGACTTTACTTCCGATCCGATCCGTCTTTGATTTCTGAGTTTCAATGTAATATTCAAGCCCAATGCCACGCCCCCGATCCGACCCCAATGAATGGATCCGATCCGAACCGAAACACAATCTATCTTAACACATAAAAACTCATCTAACTGGCCCATTCAACTTTTGGCATGATCTTCAACTTGATGGACAGTTAGGATAGTGCCTTGTGAACGTGACTGGACATCCAGAATTACTTCAACTCTTTATATCTTGCCAAACTTTTGCGTCGCACTTTTAAACATTTACTTTGCACTTTCCGTATACACTGTTCACACTTTAGTTTGCACACACGCACGGGGGGATACGGGCTAATTTGCTCTAATTTGTGCTATTGCTTCTTCAATAGTTCTATGACCATGAGACCCAGACGCTCTTCCAGACTAGCTGAGAGGAAAGAAGCCCCGGAAACCTCTAACAAAATCACTCTCGAGGACATATCTTCTCCGTCGGATCCAGAATGGGACAATGAGGGTCCAGACTACGGGGTTGGAAATCGGGAAAGCAACGAGGTGTCTTCAGAGAATGAAGTTTCTCTGGGTTTTGAGGAGGAAGGAGGGATTGGTGACGATCGAGCCCCCGATGAATTTGAATCGACCGTTATATTGGAATCACCTCCAGATTCCGTTGAATCAACAATCGACAACAATCGACTTATCCGAATTTGCTTAAAGTACGGGATAATGAAAAAGGACACTCTAGTGCCTTCAAGCTCTGATCGTCCCCACAACCCTACAGAAGGATATATGGCAGTCACTCGGTTGATGTGTATGGTCGGCGCTATCCCTCCATTCTCTCCCTTCATCGTTGACTTTTTAAGACAAATGCGAATTGCCCCCATGCAGCTGCATCCCAATTCGTATGCCTACTTGCACACTTTGTACATAACATATCGTGAAATCTTAGGCATAGAGCTTACGTTCGATGACGTTCACTTCTTCTATAACTTCAAGCATCGGACTCGAGAGACTCCGTCTTTCTGCTATTTTGAGTCAGTTCCAAAAAGGAAGATAATCTCGGCACCATTCAGTAGTAAAGCTGGAGATTCCAGACTGGAATGGTTCTATGTGAAGCGACAGCCTGGATGTGCCAGGAGGTGGACAAAATCAAGTAAAGCCAGGAGGTGTTCTTTGACCGGATGCACCAACTTTTTAATGGCGATCAAAAATTCTTGACTATCGATGAAGTCCTTAAAGACGAATATCTTCACTTTCATGGGCTGTTATCCGTTTTTCGTAGTATTGGTCATGGGACGGCTCCATACGTATATATTCCTCCCGTGGAGGTAGTCCCAGAGATAGGAGAAGGCTCAGGAATTCCTACAGTGCCTCTTCAAACTTCACCTTCTCCATCTTCTACTCAGGATGACGAATTGGCTAACCTGGCCGAAAAGCATCGTGAAGGATATACTGCCCCCGAGGAGGCTACTTCTTTGGAAAAGTCAACATCCTCCCAAGAGTCGCCACTTAATGCTTCCGAGGGGGATGTCCCTAGTACTGATGACAAGGTATTTCAGAGTTTGGGGGATCTCTCCTTACCTGAAACTATATACACTTCAGAGGATTTTAGGAAAGATCCTTTAGTCTTCACCTCTTCTGAAGAGACCACTCCTGCCAAGGCCAAAGAGCCTGCCCGTACTAGTCTAGCTTCAGACTCGGGTTGGTTAGGGGGAAACACACCACTTAGGACACACTTTATACAATAATATTAGCATTCATTGCACCTCTTTCTCCGTGAATCCATTGATTCTAAATTTCGTTTGTCTTATTGTGCAGGTACGATGTCTCGATCCTACTATGATATCAGGAAGCTTCGCCGCAGCATGTCTAATCCACCTCAGGATATCGAGTATGATCGCCGTGATGATCGTGGTAGGGAGGAGAGAAGGCATTATGATCCCTATCATTCTTGGCCCTCATGTTCTCGCTCTCCCTTTCGATCAGATCAAGAGAAGTACAATGGTTATCAAAACCGTAGGGAAGAGGACAGACCACAATCTAAAGACTCCACTTCTTCCCATGAAAAGCGCAGTAGAGAGAAAAGTCCTCCAAAAGAAACCGGGTCTCGAAGTAAGCACAAGGTCCCTGCTACTAAAGGACCTAGGACAGGCAAAGAAACTACTGAATCCTCCTCACAAAGGGACACCGAATTGACAATCCCCGCTCCTCCCCCACTAGATGCGGAAACTGCAATAAAGCGGGCATATTTGAAGGAGCAATTTCCCGAACACTACTTCGAGACTTTGACTTTTTTACCTACCCTCGAACCTATTTCTTCTAAGTGGGCAGATGAGGCCAAAGAAAAGATAGATGCGGTGGAAAAACAGTATTCTGAGATGTTTAAATATTCACGCAACCTTTCCAGAATCATCCGCACTCTAATCACAAATACCGACTCAATGCAAAAGACCGCGGAGGAGGACGCCAAAGCTTTAAAAGCTCTAGGAAAAGATTTGGAAGACTCTCAAGCTCAGCTAGCTGTCGCTCAAAGGGACGCTTCTAACTTCAAACAACAATTTGAGGACATGCAAAAACGTTATCATGACTTGCTTGAATCTCACATTCAAGAGCGTTCCGAGTTAAAAAAGCAAGCTGACGAGGCTAAGTCAGAAGCTGCTAAGACACGCCTTGCTTATGCTGACCTCAAACGGAAAAATGCCGAGTTAGCAAAGAGGAGTGCTGAATTAGAAAAGAAGAATGCTGACTTGGCTTCAAAGCTATTGGAGGCAGAGAACAGAGCTGCCCTGGCCGAGGGCAATGTGGAGTGTGCTATCAAATCTGCGGAGGAAACCCGCAAACAACTATCAGAGGCGGAGGCTGATATTCAGGGTTTCGGCGAATTAATGATTGAATTCTTCGCACATATCATCCGTCGCCGAAACATTTCTTGGATCGAGGATTATCCATCCACTCTAGTTCAAGTATGGAATCAGATCGTCGAGTGGGAAAAAGAGAAACTTAAGGTCGATTCCATCGATGAAGATAAGCTAATGGAGAAATACTTGAGGGATGATGAGCCGGAGCGCCTAGCTGAAGGGCGCCGCCTCATTGCTGAGGCCATGGAAGAAGAGAGACGGAAATCTAAACAGAAGAATGTTCTCGAAGCTGGTTCCTCTTCTTCTGCCCCTGCGACTCCTGAAGTAGAGGGGTATGATCCTGAAAATCCGGGAATTCCCTGAACAACTCTACTATCCCCTATTCCTGAAACCGCATCAGAGGTAGAAGTCACCCCTGCCGAGAAGTCTTCGGAAGGTATCCCTACCTTTTCTCCTCAATTTGTTAAGGCTATTTCTACCTTTTGCCACGTGATTGAGCAATCGATGAAAAACCCATTATTTTCGCCTGAGTTGATAACTGTTGCTTCTTATTCTGTAGGTATTGAGCCATCCGAAAAGACAGATGTGACTCAAGGAGCCACCACCGGGGCAGATCCTGCAGAAAAGGCAAAAGGAGGGGAGGACAAAGCTGCTCCTATAGACTTGGGAGAAGGAAGTGTGCCGACTAAGGCCGCCACTCCCCATGACGAAGAAATGATAGCAGCTTTAAAGGATGATGGCGGTGACGAAGGTCATGAGGAGGAACCAGAAGTTGCAATAGTCGGGGAGTCAAAAAATGCTGATGATGTTACTTTGGCTGCAATGAAAGCTGATCAAGACAAACGTTTGCAATTGAAAGCCGAAGAACTAGACCCTGAAGCCCTCAAGCCCCTCGTGGTTATGTATGCGGGATCAAGGTTAGTTATTAAGCTCTCAACTAGATCTATTACAGAGGAACTCGCTAAAAAATGTTCTCTTGATTCCATCGCTCCGCCTTCTGGGAAGAAGTCAACCGGTTCCAGCACCGCATCTTCAGGAAAGAAGAAATCTAAACGAATCTTGACAGAGGCTGAGAAAGAAGCAAAGGATGCAGTGAAAGCTGCCAAGAAGTCCAAGGTTCACCCGAAATCTAAATAGTGGATTGCCTTGTGTCGTTTTAGCATTTGGTGAACCAACAACTGCTGCTACAAGAGCGGCTCTTGCACCTTCTTTTTTAGCAACTTTCCTGTACAAATTCATTCATTCGTAAATAAATAAAAAATAATTCATTTTCTGCAATGTCTGTTTGTCAGTAGTTCTGCACTTATGTAAAAATGCATGTCTTGCTATAGTTACGAAATGAAGTCACGGAGCGAGGAAATATGTGTATACATATATGCCCCCAGTTAATTCTAATAAATTATTAATGCTTAAACAAGCAATCTAAATGCTCCCGATTTTCTGACGGGATAGCATTTCCTGTGTCGTCAGTGCCTGTCGTTTTTTCTGGCATTTCTTTTATACTCTCTCTCTCTCTCTGGAGAGTTAGAGTTCGAGCTCAGCAATCTATTCATTCCCCGGTCTTTCAACGGGGAAAGATTTCTTTCTCAGCGCTCAGTCGGAGACGCTTTTATACTCTCTCTCTCTCTGGAGAGTTAGAGTTAGGGGAAGAATTTCTTTTTTAGCGCTCAATCGGAGACGCTTTTATGCTCTCTCTCTCTGGAGAGTTAGAGTTAAGAATGTCGTTTTCTCATTCTTTTATGTCTTGTCGCATAAGTAGTCGCTGTGCTTTTTCTTATGTTTAAACTGTCTTTAACCTTTTCAGGTTTTGAATCATCCTGTATTCCATAATCACAATAGAATAATTAGTGAATGTATATATGTAATGCATAAAAGTAAATAACACACAATATTTTTATAGTGGTTCGGCTAAGTCGTAGCCTACATCCACTTTATAGTCCTTTATTCATATCGTCAGATCTTCCCAAGGCAAGTTGTGCCTTATTACAGAGTTCATAAGAAAAATAACAAAAAGTACAGCATTTCTAATCCAAATATCGCATTAAGTGTTGGGCATTCCATGCTCTAGGGACTTCTTCGCCATCTACAGTCGTTAACTTGAAGGTTCCTTTTTCAAGTTTCCGTTGGATGACAAAGGGTCCCTCCCATTTCGGACCGAGGTGAGGAAGGGATGGAAAGACTCTCTTTAGCACCAAATCTACTGGTTCAAAAGTCCTGAGGCGAACTTTTTTGTCGTAATAGCGTGCCACCTGACGTCGATGTCTTGCCGCATGCAAATCTGCTTCGTCCCTTTTTTCTTCGACTTCATCAAGAGACTCAAGTAAGAGCGCCCGATTCGTCATCGGGTCATAATATGTCACCCTGTGGGAAGGAACTTCCAGTTCAACTGGAATTACTGCTTCTGAGCCAAAGGGGAGAGAAAAAGGGGTATGACCGGTGGCCGTCTTAAATGTTGTTTGATATGCCCACAAAGCTAGGGGCAATTCGTCAACACATTTTGCCTTTGTACGCTCTAACCGTTTCTTGAGGATGGATTTTATTACTTTGTTTATTGCCTCTACTTGCCCGTTCGACTGCGGATAGGCAACTGCAGTATATCGCTTGTCAATCTTATACTTCTGGCAGAAATTTCTGAATTTAGTACTATCAGATTGGGTTCCGTTGTCAGTTATAATCGTCCTTGGGATCCCGGATCGGCATATAATATTTCTGACTACAAAACTTATCACCTTTCTTGCCGTGATCTTGGTCAAGGGCTCAGCTTCCACCCACTTCGTAAAATAGTCCACGACCACTATTGCATATTTAGCTCCTCCTTTAGCAATCGGTAGAACTCCAATGATATCAATTCCCCATGTAGCAAATGTCCAAGGACTCACCATTGATTTAAGTTGGGTCGACGGTGCTCTGGGGATTTTGGCGAATCTCTGGCACTTATCGCAGCGTCGTGAATAATCAGCTGCATCTTTATTAATTGTAGGCCATAAGTATCCGTATCGCAATATCTTCTTTGCTAAAGTCTGACCTCCTGTATGATCTCCACACTCACCTTCGTGTACTTCTCTTAGTACACGCTTGATGTCGTCGTGTGCTATACATCGTAACAGGGGCATAGAAAATCCTTGCCTATAAAGAGTATCATCTTGTATGACATATCTGGTAGCCTTGCGAACTACAGCCCTTTTCTCACTCTTCTTTGATGGGAGTGTCCCATTCTTAAGGAAATTCTTAATTGGAGTCATCCACGACTCTTTCTCCGGTTCCGCTTCGAAAGCGAACTCAACTTCCATCGACTCAAAGCTTGGCGATTCCAACGTTTCAATTGGAATTATTTCAATCTCTTCTGGATTGTCGGAACTAGCCAGCTTTGCCAACCTATCCGCCTTTTGGTTTTCGGCTCTTGGGATGTGTGTTATATCGTACCTCTCCAAGCTACTCAATAGCTCTCTCACTTTCCTGAGGTAGGCGATAAGTCGAGGTCCCCGAGCAACAAATTCCTCTCGCACTTGGCAAACAACGATTTTAGAGTCACAGAATATGTCCAATGTTTTTATTCCGAGGTCTTTAGCAAGCTTCAGCCTGGCAATCAGGGCTTCATATTCAGAATCATTGTTAGTCGCCGAAAATTCTAATCGTAGAGCATAATATAACGACCGTCCTTCGGGGGTGACTAAGACGATTCCAGCCCCAGACCTTCGATCGTTCTTGGCTCCATCTGTGTATAATTTCCACGGATCAATCTTTAACTCATCCTCGGACCTAACCACTTTGTCATCGATTACTTCCTCCTCTTGGATGGTGAACTCCGCTATAAAGTCCGCCAGAGCTTGCCCCCTGACCGACTTTCGTGATTGAAAATTCAAATCAAACTGACTTAATTCTATATTCCATTTGATCAACCTTCCCGATGCTTCGGGTCTCTGCAACACCTGCCTCAAGGGCTGGTCGGTGTATATGGTTATTGGATGAGCTTGGAAATAGTGACGAAGTTTTCGGGATGCAATTAAGAGGCTGTAAGCGAGCTTCTCAATTTTTGGGTAGTTGCGCTCTGCCGCTGCTAATTTCTTGCTTACATAATACACTGGCCTTTGTACTTTGTCTTCTTCTCGAACCAGGGTTGTGCTAACGGCGTGAGCCCAGACTGCCAAGTAAACAAACAATTCTTCGTGATCCACTGGCTTTGACAAAATCGGCGGTTTCTCTAGCAGTTCCAATAAATTTCGAAAGGCCTCAACACAGTCCGTAGTCCACTCGAAGTTCTTCTTTCCTCTTTTAATCAAATCAAAAAACGGAACGCATTTGTCTGTGGCTTTGGAGATGAATCTACTCAGCGCCGCTACTTTCCCTGCAAGACTTTGGACGTCTTTAATTCTCCTCGGCTCTTCAATGTTTCTAATCGCTGCTATCTGGCTAGGATTGATTTCAATTCCTCGGGAGCTCACAATGAAGCCAAGGAACTTTCCCGATGCCACTCCAAATAAGCATTTCAGAGGATTCAATTTCATCCGATACTTTCGCAAGATACCAAACATTTCTGCCAAGTCTTGCGTATGGCTGGAGGACTGTTTCGATTTGACAAGCATACCATCCACATAAACTTCCATAGTTTTTCCTATTTGATTATAAAACATCATGTTCACCAAGCACTGATAAGTGGCTCCAGCGTTTTTCAATCCGAATGACATTACAACATAACAATATAATCCCAAATTTGTAATGAAGCTCGTATGTTCTTGGTCTGGCACGTGCATAGGAATTTGGTTGTACCCAGAATATGCTTCCATGAAAGAGAGAAGTTCATGACCTGCTGTCGAATCTACAAGCTGGTCAATCCTGGGAAGTGGGAAACTATCTTTTGGGCAAGCTTTGTTCAAATCAGAAAAATCAATGCAAGTCCGCCACTTTCCATTCGGCTTCTTTACCAAGACGGGATTCGATATCCAGTCGGGATATGTCGAATCTCGAATAAATCCGTTCTGCTTCAGCTTCTCCACTTCCTCTTTGAGAGCAGCCGACCTCTCTGGGCCCAGCATACGTCTCTTTTGCTTCACAGCCGGATGCTTCGGGTTTACATTTAATTTGTGACTTATAATGGATGGCGATATCCCACACATGTCAGCGTGGGTCCAGGCAAACACGTCCAAGTTCGCCTTCAAAAAGTCCGTTAGTTCTCTGGCCCGACGTGGATCCAATTGAGACCCAATCTTCAAGACTCTTGTCAGATCAGCGTCATCAATGGGAACTTCCACTGTCGCTTCATTAGGAGTTGCATTTCTAGTCTCTGGTTCCTCGTCTTTTCTGGGATCCAGGTCCTCAGGCGTTCCTTTAGGCAACTCCTTCGGGGTCGATTTCTCTAATTGCTATGCCGAACCCCCCTTTGGTGGAGGCGAGGCATCTTTACTCTCGATGTTAAGTCCTTTCATCAACATCTTTAGCTCGGCCACATAGCAGGCCCGTCCGGAAACTTGATCCCCTCTCATTACTCTAGTTCCGGCTTTGGTTGGGAACTTAAGCAATAAACACCAGGGGGCGATACAAACTCTGAATTCAGCAAGGGCAGGCCTCCCCAAAAATGCATTATAAGGCGAATCTACGTCCAATACTACGAACTGAAGCATCCGCACTCTTCTGCGTTCTCCTTGCCCCAAGGTCACGGGCAATTCTATGTATCCCATGGGGGCTGTTGACGCCCCATTGAAGCCTCTGATCCATCCTTCACATGGCTTCAAATCCTCAGATTCTAGCTTCATCTGATCGAATGACTTTTTAAATAAAATATTGACAGAACTTCCGTTGTCTACTAATACCTTATGGACCAAGGCCGGCCCAATAGTGGTAGTAATAATCAACGGATCATCAGTGGGTGATTGGATCCCAGTATTATCTCGGCTGCGGAATACCACGTCGTCAAACATGGTCTTCTGTTGTTTTATGGGGGTGATATCTTCCAAATCATCTCCTTTATTCACATCTAGGTGCTTGGCAGCATTTACATATTGATCCATTGATCTGAAACTTCGGATTGCCGGGTGAGGTCCGCCCACTATGGAATTGATAACAATTCCTTTACCTTTCTGCTGCGCTGTAGGCTTGGGAGCAGGTAGAATCTGTTTTGGAGCCTGCTCTCCTTGCCCCCTGTCCCTCGGGGCAACCTTGTATTCATCCAACTTCCCTTCACGCAGCAGCTTCTCAATTACATCCCTCAAATGTCGACATTCATTGGTTGAATGCCCATGAGTTCCATGAAACAAACAAAACTTCCCTGTCGCCATTTCTTTCTCGGTCGAATCACGAGGTGGCGGTCTTTTGTACTGCAAAACATTGTACGTATCCAGGTAAATATTCTCCAGGGTGTCGTTCAATGGTGTATAATTCTCGTAGGTCTGGAATCGGGGTCATTTGTTAGGATCACTTCCCCTATTTCTATTTCTTCTGTTACCGTTCACATTACGGTTATTGTTGTTGCCCCCGTTTCCAGCATTGTTGTTTCCACCCTTGTTACCCACATTTACTTCAACTTTTCCGGAACTTTCCCCGGACTGCTTCACGGCGATGTTACTCTGAACATTTTCTTTTGATGTCGCTTCAGACTTTCTCTTCCGATTTGCCCTGGCTTCCTCTCGTCTTAAATAAATATCGGCCTTTTCATAGAATATTTCTCTCGTGGAGGGCGTCTTTCCAGAAAGGTAGTCCCCGAACTCGGATTCAGGATCGACTCCTTCTTTTAATGCCATCAGAATAGTAGGCTCATGAGGATCACTAACTTCAGTCACAACTAGGTTAAAACGGTCAAGATATGCCCTCAAAGACTCTCCTGGTGCCTGCTTGATTCTTGATAATTCAATAACACTTTTGGACTTTCGGGCATGGAGTCGGAACTGATTCATAAAACATTCGCTCAGTTCCCTGTAATTCGAAATCGAACGAGGGGGAAGTCGGGTAAACCAGAACAGCGCCACATCTTCTAAATAGATTGGGAATGCTTTGCACTTCACTTCATCAGGGGCGGCAGCAGCATTCATGAGCCACGAGTATCACATCAAATGTTGTCCCGGATCAGTCCTTCTATTGTACTTGTCCATCTGTGGCAAGTTAAAGCACCGGTGAAACTGGAAGTCGAGGATATCGTCGGTGAAAGGAGTATGGCTTCGCTCAATGCCATAATCTTCATTTGTATAGTTACGGCTCTCGGACATGATCTGGCGAACCATTGCCTGTACATCAGCATTAGTTAGGGGCCGCTCAGGTTCCCTGGCCCTAGTATCCTAGTTCCTTCTGGGCTCTTGTTCAGGAGATTCCCTTCTTCTTCGAGCTGCTTCTGCTCTATTCCGTTCCCTGCGCTCCCGGTCGATCTCGGGAGGAGGGGACTGAAGCCTTTGCCCCCGAGTGGGGTCATTGTTTCCTAGTGCTCGTGCAATATCCTCACGAGATCCCAAAGATCCGAATGTCAGCTGCTCCACATTCTGAGGTCGTTCGAGCGGCCTTCGTTCACGGGGCCGCTCTTCCTCGGAAGATGAAGACTGATCCACTGGGGTGTGACGAACCGGTGATGGGGTCCTCTGTCGACGGAGTTCGCTAATCTCCCGACTCATGAGCCTCATATTTTCCTGCATCATGAGATTAGTGCGCTCGTGGACTTTCATAGCCTCCCTTGTGCTCTCAAACATGTCAAGTAAGCGTGAGAACTCTCCTTGGGTAATGGGCGCAGATGGATTGACCTGATCACTGACCCTGGTGGCTGGAATCGGAGCATTTGTGGGGACTCGAGTAGAAGTTCCAACATCACCAAGTGTCAGATCGGATCGGAGATAGGAGGTCGGGTCGGTTCGGAGCTGGGGAGCCTAGTCGGGTCGGTACGTGGCCAGCTGCTCGGGTCGGTTCAGATTGGGGGAATGCACTGCTTCAGAATCTCCTACCCAGATCGGATCGGAGCTCTCCCCCTGAAGGCGGTTCGGGTTTCCTGCATTGGTTCGTCCGGCTGCTGAACTCTGCCCACGAGACCTTGTCACAACCGTATTTTGCTGATCTTCGCCAGCTCCATTTCCTCGAATAGATTGAATTTCTTTGCCTTTTCCTTTGGCCATAATTCTTCGACAATCACTTCAACAAATATCCAAGGGCGTTGAGATTTGAGGATTAACTTCTTTGAATTCAACGGTCCAAAAAGTAGAACGATAATCCCGAAAAACAAAGGATTCAGATGAGTTCTCAGTGAAAGCACCAAAAATGTTAGACCAAAAAGTGGTTCTAACACCCAAATTGATTAAAAGCAAAATGAAATGAGATAAAAATAAAAATGAACACACAGGATTTATAGTGGTTCGGCGAAGAAATGCCTACGTCCACTTGTTTTTCACTATTTTCACAGATTTAGTTGCAAGTACAATGAAATATTCACTCGATTTCTCTCACAACTCACTTACAATCACTCAATTGTTTGAAAACAAATAATGAAAGAAGATTTGGATTTTCCGGGATTGCTGGAATTCGGGTTATGAAGGTGGTTGAACTCTCCAAGTGCCAGAAAAAAGATCCTTTTTTTTGTCTCCAGATGGGGTATTTATAGGTGTGAATTTTCTCAGAACCCGATTCGGATCGAAGCCACGTGTCATCCACCCCATCAGCCTCGGGTTCGGATGCATTTCTATGTTGACAACGCATCAGAGTAATGGACGTTGTGGGCAGGAACTGGTCATAACCGATCCGGATATCCAGGCGCTTATGCAGGGGAGTGATATGGAGAATGGGTTCGGATCGAAAGAGTAGTCTCCAGAGGTTCAGATCGGCTCTTCCGATCCGAACAGGATTAAGTGAGGACCAATTCTCTCTTCTTTTTACTCTGCTCCACTCCGACCTATCTCTGTAGCAATTGGGTGGCTTTCCGATCCGAATGGAAGTAGATTCCCCACCGACCCGAATAGCTGTGCTTCTTTAATTCCAAGAGTAATAGTTCACCGATCCGAACAGCAGACTTTACCCTATCCGAACCGCTATCCTGCTCCGATCCGACCCGCTTCAGAGTTTTTCAAGTTCTTCAATATTTCATATCTTGACTTTGTGTTGCCCAATTCACAAAGTGCGCTAACAAAGAAGATTACTTGAAGGCACCCACCATGACCTTTTGTGATGGAGTTAAAGCTTAAAAATGATGAATCACTGCGTTTGATTTAAAAATTAGCAAGAAAAAATAAATATAAAGAGCGCTTAGATAAGAACAATCAACCTGATAATTCACCCGTCTAACTTAAGCTGGTTCAAACGCTTGTGCGCATATTTGGAGATCATCCATTGTTGATAGGGAAAGTTTAGCGTAATTAAGACATTGGAAAGGTAGGAGGTGAAGTTATAATCAAAGCAGAACTCTATGAACGGAAAATGACCTCGTCGAGAGGGGTGGGAGCTCAAGTCCGATCGAAGCAGTCAAGCAAGTGCGTCATTTAATATTCTTTGACAATGGAATTTGAAAGCCATCTCTCTTACAATTGACCTTTTTTTTGGGGAAATGAACATGTAGATAATTCCATTGCTTATAGAAGCAATGTATGTATGCAGTAATACTTGGGAAATAGTTTCTGAAAATCAATACACATAACATTATTCATGAATGCTGCCACATAAAATAGGAAAAACGTACCAAAAGCATGCTCATTATGTACATTTTTTTTGCTCTGGAACATTTTAAGGGCAGATCAACTAAGCCTTTAGAAGACACAACGCTGAAACAACACCTTCTCAGAGTTCCCACCTATAAGTTTATCTGTCTGAGGCCAGTTTGTAATTCTCTTATCAATTCACTATGTATGTTGAGACGAACATGAAGTTTTTGGATGTTTTTTCTTTTAATTGACCTTAGTATAACCCAAACAGTGATCTAAAGACCGGACATAAATCAATCAGTATCAGGTTGTCGCATGTAAATTGTAGTTGTTAACTTCACTCTAAAACTATTGCATATTACTCTTAAGCTTCGTAGACTAAAAGAATTTAAAAGTATATTATTTGTAACCTGAAACAGTGCCATTACAGTGTGTTTTTTGTACTAAGTTCAAGTTGTTGGAGTAAATATTTTAATGCAAATAAATAAACAAATCATTATCACCATTCTTTAATAAACAACCTTGTTTACTAATCCTTCTTTGGTCTGTAACTTACAGAATCAAGCGTGCGATCATAATTTAGTATTATGAGATATATAAGAGCCGAACCAAATTAATCTTTCATTCCGCTTTGATTATACTTAACATCATAATGTAAATTCTATGGCATGGCATGTTAAGAAGAATTCATTCAAGTGTCATTCTTTCATCGTAGATCATGCCCTTCTTTATATTCAATAATTTTTCCAAGCAAAGTTACTTCAATCTCCTATAGTGAAGCCTAAAGAGAACAAACAACGATCATGTTTTTACTATAAAACATAGCATATTCCTGAATGACATAGTGGCATTTTATATTTACTGCTATTTTGGTCATTAATTAAAAATAGAGGTTAACTATATTAACCTGAAAGATTATTTGCTAGCTGCATTTATGGTAAATGTATCTGGATTTTGATAATGCGTCTGTTATGGTTCCTACTTTAGAAAAGGTTAACTGACACTGGACCTAGGAAATAGTGATTCATTCGCTAACATCAGATTAAAAAATTAAGAAATAAGTCAACAAATACCTAATTGATACACTGCACTCTAGTTGCATTTGCTCATCATAATAAAAAAGTCAATCTAATGCCACTGCAATCTATTTAGTTCAAAAGATCTGAGTTGAATGTACCGTTGCAATCTTTGTTCTGCAATCTTCGATGCTCCAGCATTTTATGTCTTCATGGACGCTCAACAGTTCTGCAGTATAGTATGCAGATTACATAGAAAATTATGTTTTCAATTGAAATTCTGTAATAAACCAAACGAAACCATATGTATGAGTACATACATTTTGTAGCATACATAGATAGTTCATAGTGTCATTTTATTATTGGTTGCCCAGTATACGCAAGTTTCCAAAGACTGTCCAACTGAAAATCAACTGGTGAGCCTGCGGCGTTTAAACTAATTTCAATGCATTAAAATTTTAGATGACCCTTTTAAGTACAGAACTTAGATGAGGATTCTTATACTATTGATCACTCTAAATTGATGGAAGTATTGTTTATATCTATGAGCGTACAATGCATTCAAGTGAGGTCAAATGGTCAAAATTTGGCTGTAACAGAAACTTTTAATGCAAATCAGTCAACTACGTAATTTATATCTAGGAAATCAACTCATCTGTTAAAGAACCGCTAACCTGGATCCCTGAACCTCCGATTAAGAAATAGTCAAAATACGTTTTAAAAAAAATGTTTGAAACAACACTAGGAAAATAATAGACATAAAACCATGGACATAAAAAAGAAGCAGACAATAGAATAAGATCAAAGGAACATCACAGGTAAGGACGACAGAAGCATATAAAGTAAACTTGATCAACAACAACAGTCAAGACAAAGGGAGAGCAGACTTTTACGTGATGGCTTGCGTAAAAGGAAGAAAATTTGGGAACAACCGATCTATGGATAAACCACAGCGATGACGACTATGTTAGGTTGGGGCAGCAGATAAAGGGGAGCACGGAAGCACATGGGAGCCAACTTTCGAATTCGGGTGGAGGCGGAAGTTATCAGAGCGAGGAGGCTATGAAAGGCAAAATGTGGAAGAAAGAGGTCACGATTGTGTAGCAGAACCATAAAACAAAAGGGATTGCACGGGCATTTCTGGTATTTCAAAAAGACGGCAAGTAAATTAGTGTAATGAATTTACCTTATTATTAGTAGAGATAAAAAGGGAATGAGAGAGGAAGAAGAACATAAATAGGCATATATAGCAAAAATAAGCATAGAAACAGGCATATAGCAATAGCTGAATAACAGAATAGGTGTATAGAAAATTCCATGTCATTATAGCAGATCTATTTTAACAAGCTTAGGTTTAGATCTGGTTTATTAACATGTCAAGATTACTATTAAATATTTATATCTAAAAGTAACATGAACTCACAGAGATTAAATCTAAAGAATATAGAATAGTATGTTGATATTGCAGAAGAGATTCTTGTATACGTATAGGCTGTCGTTGGAGAAGATAGTCTAATTCAATCCAAGCTGAGGCATCATCTCCTTGTCTCCATTGTTATAGGTGTATAAAACAATAGAAATGTCAACCCTTATATAGACTTTTTTCCAATGAATCTCGCTCAGAAACAAATCCAGGTTCAGGGAATGAACGTGGCTGGATCTGGGGTGGATCGACCCCGGGGTCGACACAACCTTGAGTGGGTCGACCCCCAACGGGTCTAGATCCCGCGTTCGACTCCCACCATTGATTTTGTTTATTTTTTGAAATTCTGGTTTTAGTTTGTTCATATATATTTCTCTTATATGTATACAAACTTTAACCTTAATATCTTCTTCATACGATGTCCGTTTTTCGCAAACTCGGAGTCTATCTGAACTAGAATTCCGAGACGAACCCAATGGTACATTATGATTTACTTAGTTTACAATATTAAATTAATTATTATTTAGTCTATTAATGTTCTGTAAAATTATAGGGTGTTACATTCTCACCTACTTAAAGGCTTTCGTCCCAGAAATATCCAAGTTAAGAAGAATGTTATTATCCAAACAACCACAACCATTTACTCATCCATTATCCACAAGCATCCATTGTGCTTAAGATTTTTCTAATGCTTGTATAAACATATGCAATAGTGTGTATATGTCCTTACACTAATGCGAAAAATAAGGCAGTCGAATGATTCAGTTGACCTCCTTAATGCAATTTATGTTCGTGCCATGTAACCAAAATGTATGCAAATAATCCTAGTACCATATGTAAGTTCTATATGTGAGCACAATCAGTCATCCAAATGCAACATCCATATGATGATATCCATTTTCATCCATATAAAATCCTAATGCACACACATCCATATGCAATATGTAAGTGATTGAGCCGATCTAGTGCCTAGTGTGTGTGTGTGTATGCATCCACGAGCAACCACTAGTGAACACTTGCATCCATCAAACATTGTCTCAAACACATGTTTACACCCATTGGTTCTCTACCTAAAGGACGAAGATTCGATCAATAGGATATGTATGAATGATAGAAACAAGTACTAATAAAAGCTTGGAAAAAGAAGTTAAGAGCATACCCTTGAAAAGAAAAGGCTACGAAGCGCAATTCTTTTCCTTAGTTTCCCAAGTTGCATCTTCGTTGTCTTCTCCCCATTGTACTTTGATTAACTTGACGTCTTTATTATGTAGCTTCTTAATCTCTGATCCAAGTATACAGGTAGGTACTCATCTAACTGTCGCCTACCTTTCTACCTCTACCTCCTCAAGAATGCTCGGCTAAACTACTTTTGTCGTATCGTGCATACATTTCCGTAAATGGGAATCATGGAAAACATCATGAACACCGACCAACCTCTTGGGTAGTCTTACCCTATAGAGCATTTGACCTATTCTCTATACTATGGGAAATGGCCCTACGAACCTTGGCGCCAATTTGTCTATAGATCCAAAGTGAACCACATTCCTCATAGGTGATACTTTGATGAAAACCATGTCTCCTTCATTAAACTTGATTTCAGTCTTTCTCTTATAAGAGTAGGACTTCTGCCTATCCTTGGCCGTCTTCATCCGTCATCAAATAAGATCAATCTTCTCTGAAGTCTCCCTAATCATCCCAGGTCCAAGTAGAAGCCTATCCGTAGATTCCCACCAATAAGTCGGGGATGTACAAGGTCGTCCGGACAGTGCCTCGAAGGGTGCCATGTCAATGCTAGTCTGGTAATTGTTGTTGTAGGTGAACTCCACCAATAGAAGGTGATCCTCCCATGTCCCTCTGAAGTCTAGGATACACATCCTGAAAAGATCTACAGGAATTCTATTCATTCTCTCGGTCTGTCCATCGGTCTGAGGGTAATATACGATGCTCAAACATAACTGTGTACCTAGTGCCTCTTCCAGGCTCTTCCAGAACTCACTAGTGGAGATGGGATTACGATCACTCACTACGCTAGAAGGTACTCCAAGTAGACAGACTATCCACGAAGATAAACTGATGCTAACCATGCTACCTTTCTCTTGTTCTTAACATGAATAAAATGAGCGCTCTTAGTAAGCCGTTCCTTTATAACCTAAATGCTGGTATTGCCCTTCCTTGATCTAGACAAACCATCGATGAAATCCACAGAGATGATAGGAACTCCATCCATCTCTACTATCCCAAATTGGGATCCTTCTGCGAGAACAGTACTTGAGAGATTTATGGTCCGTGTAAAACCCGAACCTCTCTCCAAGTAGATAATGTCGCCAAAACTTAAGTGCGAATACTATAGCAGCCAATTCCAAATCGTGTGTAGGGTAGTTCTTCTCATGAACCTTCAACTTTCTACATCCATAGCATACTTCCCTTCCCTCTTACATAAAAACGACACCGAGCCCTGTACCACAAGCATCAGTAAACACTATAAACACCTTGCTCCCATCAGGCAATGTCAAAACAGGGGCTGTTGTCACAGCCCTCTTTAATCGCTGAAAAGCGTCCTCACAATCAATATTCCAAGAAAAGGTCAGATTCTTCTTTGCCCGTCTGGTGAGTGTGGTTGATATCCTTGCGAAGTCCTTAATAAACATCCTGTAGTAGCCCGCTAAACCAAGAAAATTTCTCATCTCCATTGCATTCTTTGGAACTTTCCAATCTTGAACTGCAACTACTTTTGCGGGATCAACTGCTATCCCTTCCTTGGAGACCACATGCCCTGAAATCTCACCTCCTTTCTCTAAAAGTGGCACTTAGAGAATTTCGCCTTAAGCTGGTTAACGCTAAAAGTCCTCAAGACCTCTCCTAAATGTTGGGCATGCTCTTCTTCTTTCTTTGAGAAAATCAGAATGACATTCACAAAGACCACAACGAATTTATTCAAAAACTCCCTGAACATCCCACTCATCAGATCAACAAAAACGCGGGTGCATTCGTCAAACCAAAAGTCATGACTAACCACTCAAAGAAGCCATCTAGAGTTCTGAAAGAGGTCTGATCTATACTATCTTCGTCCACTCTCAACTGATGAAATCCTATAGCCAAATCTAACTGCGAGAAAACAAATGCGCCAACAAGCTGGTCAAATAGATCGTCAATCATCGGGAGTGGGTGCCTATTTTTCTTGGTGAGATTATTCTACTCCCTGTAACCCAAACATAGGAGAAGCGATCCATCCGCCTTAGTTGAAAAGATGACTAGAGCACCCCATTCTGATATACTTTGCCTTATAAACCCTTCTCATGTAGCTCCCCTACTTGCTTGCTGAGCTCCCTCCGTTCCCTAGGAGCCATATGGTGCACATGCAATGCGACTGGCTTCGCATTATCCACCAAATATATCTAGAAATCAATCTCGTGCCTCGGAGGTAAGCCCCTAACCTCATCAAAAACATCTGGATACTCATAGACTACAAGTACAGATTGTAAATCATTGACAGAAGCATCAAGTGACTCTAGAATACTAAGCATGAAAGACCCCCTTGTGTCATAGGAAATCTCGAGAGTCCTCCAATGGCAAGTCAAAATTCTAATGACCCTCTTCTCACAGTCTAGAATGGCACCATACATGGCTAGCCTATCCATCCCTAGAATCAAACCGTAGCCCATAAAACCAAGCACATATGCGTTGCACTCGACGCCCAACACAAATATCCTCAAACCCCAACAAATCATAGACAGATGAGTCATGCCCCAATAGGGTTTGAGACAATAACGGGATCAGAAACAATACTAGTACTAAGGTGCAGAGACTCAACCATAGAATTAGATATAAAAAAATGAGAAGCGATATAATAAACAAGAGTCCTAATTGGATGATCGGAAAGAGAAATCAAACCTTCAACAAAAACTTTCCTACCTCTGTTCGGTCTACTAGCCTCAAGAGCATGCACATGCCCTCCAAAAGGTCCTGCCCTTTCCCCCTGTCCTTGCTTCTTCAGGCATTCTCTACTATAGTGTCTAGTTTCACTGCTGTTGAAACAAGAATCCTTACCTTTTGTGCAATCCTTGATCACATGACCTAAGCCTCCATAACCATGACATTTCTTCTTAGCCTTTTCGTTCTTTCCATCTTTCTTTTGATATTCTTTCTTGGGCCACACCTTCTTGTTTTGCGCCTCATCAGTCTTAGCCTCCTTTTTCTCATCTTTACCGTCTTCGTGCATCAGTGTCACATTAACCAGTCTCTCAAATGTAGCCCCCATAGGTATATGAGATAATGCCAATGCTTTGCAGAGGTTGATTCAGACCTCTCTCAAACCTTAAAGCTTTTTTGTGTGGGGTACACCAGCTCTAGACCAAACCTCTGATTGAACTTGTTGAAACACTCTTTAACAGACAAGCTCCTTGCTTAAGTGCTAGAAAATTTTCCATCTGCATACTCTCTTCTGCCTGAGATAGAAACTTCATCTCGAATCTCTATCAGAAATCATCCCAAGTATCTATTGGACGCCCTGCTTGCATCACTTCCCACCAGAATGAAGCCTCATCCTTTAACTGCCATGCATCCAGCAAAATATTCCTATGGTCGTTAACCTTAAAAATCCCAAACAAATCCTCCGTCTCTTTAAGCCAATTCCTTGCTTCCACAAAGCTTTCAGTTCCATGGAATGGTTTTCCTCCCATAGCATATAAGTCCATGCATATCTTAGAGAAATTATTCACTTATGGAGGTGGAGGAACCGTGGCTGCGCGGGAGTGGGGCGTCTGCTTGGCCACCTGTAGGCGTCGTAGCCTCAAGATATCTATGGAACCAAGCCGGTATCTGAATGCCCTCAGGAAGATTCGGTTCCCCAGACATGCTGAAAGGAAAAGGGATTCAAATAGAGAATCAAAAGATATTTTATATGGCTTTGGGGAATATGTTTTTCAAAAACAAACTTTTCTTTGATAATACTTTGCTTTTGAAAACAATTTTCAAAACTTTTATCCGATCTTGCAACCTTCAGCTCTAATACCAAAAGTGACACCCTACGTCTGTTAATGTCACTCTTTATCAGAATTCATTAAGTTTCATGAAGCGTTATGGGTAAACAAACATAGAATTTCACAAGAAAGGTATAAAATAGCAGCAACAATTTAAAACTTTATTTTCCAACAGAAAACATATTGGTCCAAAATCCAGTTACAACATCAGTCTGAAATACTGAAAACCAATTACATCAAATAAAAGTGTCTACCATGTACTAAAACCATCAGAGTACAGAAATATAAATTCATATTCCCCAAAAATAGCCATAACAAAGTAGAGAAGTAGTCAAATCGGTACATCTAAGCAGCTCCAAGCGGAAACAGAAGAGAGATTTCTAATCAAGCCTGAGCGTTCCCACCCTGAGAATCTAGGGGGAAAGGAAGAGAGAGGAAAGGAAACAAAATGGGTCAAACATAAAGTCTGGCAAGTCCAGTGATTTTTAGCATATAAAGAAATAAAAGTACCAAGACAGTAAATAAACTGGATGAAAGATAACTGTAGTATAAAACCGGTATAAATAGGATGGACAGGATAAACATAATAAACGGGATAAACTTTGCTTCTCAATAACTTTTTTTGCACCAATACTAGTATACCGAATTAATTGTTTTCGAAATACTTAAAAGAAACAGAATGATCCCAACAGAACATAAATGGTAGACTTACGTGTACTTCTAGCAACGGGTTTTACCCCAAACAGAAATAACGGTGTTACCCTAAACAGAAATATCAGGTACCTAAACAGAACTAGATGTACGCTACTTACTACCCCCTACCACCAGAAGGACACAGACCTATTTACAGGTGTTATGGCGTCTAATTTTCCTAAACAGACCGGACCCATGCATGCATGTGACCCCATCGAAACGCGCCATCAGAACACCCCATCCCAAATATACCTCTTATAATTAGCTCAGTAAGCGTGCCCTTACCCCTACCTAGTGCAGGGTCCCCTTTTAATAACAGAATAGGTTATTGACTAATACAGGTCCCACACAACAGATGACACTAGTCAAACCCCTAAACTTGTGTCCCCAATCAACTAGGATTTCCACTGGTTAAGTATTTCACCGGTTAATAGTGTCCTTACAACCCCAATAGATTAACAAGTTTACTTAACCCCCAACAAATTAAACAGGTTTTCTTAACCCAACAGATCAAACAGGTGACATAGGTGACATACAATTTTAATAACATGTTCCACTTAATCATTGATATTAAGCCTACAAGTTTACATGTTCATACTCCCCAAATTTCAGTCATAATTCATAGTATAGGTTATTCCCACAAATCCCAATCATATACATAGTAAATTATGCCTCCAAATTATCATTCCCAATCATCCCCAATTAATCCTAATTTTGTCAAGCATATTTCAACGGTATTGGCCTAGGCTCTAAGGTAGCCTAAACTATAAAAATAAAAAGGGAATGAGAGAGGAAGAAGTAAAGAAATAGGTTTATATAACAGAAGTAAGAATAGAAATAGGCATATAGAAATAACTGAATAACAGAATAGGTGTATAGAAAATTCCATGTCATTATAGCAGATCTGTTTAAATATTAATCAATTTCTTAACAAGCGTAGGTTTAGATCTGGTTTATTAACATGTCAAGACTACTATTAGATATTTGTATCTAAAAGTAACATGAACTCACAAAGATTGGATCTAAATAACATAGAATAGTATGCTGATATTGCAGAAGAGATTCTTGTATACGTATAGGCTGTCATTGTATAAGATAGTCTATTTCATTCCAAGATGAGGCAGCATCTCCTTGTCTCCATTGTTTTAGGTGTATAAAACAATAGAAATGCCACCCCTTGTGTATACCTTTTTCCAACGAATCTCGCTCAGAAAGAAGTCCAGGTTATTGGAGTGATCCTGGCTGGATCTGGGGTGGGTCGACCCCCGGGTCGACCCAAGGGTCGACACACTCTTGAGTGGGTCGACCCCCAACGGGTCTAGATCTCGCATTCGACTCCTGCCTTTGATTTTCATTTTTTTTTGAAATTCTGGTATTATTTTGTTCACATATATTTCTCTTATATGTATACAAATTCCTAACCTTAATATCTTCTTCATTCGATATCCGTTTTATGCAAATTCAGAGTCTTTCTAAACCAGAATTTCGAGATGAACGCAGCGGTACAGTCCGTTTTACTTAACTCCCAATATTAAATTAATTATTCTTTAGTTTATTTGTAACGACCCGCAAATTTGAACTCTTTGAGTTGACCAATACAATATAAGTCCAACCCAAATTGCAAGAAAATACAAGCCATTAATTGAAAAAAATTAGAGGGTGAGGAATATAAAAGATAGAAAATTAGAATAGAAGAATAAGATAGAAGAAAGAACCGAACATCACAGAATCTCACCATCGCAGCGGAACAAAATATAATATATATATATAAGCTTTTGGAGAAGTACAAAATAGTATCTTTACTTACATACATCAGCAGAGTACAACATATATACATCACAGCGGAAATAAACTCTATATATCAAATGCTGAAGCCTCCTGCTCCAAGCCCCTTCCAGATTATCTGAAAAATCCTAAACTATTTGACTGGCCGTATACATTTGGGCACCCAAAGTTTAGGGAAAACACAGAAAATAAACTCTGGGCCAGTCATGGGACTGATGTGAGTAAACGATTTTAAACAGCTTGCTTAACTTGGAAAATTTCCTTGGAAAGAAAAGAAAATCATAAGACTGATTCACACATAAACGTGGCTGGTTTTTACCTTACGATAACCCAAAACATTTGAAATCATAACCATTCTGATATTATAATAATGTCTAGGGTTTCCACAAATAAATTAAAATCTAGCAGAACGCTTGCATCTCACGCTCCACATATATAGTATACAAACAAAACCGCTTGGCGCTTAGGGATAATGGATTTCCAACTATGACAAGGTATGGAACCACCTTCTGATAGTGTATCTCTAGAGAGGAATGCTGTAACAACCCGTATTTTTCGGTATAATAATTAATCTATTTAATTATATAAATAGTAATTTAGAGAATTAAATGGTCATTAAATTAAATTATATGGATTATTTAATTTATTTAAATAATAGAGTAATATATTTAATTCATAAATAATCATAAATATTGGAATTTATAATATTATGTGAATTGGATTATTTCTAAGATTTAATTCAGCTTAGAATTTGAATTAGAATAACGAATATATTCAAATAATGAAAATTTGAACGTATAGTTATATTATAAATAAAAATCGAGCTTGCAATGGCGTGGCAGTTCGCTATTTGGTGATTTGAACTTCAACTGGATATCTAGGGTCCGTTTAAATCGGATTTCTGTGAAACAAGAAACGTTAGGAGCAGGTGAAATATATTTTTCTAGTGGAAGAGAAAAATCAGGATTTCGTCGTGTAGATTCTCAGAAAAACAGTGCCATAACCATTTCAATTTTATAAAAGGATTTAAATATAAATCGAATATCGATATAACTCTAAAGATGAAATATCGAGTTAGAAATCCATATAGGATTATTCTGGAGCTATATGGTATTCCATTGTGAATATATACGATAATATAAATTTATTTATATTTAATTTTATTTTATTTAAATATATTTAAATATATTTAAATGGGTTATTCAGAGCTTTAAAAATAGCCAGTTTTACAAACGACCTCAGAATTCAACGAAACCAATTTTGTTGGATTCGTAATGTTAAATTATTGTTAGAAGTCAAGTTTCGTGATTTTTGAAGTCAGTATGTGGCCGTACGGGATTTTAATGTGAAAAATTATCGATATTTTGATGGTTAAAAATACGCTGTGTGAGCAAATGGAGTCGGAATTCGACGAAACCAGTTTCGTTAGGACCGTAATGTCGAACTGTAGCTGCATGTCCATTTTAATGATTTTTGGGTATCGTGTGTGATCGTAGGAATTTTTAAGGACATATACAAGTAGCGTTTGCTTAGATATTAATAAAATAATCAAATAAAAAAATAATAAAACCATCCTATATAAACACCACAATCACCCTCTAAACCTAAACCCATTTTCTTTGGTCAACAGAACTCGTCGCTTCTTTTATTTCTTCGTTAATGTGGAAAAGCCACTTTCAAAAATCAAAGTAAAATGAAATGAAATCCTATAAATCAGCAAATATATATTTTTGAACTCCTGTGAGGATTTTCTTCATGCTAGTGCCATTTTAGAACCTTGCGACGTCGATTCTTGGAAACTCGATATGGGCAGCCGAGTTAGGGCTAGGGTTTACGGGCGCCTAACACGGAGTTGGGTCGAGTGGATGATCGTACAGTGTTCGGGAGGAGTAGGCGCACAGATGGAACGAGTTTGGGGGAGTTCGGTGAATATTTTTGATGCACGGTGTACAGTGTGAGGCGCTGAAGCCTGGAAGACGCAAATGCCATAATGGGTGCGAGAGCTTTAACGTGGGGATAGGCCCATAGAGGGTGTGGAAGAGATTGCAATGGTGTAAATGGTTTCTGAAACCGTGGAGGAGGTTTGTGGTGGAAGTTCGACCACATTGTGGAGTTGCTGAGCTCACGTTTTACAGAGGATGGAGGAAGAAGGTTTGGCAGAGGCGAGTTGGGTGTTTTGTTAGATGGGCCGGGTTGGTTTCAAGAGGTGAGGCCCAACAATTTTAAAATCCATGTTTTATTTTATTTTAAAAACGTATCTTAACTTGTAACCTTTATATCCCGGTCATACGAAATCAGAATTTGACGAAACAAGAACCGTTGGGATCGTATGGACAATTTCTACACACTGGAACTGACTGGGAGAGAATCGAAGCTCGTTATAATTTATAGCAAAATAAATTGTCTGTCTGAATCAAGCGATGGTTATCGTTATTAATGATGATCGTCCAATGTGAGTAAAACTCACCAACTCTGAACAGTTATATTTTTATAACGTATTCTTAGAACTGATAATTTTCTGTTGACTGCTGTGTGTTGACTATTTGAATTAACTGTTGAATTATTGGTTGAAAGTATAGATAACTATATATAAATCGTTAATCGAATGTTGATTCTGTTGTACGAATATTTTATATTCGTGTTATTTGTGTTGTTTAACATCTGTGATGCAGGAAAACAGGTTGGAGCGATCCAACAGGATTCTCAATATTTATAATACTGTTTGCTTTCATATATCGTGTTAAATGATGTGATGTATAATCTATGATTGATTATGATGACACTGGTCCTGTTATTTGGTACTTTTGAATACTAAAAGAAATATTGGGATAGAAAAGGGAAATTTCAAACTGTGTAGTGAAATAGAATATTTATAAAATCAAGGGATTTTATAAAAAGGAATTAAATAAAGAAAATATTTATAAAATCAAAGAATTTTTTAAAAAGGATTATTTACTTAGAAAGTAAATAAAGGTATAAAAAGGACTATTTACTTAGAAAGTAAATAGAAAGAATAAAGAAATATTATAAATAAAGATGAAAAGGAAATATTTGTAAACCATTTACAAATAGAATTGAAAACGGATTTATTTATTTAGAAAATAAATATGGTATTATAAGGGATATTTATTTGTTAAATAAATAGGATTGAAAAAAGGATTATTTACTTAGGGAAATAAATAGAAAGAATAAAGAAATATTTATTTAGGGAATAAATAAAGATGAAAAGGAAGTATTTGTAAACCATTTACAAATAGAATTGAAAAAGGATTTATTTATTTAGAAAATTAATAAGATATTATAAGTGATATTTATTTGTAAAATAAATAGGATAATGAAAAGGAAAATATTTGTGAAACAAATATAAAAGGAAAATATTTGTGAAACAAATTGAAAAGGAAATATTTGTAAACCATTTACAAATAGAATTGGAAAGGAAATATTTGTAAAACATTTACAAATAGAGTTATAAAGAGGAATATTTATTTGGTAAATAAATAGAATTAAACCAAAGGAATATTAGAAAATGAATAGGAAAGGGAAATCTGTTTCTAACAGATAAATGGAAAAAGATTTATTTAAAGTGGAATTAAATAGCAATCTATTTTAATAGATAAATTGGGAAGATTAATTTATAAATAATATTTTATAAATTAAGTAAAATATTTATCAGTGGATAAGTAGAATATATAAATAAGGACTTATATAGAGAAGTAAGTATCGATTTCAACAGTGATATTTGAAACTAAATCTGGACGAAGAGTAAATTGGATAGGGTTAACCAGTTAGAGTTAACCCGTTAGATTTAAACTATTAGAGTTAATCGACTATAGTTAGAGTTAATCAATTAGAAGTTAACCCAAAGGAGTTAATCGATTAGAGTAAATCCAAAGAAGTTAATCGATTAAAGTTAACCCAAAAGAGTTAATCGATTAGAATTAGAGTTAATCGAATAGAATTAATCGAATAGAATAAATTGAATTGAGTTAATCAACTAGAGTTAATCGATTAGAGTTAGAGCTAATCGATTAGAGTTAGAATTATTCGAGTTAAAGTTAGTGGAGTTAGAGTTAATTAATTTGAGTTAATCAAATATAGTTTATTCGAATAGAGTTAAAGGAGTTTAATAGAATATAGTTTATTCGAATAGAGATAAAGGAGTTAATCGAATATAGTTTATTCGAAAGGAGTAATCGAATTTAGTTATTCGAAAGGGGTTAAATCGAATTTAGTTATTCGAAGTGAGTGAATCGAATATAAATGTAAAAACCCGTAACTTCCCCGTGAAGGAAAGCGCGGATAGTTCGAGAACAAGCCATAACAGAACGCAGACGGGAGAACATTTCATTGTTAATTACAACAATCCATTAGAATACAAGAATATATAGAGTATGAATAAATATTACACAGAAATATCAGAGATTTAAATTACATTTAAATACATGGCAGCGGAAAATAATACAATACACAACTAGAAGAGATATACGGATACAAAGCTTTCCGGATATCGTTCCAGCTGTAAACCAGGATCCTGTGAATACAAATCTGCAAAACCAAAACTACTAGCTGCCCGTGTCAAAATAAGGGCACCCAGAGTTTAGGTTAAAAAAATAAACTACAGGTCAGTCATGTGACTGGTGTGAGAACTTAAACAGTTATTAATCCTTATTTTAAAGTTAGGTAAATCAATGGACCACGCCGTATAACACGGAACGAGTTTCCTCCCAAGAATACCAGTGCATAAAACAACAGCGCAATGCTAAATAAAGAAGAATGAAGCTATTATAAGACCCAGGTCCCATCACACAATGCAGCACAAACCAGAGGATAGGGTTTTCCCTTATAATAGCCAAAGCATGCTTGATACGTCAAAACAAATCTTTTATATCGCTATAAGTGAAGAAATCAATTTCAAATCATAAGTATCAATCATAGGCGGCATGGGTACCATTATCATGTCGCCATACTAGGTTATACAATCAAAATCGCAAAGTCACGTATTTGGAAATTGGGTTTCCATCTGTGAACCGAGGCAAAAGATAGTCCTCTACCGAATTCGGGACTCTCTAGCCCGAGCCTCAGGTAAGTACTCTGTCAAGCCTTAGGAGCCACAGGGCCGGTCCACCGATGTGGATTAAAATGCCTGAACACTGCTTTTCCCCGCCTTTTGGGGCGTAAATGAGACCGATGACCCCATCGGTCCCGGATCGACCGATATATCCGAGGCGCCTCGCAACAGCAACAACCACACATGTGAAAAGTATATAAATGTCAGGGCTGGTAGGTCACTGACACCACCCTAGCTAGAAAGAAATGCATGCCCTCCCTGGATCCTTCCCCCCTTTTTGGTTCACAACCGGGGTGTGAGGCTCGCGAATCAACATTACACAAAGCTATGCCATACAGGCCTTGCTTTGATCACCTCCGAAAGACTTTGCTTTTCAACAGAAGCCTTGATCAATTGCCACTTAGGCATGCCTCATAGGCAATTCACTCCATGCGATTGATATCCATCAATATATAACACCTGAGCTCGTACGTCTCAGAGAAGGGCGTTAAGCAAGAGAATAAATTCTCCGCCGCCAAACAGATATATATTCACTAGAAATCAATCACACGGACTAAAATCCAATGTCAGACACACAGTCCATTTACAAGTTCGTTCTGGTTCTGAACGAAACCGGAGGCACATAGTACCCCGCATGTAACGACTCGGATTTTTAGCGACTTTGGTTATCGACATAAACACGATGTCGATAACCAAAACATCGAAAAATCCTGGTAATTAGTGAAATAAATTAGAGGGTGAGGAAAGATAAGATAGAAACTTAGAATATAAGAAGAAGAAGAACACAATATCAGAGTAACACGAATCTCACAGCGGAACGAATAACATATAATATATATAACATAACTTGAAATATACATCTGTACTTGCATATACACATCATTATCAAAGTACAACACTTACAACACAGCGGAATAATAATAGCTATATGATCCCGAAGCCTCCTGCTCTAGCTCTTCAATGTATCTGTAAAACCCGACTACGACTGCCCATACAAATTTAGGTACCCAAGTGTTTAGGGAAAACAACAAAGTAAACTACGGGTCAGTCATGGGACTGGTGTGAGTAAAACAGTTAAAAATAGTTGAACGAGTAAACGATATCTCATAAGACCACGCCGCATAACGGAATGGGTTTTTCCCTTATGAGAATCCAAATATCTTTATATCAAAAACCTTTTGATATTATAATAATGTCTATCAACCACAACTATAATAATCATCTAGTAGAAACGCTTTCATCTCACGTTCTACATATATAGTATACAATCAAAACCGCAAGCACGTATTGGGTAATGGATTTCCAACTATGACAAGGTATGGAACCACCTATCGCTCGTGTACCTCTAGAGAGGAATACACTGGGTTCAACAAGAACATCTTGCAACCCGGCCACACATGACCGACCACTCATTTCGCTTGAGTGTATCGAATATATATCACCAACGGCTGGGATCAGCAACCGTTTTCCGAATGGGACATCATCAACAATAGATTTTTAGAAGTAAATGAAACTCTAGATCAGGTGATTATACACCCTACTTCAGTGCGACCGACTTAGCCATGTTGCCTGCCCGATTTCTGTCATTTACCGGATGTGAGGCTAGAAGCTACGCTTTATCATCACATCAGATTCACTTTGAATGCCACATCATTAAATCCATCAAATCACCGATTTGACGTCCTCAACCATACATTACGTGTTAGCTAAAAGAAGTTTCCTTCTCCGCTTCCACTCTTGGTACAGTTGGAGAAATCAATATACGTGATCGTCTGGAAATACTCTGTCAGACATCCGTCCATACAAGTCATCCAAGAACAGGATGAACCGAAGGCACTATTCTGTAAACAGGATAGCCCTTGCATAACTTCGTCTTCAATTTCCTTTGGCATATATGATTCGCAGCGCTTATGCCAATACAGAGTGGTTCTTTGGATAATAATCCAACCGGTCTCTCCATATTAACAACGTTAAAATGGTCAAAACTTCGATAGTCTGTGATTTAACTATCGAAGAAAAACAGATGTGCACACAACGATATTATTTCCCAATGGAAATTTATATCGATCAAACATCATTTAACATTCATCTCCTTAGTTCATTAATTTACTTATCTCCTGTTTCCCTATATTCAATATTTCTTATTTTCTAAATTTAGAAAATATATGTTATTTACAATGGAAAACATTTCCATTTCTTGTTTTCTTTATTAGAAAACATTTCTGGTTTCTTATTTGGAAAACATTTCCAAAGCTTCTTCATTGGACTTAGAAAGATGTTTAAACAAACCATGGCGATGCCAACTCAAACCATTTCCTTTACTGCCGAACCTTAACTACTCCCTAGTTAAAACGAAGCCAATCAAGTTGGGGTAGAACTACCTCTTAGACCTTAACTGAACAACATTTCTAACTTTGAAATTAGCAAAGTTCACTTTATATTTCTTTAACTAACTTCCTTACTTAACTCTCGTTCGAATAAATCTCTATTCGATTTACTCTATTCACTTAACCCCTTTCGAATAAACTATATTCGATTTACTAACTTTATTCGAATAAACTATATTCTATTAACTCCTTTTACTTTAACTCTAATCGATTAAACTAACATCGATTAACTCCTTTTAACTTTAACACTAATCGATTAACTAACATTGATTAACTCCTTTTAACTTTACCTCTAATCGATTAAACTAACATCGATTAACTCCTTAGATTTCTATTCGAATAAACTATATTCGATTAACTCATTTTACTTTCTATTCGAATAAACTATATTCGATTAACTCATTTGCTTTAACTCTAATCGATCAAACTAACATCAATTAACTCCTTTGCTTTGACTCTAATCGATTAAACTAACATCGATTAGCTTCTTTTAACTTTAACACTAATCGATTAACTAACATTGATTAACTCCTTTTAACTTTAACTCTAATCGATTAACTAACATCGATTAACTCCTTTTACTTTAACTCTAATCGATTAACTAACATCGATTAACTCCTTTTAACTTTATCACTAATCGATTAACTAACATCGATTAACTCCTTTTACTTTAACTCTAATCGATTAAACTAACATCGATTAACTTCTTTTACTTCAACACTAATCGATTAACTAACATCGATTAACTCCTTTTAACTTTAACTCTAATCGATTAACTAACATCGATTAACTCCTTTTACTTTATTCTCTAATCGATTAACTAACATCGATTAACTCCTTTTACTTTCTATTCACTAATCGATTAACTAACATCGATTAACTTCTTTTACTTTATTCTCTAATCGATTAACTAACATCGATTAACTTCTTTTACTTTATTCTCTAATCGATTAACTAACATCGATTACCTTCTTTTACTTTATTCTCTAATCGATTAACTAACATCGATTAACTTCTTTTACTTTATTCTCTAATCGATTAACTAACATCGATTAACTTCTTTTACTTTATTCTCAAATCGATTAACTAACATTGATTAACTTCTTTTACTTTATTCTCTAATTGATTAACTAACATCGATTAACTTCTTTTACTTTATTCTCTAATCGATTAACTAACATTTTTCCCTTTTATTTACTTTCGAAATATTTCCTTTTATAAAATCTGTTGATTTTATAAAATCCCTTTTATTACAATATACATTGAAATAATTCTTTTTACCTCCCAGGGTCTTTATGATATTTACAGTATCGAATAACAATGATCAACATCATTCCAACACACATAATCCATAACAGATTATATAACACATCATATATCACAATATATGAAAACAGTAAAATAAATGTTGAGGAATCCAGTTGGATTCCTCCAACCTGTTTCCCTGCATCACAGATGTTAAACAATATAGATAACATCATTATCAGTTCCATATGATATATTCTGTTAAACAGAATCAATATAGAAATTTCAACTAACTAACTAGCAGTTCAATCAAACAGTCAACACACAGTCAAACAACCAATATTTAACAGTTCTAAAAATACAACATGAAATTATAAACTGTTCAGAGTTAGTGAGATTTACTCACTTTGGCAGTTCATCGTTAAATAACGATAAACTGTTGCTTGATTTAAATCAAACAGTTTATTTCACCATAAATTCATATGAGCCCCAATCCACTTCAAGTCAGCTTCATTATGAAGTGTTCGTCCATACGATCCCATCGGATCTTGTTTCGCTGAATTTCGACTCCGTATGAATATGTTACGAGATTCACAAGTTAATACATTTTATTTAAATAAAATTTGAAATTAAATTCTAAAATTCTCAAATGGGCTCACTCAAACCGTCGGCCCACTAATCAACCTCCAACCTGTAACATCTTCTTCCCCCAACCTCAGTAACCCGTCGCTCCCAGTATTGCTCAACCATGGCCGACGTTCTGCCCCACCATTCTCCTCCATCACTCAGTGATTCAACAACCCAGATCCACCATTACACTCCTCGTCCAAGCCTCTTCCTCCTCGTACCAATTTCGTTCAACTTGAGATCTGCAAATAAGGTGCGACGTCGACCCTTCCTGAAACTGTACAGGAATCGCACCACCAGAAAACACACCGAAATTCCCCAAACTCCTTCGATCATTGCGGAAATCCACTACGAACCCGAATCCACCATCCATTCGACCTCCGATTTCCTGAAGCCCCTTAAATCTCGAACCCTAGTTCCTCGCTCGAAGATGAACAGTGACGAAACCCACGTCGAGTTCAACAATACATACCCCGAATTGAAGGGTGCACCTCACTGAATCCAAATATATTTAAAAGATGATTTTCAGGATTTTATAGATTTTAGTTTTGATTTTTCTTTTAAATTAAAAGGGACCGAACTTTTCTGCTGTGATATTTGGTTTTATAAGGGAGGGTTGTTGAGAGTTGTGGTTGAAAAGGACCGGCGTGTGGCCTTTGTTTTGATCTTAGAAATTAGGTAGGATATTTTCTTATTTTATTTTATTCTCTTTTCAGTCTTCTAAAAATCCCCACGACTACATACGATACCTAAAAATCACCAAACTGGACGTGTAGTTAGAATTTTACATTACGGTCCCAACGAAACTGGTTTCGTCGAATTCCGACTCCGTATGCTTACACAGCGTATTTTTAATTGTCAAAATACTGACTGTTTCTCACTCTAAAAATCCGTACGGCCACACACTGACTCTAAAAATCATGAAACTGTAAATTTAACAATAATTTGATGTTTCGGATCCAACAAAACTGGTTTCGTCGAATTCCGACTTCGTTTGCAAAAGTGGCTATTTTTAACGCTCTAAATAGACTATTTAAATATATAAATATATTTAAATATAATTAAATTAAATATTAAAAATTAAATATTATCGTCTATATCCACAGTGGCATACCACAAAGCTCTAGAATATTCCTGTATGTATTTACAACTCGATATTCACTTCTGGGTCAACCCGATATTTGATTTATATTGAAATCCCTTTTAAAAATATAAATAATTCCTTTATAAATTATAAAGGAATTCCACAACGACTTTTCTAAAATTTGATTTGGACATATCTCAAAATCTACACAATGAAATCTCGATTTTTCTCTTCCACTAGAAAGATATACTCCACCAGCTCCACACGTTTCTTGTTTCACAGAAATCCAGCTTAAAACGAATCCTGTACATTCACTTGAAGTTCAAATCGCCAAATAGGGAACTGCAGCGCTATTTCAAGCTCTATTTTAATTATATTATAATTATACGTTCAAACTGACGTCGATTGAATATATTCGTCAATATAATTCAACTCCTAACTGATATATATATATATATATTTTAGATAACCCAAATTACACCATACTGTGAATTTCACTATTTTTGACTATTACTGAATTAAATATATTATTTAATTTATTATTTTAATTAAATATTTACCATTATTTAATTCCACGACCAATTAATTCACTATACCACCATTGATATAATTAAATAAATTAATCATAATACCTCTGCCAAATGCGGGTCATTACAATCTTTCCCACTTAAAATAATTTCGTCCTCGAAATTGCTAAAAGGTAGAGGACGACCCTATCGATTGGTTAGAACATATTTGTTCACTTCTTAACTTCAGTTTCAACTGAACCAATTTAATTTCAATTAAATTCTTAATTAATTCTTACCAACGAAAATTTTCAAAAATCCTGAAAATTTTCTAACTCCTTATCTTTTTGAAAAATTTCGCCAGCACTTCCATTGTACTGGTCAATACGTCAAACCACCACTCGCCCCTCTGGGCCATCTCCATCCCAAAAGAAAATCAAACAGCCAAGCGGCTTGCCAATTCGGCCCATAAATCTTATATCCAATAGAAATATAAACTTGTACCTTTTGTCGGCATATCATTATATCCTTTCCACCTGTTATCAATTCAGCGGATACAAGGGTTATCCCAATCAAATTCCAATCTGCTTTTATCCATAACACAACCATTCGCTAATATCTGAGCCAAATATCATTTTAACTCTCGATTCACGACTCTTAACTTAATTGTTCCATTACGCTTCAAATTTGAATCTCACAATCCAATTCGTCTTGATATAATTCTAATTCAAACTCAGTTACCACTTAACTGACTTTACTTTAATTTAATTTAAATTTGCTTTCACAAATTTCTATTAAATTTGTTTTTAATTCAAATAGTCTTTCCCTGGGAGTTTTTTAAACAGTTTACTCTTTTCAAAAATCAAATTTTCCTTTTGGAAATTCAACTGAGCCCATAATCAATATTCCATTAGTTAAATCACTTCTCTATTTCTTTATCAATATTTGTTAACCAAATATTTTCAATAAAATTATTGGCCTTTTATGTTATTTGGAAAACATTTCCGAATATCGCCTTCCTTTATTTTCTAAACTTTAGAAAATATATGCTATTTATAATTGGAAAATACTCCAATTATTTATCTCTTTTTTTTTTATCTCATTTATTTCTATACTTAGGAGATATTCTATATTCTATTTCCAATCTTACATTTCATTTGGGTTAAAACGGATGTTGTGTAAAACATCGTTATGACAACCCAAATACTATATTCAACCAACTCTTATTCAACATTGATCTTCGAGCCTGAAATCTTACCATTTATTTGTTAATAATGAAATCAATCAAGTTGGGGTATAACTACCTCTCAGACCTTGACTGAATAACATTTATAACATCAAAACAGATATGACTACTTACTCGAATAATCAATACCATACAACTACTTATTCACTTTTAAACACGTATACACTTCCTCTTTCTATTCTTACTAGATTTTATTCTTAGTCTTCCTTTCTGATTATACTATTCTATTTCTAAGTTCGTTCCCTTATCGCCTTCTATATATATCGATACGTTGATTTCTAACTATCAAATTATCTTAAAATATTCTAACTCCTTAAATTCCCGAAAAAATTCGCCATAACCTCCTTTGTACTGGGAGCATCGGGATATTTCAAATAGCCTCCTATGGCCCTCACCAATCCAAAGGAAAAAGAAAAAGCCAAGCGGCTAGCCGATACGGCGCATATAATCTCATATATGAATTAAATACATACCTTTTCGTTGAGCATTCTATTTATATACCTTCATACCTTATCCATAAATATCTCATGTATATTTATACCTGCCCAATCTATTTTAACTATACCTGATCGTTTTAACTCAATTCATTAATTAATTTGTTAATTAACTCTTTAGTCCATTTCACTTTTATATTTGAACATGACATGTTCAAATATATTTTAACTTGCTTATTAACTAATTTGAATCCAAATTTCAAATTTAAGTTCTATATTCGATTTCGAATATCCATTTACAAATCCAACTCACCTTTTAAAGTTCAACTTCAAGTTCCAAACTCGATTAACTAATTCCTCTTCGACTTAGTTAATTCTATTCAATTTCTATTCAAATTTTATATCATAATTCCCATTTGAATTTCTATATTCAAATTCCATATATTCAAATCCTATATTTGAATTCCTTTATATTTCCTATATTCAAATTCTATATTTGAATTCCATTTGAATTTCTATATTCAAACCCCATTTCAATCTCTCTTGAATTTCATATATTCAAACTCCCTTTGAATTTCTATATTCAATTTCTATTATTACTTTACATGAATTCTGTATTCAATTTTCTTATTTCAAATTCTATTTTGAAATTCTATATTCACTTTTCCATTATTTAAATCTTCTTTATTCAAATCTTATTTGAATTTCTATATTCAAATCCCCTTTGAATTTTCTTATTTACATTCTATGTTTGAACTTCCTTTATTCAAATTCCTTTTCAAACTTTCTTTACTCATTCTTTATTATAAATCCCATTTGAAATTCAACACAACTTGTCTTTCCCAAAACAATTTCAAAACAGTATCTTTGGTAGTAATTCGTCACTTACAACTCGAAAATGAATACTGATGATGCAGCTGTCGTCATCAGAATCTATTTTCCAGCGATCGAAGTGAGTTCAATACTATAAAACTATTTTTAACCTTTTCCACTTTGAAATTCATTTCAAAATATAATTCACACTGCTTGTAAAACAATTTAAAATCTCCCAGGATCTTAAATTTTCATTATTTTTAATCCAAATACATTTACAAACACTTATCCAATTCTCCAGAGTTTTAATTCAATTTCTGATTTGAATTTCAGATCAAATTCACTTCAATTTCATATATTACTCTTATATGAATTCTGATTGGTTATTTACATAACCATTTAACTTATAATCTTACTCGATTATAATATCAACCAATATATCCAATATATATCAAAATATACGTTGGGTAAACTATTTTCGTTTACCTTCTTTTCAAAACATATCGTGCCGACCCATCGTATTCGAGTGTTTAGTAACTCCTACCGATACAGTGGATCAAACTGATCGACCAGAACTCATAAACAACTCAACCAATGAATCTCCACAATATAAAACAAATTTTTATATCAATAACAAATACGTTCACTCGTATATATACACTCAATCTCAGTCTAGGGTATTACTAACCCTATCTCTACCGAGTCACGCCATAGAGCCAAGGTAATTCTTAACTTAACCTGGCTCTGATACCAACCGTAACGACCCGGATTTTTAGCGACTTTGGTTATTGACATAAACACGATGTCGATAACCAAAACATCGAAAAATCCTGGTAATTAGTGAAAAAAATTAGAGGGTGAGGAAAGATAAGATAGAAACTTAGAATAGAAGAAGAAGAAGAACACAATATCAGAGTAACACGTATCTCACAGCGGAACAAATAACATATAATATATATAACATAACTTGAAATATACATCTGTACTTGCATATACACATCAATATCAAAGTACATCACTTACAACACAGCGGAATAATAATAGCTATATGATCCTGAAGCCTCCTGCTCTAGCTCTTCAATGTATCTGTAAAACCCGACTACTTGACTGCCCATACAAATTTAGGCATCCAAGAGTTTAGGGAAAACAACAAAGTAAACTCCGGGTCAGTCATGGGACTGGTGTGAGTAAAACTGTTAAAAACAGTTGAACAAGTAAACGAGATCTCATAAGACCACGCCGCATAACGGAACGGTTTTTTCCCTTATGAGAATCCAAATATCTTTATATCAAAAACCTTTTGATATTATAATAATGTCTATCAACCACAACTATAATAATCATCTAGTAGAAACGCTTTCATCTCACGTTCTACATATATAGTATACAATCAAAACCACAAGCATGTATTGGGTAATGGATTTCCAACTATGACAAGGTATGGAACCACCTATCGCTCGTGTACCTCTAGAGAGGAATACACTGGGTTCAACAAGAACATCTTGCAACCCGGCCACACATGACCGACCACTCATTTCGCTTGAGTGTATCGAATGTATATCACCAACGGCTGGGATCAGCAACCGTTTCCCGAATGGGACAGCATCAACAATAGATTTTTAGAAGTAAATTAAACTCTAGATCAGGTGATTATACACCCTACTTCGGTGCGACCAACTTAGCCATGCTGCCTGCCCGATTTCTGTCATTTACCAGATGTGAGGCTAGAAGCTACGCTTTATCATCACATCAGATTCACTTTGAATGCCACATCATCAAATCCATCAAATCACCGATTTGACGTCCTCAACCATACATTACGTATTAGCTAAAAGAAGTTTCCTTCTCCGCTTCCACTCTTGGTACAGTTGGAGAAATCAATATACGTGATCGTCTTGAAATACTCTGTCAGACATCCGTCTATACAAGTCATCCAGGAACAGGATGGACCGAAGGCACTATTCTGTAAACAGGATAGCCCTTGCATAACTCCGTCTTCAATTTCCTTTGGCATATATGATTCGCAATGCTTATGCCAATACAGAGTGGTTCTTTGGATAATAATCCAACCGGTCTCTCCATATTAACAACATTAAAATGGTCAAAACTTCGATAGTCTATGATTTAACTATCGAAGAAAAACAGATGTGCACACAACGATATTATTTCCCAATGGAAATTTATATCGATCAAACATCATTTAACATTCATCTCCTTAGTTCATTAATTTACTTATCTCCTGTTTCCCTATATTCAATATTTCTTATTTTCCAAATTTAGAAAATATATGTTATTTACAATGGAAAACATTTCCATTTCTTGTTTTCTTTATTAGAAAACATTTCTGGTTTCTTATTTGGAAAACATTTCCAAAGCTTCTTCATTGGACTTAGAAAGATGTTTAAACAAACCATCGTGATGCCAACTCAAACCATTTCCTTTACTGTCGAACCTTAACTATTCCCTAGTTAAAACGAAGCCAATCAAGTTGGGGTAGAACTACCTCTCAGACCTTAACTGAAAAAAATTTCTAACTTTGAAATTAGCAAAGTTCACTTTATATTTCTTTAACTAACTTCCTTACTTAACTCTCGTTCGAATAAATCTCTATTTGATTTACTCTATTCACTTAACCCCTTTCGAATAAACTATATTCGATTTACTAACTTTATTCGAATAAACTATATTCTATTAACTCCTTTTACTTTAACTCTAATCGATTAAACTAACATCGATAAACTCCTTTTAATTTTAACACTAATCGATTAACTAACATTGATTAACTCCTTTTAACTTTACCTCTAATCGATTAAACTAACATCGATTAACTCCTTTGCTTTCTATTCGAATAAACTATATTCGATTAACTCATTTTACTTTCTATTCGAATAAACTATATTCGATTAACTCATTTGCTTTAACTCTAATCGATTAAACTAACATCGATTAACTCCTTTGCTTTGACTCTAATCGATTAAACTAACATCGATTAGCTCCTTTTAACTTTAACACTAATCGATTAACTAACATTGATTAACTCCTTTTAACTTTAACTCTAATCGATTAACTAACATCGATTAACTCTTTTTACTTTAACTCTAAACGATTAACTCCTTTTAACTTTATCACTAATCCATAAACTAACATCGATTAACTCCTTTTACTTTAACTCTAATCGATTAAACTATCATCGATTAACTTCTTTTACTTTAACACTAATCGATTAACTAACATCGATTTACTCCTTTTAACTTTAACTCTAATCGATTAACTAACATCGATTGACTCCTTTTACTTTATTCTCTAATCGATTAACTAACATCGATAAACTCCTTTTACTTTCTATTCTCTAATCGATTAACTAAGATCGATTAACTTCTTTTACTTTATTCTCTAATCGATTAACTAACATCGATTAACTTCTTTTACTTTATTCTCTAATGGATTAACTAACATCGATTAACTTCTTTTACTTTATTCTCTAATCGATTAACTAACATCGATTAACTTCTTTTACTTTATTCTCAAATCGATTAACTAACATCGATTAACTTCTTTTGCTTTATTCTCTAATCGATTAACTAACATCGATTAACTTCTTTTACTTTATTCTCAAATCGATTAACTAACATCGATTAACTTCTTTTACTTTATTCTCAAATCGATTAACTAACATTTTTCCCTTTTATTTACTTTTGAAATATTTCCTTTTATAAAATATGTTGATTTTATAAAATCCCTTTTATTTCAATATACATTGAAATAATTCTTTTTACCTCCCAGGGTCTTTATGATATTTACCGTATCGAATAACAATGATCAACATCATTCCAACACACATAATCCATAACTGATTATATAACACATCATATATCACAATATATGAAAACAGTAAAATAAATGTTGAGGAATCCAGTTGGATTCCTCAAACCTGTTTCCCTGCATCACAGATGTTAAACAATATAGATAACATCATTATCAGTTCCATATGATATATTCTGTTAAACAGAATCAATATAGAAATTTCAACTAACTGACTAGCAGTTCAATCAAACAGTCAACACACAGTCAAACAACCAATATTTAACAGTTCTAAAAATACAACATGAAATTATAAACTGTTCAGAGTTAGTGAGATTTACTCACTTTGGCAGTTCATCGTTAAATAACGATAAACTGTTGCTTGATTTAAATCAAACAGTTTATTTCGCCATAAATTCATACGAGCCCCAATCCACTTCAAGTCAGCTTCAATGTGAAGTGTTCGTCCATACGATCCCATCGGATCTTGTCTCGCTGAATTCCGACTCCATATGAATATGTTACGAGATTCACAAGTTAATACATTTTATTTAAATAAAATTTGAAATTAAATTCTAAAATTCTCAAATCGGCTCACCCAAACCGTCGGCCTACTAATCAACCTCCAACCCGTAACATCTTCTTCCCCCAACCTCAGTAACCCGTCGCTCCCAGTATTTGAGACGACCCGAATTCCCGTTCTCACGGAAACAAGGTTATCTTTTGGAATATAACACAGAAACATAAAATAGCAGAACAGAATTAAATAAATACACCAGATAATGAACAATAAAATATACTGGATAAAGTAATAATCAGAGTTACACAGTATACAGGATCTTACTTAGTACAAATACAGTTCAGCTATACATAAATGTCTACAGCGGAAATAAACAAAATATGTACAATAGGAGCTGAACAGCATAAAAAGAAATAAATGATAGAATCCATCTTCAGCTCCAGCTATCCAGAAAGAACCAGCTAAACCTGAATACAAGGCTGCCCGTGTAGAAAAAGGGGCACCCGAGTTTGAGAGTGAAACAAACTACGAGTCAGTCATGGGACTGGTATGAGAAATCTACTCAACACATATATAATATGGCTAATCACAGGACCACGCCACTTTCGTGGAACGGGTTTACTCCATTGGATTGCCAGTGCTTTGAAACAAATCTTTCTTTTAAACATCGCTATGCTTTTTATAAAAATGAAGCCGTTATAAGACTCAGTTCCCATCACACAATGCAACGCAAACCGGAGGATAGAGTTTTTACCTTATAACGGCCAAATATGCTTGATACGAATAAAACAAAGGCATTTGATATTATTGCTAGTGTTTATATGTTTTGAAAACAATTTCAAATCATAACTATCAATCATAGACGGCATTAATGCCCCATACCACTATGTCGCCGTACATAGGTATACAATCAAAACCGCACGATGTCGTACTTGGAAATTGGATTTCCGTCATGAACCAAGGCAAAAGATAGTCCTTACCGAATTCGAGACTGCCTAGCCCGAGTCTTAGGCAAGCGCGCAGGCAAGCCTTGGAGCGACAGGGCCGGTCCACCGACGTGGATTATTATACCTGAGCACTACGTTTCGCTGCCCTTTGGGGCGTAAGCGAGCCAACGAATGACTCCATCGGACCCGGATCGTCCGATCTAACCGAGGCGCCTCGCAACAGCAACAACCACATAAGTCAAACTCGTCAGGGCGTGTAAAACCACTGACGCCACTTTTAGCTAGGAGGAAACGTAGGCCCTCCCTGAGGTCCTTCTCCCGTTTTAGGTTCATACCGGGGTGTGAGGCTCGCGAATTCACGTTATACACAAAGCTACGCCATATAGGCGGTGCTTTGATCATCACCACAAGACTTTGCTTTTCAACAGAAGCCCTGATCACTGCATCTTAGCATGCCACACAGAATAAATCCTATGTCAGACACACAGTCCATTTACAAGTCCGTTCTGGGTCTGAACGAAACCGGAGGCACTAAATACCTCGCAAACCCTTCGATCAACACGTACGCCTGAACGATCACCACTCATTATCCATATTTCGGGATGCCTCCCAATCATGACCTCGGTTACCATCCAAACGAGGTGAAGATCTCCGGTCTTCGACCATCGTCTTCATCTTCGACTTTCAATCGTCGGTCAATTATTCGAAATGAGAATTAACTCGGCCTTTTCAAATAATTCACGTATATTTAGAATTTCAAATCGATTTATTTCAATGGTTAAATTATTCGACAACACCAATTTTGTTCTTTAATGTAATTTTCACACCAAATACATTCAACCATCAAATATCACATAAATAAAGCAAATTCAGTTTATTTCCATCCCATATCGCTTATGATATTTTATAACTATTTATCGCTATTTTTATTTATTTTAAAATAGCCATTTTATTCAAAACGACGCTTCGGGCCATAAGGCGGCCGTGGCGCTGTTTTTCTTCAGATTTGATTTACAGATATCTGAAAATCTAACCGTTGGATCTTCACAAAATTTACATCATTAGAAAGGTCTTTTCAAAACGAATCCAACGGTTCCAGTTTCGGGAAAATCCGACGGTCGGATCTCCCGGTACAATCGTTTGAAGTTTCGATTTCAAAATACGAACTGCAGCGTCGTTATTCGATTAAATATAATTATATTTATATATATAAATAAATATAATCGTTTCTGGCGCTGTTTTTCTTCAGATTTGAATTAAACATTCCAGACAATCCAACCATTGGATTTTTACAAGGTTGGTGCCGTTGGAAAGATTATTCCAAGGCGAACCCGACGATTGAGGTTTCGGGAAAATCGGATGGTCGGATTTCCCGCACTAGTCGTTTGAAATCACGGTTTCAAAATACGAACTGCACGGCCTCGTTTCGTTTTAATTTTATTTATATATTTATATAAATATAGTTCATTCAATGATTTCCATATCGTTTTCACTTCAAATATTTTTCTAACACCTTAAATTTTGGAAAAATTTCGCCATAACCTCCCCTGCACCGGGAGCATCGGGAAATTGCAAATAGCGTTCCCGGTCCTTCTAATCTCAAAAAGAAAAAGAAAAAGCCAAGCGGCTAGCCAACAGGCTCAAAATCATCACCCAAACAAATCAGTAAATGTGTACCTATTTGTCGGGCACAAAATTTTATTCCTCTTCTCTAGCCCCTTTGCTATAACCTGTTCAATGAATATTGCATGTACATATATATACAGTTCTTATCATTTATCAATTTCTATTCGACTTCATATTTGATTTCTATTTGGTTTAAAAACTCCATTCATTCTAATGTTACATAAATAGGTGCAAATCATTTCATTAGCCAATTAATGAATATTTCAACTCATATATGTTTATTTTGAACAAGTGGCTATTTTTAACACTTCACATTTCAACGATTTATGCATTCAATAAAAATGTGATTTTTATTTTCGAACAATTTATTTCAAAATATGAATACCATTCAACACATGAATTTCTAAACAACGAATGAATATCAATTCAACACATGAATGTTTTCTATGGTTTCTATATATAGATAAAAATGTGATTTTTATTATCGAACAATTTATTTCAAAATATGAATACCATTCAACACATGAATTTCTAAACAACGAATGAATATCAATTCAACACATGAATGTTTTCAATAGTTTCTATATATAGATAAAAATGTGATTTTTATTATCGAACAATTTATTTCAAAATATGAATACCATTCAACACATGAATTTCTAAACAACGAATGAATATCAATTCAACACATGAATGTTTTCAATAGTTTCTATATATAGATAAAAATGTGATTTTTATTATCGAACAATTTATTTCAAAATATGAATACCATTCAACACATGAATTTCTAAACAACGAATGAATATCAATTCAACACATGAATGTTTTCAATAGTTTCTATATATAGATAAAAATGTGATTTTTATTATCGACCAATTTATTTCAAAATATGAATACCATTCAACACATGAATTTCTAAACAACGAATGAATATCAATTCAACACAAGAATGTTTTCTATAGTTTTTATATATCGATAAAAATGTGATTTTTATTATCGAGCAATTTATTTCAAAATATGAATACCATTCAACACATGAATTTCTAAACAATGAATGAATATCAATTCAACACATGAATGTTTTCTATAGTTTTTATATATCGATAAAAATGTGATTTTTATTATCGAGCAATTTATTTCAAAATATGAATACCATTCAACACATGAATTTCTAAACAACGAATGAATATCAATTCAACACATGAATGTTTTCTATAGTTTTAAGCATATGAAAATAATTCAAACACAAGAATATTATTCAAAATTTCGGCAGCATAACGGCAGGGTAGTTATACCGGCACCGTCCCTAGTACGGCTCCTCGCTCTACCTTAAAACCTCGCGGTTTTTGACAATGGGGATCATGCATCTAGTTCGCACGCAGGCGGCATGTATATATTTATTTCATTTCCACAAACTAATCCTATGTGGTTTCAACCAAATATTTCACAACCACAAATGGGTATTTTTCAACCACAATCAACCAATATCAATCACAAACAATCCCAAACAATCATTCAATTTTCACAACAATTTCAACCAATAAATATCGTCCATGGTTTGTGGACGAGGGGCGTATATATATATATATATATATATATATATATATATATATATATATAGATATATAGATATTTATATATAGCTATTCACTTTCATTTTCAATGCACATATATATATAATTTTTAAATCAGAAATCTCACCAATAGCTATCCAACTTCACGACTCTTCCTTTATAGAAATCTTCGCCTTTTGTCGCTTTCACCCGTATTCTCTACACATGTAAAAATCGAATTTTTACGATGCTATTCAATATATAAAAATCTGATTTCTACTTCGACTTTCAATATATAAAAATATGATTTTTTCTTTTTAAAGTTCAGTTTTTATTTCCTTTTTTAAAACTCAGGTTTTAAAATTCTTTAAAAGAAATCAGTTTAAAAATTCTTTACAAAAATCAGTTTAAAAATTCCTTTATAAAAATCTGTTTTTACTTTCTTTTAAAAAAAAACCAGTTTAAAAATTCTTTTATAAAAATCTATTTTTACTTTCTTTTAAAAAAAAACCAGTTTAAAAATTCTTTTATAAAAATCTGTTTTTACTTTCTTTAAAAAAAAAAACCAGTTTTATGCTTTTAAAAATTTCAGTTTTAATCTTTTAAAAATTTCAGTTTTTAACTTTTAAAAACAAAACAGTTTTTACTTTAAACATAAAACAGTTTTACATTTAAACATAAAACAGTTTTACAGAATAAATAAAAAAGAAAATAAATAAATAAATAAAAATAGGAAATGCTCACCGATGTAGCTGCGAAGGGGGGGGGGGGTTTCTGGTGGCGGTCGGCGGTTCAGGGAGGTGCGGCGGCTTCAGCGTCGCGAACGAAGGGGGGGGGGGGTGCTTCGGGTTTTCGATCGATGGAGGGGGGCTTCGGGTCTCTGATCGATGGAGGGGGGGTGAAGATGGGCGGCGGCGGCGCTTCAGGGGGGGGCGCCGTCGATAGTCGTTAGGTTTTTTTTTTTTTCTCTTTTCGTTCGAAATAAAAATGAACGGGGGGGGGCCTGAATGAATAAGGAGTGGGAAGGAATTAATTTTTTTTTTTTTAATTATGCAAAAAGTTGACTTTTACATACGACCTCGAAACGAGGCCCACCGCCTGTCGTCCATAGCGTTTAACCCCCATTCCGAACACAATGGGATATGTATCGCAAGCTGGTTTGATCGTTACAATCGGTTTCCTTTTGAGTTTTCATTTAAATCATTATATTGAATTTTAAACGCACATTTCAAATTAGTGGGGCCACATACGAACTCGAAAAATTCCAGAAAATATTTTCTAGCTTCGTATTGACAATACGGTCCTAACAAAACTAGTTTCGTCGAATTCTGAGACCGTTTGAAAAATGGCCAATTTCCAGTCGATTAAAATCAACGGAAACTGGTCAAACGCGTTTTCTTTTGCCACACTCACATATTGATTCGAAAAATTATGAAATTTGAAATCTAGCAATAACTTGACACTGCGGATCCAACAAAAGTGGTTTCGTCGAAATCCGAGGTCATCTGCAAAATGTCCATTTTTAAGGGCCTGAATTCCATAGCGACTATTCAGAATTTTCAACTGGACATATCTTTTGATTCACGCTATCAAATTTCGATTGGTCGGATTCGTTGGAAAGATATTATCAATTAGATTCCATTATTTTTGGTTTCACTAAAATCCGGATTGTTTTGCACCCGGTATATTCAATTGAAGTTTGAAATCGAATTATCGAACTACCGCGCCATTTTCAATTCTAAATATAATTATAATTAATTATATTCGTTTTCAAATGTCGATTCAAACTCAGTTTTCATCGCCATTATTTAAAATATTTATTTTAAATATTTAAAATCCATTATTTTATCCAATTTAAAAATTTTAAATTGGTTCAGATTTTCTGGGTCGTTACAATCTCCCCCACTTAAAACTTTTCGTCCCCGAAAAGGAACAAAGTCGAAAGTGGTTTGATAAATCTACAATCCCACAATACAACAACCAATCCAATTGTTTTTAACCTTCTAACTTTTCAAATATATATCTTTTATATATTCAAAAATTATATTTCTAAAACCAGACTATATATAAATATAATCACAAATATGTTATTTAAAAACATATTACTCTCGACTCGTTCTGAGGCACTTCTGACCCCATCTCTAACGAGTTGTTCTGATTCTGCTATACTCATACTAGGATATTGCTGATCCTATCTGTATTGAGTTGCCCATCCTAGAACACTACTGGTTCTATTTCTGACGAGTTCGTTCAAATGTTATATTCCAGAACTAAGCTTAACCAAAGCTCTGATACCACGTTGAGACGACCCGAATTCCCGTTCTCACGGAAACAAGGTTATCTTTTGGAATATAACACAGAAACATAAAATAGCAGAACAGAATTAAATAAATACACCAGATAATGAACAATAAAATATACTGGATAAAGTAATAATCAGAGTTACACAGTATACAGGATCTTACTTAGTACAAATACAGTTCAGCTATACATAAATGTCTACAGCGGAAATAAACAAAATATGTACAATAGGAGCTGAACAGCATAAAAAGAAATAAATGATAGAATCCATCTTCAGCTCCAGCTATCCAGAAAGAACCAGCTAAACCTGAATACAAGGCTGCCCGTGTAGAAAAAGGGGCACCCGAGTTTGAGAGTGAAACAAACTACGAGTCAGTCATGGGACTGGTATGAGAAATCTACTCAACACATATATAATATGGCTAATCACAGGACCACGCCACTTTCGTGGAACGGGTTTACTCCATTGGATTGCCAGTGCTTTAAAACAAATCTTTCTTTTAAACATCGCTATGCTTTTTATAAAAATGAAGCCGTTATAAGACTCAGTTCCCATCACACAATGCAACGCAAACCGGAGGATAGAGTTTTTACCTTATAACGGCCAAATATGCTTGATACGAATAAAACAAAGGCATTTGATATTATTTCTAGTGTTTATATGTTTTGAAAACAATTTCAAATCATAACTATCAATCATAGACGGCATTAATGCCCCATACCACTATGTCGCCATACATAGGTATACAATCAAAACCGCACGATGTCGTACTTGGAAATTGGATTTCCGTCATGAACCAAGGCAAAAGATAGTCCTTACCGAATTCGAGACTGCCTAGCCCGAGTCTCAGGCAAGCGCGCAGGCAAGCCTTGGAGCGACAGGGCCGGTCCACCGACGTGGATTATTATACCTGAGCACTACGTTTCGCCGCCCTTTGGGGCGTAAGCGAGCCAACGAATGACTCCATCGGACCCGGATCGTCCGATCTAACCGAGGCGCCTCGCAACAGCAACAACCACATAAGTCAAACTCGTCAGGGCGTGTAAAACCACTGACGCCACTTTTAGCTAGGAGGAAACGTAGGCCCTCCCTGAGGTCCTTCTCCCGTTTTAGGTTCATACCGGGGTGTGAGGCTCGCGAATTCACGTTATACACAAAGCTACGCCATATAGGCGGTGCTTTGATCATCACCACAAGACTTTGCTTTTCAACAGAAGCCCTGATCACTGCATCTTAGCATGCCACACAGAATAAATCCTATGTCAGACACACAGTCCATTTACAAGTCCGTTCTGGGTCTGAACGAAACCGGAGGCACTAAATACCTCGCAAACCCTTCGATCAACACGTACGCCTGAACGATCACCACTCATTATCCATATTTCGGGATGCCTCCCAATCAGGACCTCGGTTACCATCCAAACGAGATGAAGATCTCCGGTCTTCGACCATCGTCTTCATCTTCGACTTTCAATCGTCGGTCAATTATTCGAAATGAGAATTAACTCGGCCTTTTCAAATAATTCACGTATATTTAGAATTTCAAATCGATTTATTTCAATGGTTAAATTATTCGACAACACCAATTTTGTTCTTTAATGTAATTTTCACACCAAATACATTCAACCATCAAATATCACATAAATCAAGCAAATTCAGTTTATTTCCATCTCATATCGCTTATGATATTTTATAACTATTTATCGCTATTTTTATTTATTTTAAAATAGCCATTTTATTCAAAACGACGCTTCGGGCCATAAGGCGGCCGTGGCGCTGTTTTTCTTCAGATTTGATTTAAACATATCTGAAAATCTAACTGTTGGATCTTCACAAAATTTACATCATTAGAAAGGTCTTTTCAAAACGAATCCAACGGTTCCAGTTTCGGGAAAATCCGATGGTCGGATCTCCCGGTACAATCGTTTGAAGTTTCGATTTCAAAATACGAACTGCAGCGTCGTTATTCGATTAAATATAATTATATTTATATATATAAATAAATATAATCGTTTCTGGCACTGTTTTTCTTCAGATTTGAATTAAACATTCCAGACAATCCAACCGTTGGATTTTTACAAGGTTGGTGCCGTTGGAAAGATTATTCCAAGGCGAACCCGACGGTTGAGGTTTCGGGAAAATCCGATGGTCGGATTTCCCGCACTAGTCGTTTGAAATCACGGTTTCAAAATACGAACTGCACGGCCTCGTTTCGTTTTAATTTTATTTATATTTATATAAATATAGTTCATTCAATGATTTCCATATCGTTTTCACTTCAAATATTTTTCTAACACCTTAAATTTTGGAAAAATTTCGCCATAACCTCCCCTGCACTGGGAGCATCGGGAAATTGCAAATAGCGTTCCCGGTCCTTCTAATCTCAAAAAGAAAAAGAAAAAGCCAAGCGGCTAGCCAACAGGCTCAAAATCATCACCCAAACAAATCAGTAAATGTGTACCTATTTGTCGGGCACAAAATTTTATTCCTCTTCTCTAGCCCCTTTGCTATAACCTGTTCAATGAATATTGCATGTACATATATATACAGTTCTTATCATTTATCAATTTCTATTCGACTTCATATTTGATTTCTATTTGGTTCAAAAACTCCATTCATTCTAATGTTACATAAATAGGTGCAAATCATTTCATTAGCCAATTAATGAATATTTCAACTCATATATGTTTATTTTGAACAAGTGGCTATTTTTAACACTTCACATTTCAACGATTTATGCATTCAATAAAAATGTGATTTTTATTTTCGAACAATTTATTTCAAAATATGAATACCATTCAACACATGAATTTCTAAACAACGAATGAATATCAATTCAACACATGAATGTTTTCTATGGTTTCTATATATAGATAAAAATGTGATTTTTATTATCGAACAATTTATTTCAAAATATGAATACCATTCAACACATGAATTTCTAAACAACGAATGAATATCAATTCAACACATGAATGTTTTCAATAGTTTCTATATATAGATAAAAATGTGATTTTTATTATCGAACAATTTATTTCAAAATATGAATACCATTCAACACATGAATTTCTAAACAACGAATGAATATCAATTCAACACATGAATGTTTTCAATAGTTTCTATATATAGATAAAAATGTGATTTTTATTATCGAACAATTTATTTCAAAATATGAATACCATTCAACACATGAATTTCTAAACAACGAATGAATATCAATTCAACACATGAATGTTTTCAATAGTTTCTATATATAGATAAAAATGTGATTTTTATTATCGAGCAATTTATTTCAAAATATGAATACCATTCAACACATGAATTTCTAAACAACGAATGAATATCAATTCAACACATGAATGTTTTCTATAGTTTTTATATATCGATAAAAATGTGATTTTTATTATCGAGCAATTTATTTCAAAATATGAATACCATTCAACACATGAATTTCTAAACAACGAATGAATATCAATTCAACACATGAATGTTTTCTATAGTTTTTATATATCGATAAAAATGTGATTTTTATTATCGAGCAATTTATTTCAAAATATGAATACCATTCAACACATGAATTTCTAAACAACGAATGAATATCAATTCAACACATGAATGTTTTCTATAGTTTTAAGCATATGAAAATAATTCAAACACAAGAATATTATTCAAAATTTCGGCAGCATAACGGCAGGGTAGTTACACCGGCACCGTCCCTAGTACGGCTCCTCGCTCTACCTTAAAACCTCGCGGTTTTTGACAATGGGGATCATGCATCTAGTTCGCACGCAGGCGGCATGTATATATTTATTTCATTTCCACAAACTAATCCTATGTGGTTTGAACCAAATATTTCACAACCACAAATGGGTATTTTTCAACCACAATCAACCAATATCAATCACAAACAATCCCAAACAATCATTCAATTTTCACAACAATTTCAACCAATAAATATCGTCCATGGTTTGTGGACGAGGGGCGTATATATATATATATATATATATATATATATATATATATATAGATATATAGATATTTATATATAGCTATTCACTTTCATTTTCAACGCACATATATATATAATTTTTAAATCAGAAATCTCACCAATAGCTATCCAACTTCACGACTCTTCCTTTATAGAAATCTTCGCCTTTTGTCGCTTTCGCCCGTATTCTCTACACATGTAAAAATCGAATTTTTACGATGCTATTCAATATATAAAAATCTGATTTCTACTTCGACTTTCAATATATAAAAATATGATTTTTTTCTTTTTAAAGTTCAGTTTTTATTTCCTTTTTTAAAACTCAGGTTTTAAAATTCTTTAAAAGAAATCAGTTTAAAAATTCTTTATAAAAATCAGTTTAAAAATTCCTTTATAAAAATCTGTTTTTACTTTCTTTTAAAAAAAAAACCAGTTTAAAAATTCTTTTATAAAAATCTGTTTTTACTTTCTTTTAAAAAAAAACCAGTTTAAAAATTCTTTTATAAAAATCTGTTTTTACTTTCTTTTAAAAAAAAAAACCCAGTTTTATGCTTTTAAAAATTTCAGTTTTAATCTTTTAAAAATTTCAGTTTTTAACTTTTAAAAATTTCAGTTTTTAACTTTTAAAAACAAAACAGTTTTTACTTTAAACATAAAACAGTTTTACATTTAAACATAAAACAGTTTTACAGAATAAATAAATAAATAAAAATAGGAAATGCTCACCGATGTAGCTGCGAAGGGGGGGGGGGGTTTCTGGTGGCGGTCGGCGGTTCAGGGAGGTGCGGCGGCTTCAGCGTCGCGAACGAGGGGGGGGGGCTTCGGGTCTTCGATCGATGGAGGGGGGCTTCGGGTCTCCGATCGATGGAGGGGGGGTGAAGATGTGCGGCGACGGCGCTTAAGGGGGGGGGCGCCGTCGATAGTCGTTAGGGTTTTTTTTTTTTTCTCTTTTCGTTCGAAATAAAAATGAACGGGGGGGGGGGGGCCTGAATGAATAAGGAGTGGGAAGGAATTAATTTTTTTTTTTTAATTATGCAAAAAGTTGACTTTTACATACGACCTCGAAACGAGGCCCACCGCCTGTCGTCCATAGCGTTTAACCCCCATTCCGAACACAATGGTATATGTATCGCAAGCTGGTTTGATCGTTACAATCGGTTTCCTTTTGAATTTTCATTTAAATCATTATATTGAATTTTAAACGCACATTTCAAATTAGTGGGGCCACATACGAACTCGTAAAATTCCAGAAAATATTTTCTAGCTTCGTATTGACAATACGGTCCTAACAAAACTAGTTTCGTCGAATTCTGAGACCGTTTGAAAAATGGCCAATTTCCAGTCGATTAAAATCAACGGAAACTGGTCAAACGTGTTTTCTTTTGCCACGCTCACATATTGATTCGAAAAATTATGAAATTTGAAATCTAGCAATAACTTGACACTGCGGATCCAACAAAAGTGGTTTCGTCGAAATCCGAGGTCATCTGCAAAATGTCCATTTTTAAGGGCCTGAATTCCATAGCGACTATTCAGAATTTTCAACTGGACATATCTTTTGATTCCCGCTATCAAATTTCGATTGGTCGGATTCGTTGGAAAGATATTATCAACTAGATTCCATTATTTTTGTTTTCACTAAAATCCGGATTGTTTTGCACCCGGTATATTCAATTGAAGTTTGAAATCAAATTATCGAACTACCGCACCATTTTCAATTCTAAATATAATTATAATTAATTATATTCGTTTTCAAATGTCGATTTAAACTCAGTTTTCATCGCCATTATTTAAAATATTTATTTTAAATATTTAAAATCCATTATTTTAGCCAATTTAAAAAATTTAAATTGGTTCAGATTTTCTGGGTCGTTACAGTATTGCTCAACCATGGCCGACGTTCTGCCCCACCATTCTCCTCCATCACTCAGTGATTCAACAACCCAGATCCACCATTACACTCCTGGTCCAAGCCTCTTCCTCCTCGTACCAATTTCGTTCAACTCGAGATCCGCAAATAAGGTGCGATGTCGACCCTTCCTGAAACTGTACAGGAATCGCACCACGAGAAAACACACCGAAATTCCCCAAACTCCTTCGATCATTGCGGAAATCCACTACGAACCCGAATCCACCATCCATTCGACCTCCGATTGCCTGAAGCCCCTTAAATCTCGAACCCTAGTTCCTCGCTCGAAGATGGACAGTGACGAAACCCCCGTCGAGTTCAATAATACATACCCAGAATTGAAGGGCGCACCTCACTGAATCCAAATATATTTAAAAGATGATTTTCAGGATTTTATAGATTTTAGTTTTGATATTTCTTTTAAATTAAAAGGGACCAAACTTTTCTGCTGTGATATTTGGTTTTATAAGGGAGGGTTGTTGAGAGTTGTGGTTGAAAAGGACTGGCGTGTGGGCTTTGTTTTGATCTTAGAAATTAGGTAGGATATTTTCTTATTTTATTTTATTCTCTTTTCAGTTTCTAAAAATCCCCACGACTACATACGATACCTAAAAATCACCAAACTGGACATGTAGTTAGAGTTTTACATTACGGTCCCAACGAAACTGGTTTCGTCGAATTCCGACTCCGTATGCTTACACAACGTATTTTTAATTGTCAAAATACCGACTGTTTCTCACTCTAAAAATCCGTACGGCCACACACTGACTCTAAAAATCATGAAACTGGAAATCTAACAATAATTTGATGTTTCGGATCCAACAAAACTGGTTTCGTCGAATTCCGACTTCGTTTGCAAAAGTGGCTATTTTTAACGCTCTAAATAGCCTATTTAAATATATAAATATATTTAAATATAATTAAATTAAATATTAAAAATTAAATATTATCGTCTATATCCACAGTGGTTAACCACACAGCTCTAGAATATTCCTGTATGTATTTACAACTCGATATTCACTTCTGGGTCAACCCGATATTTGATTTATATTGAAATCCCTTTTAAAAATATAAATAATTCCTTTATAAATTATAAAGGAATTCCACAGCGACTTTTCTAAAATTTGATTTGGACATATCTTAAAATCTACACAATGAAATCTCGATTTTTCTCTTCCACTAGAAAGATATACTCCACCAGCTCCACACGTTTCTTGTTTCACAGAAATCCAGCTTAAAACGAATCCTGTACATTCAGTTGAAGTTCAAATCGCCAAATAGCGAACTGCAGCGCTATTTTAAGCTCTTTTTTAATTATATTATAATTATATGTTCAAACTGACGTCGATTGAATATATTCGTCAATATAATTCAACTCCTAACTGATATATATATATATATTTAAGATAACCCAAATTACACCATCCTGTGAATTTCACTATTTTTGACTATTACTGAGTTAAATATATTATTTAATTTATTATTTTAATTAAATATTTACCATTATTTAATTCCACGACCAATTAATTCACTATACCACCATTGATATATATAAATAAATTAATCATAATACCTCTGCCAAATGCGGGTCATTACACCGCATCTCCATCGATCTCCAAGTACGTTTGGACGATCACCAACTGTTTCCATCTTCTTGGGTGTACAGCCTAATCAAGATCATCAGTAATTACCCAAACGACGTGAAGACCTCCGGTCTTCAACCACCGTCTTCATCTTCGACACCACGTCGAATTAGTTATTCAGAATGGGATAAACCCGGTCTTTCTGAATAACCCTCGTATATAATAAACTAGTGTTACACAAACACAACATACGCCTTATTCCAATTCAGAATATTCTTTTATTCAAATATTCCTATACTTTGGGAAAGGTTCCTAATAATTTTATCAAAGATAAATTCTTTAAATTTATTCTTTAATCTTCTTTGAATATTAATTCAAACTAGTCAGGATTAGCGAACCACACCGAAGTAATCATTTATTTTATTTCCCAATCCCAACCTATTCATCCCATGAAGTAAAACTGGTCATACTTCATATCTAACACCACGGTGTTATCGGTAAATTCAATTACCATTTCACGTTCAAATCTAATTAAAGATTTAACTATCGCCTGCAGCAAAACTGGTGATACTCCATTCTCGATCATTTCAATCTAATTAAAGATTCATTAAAACTCCACTTAGTTTTAATCGTTAACTGGGCTAAAGAATCTGTGTCATTTAAAACACGGTTCACGATAAACCCAAAATCACATTCCATTAATTATCGGGTTAAAGAACGAGTGTTATTTAAAACACTGTCCACGATAAACCCAAAAATCAATATCAATTCAATTCCAATTAAATATCATTTAATTGGTACACTTCATTAAATCTAAATAATAAGATTTAATCTTTTCTCAACTGGGCTTCAGAACAGTGTTAATGAAGACACCATTCATGACAAACTCAAATCACATTTGATATTAAATATAAGGCTCTGAATAGAAAATATACCGGCTTATATTCAACATCAAATTCTACGACCCACAAATATCGTACTGGGAATAACGATATATATATATTTAAAATTCCCATAACAATATCTGTATTGTCACGAAATCCAACATCGAAATATTCCGAAGACAATTTCGATTCAAATCCCTTCCAATGCAATCATTGGAAATTCTGGTTATTTTCAAAACCATTTCAAATCCAATTTATTTATTTAAAAATAAATAGAATTATAATTCTAGTTCAAAACTAGTTCATTTCGATAAAAATCTATTTATATCTTTTCAAATATGGAGTTTTTCATCCCAATTCTTCACAAATCATTTCTTATGATTTTACACAAATTATTACTATTTTTAATAATTTTATCAAGGCCAGTACAGTCGATTTCCATCAACGGCAATCGAACTGCACTTACATCGACCTTTTTCAAATTTGATTTGGACATAATTCCAAATCCAACCGTTAGATTTCAAATTTCTAATATTCGTTAGAAAGCTCTTTTCGATACGAACCCAACGGTTCCGGTTTTAGGAGAATCTGACAGTCGGATCTCCCGTAATATCCATTTGAAGTCAATGGTCGAAATTCGCGAACTGCCGCGGCGCGTTCTATTCAGGCCATTATATTATATATATAATATATAATATATACTTCGTCGATTTCAATTCAAAACATGTGTTTTAAATTCATTTTCAAAACAGTTTCAACTTCATATTCAATTTCAAATCAAAATTGAATATTCCAATATAAATTCGTTTTAAATTCATTTCAAATCGATTTCAATTCAAATTGATTTCTAATTCAATTTCAGTTCGTTTTCAATTCAATTTCAATTCGAATTCATTTCTATTCAATTTCAATTCGAATTCATTTCTATTCAATTTCAATTCGAATTCATTTATATTCAATTTCAATTCGAATTTCAATTCTTTTCAAAATATCAGATTTTGAAATCAGTTTCGATATTCATTACAAAATGAATGAAATCGATATAAATATCGTTCACGTCAAAATGGCGTCAATCTAATCAACACGGCTTCATATATTTCTATTTTCAAATATACTATTCAAAATATTCTTTTCAAAATATTTCTTTTTCAAATATTTCTATTCAAATATTTCCTTTTCAAATATTTCTATTCAAAACTGGAATGAAGCCCAATCAATTACCATATAATGTTAATTATATGGATTTTCTACAACACAGGTATATATCAACAAAGATGAATAATCAACCATCATCCAAAGTGCATTCCACACTGTATAAGCATCAAATATAAATATTCAACGCTTATAACAGTCTGTCAATCAATTGATCGACATACAACTAAACAATCGGGATTAGTGTACATCAAATATCATCCCGATATCTGTGTGGGGTTTCAAACAATCAAACACAGATTTTATTTTTGCAGTTGGGCGATGTGTAAAATTTATCGTCCTAATCGATATCAGTCAAATGTGTGTATATAAACAAATCGTCCGATTTGTTTATTTTTATTTTATTTCATATACACGTTAAAAATTCTATTTTTAACTATAAAATATTTTTAACTATATAAATATTTTATTTCATTTCACATCACATCACACAATCAACTACACATCAAAATCAAACAAATAAGCATACAAGCCGTCCATGGTCTGTGGACGACGGGTGTCGGGTGCTACTAAACACCGTCTGCATCCTAGTATATATTTTAACTAGAAGATAAAATAAAAGGTGAGAAATTCTCACAGAATTGCTAATCCAATCCCATGACTCTTCTTATGTAGAAATCTTCGCCGTTCTTGCCTCTTGTCAATTTTCACTGCCCGTATTCTCGACAAATATGAAAATCACATTTTTACTTTGCCATTCGATATATAAAAATCGAAATTTTACTTCGCTATTCAATATATAAAAATCGAATTTTTACTTTGCTATTCAACATATAAAAATCGAATTTTTACTTTGCTATTCAACATATAAAAATCGAATTTTTACTTTGCTATTCAACATATAAAAATCAAAATTTTACTTTGCTATTCAATGTGAAAATCGAATTTTTACTTTGCTATTCAATATATAAAAATCAAAATTTTACTTTGCTATTCAATATATAAAAATCAAATTTTTATACTACTACTATATAGATAAAAATTCTATTTTTACACTGCTAAAAATCGCATCTTTTCCATTTTAAAAATCCAATCTTTTCTATTGCAAAAATTATTTCTTTTCCTTTGTAAAAATTAGTTCTTCGTATAATTAGAAATCCATTTTTTTTACATACAATAAAAATCTATTTTTTTTAATACATAAAAATCTATTCTATTTTTACATAAAAAAATGAAGTCTTTCTACACGAAAAATCAAACTTTTAGCATGCTATACATATAACAAAACTGATTTAAACTAATTTCATTAAATAAAAACAAAATAAAACAGCATATAAAAAAAAACACACACCTTAGATTGAGAAAAAAAAAACCTGAATCTCGTTCGCTGGAGGTTCAAAGGGGGAGAGGTGCTGTCGGCGTTGGCCGGAGGTGGCGCTGGCCGCCGCTGAAGGTGGTGGTGGGGCGGTTTTGGCACAGCGTTCGATTTGGGGGCTTGGATGGGCTCGGGTTCGGATTGGCTGAAGGGGGAGAAGGAGAAGCATCGGAGGAGCGAAGGGGGAAGGAGGGGATGCCGACGCGGTGGTGGGGGTCTCGCGCGCCAGGCGCGGCGGCGCCCTGGTCGGAGGAGCGACGGCTCCTCCCTCTTTTCTTTTTCCCCTTTTTATTTTATTTTAACTGATCGGTTTGACTTTGAGGGGAGGGAGAATAAAGGTGGGGGCTTATATAAAAAATATATATATTTAATTCAATTCAATTCCATAAAGTTAACTTTTTATTTCGAACTCGAAATCGAACCCACCGCCTGTCGTCCATAGCTAATTACCCGCATTCCGAACACAATGGGATATGTCCCGTAAGCCAATTCGACCGTTTCGATCAGTTTCCGTCAAAATCAACATATAACTCTATATATTGAATTTGAACGCGCATTTCAGTTTACCGAGGTCACATACGAACTCTAAAAATTCCCAAAAAATATTTTCTAGCTTCGTATTGACGATACGGTACTAACAAAACTAGTTTCGCCGAATTCCGAGACCGTTTAAAAAAAGGCCAATTTCCAGTCGATTAAAATCAACTAAAACTGGTCAAACGCGTTTTCCTTTGCCACGCTCACATATTGATTCGAAAAATTATGAAATTTGAAACCTAGCAATAACTTTACATCACGGATCCAACAAAAGTGGTTTCGTCAAAATCCGAGGTCGTTTGCAAAATCTCCATTTTTAAGGGCCTGAATTCCATAGCAACTATTCAGAATTTTCAACTGGACATATCTTTTGATTCCCGCTATGAAATTTCAAGTTTTCGCGTTCGTTGGAAAGATAGTCACAATTAGATTCCAATATTTTTGGTTTCACTAAAATCCGGTTTATTTTGCACCCGGTACATTCATTTGAAGTTTGAAATCGAATTATTGAACTACCGCACCATTTTCAATTCCTTTTATATTTTAAAATAAATATTTATATTCTAACGATGATCTATATAAATATATTCATTCGAATTCTATTCAAAATAAATTTCTCGTTGATATTATTTAAAATAATTCATTTTAAATAATCAAAATTCACTAAAATTTGCCAAAATAAAATTTTTAAATTGGCCCAGATTTCCGGGTTATTACAATAAATTATTCGAATAGAGATTTCGAATATAAGTTATTCGAAGAGAGATGATCGAATATAAGTTATTCGAAGAGAGATTATAGAATATAGGTTATTCGAAGAAGAGTTAATCAAATAGAGATTACTCGAAAGAGAATTATATGTTGAATTCAATTATATCGAATTCGAGAAAGTAATATTTACTTTCCAGTTTTTAAATTAAGAGTATATACTAATAAATTAGGGTTTTGTTTAATTATTCGAATCAAGGAATAAAAGTTATATTATGAATTTAGATATTTCAGAAATAGGGATTATAATGCTATAGGTATAAGCAATGTTTTAAGTAAAGAAGTGGATTCGTAAATTGAATCTGAGCGAGACGTAAAGAAGTTTGTTAACGGTTTAAAAGACAAACTTTGACTATTTCGAAGTTAAAACGTTGTTCAGTTAAGGTATGAGTGGTAATTATACCCCAACTTGATTGACTTCCTTCTTAACTAAGGAATGGTAAGGTTTGATAGTGAATGATGGTTAAGTGAATTTAGTAAATGGTTTGAGTTGGCATAGCGATGTTTTATTTAAACATCATTTTAAATCTAGTGAAGGAGTTTTGGAAATGTTTTCCAAATAAGAATCAGAAATGTTTTCTGATAATAGATAATAAGAATTTAGAATATATGGAAACAGGAGATAAGTAAATTAATGAACTAAACAGTTAAATGTTAAATGATGATTGATTGATAAAATTTCCATCTGGAAATAATATCGTTGTTTGTACACATGTTTTTCTTTGATAGTTAAATCACAGATTATTAAAGTTTTGACCATTTTAACGTTGTTAATATGGAGAGAACAGTTGGACTATTATCCGAAGAACCATTCCGCATTGGCATAAGCGTTGCGAATCATATATGCCAAAGATAATTGAAGACGGAGTAAAGTGGAAGGGCTGTTGTATAAATCTTAGGTAAAGATTGCCTAAGATGGATGTACTGAATAGTGCCTTCGGTTTGTCCAGTCCCAGGATGACCTGTATGGAAGAATGTCTGACAGAGTATAATTAATAGATTGCGTAAGTTAATCTCTTAAAATGTATTTATGTTTGGTGGCGTAGGAGTTCGTTTCTCTTAGATGTATACCCGGGGTATTTTTGGGGAAATCAATTTGTGATTTGGCGGGTATGACGATGTGATATTCAAAGTGAATAAATATGTAATCTGTCAGAGATAAGCGTTGCCTCTAGCCTAACAACTGGGAAATGACAAAAATCGGGCAGGCAGAATGTCTATGTAGGTCGCACCTATTAGGGTGTATAATCTCCTGATCTAGAGTTTCATTTACTTCTAAAAATCTATTGTCGATGCTGTCCCATTCGGGAAACGGTTGCTGATCCCAACCGTTGGTGATATACATTCGATACACTCAAGCGAAATGAGTGGTCGGTCATGTGTGGCCGGGTTGCAAGATGTTCTTGTTGAATCCATTGTATTCCTCTCTAGGGGCATACTAGCGAAAGGTGGTTCCATACCTTGTCATAGTTAAAAATCCATTACCCAATACGTGCTTACGGTTTTGATTGTATACTATATATGTAGAACATAAGATGAAAGCGTTTCTGTTAGAAGATTATTATATTGTGGTTGATAGACATTATTATAATATCAATGAGTTTTGATATAAAGATTATTTTGGATTCGCATAAGGGAAAAACCTATTCCGTTATACGGCGTGATCGTGTGAGATATCGTTTAATGGATCAAACTGTTTTAAACTGTTTTACTCATACCAGTCCCATGACTGACCCTGAGTTTATTTTGTTTTGTTCCCCTAAACTCTTAGGTGCCCAATTTTGTATGGGCAGTCAAGTAGTCGGGATTTACAGATACTTGAAGAGCTGGAGTAGGAGGCTTCAGGATTTTATATAGCTATTGTTATTCCACTGTGTTGTAAGTGCTTTACTTGATAATGATATGTATATTCAAGTACAATATTTTATTTCAAAGTTATGTTATATTTTATTCGTTCCGCTGTGAGATTCATGTTACTTTGATGTTGTATGTTCTTTTTCTTCTTCTATTCTAAGTTTCTATCTTATCTGTTCTCACCCTCTAATTTCTTTCATGGACTATCCGGTATTTTACAATGCTTGAGTAGTCGACATCGTGGTTAAGTCGAGTACTCAAGATCGCAAAAACCCTGGGTCGTTATAGTGGTATCAGAGCTTAAGGTTATGTTATTACCTTGGCTCTTTGGCGTGACTCAGTAGAGATAGGGTTAGTAATGCCCTAGATTGAGTTTAGTGTATGTATACGATGAACGTATTTGTTATTGATATAACATTAGTTTTATATTGTGGAGATTTATTGGTTGAGTTGTTTGTGGGTTCTGGTCGATAAGTTTGATCCACTGTATCGGTAGGAGTTTATAAACACTTGAATACGATGGGTAGACATGATATGTTTTGAAAAAGAGGGTAAATGAAAATAAGTTTATCCAAAGTATCTTTTGATATGGAGAAGATATATATATATATATTAGAATTATAACATATTGGATATATTGGTTGTTATTATAATCGAGTAAGATTATAAATTAAATGGTTATGTGAATAACCAGTCAGGAATCATAAAAGAGAAACATATGAAAGCAGATGAAGTAAATCTGAAATTAAGATCAGAATTGGAACTAAAATTCCTAAAATTTGAATAAGTGTTTGAAAATGGTCTTGGACTTAATATATGAGAATTTTAAAATCCTGGGAGGTTTTAAATTATTAACAAGCATAGTGAAGGATATTTTGAAAGTGATTTCAAAATGAAGGTGTTTAAAAATGGTTTGAAAGTAATATAGTATTAAACTTACTTCGATGGCTGGGAAATAACCCTGATAATGAATCGCGACATCAGTAGTGTTCATTTTCGAGTTCTAAGTGACAGATTACTACCAAAGATTTTCATTTTGAATTGTTTTGAGAAAAACAAGTTGTTTGAAATCCTAAAAAGGAAAGTTTGATTTTGAGAAAAGAAAAGCTGTTTGAAACTCCCAAGGAGAGATTGATGAATTAAAAACAAGTTAACCAATACTTGTGAAAGAAAATTGGAACTAAAATAAAGTCTGTTAAGTGGTAACTGAAATTGAATTAGAATGATAGAGACAAATTGGATTTGTGAGATTCAAATTTGAAGTGTAATTTGATAATCAAGTTAAGAATTTGGAATCGAGAATGAAACTCGAGTTTGAAATGATATTTGGCTTGGATATAAGAGAATAGTTATGTTGGAGATAAAAGTGATTGGAGTTTGATTGGGATGACATTGGTATATGCTGAACTAGCAGCAGATGTAAAGGGTATAATGGTATGCTCAACGAAAAGGTACAAGTTTATATTTTGTATAAGCATGAGATTTATGAGCCAATGTGGCTAGCCGCTTGGTTGTTTGGTTTACTTTTGGGATGAAGAAAGCCTAGAGAGGCGAGTTGTGGTTGTACCTATTGAGCCGTACAAAGGAGGTGCTAGCGAAATTTTTCGAAAAGTTAAGGTGTTAGAAAAATTTCAGGATTTTTGAAAATTTTCGTTGATAAAGATTAATTAATATTTTACTTAAAATTAAATTGGTTCAGTTGAGATTGAAGTTAAGAAGTGAACAAATAAGTTATAACCAATTAATAGGGTTTGATTTCTACCTTAGCAATTTCGAGGACGAAATTATCTTAAGTGGGGAAGAACGTAATGACCCGTATTTTTCGGTATATTAATTAATTATTTAATTATATAAATAGTAATTCAGAGAATTAATTGGTCGTTAAATTAAATTATATGGATTATTTAATTAATTTAAATAATATAATAATATATTTAATTCAGAAATAATCAGAAATATTGGAATTTAAAATATTATGTGAATTGGATTATTTCTAAGATTTATTTCAGCTTAGAATTTGAATTAGAATAACGAATATATTAAAATAACGACAGTTTGAATGTATAATTATATTATAAATAAAAATCAAGCTTACAATGGCGCGGCAGTTCGTTATTTGGCGATTTGAACTTCAACTGGATATACAGGGTCCGTTTTAAATTGGATTTCTGTGAAACAAGAAACGTTAGGAGCTGGTAAGTATATTTTTCTAGTGGAAGAGAAAAATCAAGATTTTGTCGTGTAGATTTTGATTTATGTCCAAATCAAATTCTCAGAAAAACAGCACCATAACCATTTCAATTTTATAAAAGGATTTAAATATAAATCGAATATCGATATAACTCTGATGATGAAATATCGAGTTAGAAATCCATATAGGATTATTCTGGAGCAATATGGTATTCCACTGGGAATATATACGATATTATAAATTTATTTATATTTAATTTAATTTTATTCAATTTTTTTTTTGAAAAACAAAATGATGTGTGGTCTTCCAAACGGAAGAGAGCACACACACACACACACACACACACACACATATATATATGGAATAATCGAGGTACAAAATCCGAGTACAGACCCAAAACACGATTGCCTAAAGGTAGAGAATAATAGATAGATGAGTTCCGGCAAGGCCACCACCCATCATACTACAATATCGAGTTCCGGCAAGGCCACCACCCAATATTGAGTATATCTATTACTCCACAAATGGCAAACGAAAAAGCAAACAACAAGGGTAAACATATCCCACAAACCAAGACATGCTCACTCAATATACAAAAATGACTTGATAACCAATAAACACCAATCCAGCCTGCAATCCCATAATCTTCCCAGCTAGGTCCATGACCTGTAATCTGAAATACTAAAAGAAAACCATCAGTAATAACCTCATATATATGATTATATACCTATATATAAATATATGTATATATACATATTAGTAGAAACAATTCTACTATTATGTAGATAAACATGTAAATATATATATATATATATATATATATATATATATAAGTATATAACCATATATACATGCAGACAAAAACATATATGTATAGAATAAGAAGTGATCAGTGCCAAAATATCAACAGAGACGAAATCTATTATATCTGAAATATCTAGTGAATCTAGTAAATAAACCCAGATTAGACCTAACCTTAAACAGAAAACAACCAAATCGTACATTACCAAATAGCTTATAATGTGAATTGGACATCCAATCCAAACTAAATTTTACTATACTGATGATTAAATTATCAGCTGATTCAGACTTAGTGTTAAATAGTCTCTGATTTCCTTCTAGCCATATAAACCAACACGAGATTGTAATCAAGGAATCCAGTATATATCTTTGCCTAGAATTGAATCTAAATCTACAACAATTCCAATAATCTTCACAGTTATTCAGAACGTTTAAACCATCAAATGTAAAAATCTTCAAAATCATATCAAAGACTGAAAAGGTGAAATCGCACGAGAAAAATAAGTGATCGATATGCTCCTCACCAATAGGACAAAAGCAACACTTACAAGTAAATATAATATTCTTTCTTTTCAATAGCTCAATTGTATTAAGCTTCTTATTGATGATTAACCACATAAGAAATTTAGCTTTTGGAGGAGAATTTGACTTCCATAAGAATACAAAAGAATGAGTGGAAACTCCAGAAAAACTAATAAAATTATATATCGAATTTACCGTATAGCCTAGTTTCTTATCCAAACTCTAACTAAGAGAATCCCCATTCTCATCCAAGTTGTATATTGCTAACTTGGCTTTAAGCAAAGCTAGTTGTCTTAACAGATCTTCTTCTAAAATTTTATCAAAGGAAAACACCCACGGAGGGTCTAAGTCTACACTATAAACATCTATGACAAGTGCATTCTTAAAGTTACAATTGTCATAAAGCTTATTGAATTCAGTTTTTAGGGGCACACTAGATATCCAAGGATCATGCCAAAAGTAAGTAAGGTTGCCATAATGTACGATAACTTTGCAACCTAAATTAAAAAACAAAAGCAATTTAAAACAGATTTCCAAAAATGCGACCGTCTATTAACCCATACACCACTATCCCCAGTAATAAACTCCCTTCTAGAATAATAAGCTTTAACTACAATAGACTTCTATGACGCTATCACATCAGGACTTCTAAATTTCCAAATCCATTTAGCAAGCATGGATGATTTAAAATTCTATAAATTTAAGATTCCCAATCCACCATCTTTTTTAGGCTTACAACACACGTCCCAATTGACTAAGCATTTGTAACCACTACCCAAAAAAGACCCATTCCAAAGAAAGTTACGCCTAATCCTATCAATCTTCTCAACAACCCATAATGGAAAACGATGTACGACCATCCAGTAAGACGGAATAGCCGATAACACCGAATTGACTAAAACTAATCTACCTGCTCTAGATAGGAATCTATTATTCTAACTGTGTAATCTATTGTTTATCTTAGCAATGATCACAACCCAATCTTCTTTTTTAAGCTTCGCTGGTCTAATTTTAAAACCTAAATAATCAAAAGGAAATTTCATAATAGAGCATTTTAAAGTATTAGTGACTAATGTCTCTACCTTATTAACATCATTAAAGACCATCACCGCACTTTTATCAAAATTAATTCTAAGACCAGATAACATTTCAAAACAGTATAATATAAACTTAAGAGTAATTATATGTTTAGGCAAGTGTGAAGAAAATAATAATGTATCATCTGCAAATTGAAGAATGGATTATTCATTATTAAATTCCTCATTCCCAACACTACCAAGCATCCCTAGCCAACCCGCTCTCTTAATTATTCTCGAAAAGACATCAACTGATAGATTAAATAGAAAAGGCGATAAGGGGTCTCCTTGTCTAAGACCCCTCTTAGATTGGATCTTCTTACCCACTACCCCGTTAACAACTATATTGGAGCATCCAGATCTTAGCAACAATAAGATCCAGTTGGTCCATCTAATACTAAAACCTCTAGCAATACTAAGTTCGCAAATGAAATCCCAATCAATAGAGTCAAAAGCCTTCTCAAAGTCTAACTTTAAGATGGCACAGGTAATGTTATTCTTGCATCAGACATTAATGTATTCCTGTACTGCTGCCACTCCATCAACTATATTCCTACCTTTAATGAAGGCAGTTTGGGAGCAATCAATAAGATCATTCATCTTAGAACTAAGCCTATTCGCTAAGAGTTTAGAAATGATCTTAACAGAAACATTAATAAGAGAGATAGGCCTAAAATCCTTTAGAGAATTTGCTCCCTCTCTCTTATGAATAAGAATGACGTTAGCAAAGTTGAAACTACCTAAACGTAGTTCACCATTATAAAACTCATTAAATAAATTTATAATGTAAGACTTTAAAACTTCCCAAAATTGCTTGTAAAAATTAACGGAAAAACCGTCTGGTCCAGGAGCTTTGTCACTAGGCATATACCTAATGGCCTTCCAAATCTCGTGCTCCGAAAAAGGTTCATCTAAGCTATCGAGATTGATCCTATTTTCATATGGATATAACTCATTCCATTTGACGTTAGTTCTCCTTTTTATTTTAGAACCAAAAATCTGCTTATAGTAACTGGTAAAAGCTTCATTTAAATCATTTTGAACATTCAATTCAACATTATTTACAATAATAGAATGGATCATATTATCGCGTCTCCTCTTATTCGCCACACTATGAAAAAATTTAGTGTTATTATCCCCTTCCTTAATCCATTGTATAAGAGACCTTTGTCTCCACATTACCACTTCTTTTTCTAAAATCTGTTTTAGATCCAGTTTAAGGGAGCGATATTTGTCCTTCTCCGTGGAATTAAGGGTCCTAGACTCACTAATTTTATCTAAATCTAATAAACCACACATAATCTTATTCTTCTTAACTCTTACACTACCAAATACAAATTTATTCCAATGCTTAAGGAAGAATCTCAATTTACCTAACTTAGCAACGAAGATCTTAGCACTATTTCCCCTATATAAATTATTAAAGTAAGACAATGACTTCCACTTTACCGAAACCAAATTTGTGAAACTAGAATCAAGTACATCTTCTCAAATTTGAAATTGTTACTAATGGATATACTCGAATCACATGTAAGAATGATAGGACAATGATCAAAGAGTAAAAAAGGTAATCCCTTGACTCTACAAGTCAAAAATCTTTCATCAACCTCAGAGTTAATAAAAAATCTGTCTAACAAAGCAAATGAAGGACTATCACGGACAATCGACCAAGTGAACGATCTATTATCCATAGAAATCTCTATCAGATTATTGTTTAAAATAAAGTCATTGAATTCCTCCATATCGGAGAAATCACCTTCCCGGGGTGATCTCTCTCCTAGAAACCTAGTAACGTTGAAATCTCCTCCTACTATCCAAAGATTGGGGGATTGGTTACTGAAATTTGAAACTTCCTCCCACAAAGTTCTCCTCTCTAACTTGGTGTGAGGACCATACACATTAGACACACACAAAACAGAATTATCATAAAGGGAAGCTAAAATAACGTGCAGGGAATGTATCTTTATAGACTCTTGTACAAGTCTATATTGACTCTCTTTCCAACCAATCATGAGTCCCCCAGCAGTACCGATTGCTGGTAGACAAACCCAATTACGAAAGGTGGATCCACCTAATCTTATGTAAAAACTAGAGTCAGGAGACTCAATTTTTGTCTCTTGTAACAAGATAATATCAAAGTGATTATCTCTAAAGAAAGTTCTAACTTTTGCACATTTTTTAGGTTCATTTAAACCCCTAATGTTCCAACTAACTATCCTCATCTTTTCAAGGAATTAAATCTTTCTAATTCCCTACTTCTAATATAGTCAGTATCAAGCTCAATATCAGTAAAAATAAAGGCTGTATCACTAGCAAGTTGAAATAACTGACTAGTCGACAAACTGCTCAAAGCATATGGAGAATAATTACTACCATAACCAGAAGTCATACCTGAGCCCAAATCCGGACTGCTTCTACTAGCATCCGAACCTGGGGACCAACCTCCAAATGGAGAGGAGCTAGATCTGATCCTAGCGCTGCGCCGAACCAATCCTGAGATGGGAACTACCCTTCTGCGTCTCCCCCTTCTAGCCGAAGAAGTGGACATATCTCTGCTCTGACAAAGAACACCTCTGGACTCAACTAAATCATCCCCACTCAAGTAGTTTGACTCGAGTCCTTCACCAATCAGAGAATTAGAAATAGATTCAAATCTCATAGAGTTTACCAATCGATGCAGAACATCCTCCCATCTAACTACGTAAGGACTTGGGCACAATGCCAAAAAGTAGAGCTTAACATTACTTGCGCTATCAACCACCGTGCAACCACTATTAATCCCAGAGATATCACACAGAAAACGATCCGAAAATGCGTCCATCAGTATTGCAAACTTATGCTCAGAAACCATGTCCATCAACCTCCATGCTGTACCATCATTCCGTTTCTTCATCAAATCCGACTGACCATTATCCCCTATTTCCACTTCTCTATTAGTTTCTGTAAAATAATAATATGAGCTATCATCCATACATTCATGCACATAATCCGTCACCTTGTTTTTTACCTCCCAACACTTTCCACGCTTGATCTTTTTTACCCCAAATCCTCTCCTCAACCGATTGACAACCCTCTGACCTTCCTCATCAGTGCCAGCCATATCCTTACTCTTCAGTTCCAGTCCTTCATCGACTGTCAGCACATCAAAACTGTTCGAAAGAGACACATCCTTAGCCACCACCCAATTATTCTCTTCCACTATCCCTGTATCAATCCCCTCCACAGTACCCTCTTGACCCATCCCTCCAATATCAGAGACAACCGCCACAGTCATCACATCACCAACCTTATTGCCCCCATTACAGTCTCCTTTATTTCGAGTAGCAAACTTTAGTCCCATGCATTTCAATACATCTGGGTCATAGAACATGGGGTCACAGCATAATGCACAATATGAACTAGTAACATTCATCATATCCCCTTCCAAACAGAACCGCTCTTTCATCCCATTTTTACATTATCGACCAACCCATCATAACTCAGAAACCCACTACCATTAATAGAGTTGGCATCCACATCAAACACCCCTCCATGCCTCGGAAATTTGGTGTTTGGCTCTCCACCAAATTTCAGTAATTCACAATCATTGTCTATATGAAGATCCACATCCCTGAATTCGCATAAGAAAGCAGAATTTAAGGCGTCAAAATGAACAAGAATCCTGTCCAATAACCTGATTGCCATCATTTTGTTGCTGAAATTCTGATCATAGAACAATCTTCTTAACTTGACCAATTTCAAACTGAAAAAGAAGGTGTGTTCTTTTCTTTTCATCGGCTTTGGTAATGGAGGGAACACCTTCCCATTGTCAGCCTTCTTGTTCCACAGTATTCCATCCATCATCCCTTCCAAATTCCATCCCAATAACAACAAAAGATAAGCCCCTTCGTTTGAGTAATCCATAGAGTCCAGAGCATGTGAATCAATAAGTTCGATTATATTCTGGCATATTCACAAACAGTTAAAGTGCATCAGAACCCAAATCGATTTTCTAGTAAAATTCAATGAACATCTGGACTTTAGATGCCCAATACCACCACAATTATAGCATCTCATACCATTTCTACAATCCCTAGCTATATGATTCGAGTCACCACAGCGATAGCAAACTTTGGATCCCACGTTTTTACCAAATCGAAATTGTTTACCATTCGATTAAACAATCCAAGCACAGGTTTCTTCACAATATCAGCATATGAACAGTTACGGTATGAAGTCGAAGGCTGTGGATTGCTTACAGGATTGAAGGAATGGATTTGCGAGGACTCACTCACCTTTTTCCTTTCCGCATTCAACCAAGAATGGTTTAGACGAGATCCATTCGTGGAAAGCGAGGATAAAGATGGACAAGAAAATTTCAAGAAAGAAGAGAATAAAGAATCCGCCATTTTTTTCCAATCGGCTCTGATACAACTGAGAAATTCTGATATTTTGAAAATTCGAGTTTCAAGAATTTTGAATAACCTCGCCAATTTTATTCAAATTTATTTATATATTTAAATGGGTTATTTAGAGCTTTAAAAATAGCCAGTTTTGCAAACGACCTCAGAATTCGACGAAACCAATTTTGTTGGATTCGTAATGTTAAATTATTGTTAGAAGTCAAGTTTCGTTATTTTTGAAGTCAGTATGTGGCCGTACGGGATTTTAATGTGAAAAATAGTCGATATTTTGATGGTTAAAAATACGCTGTGTGAGCAAACGGAGTCGGAATTCAACGAAACCAGTTTCGTTGGGACCGTAATGTTGAACTGTAGCTGCATGTCCAGTTTCGTGATTTTTGGGTATCGTGTGTGATCGTAGAAATTTTTAAGGACATATACAAGTAGCGTTTGCTTAGATATTAATAAAATAATCAAATAAAAGAATAACAAAACCATTCTATATAAATACCACATTCACTCTCTAAACCTAAACCCATTTTATTTGGTCAACAGAAGCCGCCGCTTCTTTTATTTCTTCCTCAATGTGGAAAAGCCACTTTCAAAAATTAAAGTAAAATGAAATGAAATCCTATAAATTAGCAAATATATATTTTTGAACTCCTGTGAGGATTCTCTTCATGCTGGTGACATTTTAGAACCTTGCGACGTCGATTATTGGAATTTCTATATGGACAACCGAGGTAGGGCTGGGGTTTATGGGTGCCTGACACGGAGTCGGGTCGAGTGGATAATCGTACAGTGTTCGGGAGGAGTAGGCGCATGGATGGAAGGAGTTTGGGGGAGTTCAGTGAATATTTTTGATGCGTGGTGTACAGTGTGAGGCGTTGAACCTGGAAGACGAAAGTGCCATGATGGGTGCGAGAGCTTTAACGTGGTGATAGGCCGATAGAGGGTGTGGAGGAGATTGCAAAGGTATAAATGGTTTTTGAAACCATGAAGGAGGTTTGTGGTGGTAGTTCAGCCACATTGTGGAGTTGCTGAGCTCATGTTTTACAGAGGATGGAGGAAGAAGGTTTGGCAGAGGCGGGTTGGGTGTTTTAGTGGATGGGTCGGGTTGTTTTCGAGGGGTGAGGCCCAACAATTTTAAAATCCATGTTTTATTTTATTTTAAAAATGTACCTTAACTTGTAACCTTTATATCTCAGTCATACGAAATCAGAATTTGACGAAACAAGAACCGTTGGGATCGTATGGACGGTGGCTACACACTGGAACTGACTGGGAGAGAATTGAAGCTCATTACAATTTATAGCAAAATAAATTGTCCGTCTGAATCAAGCGATGGTTATCGTTATTAACGGTGATCATCCAATGTGAGTAAAACTCATCAACTCTGAACAGTTACATTTTTATAACGTATTCTTAGAACTGATAATTATCTATCGATTGCTGTGTGTTGACTGTTTGAATTAACTATTGAATTATTGGTTGAAAGTATAGATAACGATATATATAAATCGTTAATCGAATGTTGATTCTGTTATACGAATATTTTATATTCGTGTTATTGGTGTTGTTTAACATCTGTGATGCAGGAAAACAGGTTAGAGGGATCCAACAGGATTCCTCAATATTTATAATACTGTTTGTTTTCATATATTGTGTTATATGATGTGATGTATAATCTATGATTGATTATAATGACACTAATCCTGTAATTTGATAGTGTTGAATACGAAAAGAAATATTGGGATAAAACAGGGAAATTTCAAACTGTGTATTGAAATAGAATATTTATAAAATCAAGGGATTTTATAAAAAGGAATTTAATAAAGAAAACATTTATAAAATCAAAGAATTTTATAAAAAGGATTATTTACTTAGAAAGTAAATAGAAAGAATAAAGAAATATTTATTTAGGGGAATAAATAAAGATGAAAAGGAAATATTTGTAAACCATTTACAAATAGAACTGAAAAATGATTTATTTATTTAGAAAATAAATAAGATATTATAAGGGATATTTATTTGTTAAATAAATAGGTTTGAAAAAAGGATTATTTACTTAGGGAAATAAATAGAAAGAATAAAGAAATATTTATTTAGGGAATAAATAAAGATGAAAAGGAAATATTTGTAAACCATTTACAAATATAATTGAAAAAGGATTTATTTATTTAGAAAATAAATAAGATATTATAAAGGATATTTACTTGTAAAATAAATAGGATAATGAAAAGGAAAATGTCTGTGAAACAAATATAAAAGGAAAATATTTGTGAAACGAATTAGAAAGGAAATATTTGTAAACCATTTACAAATAGAATTGGAAAGGAAATATTTGTAAAACATTTAAAAATAGAGTTATAAAGAGGAATATTTATTTGGTAAATAAATAGAATTAAACCAAAGGAATATTACAAAATGAATAGGAAAGGAATTTTTTTTTAACAAATAAATGGAAAAATATTTATTTAAAGTGGAATTGAATAGCAATATGTTTTAACAGATAAATTGGGAAGATTAATTTATAAACAATATTTTATAAATTAAGTAAAATATTTATCAGTGGATAAATAGAATATATAAGTCAAGACTTATATAGAGAAGTAAGTATCGATTTCAACATGCATATTTGAAACTGAATCAGGACGAAGAGTAAATTGGATAGGGTTAACCAGTTAGATTTAACAAGTTAGAGTTAACCAATTAGAGTTAATCGATTAGAGTTAGAGTTAATCAATTAGAAGTTAACCCAAAGGAGTTAATCGATTAGAGTAAATCCAAAGAAGTTAATCGATTAAAGTTAACCCAAAAGAGTTAATCGATTAGAATTAAAGTTAATCGAATAGAATAAATTGAATTGAGTTAATCAACTAGAGTTAATCGATTACATTTAGAGTTGATCAATTAGAGTTAGAATTAATCGAGTTAAAGTTAATGGAGTTAGAGTTAATTAATTTGAGTTAATCGAATATAGTTTATTCGAATAGTGTTAAAGGAGTTAACCGAATATAGTTTATTCGAATAGTGTAACACCCCACACCCGCTACGGTCACTCTCTAAGGGAATGCCATAACATCGGCGGAGTATTTTGAGTGAATATAGAAGAGAGAAATTACAGCAAGACAGATATAAGTAATACTTTAAAATTTAAAACAACATTTCATTGCAGCGGAAAGTAAAACATGTCTGGTCACATCACAAAACCATAATAAGAGTTAAGTACAAATATCCATTCTGCTAAATAAAAATACATAATCCCAATACATGAACTGATAGCCATAAAAGAAAAGGGTAAGCTGAGCTCTACATCTAGGGTCCAAGCTCCAAGAGAGTAATAAAAGCAGCCTGATCAAAGCCCACTCGTACTGGGCCCACTCTGAGAACCTGAGGGTTGGGAAAAAGATAAAAACAACGGGGTCAGACATAAGTCTGAGCGAGTCCTATAACTTTAACAATACAATCACTAAAGTAACCAGAGAAGACATAAACTTGATATACGGTAATGTCTGGGGATGAATGGCTACACTAAGCAGCTTGGTAGACTTAGGATAAACTAAGATAACCGTAAAGACGCATTTACCCACCCAAGGATAATTACTACACTGCACCATACCAGTCATTCCTACTTAAAGGTTGATCCCTCCCAAGGACTTAGAAAATTTACCCAGTAGTTTCGTGTACCCCTAGCTGACTACATAGGTGACGTCTGCCCCTATCTCCACTAGGTGTACCCACTACTCCCAAGTGATCGGCTCCCTACCGTAGATACCCGTGTCGGCCCCACAGTGGGGTGTATCACTCCCCAAAGTGGCAACCCGATATAATTAACGGTGCACGGCTTATATCTACACGATGCAACAACGTCTTACCTACCAGCCCGGGTCCACACACGCATATGAAACCCGTTGGACTTGCGTTGCCACCGCTAACCCGTTTTGGCCTCTTATAGTCAAGCCCAGTACGCGTGTCCCGTCCTCGACATGGGTCGAGCCCAATAAGATACATATGGGTTACTGGTTGAAATGGGCCCCCACAAGCTACCCACCTAAGCTTGTACCTTTTTCTAGTGCATCCCACTTAACCCTTTAATCATGTTTAATTACATGTTTCCACTTGGTTAAGTATTCTAATCATATTTTCTATTGCCGCCCAAGGCAACCACTAGATTTCCACATGCCACCCAAGGCACCCACTTAACCCCTCATGTCCCTCTACATGCTAATATGGTTAAGTGTTTCTTAATTAATTAATTAAGATCATGACCTCATAAAGACCTCTCACATTAGACCACCTTTTATGACTGCTGGATATGCCGGTTGGTTTCGGGCAGACTTCCGTCATCAAAAGGGTCTAACCTCGTGTCTTTACTTTAATCACATATTTAATTTATGACTAAGACCTCTCACATTGGGCCAATCATTTGTAGCTGCTGGATTTGCCGGTTGGTTCCGGGCAGATTTCCGCTACAAAAGGGTCCAACCTCGTGTCTTAGTTGATTAATTACACCTAATTAATCATCCCCATAATTTGTATTAATTATCCCTAATTAATTACACATTTTTGAGAATATGGGTAGACCTAACTCAATAGGTAAATTCCCAATTCCATAGTATGGGTAGACCTAACTTAATAGGTAAATTCCCAACTCCATAATATGGGTAGACCTAACTTAATAGGTAAATTCCCAATTATGTCCATTCATTTTATGTTATACACATTTTTATTAACATGCATATTAACCCCATCGTTTCCCACGTAATTCGTTTTCATAACATGTCATATAAATGGGAAGATTCACTATAAATGTAATGGGTTCAATCTTAGCACAACGTTGGCTTTTACATGGGTTTAAAAGGTGTCAACTTGCATCATGATAGTAAACCCAACTAGCATCATTAAATAACCCAACTTGCATGAATACACATATGTCATATAAAGGTAACTTGCATAAGTGTTCATAGGTTACACAAAGGGTGAACTTGCATATGTGACTTGCATCATAAATAGGGTAAACATGCATATGTATGCATAGCATACAAAGGTATCATCTTGCATATGTATGCATCTTTTTAAAGAGGGTAAACTTGCATGTCATAATGTATGCATAAAACCAACCACTTAGCATGCATGAAATCAAGTACTTAGCATGCATAAAACCAAACACTTAGCATGCATAAAATCAAATACTTAGCATGCATAAAACCCAATACTTAGCATGCATAAAATCAAATACTTAGCATGCATAAACCCAACCACTTAGCATGCATAAAATCAAATACTTAGCATGCATAAAATCAAATACTTAGCATGCATAAAATCAAATACTTAGCATGCATAAAACCCACCACTTAACTTGCATAAACCCACATACTTAACTTGCATAACCATAGGGTTAACATTAAACATAGATTAGCAAACTAACATCATATCATATGACTTAAAACCCACTAATCCGCATACAAAACCGCATGATCTCATCATATCTCGTCTACTTAATTTAGCAATTGGTTATTAAAGTGATAGAAACTCACCAAAACCAAGATTAGCAAACTTATGAAGTAGAACTAGTTGCTATGATTGAAGATGGTGATGATTAGAGGTTGATTAGCTTGCAACTTTCTTCATAAATTAGTGGAGGCTCCTCCTAAGTTTGATTTTGGCGGCATGATGGTATCAATTCTATTTTTAGTATGGATTAGGCTTGCATTAGGGTGTATTTATAGGATTAGGGTGTGTTTTAGACCATAGGATTAGCCCTAGGTTAGATTAGGTCCGTCAGATTTAAGAAGTCTCTAGAGAATAGCCCAAAACACAGCCAAACCCTAAAATGGTGCACCAGGTTTAACTGGTCGAGCACCCCCTGTCGACACCCAAGTCGACAGGGCTGTCGACCTGGTCCTACCCAGTCGACAGGGCTGTCGACTCGGGTAGCTAGGCGGGAGTTTTTCCCTCCAGCGCCCAATGGCCCCAATTTTGAATTTTAAACCTGAATTTTAAATCTGTTTTGAACTTTTAATTTTCTGCAAACTTCATTGGGCCATAACTGGGCCATATGGACTCCGATTTACAAAATTTCGGACTCTATTCTACGTATTTTTCCGAGACGAACAAAATGACGCAGCCCGTTTCCCCCAATTCTCACATCTGAGATTATTTATTCTGCAATTAGTGAATTTTAGCATTAACCGAAATTCGGGGTGTTACATTCTCCCCTCCTTAAAGGGTTTCGTCCCCGAAATCTCTAAGCTAAGGAGAATGCATATCCTACCATCCAAATAACCATCTACTCAATCCATCAAACACGGGCATCCATTGTCCTTAAAACAATTTCTAATGATGTATGAGCATATGCAAAAATTGTGTGTATATGTTCCCTATCTAATGTATGAACATATGCAAACCATGATAGTGCCATGCATCCATTATGTATGCGAGAGAACCCTATCGACACATACAACATCTACGTGAGTGCACAATCATTCACCAAAATGCATCATCCATATGATAACACAACCATTATACATCCATAAATATAGCTATCTACACACAATTATATGCAATATGCAATATGAAGTGACTGAGCCGATCTAGTGCCTAGAGTGTGTGTATATGCATCCACGAGCAACCACTAGCAAACACTTGCATCCACTTGCATCCATCAACAGTAACATGTCTCAAACACATGTTTCAACCATAGGTTTACCCTATGTAAAGGTCAAACAGTACTGACGAGAGGACATACTAAAGATAAGATAAGTAATAGACAACGATAGAGGAGAAATTAAAAGACATACCCTCAAAAAGAAATGGGTACAATGAACGCATCTTTGCTACCGTCTCACAAGTTGCGTTGCTCTCATCTTCTCCCCATTGCACTTTGACTAGTTGAACCTCTCTGTTTCTCAACTTCCTAGTCTCTGACCCAAGGATGCGAATAGGAGCTCGTCGAATCGTTGCATCACGCTCTACTTCCACTTCTCTAAGCAAGCTTGGCTCTACCACCTCTGCAGTCTCATATAGGCACCTCCTCAAATGTGACACATGGAATACATCATGTACTCCACTAAGTCTGTCGGGCAACTCCACTCTATATGCCATCCGTCCAATCCTTTCCTTAATAGGAAACGGCCCTACGAACCAGTTGCTAACTTCCCAACAGATCCAAAGCGAACCACATTTCGTAACGGAGACACTTTGACAAAGACCATGTCCCCAACTTCAAACTCAAGGTCCGTCCTCCTCTTGTCCACATAAGATTTTTGCCTATCCTGCGCTGCTTTCATCCTTCTTCGAATCAAGTCAATCTTCTCAGAAGTCTCCCTAACCATATCAGGCCCAAGCAAAATCTTATCCGTAGATTCCCACCAACATGTAGGTGATCGACAAGGCCTTCCATAAAGAGCTTCGAAAGGAGCCATACCAATACTGGACTGAAAGCTGTTATTATATGCAAACTCCACCAATGGAAGATGTTCTTCCCATGTACCTCCAAAATCTAAGATACAAAGCCTCAAAAGGTCTTCTAGGACACGATTCACCCTCTCAGTCTGGCCGTCCGTCTGAGGATGATATGCGGTGCTCAGACATAATTGAGTCCCCACTGCTTCTTGCAAACTTTTCCAGAATTCACTAGTGAAGATAGGATCTCGATCACTCACTATGCTAGAGGGTACCCCATGCAATCGAACTATCTCTCGAAGATATACTGAAGCTAGCCATGGAGCAGTCCTCTTGCTCTTCACATGTATGAAATGGGCGCTTTTAGTAAGTCTGTCTACCACAACCCAAATCCCCGTATTACCCTTTCTCGATCTGGGTAACCCGTCAATAAAATCCATTGAGACGCTATCCCACTTCCATTGCAGAACTTCCAATGGGTGAAGCAACCCACCTGGTTTCTTTTGCTCCGCTTTCACTTGTTGCCACACCAAGCATCGAGCGACATACTCGGCCACATCTTTCTTCATACCGGCCCAGAAGAAAACCCGCTTCATATCTTGGTACATCTTGTCCCCACCGGGATGAATGGTCATCCTAGAACGCTGTGCATCATCAAGAATAGCCTTCCTCAAACCCTCGCCTTGCGGTACACAAAGTCTACCGTCTCTACGCAAGCACCCCCTATCGTCTAGGGTGTACCTACTCAAATGGCTGGACGACTCCCCCCTTATGAGCTTCTCTACCATCTCAACCAACTGTGGGTCGTCCCTCTGTGCTTCTCCAATCCTCCCCAAAAGAGTAGGTCTGACCTCCAAGGATGCTAGCAAACCGGGTATATAGTCAATGGAAGGTCTGAAATCGAACATCGAGATAAATTCCAAGCTTCGTTGTTCCACGAACAATGGACTCAAGGACAACCTTTTTCTGCTCAAGGCGTCCGCCACCACGTTACCCTTGCCGGGGGTATACGCTATCTCGAAATCAGAGGATGCTAAGAACTCCATCCACCTTTGCTGTCTCAAATTCAAATCCTTCTGAGAAAACAAGTACTTCAATGATTTGTGGTCAGTGAACAATTCGAATCTCTCGCCAAGAAGATAATGGCGCCAAATCTTAAGCGCAAAAACAATAGCGGCCAACTCTAAATCATGGGTAGGGTAATTTTTCTCATGTGCCCTCAACTGCCTTCCACCATAGGCTATCACCCTTCCCTCTTGCATTAAGACTGCGCCCAGCCCTGTCCCACAAGCATCGGTATAGACAACAAATGGCTTACTCCCATCTGGCAACACTAAAACTGGAGCTGTGGTTAAAGCTCTCTTTAACCGTCGGAACGCATCATCACAATCTACGTCCCATGTGAAAACAAGATTCTTCTTCGTTAAGCGGGTTAATGGGGCTGATATCTTCGCGAAGTCTTTGATAAACTTCCTATAATAACCCGCCAACCCCAAGAAACTTCTTACTTCGGTAGCATTTCTAGGAACCCTCCAATCTTGAATTGCTACTACCTTCGCGGGATCCACAGCTATCCCTTCCTTGGAGACCACGTGCCCCAAGAACCTCACTTCCTTCCTCCAGAAGTGACATTTAGAGAATTTAGCCTTAAGGCTATGTGCTCTAAGAGTCTCCAACACCTCCCCAAGATGTAGGGCATGCTCTTCTTCACTCTTAGAAAATACTAAGATATCATCCACAAAGACCACCACGAACTTATTAAGGAACTCCCTGAACACCCTACTCATCAAATCAACAAAGTATGCAGGGGCGTTCGTCAACCCAAATGGCCTCACCAGCCACTCATAGAAACCATCCGGAGTCCTAAAGGCAGTCTTGTCTATGCTATCCTCAGCCACCCTCAACTGATGAAACCCCGTGGCTAAGTCCAACTGAGAAAATACCGAAGCGCCAACCAACTGATCGAAAAGATCATCAATCCTCGGCAATGGGTGTCTATTCTTCTTTGTGAGCTTATTGAGTTCTCTATAGTCCACACAAAGTCTGAGGGACCCATCCGCCTTCGTAGCAAAAACTACTGGAGCACCCCACTCCGATATACTTCGTCTTATGAACCCCTTCTCAAGCAACTCCCCTACTTGCTTATTGAGTTCCCTCCTCTCACGAGGAGCCATGTGGCGCACTGGTAAAGATACAGGTTTAGCATTATCCACCAGATATATTCGGAAGTCAATCTCCCGCTTCGGAGGTAAGCCCTTCACCTCCTCAAACACATCCGAGTATTCCCGAACCACTCTAACAGATTGCAAACTCTCGACCGAAGCATCAAGCGATTCAAGATAACTTAGCATAACAGAATCCATGGGATTACAAGAGATCTCGAGAATGTTACCCAAGCGGGTCATGAGCCTAACAACTCTCCTTTCGAAATCAAGAACGACACCATTACTGGATAACCAGTCCATGCCCAAAATCAACCCATAGCCCGTGAAGCCCAACACAAAAGCATCACATCTAAACTCAATGCTAAGTATAGAAATCTTCAAACCCAAACATATCATGGACAAATAAGTGGAGCCCCCAATTGGGTTTGAAACAACCAAGGGATCGTCTACTAGACTGGTGTCTAAGTGCAGTGACTCAACTAATGATGATGAGATAAACGAATGCGATGCGCCAGAATCAAACAATGTACGGACAGGATGATCAAATAGAAAAACCACTTTCCACGGAAATAGTTCTACCTCTTTCTCGAATCGGTGGAGCTGCGAGAGCCTGAACTTGCCCCCTTGCCTGAGCTGGTGCCACAAGAGCTTGCACCTGTCCTCCTGGGGTAGACCCCGTCCTTTGCCCTTTCTTAGGGCAGTCTTTCACTAGATGTACTGCTTCGCCACAGTGGAAGCAGCCAGTCTTCTTCTTCTTGCGACAATCCTTGCTTAGGTGGCCAGGTGTCCCACAATTGAAACACTTCTTCTTGCCCTTGCCACCGTTGCCTTTCCCACCTTTGTTTTGCTGTTGTTGCTGAGGTTTCTTTTGATCTCCCTTCTTCTCAGGTGCCTTATTAGCATTGGGACCCTTCTCTTCTTCATGCATGAGTGCCATGTCAACTAGCTTCTCAAAGGTGGCCCCCATAGGGATATGAGTCATAGCCAACCCATGCATCGGTTCATTCAAGCCTTTCACGAACCTCAAAGCCTACTTTTCCGGTGTATTCACCATGTCTAGGCCAAACCTTGCCAATTGATTAAACTTGTTGACATATTCCTTCACTGAGAGATTTCCTTGCTTTAGAGTCAAGAATCTTTCCATATACAAATTTTCTTCCGCCCTTGAGAGAAACTTTGCCACAAATCTTTGCCTAAAATCCGCCCAAGAGTCAACGGGGCGTTCTCCATTAGTGACCTCCCACCGGAATGAGGCCTCTCCCTTCATTAACCAAGCAGCTAACTTGACTTTCTTTCCTTCTTCCATCTCAAAGATATCTATCAACTCTTCCACCTCCTTAAGCCAATCCCTAGCCTCCACAAAAGTTTCAGATCCTTGAAAAGGTTTCCCTCCCATAGCTTTAAATTCCTTGCAAGTCTTAGCAAAAGTATCCGTGCGAGGAGGAGGGGGAGGAGGAAGATCGGGTGCTACGGTTGGTGGAGGAACATTTGCTGGATCCGCAGTGGTGGCCCTAGCCTCCATCAATCTCCTATACCATACTGGTACCGTCACACCTTCCGGAAAGTTAAGATCCTCAGCCATGCTGAAACGAAAAAGGAAAGATTCAAAACGGAGAATTCGAAAGATAAAGATATGGCTATTGGGGATTATGCTTTTCTTTCAAAAACTTTTCTCTTTAAAGACATGTTTTTGAAAATATCTTTTCCAAAAATGTTTTTAGAAAAATAGTTTTCTAAAAATTTTATCTGTTCCGGTAACCTTTGCTCTGATACCACGTGTAACACCCCATACCCGCTACGGTCACTCTCTAAGGGAATGCCATAACATCGGCGGAGTATTTTGAGTGAATATAGAACAGAGAAATTACAGCAAGACAGATATAAGTAATACTTGGAAATTTAAAACAACATTTCATTGCAGCGGAAAGTAAAACATGTCTGGTCACATCACAAAACCATAATAAGAGTTAAGTACAAATATCCATTCTGCTAAATAAAAATACATAATCCCAATACATGAATTGATAGCCATAAAAGAAAAGGGTAAGCTGAGCTCTACATCTAGGGTCCAAGCTCCAAGAGAGTAATAAAAGCAGCCTGATCAAAGCCCACTCGTACTGGGCCCACTCTGAGAACCTGAGGGTTGGGAAAAAGATAAAAACAACGGGTTCAGACATAAGTCTGAGCGAGTCTTATAACTTTAACAATACAATCACTAAAGTAACCAGAGAAGACATAAACTTGATATACGGTAATGTCTGGGGATGAATGGCTACACTAAGCAGCTTGGTAGACTTAGGATAAACTAAGATAACCGTAAAGACGCATTTACCCACCCAAGGATAATTACTACACTGCACCATACCAGTCATTCCTACTTAAAGGTTGATCCCTCCAAAGGACTTAGAAAATTTACCCAGTAGTTTCGTGTACCCCTAGCTGACTACATAGGTGCCGTCTGCCCCTATCTCCACTAGGTGTACCCACTACTCCCAAGTGATCGGCTCCCTACCGTAGATACCCGTGCCGGCCCCACAGTGGGGTGTATCACTCCCCAAAGTGGCAACCCGATATAATTAACGGTGCACGGCTTATATCTACACGATGCAACAACGTCTTACCTACCAGCCCGGGTCCACACACGCATATGAAACCCGTTGGACTTGCGTTGACACCGCTAACCCGTTTTGGCCTCTTATAGTCAAGCCCATTACGCGTGTCCCGTCCTCGACATGGGTCGAGCCCAATAAGATACATATGGGTTACTGGTTGAAATGGGCCCCCACAAGCTACCCACCTAAGCTTGTCCCTTTTTCTAGTGCATCCCACTTAACCCTTTAATCATGTTTAATTACATGTTTCCACTTGGTTAAGTATTCTAATCATATTTTCTATTGCCACCCAAGGCAACCACTAGATTTCCACATGCCACCCAAGGCACCCACTTAACCCCTCATGTCCCTCTACATGCTAATATGGTTAAGTGTTTCTTAATTAATTAATTAAGATCATGACCTCATAAAGACCTCTCACATTAGACCACCTTTTATGACTGCTGGATATGCCGGTTGGTTCCGGGCAGACTTCCGTCATCAAAAGGGTCTAACCTCGTGTCTTTACTTTAATCACGTATTTAATTTATGACTAAGACCTCTCACATTGGGCCAATCATTTGTAGCTGCTGGATTTGCCGGTTGGTTCCGGGCGGACTTCCGCTACAAAAGGGTCCAACCTCGTGTCTTAGTTGATTAATTACACCTAATTAATCATCCCCGTAATTTGTATTAATTATCCCTAATTAATTACACATTTTTAAGAATATGGGTAGACCTAACTCAATAGGTAAATTCCCAATTCCATAGTATGGGTAGACCTAACTTAATAGGTAAATTCCCAACTCCATAATATGGGTAGACCTAACTTAATAGGTAAATTCCCAATTATGTCCATTCATTATGTGTTATACACATTTTTATTAACATGCATATTAACCCCATCGTTTCCCACGTAATTCGTTTTCATAACATGTCATATAAATGGGAAGATTCACTATAAATGTAATGGGTTCAATCTTAGCACAACGTTGGCTTTTACATGGGTTTAAAAGGTGTCAACTTGCATCATGATAGTAAACCCAACTAGCATCATTAAATAACCCAACTTGCTTGAATACACATATGTCATATAAAGGTAACTTGCATAAGTGTTCATAGGTTACACAAAGGGTGAACTTGCATATGTGACTTGCATCATAAATAGGGTAAACATGCATATGTATGCATAGCATACAAAGGTATCATTTTGCATATGTATGCATCTTATTTAGAGGGTAAACTTGCATGTCATAATGTACGCATAAAACCAACCACTTAGCATGCATGAAATCAAGTACTTAGCATGCATAAAATCAAATACTTAGCATGCATAAAACCCAATACTTAGCATGCATAAAATCAAATACTTAGCATGCCTAAACCCAACCACTTAGCATGCATAAAATCAAATACTTAGCATGCATAAAATCAAATACTTAGCATGCATAAAATCAAATACTTAGCATGCATAAAATCAAATACTTAGCATGCATAAAACCCACCACTTAACTTGCATAAACCCACATACTTAACTTGCATAACCATAGGGTTAACATTAAACATAGATTAGCAAACTAACATCATATCATATGACTTAAAACCCACTAATCCGCATACAAAACCGCATGATCTCATCATATCTCATCTACTTAATTTAGCAATTGGTTATTAAAGTGATAGAAACTCACCAAAACCAAGATTAGCAAACTTATGAAGTAGAACTAGTTGCTATGATTGAAGATGGTGATGATTAGAGGTTGATTAGCTTGCAACTTTCTTCATAAATTAGTGGAGGCTCCTCCTAAGTTTGATTTTGGCGGCATGATGGTATCAATTCTATTTTTAGTATGGATTAGGCTTGCATTAGGGTGTATTTATAGGATTAGGGTGTGTTTTAGACCATAGGATTAGCCCTAGGTTAAATTAGGTCCGTCAGATTTAAGAAGTCTCTAGAGAATAGCCCAAAACACAGCCAAACCCTAAAATGGTGCACCAGGTTTAACTGGTCGAGCACCCCCTGTCGACACCCAAGTCGGCAGGGCTGTCGACCTGGTCCTACCCAGTCGACTGCCCAGTCGACAGGGCTGTCGACTCGGGTAGCTAGGCGGGAGTTTTTCCCTCCAGTGCCCAATGACACCAATTTATAATTTTAAACCTGAATTTTAAATCTGTTTTGAACTTTTAATTTTCTGCAAACTTCATTGGGCCATAACTGGGCCATACGGACTCCGATTTACAAAATTTCGGACTCTATTCTACGTATTTTTCCGAGACGAACAAAATGACGCAGCCCGTTTCCCCCAATTCTCACATCTGAGATTATTTATTCTGCAATTAGTGAATTTTAGCATTAACCGAAATTCGGGGTGTTACAAATAGTGTTAAAGGAGTTAATCGAATATAGTTTATTCGAAAGGAGTAATCAAATTTAGTTATTCGAAAGGGGTTAAATCGAATTTAGTTATTCGAAGTGAGTAAATCGAATATAAGTTATTCGAAGAGAGATTTCGAATATAAGATGTATCGAGACATGAAGCAGACCTACTACTGGGAAGGGATGAAAAGAGACATTGGGAAGTTCATATCCAAGTGCATGAATTGCCAGCTAGTTAAAGCCGAGCAAAAGAAGCCTAGTGGGTGGTTACAGCCATTAGAAATTCCCGAATGGAAATGGGAGCAAGTCTCGATGGATTTCATCGATGGTTTACCAAGGACTAGATCGGGACATGATAGCATTTGGGTAATCGGGGATCGATTAACTAAGAGTGCAAGATTCATACCAGTCAAATCGACCAGAACGGCAGCTAAGTTAGCAGAATTGTATATGAAGTGGGTAGTGAGATTTCATGGAGTACCTAAAAGCATTGTGAGTGACCAAGACCAGTTGTTCACTAGTGGGTTTTGGAAGAGCTTACAAGAGGATCTAGGGTCAGAGTTACATCTCAGTACCGCATATCATCCTCAGACCGACGGTCAGACGAGGGTGAATCGTATTTTGGAAGATCTCTTGAGAGCATGTATATTGGATTTTGGTGGATCATGGGATGACCATTTGCATCTAGTAGAGTTTGCATATAATAATAGCTACCAATCCAGTATCGGTATGGCTCCGTTTGAAGCTTTGTACGGAAGACCGTGCAACTCACCATCATGTTGGATAGAAACTGGTGAGAAGTTTTTGCTTGGACCAGATGTGGTGAGGGAAACTTCAGATAAGATTAAGATCATTCGACAACGAATGAAGGCTGCCCAAGATAGGCAGAAGAGTTATGCTGATAAGAGGAGAAGAGACTTAAGATTCTCCGTTGGTGACTTGGTGTTTGTCAAGATTTCTCCGTTGAAGAGCGTGATACGATTTGGCAGGAGAGGCAAGTTAGCACCAAGATTTGTTGGCCCATTCCCTGTTCTTGAACCAGTCGGGAATTTGGCGTATAGAGTTGACTAACCAGAGAAGATGGCGGGAGTTCACAACGTATTTCATGTTTCCCAATTGAGGAAGTTCGTTCCCGACCCGGATATGACTATTTCACCTGATCAGTTAGAGGACTTCGAAGTAGAACTCGAGGCGGTTGGGAACCGCAAGCCGACCCGTATTGTCGAGCACGACATAAAGCAACTTCGAAGGAAGGCGGTGAAGCTAGTCAAGGTTCAGTGGGGCGAGTACGAGAATAATTGCACTTCGGAGACAGAGGAGAACATTAGGAAGACATATCCAGAACTCTTCGCCTAGTAAGATTTTAACTTCAATTTAGTTTTCCGCATGCTAGGATAGGCTTGTTTGCTTGTTTTTCATGTTTGATTGTTGTATGTGGCTGTTAGGCATGCGGGATCTTTTGTATGTTTTGGGTTAAGGAATTTCGGGGACGAAATTTCTTAAGGGGGGAAGAGTGTAACGATCCGTATTCTACGCATCATAGGATCGTAGGATATTTATTTCTTTCACATACGAAGTCGTATAGTCATGTAACTTTGGGAGACGACTATTCGGGTCATTTCCCATGTTCATGATTTTTGTTGATTTTTAAATGACCATTTTACCCCTAGTTAGTACTGTTTTGGCCATAACTTTTGACTGGATAGGAATTTTGACCTGAAATCACCTCCATTGGCTCCGGATGATGGTTTACAATTCTGTAGAGTGGTCAGGTTAGCCAAACGGACTCACCGTTTGAGAGATATGGCTGAAACAAGTTTCAGATAGTGAAAAACAGCTTAATTGGGCTTAACCGGGTGATTAACAGCTAGGCCTAATGGGGGATTTCGGGATTAGGGTAAGGAGGAGGCTGAAATCAGTTAGAGAACAATTTTATTCTCATTTCCCAACCGCCACTTTCTTACTTGCAACCCTAGCAATGGCCTCCAACACCCAAATTACCTTCTAATCACTTTCTAATCAAGTTTTGGCTTAATCTACATCAAATTAAGGAGAGAAAACACGAAAGCAAGGCTAGAGCTGCTGTTAGACGTTAGAATTCGCCCAAATCAGCAAGGTTTCAGTTCTGGGAATTTCGTTTGTGGCCAAGGTGAGTGATTAGCATCGTTTTGGCACTAATTACAGTTAATTAAGGGTAATTAGTGAAGATTAGCGAATTTATACACTAATAAATTCTGGAAAAATGTTTAGAAATTCTTAAATAATATTTTATGCCTCTGTTAGAAATTTGGTTCGATTTGGTTAAGTTTTATTAACTCTATGATTAGTTTTACTTAAACATGCTTAAGGGGAAAGATGGGATTTTGGGTATATTTGATCCATTTTGACATGTAAATTCATCGTTTTCGTGTTTGTGGTTAGTTGGTTATGTTGCTATGACTATTTGTGATGATTTGTGATTGATTAGTATAGTTAGATTTGTCGAAAACGTCGTCGAACGGCGTAAACAAGTTGCTGGAAAAAGTTACAGAAAGTTGTGCAGGGTTTCGGATCGGATCGGATAAGGGCTCGGATCGGATAGGAGACCTGGGCAAGGAACCCGACCCGAACTGGAGTCTGGCACAAATGAGGCTAGGCAAAAAGGAAGGCCATGTTGGTTAAGCTGGGGATCGGATCGACTCAGGGACGAAGGGCTCGGATCGGAACATGACACCTGGGAGGACTGGCAAGAGGGAATGCCACGTTAATTGAACTGGGATCGGATCAGATGAAGAAGGAGGGATCGGATCAGAGCACGTGAAGAACGAGGGAGCGGATCGGAGCGGAAGCACGAACTGGAAGGGAGATGGCACCCGACCCGACCCGGAGGAGGACACCCGAACCGACCCGAAGTGGAATACCCGAACCGACGCGACGCTGTGGACCCGAACCGAACCGCTACAGGAGAAGACTACGAACCAACCCGAAGTAGAGGACCCGACCCGAACCGATGGCTAGAAGGAGAACCCGACCCGACCCAGTATTGACCAATAACCCGAGATGCAAAGGTAGTCCAATATGGGAAGTTAGAGCTCAGGATCCAGTTGGGATCCGATGAGTTCACTTCATGATTGGGCTTTGCTGCGGGACGTGTGCCAAGGGGCAGTTGATGTCTATGACTTTGGATCACTATGTATGGGAGGTACGTGAACGGATTCAGGGCTGCAGTGGCCTTGGTACGACTAAAGAGGTATAGACCAATGAAGTGGGGTCATTTGTAAAGATTTGGTCATGACTCCATGTGGTAAGCTTGGTAGTAGCAGTAGTTGTACAAGTCGAACTCCGTCACTACTTCGATGGGTCTAGTGATTGACAGTGGTGGACATCGTATGCTTTACGTACTGAGTGAGAGATGTGAGGATGGTTTCTGTGGATGATTTGTTTGCTATCATTATGACATGCACACCCCACCCCCGTATTCTTTACACTATTTATTATGGCACCTTAGAGTACTGTACGTTATGTGGTACTAACTCTTTGGTTACAGATCCAGGTTCAGGTATGGTTTAGTATGCCTGTCATTATTCTGTTTAGTTGCTTATCGCTCATACCAGGCTTTATGTCTGACCCAGAGTTTTATGTCTACTCTTATTACTCTGGGTGCTCACACGAGCAGACTAGAGACAGGTTAGCTGGTGATGCACGGGTAGATGATCCGGAGACGAGCAGGAGGCTACCACGTATGGTATATATATATATATATATATATATATATAGTATTCTCCCTGTGTTGTTGAAGATCACCGCTTGGGCATTAGTAATGCATCTTCTACTTCAGTTTTCTTTTGTTTTAGAGAGAGTAAATTTGGAAAGTTGTAATAAGCTGTATTTGGTTTTATGTCAAGTACGTTATTATTATATTTTATTCCATGCGCTGTGAGACATTCTACAGGTTCCTCGTTTAGTTAATTCCCTTCTTTCCTTTCTCCGGACGTCCGTCCCATGCTAGTCGGGCATGTGTACAACGCACTCTCGGAGGAAATGCAGGCTGGTGCGGGGCGGGCCGTCACACTTGGTATCAGAGCTCTAGGTTGCGTAGTTAACCTAGGTAAAGACACTAGGGAGAGATAGTACGTATATGAGAGCGCGTAATTGTGATTATTTTGGTTTTCAAAAGCTATATATGTATATACTATTAGTAGTATAAGAATGAAGTCATGCTGCACTAGCACCACTATGGGGTCGTTAATCGTTCCCTTTTTCAGATTGACGATGAGCCGGTATACTAGAGGTGCTGGTAGGGGAGCCAATAATGGGAATGCCGCTGACATGAGGACGATGTTTACTGACCTCATGAGAGAGATGCTAAGAGATGTGCATAGGGCAGCTCCCAATGGTGGAAATGGTGGTGGTCCAATAGTGCAGGCGCCTAGAGTCGACTTCGCCAAGCTGAATAAGGATTATACTAGCCTTGGTGGGAAGCCGTTCCATGGAACGGAGTCAGCTACAGATGTTCAGGATTGGTTGGATAGTTGCGAACGTATCTTCGAGGATATGGGTATCGAGGATGCGATGAAGAGAAAGCTAGCGTCCCGTCAGCTGCAAGGGCAGGCAATGAATTGGTGGAATGCTATAAAGGCAGCTACTCCTGAAGATCAGATTACTTGGGAGCAGTTTAAGGCTCACTTTAGCGAGAAGTTCATTCCAGCTGCTCAGAAGTCAGTGCTGTTTAAGAAATTCTTGGAGCTCAAGAAGAATGGCAGAGCTGTCTCGGAGTATATTGCTGAATTCGACACTTTGTCGAAATATGGTTTATCCCTAATAGATACTGCCGAGAAGAAGAATGAGAAATTCATAACTGGTTTCGATCAGTACTTGGGGGAAAGGCTTACTAACCACATCGATGAGACATTTGAATCGAGTGTGGGGAAAGCATTAAGATCAGAAAGTCTCTACCCTAAGCCGAAGACTGAGGTTGCATCCGCAGATGAGCCAAAGCCACAAGCAAGTGGTGGAGGCAAGGGTGGTTCCCAGAATAAGAGAAAGCAGAGTCAGACTAAGGATGGCTAGAAGAAAAAGAATAAGCAAGATGTTGAGTGCTTCAGCTGTGGTAAGAAGGGCCAGTATGCTAGTAATTGTCAGGCCAAGCCAGCGGATAGGAAGTGCTTCAACTGTGGCCAAATGGGACATCACAAGGACAAGTGTCCGCAACCCCCTAAAGGAAAGCAAATGGTGAAAGCCTACGCCCTTAATGCTATTCCTTCTTTGTCAAATGCCCCAACTGCGGCGGAGAAGGGAAAGAATGTCGTCATTCAAGGTATGCTTTCTGTTTATTATGTTCCTGTTAGAGTTTTGTTTGATACCGGAGCTTCCAGTTCTTTCATATCTAGTGACCTGGTAGAAAGGTTGGGATTGGAGCCCAAGATTGTCGATAGACCTTTAGTAGTGACGAACCCTATTGGCGGTTCGACTAGCCTTAGCATGATTTGTCGTAATGTGGTCTTGTCGAGTCATGGATGCATATTTGTTTGTGATTGCTTTGTTTTGGGCTTTACTGGGTTTGGCATTATTTTAGGAGTAGATTGGCCCCGAAGATACGGGGTGGTGGTAGACTGTGAGGGCTTTTTGGTGACAGCTAGAGCAGATGATGGGCGGAGGATAGTGTTTGGTGGTCTACCCAGTGAGGGGGTATTGGCTAGTTTTCTAAACTCCCTCGACATTCCGCATAGTGAGTTGTCAGGTTTGCCCGTGGTTGGCCAGTATGCGGATGTTTTCGAGGAAGTGACCGGGCTTCCACCACACCGAGAGATTGAGTTCCATATTGATTTGGTAAAAGATGCCAGACCTATAGTGATGCCACTTCGTCGTGTGGCACCAAGAGAGCAGCGAGAACTCGAGGTGCAAGTCAGCGATCTTTTGAAGAAGGGATTTATCAGAAGGAGTGTTTCTGAATGGGGAGCGCCAGTTGTGTTTGCTACCAAGGCGGATGGTTCCCTTCGTTTGTGTGTAGACTACCGCGAGTTGAATAAAGTGACGAGGAAGAACAAGTATCCTCTACCGCGGATAGATGATTTGTTCGATCAGTTGAGTGGCGCGAGAGTATTTTCTTAGTTGGATCTCGCGACAGGTTTTCATCATCTTAGAGTGGAAGCTGAGAGTATAGCTAAAACGACATTTCGAATGCCGTCTGGATTTTATGAGTGGTTGGTCATGCCATTCGGGCTGACCAATGCCCCAGCATATTTTGTGGATCTTATGAATAGGGTATTCAGAGATCAGTTGCATAAGTTTGTCCTTGTGTTCGTTGATGATATTTTGGTCTACTCGAGGACAAAGGATGAACACAAGGAACATTTAAGAATAGTGATGGAGGTGTTGAGAAAACACCAATTGAAAGCAAAGTTTTCTAAGTGTCACATCTAAAAGAGGGAAGTGAGGTTCTTGGGCCATGTTGTATCAGAGAATGGTATTGCCGTGGACCCGGCAAAGGTGGCTACGGTACAGGATTGGCCTACGCCCAAGAATGCAACGGATGTAAGAAGTTTCTTGGGGTAAGCTTGATATTATCGTAAGTTTATCCAAGGTTTCTCCAAGATAACAGCACCATTGACCCAGTTGACCAAGAAGAATCAAGCTTTTGTCTGGGATGAAAGGTGCGAGAATGCATTCAAGAGTCTAAAGGACAAGTTGACATGCGCACCAGTGTTAGTCATTCCTAAGGGGAATGAAGAGATGACGGTATACACGAATGCCTGTGGTACCGGACTGGGTGCTGTATTGATGCAAGGCGGTAGGGTTGTAGCTTATGCAAGTCGGCAATTGAAACCGCACGAGAGAAGATACCCTACCCATGATTTGGAATTGTCAGCGATCGTGTTTGCATTGAAGATGTGGAGGCACTATCTCTTGGGAGAAAGATTTGAGTTGTTCACAGATCATAAGTCGTTGAAGTATCTCTTCTCCCAGAAGGATCTAAATCTCCGGCAACAAAGGTGGTTAGAATTTTTGGCTTCCTATGAGTTTGATATCGCATATACACCGGGAAAGGGCAACACGGTAGCCGATGCGTTGAGTAGAAGACATGCCAGTTTAGGGGCTATGTTTCTAGAATGGAAGCAACTAGAGTATATCGCGGGGTTTGATTTCGGACCAAAGTGCGAATTGGATCCAGAAATGTTAGCAAGTTTGACGGTCAGACCAACTTTGATTGAGCGGATCGGCTCTAGTCAGAGGGACGATCCTAACCTATTGGAAATCATCTCCAAGTTAGAGATTGGTATCGATGAGGAGATGAACAAGTATGGGCTTGATCGAGATGGATGGCTTAGAAAGGATGGAAGACTAGTCGTACCCAATGTCAATGGATTGAGGGATGAAGTGCTTAGAGAGTGTCATCACTCAAAACTGACTATACACCCCGGTGGTAATAAGATGTATCGAGACATGAAGCAGACCTACTACGGGGAAGGGATGAAAAGAGACATTTGGAAGTTCATATCCAAGTGCATGAATTGCCAGCTAGTTAAAGCCGAGCAAAAGAAGCCTAGTGGGTTGTTACAGCCATTAGAAATTCCTTAAAGGAAATGGGAGCAAGTCTCGATGGATTTCATCGATGGTTTACCAAGGACTAGATCGGGACATGATATCATTTGGGTAATCGTGGATCGATTGACTAAGAGTGCAAGATTCATACCAGTCAAATCGACCAGAACGGCAGCTAAGTTAGCAGAATTGTATATGAAGTGGGTAGTGAGATTTCATGGAGTACCTAAAAGCATTGTGAGTGACCGAGACCCGTTGTTCACTAGTGGGTTTTGGAAGAGCTTACAAGAGGCTTTAGGGTCAGAGTTACATCTCAGTACCGCATATCATCCTCAGACCGACGGTCAGACGGAGAGGGTGAATCGTATTTTGGAAGATCTCTTGAGAGCATGTATATTGGATTTTGGTGGATCATGGGATGACCATTTGCATCTAGTAGAGTTTGCATATAATAATAGCTACCAATCCAGTATCGGTATGGCTCCGTTTGAAGCTTTGTACGGAAGACCGTGCAACTCACCATCATGTTGGATAGAAACTAGCGAGAAGTTTATGCTTGGACCAGATGTGGTGAGGGAAACTTCAGATAAGATTAAGATCATTTGACAACGAATGAAGGCTGCCCAAGATAGGAAGAAGAGTTATGCCGATAAGAGGAGAAGAGACTTAAGATTCTCCGTTGGTGACTTGGTGTTTGTCAAGACTTCTCCGTTGAAGAGCGTGATACGATTTGGCAGGAGAGGCAAGTTAGCACCAAGATTTGTTGGCCCATTCCCTGTTCTTGAACCAGTCGGGAATTTGGCGTATAGAGTTGACTTACCAGAGAAGATGGAGGTAGTTCACAACGTATTTCATGTTTCCCAATTGAGGAAGTTCGTTCCCGACCCGGATATGACTATTTCACCTGATAAGTTAGAGGACTTCGAAGTAGAACCCGAGGGGGTTGGGAACCGCAAGCCGACCCGTATTGTCGAGCACGACATGAAGCAACTTCGAAGGAAGGCGGTGAAGCTAGTCAAGGTTCAGTGGGGCGAGGATGAGAATAATTGCACTTGGGAGACAGAGGAGAACATTAGGAAGACATATCCAGAACTCTTCGCCTGTTAATATTTTAACTTCAATTTAGTTTTCCGCATGCTAGGATAGGCTTGTTTGCTTTTTTAGCATGTTTGATTGTTGTATGTGGCTGTTAGGAATGCGGGATCTTTTGTATGTTTTGGGTTAAGGAATTTCGGGGACGAAATTTCTTAAGGGGGAAGAGTGTAACCACCCGTATTCTACGCATCATAGGATCATAGGATCATAGGACATTTATTTCTTTCACATACGAAGTCATATGGTCATGTAACTTTGGGAGACGACTATTGGGGTCATTTCCCATGTTCACGATTTTTGTCGATTTTTAAATGACCATTTTACCCCAAGTTGGTACTGTTTTGGCCATAACTTTTGACTGGAAAGGAATTTTGACCTGAAACCACTTCCATTGGATCCAGATGATGGTTTAGAATTCCGTAGAGTGGTCATATTAGTCAAACGGCTCACCGTTGGGAAGATATGGCTGAAACAGGTTTCAAATAGTGAAAAACGACTTAATTGGGCTTAATCGGGTGATTAACAGCTAGGCCCAATGGGGGATTTCGGGATTAGGGTAAGGAGGAGGCTGAAATCAGTTAGAGAATGATTTTATTCTCATTTCCCAGCCGCCACTTTCTTTCTTGCAACCCTAGCAATGGCCTCCAACACCCAAATCACCTTCTAATCACTTTCTAATCAAGTTTTGGCTTAATCTACATCAAATTAAGGAGAGAAAACACGAAAGCAAGGCTAGAGCTGCTGTTAGACGGTAGAATTCGTCCAAATCAGCAAGGTTTCATTTCTGAGAATTTCGTTTGTGGCCAAGGTGAGTGATTAGCATTGTTTTGGCACTAATTAAGGGTAATTAGTGAAGATTAGCGAATTTATACACTAATAATTTCTGGAAAAATGTTTAGAAATTCTTAAATAATATTCTATGTCTCTGTTAGAAATTTGGTTCGATTAGGTTAAGTTTTGTTAACTCTATGATTAGTTTTACTTAAACATGCTTAAGGGGAAAGATGGAATTTTGGGTATATCTGATCCATTTTGACATGTAAATTCATCGTTTTGGTGTTTGTGGTTAGTTGGATATGTTGCTAAGACTGTTTGGGATGATTTGTGATTGATTAGTATAGTTAGATTTGTCGAAAACGTCGTCGAATGGCGTAAACAAGTTACTGGAAAAAGTTGCAGAAAGTTGTGCAGGGTTTCAGATCGGATCGGATATGGGCTCGGATCGGATAGGAGACCTAGGCAAGGAACCCGACCCGAACTAGAGTCTGGCACAAACGAGGCTAGGCAAAAAGGAAGCCCATGTTGGTTAAGCTGGGGATCGGATCGACTCAGGGACGAAGGGCTCGGATCGGAACTTGACACTTGGGAGGACTGGCAAGAGGGAAGGCCACGTTAATTGAACTGGGATCGGATCAGATGAAGAAGGAGGGATCGGATCGGAGCACGTGAAGAACGAGGGAGCGGATCGGAGCGGAAGCACGAACTGGAAGGGAGATGGCACCCGACCCGACCCGGAGGAGGACACCCGACCCGACCTGAAGTGGAATACCCGACACGAACCGACGCGACGCTGTGGACCCGAACCGAACCGCTACAGGAGAAGACTACGAACTGACCCGAAGTAGAGGACCCGAACCGAACCGATGGCTAGAAGGAGAACCCGACCCGACCCAGTATTGACCAATAACCCGAGATGCAAAGGTAGTCCAATATGGGAATTTAGAGCTCAGGATCCAATTGGGAACCGATGAGTTCACTTCATGATTGGGCTTTGCTGCGGGACGTGTGCCAAGGGGCAGTAGATGTCTATGACTTTGGACCACTATGTATGGGAGGTACGTGAACGGATTCAGGGCTGCAGTGGCCTAGGTATGACTAAAGAGCTATAGACCAATGAAGGTGGGTCATTTGTAAAGATTTGGTCATGACTCCATGTGGTAAGCTTGGTAGTAGCAGTAGTTGTACAAGTCGAACTCCATCACTACTTCGATGGGTCTAGTGATTGACAGTGGTGGACATCGTATGCTTTACGTACTGAGTGAGAGATGTGAGGATGGTTGCTATGGATGATTTGTTTGCTATCATTATGACATGCACACCCCACCCCCGTATTCTTTACACTATTTATTATGGCACCTTAGAGTACTGTACGGTATGTAGTACTAACTCTTTGGTTGCAGGTCCAGGTTCAGGTATGGTTTAGTATACCTTTCATTATTCTGTTTAGAAGCTTATCGCTCATACCAGGCTTTATGTCTGACCCAGAGTTTTATGTCTCCTGTTATTACTCTGGGTGCTCACACGAGCAGACTAGAGACAGGTTAGCTGGTGATGCACGGGTAGATGATCCAGAGACGAGCAGGAGGCTTCCACGTATGGTATATATATATATATATATATATATATATATATATAGTATTCTCCCTGTGTTGTTGAAGATCACCGCTTGGGCATTAGTAGTGCATCTTCTACTTCAGTTTTATTTTGTTTTAGAGAGAGTAAATTTGGAAAGTTGTAATAAGCTGTATTTGGATTTCCGCTGCTCTGATGTTGATGTTGGTTTTAGTTATCTGCTTATGCACTGTCTCACCTGTTTTATGTTAAGTACGTTATTATTATATTTTATTCCATGCGCTGTGAGACATTCTACAGGTTCCTCGTTTAGTTAATTCCCTTCTTTCCTTTCTTCTGATGACCGTCCCGTGCTAGTCTAGCATGTGTACAGCGCACTGTCGGAGGAAATGCAGGCTGGTGCGGGGCGGGCCGTCACAAAAATAGTCAATATTTTGACGGTTCAAAATACGCTGTGTGAACAAACGGAGTCGGAATTCAATGAAACCAGTTTCGTTGGGACCGTAATGTCAAACTTTAGCTGCATGTCCTGTTTCGTGATTTTTGGGTATCGTGTGTGATGTAGGAATTTTTAAGGACATATACAAGTAGCGTTTGCTTAGATATTAATAAAATAGTCAAATAAAAAAATAACAAAACCATTCTATATAAACACCACATTCACCCTCTAAACCTAAACCCATTTTCTTTGGTCAACAGAACCCGCCGCTTCTTTTATTTCTTCCTCAATGTGGAAAAGCCACTTTCAAAAATCAAAGTAAAATGAAATGAAATCCTATAAATCTGCAAATATATACTTTTGAACTCCTGTGAGGATTCTCTTCATGCTGGTGCCATTTTAGAAACTTGGGACGTCGATTATTGGAAACTCCATATGGACAACCGAGTTAGGGCTGGGGTTTATGGGCGCCTGACACGGAGTTGGGTCGAGTGGATAATCGTACAGTGTTCGGGAGGAGTAAGCGCACGGATGAAAGGAGTTTGGGGGAGTTCAGTGAATATTTTTGACGCGTGGTGTACAGTGTGAGACGTTGAAGCCTGGAATACGAAAGTGCCATGATGGGTGCGAGAGCTTTAACGTGGTGATAGGCCGATAGAGGGTGTGGAGGAGATTGCAATGGTGTAAATGGTTTTTGAAACCATGGAGGAGGTTTGTGGTGGTAGTTCGGCCACGTTGTGGAGTTGCTGAGCTCATGTTTTACAGAGGATAGAGGAAGAAGGTTTGGCAGAGGCGGGTTGGGTGTTTTGGTAGATGGGCCGGGTTGGTTTCAAGGGGTGAGGCCCAACAATTTTAAAATCCATGTTTTATTTTATTTTAAAAATGTACCTTAACTTGTAACCTTTATATCTCGGTCATACGAAATCATAATTTGACGAAACAAGAACCGTTGGGATCGTATGGACGGTGGCTACACACTGGGACTGACTGGGAGAGAATCGAAGCTCATTACAATTTATAGCAAAAAAATTGTCTGTCTGAATCAAGCGATGGTTATCGTTATTAACGACGATCATCCAATGTGAGTAAAACTCATCAACTCTGAATAGTTACATTTTTATAATGTATTCTTAGAACTGATAATTATCTGTTGATTGATGTGTGTTGACTGTTTGAATTAACTGTTGAATAATTGGTGGAAAGTATAGATAACGATATATATAAATTGTTAATCGAATGTTGATTCTGTTATACAAATATTTTATATTCGTGTTATTGGTGTTGTTTAACATCTGTGATGCAGGAAAACAGGTAAGAGGGTTCCAACAGGATTCCTCAATATTTATAATACTGTTTGTTTTAATATATTGTGTTATATGATGTGATGTATTATCTGTGATTGATTATAATGACACTAATCCTGTCATTTGGTAGTGTTGAATACGAAAAGAAATATTGGGACAGAACAGGGAAATTTCAAACTTTGTATTGAAATAGAATATTTATAAAATCAAGGGATTTTATAAAAAGGAATTTAATAAAGAAAATATTTATAAAATCAAAGAATTTTATAAAATGGATTATTTACTTAGAAAGTAAATAGAAAGAATAAAGAAATATTTATTTAGGGAATAAATAAAGATGAAAAGGAAATATTTGTAAACCATTTACAAATAGAACTGAAAAAGGATTTATTTATTTAGAAAATAAATAAGATATTATAAGGGATATTTATTTGTTAAATAAATAGGGTTGAAAAAAGGATTATTTACTTAGGGAAATAAATAGAAATTATAAAGAAATATTTATTTAGGGAATAAATAAAGATGAAAAGGAAATATTTGTAAACCATTTACAAATATAATTGAAAAAGGATTTATTTATTTAGAAAGTAAATAAGATATTATAAGGGATATTTATTTGTAAAATAAATAGGATAATGAAAAGGAAAATATTTGTGAAACAAATATAAAAGAAAATATTTGTGAAACGAATTAGAAAGGAAATATTTGTAAACCATTTACAAATAGAATTGGAAAGGAAATATTTGTAAAACATTTACAAACAGAGTTATAAAGAGGAATATTTATTTGGTAAATAAATAGAATTAAACCAAAGGAATATTACAAAATGAATAGGAAAGGGAAATTTGTTTTTAACAAATAAATGGAAAAAGAATTATTTAAAGTGGAATTGAATAGCAATCTGTTTTAACAGATAAATTGGGAAGATTAATTTATAAACAATATTTTATAAATTAAGTAAAATAGTTATCAGTGGATAAATAGAATATATAAGTCAGGACTTATACAGAGAAGTAAGTATCGATTTCAACATGGATATTTGAAACTGAATCAGGACGAAGGGTAAATTGGATAGGGTTAACCAGTTAGAGTTAACAAGTTAGAGTTAATAAATTGAGTTAATCAATTAGAGTTAGAGTTAATCAATTAGAAGTTAACCCAAAGGAGTTAATCGATTAGAGTAAATCCAAAGAAGTTAATCGATTAAAGTTAACCCAAAAGAGTTAATCAATTAGAATTAAAGTTAATCGAATAGAATTAATCGAATAGAATAAATTGAATTGAGTTAATCAACTAGAGTTAATCAATTAGATTTAGAGTTAATCGATTAGAGTTAGAATTAATCGAGTTAAAGTTAATGGAGTTAGAGTTAATTAATTTGAGTTAATCGAATATAGTTTATTCGAATAGAGTTAAAGGAGTTAATCGAATATAGTTTATTCGAATAGTGTTAAAGGAGTTAATCGAATATAGTTTATTCGAAAGGAGTAATCAAATTTAGTTATTCGAAAGGGGTTAAATCGAATTTAGTTATTCGAAGTGAATAAATCGAATATAAGTTATTCGAAGAGAGATTTCGAATATAAGTTATTCGAAGAGAGATGATTGAATATAAGTTATTCGAAGAGAGATAATCGAATACAGGTTATTCAAAGAAGAGTTAATCAAATAGAGATTACTCGAAAGAGAATTATACGTCGAGTTCAATTATATTGAATTCGGGAAAGTAATATTTACTTTCCAGTTTTTAAATCAAGAGTATACACTAATAAATTAGGGTTTTGTTTAATTATTCGAATTAAGGAATAAAAGTTATATTATGAATTTAGATATTTTAGAAGTAGGGATTATAACGCTATAGTTATAATCAATGTTTTCAGTAAAGAAGTGGATTCGTAAATTTAATCCGAGCGAGACGTAAAGAAGTTTGTTAAAGGTTTAAAAGATAAACTTTGACTATATCGAAGTTAAAAAGTTGTTCAGTTAAGGTCTGAGTGGTATTTATACCCTAACTTGATTGACTTCCTTCTTAACTAAGGAACGGTAAGGTTTGATAGTGAATGATGGTTAAGTGAATTTAGTAAATGGTTTGAGTTGGCACAACGATGTTTTATTTAAACATCAGTTTAAATCCAGTGAAGTTTGGAAATGTTTTCAAATAAGAATCAGAAATGTTTTCTGATAATAGATAATAAGAATTTAGAATATATGGAAACATGAGATAAGTAAATTAACGAACTAAAGAGATAAATGTTAAATGATGATTGATCGATATAATTTCCATCTGGAAATAATATCGTTGTTTGCACACGTGTTTTTCTTTGATACTTAAATCACAGACTATCAAAGTTTTGACCATTTTAATGTTGTTAATTTGGAGAAACCGGTTGGATTATTATCCGAAGAACCACTCCGTATTGGCTTAAGAGTTGTGAATCATATATGCCAAAGATAATTGAAGACGGAGTAAAGTGCAAGGGCTGTTGTATAAATCTTAGGTAAAGATTGCCTAAGATGGATGTAATGAATGGTGCCTTCGGTTTGTCATGTCCAAGGACGACCTATATGGAAGAATGTATGATAGAGTATATTTAATAGATCGCGTAAGTTGATCTCTTCAAATGTATTTACGTTTGGCGGCGGAGGAATTCGTTTCTCTTAGCTGTATACCCGTGGTATTTTTGGGGAAATCAATTTGTGATTTGGCGGGTATGACGATGTGACATTCAAAGTGAATAAATGTGCAATCTGTCAGAGATAAGTGTGGCCTCTAGCCTCACAACTGGGAAATGACAAAAATCGGGCAGGCAGCATGGCTATGTAGGTCGCACCTATTAGGGTGTATAATCAACTGATCTAGAGTTTCATTTACTTCTAAAAATCTATTGTCGATGCTGTCCCATTCGGGAAACGGTTGCTGATCCCAACCGTTGGTGATATACATTCGATACACTCAAGCGAAATGAGTGGTCGGTCATGTGTGGTCGGGTTGCAAGATGTTCTTGTTGAACCCAGTGTATTCCTCTTTAGAGGTACACTAGCGAAAGGTGGTTCCATACTTTGTCATAGTTGGAAATCCATTACCCAATATGTGCTTGCGGTTTTAATTGTATACTATATATGTAGAACGTGAGATGAAAGCATTTCTCCTAGATGATTATTATGTTGTGGTTGATAGACATTATTATAATATCAAGGAGTTTTGATATAAAGATTATTTTGGATTCTCATAAGGGAAAACCCGTTCCGTTATATGGCGTGGTCTTATGAGATACCGTTTAATGGCTCAAACTGTTTTAAACTGTTTTACTCATACCAGTCCCATGACTGACCCGGAGTTTATTTTGTTTTGTTCCCCCCAAACTCTTGGGTGCCCAATTTTGTACGGACAGTCAAGTAGTCGTGATTTACAGATACTTGAAGAGCTGGAGAAGGAGGCTTCAGGATTTTATATAGCTATTGTTATTCCGCTGTGTTGTAAGTGCTGTACTTGATAATGATATGTATATTCAAGTACAATCTTTGATTTCAAAGTTATGTTATATTTTTTCGTTTAGCTGTAAGATTCGTGTTACTCTGATGTTGTATGTTCTTCTTCTTCTTCTATTCTAAGTTTCTATCTTATCTATTCTCACCCTCTAATTTCTTTCATGGACTATCCGGTATTTTACGATGCTTGAGTAGTCGACATCGTGGTTATGTCGAGTACTCAGGATCGCAAGAACCCTAGGTCGTTACAAATACATTAGGTTCAGCAAGAACATCTTATAACCCGGCCACACATGACCGGTCACTCATTTCACGTGAGTGTACCGAATATATTATCACCTTATGGTTGGCGCCAACATAACCATTCCCGGGAGAAACAAAAGCGAAAGAAGTAACAAAATGAATATTCTCCAGATGGTGAAATATACCCTAATTGGGAGCAACCCACTTAGCCATGCTTCCTGCCCGTTTTTTGTCGTTTCCGGATTGTGAGGCTTGAGGTCATAACTTACCTTTTAGAACAACACATCTTCATTCACTTTGAATGACACATCGTCAAACCCATCAAATCACAAATTGACTTCCCCAAAACCATAGCTATAAAGCTAAGAGAAACAAATTCCTCCACCACCAAACATAGTTTTGAAGAAATCAACTTATGCGATCTGTTAGGCATACTCTGTCCGACATTCGTCCATACAAGTTGTCCTGGGACTGGACAAATCAAAAGAACTATCCTGTAAATCTATCTTCGGAAATTTCTACCTAGGATCGACAAGACAGCCCTTGCATAAACTCCGTCTTCAATGGTCTTCAACTTGACTTCGAATTAATCAACTCCTAGGCCGAAACAAAGTGGTATTCGGATATCATTTAGAAACCAGTCCCGGCCTCTTAGAATCGATGAACGTTAATATCTTTTAAGGTCAAGTGATACTTAAAGGAATCAGATCAATATATTTCATTTGTGTTCCTTATTTGATTATCAAGACTTATCAACTAAAAATATTTAACATATAAGATCTCATATCTCAACTGTTGTTTGTATAAGTTAATATTAACGAGATATGATTAAACAAGTTAATTGGGTCATGTCACACAATATCATCAATTGAATCAACAAATCAGTTATCACAACAAATCTATCTATCATAATTCAATGGTCCAAATAATCGTCATTCATTACTTTATTGATCTCGGAAAATAATCTTTTTCAAATCATATTTAACTAAGATTTAATTTTGTTTAAGAATCCCATTCATCGATCATATTATCAACCATATTTAAATAAATAAAAATATATATGTCTTATAAATATAATTACTATTTTATTTCTTTAGATGAATAATTAATTTACTATATATTGTTAGTTTAAATATTTATTTAAAACGGAAAGTAAACGTTAGTTTCCTTAATTGATTGTCAATTCAAAATCCCATGTCGATTCATTTCTATATCCCATTTATTTTCTGAACTTTAGAATAATCTTATCGGTACTGGTCTTACCAAATTTCTTTTACCGATAATCCTTACAACCATTCTCTTCTGCAAACCACCTGCTTCTAAAGTTATTCACTGTGAATATTATTTCCTCTCGTCTTGCTATCATATCCACTCGATTTCATTAATAATCACTGGAACATAGTTAAATTATGTTTATCTAGTTCCTATTCACATGAATTCCATTATTTTGTTTAATCACTGTTAATCTAACTTTTCAATCATTTACTTGATTTATTATATATATATATATATATACACATATCGATCTAAGTCGATAACAAATTAAAAATAACATTTCGATGTTCCAAACAATTTGTTCATCATAACACATATGTTACCGACGATCAGTTATCTTCCATGAATTATTATATCTAGTCAATTACAGTTCAACTAATTTGACATGAACTAATCGCTTGTCTTTTTAGAAATAAGAGATCCATATTTTATTCTAATTTAATTTAATTAGGAAAGAAATAATTTAATTTTTTATTTATTTATTTTAAATAAAATAACCGCGTCAAATTCTGACAAAGTACAACTCAGCCCACTACGATGATCGTCTGATTATCTACTATCATTTCCATTACTGATTTCATTAAATCATTTTCTCCTATTCCTTTAGGTGGATATATTTATATATATCATAATTTTATTTTTTTAAGAAATTCTTTTATTCATTTTCTACAAATTCTATACTCTTTCCTTTATATTTATTTTCTTCTTCCCTTGCTTTTTATTTCTCCCTTTCATTTACTTTTTCTTTTCTTCCTTTCCCTTATTTTCTTTTACTTCTTTTCTATCATTTATCACTTTGTTTTATTTTCAGCTGAAGCCCAATAGTTTGTAGGCCCAACTCCTTTTCTTTTCCTTGTTTCGATTCACATTCTCTTTCCCCATTTTACCGAAGCCCATTCGGCCTAGTGCTTGCTACAGGCCTGAAATCCTCCCTTCTTTGTTTCTTCTCCCTTTATTTCTTCTTTTTCCTGTAACCAGTTCGATTATCCCACGTTAAAATTTTTCCTGCACCATCTCCCATATTCTTACTATAATCAATCGAGTGCTATAGAACTCAACTCCAAATACTAATAATCGTCAAAAGTTCTCCTATAATATTAAATACCCTGGTAATGCCAAACTTAACAACGACATTTTCAAGTATAGGAAATATATTTCATATCACCATAGTTGTTAATCAAACTAAACTCAGTTTCAAATCAAACTTTTGACAACACAGTGACTGGGTCACTGTAATGACCCGTATTTTTCGGTCAAATAATTTATTTATTTAATTATTTAAAATAATTGATTAGTAATTTACAGGTTGTATAATAAAATAATAAGGAATATTTAATTAATATAATAATAGAATAATATATTTAATTCAGAAATAATCAAAAATAGTGGAATTCACAATATTGTGTAATTTGGATTATTTAAAATATTTAATTCAGTTTAGAATCGGATTAGGATAATGAATATATTATTTGAACGACAGTTGAATGTATAAATTATATTATATATATAACCGAGCTCGAAATGGCGTGGTAGTTCTTAATTTGGCGATTTGAACTTTAAACGAATATACAGAAGCCGTTTCAAATCGAAATTCTGTGAAACAAGAAACTTCAGAGCTGGTGAAGTATATTTTTCTAGTGAAGAGAAAAATCGAAATTTCATCATGCAGATTTTGATTTATGTCCAAACCAAATTTTAGAAAATTCGCTGTGGAATTCCTTTATAATTTATAACGATATATAAAAGGAATTTCATTATAAATCGAATATCAATTTAATTGGGATTTGAAATATCAAGTTAGAAATTCATATAGGAATATTATAGAGTTGTATGATATTCTGTTGTGAATATATAAGATAATATTTATTTATAAATATTTAATTTAATTAATTTTAATATATTTAATATTTAAAATGGTTTATTTAGAGCTTTAAAAGTAGTCAGTTTTGCAAATGACCTCGGTTTTCGATGAAACCAATTTTGTTGGATCCGCAATATTAAATTATTTCTAGATTTCAATTTCCGTGATTTATGAAGTCAGTGTGTGGCCGTACGGGATTTTAATGTGAAATACAGTCGATAATTTGACCTATAAAAATACGCTATGCGAGCAAACGGAGTCGGAATTCGACGAAACCAATTTCGTTGGGACCGTAATGTCAAACTGTAGCTGCATGTCCATTTTCGTGATTTTTGGATATCGTGTGTGATCACACTGGTTTTTAGAAGTCAAAAACGAATATAAAATGATAAAACCAAATATCTAAAAATATCTCCAAAAATATCTAGATATTTATCACTAGTATAAATACCCTCCTAAACTAAACCTTAACCTAATTTCAACTCTTCCTTTCCGCCATTGTTTTTTTTACAGAAAAAAAATGGTGAGCCAAAATAAAATCAAAACAAACCAAAGAAATCTCCTAAATTCATGAAACCCTTTTCTTGAACTCCTTATGTGATTAGCTTGAATTCGATACCTATCGTACATGTTATGACGTCGATTCTGGGTTCCAAAAAAAATAGCCGTGAAAATAGGGTTGGATTTAAATTGACGATGGGGGGAGGAGCTAGGGAAAACAAGGTGGCGAGTTGATGAGTGAGTTGAGGCGCGGGTGTGGACGCCATTGGGTGGTGCTCCGGTTGTCGGAGGTGGAAAGCGAGGTGGAATTTTTCTAGTTGGAGCAGCAGGTCGTTTCACCAAGGGGGAGTTCGAGTTTGGGTTCGTGGGTCCAAGCGGATAGAGTAGGAGGTGAGAAATCCTCTCGTGTTAATGGCGGCGCCGGTGGGTGGCCAACGTGAAGGGGGGAGAAGGTCAACGTTGGGTCAAAGGGGAATGAGGAGGAGCGGTTTTCTGTAATTTAATTTGTGGAAGAAGGAGGCGCAACGTATTGGGGACAGTTTTTGGGTAAGGTATGGGCTGGAAGGTTGAGGCCCATTTATTTTATAATCCAAGTTTTTAAATATATTTAAAATGTGTACTAACTTCGTAAATCCATAACATCGTCATACGATACTAGAATCTAACGAAACAAGATTTGTTGGGATCGTATGGAAGGCGGCTCCACAATGGAACTGACTGGGAGAGAATTCAACCTCGTTACAATTTATAGCGAAATAAATTGTCCGTCAGAATCAAGCGATGGTTATCGTTATCAACGATGATCGCCTAATGTGAGTAAAACTCACCAACTCTGAACAGATATATTTTTATAACGTATTCTTAGAACCGATAATTATCTGTTGATCGTTGTGTTTTAACTGTTTGGTTGAATTGCTTATGTATTGGTTGAAATTATAGATAATGATATATATATAAATCGTTAATCGAATGTCGATTTTGGTATACGAATATTTTATATTGGTGTTGTTTAACATCTGTGATGCAGGAAAACAGGTTGGAAGGATCCAACAGGATTCCTCAATATTTATAATACCGTTTGTTTTCATATATTGTGTTATATGATGTGATGTATAATCTGTGATTGATTATAATGACACTGGTCCTGTTATTTGGTACTGTTGAATACTAAAAGAAATATTGGAATAGAAAAGGGAAATTTCAAACTGTGTGTTGAAATAGAATATTTATGAAATCAAGGGATTTTATAAAAAGGAATTTAATAAAGAAAATATTTATAAAATCAAAGAATTTTATAAAAAGGATTATTTACTTGGAAAGTAAATAAAGGTATAAAAATGATTATTTACTTAGAAAGTAAATAGAATTATCAAAGGAATATCTATTTAGAAAATAAATAGGATAATAAAAAGGAAAATATTTGTGAAACAAATATAAAAGGAAAATATTTGTGAAACAAATATAAAAGGAAAATATTTGTGAAACGAATTGAAAAGGAAATATTTGTAAACCATTAACAAATAGAATTGGAAAGGAAATATTTGTAAAACACTTACAAATAGAGTTATAAAGAGGAATATTTATTTGGTAAATAAATAGAATTAAATCAAAGGAATATTTAGAAAATGAATAGAAAATGGAAATCTGTTTTTAACAGATAAATGGAAAAGATTTAGTTAAAGTGGAATTAAATAGAAATTTGTTTTAACAGATGAACTGGGAAGATTAATTTATAAACAATATTTTATAAATTAAGTAAAAGATTTATCATTAGATAAATGGAATATATAATTCAGGACTTATATAGAGAAGTAAGAATCGATTTCAACATCGATATTTGAAACTGAATATGGATGTAGAGTTAACCAAAGGAGTTAATCATCAAAATGTGTTAATAAAAATGAGTTAGAGGAATTAATCGATTTGAGTTAGAGTTAATCAGTTAGAGTTAACCAATTAGAGTTGATCAATTAGAGTTAATCAGTTAGAGTTAACCAATTAGAGTTAATCAGTTAGAGTTAATCAGTAAGAGTTAAGAGTTAGAGTTAAATTGATAGAGTTAATTAAATAGAGTTAATCAAATTTGAGTTAATCGAATATTAGTGATTTGAATAAAGTTAAAAGGATTTATCGAATATTAGTTATTCGAATGGAGTTAAATAGAGTTAATCAAATATTAGTTATTCGAATAAAGTTAAAGGAGATTAATCAAAAATAGTTTATTCGAATAGAGTTAAATGAAAGGGTATCGATTATAGTTTAATCAAAAGGAGTTAATCCATGTTAGTTTAATCGAAAGGAGTTATCGATGTTAGTTTAATCGAAAGGAGTTAATCGAATTTTAGTTATTCGAAATTGAGATTATCGAATATAAGTTATTCGAAAGGAGGTTATCGAATATTGTGTATTCGAAAGAAAGAAGATTATTGAATATAGCGTATTCGAAAGAAAGAGATCGAATATAGTTTATTCGAAAGAGTGAGTTAATTGAATATAAGTTATTCAAAGTGAGTTAATCGAATATAATTTATTCGAAGAGAGAAAATCGAATATAGGTTATTCGAAGAAGAGTTAATCAAATAAAGATTACTCAGAAGAGAGTAAATCGTCGAATTCGATTCTATCGAATTCGGGAAAGTACTTATACTTTTCGGGTGTTTAAATCAAGATTTATTTATTTATAAATTAAGTGTTTATTTATTTTTCAAATTAAAGAATAAAAGTTATATTTGAAGTTAGATATTTCGAAAGTAGGGGTTATAACGCTATAGTTATAATCAATGTTTTCAATAAGAAGTGGACACGTAAATAGAACCCGAGAGTTACGTAAGGAAGTTTTTTAAAGGTTTAAACGATAAACTTTGACTATTTCGAAGTTAAAATGTTGTTCAGTTAAGGTCTAAGAGGTAATTATACCGCAACTTGATTGACTTCCTTCTTAACTAAGGAATGGTAAGGTTTGATAGTGAATGATGGTTAAGTGAATTTATTGAATGGTTTGAGTTGGCATAGCAATGTTTTAATTAAACATCTGTTTTAAATCCAATAAAGGAGTTTTGGAAATGTTTTCCAAATCAAAATCAAAAATGTTTTCTAATAACAGAAAACAAGAAATGGGAGAGATATGGAAATGTTTTCCAATGATTAATAAAGTATATTTTCTAAACTAAGAAAATAAGAATTTACGAATATATGGAAGTGGAAAATAAGGAAAGGAACAAATTAATGTTAAATTAATTTAAAGGATTTAAATGTTAAATGATGATTGATAAATATAATTTCCATCTGGAAATAATATCGTTGTTTGCACACCTGTTTTTCTTTGATAGTTAAATCACCGACCGTCAAAGTTTTGACCATTTTAACGTCGTTTATATGGAGAGACCAGTTGGATTATTATCCGAAGAACCACTACGTATTGGCATAAGAGTTGCGAATCATATATGCCAAAGATAATTGAAGAGAGAGTAAAGTGAAAGGGCTGTTGTATAAATCTTAGGTAAAGATTGCCTAAGATGGATGTACTGAATAGTGCCTACGGTTTGTCCAGTTTCAGGACAACTTGTATGGACGAATGTTTGACAATATCTAAAGGATCTCGTAAGTTGATCTCTTCAAACGTAGTTACGTTTGGTAGCGGAGTAATTCGTTTCTCTTAGCTGTAACACCCCGAATTTTCTATTAACACTAAAGTTGCTAAAATATTAATAAGTGTGTAAGAGAGGGGATGTATCTAATATGAATATAAAAATATTAATAAGTGTGTAAGAGAGGGGATGTATCTAATATGAATATAAAAATATTAATAAGTGTGTAAGAGAGGGGATGTATCTAATATGAATATAAAAATATTAATAAGTGTGTAAGAGAGGGGATGTATCTAATATGTATATAAAAACAATAATAAGTAAAGGGGGATGTATCTAATATGTACATTGTAGAATATATATATATATATTTATGACATGAATAGAAGTTTATTAATATGCTGAGTGTTTGCTGAGTCACTTCTGACTCATTGCTGAGTCAACAAGATAAACCCCATCTTGTCTGAACGGCTGCGGTTATTTCTAGGTTAAATCTAATGGCCTAAATGAATTCTAAAATCTATAAATAAGTGGGTAGACCCTAGACCTAAATCACTTGTAAAATTAGAGAAGCTACCGTCATGCTGCTGCCATGGAGTTCAGCATAGCCGTCACAAACTAAGAAGAGGAAGCCTAATCATCTACAACTAAATCTACACAAATCAAATCAAAAGATCTCTCTTTCTCTAATTCTTTTCTTTTGTTGGTGAGTATGATGATTCTCACAAGACTATTACAAACTAATTTGACTCAGTTATGAATGGATCACAAGAAAGTGATGTGATTTGTAATTGTAAATTCTATATGTTGTGGATCTCTTATTATGTTATTATGTTCGTATGATGTAAATTATATATGCTATGTCATGCTATGTTGTAAATTCTCTTATGCTATGTCGTGCTATGTTGAGAATCATGTCAAGCTATGTTATACTATCATACTATGCCATGTTATAAATCATGCTATATTATGTTGAAAAATCATGATGTTGTTGGATCATGCTTAAAGTTATGTTTTTTTTTTCTTAATTTAAATGGATCTTGTTTATGGGAATTTGCCTATTAGGTTAGGTGTACCCATAAACTTGAAACTATAATTAAATAAAACTTGATTATGGGAATTTTCCTATTGAGTTAGGTGTACCCATATAAAACCATGTTGTTAAAAAATTAGATGATGTTGATTCACACATGTTCATATGTAAGTTTATGAAAATTGATTGAGATCATATTAGGTGAATTTTGAACAAGTTGACACCTTTAGATCCATGACATGTATAATCTATGCAAGTTGGACATATGCAAGTTTCACCCCTTATTATGATTCATTTGGTCACATATACATGTTGTTATTATGATAATCTCTTTTATGCTATGAGTTAGGCTATTCGAGTCTAACATATATTTTGCGAATAAACGTTCAAACGTGGGGTAGGGGTAATATTAGGAATTAATAAATTGGGTGCAATTTTGTAAGATGTTGCATACCATGAATGAATGTCCATAATTGAGTCAATTATGGACATTGTTAAAAATTGGAAGTAATTAATAATTCAAGTAGGGAATTATTAAAATTGGGGGAAAGTGGATTATTATTAATAATAAATGCTTAGGACACGAGGTTGGACCCGTTTGTGATGTAAACCTGCCCGGACCCGCCCGACAAATCCAGTAGTCACAAATGTCGGCCCAATGTGAGAGGTCCTAGGCCCAAACTAAAGCATAATAGTTGTAAAGACACGAGGTTAGACTCTTTTATGGTGTAAGACTGCCCGGACCCGCCCGGCAAATCCAGCTGCCATAAATGCCAGTCTAATGTGAGAGGTCTTTATGAGGTTATGGCCTTAATGAACTAAGAAATACTTAACCAGATAATCATGTAAGGTGGGACATGGGGGTTAAGTTGGTGCCTTGGGTGGCATGAGGAATCTGGTGGTTGCCTTTAGAGGCATTTGAAATACGATTGACTTAACCAAACACACATGTAAATGAACATGACTAAGTGGGTTAAGTGGGATGGACTAATGGGGACAAGCTTAGGTGGAATGCTTGTGGTAAATAGTGGGGGCCCATTTCAACCAGTATCCCAAAACGTATCTTTGTGGGCTCGACCCAAGTCGAGGACGGGACACGCATACTGGGTTTGACTATAAGAGGCCAAAACAGGGAGCGATGGCAACGCAAGTCCAACGGGTTTCATATGCGTGTGTGGACCCGGGCTGGTAGGTAAGACGTTGTTGCATCGTGTAGGTATAAGCCGTGCATGTCCGTTGTATCAGGTTGCCACTTTAGGGGAGTGATACACCCCACTGTGGGGCTAGCACGGGTATCTACGAGTTAAGGAGCCGATCGAATAATGGGAAGTAGGGTACACCTAGTGGAGATAGGGGCAGGCGGCACCTATGTAGTCAGCTAGGGGTACGTAAAGCCATTGGGAAAGTTTCTAAGTGAAGCTAAGTGGGATGAATCTTTAGGGTGACTGGTGTGGTGCAGTATAATGTTTATCCTTTAGTATTTAGGAGCGCCTATAACGTTGCCTTTAGCGATTGTCTATGTCCTTAATCTGCTCTTCATAGATATTTTCTTGTTTTCCAGCTTATGCCTTAGTCCAGTTATTTTGGTAATAGTATTGTAGAATTATCATATTCACCAGACTTTATGTCTGACCCCCTCTTTTCCATCCTTTTTCTCCCTTCAGGTCCGCAGGTTGGGCCAAGTTCTAGTGGAGTCTAGTTGGATCGCTTATCTTCTGGAAAGCTTGGACTGTTGTAGTAAAGTCCAGCTTGTTATCTTTCTTTTTAATGGCTATTCATGTAATGGGATTATGTACTTGTTTTATCAAGATAGATATTGTACTTGACATTGAATATGGTGTTATGATGTAATCAAACATGTTTTGACTTCTGCTACAATGAAATAAAGTTTTTGAATTTCCAAGTACTATTTTATATCTGTCTTGTTGTAATTTTACTGTTCTATATTCACTTAAAACCTCCATGGAAGTTAATGCATTCCCTTTGTGAGTGACATTAATGGACGTGGGGTGTTACACGTGGTATCAGAGCATAAGGTTACCAGAACAGATAAAAATTTTTTTTAGAAAAATATTTTTTTTCTAAAGTATTTTTGGAAGAAGTGCTTTCAAAAAAAAAAACATGTTATTTAAAGAGAGTTTTTATGAAAAACATAATCCCAAATAGCCATATCCTTATCTTTATCTTTCGAATTCTCCATTTTGAATCTTTCCTTTTTCGTTTCAGCATGGCTGAAGATCTTAATCTCCCAGAAGGTGTGACGATTCCAGGGTGGTTTAGGAGATACTTGGAGGCTAGGGCCACCACTGCAGGCCCAACGGATACTCCTCCACCCCTAGTTGCACCCATTCCTCCTCCTCCTCCTCCTCGTGTTGACACTTTTGCAAGACGTGCAAGGAATTCAAGGCTATGGGAGGAAAAACTTTTCAAGGGACTGAGACGTTTGTGGAGGCCAGAGATTGGCTTAAGGAGACTGAGGAATTGTTGGATATCTTTGAAGTGGAAGATGGGAGGAAAGTCCATTTAGCTGCTTGGTTAATGAAGGGAGAGGCCTCGTTTTGGTGGGAGGTCACTAACAGGGAACGTCCAGTTGATTCATGGGCGGATTTCAGACGAAGGTTTGAGGCAAAGTTTCTTTCAAGGGCAGAGGAGAACTTAAATATGGAAAAATTCCTGGCACTAAAGAAAGGGAGCTCATCAGTAAAGGAATATGTCAATAAATTTAATCAGTTAGCAAGGTTTGGCTTGGAGTTGGTGAACACGCCAGAGAAGGAAGCTTTGAGGTTCGTTAGAGGCTTGAATGAACCGTTGCAAGGGTTGGCTATGACCCACATCCCTATGGCAGCCACCTTTGAAAAGCTAGTAGAAATGGCACTTATGCATGAGGATAAGGCAGTTGAAAAGAAAGGGGATCAGAAGAAACCCCAACAGCAAAATAAGAAGGGTGGTAAAAACAATAATGGCAAAGGGAAGAAGAAATGCTTCAATTGTGGGACGCCTGGCCATCTCAGCAAAGATTGTAGAAAGAAAAAGAAGACTGGTTGTTTTCATTGTGGAGATGCGGGACATTTAGTGAAGGACTGTCCAAAGAAGGGGCAGAGGGCAGGGCCTACCTCGGGAGGACAGGTGCAGGCTCTTATGGCACCAGGGCAGGCAAGGGGGCAAGTTCAGGCTATTGCGGCCCCACCGCTGCAAGAAAGAGGTAGAACAATTTCTGTTGAAAGCTTAGTTTTTCTGTTTGATCATCCTGTCCGTACCTTATTCGATTCTGGCGTATCTCATTCGTTTATCTCTGCATCACTAGTTGAATCACTGCACTTGAACACCAGTTTAGTAGAGGATCCCTTGGTCGTTTCAAATCCAATTGGGGGTTCGGCTCATTTGACCATGATATTTTTGGATTTGAAAAATCTCTATACTTAGCGTTGAATTTAGATGTGATGCTTATGTATTGGGCTTCACGGGCTATGGGCTAATTTTAGGAATGGATTGGTTGTCTAGAAATAGGGCCATTCTTGATTGTGAAAGGAGAGTAGTTAGGCTTGTGACTCGCCTTGGTAATGCTCTCGACATCTTTTGTAATCCCATAAATTCCGTTATGCTAAGTTATCTTGAATCGCTTGACGCGTCTGTAGAGAACCTGCGATCGGTAGAAGTGGTCCGGGAATATCCGGATGTGTTTGAGGAGGTGAAGGGCTTACCTCCAAAGCGGGAGATAGACTTTCGAATTTATCTTGTGGATAATGCTAAACCCGTATCTTTGCCAGTGCGCCACATGGCTCCTCGTGAAAGGAGGGAACTCAATAAGCAAGTAAAGGAGTTGCTTGAGAAGGGGTTCATATGACGTAGTATATCGGAGTGGGGTGCTCCAGTAGTTTTTGCCACAAAGGCGGATGGGTCTCTTAGACTTTGTATGGACTATAGAGAACTAAACAAGCTTACTAAAAAGAACCGACACCCACTGCCGAGGATTGACGATCTCTTTGATCAGTTAGTTGGCGCCTCAGTGTTTTCGCAGTTGGGCTTGGCCACTGGCTTTCATCAACTGAGAGTGGCTGAGGATAGTTGTTAGACCCAAAAATGGTTCTAACACCCAAATTGATTTAAAACAAGATAAAATGAGATAAAAATAAAATGAACACACAGGATTTATAGTGGTTCGGCGAAGAAATGCCTACGTCCACTTATCTTTTTCTATATTCAATAATTTAGTTGCAAGTACAATGCAAGATTCACTCACAACTCACTTTTGTTCACTCAATTGACTAAAACAAGAAATGAAAGATGATTTGGATTCTCCGGGAGTAATGGAGTTCGGATGATGGAGGTAGTTGAATTCTCTAAGTGTTGAAAAAAGATCCTTTTCTTTGTCTCCAGTCGGGGTATTTATAGGTGTGAATTTGCCTGAGATTCAATCCGGGTCGGAACACGTGTCATCCATCGCACTCTCTTCGGGTTCGGATGAACTATCAAGCTGACAACACATCAAAGAGATGAACGTTAGGGGTAGGAATTAGTCATAGCCGGTCCGGTTCTCCAGGCGATTTTACAGGAGATTAACCTGGGTCATAGGTGCGGGTCGGAGGCGTGCAGGTAGGGGGTTCGGATCGGAATACCCGATCCGAACCGGAGTGGCTTGGACGTCTCTCCTTCTCTAACCTATTCCGCTCCGCTCCAGCGTCGTGGCAAGCAGGTGGCTTTCCGATCCTTTCGAGATTTAGTTGCCTTCCGATCCAATTGGATATGCGTTGCCAATCTATCCAGTAAGAGATCACCGATCCGAACAGAGAACCCTACCCGATCCGAACAGGATTCTACCCGATCCGAACAGCTGCAGCTATCAATCTGAATTGTAGTGTTTTCCTCCAATCCGAACCGAAGCCTTATAACTAAAAATACCCTTCAAGGGTTGGTTTCTTGACTTGGTGTTGCCTAGTTCACAAAGTAGGCTAACATTTTGCCCCCTCAAAGGATGCTTCTGTTGTACGAAGCGTGCTTTGACGTTGTTTAAATGCTAGTCCTTGAATCAGAACAATTAGGAGTAACGCACAGATTTCTATTCGGTTCGGCATCCGACCCGAGCACATTTTCTTCATTTCTAAGAAAATTTGGGAACTCTTCTCGTCACATAATGCTTCTTGCAGGTATGCTCTTCCTTTATTCCCCTTCTTTTGAACTCAATTTTAGTCAGATGCTATGTGTGAAACTTGTCCGGTTCGGATTCCGATCCGAAGCTCTTCCGTGGATTGGACAGTGGGCCTTCAGGCAGAGTTGTGCTACTGGGCCTTTACTCCGGTTCGAGCGGGCGAGAAAGAATAGGAATACGAGGAGCCAACACTACTCCTTATATAAATTCACTACTGTCTTCATCCTTTTCTTCTTCTTTTCCGCCGCTGCTTCCAAACCTAGCATTGAAAACTTCAAAAACTCCAACATCCTGAAAACCGTTCCTTGTAGATTTCTCAAATCGAACATATAGGTAGCTTTTTAATCTCGAATAACTTCATAGTAACCGTTCTTAATCTCAATTCGTGTTGAATTGAGATGGTTTAGCCACAGGCCTTGCTTGAACTCCACGTCGTTACTGGTGGATGCGCCATCGCTTCGAGGCGTTGCGAGGCTGGAGAGGGCAAATATTTGCCCTCAATGGTAGCTCTGGTGATAAAACGAATTCGTTTGTGAGTAGGGGGGAAAGAGGAAGAAGATGAAGAGCGTGATGACAAACTGGAGTTGGTTCGGGTGGAAGACGAAGGAGCAAAAAGGAAGGAGAAGGAAAGGGGATCGGTTCGGGTTGCAGAGGAGGATGGGATAAGAGGTTGAAATAAATGGACGGGTTAAGTGATGCTGGTTCGGTTCGGATCAGGTCACCCGATCCGATCAGATCAGTCCTATATCCGAACCCATTGTCTCCCTTGCCTTGAACTGACCTAGCTTTAATGAAGCATCCGAACCGACCCTATAACTGCATCTGTATCGAGCCAATTATCATATGCATATCCGAACCGAACCGAACATATCAAACTTGGCACATAAAGACTACCCAACTAATTCAACTAACATTTGCTCTAGACGATAACTTCGCGAACAGTTAGGATAGTGCCCTATGAGCATAAACGAGAATTATGAATAACTCTGACTACCACTTTCTCTTCAAAGCTCCGTCTTACATTTCTGTACTTTTATTTTGCATTTCCCATATTTGCTGCACACACTTTAGTTCACACACATACACAAAGGGGGGCACGGGATAGTTTACCCTAATTCGTGCTATTGCTTCTTCAATAGTTCCATGACAATGAGGCCCAGACGCTCTTCCCGTCTAGCTGAGAGGAAAGAAGCTCCGGAAACTTCTAGCAAAATCACTCTTGAGGATATATCTTCTTCGTCCGATCTGGAATGGGACAGTGAAGGTCCGGATTACGGAGTAGGTCATCGGGAAAGCGACGAAGCGTCATCAGAGAATGAAGTTTCCCTGGGCTTTGAGGAGGAAGGAGGGATTGGTGACAATCGAGCACCCGATGAATTTGACTCAGCCATTATATTGGAGTCACCTCCAGATTCCGTCGAATCGACGATCGACAATGATCGACTTGTTCGAATTTGCTTAAAGTATGGAATAATGAAAAGGGACACCCTAGTGCCCTCACGCTCTGACCGTCCCCACAACCCTCCAGAAGGATATATGACGGTCACTCGATTGATGTGCATGGTCGGCGCCATTCCTCCGTTCTCGCCTTTCATCGTCGATTTCTTAAGACAAATGCGGATTGCCCCCATGCAGCTACATCCCAATTCATATGCCTATTTGCACACCTTGTACATAGCATATCGTGAAATCCTAGGCCTAGAGCTCACATTCGATGACGTTCATTTCTTTTATAATTTTAAGCATCGGACTCGAGAGACTCCATCCTTCTGCTACTTTGAATTAGTCCCAAAGAGAAAGATAATTTCTGTACCATTTAGCAGTAAAGCTGGAGATTCCAGATTAGAATGGTTCTATATAAAGCAACAATCTGGATGCGCCAGGAGATGGACAAAATCAAGTAAAGCGTTGATTTTCTAAACCCGGACTCTATACACTTGAATCATCACCCTGACCTGTTTTCCTTTTTATTTGCAGTTGACAATCCCAAACAGATATCAGATCAGGTATTCTTTGATCGGATGCACCGACTTCTCAATGGTGATCAAAAATTCTTGACGATCGACGAGGTCCTTAAAGATGAATACCTTCACTTTCACGGGCTGCTGTCTGTTTTTCGTAGCATTGGACATGGGACGGTTCCATACGCGTACATTCCTCCAGTGGAGGTGGTCCCAGGGATAGGAGAAGGTTCAGGAATTCCTACAGCTTCTCTTCACACTTCACCTTCTCCATCTTCTACGCAAGATGATGAATTGGCTAATCTGGCCAAAAAGCATCGTGAAGGGTATATTGCCCCCGAGGAAACTACTTCTCTAGACAAGTCAAAATCTTCCCAAGAGTCGCCACTTCACGCTTCCGAAGGGGATGTTCCCAGCACTGATGAGCACATATTTAAGGGTTTGGGGGATCTCCCCTTACCTGAGACTATATATACTTCAGAGGATTTCAGGAAGGACCCTTTAGTCTTCACTTCTTCTGAAGAAACTACTCCCGCTAAGGCCAAAGAGCTTGCCCGCACCAGTCTAGCTTCAGACTCGGGTTGGTTGGGGGGACACACACCACTTAGGATGCACTTTACACCACAGCATTAGCATTCATTGCACTTCTTTCTTCATGAATCCATTGATTCTAAACTTCGTTTATTTTGTCATGCAGGTACAATGTCTCGATCCTATTATGATATAAAAAAGCTTCGTCGCAGCATGTCCAATCCTCCTCAGGATGTCGAGCATAATCGCCGGGATGACCGTGGTAGGGAGGAAAGAAGACCTTATGATCCCTATCGATCTCGGCCCTCACGCTCCCGCTCACCAGTTCGACCGGAACAAGAAAAATACAAGAGCTATCAAGGTCGTAGGGAGGAGGATAGACCACCATCTAAGGATTCCACTTCCTCCCATGAAAAGCGGAGTAGAGAGAAAACTCCTCCAAAGGAAACCGGGTCTCGAAGTAAGCAAAAGGTCCCTGCTTCTAAACGACCTAGGACAGACAAGGGTTCTACAGAATCTTCTTCAGGAAGGGACACCGAATTAACAATCCTCGCTCCTCCTCCACCAGATGCGGGAACTGCAGTAAAGTTGGCATATTTAAAGGAGCAATTTCCCGAGCACTACTTCGATACTCTGACCTTTCTACCTACCCTTGAACCTATTTCTTCTAATTGGGCAGATGAGGCCAAGGCAAAAATTGATTTGGTAGAAAAACAATATTCCGAGATGTTCAAGTATTCGCGCAATCTTTCTAGAATCGTCCGCACTCTAATGACAAATGCTAACTCAATGCAAAAGACCGCGGAGGAGGATGCTAAGGCCTTAAAAACCTTAGGAAAAGACTTAGAAGACACGCAAGCTCAACTGGCTGTCGCTCAAAAGAACGCCTCTAATTTCAAACAGCAGTTTGAGGACATGCAAAAGCGTTACCATGACTTGCTTGAGTCTCATACTCAGGAGCGCTCTGAACTAAAAAAGCAAGCTGACGAGGCCAAATCAGAAGCCGCTAAAACACACCTTGCTTATGCTGAGCTTGAACGGAAAAACGCCGAGTTAGCAAAAAGGAGTGCCGAATTAGAAAAGAAAAATGCTGACTTGGCTTCGAAGTTGCTGGAGGCAGAAAACAGGGCTGCTTTGGCCGAGGGCAATGTGGAATGTGCTATTAAATCTGCGGAGGAGGCCCGCAAGCAATTATCTGATGCAGAGGTTGAGATTCAGGGCTTCGGCGAGCTAATGATTGAATTCTTCGCGCATATTATTCGTCGTCGAAACATTTCTTGGATCGAGGATTATCCCTCCACTCTGGTTCAAGTATGGAATCAAATCGTCGAGTGGGAAAAAGAAGAGCTTAAGGTCGATTCTCTTGATGAAGATAAACTGATGGAGAAATACTTGAGAGATGATGAACCGGAGCGCCTAGCTGAAGGGCGCCGCCTAATTGCTGAGGCCATGGAAGAAGAGAGGCGGGAGTCTAAACAGAAGACCATTCCCGAAGCTGGCTCCTCGTCTTCTGCTCCTACAATTCCAGAAGTAGAAGGGTATGATCCCGAAAACCCGGGAATCTCCCGGACAACCTTGCTATCTCCCATTCCTGAAATAACTCCAGAGGTAGTAGTCACCTCCGCTGAAAAGTCTTCAGAAGGTATTCCTATCTTTTCTTCTCAATTTGCCAAGGCTACTACTACCTTTGGCCACGTGATTGAACGTTCGATGAGAATCCCTTTGCTTTTGCCTGAGTTGATAACCGATGTTTCTCATTCTGTAGGCGTTGAATCATCTGCAAAGACAGATATAGCTCAAGGAGCTGCCGCTGGGACAAAGCCCGCAAATGGTGCCAAAGAAGGGGAAGACAAGGCTGCTCCTATAAACTTGGGAGAAGGAAATGAACCAACTAAGGTCACCACTCCCCACGATGAAGAAATGATCGCAGCTTTAAAAGACGACGGAGGAGGCGAGGGGCATGATGAGGAACCGGAGGTTGCAATAACTGGGGAGTTGAAAAGCGCTGATGACGTTACCTTGGCGGCCATGAAGGCTGATCAAGACAAGCGCTTGCAATTAAAGGCCGAAGAACTAGACCCTGAGGTCCTTAAGCCCCTCGCAGTTGTGGATGCGGGATCAAGGTTAGTTGTTAAGCTCTCAACTAGATCTATTACCGAAGAACTTGCTAAAAAATCTTCTCTTGATTCCAGTGTCCCGCCCTCCGGGAAGAAGTCTACTAGCTCCAGTACCGCATCTTCAGGGAAAAAGAAAACAAAACGAATCTTGACTGAAGCCGAAAAGGAAGCAAAGGATGCGGAGAAAGCCGCCAAGAAACCTAAGGCTCATTCCAAACCTAAGTAGCGGATTCCCCTGTATTCCTTTTAGTATCTTAGTGACCCAATAATTGCTACTACAAAAGCGGCTTCTGTACTTTTTTCTTTAGTTATTTCCCTGTACAAATTCATTCATTTGTAAATAAAATAACTCACTTTTTGCAATGTTTATCTGTTAGTATTTCTGCACTTATGTAAGAATGCATGTCTATAATTATGAAACAAAGTTGTGGAGGGGGGAAATATGTGTATGCATATGTGTCCCCAGTCAATTTCCATAAGTTATTCAATGCTTAACCATGCAATCTGAATGCTCCCAATTCTCTAATGGGATAGCATTTCCTGTGGCGTCAATACCTGTTGTTTTTCCTGGCATTTCTTTTATACTCTCTCTCTTTCTCTTGAGAGCTAGAGTTCGAGCTTAATCATCTATTCATTCCCCGGTCTCTCAACGGGAAAAGATTTCTTTCTCGGCGCTCGATCGGAGACGCCTTTATACTCTCTTTCTCTCTGGAAAGTTAGAGTTCGGAGGAGAATCTCTTTTTCAGCGCTCAGTCGGAGACGCTTTTATACTCTCTCTCTTTCTCTGGAGAGTTAGAGTTAAGAATAGAATTTCTTTTTCAGCGCTCAGTCGGAGACGTTTTTATACTCTCTCTCTTTCTCTGGAGAGTTAGAGTTAAGAATAGAATTTCTTTTTCAGCGCTCAGTCGGAGACGCTTTTATACTCTCTCTCTTTCTCTGGAGAGTTAGAGTTAAGAATGTCGTTTTCTCATTCTTTTACGTCTTATTGCACAAATAATCATTGTGCTTCTTTTTATGTCCAAACTGTTTTCAACCTTCTTTAGGCTCTGAGTTATCCTGTATTTTATAATCACAACAGAACAACTAATGAATGTAAATGCATAAAAGTAAATAACACACAATATTTTTATAGTGGTTCAGCTAAGTCGTAGCCTACATCCACTTTATAGTCCTTTATTCATATCATCAGATTTTCCCAAGGCAAGGCATGTCTTGTTACAGAATTCACAGTAAAAATAACAAAAAATATAGCATTTCTAATCCAAATATCGCATTAAGTGTTGGGCATTCCATGCTCGAGGAACTTCTTCGCCATCTACGGTCGTTAACTTGAAGGTTCCTTTTTCAAGTTTCCGTTGGATGACAAAGGGTCCTTCCCATTTTGGGCCGAGGTGAGGAAGGGATGGAAAAACTCTCTTTAGCACCAAATCTCCTGGTTCAAAAGTTCTGAGGCGAACTTTTTTGTCATAATAGCATGCCATCTGACGCCGATGTCTTGCTGCACGCAAGTCTGCTTCGTCCCTTTTCTCTTCGACTTCATCAAGAGACTCAAGTAAAAGTGCCCGATTCGTCATCGGGTCATAATACGTCACCCTGTGGGAAGGAACTTCCAGTTCAACTGGAATTACTGCTTCTGAGCCAAAGGAGAGAGAGAAAGGGGTATGACCGGTAACCGTTTTAAACGTTGTTCGATATGCCCACAATGCTAGGGGCAATTCGTCAACCCATCTTGCCTTTGCACGCTCCAACCGTTTCTTGAGGATGGATTTTATAACTTTGTTTACTGCCTCTACTTGCCCATTCGATTGTGGATAGGCAACCGAAGTATATCGTTTGTCTATCTTATATTTCTGGCAAAAATTTCTGAATTCAGAGCTATCAAATTGGGTCCCGTTGTCAGTAACAATCGTCCTTGGGATCCCGAATCGGCATATAATATTTCTGACCACAAAACTTATCACCTTTCTTGTGGTGATCTTAGTCAAGTGCTCAGCTTCCACCCACTTTGTAAAATAATCCACGGCTACTATTGCATACTTAGCTCCTCCTTTAGCAATCGGTAAAACTCCAATGATATCAATTCCCCATGTGGCAAATGGCCAAGGACTCACCATCGATTTAAGCTGGGTTGACGGTGCCCTGGGGATTTTGGCGAATCTCTGGCACTTATCGCAGCGTCGTGAATAATCAGCCGCATCTTTATTGATTGTAGGCCAGAAGTATCCGTATCGCAATATCTTCTTTGCTAAAGTTTGGCCTCCTGTATGATCTCCACACTCACCTTCGTGTACTTCTCTTAGTACGCGCTTGATGTCGTCGTGTGCGATACATCGTAACAGGGGCATAGAAAATCCTTGTCTATAGAGAACACCATCTTGTATAACATATCTGGTTGCTTTGCGAACTACAGCTCTTTTCTCACTCTTCTTCGATGGGAGTGTCCCATTCTTAAGGAAATTCTTAATTGGAGTCATCCATGACTCCTTCTCTGGTTCCGCTTCAAGAGCGAATTCAATTTCCATTGATTCGAAGCTTGGCGACTCCAACGTTTCAATTGGAATTACCTCAGTCCCTTCTGGATGGCCAGAACTAGCCAGTTTTGCCAATCTATCCGCTTTCTGGTTTTCAATTCTGGGAATATGTGTTATGTTGTACCGCTCTAAGCTATTCAATAGCTCTTTCACTTTCTTGAGGTAGGCGATAAGTCGAGGTCCTCGAGCCGCAAATTCCTCTCGCACTTGACAAACAACAATCTTAGAGTCACAAAATATGTCCATCATTTTTACTCCGAGGTCTTTAGCAAGTTTCAGCCCGGCAATCAGGGCTTCATACTCAGAGTCATTATTAGTTGCCGAAAATTCTAATCGCAGGGCGTAATATAACGACCGTCCCTCGGGAGTGACTAAGACAATTCCAGCTCCGGACCTTCGGTCATTTTTAGCTCCATCTGTATATAATTTCCATGGATTCATCTCTAGCTTATCCTCGGATTTGACCACTCGGTCATTGATTATTTCCTCCTTTGGAATGGTGAACTCCGCAATAAAGTCTGCTAGAGCTTGCCCCCTGATTGACTTTCGTGGTTGAAAATTCAAATCAAATTGGCTTAGTTCTATGTTCCATTTGATCAACCTTCCCGATGCTTCGGGTCTCTGCAACACCTGTCTTAACGGCTGGTCGGTGTATATGGTTATTGGATGGGCTTGGAAGTAGTGACGAAGTTTTCGGGATGCGATCAGGAGGCTGTAAGCAAGCTTCTCAATCTTTGGGTAGTTGCGCTCTGCCGCTGCCAATTTCTTACTTACATAATACACCGGCCTTTGTACTTTGTCTTCTTCTCGAACCAGGGCTGTGCTGACAGCGTGGGCCGAGACTGCCAAATAAACAAATAATTCCTCGTGATCTACGGGCTTTGATAAAATCGGCGGTTTCTCTAGCAGTTCTAACAGATCTTGAAAAGCTTCGACACAATCAGGAGTCCATTGGAAGTTCTTCTTTCCCCTTTTTATTAAATCAAAAAACGGAACACACTTATCTGTGGCTTTGGAGATGAATCTACTCAACGCCGCTACTTTCCCTGCCAGACTTTGGACGTCTTTAATTCTCCTTGGTTCTTCGATGTTTCTAATCGCTGCTATCTGGCTAGGGTTGATTTCAATTCCTCGGGAACTCACAATGAAGCCAAGGAACTTCCCCGATGCCACTCCAAATGAACATTTTAAGGGATTCAGTTTCATACGGTATTTTCGCAAGATACCAAACATTTCCGCTAAGTCTTGCGTATGACTGGAAGACTGCTTTGATTTGACAAGCATATCATCCACATAAACTTCCATAGTTTTTCCTATTTGATCATAAAACATTCTATTTACCAAGCGCTGATAAGTAGCTCCAGCGTTTTTTAACCCGAATGGCATTACAACATAACAATATAGCCCCAAATTCGTAATGAAACTCGTATGCTCTTGGTCTGGTACATGCATAGGAATTTGGTTGTATCCAGAGTATGCGTCCATGAAAGAAAGAAGTTCATGACCTGCTGTCGAGTCTACAAGCTGGTCAATCCTGGGAAGTGGGAAACTATCTTTTGGACAAGCTTTATTTAAATCTGAAAAGTCAATACAAGTTCGCCACTTTCCGTTTGGCTTCTTTACCAAGACGGGATTCGATATCCAGTCGGGATAAGTCGAATCTCGAATAAATCCATTTTGCTTCAATTTTTCTACTTCCTCTTTGAGAGCAGCCGACCTCTCTGGGCCCAGCATGCGTCTCTTTTGCTTCACAGGCAGATGCTTCGGATTCACATTCAATTTGTGACTGATAATGGAAGGTGATATCCCACACATGTCAGCATGGGTCCAGGCGAACACATCTAAGTTTGCCTTCAAGAAGTCCGTCAGTTCTTCAGCACGACGTGGATCCAATTGAGAACCAATCTTCAAAACTTTCGTCGGATCAGCTTTATCAATGGGAATTTCCACTGTCGCTTCGTTAGGAGTTGCATTCCTAGCCTCTGGTTCCTCGTCTTTTCTAGGATCCAGGTCTTCAGGTGTTCCTTTGGGCAACTCCTTTGGGGTCAATTTCTCTAATTGCTATGCCGAGTCCCCCTTTGAGGGAGACGAGGCATCCTTACTCTCAGCATTAACTCCTTTCATCAACATCTTCAGTTCGGCCACATAGCAGGCCCGTCCAGAAACCTGATCCCCTCTCATTACTCCAGTCCCGGCCTCGGTTGGGAACTTTAGTAACAAGCACCAAGGGGCGATACAAACTCTAAATTCAGCGAGGGCAGGTCTCCCTAAAAATGCGTTATATGGCGAATCTACGTCCAATACTACGAACTGAAGCATTCGCACTCTTCTACATTCTCCTTGCCCTAGGGTCACGGGCAACTCTATATATCCCATGGGAGCCGTCGTCGCTCCGTTAAAGCCTCTAATCCATCCTTCACAAGGTTTCAGATCTTCGGGCTCAAGCTTCATCTGATCAAATGACTTCTTGAACAAAATATTAACGGAACTTCCGTTGTCTACTAATACCTTATGGACCAAGGCCGGCCCAATGGTGGTAGTAATAACCAACGGATCATTGGTGGGAGATTGTATCCCCGTGTTGTCTCGGCTGCGAAATACCACGTCGTCGAACATGGTTTTTTGTTGTTTTATGGGGGTGACATCTTCCAAATCGTCACCTTCATTCACATCTAGATGCTTGGCAGCACTCACATATTGGTCCATTGACCTAAAACTTCGAATCGCCGGGTGAGGTCCACCTACTATGGAGTTGATGACAATCCCTTTACCTTTCTGCTGCGCGGTAGGTTTAGGAGCAGGTAGGATCTGTTTTGGAGCCTGCTCTCCTTGCCCCCTGTCCCTCGGGGCAACCTTGTATTCATCCAACTTACCTTCACGCAACAGCTTTTCAATTACATCCCTCAAATGCCGACATTCATTGGTCGAATGCCCATGAGTTCCGTGAAACAAGCAAAATTTCCCTGTCGCCACTTCTTTCTCGGTCGAATCACGAGGTGGCGGTCTTTTGTACTGCAATACATTGTACGTATCCAGGTAAATATTTTCCAAGGTGTCATTCAATGGTGTATAGTCCTCGTAGTTCTGGAATCGGGGCCTTTTGTTAGGGTCACTTCCCCTATTTCTGTTTCTTCTGTTACCGTTCGAATTACAGTTGTTGTTGTTTCCCCCATTTCCAGTATTGCTGTTTCCACCCTTGTTTCCTACATTTACTTCAACCTTGCCAGAACTTTCCCCAGACTGCTTCACGGCAATATTACTCTGCACATTCTCCTTTGAAGCTGTCTCAGACTTTCTCTTCCGGTTTGCCCTGGCCTCCTCTCGCCTTAGATAAATATCGGCTTTTTCATAGAATATCGCCCTTGTGGGGGGTGTTTTCCCAGAAAGGTAGTCTCCAAACTCGGATTCAGGATCGACTCCTTCCTTCAATGCCATCAGAATAGTGGGCTCGTGCGGGTCACTGACCTCAGTTACGGCTTGGTTAAAACGATCAAGATATGCCCTTAAAGACTCTCCGGGCGCCTGTTTGATTCTCGACAATTCAATAACACTCTTGGACTTTCGGGCATGTAGTCGGAACTGGTTCATGAAACGCTCGCTTAGTTCCTTGTAATTTGAAATCGAACGAGGAGGAAGTCGGGTAAACCAGAACAGTGCCACATCTTCTAAGTAGATTGGGAACGCTTTGCACTTCACTTCATCAGGGGCAGCAGCGGCATTCATGAGCCATGAGTACCGCATTAAATGCTATCCCGGATCAGTCCTTCCGTTGTATTTGTCCATTTGTGGCAAGTTAAAGCGTCGGGGAAACTGGAAGTCGAGGATAACGTCGGTGAACGGAGTATGGCTCCGCTCAATGCCATAGTCTTCATTTGTATAATTCCGGCTCTCGGACATAATTCAGCGAACCATTGCCTGTACATCAGCACTAGTTAGGGGCTGCTCAGGTTCCCTGGCCCTAGTATCCGAGTTCCTTCTGGGCTCTTGCTCAGGAGATGCCCTTCTTCTTCGAGCTGCCTCTGCTCGATTCCGTTCCCTGTGTTCCTGGTCGATCTCGGGGAGAGGGGACTGCAGTCTTTGCCCCCGAGTGGGGTCATCGTTTCCTAATGCTCGTGCAATATCCTCACGAGATCCCAAAGATCCAAATGTCAGCTGCTCCACGTTCTGAGGTCGTTCGAGTGGCCTTCGCTCACGGGGCCTCTCTTCCTCGGACGATGAAGATTGATCAACTGGTGTGTGACGAACCAGTGATGGAGTTCTCTGTCGACGGAGCTCATTGATCTCCCGACTCATGAGCCTCATATTTTCCTGCATCATGAGATTAGTGCGCTCATGAACTCTCATAGCTTCCCTTGTGCTCTCAAGCATGTCAAGCAAGCGTGAGAAATCTCCTTGAGTGATGGGCGCAGATGGATTGACCTGATCATCAACTCGGGTGGCTGGAATTGGAGCATTCGCATGGACTCGCGTAGAGGTTCCAGCTTCACCAAGGATCGGGTCGGATCGGAGGTAGGAGGTCGGGTCGGATCGGAGCTGGGGCGCCTGGTCGGATCGGTGTGCAGCGAGCAGCTCGGGTCGGTTTAGATTGGGGGAGTGCACTGCTTCAGAGTCTCCTACCCGGATCGGATCGGAGCTCTCCCCCTGCTGGCGGCTCGGATTTCCTGCATTGATTCTTCCTGCTGCTGAACTCTTCCCCCGAGACCTTGTTACAACAGCACGTTGCTGATCTTCGCCAGCTCCATTTCCTTGAACAGGCTGAACTTCCTTGCCTTTTCCTTTGGCCATGACTCTTTGGCAATCACTTTTAACAAATATAAAAAAGCGAAGAAACCTTAGGATTTACTTCTTTGAACTTGATGGTCCAAAAAGTAGAGAGAAATCCCGGAAAATAGAGAATTTAGATGAGGATTCTCAGTGAAAGCACCAAAATGTTAGACCCAAAAATGGTTCTAACACCCAAATTGATTTAAAACAAGATAAAATGAGATAAAAATAAAATGAACACACAGGATTTATAGTGGTTCGGCGAAGAAATGCCTACGTCCACTTATCTTTTTCTATATTCAATAATTTAGTTGCAAGTACAATGCAAGATTCACTCACAACTCACTTTTGTTCACTCAATTGACTAAAACAAGAAATGAAAGATGATTTGGATTCTCCGGGAGTAATGGAGTTCGGATGATGGAGGTAGTTGAATTCTCTAAGTGCTGAAAAAAGATCCTTTTCTTTGTCTCCAATCGGGGTATTTATAGGTGTGAATTTGCCTGAGATTCAATCCGGGTCGGAACACGTGTCATCCATCGCACTCTCTTCGGGTTCGGATGAACTATCAAGCTGACAACACATCAAAGAGATGAACGTTAGGGGTAGGAATTAGTCATAGCCGGTCCGGTTCTCCAGGCGATTTTACAGGAGATTAACCTGGGTCGTGGGTGCGGGTCGGAGGCGTGCAGGTAGGGGGTTCGGATCGGAATACCCGATCCGAACCGGAGTGGCTTGGACGTCTCTCCTTCTATAACCTATTCCGCTCCGCTCCAGCGTCGTGGCAAGCAGGTGGCTTTCCGATCCTTTCGAGATTTAGTTGCCTTCCGATCCGATTGGATATGCGTTGCCAATCTATCCAGTAAGAGATCACCCATCCGAACAGAGAACCCTACCCGATCCGAACAGGATTCTACCCGATCCGAACAGCTGCAACTATCAATCTGAATTGTAGTGTTTTCCTCCAATCCGAACCGAAGCCTTATAACTAAAAATACCCTTCAAGGGTTGGTTTCTTGACTTGGTGTTGCCTAGTTCACAAAGTAGGCTAACAATAGTATAGATAAGACTGCTTTTAGGACTCCTGACGGATTCTATGAATGGCTAGTGATGCCCTTTGGATTGACAAACGCCCCTGCATATTTTGTTGATTTGATGAGTAGGGTGTTTAGGGAATACCTTAATAAATTCGTGGTAGTCTTTGTGTATGACATCTTAGTCTTTTCTAAGAATAAAGAAGAGCACTCCCTACATCTTAGGGAAGTGTTGGAAACCCTTCGAGCGCATAACCTTAAGGCAAAATTTTCTAAGTGTCACTTCTGGAGGAAGGAATTACGGTTCTTAGGGCACGTGGTTTCCAAAGAAGGGATAGCAGTGGATCCCGCAAAGGTGGTGGCCATCCAAGATTGGAAGGTCCCTAAAAATGCAACCGAAGTGAGAAGTTTCTTGCGGTTGGCTGGCTATTATAGGAAGTTTATCAAAGACTTCGCAAAAATATCAGCTCCATTAACACGGTTAACGAAGAAGAACCTGGTTTTTACGTGGGACAAAGATTGCGATGATGCGTTCCACGTTTAAAGAGAGCCTTAACTTCAGCCCCAGTCTTAGTGCTGCCAGACGGGAATAAACCGTTTACCATCTATACTGATGCTTGTGGGACAGGACTTGGCGCGGTCCTCATGCAAGAGGGAAGAGTAATAACCTATGGTGGAAGGCAGTTGAGGGTTCATGAAAAGAATTACCCCACGCATGACTTAGAGCTAGCCGTAATTGTTTTCGCGCTTAAGTCTTGGCGTCACTATCTTCTTGGTGAGAAATTCGAACTGTTCACTGACCACAAATCATTAAAATACTTATTCTCTCAGAAGGATTTGAATTTAAGGCAGCAACGGTGGATGGAATTCTTAGCCTCCTACGATTTTGAAATAGCATATACCCCGGGCAAGGGTAACGAGGTGGCAGACGCCTTAAGTAGGAAAAGGTTGTCCTTGAGTCTGTTGTTTATTGAACGACAAAGCTTAGAATTCATCTCTATGTTTGACTTTAGACCCTCCGTTGACTTAGTACCCGGTCTGTTAGCATCCTTTGAGGTTAGACCTACACTTCTAGGACGGGTTGGTGAGGCACAGCGAGACGACCCATAGTTGGTTGAGATAGTAGAAAAGCTCAAAGGGGGAAAGTCGTCAAGCCATCTTCGTAGGTATACCCTAGACGATAAGGGTTGGTTACGAAGGGATAATAGACTTTGTGTACCACAAGACGAAGACTTAAGGAAGGCCATTCTTGATGATGCTCATCGCTCAAAAATGACCATTCATCCCGGCGGGGATAAGATGTACAAAGATATGAAGCGGGTTTTCTTTTGGGCCGGTATGAAAAAGGATGTGGCCGAGTACGTCGCTAGATGCTTGGTGTGCCAACGAGTTAAAGCAGAACAAAAGAAACCCGGTGGGTTGCTTCACCCATTAGAAGTTCCACTATGGAAATGGGAAAGCATCTCAATGGATTTTATGGATGGATTACCAAGATCAAGGAAGGGTAACACGGGGATTTGAGTTATAGTAGATAGACTTACCAAAAGCGCCCATTTTATTCCCGTGAAAAGTAAGAGGATTGCTCCGTGGTTGGCTTCTGTGTACATTAAGGAGATAGTTCGTTTGCACGGTATTCCTTCTAGTATAGTAAGCGACCGTGACCCCATCTTTACTAGCGAATTTTGGAAGAGTTTACAAGAGGTGGTAGGGACTCAGCTATGTTTGAGCACCGCATATCATCCTCAGACAGACGGCCAGACCGAGAGGGTGAATCGCATTCTAGAGGATCTTTTAAGGCTTTGTATCCTAGACTTTGGGGGTACATGGGAAGAGCACCTTCCGTTAGTAGAATTCGCATATAATAATAGCTTTCAGTCTAGTATTGGCATGGCACCTTTCGAAGCTCTTTATGGAAGGCCTTGCCGTTCGCCTACATGTTGGTGGGAATCTACCGATAAAATCCTACTTGGGCCCGATATGGTTAGGGAAACCTCGGAGAAGATTGAGTTGATTCGAAGGAGGATGAAAGCAGCACAAGATAGGCAAAAATCGTATGCTGATAATAGGAGGACAGATCTTGAGTTTGACATTGGGGACATGGTTTTTATCAAAGTATCTCCGTTACAGAATGTTGTTCGCTTTGGGTCCGTGGGGAAATTAGCACCAAGGTTTGTAGGGCCGTTTCCTGTAAAAAACAGGATTGGGAAGATGGCATATAGGGTGGAGTTGCCTGAGAAACTTAGTGGAGTACACGACGTATTCCATGTATCACATTTGAGGAAGTGTTTGCACAAGACCGCGGAGGTGGTAGAGCCGAGCTTGCTTAAAGAGGGGGAAATAGAGCGTGATGCAACAATTAGACGAGCTCCTACATGCATTCTTGGGTCGGAGATCAAAAAGATGAGGAATCGAGAGGTCAGACTGGTTAAAGTGCAATGGGGAGATGAGGAGAGCAACGCAACTTGAGAGACAGAAGAGAAGATGCGTTCGTTGTACCCTTTTCTTTTTGAGGGTATGTCTTTTAATTTCTCCTTTATCGCTTAGCTTATCTTATCTTATCTTTAGTATGTCCTCTCATTAGTATCTTTGACCTTTAGTTAGGATAATCCTATGGTTGAAACATGTGTTTGAGACATGTTATGTATGATGGATGCAAAATGGATGCAAGTGTTTGCTAGTGGTTGCTCGTGGATGCATATATACACACACTTTAGGCACTAGATCGGCTCAGTCACTTCATATTGCATATTGCATATATATGGATGTATTTAGTATAATGGATGTATAATGGTTGTACCATCATATGGATGCTGCATTCGGTTGAATGGGTGTGCACGCATATAGAAGTAGTATGTAAGCAATTAGGATCTTTTGCATACATAATGGATTCATGACACTTACATAATTTGCATTAACGAGGTCAACTGAATCAGTAGACCGCCTGATTTCGCATTAGGTAAGGACATGTACACACACTTTGCATATGATCATAAAGCATTAGAAGTCTTTTAAGGACAATGGATGCCTGTGTATGATGGATGAGTAGATGGACGTTTGGATGGTAGGATATACATTCTTCCAGACTTGAAGATTTCGGGGACGAAATCCTAAAAGGAGGGGAGAATGTAACACCCCGAATTTTCTATTAACACTAAAGTTGCTAAAATATTAATAAATGTGTAAGAGAGGGGATGTATCTAATATGAATATAAAAATATTAATAAGTGTGTAAGAGAGGGGATGTATCTAATATGAATATAAAAATATTAATAAGTGTGTAAGAGAGGGGATGTATCTAATATGAATATAAAAATATTAATAAGTGTGTAAGAGAGGGGATGTATCTAATATGAATATAAAAATATTAATAAGTGTGTAAGAGAGGGGATGTATCTAATATGTATATAAAAACAATAATAAGTAAAGGGGGATGTATCTAATATGTACATTGTAGAAAATATATATATATTTATGACATGAATAGAAGTTTATTAATATGCTGAGTGTTTGCTGAGTCACTTCTGACTCATTGCTGAGTCAACAAGATAAACCCCATCTTGTCTGAACGGCTGCAGTTATTTCTAGGTTAAATCTAATGGCCTAAATGAATTCTAAAATCTATAAATAAGTGGGTAGACCCTAGACCTAAATCACTTGTAAAATTAGAGAAGCTACCGTCATGCTGCTGCCATGGAGTTCAGCATAGCCGTCACAAACTAAGAAGAGGAAGCCTAATCATCTACAACTAAATCTACACAAATCAAATCAAAAGATCTCTCTTTCTCTAATTCTTTTCTTTTGTTGGTGAGTATGATGATTCTCACAAGACTATTACAAACTAATTTGACTCAGTTATGAATGGATCACAAGAAAGTGATGTGATTTGTAATTGTAAATTCTATATGTTGTGGATCTCTTATTATGTTATTATGTTCGTATGATGTAAATTATATATGCTATGTCATGCTATGTTGTAAATTCTCTTATGCTATGTCGTGCTATGTTGAGAATCATGTCAAGCTATGTTATACTATCATACTATGCCATGTTATAAATCATGCTATATTATGTTGAAAAATCATGATGTTGTTGGATCATGCTTAAAGTTATGTTTTTTTTTCTTAATTTAAATGGATCTTGTTTATGGGAACTTGCCTATTAGGTTAGGTGTACCCATAAACTTGAAACTATAATTAAATAAAACTTGATTATGGGAATTTGCCAATTGAGTTAGGTGTACCCATATAAAACCATGTTGTTAAAAAATTAGATGATGTTGATTCACACATGTTCATATGTAAGTTTATGAAAATTGATTGAGATCATATTAGGTGAATTTTGAACAAGTTGACACCTTTAGATCCATGACATGTATAATCTATGCAAGTTGGACATATGCAAGTTTCACCCCTTATTATGATTCATTTGGTCACATATACATGCTGTTATTATGATAATCTCTTTTATGCTATGAGTTAGGCTATTCGAGTCTAACATATATTTTGCGAATAAACGTTCAAACGTGGGGTAGGGGTAATATTAGGAATTAATAAATTGGGTGCAATTTTGTAAGATGTTGCATACCATGAATGAATGTCCATAATTGAGTCAATTATGGACATTGTTAAAAATTGGAAGTAATTAATAATTCAAGTAGGGAATTATTAAAATTGGGGGAAAGTGGACTATTATTAATAATCAATGCTTAGGACACGAGGTTGGACCCGTTTGTGATGTAAACCTGCCCGGACCCGCCCGGCAAATCCAGTAGTCACAAATGTCGGCCCAATGTGAGAGGTCCTAGGCCCAAACTAAAGCATAATAGTTGTAAAGACACGAGGTTAGACTCTTTTATGGTGTAAGACTGCCCGGACCCGCCCGGCAAATCCAGCTGCCATAAATGCCAGTCTAATGTGAGAGGTCTTTATGAGGTTATGGCCTTAATGAACTAAGAAATACTTAACCAGATAATCATGTAAGGTGGGACATGGGGGTTAAGTAGGTGCCTTGGGTGGCATGAGGAATCTGGTGGTTGCCTTTAGAGGCATTTGAAATACGATTAGACTTAACCAAACACACATGTAAATGAACATGACTAAGTGGGTTAAGTGGGATGGACTAATGGGGACAAGCTTAGGTGGAATGCTTGTGGTAAATAGTGGGGGCCCATTTCAACCAGTCTCCCAAAACATATCTTTGTGGGCTCGACCCAAGTCGAGGACGGGACACGCATACTGGGTTTGACTATAAGAGGCCAAAACAGGGAGCGGTGGCAACGCAAGTCCAACAGGTTTCATATGCGTGTGTGGACCCGGGCTGGTAGGTAAGACGTTGTTGCATCGTGTAGGTATAAGCCATGCATGTCCGTTGTATCAGGTTGCCACTTTAGGGGAGTGATACACCCCACTGTGGGGCCAGCACGGGTATCTACGAGTTAGGGAGTCGATCGAATAATGGGAAGTAGGGTACACCTAGTGGAGATAGGGGCAGGCGGCACCTATGTAGTCAGCTAGGGGTACGTAAAGCCATTGGGAAAGTTTCTAAGTGAAGCTAAGTGGGATGAATCTTTAGGGTGACTGGTGTGGTGCAGTATAGTGTTTATCCTTTAGTATTTAGGAGCACCTATAACGTTGCCTTTAGCGATTGTCTATGTCCTTAATCTGCTCTTCATAGATATTTTCTTGTTTTCCATCTTATGCCTTAGTCCAGTTATTTTGGTAATAGTATTGTAGAATTATCATATTCACCAGACTTTATGTCTGACCCCCTCTTTTCCATCCTTTTTCTCCCTTCAGGTCCGCAGGTTGGGCCAAGTTCTAGTGGAGTCTAGTTGGATCGCTTATCTTCTGGAAAGCTTGGACTGCTGAAGTAAAGTCCAGCTTGTTATCTTTCTTTTTAATGGCTATTCATGTAATGGGATTATGTACTTGTTTTATCAAGATAGATATTGTACTTGACATTGAATATGGTGTTATGATGTAATCAAACATGTTTTGACTTCTGCTACAATGAAATAAAGTTTTTGAATTTCCAAGTACTATTTTATATCTGTCTTGTTGTAATTTTACTGTTCTATATTCACTTAAAACCTCCATGGAAGTTAATGCATTCCGTTTTTGAGTGACATTAATGGACGTGGGGTGTTACATTAGCTGTATACCCATGGTATTTTTAGGGAAATCAATTTGTGATTTGGAGGGTATGACGATGTGGTATTCCAAGTAAATGAAGATATGATATGTAAAAAGATAAGCGTAGCTTCTAGCCTCACCACCCTGAAATGACAAAAATCGGGCAGGAAGCATGGCTATGTAGGCGCACCTATTAGGGTGTATAATCACCTGGTCTAGAGTTTCATTTACTTCTAAAAATCTATTGTCGATGCTGTCTCATTCGGGAAACGGTTGCTGATCCTAACCGTTGGTGATATACATTCGATACACTCAAGCGAAATGGGTGGTCGGTCATGTGTGGCCGGGTTGCAAGATGTTCTTATTGAACCCAGTGTATTCCTCTCCAGCGGTACACTAGCGAAAGGTGGTTCCATACCTTGTCATAATTGGAAATCCATTACCCAATACGTGCTTGCGATTTTGATTGTCTACTATATATGTAGAACGTGAGATGAAAGCGTTTCTGCTAGATGATTATTATATTGTGGTTGATAGACACTATTATAATATCAATGAGTTTTGATATAAAGATTATTATGGATTCTCATAAGGGAAAAAACCGTTCCGTTATAGGGTGTGGTCTAATGAGATATCGTTTAATGGCTCAAACTGTTTTAAACTGTTTTACTCATACCAGTCCCTGACTGACCTGGAGTTTATTTTGTTTTGTTTTCCCTAAACTCTTGGGTGCCCAATTTTATACGGGCAGTCAAGATTTTATAGATATATTTGGAGAGCTTGGAGCAGGAGGCTTCAGGATTATATAGCTATAGTTATTTCTGTTGTGTTGTAAGTGTTGTACTCTGATAATGTTATTGTATACATATACTGATTTATTTCAAGGATATATTATCTATTATATGTTGTTCGTTCCGCTGTGAGATTCGTGTTACTCTGATATTGTATCTTCTTCTTCTTCTATTCTAAGTTTCTATCTTATTTATTCTCACCATCTATTTTCTTTCTATTAGTTTTCTGATTTCCAGTGTAATGTTGGTTGGACTTGTGTTATTTAGTCAGCTAAAATTGGACAGGAATTTCGGGACACTGCAGTTGGTATCAGAGCTTAAGGTTAAGTAATTACCTTGGTTCTGTGGCGTGACTCAGTAGAGATAGGGTTAGTAATACCCTATATTGAGTTGAGTGTATATATACGAGTGAACATATTTGTTATTTGGTATAAAAAATGGTTGTGTATTGTGGAGATTTATTGGTTGAGTTGTTTATAAGTTTTGGTCGATCAGTTTGATCCACTGTATCGGTAGGGGTTTCTAAACACTTGAATACGATGAACCGTCATGGTATGTTTTGAAAGGAGGGTAAACGAAATAATTTTACCCAAAGTATATTTTGATATAGAGAAAATATATATATTGGATTTATAATATATGGGATATATTGGTTGTTATTATAATCAAGTAAGATTATAAATTAAATGGTTATGTAAATATAACGACCCGAACTTCCCCGGTAAGGAAAGCCCGGATTGAGATGAAAACAAGCCACATCAGAACACAAACAGAAGAACATTTCATTGTATATTACAACAATTCCATCAGAATACAAGAATATACAGAGTATGAATGAAAATACATTCGATACATATCAGAGATTACAATAAATTACATAGCAGCGGAAAAACAATACAAAACACAATTAGAAGTAATACACGGATACAGAGCTTTCCGAGCATCGTTCCAGCTGTAAATCAGGATCCTGTGAATATAAATCTGCTAAACCAAAACTACTAGCTGCCTGTGTGGAAAATAGGGGCACCCAGAGTTTAGGTTAAAACAATAAACTCCAGGTCAGTCATGTGACTGGTGTGAGAACTAAAACAGTTATAAATCTTTATTTTAAAAGAGAGTGAATCAAGGGACCACGTCGTATAACACGGAACGGATTTCCTCCCAAGAATACCAGTGCTTAAAACAAATAGCGCAATGCTAAATAAAGAAAAATGAAGCTATTATAAGACCCAGGTCCCATCACACAATGCAACGCAAGCTGGAGGATAGGGTTTTTACCTTATAATAGCCAAAGCATGCTTGATACGTTTAAAACACATTATTTTGATATTACTACAAGTGTATAGTGTCAAAACAATTTCAATCATAAATATCAATCATAGGTGGCATGAATGACCCATACAACTATTTCTCCATACTAGGTTCTACAAATAAAACCGCAATATCACGTATTGGAAATTGGATTTCCGTCATGAGTCGAGGCAAGGGGCAAGCTCCTCTCCAATTCGAGACACTTTAGCAAATGTCTCAGGACCCCACTATGATCCTTTGGAAACTCCATGGCCGGTCCTCTCTTACTTTTGAGGATTAGTTATTCCTGAACACATGTTTCCCGGTCCTAACAGACCTAATATCGAGGCGCCTCATCCAACAACCACACAGGTGAAAAGTATATAAATGTCAGCCAGTTTAAGCACTGACACCACCCATAGCTAGAAAGAAACGTCATGCACTCCTTGGGTCCTTATCCCGTTTTTGACTCATTCCGAGGTGTGAGGCTCGCGAATTCACGCTATACACAAAGCTGCGCCACACAGGCCGTGCTTTGATCATTAACCACAAGTCTTTGCTTTTCAACAAAAGCCTTGATCAATTGCCACTTACGCGTGCCACACTGGCAATTCACTCCATGCGACTGATGTCCATCGATATACAACCTCTGAGCTCGTACGTCGCAGAGAAGGGCGTTAAGCAAGAGAATAAATTCTCCGCTGCCAATCAGATGTATATTTAACAGAGATCAATCTACACAGAATAAAATCCAATGTCAGACACACAATCCATTTACAAGTTCGTTCTGGGTCTGAACGAAACCGGAGGCACTTTCCTCGCATATCCATCCATCTCCAAGTACGTTTGGACGATCACCAACTGTTTCTCTCCTCTTGGGTGTACAGCCCAATCGAGATCATCAAAAATCACCAAAACGATGTGAAGACTTCTGGTATTCAACCACCGTCTTCATCTTTGACTTATCGTCGAATCGGTTATTCAGAATGGGTATAAGTCCGGCCTTTCTGAGTAACCCACGTATATAATAAACAAATGTTACACAAACATCACAAACACCTCATTCCAATTCAGAATATTCTTTTATTCACAAAATCACATTCCTAGGGAAAGGTTTCCATTAATTTTATCCAAGATAAATTCTTCTAAATTTATTCTTTATTCTTCCTTTGGATGTCATTTCAAACTAGTCGGGATTACCGAACCACACCGAAGTAATTATTTATTTTATTTCCCAATCCCAACCTATTCATTCCATGGAGCAAAATTGGTGATACTCCATATCTAATACCACGGTGTTATCAGTAAAATTAATTACCATTTCACGTTCAAATCTAATTAAAGATTTAACTATCACTTTGGAGCAAAACTGGTGGTATTCCATTCTCGATCACCTTTCAGATTTGATAATTTAAATTATCAATTCTCATTTCAATCTAATTAAAGATTCATTAGAACTTCACTTAGTTTTAATCTTTTCAAAAATCACTATCCTGTCTTTAACTGGGTTAAAGAACCATTGTCATCTAAAACACAGTTCACGATAAACCCAAAACCACATTCAAATTCAATTCCAATTAAACATTATTTAATTGGTACACTTCATTAAATCTAAATATAAAGATTTAATCTTTTTCTCAACTGGGCTTAAGAACAGGGTTAATGAAGACACCATTCACGACAAACCTGAATCACATTTGATATCAAATACAAGGCTCTGAATAGAAGATATACCGGCTTATATTCAATATCAAATTCTACGAACAACAAATATCGTATTGGAAATAACGATATAATATATATCGTTCAAATTCCCATAACAATATCTGTACAGTCACGAAATCCAACATCGAAATATACCGAAGATAATTTCGATTCAACTCCAGTCCAATTCACGTATTGAAAATTCTGATTATTTTCAAAACATCTTTCAAATTCAATTTATTTTTTTCAAAAATAAATTGATTTTTAATTCTAGTTCAAACTAGTTCATTTCGATAAAAATCTATTTTTATCTTTTCAAATATGGAGTTTTTCATCCCAGTTCTTCACAAATAATTTCTTATGATTTTACTCAAATTATTGATATTTTTAATAATTTTATCAAGGCCCGTACAGTCGATTTCCATCAACGGCCATCGAACTGCACTTACAGCGACCTTTCCCAAATTTGATTTGGACATGATTCCAAATCCAACAATTAGATTTCAAATTTCAAATATTCATTGGAAAGTTATTTTCAATACGAATCCAACAGTTCCGGTTTCAGGAGAATTCGACGGTCGGATCTCCCGTAATGTCCGTTCGAAGTCAATGGTCGAAATTCACGAACTGCCGCAGCGCGGCGCGTTCTATTCAGGCCATTATATATATAATATATATATATATATATATTATATATATTTCGTCGATTTCAATTCAAAACGTGTTTTATAAATCGTTTTAAATTCGTTTTCAAAACAGATTCAACTTCATATTCAATTTCAAATCAAAATTGAATATTTCATATCATTACTATATAAATGATAATATTTTCAAAACATTATATTTTGAAATCACTTCCTTTTCTATATTCATTTTAAAAATGAATATAATCGATATAAATATCGCTAACGCCAAAATGGCACATCTCTAATCAACACGGCTTTATATATTTCAATAAATTCGTTATTCTATTCAACAAATGAATATTTATTCCATTCAACACATGAATCTATATTGCTTCTTACTTACAACAAAAAGGTAAATTTTATTGTATAAATATTTTATTCAACACATGAATATACTTTCAACACATGAATTCTCAACATCTGAACATCGTCAACACATGACTATTTATTCTACTCAACACATGAATTTTCTTTTATAAATTCATTATTTCCCAATTGGAATGAGGCCCAATCAGTTACCATATAATGTTAATTATATGGATTCCATACAACACATGTATATAATCACAATGGTAAATAATCAATCATCATCCAAAGTGCACCACCCAACTGCATAAGCATCAAATATGAATAATTAACGCTCACATAGTCTGTCGACCAATCGATCGACATACAATTAAATAATTGGGATTAGTGTATGCCAAATATCATCCCAACACCCGTGTGGGGTTTCACGTCAACAAACACACATTTTTATATTCACACACACGTTGAAAATAATATTTTTAACGATCAAATATTTTTAACTATATAAATATTTTATTTCGCGTCACACAATCAATTTTCATCACAACATACAAGCCATCCATGGTCTGTGGATGATGGGTCTCGGGTGCTACTAAGCACCGTCTGCATCCTAGTATATATTTTAACTAGAAAAACAAGATTTAAAGTGAGAAGTTTTCACCCAAGCTATACCAAACGCCACGACTCTTCATACGTAGGAAATCTTTGTCGTGCTCGCCTTTTGTCTATTTCGTCGTCCGTAGCCACTACATATATGAAAATCATATTTTTATATTGTCGCTACGTATACAAAAAATCTATTTTTACACCGCTACTATATAGATAAAAATTATATTTTTACACCGTTACTATATAGATAAAAATTCTATTTTTACACCGCTACTATATAGATAAAAATTATATTTTTACACCATTGTATAATATAAAAATTATATTTTTATTATGTTATTCATATAAAAATCCCATCTTTGTTGTTATAAAAATCTCAACATTCACTAATTAAAAATCTAACCTTTCTGTGTTAAAAAACCGATTTTTACTTTGCTAAAAATTCGATCTTTACTTCGCTAAAATCACATATAAAAATCCGACCTTTCTTGTGTATAAAGATCAAATTTTTATCACGACGTACATAGAACAAAAGTATACTTTTACTCAACTTTTAAATAAGTAAAAATCATATTTTTATTTCTTTATCTTCATAGGAAAAATCTAATCTTTCCTCACATTAAAATTCAAACCTTTGTTCGATTAAAACCCAAATCTTTGTCCACTAACATCCTACACAGAACTGGTTTTCATTTTTAAATAAAGAATTGTATTATAAATAAATTTAAAGAAATAAAAATAAATTAAATAAAAACTTACAGTGGAAATCGAGGGGGAAGGGGAAGCAGGCGATGGACGGTCAGTGAGAAGGAGGGGGGATGTGCGGCGCTTTCCAGGTGGTCGGGCGGCCTTTCTAGCGATGGTGGGGCCCGTTCAGGGGCTGGGCGCATCGATCGTTGTTGAGGGGGGAGGAAGAGATAGTGGAGCGGAGGAGGGATGGTGGCGCAGTGGCCCCGCTTTGGGCGGCGCGTCGCCAGGCCGCGATGGCCTTCGGTGGAGGAGCGATAGCTCCTCCCTTTTTTTTATCTGTTGAAATGATTTCGAATAGGGGGCCTGAGTGATAATAGGTAGAGAGAGAGAGGAAGTTTTAATTTTTTATATTATTTTATTTCAAAAAAAGTTGAATTTTATTTTGACCTCGAAACGAGGCCCACCGCCTGTCGTCCATAGCGTATTACCCCCATTCCGAATATGTACCATAGGCTGATTCGATCGTTTCGATCAGTTTTCGTCAAATTTACATTTAAATCATTATATTGAATTTTAAACGTACATTTCAATCTACTGGGGCCATATACTAACTCGAAAAATTCCAGAAAAATATTTTATAGCTTTCTATTGACGATACGGTCCTAACAAAACTAATTTCATCTGTTAGCCCACTTTGTGAACTGGGCAACACAAAGTCAAGATGTGAAACATTGAAGAACTTGGAAAGCACTGAAGCGGGTCGGATCGAAGCTCTGAAGCGGGTCGGATCGGATAAATTTTGCTGTTCGGATCGAAGAGCAACCTACTGCCAGTTGGAGCGGAGAGCTACTTGCTACAAAGACAGATCGGACCAGAGTGGAAGATAACGAAGACTTAGCCTTGGGACATAACCGGATCGGATCGGGTACCCCGATCCGAACCCCTCCTTTACACTCTTCCGATCCGAACCCATCTTCCACGTCATTCTCCTGCATGATCTCCTGGTTATTCGGAGTAGCTATGACCAGTTCCTACCCACAACGTCCACTGCTCTGATGCGTTGTCAACACCGAAATCCATCCGAACCCGAGGCTAATCGGATGGATGACACGTGGCTCCGATCCGGATCGGGTTCTGAGCAAATTTTCACCTATAAATACCCTGTCTGGAGACAATGAAAAGGATCTTCTTTTTTGGCACTTTGAGAGTTCAACCACTTTCATAACTCGAATTCCAGCACTCCTGGATAATCCAAATCGTCTTTCAACATTTGTTTTTAGAAAATTGAGTGAATGTGTGTGAGTTGTGAGAGAAATTGAGTGAATATCTCATGGTAACTGCAAAAATATCATTGAGAATAGTGATTAACAAGTGGACGTAGGCTTTTCTTTGCCGAACCACTATAAATTCTGTGTCTCTATTTTACTTTTGATCTTATTTCATTCTATTTTTAGTCAATTTGGGTGTTAGAACCACTTTTTGGTCTAACATTTTGGTGCTTTCACTGAGAACCATTTGAATTCTTTGTTTTTCGGGATTATCGTTCTACTTTTTGGACCGTTGAGTTCAAAGAAGTTAATCCTCAAGTTTCGACATTTTTGGATATTTGTTGAATTGATTGTTGAAGAACCATGGCTAAAGGAAAAGGCAAAGAAGTTCAATCTGGTCGAGGAAATTGAGTTTGCGAAGATCAGCAAAATGCGGTCGTGACAAGGTCTCGTGGGCAGAGCTCAGCAGCAGGACGAACCGATACAGGAAACCCGAACCGCCTTCAGGGGGAGAGCTCCGATCCGATCCGGGTAGGAGATTCTGAAGCAGTGCATTCCCCCAACCTGAACCGACCCGAGCAACTTGCCCTACAACGACCCAACCTGGCTTTCCAGCTCCGACCCGAACAGGCTTCCCAGCTCCGACCCGACCCGATTTCCCATCTCCGAACCGACCCGTCACTTGGTGATGTTGGAACCTCTACTCGAGCCCCTACAAATGCTCCAATTCCAACCACCAGGGTCAATGATCAGGTCAATCCATCCGTGCCCATTACTCAAGGAGATTTCTCGCGCCTGCTTGACATGCTTGAGAGTACTAGGGAGGCTATGAAAATCCACGAGCGCACCAATCTCATGATGCAAGAAAATATGAGACTCATGAGCAGGGAAATTAGCGAACACCGTAGACAGAGAACCCCATCACAGGTTCGTCACACACTAGTGGATCAGTCTTCTTCTTCCGAGGATGAGCGGCCCCGTGAACGAAGGCCGCTCGAACGACTTTAGAATTTGGAGCAGCTGACATTCGGATCTTTGGGGTCTCGCGAGGATATTGCACGAGCACTAGGAAACAATGATCCCACTCGGGGGCAAAGGCTCCAGTCCCCTCCTCCCGAGATCGACCGGGAGCGTAGGGAACGGAGTAGAGCAGAAGCAGCTCAAAGAAGAAGGGCATCTCCTGAACAAGAGCCCAGAAGGAACCCGGATACCAGGGCCAGGGAACCTGAACGACCCCTAACTAATGCTGATGTACATGCAATGGTACGCTAGATTATGTCCAAGAGCCGGAACTATACCAATGAAGATTATGGCATTGAGTGAAGCCATACTCCTTTCACTGACGACATCCTCGACTTTCAGTTTCCCCGGCGTTTTAACCTGCCACAGATGGACAAGTACAATGGGAGAACTGATCCAGTACAGCATTTGATGCGATACTCGTGGCTCATGAATGCTGCTGCTGCACCTGATGCAGTGAAGTGTAAAGCATTCCCGGTTTATTTAGAAGATGTGGCGCTGTTCTGGTTTACCCGACATCCCCCTCGTTCGGTTTCGAATTATAGGGAACTGAGCGAACGTTTTATGAATCAGTTCCGACTCCATACCCGAAAGTCCAAAAGTGTTATTGAATTATCAAGAATTAAGCAGGCGCCAGGAGAGTCTTTGAGGTCCTATCTTGAACGTTTTAACTTAGCTGTGACGGAAGTTAGTGACCCGCATGAGCCCACCAATTTGATGGCATTAAAGGAAGGAGTCAATCCTGAATCTGAGTTTGGAGATTGCCTTTCTGGGAAGACACCCTCCACGAGAGAGATATTCTATGAAAAGGCCGATATTTATTTAAGACGAGAGGAGGCCAGGGCAAACCGAAAGAGAAAGTCTGAAGCGGCTTCAAAAGAAAATGTTCAGAGTAACGTCGCCGTGAAGCAGTCTGGGGAAAGTTCTGGAAAAGTTGAAGTGAATGTGGGAAACAAGAGTGGAAACGACAATTCTGGAAACGGGGGCAACAACAATAACCGTAATGCGAACGGTAACAGAAGAAATAGAAATAGGGGAAGTGATCCTAGCAAAAGGCCCCGATTCCAGACTTATGAGGATTATACACCGTTGAACGACACTCTGGAGAACATTTACCTGGATACATACAACGTTTTGCAATATAAAAGACCGCCACCTCATGACTCGACAAAGAAAGAAATGGCAACCGGGAAGTTTTGTTTGTTTCATGGAACTCATGGGCATTCAACCAATGAATTTCGGCATTTGAGAGATGTGATTGAGAAGCTGCTGCGCGAAGGGAAACCGGATGGATATAAGGTTGCCCCGAGGGACATGGGGCAAGGAGAGCAGGCTCCAAAACAGATTCAATCTGCTCCCAAGCCTACAGCGCAGCAGAAAGGCAAGGGAATTGTTATCAACTCCATAGTCGGTGGACCTCACCCAACAATCCGTAGTTTTAGAGCAATGGATCAATATGTAAATGCTGCCAAGCACGTAGATGTGAATGAAGGTGATGATTTGGAAGATATCGCCCCCATAAAACAATAGAAGACAATGTTTGACGACATGGTGTTCCGCAGCAGAGATAATACTGGGATCCAATCACCCTGTGATGATCCGTTGGTCATTACTACCACCATTGGGCCGGCCTTGGTTCATAAGGTGTTAGTAGACAACGGAAGTTCTGTTAATATTTCATTTAAAAAGTCATTCGATCAGATGAATCTTGAATCTGAAGATTTGAAGCCATGTGAAGGATGAATCAGAGGCTTCAACGGGGCGTCAACAGCCCCCATGGGGTACATAGAATTGCCCGTAACCTTGGGGCAAGGAGAACGCCGAAGAGTGCGGATGCTTCAGTTCGTAGTGTTGGACGTAGATTCACCTTATAATGCATTTTTGGGAAGGCATGCCCTTGCTGAATTCAGGACTTGCATCGCCCCTTGGTGTTTATTGCTTAAGTTCCCAACTGAAGCCGGAACTGGAGTAATGAGAGGGGATCAAGTTTCCGGATGGGCCTGCTATGCTGCCGAATTAAAGATGTTGATGAAAGGACTTAACATCGGGAGTAAAGATGCCTCGTCTCCCCCAAAGGGGGGCTCGGCGTAGCAATTAGAGAGATCGACCCCGAAGGAGTTGCCTTAAGGAACGCCTGAAGACCTGGATACCAGAAAAGATGAGGAACCAGAGACCAGAAATGCAACTCCTAATGAAGCGATAGTGGAAATTCCCATTGATGAAGCTGATCCAACAAGAGTTTTGAAGATTGGGTCTCAATTGGATCCACGTCGGGCCAAAGAACTAACGGATTTCCTGAAGGCGAACTTGGACGTGTTTGCCTGGACCCACGCTGACATGTGTGGGATATCGCCATCCATCATAAGTCACTCACTAAATGTAAACCCGAAACATCCGCCTGTGAAGCAAAAGAGACGTATGCTGGGCCCAGAGAAGTCGGCTACTCTCAAAGAAGAAGTGGAGAAGCTGAAACAGAACGGATTGATTCAAGATTCGACATATCCTGACTGGATATCGACTCCCGTCTTAGTAAAGAAACCGAATGGAAAGTGGCGTACTTGCATTGATTTTTCAGATTTGAACAAAGCTTGCCCAAAAGATAGTTTCCCACTTCCCAGGATTGACCAGTTTGTAGATTCGACAGCAGGTCATGAACTTCTTTCTTTCATGGACGCATATTCTGGGTACAACCAAATTCTTATGCACGTGCCAGATCAAGAGCATACGAGCTTCATTACAAATTTGGGGTTATATTGCTATGTTGTGATGCCATTCGAATTGAAAAACGCCGGAGCCACTTATCAGCGCCTGGTGAACATAATGTTTTATAATCAAATAGGGAAGACTATGGAAGTTTATGTGGATGATATGCTTGTCAAATCGAAACAGTCCTCCAGCCATATGCAAGACTTGGAAGAAATGTTTGGTATCCTGCGAAAGTATCGGATGAAGTTGAATCCTTTGAAATGCTCATTTGGAGTGGCATCGGGAAAGTTCGTAGGCTTCATTGTGAGCTCCCGAGGAATTGAAATCAATCCCAGCCAAATAGCAGGGATTAGAAACATTGAAGAGCCGAAGAGAATTAAGGACGTCCAAAGTCTTGCGGGGAAAGTAGCTGCGTTGAGTAGGTTTATCTCCAAAGCCACAGACAAATGCGTCCCGTTTTTTGATTTGATTAAAAGGGGAAAGAAGAACTTCGAGTGGACTCCGGACTGTGTTGAGGCCTTTCGAAATTTATTGGAATTGCTAGAAAAACCACCGATTTTGTCAAAACCTGTGGATCACGAAGAGTTATTTGTTTACTTGGCAGTTTCGGCTCATGCCGTTAGCACAGCCTTGGTTCGAGAAGAAGACAAAGTGCAAAGGCCAGTATATTATGTAAGCAAGAAATTGGCAGCGGCAGAACGCAACTACCCAAAGATTGACAAGCTCACTTACAGCCTCCTAATCGCATCCCGAAAAGTTCGTCACTATTTCCAAGCTCATCCAATAACCATATACACTGACTAGCCGCTGAGGCAGGTGTTGCAGAGACCCGAAGCATCGGGAAGGTTGATCAAATAGAATATAGAATTAAGTCAGTTTGATTTAAATTTTCAACCACGAAGGTCGATAAGGGGGCAAGCTCTGGCAGACTTTATAGCAGAGTTCACTATCCCAGAGGAGGAAGTGATCAACGACAAAGTGGTCAAGTCCGAAGATGAGTTAAAGATAGATCTATAGAAGCTATACACAGATGGAGCCAAGATCGACCGAAGGTCTGGAGCTGGAATCGTCTTAGTCACTCCTGAAGGACGGTCATTATATTATTCACTACGATTAGAATTTTCGGCGACTAACAGTGACTCTGAATACGAAGCCCTGATTGCCGAGCTGAAGCTTGCTAAAGACCTCGGAATAAGAATGTTGGACATATTCTGTGACTCCAAAATCGTTGTTTGCCAAGTGCGAGAGGAATTTGTGGCTCGGGGACCTCGACTTATCGCCTACCTCGGGAAAGTGAGAGAGCTATTGAGCAACCTGGAGCGGTACAGTATAACACATATCCCAAGAGCCGAAAACCAGAAGGCGGACAGGCTGGCAAAGCTAGCTAGTTCCGACGATCCAGAAGAGACTGAAATAATTCCAATTGAAACGTTGGAATCGCCAAGCTTTGAGTCGATGGAAATTGAGTTCGCTTTCGAAGCGGAATCGGAGAAGGAGTCGTGTATGACCACAATTAAGAACTTCCTTAAGAATGGGACACTCCCATCAAAGAAGAGTGAGAAAAGGGCTATAGTTCGCAAGGCTACCAGATATGTCATGCAAGATGATACTCATTATAGGCAAGGATTTTCTATGCCCCTGTTACGATGTATAGCACACGACGACATCAAACGTGTACTAAGAGAAGTGCACGAAGGTGAGTGTGGAGATCATATAGGAGGTCAAACTTTAGCGAAAAAAATATTGCGATATGGATACTTCTGGCCCACAATTAATAAAGATGCAGCTGATTATTCACGACGCTGCGATAAGTGCCAGAGATTCGCCAAAATCCCCAGAGCACCGTTGACCCAACTCAAATCAATGGTGAGTCCTTGGCCATTTGCCACATGGGGAATTGATATCATCGGAGTTCTACCGATTGCTAAAGGAGGAGCGAAATATGCAATAGTCGCTGTGGACTATTTTACGAAGTGGGTGGAAGCTAAGCCCCTAACCAAAATCACGGCGAGAAAGGTTATAAGTTTCGTGGTTAGAAATATTATATGCCGATTCGGGATCCCAAGGACCATTATAACTGACAAAGGGACCCAGTTCGATGGTACTGAATTCAGAGATTTCTGCCAGAAGTATAAAATCGACAAGCGATACACTGCGGTTGCTTATCCGCAGTCGAACGGGCAAGTTGAAGCAATAAACAAAGTAATAAAATCCATCCTCAAGAAACGGTTAGAGCGCGCAAAGGCAAAATGGGTTGACGAATTGCCCTTAGCTTTGTGGGCATATCGGACAACATTTAAGACGGCTACTGGTCATACCCCTTTCTCTCTCTCTTTTGGATCAGAAGCAGTAATCCCAGTAGAGCTTGAAGTCCCTTCCCACCGGGTGACGTATTATGACCCGATGACGAATCAGGCACTCTTACTCGAGTCTCTTGATGAAATCGAAGAAAAAAGGGACGAAGCGGATTTGCGTGCGGCAAGACATCGCTGTCAAATGGCACGCTATTACGACAAAAAAGTTCTCCTTAGGACTTTTGAACCAGGAGACTTGGTGCTAAAGAGAGTCTTTCCATCCCTTCCTCACCTCGGCCCAAAGTGGGAAGGACACTTTGTCATCCAATGGAAACTTGAAAAAGGAACCTTCAAGTTAACGACCGTAGATGGCGAAGAAGTCCCTAGGGCATGGAATGCCCAATACTTGATGCGATATTTGGATTAGAAATGTTGTACTCTTTGTTATTTCTCTTATGAACTCTGTAATAAGGCACGACTTGCCTTAGGAAAATCTGATGATATGAATAAAGGACTATAAAGTGGATGTAGGCTACGACTTAGCCGAACCACTATAAAAATATCATGTGTTATTTACTTTTATGCATTATATGCATACATTCATCGACTATTCTGTTGTGATTATGGAATATAAGATGATTCAAAACCTGAAAGGTTGAAGGCAGTTTAAACGTAAGAAAAAGCATAATGATAATTTGTGCGACAAGACATAAAAGAATGAGAAAACGACATTCTTAACTCTAACTCTCCAGAGAGAGAGAGTATAAAAGCGTCTCCGACTGAGCGCTGAGAAAGAGATCCTTCCCCGTTGAAGGATCGGGGAGTGAATAGATTGCTGAGCTCGAACTCTAACTCTCCAGAGAGAGTATAAAAAGACGGGAAGATGACGTCCTCTGAGGTGTGAAGGTGCACCCAGACAAGAGACCGCCTCAGTAAGAACTCTAACCTGAGTGTAAGACAGGAGAGTATAAAAGAAATGCCAGAAAAAACGACAGGCATTGACGACACAGAAAAATGCAATCCCTTCAGAAAATCAGGAGCATTCAGATTACTTGATTAAGCCTTAAATTATTTTTTGAGATTGACTGGGGGCATATATGTATAAACATATTTCCTCCCTCCGTAGCTTCATTTCATAACTATAGTAAGACATGCATTTTTACATAAGTGCAGAGCTACTGGCAAACAGACATTGCAGAAAATGAATTATTTTTTATTTACGAATGAATGAATTTGTACAGGGAAACAGCCAAAAAGAAAGTGCAAGAGCCACCCTTACAGCAGCAATTATTGATCTACCAAATACTAAAACAACGCAAGGCAACCCACTATTTAGATTTCGAGTGAGGCTTGGATTTCTTGGCGGCTTTCTCCGCATCCTTTGCCGCTTTCTCGGCCTCCGTCAAGATGCGCTTTGATTTTTTCTTTCCTGAAGATGCGGCGCTGGAATCGGTTGGCTTCTTCCTGGAGGGCGGAGCGCTGGAATCAAGAGAAGATTTTTTAGCGAGTTCCCCTGTAATAGATCTAGTTGATAGCTTAACAACTAACCTTGATCCCGCATCCACACCTGCGAGAGGCTTGAGGACTTCAGGGTCTAAGTCTTCAGCTTTTAACTGCAAGCGTTTATCTTGATCAGCTTTCATTGCAGCCAGAGTAACATCATCTGCACTTTTCGACTCCCCGACTATTGCCACCTCTGGATCTCCCTCATGTCCTCCGTCACCGCCATCATCCTTTAAGGCTACTATCATTTCTTCATCATGGGGAGTGTCAGCCTTAGGCGGCTCGCTTCCTTCTCCCAAGTCTATAGGAGCAGCCTTGTCCTTCCTTCCTTTTGCCTTTTCCATAGGCTTTGCCCCAGAGGCGACTCCCTGAGTCACATCTGTCTTTCCAGATGGCTCAATACCTACAGAGTGAGAAGCAACTGTTATCAACTCAGGAGAAAATAATGGGTTTTTCATCGATTGCTCAATCACGTGGCGAAAGGTAGAAATAGCCTTGACGAATTGAGGAGAAAAGGTAGGGATACCTTCCGAAGACTTCTCAGCGGGGTAACTGCTGTCTCTGATGCCATTTCGGGGATAGGGGATAGCAGAGTTGTTCGAGGGATTCCCGGGTGTTCAGGATCATACCCCTCTACTTCAGGAGTTGCGGGGGCAGTAGAAGAGAAACCAGCCTCGGGAATGTTCTTCTGTTTAGTCCTCCGCCTTTCTTCTTCCATAGCCTCAGCAATGAGGTGGCGCCCTTCAGCTAGGCGTTTTGGCTCATCATCCCTTAAGTATTTCTCCATCAGCTTGTCCTCATCGATGGAATCGACCTTGAGCTCCTCTTTTTCCCACTCAACGATCTGACTCCATACATGGACTAGAGTAGATGGATAATCCTCAATCCAAGAAATGTTCCGGCGATGGATGATATGTGCAAAGAATTCTATCATTAATTTGCCAAAACCCTGAATTTCAGCCTCCGCCTCTGACAATTGATTACGGGCCTCCTCCGCAGATTTGATAGCACACTCAACGTTGCTCTCCGCCAGGGCATCTCTGTTCTCCGCTTCCAATAGCTTTGAAGCCAAGTCAGCATTTTTCTTTTCTAGCTCAGCATTCCTCCTTGCCAACTCAGCATTTTTCCGTTCAAGGTCAGTGTAAGCAAGGCGCGTTTTAGCGGCATCTGACTTAGCATCTTCAACTTGCTTTTTTAACTCAGAACGCTCTTGAGTGTGAGATTCAAGCAAATCATGATAACATTTTTGCATATCTTCAAATTGTTGTTTGAAATTAGAAGCGTCCCTTTGGGCAACAGCGAGCTGGGCCTGTGTGTCCTCTAAATCTTTTCCTAGATTCTTTAAGGCCTTTGCATCTTCTTCCGTGGTTTTTTGCATTGAATCAGCATTTGTGATTAGAGTACGGATAATTCTGGAAAGGTTGCGTGAATATTTGAACATTTCAGAATATTGTTTTTCAACCGCGTCTATCTTTGCTTTGGCCTCGTCTGCTCACCTGGAAGAAATAGGTTCGAGGGCAGGTAAAAAAGTCAAAGTCTCGAAGTAATGTTCGGGAAATTGCTCCTCCAAATACGCCCGCTTGAATGCAGTTTCCGCATCTAGTGGTGGAGGAGCGGGGATCGTCAATTCACTGTCCCTGTGTGTGGAGGATTCAATAGTTTCTTTATCTGTCCTAGGCCGTTTAGTAGCAGGGACCTTGCGTTTACTTCGAGACTCAGTATCTTTTGGAGGAAATCTCTCTCTGCTGCGCTTTTCATGGGAAGAGGTGGAGTCTTTCGATTGTGGCCTGTCCTCTTCCCTACGACTTTGATACCCTTTATATTTCTCTTGGTCCGACCGAACGGGAGAGCGAGAACGTGAGGTTCGAGAGCGATAGGGTTCATAAGGCCTTCTCTCCTCCCTACCGCGATCATCGCGGCGATCATACTCGATATCCTGAGGTGGATTAGACGTGCTGCGGCGGAGCTTCCTGATATCATAGTAAGACCAGGACATCGTGCCTGCACAATAAGACAAATGAAATTCAGAATCAATAGTTTCACAGAGAAAGAGGTGCAATGAATGCTAATGCTATTGTATAAAGTGTGTCCTATGTGGTGTGTTTCCCCCCAACCAACTCGAGTCCGAAGCTAGACTAGTACGGGCAGGCTCTTTGGCCTTAGCAGGAGTGGTCTCTTCAGAAGAGGTGAAAACTAAAGGACCCTTCCTAAAATCCTCTGAGGTGTATATAGTTTCAGGTAAAGGGAGATCCCCCAAACCCTGAAATAATGGGTCATCAGTACTAGGGACGTCTCCCTCGGAAGCATCAATTGGTCACTCTTTAGAAGACGTTGACTTTTCTGGAGAAATGGTATCCTCAGGAGCAGTATACCCTTCACGATGCTTTTCGGCCAAGTTAGCCAATTCGTCGTCTTGAGTAGAAGATGGAGAAGGTGACGTTTGAAGAGGCACTGTAGGAGCTCCCGAACCTTCTCCTGTTTCCGGGACTACATCCACTGGAGGAATATATACGTATGGAGCCGTCCCAGGACCGATACTACGAAAAACGGATAGCAGCCCATGAAAATGAAGATATTCGTCCTTAAGGACTTCATCAATAGTCAGGAACTTTTGATCGCCATTGAGGAGCTGGTGCATCCGGTCAAAGAACACCTGGTCTGATATTTGTTTTGGATTATCGACTGCAAACAAAAAGAAAAACGAGTTAAGGCGATGACTTGAATGTATAGAGCCAAGATTTAGAAAATCAGTGCTTTACTTGATTTCGTCCATCTCCTGGCACACCCAGGTTGTCGCTTCACGTAAAACCATTCCAGTCTGGAATCTCCAGCTTTACTACTGAATGGCGTTGAAATTATCTTCCTCTTAGGGACAGACTCAAAATAGCAGAAAGAAGGAGTTTCTCGAGTCCGATGCTTGAAGTTGTAGAAGAAATGAACGTCATCGAAAGTGAGCTCTATGCCTAAGATCTCACGGTATGCTATATATAAAGTATGTAAGTAGGCATAAGAATTGGGATGCAGCTGCATGGGGGCAATCCGCATTTGTCTTAGAAAATCTACGATGAAGGGAGAGAATGGAGGGATAGCACCGACCATGCACATCAACCGAGTGATTGCCATGTATCCTTCTGGAGGGTTGTGGGGACGGTCAGATCTCGAAGGCACTAGAGTGTCCTTTTTCATTATCCCGTATTTTAAACAAATTCGGGTAAGCCGGTCGTTGTCAATTGTTGATTCAACAGAATCTTGGGGTGATTCCAATATGACAGCCGATTCAAACTCATCAGGAGCCTGGTCGTCACCTATCCCTCCTTCCTCTTCAAAACCTAGAGAAACTTTATTCTCCGAAGACACCTCGTCACTCTCACGATTTCCAGCCTCGTAGTCTGAACCCTCATTATTCCATTCTGGATCCAACGGAGAAGATATGTCCTCGAGAGTAATTTTGTTGGAGGTTTCCAGGGCCTCTTTCTTCTCGGCTAGTCTAGAAGAGCGTCTGGGTCTCATGATCATAAAACTATTGAAGAAGCAATAGCACAAATTAGAGTAAATTAGCCCATATCCCCCCGTGCATGTGTGCAAACTAAAGTGTAAACAGTGTATGCGGAAAGTGTAAAGTAAATGTTTAAAAGTGCGATGCAATATTTTGGCAAAGTATGAAGGATTGAAGTAGATCCTGATGTCCAGTTACGTTCGCAGGGCATTATCCTAACTGTCCATTAAGTTGAAGATTATGCCAAAAGTTGATTGGGCGAGTTAAATAGTTTTTTATGCATTAAGATGGACTGCCCTTCGGTTCGGTTCGGGTGCATTCATTGGGGTCGGATCGGGGGCGTGGTCTCATCTTGGGCTCGGATGAATTTTGAAACTCAGAAATCAAAATCGGATCGGCTCGGAGGTAAAGTCCCCTATCGGTTCGGATCGGATCACGTAGTCATGCTTCCCCTCCTTTATCTTACAGTCCGATCTAATCCGGTTAGATGAGCTCCCTTCCCTCCTTTCTTTGATTACTTGCCCCGATCCGATCCGATCTTCTGAACTTCTTTCCTTTCTTTTTCCTTTCCTTTACTTGCCCCGACCCGATCCGACTTCCTGAACGTCTTTTCTTTTCCCCTTTTGTCACCTTCCATGTTCCACCGCCCGAACCGACTCCCTGCTATCTTCTTCTTCCTCCTTTTCTTTTTGCCTCGAACCGTAAACTCTTTTTCTTTTTGCCTCAAACCGTAACTCCCTCTTCCAACGTCACGAAGTAGCAGCGAGGCCACCAACAACGATAACGAAAGAAGAGGAGACCGCGGCGTGGAAATCGTGTTCAGGTCGGTCGAATTGACCATCAGTACAGTTAAAACTTGTTATTGCTAAATCAATCAAGGATTGAAACCTACCAGATTATGTAAATTGGAAGTTTACGCGAGAATAATGAAGAGTTATTATTTCTCTTTCTCGAGATTCTGGAGTTCCGAAACAGCAAGAATAAAATGGTAAAGAGAACTGAGAGAAGGAAGAAGACTTGGTTTATATAGAGAAGTAGAATGTCTATTCGTCTCCCCATTCGGATCGGATCAACAGTCCAGAAGCAAAGCTTGGCCCAATAGTCCAATGAAAAATAGAAAGAAGAGGGGGTCTGTTCGGATCGGAATCCGAACCGAACCGAATTCTTTAGCTCAGCAACGAACTAAATTGAAATTTGAAGAAGAAGACGAAAACACAAGGAAAATCAAAAGAAAAATTACCTCGAAGAACGCTGTGCAATGATAGTCAAAGCATGCTCCGTCTCCAACAGAAGCATCCTTTGAGGGGGCAAAATGTTAGCCCACTTTGTGAACTGGGCAACACAAAGTCAAGATGTGAAACATTGAAGAACTTGGAAAGCACTGAAGCGGGTCGGATCGAAGCACTGAAGCGGGTCGGATCGGATAAATTTTGCTGTTCGGATCGAAGAGCAACCTACTGCCAGTTGGAGAGGAGAACAACTTGCTACAAAGACAGATCGGAACGGAGTGGAAGATAACGAAGACTTAGCCTTGGGACAAAACCGGATCGGATCGGGTACCCCGATCCGAACCCCTCCTGTACACTCTTCCGATCCGAACCCATCTTCCACGTCATTCTCCTGCATGATCGCCTGATTATTCGGAGCGGCTATGACCAGTTCCTACCCACAACGTCCACTACTCTGATGCGTTGTCAGCACAGAAATCCATCCGAACCCGAGGCTAATGGGATGGATGACACGTGGCTCCGATCCGGATCGGGTTCTGAGCAAATTTTCACCTATAAATTCCCTGTCTGGAGACAATGAAAAGGATCTTCTTTTTTGGCACTTTTAGAGTTCAACCACTTTCATAACTCGAATTCCTGCACTCTTGGATAATCCAAATCGTCTTTCAACATTTGTTTTTAGACAATTGAGTGAATGTGTGTGAGTTGTGAGAGAAATTGAGTGAATATCTCATTGTAACTGCAACAATATCATTGAGAATAGTGATTAACAAGTGGACGTAGGCTTTTCCTTGCCGAACCACTATAAATTCTGTGTCTCTATTTTACTTTTGATCTTATTTCATTCTGTTTTTAGTCAATTTGGGTGTTATAACCACTTTTTTGTCTAAGATCATCGAATTCTGAGACCGTTTGAAAAATGGCCAATTTCCAGTCAATTAAAATCAACTGAAAATGGTCAAACGCGTTTTCCTTTACCACGCTTACATATTGATTCGAAAAATTATGAAATTTGAAAACTAGCAATAATTTGACATCCCGGATCCAACCAAAGTGGTTTCATCGAAAACCGAGGTCGTTTGCCAAATAGCTATTTTTAATGGCTGTAATTCCATAGTTACTTTTCTGAAATTTCAACTGGACATATCTTTTGATTCCCGCTATGAAATTATTATTTTCCGGATTCGTTGGAAAGATATTATCAATTAGATCCTATTATTTTTTGTTTCACTAAAATCCGGGTTATTTTGCACCTGGTACATTCATTTGAAGTTTGAAATCGAATTATCGAACTACCCCGCCATTTTCAATTCTATTTATAATTATAAATAATTATTTATATTCTAACGACGACGTATATAAATATTCATTCGAATTCTATTCAAAATAAATTTCTCGTCGTTTTTATTTAAAATAATCATTTTAAATATTCAAACTTCATTAAAATTGCAAAAATAAATTTTTTAAACTGGCTCAGATTTTCCGGGTTGTTACAGTAAATAACCAATCAGAATTCATATAAGTGAAACATATGAAAGCAGATGAATTAAATCTGAAATTCAAATCAGAATTGATATTGAAAACCCTGGAAATTAGATAAGTGTTGGTAAATGAATTTGGATTGAATATATGAAAATTTTAAAATCCTGGAAGATTTTAAATTGTTAAGAGAATGATATTTTGAATTGATTTCAAAATGGAAATGTTTAAATATGAGTTTTAAAAAGTGATATAGTATTGAACTCACTTTGTTAGTTGGGAAATAACTTTGATGATGATGGCCACTTCATCAGTGTTCATTTTCAAGTTCTAAGTGACGGATTACTACCAAAGGTATTCATTTTGAATTGTTTTGAGAAAAACAAGTTGTTTTGAATCCTGAAAAGGAAAGTTTGATTTTTGAGAAAAGCAAAGCCGTTTAAAACTCCCAAGAAAAGATTGTTTGAAATAAAACCAAATTAAATAGAAATTGTGGGAGTAATTTGGAATTGGATTAAAGTCAGTTAAGTGGTAACTGAAATTGAGTTAGTATGGTATCGAGACAAATTTGATTTGTGAGATTTGAATTTGAAGTGGAGGTTGATAATCAAGTTAAGAGTTTGGAATTGAGAATGGAACTTTGGTTTGAAATAAAATTCGACTTAGGCATAAGCGAATGGTTGGATTTGGGGATAAAAACTGATTGGAGTTTGATTAGGATAACATTGGTATATGCTGAATTGATAACAGGTAAAAGTGAAATAGTTGATATGCCCGACAAAAAGGTACAAGTTATATTTGGTATAAGCATGAGATTTATGAGCCGATTTGGCAAGCCGCTTGGCTGTTGATTTTCTTTTGGGTTGGAGAAGGCCTAGAGAGGCGAGTTGGGGTTTGAGCTATTGACCCGTACAAAGGAGGTGCTAGCGAAATTTTTTCAAAAATTTCGGGTGTTAGAAAATTTTCAGGATTTTTGAAGATTTTGGTTAATAGAAATGAATTAATATTTAATTGAAATTAATTGGTATAGTGAAATTGAAATTAAATAAATAAACAAATATTATTAACCAGTCAATAGGGTTAGTTTTCTACCTTAGCAATTTCGAGGACGAAATTACTTTAAGGGGGAAAGAATGTAACGACCCATATTTTTCGATCGAATAATTTATTTATTTATTTAAAATAATGGTTTAGTAATTTTAAGGTTGTATAATTAAATAATAAGGAATATCTAATTAATATAATAATATATTTAATTCAGAAATAATCAAAAATAGTGGAATTCACAATATTGTGTAATTTGGATTATTTAAAATATTTAATTCAGTTTAGAATTGAATTAGAATAACGAATATATTATTTGAACGATAGTTGAATGTATAAATTATATTATATATATAATCGAGCTCGAAATTGCGTGGTAGTTTTTAATTTGGTGATTCAAACTTTAAACGAACATACAGAAGCCGTTTTAAATCGGATTTCTATGAAACAAGAAACGTTCAGAGCTGGTGAAGTATATTTTTCTAGTGGAAGAGAAAACTCGAGATTTTGTCATGTAGATTTTGATTTATGTCCAAATCAATTTTAGTAAAGTCATTGTGGAATTCCTTTATAATTTATAACGATATATAAAAGGAATTTCATTATAAATCGAATATCGATTTAATCGGGAGTTGAAATATCAAGTTAGAAATTCATATAGGAATATTCTAGAGCTGTATGATATTCTGTTGTAAATATATGCGATAATATTTATTTATAAATATTTAATTCAATTAATTTTAAATATATTTAATATTTAAAATGGATTATTTAGAGCTTTAAAAATAGCCAGTTTTGCAAACGACCTCGGTTTTCGATGAAACCAATTTTGTTGGATTCGCAATATTAAATTATTGCTAGATTTCAATTCCTGTGATTTAGGAAGTCAGTGTGTAGCCGTATGAGATTTTAATGTGAAATACAGTCGATAATTTGACCTTTAAAAATACGCTGTGTGATAAACGGAGTCGGAATTCAACGAAACCAGTTTCGTTGGGACCGTAATGTCGAACTGTAGCTGCATGTCCATTTTCGTGATTTTTGGATATCGTGTGTGATCACACGGATTTTTATAAGTCAAAAACGAATATAAAATGATAAAACCAAATATGTAAAATATCTCCAAAAATATCTAGATATTTATCACTAGTATAAATACCCTCCTAAAATAAACCTTAACCTAATTTCAACTCTTCCTTTCCGCCGTTGTTTTTTTTCTTATAGAAAAAAAAATGGTGAGCCAAAATAAAATCAAAACAAACCAAAGAAATTCTCCTAAATTCATGAAACACTTTTTCTTGAACTCCTTATGTGATTAGCTTCAATTCGATACCTATCTTACACAGTACGACGTCGATTCTAGGTTCGAACAAAAATAGCCATGAAACTAGGGTTGGGTTTAAATTGACGATGGGGGGAGGAGCAAGGGAAAACGAGGTAGCGAGTTGATGAGTGAGTTGATGCGCGGGTGTGGATGCCATTGGGTGGTGCTCCGGTCGTCGTAGGTGGAAAGCGAGGTTAGATTTTTCTAGTTGGAGCAGCAGGTCGTTTCTCCAAGGGCGAGTTCTAGTTTGGGTTCGTGGGTCCAGGCGGATAGAGGAGGAGACGAGAAATCCTCTGGTGGTAATGGCGGCGCTGGTGGGTGGCCAACGTGAAGGGGAGGAGGCGGTCAACGTTGGGTCAAAGGGGAATGAGGAGGAGTGGTTTTCTGTAATTTAATTTTTGGAAGAAGGAGGCGCAACGAATTGGGGTTAGTTTTTGGGTAAGGTATGGGCTAGAAAGGTTGAGGCCCATTTATTTTATAATCCAAGTTTTTAAATTTATTTAAAATGCGTACTAACTTCGTAAATCCATAACATCGTCATACTATATCAGAATCTGATGAAGAAAGATCCGTTGGGATCGTATGGAAGGCGGCTCCACAATGGAACTGACTGGGAGAGAATTCGACCTCGTTACAATTTATAGCGAAATAAATTGTCTTTCAAAATCAAGCGATGGTTATCGTTATTAACGATGATCGTCCAATGTGAGTAAAACTCACCAACTCTGAACAGTTATATTTTTATAACGTATTCTTAGAACTGATAATTATCTGTTGATTGTTGTGTGTTAACTGTTTGGTTGAATTGCTTATGTATTAGCTGAAATTATAGATAATGATGTATATATATAAATCGTTAATCGAATGTTGATTCTGTTATACGAATATTTTATATTCGTGTTATTGGTGTTGTTTAACACCTGTGATGTAGGAAAACAGGTTGGAGGGATCCAACAGGATTCCTCAATATTTATAATACTGTTTGTTTTCATATATTGTGTTATATGATGTGATGTATAATCTGTGATTGATTATAATGACACTGGTCATGTTATTTGATACTCTTGAATACCAAAAGAAATATTGGAATAGAAAAGGGAAATTTCAAACTGTGTATTGAAATAGAATATTTATGAAATCAAGGGATTTTATAAAAAGGAATTTAATAAAGAAAATATTTATAAAATCAAAATTTTTTATAAAAAGGATTATTTACTTGGAAAGTAAATAAAGGTATAAAAAGGATTATTTACTTAGAAAGTAAATAGAATTATCAAAGGGATATCTATTTAGAAAATAAATAGAATAATGAAAAGGAAAATATTTGTGAAACAAATATAAAAGGAAAATTTTTGTGAAACGAATTGAAAAGGAAATATTTGTAAACCATTTACAAATAGAATTGGAAAGGAAATATTTGTAAAACACTTAGAAATAGAGTTATAAAGAGGAATATTTATTTTGTAAATAAATAGAATTAAATCAAAGGAATATTTAGAAAATGAATAGAAAATGGAAATCTGTTTTTAACAGATAAATGGAAAAGATTTATTTAAAGTGGAATTAAGTAGAAATCTGTTTTAACAGATGAACTGGGAAGGTTAATTTATAAACAATATTTTATAAATTAAGTAAAAGATTTATCATTGGATAAATGGAATATATAAGTCAGGACTTATATAGAGAAGTAAGAATCGATTTCAACATCGATATTTGAAACTGAATATGGACGTAGAGTTAACCAAAGGAGTTAATCAAAATGAGTTAGAGGAGTTAATCGATTTGAGTTAGAGTTAATCAGGTAGAGTTAACCAATTAGAGTTGATCAATTAGAGTTAATCAGTTAGACTTAACCAATTAGAGTTAATCAGTGAAACGACCCGAACTTTCATGTGAAGAAAAGCACGGATTGAGTTGAGGACAAGACGAAACAGAACACAAACAGAAGAACATTTCATTGTTTATTACAACAATTCCATCAGAGTACAAGAATTTACTGAGTATGAATAAATGAAATACATTCGATAAATATCAGAGATTACAATACATTGCATAGCAGCGGAAAAATAATACAAAACATAACTAAAAGAAATACATGGATACAGAGCTTTCCGAATATCACTTCAGCTGTAAATCAGGATCCTGTGAATATAAATCTGCAAAACCAAAACTACTAGCTGCCCGTGTCGAAAATACGGGCACCCAGAGTTCAGGTTAAAACAATAAACTCCAGCTCAGTCATGTGACTGGTGTGAAAACTAAAAAAGTTATTTAAAACTTTACTTTAAAAGAGAGTAATTCAAGGGACCACGCCGTATAACACGGAACGGGTTTCCTTCCAAGAATACTAGTGCATATAACAAAACAGCGCGATGCTTTTTGGAAAAATGAAGCTATTATAAGATCCAGGTCCCATCACACAGTGCAATGCAAGCAAAAGGATAGGGTTTTCCCTTATAATAGCCAAACATGCTTGGTACGTTCAAAACAAATCATTTAATACTATTATAAGTGTATAGTGTCAAATCAATTTCAAACATAAGTATCAATCATAGACGACATGGGTACCATATATCATGTCGCCATACTAGGCTCTAAAAATAAAACCGCAAGTCACGTATTGGAAATTGGATTTCCGTCATGAGTCGAGGCAAGGGTCAAGCTCCTCTCCGTTCGAGACACTCCAGAAAATGTCTCAGGACCACACACAGCGATCCTTGGATTCAGTTGGGCCAGTCTTCTCTTACTTTTGAGGATTAGTTATTCCTGAACACACGTTTCCCGGTCCTATCAGACCTAAATCCGAGGCGCCTCGCATTCCAACAACCACACATGTAAAAAGTATATAAATGATAGGGCTGGTAGATCACTAACATCACCCATAGCTAGAAAGAAACGTCGTGTTCTCCCAACGGTCTGTATCCCGTTTTTGACTCATACCGAGGTGTGAGGCTCGCGAATTCATGCTATACACAAAGCTATGCCACATAGGCTGTGCTTTGATCATCAACCACCAGACCTTGCTTTTCAACAGAAGCCATGATCATTTGCCACTTAGGCATGCCACACAGGCAATTCACTCGATACGACTGATGTCCATCGATATACAACCTCTGAGCTCGTACGTCTCAGAGAAGAGCGTTAAGCAAGAGAATAAATTCTCCACCGCCAAATAGATGTATATTTAATAGAGATCAATCAACATAGAATAGAATCCAATGTCAGACACACAGTCCATTTACAAGTTCGTTCTGGGTCTGAACGAAACCGGAGGCACTTTCCTTGCATATCCATCGATCTCCAAGTACGTCTGGACGATCACTAACTGATTCCCTCCTCTTGGGTGTACAACCCAATCAAGATCATCAGTAATCACCCAAACGATGTGAAGACTTCCGGTCTTCAACCACCGTCTTCATCTTCGACTTATCGTCGAATTGGTTATTCAAAATGGGTATAAACCCGACCTTCCCGAATAACCCGCGTATAAAGTAAACAAATGTTACACAAACACAGCATACGCCTCATTCCAATTCAGAATATTCTTTTATTCTGATATTCACATTCTTAGGGAAAGGTTCCCATTAATTTTATCAAAGATAAATTCTTCAAAATTTATTCTTTAATCTTCCTTTGGATATCTTTTCAAACCATGTTAAGGTTTTCCAAACTAGTCGGGATTAGCGAACCACACCGAAGTAATTATTTACTTTATTTCCCAATCTCAATCTATTTAACCCATGGAGAAAAACTGGTAATACTCCATATCTAACACCACGGTGCTATCGATAAAGTTAATTACCATTTCACCTCAAATCTAATTAAAGATTTAACTATTGCTTTGGAGCAAATCTGGTGATACTTCATTCTCGATCATTTCAATCTAATTAAAGATTCATTAAAACTCCACTTAGTTTTAATCTTCCCAAAAATCAATATCCTATCTTTAACTGGGTTAAAGAAACAATGTCATCTAAAACACGGTTCACGATAAACCCAAAATCACATTCCATTGCTAATCGGGTTAAAGAACAGGTGTTATTCAAAACACCGCTCATGATAAACCCCAAAAACGAATTTGAATTCAATTTCAACTAAATACCAAATTAACTGGACAATTTCACTAAATCTTAATTAAAAGATTTATTCTTTTCTAAACTGGGTTCAAGAACAGTGGTATTTAAGACACCATTCACGATGAACCCAAAATCCCATTTGATATTAAATACAAGGCTCTGAATAGAAAATATATCGGCTTATATTCAATTTCAAATTCTGCAACCAACAAATATCATATTAGAAATAACGATATAAATATATCTTTCAAATTTCCACAACCATATCTGCATAATCACGAAATCCAACATCGAAATATTCTGAATATAATTTCGATTCAAATCCATTCCAATACGTATATTGGAAATTCTGATTATTTTTAAAACCACTTCAAATCTAGTTCAAAACTAGTTCATTTCGATAAAAATATATTCTTATCTTTTCAAATATGGAATTTTTCATCCCAGTTCTTTCCAATTCATATATTATGATTTTACACAAATTATAAATATTTTTAATAATTTTATCAAGGCCCGTACAGTCGATTTCCAATAACGGTCGTCGAACTGCACTTACAATGACCTTTTCCAAATTTGATTTGGACATAATTCCAAGTCCAAACATTAGATTTCAAATTTCTAATGTTCATTGGAAAGCCCTTTTCGATACGAACCCAACGGTTCTGGTTTTAGGAGAATCCGACGGTCGGATCTCCCGCAACATTGATTCGAAGTCAATGGTCGAAATTCGCGAACTGCCGCGGCGCAGCGCGTTCTATTCAGGCCATTTAATATATATAATATATATTATATATATTTCGTCGATTTCAATTCAAAATGTATTTTATAATTCGTCTTAAATTCGTTTTCAAAACAATTTCAACTTCATATTCAATTTTGAATCAAAATTGAATATTCCATATCATTAATATATAAATGATAATAGTTTCAAAATATTATATTTTGAAATCACTTCCTTTTCTATATTCATTTCAAAAACGAATATAATCAATATAAATATCGTTCGCGTCAAAATAGCGCATCTCTAATCAACAAAACTTTATATATTTCAATAACTTCGTTATTCTATTTAACTAATGAGTATATGTTCTATTCAACATATGAATCTATATTTCTTTCAACACATGAATATTCTCAACACATGAGCGTCGTCAACACATGACTATTTTTGTTACTTAATATATTTGATAAAGTTGGGTTAAAGTTGTAAATTTTATTGTTTAAAGATTTTACTCAACACGTGAATAATTTCAATACATGAATATTCTCAACACATGGGCATCGTCAACACATGACTATTTATTCTATTCAACACATGAATCTTTATTTTATAATATTCTTAATTTTCCAAATTGGAATGAGGCCCAATCAATTACCATATAATGTTAATTATATGGATTTCCATACAACACATGTATATAATAGAACTGACAAATAATCAACCATCATCCAAAGTTCACTACACTTTATAAGCATCAAATATAGATATCTAACGCTTATAACAGCTTGTCAATCAATCGATCGACATACAACTAATTACTGGGATTAGTGTATGTCATATATTATCCCAATACCCGTGTGGGGTTTCAAATCAACAAACACATATTTTTATTTGTGTGGTTGGGCGATGTGTAAAATTTGTCGTCCCAATCAATATCACTCAAATCAGGGTATATAAACAAATCGTTCGATTTGTTTATAAATATTTATTTATTCACATACCCATTAAAAATCATATTTTTAACGATAAAATATTTTTATCTATATAAATATTTTATTTCATTTCACATCACACAATCAATTTTAACCACAATAAACAATCAAACATACAAGCCATCCATGGTCTGTGGACGATGGGTGTCGGGTGCTGCTAAGCACCGTCTGCACCCTAGTATATATATTAACTAGAAAAGAAATTTTAAAGTGATAAGTTCTCACCTTTAGGATCCACTCCACCAATTTTATTTATGAATTTCAGAACAATACTGACTCTCCTGAAATTCCAACGCACTCTCCTTCACGCTGTTCATAGTAAAAATCACATTTCTATTTCAATTCTAAAAATTATATTTTTGCTTCGCTAAAGATTATATTTTTACTTCGCTAAAGATTATTTTTTTATATTCTTTATTATATAAACTAAATCATATCCTTTTATATAAAGAAAACTTTTATATTTTCCAAAAATCAAATCTTTTTGTTTCAAAGATCAAATCTTTCAAATCACATTTTTTTAACTTCAACTTCATGATAAAAATCACATTTTTATAACTTCAACTTCATGATAAAAATCACATTTTTATAATGAAGTTATTTAAATAAAAATCATATCTTTTATTACTCTACTACATAAATAAAAATTCAATTTTTATCTCTTAACCATATCTATAAAAATCTAATTTTTACTCACTAATCATGTATATATAATCAAATTTTTATCTCTAATCCACATTGTAAAAAAAATCAGATTTTTAATCTAAATCAAAACCACCCTTTTATTTAAATAAACAAAATCAAATTTTTTAAAGGAGAAATGAACAAAGAAAGCTCACTATGGATGTTCAAGGACGGAGGGAGGATTGTCGTAGATCGCCGAGGTTGGGGAGGTGCGCGCTGGGTCAGAGATGGCGAGGTCAGGCGGATCTAGGCTTCAAAGCGGGTGCGGTCTTCTGCTTGGCTCACGCTCGATGGATGGAGCGTGATGAGGAGTTCGACGGGGTGGAAAAGAGGGGGCGACTGAGCTAAGGCCCGGCGGCGGGCTCCACTTGGCTGGTGGCGCGGTTTGAAAAGGGGGGGTTTGAGGTCACAGCGGCAGTCGATTTAGAGGGGGCTAGGTTTTACGACGGGGGAGAAGGCCGCGCGAAGGAGTACAATGGCGAGGGGGGTACGGTTGGTGGTGGCGGTGGCGTCTATCGCGAGGAGGAAGAGCGCGTTTTTTTTCTTCTTCGATCGATTTGATAAAGTAACGGGGGGGGGGGTGGCTGAGAGGGCATGAGAGGGAGAGGGGGTATATTATTTTTAATTATTTAATTTCAAAAAGCAACTTTTTATTTCGACCTCGAAATCCAACCCACCGACTGTCGTCCATTTCTAATTACCCCCATTCATAACACAATGGGATAGGTATCGTAGGCTTTTTCGACTGTTTTGATCAGTTTTCGTCAAAATCAAAATATAAATCTGTTTATTGAATTTGAACGCACATTTCAATTTACCGGGGCCACATACGGACTCTAAAAATTCCCGAAAAATATTTTCTAGATTCGTATCGACGATATGGTCCTAACAAAATTAGTTTCGTCAAATTCCGAGACCGTTTGAAAAATGGCCTTTTTCAGGTCGATCGAAATTAACTAAAACTGTCAAAACACGTTTTACTTTGCCATGCTCACATATTGATTCGAAAAATTACGAATTTTGGAATTTAGCAATAACTTGACATCACGGATCCAACAAAAGTGGTTTCGTCGAAAACCGAGGTCGTTTGCAAAATTTCCATTTTTAAGGGCTAGAATTCCATTACGACTATTCTGAATTTTCAACTGGACGTAACTTTTGATCCCCGCCATGATATTTCAATTTTTCGGATTCGTTGGAAAGATATTCTCAAATAGATTCTAATATTTTTGGTTTTGCTAAAGTCTAGTTTATTTTGCACCCGGTACATTCATTTGAACTTTGAAATCAAATTATCGAACTACCGCGCCATTTTCAATTCCTTATATAACTTAAAATAAATATTTATATTCTAACGTCGATTCAAATAAATATATACGTTATAATTCTATTCAAAATAAATTTCTCGTCGTTATTATTTAAAATAATTCATTTTAAATATTCAAAATTCATCAAAATTACCAAAATAAAAATTTTAAATTAGCTCAGAATTTCCGGGTTATTGCAATCTCCCCCACTTAAAACTTTTCGTCCCCGAAAAGGAACGAAGCTGAAAGTTGTTTAACTAACCAACTCAACTTCCATTGTTTTCTTTATGGCTTAAGTTCTTCAACTTTTCATTTTCTAAGAACTTTTCAAATTCTTCAAAAATTTGGCTAACACCCTAAATTTTCGAAAAATTTCGCCGTAACCTCCCCTGGACCGGGGACTTCGGGATATTTCGTATAGCCTCCCATGGCCTTCTTCAATCCAAAAGAAAAAGAAAAAGCCAAGCGGCTAGCCAAACGGCTCATAAAATCATCCAAAACCAAAGAAATACAATAAACATGTACCTATTTGTCGGGCAAACAATTTTATTCCTCTTCTCTAGCCTCCTTGCAATGACCTGTTCATATATATATATATATGTACATGGATGCATTTGCAAATAATTTTCAATACAGTTCAATGTAGTTTAATATTTGGTTCAATTTGGCCAAAATTCACCGTTCACTCACATATTGGTTTAAAGGAATAATCATACAACACAACCATCAATCAATTAGATGATTAACGTTTCAAACTCATAATTTTGATATATAGTCAAAAATCACATTTTTGGTGCCAAATCACAACAATGTATTCTAACTATATTTTGATTCTCACACCAGTCAATTGGAAATATAGAAATCCCACCTTCGTTACTCGAAAATAAATACTGGTAACGCTGCAGCATTATCAGAATCATCCCCGGGCGACTAGAGTGTGATTCTATATCTATCCAGTATAAAACTTCGAATACATGTTTGCAAGGCGTATATGCAAAATCTTTATATATTGGATTGTCCAAATCAATTTAAAATAAATATTCAAATACGTATAAAACGATTTAAATTTCAAAAAAAAATTGTTTCATTTTAAAAATATACTCTTCACACTCGTTCTAGGATACTATTGATCCTTTCTCTAACGAGTCATTCCTTATTGGATATTACTAATCCAATTTCTGATGAATTCTTTCGTTCGGTTCTAATGTGTCTTGTTCTCGAGCTCTGTAAACCAGAGCTCTAATACCACCTGAAACGACCCGAACTTCCCTGTGAAGGAAAGCACGGATTGAGTTGAGGACAAGACGAAACAGAACACAAACAGAAGAACATTTCATTGTTTATTAGAACAATTCCATCAGAATATAAGAATTTACAGAGTATGAATAAATGAAATACATTCTATAAATATCAGAGATTACAATACATTACATAGCAGTGGAAAAATAATACAAAATATAACTGAAAGAAATACACGGATACAGAGCTTTTCGAATATCACTTCAGCTGTAAATCAAGATCCTGTGAATATAAATCTGCAAAACCAAAACTACTAGCTTCCCTTGTCGAAAATAGGGGCACCCAGAGTTTAGGTTAGAACAATAAACTCCAAGTCAGTCATGTGACTAGTGTGAGAACTAAAACAGTTATTTAAAACTTTACTTTAAAAGAGAGTAATTCAAGGGACCACGCCGTATAAGACGGAACGGGTTTCCTCCCAAGAATACTAATGCATATAACAAAACAGCGCAATGCTTTTTGGAAAAATGAAGCTATTATATGACCCAGGTCCCATCACACAATGCAACGCAAGCCGGAGGATAGGGATTTCCCTTATAATAGCCAAACATGCTTGTTACATTTAAAACAAATCATTTGATACTATTATAAGTGTATAGTGTCAAATCAATTTCAATCAAAAGTAACAATCATAGACGGCGTGGGTACCATATATCATGTCGCCATACTAGGCTCTACAAATAAAACCATAAGTCACATATTGGAAATTGGATTTCCGTCATGAGTCGAGGCAAAGGGCAAGCTCCTCTCCGTTCGAGACACTCCAGCAAATGTCTCAGGACCACACACAGCGATCCTTGGAATCAGTTGGGCCGGTCCTCTCTTACTTTTGAGGATTAGTTATTCCTGAACACACGTTTACTGGTCCAATCAGACCTATATCCGAGGCGCCTCACATTCCAACAACCACACAGGTAAAAAGTATATAAATGTCAGGGCTGGTAGGTCACTGACATCACCCATAGCTAGAAAGAAACGTCGTGTTCTCCCAACGGTCCTATCCCGTTTTTGACTCATACCGAGGTGTGAGGCTCGCGAATTCACGCTATACACAAAGCTATGCCACATAGGATGTGCTTTGATCATCAACCACAAGACTTTGCTTTTCAACATAAGCCTTGATCATTAGCCACTTAGGCACGCCACACAGGCAATTCACTCCATGCGACTGATGTCCATCGGTATACAACCTCTGAGCTCGTACGTCTCAGAGAAGGGCGTTAAGAAAGAGAATAAATTCTCCGCCGCCAAACAGATGTATATTTAATAGAGATTAATCAACACAGAATAAAATCCAGTGTCAGACACACAGTCCATTTACAAGTTCGTTCTGGGTCTGAACGAAACCGGAGGCACTTTCCTCGCATATCCATCGATCTCCAAGTACGTCTGGACGATCACCAACTTATTCCCTCCTTTTGGGTGTACAACCCAATCAAGATCATCCGTAATCACCCGAACGATGTGAAGACTTCCGGTCTTCAACCACCGTCTTCTTCTTCGACTTATCGTCGAATTGGTTATTCAGAATGGGTATAAACCCGGCCTTCCCGAATAACCAGTGTATAAAATAAACAAATGTTACATAAACACAGCATACGCCTCATTCCAAATCAGAATATTCTTTTATTCTGATATTCACATTGTAACAACCCGTAAAATGTGAGCCAGTTTGAAATTTTTATTTTGGCCATTTTAGCGAGTTTTGATTATTTAAAATGAATTATTTTAAATAATAACGACGAGAAAATTTAATTCAAATGGAATTCGACGTATATATTATATACGCCGTCGTTAGAATATAAATAATTATATATAATTATAAATAGAATTGAAAATGGCGCGGTAGTTCGATAATTCGATTTCAAACTTCAATTGAATGTACCGGGTGCAAAACAATCCGGATTTTAGTGAAACCAAAAATAATGGAATCTAATAGTGAATATCTTTCTAACGAATCCGAAAAATCAAGATTTCATATCAGGAATCAAAAGATATGTCCAGTTGAAATTTCTGAATAGTCGCTATGGAATTCAGACCCTTAAAAATGGACATTTTGCAAACGAGCTCGGATTTCGACGAAACCACTTTCGTTGGGTCCGTGATGTTAAGTTATTGCTAGATTCCAAATTTCATAATTTTTCGAATCAATATGTGAGCGTGGCATAGGAAAACGTGTTTTGACCATTTCAGTTGATTTTAATCGACTGGAAATTGGCCATTTTTCTAACGGTCTCAGAATTCGACGAAACTAGTTTTGTTAGGACCGTATCGTCAATACGAAGCTAGAAAATATTTTTCTGGAATTTTTCTAGTTAGTATGTGACCCCGGTAATTTGAAATGTACGTTTAAAATTCAATATAGTGATTTAAATGTAAATTAAAAGGAAACTGATCGAAACGGTCGATTCAGCTTGCGGTACATATCCCATTGTGTTCGGAATGGGGGTGAAACGCTATGGGCGACAGGCGGTGGGCCTCGTTTCGAGGTCTTATGAAAAAGTCAACTTTAGGTTGAATTAAATAATAATAAAATAAAATAAAAAAAAAGGGAAATCCCCTTTCCTTTATCTCTGGCCCCCCCCCCCTAATTTTCATTTAAATCGAATCGAAAAAAAAAAGGAAAAAAAAAAAGGAGTGAACCCTCGATGACCAGTCGCCCCACCTGGAGGACCTCGCCGCCGCCTAGGGCAGGCGCACCCCCTCCGACCTCCTGACCTCGCGCCTTCCTCTCCCCTCGCGCTCATCTCCTTCCTCCCTTCGAATCGAAGACGCAAACGCCAGAGCCTCCCCCCACCGTGACGACCGCCGACGAATTGAAGGCCGCCAGCCCCCCCACCTCCTCGCGATGGCCCGCCACCCCACCACGCTGCGCCCCGGCACCAACCGCCACCTCCGGCAACGTCCCCCCCCCTTCTCTCTCTCACGCAGTAAGTATTTATTTATTTTTTTTATTTATTTATTTTATAAAACCTGATTTTAAATATTTTTAAAACCTGATTTTAAATATTTTTAAAACCTGATTTTAAATATTTTTAAAAACTGATTATAAAATATTTTTAAAAACTGATTTTAAACCATTTTTAAAAACTGATTTTAAACCATTTTTAAAAACTGATTTTAAAGCATTGTAAAAACTGATTTTTTTTATTATTTTAGATTTTAAAACTGAAATTTATAAATGATTTTAAAAACTAATTTAAAATGATTTTTAAAAACTGATTTAAAATGAAAATAAAAATCATACTTTTAAAAGGAGAAAAGACGGGATATTTATTATGTAAAAGGAGCAAGACATGATTTTTATATTTTTAAAGTAATAAAAATATGATTTTTATATTTTTAAAGTATTAAAAATATAATCTTTCATATAGTAGAAGGGTAAAAATGTGATTTTTATGGGTGTAGAGAGTTAAAAATATAATTTTTACATGATCGGGATATTAAAAATGTCACCTTTATATATGTAGAAAAATAAAAATGAGATTTTTATAAAGATGAAATCTTTAAATTTGAAAAAGCAAAGTCCACGTTTTTATAAAGGCGAAATCTTTTTATATAGTAGCGTAAATAAAAATTCGATTTTTATATAAAGAACTTTGAAATAAAAATTCGATTTTTATATAAAGAACTTTGAAATAAAAATTCGATTTTTATATAAAGAACTTTGAAATAAAAATTCGATTTTTATATAAAGAACTTTGAAATAAAAATTCGATTTTTATATATTGAATAACATAGTAAAAATTCGATTTTTACATTTGTAGTGAAAGCAGCAACGAAGGTGACAAAAAGGCGAAAAGACGAAGACTTCTGCAAATGTAGAGCCGTGGAGCTAGGATAGCTATAGGTGAGAATTTCTCACCTTTCAATTTAATTTTTCTAGTTATATATATATACTAGGATGCAGACGGTGCTTATTAGAAGCACCCGACACCCGTCCACAAACCATGGACTTGTTTGATTGGTTGTGTAGTTGGTTAGATTATTTGATTTGGATTCGATTGTTTTGGTGAGATGAAATTGATTTGATTGATGTGTGAATGGCGTGGGCCTTCACTAGACCGGGGATAAGGCTAGGCCTTGTCCCGTTTCGAGTATCGTGCCGTTATGCCGCCGAAATTTTCTAAAATATGTTAGAAAATAAAAATATCATTTTATTGTGTAAATGAATTGAATAGAAATTCATAGGTTGAAATAAAATGTTTTATCGTTAAAAATATAAATTTTAACGTGAATGTGAATAAATGAATAGTTATAAACAAATCGGCCGATTTGTTTGCATATACACTGATTTGACTGATATTGATTGGGTCGATAAATTTTACACATCGCCCAACTGCACAAATAAAATCTGTGTTTGATTGTTTGAAACCCCACACGGGTGTTGGGATGAAATTTGAAGTTCACTCATCCTGATTGATTGAATATGTCGATCGATTGATTGACAGGCTGTTATAGGCGTTGAATATCTATATTTGATGCCTTTACAGTGTAGTGCACTTTGGTTGATGGTTGATTATTTTCAATGTTATTATATACATGTGTTGTATGAAAATCCATATAATTAACTTTATATGGTAATTGATTGGGCCTCATTCCAATCGTGAAAATAAAGAATATTTTTATAATAAGAAATATTTGAAATAGAAATATTCGAAATGGAATATTTGAAAATTTCAATATATGAAGCCGTGTTGATTAGATGCGCCATTTTGACGTGAACGATATTTTTATCGATTTTATTCCTTTTGAAATGGATATTGAAAAGTAATTTTGAAATCAAATATTTCGAAATGAATTGAATTGAAAACGATTTCGAAATGAATTGAATTGAAAACGATTTCGAAATGAATTGAATTGAAAACGATTTCGAAATGAATTGAATTGAAAACGAATTCGAAATGAATTGAATTGAAAACGAATTCGAAATGAATTGAATTGAAAACGAATTCGAAATGAATTGAATTGAAAACGAATTCGAAATGAATTGAATTGAAAACGATTTCGAAATGAATTGAATTGAAAATGAATTCAAATTGAATTGAAATTTGAATTGAATTGAAATTTGAATTGAATTGAAATGAATTTTAAAACGGATTTATAAGGAAGGATTCAATTTTGCTTTGAATTGAAATGGAAGTTGAAATAGGTTTTGAAACGATTTTAAAACTATTTATATAATTCGTTTTAAATAAGAATCGACGAAGTATATATTATATATTATATATATAATATAATGGCCTAAATAGAACGCGCCGCGCCGCGGCAGTTCGTGAATTTCGACCATTTATTTCAAACGGACATTGCGGGAGATCCGACCGTCGGATTCTCCTAAAACCGGAACCGTTGGGTTCGTATCGAAAAGAGCTTTCTAATGAATGTTAGAAATTTGAAATCTAACGGTTGGATTTGGAATTATGTCCAAATCAAATTCGAAAAAGGTCGCTGTAAGTGCAGTTCGATGGCCATTGATGGAAATCGACTGTACGGGCCTTGATAAAATTATTAAAAATAGTAATAATTTGTGTAAAATCATAAGAAATGATTTAGAAAGAATTGGGATGAAAAACTCCATATTTGAAAAGATAAAAATAGGTTTTTATCGAAATGAACTAGTTTTGAACTAGAATTATAATTCTATTTATTTTTAAATAAATAAATTGAATTCGAAAAGGGTTTTAAAAGTAACCAAAATTCCAATGATTGCATTGGAGTGGATTTGAATCGAAATTGTCTTCGGAATATTTCGATGTTGGAATTCGTGATTATACAGGTGTTGTTATGGAAATTTGAAAGATATATATGTATATCGTTATTTCCAATACGACATTTGTTAGTCGTAGAATTCGATATTGAATATAAGCCGATATATTTTCTATTCAGAGCCTTGTATTGAATATCGAATGTGATTTGGGTTTGTCGTGAATGGTGTCTTCATTAACACTGTTCTTGAACCCAGTTGAGAAATGATTAAATCTTTTTATTTAGATTTAATGAAGTGTACCAATTAAATAACATTTAATTGGAATTGAATTGATATTGATTTTTGGGTTTATCGTGAACAGTGTTTTAAATAACACTTGTTCTTTAACCCGATAATTAATGAACGTGATTTGGGTTTGTCGTGAATGGTGTCTTCACTAACACTCTTCTTGAACCCAAGTGAGAAAAGATTAAATCTTTTTATTCAGATTTAATGAAGTGTACCAATTAAATAACATTTAATTGGAATTGAATCGATATTGATTTTTGGGTTTATCGTGGACAGTGTTTTAAATAACACTCGTTCTTTAACCCGACGATTAATGAATGTGATTTTGGGTTTATCGTGAACCGTGTTTTTAAATGACACTGATTCTTTAACCCAGTCAAAAGATTAAAACTAAGTGGAGTTTTAATGAATCTTTAATTAGATTGAAAAGATCGAGAATGGAGTATCACCAGTTTTTGCTCCAGGCGATAGTTAAATCTTTAATTGGATTTGAACGTGAAATTTAGAAACTAACTGTCGGTTAGCCAAGCAGAATGGTTTTCTGGATATTGATCTGATGTTGGTTTCGGCCTTCGGGGTTAATATTTGGGGAATTATTCTCTTGATTAATTTACGGTTAGTGACTAATGAATTGGAATGAGGCGTATGTTGTGTTTGTGTAACACTTATTTAAAATATACGCGAGTTATTCGGAAAGACCGGGTTTATCCCATTCTGAATAACTGATACGACGATAAGTCGAAGATGAAGACGATGGTCGAAGACCGGAGGTCTTCACGTCGTTTGGGTGATAACTGATGATCTTGATTGGGCTGTACACCCAAGAAGATGGAAACAGTTAGTGATCGTCCAGACGTACTTGGAGATCGATGGATATGCGGGGTACTAGGTGCCTCCGGTTTCGTTCAGGCCCAGAACGGACTTGTAAATGGACTGTGTGTCTGACATTGGATTTCATTCTGTGTGACTGATATCGGTTGCATAGAGTGGTTTGCCTGTGTGGCATGCTAAGATGCAAATGATCAAGGCTTCTGTTGAAAAGCAAAGTCTTGTGGTGATGATCAAAGCACGGCCTTTGTGGCGTAGCTTTGTGTAACGTTTACTTCGCGAGTTTCACACCCGGTATGAACCAAAAACGGGAGAAAGGACCTCAGGGAGGGCCTGCGTTTCTTCCTAGTTAGAAGTGGCGTCAGTGGTTTTACACGCCCTGACGAGTTTGACTTATGTGGTTGTTGCTGTTGCGAGGCGCCTCGGATTGATCGGTCGTTCTCGAACCGATGGAGTCATTTAGTGGCTCATTTACGCCCCAAAGGGCGGGGAAACGTAGTGTTCAGGCATTTTAATCCACAGCGGTGGACCGGCCCTGTCGCTCCTAGGGTCACTCGAGCTCTGATCCTGAGGCTGGGGCTAGGCAGTCTCGAATCGATTGAGGACTATCTTTTGCCTCGGTTCATAGATGGAAATCCAATTTCCAAATACGAGACTCTGCGGTTTTGATTGTATATCCTATATATGGCGACATAGTGGGATGGGGCGCTTATGCTGCCTATGATTGATACTTATGATTTGAAGTTGTTTTATACACTATGCACTTATTATAGTATCAAATGATTTGTTTTAAACGTATCAAGCATTCTTTGGCTGTTATAAGGGAAAACCCTATCCCCCGGTTTGCGTTGCATTGTGTGATAGGAACTGGGTCTTATAACAGCTTCATCTTTCTTTATTTAGCATTGCGCTGCTGTTTTATGCACTGGTATTCTTGGGAGGAAACCCGTTCCGTGTTATACGGCGTGGTCCCTTGATTTACCTAACTTTTAAAATAAAGAATAATAACTATTTTAGTTCTCACACCAGTCACATGACTGACCTGGAGTTTATTGTTTTAACCTAAACTCTGGGTGCCCTTATTTTGACACGGGCAGCTAGTAGTTTTGGTTTTGCAGATTTATATTCACAGGATCCTGGTTTACAGCTGGAACGATATCCGGAAAGCTTTGTATCCGTATATCTTCTTCTAGTTGTGTATTGTATTATTTTCCGCTGCGATGTATTTAAATGTAATTTAAATCTCTGATATTTCTGTGTAATATTCTTTTATACTCTGCATATTCTTGTAATCTGATGCATCGTTGTAATATACAATGAAATGTTCTTTTATATGCATTCTGTTGTGGCTTGTTCTCGAACTATCCGACGCTTTCCTTTACGGGGAAGTTGCGGGTCTTCACATTTGGTATCAGAGCTTTGGTTTACAAAGCAGAGAACAAGGCACATTAGAAACATACGAAAGAGTTCATCAGATATTGGATTAGCAATATCCAATGAGAATGACTCGTTAGAGATAGGATCAGTAGTATCCTAGAACGGGTGTGAAGAGTATATTTTTCTAATGAAAACAAACTTTTGTTTTGAAAATTTAAATCAATTATTCGTATTTGATTATCCATTTATATTGATGTGGACAATCCAGTATATATAGATTTTGCGTATACGTCTGATCCGCGTGTATTCGAAATTTTAATATATTGGATAGATATAGCATCACACTCTAGTCGCCCGAAGATGGTACTGATGATTGTCATGACATCATCAGTATTTATGTTCGTGTCTCGAAGGTGTGATTCTCTATATATTTCCATTAGGCTGGTGTGAGAACCCAAAACTTATATATAGCTAGAATACATCGTTGTGATTTGGCATCAAAAACATGATTTTTGTATATATATCAAATTATGAATTTGAAACGTTAAATTCACTAATTGATTGATGTTTGTGTTGTTTGTTTAGTTGTTTGCTAATTTTTAACCATTTATGCCTAATTTAACCAAATATTGATTGTATTGAAAATTGGTCGCGTTTGCTTGCATATACATATACTTATATTGAACAGGTCATAGCAAGGAGGCTAGAGCAGAGAATAAAATTTGTTTGCCCGACAAATAGGTACATGTTTACTACATAATTTCCTGTTTTGTTTGGGTGATGATGATTTTGTGAGCCTATTGGCTAGCCGCTTGGCTTTTTCTTTTTCTTTTTGAGATCTGAAGGACCGGGAACGCTATTTGCAATTTCCCGATGCTCCCATTGCAGGGGAGGTTATGGCGAAATTTTTCAAAAATTTAGGGAGTTAGCCAAATTTTTGAAATTTTGAAAATTCTCAGAAACTAAAGAGTTGGAGAATGGAAGCCTGATCGATCGTAGAGCTGAATAATCAAACCACTTTCGACTTTGTTCCTTTTCGGGGACGAAAAGTTTTAAGTGGGGGAGATTGTAACAACCCGTAAAATGTGAGCCAGTTTGAAATTTTTATTTTGGCCATTTTAGCGAGTTTTGATTATTTAAAATGAATTATTTTAAATAATAACGACGAGAAAATTTAATTCAAATGGAATTCGACGTATATATTATATACGCCGTCGTTAGAATATAAATAATTATATATAATTATAAATAGAATTGAAAATGGCGCGGTAGTTCGATAATTCGATTTCAAACTTCAATTGAATGTACCGGGTGCAAAACAATCCGGATTTTAGTGAAACCAAAAATAATGGAATCTAATAGTGAATATCTTTCTAACGAATCCGAAAAATCAAGATTTCATATCAGGAATCAAAAGATATGTCCAGTTGAAATTTCTGAATAGTCGCTATGGAATTCAGACCCTTAAAAATGGACATTTTGCAAACGAGCTCGGATTTCGACGAAACCACTTTCGTTGGGTCCGTGATGTTAAGTTATTGCTAGATTCCAAATTTCATAATTTTTCGAATCAATATGTGAGCGTGGCATAGGAAAACGTGTTTTGACCATTTCAGTTGATTTTAATCGACTGGAAATTGGCCATTTTTCTAACGGTCTCAGAATTCGACGAAACTAGTTTTGTTAGGACCGTATCGTCAATACGAAGCTAGAAAATATTTTTCTGGAATTTTTCTAGTTAGTATGTGACCCCGGTAATTTGAAATGTACGTTTAAAATTCAATATAGTGATTTAAATGTAAATTAAAAGGAAACTGATCGAAACGGTCGATTCAGCTTGCGGTACATATCCCATTGTGTTCGGAATGGGGGTGAAACGCTATGGGCGACAGGCGGTGGGCCTCGTTTCGAGGTCTTATGAAAAAGTCAACTTTAGGTTGAATTAAATAATAATAAAATAAAATAAAAAAAAAGGGAAATCCCCTTTCCTTTATCTCTGGCCCCCCCCCCCTAATTTTCATTTAAATCGAATCGAAAAAAAAAAGGAAAAAAAAAAAGGAGTGAACCCTCGATGACCAGTCGCCCCACCTGGAGGACCTCGCCGCCGCCTAGGGCAGGCGCACCCCCTCCGACCTCCTGACCTCGCGCCTTCCTCTCCCCTCGCGCTCATCTCCTTCCTCCCTTCGAATCGAAGACGCAAACGCCAGAGCCTCCCCCCACCGTGACGACCGCCGACGAATTGAAGGCCGCCAGCCCCCCCACCTCCTCGCGATGGCCCGCCACCCCACCACGCTGCGCCCCGGCACCAACCGCCACCTCCGGCAACGTCCCCCCCCCTTCTCTCTCTCACGCAGTAAGTATTTATTTATTTTTTTTATTTATTTATTTTATAAAACCTGATTTTAAATATTTTTAAAACCTGATTTTAAATATTTTTAAAACCTGATTTTAAATATTTTTAAAAACTGATTATAAAATATTTTTAAAAACTGATTTTAAACCATTTTTAAAAACTGATTTTAAACCATTTTTAAAAACTGATTTTAAAGCATTGTAAAAACTGATTTTTTTTATTATTTTAGATTTTAAAACTGAAATTTATAAATGATTTTAAAAACTAATTTAAAATGATTTTTAAAAACTGATTTAAAATGAAAATAAAAATCATACTTTTAAAAGGAGAAAAGACGGGATATTTATTATGTAAAAGGAGCAAGACATGATTTTTATATTTTTAAAGTAATAAAAATATGATTTTTATATTTTTAAAGTATTAAAAATATAATCTTTCATATAGTAGAAGGGTAAAAATGTGATTTTTATGGGTGTAGAGAGTTAAAAATATAATTTTTACATGATCGGGATATTAAAAATGTCACCTTTATATATGTAGAAAAATAAAAATGAGATTTTTATAAAGATGAAATCTTTAAATTTGAAAAAGCAAAGTCCACGTTTTTATAAAGGCGAAATCTTTTTATATAGTAGCGTAAATAAAAATTCGATTTTTATATAAAGAACTTTGAAATAAAAATTCGATTTTTATATAAAGAACTTTGAAATAAAAATTCGATTTTTATATAAAGAACTTTGAAATAAAAATTCGATTTTTATATAAAGAACTTTGAAATAAAAATTCGATTTTTATATATTGAATAACATAGTAAAAATTCGATTTTTACATTTGTAGTGAAAGCAGCAACGAAGGTGACAAAAAGGCGAAAAGACGAAGACTTCTGCAAATGTAGAGCCGTGGAGCTAGGATAGCTATAGGTGAGAATTTCTCACCTTTCAATTTAATTTTTCTAGTTATATATATATACTAGGATGCAGACGGTGCTTATTAGAAGCACCCGACACCCGTCCACAAACCATGGACTTGTTTGATTGGTTGTGTAGTTGGTTAGATTATTTGATTTGGATTCGATTGTTTTGGTGAGATGAAATTGATTTGATTGATGTGTGAATGGCGTGGGCCTTCACTAGACCGGGGATAAGGCTAGGCCTTGTCCCGTTTCGAGTATCGTGCCGTTATGCCGCCGAAATTTTCTAAAATATGTTAGAAAATAAAAATATCATTTTATTGTGTAAATGAATTGAATAGAAATTCATAGGTTGAAATAAAATGTTTTATCGTTAAAAATATAAATTTTAACGTGAATGTGAATAAATGAATAGTTATAAACAAATCGGCCGATTTGTTTGCATATACACTGATTTGACTGATATTGATTGGGTCGATAAATTTTACACATCGCCCAACTGCACAAATAAAATCTGTGTTTGATTGTTTGAAACCCCACACGGGTGTTGGGATGAAATTTGAAGTTCACTCATCCTGATTGATTGAATATGTCGATCGATTGATTGACAGGCTGTTATAGGCGTTGAATATCTATATTTGATGCCTTTACAGTGTAGTGCACTTTGGTTGATGGTTGATTATTTTCAATGTTATTATATACATGTGTTGTATGAAAATCCATATAATTAACTTTATATGGTAATTGATTGGGCCTCATTCCAATCGTGAAAATAAAGAATATTTTTATAATAAGAAATATTTGAAATAGAAATATTCGAAATGGAATATTTGAAAATTTCAATATATGAAGCCGTGTTGATTAGATGCGCCATTTTGACGTGAACGATATTTTTATCGATTTTATTCCTTTTGAAATGGATATTGAAAAGTAATTTTGAAATCAAATATTTCGAAATGAATTGAATTGAAAACGATTTCGAAATGAATTGAATTGAAAACGATTTCGAAATGAATTGAATTGAAAACGATTTCGAAATGAATTGAATTGAAAACGAATTCGAAATGAATTGAATTGAAAACGAATTCGAAATGAATTGAATTGAAAACGAATTCGAAATGAATTGAATTGAAAACGAATTCGAAATGAATTGAATTGAAAACGATTTCGAAATGAATTGAATTGAAAATGAATTCAAATTGAATTGAAATTTGAATTGAATTGAAATTTGAATTGAATTGAAATGAATTTTAAAACGGATTTATAAGGAAGGATTCAATTTTGCTTTGAATTGAAATGGAAGTTGAAATAGGTTTTGAAACGATTTTAAAACTATTTATATAATTCGTTTTAAATAAGAATCGACGAAGTATATATTATATATTATATATATAATATAATGGCCTAAATAGAACGCGCCGCGCCGCGGCAGTTCGTGAATTTCGACCATTTATTTCAAACGGACATTGCGGGAGATCCGACCGTCGGATTCTCCTAAAACCGGAACCGTTGGGTTCGTATCGAAAAGAGCTTTCTAATGAATGTTAGAAATTTGAAATCTAACGGTTGGATTTGGAATTATGTCCAAATCAAATTCGAAAAAGGTCGCTGTAAGTGCAGTTCGATGTCCATTGATGGAAATCGACTGTACGGGCCTTGATAAAATTATTAAAAATAGTAATAATTTGTGTAAAATCATAAGAAATGATTTAGAAAGAATTGGGATGAAAAACTCCATATTTGAAAAGATAAAAATAGGTTTTTATCGAAATGAACTAGTTTTGAACTAGAATTATAATTCTATTTATTTTTAAATAAATAAATTGAATTCGAAAAGGGTTTTAAAAGTAACCAAAATTCCAATGATTGCATTGGAGTGGATTTGAATCGAAATTGTCTTCGGAATATTTCGATGTTGGAATTCGTGATTATACAGGTGTTGTTATGGAAATTTGAAAGATATATATGTATATCGTTATTTCCAATACGACATTTGTTAGTCGTAGAATTCGATATTGAATATAAGCCGATATATTTTCTATTCAGAGCCTTGTATTGAATATCGAATGTGATTTGGGTTTGTCGTGAATGGTGTCTTCATTAACACTGTTCTTGAACCCAGTTGAGAAATGATTAAATCTTTTTATTTAGATTTAATGAAGTGTACCAATTAAATAACATTTAATTGGAATTGAATTGATATTGATTTTTGGGTTTATCGTGAACAGTGTTTTAAATAACACTTGTTCTTTAACCCGATAATTAATGAACGTGATTTGGGTTTGTCGTGAATGGTGTCTTCACTAACACTCTTCTTGAACCCAAGTGAGAAAAGATTAAATCTTTTTATTCAGATTTAATGAAGTGTACCAATTAAATAACATTTAATTGGAATTGAATCGATATTGATTTTTGGGTTTATCGTGGACAGTGTTTTAAATAACACTCGTTCTTTAACCCGACGATTAATGAATGTGATTTTGGGTTTATCGTGAACCGTGTTTTTAAATGACACTGATTCTTTAACCCAGTCAAAAGATTAAAACTAAGTGGAGTTTTAATGAATCTTTAATTAGATTGAAAAGATCGAGAATGGAGTATCACCAGTTTTTGCTCCAGGCGATAGTTAAATCTTTAATTGGATTTGAACGTGAAATTTAGAAACTAACTGTCGGTTAGCCAAGCAGAATGGTTTTCTGGATATTGATCTGATGTTGGTTTCGGCCTTCGGGGTTAATATTTGGGGAATTATTCTCTTGATTAATTTACGGTTAGTGACTAATGAATTGGAATGAGGCGTATGTTGTGTTTGTGTAACACTTATTTAAAATATACGCGAGTTATTCGGAAAGACCGGGTTTATCCCATTCTGAATAACTGATACGACGATAAGTCGAAGATGAAGACGATGGTCGAAGACCGGAGGTCTTCACGTCGTTTGGGTGATAACTGATGATCTTGATTGGGCTGTACACCCAAGAAGATGGAAACAGTTAGTGATCGTCCAGACGTACTTGGAGATCGATGGATATGCGGGGTACTAGGTGCCTCCGGTTTCGTTCAGGCCCAGAACGGACTTGTAAATGGACTGTGTGTCTGACATTGGATTTCATTCTGTGTGACTGATATCGGTTGCATAGAGTGGTTTGCCTGTGTGGCATGCTAAGATGCAAATGATCAAGGCTTCTGTTGAAAAGCAAAGTCTTGTGGTGATGATCAAAGCACGGCCTTTGTGGCGTAGCTTTGTGTAACGTTTACTTCGCGAGTTTCACACCCGGTATGAACCAAAAACGGGAGAAAGGACCTCAGGGAGGGCCTGCGTTTCTTCCTAGTTAGAAGTGGCGTCAGTGGTTTTACACGCCCTGACGAGTTTGACTTATGTGGTTGTTGCTGTTGCGAGGCGCCTCGGATTGATCGGTCGTTCTCGAACCGATGGAGTCATTTAGTGGCTCATTTACGCCCCAAAGGGCGGGGAAACGTAGTGTTCAGGCATTTTAATCCACAGCGGTGGACCGGCCCTGTCGCTCCTAGGGTCACTCGAGCTCTGATCCTGAGGCTGGGGCTAGGCAGTCTCGAATCGATTGAGGACTATCTTTTGCCTCGGTTCATAGATGGAAATCCAATTTCCAAATACGAGACTCTGCGGTTTTGATTGTATATCCTATATATGGCGACATAGTGGGATGGGGCGCTTATGCTGCCTATGATTGATACTTATGATTTGAAGTTGTTTTATACACTATGCACTTATTATAGTATCAAATGATTTGTTTTAAACGTATCAAGCATTCTTTGGCTGTTATAAGGGAAAACCCTATCCCCCGGTTTGCGTTGCATTGTGTGATAGGAACTGGGTCTTATAACAGCTTCATCTTTCTTTATTTAGCATTGCGCTGCTGTTTTATGCACTGGTATTCTTGGGAGGAAACCCGTTCCGTGTTATACGGCGTGGTCCCTTGATTTACCTAACTTTTAAAATAAAGAATAATAACTATTTTAGTTCTCACACCAGTCACATGACTGACCTGGAGTTTATTGTTTTAACCTAAACTCTGGGTGCCCTTATTTTGACACGGGCAGCTAGTAGTTTTGGTTTTGCAGATTTATATTCACAGGATCCTGGTTTACAGCTGGAACGATATCCGGAAAGCTTTGTATCCGTATATCTTCTTCTAGTTGTGTATTGTATTATTTTCCGCTGCGATGTATTTAAATGTAATTTAAATCTCTGATATTTCTGTGTAATATTCTTTTATACTCTGCATATTCTTGTAATCTGATGCATCGTTGTAATATACAATGAAATGTTCTTTTATATGCATTCTGTTGTGGCTTGTTCTCGAACTATCCGACGCTTTCCTTTACGGGGAAGTTGCGGGTCTTCACACACATTCTTAGGGAATGGTTCCCATTAATTTTATCAAAGATAAATTCTTCAAAATTTATTCTTTAATCTTCCTTTGGATATCTTTTCAAACCATGTTAAGGTTTTCCAAACTAGTCGGGATTAGCGAACCACACGGAAGTAATTATTTATTTTATTTCCCAATCCCAATCTAGTTATCCCATGGAGAAAAACTGGAAATACTCCATATCTAACACCACGGTGCTATCAATAAAGTTAATTACCATTTCACGTTCAAATCTAATTAAAGATTTAACTATCGCTTTGGAGCAAAACTGGTGATACTACATTCTCGATCATTTCAATCTAATTAAAGATTCATTAAAACTCCACTAAGTTTTAATCTTCCCAGAAATCAATATCCTGTCTTTTACTGGGTTAAAGAACCAATGTCATCTAAAACACGGTTCACGATAAACCCAAAATCACATTCCATTGTTAATCGGGTTAAAGAACAGGTGTTATTCAAAACACCGCTCACGATAAACCCCAAAAACCAATTTGAATTCAATTTCAACTAAATACCATATTAACTGGAAAATTTCACTAAATCTTAATTAAAAGATTTATTCTTTTCTAAACTAGGTTCAAGAACAGTGGTATTTAAGACACCATTCACGACGAACCCAAAATCCCATTTGATATTAAATACAAGGCTTTGAATAGAAAATATATCGGCTCATATTCAATATCAAATTCTGCAACCAACAAATATCGTGTTGGAAATAACGATATAAATTTATCTTTAAAATTTCCACAACCATATCTATATAATCACGAAATCCATCTTCGAAATATTCCGAATATAATTTCGATTCAAATCCATTCCAATACGTATATTGGAAATTCTGATTATTTTTAAAACCACTTCAAATCTAGTTCAAAACTAGTTCATTTTGATAAAAATATATTTTTATCTTTTCAAATATGGAATTTTTCATTCTAGTTCTTTCCAATTCATATATTATGATTTTACACAAATTATAGATATTTTTAATAATTTTATCAAGGCCCGTACAGTCGATTTCCAATAACGGTCGTCGAACTGCACTTACAACGACCTTTTCCAAATTTGATTTGGACATAATTCCAAATCCAACCATTAGATTTCAAATTTCTAATATTCATTGGAAAGCTCTTTTTGATACGAACCCAACGGTTCTGGTTTCAGGAGAATCTGACGGTCGGATCTCCCGTAATGTCAATTCGAAGTCAATGGTTGAAATTCGCGAACTACCGCGGCGCGGCGCGTTCTATTCAGGCCAATTAATATATAGTATATATATTATATATATTTCGTCGATTTCAATTTGAAACGTATTTTATAATTCATTTTTAATTCGTTTTCAAAACAATTTCAACTTCATATTCAATTTCGAATCAAAATTGAATATTCCATATCACTAATATATAAATGATAATATTTTCAAAATATTATATTTTGAAATCACTTCCTTTTCTATATTCATTTCAAAAACGAATATAATCGATATAAATATCGTTCGCGTCAAAATGGCGCATCTCTAATCAACACGGCTTTATATATTTCAATAACTTCGTTATTCCATTTAACAAATGAATATATGTTCTATTCAACATATGAATCTATATTTCTTTCAACATATAAATATTCTCAACACATGAGCATCGTCAACACAAGACTATTTTTGTTATTTAATATATTTGATAAAGTTGTGTTAAAGATGTAAATTTTATTTTTTAAAGATTTTACTCAACACATGAATAATTTCAACACATGAATATTCTTAACACATGAGCGTCGTCAACACATGACTATTTATTCTATTCAACACATGAATCTTTATTTTATAATATTCTTAATTTTCCAAATTGGAATGAGGGCCAATCAATTACCATATAATGTTAATTATATGGATTTCCATACAACAAATGTATATAATAGCACTGACAAATAATCAACCATCGTCCAAAGTGCACTACACTGTATAAGCATCAAATATAGATATCTAACGCTTATAACAACCTGTCAATCAATCGATCGACATACAACTAATTATTGGGATTAGTGTATGTCATATATTACCCAATACCCATGTGGGGTTTCAAATCAACAAACACATATTTTTATTTGTGCTGTTGGGCGATGTGTAAAATTTGTCGTCCTAATCAATATCACTCAAATCAGGGTATATAAAGAAATCATTTGATTTGTTTATAAATATTTATTTATTCATTCACATACCCGTTAAAAAAAAAAATCATATTTTTAACGATAAAATATTTTTATCTATATAAATATTTTATTTCATTTCACATCACACAATCAATTTTCACCACAACAAACAATCAAACATACAAGCCATCCACTGTCTATGGATGACGGGTGTCGGGTGCTGCTAAGCACTGTCTGCATCCTAATATATATTTTAACTAGAAAAGAAAATTTAAAGTGAGAAGTTCTCACCTTTGGGATCCACTCCACCAATTTTATTTATGAATTTCAGAACAGTGCTGACTCGCCTGAAATTCCAACGCACTCTCCTTCACGCTGTTCATAGTAAAAATCACATTTCTATTTCAATTCTAAAAATTATATTTTTGCTTCGCTAAAGATTATATTTTTACTTTGCTAAAGATTATACTTTTATATTCTTTATTATATAAACCAAATCATATCCTTTTATATGAAGAAAACTTTTATACTTTCCAAAAATCAAATCTTTTTATTTCAAAGATCAAATCTTTTAAATCACATTTTTATAACTTCAACTTCATGATAAAAATCACATTTTTATAATGAAGTTATTTAAATAAAAATCATATCTTTTATTACTCTACTACATAAATAAAAATTCAATTTTTATTTCTTAACCATATCTATAAAAATCTAATTTTTACTCACTAATCATATATATATAATCAAATTTTTATCTCTAATCCACATTGTAAAAAAAATCAGATTTTTAATCTAAATGAAAATCACCCATTTATTTAAATAGACAAAATCAAAATTTTTAAAGGAGAAATGAACAAAGAAAGCTCACTGTGGATGTTCAAGGACAGAGGGAGGATTGTCGGAGATCGCCGAGGTTGGGAAGGTGCGCGCTGGGTCTGAGATGGCGAGGTCAGGCGGATCTAGGCTTCGAAGCGGGTGCGAGCTTCTGCTTGGCTCACATTTGATGGATGGAGCGTGAAGAGGAGTTCGACGGGGTAGAAAATAGGGGCCCGCTGAGCTGAGGCGCGGTTTTAAAAGGGGGGTTAGAGGTCACAACGACAGTCGATTTAGAGGGGGCTAGGGTTTGCGACGGGGGAGGAAGCCGCGCGACATATAACAATGGCGAGGGGGGTACGGTTGTGGTGGCGGTGGCGTCTATCGCAAGGAGGAAGAGTGCGTTTTTTTCCTTCTTCGATCGATTTGATAAAGTAACCGGGGGGGGGGGGGGGCTGAGAGGGCATAGAGAGGGTGAGGAGGTTTATATTTTTTTTAAATTATTTAACTTCAAAAAGCAACTTTTTATTTCGACCTCAAAATGGAACCCACCGACTATCGTCCATATCTAATTACCCCCATTTAGAACACAATGGGATAGGTATCGCAGGCTGATTCGACTGTTTCGATCAGTTTTTGTCAAAATCAAAATATAAATCTATATACTGAATTTGAACGCACATTTCAATTTATTGGGGCCACATACAGACTCTAAAAATTCCCAAAAAAAAATTTCTAGCTTCGTGTCGACGATACGGTCCTAACAAAACTAGTTTCGTCAAATTCCGAGACCGTTTGAAAAATGGCCTTTTTCAGGTCGATCGAAATTAACTGAAACTGTCAAAACACGTTTTACTTCGCCACGCTCGCATATTGATTCGAAAAATTATGAATTTTGGAATTTAGCAATAACTTGACATCACGGATCCAACAAATGCGGTTTCGTCGAAAACCGAGGTCGTTTGCAAAATTTCCATTTTTAAGGGCTAGAATTCCATAACAACTATTCTGAATTTTCAACTGGATGTAACTTTTGATCCCCGCTATGAAATTTCAATTTTTCGGATTTGTTGGAAAGATATTCTCATATAGATTCTAATATTTTTGGTTTCGCAAAAATCCGGTTTTTTTTGCACCCGGTACATTCATTTGAACTTTCAAATCGAATTATCGAACTTCCGCGCCATTTTCAATTCCTTATATAATTTAAAATAAATATTTATATTCTAATGTCGATTCAAATAAATATATACGTTCTAATTCTATTCAAAATAAATTTCTCGTTGTTATTATTTAAAATAATTCATTTTAAATATTCAAAATTCATCAAAATTGCCAAAATAAAATTTTTAAATTGGCTCAGAATTTCTGGGTTATTACACACCTAGTGTTAATCAGTTAGAGTTAACCAGTTAGACTTAAATTGATAGAGTTAATTAAATAGAGTTAATCAAATTTGAGTTAATCGAATATTAGTGATTCGAATAAAGTTAAAAGGAGTTATCGAATATTAGTTATTCGAATGGAGTTAAATAGAGTTAATCGAATATTAGTTATTCGAATAGAGTTAAAGGAGATTAATCGAATATAGTTTATTCGAATAGAGTTAAAGGAAAGGGTATCGATTATAGTTTAATCGAAAGGAGTTAATCGATGTTAGTTTAATCGAAATGTAATAACCCGGAAATCCAAGCCAATTTAAAAATTTTATTTTGGCAATTTTAGTGAATTTTGAGTATTTAAAATGAATTATTTTAAATAATAACGACGAGAAATTTATTTTGAATAGAATTGGAATGTATATATTAATATAGATCATCGTTAGAAAATAAATATCTTATTTTAATTATAAAAGGAATTGAAAAAGGCACGGTAGTTTGAAAATTCGATTTCAAAGTTTAAATGAATGTACAAGATTCAAAATAAACCGGATTTTGGCGAAAAAAAATATTTTAATCTATTTGAGTGCATCTTTCTAACGAATCCGAAAAATTGAAATTCCATAGCGGGAATCAAAAGATATGCCCAGTTGAAAATTCAGAATAGTCGCTATGGAATTCTGGCCCTTAAAAATAGAAATTTTGCAGACGACCTTGGTTTTCGATGAAACCACTTTTTTTGGATTCATGATGTCAAGTTATTGCTAGGTTTCAAAATTCGTAATTTTCTGAATCAATATGTGAGCGTGGCAAAGGAAAACGTGTTTTGACATTTTCAGTCAATTTCGATCGACCTGAAAAAGGCCATTTTTCAAATGATCTCAGAATTTGATGAAATTAGTTTTGTTAGGACCGTATTGTCAATATGAAGCTAGAAAATATTTTTCGAAAATTTTTAGATTCCGTATGTGACCACAGTAAATTGAAATGCGCATTCAAATTCAATATATAGATTTATATTTTGATTTTGACGAAAACTGATCGAAACGATCGAATCAGCTTACGATACATATCCCATTGTGTTCGGAATGGGGGTAATTAGCTAGGGACGACAGTCATTGGGTTTTGTTTGGAGACTTAATTTAAAAGTTGACTTTTTGGTGAAAATTTAATTAATTAATTAAATAAATATATAATACCCTTTCCACCTTTTCTCTCCTTTACTCCCTTTCATTTTAGTTGAAAAAAAAGAAAAAAAACCCAAATCGAACCCGCGCCCTAACCCCCCCCTGGTCGCCATTGCCTGAGCCACCCACCGATGGCGAGCACCTCCGCAACCCTCCCAGTTCCTCCTCCCTCCTCGCGCGATTCCCTCCCTCCTCCTCATCGCCGACGGCGAACTTCACCCCCCCCCCCCCCCCGATGGCAACTCCTCCAGCCACCTCTGAGCCCCCCTAGCGCTTGAGACCGCCACCACGAGCTCCGCCACCCCTCCGGCCAGTGAAACCCCACATCTCGCTGTAAGTTCTTTTATTTTATTTTTATCATTTTGTTTTGTTTTAGTTTATTTTAAACATCTAGTTTAGGTTAATCGATTTAAAAACTGACTTTTTCTTTGAATATGAAACTGATTTTTTTTCTTTTAACATGGAACTGATTTTCTCTTTGAACAAGGAAATGATTTTTAAATTTATGTAATCAAAAATCTGTTTTTTATTTTATAGAAAGAATAAAAATCTGATTTTTATATTATAGAAAGAATAAAAATATGATTTTTATATTATAGAAAGAATAATAATACGATTTTTATATTATATAGATAGTAAAAATTTGATCTTTATTATATGAACACCGTTATAAAAATAGAATTTTTATCCATATAGAGTAGCTATAAAAATGCGATTTTTATAGTAATGATATAAAAATTCGATCTTTATATAAGAAGTAGAAATATAAAAATATAATTTTATATAGAAAGAAGTGTTGTAAATATATAGGAATTAGAAATAAAAATATGATTTTTATTTATTGAAATGAAGTGATAAAAATATTATTTTTATATATGAACAGCGTGAAAAGGACTGCATTGGAATTTCAAACAAATCCAAATGGTTCAGAAGTTCAGAAGTAAAGACTGGCGGAGTGGAACCCACTGTGAGAACTCCTCACCTTTTATTTATTTCTAGTTTGAAATATATGCTAGGATGTAGACGGTGCTTAGTAGCACCCGACACCCGTCGTCCACAGACCATGGATGAGTTGTTTGTTTGATTGCTGTGTTGTTAATTTGATTGTGTGATGTGGAATGAAATAAAATATTTTATAGTAGAAAATATTTTATAGTTAAAAATATGATTTTTAACGTGTAAATAAAATAAATATTTATAAACAAATCGGACGATTTGTTTATATATACTGATTTGACTGATATTGATTGGGACGGTAAATTTTACACATCGCCCAACTGCACAAATAAAATGTGTGTTTGTTGATTTGAAACCACACACGGGTATTGGGATGATATTTGACGTACACTAATCCCGATTGTTTAGTTGTATGTTAGTCGATGTGTTGACAGACTGTGTAAGCGTTAATTATTTATATTTAATGCTTATGCAGTTGTGTGGTGCACTCTGGAAGATGATTGATTATTTATCATTGCTATTATATACGTGTGATGTATGGAAATCCATATAATAAACGTTATATGGTAATTGATTGGGCCTCTTTCCAATTTGGAAAACAGAAATATATATTCATGTGTTGAACAGAAACGTAAATTCATGTGTTGAATAGAAATATATATTCATGTGTTGAATAGAAAAATAAATATTCATGTGTTGAGTAGAATAAAGAAGTAATTGAAATATATAAAGCCGTGTTGGTTAGATATGCGCCATTTTGAAGCGAACGATATTTATATCGATTATATTCGTTTTTATAATGAATATAGAAAAGGAAGTGATTTCAAAATATAACGTTTTGAAAATATTATCATATATATATATATATATATATATATATATATATATATATATATATATATCGATGATATGGAATATTCAATTTTGATTAGAAATTGAATAGGAAGTTGAAATCGTTTCGAAAACGAATTTAAAATGATTTATAAAATACATTTTATAAGGAAATCGATGAAATATATATAATATATATATTAAATGGCCTGAATAGAACGCGCCGCGCTGCGGCAGTTTGCGAATTTCGACCATTGACTTCGAATGGACATTACGGGAGATCCGACCGTCGGATTCTCCTAAAACCGAAACCGTTGGGTTCGTATCAAAAAGAGCTTTCTAACGAATGTAAGAAATTAGAAATCTAACGGTTGGATTTGAAATTATGTCCGAATCAAATTTGGAAAAGGTCGTTGTTAGTGCAGTTCGATGGCCGTTGATGGAAATCGACTGTACGGGCCTTGATAAAATTATTAAAAATAGTAATAATTTGTGTTAAATCATAAGAAATGATTTGGAAAGAATTGGGGTGAAAACTCCATATTTGAAAAGATAAAAATAGATTTTTATCGAAATGAACTAGATTTAACTAGAATTAAAATCCATTTAAAATAAATAAATTGGATTTGAAATGGTTTCAAAAGTAACCAGAATTTCCAATAATTGAATTGGAATGAATTTGAATCGAAATTGTCTTTGGAGTATTTTGATGTTGGATTTCGTGATGATACAGATATTGTTATGGGAATTTGAAAGATATATTAATATCATTATTTCCAATACGGTATTTGTTAGTCGTAGAATTTGATATTGAATATAAGCCAATATATTTTATATTTATAGCCTTGTATTTATTATCAAATGTGATTTGGGTTTGTCGTGAATGGTGTCTTCATTAACACTGTTCTTGAGCCCAGTTGAGGAAAAGGTTAAATCTTTTTATTTAGATTTAATGAAGTGTACCAATTAAATGGTATTTAATTGGAATTAAATTTGAATTGATTTTTGAGTTTATCGTGAACGGTGTTTTAAATAACACTTGCTCTTTAACCCGATAATTAATAGAATGTGATTTTGTGTTTATAGTGAACCGTGTTTTAAATGACATTGGTTCTTTAACCCAGTTAAAGACAGGATGTAATTTCCCATGTTAAATAATCATTGATATTGATTTTTGGGAAGATTAAAACCAAGTGGATTTTTAATGAATCTTTAATTAGATTGAAATGGTCGAGAATGGAGTATCACTAGTTTTGCCCCAGGCGATAGTTAAATCTTTAATTAGATTTGAATGTGAAATGGTAATTGAATTTACCGATAACACCATGGTGTTAGATATGAAGTATGACCAGTTTTACTTCATGGGATGAATAGGTTGGGATTGGGAAATAAAATAACTGATTACTTCGGTGTGGTTCACTAATCCCGACTAATTTGAATTGATATTCAAAAGAAGATTAAAGAACAAATTAAAGAATTTATCTTTGATAAAATTAATGGGAACCTTTCCCAAAGTATAAGAATATTTGAATAAAAGAATATTCTGAATTAGAATGAGGCGTATGTTGTGTTTGTGTAACTCTTGTTTAATATATACGCGGGTTATTCAGAAAGACTGGGTTTAACCCATTCTGAATAACTAATTCGACGTGGTGTCGAGGATGAAGACGGTGGTCGAAGACCGGAGGTCTTCACATCGTTTGGGTGATTACTGATGATCTTGATTGGGATGTACACCCAAGAGGAGGGAATCAGTTGGTGATCGTCCAGACGTATTTGAAGATCGATGGATATGCGAGGTACAAGGTGCCTCCGGTTTCGTTCAGACCCAGAACGGACTTATATGGACTGTGTGTTTGACATTGGATTTTGCTCTGTGTTGATTGATCTCTATTAAATATACATCTGCCTGGTGAAGGGGAATTTATTCCCTTACTTCACCCTTCTCTGAGACGTAAGGGATCAGAGGTTGTATATCGATAGAGGTCAGTCGCATGGTGTGAATTGCCTGTGTGGCATGCCTAAGTGGCAAATGATCAAGGCTTTTTTTGAAAAGAAAAGTCTTGTGGTGGATGATCAAAGCACCGCCTGTGTGGCATAGCTTTGTGTAGCGTTGATTCGCGAGCCTCACACCCCGGTTGTGAACCAGAAACGGGAAAAGGATCCAAGGAGGGCATGCGTTTCTTTCGGGCTAGGGTGGTGTCAGTGACCTACCAGCCCTAACATTTATATTATTTTTACCTGTGTGGTTGTTGCTGTTGCGAGGCGCCTCGGATATATCGGTCGATCCGGGACCGATGGATTCATTGGACTCATTTACGCCCCAAAGGGCGGGAAACTGCAGTTTTCAGGAATTTTAATCCACATCGGTGGACCGACCCTGTGGCTCCTAAGGCTCGACAGAGTACTTGCCTGAGGCTCGTGCTAGACAGTCTCGAATTCAGTAGAGGACGATCCCTTGCCTCGGTTCATAGATGGAAACCCAACTTCCAATACATGACTTTGCGGTTTTAATTGTAGAACTAGTATGGCAACATGATATATGGTACCCATGCCATCTATGATTGATATTTATGATTGAAATTGTTTTGACACTATACACTTATAGTAATAAAAGATGAAATTTGGCGTATCAAGCATTCTTTGTCTATTATAAGGTAAAACCCTATCCTCCGGCTTGTGTTGCATTGTGTGATGGGACCTAGGTCTTATAATAGCTTCATTCTTCTTTATTTAGCATTGCGCTGTTGTTTTATGCACTGGTGTTCTTGGGAGGAAACCCGTTCCGTGTTATACGGCGTGGTACCTTGATCTACCGTACTTTAAAATAAAGATTAATAACAGTTTTAGTTATCACACCAGTCACATGACTGACCTGGAGTTTATTGTTTTAACCTAAACTCTGGGTGCCCTTATTTTGACATGGGCAACTAGTAGTTTTGATTTTGCAGATTTATATTCACAGGATCCTGATTTACAGCTGAATAGATATTCGGAAAGCAATGTATCCGTGTATTACTTCTAGTTGTGTATTGTATTATTTTCCGCTGCTATGTAATTTATTGTAATCTCTTATATTTTCTATGTAATATTTATTCATACTCTATATATTCTTGTATTCTGATGGAATTGTTGTAATAAACAATGAAATGTTCTTCTGTTTGCGTTCTGGTTTGTCGTGTTCTCAAAACAATCTGGGGTTTCGAACGGTCTGGGTCGGTTTAGCGATCGATTCGGATTGAGAAAAATTCCTTTTCGTTACATTTGGTATCAGAGCTTTGGTTTACAGAGCTCGGGAACAAGACACATTACAACCCTACGAAAGAATTCATCAGAGATTGGATTAGTAATATCCAATAAGAATGACTCATTAGAGATGGGATCAGTAGTATCCTAGAATGTGTGTGAAGAGTATATCTTTAAATTGAAAACAAATTTTGTTTTGAAAAGTTAAATTCAATTATACGTATTTGAATATTTACTTATATTGATTTGGACAATCCAGTATATAAAGATTTTGCATATACGTCTGATCCACGTGTATTTGATGTTTTAATATATTGGATAGATATAGAATCACACTCTAGTTGCTCGTGGATGTTCTGATGGTGGTTCGAAACATCATTAGAATTTATGTTCGAGTGACGAAATTGAGATATCTATATATTTCCATTAGACTGGTGTGAGAACCAAAATTAGATAGGGTCTATTGTTGTGATTTGGCACCAAAAATGTGATTTTTGACTATACATCAAAGTTATGAATTTGAAAAGCTAATCAACTAATTGATTGTTGATTATGTTGTTTGATTATTGTTTGATTAATTAATTTGAACCATTTAGCCAAATTGAACCAAATAGTGAGTTGTATTGAAAATTTATCGCATTTGCATGTATATACATGTACTTACATTGAACATGTCATAGCAAGGAGGCTAGAGAAGAGGAATAAAATTGTTTGCCCGACAAATAGGTACATGTTTATTATATTTCTTGGGTTTGGATGATTTTATGAGCCGCTTGGCTTTTTCTTTTTCTTTTGGATTGAAGAAGGCCATGGGAGGCTATATGAAATATCCCGAAGTCCCCGGTGCAGGGGAGGTTATGGCGAAATTTTTCGAAAATTTAGGGTGTTAGCCAAATTTTTGAAAAATTTGAAAGGTTCCTAGAAACTGAAAAGTTGAAGAACTTAAGCTGTAATGAAAATAATGAAAGTTGAGTTGATTTGTAAAACAGCTTTCGGCTTCGTTCCTTTTCGGGGACGAAAAGTTTTAAGTGGGGGAGATTGTAATAACCCGGAAATCCGAGCCAATTTAAAAATTTTATTTTCGAAATTTTAGTGAATTTTGAGTATTTAGAATGAATTATTTCAAATAATAACGACGAGAAATTTATTTTGAATAGAATTAGAACGTATATATTTATATAGATCGTCGTTAGAAAATAAATATTTTATTTTAATTATAAAAGGAATTGAAAATGGCGCGTAGTTTGAAAATTCAATTTCAAAGTTCAAATGAATGTATAGGATTCAAAATAAACCGGATTTTGGCGAAACCAAAAATATTTGAATCTATTTGAGAGTATCTTTCAAATGAATCCGAAAAATTGAAATTCCATAGCGGGAATCAAAAGATATGCCCAGCTGAAAATTCGGATTAGTCGCTATGGAATTCTGGCCCTTAAAAATGGAAATTTTGCAGATGACCTCGGTTTTTGACGAAACCACTTTTGTTGGATCCGTGATGTCAAGTTATTGCAAGGTTTCAAAATTCGTAATTTTCTGAATCAATTTGTGAGCGTGGCAAAGGAAAACGTGTTTAGACAGTTTTAGTCAATTCGATCGACTTGAAAAAGGCCATTTTCAAACGGTCTCAGAATTTGATGAAATTAGTTTTGTTAGGACCGTATCGTCAATACGAAGCTAGAAAATATTTTTCGGGAATTTTTAGAGTCCGTATGTGACCCTAGTAAATTGAAATGCGCGTTCAAATTCAATATATAGATTTATATTTTAATTTTGATGAAAACTGATCGAAACGATTGAATCAGCTTACGATACATATCCCATTGTGTTCGGAATGGGGGTAATTAGCCAGGGACGACAGTCGTTGGGTTTCGTTTGGAGATCGAATTTAAAAGTTGACTTTTTGGAGAAAATTTAATTAATTAAATAAATAATTATATAATACCCCTCCCCCTTTCTGTCTCCTTTACTCCCTTTAATTTCAGTTGAAAAAAAAAGAAAAGAAAAACCCAAATCGGACCCGCGCACTAACCCCCCTCCCCTCCGTCGCCATTGCCTGAGCCATCCACTGACGGCGAGCACCTCCGCAACCCCCCAGTTCCTCCTCCCTCCTCGCGCGATTCCCTCCCTCCTCCTCATCGCCGACGGCTAACTTTACCCCCCCCCCCCCCCCCCCCGACGCCGGAGACCGCCACCACGAGCTCCGCCACCCCTCCGGCCAATGAAACCCCCCCATCTCGCTGTATGGTCTTTTATTTTATTTTTATCATTTTGTTTTATTTTAGTTTATTTTAAACATTTAGTTTAGGTTAATTGATTTAAAAACTGACTTTTTCTTTGAATATGAAACTAATTTTTTTCTTTTAATGTGGAACTGATTTTCTCTTTGAATAAGGAAATGATTTTCAAATTTATGTAATCAAAAATACAATTTTTATATTATAGAAAGAATAAAAGTATGATTTTTATATTGTAGAAAGAATAAAAATATGATTTTTATATTACAGAAAGAAAAAAATATGATTTTTATATTATATAGATAGTAAAAATTTGATCTTTATTATATGAACACCGTTATAAAAATAGAATTTTTATCCATATAGAGTAGCTATAAAAATGTGTTTTTTATAGCAATGATATAAAAATTCGATCTTTAATGAGAAGTAGAAATATAAAAATATAATTTTTATATAGAAAGAAGTGTTGTAAATATATAGGAAGTAGAAATAAAAATATGGTTTTTATTTATTAAAATGAAGTGATAAAAATATAATTTTTATATATGAACAGCGTGAAAAGGACTGCATTGGAATTTCAAACAAATCCAAACGGTTCAGAAGTAAAGACTGGCGGAGTGGAACCCACTGTGAGAACTCCTCACCTTTAATTTATTTCTAGTTTGACATATATGCTAGGATGCAGACGGTGCTTAGTAGCACCCGACACCCGTCGTCCAAAGACCATGGATGACTTGTTTGTTTGATTGCTGTGTTGTAAAATTTGATTGTGTGATGTGGAATGAAATAAAATATTTTATAGTAGAAAATATTTATAGTTAAAAATATGATTTTTAACTTGTAAATAAAATAAATATTTATAAACAAATCGGACAATTTGTTTATATACACTGATTTGACGGATATTGATTGGGACGGTAAATTTTACACATCACCCAGCTACACAAATAAAATGTGTGCTTATTGATTTGAAACCCCACTTTGGTATTGGGATGATATTTGACGTACACTAACCCCGATTGTTTAGTTGTGTAACACCCCGAAAATTCTATAACTGTGAAATTAACAAATTAAAGTATAATTAATTTGAAATCAAAGAACTAAGGGAAACGGGATACGCCATTGCGTTCGTCTCGGAAAAATACGCGAAATAGAGTCCGAGTTTTCGAAAAACGAAGTCCGTATGAAGAAGATATGGCCTTCGGAAGTTTTTAAATTAAGTTTAAAATTCAAACAGAATTAAATAATTAAATATTCCGAAGTGGGGCCCAATGGGCCAGGGTGGAAGAACACCCGCCTGGGCCACCCAGGTCGACTGGGCTGTCGACCTGGGCTACCCATGTCGACAGGGCTGTCGACAGCCCTGTCGACAGGGGTATCGACCTGGTCGAGCCCAGTCCAACCTGGTTGGCCAGGTCTGTGTTTAGCCGATTTTCTGTGGTCTGCTTTGTCATTAGGGCTAGGTGGCAAGCTCTAATTGGTCTCTCCTTAGGATGAATGGCTACGATCAATCCAAGCAACATCAATGGTCCTAATCAGTTCCTAACCTCTATATAAACAACCCTAGACAAACCCTAATCTATTCATTCAAAATTAAGAACATAGCCGCCATGTTGCTGAGGAACGACTAGAGGTAGCCGCCAACTAGAGAGAGGATTAGGAGGAAAATTCTAAAGCTTAAAGAGACCTAAATCAAATCAATTCAACAAAGGAATCATATCTCTTAATTAGAGAATTCGTCACACCATTGTAAGTAGAGTATTACTTTGGTATGAACAAATAATTGTGTTGGTTTGTATGCTTGAATTGTGGCAATAAAGTAATTCATATTTGTGCGTTCTCATCAATTTATATACGTTTGGATTATGTTATTCAATTATAAAGAACTACATGCGGTAGTTCTATGCAAGTATACGTTTGGAATATTCGCAAATTATGTAATCCATGTTGAAGCTACATGTATGTAGTTGATTGATTTAAATACATGCAAGTTTGGGGCTTTGCTACTATGCCATCATGATGTATGTTTTTGTGCATAAATCAATTTGTAAGTAATTAAAACAAGTTTGGTTATTATAATCCATATGAAATTATGTTGAGAATTTGGCATCACGTATTAAGTCATGCTTTTGTACTAGAAAACCTATTTGCAAACTTATGAATATGGCTAGGCTATGAATGATATTTGGCATAATTGAAATCCATGATTAAGTCTATCTTGTTTACAAGAATTATATGATGACATATGTGGTACATAGTTAGGATTAGATTCAAAATCCCTTTTTTTGCAAGTTTACATGACTAAAGTAAGAATCATGATTTCATGTTAGAGATATTTATGCCATGCTTATGTTTGACATTATGCCATGCTTATGTTAGAAAATTTATGCCGTGCTTATGTTTGACATTATGCATAAATAAAAGTATAGGTTCATGTTGTAGTTATGACTATGTGTCAATAATGATACCCAATTTAGACTCTTATCTCAACTACAAGTTCACATGCTTTGATTCATGTCACCTATGCTTTATGACCAAAGTATATGTCACTACTATGCAAGTACACCAGTCTCTATTTTGTATTCCCAACGTCATATTGCAAGTTCATACGCTCACCTTCCCCTTTTTGTGTATGTAATCACGCCATAAGCCTCCCCTTTTCGCATGGCTAAATTGGGCTTTAAAAGGCTAAGCCCAATATATATAATAAACGGACGTGTAAACCGGGGGAAAATAACGTTGGGTTAAAATTACTAATGAATGAAAATATAAAATAGAAGGGCCCAAGTTCAAGTATGGGTTGGGCCCATGATTGGTGTAACCTTTACACCATTAACTTAATAATGGGCCGCAAATATTTACATATAAGAAATAAAGAAGAATGACAAAATATGTAAATGTAGAACATACGATGTGTTTAACCCGAGGTTGGATTGAGTTGTGATGTAAACCTGCCCGGAACCGCCCGGCTGTCCAGTAGTCACAACAATACCTATCCAATGTGAGAGGTTAAACATGGAGCCCAATAAGGACCCGAGGTTAGACTGAGTTGTGGCGTAAGACTGCCCGGAACCAACCGGCAACAGGCAGCCACAACAATACCTGTCTAATGTGAGAGGTCAGGGCCTTAATAAGACAATTAAGGCTGAGTCAGGATTGTTAGGATTAAGTGGACTAAAGACTTAATCAAAATGGAACATGCTAAACTAAACGGACTGGTGGGGTTAGGTTAGAAACACTTAACCAACTTAGCATGTTGGCTAGAGATAGAAAACCTAGTAACGGGGGACCCTTTTCAGCAGTAACCCTAAAAGGTGTATCATGATACCCTGAAACTAGGCAGGGTGGGGCACGATTACTGGGCTGATTGTAAGAGGTCAAATCGACGGCGGTGGTGTAGCAGTGTAGGTTCTAATGGGGTGCGGGCGTGCACACACTCCGGAGCAGAAAAATAAAGCACTGGGCACCAGTAGCATACCTGTGCACTCTAAGGTTGTGTCGGGCCGCTGCCATGGGACTTGATACACCCCATGGTGGGACCAGCATAGGTAACTACAAACATCGGGGGCCGTAAGACACATTTAACTATGCGAGTAGGAGCCGATCATCATAGAATGGATCACATCACCCTGATTGTGGGGTGCCAGTTGGAAACTAGTTTATATGGGTTCAGAGATTAATATGGGGTACGATAGTATATTCGACCCTAGACAACTTAACCAAGTTTATAGTGTTTGCCCACTTCTTGTTTATACTTATCATACCCAGTTCTTTATTCATAGACAAAATAGTACTAGACTTACTCAGGCTTTATGTCTGACTCTACTTTTCTTTCGTCTTCTTTTCTTCCGTTCCCCCCCCCCCCAGGTCCACAGGGAGGGAACACTGCAGTTTGACCAGCATTAACATCCAGCTTGAAGAAGAGAAATGTATTGCTTGGAACTTTCCGTTTTTGAACTATGGCTTGGGACAACCACTATGGGGCTTTTGCAGTTTATCTATGTTTTATTTATGCTTCTTTAAATAATGTACTCAAGACAGATTATGAAAGTGTTATGTTATGTTTTTGGAAAGGATGTTGTTGTAACACGTATTTGATTTTATGAAATAAAAGTTTGTTGTTCTTCCGCTGTTTACAAATATGTGTTCTTATATCTGTCTTGTATATCTGTGACTTGTACTTATAAACCTCCACCAAAATTAGGGCATTCCCTTTGAGAGTGACCCTAACGGAGGTGGGGTGTTTCACTTGGTATCAGAGCCATAGGTTTACCAGATAAGATAAAAAGTTTTGAAAAAAAAAATTATTTTCAAAAAGGAAATTTAAAGAAGCATTTTTAAAAGAAAAATATTATTTTAAAAGGCAAAGCCCACTCCCCAAAGCCATAGGTACTATCTCTTATCCTTCGTTTTGAACCTATCCTTTTGTTTCAGCATGTCCGAAGATCTTAACTTGCCGGAAGGGGTGCCGATACCTGGTTGGTTTAGGCGGTTCTTAGAAGCAAGGGCCACTCAGCCAGGTCCTACCGTTCCTCCACCCCCAGCTGCAGGAAATCATCAAGCTGCAGCAGCACCTTTTCCTCCACCTCCTCCTCGGGGAAACACATTCGCTAAGATATGTAAAGATTTTAAAGCCATGGGAGGAAGGGATTTCCATGGAACTGAGTCCTTCGTAGCAGCTAGGAATTGGCTGAAAGAAACTGAGGACCTATTCATCATCTTTGAGGTAGAAGATAGACAAAAAGTACAACTGGCAGTATGGCTATTGAAGGGCGAGGCTTCCTACTGGTGGGAAGTCACTAATGCTGAAAGACCAGTGGAGACATGGGAGGACTTTAGGGCAAGGTTTGAGACCAAATTTCTCTCAGATGCGGAAAGAAGTTTGCAGTTGGAGAAATTCTTATTTCTTAAGCAAGGAGACAAGACTGTCAGAGAATATGTGAATCAGTTCGATGAGCTGGCTAGGTTTGGGCTTGACCTAGTCAACACCCCGCACAAGAAGGCTCTCCGTTTCGTCAAAGGGTTAAATGAGCCATTACACAGTTTGGCCATGACCCATATACCCATGGGAGCAACGTATGAAAGATTGGTGCAAATGGCATTGCTGAATGAAGAGGACAAGGGCAAGAAGGAGACAAAGGCAGAAAGCTCTCAAGGGAAGAAAGAGGGTTTGCAGCCTAAGAAGACGGACTTTAAGAAAGGCGGGAAAGGCAACAAGGAGAAGAGGAAGTGTAATTTCTGTGGCAAAGTGGGGCACTTAGTAAAGGACTGCCGGAAAAAGAAGGCCAAGGAGAATGGTGGGTGCTTTGCATGCGGTCAGACAGGCCACAGGGCTAAGGACTGCCCAAAGAAACGAGGACAGGGGCAGGGCGCTGGAACCACCCCAGGGGCACAGGTTCATGTGCTAGAAGCGCCACCATTGCAACAGCGAGGTATAAATACTTCTGTAGAAAGTGTAGTTTATCTTTATGATCACCCCGTTCGCACTTTATTTGATTCTGGCGCATCACACTCCTTTATCTCGTCTGCTTTAGTAGAATCTCTGCACCTAAAAACTAGTATGGTAGAGGACCCCTTAATTGTTTCAAACCCAATTGGGGGCCCAACTCATTTGTCTATGATCTGTTTGGATTTGAAAATTTCTATCCTAAGTGTTGAATTTCAATGTAGTGCCTTTGTTTTGGGCTTTTCGGGTTATGGTTTGATTTTGGGTATGGATTGGCTATCCAGTAATGGGGCTATCCTTGATTGTGAGAAAAGGGTTGTTAGGCCCCTAACCCAGCTCGGTAATACTTTGGAAATTTCTTGTAATCCCTCGCATGCGGTTATGCTTAGTTATCTTGAATCGCTAGATGCCTCTGTTGAAAATTTGCGATCAGTTAGAGTGGTCCGGGAATATCCGGATGTCTTCGAAGAGGTGAAGGGCTTGCCTCCGAAGCGGGAAATAGACTTCCGCATATATCTCGTAGATAATGCAAAGCCCGTTGCGTTGCCCGTTAGACATATGGCTCCACGAGAAAGGAAAGAGCTCAGTAAACAGATTAAAGAGCTTCTAGAAAAGGGGTTCATTAGGAGGAGCATTTCAGAATGGGGCGCTCCGGTGGTATTCGCTACAAAGGCGGATGGTTCACTCCGTCTATGTGTTGACTATAGGGAGCTCAACAAGCTAACGAAAAAGAATAGGCACCCTCTCCCTAGAATTGACGATTTATTTGACCAGCTTGTAGGAGCGTCTGTTTTCTCCCAACTCGATTTAGCAACCGGTTTTCATCAGCTAAGGGTGGCTGAAGATAGCATCGATAAAACGGCGTTTAGAACCCCAGACGGCTTCTTTGAATGGCTTGTCATGCCTTTCGGCTTGACAAATGCACCTGCTTACTTCGTGGACCTGATGAGTAGGGTATTTAGAGATTTCCTCAACAAATTCGTAGTGGTCTTCGTAGATGATATCCTTATCTTCTCAAAGAGTGAAGAGGAACATGCTCAACACTTAAGGGCAATCATGGAAACTTTGCGAGTCCATCAACTAAAAGCCAAATTCTCCAAATGCCACTTTTGGAGAGAAGAGGTGAGGTTCCTTGGGCACATAGTATCCAAACAAGGGTTAGCAGTGGACCCTGCTAAGGTAGTGGCGGTACAGGATTAGAAGACACCAAGGAATGCAACGGAGGTCCGAAGCTTTCTAGGACTAGCGGGTTTCTATCGAAAATTCATAAGGGATTTTGCGAAAATCTCAGCTCCGTTCACGAAATTGACTAAGAAGAATCTAGTGTTCAATTGGGACTTGGATTGCGAGTTTGCTTTCCAACGACTGAAAAGGGCTCTTACAACAGCCCCAGTTTTGGCGCTGCCAGATGGGAGCAAGATGTTCACTGTTTATACGGATGCATGTGGGACAGGTCTAGGCGCCGTCTTAATGCAAGAAGGAAGGGTAGTAGCTTATGGCGGGAGGCAGTTGAAGGTGCATGAAAAGAACTACCCAACCCACGGTCTTGAGTTAGCCGCCATCGTCTTTGCACTCAAGTCTTGGCGACACTATCTCCTAGGTGAGAAGTTCGAACTTTACACTGACCATAAATCATTGAAATATCTTTTCTCGCAGAAGGATCTTAACTTGAGACAACAAAGATGGATGGAGTTTCTTGCCTCGTACGATTTCGAAATCTCCTACACTCCGGGCAAAGGCAACGTAGTAGCAGACGCGTTGAGCCGAAAGAAATTGACCCTAAGCCCATTGTTTGTTGAAAGACAAAGCCTAGAGTTTATAGCCAGCTTCGACTTTAGGCCCTCCTCCGATTTCGTACCAGGCTTGCTAGCATCTCTCGAAGTACGGCCAACTTTAGTGGATTCAGTAGGGACAGCACAACGCGAAGACCCTCAACTTGTGGAAATAATTGATAGGCTAATTAGGGGTGAGACTTCAAGTCAGCTCAACAGATACTCCATCGACGATAAGGGTTTGCTAAGGCGAGACGGAAGACTATGCGTCCCACAGACAAAAGATTTAGTAAAGAAGGTTCTCGAGGAAGCACATCACTCCAAGATGACGATACATCCAGGCGGAGATAAAATGTACAAAGACATAAAAAGGACTTTCTTTTGGAACGGCATGAAAAAGGACGTGGCAGAGTTTGTTTCTAAGTGTATGGTGTGCCAACAGGTTAAGGCGGAACAGAAAAAGCCTGGCGGACTGCTACATCCTCTGGAGGTCCCACAGTGGAAGTGGGATAGCATCTCAATGGACTTCATCGATGGGCTGCCTAGGTCTAGGAGAGGCAACACTAGCATTTGGGTAATAGTGGATAGGCTTACTAAAAGCGCCCACTTTTTACATGTCAAAAGTAAAAGAACTGCCTCATCCCTAGCATCACTTTACCTCAAGGAAATCGTTCGGCTCCATGGAATACCATCTAGCATTGTTAGTGACCGAGACCCCATCTTCACCAGCGAGTTTTGGCGGAGTCTACAAGAAGCAGTAGGAACGCAGTTATGCTTGAGCACAGCCTATCATCCCCAAACCGACGGCCAAACAGAGAGAGTGAACAGAGTTTTGGAAGACCTTCTAAGACTATGCATCCTTGACTTCGGAGGGACATGGGAAGACCACCTTCCTTTGGTGGAATTTGCCTACAACAACAGCTATCAAGCAACCATCGGAATGGCGCCCTTCGAAGCTTTATATGGAAGACCGTGCCGATCGCCCACTTGTTGGTGGGAGTCTACTGATAAGCTCATACTTGGACCAGATATGATCCGAGAGACTTCAGAGAAAGTAGACTTAATACGAAGAAGGATGAACACGGCCCAAGACAGACAAAAGTCCTATGCCGACAAGAGAAGGACCGACCTTGAATTTGAGGTTGGAGACAGAGTTTTTCTCAAGGTATCACCGCTAAGAAACGTTGTTCGTTTTGGAACCACAGGAAAGCTAGCACCAAGGTTCGTAGGTCCATTCCCTATCATCGAGAAAATTGGGAAAATGGCCTATAGATTAGAGCTACCCGAGAAGTTGGCTGGAGTCCACAACGTTTTTCACGTTTCACACCTCCGAAAATGTCTACATGAGTCTGCTGAAGTGGTAGAGCCAAATATCCTCGAAGAGGCCGAAGTGGAACGCGAAGCAACCATAAGGAGAGTTCCAACCCGCATCTTAGGAACGGAAGTGAAGAGGCTACGCAACCGCGAAGTCAAACTCGTCAAAGTTCAGTGGAGCGACGCCGAGGGAGACGCAACTTGGGAAACTGAAGCTAGAATCCGTGCAGCCTACCCTTTTCTGTTCGAGGGTACATCCTTGATCTTTCCTTTTCCTTAAGTTGCGCTTTTATCTATCTTTTTAGGTATATTTCCTCGACCTTATCTTTTAGGTAGAAACCTTTTTGGATGAAAACATGTAATTGAAACATGTTATGTATGATGGTTGCAAGTGGTTGCAAGTGATTGCTAGTGGTTGCTCGTGGTTGCATATACACACACAATCTAGGTTATAGATTGGCTCAGTCACTTCATATTGCATATGCATATATGTTTGCATTCGTATATGGTTGAACTTTGATGTGTGGTCATGTGGATGTTGCATTTGTATTGAATGATTGTGCACTCATGTAGAATCATGAATAGGAAAATTTGCATACATAATGGATTCATGGCACTTACATAATTCGCATTAAGGAGGTCAACTGAATCAGTAGACCGCCTGATTTTGCATTAGATAAGTACATGTACACACACACTTTGCATATGATCATGAAGCATTAGAAGTCTTCTAAACAATGGATGCTCGTGTTTGATGGATGAGTAGATGGATGATTGGATGTTAGGATATACATTCCTCCTAACTTGAAGATTTCGGGGACGAAATCCTTTTAAGTGGGGGAGAATGTAACACCCCGAAAATTCTATAACTGTGAAATTAACAAATTAAAGTATAATTAATTTGAAATCAAAGAACTAAGGGAAACGGGATACGCCATTGCGTTCGTCTCGGAAAAATACGCGAAATAGAGTCCGAGTTTTCGAAAAACGAAGTCCGTATGAAGAAGATATGGCCTTCGGAAGTTTTTAAATTAAGTTTAAAATTCAAACAGAATTAAATAATTAAATATTCCGAAGTGAGGCCCAATGGGCCAGGGTGGAAGAACACCCGCCTGGGCCACCCAGGTCGACTGGGCTGTCGACCTGGGCTACCCATGTCGACAGGGCTGTCGACAGCCCTGTCGACAGGGGTATCGACCTGGTCGAGCCCAGTCCAACCTGGCTGGCCAGGTCTGTGTTTAGCCGATTTTCTGTGGTCTGCTTTGTCATTAGGGCTAGGTGGCAAGCTCTAATTAGTCTCTCCTTAGGATGAATGGCTACGATCAATCCAAGCAACATCAATGGTCCTAATCAGTTCCTAACCTCTATATAAACAACCCTAGACAAACCCTAATCTATTCATTCAAAATTAAGAACATAGCCGCCATGTTGCTGAGGAACGACTAGAGTTAGCCGCCAACTAGAGAGAGGATTAGGAGGAAAATTCTAAAACTTAAAGAGACCTAAATCAAATCAATTCAACAAAGGAATCATATCTCTTAATTAGAGAATTCGTCACACCATTGTAAGTAGAGTATTACTTTGGTATGAACAAATAATTGTGTTGGTTTGTATGCTTGAATTGTGGCAATAAAGTAATTCATATTTGTGCGTTCTCATCAATTTATATACGTTTGGATTATGTTATTCAATTATAAAGAACTACATGCGGTAGTTCTATGCAAGTATACGTTTGGAATATTCGCAAATTATGTAATCCATGTTGAAGCTACATGTATGTAGTTGATTGATTTAAATACATGCAAGTTTGGGGCTTTGCTACTATGCCATCATGATGTATGTTTTTGTGCATAAATCAATTTGTAAGTAATTAAAACAAGTTTGGTTATTATAATCCACATGAAATTATGTTGAGAATTTGGCATCATGTATTAAGTCATGCTTTTGTACTAGAAAACCTATTTGCAAACTTATGAATATGGCTAGGCTATGAATGATATTTGGCATAATTGAAATCCATGATTAAGTCTATCTTGTTTACAAGAATTATATGATGACATATGTGGTACATAGTTAGGATTAGATTCAAAATCCCTTTTTTTGCAAGTTTACATGACTAAAGTAAGAATCATGATTTCATGTTAGAGATATTTATGCCATGCTTATGTTTGACATTATGCCATGCTTATGTTAGAAAATTTATGCCGTGCTTATGTTTGACATTATGCATAAATAAAAGTATAGGTTCATGTTGTAGTTATGACTATGTGTCAATAATGATACCCAATTTAGACTCTTATCTCAACTACAAGTTCACATGCTTTGATTCATGTCACCTATGCTTTATGACCAAAGTATATGTCACTACTATGCAAGTACACCAGTCTCTATTTTGTATTCCCAACGTCATATTGCAAGTTCATACGCTCACCTTCCCCTTTTTGTGTATGTAATCACGCCATAAGCCTCCCCTTTTCGCATGGCTAAATTGGGCTTTAAAAGGCTAAGCCCAATATATATAATAAACGGACGTGTAAACCGGGGGAAAATAACGTTGGGTTAAAATTACTAATGAATGAAAATATAAAATAGAAGGGCCCAAGTTCAAGTATGGGTTGGGCCCATGATTGGTGTAACCTTTACACCATTAACTTAATAATGGGCCGCAAATATTTACATATAAGAAATAAAGAAGAATGACAAAATATGTAAATGTAGAACATACGATGTGTTTAACCCGAGGTTGGATTGAGTTGTGATGTAAACCTGCCCGGAACCGCCCGGCTGTCCAGTAGTCACAACAATACCTATCCAATGTGAGAGGTTAAACATGGAGCCCAATAAGGACCCGAGGTTAGACTGAGTTGTGGCGTAAGACTGCCCGGAACCAACCGGCAACAGGCAACCACAACAATACCTGTCTAATGTGAGAGGTCAGGGCCTTAATAAGACAATTAAGGCTGAGTCAGGATTGTTAGGATTAAGTGGACTAAAGACTTAATCAAAATGGAACATGCTAAACTAAACGGACTGGTGGGGTTAGGTTAGAAACACTTAACCAACTTAGCATGTTGGCTAGAGATAGAAAACCTAGTAACGGGGGACCCTTTTCAGCAGTAACCCTAAAAGGTGTATCATGATACCCTGAAACTAGGCAGGGTGGGGCACGATTACTGGGCTGATTGTAAGAGGTCAAATCGACGGCGGTGGTGTAGCAGTGTAGGTTCTAATGGGGTGCGGGCGTGCACACACTCCGGCGCAGAAAAATAAAGCACTGGGCACCAGTAGCATACCTGTGCACTCTAAGGTTGTGTCGGGCCGCTGCCATGGGACTTGATACACCCCATGGTGGGACCAGCGTAGGTAACTACAAACATCGGGGGCCGTAAGACACATGTAACTATGCGAGTAGGAGCCGATCATCATAGAATGGATCACATCACCCTGATTGTGGGGTGCCAGTTGGAAACTAGTTTATATGGGTTCAGAGATTAATATGGGGTACGATAGTATATTCGACCCTAGACAACTTAACCAAGTTTATAGTGTTTGCCCACTTCTTGTTTATACTTATCATACCCAGTTCTTTATTCATAGACAAAATAGTACTAGACTTACTCAGGCTTTATGTCTGACTCTACTTTTCTTTCGTCTTCTTTTCTTCCGTTCCCCCCCCCCCTAGGTCCACAGGGAGGGAACACTGAAGCTTGACCAGCATTAACATCCAGCTTGAAGAAGAGAAATGTATTGCTTGGAACTTTCCGTTTTTGAACTATGGCTTGGGACAACCACTATGGGGCTTTTGCAGTTTATCTATGTTTTATTTATGCTTCTTTAAATAATGTACTCAAGACAGATTATGAAAGTGTTATGTTATGTTTTTGGAAAGGATGTTGTTGTAACACGTATTTGATTTTATGAAATAAAAGTTTGTTGTTCTTCCGCTGTTTACAAATATGTGTTCTTATATCTGTCTTGTATATCTGTGACTTGTACTTATAAACCTCCACCAAATTTAGGGCATTCCCTTTGAGAGTTACCCTAACGGAGGTGGGGTGTTTCAAGTTGTATGTCAGTCGATGGGTTGAAAAGCTGTGTAAGCGTTAATTATTTATATATAATGCTTATACAGTTGTGTGGGGCACTCTGGATGATGGTTAGTTATTTATCGTTGCTATTATATACATGTGTTGTATGGAAATCCATATAATAAATGTTATATGGTAATTGATTGGGCCTCATTCCAAATTGGAAAATAGAAATATATATTCATGTGTTGAATAGAAATGTAAATTCATGTGTTGAATAGAAATATATATTCATGTGTTGAATAGAAAAACAAATATTCATGTGTTGAATAGAATAATGAAGTAATTGAAATATTTAAAGCCGTGTTGGTTAGATATGCGCCATTTTGACGCGAAAGATATTTATATCGATTATATTCGTTTTTATAATGAATATAGAAAAGGAAGTGATTTCAAAATATAACATTTTGAAAATACTATCATATATATATGTATATATATATATATATATATATATATATATCGATGATATGGAATATTCAATTTTGATTAGAAATTGAATAGAAAGTTGAAATCGTTTCGAAAACGAATTTAAAACTATTTATAAAATACGTTTTAAAAGGAAATCGACAAAATATATATAATATATATATTAAATGGCCTGAATCGAACGCGCCGCGCCGCGGTAGTTCGCGAATTTCGACTATTGACTTCGAATGGACATTACGGGAGATCCGACTGTCGGATTCTCCTAAAACCGGAACCGTTGGGTTCGTATCGAAAAGAACTTTGTAACGAATGTAAGAAATTAGAAATCTAACGGTTATATTTGGAATTATTTCCAAATCAAATTTGGGAAAGGTCGCTGTAAGTGCAGTTCAATGGCCGTTAATGGAAATCAACTGTACGGGCCTTGATAAAATTATTAAAAATAGTAATAATTTGTGTAGAGTCATAAGAAATGATTTGCAAAGAATTGGAGTGAAAAACTCCATATTTGAAAAGATAAAAATAGATTTTTATCGAAATGAACTAGTTTTGAACTATAATTAAAATCCATTTACTTTTAAAATAAATAAATTGGATTTGAAATGGTTTCAAAAGTAACCAGAATTTCCAATAATTGAATTGGAATGGATTTGAATCGAAATTGTCTTTGGAATATTTCGATGTTGGATTTCGTGATGATACAGATATTGTTATGGGAATTTGAAAGATATATTAATATCGTTATTTCCAATACGATATTTGTTAGCTGTAGAATTTGATATTGAATATAAGCCGATATATTTTCTATTCAGAGCCTTGTATTTAATATCAAATGTGATTTGGGTTTGTCGTGAATGGTGTCTTCATTAACACTGTTCTTGGGCCCAGTTGAGGAAAAGGTTAAATCTTTTTATTTAGATTTAATGAAGTGTACCAATTAAATGGTATTTAATTGGAATTGAATTTGAATTGATTTTTGGGTTTATCATGAATGGTGTTTTAAATAACACTTTCTCTTTAACCCGATAATTAATGGAATGTAATTTTGGGTTTATAGTGAACCGTGTTTTAAATGACATTGGTTCTTTAACCCAGTTAAAGACAGGAGGTGATTTCGCATGTTATATAATCATTGATATTGATTTTTGGAAAGATTAAAACCAAGTGGAGTTTTAATGAATCTTTAATTAGATTGAAATGGTCGAGAATGGAGTATCACCAGTTTTGCCCCAGGCGATAGTTAAATCTTTAATTAGATTTGAATGTGAAATGGTAATTGAATTTACCGATAACACCGTGGTGTTAGATATGAAGTATGACCAGTTTTACTTCATGGGATGAATAGGTTGGGATTAGGAAATAAAATAATTGATTACTTCGGTGTGGTTCGCTAATCCCGACTAGTTTGAATTGATATTCAAGAGAAGATTAAAGAACAAATTAAAGAATTTATCTTTGATAAAATTAATGGGATCCTTTCCCAAAGTATAAGAATATTTGAATAAAAGAATATTCTGAATTGGAATGAGGTGTATGTTGTGTTTGTGTAACACTTGTTTAATATATACGTGAGTAATTCAGAAAGACTGGGTTTAACCCATTCTGAATAACTGATTCGACGTGGTGTCGAGAATGAAGACGGTGGTTGAAGACCGGAGGTCTTCACATCGTTTGGGTGATTAATGATGATCTTGATTGGGCTGTACACCCAAGAGGAGGGAATCAGTTATTGATTGTCCAGACGTACTTGGAGATCGATGGATATGCGAGGTACAAGGTGCCTCCGGTTTCGTTCAGACCCGGAACGGACTTGTATGGACTGTGTGTCTGACATTGGATTTTTCTCTGTGTTGATTGATCTCTATTAAATATACATCTGCCTAGTGAAGGGGAATTTATTCCCTTACTTCACCCTTCTCTGAGACGTATGGGATCTGAGGTTGTATATCGATAGACGTCTGTCGCATGGTGTGAATTGCCTGTATGGCATGCCTAAGTGGCAAATGATCAAGGTTTTTGTTGAAAAGCAAAGTCTTGAGGTGGATGATCAAAGCACCGCCTGTGTGGAATAGCTTTGTGTAGCGTTGATTCGTGAGCCTCACACCTCGGTTGTGAACCAGAAACGGGAGAAGGATCCAAGGAGGGCACACGTTTCTTTCTGGCTAGGGTGGTGTTAGCGACCTACCAGCCCTGACATTTATATTATTTTCACATGTGTGGTTGTTGCTGTTGCGAGGCGCCTCGGATATATCGGTCGATACGGGACCGATGGAGTTATTGGAATCATTTACGCCCCAAAGGGCGGGGAAACACAGTGTTCAGGCATTTTAATCCACATCGGTGGACCGGCCCTGTGGCTCCTAAGGCTTGACAGAGTACTTGCCTGAGGCTCGGGCTAGACAGTCTCGAATTCGGTAGAGGACGATCCCTTGCCTCGGTTCATAGATGGAAACCTAAATTCCAATACGTGACTTTACGGTTTTAATTGTAGAACTAGTATGGCGACATGATATATGGTACCCATGCCGTCTATGATTGATATTTATGATTGAAATTGTTTTGACACTATGCACATATAGTAATAAAAGATGAAATTTGGCGTATCAAGCATTCTTTGGCTATTTTAAGGTAAAACCCTATCCTCCGTCTTGTGTTGCATTGTGTGATGGGACCTGTATCTTATGATAGCTTCATTGTTCTTTATTTAGCATTGCACTGTTGTTTTATGCACTGGTTGTCTTGGGAGGAAACCCGTTCCGTGTTTTACGGCGTGGTCCCATGATTTACAGAACTCTAAAATAAAGATTAATAATTGTTTTAGTTCTCACACCAGTCACATGACTGACCTGGAGTTTATTGTTTTAACCTAAACTCTGGGTGCCCTAATTTTGACATGGGTAGCTAGTAGTTTTGGTTTTGCAGATTTATATTCGCAGGATCCTGATTTACAGATGAAGCGATATTCGAAAAGCTCTGTATCCGTGTATTACTTCTAGTTGTGTATTGTATTATTTTCTGCTGCTATGTAATTAGTTGTAATCTCTGATATTTTCTGTGTAATATTTATTCATACTCTGTATATTCTTTTATTCTGATGGAATTGTTGTAATAAACAATGAAATGTTCTTCTGTTTGCATTTTGGTTTGTTGTGTTCTCAAAACAATCAAGGGTTTCAAACGGTCCGGGTCGGTTTAGCGATCGATTCGGATCGAGCGAAATTCCTTTTCGTTACACGAAAGGAGTTATCGATGTTAGTTTAATCGAAAGGAGTTAATCGAATTTTAGTTATTCGAAAGTGAGATTATCGAATATAAGTTATTCGAAAGGAGGTTATCGAATATAGTGTATTCGAAAGAAAGAAGTTTATCAAATATAGCATATTCGAAAGAAAGAGATCGAATATAGTTTATTCGCAAGAGTGAGTTAATCGGTATAAGTTATTCGAAGTGAGTTAATCGAATATAATTTATTCGAAGAGAGATAATCGAATAAGTTATTCGAAGAGTGAGATAATCGAATAAGTTATTCGAAGAGAGAAAATCGAATATAGGTTATTCGAAGAAGAGTTAATCAAATAGAGATTACTCGGAAGAGAGTAAATCGTCGAATTCGATTATCGAATTCGGAAAAGTACTTATACTTTTCAGGTGTTTAAATCAAGATTTATTTATTTATGAATTATGTGTTTATTTATTTATTCAAATTAAAGAATAAAAGTTATATTCGAAGTTAGATATTTCAAAAGTAGGGATTATAACGTTATAGTTATAAACAATGTTTCAATAAAAAGTGGATACGTAAATAGAACCCGAGAGTTACGTAAAGAAGTTTGTTAAAGGTTTAAAAGATAAAATTTGACTATTTCAAAGTTAAAACGTTGTTCAGTTAAGTTCTGAGAGGTAATTATACCCCAACTTGATTGACTTCCTTCTTAACTAAGGAATGGTAAGGTTTGATAGTGAATGATGGTTAAGTGAATTTAGTAAATGGTTTGAGTTGGCATAGCAATGTCTTATTTAAACATCTGTTTTATATCCAATAAAGGAGTTTTGGAAATGTTTTCCAAATCAAAATTAAAAATGTTTTCTAATTATAGGAAACAAGAAATGGGAGAGATATGGTAATGTTTTCCAGTGATTAATAACATATATTTTCTAAACTTAGAAAATAAAAATTTACGACTATATGGAAGTGGGAAATATGGAAAGGAATAAATTAATGTTAAATTAATTTAAAGGAGTTAAATGTTTAATGATGATTGATCAATATAATTTCCATCTGTAAATAATATCGTTGTTTGCACACCTGTTTTTCTTTGATAGTTAAATCACCGACTATCAAAGTTTTGACCATTTTAACGTCGTTAATATGGAGAGACCGGTTCGATTATTATCCGAAGAACCACTCCATATTGGCATAAGCGTTGCGAATCATATATGCCAAAGATAATTGAAGACAGAGTAAAGTGCAAGGGCTGTTGTATAAATCTTAGGTAAAGATTGCCTAAGATGGATGTACTGAATAGTGCCTTCGGTTTGTCCAGTCCAAGGACAACTTGTATGGACGAATGTCTAACAGAGTATATCTAAAGGATCGCATAAGTTGATCTCTTCAAACATAGTAACGTTTGGTGGCGGAGGAATTCGTTTCTCTTAGCTGTATACCCATGGTATTTTTGGGGAAATCAATTTGTTTTTTGGCGGGTATGACGATGTGGTATTCCAAGTAAATGAAGATATGATATGTAAAAAGATAAGCGTAGCTTCAAGCCCCACAACTGGGAAATGACAAAAATTGGGCAGACAGCATGGCTATGTAGGTCGCACCTATTAGGGTGTATAATCACCTGATCTAGAATTTCATTTACTTCTAAAAATCTATTGTCGATGCTGTCCCATTCGGAAAATGGTTGCTGATCCCAACCGTTGGTGATATACATTCGATACACTCAAGCGAAATGAGTGGTCCGTCATGTGTTGCCGTGTTGCAAGATGTTCTTATTGAACCCAGTGTATTCCTCTCTAGAGGTACACTAGCGAAAGGTGGTTCCATACCTTGTCATAATTGGAAATCCATTACCCAATATGTGCTTGTGGTTTTGATTGTATACTATTTATGTAGAACGTGAGATGAAAGCGTTTCTGGTAGATGATTATTATATTGTGGTTGATAGACACTATTAGAATATCAATGAGTTTTGATTTAAAGATTATTTTGGATTCTCATAAGGGAAAAATCTGTTCTGTTATACGGCATGGTCTTATGAGATATCGTTTAATGGCTCAAATTGTTTTAAACGGTTTTACTCATACCAGTCCCACGATTGACCCAATGTTTTTTTTTCCCCTAAACTCTTGGGTGCCTAATTTTATACGGGCAGTCAAGTAGTCAGGATTTTACAGATATACTTGGAGAGCTTGGAGCAGGAGGCTTCAGGATTATATAGCTATAGTTATTTCTGCTGTGTTGTAAGTGTTGTACTCTAGTAATGTTACTGTATACATATACTGATTTATTTCAAGAATATATTATCTATTATAAGTTGTTCGTTCAACTGTGAGATTCGTGTTACTCTGATATTGTATCTTCTTCTTCTTCTTCTATTCTAAGTTTCTAACTTATCTATTCTCACCCTCTATTTTCTTTCTATTAGTTTACCAGATTTCCAGTGTAATGTGGGTTGGACTTGTGTTATTTAGTCAACTCAAATTGGACCGGAATTTCGGGACACTACAATCACTAAAGGAAAATTGGTTGCAAAAGGCAATGAATTGAGGGTAGATTGAAGAATATAGGTGCCAATCTTGACAAATCGCTAATGCGACCGTTATCAATGATGTTGATGGTACAATTTGTGCTACTATTCTTCTCTGAAGGATGCGAATCAGTTTCTACTGGAATGAATAATTTTCGATAAGTTTAAATGGAAAATTATTGGGTTTTAAGAAAACTGTATGTGTAACCAGTGAACCAACATGGGCATCCTATGAACTAGTATGGACTACCTATAAACTATAAACCACTATTAGTAGCCACGTCCTTCTGTCTTTGTGTATTCGGCAATCTCAAGGAGACATGATAAGAAATATCTTTATGGAGGCAGAGGGAAATCATCTTTCAGTGTAAAAGTGAACGAGGACATCAAGAAGTACACAAAAGTCGTTAAAAGATTAATATTAATCCCTACGCACTAGAAATATGAACGTGAACTAAGCAAAGAAAGGACCTCGGAATTTTAGATCCACAAACAACAACTGAACATATATAGCAGCTACTTGAAATAGCCATCATGCTCCATCCATACATAAATTTATTTACTGTTGGCGGCCTGCATGATCATGCTACAGTCTTGCTTTCCTCAACCCAACACCAGTCATCTTGCAACAACTTTCAGTAGCCTCCATACGATATATGATGATATGCACACACAGCATTCCAAAACATATACATGCTTTTGTAGCACTTAGTAACCAAAACATGCATAGTCCCTTTATTTGTATTGGTCCACCCATCAAGATTTATATGTAGATGTGAATCAACTTCATTTATTATACTCTGCATATGTGTCCTAGCAGCACGCATATAATTACTAAAAATAGATTCAAATGCACATAATTTTGCTAATATGCTACCAGGTTTTTATTTTAATTGCTTCCAACGTTTAATGATATTTTAAGATCAAAAAGCAATTCATATAGGCTTGTATATATACACTGATTAGTATAAGATCAGATCATTGTTTAATATTGTGAATTCAAGTGAAGTTTACTCTAACAACTATCTACTATCTTTTAACACCTCATTTGATACTTATATAACGCAATACAGTTCACATATACATGGTGTCTTGTGTATTGTCTTAATTTATCTAGAACAAATGTTTGATACAGAAAACAAATCAAATGTTTGCTCACATATTTATTTGCTTTGTTACTTCCCATTTTTGCCTTCTCTGTTTTTGGTTGTCTCGACCATTCCTCTTCTACTTTAGTGTATTCAAGAAGGCTTTTCTAAGGTATGGAATTTATACTAATATAACAGGGTATTTATAGGTGAAATGGTGCATAGATTATTGGCTTGCAGTGTAGTTGTTTAGGATGTCTTGCCTTAATAGATGGGATACCCAAGGCTGCTGCTTCCGGTTTGATTGAAAGGAAGTGTGGTGAAGACTTACCACATTCAATGGCAATTTCAGGTGGGATCTGGTTAGGCCAAGACTGAAGTACAAATGCACATGTATTTTGTAGAAGGAGCTAACAAGAGTACAACCTAGTGTGTAGGCTATAAGGGGGATGTCATAAGTTGTCTCCATTCTATGATTTAAAGAGATGCTAAAGGATGGATTTGCTTGGTTAATTGAAAAGAAAATGTTGCTACTGCTTCACATTAGATGTTGAAAAAGATACGGCTGAGTCTTGATTTTGGGTACAAATACATGTGCAGGGTTCAAGATCTTATATGTGTCTTAGTTGCTAAGTTATTCAACCCATTTAATGCTACTATATTCATTGTTTCCAAAGCACATCTTTGCATTAATTGTTTAGATCAAAGTAGTCCAGGTAATTGATCCCTAGGTACTACTTGTTATTTTCTTCATTTGTAGGCAATCAAATGTTAACAAGATCTGTTGCGATCATACAAATGCTAGTGTTGTACATGAATACAAAAGATAATCAATGTACAAAAATAGACTATTACTCATTGAATTTGATTGGCTCTTATTGCATGACATGCTATACTCTGTAAATGGTCATATCATCTTTATTAGTACATATGCGAAGTAATAAAATATTAACATAAGTTTAAAACAAAGTTACAACCATGATTTTTATATATATATATATACACATACACACTAAAGATCATAAGAATATATGTGCTCATGTATACATCTAAGGTTTTATAAAAAGAATTAATTTAATTTCTCACAAATATTAAAAGCCTAATTTTACTAAGCATTTATATTTTTATATAAATTTAAAATAAGTTTTTAAATGCAAAATAAAATGTTAAAAATAACATTTACCTATGTATACATATAAAACACAAGTAACAATATACACAGGATCATAAACTAATGTTTATTCAAAATTATCTGAAATCTTCAAATTTAACTGAATTAAATCAACAGCATAATCTAAGATCTAGATTGTAAAGTTGGTCAAGAAATCAAGGACATTGCAATCTAACCCTCTCAAAAGAATTTCGTCCCCGAAATTAAGTAGTAACAGGAAAATTTCGGTTATAATTAAAATCATAGAATCATCACACATACATAGGTCGTCCCCCAGCAATCACAATAAACAAGGCATCCAGACCACGCTGGTTAATTATCAACATTTCACAACAATCAAAGCATTCAACACATACTAGCAATCAGCTACCAAACAAAACTTCGGATACACTGTCTTCAGCTTCCCATGAACAGTCTTTAGGATTTCGTTCCATTTCTCCTTAGGTTGCTTCATTAGCTCACTCCAGTGTTACTTCTCATCTACAAACTTCTTCATTTCCTTTTCTCGTTCTTGAGAAATCTTTGAGGAAATCCGTATTTTTTCAAATTGATTTTGAATCGAGTTATTAACCCATTTTTATTTATCTGGTTCTTAGTAAAACAATTCTTAGTTATCAAAATTCTCTTAGGAATTAAATACTTAAATTTCCGAGAAATTCGATAGTGTCTCTCTCATATGGTTCCATCGTGCAACTCCAAAATTCGTCTCCCTATATCTTCTTTATTCATCAGAGAATCCACAAAACCAGCTAGTTTTCCCAATAGCCTTATCAAATTCAATTTAAAATTCTAATTTGTATCTTCTGTTAGTATTCAACTTTTATTCTCTTGCACTTTCATTCATAGGCATCCACCAATCCAACATATTTATTTTTAAAACCAAAATTATCTGTTATTAAAATTGGAAAACATTCTCATTCACCTGTTACTATTTTACAACATTCATTAGTCCCTAACCGTAAATCGGCAAGAAAATAATTCTCGAAGTATCGACCCCAAAACCGAAATCAACATCAGATCAACACTTAAAAAATCATTTAACTTAACCAATCTCCTATTAGATTTTAATTTCAAAAATCAATCAGTTTAATTCACATGAGTTTATATTCCAATAATCCTCTAAATCTGAATTTATTTTATGAAATTCCAAATTTTCATTCTTTCAACATTATTCAAATTCCCATGATTTCAAATTCATTTCTGGTTTGTCTTGTCTGTGTATTTCGTTCTTATACAAATTCAATTTGGTTTTTTATATAATCATTTCAATGTTATAATCTGATTATCAGATTATAATATAAATCAACATAGCCATTTATAATAATTTCAGAAAATTATTTTTTTTATATTAAAAAAAAATAATTTTGGGCAAAACTACTCTATTTACCCAGCATTTAAAACAATATTATGTCGAATTACCCTGTTTAGGTGTTTAGAAATACCTATCGATTTAGTTTGCAGCACTGTATCGACCAGAATTCATAAACTACTTAACAAACCAATCAACCCAATATAAAGCAGTTTTTATATTAGTCACTAATATGTGCTCATATATATATGCTCATTCTCAATCTAGGGTATTACTAACCCCATCTCTATCGAGTCGTGCCACATAGCCAAGGTTATTACTCAACCTTCAGCTCTTATACCAAGTGTAATGGCCCACAAATTCGAAATCTTTGAGTTGACCAATACAATATAAGTCCAACCCAAATTGCAAGAAAATATAGGTCATTATTAGAAAAAAGTTAGAGGGTGTGGAATAGAAAAGATAGAAAATTAGAATAGAAGAATAAGATAGAAGAAAGAACAGAACACCACAGAATTGCACCATCGCAACGGAGCAAAATATAATATATATAAGCTTTTGGAGAAATACAAAACTATATCTTTACTTATGTACATCATCAGAGTACAATATATATACATCACAACAGAAATAAACTCTATATATCAAACGCTGAAGCTTCCTGCTCCAAGCTCCTTCCATATTATCTGAAAAATCCTAAGATAGTTGACTGCCCGTACATATTTGGGCACCTAAGAGCTTAGGGAAAACATAGAAAAACAAACTTTGGGTGAATCTTGGGACTGATGTGAGTAAACGATTTTAAACAGCTTGCTTAAGTTGGAAAATTTACTTTGAAAGAAAAGATAATTGTAAGACCAATCCACACATAAACACAGATGGTTTTTACCTTACGATAACCCAAAACATTTGAAATCATTACTATTCTGATATTATAATAATGTCTAGGGTTTCCATAAATAAATTAAAATCTAGCAGAATGCTTGCATCTCACGCTCCACATATATAGTATACAAACAAAACCACTTGGCGCTTAGGGATAATGGATTTCCAACTACGACAAGGTATGGACCCACCTTCCGATAACGTAACTCTAAAGAGGAATACACTAGGTTCAACAAGAACATCTTGCAACCCGACCATACATGACTGTTCACTCATTTCACTTGAGTGTGCCGAATATATTATCACCTTACAGTTGGCGCCAACATAACCATTCCCGAGAGATACGGAAGCAAAAGAAGCAACAAAATGAATATTCTCTAGATGGTGACAATATACCCTAATTGGGAGCGACCCACTTAGCCATGTTGCCTTGGCGATTTTTGTCATATCATGATTGTGAGGCTTGAGGTCATAACTTACCTTTTAGAACAACACATCTTTATTCACTTTGAATGCCATATCTTCAAACCCAACAAACCCATCAAATCCGTCCATACAAGTTGTCCTGGGACTGGACAAACCGAAAGAACTATCCTGTCAATCAATCTTCGGAAATTTCTACCTAGGATCGACAAGACAGCCCTTGCATAAAATCCATCTTTAATGATCTTCAACTTGACTTCGAATTAATCAACGCCTAGGTCGAAACAAAGTGGTATTTGGATTTCATTTAGAAACCAATCCTGGCCTCTTAGAATCGATGAACGTTAATATTTTTTAAGGTCAAGTGATACTTAAAGGAATCAAATAAATATATTTTATATGTGTTTATACATTCTTAATTGATTATCAAGACTTATCTACTAAAAATATTTAACATATAAGATCTCGTATCTCAACAGTAGTTTGTATAAGTTAATATTGATGAGATATGATTAAATAAGTTAATTGGGTCATGTCACACATTACCATCAATCGAATCAGCAAATCAATTATAATAACAAATCTGTCTATCATAATTCAACAGTTCGAATAATCGTCATTCATAACTTTGTTGATCTTGGAAAATAATCGTTTTCAAGTCATATCTAAAAAAGATTTAATTTTGTTTAAGAATCCCATTTATTGATCATATTATTAACCATATTTAAATATATATACGACTTATAAATATAACTACTATTTTATTTCCTTAGATGAATGATTAATTTACTATATATAATTAGTTTAAATATTTATTTAAAACGGAAAGTGAAGGTTACTTTCCTTAAACGATCAATTCAGAATCCCTTGTCAATTTTATATCCATTTATTTTCTGAACTTTAGAATAATCTTATCGGTACTGATATTACCAAATTTATTTTACTGATAATCCTCACAACCATTCTCGTCTACAAACCACATACTTCTAAAGTTATTCACTTTGGATTGTGAATATTATTTCTTCTGGTCTTGCTATCATATCCACTCGATTTCATTAAAAATCACTAGAACATAGTTAAATCATGTTTATCTATTTCCTATTGACATGAATTTCCTTATTTCATTTAATCACAATTAATCCAACTTTTCAATTATTTACTTGATTTAATATATATATATATATATATACACACACACACGCACACACACTTATCGGTACAAGTCGATTACAAATTAAAAATAGCATTTCAATGTACAAAACAATTCATTCATCATAGCACCTATGGTACTGACGATCTGTTATCTTCCATGATTCACTTTATCTAGTCGATTATAGATCAACTAATTTGACTTGAACTAATCGCTTGTCTTTTTAGAAATAAGAGATCTGTATTTTATTCTAATTTTATTTAATTAGGAAAGAAATAATTTAATGTTTTATTTATTTATTTAAAACAAAATAACCTCGTCAAATTCTGATGAAGTACAACTTAGCCCACTACGATAATCGTGTGATCATCTACTATCATTTCCATTACAGATTTCATCAAATCATTTTCTCTTATTTCTTTAGGTGGATACATTTATATATATCTTAAATTTTATATTTATAAGAATTTTTTTATTCATTTTCTACAAATTTTATACTCTTTTCTTTTTATTTATTTTCTTCTTCCCTTGCTTTTTATTTCTCCCTTTCATTTACTTTTTCTTTTTTTCCTTTCCCTTATTTTATTTTCTATCATTTATCACTTTGTTTTTATTTTCAGCTGAAGCCCAATAGTTTGTAGGCCCAACTCCTTTTCTTTTCCTTGTTTTGGTTCACATTCTCTTTCCCTATTTTACAGAAGCCTATTCGAGCTAGTGTTTGCTACAAGCCCGAAATCCTCCCTTCTTTGTTTCTTCTCCCTTTATTTCTTCTTTTGCCTGTAACCAGTTCGATTGTCCTACATTAAAATTTTGCCTGGTTCATTTCCCATATTCTTGTTATAAACAATCAAGTGCTACAGAACTCAACTCTAAGTACTAAGAATCATCAAAAGTTCTCCTATAATATTAAATACCTTGGTAATGCCAAACATAACAACGTCATTTTCAAGTATAGGAAATATATTTCATACCACCATAGTTGTTAATTAGACTAACCTCAGTTTCAAGTGAAACTTTTGACAGTACAATGACTGGGTCACTAAAGGAAAATTGCTTGTAAAAGGCCATGAATTCGAGGATAGATTGAAGAATAAGGTTGCCAGTCTTGACAAATTGCTAATGAAACCGTTGTCACTAAAGGAAAATTTGTGCTAGTGTTCTTGTCTGAGGGATGCGCATCAGTTTTTGCTGGAATGAATAATTTTCGATAAGTCCAAATTACAGATTATTGAGTTTTAAGAAAACCATATGTGCAACTAGTGAACTAACAGGGGCATCCTATGAACTAGTATGGACTACTAATAAACTATAAGCCACTATTAGTAGCCACTTCCTTCTATCTTTGTGTATTCGGCTATCTCAAGGGGATATCACTATGCCATAGACGGCCTATAACAACGAAAATCCACGGTGTTGCTAGCTACAATGTTGCCATTGTTATGTTGTTTTTCATCTATTGCAACATACGTTTCAGTGTGTTAGGATAGATATCAAATTTTGTTGTTGTCGCTATAGATATATTCTAAATAAAAATATTTAAAAAAATAAATACTCCTTAGCTATCCATACCATTAGTTTGTACAAAATCTCAGTCGTCCGTCCACATCATCAATCCGCACCTCACTTATTTCTATTCCTTCTTTTATTTTCTTTCTACCGCCTATCTTTTCACTTCATTCCTACCCTAAATTCCCAAATTCCCAAAATCACCGATCCCTAATTCCAAATCGAATGACCATCAATTCTCCCTTCTAATTTACATTTACAATCAAATTGGTCGGCTATAAGACAATCAGCGTCCCTGCTCATCGTCACTGTTTCGTTTCTCCTACCACTTCTTACTGTTGTCCTTTACCTCAAAAATTTCCCCTTTTTTGTCTGCCGCAATTCCAATCGGTTGTTGTGCCCTTCCTCCAACTCCGTCTGCGCGACAGTCGGGTTATTTTGTCAGTTGTCTCCCTTACGCTTTGCATTTATTGAGGTAAAATTCCTAATTTTTTGTTTCACACAATCCAGTTTGTTTCACGCAATTCATTTTCGAACAGTACGTTACCTCAAAAACTGAGCTTGTGTTCAATCTAGATACTTTGAGATATACTCGCAAAGACTGAGCTTCAGAGTGCACTGTCTCAGACTATAATCCAGAAACTTCATCTACAAACAAGCCTGGAACTAAGGCTAATTGATTTGGCTAGAACAGTGCTTCTAAATATGTGTAATAGAAGTTTGATTCTGGGTTTGTAGCTTAATTTAGTTGAAGGAGTTTTGAAACTTAAAAACTAAGGTAGATATGAGCAGCAATATTAGGCATGATAATGAAACAAAAAGTTGAAACTAAGATCTATAAATTGTAGATGGTGGTGTGTTTTTGTGGTTTCGTTGTATGTTGATTCACTGAAATGTTCTTTGAGCCGCTATTTTGTTGTTAATCAATTTAATAAAATAGAACTTTAGTTCCTAATGAAGTGTGGTTGTGAACAATTAGACCAATGACCTTATATGAGCTACATGTTCTAAACAACTACTCGGGTTTCCCAGTTTACTGTTGCCTGTGATGATTGAGACATGATACACTGGTTTATGAAAATGGTTTCATAAGGATGCTTACATATACATGATAGTAACCATTTCTTAAGTATTATCATGATCTGTTTCAATAAGACCGTCTAATAAGTATATGCATGATTTCTTAAGTGTGTGTGTGTAAGACTAGCTAATAAATATAAGCATGTTTTGTTTTGATTATGCACACAAATACTTAATATACATGAAATACATGCCTAAAAGCCTACTGATTGATTTGCAGTTTGTGATATCACTTCAATTCTTCCTTCAAATCGAGATGAATGACCACTCAATCAATTTCTACTTCCAATTCGTCAACAGTGGCTACGAGAAACAACTGCCACCACAAAATTCCAGCGAAGATGAGGACTGTGAAGGTAGGGTCGGATGTGGGGAAGAAGTTTTTTGGTTGCTCCATGTGGCCGGTATGTATAAATTAGGTTTTTTTTGGTTGCTCCATGTCGATTATCATATCTTTCATTGATGTTTTACTCGAGAATTTAATATATGTGCAGAATGACGATTGCGGGTATTTTATGTAGCATGACGAAATGTATGAAATCAACAACAATTATGAATTGGATGATATTACTGTTAAATTGATGGAAAAAGAAAAGACTATATCGCAATTGCTTGTGGAAAAGAAGACAATTGAATAAAAGCTGCTGAAGGAAAAGCAAAAGAGGCAAAACCCGATGAACTCGTGGCAGATATGAAGGAAGAGCTGGCCCTAATGCGCATTGAATGTGGAAAACACGAGACAGGATAAAAATTATTTGCAAAAGCTTTAGCTATGTACTAGATCGTGTTTGGAGTTCTTTTGTGTGTTGTTATGGCAATGTAGAGTAGTGAAGTAACAAGAAATAGCATGCATGGGCAGTTTTTCAGGTATAATTTTAAGTTTTGTCACATTGTAGATTAGTGATAATTTTTTCCACATTGCAGATTAGTGATAATTTTTGCTACATTGCCCATTAAACCTAAATTACTGATTACATAATTTTTGCCACACTACCACACTTGTATACACATTGTTTGGATCAATTATGTAACTCAGTTATGTTTAGATTAGTACATTTGTATCCACATTGTGCCTCTGTTATGTAACTCAGTTATGTAAATGAAACGCAAATGCAAATGAAATTCAGTTTTGTTTAGATCAGTATACACTTGTATACATATTGTTTAGATCAGTTATGTAACTCACACATTGTTTAGATCAGTACACTTTTATACACATTGTTTAGATTTGTATACTATAATATACTGAAATGCAAATGGAATTCTGTTACGAAATTCAGTTTGTGCTGAAAGGAAACTCAGTTATACTATGACCATAGTTTGTGCTGAAATGCAATTGAGGCATGCATACCTCTTATTTTGTGCTGAAATGCAACTGATGTATGCAGATGAAGGAGTCAATGATGAGGATTTTGAAGAACTTGTTACTGAAGGCACTAGAGGTACGCGATGCAGTAGAGGCATTGAACGTATTGAAGGATTGCGCTATATTTTAAAACTGTTTTAGTTTTATGTAAACATGAATTTAGGACTTGTTGTGTTTGTTTTTGAAATGTATGTAAAATTTAATTTTAGAGTTTAAGTATGACATGATAAACTTGCATAACATAACATGATAAACTTGCATATCATAACATATCAAACTTGCATAACATGACATAGTAAACTTGCATATCATACATTTAACTTTAGAGTTTAAGTATGAAAGTAGAATAGGGCTTACAATGCTTATGAAGTCACAAAAATATGACAAAGCCCTTATGCAATCAATTAAACCCAAAATGCAAGCTTCAATAGAAAAGCCCTTAAGCCAAAATGATCAAAACCCTTGCTTTATGATGCAAATATAGAAACTTGACTTGAATGCAAGCTAATGATGCTCATACAAGTTTGAAAACACTTGTATGCATGGAAAATCTCTCATAGAAATGACTTAGGAATTTTATGAAGAGAGTGGAGGCCATGAGAGGAATGATTTTGCCATAGTTTAGTTGTAGGGTTGAATAATGATGATTTAGGCTAGGTTTAGGGGTCCTTTTATAGAAGTTTAGGTTAGTTTAGGCCATAGGATTAACCCTAGTTTAGATCTAAACCATCAAAAATCGTCATAGGCCAGCAGAGCAGACCAGAGAACCAAAACAGGTGCACAAGCCAGCCAGGGTCAAGCCAGAAAGCTGTGCAGGTTTCTGGCTCGACACGGGCGCACTTCCCAAGTGCGCCAGTGTATTTTTGTGCTGGCGCACTTCACAAGTGCGCCAGTGCATTCTGGCTTGTTTTCGGTTTTTCTGCCTAACTTCGTTCGTCCATATCTTCTTCATACGTACTCCGATTTTCAAAAACTCGGACTCTATTTCGCGTATTTTTCCGAGACGAACGCAATGTCATAGCCCGTTTCCCTTGATTCAGATTTATAAATTAAATTCTGCCTCGATTTACGTTATAATAGGTTATTGAAAATACGGGTTGTTACATTCTCCCCTCCTTAAAGGATTTCATCCCCGAAATCTTCAAGTTAGGAAGAAAGTATCCTACCATCCAATCATCCATCTACTCAAAACATCATCCACGAGCAATCATTGTTCTTACAAGATTCTAAATGCTGTATGAACATATGCAAAGATGTGTGTATATGTACTTATCTAATGCAAATATCATCAATGCAAATTATGTTAGTGAAATGAATCCATATGTATGCAATTCCTAACATAATGTAAAACATTTATATGTGTGCACATAACATACATCCATTTGCAACATCCATGTGATAACACAAAAAAAATTTCATCCATGAATAAGCGTAAACACTCATGCATGTGCAATATGAGGAGTGTGTGTGCCGATCTAGTGCCTAACGTGTATAATGCATCCACGAGTAACCACTTGCAAACACTTGCAACCACTTGCAACCATCAAGCATAACATGTTTCAGACACATGTTTCATCCAAAGGGTTTCTACCTAAGGTTCTCATGACAAGATTAACACGATAAACTAGATAATCAAGACAAACATGGATAGCAAATGATATGCTACAAAGAGATCGGGAGGATAAGCAAGATATACTCCTTTTGGATTACAAGAAATCCCTTCCTAACCCAACCCATATTCTATAAAAGCCCAAGAGGTTTAGTCAACCTAACGGACCCCTTTAAACCCTGACATGCAGTACTAACCGATGAGTCATACCCCCTTATGGAGTTTACAACAGAAATGGGACCGAGAATGGGACCGAGAGAATATACGTAAAAAGATAACATGCGAGTAAGTTCCACAGGAAAACAAGGATCAAGGATATGCTCTTAAAAAGAGATATGATGCACGTATCTAGCCTTCAGTCTTCTAAGCCGCATTTTCTTGTGCTTAATCCCATTGTGCCTTGACCGTCTTTTAACTTCATAATTCCGTAGTCCTTAATTCTTATTTCCAAAATACGAGTTAGAACTCAATTCACCGTTGCCTCTCATTCCACTTATTCTTTGCCTAAAATACTTGGCTTTCACCCAACTGCATACTCATGGTTTCATGCAAGCTTTCCAAGATTCGTTAGTGAATCTTGGATCTCGTTTACATACTATACGGTATCCCACACAGAAAACTATCTCTTGAAAACATGTGCCAATCTACCTTACCAAATGTACTTACTAGGGTGATTTCTCTAACCCATGCTCAAGTAAAATGGACTATCCGCCTTCGTAGCGAATACCACTGGAGCACCCCATTCTGAAATGCTTCGCCTAATGAAATTTTCTCAAGCTATTCCTTGATTTGCTTACCAAGCTCTCTCCTTTCTCGCGGGGCCATGTGCCTAACGGGCAATGTAACTGGCTTGGCATTATCAACCAGATAAATGGGGAAATCAATCTCTCGCTTAGGGGGCAACCCCCTAACTTCATCAAAAACATCCGGATACTCTCGAACCACTCTCACAGACTGAAGAGTTTCCATTGACGAGTCGAGTGATTTAAGATAGCACAACATGACGGGACCTCTCGGATTACAAGAAATCTCTAAGGTGTTTCCGAGGCGAGTCACGAGCCTCACTACCCTATGCTCACAATCAAGGATGGCTCCATATCTGGACAACCAATCCATGCCCAATATCAATCCGTATCCCCTAAAACCAAGAACATAAGCACCACACAAGAACTCTACATGAAACACCCCACCTCCGTTAGGGTCACTCTCAAAGGGAATGCCCTAATTTTGGTGGAGGTTTATAAGTATAAGTCACAGATATACAAGACAGATAGAAGAACACATATTTGTAAAACAGCGGAAAAACAAACAACTTTTTATTTCATAATAAGCAAATACGTGTTACAGCAACATCACCATGATTGTCTTACATCGTTTCCAAAAACATAACATAATACTTTCATAATCTGTCTTGATTACATTATTTAAAGAAGCATAATAAAACATGGATAAACTGCAAAAGCCCCATAGTGGTTGTCCCAAAGCCATAGTTCAAAGCGAAAAAGTCCAAGCAATACATTTCTCTTCTTCAAGCTGGATGTTAATGCTGGTCAAGCTGCAGAGTTCCCTCCCTGTGGACCTGGGGGGGGGGGAACGGAAGGAAAGAAGACGAAAGAAAAGTAGAGTCAGACATAAAGCCTGAGTAAGTCTAGTACTATTTTGTCTATGAATAAAGAACTGGGTATGATAAGTATAATCAAGAAGTGGGCAAACACTATAAACTTGGTTAAGTTGTCTAGGGTCGAATATACTATCGTACCCCATATTAATCTCTGAACCCATATAAACTAGTTTCCACCTGGCACCCCACAATCAGGGTGATGTGATCCATTCAATAATGATCGGCTTCTACTCGCATAGTTACATGTGTCTTACGGCCCCCGATGTTGTAGTTACCTATGCTGGTCCCACCATGGGGTGTATCAAATCTCATGGCAGCGGCCCGACACAACCTTAGAATGCACAGGTATGCTACTGGTGCCCAGTGCTTTATTTTTATGCGCCGGAGTGCGTGCACGCCCGCACCCCGTTAGAACCTACACTGCTACACCACCGCCGTTGCTTTGACCTCTTACAATCAGCCCAGTAATCGTGCTTCACCCTGCCTAGTTTCAGGGTATCATGATACACCTTATAGGGTTACTGCTGAAAAGGGTCCCCCGTTACTAGGTTTTCTATCTCTAGCCAACATGCTAAGTTGGTTAAGTGTTTCTAACCTAACCCCCACCAGTCCGTTTAGTTTAGCATGTTCCATTTTGATTAAGTCTTTAGTCCACTTAATCCTAACAATCCTAACTCAGCCTTAATTGTCTTATTAAGGCCCTGACCTCTCACATTAGACAGGTATTGTTGTGGCTGCCTGTTGCCGGTTGGTTCCGGGCAGTCTTACGCCACAACTCAGTCTAACCTCGGGTCCTTATTGGGCTCCATGTTTAACCTCTCACATTGGATAGGTATTGTTGTGACTACTGGACAGCCGGGCGGTTCCGGGCAGGTTTACATCACAACTCAATCCAACCTCGGGTTAAACACATCGTATGTTCTACATTTACATATTTTGTCATTCTTCTTTATTTCTTATATGTAAATATTTCCGGCCCATTATTAAGTTAATGGTGTAAAGGTTACACCAATCATGGGCCCAACCCATACTTGAACTTGGGCCCTTCTATTTTATATTTTCATTCATTAGTAATTTTAACCCAACGTTATTTTCCCCCGGTTTACACGTCCGTTTATTATATATATTGGGCTTAGCCTTTTAAAGCCCAATTTAGCCATGCGAAAAGGGGAGGCTTATGGCGTGATTACATACACAAAAAGGGGAAGGTGAGCGTATGAACTTGCAATATGACGTTGGGAATACAAAATAGAGACTGGTGTACTTGCATAGTAGTGACATATACTTTGGTCATAAAGCATAGGTGACATGAATCAAAGCATGTGAACTTGTAGTTGAGATAAGAGTCTAAATTGGGTATCATTATTGACCCATAGTCCTAACTACAACATGAACCTATACTTTTATTTATGCATAATGTCAAACATAAGCATGGCATAAATTTTCTAACATAAGCATGGCATAATGTCAAACATAAGCATGGCATAAATATTTCTAACATAAGCATGGCATAATGTCAAACATAAGCATGGCATAAATTTCTCTAACATGAAATCATGATTCTTACTTTAGTCATGTAAACTTGCAAAAAGGGATTTTGAATCTAATCCTAACTATGTACCACATATGTCATCATATAATTCTTGTAAACAAGATAGACTTAATCATGGATTTCAATTATGCCAAATATCATTCATAGCCTAGCCATATTCATAAGTTTGCAAATAGGTTTTTCTAGTACAAAAGCATGACTTAATACATGATGCCAAATTCTCAACATAATTTCATATGGATTATAATAACCAAACCTGTTTTAATTACTTACAAATTGATTTATGCACAAAAATATACATCATGATGGCATAGTAGCAAAGCCCCAAACTTGCATGTATTTAAATCTATCGACTACATACATGTAGCTTCAACATGGATTACATAATTTGCGAATATTCCAAACGTATACTTGCATAGAACTACCGCATGTAGTTCTTTATAATTGAATAACATAATCCAAACGTATATAAATTGATAAGAACGCACAAATATGAATTACTTTATTGCCACAATTCAAGCATACAAACCAACACAATTATTTGTTCATACCAAAGTAATACTCTGCTTACAATCGTTGCGATGAATTCTCTAATTTAGGGATTGAAGACGCAAATTCCTTTGTTGAATTGATTTGTTTAGGTTGCTTTAAGCTTTAGAATCTTCCTCCTAATCCTCTCTCCAATTTGGTGGCTACTCCTAGTCGTGCCTCAGCAACATGGCGGCTATGTTCTTATTTTTGAATGAATAGATTAGGGTTTAGTCTAGGGTTGTTTATATAGAGGTTAGGAACTGATTAGGACCCTTGATGTTGCTTGGATTGATCGTAGCCATTCATTCTAAGGAGAGACCAATTAAAACTTGCCACCTAGCCCTAGTGACAAAGCAGACCACAGAAAATCGACCACATAGAGAATAGGCCAGCCGGGTTAGACTGGGCTCGACCTGGGTCTGGACCAGGTCGACACCCCTGTCGACAGCCCTGTCGACAGGCCTGTCGACCTGGTTAGACCAGGTCGACAGCCCAGTCGACTTGGTGGGTCAGGCGGGTGTTTTTCCGCCCTGGCCCATTGGGCCCCATTTTCGAATTTAAAGCTGATTTATTCTGTTTGAATTTAAACTTGATTCTCAAACTTCCGAAGGCCATATCTTCTTCATACGGACTCCGTTTTTCGAAAACTCGGACTCTATTTCGCGTATTTTTCCGAGATGAACGCAATGGCGTATCCCGTTTCCCTTAGTTCTTTGATTTCAGATTAATTATACTTTAATTTGTTAATTTCACAGTTATAGAATTTTCGGGGTGTTACATTCTCCCCCACTTAAAAGGATTTCGTCCCCGAAATCTTCAAGTTAGGAGGAATGTATATCCTAACATCCAATCATCCATCTACTCATCCATCAAACTCGAGCATCCATTGTCCTTAAAAGACTTCTAATGCTTCATGATCATATGCAAAGTGTGTGTGTATACACGTACTTATCTAATGCAAAATTAGGCGGTCTACTGATTCAGTTGACCTCCTTAATGCGGATTATGTAAGTGCCATGAATCCATTATGTATGCAAATTTTCCTATTCATGATTCTACATGAGTGCACAATCATTCATTACAAATGCAACATCCATATGACAACACATTAAAGTTCAACCATATACGAATGCAAACATATATGCATATGCAATATGGAGTGACTGAGCCGATCTAAAACCTAGATTGTGTGTGTATATGCGACCACGAGCAACCACTAGCAATCACTTGCAACCACTTGCAATCATCGTCCATAACATGTTTCAATTACATGTTTCCATCCAAAAGGTTTCTACCTAAAAGATAAGGTCGAGGAAATATACCCTAAAAAGATAGATAAAAGCGCAACTTAAGGAAAAAGAAAGATCAAGGATGTACCCTCGAAAAGAAAAGGGTAGGCAGTGCGTATTCTAGCTTCAGTTTCCCAAATCGCGTCTCCCTCGGCGTCGCTCCACTGAACTTTGACGAGCTTGACTTCGCGGTTGCGTAGCTTCTTCACTTCCATTCCTAGTATGCGGGTTGGAACCTTCCTTATGGTTGCTTCGCGTTCCACTTCGGCCTCTTCGAGTATATTTGGCTCTACCACTTCAGCGGACTCATGTAGACATTTTCGTAGATGTGAAACGTGAAAGACGTTGTGGACTCCAGCCAACTTCTCGGGTAGCTCTTTTCGTGCACTTTCAACTGCCTTCCGCCATAAGCTACTACCCTTCCTTCTTGCATTAAGACGGCACCTAGCCCTGTCCCACATGCATCCGTATAAACAGTGAACATCTTGCTCCCATCTGGCAGCGTCAAAACTGGGGCTGTTGTGAGAGCCCTTTTCAGTCGTTGGAAAGCAAACTCGCAATCCAAGTCCCAATTGAACACTAGATTCTTCTTGGTTAATTTCGTGAGCGGAGCGGAGATTTTCGCAAAATCCCTTATGAATTTTCGATAGAAACCTGCTAGTCCTAGAAAGCTTCGGACCTCAGTTGCATTCCTTGGTGTCTTCCAATCCTGTACCACCACTACCTTAGCAGGGTCCACCGCTAACCCTTGTTTGGATACTATGTGCCCAAGGAACCTCACTTCTTCTCTCCAAAAGTGGCATTTGGAGAATTTTGCTTTTAGCTGATGGACTCGCAAAGTTTCCATGATTGCCCTTAAGTGTTGAGCATGTTCCTCTTCATTCTTTGAGAAGATAAGGATATCATCTACGAAGACGACTACGAATTTGTTGAGAAAATCTCTAAATACCCTACTCATCAGGTCCACGAAGTAAGCAGGTGCATTTGTCAAGCCGAAAGGCATGACAAGCCATTCAAAGAAGCCGTCTGGGGTTCTAAACGCCGTTTTATCGATGCTATCTTCAGCCACCCTTAGCTGATGAAAACCGGTTGCTAAATCGAGTTGGGAGAAAACAGACGCTCCTACAAGCTGGTCAAATAAATCGTCAATTCTAGGGAGAGGGTGCCTATTCTTTTTCGTTAGCTTGTTGAGCTCCCTACAGTCAACACATAGACGGAGTCAACCATCCGCCTTTGTAGCGAACACCACTGGAGCGCCCCATTCTGAAATGCTCCTCCTAATGAACCCCTTTTCTAGAAGCTCTTTAATCTGTTTACTGAGCTCTTTTCTTTCTCGCGGAGCCATGTGTCTAACAGGCAACGCAACGGGCTTTGCATTATCTACAAGATATATGCGGAAGTCTATTTCCCGCTTCGGAGGCAAGCCCTTCACCTCTTCGAAGACATCCGGATATTCCCGGACCACTCTAACTGATCGCAAATTTTCAACAGAGGCATCTAGCGATTCAAGATAACTAAGCATAACCGCATGCGAGGGATTACAAGAAATTTCCAAAGTATTACCGAGCTGGGTTAGGAGCCTAACAACCCTTTTCTCACAATCAAGGATAGCCCCATTACTGGATAGCCAATCCATACCCAAAATCAAACCATTCCCCGAAAAGCCCAAAACAAAGGCACTACATTGAAATTCTACACTTAGAATAGAAATTTTAAAATCCAAACAGATCATAGACAAATGAGCTGGGCCCCCAATTGGGTTTGAAACAATTAAGGGGTCCTCTACCATACTAGTTTTTAGGTGCAGAGATTCTACTAAAGCAGACGAGATAAAGGAGTGTGATGCGCCAGAATCAAATAAAGTGCGAACGGGGTGATCATAAAGATAAACTACACTTTCTACAGAAGTATTTGTACCTCGCTGTTGCAAAGGTGGCGCTTCTAGCACATGAACCTTTGCCCCTGAGGTGGATCCAGACCCCTGCCCCTGCCCTCGTTTCTTTGGGCAGTCCTTAGCCCTGTGGCCTGTCTGACCGCAAGAAAAGCACCCACCATTCTCCTTGGCCTTCTTTTTCCGGCAGTCCTTTACTAAGTGCCCCACTTTGCCACAGAAATTACACTTCCTCTTCTCTTTGTTGCCTTTCCCGCCTTTCTTAAAGTCCGTCTTCTTAGGCTGCAAACCCTCTTTCTTCCCTTGAGAGCTTTCTGCCTTTATCTCCTTCTTGCCCTTATCCTCTTAATTCAGCAATGCCATTTGCACCAATCTTTCATACGTGGCTCCCATGGGTATATGGGTCATGGCCAAACTGTGTAATGGCTCATTTAACCCTTTGACGAAACGGAGAGCCTTCTTGTGCGGGGTGTTAACTAGGTCAAGCCCAAACCTAGCCAGCTCATCAAACTGATTCACATACTCTCTAACAGTCTTGTCCCCTTGCTTAAGGAAAAAGAATTTTTCCAACTGCAAACTTCTTTCCGCATCTGAGAGAAATTTAGTCTCAAACATTGCCCTAAAGTCCTCCCATGTCTCCACTGGTCTTTCAGCATTAGTGACTTCCCACCAGTAGGAAGCCTCGCCCTTCAATAGCCATACTGCCAGTTGTACTTTTTGTCTATCTTCTACCTCAAAGATGATGAATAGGTCTTCAGTTTCTTTCAGCCAATTCCTAGCTGCTACGAAGGACTCAGTTCCATGGAAATCCCTTCCTCCCATGTCTTTAAAATCTTTACATATCTTAGCGAATGTGTTTCCCCGTGGAGGAGGTGGAGGAAAAGGTGATGCTGCAGCTGGATGATTTCCTGCAGCTGGGGGAGGAGGAACGGTAGGACCTGGCTGAGTGGCCCTTGCTTCTAAGAACCGTCTAAACCAACCAGGTATTGGTACCCCTTCCGGCAAGTTAAGATCTTCGGACATGCTGAAACAAAAAGGATAGGTTCAAAACGAAGGATAAGAGATAGTACCTATGGCTTTGGGGAGTGGACTTTGCCTTTTAAAATAAAATAATATTTTTATCTTTTTAAAAAAATGCTTCTTTAAATTTTCTTTTTGAGAATAATTTTTTCAAAACATTTTATCTTATCTGGTAAACCTATGCTCTGATACCAAGTGAAACACCCCACCTCCGTTAGGGTCACTCTCAAAGGGAATGCCCTAATTTTGGTGGAGGTTTATAAGTATAAGTCACAGATATACAAGACAGATAGAAGAACACATATTTGTAAAACAGCGGAAAAACAAACAACTTTTTATTTCATAATAAGCAAATACGTGTTACAGCAACATCACCATGATTGTCTTACATCCTTTCCAAAAACATAACATAATACTTTCATAATCTGTCTTGATTACATTATTTAAAGAAGCATAATAAAACATGGATATACTGCAAAAGCCCCATAGTGGTTGTCCCAAAGCCATAGTTCAAAGCGAAAAAGTCCAAGCAATACATTTCTCTTCTTCAAGCTGGATGTTAATGCTGGTCAAGCTGCAGAGTTCCCTCCCTGTGGACCTGGGGGGGGGGGGAAACGGAAGGAAAGAAGATGAAAGAAAAGTAGAGTCAGACATAAAGCTTGAGTAAGTCTAGTACTATTTTGTCTATGAATAAAGAACTGGGTATGATAAGTATAATCAAGAAGTGGGCAAACACTATAAACTTGGTTAAGTTGTCTAGGGTCGAATATACTATCGTACCCCATATTAATCTCTGAACCCATATAAACTAGTTTCCAACTGGCACCCCACAATCAGGGTGATGTGATCCATTCAATAATGATCGGCTTCTACTCGCATAGTTACATGTGTCTTACGGCCCCCGATGTTGTAGTTACCTATGCTGGTCCCACCATGGGGTGTATCAAATCTCATGGCAGCGGCCCGACACAACCTTAGAATGCACAGGTATGCTACTGGTGCCCAGTGCTTTATTTTTCTGCGCCGGAGTGCGTGCACGCCCGCACCCCGTTAGAACCTACACTGCTACACCACCGCCGTCGCTTTGACCTCTTACAATCAGCCCAGTAATCGTGCCCCACCCTGCCTAGTTTCAGGGTATCATGATACACCTTATAGGGTTACTGCTGAAAAGGGTCCCCCGTTACTAGGTTTTCTATCTCTAGCCAACATGCTAAGTTGGTTAAGTGTTTCTAACCTAACCCCCACCAGTCCGTTTAGTTTAGCATGTTCCATTTTGATTAAGTCTTTAGTCCACTTAATCCTAACAATCCTGACTCAGCCTTAATTGTCTTATTAAGGCCCTGACCTCTCACATTAGACAGGTATTGTTGTGGCTGCCTGTTGCCGGTTGGTTCCGGGCAGTCTTACGCCATAACTCAGTCTAACCTCGGGTCCTTATTGGGCTCCATGTTTAACCTCTCACATTGGATAGGTATTGTTGTGACTACTGGACAGCCGAGCGGTTCCGGGCAGGTTTACATCACAACTCAATCCAACCTCGGGTTAAACACATCGTATGTTCTACATTTACATATTTTGTCATTCTTCTTTATTTCTTATATGTAAATATTTGCGGCCCATTATTAAGTTAATGGTGTAAAGGTTACACCAATCATGGGCCCAACCCATACTTGAACTTGGGCCCTTCTATTTTATATTTTCATTCATTAGTAATTTTAACCCAACGTTATTTTCCCCCGGTTTACACGTCCGTTTATTATATATATTGGGCTTAGCCTTTTAAAGCCCAATTTAGCCATGCGAAAAGGGGAGGCTTATGGCGTGATTACATACACAAAAAGGGGAAGGTGAGCGTATGAACTTGCAATATGACGTTGGGAATACAAAATAGAGACTGGTGTACTTGCATAGTAGTGACATATACTTTGGTCATAAAGCATAGGTGACATGAATCAAAGCATGTGAACTTGTAGTTGAGATAAGAGTCTAAATTGGGTATCATTATTGACCCATAGTCCTAACTACAACATGAACCTATACTTTTATTTATGCATAATGTCAAACATAAGCATGGCATAAATTTTCTAACATAAGCATGGCATAATGTCAAACATAAGCATGACATAAATATTTCTAACATAAGCATGGCATAATGTCAAACATAAGCATGGCATAAATTTCTCTAACATGAAATCATGATTCTTACTTTAGTCATGTAAACTTGCAAAAAGGGATTTTGAATCTAATCCTAACTATGTACCACATATGTCATCATATAATTCTTGTAAACAAGATAGACTTAATCATGGATTTCAATTATGCCAAATATCATTCATAGCCTAGCCATATTCATAAGTTTGCAAATAGGTTTTTCTAGTACAAAAGCATGACTTAATACATGATGCCAAATTCTCAACATAATTTCATATGGATTATAATAACCAAACCTGTTTTAATTACTTACAAATTGATATATGCACAAAAATATACATCATGATGGCATAGTAGCAAAGCCCCAAACTTGCATGTATTTAAATCAATCGACTACATACATGTAGCTTCAACATGGATTACATAATTTGCGAATATTCCAAACGTATACTTGCATAGAACTACCGCATGTAGTTCTTTATAATTGAATAACATAATCCAAACGTATATAAATTGATAAGAACGCACAAATATGAATTACTTTATTGCCACAATTCAAGCATACAAACCAACACAATTATTTGTTCATACCAAAGTAATACTCTACTTACAATCGTTGCGATGAATTCTCTAATTTAGGGATTGAAGACGCAAATTCCTTTGTTGAATTGATTTGTTTAGGTTGCTTTAAGCTTTAGAATCTTCCTCCTAATCCTCTCTCCAATTTGGTGGCTACTCCTAGTCGTGCCTCAGCAACATGGCGGCTATGTTCTTATTTTTGAATGAATAGATTAGGGTTTAGTCTAGGGTTGTTTATATAGAGGTTAGGAACTGATTAGGACCCTTGATGTTGCTTGGATTGATCGTAGCCATTCATTCTAAGGAGAGACCAATTAAAACTTGCCACCTAGCCCTAGTGACAAAGCAGACCACAGAAAATCGACCACATAGAGAATAGGCCAGCCGGGTTAGACTGGGCTCGACCTGGGTCTGGACCAGGTCGACACCCCTGTCGACAGCCCTGTCGACAGGCCTGTCGACCTGGTTAGACCAGGTCGACAGCCCAGTCGACTTGGTGGGTCAGGCGGGTGTTTTTCCGCCCTGGCCCATTGGGCCCCATTTTCGAATTTAAACCCGATTTATTCTGTTTGAATTTAAACTTGATTCTCAAACTTCTGAAGGCCATATCTTCTTCATACGGACTCCGTTTTTCGAAAACTCGGACTCTATTTCGCGTATTTTTCCGAGACGAACGCAATGGCGTATCCCGTTTCCCTTAGTTCTTTGATTTCAGATTAATTATACTTTAATTTGTTAATTTCACAGTTATAGAATTTTCGGGGTGTTACACTACACTTAGTATAGAGATCCTCAAATCCCCACATATCATAGACAGATGGGCGGAACCCCCAAAAGGATTTGAGACACAGACGGGATCATCTACCAAGCTAGTACTAAGGTGCAAACTATCAACAAGATCAGATGAGATAAAGCTATGCGATGCACCAGAATCAAACAAGGTACGAAACGGAAAATCAGAAATATATACAAGGCTCTCAACAGAAATACTACCTCGGTCGGGAACTGGAGCGGCATTGAGAGCATTAACTTGCCCTCCTGAAGGTCCAGCACGCTGAGTCTGACCCTGGCTTTGCCCTTGCCTCTTCGGGCAATCCTTACTGAAATGTCCAGTCTCACCGCATAAAAAGCATTCACCATTCTTCCTTTTCCTCTTCTTACAATCCTTAATAAGATGCCAAACTGAACCGCAATAATGGCACTTCCCCTTGTTGTTCTTGCCCTTGTTGTTCTTCCCCTTGTTGCCTTGACTCTTGTTCTTGTTCTGATTGCCTTGACTGCTCTGACCACTTGGATTACCCTGATTTCCTTTCCACTGGGAATCAGCCTTCTTGGCTTGAGTATCATTCATCTTGATGTCTTTCTTGACATCTCCTTGAAGTAACGCCATATCAACCAAGCCCTAAAACGTGGCCCCATGGGGAATATGTGACATAGCCAATCCCTGCAACGGCTCATTCAATCCTCTAGCAAAACGAAGAGCCTTCTTCTGAGGAGTATTCACCATATCCAAGCCAAAACTAGCTAACTGATTGAACTTGTTTACATATTCTTTGACAGACATATCTCCTTGTTTCAAAGTTATGAACCTCTCCATTTGCAGATTCTCCTCAGCAAAAGATAGAAACTTAAGCACGAACCTTGCCCTGAAATCGGCCCAAGTCTCAATAGGCCTAGTACTATTGGTGACTTCCCACCAATAAGCGGCTTCATCCTTCATAAGCCAAACCGCCAATAAGATCTTCCTCTGATCGTCTAACCCAAAGATAGCAAATAAATCCTCAGCCTCTTTCAACCAATTTATGGCCTCTACAAAAGTCTCAGTGCCTTGAAAGTTCTTGCCACCCATTGCTTTAAAATCATTGCAAGTCTTTGCGAAGTCAGCTTTAGGATGCTGAGGCGGAGGAGGAAGAGGAACCTCAGCGACAGGAGGAGGAGGAACATTAACTACCGGAGAAGGAGGAACATTAACTACCGGAGGAGGAGGAGGAGGAACATCTGCGGGGCCGGCTTCGGTCGCCCTAGCCTCCAAAAGTCTCCTATACCAAACAGGTACGTGTACTCCCTCCGGAATAGCAAAGTTATCGGCCATACTGAAAAAGAAAAAGACAGATTCAGAATGGAGAAAAACGAAGGAATTTTGCTAATGGCTTTTTGGGGAATAGCCTTTAAAATAAACTAGACTTTTCTTTGGAAAATACTTTATACTTGGTTTTGAAAATAGTTTTCCAAAAGTTTTAAAAACCTTTTTGTTCCTTCTCGTAAACCATATGCTCCGATACCAAATGTAACACCCCACCTCCGCCAGGGTGGCTCTTGCAAGCACTCTGACTTTGGAGGGGCGTTTGAATCAGGTAAACATGCATAATGATATATCAAGGCAGAACAAGAACATATGTATATATGTAAACAGAGTAAATAAGATAAGTAAAACAGCGGAAGATTTCAAACCATTTCAAAACAAGTCTGGTACAACATAATGTCAACTTTCCAAATACACAAGTCTAGATTAAAACAACATCACTGAAAAAGAAAAATACATAAGTACTATCCCCAAAATAAGTGATAACCATAGCTAGCTTCATGTCAAGACCGTACATGAGCTAAAATCCCATAAGCAAGCGATCAGAAATCCAAGCTAAGCTCCACTATTCCCACCCTGAGAACCTTGGGGGGGGGGGGGGGGGGGAAACGGAAGAAAAGAGGCGAAAGAAAACAGGTCAGTCAAAAAGACTGAGTAAGCCCTACTACAATCAACGTAAACTGATAAAGTTAACTGGCATGAGAAGCAGGGATGAACATAAGGATAACAACATACTAGCATGATGATTAACTAACAAGGTAGATAAATGTGTCATCGCATAATCAGGTTTAAGGTTTTGCACCACAGGTGTACTAGCAAACCAACATGACTTGAATAAACAAGTATTGATCCCTTGGCCCAAGCTTTGGCCCAATAACATGAAGTGACCCTCATACGAGGTCCAACCAAACGGTCTAGTCGATCGGCTCCCTAAGCCTAACTCGTCACGTGTTGGTGTCCATACGGCCCAAACATAATTGTAGTCAGACTGTGCAGGGTCTCCCCTCGGGTGTATCAAGCCCTAGGGTGTCAACCTCTGGACACCATAAACATGCGTGCACAGTCTCGATCTACTGGTACCCGTGCATGTTTTCCCCGGCTTCGGACTGTGTGCACGACCATAGTCCGCTCGGAACTACACCGGCGTACCACTCTGCCGTCGCTTTTGGTCACTTATCTCCAGTCCAGTAATCGTGCTCCCTCCCTAGCCTAGTCCCTAGGGTCTTAATGATACAAACTTGGGATTACTGCTGGTGTGGGCCCCCATTGCTAGGATTTTTCTAGTGGGTTGATTACGGTTTAACCCCCTTGCTAATCATGGATTAACTTGGTTAAGTGTAACGACGAGTTCACGACTTAACCCTGATTAATCTACCAAGCCCAAATTGGTTAAGTATTAAGTGGACCATGACTTAACCCTAATCATGAGGCATTAATTAATTAATGTGCCTTAACCTCTCACATTAGACTTCGTTGCGGTTACTAGTTAAGCCGGTCGGCTCCGGGTAGCTTTACACCACAACTTGGTCTAACCTCGGGTTCAAGGTACAACATGGCCAACTTCTCACATTGGGTCCTATTGTTTGTAGCAACTAGTTAAGCCGGTCGGTTCCGGGTAGGTTTACGCTACAAACTCAACCCAACCTCGAGTTGGTCACACTTATCTTTTCTAAGTGTCATGTCCATCATGTTTCCAAAACATATTACAAATTTTCAAGCAATTGGGTAGACCTAACTTAATAGGTAAATTCCCAATGGGTAGACCTAACTTAATAGGTAAATTCCCAATCTTATGTTTTTATGTCTTTTAAGTTTACCCAACCCCAAACGCAATCCCATCGCTTACATATCGCAATAGCGCATAAAGGATAGAAAGAGGGAACTTGGCATAATCATGACATAAAGGTGTTGAAGCCACAAGTTTAACATGGTGGCATATGAAATGTACATATGTTCATATACTTGCATTAGGCCTCAAAAGCATGCATAAAACCAAACTTAGCATATTGGTGATACATGGTGATAAATGACATGTAGAAATGGCCATAAGTTCGCATTTAGCCTCACATGTAAGTTATCATAAGGGATATGATAACTTACATGTTGCCAAAATGCAACCTTTAGCATAAAGCTTAAAGCTTTATGTTCACATACTCGAGATAAGCTTGCATAACATGATAACATGAACCAAATGATCATCCCAAACTTGCATAACATACATGGCAAACTTGCATATCATAACATAGCAAACTTGCATAACATAACATGATTAACTTGCATATAAACTTGCATATCATAACATGATAAACTTGCATATCATAACATAGCAAACTTGCATATAGACTTGCATATCATAACATGATAAACTTGCATAACATAACATGATAAACTTGCATATCATAACATATCAAACTTGCATAACATGACATAGTAAACTTGCATATCATACATTTAACTTTAGAGTTTAAGTATGAAAGTAGAATAGGGCTTACAATGCTTATGAAGTCACAAAAATATGACAAAGCCCTTATGCAATCAATTAAACCCAAAATGCAAGCTTCAATAGAAAAGCCCTTAAGCCAAAATGATCAAAACCCTTGCTTTATGATGCAAATATAGAAACTTGACTTGAATGCAAGCTAATGATGCTCATACAAGTTTGAAAACACTTGTATGCATGGTAAATCTCTCATAGAAATGACTTAGGAATTTTATGAAGAGAGTGGAGGCCATGAGAGGAATGATTTTGCCATAGTTTAGTTGTAGGGTTGAATAATGATGATTTAGGCTAGGTTTAGGGGTCCTTTTGTAGAAGTTTAGGTTAGTTTAGGCCATAGGATTAACCCTAGTTTAGATCTAAACCATCAAAAATCGTCATAGGACAGCAGAGCAGACCAGAGAACCAAAACAGGTGAACCAAGCCAGCCAGGTTCAAGCCAGAAAGCTGTGCAGGTTTCTGGCTCGACACGGGTGCACTTCCCAAGTGCGCCAGTGTATTTTTGTGCTGGCGCACTTCACAAGTGCGCCAGTGCATTCTGGCTTGTTTTCGGTTTTTCTGCCTAACTTCGTTCATCCATATCTTCTTCGTACGGACTCTGATTTTCGAAAACTCGGACTCTATTTCGCGTATTTTTCCAAGACGAACGCAATGGCATAGCCCGTTTCCCTTGATTCAGATTTATAAATTAAATTCTGCCTCGATTTACGTTATAACAGGTTATTGAAAATACGGGTTGTTACAAATAATATACATAGGATCATAAACTAATGATTATTCAAAATTATCTAAATCTTCAAATTTAACTGAATTAAATCAACAGCATAATCTAAAATCTAGATTATAAAATTGGTCAAGAAATCAGGGACATTACATTATTAATGTTTTTTAAAATTACGGGGTGTTGCAATTCCATTTTTAATACTCATTATTTCTCTCTCCAATTGAATTAAATAATATAGTATAGTGGAAAAAGAGAGAAATAATTAATATCAATGTCAGAATGAGTGGTTTTAATTCAGTGGGAGATTCATGTGTAGCCTAAGAGGTGTAGCGAAATATTTTCATGTATATGTGTGTATATATATATGAAAGTTAGCATTGCTGGTTATCAGTATTTAAGCTGAAGCAGCGGGAGAAGTGTGATGTAACAACCCAAATTCCAACCGACCTGTTTTTTTTTCCAAAAATTCCAGTCTATTAAATCTCAAGTTGGCTTGTCTGGTATCCTGTAGAGAGGACAGAGATAATAAATATATCAGAGCTATGAAAACATCTCACATTGGAATGGATAAAATATAATATAATCAAATATTGTCTTACCAAAGTAATAATACTGCATAACCAGTATCCAAAGCTATCATATCTCTGCCATAAACCTAACCCGCGAATGTGTTATGAGGAGGGGTCAGAACACAAGTTCTGGTGATATGACAAATTATACATTCTGAAATTACCCTACATATACCGTTCAATTATGTTTTCATGTTTATTAGGTTGTTTGGGTTAACAACACTCAACGCTCTATACACACGTCGTACCCATCTACCTCCCAGTAGGTTAACCTAATATACTACATATATGTAGCTACCCCCAAAATAACAAGGTACATCCCATAGTAACCTCCTTCCCTGGTCTCCGTTGGCACGCCAAGGAAGTGCATACAACTCTCGTCCTATGCCGCACAGGGTACAAACATCCATATTACTACGCCACGTTACCGTACAGAACCGGCATCGCTATGCCATGTAAGCATATGGACTACCATGTCTAAACTCCATAGTCGAATCAAGCCTCAACACAGAGTAATGCCCTAGCATCTACGATACACCACCTAGTGCGTGTACCTAGACCATCACATGTACGTACTGTCTACTGTACCCCGAGTTCTGTAATAGGGTTGCATCCAATGCATGGAACTCGGCCTGGAGGTTTTCCATATCTGTATAGGTTTGCTAAAAATTCCTAAAATACAGATATTTAAAATATGGTCTGCATTTTCATGGTGACTATGGTACCACCTCGACCCCTTCCTCAACTAGATAAAGACCACATCAAGAGCAAAGCTGTAACACCCCATGTCCATTAATGTCACTCACAAAGGGAATGCATCAATGTCCATGAAGCATTACTGTTGTATAGAACAGATAAATTACAAGAATAAATATATAAAACAACACAGCGGAAGATAAAACTTATTTCATAGCATCATAACTCAAAACAAGCTTACATAAGTAGTCTCCAAAACCATTACAACAGGATCAATAGTCTTTTCCAAAAACTTCAAAGTACATAATGAAGCAAATACTTAAATAACATAAATGCATAAATCCCCACTGAGCATAAGCAAAGCCATAAAGATGAGAGAGTCCAAAGCGATACATCTACTCTTTTCAAGCAACTGAAAGAAATCGGCACTAAGCCGTAGTATTCCCTCCTTGCAAACCTGAGGGGTGGGGGGGGGGGGGAAGAAAAGAGGTGGAAACAAAATGGGTCAGACATAAAGTCTGTCAAGTCCAGTAATTTTAACAAATAATAGGTAAGGTAAATGATCAAGTCAAAAATAGGCATCATGATGTGGCTGTAACATAGATAAGGTAGATAAAAAGGATGGACAAGATGATTCCGTTCCAAAGTACTAAGACAATCCTATACCCTGGCTAAGCAAACTGCCCACCAAGTACTAACCCCGAAGACCAAAGTCAACATCAGACTAGCACCCAAAGGACTATCCAACTCAACCAACATGTATTTCGTTACACCGCATTTTTGCTAAGTTAAACCACATTACTTAATTACACCGCACATCTACTAGTCTCTATTTACTAAAGGTTAATCCCTTCCCACTAACTGTACCCACATGACAGACTTGGTAGTTACTTGTACCTAGCTACTATCGTAGGTGCCGGCTTGCTCCTACCACCGCTAAGGTACCCTTACCCTACCCATTCGATTGGCTCCCTAGACCCCGTAGGCACCCATGCTGGCCCCACAGTGGGGTGTATCACTTCCCAAAGTGGCAACCCCGATACCAACATAAAATGCACGGCCATACCTACACGATGCAACAACGTCTTACCTACAAGCCCGGACCCATGCACACACATGAACCTATTGGACTCGTGTTGCCACCGCTATTCACGTTTTGACCTCTTACATTCAAGTCCAGTAAGTGTGCCCCAACCCCGACCAAGTACTGGGCCCAATTAGATACTCAAACGGGTTACTGGTTGAAACGGGTCCCCCATCCGACACAAGCCTCCCACCTATGCTTGGTCCCCACTAGGTTTTCCCCCACTTAGCCATTTTAATTTAAATGTCCTGGTCTTACACATGCTATGGTTAAGTCCATACTTACATGTCATAATTTACATGTCTTATCTAATACCGATTAAGTCCATATTTACATGTCATAATTTACATGTCACCCCACTTAACCCTCTAACCATACCCATGTCTTATTATGGTTAGTAATCCTTAATTCATTCCTTATGACGAACGGTGCATGACCTCCCACATTAGACCGAATGCTTTGTGGCCTGGATTTGCCGGGCGGTTCCGGGCAGTCTTACGCCACAAACCGGGTCTAACCTCGTATCATTAACCGTTGCGCCTACAATTCATTCCTTTGACCTCCCACATTAGACGTCCAATTGTGGCATCTAGATTTGTCGGGCGGTCTTACGCCACAATTTCGTCTAACCTCGTGTCAAAGGTTTATAAATAATCGTATTTCACCCATATCCAATTTTCATGTCATGTATATCCAATTAAACATATAATCATGTTTATAATATTGCCTATTCCAAATTGTCATTAATTACATATTAATTAGCCTCAATTACAAATTTACAATTATAGGCAATTTCATCAATTCCATGTAATTCATACCCAAATATGCCAATTTCACATATTATCCAATTATCCAAAATATCCAATAACATCCAATTTTCCATATTTCACATATTCCCTTCGTTCCCACGTATTTGCATTCGCGCGTATTTTTAACATAGACTCGAAGGTAGCCTAGATCCAAAAATAAAAGGAATAGGGATAAGAAGAGATAATCAAATCACAAAAAATTGGAATTAACACAACATCATGAAATAACGGGGCATGTAAACTGGTATAGAGGCATAATGACAGATTCAACATGAATAAACTGATAAAGGTACGAACTTTACATAGAAACATAGGCATATGATGACATGAAGCAAAAAGGTGAAGACTTGGATGAGATTTAAATTATATACATACATATGAATCCTCTTTACAACTTCATTATGTTACTTTTAATCCCATTATATTGTGAAAATCACCATACTCACCTTTCGTGGTTATAGAATAGAGTTATGGACTGAAATTGGTGTAAAAACGTTGCGGTGTTGCTGATTTATCTTCTTGAATTGTTGTAGAATCTCTAATCTTTAATTTGAGTTGAAGTTGAATACTTGAGATTTGATTTAGAGGCGGCGGCTAGGGTTTAAGAGAGAGTTTGACAGCATAATGGTGTCATAGATAATATTTATGAATTAGGGTTAGGTCTTAGGGTGTATACATAGGTGTAGGAAGTTACTTAGGCCTTAGGATTAACCCTAGATCTGATCTGGACCATCAAAATTCGTCCCAGGCCCAAAAATCACACCCTGCAGCAAACTGGCCGAACCAGGTTCGACCTCCCAAAGGGGGGAGGTCGACCCCCAGGTCGACTTGGGAGTACCCAGGTTGACACTATGGTCGACCTCCCCCTTGGGAGGTCGAACTCCCTGGTCGGCCTACTCACATTTTTTTTCCATCTTCCGAGGGTCATATCTCCTTCGTCCGGACTCTGTTTTTCAAAAACTTGGACTCTATTCCATGCAGAATTCCAAGACGAACGCAATGGTGCAACCCATTTCCTTCATTCTTCTTTTAAAAATTAAGTGTTCTTAAATTTAGTAATTCAATCATTCAAAATTCGGGGTGTTACATTCTCCCCTACTTAAAGGATTTTGTCCTCAAAATCTATAAGTCAAGAAGAACGCATCCTACCATCCAATCATCCATCTACTCAACCATCAACCACTAGCCTTAAAAGATTTCTAATGCTTTTCATGTACATATGCATAGTGTGTGTATATGTCTATATACTAATGCAAAATCAGGCGGTCCGGTGATTCAGTCGACCTCCTTAATGCAAATAATGATAGTGCCATGTATCCATCATGTATACAAAGAACCCTATACATATCATTACTACATGTGTGCACCACCATTCATTTAAATGCAACATCCATATGATACACACATTCAATGTACATTCATTTTACTAAATACATCCATTTATATGCAATATGCAATATGAAAGTGACTGAGCCGATCTAGTGCTTAAAGTGTGTGTATTTGTATCCACGAGCAACCACCATACATAACATGTCTCAAACACATGTTTCAACCATAGGACTACCCTATCTAAAGGTCAAAGATACTAGTGAGAGGACATGCTAAAGATAGAACAAGTACAAGCTAAGCGATAAAGGAGAAATTAAAAGACATACCCTCGAAATGAAAAGGGTACAATGAACGCATCTTCTCTTCCATCTCCAAAGTAGCGTCCGTCTCCCCATTGCACTTTGACTAGCTTGACCTCTCGGTTCCTCAACTTCTTAATCTCCGACCCAAGAATGCATGTAGGAGATCTTCGAATCGTCACATCACGCTCTATCTCCACATCTCTAGGCAAGCTCGGCTCTACCACTTCCACGGTCTCATGCAAGCACTTCCTCAAATGTGATACATGGAATATGTCGTGTACACCACTAAGTCTGTCAGGCAACTCCACTCTATACGCCATCTGTCCAATCCTCTCCTTAATAGGAAACGACCCTATGAACCTTGGTGCTAACTTTCCAACGAATCCAAAGCGAGCAACATTCCGTAATGGAGACACCTTGATAAAGACCATGTCCCCAATATCAAACTCAAGATCTGTCCTGCTCTTGTCCGCCTAAGATTTCTGCCTATCTTGCGCCGCCTTCATCCTCCTTCGAATCAAATCGATCTTTTCCGAAGTCTCTCTAATCATATCGGGCCCAAGTAAGATCTTATCCATAGATTCCCACCAACATGTAGGTGAACGACATGGCCGTCCATAAAGGTGCTCGAAAGGTGCCATGCCAATGCTAGACAGAAAGCTATTATTATATGCGAATTCCACCAAGGGAAGATGCTCCTCCCATGTACCTCCGAAGTCCAAGACACACAACCTCAAAAGGTCCTCTAGAATACGATTCAACCTCTCGGTCTGCCCATCCATCTGAGGATGATATGCGGTGCTCAAACATAAATGAGTCCCTACCTCCTCTTTCAAGCTCTTCCAAAACTCGCTAGTAAAGATAGGATCGCGATCACTCACTATGCTAGAAGGAACACCGTGCAAACGAACTATTTCTCGAATGTATATGGAGGCTAACCACGGAGCAGTCCTCTTACTCTTCACGGGAATGAAATGGGCGCTCTTAGTAAGTCTATCTACCATGACCCAAATCTTCGTATTACCCTTCCTCGATCTCGGTAACCCATCAACAAAGTCCATCGAGACAGTCTCCCACTTCCATTGTGGGACCTCCAATGGGTGAAGCAACCCACCGGGCTTCTTTTTCTCTTCTTTTACTTGTTGGCACACCAAGCATCTAGCGACAAACTTAGCCACATCCCTCTTCATACTGGCCCAAAAGTAAACTCGTCTCATGTCCATGTACATTTTGTCCCCGCCGGGATGAATGGTCATCTTCGAACGATGTGCATCATCAAGAATGGTTTTTCTCAAGTTCTCGTCTCGTGGTACAGAAAGTCTACCGTCCCTACGTTACCAACCCTTATCATATAGGGTATACCTACTGAGATGGCTCGATGACTCCCCCTTTATGAGCTTCTCTACTAACTCAACCAACTGTGGGTCATCTCGCTGTGCCTCACCAATCCATCCCAAAAGCGTAGGTCTGACCTCTAAGAATGCTAGCAAACCTGGTACAAAGTCAACAGAAGGTCTAAAGTCAAATGTAGAGATGAACTCTAAGCACAAACAACAGACTCAAGGATAACCTTTTCCTACTTAAGGCATCTACTCCCACGTTGCCCTTGCCAGGGGTATATGCTATCTCGAAATCGTAGGACGCTAAGAATTCCATCCACCTTTGCTGCCTTAAGTTCTAGTCCTTTTGAGAGAACAAGCATTTTAGCGATTTGTGGTCTGTGAACAATTCGAATTTCTCGCCAAGAAGATAATGGTGCCAAGACTTAAGCGCAAAAACAATAGCGGCCAACTCTAGGTTATGTGTAGGGTTATGTTTCTCATGCACTCTCAACTGCCTTCCTCCATAGGCTATTACCCTCCCCTCTTGCATTAAGACTATGCCTAGTCCTGTCCCACAAGCAACGATATAAAAAGTAAATGGCTTACTCCCATATGGCAACACTAAGACTGGGGTTGTGGTCATAGCTCTCTTTAAATGTTGGAACAAATCATCACAATCTACGTCCCATATGAAAACTAGGTTCTTCTTCGTCAAACGTGCCAATGGGGCTGATATCAATGTGAAGTCCTTGATAAACTTCCTATAGTAGCCAGCCAACCCCAAGAAACTCCTCACATCGGTAACATTTTTAGGGACCTTCCAATCTTGGATGGCCACCACCTTTGCGGGATCCACAGCTATCCCTTCTTTGGAAACTACGTGCCCTAAGAATCACACTTCCTTCCTCCAAAAGTGACATTTAGAAAATTTAGCTTTAAGGTTATGCACTCGAAGGGTCTCCAACACTTCCCTAAGATGTAGGGCATGCTCTTCCTCGCTCGTAGAAAAGATCAAGATGTCATCCACAAAGATCACCATGAATTTATCAAGGTACTCCCTAAAAACCCTACTCATCAAGTCAACAAAGTATGCGGGGGCGCTTGTCAAACCGAAGGGCATCACAAGCCACTTATAGAAACCGTCCGGAGTCCTAAAGGCAGTCTTGTCTATGCTATCCTCAGCCACTCTCAATTGATGGAAACAGTGGCTAAGTCCAACTGCGAAAACACTGAGGCGCCAACTAACTGATCGAAGGGATTGTCAATCCTCGGCAGTGGGTGCCTATTCTTCTTAGTAAGCTTATTAAGTTCTCTATAGTCCATACAAATTCTGAGGGACCCATCCACCCTCGTGGCAAATACTACTGGAGCACCCCACTCCGATATACTACTTCTTATGAACCCCTTCTCAAGCAACTCCCCTACTTGCTTATTGAGTTCCCTACTCTCACGAGGAGCCATGTGGCATACTGGCAGAGATACGAGTTTTGCATTGTCTACAAGATAAATACGAAAGTCTATCTCATGTTTTAGGGGTAGACCCCTCACCTCATCGAAGACATCAACATATTCACGGACTATACGAACAGAATGTAAATCATCATTGGATGCGTCAAGTGACTCAAGATAACTAAGCATCACCGATCCTCTAGGGTAACAAGAAATATCAAGGGTTTTTCCACTACGAGTCAACAATTTTACTACCCTTCGTTCACCATCTAGGATGCCACCATGTATGGCTAGCCAATCCATCCCTAGAATCAACCCATAGCCCATGAAACCAAGCACAAAAGCATTACATTAAAAACCAACGCCTAAGATATACAATCACAAATCCCTACAAACCATGGATAAATGAGCCAACCCACCAATAAGATTTGAGACTACAATGGGATCCACAACGAGACTAGTATTTAAGTGCAGTGTTTCAACTAATGATGTAGAGATAAATGAATGTGATGCGCCAGAATCAAAAAAAGTATGGATAGGATTATCAAACAAGAAAATCAAACTTTCGACAGAAATTTTTCTACCTCCTTCCTGTCCCGGAGCCATGAGAGCGTGAACCTGCCCTCCCGAAGTAGAACCTTCCCTCTGCCCTTGCTTCTTGGGACAGTCCTTGACAGCATGACCTAGATCAACACAGTGATAACAAGAGGACTTCTTCTTCTTCCTATAGTCTTTCTTCAAACGTCGAGTATCCCACAGTTGTGACATTTCCTCTTTTCTTTAACACCTTTCTTTTGTTTTTGGGCTTTCTTTGGATCCACCTTCTTATCTTGCGGCCTAAAAGTACTTACACCCTTCTCTTCTTCATGCATGTATGCCATATCAACAAGCTTTTCATACGTAGCCCCCATTGGAATGTGGGACATAGCCTAACTATGAAGCAGTTCATTTAGGCCCTTTGCAAACCTCATGGCCTTCTTGTGAGGCGCATTCACCAACTCTAGTCCAAATCTCGCCAACTTATTAAATTCGGTCACATACTCCTTCACTGTCAAGTTTTTCTGCTTCCATGTCAAGAACCTCTCCATGTACATACTCTCCACAGCTTGAGAAGGAATTTCACCTCAAACCTTCCCCTAAAATCTGCCTACGTCTCAATAGCACGCTCTCCATTATTAACCTTCCACCAAAACGAAGCTTCGTCCTTCATCAACCAAGCAACCAATTGGACCTTCTTACAATCATCCAAATCGAAAATGCCAAACAGATCCTCCACTTCTTTCAACCAATTTCTAGCTTCAACGAACGTTTCTGTCCTACTAAAAGGTTTTCCACCCATTGAACGAAAGTCTTTACATATCTTGGAGAAAGCATCTCCACGTAGAGGAATGACTGGAGCTGGGGGATGAGGAACGTCGGCCGGACCCGCGGCAGCGGCCCTAGCCTCGAGATATTGACGAAAACAACCAGGTACATGAACACCCTCTGGTATCTCAGATGCTCCAGACATGCTGAAAAGAAAAAGAAAGAGTTTCAAAGCAAGGGAAGCGAAAGAGAGTGTATGGATTGCGGGAATTATGCTCTTTAAAGTAAACTTTCCTTGAAAACAGCTTCTTTAAAACAAGTTTTTGAAAATTCTTTCTAGGAAAATAATACTTTCGAAAACACTTTTCAAAACTTTTTATCTGTTCTTGTAACCTTAGCTCTGATACCACATGTAACACCCCATGTCCATTAATGTCACTCACAAAGGGAATGCATCAATGTCCATGAAGCATTATAGTTGTATAGAACAAATAAATTACAAGAATAAATAAATAAAACAACACAGCAAAAGATAAAACTTATTTCATAGCATCATAACTCAAAACAAGCTTACATAAGTAGTCTCCAAAACCATTACAACATGATCAATAGTCTTTTCCAAAAACTTCAAAGTACATAAAGAAGCAAATACTTAAATAACATAAATGCATAAATCCCCACTGAGCATAAGCAAAGCTATAAAGATGATAGAGTCCAAAGCGATACATCTACTCTTTTCAAGCAACTAAAAGAAATCGGCACTAAGCTATAGTATTCCCTCCTTGCAAACCTGAGGGGTTGGTGGGGGGGAGCAAAGAAAAGAGGTGGAAACAAAACGGGTCAGACATAAAGTCTGGCGAGTCTAGTAATTTTAACAAATAATAGGTAAGGTAAATGATCAAGGCATAAATAGGCATCCTGATATGGGTGTAACATAGATAAGGTAGACAAAAAGGATGGACAAGATGATTCCGTTCCTAAGTACTAAGACAATCCTACACCCTGGCTAAGCAAACAACCCTCCAAGTACTAACCCCGAAGACCGAAGTCAACATCATACTAGCACCCAAAGGACTATCCAACTCAACCAACATGTATTTCGTTACACCACACTTTTGCTAAGTTACACCACATTACTTCATTACACCGCACATCTACTAGTCTCTATTTACTAAAGGTTGATCCCTTCCCACTAACTGTACCCACATGACAGACTTGGTAGTTACTTGTATCTAGCTGCTACCGTAGGTGCCGGCTTGCTCCTACCACCACTAAGGTACCCTTACCCTACCCATTCTATCGGCTCTCTAAACCCCGTAGTCACCCATGCTGGCCCCACAGTGGTGTGTATCACTCCCCAAAGTGGCAAACCCGATACCAACATAAAATGTATGGCCATACCTACACGATGCAACAACGTCTTACCTACCAGCCCGGACCCATGCACGCACATGAACCGATTGGACTCGTGTTGCCACCGCTATTCACGTTTTGACCTCTTACATTCAATTCCAGTAAGCGTGCCCCAACCTCGGCCTAGTACCGGGCCCAATTAGATACTCAAACGGGTTACTGGTTGAAACGGGTCCCCCATCCGACAGAAGCCTCCCACCTATGCTTGGTCCCCACTATGTTTTCTCCCACTTAACCATTTTAATTTAAATGTCCATGTCTTACACATGCTATGGTTAAGTCCATACTTACATGTCTTATCTTACACCGGTTAAGTCCATATTTACATGTCATAATTTACATGTCACCCCACTTAACCCTCCAACCTTACCCATGTCTTATTATGGTTAGTATTCGTTAATTCATTCCTTATGACGAACGGTGCATGACCTCCCACATTAGACCGAACGCTTTGTGGCCGCTGGATTTGCCATGCGGTCCCGGGCAGTCTTACGCCACAAACCGGGTCTAACCTCGTGTCATTAACCGTTGCGCCTACAATTCATTCCTATTACCTCTCACATTAGACGTCCAATTGTGGCAGCTGGATTTGCCGGGCGGTTCCGGGCAGTCTTACGCCACAATTTCGCCTAACCTCGTGTTAAACGTTTATTAATAATCGTATTTCACCCATACCCAAATTTCATGTCATGTATATCCAATTAAACATATAATCATGTTTATAATATTACTTATTCCAAATTGTAACTAATTACATAATAATTAGCCTCAATTACAAATTTACAATTATCGGCAATTTCATCAATTCCGTGTAATTCATACCCAAATATGCCAATTTCACATATTATCCAATTATCCAAAATATCCAATAATATCCAATTTTCCATATTTCACATATTCCCATCGTTCCCACGTATTTGCATTCGCGCGTATTTTTAACATAGGCTCGATGGTAGCCTAGATCCAAACATAAAAGGAATAGGGATAAGAAGAGAGAATCAAATCACAGAAAATTGGAATTAACACAACATCATGAAATAAAGGGGCATGTAAACTGGCATAGAGGCATAATGATAGATTCAACACGAATAAACTGATAAAGGTTTGAACTTTACATAGAAACATAGGCATATGATGACATGAATCAAAAACGTGAAGACTTGGATGAGATTTAAATTACATACATACATATGAATCCTCTTTACAACTTCATCATGTTACTTTTAATCCCATTTTATTGTGAAAATCACAGTACTCACCTTTCGTGCTTAAAGAATAGAATTCTGCACTGAAATTGGTGTAGAAACATTGCGGTGTTGCTGATTTATCTTCTTGAATTGTTGTAGAAGCTCTAATCTTTAATTTGAGTTGAAGTTGAATACTTGAGATTTGATTTAGAGGCGGCGGCTAGGGTTCAAGAGAGAGTTTGACAACATAATGGTGTCACAGATAATATTTATGAATTAGGGTTGGGTCTTAGGGTGTATATATAGGTGTAGGAAGTTATTTAGGCCTTACGATTAATCCTAGAACTGATCTGGACCATCAAAATTCGTCCCAGGCCCAAAAATCGCATCCTGCAGCAAACTGGCCGAACCAGGTTCGACCTCCCAAAGGGGGGGTGGTCGACCCCCACGTCGACCTGGGAGTACCCAGGTCAACACTATGGTCGACCTCCCCCTTGGGAGGTCGACCTCCCTGGTCGGCCTGCTCACATATTTTTTCCCACCTTCCGAGGGTCATATCTCCTTCATCCGGACTCCGTTTGTCAAAAACTTGGACTCTATTCCATGCAGAATTCCGAGACTAACGCAATGGAGCAACCCATTTCCCTTCATTCTCTTTTAAAAATTAAGTGTTCTTAAATTTAGTTAATTCAATCATTCAAAATTCAGGGTGTTACATAAGTGGTGTACCCCTAGCAAACAATATATCATCCAATTTGGCGTGTCTTGCAACCAAAGTCTCGATAGTGAAAGATCTATGGTCTATAGATTTAGCTCTAGTGTTTCCGCATCCCAGTGACTGCCGATGACAGGTACCCAATGATTACTATCCTTTATTTGGTCTTGACCGGCCTTCCCATGAGGTAACCGCCGAATCACCCAACGCCATCCGCCATAGCCTTCAGACTGCCAAACTACCATTGCAGTCAAGGTATACTCGTCAGGTGTTAACGCGTAGACCTAACCTCTATGAGTACAGCCTGAGCGTTGTACCATAACGTAAGACCGCCACGGAGTACCCGACCACGTCCCTCGGTAGTCACGTGCCTCCTTCCAGTCATGTAGAGCCAGCAAGCAGAATAACCAGCATAATAATTAGATGGTCTTGCTCTTACCACGCCTCCAAACACCATGATTATCTACCCTTTTGGATTCATCACCTTCATACATGCAGATTGGTCCAAGTGCATTACACTAAATTGTTACCAGATCCTACGTCTGATCATTTAATTGTGCTTTTGTTTTTATCTTATCATATTACAAATTAACTTGATTACCCAAGCATTCCATTTTTATTCAAGTTACCAGCTTTTCTCCGAGGCCCTTATATCTCCAAGGAATGAAACCCTCTTGTTTATTAATCTAGTAATATAACTTAACCCATTTTAAGTTCATTAGTAAGCCTATAACATGTTATTCCCTACATTATTACCATGTCATTCATTGTCCAATTTCATGTTTTTACAATAACACGTTCTTCTTAATGTATAGCTAAATACGTCTTATCCTAATCCACATGTTTTCGACTAACACGTTACGTAATACATATAACTAAGTGCAACTTATTTTATTCCACACATCTACCTCATTCTTCCTTATTTAATCATGTCCTCATCTAACATCGTCACCATTACTTATTGTTTTTTATTACTAAGTAACTTAGTTCTTTTTACTAAGGTCTGTTAATAAGTTTCCTTTTCATTTATTATAACCTATGTTATAATTTCAACATTCCCCTAGGGCTTGCCTGCCTATTATATTGCATTCTCATTATTACAATTATAATAAGTTATATTCTCCATTCATCACATTTTCCTTGGTTCTTTAAAACTAACCAAACTTTTATTGTTGTAACGTCTCTTTCTTTACCATCTTGTATATTTTTATACATACCATTTATTTACTCATTATTTCCTATTGTATTATATGTTTATGCACTAGAGCTCTCACATTAAGCAGACCACTGGTGGATGTTGGATTTGCTGGACGATTCCGTGCAGGTTCCACCACAAGTTGAACTTAACCTCGTGTCTTAGTGTGGTTATCTACAATTTCCCAATCAATGCAAATTTTCCGCACAAATTTGGCATACTTTTTTATTTATTATTCCCAACTTCACTGTATATTGATTTACGATATCCAATTTGTCGTTGGCAACATTTTTTGTAACATATCCACTTTTATTGTAAATTCTACAATATCAGTATTATAATGATTTTTAATCTAATTAACAGATTCGTAAGACAAATTTATACAATACTAATATTCTTAACATAACTGGAAATTAATTATATCGCAATTATCACAATTCACTACTATTTAACATGTTAAGAATGACGAGGAATGTAAATAGTAAATATACCATTATTCAAAAGGTGTAATTCTAAATCCACGCACATAACAGCTTTCCAATCCTTAATCTGATTCAGATCCGTGATTCCATGACCTTCCTAATTGTATCTATATTAAACAACCACAGGTTTACAAATCTAAGACTAAAAGAAGAGGGAAAGAAGAAGAGAAACCTACACAAATCAGATTCAAGAACTTACCTTACGTTGATTAGAATTCTAGATACCTATGTTGTAGATTAATATCTCTTATCTTCGAACCTTGAATCAAAATCCCTAAGAACTAACATTTTAATTTCTGAAAAGGTTTAGAGAGAAAAGAGAATGGCAGAGCCTAGGCAACATCTCAAAAAATAGGAGTTTAAAGCTAGGCTATGTTAGTCTATTTATTGGTGAACAAGAAAGTCTAGTCCATCATATTTAACCAATTAAAATCCGAACCATATATATATCACAAAACCATGTCATAAAGAAAACAGATCTTGGCCGACTGGGTCGACCCATGTGTCGACCTACCTTAGAGGTGGGTCGACCAAGGTAGGTCGACCCCTAGATCGACACATGGGTCGACCTAGATTGTAACACCCTGTATATTCTATAATAGTGAAATTCATAAATTAAAGTATAATTAATTTCAAATCAAAGAATTAAGGGAAACGGGATACGCCATTGCGTTCGTCTTGGAATTCTGCTTGAGATAGAGTCCGAGTTTGCATAAAAAGGTCTCTGTATGAGGGAGATATGACCTCCGGAAGTTTTAGAATTCAGTTTAAAATTCAAACAGACAGAAACAGTTCAGAAACGAGTTCAAAATTCAAAAACCGGACGCAGATTGGGCTAGGCGGGAATTTTCTCGCCAAAGGCACCCAGGTCGACTGGGTAGTCCATCTGGGGGTCGACTGGGTAGTCGACCTGGCCCCAGAGCCAGGTCGAACCCAGCCCCTCCTGGCTGGCCTGGTCGAATTTCTGAGCTTTGTATTGTCACTAGGGAATATGTGTCAGCTCCTGATTGGTTTCTCTTTAAAACGAACGGCTAATATTAATCTAAGCTCCATCGACGGCTCTAATCAATTCACAAACTCTATAAAAAGGACCTAAGACTCCACCTAATTCACACAAATAAAAATGAGAATAGAGCTGTCATATTGCTGAAGAAAGACTACGAATAGCCGTCAAGTTAGGAGTTGATTCGAAAGCTTAAAGCAACGACAATTAAATCAAAACAACGCCTACAACAAAGGATAGCATCTCCAAATTCAGAATTCAGAATCCTGAATTGAAGATTCGTCATACGTTGTAAGTAGAGTGCTATTCCGATGTGAATGAATAATTGAGATTTGATTTGTGTAAATGAGAAATGGAATTGTACTTAAGTTATGGTGATGATAATTCATAATTGTATGTTGCTATGATTCTAATTATAAATAGATTTGGGATGTTGTTGTATAATGATGTTAGAACTATTGGATATTTGCAAGTATATGATTCATGTTGAAAGTTAACAACTATATGTTTGTGGCAGTTTATTACAACCAAGTTGAGACTCATGCAAGTATACGATTCACTATTATGCCAACATGATTTTAGATCCATCTATGTATATTTTTATGATCATTTTTAGTGTAGTTGGATCCAATTGAGTATTATGATTCATATGAATTTATGTTGGAATTGGCATCATGATTCAAGTGTAAAACCATACTTTTGTATTAGTGACAAAAGTAAGCATCTTTGTAAACTTGTGTTGACTTTATGAACATGGCTAGTTTATGTTTAACTTTATGCCCAAACAAAATATGTTTTAGGCTTAGGTATGATAATATATGTGGCACATAACTAAGTTAGATTCATGCTTTAAACAAAAGTTTACATGATTAGATTAAAACCATGATTCATGTTTAGGTATGTTTTATGTCAAGATGTTATGCTATTACAATGCAAGTTCACAAGTGCCTAATTTATGTTAATTAGACCGCTATGTTGTAAGTTCATGTGTTTACACACCCCTTTTCGATGTTACTTAGAATATATATACATCATGTTCTAAGCCTCCCCTTTTTCATGTGGTTAAGTTGGGCTTAAATGTTAAACCCAACACAATATAGCAAACGTATAAAACGGGGGTAATGACGTTGGGTTAAAAATGTAAAACATATGTGTTGGCATGTTTGATGCATGCCAAGGACCTTGAGAACATTTAAGTGGTATAAATTAATTTTACCCAATAAAGATGAATTTGAATAATGGGCTGCAAATATTTACATACAAAAAGAAAAGAGACAAAATATGTAAACTTAGAAAATACGATGTGTTTAACACGAGGTTGGATTGCGTTGTGACATAAACCTGCCCGGACCCGCTCGACTGTCCAGTAGTCACAACAATACCTATCCAATGTGGGTAGTTAAACATTGAGCCCAATAAAGACCCGAGATTAGACTGAGTTGTGACGTAAGACTGCCCGAACCCAACCGGCAACAGGTAGTCACAATAATACCTGTCTAATGTGAGTGGTTGAGGCATTAATAAGACAATTAAGTCTGTGTCAAGACTGATAGGATTAAGTAAATTGAATTAATACTTAATCAAATTGAACATGCTAAACTATATAGACTGATTGGGGGTTAGGTTTTTATAGAACACTTAACCAACTTAGCATGTTGGCTAGAAATAGAAAACCTAGTAGCGGGGGACCCTTTTCAGCAGTAACCCTACAAGGTGTATCAGCATACCCGGAGCTAGGCAGGGTGGGGCACGATTACTGGACTGACTGTAAGAGGTCAAATCGACGGCGGTGGTGCAGTAGTGTAGGTTCTAACGGTGTGCGGGCGTGCACAAACTCTGGCACAGAAAAATTAGGCACTGGGCACCATTAGTATACCTGTGCATTCTAGAGTTGTGTCGGGCCACCACCATGGGACTTGATACACCCCATGGTGGGACCAGCATAGGTAGCTACAACATCGGTGGCCGTAAGACACACGTAACTATGCAAGTAGGAGTCGATCATTAGAAATGGATCACTTCACCCTGATTATGGGGTGCCTGTTGGGAACTATTTTATAAGGGTGCAGAGATTAATATGGGGTACGATAGTATATTCGACTCTAGACAACCTAACTTAGTTTATGGTGCTTCCCCATTTCCAGTTTGTACCTATCATGCTTATTTACTTATTCATAGACTGAATAGTCCTAGACTTACTCAGGCTTTATGTCTGACTCTACTTTTCTTTCGTTTCCCCTCCAGGTCCACACGGAGGGAATACTGCAGCTTGACCAGTTTTCACATCCAGCTTGAAGAGAAAGAATGTATTGCTTGGATCTCTTTCGTTTTGGACTTTGGCTTTGGATAGCAATTTTGGGGACTTATGCAGTTTACTTATGTTTTTATGCTTCTTTAAGTTATGAAATCAAGACAGTTATGAAAATGTAATGTTTTTGGAAGTATTGTAAGACAATTACGGCATGGTTTGTATAACACATATTTTGATGAAATTAAAGTTGCTGTTGTTTTCCGCTGTTCAAAAATATGTGTATTTATATCTGTCTTGTGTATCTGTGACTTATACTTATAAACCTCCACCAAAATTAGAGCATTCCCTTTGAGAGTGACCCTAACGGAGGTGGGGCGTTTCACTTGGTATCAGAGCATAGGTTTACCAGATAAGATAAAAAGTTTTGAATTTTTTTTTTTCAAAAGAAAATTTAAAGAAGCATTTTTAAAGATAAAATGTTATTTTATTTTAAAAAGGCATAGTCCCCCAAAGCCATAGGTACTATCCTTTATCCTTCGTTTTGAATCTACCCTTTTTGTTTCAGCATGTCCGAAGAACTTAACTTGCCAGAGGGTGTACCTATACCTGGTTGGTTCAGACGATTCTTAGAAGCAAGGGCCAATCAGCCAGGTCCCACTATTCCTCCTCCCCCAGCTGCAGGAAATCATCCAGCTGCAGAAGAACTTCCTCCTCCACCTCCTCTGTGTGGTAATGCTTTTGCTAAGATATGTAAAGATTTCAAAGCTATGGGAGGGAAGGACTTTCATGGAACCGAGTCCTTCGTGGCAGCCAGGAACCGACTGAAGGAAACTGAGGATTTATTCGTCATCTTTGAGGTAAAGGATAGGTAGAAGGTACAACTGGCAGTATGGCTACTTAAGGGCGAGGCTTCCTACTGGTGGGAAGTTACCAATGCAGGAAGACCAGTGGAAACATGGGAGGACTTTAGGGCAAGGTTTGAGGCTAAATTTCTCTCAGAAGCTGAAAGGAGTCTTCAATTGGAAAAATTCTTATTTCTTAAGCAAGGGAATAATACAGTCAAAGAGTACGTTAATCAGTTTGATCAGCTGGCTAGGTTCGGACTGGAGCTAGTCAACACTCCGCACAAGAAGGCTCTCCGTTTTGTCAAAGGATTGAATGAGCCGTTACACAGCTTGGCCATGACCCATATACGTATGGGAGCTACGTATGAAAGTTTGGTGCAGATGGCATTGCTTAACGAAGAGGATAAGGGCAAGAAGGAGACAAAGCCAGAAAGCTCTCAAGGGAAGAAAGAGGGTTTACAGCCTAAAAAGACAGACTTTAAGAAGGGTGGGAAAGACAACAAGTCCTAAGAGAAAAAGAAGTGTAATTTCTTTGGCAAAGTGGGGCACTTTGTGAAAGATTGCTGGAAAAAGAAGGACAATTTGAATGGTGGGTGCTTTTCTTGCGGTGAGACAGATCACATGGCTAAGGATTGCCCAAAGAAACGAGGGCAGGGGCAGAAGGCTGGATCCACCTCAGGGGCACAGGTTCATGTGCTAGAAGCGCCACCTCTGCAAAATCGAGGTATAAATACTTCCGTAGAAAGTGTAGTTTATCTTTATGATCAACCAGTTCGCACTTTATTTGATTCTGGCGCATCACACTCCTTTATTTCATCTGCTTTAGTAGAATCTCTGCACCTAGAAACTAGTATGGTAGAGGACCCCTTAATTGTTTCAAATCCAATCGGGGGCCCAGCTCATTTGTCTATGATCTTTATGGGATTGAAAATTTCTATTCTAAGTGTAGAATTTAGATGTAGTGCCTTTGTTTTGGGCTTCTCGGTATATGGTTTGATTTTGGGCATGGATTGGCTATCCAGAAATGGTGCCATCCATGATTGTGAGAAAAGGGTGGTAAGGCTTCTGACCCAACTCGGTAACACTCTGAAAATTACTTGTAATCCCTCGTATGCGGTTATGCTTAGTTATCTTGAATCGCTAGATGCTTCTGTTGACAGTTTGCAATCGGTTAGAGTGGTCCGTGAATATCCGGATGTCTTCGAAGAGGTGAAGGGCTTACCTCCGAAGCGGGAGATAGACTTCCGCATATATCTTGTAGATAATGCAAAGCCCGTTGCGTTGCCCGTTAGACACATGGCTCCATGGGAAAGGAAAGAGCTCAGTAAACAGGTTAAAGAGCTTCTAGAGAAGGGGTTCATTAGAAGGAGCATTTCAGAATGGGGCGCTCCAGTGGTGTTCGCCACAAAGGCGGATGGTTTACTCCGTCTATGTGTTGACTATAGGGAGCTCAACAAACTAACGAAAAAGAATAGGCACCCTCTCCCCAGAATTGACGATCTGTTTGATCAGCTTATAGGAGCGTCAGTTTTCTCCCAACTCGATTTGGCGACCGGATTTCATCAGCTAAGGGTGGCTGAAGATAGCATCGATAACACAACATTCAGAACCCCAGACGGCTTCTTTGAACGGCTTGTCATGCCTTTCGGCTTGACAAACGTACCCGCTTACTTCGTGGACCTAATGAGTAAGGTGTTCAGAGAATTTCTCAACAAGTTCGTGGTAGTCTTCATAGACGATATCTTGATCTTCCCAAAGAGTGAATAAGAACATGCTCAGCACCTAAGGGAAATCATGGAAACCCCGCGAGTCCATCAACTAAAAGCCAAATTCTCCAAATGCCACTTTTGGAGAGAGGAAGTAAGGTTTCTTGGGCATGTAGTATCCAAAGAAGGGTTAGCTGTGGACTCTGCTAAGGTAGTAGCGGTACAGGATTGGAAGACACCAAGGAATGCAAATGAGGTCCGAAGTTTTCTAGGACTAGCAGGTTTCTATCGAAAATTCATAAGTAATTTTGCGAAAATCTCAGCTCCACTCACAAGGCTGACAACGAAAAATCTAGTGTTCAATTGGGACTTGGATTGAGAGTTTGCTTTCCGACGACTAAAAAGGGGTCTTACAACAGCCCCAGTCCTGATGTTACCAGATGGAAGCAAGATGTTCATAGTTTATACAGATGCATGTAGGACAGGGCTAGGCGTTGTTTTGATGCAAGAAGGGAGGGTAGTAGCTTATGGCGGGAGGCAGTTGAAAGTTCGTGAAAAGAACTACCCGACCCACGATCTTGAGTTAGCCGCCATCGTCTTTGCACTTAAGTCTTGGCGACATTATCTCCTAGGTGAGAAGTTCGAAATTTACACTGACCATAAATTGTTGAAATATCTTTTCTCGCAGAACTATCTTAACTTGAGGCACCAAAGATGGATGGAGTTTCTTGCGTCGTACGATTTCTAGATCTCCTACACTCCGGGAAAAGGCAACGTAGTGGCAGACGCGTTGAGCCGAAAGAAACTGACCCTAAGCCCGCTCTTTATAGAAAGGCAAAGATTGGAGTAAATAGCCAGTTTTAATTTTAGGCCCTCCTCCGATTTTGTATCGGGCTTGCTAGCATCTATCGAAGTACACCCGACTCTAGTGGACTCAATAGGGTCAGCACAACGCGAAGACCCTCAGCTTGTGGAGACGATTGATAGGCTAATTAGGGGTGAGACTTCAAGTCACCTCAACAGATACTCCATCGATGATAAGGGTTGGCTAAGGCGAGACGGAAGACTATGCGTCCCACGGATAAGGGATTTAGTAAAATGGTTCTCGAAGAAGCACATCACTCCAAGATGACGATACATCCAGGTGGAGATAAAATGTACAAGGACATAAAGAGAACTTTCTTTCGGACCAGCATGAAGAAGGACGTGGCAGATTTTGTTTCTAAGTGTATGACTTGCCAACAGGTTAAGGCAGAGCAGAAGAAGCCTGGCGGTCTGCTCCATCCTCTGGAGGTCCCATAGTGGAAGTGGGATAGCATTTCAATGGACTTCATTGATGGGCTGCCCAGGTCTAGAAGAGGCAACACTAGCATTTGGGTAATAGTGGATAGGCTTACTAAAAGCGCCCACTTTTTACCTGTCAAGAGTAAAAGGACTGCCTCATCCCTAGCATCTCTTTATCTCAAGAAAGTCGTTTGACTCTATGGAATAACCTCCAACATTGTTAGTGACTGAGACCCTATCTTCACAAGTGAGTTTTGGCGGAGTCTGCAAGAAGCGGTAGGAACACAGTTTGGCTTGAGTACAACCTATCACCCCCAAACCGACGGCCAAACAGAAAGAGCAAACAGAGTTTTGGAGGACCTTTTAAGACTGTGCGTCCTTGACTTCGGAGGGACGTGGGAAGACCATCTTCCTTTGGTGGAATTCTCCTACAACAACAACAACCAAGCCACCATCGGAATGGTGCCCTTCGAAGCTTTATATGGAAGACCGTGCTGATCGCCCACTTGTTGGTGGGAGTCTACTGACAAGCTCATACTTGGACCAGATATGATCCGAGAGACTTTAGAGAAAGTAGAGTTAATACGAATAAGAATGAAGACAGCCCAAGACAGACTAAAATCCTACGCGAACAAGAGGAGAACCGACCTTGAATTTGAGGTTGGGGACATGATTTTTCTTAAGGTATCTCCTCTAAGGAACGTTGTTCGTTTTGGATCCACTGGAAAGATGGCACGGAGATTTGAAGGACCATTTCCTATCATCGAGAAGGTTGGGAAGATGGCCTATAGATTAGAGCTACCCGAAAAGTTGGCCGAAGTTCACAACGTCTTTCATGTTTCTCACCTCCAGAAGTGTTTGCACGAGTCTGCTGAAATAGTAGAGCCTAGCATTCTAGAAGAAGCCGAAGTGGAATGTGAAGCAACTGTGAGAAGAGTTCCAACACGCATCTTAGGAATTGAAGTGAAAAAGCTACGCAACCGCGAAGTCAAGCTCGTCAAAGTTCAGTGGAGCGACGCCGAGGAAGATGCGACTTAGGAAACTGAGGCTAGAATAAGCGCAGCCTACCCTTTTCTTTTTTAGGGTACATCTTTGATCTCTCTTTTTCCTTAAGTTGTGCTTTTATCTATCTTTTAGGATATATCTCCTCGACCTTATCTTTTAGGTATAAACCCTTTGGATGAAAACATGTAATTGAAGCATGTTATGAATGATGGTTGCAAGTGGTTGCAAGTGATTGCTAGTGGTTGCTCGTGGTTGCATATACACACACAATCTAGGTTTTAGATCGGCTCAGTCACTTCATATTGCATATGCATATATGTATTTATATTCGTATATGGTTGAAGTTTAATGTGTTGTCATATGGATGTTGCATTTATATGAATGATTGTGCACTCATGTAAAATCATGAATAGGAAGGTTTGCATACATAATGGATTCATGACAGTTAAGTAATTTGCATTAAGCAGGTCAACTGAATCAGTAGACCGACTGATTTTGCATTAGATAAGTACATATACACACACTTCTCATATGATCATAAAGCATTAGAAGTCTTTTAAGGACAATGGATGTTCGTGTTTGATGGATGAGTAGATGGACGTTTGGATGTTAGGATATACATTCTTCCTAAACATGAAGAATTCGGGGACGAAATCCTTTAAGTAGGGGAGAATGTAACACCCCGTATATTCTATAACAGTGAAATTCATAAATTAAAGTATAATTAATTTCAAATCAAAGAATTAAGGGAAACGGGATACGCCATTGCGTTCGTCTCAGAATTCTGCTTGAGATAGAGTCTGAGTTTGCGTAAAACGGACTCCGGATGAGGGAGATATGACCTCCGGAAGTTTTAGAATTCAGTTTAAAATTCAAACAGACAGAGCCAATTCAGAAACGAGTTCAAAATTCAAAAATCGGACGCAGATTGGGCTGGGCGGGAATTTTCCCGCCCAAGGCACCCAGGTCGACTGGGTAGTCGACCTGGGGCACCCAGGTCGACTGGGTAGTCGACCTGGCCCCCGAGCCAGGTCGAACCCAGCCCCTCCTGGCTGGCCTGGTCTGTGCTTGGCCGAATTTTTGAGCTTTATCTTGTCACTAGGGCATATGTGTCAGCTCCTGATTGGTTTCTCTTTAAAACGAACGGCTAATATTAATCTAAGCTCCATCGACGGCTCTAATCAGTTCACAAACTCTATAAAAAGGACCTAAAACTCCACCTAATTCACACAAATAAAAATGAGAATAGAGCTGTCATGCTGCTGAAGAAAGACTAGGAATCGCCATCAAGTCAGGAGTTGATTCGAAAGCTTAAAGCAACGACAATTAAGTCAAAACAACGCCTACAACAAAGGATAGCTTCTCCAAATTCAGAATTCAGAATGCTGAATTGAAGATTCGTCATACGTTGTAAGTAGAGTGTTATTCCGATGTGAATGAATAATTGAGATTTGATTTGTGTAAAATGAGAAATGGAATTGTACTTAAGTTATGGTGATGATAATTGATAATTGTATGTTGCTGTGATTCTAATTATAAATAGATTTGGGATGTTGTGGTATAATGATGTTAGAACTATTGGATATTTGCAAGTATATGATTCATGTTGAAAGTTAACAACTATATGTTTGTGGTAGTTTATTACAACCAAGTTGAGACTCATGCAAGTACATGATTCACTATTATGCCAACATGATTTTAGATCCATCTATGTATATTTTTATGATCATTTTTAGTGTAGTTGGATCCAATTGTGTATTATGATTCATATGAATTTATTTTGGAATTGGCATCATGATTCAAGTGTAAAACCATACTTTTGTATTAGTGGCAAAAGTAAGCATTTTTGTGAACTTATGTTGACTTTATGAACATGGCTAGTTTATGTTTAACTTTATGCCCAAACAAAATATGTTTTAGGCTTAGTTTGTTGTTAGAAAACATATGATAATATATGTGGCACATAACTAAGTTAGATTCATGCTTTAAATAAAAGTTTACATAATTAGATTAAAACCATGATTCATGTTTAGGTATGTTTTATGTCAAGATGTTATGCTATTACAATGCAAGTTCAAAAGTGCCTAATTTATGTTAATTAGACCGCTATGTTGCAAGTTCATGCATTTACACACCCCTTTTTGATGTTACTTAGAATATATATACATCATGTTCTAAGCCTCCCCTTTTTCATGTGGTTAAGTTGGGCTTAAATGTTAAACCCAACATAATATAGCGAACGTATAAAACGGGGGTAATGACGTTGGGTTAAAAATATAAAACATATGTATTGGCATGTTTGACGCATGCCATCGACCTTGAGAACATTTATGTGGTATAAATTAATTTTACCCAATAAAGATGAATTTGAATAATGGGCTGCAAATATTTACATATAAAAAGAAAAGAGACAAAATATGTAAACTTAGAAAATACGATGTGTTTAACCCGTGGTTGGATTGCGTTGTGACATAAACCTACCTGGACCCGCCCGGCTGTCTAATAGTCACAACAATACCTATCCAATGTTGGTTGTTAAACATTGAGCCCAATAAAGACCCGAGGTTAGACTGAGTTGTGACGTAAGACTGTCCGGACCCAACGGGCAACAGGCAGTCACAACAATACTAGTCTAATGTGAGTGGTTGAGGCTTTAATCAGACAATTAAGGCTGAGTCAGGATTGATAGGATTAAGTAAATTGAATTAATACTTAATCAAATTAAACATGCTAAACTATATAGACTGATTGAGGGTTAGGTTTATACAGAACACTTAACCAACTTAGCATGTTGGCTAGAAATAGAAAAAATAGTAGCGGGGGACCCTTTTCAGCAGTAACCCTACAAGGTGTATCAGGATACCCTGAACTAGGCAGGGTGGGGCACGATTACTGGGCTGACTGTAAGAGGTCAAATCGACGGCGGTGGTGTAGCAGTGTAGGTTCTAACAGGGTGCGGGCATGCACACACTCTGGCGCAGAAAAATTAGGCACTGGGCACCAGTAGTATACCTGTGCATTCTAGAATTGTGTCGGGCCGCCACCATGGGACTTGATACAACCCATGGTGGGATCAGCATAGGTAGCTACAACATCAGGGGTCGTAAGACACACGTAACTATGCGAGTAGGAGCCGATCATTAGAAATGGATCACTTCACCCTGATTATGGGGTGCCTGTTGGGAACTAGTTTATAGGGCTGCAGAGATTAATATGGGGTACGATAATATATTCGACTCTAGACAACTTATCTTAGTTTATGGTGCTTCCCCATTTCCAGTTTGTACGTATCATGCTCATTTACTTATTCATAGACTGAATAGTCTTAGACTTACTCAGGCTTTATGTCTGACTCTACTTTTCTTTCGTTTCCCTCCCCAGGTCCACAGGGAGGGAATACCGCAGCTTGACCAGTTTTCACATCCAGCTTGAAGAGAAAGAATGTATTGCTTGGATCTCTTTCGTTTTGGACTATGGCTTTGGATAGCAATTATGGGGACTTATGCAGTTTACTTATGTTTTTATGCTTCTTTAAGTTATGAAATCAAGACAGTTATGAAAATGTAATGTTTTTGGAAGTATTGTAAGACAATTATGGCATGGTTTGTGTAACACGTATTTTGATGAAATAAAAGTTGCCGTTTTTTTCCGCTGTTCAAAAATATGTGTATTTATATCTGTCTTGTGTATCTGTGACTTATACTTATAAACCTCCACCAAAATTAGAGCATCCCCTTTGAGAGTGACCCTAACGGAGGTGGGGTGTTTCACAGATCTCATATGGGTCGACCCATCCTGGGTCCAGACAAGATTTTTAAATCGTTGTGGTTTTTTATTTTAAAAGTTAGTTAATAACGCTAATTTTCATCCTAATATAACTTCTCTATTTTATATTATTCCAGTTATAAACTATATTTAGGTTTGAGTTTCGAATTTGCATGTACATATGAGCATGCAATCTTTTGATTATCAATTCATTAATAACTTTCCCATACAAGCTTTGTTTTATAGCTGCTAAATTAATTTAATTTATAAGGCTATCAATGCATTGTTTTATTCTTTTCAATGCACCCATTCTAATTTCAGTTGTAGCTAATTTCTTGCCCACTTTTCATTTATTATGCATTAATTTGTCTCTTTTTTTAACTTGTAGTTTTAATGTATGCATTTATTTATGTATTTTAATTTATGCTGGTTGTTATATTCTCCAACCCTTAGGAAATTTCAACCACGAAATTTGGTAAGGGTAAAATTAAGTGATCCTTTGCATATTTCACAACCATCCAGTGTGCATCCAAATTTTTGCAACCATTTGTGCACTTGTGCAAAGTGTTAAACAACATTATAATACGTGAATGCAATGTATGCCTAAGCGGTACCTCCTATATGAATGAAAATTGTTTGGAAATCTTTTGAAAACATGATGCACACATCCTACGTATACAGGAAAAATGAAACGACCCAAACTTCCCCGTGAAGGAAAGCCTGGATATGGTTGAGAACACGACAGATCAGAACACAAACAATAGAACATTTCATTGCTATTACAAAAATTTACATCAGGATAAAAGAATATAACAGAGCATGAATAAATATATACAATAGAAAATATCAAATATTAAATTGCAAAGCAGCGGAAAAATAATACATGACACAACTGATAGAAATACCCGGATACAGAGCTTTCCGATTATAGATTCAGCTGTAAATCCAGGATCCTGGGAAAATAATATCTGCAAAACCAAAACTACAAGCTGCCCGTGTGGAAAATAGGGGCACCTAGAGTTAAGGTTAAAACAATAAACTCTAGATCAGTCATGGGACTGATGTGAGAACTTAAAACTGTTATTTAAAACTTTACATTAAAACTTGGTAAATAAAGTGACCACGCCGCATAACACGGAACGGGTTTTCTCCCAAGAATACCAGTGCATAGAACAGTTTATAAATAGTATAATTCTTTTCGAAAAAATGAAGCTTTTATAAGACTCAGGTCCCATCACACAATGCAACGCAAGTCGGAGGATAGAGTTTTCCCTTATAATAGCCAAACATGCTTGGTACATTTAAATCAAATCATTTTGATATTACTATAAGTGCATAGTGTCAAAATCAACTTAAAATATAAATGTATCAATCATAGGCGGCATGGGTACCAAATATTATGTCGCCATACTAGTTCTACAAATAAATCGAAATGTCACATATTGGAAATTGGATTCCATTTTGAGTCGAGGCAAGGGATGGCTCCTCGTCGATTCGAGACACTTTAACAAATCCCTCAGGATCCCCCGTAGTGAACCCTTGTATGCTTCAGGGTTGTTCCACACTTACGTTAGTTGATTGGTTATTCCTGAACACACGTTTCCCGGTCCTACCGGACCTATCCATCGGCCCCGTAGTGACCGATATATCCGAGGCGCCTCGCAATCCATCATCCACATAGGTAAAATAAATATAAATGTCGAGGTTCCATACCATGACACCACCCATAGCTAGAAAGAAATGTCGTGCACTCCCTGTAGTACGATCCCTTTTTGACTCATACCGAGGTTTGAGGATCACGAATTAACGCTATACACAAAGCTATGATATTTAAAGTCGTGCTTTGATCATAAACCACAGAACTCTGCTTTTAAACAAAAGCCTTGCTCATTTGCATCTCAGTATGCCACACTGACAATTCATGCCATGCGACTGATGTCTATCGATATATAACCTCTAAGCTCGTACGTCTCAAAGAATGGTGTTAGGTAAGAGAATAAATTCTCCGCCACCAAACAGATATATATTCAATAGAAATCAATCAACACTGAATAAAATCCAATGTCAGACAAACATCCATTTACTAGTTCGTTATTGGTCTGAACGAAATCGGAGGCACCTTATTCCTTGTTCCAAATGTCCAATACAGGAGAGAGGTCCTCGCATATCCGATCGATCTCCATGTACGTTTGGACGATAACCACTTATTACCTTGTCTTGGGTGTACAGCCCAATCAAGATATCAGTAATCATCCAAACGATGTGAAGATCTTTGGTCTTCAACCACCGTCTTCATCGTCGACTTATTGCCGAATTAGTTATTCAGAATGGGCATAAACCCGGTCATTTCGAATAACTCGCGTATTTTATAATCAATAATCAAGTGCTATAAAACACATCATACGCCACATTCCAATCCAGAATATTCTTTTATTCAAATATTAACATCTTTAGGGAAAGGTTCCAATTAATTTTATCAAAGATAAATTCTTTTAAATTTATTGTTTAATCTTCCTTTGGATATCAAAAGATTTCGTTATCTTTTCAATTCTAAACCAAATTAAGGTTTATCCAACTAGTCGGGATTAACGAGCCATACCGAAGTAATTATTTCGCTTATTATCCCAATCCCAACATATTCATCCCATGGAGCAAAACTGGTAATACTCCATATCTAACACCCACAGAGTTATTGGTAAATTTAATTACCCATTTTCGTTCAAATCTAATTAATGATTCGACTATCGTCTGGAGTAAAACTGGTGGTACTCCATTCTCGATCATTTCTCTTGTTTGATAAATTTAATTATCTCTTTCACTTTCCAATCAAATTAAAGATTCACTAAAACTCCACTTACTTTTAATCTTCCCAAAAATCATTATTAATGATTATTTAACTTTGGGAAATCAAACATGCCACATTGACAATCAACACAGTGCCATTGATTTCTGCTGATATATAACCTCTAAGCTCATACATCTTAGAAAATAGTGTTAAGAAAGAGAATAAGTTGTCCGCCACCAAACAGATATATATATATATATATATATATATATATATATATATATATATATATATATTTAGCAGGGATCAACAATACAATTCGAAATACAATGTTGGACATGTAATCTTGTCTTTAACTGGGTTAAAGAACCAATGTCATTTAAAACACAGTTCACGATAAACCCAAAATCACTTTCCATTAACCATGGAATCTTCACTGTAAACATATATATATATATATATACCTATATATATATATATAATCGATATAAATTTCCGTATCCGACTAATAATATAAATGGAATAACGACAAAGCCTTTTAAATTCCATATATATATTAACAGTCTTCCTCCACAAAATGTCACCTTGATTATTACCAAATCGAATTCCATTCAATTCCAATTTAATATAATAAATTGGAAAACTTTACTTTGGAAAATTTCCATTAATCTTAATTAAAAGATTTTTAAATTCTAAATCACATTTCAATGTTAATCGGGTTAAAGAACAAATGTCGTTAAAAACACAGTTCATAATAAATCCAATTCACATTCCATTTTATTCCAATTACTAATATAACTGGAAACTCTAATAATATTAATTAAAAGATTTATTCTTTTCACACGGGGTTTAAGAACAGTGTTATTTAAGAGACCATTCACAACAAACCCAAAATCAAATTTAATATTAAATACAAGGCTCTAAATATAAATTATATCAGCTTATATTCAATATCAAATTCTGAAACCAACAGACATCGTATTGGGAGTAACGATATCTGTATCTTCCAAATTCCTCAACAATGTCTGTATAATCACGCAATCCAATATCAAAATATTCCGAAGATAATTTCCATTCCAAATCCATTCTAATTTATTAGTTGGAAAGTTCTGGTTATATTAAAACCATTTACATGTCCAATTTTTTATTTCTAAAAATGATTGGATTTTTATTCTAGTTATTAACTAGTACATTTTGATAAAAATATGTTTTTATCTTTCCAAATATGGAATTTTTCATCCAAAATCTTTCCTAATCATTTATTATGATTTTACACAATTTACCCTTTTTTAATAATTTTATTAAGGCCATTACACTCGGTTTCCAATAACAGCCACCGAACTGCATCCAAAACGTCCATTTCTGAAATTGATTTGGACCTACTTTAAAATATGATCATTCAAATTTAAATCTCTTATATTCATTGGAAAGATCTTTTTGATATGAACCCAATGGTTCCAGTTTTAGGAGAATCTGACGGTCGGATCTCCCGTTACATTAATTCGAAGTTTGTTAGACCAAAAAGTAGTTCTAACACCCAAATTGACTAAAATCGAAATAAAATAAGATCAAAAAATAAAATGGAGACACAGGATTTATAGTGGTTCGGCGTCGAAAAGCTTACGTCCACTTTATAACCACTTTCCTCGATGATATAGACGTAAATACAATGAGATATTCACTCAATTTCAGCTACTTTTCATGTACATTCACTCAATTATATCAAAATATACTTTAGATGAAGATTTGGATTGTTTGGGAATGCTGGAATTCGGTTCTCAAAGGTGTTTGAACTCTCAGAGTGCCAAAAAGATCCTTTCAAATGTCTCTTGACGGGGCATTTATAGGTGGAAATTCACTTAGAATCCTGTTCGGGTCGGAGCTACATGGCTTTCATCCCATCGTTCTCGGGCTCAGATGGATTCCAGTGTTAACAGCGCACCAGATTAGTGGTCATCATGGGTAGGAAATGGTTATAACTACCCCGAATATCCAGGAGATCGTGGGATGGAGCGATATGGTATGTTGGGTTCGGTTCGGAAGAGGGAGCAGAAGGGGTTCGGTTCGGAAGAGGGAGCAGAAGGGGTTCGGATCGGGGCATCCGATCCGACCCGACCTGAGCTGAACCTGAGTCCTTGTCCATTTTTCTCTGTTCCGCCCCGAACTGGTAGTAGCCTTCCGATCCGATTGCGTAGTAGCCCTCTGATCCGACCCGATGCTTTTTAAGAAGAAATGTTCTTCAATGCTTGACATCTCGATTTTGTGTTGCCTAGTTCACAAAGTAGGCTAACATTTTGCCCCCTCAAAGGATGCTTTTGTTGGATACGGAGCATGCTTTGATTGTCATTGCACAGTGCCTTCCTGAAGTTGAATCGTTGAAAAGTCGTTCCTATTAACATATAGAGACACGTTGCTTCAGGGAGTTGCGTCTTTTGGTGTTTATATATGTACTTCACATGGTATGTAAATCCCTTTCTTTATTTTCAAACAGCTTGGAGAACTCTTGTTAACATTCGATTATCCTTCCAGGTAATTTTCTTTTTGAATTTTCTTGTGTTTTATTTCCTCTTCGAATTTTAATTCAATTTTAATGCCATGTTGACATATGAAATTCTGTTCTGTTCGTGCTTCGACCCGAATGGCTCCTCTCTTTCTCTGTTTCGTATTGGGCTAGCAGGCCTAACTGCGCTGTTGGGCTCTTGTTCCGGTCCGAGCGGGAAGATAGGGCAGGAATACTAGGGGTCAGTGCTATTATATATATAAATCCATCACCTTTCTTCTTTCTTTCTTTTCTATTATTCTCGTTTCCTAATTCACATACCAAAACCCTAATCCTCAAAAAATCCCAAAATTCTTGCTTCGATTCTTGAAATAAACATATAGGTAGTCTCGAAACCCTGAATCTTATCGTTGTAATTGCCTTTAATTAAGATTTTGCAGTTAATTTGAACAAAATTGGCATATTCATGGCATGGCTTCGACGCCGTGGTTACCTCCTCCCTCGCCGTCGTCGCTGGTGGCTCCGCCACCACCTCGAGGCGCTGGGAGGTAGGAGAGGATATATGCTCATCCCTATATGGAGTTTTGGAAATTGAATTGGGTCCAACTGTGGTTGAGGATGAAGAAGGAGATACAGAACGTGGAGGATCGATTCGGGTGGAGAAGTATGGGGATGTAGGAGAAGAAAAGGATACGAGGTTTTCGGTACCAGATCGGGTCGGAGTTAAATTTGAAAGAGGGAAGGCGAAGTCTACCTAGCCGGATCGGGTCAGAGTGTGGATCAAGGAAGAAGGGTTGTTGGGACTCAAGTCCATCCGATCCGCTCCGAACACACAATCCTGAACCGGTCCGATTAGATACCCACTTCTGACCAAAACAAAGCCTTACCTCCGATCCAATCCAATCATTTATACCCGAACCGATCCGAAGCAGCCCCAGTTTAATACACAAGAGTTTGTCTAATTGGCCAAATCAATACTTGGCATAACTTCCAACTTCATGAACAGTTAGGATAGTGCCCTGCGAACATAAATGAACATCAAGAACTGCTTTGAACATTATTACTTTGCCAGGATTTTGCGTCGCACTTTCGAGCGTTAACTTTACATTTTCTGCATAAACTGTTCACACTTTAGTTTATACACATGCACGGGGGGATACGGGCTAATTTACTCTAACTTGTGCTATTGCTTCTTCAATAGTTTAGTGACCATGACATCGAGACGTTCATCTAGATTAGCAGAAAAGAAAGAGAATCCAGAGACATCCAACAAAATTACTTTTGAAGACATATCTTCTTCCTCAGATCCAAAATGGGATGACGAGGGCTCAGACTACGAGGTAGAAACTCACGAAAGCGATAATGTGTCCTCTGAGGGTGGAGTTTCCCTGGGTTGTGAAGAGGAAGGAGGGATTGGAGATAATCGAGTTCGTGACGAATTTGAGTCTGCCATCATACTGGAATCACCTCAAGATTCTGTTGAATCAACGATCGACAATGACAGACTTATTCGAATATGCCTGAAGTACGGGATACCCAAGGGGGATACCTTGTTGCCGTCAAAAGCTGATCGTCCTCACAACCCTCCAGAGGTATTTATGGCAATCACTCGATTGATGTGCATGGTCGGGGCTATCCCTCCATTTTCTCCTTTCGTCGTCGATTTTCTAAGACAAATGCGGATTGCCCCCATGCAGTTGCATCCCAATTCCTATGCTTACTTGTACACCCTATATGTTGCGTACCGTGAGATCTTAGGCATAGAGCTCACTTTTGATGACGTTCATTTCTTTTATAACTTCAAGCACCAGACTCGAGAAACTCCTTTTGTTACTTGTCTGTCCCTAAGAGGAAAATAATTCCAGCACCGTTCAGTATAAAGCGGGTGACTCCAGGCTGGAATGGTTTTATGTAAAGCAACAGCCAGGGTTTGCTAGGAGATGGACAAAATCAAGTAAAGCACTGGTTTTCTAAATCTCGACTCCGTACATCCAAACCACTGCATTAATTCGTTTTTCTTTTTGTTTGAAGGTGATAACCCAAAATAAATATCGGATCAAGCGTTCTTTGATCGGATGCACCAGCTCCTTAATGGTGATCAAAATTTTTTAACTATAGATGACGTCCTTAAGGACGTATATCTTCATCTTCATGGGTTGCTGTCCATTACCCGTAGTATTGGTCACGGAACGGGTCCATATGTATATATTCCCCCAGTGGACGTAATCCAAGAAACAGGCGAAGGTTTGAGAGCTCCTACAGTGCCTCTCCAGACTTCACCTTCTCCGTCTTCGACTCAAGATGATGAATTGGCTAACATGGCCGAAAAGCACCGCGAGGGGTATATTGTTCCCGAGGATGCCATTTCTCCGGAAAGGTCAACGTCTTCCAAAGAGCTGCCGATTGATGCTTCTGAGGGAGATGTCCCTAGTACCGATGACCCACTATTTCAGGGTTTGGGGGATCTCCCCTTATCTGAAACTATTTATACTTAAGAGGATTTGGGGAAGAATCCTTTAGTTTTCACTTCTTCCGAAGAGACCACTCCTGCTAAGGCCAAAGGGCCCGCTCGTACTAGTTTGGCTTCGGACTCAGGTTTGTTGGGGGGAAAACACCACTTAGGACGCACTTAACACAATAGCAACACAATTCACAGTATTTTTCTTTTTGTGAAAATAATGATCCTGAATTTCATTTGTCTTGTTGTGCAGGTACGATGTCCCGACCCTATTATGATATCAGGAAACTCTGCCGCAGCATGTCTAATCCGCCCCACGATACTGAGTATGATCGTCGCGAAGATCGCGGTAGGGAGGATAGAAGTCTCTATGATCCTTATCGTTCGCGGTCCTCGCGCTCTCGCTCTCCTGTCCGGACAAATCCAGAGCGGTATAAAGGTTACCAAGGTCGTCGGGAAGAGGACAGGCTGCAGTCAAAAGACTCAACCTCTTCTCAAGAAAAGCGCAGTAGGGAGAGGAGTCCGCCAAGAGATATCGAATCACGAAGCAAGCGTAAGGTTCCCGCTAAACGGTCTAGAAAGGATGAAGAGGCCATTGAGCCCTCCACAGACAGGGATACTGAGCTGACATTCCCCGCCCCTCTACCGCAAGATGCTGAAACTGCAGTTAAGCGGGCGTATCTGGAGGAGCAATTTCCTGAATATTACTTCAAAAACTTGACTTTTTTACCTGCTCTCGAGCCTATTTCTTTGAGGTGGGCAGATGAGGCCAAAGCAAAAATAGACGCGGTCGAGAAACAGTATTCAGAGATGTTCAAGTATTCGCGCAGCCTTTCCAGAATCATTCGAACTTTAATCACGAATGCTGACTCGATGCAAAAAACCGCAGAAGACGATGCAAGGGCCTTAAAAAATTTAGGAAAAGACTTGGAGGATACTCAGGCTCAACTTGTTGTTGCTCAACGGGATGCTGCCAGCTTCAAGCAACAATTTGAGGATCTACAAAAGCACTACCATGATTTGCTTGAGTCCCATACCCAAGAGCGTTCAGAATTGAAAAAGCAAGCCGAAGATGCCAAGTCAGATGCTGCCAAAATGCGACTTGCTTACGCTGACCTTGAGCGGGAGAAGGCCGAGTTAGCGAGGAAGAATGCTGAATTGGAGAAAAAAATTGCTGACTTGGCTCCTAAGCTGGTGGGGGTGGAGAACAGGGCTGCCCTAACGGAGGGTAACGTCGAATGTGTAATCAAGTCCGCTGAAGAGGCACGCAAGCAACTGTCAAAGGCTGAGGAAGAGGTGCATGGTTTCGGCGAATTAATGATTGAATTCTTTGCGCATATCATTCATAGCTGGAACATCTCTTGGATTGAAGATTATCCATCTACCCGAGTCCAAGTATGGAGTCAAATCGTTGAATGGGAGAAAGAGGAGCTCAAGGTTGATTTCATTGACGAGGACAAACTTATGGAGAAATATCTACGAGATGATGAACCAGAACGCCTAGCTGAAGGACGCCGCCTTATTGCTGCTGTTATGGACGAAGAGAGGCGGAAGGCTAAGCAAAAGAACATTCCTGAGGCTGGTTCTTCGTCTACTGCCTCTGAAACTTTTGAAGTAGAGGGGTATGATCCTGAAAACCCTGGGATCCCTGGGTCATCTCTTTTGTCCCCCATACCCAAAACAACATCGGAGACAGCGGTCACTCCAGCTGAGAAGTCGTCGGAAGGTATCTCTACCTTTTCACCTCAATTCGTCAAAGCTATCTCTACCTTTCATCACGTAATTGGGCAATCGGTGAAGAACCCGTTATTTTCTCCTAAGTTGATAACTGTTGCTTCTCATTCTGTAGGTATTGAACTGTCCGAAAAAACAGACGTGTCCCAGGGAACTGTCTCTGGAGCAGAACCTACGGAGAAGGCTAAAGGGGAAAAGACAAGGCTGCCCCCATAGATTCGGGAGAAGGAACTGAACCTTCGAAGGCTGATATTCCTCATGATGACGAAATGATAGATGCCTTAAAAGATGATGGCGGCAACGGGGGACATGAGGAAGACCCTGAGGTGGCTATAGTCGGGGAGTCGAAAAGCGCCGATGATGTTACTTTAGCTGCACTGAAAGCCGAACAAGATAAACGCATGCAGCTTAAAGTTGAAGACTTAGACCCCGAAAGCCTTAAGCCCCTCGCAGTAGTGGATGCGGGATCGAGGTTAGTTGCTAATCTTTCGACTAGATCTGTTACAGAAGAACTTGCTAAAAAGCCTTCTCTTGATTCCAACGTTCTGCCTTTCGGGAAAAAGTCAACTGATTCCAGCGCTTCAGCTTCAGGGAAGAAAAAGTCAAAGCGCATCTTGACGGAGGCCGAAAAAGAGGCGAGGGATGCGGGGAAGGCTGCTAAGAAGTCCAAGCCCGCTTCGAAGTCTAAATAATGGAGTGTCTTGCTTTATTTTAGCATTTGATTGGCCCGTAATTGTTGCTACAAGTGTGGCCCTCACACCTTCTTTTTGCCTGTTTTCCTATACAAATTTGTTCATTTGTAAATAAAAATAATTTGTTTTCTGCAATGTCTGTTAGTTGTCAGTTCTGTACTTATGTAAAAATACATGTCCTACTATAGTTGTGTAATGAAGTTATGGTGGGGGGAAATATGTGTGTACATATATGCCCCCAGTCAATCTTGAAAAACTATTCAAGATTTAGTCAAACATTCTGAATGTCCCCGATTCTCCGACGGGGTCACATTCTTTGTGTCGTTGATGCCTGTGCTTTTTTCTGGCATTTTTTATACTCTCCTGTCTTATACTCAGGTTAGAGTTCTTACTGAGGCGGTCTCTTGTCTGGGTGCACCTTCACGCCTTAGAGGACGTCGTCTTCCCGTCCTTTATACTCTCTCTCAAATCTTGAGAGTTAGAGTTAAGAATGTCGTCTTCCCATTCTTTCATGTCTTATCGCACAAACAGTCATTGTGCTTGACCCTGCATATAAGCTGTTTTCAACCTTTTAGGTTTTAAAACATCTTATATTCCATAATCATAACGGAATAGTAGTTAAAGGTATAAATAATGCAGGAAAGTAAATGACACGATATTTTTATAGTGGTTCGGCTAAGTCGTAGCCTACATCCACTTTATAATTCTTTGTTCATATCAACAGACTTTTCTAAGGCAGGTCGTTCCGTTTTACAGAGTTCATAAGGAAAACAACAAAGAGTACAACATCCCTAATTCAAATATCGCATCAAGTGTTGGGCATTCCAAGCCCTAGGTAACTCTTCGCCATCTACGGTCGTTAACTTGAGGCTCCTGTTTCAAGTTTCCATTGGATGACAAAGGGTCCTTCCCACTTTGGACCGAGGTGAGGAAGGGATGGAAAAACTCGCTTTAGCACCAAATCTCCCGGTTCGAAAGTCCTAAAATGAACTTTTTTGTCATAATAGCGTCCCATCTGACGTCGACGTCTTGACACACGCAAGTCTGCCTCATCCCTTTTTTCTTCGATTTCATCAAGAGACTCGAGTAAGAGTGCCCGATTCGTCATCGGGTCAAAATATGTTACCCTGTGAGAGGGAACTTCAAGCTCTACTGGAATTACTGCTTCTGAACCAAATGAGAGAGAGAAAGGAGTATGACCGGTAGCTGTCTTAGACGTTGTCCGATATGCCCACAAAGCTAAGGGCAATTCATCCACCCATTTTTCCTTTGCACGTTCTAATCGCTTCTTGAGGATGGACTTTATGACTTTGTTTATTGCTTCTACTTGCCTGTTTGACTGTGGATGAGCGACTGCAGTGTACCGTTTGTCGATCTTATATTCCTGGCAGAAATTTCTGAATTCGGCACCATCGAACTGGGTTCCGTAATCAGTTATAATGGTCCTTGGGATCCCAAATCAGCTTATAATATTTCTAACCACGAAAATTATCACCTTTCTCGCTGTGATTTTGGTTAATGGCTCAGCTTCCACCCACTTGGTAAAATAGTCCACGGCAACTATTGCATATTTCGCTCCTCCTTTAGCAATTGGTAGAACTCCGATGATGTCAATTCCCCATATGGCAAATGGCCAAGGACTCACCATCGATTTGAGTTGGGTTGGTGGTGCTCTGGGGATTTTGGCGAATCTCTGGCACTTGTCGCAGCGTCGTGAATAATCAGCTACATCTTTATTAATTGTGGGTCAGAAGTATCCATACCGCAATACCTTCTTTGCTAAGGTCTGACCTCCCGTATGATCTCCACACTCACCTTCGTGTACTTCTCTTAGTACACTCTTGATGTCATTGTGTGTTATACATCGTAACAGGGGCATAGAAAATCCTTGTCTATAAAGAGTATCATCTTGAAGGATGTATCTGATAGCCTTGCGAACTATAGCCCGCCTCTCACTCTTCTTTGATGGGAGTATCCCATTCCTAAGGAAATTCTTAATTGGGTTCATCCACGACTCCTTCTCCGGTTCTGCTTCGAAAGCAAATTCAATTTCCATCGACTCAAAGCATGACGATCCCAACGTTTCAATTGGAATCATTTCGGTTTCTTCCGGGTTGTCGGAACTAGACAGCTTTGCTAGCCTATCTGCCTTCTAGTTTTCGGCTCTTGGGATATGCGTTATGTTATACCATTCCAAACTGCTTAACAGCTCCTCCACTTTCCCAAGATAAGCGATCAGTTGAGGTCCCCGAGCCACAAACTCCTTCCGCACTTGGTAGACGACTATTTTGGAGTCACGGAATATATCCAACGCCTTTATTCCGAGTTCCTTAGCAAGCTTCAGTCCGACAATTAGGGCTTCATATTCAGAGTCGTTATTAGTTGCTGAAAATTCTGATCGTAGAGCATAATATAACGATCTTCCCTCAGGAGTAACTAAGACGACTCCAGCTCCGGACCTTCGGTCGTTCTTGGCTCCGTCTGTGTACAGCTTCCATGGATCTAATTATAACTCCTCCTCTGACTTGACCATCTTGTCATTAATCGTTTCCTCCTCTGGAATTGTGAACTCTGCTATAAAGTCAGCCAGAGCTTGCCCCCTGATCGATCTCCGCGGCTGAAAATTTAAATCAAACTGAGTTAATTCAATATTCCATTTGATCAAACGCCCCGATGCTTCGGGTCTCTGCAACACCTGCCTCAGTGGCTGGTCAGTGTATATGGTTATTGGGTGAGCTTGGAAATAGTGGCAAAGTTTCGGGAGGCGATCAGGAGGCTGTAAGCAAGGTTCTCAATCCTTGGGTAGTTGCATTCTGCAGCTGCCAATTTCTTGCTTACATAATATACCGGCCTTTGCACTTTGTCTTCTTCTCGGACCAAGGCTGTGCTAACAGCGTGAGCCGAAACCGCTAGGTAAACAAATAACTCTTCATGATCCACTGGCTTTGACAAAATCGGTGGTTTCTCTAGTAATTCCAATAAATTTCGAAAGGCCTCAATACAGTCCGGAGTCCATTCGAAATTCTTCTTTCCCCTTTTTATCAAGTCAAAAAATGGGACGCATTTGTTCGTTGCTTTGGAGATAAATCTACTCAACGCGGCTATTTTCCCTACAAGACTTTGGACATCTTTGATTCTCCTCGGTTCTTCAATGTTTCTTATTGCTGCTATTTGGCTGGGATTGATTTCAATCCCTCGAGAGCTCACAATGAAACCTAGAAACTTTCTCGATGCCACTCCAAATGAGCATTTCAAATGATTTAACTTCATCCGATATTTTCGCAAGATACCAAACATCTCTGCCAAGTCTCGTGTATGGCTGGAGGACTGTTTCGATTTGACAAGCATATCATCCACATAAACTTCCATAGTCTTCCCTATTAAGTTATAAAACATCCTGTTGACCAAGCGTTGGTAGGTAGCTCCAGCGTTTTTCAATCCGAACGGCAAGACCACATAGCAATACAACCCCAAATTTGTAATGAAGCTCGTGTGCTCTTGATCTGGCACGTGCATAGGAATCTGGTTGTACCCGGATTATGCGTCCATGAAAGAAAGAAGTTCATGTCCCGCTGTTGAATCTACAAGCTGGTCAATTCTGGGGAGTGGGAAGCTATCTTTCGGGCAAGCTTTGTTCAAGTCTGAAAAATCAATGCATGTCCGCCACTTTCCGTTTGACTTCTTTACTAAAACAGGATTCGATATCCAGTCGGGATATGTCGAATCTCTAATAAATCTGTTCTCTTTTAGCTTCTCCACTTCCTCTTTCAGAGCTGCCGACCTCTCTGGACCCAGGACACGTCTCTTTTGCTTTACAGGCGGGTGTTTTGGGTTTATACTCAGTGAATGACTCATGATGGATGGTGATATCCCACACATGTCGGCGTGGATCCAGGCAAACACATCCAGCTTTGCCTTCAGGAAGTCAGTTAGTTCTTTGGCTCTATGTGGATCCAACTGGGATCCAATCTTCAAAACTCTTACTGGATCAGCTTCGTCAATGGGTATATCCACTGTCGCTTCATTAGGAGTTGCATTTCTAGCCTTTGGTTCCTCATCTTCTCTGGGATCCAAGTCTTCAGGCGTTCCCTTGGGCAACTCCTTCAGGGCTGATCCTTCTAATTGCTACGCCGAACCCTCCTTTGGAGGAGGCAAGGAACCTTTACTCTCGATGTTGAGTCCCTTCATCAGCATCTTTAATTCGGTAACATAGCAAGCCCGTCAGGAGACTTGATCTCCTCTCATTACTCCTGTTCCGGCTTCAGTGGGGAACTTAAGCAATAAACACCACGGGGTGATACAAGCCCTGAACTCTGCAAGGGCAGGCCTTCCCAAAAATGCGTTGTAGGGCGAATCCACGTCCAACACTACGGACTGAAGCATTCGTACACTTCGACGTTCCCCTTGCCCCAATGTTACGGGCAATTCTATATACCCCATTGGAGCTGTCTATGCCCCGTTGAAGCCTCGGATCCAACCTTCACATGGCTTCAAATCTCCTGACTCAAGTTTCATCTGATCAAATGACTTTTTAAACAAAATATTAACAGAGCTTCCATTGTCCACTAGCACGTTATGGACCAATGCAGGTCCAATGGTGGTGGTAATGACCAATGGATCTTCGGTAGGTGACTAGATTCCGGTATCATCTCTGCTACGGAACACCACGTCATCAAACATTGTCCTCTGTTGTTTCACAGGGGCAGTATCTTCCAAATCATCACACTCATCCACATCTACGTGCTTAGCTACATTAACTTATTGTTCCATTTCTCTAAAACTGTGAATAGTTGGGTGGAGTCCACCTACTATGGTGTTAATAACAATTCCCTTGCCTTTCTGCTGCGCTGTAGGCTTGGGAGCAGATTGATTCTGGTTTGGGGCCTATTCTCCTTGCCCCTGTCTCTTAGGGCAGCCTTATATTCATCCAATTTTCCTTCGCGCCGCAGCTTCTCAATCACATCTCTCAAATGTCGACATTCATTCGTTGAATGCCTATGAGTTCCATGAAATAAACAAAATTTTCCAGTTGCGATTTCTTTCTCTGTTGAGTCTCGAGGCGGCGGTCTTTTATATTGTAAAACATTGTATGTATCTAAGTAAATGTTCTCCAGAGTGTCGTTCAGCGGTGAATAATTCTCATAGGTCTGGAACCGGGGTCTTTTGTCAAAATTACTTCCTCGGTTCCTATTTATTCTGTTACCATTCGCATTACGGTTGTTGTTGCCCCTATTTCCATTATTGTTGTTTCCATTCTTTTTTCCCACATTCACTTCGACTTTCCCGGAACTTTCTCCAGACTGCTTCACGGCGACATTACTCTGAACAGTTTCTTTTGAAGCTGCTCCGGACTTTCTCTTTCTGTTTTCCCTTGCTTCCTCTCGTCTTAAATGAATATCGGCCTTTTCATAAAATAACTCTCTTGTGGGAGGTGGCTTCCCAGAAAGATAATCTCCAAACTCGGAATCAGGACCGACTCCTTCCATTAAAGCCATCAAGATGGTGGGCTCGTGCAGGTCACTGACTTCTGTTACAACTAAGTTGAAACGGTCGAGATATGACTTCAAAGACTCACCCGGCGCTTGCTTAATTATTGATAATTCAATAACATTCTTAGACTTTCGGGTGTGAAGTCGGAATTGATTCATAAAACATTCGCTTAATTCCCAAAAATTCGATATCGACCGAGGAAGTTGGGTAAACCATAACAGCGCCACGTCTTCTAAGTAGATCGGGAAAGCTTTACACTTCACTGCATCAGGGGCAGCAGCAGCATTCATAAGCCATGCGTATCGCATCAAATGTTGTCCTAGGTCGGTTCTCCTGTTGTACCTGTCCATCTGCGGCAGGTTAAAACGTCGGGGAAACTGAAAGTTGAGGATGTCATCAGTAAAGGGAGTATGGCTTCGCTCAATGCCATAATCTTCATTGGTGTAGTTCCGACTCTCAGACATGATCTGGCGTACCATAGTTCATACGTCATCGTTGGTCAAGGGCCGTTCAGGCTCCCTGGCTCTGATGTTCGGGTTTCCTCTGTGCTCCTGATCAGGGGATGCCCTCCTTCTTCGAGCCGCTTCTGCTCTGCTTTGTTCCCTACGTTCCCAGTCGATCTCGGGAGGAAGGGGCTGGAGCATTTGTCCCTGAGTGGGATTGGTAAGGTTAGGGTCTCTAGGCAATACATGGGATCCCCGCATTGGTAACAGCATGGGCTCTCTCAAGCTCGGATCATTGGGTCCTAGTACCCGTGCAGCGTCCTCGCGGGACCCCAAAGATCCGAACGTCATTTGCTCCAAATTATGAGGTCGTTCGAGCGGCCTTCTTTTGCAGGGCCATTCTTCCTCAGAAGAAGAAGACTGATCCATTTCAGTGTGATGAACCGGGGATGGGGTTCTCTGTCTGCGGAGTTTGCTAATTTCCCTGCTCATGATTCTCATATTCTCTTGCATCATAAGATTGATGCACTTGTGGATTTTCATAGCCTCCCTAGTGCTCTCAAGCATGTCAAGAAGGCGCGAAAAATCTCTTTGATTAATAGGTGCAGACGGATTGATCTGATCGTTGATCCTGGTGGCTGGAGTCGGAGCATTTGGAGGAGCTCGAGTAGAGGTTCCAGCATCACCTAGTGACGGATCGGATCAGAGCTGAGCAATCTGTTCGGGTCGGAGCTGGGAAACTTGTTCGGATCGTAGCAGAGCAACTTGTTCGGATCGGTTCGGGTTAGGGGAGTGCACTTCTTCAGATTCTCCTACTCAGATCGGATCGGAGCTCTCTCCTTGAGTTCGGTTCGGATTTCCTGAACCTGTCTGATCCGCTCCCGAGCTCTGCCCACGAGACCTTGTCACAACCGGGTTTTGCTGATCTTCACCAACTCCGTTCCCTCGACTTGTTTGAACTTCCTTGCCTTTTCCTTTGGCCATATTTCTTCAACAATCAACCAACAAATATTCAAAAGCCTCGAAACTTGAGGATTAACTTTTTTGAACTCAACGGTCCAAAAAGTAGAACGATAATCCAGAAAAACAGAGAATTCAAATGGTTCTTAGTGAAAGCACCAAAATGTTAGACCAAAAAGTAATCCTAACACCCAAATTGACTAAAATCGAAATAAAATAAGATAAAAAAATAAAATGGAGACACAGGATTTATAGTGGTTCGGCATCGAAAAGCCTACGTCCACTTTATAATCACTTTCCTCGATGATATAGACGTAAATACAATGAGATATTCACTCAATTTCACTCACTTTTCATGTACGTTCACTCAATTATCTCAAAATATACTTTAGATGAAGATTTGGATTGTTTGGGAATGCTGGAATTCGGTTCTCAAAGGTGTTTGAACTCTCAGAGTGCCAAAAAGATCCTTTCAAATGTCTCTTGACGGGGTATTTATAGGTGGAAATTCACTCAGAATCCGGTTCGGGTCGGAGCTACGTGGCTTTCATCCCATCGTTCCCGGGCTCAGATGGATTATAGTGTTGTCGGCGCACCAGATTAGTGGTCATCATGGGTAGGAAATGGTTATAACTACCCCGAACATCTAGGAGATCGTGTGGTGGAGCGATATGGTATGTTGGGTTCGGTTCGGAAGAGCGAGCAGAAGGGGTTCGGATATGGGCATCCGATCCGACCTGAGCTGAACCTGAGTCCTTGTCCATTTTGCTCTGTTCCGTCCCGAACTGGTAGTGGCCCTCCGATCCGATTGCGTAGTAGCTCTCCGATCTGACCCGATGCTTTTTAAGAAGAAATGTTCTTCAACGCTTGACATCTCGACCTTGTGTTGCCTAGTTCACAAAGTAGGCTAACAAAGTTAATGGTCAATATTCGTGAACGGTCACTGCGCGGCGCATTCTATTCAGGCCATTATATACATTATATATATATATCCTCGATTTCCATTTAAATCATATTTTATGAATTCGTTTCTAAATTAATTTTAAATACGATTTCCACTTCCATTTCCATTTAATTCAAAACTGAACATTCCTTTATGAATTTGTTTTAAATTCATTTTAAAACGATTTCAATTTCATTTTAGTTTTCAAATCAAAATTGAATATTCCTTAATATATTCATTTTAAATTCATTTTAAAATGATTTCGATTCTCAAATCCAAATTGAATATTCCTTATCATTAAAATTTTAAAATGATAATATTTTCAAAATATCAGATTTTGAATTCCATTTCTTTTTTGTATTCATTATCAAATGAATTAAATCGATCGATAAGCCTGTTCGGGTTAAAATGGCATTTCAAAACTTAACCAGGCTTCACATTTTTTCGTGTCCATCCAAAATCGAACATCAAAATCACATTTTGATTATTCACTGAATATTATTTTAAAATAATCGTTAATTCTGAACTGGAATCAAACTCAATCAATTACCATATAATTTTAGTTATATGGATTTCATACATCGCACGTATACAAAAATAAAGATGAACAATCATTAGAAATTCATACAACATCCAGAGTGCATTTTACAACTGTATAAGCATTAAAATAAATAAATAATTCTTACACAGTCTGTCAACCCATCAATTGACATACAACTAAATAATTAGGATTAGTGTATGCCAAATATTATCCCAATAACCCGTGTGCGGTTTCAACCAACAAATACTATTTATTATTTGTGCAGTTGGGCGATATGTAAAATTTATCGTCCTGATCATTATCAGTTAAATGGGTGTACATAAACAAACCGTACGATTTGTAAATGAATATTTATTTCATTTTAGGAGAATTTTACACAGCGTATATAAAATTTTTATGTATCGCATATATATAAATAATTCATACAATGCATATACATATATTTTATTTACTCTGTTTCAATATCACAGTCACAATACACAATATAGTCAATTTTCCCGAAAATACATTCAAATCACACAAATCATCCATTATTTGTATAAAATGTAGTGTCAGGAGCTACTAAGCTTCGTCTGCAACCTATTATATAATAACTGTAAAATAATTTGAGTGAGAGAGAGTTCTCACATTCGTTTCCACTCCACCAGTTTTTATTTCTGAATAGTTTGGATTTGAATTTGGTTGAAATTCTAACGTGCTCCGTTTCTGTCCCAGTCATTTCCACGGCGTAGTGTTTGTTGTCACGATCGCAACGCAACTTAAATCGTCGGATTTCGACCTCGTATGAAAGAGTTACGGGTTTTTAATTATTGTATGATTAAATAATTAATTAATTAAGTATTAATCCTATTTTCACTCTCCCTGTAACCTTTAATCCTTCTTCTTGGAAAGAAATCGAACCACAAAACGCATCGTCCCTCCTTCTCTCTCCTCCACGCATGCCAATCTCCACTGCCTTAAACGATAAGGACTCACCCCGTCAACCGCCGTCAGCCACTCCTCTAACGTCGGCGACACTCCAAAGTCCGCACCCCCAGTGCCCAATATCCTATGCGAACGAACTAGGTAGAAGCTCGAAAATCGAGCAATCCTCTCCACAATAATCCATCATGACCGTTGAATTTATAAAACTTGTGTTCCTCTTTAATTTTGTGTTTTGAAGTTTTTGAAATCGTTTAATGGATTCGAAGATCTAAACGAATTAAAACCAGATGATTTCTGCCTTCAATCTCTTTTGAACAGCGGCTGGTTTTTGGAAAGTGAATTTAGGGTTTTAACGTTATTTTTTAATTTATATACATTTATATTTTACTTAGTTCCAATAATATGTGTTTTTCAATCCGAACTCCAAATCAAACCCAACTACTGTTGCCCTAGCTAAATATCCCTATTCCGGACACAGTGGAATATGTTTCGTAAGCCAATTCGACTATTTCGATCGGTTTTCATGAAAATAAATTATAAATCAATATATATTGAATTTGAACGTACATTTTAATTTACCGGGGCCACATACTGACTCCAAAAATTCTAGATAAATAAATCTTGCTATGTTTCGATGGTATGGTCCTAACAAAACTAATTTCGTCGAATTTGGAGATCGTTTGAAAATTGGCCTTTTTTCTGGTTGATTAAATTTAAACTGAATTGACAAAGCACGTTTAAATTTACTGCGCTCACATATTAATTCTAAAAATTATGAAAATTGGAATCTAGCAATTATTTGGCATTCCAGATCCAACAAAAGTGGTTTCGCTGAAAACGGAGGTCGTTTGCAAAATGGCTATTTTTAAGGGATATATATTATATTAAAAAATATATAAATTCCATAGTGACTATTTTGAATTCTAAACTGGACATATCTTTCAATTTATAAAGTTAAATCTCAGTTTCTTACATACGTTAGAAAGATATAGCCAAACGGATTCAAATATTTCTGGTTTTATTGAAATTTGATTTATTTTAAATCCTATACATTCATTTAAAATTTAAAATCGAATTTTCAAACTACTGTGCTGTAACAACCCGGAAAATACGATCCAACTGAAAATTTTTAAATTGGTTATTTGAAAGGAATTTGAACAATTGAAATAGAATATTTCAATAAAATAGTGAATTAGAAATAGTGAGTCAGCTTGAAGATTTGAATTCAGACTTTGACTAACTGCGCATGGTGGAAAATATAACGGATTTTAGCGAGACCAAAAATATTTAAATCTGTTTATCAATACCTTTCTAACGAATCTGAAAAATCGAAGTTTCATAATGGGAATCAAAAGTTATGGCCGAATGAATTTTCAGAAAGGTCGTTATATAGAATATATAGCCAAGGAAAATAGATATTTTTCAAACGACCTCGGAATTCGACGAAACCACTTTTGTTGGGTCCGGGATGTCAAACTATTGCTAGTTTCCAAATTTCATAATTTTGAAGCTAGCATGCGTGCGTGGCAAAAGAAAATGTGTTTGGTCAATTTCTGTTAAATTGGATCGACCAGAAAATGGCCATTTTTCAAACGATCTCAGAATTCGACGAAACTAATTTTGTTGGGACCGTAGCGTCAAAACATAGCTAGATTTATTTTTCTGGAATTTTTCGAATCAGTTTGTGGCCCTGGCAAATTGAAATGTACGTTCAAAGTTAAAAATTAAATGTTTTATACTTTAATTTGAAAAATAACCGACTGTAACAGTCGAATTGGCCAACGAAACATATCCCTTTGTGTCCGGGATGGGGGTAATTAGCTAGGGACGACAGTCATTGGATTTGAATTGGTGTCCGTGTGGAGAAACACTATTTAAAAATTTATTAAAACTATGGGCCAATCAGAATTTTCCTTTCATTATTTTAAAAAAAAAAGTCAGAAACCCTTTTTTCTCTATCGATCGACGATCGACATCGTTCGCCGCTTCTCCCCCAAATCGCCGCCGCCACAGGCGATTTCAGCCTGCGCCACCCCTGACCTCGACGCGCCTCCCTCTCCTCTTCCAATCCGACCCTACCCCGACCCCTATCGCCTCCTCCATCGCCAGTAACATCCACCCAAAGTCGACCACTTTCCGCCGCCGCCCCGATCGCCAGAGACCACCGAACCACCTCAAACCACCCTACGCCGACTCCCCTCTCCTCCCTCTTCCACGTCATCACCTCTGATCATCCTATCGTGCCTCAGTTCTCCCTAAAACTGCAATACTAGTTTTGAACCATCGATAAAGTTAAGTTCTTTTTGATGTTTGAACTTTTAAAATCATATCTTTATGGTGTGTTGACAAAATTCGATGAAACAGGAAACATCGGGACCGCAAGGAAGCTCTCTACCACATAGAAGAGACCGCGGATTTTTCTGAGTCATCTACGATTTTTATCACTCCAAAAGCTAATGTGAGAAATCTAAATTAAGTGAATTTGAATGGAAAATGTCGTGTATAAATTACATAAGCGAAAAATAAATTACACATGTGTTGTATACTTCATGTACATGCGTTGTGTAAGCTATATAAGCGAAGTATGAATTATACATGCACAGAATAATTGATATATGTGTTGAAATTATAATTTTAATTATATATATATATATATATATATATATATATATATACTCCCCTCGTCCACAAACCATGGACGATATTTATTGTTGTGTATTGGTGTGAAATATTGGATGAAAATGCGAATGGTTGAATAATTGTTTGTGGTTGATATTGATTGGTTGTAGTTGAAAAATACCCATTGGTGATTGAAATAAATTGGAAATAATTGTGGAAATAAAAAAAACATCCCGCCTGCGTGCGAATTAGATGCGTGAATCCCCATTGTCAAAAACCGCGAGGTTTTAAGGTAGAGCGAGGAGCCGTACTAGGGACGGTGCTGGTTTTAACTACCCTACCGTTATGCTGCCGAAATTTTGAATAAGATTCATGTGTTAGAACTATTTTCATATGTTGAAATTAAAGCCATGTGTTGAAACCATACCTATGTGTGGAAATGCTCATGTGTTGAGAAGTGATGTGTGAAAATTAAAGTCATATGTGAATGAATGAAGTGTTTAAACAATAAAAATCACATTTTTATAATATATATGAAATGTAAAATATTCGCCTTATATATAAATAGTTTCAACAATAAAAATTTCAATTTTCTTATATGTACAACATATATAAATATCCACGTGTGGAAATGCTCATGAGTTGAGAAGTGTGTGTATTGGAAAAGTTCATGTGTTGAATTAAAAAAAAAAGGTCGAACAATAAAAACTACATTTTTATTGAAATTATGAAGTGTTAAAAACATTCATGTGTAGAATAAATATTCTGAATGATAAAAATATCATTTTTATCATATATGTGATATGCTAAATATATGTGAGCGTTGAAATAAATATTTGTGAAAGAAATATTATTTTTAACATGCATAGGAACTAAATAAAATAGTCATGTGTTGAAATATATTTTAGTTCGCCAAAATTATCATCTTTGAAATGTGAAGTGTTAAAAATAACCACTTGTTCAAATAAATATGCATGAGTTGAAATATTCATTAATTAGCTAATGATATGATTTTTGCTTATGCGTGTAACATTAGAATGAATGGTGTTTTTAAACCAAAGTGAATCAAATATGAAGTTGAATGGATAATGATAAGTGATAAGAATTGCATATATGTACATGCATATTTATTGAACAAGTTATAGCAAAGAGGCTAGAGAAGAGGAATAAAATTTTGTGCCCGACAAATAGGTACATGTTTACTGTTTTGTTTGGGTGATGATTTTATGAGCCTGTTGGCTAGCCGCTTGGCTTTTTCTTTTTCTTTTTGAGATGAGACGCCCGTGTGGCTATTTGGGAATTTTCCCAGCCCCTCCCGTACAGAGGAGGTTATGGCGAAATTTTCCAAAATTTAAAGGCGTTAGTGAAATATATGAAGTGAAAACAATATAGGAATTTTTGAATGAACTATATTTATATGAATATATAAATATAAATAAAATTAAAACGAAACGTGGCCGTGCAGTTCGTGTTTTGAAACTGTGATTTCAAACAACTAGTACGGGAAATCCGACCATTGGATTTTCCCGAAACCGCAATCGTTGGGTTCGCCTTGGAAATATCTTTCCAACGACACCAACTTTGTAAAGATCCGATGGTTGAATTGTCTGGAATGGTTAATTCAAATCTGAAGAAAAACAGCGCCAGAAACGATTATATATATATATATATAATTAAATTAAATCGAAAAACAACGCTGCAGTGCGTAAATTGAAATCGTAACTTCAAATGGCTAGTGTGGAAGATCCGATCATCGGATTTTCCTGAAACTGAAACCGTTGGATTCGTTTTGAAATGATCTTTCTAATGATATAAAATTTGTGAAGATCCAACAGTTAGATTTTCAGATATGTGTAAAACAAATTTAGTGAAAAATAGCGCCAGTGCATCGGCACGACCTGAATCGTTGTTTAATTAAATATGGCCGTTTTAAATGAATAAAAATGGCGATATATCGTTATAAAACTCTATAGACGATATAGAGTGGAACTAAACCAATTTTGTTGTGTTTGCTTGATATGTGATGGTTGAATGTATTTAACATGAAAATTATAACTAAAGAACTGAAATGTGAATGTTGAATAGTCCGACCATGTGATATACCGATTTGAAAATCTAAATATACGTGGGTTATTTGAAAAGGCCGAGTTCATCTCATTTCAAATAATCAATCGACGTTGAGAAGTCGAAGAGTCGAAGATGGTTGAAGACCGACGATCTTCACATTGGATGGATGGGCGCTACTGATGCTCGTGATTGGAGTAGCTACCGTGAAGGAGCCGAAGTAGTAGCCGTCCAAACATACTGTTGATTGCACGGATATGCGAGGAATTTGGTGCCTCCGGTTTCGTTCAAACCCAGAACGGACTTGTAAATGGACTGTGTGTCTGACATTGGATTTTGTTTTGTGCTGATTGATCTTTGTTAAATATATATCTGTTTGGCGGCGGAGAATTTATTCTCTTGCTTAACGCCCTTCTCTGAGACGTACGAGCTCAGAGGTAATGTATTGATAGAAATCAGTCGCATGTAGTGGATTGCCTGTGTGGCACGCCTAAGTGGCATATGATCAAGGCTTCTGTTGCAAAGAAAAGTCTTGTGGTTGATGATCAAAGCATGGTCTGTGTGACGTAGCTTTGTGTATAACGTGAATTTGCGAGCCTCACACCCCGGTATGAGTCAAAAACGGGAGACGGACCGCTGGGAGAGCACGACGTTTCTTTCTAGCTAAGTTGGTGTCAGTGACCTACCAGCCCTGACATTATATATACTTTTCACCTGTGTGGTTGTTGGAATGCGAGGCGCTTCGATTATAGGTCTATAAGGACCGGGAAACGTGTGTTCAGGAATTGCTAATCCTCAAAAGTAAGAGAGGACCGGCCCAGCCGATTCCAAGGACCGCTGTGTGCGATCTTGAGACATTTGCTAGAGTGTCTCGAATCGGAGAGGAGCTTGCCCCTTGCCTCGGCTCATGAAGGAATCCAATTTCCAGTACGAAATGTGCGAATGTGATTGCATTATTAGTATGGCGACATGGTATATGGTACCCATGCCGTCTAGGATTGATGTTTATGATTGAAATCGCTTTTGAAACATATATGCAATAGTAATAATATCAAACACTTTTGTTTTATACGTATGAAGCATTTTTGGCCATTATAAGGTAAAACTCTATCCTCCAGCTTGCGTTGCATTGTGTGATGGGACCTGAGTCTTATAATGGCTTCATTTTATAAAAAAGCATTGCGATGATTTAATCATTTACTTTATTTCATGCACTAGCACTCATTGGAGTAAACCCGTTCCGCTAAAGTGGCGTGGTCCTTTGATTTTCCTTATTATTATTGTTAATAAGTTAAGTAGATTTCTCATACCAGTCCCATGACTGAATCGTAGTTTGTTTCACCTTGCAAACTCGGGTGCCCTCATTTTCACATGGGCAGCCTAGTTACAGGTATCTGGTGCACCTTTTGGATCATGGCGAGGCTTGACTACACCGTGCTGACTTTGACTCTTTCCGCCATGATAGTATATGTATTATGATTTCGCCTTTGGCGATGTAGACTGATATTTATTTTGTGTACTCTTTATGTATGATTCCGCCTCTGGCGATGGTGACTGATTATGTATTATTATGCACTAAGTTGTATGCTGCACCGTGCTCTCTGATGTGGCGATATCTATATGATTCTGCTGTCATATATGTGTAAATTATTCTATTTTATGTTTATGCTATTATCTGTGATCTGCTAATGATGATTGATGTGTTATATTCCAATGATTATCCTTAACACCGTGTCACGGGGTTTTGGGATAGTCACAGCTGGTATCAGATCTTTGGTTAACCTTAGTTCTGGAGTCTAACACATTAAACACTTCGTCAAAATAGAATCAATAGTATTCTAAGGCGAGTAGCTCAATATAGATAGGACTAGTAAAGTCCTAGAATGAGGCAAGCAGAATAGCAAAAACAATTTGATCAGTCCATCGTTATCTTTCCTTAAGTTTTTCTGCTTAACCATGCAATAAATTATCGTTTCTGTAAGCTGACTCTTTTGTTGCTTATACAGAATTTGAAAAATGGCTACCCGAGTAGCCGCCGCTAGAGGAGGCCGTGCTGGCCGTAGCAGAGGACGTGGAGAAGTCCCAGTTGAAGAAGGACCCTTGATACAACCACCGGCCGCTCAATACTTCGAGCTGGACCGCGTAGCTAAGAGATACAAAAACCTAGGAGGCAAGACCTTCTCGGGAACTGGCACAATAATAGAGGCCCTTGCATGGCTCAAAACATGCGAGAAAATACTAGAAGGCCTAAGGCTTGGAGATCAAGATAAAGCTATTATGCGTTCCTGGCTTATGCAAGAACAAGCTGAACTATGGTGGGAATCACTCACCGCCGGGAATAGAGAAGCTGGAAGAACCTGGGACGGATTCAAAGAACTCTTCAAAGAGAAATATGTCCCGGAACAAGCCATAGAACGCATGCACGATGACTTCGCCAACCTCGAGCAGGGGGATCTTTCAATGAAGGATTATCTGAATAAATTTACACAGTTGTGCCCCTATGCTCCGGAGCTTGTCGCCACTGCAAAGTCCAAGAATAAGAGGTTTATCCTCGGGCTGAAGCGCCAGTATCATGATAGAGCAATGGCCCACATCAAGCTGGGATTTAATGAATTGGTGGAAATGACATGCAACTACGAAGACCTTGACCAAAGGCACCAGGAGCAGGATCGCGCTAAAAGCCAAGCCGGGAACAAACGCAAGCCTGCTGTGAATCAAGCTGAGTCCAGCCAAGCAGTATCCTCGAAACCATAGACTGGCAAGCCGCCAAGAGGAAGCTGCTATAACTGTGGCAAGATGGGGCACTTCTCCAATGTCTGCACAGCCCCGAAGAGGCAGAAGAAAAATTCACAAGGTTCAAGCCAGGGTTCTCAGAACCCTCGCTCCTGCTTTAATTGCCGAAAGACGGATCATCTTGTCAAAAACTGACCTTTGCTGAAAAAGGCCGTAGTAGCTCATGTCTATGACGGGTCGAGCCCGCCAGCTGCTTCCGATGGAGCAGGTAAACCCGATGTTTTGGGAGGTACCCTTACAATTAAAAATATTCATGTTTCTGTATTGTTTTACATGGGTGCATCACGTAGTTTTATTGCTAGCAACACAGTGCACAAATTAAAGTTAAAACAGAGAAAGCTTAAAGAATCGGTTGAAGTTCGTAACCCGATAGGAGGATCTCTCATTCTCAGTTCATATTGTAAAGTACCTGCTTCTTTTTCTCGATTCAAGTTTCCCTTTGATCTAATCGTCATGGATATCCCGGAATTCGATATCATTCTCGGGCTTGATTGGTTAACGAAATACGAAGCCGAAGTAAAGTGTGCAGAACGAATAGTAAAAATTCGAACGAAGCTTGGATATATTACTGTACCATGCCATGGTTCGAATCCGGATATAGAAGAATTTTGGTCTGCATTAGAAGTTATCCCCACTTCCCTAGAAAAGATTCCTATTGTCAGAAACTATGTGGATGTGTTTGAAGAAGTTGAAAATTTACCGCCGCAAAGAGAAATAGAATTCAGAATCGATCTAATTCCCAATGCCAGACCAGTGGTACATCCAATTCGCTGAATGCGTCCAAAGGAAAAAGAAGAATTAGGTGATCAAACTCGTCGACTGTTGTGCAAGGGTCTAATCAGACCTAGCTTTTCTAATTGGGGTGCAGCTGTAGTGTTTGTCCCAAAGTAAGACGGTACTCTTCGATTGTGTGTTGATTACCGAGACCTCAACAAACAGACGCTCAAAAACAAATACCCATTACCCCGTATCGATGATCTGCTAGACCAATTAAATAGGGCGAGAGTATTTTCCCGAATGGACCTAGCTACAGGTTTTCATCAATTGAGAATAGCAGAAGAGTGTGTTCCTTTGACAGCTTTCAGAGGTCCAGACATATTTTATGAATGGTTAGTAATGTCGTTCGGCCTGTGCAATGCTCCAGCATACATTGTCGATCTAATGAATAGAGTGTTCAGGGGAGTTTTGAATAAATTTGTCCTCGTATTCATCGATGATATTTTAATCTACTCCAAATCAAAACCCGAGCATGAAAAACACTTAGAACAAGTATTGGAGATTCTAAGGAAGAATGTCTTCAAAGCCAAATTCTCTAAATGTGTCTTATGGCAAGAAGAAGTGAAGTTTCTTGGCCATATTGTGTCAAAGAAAGGGATTTATGTAGATCCAAGCAAAATAACAGCGATTCAAGACTGGAAACAACCCACTACACCCACAGAGGTTAGAAGTTTTATGGGGTTCGCTAGTTATTATCAAAAGTTCGTTAAGGATTTTTCAAAGATATCTGGTCCGTTAATGAAGCTCACTAAGAAGCATGAGAAATTTAAGTGGACTTTCGACTGTGAAGAAGCTTTCCAGGAATTGAAATCGAAACTAACAACAACTCCAGTGTTAACCGTTATTTATGGCAATCAGGATTTGACGGTTTGGACAGATGCTTCTATCAGAGGTCTTGGTGTAGTGTTAATGCAAAGAGGCCAAGTAGTCGCTTATGCAAGACGCCAACTGAAACCGCATGAGAAGAATTATGTAACTCATAATCTTGAGTTGCTAGCTATCGTTTTTGCTTTGAAAATATGGAGGCATTATTTATTGGGCGAGAAATTTGTACTGTACACAGATCATCAATCATTGAAGTATTTATACACCCAGAAAGACCTAAATTTGAGACAGCAGCGTTGCCTAGAATTTCTTGCTGCGTATGATCTCGATATCCTGTATACGCCGGGAAAGGCTAACGTTGTAGCGGATGCGCTTAGTAGAAAAACCACAATCATTGCCAATCTTATAATTACGCCTGGATTGATTGATAAGAAATGTGCTCTCCAAAGGAATGATTATTTCATTCAAAGGATCAGAGGGATAATCCTGAAGGGAGAGCCCTCAAGTTTTCAGATAGATAATGAAGAGGTTCTGAGATTAAATAGGAGAATATGTGTTCCCAATATTCCTGAGCTCAAAAGAGAAGTGCTAGATTAATGCCATAAATCCAAACTTTGCATTCATCCTGGTGTGAGTAAAATGTACAACGATATCAAACGCACTTTCTGGTGGAAGGCAATGAAGAGGGATATTTCTTTGTATGTTAGCAGATGTCCTACTTGTCAATTAGTCAAGAGCTACCAACAGAAGCTAGATGGATTGTTGCAACCGTTGGAAGTCCCAGGTTGGAAATGGGAACATATTTCCATGGATTTCATATATGGTTTGCTGCGAACCAGGAAAGGTAATGACAGCATTTGGGCAATCGTAGATCGCTTCATGAAGACTGCCCATTTCATACCTGTCAGATCCAATAGAACCGCTCAAAGTCTAGCACAGATATATTTCAAAGAAATCTTTAAGCTGCATGGAATTCTCATCAGCATAGTCAGTGATAGAGACCCAATATTTGCTAGAAAATTCTGGGAGGCATTCCAGACAGAATTGGGAACGAAACTGAATATGAGCACCGCTTATCACCCTCAAACAGATGGCCAAACTGAGCGGGTGAATAGAATTCTACAAGATTTAATACGGGCTTGTATAATTGATTTTGGTGTATCATGGGAAGATCACTTGCATTTGGAAGAATTCTCATATAATAATAGCTATCAAGCAAGCTTGAGAATGTAACCATTTGAAGCATTATATGGCAGACGGTGCAGATTTCCAGCATGTTGGGTAGAACCTGGCAATAGACTTGTGTTAGGACCCGATATGATTCGAGAAGCATCTGATAAAGTGGTCTTCATCAAAAACGATTGAGAACCGCGCGAAGCCGACAGAAAAGTTATGCAGATTCTAGAAGAAGAAATTTGACATTTGCTGTTGGTGACCATGTTTATTTGAAAGTTTCTCTGATGAGAGGAGTAATCAGATTTGGCAAAACTGGGAAGTTGGCACCGAGATTTATTGGTCCCTTTCCTATACTCGAACGAATTGGAACTCTTGCTTATAGGGTTCAATTACCAGATTGGTTGCCTGGAATGCATGATGTATTTCACGTATCACAACTTAGAAGACATGTGCATGATCCAGACCTTGTTGTAGAAGAAGCAGCGCAAAAGGATATAGACATAACTCCAGAATTAGTAGTCAGAAGAGAGCCATTAAAGATTGTTGGTGAAGAAACTAGAGAACTAAGAAGCAAAAAGGTTCATTTAGTTAAAGTGTAGTGGAGTAGTGATCCTAGAGACTGTACTTGGGAGACTGAGAAAAGCATTAAGCAAGCTTACCCAAATGCAGAGTGGACATCTCTGACTAACTCCGGTGCAAGGTACCTTTACAATACTTTGCATTTACATTTTGTTTCCTACTTTATGGTTGTTTCCTTTTCGAGGACGAAAAGTTTTAAGTGGGGGAGATTGTAACAACCCGGAAAATACAAGCCAATTTAAAACTTTTAAATTGGTTATTTTAAAGGAATTTGAACAATTGAAATAGAATATTTCAATAAAATAGTGAATTAGAAATAGTGAGTCAGCATAAAGATTTGAATTCAAACTTTGACTAACTGTGCAGGGTGGAAAATATAACGGATTTTAGCAAAACCAAAAATATTTAAATCTTTTTATCAATACCTTTCTAACGAATCTGAAAAATCGAAGTTTCATAACGGGAATCAAAAGTTATGGCCGAATGAATTTTCAGAAAGGTCGCTATATAGAATATATAGCCAAGAAAAATAGATATTTTGCAAACGACCTCCGAATTCGACGAAACCACTTTTGTTGGGTCTGGGATGTCAAACTATTGCTAGGTTTCAAATTTCATAATTTTTGAAGCTAGTATGTGAGCGTGGAAAAAGTAAATGTGTTTGGTCAATTTCTATTAAATTGCATCGACCAGAAAATGGTTATTTTTCAAACGATCTCAGAATTCGACGAAACTAGTTTTGTTGGGACCGTAGCATCAAAACATAGCTAGATTTATTTTTCTGGAATTTTTCGAATCAGTTTGTGGTCCTGAAAAATTGAAATGTACGTTCAAAGTTAAAAATTAAATGTTTTATACTTTAATATGAAAAATAACTGAATGTAACAGTCGAATTGGCCAACGAACCATATCCCATTGTGTCCGGGATGAGGGTAATTAGCTAGGGACGACAGTCGTTGGGTTTGAATTGGTGTCCGTGTGGAGAAACACTATTTAAAAATTTATTAAAACTATGGGCCAATCAGAATTTTCCTTTCATTATTTTTAAAAACAAAAAAAAGTCAGAAACCCTTTATTTTCTCTCCCGATCGACGATCGACATCGTTCGCCGCTTCTCCCCCGAATCGCCGCTGCCACAGACGATTTCAGCCTGCGCCACCCCCTACCTCGACGCGCCTCCCTCTCCTCTTCCAATCCGACCCTACCCCGACCCCTATCACCTCCTCCATCGCCAGTAACGTCGAACCAAAATCGACCACTTTCCGCCGCCGCCCCGATCGCCAGAGACCACCAAACCACCTCAAACCACCCTGCGCCGTCTCCCCTCTCCTCCTCTTCCACGTCATCACCTCTGATCATCCTATCGTGCCTCGGTTCTCGCGAAAACTACAACCCTAGTTTTGAAGCATCGATAAAGGTCAGTTCTTTTTGATGATTGAACTTTGAAAAATCATATCTTTATGGTGTGTTAACGAAATTCGATGAAACATGAAACATCGGGACCACAAGGAAGCTCTCTACCACATAGAAGAGACCGCGGGTTTTTCTGAGTCATCTATGATTTTTAGCACTCCGAAAACCAATGTGAGAAATCTAAATTAAGTGAATTTGAATGGAAAATGCCGTGTATAAATGATATAAGAGAAATATAAATTACACACGTATTGTATACCTCATGTACATGCGTTGTGTAAGCTATATAAGCGAAGTATGAATTATACATGCATAGAATAATTGATATATGTGTTGAAATTATAATTTTATATATATATATATATATATATATATATATATATATATATATACTCCCCTCGTCCACAAACCATGGACGATATTTATTGTTGTGTATTGGTGTGAAATATTGGATGAAAATGTGAATGGTTGAATAATTGTTTGTGGTTGATATTAATTGGTTGTGGTTGAAAAATAAGCATTGGTGATTGAAATGAATTGGAAATAATTGTGGAAATAAAAATAAAACATGCCGCCTGCGTGCGAATTAGATGCATGAATCCACATTGTCAAAAACTGCGAGGTTCTAAGGTAGAGCGAGGAGCCATACTAGGGACGGTGCCGGTTTTAACTACCCTGCCGTTATGCTACCGAAATTTTCAATAAGATTCATGTGTTAGAATTATTTTCATATGTTGAAATTAAAGTCATGTGTTGAAACCATACCCATGTGTGGAAATGTTCATGTGTTTAGAAGTGATGTGCGAAAATTAAACTCATATGTGAATGAATGAAGTGTTTAAACAATAAAAATCACATTTTTATAATATATATGAAATATGTAAAATATTCGCCTTATATATAAATAGTTTCAACAATAAAAATTTCATCTTTCTTATATGAACAACATATATAAATATCCATGTGTGGAAATGCTCATGAGTTGAGAAGTGTGTGTATTGGAAAAGTTCATGTGTTGAATTAAAAAAAAGGTCGAACAATAAAAACTACATTTTTATTGAAATTATGAAGTGTTAAAAACATTCATGTGCTGAATAAATATTTTGAATGATAAAAATATCATTTTTATCATATATGTGATATGATAAAGATATGCGAGCGTTGAAATAAATATTTGTGAAAGAAATATTATTTTTAACATGCATAGGAACTAAATAAAATAGTCATGTGTTGAAATATATTTTAGTTCGCAAAAATTATCATCTTTGAAATTTGAAGTGTTAAAAATAGCCACTTGTTCAAATAAATATTCATGAGTTGAAATATTCATTAATTAGCTAATGATATGATTTTTTCCTATGCATGTAACATTAGAATAAATGGTGTTTTTAAACAAAAGTGAATCAAATATGAAGTTGAATGGATAATGATAAGTGATAAGAATTGCATATATGTACATGCATATTTATTGAACAGGTTATAGCAAAGAGGCTAGAGAAGAGGAATAAAATTTTGTGCCCGACAAATAGGTACACGTTTACTGTTTTGTTTGGGTGATGATTCTATGAGCCTGTTGGCTAGCCGCTTGGCTTTTTCTTTTTCTATTTGAGATGAGACGCCCGTGTGGCTATTTGGTAATTTTCCCAGCCCCTCCCGTACAAAGGAGGTTATGGCGAAATTTTCCAAAATTTAAAGGCATTAGTGAAATATTTGAAATGAAAACGATATAGGAATTTTTGAATGAACTATATTTATATAAATATATAAATATAAATAAAATTAAAACGAAACGTGGCCATGCAGTTCATGTTTTGAAACCGTGATTTCAAACGACTAGTACGGGAAATCCGACAAATGGATTTTCCCGAAACCACAACCGTTGATTTTGCCTTGGAAATATCTTTCCAACGACACCAACTTTGTAAAGATCCGACGGTTGGATTGTCTAGAATGTTTAATTCAAATCTGAAGAAAAACAGCGCCAGAAACGATTATATTTATATGTATATAAAAATATAATTAAATTAAATCAAATAACGACGCTGCACTTCGTAAATTGAAATCGTAACTTCAAATGGTTAGTGTGGAAGATCCGACCGTCGGATTTTCCCGAAACTGAAACTGTTGGATTCGTTTTGAAATGATCTTTCTAATGATATAAAATTTGTGAAGATCCAACGGTTAGATTTTCAGATATGTGTAAAAAAAAAATTTGTGAAAAATAGCGCCAGTGCATCGGCACGACCTGAATCATCGTTTAATTAAATATGGCCGTTTTAAATGAATAAAAATGGCGATATATCATTATAAAATACTATAGACGATATAGAGTGGAAATAAACCAATTTGGTTGTGTTTGCTTGATATGTGATGGTTGAATGTATTTAACATGCAAATTACAACTAAAGAACTGAAATGTGAATGTTGAATAGTCCAACCATGTGATAAATTGATTTGAAAATCTAAATATACGTGGGTTATTTGAAAAGGCCGAGTTCATCTCATTTCAAATAATCGATTGACGTTGAGAAGTCGAAGACGGTTGAAGGCCGACGATCTTCACATTGGATGGATGGGCGCTACTGAATCTCGTGATTGGAGTAGCTACCGTGAAGGAGCCGAAGTAGTAGCCGTCCAAACAAACTGTTGATTGCACGGATATGCGAGGAATTTGGTGCCTCCGGTTTCGTTCAAACCCAGAACGGACTTGTAAATGGACTGTATGTCTGACGTTGGATTTTGTTCTGTGCTGATTGATCTCTGTTAAATATATATCTATTTGGCGGCGGAGAATTTACTCTCTTGCTTAACGCCCTTCTCTGAGACGTACGAGCTCAGAGGTTATGTATTGATAGAAATCAGTCGCATGGAGTGGATTGCCTGTGTGGCACACCTAAGTGGCATATGATCAAGGCTTCTTTTGCAAAGCAAAGTCTTGTGGTTGATGATCAAAGCATGGTCCGTGTGACGTAGCTTTGTGTATAACGTGAATTTGCGAGCCTCACCACCGGTATGAGTCAAAAACGGGAGACGGACAGCTGGGACAGCACGACGTTTCTTTCTAGCTAAGGTGGTGTCAGTGACCTACCAGCCCTGACATTATATATACTTTTCACCAGTGTGGTTGTTGGAATGCGAGGCGCCTCGATTATAGGTCTGTAAGGACCGGGAAACGTGTGTTCAGGAATTGCCAATCCTCAAAAGTAAAAGAGGACTGGCCCAACTGATTCCAAGGACAGCTGTGTGCGATCCTGAGACATTTGCTAGAGTGTCTCGAATCGGAGAGGAGCTTGCCGCTTGCCTCGACTCATGAAGGAATCCAATTTCCAGTATGAAATATGCGAATGTTATTGTATTACTAGTATGGCGACATGATATATGGTACCCATGCAGTCTAGGATTGATATTTATGATTGAATTCGCTTTTGAAACATATATGCACTAGTAATAATATCAAACACTTTTGTTTTATACGTATGAAGCATTTTTGGCCATTATAAGGTAAAACTTTATCCTCCGGCTTGCGTTGCATTGTGTGATGGGACCTGAGTCTTATAATGGCTTCATTTTATAAAAAAGCATTGCGATGATTTGATCGTTTACTTTATTTCATGCACTAGCACTCACTGGAGTACACCCGTTCCGCGAAAGTGGCATGGTCCTTTGATTTGCCTTATTATTATTATTAATAAGTTAAGTAGATTTCTCATACCGGTCCCATGACTGACTCGTAGTTTGTTTCACCTTGCAAACTCGGGTGCCCTCATTTTCACACGGGCAGCCTAGTTATAGGTATCTGGTGCACCTTTTGGCTCATGGCGAGGCTTGACTACACCGTGCTGACTTTGACTCTTTCCGCCATGATAGTATATGTATTATGATTCCGCCTTTGGCGATGTAGACTGATGTTTATTTTGTGTACTCTTTATGTATGATTCCGCCTCTAGCGATGGTAATTGATTATGTATTATTATGCACTAAGTTGCATCCTGCACTGTGCTTGTAACAACCCGAAAATCTGGGCCAGTTTAAAATTTTTATTTTGGCCATTTTAGCGAATTTTGATTATTTAAAATTGATTATTTTAAATAATATCGACGATAAATTTATTTCGAATATAATTCGAACGAATATATTTATACGCGTCGTCGTTAGAATATAAATATTTATATATAATTATAAATAGAATTGAAAATGGCGCGGTAGTTCGATAATTCGATTTCAAACTTCAATGGAATGTACCGGGTGCAAAACAATCCGGATTTTAGTGAAACCAAAAATCATAGGATCTATTTGATAATATCTTTCCAACGAATCCGAAAAATCAAAATTTCATGGCGGGAATCTAAAGATATGTCCAGTTGAAAATTCTGAATAGTCGCTATGGAATTCAGGCCCTTAAAAATGGACATTTTGCAAACGACCTCGGATTTTGACGAAACCAGTTTTGTTGGGTCCGGGATGTGAAGTTATTGCTAGGTTTCAAATTTCATAATTTTTCGAATCAATATGTGAGCGTGGCAAAGGAAAACGCGTTTGACCAGTTTCAGTTGATTTTAATCGACTGGAAATTGGCCATTTTTCAAACGGTCTCAGAATTCGATGAAACTAGTTTTGTTAGGACCGTATCGTCAATACGAAGCTAGAAAATATTTTTCGGGAATTTTTAGAGTCGGTATGTGGCCCCGGTAAATTAAAATGTGCGTTTAAATTTAATATATAATGATTTATATTTTTATTTCAATAAAAATAGGTCGAAATTATAAAATTGGCTTACGATACCTATCCCATTGTGTTCGGAATGGGGGTAATTGGCTAGGGGCAACAGTCATTGGTTCTCGTTTGGAGTTCACAATATTAAATAAGTAAAAATAGAATTATATATTAATAAAACTAGGTTATAAATAGCCATTCTAAAACCCTAGACTCGGTCAAACATTCTAACTCGTGGTCAACACCTAGGGGAGCCGTCGTTTGCGATCTACGGCTCAAACAATCCGAAATGAAACCCAAAATTCTCCGTAAATGTTTCGAATTTAATCTCCACTCCAAAATGAAAATCGTAGAACTCTTATCGATCTTTAAAATGATACTGGGAAGATGGATTTTCTTTTCGTATATGGGTGGAAATCCCTGCTCGACGGTGCGAGGTTCGGAGTGGAATGGCGAAGGCCTGGAACCTTCGATGAGGGTATCGCCGCTGGCGTCGGAAAGGGGGGAGGGAGGCCTTCACGGTGGTCAGTCCTGATCAGCGGCTAGATGCTCCGATAGTCGAGCGCAGGTGGTGTAAGGGCACGGTTTTGGGTTCAGTTTTTGTCTGTATCACGATAGTGAACCTTTGGCGATTTGCAGTGAGTTTTCCTCTCTTCTGATTTCATATAAAAAAAATCATTGTTTTAAAACTGATTTCGTTTGAATAAAAAGAGATAATAAATTATAAAATGATCATTATGGAAAAATATGTGAATTTTATATATATGATAGCAATAAAAATATACGATTTTTATATATGTATTTTGGAAATAAAAATGCGAATTTTAATTTATGATACGGTCTATAAATATGTGATTTTTCTTATTAGGAAATTATTTTAAATTAAAAGTATGATTTATACAATATAAACTTCCTTTGCTTTGAAAATATAAACAACTTCGATTTTGAAATATACTTTGTTTTGAAAATAGGGAAATATACTTTGTTTTGAAAATAGGAAAATATACTTTGTTTTGAAAATAGCAAAAATATGATTTTTATATATTGAACTTCGAAGTAAAAATTCGATTTTTACATAGGTAGGGAAAGCGGGCGACGAAGGTAACAAAAAGGCGAGGACGAAGAAGATTTATATCAAAGAAGAGTCGAGATGCTTGGATAGCTATATGTGAGAACTTCTCACCTTTCAATTTAATTTTTCTAGTTATATTTATATTCTAGAATGCAGACGGTGCTTAGTAGCACCCGACACAATCGTCCACAGACCATGGACTTGTTTGTTTGGTTGCATAGATTAGTTAGATGATGTGATTTGAAATTGAATTGTTTGGTGAAATGAATGGATTGATTGATGTGTGAATGGCGTGGGCCTTCACTAGACCGGGGATAAGGCTAGGCCTTGTCCCGTTTCTAGTATCGTGCCGTTATGCCGCCGAAATTTTCTAAAATAAGTTAGAAAAATATCATTTTATTTAAAGATTGAACTGAATAGAAATTCATATGTTAAAATAAAATGTTTTATCGTTAAAAATATAATTTTTAACGTGAATATGAATATAGTGAAAGTGAATAAATAAATATTCATTTACAAACCAGACGGTTTGTTTATGTACACCTATTTGAAGGACATTGATTGGGTCGATAAATTTTACACATCGCCCAACTGCACAAATAAAATCTGTGTTTGATGGTTTGAAACCCCACACGGGTGTTGGGATGAAATTTGAAGTTCACTCATCCTGATTGATTAAATATGTCAATCGATTGATTGACAGGCTGTTATAAGCGTTAGATATCTATATTTGATGCTTATACAGTGTAGTGCACTTTGGTTGATGGTTGATTATTTTGCAATGCTATTATATGGGTGTAATGTATGAAAATCCATATAATTAACATTATATGGTAATTGATTGGGCCTCATTCTAATTTAGAAAATAAATATTCATTGGTTGAATAGAATATTTGAAAATAGAAATGTATGAAGCCGTGTTGGTTAGATTGACGCCATTTTGACGTGAACGATATTTATATCGATTTTAACGATTTCGAAATGAATCGATTTGAAAACGATTTCGAAATGAATTGAATTGAAAACGATTTCGAAATGAATCGATTTGAAAACGATTTCGAAATGAATCGATTTGAAAACGATTTCGAAATGAATTGAATTGAAAACGATTTCGAAATGAATTGAATTGAAAACGATTTCGAAATGAATTGAATTGAAAACGATTTCGAAATGGATTGAAAACGAATGCGAATTGAATTGAAAGCGAATTGAAATGAATTCAAATTGAATTGAAATTTGAATTGAATAGAAATGAATTTTAAAACGAATTTATAAAGAAGAATTCAATTTTGATTTGAATTGAAATGGAAGTTGAAATTGCTTTTGAAACGATTTCAAAACTAATTATATAATTTGTTTTAAATAGAAATCGACGAAGTATATATTATATATATTATATATATAATATAATGGCCTGAATAGAACGCGCCGCGCCGCGGCAGTTCGCGAATTTCGACCATTGATTTCAAACGGACATTACGGGTGATCCGACTGTCGGATTCTCCTAAAACCGGGACCGTTGGGTTCGTATCGAAAAGAGCTTTCTAACAAATATTAGAAGTTTGAAATCTAACGGTTGGATTTGGAATTATGTCCAAATCAAATTGGAAAAAGGTCGCTGTAAGTGCAGTTCGATGGCCATTGATGGAAATCGACTGTACGGGCCTTGATAAAATTATTAAAAATAGTAATAATTTGTGTAAAATCATAAGAAATGGTTTGGGAAAAATTGGGATGAAAACTCCATATTTGAAAAGATAAAAATAGATTTTTATCGAAATGAACTAGTTTTGAACTAGAAATATAATTCTATTTATTTTTAAATAAATAAATTGAATTTAAAAAGGGTTTTGAAAATAACCAGAATATCCAATGATTGCATTGGGGTGGAATTGAATCGAAATTGTCTTCGGAGTATTTCGATGTTGGAATTCGTGATTATACAGGTGTTGTTATGGAAACTTGAAAGATATATATTTATATCGTTATTTCCAATACGACATTTGTTAGTCGTAGAATTTGATATTGAATATAAGCTGATATATTTTCTATTCAGAGCGTTGTATTGAATATCGAATGTGATTTGGGTTTGTCGTGAATGGTGTCTTCACTAACACTGTTCTTGAGCCCAGTTGAGAAAAGATTAAATCTTTTTATTTAGATTTAATGAAGTGTACCAATTAAATGATATTTAATTGGAATTGAATTGATATTGATTTTTGGGTTTATCGTGAACAGTGTTTTAAATAACACTCGTTCTTTAACCCGATAATTAATGAATGTGATTTTGGGTTTATCGTGAACCGTGTTTTAAATGACACTGATTCTTTAACCCAGTTAAAGATTAAAACTAAGTGGAGTTTTAATGAATCTTTAAATAGATTGAAAAGATCGAAAATGGAGTATCACCAGTTTTGCTCCAGGCGATGGTTAAATCTTTAATTAGATTTGAACGTGAAATGTTAATTGAATTTACCGATAACACTGTGGTGTTAGATATGAAGTATTACCAGTTTTACTTCATGGGATGAATAGGTTGGGATTGGGAAATAAACTAAATGATTACTTCGGTGTGGTTCGCTAATCCCGACTAGTTTGAATTGATTTTCAAAGGAGATTAAAGAATAAATTTAAAGAATTTATCTTGGATAAAATTAATGGGAACTTTTCCCAAAGTATAGGAATATTTGAATAAAAGAATATTCTGAATTGGAATGAGGCGTATGTTGTGTTTGTGTAACACTTTTATAATATACGCGAGTTATTCAGAAAGACCGGGTTTATCCCATTCTGAATAACTGATTCTACGTGGTGTCGAAGATGAAGACGGTGGTCGAAGACCGGAGGTCTTCACGTCGTTTGGGTAATTACTGATGATCTTGATTGGGCTGTACACCCAAGAAGATGGAAACAGTTAGTGATCGTCCAGACGTACTTGGAGATCGATGGATATGCGGGGTACTAGGTGCCTCCGGTTTCGTTCAGACCCAGAGCGAACTTGTAAATGGACTGTGTGTCTGACATTGGATTTTAGTCCGTGTGATTGATCTCTATTAAATATATATCTGTTTGGCGGCGGAGAATTTATTCTCTTGCTTAACGCCCTTCTCTGAGACGTACGAGCTCAGGGGTTATATATTGATGGATATCAAACGCATGGAGTGAATTGCCTGTGTGGCATGCCTAAGTGGCAATTGATCGAGGCTTCTGTTGAAAAGCAAAGTCTTGTGGTGATGATCAAAGCAAGGCCTTTGTGGCGTAGCTTTGTGTAACGTTTGCTTCGCGAGCTTCACACCCGGTATGAACCAAAAACGGGAGTGGACGTCAGGGAGGGCATGCGTTTCTTTCTAGCTAGAAGTGGCGTCAGTGGTTTTACACGCCCTGACGAGTTTGACTTATGTGGTTGTTGCTGTTGCGAGGCGCCTCGGATTGATCGGTCGTTCTCGAACCGATGGAGTCATTTAGTTGGCTCGTTTACGCCCCATAGGGCGGGGAAATGCATGTTCAGGGTTTAAGTTTAATCCACATCGGTGGACTGGCCCTGAGGATCCAAGGGCCCACCTGAGTCTGGGTCCTGAGGGGCGGGCTAGAGCGTCTCGAATCGGTTGAGGACTATCTTTTGCCTCGGTTTATAGATGGAAATCCAATTTCCAAATACGTGACATTTGCGGTTTTATTTGTAAACCTATACATGGCGACATAGTGGCATGGGACGCTCATGTCGTCTATGATTGATACTTATGATTTGAAGTTGTTTTATACACTATGCACTTATTATAGTATCAAATGATTTGTTTTAAACGTATCAAGCATTCTTTGGCTGTTATAAGGGAAAACCCTATCCCCCGGCTTGCGTTGCATTGTGTGATAGGACCTGGGTCTTATAACAGCTTCATTTTTCTTTATTTAGCATTGCGCTGTTTGTTTTATGCACTGGTATTCTTGGGAGGAAACCCGTTCCGTGTTATACGGCGTGGTCCCTTGATTTACCTAACTTTAAAATAAAGATTAACTGTTTTAGTTCTCACACCAGTCACATGACTGACCTGGAGTTTATTGTTTTAACCTAAACTCTGGGTGCCCTTATTTTGACACGGGCAGCTAGTAGTTTTGGTTTTGCAGATTTATATTCACAGGTTCCTGGTTTACAGCTGGAACGATATCCGGAAAGCTTTGTATCCGTATATCTCCTTCAGTTGTGTATTGTATTATTTTCCGCTGCTATGTATTTAAATGTAATTTAAATCTCTGATATTTCTGTGTAATATTCATTTATACTCTGTATATTCTCGTAATCTGATGCACTATTGTAATATACAATGAAATGTTCTTCTGTATGCGTTCTGTTTTGTCCTGTTCTCAACGATAGGGCGTTTCGAACGGCCTGGATCGGTTTAGCGACTGGTTCGGACCGAGCGAAATTTCCTTGCCGTCACAGTGCTCTCTGATGTGGTGATATCTATATGATTCCCCTGTCATATGTGTGTAAATTATACTATTTTATGTTTATGCTATTATCTGTGATCTGCTAATGATGATTGATGTGTTATATTCCAATGATTATCCTTAACACTGTGTCACGGGGTTTTGGGATCGTCACACATGCCATTTCCGACTCGTTTATAATTAAAATAAATTTATAGGTTCTAACTTCGATTAAAATAAATTTTTAATTGTTATTATTTAAAATAATTCATTTTAAATATTCAAAATCCATTAAAATAGCTAAAATAAAAAATTTAACTTGGTTTGAAATTCCTACAATCTCCCCCACTTAAAATCTTTTTGTCCTCGAAAAGGAACGGAGCTGAATGTTGTTTAACCAACCAACTAAAATTTCATTCTGGCTTTCATTCTTCAACTTTTCAGTTTCTAAGAATTTTCTAATTTCTCAAAAAAAAAAAATTTGCACCCTAATTTTTTGAAAAAATTCGCCATTACCTCCTTTGTACGAGTTGATCGGTAAAACCCTAACTAGCCTCATAGGGCCCTCATCAATCCAAAAGAAAAAGAAAAAGAAAAAGCCAAGCTGCTAGGCAATTCACTCATAAAATCATCAAACCCCAATAAATACAGTAAATATATACCTATTTGTCGTGCATACAATATTATTCCTCTTCCTAGCTTCCATGCTAAGACCTGGTCACATATATGTAAATATATGCAATTGCAATCAATTTTCAATTTAGTTCTATATTTGATTCAACTTGGGTAAATTTACCGTTCATTTACATATTAGTTTTATCATTCCAGTAATTTAATTAGTTAAACTAATAATCAAACATCACAACCAGCAATCAATTCGTTGATTATCTGTTCAATCATATTTCATTAACATATACTTAAAAAATCAAATTTTTAGTCCCAAATCACAACAATAACCCTATCTAATTTTGGTTCTCACACCAGTCAATTGGAAATATATAGATATCCCACTTTCGAAACTCGAACATAAATACTGATGATGCACGTGCTATCATCAGTATCATCTCTGGGCGACTAGAGTGTGATTCTATATCTATCCAGTATATTTGAGAATTCGAGTACACGTGGATCGAACGTATATTAAAAAAATCACCTTATACTCGATAGCCCAAAATCAGTTTAAAATAAAATACTCAAATATGTATAATAAGGTTTAAATTTTCAAAAAAAAATTGTTTTCATTTTTATTTTAAAATTAACACTCTTTGAAACTCATTCTAGGATACTACTGATCTCATCTCTAACGAGTCATTCCCATTGGATATTACTAATCCAATCTCTGATTAATTCTTTCGTTTGGCTCTAACGTGTCTTGTTCTCGAGCTCTGTAAACCAAAGCTCTGATACCAGAATGAAACGACCCAAATTTCCCCGTAAGGGAAAGCCCAGATTGAGTTGAGAACTCGAAAAATCAGAACACAATAAATAGAACATTTCATTGCTATTACAACAATTTACATCAAGATACGAGAATATAACAGAGCATGAATAAATATATACAACAGAAAAATATCAGAGATTAAATTACAAAGTAGCAGAAAAATAATTGTAACAACCCGTATTTTCAAATAACCTGTAATAATGTAAATCGAGGCAGAATTTAATTATAAAATGTGAATCAAGGGAAACGGGCTATGCCATTGCGTTCGTCTCGGAAAAATACGCGAAATAGAGTCCGAGTTTTCGAAAATCGGAGTCCGTATGACCCAGTTAAGGCCCATTGAAGTTTGCAGAAAATTCCTAAGTAAAAACAGATTTAAATTTTAAATTTAGAGCATGGATTAGGGCAAACTGGGAAGGCGGGAAAAATTCCCGCCCAGGACCCCATGTCGACAGGCCTGTCGACAGGGGTCTTAGCATGTCGACTGCCCTGTCGACAGCCCTGTCGACAGGGGGTGCCCGGCTGTTTAGCCTGGTGCACCATTTCTGATTAGGGTTGGGTCTTGTGGCCTGTTTCTAGAGAGTTCCGAGATCTGATGGACCTAATTGAATCTAGGGTTAATCCTATGGCCTAAAAACACTAGCATAATCTATAAATAAGACCCTAACCTACCCTAAATCACTCATTATTCATTCTAGCAACAAAACTATGCCAAAATCCAAACTCTCCTGGCCTCCACCCTCTTCATACAATTCCTAAATTAATTCCTAAGTGATTTTCCATGCATACAAGTATATTTAGGCTTGTATGATCCTCCTTAGCTTGCATTAAAGGCTTGTTTCTCAATTGGCATCATAAAGGAGGAGTCTTGATCAAGTTTGCTTGCATTTGGGGGTTTTAATTAGTTGCATAAGGGGTTTCTTACATTTGCTATACTCATTTGAGTCCGCATAAGCATAGTAAGCCCTCTTACCTTCATTTTAGAAACTCTAAAGCTAATTTGTGATGCAAGTTGGGGTTTATGTATGTTTATTGAGTTATGCATGTTTATGCAAGTTTACTAAGCCATGATTTGCAAGTTAAATGAGTTATGCATGCTTATGCAAGTTTAAAATGACAAGTTGTGCATGTTTGACAAGTTATGCAAGTTTAAAATGACAAGTTGTGCATGTTTGACAAGTTATGCAAGTTTAAAATGACAAGTTGTGCATGTTTGACAAGTTATGCAAGTTTAAAATGACAAGTTGTGCATGTTTGACAAGTTATGCAAGTTTAAATTGACAAGTTGTGCATGTTTGACAAGTTATGCATGTTTATGCAAGTTCCCTATGCCATGTTAGGCAAGTTTAACATGTTATGCATGTTTATGGTAATATGCAAGTTCATTATGCTAAGTCATGCAAGTTTAACATGTTATGCATGTTTATGGTAATATGCAAGTTCATTATGCTAAGTCATGCAAGTTTAACATGTTATGCATGTTTATGGTAATATGCAAGTTCACTATGCTAAGTTATGCAAGTCTAACATGTTATGCATGTTTGTTGTGATAAGCAAGTTCATCATGTATGTTGTGCCAAGTTCCCTCTTCCTATCCTTTATGCGTTATTACGAATATGTAAGCGATAGAATGACGTTGGGGGTTTGGGTAAATTTAAAATACATGAAAATATAAGATTGGGAATTTACCTATTAAGTTAGGTCTACCCCTTGGGAATTTACCTATTAAGTTAGGTCTACCCAAGCATTTGTTGACTTGTAATGATGGTTTGAAAATAAAGTGGACATGACACTTAGAAAACATAAGTGTGGCCAACTCGAGGTTGGGTTGAGTTTGTAGCGTAATCCTACCCGGAACCGACCGGCTTAACTAGTGGCTACAAACAATAGGACCCAATGTGAGAAGTTGGTCATGTGGTGCCAAAACCCGAGGTTAGCCTGAGTTGTGGTGTAAACCTACCCGGACCCGCCCGGCCTAACTAGTAACCACAACAAGGTCTAATGTGAGAGGTTAAGGTGAATTAAATTAATTAATGCCTCATGATTAGGGTTAAGTCAGGGTCCACTAATACTTAACCAATTTGGGGATTCGAGGGATTGAAATGGAGTTAAGTGTGAACTGTAAGTTACACTTAACCAATTTAATCCATTTGGGAGTTCGAGGGATTAGAATGGGGTTAAGTTACACTTAACCAATTTAATCCATGATTAGTGAAGGGTTAAATCACACTTAACCCTCTTAGAAACCCTGGCAGCGTGGTCTGTTCCGGCAGTAATCCCAGTTGGGTATCATTCACAACCCTAGAAGCTAGGCTAGGGCGGGGCACGATTAATGGACGGATGTAAGCGACCAAAGGACGATGGCTGAGTGGTACAGCGGTGCGGGTCCAGGCGGGCTACGGACGTGCACGTAGTCCGGTGTTGGACAAACTCGAGGCACGGGTACCAGTAGGTTAGGGCTGTGCATTATTGCTTAAGTGTCCGGGGTTGACACCCGAGGGCTTGATACACCCAAAGGTGGACCCAGCACAGGCTAACTACAACCATATGTGGGCCATATGGACACCAACACTTGACGTGTTAGGTTTATAGGGAGCCGATCGACTAGACCGTTGGGCTGGACCTTATATTAAGGTCAATTCATGTTATTGGGCCAAAGTTTGGGCTAAGGGATCAATACCTGTTATGTTGGTTTGCTAGTACACCGTGGTGCAAAACTTAACCTTGTTTTATGCATTGACACCTCTATCTATTTTGTAGTTACTTTATCATGCCAGTATGTTGTTGTTCATGATCATCTCAGTTTCCATCATGCTGTTAACTTTATTAGTTTATAGACTGATCGTAGCAGGGCTTACTCAGTCTTTTTGACTGACCTGTTTTCTTTCGCCTCTTTTCTTCCGTTTCCCCCCCCCCCCCCAGGTTCTCAGGGAGGGAATACTGGAGCCTAGCTTGGATTTTAGCTGCTTCCTTGGATAGCTCAAGTATGCTTTGGACTTGAGCCGCTATGGTTTATCACTCTTATTTGGGGATAGTACTTATGTATTTCAATTTATCAGATGATGTATTTATCTAGACTTGTAATTTTGGGAAATTGACATTTTGATGTACCAGACTTGTGTTTTGAAATGGTTTAAAAATCTTCCGCTGTTTTATCTACTTACTCTGTTTATTTACATATATATATATATGTCATGTCCTGCCTTGCTATATCATTATGCATGTTTACCTTATTTTAAAACGCCCCACCAAAGTCAGAGTCGCTTGCAAGAGCCACCCTGGCGGAGGTGGGGTGTTACATTTGGTATCAGAGCATATGGTTTACGAGAAGGGATAAAAAGGTTTTTAAAACTTTTGAAAAGAAAAACTATTTTCAAAACCAAGTATTAAGTATTTTCCAAAGAAAAGTCTATTTATTTTTAAAAGGCTATTCCCCAAAAAGCCATTAGCACTATCCTTTGATCCCTCGTTTGAACTCTTTTCTTTTCGTTTCCAGCATGTCTGATAATCTCATCTTGCCCGAAGGGGTAACAATACCCGATTGGTTTCGTCGGTACTTGGAAGTCACGGCACCGGTCCCGGGTGTCTCTAGTGTTGTCTTTCCAAGTCAAGGCCGCTGTTCCTCCTCCTCCTCCTTCCGTAGCTGATGTTCCTCTTCTCCCTCAGCCTCCACAAGCGGATTTTGCGGAAACTTGTAAGAACTTTAAGATGATGGGTGGCAAGAATTTTAGTGCAACAGAGACTTTTGTAGAGGCAAGGAATTGGTTGAAAGAGACCGAAGATCTTTTAGCCACCTTTGATATAGGTGACCGCAGGAAGGTTTTATTGGCAGTATGGTTGCTAAAGGAAGAAGCTGCACGTTGGTGGGTAGTCACCACCGCTACTAGGCCAATTGAGACTTGGGATGACTTTAGGGGAAGGTTTGGACTGAGGTCCTTATCACTGAAGCAAGGGGACATGACTATTAGGGAATACATAGATAAGTTTAATCAACTGGCTCGTGTCGATTTAGACTTGGTTAATACAGCTCAGAAGAAGGCCCTACACTTTGCTCTAGGATTAAACGAGCCATTACATGGTTTGGCCATGTCTCATATACCCTTGGGGGCGACTTTCGAGAATTTGGTGAATATGGCCCTACTCCAAGAAGAAGATAACAATGACAAGAAAGAGGTCAAGGCGAATGAGTCTCAAGGCAAGAGAGTAAATTCCGGGAAACGGGGCAAGAATAACAACAACCGCAAGGACAAGCCAAGAGGGAATAGGAAATGCAACCTCTGTGGTAAAGTTGGACATATAGCCAGGGAATGTAGGAAGAAGAAGAGAATGCAGGGCGAATGCTTTCATTGTGGTAAGTCTGGGCATCTGAGCAAGGATTGCCCGAGGAAACAAGGGCAAGGTCAGACTCAGTGTGAAGGACTATCTGAGCAAGGATAGAGGTGGCATTTCTGTTGAAAATCTTGTTTACACTTTCTGATTTTCCCTATGCGTATTTTGTTTGACTCTGGCACATCGCATAGTTTTATTTCATCTGATCTAGTTGAAAGTTTGCACCTAAGTACTAGTCTGGTTGATGATCCCGTATATGTTTCAAATCCAATTGGGGGTTCTGCCCGTTCGTCTGTGGTCTGAGTGGATTTGGAAATTTCTATCTTGAGTATAGAATTCTCGTGGGATGTTTATATTCTCGGTTTCAGGGGATATGGGTTGGTTTTGGGCATGGAATGGTTGTCCTGTTTTGGAGCCATTCTGGGTTTTTGTAGATAGGGTGTGGGGCTCATGACTCGCCTCGGTAATACCCTAGAAACTTCTAGTAACCCTATGGGTCCCGTCATGTTATATTATCTTGAAATCCCTCGACTCGTCTATCGATAGTTTACAATCTGTGAGGGTGGTCCGAGAATATCCTGATATCTTGGGGGAAGTAAAGGGGTTACCCTTAGACGTGGGATAGATTTCCGCATTATCTGGTTGGTAATACCAAGCCAGTTTCGTGGCCGGTTAGGCACATCACCTCACGAGATGAGAGTTAAGAAAGTAAGTCAAGGAGTTGCTTGAGAAGAACTTCCTGAGACGAGGCATTTTCGAGTAGGGTGCTCCAGTAGTATTCGTTACGGATGTGGACAGTTTGTTTCGCTTATGTGTTGATTATCGGGAGAGGAATAGATAATCGTTACCAAGGATCAATGATTTGTTTGATCAGCTTGTAGGAGCATCTGTTTTCTTTTGATCTAGCTACCGGATTCCATCAGCTTAGGATGGTTGAGGATGGAATTGACAAGACTGCGTTTAGGACTCTAGATAGGTTTTAGAATGGCTAGTCATACTATTTGGTTTGACTAATGCACCCGCATATTACGTAAACTTGATGGGTAGGGTGTTTAGGGAGTCCTCGAACAAGTTTGTCGTGGTCGTCGTAGACGATATTTTGATCTCCTCGAAAGAACGAGGAAGAACATGCTATACATCTCAAGGAGGAGATGGATACGCTTAGAGCCACCAGTTGAAGGTCAAGTTCTCCAAATGTCACTTTGGAGGAAAGAAGTTGGATTTCTTGGGCACATAGTTCCTAAGTAAGGCTTAGCGGTGGATTCCGCTAAAGTGGTTGCGGTTTAAAACTGGAAAACTCTGAGGAGGGCAATTGAAGTAAGAAGCCTCCTCCGTTTGGCTAGTTAGTTAGCATTCCCGGAGCTTAGACTTACTCTTCTGGATTAAGAAGGGGGTTTCACAGGAAGAAGACCCGCAGTTAGTCAAGAACATGGACCAGATGATTCGAGGCGAGATGTTGAGTCACCTCGCTAGATATATTAAAGATGACAAGGGGTGACTAAGGCGCGATGAGAGATTATGTGTTCCTCGAGTGGAAGACTTGCTAAATAAGGTTCTTGAAGATGCGCATCACTCGAGGAGGTGGCCGAGTTGGTCTCGGAATGCATGTTGTGCCACCAAGTTAAGGCCAAGTCATAGAAGCCCAGTGGACCATTACCTCTATTGGGGGTTTCGCAAGGGAAGTGTGAAAACATCTCGATAGATTATGTGGATGGACTACCTAGATCAAAGAAAGGGAATACGGGTATGAGGGTCATAATAGGTAGACTCACGAAGAGTGCTCATTTCAGTCCGGTGAAGAGCAAGAGGACTGCGTCATGGTTAGCAACGGTTTACCCTCAAAAAGTTGGCCAGTTTTGAAATGGCCTACAGGAAGCCATGGGTAGGCAATTGAATCTAGGTATGGCCTATCACTCATAGGCGGATGGTTCATTTCGATTAAGCATGAGTTATAGAAAATCACGTTTATAAGGGCAATTGGCAACGTGAATTGGTATTTTCAAGAAAAGTTCTGTTGCATGGAATACTTTATAGTAAGTAGACGAGATCCAAGATTCACTAGTGAATTTTGGAGAGCTTGCATGAAATCATGAGGTTATAGTATGTTTAAGCCAAGTATACAGAAGGGAGAATAAGTGGAAAAGAAAGACGAGAGGCGATAATGAAATAAGTTCCAACTCGAATTTGGGAAATAGGAGTTAGGAAGCCAAGGAATCATGAAGTGAAAGATAGTCAAGGCACAGTGGAGTTAAGCTCAAGGAAACGTGACTAAGAAGAGTGAAGACTAGATACGCGCATCATATCTCTTTTTAAGAGTGCATCTTTGATCCTTGTTTTCCTGTGGAGCTTGCTTGCAAGTTATCTTTTGTATATATCCTCTCGGTCCCATTCTCGATCTTATTTCTGTTGTAAACTCCATAAGGGGGTTATGACTCATCGGTTAGTACTATATGTCAGAGTTTGAATGGATTTCTTGTAATCCAAAAGGGAATTTATCTTGCTTCTTTCTCTGTCCCTGTTTATCTAGTTTATCTAGTTTATCGTGTTTATCTTGTCATGAGGTCCTTAGGTAGAAACCCTATGGATGAAACATGTGTTTGAAACATGTTATGTTTGATGGTTGCAAGTGGTTGCAAGTGTTTGCAAGTGGTTGCTCGTGGATGCATTATACACGATTAGGCACTAGATCGGCTCGCACACTCCTCATATTGCATATGCATGAGTGTTTATGCTTATTCATGATTGAAACTTGTTGTGCCACCACATGGATGTTGCATATGGATGAATGTTATGTGCACTCATATAGATACTATGAATTTAGGAATTTGCATACATATGGATTCATTTCACTAACATACATATGCATTAAGGAGGTTTACTGTATCAGTAACCGCCTGATTTTTGCATTAGGTAAGTACATATACACACACTTTTGCATATGTTCATACCACATTTAGAATCTTTTAAGGACAATGAGTGCTCGTGGATGATGTTTTGAGTAGATGGATGTTGGATGGTAGGATATGTTCTTCCTGACTTGAAGATTTCAGGGACGAAATCCTTTAAGGAGGGGAGAATGTAACAACCCGTATTTTCAAATAACCTGTAATAATGTAAATCGAGGCAGAATTTAATTATGTAATGTGAATCAAGGGAAACGGGCTATGCCATTGCGTTCGTCTCGGAAAAATACGCGAAATAGAGTCTGAGTTTTCGAAAATCGGAGTCCGTATGACCCAGTTAAGGCCCATTGAAGTTTGCAGAAAATTCCTAAGTAAAAACAGATTTAAATTTTAAATTTAGAGCACGGATTAGGGCAAACTGGGCAGGCGGGAAAAATTCCCGCCCAGGACCCCATGTCGACAGGCCTGTCGACAGGGGTCTTAGCATGTCGACTGCCCTGTCGACAGCCCTGTCGACAGGGGGTGCCCGGCTGTTTAGCCTGGTGCACCATTTCTGATTAGGGTTGGGTCTTGTGGCCTGTTTCTAGAGAGTTCCGAGATCTGATGGACCTAATTGAATCTAGGGTTAATCCTATGGCCTAAAAAAACTAGCCTAATCTATAAATAAGACCCTAACCTACCCTAGTTCACTCATTATTCATTCTAGCAACAAAACTATGCCAAAATCCAAACTCTCATGGCCTCCACCCTCTTCATACAATTCCTAAATTAATTCCTAAGTGATTTTCCATGCATACAAGTATATTTAGGCTTGTATGATCCTCCTTAGCTTGCATTAAAGGCTTGTTTCTCAATTGGCATCATAAAGGAGGAGTCTTGATCAAGTTTGCTTGCATTTGGGGGTTTTAATTAGTTGCATAAGGGGTTTCTTACATTTGCTATACTCATTTGAGTCCGCATAAGCATAGTAAGCCCTCTTACCTTCATTTTAGAAACTCTAAAGCTAATTTGTGATGCAAGTTGGTGTTTATGTATGTTTATTGAGTTATGCATGTTTATGCAAGTTTACTAAGCCATGATTTGCAAGTTAAATGAGTTATGCATGCTTATGCAAGTTTAAAATGACAAGTTGTGCATGTTTGACAAGTTATGCAAGTTTAAAATGACAAGTTGTGCATGTTTGACAAGTTATGCAAGTTTAAAATGACAAGTTGTGCATGTTTGACAAGTTATGCAAGTTTAAAATGACAAGTTGTGCATGTTTGACAAGTTATGCAAGTTTAAATTGACAAGTTGTGCATGTTTGACAAGTTATGCATGTTTATGCAAGTTCCCTATGCCATGTTAGGCAAGTTTAACATGTTATGCATGTTTATGGTAATATGCAAGTTCATTATGCTAAGTCATGCATGTTTAACATGTTATGCATGTTTATGGTAATATGCAAGTTCATTATGCTAAGTCATGCAAGTTTAACATGTTATGCATGTTTATGGTAATATGCAAGTTCACTATGCTAAGTTATGCAAGTCTAACATGTTATGCATGTTTGTTGTGATAAGCAAGTTCATCATGTATGTTGTGCCAAGTTCCCTCTTCCTATCCTTTATGCGTTATTACGAATATATAAGCGATAGAATGACGTTGGGGGTTTGGGTAAATTTAAAATACATGAAAATATAAGATTGGGAATTTACCTATTAAGTTAGGTCTACCCCTTGGGAATTTACCTATTAAGTTAGGTCTACCCAAGCATTTGTTGACTTGTAATGATGGTTTGAAAATAAAGTGGACATGACACTTAGAAAACATAAGTGTGGCCAACTCGAGGTTGGGTTGAGTTTGTAGCGTAATCCTACCCGGAACCGACCGGCTTAACTAGTGGCTACAAACAATAGGACCCAATGTGAGAAGTTGGTCATGTGGTGCCAAAACCCGAGGTTAGCCTGAGTTGTGATGTAAACCTACCCGGACCCGCCCGGCCTAACTAGTAACCACAACAAGGTCTAATGTGAGAGGTTAAGGTGCATTAAATTAATTAATGCCTCATGATTAGGGTTAAGTCAGGGTCCACTAATACTTAACCAATTTGGGGATTCGAGGGATTGAAATGGAGTTAAGTGTGAACTGTAAGTTACACTTAACCAATTTAATCCATTTGGGAGTTCGAGGGATTAGAATGGGGTTAAGTTACACTTAACCAATTTAATCCATGATTAGTGAAGCGTTAAATCACACTTAACCCTCTTAGAAACCCTGGCAGCGTGGTCTGTTCCGGCAGTAATCCCAGTTGGGTATCATTCACAACCCTAGAAGCTAGGCTAGGGCGGGGCACGATTACTGGACGGATGTAAGCGACCAAAGGACGATGGCTGAGTGGTACAGCGGTGCGGGTCCAGGCGGGCTACGGACGTGCACGTAGTCCGGTGTTGGACAAACTCGAGGCACAGGTACCAGTAGGTTAGGGCTGTGCATTATTGCTTAAGTGTCCGGGGTTGACACCCGAGGGCTTGATACACCCAAAGGTGGACCCAGCATAGGCTAACTACAACCATATGTGGGCCATATGGACACCAACACTTGACGTGTTAGGTTTATAGGGAGCCGATCGACTAGACCGTTGGGCTGGACCTTATATTAAGGTCACTTCATGTTATTGGGCCAAAGTTTGGGCTAAGGGATCAATACCTATTATGTTGGTTTGCTAGTACACCGTGGTGCAAAACTTAACCTTGTTTTATGCAATGACACCTCTATCTATTTTGTAGTTACTTTATCATGCCAGTATGTTGTTGTTCATGATCATCTCAGTTTCCATCATGCTGTTAACTTTATTAGTTTATAGACTGATCGTAGCAGGGCTTACTCAGTCTTTTTGACTGACCTGTTTTCTTTCGCCTCTTTTCTTCCGTTTCCCCCCCCCAAGGTTCTCAGGGAGGGAATACTGGAGCCTAGCTTGGATTTTAGCTGCTTCCTTGGATAGCTCAAGTATGCTTTGGACTTGAGCCGCTATGGTTTATCACTCTTATTTGGGGATAGTACTTATGTATTTCAATTTATCAGATGATGTATTTATCTAGACTTGTAATTTTGGGAAATTGACATTTTGATGTACCAGACTTGTGTTTTGAAATGGTTTAAAAATCTTCCGCTGTTTTATCTACTTACTCTGTTTATTTACATATATATATATATATGTCATGTCCTGCCTTGCTATATCATTATGCATGTTTACCTTATTTTAAAACGCCCCACCAAAGTCAGAGTCGCTTGCAAGAGCCACCCTGGCGGAGGTGGGGTGTTACAATAATACATACCACAACTGAAAGAAATACACGGATACAGAGCTTTCTTAATATAGCTTCAGCTATAAATCTATGATCCTGGGAAAATAATATCTGCAAAACCAAAACTACAAGCTACCCATGTGGAAAATAGGGCCACCCAGAGTTCAGGTTAAAACAATAAACTCCAAGTCAGTCATGGGACTAGTGTGAGAACTCAAAACAGTTATTTAAAACTTTACATTAAAATTGGTAAATCAAGGGATCACGCTGTATAACACAGAACGAGTTTTCTCTCAAGAATACTAGTGCATAAAACAATTTATAAATAGCTTAATGCTTTGCGAAAAAATGAAGCTATTATAAGACTCAGGTCGCAAGCCGGAGGATAGAGTTTTCCCTTATAATAGCCAAACATGCTTGATACATTTAAATCAAGTCATTTTTATATTACTATAAGTGCATAATGTCAAAATCAAATTAAAATATAAATGTGTCAATCATAGACGACATGGGTACCATATATCATGTCGCCTTACTAGTTCTACAACTAAAACATTAATGTCATGTATTGGAAATTGGATTCCATCTATGAGTCAAGGCAAGGGATGGCTCCTCACCGATCCAAGACAATCTAGCAAATTCCTCAGGATCCCTCGCTGTGAACCCTTGGATGCTTCAGGGCAAGTCCACAATTACCTTAGTGCATTGGTTATTCCTAAACACACGTTCCTCGGTCCAATCTGACCTATCCATCGACCCCGTAGTGACCGATATATCCGAGACGCCTCGTAATCCATCATCCACATAGTAAAAAATGTAAATGTCTGGGCTCCATACCATGGCACCACCCATAGCTAGAAAGGAACATCATGCACTCCCTATAGTCTGATCCCTTTTTTGGCTCATACCGAGGTGTGAGGCTCACAAATTAACGCTATAAACAAAGCTATGCTATTTAAAGCTATGCTTTGATCATCAACAATAAGACTCTGCTTTTCAACAAAAGCCTTGATCATTTGCATCTCAACATGCACACTGATAATTCACGCCATGCGACTAATGTCTATCGATATATAACCTCTAAGCTCGTACGTCTTAGAGAAGGGTGTTAAGCAAGAGAATAAGTTCTTCGCCACCAAACAGATAAATATATTCAATAGAAATCAATCAACACATAATAAAATCCAATGCCAAACACACATCCATTTACTAGTTCGTTCTGCGTCTAAACGAAACCAGAGGAACCTTATTCCTGGTCCCATATGTCCAATATAGGGGACAGGTCCTCGCATATCCAGTCGATGTCCACGTACGTCTGGATGATCACCAATTATTACCTTTTCTCGGATGTACAGCCCAATCAAGACATCAGTAATCATCCAAACGATGTGAAGATCCTCGGTCTTCAACCACCGTCTTCATCGTTGACTTATCGTCGAATCAGTTATTCAGAATGGGCATAAACCCGGTCTTTCCTAATAACTCGCGTATTTTATTATCAATAATCAAGTGCTATAAAAATACATCATATGCTTCATTCCATTCCGGAATATTCTTTTATTCAAATATTCACATATTTAGGGAAAAGTCCCCATTAATTTTGTCAAAGATAAATTCTTTTAAATTTATTCTTTAGTCTTCCTTCGGATATGATTTCAAAAGATTTCATTATCTTTTCAATTCTAAACCAAACTAAGGTTTATCCAACTAGTCAGGATTAACGAGCCATACCGAAGTAATCATTTCTCTTATTATCCCAATCCCAACCTATTCATCCTATAGAGAAAAACTGGTAACACTCCATATCTAACACCCACAGTGTTATCGGTAAATTTAATTATCCTTTTCAGTTCAAATCTAATTGAAGAATCGACTATCGTTTGGAGTAAAACTAGTGGTACTCCATTCTCGATCATTTCTTTTATTTGATAAATTTAATTATCTCTTTCACTTTCCCATCTAATCAAAGATTCATTAAAACTCCACTTAGTTTTAGTCTTCCCAAAAATCATTATTAATGATTATTTAACTTTGGGAAATCAAACATGCCACATTGACAATCTACACCGTAACATTGATTTCTGCCCATATATAACCTCTAAGCTCATACATCTCAGAGAAGGGTGTTAAGCAAGGGAATAAATTCGCTGCCACCAAATATGTATATATATGTATATTTAGTAGAGATCAACAATACAATTCGAAATACAATGTTGGACATGTAATCCTGTCTTTAACTGGGTTAAAGAACCAATGTCATTTAAAACACAGTTCACGATAATCCAAAAACCACATTCCATTAACCATGGAATCCTCACACAAAACAGATCAATATATATAATCGATAAAAATTTCTGTATCCGACTAATAATATAAATGGAATAATGACAAAACCTTTTAAATTCCATATATATATTAACAATCGTCCTCCACAGAAACTCACTTCGATTATTACCAAATCAAATTCCATTCAATTCCAATTTAATATATTAAACTGGAAAACTTTACTTTGGAAATTTCCATTAATCTTAATTAAAAGATTTATAAATTCCAAATCACATGTAACGACCCGCATTCTACGCATCGAGGATCGTAGAATATTTATTTCTTTCTTATACGAAGCCGTATGGTCATGTAACTTTGGGATACGACTATTGGAGGTGATTTCCCATGTTCATGATTTTTGTCAATTTTTAAATGACCGTTTTGCCCCTAGCTGATCTTGTTACGGCCATAACTTTTGGTTGGAAAGGAGTTTGGACCTGAACCACCTCCATTAGATCCGGATGATGGTTTTCCTTTCCGTAGAATGGTCATATGTGAGAAACGGACTTACCGTTTGGGAGATATTTCTGAAAAAAGGTTTAGATGGTGAAAAAAAATGCTTAAGCGGGCTGATTAAGGTAATTAGCAAATGGGCCCATAACCCATTTTGGGATTAGGGTTACGGGGAGGCTGAAATGAGTTAGGTTTTCATTCTATTTCAGTTTTCTAGCCGCCATTTACCCCTTAGAAACCCTAAATATGGCCTCCGCCTTCTAATTTCATCCCAAATTGCTCTCTAATCAAGGATTACGCTTAGCCACATCAAATCAAGGAGGGATAGCACCATTTCATACTTAGAGCCATTGTTAGACGCCGAGAATCACCCTAAATCAGTGGAGTTTCAGTTTTGAAAGTTTTGTTTGCGACTAAGGTGAGTGATTAGCACCTTTTTACACTAATTATGGCTAGTTAGGATTGATTAGTGTTAATTAACAAATCAAAGCATGATTAAATTCTGGAAAAATATTTATAAACTTCGAAATATTGTTTTAGACCTCTGTTAGAAATTTGTGTTAGTTTGGTAAAGTTTTACTAATCCTTTCATTAGTTTTGCTTAAGCATGATTTAGGAAAAATATGGGGTTTTGGCTATGTTTGATCCATTTTAACCTATCAAGTTGTTGTTTTAGTGTTTGTGGTCAATTCTATATGTTTCTATCACTGTATGGTATGCTTTGTGATTGATTAGAAAATTAGATTTGGTCGAAAACTCAGTCGAATGGCATGAAATAGTCACTGGAAAGAAGTGCAGGAAATTAGCCGAACCAGATCGGATCGGAGGGGAAAAGCACGAACCGAACCACTTTCCCCCAAACTGTTGCATCATGAGTCGCCCCGAGATAAGATCTCACGACCCAACCCACTTGAGAGAAGGAGCCCGATCCGAACTGTGTCACTCGACCCGAACCCCTTCCACGACCCGAACCGATGCACCATGGATGGACTCGAGGGACTCGACCCGACTCGGGGGGCTTGGAGAGGAGGACCGAACTGTAGACGCTTGTCACAAACCGATCCGACCAGGAAGAGGACAAGCTCATCCGAATCGAAGGAGTGACCACGAACCGAACCAATGAGTGGCATCAATCAAGAAACGAGGAGCATGATCCGAGGTGGAGCGAAGTGAAGAAACGAACCGACCCAGTGATGACCAGAAACCCAAGATGCAAAGGTAGTCCCAATGGGAGGTTTATACTCAGGATCCAATTGGGGACCAACGAGTTAACTTCATGTGTTGGGCTTTGCTGCAGGACGTGTGCTAAGGAGTTATGGACGTCTGTAGCTTTGACGCACCACTGATGACCGGGTTAGCGGCTACGAATCAGTGCAGTGAAGTTATCATGACTTCATAGTGCAGAGTGATCGTAGCAAGGCTATGAGCCAGTGCAGTGGAGCCATCATGACTCCATGGGGCAGAGTGGGCATAGCAAAGGATTAGTGGCTATGGATCAGTGCAATGGTGTCATTACGACTCCATGGGGCAGAGTGATCGTAGCAAGGAATTGGGTGGTCAAAGTGGTAGATATCGCACACTTTACGCACTGAGTGAGAGATGTGGGAATGATTGCTATGATTCATTGTTTTCCATTACAATTTCATGCACACCCCCTCCCCCGTTTCTTTATGCCTTATGTTTGGTGGCAACTTAGAGTATTGAGCGGTATGTTGTGCTAACTCTTTGGTTGCAGGTCCAGGTTCAGGTATGGTTTAGTATACCTGTTATTGTTTTGGTTTCCTGGTTATCGCTCATACCAGAATTTTGTCTGACCCACAGTTTTATCTCTCTTCTTATTACTCTGAGTGCTCTTAAACGAGAAAACTAGAGACAGGTTAGCTGGTTGTGCACGAGTAGCTGTCCGGAGACGAGCAGGAGGCTTACACATACTATTCTCTATATATCCTCCCTATGTCGCTGCTAGTCGCTACTTTGGGCATTAGTACTGTACCTTTCCTTACTTTGCTTTGGAGACAGATTTAAAAGTTGTAATAATGTTAATGTGGAACATAAGCTGTATTTTGGACTTCCGCTGCTTTGATGGTTTAGTTTTCAGCTTATGCACTGTCTCGCCTGTTTTATGTCAAAATTATGTTATTATTATATTTTGTCCCATGCGCTGTGAGACATTCTACAGGTTCTTTGTTAGTTCTTCATCTTCTTTCTTTTCTTTTGACGACCGTCCCGTGCTGGTTGGACATCAGTACATCGCATTTCGTAGGAAATGTCGGATGGTGCGGGGCGGGCCGTCACATTTGGTATCAGAGCTCTAGGTTACGTAGTTGACCTAGAGAAAGACACCACGGAGAGATAGTAAGTAAATGAGAGTGCGTATTTGTTATATTTTGGTTTTTTAAAGGTATATGTATATATACTATTAGTATATCTAAGGATGAAGTCGCACTGCACTGGCACCACTAAAAGGATGGTTAATCGTTTTCTCCTTACAGATTGAACGATGAGCCGACATACGAGGGGTACTAGTAGAGGAGCTAATAATGGGAATGCTCCTGATATGAGGATGATGTTCACTAACCTCATGAGAGAGATACTTAGAGATGTGCAAGGAGTAGTTCCTAATGCTACAAATGGTGGTGGTGCAGCGGTGCAGGAGCCTAGGGCCGATTTCGGCAAGCTCTGTAAGGACTACTCTAGTCTTGGTAGGAAACCGTCCCACGGAACGGAATCAGCTATGGATGTTCAAGATTGGTTGGGTAGTTGTGAGCTTATCCTCGAAAACTTGGGTATCGAGGATGCGATGAAGAGAAAGGTAGCATCCCATCAGCTGCAAGGATGGGCAATGAATTGGTGGAATGCTACAATGGCAGCTACTCCCGAGAATTAGTTTACTTGGGATGAGTTTAAGACTCGCTTTAGCGACAATTTTATTCCAGCTACTCAGAAGTCATTATTGTCTAAGAGGTTCTTGGAGCTAAAGCAGAATGGTAGAGCTGTCTCGGAGTATATTGCTGAGTTCGATACCCTATCGAAATATAGATTATCCCTTATTGATACTGCCGAGAAGAAGAACGAGAAGTTTATAACTGGTTTGATGGATACTTGGGGGAAAGGCTTATTAACCACATCAATTAGATGTTTTAATCGATTGTAGGGAAAGCTTTGAGATCAGAGAGTCTATACCCCAAGTTGAAGACTGAGGTTGCATCTGAAGAAGTGCCAAAGCCGCAAGCAAGCGGTGGAGGCAAGAATGGTTTTCAGAATAAGAGAAAGCAGAATTAGACCAAGGATGGCCAGAAGAAGAAGAATAAGAAAGATGTTGAGTGCTTTAGCTGTGGCAAGAAGGGCCATTATGCTAAAGAATGTCGAACAAAGCCAGCGAATAGGAAGTGCTTCAACTGTGGCCAAGTTAGACATCAAAAGGATAAATGTCTGTAACCCCCTAAAGAGAAGGAGATTGTGAAAGCATATACTATCAATGTTGTTCCTCCTTCGTCGAGTGCCCCAACTGCGGTAGAGAAAGGAAAGAATGTCGTCATTCAAGGTATGCTTTCCATTTATGTTGTTCCTGTTCGAGTATTGTTTGATACCGGGGCTTCCCATTCCTTCATATCTAGTGACCTGGTAGATAGGTTGGAATTGGAATCCGAGATAGTCGATAGACCTTTAGCGGTGACGAACCCGATGGGTGGTTCGACTAGCCTTAGTATGATTTGTCGAAATTTGGTCTTATCGAGTCATGGATGCATTTTTTTAATGATTGCTTTGTTTTGGGATTTGCTGGGTTTGGCATTATTTTGGGAGTCGATTGGCAGCAAAGATACGGGGTGGTGGTAGATTATGAGGGCTTTTTGGTGACAGTTAGAGCGGATGATGTGCAGAGGGTAGTGTTTGGTGGTCTACCTAGTGATGGGGTAATGGCTAATTTTCTAAATTCCCTCGACATCTCGCATGATGAGTTGTCATATGTTCCCGTGGCTGGCCAATATTCGGACGTCTTCGAGGAAGTGACTGGACTTCCACCATACCAAGAGATCGAGTTCTGTATTGATTTAGTGAAAGATGTTGGACCTATAGTGATGCCACTTCGTCGTGTGGCACCAAGGGAGCAGCGAGAGCTCGGGGTGCAAGTGAGCGATCTTTTGAAGAAGGGATTTATTAGGAGAAGTGTTTCTGAATGGGGAGCACCAGTTGTGTTTGCTACCAAGGCAGATGGTTCCCTTCGACTGTGTGTAGACTACCGGAAGTTGAATAAGGCGTCGAGGAAGAATAAGTATCCTCTACCGCGGATAGATGATTTGTTTGACCAGTTGAGTGATGCGAGAGTGTTCTCCCAATTGGACCTCGTGATAGGTTTTCATCAGCTTAGAGTGGAAGCTGAGAGTATAGCTAAAACGGCATTTCGGACGCCGTCTGGATTCTATGAATGGTTGGTCATGCCATTTGGGTTTACCAATGCACCAACATATTTTGTGGATCTTATGAATAGGGTTTTCAGAGATCAGTTGAATAAGTTTATTCTTGTGTTCGTGGACGATATCTTGGTTTACTCGAGGATAGAGGAAGGACACAAGGAACATTTAAGGATGGTAATGGAGGTGTTGAGAAAACACCAATTGAAAGAAAAGTTTTCTAAGTGTCACTTCTGGAGGAGGGAAGTGAGATTCTTAGGCCATGTTATTTCAGAGAATGGTATTGCCATGGATCCTGCGAAAGTGGCTACGGTACAAGATTGGTCTACACCGAAGAATGCAACAGACGTAAGAAGTTTCTTAGGGTTAGCTGGATATTATTGTAAGTTTGTCCAAGACTTCTCCAAGATAGCGGCACCGTTGACTCAGTTGACCAAGAAAAAATAATCTTTAATTTCAGACGAAAGGTGTGAAAATGCATTCAGGAGTCTAAAGGAAAAGTTGAGACGTGCGCCAGTGTTAGTCATTCATAAAGGGAATGAAGAGATGACGAAATACACTGATGCATGTGGTACCAGACTAGGTGTTGTATTGATGCAAGGAGGTAGGGTTGTAGCTTATGCTAGTCAGCAACTGAAACCGCATGAGAGAAGATATCCTACCCATGATTTGGAATTGGCAGCGATCGTATTCGCGTTGAAGATGTGGAGACATTATCTCTTGGGAGAAAGATTCGAGTTGTTTACTAATCATAAGTCGATAAAGTATCTTTTCTCCTAGAAGGATTTAAATCTCCATCAGCAGAGATGGTTAGAATTCCTGGCATCCTATGATTTTGATATCGCATATACACCAGGATAGGGCAATGCGATAGCTGATGCATTGAGTAGAAGGCATGTTAGTTTAGGGGCTATGTTTCTTGAATGGAAGCAACTAGAGTACATCGCTGGGTATGATTTCTGACCAAAGTGCAAATTGGATCTAGAAATGTTAGCAAGTTTGACGATCAGACACACTTTAATTCAGTGGATTGGTTCCAGTCAGAAGAACGATCCTAACTTATTGGAAATCATCTCCAAGTTAGAGATGGGTATCGGCGAGGGGATGAACAGGTATGGGCATGATTGAGATGGATGGCTTAGAAAGAATGGAAGACTAGTTGTGCCCAAAGTCAAAGGATTGAGAGATGAAGTACTTAGAGAATGTCATCACTCAAAACTCACCGTACACTCCGGTGGTAATAAAATGTATCGAGACATGATGCAAACCTACTAATGAAAAGGAATGAAAAGAGACGTTGGGAAGTTTATATCCAAATGCATGAATTGCCAGCTAGTTAAAGCTGAGCAAAAGAAGCCTAGTGGTTTGTTGCAGCCAGTGGAAATTCCCAAATGGAAATGGGAACAAGTCTCAATGGATTTCATTGATGGGTTACCAAGGACTAGATCGGGCCATGATAGCATTTGGGTGATTGTGGACCGATTGACCAAGAGAGCGAAGTTTATACCCGTCAAGTCGAATAGAACTGCGGCTAAGTTAGCGGAACTGCATATGAAATGGGTAATAAGATTTCATGGAGTACCCAAAGGCATTGTGAGTGACCGAGATCCGTTATTTACTAATGGATTTTGGAAGAGCTTACAAGAGGCTTTAGGATCAGAACTACATCTCAGTACCGCGTATCTTCCTCATATAGATGGTCAAACAGAGAGGGTGAATCGCATACTAGAAGACCTCTTAAGAGCTTATGTATTGGATTTTGGAGGTTCATGGGATGACCATTTGCATTTAGTGGAGTTCGCATATAAATATAGGTATCAATCCAGTGTTGGTATGTCTCCATTTGAAGCTTGGTACGAAAGACCGTGCAACTCACCGTCAAGTTTGTTAGAAACTGGTGAGAAGTTGGTGCTTGGACCAGATGTGATAAGAGAAACTTCAGACAAGATTAAGATCATTAAACAATGAATGAAGACCGCCCAAGATAGGCAGAAGAGTTATGCTGATAAGAGGCGAAAGGATTTGAAATTCTCCGTTAGCGACCTAGTATTTGTCAAGATCTCTCCATTAAAGAATGTTATTCGATTGGGAAGGAGAGGAAAGCTGTCATCAAGATTTGTTGGTCCATTCCCAGTTCTCGAACAAGTTGGGAATTTGGCATATAAAGTTGAGTTACCTGGCAAGATGGAGGAAGTTCACAATGTATTTCATGTTTCCCAGTTAAGGAAGTTTGTGCACGACCCTAGTGTGGCTCTTTCACCAGATCAGTTGGATGATATCGAGGTTGAACCCGAGGTGGTTGGGAACCGCAAACCTATGCGTATTATGGGGAACGATACGAAGCAGCTTCGAAGGAAGGTGGTGAAACTAGTCAAAGTTCAGTGGGGTAATGATGAGGAAGACTGTACTTGGGAAACAAAGGAGAACATAAGGAAGAAGTATCCAGAACTCTTGGCTTGGTAAGATTTTAATTGCGACTTAGTTTTCCGCATGCTAGGATAGACTTGTTTGTTTGTTTTTGTATGTTTGATTGTTGTGAATGGTTGATAGGCATGCGGGATCCTTTGCTTGTTTCTTAGTTAAGGAATTTTGGGGACGAAATTTCTTATGGAGGGGAGAATGTAATGACCCGCATTCTACACATCGAGGATCGTAGAATATTTATTTCTTTCTTATACGAAGTCGTATGGTCATGTAACTTTGGGGGACGACTATTGGGGGTCATTTCCCATGTTCATGATTTTAGCCGATTTTTAAATGACCATTTTACCCCTAGTTGATCTTGTTTCGGCCATAAGTTTTGATTGGAAAGGAATTTTAACCTTAAACCAATTCCATTAGATCCGAATGGTGGTTTACCTTTCCGTAGAGTGGTCAAATGTGAGAAACAGACTTACCGTTTGGGAGATATGGATGAAACAAGGTTTAGAAGGTGAAAAACTACTTAAGCTGGCTGATTAGGGTAATTAGCAAATGGGCCCATAAGCCATTTCGGGATTAGGGTTATGGGGAGGCTGAAATGAGTTTGGTTTTCATTCAATTCCAGTTTTCTAGCCGCCATTTACCCCTTAGAAACCCTAACAATGACCTCTGCCTTCTAATTTCATCTCAAATCGCTCTCTAATAAAGGATTAAGCTTAGCCACATCAAATTAAGGAGGGATAGCACCATTTCATAGTTAGAGCTGCTGTTAGACGCCGGGAATCTCCCTAAATTAGTGGAGTTTCAGTGTTGAAAGTTTTGTTTGTGGCTAAGGTGAGTGATTAGCACCTTTTTACACTAATTATGGCTAGTTAGGATTGATTAGTGATAATTAGCGAATCTAAACATGATTAAATTCTGGAAAAATATTTATAAATTTAGAAATATTGTTTTAGACCTCTGTTACAAATTTGGGTTAATTAATTTGGTTAAGTTTTACTAATCCTATCATTAGTTTTGCTTAAACATGATTAAGGGAAAATATGGGGTTTTGGCTATGTCTGATCCATTTAAACTTATCAAGTTGTTGTTTTGGTGTTTGCGGTCAATTATATATGTTGCTATGACTGTATGGTATGCTTTGTGATTGATTAGAAAATTAGATTTGGTTGAAAACGCCATCGAATGGCGTAAAACATTCGCTAGAAAGAAGTGCAGGAAATTAGCCGAACCGGATCAGATCGGAGGGGAAAAGCACGAACCGAACCGCTTTCCGCCAAACTGTTGCTTCACGAGTCGCCCCGAGATAAGAGCTCACGACCCGACTTGCTTGAGAGAAGGAGCACAATCCGAACCGCGTCACTCGGCCCGAACCCCTTCCATGACCCGAACCGATACACCATGGATGGACTTGAGGGACTCGACCCGACCCGGAGTGCTTGGAGAGGAGGACCGAACTGGAGACGCTTGTCATGAACCGATCCGAACAGAAAGAAGACGAGCCGATCCGAATCGAAGGAGTGACCATGAACCAAACCGATGAGTGGCATCAATCACGAACCGAGGAGCAAGATCCGAGGTTGAGCGAAGTGAAGAAACGAACCGACCCGGTGATGACCACAAACCCGAGATGCAAAGGCTGTCCCAATGGGAGTTTGTACTCAGGATACAGTTGGGAACCAACGAGTTAACTTCATGAGTTGGGCTTTGCTGCGGGACGTGTGCTAAGGAGTTATCTGTGTCTATAGCTTTGACTCACCACTGATGGACGGGTTAGCGACTACGGATCAGTGCAGTGAAGTTATCATTACTTCATGGGGTAGAGTGATCGTAGCAAGGCTATAAGCCAGTGCATTGAAACCATCATGACTCCATGGGGCAGAGTGGACATAGCAAAGGATTAGTGGCTATGGATCAGTGCGGTGGTGTCATTACAAAGCCATGGGGCAGAGTGATCGTAGCTAGGAATTGGGTGGTCAAAGTGGTAGATATTGTATACGATCCGAGGTGGAGTGATGTGAAGAAACGAACCGACCCGGTGATGACCAGAAACCCGAGATGCAAAGGTAGTCCCAATGGGAGGTTTGTACTCAAGGTACAGTTGGGAACCAACAAGTTAACTTCATGAGTTGGGCTTTGCTGTGGGACGTGTGCTAAGGAGTTATCGATGTCTATAGCTTTGACTCACCACTGATGGACGGGTTAGCGGCTACGGCTCAGTGTAGTGAAGTTATCATGACTTCATGGGGCAGAGTGATCGTAGCAAGGCTATGAGCCAGTGCATTGGAGCCATCATGACTCCATGGAGCAGAGTGGACATAGAAAAGGATTAGTGGATACGGATCAGTGCAGTGGTGTCATTACGACTCCATGGGGCGGAGTGATCATAACAAGGAATTGAATGGTCAAAGTGGTAGATATCGTATACTTTACGGACTGAGTGAGAGATGTGAAGATGGTTGCTATGATTGATTGTTTTCCATCACTATGTCATGCACACCCCCTCCCCCGTATCTTTATGCCTTATGTTTAGTGGCACCTTAGAGTATTGAGTGGTATGTTGTGCTAATTCTTTGGTTGCAGGTCCAGGTTCAGTTATGGTTTAGTGTACCTGTTATTGTTCTGTTTAGCTGCTTATCACTCATACCAGACTTTTGTCTGACCCAGAGTTTTATGTCTCTTCTTATTACTCTGGGTGCTCTTAAAAGAGAAGACTAGAAACAGGTTAGCTGGTTGTGCACGGGTAGCTATCCGGAGACGAGCAGAAGGCTTACACGTACTATTCTCTATATATCCTCCCTGTGTTGCTGCTGGTCACTACTTTGGGTATTAGTAGTGTACCTTTCCTTACTTTGCTTTAGAGACAGTTTTAAAAGTTGTAATAATGTTAATGTGGAACATAAGCTGTATTTTGGACTTTCGCTGCTATGATGGTTTAGTTTTCAGCTTATGCACTGTCTCGCCTGTTTTATGTCAAAATTATGTTATTATTATATTTAATCCCATGCGCTATGAGACATTCTACAGGTTCTTTGTAAGTTATTCATCTTCTTTCTTTTCTTTTGATGACCGTCCCGTGCTGGTTGGACATCAGTACAACGCATTTTGGAGGAAATGTCGGCTGGTGCGGGGCGGGCCGTCACATCACATTTCACTGTTAATCGAGTTAAAGAACGAATGTCGTTAAAAACACAGTTCACACTAAACCCAATTCACATACCATTTTATTCTGATTACTAAATTTAACTGGAAACTCTAATAGTCTTAATTAAAAGATTTATTCTTTTCACACAGGATTTAAGAATAGTGTTATTTAAGACATCATTCACGACAAACCCAAAATCCAATTTAATATTAAATACAAATCCCTAAATAGAAATTATATCAGCTTATATTCAATATCAAATTCTGAAACCAACGGATATCGTATTGGGAATAACGATATCCAAATTCCTCAACAATGTCTGTATAATCACAGAATCCAATATCGAAATATTCCGAAGATGATTTCCATTCCAAATCCATTCCAATTTATTCGTTGGAAAATTCTGGTTATATTAAAACCATTTACAAGTCCAATTTATTATTTCGAAAAATAATTGGATTTTTATTCTAGTTATTAACTTGTTCATTTTGATAAAAATATGTTTCTGTCTTTCCAAACATGTAATTTTTCATCCAAAATCTTTCCAAATCATCTATTATTACTTTACCCAATTTTACCTTATTTTTAGTAATTTTATTAAGGCCCTTACAGTCGATTTTCAATAACGGCCACCAAACTGCATCCATAACGACCTTTTCTGAAATTGATTTGGACATATCTTAAAATCCGACCGTCCAAATTTAAAATTCTGAAACCAACAGATATCGTATTGGGAATAACGATATTTATATCTTCCAAATTACTCAATAATGTCTGTATAATCACAAAATCCAATATTGAAATATTCTGAAGATGATTTCCATTCCAAATCCATTCCAATTTATTCGTTGGAAAATTTTGGTTATATTAAAACCATTTACATGTCCAATTTATTATTTCAAAAAATAATTGGATTTTTATTCTAGTTATTAACTTTTTCATTTTGATAAAAATATGTTTCTATCTTTCCAAACAAGTAATTTTTGATCCAAAATCTTTCCAAATCATCTATTATTACTTTACACAATTTTACCTTATTTTTAGTAATTTTAATAAGGCCCTTATAGTCTATTTTTAATAACGGCCACCAAACTGCATCCATAACGACCTTTTCTGAAATTGATTTGGACTTATCTTAAAATCCGACCGTCTAAATTTAAATCTCTTATATTCATTGGAACCTAATGGTTCTGATTTTAGGAGAATCCGATGGTCGGATCTCCCGTTACATCAATTTGAAGTTAATGGTCGAAAATCACGAACGGTTGTTGCACGGCGCGTTCTATTCAGGCCATTGTATATATAATATATATATCGTCGATTTCCATTTAAATCATATTTTATGAATTTGTTTCTAAATTTTTTTTAAAAATGATTTCCACTTCCATTTCGATTTTAAATCAAAATTGAACATTCCTTTATAAATTCGTTTTAAATTCATTTTAAAACGATTTCAATTTCATTTTAATTTTCAAATCAGAATTGAATATTCGTTTTAAATTGATTTTAAAACGATTTCAATTTCATTGAAATTTTCAAATCTAAATTGAATATTCCTTGTCACTAAAATTTTAAAATGATAATATTTTCAAAATATCATATTTTGAATTCCATTTCTTTTTCGTATTCTCGATCGATAAACCCATTTGGGTTAAAATGACGTTTCTATACTTAACACGGCTTCACATTTCAATATTTTCGTGTCCATCCAAAATCGGACATCAAAATCACATTTTGATTATTCACTGAATATCATTTTAAAAAATTCGTTAATTCTGAACTAGAATCAAACTCAATCAATTACAATATAATTTTGGTTATATGGATTTCATACATCGCATGTATACAACTATAATGACAAACAATCAATAAAAATTCATACAACATCTAGAGTATAGCTAAACACACTTACAGGGTCTGTCAACACATCGATTGACATATAGCTAAACAATTGGAATTAGTGTATGTCAAATATCATCCCAATACCCTTGTGGGATTTCAACCAACAAATACTGTTTATTATTTGTGTAGTTGGGCGATGTGTAAAATTTATCGTCCTGATTAATATCAGTTAAATGGGTGTACATAAATAAACCGTCTGATTTGCAAATGAATATTTATTTTATTTCAAGAGAACTTTATACAGCGTATATAAATAATTTATATATCGCATATATATAAATAATTTATACAACGCATATACATATATTTTGATTACTCCATTTCAGTATCATAATCACAATACAAAATACAGTCAATTTTCCCAATATACAATCAAATCACACAAATCATCCATGTTTTGTACAAAAAGAACTGTCAGGAGCTACTAAGCCCTTTCTGTAGCCTATTATATAATAACTGAAAATAATTTAAATGAGAGGGAGTTGTCACATTCGTTTCCAATCCACCAGTTTTTATTTATGAATTTCGGAACAATTTGGATTTGAATTTGCTTTAAATTCTAACTTGCTCCGTTTCTGTCCCAGTCAGTTCCATTGTATAGTGTTTGTTGTCACAATCGCAATGCAACTGAAATCGTCGGATTTCGATATCGTATGAAAGAGTTATGGGGTTTTAAACACTGTATGATTATATAAATAATTAACTAAGCGTTAATCCTATTTTCTCTCTCCTCGTAACCTTTAATCCGTCTTCCTGGAAAACAGCCGAAACGCAAAACCCATCGTTCCTCCTTCTCTCTCCTCCACGCACGCCAATCGCCACCGCTTGACAACGATCAGGACCCACCCTATTAACTGCCGTCAGCCACTCCTCCGACGCTAGCAATGCTTCAAAGTCCGCACCTCCCTTATGCCCCAAAATCCCATGCAAACGAACCAGGTTGAACCTCGAAAATCGAGCAGTCCTCTCCACAATAATCCACCACAACCGTTGAAATCATAGAACTCATGTTCCTCTTTAATTTGGAGTTTTGAAGTTTTCAAAATCATTTTATGGATTAGAAGATCTAAAAGAATTAAAACTGGAAGATTTTTGCCTTCAATCGCTTTTGAACGGCGGCTGGTTTTGGAAAAGTGAATTTATGGTTTTAACATTATTTTTTATTTATATACATGTATATTTTATTTTATTTAGTTCCAATAATATGTGTTTTCCAATCTGAACTCCAAATCAAACCCAACGACTGTCGCCCCTAGCGAAATACCCTCATTCCGGACACAATGGAATGTGTTTCGCCAGCCAATTCGACAGTTTCGATCAGTTTTTATCAAAATTAAATTATAAATCAATATATATTGAATTTGAATGTACATTTTAATTTACCGGGGCCACGTAATGACTCCATAAATTCCAGAAAAATAAATCTAACTCTGTTTTTATGATACGGTCCAAACAAAACTAATTTCGTCGAATTTGGAGACCATTTAAAAAATGACCTTTTTTCTGGTCGTTTAAATATAAACTTAATTGACAAAACACGTTTAAATTTACCGCGCTCACATATTAATTCCAAAATTGAATAAATTATAATCTAGCAATACTTTGACATTCCGGATCTTACAAAAGTGGTTTCGTCGAAAACGGAGGTCGTTTGCAAAATGGCTATTTTTAAGGGCTATATATTATATTAAAAAAAATATAAATTCCATAGCGACTATTTTGAATTATAAACTGGACATATCTTTCAATTTATAAAGTGAAATCTCTGTTTCTTACCTTCGTTAGATAGATATAGCCAAACAGATTCAAAATTTGTGGTTTTATTGAAATCCGATTAATTTTGAATCCTATACATTCATTTTGAAATTTAAAATCGAATTTTCAAACTACCGCGCCATTTCAGGCTCGTTTGATAATTAAAATAAATTTATACGTTCTAACTTCGATTAAAATTAATTTTTAGTTGTTATTATTTAAAATAAATCATTTTAAATATTCAAAATCCATTTAAATAGCTAAAATAAAAAATTTAAATTGGTTCTGAAATTCTGGGTTGTTACACAATTTCTATATGAATGCAATATTTTGAAAATCAAAATACTCTTTCATCCAAATTTTCCCCACACTCTTACATAGCAAGAGTGTAGTCTATCCAATTTTGGCATCCAAAACCCTAACAACCAACTTTAAATTCGCGAATTCTAGAAAAATCTAGTTTTCTAAATTCGATTTCTTATGCTACAAAAAGGTGGAAAACGGGAAACTTCACACCTTTCATTTTTCTTTTGTGTACCTTTTCTATCTGTACTTGGGTCTTATGCAACTATCTTATAAAGATTTCCTATCTTCCTATCCAAGCACAGTTAACATAAGAAAATTTTCTTTGTTATAGATTTTCTTTTTCGACTTACTTTGGAAAAATTAATTTCCTGAACTATCATGTTTGCTGTTTTTGGGCATTTTTGGTTTTCTTTTTAGTTGTGTCATTACTCCTTTCTTAGATTATTTAACTTAATCCACTGATCTAAGCTTAATCTTCAAATAAACCTTTTAATTCTATCCAAACTAAAATAGGAAAACAAGTTCACTACAAAACAACCACCAAGGGATAAGAATCCTTGGACTATTTCCCCACTGACAAAGAAAAGTCCAAACCACATGATCTAAACAACTCGTTTTCCCACCATTATCCACTTGTCACAACTAGTCCTTGTGTACTAACAGTTTTTTGCTAATTAACAACCTTGGCTCTATGGTGCTTATGCACAATTCGGGAATTTACTATTATTCCAAAACGTGGTTTGGCTTTTTTCCGTTTTCCTTTCATAACCCAAAAGCTTCAAAACTTTGTTTTTTTCATTAAAACTTATCTTTGTTGAACCAAAATAAAGGTCATATCATAAAAATGCAAAACTTCTCCTTTTTTTCAATCATAGAAACTGGAGTAGACAAGGACAACTATTTCTCAATTAGTTTCACAACCGTTTATGTTTACAATGTCAACTCAATAACTTACATCTAGGTGCAAACATCTACTCTATTCTAAATTCTTACAACTTATTTTGTCCATCCATCAAAGTTTCATGCCAAAATAATTGAAAAAAATTATATCCAAAAGAATAGGAATTTTCAAAATTTTCCTTAGCGAAAATTTTAGTTTTTGACAAAATACAAGCTTTTCTATGTTATGTTATTTAATTCTTTTAGACATTATAGCTTAAAAATATTGAGCTATACATGTTCCAACACATGCTTCTGAAAGAAATCATTTTAGACAAAATTTTCATATGAAATCATCATTTCCAAAATATACCTTCTTTATTTTCAAACTAAAAATGAAAGTTTCAAATATGTTTCTTACATTCTTTTTCCAAACATCAAAAACACCTCTTTTTGTTTCAAAAATTGTTTCTACACAATTTATCTAGTACATATTTTGAAATTGTAAACTTTTAGGATCAAAAATAAAAACACTATAAACTATCTCCCAAAAGCTTTTAATTTTTCAAGTTCTCAAAAGTTAACAATGGGGCTAGACTCAAAGTGGGTTTCCAACTTACCTAAACTTTCCTAGAGAATCCCACCAAGTCATTACTCTCAAATATATAGTGTGATGTTGAGGGTACCCAATTTCCTCTTCCTATTACCATAACTTAAAAATTAAAACACATTAAATTCTCTATGCTTTCTAATACCATGTTGATCTCTTCTAATCTCTCGCTCAACAATTGATTACCGAAATAATCACATATTCAGCCTGAATAAAAACCCAAATTCGTTCGTTCCTAATCCTGTTCGCTGCAAGAAAGCATAGTTCAATCAATTTCATTCACATCAAAAAACACTCAGTGCAATCTTCATCTTCAACCAAACTGAAATTAGAGTTAATAACTTACTTGATGAGTTGAATGGAGTTGAGACGACGATGCAACTACAACTTTCTTCTTCCTCGGCACCAGCAGCGTCGAACGATTTCACGATGATCAAAGTTAAATCCGGGGTTTTCGAAAGAGAATAACGGACGAATTGACACTGGGAGGGAGAAATAAGTATAAACGGTTGTAGCCCCTATTTTTTAATGTGAGGTATTCGAAAGAGTGAAAGAGTAATTTTTTTGATATTTTTTAGTTATGGTAATAGGAAGAGGAAACTGCGGTGTCCTTAGCACCATACAATATATATATTCCTAATACATTGTTCCGTTTTTATTATCAATTCATAATGCACAACTGCCAAATCCACTAATCCAAAGCACTAACTTATAGGATACGTATTTATTCATTACCAATTACATTGTACACTTTTTACCCAAACCACTTATGGGTCTCTTATTCTCAAAACTCCATAACTGTTTCTTTAGTGTACATAACTGGTGTTGACAGGCTTTCTGGTCAAAGCCGTCACACGTGAAATTTCTTGTAAGCAACGCGCTCAAGCATTGAGAACATCGCTAGAAGACATAAAGATATTTGGTCAAAGTCGCATCGCAAAAATAAAATGACCCGAAACTCCTATCAAATGACCTCCTTTGGGCCCAAAAACATTAATTACTATGCTTAGATGGTGTAACGAATAGGTAATTTGACATTTTAAATATAAATTAAATTAAGAATTAATCGTTGAAATAAATATTTATATTTTGGTTTTAATATATAATTTGGAATTTTATAGATTATGAAAGTGGTTAAATTATTTTCGTAAATTAATTTTCTAATGACAAAGTTTTGTCAATTAAACATGATTTACACTATTAACTAAATGGAACGTTTAAAGTTAGAAATCATTCGTTTTTTAAATGAACGTATGACAAAACTTACTTTTTAGCATAAATTAGATTTATAATGTGAAAATATAATCCATTACGATTAGAGAAGTTGAAATTTGTTTTATTAAATGTTTAAAAAAATCAGGCATCAGAGAAATTCAACATAATATTATTAAGAATTGCTTAACCATAGAGCACATTAGTAATAAAAAATGCATGTAAAAAAAATAAATAATGTTCATTATTGCGTTCGGGGAAAAATCTATTCATGTCCTTTTGTTGGTATTAAAATTTATAATTCTCTAAATATTTTAATAAAATGGGAAGAATTAAACGATAGTTACTCTAGTTTAAGTTTCAAAGCTTTGATACAATTGTAGATAAATTTTCTGCCAAAATAACTATAACATAAAGATCGTTAATTACGAATATTAAAATCCATTTTAAGTCGGAATTCTGTGAAAAAAGAACCAGTTGAAACTATGTTATAATATTTTCTAGTGAAAGAGAAAAACCCAGTTTTCATGTTGTAGATCTTGTTCTATACCCAAATCAATTTTTCAAATAGTCGTTATGGAATTCGTTTATAAAATATAAAGATTAAAACTCCTTACCGGTCCGTGAGGTATCGTATACCACACTTTAATGACACACATAATGAACCGAAGTCAGAAAATGAAATTTTCAACTACTATCACTCTAGTTTACGTATGGCTATTGAAAGGACGTTTGGTATTTAGAATAAAAAATTTGCCATCTTACGTAACATGCAGACATATCCATATAAGGTTCAAGTACAAATTGTTACTGCAACAATGGCTATTCACAACTACATCAGAAAATACAACGCTGGCGATTCAGATTTTATGCCATATGATGACGACCCTGATTTAGTGCCAGGCGAATACCTCGAAGAATATTACAGTACATCAAATCGCGGAAACAGAGTGTGAACACCCGTAACTTCCCGGTAAAGGAAAGCGTCGGATAGTTCGAGAACAAACCACAACAGAACGCATACAGAAGAACATTTCATTGTATATTACAACAATGCATCAGATTACAAGAATATACAGAGTAAAAATGAATATTACACAGGAATATCATAGATTTAAATTACATTTAAATACATCGCAGCGGAAAATGATACAATACACAACTAGAATGAGATATACGGATACAAAGCTTTTCGGATATCGTTCCAGCTGTAAACCAGGATCCTGTGAATATAAATCTGCAAAACCAAAACTACTAGCTGCCCGTGTCAAAATAGGGGCACCCAGAGTTTAGGTTAAAACAATGAACTCCAGGTCAGTCAAGGGACTGGTGTGAGAACTCAAACAGTTATTAATCTTTATTTTAAATCATTAGGTAAAATCAAGGGACCACGCCGTATAACACGGAACGGGTTTCCTCCCAAGAATACCAGTGCATAAAACAAACAGCGCTATGCTAAATAAAGAAAAATGAAGCTGTTATAAGACCCAGGTCCTATCACACAATGCAACGCAAGCCGGGGGATAGGGTTTTCCCTTATAACAGCCAAAGAATGCTTGATACGTTTAAAACAAATCATTTGATACTATTATAAGTGCATAGTGTATAAAACAACTTCAAATCATAAGTATCAATCATAGGCGGCATGGGTACCATATATCATGTCGCCATATATAGGTTTACAAATAAAACCGCAAATGTCACGTATTTGGAAATTAGATTTCCATCTATGAACCGAGGCAAAAGATAGTCCTCAACCGATTCGAGACGCTCTAGCCCGTGTCTCAGGACCCAGACACAGGTGGGCCCTTGGATCCTCAGGGCCAGTCCACCGATGTGGATTAAACTTAAACCCTGAACATGCATTTCCCCTCCCTATGGGGCGTAAACGAGCCAACTAAATGACTCCATCGGTTCGAGAACGACCGATCAATCCGAGGCGCCTCGCAACAGCAACAACCACATAAGTCAAACTCGTCAGGGCGTGTAAAACCACTTACGCCACTTCTAGCTAGAAAGAAACGCATGCCCTCCCTGACGTCCTCTCCCGTTTTTGGTTCATACCGGGTGTGAAACACGCGAAGTAAACGTTACACAAAGCTACGCCACAAAGGCCTTGCTTTGATCATCACCACAAGACTTTGCTTTTCAACAGAAGCCTCGATCAATTGCCACTTAGGCATGCCACACAGGCAATTCACTCCATGCGTTTGATATCCATCAATATATAACCCCTGAGCTCGTACGTCTCAGAGAAGGGCGTTAAGCAAGAGAATAAATTCTCCGCCGCCAAACAGATATATATTTAATAGAGATCAATCACACGGACTAAAATCCAATGTCAGACACACAGTCCATTTACAAGTCCGTTCTGGGTCTGAACGAAACCGGAGGCACCTAGTACCCCGCATATCCATCGATCTCCAAGTACGTCTGGACGATCACTAAATGTTTCCATCTTCTTGGGTGTACAGCCCAATCAAGATCATCAGTAATTACCCAAACGACGTGAAGACCTCCGGTCTTCGACCATCGTCTTCATCTTCGACTTATCGTCGTATCAGTTATTCAGAATGGGATAAACCCGGTCTTTCCGAATAACTCGCGTATATATTATAAAAGTGTTGCACAAACCCAACATACGCCTCATTCCAATGCATTAGTCACTAACCGTAAATTAATCAAGAGAATAATTCCCCAAATATTAACCCCGAAGGCCGAAACCAACATCAGATCAATATCCAGAAAACCATTCTGCTTGGCTAACCGACAGTTAGTTTCTAAATTTCACATTCATAGGGAAATGTTCCCATTTATTTTATCCAAGATAAATTCTTTGAATTTATTCTTTATTCTATTTTTGAATCTCAATTCAAACTAGTCGGGATTAGCGAACCTTACCGAAGTAATCATTTATTTTAATTTCCCAATCCCAACCTATTAATCCCATGAAGTAAAACTGGTAATACTTCATATCTAACACCACAGTGTTATCGGTAATTCAATTACCATTTCATGTTCAAATCTAATTAAAGATTTAACTATCGCCTGGAGCAAAACTGGTAATACCCCATTCTCGATCATTTCAATCTAATTAAAGATTCATTAAAACTCCACTTAGTTTTAATCGGTGACTGGGTTAAAGAATCAGTGTCATTTAAAACACGGTTCACGATAAACCCAAAATCACCTTCATTAATTATTGGGTTAAAGAACGAGTGTTATTTAAAAACACTGTTCACGATAAACCCAAAAATCAATATCAATTCAATTCCAATTAAATATTATTTAATTGGTACACTTCATTAAATCTAAATAAAAAGATTTAATCTTTTCTCAACTGGGTTCAAGAACAGTGTTAGTGAAGACACCATTCACGACAAACCCAAATCACATTTGATATTCAATACAAGGCTCTGAATAGAAAATATCCTGGCTTATATTCAATATCCAATTCTGCGGCCAACAAAGATCGTATTGTAAATAACGATATATATATCTATATCTTTCAAATTTCCATAACAACATTTGTATAATCACGAAATCCAACATCGAAACATTCCGAAGACAATTTCGATTCAAATCCATTCCAATGCAATAATTCGAAATTCTGGTTATTATCAAAACCATTTCAAATTCAATTTATTTAAAAATAAATAGAATTATAATTCTAGTTCAAAACTAGTTCATTTCGATAAAAATCTATTTTTATCTTTTCAAATATGGAGTTTTTCATCCCAATTCTTCTCAAATCATTTCTTATGATTTTACATGAATTATTACTATTTTTAATAATTTTATCAAGGCCTGTACAGTCGATTTCCATCAATGGCCATCGAACTGCACTTACAACGACCATTTTCGAATTTGATTTGGACGTATCTCCAAATCCAACCGTTAGATTTCTAATTTCTAATATTCTTTAGAAAGCTCTTTTCGATACGAACCCAACGGTTCCGGTTTTAGGAGAATCCGACGGTCGGATCTCCCGTAATGTCCGTTTGAAATAAATGGTCGAAATTCACGAACTGCCGCGGCGCGGCGCGTTCTATTCAGGCCATTATATTATATATATAAAATATATATAATATATATTTCGTCGATTTCTATTTAAAACGAATTTTATAAATAGTTTTAAATTCGTTTCAAAAGCAATTTCAACTTCCATTTTAATTCAAATCTAAATTGAATTCTTCTTTATAAATTCGTTTTAAAATTCATTTCTATTCAATTCAAATTTCAATTCAATTTGAATTCATTTCAATTCGCTTTCAATTCAATTTGAAATCGTTTTCAATTCAATTCATTTCGAAATCGTTTTCAATTCAATTCATTTCGAAATCGTTTTCAATTCAATTCATTTCGAAATCGTTTTCAATTCAATTCATTTCGAAATCGTTTTCAATTCAATTCATTTCGAAATATTCGATTTCGAAATCACTTTTCAATATTCATTTTAAAATGAATAAAATCGATATAAATATCGTTCACGTCAAAATGGCGTCAATCTAATCAACACGGCTTCATAAATTTCTATTTTTCAAATATTCTATTTCAAATATTTCTTTTTCAAAATAGTTGTTATTATCAAAATATTTCGTTCAGCACTTGACCAATCTCAATAGATGAGTACTGTCAACACATGAACTTTTATTTTATAATAATAAAGATGTAAATTTTATTACTAAAATATTTCGTTCAACACATGACCAATCTCAATGGATGAGTACTGTCAACACATGAACTTTTATTTTATAATAATAAAGATGTAAATTTTATTACTAAAATATTTCGTTCAACACATGACCAATCTCAATGGATGAGTACTGTCAACACATGAACTTTTATTTCATATCGATAAAGATGTAAATTTTATTATTAAAATATTTCGTTCAACACATGACCAATCTCAATGGATGAGTACTGTCAACACATGAACTTTTATTTCATAATATTCTTTATTTTCTAAATTGGAATGAGGCCCAATCAATCACCATATAAAATTAATTATATGGATTTTCATACAACACATGTATAATAGCATTGAAAAATCATCAACCATCAACCAAAGTGCACTACACTGTATAAGCATCAAATATAGATATTCAACGCTTATAACAGCCTGTCAATCAATCGATCGACATGTTTAATCAATCAGGATGAGTGAACTTCAAATTTCATCCTAACACCCGTGTGGGGTTTCAAACAATCAAACACAGATTTAGTTGTGCAGTTGGGCGATGTGTAAAATTTATCGTCCCAATCAATGTCCTTCAAATAGGTGTACATAAACAAACCGTCTGGTTTGTAAATGAATATTTATTTATTCACATTCATGTTAAAAATTATATTTTTAACGATAAAACATTTTATTTCAACATATGAATATCTATTCAGTTCATTCCTTAAATAAAATGATATTTTTATTTTTCTAACATATTTTAGAAAATTTCGGCGGCATAACGGCGCGATACTAGAAACGGGACAAGGCCTAGCCTAATCCCCGGTCTAGTGAAGGCCCATGCCATTCACACATCAATCAAACCATTCAATTCATCAAACAATTCAATTTCGAATCAAATCACATAACTAATCTATGCAACCAAACAAACAAGTCCATGGTCTGTGGACGATTGTGTCGGGTGCTACTAAGCACCGTCTGCATCCTAGTATATATATATATATATATAACTAGAAATAAAATTGAAGAGTGAGAAATTCTCACCGATAGCTATCCAACCATCTCGACTCTTCTTTTGCAGAAACTTCGTCGTTCTCGCCTTTTTGTCATCTTCGTTGACCGTAGCCACTACATATATAAAAATTGAATTTTTACTTCGCTATTCAATATATAAAAAACGAATTTTTACTTCGCTATTCAATATATAAAAATCGAATTTTTACTTCGCTATTCAATATATAAAAATCGAATTTTTACTATGCTATTCAATATATAAAAATCGAATTTTTACTTCGCTATTCAATATATAAAAATCGAATTTTTACTATGCTATTCAATATATAAAAATCGATTTTTTACTTCGCTATTCAATATATAAAAATCGAATTTTTACTATGCTATTCAATATATAAAAATTGAATCTTTACTATGCTATTCAATATATAAAAATTGAATCTTTACTATGCTTTCCGATATATAAAAAAAATTTAATCTTTACTATTCTAACTTCTATATGAAAATCGTATATTTCTTTTACTAACTTCTATAGAAAATCGTATTTTTCCACTTCAACTTCATATTAAAAATTTTATTTTTAATCGCTATTCAAACAAATAAAAATCATAGACTTCATGAACAAATTACATTTAATTTCATGAATAAAAAAAAATCGTTTAACTTCCTAAATAAAATCATATATATTTCTAAATAAAAATCATATACAAAATCAAAATCAGAAAATACTTACAGTAAAAAAAAGAGAGGGGGAAGGATCTGCCAGAGTTGGCCAGTGGTTGGGGGGAAAAAGGAACGCAGTCGAGGTCGGCGGTGGTGGCTCTGCATGTTGGCGGCGCTCCAGCTTCGTGGGGGTAGCGGTTTTAGGGTTCGCGATGGGGTGGGGGGGGGGGGTTTCTGACGGAGCTCGAGGTGCCGGAGAAGAATGGTGGAAGGGGAGCGATGCGAGGGGTCTCGTCGGATTCAGGTGGGGAGGGGCGGCTGTCGATCTCGATCGATTTAGGTGTTTTTTTTTTTTGGTCAACGGTTGAATGAAAACGAGAAGGGGGGGGGGTTATATGAAAAATATATATATATATATTTAATTATTTAATTACTTTCAAAAAGCAACTTTTATTTTCGACCTCAAAACGAGACCCACCGCCTGCCGTCCATAGCGTTTTACCCCCATTCCGAACACAATGGGATATGTATCGTAAGCTGGTTCGACTGTTTGAATCAGTTTCCGTTAAAATCAACATATAACTCTATATATTGAATTTAAACGCGCATTTCAATTTACCGGGGTCGCATACGAACTCTAAAAATTCTCGAAAAATATTTTCTAGCTTCGTATTGACGATACGGTCCTAACAAAACTAGTTTCGTCGAATTCTGAGACCGTTGGAAAAATGGCCAATTTCCAGTCGATTAAAATCAACTGAAGTGGTCAAAACACGTTTTCCTTTGCCACGCTCACATATTGATTCAGAAAATTATGAAATTTGAAACCTAGCAATAACTTTACATCACGGACCCAACAAAACTGGTTTCGTCGAAATCCGAGGTCGTTTGCAAAATGTCCATTTTTAAGGGCCTGAATTCCATAGCGACTATTAAGAATTTTCAACTGAACATATCTTTTGATTCCCGCTATGAAATCTTGATTTTCCGGATTCGTTGGAAAGATATTCACTATTAGATTCCATTGTTTTTGGTTTCACTAAAATCCGGATTGTTTTGCACCCGGTACATTCAATTGAAGTTTGAAATCGAATTATCGAACTACCGCGCCATTTTCAATTCTATTTATAGTTATATATAAATATTTATATTCTAACGACGACGCGTATAATATATACGTTCGAATTATATTAAAAATAAATTTCTCGTCGATATTATTTAAAATAATTCATTTTAAATAATCCAAATTCGCTAAAATTTCCAAAATAAAAATTTCAAACTGGCTCGCATTTTTTGGGTTGTTACACAGAGACCAAGAACCCATTCAAATAACCAGAACAACATCCACCATGGCGATATTACGAGACAATATACGAAACAAACTAGTTGTCACGGGAATGCATTAAGATGTTTCGTTGTATTATGTATTTTATATTTGCATCTTAAATTCTGCAATTTGTATTCCGCAATTATGTATTTTTATTTCTTCAATTTGCATTCTACAATTTGAATTTTGCAATTTGTATTATGTGTTTTATTATTTTATTCAACAATAAATACACACAAACACAAACAATTAAAAATAATATATACAAAAACAATAAAATAATAACTCTGCCCCTTCCAAAATGCCCCTTTCGTAAAAAGAACACATTCCTCGTACCCAACAATTTCCCTTCAAATGCCCTTTCCAAATGCCCCTTCCAGTTCAAAATCAAACGGACCCTAAGTCTTGGCACTTGCAAACAACTGAATAGAAATATCTTGATGTCCTCTTTCTTCGTTCTTATCAAACACAGAATCTTGTACCGCAGAGACTAACATGGTATAGGGCTAGCTAATAACTAGTAGCAGTAAAATAAATCCGCCAATTAATGAAATGTACTAACTCAAGGACACCCACGTATACCCAGTCCCTCACGAGAAAAGAAAACAACACCGTAAACCATACCCTACTGCCATAACTTTACATGCACCTACGCGGTACTAGCCCATACCCTTATTTCTATGTAACCTGCCTTCTCCATCTTCAATAAACAGAAGCCACACTCGTTAGTTCTTCTTTTCCCAACAACTAAGATTTCTTTTCCCAACTCAGAAAATAAAAATAACACCTCCTTCTCTCTTTATTCTAAACCATCAGGCCACTTAACTTCATCATAAAAGAAGAGAAGAAATATATAATAAAGAAAGGGTGTCGTGAGTTGAATGGAGATAGATCACTCGGGTTCGTAGTGTTTTGGGTAGCACTGTGGCGGAGACAGGGTGTTCGCAGTCCAAGTCGAGGAAGAGAAGGAGAAGCTTCCGATTGTGTTCAGTAGGTATGGTGGATCCGGGAAATGCTGGAGCAATTTTTACGCAAGGAGGAGTGAAGAAACAGTGGGTTGAAGCAAGGAGAGTAGTGGTGAACCTCACTTGTGGATGAGATGCCGGAAGGTGAGGGAAGTTAAAGGACGTGTATATAGCACGATGAATAAGCGGATTGGGAAGTTGTTTATATTCACGTGAAAACGAAAGGCGGTTCAGCTGTGTCCTGGCAGTAGAGAAAACATATAAGAAGTTGAGATGGGGAGGATAAATGTACTGTGTCTGTGGGTGCTGTTTGTCTTTAACAGGAAGCAACACATTTGGTTTCAAAAAGGGTAGGCTTGTTGAGCTATGGTACTACAGGAGGTAGTATTCGAATGGTGAATTCAGTGCAAGGTTGGAATGGGGGATGTTGCGGGACTTATGGAGCTGGCCTGTGCATGTTTCAACATGGATGGAGGAGTGCGCTCACATTGGGGGAGTGCTATAGCGAGCACGTTGGCCGTAATATGATGGAACTATTTAGACAGGAGAAGAACATAGGAAATGATAAGAGAGAATACATGAATGGTGTGGGATGATGGAACTGTGCAGCGCAAAGCCTGGAGAGATGGTTGGCCGCTGTGGTTGAACGGTCTGGAGAGACACACATGATGACGGGGATGGTGAATATGGCTGCTGTGTTGAGTCTTGAATTGACTACACTTGTGGATAATTGACGTATAAACTTGGACATGAATGGTAAATATGTAAATTGGTTAAAAGATGAACATGCCTAACCCAAGGTTAGATTGAGTTGCGGTGTAAGACTGCCCGGAACCACCTGGCACATCCAGCAACCGCAACAACAGGTCTAATGTGAGAGATTAGTGCGTCAAACCCAAAACCCGAGGTTAGAATGAGTTTACGGTAGAAGTCTGTCTGGAACTGCCCGACACATCCAGCAATCGCAGCCAACAGTTCTAATGTGAGAGGTTGGTGCATTAATAAATCAATTAATGCCAATGAACAGACATGCTAAGAATGGTAAGGTTAAGTAACATATGAATAGGTGACACTTAACCAATACAACATGTTCATTAAACAAATGAGTGGGGTTAGGTTAAATTGAGAACACTTAATCGTTATAACATGTCGATTAGGAAACCCTAGTAACAGGGACCCATTTCAGCAGTAACCCACATAGATGAATCATTGTACCCTGAACTAGGCAGGGTGGGGCACGATTACTGGGCTGATTATAAGCGGTCAAAATAGAGGCGGGTGAGGCTTCAGTGTAGGTTATGATGGAGTAGGGGCGTGCACGTGCTTCGAAGTGGAAAAATGAGGCACTAGGCATCAGTAGTTATACACAGTGCATCTTGAATTGTGTCGGGTTGCCATCATAAGGATTGATACACCTTATGGTGGGACCAAAACAAGTATCTACAAACAAGCGGGGCCGAATGACACATGTAATAAATACACACGAGTTAGGGAGCCGATCGAATGGGGAGGGTAGTGGGTACGACTAGTGGAGATAGGGGCGGGCGACACCTATGATAGCAGCTAGGGGTACATGAAACTACCATTATTGTTATCATTATGTTTAGTAAAAGGGATCAACTTTCAGAGTAAATAGGGTTGGTGCAATATGATTAGAATCGCAATCAACGGTTACCTTATTCATCTTCCTTACCTTGTCATATATGCTTATGTTACAGTCGTTTCTTACTTTCCAGTTTATGTTCTTATCCTATTACTTTAGTAATTATATTGTTTAGGTTACTGGACTCACCAGACTTTATGCTGGACCTCGTTTGTTTCGCCCCTTTTCTTTCCGTTCCCCCCCCCTCAAGTTCTCAGGGTGGGCCTAGTGGAGCTTGATTGGGATCTCTTTCTCTGTCTTTTGGATGAGCTTGGATTGCCAAAAGTAAAGTTCAGCTTATCTCTTTATATGGCTATTTATGATGGGGTTATGATTTTTGTTTTATGTACTCAAAAAATAATTTGTCAAGATGGATATTAAGTGTACAGGGTTTTATTATTGGTTTTGGTCTTGTAATCAAACTATTTTTCCACTGCAATGAAGTTGTTTTAAAATTTAAAAGTACCAATATATGTATCTGTCTTGTTATATTCTGTTCTTTACACTTATAATACTCAATGAAAGTTAATGCATTCCCTTTGTGAGTCAAATTAGTGGACGTTGGGTGTTACAAGTGGTATCAGAGCTAAAGGTTAGCAGAACAGATAAAGGATTTTGAAAACCGTTTTCAAAAGCATTTTTATAAAGAAGTATTTTCAAAAACATTTTTAAAGAAGGAGTTTTCAAGAGAAAGGTTTATTATGAAAAACGTAATCCCCAAAAGCCATATATCTTTCTTTCGATTCTTTGTTTCGAATCTCTTCCTTTTTCCTTCTTGAGTCTCTTTCCCCGCGTGTAGATGCTTTTTCTAAGATATGTAAGGACTTTCGTGCGTTGAGCGGAAAACCGTTTTGTAGGACTGAAACGTTTGTCGAAGCTAGAATTGGCTCAAGGAAGTAGAGGACTCGTTTGGTATCTTTGAGATAGACGTTGGAAGGAAGGTTCAGCTAGCTGCTTGGTCGATGAGGGAGTTTAGGCTAAGGAGCACAACCCAAGGATGAGGAATTTGTTGATATGGCTTTAATCCACGAAGAAGGTAAAGGAGAAAGTGGAAAGAATAATTAACCCCATGACAAAAGATGGTGTCTTTATTGTGGTATAACGGGCATGTAATTAAGGACTATAGGAAGAAGAAGAAGCCTGGTTGTTTTCATTGCGGTAAGGCAGGACTTCTGATTAAAGATTGCCCGAGGAGGCAAGGGCAGAGGATAGGACCTACTTCTGGAGGACAGGTTCATGCTCTCTTGGCACCAAGACAGGAGAGAGATAGAAGCGTTTTTGTTGAAAGTTTGATTTTCCTTTTTGATCAACCTGTTCGAACTTTGTTTGACTCTGGCGCTTAGCGTTCATTCACATCTGCTTCGTTAGTTGAAACACTGCACCTAAATACTAGTTTCATTATAGATCCCATTGTAGTCTCAAATCCTATTTGTGGTTCGACTCATTTATCTATGCTTTGTCGGGATTTGAGAGTGTCTATCTTGGGTGTTGGGTTTGAATGCAACGCCTATATTCTTGGTTTCATGGGCTATGGATTGATTCTGGGGATGGATTGGCTAGCTAGGTATGGTGCCATCCTAGACTGTGAAAGGAGGGTAGTTAGATTGTTGATTCGTTGTGGAAGAACCCTTGATATTTCTTGTGACCCTAGAGGTTTGGTGATGCTTAGTTACTTAGAATCTCTTGACGCATTCATTAATGATTTGGAATCTGTTTGTGTAGTCCGTGAGTATGGTGACATCTTTGATGTGGTTCGGGGTTTACCCCCGAGGCGCGAGATAGACCTCCGTATATACTTAGTAGATAATGCAAAGCCAGTTGCATTACCAGTGTGCCACATGGCTTCGAGAGAGAGGAGGGAATTCAGTACACAAGTTTGGGATCTACTCGAGGAAGGGTGCATAAGAAGTATTTCAGAATGGAGCGCTCCAGTTGTTTTTGCTACGAAGGCTGATGGTTCGCTTAGATTGTGCATGGACTATAGGGAGCCGAACAAGCTCACGAAGAAGGACAGACACCTATTGCAGAGGATAAATGACTTGTTCGATTAGATGGTTGGCATTTCGGTTTTCTCACGGTTGGATTGAGCTGCAGGATTTCATTTGCTAATGGCAGCTGAGGGCATCATAGATAAAGCTGCTTTTAGGGCTCCCGACGGTTTCTTCGAGTGGCTCGTCATGCCTTTTGGTTTGACGAATGCACCCCCATATTTCATAGACTTGATGAGTAGGGTATTTAGAGAGTTTCTAAACAAGTTTGTGGTATTTTTGTGGATGGTATTTTGATTTTCTCTAGAAGCGAGGAAGAGCATGCCCTACATCTTAGGGAAGTCTTAGAGACCCTACGAGCGCATCATCTCAAAGCTAAGTTCTCCAAATGTCATTTTTGGAGGAAAGAAGTGCGGTTCTTTGGACACGTGGTCTCTAAGGAAGGGATAGCAGTGGATCCCGCGAAGGTGGTAGCAATCCAAGATTGGAAGATTCCTAAGAATGCAACAAAAGTATGGAGTTTCCTAGGGTTGGCGGGCAATTATAGGAAGTTCATTAAGGACTTCGCGAAGATATCAGCCCCACTTACTCGGTTGACGAAGAAGAACTTGAATTTCTCTTGGGATGTTGACTATGACGATGCTTTCCAACATTTGAAGAGGACTTTGATGATAGCTAAAGTTTTAGTTTTGCTAGATGGGAGCAAACCGTTCACAGTATATACCATACATACATACATATATATATATATATATATATATATATATATATATAGTGCTTGAGAGAAATGGCTTAGAGCAGTTTTCAATGCAAGAGGAAAAGGTGATATGCAAAAGGTGGTAGGTGCGCAGTTATGTTTGAGCATCGCGTATCGTCCACAGATGGATGGACGGACATAAAGGGTGAATAGAATCCTTGAAGAACTTTTGAGGTTATGTATCCCAGATTTTGGAGGGGCATGAGAAAAGCACCTTCCATTTGTGGAGTTCGCTTATAACAACAGTTATTAAGCTAGTATTAGGGTTTTTATGGATGGCCATGTCGATCACCAACTTGTTGGTGGGAGTCTACGAATAAGATTTTGCTTGGACCCGAGCTAATTAGAGAGAAACTCCGGAGAAGATGGACTTGATTCGAAGATGAATGAAGATGGCACAGGGCCGACAAAAGTCAAGTGCTGACAAGAGAAGAACCGATCCTGAGTTCGGTATTGGAGACATGGTCTTTACCAAAGTATCAACTTTGAGGAACGTAGTTCACTTTGGAGATGTAGGGAAATTAGCACCAAGGTTCGTAGGAACCTTTCCCATTACAGAGAGGATTGGACAGATGGCGTACAAAGTGAAGTTGCCGTGGTGTTCATGACGTGTTTCATGTGTCGCATTTACGGAAGCATTTGCATAATACCACGGAAGTAGTGGAGCCGAGCATGCTTAGAGAAGTGGAAGTGGAGCGAGATGCCACAATTAGACGAGCTCCTACATGCGTCCTTGGATCAGAGACCAAGAATTTATGCAACAGAGAGGTCAAGTTGGTTAAAATCCAATGGGGAGATGATCAAGGAGACGCGACTCGGGAGACGGAAGACAAGATGCGTTCGCTGTACCCTTTCCATTTTGAGGGTATATTCTTAAGTTCTTCTTTTTCTATCGCTTTGTTTGTACTTGTTCTGTCATTTGGTACATCCTCTCAATTATGTCTTCGATCTTTATATAGGAAAATCCTATGGTTGTGAACATGTGTTTGAGACATGTTATGTTTGGTGGATGCAAGTGGATGCAAGTGTTTGCTAGTGGTTGCTCGTGGATGCATTTACACACACATTAGGCACTAAATCAGCTCAATCACTTTAATATTGCTTATAAATAAGTGTGCATGTTTAAATTAATGGATGTATATTGAATGCATTATCATATGGATGTTGCATTTGAATGAATGGTTGTGCACTCATGTAAAAATAATATGTATCATTAGGATTCTTTTGCATACATAATGAATGCATGGCACTATCATGAATTGCATTAAGAAGGTCAATTGAATCAGTAGATCACCTGATTTTGCATTAGATAAGGAACATATACACACATTTTTGCATATGTTCATATAGCATTAGAAATCTTTTAAGGACAATGGATACCTGTGATTGATAGTTGAGTAGTTGGATGATTGGATGGTAGGATATACATTCTTCTTGACTTGAAGATTTTGGGGACGAAATCGTTTAAGGAGGGGAGAATGTAACACCTTGTAATTTTAAAATATTAAAATTAAAAAATTAAAGAATACTTAATTTTTATAAGAAGAATCGGGGGAAATGGGTTGTGCCATTGCGTTCGTCTCAGAATTCTACTTGAGATAGAGTCCTAGTTTGCGTAAAATGGATACAGTATGAAGAAGTTGTGGAGGTTAGAAGATTTCAATTTAAATCAGAATTAAATAATTAATTAATAAATCAAAATTCAGAATACAAACCAGCCAAAAAGAAGTTGGCGGTAAAATTCCCGCCATACGGTGTCAACCCCCCTATAGGGGTGTCGACATAGGTGTCAACCCCCCCGCTAGGGGTCGACCCCTACTGACTGTTCTGGACAGTGACGATTTTCTTAGTCTTAGGGCTACGTGGCAACTTCTGATTGGCCTGATGATGCTTTTTCTTGGACTGGATGGTTTGGATGTATCCTGTATTGATCTAAAGGCTCTAATTAATCCTACACATCTATATAAGCACATATAAACCTAAACCCTAATCTAAACTAAATTCATTCCTAAGCCTCCATGCTGCTGCGTCCTAAACTAAGCTAGTCTCTTCTCCAACAAATTTAAGCATAGGGATTGCGAAAAGGGATTCTAAACCACAACGAACAAATCGAAGCCTAAGAATTGTGAAAAGGAGAATGATTCCACAAACGCCTAATTCTCTTCTTTAATCCGTTCTCTGTGACTGCAGTTACTTTCACAAGATAATTATTTAAACATAATTATGATAAGTTGTGATCTGGACTATATGAATATGCCTGTTGAATCATATGCTATTAGCCAGTTCTGTTATCATCTGTTTTGTTAATATATGCCAGTTTGTTATCATATGTAATTAGATTCATTTTATGATGTTAATTCCTATGTCTAATTACATATGCTTGATTAGATTCATTCTATGTAAGTTATGATCTATGCAAGTTCATATGCAAGTTATGATTTATGCATGTTTATATGCAAGTTATGTTCTATGCAAGTTTATATGCAAGTTATGATTTATGCATGTTTATATGCAAGTTATGCTCTATGCAAGTTTATATACAAGTTATGATCTACACAAGTTTATATACAAGTTATGTTCATCTATGAAAGTTATGCAAGTTATGTTCAGCTATGCAAGTTATGCAAGTTTTTATTCATATGTTTAGATCCATGCCAGTTCATATGTTTAATCCATATGTTTATATGTTTAGATCCATACCAGTTCACATGTTCAGATCTATATGTTTATATGTTTAGATCCATGCCAGTTCATATGTTCAGATCTTTGCAAGTTTATGTTTATATATTTAGATCTATGCTAGTTCGCATTCCATAAGTTGATTGGATCTAACTTATAGGCTAGTTCACGTTTATATGCTTAACTAGATTTATGATGTTCTATGCCATGTTTATGTTACCCATACTTAATTAGATCTTTATTGTTTTATGCCAGTTATGATGTCATGTGTTTCTTCCCTTTTTCCTTTTTTATGAGTTAGGCTAATTGCGAGCCTAATGTATTACATGAATTATACGTATGAACGACATGGGAAAGTTGGGGGAAAGTTTGGGTAAAAGTTGAATATTGTGTAATTGGCATAAATTGGGTTGTAATCATATAATTAACTTGAATTGGCTACACTTGTGGATAATTTACATATAAACTTGGACATGAATGGTAAATATGTGAATTGTTTAAAAGGTGAACATGCCTAACCCGAGGTCAGATTGAGTTGCGGTGTAAGACTGCTCGGTACCACCTGGCACGTCCAGCAACCCGAGACCCGAGGTTAGAATGAGTTTGCGGTAGAAGTCTGCCAGGAACCGCCCGACACATCCAACAATAGCAAACAACAGTTCTAATATGAGAGGTTGGCGCATTAATAAATCAATTAATGCCAATGAACAGACATGCTAAGAATGGTAAGGTTAAGTAACATATAAATAGCGACACTTAACCAATACAACATGTTAATTAAACAAATGTGTGGGGTTAGGTTAAATTGGGAACACTTAACTGTTACAACATGTTGATTAGGAAACCCTAGTAATGGGGACCCATTTCAACAGCAACCCACATAGATGTATCATGGTACCCTGAACTAGGCAGGGTGGGGCATAATTACTGGGCTGATTGTAAGCGGTCAAAATAGAGGTAGGTGTTGCGTCTGTGTAGGTTCCGACGGAGTACGGGCGTGCACGTGCTCCAGAGTGGAAAAATCAGGCACTGGGCATCAGTAGTTATACACTATGCATCTTGAATTGTGTCGGGTTGCCATCATAGGGATTGATACACCCCATGGTGGGACCAGCACAGGTATCTACAAACAAGCGGGGCCGAATGACACAAGTAATAAATACACACGAGTTAGGGAGCCGATCGAATGGGGAGGGTAGTGAGCAAAACTAGTGGAGATTGCGGCAGGCGGCATCTACGATAGCAGCTAGGGGTACATGAAACTACCTTTATTATTATCATTATGGTTAGTAAGAGGGATCAACTTTCAGAGTAAATAGGGTCGGTGCAGAATAGTAATTATCCTATAGTGATTAGAACCGCGATCAACGTTTACGTTATTCATCTTTCTTACCTTGTCATATATGCTTATGTTACAGTCATTTCTTACTTTCTAGTTTATGTTCTTATCTTGTTACTTTAATAATTATATTGTTAAAGTTACTGGACTCGCCAGACTTTATGTCTGACCTCGTTTGTTTCGCCCCTTTTCTTTCTGTTCCACCCCCTCAGTTTCTCAGGGTGGGCCTAGTGGAGCTTGATTTGGATCTCTTTTGGAAGTGCTTGGATTTCGGAAAGTAAAGTTCAGCTTATCCCTTTTTATGGCTATTTATGTTGGGGTTAGGCTTTTTGTTTTATGTGCTTAGAAAATAATTTGTCAAGATGTATATTAAGTGTACTGGGTTTTATTGTTGGTTTTGGTGTTGTAATCAAACTATTTTTCCGCTGCAATGAAGTTGTTTTAAAATTTTAAAGTGCTAATATATGTGTCTATCTTGTTGTATTCTGTTCTATACACTTATTATACTCCATGAAAGTTAATGCATTCTCTTTGTAAGTGACATTGATGGACGTGGGGTGTTACATCTCCGTTCTCGGGGTGCCGGTGTGACCTTCGCTGGCGTGAGTAAATCTAAGTGTCAGAACTAACAAGGTGCATCCTGTAAGAAGTAAATAACAATGAGATAGGAAACTAAACATCATTTTTACTGATAACTTTGGCAGTAACAGCCTTTACAATGCCTTGAATTTTTGAAAAACAAAACATTGTTGAAAAACCGTAAACTACTGTGAACTGAGTTATGTAAAGTAGCGGTGGAGATGTTCGCTATTCCACGCCCTTAGGAGTTCAGCTCCGTCGATGCTGGCGTGTTTGAAAGTTCCATTGCCGAGCTTTCGCTGTATAGAGTACGGACCTTCCCAGCGAGGCGCAAGGCCTATTGGGGAGTGAAAGACCTGCTTAAGACGAGGTCGCCTATGTTGAAGTCGCGAGGGAGGACCCTAGAGTTGTAGTATCGGGCTACTCGTTGTCGTTGGGCGGCGAGTCTGACATCGGCCTCGTTCCTTTTTTCCTCTAGCAAGTCGAGTGATTCTAGAAGCTAACTTTGGTTTTTTCTTGGATTGAAGTATGTGATTCGATGGGACTGGAGCTTGAACTCAATGGGAATGACGGTTTCTGATCCGTTGGCGAGAGCGAAAGGAGTATGAACGATGATTGTTTTGTGGGTGGTGCGGTAAGCCCACAGAGCTAGAGAAAGTGCATATGCCCACATGCCCCAGCCTTTTCTAGGCGCTTCTTGATGATAGACTTAATGACCTTTTTAACGGCCTCGAATTGCCCATTGGCTTGAGGGTGAGCCATTGCTGAGAGTCTCTTATCACTTCCATTGTGTTGACATAATGTTTTGAACTCGCTGCTCTCAAGTTGAGGGCCGTTGTCGGAGATGATGGCCTGGGGGAGCCCATAGCAGGTGATGATGTTGCGGACAACAAAGTTAATCATCTTCTTCGTGGTAATGGTGGCGAGAGGTTCGACCTCTGCCCACTTAGTGAAGTAGTCCATTGCGACGATGGCGTACCATGCCCCACCTCTAGCCCTTAGATGAGTCCCGATGATGTCGATTCCCCTCATGGCAAACAACCATGGGCTGACCATTTGAGACAATTCGGTAGGCGGGGCTCTTGGAATTTTGGAGAAGCGCTGACACTTATCACACTTATGGGCATATTCCGCGGCGTCTTTTTCAAGTGTGGGCCAATAATATCCATGTTTGAGTATTTTCCTGGCCAAGGTTTGTTCCCCAGTGTGGTCGATGCACTCGGCTTCATGCACGCTGCTTAGCACCCAGAGGATGTCGCCATGGGCCACGCATCGCAGTAAGGGGACGGAGAAACACCTACGTTAGAGCACTCCATCCATAAGGAGGTAACGAGCCGACTGGCGAGTTAGTGCATGCCTTTCCTTGTATTACATTGCTAGGGTCCCGTGTTGCCGGTAATTTCAGATCGGTGTCATCCAGGACTCGGGCTCAGGCTCAGTGCTCGTGATCGTCTCGTCTTGTCCTTGCTTGATGCTAGGAGAGTTGAGGATTTCAATTGGGGAGAACCCGTTAAGCTGCGGATCTTCGTAGCTTGCCATTTTGGTGAGGGAGTCTGCTTTTTCATTCTGCTCGCGTGAAACATGGGTGATGGTGAAATGCTCGAGGTAGGCGAGTAATCCCTGAACCCGAGCCAGTATTGTGCAAGACGCCCCTCCTTTGCCTGATACTCACAAAGCACTTGTCGGATGATAAGCTGCGAATCGGAGAAGATGTGGACGGTCTCTAGCTTGAGTTCGATCACGATTCGGAGCCCAGCGATCAAGGCCTCGTATTCCACGTTGTTATTAGTAGTCAGGAAATTTAGCCTTAATGTGTAATGCATCGTATGTTCCTCGGGGGTGATGAGAACGATTCTGACTCCAGAGATCTTTTTGTTAGAAGAGTCATCTATAAATAATTTCCACTAGGCCTCAGGGGCACCGGTGTTCTCTGTGGGAGCCTCCTCGGGGACTGTGAATACCATGATCAAATCTGCGAGAGCTTGGAGGAGGATGGCATGACGGGGAATGAAGGTTATCTCAAACTGGCTCAACTCCATACTCCATTTTAATAATCGACCTAGCGCCTCGAGTCGCTGTAGGACTGGACGCAACGGCTGGTTAGTGAAAACTTTTATGGGATAAGACTGGAAGTACGATCGGAGCTTTCTGGAGGAGATAAATAAGCAGAATGCTAGCTTTTCTAGCTTCGGGTAATTCTTTTCTGCCCCCTCAGACGCTTGCTGATGTAGTAGACGGGCCGTTGATTATGATCTTCGAGGCGTACTAGGGCCGACCTGATTGCCTATGCAGAAAAAGCCAGTTAAATGTATAAGTCTTTATGATCTATAGGCTTCGAAAGGATAGGTGGTCGCGATAGGTGGTCTAGAAGTTCTTTGAATGCGACAATGTATTCAAAGATCCACTCGAAATTGCGTTTCCCTTTTCCGATTAAGTCTATGGAGGGGATACACTTGTCGGTAGCCTTAGAGACCAACCGACTTAAAGCAGCGACCTTCCCGTTTAGATATTGGACATCCCTGATGTTCTCGGGAACGCGGATGTCCCGAATAACTTGGATCTTTTCTGGATTGGCTTCGATGCCTCGAGAATTGACAATGAAACCCAAGAATTTTCCTGAAGCGACTTCGAAGGAGCACTTCAGTGGGTTGAGTTTCATGTCATACTAGCAGAGGACATTGAACATCTCGGGGAGGTCGTGGACGTGATTGCTTGATATTTTAGATTTCACCAGCATATCGTCCACATACACCTCCATGGATTTCCTAATCTGATTTTTAAAGAGTCGATTAACCATTTGCTGATAGGTGGTGCCTGCATTCTTGAGGCCGAAGGGCATAACACGGTAACAATAGAGCTGAAGGTCGGTTATGAAAGAGGTATGGTCTTGATCGCGTAGGTTCATTGGGATCTGATGGTTGCCTCAGTAGGCGTCCATGAAAGATAGCGGCTGGTACCCCGTGATCGAGTCGACTAATTGATAGATCTTCAGGAGCGGAAAACTGTCCTTAGGACATGCCTTGTTGAGGTCGAAGAAGTCGACGCATGTCCGCCATTTACCGTTGGCTTTTTTAACAGGACTAGGTTCGAAACCCACTAAGTAAAATCGGCTTCGCTGATGAAGTTATTGTTGAGCAGATGGTCCACCTCTTCTTCGAGCGCCCTGGACCTCTCGGGTCCCATGAGGAGGCGCTTTTGTTCGACAGGAGTCATTCTAGGATCCAAGCAAAGAGAATGATAAGAAATCGCGGGATTGATGCCCTTCATGTTGGAGTGAGTCCATGCAAACACATCCAGATTGGCCTTCAGAAAACATATGTGGTATTCTTTGGTAGCGGGGTAGAGTTGCGACCCTACCTTCAACACCGTTACTGGGTCGTCGAGGTCGACGGGAATGTCCACCGTGGATTCGACCGGGTTAGCCCTCTCGTAATCCGACTCATCATCCTTCCGTGGGTCGAGATCATGGGAAAGACGGCAGTGGCGCGTGAGCCAGTGCTCATACACCACTGGCTGCTATGCTAAGACATTCTTGGCGCAAGAGGGCGCGGTCACGGCTTTTCCCTAGTCCCTATTGCATGCGTTCTTCCATTATGTTGCATAGCATCCCCGGGCGCTTCTTTTGTTACCCTCAACGGTGCCGATCCCATTTTCCGTTGGGAATTTCATCAAGAGAGACCATGGTGCCATGTAAATCCGGAATTCGGTGAGGAAAGGGCTCCCCAGGAAAGCGTTGTAGGGGGAATCGACGTCTATAACCATGAAGCTGAGAATTCGGGCTCGACTTCAATTCCCCATGCCCGGTTCCAGAGGTAGGTCGATCATCCCTACGAGGGAACTGGAGTGTCAAGGCCCGCACTGGACCAGCTGACATTTACTCCGAAATGCACTGTACCAATGTCCAACCGGCAAGGGACGGTCGTTAGAAGAAAAGATACTCAACGATGAAATAACAAAGAACCAGTAGAATGTCACATAGCGCATGGAATAAAATATAATAATAATATACTTGACATAAAACAGGCGAGACAGTGCATTAACTAAAAACTAAACCATAATAATCATAACAGCGGAAATCCAAAATACAGCTTGTCACAACTCCAACATATATTCTCTAAAGCAAAGAAAGAGGTGCACTACTAATACCCAACGTAGTGACTAGCAACAACATAGGGAGAATATCTATCTATATCATACATGGAAGCGTCCTTCTCGTCTCCGGTATAGCTACTTGTGCATACCACCTATTCTGTCTCTAGTCTTCCCATTTAAGAGCACCTAGAATAATAAGAAGAGATATAAAATTCTGGGTCAGACAAAAGTCTGGTATGAGCGATAAGCAGCAAAACAGAACAATAACAGGTATACATAACCATACCTGAACGTGGACCTGAAACCAAAGAGTTAGCACAAAAATATGTGCAGCACTCTAAGGTGATACTAACATATAAAGTATAGATACAGGGGAGGGGGTGTACATGTCATGGTGATAGCAAAACATCAAACATAGCAATCATCCTCACATCTCTCTCTCAGTGCGTAAACCATACAGTATCTACCACTTTGATCACCCAATGCTTTGCTATGATCACTCTACCCCATGAAGTCACAGTGACTCCACTACACTGATCCATAGCCACTAATCCTTTGCTATGTCCACTCTGCCCCATGGATTCATGACAACCCCACTACACTGGCTCATATCCTTACTACGATCACTCTGCCCATGAAGTCTTGACACTGCACTGATCCATAGCCAATATTCATCTCTCAGTGGTAAATCAAAGCTATAGAGGTCGATAACCCATTGACACACGTCATGCAGCAAATTCCAATCATGAAGTCACCTCGTTAGTTCACATCAGGTTCCTGAGTTCTACTTCCCATTTGGACTACCTTTGCATCTCGGGTTTTGGTCTCCTCCGGATCGATTCGGTTCTTCTAAGATGGTTCGGATCGGTTGTGGTTGTCCCTCTACCATTCGTGAACTCTGGTCGGCTCGTGGTCATCACATCAGGTCGTGATCCAGGCTTCGTGGCTCCCCCAGCGGTCCAGTTCATGAACAGCAAACTGGTTCGAGTCGGGCGTACTCCCACTGGTTCGTGGTTCCTACATCCTCTTCCTCAAGCACTGGGTCGGTCGTGGTCTTCGGTTCGGGTCAAGGTACGTAGGCCACGAGTGGGTCAGTCCATGGAGCTCTAGCAGTGGTGTCTCGTGGTGCCCCTGGCTGGATCGGGGTGAGTGTCACGATCGGGTTGGTTTGGAGGGGTGCGATCTGATCCAGTTCCTGTGCAGTTTCCTGCAACTTTTCCAATGACTGTCTTACGCCATACGACGGCGTTTTTGACCATTCTAACTATTTTAAGAAATTATAAATCATACAATGAAGTCATAGCAACACGTACAATCATCCACAAACAGCAAAGCAACAATTTAACGTGTTTATACGGAGCAAACATACCCAAAAACCAATTTTTTCCCTTAATCGTCCTTAATCATGTTTAAGCATACAATTAGCAAAACTTATCCAAATTTCTACCAGAGCCCTACAATAATATTTTAGAATTTTACCAAATTTTCTAGATTTTTCTGAGTTATAATTTCGCTAATTATCACTAATGACCCCTAATTAGCTGTAATTAGTGAAAAACAATGCAAATCACTCACCTGAGCCACAATAAATCTTAGATTTGAAAATAACTCTGATTTGGGTCGAATCTCTATGCAACACAATAGCTTTAGTCCCAATTTGATGATAATTTGCCTTGATTTGATGTAGATTACGCTAATGCTTGATTAAACGGTGATTAGAAGGTGATTTGTGTGTTGGAGGCCATTGTTTGGGTTAGGGAAATGTTTTAAGCGGCTGAAAAATAAAATAAAAATCGTTTCCTAACTGTTCTCAACCTCCCCATAACCCTAATCCCGTAATGGGTTATGGGCCCTCTTGCTAATCACCCTGATTAGGCCCCGTTAAGCTGTTTTTCACCTTCTAAACCTTGTTTCACCCATATCTCTCAAACGGTGAGTCCGTTTGGCTAATGTGACCACTCTACGAAATTGTAAACCATCATCTAAATCGAATGGAAGTGGTTTCAGGTCAAAACTGCTTACCAATTAAAAGTTATGGTCGGAACAAGATAAGATAGGGGTCAAACGGTCATTTAAAAATCGGCAAAAGTCGTGAACATAGGAAATGACCCCAAGAGTTGCTCCCTAAAGTTAATAAACTATACGACCTCATATGAAAATGAAATAAATATTCTACGATCCTTCGATACGTAGAATGCGGGTCGTTACACTCTCCCCCCTTAAAAAATTTCGCACCCGAAATTCGTTAACCAAAAACATACAAAGGTGTTTCGCATGCCTATCAATCATTCACAAACAATCAAACATACACAACAAATACAAGAAGCCTACCCAAGCATGCGGTTTACTAACAAGGGAAGAAACTATCACTATTAAAATCTTACCAGGCAAAGAGTTTTGGATACGTTTTCTTAATGCTCTCCTCTGTCTCCCAAGTACAGTCATGCTCATCCTCGCCCCACTGAACCTTGACTAGATTCACCGCTTTCCTTCGAAGTTGCTTCATATCGTGCTCGACGAATAGGCTTGCGTTTCCCAACCGCCTCGGGTTCTGCTTCGATATCATCCAATTGATCAGGTGAAATAGACACATCGGGGTCGTGCACAAATTTCCTTAACTGGGAAACATGAAATACGTTGTGAACTCGAGCCATCTTGTCTGGCAACTCAACTTTATATGCCAAATTCCCCACTTGCCGGAGGACTGGGAATTGACCAACAAATCTTGGCGCCAACTTTCCCCCTTTCCAAATCGAATAACATTCTTTAAAAGAGAGATCTTGAAAAATACTAAGTCGTCAACAGAGAATTTTGAATCTCTTCTCCTCTTATCTGCATAACTCTTCTATCTATCTTGAGAAGCCTTTATTCGATGTCGAATAACCTTTATCTTATCTGATGTTTCTCTTATCACATCTGGTCCAAGCACAAACTTCTCACCGGTTTCTAACAAACATGATGTTGAGTTGCATGGTCTTCCGTACATAGCTTCAAATGGAGCCATACAATACTGGATTGATAACTGTTATTATATGCGAATTCCACTAGATGCAAATGGTTATCCCATGATCCACCAAAATCCGATACACAAGCTCTTAAGAGATCTTCTAATATTCTATTCACCCTCTCTGTCTTACCGTCGGTTTGAGGATGATACGCAGTACTGAGATGTAATTCTAATCCTAAAGCCTCTTGTAAGCTCTTCCAAAACCCACTAGTGAACAATGGATCTCAGTCGCTCATAATGCCTTTGGGTATTCCATGAAATCTCACTAACACTTCATGTACAGTTCTGCTAACTTAGTTGTCATTCTATTCGACTTGACCTGTATAAACCTTGCACTCTTTGTTAATCGATCTACAATAACGCAAATACAATCATGACCTAATCTAGTCCTTGGTAGCCCATCAATGAAATCCATTGAGACTTGTTCCGATTTCCATTCTGGATTTTCTAATGCTTGCAACAAACCACTAGGCATCTTTTGCTCAGCTTTAACTAGTTGGCAAGTCATGCAATTGGATATAAACTTCCCAACGTCTCTTTTCATCCCTTCCCAGTAGTAGGTCTGCTTCATGTCTCGACACATTTTGTTACCACTGGGGTGTATGGTCAGCTTTGAGTGATGACACTCTCTAAGCACTTCATCTCTCAATCCATTGACATTGGGTACAACCAGTCTCCCATTCTTTCTAAACCGTCCATCTCGATCAAGCACATACTTGTTAATCTCATCATCGATTCCCATTTCTAACTTGGAGATGATTTCTAATAGACTAGGATCGTCCCTCAGGCTGGAACCAATCCACTGAATCAAAGTGGGTCTGATCTTCAAACTTGCTAACATTTCTAGATCTAATTTGCAATTTGTTTTGAAATCATACCATGCGATATACTCCAGTTGCTTCCATTCCAGAAACATAGCTCCTATACTGGCATGTTTCCTACTCAGTGCATCAGCTACCGCATTGCCCTTTCCTGGTGTATATTCGATATCGAAATCATAGGAAGCCAAGAATTCTATCCATCTTTGCTATCGAAGACTTAGATCCTTCTGAGAGAAGAGATACTTTAATGATTTATGATCGGTAAACAACTCGAAACTTTCTCCCAAGAGATAATGTCTCCACATCTTCAACGCGAACACGATCACTGCTAATTCCAAATTGTGGGTGGGGTATCTTTTCTCATGTGGTTTCAGTTGCCGACTTGCATAAGCTACAACCCTACCTCCTTGCATTAACACAGCACCTTGTCCGATACCACATGCATCCGTGTATACTGTCATCTCTTCATTCCCTTTAGGAATGACTAACACTGGCACACATGTCAAATTTTCCTTTAGACTCTTAAATGCAACCTTGCACTTTTTGTCCCAAACAAAGGCTAGATTATTCTTGGTTAACCGAGTCAACGATGCTGCTATCTTGGAGAAGTCTTGGATAAACTTACGATAATATCCAGCTAACCCCAAGAAACTTCTTACGTCCATTGCACTCTTGGGCGTAGACCAATCTTGAACCGTAGCCACTTTCGCAAGATCTACGGCAATAGCATTCTCTGAAACAACATGGCCTAAGAACCTCACTAACCTCCTGCAAAAGTGACACTTAGAAAACTTCGCTTTTAATTGGTGTTTCCTCAACACGTCCATCACTATCCTCAACTGTTCCTTGTGTTCTTCCTCTGTCCTCGAGTAAACCAAGATATCATCCACGAACACAACAACAAACTTATTCAATTAATCTCTAAATACCCTATTCATAAGATCCACAAAATATGTTGTTGCATTGGTCAACCCGAATGGCATGACAAACCACTCATAGAATCCAGACGGCGTCCGGAATGCCGTTTTAGCTATACTCTCAGCTTCCACTCTAAGCTGATGAAAACTTGTTGTGAGATCCTACTGAGAGAACATTCTCGCTCCACTTAACTGATCATACAAATCATCTATCCGCGGAAGATGATAATTATTCTTCCTCATCACATTATTCAACTCGCATTAGCCCACACACAATCGAAGGGAACCATCGTCCTTGGTAACAAACACAACTGGTGCTCCCCACTCAGAAACACTTCTTCTAATAAATCCTTTCTTCAAAAGATCGCTTACTTGCACCCTGAGCTCTCGCTGCTCCCTTGGTGCCATACGACGAAGTGGCATCACTATCGGTCTGGCATCTTTCACTAAATTAATCTGAAACTCAATCTCTCGGTGTGGTGGAAGTCCGGTTACTTCCTCGAAGACGTCCGGATACTGGCCAGCCACAGGCACATCTGGCAACTCATCATGCGGGATGTCGAGGGAATTTAGAAAACTAGTCATTACCCCATCACTAGGTAGACCACCAAACACTATCCTCCACCCATCATCCTCTCTAATTGTCACCAAAAAGCCTTCACAGTCTACCACCACCCCATACCTTTGGAGCCAATCGACTCCCAAAATAATGCCAAAACCAGTAAAGCCCAAGACAAACAATCACAAGAAAACATACATCCATGACTCGATAAAGTCAAATTTCGACAAATCATGCTAAGGCTAGTCGAACCAACAATCGGGTTCACCACAGCTAAAGGTCTATCAACTATCTCGGGTTCCAATCCCAACCTATCTACCAGGTCACTAGATATGAAGGAACGGGAAGCCCCGGTATCAAACAATAATTGAACAGGAACATCATAAATGGAAAGCATACCTTGAATGACGACATTCTTCCCTTTCTCTTCCGCAGTTGGGGCATTCGACGAAGAAGGAACAGCATTGATAGCATATGCTTTCACAATCTGCTTCTCTTTCAGAGGATGTGGACATTTATCCTTGTGATGTCTCACTTGGCCGCAGTTGAAGCACTTCCTGTCCGCTGGCTTTGCTCGACATTCTTTATCATAGTGGCCCTTCTTGCCATAGCTAAAGCATTCAAAATCTTTCTTGCTCTTCTTTTGACCATCCTTAGTCTGATTATGTTTCCTTTTGTTCTGAGAATTATTCTTGCCTCCACCGCTTGCCTACGGCCTCGGCCACTCTGTAGACGCAACAACGACTTCAGTCTTTGGTTTAGGATAAAGGCACTCTGATCTCAATGTTTTCCCAATAATCGATTCAAAAGTCTCACCAATATGGTTTATAACCTTTTCCCCAAGTAACCATCTAAGCCAGTTATGAACTTCTCGTTCTTCTTCTCTGCAGTGTCGATAAGGGATAATCCATACTTCGATAAAGTATCGAACTCAGCAGTATACTCCTAGACTGCCCTACCATTTTGCTTAAGCTCCAAGAACTTCCTAAACAATTTTAATTTCTTAGCAGCTAGTAAAAACTTATCACTTAATCGGGCCTTAAACTGATCCCAAGTAACTTGATCCTCAGGTGTAGCTTCCTTAATAACATTCCAACAATTAATTGACCGTCCCTGCAGCTGAAGGGATGTTAGCTTTAACTTCATCGTATCCTCTATACACAAATCTTCGAAGATGCACTCACAGCTATCAGGCCAATCCTGAACTCTTGTACCCTATTCCGTTCCGTGGAATGGCTTCCAACTAAGACTAGTGTAGTCCTTACAAAGGTTGGTGAAATCGGCCCTAAGCGTCTGCACCGCTGCACCACCACAATTTGCAGCATTAGTAACAGTCCTCTGAACATACCTAAGCATCTCTCTCTGGAAGTGAGTGAACATCATCCTCATATCAGCAGCATTCCCATTATTGGCTCCTCTACCATTATACCTCGTGTATCGGCTCATCGTTCAAACTATAAGGAGAAATGATTAAGCATCTCTTCAGTTGTGCCAGTGTAGTGCGACCACATCCTTAAATATACTAATAGTATATGTATATATAACTTTTGAAAACCAAAATATCACAAATACATGCTCTTATATACGTATACTATCTCTCCCTGGTGTCTTTCCCTAGGTTAACTACGCAACCTGGAGCTCTGACACCAAGTGTGACGGCCTGCTCTAGACCAGCCGACATTTCCTCCAAAATGCTTTGTACTAATGTCCAACTGGTATGGGACGGTCGTTAGAAGAAAGGAAACTTAACGGTGAACTAACAAAGAACCTGTAGAATGTCTCACAGCGCATGGAATAAAATATAATAATAATATATTTGACATAAAACAAGCGAGACAGTGCATAAGCTGAAAACTGAACCATAATCATCATAGCAGCGGAAATCCAAAATACAGCTTATTACAACTCCAACATATTGTCTCTAAAGACAAGAAAGAGGTGCACTACTAATGCCCAAAGTAGTGACCAGCAACAACACAGGGATAATATCTATCTATATCATACGTGGAAGCCCCCCGCCCGTCTCCGGTACAGCTATTCATGCATACCACCTAACATGTCTCTAGTCTTCCCGTTTAAGAGCACCCAGAGTAATAAGAAGAGACATAAAACTCTGGGTCAGACAAAAGTCTGGTATGAGCGATAAACAGCAAATAGAACAATAACAGGTATACATAATCATACCTGAACCTGGACCTGTAACCAAAGATTTAGCACAACAAGATGTACAGTACTCTAAGGTGACACTAACATATGGAGTTCAGACGTAACGACGCAGAAAATTTCAACGTTTAAAACATAAAATAAAATTTAGATTTAATTTAAAAATGAATATTTATATTGGTTCTTCAACTTAGGAATGATAGTTTTTGAGCTGCTCGAACATTTGAACGTAACGTTAGAAAGAAAAATCTAACTTTGAAATATAAATAAACATCGGTAATGCTTTAAAAAAACAATTGAATGTAAACAAATTTATTTAGTGTAGAATTTGGTATTAAAGCATATTTGAACAGATGTTTAAGAAAGTTATGTTTGTTTTGTTGGATCTAGAATAACCCTAGAGGGGTGGGGGGTGAATAGGGTTTTTCACAGTTTTTAACTGAATTAAAAATCTAACGAGGTATATAATAATAAACAGATCACAGAATATAACAGAAACAGAAATGCAGAAAGTAAATCACACACAGATATACCCAGCTTCGGCAAAACCCTGCCTACTGCTGCATTTCTAAGGTTTCTACTAGGTGATAGAATAGATCCCGCATACAAGACCATGTACACTCGCAAACCCTGCTCCTATTCTAACCCTACGCTCAAAACCCTATACTGATTGATATCCCCTCGACCAGATTTCCCCTGATTACGACCCTGTAACCAGTAACCCGGATTTTATAGACTCTGTCAACTGTCAGTCAACACCCTGACTGATTCACCCTAGTATTTTACAGATACTAGAAACTGGTTGATCGTTTACAGAACAAAAATAAAATACAACATGAATTAAACAAATAAAAACCCTAAAAGAAAATGGAGGAGTTCAGTAATAAAGGGTCATCCCCTTTTCTAGTTTAAAGTAGGTCGGCCCCTTTGTAAATTGTTTTCACCGTTTTGTTTTTGCCCGATCCCTTTTATCTCTGGAAAAATAAATGGCGGCTAGGGTTTTAATATTTGCCCCAAATCCAATCGCGATAGCTTTAGATTGATGTAATCTGGTTCTCTGATGTTCTTCTTCATGTTGTTTCTCTCTGGTCAGTGATTTTGGTGCTTCTCTTGAGCTAGTCACTGATTTTGAAATTGTTCTCTGGCTCTATCGAAAACTGTGAGTATTCTTTTTAAATTTTTTTTTTGTGAGTTGTTTTTGTGTATTCGATGCTTAATGCCAGTGATGATGTGGTGTGGTAAAATAGGATTATCAATCCGTAACTTGCTCTGATTTCAAATATGTGATTTGATCTGATGATGTGCTTTCCCCTTTTGAACCTCTTGATAAAATTACTTCGGCATTGAAAATGAAATTGAATTATTGCTTGTTGCCATGGTTTCCTATTTTGAATTGATGATTCTGGAAGAATAAAAACTTGCCCCTTTTGCTGCTTTGATTTACTTGCGTGATTGATTCCTGACACTGAATTCTTGGATGATTCCGTCACTTGAATAAAATGAAAAAAAATGCCTTGAATGAATTCTCTGATTGATTACTTGCCACAAGTATGTTTTCCGAATTAATTCTTGCACAAAAATTGGGATTTCCTTTTATGCTTTTGCCAAATCATTCACTGATTTGTTTTCTTTGGTCTACTATGTGATTTAATATCTGGAAATCATTATCATCTTGCCTAAAAAGCATTTCTGGAAATAGTGTCGAATTGATATTCTCTGATTTCCTCAACTCTGAAAAAACAAAATAAAACTTGCTAAAACTGATTTCCCATTTGTCTTTAATCCCTGATTTGTTGCTTATATTTCTGGACCAACAAATTAAATTTTTGTGTTTGCCAAAAAAAAAAAACTGCGAATTCTGTTTTCATTTAGTAGATGCAAAAAACATTCTTGCTCCTTTTAAAAACTTTTTCAAACCGGGAAAATTCTAGAAACATATTGAAACTTGAATTGATTTGTAGGACTTGCATATTATCATCTCTTGCATGTATGAATGAGAAACTTGTCTCGACACATTGTTGCTCCATTCTTGACATGTGCATTCTTGAGCACTTGTGTCTTTGAATTGTCTCCATCTATTTACATACTGTTGCACCTAAAAAGTTGATTGAATTTAAAAGCATTCTCGTCTGCATTGTCTTGTGTACCATCTCTATCTTATCTCAATGACTTCTTGTGTTCACCAATGCATGATTTCAGCTGAACCATGTACATGTACTGAGCTATTTTAACACTGCCTTGTACTTGGCCACTCTGACTTGACTTGAAAACTTGTTTCACCTTTAAGCATGCTTGCAACTTAACTGTTATAGCAACATGTACACCACCTATGCTGTAGCTCCATTGAGAGCTGCACCTTTCTGTTTGATTTTGAAGTACACATGTCTTGAGTCTGATTCACACTGGCTATACAGCTCCATACACCATGACACTTGTATATATAGTTCATGTATGAACTGCTTGACTGTTGTGTACTTGTTCTACCATATGTACATGCCTGATATAGTTGCACCAGTCTTGTTCATTGATGTTTGACCCATTCACATGCACATATGTGCACAGTCTAGTTTATTTGCTGCCATGCTGTCTACATAAGCCATGCATTCCCCATTGTTTATAATGACTTGAGCATGATAACCTGAAAGTACTACTATATCACTTTGTAAACCATGACAATCCTGAATGTATATCACATGCACTTTGTATTGTGCCACACATTGGAATTTCTGCATGTATGTTTGAGCCTCCATGAATATTGTGTACATTGTAGTTGTGCACATGCTTTGTTGTAGCATGTATTACCACTTCGGCCATTTGTGTTGAACTCGTACTTCTGACTTCACCAGAAATCTTTGCTGTATACTTGTATTTGTGAGTAGTGCTTGAACTTTTTTACTCGACCCCGTGGCTTGAATTTTGCTTTGTTGACTTTGACATTTCCACTGTGTCGAGCTAGGTCCATGTGACTGCTCCACAGCTGTATAAACTGACTGGCGAGGCAGTGCACACGTGTATTTATACACGTGTGTATTTGCAGCCATCAGAAAATTTCCTGTCCCTGTACATATACAAACTGTCTGTCTAGAAACAGATGAATCAGATCAAGTCATGAAAAATGATGAGAAACACACCAGAAAACTGAGGCAAATAATATTTTAAAAACTAAAATTTATATTCACATGTATTTAGTATTATTTCTATTGTAGTGTACTCTGTGTGTGTTCATTTGTATGACAGGTATGAAGACTGGACTGACTGTCAAAACAGGACTGACTTGTAAGCTGTGAAGACAGAAGACAAGAAGACAGATGGCAGAAAACAAGGACAATGTGTGTAACAGTGAAAGTGTCTGTATATTGAGTCTGTGAATGTATAAGTGAAAAAATACTGAGTGTTGAGTGATATAGTGAGGACATTTGTATGTGAAAAGAGATATTGTACTAATATTTTGTAATAAACAAGATTGTTTGAAATAAAATATTATTTTGTTGTTGTCAAACAATCTCAAACTATCTCGTCTATTTTATTCTGTTATTTACATGTACAAATATTATGTGAAGTGTTTAAATAGTTGAGTTGGAATTCTGTACTATTTTGATATTGAAATAAAATATTATATTTAAATAAAATACTGTGAAAATTTAAATTTCTTTACAGACGTATTTTATTTAAATATAAACACTATATTCCAGTCTGTGATGTAAAATAACAGTACGATGTCAAACACATTAATAATATTATTTATTTGGTTGTTATCATCAAACGAAAATCATATAATTGTGTATACCACACCGTTATATACATCAATCTCCCCCTTTTGATGATGACAAACAAATAAAAGATTTTGAATAAAATAAATGTATTTGACAGTGAATATCGAACTTCCCCTATTTATTAGCTCCCCCTACAACAGAAAACTCCCCCTATAACTGTGCATGTGTTAATTGAACTAAATGATAATGAATTTTCAAAAATAAAAAATATTTATAAAATATTCACTCATAAATCAAAATCTAATCCATTCTCCCCCTTTTGTTATCATCAAAAGGATACATAATTTAAAATATGGATGAAAAATGACTAACAAATACAATATCAGCTTAAGAGATAGTGTAACAACCCGTATTTTCAATAACCTGTTATAACGTAAATCGAGGCAGAATTTAATTCTAAAATCTGAATCAAGGGAAACGGGCTATGCCATTGCGTTCGTCTCGGAAAAATACGCGAAATAGAGTCCGAGTTTTCGAAAATCGGAGTCCGTATGACCCAATTAGGGCCCAACGAAGTTTTCTGAAAATTTCAATGTAAAAACAGATTTCAAATTCAAGTTTGAATTTAGGAATTTGGGCCAGTTTGGGCCAGGCGGGAAAATTCCCGCCAAAGTACCCAAGTCGACAGCACTGTCGACTTGGGAGTCGACTTGGTTGGATCCAAGTCGATAGCCCAGTCGACTTGGTTGTCGACTTGGTCCAGCCGGGCTGTTTAGCATGGTGCACCATCTTGGGTTTGTGTTGAGCTTGGGGGCCAGATTCGGTTTTGAGGGCTGAGATTGGAACTAGGGTTTAATCCTATGGCCTAAAACACTTTCCTAATCTATAAATAAGACCCTAACCTACCCTAAATCATCATTATTTATTCTAGCAACTAAACTATGGCAAAATCAATCCTCTCATGGCCTCCACTCTCTTCATAAAATTCCTAAACAAATTCTTATGAGATTTTCCATGCATACAAGTGTTTTTTAAACTTGTATGATCATCATTAGCTTGCATTCAAGTCATGTTTCTATATTTGCATCAAAAAGAAAGAGTTTTGATCATTTTGGCTCATGGGTTTTGCTTGCATTTTGGGTTTAATTGGTTGCACAAGGGCTTTCTTATATTTGCTATACTCATTTGAGTCCGCATAAGCATTGTAAGCCCTATTCCTTTCATACATAAACTCTAAAGTTAAATGTATGATATGCAAGTCTACTATGATGTGTTATGCAAGTTTATTATGATGTGATATGCAAGTTCATCAAGTTATGTTATGCAAGTTTGATATGCAAGTTGTCATATGATATGCAAGTCATGTTATGCAAGTTTGATATGCAAGTTGTCATGTGATATGCAAGTCATGTTATGCAAGTTTATATGCAAGTTGCCAAGTTCTGTTATGTAAGTATATCATGTTATGATATGCAAGTTCCTCATGTCATGTTATGCAAGTTTACCATGTTATGCTATGCAAGTATGCCATGTTATGATATGCAAGTATGTTATGCAAGTTTGGGATGACCATCTTGTTCATGTTATCATGTTATGCAAGCTTATCTTGAGTATGTGAACATAAAGCTTCAAGCTTTATGCTAAAGGTTGCATTTTGGCAACATGTAAGTTATCATATCTCTTGTGATAACTTGCATGTGAGGCTAAATGCGAACTTATGGCCATTTTTACATGTCATTTATCACCATGTATCACCAATATGCTAAGTTTGGTTTTATGCATGCTTTTGAGGCCTAATGCAAGTATATGCACATATGTACCTTTCATATGCCACCATGTTGAACTTGTGGTTTCAACACTTTTATGTCATGATTATGCCAAGTTCCCTCATTCTATCCTTTATGCGCTATTGCGATATGTAAGCGATGGGATTGCGTTTGGGGTTGGGTAAACTTAAAAGACATAAAAATATAAGCTTGGGAATTTACCTATTAAGTTAGGTCTACCCATTGGGAATTTACCTATTAAGTTAGGTCTACCCAATTGCTTGAATACTTGTAATGTGTTTTGGAAACACGATGGACATGACACTTAGAAAATATAAGTGTGGCCAACTCGAGGTTGGGTTGAGTTTGTAGCGTAAACCTACCCGGAACCGACCGGCTTAACTAGTTGCTACAAACAATAGGACCCAGTGTGAGAAGTTGGTCATGTGGTACCTTGGACCCGAGGTTAGACCAAGTTGTGGTGTAAAGCTACCCGGAACCGACCGGCTTAACTAGTAACCGCAACAAAGTCTAATGTGAGAGGTTAAGGCGCATTAATTAATTAATGCCTCGTGATTAGGGTTAAGTCATGGACCATATAATACTTAACCAATTTGGGCTTGGTAGATTAATCGGGGTTTAGTCGTGAACTCATCGTTACACTTAACCAAGTTAATCCATGATTAGTAAAGGGGTTAAACCGTACTTAACCCACTAGAGAAATCCTAGCAATGGGGGTCCACTCCAGCAGTAATCCCTAGTTTGTATCATCATGACCCTAGGGACTAGGCTAGGGTGGGGGCACGATTACTGGACTGGAGGTAAGCGACCAATAAACTACGGCAGGGTGGTACGCCGGTGGAGTTCCGGGCGGACTCTGGTCGTGCACATAGTCCGTAGCCGGTGAAAACATGCACGGGTACCAGTAGATCGAGACTGTGCACTCATGTTCATGGTGTCCAGGGGTTGACACCCTAGGGCTTGATACACCCGACGGGTGGACCCGGCACAGTTCGAATACAATTATGTTTGGGCCGTATTGACACCAACACGTGACGAGTTAGGCTTAGGGAGCCGATCGACTAGACCGTTTGGGTTGGACCTCGTGTTTGGGTCACTTCATGTTATTGGACCTCGTGTTAGGGTCACTTCATGTTATTGGACCTCGTGTTAGGGTCACTTCATGTTATTGGGCCAAAGCTTGGGCCAAGGGATCAATACTTGTTTATTCAAGTCATGTTAGTTTGCTAGTACACCTGTGGTGCAAAACCTTAATCCTGATTATGCGATGACACCATTATCTACCTTGTTAGTTAATCATCATGCTAGTATGTTGTTATCCTTATGTTCATCCCTGTTGCTCATGCCAGTTAACTTTATCAGTATACATTGATTGTAGTAGGGCTTACTCAGTCTTCTTGACTGACCTGTTTTCTTTCGCCTCTTTTCTTCCGTTTCCCCCCCCCCCCCCAGGTTCTCAGGGAGGGAACACAAGAGCCTAGCTTGGATTTTGGATTGCTTGCTTGTGGGATTTCAGCTCATGTACGTTTTCGGCATGAAGCTAGCTATGGTTCTCACTTATTTTGGGGATAGCACTTATGTATTTCAGTTTTCAGATGATGTTGTTTTATCTAGACTTGTTTATTTGGAAAGTTGATATTATGTTGTACCAGACTTGTTTTGAAATGGTTTAAAATCTTCTGCTTTTTTATCTATGTAATTTACTCTGTTTACATATATACATATGTTCTTGTTCTGCCTTGATATATCATTATGCATGTTTACCTGATTCAAACGCCCCTCCAAAGTCAGAGTGCTTACAAGAGTCACCCTGGCGGAGGTGGGGTGTTACATTTGGTATCAGAGCATATGGTTTACGAGAAGGAACAAAAAGGTTTTTAGAAAACTTTTGGAAAACTATTTTCAAAACCAAGTATAAAGTATTTTCCAAAGAAAAGTCTAGTTTATTTTAAAGGCTATTCCCCAAAAAGCCATTAGCAAAAATTCCCTCGTTTTTCTTCATTCTAAATCTTTCTTTTTCGTTTTCAGTATGGCCGATAACTTTGTTATTCCAGAGGGAGTACACGTACCGGTTTGGTACAGGAGACTTTTGGAGGCTAGGGCGACCGAAGCCGGCCCCGCAGACGTTCCTCCTCCTCCTCCGGTAGTTAATGTTCCTCCTCCTCCTGTCACTGAGGTTCCTCTTCCTCCTTCCCCTCAGCATCCTCAAACTGACTTCGCAAAGATTTGCCAAGATTTTAAGGCGATAGGTTGCAAGAATTTCTTTGGAACCGAGACTTATGTAGAGGCAAGGAACTGGTTGAAAGAAACCGAAGATCTTTTTACCTTCTTTGATATAAATGACCATAGGAAGGTTTTATAAGCAGTGTGGTTGCTAAAAGAAGAAGCTGCACGTTGGTGGGTGGTTACCACCGTTACTAGGCCAATTGAGACTTGGGATGACTTTCGGGGAAAGTTTGGACTAAGGTTCCTATCACTGAGGCAAGGGGACACGACTATTAGGGAATACATAGATAAGTTTAATCAACTAGCTCGGGTCAGTTTAGACTTGGTTAACACAGCTCAGAAGAAGGCCCTATACTTTGCTTTAGGATTAAACGAGCCATTACATGGTTTAGCCATGACTCATATACCCTTGGGGGCAACATTCGAGAGCTTGGTGAATATGGCCCTACTCAATGAAGAGAATAGGAGTGACAAGGAAGAGATCATGATGAATGATACTCAAGCCAAGAAGACTGATTCCCAGTGGAAAGGAAATCAAGGTGATCCAAGCGGTCAGAGCAGTCAAGGCAGTAAGAACAAGAACAAGAGTCAAGGCAACAAGGGGAACAACAACAAGGGCAATAACGACAAGAAGAAATGCTTTACTGGTGGAAGCTCGACTCATCTAAACAAGGATTGCAGGAAAAGGAAGGGCACTTGCTTTAACTGTGGAGAAATGGGACACTTCACAAGGGATTGCCCAAAGAAGCAAGGGCAAGGCCAGGGTCAGACTCAGCGTGCTGGACCTTCAGGATGGCAAGTTCGTGCTCTCAATGCCGCTCCAGTTCCCGATCGAGGTAGTATTTCTGTTGAGTGCCTTGTATACATTTCTTATTTTCCTGTTCGTACTTTGTTTGATTCTGGTGCATCGCATAGCTTTATCCCATCTGATCTTGTTGATAGTTTGCACCTAAGTACTAGTCTAGTTTATGATCCCGTGTGTGTGTTTCAAATCCAATTGGGGGTTCCGCCCATTTGTCTATTATCTACGTGGATTTGACAATCTCTATCTTGGGTATAGAGTTCTCGTGTGATGCTTATATTCTCGGTTTCATGGGGTATGGGTTGATTTTGGGCATGGATTGGTTGTCCAGTTTTGGAGCTATTCTTGATTTTTGAGCATAGGGTTGTGAGGCTCATGACTCGCCTCGGTGATACCCTAAAAATTTCTAGTAACCCTATGAGTCCCGTCATGTTGTGTTATCTTGAATCCCTCGATAGTTTGCAATCGGTGAGGGTGGTCCGAGAATATCCTGATATCTTGGGTGAAGTGAAGGGGGGTTACCCCTAAGTGAGAGATAGATTTCAGCATTTATCTGGTTGATAATGCCAAGATAGTTTCGTGGCCGGTAAGGCACATGGTCCCGTAAGACGGGAGCTAAGTAAGCAAGCCGAGGAGTTGCTTGAAAAGAACTTCATTAGGTGAAGTATATCTGAATGGGGAGCTCCTGTAGTATTTACTACCAAGGCAGATGGTTCTCTTTGACTTTGTGTTAATTATCGTGAGTTAAACAAAGAGAATAGGCAACCATTGCCAAGGATCGATGATTTGTTTGATCAGCTTGTAGGAGCATCTGTTTTCTCTTGATCTTGCTACTGGGTTCCATCAGCTCAGAGTAGCTGAAGATAGTATAGACAAGACTGCGTTCAGAACTCCAGATGGATTCTTAGAATGGCTGGTCATGCCATTCGGTTTGACTAATGCACCCGCCTACTTAATGGACTTGATAAGTAGGGTGTCTAGGGAGTTCCTGAACGAGTTTGTGGTAGTCTTCGTAGATGATATTCTGATCTTCTCAAAGGGTGAGGAAGAACACGCAAGACATCTCAAGGAGGTGATGGATACGCTTAGAGCGCATCAGTTGAAAGCCAAGTGCTCCAAATGTCATTTTGGAGAAAAGGGAGTTAGATTTCTTGGGCACATAGTTTCTAAGCAAGGCTTAGTGGTGGATCCCGCTAAGGAAGTTGCAGTTCAGGATTGGAAGACTCCAAGGAATGCAACTGAAGTAAGAAGTTCTCTCAGTTTAATTAGTTAGTTAGCGTCCCTTGAGCTCAGACCTACCCTTCTGGATCAAGTAGGGACTTCGCAGAAAGAAGACCCGCAGTTAGTCGAGATCATGGACAAGTTGATTCAAGGCGAGATGGTAAGTCACCTCGCTATAGATGACAAGGGATGGCTAAGACGCGATGAGAGAAAGAAGGTTCTTGACGATGCACATCACCTGAGGAGGTGGCCGAGTTTGTCCCAAGGTGCATGTTGTGCCAACAGATTAAGCCCGAGTCATAAAAAGCCCGGTGGGCTATTACTTCCATTGGAGGTCCCCGCAATGGAAGTAGTAAAGCATCACGAAGGATTTCGTGGATGGACTGCCTAGATCAAGGAAAGGGAATACGAGCATGTGGGTCATAGTAGGTAAACTCACGAAGAGTGCTCATTTCACTCCGGTAAAGAGAAAAAGGACCGCATCATAGCTAGCGACAGTTTACTTCCAAAAAAATAAAGCGGTTGCATGGGGTTCCCTTAAGGATAGTTAGTAACCATGGCTCAATCGTCACTACCCAGTTTTGGGATAGTCTACGAGAAATCATGGGCAAGCAACTGAATCTAAGCACGGCCTATCATTCGCAGGCGGATGGTTCATAGGCAACGTGGATTGGTATTTTCGAGAAAAGTTCTGCTGCGTGGAATACTTTATAGTAAGTAAACGAGATCCAGGATTCACTAGGGAATTTTGGAGAGCTTGCATGAAATCATGAGGTCAAGTTTTGTCTAAGCCAAGAATGATAGTAGAGTAAGTGAAAGAGGAAGACGAGAGGCGACAATGAAATGGGTTCCAACTCATATTTGGAATATGGGTTGGGTTAGGAAGGGATTTCCTGTAATTCGAAAGGAGTATATCATGTTTATCTTCCCGATCTCTTTGTGGCATATCTTTTGCTATCCATGTTGGTCTGGATTATCTAGTATATCGTGTTAATCTTGCCATGAGAACCTTAGGTAGAAACCCTTTGGATGAAACATGTGTTTGAAACATGTTATGCTTGATGGTTGCAAGTGGTTGCAAGTGTCTGCAAGTGGTTACTCGTGGATGCATTATACACTTTAGGCACTAGATCGGCTCACACACTCCTCATATTGCATATGCATGAGCGTTTACGCTTATTCATGGATGAAATTTTTTTGTTTTATCACATGGATGTTGCATATGGATGTATGTTATGTTCACACATATAGATGTTATACATTATGTTTGGAATTGCATACATATGGATTCATTTCACTAACATAATTTCCATTGATGATATTTGCATTAGATAAGTACATATACACACACCTTTGCATATGTTCATACAACATTTAGAATCTTGTAAGGACAATGATTGCTCGTGGAAGATGTTTTGAGTAGATGGATGATTGGATGGTAGGATACGTTCTTCCTAACTTGAAGATTTCGGGGACGAAATCCTTTAAGGAGGGGAGAATGTAACAACCCGTATTTTCAATAACCTGTTATAACGTAAATCGAGGCAGAATTTAATTCTAAAATCTGAATCAAGGGAAACGGGCTATGCCATTGCGTTCGTCTCGGAAAAATACGCGAAATAGAGTTCGAGTTTTCGAAAATCGGAGTCCGTATGACCCGATTAGGTCCCAACGAAGTTTTCTGAAAATTTCAAAGTAAAAACAGATTTCAAATTCAAGTTTGAATTTGGGAATTTGGGCCAGTTTGGGCCTGGCGGGAAAATTCCCGCCAGAGTACCCAAGTCGACAGCCCTGTCGACTTGGGAGTCGACTGGGTTAGACCCAAGTCGACAGCCCTGTGGACTTGGCTGTCGACTTGGTCCAGCCGGGCTGTTTAGCCTGGTGCACCATCTTGGGTTTGTGTTGAGCTTGGGGGCCAGATTCGGTTTTGAGGGCTGAGATTAGAACTAGGGTTTAATCCTATGGCCTAAAACACTTGCCTAATCTATAAATAAGACCCTAACCTACCCGAAATCATCATTATTCATTCTAGCAACTAAACTATGGCAAAATTAATCCTCTCATGGCCTCCAATCTCTTCATAAAATTCCTAAACAAATTCTTATGAGATTTTCCATGCATACAAGTGTTTTTTAAACTTGTATGATCATCATTAGCTTGGATTCAAGTCAAGATTTTATATTTGCATCATAAAGAAAGAGTTTTGATCATTTTGGCTCAAGGGTTTTGCTTGCATTTTGGGTTTAATTGGTTGCATGAGGGCTTTCTTATATTTTCTATACTCATTTGAGTCCGCATAAGCATTGTAAGCCCTATTCCTTTCATACTTAAACTCTAAAGTTAAATGTATGATATGCAAGTTTGCCATGATATGCAAGTTTACTATGATGTGTTACGCAAGTTTACTTTGATGTGATATGCAAGTTCATCAAGTTATGTTATGCAAGTTTGATATGCAAGTTGTCATATGATATGCAAGTCATGTTATGCAAGTTTGATATGCAAGTTGTCATGTGATATGCAAGTCATGTTATGCAAGTTTATATGCAAGTTGCCAAGTTCTGTTATGTAAGTATATCATGTTATGATATGCAAGTTCCTCATGTCATGTTATGCAAGTTTACCATGTTATGCTATGCAAGTATGCCATGTTATGATATGCAAGTATGTTATGCAAGTTTGGGATGACCATCTTATTCATGTTATCATGTTATGCAAGCTTATCTTGAGTAGGTGAACATAAAGCTTCAAGCTTTATGCTAAAGGTTGCATTTTGGCAACATGTAAGTTATCATATCTCTTGTGATAACTTGCATGTGAGGCTAAATGCGAACTTATGGCCATTTTTACATGTCATTTATCACCATGTATCACCAATATGCTAAGTTTGGTTTTATGCATGCTTTTGAGGCCTAATGCAAGTATATGCACATATGTACCTTTCATATGCCACCATGTTGAACTTGTGGTTTCAACACTTTTATGTCATGATTATGCCAAGTTCCCTCATTCTATCCTTTATGCGCTATTGCGATATGTAAGCGATGGGATAGCGTTTGGGGTTGGGTAAACTTAAAAGACATAAAAATATAAGCTTGGGAATTTACCTATTAAGTTAGGTCTAACCATTGGGAATTTACCTATTAAGTTAGGTCTACCCAATTGCTTGAAAACTTGTAATGTGTTTTGGAAACACGATGGACATGACACTTAGAAAATATAAGTGTGGCCAACTCGAGGTTGGGTTGAGTATGTAGTGTAAACCTACCCGGAACCGACCGGCTTAACTAGTTGCTACAAACAATAGGACCCAATGTGAGAAGTTGGTCATGTGGTACCTTGGACCCGAGGTTAGACCAAGTTGTGGTGTAAAGCTACCCGGAACCGACCGGCTTAACTAGTAACCGCAACAAAGTCTAATGTGAGAGGTTAAGGCGCATTAATTAATTAATGCCTCATGATTAGGGTTAAGTCATGGACCATATAATACTTAACCAATTTGGGCTTGGTAGATTAATCGTGGTTAAGTCGTGAACTCATCGTTACACTTAACCAAGTTAATCCATGATTAGTAAAGGGGTTAAACCGTACTTAACCCACTAGAGAAATCCTAGCACTGGGGGTCCACTCCAGCAGCAATCCCTAGTTTGTATCATCATGACCCTAGGGACTAGGCTAGGGTGGGGGCACGATTACTGGAATGGAGGTAAGCGACCAATAAACGACGGCATGGTGGTACGCCGGTGTAGTTCCGGGCGGACTCTGGTCGTGCACATAGTCCGTAGCCGGAGAAAACATGCACGGGTACTAGTAGAACGAGACTGTGCACTCATGTTCATGGTGTCCAGGGGTTGACACCCTAGGGCTTGATACACCCGACGAGTGGACCCGGCACAGTTCGACTACAATTATGTTTGGGCCGTATTGACACCAACACGTGACGAGTTAGGCTTAGGGAGCCGATCGACTAGACCGTTTGGGTTAGACCTCGTGTTTGGGTCACTTCATGTTATTGGACCTCGTGTTAGGGTCACTTCATGTTATTGGACCTCGTGTTAGGGTCACTTCATGTTATTGGACCTCGTGTTAGGGTCACTTCATGTTATTGGACCTTGTATTAGGGTCACTTCATGTTATTGGGCCAAAGCTTGGGCCAAGGGATCAATACTTGTTTATTCAAGTCATGTTAGTTTGCTAGTACACCTGTGGTGCAAAACCTTAATCCTGATTATGCGATGACACCTTTATCTACCTTGTTAGTTAATCATCATGCTAGTATGTTGTTATCCTTATGTTCATCCCTGCTGCTCATGCCAGTTAACTTTATCAGTTTACAATGATTGTAGTGGGGCTTACTCAGTCTTTTTGACTGACCTGTTTTCTTTCGCCTCTTTTCTTCCGTTTCCCCCCCCCCCCCCCAGGTTCTCAGGGAGGGAACACAAGAGCCAACTTGGATTTTGGATTGCTTGCTTGTGGGATTTCAGCTCATGTACGTTTTCGGCATGAAGCTAGCTATGGTTCTCACTTATTTTGGGGATAACACTTATGTATTTCAGTTTTCAGATGATGTTGTTTTATCTAGACTTGTTTATTTGGAAAGTTGATATTATGTTGTACCAGACTTGTTTTGAAATGGTTTAAAATCTTCCGCTGTTTTATCTATGTTATTTACTCTGTTTACATATATACATATGTTCTTGTTCTGCCTTGATATATCATTATGCATGTTTACCTGATTCAAACGCCCCTCCAAAGTCAGAGTGCTTGCAAGAGTCACCCTGGCAGAGGTGGGGTGTTACAGATAGAACAGTCATCATAAATCTCAATCAGTCAAACAAAAATCATAATATTCTAAGAACTGGTGGCATATCTCACATTGTATAAAATGACGGATTTACGATGAACTTTATATAAAATGGGGAGAGAAAAAAAATGTAGTCCAAATATTTTCCAAAGAATTTTTTATAAAAATGAGGTTCAAAAACAGAGATGGAATTTGGACTATAATTAATAATTCAATTTAAGTGACAAAAACGAATACTCTCAAATCCCAATGCCAATCAATCAACAAATCATAATACGTCATAAGATTTCAACACATTTCACAGATTAGAAAGATGGATTGATAGGCTGGTTTTTAAACACCAAGAAGAATTTCATATTAATTTTAATTTATAGCACATTTTCCTTTTCATTTATTTTTTATTTAAGAGCACACTGACCACGCATAACCAGAGCTTGGATTTTTAAATGGGGTCAGTCGCAGCTTAAATTATAAGTTCTCTCATAACCATGCATGACCAGAGCTTGGATTTTTAAATGAGATTAGAGACACACTTATGCATTAATTATATTTATTATTTTCAGCTTTAACAAGAACTCCTCGGTATACAAAACCAATATGGATGATAGAAAAGTGGTAGGTACAGAGACGGACTGTGAAATAAATTTCTAAATTAATTATATTATGAAATATGCTCGACTGTACTAGGATTATTGAAAATTTTCAATTATCACTAATTCTGAATAATAGTAACATAGTCACAATTCCATCACAAATATTTTCACTGTTTATTCAAGATGATATTTTAAAAAAAATTAACTCTCCACATTAATGTAATATTATCATGGATGGCAGAAGGATGATAGATAATGAAGATGGTCATGAAATAATTGCGAGTTCAAAGATATTATAATGAACGTTCAACCATCATGAAAATCTGAATAAAATCTCCTCTTGTTGTGAAATATACTACAGTCACAATTCATCACAATTTCAAAAAACTGATAATAATTTTGATGGATTATAAATACAGTTCAATTTGGATATTGATTTCAATTTCTGAATAAATAATCAATAAATAATTTTAAAATTGAAAATCAATTACAAGAGGAACTTATACAGATTTATACTAGGAAAAAAATGTGTATGGTGTCTATACAAGGTGAAAATTCAAAACAGATAGATGAAAAAAAACTGATAACAATTGTAGTCTCCCTTATCGAGGAATTTATTCACACCCTAGATATCCCAGATTACAGAAACTTCAAACACAAAGCCCAAATAGACAAGATTACACATTTGGCGCAATTATCAGAGCAGCAGTCAGATTAAAGCATGCAGTTATTTGAAAACAGTATCAGAGCAGCACAACAGAAATAATTTCAAATCAGACTTGTTAAGATGTTGCTCACACAAGATGAATCATGATCCAATGATTATAAAAATACCATTTATTTAAAATCATTTGAGGAATATGAAAAACTCTAGATTCAATGAATCAATCACACCAAATTATTAGTTTCAGATTCAAGATATGTGTGTGATTCAATAAATCAATAATTTCAAATGATTTTTAAAGCAAACAAATATTTAAATCAAATAATCATGAAATAACAGAGAATTTTAAGACCAGTTTTACAAAAGAATTTTTCACAAGTATCTCTGACAAGTGTGAGATTAAATTCAGATCATTTACATCAAATTTGAGAGGTATTCATGAACTAGAAAATTAAAGTTTTTTATTTGAAATCACTTGAATCATTGTCGAGTTCTAGGATATAATGAATCAGTCACACAAGGTTGATAGGTTCAAATTTAGGAGGTGTGTGAGATTCAAAATATTAGGAATTTTTGATGATTTCAAATAAACTGATTTCAACTTGATCGTGAATAAAAATGAATTTAAGACGTATCACTGACACAAGACATTTCGAAAAAGACATTCAAGCCAATCTGAAAATTACTAGAATTGCCACAACTGATAAATAACAGTGTGCTATAAGGAGTATAATATTTTGAGCTTTTCTAAAATGAATTAGAATAAACTTAGAACTGCAAATGTGTGTGAATTTCCATATAATTTTCAGATCTTCAAAACAATTTAGAATTCAGATTAACGGTGTTCAAGATATAACAAGAATACGTCAACACCGTTAGGAATTCAGAAAACTGAAAATGAACTTCAAAACAATTGTAGAAAAAAATTTAGTATCTGGACATGATTAATAGAATCAGAGTTCTATACAGACAAAACAAATTTCCAGAATATCATGAATACTGCAATTCAAGAATGAAAAAAATATGGCAGTGATAAATTAAATCGGAATAGACAAAGGAAAGAGATAGAAGGGAGAAGAAGAAGAAATAAACAAAAGAACAAAAAAAAAACAGAAAATATTTACAGAGGTGAGTTTAGAGATCATACCAGAATCCAGTGTAAATCAGAATCTCTAACTCAACAGATCTTGTCCAAGGAACTATAAAGAATACAGAAAAGTAGAACAACTTGAAATCAACCTCTTTTCAGCATAGCAGTTCCTCAACATTCGTCGGTACCTAGTAGTTGAGTGAATCAAGTGGTCTAACAAAATTTTTAAAACCACTCTGAAATATGTTTATCACTTTTGGTACCTAAACCTGTTTGTATAACAAACCATTAGAATTAACCTTTGTACCCCTAGGAACCTAAATCTGTTTAAACTTAACGAAGCCTGTTTTATTTCCTTTTAGGTTCTAAGAGTGTTTAAATGGTTTATTACAGAACAAATTCAAAATTTTCTTTTGATTCAAATATCCTTTGGAATTGTCAAAGTTCAAATTATCAAAACAATTATTTCCAAAGCAGTTTGAGGGACTTTTCAAATCATTTGAATTTCGTTTTTCGAAAACATTATTTTTTCCAAAGCCAAGCCCATTTTTATTTCTAGATGAAAATTGATTTTTCAACAATATATCCAACGATTTTTCTCCATTCGAAAATTTATTCAAAGTTGATTCAAGTCGTTGAATCTTGAATTTAAGATCATTGTTTTCTTCTATCAAATTTGAACAATGATTAATAGTGATTTTCTTTTCAGCATCAGATTGTTTCAAAACCAAATTTTCATTTTCAAGAGATTTAAATTTAGCTTTGGACTCAGAAATCTCAAGATCAAATTGTTTTTGTTCTTCAAATTCAAATTTCTTGAAATTTTCAATCTCGTTTTCAAGCTCTTTCAGAATCAAATCGGATTTCAATAAATTTTCTTTTTTAGCAATTTCAAATTTGGAATTTATATCAGTCTTAAAAATTTCAAATTCTTTTGTAAAGAATTAGTCAAACTTGATAACTCAATCTTGTTCTCATTTAAGATCAGAATTTCATTTTCAAACTTTTGAATATTTTTATTGAGATGAACAAGATTGGTTTTCAATTTCAAACAAATTTTGCAAACTGAATTTGAATAATTTTTAATATATTCAAGTTGTGATTCCAAATCTTCAATTTTGCTGGTCAACTCAAAATTCTTATATTTCAGAGGCTTATTTTTCAGTTGGAGTTTATCAACAGATTTCGTTAAATCAAGACACATGTAAACCAGATCTTCATATGAGAAATTTTCTGTTTCAGCATCTGTTGATTCTCCATCATCTGATCCTTCTAAATTTTCATTTGTAAATCCGGTTAAACAGAACTCTGAATCTGAGTTGACTTTCTCGGGTTTTGAGCTACCGTTGTCAGATCTTCCATACTTCGTATTGAGAGTATCCTAGATTTCCTGTGCAGATAAACAATGGAAGATAAGATTGAACCGTTCAATACTAAGATAATCAAATATAATTTTCATAGCACGGGTATTGAAAGTACTACACTGTCAAAACCATTGATAACAACATCCCAATATTTAAAATTAACAGATTTTAAATAAAATTCCATTTTATATTTCCAGTTTAAAAAATCTGTTCCATTGAAAATAGTTGGAGATGAACTGGACTGACAGCTAGGATGACCCATTACTCTAGAGTTAAACAAAAATACCTCCTCTGATACCACTTGTTGGTTCTAGAATAAACCTGGAGGGGGGTGGGTTGGGTGAATAGGGTTTTTCACAGTTTTTAACTAAATTAAAAATCTAAGGAGGTATATAATAATAAACTGATCATAGAATATAACAGAAACAGAAATGCAGAAAGTAAATCACACACAGATATACCCAGCTTCGCTAAAACCCTACCTACTGCTGCATTTCTAAGGTTTCTACTAGGTGATAGAACAAATCCCACGTACAAGATCATGTACACTCACAAACCCTGCTCCTATTCTAACCCTACGATCAAAACCCTAGACTGATTGATATCCCCTCGATCAGATTTCCCCTGATTACGACCCTGTAACCAGTAACCCAGATTTTACAGACTCTATCAACTGTCAGTCAACACCTTGACTAATTCACCCTAGTATTTTACATATACTAGAAACTGGTTGATCAATTACAGAACAAAAATAAAATACAACATGAATTAAACAAATAAAAACTCTAAAAGAAAATGGAGGAGTTTAGTAATAAAGGGTCATCCCCTTTTCTAGTTTAAAGTTGGTCGGCCCCTTTGTAAATTGGTTTCACCATTTTGTTTTTGCCCGTTCCCTTTTATCTCTAGAAAAATAAATGGCGGCTAGGGTTTTAATATTTGCCCAATATCCAATCGCGATAGCTTTAGATTGATGTAATCTGGTTCTTTGATGTTCTTCTTCACGTTGTTTCTGGTCAGTGATTTTGGGGCTTTTCTTTGGCTCGTCACTGATTTTGAAATTGTTCTCTGGCTCGATCAAAAACTGTGAGTATTCTTTTTAATTTTTTTTGCGAGTTGTTTTTGTGTATTCGATGCTTAATGCCAGTGATGATGTGGTGCGATAAAATAGGATTATCAATCCGTAACTTGCTCTGATTTCAAATAGGTGATTTGATCTGATGACGTGTTTTCCCCTTTTGAACCTCTTGATAAAAATTACTTCGGCATTGAAAATGAAATTGAATTATTGTTGTTGCCATGGTTTCCACTTTTGAATTGATGATTCTGGAAGAATAAAAACTTGCCCCTCTTGCTGCTTTGATTTACTTGCATGACTGATTACTGACACTGAATTCTTGGATGATTCTGTCACATGAATAAAATGAAAAAATGCATTGAATGAATTCTTTGATTGACTACTTGCCACAAGTATGTTTGCTGAATTAATTCTTGCACAAAAGTTGGGATTTCCTTTTATGCTTTTGCCAAATCATTCACTGATTTGTTTTCTTTGGTCTACCGTGTGATTTAATATCTGGAAATCATAATCATCTTGCCTAAAAAGCATTTCTGGAAACAGTGTCGAATTGATATTCTTTGATTTCTGCAACACTGAAAAAACAAAATAAAACTTTCCAAAACTGATTTCCCATTTGTCTTTAATCCCTGATTTGTTGCTTATATTTCTGGACCAACAAATTAAATTTTTGTGTTTGCCAAAAATAATAAAAAAAACAGTGAATTCTGTTTTCATTTAGTAGATGCAAAAAACATTCTTGCTCCTTTTAAAAACTTTTTCAAACCTGGAAAATTTTGGAATCATATTGAAACTTGAATTGATTTGTAGCACTTGCATATTATCATCTCTTGCATGTATGAATGAGAAACTTGTCTCGACACATTGTTGCACCATTCTTGACATGTGCATTCTTGAGCACTTGTGTCTTTGAACTGTCTCCATCTATTTACATACTGTTGCACCTAAAAAGTTGATTGAATTTGAAAGCATTCTCGTCTGCATTGTCTTGTGTACCATCTCTATCTTATCTCAATGACTTCTTGTGTTCACCAATGCATGATTTGAGCTGAACCATGTATATATACCGAGCTATTTTAACACTGCCTTGTACTTGGCCACTCTGACTTGACTTGAAAACTTGTTGCACCTTTAAGCATGCTTGCATCTTAACTGTTCTTTCAACATGTATACCACCTATGCTATAACTCCATTGAGAGCTGCACTTTTCTGTTTGATTTTGATGTACACCTGTCTTGAGTCTGATTCACATTGGCTATACAGCTGTATACACCATGACACTTGTATATACAGTTCATGTATGAACTGCTTGACTATTGTGTACTTGTTCTACCATCTTTACATGCCTGATATAGTTGCACCAGTCTTGTTCATTCATGTTTGACCCATTCACATGCACATATGTGCACAGTCTAGTTTATTTGCTGCCATGCTGTCTACATAAGCCATGCATTCCCAATTGTTTATAATGACATGAGCATGATAACCTAAAAGTACTACTATATCACTTTGTAAACCATGACAATCCTGAATGTATATCACATGCACTTTTTACTGTGCCACACATTGGAATTTCTGCATGTATATTTGAGCCTCCATGAATATTGTGTAGATTGTAGTTGTGCACATGCTTTGCTGTAGCATATATTACCACTTCGACCATTTTTGTTGAACTCGTACTTCTGACTTCACCAGAAATCTTTGATGTATACTTGTATTTGTGAGTAGTGCTTGATCTTTGTTACTCGACTCCATGGCTTGAATTTTGCTTTGTTGAATTTGACATTTCCACTGTGTCGAGCTTGGTCCATGTGATTGCTCCACAGCTATATACACTGATTGGCGAGGCAGTGCACACGTGTATTTATACACGTGTGTATTTGCAGACATCATAAAATTTCCTGTCACTGTACATATACAAACTGTCTGTCTAGACTCAGATGAATCAGATCAAGTCATGAAAAATGATGAGAAACACACAAGAAAACTGAGGCAAATAATATTTTAAAATATAAAATTTATATTCACATGTATTCAGTATTATTTCTATTGCAGTGTACTGTGTGTGTGTTCATTGTATGACAGGTATGAAGACTGGACTGACTGTGAAGACTGGACTGACTTGTAAGCTGTGAAGACAGAAGACAAGAAGACAGAAGGCAGAAAACAAGGACAATGTATGTAACAGTGAAAGTGTCTGCATATTGAGTCTCTGAATGTATAAGTGAAAAAAAAATACTGAGTGTTGAGTGATATAGTGAGGACATTTGTATGTGAAAAGAGATATTGTACTAATATTTTGTAATAAACAAGTTTGTTTGAAATAAAATATTATTTTGTTGTTGTCAAACAATCTCAAACTATCTCGTCTATTTTATTCTATTATTTACATGTACAAATATTCTGTGAAGTGTTTAAATAGTGGAGTTGGAATTCTGTACTGTTTTGATATTGAAATAAAAAATTATATTTAAATAAAATACTGTGAAAATTTAAATTTCTTTACAGACGTTTTTTATTTAAATATAAACACTATATTCCAGTCTGTGATGTAAAATAACAGTACGATGTCAAACACATTAATAATATTATTTATTTGGTTGTTATCATCAAACGAAAATCATATAATTGTGTATACAACACCGTTATATACAACATGTTTATAATTTTTTATTTATTTAATCGGTTTAACATGGTCTTGAAATTTATTTTGTATGTGTAAATTTGAATTTCATTTTGAATCTAAATAATTTTGTAAAAATAAAAAATTAAATATATGTTGTTTGAGAAAAGAAATTTTGATTTTTATACAAATTGAGAATTCAAATTGAATTGAATTTGGATTTTAAATATGGAATTTAAGTGGTATTTGGAAATATAAAAAAATACTTGTATTGGATATATAAATTAAATAAATATATTTTGGTTGTATGTTCATAGTACTACTTATAGTATGTATACATGGTATATTATATGTTAAATACCTTGGAATGTTGTTTAAAGTATGGGTGCCATTTGTTAAAGATTAGAAACGAAAATAAATCGGTTGTACATTACACTTGTTAGATTTTTACCACCACTTTTCTCCACGTGTTCATTTGATTCTATAAATTGCACAACGCATCCCATTCCATGTCCATTTGTTTGCACCGCACATTCCCTTTTATCTCCACCGCTTCCTTCCACTAATTGTATTATCATTCTAATCCCTTCAGCTTTGAGAATTCCCAATCGAAAACGGCGTTTTCCCTTCGAAATCAAATTGCTCTCATCGCCTCCTCCTCAACAACTCAAAGTGTAACTCCAGAACCGAAGCCTACTGTGACGATCCCAAAATCCGTGTGACGGTATTAAGGATAATCATTGGAATATGACACATCAATCATCATAGCAGAGTACAGACAATAGCAAAAACAGTAAATAGAATAATTTTACATAGATATGACAGCGGAATCATAACATGTAACAACATCAGAATAGCACAACGTAGGATATAACTTAGTAAATAAAAGGGAAATGATCAGTCACCATCGTCAGAGGCGGAATATATACATGCAGTGAGACATAATAAGGGTATCAGTCTACATCGCCGAAGGCAGTACATATACATACGATAATAAGTACTGAAAGTAAATCAGTCTGCATCGCCTGTGGCGGATTCATAATATAAGTGCAATAATGGCGGAAAATGTCAAAGTCATCTTGGTGAAGTCAGCCTCGCCATGAGCCAAAACGCACTCCATACTACAGTGCTGAGCCAAAACAACCTGCCACCTATGAACTAGGATGCCCGTGTGAAAATAAGGGCACCCGCGTTTGCAAAGTGAAACAAACAACGATTCAGTCATGGGGACTGGTATGAGAAATCTACTTAACAGTTTAAACGACAGTAATAAGCAAATCATAGGACCACGCCAATTTCGTGGAACGAGTTTACTCCAGTGATTGCTGGTGCATTTAAAACAAAGTAAATTCTTTAAAACAACGCAATGCTTTTAAAAAGTGAAGCCATTATAAGACTCAAGTCCCGTCATACAATGCAACGCAAGCCGGAGGATAGAGCTTTACCTTATAATGGCTAAATATGCTAAATACGTGTAAAGAAAAATCATTTGATATTATTACTAGTGCATATATGTTTCAAAAACGAATAGCATCATAAATATCAATCATAGGCGGCATAGCTACCATCTACTATGTCGCCATACTAGTTCTACAATCAAATCCGTTATTTCGGATTGGAAATTGTATTTCCATCATGAGTCGAGGCAAGGGGCAAGCTCCTCTCCGCTTCGAGACATTCTTGCAAATGCCTCAGGACTACACACTCTAGGTAACCCCGGGATGCTTCAGGGCCGGTCCTCTCTTACATTTGAGGATTAGTTATTCCTGAACACACGTTTCCCGGTCCTTACAGACCTATAATCGAGGCGCCTCGCATTCCAACAACCACAAAGGTGAAAAGTAGATATAAATGTCAGGGCTGGTAGGTCACTGACACCACCATAGCTAGAAAGAAACGTCGTGCTCTCGCTGCAGTCCTTATCCCGTTTTTAACTCATACCGAGGTGTGAGGCTCGCGAATCCACGCTATACACCAAGCCGGGCTATGTAGGCCGTGCTTTGATCATCAAACACAAGACTTTGCTTTGCAACAGAAGCCTTGATCATAGCGTCTTGGCATGCCACATAGGCAATCCACTCCATACGACTGATTTCTATCGATATATAACCTCTGAGCTCGTACATCTCAAAGAAGGGCGTTAATCAAAAGAATAAATTGTCCGCCGCCAAAAAGATATGTATTTAACAGAGATCAATCAGTATAGAACAAAATCCAATGTCAGACACAATCCATTTACAAGTCCGTTCTGGGTCTGAACGAAACCGGAGGCGTCAATTCCTCGTATATCCGTACAATCAACACATACGTCCAGATGGCTACTACTTCCATTCCTTCACGGTAGCTACTCCAATCAGGAACTTTAGCAGTGCCCATCCAACCGATACGAAGATCGTCGGTCTTGAATCATCTTTGTATTTTGTAATTCGAATCGCTCGATCAATTATTTAAAATGAGGGTTAGCTCGGCCTTTTCAAATAATTCACGTAATTAGAATTCAAATCAATTCTTTCCATGGTTATATTATTCGACATTCATATTTCAGTTCTTTAGTGTTATTTTCGTGTCAAACACATACAACCATCAAATATCAAATAGATCAAGCCAAATTGGTTTATTTCCAATCTATGTTGCTTATAATATTTTATAACGATTTTTTGCCATTTTTATTTATTTAAAAATGGCCATATTTAATTAAATGACGTTTCAGGTCATGTAGTGGCACTGGCGCTGTTTTTCCCCTAATTTGTTTTACACATATCGGAAAATCTAACCGTTGGATTTCTACAAAGTCTATATCAGTGGGAAGATATTCCCAAAGCGAACCCAACGGTTCCAGTTTCGTGAAAATCCAACGGTCGGATCTTCCACACTAGTCGTTTGAAGTTACGGTTTCAAAATTCGAACTACAGCGTCGTTATTCGATTTAATTTAATCATATTTGTAGTTATATATAAATATAAATGATTCTGGCGTTGTTTTTCTTCTAATTTGAATTAAACATTCCAGACAATCCAACTGTTGAATTTTTACAAGGTTGGTGCCGTTGGAAAGGTATTTCCAAGGCGAGCCCAGCGGTTGCGGTTTCGGGAAAATCCGATGGTCGGATTTCTCATACTAATCGATTCAAATTACGATTCCAAAACACGAACTACACGGCTTCGATTCCTTTCAATTCTATTTATATTTATATATATAAATATAGTTCATTCCTTTATTTCAGATATAGTTCATTCATTTATTTCGACATCGTTCATTCATTTATTTCAACATCGTTCATTCATTTATTTCAACATCGTTTTCACCTCAAATAATTCAACATCGTTTTCACTTCAAATATTTCACTAACGCCTTAATATTTCGAAAAATTTCGCCATAAACTCCTTTGTATGGGAAGGGGTTAGGAAATTTATTGGGCCGTGTTAGGTACCCAATAAATCGTATAAAGCATCCACATATTTATAGAGATATATTCTGGTGTTTACAAGGGAGCGTGTATAGATAATAACTCCAGAGAATAAATTCTCGTCACCCTGTCAAGCCTGAGGGAGCGTGTATTTTTAATTACTCCAGAGGATAAATCCTCGTCACCTCGTCCCGTGTGGGAATAAATAGTCCCTGTGCCGTATCTAATGACTAGAGAGACGTGATTATTATCAACTTCAGACCCGTGTGGGTTTTTTATTAATCTGGCAATTTATCGTTATATTTTATATAGTCCATATCGGTCATCAGTTCAACCTGTAGTATATAATCATCGCCATACAAGCCTCTCTCTCGTATGGTAAATCTTCCACCTCGTCACACAAGCTCCAAATGCTTATGTGGAATATGATGAAGTATGCCCATCGTCAAGGAGTATGCCATGTAGTGTAGTTCAAAATTAATTGTTACTATCTTATGGCGATGTTTATTATTTCACACAGAATAACCAGCACACCGCATCCAATGGCATTGACAGGAGTTGATATAAAAATAAAATTGCGCAGCCAAGTCATCAAGGCTTACCTATTTGTCGGGCACGCAAATAATTTCTTTACTCTATAGCTAATCCAATTTCCTGTTCAACACATGTATATATATGCAGAACAAAGCTAATAATAATATTTCTAACGAACTAATATTTATTTCAACACGTGTGTATTTTTATCAAAGCGTATACATGATAAAAGAAATATTTTTATCATCAAAAATATTTATTCAACACGTGAATGTTTTTAACATTTCATATTCACAATAAAAATGTAGTTTTTAATGTCTATTCATTTTTATTTTAAAATACGATAATATTCAACACATGAATTTCAATTCAACGAATGAATTTCAATTCAACACATGAATATTCTCTATAGTTCGTATATATATATAAATGTCATTTTTATCGTTAAATCTATTTGTTTAAAATTCGAATAATATTCAACACATGAATTTCAACTCGACGAACGAATTTTAATTCAACACATTAATATTCTCTATAGTTGTATATATATAAAAATGTGATTTTTATCGTTAAATCTATTTGTTTAAAATTTGAATAATATTCAACACATGAATTTCAACTCGACGAACGAATTGCAATTCAACACATGAATATTCTCTATAGTTGTATATATATAAAAATGTGATTTTCATCGTTAAATCTATTTGTTTAAAATTCGAATAATATTCAACACATGAATTTCAACTCGACGAACGAATTTCAATTCAACACATGAATATTCTCTATAGTTGTATATATATAAAAATGTGATTTTTATCGCTAAATCTATTTGTTTAAAATTCGAATAATATTCAACAAATGAATTTCAACTCAACGAACGAATTTCAATTCAACACATGAATATTCTCTATAGTTGTATATACATAAAAATGTGATTTTTATCGCTAAATCTATTTGTTTAAAATTCGAATAATATTCAACACATGAATTTCAACTCGACGAACGAATTTCAATTCAACACATGAGTATTCTCTATAGTTGTATATATATAAAAATGTGATTTTTATCGCTAAATCTATTTGTTTAAAATTCGAATAATATTCAACACATGAATTTTAACTCGACGAACGAATTTCAATTCAACACATGAATATTGGTTTTAACATATGTAATTAATTTCAACAAATGAAAATTATTCTAACACATGAATATTTCAGAAAATTTCGACAGCATAACGGCAGGGTAGTTAAAACCGGGACCGTCCCTAGTACGGATCCTCGCTCTACCTTAAAACCTCACAGTTTTTGACAATGGGGATCATGCATCTAGTTCGCACGCAGGAGGCATGTTTTATTTTCATTTCCACAATCCTATTCTAATTTGTTTCAACCACAAGAGGGTATTTTTCAACCACAAAGGTATTTTTCAACCACAATATCAACCAAAAACAATTATTTCCAACCATTCTTCATACCATATAATATCACGCCAATCACAAGCAATAGATATCGTCCATGGTCTGTGGACGTGGGGAGAATATAAATATATACATATATATATACATATACATATATTTTCTATAATTCACATGCATTTCATCACAATTCAAAGCATATATGTTTCATTCAACGCTTGTATAATTTATACATCACTAATATAACTTATACAACACATGTACATGAGGTATACAATGCGTATATAATTTACACTTCGCTTATATAATTTATACAACACGATTCCATTCACACAATTTAGTTTAGATTCCTCATATTGGTTTTTGAAGTGCTAAAAATCGTAGGAAGATCAGAAAAATCTGCGGATTCTGCTAGATTGTAGAGAGCCTCCCTGCGGTCCGATGTTTCCTGTTCATCGAATTTCGTTAAAACACTAAAAAGATATGATTTTTCAAAGCTTTGCAACACTTAAAAGTGTTATTTTCAATTCAGAAATTCAAAGTAGAATGTAACACCTCGTAATTCTATTAATATTAATATTCACAAATTAAAGAATAACTAATCTCAGACTTGAGAATTGTGGGAAACGGTTTACGCCATGGTGTTCGTCTCGGAATTCTAGTTGAAATAGAGTCCGAATTTGCGTGAATTGGACTTCGTATAAATAAGTTATGGCCATAGGAAGTTTCAGAAAATTCAAAACAGCTCGCAGAAATTTTAAAATTCAAACAGAAAGTGCAGAAGCGGGCTGGGCGGGAAAATTCCCGCCCAGTCAGGTCGACTGGGGAGTCGACACTAGTGTCGACCTCCCCCCCTCCCCCCAAGTCGACTACCATGTCGACTTCCCCCGCCCCCAGGTCGACTGTAGTGTCGACCTGGTCTGGCGGCTAGGGTTTCTGGCTGACCTGTCTTTAATTGAGTAATGACCCATTAGGGTTTTTGACCTAATCTGGTTGGCTGGAATTAGTTTTGTGTTGATCTGACGGTCTAAAATAAATCCTAACTCTATAAATAACTAGGTAGTCTCTCACCCTAATTCATAAGAAAAATAGAATAGCTACCGTCATACCGCCGCCATGGAACTCAGTGGAGCCGCCGCCAACTAAGAAGGAAGAAAAGCTAATTCAATTCTAATTCTAATCACCTCTAAAGCAAAGCAAAACTCTTTTCTTCTCTAAATTGTGAGTATGATAGTCTTAACAAGATTATTATCATTTTAATTAGGTTAAGTCATGAATGGATTATGAGTAGATGATGTGAATTATCATATATGTTGTTGAAAACCCTTTTGCTATCATGTATGTTAATAATCCTATGCTATGTGGTGATGATATCCTATATGTTGTAAATCATGCTATGATGATGTTATGTATGTTGAAAGTTTCTATGCTAAGTTGTGATGAATCATACATGTTAAAAAGCCATGATGTTACTATCTATGCTAGTTAGTTCATATTAATTGAATCATCATGTTTGGGCTATGTTGATCTATATGACAAGTCACATATGCAAGTTAGATTGATTAGAAAAGTTATGAAAGTATGCCATGACATCTATTATGACATCTAGAATTATGCTATGACATATGTGATATCCTATGCTAGTTCACACCATCATTATGTTGCCTAAAAACCCCATATGCAAGTTTATGTATAGATTTGGGCTATGATCATATCATGTAAATTGAGACATTTAACAAGTTGACACCTTTTGATCCTTAACATGTGTAGTTTATGCAAGTTTCACCCCTATTATGATTAGATTTATTTTAATTGTCTATATGTTGTGATAATTTATCTTTGTGCTATGTGTTAGACTATTCAAGTCTAGCCTATATTATGCGTTGAATAAGCGAACGTATAAACGTGGGGTAGGGGTAATATTAAGGATTTAATATTAAAAAGTTGGGGTGCAATTGATATGATTTTGCATGCCATAAGTGGATGGCCATAATTGAGTCAATATGGACATCATTAAAATTGGAAGTAATTAATAATTTGAATAGGGAATTATTAAAACTGGGGTAAAAGATTATAAGTGTTAATCAATGCTTAGGACACGAGGTTGGACTCGTTTGTGACGTAAACCTGCCCGGACCCGCCTGACAAATCCAGTGGTCACAAATGTCAGCCCAATGTGAGAGGTCCTAGGCCTAAACTAAAGCATAACAGTTGTAAAGACATGAAGTTAGACTCTTTTATGTTGTAAGACAGCCCGGACCCGCCCGGCAAATCCAGCTGCCATAAATGCCAGTCTAATGTGAGAGGTCTTTATGAGGTTATGGCCTGAATGAATTAAGAAATACTTAACCAGATAAACATGTAAGGTGGGACATGGGGATTAAGTAGGTGCCTTGGGTGGCATGAGGAGTCTAGTGGGTGCCCTTAGTGTCATGTGAAATACGAGTAGTAAGACTTAACCAAACACACATGTAAATGAACATGACTAAGAGGGTTAAGTGGGATATATTAGTAGTGACAAGCTTAGGTGGGTAGCTTGTGGGGGCCCATTTCAACTAGTATCCCAACCGTATCTTTGTGGGCTCAACCCAAGTCGAGGACAGGAAACGCATGCTGGGTTTTACTATAAGAGGCCAAAACGGGGAGCGGTGGCAACGCAAGTCCAACGGGTTTCATATGCGTGTGTGGACCCGGGCTGGTAGGTAAGACGTTGTTGCATCGTGTAGGTATAAGCAATGCATTCTCAAGTTGTATCGGGTTGCCACTTTAGGGGAGTGATACACCCTACTGTCGGGCCAGCACGGGTATCTACGAGTAGGGAGCCGATCGAAAGTGGGTAGTGGGGTACACCTAGTGGAGATAGGGGTAGACGACACCTATGTAGTCAGCTAGGGTACGCAAGGCTATACTTTCTGTGTGAAGCAAGTGGGATCAACCTTTAGGGTGACTGGTGCGGTACAGTGTAGTAATGTGCGGTGCAGTGTAGTAATTATTCAATAGTAATTAGGTATGCCTTTAACGTTATCCTTCACGTTATCTTTATCTGTTCATTCCATACCTAATAGTTCATAGACATTTACTTGTCTTCCAGCTTATGTCTAAGTCTAGTTATTTTGATAATAGTATTGTTAGAATTGTCATACTCGCCAGACTTTATGTCTGACCCCCTCCATTTCTATCCTTTTTCCCCCTCCAGGTCCTCAGCTTGGGCCCAGCTCTAGTGGAGTTTGATTGGATTGCTTCATCTCTTTGGAAAGCTTGGACCCTTGAAGTAAAGTCCAGCTTGTTATCTTCTTTAATGGCTATTTGTGTAATGGGTTATGTATTTTGTTTTATCAAGATGGATAATGTACTTGACTCTGATTAATGGTTTTGTGATGTAATAAACACGTTTAATTTCCGCTGCAATAAAATGAAGTTTTAGATTTACAAGTACTACTTATTATCTGTCTTGTTGTAATTTTTCTGTTCTATATTCACTTATAACCTCCATGGAAGTTAATGCATTCCCATTGTGAGTGACATTAATGGACGTGGGGTGTTACATCGTGGTATCAGAGCTTAAGGTTACCAGAACAGATAAAAATACTTTAGAAAAATAGTTATTTTTGGAAGAAGTGCTTTCAAAAACATGTTTTAATGAGTAATTTAAAGAGGAAAGTTTTTTTTAGAAAAACATAATCCCAAAAGCCATATCTTTATCCTTCGAATTCTCCATTTTGAATCTTTCCTTTTTCGTTTCAGCATGGCTGAAGATCTTAATCTACCCGACGGTGTAACGATACCAGGATGGTATAGGAGGTTATTAGAGGCTAGGGCCGCTGCAGATCCAGCTAATGTTCCTCCACCACCAGTTGCACCCGTTCCTCCTCCTCCTCCTCGCGTAGATACTTTTGCAAAGACGTGCAAGGAATTCAAGGCTATGGGTGGAAAACCTTTTCAAGGGTCAGAAACGTTTGTGGAAGCTAGAGATTGGCTTAAGGAGGTGGAAGAATTGATAGAAATCTTTGAAGTAGAAGAAGGGAGGAAAGTTCGATTAGCAGCTTGGTTGATGAAAGGAGAGGCCTCGTTTTATTGGGAGGTCACTAATGGGGAGCGTCTTGTTGATTCTTGGGCGGATTTCAGACGTAGGTTCGAGGCGAAGTTTCTCTCAAGGGCGGAAGAAAATCTATATATGGAAAGGTTCTTGACATTGAAGCAAGGAAGCTCATCAGTGAAAGAATATGTCAATAAATTTAATCAGTTAGCAAGGTTTGGCTTGGACTTAGTAAACACGCCGGAGAAGAAGGCTCTGAGGTTCGTTAATAGGTTGAATGAACCATTGCAAGGGTTGGCTATGACCCACATCCCTATGGGGGCCACCTTGGAGAAGCTAGTAGAAATGGCGCTCATGCACGAGGAGAAAAGCGCTAAAGCTGATAAGGCACCCGAGAAGAAGGGAGATCAGAAGAAACCACAACAGCAAAACAAGAAGGGTGGTAAAGACAATAACGACAAGGGAAAGAAGAAGTGCTTTAACTGTGGAACCCCAGGCCTTCTCAGAAAGGATTGCCGAAAAAAAAAAAGACTGGCTGTTTTCATTGTGACGATGCGGGACATTTAGTGAAGGACTGCCCAAAGAAGGGACAGAGGGAAGGAGCTACCTCGGGAGGACATGTGCAGGCTCTTATGGCACCAGGGCAGGCAAGGGGACAAGTTCAGGCTCTCGCGGTCCCACTGCTCCAAGAACGAGGTAGAGCCATTTCTGTTGAAAGCTTAGTTTTTCTATTTGATCATCCTTTCTGTACCTTATTCGATGTCGTTTATCCCAACGTCATTAGTTGAATCACTGCATTTAAACACCAGTTTAGTAGAGGATCCCTTAGTTGTTTCGAATCCAATTGGGGGCTCAACTTATTTGTCCATAATGTGTTTGGATTTGAAAATTTCTATACTTAGCAATGAGTTTAGATGTGAAGCTTATGTGTGGGGCTTCACGGGCTATGGGCTAATTTTAGGAATGGATTGGTTATCCAGAAATGGGGCCGTTCTTGATTGTGAAAGGAGAGTAGTTAGGCTCGTGACTCGCCTTGGCAACACTCTCGAAATCTTTTGTAATCCCATAAATTCGATTATGCTAAGTTATTTAGAATCGCTTGACGCGTCTGAGGAAAATCTACAATCTATTAGAGTGGTCCGAGAATATTCAGATGTGTTTGAGGAGGTGATGGGCTTGCCTCCATAGCGGGAGATAGATTTTCGAGTATATCTTCTGGATAATTCGAAGCCAGTATATTTTCCACTACGCCACATGGCTCCTCGTGAAAGGAGGGAACTCGATAAGCAAGTGAAGGAGTTGCTTGAGAAGGGGTTCATAAGACTAAGTATATCGGAGTAAGGTGCTCCTGTAGTTTTTTCCACGAAGGCAGATGGGTCCCTTAGACTTTGTGTGGACTACAGAGAACTTAATAAGCTTACTAAGAAGAACAGACACCCACTGCCGAGGATTGACGATCTCTTCGATCAGTTAGTTGGCGCCTCAGTGTTTTCGCTGTTGGACTTAGCCACTAGTTTCCATCAATTGAGAGTGGCTGAGGACAGCATAGACAAGACAGCCTTTAGGACTCCAGACGGTTTCTATTAATGGCTAGTGATGCCCTTCGGTTTGACAAATACCCCCGCATACTTTGTTGATTTGATGAGTAGGGTGTTTAGGGAGTACCTTAACAAATTCGTGATAGTCTTTGTAGATGACATCTTGATCTTTTCTAAGGATGAAGAAGAGCATGCCCTATATCTTAGGGAAGTGTTGGAGACTCTTCGAGTGCATAGCCTTAAGGCTAAATTTTCTAATTGTCACTTCTGGAGGAAGGAAGTACGGTTCTTGGGGCACGTGGTTTCCAAAGAAGGGATAGCTGTGGATCCCGCGAAGGTGGTGGCCATCCAAGATTGGAAGGTCCCTAAAAATGCTACTGAAGTGAGAAGTTTCTTGGGGTTGGCAGGCTATATAGGAAGTTTATCAAAGACTTCGCAAAGATATCAGCTCCATTGACACGCCTGACAAAGAAGAACCTAGTTTTCACATGGGACTTAGATTGTGATGATGCGTTCCAACGTTTGAAGAGAGCTTTGACTTCAGCCCCAGTCTTAGTATTGCCAGACTGGAGTAAGCCGTTTACCGTTTATATTGACGCTTATGGGACAGGACTAGGCGCAGTCTTAATGCAAGAGGGTAGGGTAATAGCCTATGGTTGAAGGCAGTTGAGAGCGCATGAGAAGAATTACCCCCACACTTGACCTAGAGTTGGCGGCTATTGTTTTCGCGCTTAAGTCTTGGCGTCATTATCTTCTTGGCGAAAGATTCGAATTATTCACTGCCACAAATCTTTAAAACACTTATTCTCTCAGAAGGACTTGAACTTAAGGCAGCAAAGGTGGATTGAGTTCTTGGCGTCCTACGACTTTGAGATAGCATATACCCCTGGCAAGGGTAACGTGGTGGCCGATGCCTTAAGTAGAAAAAAATTATCCTTAAGTCCTTTGTTTGTTGAGCGACGAAGTTTAGAGTTTATCTCTATGTTTGATTTTAGACCTTCCATTGACTTCGAACCCAGTTTGCTAGCATCCTCGGAGGTCAGACCTACGCTTTTGGGACGGATTGGCGAGGCGCAGCGAAACGACCCACAGTTGGTTGAGTTTGTAGAAAAGCTCAAAAGAGGGGAGTCATCAAGCCATCTCCGTAGGTATACCCTAGATGATAAGGGTTGGTTACGTAGGGATGGTAGACTTTGTGTACCAAAAGACGATGACCAAAAGAAGACTATTCTTGACGAAGCACATCGTTCGAAGATGACCATTCATCCCGGCGGGGACAACATGTACATGGACATGAAGAGAGTTTACTTTTGGGTCGGCATGAAGAAAGATGTGGCCGAGTATGTCGCTAGATGCTTGGTGTGCCAACAAGAAAAAGCGGAGCAAAAGAAACCAGGTTGGTTGCTTCACCCATTGGAGGTTCCACTATGGAAGTGGGAAAGTGTCTCGATGGATTTTGTGGATGGATTACCAAGATCAAGGAAGGGTAATACGGGGATTTGGTTATAGTAGATAGACTTACTAAGAGCGCCCATTTTATTCCCGTGAAAAGTAAGAGGACTGCTCCATGGTTAGCTTCTGTATATGTTCGAGAGATAGTTCGTTTGCACGGTGTTCCTTCTAGCATAGTGAGCAACTGCGATCCTATTTTCACTAGCGAATTTTGGAAAAGCTTGCAAGAGGCGATAGGGACTCAGTTATGTTTGAGCACTGCATATCATCCTCAGACGGATGGCCAGACCGAGAGGGTGAATCGTATTCTAGAGGACCTATTAAGGCTATGTATCAAAGACTTTGGGGGTACGTGGGAAGATCATCTTCCATTGGTGGAGTTCGCATATAATAACAGCTTTCAGTCCAGCATTGGCATGGCACCTTTCGAAGCTCTTTATGGATGACCTTGTCATTCACCTACATGTTGGTGGGAATCTACATATCTTACTTGGGCCCGATATGATTAGGGAGACTTCGGAGAAGATCGATTTGATTCGAAGGAGGATGAAAGCAGCGCAAGATAGGCAGAAATCTTATGCGGATAAGAGGAGGACAGATCTCGAGTTTGAAGTTGGGGATATGGTCTTTGTCAAAGTGTCTCCATTGCGGAATGTTGTTCGCTTTGGGTCCGTTGGGAAATTAGCACCAAGGTTTGTAGGGCGTTTCCTATTAAGGAGAGGATTGGACGGATGGCGTATAGAGTGGAGTTGCCCGAGAGACTTAGTTGTTTACATGATATATTCCATGTGTCACATTTGAGGAAGTGCTTGCACGAGACTGTGGAAGTGGTAGAGCCAAGCTTGTTTAGAGAGGTGGAGATAGAGCGTGATGCGACGATTTGACGAGCTCCTACGCGCATTCTTGGGTCTGAGATCAAGAAGTTGAGGAATCGAGAGGTCAGACTAGTCAAAGTGCAATGGGAAGATGATGAGAGCAACGCTACTTGGGAGACAGAAGAGAAGATGCATTCACCATACCCTTTTCTTTTCGAGGGTATGTCCTTTAATTTCTCCTTTATCGTTTAGCTTGTACTTATCTTATCTTTAGTATTTCCTCTCGCTAGTATCTTTGACCTTTAGTTAGGATAACCCTATGGTTGAAACATGTGTTTGAGACATGTTATGTATGATGGATGCAAAGTGGATGCAAGTGTTTGCTAGTGGTTGCTCGTGGACGCATATACACACACTATTAGGCACTAGATCGGCTCAGTGACTTCATACTGCATATTGCATATAAATGGCTGTATTTAGTAAAATGGATGTATAATGGTTGTGCTATCATATGGATACCGCATTTTGGTGAATGGTTGTGCACGCATGTAGAAATAATATGTATCGATAGGGTTCTTTTGCATACATAATGGACACATGGCACTATCATGGTTTGCATTAAGGAGGTCAACTGAATCAGTGGACCGCCTGATTTTTGCATTAGATATGGACATATACACACATTGTGCATTTAAACATAAAAGCATTAGTGGTCTATAAGGACTATGGATGCCTGTGTTTGATGGTTGAGTAGATGGACAATTGGATGTTAGGATATACATTCTTCTTAACTTGAAGATTTAGGGGACGAAATCCTTTAAGGAGGGGAGAATGTAACACCCCGTAATTCAATTAATATTAATATTCACAAATTAAAGAATAACTAATCTCATACGTGAGAATTGTGGGAAACGGGTTGAGCCATTGTGTTCATCTCGGAATTCTGGCTGAAATAGAGTCCGAGTTTGCGTGAATTGGACTTCGTATGAAAAAGTTGTGGCCATCGGAAGTTTCAGAAAATTTAAAATTCAAACAGAAAGTGCAGAAGCAGGCTGGGCGGGAAAATTTCCGCCCAGGCAGGTCGACTGGGGAGTCGACACTAGTGTCGACCTCCGCTCCCGCCAAGTAGACTACCATGTCGACTTCCCCCCCCCACAGGTCGACTGTAGTGTCGACCTGGGTGTCGACCTGGTCTGACGGCTAGGGTTTCTGGTTGACCTGTCTTTAATTGAGTAATGACCCATCAGGGTTTTGACCTAATCTGGTTGGCTAGGATTAGTTCTGTGTTGATATGACAGTCTAAAATAAATCCTAACTCTATAAATACCTAGCCAACCAGATTAGTTCTGTGTTGGTATGAAGGTAGCTATTCTATAGAGGTAGTCTCTCACCCTAATTCATAAGAAAAATAGAATAGCTACCGTCATACCGTCGCCATGGAACTCAGTGGAGCCGCCGCCAACTAAGAAGGAAGAAAAGCTAATTCAATTCTAATTCTAATCAACTCTAAAGCAAAGCAAAACTCTTTTCTTCTCTAAATTGTGAGTATGATAGTCTTAACAAGATTATTATCATTTTAATTAGGTTAAGTCATGAAAGGATTATGAGTAGGTGATGTGAATTGTCATATATGTTGTTGAAAACCCTTTTGCTATCATGTATGTTATTAATCCTATGCTATGTGTTGATGATATCCTATATGTTTTAAATCATGCTATGATGATGTTATGTATGTTGAAAGTTTCTATGCTAAGTTGTGATGAATCATACATGTTAAAATGCCATGATGTTACTATCTATGCTAGTTAGTTCATATTAATTGAATCATCATGTTTGGGCTGTGTTGATCTATATGACAAGTCACATATGCAAGTTAGATTGATTAGAAAAGTTATGAACATATGCCATGACATTTATTATGACATCTAGAATTATGCTATGACATGTGTGATATCCTATGCTAGTTCACACCATCATTATGTTGCCTAAAAACCCCATATGCAAGTTTATGTATAGATTTGGGCAACGACCATATCGTGTAAATTGAGACATTTAACAAGTTGACACCTTTTGATCCTTAACATGTGTAGTTTATGCAAGTTTCACCCCTATTATGATTAAATTTATTTTAATTGTCTATATGTTGTGATAATTTATCTTTGTGCTATGTGTTAGACTATTCAAGTCTAGCCTATATTATGAGTTGAATAAGCGAACATATAAACGTGGGGTAGGGGTAATATTAAGGATTTAATATTAAAAAGTTGGGGTGCAATTGATATGATTTTGCATGCCATAAGTGGATGGCCATAATAGAGTCAATTATGGACATCATTAAAATTGGAAGTAATTAATAATTTGAATAGGGAATTATTAAAACTGGGGTAAAAGATTATAAGTGTTAATCAATGCTTAGGACACAAGATTGGACTCGTTTGTGACGTAAACCTGCCCGGACCCGCCCGGCAAATCCATTGGTCACAAATGTCAGCCCAATGTGAGAGGTCCTAGGCCTAAACTAAAGCATAACAGTTGTAAAGACATGAGGTTAGACTCTTTTATGGTGTAAGACTGCCCGGACCCGCCCGACAAATCCAGCTGCCATAAATGCCAGTCTAATGTGAGAGGTCTTTATGAGGTTATGGCCTGAATGAATTAAGAAATACTTAACCAGATAAACATGTAAGGTGGGACATGGGGGTTAAGTAGGTGCCTTGGGTGGCATGAGGAGTCTAGTGGGTGCCCTTAGTGACATGTGAAATACGAGTAGTAAGACTTAACCAAACACACATGTAAATGAACATGACTAAGAGGGTTAAGTGGGATATACTAGTAGTGACAAGCTTTGGTGGGTAGCTTGTGGGGGCCCATTTCAACCAGTATCCCAAACATATCTTTGTGGGCTCGACCCAAGTCGATGACGGGACACGCATGCTGGGTTTTACTATAAGAGGCCAAAACGGGGAGCGGTGGCAACGCAAGTCCAACGGGTTTCATATGCGTGTGTGGACCCGGGCTGGTAGGTAAGACGTTGTTGCATCGTGTAGGTATAAGCTGTGCATTCTCAAGTTGTATTGGGTTGCCACTTTAGGGGAGTGATACAACCCACTGTGGGGCCAGCATGGGTATCTACGAGTAGGGAGCCGATCGAAAGTGGGTAGTGGGGTACACCTAGTGGAGATAGGGGCAGACGGCACCTATGTAGTCAGCTAGGGGTACGCAAGGTTATAGTTTCTGTGTGAAGCAAGTGGGATCAACTATAACACCCTGTATTTTTAATATAATTAAAAATAAAATAAACTATATAAAAATATGCTTATGATGGGTAAATAATGGTGATGCATGAGAAGAATTAATTAATACATGGAAGAGAAGAAAAATTAGTTCGATAACGGCGTATGTAACGGAAAAGATAGTAAAATAAGGACAACTAATTCAAGAATTAGGAATTAGGTAAAATGGACATCACCATTGCGTTCATCTCGGAAAAATACGCGAAACAGAGTCTGAGTTTTCGAAAATTGGAGTTTGTATGACCAAGATATTGCCAAAACAAAATTTCGGCAGACTTTCTGGCAGACTACCTGTGTCGACCGTAGTGTCGACACCCAAGTCGACCTGCCCCCCTTGTGTCGACTGTAGTGTCGACTCCCCCCCCTGTACAGGTCGACCTGGTCGGATTGGGGTGGTCCTGAACCCATTTTTGAGGCCGGGGACGAGTTTTGATGGCCGGATGGGTTTTAGGGTTAATCCGATGGCTGAAATGAAGTGCTACACCTATAAAAGAACACCTAGACCTAGCCTAACTCACACAAATTCATATGACACCTAAATGCTGTTGGAATCTCTCTTGAGCTATGGCCGCCGTCTCCAAATTAAAGCTTAAGCGTTCATACCCAAATCAAATCAAAGATCAATGCTTCTACAACAAATTCAAGAGGACAGATCAATGACACTGCAACTTTCTACGACAAATTCACTCCCTAATTCATTAGTCGTTCTCTGTAAGTTCTAGTTATTTTCAGGTTTAAATATTTAATTATAATATGGCCATGAAATAAAGTGAATTTGTATTTAAGTATGTTTATCGATCTATTCCTGTTGATTCTTGAACCTTGAGTTTTGATACTTGTTCATGTCTAGTTCATGATCTGTTCAGCCTGTTGTAAATTAGTTTTCTTGATTTATGTTGATATTATTATCAAGATATATTCTTCACGCCTGAGATGAGGTTTTTCCCTCCTATCTTATCTTGATGCAAATTCTACCTTTCCCTATTTATTTTCTTTTTATGAACCTAGATCAATTTCGGATCTAGGCCTAAATTGCGATTTGCATACGATTGAATATGGGGAAAAATGTGGGAATATTACCTATTTGGATATATGTGTTGGGTGGAATTGATGGCATAACATGAAATTGGAAATTTGGGTAATGTAAATATGATTGAAATTGCAAGTTCGGGGCATTGGCATAAATAATTTGGCATGAAGTCGCATACATGAATTGGCATGTAAATTAAATCATGAGATCGGGCCTATGGAAATTAAATAAAAAGACTATAGTTTGGGATAACTACATCATGAATCATGAATTGGGTTTATTTGGAATTGATATACATAAATTGGACATGAATCTTGACATATGTAAAATGGCATGATACTTGGTAATTATGTAAATTGGCATAAGTTGAACATATGTAAATTGGCTAGGATTAGGCATATATAAATTAGTATAGGTAATTTGACATGGATCATGATATACGTGAAAAGCTAGAACTTGTTATAGGTAAATTGGTGTAAACATGGTATACATATAATTTTGGGTATATGTGTAAAATTGGCGGGTAAATCAAGTTTTGGGCATAAACTAGAATATTAAATCCAGCTTGGACGTGAACTGTTAATTTGGATATTTAAGCTAGATTTGGTATAAAATGTAAATAGAAATGATAAGTCTAGATTAGGCTTAACTATTGATTTGGAAACGCCATTATATATGACATAGTAATTTTGGGTATGGCTAATGTGGCAAGTTTGGGAAGGTGGGGTACAACTTATTTTGATTGATAATTTGAAATTACATGTAATTGTCATGTTTAGCATTATAATTGTTAGTGACATTTAATTTGGTACAATTTACATACCAAAAATTATAAACATGATTTAAAGGGGAAAGTGGGCCATAATAAATGTTGATAAATGGACATAATAAATATAAATAATAAATGTTCATATATGGCATTAATTAATATAAATTATGGACATAAAGATAATTGGAATATTTTGACATATTTGACTAGGGATAATTAGTCAAAATATGGGGTGAAAATATTATATATATTAATGACATTTTCTCCTAATAACACATACACCAGAATGTCCTAGGGTTGGAGAGAGGATAGTGTCTAGGCTTGGGTTTGGAAAATACAAGTTTCCTGCCCTCCCTGGCTATCCGTAACTGATCCGACGGACGGGATGGTTATCTTAAAAATCTAATTTGAAATTTAAATGCGTGACAATTATATGGACATGAGGTTAGGCCCGTTTGTGGTGTAAGACTGCCCGGACCCGCCCGGCAAATCCAGCAACCACAAAAGGGTGGCCTAATGTGAGAGGTCCTACAGGGGTGCGGTAGTAATTAATTAAGAAACTCTTAACCAAAGAAAAACATGTGGTGGGACATGGGGGTTAAGTGGGTGACATGTGGGTGACATGTGGGAATACGAATAGTAATACTTAACCAACATAACATGGTAATTAGACCAGTGGGTAGGGTTAAGTAAACTAAGAACGTTTAACCAAGATAACGTGTTAATCAAACAAGTAGGTGGGGTTAAGTAAATAGAGAACACTTTACCAATATAACACGTTAATTAGATAAGTCGGTTGAGTTAAGTAAAGTGAGAACACTTAACTAATACAACGAGCTAATTAGACAAGCGGTTGCGGTTAAGTAATAACACTTAACCAACACAACAGGACAAGCGGATGAGTTAAGTTAACTTGAATAAGTTGATAACACTTAACCATTATAATATGACTAGTGGACGGGGTTAAGTTAACATGCACTTAACCAATTTGATGTGAGGCGTGGTAGGTTTAAGTAACACATGGGGTTAAGTTAACAAGAAAATTTTTAACCAATGTAACCACATAGACGAACAGGGTTAAGTTAATAAACCACACTTATCCAATCAAACATATTAAGCGAGAAAGGTTAAGTTAACTAAGGTAAACACTTAACAATGGTAACATAATGAGTAGAAGGGTTAAGTACATATCGGTTTGGTGGGTAATATTAGTAAATATAGGCCCACATACACTTAACCATTAAATACACATGCTTGAATCAGTAGCGGGGTTAAGTACACATCAGGGTGGGTGGGTAATATCAGAGAATATAGGCCCACAGACTTAACCATTAGAAAAACCTAGTAACGGGGACCCATTTCAGCAGTAACCCACATTAGGTATCAATGGAACCTTGAGCTAGGCAGGGTGGGGCACGATTACTGGGCTGATTATAAGAGGTCAAATTTGTGGCGGTTGGTGCAGCAGTGCAGGTTCTAACGGAGTGCGGGCGTGCACACACTTCGGCGCAGAAAATTTAGCCATTGGGCATCAGTAGGTATAAATTTGTGCATCTTGGTTGTGTCAGGGTTGCCACCATGGGACTTGATACACCCCATGGTGGGACCAGCACATGTATCTACAAGTAGGGGGCCGCGTGACACAAACGAGAACTAGGTCAAGTAGGGAGCCGATTGATAAGGTAGTAAGGGTGCATCGAATATATACATGGCCATTGGGGTGATCGAGGTGGAATCCTCATAATCGATGTACACCTGAAGGCTACCATAATTGCGGGGATTGGGATCACGTTGTAATTATTATATAACACGGGCTACTAGTTAGGACACTAGTAGGGGGTACAGATCCTTGTTACACAGGACACTAGTTGGGACACTAGTAGGAATACGGATCATTCAATGTAAGACACTTATGAGGATGCTAGTTAGGTGGTGCAGAGCAAATAGGTATCATTTTAATGGTAAAGCTTAGAAACCTTGCGATGTTATTCTTGATAGAAACCATGCGGTGGGATACTTGATAGGAAATATGGGATGTTATACTTGTTTCATCGTGCCCGAAGTTTATCTTGTTACCTTAGTTTATCTTGTTATCATGGTTTATCTTGATATCTTAGTTTGTCTTGCCTACCTTGTTATCATGCTTATGTTTACTTTCTGTTTATTCATGCCATGTTATCTTTCCCTATTTTTATGCTGAAAGTCACTAGGACTTACTCAGTCTTTATGACTGACCCGTTTTGTTTCGTCTCTTTTTCTTCCGTTCCCCCCCCAGGTTCACAGGGTGGGAATACAGCTTAGTTCGATCTTACCAAGCTCCAAGGCTCTTTCATGTATGGCTTGGATTTATCTTGGCTATGGCTTGCTTTTCTTTATTGGGGAATACTGCATTTTGTTTTTATGCTTCTTTGTTTTTGAGCAAGACAGATATTTTAACTATGAAATTGGGTATTGGAAGTTGATGGGCTTTTCTTGTAAACATTTATATTTAATAAATGATTTGAAGTACTTCCACTTTATTTTCTGCTGTTATATATATGTCTGTCTTGTAATATTTCTGTTCCAGTACCCATAATACTCCATTGAAGTTAAGGCATTCCCTTTGTGAGTGACCTTAACAGATGTGGGGTGTTACATCTGGTATCAGAGCCGAAGGTTACCAGACTGGGCAAAAGTTTTCAAAAACCTTCTGAAATTATTTTCAAGACATTTACAAAGAAGCAAATTTTCAAGAAAATTTTGTTTTTATTAGAAGGCATATTCCCCAAAGCCATATGCACTATCTTTTGATTCTCTCTTGAAATCTCTTCTCTCTCTTTTCACCATAGTTTCATAGGCATCCGACATATGTCGAAGGGCAAAGGAGTGCCCAACCTCCGTCTATATCCGTGGTAGTCCCATCTGCGTCTAATCTTATTTCAAGTTGGGGTAGAGTGCCGTGCGTTGGAGGTAGCTTCAAGAGACTTGTCAATAAACTATACAAGGATAGTAAGACCAAGAAACTAGTTGTTATAGCTTAATCCACGAAGGAGGAAAAAGGTGAAAGGAAAGAGGCCATAGTGAAAGAATAGTAAAACCCATGACAAGAGAGAGTATCTTTAGTGAGAAGGGACATGTAGTTAAGTATTATAGGACAAGAGCAAGGGACAAGATCGTCGAGAGGGCAATTGTATGCTCTCACTACTAGCGTACCTAAGAGAGGTGGTAACATTTCTGTTAAAAATTTAGCTTTTCTTTTCTATCATCCCATTAGAACTTTGTTTCTGTACATCGTATCCTTTTAATTCTGCTTCGATAGCAGAGTCTCTGCACCTTAGTACTAGCGTAGTAGAGGATCCCATTTTTTTTTCTCAAATCCTGTTGGGGAGTCAGCTCATTTATTCATGACTTCTTTGGATTTGAGAATGTCTATGCTAAGTGAAAGTGAACGAGAGGCAACATTGAAATAGATTCCAACCCATATTTTGGAAACAAGAATTAAGAAGCTATGAAATTTTGTAGTTAAAGACGGTCAAAGAACAATGGAGTTAAGCTCAAGGAAATGCGACTTAGAAGATTGAAGACTAGATTCGCGCATCATATTTCTTTTTAAGAGTATATCCATGATCTCTCTTTTCCTATAGAGCTTACTCACATGCTATCTTTTGTGTATATCCTCTCGGTCCTATCCTCAATCTAATTTCTGTTGCAAACCCCATAGGGAGTATGACTCATCTGTTAGTAACACATGTTGGGGCTTGAGGTTGTTCGTTGGGTTGACTAAACTTTTTGGGTTTTATAGGATACGGGTTGGTCTTAGGAAGGGATTTCCTTGTGACCTAATAGGAGTCCATCTTGCTTAGTTTCCTAAAATCATATATATTGGTTGGGATGAGTAATTCTTTGGGTGTCAGTCTAATGTTGATTTCGGTCTTCGGGGCTGATGCTTAGAGAGTTCTTCTCCTAATCAATATATATGCGGCATAGATTTCCAGTTTTGACATTGCCTAATGGGCACAAAGTTTTTACTTGCTTCTATCATTCGACTATACCTTTAGATAGGAACAATTGGGTGTAAACATGTGTTTGAGACATGTTATGATTGATGGTTGCAAGTGGATGCAAGTGGTTGCTAGTGGTTGCTCGTGGATGCATTTACACACATTAGGCACTAGATCGGCTAAATCACCTTTCATATTGCATATGCATGAGTGTTTACTCATGTTTATGGATGAAATCGAATGTGTTATCATGTGAATGTTGCATATGGATGGATGTTTGTGCACACATATAGGGTTTATGTGACTAGGACTATTTGCATACATGTTGGACTCATGGCACTAAACATATTTTGCATCTAGAAGGTCAATCAGGCCTGATCATTTGCATTAGACAAGGAACATATACACACACTTCTTGCATATGTTCATACAGCATTATAAATCTCTTAAGGACAATGAATGCCTGTGATTGATGATTGAGTAGATGGATGATGGATGGTAGGACACATTCTTCTTAACTTGAAGATTTCGGGGACGAAATCCTTTAAGGAGGGGAGAATGTAACACCCAGTATTTTTAATATAATTAAAAATAAAATAAAATATATAAAAATATGCTTATGATGGGTAAATAATGGTGATGCATAAGAAGAATTAATTAATACATGGAAGAGAAGAAAAATTAGTTCGATAATGGCGTATGTAACGGAAACGATAGTAAAATAAGGATAACTAATTCAAGAATTAGTAATTAGGAAAAACAGACGCCACCATTGCGTTCCTCTCGGAAAAATACGCGAAACAGAGTCCGAGTTTTCGAAAATCAGAGTCCGTATGACCAAGATATGGCCAAAACAAGATTTCGGCAGACTTTCTGGCAGACTACCCTTGTCGACTGTAGTGTCGACACCCAAGTCGACCTGCCCCGCTAGTGTCGACTGTAGTGTCGACTCCCCCACTGTACAGGTCGACCTGGTCTGCCTGGGGTGGTCCAGAACCCATTTTTGAGGCCCGTGACGAGTTTTGATGGTCCAGATGGGTTTTAGGGTTAATCCGATGGCTGAAATGAAGTGCTACACCTATAAACGAACACCTAGACCTAGCCTAACTCACACAAATTCATATGACACCTAAATGCTGCTGGAATCTCTCTTGAGCCATGGCCGCCATCTCCAAATTAAAGCTTAAGCGTTCAAACCCAAATCAAGTCAAAGATCAATGCTTCTACAACAAATTCAAGAGGATAGATCAATGACACTGCAACTTTCTACGACAAATTCACTCCCTAATTCATTAGCCGTTCTCTGTAAGTTCTAGTTATTTTCAGGTTTAAATATTTAATTATAATATGGACATGAAATAAAGTGAATTTGGATTTAAGTATGTTTATCGATCTATTCCTGTTGATTCTTGAACCTTGAGTTTTGATACTTGTTCATGTCTAGTTCATGATCTATTCATCCTGTTGTAAATTAGTTTTCTTGATTTATGTTGATATTATTATCAAGATCTATTCTTCATGCCTGAGATGAGGTTTTTCGCTCCAATCTTATCTTGATGCAAATTCTACCTTTCCCTATTTATTTTCTTTTGATGAACCTAGATAAATTTCTGATCTAGGCCTAAACTGCGATTTGCATACGATTGAATACGGGAAAAAATATGGGAATATTGCCTTTTTGGATATATGTGTTGGGTGGAATTGATGGCATAAAATGAAATTGGAAATTTGGGTATTGTCAATATGATTGAAATTGCAAGTTTGGGGTATTGGCATAAATAATTTGGCATGAAGTCGCATACATGAATTGGCATGTAAATTAAATCATGAGTTCGGGCCTATGTAAATTAAATAAAAAGATTATAGTTTGGGATAACTACATCATGAATCATGAATCGGGTTTATTTGGGATTGACATATGTAAATTGGACATGAATCTTGACATACGTAAAATGGCATGAAACTTGGTAATTATGTAAATCGGCATAAGTTGAAGATATGTAAATTGGCTAGGATTAGGCATATATAAATTAGTATAGGTAATTTGACATGGATCATGATGTATGTGAAAAGCCAGAACTTGTTATAGGTAAATTGGTGTAAACATGGTATACATATAATTTTGGGGATATGTGTAAATTTGGCGGGTAAATCAAGTTTTGGGCATAAACTAGAATATTAAATCTAGCTTGGACATGAACTGTTAATTTGGATATTTAATCTAGATTTGGTATAAAATGTAAATAGAAATGATAAGTCTAGAATAAGCTTAACTATTGATTTGGAAACGCCATTATATATGACAGTAATTTTGGGCATGGCTAATGTGGCAAGTTTGGGAAGGTGGGGTACAACATATTTTGATTGATAATTTGAAATTACATGTAATTGTCATGTTTAGCATTATCATGGTTAGTGACATTTAATTTGGTATAATTTACATACCAAAAATTATAAACATGATTTAAAGGGGAAAGTGGGCCATAATAAATGTTGATAAATGGACATAATTAATATAAATAATAAATGTTCATATATGGACATAATTAATATAAATTATGGACATAAAGATAATTAGAATATTTTGACATATTTGACTAGGGATAATTAATCCAAATATGGGGTGAAAATATTATATATATTAATGACATTTTCTCCTAATAACACATACACCAGAATGTCATAGGGTGACAGAGAGGATAGTGTCTAGGCTTGGTTTTGGAAAATACAAGTTTCTTGCCCTCCCTGGCTATCCCTAACTGATCCGACGGACGGGATGGTTATCTTAAAAATATAATTTGAAATTTAAATGCGTGACAACTATATGGACACGAGGTTAGGCCCATTTGTTCCCGGACCCGCCCGGCATATCCAGCAACCACAAAAGGGTGGCCTAATGTGAGAGGTCCTACAGGGGTGCGGTAGTAATAAATTAAGTAACACTTAACCAAAGAAAAACATGTGGTGGGACATGGGAGTTAAGTGGGTGACATGTGGGTGACATGTGGGAATACGAATAGTAATACTTAACCAACATAACATGGTATTTAGACCAGTGGGTAGGGTTAAGTAAACTTTGAATGTTTAACCAAGATAACGTGTTAATCAAACAAGTAGGTGGGGTTAAGTAAATAGAGAACACTTAACCAATATAACACGTTAATTAGATAAGTGGGTTGAGTTAAGTAAAGTGAGAACACTTAACTAATACAACGGGATAATTAGACAAGTAGTTGCGGTTAAGTAATAACACTTAACCAACACAACAGGACAAGCGGATGGGTTAAGTTAACTTGAATAAGTTGATAACACTTAACCATTATAATATGACTAGTGGACGGGGTTAAGTTAACATGCACTTAACCAATTTGATGTGAGGCGTGGTAGGGTTAAGTAACACATGGGGTTAAGTTAACAAGAAAATTCTTAACCAATGTAACCAGATAGACGAACGGGGTTAAGTTAATAAACCACACTTATCCAATCAAACATATTAAGAGAGAAAGGTTAAGTTAACTAGGGTAAACACTTAACCATGGTAACATAACGAGTAGAAGGGTTAAGTACATATCGGGTTGGTGGGTAATATTAGTAAATATAGGCCCACATACACTTAACCATTAAATACACATGCTTGAATCAGTAGCGGGGTTAAGTACACATCAGGGTTGTTGGGTAATATCAGAGAATATAGGCCCACAGACTTAACCATTAGAAAAACCTAGTAACGGGGACCCATTTCAGTAGTAACCCACATTAGGTATCAACGGAACCCTGAGCTAGGCAGGGTGGGGCACGATTACTGGGCTGATTATAAGAGGTCAAATTTGCGGCGGTTGGTGCAGCAGTGAAGGTTCTAACGGAGTGCGGGTGTGCACACACTTCGGCGCAGAAAATTTAGCCACTGGGCATCAGTAGGTATAAAGTTGTGCATCTTGGTTGTGTTAGGTTGCCACCATGGGACTTGATACTTTTGGATCTAGATTAACCCTAGACGGGGGGGGGGGGTGAATAGGGTTTATCACAGTCTTTAACTAAATTAAAAATCTAACGAGATATGTGTAACGGCTGGAAATTTCCGACTCCTTGAGAGTCGGAAATTCCGAGACGTTAGTGAAAGAATTTAGAAGGTGAGAAAGAAAAGATAGAACTAATAGAATAGAAGAAGAAGAAGAACATCAGAATCATCAGAGTAACACGAATCTCACAGCGGAACGAATAACATATAATATATAACATAACTTTGAAGTAAACAGTTATATATATACAATAGCACTTATCAGAGTACAACACTTACAACATAGCGGAAATAACTATAGCTATAAAATCTTGCAGCCTCCTGCTCCAAGCTCTCCAAGTATATCTGTAAATCCCGACTACTTGACTGCCCGTACAAATTTAGGCACCCAAGAGTTTAGGGAAAACAACAAAGTAAACTCCGGGTCAGTCATGGGACTGGTATGAGTAAAATAGTTTAAAACAGGTATAGGATATCTCATAAGACCACGCCGTGAATACGGAACGGGTTTTTCCCTTATGAGTATCTGAACAACTTTGACAAGCAATATCATTGTGATATTATAATAATGTCTAAGTACAAATAGGTATCAATCTAGCAGAAACGCTTGCATCTCACGTTCTACATACATAGTAAAAATCATAAACCGCAGGGCGCTTAACGGAGAATGGATTCCAACAGACAAGGTATGGGAGCACCTTCTGAATAGTGTACTCTAGAGGTGACACACTCAGGGTTCAACAAGAACGTCTTGCAACCCGGCCACACATGACCGCTCACTCATTTAGCTTGAGTGTCGCAAATATATTGCCACCACGGTTATAGGCCATCAAACCGTCATCCGAAGATACAGAATCAAAAAGAAGTATAAATATGAATATTCCCTAGATCGGTGACAATACACCCTGCTTGGGAATGACCCAACTAGCCATGCTGCCTAGCCCAACTTTTGTTACTTCCCGGTGTGAGGCTAGAAGCTACGTCTATCTTCAGAACATCTGATCACCATTCACTTTGAATGCCACATCGTCATACCCGCCAAATCACAAATTGACTTATCCAAAAATAACACGGGTATATAGCTAAGAGAAACGAATTCCTCTGCCACCAAACGTGAATACGTTTGAATAGATCAACTTACGCGATCTATTGGATATACTCTGTCAGACCTTCTTCCATATACGTTGTCCTGGGACTGGACAAACCGAAGGCACTATTCAGTATATCCATCTTAGTCACTGTTATCTAAGACTTATACAACAGCCCTTGTACTTTACTCCGTCTTCAATTTATCTTTGGCATATATTGCTCGCAACGCTTATGCCAATACAGAGTGGTTCTTTGGATAATAATCCAACCGGTCTCTCCATATTAACAACGTTAAAATGGTCAAAACTTTGATAGTCTGTGATTCAACTATCAAATGAAAACATGTCGGTGTACAAACAACGATCTTATTTCCAAATGGGAATTCGATCGATCAATCATCATATGTTCATATTTCCTTATTTCATATATTTAGAAAATATATGTTATTAATCATTGGAAAACATTTCCATAGCTTATTTTCACATCACTATTATTTCGCACTATCAGACCCTAACTGTAACTAGTATGAGAACAATTCTCTAAGTATCAATCCGGAAGGTCGAATCCAACATCAGATCGTCACTTAGAAAACCGTTCAACTTACCCTCTCTAGTCAGTTTCTGAATTTGCTTAACTCTATTTCTCAAATTCTTATCATGAAACATTTAATTTTCTATGTTTAGAAAACATATCTGACTATATTTGGAAAACGTTTCCAAAACTCATTTACGGATTTCCAATGAACGTTGTATAAAACATCGTTATGCTTAATCCATTAATCGCTTATTACTTAACTATATTTCAAATCAACCTTTTCTATCGAACCACAACTATTCCTTTGTCAATTTTGAAGTCAATCAAGTTGGGGTATAATTACCTCTCAGACCTTAATTTAACAACGTCCTTTACTGTGAAATAGATGAAGCTCGTCACTCACTTTGTCCAATCATCTGTTTACGCAAATTCTCGGATTCAGGTTACGAATCCACTTCTTATATGAAAACGTTTGATTATAACTATAACGTTATAATTCCTACTTCTGCAATATCTAACCTAAATTATAAATTTATTTCCTAACTCGAATAATTTAACAGACACCTAATTTCTAAATCAATAACTAAATCTTGATTTAAACCCTGGAAAGTAAATAGTACTTTCCCGAATTCGCTATAATCGAATTCGACGTATAACTCTCTTTTGTGTAATCTCTATTTGATTAACTCTTCTTCGAATAACCTATATTCGATTATCTCTCTTTGAATAACTCATATTCGAAATCTCTCTCTTTCGAATAAACAATATTCGATCTCTTTCTTTCGAATATGCTATATTCGAAAATCTCCTTTCGATTTACTAATTGATAACTCCTTTCGATCAAACTAAAATCGATAACTACTTTAACTCTATTCGAATAACTAATATTCGACTAACTCCTTTGGATCGACTCATTTGATTAACTCCTTCGAATAACAAATTCGAATAACTTACCTTCGAATAACCAATATTCGATTTACTCTAACTCGATTAACTTAATTCTAATCGATTTACTACATTTCGATTCAACTTAATTCAAATCGATTAACTTAACTCAAATTGATTAACTCCTTTCGAATAACTAAATTCGATTTAATTCTAATTGAATAACTAATATTCAGTTAACTCTTATGTGTTTAACTCTATTTGAATAAGTAATTCGAATCACTCTAATGTGTTTAACTCTATTCAAATATCAAATTCGAATAACTCATTTCGAATAACTAAATTCGATTTACTCTTTTAACTTTACTCGAATAACTATATTCGATTAACACCTTCTTTCGAATAACTATATTCGATTAACTCTTCGACTAACTCCTTTGGATTAACTAACTTCGAATGACTCCTTTGGATTAGCTAACTTCGAATAACTCCTTTGGATTACTAACTTCGAATAACTCCTTTGGATTAACTAACTTCGAATAACTCCTTTGGATTAACTAACTTCAAATAACTCCTTTGGATTTACTAACTTCGAATAACTCCTTTGGATTAACTAACTTCGAATAACCAATATTCGATAACTACTCTTTGAATAAATAATATTCGGTAACTCTTCTCAATGAATAACATTTGATTTCTCCACTCGAATAACTATATTCGATTACTCTTCCCTCGAATACACTATATTCGATAACTCTACTTCGAATAGGTGATATTCGGCAATTCTACTCGATTAACTCTACTTGGATAACTCTAACTGGTCAACTCTAACTGGTCAACTCAACTGGTTTAACCTAACTGGTTAACTCTAACTGGTTAACTCAACTAGTTAACTCTACTGGTTTAACCTAACTGGTTGACTCGTCTTGATTAACTGAACAAATCCACTTAGTTTAACTTAGCTAATTCACGTTGATTAACTCTAACCGATTCACTTAGTTTAACTCAACTAATTCACTTTGATTAACCACTTAGTTAACTTAACTAATTTACTTCGATTAACCACTTAGTTTAACATAACTAATTCACATTGATTTATCGCTTAGTTTAACTTAACTAACTTTCTTTGGTTAACCTAACCAATTACTTTGTTTAACTCGACTAACTTGCTTTGATTTACTTAACCAATTACTTTGTTTAACTCGACTAACTTTGCTTTGGTTAACCTAACCAATTACTTTGTTTAACTCGACTAACTTTGCTTTGGTTAACCTAACCAATTACTTTGTTTAACTCGACTAACTTTGCTTTGGTTAACCTAACCAATTACTTTGTTTAACTCGACTAACTTTGCTTCGGTTAACCTAACCGATTACTTTGTTTAACTCGACTAACTTGCTTTGATTTACTTAACCAATTACTTTGTTTAACTCGACTAACTTTGCTTTGGTTAACCTAACCAATTACTTTGTTTAACTCGACTAACTTTGCTTTGGTTAACCTAACCAATTACTTTGTTTAACTCGACTAACTTTGCTTTGGTTAACCTAACCAATTACTTTGTTTAACTCGACTAACTTTGCTTTGGTTAACCTAACAAATTACTTTGTTTAACTCGACTAACTTTGCTTTGGTTAGCCTAACCAATTACTTTGTTTAACTCGACTAACTTTGCTTTGGTTAACCTAACCAATTACTTTGTTTAACTCGACTAACTTTGCTTCGGTTAACCTAACCAATTACTTTGTTTAACTCGACTAACTTTGTTTTGGTTAACCTAACCAATTACTTTGTTTAACTCGACTAACTTTGCTTCGGTTAACTCCTATTTATTTAACAAATAAATATCTCCTTTAGTTTAATTCTATTTATTTATTCTCTAAATAAATATCCTTTATATTTCTTTTAACGAATATAATTCCTTTATATTTTGATTAACAAATATATCCCCTTATATTCGATTAACATATATATTCCCTTGTATTTGATTTACAAATATAATTCTTTTATATTTGTTTTTACCAACTATATTCCTATATATTCAGAATCCTTTTTCTTATATATATATATATATATATATATAAAATCCCTTGATTTTATATAATTAAACTATTTTCAAAATATACTTTGAAAACCCCTCTCCTACATTCTGGTATTTCTCATGGTATTTAACGCACCATATAACAACGATAAATATCGTCCCACCACACATAATCACACAGATTATATACATCACATTATATATCACAATATAAAAAATCACAGTAAAATAACTGTTGAGGAATCCAGTTGGATTCCTCCAACCTGTTTCCCTGCACCACAGATGTTAGACAACACCAGTATAATATTCTGATAAACAGAATCAACATATAACTATTTGATGGTTTATATATATAAATATATACGTAAATATATATATATATATAATTTCTACTAACTGACTAGCAGTTCAATCAACAGTCAACACACAGTCAAACAACAAATAATTAACAGTTCTAAGAACACGTTGTAAAAATAGAACTGTATAGAGTTGGTGAGTTTTACTCACATTGGCGCGTTAACCGTTAAATACGATTTGCGTCAGTTGATTAAACCCGACGTTCATTTCTGCCATAAATCCGAATCAGCTCCAAATGGTTCCCCACCCGGCTTCATAGCATCACCAGCTTTCATACGACTCCAAAGCGATGGACGGTTCGTAAAGCACTTTACTCCTTTCATTCGCTTCAGACCACTGTACTCGCCCGCATACAACCCACTTGAACATGTTTTGGTATTTCCATTTATGACAGCTTCAGTTCACGCTGTCCCCCATGCATGCCTTTTTCAAACTCCTCCTCACTTTAGCATTCATTTTCCCATTGCCCGACATCGCACGTAGAGCTCTTAACCAGCTGAAGTGTTGGACGTATCTTGATCTGCACTGCAAACATTTTTCACTCAATAAGAATCTATTTTACTTCGCCATTTCATGACCCCATGCCGTCCTTTCGACGTTATTGCCTTACGAAACTCATCAACACCTTCACGCATGGACTCTCTCCATGCGCCATCAGCACCCGTCCACTTTGCACATCTGTCACCGCCATCCTCAAAAAGACAAACATCGCATGCACACACTGAATGGCTCACCGCCCATGCATCAACACAATGCACCATGTATTCCACTTCTGTCCATCTTCTTCTTTTCCTAATTCAACCGATACTTCCTTCCAAAAGGAAAAACACCCGCTCCAGTCCCCTTTCAACAGTTCGAGCTCCACATCTTAATCCATCGTTACAGCCCATCTGCAAATCATTGTTGTTCGAACGACACCTTTATAACCCAATTCCTGTTCGTCGGTCCTTCCCACGGCATACAACAGACCACCGTACCTCCTTATCCCGAAATTCCACACACTTGAACTCACCGCACCCCCTTCAGCATCACAAAACCCCTTCGATTAAACCCTAGCTCGCAGAAAAAGAACATAGCGAACCAGAGATGTTTTTCGCACCAGAGAAGCCGACATCGAACTCAAAACAAAGGCTACTGTGAAAGAGAGCTCGCCCAGGGATGCTTAAACTATACGTGATTTGATTTAAGAGTTTGTCCCTTTTTTTATTTCTAGAATTCCCTGAGTATTTGTTTCCACGTTTGGAACAAAAGAACTGGCGGCGGAAAGATGATGAGTAGTGAAATGGAGAAAGTTTTGGTTTAGGAAAAATTAAAGTTTATTTATATGGTTATTTGTGTAGGGTTTAAGAGGCATCGGTTTGTCCACGTTTTTGATTGAGGAGCAAGACGTTGTGGGGTTGAAACAAAGATGAGTGCGTGGCCTGATGTAGGCTTTGGGTTTGAGATATTTTCTTTGATTATCTATGGTAAAGGGGTAGGGTACGTGTAGAAAGGATATTCAATCAATATTGTTTGTTTAAAGGTGAATGTTACGGTAGCCTGTTACTATATAAAACTACGTCCACCTATGACTTGCTATCAACGGAAATAAAGGTGTTGTTGTGTCGAGCAAGGTTCCCCGATTCCAGAAATATAATAATACCGGTAGATTAACTCATATTGTGAAACCCCAAAATCGCTGATTAAGGGTGCATAATACTCCAAATAAAAAGTCGCATATTTAATTAATTAAAAATTACAGTAAAATTCTAAAAATTAAATTATCGCTACGTCTCAAAATAACCTCGTCTAAATTCAAACCCGATCTCCAGTTATATCGAATAAACAGTTATGATCGATAAATGATTTTATAGCGACTATTTTAAAATTTGATTTGGACATATCTCCAAATCTACACGACGAAATCCCGATTTTTCTCTTTCACTAGAAAGATATACTCCACCAGCTCCACACGTTTCTTGTTTCACAGAAATCCGGCTTAAAACTAATCTTGTATATTCAGTTGAAGTTCAACTCGCCAAATATCGAACTGCCGCGTCGTTACGGGCTCGATTATAATTATTATTATAATTTATACGTTCAACTATCGTTTATTTAATATATTCGTTGTTTAAATAATTAAATAACTTAATTATTATACCTTACAGAACGCGCCATTACAGACTTCCCCCCATTTAATAATTTCGTCCTCGAAATTGCTAAGCTAGGAAAATGCTACCAACTTTACTAACTAGATTCAAATATCTTTTAGTTTACTTCTCAACTCCAGTTTCAACTGAACCATTAAATTTTCAATTAAATTATTAATTCATTCTGGCTAACTGAATATCCATAGATCATGAGAATGTTCTAACGCCTGGAATTTTCGAAAAATTTCGCCATAACCTCCTTTGTATTGGTCAATATGACAAACCACCCTCGCCTCTCTAGGCCTTCTCCAACCCAAAAGAAAATCAAAATAGCCAAGCAGCTTGCCAATTCGGCTCATAAAATCCAAACTCATATATGATATAAACTTGTACCTTTTTGTCGGGCATTCAACTATATCCCTTGCATCTGCTACCCCTTCAACATATACCAATGTTATCCATTCCAATTAATCTCCAATCAGTTCATATCCTCAAATCCAAATCGAATTTCATTTGAACTCTAATATCAAATTCCAAATTATTGACTTATCAATTTGGTTCCATTCTAGATTATCTCTAATCCAATTCAATTTTATTTAACTCGGTTCAAGTTAAATTTCAATTTATTTTTACCATCTCATTTTATTTAACTTCATTAGTTAAATTTTAATTCCAGAACTTAAGTTCCTGGGTTTCTTTCAAATCAATTTGAAATCATAATGCCAATTCAAAACCTTTGAATTTCTAAACAACTTGCTTTCTCAAAACAATTCAAAAACAAAACCTTTGGTAGTAATCCGTCACTTAGAACTCGAAAATGAACATTGATGATGTCTAGATTCATCATCAGAATCTATTTCCCAGCTATCGAAGTGAGTGCAATACTATATCATTTTCAATTTGCAAAACATTTTCAAAATCTCCCAGGAACTTAAAATTTCCTTATTTTAATTCCAAATCTGATTTAAATTCATATTTAATTCAAACTATTTCATATATTACATTCATATGAATTCTGATTGGTCATTTATAACCATTTCACCCTTTTATAATCTTATTCGATTATAATAACAACCAACACAATCAATATACTATAATAATTTCAAGATATATATTCCTTCTATAAACAAATATATTTTGGGAAAAATTATTTCATTTACCCTCTTTCAAAACATACCATGATGGTTCATCGTATTCGAGTGTTTAGTAACCCTTATCGATACAGTGGATCAACTGATCGACCAGAATTCATAAGCCACTCAACCAATGAGTCTCCACAATATAAAACCATTTTATATTGAGTAACAATTACGCGCTCATATATATACACTCAAACTCAATCTAGGATATTACTAATCCCATCTCTATCGAGTTATGCCACAGAGCCAAGGTAATCACTTAACTTAAGCTCTGATACCAACTATAACGGCTGGAAATTTCCGACTCCTCGAGAGTCGGAAATTCCGAGACGTTAGTGAAAGAATTTAGAAGGTGAGAAAGAAAAGATAGAACTAATAGAATAGAAGAAGAAGAAGAACATCAGAATCATCAGAGTAACACGAATCTCACAGCGGAACGAATAACATATAATATATAACATAACTTTGAAGTAAACAGTTATATATATACAATAGCACTTATCAGAGTACAACACTTACAACACAGCGGAAATAACTATAGCTATAAAATCTTGAAGCCTCCTGCTCCAAGCTCTCCAAGTATATCTGTAAATCCCGACTACTTGACTGCCCGTACAAATTTAGGCACCCAAGAGTTTAGGGAAAACAACAAAGTAAACTCCGGGTCAGTCATGGGACTGGTATGAGTAAAATAGTTTAAAACAGGTATAGGATATCTCATAAGACCACGCCGTGAATACGGAACTGGTTTTTTCCTTATGAGTATCTGAACAACTTTGACAAGCAATTTCATTGTGATATTATAATAATGTCTAAGTACAAATAGGTATCAATCTAGCAGAAACGCTTGCATCTCACGTTCTACATACATAGTTAAAATCATAAACCGCAGGGCGCTTAACGGAGAATGGATTCCAACAGACAAGGTATGGGAGCACCTTCTGAATAGTGTACTCTAGAGGTGATACACTCAGGGTTCAACAAGAACGTCTTGCAACCCGGCCACACATGACCGCTCACTCATTTAGCTTGAGTGTCGCAAATATATTGCCACCACGGTTATAGGCCATCAAACCGTCATCCGAAGATACAGAATCAAAAAGAAGTATAAATATGAATATTCCCTAGATCGGTGACAATACACCCTGCTTGGGAATGACCCAACTAGCCATGCTGCCTAGCCCAACTTTTGTTACTTCCCGGTGTGAGGCTAGAAGCTACGTCTATCTTCAGAACATCTGATCACCATTCACTTTGAATGCCACAGCGTCATACCCGCCAAATCACAAATTGACTTATCCAAAAATAACACGGGTATATAGCTAAGAGAAACGAATTCCTGTGCCACCAAACGTGAATACGTTTGAATAGATCAACTTACGCGATCTATTGGATATACTCTGTCAGACCTTCTTCCATATACGTTGTCCTGGGACTGGACAAACCGAAGACACTATTCAGTATATCCATCTTAGTCACTGTTATCTAAGACTTATACAACAGCCCTTGTACTTTACTCCGTCTTCAATTTATCTTTGGCATATATTGCTCGCAACGCTTATGCCAATACAGAGTGGTTCTTTGGATAATAATCCAACCGGTCTCTCCATATTAACAACGTTAAAATGGTCAAAACTTTGATAGTCTGTGATTCAACTATCAAATGAAAACATGTCGGTGTACAAACAACGATCTTATTTCCAAATGGGAATTCGATCGATCAATCATCATATGTTCATATTTCCTTATTTCATATATTTAGAAAATATATGTTATTAATCATTGGAAAACATTTCCATAGCTTATTTTCACATCACTATTATTTCGCACTATCAGTCCCTAACTGTAACTAGTATGAGAACAATTCTCTAAGTATCAATCCGGAAGGTCGAATCCAACATCAGATCATCACTTAGAAAACCGTTCAACTTACCCTCTCCAATCAGTTTCTGAATTTGCTTAACTCTATTTCTCAAATTCTTATCATGAAACATTTCATTTTCTATGTTTAGAAAACATATCTGACTATATTTGGAAAACGTTTCCAAAACTCATTTACGGATTTCCAATGAACGTTGTATAAAACATCGTTATGCTTAATCCATTAATCGCTTATTACTTAACTATATTTCAAATCAACCTTTTCTATCGAACCACAACTATTCCTTTGTCAATTCTGAAGTCAATCAAGTTGGGGTATAATTACCTCTCAGACCTTAATTTAACAACGTCCTTTACTGTGAAATAGATGAAGCTCGTCACTCACTTTGTCCAATCATCTGTTTACGCAAATTCTCGGATTCAGGTTACGAATCCACTTCTTATATGAAAACGTTTGATTATAACTATAACGTTATAATTCCTACTTCTGCAATATCTAACCTAAATTACAAATTTATTTCCTAACTCGAATAATTTAACAGACACCTAATTTCTAAATCAATAACTAAATCTTGATTTAAACCCTGGAAAGTAAATAGTACTTTCCCGAATTCGCTATAATCGAATTCGACGTATAACTCTCTTTCGAGTAATCTCTATTTGATTAACTCTTCTTCGAATAACCTATATTCGATTATCTCTCTTTGAATAACTCATATTCGAAATCTCTCTCTTTCGAATAAACAATATTCGATCTCTTTCTTTCGAATATGCTATATTCGAAAATCTCCTTTCGATTTACTAATTGATAACTCCTTTCGATCAAACTAAAATCGATAACTCCTTTAACTCTATTCGAATAACTAATATTCGACTAACTCCTTTAGATCGACTCATTTGATTAACTCCTTCGAATAACAAATTCGAATAACTTACCTTCGAATAACCAATATTCGATTTACTCTAACTCGATTAACTTAATTCTAATCGATTTACTACATTTCGATTCAACTTAATTCAAATCGATTAACTTAACTCAAATTGATTAACTCCTTTCGAATAACTAAATTCGATTTAATTCTAATTGAATAACTAATATTCAATTAACTCTTACGTGTTTAACTCTATTTGAATAAGTAATTCGAATCACTCTAATGTGTTTAACTCTATTCAAATATCAAATTCGAATAACTCATTTCGAATAACTAAATTCGATTTACTCTTTTAACTTTACTCGAATAACTATATTCGATTAACACCTTCTTTCGAATAACTATATTCGATTAACTCTTCGACTAACTCCTTTGGATTAACTAACTTCGAATGACTCCTTTGGATTAGCTAACTTCGAATAACTCCTTTGGATTACTAACTTCGAATAACTCCTTTGGATTAATTAACTTCGAACAACTCCTTTGGATTAACTAAATTCGAATAACTCCTTTGGATTAACTAACTTCGAATAACTCCTTTGGATTAACTAACTTCGAATAACCAATATTCGATAACTACTCTTTGAATAAATAATATTCGGTAACTCTTTTCAAATGAATAACATTTGATTTCTCCACTCGAATAACTATATTCGATTACTCTTCCCTCGAATACACTATATTCGATAACTCTACTTCGAATAGGTGATATTCGGCAATTCTACTCGATTAACTCTACTTGGATAACTCTAACTGGTCAACTCTAACTGGTCAACTCAACTGGTTTAAGCTAACTGGTTAACTCTAACTGGTTAACTCAACTAGTTAACTCTATTGGTTTAACCTAACTGGTTGACTCGTCTTGATTAACTGAACAAATCCACTTAGTTTAACTTAGCTAATTCACGTTCATTAACTCTAACCGATTCACTTAGTTTAACTCAACTAATTCACTTTGATTAACCACTTAGTTAACTTAACTAATTTACTTCGATTAACCACTTAGTTTAACTTAACTAATTCACATTGATTTATCGCTTAGTTTAACTTAACTAACTTACTTTGGTTAACCTAACCAATTACTTTGTTTAACTCGACTAACTTGCTTTGATTTACTTAACCAATTACTTTGTTTAACTCGACTAACTTTGCTTTGGTTAACCTAACCAATTACTTTGTTTAACTCGACTAACTTTGCTTTGGTTAACCTAACCAATTACTTTGTTTAACTCGACTAACTTTGCTTTGGTTAACCTAACCAATTACTTTGTTTAACTCGACTAACTTTGCTTCGGTTAACCTAACCGATTACTTTGTTTAACTCGACTAACTTGCTTTGATTTACTTAACCAATTACTTTTTTTAACTCGACTAACTTTGCTTTGGTTAACCTAACCAATTACTTTGTTTAACTCGACTAACTTTGCTTTGGTTAACCTAACCAATTACTTTGTTTAACTCGACTAACTTTGCTTTGGTTAACCTAACCAATTACTTTGTTTAACTCGACTAACTTTGCTTTGGTTAACCTAACCAATTACTTTGTTTAACTCGACTAACTTTGCTTTGGTTAGCCTAACCAATTACTTTGTTTAACTCGACTAACTTTGCTTCGGTTAACCTAACCAATTACTTTGTTTAACTCGACTAACTTTGCTTTGGTTAACCTAACCAATTACTTTGTTTAACTCGACTAACTTTGCTTCGGTTAACTCCTATTTATTTAACAAATAAATATCTCCTTTAGTTTAATTCTATTTATTTAATCTCTAAATAAATATCCTTTATATTTCTTTTATCGAATATAATTCCTTTATATTTTGATTAACAAATATGTCCCCTTATATTCGATTAACATATATATTCCCTTGTATTTGATTTACAAATATAATTCTTTTATATTTGTTTTTACCAACTATACTCCTTTATATTCAGAATCCTTTTTCTTATAGATATATATATATATATATATATAATCCCTCGATTTTATATAATTAAACTATTTTCAAAATATACTTTGAAAACCCCTCTCCTACATTCTGGTATTTCTCATGGTATTTAACGCACCATATAACAACGATAAATATCGTCCCACCACACATAATCACACAGATTATATACATCACATTATATATCACAATATAAAAAATCACAGTAAAATAACTGTTGAGGAATCCAGTTGGATTCCTCCAACCTGTTTCCCTGCACCACAGATGTTAGACAACACCAGTATAATATTCTGATAAACAGAATCAACATATAACTATTTGATGGTTTATATATATAAATATATACGTAAATATATATATATATATATATATATATATATATATAATTTCTACTAACTGACTAGCAGTTCAATCAACAGTCAACACACAGTCAAACAACAAATAATTAACAGTTCTAAGAACACGTTGTAAAAATAGAACTGTATAGAGTTGGTGAGTTTTACTCACATTGGCGCGTTAACCGTTAAATACGATTTGCGTCAGTTGATTAAACCCGACGTTCATTTCTGCCATAAATCCGAATCAGCTCCAAATGGTTCCCCACCCGGCTTCATAGCATCACCAGCTTTCATACGACTCCAAAACGATGGACGGTTCGTAAAGCACTTTACTCCTTTCATTCGCTTCAGACCACTGTACTCGCCCGCATACAACCCACTTGAACATGTTTTGGTATTTCCATTTATGACAGCTTCAGTTCACGCTGTCCCCCATGCATGCCTTTTTCAAACTCCTCCTCACTTTAGCATTCATTTTCCCGTTGCCCGACATCGCACGTAGAGCTCTTAACCAGCTGAAGTGTTGGACGTATCTTGATCTGCACTGCAAACATTTTTCACTCAATAAGAATCTATTTTACTTCGCCATTTCATGACCCCACGCCGTCCTTTCGACGTTATTGCCTTACGAAACTCATCAACACCTTAACGCATGGACTCTCTCCATGCGCCATCAGCACCCGTCCACTTTGCACATCTGTCACCGCCATCCTCAAAAAGACAAACATCGCATGCACACACTGAATGGCTCATCGCCCATGCATCAACACAATGCACCATGTATTCCACTTCTGTCCATCTTCTTCTTTTCCTAATTCAACCGATACTTCCTTCCAAAAGGAAAAACACCCGCTCCAGTCCCCTTTCAACAGTTCGAGCTCCACATCTTAATCCATCGTTACAGCGCATCTGCAAATCATTGTTGTTCGAACGACACCTTTATAACCCAATTCCTGTTCGTCGGTCCTTCCCACGGCATACAACAGACCACCGTACCTCCTTATCCCCAAATTCCACACACTTGAACTCACCGCACCCCCTTCAGCATCACAAAACCCCTTCGATTAAACCCTAGCTCGTAGAAAAAGAACATAGCGAACCAGAGATGTTTTTCGCACCAGAGAAGCCGACATCGAACTCAAAACAAAGGCTACTGTGAAAGAGAGCTCGCCCAGGGATGCTTAAACTATACGTGATTTGATTTAAGAGTTTGTTCCTTTTTTTATTTCTAGAATTCCCTGAGTATTTGTTTCCACGTTTGGAACAAAAGAACTGGCAGCGGAAAGATGATGAGTAGTGAAATGGAGAAAGTTCTGGTTTAGGAAAAATTAAAGTTTATTTATAGGGTTATTTGTGTAGGGTTTAAGAGGCATCAGTTTGTCCACGTTTTTGATTGAGGAGCAAGACGTTGTGGGGTTGAAACAAAGATGAGTGCGTGGCCTGATGTAGGCTTTGGGTTTGAGATATTTTCTTTGATTATCTATGGTAAAGTGGTAGGGTACGTGTAGAAAGGATATTCAATCAATATTGTTTATTTAAAGGTGAATGTTACGGTAGCCTGTTACTATATAAAACTACGTCCACCTATGACTTGCTATCAACGGAAATAAAGGTGTTGTTGTGTCGAGCAAGGTTCCCCGATTCCAGAAATATAATAATACCAGTAGATTAACTCATATTGTGAAACCCCAAAATCGCTGATTAAGGGTGCATAATACTCCAAATAAAAAGTCGCATATTTAATTAATTAAAAATTATAGTAAAATTCTAAAAATTAAATTATCGCTACGTCTCAAAAGAACCTCGTCTAAATTCAAACCCGATCTCCAGTTATATCGAATAAACAGTTATGGTCGATAAATGATTTTATAGCGACTATTTTAAAATTTGATTTGGACATATCTCCAAATCTACACGACGAAATCCCGATTTTTCTCTTTCACTAGAAAGATATACTCTACCAGCTCCACACGTTTCTTGTTTCACAGAAATCCGGCTTAAAACGAATCTTGTATATTCAGTTGAAGTTCAACTCGCCAAATATCGAACTGCCGCGTCGTTACGGGCTCGATTATAATTATTATTATAATTTATACGTTCAACTATCGTTTATTTAATTTTTCGTTATTTAAATAATTAAATAACTTAATTATTATACCTTACAAAACGCGCCATTACAATATGTAATAATAAACAGTTCACAGTATATAGCAGAAAACAGAAATGCAGAAAATAAATCACACACAGATAGACCCAGCTTCGGCAAAACCCTGCCTACTGCTGCATTTCTAAGGTTTCTACTAGGTGAAAGAACAGATCCCGCATACAAGATAGTGTACACTCGCAAACCCTTCTCCTATTCTAACCCTACGCTCAAAAACCTAGACTGATTCAATCCCCTGAATCAAATTTCCCCTTAGTTTTTACAGACACTAGTAAACTGCCAGTTAAATCCCTAACTGGTTCCCCCTAGATTTTTACAGAATCTATAAACTATTCGGTTACAAAGAAATTAAAAGAAAATACAATGAAAACAAAATTAAAACTAAAACAAAAGAAACCCTAGAATATTAAAAGAAAAGGGTCATCCCCTTTAACATGTGTTGGCCTGGTCAAGAGAAAATAGGCCGGCCCATTTACTAATCATTTGCCTGATCTCCCTCTTTGCACTGGGAATTAAAAATGGTGGCGTCGGCTATGGAAATTCCCTAGGGTTTCCTCTTTAATCCCCAAATCGAGTTGCTTGATTAATCAAATCTGTCTCTCTGATGTTCAAGTCTTTATGGCTTTCTGTTGCTCCGATTTGGGATGAGTTCTCGATCGAAAATCCTCTGGAAAATATGTGAGTAAATCTGAATTTTATTCTCTACTCTTTTGATAATTGATGCTTGGGTTTTTCGATCTTCTGTATGTTCTCTCTCTGCCCATGATGAATCTGCGTGTGTAGTATATATAGGGTAAACGAAAACCCTAAAAATAACTCTGATTTTGTAGTATGACTGGCCTGATTGATTGCCTGATTTGTGCGATTTTTGATTTAAATACCTCGGCATTGAAATGAATTGGAATTTGCTGCCTTTATAAATACATGAACAAATCCCTTGCGAGACTTCTCCTTTTTTTTTTTTTTGATGCCAAAAATATATCATGTTTTCTGGATTGAATTTGTTTCCGTTTATTGTGAAACAAAATCGGCCACTTGAAAAAGAATAGCTCGATTTAGATTGTCTTGAATGAATTCCCTGATTGAAATAAAAACTGGGAAAAAAAATGTTTCTTGCCTAGAAATAATTCTGCAGATCTTAATTGAATTTGTGCGTGTGTTTCTGAAAATAATTCCCTAAAAAAAATTTGTTGCTCTGAATGAAATCCATGATTGTATCTGCTGAAATCTTGGAGACCAGTAAAATATTTCTTGCCACACTTATGATCACCGATTTACTGCATTTCAATGTATGATTTAAGGAAACTTTGCATTGAAATAATTCCATATGCAAATCCTTAAACAAAATGTTTGCACTTGTATTGTTTTGGCTTGATTGATGATTGAATGTTGGCCACTCATAATTTCTGAATTGAATGCCATGGATTCGATTACTAAATTTCTGGAAACAGATTTTTGGTCCTTGGCAAATTTGTATTTCTGGAAAGATTATCTTCTGCATGCCCTTTCCCAATTCTGGAAACAAGAGATTTGGTTCCCTTGATTGATACTTGATTTAAACAAATTCTGGTCCAATTATTTTTCATTTATGAATCATGGAAAAATGATGATTCCTTTCTTGACACTTCTTGCATGACATGCTTTGAGCTCTCCTTTGTAGTTGACCGTTAAACTGTTCATGTATGTGAAACTATGATCATTAAAAAAAAAAAAATTTCTTGAATCCTATTCAGCTATGCCATGCTTTGTCACCCATGCATGAATATGCTATTTCCTTATGATCTTGTACTTGAAAAAAAATTGTCTCGAGCTATGAATTTGGAGCTGTTTATATGCATTGCTTGACCATTTAAATTTTGTATCCTCCTACTATGCATCTTCTTGACCCTGGAACTTAAACTGTTGCTTTGAATTTTTGAGCTCCACTGTCCATCTATGTTGATCATTCGACATGCTACATTGAGTTGATCTGTTTGTTACTTGATGTGTTGTGCACCATTCATGATGTTTCATGCTCTCTTGTCTTGTACTTTGTTGACATGCTTTGTTTAACCATGTAAATGCATTGCTATACTTGTGGCCCTCTTGACTATTTGAAATCTGTCCATATGTTTGTCTGTGTTACTTCATTGCATGGCTTGATCACTTTGACTGTTTGAATTTCTTCATTGCTGTATTGAGCTTTTGTACATGTGTGCTCGGCCCACTTGATTTGGTACATGCTCTTGACCATGTTTTTTTTTAGCTTGACAGGATTTGCACCATTGTTCCACTTGTGCTCGAGCTGTCTCATTCTAGAACATGCTGTATCACCATTTTGTTTTGCCATGAATTGTTGCGCCATCCACTACACCATGCTATTTGCTTGTTCACATTCATGTTGTTTCATTGAGCGATCTGCCATGGATCTTGATGCTGTTTAAAAACTGAGTTTGCCATCATGTTTGTGCTGCTTAAGAAAATGATTTGCCAAGATAAATCACTTGATTTTGAACTGAAATTTTTGATCTGCCACTTGTTTTCATTGCAGAGCTGATTTTCATCTTTCTTCTTTGATTTGATTGTCCCACTGATGACTGTGCTCTGAGTCGAGATGGTCCACGTGGCTACTCCTCAGTAGCACTCTAATTGGCGTGGCAGTACACGCGTGTATACTTATACACGTGTGTATATGCAGCCAACATACAAGATTTTCTGTCCCTGTACTATATACAAACTGGCTAGACACAGATGAATCAGATCAAGTCATGAAAAATGATGAGAAACACACCAGAAAAATGAGGCTAATAAAATTTCAAAAATAAAAATCAAATCTGCATGTATTTAGTTTTTACTTCTATTGCAGTGTACTGTGTGTTTCTGTTTCATGTGACAGGTAAGAGAATGAGACTGGACTGAAGACTGTGAAGACAGAAGACAAGAAAACAGAAAGCAGTGAATGAGCGTAGTGTTAGTAAATGTGTATATATATGAGTCTGTGTAAATGAATGTATATATGAAATTAGTGACAGAGTTATTCAATAGTGAGGAGGTGTGTATATGAAGTCTGTTATGATATGAAATGTAATACAGAGATGTACAAATAGTGGAGTATAAAATTTGTACTGTTTGATATTGAAATAAAATATTCTATTCAAATAAAATACTGTGAATATTTAAATTTCTGTGCAGTTGTATTTTATTTAGATAGAAATATTATATTCATGTATGTTGTGTGATATATGAAACAGTACAATTACAAACACATATCTGATAATATATATTTGGTTGTTATCATCAAACAAAAATCATATAATTGTGTATACAACACCGTTATATACAACAGATACACCCCATGGTGGGACCAGCACAGGTATCTACAAGTAGGGGGCCGCGTGACACAAACGAGAACTAGGTCAAGTAGGGAGCCGATCGATAAGGTAGTAAGTGTGCATTGAATATATACATGGCCATTGGGGTGATCGAGGTGGAATCCTCATAATCAATGTACACCTGAAGGCTACCATAATTGCGGGGATTGGGATCACGTTGTAATTATTATATAACACGGGCTACTAGTTAGGACACTAGTAGGGGGTACGGATCCTTGTTACACAGGACACTAGTTGGGACACTAGTAGGAATACAGATCATTCAATGTAAGACAATTATGAGGATGCTAGTTAGGTGGGTCAGAGCAAATATATATCGTTTTAATGGTAAAGCTTAGAAACCTTGCGATGTTATTCTTGATAGAAAACATACGGTGGGATACTTGATAGGAAATATGGGATGTTATACTTGTTTCATCGTGCCCGAAGTTTATCTTGTTACCTTAGTTTATCTTGTTATCATAGTTTATCTTGATATCTTAGTTTATCTTGCCTACCTTGTTATCATGCTTATGTTTACTTTCAGTTTATTCATGCCATGTTACCTTTACCTATTTTTATGCTGAAAGACACTAGGACTTACTCTGTCTTTATGACTGACCCGTTTTGTTTCGCCTCTTTTTCTTCCGTCCCCCCCCCCCCCCCCAGGTTCACAGGGTAGGAATACAACTTAGTTCAGATCTTACCAAGCTCCAAGGCTCTTTCATGTATGGCTTGGATTTCTCTTGGCTATGGCTTGCTTTGCTTTATTTGGGAATACTGCAGTTTGTTTTTATGCTTCATTGTTTTTGAGCAAGACAGATATTTAAACTATGAAATTGGGTATTGGAAGTTGATGGGCTTTTCTTGTAAACATTTATATTTAATAAATGATTTGAAGTACTTCCACTTTATTTTCTGCAGTTTTATATATGTCTGTCTTGTAATATTTCTGTTCCAGTACCCATAATACTCCATTGAAGTTAAGGCATTCCCTTTGTGAGTGACCTTAACAGATGTGGGGTGTTACATCAACCTTTAGGGTGACTGGTGCGGTGCAGTGTAGTAATGTGCGGTGCAGTGTAGTAATTATTCGATAGTAATTAGGTATGCCTTTAACATTATCCTTCACGTTATCTTTATCTATTCATTCCATACCTAATAGTTCATAGACATTTACTTGTCTTCAAGCTTATGTCTTAGTCTAGTTATTTTGATAATAGTATTGTTAGAATTGTCATACTCGCCAGACTTTATGTCTGACCCCCCCATTTTTATCCTTTTTCCCCCTCCAGGTCCTCAGGTTGGACCCAGCTCTAGTGGAGTTTGATTGGATTGCTTCATCTCTTTGGAAAGCTTGGACCCTTGAAGTAAAGTCCAGCTTGTTATCTTCTTTAATGGCTATTTGTGTAATGGGATTATGTATTTTGTTTTATCAAGATGGATAATGTACTTGACTTTGATTAATGGTTTTGTGATGTAATAAACATGTTTAATTTCCGCTGCAATAAAATGAAGTTTTAGATTTACAAGTACTACTTATTATCTGTCTTGTTGTAATTTTTTTGTTCTATATTCACTTATAACCTCCATGGAAGTTAATGCATTCCCATTGTGAGTGACATTAATGGACGTGGGGTGTTACAAAGAAGGGTTTGCAAACCTTCGAAACTAGGTTTAGAATTTAAATCAAAACCGTAGCTCGATGTCCAGATCAGACTATACGACGTCGAAGAGCTACGAACAGGCTTCCTAACGGCGGTGGTGGTAGCGAACTCGCCGGCTCCTATGGCGATCGGTTGCGCACCAAAGGGGCAAACTTCCTCGAGGTAGAACGATGCGAATACTACACGATTTCTGTCGAGGGTTGTATTGATTGAAAGAGGGGAGGAAGGTGATCGGAATTGTCAACTGGAGGCGGCGGCGAAATTGACTGTGGCGGCGGCGATCGAGGTGGGAAGGTTTGAACAATTTACGCCGTTCATTCGTGGGGGTCGATCAACTTTTTCTGAAGTGAGAGAAAATGGAAGATATTTTCTAATTTATTATATTTTTAAATTCCTACAATACCCTTTCTAGCCAACGTACACCAATTTCAACCCAACGACTGTCGCCCCTAGCTAAATACCCCAATTTCGGACACAATGGGATATGTTTCGTTGGCCAATTCGACTGTTACAGTCAGTTATTTTTTCAAATTAAAGTATAAAACATTTTATATTCAATTTGAATGTATATTTCAATTTTCCAGGGCCACAAACTGAATCGAAAAATTCCAGAAAAATAAACCTAGCTTTGTTTAAACGGTAGGGTCCCAACAAAAACAGTTTCGTCGAATTCTGAGCTCATATGCAAAATGTCCATTTTCAGGTCGACCCATTTTAACAGAAATTGACCAATCACATTTTCTTTTGCCCTGCTCACATACTAGCTTTAAAAATTATGAAATTTGAAACCTAGCAATAGTTTGACATCTCGGACCCAACAAAAGTGGTTTTGTCGAATACCGAGGTCATATGCAAAATATATATTTTCAACGGCTATATATGCTATATAGCGACCTTTTTGAAAATTCATTTGGCCATAACTTTTGATTCCCGTTATGAGACTTCGATTTTTCAGATTCGTTAAAAAGGTATTCATAAACATATTTAAATATTTTCAGTTTCACTGAAATCTGTTATATTTTCCACCCCTTATAGTCAGACAAAGTTTGTATTCAAATTTTCAAATTGCCTCACTATTCCCAATACTTTATTTTATTGAAATCTGCTATTTCAATTATTCAAATTCATTGACAATAACCAATTTTAAAAAATTTAAATTGGTTCACATTTTCCGGGTTATTACAATCTCCCCCACTTAGAACTTTTCGTCCTCGAAAAGGAAATAACAGCAAAGTATGAAATAAAATGTTAATGCAAAGTATTGTAAAGGTACCTTGCATCGGAGTTAGTCAGAGATATCCACTCTGCATTTGGGGTAGGCTTGTTTAATGCTTTCCTCGGTCTCCCAAGTACAGTCTCTAGGATCACTACTCCACTGCACTTTAACTAAATGAATCTTTTTGCTCCTTAGCTCTCTAGTTTCTTTGCCAACAATCTTTAATGGCTCTCTTCTGACTGCTAATTCTGGAGTTATGTCTATATCCTGTTGCACCGCTTCTTCTACAACAAGATTCGGATCATGCACATGTTTTTTGAGTTGAGACACGTGGAACCCATCATGTACACCAGGCAACCAATCCGGTAATGAAACCCTATATGCAAAAGTTCCAATTCGTTCAAGTATAGGAAAGGGACCAATAAATCTCGGTGCCAACTTCCCAATTTTGCCAAATCTGATTACTCCCTGCGTCGGAGAAACTCTTAAATAAACATGATCGCTAATGGAAAATGATAAATCTCTTCTTCTCGCATCAACATAACTTTTCTGTCGGCTTTGTGCGGTTTTCAATCGCTTCTTAATGAAATCGACTTTATCTGATGCTTCTCGAATCATATCGGGCCCTAACACAAGTCTGTTGCCAGGTTCTACCCAACATGCGGGAGATCTGCACGGTCTACCGTATAATGCTTCAAATGGAGACATTCCGAAACTTGCTTGATAGCTATTGTTATAAGAGAATTCGACCAAATGTAAGTGAACTTCCCATGAGCCTCCAAAATCAATAACGCAATCCCGTAGTAAATCTTCTAGAATTCTATTCACCCGCTCAGTTTGGCCGTCTGTCTGAGGGTGATAAGCGGTGCTTAGATTCAATTTTGTTCCCAATTCTGTCTGGAATGCTTCCCAGAATTTGCTAGTAAATAGGGGATCTCTATCGCTGACTATATTGAGCGGTACTCCATGCAGTTTAACTATTTCTTTGAAGTAAATCTGTGCTAAACTTTGAGCCGTTCTGTTGGATCGAACTGGTATGAAATGGGCAGTCTTCGTGAAGCGATCTACGATCACCCATATATTGTCGTTTCCCTTTTTAGTTCGAGGCAAGCCATCAATGAAGTCCATCGAAATTCGCTCCAACTTTCATCCTGGAATTTCTAATGGTTGTAATAGTCCAGCTAATTTCTACTGATCGCTCTTAACTAGCTGACAAGTGGAGCATCTGCTAACATATAATGAAATATCTCTTTTCAAAGCCCTCCACCAGAATGTGCGCTTGATATCGTTATACATTCTGCTCACACAGGGACGGATGCTTAGTTTGGACTTGGGACATTCATCAAGTATTTCTCTTCGAAGCTCTGGAAGATTCGGGATGCAAATCCCGCCCTTTAATCTAAGAACTCCAGTGTCATCGAGTCGAAAACTTGTGGATTCACCTCCCTTGACTGTCTGACTGATTCTCTGAATAAATTCATCGTCTTTCAGAAGGTCCGAAATCTTGTCAATCAATAAAGACGTGATGATAAAGCTTGCGATGATTTCATTCTTTCTACTGAGTGCATTTGCAACAACATTGGCTTTCCTCGGAGTGTATAGGATCTCAAAATCGTATGCTGCAAGGAATTCTAACCAACGTTGTTGTCTCAAGTTTAGATCTTTCTGAGTGAATAGATATTTCAAGGATTGATGATCGGTAAATAGTTCGAACTTCTCGCCCAATAAATAATGCCTCCAGATTCTCAAAGCAAACATGATAGCTAATAACTCAAGATCATGATTTGCATAGTTTCTTTCATGCGGCTTCAGCTGACGGCTAGCATAAGCGACCACTTGGCCTTTTTGCATTAATACTTCGCCTAGCCCTCTAATAGAAGCGTCTTTCCATACGGTCTAGTCTTGGTTGCCTTCTATAATTGTCAATACTGGAGCAGTTGTCAATTTCAGTTTCAGATCCTGGAAAGCTTCTTCACATTCGGGAGTCCATTTGAATTTCTCATGCTTCTTTGTAAGCTTTGTCAATACACCAGATATTTTTGAAAAATCCTGAACGAATTTCTGATAGTAACTTGCCAATCCAAGGAAACTTCGAACTTTTGTGGAGGTAGTAGGTTGTTTCCAGTTCTGAATCGCTGTAATTTTGCTTGGATCTACAACAATCCCTTCTTTTGATATGACCTGGCCTAGGAACTTAACTTCATCCTGCCAAAAGACACACTTAGAAAACTTAGCTTTCAAGACTTTTCTCCTCAGAATTTTCAACACTTGTTCTACATGTTTTGCATGTTCGCCATCCAATTTGGAGTAGATTAAAATGTCATCGATGAAGACTAGAACAAATTTATTCAATACACCACGGGACACTCTGTTCATAAGATCGACGAAGTATGCCGGAGCGCTACACAAGCCGAACGGCATCACTAACCATTCTTAGAATAAATCGGGACCCCTGAAGGCTGTCAAAGGAACACAATCTTCTGCTATACGTAATTGGTGGAAACCTGTAGCTAGGTCCATTCTGGAGAATACTGTTGCTCCATTTAATTGATCTAACAGATCGTCTATCCCACGCAAGGGATATTTGTTCTTCTGTGTCTGCTTATTAAGATCTCGGTAATCAACACAAAGTCTTAGAGTTCCGTCTGATTTCGAGACAAATACTACTGCTGCTCCCCAAGCTGAAAAGCTCGGTCTGATCAGACCTTTCCAAAGCAATTCTCGAGTTTGACTACCTAACTCTTCTTTTTCTTTCGGGGCCATTCTTCTAATTGGATGAACTACTGGTCGGGCGCTAGGAACTAGATCTATTCTAAATTCAATTTCTCTTTGCGGCGGTAAGTTTTCTACTTCTTCAAACACATCCGCATAGTTTTTAATGACCGGTATCTTTTCTAATGAGGGGGGAGTAACTTCTAAAGAATACCAAAATTCTGCTCTGTTAGTTTCTGAGCCATGGCATGGTATATATATAGGTCCAAGCTTCGTTTCGACTTTAACGATTCTTTTGGCACATCTAACTTTGGCCTTATATTTTGTCAACCACTTTAGCCCCAGTATAACATCAAATTCGGAAAGGTCCATGACAATCACTTGAAAAGAAAACTTGTAGCAAGAATAAGAGACATGCACTCTACAATACGAACTGAGACTAACAGAACCTCCTATAGGGTTTTGAACTTTAATTGGTTCTTTAAGCTTTCTTTGTTTCAATTTTAACTTGTGAACAATGTTACTAGAAATGAAGCTACGTGATGCACCAGTATCAAAAAGTACAAAAACAGGAATATTTTTAATGGTAAGGGTACCTCCCAAGACGTCGGGTTTACCTGATCCATCAGTGATAGCTGGCGGGGTTTCCCCGTCATACACATGAGCCACTTGTGCATTCTGCTTCTTAGGACAATTCCTGCTATAGTGCCCTTTCTTATGGCAGTTGTAGCATTCGGCTGAGTTGTGGTCTGGATTTGACTTTATCTTCCTCGGGGCTTTGCACACATTAGAAAAATGTCCTATCTTTCCGAGTAGCTCCCTTCCGGTATCTTTCCAGATTTCTGAGTAGCGGCCGCTGTAATGCTGGACTCTGACTGATCTGCTGAAGCTTTGCACTTATTTCCAGCTTGGATTTTGGCGCGGTCTTGGTTGGAGTGTCATTCATCCATATCTTCATAATTGCAGACCATTTCTACTAATTCTGAGAATGAGAGTTTGATGTTGCTCATGGCTCTGTCATGGTACTTGCGCCGTAGCCCAAATATAAACCTCTTGTTCTTAGCTTTGTTGGTCATAATAAGATCTGGAGCGTAGCGCGACAACTGAGTGAATTTATTGAGGTAATCTTTGATAGAGAGATCTCCTTGCTGGAGATTAGCAAACTGCTCTCGCATCCGCTCTAAGGCATGCTCGGGTACAAACTTCTCGTTGAACAAGGTCTTGAATTGCTCCCAGGTCCTAACAGTACCTGCCACATCTTCTGAGGTGATGACATCCCACCACAACTCTGCTTCTTCCTGTAAGAGCCAAATACCTAGAGGTGCTTTGTTGTTGGTCCCCAATCCCATGCCTTCAAAAATCTTTTCACAGGTCTTCAACCAGGCAATAGCCTCTGTCATTGTACCAAGGCCAGGAAAGGGTTTTCCCCCCAGGTTCGTATATCTCTTCGCTACTCTATCTAGCTCAAAGTCCTGGGGTGCTGGTGGCTGTATAATAGGGCCCTCCACAACTACGGGGATATTCCCCCGTCCTCCTGCTATGCCTGCTCGGCCTCCACGGCCACCTCTGGCTGCTGCTGCTCGTGTAGCCATAAGATAGAGTACTGTAAAAGCAAGAAAAGAGTCAAGCTCACAGAATTGATAGCTTTCATAAATGATAAAGAAGGGGAACATAAGGAAAGGTAATGATGTACTGATCAAATTGTTTTGCTAATCTGCTTAGCTCATTCTAGGACATTGCAAATCCTATCTCTAATGAGCTACTCGCCTTAGAACACTACTGATTCTATTCTGACGAGGTGTTTAATGTGTTAGATCCCGGAACTAAGGTTAACCAAAGCTCTGATACCAACTGTGACGATCCCAAAATCCGTGTGACGGTATTAAGGATAATCATTGGAATATAACACATCGATCATCATAGCAGAGTACAGATAATAGCAAAAACAGTAAATAGAATAATTTTACATAGATATGACAGCGGAATCATAACATATAACAACATCAGAATAACACAACGTAGGAAATAACTTAGTAAATAAAAGGGAAATGATCAGTCACCATCGCCAGAGACGGAATATATACATGCAATGAGACATAATAAGGGTATCAGTCTACATCGTCGAAGGCGATACATATACATACGATAATAAGTACTGAAAGTAAAGTAGTCTGCATCGCCTGTGGCGGAATCATAATATAAGTACAATAATGGCGGAAAATGTTAAAGTCATCTCGGTGAAGTCAGCCTCGCCATGAGCCAAAACACACTCCATACTACAGTGCTGAGCCAAAACAACCTGTCACGTGTGAACTAGGCTGCTCGTGTGAAAATAAGGGCACCCGCGTTTGCAAAGTGAAACAAACAACGAGTCAGTCATGGGGACTGGTATGAGAAATCTACTTAACAGTTTAAACAACAGTAATAAGCAAATCATAGGACCACGCCACTTTCACGGAATGGGTTTACTCCAGTGATTGCTGGGGCATTTAAAACAAAGTAAATTCTTTAAAACAACGCAATTCTTTTAAAAAGAATGAAGCCATTATAAGACTCAAGTCCCATCATACAATGCAACGCAAGCTGGAGGATAGAGTTTTACCTTATAATGACCAAACATGCTTAATACGTGTAAAGCAAAATCATTTGATATTATTACTAGTGCATATATGTTTCAAAAACGAATAGCATCATAAATATCAATCATAGGCGGCATAGCTACCATCTACTATGTTACCATACTAGTTATACAATCAAATCCGTTATTTCGTATTGGAAATTGGATTTCCGTCATGAGTCGAGGCAAGGGGCAAGCTCCTCTCCGCTTCGAGACATTCTAGCAAATGCCTCAGGACTACACACTTTGGGTAACCCCTGGATGCTTCAGGGCCGGTCCTCTCTTACGTTTGAGGATTTGTTATTCCTGAACACACGTTTCCCGGTCCTTACAGACCTATAATCGAGGCGCCTCGCATTCCAACAACCACAAAGGTGAAAAGTAGATATAAATGTCAGGGCTGGTAGGTCACTGACACCACCATAGCTAGAAAGAAAGGTCGTGCTCTCCCTGCAGCCCTTATCCCATTTTTAACTCATACCGAGGTGTGAGGCTCGCGAATCCACGTTATACACAAAGCCAGGCTATGTAGGCCGTGCTTTGATCATCAAACACAAGACTTTGCTTTGCAACAGAAGCCTTGATCACAACATCTTGGCACGCCACATAGGCAATCCACTCCATACGACTGATTTCTATCGATATATAACCTCTGAGCTCGTACGTCTCAAAGAAGGTCGTTAAAAAAAGAATAATTTCTCCGCTGCCAGACATATATGTATTTATCAGAGATCAATCACTATAGAACAAAATCCAATGTCAGACACACAGTCCATTTACAAGTCCGTTCTGGGTCTGAATGAAACCGGAGGCGTCAATTCCTCGTATATCCGTACAATCAACAAATACGTCTAGACGGCTACCACTTCCGTTCCTTCACGGTAGCTACTCCTATCAGGAACTTCAGCAGCGCCCATCCAACCGATACGAAGATCGTCGGTCTTGAATCGTCTTTGTATTTTCCAATTCGAATCGCTCGATCAATTATTTGAAATGAGGGTTAGCTCGGCCTTTTCAAATAATTCACGTAATTAGAATTCAAATCAATTCTTTCCATGGTTATATTATTCGACATTCATATTTCAGTTCTTTAGTGTTATTTTCGTGTCAAACACATACAACCATCAAATATCAAACAGACCAAGCCAAATTGGTTTATTTCCAATCTATGTTGCTTATAATATTTTATAACGATTTTTCGCCATTTTTATTTATTTAAAAATGGCCATATTTAATTAAATGACGTTTCAGGTCGTGTCGTGGCACTGGCGCTGTTTTTCCCCTAATTTGTTTTACACATATCGGAAAATCTAACCGTTAGATTTCTACAAAGTCTATATCAGTTGGAAGATATTCCCAAAGTGAACCCAACGGTTCCAGTTTCGTGAAAATCCAACGTTCGGATCTTCCACACTAGTCGTTTTAAGTTACGGTTTCAAAATTCGAACTACAGCGATGTTATTCGATTTAATTTAATTATATTTATATTTATATATATATATAAATGATTCTGGCGCTGTTTTTCTTCTAATTTGAATTAAACATTCCAGACAATCCAACCATTGGATTTTTACAAGGTTGGTGCCGTTGGAAAGGTATTTCCACGGCGAGCCCAGCGGTTGCGGTTTCGGGAAAATACGATGGTCGGATTTCTCGTACTAATCGAATCAAATATCGATTCCAAAACACGAACTGCACGACTTAGATTCCTTTCAATTCTATTTATATTTATATATATAAATATAGTTCATTCCTTTATTTCAAATATAGTTCATTCATTTATTTCGACATCGTTCATTCATTTATTTCAACATCGTTCATTCATTTATTTCAACATCGTTTTCACTTCAAATAATTCAACATTGTTTTCACTTCAAATATTTCACTAAAGCCTTAATATTTCGAAAATTTCGCCATAACCTCCTTTGTACGGGAAGGGGTTTGGAAATTTATTGGGCCGTGTTAGGTACCCAATAAATCCTATAAAGCATCCACATTTTTATAGTGATATATTCTGGTGTTTACAGGGGAGCATGTATAGATAATAACTCTAGAGAATAAATTCTCGTCACCCTGTCAAGCCTGAGGGAGCGTGTATTTTTAATTACTCCGGAGGATAAATCCTCGTCACCTCGTCCCGTGTGGGAATAAATAGTCCATGTGTCGTATCTAATGAGTGGAGAGACCGGATTATTGTCAACTCCAGACCCGTGTGGGGTTTTTATTAATCTGGCAATTTATCGTTATATTTTATATAGTCCATATCAGTCATCAGTTCAACCTGTAGTATATAATCATCGCCATACAATCCTCTCGCTCATATGGTAAATCTTCCACCTCGTCACACAAGCTCCAAATGCTTATGTGGAATATGATGAAGTATGCCTATCGTCAAGGAGTATGCCATGTAGTGTAGTTCAAAATTAATCGTTACTATCCTATGGCGATGTTTATTATTTCACACAGAATAACCAGCACTGTGCATCCAATGGCATTGACAGGAGTTGATATAAAAATAAAATTGCGCAGCCAACTCATCAAGGCTTACCTATTTGTCGGGCACGCAAATAATTTCTTTACTCTACAACTAATCCATTTTCCTGTTCAACACATGTATATATATGCAGAACAAAGCTAATAATAATATTTCTAACGAACTAATATTTATTTCAACACGTGTGTATTTTTATCAAAGCGTATACATGATAAAAGAAATATTTTTATCATCAAAATTTTTAATTAAACACGTGAATATTTTTAACATTTCATATTCACAATAAAAATGTAGTTTTTATTGTCTATTCATTTTATTTTAAAATACGATAACATTCAACACATTAATTTCAGTTCAACGAATGAATTTCAATTCAACAACTGAATATTCTCTATAGTTTGTATATAAATATATATAAATTTGATTTTTATCGTTAAATCTATTTGTTTAAAATTCGAGTAATATTCAACACATGAATTTCAACTCGACGAACGAATTTCAATTCAACACATGAATATTCTCTATAGTTGTATATATAAAAAATGTGATTTTTATCGTTAAATCTATTTGTTTAAAATTTGAATAATATTCAACACATGAATTTCTACTCGACGAACGAATTTCAATTCAACACATGAATATTCTCTATAGTTGTATATATATAAAAATGTGATTTTCATTGTTAAATATATTTGTTTAAAATTCAAATAATATTCATGTAATGACCGGCATTGGCAGAGGTATTATGATTAATTTATTTAATTATATAAATGGTGGGATAGTGAATTAAATGGTCGTGGAATTAAATAATGGTAAATATTTAATTTAAATAATATATTTAATTCTCAAATAATCAGAATTGGCCGAAATGACGATATGGTGTGAACCGGATCATTTGTGATATTTAATTCAGCTTGGAATTGAATTTGAATAACGAATATATTCAATCGTCGACAGTTGAACGTATAGTTTATAATATAATTATAAACGAGCTTGAAATGGCGCGGTAGTTCGCGATTTGGCGATTTGAACTTCAACTGAATGTACAGGATTCGTTTTAAATCGGATTTCTGTGAAACAAGAAACGTAAGGAGCTGGTGGAGTATATCTTTCTAGTGGAAGAGAAAAATAAGGATTTCATCGTGTAGATTTTTAGATATGTCCAAATCAAATTTTAAATAGTCGCTATAGAATCATTTATCGACCGTAACGGTTTATTCGATATAACTAGAGATCAGGTTTGAATTTAGACAAGGTTCTTTTGGGAAGTAGTGATAATTTAATTTTTAGAATTTTATGGAAATTTTTAATTAATTAAATAAGCCTCTTTTTATTTGGATTATTTGGCACCCTGTATCGACATTTCGGGGTTTCACAATATGTTTTCATCTACCGGTATTATTACATTTTTGGAACCAGAGCACATCACTCATTTCAATGGTATTTTTGTTTCTGTCGATAACAGTCCCTACGTGAACAGAATATTTCATAGTACGGTACACTATGTTTTTAACTTAAACCAAACTAAAACTGAATGGTTAACTGGTCAAACGAACTCGAAATTCAACGAAACAAGTTTCATATGAAAGCTTAGGAAGAGGTCTAGTGAAACGTCAAGGCCTCATATTTTTAGGATTTTTTCTGTAATTTTAAAGAATTAATGCTCAGTGTTTTTCATCGATATTTTCTAAAGGATGTTCGCAAACGGTGTCGGAATTCGACGAAACCTATTCCATTGGATCCGGAATATCTTTTTATGCTAGTGATAGGTATTAGATCTTAATTTAAAGATTTATCTGTGTTAGTTTTAAGCATGAAACGAATTAACAAAAGAATATTACGAGAATATTCCCTACTCTAAAAATATCTCCTACTCCATTCCTTGGTCAAACAGAAGGCCACGCAGTTTTATTTTTCAACCGCTACTTTTCTTCGACGTGGAGCAATCCTAATCAAAGCAAAATCCCCTATATAATACCTTAAACGATTTCTAAACCTAATCTTTTAATCACTTCGGTCCATTTTGTTTCCGCCGCTGTTATCTTACAAAACGCGAGATACAAATATCAAATCCAACTTCGGGGAGTTCGAGACATTGCTAAGCAGCTTGAGTTTCAGCTGGACGTGATGGTGGTCGCGAATTTGGAGTGGAGGGTAAGCTTCGAGTGAATGGTGAAGAGTTGTGTACGGAAAGAAGGGAAGCATGCCGGGTGGGGTTCTGAAACACGGTGTTGCATGCATGAATGCAATGTGAAAGGGGAGTGATGTATGCTTGCGGGTATGTTCATGATGAGGGCGTTAAGCTGATGTAAGTTGCGGACGTGGGGTATTGAGGAAATCGTGAGATGGGGGGGTAAAGTTGGAAGATGTGTGTGATGATGTAGATTGGTCTGAAGGGTAAACGTGAAGGAAAAGGGGGGGGGGCGAACGTGATAAATATAGATGAGGAGAGAAGGAAAATGTGGAGTAGTTGGGGTTCGTAACTTCTGTTACGTGAAGCTAGGAAAAACAAAAGTGGACTGCCATTTGAGATTCAAAAAGGAAAGGCGATCGAGTTTATGTCTGTGGGTTCCAGCGTGGAGCTGGGGAGACGTGTTTCAGGTAGATTAATGGAGTTGAGGCAGGGACGGTGACTGGAAAGTGGAGCTTGAGGTGGCAAGTTCCCTGGTGTGGTCGTCTAAGGCGATGGAAGGCAGAGGTGATAAGGGGAGGCGGTCAAAGAAGAATCGGGTCGATGATGCAGGGGAACTCAGTGATTTAGATTGGGGGAGACATAAGTGAGATCACGTGCAAGAGGCTCATACGACGTCAGATCAACGAACGACCAGGTGCGTTAGATTCATAATGGAAAACACTACACACTGGAATTGGATGGAAATGATTCGGACCTTGTCTTGAAACATGATAAAATATAACGTCAGATCAGAATCAAGAACAGTTATCGTTATTTAACGGTTTCCGACCAATGTGAGTAAATCTCACTAACTTTGAACAGTTTATAATTTCATGTTATATTTTTAGAACTGTAAGATATTGGCTGATTTACTGTATGTTGACTGTTTGATTGAACTGCTAGTCAGTTAGTTAAATCTCTATATTGATTCTGTTTAACAGAATATATCATATGGAACCGAAAAGTGATGTTATCTATATTTTTTAACATCTGTGATGCAGGGAAACAGGTTGGAGGAATGCAACTGGATTCCTCAACATTTATTTTACTGTTTTCATATATTGTGATATATGATGTGTTATATAATCTGTTATGGATTATGGGTGTTGAAATGATGTTGATCATTTTTATTCGATATTTTAAATATCATAAAAGACACTGGGATGTAAAAAGAATTATTTCAATGTATATTGAAATAAAGGGAGTTTATAAAATCAACAGATTTTATAAAAGGAAATATTTCGAAAGAAAATAAAAAGGGAAAAATGTTTTTAAAACGAATAGAGTTTTATAAAAAGGAAATCATTTGTAAAGTGAAGAACCGTTACTAAAAGTAAATCTTTATAAATGAATAGTTTATTCGAAAAGGAGTTAATCGAATTAGTTATTCGAATAGAATAAAGGAAGTTATCGAATAAAATAAAAAGAGCTAATCGATGTTAGTTTAATCGATTAGTGTTAAAGTAAAAGGAGCTAATCGATGTTAGTTTAATCGATTAGCTTTAAAGTAAAAGGAGCTAATCGATGTTAGTTTAATCGATTAGCGTTAAAGTAAAAGGAGATAATCGATGTTAGTTTAATCGATTAGTGTTAAAGTAAAAGGAGCTAATCGATGTTAGTTTAATATAATAGTGTTAAAGTAAAAGGCAACTAATCGATGTTAGTTTAATCGATTAGAGTTAAAGTGAAAAGATCTAATCGATGTTAGTTTAATCGATTAGAGTTAAAGCAAAGGAGCAAATCGATGTTAGTTTAATCGATTAGAGTTAAAGTAGAAAGTAAAGTGAGCTAATCGATGTTAATTATTCGAATAGAAAGTAAAATGAGCTAATCGAATATAGTTATTCGAATAGAAGCAAATGAATTAATCGAATATAGTTTATTCGAAGAAAGAAAAGGAGTTATCGAATATAGTTTATTCGAAAGGAGTTAAGTCAAATAGAGTTAATCCAATAATGGTAGTCGAATAGAGTTAATTGATAAGGGTTAATCGAATAGAGTTAAGTGAAAAGAGTCAATCGAATATAGCTATTCGAAGGAGGGTTTAGTAAGGAAGTTAGTAAAGGGATATAAAGTGAACTTTGCCAATTTCAAAGTTAGAAATGTTGTTCAGTTAAGGTCTGAGAGGTAGTTCTACCCCAACTTGATTGACTTCGTTTTTAACTAAGGAATAGTTGAGGTTCGGCAGTAAAGGAAATGGTTTGTTTAAACATCTGTCTAAGTCCAATGAAGAAGCTTTGGAAATGTTTTCCAAATAAGAAACCAGAAATGTTTTCTAATAAAGAAACAAGAAATGGAAATGTTTTCCAATGGTAATAACATATATTTTCTAATTTTAGAAAATAAGAAATGTTGAATATAGGGAAACAGGAGATAAGTAAATTAATGAAATAAAGAGATAAATGTTGAATGATGTTTGACCGATATAAATGTTCCATTTGGAAATGATATTGTTGTTTGCACACCTGTTTTTCTTCGATAGTTAAATCATAGACAATCGAAGTTTCGACCATTTTAACGTTGTTAATATGGAGAGACCGGTTGGATTATTATCCAAAGAACCACTCTGTATTGGCATAAGCGTTGCGAGTCATATATGCCAAAGGAAATTGAAGATGGAGTTATTCAAGGGCTATCCTATTTACAGAATAGTGCCTTCAGTTCATCCTGTTATTGGATGACTTGTATGGACGGATGTCTGACAGAGTATTTCCAGACGATCATGTATATTGATTTATCCAACCGTACCAAGAGTGGAAGCGGAGAAGGAAACTTCTTTTAGCTAACGCGTATGTATGGTTGAGGACGTCAATCGGTGATTTGATGGATTTGACGATGTGGCATTCAGAGTGAATCTGGTATTATGATTGTAACACCCCACCTCCGCCAGGGTCACTCGCAAAGGAATGCACTAGCTTTGGAGGGGCATTATTGGTAAACATGCATAATGATATAGCAAGGCAGGACATGACATATATATATATGTAAATAAACAGAGTAAGTAAATAAAACAGCGGAAGATTTATAAATCATTTCAAAACACAAGTCTGGTACATCAATATGTCACTTTCACAAATTTACAAGTCTAGATAAATACATCATCTGATAAACTGAAAATACATAAGTACTATCCCCAAATAAGAGTGATAAACCATAGCGACTCAAGTCCAAGGCATACTTGAGCTATCCAAGGAAGCAGCTAAAATCCAAGCTAGGCTCCAGTATTCCCTCCCTGAGAACTTGGGGGGGGGGGGGAAACGGAAGAAAAGAGGCGAAAGAAAACAGGTCAGTCAAAAAGACTGAGTAAGCCCTGCTACGATCAGTCTATAAACTAATAAAGTTAACATCATGATGGAAACTGAGGTGATTATAGATAACAACATACTGGCATGAATAAATCAACTACAAGATAGATAAAGGTGTCATCGCATAAAGCAAGGTTAAGTTCTTGCACCACGGTGTACTAGCAAACCAATATAACAGGTATTGATCCCTTAGCCCAAACTTTGGCCCAATAACATGAAGTGACCTTAATATAAGGTCCAGCCCACGGTCTAGTCGATCGGCTCCTTATAAACCTAACACGTCAAGTGTTGGTGTCCATATGGCCCACATATGGTTGTAGTTAGTCTGTGCTGGGTCCACCTTTGGGTGTATCAAGCCCTCGGGTGTCAACCCCGGACACTTAAGCAATAATGCACAGCCCTAAACTACTGGTACCCGTGCCTCGAGTTTGTCCAACATCGGACTACGTGCACGTCCGTAGCCCGCCGGACCCGCACCGCTGTACCACTCGGCCATCGCCCTTTGGTCGCTTACATCAGTCCAGTAATCGTGCCCCGCCCTAGCCTAGCCTCTAGGGTTGTGAATGATACCAAACTGGGATTACTGCTGGAACAGACCACGTTGCTAGGGTTTCTAAGAGGGTTAAGTTTGATTTAACCCTTCACTAATCCTGGATTAAACTGGTTAAGTGTGGCTTAACCCCATTCTAATCCCTTGAACTCCCAAATGGATTAAACTAGTTAAGTGTAACCAACGGTTCAGAACTTAACCACATTCTAATCCCTCAAATCCCCAAATTGGTTAAGTATTAGTGGACCCTGACTTAACCCTAATCCTGAGGCATTAATTAATTTAATGCCCCGTAACCTCCCACATTAGACCTTGTTGTGGTTACTAGTTAGGCCGGGCGGGTCCGGGTAGCTTTACACCACAACTTGGTCTAACCTCGGGTCTTGGCACCCCATGACCAACTTCTCACATTGGGTCCTATTGTTTGTAGCCACCAGTTAAGCCGGTCGGTTCCGGGTAGAATTACGCTACAAACTCAACCCAACCTCGAGTTGGCCACACTTATGTTCTCTAAGTGTCATGTCCACTTTATTTCAAAACATAATTACAAGTCAACAATTACTTGGGTAGACCTAACTTAATAGGTAAATTCCCAATCTTATATTTTCATGTATTTTAAGTTTACCCCAAAACCCCCAACGTCATTCTATCGCTTACATATTCGTAGTAACGCATAAAGGATAGGAAGAGGGAACTTGGCACAACATACATGATAAACTTGCACAACAATCATGCATAACATGTTAGACTTGCACAACTTAGCATAGTGATCTTGCATATTACCATAAACATGCATAACATGTTAGACTTGCATAACTTAGCATGGTGAACTCGCATATTACCTTAATCATGCATAACTTGTCAAACATGCACAACTTGTCATTTTAAACTTGCATAAGCATGCATAACTTGTCAACATGCACAACTAGTCATTTTAAACTCGCATGAGCATGCACCACTTGTCAAAACATGCACAACTTGTCATTTTAAACTTGCATAAACATGCACAACTTGTCAAAACATGCACAACTTGTCATTTTAAACTTGCATAAACATGCATAACTTGTCAAAACATGCACAACTTTTCAAAACATGCACAACTTGTCATTTTAAACTTGCATAAACATGCACAACTTGTCAAAACATGCACAACTTGTCAAAACATGCACAACTTGTCATTTTAAACTTGCATAAACATGCATAACTTGTCAAAACATGCACAACTTGTCATTTTAAACTTGCATAAGTATGCATAACTCAATAAACATACAAATCATGGCTTAGCAAACTTGCATAAACATGCATAATTTATTAATCTTGCAAATCATGGCTTAGTATACATGCATAACTCAATAGATTTGCAAATCATGGCTTAGTACCCTTGCATAAACATGCACAACTCAATAAACATACATAAACCCCAACTTTCATCACACATTAACTTTAGAGTTTCTAAAATGAGGGTAAGAGGGCTTACAATGCTTATGCGAACTCAAATGAGTATAACAAATGCAAGGAACCCCTTATGCAACTAATTTAGACCCCCAAATGCAAGCAAACTTGACCAAGACTCCTCCTTTATGATGCCAATAGCAAAACAAGCCTTTAATGCAAGCTAAGGAGGATCATACAAGCCTAAATACCCTTGTATGCATGGAAATCTCTTAGGGATTTGTTTAGGAATTGTATGAAGAGGGTGGAGGCCATGAGAGTTTTGATTTTGGCATAGTTTAGTTACTAGATTGAATAATGAGTGATTTAGGGTAGGTTAGGGTCTTATTTATAGATTAGGCTAGTGATTTGGACCATAGGATTAACCCTAGATTCAATTAGGTCCATCAGATCCCGGAACTCTCTAGAAACAGACCACAAGACCCAACCTCAATCAGAAATGGTGCACCAGGCTAATCAGCCGGGCACCCCCTGTCGACAGGGCTGTCGACAGGGCAGTCGACATGCCCAGACCCCTGTCGACAGGCCTGTCGACATGGGGTCCTGGGCGGGAATTTTTCCCGCCTGCCCAGTTTGCCCTAGCCCATGTTTTTAATTTCAAATTTAAATCTGTTTTTACTTAGAAATTTTCTGCAAACTTCAATGGGCCTTAACTGGGTCATACGGACTCCGATTTTCGAAAACTCGGACTCTATTTCGCGTATTTTTCCGAGACGAACGCAATGGCATAGCCCGTTTCCCTTGATTCCCATTTTATAATTTAATTCTGCCTCAATTTATGTTATAACAGATTATTAAAAATACGGGTTGTTACATTCTCCCCTCCTTAAAGGATTTCGTCCCCGAAATCTTCAAGTTAGGAAGAACGTATCCTACCATCCAATCATCCATCTACTCAAAGCATCATCCACGAGCAATCATTGTCCTTACAAGATTCTAAATGCTGGATGAACATATGCAAAAGTGTGTGTATATGTACTTACCTAATGCAAAAATCAGGCGGTTGCTGATACAGTAAACCTCCTTAATGCATATGTATGTCAGTGAAATGAATCCATATGTATGCAAATTCCTAACATAATGTATAATATCTACATGCGTGCTTAATCATACATCCATATGCAACATCCATGTGATAGCATACGAATTTCATCCAAGAATAAGCATAAACACTCATGCACATGCAATATGAGGAGTGTGTGAGCCGATCTAGTGCCTAATCGTGTATAATGCATCCACGAGCAACCACTTGCAAACACTTGCAACCACTTGCAACCATCAAGCATAACATGTTTCAAATACATTTTTCATCCAAAGGGTTTCTACCTAAGGTTCTCATGACAAGATAGATACGATAAACTAGATAAACTCCTTCTTGGATTTTCAAGAAATCCATTCCCACTTTGACATACAGTACTAACCGATGAGTCTTAACCCCCTTATGGAGTTTACAACAGAAATAGGATCGAGAATGGGACCGAGAGGATATATGCAAAAGACAACTTGCAAGCAAGCTCCACAGGAAAACAAGGATCAAAGGTGCACTCTTAAAAAGAGATATGATGCGCGTGTCTAGTCTTCACTCTTCTTAGTCACGTTTCCTTGAGCTTAACTCCACTGTGCTTTGACTATCTTTCACTTCATGATTCCTTGGCTTCCTAACTCCTATTTCCCAAATTCGAGTTGGAACGCATTTCATTATCGCCTCTCGTCTTTCTTTTCCACTTATTCTTCTTTCTACATACTTGGCTTAAACCTACTATAACCTCATGATCTCATGCCAGCTCTCCAAAATTCACCAGTGAATCCTGGATCTCGTCTATTTACTATAAAGTATTCCATGCAACAGAACTTTTCTTGAAAATACCAATCCACATTGCCAGTTGCCCTTATAAACGTGATTTTCTATAACTCATGCTTAATCGAAATGAACCATCCGCCTATGAGTGATAGGCCATACCTAGATTCGATTTGCCTACCCATGGCTTCCTATAGGCTATTTCAAAACTGGCCAACTACTCGAGGGTAAACCGTTGCTAACCATGATGCAGTCCTCTCGCTCTTCACCGGACTGAAATGAGCACTCTTCGTGAGTCTACCTATTATGACCCATATACCCGTATTCCCTTTCTTTGATCTAGGTAGTCTATCCACATAACCTATCGAGATGTTTTCACACTTCCCTTGCGAAACCTCCAATGGAGGAAATGGCCCGCCGGGCTTCTATGACTTAGCCTTAACCTGGTGGCACGACATGCATCCTGAGACCGACTCGGCCACTTCCTCGAGTGATGCGCTTCTTCAAGAACCTTCTTTACCAAGTCTTTCACTCGAGGAACACATAATCTCTCATCGCGCCTTAGTCATCCCTTGTCATCAATAATATATCTAGTGAGGTGACTTAACATTTCGCCTCGAATCATCTGGTCCATGTTCTTGACTAACTGCGGATCTTCTTCCTGCGAAACCCCCTTCTTGATCCAGAAGAGTAAGTCTAAGCTCCGGGAATGCTAACTAACTAGCCAAACAGAGGAGGCTTCTTACTTCAATTGCCCTCCTCAGAGTTTTCCGGTTTTAAACCGCCAACAGAATCCACCGCTAGGCCTTACTTAGGAACTATGTGCCCAAGAAATCCAACTTCTTTCCTCCAAAGTGACATTTGGAGAACTTGACCTTCCACTGGTGGCTCTAAGCGTATCCATCTCCTTCTTGAGATGTCTAACATGCTCTTCCTCGTTCTTTTGAGGAGATCAAATATCGTCTACGACGACCCTGACAAACTTGTTCAAGGACTCCCTAGACACCCTACCCATCAAAATCACGTAATATGCGGGTGCCTTAGTCAGACCAAATAGCATGACTAGCCATTCTAAAACCCATCTAGAGTCCTAAACGCAGTCTTGTCAATTCCATCCTCAGCCATCCTAAGCTGATGGAATCCGGTAGCTAGATCAAAAGAAAACAGATGCTCCTACAAGCTGATCAACAAATCATTGATCCTTGGTAACGGTTATCTATTTTTCTCATGAAAATCAACACATAAGCGAAGCAAACCGGCCACATCAGTAGCGAATACTTCTGGAGCACCCTACTCGAAAATGCTTCGTCTCAGGAAGTTCTTCTCAAGCAACTCCTTGACTTGCTTTCTTAACTCTCATCTCGTGAGTTCATGTGCCTAACCGGCCACAAAACTGACTTGGTATTACCAACCAGATAATGCGGAAATCTATCCCACGTCTAAGGGTAACCCCTTCACTTTCCCCAAGATATCAGGATATTCTCGGACCACCCTCAAAGATTTCAAACTATTGATAGACGAGTTGAGGGATTTCAAGATAACATAGCATGACGGGACCCATAGGGTTACTAGAAATTTCTAGGGTATTACCGAGGCGGATCATGAGCCTCACAACCCTATATACAAAAACCAAGAATGGCTTCAAAACAGGACAACTATTCCATGCCCAAAACCAACCCATATCCCCCGAAACCGAGAATATAAACATCCCACGAGAATTCTATACTCAAGATAGAAATTTTCAAATCCACTCAGACCACAGACAGGCGGGCAGAACCCCCAATTGGATTTGAAACAGATACGGGATCATCAACTAGACTAGTACTTAGGTGCAAAACTTTCAACTAGATCAGATGAAATAAAATTATGCGATGTGCCAGAATCAAACAAAGTACGAGCAGAGAATGTAAACAAAACTTTCAACAGAAACACTACCTCTATCATAAGCTGGAAGAACGGTGTTGAGGGGATGAATTCGCCCTCCAGATAGTCCTGCACACTGAGTCTGACCATGCCCTTGTTTCCTCGGGCAATCCCTGCTGAGATATCCAAACTCACCACAAATGAAGCATTCGCCCCGCTTTCTCTTTTCCTTCTTCCTACATTCCCTGGCTATATGTCCAACTGTACCGCAGAAGTTACATTTCCTATTCCCTCTTGGCTTGTTCTTGCGGTTGTGGTTATTCTTGCCCCGTTTCCCGGAATTTACTCTCTTGTCTTGAGACTCATTCGCCTTGACCTCTTTCTTGTCATTGCTACCCTCTTCTTGAAGTAGGGCCAAATTCACTAAACTCTCGAAAGTCGCCCCCAACGGTATATGTGACATGGCCAAATCACGTAATGGCTCATTTAATCCTAGAGCAAAGTGTAGGGCCTTCTTCTGAGCTCTATTAACTAAGTCTAAATCGACACGAGCCAGTTGATTAAACTTATCTATGTATTCCCTAATAGTCATGTCCCCTTGCTTCAGTGATAAGAATCTCAGTCCAAACCTTCCTCTAAAGTCATCCCAAGTCTCAATTGGCCTGGTCGCGGTGGTGACTACCCACCAACGTGCAGCTTCTTCCTTTAGCAACCATACTGCCAGTAAAACCTTCCTGCGGTCACCTATATCAAAGGTGGCTAAAAGATCTTCAGTCTCTTTCAACCAATTCCTTGCCTCTACAAAAGTCTCGGCTCCAAAGAAATTCTTGCAACCCATCGCCTTAAAATCTCGGCAAATCTCGGCGAAGTCAATTTGAGGATGCTGAGGGGAAGGAGGAAGAGGAACATCAACTACGGGAGGAGGAGGAACAGCGGCCTCGACTGGGGAGACAACATTAGGGACACCCGGGACCGGTGCCGTGACTTCCAAGTACCGACGAAACCAATCGGGTATCGTTAATCCTTCGGGCAAGATGAGATTATCAGACATGCTGGAAACGAAAAGAAAAGAGTTCAAACGAGGAGTCAAAGGATAGTGCTAATGGCTTTTGGGGAATAGCCTTTAAAAACAACTAAACTTTTCTTTGGAAAATACTTTATACTTGGTTTTGAAAATAGTTTTTCAAAGAGTTTTAAAACCTTTTTATCCCTTCTCGTAAACCATATGCTCTGATACCAAATGTAACACCCCACCTCCGCCAGGGTCACTCGCAAAGGAATGCACTAGCTTTGGAGGGGCATTATTGGTAAACATGCATAATGATATAGCAAGGCAGGACATGACATATATATATATATATATATATATGTAAATAAACAGAGTAAGTAAATAAAACAGCGGAAGATTTATAAATCATTTCAAAACACAAGTCTGGTACATCAAAATGTCACTTTCCCAAATTTACAAGTCTAGATAAATACATCATCTGATAAACTGAAAATACATAAGTACTATCCCCAAATAAGAGTGATAAACCATAGCGACTCAAGTCCAAGGCATACTTGAGCTATCCAAGGAAGCAGCTAAAATCCAAGCTAGGCTCCAGTATTCCCTCCCTGAGAACCTGGGGGGGGGGGGAAACGGAAGAAAAGAGGCAAAAGAAAACAGGTCAGTCAAAAAGACTGAGTAAGCCCTGCTACGATCAGTCTATAAACTAATAAAGTTAACATCATGATGGAAACTGAGGTGATTATAGATAACAACATACTGGCATGAATAAATCAACTACAAGATAGATAAAGGTGTCATCGCATAAAGCAAGGTTAAGTTCTTGCACCACGGTGTACTAGCAAACCAACATAACAGGTATTGATCCCTTAGCCCAAACTTTGGCCCAATAACATGAAGTGACCTTAATATAAGGTCCAGCCCACGGTCTAGTCGATCGGCTCCTTATAAACCTAACACGTCAAGTGTTGGTGTCCATATGGCCCACATATGGTTGTAGTTAGTCTGTGCTGGGTCCACCTTTGGGTGTATCAAGCCCTCGGGTGTCAACCCCGGACACTTAAGCAATAATGAACAGCCCTAAACTACTGGTACATGTGCCTCGAGTTTGTCCAACATCGGACTACGTGCACGTCCGTAGCCCGCCGGACCCGCACCGCTGTACCACTCGGCCATCGCCCTTTGGTCGCTTACATCAGTCCAGTAATCGTGCCCCGCCCTAGCCTAGCCTCTAGGGTTGTGAATGATACCAAACTGGGATTACTGCTGGAACAGACCACGTTGCTAGGGTTTCTAAGAGGGTTAAGTTTGATTTAACCCTTCACTAATCCTGGATTAAACTGGTTAAGTGTGGCTTAACCCCATTCTAATCCCTTGAACTCCCAAATGGATTAAACTAGTTAAGTGTAACCAACGGTTCAGAACTTAACCACATTCTAATCCCTCAAATCCCCAAATTGGTTAAGTATTAGTGGACCCTGACTTAACCCTAATCCTGAGGCATTAATTAATTTAATGCACCGTAACCTCCCACATTAGACCTTGTTGTGGTTACTAGTTAGGCCGGGAGGGTCCGGGTAGCTTTACACCACAACTTGGTCTAACCTCGGGTCATGGCACCCCATGACCAACTTCTCACATTGGGTCCTATTGTTTGTAGCCACTAGTTAAGCCGGTCGGTTCCGGGTAGAATTACGCTACAAACTCAACCCAACCTCGAGTTGGCCACACTTATGTTCTCTAAGTGTCATGTCCACTTTATTTCAAAACATAATTACAAGTCAACAATTACTTGGGTAGACCTAACTTAATAGGTAAATTCCCAATCTTATATTTTCATGTATTTTAAGTTTACCCCAAAACCCCCAACGTCATTCTATCGCTTACATATTCGTAGTAACGCATAAAGGATAGGAAGAGGGAACTTGGCACAACATACATGATAAACTTGCACAACAATCATGCATAACATGTTAGACTTGCACAACTTAGCATAGTGATCTTGCATATTACCATAAACATGCATAACATGTTAGACTTGCATAACTTAGCATGGTGAACTCGCATATTACCTTAATCATGCATAACTTGTCAAACATGCACAACTTGTCATTTTAAACTTGCATAAGCATGCATAACTTGTCAACATGCACAACTAGTCATTTTAAACTCGCATGAGCATGCACCACTTGTCAAAACATGCACAACTTGTCATTTTAAACTTGCATAAACATGCACAACTTGTCAAAACATGCACAACTTGTCATTTTAAACTTGCATAAACATGCATAACTTGTCAAAACATGCACAACTTGTCAAAACATGCACAACTTGTCATTTTAAACTTGCATAAACATGCACAACTTGTCAAAACATGCACAACTTGTCATTTTAAACTTGCATAAACATGCATAACTTGTCAAAACATGCACAACTTGTCATTTTAAACTTGCATAAGTATGCATAACTCAATAAACATACAAATCATGGCTTAGCAAACTTGCATAAACATGCATAATTTATTAATCTTGCAAATCATGGCTTAGTATACATGCATAACTCAATAGATTTGCAAATCATGGCTTAGTACCCTTGCATAAACATGCACAACTCAATAAACATACATAAACCCCAACTTTCATCACACATTAACTTTAGAGTTTTTAAAATGAGGGTAAGAGGGCTTACAATGCTTATGCGAACTCAAATGAGTATAACAAATGCAAGGAACCCCTTATGCAACTAATTTAGACCCCCAAATGCAAGCAAACTTGACCAAGACTCCTCCTTTATGATGCCAATAGCAAAACAAGCCTTTAATGCAAGCTAAGGAGGATCATACAAGCCTAAATACCCTTGTATGCATGGAAATCTCTTAGGGATTTGTTTAGGAATTGTATGAAGAGGGTGGAGGCCATGAGAGTTTTGATTTTGGCATAGTTTAGTTACTAGATTGAATAATGAGTGATTTAGGGTAGGTTAGGGTCTTATTTATAGATTAGGCTAGTGATTTGGACCATAGGATTAACCCTAGATTCAATTAGGTCCATCAGATCCCGGAACTCTCTAGAAACAGACCACAAGACCCAACCTCAATCAGAAATGGTGCACCAGGCTAATCAGCCGGGCACCCCCTGTCGACAGGGCTGTCGACAGGGCAGTCGACATGCCCAGACCCCTGTCGACAGGCCTGTCGACATGGGGTCCTGGGCGGGAATTTTTCCCGCCTGCCCAGTTTGCCCTAGCCCATGTTTTTAATTTCAAATTTAAATCTGTTTTTACTTAGAAATTTTCTGCAAACTTCAATGGGCCTTAACTGGGTCATACGGACTCCGATTTTCGAAAACTCGGACTCTATTTCGCGTATTTTTCCGAGACGAACGCAATGGCATAGCCCGTTTCGCTTGATTCCCATTTTATAATTTAATTCTGCCTCAATTTATGTTATAACAGATTATTAAAAATACGGGTTGTTACAATGATAAAGCATAGCTTCTAGCCTCATCATCCGGTAAATGATAGAAATCGGGCAGGCAGCATGGCTAAGTCGGTCGCACCGAAGTATGGTGTATAATCACCTGATCTAGAGTTTCATTTTGCTTCTAAAAATCTATTGTTGATGCTGTCCCATTCGGGAAACGGTTGTTGATCCCAACCGTTGGTGATATACATTCGATACACTCAAGCGAAATGAGTGGTCGGTCATGTGTGGCTGGGTTGCAAGATGTTCTTGTTGAACCCAGTGTATTCCTCTCTAGAGGTACATGAGCAAAAGGTGGTTCCATACCTTGTCATAGTTGGAAATCCATTACCCAATACGTGCTTGCGGTTTTTGATTGTATACTATATATGTAGAACGTGAGATGAAAGCGTTTCTGATAGAAGATTATTATACTGTGTTGATAGACATTATTATAATATCAAAAGGTTTTAATATAAAGATATTTGGATTCTCATAAGGGAAAAACCCGTTCCGTTATGCGGCGTGGTCTTATGAGATATCGGTTACTTGTTCGAACTGTTTTTAAAACTGTTTTACTCATAAAAATTCCAAGACTGACCCGGAGTTTATTTTGTTGTTTTCCCTAAACTCTTGGGTGCCTAAATTTGTACGGGCATCAAGTAGTCCGGATTTACAGATATACTGGAAGAGCTTGGAGCAGGAGGCTTCAGGATTATAGCTATAGTTATTTCCGCTGTGTTGTAAGTGCTGTACTTTGATAATGATATGTATATTCACGTACAGATGTGTATTTCAAAGTTATGTTATGAAATATATTTATTCGTTCCGCTGTGAGGTTCGTGTTACTCTGGTATTGTGTTCTTCTTCTTCTTCTATTCTAATTTTCTATCTTATCTTTCCTCACCCTCTAATTTCTTTCACTAATTACCAGGATTTTTCGATGTTTTGATTATCGACATCATGCTTATGTCGATAACCATAGTATCTCAAAATCCGGGTCATTACAGTTGGTATCAGAGCTTAAGTTAAGAATTACTTGGCTCTGTGGCGTTACTCGGTAGAGATAGGGTTAGTAATACCCTAGACTGAGATTAAGTGTATATATATGAGTGAACGTATTTGTTATTTAATGTAAAATTGTTTTATTGTGGAGATTCATTGGTTGAGTTGTTTATGGGTTCTAGTCGATCAATTTGATCCACTGTATCGGTAGGAGTTGATAAACACTTGAATACGATGAACCGTCATGGTTTGTATTGAAAAGAGGGTAAATTAAAGTAAGTTTACCCAACGTATATTTTGATATATATTGGATATATTCTTTATGATTATAATCGAGTAAGATTATAAGTGAAATGGTTATGTAAATAACCAATCAGAATTCATATAAGTGAAATACGTGAAACCAGATGAGTTAAATCTGAAATTTAAACCAGAAATTGAATTAAAATTCTGGAAAAATTGGATAAGTTTTTTGTAAATGGATTAGGATTAAAAATAAGGAAAATTTAAGATCCTGGGAGATTTTAAATTGTTTTACAAGCAGTGTGAATTATATTTTGAAATGAATTTCAAAGTGGAAATGTTTAGAAATAGTTTTATAGTATTGAACTCGCTTCGATCGCTGGAAAATAGATTCTGATGATGACAGCTACATCATCAGTATTCATTTTCGAGTTGTATGTGACGAATTACTACCAGAGATAGTGTTTTGAAATTGTTTTGGGAAAGACAAGTGTGTTGAATTTCAAATGGGATTTATAATAAAGAATGAATAAAGAAAGTTTGAAATAGGAATTGAATATAGAATTTCAAAGGGAGTTTGAATATATGAAATTCAATGGAATTCAAATATGGAATTTGAATATAGAAATTCAAATGGAATTCAAATATAGAATTTGAATATAGAGAATATAAAGGAATTCAAATATAGGATTTGAATATCGAAAGTGAAAATGAAATTTGAATATAGAAGATTCAAATAGAATTGAAATGAAATTCAAGTATAGAATTTGAATAAGAGAATTGAAATGGAATTTGAATATAGGAAATTCAAATAGAATTAAAAAGGAATTCAATTAGTTGATAAACAAGTTAAAATATATTTGAACATGTTATACTCAAATATGAAGGTGAAATGGGCAAACCAGTAATTTGAAAATCACTTAACGAACTAAGTTAAAATGATTGGATTAAGTTGAAATGAATTAGTAATGTATAAATATACATGAGATAGGTATGGATAAGGATAATGCAAGAGTTATAAATAGATTGCTCGACAAAAGATATGTATTTAATTCATATATGAGATTTTATTCGCCGTATTGGCTAGCCGCTTGGCTTTTTCTTTTTCTTTTGGATTGGTGAGGGCCATGGGAGGCTATTTGAAATATCCCAATGCTCCCGATACAAATGAGGTTATGGCGAATTTTTCCAGGAATTTAAGGAGTTAGAATATTTTTAAGATAATTTGATAGTTAGAAATCAACGTACCGATATATATATATATACAAGTCGATAAGGAAACGAACTTAGAAATAGAATAGTAAAATCAAAATGGAAGTCTAGAATAAAATCTAGTAAGAATAGAAAGAGAAAGTGTATATGTGTTTAAAAGTGAATAAGTTGTTTTATGGTATTGATTATTCGAGTAAGTAGTCATGTCTGTTTTGAAGTTATAAATGTTATTCAGTCAAGGTCTGAGAGGTAGTTGTATCCCAACTTGATTGATTTCATTATTAACAAATAAATAGTAAGATTTCAGGCTCGAAGATCGATGTTGAATAAGAGTTAGTTGAATATAGTATTTGGGTTGTCGTAACGATGTTTTACACAACATCCGTTTTAACCCAAATAAGTGTAAGCTTGGAAATATAATAAAGAATATTTCCTAAGTATAGGAATAAACGAGATCAGAAAAGAGATAAGTAATTGGAGTATTTTCCAATTATAAATAGCATATATTTTCTAAATGTTTAGAAAATAAAGGAAGTGGATATTCGGAGTTTTCCAATTAACATAAAAGGCCAATATGGTTATTGAAAATATTTGGTTAACAAATATTGATAAAGAAATAGAGAAGTGATTTAACTAATGGAATATTAATTATGGGCTCAGTTGAATTTCAAAAAGGAAAATTTGATTTTTGAAAAAGTAAACTGTTTAAAAACTCCCAAAGAAAGACTGTTTGAATTAAAAACAAATTTAACAGAAATTTGTGAAAGCAAAATTGAATTAAAGTAAAGCCAGTAAAGTGGTAACTGAGATTGAATTAGAATGATATCAAGACGAATTGGATTGTGAGATTCAAATTTGAAGTGTAATATGATAATCAAGTTAAGAGTTGGGAATCGAGAAGAAACCCGAGTTGAAATGATATTTGGCTCGGATATAAGCGAATGGTTGTGTTGGAGATAAAAGTGATTGGGATATCCGTTGTATATGTTGAGTTGATAGCATATGGAAGTAATAGAGTTGATTTGCCCGACAAAAAGGTACAAGTTTATATTTCATATGATATGAGATTTTGATGAGCCGAATTGGCAAGCCGCTTGGCTGTTTGATTTTCTTTTGGGATGGAGATGGCCCAGAGAGGCGAGTTGGAGTTTGAGATATTGACCAGTACAAAGGAGGTGCTAGCGAAATGTTTCGAAGAGTTAAGGCATTAGAAAATTTTCAGGATTTTTGAAAATTTTTGTTGATAGGAATTAATCAATAATTAATTGAAATTAAAGTGGTCCAGTTGGAAACTAAAGTTAAGAAGTGAACAAATATGTTCTAACCAGTCGATAGGGTCGTCCTCTACCTTTTAGAAATTTCGAGGACGAAATTATTTTAAGTGGGGAAGATTGTAATGACCCGCATTGGCAGAGGTATTATGATTAATTTATTTAATTATATAAATGGTGGGATAGTGAATTAAATGGTCGTGGAATTAAATAATGGTAAATTTTTTATTTAAATAATATATTTAATTCTGAGATAATCAGAATTGGCCGAAATGACGATATGGTGCGAACCGGATCATTTGTGATATTTAATTCAGCTTGGAATTGAATTTGAATAACGAATATATTCAATCGTCGACAGTTGAACGTATAGTTTATAATATAATTATAAACGAGCTTGAAATGGCGCGACAGTTCGCGATTTAGCGATTTGAACTTCAACTGAATGTACATGATTCGTTTTAAATCAGATTTCTGTGAAACAAGAAATGTAAGGAGCTGGTGGAGTATATCTTTCTAGTGGAAGAGAAAAATCAGGATTTCATCGTGTAGATTTTTAGATATCTCCAAATCAAATTTTAAATAGTCGCTATAGAATCGTTTATCGACTGTAACGGTTTATTCGATATAACTAGAGATCAGGTTTGAATTTAGACAAGGTTCTTTTGGGAAGTAGTGATAATTTAATTTTTATAATTTTATGGAAATTTTGAATTAATTAAATAAGCAACTTTTTATTTGGAGTATTTGGCACCCTGTATCGACATTTCGGGGTTTCACAATATGAGTTCATCTACCGGTATTATTACATTTTTGGAACTAGAGCACATCACTCATTTCAATGGTATTTTTGGTTCTGTCCATAACAGTCCCTACGTGAACAGAATATTTCATAGTACGGTACACTATGTTTTTAACTTAAACAAAACTAAAACTGAATGGTTAACTGGTCAAACGAACTCGAAATTCAACGAAACAAGTTTCTTACGAAACCTTAGGAAGAGGTCTAGTGAAACGTCAAGGCCTCATATTTTTAGGATTTTTTCTGTAATTTTAAAGAATTAATGCTCAGTGTTTTTCATCGATATTTTCTAAAGGATTTTCGCAAACGGTGTCGGAATTCGACGAAACCTATTCCATTGGATCTGGAATATCTTTTTATGCTAGGGATAGGTATTAGATCTTAATTTAAAGATTTATCTGTGTTAGTTTTAAGCGTGAAATGAATTAACAAAAGAATACTCCGAGAATATTCCCTACTCTAAAAATATCTCCTACTCCATTCCTTGGTCAAACAGAAGGCCACGCAGTTTTATTTTTTAACCGCTACTTTTCTTCGACGTGGAGCAATCCTAATCAAAACAAAATCCCCTATATAATACCTTAAACGATTTTTAAACCTAATCTTTTAATCACTTCGGTCCATTTTGTTTCCGCCGCTATTATCTTGGAAAACGCAAGATACAAATATCAAATCCAACTTCGGGGAGTTCGAGACATTGCTAAGCAGCTTGAGTTTCAACTGGATGTGATGGTGGTCGCGAATCTGGAGATGAGGGTAAGCTTCGAGTGAATGGTGAAGAGTTGTGTACGGAAAGAAGGGAAGCATGCCGGGTGGTGTTCTGAAACACGGTGCTGCATGCATGAATGCAACGTGAAATGGGAGTGATGTGTGCTTGCGGGTCTGTTCGTGATGAGGGCGTTGAGCTGATGTAAGTTGCGGACGTGGGGTATTGAGGAAATCGTGAGATGGGGGGTAAAGTTGGAAGAAGGGTGTGATGATGTAGATTGGTCTAGAGGGTAAACGTAAAGGAAAAGGGGGGGGGGGGGCGAACGTGATAAATATGGATGAGGAGAGAAGGAAAACGAGGAGTAGGTGGGGTTCGTAACATCTGTTACGTGAAGCTAGGAAAAACAAAAGTGGACTGCCATTTGAGATTCAAAAAGGAAAGGCGATCGAGTTTATGTCTGTGGGTTCCAGCGTGGAGCTGGGGAGACGTGTTTCAGGTAGATTAATGGAGTTGAGGCAGGGACGGTGACTGGAAAGTGGAGCTTGAGGTGGCAAGTTCCCTGGTGTGGTCGTCTAAGGCGATGGAGGGCAGAGGTGATAAGGGGAGGCGGTCAAAGAAGAATCGGGTCGGTGATGCAGGGGAACTCAGTGATTTAGATTGGGGGAGACATAAGTGCGGTCACGTTCAAGAGACTCATACGACGTCAGATCAACGAACGACCAGGCGCGTTAGATTCATAATGGAAAACACTACACACTGGAATTGGATGGAAATGATTCGGAACTTGTCTTGAAACATGATAAAATATAACGTCAGATCGGAATCAAGAACAGTTATCGTTATTTAACGGTTTCCGACCAATGTGAGTAAATCTCACTAACTTTGAACAGTTTATAATTTCATGTTATATTTTTAGAACTGTTAGGTATTGGCTGATTTACTGTATGTTGACTGTTTGATTGAACTGCTAGTCTGTTAGTTAAATTTCTATATTGATTCTGTTTAACAGAATATATCATACGGAACTGAAAAGTGATGTTATCTATATTGTTTAACATCTGTGATGCAGGGAAACAGGTTGGAGGAATCCAACTGGATTCCTTAACATTTATTTTACTGTTTTCATATATTGTGATATATGATGTGTTATATAATCTGTTATGGATTATGGGTGTTGAAATGATGTTGATCATTTTTATTCGATATTTTAAATATCATAAAAGACCCTGGGATGTTAAAAGAATTATTTCAATGTATATTGAAATAAAGGGAGTTTATAAAATCAACAGATTTTATAAAAGGAAATATTTCGAAAGTAAATAAAAAGGGAAAAATGTTTTTAAAACGAATAGAGTTTTATAAAAAGGAAATCATTTGTAAAGTGAAGAACCGTTACTAAAAGTAAATCTTTATAAATGAATAGTTTATTCGAAAAGGAGTTAATCGAATTAGTTATTCGAATAGAATAAAGGAAGTTATCAAATAAAGTAAAAAGAGCTAATCGATGTTAGTTTAATCGATTAGTGTTAAAGTAAAAGGAGCTAATCGATGTTAGTTTAATCGATTAGCGTTAAAGTAAAAGGAGCTAATCGATGTTAGTGTAATCGATTAGTGTTAAAGTAAAAGGAGCTAATCGATGTTAGTTTAATATATTAGTGTTAAAGTAAAAGGGAACTAATCAATGTTAGTTTAATCGATTAGAGTTAAAGTGAAAAGAGCTAATCGATGTTAGTTTAATCGAATAGAGTTAAAGAAAAGGAGCAAATCGATGTTAGTTTAATCGATTAGAGTTAAAGTAGAAAGTAATGTGAGCTAATCGATGTTAGTTATTCGAATCGAAAGTAAAATGAGTTAATCGAATATAGTTATTCGAATAGAAGCAAATGAATTAATCGAATATAGTTTATTCGAAGAAAGAAAATGAGTTATCGAATATAGTTTATTCGAAAGGAGTTAACTCAAATAGAGTTAATCCAATAATGTTAGTCGAATAGAGTTAATTGATAAGGGTTAATCGAATAGAGTTAAGTGAAAAGATTCAATCGAATATAGCTATTCGAAGGAGGGTTAAGTAAGGAAGTTAGTAAAGGGATATAAAGTGAACTTTGCCAATTTCAAAGTTAGAAATGTTTTTCAGTTAAGGTCTCAGAGGTAGTTCTACCCCCAACTTGATTGACTTCGTTTTCAACTAAGGAATAGTTAAGGTTCGGCAGTAAAGGAAATGGTTTGTTTAAACATCTGTCTAAGTCCAATGAAGAAGCTTTGGAAATGTTTTCCAAATAAGAAACCAGAAATGTTTTCTAATAAAGAAACAAGAAATGGAAATGTTTTCCAATGGTAATAACATATATTTTCTAATTTTAGAAAATAAGAAACGTTGAATATAGGGAAACAGGAGATAAGTAAATTAATGAAATAAAGAGATAAATGTTGAATGATGTTTGATCGATATAAATGTTCCATTTGGAAATGATATCGTTGTTTGCACACCTTTTTTTCTTCGATAGTTAAATCACAGACTATCGAAGTTTCGACCATTTTAACGTTGTTAATATGGAGAGACCGGTTGGCTTATTATCCAAAGAACCACTATGTATCGGCATAAGCGTTGCGAACCATACATGCCAAAGGAAATTGAAGACGGAGTTATGCAAGGGCTACCCTATTTACAGAATAGTGCCTTTGGTTTATCCTGCTCCCGGATGACTTATATGGACGGATGTCTGACAGAGTATTTCCAGACGATCATGTATATTGATTTCTCCGACCGTACCAAGAGTGGAAGCGGAGAAGGATACTTCTTTTAGCTAACGCGTAATGTATGGTTGAGGACGTCAATCGGTGATTTGATGGATTTGACGATGTGTCATTCAAAGTGAATCTGGTATGATGATAAAGCATAGCTTCTAGCCTCATCATCTGGTAAATGACAGAAATCGGGCAGGCAGCATGGCTAAGTTGGTCGCACCGAAGTAGGGTGTATAATCACCTGATCTAGAGTTTCATTTACTTCTAAAAATCTATTGTTGATGCTGTCCCATTCGGGAAACGGTTGTTGAACCCAACCGTTGGTGATATACATTCGATACACTCAAGCGAAATGAGTGGTCGGTCATGTGTGGCCGGGTTGCAAGATGTTCTTGTTGAACCCAGTGTATTCCTCTCTAGAGGTACATGAGCAAAAGGTGGTTCCATACCTTGTCATAGTTGGAAATCCATTACCCAATACGTGCTTGCGGTTTTTGATTGTATACTATATATGTAGAACGTGAGATCAAAGCGTTTCTGCTAGATGATTATTATACTGTGTTGATAGACATTATTATATTATCAAAAGGTTTTGATATAAAGATATTTGGATTCTCATAAGGGAAAAACCCGTTCCGTTATGCGGCGTGGTCTTATGAGATATCGGTTACTTGTTCGAACTGTTTTTAAAACTGTTTTACTCATACCAGTCCCATGACTGACGCGAAGTTTATTTTGTTGTTTTCCCTAAACTCTTGGGTGCCTAAATTTGTATGGGCAGTCAAGTAATCGGGATTTACAGATATACTGGAAGAGCTTGGAGCAGGAGGCTTCAGGATTATAGCTATAGTTATTTCCGCTGTGTTGTAAGTGCTGTACTTTGATAATGATATGTATATTCAAGTACAGATGTGTATTTCAAAGTTATGTTATGAAATATATTTATTCGTTCCGCTGTGAGGTTCGTGTTACTCTGATATTGTGTTCTTCTTCTTCTTCTATTCTAATTTTCTATCTTATCTTTCCTCACCCTCTAATTTCTTTCACTAATTACCAGGATTTTTCGATGTTTTGGTTATGGACATCATGCTTATGTCGATAACCAAAGTCACTCAAAATCCGGGTCATTACAATTCAACACATGAATTTCAACTCGAAGAATGAATTTCAATTCAACACATGAATATTCTCTATAGTTGTATATATATAAAAATGTGATTTTTATCGCTAAATCTATTTGTTTAAAATTCGAATAATATTCAACACATGAATTTCAACTCGACGAACAAATTTCAATTCAACACATGAATATTCTCTATAGTTGTATATATATAAAAATGTGATTTTTATCGCTAAATCTATTTGTTTAAAATTCGAATAATATTCACCACATGAATTTCAACTCGACGAACGAATTTCAATTCAACACATGAATATTCTCTATAGTTGTATATATAAAAATGTGATTTTTATCGGTAAATCTATTTGTTTAAAATTCGAATAATATTCAACACATGAATTTCAACTCGACGAACGAATTTCAATTCAACACATGAATATTGGTATTAACATATGTAACTAATTTCAACAAATGAAAATTATTCTAACATATGAATATTTCAGAAAATTTCGACAGCATAACGGCAGGGTAGTTAAAACCAGGACCGTCCCTAGTACGGCTCCTCGCTCAACCTTAAAACCTCGCGGTTTTTGACAATGGGGATCATGCATCTAGTTCGCACGCAGGCGGTATGTTTTATTTTCATTTCCACAATCCTATTCTAATTTGTTTCAAACACAAGAGGGTATTTTTCAACCGCAAAGGTATTTTTCAACCACAATATCAACCACAAACAATTATTTCCAACCATTCGTCATACCATATAATATCACGCCAATCATAAGCAATAAATATCGTCCATGGTTTGTGGACGAGGGGAGTGTATATATATATATTATTTCTATAATTCACTTGCATTTCATCACAATTCAAAGAATATATGTTTCATTCAACGCCTGTATAATTTATACATCGCTCATATAACTTATACAACACATGTACATGAGGTATACAATGCGTATATAATTTACACTTCGCTTGTATAATTTATACAACACGATTCCATTCACACAATTTAGTTTAGATTCCTCACATTGGTTTTTTGAAGTGCTAAAAATCGTAGGAAGATCATAAAAATCTGCGGATTCTGCTAGATGGTAGAGAGCCTCCGTGTGGTCCCGATGTTTCCTGTTTCATTGAATTTCGTTAACACACTAAAAAGATAAGATTTTTCAAAGATTTGCAACACTTAAAAGTGTTATATTCAATTCAGAAATTCAAAGCAGAAGGGTTTGCAAACCTTCGAAACTAGGTTTAGAATTTAAATCAAAACCGTAGCTCGATGTCCAGATCAGACTATACGACGTCAAAGAGCTACGAACAGGCTTCCTATCGGCGGTGGTGGCAGCGAACTCGGCGGCTCCTATGGCGATCGGCAGCGCTCCAAAGGGGCGAACTTCCTCGAGGTAGATCGACGCGAATACTACACGATTTCTGTCGTGGCTTGTATTGATTGAAAGAGGGGAGGAAGGCGATCGGAATTGTCAACTGGAGGCGGCGGCAAAATTGACTGTGGCGGCGGCGATCGAGGTGGGAAGGTTTGAACGATTTACGTCGTTCGTTCGTGGGGGTCGATCGACTTTTTCTGAAGTGAGAGAAAATGAATGATATTTTCTTATTTTTTATATTTTTAAATTCCTATAATACCCTTTCTGGCCAACGTACACCACTTTCAACCCAACGACAATCGCCCCTAGCTAAATACCCCCATTCCGGATACAATGGGATATGTTTTGTAACACCCTACGTCCGTTAGTGTCACTCACCAAGGGAATGCACTATGTTCCGTGGAGCATTTAGGATAAAAGATGCAGATAAATTACAAGACAAACAGAAATTAAACAGGGGAAGATAAAACTTTCCTTTATTGATAAAATAGTTTGTACAAAGATTTCTTTACAATATCAGAGTGTCATCTATCTTACAAAATAAAGAAGCACAATAATACATTTATATTCCCCAATGTAGCAAGAACCAGCCATAGCATCTGAAAAGAGAATCCAAGCAAAAGTTCGGCAAATCTTCAAGCTGGGAAAGAGTGACAGTCCAACTTAACCTGAGCTATACTATTCCTTCCTTTACTACCTGGGTAAGTTCAGTAACTTCTAGCATGTGAACATAGAAAATCAAATGACATGAATTAACTGAATACAAGATTACACCATGATGATAGGGTTGGCAAGATCAGAAAAGACTAACACAAGATATGCTAAGCTAAGATAAACTGGATATGCTCTAATTCTTTCGCCGCTTCGCTATTTCCTTGTTATACGGGTTTCTATATCTCTGCACCGCCTAACTAGTGTCCCAACTAGTAACGATAACGTGATCCCAATCCCAGTAGTTTCCATTGCCATCAGGCATCCATTTATTTATTTGTTACCTAAATTTAATCTATGGTTTTCTACAAAGGACTTTCCAGATTCCACTAGAGTTTACGCTGTCTGCTGAATTCTTCTCGAATTCAGGATTTATGCCACCTAGTTCAACTAGGAATTATGATACCTCTCGAACGATGCCCTCAAGTCCAGGACACGCTACCTAGAGTGGTATATGTTCCTATACTTCCCCACGCATGTATCGCAAATCGTTATCGCTTGTCTAGATGCACATGTCCCATAATGTGCGGTCCGAGTCCTGTGTCAGGGCAAATCAAGGAACACATGACTCGGTCAGGAGCTTTCAGATATCTGCCGATGCAGATGCTATGGCCTGTTTTTATTTCAGTGGCTATGGTCCCACTTGACCCCTCCCTCAACTAATGAAAGGCACACCTTGTAAAATGAGAACTATATGCCGGCCCCTGGTGCCCCACTATCCTATGGCCATCCTCACCCATAACTAGATAGCAAGTATATGGTCTTTTGGAGTTCTCCGCCTTTCCGCTTCACGTATCTCGACTGACTCAAGATGGATGGTAGACGACGAATCGCTATCACAGGGCTACCGTTTTCTCACCGAATCACGCCGGTCCATCCTAGTCTTTAGGTTGCCATGTATTGCAACCAAGGCATACCCCAGGTTCTTCTACGCAGACCTTAACCTCTGTGGGCCCAGGCGGATCATCTGCAGCCTCACAGAGGGATACCAAGGGTACCCTCACGTCCCTCGAAGCCTCGGGCTTCATAACCCAATTCGTTGGAGCCTTCTTTCTACTCAGACAGACATTCGCTCCTTCCCGTGTCATACTAAGAATTACTACATAGTTTTACTAACTAAGATTTACCACTTAGTTTCCAGAATCATTGTTTTCTAAGGTTTACTACTTAGCTCCCTTTCCCGCCAATTTGGATTGGTTAAGTGTCATTAGTCAATTCAAGCCAACTTAACCTACCTCATTTATCCTGTTAAACTGGTTAAGTGTTGTCCGTAACTCATGTTGACTTAACCATACCACAAACCAAGTTGTATTGGTTAAGTATTTACTACTTAACCCTACCCATTCACCCTGTGTTGGTTAAGTGTTCCTTTATAACTTAACCTTGCCCGTCTGTTTTAACTAACATGTTATTAATGGTTAAGTATTACCCCTTCATGTCTTAGACTTAACCCTATTCCTTTATCACAATCCGACGGTTAAGTGTTCAAGTTTACTTAACCCTACGATCTTGTCCAGCTAACTTATCAAATTGGCTAAGCGTATTTACTTTACTTAACCCCACCTCCTAGTCATGTTAATTTGGCTAAGTGTATTAACTTTACTTAACCCCGCCTTCCAGTCTAGTTACCATGTGAAGTTGGTTAAGTGTCCCTATGGACTTAGCCCTCCCATCCTAGCTTAACTGTGTTAAATTGGTTAAGTGTTCCTATGGACATAACCCTCCCATTCTAGCTTAACTGTATGGCCCTAACCCCACCCACTAGTCTAGTTATTATGTTGAATTGGTTAAGTGTCTTAGTGATCTTAACCCTACCATTCTTGTTCTAGCTTTAATTTAATAGATTAAAGCCACAACCACTCACATTAGACAAATATTGTTGCGATTACTGGATGTGCCGGTTGGTTCCGGGCAGATTTACATCGCAACTCAGTCTAACCTTGGGATAGGCCTATTCGTGTTTTCTAGTTCAAGGGTTTTGACAAATTTTCAAATTAGGTTTTGAAAGTAACCATCCCGTTCGTCGGATCTGTTAGGGATAGCCAGGGAGAGCAGGAAACTTGTATTCTCCAAACCCAAGCCTAGACACTATATTCTATGTCACCATAGAACTTTCTGGCATGTTATTAAAAGAGTTGTCGTCAATAAACCTTTCTTTTGTATATAAATAAATTGCTAACAACTTATCGTCAAAGCCCACTATTCCTTTCGGAATAACTTTTGGCCTATACCATATTCATTTATCATGCTTACTAATAGACTTGTATTCTAGGCCCAACTCTTTATTTGCCTATCTTATAGTTTATAGTAATTTAGGTTAAACACCCCCCCCCCCCCCTTTACAGTTTGTGCCAAAACTAGATTTTACATTCTAGTTTACAGTTTATGCCGAACTAGATTTCATATTCTAGTTCACCGTTTGTGCCAAAACTTAATTTGCATACAAACTACCTATTCTGTGGCCCACTAAACCCTTTTCCATTTACGCCCGATGTATGTAAATTATGCTAACATACTTATCCTGCTTAATTTAGCCACCCAATTCTGGTTTAATATTCTAATTTCAGTTCATTACCAAAACTAGACTTGTTGTTCTGATTTTCATCAAATTATGCCAATTTCCAAGTTCAGTCAATTTCATGTTTTTCCTCAAAACGTATTCCCATCGTTTGCATAATCGTGGTTCAACCTAGATTATAAATAAAACTGGATTCGTGGATACAAGGGAATGAGCCAAAATGCCATCAAAGAACGGACATAACAATTGGCATAAGATGACAATTCACAGACATGGCAATATTACGACATGAAAAGGGTTGAATATTATAGGTTCAAGAACATGGGTAGACCTAACTTAATAGGTAAATTCCCAAGGTCTGAAACCAAGAATAGACAGAGTAGGTTCAAGAACACGGGTAGACCTAACTTAATAGGTAAATTCCCAAGGTCTAAAACCAAAGAAAACCAAGGACAAGCAGAATAAATAATCAGGTTTAGACCCAATCTCATAATCACAGAACTCAAGCAACGCTTTCCTAGTCATGAATCATAGGTGTTTAATCACAAATGTCCTTGTTTTGTCATAGGCAGTAGTTTATGTTTCCTAATCCAAGGCATAGGTTCGGTCAAGGAAATAATCCTCACAGTAACAGTCACAGTCATAGGCAATGTTCATGTAACACCCCGAATTTTAGTTAATACTAAAATTCACTAATTACAGAATAAATAATCTCAGGTGTGGGAATTAGGGGAAACGGGCTGCGTCATTGCGTTCGTCTCGGAAAAATACGCGAAATAGAGTCCAAGTTTGCGTAAAACGGGTACCGTATGAAAGAGATATGGACGAACGAAGTTAGGCAGAAAAAAAACCAGAAACAGGCCAGAATTGCACTGGCGCACTTGTGAAGTGCGCCAGAACAAAGATGCACTGGCGCACTTGTGAAGTGCGCCAGTACAAAGATACACTGGCGCACTTGGGAAGTGCGCCAGTGCCGAGCCAAGAAACCTGCACAGTTCTGGAAAGTTCTGTGGTTGGGTGCACCAGTTTGGGGTTTGGGCTTGGTCTTAGGGCTGGTTTCTGGAAGGTGCCGAAATCTAAGGGTCCTAATCTAATTTAGGGTTAATCTAAGGGCCTAAAACACTCACTTAATCCTATAAATAAGACCCCAACCCTACCCTAATTCATTCATAATTAAATCTTGTAACTAAACTATGGCAAAATGAAATTTGAGCATGGCCTCCACTAGTTCATGAAGGAGTTGCAAGCAAATCCCTCTCAAATCATTCTCTAATCCATTCTAAGTATCTTAATCTTCTTCATTAGCTTGCTAATTGTGTTTTGGTGAGTTTCTATCACTTTAACATCAATTGTTAAAGTAAGTAGAATGGGTGTAATGAGACTTATGGTCTTGAATGCGGATTTGTGAGTTTGAATCATGTATGATGATATGTTACTCCATGTTGTTCTATGATTATGCATATGTGATAAGTTGGTTTATGCATGCTTAATAAGTTGATTTATGCATGTTTAACAAGTTGATATATGCATGTTTAATAAGTGGATTTATGCATATTTAATAAGTGGATACTTATGCAAGTCATGTATATGTTTAAATGCAAGATTTATGTGATATGCAAGTTATGCATGCTTATGCGAGTATATGAATGTTTATGCAAGATATGTATATGCTTAAATGACATGATATGCAAGTTATTCATGTTTATGCAAGTATGTGAATGCTTATGCAAGTATGTGAGTATTTATGCAAGTTATGTGTATGCTTAAATGCATGTTTAACATGTTATGCAAGTTATGAGAATGCCTATATGCAAGTTCAACATGTTATGCAAGATATGTGTATGGTAAAATGCAAGCTCATGTGCAACATGTTATGCAAATCATGTGTATGATAATATGCAAGTTTGGGTTTATATGTAGTTGGGTTAATATATGCTCATATATGCAAGTTGACATCCTCTTAACCCATGACAAAGTTGTATGTTAAACCCATGATATTTGTAATGATCTTCCCCTTTGTTATGTCATGAAACGCGAACGATTTACGTGGGGAACGATGGGGTTGGTAAATATGTTAATAAATGAATGTTTGGGTATGATTAAGCATACCATAAAAATAAATTACCATAAGTGGGAATTTACCTATTGAGTTAGGTCTACCCCATGGGAATTTACCTATTGAGTTAGGTCTACCCATGTTATGGAAAACTTGATATTAATTAGGGATAATTAATATGGGGGTGATTAATTAGGTGTAATTAATCGACTAAGACACGAGGTTGGACTCATTTGTAGTGTAAAACTGCCCGGACCCGACCGGCTTAACCAGTTGCTACAAATGTCAGCCCAATGTGAGAGGTCTTAGCCATAAATTAAATACGTGATTAAGGTAAAGACACGAGGTTAGACTCTGTTATGACGTAAGACTGCCCGGATTCTACCGGCTTAACCAGGCGGTCATAACAGCCAGTCTAATGTGGGAGGTCTTTACGGGAGATCACGGTCTTAATTAATTAAGAAACACTTAACCATAATAGCATGTAGTGGGACATGAGGGGTTAAGTGGGTGCCTTGGGTGGCATGAGGAAATTTGGTGGTTGCCTTGGGTGGCATGAGGAATCTAGTGGGTTGCCTTGGGTGGCAATAGAAAAATACGATTAGAATACTTAACCAAGTGGAAACATGTAATTAAACATGATTAAAGGGTTAAGTGGGATACACTAGATATTTGACAAGCTTAAGTGGGTAGCTTGTGGGGGCCCATTTCAACCAATATCCCAAACGTATCTTTGTGGGCTCGACCCATGTCGAGTGACGGGACACGCATATTGGGCTTGATTATAAGAGGCCAAAACGGGTTAGCGGTGGCAACGCAAGTCCAACGGGCTTCATATGCGTGTGTGGGCCCGGGCTGGTAGATAAGCCGTTGTTGCATCGTGTAGATATAAAGCCGTGCACCGTTAGTATTGGGTAGCCACTTTAGGGGAGTGATACACCCCACTGTGGGACCAGCATGGGTATCTACGGTAGGGAGCCGATCGATGGGGAGTAGTGGGTACACCTAATGAAGATAGGGGCAGACGGCACCTATGTAGGGGTACACGAAACTACTGGGTAAGAATTACTGGGTACACCTAGTGGAGATAGGGACAGACGGCACCTATGTAGTGGGCTAGGGGTACATGAAACTACTGGGGAAATTTTGGAAGGGATCAACCTTTAAGTAGGAATGACTGGTGTGGTGCAGTTAGTAATTATCCTTGGGTGGGTAGATGCGTCCTGACGGTTATCTTAGTTTACCCTAAGTCTACCAAGCTGCTTAGTGTAGCCATTTATCCCCAGACATTACCGTAGGTCAAGTTTATGTCTTCTCTGGTTACTTTAATGATTGTATTGTTAAAGTTATAGGACTCACTCAGACTTATGTCTTACCCCGTTGTTTTTATTTTTTTTCCCAAACCTCAGGTCCTACGGTGGATCCTAGCGGTAGTAGAGCTTGATCGGATTTCTGTTTCCAGTCTTGAGGAGCTTGGGTAGATGTAAAGCTCCAGTCATCCAGTTATCTTTTCTTTTCTTATGGCTATTGTATGAGAGAGTGGGATTATGTACTTCTTTATTTGGACAGATATTGTACTTGACTTTTATCATGGTTTTATGATGTAACCAGACATGTTTATTTCCGCTGTTATGAGATGATGTTTAAAATTTCAAATACTATTTATATCTGTCTTGGTGTAATTTTTCTGTTCTATATTCACTAAAATACTCCACCGATGCTATGGCATTCCCTTAGTGAGTGACTATAGCGGGCGTGGGGTGTTACACGTGGTATCAGAGCAAAGGTTACCGGAACAGATAAAATTTTTAGAAAACTATTTTTCTAAAAACATTTTTGGAAGAGATATTTTCAAAAACATGTCTTTAAAAAGAAAAGTTTTTGAAAGAAAAGCATAATCCCCAATAGTCATATCTATATCCTTCGAATTCTCCGTTTTGAATCTTTCCTTTTCATTTCAGCATGGCTGAGGATCTTAACTTCCCGGAGGGTGTGACGGTACCAGTATGGTATAGGAGATTGATGGAGGCTAGGGCCACCACTGCGGGTCCGGCAAATGTTCCTCCACCAACCGTAGCACCCGATCTTCCTCCTCCCCCTCCTCCTCGCACGGATACTTTTGCTAAGACTTGCAAGGAATTTCAAGCTATGGGAGGGAAACCTTTTCAAGGATCTGAAACCTTTGTGGAGGCTAGAGATTGGCTTAAGGAGGTGGAAGAGTTGATAGATATCTTTGAGATGGAAGAAGGGAAGAAAGTCAAGTTGGCTGCTTGGTTAATGAAGGGAGAGGCCTCATTCTGGTGGGAGGTCACTAATGGAGAACGCCCCGTTGACTCTTGGGCGGATTTTAGGCAAAGATTTGTGGCAAAGTTTCTCTCAAGGGCGGAGGAAAACTTGTATATGGAAAGATTCTTGACTCTAAAGCAAGGAAATCTCTCGGTGAAGGAATATGTCAACAAGTTTAATCAATTGGCAAGGTTTGGCCTAGATATGGTGAATACACCGGAGAAGAAGGCTTTGAGGTTCGTGAAAGGCTTGAATGAACCGATGCATGGGTTGGCCATGACTCATATACCTATGGGGGCCACCTTCGAGAAGCTAGTTGACATGGCACTCATGCATGAAGAAGGGAAGGGTCCCAATGCTAGTCAGGCGCCCGAGAAGAAGGGAGATCAAAAGAGACCTCAGCAACAACAGCAAAACAAAGGTGGGAAAGGCAACGGTGGCAAGGGTAAAAAGAAGAAGTGTTTCAATTGTGGGACACCTGGCCACCTAAGCAAGGATTGTCGCAAGAAGAAGAAGACTGGCTGCTTCCACTATGGCGAAGCAGGGCATCTAGTGAAAGACTGTCCTAAGAAAGGGCAAAGGACGGGATCTACCTCAGGAGGACAGGTGCAAGCTCTTATGGCACCGGGTCAGGCTAAGGGGCAAGTACAGGCTCTCGCGGTTCCACCGATTCAGGAGAGAGGTAGAACTATTTCCGTGGAAAGTCTGGTTTTTCTATTTGATCATCCTGTCCGTACATTGTTTGATTCAGGCGCATCGCATTCTTTTATCTCATCATCATTAGTTGAGTCACTGCACCTAGACACCAGTCTGGTAGATGATCCCTTGGTTGTTTCAAACCCAATTGGGGGCTCCACTTATTTATCCATGATATGTTTGGGTTTGAAGATTTCTATACTTAGCATTGAGTTTAGATGTGATGCTTTTGTGTTGGGCTTCACGGGCTATGGGTTGATTTTGGGCATGGACTGGTTATCCAGTAATGGTGCCGTTCTTGATTGCGAAAGGAGAGTTGTTAGGCTCATGACCCGCTTGGGTAACTCTCTCGAGATTTCTTGTAACCGCAGGGACTCTGTTATGCTAAGTTATCTTGAATCGCTTGACGCTTCGGTCGAGAGTATGCAATCTGTTAGAGTGGTCCGGGAATATCCGGATGTGTTTGAGGAGGTGAAGGGCTTACCTCCGAAGCGGGAGATTGACTTCCGAATATATTTGGTGGATAATGCTAAACCGGTATCTTTACCAGTGCGCCACATGGCTCCTCGTGAGAGGAGGGAACTCCATAAGCAAGTAGGGGAGTTGCTTGAGAAGGGGTTCATAAGACGGAGCATATCGGAGTGGGGTGCTCCAGTAGTATTTGCTACGAAGGCGGATGGGTCCCTCAGACTTTGTGTAGACTATAGAGAACTCAACAAGCTCACAAAGAAGAATAGACACCCATTGCCGAGAATTGATGATCTTTTCGATCAGTTGGTTGGCGCTTCAGTATTTTCTCAGTTGGACTTGGCCACGGGGTTTCATCAGTTGAGGGTGGCTGAGGATAGCATAGACAAGACTGCCTTTAGAACTCCGGATGGTTTCTATGAGTGGCTGGTGATGCCATTTGGGTTGACGAACGCCCCTGCATACTTTGTTGATTTGATGAGTAGGGTGTTCAGGGAGTTCCTTAATAAATTCGTGGTGGTCTTTGTGGATGATATCTTAGTATTTTCTAAGAGTGAGGAAGAGCATGCCCTACATCTTGGGGAAGTGTTGAGGACTCTTCGAGCACATAGCCTTAAGGCTAAATTCTCTAAATATCACTTCTGGAGGAGGGAAGTGCGGTTCTTGGGGCACGTGGTCTCCAAGGAGGGGATAGCTGTGGATCCCGCGAAGGTAGTATCAATTCAGGATTGGAAGGTTCCGAAGAATGCTACCGAAGTAAGAAGTTTCTTGGGGTTGGCGGGTTATTATAGGAAGTTTATTAAAGACTTCGCGAAGATATCAGCCCCATTAACCCGCTTAACAAAGAAGAATCTTGTTTTTACATGGAACGTAGATTGTGATGATGCGTTCCGACGGTTAAAGAGAGCTTTAACCACGGCTCCAGTTTTAGTGTTGCCAGATGGGAGCAAGCCATTTGTTGTTTATACCGATGCTTGTGGAACAGGTCTTGGCGCAGTCTTAATGCAAGAGGGAAGGGTAATAGCCTATGGTGGAAGGCAGTTAAGGCCACATGAGAAAAATTACCCTACCCATGATTTAGAGTTGGCTGCTATTGTTTTTGCGCTTAAGATCTGGCGCCATTATCTTCTTGGTGAGAGATTCGAGTTGTTCACCGACCACAAATCATTAAAGTACTTGTTTTCTCAGAAGGATTTGAATCTGAGACAGCAAAGGTGGATGGAGTTCTTAGCATCCTATGATTTCGAGATAGCGTATACCCCTGGCAAGGGTAATGTGGTGGCGGACGCCTTGAGTAGGAAGAGGTTGTCCTTAAGTAGATTGTTTGTGGAACGACGAAACTTGGAGTTTATCTCGATGTTTGATTTCAGACCTTCCATTGATTATGTACCCGGTTTGCTAGCTTCCTTGGAAGTTAGGCCTACTCTTTTGGGGCGGATTGGGGAAGCCCAGAGGGACGACCCACAGTTGGTTGAGTTGATAGAGAAGCTCATAAGGGGGGAGTCGTCCAGCCATTTGAGTAGATACACCCTAGACGGCAGGGGGTGTTTGCGTAGAGACGGTAGACTTTGTGTACCGCTGGATGAAGGGTTGAGGAAGGCTATTCTTGATGATGCACACCGTTCTAGGATGACCATTCATCCCGGTGGGGATAAGATGTACCAAGATATGAAGAGGGTTTTCTTCTGGGCCGGTATGAAGAAAGATGTGGCCGAATATGTAGCTCGATGCTTGGTATGTCAACAGGTGAAAGCAGAGCAAAAGAAACCTGGTGGGTTGCTTCACCCATTGGAGGTTCCGCAATGGAAGTGGGATAGCGTCTCGATGGATTTTATTGACGGGTTACCCAGGTCGAGGAAGGGTAATACAGGAATCTGGGTGGTGGTGGATAGACTTACTAAGAGCGCTCATTTCATACCTGTGAAGAGCAAGAGGACTGCTCCATGGCTAGCTTCAGTATATCTTCGAGAGATAGTTCGATTACATGGGGTACCCTCTAGCATAGTAAGTGATCGAGATCCTATCTTCACTAGCGAGTTCTGGAGAAGTTTGCAAGAAGTAGTGGGGACTCAATTGTGTCTGAGCACCGCATATCATCCTCAGACAGACGGCCAGACTGAGAGGGTGAATCGTGTTCTAGAAGACCTTTTGAGGCTTTGTATCTTAGATTTTGGAAGTACATGGGAAGAGCATCTTCCATTGGTGGAGTTCGCATATAATAACAGCTTTCAGTCCAGTATTGGTATGGCTCCTTTCGAAGCTCTCTATGGAAGGCCTTGTCGATCACCTACATGTTGGTGGGAGTCTACGGATAAGATCTTGCTTGGGCCTGATATGGTTAGGGAGACTTCAGAGAAGATCGATTTGATTCGAAGAAGGATGAAAGCAGCGCAGGATAGGCAAAAATCTTACGTGGACAAGAGAAGGACGGATCTTGAATTTGAGGTTGGGGATATGGTTTTTGTCAAGGTATCTCCGTTAAGAAATGTTGTTCGCTTCGGATCCGTTGGGAAGTTAGCACCGAGGTTTGTTGGGCCGTTTCCTATCAAGGAAAGGATTGGACGGATGGCATATAGGGTGGAGTTGCCCGACAGACTTAGTGGTGTTCATGATGTATTCCATGTATCACACCTGAGGAAGTGTTTACATGAGACCGCAGAGGTGGTAGAGCCAAGCTTGCTTAGAGATGTAGAGGTTGAGCGTGATGCGACGATTCGACGAGCTCCTACTCGCATCCTTGGGTCAGAGACTAGGAAATTGAGGAATCGAGAGGTTCATCTAGTCAAAGTGCAATGGGGAGAAGATGAAAGCAACGCAACTTGGGAGACGGAAGCGAAGATGCGTTCATGGTACCCATTTCTTTTTGAGGGTATGTCTTTACTTTCTCCTTTATCGTTTGACTAGTACTTATCTTATCTTTAGTATGTCCTCTCGTTAGTACCTTTGACCTTTAGATAGGATAAACCTATGGTTGAAACATGTGTTTGAGACATGTTATGGTTGATGGATGCAAGTGGATGCAAGTGTTTGCTAGTGGTTGCTCGTGGATGCATATACACACACTCTAGGCACTAGATCGGCTCAGTCACTTCATATTGCATATTGCATAAAATTGTGTGTGGGAAAATATATTTATGGATGAATAATGGTTGTGTTATCACATGGATGATGCATTTTGGTGAATGATTGTGCACTCATGTAGATATTGTATGTGTCGATAGGGTTTCTCGCATACATAATGGATGCATGGCACTATCATGGTTTGCATATGTTCATACATTAGATAGGGAACATATACACACACTTTTTGCATATGCTCATACATCATTAGAAATTATTTTAAGGACAATGGATGCCAGTGGTTGATGGTTTGAGTAGATGGTTGTTTGGATGGTAGGATTTGCATTCTCCTTAGCTTAAAGATTTCGGGGACGAAATCCTTTAAGGAGGGGAGAATGTAACACCCCGAATTTTAGTTAATACTAAAATTCACTAATTACAGAATAAATAATCTCAGGTGTGGGAATTAGGGGAAACGGGCTGCGTCATTGCGTTCGTCTCGGAAAAATACGCGAAATAGAGTCCAAGTTTGCGTAAAACGGGTACCGTATGAAAGAGATATGGACGAACGAAGTTAGGCAGAAAAAAAACCAGAAACAGGCCAGAATTGCACTGGCGCACTTGTGAAGTGCGCCAGTACAAAGATACACTGGCGCACTTGGGAAGTGCGCCAGTGCCGAGCCAAGAAACCTGCACAGTTCTGGAAAGTTCTGTGGTTGGGTGCACCAGTTTGGGGTTTGGGCTTGGTCTTAGGGCTGGTTTCTGGAAGGTGCCGAAATCTAAGGGTCCTAATCTAATTTAGGGTTAATCTAAGGGCCTAAAACACTCACTTAATCCTATAAATAAGACCCCAACCCTACCCTAATTCATTCATAATTAAATCTTGTAACTAAACTATGGCAAAATGAAATTTGAGCATGGCCTCCACTAGTTCATGAAGGAGTTGCAAGCAAATCCCTCTCAAATCATTCTCTAATCCATTCTAAGTATCTTAATCTTCTTCATTAGCTTGCTAATTGTGTTTTGGTGAGTTTCTATCACTTTAACATCAATTGTTAAAGTAAGTAGAATGGGTGTAATGAGACTTATGGTCTTGAATGCGGATTTGTGAGTTTGAATCATGTATGATGATATGTTACTCTATGTTGTTCTATGATTATGCATATGTGATAAGTTGGTTTATGCATGCTTAATAAGTTGATTTATGCATGTTTAACAAGTTGATATATGCATGTTTAATAAGTGGATTTATGCATATTTAATAAGTGGATACTTATGCAAGTCATGTATATGTTTAAATGCAAGATTTATGTGATATGCAAGTTATGCATGCTTATGCGAGTATATGAATGTTTATGCAAGATATGTATATGCTTAAATGACATGATATGCAAGTTATTCATGTTTATGCAAGTATGTGAATGCTTATGCAAGTATGTGAGTACTTATGCAAGTTATGTGTATGCTTAAATGCATGTTTAACATGTTATGCAAGTTATGAGAATGCCTATATGCATGTTCAACATGTTATGCAAGATATGTGTATGGTAAAATGCAAGCTCATGTGCAACATGTTATGCAAATCATGTGTATGATAATATGCAAGTTTGGGTTTATATGTAGTTGGGTTAATATATGCTCATATATGCAAGTTGACATCCTCTTAACCCATGACATAGTTGTATGTTAAACCCATGATATTTGTAATGATCTTCCCCTTTGTTATGTCATGAAACGCGAACGATTTACGTGGGGAACGATGGGGTTGGTAAATATGTTAATAAATGAATGTTTGGGTATGATTAAGCATACCATAAAAATAAATTACCATAAGTGGGAATTTACCTATTGAGTTAGGTCTACCCCATGGGAATTTACCTATTGAGTTAGGTCTACCCATGTTATGGAAAACTTGATATTAATTAGGGATAATTAATATGGGGGTGATTAATTAGGTGTAATTAATCGACTAAGACACGAGGTTGGACTCATTTGTAGTGTAAAACTGCCCGGACCCGACCGGCTTAACCAGTTGCTACAAATGTCAGCCCAATGTGAGAGGTCTTAGCCATAAATTAAATACGTGATTAAGGTAAAGACACGAGGTTAGACTCTGTTATGACGTAAGACTGCCCGGATTCTACCGGCTTAACCAGGCGGTCATAACAGCCAGTCTAATGTGGGAGGTCTTTACGGGAGATCACGGTCTTAATTAATTAAGAAACACTTAACCATAATAGCATGTAGTGGGACATGAGGGGTTAAGTGGGTGCCTTGGGTGGCATGAGGAAATTTGGTGGTTGCCTTGGGTGGCATGAGGAATCTAGTGGGTTGCCTTGGGTGGCAATAGAAAAATACGATTAGAATACTTAACCAAGTGGAAACATGTAATTAAACATGATTAAAGGGTTAAGTGGGATACACTAGATATTTGACAAGCTTAAGTGGGTAGCTTGTGGGGGCCCATTTCAACCAATATCCCAAACGTATCTTTGTGGGCTCGACCCATGTCGAGTGACGGGACACGCATATTGGGCTTGATTATAAGAGGCCAAAACGGGTTAGCGGTGGCAACGCAAGTCCAACGGGCTTCATATGCGTGTGTGGGCCCGGGCTGGTAGATAAGCCGTTGTTGCATCGTGTAGATATAAAGCCGTGCACCATTAGTATTGGGTAGCCACTTTAGGGGAGTGATACACCCCACTGTGGGACCAGCACGGGTATCTACGATAGGGAGCCGATCGATGGGGAGTAGTGGGTACACCTAATGAAGATAGGGGCAGACGGCACCTATGTAGGGGTACACGAAACTACTGGGTAAGAATTACTGGGTACACCTAGTGGAGATAGGGGCAGACGGCACCTATGTAGTGGACTAGGGGTACATGAAACTACTGGGGAAATTTTGGAAGGGATCAACCTTTAAGTAGGAATGACTGGTGTGGTGCAGTTAGTAATTATCCTTGGGTGGGTAGATGCGTCCTGACGGTTATCTTAGTTTACCCTAAGTCTACCAAGCTGCTTAGTGTAGCCATTTATCCCCAGACATTACCGTAGGTCAAGTTTATGTCTTCTCTGGTTACTTTAATGATTGTATTGTTAAAGTTATAGGACTCACTCAGACTTATGTCTGACCCCGTTGTTTTTATTTTTTTTCCCAAACCTCAGGTCCTACGGTGGATCCTAGCGGTAGTAGAGCTTGATCGGATTTCTGTTTCCAGTCTTGAGGAGCTTGGGTAGATGTAAAGCTCCAGTCATCTAGTTATCTTTTCTTTTCTTATGGCTATTGTATGAGAGAGTGGGATTATGTACTTCTTTATTTGGACAGATATTGTACTTGACTTTTATCATGGTTTTATGATGTAACCAGACATGTTTATTTCCGCTGTTATGAGATGATGTTTAAAATTTCAAATACTATTTATATCTGTCTTGGTGTAATTTTTCTGTTCTATATTCACTAAAATACTCCACCGATGCTATGGCATTCCCTTAGTGAGTGACTATAGCGGGCGTGGGGTGTTACAGTTCATAGGCAATGTCCATAGTCATAGGCAATGCTCATAGTCATAGGCAAATGTTCATAGTTATAGGCAAATGTTCATGGTCATAGGCATATGGTTTTAAGGTCCATAGTCTCATAGTCATGGTCTATATTGTCCTTGAATCATAACAGTTCTCAATTAGGTTCAAGAGTATAGGCACTGATTCGAATAGAGAGAGAGAATTGGCATATTCTTTTATTCCTTTAATTTCATGTCACGAACAAAGGAAAAACGTTCAAATCTAGAAATAACTGACTTACAGAGATTAATCAGAACAGAAAGATGGCGTTGCTAAGATTCGTAGAAAAAAACAGTCGTCGAAGTCATTTGAACCTCCTGTTGAATCCTAGCTTGAATCTCTTCTTCTTGAAAGTCTTTTGAGCAGCATCTTCTCGTCTTGTTTTATTTTATATATATATATTTATTTATATATTTTAGAGGAGGAGAAGAAGCCATGTCTAACTAGAATCTTTGCAGCATAAGGGTGGAAATGAATTGTGAATAAAGAAGAAGACCAGGGCTATTTATATAGTGTAGCAGTCAACGAATCTGCTCAGAAGGGTGTCCAAATACAGAGAAACGAATCTGGTGAAGAAAACAGGAAAAACAGGGGGGGTCGACCCCCAGGTCGACTATGTAGTCGACCTGGTTGACCCAGGTGGACTACCAAGTCGACCTGGGTAGCCCAGGTCGACTACCCAGTCGACCTGGGTGTCTTGGGCGGGAAAATTCCCGCCCTCGCCAATCCGGCCCGATTTTGAAATTTGAATTTGACCTGTTTTGAATTTCGAACTTCGCTGATTCTTCCGGAGCCCATATCTCCCTCATACGGACCCCGATTTATGCAAACTCGGACTCGTTTTCATGCAGAATTCCGAGACGAACGCAATGGCGCAGCCATTTCCCTTGATTTTTATTTTAACTCTTAATTTTGCCTTGATTTGTGAATCTTAGCGTTATGGAATTACGGGGTGTTACATTCTCCCCTACTTAAAAGGATTTCGTCCCCGAAATCTTCAAGTTAGGAAGAATGTGTTCTACCATCCAATCACCCATCTACTCAATCATTCAATCACAGGCATTCACTGTCCTTAAAGGATTTCTAATGCTTTCATGTTCATATGCATAGTGTGTGTGTATATGTCTTTATCTAATGCAAAATTAGGCGGTCTACTGATTCAGTCGACCTCCTAAATGCGAATCATGTCAGTGCCATGCGTCCAATCATGTATGCAAGCATCCCTAGTTTTGTAAATACTACATGCATGCACAGCCATTTATCCATATGCAACATCCATATGATAACATATCAAGTTCAACTTACAAACAAATACATATCTGTAAATGCAATATGAAAGCGTCTGAACTGATCTAGTGCCTAATACGTATGCATATGCATCCACGAGCAACCACTAGCAACCACTTGTAACCATCAACCATAACATGTTTCAAATACATGTTTACATCCATTGGATTCTACCTAAGGATCGAAGATACGAACTAGGTGATATATTTTGGAAAGAGAGAAACAATTATGCGTAAAGCTCCTAAAACAATGAAATCAAGGATGCACCCTCAAGAAAAAGGGTATGATGCTAGTATGTAGCCTTCTTGAGCTTTACTCCACTGTATGTTAACTAATTTAACTTCACGATCGTGAAGTTCCGGATCTCCATTTCCAAAATAAACAGATGTCAATCACGGTACCAGGTATACGTACTAAGATGATTAGAGGTTTCGCTCTTATCCGCCGTGCCAGAACTATAAGAGTCGAAAGGTCACTGCGTGATCTTTGGAGTGCCTACCACAACTAATCATCTCTCATGTAAACCATCCTAGTCTAACTCGACATTCCTCAAGTACAAGCCCCAAAGGCCTAAACCAATATCAGACAAGCACCCAAGGAATATCTCCTCCGATTTTAGATGATCTACGTGAGATGATATAAGCAAACTCGATAGCTATTCTCAAACTCCTACTAACTAAAAATAGACTGGTCGGACCACCAATTGGATTTGTGACTCTAGTGGGATCTTTCTACTATAAAAGTACTATGGTGCAGAGACCCAACTATGGAAGTGGATATGAACAAATGAGAAGCACTAAAACCAAAGGAAAGAGTACAAACAGAAAACTAGACTCTTCCAACCGGACTACCTTTCTCCTAGGTACGCTTGGTGGTGAAAGCATGTACTTGTCCTTTTGAAAATCTCGTCCTCGTTCTAGCCCTTGTCCTTAAGTATATGCCATATCATACCCTAGTAAAGATACTTCCTGTTGTCTTAGGTTCTATAATTTCTTCCTCCTTCGTGAGCTAAATCTACATTCATGAATTCCTCATCCTAGGGTTATGCTCCTTAGCCAAACTCCTCATCCCCTTCCGTGTGTAGTCAAGTTGACAAATCTCTCGTAAACTGCCTCCATCGTCCGGAAAACCCTATAAGCTTCGAAAGAAAACTGCCCGAAGATGAAACAACTACGGCTATGGATGGAAGCCGGGCACTACTTTGTCCTTCAATGAGGTTACTTCCCAGAAAGCCAGGAGCCCAGAGACTCAAGAAAGAAGGAGACAAGAATTTAAACAGAGGAAGAAAAGATATTGCGTATGGCTTTGGGGAATATGTCTTTAAAATAAATCTTTTCTCTTGAAAATGCTTCTTTAAAAACCGTTTTGAAAATAATTTTTCAAATCCTTTATCTGATCTGGTAACCTTCAGCTCTGATACCACATGAAACACCCCACGTCCGTTAGTGTCACTCACCAAGGGAATGCACTAAGTTCTGTGGAGCATTTAGGGTAAAAGATGCAGATAAATTACAAGACCGACATAAATTAAACAGCGGAAAATAAAACTTTGCTTTATTGATAAAATAGTTTGTACAAAGATTTCTTTACAATATCAGAGTGTCATCTGTCTTACAAAATAAAGAAGCAAAAAAATACATTTATATTCCCCAATGTAGCAAGAACCAGCCATAGCATCTGAAAAGAGAATCCAAGCAAAACTTCGGCAAATCTTCAAGCTGGGAAAGAGTGACAGTCCAACTTAACCTGAGCTATACTATTCCCTCCTTTACTACCTGGGGGGGGGGGGGGAACGGAAGAAAAGAAGACGAAAGAAAGACAGAGTTAGACTGAAAGCCTGAGTAAGTTCAGTAACTTCTAGCATGTGAACATGGAAAAACAAACGACATGAATTAACTGAATACAAGATTACACCATGATGATAGGGTCGGCAAGATCAGACAAGACTAACACAAGATATGCTAAGCTAAGAAAAACTGGATATGCTCTAATACTTTCACTGCTTCGCTATTTCCTTGTTATACGGGTTTCTATATCTCTGCACCGCCTAACTGGTGTCCCAACTAGTAACGATAACGTGATCCCAATCCCTGTAGTTTCCATTGCCATCAGGCATCCATTTATTTATTTGTTACCTAGATTTAATCTACGGTTTTCTACCAAGCACTTTCTAGATTCCACTAGAGTTTACGCTGTCTGCTGAATGCTTCTCGGATTCTGGATTTCTGCCACCTAGTTCAACTAGGAATTATGATACCTCTCAAACGATGCCCTCAAGTCTAGGACACGCTACTTAGAGTGGTATATGTTCCTATACTTCCCCACGCATGTATCGCGAATCGTTATCGCTTGTCTAGATGCACATGTCCCATAATGTGCGGTCCGAGTCCTGTGTCAGGGCAAATCAAGGAATACAGGACTCGGTCGGGAGCTTTCACATATCTACCGATGCAGATGCTAAGGTCTGTTTTTATTTCAGTGGCTTTGGTCCCACTTGACCCCTCCCTCAACTATTGAAAGGCACACCTTGTAAAATGAGAACTATACGCCGGCCCTTGGTGCCCCACTATCCTATGGCCATCCTCACCCATAACTAGATAGCAAGTATATGGTCTTTTGGAGTTCTCCGCCTTTCCGCTTCACGTATCTCGACTGACTCAAGATGGATGGTAGACGACGAGTCACTATCACAGGGCTACCGTTTGCTCGCCGAATCACGCCGGTCCATCCTAGTCTTTAGGTTGCCATATATTACAACCAAGGCATACCCCTGGTTCTTCTACGCAGACCTTAACCTCTGTGGGCCCAGGCGGATCATTTGCAGCCTCACAGAGGGATACCAAGGGTACCCTCACGTCCCCTCAAAGCCTTGGGCTTCGTAACCCAATTCGTTGGAGCCTTCTTTCTACTCAGACGGACATTCGCTCCTTCCCGTGTCATACTAAGAATTACTACTTAGTTTTACTAACTAAGATTTACCACTTAGTTTCCAGAATCATTATTTTCTAAGGTTTACTACTTAGCTCCATTTCCCGTCGATTTGGATTGGTTAAGTGTCATTAGTCAATTCAAGCCAACTTAACCCTCCTCATTTATCCTGTTAAACTGGTTAAGTGTTGTCAGTAACTCATGTTGACTTGACCCTACCACAAACCAAGTTATATTGGTTAAGTATTTATTACTTAACCCTACCTATTCACCTAGTGTTGGTTAAGTGTTCCTTTTTAACTTAACCTTGCCCGTCTGTTTTAACAAACATGTTATTAATGGTTAAGTATTACCCCTTCATGTCTTTGACTTAGCCCTATTCCTTTATCACAATATGACAGTTAAGTGTTCAAGTTTACTTAAACTTACGGTCTTGTCCAGCTAACATATCAAATTGGCTAAGCGTATTAACTTTACTTAACCCCACATCCTTGTCATGTTAATTTGGCTAATTGTATTACCTTTACTTAACCCCGCCTTCCAGTCTAGTTACCATGTGAAGTTGGTTAAGTGTCCCTATGGACTTAGCCCTCCCATCCTAGCTTCACTGTGTTAAATTGGTTAAGTGTTCCTATGGACTTAACCCTTCCATTCTAGCTTAACTGTATGGCCCTAACCCCACCCACTAGTCAGTTTATAATGTTGAATTGGTTAAGCGTCTTTGTGAAATTAACCCTACCATTCTTGTCCTAGCTTTAACTTAATAGATTAAAGCCACGACCACTCACATTAGACAGATATTGTTGCGATTACTGGATGTGTCGGTTTGTTCCGGGCAGATTTACATCGCAACTCAGTCTAAGCTCGGGTTAGGCCTATTCGTGTTTTCTAGTTCAAGGGTTTTGACAAATTTTCAAATAAAGTTTTGAAAGTAACCATCCCGTTCTTCGGATCAGTTAGGGATAGCCAAGGAGAGCAGGAAACTTGTATTTTCCAAACCCAATCCTAGAGATTATCCTCTCTATCACCCTAGAACTTTCTGGCGTGTTATTAAAAGAGTTGTCGTTAATAAACTTTCTTTTGTATATAAATAAATTGTTAACAACTTATCCTCAAAGCCCACTATTCCTTTCTGAATAACTTTTGGCCTATACCATATTCATTTATCTTGCTTACTAATAGACTTATATTCTAGGCCCAACTCTTTATTTGCCTATCTTACAGTTTATAGTAATTTAGGTTAAACACCCCCCCATTTACAGTTTGTGCCAAAACTAGATTTTACATTCTAGTTTACAGTTTATGCCGAACTAGAGTTCATATTCTAGTTCACCGTTTATGCCAAAACTTAATTTGCATACCAACTACCTATTTTGTGGCCCACTAAACCCTTTTCCATTTACGCCCGACCTATGTAATTTATGCTAACATACTTATCCTGCTTAATTTAGCCACCCAATTCTGGTTTAATATTCTAATTTCAATTCATTACCAAAACTAGACTTGTTGTTCTGATTTTCATCAAATTATGCCAATTTCCAAGTTTAGTCAATTTCATGTTTTCCCCCAAAACGTATTCCCATCATTTGCATAATCGTGGTTCAACCTAGATTATAAATAAAACTGGATTTGTGGATACAAGGGAATGAGCCAAAATGCCATCAAACAACGGACATAACAATTGGCATAAGATGACAATTAACAGACATGGCAATATTACGACATGAAAAGGGTTGAATAGTATAGGTTCAAGAACATGGGTAGACCAAACTTAATAGGTAAATTCCCAAGGTCTGAAACCAAGAATAGACAGAGTAGGTTCAAGAACATGGGTTGACCTAACTTAATAGGTAAATTCCCAAGGTCTAAAACCAAAGAAAACCAAGGACAAGCAGAATAAATAATCTGGTTTAGACCCAATCTCATAATCACAGAACTCAAGCAACGCTTTCCTAGTCATGAATCATAGGTGTTTAATCACAAATGTCCTTGTTTTGTCATAGGCAATAGTTTATGTTTCTTAATCCAAGGCATAGGTTCGGTCAAGGAAATAATCCTCATAGTCACAGTCACAGTCATAGGCAATGTTCATAGGCAATGTCCACAGTCATAGGTAATGTTCATACTCATAGGCAAATGTTCATACTCATAGGAAAATGTTCATGGTCATAGGCATATGGTTTTAAGGTCCATAGTCTCATAGTCATGGTCTATTTTGTCCTTGAATCATAACAGTTTTCAATTAGGTTCAAGAGTATAGGAACTGATTCGAATAGAGAGAGAGAGAATTGGCATATTCTTTTATTCCTTTAATTTCATGTCACGAACAAAGAAAAAACGTTCAAATCTAGAAATAACTGACTTACAGAGATTAGATCAGAACAGAAAGATGGCGTTGCTAAGATTCGTAGAAAAACAGCCGTTGAAGTCATTTGAACCTCCTCTTGAATCCTAGCTTGAATCTCTTCTTCTTGAAAGTCTTTTGAGCAGCATCTTCTCATCTTGTTTTATTTTATATATTTATTTATTTATATATTTTAGAGGAGGAGAAGAAGCCATGTCTAACTAGAATCTTTGCAGCATAAGGGTAGAAAAGAATTGTGAATAGAGAAGAAGACCAGGGCTGTTTATATACTGTAGTAGTCAACGAATCTGGTCAGAAGGGTGTCCAAATACAGAGAAACGAATCTGGTGCAGAAAACAGGAAAAACAGGGGGGTCGACCCCCAGGTCGACTATGTAGTCGACCTGGCTGACCCAGGTCGACTACCCAGTCGACCTGGGTAGCCCAGGTCGACTACCCAGTCGACTTGGGTGTCTTGGGCAGGAAAATTCCCTCCGTGGCCAATCTGGCCCGATTTTGAAATTTGAATTTGACCTGTTTTGAATTTTGAACTTCGCTGAATCTTCCGGAGGCCATATCTCCCTCATACGGACTCCGATTTATGCAAACTCGGACTCGTTTTCATGCAGAATTCCAAGACGAACGCAATGGCGCATCCTGTTTCCCTTGATTTTGATTTTAACTCATAATTCTGCCTTGATTTGTGAATCTTAGCGTTACAGAATTATGGGTTGTTACATGTTTCGTTGGCCAATTCGATTGTTGCAGCCAGTTATTTTTCAAATTAAAGTATAAAACATTTTATATTCAATTTGAACGTACATTTCAATTTGCCAGGGCCACAAACTGAATCGAAAAATTCAAGAAAAATAAACCTAGCATTGTTTTGACGATACGGTCCCAACAAAAGCAGTTTCGTCGAATTCTGAGCTCATATGCAAAATGTCCATTTTCAGGTCGACCCATTTTAATAGAAATTGACCAATCACATTTTCTTTTGCCCCGCTCACATACTAGCTTCAAAAATTATGAAATTTGAAACCTAGCAATAGTTTGACATCGCGGACCCAACAAAAGTGGTTTCGTCGAATTCCAAGGTCGTATTCAAAATATATATTTTCAAGGGCTATATATGCTATATAGCGATCTTTCTGAAAATTCATTTGGCCATAACTTTTGATTCCCGTTATGAGATTTCGATTTTTTAGATTCGTATAAAAGGTATTCATAAACAGATTTAAATATTTTCAGTTTCACTAAAATCTGTTATATTTTCCACCTGGTATAGTCAGACAAAGTTTGTATTCAAATTTTCAAACTGCCTCACTATTCCCAATTCTTTATTTTATTGAAATCTGCTATTTCAATTATTCAAATTCATTGACAATAACCAATAATAAAAAATTTAAATTGGTTCACATTTTCCGGGTTATTACACCTACCCTTCGTTGTGCCTCTTTCCCCAAATTATGAAAATTAATGGCCTCCGATTAGAAGCTTTAATCCCCAATTGGAAACCGCTCGTCATCACCATTCCACCACCATCGTCAGTCGCCCTATGAACCGCAACCACCTCTCAGCAACGCTCGACACCCTCTTCCCCAAAGAATGTCACCAACACTCGGCGCCGAGCCTCCATCTCTTCACTTCCTTCGTACTTTCCCCTCACCCTCTCGCGTTTTGGAAAACTGTGACAAGAGAGGAAAACGAAGACGATGAATGGTGTCATAACTCGACGTTGTTTCCTCCAACTTTCCATCTTCAGCTATCACCTACGCCCATTATCTACGAGAAGGAGAAGCATGGCAGAACAGTAGTGGCACGGGCAACTGGAAATAACGGCCTTTCCCATCCCTCCATCTCCGGCAATTGCAGCCACCGTGACGCTCTCTTCCGCCCCAAAACCGCCGAGACCGTGCTCCATTCTTTTGCATGAGCTCCGTCCATCATAGCAGATGGTAAGTTTAACTTACGATCTAAACTTTTTGTCAAGTTAGTAAATTTCGTAATTCACTAAGGATAACTAGTTACTATTACATGTTGGTTGCCATTGATTCGCTGTCTTAACTGGAGTTTGTATGTTGTTTGTGGTTGTTCACCAATGTATCATACTCTATTCGTGTATACTGTTGCGATTATACCCTTTAGTTCGCAACAGTAAATATTTACCCAGTTTGCACCGTTGCTAGGATCGATACTTTTGTCGGCTACTTACTGAACCTACCTTACTTCATGTTCCCGCATAAGCAAGCTTATATGACTATATTATGTGCTTATTACCCATCTGTTACTCTTTATTTGTATAGCCTTGAAATCCTTATTTGTGCATTCTGTATGCATTCTAAGTTCATACTGTTTTTCCATATTACCTTTTATGTAGCAAGTTGGAGAAGTTTGTCTATATTGCCATGTCTACGCCCATACCGAACGGTGTATCTGTACCTACCTTTGACATGTGAATGATCTTACCTAGTTTAATATTAGTGCCATATAGTGTTGTACGTTTCCACTTGTTGTTCATTTTGACTACATTTGCTTTGTTCTCTCTGTTACATGATAGTATCAATTCAACAAAAAGGGTCCCCTCAGACCATGCTTACGGAATTTACTGCTAAAAAAAATTTTTCAACTTAAATGATAACCTTGCCAAGATTTAATGCTCAATGGGTGTGTATTTAGAATATTAACTTTTATGTTGCTGTAATAGCACAATATGGATTATTACACTTGTGGGAAAATTTAATATGAGACATAGTTTATAAGCTATTGTTTTTATTGGTTTTACTGGACCAAGTTATCAACAATCAACCACTTATCTTAGTAATTTTATGATTTGTGGGGTTAAGCATGTGCGTGGGTTCATTAACCTACACAATGGTCTTTCTATATTGGTACCATGTAAATCCTGCCATTTTCTCTATTATGTTAGCTTGTTATCTTATGTTGTATACATGTTCACATGTTACCCAAGATTTTTGGATTCTTTGTTGTACACACGTGTGTATTTTGCCTTACACTCTACCCTTCAGTGTACACCTTTGCTTGACTATCACATGACCCGGACTGTCGTTTTGTTCCCATTTTTTGGTTTAATGCATGCGTGCAACCGTTGGAAACCTTCATCTTGAACTTATATAGGGTCGTATATCTATATACATATTCTTGTCGGATATCACTCATGATTATGGATGTTATTTTCATGGCTCATTGTATGTTCATCACTATTGCATTCGGCTTTTTGTGCATTCTTGTGTTAGTCTCGCATGCAATAATTTGATCCCTTTGGTACATTTTGGCAGTGTTGTTCACGGATTATTGTACTAGAATTATATAAACAGTTTATTAGGATTATACAGATTATACTTATGCATCTATCGAAAATCGCTAACTTGAAATAAGTTTGATCCTGACTCAGGTGTTTTGTGTATTTTGCATGGAACGCTCGGGTCAGGTCCTAAGTGTTCCAGGCTTAGAGTTCAGCTCGCAAAAGAGGAGAGGAACGTGAAGATGACACGCAAAGATTTATGCCGCGCTACGCTCGCACTACACTCGACAAAGGTGTAAAATATGTTCATTTAAAATTTATCTATAAATTTACAATATTCTTCCGTCATGTAAATCAATTGTAAAACTCTGATATTTTTAAGAAATATTTGTTCCGTCGACAATATTTGTACTCTGTGATTTTGCATTTATTCTGTTTAAACCATGTAAGGCAAAACAATCTGTTGTTTTGGACGTTTTGATTTGGTTAAAATACCGATTTGGAACGGTCAAAATGTCAGGTCGTTACAGTTGGTATTAGAGCTTTGGTCCATACAAAGTTTGGCTTATCCGGTTTAAAAACTCATTAGAGATAAAGTAGAAATACCTTAGAATGAGTGGAATTAATGCTTGAATCAGCGGAACTCGAAAAAATAAATTATTTAGAATGGACTTTTGAAGAAAGGAAAATAAAGTGTTTTTGAAAGCTATATACAAATTTGTACAGCGGAAGTTAAAATAAAATATTTTCGGAAAAGATAAGCTCCTTTTCAGATTCCCTACCTGGATGCCTTGCGATATCATTTCATAATCCGTTGTTGAGTTGTTCGAAATTACCAAGAAAATATAGGTGAATAATGAATCAGATTTCCAAATATTTTGAAATCTTCCAATTGTTATAAAAAGTAGATTTCAGGATGAAATAAGAAAAATTCAAATGCGAGTTTTCAAAACTTAAATAAGAACGATCTATATAAGGACGGTGATTAATTCGAAAATCATTGTTAGAAAGGGATTTTACTGAAGACAAATCAAGGCGAGTACTATGTGTAGATTGGCTGAGATATCTTGAAACTTGGTAGAAATTAAAATTTTGATGTAGGTGATTTGATGATACTCGACTTGAGAAATGATGGTTTATGAAATGCGAACTGAATTGGTCCTGAATTTGACTTGGATCTAGTTTAAAAAAAAGAATTAAATATCTTAAACTATTTTATTTTCATTTTATTCAAATACATTTATTTTAAAACGCTAGTCAATACCAAATTCTGTTTTACTAATATATACTCAAATCTATTTTATACTAAACTATCTATATTTCTATTTTACTATTTACTTAAACTATTTTTCCAAAATCATTTTGTATTTTATTATTTACCCTATACTATATAAACATTTTAACTTATTTTCTTATTCAAACTTATTTTATTTTAATATCACTATTTTATTTACTATTGATAAAGATCCAAACGAATTTGGTCCGAACTGGTTAGAGTGAAAATTTAATTAATGTCAGTCATGACATGTAATCCAAATCAAATTAGAAATTTGGAAAGGTCGATTTGCAAAGATGAATCGGGAAAATGAGAGAATATTTGGATGTAGTTAAACTATAAAGATATCAAATAGCGAATTGATTAATGAGTGAAAATAAAAATGTTGAGTTGAGATAAAAGTTTCAAGAGAATTAAGATTGAAGTAAGGAACTCAAATAGGGATCAAGATCCAAGTTTTCGAACTTATGAACATAAGGAAGCGATTAACTCGAAACTATTGTTCATTAATATGAGAAGGAATCTTATACATACGAAACGTTAATTGGAAATTTTATGACATTTGATATTAAAGGGTGTAACACCCCACCTCCGCTAGGGTCAATCACAAACGGAATGCACTAGCTTTGGTGGAGCATTATCTAGGTAAACTTACACAGAAATATTAAAAGACAGAACATATAAAACAGCGGGAGAAGAACCAAATTTCATTGCTTTAAAATCTAGAAAGGTCTAAAGCCTTTTACATCAAAATGCCATTAAATCCATTACATCGAAATCTGTCTTGCAATAGTAAAGACGCATAAAACCATTGTCATAAATCATTCCCCAGGTAAAACAGTAAAGCAAGCCATAGCCAAGAGAGATCCAAGCCGCACATGAAAGAGCCTCGGAGCTTGGTAAGATCCGAACTGAGCTGTATTCCCACCCTGCGAACCTGGGGGGGGGGGGGGGATGGAAGAAAGAGAGGCGAAACAAAACAGGTCAGTCATAAAGGCTGAGTAAGTCCTAGTGACTTTCAGCATAAAAACAGGTAAAGATAACATGGCGTTAATAAACTGAAAATAAACATAAGTATGATGACAACATAAGCTACAGGCACGATTAATCAAGTATAACATCCCATAATTCCTATCAAGAGTAGCATCACAAGGTTCCTACCAAGTATCGCATCCCAAGGTTTCTATCAAGTATAACATCGCGAGATTTCTAAGTTGCTTTGCACCGCCTGACTAGCATCTCACAAGTGCCTTACATGGAATGTTTCGTATTCCTATTAGGGTTCCAATCTAGTAGCCCGTGTTATATACTAAGGTGATCTCAACCCATGTCATGTGTTGACTATAAAATGCTCCCTTGCCCAATTTCATGAAATGACCCATTACTTGGTCCCACGAAACGTTTTATTAATCAATCGGCTTCCTACAAGTTCTAGCTCGTCATGTGTTAGTGTCTTACGACCCTATCACGAATGTAGTCACCTGTGCTAGGTCCACCATAGGGTGTATCAAGCCTAGGTTGCCAACCACCGACACGAATCAAGCACGCATAGTGTAAACCTACTGGTGCCCAATGCCTGCTTTTTCAACTCTGGACTACATGCACGACCATAGTCCGCCTGAACCTACAATGGCGCACCAACTCAGCCGTTGTTCTGGTTGCTTACAATCAACCCAGTAATCGTGCCCCTCCCTACCTAGTTCCAGGGTACCGTGATACATCTAGTGGGTTACTGCTGAAAAGGACCGCGTAACTAGGATTTCCGTCCAGTAGGTTAAGTGTTGTCATTTGAATTCGAGACTTAACCCCATCAGTCTAGCATGTCAAGTAGGTTAAGTGTTGTCATACAAGTTCGTGACTTAACCTGCCTACATGTCATGTCAAATTGGCTAAGTTTTCTCGTTCAAGTTCATGACTTAGCCCTACGAATCATCTGTCAAGTTGGTTAAGTATATTCAAGCGGTTCATGACTTAACCCTATCAAATCATCGTGTCAAATTGGTTAAGTATATTCATGCGGTTCATGACTTAACTCTATCAAATCATCGTGTCAAATTGGTTAAGTATATTCAAGCGGTTCATGACCTAACCCTATCAAATCATCGTGTCAAATTGGTCAAGTATATTCAAGCGGTTCATGACTTAACCCTATCAAATCATCGTGTCAAATTGGTTAAATATATTCAAGCGGTTCACGACTTAACCCTATCACACATCAGGTTATATTGGTTGGGTGTTATCAACCCATTCAAGTTAAACCAACCCATTTAACTTGACCCTCCCATTCGTCAGATTGCATTGGTTAAGTATTTCAAGTAATTCATGGCTTAACCCGCCCACGTATCATGCTAAGTTGGTTAAGTATTATCTATATGTTCAAGTTGACTTAACCCGCCTACGTGTCATGTCAAATTGGTTAAGTGTCATTAGTCTAGTCATATTACTTAACCCACCCATTGGTCTGATTAACAGTTATGTTGGTTAAGCCCACATTTATAATTTTTACATGTTCTTAACTCGTACCGGTTAGGTCCACATTTACATATCAAATTTCCAAGTCATCCCACCTAACCCTCTAACCATACCCACGTCTTACTATGGTTAGTATTCCTTAATTCATTCATTATGACGAACGAATCATGACCTCTCACATTAGACCGTTCACTTTGTGGGCACTGGATTTGCCGGGCGGTTTCGGGCAGATTTGCACCACAAACTGAGTCTAACCTCGTGTCATAAATCGTTACGCCAACAATTCGACCTTTGACCTCTCACATTAGACTGACACTTTGCGGCTACTGGATTTGCCGGGCAGTTCCGGGCAGATTTACACCACAAACTGAGTCCAACCTCGTGTCAAAGGTTCATTAATGGTCGTTTTCCCCCAAAACCCCAATATCAGTTCATGTGTTTAACATATAGAAATGTTCATGTTCATGTTCAAGTCAATTATCCAATACACAGTCATTTTCGTGTTTCAAATTCCCAACTTTACATATTAACAAACATATGCCCAAGTTTCAAAATTACATGCCAATTTATATATATATATATATATATATACACACACACACACACACACACCCAATTCAAGTCAGTTTACATACATCCAATTCTTGCCTATTTACACGTATGCCAGGTTTATGCTATTTTACAGTATCAAGTTCTAGCAAAAATTACATGTATCAAGTTTCATACCCAATAAACCCAAATCATGATTCATGAAGTAGTTATCCCAAACTATAATCTTTTTATTACAATACATGTCAGTTGCCCAAGTTCATAATACATGTTTATGCCAATTATCAAATTTACAATTGCTTTCATATTCCCAACTCGTGATTTAATTTACATGCCAATTCATGTATGCCTACTTCATGCCCAATTATTTATGCCAATGCCCAAACTTGCAATTTCAATTATATTGACAATACCCAAATATCCAATTTCATGTTAATGGTAGTAATACCTAAATATCCAGTTTTTATGTTATGCCACCAATTCCAACAAACATATATTCCACAAGGCAATATTCCAATATTCCCCCGTATACCATCGCACGTATATCGTAGTTTAGGCCTAGGTTCGAAATTGACCTAGGTTCATCAAAAGAAAATAAATAGGCGAAGGTAGAATTTTGCATAAAAATAAGATCAGAGAGAAAAACATCATCACAGGCATGAAGATTACAACTTGTTAATAATATCAATAAGAATCAAGAAAACTGATTTATAACAAGCTGAATAGATCATAAACTAGACAAGGGAATAAAGATAGACAAGTCTCAAAACTCAAGATCCAAGAAGCAACAAAAATAAATCGATAAACATACTTAAATCCAATTTCACTTCATCGCATGCCCATATTATGTTTATATATTTTAATCTGAAAATAACTAGAAACTTAAAGAGCATGGCTAATGAATTAAGAACTGAATTTGTTGAGAAAATGTCGCGGTTTTGTTGATTTATTATCTTGAATCATTGTAGAAGCCTTGTTCTTTAAATTGATTTGAGTTTGAATGTTTGTACTATGATTCAGAGACGGCGGCCATGGTCCAAGAAGTATTTTAGCAGCATAATGGTGTAGGAATGATTTGATATGAATTATGTTAGGTCTAAGGGTGTTTTTATAGGTGTAGCATCTAGTTTAGGACCTTAGATTAACCCTAGAATCAATCCGGACCATCAAAACACATCTCAGTCTTCAAAAATGAGTTCTGGGTCAACCCAGGACGACCAGGTCGACCTGTAAGGGGGGAGGTCGACGCTATGGTCGACCTGGGGGTAGGTCGACCCTATGGTCGAGCCGGGGGGCGGGGATAGGTCGACCCTATGGTCGACCCCCTGGTCCACTGCTGCCTGAAATTTGCTGAATCTTCTGAAGGCCATAACTTCTCCATCCGAACTCCGATTTTCGAAAACTCGGACTCTATTTTATGTAGAATTCCGAGACAAACACAATGGTGCAACCTGTTTTCCCTGATTCTTATTTTAATATTTAATTCTGCCTTGATTTCTTGTTTTAACATGTTATCAAAATTCGGGTTGTTACATTCTCCCCTCCTTAAAGGATTTCGTCCCGGAAATCTTCAAGTTAAGAAGAATGTGTCCTACCATCCCATCAACCATCTACTCAATCATCAATCACAGGCATCCATCGTCCTTAAGAGATTTCTAACGCTATATGAACATATGCAGAAAGTGTGTGTATATGTTCCTTGTCTAATGCAAATGATCAGGCCTGATTGGTCTTCTTAATGCAAAATATGTCTAGTGCCATAAGTCCAACATGTATGCAAATAGTCCTAGTAACAATAACACTACATGTGTACACAAACATCTATCCATATGCAACATCCACATGATAACATATTCAAATTCATCTGTAAACAAGTATAAACACTCATGCATATGCAATATGAAAGGTGACTGAGACGATCTAGTGCCTAATGTGTAAATGCATCCACGAGCAACCACTAGCAACCACTTGCAGCCACTTGCAACCATCAAACATAACATGTCTCAAACACATGTTTACACCCAATTGTTCCTACATAAAGGTATAGTCGAATGATAGAAGCAAGTAAAAACTTTGTGCCCATTAGGCAATGTCAGAACTGGAAATCTACGTCACATATATACTGATTAGGGGAAGAACTTCCTAAGCACCAGCCCCGAAGACCTGAATCAACATCAGGCTGACACCCAAAGAATTACTCAACCCAACCAATATATATATATATAATTCTAGGAAACAAAGCATGATGGACTCCTTTTAGGTCACAAGGAAATCTCTTCCTAAAACCAACCCGTATCCTATAAAACCCAAAAGGTTTAGTCAACCCAACAGACACCCTCAAGCCCCAACATGTATTACTTAACAGATGAGTCATAGTACATATGGGGTTCGCAATAGAAATAGGATTGAGGATAGGACCGAGAGGATATACTTAAAAGATAGCATGCAAGTAAGATCTACAGGAAAAAAGGGGTCAAGGATATACTTTTATAAAGAGATATAATGTGCGTAACTAGTCTTCAGTCTTCTAAGCCGCATTACCTTGAGCTTAACTCCATTGTGCTTTCACCGTCTTTAACTTCACAATTTCGTAGCTTCTTAATTCCTATTTCCAAAATATGAGATGGAACTCATTTCACTGTCGCCTCTCGTTCCACTTTCACTTATTCTTTTTCTAGTATACTCGGCCCAAACATAACTGCGTTCTCATGGTTTCATGCAAGCTCTCCAAAATTCACTAGTGAATCCTGGATCTCGTTTATAGGGTATTCCACGCAGAAGAATTATCTCTTGCAAATTAACAGATGTCAACCATGTTGCCAAATGTACTTACTAAGGTGATTTCCTATAACTCATGCATAATCGAAATGAACCATCCACTTTAGTGGCGAACACTACTCGAGTGGATTGATAAATTTGTCAAGAGATTCTAAGTAACTAAGCATGGCAGAACCTTAAGGGTTACACTAGACTTCGAGGGTATTACCGAGGCAGGACAAGAGTCAAACTACCCTCTTTTCATACTCGAGAATGGTATCATTTCTGGATAACCACTCCATCCCTAGAAACAACCCATAGCCCAAAAACATAAGCATTACTAACACTTAGCATAGACATTCTCAAATCCAAACAAGTCATGAATAAATGAGCCGATTCCCCAACAGGATTAGAGACAAAAACGGGACCCTCTACTATGCTAGTACTAAGGTGCAGAGACTCCAACTATCGAAGCACAATTAAAAGGATGCGATGTACAAAAACAAAGTTCTAACGAGATGATGGAAAAGAAAAGATAAACCTTTGACAGAAACGCTACCACCTCTCTTAGGCATGCTAGTAGTGAGAGCATACAATTTCCCTCTCAACGATCTTGTTCTTTGCCCTTGTCCTTGTCCTATAATACTTAACTACATGTCCCTTTTTACCATACCAAAGATACTCTCTTTTGTCATGGGTTTTATTATTCTCTCACTTTGGCCTCTTTCCTTCCACCTTTTCCTCCTTCATGGATTAAGCCCTATCAACAAGTTTCTTATCCTTAGGCTTGTGTTCTTTATCCTCGTTCTTACTATCCTTGTATAGCTTGTTGACAAGTTTCTCGAAAGCTACCTCCATCGCACGACAACCCTACAAAGCTTGAAATAAGATTAGTCGCAAGTAAAATTATTGCGGCTACAGATGGAGGTTGGGCACTCCTTTCCCCTCCGACACACGCCTACAAGACTATGGTGAAAAGAGAGAAAGAAGAGATTCAAAGAGAGAATCACAAGATAGTGCATATGGCTTTGGGGAATATGCCTTTCGTAAAACCAAACTTTTCTTAGGAAAATCCTTCTTTGTAAATGTTTTGAAAATAATTTCAGAAGGTTTTTTTTTTAAGCTTTTACCCAGTCTAGTAACCTTCTGCTCTAATACCAAATGTAACACCCCACCTCCGCTAGGGTCACTCACAAAGGGAATGCACTAGCTTTGGTGGAGCATTATCTAGGTAAACATACACAGAAATATTACAAGAAAGAACATATAAAACAGCGGAAGAAGAACCAAATTTCATTGCTTTAAAATCTAGAAAGGTCTAAAGCCTTTTACATCAAAATGCCATTAAAACCATTACATCGAAATCTGTCTTGCAATAGTAAAGAAGCATAAAACCATAGTCATAAATCATTCCCCAAGTAAAACAGTAAAGCAAGACATAGCCAAGAGAGATCCAAGGCGCACATGAAAGAGCCTTGGAGCTTGGTAAGATCAGAACTAACCTGTATTCCCACCCTGCGAACCTTGGGGGGGGAATGGAAGAAAGAGAGGCGAAACAAAACGGGTCAGTCATAAAGACTGAGTAAGTCCTAGTGACTTTCAGCATAAAAAAAGGTAAAGATAACATGGCATGAATAAACTGAAAATAAACATAAGTATGATGACAAGATAAGCTACAGGCATGATGAATCAAGTATAACATCCCATAATTCCTTTCAAGAGTAGCATCACAAGGTTCCTACCAAATATCGCATTGCAAGGTTTCTATCAAGTATAACAACGCGAGATTTCTAAGTTGCTCTGCACCGCCTGACTAGCATCTCACAAGTGCCTTACATGGAATGTTTCGTATTCCTACTAGTGTTCCAATCTAGTAGCCCGTGTTATATACAAAGGTGATCTCAACCCACGTCATTTGTTGACTATAAAATGATCCCTTGCCCAATGTCATGAAATGACCCATTACTTGGTCCCACAAAACGATCTATTTATCGATTGGCTCCCTACAAGTTCTAGCTCGTCATGTGTCTGTGTCATACGGCCCTATCGCGAATGTAGTCACCTGTGCTAGGTCTACCATAGGGTGTATCAAGCCCTAGGGTGCCAACCACCGACACGAATCAAGCACGCACAGTGTAAACCTACTGGTGCCCAATGCCTGCTTTTTCAACTCCGGACTACGTGCACGACCATAGTTCGCCTGAACCTACAATGGCGCACCAACTCAGCCATTGTTCTGGTCGCTTACAATCAGCCCAGTAATCGTGCCAGGGTACCATGATACATCTAGTGGGTTACTACTGAAAAGGACTGCGTAACTAGGGTTTCCGTCCAGTAGGTTAAGTGTTGTCATTTAAATTCGAGACCTAACCACATCAGTCTAGCATGTCAAGTTGGTTAAGTGTTGTCATTCAAGTTCATGACTTAACCTGCCTACGTGTCATGTCAAATTGGCTAAGTGTTCTCGTTCAAGTTCATGATTTAGCCCTACGTATCATCTGTCAAGTTGGTTAAGTATATTCAAGCGGTTCATGACGTAACCCTATCAAATCATCGTGTCAAATTGTTTAACTATATTCAAGCGGTTCATGACTTAACCCTATCAAATCATCGTGTCAAATTGGTTAAGTATATTTAAGCGGTTCATGACTTAACCCTATCAAATCATCGTGTCAAATTGGTTAAGTACATTCAAGCGGTTCATGACTTAACCCTATCAAATCATCATGTCAAATTGGTTAAGTATATTCAAGCGATTTATGACTTAACCCTATCAAATCATCGTGTCAAATTGGTTAAGTATATTCAAGCGGTTCATGACTTAACCCTAACTCATCAGGTTACATTGGTTGGGTGTTATCAACCCATTCAAGTTAAAACAACCCATTTAACTTAACCCTCCCATTTGTCAGATTGCATTGGTTAAGTATTTCAAGTAATTCATAGCTTAACCCGCACACGTATCATGCTAAGTTGGTTAAGTATTATCTATATGTTCCAGTTGACTTAACCCGCCTACGTGTCATGTCAAATTGGTTAAGTGTCATTAGTCTGGTCATATTACTTAACCCACCCATTGGTCTGATTAACAGTTATGTTGTTTAAGCCCACGTTTATATGTTTTACATGTTCTTAACTCATACTGGTTAGGTCCACATTTACTTGTCAAATCAAATTGGTTAAGTGTCATTAGTCTAGTCATATTACTTAACCCACCCATTGGTCTGATTAACAGTTATGTTAGTTAAGCCCACATTTATATGTTTTACATGTTCTTAACTCATACTGGTTAGGTCCACATTTACATGTCAAATTTCCATGTCATTCCACCTAACCCTCTAACCATACCCACGTCTTACTATGGTTAGTATTCCTTAATTCATTCATTATGACGAACGAATCATGACCTCTCACATTAGACCATGCACTTTGTGGCCACTGGATTTGCCGGGCGGTCCCGGGCAGATTTACACCACAAACTGAGTCTAACCTCGTGTCATAAATCGTTACGCGTACAATTCGACCTTTGACCTCTCACATTAGACTCACACTTTGTGGCTATTGGATTTCCCGGGCGGTTCCAGGAAGATTTACACCACAAAATGAGTCTAACCTCGTGTCAAAGGTTCATTAATGGTCGTATTCCCTCCAAAACCCCAATATCAGTTCATGTGTTTAACATATAGAAATGTTCATGTTCTTGTTCAAGTCAATTATCCAATACACAGTCATTTTAATGTTTCAAATTCCCAACTTTACATATTAATAAACATATGCCCAAGTTCAAAAATTACATGCCAATTTATATACATATATATATATACCCAATTCAAGTCATTTTACATACGTCCAATTCTTGCCTATTTACACGTATGCCAGGTTTATGCCATTTTACCGTATCAAGTTCCAGACAAAATTACATGTATCAAGTTTCATACCCAGTAAACCCAAATCATGATTCATGATGTAGTTATCCCAAACTATAATCTTTTTATTACAATACATGTCGGTTGCCCAAGCTCATAATACATGTTTATGCCAATTATCAAATTTACAATTGATTTCATAGTCCCAACTTTTGATTTTATTTACATGCCAATTCATGTATGCCTACTTCATGCCAAATTATTTACGCCAATGCCCAAACTTGCAATTTCAATTATATTGACAATACCCAAATATCCAATTTCATGTTAATGTTAGTAATACCCAAATATCCAATTTTTATGTTATGCCACGAATTCCACCAAACACATATATTCCACAAGGCAATATTCCAATATTTCCCCCATATACCATCGCACGTATATCGTAGTTTAGTCCTAGGTCCGAAATTGACCTAGGTTCATCAAAAGAAAATAAATAGGGGAAGGTAGAATTTTGCATAAAAATAAGATCAGAGAGAAAAACATCATCACAGGCATGAAGATTACAACTTGGTAATATTATTAATATGAATCAAGAAAACTAATTTACAACAGACCGAATAGATCATAAACTAGACATGGGAATAAAGAAAGACAAGTCTCAAAACTCAAGATCCAAGAAGCAACAGAAATAGATCGATAAACATACTTAAATCCAATTTCACTTCATCACATGCCCATATTATATTTAAATATTTTAATATGAAAATAACTAGAACTTACAGAGCATGGCTAATGAATTAAGAACTGAATTTGTTGTAAAAATATCGTAGCGTTGTTGATTTATTGTCTTGAATCATTGTAGAAGCCTTGTTCTTTGAATTGATTTGAGTTTGAATGTTTGTACTATGATTTGGAGACGGCGACCATGGTTAAAGAGGTATTTCAGCAGCATAATGGTGTAAGAATGATTTGATATGAATTAGGTTAGGTCTAAGGGTGTTTTTATTTTTGTAGCAACTAGTTTAGGCCCTTAGATTAACCCTAGAATCAATCCGGACCATCAAAACACGTCTCAGGTTCAAAAAAGAGTTCTGGGTCAAACCAGGCCGACTAGGTCGACCTGTAACGTTGGGAGGTCGACACTATGGTCGACCTGGGGGGTAGGTCGACCCTATGGTCGACCCTGTGGTCAACCTTGGGGGGGGGGTAGGTTGACCCTATGGTCGACCCCCTGGTCAAGTGCTGCCTGAAATCTGCTGAATCTTCTGATTGCCATAACTTCTTCATCCGGACTCCGATTTTCCAAAACTCGGACTCTATTTTATGTAGAATTCCGAGACGAACATAATGGAGTAACCCATTTTCCCTGATTCTTATTTTAAAATTTAATTCTGCCTTGATTTCTTGTTTTAACATGTTATCAAAATTCGGGTTGTTACAAAGGGATTTTCGTTGAAGAAAAAGAGAATGTCCGAGTCAAGTTAAATTGAAATCATATTAAAAATCGAATCGATTTAGAAACAAAAATGGCATTGAATTAAAATGAAATTTCAAGATATTCGACAAAAAAATTCTCAAGATTTGTATATAAAAGATTTTACAAGAATGAAAATTATATTGAAGGATATTCTATGTATAATGAAAATAGTTATGAGTAATTATTTGACGTCAAGGTAGGACTATCAAGTACGTAAAGATTTTGCATATACGCCTAGCTAACGTATATACAAAGTCCGATAAGTACAAGATAGATATAGGATCACATTCTAGTCGCTTGAGGATGATCTGATGATGATTGCAACATCATCATTGCTCATTTTCGAGTTTCGAAAGTGGGATGACTATATAGTTCCGATTAAGACATCGAGTAATGCTTAAAACTGTTTCGACAAAGCTTTGAAAATGTTAAATGAATGTAAAATAAGGAAGTAACTTGGATAATGAATGATTAGCGCAAACCAAACTGTTTTGTTAATAATGGAAAAAGAAACGTTTAGAAGTGAATCTCACTTAAGGAATTGGATGGTAAATTTTCGGGTAATTGAGATTATGCATTAAGAAATCTTATTTAAGATATGTTGAAAATATACCCTATATTTCAAATTATGACAATCGGATCAAATCAAATAATAACCAAATAATCCAATTGGGGGAGAGGATTTAGTTACCTCACTTGAAACTGTTATGTATGAAATAGACGTAAACTAATTAACAAGATATCGGTTATGATGTAAAAGAAAATGAATTTTTTTTTGAAGTAAGAAATTATTCAAGAAAATTAATCGTGTATTCCATAAGTGAACTGCTGACATCTGTATCCTTGTATATATGTGATTTTCCTAACTTGGTCTAGGATGATCAATTAAATTCGAACAAATTACTCCTGAGTAATGTCAATCATATCTTGTATCTTATGTTTGGCCAAGTGTTTGATTTGAACCAACGTATCTTAGGTGCTCATTTTGATTCAAGCACATGGAATTATTCTGGATCCATGTATGTATACCCTTTTTGCTGTATGTTGAACGATACCAAGATTGAATTCAAACTAGATAATTTGATTATCCAAGATATTATGTAACAGAACATTAATAAATGAGATTTTCATAGTAATTAAAGGCGTTTGAAATATATAATCCAAATTATGCATGGAAAATTAGATTTTGAAATGTTAACTTTGAGAATTTGGTTCTAAAAATTTTGAAATCAATGTTTTGGAATGTTTTACCAATACTAGTTTGATCATATGTGCGCATAATCAAAGTGCATAGCGAAAGCGTTATAGTATTTGTGAATAGGAAGTGGTTCAAGAGATTTGCCAACTAATTGGATAGTATAACCCTTTTAAAAAGATATGATATTTGAAATGTGAAAGAATAAACAAAGTCGTATATTAGGTATAAAGGATTTTTGAATAATGTTGAAAGGAAGGTTTGTTCGACTATACGAATGATAAATTATTCCTAAGATAATCATTTTGAAGCTCTTGAAAATTTTATATTATGAGAATGTGAAATCATATATGAGAATGTGAAATTTATTTGGAAATCTAGAAATGTTTCAAAGCTAGTTAAATGAAATTTGATCTACAGAAAGATTTGATATAAGTAGTATGGAATGATTTTCCTAAGATTTAAAATTTGAAAGACTTATTTGATTTGAAAAGATGACAAGAAAATCGTATTGGTTAAATTTGATTCTCAATTATTAAAGGAAAATTTATGGCAATATAAGTCTCTTCGAAGATATCAACTTATGTATAATGGTGGAAAGAATATTTCGAAATAAATTTAAAGTTTATCTTCATGAAGCTTGATATAATGGATCTTAAAGTCCTTGATTTAGAGAATTTGAAAGGCTTGGAATGTTTGAAAAAGATCATTAATTTCGAAATATGAAAACATAAGTTGTATGTTCGGAAGTTGAAATTTTATTTTCATTAGTTCGGAATTGATTTCCAAATTATTTTGTATATGATGAATAATTATAAATTGACTTACGAACTAAGAAAATTTCGACGACTTGAATCCTGATATTTGAAAATGCTTGAAAGACAACAATATAATGATTAAAAGTATTTGCGAATTATTGTTGCAAAATGATTTATGACTTCGGGATATGAAATGATTTGATATATTTTCATGGATTTGGGTAACCATGACTAAAACAAGGGTGTATGATTTAAGGTAAGCAACCTAGGCATATACGGTGTCCTCGTCTGGATGAAAAACCATGAGATATATGTGCTCTGCGATTTTGTACTTGGTGGTCCACGTCTAGATGAAAACCATGATGTACACTTCGCTTGAGATCCTTCGGTGATGATATTTAGGGATGAGCAACCTAGGCATATATGGTGTCCGCGTCTGGATGAAAACCGTGAGATATATGTGCTTCACGATTTTGTACTTGGGGGTCCGTATATGGACGAAAATCGTGATGTACACTTCGCTTGAGAACCCTCGACGATGGTCTGCTTTATGTGTTCGAAGTAGCCTTATTTATCAGTATTATTACATATGATAGGCAGTCAATAAGCCTTGTCATAGGGAAAATTACTCAAGAAAATGCAACAGATTTTATTTACTAGGAGTCGAAACAAGTATATTTAAAACTTGTATGTTTTAGCCACGCGCCTAATTAACGCATGTCTAAAGTTTGCAAGAATGCCGATGGACTAGTTAGGCTTTGAGTATCAAGTGTTTATCATATATGTTTAAAAAGCGATTTTAATTTTTGAAATTTCGAAGTACAACATGATTCTTAATATGGAAAAATATATGTAGTATTTTTATGGTTTGAAAAGAAAATGTGATTCCAAGCTCAAAGAAATCGTTTTGAGATCTTCAAATGTTTTGCAAAATATGATTGTGAAATATAGAGAATTTCCTTATCTAATTTTTCAATGCAATAATTTAAGTTTTGTATAAATAAAGGTGATATAAAAGCTTTCTGAACTTAAGTATAATTTTACAACTCTCCTTTTCAAGGACGAAAAGATTTAAGTGGGGGAGATTGTAATGGCCCAGAAAATTTCAACCTTTAAAATATAAAATAAAATTAATATTTAATTTAAATATTAATATTTATATTGGGTCTTCAACTTAGGAATGAGACTTTTTGAGTTGTTCGAACATTTGAACGTAACGTTCGAAAGAAAAATCTAACTTTAAATTATAAATAAACATTGGTAATGCTTTAAAAAAAATTGAATGTAAACAAATTTATTTAGAGTAGAATTTGGTGTTAAAACATATTTGAACTAATGTTTAAGAAAGTTATGTTCATTTATAATTTTTTATTTATTTAATCTATTTAACATGGTCTTGAAATTTATTTTGTATGTGTAAATTTAAATTTCATTTTGAATCAAAATAATTTGGAAAAACTAACAAATTAAATATATGTTGTTTGAGAAATTAAATTTTGATTTTTATACAACTTGTGAATTCAAATTGAATTGAATTTAGATTTTAAATAAGGATTTTAAGTTGTATTTGGAAATATAAAAAAATACTTGTATTGGATATATACATTAAATAAATACATTTTGGTTTTATGTTCATAGTACTACTTATAGTATGTATACATGGTATATTATATATTATATACCTTGGAATGTTGTTTAAAGTATGGGTGACATTTGTTAAAGATTAGAAACGAAAATAAATCGGTTATACATTACACTTGTTAGATTTTTACAACCACTTTTCTCCACATGTTCATTTGATTCTGTAAATTGCACCATGCGTCTTTTCCCTGTCCATTTGTTTGCACTGCACTTTCCTTTTTATCTCCACCGCTTCCTTCCTCTTGTTGTATTGTGACGATCCCAAAACCCCGTGACACGGTGTTAAGGATAATCATTGGAATATAACACATTAATCATCATTAGCAGATCACAGATAATAGCATAAACTGAAAATAGAATGATTTACACACATATGACAGCGGAATCATATAGATATCATCACATCAGAAAAGCACAGTACAGGATACAACTTAGTGCATAATGATACATAATCAGTCACCATCGCCAGAGGCGGAATCATACATAAAGAGTACACAAAAGGAATATTAGTCTACATCGCTAGAGGCGGAATCATCATATAGATACAATAATGGCAGAGAAAGTCCAAGTCAGCACGGTGTAGTCAAGCCTCGCCATGAGCCAAAAGGTGCGTCCGAAACCTGTAACTAGGCTGCCCGTGTGAAAATGAGGGCACCCGAGTTTGCAAGGTGAAACAAACTACGAGTTAGTCATGGGACTGGTATGAGAAATCTATTCAACTTATTAACAACAATAATAAGGCAAATCAAAGGACCACGCCACTTTCACGGAACGGGTTTACTCCAATGAGTGCTAGTGCATGAGATAAAGTAAACGATTGAATCAACGCAATGCTTTTTATAAAATGAAGCCATTATAAGACTCAGGTCCCATCACACAATGCAACACAAGCTGGAGGATAGAGTTTTTACCTTATAATGGCCAAAGATGCTTCATACGAATAAAACAAAAGTGCTTGATGTTATTACTAGTGCATATATGTTTCAAAAGCAAATTCAACCATAAATATCGATCCTAGGCGGCATAGCTACCATCTATATGTCGCCATACTAGTAATACAATCACATCCGCATATGTCGTATTGGAAATTGGATTCCTTCATGAGTCGAGGCAAGGGGAAAGCTCCTCCCCGATTCGAGACACTCTAGCAAATGCCTCGGGACCGCACACAGCAATCCCCTGGATCCTCCATGGCCGGTCCTCTCTTACTTTATAGGATTGGCAATTCCTGAACACACGTTCCCCGGTTCTTACAGACCTATAATCGAGGCGCCTCGTATTCCAACAACCACACAGGTGAAAAGTAGATATAAATGTCAGGGCTGGGAGGTCACTGACACCACCATAGCTAGAAAGAAACGTCATGCACTCCTTGGGTCATTCTCCCGTTTTTGACTCATACCGGGGTGTGAGGCTCGCGAATTCACGTTATACACAAAGCTACATCACACAGACCATGCTTTGATAATCAACCACAAGACTTTGCTTTGCAACAGAAGCCTTGATCATATGCCACATAGGCGTGCCACACAGGCAATCCACTCCATGCAACGGATTTTTGTCTATGTATAACCTCTAAGCTCGTACGTCTCAGAGAAGGGCGTTAAGCAAGAGAATAAATTCTCCGACGCCAAACAGATATATATTTAACAGAGATCAATCAACACAGAACAAAATCCAATGTCAGACACACAGTCCATTTACAAGTCCGTTCTAGGTCTGAACGAAACCGGAGGACCAATTCCTCGCATATCCGTACAATCAACAGTCTGTTTGGACGGCTACTACTTCAATTCCTTCATGGTAGCTACTCCAATCACGAGCATCAGTAGCGCCCATCCATCCAATGTGCAGATCGTCGGTCTTCAGCCGTCTTCGACTCTTCGACTTCTCAACGTCGATCGATTATTTGAAATGAGATAAACTCGGCCTTTTCAAATAACCCACGTATATTTAGATTTTCAAATCAATTAATCACATGGTTGGACCATTCAACATTCACTTTTCAGTTATTTAGTCATAATTTTCATGTTAAATACATTCAACCATCACATATCAAGCAAACACAACAAAATTGGTTTATTTCCACTCTATATCGTCTATAGTATTTTATAACGATATATCGCCATTTTTATTTAATTTAAAACGGCCATATTTAATTAAACGACGTTTCAGGTCGTGTCGGTGCACTGGCACTTCTTTTCACTCATTTTGTTTTACACATATCTGAAAATCTAACCGTTGGATCTTCACAAATTTTACATCATTAGGAAGGTCATTTCAAAACGAATCCAACGGTTTCAGTTTTGGGAAAATCCGACGGTCGGATCTTCAACACTAGCCATTTGAAGTTACAATTTCAATTTACGAACTGCAGCGTTGTTTTTCTTCAGATTTGAATTACAGATTCCAGACAATCCAACCGTCGGATCTTCACAAAGTTGGTGCCGTTGGAAAGATATTTCCAAGGCGAACCCAACGGTTGCTGTTTCGAGAAAATCCAATGGTCGGATTTCCCCCACTAGTCGTTTGAAATCACGGTTTCAAAATACGAACTGCACGGCCACGTTTCGTTTTAATTCTATTTATATTTATATATTTATATAAATATACTTCATTAAAAAATTCCTATATCGTTTCCACTTCAATTATTTCACTAACGCCTTTAAATTTCGGAAAATTTCGCCATAACCTCCTTTGTACGGGAGGGTCTGGGAAAATTCCCAAATAACCACACGGGCGTCTCATATCAAAAACAAAAAAGAAAAGAAAAAGCCAAGCGGCTAGCCAACAGGCTCATAAAATCATCACCCGAACAAAGTGGTAAATGTGTACCTATTTGTTTCTCTTCTCTAGCCCCTTTCCTTTAACCTGTTCAATAGATATGCATGCACATATATACAATTTCTATCACTTATCATTTTCCATTCAATTTCATATTTGATTTGCTTTGGTTTAAATACACCATTCATTCTAATGTTGCATGCATAGGCTAAAATCATATCATTAGCTAATTAATGTATATTTCAACTCATGCACGTTTATTTGAACAAGTGGATATTTTTAACACTTCACATTTCAAAGATGATAATTTTGGCGAAATAAAATATATTTCAACACATGACTATTTTATTTAGTTCCTATGCATGTTAAAAATAATATTTCTTTCACAAATATTTATTTCAACGTCCGCATATCTTTAGCATATCACAAATATGATAAAAATGATATTTTTATCATTCAAAATATTTATTCGACAAATGGATGTTTCAACACTTCATAGTTTCAATAAAAATTACATTTTTATTGTTCGATATTTTTATTCAACACATGAACTTTTCCACTACACACATTTCTCAACAAATGAGCATTTCCACACATGGACATTTTATTTATGTTGTTCATATTAGAAAGATGGGATTTTTATTGTTGAAACTATTTATATAAGGCAATATTTTTCATACTTCATATATTTATATAAAATGTGATTTTTATTGTTTAAACACTTCATTCATTCACAAATGAATCTAATTTTCACACAACACTTTTCAACACACAAACATTTCCACACATGGATATAGTTTCAATATATGGCTTTAATTTCTATGCATGAAAATAATTTCAACATACGAAAATAATTCTAACACACAAAGATTATTCAAAATTTCGGCAGCATAACGTCAGGGTAGTTAAAACCGGCACCATCCCTAGTACGGCTCCTCGCTCTACCTTAAAACCTCACGGTTTTTGACAATGGGGATTCATGCATCTAATTCGCACGCAGGCGACATGTTTATTTTAATTTCCACAAATATTTCCAATTTATTTCAATCACCAATGGGTATTTTTCAACCACAATCAAACAATATCAACCACAAACAACTATTCAACCATTCGTATTTTTCATCCAATATTTCACACTAAATCACTACAATAAATATCATCCATGAGTATATATATGTATATATATATATATATTTGCTATATTTCACTAGCATTTCAACACATATATCAATTATTCTATGCATGTAAAATTCCTACTTCGCTTATATAGCTTACACTACGTATGTACATGAGGTATACAACACGTATATAATTTATATTTCGCTAATATAAATTATACACGACATTTTACATTCAATTTCATGTTAATTTAGATTTCTCACATTGGTTTTCAGAGCACTAAAAATCGATACGATGTCAGAAAAATCTGCGGCTTCTTCTATTGGGTAGAGAGCTTCCTTGCGGTCCCGATGTTTCCTGTTTCATCGAATTTCGTCAACACACCAAAAAAGATATGATTTTTCAAGGTGTAAAGATCAAAGAAAAACTCACTTTCACGAAGCTTCAAAACTAGGTTTACAGTTTTCGCGAAATCAGTGGCTCGTGGGGACGATCGGGGGTGCTGACGTGGAAGAGGACGGCGAGGGCTTCACGGCGCTGGTGGTTTGAGGGGGTGCGGTGGAAGATCGGGGCGGCGGCGGCGCTGGGAAGGTCGGAACTTCCTGGCCTCGATTCAGGCGGAGGAGGCGACGAGGGTGGCGATGCTGGGGTCGGATTTGAAGAGGGGGCTGAGACGCGTCGAATGGTGGCGGTGGCGAAGTCTGGAAGCGATTATGGCGGCGGCGGCTGAGGAGAGAAGGTCAGGAGCGAGTTTCGCCGTTGATCGGGGGGGTTTTCTTTTTTTTTTTTTAAAAAAAAATTTATGAAACGAAAATTCTGATTGGCCGAGGACTATATTAAATTTTTAAATAGTGTTTTCTCAAACGAACTCCTTTTTAAACCCAATGACTATCGCCCCTAGCTAAATACCCCCATTTCGGACACAATGGAATATGTTTCGTAGGCCAATTCGACTGTTACAGTCAGTTATTTTTCAAATTAAAGTATAAAATATTTAATTTTTAACTTTGAATGCACATTTCAATTTGCCAGCGCCACAAACTGATTCGAAAAATTCCAGAAAAATAAATCTAGATATGTTTTGACGCTACGGTCCCAACAAAACTAGTTTCGTCGAATTCTGAGGTCGTTTGAAAAATGGCCATTTTCTGGTCGATCCAATTTAACAGAAATTGACCAATCACATTTTCTTTTGCCAAGCTCACATACTAGCTTCAAAAATTATGAAATTTGAAATCTAGCAATAGTTTAATATCCCGGACCCAACAAAAGTGGTTTCGTCGAATTCCGAGGTCGTATGCAAAATATCAATTTTCCAGGGCTACATATTCCATATACCGACCCTTCTGAAAATTCATTCGGACATAACTTTTGATTCCCGTTATGAAACTTCGATTTTTCAGATTCTATAGAAAGGTATTGAATAACAGATTTAAATATTTTTGGTTTCGCTAAAATCCGTTATATTTTCCACCCTGCACAGTCAGTCAAAGTTTGAATTCAAATTTTCAAACCGACTCACTATTCCTAATTCACTTATTTTATTGTAATATTCTATTTCAATTGTTCAAATCCTTTTGAAATCACCATTTTAAAATTTTTAAATTGGCTCGTATTTTCCGGGTTATTACAATCTCCCCCACTTAAAACTTTTCGTCCTCGAAAAGGAAACAACAGTAAAGTAGGAAATAAAATGCAAATGCAAAGTATTGTAAAGGTACCTTGCACCGGAGTTAGTCAGAGATATCCACTCTGCATTTGGGGTAAGCTTGCTTAATGCTTTCCTCAGTTTCCCAAGTACAGTCTCTAGGATCACTGCTCCACTGCACCTTAACTAAATGAACCCTTTTGCTTCTGAGTTCTCTAGTTTCATTGCCAACAATCTTTAATGGCTCTCTTCTGAGTGCTAATTCTGGAGTTATCCCCACATCCCGTTGCGCTGCTTCTTCTACAACAAGATCCGGATCATGCACATGTCTTCTAAGTTGAGATACGTGAAATACATTGTGCACTCCAGGCAACCAATCTGGCAATTGAACCCTATACGCAAGAGTTCCAATTCGCTCAAGTATAGGAAAGGGACCAATAAATCTCGGTGCCAACTTCCCAGTCTTGCCTAATCTGATTTCTCCTCTCATCGGAGAAACTTTCAAATAAACATGATCACCGACAGCAAATGTCAAATCTCTCCTTTTGGAGTCTGCATAACTTTTCTGTCGGCTTTGGGCTGTTTTCATACGCTTCTTGATGAAGTCCACTTTATCAGATGCTTCTCTAATCATATCGGGTCCTAATACAAGTCTGTTGCCAGGTTCTACCCAACATGCTGGAGATCTGCAGGGTCTACCATATAATGCTTCAAATGGCGACATTCTCAAACTTGCTTGATAGTTATTATTATATGAGAATTCTGCCAAATGCAAATGATCTTCCCATGACCCACCAAAATCAATTATACAAGCCCGCAATAAATCTTCTAGAATTCTATTCACCCGCTCAGTTTGGCCATCTGTTTGTGGGTGATAAGCGGTGCTCATATTCAGTTTTGTTCCAAATTCTGTCTGGAAATCATCCCAGAATTATCACTGCCTATGCTGATGGGAATTCCATGTAGCTTAACAATTTCTCTGAAATATAACTGTGCTAGACTTTGAGAAGTTCTATTGGATCTAACAGGTATAAAATGGGCAGTCTTCGTGAAGCGATCTACGATTACCCAAATGCTGTTATTACCTTTCTTGGTTCACGGCAGACCATCTATGAAATCCATGGAAATCTGTTCCCATTTCCAGCCTGGGACTTCCAACGGTTGCAACAGTCCAGCTAGCTTCTGTTGGTCACTCTTGACCAATTGACAAGTAGGGCATCTGCTAACATACAAAGAAATATTTCTTTTCATTGCCTTCCACCAGAAAGTGCGTTTGATATCGTTGTACGTTTTACTCACCCCATGATGGATGCAAAATTTGGATTTATGGCATTCATCCAGCACTTCTCTTCGAAGGCCAGGAATATTTGGAATGCAAATCCTATTATTTAACCTGAGAACCCCCCTATTGTCAATACGAAAACTCGTGGTTTCACCTTCCTTAACCCTCTGACTGATTCTCTGAATGAACTCATCGTCTTTTTGAAGGGCTGAAATCCTATCAATCAATCTAGGTGTAATTATAAGATGGGCAACGATTGCGGTCTTTCTACTAAGTGCATCCGCTACCACGTTAGCTTTCCCCGGCGTATACATGATATCAAGATCATACGCTGCAAGAAATTCTAGCCAACGCTGCTGTCTCAGATTCAGATCTTTCTGGGTATATAAATACTTCAACGATTGATGATCTTTGTACAGTATAAATTTCTCGCCCAATAAATAATGCCTCCAGATTTTCAATGCAAAAACGATAGCTAGCAGCTCAAGATCATGAGTTACATAATTCTTCTCATGCGGTTTCAGTTGGCGGCTTGCATAAGCGACTACTTGGCCTCTCTGCATTAACACTGCACCAAGACCTCTAATAGAAGCATCTGTCCAAATCGTTAAATCCTGATTGCCATCAATAATAGTTAACACTGGAGCGGTGGTCAGCTTCGATTTCAATTCCTGGAAAGCTTCTTCACAATCGGAAGTCCACTTAAACTTCTCATGTTTCTTTGTGAGCTTCGTTAACGGACCGAATATCTTCGAAAAATCCTTAATGAACTTTCGATAATAACTAGCCAACCCCATAAAACTTCTAACTTCTGTGGGAGTAGTAGGTTGTTTCCAGTCTTGAATCGCTGTTATTTTGCTTGGGTCAACAGAAATTCCTTTCTCTGACACGACATGGCCAAGAAATTTGACTTCTTCTTGCCAGAAGACACATTTAGAGAATTTGGCTTTGAAGACGTTCTTCCTTAGAATCTCCAATACTTGTTCTAAGGGTTTTTCATGCTCGGGTTTTGATTTGGAGTAGATTAAAATATCATCGATGAATACGAGGACAAATTTATTCAGAACTCCCCTGAACACTCTATTCATTAGATCGACAAAGTATGCTGGAGCGTTGCATATGCCAAACGGCATTACTAACCTTTTATAAAATATGTCTGGACCTCTGAAAGCGGTCAAAGGAACACACTCTTTTGCTATTCTCAATTGATGAAAACCTGAAGCTAGGTCCATTCGGGAAAATACTTTCGCCCCATTCAATTGGTCTAGCAAATCATCAATGCGGGGTGATGGATATTTATTTTTGAGCGTCTGTTTGTTAAGGTCTCGGTAATCAACAAATAATCTAAGAGTACCGTCTGCCTTTGGGACAAACACAACAGTTGCACCCCAATTAGAAAAATTAGGTCTGATTAGACCCTTCCACAACAGTTGTCGAGTTTGATCGCCTAATTCTTCTTTTTCTTTCGGAGTCATTCTGCAAATTGGATGCACCACCAGTCTGGCATTGGGAATTAAATCGATTCGGAATTCTATTTCTCTTTGCGGAGGTAAGTTTTCAACTTCTTCAAACACATTCGCATAGTTTCTAACAATCAGAATCTTTTCCATGGAAGTGGGGATAAGTTCTAATGCTGACCAAAATTCTTCTATATTCGGATTCGAACCATGACAGGGTATATATATATGTCCAAGCTTCGTTCGAATTTTAACGTTTCTTTCCGCACATTTTACCTCAGCTTCGTATTTCGTTAACCAATCCAGCCCGAGAATAATATCGAATTCGAGGAAATCCATAACGATTAAATCAAAAGGAAACTTGTAGAAAGAATAAGAGACTGGCACTCTACAATATGAACCGAGACTAATAGGACCCCCTATCGGGTTATGAACTTCAACTGATTCTTTGAGCTTTCGCTGTTTTAACTTTAATTTGTGCACTGTGTTTCTAGCAATAAAACTACGCGATGCACCTGTGTCAAATAATACAGAAACAGGAATATTTTTAATTGTAAGGGTACCTCCCAAAACATCAGGTTTACCTGCTCCATCGGAAGCAGCTGGCGGGCTAGACCCGTCATAGACATGAGCTACTGTAGCTTTCTTCAGCAAAGGACAGTCTTTGACCAGATGATCGGTCTTGCGGCAATTGAAGAACGAGCGAGGGTTCTGAGAGCCTTGGCTCGAGCCTTGAGAATTTGTCTTCTGTGGCTTCGGAGCTGTGCAGACGTTTGAGTAGTGCCCCGGCTTACCACAGTTAAAGCAATTTCCTCTTGGCGGCTTGCCAGTTTGAGGTTTTGAAGATGCTGCTTGGCTTGACTCGCCCTGATTTACAGCAGGCTTGCGCTTGTTTCCGGCTTGGCTTCTAGCGCGATCTTGATCCAGATGCCTTTGATCAAGGTCTTCATAGTTGCATGTTATTTCCACCAGCTCGTTGAATTCCAGCTTGACATGGGCCATGGCCCTATCATGATATTGTCGTCTTAACCCTAGGATAAACCACTTATTTTTGGATTTCGCAGTGGCGACGAGCTCTGGAGCATAGGGCGACAACATTGTAAATTTATTCAGATAATCTTGCATGGAAAGATCCCCTTGCTGGAGATTGGCGAAGTCATCGTGCATTCTTTTTAGAGCTTGTTCTGGGACATATTTCTCCTTGAAGAGTTCTTTAAATCCATCCCATGTTCTCCCAGCTTCTCTATTCCCGGCGGTAAGAGATTCCCACCATAATTCAGCTTGTTCCTGCATAAGCCAGCTGCCCGTAATAGCTTTGTCTTCGTCCCCTAGCCTTAGGCCTTCAAGAATTTTCTCGCATGTTTTGAGCCATGCAAGGGCCTCTATTACGGTACCAGTCCCCGAGAAGGTCTTGCCTCCTAAGTTCTTATATCTCTTAGCTACGCGGTCAAGCTCGAAGTATTGAGCTGCCGGAGGTTGTATCAAAGGTCCTTCTTGAGCTGGGACTTCTCCCCTTCCTCGGCCTCGGCCGGCATTGCCTCCTCTAGCGGCGGCTTATCTAGTAGCCATTTGTCAAATTCTGTATAAGCAACGGAAAAGTTAGCTAATAGAAATGATAGTCTATTGTATAGTTAAGCAGAAAATTTTACGGAAAGATAACGATGGACTGATCAATTGTTTTTGCTATTCTGCTCAGCTCATTCTAGGACTTTGCTAGTCCTATCTCTAATGAGCGACTCGCCTTAGAATACTACTGATTCTATTTTGACGAAGTGTTTAATGTGTTAGACTCCAGAACTAAGGTTAACCAAAGCTCTGATACCAGCTGTGACGATCTCAAAACCCCGTGACACGGTGTTAAGGATAATCAATGGAATATAACATATTAATCATCATAAGCAGATCACAGATAATAGCATAAACTGAAAATAGAATAATTTACACACATATGACAGCGGAATCATATAGATATCATCACATCAGAGAAGCACAGTACAGGATACAACTTAGTGCATAATGATACATAATCAGTCACCATCGCCAGAGGCGGAATCATACATAAAGAGTACACAAAAGGAATATCAGTATACATCGACAGAGGCGGAATCATCATATAGATACAATAATGGCGGAGAAAGTCCAAGTCAGCACGGTGTAGTCAAGCCTCGCCATGAGCCAAAAGGTGCATCCGAAACCTGTAACTAGGCTGCCTGTGTGAAAATGAGGGCACGCGAGTTTGCAAGGTGAAACAAACTATGAGTCAGTCATGGGACTGGTATGAGAAATCTATTCAACTTATTAACAACAATAATAAGGCAAATCAAAGGACCACGCCACTTTTGCGGAACGGGTTTACTCCAATGAGTGCTAGTGCATGAGATAAAGTAAACGATTAAATCAACGCAATGCTTTTTATAAAATGAAGCCATTATAAGACTCAGGTCCCATCACACAATGCAACGCAAGCCGGAGGATAGAGTTTTTACCTTATAATGGTCAAAGATGCTTCATACGAATAAAACAAAAGTGCTTGATATTATTACTAGTGCATATATGTTTCAAAAGCAAATTCAATCATAAATATCAATCCTAGGCGGCATAGCTACCATCTACTATGTCACCATACTAGTAATACAATCACATCCGCATATTTCGTATTGGAAATTGGATTCCTTCATGAGTCGAGGCAAGGGGCAAACTCCTCTCCGATTCGAGACACTCTAGCAAAGGCCTCAGGACCGCACACAGCAATCCCCTGGATCCTCCAAGGCCGGTCCTCTCTTACTTTTGAGGATTGGCAATTCCTGAACACACGTTTCCCGGTCCTTACAGACCTATAATCGAGGCGACTCGTATTCCAATAACCACACAGGTGAAAAGTAGATATAAATGTCAGGGCTGGGAGGTCACTGACACCACCATAGCTAGAAAGAAACGTCATGCACTCTTTGGGTCCTTCTCCCGTTTTTGACTCATACCGGGGCGTGAGGCTCGCGAATTCACGTTATACACAAAGCTACGTCACACAGACCATGCTTTGATAATCAACCACAAGACTTTGCTTTGCAACAGAAGCCTTGATCATATGCCACTTGGGCGTGCCGCACAGGCAATCCACTCCATGCGACTGATTTCTGTCAATGTATAACCTCTGAGCTCGTACGTCTCAGAGAAGGGCGTTAAGCAAGAGAATAAATTCTCCGCCGCCAAACAGATATATATTTAACAGAGATCAATCAACACAGAAAAAAATCCAATGTCAGACACACAGTCCATTTACAAGTCCGTTCTGGGTTTGAACGAAACCGGAGGCACCAATTCCTCGCATATCCGTACAATCAATAGTATGTTTGGACGGCTACTACTTCAATTCCTTCATGGTAGCTACTCCAATCACGAGCATCAGTAGCGCCCATCCATCCAATGTGGAGATCGTCGGTCTTCAGTCGTCTTCGACTCTTCGACTTCTCAACGTCGATCGATTATTTGAAATGAGATAAACTCGGCCTTTTCAAATAACCCACGTATATTTAGATTTTCAAATCAATTAATCACATGGTTGGACCATTCAACATTCACTTTTCAGTTATTTAGTCATAATTTTCATATTAAATACATTCAACCATCACATATCAAGCAAACACAACAAAATTGGTTTATTTCCACTCTATATCTTCTATAGTATTTTATGATGATATATCGCCATTTTTATTTAATTTAAAGCGGCCATATTTAATTAAACGACGTTTCAGGTCGTGTCGATGCACTGGCGCTGCTTTTCACTCATTTTTTTACACATATTTGAAAATCTAACCGTTGGATCTTCACAAATTTTACATCATTAGGAAGGTCATTTCAAAACGAATCCAATAGTTTCAGTTTTGGGAAAATCCGATGGTCGGATCTTCAACACTAGCCATTTGAAGTTACGATTTCAATTTACGAACTGCAGCGTTGTTATTCGATTTAATTTAATTATATTTATATATATATATAAATATAATCATTTCCGGCGCTGTTTTTCTTCAGATTTGAATTACAGATTCCAGACAATCCAACCGTCGGATCTTCACAAAGTTGGTGCCGTTGGAAAGATATTTCCAAGGCGAACCCAACGGTTGCGATTTCGGGAAAATCCAATGGTCGGATTTCCCCCACTAGTCGTTTGAAATCACGGTTTCAAAACACGAACTGCACGGCCACGTTTCATTTTAATTCTATTTATATTTATATATCTATATAAATATACTTCATTCAAAAATTCCTATATCGTTTCCACTTCAATTATTTCACTAACGCCTTTAAATTTCGGAAAATTTCGCCATAACCTCCTTTGTACGGGAGGGTCTGGGAAAATTCCCAAATAGCCACACGGGCGTCTCATATCAAAAAGAAAAAAAAAGAAAAAGCCAAGCGGCTAGCCAACAGGCTCATAAAATCATCACCCAAACAAAGCGGTAAATGTGTACCTATTTGTCGGGCACAAAATTTTATTTCTCTTCTCTAGCCCCTTTCCTTTAACATGTTCAATAGATATGCATGTACATATATACAATTTCTATCACTTATTATTTTCCATTCAATTTCATATTTGATTTGCTTTGGTTTAAAAACACCATTCATTCTAATGTTGCATGCATAGGCTAAAATCATATCATTAGCTAATTAATGTATATTTCAACTCATGCACGTTTATTTGAACAAGTGGATATTTTTAACACTTCACATTTCAAAGATGATAATTTTGGAGAACTAAAATATATTTCAACACATGACTATTTTATTTAGTTCCTATGCATGTTAAAAATAATATTTTTTTCACAAATATTTATTTCAACGTCTGCATATCTTTAGCATATCACAAATATGATAAAAATGATATTTTTATCATTCAAAATATTTATTCAACAAATGGATGTTTCAACACTTCATAGTTTCAATAAAAATGTAATTTTTATTGTTCGATCTTTTTATTCAACACATGAACTTTTCCACTACACACACTTCTCAACAAATGAGCATTTCCACACATGGACATTTTATTTATGTTGTTCATATTAGAAAGACGGGATTTTTATTGTTGAAACTATTTATATAAGGCGAATATTTTTCATACTTCATATATATATATATATATATAAAATGTGATTTGTATTGTTAAATCACTTCATTCATTCACAAATGAATCTAATTTTCACACAACACTTTTCAACACACAAACATTTCCATACATGGATATAGTTTCAATATATGGCTTTAATTTCTATGCATGAAAATAATTTCAACATATGAAAATAATTCTAACACACAAAAATTATTCAAAATTTCGGCAGCATAACGGCAGGGTAGTTAAAACCGGCACCGTCCCTAGTACAGCTCCCCGCTCTACCTTAAAACCTCGCTGTTTTTGACAATGGGGATTCATGCATCTAATTCGTACGCAGGCGGCATGTTTATTTTTATTTCCTCAAATATTTCCAATTTATTTCAATCACCATTGGGTATTTTTCAACCACAACCAAACAATATCAACCACAAACAATTATTCAACCATTCGTATTTTTCATCCAATATTTCACACTAAATCACTACAATAAATATCGTCCATGGTTTGTGGACGAGGGGAGTATATATATATATATATATATATATATATACACACATATATACATATATTTGCTATATTTCACTAGCATTTCAACACATATATCAATTATTCTATGCATGTAAAATTCATACTACGCTTATATAGCTTACACTACGTATGTACATGAGGTATACAACACGTATGTAATCTATATTTCGCTAATATAAATTACACACGACATTTTCCATTCAATTTCACGTTAATTTAGATTTCTCACATTGGTTTTCGGAGCACTAAAAATCGATACGATGTCAGAAAAATCCGCGGCTTCTTCTATTGGGTAGAGAGCTTCCTTGCGGTCCCGATGTTTCCTGTTTCATCGAATTTCGTCAACACACCAAAAAGATATGATTTTTAAAAGTGTGAAGATCAAAGAAAAACTCACTTTCACGAAGCTTCAAAACTAGGTTTACATTTTTCGCGAAATCAGTGGCTCGTGGGGACGATCGGGGGTGCTGACGTGGAAGAGGACGGCGAGGGCTTCACGGCGCTGGTGGTTTGAGGGGGTGCGGTGGCAGATCGGGGCGGCGGCGGCGCTGGGAAGGTCGGGACTTCCTGGCCACGATTCAGGCGGAGGAGGCGGCGAGGGTGGCGATGCTGGGGTCGGATTTGAAGAGGGGGCTGAGACGCGTCGAATGGTGGCGGTGGCGAAGTCTAGAAGCGACTGTGGCGGCGGCGGCGGAGGAGAGAAGGTCAAGAGCGGGTTTCGCCGTTGATCGGGGGGGTTTCTTTTTCTTTTCTTTTTTAAATTTATGAAAGGAAAATTCTAATTGGCCGAGTACTATATTAAATTTTTAAATAGTGTTTTCTCAAACGAACTCCTTTTTAAACCCAACGACTGTCACCCTCAGCTAAATACCCCCATTCCGGACACAATGGGATATGTTTCGTAGGCCAATTCGACTGTTACAGTCAGTTATTTTTCAAATTAAAGTATAAAACATTTAATTTTTAACTTTGAACGCACATTTCAATTTGCCAGGGCCACAAACTGATTCGAAAAATTCCAGAAAAATAAATCTAGCTATGTTTTGACGCTACGGTCCCAACAAAACTAGTTTCGTCGAATTCCGAGGTCGTTTGAAAAATGGCCATTTTCTGGTCGATCCAATTTAACAAAAATTGACCAATCACATTTTCTTTTGCCACGCTCACATACTAGCTTAAAAAATTATGAAATTTGAAACCTAGCAATAGTTTAATATCCCGGACCCAACAAAAGTGGTTTCGTCGAATTCCGAGGTCGTATGCAAAATATCAATTTTCCAGGACTATATATTCCATATACCGACCCTTCTGAAAATTCATTCGGCCATAACTTTTGATTCCCGTTATGAAACTTCGATTTTTCAGATTCGTTAGAAAGTTATTGAATAACAGATTTAAATATTTTTGGTTTCGCTAAAACCCGTTATATTTTCCACCCTGCACAGTCAGTCAAAGTTTGAATTCAAATTTTCAAACCGACTCACTATTCCTAATTCACTTATTTTATTGAAATATTCTATTTCAATTGTTCAAATCCTTTTGAAATCACCATTTTATGAATTTTAAATTGGCTCGTATTTTCCGGGTTATTACATGTATTATCGTTCTAATCCCTTCAGCTTTGAGAATTCCCAATCGAAAATGGCCTTCGCCCTTCGAAATCAAATTGCTCCCATCGCCTCCTCCTCAACAACTCAAACTGTCACTCCAGAACCGAAGCCTACCCTTCGTTGTGCCTCTTTCCCCAAATTATGAAAATTGATGGCTGTAATAGCCTGCAAATCCATAACATCGGAGTTGACTACATACACCATACATCCCACCCAAATATCACGAAAATACGAATCATTTTTTTTAGAAGAAAAAGGTAGAAGAAGAATAGAAATAACAACACAGAATCTCACATCGTAGCGGAACAAAATATAATATATCATATCTTTGAAAATACAAAATCTTAACTGTAAAACATACACTTATCAGAGTACAACACTTACAACACAGCGGAACAAAACTCTATATAACTAACGCCGAAGCCTCCTGCTCCAAGCTCCTTTAGATAGATCTGTAAAATCCTGAACTACTTGACTGCCCGTACAAATTTAGGCACCCAAGAGTTTAGGTAGAAAAAAAAAAATAAACTCCAGGCCAGTCATGGGACTGGTATGAGTAAATAGTTTAAAACAGTTTCAGAAACTAAATGATATCTCATAAGACCACGCCGTATAACACGGAACGGGTTTTCCCTTATGAAAATCCAAACACTTGATTTAACTTTCAAAATCCCTTTGAAAGGAATGATAATCTTTATATCAAAACTCTTTTGATATTAAAATAATGTCTAAACCAAGTAAATAACAATTTAGTGGAACGTTTGAATCGTATATAATATACAATCAAAACCGCAAGCACATATTGGGTAATGGATTTCCAACTATGACAAGGTATGGAACCACCTTCCGCTGGTATATCTCTAGAGGAGAATACACCAAGTTCAACAAGAACATCTTGCAACTCAGCCACACATGACCGACCACTCATTTCGCTTGAGTGTATCGAATGTATATCACCAACGGTTGGGATCAACAACCGTTTCCCAAATGGGACAACATCAACAATAGATTTTTAGAAGTAAATGAAACTCTAGATCATGTGATTATACACCCTAATAGGTGCGACCTACATAGCCATGCTGCCTGCCCGATTTCAGTCATTTACCGGTTGATGAGGCTTGAGGTTACGCTTTATCATCACATCAGATTCACTTTGAATGCCACATTGTCAGATCCATCGAAAATCACTAATTGACGTCTACAACAGTACATTATGTGTTAGCTAAAGAAGTTTTATTCTCCGCTTCCACTCTCGGTACGTTTGAAGAAATCAATGTACGTGACCTTTCTGGAAATACTCTATCAGACATTCATCCATACAAGTCATCCAGGAACAGGATGAACCGAAGGCACTATTCAGTACATCCATCTTAGGCACTGTTATCTAAGACATGTACAATAGCCCTTGCACTTTACTCCGTCTTCAATTTTCTTTGGCATATATGATTCGCAACACTTATGCCAATACATAGTGGTTCTTTGGATAATAATCCAACCGATCTCTCCATATTAACAACGATGGTAAAAAACTTCGATAGTCTGTGATTTAACTATCGAATAAAAACAAGTGTTTCGATAGTCGATGATTTAACTATCAAAGAAAGCAAGTGTTCATCCAATTATCAAACAATCACTGAGCCCTTAATTACAATTCCATTAATTAAATCACTTCTCTATTCTTCATCAATATTTGTTAACCAAATATTTTCAATAACCATATTGGCCTTTTACGTTATTTGGAAAACATTTCCGAATATCGCCTTCCTTTATTTTCTAAATTTTAGAAAGTATATGCTATTTCTAATTGGAAAATATTCCAATTACTTATCTCTTTTCCGATCTCGTTTATTTCTATACTTAGGAAATATTCTTTATTATATTTCCAAGTTTACACTTATTTGGGTAAAAACGGATGTTGTGTAAAACATCGTTACGACAACCCAAATACTATATTCAACTAACCCTTATCCAACACTGATTTTCGAGCCTGAAATCTTACTATTTATTTGTTAATAATGAGATCAATCAAGTTGGGGTATAACTCCCTCTCAGACCTTGACTGAATAACATTTACAACGTCAAAACAGATATGACTACTTACTCGAATAATCAATACCATACAACTACTTATTCACTTTTAAACACGTATACGCTTTCTCTTTCTATTCTTACGAGATTTTATTCCTAGTCTTCCTTTTTGATTTTACTATTCTATTTCTAAGTTCGTTTCCTTATCGACTTCTATATATATTGATATTTAGATTTCTAGTTATCAAACTTCTTAAAAATATTCTAACTCCTTGAATTTCTGGAAAAATTCGCCATAACCTCCTTTGTACCGTGAGCATCGGGATATTTTAAATAGCCTCCCATGGCCCTCACCAATCCAAAAGAAAAAGAAAAAGCCAAGCGGCTTGCCGATACGGCGCATAAAATCTCATATATGAATTGAAAACATACCTTTTAGTCGAGAACTCTATATATTTCACTTCTATACTTTATTCCAAACCTATCTCCTGTATATCCCTACCTGCCCAATCTATTTTAACTATACCAATCATTTTAACTCAATTTGTTAATTGATTTGCAAATTAACTAGTTTTCCTATTTCACCTTTATATTTGAGTATAACATGTTCAAATATATTTTAACTTACTTAAAAACCAAATCTAATTCTATATTTTTAGATCGTTTCCTTATCGACTTCTATATTCAAATTCCAATTCAATTCTATTTGAATTGTCTTTTCAAATTCTATGCATTATTTATAAACAACGTTTTTAACTTCTAAATCCCACATTATATATTTATAAACAAAGTTTATAAATTCAATTCAAATCCCAAATTTTAATTTATAAACAGAGTTTATAAACTCAATTCAAATCCCACATTTTAATTTATAAACAGAGTTTATAAATTCAATTCAAATCCCATATTTTAATTTATAAACAGAGTTTATAAATTCAATACTCGTTTTATATATATATATATATATTCAAAACAAGTTAATATTTTCTACAGTTCATTAAAAATTCAAATTCTGTTTATAAAAATAGAATTCCCTTTTTAAATCTCAAATACCCTTTTTCGATATTTTTATAAATCAATATTCAAGCCCAGTGATATTTAAAATACCCCAAACAGTCAGTTATCAAATCACGGGATTTCTAACACATCATATATGACAGCATATGAAAACGAATAAACAAACAGATAATATATTTTTGAGGAATCCAGTCGGATTCCTCTAACCTATTTTCCTACATCCACAGACGTTAGTCAACATAGTAATACCCATCCTGCTTCGAGGCAGGACGTCACGGTATGAAGGTCATCCACTAATATATATTTGTGGGACGCATAGGGAAATCATCCGCTATGAAACTACGGGCATCCGCTAATGGGACTGCGGAAATCAATCCAACCATCAACCCAATATATAAATATAATAGTCAATCCTAAATAACTATTATATTTAAAGCAACTAGAAAAATCCAAATAAACAACAACAATTATTTTTAACGACATAAAAATAATTCTAATTAAGGTGAGTGAGATTTACTCACCATGTATTTATTTGACGATTATCGTTGTTTTATCTAATTTTAAACAAATGTTTAAAATTAGATTAGAAAACCAGTTAGCTCCAATCTGGTTCCATCAAATCCCGGAATGCAGATAATCCTTTTTATGATTGCAACTCAACTTGTTTTGGCCTCGTATGAATGTGAAATTAAATTTGTAAGTTGTCGATTAAAATAAATAAATTAAAAACTTGATTTTTAACACTGTAATTACCTTAATCCTTTTTTCCACGTGATCTTATACAACCCAACACTTCATTTCAACTTGTAGCCTTACTCTCACAACTCCCCAACTCAACATCTTCCACTATCCATACAGAACACTTGCCTTAGCTCATGCCATCACAATGAAAAGGGCGAACCTTTATAAACAAATCCTTTCACCAACTTCACCTTCCATACTTCACTGGTTTCAAAACAGCACTACCATTAAACTGTCACCATTCATCACCTTCTTTTATAATTCAGCACTTCGAACAACACCCCGTACTCAAACTCATCCACGACTTGCATTGAAATCTTCACAAACCTCCTCCCCCTCGAGTAACTAAGAAGCAAACTGCACAAACTCAGTTCCCTTCCCACTGAAATCATCTCGAAAACCTGTCAGGTTTCACCTTGGCAATTCACCGAACACTTCTCGAACGACTCTCATCTACTGTCCACGCCCAGGCAAATCCCTTGGAATTTGAACTCCAGAAGGAAAGGCGACTGTTTGAGCACCCCATTCTTCCATCGCGTACATGTCACGACCCCCATGTCCACTCCAGCTAGTTCGATCTCCAACCGCATCCCTTAAATGTTGCGAGCCCCTTCCCAGTGCCCTAAATCGAGACTACGATCCCCAATTGAGGATGCTCAAATCGAGCATCAGAGCATGTGACGTCTGCGATGTCCAGGAGTTCCAAAAGGAGACCGCGATACCGGAAAGTCTTCCTTCATTTCGTACGCTCTGCCGGTCCTTGAACCGAAATGAATTCAATTTCCATCACTAGATTTTTTTGAGCGGCTTCGATTGATGCTGAACTTTGATTTTTCTTCCATTTATAGGGGAAAGAAATTAAAGAAGATTTAGGTGCGATATTTAGAAGAGGAAAGAAGGCCACGATTGTCTTAGTTTGTGGTGAGGAAAGAAATATGTGTTCAATTTTCTACATTATGAATTTTTTTAATGGTTATAAATATAGGTGTATATATTTAATTATCCAAAATCTCCTAACTCCTTTTTGAACGCAACAAGGGTCGTTCCGAATGTTATAACACTATTCCGAACACACTGGGATAGGTCACGAAGTCCAATTCGATCATCTAGAACAAATATTAATTTAAATTGATATAAACTAAATTTCAAACCATTTAACTTCTTCGATAATAATTTAATATTATTATTCTAATTTAAACCGGAGTTGTATTGATCATCTGAACCGATTCTATTCAGCTGTATATTTTTAAATTAAATTATTACTGCATTAAGATAATTTAATTTATTCGACATTAAATCGAAATTGATAACTCAATTATAAAATTCCACTTATATTATCTACCCAATATTTAAATCCTTATTAAATATTTAAAATTAACCCATAAGAATCCGGGTCATTACTATCTTCCCTACATAAAATAATTTCGTCCTCGAAATTGCTAAGGTAGAAAAAGTGCTACAAACCCATTTATCTTTTCAAAACTATTTATGCTGACACTCAACATTTCGAACTTCCTTACGTAACTCTCTTTCGAATAAATCCCTATTCGATAACTCCTCCCTTCAAATAACTATGTTCGATCAACTTTAATTGAATAACTAACATTCAATTAAATCCTAATTCGATTATCTATGTTCAATTAACACTATCTGGTTACTCTTAATTTGAATAACATATATTCGATAAATTCTAATTGAATAACTAATATTCAGTTAACTCTACGGATTGACCCTAATTAACTCTAACTGGTTAATTCTTACTCTAATCGATTTATTCTAACTCTAATCGATTATTTCTAACTCTAATCGACTTCTCCTATTCGAATAACTCATATTGGATAACGTTTATTCGTTTATAAAGATTTACTTTCAGTAACGTTTCTTCACTTTATAAATGTTCTCTTTAATAACGTTACTTCACATATACAAGTGTTGTGTACCCCTTCTATTTAAAACTATCGGTGTTAAAAACCAATATCTCTTCTCTATATAAGTTCGGACTTATATATTCCATTTATCGAATGATAAATATTTAATTTATAAACTATTTTTTATAAATTAATCTTTTCTATTTATCTGTTAAAAACAGATATCCATTTTCTATTCATCTTCTAAATATTCCTTTGATTAAATTCTATTTTTTTAACAAATAAATATCTCATTTATAACATTCTAATTATGGGTGCGTTTTTTACAGGTCCCTCTTAAGTTTTAAAATATAAAAAAAACCCAGTCGTGAAAAGAATAAGAATTACATCCATGTTTTTGAACATCGCATACTAAAATTTCAATATTAACCTTTTAAACCCTAAAACCCGTCGTTCTAGAAAATATCATTTCAATAATAGCGGCGCATGAATAGGGCAGATGATCTTTGAAGAATATTAAAAATTTCCAGCTGATTTTCATGTTTTGTATCTCGATCGACTGAAAAAGCATCAAATCGATGCCGATTTGTTCAGAAAAGTTCATCGATAAGGTGGAAACAAAGGTAAAAAATTGATTTAGTTATTTTTCTGTAAAACAACCGAAAATTTTGTTATATTTTATATTCAAATATAGGTTAACATCGAATTGTTGCATAAATATATGATTACATATAAATATTCATGCCATTTTGGGTGAAAAAATGTTTTTTTTGGAAAGGATTGAAAAAATGTTTACTATTGTGAAAAAAATTCTTACAATCGCCTTTTTAAAGTTCGAAACTATCAGCAGAGTCGTGCAAATATTAGCAGATTTGTGCATAAATGTATGCATTTAATCACAATCATTGCATGCAATTGTGCAACTATTATCTGAGTACTGAATAATTATATGCATTTAAACAATACTATCGACTGCAATTGTGATTTTATTACATAATTGTTGCATAAGTCTATGCATGCAATTAGTTTGTTGCATATAATTCTGAAACTGTCTACACATTATTTGCAAATCTGATACTATTTGCATGTTTAGATGCAGATAATAAAAAATATTTCATACTTTTATGCACATATGTTGAAATAGTTGAACATGCATTTACACAAATAATAATTGCGTACTTGTTCGCATGAATTCATAATATTTGCAAACTGGTATGCATAAAATATGATGAGTTGCATACTTTTTGCTGATTTCGTAAATGTTATCATACTAACGCAAAAATTGAGAATGTTTGCATAATTCTATGCATGCTTTCATACTACATAGAATAATTCTAACAAACTGATATATTTTTTACTATTTCTGCAGTGAAAATTGTGAAATATTTGTACTAAATATAAGGAAACAGAGAAGTGAGGACAAACAAGTTGACGAAGATGATGAAATATAGAAGCCTGATTCTGTAAATCTACAACGAGCTGTGCTTGATGCTCAAATTCTAATTTGGAAATTCCACAGTTGGACTGAATATAATGAACTAACACAGGCGTTCCTGCTATCAAACAAAAACAAACCTTCTGATTAAAATTATTAAAAATGGTGTGTAGATTTCTGTATAAATATGTTGACGATTTTCTTTATTCAAACTACTATTACCTTATTATGTATTTTCTGTACTGAATTACTATGGAAGTTTATGTGCTGAATTTAGTTCTTCTATTTGTAAACGATATTATGAATTGTTGCTTTCTTGTATACAGTTATTCATAATAATTTAATGTTTAAATGCAAATATTGTTATATGTTATGCATATGTGAATTGACAAAATTTACAGGTTAATTTCAAGATTATAAAAAGGAAACTAAAATTCAAAGTTGAAAGAGGATATGCATTCACGTTGAACATTTGAATACTTGCATGCACACAATAATAATTGCATACTTGTATGCAAAAATAGAGAATACTCGTATACATTACCCAGTTATAAAGATACTTTCGTACCTGTATGTAACTACTACGAATTTTTTCGTACATGTATGCAGCAATGAAAAATACTACGGAAAAAGATACAAATATTCAGTAAAATTGCATACATGTATGCAACTACACTGAATAATTGCATATGTATAAGCCTAAAAAAATAACTATAAAAATCACAGAATCTAACATTAAAATACTGAATTAAATTTAAAGCATAATGTAAATGCTCACAATAGTATACAATATAACTTTGTTTAAAAAAATACCCAAAAACATCTACTAGTCTTCTGAAGAACACGCCATCTTGTACGATCATCTTCTAGTAAGTTTTTGAGTTGTTGACAATACAAAACACAATTGTCTTCATCTTCTCCAGACACAAAAGCAATTGCTTCAGCGAAAAAACCTATGAAAAAAATAAATAAAAAAATATGAAAAGAATAAAATAAACTACAAAACAAATAGTACAAAATAGATGTAAAACAAACACAAATAATTAATACACTACAGCGCAAATTTACAGTAAAATCACATTCATGTAAACAATCCTATTTTATTTTCACATTTTTATATAAATTTGCACACATGCATTCAGATTCTATCAATATTTGCATACATGAATGCACATAACTTTAACAGTTCTGTACATTCATAATAATTGCATTCAAGTATGAATATATCCAGATTAAATGCATACCTTTATGCAAATAATTCAACATTCAAAACAATTGTATGCATTTGTTTACAATTTCTGCACTATTACATGCTAATATTAACCAAAAGAAGCATATTTAGAAGCATATATACAAAAGAATATTATATTGTTCAGCTTACATTCTTTAACACATGCAAATATTCACCGATTATAATAATACATACACGCAATTTCCTGAATACATGCAAAACCCTAAACACCGATTATAACAAAAGTTGCATATTTTAATGGAAATACTAACAAATTATGCATATTTGTATATACATATTCATAATTGACTTCAAGCAAGAAAAACATACTTCATATTTGCATAAAAGCATGCAGATATTGTCAATATATTCATACAAGCATGCATATGTTTAAAATATCTGCATAAAAAACTTGGAAAAATTGTAAATAACTGCATACAAGCATGCACATATTGTCATAAATTGCATACAAGTATGGAAATATAAATGATTACTGGGTACAATCATGCAGACACATACATACATGCAGATGGATAATTGAGAACGAACTGATTTTAAAAAATCAAAACATATAAATTACCTTAACGAGGACGGATCTATTTTTTTCTTAAAAAAAAAGCTCGATCAAAATATATCTCTGGAAAAACAGTCGATGAAATTGAATTTCATCTCGCATGAGTTCGACGTCCAGAACTACAGGTAGAAGATGCCGCCGCCATGACAAAGAATGATGTCGAAGTCCATTCTTTTATCGCTGCAATCTGATCGCTACTTCTCTCTGCCATGATCGTCCTGATTTGCTCCTAATCGCTCCTGTTTTGCTTCAATAGATGACGGCATCGCCATGGAGAACGAAATATAGGTTTTCTAGAAATTAAAAACAATACTAATTACGTAATGAGTAAATCCGACCTAGGTAATTACGGCGTGAATTAAAAAAAGGGAAGTTTTGTAAAAATATTAGCCGCTGTTTGAAATTAGGGATGTAATTTATATGTTTTGAAACAAGAGGATGTGAGGTAAATTAAGTTTCAAAATAGGGATGTGAGCCTAATATTCACTCTAATTATTTTTTATAAATAAATATTTTCACTTAGTCGATTTGTTAATGTTTTAAAAATATTTCCTTTTAAATTCTATTTGTAAATGTTTTTACAAATATTTCTCCTTCTATTTGTTTGCACATAACTTCCTTTGTATTTGTTTTTCAAATATATTTCCTTTATATTTGTTTTACAAACATATTTTCTTTTTAACTCTTTTTGTTTTTCCTTTATTCACACCCAATTCATATTTCATTCACATTGATTTCACTCAATTTATTCATTTCGATCCATTTAACTTACTTAAGTTAAATTTAATTTCAATCTTTCAAATTCCCAGGGTTTTATTTCAAAACTCCTTTGAATTAATATAAATATATACATATATTTATATCTATCTCAAATTCAAAACATTTGAATTTTCAAACAACTTGCTTTCTTCCTAAACAAATTTCCATCAAAAACTTTTCTAAGGCAACAATTCATCACTTAGAAACTCGAAAATGAACACTGATGATTTTGCGACCATCACCAGAATTATTTCCTAGCCACTGAAGTGAGTTCAGTGCTTTATCATATTCAAAATCCATTCAAACGAATTTTATTCAAAAATCCTTCCAAAATAAAGCTATATTAAAATTCGGAAAATATTTTCCAACTTCCCAGGATTTTAAATTCTGAATTTTGGTTGGAATTCAATTTCAATTTATCACATTTGTATATTTGATTTCATATACAAATTCCATTGGTTATATATATAACAATTTCAGTTTTTATAATCTTATTTGATTATAATCCTAACAATCAACTCAACTATTTAAAACAAAATCGTGTCCAATCTTCTATTCAAGTGTTTATAAACTCCTATCGACGTCGTGGCGTCCCACGATTCGATCAGAATTCATAATTCACTCAGCAGACTAGTCAACACAATATAAAACAGTTTTTATATCATATAACAAATACGCTCTCTCGTATATATATATACACTCAACTCATTCTAGGGTACTACTGACCCTATCTCTAATGAGCACATGCCACACAAGCCTAGGTGTTCGCTCAACCTAAGCTCTGATACCAACTGTAATGGCCCGCAAATCCATAACATCGGTGTTGACTACATACACCATACATCCAACCCAAATATCACGAAAATACGAATCAATTTTTTTTAGAAGAAAAAGGTAGAAGAAGAACAGAAATAACAACACAGAATCTCACATCGCAGCGGAACAAAATATAATACATCAAATCTTTGAAATACAAAATCTTAACTGTATAACATACACTTATCAGAGTACAACACTTACAACACAGTGGAACAAAACTCTATATCACTAACGCTGAAGCCTCCTGCTCCTAGCTCCTTTAGATAAATCTGTAAAATCCTGAAATACTTGACTGCCCGTACAAATTAAGCACCCAAGAGTTTAGGTAGAACGAAAAAAATAAACTTCGGGTCAGTCATGGGACTGGTATGAGTAAACAGTTTAAAACAGTTTCAGAAACTAAATGATATCTCATAAGACAACGCCGTATAACACGGAACAGTTTTTTCCCTTATGAAAATCCAAACACTTGATTTAAATTTCAAAATCCCTTTGAAAGGAATGATAATCTTTATATCAAAACTCTTTTGATATTATAATAATGTCTAAATCAAGTAAATAACAATTTAGTGGAACGTTTGCATCTCACGTTCCACATATATAATATACAATCAAAACCGCAAGCACTTATTGGGTAATGGACTTCCAACTATGACAAGGTATGGAACCAACTTCCGCTGGTATATCTCTAGAGGAGAATACACCGAGTTTAACAAGAACATCTTGCAACTCAGCCACACATGACCGACCACTCAATTCGCTTGAGTGTATCAAATGTATATCACCAACGGTTGGGATCAGCAAACGTTTCCCGAATGGGACAGTATCAACAATAGATTTTTAGAAGTAAATGAAACTCTAGATCAGGTGATTATACACTGTAACAACTCGGAAATTCTGGGCCAGTTTAAAATTTTTATTTTGGCAATTTTAGCGAATTTCGAACATTTAAAATAGATTACTTTAAATAATTTCGACGAGAAATTTATTTTGAATATAATTCGAATGTATATATTATATACGTCGTCGTTAGAATATAAATAATTATAAATAGAATTGAAAATGGTGCGGTAGTTTGATAATTCGATTTCAAACTTCAATTGAATGTACCGGGTGCAAAACAATCCGGAATTTAGCGAAAATGAAAACATTAGGATCTAATTGAGAATATCTTTCCAACGAATCCGAAAAATCAAAATTTTACAGCGGGAATCAAAAGATATGTCCAGTTGAAAATTCTGAATAGTCGCTATGGGATTCAGGGCCTTAAAAATGGAGATTTTGCAAATGACCTCGGATTTTGACAAAACCAATTTTGTTGGATCCGGGATGTAAAGTTATTGCTAGGTTTCAAATTTCATAATTTTTCGAGTCAATATGTGAGCGTGGCAAAGGAAAACGCGTCTGACCATTTTAAGTTGATTTTAATCGACTGGAAATTGGCCATTTTTCAAATGGTCTCATAATTCGATGAAATTAGTTTTGTTAGGACCGTTTCGTCAATACGAAGCTAGAAAATATTTTTCTAGAATTTTTAGAGTTCGTATGTGACCCCGGTAAATTGAAATGCGCGTTCAAATTCAATATATAGAGATATATGTTGATTTTAACGGAATCTAATGGAAACAGTCGAATCAGCCTGCGATACTTATCCCATTGTGTTCGGAATGGGGGTAAAATGCTAGGGACGACAGTCGGTGGGTTTGATTTCGTGGTCAAAATAAAAAGTTACTTTATGGGAGAATTCAATTATAAAATATTATATATACCTCACCCTCTCTCCTTCATACTTCAGCCATCAGTTTAAATAAAAAAAAACAAAAAAAAACCTAAATCTAAATCGCAACCGCCGATGCTACACCCACTGGAGGCGGCGCCGCCCATCGCCAAACTCCCCCACCTCGTCGCAGCCTCCCCTCCACCACCCTCCTCAGCGTCGAGATCCACAGGCCAGGGCGCACGCCCTGGAACCGCTGCCAGTCCCCCTACGAGTCCCCTACGCCACACGCCAACAGCCACGCCAGCATCACCAACCCGACCACCGCGACCGCATGAAGCATCCGACCACCTTCTCCAACCCCTGAACGCCGACAGTGAAGTCACCATAGGAAAAAAATCGAAATAAAAGTAAGTTTTTCCCTTATTTATATGTTTTAACAATTCTGAGTTTATATATGTTTTAATTCTGATTTTATATGTTTTTAAAACTGAGATTTTAGATTTTTTTAGAAAATGAAATTCTCTAATTTTTAATTACAAAAAAATATATGATTTTTATTTAAGTGAAACTATAAGAAAAATAGTCGTATGATGAAATCATTTCTTTTTGATAGGGAAAAATACCATTTTTAACAAGTTAAAGACGGGATTTTTTATGCGTGTAGTGATAAATTAAAAATATGGTTTTGTTATCGAAATAAAAAAATTATGAAAGCTATGATTTTCAGTTTATAAAGATGGATTTTTATCAAAGTAAAAATTCGATTTTTATATATTGAATAGCGAAAAAAAAATTCGATTTTTATATATTGAATAGCGAAGTAAAAATTCGATTTTTATATATTGAATAGCGAAGTAAAAATTCAATTTTTATATATTGAATAACGAAGTAAAAATTCGATTTTTCTATATTGAATAACGAAGTAAAAATTCTATTTTTTATATATTGAATAGCGAAGTGAAAATGTGATTTTTATATATATAGTGGCTACGGGCAACGAAGGTGACAAAAAGGCGATAATGACGAAGGTTTCTGCAAATGAAGAGTCGTGGTATTGGATAACTATTGGTGAGAACTTCTCACTCTTCAATTTCTTTTTCTAGTTATATATATACTAGGATGCAGACGGTGTTTAGTAGCACACGACACCCGACATCTACAGACCATGGATGGCTTGTTTGTTTAATTGTTTGGTTGTGTAGTTTGTTAGATTATTTTGTTTGAATTGGATTGTTTGGTGAAAGGAAATTGATTTGATTGATGTGTGAATGGCGTGGGCCTTCACTAGACCGGGGATAAGGCTAGGCCTTGTCCCGTTTCTAGTATCGTGCCGTTATGCCGCCGAAATTTTCTAAAAATAAGTTAGAAAAATAAAGATAACATTTTATTTAATAAATGAACCAAATAGAATATTCATAGGTTGAATAAAATAGTTTGATCGTTAAAAATCGTGAATGTGAATAAATAAATATTCATTTACAAACCAGACGGTTTGTTTATGTACACCTATTTGACGGACATGGATTGGGACGATAAATTTTACACATCGCCCAACTGCATAAATAAAATTCTGTGTTTGATTGCTTGAAACCCCACATGGGTATTGGGATGATATTTGATGTACACTAATCCCAATTGTTTAGTTGTATGTCGATCGATTGATTGACAGGCTGTTATAAGCGTTGAATATTTATCTTTGATGCTTATACAGTGTAGAATGCACCTTGGATGATGGTTGATTATTCATCGTTGTTGATATATACATGTGTTGTAGAAAATCCATATAATTAACATTATATGGTAATTGATTGGGCCTCATTCCAATTTTGAAATAGAATATTTGAAATAGAAATATTTGAAAAGAAATAATTGAAATAGAAATATTCGAAATGGAATATTTGAAAGTATCAATATATGAAGCCGTGTTGATTAGATTGACGCCATTTTGACGTGAACGATATTTATATCGATTTTAGTCATTTTATAATGAATATCGAAAGTGATTTCAAAATCTAATATTTTGAAAAGAATAGAAATTCGAATTGAAACTGAATAGAATAGAATTCGAATTGAAATTGAATATAAATGAATTCGAATTGAAATTGATTTAAATGAATTTAAAATCGATTTGAAAAGAATTTAAAATGAATTTATATTGGAATACTCAATTTTGATTTGAAATTGAATATGAATTTGAAACCGTTTTGAAAATAAATTTAAAACGATTTATAAAGCACGTTTTGAATTGGAATCGACGAAGTATATATTATATATATAATATAATGGCCTGAATAGAACGCGCCGCGCCGCGACAGTTCGCGAATTTCGACCATTGACTTCGAATGGATATTGCGGGAGATCCGACCGTCGGATTCTCTTGAAACCAGAACCGTTGGGTTCGTATCGAAAAGATCTTTCTAACGAATATTATAAATTTGAAATCTAACGGTTGGATTTGGAATTATGTCCAAATCAAATTTGAAAAAGGTCGCTGTAAGTGCAGTTCGATGACCGTTGATGGAAATCAACTGTACGGGCCTTGATAAAATTATTAAAAATAGTAATAATTTGTGTAAAATCATAAGAAATGATTTAGAAAGAATTGGGATGTAAACTCCATATTTGAAAAGATAAAAATAGATTTTTATCGAAATGAACTAGTTTTGAACTAGAATTAAAATTCTCTTTATTTTAAATAAGTAAATTGAATTTGAAATGGTTTTGAAAATAACCAGAATTTCCAATGATTGCATTGGAATGGATTTGAATCGAAATTGTCTTCGGAATATTTCGATGTTGGATTTCGTGACTATACAGACGTTATTATGGAAATCTGAAAGATATAGATATATATATCGTTATTTCCGATACGATATTTGTTGGTCGTAGAATTTGATATGGAATATAAGTCGGGATATTTGCTATTTAGAGCGTTCTATTAAACATCAAATGTGATTTGGGTTTGTCGTGAATGGTGTCTTCATTAACACTGTTCTTGAACCCAGTTGAGAAAAGATTAAATCTTTTTATTTAGATTTAATGAAGTGTACCAATTAAATAATATTTAATTGGAATTGAATTGATATTGATTTTTGGGTTTATCGTGGACAGTGTTTTTAAATAACACTCGTTCTTTAACCCGATAATTAATGGAATGTGATTTTGGGTTTATCATGAACCGTGTTTTAAATGACACTGATTCTTTAACCCAGTTAGCGATTAAAACTAAGTGGAGTTTTAATGAATCTTTAATTAGATTGAAAAGATCGAGAATGGAGTATCACCAGTTTTGCTCCAGGCGATAGTTAAATATTTAATTAGATTTGAACGTGAAATGGTAATTGAATTTACCGATAACACCATGGTATTAGATATGAAGTATTACCAGTTTTACTTCATGGGATGAATAGGTTGGGATTGGGAAATTAAAACAAATGGTTACTTCGGTAAGGTTCGTTAATCCCGACTAGTTGAATCAAAATTCAAAAGATGACTAAAGAATAAATTCAAGGAATTTATCTTGGATAGAATTAATGGGAACCTTTCCCTATGAATGTGAAATTTAGAAACTAACCGTCGGTTAGCCAAGCAGAATGGTTTTCTGGATATTGATCTGATGTTGGTTTCGGCCTTCGGGGTTAATATTTGGGGAATTATTCTCTTGATTAATTTACGGTTAGGGACTGATAAATTGGAATGAGGCGTATGTTGTGTTTGTGTAACACTTATTTAAAATATATGCGAGTTATTCGGAAAGACCGGGTTTATCCCATTCTGAATAACTGATACGACGATAAGTCGAAGATGAAGACGATGGTCGAAGACCGGAGGTCTTCACGTCGTTTGGGTAATTACTGATGATCTTGATTAGGTTGTACACCCGAGCAGATGGAAACAATTAGTGATCGTCCAGACGTTCTTGGAGATCGATGGATATGCGGGGTACTAGGTGCCTCCGGTTTCGTTCAGACCTAGAACGGACTTGTAAATGGACTGTGTGTCTGACATTGGATTTTAGTCCGTGCGAATGATCTCTATTAAATATATATCTGTTTGGCGGCCGAGAATTTATTTGTAACAACCCGTAAAATGCGAGCCAGTTTGAAATTTTTATTTTGGCAATTTTAGCGAATTTTGATATTTAAAATGAATTATTTTAAATAATATCGACGAGAAATTTATTTTCAATAGCATTCGAACGTATATATTTTATACGCGTCGTCGTTAGAATATAAATATTTATATATAATTATAAATAGAATTGAAAATGACGCGGTAGTTCGATAATTCGATTTCAAACTTCAATTGAATGTACCGGGTGCAAAACAAACCGGATTTTAGTGAAACCAAAAACATTAGGATCTAATTGATAATATCTTTCTAACGGATGTAAGAAACTGAGATTTCACTTTATAAATTGAGAGATATGTCCAGTTGAAAATTCTGAATAGTCGCTATGGAATTTAGGCCCTTAAAAATGGACATTTTGCAAATGACCTCGGATTTCGATGAAACCACTTTTGTTGGATCCGCAGTGTCAAGTTATTGCTAGATTCCAAATTTCATAATTTTTCGAATCAATATGTGAGCGTGGCAAAGGAAAACGCGTTTGACCAGTTTCAGTTGATTTTAATCGACTGGAAATTGGCCATTTTTCCAACGGTCTCCGAATTTGACGAAACTAGTTTTGTTAGGACCGTATCGTCAATACGAAGCTAGAAAATATTTTTCGAGAATTTTTAGAGTTAGTATGTGACCCCGGTAATTTGAAATGTACGTTAAAATTCAATATAGCGATTTAAATGAAAATTCAACGGAAACTTATCGAGACGATAGAATCAGCCTGCGATACATATCTCATTGTGTTCGGAAGGGGGGTAAAACGCTAGGGACGACAGTCGGTGGGCCTCGTTTCGAAGTCGAATAAAAAGTCAACTTTTAGAAGCTAAATTAATTAAAATAATAATAATAAAAATAATATCCCCCCCTTTTCTCTCCTATACCTCCAGGCCCCCCCGTTAGTTCATATAATCAAAAAAAAAAAAAAAAAAAAAAAATAGAAAATCAATCTCGCCGCCCCCCCCCCCCCCCCCCCCCCCGCTATTCCACCGCCGCCGCACTCCGACCACCGCGCCACCAGAGCCCACCGCCGCCGCCTCCCCTTTACCACGCCGACGCCTTCCAGCCTTCCTCCGCTCTCCCTCCTTTCCTCCGCCACCTGTACGAACCCCAACCCGTAACCCTAATCCACTCGCCACTGCTACTACGGCGAGCGTCACCCCTGCCACCACCTGAAGCCACCGTATTTCGTGTGACGCCAACGTCGAAGCCTCACCGCCTCGAACCCTGAGCTGCGCCTGACCTGAAAAACAGTAAGTATTTTATTTTACTTTTATTTTTATTTTAAAAGCCTAAAACTGATTTTAAAAAAAAAGAAAAAAAGGTTAAAAACTGATTTTTGAAAAGTTTGAAAAACTGATTTTATTTTAAGATTTTAAATAGAAAAAGATTTGAATTTTAAATAGAAAAAGATTAGAACTTTAAAAGGTGAAAAGATAGGATTTTTATTTGGTAAAAGGTACGATCTTTATATTTTTAAAGTAATAAAAATATAGTTTTTATATTTTTAAAGAATTAAAAATATAGTCTTTGCTATATAGAAATATTAAAAATATGATTTTTATATTTTTAAAGTATTAAAAATATAATCTTTATGAGATAGAGAATATAAAAATATCATCTTTGTGTATGTAACGAAATAAAAATCTGATTTTTATTTTATATACGTTGAGATAAAGTGGTAATTTTTATAATGATGAAGTCTTTATTTTTATAAAGGCGAAAACTTTATTTTTATAAAGGCGAAAACTTTATTTTTATAAAGGCGAAAACTTAATTTTTATAAAGGCGAAAGCTTTATTTTTATAAAGGCGAAAACTTTATTTTTATAAAGGCGAAAACTTTATTTTTGAAAGGGTGAAATTTTTATATGAAGAATAAGGGGATAGAAATATAATTTTTATCTATATAGTAGCGTTGTGAAAATATGCTTATTTTTATATATTGAATAGCGAAGTGAAAATTCGATTTTTAAATATATGAAGTGATTATGAAAATATGATTTTTATATATTGAATAGCGAAATAAAAATGTGGCTTTTATTTTAAAGACATCAAAATATAAAAATATGATTTTTATATATATAGTGACTACGGGCAACGAAGATGACGAAGATACGATGAAGATGAAGATTTCTATCAAATGAAGAGTCAAGATGATTGGATAGCTTTCGGTGAGAACTTTTCACTCTTCTATTTCTTCTCTAGTTATATATATATTAGGATGCAGACGGTGCTTAGTAGCACCCGACACAATCGTCCACAGACCATGGACTTGTTTGTTTGGTTGTGTTGTTAGTTAGATTGTTTGGGTTGATTTGAATAATTGGGTGAAATGAAATTGATATGATTGATGTGTGAATGGCGTGGGCCTTCACTAGACCGGGGATAAGGCTAGGCCTTGTCCCGTTTCTAGTATCGTGCCGTTATGCCGCCGAAATTTTCTAAAATATGTTAGAAAAATAAAAATATCATTTTTATTGTGTAAATGAAATGAATAGAAATTCAAGTGTTGAAATAAATATTTTTGTCGTTAAAAATATAATTTTTAACGTGAAAGTGAATAAATGAATATTTATAAACAAATCGGCCGATTTGTTTATATACACTGATTTGACTGATATTGATTGGGTCGATAAATTTTACACATCGCCCAACTACACAAATAAAATCTGTGTTTGATTGTTTGAAACCCCACACGGGTGTTGGGATGAAATTTGATGTTCACTCATCCTGATTGATTAAATATGTCGATCGGTCGATTGACAGACTGTTATAAGCGTCAGATATCTATATTTGATGCTTATACAGTGTAGTGCACTTTGGTTGATGATTGATTATTTTTCAATGCTACTATATACATGTGCTGTATGGAATCCATATAATTAACGTTATATGGTGATTGATTGGGCCTCATTCCAATCGGGAAAATAAGGAATATTATAAAAGAAAATTCATGTGTTGAATATAAAAATAGTCATGTGTTGACGATGTTCATGTGTTGAGTGAAATATTAAATAAAATAAATTACATCTTTATCATATTTACGATTAGAATCTACTTTACGGTGGAGTCTAATTAAAATCAAACGATAGATACCATAGTTTTATAAAATATTTTACATAACAAAAATAGTGAGGTGTTGACAGTACTCATGTGTTGAGATTAGTCGTGTGTTGAAAGAAATATAGATTCATGTGTTGAATAGAACAAATATTCATTTGTTGAATAGAATAACGAATTATTGAAATATAAAGCCGTGTTGATTAGAGATGCGTTATTTTGACGCGAACGATGTTTATATCGATTTTATTCGTTTTGTAATGAATATTGAAAAGTGATTTCAAAATCTAATATTTTGAAAGGAAATTCAAATTGAATTAGATTAAAATTCAAATTGAAATTCTATTGAATCAATTTAAAATGAATTCGAATCGAATAGAAAATGAATTCGATTCGAATTGAATAGAAAGTGAATTTGAATTCGAGTAAAATAGAAATGAATTCAAATTGAATTAGATTGAAATTGAAATTTAAAACGAACTGAAAGTGAATTGAAATCAATTTGAAACGAATTCGAATTAGATCAAATAGAAAGTAAATTCGAATTGAATTGAATTGAAACGAATTTGAATTTGAATTTGAATTGAATTGAAACGAGTTAGAATTTGAATTGAATTGAAATGAACTCGAATTGAATTGAAATCAAATCGATTTGAAATTGAATGTAGTGTTGAAAGGGTTTTGAAAACGAATTTAAAACGATTTATAAATTTCGTTTTAAAAGGAAATCGACGAAATATATATTATATATATTATATATATAATATAATGGCCTGAATAGAACGCGCCGCGCCGCGGTAGTTCGTGAATTTCGACCATTTATTTCAAACGGACATTGCGGGAGATCCGACCGTCGGATTCTCCTAAAACCGGAACCGTTGGGTTCGTATCGAAAAGAGATTTCCAATGAATATTAGAAATTTGAAATCTAACGGTTGGATTTGGAATTATGTCCAAATCAAATTCGAAAAAGGTCGTTGTCAGTGCAGTTCGATGGCCGTTGTTGGAAATCGACTGTACGGGCCTTGATAAAATTATTAAAAATATTGATAATTTGTGTAAAATCATAATAGGTGAATTGGAAAGAACTGGGATGAAAAACCCCATATTTGAAAAGATAAAAATAGATTTTTATCGAAATGAACTAGTTTTGAACTAGAATTAAAATCAATTTATTTTTAAAATAAATAAATTGAATTTGAAAGTGATTTTAAAAATAATCAATATTTCCAATACGTGGATTGGACTGGAGTTGAATCGAAATTATCTTCGGGATATTTCGATGTTGGATTTCGTGACTATACAGATATTGTTATGGGAATTTGAAAGATATATTTTATATCGTTATTTCCAATACGATATATGTTGGTTTCAAAATTTGATATTGAATATAAGCCGATGTATTTTCTATTCAAAGCCTTGTATTTAATATCAAATGTGATTTGGGTTTGTCGTGAATCGTGTTTTAGAAGACATTGGTTCTTTAACCCAGTTAAAGACAGAATATTGATTTTTGTGAAGATTAAAACTAAGTGGAGTTTTAATGAATCTTTAATTAGATTAAAAATGTGGATTGATAATTTAAATTATCCAATCTGAAAGGTGATCGAGAATGGAGTACCACCAGTTTTGCTCCAATGCGATAGTTAAATCTTTAATTAGATTTGAACGTGAAATGGTAATTAATTTTACCGATAACACCGTGGTGTTAGATGTGGAGTATTACCAGTTTTCTCCATGGGATATATAGGTTGGGATTAGGAAATAAAATAAATAATTACTTCGGTGTGGTTCGTTAATCTCGACTAGTTTGAAATGATATCCAAAGGAGGATTAAAGAATAAATTTAGAAGAATTTATCTTGGATAAAATTAATGGGAACATTTCCCTAAGAATGTGTTTTTGTGAATAAAAGAATATTCTGAATTGGAATGAGGCGTTTGTTGTGTTTGTGTAACATTCGTTTATTATATACGTGGGTTGTTCAGAAAGGCTGGGTTTATACTCATTCTGAATAACCGATTCGACGAGATGTCGAAGATGAAGACGGTGGTTGAAGACCGGAAGTCTTCACATCGTTTGGGTGATTACTGATGATCTTGATTGGGCTGTACACCCAGGATGAGGGAATCAGTTGGTGATCTTCCAGACGTACTTGGAGATGGATGGATATGCGAGGAAAGTGCCTCCGGTTTCGTTCAGACCCAGAACGAACTTGTAAATGGATTGTGTGTCTGACATTGGATTTTATTCTGTGTTGATTGATCTCTATTAAATATACATCTGTTTGGCGGCGGAGAATTTATTCTCTTGCTTAACGCCCTTCTCTGAGACGTACGAGCTCAGAGGTTGTATATCGATGGACATCAGTCGCATGGAGTGAATTGCCAATGTGGCATGCGTAAGTGGCAATTGATCAGGGCTTTTGTTGAAAAGCAAAGTCTTGTGGTTGATGATCAAAGCACGGCCTGTGTGGCGTAGCTTTGTGTATAACGTGAATTCGCGAGCCTCACACCTCGGTATGAGTCAAAAACGGGAGACGGACCCAAGGAGTGCACGACGTTTCTTTCTAGCTAGGGTGGTGTCAGTGACCTACCAGCCCTGACATTTATATACTTTTCACCTGTGTGGTTGTTGGATACGAGGCGCCTCGGATATAGGTCTGTAAGGACCGGGAAACGTGTGTTCAGGAATTGCCAATCCTCAAAAGTAAGAGAGGACCGGCCTTGGAGGATCCAGGGGATTGCTGTGTGCGGTCCCGAGGCATTGCTAGAGTGTCTCGAACGCGGAGAGGAGCTTGCCCCTTGCCTCGACTCATGATGGAATCCAATTTCCAATACGTGTATTGCGGTTTTAATTGTAGAACTAGTATGGCGACATGATAGATGGTACCCATGCCGCCTATGATTGATATTTATGATTTGAATTGTTTTGACACTATACACTTACTATAGTATCAAATAATGTGTTTTAAACGTATCAAGCATGCTTTGGCTGTTATAAGGTAAAAACCCTATCCTCCGGCTTGCGTTGCATTGTGTGATGGGACCTGGGTCTTATAACAGCTTCATTTTTCTTTATTTAGCATTGCGTTGTTTGTTTTATGCACTGGTATTCTTGGGAGGAAACCCGTTCCGTGTTATACGGCGTGGTCCCTTGATTTACAGAACTTTAAAATAAAGAATTATAACTGTTTTAGTTCTCACACCAGTCCCATGACTGACCTGGAGTTTATTGTTTTAACCTAAACTCTGGGTGCCCCTATTTTCCACACGGGCAGCTAGTAGTTTTGGTTTTGCAGATTTATATTCACAGGGTCCTGATTTACAGCTGGAACGATGCTCGGAAAGCTCTGTACCCGTGTATCACTTCTAGTTGTGTTTTGTATATTTTTCCGCTGCTATGCAATTTATTGTAATCTCTGATGTTTGTTGAATGTAATTTATTCATTTATACTCTGTATATTCTTGTATCTGATGGAATTGTTGTAATAACAAGGAAATGTTCTTCCGTATGCGTTCTATTTTGTGTTGTCCTCAATTCTATCCGCTCTTTCCTTCACGGGGAAGTTCGGGTCGTCTCAGTTTGGTATCAGAGCTTTGGTTTACAGAGCTCGAGAACAAGACACATTAGAACCATACGAAAGAATTCATCAGATATTGGATTAGTAATATCCAATTAGAATGACTCGTTAGAGATAGGATCAGTAGTATCCTAGAACGGGTGTGAAGGGTATATTTTTCAAATGAAAACAATTTTGGTTTGAAATTTTAAATCGCTTTATACGTATTTGAATATTTATTTATTTTGAATATGGACAATCGAGTATATATAGATTTCGCGTATACGCGTCATGAACGTATATTCGAAGTTTTAATATACTGGGTAGATATAGAATCACATTCTAGACATCCGGGGATGATTCTGATGATGGTGCATCATCATCAGTATTCATATTCGAATTTCGAAACTGTGATTTCTATATATTTCCGTTAGACTGGTGTGAGAACCAAAACTTATATAGTTAGAACACATTGTTGTGAATTGGCATCAAAAACAAGATTTTCCGTATATATGTATCAAAATTATGAATTTGAAACTCTAATTCACTAATTGATTGATGTTTGTGTTGTTTGTTTATTTGTTTGCTAATTTTGAACCATTTATGCCTAATTGAACCGAATATTGAACTATATTGAAAATTGGCCGCGTTTGCTTGCATATACATATACTTACATTGAACAGGTCATAGCAAGGAGGCTAGTGCCGAAGAATAAAATTTGTTTGCCCGACAAATAGGTACATGTTTACTACATAATTTCCTGTTTTGTTTGGGTGATGATGATTTTAGGAGCCTATTGGCTAGCCGCTTGGCTTTTTCTTTTTCTTTTTGAGATCTGAAGGACCGGGGAAGCTATTTGAAATTCCCCGATGCTCCCGGTGCAGGGGAGGTTATGGCGAAATTTTTCGAAAATTTAAGGTGTTAGCCAAATTTTTGAAATTTTGAAAATTCTCAGAAACTGAAAAGTTGGAGAATGGAAGCCTGATCGATCGTGGAGCTGAATAATCAAACCACTTTCGACTTTGTTCCTTTTCGGGGACGAAAAGTTTTAAGTGGGGGAGATTGTAACAACCCGTAAAATGCGAGCCAGTTTGAAATTTTTATTTTGGCAATTTTAGCGAATTTTGATATTTAAAATGAATTATTTTAAATAATATCGACGAGAAATTTATTTTCAATAGCATTCGAACGTATATATTTTATACGCGTCGTCGTTAGAATATAAATATTTATATATAATTATAAATAGAATTGAAAATGGCGCGGTAGTTCGATAATTCGATTTCAAACTTCAATTGAATGTACCGGGTGCAAAACAAACCGGATTTTAGTGAAACCAAAAACATTAGGATCTAATTGATAATATCTTTCTAACGGATGTAAGAAACTGAGATTTCACTTTATAAATTGAGAGATATGTCCAGTTGAAAATTCTGAATAGTCGCTATGGAATTCAGGCCCTTAAAAATGGACATTTTGCAAATGACCTCGGATTTCGACGAAACCACTTTTGTTGGATCTGCAGTGTCAAGTTATTGCTAGATTCCAAATTTCATAATTTTTCGAATCAATATGTGAGCGTGGCAAAGGAAAACGCGTTTGACCAGTTTCAGTTGATTTTAATCGACTGGAAATTGGCCATTTTTCCAACGGTCTCAGAATTTGACGAAACTAGTTTTGTTAGGACCGTATCGTCAATACGAAGCTAGAAAATATTTTTCGAGAATTTTTAGAGTTAGTATGTGACCCCGGTAATTTGGAATGTACGTTAAAATTCAATATAGCGATTTAAATGAAAATTCAACGGAAACTTATCGAGACGATAGAATCAGCCTGCGATACATATCTCATTGTGTTCGGAAGGGGGGTAAAACGCTAGGGACGACAGTCGGTGGGCCTCGTTTCGAAGTCGAATAAAAAGTCAACTTTTAGAAGCTAAATTAATTAAAATAATAATAAAAAAAATATCCCCCCCTTTTCTCTCCTATACCTCCAGCCCCCCCGTTAGTTCATATAATAAAAAAAAACAAAAAAAAAGAGAAAATCGATCTCGCACCCCCCCCCCCCCCCGCTATTCCACCGCCGCCGCACTCCGACCACCGCGCCACCAGAGCCCACCGCCGCCGCCTCCCCTTTACCACGCCGACCCCTTCCAGCCTTCCTCCGCTCTCCCTCCTTTCCTCCGCCACCTGTACGAACCCCAACCCGTAACCCTAATCCACTCGCCACTGCTACTCCGGCGAGCGTCGCCCCTGCCACCACCTGAAGCCACCGTATTTCGTGTGACGCCAACGTCGAAGCCTCACCGCCTCGAACCCTGAGCTGCGCCTGACCCGAAAAACAGTAAGTATTTTATTTTACTTTTATTTTTATTTTAAAAGTCTAAAACTGATTTTAAAAAAAAAGAAAAAAAGGTTAAAAACTGATTTTTGAAAAGTTTGAAAAACTGATTTTATTTTAAGATTTTAAATAGAAAAAGATTTGAATTTTAAATAGAAAAAGATTAGAACTTTAAAAGGTGAAAAGATAGGATTTTTATTTGGTAAAAGGTACGATCTTTATATTTTTAAAGTAATAAAAATATAGTTTTTATATTTTTAAAGAATTAAAAATATAGTCTTTACTATATAGAAATATTAAAAATATGATTTTTATATTTTTAAAGTATTAAAAATATAATCTTTATGAGATAGAGAATATAAAAATATCATCTTTGTGTATGTAACGAAATAAAAATCTGATTTTTATTTTATATACGTTGAGATAAAGTGGTATATTTTATAATGATGAAGTCTTTATTTTTATAAAGGCGAAAACTTTATTTTTATAAAGGCGAAAACTTTATTTTTATAAAGGCGAAAACTTTATTTTTACGAAGGCGAAAGCTTTATTTTTATAAAGGCGAAAACTTTATTTTTATAAAGGCGAAAACTTTATTTTTATAAAGGCGAAAACTTTATTTTTGAAAGGGTGAAATTTTTATATGAAGAATAAGGGGATAGAAATATAATTTTTATCAATATAGTAGCGTTCTGAAAATATGCTTATTTTTATATATTGAATAGCGATGTGAAAATTCGATTTTTAAATATATGAAGTGATTATGAAAATATGATTTTTATATATTGAATAGCGAAATAAAAATGTGGCTTTTATTTTAAAGACATCAAAATATAAAAATATGATTTTTATATATATAGTGACTACGGGCAACGAAGATGACGAAGATACGATGAAGATGAAGATTTCTATCAAATGAAGAGTCAAGATGATTGGATAGCTTTCGGTGAGAACTTCTCACTCTTCTATTTCTTCTCTAGTTATATATATATATATATACTAGGATGCAGACGGTGCTTAGTAGCACCCGACACAATCGTCCACAGACCATGGACTTGTTTGTTTGGCTGTGTTGTTAGTTAGATTGTTTGGGTTGATTTGAATAATTGGGTGAAATGAAATTGATATGATTGATGTGCGAATGGCGTGGGCCTTCACTAGACCGGGGATAAGGCTAGGCCTTGTCCCGTTTCTAGTATCGTGCCGTTATGCCGCCGAAATTTTCTAAAATATGTTAGAAAAATAAAAATATCATTTTTATTGTGTAAATGAAATGAATAGAAATTCAAGTGTTGAAATAAATATTTTTGTCGTTAAAAATATAATTTTTAACGTGAAAGTGAATAAATGAATATTTATAAACAAATCGGCCGATTTGTTTATATACACTGATTTGACTGATATTGATTGGGTCGATAAATTTTACACATCGCCCAACTACACAAATAAAATCTGTGTTTGATTGTTTGAAACCCCACACGGGTGTTGGGATGAAATTTGATGTTCACTCATCCTGATTGATTAAATATGTCGATCGGTCGATTGACAGACTATTATAAGCGTCAGATATCTATATTTGATGCTTATACAGTGTAGTGCACTTTGGTTGATGATTGATTATTTTTCAATGCTACTATATACATGTGCTGTATGGAATCCATATAATTAACGTTATATGGTGATTGATTGGGCCTCATTCCAATCGGGAAAATAAGGAATATTATAAAAGAAAATTCATGTGTTGAATATAAAAATAGTCATGTGTTGACGATGTTCATGTGTTGAGTGAAATATTAAATAAAATAAATTACATCTTTACGATTAGAATCTACTTTACGGTGGAGTCTAATTAAAATCAAACGATAGATACCATAGTTTTATAAAATATTTTACATAACAAAAATAGTGAGGTGTTGACAGTACTCATGTGTTGAGATTAGTCGTGTGTTGAAAGAAATATAGATTCATGTGTTGAATAGAACAAATATTCATTTGTTGAATAGAATAACGAATTATTGAAATATAAAGCCGTGTTGATTATAGATGCGTTATTTTGACGCGAACGATGTTTATATCGATTTTATTCGTTTTATAATGAATATTGAAAAGTGATTTCAAAATCTAGTATTTTGAAAGGAAATTCAAATTGAATTAGATTAAAATTCAAATTGAAATTCTATTGAATCAATTTAAAATGAATTCGAATCGAATAGAAAATGAATTCGATTCGAATTGAATAGAAAGTGAATTTGAATTCGAGTAAAATAGAAATGAATTCAAATTGAATTAGATTGAAATTGAAATTTAAAACGAACTGAAAGTGAATTGAAATCAATTTGAAACGAATTCGAATTAGATCAAATAGAAAGTAAATTCGAATTGAATTGAATTGAAACGAATTTGAATTTGAATTGAATTGAAACGAGTTAGAATTTGAATTGAATTGAAATGAACTCGAATTGAATTGAAATCAAATCGATTTGAAATTGAATGTAATGTTGAAAGGGTTTTGAAAACGAATTTAAAACGATTTATAAAATTCGTTTTAAAAGGAAATCGACGAAATATATATTATATATATTATATATATAATATAATGGCCTGAATAGAACGCGCCGCGCCGCGGTAGTTCGTGAATTTCGACCATTTATTTCAAACGGACATTGCGGGAGATCCGACCGTCGGATTCTCCTAAAACCGGAACCGTTGGGTTCGTATCGAAAAGAGCTTTCCAATGAATATTAGAAATTTGAAATCTAACGGTTGGATTTGGAATTATGTGCAAATCAAATTCGAAAAAGGTCATTGTAAGTGCAGTTCGATGGCCGTTGTTGGAAATCGACTGTACGGGCCTTGATAAAATTATTAAAAATATTGATAATTTGTGTAAAATCATAATATGTGAATTGGAAAGAACTGGGATGAAAAACCCCATATTTGAAAAGATAAAAATAGATTTTTATCGAAATGAACTAGTTTTGAACTAGAATTAAAATCAATTTATTTTTAAAATAAATAAATTGAATTTGAAAGTGATTTTAAAAATAATCAATATTTCCAATACGTGGATTGGACTGGAGTTGAATCGAAATTATCTTCGGGATATTTCGATGTTGGATTTCGTGACTATACAGATATTGTTATGGGAATTTGAAAGATATATTTTATATCGTTATTTCCAATACGATATATGTTGGTTTAAAAATTTGATATTGAATATAAGCCGATATATTTTCTATTCAAAGCCTTGTATTTAATATCAAATGTGATTTGGGTTTGTCGTGAATCGTGTTTTAGAAGACATTGGTTCTTTAACCCAGTTAAAGACAGAATATTGATTTTTGTGAAGATTAAAACTAAGTGGAGTTTTAATGAATCTTTAATTAGATTAAAAATGTGGATTGATAATTTAAATTATCCAATCTGAAAGGTGATCGAGAATGGAGTACCACCAGTTTTGCTCCAATGCGATAGTTAAATCTTTAATTAGATTTGAACGTGAAATGGTAATTAATTTTACCGATAACACCGTGGTGTTAGATGTGGAGTATTACCAGTTTTCTCCATGGGATATATAGGTTGGGATTGGGAAATAAAATAAATAATTACTTCGGTGTGGTTCGTTAATCTCGACTAGTTTGAAATGATATCCAAAGGAGGATTAAAGAATAAATTTAGAAGAATTTATCTTGGATAAAATTAATGGGAACATTTCCCTAAGAATGTGTTTTTGTGAATAAAAGAATATTCTGAATTGGAATGAGGCGTTTGTTGTGTTTGTGTAACATTCGTTTATTATATACGTGGGTTGTTCAGAAAGGCCGGGTTTATACCCATTCTGAATAACCGGTTCGACGAGATGTCGAAGATGAAGACGGTGGTTGAAGACCGGAAGTCTTCACATCGTTTGGGTGATTACTGATGATCTTGATTGGGCTGTACACCCAGGATGAGGGAATCAGTTGGTGATCTTCCAGACGTACTTGGAGATGGATGGATATGCGAGGAAAGTGCCTCCGGTTTCGTTCAGACCCAGAACGAACTTGTAAATGGATTGTGTGTCTGACATTGGATTTTATTCTGTGTTGATTGATCTCTATTAAATATACATCTGTTTGGCGGCGGAGAATTTATTCTCTTGCTTAACGCCCTTCTCTGAGACGTACGAGCTCAGAGGTTGTATATCGATGGACATCAGTCGCATGGAGTGAATTGCCAATGTGGCATGCGTAAGTGGCAATTGATCAGGGCTTTTGTTGAAAAGCAAAGTCTTGTGGTTGATGATCAAAGCACAGCCTGTGTGGCGTAGCTTTGTGTATAACGCGAATTCGCGAGCCTCACACCTCGGTATGAGTCAAAAACGGGAGACGGACCCAAGGAGTGCACGACGTTTCTTTCTAGCTAGGGTGGTGTCAGTGACCTACCAGCCCTGACATTTATATACTTTTCACCTGTGTGGTTGTTGGATATGAGGCGCCTCGGATATAGGTCTGTAAGGACCGGGAAACGTGTGTTCAGGAATTGCCAATCCTCAAAAGTAAGAGAGGACCGGCCTTGGAGGATCCAGGGGATTGCTGTGTGCGGTCCCGAGGCATTGCTAGAGTGTCTCGAACGCGGAGAGGAGCTTGCCCCTTGCCTCGACTCATGATGGAATCCAATTTCCAATACGTGTATTGCGGTTTTAATTGTAGAACTAGTATGGCGACATGATAGATGGTACCCATGCCGCCTATGATTGATATTTATGATTTGAATTGTTTTGACACTATACACTTACTATAGTATCAAATAATGTGTTTTAAACGTATCAAGCATGCTTTGGCTGTTATAAGGTAAAAACCCTATCCTCCGGCTTGCGTTGCATTGTGTGATGGGACCTGGGTCTTATAACAGCTTCATTTTTCTTTATTTAGCATTGCGTTGTTTGTTTTATGCACTGGTATTCTTGGGAGGAAACCCGTTCCGTGTTATACGGCGTGGTCCCTTGATTTACCGAACTTTAAAATAAAGAATTATAACTGTTTTAGTTCTCACACCAGTCCCATGGCTGACCTGGAGTTTATTGTTTTAACCTAAACTCTGGGTGCCCCTATTTTCCACACGGGCAGCTAGTAGTTTTGGTTTTGCAGATTTATATTCACAGGGTCCTGATTTACAACTGGAACGATGCTCGGAAAGCTCTGTATCCGTGTATCACTTCTAGTTGTGTTTTGTATATTTTTCCGCTGCTATGTAATTTATTGTAATCTCTGATATTTGTTGAATGTAATTTATTCATTTATACTCTGTATATTCTTGTATCTGATGGAATTGTTGTAATAACAAGGAAATGTTCTTCCGTATGCGTTCTATTTTGTGTTGTCCTCAATTCTATCCGCTCTTTCCTTCACGGGGAAGTTCGGGTCGTCTCATTATTCTCTTGCTTAACGCCCTTCTCTGAGACGTACGAGCTCAGGAGTTATATATTGATGGATATCAAACGCATGGAGTGAATTGCCTGTGTGGCATGCCTAAGTGCCAATTGATCGAGGCTTCTGTTGAAAAGCAAAGTCTTGTGGTGATGATCAAAGCACGGTCTTTGTGGTGTAGCTTTGTGTAACGTTTACTTCGCGAGTTTCACACCCCGGTTGTGAACCAAAAACGGGAGAGGACCTCAGGGAGGGCATGCGTATCTTTCTAGCCAGGGTGGTGTCAGTGACCTACCAGCCCTGACATTTATATACTTTTCACCAAAGTGGTTGTTGCTGTTGCGAGGCGCCTCGGTTTGATCGGACGATCCGGGTCCGATGGAGTCATTCGTTGGCTCATTTACTCCCCAAAGGGCGGGGAAACGTAGTGTTCTAGCATAATAATCCACATCAGTGGACCGACCCTGTCGCTCCATGGGGCAGTTGCGGCTGTTCCTGAGGCTCGGGCTAGAGAGTCTCGAATCGGTAGAGGATGATCCCTGGCCTCGGTTCATAGATGGAAATCCAATTTCCAAATACGTGACATTTGCGGTTTTAATTGTAGAGCCTAGTCTGACGACATGATATATGGTACCCATGCCGCCTATGATTGATACTTATGATTTGAAGTTGTTTTATACACTATGCACTTATAATAGTATCAAATGATTTGTTTTAAACGTATTAAGCATTCTTTGGCTATTATAAGGGAAAACCCTATCCCCCGGCTTGCGTTGCATTGTGTGATAGGACCTGGGTCTTATAACAGCTTCAGTTTTCTTTATTTAGCATTGCGCTGTTGTTTTATGCACTGGTGTTATTGGGAGGAAACCCGTTCCGTGTTATACGGCGTGGTCCCTTGATTTACCTAACTTTAAAAACAAAGATTAATAACTGTTTTAGTTCTCACACCAGTCACATGACTGACCTGGAGTTTATTGTTTTAACCTAAACTATGGGTGCCCTTATTTTGACACGGGCAGCTAGTAGTTTTGGTTTTGCAGATTTATATTCACAGGATCCTGGTTTACAGCTGGAACGATATCCGGAAAGCTTTGTATCCGTATATCTATTTCTAGTTGTGTATTGTATTATTTCCGCTGCGATGTATTTAAATGTAATTTAAATCTCTGATATTTCTATGTAATATTCATTTATACTCTGTATATTATTGTATTCTGATGCATTGTTGTAATATACAATGAAATGTTCTTCCGTCTGCGTTCTGTTGTGGCTTGTTCTCGAACTATCCGCTGCTTTCCTTTACGGGGAAGTCACGGGTTTTTACAGTTGGTATCAGAGTTTTGGTTTACAGAGCTCGAGAACAAGGCACATTAGAACCATACGAAAGAATTCATCAGATATTGGATTAGTAATATCCAATGAGAATGACTCGTTAGAGATGGGATCAGTTGTATCCTAGAACGAGTGTGAAGAGTAAATTTTCAAAGTGAAAACAAGTTTGGTTTTGAAAATTTAAATCAACTATTCATATTTGATTATTTATTTGTATTGATTTGGACAGTGCAGTATATAAAGAATTTGCATATACGCCTTGCAAACGTATATTCAAAGTTTTAATATATTGGATAGATATAGCATCACATTCTAGTCGCCCGAAGATGATATTGATGACAGCGATCACATCATCAACATTTATGTTCGAGTTTCGAAGGTGGGATTCCTATATATTTCCATTAGATTGGTGTGAGAACCAAAATTAGATAGGGCTTATTGTTGTGATTTGGCATCAAAAATTTGATTTTTGACTATATATCAAAATTATGAATTTGAAACTCTAATTCACTAATTGATTGATGTTTGTGTTGCTTGTTTAGTTGTTTGATAAATTTTGAACCAGTACGCCTAATTGTATCAAATATTGAATTGCATTGGGAAATTGGTCGCATTTGCTTGCATATACATGTACTTACATTGAACAAGTCATAGCAAGGAGGCTAGAGCAGAGAATAAAATTTGTTTGCCCGACAAATAGGTACATGTTTACTACATAATTTACTGTTTTGTTGGGTGATGATGATTTTATGAGCCTATTGGCTAGGTGCTTGGCTTTTCCTTTTTCTTTTTGAGATCAGAAGGCCTGTATAGCAATTTCTGGATTTTCCCGTGGCTCCCGGTGCAGGGGAGGTTATGGCGAAATTTTTCGAAAATTTAGGGTGTTAGGCAAATTTTTGAAGAATTTGAAAATTCTCAGAAACTGAAAAGTTGGAGAATGGAAGCCAGATCGAACGTAGAGTTGAATGATCAAACCACTTTCGACTTTGTTCCTTTTCGGGGATGAAAAGTTTTAAGTGGGGGAGATTGTAACAACCCGGAAATTCTGGGCCAGTTTAAAATTTTTATTTTGGCAATTTTAGCGAATTTCGAACATTTAAAACAGATTATTTTAAATAATTTCGACGAGGAATTTATTTTGAATATAATTCGAACGTTTATATTATATACGTCGTCGTTAGAATATAAAAAATTATATATAATTATAAATAGAATTGAAAATGTCACGGTAGTTCGATAATTCGATTTCAAACTTCAATTAAATGTACCGGGTGCAAAAGAATCCGGAATTTTGCGAAACTGAAAACATTAGGATCTAATTGAGAATATCTTTCCAACGAATCCGAAAAATCAAAATTTCATAGCGGGAATCAAAAGATATGTCCAGTTGAAAATTCTGAATAGTCGCTATGGGATTCAGGCCCTTAAAAATGGAGATTTTGCAAACGACCTCGGATTTTGACGAAACCACTTTTGTTGGATCCGGGATGTAAAGTTATTGCTAGGTTTCAAATTTCATAATTTTTCGAGTCAATATGTGAGCGTGGCAAAGGAAAACGCATTTGACCATTTTCAGTTGATTTTAATCGACTGGAAATTGGCCATTTTTCAAATGGTCTCAGAATTCAATGAAATTAGTTTTGTTAGGACTGTATCGTCAATACGAAGCTAGAAAATACTTTTCTAGAATTTTTAGAGTTCGTATGTGACCCCGGTAAATTGAAATGCGCGTTCAAATTCAATATATAGAGTTATATGTTGATTTTAACGGAATCTAATCGAAGCAGTCGAATCAGCCTGCGATACATATCCCATTGTGTTCGGAATGGAGGTAAAATGCTAGGGACGACAGTCGCTGGGTTTATTTTCGAGGTCAAAATAAAAAGTTACTTTATGGGAGAATTAAATTATAAAATATTATATATACCTCACCCTCTCTCCTTCATACTTCAGCCGTCAGTTTAAATAAAAAAAACAAAAAAAAAACCTAAATCTAAATCGCAACCGCCGATGCTCCACCGACTGGAGGCGGCGCCGCCCATCGCCGAACTCCCCCACCTCGTCGCAACCTCCCCTCCACCACCCTCCTCAGCGTCGAGATCCACAGGCCAGGGCGCACGCCCTGGAACCGCTGCCAGTCCCCCTCTGAGTCCCCTACGCCACACGCCAACAGCCAAGCCAGCATCACAAACCCGACCACCGAGACCGCATGAAGCCTCCGGCCATCTTCTCCAACCCCTAACCGCCGACAGTGAAGTCCCCATAGGAAAAAAAATCGAAATAAAAGTAAGTTTTTCCCTTATTTATATGTTTTAATAATTCTGAGTTTATATATGTTTTATTTCTGATTTTATATGTTTTTAAAACTGAGATTTTAGATTTTTTTTTTTAAAAATGAAATTCTATAATTTTTAATTACAAAAAAATATATGATTTTTATTTAAGTGAAACTATAAGAAAAATAGTCGTACGATGAAATCATTTCTTTTTGATAGGGAAAAATATCATTTTTAACAAGTTAAAGACGGGATTTTTTGTGCGTGTAGTGATAAATTAAAATTATGGTTTTGTTATTGAAATAAAAAAAATTATGAAAGCTATGATTTTCAGTTTATAAAGATGGATTTTTATCAAAGTAAAAATTCGATTTTAATATATTGAATAGCGAAGTAAAAATTCGATTTTTATATATTGAATAGCGAAGTAAAAATTCGCTTTTCATATATTGAATAGCGAAGAAAAAATTCGATTTTTATATATTGAATAGCGAAGTAAAAATTCGATTTTTATATATTGAATAGCAAAGTAAAAATTCGATTTTTATATATTGAATAACGAAGTAAAAAATCGATTTTTCTATATTGAATAACGAATTAAAAATTCGATTTTTTATATATTGAATAGCGAAGTGAAAATGTGATTTTTATATATATAGTGGCTACGGGCAATGAAGGTGACAAAAAGGCGATAACGACGAAGGTTTCTGCAAATGAAGAGTCGTGGTATTGGATAGCTATTGGTGAGAACTTCTCACTCTTCAATTTCTTTTTCTAGTTATATATATACTGGGATGCAGACGGTGTTTAGTAGCACCCGACACCCGTCATCCACAAACCATGGATGGCTTGTTTGTTTAATTGTTTGGTTGTGTAGTTGGTTAGATTATTTGGTTTGAATTGGATTGTTTGGTGAAAGGAAATTGATTTGATTGATGTGTGAATGGCGTGGGCCTTCAATAGACCGGGGATAAGGCTAGGCCTTGTCCCGTTTCTAGTATCGTGCCGTTATGCCGCCGAAATTTTCTAAAAATAAGTTAGAAAAATAAAGATAACATTTTATTTAATAAATGAACCAAATAGAATATTCATAGGTTGAATAAAATAGTTTGATCGTTAAAAATATAATTTTTAACGTGAATGTGAATAAATAAATATTCATCTACAAACCGGACGGTTTGTTTATGTACACCTATTTGAAGGACATGGATTGGGATGATAAATTTTACACATCGCCCAACTGCACAAATAAAAATCTGTGTTTGATTGCTTGAAACCCCACACGGGTATTGGGATGATATTTGACGTACACTAATCTCGATTGTTTAGTTGTATGTCGATCGATTGATTGACGGGCTGTTATAAGCGTTGAATATTTATCTCTGATGCTTATACAGTGTAGAATGCACCTTGGATGATGGTTGATTATTCATCGTTGTTGATATATACATGTGTTGTAGAAAATCCATATAATTAACATTATATGGTAATTGATTGGGCCTCATTCCAGTTTTGAAATAGAATATTTGAAATAGAAATATTTGAAAAGAAATAATTGAAATAGAAATATTCGAAATGGAATATTTGAAAATATCAATATATGAAGCCGTGTTGATTAGATTGACGCCATTTTGACGAGAACGATATTTATATCGATTTTATTCATTTTATAATGAATATAGAAAGTTATTTCAAAATCTAATATTTTGAAAAGAATTGAAATTCGAATTGAAACTGAATAGAATAGAATTCGAATTGAAATTGAATATAAATGAATTCGAATTGAAATTGATTTAAATGAATTTAAAATTGATTTGAAAAGAATTTAAAATGAATTTATATTGGAATATTCAATTTTGATTTTAAATTGAATATGAAGTTGAAACCGTTTTGGAAATAAATTTAAAACGATTTATAAAGCACGTTTTGAATTGGAATCGATGAAGTATATATTATATATATAATATAATGGCCTGAATAGAACGCGCCGCGCCGCGGCAGTTCGCGAATTTCGACCATTGACTTCGAATGGATATTGCGGGAGATCTGACCGTCGTATTCTCCTGAAATCGGAACCGTTGGGTTCGTATCGAAAAGAGCTTTCTAACGAATATTAGAAGTTTGAAATCTACCGGTTGGATTTGGAATTATGTCCAAATCAAATTTGAAAAAGGTCGCTGTTAGTGCAGTTCGATGACCGTTGATGGAAATCGACTGTACGGGCCTTGATAAAATTATTAAAAATAGTAATATTTTGTGTAAAATCATAAGAAATGATTTAGAAAGAATTGGGATGAAAACTCCATATTTGAAAAGATAAAAATAGATTTTTATCGAAATGAACTAGTTTTGAACTAGAATTAAAATTCTCTTTATTTTAAATAAATAAATTGAATTTGAAATGGTTTTGAAAATAACCAGAATTTCCAATGATTGCATTGGAATGGATTTGAATCGAAATTGTCTTCGGAATATTTCGATGTTGGATTTCGCGACTATACAGACGTTATTGTGGAAATTTGAAAGATATAGATATATATATCGTTATTTCCAATACGATATTTGTTGGTCGTAGAATTTGATATGGAATATAAGCCGGGATATTTGCTATTCAGAGCCTTGTATTAAACATCAAATGTGATTTGGGTTTGTCGTGAATGGTGTCTTCATTAACACTGTTCTTGAACCCAGTTGAGAAAAGATTAAATCTTTTTATTTAGATTTAATGAAGTGTACCAATTAAATAATATTTAATTGGAATTGAATTGATATTGATTTTTGGATTTATCGTGGACAGTGTTTTTAAATAACACTCGTTCTTTAACCCGATAATTAATGGAATGTGATTTTGGGTTTATCATGAACCGTGTTTTAAATGAAACTGATTCTTTAACCCAGTTAGCGATTAAAACTAAGTGGAGTTTTAATGAATCTTTAATTAGATTGAAAAGATCAAGAATGGAGTATCACCAGTTTTGCTCCAGGCGATAGTTAAATCTTTAATTAGATTTGAACGTGAAATGGTAATTGAATTTACCGATAACCCCATGGTATTAGATATGAAGTATTACCAGTTTTACTTCATGGGATGAATAGGTTGGGATTGGGAAATTAAAACAAATGGTTACTTCGGTAAGGTTCGTTAATCCCGACTAGTTGAATCAAAATTCAAAAGATGATTAAAGAATAAATTCAAGGAAATTATCTTGGATAGAATTAATGGGAACCTTTCCCTATGAATGTGAAATTTAGAAACTAACCTTCGGTTAGCCAAGCAGAATGGTTTTCTGGATATTGATCTGATGTTGGTTTCGGTCTTCGGGGTTAATATTTGGGGAATTATTCTCTTGATTAATTTACGGTTAGTGACTGATAAATTGGAATGAGGCGTATGTTGTGTTTGTGTAACACTTATTTAAAATATACACGAGTTATTCAGAAAGAGCGGGTTTATCCCATTCTGAATAACTGATACGACGATAAGTCGAAGATGAAGACGATGGTCGAAGACTGGAGGTCTTCACGTCGTTTGGGTAATTACTGAAGATCTTGATTGGGCTGTACACCCAAGAAGATGGAAACAGTTAGTGATCGCCAGACGTGCATGGAGATCAATGGATATGCGTGGTACTAGGTGCCTCCGGTTTCGTTCAGACCTAGAACGGACTTGTAAATGGACTGTGTGTCTGACATTGGATTTTAGTCCGTGCGATTGATCTCTATTAAATATGTATCTGTTTGGCGGAGGAGAATTTATTCTCTTGCTTAACGCCCTTCTCTGAGACGTACGAGCTCAGGAGTTATATATTGATGGATATCAAACGCATGGAGTGAATTGCCTGTGTGGCAATTGATCGAGGCTTCTGTTGAAAAGCAAAGTCCTGTGGTGATGATCAAAGCATGGCCTTTGTGGCGTAGCTTTGTGTAAAGTTTACTTCGCGAGTTTCACACTCCGGTTGTGAACCAAAAACAGAAGAGGACCTCAGGGAGGGCATGCGTTTCTTTCTAGCTAGGGTGGTTTCAGTGACCTACCAGCCCTGACATTTATATACTTTTCAACTAAGTGGTTGTTGCTGTTGCGAGGCGCCTCGGTTTGATCTGACGATCCGAGTCCGATGGAGTCATTCGTTGGCTCATTTACGCACCAAAGGGCGGGGAAACGTAGTGTTCAGGCATAATAATCCACATCGGTGGACCGGCCCTTTCGCTCCATGGGGCAGTTGCGGCTGTTCCTGAGGCTCGGGCTAGAGAGTCTCGAATCGGTAGAGGACGATCCCTGGCCTCGGTTCATAGATGGAAATCCAATTTCCAAATACGTGACATTTGCGTTTTTAATTGTAGAGCCTAGTATGACGACATGATATATGGTACCCATGCCGCCTATGATTGATACTTATGATTTGAAGTTGTTTTATACACTATGCACTTATAATAGTATTAAATGATTTGTTTTAAACGTATCAAGCATTCTTTGGCTGATATAAGGAAAAACCCTATCCCCCGGCTTGCGTTGCATTGTGTGATAGGACCTGGGTCTTATAACAGCTTCATTTTTCTTTATTTAGCATTGCGCTATTGTTTTATGCACTGGTGTTCTTGGGAGGAAACCCGTTCCGTGTTATACAGCGTGGTCCCTTGATTTACCTAACTTTAAAAACAAAGATTAATAACTGTTTTAGTTCTCACACCAGTCACATGACTGACCTGGAGTTTATTGTTTTAACCTAAACTCTGGGTGCCCTTATTTTGACACGGGCAGCTAGTAGTTTAGGTTTTGCAGATTTATATTCACAGGATCCTGGTTTACAGCTGGAATGATATCCGGAAAGCTTTGTATCCGTATATCTATTTCTAGTTGTGTATTGTATTATTTTCCGCTGCGATGTATTTAAATGTAATTTAAATCTCTGATATTTCTGTGTAATATTCATTTATACTCTGTATATTCTTGTATTCTGATGCATTGTTGTATTATACAATGAAATGTTCTTCCGTCTGCGTTATGTTGTGGCTTGTTCTCGAACTATCCGCCGCTTTCCTTTACGGGGAAGTTACGGGTTTTTACATACACCCTAATAGGTGCGACCTACATAGCCATGCTGCCTGCCCGATTTCTATCATTTACCGGTTGATGAGGCTTGAGGTTACGCTTTATCATCACATCAGATTCACTTCAAATGCCACATTGTCAGATCCATCGAAAATCACTAATTGATGTCTACAACAGTCCATTACGTGTTAACTAAAGAAGTTTCCTTCTCCGCTTCCACTCTTGGTACGGTTGAAGAAATCAATGTACGTGACCTTTCTGGAAATACTCGATCAGATATTCATCCATACAAGTCATCCAAGTACTGGATGAACCGAAGGCACTATTTAGTACATTTATTGTAACACCCCGTAATTCTGTAACGCTAAGATTCACAAATAAAGGAATAATTGAGAGTTATAATCAAAATCAAGGGAAACGGGCTACGCCATTGCGTTCGTCTCGGAATTCTGCATGAAAACGAGTCCGAGTTTGCGTAAATCGGAGTACGTATGAGGGAGATAAGGGCTCCGGAAGATTCAGCGAAGTTCAAAATTCAAAACAGGTCAAATTCAAATTCCAAAATCGGGCAGGATTGGCCAGGGCGGGAATTTTCCAGCCCAAGACACCCAGGTCAACTGGGTAGTCGACCTGGGCTAACCAGGTCGACAGGGTAGTCGACCTGGGTCAACCAGGTCGACTACATAGTCGACCTGGGGGTCGACGGCCAGGGCGGGAATTTTCCAGCCCAAGACACCCAGGTCGACTGGGTAGTCGACCTGAGCTAACCAGGTCGACTGGGTAGTCGACCTGGGTCAACCAGGTCGACTACATAGTCGACCTGGGGGTCGACTCCCCTTGTTTTTCTTGTTTTCTGCACCAGATTCGTTTCTCTATATTTGGACACCCTTCTGAACAGATTCGTTGACTGCCACACTATATAAACAGCCCTGGTCTTCTTCTCTATTCACAATTCTTTTCTACCCTTATGCTACAAAGATTCTAGTTAGACATGGCTTCTTCTCCACCCTTAAAATATATAAATAAATATATATAAAAAATAAAACAAGACGAGAAGATGCTGCTCAAAAGACTTTCAAGAATAAGATATTCAAGCTAGGATTCAAGAGGAGGTTCAAATGACTTCAATGACTGTTTTTCTAGGAATCTTAGCAACGCCATCTTTGTGTTCTGATCTAATCTCTGTAAGTCAGTTATTTCTAGATTTGAACATTTTTTCTTTGTTCGTGACATGAAATTAAAGGAATAAAAGAATATGCCAATTCTCTCTCTCTATTCGAATCAGTGCCTATACTCTTAAACCTAATTGAGAACTGTTATGATTAAGGGAAAAATAGACCATGACTAAGAGACTATGGACCCTAAACCATATGCCTATGACCATGAACATTTGCCTATGACTATGAACATTTGCCTATGACTATGAGCATTTCCTATGACTGTGACTGTGACTGTGAGGATTATTTCCTTGACCGAACCTATGCCTTGGATTGGGAAACATAAACTATTGCCTATGACAAAACAAGGACATTTGTGATTAAACACCTATGATTCATGACTAGGAAAGCGTTGCTTGAGTTCTGTGATTATGAGATTGGGTCTAAACCCGATTATTTATTCTGCTTGTCCTTGGTTTTCTTTGGTTTTAGACCTTGGGAATTTACCTATTAAGTTAGGTCTACCCGTGTTCTTGAACCTACTCTGTCTATTCTTGGTTTCAGAACTTGGGAATTTACCTATTAAGTTAGGTCTACCCATGTTCTTGAACCTATACTATTCAACCCTTTTCATGTCGTAATATTTCCATGTCTGTGAATTGTCATCTTATGCCAATTGTTATGTCCGTTCTTTGATGGCATTTTGGCTCATTCCCTTGTATCCACGAATCCAGTTTTATTTATAATCTAGGTTGATGTAACAACCCGGAAAATCTGGGCCAGTTTAAAATTTTTATTTTGGCAATTTAAGCGAATTTTGATTATTTAAAATGAATTATTTTAAATAATATCGACGAAAATTTATTTTGAATATAATTCGAACGTATATATTATACGCGTCGTCGTTAGAATATAAATATTTATATATAATTATAAATAGAATTGAAAATGGCGCGGTAGTTCGATAATTCGATTTCAAACTTCAATTGAATGTACCGGGTGCAAAACAATCCGGATTTTAGTGAAACCAAAAATGATAGGATCTAATTGATAATATCTTTCCAACGAATCCGACAAATCAGGATTTCATAGCGGGAATCAAAAGATACGTCCAGATGAAAATTCTGAATAGTCGCTATGGAATTCAGGCCCTTAAAAATGGACATTTTGCAAAGGACCTCGGATTTCGACGAAACCAGTTTTGTTGGGTCCGTGATGTCAAGTTATTGCTAGATTCCAAATTTCATAATTTTTCGAATCAATGTGTGAGCGTGGTAAAGGAAAACGCGTTTGACCAGTTTCAGTTGATTTTAATCGACTGGAAAATAGCCATTTTTCAAACGGTCTCAGAATTCGACGAAACTAGTTTTGTTAGGACCGTATCGTCAATACGAAGCTAGAAAATATTTTTCTGGAATTTTTCGAGTTAGTATGTGACCCCAGTAATTTGAAACGTGCGTTTAAAATTCAATATAGTGATTTAAATGTAAATTCAACGGAAACTGATCGAGACGTCCGAATCAACCTACGATACATATCCCATTGTGTTCAGAATGGGGGTGAAACGCTAGGGACGACAGGCGGTGGGTCTCGTTTCGAGGTCGAAAATAAAAGTTGCTTTTTAGAAATAAAAATAATTAAATAAAAAATAATATTCTCCTTATATCATCAGACCCCCTCCCCCCCCCCCCCCCCCCGGTTTACTTTTAAAATCGATTTCTTCAGGAAAAAAAAAAAAACGACGACGAAGGGATCGGAGCCGCCGCCACCTCGCAGCCCTCGCCCAAATCGAAGTCGCCCTGCCCTCCGCCACCCACCGCCACGCCACCCTCCAGGCGTCGCCCCCCCCTAGCGCCTCTTTCCTCCGTATTCTCCCTCCTCCCATTCTTGAAAACCGCGATAGCCCCCAAACCCTAACCCCCCTATGCCGCCGCCGGCCTCCGATCAACCCCCCCCTCTCTTCTGCGCCGCTTCTCCCTCCTCTTGAAGCCCACAGCGAACGCCCAAATTCCCCCCTGTAAGTTTTTTTTTCTTTTTATTTATTTTATTTTTGATTTATATAAACTAAAAAAAAAAGATTAAATACTGTTTTTAATTTTAAAGTCTAAAACTAGTTTCGATTTTAAATTTAAAACTGATTCTAAAAGTAATTTAAAACTGATTTTTTAAAAAGATTGAAAACTGAATTTTAAAAAGATTGAAAACTGAATTTTAAGAAGATTGAAAACTGAATTTGAAAAAGATTGAAAACTGATTTTTTAAAAAGATTGAAAACTGATTTTTTAAAAAGATTGAAAACTGATTTTTTAAAAAGATTGAAAACCGAATTTTAAAAAGATTGAAAACTGATTTTGAAAAAGATTGAAAACTGATTTTTATTTTGAGATTTGAAAAGAAAAATCAGATTTTTATATTGTCGAAAGAAAAATATAATCTTTTATATTGTCGGAATAAAAATAGAATTTTTATATATTGAACTTCGATAGAAAAATAGAATTTTTATATATTGAACTTCGATAGAAAAATAGAATTTTTATATATTGAACTTCGATAGAAAAATGGCATTTTTATATATTGAACTTCGATAGAAAAATATGATTTTTTATATATTGAACATCGAAGTAAAAATTTGATTTTTATATATTGAATAGCGAAGTAAAAATGTGATTTTTACGTATGTAGTGAAAGCAGCAACGAAGGTGACAAAAAGGCGAAACGACGAAGACTTCTGCATATGAAGTGCCGTGGAGCTTGGATAGCTTTCGGTGAGAACTTCTCACTCTAAACTTCTTTTTCTAGTTATATATATATACTAGGATGTAGACGGTGCTTAGTAGCACCCGACACCCGTCATCCACAGACCATGGATGGCTTGTTTGTTAAATTGTTTGGTTGTGTAGTTGATTAATATAATTGATTGAATTGGATTGATTGGTTGAATTGGAAATTGATTAAAATTGATATGTGAATGGCGTGGGCCTTCACTAGTCCGGGGGTAAGGCTAGGCCTTGTCCCGTTTCTAGTATCGTGCCGTTGTGCCGCCGAAATTTTCTAAAATATGTTAGAAAATAAAAATATCATTTTATTGTGTAAATGAATAACAGAAATTCATATGTCGGAATAAAATGTTTTATCGTTAAAAATATAATTTTTAACGTGAATATGAATATAGTGAAAGTGAATAAAATAAAATATTCATTTACAAACTAGACGGTTTGTTTATGTACACCTATTTGAAGGACATTGATTGGGTCGATAAATTTTACACATCGCCCAACTGCACAAATAAAATCTGTGTTTGATTGTCTGAAACCCCACACGGGTGTTGGGATGAAATTTGAAGTTCACTCATCCTGATTGATTAAATATGTCGATCGATTGATTGACAGGCTGTTATAAGCGTTAGATATCTATTTTTGATGCTTATACAGTGTAGTGCACTTTGGTTGATGGTTGATTAATTTGCAATGTTATTATATGTGTGTAATGTATGAAAATCCATATAATTAACATTATATGGTGATTGATTGGGTCTCATTCCAGTTTTGAAAAAAAAAAAAAGTTTTGAAATAGAATATTTGAAAATAGAAATATATGAAGCCGCGTTGATTAGATTGACGCCATTTTGACGTGAACGATATATATATCGATTTTATTCATTTTATAATGAATATCGAAAGTGATTTCAAAATCTGGAATTTTGAATAGAAGTGAATTCGAATTGAAATTGAATATAAGCGATTTCGAAATGAATTGAATTGAAAGTGATTTCGAAATGAATTGAATTGAAAGCGATTTCGAAATGAATTGAATTGAAAGTGATTTCGAAATGAATTGAATTGAAAGTGATTTCGAAATGAATTGAATTGACAACGATTTCGAAATGAATTGAATTGAAAACGAATTCGAATTGAATTGAAAGTGAATTGAAATGAATTCAAATTGAATTGAAATTTGAATTGAATAGAAATAAATTTTAAAACGAATTTATAAAGAAGAATTCAATTTTGATTTGAATTGAAAAGGAAGTTGAAATTGCTTTTGAAACGAATTTAAAACTATTTATATAATTCGTTTTGAATAGAAAATCGACGAAATATATTATATATATTATATATATAATATAATGGCCTGAATAGAACGCGCCGCCCCGCGGCAGTTCGTGAATTTCGACCATTTATTTCAAACGGACATTGCGGGAGATCCGACCGTCGGATTCTCCTAAAACCGGAACCGTTGGGTTCGTATCGAAAGGAGCTTTCTAGCGAATGTTAGAAATTTGAAATCTAACGGTTGGATTTGGAATTATGTCCAAATCAAATTTGAAAAAGGTCGCTGCAAGTGCAGTTCGATGGCCGTTGATGGAAATCGACTGTACAGGCCTTGATAAAATTATTAAAAATAGTAATAATTTGTGTAAAATCATAAGAAATGATTTAGAAAGAATTGGGATGAAAAAACCCCATATTTGAAAAGATAAAAATAGATTTTTATCGAAATGAACTAGTTTTGAACTAGAATTATAATTCTATTTATTATTAAATAAATGAATTGAATTTAAAAAGGGTTTTGAAAATAACCAGAATATCCAATGATTGCATTGGAGTGGATTTGAATCGAAATTGTCTTCGGAATATTTCGATGTTGGAATTCGTGATTATACGGATGTTGTTATGGAAATTTGAAAGATATATATATTTATATCGTTATTTCCAATATAACATTTGTTAATCGTAGAATTTGATATTGAATATAAGCCGATATATTTTCTATTCAGAGCCTTATATTGAATATCAAATGTGATTTGGGTTTGTCGTGAATGGTGTCTTCACTAACACTGTTCTTGAACCCAGTTGAGAAAAGATTAAATCTTTTTATTTAGATTTAATGAAGAGTACCAATTAAATAACATTTAATTGGAATTGAATCGATATTGATTTTTGGGTTTATCGTGGACAGTGTTTTAAATAACACTCGTTCTTTAACCCGATGATTAATGAATGTGATTTTGGGTTTATCGTGAACCGTGTTTTTAAATGACACTGATTCTTTAACCCAGTCAAAGATTAAAACTAAGTGGAGTTTTAATGAATCTTTAATTAGATTGAAATGATCGAAAATGGAGTACCACCAGTTTTGCTCCAGGCGATAGTTAAATCTTTAATTAGATTTGAACGTGAAATGGTAATTGAATTTACCAATAACACTGTGGTGTTAGATATGAAGTATTACCAGTTTTACTTCATGGGATGAATAGGTTGGGAATGGGAAATTAAAACCAATGATTACTTCGGTAAGGTTCGCTAATCCCGACTAGTTTGAATTGAGATTCAAAAATAGAATAAAGAATAAGTTCAAGGAATTTATCTTGGATAAAATTAAGGGGAACCTTTTCCTATGAATGTGAAATTTAGAAATTAACCGTCGGTTAGCCAAGCAGAATGGTTTTCTGGATATTGATCTGATGTTGGTTTCGGCCTTCGGGGTTAATATTTGGGGAATTATTCTCTTGATTAATTTACTGTTAGTGACTAATGAATTGGAATGAGGCGTATGTTGTGTTTGTGTAACACTTTTATAATATATACGCGAGTTATTCGGAAAGACCGGGTTTATCCCATTCTGAATAACTGATACGACGATAAGTCGAAGATGAAGACGGTGGTCGAAGACCGGAAGTCTTCACGTCGTTTGGGTGATAACTGATGATCTTGATTGGGCTGTACACCCAAGAAGATGGAAACAGTTAGTGATCGTCCAGACGTACTTGGAGATCGATGGATATGCGGGGTACTAGGTGCCTCCGGTTCCGTTCAGACCCAGAACGGACTTGTAAATGGACTGTGTGTCTGACATTGGATTTTAGTCCGTGTGATTGATCTCTATTAAATATATATCTGCTTGGCGGCGGAGAATTTATTCTCTTGCTTAACGCCCTTCTCTGAGACGTACGAGCTCAGGGGTTATATATTGATGGATATCAAACGCATGGAGTGAATTGCCTGTGTGGCATGCCTAAGTGGCAATTGATCGAGGCTTTTGTTGAAAAGAAAAGTCTTGTGGTGATGATCAAAGCACGGTCTTTGTGGCGTAGCTTTGTGTAACGTTTGCTTCGCGAGTTTCACACCCGGTATGAACCAAAAACGGGAGAGGACATCAGGGAGGACTTGCGTTTCTTTCTAGCTAGAAGTGGCGTCAGTGGTTTTACACGCCCTGACGAGTTTGACTTATGTGGTTGTTGCTGTTGCGAGGCGCCTCGGTTATATCGGTTTCGGTCGATGCATTCTGGTCGGCTGACGGACCAGACTTACACCCCATAGGGTGGGGAAACGTAGTGTTCAGGCATAATAATCCACATCGGTGGACCGGCCCTGACGATTTAAAGGGTTGATGCGTTCTGATCCTGAGGGGCGGGCTAGAGCGTCTCGAATCGGTTGAGGACTATCTTTTGCCTCGGTTCATAGACGGAAATCCAATTTCCAAATACGTGACATTTGCGGTTTTATTTGTAGAGCCTAGTATGGCGACATAGTGGGATGGGGCACTCATGCCGCCTATGATTGATACTTATGATTTGAAGTGTTTTATACACTATGCACTTATAATAGTATCAAATGAGTTGTTCTAAACGTATCAAGCATTCTTTGGCTGTTATAAGGGAAAACCCTATCCTCGACTGCGTTGCATTGTGTGATGGGACATGGGTCTTATAACAGCTTCATTTTTCTTTATTTAGCATTGCGCTGTTTGTTTTATGCACTGGTATTCTTGGGAGGAAACCCGTTCCGTGTTATACGGCGTGGTCCCTTGATTTACCTAACTTTAAAAATAAAGATTAACTGTTTTAGTTCTCACACCAGTCACATGATCGACCTGGAGTTTATTGTTTTAACCTAAACTCTGGGTGCCCCTATTTTCGACACGGGCAGCTAGTAGTTTTGGTTTTGCAGATGTATATTCACAGGATCCTGGTTTACAGCTGGAATGATATCCGGAAAGCTTTGTATCCGTATATCTACTTCTAGTTGTGTATTGTATTATTTTCCGCTGCTATGTATTTAAATGTAATTTAAATCTCTGATATTTCTGTGTAATATTCATTTATACTCTGTATATTCTTGCAATCTGATGCATTGTGGTTATATACAATGAAATGTTCTTCTATATGCGTTCTGTTGTGGCTTGTTCTCGAACTATCCGGCGCTTTCCTTTACGGGGAAGTTACGGGTCTTTACAGTTGGTATCAGAGCTTTGGTTTACAAAGCAGAGAACAAGGCACATTAGAACCATACGAAAGAATTCATCAGATATTGGATTAGTAATATCCAATTAGAATGACTCGTTAGAGATGGGATCAGTAGTATCCTAGAACGAGTGTGAAGAGTAAATTTTTAAAATAAAAGTGAAAACAAATCTTGTTTTGAAAATTTAAATCAATTATTCGTATTCGATTATTTATTTATATTGATGTGGACAATCCAGTATATATAGATTTTGCATATACGTCTGATCCGCGTGTATTCGAAATTTTAATATACTGGATAGATATAGATTCACACTCTAGTCGCCCGGAGATGATTCTGATGATTGTAGCTACATCATCAGAATTAGAGTTCGTGTGTCGAAGGTGTGATATTTATATATTTCCTATTGACTGGTGTGAGAACCAAAAATTTGATAGGGCCTATTGTTGTGATTTGGCATCAAAAACATGATTTTTGTATATGTATCAAAATTATGAATTTGAAACGTTAAATTCACTAATTGATTGATGTTTGTGTTGTTTGTTCATTTGTTTGCTAATTTTGAACCATTATGCCTAATTGAACCAAATATTGAACGATATTGAAAATTGGTCGCATTTGCTTGCATATACATATACTTATATTGAACAGGTCATAGCAAGGAGGCTAGAGCCAGAGGATAAAATTTGTTTGCCCGACAAATAGGTACACGTTTACTACATAATTTCCTGTTTTGTTTGGGTGATGATGATTTTGTGAGCCTATTGGCTAGCCGCTTGGCTTTTTCTTTTTCTTTTTGAGATCTGAAGGACCGGGGAAGCTATTTGAAATTCCCCGATGCTCCCGGTGCAGGGGAGGTTATGGCGAAATTTTTCGAAAATTTAGGGTGTTAGCCAAATTTTTGAAATTTTGAAAATTCTCAGAAACTAAAGAGTTGGAGAATGGAAGCCAGATCGAGCGTAGAGTTGATTAGTCAAACCACTTTCGACTTTGTTCCTTTTCGGGGATGAAAAGTTTTAAGTGGGGGAGATTGTAACAACCCGGAAAATCTGGGCCAGTTTAAAATTTTTATTTTGGCAATTTAAGCGAATTTTGATTATTTAAAATGAATTATTTTAAATAATATCGACGAAAATTTATTTTGAATATAATTCGAACGTATATATTATACGCGTCGTCGTTAGAATATAAATATTTATATATAATTATAAATAGAATTGAAAATGGCGCGGTAGTTCGATAATTCGATTTCAAACTTCAATTGAATGTACCGGGTTCAAAACAATCCGGATTTTAGTGAAACCAAAAATGATAGGATCTAATTGATAATATCTTTCCAACGAATCCGACAAATCAGGATTTCATAGCGGGAATCAAAAGATACGTCCAGATGAAAATTCTGAATAGTCGCTATGGAATTCAGGCCCTTAAAAATGGACATTTTGCAAAGGACCTCGGATTTCGACGAAACCAGTTTTGTTGGGTCCGTGATGTCAAGTTATTGCTAGATTCCAAATTTCATAATTTTTCGAATCAATGTGTGAGCGTGGTAAAGGAAAACGCGTTTGACCAGTTTCAGTTGATTTTAATCGACTGGAAAATAGCCATTTTTCAAACGGTCTCAGAATTCGACGAAACTAGTTTTGTTAGGACCGTATCGTCAATACGAAGCTAGAAAATATTTTTCTGGAATTTTTCGAGTTAGTATGTGACCCCAGTAATTTGAAACGTGCGTTTAAAATTCAATATAGTGATTTAAATGTAAATTCAACGGAAACTGATCGAGACGTCCGAATCAACCTACGATACATATCCCATTGTGTTCAGAATGGGGGTGAAACGCTAGGGACGACAGGCGGTGGGTCTCGTTTCGAGGTCGAAAATAAAAGTTGCTTTTTTAGAAATAAAAATAATTAAATAAAAAATAATATTCTCCTTATATCATCAGACCCCCCCCCCCCCCCCCGTTTACTTTTAAAATCGATTTCTTCAAAAAAAAAAAAAAAAAGAAACGACGACGAAGGGATCGGAGCCGCCGCCACCTCGCAGCCCTCCCCCAAATCGAAGTCGCCCTGCCCTCCGCCACCCACCGCCACGCCACCCTCCAGGCGTCGCCCCCCCTCGCGCCTCTTTCCTCCGTATTCTCCCTCCTCCCCTTCTTGAAAACCGCGATAGCCCCCAAACCCTAACCCCCCCTGTGCCGCCGCCGGCCTCCGATCAACCCCCCCTCTCTTCTGCGCCGCTTCTCCCTCCTCTTGAAGCCCACAGCGAACGCACAAATTCGCCCCTGTAAGTTTTTTTTTCTTTTTATTTATTTTATTTTTGATTTATATAAACTAAAAAAAAAGATTAAATACTATTTTTAATTTTAAAGTCTAAAACTAGTTTCGATTTTAAATTTAAAACTGATTTTAAAAGTAATTTAAAACTGATTTTTTAAAAAGATTGAAAACTGAATTTTAAAAAGATTGAAAACTGAATTTTAAAAAGATTGAAAACTGAATTTGAAAAAGATTGAAAACTGATTTTTTAAAAAGATTGAAAAATGATTTTTTAAAAAGATTGAAAAATGATTTTTTAAAAAGATTGAAAACTGACTTTTAAAAAGATTGAAAACTGATTTTGAAAAAGATTGAAAACTGATTTTTATTTTGAGATTTGAAAAGAAAAATCAGATTTTTATATTGTCGAAAGAAAAATATAATCTTTTATATTGTCGGAATAAAAATAGAATTTTTATATATTGAACTTCGATAGAAAAATAGAATTTTTATATATTGAACTTCGATAGAAAAATAGAATTTTTATATATTGAACTTCGATAGAAAAATGGCATTTTTATATATTGAACTTCGATAGAAAAATATGATTTTTTATATATTGAACATCGAAGTAAAAATTTGATTTTTATATATTGAATAGCGAAGTAAAAATGTGATTTTTACGTATGTAGTGAAAGCAGCAACGAAGGTGACAAAAAGGCGAAACGACGAAGACTTCTGCAAATGAAGTGTCGTGGAGCTTGGATAGCTTTCGGTGAGAACTTCTCACTCTAAAATTCTTTTTCTAGTTATATATATATACTAAGATGTAGACGGTGCTTAGTAGCACCCGACACCCGTCATCCACAGACCATGGATGGCTTGTTTGTTAAATTGTTTGGTTGTGTAGTTGATTAATATAATTGATTGAATTGGATTGATTGGTTGAATTGGAAATTGATTAAAATTGATATGTGAATGGCGTGGGCCTTCACTAGTCCGGGGGTAAGGCTAGGCCTTGTCCCGTTTCTAGTATCGTGCCGTTGTGCCGCCGAAATTTTCTAAAATATGTTAGAAAATAAAAATATCATTTTATTGTGTAAATGAATAACAGAAATTCATATGTCGGAATAAAATGATTTATCGTTAAAAATATAATTTTTAACGTGAATATGAATATAGTGAAAGTGAATAAAATAAAATATTCATTTACAAACTAGACGGTTTGTTTATGTACACCTATTTGAAGGACATTGATTGGGTCGATAAATTTTACACATCGCCCAACTGCACAAATAAAATCTGTGTTTGATTGTCTGAAACCCCACACGGGTGTTGGGATGAAATTTGAAGTTCACTCATCCTGATTGATTAAATATGTCGATCGATTGATTGACAGGCTGTTATAAGCGTTATATATCTATATTTGATGCTTATACAGTGTAGTGCACTTTGGTTGATGGTTGATTAATTTGCAATGTTATTATATGTGTGTAATGTATGAAAATCCATATAATTAACATTATATGGTGATTGATTGGGTCTCATTCCAGTTTTGGAAAAAAAAAAAAAGTTTTGAAATCGAATATTTGAAAATAGAAATATATGAAGCCGCGTTGATTAGATTGACGCCATTTTGACGTGAACGATATATATATCGATTTTATTCATTTTATAATGAACATCGAAAGTGATTTCAAAATCTGGAATTTTGAATAGAAGTGAATTCGAATTGAAATTGAATATAAGCGATTTCGAAATGAATTGAATTGAAAGTGATTTCGAAATGAATTGAATTGAAAGCGATTTCGAAATGAATTGAATTGAAAGCGATTTAAAATGAATTGAATTGAAAGTGATTTCGAAATGAATTGAATTGACAACGATTTCGAAATGAATTGAATTGAAAACGAATTCGAATTGAATTGAAAGTGAATTGAAATGAATTCCAATTGAATTGAAATTTGAATTGAATAGAAATGAATTTTAAAACGAATTTATAAAGAAGAATTCAATTTTGATTTGAATTGAAAAGGAAGTTGAAATTGCTTTTGAAACGAATTTAAAACTATTTATATAATTCGTTTTGAATAGAAAATCGACGAAATATATTATATATATATATATATTATATATATAATATAATGGCCTGAATAGAACGCGCCGCGCCGCGGCAGTTCGTGAATTTCGACCATTTATTTCAAACGGACATTGCGGGAGATCCGACCGTCAGATTCTCCTAAAACCGGAACCGTTGGGTTCGTATCGAAAGGAGCTTTCTAGCGAATGTTAGAAATTTGAAATCTAACGGTTGGTTTGGAATTATGTCCAAATCAAATTTGAAAAAGGTCGCTGTAAGTGCAGTTCGACGGCCGTTGATGGAAATCGACTGTACAGGCCTTGATAAAATTATTAAAAATAGTAATAATTTGTGTAAAATCATAAGAAATGATTTAGAAAGAATTGGGATGAAAAAACCCCATATTTGAAAAGATAAAAATAGATTTTTATCGAAATGAACTAGTTTTGAACTAGAATTATAATTCTATTTATTATTAAATAAATGAATTGAATTTAAAAAGGGTTTTGAAAATAACCAGAATATCCAATGATTGCATTGGAGTGGATTTGAATCGAAATTGTCTTCGGAATATTTCGATGTTGGAATTCGTGATTATACGGATGTTGTTATGGAAATTTGAAAGATATATATATTTATATCGTTATTTCCAATATAACATTTGTTAATCGTAGAATTTGATATTGAATATAAGCCGATATATTTTCTATTCAGAGCCTTATATTGAATATCAAATGTGATTTGGGTTTGTCGTGAATGGTGTCTTCACTAACACTGTTCTTGAACCCAGTTGAGAAAAGATTAAATCTTTTTATTTAGATTTAATGAAGAGTACCAATTAAATAACATTTAATTGGAATTGAATCGATATTGATTTTTGGGTTTATCGTGGACAGTGTTTTAAATAACACTCGTTCTTTAACCCGATGATTAATGAATGTGATTTTGGGTTTATCGTGAACCGTGTTTTTAAATGACACTGATTCTTTAACCCAGTCAAAGATTAAAACTAAGTGGAGTTTTAATGAATCTTTAATTAGATTGAAATGATCGAAAATGGAGTACCACCAGTTTTGCTCCAGGCGATAGTTAAATCTTTAATTAGATTTGAACGTGAAATGGTAATTGAATTTACCAATAACACTGTGGTGTTAGATATGAAGTATTACCAGTTTTACTTCATGGGATGAATAGGTTGGGATTGGGAAATTAAAACCAATGATTACTTCGGTAAGGTTCGCTAATCCCGACTAGTTTGAATTGAGATTCAAAAATAGAATAAAGAATAAGTTCAAGGAATTTATCTTGGATAAAATTAAGGGGAACCTTTTCCTATGAATGTGAAATTTAGAAACTAACTGTCGGTTAGCCAAGCAGAAAGGTTTTCTGGATATTGATCTGATGTTGGTTTCGGCCTTCGGGGTTAATATTTGGGGAATTATTCTCTTGATTAATTTATGGTTAGTGACTAATGAATTGGAATGAGGCGTATGTTGTGTTTGTGTAACACTTTTATAATATATACGCGAGTTATTCGGAAAGACCGGGTTTATCCCATTCTGAATAACTGATACGACGATAAGTCGAAGATGAAGACGGTGGTCGAAGACCGGAAGTCTTCACGTCGTTTGGGTGATAACTGATGATCTTGATTGGGCTGTACACCCAAGAAGATGGAAACAGTTAGTGATCGTCCAGACGTACTTGGAGATCGATGGATATGCGGGGTACAAGGTGCCTCCGGTTCCGTTCAGACCCAGAACGGACTTGTAAATGGACTGTGTGTCTGACATTGGATTTTAGTCCGTGTGATTGATCTCTATTAAATATATATCTGCTTGGCGGCGGAGAATTTATTCTCTTGCTTAACGCCCTTCTCTGAGACGTACGAGCTCAGGGGTTATATATTGATGGATATCAAACGCATGGAGTGAATTGCCTGTGTGGCATGCCTAAGTGGCAATTGATCGAGGCTTTTGTTGAAAAGCAAAGTCTTGTGGTGATGATCAAAGCACGGCCTTTGTGGCGTAGCTTTGTGTAACGTTTGCTTCGCGAGTTTCACACCCGGTATGAACCAAAAACGGGAGAGGACATCAGGGAGGACTTGCGTTTCTTTCTAGCTAGAAGTGGCGTCAATGGTTTTACACGCCCTGACGAGTTTGACTTATGTGGTTGTTGCTGTTGCGAGGCGCCTCGGTTATATCGGTTTCGGCCGATGCATTCTGGTCGGCTGACGGACCAGACTTACACCCCATAGGGTGGGGAAACGTAGTGTTCAGGCATAATAATCCACATCGGTGGACCGGCCCTGACGATCTAAAGGGTTGATGCGTTCTGATCCTGAGGGGCGGGCTAGAGCGTCTCGAATCGGTTGAGGACTATCTTTTGCCTCGGTTCATAGATGGAAATCCAATTTCCAAATACGTGACATTTGCGGTTTTATTTGTAGAGCCTAGTATGGCGACATAGTGGGATGGGGCACTCATGCCGCCTATGATTGATACTTATGATTTGAAGTGTTTTATACACTATGCACTTATAATAGTATCAAATGAGTTGTTCTAAACGTATCAAGCATTCTTTGGCTGTTATAAGGGAAAACCCTATCCTCGACTGCGTTGCATTGTGTGATGGGACCTGGGTCTTATAACAGCTTCATTTTTCTTTATTTAGCATTGCGCTGTTTGTTTTATGCACTGGTATTCTTGGGAGGAAACCCGTTCCGTGTTATACGGCGTGGTCCCTTGATTTACCTAACTTTAAAAATAAAGATTAACTGTTTTAGTTCTCACACCAGTCACATGACTGACCTGGAGTTTATTGTTTTAACCTAAACTCTGGGTGCCCCTATTTTCGACACGGGCAGCTAATAGTTTTGGTTTTGCAGATGTATATTCACAGGATCCTGGTTTACAGCTGGAATGATATCCGGAAAGCTTTGTATCCGTATATCTACTTCTAGTTGTGTATTGTATTATTTTCCGCTGCTATGTATTTAAATGTAATTTAAATCTCTGATATTTCTGTGTAATATTCATTTATACTCTGTATATTCTTGCAATCTGATGCATTGTGGTTATATACAATGAAATGTTCTTCTGTATGCGTTCTGTTGTGGCTTGTTCTCGAACTATCCGGCGCTTTCCTTTACGGGGAAGTTACGGGTCTTTACAGTTGAACCATCATTTTGCAAACGATGGGAATACGTTTTGGGGAAAAACATGAAATTGACTGAACTTGGATATTGGCATAATTTGATGAAAATCAGAACAACAAGTCTAGTTTTGGTAATGAACTGAAATTAGAATATTAAACCAGAATTGGGTGGCTAAATTAAGCAGGATAAGTATGTTAGCATAATTTACATACGTCGGGTGTAAATGGAAAAGGGTTTAGTGGGCCACAAAATAGGTAGTTGGTATGCAAATCAAGTTTTGGCATAAACGGTGAACTAGAATATGAAATCTAGTTCGGCATAAACTGTAAACTAGAATGTAAAATCTACTTTTGGAACAAATTGTAAATGGTGGGGGGTGTTGAACCTAAATTACTATAAACTGTGAGATAGGCAAATAAAGAGTTGGGCCTAGAATACAAGTCTATTATTGAGCATGATAAATGAATATGGTATAGGCCAAAAGTTATTCAGAAAGGAATAGTGGGCTTTGAGGATAAGTTGTTAACAATTTATTTATATACAAAAGAAAGGTTTATTAACGACAACTCTTTTAATAACACACCAGAAAGTTCTAGGGTGACAGAGAGGATAGTGTCTAGGCTTGGGTTTGGAAAATACAAGTTTCCTGCTCTCCCTGGCTATCCCTAACTGATCCGATGAACGGGATTGTTACTTTCAAAACCTGATTTGAAAATTTGTCAAAACCCTTGAACTAGAAAACACGAATAGGCCTAACCCGAGGTTAGACTGAGTTGCGTTGTAAATCTGCCCGGAACCAACCGGCACATCCAGTAATCGCGACAATATCTGTCTAATGTGAGTGGTCGTGGCTTTAATATATGTAATTAAAGCTAGAACAAAAATGGTTGTGTTAAGTTCACTAAGACACTTAACCAATTCAACATAATAACCAGACTAGTGGGTGGGGTTAGGGCCATACAGTTAAGCTAGAATGGGAGGGTTAAGTCCATAGGAACACTTAACCAATTTAACATAGTTAAGCTAGGATGGGAGGGCTAAGTCCATAGGGACACTTAACCAACTTCACATGGTAACTAGACTGGAAGGCGGGGTTAAGTAAAGTTAATACACTTAGCCAAATTAACATGACTAGGAGGTGGGGTTAAGTAAAGTTAATACGCTTAGCCAATTTGATATGATAGCTGGACAAGACCGTAGGGTTAAGTAAACTTGAACACTTAACCGTCAGATTGTGATAAAGGAATAGGGCTAAGTCTAAGACATGAAGGGGTAATACTTAAACATTAATAACATGGTAGTTAAAACAGACGGTCAAGGTTAAGTTAAAAAGGAACACTTAACCAACACAGGGGGAATGGGTAGGGTTAAGTAATAAATACTTAACCAATATAACTTCGTTTGTGGTAGGTTAAGTCAACATGAGTTACTAACAACACTTAACCAGTTTAACATGATAAACGAGGAGGGTTAAGTTGGCTTGAATTGACTAATGACACTTAACCAATCCAAATTGATGGGAATGGGAGCTAAGTATTAAACCTTAGAAAACAATGATTATGGAAACTAAGTGGTAAATATTAGTTAGTAAAACTAAGTAGTAATTCTTAGTATGACACGGGAAGGAGCGAATGTCCGTCTGAGTAGAAAGAAGGCTCCAACGAATTGGGTTACGAAGCCCGAGGCTTCGAGGGGACGTGAGGGTACCCTTGGTATGCCTCTATGAGGCTGCAGATGATCCTCCTGGGCCCACAGAGGTTAAGGTCTGCGTTGAAGAACCAGGGGTATGCCTTGGTTGCAATACATGGCAACCTAAAGACTAGGTTGGACCGGCGTGATTCGACGAGCAAACGGTAGCCCTGTGATAGCGACTCGTTGTCTACCATCCATCTTGAGTCAATCGAGATACGTGAAGCGGAAAGGCGGAGAACTCCAAAAGACCTTATACTTGCTTTCAAGTTATGGGTGAGGATGGCCATAGGATTGTGGGGGCACCAGGGGCCGGCGTATCGTTCTCATTTTGAAAGGTGTGCCTTTCATTAGTTGAGGGAGGGGTCAAGTGGGACCATAGCCACTGGAATAAAAACAGACTTTAGCATCTACATCGGCATATATCTGAAAGCTCCCGACCAAGTTCTGTATTCCTTGATTTGCCCTGTCACAAGACTCGGACCGCACATTATAGGACATGTGCATCTAGACAAGCGATAACGATTCGCGATACATGCGTGGGGAAGTATAGGAACATACACCACTCTAGGTGGTGTGTCCTAGACTTGGGGGCATCGTTCGATAGGTAGCGTAATCCCTAGTTGGACTAGGTGGCATAAACCCTGAACTCGAGAAGCGTTCAGCAGATAGCGCAAAACTCTAGTTAAACCTAGAAAGCACTTGATAGAAAACCCTAGATTTGATCTAGGTAATAAATAATTAATGTATGCCGCAAGGCAATAGAAAATACAGTAATTGGGATCACGTTATCGTTACTAGATGGGACACTAGATAGGCGGTGCAGAGATATAGAAACCAGTATAACAAGGAAATAGTGAAGCGGCGAAAGTACTAGAGCGTATCCAGTTTATCTTAGCATATCTTGTGACAACCTTGTCTAATCTTGTTGGCCCTATCGTCATGGTGTAATCTTGTGTTCAGTTAATTCTTGTCGTTTTGTTTTCCTTGTTCACATGCTAGAAGTTACTGAACTTACTCAGGCTTTATGTCTGACTCTGTTTTTCTTTCATCTTCTTTTCTTCCGTTTCCCCCCCTCCCCTAGGTAGTAGAGCAGAGAGTAGTATAGCTCAGGTCAAGTTGGACTGTCACTCTTTCCCAGCTTGAAGATTTGTCGAAGTTTGCTTGGATTCTCTTATCAGATGCTATGGCTGGCTCTTGCTAAAATTTGGGGAAATATAAATGTTGTTTGATGCTTCTTTATTTTGTAAGACAGATGACACTCTGATATTGTAAAGAAATCTTTGTACAAACTATTTTATCAATAAAGCAAAGTTTTTTTTCCGTTGTTTAATTTATGTCTATCTTGTAATTTATCTGCATCTTTTACCCTAAATGCTCCATAGAACTTAGTGCATTCCCTTTGTGATTGACACTAACGGATGTGGGGTGTTACATGTGGTATCAGATCTGAAGGTTACCAGATCAGATAAAGGATTTGAAAAATTATTTTAAAAATGGTTTTTAAAGAAGCATTTTCAAGAGAAAAGATTTGTTTTAAAGACATATTCCCCAAAGCCATACGCACTATCTTTTCTTCCTCTGTTTAAATTCTTGTCTCCTTCTTTCTTGAGTCTCTGGGGCTTCTGGCTTTCTGGGAAGTAACCTCATTGAAGGGCAAAGTAGTGCCCGACTTCCATCCATAGACATAGTTGATTCATCTATGGGCAGTTTTCTTTCGAAGCTTATAGGGTTTTCCGGACGATGGAGGCAGTTTACGAGAGGTTTGTCAACATGACTACACACTGAAGGGGATGAGGAGTTTGGCTAAGGAGCATAACCCTAGGATGAGGAATTCATGAATGTAGATTTAGCTCACGAAGGAGGAAGAAATTATAGAATCTACGACAAGAGGAAGTATCTTTACTAGGGTATGATAGGGCATATACTTAAGGACAAGGGCAAGAACGAGGACGATATTTTCAGAAGGACAAGTACATGCTTTCTCCACCAAGCGTACCTAGGAGAAAGGTAGTCTGGTTGGAAGAGTCTAGTTTTCTGTTCGTACTCTTTCCTTTGGTTTTAGTGCTTCTCATTTGTTCATATCCACTTCCATAGTTGGGTCTCTGCACCATAGTACTTGTATAGTAGAAAGATCCCACTAGAGTCTCAAATCCAATTGGTGGTCGGACCAGTCTATTTTTGGTTAGTAGGGGTTTGAGAATAGCTATAGAGTTTGCTTATTTCATCTCATGTAGATCATCTAAAATCAGAGGAGATATTCCTTGGGTGCTTGTCTGATATTGGTTTAGGCCTTTGGGGCTTGTACTTGAGGAATGTCGAGTTCGACTAGGATGGTTTACGTGATAGATGAATAGTTGTGGCAAGCACTCCAAAGAGCACGCAGTGACCTTTCGACTCTTATAGTTTGGCATGGCGGATAAGAGGGAAACCTCTAATCATCTTAGTACGTATACCTGGTACCGTGATTGACATCTTTTTATTTTGGAAATGGAGATCCGGAACTTCACAATCGTGAAGTTAAATTAGTTAGCATACAGTCGAGTAAAGCTCAAGAGGGCTAGATACTAGCATCATACCCTTTTTTCTTGAGGGTGCATCCTTGATTTCTTTGTTTTAGGAGCTTTACGCATAATTGTTCCTCTCTTTCCAAAGTATATCACCTAGGTCGTATCTTCGATCCTTAGGTAGAATCCAATGGATGTAAACATGTATTTGAAACATGTTATGGTTGATGGTTGCAAGTGGTTGCTCGTGGATGCATATGCATACGTATTAGGCACTAGATCAGTTCAGACGCTTTCATATTGCATTTATAGATACATATTTGTTTGTAAGTTGAACTTGATATGTTATCATATGGATGTTGCGTATGGATGAATGGCTGTGCACGCATGTATTATTTACATAACTAGGGATGCTTGCATACATGATTGGATGCATGGCACTGACATGATTCGCATTTAGGATGTCGACTGAATCAGTATACCGCCTGATTTTGCATTAGATAAAGACATATATACACACACTATGCATATGAACATGAAAGCATTAGAAATCCTTTAAGGACAGTGAATGTCTGTGATTGAATGGTTGAGTAGATGGGTGATTGGATGGTAGAACACATTCTTCCTAACTTGAAGATTTCGGGGACGAAATCCTTTTAAGTGGGGGAGAATGTAACACCCTGTAATTCTGTAACGCTAAGCTTCACAAATCAAGGCAGAATTAAGAGTTAAATTCAAAATCAAGGGAATCGGGCTGCGCCATTGCGTTCGTCTCGGAATTCTACATGAAAACAAGTCCGAGTTTGCATAAATCGGAGTCCGTACAAGGGAGATATGGCCTCCGGAAGATTCAGCGAAGTTCAAAATTCAAAACAGGTCAAACTCAAATTTCAAAATCGGGCCGGATTGGCCAGGGCGGGAAATTTCCCGCCCAAGACACCCAGGTCGACAACAGGTCAAACTCAAATTTCAAAATCGGGCCGGATTGGCCAGGGCGGGAAATTTCCCGCCTAAGACACCCAGGTCGACTGGGTTGTCGACCTGGGTCAACCAGGTCGACTACATAGTCGAACTAGGGGTCGACCCCCCATGTTTTTCCTGTTTTCTGCACCAGATTCGTTTCCCTGTATTTGGACACCCTTCTGACCAGATTCGTTGACTGCTACACTATATAAACAGCCCTGGTCTTCTTCACTATTCACAATTCTTTTCTACCCTTATGCTGCAAAGATTCTAGTTAGACATGGCTTCTTCTCCTCCTCTAAAATATATAAATAAATATATATATAAAATAAAACAAGACGAGAAGATGCTGCTCAAAAGACTTTCAAGAAGAAGAGATTCAAGCTAGGATTCAAGAGGAGGTTCAAATGACTTCAACGATTGTTTTTCTACGAATCTTAGCAACGCCATCTTTCTATTCTGATCTAATCTCTGTAAGTCAGTTATTTCTAAATTTGAACGCTTTTTCTTTGTTCCTGACATGAAATTAAAGGAATAAAAGAATATGCCAATTCTCTCTTTATTTGAATCAGTGCCTATACTCTTGAACCTAATTGAGAACTGTTATGATTCAAGGATAAAATAGACCATGACTATGAGACTATGGACCTTAAAACCATATGCCTATGACCATGAACATTTGCCTATGACTATGAACATTTGCCTATGACTATGAACATTGCCTATGACTATGGACATTGCCTATGAACATTGCCTATGACTGTGACTGTGAGGATTATTTCCTTGACCGAACCTATGCCTTGGATTAGGAAACATAAACTATTGCCTATGACAAAACATGGACATTTGTGATTAAACACCTATGATTCATGACTAAGAAAGCGTTGCTTGAGTTCTGTGATTATGAGATTGGGTCTAAACCCGATTATTTATTCTGCTTGTCCTTGGTTTTCTTTGGTTTTAGACTTTGGGAATTTACCTATTAAGTTAGGTCTACCCATGTTCTTGAACCTACTCTGTCTATTCTTGGTTTCAGACCTTGGGAATTTACCTATTAAGTTAGGTCTACCCTTGTTCTTGAACCTATACTATTCAACCCTTTTCATGTCGTAATATTGCCATGTCTGTGAATTGTCATCCTATGCCAATTGTTATGTCCGTTCTTTGACGGCATTTTGGCTCATTAACTTGTATCCACGAATCCACTTTTATTTATAATCTAGGTTGAACCACGATTATGCAAACGATGGGAATACGTTTTGAGGAAAAACATGAAATTGACTAAACTTGAAAATTGGCATAATTTGATGAAAATCAGAACAAAAATTCTAGTTTTGGTAATGAACTGAAATTAGAATATTAAACCATAATTGGGTGGCTAAATTAAGCAGGATAAGTATGTTAGCATAATTTACATACGTCGGGCGTAAATGGAAAAGGGTTTAGTGGGCCACAAAATAGGTAGTTGGTATGCAAATTAAGTTTTGGCATAAACGGTGAACTAGAATATGAAATCTAGTTCGGCATAAACTGTAAACTAGAATGTAAAATCTAGTTTTGGCACAAACTGTAAATGGGGGGGGGGGGGGTTGTTGAACCTAAATTACTATAAACTGTAACATAGGCAAATAAAGAGTTGGGCCTAGAATACAAGTCTATTAGTGAGCATGATAAATGAATATGGTATAGGCCAAAAGTTATTCAGAAAGGAATAGTGGGCTTTGAGGATAAGTTATTAACAATTTATTTATATACAAAAGAAAGGTTTATTAACGACGACTCATTTAATAACACGCCAGAAAGTTCTAGGGTGACAGAGAGGATAGTGTCTAGGCTTGGGTTTGGAAAATACAAGTTTCCTGCTCTCCCTAGCTGTCCCTAATTGATCCGACGAACGGGATGGTTACTTTCGAAACCAGATTTGAAAATTTGTCAAAACCCTTGAACTAGAAAACATGAATAGGCATAACCCGAGGTTAGACTGAGTTGCGATGTAAATCTTCCCGGAACCAACCGGCACATCCAGTAATCGCAACAATATCTGTCTAATGTGAGTGGTCGTGGCTTTAATCAATTAAATTAAAGCTAGAACAAGAATGGTAGGGTTAAGTTCACTAAGACACTTAACCAATTCAACATAATAACCAGACTAGTGGGTGGGGTTAGGGCCATACAGTTAAGCTAGAATGGGAGGGTTAAGTCCATAGGAACACTTAACCAATTTAACATAGTTAAGCTAGGATGGGAGGGCTAATTCCATAGGGACACTTAACCAACTTCACATGGTAACTAGACTGGAAGGCGGGGTTAAGTAAAGTTAATACACTTAGCCAAATTAACAGGACTAGGAGGTGGGATTAAGTAAAGTTAATATGCTTAGCCAATTTGATATGTTAGCTGGACAAGACCGTAGGGTTAAGTAAACTTGAACACTTAACCGTCAGATTGTGATGAAGGAGTAGGGCTAAATCTAAGACATGAAGGGGTAATACTTAACCATTAATAACATGTTAGTTAAAACAGACGAGCAAGGTTAAGTTAAAAAGGAACACTTAACCAACACAGGGGGAATGGGTAGGGTTAAGTAATAAATACTTAACCAATATAACTTGGTTTGTGGTAGGGTTAAGTCAACATGAGTTACTGAAAACACTTAACTAGTTTAACAGGATAAATGAGGAGGGTTAAGTTGGCTTGAATAGACTAATGACACTTAACCAATCCAAATTGACGGGAAAGGGAGCTAAGTAGTAAACCTTAGAAAACAATGATTCTGGAAACTATGTGGTAAATCTTAGTTAGTAAAACTAAGTAGTAATTCTTAGTATGACACGGGAAGGAGCGAATGTCCGTCTGAGTAGAAAGAAGGCTCCAACGAATTGGGTTACGAAGCCCGAGGCTTCGAGGGGACGTGAGGGTACCCTTTGTATCCCTCTGTGAGGCTGCAGATGATCCGCCCGGGCCCATAGAGTTTAAGGTCTGCGTAGAAGAACCATGGGTATGCCTTGGTTGCAATACATGGCAACCTAAAGAATAGGATGGACCGGCGTGATTCGGCGAGGAAACGGTAGCCCTGTGATAGCGACTCGTCGTCTACCATCCATCTTGAGTCAATCGAGATACGTGAAGCGGAAAGGCGGAGAACTCCAAAAGACCATATACTTGCTATCTAGTTATGGGTGAGGATGGCCATAGGATAGTGGGGCACCAGGGGCCGGCGTATAGTTCTCATTTTACAAGGTGTGCCTTTCATTTTTTGAGGGAGGGGTCAAGTGGGACCATAGCCACTGGAATAAAAACAGACCTTAGCATCTGCAATGGCAGATATCTGAAAGCTCCCGATCGAGTTCTGTATTCCTTGATTTGCCCTGTCACAGGACTCGGACCGCAAATTACAGGACATGTTCATCTAGACAAGCGATAACGATTCGCGGTACATGCGTGGGGAAGTATAGGAACATACACCACTCTAGGTGGTGTGTCCTAGACTTGGGGGCATCGTTCGACAGGTAGCGTAATCCCTAGTTGGACTAGGTGGCATAAACCCTGAACTCGAGAAGCGTTCAGCAGATTGCGCAAAACTCTAGTTAAACCTAGAAAGCACTGGATAGAAAACCCTAGATTTGATCTAGGTAATAAATAATGAATGTATGTCGGACGGCAATAGAAAATACAAGAATTGGGATCACGTTATCGTTACTTGATGGGACACTAGATAGGCGGTGCAGTGATACAGTAACCAGTATAACAAGGAAATAGCGAAGCGGCGAAATTCCTAGAGCGTATCCAGTTTATCTTAGCATATCTTGTGACTACCTTGTCTAATCTTGTTGACCCTATTGTCATGGTGTAATCTTGTGTTCGGTTAATTCATGTCGTTTTGTTTTCCTTGTTCATATGCTAGAAGTTACTAAACTTACTCAGGCTTTATGTCTGACTCTGTTTTTCTTTCGTCTTCCTTTCTTCCGTTTCCCCCACCCAGGTAGTAGAGGAGAGAGTAGTATAGCTCAGGTCAAGTTGGACTGTCACTCTTTCCCAGCATGAAGATTTGTCGAAGTTTGCTTGGATTCTCTTATTAGATGCTATGGCTGGCTCTTGGTAAAATTTGGGGAAATATAAATCTTGTTTGATGCATCTTTATTTTGTAAGACAGATGACACTCTGATATTGTAAAGAAATCTTTGTACAAACTATTTTATCAACAAAGCAAAGTTTTTTTTCTATTGTTTAATTTCTGTCTGTCTTGTAATTTATCTGCATCTTTTACCCTAAATGCTCCACAGAACTTAGTGCATTCCCTTTGTGATTGACACTAACGGATGTGGTGTGTTACATCCATCTTAGGCTCTGTTATCTAAGACTTATACATTAGCCCTTGCACTTTAATCCGTCTTCAATTTTCTTTGGCATATATGATTCGCAACGCTTATGCCAATACAGAGTGGTTCTTTGGATAATAACCAACCGGTCTCTCCATATTGACAACGATGGTCAAAAACTTCGATAGTTTGTGATTTAACTATCGAATAAAAACAAATGTTTCGATAGTCGATGATTTAACTATCGAAGAAAACAAGTGTTCATCCAATTATCAAACAATCACTGAGCCCTTAATTACTATTCCATTAATTAAATCACTTCTCTATTTCTTTATCAATATTTGTTAACCAAATATTTTCAATAACCATATTGGCCTTTAACATTATTTGGAAAACATTTCCGAATATCCCCTTCCTTTATTTTCTAAACTTTAGAAAATATATGCTATTTATAATTGGAAAATATTCCAATTACTTATCTCTTTTCCGATCTCGTTTATTTCTATACTTAGGAAATATTCTTTATTATATTTCCAAGCTTACACTTATTTGGGTTAAAACGGATGTTGTGTAAAACATCGTTACGACAACCCAAATACTATATTCAACTAACTCTTATCCAACATTGATTTTCGAGCCTGAAATCTTACTATTTATTTGTTAATAATGAAATCAATCAAGTTGGGGGTATAACTGCCTCTCAGACCTTGATTAAATAACATTTGTAACGTCAAAACAGATATGACTACTTACTCGAATAATCAATACCATACAACTACTTATTCACTTTTAAACACATATACGCTTTCTCTTTCTATTCTTATGAGATTTTATTCCTAGTCTTCCTTTTTGATTTTACTATTCTATTTCTGAGTTCGTTTCCTTATTGACTTCTATATATATTGATATATAGATTTCTAGTTATCAAACTTCCTAAAAATATTTTAACTCCTTAAATTCCCGGAAAAATTTACCATAACCTCCTTGTACCGGGAGCATCGGGATATTTTAAATAGCCTCCCATGGCCCTCACCAATCCAAAAGAAAAAGAAGAAGCCAAGCGGCTTGCCTATATGGCGCATAAAATCTCATATATGAATTAAATACATACCTTTTTGTCGAGCACTCTATCTATTTCACTTCTATACTTTATTCCAAACCTGTCTCCTGTATATCCCTACCTGCCCAATCTATTTTAAATATACCAATCGTTCTAACTCAATTTGTTAATTGATTTGCAAATTAACTGGTTTGCCTATTTCACCTTCATATTTGAGTATAACATGTTCAAATATATTTTAACTTACTTATAAACCAAATCTAATTCTATTTTTTTAGCTCGTTTCCTTATTGACTTCTATATTCAAATTCCAATTCAATTCTATTTGAATTCTCTTTTCAAATTCTATGCATTATTTATAAACAACGTTTATAACTTCACTTAAAATCCCACATTATGTATTTATAAACAGAGTTTATAAATTCAATTCAAATCCCACATTTTAATTTATAAACAGAGTTTATAAATTCAATACTCGTTTTATATATATTCAAAACAATTTAATATTTTCTACAGTTCATTAAAAATTCAAATTCTATTTATAAAAATAGAATTCCCTTTTTAAATCTCAAATACCCTTTTTCGATATTTTTATAAATCAATATTTAAGCCCCAGTGATATTTAAAATACCCCAAACAGTCAGTTATCAAATCGCGAGATTTCTAACACATCATATATGACAGTATATGCAAACAAATAAACAAACAGATAATATATTTTTGAGGAATCCAGTCGGATTCCTCCAGCCTGTTTTCCTGCATCCACAGACGTTAGTCAACATAGTAATACCCATCCTGCTTAGAGGCAGGATATCGCGGTATGAAGGTCATCCACTATTATATATTTGTGGGACGCATAGGGAAATCTTCCGCTACGGAACTGCGGGCATCCGCTAATGAGACTGCGGGAATCAATCCAACCATCAACCCAATATATAAATATAATAGTCAATCCTAAATAACTAGTATATTTAAAGCAACCAGAAAAATCCAAATAAACAAAAACAATTATTTTTAATGACATAAAAATAATTCTAGTTAAGGTGAGTGAGATTTACTCACCATGTACTTATTCGACGATTATCGTTGTTTTATCTAATTTTAAACAAATGTTAAAATTAGATAAAAATCCCATTTAGCTCCAATCTGGTTCCATCAAATCCCGGAATGCAGATAATCCTTTTTATGATTGCAACTCAACTTGTTTTGGCCTCGTATGAATGTGAAATTAAATTTTTAAGTTGTCGATTAAAACAAATAAATTAAAAACTTGATTATTAACATTATAATTACCTTAATCCTTTTGTCCACACGATATTATACAACCCAGCACTTCATTTCAACTTGTAGCCTTACTCTCACAACTCCCTAACTCAACATCTTCCACTAACCATACTAAACACTAGCCTTAGCTCATGCCATCATAATGAAAAGGGCGAACCTTTGTGAACAAATCCTTTCACCAACTTCACCTTCCATACTTCACTAGTTTCAGAACAACACTACCATTAAACTGTCACCATTCATCACCTTCTTTTATAATTCAGCACTTCGAACACCAACTTCACCTTCCATACTTCACTGATTCCAAAACAGCACTACCATTAAACTGTCACCATTCATCACCTTCTTTTATAATTCAGCACTTCGAACAACACCCCGTACTCAAACTCATCCACGACTTGCATTGAAATCTTCACAAACCTCCTCTCCCTCGAGTAACTAAGAAACAAACTCCACAAACTCAGTTCCCTTCCCACTGAAATCATCTCGAAAACCTATCAGGTTTCACCTTGGAAATTCACCGAACACTTCTCGAATGACTCTCATCTACTGTCCACACCCAGGCAAATCCCTTCGAACTTGAACTCCAGAAGGAAACGCGACTGTTTGAGCACCCCATTCTTCCATCGCGTACCTGTCACGACCCCCATGTCCACTCCAGCTAGTTCGAACTCCAGCTGCATCCCTTAAATGTTGCGAGCCCCTTTCCAGTTCCTTAAATCGAGACTGCGATCCCCAATTGAGGATGGTCAAATCGAGCTTCAGAGCATGTGACGTCTGCGATGTCCAGGAGTTCCAGAAGGAGACCGCGATGCCAGAAATTCTTCCTTCATTTCGTACGCTCTCCCTGTCCTTGAATCGAAATGAATTCGATTTCCATCACTAGATTTTTGGAGCGGCTTCGATTGATGTTGAACTTTGATTTTTCTTCCATTTATAGGAGAAAGAAATTAAAGAAGAGGTAGGTGCAATATTTATAAGAGGAAAGAAGGCCACGATTGTCTTAGTTTGTGGTGAGGAAAGAAATATGTGTTCAATTTTCTACCTTATGATTTTTTTAATGGTTATAAATATAGGTGTATATATTTAAATTATCCAAAATCTCCTAACTCCTTTTTGAACGCAACAAGGGCTGTTCCTAAGGTTATAACACTATTCTGAACACACTGGGATAGGTCACGAAGTCCAATTCGATCATCTAGAACAAATATTAATTTAAATTGATATAAAATAAATTTCAAACCATTTAAATTCTTCGATAATTATTTAATATTATTATTCTAATTTAAACCGGAGTTGTATTGATCATCTGAACTAATTCTATTCAGTTGTATATTTTTAAATTAAATTACTACTGCATTACGATAATTTAATTTATTCGACATTAAATCGAAATCGATTATTAAATTGCTAACTCTGTTATAAAATTCCACTTATATTATCCACCCAATATTTAAATCCGTATTAAATATTTAAATTTAACCCATAAGAATCTGGGTCGTTACAATGGCCTCCGATTAGAAGCTTTAATCCCCAATTGAAAACCACTCGTCATCTCCATTCCACCTGCATCGTCAGTCGCCCTATGAACCGCAACCACCTCCCGGCAGTGCTCGAGACCCAATTCCCGGAAGACTGTCCCCAACACTCGACGCCGAGCCTCCATCGCTTTACCTCCTTCATGCTTTCCCCTCACCCTCTCGCGTTCTGTAAAACCGTGACAAGAGAGGAAAACGAAGACGATGACCGGTGCCAAAACTCGACGTTAATTTCTATGACTTTTCGTCATCAGCAATCACCTGCGCCTAGAATCTGCGAGAAGGAGAAGCATGGTAGAACAGTAGTGGCACGACCACTGGAAACAACAGCCTTTCCCATCGCTCCAGCTCCGACAATTGCAGCCACCGTGAGTGTATCTTCCGCACCAAAACCGTCGAGCCCGTGCTCCATTCTTTTACATGAGCTCCGTCCATCGTCACCGATGATAAGTTTAACTTACAATCTAAACTTGTTGTCAAGTTAGTAAATTTCGCAATTCACTAAGGATAACTAGTTACTATTGCATGTTGGTTGCCATTGATTCGCTGTCTTAACTGGAGTTTGGTTGTTGTTTGTGGTTGTTCACCATAGGTACCATATTCTATTCATGTATACTGTTGCGAATACAACATTTAGTTCGCAACAGTAAATATTTACACAGTTTGCACCATTGCTAGGAGTGATACTTTTGTAGGCTACTTACTAAACCCGCCTAACTTCATGTTCCCGCATAAGCAAGCCTATATGACTATATTTTGTGCTTATTACCCATCTGTTACTCTTTATTTGTATAGGCTTGAAATCCTTATTTGTGCATTCTATATGCGTTCTAAGTTCATACTGTTTTTCCATATTACCTTTTATGTTGCAAGTTGGAGAAGTTTGGCTATTTTGCCATGTCTACGCCCATAACGGACGGTGTATTTGTACCTACCTTTTACTTGTGAATGATCTTACCTAGTTTAATATTAGTGCCATATAGTGCTGTACGTTTCCTCTTGTTTTTCATTTTGACCACATTCGCTTTGTTCTCTATGTTACACGACAGTATCAATTCAACAAAAATGTTCCCCTCAGACCATGCTTACAGAATTTACTACTAAAAAAAAATTCAACTTAAATGATAACCTTGCCAAGATTTAATGCTCAATGGCAGTGTATTCAGAATATTAACTTTTACGTTGTTGTAATAGCACAATATGGATTATTACACTTGTGGGAAAATTTATTATGAGACATAGTTTATAAGCTATTGTTGTTATTGGTTTTACTGGACCATGTTATCAGCAATGAACCACTTATCTTAGTCATTTTATGATTTGTGGGGTTAAGCACATGCGTGGGTTCATTAACCTGCATAATGGTCTTCCTATATTGGTACCATGTAAATCCTGCAATTTGCTCTCTTATATTAGCTTGTTAGCTTATGCTGTATACATGTTCACATGTTACCCAAGATTTTTGGATTCTTTGTTGTACACACGTGTGTATTTTACCTTACACTCTACCCTTCAGCATACCCCTTTGCTTGACTATCATATGACCCAGACTGTTGATTTGTTCCCATTTTTTGGTTTAATACATGCCTGCAACCGTTGGAAGCCTTCATACTAAACTTATATAGCGTCGTATATCAATATACATATTCTTGTCGCATATCACTCATGATTATGGATGTTATTTTCATGGCTCATTGTATGTTCATCACTATTGCATTCAGCCTTGTGTGCATTCTTGTTTTAGTCTTGCATGCAATAATTCGATCCCATTGGTACATTTTGGCACTGTTGCTCACGGATTATTGTACAAGAAATATATAAATAATTTATCAGGATTATACTGATTATACTTATTTGTTTATTGAAATTCGCTAACTTGAAATAAGTTTAATCCTGACTCGGGCGTTTTGTGTATTTTGCATGGAATACTCTTGTCAGGTCCTAAGTGTTCCAGGCTTAGAGTTCAGCTCGCAAATGTGGAGAGGAATGTGAAGACGACACGCAAAGATGCATGCCGCGCTACGCTCACGCTACACTCGACAAAGTTGTAAAATATGTTCATTTAAAATTTATGTATAAATTTACATTATTCTTCCGCAGTGTAAATCAATTGTAAAGCTCTGATATTTTTATTAAATTTCTGTTCCGCTACAAATATTTGTACTCTGTGATTTTGCATTTATTCTATTTAAACCTTGTAACCCAGAACAATCTGTCGTTTTGGATGTTTTGAGTTGGTTTAAATACCGATTTGGAATGGGAAAATTCCCGGTCGTTACAACAGATACGGGGGATGGGGTGTGCATGTCATGGTGATAGCAAAACAACAAACATAGAAATCATCCTCACATCTCTCGCTCAGTGCGTAAAGCATAAAATATCTACCACTTTGATCACCCAATGCTTTGCTATGATCACTCTGCCCCATGGAGTCACAGTGACTCCACTGCACTGAACCATAGCCATTAATCCTTTGCTATGTCCACTTTGCCCCATGGAGTCATGACGACCCCACTGCACTGGCTCATAGCCTTGCTACGACCACTCTGCCCCATGAAGTCATGACAACTTCACTGCATTGATCCATAGCCAATATCCGTCTCTTAGTGGTGAATCAAAGCTATTGACATTGTTAACCCCTTTGCACACGTCCCGCAACAAAGTCCCATCATGAAGTCAACTCTTTGGTTCCCATCTGGATCCTGAGTTCTACTTCCCATTTGGACTACCTTTGCATCTCGGGTTTTGGTCTCCTCCGGATCGATTCGGTTCTTCTAAAATGGTTCGGATCGGTCATGCTTGTCCCTCTACACTTCGTGAACTCTGCTCGGCTCGTGGTCATCACATCAGGTCGTTATCCAGGCTTCGTGGCTTTTCCAGCGGTTCGGTTCGTGGTGAGTAACCCAGTTCGAATCGGGCGTCCTCCTACTGGTTCGTGGATCCTTCATCCTCTTCCTCAAGCACCGGGTCGGTCGTGGTCTTCGGTTCAGGTCGTGGTATGTAGGCCATGAGTGGGTCAGCTCGGGGAGCCCTGGCAGTGGTGTCTCGTGGTGCTCCTGGTCGGATCGAGGTGAGTGTCATGATCGGGTCGGTTCGGAGGGGTGCGATCCGATCCAGTTCCTATGCAGTTTTGTTTCCAGCGACTGTCTTATGCCATACGACGGCGTTTTCGACCATTCTAACTATAATTTTTTTCGTTCTACTCGACATCCATATTAAACAATTTAATGATTAAAATAAGGATCAATGCAGGAACAGTATATTAAACTCAATTCCAATTTCGATTACATACCTGATTCATCCATGAAGAATTAGTCGAACTTCGATCTGGAAGGAGGTTTGGAAGCGTCGAATCTTAGCATGTCCATTGCCATGCGTCCACAGATTAGTCAACACGAACGTTTTTCTTCTGATTGAATCAAAGAGGAGAAGGAATCATGGTGCTAGCCACCATGATTATGGTTTTACGTTGAAGAGGGATATTATCGGGTTATGTTTGGTAATTTAGATCTAATCTGATTTAATAAAATTGTTTCACCCGTGTTATATGAGGAACGAAAATGTCCTTTATAAAATCAAGTGTGTACCACAATATAAGGACACACCTTCATACCATTTCAACGTTAATTAAAATATCAACATATTTGATATCTTAATTATCTAATACATGTTCTTCCTTCATAACGTTCTAAGTGTGTAACCCTATTGGTTACTCTAACATTAGCAATAATCTAAATCTTATTTAAATCATAAACAGTGAGCGGTATCTAGCAACACATCGTTGTTACCCAAGTTATAATAAGATCAACAATTCGATACAACCTTTCATGACCAGTGTTGTAACACCCCGCCTCCGCTAGGGTCACTCGCAAAGGAATGCACTAGCTTTAGAGGGGCATTATTGGTAAACATGCACAGAAATATCACAAGACAGAACATATAAAATAGCGGAAGTAAAATCGAACTTTCACAACATGAATAAATAAGGTCTAAAGCCTTTTACATCAGAGTACATCAAAACCTGTCTTGCAATAGTAAAGAAGCATAAAGACTTTTTCATAAATTATTCCCCAAGTAAAAACAGTAAAGTAGCCATAGCCAAGAAAAGTCCAAGCCATCCATGATGACCTTCAAGCAGAAGAAGTCCGAACTAAACAGCATTGTTTCCTCCCTGTAACCTGGGGGGGGGGGGAACGGAAGAAAAGAGGCGAAACAAAACGGGTCAGTCAAAAAGACTAAGTAAGCCCTATCTACTATTAGTATAAAAACTAGTAAAGCTAACTGTCATGAGAAACTGAGATGAACATAAGCATGACAACAAGATAGATAAGCTAAATCAAAATAACAGGGTGAACTATTGAACTTAGATAAACTAAGGTATCGCGATAAACTACGGCATCATGATAAATCAAAGTATCCCATCGTCAGATTTCTATCAAGTATACTATCCCAAGGTATCTACCCCGTCTAACATCCCAAGGTATCTGTTTCGTATATTCTTCCTGGTTCTAACATGTATTTTTGCTCTGCACCTCTCGTACTAGTATCCCAACCCGCGTCATGTGTTAACCATGAATGTCCCTTGCCCAATGTTATGTAATGGTCCATGTCAACCTAATATATCGCATATATAGGTTACTCAAATCATATGTTTCTTTCCATGTATATAAGTTCAGTCCTTTGTCGTACCTCGTACGGGCTTCCTCATGTCGTATTATCCTTGAAATCGTTTGGACTGTCACCCTTGTTCTAGCTAGGCTCTTCCATATGAATCATCGTTTGAACTACTAGGACTTACGCCACCTAGCACCACTAGGGATTACGCTTACCTATTGCACGCTTTCGTATTTCGGTTTGGGTTAAACCACCTAGGCCACTAGGGATTACGCTAACCCTCAACCGCGCCCTTTTTTCCACGCATTCATCGTGAATCGTTTTTCTATAACTGTATGCACATGTATCACATCGTGCCATCCGAGTCCTGTCACAGGGCAAAACGAGAAATACAGGACTCGGTCGGGAGCTTTAGATTTATCTGCCGATGCAGATACTAAGGTCTGCTTTTCTTCACGTGGCTATGGTCCCATGAGACCCCTCCCTCAACTAGTGAAAGGCAACACAAGAGAAAATCTTGCATGAGAACTACACTCCGGCCAGCCCACATCCTACGACCTACCTCACCCATAATTAGATAGCAATTATGGTCTGTTGGGTGTTCCCTGCCTTTCCGTACGTACACGCTTGACTCAAAATGGTAGATGATCGACGAACTTGCTATCTCGGGCACCTTATGTATTCGTCGACTCACTGCTATCCATCCCAGTCTTTAGGTCGCTCGTATAGCAACCAAGGCATACTCTTGGTTCTTCTAACGCAGACCTTAACCTCTTGTGAGCCCAGGATGATCATCTGCGACCTCACAGAGGGATACCAAGAATATCCTCACGTTCCCCGAAGCCGCTGCTTCGTTACCCAGTTCGCTGGAGCCTTTATCTAAATCAGATAGCCCGCTCCTACACGCATACTTAAACGTTGACCTAACGTATCGGGTTACTAATCTATCTAAGAAATGGTCCAAATTTCCTTGACTAAGAATTATTACTTAGTTTCCCTTAACTAAGGTTTACCACTTAGCCTTATTTCCATAATCCTTGTTAACTATGGTTATTTACCTAATCCTTCGAATTAGGGTTCATCTAATGGGTTAAGTGTCACTTAAGTTCATAACTTAGCCCGTCTACAAACCATGTCAAAATTGGCTAAGTATCCAAGCCCAAGACTTAACCCTACAAACCATGTGTCAAGTTGGCTAAGTATATTAAGCAATCCATAACTTAACCTCGTCTAATTATCATTTTAGATTGGTTAATTATATAAATTAACTTGACCTTGTCAAATTACCGAGTCAAATCGGTCAAGCGTATTCAAGTGATTCGTGACTTAGCCTTATCATGTTTTCACGTTAGATTGGTTAAGTATAGGTCACTTAACCATATCAAACTAACGAGTTGGATTAGTTAAGTGTAAATTAACTTAACACCGTCCAATTACCATGTTTAGATTAGTTAGGTCTGAGTTGTCTTAACCCCATCCATTAACTGTATTAAACGGTTAAGTGTTACTAAGAAAATTCACTTGACCTTATCAAGTTATCGTGTTGGATTGATTAAGTGTTGGTTAACTTAATCCCGTCCCCTCGTCGTATAAAAATGGTCAAGTGTCGTTAGGCAAATCAAGTTACTTAACCTACCCAACCCTGTCATGTTTTGTTAAGTATCATTAGCCTAATCAAATTACTTAACCCATTTGTCCATGTCATATTTGGTTAAGCCTCATTAATCAAATTAACTTAACCCTATTATGTGGCATTAATTATTTAATGCACCCCAACCTCTCACATTAGACTTTGTTGTGGTTACTAGTTAAGCCGGGCGGGTCCGGGTAGATTTACACCACAACTTGGTCTAACCTCGGGTTCAAGCACAACATGACCAACTTCTCACATTGGGTCCTATTGTTTGCAACTACTAGTTAGGCTGGTCGGTTCCGGGTAGTTTTACGTTGCAAACTCAACCCAACCTCGAGTTGGCCACCTTCATGTTTAGTCTAGTGTCATGTTCATAGTCAAGTTTTCAAGCAATTGGGTAGACCTAACTTAATAGGTAAATTCCCAATGGGTAGACCTAACTTAATAGGTAAATTCCCAAGCTTATGTTTTTATGCATACTTACATGTCAACTTCCATGTTACATTTCAAGTTATGTTTTCAAGTATAAACACATGTCATATTTAACGTTACATGTTGTCATGTTTCTACCCATTTACCCAAATCATGTTCATGTCACTATTTTTTCCCCATAATGTGACCCCAACGCTTTTAAACTCGCATATACTTTCGCAACAACGTAATGGACTAAAAGAAGAGACTTGACAAAGGCATGACAAAAATGGATATTGAGCCACAAGTTAATCATGGTGGCAAATGAGGCACAAATGTGTTCATTAGCTTGCATGTTACATTCTTAAGCCTCAAAAACATGCATAAACCCAAACTTGGCACATAAGCGAATCATGGTGACAAAAGACATGGAATGATAACTAGAAACTCGCATATATCATCATATAAGGATTATGACTTCATATGCAAGTTTACATAATGATTGTGACGGTTTTCATGTTGCATAATGCAACATTTCAACATAAAGGTTGTGGCTTTTAGCTCATAAGATCAAGATAATGACTTCATAAACTTGCATAACATGATAGCATGCATCATTCTCAATGATCAAACCCAAACTTTCAACATGAACTTTTAACTTCATAGTTAATACCTAAGAGTAGGGAAGGGCTTACCTTGCTATGAAGGCCTAAATCGATTAAACCAAAGCTTATGATGAAGCCTATGCATGCCATCACCCAAAACCCCAAAGATGAACCCTCCAAATCAACAAAAACACTCTCTTTATGAACAAAGATCAAAGCTTTTGCCTTGAAACCAACTTGAGAAGCTCTCATACTAACATAGGGACTCTCTAACACTCTCATGATCATGAAACCTTTCATAGGAATGAAGTGGAGGCTAGGATAGTTGAGTGGAGGCCATGAGAGTAGAAATTTGGCCATAGTTTAGTTACATGAGAGAATAATGAGGGATTAGGGGGGTTTAGGGGCTTATTTATAGATTAGGCAAGTGTTTTAGGCCATAGGATTAAACCTAGATTCAATTCAAGCCATCAAAGCATGTCTTGGGGAAGAAGTCAAGTGTAGGAACCATCTAGGGCCTTTAGATTAAAGATGAACCATGAGAACCATCCAAATGCAAAATCTGCATTTGAGCGAATCGGCCCACGGGTTGACAGCCAAACACCCTGGATTAACCCCTAGTCGACCCAGCAAGCTCGGGTCGACCTCAAAAATCGGCCGGTTCGGTTATTCCCCTCTCCTAATTCGCTGTTTTGAACATTTTTTGCATTTTTATTTATTTAATCTTCAATTATATATATATATATATATCAATATATATATTTCTCTGCGCAACCCATTTCACTTAATTAAGTATACTTTAATTTGGGAATTTTTCGTGAAACTTCGTGAGGCCATATCTTGGTCATACGGACTCCGATTTCCGAAAACTCGGACTCTATTTCGCGTATTTTTCCGAGACGAACGCAATGGCATAGCCTGTTTCACTTGATTCAGAATTTAAAATTAAATTCTGCCTTGATTCTCGTCTTAATCATGTTATCGAAATACGGGTTGTTACATTCTCCCCACCTTTTAGGATTTCGTCCCCGAAATCTCCAAGTTAGGAAGAACATATCCTACCATCCATCATCCATCTACTCAAAACATCATCCACAAGCAACCATTGTCCTTAGATGATTTCTAATGCTGTATGAATATATGCAAAACGTGTGTGTACATGTTCCTTAGCTAATGCTAATGATCAGGCCTGAATAATCTTTCTAATGCAAAAATATGTATAGTGCCATGAATCCAACATGTATGCAAATAGTCCTAGTCATATAGATACTATATGCGTGCACAATCATTCATCCATATGCCACAACCGCATGATAATACATTCGATTTCATCCATAAACAAGTATAAATACTCGTGCATATGCAATATGAAGTGTGACCGAGTCGAGCTAGTATCTAATGTGTATTCGCGCATCCACGAGCAACCACTTGCAACCATATCAATCATAACATGTTTCAAATACATGTTTACATCCATAGGGTTCTACCTAGGATTCCCTGAAACAGGGTCGAGAAGATAAACAAGACAAACTCCTTACGGGGTTTGTAACAGAAAATAGGACCGAGGAGATGTCCACAAACGATAGCCTACAACCAAGCTCTACAGGAAAACAGGGATCAAGGATATACTCCCAAAAAGAGATATCATGCGCGTATTTAGTCTTCAATCTCCTGAGTCGCATTACCTTGAGCTTAGTTCCATCGTGCCTTGACCGCCCCTTTTACTTCACGATTTCGCAGCTTCTTATTTCCTGTTTCCATAACATGAGTTGGAACTCATTTCCTCGTCGCCTCTCGTTCCTCTTGCACTTATCCTTTTCCTAGAATGCTTGACGCAAACATGACTGCGTACCCATGATCTCATGCAAGCTTTCCAAAATTCACTAGTGAATCTCGGACCTCGTACCATAAGGTATTCCACATAGAAGAACTTTCTCTTGAAAGTAAACAGATGCCAACCAGGTTAAGCGCACTTACTAGGGTGATTTATATAACCCATGCATAAGTGAAATAAACCATCCGTCTTATTGGCGAACACCACTCGATCGGGCTTCAAATTTCCAATAAAGGTATCAAGGGATTCTAGGTAACTAATCATAGCAGAACCGAAAAAGGTTCCACGAGACTTCGAGGGTATTACCAAGTCTAGTCAAGAGTCTAACTACCCTCCTATCAAAACCGAGAGTGGCACCCCTTACTGGATAACCACTTCATCCCTAGAATCCATCCATAACCGAGGCATGTCATTCTCAAATCCAAAACAAGTCATGAATAAATGGACCGATTCTCCACAGGACTTGAGAGAAAAATGGGATTCTCTAATACGCTAGTACTTAAGGTGCAGAGACTCAACTATCAAAGCAGACTTAAATGATACGATGATCAAACCAAAGTCCTAACGGGATGATAGAGAAGAAGCGCTAAACCTTTAACATGATCGTTACCCTCCTTCCGAGGTACCCTAGAAATGAGAGCATACTACTGCCCTCCGAATGATCTTGTCCCTGTTCCATGATACTTAACTATCCGTCCCGTTTCACCATGCCAAAGGTACTCTCTCGTCATGGGTTTCATTGTTCATCTTTCTCCCTCCTTTTAGGACTCAACCATACCTACATGTTGCTTATCCCTGAGCTCGTATCCTTTATCCTTGTTCTTACTATCCTTTCATGCATAACTCTGCAACGGTCTCTCGAGAACCACCTCCATCGTACGGGAAACACTTACGCAGCTAGAGAGACTAGTCGCAGTCAAAACCACTGTGACTACAGATGGAGGAAAGAAAGGAAAAGAGATTCGATCAAGGAAACAAGGATAATGCTAATGGCCTTTGGGGAATAGCCTTTTTCTTTTCAAAAGAAAATTTTCTTGCAAAATGCTTCTTTGTAAACGGTTTTTCAAATAATTTTCAGAAGGTCTTTAAAAACTTTTGCCCAGTCTAGTAACCTTCTGCTCTGATACCAAATGTAACACCCCGCCTCCGCTAGGGTCACTCGCAAAGGAATGCACTAGCTTTAGAGGGGCATTATTGGTAAACATGCACAGAAATATCACAAGACAGAACATATAAAATAGCGGAAGTAAAATCGAACTTTCACAACATGAATAAATAAGGTCTAAAGCCTTTTACATCAGAGTACATCAAAACCTATCTTGCAATAGTAAAGAAGCATAAAGACTTTTTCATAAATTATTCCCAAAGTAAAAACAGTAAAGTAGCCATAGCCAAGAAAAGTCCAAGCCATCCATGATGACCTTCAAGCAGAAGAAGTCCGAACTAAACAGCATTGTTTCCTCCCTGTAACCTGGGGGGGGGGGAAACGGAAGAAAAGAGGCGAAACAAAACGGGTCAGTCAAAAAGACTAAGTAAGCCCTATCTACTATTAGTATAAAAACTAGTAAAGCTAACTGTCATGAGAAACTGAGATGAACATAAGCATGACAACAAGATAGATAAGCTAAATCAAAATAACAGGGTGAACTATTGAACTTAGATAAACTAAGGTATCGCGATAAACTACGGCATCATGATAAATCAAAGTATCCCATCGTCAGATTTCTATCAAGTATACTATCCCAAGGTATCTACCCCATCTAACATCCCAAGGTATCTGTTTCGTATATTCTTCCTGGTTCTAACATGTATTTTTGCTCTGCACCTCTCGTACTAGTATCCCAACCCGCGTCATGTGTTAACCATGAATGTCCCTTGCCCAATGTTATGTAATGGTCCATGTCAACCTAATATATCGCATATATAGGTTACTCAAATCATATGTTTCTTTCCATGTATATAAGTTCAGTCCTTTGTCGTACCTCGTACGGGCTTCCTCATGTCGTATTATCCTTGAAATCGTTTGGACTGTCACCCTTGTTCTAGCTAGGCTCTTCCATATGAATCATCGTTTGAACTACTAGGACTTACGCCACCTAGCACCACTAGGGATTACGCTTACCTATTACACGCTTTCGTATTTCGGTTTGGGTTAAACCACCTAGGCCACTAGGGATTACGCTAACCCTCAACCGCGCCCTTTTTTCCACGCATTCATCGTGAATCGTTTTTCTATAACTGTATGCACATGTATCACATCGTGCCATCCGAGTCCTATCACAGGGCAAAACGAGAAATACAGGACTCGGTCGGGAGCTTTAGATTTATCTGCCGATGCAGATACTAAGGTCTGCTTTTCTTCACGTGGTTATGGTCCCATGAGACCCCTCCCTCAACTAGTGAAAGGCAACACAAGAGAAAATCTTGCATGAGAACTACACTCCGGCCAGCCCACATCCTACGACCTACCTCACCCATAATTAGATAGCAATTATGGTCTGTTGGGTGTTCCCTGCCTTTCCGTACGTTCACGCTTGACTCAAAATGGTAGATGATCGACGAACTTGCTATCTCGGGCACCTTATGTATTCGTCGACTCACTGCTATCCATCCCAGTCTTTAGGTCGCTCGTATAGCAACCAAGGCATACTCTTGGTTCTTCTAACGCAGACCTTAACCTCTTGTGAGCCCAGGATGATCATCTGCGACCTCACAGAGGGATACCAAGAATATCCTCACGTTCCCCGAAGCCGCTGCTTCGTTACCCAGTTCGCTGGAGCCTTTATCTAAATCAGATAGCCCGCTCCTACACGCATACTTAAACGTTGACCTAACGTATCGGGTTACTAATCTATCTAAGAAATGGTCCAAATTTCCTTGACTAAGAATTATTACTTAGTTTCCCTTAACTAAGGTTTACCACTTAGCCTTATTTCCATAATCCTTGTTAACTATGGTTATTTACCTAATCCTTCGAATTAGGGTTTATCTAATGGGTTAAGTGTCACTTAAGTTCATAACTTAGCCCGTCTACAAACCATGTCAAAATTGGCTAAGTATCCAAGTCCAAGACTTAACCCTACAAACCATGTGTCAAGTTGGCTAAGTATATTAAGCAATCCATAACTTAACCTCGTCTAATTATCATTTTAGATTGGTTAATTATATAAATTAACTTGACCTTGTCAAATTACCGAGTCAAATCGGTCAAGCGTATTCAAGTGATTCGTGACTTAGCCTTATCATGTTTTCACGTTAGATTGGTTAAGTATAGGTCACTTAACCATATCAAACTAACGAGTTGGATTAGTTAAGTGTAAATTAACTTAACCCCGTCCAATTACCATGTTTAGATTAGTTAGGTCTGAGTTGTCTTAACCCCATCCATTAACTGTATTAAACGGTTAAGTGTTACTAAGAAAATTCACTTGACCTTATCAAGTTATCGTGTTGGATTGATTAAGTGTTGGTTAACTTAATCCCGTCCCCTCGTCGTATAAAAATGGTCAAGTGTCGTTAGGCAAATCAAGTTACTTAACCTACCCAACCCTGTCATGTTTTGTTAAGTATCATTAGCCTAATCAAATTACTTAACCCATTTGTCCATGTCATATTTGGTTAAGCCTCATTAATCAAATTAACTTAACCCTATTATGTGGCATTAATTATTTAATGCACCCCAACATCTCACATTAGACTTTGTTGTGGTTACTAGTTAAGCCGGGCGGGTCCGGGTAGATTTACACCACAACTTGGTCTAACCTCGGGTTCAAGCACAACATGACCAACTTCTCACATTGGGTCCTATTGTTTGCAACTACTAGTTAGGCCGGTCGGTTCCGGGTAGTTTTACGTTGCAAACTCAACCCAACCTCGAGTTGGCCACCTTCATGTTTAGTCTAGTGTCATGTTCATAGTCAAGTTTTCAAGCAATTGGGTAGACCTAACTTAATAGGTAAATTCCCAATGGGTAGACCTAACTTAATAGGTAAATTCCCAAGCTTATGTTTTTATGCATACTTACATGTCAACTTCCATGTTACATTTCAAGTTATGTTTTCAAGTATAAACACATGTCATATTTAACGTTACATGTTGTCATGTTTCTACCCATTTACCCAAATCATGTTCATGTCATTATTTTTTCCCCATAATGTGACCCCAACACTTTTAAACTCGCATATACTTTCGCAACAACGTAATGGACTAAAAGAAGAGACTTGACAAAGGCATGACAAAAATGGATATTGAGCCACAAGTTAATCATGGTGGCAAATGAGGCACAAATGTGTTCATTAGCTTGCATGTTACATTCTTAAGCCTCAAAAACATGCATAAACCCAAACTTGGCACATAAGCGAATCATGGTGACAAAAGACATGGAATGATAACTAGAAACTCGCATATATCATCATATAAGGATTATGACTTCATATGCAAGTTGACATAATGATTATGACGGTTTTCATGTTGCATAATGCAACATTTCAACATAAAGGTTGTGGCTTTTAGCTCATAAGATCAAGATAATGACTTCATAAACTTGCATAACATGATAGCATGCATCATTCTCAATGATCAAACCCAAACTTTCAACATGAACTTTTAACTTCATAGTTAATACCTAAGAGTAGGGAAGGGCTTACCTTGCTATGAAGGCCTAAATCGATTAAACCAAAGCTTATGATGAAGCCTATGCATGCCATCACCCAAAACCCCAAAGATGAACCCTCCAAATCAACAAAAACACTCTCTTTATGAACAAAGATCAAAGCTTTTGCCTTGAAACCAACTTGAGAAGCTCTCATACTAACATAGGGACTCTCTAACACTCTCATGATCATGAAACCTTTCATAGGAATGAAGTGGAGGCTAGGATAGTTGAGTGGAGGCCATGAGAGTAGAAATTTGGCCATAGTTTAGTTACATGAGAGAATAATGAGGGATTAGGGGGGTTTAGGGGCTTATTTATAGATTAGGCAAGTGTTTTAGGCCATAGGATTAAACCTAGATTCAATTCAAGCCATCAAAGCATGTCTTGGGGAAGAAGTCAAGTGTAGGAACCATCTAGGGCCTTTAGATTAAAGATGAACCATGAGAACCATCCAAATGCAAAATCTGCATTTGAGCGAATCGGCCCACGGGTTGACAGCCAAACACCCTGGATTAACCCCTAGTCGACCCAGCGAGCTCGGGTCGACCTCAAAAATCGGCCGGTTCGGTTATTCCCCTCTCCTAATTCGCTGTTTTGAACATTTTTTCCATTTTTATTTATTTAATCTTCAATTATATATATATATATATATATATATATATATATCAATATATATATTTCTTTGCGCAACCCATTTCACTTAATTAAGTATACTTTAATTTGGGAATTTTTCGTGAAACTTCGTGAGGCCATATCTTGGTCATACGGACTCCGATTTCCGAAAACTCGGACTCTATTTCGCATATTTTTCCGAGACGAACGCAATGGCATAGCCTGTTTCACTTGATTCAGAATTTAAAATTAAATTCTGCCTTGATTCTCGTCTTAATCATGTTATCGAAATACGGGTTGTTACAAGTGTAACAACGTAATATAATCCTTTTTAACCTATATATCCAGGATTAAACTCAAGGCATGGACCATGTCATCCTCTTTGTGATTTACTCCGTTTATCTTGATCGATGACTAGACTATTTAAAACAAATCAATATTTGAGCACGACCATGCATTTCACAGTCCCACTCAATCAAGAGGCCCACGGATATCACTACGAATATATCGTAGGGTTAAATTCCATCTAGATCATTCATAATTTTCATTCGATTCGAGACGTATCCAATAATTACCGTTATCATTACACTGTTACGAATAACTTTAGATGATACCAAAACACAAATATCCTCAAATAAAATTATAATGATTTCAGGTCTGAGGACCATTACATCACTATCACTATGAGAACAACTTATGATACTGTTAATTATATTCCTTGTAGTTGTCTCACAGTTGGTCAGCCCAGTACGCTATTCTCCAATACGTATTTATATCTTGACTGTAATAACACGTATATTAATGATCAATGAGATGCGATCATCAGTCAATCAATATACTAGTCTCAGTGCTTCCTTGTTGTTCTATATAAACAATAAAACTCGACTAGGGACATTTAAGAATTATAACACTTATCACATTATACAATCTAAAGTTCAGTCTTACTCGAACTATATAATTCCGTATTATTATTCTAAGAACTTCTATTATGTTAATATTTATATTACGCGGTAAATATAACATAACAGAATATTTTATTTTATTCCAAATAAAATAATAACATCAACAGTGTTATCTATCTCGTCAAATGGATTGCCTTTAATGAATAAACACTAACAAACTCCCACTTCCACTAGATCAATCGTTCGCGTATCGTATACTCATGAAACTAGTGTGACTATTAAACTCTGAACTTCTGCTACGACAGAGTTTAATTGAGTAGGTCTGCAACATTACAACGTTTGTAACTTTGCAGATATGTTCATTTCCTCTGTGAACAGCTTCACATAGGAATTATATTTCTTAAATATATGTTTGGATCGATAATGAGTTTAATGTTTAAGGCGTGAGCCACAGCCATATTGTTATCGCAATGTATATCATTGGATTAACAATAAATTAAGTTCAATCATGAACTTATTAATCCAAACATTTTCTTTCTTAGATTCAGTATTTATTTCTTGTTTTAAAAATAACATAATTTACAATAATTAATGTGTTATCAAATAACATTAGAATTATTGTCTCACTCCCACTCAGTTTCATGTCTATACAAGATTCAGTGACATTTTGTGGTTTCGAGACATTTCGACTACTATTTAATTCCTATCGGTATCTTAGTGACTGGTCCTGTTTTATAAGGGATATCAATTTGAGCAATAAACATTTTATTCTCAGAGAATTTATAGAAATAATATCCATTTATATCTTGTGGATATTAAACAAAATAGTTATTTTATTTGGGTCCGATCTTATTAGAAGAAGGATGTTTAATAAACGCCTTGCATCCAAATCTGCAAATTAGACACACTGGGACATGTCCTAATCCATATCTTATATGGCGTCTTTAAAATCATTTTCTTAGGGTTAAATGCAATTGTTCTAAATTTAATTTATTTGAAGATCTATATGATTTATCTTGGTCGTACCATGTCTTATAAGGTTCTATTACTCCTTTCAGACACACCATTTCAATATGGTGTTCTAGGTGGAGTAAGTCATGAAACAATTTCAGACTCATCTGTATAGTCATTCATTAGTTGGCTTAAATATTCTTTTCGATCTGTTCGAAAAGTACTTATTTTTCTATTTAAAATTGGTTTCTAACTTCACTTTCAATTCTTTGAACTTTTCATAGGATTCTAATATGTTTTTCATAAGATATACATATCCGTATCTACTTATATTATCAGTGAATATAATGAAGTAATAAACCTGCCTCTAGCTTATGTATTCTTTGCTCCATATACATCATTATGTACGAGGCTCAATACTTATCACTCATTCACCGTGTCAAGTGAAAGGTGATGCAGTTATTTTACCTAATAAACAGGATCTGTTTATTGGGCTAACTATTAATACTAATGGTATGTTGGATTTAAATCACAAAATTTAATCCAGTCATTTTACTGCCAAGTACATTATAGTTAAGGATTTACAAAGATCATTAACTATTTGTGAAATTCCATACGATATTTCATTTAAATAAAATGAATAACAATTATTCTTTTATTACAAACGAAGTTCAAACTTGTCTAAACAAGATATATTATAACATTTATTTTAAGTGGAATTTCATAATAATAATTATTTTATTTAATTAATTAAACCAATATAATCAACAAGAATCGACTTCCTATGGATTATCCAGTAACATTTGCTTCATTTCCAATCGTAAGTCAACTTGTCCTTTTATCAGATTTCTACTTATTCTGCAATTTTTGTAAATCAACATAAATAATAAATAATAATTGATTCTGGAATATTTATTTAATACAAAACTTTGAAGATCAAAATTTATATATTAACATAAATATGTAATTTAAACTAAAATACGCTCCCACACAAATTAGCATCCCTTTGTTTATATATGTATATCATTATATACATATAATGGTGTTCCAAGATCCATATCTAGTCATGCCTTGACCCAGCTTTGGCTAAACCCAAAACCCAACCTTTTAGGTAGACATCTTATGTCAATTATATCGTCTACATAACTCTTGGATCGCATGTTGAACAGTTTGTTCAGTATTATTCATTTTCTCAAAATATATAGAATAATTCATGCTTTTGTCTCTAAGGCCATAATCGTATTATGCAGCCAAGTTAAGTCAGAACCAATAATAGGTTGGGGCACCACATTTTACTCCATCGTGTATAACCAAAATAAAAGGTGCACAACGCTTTGGCCCTAGTTACAACAATTGATCTTGGACAGTGATGAGTATATTATTGGAAGACTTCACCATGATTTAATATAACAAAATTTGCTTTTAAGGGAATTTATAATACGTAGTGGCGAACAATATTATAGTCACTTGTAAATATCAAATATATGTAATTAATATTCATAACATTAATTAGATTTAAATAATATATATATGTATATAGCAATTATATCTGTATATATTCCCCTTCTGAACACTTAAAAACTATAAATTATTATAAGTCTAATATTAGAAATTCTATTCAATTCCAGTATGAAATTATAATTAACCAATTATATTATCATATGACTTATAAAGCTTATGGATATATGTTCAAAACAATATATGACATTTCATTTCTAGCATATAAAAACATGTGTACAAATGCCGCACTTCCAGAATTTTAAAAACACAGAAATTAAGAATTAATTTAATTTGCATATGAGCATTATAACGCGAGCATTCAATAAAATACTTCCCTAATCAATGTACACAGCGATAACCAAAACAAGGTCAAGTTAGCATTGAACCATCACAAGCAATCATCAAAGTATACACCTATACATTTCAGATATACACAGTAGTTAAATTATTTGTATACTTTATACAAAATATGTACATAAGTGACATACACACACACACACACACACATATATATACATATATATACACACACACACACACATTTAAAACTGTTTATACATATACATTACTTATTACATTTTTTTGGACAATGGCTAATCTATATGACATTCACATATGTCCTTTGTTTGCAACGAGTTACAAGTCAAACTTGCCCAGTTTGCCACGAGTTCATTGCTGATGGTCACAATATTGTGCGCCATTTGTCAATCTGCAGACATCAAATGCCTATTATTGGCACCATTATAGTTAATTAGTTCAAATAAAGAAACAGTATCAAATAATGTTTCATTCAAACTAATTCACTAAATTTACCCAAAAGGATGATGCATTGATCCTTTTCTGAACATTATGTATTTGCATTACTGTGTGTATCATTATTTGAAAGGTAAATGCAAATCATATTTGAATCGACCAGTACATATATCATGAGATCATAATGCAGATATGCATATTTGAATGGTTGAAGATGATACTTTCCCTCTTCAATATTATAAACATTAATATATATATTCAGATTTAACATCTTAACAATCCGTGTTCATTATATGTATGCAAGCAGAATCAGTGATATCAACATATCATGTACTTGTGTGTATCCAATAGTCATATATCTGACTATAAAATATACAACACATAACTACTAAACAAATATATATACTTATTATAGTAATCACTTATTTAAGTCAGAAAAAGTTTATCAGTATGGGGACATTAGTATATATATGTTGCTGAAAACAATTTTACAGTTTACACGTAAACACACATATGTTCTCCAAGTTTATCTTACACTAGCACAATGCCAATGTTTGGGATTGTGTTGCTTTTAAACTCCTTTTATCCAATAGATCAGCCCAATAATAATACCATTCGACTACAAAATGTAGTGTTATGGTATCAAAATATTAGAAGCTATATTTATAGCAGATAAGCAAACAGTGAATCATATTCACTGCAACCACTTAATCATATTTGTATTACATATACATTAATATGAATATACAGACATCATTTCAAATTCAATGTTCCGAAGATATAACAGTATACGGTGTAAACCATTAAGGCAACAACATGCGTATCCTAAAACAAGCAGTTTTGTTTTACGACTTTAAAAGTATGATCTGCAGTTTTAGATAAATAATTATATATATATATATATATATTAGCTTGAATAGTTATTTCAGATATGATTCTTAAATCATATTTAAGAAGTTCCAAAAATTAATCAGGCCGGTCATCCTATACAAATATTCGTATATATATATATATATATATATATATATATATATATTAACACCATCCTTAAGATTTGTACATTTTCAAAAAAAATTAGGATTTGGATACTACAGCAGTCATACTGTGTATATGGAAAAAGAACATACAAAACATGTTTGTATTATTCAATCACCAGTTTATAAATATGTATGTATATATATATAAACATATCATCATTATGCTATAAATTTATTCAATCTGTTTTAAATCTTTTTCATAAAAACAGCATAAAGTTCAATAAAATATTTAATTGTGTGTGCATCTTTTACATATTCAACACACGCTTAACACAATTGGTAAAATCATCACAGGTTTGACATTCAAAATGATCTTACAAATTAGCATATACAAATTTCATGCTGAAAAGAGTTAAACACAGATTCAACGAAACTGATCTGTTCACACAAAATTATTTCAAGTTCTTTCAAATTGTAATTATACAAACTAACAGATCTCAAATAATTTATCAAATCTGATATGAATTGACTTGATTACCATAATAAAACAAAACAAGATTTAGATAATTCTACCAGGTTGCTGGGTTGAAAAAATAGGATTTTTAAGCTAAATTAATATTTCTATTCTGAATTTATCTCATAATTTTATATCATATATAAAATTTATTTATTATAAAACAATTTCATATTATGAATCGAATACAAATTAACTTATTACTGTGAAACACTTTCACAGGTTAACAATGAAACAATTTCAGGTTAAATAATAAGTGCTTAAGTCGTTATATGTTTATGCCATTTATAACTAATACTATATATTATAGACTTCTACAAGGACTTTAGCAACAGTAGTTTCATAAAACTATTTAGTTCATAATAGCCTATATAAGTACAAAATCCGTCGTGCATATGTAAATACATACGTGCTTATGACTGTGTATACTTATGTTATTCAACAATTGAATACGGTTTAAAACAATTTTAAACAACAAGATCCATTTGCATATAATCGAATCTAAACTTATATAGTATATGTATGAATAATTAGACAACCAAGTATCATTATTGTTAATATATATATGTACAAATATTCAAACAGAATAGTATGTAAATATATACATATAACTGAACACTTCAGAATTAAGCACAAAAACCCATTTGAAAACTTGTATCATATTTTAATTTCTGTATAGAACAAAGATTTTAATCTCAATGAATTTTTTTTATTTTATAAATGAATTTTCACTAAATACTAATATCAGTGAATATAAAGATTAAAACCAAAATTATATATATATCATAACATAAATATTGTGACTTGGTGGTCACAATTTATTCATGATCAATGTTATGATGATTCAAAATCAAAATAAGAATTACCTATGAATTTATTATACAATTATTTGATCAATAATCAAAATTATTTCTTTTCATCAGAATCATGTTTCGAAAGGAGATTGTAATACATACAATTAAATCAGTAAAATTATGATCTGCTTTAGGAATTTCCCTTAATTAATCAAATCAATCAATCTAGAAAAATCTGTCTTAACATAATTCCAAATAAATGACTTTACTAAGCCGTATAAACAGTTCAAAACTGTTTATTTATCAATAGAAAAAATTTGATTTTATTAATACTATTTACTAATATAAACAGATCATTACTCTGGTCGAGTTCATATCCAAATATCTTGTGGTTCTATTATGTAAGATGAGGAAACAGAATCAATATCTGATATTGATTCGGTATTTGATTAAACAATTTTATTCCAATATCAATCAACCCAATTTTAATAATTTCAGATTAATTTCAGAAACTATCATCCAAATAATGAATTAAACACGAACAAAGAAAAAAAAACAAAAGGTCCATTCTATAATTTCACGCAAATCCCTACAATATATGATATCAGATTTCAAAACGTCCATTTATATATAGAATTAAACAAGCAGAAACCAAGTAATAATCCAATATACTGTTTGAAGCAAACCCTAATGCACTGATACCACTATAGGTTTTTTCGATCTAATCGACATCCATATTAAACAATTTAATGATTAAAATAAGGATCTATATAGGAACAGTATACTAAACTCAATTTCAATTTCTATTTCATACCTGATTAATCCATGAAGAATTAGTCGAACTTCGATCTGGAAGGAAGTTTGGAAGCGTCGAATCTTAGCTTGTCAATCGCCATGCCTCCATCGATTAGTCCACAAGAACGTTTTCCTTCTGATCGAATCAAAGAGGAGAAGGAATCATTGTGCTAGCCGACATGATTAGGGTTTCACGTCGAAGAGGGATATTATCGGGTTAGGGTTGGTAATTCATATCTGATCTAATTTAATAAAATGGTTTCACCCGTGTTTTATAAGGAATGAAAATGCCCTTTATAAAATCAAGTGTGTACCACAATATAAGGAAACACCTTCATAACATTTCAACGTTAATTGAAATATCAACATATTTGATATCTTAATTATCTAATATATGTTCTTCCATCATAACATTCTAAGTGTGTGACCCCATAGGTTACTATAACGTTGGCAATAATCTAAATCGTATTTAAATCATAAACAGTGAGCGGTATCTCGCAACACATCGTTGTTACCCAAGTTATAATAAGATCAGTGATTTGATACAACCTTTCGTGACCAGTGTAATAATGTAATATAATCCTTTTTAACTAATATATCCAGGATTAAACTCAAGGCATGGATCGTATCATCCTCTTTATGAATTAATCCATTTATCTTGATCGATGACTAGACTATTTAAAACAAATCAATATTTGAGCATGGCCATGCATTTCACAGTCTCACTCAATCAAGAGGCCCATGGATATCACTACGAATATATCGTAGGGTTAAATTCCATCAAGACCATTCATAATTTTCATTCGATTCGAGATGTATCCAATAATTACCGTTATCATTACTCTTTTACGAATAAATTTAGATGATATCAAAACATAAATATCCTCAAATAAAATTATAATGATTTCAGTTATGAGGACCATTACATCAATGTCACTATGAGAACAACTTATGATACTGTTGATTATATACCACGTAGTTGTCTCACGGTGGGTCAACCCAATACGCTATTCTCCAATACGTATTTATATCTTGACTTTAAAATCACGTATATTAATGATCAATGAGATGTGATCATCAGTCAATCAATATACTAGTCTCAATGCTTCATTGTTTTCCTATATAAATAATAAAACTCCACTAGGGACATTTAAGAATTATAATACTTATCACATTATATAGTCTCAAGTTCAGTATTACTCGAACTATATAATACTGTATTATTATTCTAAGGACTTCTATTATGTTAATATTTATATTACGCAGTAAATATAACATAACAGAATATTTTATTTTATTCGAAATAAAATAATAACATCAACAGTGTTATCAATCTCGTCAAATAATATTTATATTGTGATGTGGGCCGTGATGACTAATGGATCGGTGGTCGGTATTTCTACCCCCGTCGGTTCACTTTCTCGGAAGATGACATCGTTCCGCATAGTTTTCTGCAGCTTGGCCGGGGCGATCTTAGGGAGAGCGGAGTAGGCTTCGTTTGTAGCATGCTTTATGGCACTCACATACTCCCCCATCTTTTGAAGACTGCCATGTGTGGGGTAAGGTCCGCCACATATGGTTTTTATCACGATTCCTCATCTCGGGTTAGATGGTCCTGGAGCTGCCTTGGTGACCGCTTGTGGAGCTAGTGCTAGTGGCTGTGAGTTTACTTTTGGGGGAAAGGGCTCTTAGACATATTGGTCGAGCCGTTTCTCATGGATAAATTTCTCGATTGCGTCGGCATTCGTTCGTATCGTGCCCATACATGTCGTGGTACCGATAGTACCTCCTGGTGTTCCTCTCGCGGTCGGTGGATTCTCTGACACGCGGCTTTTTGTAGGGCAAGGTGTTACATGTTTCCATGTGGATCGTCTCTATGCCTTCGTTCAGATGGGTGTAGGTTTCGAAGGCTTGCCTGTTGTTTCGTCCATTCGGTCGGCCGTTGTATGGTGTTTTCCTTGGAGGGACCTGCCCCTCTGTTCCGGTCGAAAGGCTCCCCACCTCGCCTACCCCTGAGGTTTTTATTTGCGGCGCCCAGTTGGGGGTCGTTGGGATGACTTGTGGCGGAGAGCCAATTTCGCCTTACCTACTTTTGGCATAGGTATTGATCTGGCTTCTCGTGGAAGTCATCGAGACTCTTTGGCTGCTTCCGATCGATCCAGGCCCCGAATTCTGAAGTAGAGAGGACACCTTTCGCTAGCTGAAAGAGGACGGTGCGAGGATATGGATCCTCGACCTCGGCGGAAGCTATGTTAAAACGAGAGAGGTAGCTTTTGAGGGACTCGGCGTGCCCCTGGTATAGATTGGATAAAGTGAGGGCATTCCACGGAGTCGGAACATGCACCCTAAGCTACTTGACTAGCTAAGTTGCTAGCTGCCAAAAGTTGTCAATGGAATCGAGTGAGAGGTGAGAAAACCAAAGCAAAGCGGTACCTGATAGGAAGACCGGGAAGCATTTGCACTTGGCAGGATCATTACCCCGACTCGAGTCCATCTGCCATTCCTATCGATTCATGAAAGCATAAGTATCAGTGGTGCCATCATAGAGTGGCATTTGAGGAATGCCAAAGTGCCTCGGCCACTCGAACTCATTTACTCTTCTCGCGAAGGGGTTACGCCTCATATGGGCTTCCCATCAGCCGTGTGTGCCCCCTCGCATTGCCCTCATGACCCTTCGTACCACTTCTGGGAGATAGGTCGGATTGTGATCCGCCTTTAGGATCCATTGATTTTGAAGTGGTTCCGGAGTTCTGTTGCGAGGTCGCCTCCTATGGTGGACGTCCGTATTGTCGTCCTCCACATTCTCGACATCTATGATGGGGTTTTGGCGTGGTTGGTTAGGTGAATCGGGGTGATGCGGGCCTTGTTCTAGAGAAATGTGGGCCGTTGGGATAGCGGACCTATAACCCTGATTAGCGGCCACCGAGTTGCATCCAGGAAGAGGTTGGTTCTTAGGACTAGGTCCATCGTTTATGATCAAGTGAGATTGGTCTTGGTACTGTGACGCCTTGCTATATGTGATTGTGGTTCGATTGTCGTTGCCGTTACCGTTGTCGAGGGCGTTGGTATAAGCGGCGATGTTGTCGATGAGGCTGAACCTCCTCCTTTGATGTGGGCCCTTCGACGCGGATGAGGAAGTTTCCGAGGTGGTCGGTCGAGGTCGAGCATTGTTTCAAGTTAGTCGAAGTCGGGGGACGAAGCGTTGACTTTCTTGAAGTTGCCGCATAAGGTCGATGTTGTGCCTTATTGCTTGGATAAGCTCGACGACATTGTTCTTATATCTTTCATTTAACGCGCGCATTTGAGCTTGTGTAAAGGGTGATTCAAGGTCCACAATAGGTGGGACGGTTTCATTAGCTACCTGGATATCCACCGGCTGAGGTTGTTAGGATGTTCCAACGTCGGTTGCGGCTGAAGAGCCGACCATTGCTTTCTTTGAATTCTTCACCATCGTATTTTGATTGGATAGCAGGTTGAGCAAGGAACCATAGGCTCGTCGAGGTCGAGATGGCGATATGGGAGAAAGGCGCAAGTTTTGATTAGTTTCTCAGTGAAATCACCAAATGTTGACGACAAAAAATGTCGAAAACACCAAAGATTCCTTTTAATAATAATTGTAGTTATGGTCATAGGACTAACTAAGAGAAAGCAGTAAATAACAAGAGAGATTTATAGTGGATCGGTCCGGCGGGGCTTGCGTTCACTTTGATGAGGTGTTAGAATAATATTAATGACCAAGGAATACAAGGATGAGACTATCTATAGATATCTCATTACATTCATTTTGCATGATGATGTCATATTTACTATATATTAAGTAAATAGGGAAAATATGGTTTAGTCCTTCTTCTTCAAAGAGGAGATGCCATTAAAAAAGGTCTAGGAAGGATCCAAGGTCATAAAATCCAATCCTTTTGAAGTGGGAGGCCATGGACTATTTATAGGAGTGGGAGTAGGTAGGATTAGGTGGGAGTAGGTAGGAATGGGGACCACATGCAGGAATTTCGCGCCCACTGCGCTTACAGCCTAGAATTTCGCACCCGACTGGGTGCGAAGATCATGCGAAGGGCGCAAGGGTCCCGCTTTTGGGTGTGTGAGGCTTGAGTTTCCTTCGAGGCCCGAGGCCTTCGTTCAGGTTTGCTTCCTGAATGATGTGAGGTTACGAGTAGTGCAGTCCCCTCATGATCCCGATTCCCTTATTCCTAAGCACCGCTTCATGGCCATAGTTCCACGCGATTCGTTGAATTAAGCGTGTCCGACGCACTTTTGGAAACCGGGCTATAAAGCCGTTTAACACTGTTCATCTTATCTTTCTCAGTTCACACTTGTTATTGTTATTGTTATCTTGTTCTTTTAGTTTTATATACCTGCCATGATACTTTTATTTATTTATATTTAAAAGTAACTAGACTCGCTAGAGTTTATGTCTGACCCTTTTTGTTTCCTCTTCTCTCTCTACCGTTTCCCTCTAAGTTCTCAGGGTGGAAGTGCTTAGAGTTGATTTGGATTCTTTCAGCTTAGCTTGGATTTTGGATATAGATGTACCGCTTTAACTTTGGTCAACTCTCTTATGGCTTCACATGGGAAATATGGTTTTATGCTTTTGTAATCTGATATTTTTGGTAAGATAGATTATTTATGTAATTGGTTATTTCAACTTAAGATGTAAACTCAGTACGTGGGACCATGGTGTTTTGATTTAAATAAAGTTTTTAATTCCGCTGCTATTTTACATGTCTGTCTTGTGCTATTATGTTTTTATTTACCTATAACGCTTCACGAAACTTAATGCATTACCTTAGTGAGTGACATTAACGGACATGTGGTGTAACATTTGGTATTAGAGCAAATTATTATAAGATCGGATAAAGTATTTTGAAAAATGATTTTCAAAAAGGTCTAAAAAAGATATATTAAAATAAAAAGTCTGTTTTTGAAAAGTGTATTTCCTAAAGCCATAAATATTTCTCGATTCTCCGCTTGATTCGTTTTCCATTTTGTTCGGGAAACCGTTTCTTCCCGAAGGGGTATCCCTATTTTGGCATGGTTCCGTAGGCAAGTTAAAACTACGGTACATGTCGAAGGGCAAACAAGTGCCCAACCTCCATCTTTAGTCGCAGTGGTTTCACCTGCGTCATATTTTCTCTCAAGCCTCGTCAGGATTTCCGTGCGACGGAGGCAGCTTTCAATAAACTTGTTAGATTGTTGCAAAGAGGAGAATAATGTAATTGGGGCCAAGAAGCACAGCCTAAAGAAGAAAAGAGGAAATACCATAATTTCGGAATGGTGTCTCATTTGGAAAAGGATTGCAGAAATAGAAAGGCGTTTGTTACCACTTTTATAAGGCAAGACACCTCATTAAGGAGTGCCCGAAGAGACAAAGACAAGGCCAGAGGGCAAAAACTTCTAAGGGGGCAAGCTAATGTCATCATAGCTGGTGGGTAGGATAGATGTAGGAAAGTTTCCATCGAAGGATTGATTTCTATTTCTGATCATCTTGTTAGGATTCTTTTCCTAGCGTTTCATATTCTTATCTGATCCTTTAGTTGAGTCTCTGCACCTAGATACTAGTATGGTTTTGGATCCCGTTATTGCCTCAAACCACAGTGGAGGTACGGCTCATTTATCGATGTTTTGTCGGGGTTCGAGAATCTCTGTATTAGGTGTTGAGTTTGATTGCGACGCATATGTTCTTGATTACATAAGTTACAGATTGATTCTAGGATGGATGGGTTAACGATATATGGAGCCATTCTAGATTGTGAGAGGAGGGTCGTTAGACTTATGACTTGCCACAGAAAGACTCTCGAGATTTCTTATGACCCCAAAAGGGCCTATTATGCTTAATCTCCTAGAACCTTCTGATATATCTATCGATGATTTGCGACATATGACTCCTAAAAGAAAAGTGGGAACTTGATAAGCAAGTGGGGAAGCTACTTGAGAAGAGGTTTGATAGGTGAATCGTATTAGGATGGGAAACCTATTGAAGACAGTTCTTAAGGAAGCCCATCATTCTAAGATGACTATTAATCCAAGCAGCAATAAAATGTATAGAGTTTAAGGTAATGGAGCCAAACTTGCGAGAGGAAATGAGAGTAAAGTAGGAAGCAACGATAAGAAGAGTTCTGACTTACATACTTGGATCGAAAGTTAAGAAATTGTGCAAGAAAGAAGTGAAGCTAGTAATAGTGCAATGGGGAAAGGGCTGCATGAACGCTACTTGGGAGGCTGAGCACAAGATTCGCTCTTCATATCCTTTCCTTTTCGAGAATATGTCCTTAACTTCTTTTTCCAAGCTTCGAATTAATACTTGTATCCATCGTCCGAATATCTCCTATCGATCGAGTCTTTAGGTAGAAAACTTATGAATGTAAACATGTGTTTGAGACATGTTATGTTTGATGGATGCAAGTGGTTGCAAGTGATTGCTCGTGGATGCATATACGCACAAAATAGGCACTAGATCGGCTGAATCACTTACATATTGCATATTGATGTGTGTACATTTTAAATTTTTATGGATTATCGTTACATGGATGTTGCATGTGGATGGATGATTGAGCACACATATAGAAGTTACATGGATTAGCATGATTTGCATACATTTTGGTTGCATGGCCCAAACATACATTGCGTTAAGGAGGTCAACTGAAGCAGTAGACCGTCTGATCTTTCGCATTAGTTTACGGACATATACACACAATATTGCGTTTGGTCATAAAAGAATTATAAATTCCTTAAGGACAGTGGATGCATCTGATTGCTAGATGGATGTATGATTGTTGGATGTTAGGATATACGTTCTACTTAACTTAGAGATTTTGGGGACGAAATCCTTTTAGTAGGGGAGAATGTAACAACCCAAAATTTTAACTACGCAAAAGATGATGAAATATAGAATAGTTAGTGTGATGTTTGAACTAAAAATGGTCTAAACACCCAAGGTACTAAACTGCACTTCACCAATTTGGTAAGAAAAAAATGGAATCGTATTTAATCTACAATTAAAAAAATGAAAAAAGCAAGAAAGTTAAAGTAGAGACGAGATTTATTGTGGTTCAGCCATTAATAAGGCCAAGGTCGACTATGAAGGTGATTTCCATGCTTATAATGAAGATTACAAAATACATCAATTCTCTCTGTTCATACATCTTTATAATCACTCAGTATATCCTCGCCTATATATTTCAATTCTTGGAATTATACAAGAGAATGGTAGAATTTTGAGGAGAAGAAGGATGGATGAACGATTGAGAAAGCGGGTGCCTCCGTTTTCCTTGATCATAGGATTGTACTTGACACCATGACCGAATCTGTAGTTGAGGATTGAATTTAGCAGCACTCCATGGTTTCAAAGATTGGATCCCCTTTATGATGGCGGCTATGGTGTATTTATAGGTGAGCTATCCTTGGGAAATGACCTGAAGTCTGTTTATACTAGCTACGGATCGCTCATTTTATTAATTACAACCATGCCATCGGCTAGCTGTCCAGAGCCGTGTTTGGTTGTTATGTGCGAGTGATTCAATGGGGTGAGCGTCTTAAGTAGTTGAGCAGTTTCACAGGAGCGGGCGTCTCTGAGAGAATGGATGCTTTGGGAAACTTTATAAAATCAAGACGTGGGAATGGAGTCGACTCTCCTTTGTTCCTTGTGCGATCGACCATCTTGGTTCAAGGGCGCTCTTCCTTTTGCTGCCTTCGCACGGCGCTCTCCATCCTTACGGGTACGCTATGAGGTCACTTCCGCCTTTGCTGAATGGGCGATTTGCTTTATTTCGGTGTATTACTTGTAGCCGTGAAATCAAGGAAGTTGGAATCGGTGTTTTCCTTGTAGCCGTTAAATCAAGGAAGTATGAATCAGTGGTATCCCTTGTAGCCGTGAAATCAAGGAGGTTGTACTTGACTATTGATATAGTAATAATACTCCGTGCAATCCAGTGTTATGCGGGACTGGACGTAGGAGCAATCCGAACCAATATAAAATCTGGTGTGTTCTTTCCTTTTCTGCATTTTTATTTCTGTTTATTTTGCATCTGTGTTTGAATCTGTGTTTGTGATTGTGTTTATGTTGTTTGATTCATTCTATAATTCACATAAGTTTTAGATTGTATTTAAACTCTCACAAACACTATTCACCCCCTCTATTGTTTGTATTTCCTTAATGATTCATTCCGCAATCCCTAAAAAGAAGGTGGTCGGGCTCGAACTAAACGACGAGATTCTTGGTCATGGGTTCAAGTTTGCATGCACCAGATACAAGAAGAAAAGAGTCCGCCAAATAAATTTAGACAATGTAGTACTTCGGAAAGAAGCGAGAGGGAGAAAAATGTTTTGAAGATGGGAGTTTTAGAAAACTACAACCTACAAAAGTAACGAGGGCAAACAATAAATTAAAAAGAAGCAAATTTTTTTTTTGCAATTCACAAAACAATCAAACACACAGAAATTAGTAATAGTAAAATTTTCTTTCCTTAATAGCTCCTAACTGAAAATTTATAAACCTAATAATTTCAAACTACACACGTAACACGTCTCTGCTAGATCGGGTCAGGATTTATCAATGCACAATGAATCATCGTAGCAATGTAACTGAAGTTTTAAGAACCTGTTTGAGTTCAAAACTCCACCCTTTCTTAGAAATTGGGAGAGTTAGCTAGTATATTCTTAGTTATTAAGAATATAAACTTTTCCCTAATTGAGCACGTGACACCCTTAAGTTCAGAGACTTGTTACGTGTGAAATTAGCAATTAACATGTTGTATTAGTTAAGTGTGAAATTAAGGGCGTCACGTGCTCATTTAGGGAAAAGTTAACACATTGTAAAAAACTTTTCCCTAATTGAGCACGTGACGCCCTAGTATTTACTAATTCAGATTTCTCCTAGTATGAATGCAATTTTCTGTGATATTTTAATTAATCACAGAACAGTCATAGAATAATAAATTGCAGAAATAATTTTTTTTTACAAGCGAGCTGAGGTACATGCAGGAAATCTTTACAAGAAATTTCATATATTTTTGAAGCAGCAGCAGACCTTGTAGAGGTTAGAAAACACTCACCTAGATCGGCAGTTTGTTCAGTGCAACTGAGTAGCGCTAAAGCGTTCACACCTCACTTGGTGTGCAACCACTCTAATAATTCAAATTCTGCAAATTGCAAATTGCTTGATCTCTAAAATATTTGAGTTGTTACTTGACTAATTCGAAATACACTCACTTGAAATTCAGAACATAAGGTATGAACTCAAGCTAAACTCGATTAAAACAAACAAAAAAATACAAACTAGACTAATCAAAACTAAACTCGACTAAAACTACACGCAAGGTATAAACGCAAGCTAAAATTCAAAATACATTTTTCCCAAATTCAAAGCCATGCAAGCCAAGTAAAAGCCAGGCGCAGAATATTAAAATCAAAATAAGGGCACGCCTAACATAGAAGGTCCACCTCATGTTGTTTCTACGTAATTAAACTCCCCTAACCCTTTCAATTAAAACGCCAAAGCTCGGTATCTTTTTCTCAATGAATTTTTTTCATCCTGACTTGAACAGAAATTTAATCGCCTTCTTATTTTAATCGTGAATTCGATTGGCTTACTTTCTGGGCTTCAAATCTGGTTTTGGCGTCTTAGTTTCGATTTACTGTTGCGTGGTATTTTAAAATGCAGGTGATTGCTGGTCGACCCTGGTTTGTTTCGAAATTTGGTTGTGATTGCGCATTAAAATCCGTAGATGATTGGTTGTGAACTGTCAGATGTGCGAATTGTTGTGGACGCGTGAACAAAGAACACACGGTACTTGTATGGTTTCAGGAATTTGTGATTTTGCATAGGGTATTCGGTGATCGGTGAACGACTGAGGCTATTTAGAGTTAGTTGTTCTGAATAGTGGAATGTGGTGATTTGTGAATTGTCGTTGGTTTGTATGTGGGTATTTGACTGGTCATTTGCGGTTATGTGGGGAATTATTGTTTACAAACTATGGAGGATGGTATTGGTGCGGTCTTAAGTATGGTGAGGACTAGCGTTTGACGAGGGATATTCTTTGAGCTCACTGAAGACTCATGTTTATTCACATAGCTCACTGGTGTAGTGACAGAGAGTCTTGTGAAACATGCAATGTTTTCAAGAGCCGAGCTCTTTCTGGGTTGGCTCTCTTGGAGGAGGTTTTGGGAAAGGCAGAGATACTCGTACGTCAACGTAGATGTCGAGCATGGAAGAATTGAGCTCAGTATACTAATCGTGCTTGTTCTCTCTTCGGGGTCGTACGTTGCGTTCATTCTTTTCTGAAGCTCTCCCTCTTCCTTTATTCTGGCCATTGGTGTTGGATGGACCTCCATCTTTGATGGAAAGCACCTCAAGGCTCTCCATCCCAATGATGGCGTCTTCTTTTCGGAGGAACTGCTCAGCCTCGGAGTAGAAGTCGTCAATGTCCTTAGGAGGATCTCTGGTTAAGGACATCCTGAATTCTGACCAGCTCTGAACACCTGCAATTGCGGCCACAAGCATCACCGATGGATTGGGTCGATCGACTGATGCTACGACCACGTTGAATCTTTCAAGAAAAGACCGAAGTTTCTCTCCCAGACATTGCTTGATGGAGGTCAGAAACATGGCACTCTATGGTCGAGAGATATAGACTCTGAATTGCTCAATGAAACGGTTGGCCAACATGTTCCGGCTGCTGATCGACTCCATTGTTAGTTGCCGAAACAACATGCCGGCTATATCTGTGAGCAAGAGTGGGAAGCACTGGGCCATAACATTGGTCGACACAGAGAGTACCTCTATGTGGGGCATGTATCGTATGAGGTAGACGACGAGTAGGTCCAGCCGTTATAAGGCTCTATGGCCGAGAACTTAAAGTCCAGAGGATTTCGGGAGTTTTTGATTTCCCTGATGAAGGGACTACGGTGGATATCATCTATATCCTTTTGAGAGGATGTGCCCTAGGTGAAACGTCTGATAATGCTTGCACGCTGGATTCTATCTCCGAGTAGTCGTTGCCATGAATTTAGCTCTGCACTTGGAATAACTCCAGCACTAGGGTCTACTGAAAGTAAAAGATACAAATAATTTACAAAGGGAATTCATTAACTTCGGTGAAGCATTATAAGTAAAAGATTTAGATAATTTACAAGACAGACATATAAACAGCGGAAAAACTGGAATTATTTCATAAGCAACGTGGTCTAGTCAAAAAATTACAACCATTGTCTCAAAACCCAACTTCCAAATTATTACAATAAAACTTCTGTCTTGATTAAAAACTCAAAATACATAAAGTAGCATAAAGCAGTAGTAAAGCGGCATGAATCCCCAGTAAAAGTGTAACCACAACCACAGCCTAAGAAAAGAGAATCCTAGCAACACATATACTCTCTTCAAGCTGGAAAAGGTCTGAACTAAGCTGATGTAATAACCCGGAAAATCTGGGCCAGTTTAAAATTTTTATTTTGGCAAGTTTAGCGGATTCTGAATATTTAAATTGAATTATTTTAAATAAAATCGACGAGAAAATTTATTTTGAATAGAATTCGAACGTATATATTATACGCGTCGTCGTTAGAATATAAATAATTATATATAATTATAAATAGGAATTGAAAATGGCGCGGTAGTTCGATAATTCGATTTCAAACTTCAATTGAATGTACCGGGTGCAAAACAATCCGGATTTTAGTGAAACCAAAAACATTAGGATCTAATTGATAATATCTTTCTAACGGATGTAAGAAACTGAGATTTCACTTTAAAAATTGAGAGATATGTCCAGTTGAAAATTCTGAATAGTCGCTATGGAATTCAGGCCCTTAAAAATGGACATTTTGCAAATGACCTCGGATTTCGACGAAACCACTTTTGTTGGGTCCGCAGGGTCAAATTATTGCTAGATTTCAAATTTCATAATTTTCTGAATCAATATGTGAGCGTGGCAAAGGAAAACGCGTTTTGACCATTTCAGTTGATTTTAATCGACTGGAAATTGGCCATTTTTCTAACGGTCTCAGAATTCGAGGAAACTAGTTTTGTTAGGACCGTATCGTCAATACGAAGCTAGAAAATATTTTTCTGGAATTTTTAAAGTTAGTATGTGACCCCGGTAATTTGAAATGTACGTTTAAAATTCAATATAGTGATTTAAATGTAAATTTAACGAAAACTGATTGTAACAGCCGAATCAACTTGCGGTACATATCCCATTGTGTTCGGAATGGGGGAAAAACGCTATGGGCGACAGTCGGTGGGTCTCGTTTCGAGTTCGAATTAAGAAGTTGCTTTATGGGTTAATTAAATATTAAATAAATAAAATATAAAAAACCCTTTTCTCCTCCTTAACCAATCAGCCCCCCCCCACCCCATTGACCAATTCAAACCGATTTATAAAAAGGAAAAAAAAAAGAAGAAAAAACCCACACGATCTCGTCGACCGCCCCCCCCCCCCCCCCCAGGATCCGTCGCCAGAGCCACCCAACGCCGCCATCGCTGGCATACCCCACCTTCCGTCCTCCGCTTCGCTACAGCCCCCCCAGAAGCAACCTCTTCTCCAATCGACCGCCGTATTCCCCCAAATCGCCACGAAACCCTAGGCGCCGCGCTCGGCCACTTCCGCTCCCCGTTGATGACCCCCTCCCTCCTAGCTCAGCGAGAAAAGGTGAGTTCTTCTGATTTTTATTTTATTGTAGAAAACTGATTTTTAGTTTACTGTTTTGTTTTTTCTTTTTCCTGATTTTTATTTTACTGAAAAAAAACTGATTTTAGATTTGTTTTTTTTAAGATTTATAAACTAATCTAATAATGATGCAAAAACTGATTTTTAAAGAAGTAAAAACTGATTTTATTTTAAGATTTTAAATAAAAAAGATTTAGATTTTAAAAGGAAAAAGATTTAGATTTTAAATAGAAAAGATTTAAACTTTAGAATAGGAAAAGATTAGAACTTTAAAAGGTATGATCTTTATATTTTTAAAAGTGATAAAAATATAGTTTTTATATTTTTAAAGAATTAAAAAATATAGTCTTTACTATATAGAAATATTAAAAATATGGTTTTTATATTTTTAAAGTATTAAAATTATAATCTTTATAGGATAGAGAATATAAAAATATCATCTTTGTATATGTAGCGAAATAAAAATCTGATTTTTATTACGTTGAGATAAAGTGGTAATTTTTGAAAAGGCGAAAACTTTATTTTTATAAAGGCGAAAACTTTATTTTTATAAAGGCGAAAACTTTATTTTTGAAAAGGCGAAAACTTTATTTTAGAAAAGGCGAAATCTTTATGTGGAAAATAGTGTGATAAAAATATAATTTTTATCTATTTGACGTAGAGGTAAAAATTCGATTTTTATATATTGAACTTTGAACTAAAAATTCGATTTTTATATATTGAACTTTGAAGTAAAAATTCGATTTTTATATATTGAACTTTGAACTAAAAATTCGATTTTTATATATTGAACTTTGAAGTAAAAATTCGATTTTTATATATTGAACTTTGAAGTAAAAATTCGATTTTTATATATTGAACTTTGAAGTAAAAATTCGATTTTTATATATATAGTAACTACGGGCAACGAAGATGACGAAGAGGCGATAACGAGGAAGACTTCTGCAAATGAAGAGCCGTGGAGCTTGGATAGCTATATGTGAGAACTTCTCACCTTTCAATTTAATTTTTCTAGTTATATATATACTAGGATGCAGACGGTGCTTAGTAGCACCCGACACAATCGTCCACAGACCATGGACTTGTTTGTTTGACTGTTTGGTGATTGATTGCGATATTGGTTTGAATGTGGTTTGTGGTGTGAAAAATCGAATCGATAAATTGATTAGGATTAGACGTGCGCCGTTATAAGGCGAAGGAGTAGGGCTAGGTTAGACCCTTACTCCAAATTTTGTGGTTCGCATAACGAAAGTGAATTTGATTGATGTGTGAATGGCGTGGGCCTTCACTAGACCGGGGATAAGGCTAGGCCTTGTCCCGTTTCTAGTATCGTGCCGTTATGCCGCCGAAATTTTCTAAAATATGTTAGAAAAATAGAAAGATCATTTTATTTAAAGAATGAACTGAATAGATATTCATATGTTAAAATAAAATGTTTTATCGTTAAAAATATAATTTTTAACGTGAAGTGAATAAAATAAAATATTCATTTACAAACCGAACGGTTTGTTTATGTACACTGATTTGACTGACATTGATTGGGACGATAAATTTCACACATCGCCCAACTGCACGAATAAAATCTATGTTTGATTGTTTGAAACCCTACACGGGTGTTGGGATGAAATTTAAAGTTCACTCATCCTGACTGATTAAATATGTCGATCGATTGATTGACAGGCTGTTATAAGCGTTAGATATCTATATTTGATGCTTATACAGTGTAGTGCACTTTGGTTGATGGTTGATTATTTTCAATGCTATTAAATACATGTGTTGTATGAAAATCCATATAATTAACGTTATATGGTGATTGATTGGGCCTCATTCCAATTTGAAAAAAATAAAGAATATAAAATAAAGGTTCATGTGTTGACTATACTCATCCGTTGAGATTAGTCATGTGTTGAACGAAATATTTTTATAATAAAATTTATATCTTTATCAATATAAAATAAAGGTTCATGTGTTGACTATATTCATCCGTTGATATTAGTCATGTGTTGAACGAATTATTTTTATAATAAAATTTACATCTTTATCAATATAAAATAAAGGTTCATGTGTTGACGGTACTCATTCGTTGAGATTAGTCATGTGTTGAACGAAATAATTTAACCAAAAATAGTCACACATGGACGGTACTCATTCATTGAGATTAGTCGTGTGTTGACAAAAAGAAATATTTGAAATAGAATATATAAAGCCGTGTTGAATAGTGATGCGCCATCTTGACGCGAACGATATTTATATCGATTAAAACGATTTCGAAATGAATTGAATATATAACGATTTCGAAATGAATTGAATATATAACGATTTCGATTTGAGTTGAATATAAAACGATTTCGAATTGAATGGAATAGAAAACCAATTTGATCTCAAATTGAATATATAATGAACTTGATTCAAATAGAAAACGAAACGAATTTAATTTGAATAGAAAATGAATTTGAATCGAATAGAAAACCAATTGGAATTGAATTGAATTGAAAAACGAATTCGAATTGAATTTAAAATAAAGTGAAATGAATTCAAATTAAATTGAAATTTGAATTGAATAGAGGTGAATTTTAAAACGAATTTATAAAAGAAAATTCAATTTTGATTTGAAATGAAATGGAAGTTGAAAATGTTTTTGAAACGAATTCAAAACTATTTATATAATTCGTTTTAAATAGGAATCGACGAAATATATATTATATATATTATATATATAATATAATGGCCTGAATAGAACGCGCCGCGCCGCGGCAGTTCGTGAATTTCGACCATTAACTTCAAACGGACATTACGGGAGATCCGACCGTCGGATTCTCCTAAAACCGGAACCGTTGGGTTCGTATCGAAAATAGCTTTCTAACGAATATTAGAAATTCAAAATCTAACGGTTGGATTTGGAGATACGTCCAAATCAAATTCGAAAAAGGTCGCTGTAAGTGCAGTTCGATGGCCATTGTTGGAAATCGACTGTACAGGCCTTGATAAAATTATTAAAAATATCAATAATTTGTGTAAAATCATAAGAAATGATTTGGGAAGAATTGGGATGAAAAATTCCATATTTGAAAAGATAAAAATAGATTTTTATCGAAACGAACTAGTTTTGAACTAAATTTAAAACCTAATTATTTTTAAATAAATAAATTAGATTAAAAAGAGGTTTTAAATAATCGGGATTTCTAGTATATTTGATTGGATTTGAAATGGGTTTATCGTGAACTGTGTTTTAAATAACACTAGTTCTTTAACCCGATAATAAATAGAATGTGATTTGGGGTTATCGTGAACTGTGTTTTAAATTACACCTAGTTCTTTAACCCAGTAAAAGGAGTTTAACAAATCTGCAATTAGATTGAAATGCGAATGGATAATCTAAATTATCAAATTTAGAAAATGAGCGAGAATGGAGTATTACCAGTTTTGCTCCAAAGCGATAGTTAAATCTTTAATTAGATTTGAACGTGAAATGGTAATTAATTTTACCGATAACACCACGGTGTTAGATATGGAGTATTACCAGTTTTGCTTCATGGGATGAATAGGTTGGGATTGGGAAATAAAATAAATAATTACTTCGTTACGGTTCGCTAATCTCGACTAGTTGGGAAAACCATAATTTGGTTTTAAAAGACATCCAAAGGAAGATTACAGGATAAATTTTAAAGAATTTATCTTGGATAAAATTAATGGGAACCTTTCCCTAAGAATGTGGAATTTAGGAACTAGCTGTAGGTTGGCTAAGAAGAATGGTTTCCTGGGTATTGATCTGATGTTGGTTTCGGCCTTCGGGGTTAATGTTTGGGAAATTATTCTCTCACTAATCTGCGGTTAGTGACTAATGAGTTGGAATGAGGCGTATGTTGTGCTTGTGTAACATTTGTTTTTAATATACGCGGGTTGTTCGGAAAGTCCGGGTTTACACCCATTCTGAATAACCGATTCGACGATATGTCGAAGATGAAGACGGTGGTTGAAGACCGGAAGTCTTCACATCGTAGGGATAATTACTGACGATCCTGATTGGGCAGTACACCCAAGAGGATGGAAATAGTTGGTGGTCGTCCAGACGTACTTGGAGATGGATGGATATGCGAGGAAAGTGCCTCCGGTTTCGTTCAGACCCAGAACGGACTTGTAAATGGATTGTGTGTCTGACATTGGATTTTATTCTGTGTTGATTGATTTCTATTAAATATATATCTGCTTGGCGGCGGAGAATTTATTCTCTTGCTTAACGCCCTTCTCTGAGACGTACGAGCTTAGAGGTTATATATCGATAGATATCAATCGCATGGCATGAATTGCCTGTGTGGCATGCTGAGTTGCATAGATCAAGGCTTCTGTTGAAAAGCAAAGTCTTGTGGTTGATGATCAAAGCACAGCCTACGTGGTAGCTTTGTGTATAGCGTGTATTCGTGAGCCTCACACCTCGGTATGAGTTAAAAACGGGATACGGACTGCAGGGAGAGCGCACGTTTCTTTCTAGCTTTGGTGGTGTCAGTGACTTACCAGCCCTGACATATATATACTTTTCACCTTTGTGGTTGTTGGATGAGGCGCCTCGATTATAGGTCTGTAAGGACCGGGAAACGTGTGTTCAGGAATAACTAATCCTCTAACGTAAGTGAGGACCGGCCCTGAAGATCCAGGGGTTACCCAGTGTGCGTAATCCTGAGGCATTTGCTAGAGTGTCTCGAACGCGGAGAGGAGCTTGCCCCTTGCCTCGACTCATGACGGAATCCAATTTCCAATACGTGTATTTCGGCTTTAATTGTAGAACTAGTATGGCGACATGATATATGGTACCCATGCCGTCTATGATTTATATTTATGATTGAAACTGTTTTGACACTATACACTTATTATAGTATCAAATGATTTGTTTTAAACGTACCAAGCATGTTTGGCTATTATAAGGGAAAACCCTATCCCCCGGCTTGCGTTGCATTGTATGATAGGACCTGGGTCTTATAATAGCTTCATTTTTCGAAAAGCATTGCGTTGTTTATGGATATGCACTGGTATTCTTGGGAGTAAACCCGTTCCGTGTCATACGGCGTGGTTCCTTGAATTACTCTCTTTCAAAATAAAGTTTTAAATAACTGTTTTAGTTCTCACACCAGTCACATGACTGACCTGGAGTTTATTGTTTTAACCTAAACTCTGGGTGCCCCTATTTTCCGCACGGGCAGCTAGTAGTTTTGGTTTTGCAGATTTATATTCACAGGATCCTGGTTTACAGCTGGAATGATATCCGGAAAGCTCTGTATCCGTATATCACCTTCAGTTGTGCTTTGTATTATTTTCCGCTGCTTTGTAATCTATTGTAATCTCTGATATTTATCGAATGTAATTTATTCATTTATACTGTATATTCTTGTATCTGATGGATATTGTTGTAATAACAATGAAATGTTCTTCTGTTTGTGTTCTGATTTGTTCTGTTCTCAACAGCCAGGGGTTTCGAACGGTCTAGATCGGTTTAACGACTGATTCAGATCGAGCGAAATTCCAGGTCGTCACATTTGGTATCAGAGCTTTGGTTTACAGAGCTTGAGAACAAGACACATCAGAACCATACGAAAGAATTCATCAGATATTGGATTAGCGACATCCAATTAGAATGACTCGTTAGAGATAGGATCAGTAGTATCCTAGAACGAGTGTGAAGAGTATATTTTTCAAATGCAAACAATTTTGTTTTGAAAATTTAAACCATTTTATACGTATTTGAATATTTATTTTGAATATGGACAATCGAGTATATAAAGGTTTTGTATATACGCGTCATGAGCGTATATTCGAAGTTTTAATATACTGGATAGATATAGAATCATACTCTAGTCGCCCGGACCTGATTCTGATGATTGACGCGTCATCATTAGTAATTAGTTTCGTGTTACGAAGGTGTGATATCTATATATTTCCATTAGACTGGTGTGAGAACCAAAACTAATATAGATAGAACACTTTGTTGTGAATTGGCATCAAAAACAAGATTTTCTGTATATATATCAAATTTTATGGATTTGAAACTCTAATCCACTAATTGATTGATGATTGTGTTGTTTGTTTATTTGTTTGCTAATTTTTAATCATTTATGACTAATTGAACCAAATATTGAACTATATTGAGAATTGGTCGCATTTGCTTGCATATATGTACTTACATTGAACAGGTCATAGCAAGGAGGCTAGAGCCAGAGAATAAAATTTGTTTGCCCGACAAATAGGTACATGTTTACTACATAATTTCCTGCTTTGTTTGGGTGATGATTTTGTGAGCCTATTGGCTAGCCGCTTGGCTTTTTCTTTTTCTTTTTGAGATCTGAAGGACCAGGGAAGCTATTTGAAATTCCCCGATGCTCCCGGTGCAGGGGAGGTTATGGCGAAATTTTTCGAAAATTTAGGGTGTTAGCCAAATTTTTGAAATATTTGAAAATTCTCAGAAACTGAAAAGTTGGAGAATGGAAGGCAGATCGAACGTAGCGTTGAATAATCAAACCACTTTCGACTTTGTTCCTTTTCGGGGACGAAAAGTTTTAAGTGGGGGAGATTGAAATAACCCGGAAAATCTGGGCTAGTTTAAAATTTTTATTTTGGCAAGTTTAGCGGATTCTGAATATTTAAATTGAATTATTTTAAATAAAATCGACGAGAAAATTTATTTTGAATAGAATTCGAACGTATATATTATACGCGTCGTCGTTAGAATATAAATAATTATATATAATTATAAATAGGAATTGAAAATGGCGCGGTAGTTCGATAATTCGATTTCAAACTTCAATTGAATGTACCGGGTGCAAAACAATCCGGATTTTAGTGAAACCAAAAACATTAGGATCTAATTGATAATATCTTTCTAACGGATGTAAGAAACTGAGATTTCACTTTAAAAATTGAGAGATATGTCCAGTTGAAAATTCTGAATAGTCGCTATGGAATTCAGGCCCTTAAAAATGGACATTTTGCAAATGACCTCGGATTTCGACGAAACCACTTTTGTTGGGTCCGCAGGGTCAAATTATTGCTAGATTTCAAATTTCATAATTTTCTGAATCAATATGTGAGCGTGGCAAAGGAAAACGCGTTTTGACCATTTCAGTTGATTTTAATCGACTGGAAATTGGCCATTTTTCTAACGGTCTCAGAATTCGAGGAAACTAGTTTTGTTAGGACCGTATCGTCAATACGAAGCTAGAAAATATTTTTCTGGAATTTTTAAAGTTAGTATGTGACCCCGGTAATTTGAAATGTACGTTTAAAATTCAATATAGTGATTTAAATGTAAATTTAACGAAAACCTGATTGTAACAGCCGAATCAACTTGCGGTACATATCCCATTGTGTTCGGAATGGGGGAAAAACGCTATGGGCGACAGTCGGTGGGTCTCGTTTCGAGTTCGAATTAAGAAGTTGCTTTATGTGTTAATTAAATATTAAATAAATAAAATATAAAAAACCCTTTTCTCCTCCTTAACCAATCAGCCCCCCCCCCACCCCATTGACCAATTCAAACCGATTTATAAAAAGGAAAAAAGAAGAAGAAAAAACCCACACGATCTCGTCGACCGCCCCCCCCCCCCCCAGGATCCGTCGCCAGAGCCACCCAACGCCGCCATCGCTGGCATACCCCACCTTCCGTCCTCCGCTTCGCTACAGCCCCCCCCAGAAGCCGCCTCTTCTCCAATCGACCGCCGTATTCGCCCAAATCGCCACGAAACCCTAGGCGCCGCGCTCGGCCACTTCCGCTCCCCGTTGATGACCCCCTCCCTCCTAGCTCAGCGAGAAAAGGTGAGTCCTTCTGATTTTTATTTTACTGTAGAAAACTGATTTTTAGTTTACTGTTTTGTTTTTTCTTTTTCCTGATTTTTATTTTACTGAAAAAAAACTGATTTTAGATTTGTTTTTTTTAAGATTTATTAACTAATCTAATAATGATGCAAAAACTGATTTTTAAAGAAGTAAAAACTGATTTTATTTTAAGATTTTAAATAAAAAAGATTTAGATTTTAAAAGGAAAAAGATTTAGATTTTAAATAGAAAAGATTTAAACTTTAGAATAGGAAAAGATTAGAACTTTAAAAGGTATGATCTTTATATTTTTAAAAGTGATAAAAATATAGTTTTTATATTTTAAAGAATTAAAAATATAGTCTTTACTATATAGAAATATTAAAAATATGGTTTTTATATTTTTAAAGTATTAAAATTATAATATTTATAGGATAGAGAATATAAAAATATCATCTTTGTATATGTAGCGAAATAAAAATCTGATTTTTATTACGTTGAGATAAAGTGGTAATTTTTGAAAAGGCGAAAACTTTATTTTTATAAAGGCGAAAACTTTATTTTTGAAAAGGCGAAAACTTTATTTTAGAAAAGGCGAAATCTTTATGTGGAAAATAGTGTGATAAAAATATAATTTTTATCTATTTGACGTAGAGGTAAAAAATCGATTTTTATATATTGAACTTTGAAGTAAAAATTCGATTTTTATATATTGAACTTTGAACTAAAAATTCGATTTTTATATATTGAACTTTGAAGTAAAAATTCGATTTTTATATATTGAACTTTGAAGTAAAAATTCGATTTTTATATATTGAACTTTGAAGTAAAAATTCGATTTTTATATATATAGTAACTACGGGCAACGAAGATGACGAAGAGGCGATAACGAGGAAGACTTCTGCAAATGAAGAGCCGTGGAGCTTGGATAGCTATATGTGAGAACTTCTCACCTTTCAATTTAATTTTTCTAGTTATATATATACTAGGATGCAGACGGTGCTTAGTAGCACCCGACACAATCGTCCACAGACCATGGACTTGTTTGTTTGACTGTTTGGTGATTGATTGCGATATTGGTTTGAATGTGGTTTGTGGTGTGAAAAATCGAATCGATAAATTGATTAGGATTAGACGTGCGCCGTTATAAGGCGAAGGAGTAAGGCTAGGTTAGACCCTTACTCCAAATTTTGTGGTTCGCATAACGAAAGTGAATTTGATTGATGTGTGAATGGCGTGGGCCTTCACTAGACCGGGGATAAGGCTAGGCCTTGTCCCGTTTCTAGTATCGTGCCGTTATGCCGCCGAAATTTTCTAAAATATGTTAGAAAAATAGAAAGATCATTTTATTTAAAGAATGAACTGAATAGATATTCATATGTTAAAATAAAATGTTTTATCGTTAAAAATATAATTTTTAACGTGAAGTGAATAAAATAAAATATTCATTTACAAACCAGACGGTTTGTTTATGTACACTGATTTGACTGACATTGATTGGGACGATAAATTTCACACATCGCCCAACTGCACGAATAAAATCTATGTTTGATTGTTTGAAACCCTACACGGGTGTTGGGATGAAATTTAAAGTTCACTCATCCTGACTGATTAAATATGTCGATCGATTGATTGACAGGCTGTTATAAGCGTTAGATATCTATATTTGATGCTTATACAGTGTAGTGCACTTTGGTTGATGGTTGATTATTTTCAATGCTATTAAATACATGTGTTGTATGAAAATCCATATAATTAACGTTATATGGTGATTGATTGGGCCTCATTCCAATTTGAAAAAAATAAAGAATATAAAATAAAGGTTCATGTGTTGACTATACTCATCCGTTGGGATTAGTCATGTGTTGAACGAAATATTTTTATAATAAAATTTATATCTTTATCAATATAAAATAAAGGTTCATGTGTTGACTATATTCATCCGTTGATATTAGTCATGTGTTGAACGAATTATTTTTATAATAAAATTTACATCTTTATCAATATAAAATAAAGGTTCATGTGTTGACGGTACTCATTCGTTGAGATTAGTCATGTGTTGAACGAAATAATTTAACCAAAAATAGTCACACATGGACGGTACTCATTCATTGAGATTAGTCGTGTGTTGACAAAAAGAAATATTTGAAATAGAATATATAAAGCCGTGTTGAATAGTGATGCGCCATCTTGACGCGAACGATATTTATATCGATTAAAACGATTTCGAAATGAATTGAATATATAACGATTTCGAAATGAATTGAATATATAACGATTTCGATTTGAGTTGAATATAAAACGATTTCGAATTGAATGGAATAGAAAACCAATTTGATCTCAAATTGAATATATAATGAACTTGATTCAAATAGAAAACGAAACGAATTTAATTTGAATAGAAAATGAATTTGAATCGAATAGAAAACCAATTGGAATTGAATTGAATTGAATTGAAAAACGAATTCGAATTGAATTTAAAATAAAGTGAAATGAATTCAAATTGAATTGAAATTTGAATTGAATAGAGGTGAATTTTAAAACGAATTTATAAAAGAAAATTCAATTTTGATTTGAAATGAAATGGAAGTTGAAAATGTTTTTGAAACGAATTCAAAACTATTTATATAATTCGTTTTAAATAGGAATCGACGAAATATATATTATATATATTATATATATAATATAATGGCCTGAATAGAACGCGCCGCGCCGTGGCAGTTCGTGAATTTCGACCATTAACTTCAAACGGACATTACGGGAGATCCGACCGTCGGATTCTCCTAAAACCGGAACCGTTGGGTTCGTATCGAAAAGAGCTTTCTAACGAATATTAGAAATTCAAAATCTAACGGTTGGATTTGGAGATACGTCCAAATCAAATTCGAAAAAGGTCGATGTAAGTGCAGTTCGATGGCCATTGTTGGAAATCGACTGTACAGGCCTTGATAAAATTATTAAAAATATCAATAATTTGTGTAAAATCATAAGAAATGATTTGGGAAGAATTGGGATGAAAAATTCCATATTTGAAAAGATAAAAATAGATTTTTATCGAAACGAACTAGTTTTGAACTAAATTTAAAACCTAATTATTTTTAAATAAATAAATTAGATTAAAAAGAGGTTTTAAATAATCGGGATTTCTTGTATATTTGATTGGATTTGAAATGGGTTTATCGTGAACTGTGTTTTAAATAACACTAGTTCTTTAACCCGATAATAAATAGAATGTGATTTGGGTTTATCGTGAACTGTGTTTTAAATAACACCTAGTTCTTTAACCCAGTAAAAGGAGTTTAACAAATCTGCAATTAGATTGAAATGCGAATGGATAATCTAAATTATCAAATTTAGAAAATGAGCGAGAATGGAGTATTACCAGTTTTGCTCCAAAGCGATAGTTAAATCTTTAATTAGATTTGAACGTGAAATGGTAATTAATTTTACCGATAACACCACGGTGTTAGATATGGAGTATTACCAGTTTTGCTTCATGGGATGAATAGGTTGGGATTGGGAAATAAAATAAATAATTACTTCGTTACGGTTCGCTAATCTCGACTAGTTGGGAAAACCATAATTTGGTTTTAAAAGACATCCAAAGGAAGATTACAGGATAAATTTTAAAGAATTTATCTTGGATAAAATTAATGGGAACCTTTCCCTAAGAATGTGGAATTTAGGAACTAGCTGTAGGTTGGCTAAGAAGAATGGTTTCCTGGGTATTGATCTGATGTTGGTTTCGGCCTTCGGGGTTAATGTTTGGGAAATTATTCTCTCACTAATCTGCGGTTAGTGACTAATGAGTTGGAATGAGGCGTATGTTGTGCTTGTGTAACATTTGTTTTTAATATACGCGGGTTGTTCGGAAAGTCCGGGTTTACACCCATTCTGAATAACCGATTCGACGATATGTCGAAGATGAAGACGGTGGTTGAAGACCGGAAGTCTTCACATCGTAGGGATAATTACTGACGATCCTGATTGGGCAGTACACCCAAGAGGATGGAAATAGTTGGTGGTCGTCCAGACGTACTTGGAGATGGATGGATATGCGAGGAAAGTGCCTCCGGTTTCGTTCAGACCCAGAACGGACTTGTAAATGGATTGTGTGTCTGACATTGGATTTTATTCTGTGTTGATTGATTTCTATTAAATATATATCTGCTTGGCGGCGGAGAATTTATTCTCTTGCTTAACGCCCTTCTCTGAGACGTACGAGCTTAGAGGTTATATATCGATAGATATCAATCGCATGGCATGAATTGCCTGTGTGGCATGCTGAGTTGCATAGATCAAGGCTTCTGTTGAAAAGCAAAGTCTTGTGGTTGATGATCGAAGCACAGCCTACGTGGTAGCTTTGTGTATAGCGTGTATTCGTGAGCCTCACACCTCGGTATGAGTTAAAAACGGGATACGGACTGCAGGGAGAGCGCACGTTTCTTTCTAGCTTTGGTGGTGTCAGTGACTTACCAGCCCTGACATATATATACTTTTCACCTTTGTGGTTGTTGGATGAGGCGCCTCGATTATAGGTCTGTAAGGACCGGGAAACGTGTGTTCAGGAATAACTAATCCTCTAACGTAAGTGAGGACCGGCCCTGAAGATCCAGGGGTTACCCAGTGTGCGTAATCCTGAGGCATTTGCTAGAGTGTCTCGAACGCGGAGAGGAGCTTGCCCCTTGCCTCGACTCATGACGGAATCCAATTTCCAATACGTGTATTTCGGCTTTAATTGTAGAACTAGTATGGCGACATGATATATGGTACCCATGCCGTCTATGATTTATATTTATGATTGAAACTGTTTTGACACTATACACTTATTATAGTATCAAATGATTTGTTTTAAACGTACCAAGCATGTTTGGCTAATATAAGGGAAAACCCTATCCCCCGGCTTGCGTTGCATTGTATGATAGGACCTGGGTCTTATAATAGCTTCATTTTTCGAAAAGCATTGCGTTGTTTATGGATATGCACTGGTATTCTTGGGAGTAAACCCGTTCCGTGTCATACGGCGTGGTTCCTTGAATTACTCTCTTTCAAAATAAAGTTTTAAATAACTGTTTTAGTTCTCACACCAGTCACATGACTGACCTGGAGTTTATTGTTTTAACCTAAACTCTGGGTGCCCCTATTTTCCGCACGGGCAGCTAGTAGTTTTGGTTTTGCAGATTTATATTCACAGGATCCTGGTTTGCAGCTGGAATGATATCCGGAAAGCTCTGTATCCGTATATCACCTTCAGTTGTGCTTTGTATTATTTTCCGCTGCTTTGTAATCTATTGTAATCTCTGATATTTATCGAATGTAATTTATTCATTTATACTGTATATTCTTGTATCTGATGGATATTGTTGTAATAACAATGAAATGTTCTTCTGTTTGTGTTCTGATTTGTTCTGTTCTCAACAGCCAGGGGTTTCGAACGGTCTAGATCGGTTTAACGACTGATTCAGATCGAGCGAAATTCCAGGTCGTCACAGCTGAGGTATTCCCTCCCCGCGGACCTTAGGGTGGAGGGGAGGGGGAAATGGAAGAAAAGAAGACGAAAGAAAACAGGTCAGACATAAGTCTGGTAAGTCCAGTGATTTTTCAGCATGTAAACAAGAAAAAGGATCATGACATGAATAAACTGAATATAGGACAATACCATAGTGACAAGATAACATAAGGCATAATAAGTTGAATACACCATCACACTCATTTCTATTTCTCTACACCTACTAACAAATGTTTCAACTAGCATCATGTGTTCATAATAAAATGATCCCTTTATCAATGGGCTCCTACTCGCATGCATATATTACTTGTGTCATTCGGCCCCACTTGATTGTTGATACAGTGCTGGTCCCATCATGGTGTGTACCAATCCCTATGTTGGCAACCAGACACAATTCAAGATGCACCGTGTATAACTACTAATGCCCAGTGCGTGCTTTTTCCACTCCGTAGTACGTGCATGCCCATACTCCGTCGGAACTAACACTGAAGCACCACCTGTCGCTATGTTGATTGCTTATAATAAGCCCAGTAATCGTGCCCCACCCTGCTTACATCAGGGTACCATGATACATCTAGGTGGGTTACTGCTGAAATGGGTCCCCGTTACTAGGGTTTCCTAATCAACATGTTATAATGTTTAAGTGTTCTCTATGTAACCTAACCCCACCCATCTGTTTAATTAACATGTTGTATTAGTTAAGTGTTGCCTAAGTTAATTTAACCCTACCATTCGTAGGATGTCCGTTCATTAGCATTAATTCATTCATTAATGCCTCAACCTCTGATATTAAAACTATTATTTGCGGTTGCTGGATGTATCGGGCGATTCCGGGCAGACTTCAACCGCAAACTCATTCTATCCTCGGGTTTTAGGCTTAATGCGATAACCTCTCACATTAGATCTATTGTTGCGGTCTCCAGATGTGTCGGGCAGTTCCGGGCAGTCTTACACCGCAACTCAATCTAACCTCGTGTTAGGCATGTTCATCTTTTAGACAAATTACGTATTTACCATACATGCCCAAATCTAGATTTCTATATGCCAATTACCCACAATTGTAGTCAATTCAAGTTTCGCCACATTTACTTGTTATGCCCAAAATTACTCAATTAAGTTATACCTAATTCCCCGCGTTTCCATCGTACGTTCGACGATATTCAGTCTAGGTTCCGAATGAACCTAGTATTCATAAAATAAACAAAAAAGGGAATAGAGAAGGAACACAAGAATTGACATAAGAAACAAAATTGGCATGTAAAGGTATGCCCAATCCAAAAATCATGTTTCTAATAGACATTATGTGCATTAACAATAAGTATGGCCAAATTGAGCAAGTTACATCATAGGCATAAAGATTCAATAGAATTGAACATAAGGGAATCACCAATTTGGTATAAAACATGATAGGTTCCATTGTTTCAATCACAACAGTCTCATAAACATAGTTAATTCAGATTTGGAAAAAGGATAAACATGAATCAGAATTGATTATTTCACAATTAGGCATATTGGTGTACAACATGATAGGTTCCATTGTTCCAATCAAAACAATCACATAAACATAGGCAATTCGTATTTGGAAAAAGGATAAACATGAATCAGAAATGATTATCTCACAATTAGGCATAGTTCTAGATCCGATTATCATAGTCATGATTTCGATTAGGTGTTTAAATCTGAATAATAACTGAACTTACAGCGAAAGGATTAGAAAAGTGAATTAGTTGACGTTGTAGTGATTCTAATCTTCCTTTGTTGATTGAAGAACAAAACCCTTATTTTGATTTGATGCTCTTCTAATTTGATTTCTTGTTTCGAGAAGATGGAGGCTTGGCTAGCTTAGGGATGGACAACATGACGGCTTCATAGAATAGGATTGTGAGATTTAGTGTTAATGTTTGATGGGTTTATATAGGAGTATAGGATTCATATGAGCCTTTAGATCAACCAAGGAGTCATCAGAGCCATCCATTCCAAGAAAATGCATCATCAGGCCAATCAGAAGACGCCACGTAGCCCTACGACTCAGAAAATCGTCACTGGCCAGAATAGTCAGCATGGGCCGACCCCTATAGGGGGGTCGACACACATGTCGACACCCCTATAGGGTGGTCGACTCCCATGTCGACACCCCTTGGGGGGGTCGACACCCCTGAGTTGGAGATTTCCTGCTCAGTTGATTTCCTGAATTTTTGGATTACAAACTGAATTGATTATTTAATTATTATTTTAATTTAATTTCTTCTTACACTTTAAATCTTCTAACCTCCATAACTTCTTCATATGGAATCCGATTCACGCAAACTTGGACTCTATCTCAAGCAAAATTCCAAGATGAACGCAATGGCGTAACTCGTTTCACCTAATTCTTCTTCTAAAAATTAAGTATTCTTAAATATGTTAATTTTTTTAAAAAAAATTGGTTCCCTTTATTGCTAAACCAAATAAACCTACTTTATAAGCCTCGTTAAAACCTTGCAATCCACCTAGTGGGTACCTTACAAGGGAAAAGAGTACTCATAAAGTAGGTAAATACAAAAGCAAACTATCACAAACATATACGAAATCAAATACAACATAATAATCCAGAAACAAAAGAAAGTCCTTCAGCCCGGCCCACTTTGAGCCCAAAGAAACCCACCGCTTCAAACTGTTTAAACTTCATCTATTCAACTGGCATCTACAAGTTCTATGCCCCATTTTCCTAGCAGTTGTACACTCCTCGAGCTTCGTGTAGTCTTAGAACCATTCTTCTGAACTAGATCTACAATCTCCTTCTCAATTCTCAAAAGCATAATTGAAGCAAGCGTTCTTTTATTCTGAAAAATCCTCAAATTTATTTCTCTCCAAAGGAAGTAAATTACTGTGGTGAAAGAAACAAAAGCCAAGTCACGGAGTTGATCCTTGTTAGAAAACCTCTGATAAAGATTCTGAGCTTCATCTTTAACATCAGCGAGAAGATCCAGTGGTAATTCCAGTTTTCCTTTTAAATATTTCCATATGAACGAAGAAAATTCACACTGGAATAGTATGTGAGAAATAGATTCTGGATGATTATCACACAAGGGACACAAGATGTTCTCCACAGCATTAAAGCAAAGCAGATGATCCTTTGTATTTAATCTACCCAGCACTGCAAGGTAAGAAATAAAAGACATCCTTTTACTATTTTTCTTGTGCCATACCACTGAAAATAAAGTATCAGATGTATCCTTTAATCTTATGTAATCCCATGTTTTATGAAATGGAAAAGCACCACCTTCACACCACTCATAAAAATCCTGACTTTGATTTGTACGAATTTGGATTGAACTGATTTCTTCAATTAATTCTCTCGTTGCAGGGTGAATTTCAGGGTAGAAAGCTTCATTTCTGATAATAGTATCCACTGTTTGCTCTAGATGCCCAATAATTTGAAGTCGGTCAAAACCTAGATCAACCATGCATTTACAATTAATCCATGGATCAAACCATAGATAAGTATCATCACCTTTTGAAATTTTCCTATTAAATAATTGCCTTGAGTTTGATCTTAGTTTAAGAATTGACTTTCATGTACTTGATGCATTTGGATCACTAGCCAATGACCAAAAATAATCATTTTTACAGTATCTATTATGCATCCATTTTCTCCATAATGATGAATTGGACAAAAAATTCCAAAGCAGTTTAATACAAGCCACTTTTTTCAAGTCTGATAGTTTTTTCAAACCAGTTCCCCCTTCAGTTTTAGGTTTACAAAGTGTGGACCATGCAACTTTGTGAGCAGTTCCCCCCCAAAAAAAATCAGCACATAATGACTGTAGTTTATCCAAAGTAAACTCTAGAATCTGATATATAAGTAACAGTATAGAATGATTGGGGTTATTACTGAATTTATAAGCTCTACATGCAAAACTCAGTAATTTAGTCTCCCAGCCTTGAATTTTGCTCTGTACTCTTTGTATCAGTGAATTACACTCAGAATATTTCAAATAATTAGAAGATAATGGGACTCCTAAGTATTTAACAAATAATGATCCTTGTTCAAATCCAAAAATATTCACTAATTCTGAAGGATTTATAACTAAAGCACTAAAGAATATTTTAATTTTTGTAGCATTTACATTCAAACCTGCAAACATGCTGAGCTTCTAAAAATTATCTTTAGGCTGTTTGCATTTTGACATGAAGCTTTACCAAATACCAATAGGTCATCTACATATAATAGATGTGAACTAACTGGCCATACCTGATTGGTTGGTTGAAAAGAATTAGAAATAATAGCTTTATCCATTAAGAATGTGAAATATTTCATAGCCAATGCAAAAAGGTAAGGAGAAAGAGGATCTCCTTGCCTTATCCCTCTTGTAGATGAAATAAAACCCTTTGGAATTCCTTGTATCATTATAGAAAATGTAGCTATAGCCATACATTCATAAGCCAGGTCGATAAAATGAGTAGGAAAATGCATACACTCCATCACATAACAAATAAATTCTCTATTGACTTTATCATATGCCTTCCGCAAATCTACTTTAACACTCATTTTTGGCATGCCTGCTTTTCTGAAATCTGTCAAAAGTTCATGTGCAAGTAAAATATTATCTCCAATATTTCTTCCTTTTATAAATGCACTCTGATTTTCAGAAATCAGAAAAGGTAGGAAAGGTTTCAGTCTGTTACATAAAAATTTTGAGAAAATTTTGTAATAGACATTGCAACATGAAATGGGCCTATAATGAGCAATTTCTGATGGTGTATCATTTTTTGGTATTAGTGTTATTAAGGTATGGTTTAATGCTTTTGGTAATTTTCCAGACTGAAGAATATCAGATATAGCATACAATAAATCAGATTTCATTAAATCCCAATGCACTTTAAAAAACTGAACACTAATACCATCAGGACCTGGACTAGACTCATCATGTATAGAAAACACTGCCTCTTTTATCTCTTCAAGTTCAATTTTCCTTACTGAATTTCTTTGACCTTGAACATTAATATATGAGACTGGCTGAAAACTAGGAAATCCAGATGAACTTGATCGATCGAACATTGAAGAAAAATAATTAATGGCTTCAGATTCTATACCATTAGGCTTATATAACATACTACCATTAGTATCAATTAAAGCTCTTATCTGGTTGAAATATCTTCTATTTGACATACGAAAATAGAAGAATTTAGAGTTTGTACCACCTTGTTGAAGCCAAGAAATTTTTGCTTATTGTTTTAGACCTTTGAAAATAATATACTGAACATTTTGAAAATCCTTTTTAGCATGCAGATAGTCATCATACAGTTGAAGGTCCTCTGGATAAAGATCCACTTCAGATTCTAAAAGAGAAACTTTTTGCTCTGCAATATGAGGTTAGATTCATTTCTGCTTCTGACTTTATTCCAGTTTTTAAGCTCTGTCTTACAGTTTTTAAGTTTCTGCTGAAACTGATTACTATGGAAACCCCAAAGATTAGAATTTAATCCTTTTTGAATTGCATCATTATACCCTGCATAACAGCACCAATCATTTCTATATCTAAATGTGAATCCCTTTACTTCTTGTGTAGGAATAAGCTCCAATAGAATTGGATTATGATCACTAGATTTTTGTGGAAAAGAAAGAGCTTTCATATGAAGAAACTGATGTAAACACACATTATTCACCAGAATTTTATCAATGTTAGTGGCCACTCCTCTTCTACGCCAAGTAAAGTTAAATCCCAAAGGCTATAGATCTGTCAAACCTGCTTGTATTCCAAATTTTTGAAATTCACTTTTGTGCTTATATGGAATTGGAGCTCCTCCTTTCTTATCATTTGGTGACAAAGGGTTATTAAAATCCCCCATTAAAATCCAAGCATTTCAATATGAAATCGATTCTCTAACAAGGGTTTCCCAGAGAACTAATCTTTCTGCAAATGTATTACTTCCATATATAACTGTAAAAATCATCATAAATCCTCCTTTATATAAAGCAATGACTGTCAAATGTTGAGGAGAGAAACAAATCATATCTAAATGCCAAACATTAGAATCCCAAATTAGTAAAATCCTTCCTGTACTCAAGTCAGAGTTATTTGTCAAAAACTTCCGGTCATTAGGCAATAAAGAATAAAACAAAACCAAATTAACTGGAGATAGTTTGCTTTTAACTAAACCAACCATAGTTGACTTAGTCATATTTAGGAGTGTAAATACTTCTTTCATACGAAAAGATGTATTTGTACCCGTAACATTCCAAGAAATCAACGTCATTTAATAGATGATGAACTCCTCGTAGCTCTTTCAGCACGAGTACGATTTTTTGGTTTTGAACTTTTCAAATAACTTGTATTCTTTTCAACTAAAGAAGAAGTTTCAACTTGCTTTCCTTTATCCTGATTATTCACTCTATCTAATTCCTATATACGATCAGCCACATTTTTTAGCATATCAGGAATCAGAGATTTTGGAAACTTGGATACATTCAGGTCATTAGGAATTTCAGAAGGAGGATTACTAGATTGAGGTGAGTCAGTTATTTGAGATTCAATGTTGTTAGAATTTTCAGATCTTTGAGGTTCAGATATAATATTTTGAGGCTCAGAAATATTATATTGAGATTCATATGCAATATTTTGAACTTCTGTATGTATGTCTGGTGGTTTCCAACGAGGATTTGTAGATTCTTCATGAGATTCATTGTCATGACCAAATAAGCAGCATTGATGGCATTTCATAGGTACAAATTCATACTCAACTGCTATAACTAATTTCTGGTCATTATGTAAGTGAATAGGAATTTCAGTTTTAAGCTCAGTAGTGGTATCCACTAATATTAAGACTCTTGCATATTTAGTATATTTTTTCTTAGCTGTATTAACATCTATCAAGAGAGGTTTTGATATAAAACTAGCCATCATTTGAATATAATCGTTTGTCCACAACTCTAATGCAAGATCTAATAATCTTATCCATATTTGGACCATAGAACTTTGTTTACTATTAAAATCAAAACCAGGGTACCAAATCTTGACATACAATAATCTACCAAAGTAAGAATAAGTAGAACACTCTGTGAGTCGATCCAAATCCTCTTTAAGATCAAACTGGACTACAAAATTGAAGCTAGGAGTTACATGAACATTGAAAGTACCAATAGGCTTCCATACCTTTGTGACATATTCCTTCAGGTTTATAGTAGAAAGCCTGAAATGTATTGGAATCAAAGCAATAGTATTCTTCCATGAGATCTCAAATTTGTTGTATATACTTTCAGGAATAAAGACATGATTAATTTTAATATTCATAGAAAATAAGGGGTGTTATATTCTCCCCTCCTTAAAGGATTTCATCCTCGAAATCTATGAGTTAAGAAGAATGTATCCTAACATCCAACATCCATCTACTCAACCAACAATCACAGGCATCCATTATCCTTAAAAAGATTTCAAACGCTTTCATGATCATATGCATACGTGAGTATATGTCCTTATCTAATGCAAAATCAGGCGGTCTACTGATTCAGTTGATGTATGCAATTACTCCTAATCGTACTTTATATCTTCTACATGAGTGTTGAATCATTCATACAAATGCAACGTCCATATGATAAAACATCAAGTTTCAATCCATATACAAATACATATATGCATATGCAATATGAAAGTGATTGAGCCGATCTAGTATCTAATGTGTGTGTATATGCATCCACCATCAACCACAAGCAGCCACTTGCAACCACTTGCAACCATAAATCATAACATGTTTCAAATACATGTTTACAAACATTGGTTTCTACCTAAGGATTAAGAATAGTACCGAGGAGATATACTTAAAAGATAAATACAAGCATGCATAAACTTATGGAGAAAGAGATCAAGGATGTACCCTCAAAAAGATAAGGGTAGGCTGCGCGTATCTTGTCTTCAGTCTCCCAAGTCGCGTCTTCTTCAGTGTCACTCCATTGTACTTTTACTAGCTTGACCTCACAATTGCGTAGCTTTTTAACTTTTGTTCGCAAGATATGAGTTGGAACTCTTCTCACCGTTGCTTATCTTTCCACTTCTACTTCATCTAGTATGCTCGGCTCCACAACTTCCACAGACGCATGTCAGAACTTTCGTAGATGACAAACATGAAAAACATTATGAGCTCTAGCCAATCTTTTGAGCAACTCTACTCTATAAGCCATCGTCCCAATCCTCTCAATGATTGGAAATGGCCCTACAAACCCTGGTGCCAATTTCCTTACGGATAAAAATCGAATGACATTCCTCAAAGTTGATACTTTAAGGAAAACCTGTCTCCAACCTCAAACTCAAGGTCGATCCTTCTTTCATCTACGTAGGTTTGCTGTCTATCTTGTGTGGTCTTTATTCGTCATCGTATCAATTCCACCTTCTCTGAAGTTTCTCTGATCATGCCGGGACCAAGTATGAGCTTCTCTGTAGATTCCCACTAACAAGTTGGTGATCGGCATGGTCTCCTATATAAGGCCTCAAAGGCTGCCATGACTACGGTGGCTTGGTAGTTGTTGTTGTAGGTGAATTCCGCCAAAGGTAGATGATCCTTCCATGTTCCTTAAAAATCAAGAACGCACAACCTCAAGAGATCTTTTAACACTTTGTTCGCCCTTTCCGTCTGACCATCGGTTTGAGTGTGAGAGGCAGTGCTTAAGCAAAGTTGTGTGCCTACAGCCTCTTGCAGACTCCTCCAAAACTCACTTGTAAAGAAAGGATCTCGATCACTTATATGGTAGAGGGTATCCCATGCAGTCGAACTACCTCTTTAAGATAAATGGGTGCTAATAATGAGGCAGCCCTCCTAATTTTAAAAGTTATTAAGTGAGCGCTTTTAGTGAGTCTGTCAACTATCACCCAAATACTTGTATTGCATCTTCTTGACCTAGGCAACCTGTCTATAAAGTCCATCGAAATTCCATCCCATTTCCACTGTGGGACCTCTAAAGAATGAAGCAGACCACCAGGCTTCTTCTGCTCCGCCTTGACTTGCTAGCATATCAAGCACTTAGAGACAAATTTAGCTACATCCTTTTTCATGTCATTCCAAACGAAAACCCTTTTTTTGTCTTTATACATCTTGTCTCCACCTGGGTGTATGGTCAACTTAGAATGGTGTGCTTATTCGAGAACTGTCTTCACCAAACCCTTGTCCATGGGATACATAATCTTCCATCCCGTCTCAACCAACCCTTGTCATCCATGGAGTATCTATTTAAGGGACCAGAAGTCTCACCTCTAATTAACTTATCCATCATATCAACAATCTGAGGGTCTTCACGTTGTGCAGTTCCTATTGAGTCCAAAAGCGTAGGCCACACCTCAAGTGTTGCTAACAAGCCAAGTTCAAACTCAAAAGAGGGTCTAAAGTCAAAGGTTGCTATGTACTCCAAGTTTTTCCTTTCCACAAAGAGAGGACTTAAGGTCAACTTTTTCCTACTCAAGGAGTTTGCTACCACATTGCCCTTGCCAGGGGTATAAGCAATCTTAAAATCGTATGAGGCAAGAAACTCCATCTACCTTTGTTGTCTTAAAATAAGATCTTTTTGTGAGAAAAGGTACTTTAATAATTTATGGTCAATAAACAATTCAAACATTTCTCCTAGTAGGTAATGATTCCATGACTTAAGAGCGAGAACATTGGCAGTTAGTTCTAAATCATGAGTTGGGTAGTTCTTCTCATGTACCTTCAACTGCCTTCCCCCATAACAAACTACCTTGCCTTGCATCAAGACAGCTCCTAATTCAGTACCGCATGCGTCTTTGTATACTGTAAACATCTTACCCCCATCAGGCATTGTCAGGGCTAGGGCTGTTGTCAGAGTCCTTTTCAATCGTTGGAAAGTAACATCGCAATCCAAATCCCAGGCAAAAGTTAGGTTCTTCTTCTTCAATCTTGTAAGTGGGGCCGAGATCTTCGCAAAGTCTTTAATTAACTTTCTGTAATAGCCTCCTAGTCCGAGAAAACTTTGTACTTCGGTTGCATTCCTTGGAATCTTCCAATCATGCACCGCAACTACTTTTGCGGGATCCACAGCTATCCCCTCTTTGGACACCACATGTCCAAGAAACCTTACTTCATCTTTTTAGAAATGGCATTTGGAGAATTTTGATTTCACCTGATTTGCACGAAGAGTGTCCATAACTTCCCTTAAATGAAAAGCTTGTTCTTCCTCACTTTTTGAGAGAATCAAAATATCATCCACGAAGACCACTACAAATTTATTAAGGATCTCCCTGAACCCCATACTTATCAAGTCTACGAAATAGGCGGGTGCATTTGTCAAGATGAAAGGCATGACAAGCCATTCGAAGAAACCATCCAGGGTCCTGAACACTGTCTTATCTATGTTGTCTTCGGCCACTCTAAGCTGATGGAATCCGGTGTCCAGATCTAGTTTGGATAAAACTGAGGCACCTACAAGCTGGTTGAACAAGTCGTCTATTCTTGGAAGTGGGTGCCTATTCTTCTTGGTCAACTTATTTAGCTCCCTATAATACACGCATAGGCGAAGTGAACCGTCTGCTTTGGTTGCGATCACTACTCGAGCACCTCATTCAGAAATACTCCGCCTTATGAACCCCTTTTTGAGCAGCTCTTTAACTTGCTTTCTGAGCTCCTTCCTTTACCTTGGAGCCATGTGTCTAACGGGTAAAGCAACAAGTTTTGCATTACCAACCTGGTATATGCGGAAGCCTATCTCTCGCTTTGGTGGCAAACCCTTCACCTATTCAAAGACATCCAAGTATTCATGGACTACACTAATAGATTGCAAGGTTTCAACAGACGCATCAAGAGATTCTAGGTAGATAAGCATAACATAATTCATGGGATTACAAGATATTTCGAGAGTATTACCGAGGCGAGCCATAAGTCTAACCACTCCCTTTTCATAATCGAGGTTGGCACCATTACTGGATAACCAATCCATGCCTAGAATCAACCTATAGCTCGTGAAACCCAAAAACATAAGCATTACCTCTAAACCCAACGTTTAGTATATAAATTTCCAAATCCAAACAAATCATTGACAAATAAGTCGAACCCCCAATTGGATTTGAAACAACCATGGGATCCTCTACTATATTGGTATCTGGGTGCAGAGATTTAACTAAAGCAGTAGATATAAAAGAGTGCGATGTGCCAGAATAAAAAAGAGTATGAACAGGATGATCAGAAAGATAAACTAAACTCTCAATAGAAATATTTCTACCTCTTTCTGGCGGAGGTGCTATGAGAGTGTGAATCTGCCCTACAGAAGTAAATCTAGTCCACTGCCCTTGCCTTCTTGGGCAATCCTTAGTCATATGTGCTGTCTCGCCGCATTGTAAACAACCACCCATCTTCCTCTTCTTCTTTCTGCAGTCCTTAATCAGATGTCCAGGTATGCCACAAAAATTACATTTCCTCTTGTCACGGGGTTTGTTATTCTTCCCGCCCTTCTCGGAATTTGTCTTCTTATTCTGTGTTCCCTCCACTTTCTTGTCTAGTGGTCCTTCCACCTTTGTCTCTTTCTTTCCATCCTTGTCTTCCTCCTGTATTAGTGTCATGTCCACCAGTCTCTCATAGGTCGCACCCATATGCATATGGGACATAGCTAGGCTGTGTAGTGGCTCATTCAACCGTTTAACGAAACGGAGAGCCTTTTTATGTGGAGTGTTTACCAACTCTAGTCTCAATCTAGCTAGCTGGTTGAATTGGTTGACGTATTCCTTAATCGATAGGCTTCTCTGTTTGAGTGCTAAGAACTTCTCCATCTGTAGGCTTCGTTCAGCTTGCGAGAGGAACTTCATTTCAAACCTTATTCTGAAATCCTCCCATGTCCCAACTGGTCTTTTAGCATTAGTAACTTCGCACAAGAAAGAGGCTTCGTCCTTAAGTAACCAAACAACCAATTGTATCTTTTGCCAAACGTCCACTTCAAAGATAACAAACAAATCTTTTGTTTCCTTGAGCCAGTTTCTTGCTTCCACGAAGGATTAAGTCCCATTAAAGTTCTTTCCGCCCATAGCTCGAAAGTTTCTACATATCTTCAGAAAGAATTCACATGCGGATGAGGAGGAGGAACTACTGTAGGTAGGGGAGGATGAACGTCTGTTGGGCTTACGACATCAGCCCTTGCCTGTAGATACCTTCTGAACCAGCCGGGTATCTGTACGCCCTTGGGAAGATTAAGATCTCGAAACATGCTGATACGAAAAGAAATGGTTCAAAACAAAGGATAGAAAGATAGTGCGTATGGGTTTGGGGAATATGCCTTTTTAAATAAAACAACACTTGTTAACCTACTTTGTGAACTAGGCTACACAAAGTTAGAAGATCAAGCGATGAAAAACACTCTCTCAAAGGTCGGACCGGATCAAAAATATATGATCATGGAAAAACAGTGCGGAGTAGAAAAAGATGGGCCTTAGATAGAACCTGATAAGTTCAGCGTATCCCTCTCTCTTGCGTGTCTGATCCGAACCTAGGGTAATGACAGTTTCACCCTACGTTTTCCTGAAGAAGCAGGGCGGTTAAGCAACCACTTTGCCCACGTTCAACACTAACTTGATGTGTTGTCACCATCGTATCCCATCTAAATCCAACTTTCATGGGATGGAGGCCACATGTACCCAAATCGGAGCCGCTCCAGAGAGATCTTTCACCAATAAATACACGTCCAAGGCTCATTTGAAGGGACCTTTTGGCTTTTTAAGAACTAAAACTGCTTCATAAACCGAATTTCATCAATTCAAAGAGTAGAAGTAGACGTTGGCTTTTTAACGTCGAACCACTATAAACCGTGTATCTCTTCTTTGATTTTGATTTCATTTCATTAGACTTATTTATGTTTTGGGAGTTAGAGCCATTTTTGGATCTAACATTTTGGTGCTTTCACTGAGAAATATTTGGATTCTCTGCTTTTTGGGATAACCGTTCTACATTTTGGACCTTCAAGTTCAAAGAAGTTAATCCTCCATTTCCAATATTTTCTAGTGTTTGCCAATTAATCACCGAAGAATTGGACATTATGGCTAAGGGAAAAGGAAAGAAGTGCAAGGCACTCGGGAGAATGATGTTAGAGAAGATCAACAGGCCATCGACTCGACGAGGTCACGGGGACAGAGTTCTGGAACGGTCCAATCCGAACCGGATGTTCCGAACCAAACAGATCAAGAGAATCCAAATAGTCCCGGAAGCACTATAGCTGCAAAGACCCCCCCTCCGAACCGATCTGACTCCGGTGCCTTACCCCGATCCGACCGGAACAAGGATGATGTTGGTACCTCTACTCGAGCACCCACCAATGCTCTGATGCCGGCCGCAACGACTAGTGATCAACCTGCTTCATCTGCACCTATCACGCACGGAGACTTTTTGTGTTTTCTTGACATGCTTGAGAGTACTAGAAATGCGTTGGAAGCCCATAAATGTGATAGTCTTCGCATGTAAGATAACATGATCATCATGAGTAGGGAACTTAGTGAGCTCCGGAGACAAAAGACACGTTCTCCAACAAGTCGCCTTACTGTAGAATATTCATTTTCTTCGGATGAAGAACGTCCTCGTGAAAGAAGGCCACTTGAGCGACCTCAAAATCATTATCAGTTGACCTTTGGATCCTTGGTATCCCGTGAAGATGCTGCTCGTGTGTTAGGACCTAATGACCCGAGCCTGATAGAACCTATGTTGCTGCCCATGCATTGATCCCACGTTCTACCTAAGGATCCTAGTATTACTAATCCTACACAACAATAACTTCTCCAATCACTTCATCCCGTGAATGACCAGGAGTGGAGGGAACAAAGTAAAGCAGCTGCAGCTAGAAACAGGAGGATATCCCCTAATTAGGAGCAAAGGGGTAATCCGAACATTAGGACCAGAGAGCTTGAGCAAACATTAACTAATGTCGATTTATGGGCAATGGTGCACCAAATCATGTCCGAAATCCGACGATACACCATTGAGGACTGGGGAATTGAGCGAAGTCACCCCCCTTCACAGATGATATATTGAACTTCCAGTTCCCTCGGCGATTTAACTTGCCACAGATGGATCGGTATTCAGGGAGAACTGACCCAGGACAAGATATGATGAGGTATGCATGGTTCATGAATGCCGAAGCAGCTCCAGACGCTGTAAAATGCAAGGCCTTCCCGATTTATCTAGAAGATGTGGCATTAATGTGGTTCACCTGACTCCCTCCTCGGTCGATATCAACTTTTACAAAATTGAGTGAACGCTTTATGAACCAGTTTCGACTTCATGCCCGAAAAACTAAAAGTGCCAAAGAATTGTCAAGGATTAAGCAAGCTCTAGGCGAATCTTTGAAATTGTATTTAGATCGCTTCAACCTGGATGTCACCGAAGTCAGTGATCCTCATAAACCCACTATTTTGATGGCCTTAATAGAAGGAGTCGACCCGGACACAGAATTCGTGGATTATCTATCCGGAAAACCACCCCCACTAGGGAATTGTTCTATGAAAAGGCCAATATTCGCTTAAGGCGAGAGGAAGCTCATGCAAATAGAAAGAGAATGTCTGAAGGGTCCTCAAGGGAAGGCGTCCAAAAAAATGTTGCTATGAAGCAATCTGGTGATAGCTCGGGGAAGGTTGAGGTGAAAGTCGGCAACCAGAACAGAGGTAATAACAACAAAGATGGCAACGAAAATAGAAGAAATAGAAATTGAGGGAACAGCGCCAGCAAAAGGCCTCAATTTCAAACTTCTGAGAACTATTCGACGTTGAGCGACACATTGGAAAACATTTATCTGCATATATACAACGTATTGCAATATAAAAAGCCATAACATAAAGACTTAACCGAAAAAGAGATCGCTACGGGAAAGTTTTGTTTGTTCCACGGATCCCACGGTCATTCTACCAAAGAATGTTGTCATTTGAGAGATGTAATTGAGAATTTGCTACAGGAAGGGAAGCTAGACAAGTACAAGGTTTCCCCACGGGACCAAGGGCAAGGAGGGCAAACCCCGAACCAAAATCAGCCTACTACCAAACCCACAGCCCAACAGAAAGGTAAAGGGATCGTTATCAATACCATTATAGGCGGACCTCATCTAGCTAGCCATAGTTTCTAAGCAATGGATTAGTACGTTAATGCCTCCAATCACTTTGAGGTAGGAGAATGCAGTAACCTCAAACACATTACTCCAGTGAAACAACAAAAGACAATGACATACAATGTCATATTCCGTGGTAGAGATACTGAAGACCCGCTGGTATTTGCCATAGCCATCGGCATTGCTTTAGTCCATAAGGTGTTGGTGGATAACGGAAGCTCTGTTAATATGCTCGTCAAGAAAGCCTTTGAACAAATGAGGCTCGAAGCGAAAGACTTAAAGCCCGGCGAAGGATGGATACGGGGCTTCAATGGGCCATCAACGTCTCCGATGGGCTACGTAGAATTACCAGTGACATTAGGAAAAGGAGATTGCCAGAGAGTGAGAATCCTGCCATTTGTAGTTTTGGATGTTGAGTCACCTTACAATGCCTTCCTGGGTCGACCGGCCCTCGCAGAGTTTAGGGCATGTATTGCAACTTGGTGTCTACTGCTTAAATTCCAGACTGACGCAGGAGTAGGGGTGATGAGAGGTGACCAAGCTACGGGACGAGCTTGCTACAAACAGAGTTGAAGATGCTAATGAAGGGATTGATTATAGAACCCAAGGACGTTTCTCCCCCTTCGAAGGAAAACTCAGCATAACAATTAAGGGGTCCAGCCCCAAGAGAGTCGACCAGAGATGTGCTCGAGGATATAGATCCTAGAGAGGATAAGGAACCTGAGGACAGAAAGGCGACTCCCAATGAAACAATAGTGGATATCTCCATCAACGGCGCGGATCCGACAAAAGTACGGAAGATTGGATCACAGCTAGATCCAATTCGAGCAAAAGAATTGGCCAACTTTTTGAAGGCAAATATGGACGTATTTGCCTGGACTCACGCTGACATGTGTTGGATATCGCCTACTATTATGAGCCACTCTTTGAGCATCAATCCAAAACACGCGCCGGTCAAGCAGAAAAGACGGATGTTAGGCCCAGAACGGTCAGCAGGCTTAAAGGGAGAGGTAGATAAATTGAAGGATAATGGATTTATTAAGGACTCGAAATATCCAGACTGGATATCGAATCCTGTCCTTGTCAAAAAATCTAACGGGAAGTGGCGTACATGCATTGACTTCTCTGACTTGAACAAGGCTTGTCCGAACGATAGCTTTCCTCTTCCTAGGATTGATCAACTAGTGGACTCAATGGCCGGACATGAGCTCCTATCCTTATGGATCCCTATTTGGGACACAATCAAATTCCCATGCACATACCAGATCAGGAAAATTCAAGTTTCATCACAGACTTGGGGTTATATTGCTATGTTGTAATGCCATTTGGATTAACGAAAGTAAGAGCCACATATCAGCACTTGGTCAACCGCATGTTCTACAATTATATCGGGAAAACCGTGGAAGTCTATGTGGATGACATGCTTGTGAAGTCTAGACAGTTTTCCGTTCATACAAAACACTTTGTAGAGATGTTTGGCATTCTGCGAAGTTATGGGATGAAGTTGAACCCACTAAAATGTTCGTTTGGGATCGCGTCTGGGAAGTTCCTCGGGTTCATCATGAGTTCTCGATGTATTGAGATAAATCCTAGTCAGATAGCAGCAATAAGGAATATTGAAGCACCACGAAAGATTAAGGACGTTCAAAGCCCGGCAGGAAAAGTTGCTGCATTAAGCAGGTTTATGTCCAAAGCCACAGATAAGTGTGTCCCTTTCTTCGATTTGATAAAACGGGGGAAACGTAACTTCGAATGGGCTCCCGATTGTGTAGAGGCTTTCCAGAATCTATTAGACTTATTAAGAAGCCCCCGATATTGTCAAAACCCATGGATCATGAGGATTTATTTGTCTATCTGGCAGTGTCATCTCATATTGTCAGCACAACATTGGTGCGTGAAGAATACAAGGTCCAGAGGCATGTATACTATGTAAGCAAGAAGCTAGCCGCTGCAGAACGAAATTATCCGAGAATAGAAAAACTTGCTTATAGCCTCTTGATTGCCTCACGAAATCTCTGTCACTACTTTCAGGCTCACCCGATAGTTGTATACACCGATCAACCTCTAAGACAAGTATTGCAAAAACCCGAAGCATCGGGGCGGTTACTTAAATGGAATATCGAGTTGAGTCAATTAGATTTGAATTTTCAACCACGAGGATCAATAAGGGAGCAGGCCTTGGCCGACATCATAGAAGAATTCACGATTCCCGAAGAGGAAACGGTGGACAACAAGGTTGCTGCTTTAGAGAAAGAGTTAGAGCTTAATCCATGGAAGTTATACACGGACGGGGCCAAGAATGATCGAAGATCCGGCGCCGGAGTTGTTTTGATCACTCCTGAATGACGATCTATTTACTACCCCCTGCGGTTGGAATTTCCTGCCACCAATAACGACTTCGAGTATGAAGCCCTGATTACCGGGTTAAAACTCGCCAAGGAGTTAAGAGTAAAAACACTGGACATACTTTGTGATTCCAAGATAGTTGTCTGTCAAGTACGAGAGGAGTTTGTGACCAAAGGACCTCTGCTTGTTACTTATCTTAAAAAAGTAAAGGAATTATTGGGAAATTTGGAGCATTACAGCATAACACACATTCCAAGAGTAGAAAATCAGGAAGTAGACTGGTTGGCAAAACTAGCAAGTTCTGACAACCCTGAGGAAACTGAAATGGTTCCAATAGAGAAATTGGAGTCACCAAGTTTCGACCTAATGCAGGTGGAACTAGCCCTAAAAGTCGAGCCAGAGAGGGAGCCATGGATGACGCCTATCAAGAACATCCTCAAGAGCGGAATTCTCCCATTGAAGAAAAGTGAAAGACGAGCTGTAACACGTAAGGCTGCAAGATACGTTTTACATGACGACGTCCTTTCTCACCAAGGGTTTTCCATGCCCCTACTGCGGTGTATCGCACACGACGACATCAAACGTGTATTGCAGGAAGTACATGAAGGTGAGTGTGGAGACCACACCGGGGCCAAACTCTAGCAAAGAAAGTATTGCGGTATGGATATTTTTGGCCCATCGTGAATAAAGACGCAGCTGATTATTCACAATGCTGCGACAAATGTCAAAGGTTCGCCAAAACTCCCCGAGCACCCCCAACCCGCCGTAAGTCAATGGCAAGCCCATGGTCGTTTGCTATGTGGGAAATCGATATTATTGGAGTGTTACCCATCGCCAGAGGAGCAGCAAATTACTGGATCGTCATCGTGGATTATTTCACGAAGTGGGTGGAAGGTAAACCCCTAACCACGATCACGACGTGGAAGGTGATAAGTTTTGTGGTCAGAAACATTATCTGTCGATTTGGGATACCGAAGACCATTATAACTGATAATGGGACACAGTTCGGCAGCGCCGAATTCAGAAACTTTTGTCAGAAATACAAGATCGAGAAATGGTATACCACTTTAGCTCACCCGCAGACAAATGGGCAGGTTGAAGCAATAAACAAAGTCATCAAAACTATTCTTAAGATGCGGTTGGAACGGGCCAAAGCCAAGTGTGTGGATGAGATGCTGCTAGCTTTGTGGGCCTACAGAACAACCTTTAAGGCGGCGAATGGCCATACTCCCTTTTTGCTCTCCTTCGGATCAGAGGTAGTGATCCCGGTGGAGCTCGTTGTCCCCTCTCATAGGGTGACATACTATGACCAATGACGAATAGACAACTCCTCCTAGAGTCTCTTGGCATGGTTGAAGAGAAAAGAGACGAAGCTGACTTGCGTGCCTTAAGATATCGACACCAAGTAGCAAATTATTATGATAGAAAACTTCACTTTAAGACTTTTGAACTAGGAGACTTAGTGTTAAAATGAATCTGGACTTCAAACCAGTTGGGTCCAAAGTGGGAAGGACCATATGCAATCCAACAGAAGCTTGATACAGGAGCCTTCAAGCTAACGACCGTGGATGGCGACGAGATTCCCAGAGCTTGGAATGCTCAGCACTTGCGGCGATATCTGAGCTAAATATGCGATGTTTTCCTTTTGTTTTTACAGACTTTGTAAAAAGGTACGACTTGCCTTAAAAAGTTTGTTTATATGAATCAAGAATTATGAAGTGGAGTAGGATACGACTTAGCTGAACCACTATAAAATATCGTGTGTCGTTTACTTTCCTGCATTATGTTTATCTTCAGTAATTATGCTATCATGACTATGACACACAAATCATTAAATTAAACTTAAAAAATTGGAGGCAATTTGTGTGTAGGGGCAAACGAAATGACCGTTTGCATAATAAGATAGAAGGAATGGGAAGACGACGTTCCTAACTCTAACTCTTATGAATCGAGAGAGAGTATGAAGGACAGGAAGACGACGTCCCTTGAGGCGTGAAGGTGCAACCCGATAAGAGACTGCCTCGATAATACTCTAACCTAGTTATGAGACAGGAGAGTATAAAGATGCTAGAACAATAAGCATCAATGACAAAAGAAATGTAGTCCCGCTAGAGTGTCGGGGGCAACTGAATGTTGAATCTAATGATTGGGGGCATATACATACACATGTTCCCTTGATAATGACTTTATTGTATAACTGTGATGTGACATGCTATTTATCTACATTTCTACTTAAATAATAAATTTACAAATATTTGACATTACAGGGAACAAACTACTTTATTCACAAACATGTGAGTTTATACAGAAAAACTAAGCAAAAGATGCAAGGGCCGCACTCGCTACAACAATAACGGACCAGTGAAATATCAAAACAAAAGACAAAACGCGTTTTCACTTGGATTTCGGAGTAGACTTTGTCTTCTTGGTAGCCTTGAGATTTTCCTTCTCTTCCTTCTCAGTCTCATTGAAAATACGCTTTGGTTTCTTCTTCCCCGGAACTGTGACAATTGGATCAACAGAAGATTTTTTAGCAAGTTCCCCAGTGGTTGATCTAGTTGAAAGTTTAACGACTAACCTTGAGCCAGGAGGTACTGTCGCAAGAGGCTTAAGCTTTTCAGGATCTATCTCCTCAACTTTCAATTGCATACGCTTATCTTGCTTGGCCTTCATCTTGGCCAAACTCAGATCATCGACATTCCCAGTATCGCAGTTATAGTAATATCGGGGTCTTCATCATGCCCATCATTAACGCTGTTATCTTTCAAAGCAGCTATTATTTCATTGTCATGAGGTGTTTCGGTGTTAGGTGGTACAGAAGCCTTGTCGACAACCTCCTGTCTCGTGCCCTCGTCATACTTTCCTGGTTCTGTACCAGCTACTTCATCCTGTTTCCCCCCAGGTCTCATCACTAGACTTTTTACCCAGAGACATCTTTTGTGAATCGTCGGTCCTCTCAACTGGCTTAGTATGTACAGAGCGAGAAGCAATAGTTATTAACTCAGGAGAAAATATGGGGCTTTCAATTGTCTGTCTGATAACATGACCAGAGGTTGAAATATCTTTGGTGAATTAAGGCGAAAAGGTAGAAATACCTTCAGCAGACTTCTCGACTTGAACGATAGTAACTTTGGTGGTAGACTCAATTATAGGAGACAAAAGAGAAGCCTCAAGAATTCTTGGCCTTTCCGAGTCATATTCCTCTACTCCAATGACCTCAGTTGTAGTAGAAGAGGAGCCGTCTTCGATGGAATTTTTTCCTTTGGCCTGACGCTTCTCCTCCTCCATGGCAGCAGCAATAAGTCTACGCCCTTCGGCCAAGCGCACTAATTACTCACATCTAAGTAATGTGTCTATACCTTATTTTCGTCAATCGAATCCACTCCGAGTTTTTCTTTCTCCCATTCGACCAGCTGGTCCCATGCATACACGAGGGGAGTGGGATAGTCCTTAAGCCAAGCAAGGTCTCGGTGATGGATCACCTGAGCAAAGAATCTGTAGCAACTCGCACCTTCGTTCATGCAGGATATTGTCCGCAACTTAGCCACCGTATAGGTGTGGGGTTTTGTTCCTCAAAAGCCCTCATCGTTAGTAAGAGATGTACTCTACTATATAAGTACCTACTTCACATAGGCTTCCATGATGTGGGACTTAGGGATGTTACATTCTACGCTCCTACAGAGCCCAACGTCGCCGTTGGCTCACAAACACCTCACCTAGGCGTTGTGGTCCACACAGGAGCCGCAATTCCGGCTGGGTATTGGCTCTGATACCACTGTAAAAACTCGCACCTCCGTTCGTGCAAGATACTATCCCGAACTTAGCCACCGTATAGGTGTGGGGTTTTGTTCCTCAAAAGGCCTCGGCGTTAGTAAGAGATGGACTCTACTATATAAGTACCTGCTTCACATAGGCTTCCACAATGTGGGACTTAGTGTAACACCCCACGTCCGTTAAGGTCACTCACAAAGGGAATGCCTTAACTTTGGTGAAGCATTATAAGTAAACAGAACAGAAAACTTACAAGACAGATACATAAAATAGTACTAAAAAATTTAATACTTTATTACAGCGGAAAACAAAAATCAGTTTGGTTACACCTTTCAGAATCACTTTAACAAAACTCAAGTATATATATATACACATATATATATATATATATATGTGTCAGCCTTGTTCAAAAGCCCTTAGTGTTCAAAACTTTAAATTCATAATCCTCACCGATGATGCCTTAAGAAGACAAGCCATACTTTAAGCACTTCAAGCACTCTAAGTATGAAGAAAGATCTGGATTAAGCTAGAGTATTCCCTCCTTGAAAACCTGGGGGGAGGGGGAAATGGAAGAAAAGAGGCGAAACAACAAGGGTCGGACATAAAGTCTGGCAGGTCCAGTGACTTTCAGTTATGAACAGATAATAATGTCATGGCATGCAAATAAAACTGGATGACTGATAATAGGAAACAACTATAACAGATATACTTAGGTTAAACAGAAGAAACAGGATGATATTACATTTCACTTCTCTGCACTAATACTAGTATAAGAGGAATAGGTTTTACCCTAATGTCTAAACAGAAACAGAAACAGAATAATGGGCCTTTACCACCCTAACAGAAGGTACAAAAACATAATGCTAATAACGGGCCTTTACCACCCGAATAGAAAGTACAGAAACAGAATTCTAGTAATGGGCCTTTACAACCCGAACAGAGACAGAAACGGAAACAGAATAATCCCTACGGAAACAGAATGTTAGAATTAGGTGTACACTAGTAAATGGGCCTTTACCACCCCAACAGACGGTACCACGCAGAAACAGACAGGTGTTACCACCCAATAGAAACAGACGGTACCCCACAAAACAGACAGAACTAAGTGTACCCTAAATACTACCCCACGCGATCGGCTCCCTAATACATAAATACCCTGTGCCAGCAGCATAAAAGGGTGTATCATTCCCTAAAGTGGCAACCTTTGACTGACACAGACCTATTTATAGATGTCACGGCGTCTTACATCCTTAGAGGCAGACCAAGATCCACGCACGCACATGACCCGGTTGGAACGCACCATCAACACCCCTCGCCATTATCAGAATGAACCGCTTATAATTAGTTCAGTTGCGTGCCCGGACCCTACCTACTGTTTGGTCAAAGTATTGATACCAGAAAGGGTTACTGACTAATTTGGGTCCCAAACAATAGAAGACACAAGTAATTTCCCTCCTAACCTTGTGTCCCCAGACTAACAGATTTCAGATTAACTTGTTTACAAGTTCAAAAAAACAGAGTTCAAGTCAACTAGTTCACAGATCAGAAAATCATGTTAACAAGTTTTCAGACTAACGGATCAGATGTACAGATTTAACAGACTTACAGATGGTCTAACTTTGTATTGGGCCTAAAGATTCAAGAAACGGGTTTGTTAAATTCATCAGTCTAGTTGGTTTAACCCTATCCACCCAATACGTTTTAGACATCTTATTTATCTCTGATTTGCATTAATTAAATATTAACGCACAGACCTCTCACATTAGGTCGGTAGCTTGTGGCCGCTGGATATGCCGGGTGGTTCCGGGAAGACTTCTGCCAAAAGCCAGACCTAACCTCGTGTCTAAGCATATTTTAGTTATGCCTACGACCTCTCACATTAGACTGACAATTTGCGGTCGCTGGTTAAGCCGGTTGGTTCTGGGCAGGCTTCTACCGCAAACGGAGTCTAACCTCGTGTCATAGACACTTCATTCCATTATAGAAAATATCAGATTAATTATGTCCATTTAGCAGATTTAACTTCTTTACAAGTTATGGCAGATTATCCAAAGTTCTATTAACATGTTTTGCTCAATTTTAGATCGAGCCTCCAAATTACAATTATTCAGCTTTCAACAGATTAAGCAATTCAACAGATTTAGCAGATAATAGATCTAGCGGATTCGGCAATATAACAGATCTAGCAGATTAGGCAATATAACAGATCTAGCAGATTGGGCAATATAACAGATTTTAAACATTACTTAAAGTTTCATTGACATATCTTGCCAATTATAAATTATGTCTAAATTCACATGCCTAAATCACGGTCATGATTCATAATATAACATATGCCCAAATTTTTAGCATGGTACAGAAAATTCCCCAAAAATCCTAATCATGGTTCACATATAAGTTATGCCAAATATAGCCATTGATTTCAATGCATGTCACATATCCAAAAATCCCCATTTAGGTGTATTCACACTTAATAGTCATCAAATCTTAATATAGATTTTTACACCTAAGTCATGTGCAAATTAATTCTCCTACTTCCAAATGACAGACTGTCAGATTTAATATGCCCAGGTCTAGATCTTACATTTTTAACATATGTTCTTTATGTTCTAAATCACAATAATGGTCTTCTTCCAAGTCATAAATTGTCTTATGCAATATGCCTCAAACTTATGTCCTGAAATACAACATGCGTTGTTTCCTCAAATCAGTTACAAATCAATTATGCCTAAATATGCCTCATTCAATATTCTTCCCAAATTTAGCGTTTATGCGTTCATCTCTTATGAGATTTGGCTCAGGCTCGTGGTAGCCTGACTACCAATCAAAAAGAAAGAGAGGAGGAAGAAATACAGAACAAACAGGCTAATAACAATAAAACAGAGGAACAGATCTGATAAATAGAAAAAGGGCCTAATCTCAGATTCAGAATCATTATCATGCTAGGATCATAATTAAATTTCATATCAGAAAATAACTACACTTGCCTTTCGTGGCTAAAGAAAAGGATTATAAATCGAATTTGATGCAGAAACGCTGATTAATCTTCTTCGATTGTTGTTGCAGCTCTAAACTTTAATTTGAATTGTGAATGAACACTTGAGATTAGATTTAGTGGCGGCGGCTAGGGTTTAAGAGAGAGTTTGGTAGCATAATGGTGTCATAGACAATATTTTATGAATTAGGGTTAGGTTAATCACATATTTAAAGGTGTAGAGAGTGTTTCAGAACCATTAGATCACCGTAGAATCCATCAGGTCCGTCCAGCACATCAAAAATCGTCATTAGACGTCTCTAGAACCCTGTGCAGGTTTCTGGCTCGACATGGGCGCACTTCCCAAGCGCGCCAGTGTATTTTTGTGCTGGCGCACTTCACGAGTGCGCCAGTGCATTTCTGGTCTGTTTCCGGTTTTTCTATCTAACTTCGTTCATCCATATCTCCTTCATACGGTATCCGTTTTATGCAAACTCGGACTCTATCTCAAGCAGAATTCCGAGACGAACGAAATGGCGCAACCCGTTTCCCCTAATTCTTCTATTATAATTTAATTATTCTCAGATTTGTTATTCTTATGTTCACGGAAAATACGGGGTGTTGCATTCTCCCCTCCTTAAAGGATTTCATCCCCGAAATCTTCAAGTTAAGAAGAATGTGTCCTACCATCCAATCACCTATCTACTAAACCATCGTCCACAAGCATCCATTGTCCTTAGAAACTTCTAATTTTGTATCATGTATGAACATATGCAAAAGTGTGTGTATATGTTTCTTATCTAATGCAAAGATCAGGTGGTCTACCAATTCAGTTGACCTCCTTAATGCGAATTATGTCAGTGCCATGAGTCCAACATGTATGTTATTTTCCTATTTGATACATATCATTTCTATATGAGTGCACAACCATTCATTCATATGCAACATCCATGTGCTGAGTCAACCATTTTGCATTCATAAGGATAAAAAAATGCACATACATCCATATGCAGTATGAGAATGTTTTTGAGCCGATCTAGTGCCTAGTGTGTCTGTATATGCATCCAAGAGCAGCCACTAGCAACCACTTGCATCCACTTGCAACCATCAAACATAACATTTCTCAAACACATGTTTAAAGCCAATAGTTTCTACCTAAAGGTCCAAGACTCGATCAATAGGATATAGCCAAGTGATAGAAGTAAGTACAACTAAAACAAAAGCTATGTTCCCATTAGACATCGGTTAAGAGAATAGTTCCCTAAGTCTCAACCCCGAAGACCGAAATCAACATCAGATTGACACTCAGAGAATTACTCCCATTAAACAATGTCCAAGCTGGAAATCTACTCCACGCTTCGAGTAAAAACGTATATCCTTTACAGAAATATTCGGATACTTACAGACTACTGGTACAGATCGGATTATCAAATGATTTTTAGAAAACTAAGCATTGACAAAACCCAGAATATATGCGTCATAGCCAACTTAATGCCCAACACAGATACCCTCAAACCCCAACTTGTCACTAACAGATGAGTCGTAACCCTTATGGGTTTTGAGACAACAGCGGAATCAGAAACAAGACTAGTATTAAAGTGCAGAGACTTAACTACAGAATCAAAATGCTAGAATCAGAAAGAGTTCTTCTTACTAATCAGATTAGGAAGTTAAACCTTCTCAGAAGTTTTCCTACCTCAAAGGTACCAACAAGTCCTCCCCTTCCTTCTTGTTTTGATAACGGTCTTAGTCCCGTGAAGCGATTTTCCACCCACCGTACGGAAGTTCTTACGTATCTTAGAAAAAAACATCTATACGCGGAAGAAGAGATTAAAAAGGGAAAGAGGAAGGGATTCGAAACAAAGAATCGGAAGAAAGATATCTGGCTTTTGGGGATTATGTTTTTCAAAATAAACTTTTCTTTTGAAAATAGTTCCTTTTAAAACCTTTTTGAAAATATTTATCAAAAACTTCTATCTAATCTGGTAACCTTCAGCTCTGAAACCAAGTGTAACACCCCACGTCCGTTAAAGTCACTCACAAGGGGAATGCCTTAACTTAGGTGAAGCATTATAAGTAAATAGAACTGAAAACTTACAAGACAGATACATAAAATAGTACTTGAAAATTTATAATTTTATTACAGCGGAAAACAGAAATCAGTTTGGTTACACCTTTCAGAATCACTTTAACAAAACTCAAGTATATATATATATATCAGCCTTGTTCAAAAGCCCTCAGTGTTCAAAACTTTAAATTCATAATCCCCACCGTACTTTAAGCACTTCAAGCACTCCAAGCAGGAAGAAAGATCTGGATCAAGCTAGAGTATTCCCTCCTTGAAAACCTAAGGGGGAACGGAAAAAAAGAGGCGAAACAACAAGGGTCAGACATAAAGTCTGGCAAGTCCAGTGACTTTCAGTTATGAATATATAATAATATCATGGCTTGCAAATAAAACTGGATGAGAGATAACAGGAAACTGGAATAACAGATATACTTAGTCTAAACAGAAGAAACATGATGATATTACTTTTCACTTCTCTACACTAATACTAGTATAACAGGATTAGGTGTTACCCTAATGTCTAAACAGAAACAGATAAAGAATAATGGGCCTTTACCCACCTAACAGAAGGTACAGAAACATAATGCTAATAATGGGCCTTTACCACCTGAACAGAAAGTACAGAAACAGAATGCTAGTAATGGGCCTTTACCACCCGAACAGAGACAGAAAAAGAAACAGAATAATCACTACGGAAACAGAATGTTAGAATTAGGTGTACACTAGTAAATGGGCCTTTACCATCACAACAGACGGTACCACGCAGAAATAGACAGTTGTTACCGACTAACAGAAACAGACGGTACCCAACAGAACAGACAGAACTAAGGGTATCCTAAAACCTACCCCACGCGATCGGCTCCCTAATACATAAATACCTTGGGCCGGCCCCACAAAAGGGTGTATCATTCTCTAAAATGGCAACCTTTGAATGACACAGACCAATTTATAGATGTCACGGCATCTTACATCCTCAGAGGCAGACTGGGATCCATGCACGCACATGACCCAGTTGGAACGCACCATCAACACCCCTCGCCATATTCAGAATGAACCGCTTATAATTAGTTCAGTAAGCGTGCCCGGACCCTACCTACTGTTGGGTCAAAGTTTTGATACCAGAAAGGGTTACTGACTATATGGGTCCCAAATAACAGATGACACAAGTAATTTCCCTCCTAACCTTGTGTCCCTAGACAAACAGATTTCAGATTAACTTGATTACAAGTTCAGACATACAGAGTTCAAGTCAACTAATTCACAGATCCGATAATCAAGTTAACAAATTTTCAGATTAACGGATCAGATGTACAGATTTAACAGTCTTATAGATTGTCTAACTTTGTATTGGGCCTACAGATTCATGAAACGGGTTTGTTAAATTCATCAGTCCAGTTGGTTTAACCCTATCCACCCAACACGTTTAAGACATCATATTTATCTCAGATTTGCATTAATTAAATATTAATGCACATACCTCTCACATTAGATCGGTAGCTTGTGGCCGCTGGATATGCCGGGTGGTTCCTGGCAGACTTCTGCCACAAGCCAGACCTAACCTCGTGTCTAAGCATATTTTAGTTATGCCTACGACCTCTCACATTAGACTGACAATTTGCGGTCGCTGGTTAAGCCGGTTGGTTCCGGGCAGGCTTCTACCGCAAACGGAGTCTAATCTCGTGTCATAGCCACTTCATTCCATTACAGAAAATATCAGACTAATTATGTCCATATAGCAGATTTAACTTCTTTACAAGTTACAGTAGATTATCCAAAGTTCTATTAACATGTTTTGCTCAATTTTAGATCGAGCCTTCAAATTACGATTATTCAGCTTTCAACAGATTAAGCAATTCAACATATTTAGCAGATAACAGATCTAGCATATTAGGCAATATAACAGATCTAGAATATTAGGCAATATAACAGATCTAGCAGATTAGGCAATATAACAGATTTTAAACATTCCTTAAAGTTTCATTAACATATCTTGCTAATTATAAATTATGTCTAAATTCACATGCCTAAATCATGGTCATGATTCATAATATAACATATGCCCAAATTTTTAGCATGGTACAGAATATTCCCCAAAAACCGCAATCATGGTTCACATATAATTTATGCCAAATATAGCCATTGATTTCAATGCATGTCACATATCCAAAAATCCCCATTTAGGTGTATTCACACTTAATAGTCATCAAATCTTAATTTATATTTTTACACCTAAGTCATGTGCAAATTAATTCTCCTACTTCCAAATGACAGACTATCAGATTTAATATGCCCAGGTCTAGATTTTAAATTTTCAAAATATGTTCTTTATGTTCTAAATCACAATAATCCTCTTCTTCCAAGTCATAAATCGTCTTATGCAATATGCCTCAAACTTATGTCCTGAAATACAACATGCATTGTGTCCTCAAATCAGTTACAAATCAACTATTCCTAAATATGCCTCATTCAATATTCTTCCCAAATTTAGCGTTTATGTGTTCACCTCTTATGAGATTTGGCTCAGGCTCGTGGTAGCCTGGTTATCAATCAAAAAGAAAGAAAGGAGGAAGAAATACAGAACAAACAGGCTAATAACAATAAAACAGAGGAACAAATCAGATAAATAGAAAAAGGGCCTAATCTCAGATTCAGAATCATTATCAAGCTAGGATCATAATTAAATTTCATATCGGAAAATAACTACACTTGCATTCGTGGCTAAAGAAAAGGATTATAAATCGAATTTGATGCAGAAACGCTGATTAATCTTCTTCGATTGTTGTTGCGGCTCAAAACTTTAATTTGAATGGTGAATGAACACTTGAGATTAGATTTAGAGGCGATGACTAGGGTTTAAGAGAGAGTTTGGTAGCATAATGGTGTCATAGACAATATTTTATGAATTAGGGTTAGGTTAATCACATATTTATAGGTGTAGAGAGTGTTTCACAACAATTAGATCACCCTAGAAGCCATCTGGTCCTTCCAGCACATCAAAAATCGTCATTAGAACTCTCTAGAACCCTGTGCGGGTTTTTGGCTCGACATGGGCGCACTTCCCAAGTGCGCCAGTGTATTTCTGTGCTTGCGCACTTCACAAGTGCTCCAGTACATTTCTGGCCTGTTTCCGGTTTTTCTGCCTAACTTCGTTCGTCCATATCTCCTTCATACGTTATCCGTTTTATGCAAACTCGAACTCTATCTCAAGCAGAATTCTGAGACGAACGCAATGGCATAACCCTTTTCCTCTAATTCTTCTATTTTAATTTAATTATTCTCAAATTTGTTATTCTTATGTTTACAGAAAATACGTGGTGTTACACTTAGGGATGTTACAGAATCCGACCAAGGTTTCACCACTCTCGTCAATCTCCCTTTGAGCGTCTTTCAGCTGTTCGTTGACTTCCTCAACTTGTTGCAAAGCCATAGTTACATTTCCTTCAACAAGAGCCGCCCTCTTTTCAGATTCCAACAACTTAGCCTCGAGCTCCACGTTCTTTTTGGCTAAATCTGCTTTCTTTTGAGTGAGACGAGTACTCTCAGATTTTGCATCCTCAGCCTACTTATTTAAATCTATCTGCTCCTGACTATGGGATTCAAGCTCGGAATAACACTGCTTTTGTAATTCCTCGAGCTGCTTCTTATAATTATCTACATCGTGTTGTACAAGAGCAAGCCTAGCTTGGGCATCCTCCAGATCTTTCTCCAAGTTTTTGATGGCCCTCGCATCATAATCAGCAGCGTCGGCCATGGTTTTTACATCTTCCAACAGATCATTAATGATTTTAGAGAGGGTCTTCTCATACTTCTTCATTTCTTTATATTGTTCATTCATGAAATCTATAATAGCCTTGACAGCATTGGCCTAATCAGATTTAATCGGTTTGAGTTTTGGGACAAAGTGCATGTGCCCGAAATGGTATTCGGGAAATTGCTGCCTCAGAATTTCCAATCTGGCCTGGTTCTCGTCGTTGAGAATAACCGGCCTTGTGGTAGTTATGTCAATAGTGCGACGAGACAGCTTCGTGATAAGTCATTTCTTCCTAGCATCTTTCCCCGATTCTGGTTGTTTCCCTTTTTGATCAGAAACCCTTTTTGAAGTATCATCTTGAGGAATCGTGCCCTTATATGAAGCAGGAGGCTTAGCACTTTACTTTTCTTTCTCATGATCTGAAGAATGAATCTTGTGTTTGTCTGAACCATTGTGGTGTGGGGATCGAGAAAGGGAAGGTCGATAAAGCTTTGGATGTCGATCTCTCTTGTCGTCTCTACCCCTGCTCTTATACCGATCATGCTTATCGTCGGGATCTATTGCGGGTATACCCGAACGAACATCTCGCATATGATATCGTTGCCTCCCCATTTGACATATAAGAAGAAATGAAAGAATATTAGGGTCAACATTAGCATAAAGCTCAAGTGTTGTGACATGCAGTGCTAGAGTGCCATGTGTATCCTAAATGAGGTTCCCCAAAAACAGACCGGAGCCCAGATTGATAGTCTCCTCAGTCTTTACAGGAGTAATCTCTTCCTCGGAAGTAAAAGTGAGAGGATTTGTTGGAAAATCCTCTGGAGATTAAAAAGTTTCGGGCAGGGGAAGATCCCCCAAGCCACGAAATGTGGAATCATCGGCTATGGGAGTGTATCCTAGATTAATAACTAACGGCATCCCCTTTGGATAAATTGGCCTCACAAGAGTGGCCGCATTATCGGGAGTGATGTATTTATCCCTTTTAGCGGCAGGTATATTCGCTAGTATATCATCTCATGTTGAAGAAGATGAAGGAGAAGGGATCTGTTGAGGCATCGTAGGATCCTTTGGGCTATCTCCATGCCACGATGAAGCCTCAATCGGCCCTTCAACAGGAGGTACATATACATAAGATCCCTCGCCGTGCCCTATGCTACGAGTTATAGCAACAAGACGACGGCTATGAAGATATACATCGACAAAACACTCTTTGATGGTCAAGAACTTTTGATCGTCGTTGAGTAGCCGATTCAAGCGATCAAATTGCATTGGATGTTTTATTGCGGGTGGTTAGGAAGTGCGAGTAAAAACAAACGATGTTAGTATGTCTTCGAGATATGGAACTTAAAACATTGATGTCCTTACTCAACTTGAGCCACCTTCTAGCGCACCCCAGCTGTTGTCTAATGTAAAACCATTCAGGCTTCGAATCTCCAGCTTTGCTACTAAATGGAACCGTGATAATTTTCCTTTTTGGCACCGATTCGAAATATACAAAAGAGGGAGTTTCATTGGTCCAATACATGAAATTGTAAAAGAAATGAACATCTTCGAAGGTGAGTTCCTAACCTATAATTTTTTGTTATGCCATGTACAGGGTATACGAATAAGCATAAGAGTTGAAATGAAGTTCCATTGGAGCAGTCTGCAGTTGTCTCAAAAAGTCTACGATGAATGGTGGAAAGAAAGGAATCGCTCCAACTGGGCACATTAATCTGGTAATGACCATGTACCCATCCGGTGGACTATGGGGACGATCTGTTTTGGTTGGCACCTCGGTATCTCTCCGGAGAATCCCGTGTTTTAAACATATCCTGGCAAGTCTATAATTATTAATTGTCGATTCGACTGAGTCTTTAAGCGATTCCAAGATAACTGCATCCCTGAATTCGTCTGGAGTACGGTTATATCCTACCCCTCCTTCTTCTTCTTCGCCAAGAGAGACATCACCCCCAGAAGATGCTTCACTATTATGAACTTCCATCTCGTAGTTTGGGCCTTCTCTATTCCATCTTGAGTCAGAGGTGGAAGATACATCCTCAACTGGTGGATTCTCAGATGATCTGGAAGCGTATCTCCTTTCTGCTAGTCAAGATGAGCATCTTTCTGCCATGGTTGTTAAGCTATTGAAGAAGCAATAGTGGGAGTTAGAGTAAAGTTTCCCGTGTTCCCTTGTGCATGTGTGTGAGCTAAAGTGTACAAGTGTATATGTAATGACACGAGATAACTGAGTAAAGAAATGTAGTGCAAAGATGAACAATGCAGTTATGCATTTATAAGCAGTCCAAAAGTTAAGTCAAAGAGGCTCTATCCTAACTATCCATAGAGGTATAAGTCACATTTAGTAAAGATTGAGTTGATTATAGCATAATTATGTTTTAAGGTACAACATGGAGGATCGGATCGGTAATGCACTGTTGAACCGGATCGATTCGAAGCTCTGAATTGGGTAATCTTGGATCGGTACGAAAGCTACACACAATGCCTCACCCCCTTTGCATTTGATATTGTTTCGTTCTTCTTCTTCTTCATAAATTGACTAAAACACTTTAGTGCACACATAGTGCATTTGTGCACATGCACAAACACTCCACCGGTCACTACACTATCTCAGTCACTTCAATATGTCTCTCATCACTCACTGACCCTATTCTCTAGCTCTAAACTACCTCTGTTCACCATAACAATGTTAAACTCGAGCTTCATCAATAAACATAGATCCAAGAAATTTCTTCCAACTACCAACGGAGCACCACAAACTCCAGCCACATCTCAGTGACAACTCATGTCACTGATTCCCCCTTGTGCGCAACCTCATATCTCTACTGTGACTATGCTGTTCGGCATAATACGTGGATTACAAAAGAAAACCAAATAAACCATCTTCCACAACGTATGCACAATCAACTCCATAGAAAAAAGATTTTTCAATTTTTCCTTGACTACTGAAACCTCATGCCAGTTCAGGCTGCACACCTTAGCACTCGATCGCCGTGATCACCGAAGATCGCTTAAACTAAGTTTCCTTGTTATTTGAATATAACCCGACCATTAGTTTGTTAGAAATCGTGAAATTAATACTAAAATTCATGATTTTCGTATGTGAATACATTTTTATGCCTGAAACTCGAATTCATCATAGTCAAAAATCTATCTTTTAAAACTTAGTTACTAAGAAGGATATATATCTGAGAAAAAATGGATTTATATAAGGGCTATTTAGATAATTAGGGGTAGGATTAAAAGAAGGGTTGTTTTGAAGTATTAAGAGAAGTAAGAGTAGTTTAAGCATAGTAGGGGTATATCGACAAATATTAAAGATGATGAATCGTTTGGATTGGGTGCTTCAAAATCCAACCCTTCACAGTAGTTAAAAAATAGGGGTAATTGTTGGAAGTAAGGGCTATTTAGAGTATTAGGGGTAGGATTAAAAAGAAGGGCTTTTCTGAAGTATAACGAGAAGTAGGGGTAGTTTAAGAATAGTAAGGGTAGATTGACAATATGAAAGATTATGAATATGTTGGATTGGGTGCTGAAAAAACCAACCCTTCACAATAGTAAAAAGATAGGCGCAATTGTTGGAAGTAAACGCTGGTTGACAAATATGAAAGATGATGAATCGTGTGGATTGGGCGCTGCAAAAACCAACCCTTCACGGTTGTTAAAAAAGGGTAATTATTGGAAGTAAGGTCTATTTAGAGAATTACGGATAGGATTAAAAAGAAGGGTTGTTTTGAAGAATTAAGAGAAGTAGGGGTAGTTTGAGAATAGTAGGGGTAGATCGACAAAAATGAAAGATGATGAATCATTTATATTCGGTGCTGCAAAAACCAACCCTTCACAACAGTTAAAAAATAGGGCAATTGTTGGAAGTAAGGGCTATTTAGAGAATTAGGGGTAGGATTAAAAAGAAGGGTTGTTTTGAAGTATTAAGAGAAGTAGGGACAGTTTAAGCATAGTAGGTATAGATCGACAAATATAAAAGATGATGAATCGTTTAGATGGGATGTGGCAAAAACCAACCGTTCACAGAAGTTAAAAAATGGGGGTTACGGTTGCAAGTAAGGGCTATTTAGAGAATTAGTGTTGTATTAAAAGGAAGGGTTGTTTTGAAGTACTAAGAGAAGTAGGGGTAGTTTAAGCATAGTAGGGTACATCGACAAATATGAAAGATGGTAAATCGTTTACATTGGGTGGTGCAAAAACCAACCCTTCACAGAAGTTAAAAAATAGGGGTAATTGTTGGAAGTAAGGGATATTTATAGAATTAGGGTTAGGATTAAAAATAAGGGTTTTTTGAAGTATTAAGAGAAGTAGGGGTAGTTTAAGCATTGTAGGGGTAGATCGACAAATATAAAAGATGATGAATCATTTGGATTGGTTGCTGCAAAGACCAACCCTTCATGGTTGTTAAAAATAGGGGTAATTTTTCGGAGAAAGGGCTATTTAGATAATTAGGGGTAGGACTAAAAAGAAGGGCTATTTTGAAGTATTAAGAGAAGTAGTGGTAGTTTATGCATAGTAGGGGTAGATCGACAAATATGAAAGATGATAAATAATTGAGATTGGGTGCTGCAAAAACCAACTTTTCACAGTAGTTGAAAAAATAGGTGTAATTGTTGGAAGTAAGGGCTATTTAGAGAATTTGGGATAGGATTAAAAAGAAGTGCTATTTTGAAGTATTAAGAGAAGTATGGGTAGTGTAAGCATAGTAAGGGTAGATCGACAAATTTGAAAGATGATAAATTGTTTGAGTTGGGTGCTGCAAAAACGAACCCTTCACAATAGTTAAAAAATACGGGTAATTGTTCGAATAAAGGGCTATTTAAAGAGTTAGGGGTAGGATTAAAAAGAATAGCTGTTTTGAAGTATTAAGAGAAGTAGAGGTAGTTTAAGCATAGTAGGGGTAGATCGACAAATATGAAAGATGATGAATCGTTTGGATTGGGTGCTGCAAAACTAACCCTTCATAGTAGTAAAAAAATAGAGGAAATTGTTGGATGTAAGGGCTATTCAGAGAATTAGGGTCAGGATTAAAAAGTAGGGTTGTTTTAAAGTATTAAGAGAAGTTGGGGTAGTTTAAGCATAGTAGGGGTAGATCGACAAATATGAAAGATTATGAATCGTTTGGATTGGTGGCTGCAAAAACCAACCCTTCACAGTAGTAAAAAGATAGGAATAATTGTTGGAAGTAAGGGATATTTAGAGAATTAGGGGAAGGATTAAAAAGAAGGACTGTTTTGAAGTATGAAGAGAAGTAGGGGGTAGTTTAAGCATAATAGTGGATGATCGAAAAATATAAAAGATGATGAATCAAATGGATTGGGTCTTGCAAAAACCAACCCTTTATAGAAGTTAAAAAGTAGGGTTATTTGTTGGAAGGAAGGGCTATTCAGAGAATTAGTGGTTGGATTAAAAAGAAGGGTTGTTTTGAAGTATTAAGATAAGTATGGGTAGTTTAAGCATAGTAGGGTTAGATCGACAAATATGAAAGATGATGAATCCTTTGGATTGGGTGCTGCAATAACCAACCCAACACAGAAGTTAAAAAATAGGGGTACTTGTTGGATGTAAGGGCTATTTATAGAAATAGGGTTAGGATTAAAAAGAACATCAGTTTTGAAGTATTAAGTGACGTAGGGGTAGTTTAAGCATAGTAGGGGTAGATCGACAAATATGAGACATGATGAATCGTTTGGATTGGGTGCTGCAAAAACCAACCCTTCATAATAGTTAAAAAATAGGGGTAATTGTTGTAAGTAAGGGCTACTTAAAGAATTATTTGTGGGATTAAAAAGGGGGGATGTTTCGAAGTATTAAGAGAAGTAGGGGTAGTTTAAGCGTAGTAGGGTTAGATCGACAAATATGAAAGATGATGAATCGTTCGGATTGGGTGCTGCAAAAACCAACCCTTCACAATAGTAAAAAAGGGAAATTGCTGCAAGTAAGGGCTATTTAGAGAATTAGGAGCAGGATTAAAAATAAGGGTTGTTTTGAAGTATTAAGAGAAGTAGGGGTAGTTTAAGTATAGTAAGGGTAGATCAACAAATTTGAAAGATGGTGAATCATTTGGTTTGGTTGCTGCAAAAACAGACACTTCACAGAAGTTAAAAAATTGGGGTAGTTGTTGGATGTAAGGACTATTTAGAGAATTAAGGGTATGGTAAAAAGAAGTGTTGTTTTGAAGTATTAAGAGAAGCATGGGTAGTTTAAGCATAGCAGGGGTAGATCGACAAATATGAAAGATGATGAATCATTTGGATTGGGTGCTACAAAAACCAACCCTTCACAGTAGCTTAAAAATAGGGGTAATTGTTAGAAGTAAGGGTTATTTAGAGAATTAGGGGTAGGATTAAAAAGAAAGGCATTTTGGAAGTATAAAGAGAAGTAGGGGTAGTTTAAGCATAGTAGGGGTAGATCAACAAACATGAAAGATGATGAATCATTTGTATTGGGTGCTGCTAAAACCAATCCCTCACAGTAGTTAAAAAATAGGGGTAATTGTAGGATGTAAGGGATATTTATAGAATAAGGGGTAGTATTAAAAAGAAGGGTTGTTTTGAAGTATTTAGAGAAGTACGGGTAGTTTAAGCATAGTATAGGTAGATCGAAAAATATGAAAGATGATGAATCGTCTAGAATGGGTGTTGCAAAAAGCATCACTTCACAGCAGTTAAAAAATAAGGTTAATTGTTGAAAGTAAGGGATTTTTATAGAATTAGGGGTAGGATTAAAAAGAAGGGTTGTTTTGAAGTATTAAGAGAAGTAGGTGTAGTTTAAGCATAGTAGGGGCAGATCGATAAACATGAAAAATGATCAATCATTTGGATTGGGTGCTGCAAAATCCAACCCTTCACAAAAGTTAAAAAATAGGGGTAATTGTTGGAAATAAGGACAATTTAGAGAATTAGGGTTAGGATTAAAAAGAAGTGTTGTTTTGAAGTATTAAAAGAAGTAGGGGTAGATCGAAAAATATGAAACATGATGAATCGTTTGGATTGGGTGCTACAAAAACCTACCATTCACGGTAGTTAAAAATAGAGGTAATGTTTGGAAGTAAGGGCTACTTAGAGAATTTGGGGTAGGATTAAAAAGAAGGTTTTTTTTTGAAGTATTAAGAGAAGTAGTGGTAGATCGACAAATATGAAAGATGATGAATCGTTTGGATTGTGTGCTGCAAAAACCAACCCTTCACAATAGTTAAAAAAAGGGGTAATGTTTGGAAGTAAGGACTATTTAGAGAATTAGGGGTAGGATTAAAAAGAAGGTTTTTTTTTGAAGTCTTAAGAGAAGTAAGGGTAGATCGACAAATATGAAAGATGATGAATCATTTGGATTGTGTGCTGCAAAAACCAACCCTTCACATAAGTTAAAAAATAAGGGTAATTGTTGGAAGTAATTGTTTTGAAGTATTAAGAGAAGTAGGTGTAGTTTAATTATATTAGGGGTAGATCGATAAATATGAAAGATGATGAATCCTTTGGATTGGGTGCTGCAAAAACCAACCCTTCACAGAAGTTAAAAAATAGGGGTAATTGTTGGATGTAAGGGCTATTTATAGAATTAGTTGTAAGATTAAAAAGAAGGGCAGTTTTGAAGTATTAGGAGATGTAAGCGTAGATTAAGCATAGTAGTGGTAGATCGATAAATATGAGACATGATGAACCGTTTGGATTGGGTGCTGCAAAAATTAACCCTTCATAGTAGTTAAAAAATAGGGGTAATTGTTGGACGTAAGGGCTATTTAAAGAATTATGTGTAGGATTAAAAAGGAGAGATGTTTTGAAGTATTAAGAGAAGAAGGGGTAGTTTAAGCATAGTCTGGGTAGATCGACAAATATGAATGGTGATGAATCATTTGTATTGGGTGCTGCAAAAACCAACCCTTCACAATAGTAAAAAAGGGGTAATTGTTGGAAATAAGGGCTATTTAGAGAATTAGGGGTAGGATTAAAAAGAAGGGTTATTTTGAAATATTAAGAGAAGTAGGGGTAGTTTAAGCATAGTAGGGGTAGATCAACAAATATGAAAGATGATGAATCATTTGGATTGGTTGCTGCAAAAATAGACACTTAACAGAAGTTAAAAAATAGGGGTAATTGTTGGATGTAAGGACTATTTAGAGAATTAAGGGTATGGTTAAAAAGAAGGGTAGTTTTGAAGTATTAAGAGAAGCATGGGTAGTTTAAGCATAACAGGGGTAGATCGACAAATATGAAAGATGATGAATCGTTTGATTGGGTGCTTCAAAAACCAAACCTTCACAGTAGCTTAAAAATAGCGGTAATTGTGGGAAGTAAGGGCTATTTAGAGAATTAGGTGTATGATTAAAAAAAGGCTTTTTTTGAGGTATAAAGAGAAGTAGGGGTAATTTAAGCATGGTAGGGGTAGATCGATAAAAATGAATGATGATGAATCATTTGGATTGGGTGCTGCTAAAACCAATCCCTCACAGTAGTTAAAAAATAGGGGTAATTGTTGGATGTAAGGGATATTTACAGAAATAGGGATAGGATTAAATAGAAGGGCTATTTTGAAGTATTAAGAGAAGTAGGGGTAGTTTAAGCATAGAACAGGTCAATCGAAAAATATGAAAGATGATGAATCGTTTAGACTGGGTGTTGCAAAAACCAGCCCTTCACAGTAGTTAAAAAATATGGTTAATTGTTGGAAGTAAGGGATTTTTAGAGAATTAGGGGTAGGATTAAAAAAAGGGTTGTTTTGAAGTATTAAGAGAAGTAGGTGTAGTTTAAGCATAGTAGGGGTAGATCAATAAATATGAAAGATGATGAATCGTTTGGATTGGGTGCTGCAAAATCCAACCATTCACAAAAGTTAAAAATAGGGGTAATTGTTTGAAATAAGGGTTATTTAGGGAATTAGGGTTAGGATTAAAAAGATGTGTTGATTTGAAGTATTAAAACAAGTAGGGGTAGATCGAAAAATATGAAAGATGATGAATCGTTTGTTTTCGTTGCTGCAAAAACCAACCCTTCACAGTAGTTAGAAATATGGGTAATGTTTGGAAGTACGGGCTATTTAGAGAATCAGGGGTAGGATTAAAAAGAAGGTTTTTTTGAAGTATTCAGAGAAGTAGGGGTAGATCGACAAATATGAATGATGATGAATCGTTTGGATTGTGTGTTGCAAAAACCAACCCTTCACAATAGTTAAAAAACAGCGCAATTATTGGAAGTAAGGGCTATTTAGAGAATTAGGGGTAGGATTAAAAAGAAGGGTTTTTTTGAAGTATTAAGAGAAGTAGGTATAGTTTAAGCATAGTAGGTATAGATCGACAAATATAAAAGATGATGAATCATTTGTATTGGATGTTGGAAAAACCAATCGTTCAAAGAAGTTAAAAAATAGGGGTGATGGTTGGAAGTAAGGGCTATTTAGATAATTAGGGGTAGGATTAAAAAGAAGGGTTATTTTGAAGTACTAAGATAAGTAATGGTAGTTTAAGCACGGTAGGGGCAGATCGACAAATGTGAGAGATGATGAATCATTTGGATTGGGTGCTACAAAAACCAACCCCTCACAGAAGTTGAAAATTAGGGGTAATTGTTGGAAGTAAGGGCTATTTATAGAACAATGGGTAGGATTAAAAAGAAGGGTTGTTTTGATGTATTAAGAAAAGTAGGGGTAGTTTAAGCATAGTGGGGGTAGATCGACAAACATAAAAGATGATGAATCATTTAGATTGGGTGCTGCAAAAACCAAGCCTACATAGTTGTTAAAAAATAGGAGTAATCTTTGGGAGGAAGGGCTATTCAGTAAATTCGAGATAGGATTAAAAAGAAGGGCTGTTTTGAAGTACTAAGAGATGTAGTGGTAGTTTAAACATAGTAGGGGTAGATCGACAAATATGAAAGATGATAAATAATTAAGATTGGGTGCTGCAAAAACCAACCTTTCACAGTAGTTGAAAAAATTGGGTTAATTGTTGGAAGTAAGGGCTATTTAGAGAATTAGGAATAGGATTAAAAAGAAGGGCTGTTTTGAAGTATAAAGAGAAGTATGGGTAGTCAAAGCATAGTAGGGGTAGATCGACAAATATGAAAGATGATAAATTGTTTGAGTTGGGTGCTGCAAAAACCAACCCTTCACAATAGTTAAAAAATAAGGGTAATTGTTGGAATAAAGGGCTATTTAGAGAATAGGGGTAGGATTAAAAAGAATAGATGTTTTGAAGTATTAAGAGAAGTAGAGGTAGTTTAAGCATAGTAGGGGTAGATCGACAAATATGAATGATGATGAATCGTTTGGATTGGGTGATGTAAAAACCAACCCAGTAAAAAAGGTGTAATTGTTGGAAGTAAGGGCTATTTAGAGAATTAGGGGTAGGATTAAAAAGAAGGGTTGTTTTGAAGTATTAAGAGAAGTAGGGGAAGTTTAAGCATAGTAGGGGTAGATCGTCAAATATGAAAGATTACTAATCGTGTGGATTGGTGGCTGCAAAAAAAAAACCCTTCACAGTTGTAAAAAGATAGGAATAATTCTTGAAAGTGAGGGATATTTAGAGAATTAGGGGCAGGATTAAAAAGAAGGACTGTTTTGAAGTATGAAGAGAAGTAGGGGTAGTTTAAGCATAATAGGGGTTGATCGACAAATATAAAAGATGATGAATCATATGGATTGGGTGCTGCAAAAAACAACCCTTCATAGAAGTTAAAAAATAGGGGTATTTGTTGGAAGGACGGGCTATTCAGAAAATTATGGGTTGGATTAAAAAGAAGGGTTGTTTTGAAGTATTAAGAGCAGTAGGGGTATTTTAAGCAAAGTAGCGGTAGATCGAAAAATATGAAAGATGATGAATCCGTTGGATTGGGTGCTGCAAAAACCAACCCTTCACAGAAGTTAAAAAATAGGGTAATTGTTGGATGTAAGGGCTCTTTATAGAATTAGTTGTAGGATTAAAAAGAAGGGCAGTTTTGAAGTATTTGGAGATGTAAGGGTAGTTTAAGCATAGTAGTGGTAGATCGACAAATATGAGACATGATGAATCGTTTGGATTGGGTGCTGCAAAAATTAACCCTTCATAGTAGTTAAAAAATAGGGGTAATTGTTGGAATTAAGGGCTATTTAAAGAATTATGTGTAGGATTATAAAGGAGGGATGTTTTGAAGTATTAAGAGAAGTAGGGGTAGTTTAAGCATAGTCCGGGTAGATCGACAAATATGAAAGGTGATGAATCGTTTGGATTGGGTGCTGCAAAAACCAACCCTTCACAATAGTAAAGAAGGGGTTATTGTTGGAAATAAGGGCTATTTAGAGAATTAGGGGTAGGATTAAAAAGAAGGGTTATTTTGAAGTATTAAGAGAAGTAGGGGTAGTTTAAGCAAAGTAGGGGTAGATCGACAAATATGAAAGATTATGAATGGTTTGGATTGGTGGCTGCAAAAACCAACCCTTCACAGTAGTAAAAAGATAGGAATAATTGTTGGAAGTAAGGGATATTTAGATAATTAGGGGAAGGATTAAAAAGAAGGACTGTTTTGAAGTATGAAGAGAAGTAGGGGGTAGTTTAAGCATAATAGTGGTTGATCGACAAATATAAAAGATGATGAATCATATGGATTGGGTGCAACAAAAACCAACCCTTCATAGAAGTTAAAAAAATAGGGGTATTTGTTGGAAGGAAGGGCTATTCAGAGAATTAGGGGTTGGATTAAAAAGAAGGGTTGTTTTGAAGTATTAAGAGAAGTAGGGGTAGTTTAAGCATAGTAGGGGTAGACCAACAAATATGAATAATGATGAATCGTTTGGATTGGATGCTACAAAAACCAACCCTTCACAGAAGATGAAAAATAGGGGTTATTGTTGGAAGTAAGGGCTATTTATAGAACTAGGGGTAGGATTAAAAAGAAGGGATGTTTTGATTAAAAAGAAGGGATGTTTTGATTAAAAAGAAGGATTGTTGGAAGTTTAAGCATAGTAGGGGTAGATCGACAAACATAAAAGATGATGAATCGTTTGGATTGGGTGCTGCAAAAACCAAACCTTCATAGTTGTTAAAAAATAGGAGTAATTTTTGGGAGGAAGGGCTATTTAGTGAATTCGGGGTAGGATTAAAAAGAATGGATGTTTTGAAGTATTAAGAGAAGTAGGGGTAGTTTAAGCATAGTAGGGGTAGATCGAAAAATATGACAGATGATAAATAATTTAGATTGGGTGCTGCAAAAACCAACCTTTCACGGTAGTTTAAAAAATAGGGCTTATTGTTGGAAGTAAGGGCTATTTAGAGAATTAGGGATAGGATTAAAAAAAAGGCTGTTTTGAAATATTAAGAGAAGTATGGGTAGTTTAAGCATAGTAGGGGTAGATCGACAAATATGAAAGATGATTGATCGTTTGAATTGGGTGCTGCAAAAACCAACCCTTCACAGTAGTCAAAAAATAAGGGTAATTTTTGGAATAAAGGGCTATTTAAAGAATTAGGGGTGGGATTAAAAAGAATAGTTGTGTTGAAGTAATAAGATAAGTAGAGGTAGTTTAAGCATAGTAGGCGTAGATTGACAAATATGAAAGATGATGAATAGTTTGGATTGGGTGCTGCAAAAACCAACCCTTCACAATAGTTAAAAAATAGGGGTAATTGTTGGATATAAGGGATATTTAGAGAATTAGGGGTAGGATTAAAAATAAGGGTTGTTTTGAAGTATTAAGAGAAGTAGTGGTAGTTTAAGCATAGTGGGGTTAGATTGACAAATATGAAATATTATGAATCGTTTGGATTGGTGGGTGCAAAAACCAACCCTTCACAGTAGTAAAAAGATAGGAATAATTGTTGGAAGTAAAGGACATTTGGAGAATTAGGGGAAAAATTAAAAAGAAGGACTGTTTTGAAGTATTAAGAGAAGTAGGGGTTACTTTAAGCATAGTAGGGGTTGATCGACAAATATAAAAGATGATGAATCATATGGATTGGGTGCTGCAAAAACCAACCCTTCATAGAAGTTAAAAAAATTGGGGTATTTGTTGGAAGGAAGGGCTATTCAGAGAATTAGGGGTTGGATTAAAAAGAAGGGTTGTTTTGAAGTATTAAGAGAAGTAGGGGTAGATCGACAAATATGAAAGATGATGAATCGTTTGGATTGGGTGCTACAATAACCAACCCTTCATAGAAGTTGAAAAATAGGGGTAATTGTTGGTAGTAAGGGCTATTTAGAGAATTAGGGGTAGGCTTAAAAAGCATAGTTGTTTTTAAAGTATTAAGAGAAGCAGGGGCGGTTTAAGCATAGTAGGGGTAGATCGACAAATATGAAAGATTATGAATGGTTTGGATTGGTGGCTGCCAAAACCAACCCTTCACAGTAGTAAAAAGATAGGAATAATTGTTGGAAGTAAGGGATATTTAGATAATTAGGGGAAGGATTAAAAAGAAGGACTATTTTGAAGTATGAAGAGAAGTAGGGGGTAGTCTGAGCATAATAGTGGTTGATCGACAAATATAAAAGATGATGAATCATATGGATTGGGTGTTGCAAAAACCAATCCCTCATAGAAGTTAAAAAAATAGGGGTATTTGTTGGAAGGAAGGGCTATTCGGAGAATTAGGGGTTGAATTAAAAAGAATGGTTGTTTTGAAGTATTAAGAGAAATAGGGGTAGTTTAAGCATAGTAGGGGTAGATCGACAAATATGAAAGATGATGAATCGTTGGGATTGGGTGCTACAAAAACAAACCCTTCACAGAAGTTGAAAAATAGGTGTAATTGTTGGAAGTAAGGGCTATTCATAGAACTAGGGGTAGGATTAAAAAGAAGGACTGTTTTGAAGTATTAAGAAAAGTAGGGGTAGTTTAAACATAGTAGGGGTAGATCGACAAACATAAAAGATGATGAATCGTTTGGATTGGGTGCTACAAAAACCAAGCCTTCATATTTGTTAAAAAATAGGAGTAATTTTTAGGAGGAAGGGCTATTTAGTGAATACGGGGTAGGATTAAAAAGAATGGATGTTTTGAAGTATTTAGAGAAGTAGGGGAAGTTTAAGCATAGTAGGGGTAGATCGACAAATATGAAAGTTGACAAATAATTTAGATTGGGTGCTGCAAAAACTAACCTCTCACGGTATTTAAAAAAATAGGGGTTATTGTTGGAATTAAGGGCTATTTAGGGATAGGATTAAAAAAAGGGATGTTTTGAAATATTAAGAGAAGTAAAGGTAGTTTAAGCATAGTAGGGGTAGATCGACAAATATGGAAGATGATGAATCGTTTGAATTGGGTGCTGCAAAAACCAATCCTTCACAGTTGTCAAAAAATAAGGGTAACTATTGGAATAAAGGACTATTTAGAGAATTAGGGGTAGTATTAGAAAGAATAGTTGTTTTGAAGTATTAAGAGAAGTAAAGGTAGTTTAAACATAGTAGGGGTAGATTGACAAATATGAAAGATGATGAATCGTTTGGATTGGGTGCTGCAAAAACCAACCCTTCGCTGTAGTTAAAGAATAGGGGTAATTGCTGGATATAAGGGCTATTTAGAGATTTAGGGGTAGGATTAAAAAGAAGGGTTGTTTTGAAGTATTAAGATAAGTAGGGGTAGTTTAAGCATAGTAGGGGTAGATCGACAAATATGAAAGACGATAAATAATTTAGATTGGGTCCTGCAAAAACCAAACTTTCACAGTAGTTAAAAAAATAGGGGTTATTGTTGGAATTAAGGGCTATTTAGAGAATTAGGGATAGGATTAAAAAAAGGGATGTTTTGAAATATTAAGAGAAGTAAAGGTAGTTTAAGCATAGTAGGGGTAGATCGACAAATATGAAAGATGATGAATCATTTGAATTGGGTGCTGCAAAAACCAACTCTTCACAGTAGTCAAAAAATAAGGGTAACTGTTGGAATAAAGGGCTATTTAGAGAATTAGGGGTAGGATTAAAAAGAATAGTTGTATTGAAGTATTAAGAGAAGTAAAGGTAGTTTAAGCATAGTAGGGGTAGATTGACAAATATGAAAGATGATGAATCGTTTGGATTGGGTGCTGCAAAAACCAACCCTTCGCTGTAGTTAAAGAATAGGGGTAATTGTTGGATATAAGGGCTATTTAGAGAATTAGGGGTAGGATTAAAAAGAAGGGTTGTTTTGAAGTATTAAGAGAAGTAGGGGTAGTTTAAGCATAGTAGGGTTAGATCGACAAATATGAAATATTATAAATCGTTTGGATTGGTGGGTGCAAAAACCAACCCTTCACAGTAGTAAAAAGATAGGAATAATTGTTGGAAGTAAGGGATATTTGGTGAATTAGGGGCAGAATTAAAAAGAAGGACAGTTTTGAAGTATTAAGAGAAGTAGGGGTTACTTTAAGCATAATAGGGGTTGATCGACAAATATAAAAGATGATGAATCATATGGATTGGGTGCCGCAGAAACCAAACCTTCATAGAAGTTAAAAAATAGGTGTGTTTGTTGTAAGGAAGGGCTATATAGAGAATTAGGGGTTGGATTAAAAGGAAGGATTGTTTTGAAGTATTAAAAGAAGTAGGGGTAGTTTAAGCATAGTACGGTTAGATCGACAAATATGAAAGATGATAAATCGTTTGGATTGGGTGCTGCCAAAACCAACCCTTCACAGAAGTTATAAAATAGGTGTAATTGTTGGATGTAAGGGCCATTTATAGAATAAGGGGTAGTATTAAAAAGAAGGGCAATTTTGAAGTATTAAGAGATGTAGGGGTAGTTTAACCATAGTAGGGGTAGATCGACAAATAAGAGACATGATGAATCGTTTGGATTGGGTGCTGCAAAAACCAACCCTTCACAGTAGATAAAATAGGGGTAATTTTTTGAAGTAAGGGCTATTTAGAGAATTATGTGTAGGATTAAGAAGGAGAGATGTTTGGAAGTATTAAGAGAAGTAGGGGTACTTTAAGCATAGTAGGAGTAGATCGATAAATATGAAAGATGATGAATCGTTTGGATTGGGTGCTGCAAAAACCAACCCTTCACAATAGTAAAAAAGGGGTAATTGCTGGAATTAAGGGCTATTTAGAGAATTAGGGGTAGGATTAAAAAGAAGGGTTATTTTGAAGTATTAAGAGAAGTAGGGTTAGTTTAAGCATAATAGGGGTAGATCAACAAATATGAAAGATGTTGAATCATTTGGATTGGCTGCTGCAAAAACAGACCCTTCATAGAAGTTAAAAAATTGGGGTAATTGTTGGATGTAAGGACTATTTAGAGAATTAAGGGTATTGTTAAAAAGAAGGGATGTTTTTAATTATTAACAGAAGTATGGGTAGTTTAAGCATAGCAGGGGTAGTTCGACAAATATGAAAGATGATGAATCATTTGGATTGGGTGCTACAAAAACTAACCCTTCATAGTAGCTTAAAAATAGGGGTAATTGTTGGAAGTAAGGAATATTTAGAGAATTAGGGGTAGGATTAAAAAGAAAGGCCTTTTTTAAGTATAAAGAGAAGTAGGGATAGTTTAAGCATAGTAGGGGTAGATCGACAAATATGAAAGAAGATGAATCATTTGGATTGGGTGCTGCTAAAACCAATCCCTCACGGTAGTTAAAAAACAAGGGTAATTGTTGGATGTAAGGGATATTTATAGAATTAGTGGTAGGATTAAAAAGAAGGGCTGTTTTGAAGTATTAAGAGAAGTAGGGGTAATTTAAGCACAGTACGAGTAGATCGAAAAATATGAAAGATGATGAATCGTCTGGATTGGGTGTTGCAAAAACCAACCCTTCAAAGTAGTTAAAAAATACGGTTAATTGTTGGGAGTAAGGGATTTTTAGAGAATTAGGGGTAGGATAAAAAAGAAGGGTTGTTTTGAAGTATTAAGAGAAGTAGGGGTAGTTTAAGCATAGCAGGGGTAGATCGATAAATATGAAAGATGATGAATCGTTTGGATTGGGTGCTGCAAAATCCAACACTTCACAGAACTTAAAAAATAGGGGTAATTGTTGGAAATAAGGGCTATTTAGAGAATTAGGGGTAGGATTAAAAAGAAGTGTTGTTTTGAAGTATTAAAAGAAGTAGGGGTAGATCGAAAAATATGAAATATGATAAATCGTTTGGATTGGGTGCTGCAAAAACCAACTCTTCAAAGTAGATAAAAATAGGGGTAATGTTTGGAAGTAAGGGATATTTAGAGAATTAGTGGTAGTATTAAAAAGAAGGTTTTTTTTAAGCATTAAGAGAAGTAGGGGTTGTTAAGGCATAGTAGGGGTAGATCAATAAATATGAAAAATGGCGAATCATTTGGACTGGCTGCTGCAAAAACAGACCCTTCACAGAAGTTGAAAAATTGGGGTAGTTGTTTGATGTAAGGACTTTTTAGAGAATTAAGGATATGGTTAAAAAGAAGGGCTATTTTGAATTATTAAGAGAAGTATGGGTATTTTAAATATAGCAGGGGTAGATCGACAAATATGAAAGATGATGAATCGTTCGGATTGGGTGCTACAAAAACCAACCCTTCATAGTAGCTTAAAAATAGGGGTAATTGTTGGAAGTAAGGGATATTTATAGAATTAGGGGTAGGATTAAAAAGAAAAGCTTCTTTGAAGTATAAAGAGAAGTAGGGGTAGTTTAAGCACAGTAGGGGTAGATCGACAAATATGAAAGATTATGAATCATTTGAATTGGGTGCTGCTAAAACCAATCCCTTACAGTAGTTAAAAAATAGGGGTTATTGTTGGATGTAAGGGATATTTAGAGAATTAGGGGTAGGATTAAAAAGGAGGGTTGTTTTGAAGTCTTAAGAGAAGTAGGGGTAGTTTAAGCATAGTAGGGGTAGATCGAAAAATTTGAAAGATGATGAATCGAGATTGGGTGTTGCAAAAACCTTCACAGTAGTGAAAAAATACGGTGAATTGTTGGAACTAAGGTATTTTTAGAGAATTAGGGGTATTATTAAAAAGAAGGGTTGTTTTGAAGTATTAGGAGAAGTAGGGGTAGTTTAAGCATAGTAGGGTTAGATCGATAAATATGAAAGATGATGAATCGTTTGGATTGGGTGCTGCGAAATCCAGCCCTTCATAGAAGTTAAAAAATAGGGGTAATTGTTGGAAAGAAGAGCTATTTAGAGAATTAGTGGTAGGATTAAAAAGAAGTGATGTTTTGAAGTATAAAAAGAAGTAGGGGTAGATCGAAAAATATGAAAAATGATGAATCGTTTGAATTGGGTGCTGCAAAAACCAACCCTTCACAGTAGTTAAAAATAGGGTTAATGTTTGGAAGTAAGGGTTATTTAGAGAATTAGGGGTAGGATTAAAAAGAAGTTTTTTTTGAAGTATTAAGAGAAGTAGGGGTAGATCGACAAATATGAAAAATGATGAATCGTTTGGATTGTGTGTTGCAAAAACCAGTCCTTCACATAAGTTAAAAAATAGGGGTAATTGTTGGAAGTAAGTGGTATTTAGAGAATTAGGCGTAGGATTGAAAAGAAGGTTTTTTTTTTAAGTATTAAGAGAAGTAGGGGTAGTTTAAGCATAATAGGGGTAGGTCGACAAATATGAAAGATGATGAATCATTGGATTGGGTGCTGCAAAAACCAACCCTTCACAGAAGTTAAAAAATAGGGGTAATTGTTGGAAGTAAGGGATATTTAGAAAATTAGTGGTAGGGTTAAAAAGAAGGACTGTTCTGAAGTATTAAGAGAAGTATGGGTAGTTTAAGCATAGTAGTGGTAGATCGACAAATATGAAAGATGATGAATGATTTGGATTGGTTGCTGCAAAAACCAACCCTTCAAAGTAGTTAAAATATAGGGGTAATTGTTGGAAGGAAGGTTTGTTTTGAGAATTTGGGGTATGATTAAAAAGAAAGGTTGTTATGAAGTATTAAGAGAAGTAGGAGTTGTTTAAGCATAGTAGGGGTAGATCGAAAGATATGAAAGATTATGAATCATTTGGATTGGGTGCTGCAAAAACCAACCCTTCACTGTATTTAAAAAAGGAGTAATTGTTAGAAGTAAGGGCTATTAAGAGAATTAGGGATAGGATTAAAAAGAAGTTTTGTTTTGAAGTATTAAGAAAAGTTGGGGTAGTTTAAGCATAGTAGGCGTAGGTCGACAAATATGAAAAATGATGAATCATTTAGATTTGGTGTTGCAAAAACCAACCCTTCCCAGTAGTTGAAAAATAGGGGTAATTGTTGCATGAAAGGGCTATTTAGGGGTAGGATTAAAAAGATGGGTTGGTTTGAAGTATTAAGAGAAGTAGGGATAGTTTAAGCATAGTAGCGTTAGATCGACAAAATCAAAAGCTTATGACTGGTTTGGATTGGGTGCCGCAAAAACCAACCCTTCACGGAAGTTAAAAAATAGGGGTAATTGTTGGAAGTAAGGCAATGTAGAGAATTAGGGTTAGGATTAAAAAGAAGGGTTATTTTGAAGTGCTAAGAGAAGTAGGAGTAGTTTAATCATAGTAGGGGTAGATCGACAAATATGAAAGATGATGAATCGTTTGTATTGGGTGCTGCAACAACCAACCCTTCTCAGAAGTTAAAAATTATGGGTAATTATCGGATTTAAAGGAAATTTATAGAATTAGGGGTAGGATTAGAAAGAAGGGTTGTTTCAAAGTATTAAGAGAAGAAGGGGTAGTTTAAGAATAGTAGGCGTAAATCGACACATATGAGACATGATGAATCACTTGGATTGGGTGCTGCAAAAACCAATCTTTCATAGTAGTTAAAAAATAGGGATAATTTTTGGAATTAAGGGCTATTTAGAGAATTGTGGGGAGTATTAAAAAGAAGGGTTGTTTTGAGGTATTAAGAGAAGTAGGGGTAGTTTAAGCACAGTAGGGGTAGATCAACAAATATGACTGATGATGAATCATTTGGACTGGGTGCTGCAAAAAAACCAATCATAGAAGTTATAAAATCGGGTAATTGCTGGATGTAAGGGTTATTTAGAGAATTAAGGGTAGGATTAAAAAGAAGGGTTGCTTTGGGATATTAAGAGAAGTAGGGGTATTTTAATCATAGTAGAGGTAGATCGACAAATACGAAAGATGATGAATCATTTGGATTGGGTGCTGCAAAAACTAACCCTTAACAGTAGTTAAAAAATAGGGGTAATTGTTGGAAGTAAGGGCTATTTAGAGAATTAGGGGTAGGATTAAAAAGAATGGTTTTTTGAAGTACAAAGAGAAGTAGGGGTAGTTTAAGAATAGTAGGGCTAGATCGACAAATATGAAAGATTATGAATCGTTTGGATTGGGTGCTGCAAAAACCAACCCTTCACAGTAGTAATAAAGATAGGCGTAATTGTTGGAAGTAAGGGCTGATCGAAAAATATGAAAGATGATGAATCGTTTGGATTGGGTGCTGCAAAAACCTTACCTTGACAGTAGTAAAAAGATAGACGTAATTGTTGGAAGTAAGGGCTGATCGACAAATATGAAAGATGATGAATCGCTTAGATTGGGTGCTTTAAAAACCAATCCTTTGCAGTAGTTAAAAAATTGGGGTAATTGTTGCAAGTAAGGGTTATTTGGGGAATTAGGATTATGATGAAAAAGAAGGACTTTTTGAAGTATTAAGTGAAGTAGGGGTGTTTTAAGCATAGTAGTGGTAGATCGACAAATATGAAAGATGATGAATCAATTGGATTGGGTGTTGCGAAAACCAACCCTTCACAGTAGTGAAAAAAAGAGGTAATTGTTGGAAGGAAGGGCTATTTAGAACATTAGTGGTAGGATTATAAAGAAGGACTGTTTTAAAGTATTAAGAGAAGTATGGGTAGTTTAAGCATAGTAGGGTTAGATCGACAAATATGAAAGATGATGAATCTTTTGGATTGGGTGCTGCAAAAACCAACCCTTCCCGGTAGTTAAAAAATAGGAGTAATTGTTGGAAGGAAGTGCTGTTGTGACACACCACATCCATTAATGTTACTCACAAAGGGAATGCATTAGCTTCCATGGAGCATTATAAGTGTATAGAAAAGAACATCACAAGACAGATATATAAAATGATACTTTAAAATAACTTCATTGCAGTGAAAACTAAACATAGTTAAAATAACTTCATTGCAGTGAAAACTAAACATAGTTTGGTTACAACATCAAAACCCAATGCTAAAGTCAAGTACACAAATATCCATCTTGGACAAATTATTATCAGAGTACATAAAAACAAAAACATAATCCCACTCCAAATAGCTATATGAAAAAGCGATAAAGCTGAGCATTACATTCAGCACTTCCAGCAGAAAGAAAGGAGAATTTGATTCAAGCTCCATTAATCCCACCCTAAGCACCTGGGGGGGGAGGAAGGAAAGAAAAGAGGAGAGACAAAACAGATCAGACACAAAGTCTGGTGATTCCAGTGACTTTAATTATATAATTAGTAAATTAACATGATAATGTTGTATATAACGGTGTTGTATACACAATTATATGATTTTTGTTCGATGATAACAACCAAATATATTTTATAAATGTGTTTGTTACTGTACTTTTCTATATTAACATCACAGACAGGAATGTAATATTTATATTTAAATAAAATACATCTATAAAGAAATTCAAATATTTGCTGTATTGTATTTAAAATATAAATATTATATTTCTAACATTCAAACAGTACATCTATTTTAACTTCACTATTTAATCACTCCACATATTTGTACTTACAAATAAACAGAATAGAATAGAAAAATCTGTTTGACAACAATGAAATAATATTTTTTATTTCAACCAAGATTTTGTTTATTACAAATAATCAGTACAATCACTCTTTCATATACATTAGCTCCTCACTATGACATTCATACATTCACTCAGTTTGCATTTCATATATACAATTCCATTTACAAAGATTCATATATATTTACACAGACACACTGACACTCTTCTTATTTTCACTGTCTTCTATCTTTTATTTTTTGTTTTCACAGCACTTCACTGTCAGTCCAGTCATCACCTGCTTACCTGTCACATGAAACACACACACACAGAGTATACTACAATAGAAATAAATCTGAACACATGCAAATATAAATTTTATTTTTAAAATTCTATTTGCCTCAGTTTTCTGGTGTGTTTCTCATCCTTTTTCATGACTTGATTTGATTTATAAAACCATCAATCTGTGTCTAGACAGCTTGTGATATTCACAATGATACGCTGTAAATACCACAAGGCAGACAACATATATATCTCAAGCTGGGACAGGGACAACTCGTCTGATGGCTGCATGTACACACGTGTGCACGTGTGCACTGCCACGCCAATCAGTACGCAGCTGAGGAGTAGCCACTAGGACTGTCTCGACTCAGTGAAATTGAAAACAAATATACAAAACCAAAGTGGTCAAGCATACAGCAAGATAGTGGACAAGCATTTCAGCCCAAAGTCAAAGTCATATGTCAAAGTTCAAAAGCAAAAGTCGTCAAACAGCAATATTCAAGTTACAACTTAGCTCAAAATGGTTTAACAGTTTCTAAATGGTCGAAACAGCAATGGTGTAAATCAGCAAAACATGACATGGCAGTAGTGGTTGTACACAGCAAAGTGTTTTTTGTGTTCAAGATTTCAAAACAGTGTTATTGGCAAGCAATTTTGGTCGGGACAGCTCAAAATGATGCAACATAGACAAATTCATGACATACATGCTTGGTATATGAATCAATAAGTGGTGGAGCCGCAACATGTCAATACATGTGAACAAGTGACAAAGTCAGCCCAGAAAATAAAGCATATAGCTGATGAAGTGAAACCAGCATGCATATCAACATCAAATATTCACAAAGAAGGTGCTACATGTTCAAAAGTTGTAGGTTACATGGTGCAGGAGAAAACTAGTACATGAAATGCAATGTGACAAGTTCTGGTTTAATCAACCCCTGTTTTTGAAGCAATGCAGATGCATATGTACAGGTACAAGTTTAAGTGAATCATATTTGGAAGTGCAATATTTCTCGTTTCATTAAGGCCGAGAAAATCTTAATGCATTTCAAGGAAGAAACAAATGGAAAATCTATGGAATAAGTTCACTTCCAGAAATCATATATGACATAAATAACAGCATTCAAGATCTCAGAAATCGGTACAGCAACTATGGCATAGTATAGTGAAAGGATGACTCAGCTCAATCAAGTGTTTTCTTTGTGGCAAGTTTCAAATATTTCCAGTAATACAAAAATTAAAGGAAATTCAATTTAAACAGTTTTGGCAAGCATCCGTTTAATTCCAGAAATTACAAAGCAGTTTTTTTTTTAGCATACTGGTTATGGCAACAATTTAATTCGGCAAATTTTTTTTTTTGCAAGTGTTGAATTCATGAAAGGGAGCACATCAAGGGGATTCAGTCAAATTAAAGCAGTTGTTAATTTCAAACAAGGCAAGAAGAAACGGTCTGATTTATTCCAAGAATTCACAGCATAAATTTTTGGGCAACAAATCATATTGCAATAAATCATGAAATGGACAAATTTACAGTATGGCAAGAAATCCTTTATTTTGTCTCTAGATTTTATTTAGGGATGATTAAGAATTCACAACAAAATCATTCAAGGAAATTTAAATCGAGAAATTCAATCAGGCAGCATAATCTGCGCAAGGAGATTAAGGCAACAAATTTCAATTTCATTCAAGGAATTAAAAGAGGAAATCTTCACGCAAAGGAGTTATTCAAAGTGCAGAAATTATGCTAGGAGCAAAGGAATCAAAAATCTAAATCATGTCTAGAAATCACGCAATTTCTTTTAAGCCGAGAATTACAAAATCCAAAAAGGGAAAAACAGCAATCAACCAGACAGGTCATCTCACAAAATCAGAGTTATTTTTAGGGTTTTCGTTTACCCCATATATACTACACACGCAGATTCATCATGGGCATAGTGAGAACATACCGAAGATCGAAAATCCCAAGCATCAATTATCAAAAGAGAAGAGAATAAAATTCAGATTTACTCACATATTTTCCAGAAGATTTTCGATCGAGAACTCATCCCAAATCGGAGCAACAGAAAGCCATAAAGACTTGAACATCAGAGAGCAGCAAATTCATCAGGCATCGCGATTTGATTTGGGGATTCAAAGAAACCCTAGCTGCCGCCATTTTACCAGAGAACATCATTCAATCGAGCATCGAAATAGATTTGGGGGATCATTTCAGAAAACCCTAGCTTCTCAAAGTCGTCCGCCATTTTTTTTTTCCAGAAACAAAGAGATCGGGTGTAAAGAATAGAAATGGGCCGGCCTAGTTTAAAAGGGGATGACCCCTTAGTTTATATCCTAGGGTTTTCTAGTTCATTCATGCTTTGATTTCGATTTTAATTTTGTATTGTTTTTTTTTTAAATTCTCTTTTGTAAACAAGTCTGAACAGTTTTACTAGTGTCTGTATAAACTAGAGGTAAAACAGTCAGGGTGTTGACTATCAGTTTCAGAGTCTGTAAAATTCTGAGATACGGATTACGGGGTTCTAATTCGGGGAATCTGATCGAGGGGACATCATTCAGTCTAGGGTTTGAGCGTAGGTTTAGAATAGGAGCAGGGATTGCGAGTGTACATGGTCTTGTATGCGGGATCTGTTCTATCACCTAGTAGAAACCTTAGAAATGCAGCAGTAGGCAGGGTTTTGCCGAAGCTGGGTATATCTGTGTGTGATTTATTTTCTGTATTTCTGTTTTTTCTATATTCTGTGTTCTGATTATTATTTATTATCCTGTCAAATTTTTAATTCAGTGAAAAACTGTCATAAACCCTATTCACCCCCCTCTAGGGTTAATCTAGATCCAACAAGTGGTATCAGAGCAGGTATTTTCTTTTAACTCTAGAGTCATGGGTAATCCTAGTCGTCAGTCTAGTGAGAGTCAGTCCAGTTCATCTCCAACTATTTTCACTGGAACAGATTTTTCAAACTGGAAATCCAACATGGAATTTTATTTAAAATCTGTTAATATTAAATGTTGGGATGTTGTTATCAATGGGTTTAATAGTGTAGATGTAGCTTTCAATGCTCGTGCTATGAAAATTATATTTGATTATCTTAGTACTGAACAGTTTAATCTTATATGTCATTGTTTATCTGCACAGGAAGTCTGGAGAACTCTCAACAAGCTGTATGGAAAACCTGACAACAGCTCAAAACCCCAGGATGACAACTCAGATTCAAAATTATGCTTAACAGGTCTTACAGATGATAATTCAGATGGATCAGCTGATGGAGAATCAACAGACAATGAAATAGAAAAATTTTCATATGAAGATCTAGTTTACGTGTGTCTTGATTTAACGAAATATGTTGATAAACTCCAACTGAAAAATAAGTCTCTGAAATCTAAGAATTCTGAATTGACCAGCAAAATTGATAATTTGGAATCACAACTTGAATTTTTTAAAAACCCTTCAAATTCATTTTGCAAAAATTGTTTGAAATCGGAAACCAATCTTGTTCATCTCAATAAAATTATTCAAAAGTTTGAAAATGAAATTCTGGTCTTAAAAAACAACAAGATTGAGTTATCAAGTTTGAACAATCATCTGCAAAAGGAATTTGAAATTTTTAAAACTAATATTCATTCCAAACTTGAAATTGCTGAAAAGGAAAATTTGTTGAAATCGAATTCGATTTTGAAAGAACTTGAAAACGAGATTGAGAATTTCAAGAAATTTGAGTCTGAAAGTCGAAAACATTTTGAGTTTGAAATTGCTGAATCCCAAACCAAAATTAAATCACTTGAATCTGAAAATTTGGTTTTGAAACAATATGATGCTGAAAGGAAGATCATTGATAACCGCTGTTTAGATTTAATAAAAGAGAACGGTGATCTGAAATTCAAAGTTCAACGACTAGAGTCAACTTTGACTAAATTTTATAATAGTGAAAAGTCGTTGAATATGTTGTTGCAAAACCAAAATTTTATTGGAAATAAATATGGTGTTGGTTTTGGAAAATCAGATGCTTTTGTAAATTCGAATTCAAATGATTTGAAAAATACCTCAAACTGCTTTGGTAAAAATCGTTTTGAAAATTTAAACTCTGAAAATTTCAAAGGATTTTTGAATCATAAACAAAGTGAAAATTTGTTTGATAATAAACCATTTAAACAATCTTGGATCCCAAATAAAAGTAAAATGACTCCGACTAAATTCAAACAGTTTTGGGTCCCGAAGGGTACAAAGGTAAATTCGAATGGTTTGTTATATAAACAGGTTTGGGTACCAAAACGAACAAATACAACTGTGTGTGGTTTTACTGCTTTTGTTAGACCACTCAATCCTCTAAACAGTTAGCTACCAAAGGAGGTTGAGGAACAACTGTGCTGAAAAGAGAAACTGATTCAAACTGCTTCAAATCATTGAATCATCTACTGTTCCTTAGCCAAGTCTGATGTGTTAGAGATCCACAACGTCTTCTGTGAATCAGGTATGATTTCTAACCTCATCCTTGTAAATATTTTTTTTCATTGTTTATTTCTGCTTCTTCTACCCCTTTCTATCTTATTTTCTTCTATTTGTTTTTATTTGATTTGTCACTGCCATATCTCTTTGTTTATTCTGTGCTTCTTAAACTTCCAATTGCAGTTCTCATGATTTTTCTGGAAATTCATTTTATTTGAATAAAACTCTCTTGTTTATAAACATTTCCAAATTCTGAATTTAATCTTGTAATTATCTGCAATTGTTTAGAAGTTTATTTTATTCTTGAATTCATAACAGTGCTGAAGCATTCATGTCATATCTTGAACACTGTTAATTTGAATTCTAAATTTTTTGAAGATCTGAATATTTAATGAAATTTCACACACCTTTGCTGTTCTGAGTTTATTCTAATTCATTTTAGAAAAGCTGAAAATATTATACTCATTACAGCACTCTATTATTTATCAGTTGTGATAATTTCATTGATTTTCGGATTGGCTTGAATCAGTGATACATCCTGAATTCCATCTTTATTCATGATCATTATGGTTAGAATATGTCTGTTTGAAATCATCTGAAATTCCTGATATTTTGAATATCACACAACTCTTGAATTTGAAATAATCAATCCTGTGTGAATAATTCATTATATCTCAAACTTGACATTGATTCAAGTGATTTCAAATAAATTATTTATTTATGGATCATGAATATCTCTTAATTATTTGATGTAAATGATCTGAAATCATTCTTAGAAATTTTGTGAAAAAATCCTTTGAAAATCTGGTCTTGAAATTCACTCCTATTTCATGATTATTTGATCTAATTATTTGTTTGTTTAAAATCATTTGAAATTATTTGATTTATTGAATCTCACACATATCTCGAATCAAAAATTTATAATCTGGTGTGACTGATTCATTAAATTCTGATATTTTCATATTCCTCAAATGATTTCAAGTAAACAGTATTTTAATCATTAGATCATGAATCATTATATGTGGCCATCATCTTGACAAGTATGATTTGAAACTATGTTCTGTGTTGCTCTGATACTGTTTTGAAAAATGTTTGTTCTGGAATCACATGCTTGCTGCTCTGATACATGTGCATAATCTATTATCTGTCTGTTTGGGCTTGGTACTTAATAATTTTTTTATGACATTCTTGTTCAGTATCATGTTAAAATTCCTCGTAAATAGAGACACCAAGTGGTATTAGAAGCATCTTATATTTGTTTCACCCATCTGTACTGAGATTCAAATTTTTCACCTTGTATAAATCCATATTTTTTTCCCTTATACAAATAAATGTGCTAAATTTGTCTGGCTAGGTTTGTGTTTAAATTTCTTTAGTCTGAGATGTCCATGATAGTCCATCAGGGTGTAATTAAATTCCTCGATAAGCGAGAACATTTGGTATCAGCCTTTTTCACTCATCTGTTTTTTGAATTATCACCCTGTATAGATTCATTTTTTTAAAATCTGTTTAATTTCTTCTTGTAATTGTTTTTCAATTTTAAATTTTTATATTTTTTATTCATTCATAAATTGAATTCAATATCCGATTTGTGCTGTGTTTATAATTCATCAAAATTATTATCAGTTTTTGAAATTGTGATGAATTGTGACTGCAGTGTATTTCACAACAAGAGGAGATTTTATTTGTTTTTTTTCATGATGGCTGATTATTAATTATAATATCTTTGAACTGGCAAATATTTCACGACCATCTCCTTTATCTATCAACCGTCTGCCATCCATCATGATTTTATATTAATATGGAGAGTTTATTTTTTTTTGAAAAATCATCTTGTTTTAAAACAGTGAAAATTATTTGTGATAGAAATGGTACTATATTATTATTCAGAATTAGTGAGAATTGAAATTTTTTAATAATCCCGGTACAGTCGAGCTTATTTCATAATATAATCAATTTAGAATTTATTTCACAGTCCATTTCTGTGCCTACCACATTTCTATCATCCATATTGGTTTCATATACCGAGGAGTTTTTTTTAAAAAGCTGAAAATGATAAAAATATAATTAATATATAAGAGTGTCTCTAACCACATTTAAAAATCCAAGCTCTGGTTATGCATGGTTATGAGACATCTTATAATTTAAGCTGCGACTGATCCCATTTAAAAATCCAAGCTCTGGTTATGCGTAGTCAGTGTGCTCTTAAATAAAAAAGGAAATAAAGTGCTAAAAATAGAAATAAATTTTGAAATTCTCCTTTGAGTATAAAAGCCAGCCTATCAATCCATCTTCTATTCTATGAAATATGTTGAAATTTTATGACGTATTATGATTTGTTGATTGATAGGTATTGGGATTTGAGATTATTCGATCTTGTCACTTAAATTGAATTATTAATTATAGTCCAAATCCATCACTGTTTTTTGTTTTGTGCTTTATTTTTATAAAAATCCTATGAAAGTAATTGGAAATATTTTTTTAACTCTCTCCTCTCCATTTTATATAAAATTCATCGTAAATCCTTCATTTTCTACAATGTGAAATATGCCACCTGTTCTTAGAATATTATGATTTTTGTTTGACTGATTGAGATTTACGATGACTGTTCTTCCTCTTAAGCTGATATAGTATTTGTTAGTCATTTTTCATCTATATTTTAAATTCTGTATCCTTTTGATGATAACAAAAGGGGGAGAATGGATTAGATTTTGATTTATGAGTGAATATTTTATAAACATTTTTAGTTTTAAAAATTCATTATTCAGTTCATATTCACTTATGCACAGATATAGGGGGAGTTTTCTGTTGTAGGGGAGCTGATAAATAGGGGGAGTCCAATTTTCACTGTAAAACACATTTGTTGGATTCAAAATCTTTTATTTGTTTGTCATCATCAAAAGGGGGAGATTGTTGTATATAACGGTGTTGTATACACAATTATATGATTTTTGTTTGATGATAACAACCAAAAATATTTTATAAATGTGTTTGTTACTGTACTGTTCTATATTTACATCACAGACAGGAATGTAATATTTATATTTAAATAAAATACATCTATACAGAAATTCAAATATTTACTATATTGTATTTAAAATATAAATATTATATTTCTAACATTCAAATAGTACATCTATTTTAACTTCACTATTTAATCACTTCACATATTTGCACTTACAAATAAACAGAATAGAATAGACAAATCTGTTTGACAACAATGAAATAATATTTTTTATTTCAAACAAGATTTTGTTTATTACAAATAATCAGTACAATCACTCTTTCATATACATTAGCTCCTCACTATGACATTCAAACATTCACTCAGTTTTCATTTCATATATACAATTCCATTTACACAGGTTCATATATATTTACATAGACACACTGACACTCTTCTTATTGTCACTGTCTTCTGTCTTTTATTTTTTGTTTTCACAGCACTTCACTGTCAGTCCAGTCATCACCTGCTTACCTGTCACATGAAACACACACACAGTATACTGCAATAGAAATAAATCTGAACACATGCAAATATAAATTTTATTTTTAAAATTCTATTTGCCTCAGTTTTCTGGTGTGTTTCTCATCTTTTTCAGGACTTGATCTGATTTATAAAACCATTAATCTGCGTCTAGACAGCTTGTGATATTCACAATGATACACTGTAAATACCACAAGGCAGACAACATATATATCTCAAGCGAGGACAGGGACAACTCGTCTGATGGCTGCATGTACACACGTGTACACGTGTGCACTGCCACGCCAATCAGTACGCAGCTGAGGAGTAGCCACTAGGACTATCTCGACTCAGTGAAATTGAAAACAAATATACAAAACCAAAGTGGTCAAGCATACAGCAAGATAGTGGACAAGCATTTCAGCCCAAAGTCAAAGTCACATGTCAAAGTTCAAAAGCAAAAGTCGTTAAACAGCAATATTCAAGTTACAACTTAACTCAAAATGGTTTAACAGTTTCTAAATGGTCAAAATAGCAATGGTGTAAATCAGCAAAACATGACATGGCAGTAGTGGTTGTACACAGCAAAGTGTTTTGTGTGTTCAAGATTTCAAAACAGTGTTATTGGCAAGCAATTTTGGTCGGGACAGCTCAAAATGATGCAACATAGACAAATTCATGACATACATGCTTGGTATATGAATCAATAAGTGGTGGAGCCGCAGCATGTCAATACATGTGAACAAGTGACAAAGTCAGCCCAGAAAATAAAGCATATAGCTGATCAAGTGAAACCAGCATGCATATCAACATCAAATATTCACAAAGCAGGTGCTACATGTTCAAAAGTTGTAGGTTACATGGTGCAGGAGAAAACTAGTACATGAAATGCAATGTGACAAGTTCTGGTTTAATCAACCCCTATTTTTGAAGCAATGCAGATGCATATGTACAGGTACAAGTTTAAGTGAATCATATTTGGAAGTGCAATATTTCTCGTTTCATTAAGGCCGAGAAAATCTTAATGCATTTCAAGGAAGAAACAAATGGAAAATCCATGGAATAAGTTCACTTCCAGAAATCATATATGACATAAATGACAACATTCAAGATCTCAGAAATCAGTACAGCAACTATGGCATAGTATAGTGAAAGGATGACTCAGCTCAATCAAGTGTTTTCTCTGTGGCAAGTTTCAAATATTTCCAGTAATACAAAAATTAAAGGAAATTCAATTTAAACAGTTTTGGCAAGCATCCATTCAATTCCAGAAATTACAAAGCAGTTTTTTTTTTAGCATACTGGTTATGGCAACAATTTAATTCGGCTAATTTTCTTCTACCCTTCCCAGTATTGACAAAATAATTTTACAGAAAATTGAGAAAATGTTTTGGCATGTTTTCAAATTGATTCCAGATTTACTTCAAGAAATAATACTTGGCAAGAATCAGAAAAATTGAAAATAGTTTTTTTTTGCAAGTGTTGAATTCATGAAAGGGAGCACATCAAGGTGATTCAGTCAAATTAAAGCAGTTGTTAATTTCAAACAAGGCAAGAAGAAACGGTCTGATTTATTCCAATAATTCACAGCATAAATTTTTGGGCAACAAATAATATTGCAATAAATCATGAAATGGACAAACTTACAGTATGGCAAGAAATCCTTTATTTTGTCTCTAGATTTTATTTAGGGATGATTAAGAATTAACATAAAAATCATTTAAGGAAATTTAAATCGAGAAATTCAATCAGGCAGCATAATCTGCGCAAGGAGATCAAGGCAACAAATTTCAATTTCATTCAAGGAATTAAAAGAGGAAATCTTCACGCAAAGGAGTTATTCAAAGTGCAGAAATTATGCTAGGAGCAAAGGAATCAAAACTCTAAATCATGTCCAGAAATCACGCAATTTCTTTTAAGCCGAGAATTACAAAATCCAAAAAGGGAAAAACCGCAATCAACCAGACAAGTCATCTCAAAAAATCAGAGTTATTTTTAGGGTTATCGTTTACCCTATATATACTACACACGCAGATTCATCATGGGGATACTGAGAACATACTGAAGATCGAAAAACCCAAGCATCAATTATCAAAAGAGCAGAGAATAAAATTCAGATTTACTCACATATTTTCCAGAGGATTTTCGATCGAGAACTCATCCCAAATCGGAGCAACAGAAAGCCATAAAAACTTGAACATCAGAGAGTAGCAAATTCATCAGGCATCGCGATCTGATTTGGGGATTCAAAGAAACCCTAGCTGCCGCCATTTTACCAGAGAACATCATTCAATCGAGCATCGAAATCGATTTGGGGGATCATTTCAGAAAACCCAAGCTTCTCAAAGTCGGCCGCCATTATTTTTTTTATTTCAGAAACAAAGAGATCGGGTGTAAAGAATAGAAATGGGCCGGCCTAGTTTAAATGGGGATGACCCCTTAGTTTATATCCTAGGGTTTTCTAGTTCATTCATGTTTTGATTTCGATTTTAATTTTGTATTGTTTTTTTTTAATTCTCTTCTGTAAACAAGTCTGAACAGTTTTACTAGTGTCTTTATAAACTAGAGGTAAAACAGTCAGGGTGTTGACTGTCAGTTTCAGAGTCTATAAAATTCTGAGATACGGATTACGGGGTTGTAATTCGGGGAATCTAATCGAGGGGACATCGTTCAGTCTAGGGTTTGAGCGTAGGGTTAGAATAGGAGCAGGGATTGCGAGTGTACATGGTCTTGTATGCGGGATCTGTTCTATCACCTAGTAGAAACCTTAGAAATGCAGCAGTAGGCAGGGTTTTGCCGAAGCAGGGTATATCTGTGTGTGATTTATTTTCTGTATTTCTATTTCTGCTATATTATGTGTTCTGATTATTATTTATTATCCTGTCAAATTTTTAATTCAGTGAAAAACTGTCATAAACCCTATTCCCCCCCCCCCCTCTAGGGTTAATCTACATCCAACAGATAAGACATAAACTGGATATAAGAAATGACTGCAACATAATCAGATATGACAAGGTGAACAAGGTTAGCAAGATATAACGTTGATTGCGCTTCTAATCGCTATAAGATAATTCCTACACCGTACCAATGCTAGTTACACCGAACCATTACAAGTTACACCGCACCATTACTAGTTACATACTGAGAGTTGATCCAAACCCCGCAATTGGTAGCCTTCAGGCGTAACATCTAGTAAGAGGTATCCACCCCATACAATCCTTGACAGCCTACTTGCCCATAATAGATACTAAATGTCCCCACACTACCCCTAATCGATCGGCTCCCTAACTTGTAGATACCTGTGTGGGCCCAAGCTTAGGGTGTATCACTCCCTAAGTGGCAACCCTTTTTTGCACAGGTTTATACCTACTGATGTACAGTAGCTAAATCTTCTAATGCCGGGAACACCTTGATGCACGCTTAACGTTCCCGTCGGAAACTGCACTGCTACACCTCACTTTTATTTGACCGCTTATAATCAGCCCAGTAAGCGTGCCCCAACCTTGCCTAGCTCAGGGTACCGATACCTCTATGTGGGTAACTATCTGAGAAGGGTCCCTACTGGTACTAGGGTTTTTCCTAAGGTTTATCCTAACCCGACTTATATTCGTTAAGTATTGTCTATCCCCCAAAGTTGACTTAACCCCATCCACTTAACAAATCAATATGTATTATTGGTTAATCTTGTTTTAACCCTATCCACTTTGTTCTTGTAATATTTGTTAAGTTGTCATCTTACACAGGTTAACTTAACCCCACCCACCTAACATGTTTTATGTATCATATTCATCTTTGATCAACATTAATTAGTTATTAATGCACAGACCTCTCACATTAAGTCGATTGCTTGTGGCCGCTGGATATGCCAGGCGGTTCCGGGCAGACTTCCACCACAATCCAGACTTATCCTCATGTCTAAGCATCTTTTAGTTATGTCTGCGACCTCTCACATTACGCTGACTGTTTGCGGTTGTTGATTTGGTCGGTTGGTTCCGGGAAGGTTTCTACTGCAAACGGAGTCTAACCTCGTGTCTCAACATGTTTATGTTAGCCAATTTTTTTATTTGCAGTTTATGCCAATTTCAGGCTAATTTGTCAATTACCCAAAATCCCTCATTCAAATCATGTTAATAATTTTAATCCAAATTAGGCCCTATAATCTTATATATACATGTCATGCCAAATTACGGCCAAATTACTTTACGTTCATTGTTATTAACAATTTATGCCAAACCCCATACACGCAAATTTGTACCAATTCATGCCATAAATCAATTACGTGATTACAAACCAATTTATGCCAAATACATATTATTCAATAATTTCCCTAATCATTTCCCACAACGTTCCCACGTTATTCGTACGTATAATTCAACGTAATATGTTTGACTTGCAGTTAGCCTAATCTCATAAAATGGAAAAGAAGAGAGGGGAATAGAATTAAAGCACCAAAACTGCCATAACACATAAAATAGATCCAATAACATATGGAATATAAACTTTGGGTATGAATAATAAAATAGATCCAATAAGCATATGGAACATAAACTAGCATAAAACAATGATATAGATCTAATAAGCATATGGATCATGAACTGGCATAGCATAATAACATAGATCTAATAAGCATATGGTATGTGACGGCCTGGAATTTCGCTCGATCTGAATCAGTCGTTAAACCGATCTAGACCGTTCGAAACCCCTGATCGTTGAGAACAGGACAATCAGAACACAAACCGAAGAACATTTCATTGTATATTACAACAATTCCATCAGATACAAGAATATACAGAGTATAAATGAATAAATTACAATCGATAAATATCAGAGATTACAATAAATTACATAGAAGCGGAAAATAATACAAAGCACAAACTGAAGGTGATATACGGATACAGAGCTTTCCGGATATCATTCCAGCTGTAAACTAGGATCCTGTGAATATAAATCTGCAAAACCGAAACTACTAGCTGCCCGTGCGGAAAATAGGGGCACCCAGAGTTTAGGTTAAAACAATAAACTCCAGGTCAGTCAGGTGACTGGTGTGAGAACTAAAACAGTTATTAAAACTTTATTATAAAAGATGGTAATTCAAGGGACCACGCCATATAACACGGAACGGGTTTCCTCCCAAGAATACCAGTGCATAGAATAAACAACGCAATGCTTTTTCGAAAAATGAAGCTATTATAAGACCCAGGTCCCATCACACAATGCAACGCAAGCCGGAGGATAGGGTTTTCCCTTATAATAGCCAAACATGCTTGGTACGTTTAAAACAAATCATTTGATACTATAATAAGTGTATAGTGTCAAAACATTTTCAATCATAAATATGAATCATAGACGGCATGGGTACCATATATCATGTCGCCATACTAGTTCTACAATTAAAGACGAATTACACGTATTGGAAATTGGATTCCGTCATGAGTCGAGGCAAGGGGCATGATCCTCTCCGCGTTCGAGACACTCTAGCAAATGCCTCAGGATTACGCACACTGGGTAACCCCTGGATGCTTCAGGGCCGGTCCTCACATACGTTAGAGGATTAGTATTCCTGAACACACGTTTCCCGGTCCTTACAGACCTATAATCGAGGCGCCTCATCCAACAACCACAAAGGTGAAAAGTATATATATGTCAGGGCTGGTAAGTCACTGACACCACCAAAGCTAGAAAGAAACTTCGTGCTCTCCCTGCAGTCTGTATCCCGTTTTTAACTCATACCGAGGTGTGAGGCTCGCGAATTCACGTTATACACAAAGCTGCCACGTAGGCTGTGCTTTGATCATCAACCACAAGACTTTGCTTTTCAACAGAAGCCTTGATCCATGCAACTCAGCATGCCACACAGGCAATTCATGCCATGCGACTGATGTCCATCGATATACAACCTCTGAGCTCGTACGTCTCAGAGAAGGGCGTTAAGCAAAAGAATAAATTCTCCGCCGCCAAACAGATGTATATTTAATAGAAATCAATCAACACAGAATAAAATCCAATGTCAGACACACAATCCATTTACAAATCCGTTCTGGGTCTGAACGAAACCGGAGGCACTTTCCTCGCATATCCATCCATCTCCAGGTACGTCTGGATGACCACCAACTATTTCCATCCTCTTGGGTGTACTGCCCAATCAGGATCGTCAGTAATTATCCAAACGATGTGAAGACTTCCGGTCTTCGACCACCGTCTTCATCTTCGACTTATCGTCGAATCGGTTATTCAGAATGGGTATAAACCCGGACTTTCCGAACAACCCGCGTATATTAAAAACAAATGTTACGCAAACACAACATACGCCTCATTCCAATTCATTAGTCACTAACCGTAAATTAGCAAGAGAACAATTTCCCAAACATTAACCCCGAAGGCCGAAACCAACATCAGATCAATACCCAGGAAACCATTCTTCTTAGCCAACCTACAGCTAGTTTCTAAATTCCACATTCTTAGGGAATGGTTCCCATTAATTTTATCCAAGATAAATTCTTTAGAATTTATCCTGTAATCTTCCTTTGGATGTCATTTAAAACCAAATTATGGTTTTTCCCAACTAGTCGAGATTAGCGAACCGTAATGAAGTAATTATTTATTTTATTTCCTAATCCCAACCTATTCATCCCATGAAGCAAAACTGGTAATACTCCATATCTAACACCGTGGTGTTATCGGTAAAATTAATTACCATTTCACGTTCAAATCTAATTAAAGATTTAACTATCGCTTTGGAGAAAAACTGGTAATACTCCATTCTCGCTCGTTTTCTGAATTTGATAATTTAGATTATCAATTCGAATTTCAATCTGATTGCAGATTCATTAAAACACCTTTTACTGGGTTAAAGAACTAGGTGTTATTTAAAACACAGTTCACGACAAACCCAAATCACATTCTATTTGTTATCGGGTTAAAGAACTAGTGTTGTTTAAAACACAGTTCACGATAAACCCATTTCAAATTCAATCAAATATATTAGAAATTCCGATTATTTAAAACCCCCTTTTTAAATCTAATTCATTTATTTAAAAATGACTGGGTTTTAAATTTAGTTCAAAACTAGTTCATTTCGATAAAAATCTATTTTTATCTTTTCAAATATGGAGTTTTTCACCCCAATTTTTCCCAAATCATTTCTTATGATTTTATACAAATTATTACTATTTTTAATAATTTTATCAAGGCCCGTACAGTCGATTTCCAACAATGGCCATCGAACTGCACTTATAGCGACCTTTTTCGAATTTGATTTGGACGTATCTCCAAATCCAACCGTTAGATTTTGAATTTCTAATATTCTTTAGAAAGCTCTTTTCGATACGAACCCAACGGTTCTGGTTTTAGGAGAATCCGACGGTCGGATCTCCCGTAATGTCCGTTTGAAATGAATGGTCGAAATTTACGAACTGCCGCGGCGCGGCGCGTTCTATTCAGGCCATTATATTATACATATAATATATATTTCGTCGATTTCTATTTAAAACGAATTATATGAATAGTTTTAAAATCGTTTCAAAAGCAATTTCAACTTCCATTTCAATTCAAATCAAAATTGAATTCTCCTTTATAAATTCATTTTAAAATTCATTTCTATTCAATTCAAATTTCAATTCAATTTGAATTCATTTCAATTCGCTTTCAATTCAATTTGAATTCGTTTTTAATTCAATTCATTTTGAAATCGTTTTCAATTCAATTCATTTCGAAATAGTTTTCAATTCAATTCATTTCGAAATCGTTTTCAATTCAATTCATTTCGAAATCGTTTTCAATTTAATTCATTTCGAAATAGTTTTCAATTTAATTCATTTCGAAATCGTTTTCAATTTAATTCATTTCGTAATCGTTTTAAAATCGATATAAATATCGTTCACGTCAAAATGGCGTCAATCTAATCAACACGGCTTCATATATTCCTTTATTTTCAAATATTCTATTCCAAATATTTCTTTTTCAAAATAGTTGTTATTATCAAAATATTTCGTTCAACACATGACCAATCTCAATGGATGAGTACTGTCAACACATGAACCTTTATTTTATAATATTGATAAAGATGTAAACTTTATTATAAAAATATTTCGTTCAACACATGACTAATATCAACGGATGAGTACTGTCAACACATGAACCTTTATTTTATAATATTGATAAAGATGTAAACTTTATTATAAAAATATTTCGTTCAACACATGACTAATATCAACGGATGAGTATAGTCAACACATGAACCTTTATTTTATATTGATAGAGATATAAATTTTATTATAAAAATAATTCGTTCAACACATGACTAATCTCAACGGATGAGTATAGTCAACACATGAACCTTTATTTTATATTGATAAAGATATAAATTTTATTATAAAAATAATTCGTTCAACACATGACAAATCTCAACGGATGAGTATAGTCAACACATGAACCTTTATTTTATATATTGATAAAGATATAAATTTTATTATAAAAATAATTCGTTCAACACATGACTAATCTCAACGGATGAGTATAGTCAACACATGAACCTTTATTTTATATATTCTTCATTTTCTAAATTGGAATGAGGCCCAATCAATTACCATATAAAATTAATTATATGGATTTTCATACAACACATGTATATAATAACATTGAAAAATAATCAACCATCAACCAAAGTGCACTACACTGTATAAGCATCAAATATAGATATCTAACGCTTATAACAGCCTGTCAATCAATCGATCGACATATTTAATCAATCAGGATGAGTGAACTTCATATTTCATCCTGACACCCATGTGGGGTTTCAAACAATCAAACACAGATTTTATTTGTGCAGTTGGGCGATGTGTAAAATTTATCGACCCAATCAATGTCATTCAAATAGGTGTACATAAACAAACCGTCCGGTTTGTAAATGAATATTTATTTATTCACATTCACGTTAAAAATTATATTTTTAACGATAAAACATTTTATTTTAACATATGAATATCTATTCAGTTTATTCCCAAAATAAAAATGATATTTTTATTTTTCTAACATATTTTTAGAAAATTTCGGCGGCATAACGGCACGATACTAGAAACGGGACAAGGCCCAGCCTTATCCCTGATCTAGTGAAGGCCCACGCCATTCACACATCAATCAAACCATTCAATTTCACCAAACAAATCAATTTCAATCAAATAATCTAATTAATTTTTGCAATCAAACAAACAAGTCCATGGTCTGTGGACGATTGTGTCGGGTGCTACTAAGCACCGTCTACATCCTAGTATATATATAAATAACTAGAAACTAAATTGAAGAGTGAGAAATTCTCACCGAGGGTTCCACTCCGCCATTTTATTTCTGAATTTCTGAATTTTTGTTTGGATTCGAAATTGTCTGAAATTCTAACTCGCTTCGTTTTGGTTGTAGTCTGTTCCATTGCAAAGCATTTTTCATCCCGATTCCAACGCACTTCGTTGTGTTGAAATCTGTTTTGATTTGAACGAGATATGGCATTTTAAACATTTAATACATTATTTTACAAAATTAAAATTTAATTTAATTCCTAATCATGTAATTAATAGGCTAACCCCTTCTTTCTTCTTCGTTGACCCCCTGTAACCTGCCGAACCCATTCACAATGAAGAAAAGCCACTGTCGCTCCACTTATGACCATCGAGACCCCAATCCACGAACCCCCCGCGAAAGCCTACGTCGACCGATCCCTGCGCCAGTGGTGGCGCCACTTGCGGTGGCCCCACAGCCTAGAAAAACGCGATCGAACTTAGGGGACTTGAGCCCGAAAATCTCCCCATTCAGAAAGCCAGAAACGATCCCACCCGTTGATTGCCTAGAGGTCACGAATCTCTCCATTTTCCTTTTTGAAGTTTTGAATTTCATTGTAAATCTTAGGAGATCGGTTGTGAAGAAGGAGAGGAAATGAGAATCGTTCATTCCCTGGGGTAAACGGCGGTTCCTGAATTTGTGGTTAGGGTTTGAGATGTTTTGGGCTATTTATATTAATATTTTAATATTTTAATTTCAAAATTATTTCTTTTATCGATACAAACTCCAAATCAAACCCAACGACTGTCGCCCCTAGCTAATTACCCCTATTCTGAACACAATGAGATATGCTTCGTAAGCCCATTCGGTTGTTACGATCAGTTTTCGTCTAAATTCACATTTAAATCATTATATTGAATTTTAAACGTACATTTCAATTTACCGGGGCCACATACAGTCTCTAAAAATTCCATAAAAATATTTTCTAGCTTCGTATTGACGATACGGTTCTAACAAAACTAATTTCGTCGAATTCTGAGACCGTTTGAAAAATGGACATTTTCCAGTCAATTAAAATCAACTGAAACTGGTCAAACGCGTTTTCCTTTGCCATGCTCACACATTGATTCGAAAAATTATGAAATTTGGAATCTAGCAATAACTAGATTTTTGGAGCTTCCTTCATTTCGTACGCTCTCCCTGTCCTTGAATCGAAATGAATTCGATTTCCATCACTAGATTTTTGGGGCAGCTTCGATTGATGCTGAACTTTGATTTTTCTTCCATTTATAGGAGAAAGAAATTAAGAAGAGGTAGGTGCAATATTTATAAGAGGAAAGAAGGCCACGATTGTCTTAGTTTGTGGTGAGGAAAGAAATATGTGTTCAATTTTCTACCTTATGATTTTTTTAATGGTTATAAATATAGGTGTATATATTTAAATTATCCAAAATCTCCTAACTCCTTTTTGAACGCAACAAGGGCTGTTCCTAAGGTTATAACACTATTCTGAACACACTGGGATAGGTCACGAAGTCCAATTCGATCATCTAGAACAAATATTAATTTAAATTGATATAAAATAAATTTCAAACCATTTAAATTCTTCGATAATTATTTAATATTATTATTCTAATTTTAACCGGAGTTGTATTGATCATCTGAACTAATTCTATTCAGTTGTATATTTTTAAATTAAATTATTACTGCATTACGATAATTTAATTTATTCGACATTAAATCGAAATCGATTATTAAATTGCTAACTCTATTATAAAATTCCACTTATATTATCCACCCAATATTTAAATCCGTATTAAATATTTAAATTTAACCCATAAGAATCTGGGTCGTTACAATGGCCTCCGATTAGAAGCTTTAATCCCCAATTGAAAACCACTCGTCATCTCCATTCCACCTGCATCGTCAGTCGCCCTATGAACCGCAACCACCTCCCGGCAGTGCTCGAGACCCACTACCCCGAAGACTGTCACCAACACTCGACGCCGAGCCTCCATCGCTTTACCTCCTTCATGCTTTCCCCTCACCCTCTCGCGTTTTGTAAAACCGTGACAAGAGAGGAAAACGAAGACGATGACCGGTGCCAAAACTCGACGTTAATTTCTATGACTTTTCGTCATCAGCAATCACCTGCGCCTAGAATCTGCGAGGAGGAGAAGCATGGTAGAACAGTAGTGGCACGACCACTGGAAACAACAGCCTTTCCCATCGCTCCAGCTCCGACAATTGCAGCCACCGTGAGTGTATCTTCCGCACCAAAACCGTCGAGCCCGTGCTCCATTCTTTTACATGAGCTCCGTCCATCGTCACCGATGATAAGTTTAACTTACAATCTAAACTTGTTGTCAAGTTAGTAAATTTCGCAATTCACTAAGGATAACTAGTTACTATTGCATGTTGGTTGCCATTGATTCGCTGTCTTAACTGGAGTTTGGTTGTTGTTTGTGGTTGTTCACCATAGGTACCATATTCTATTCATGTATACTGTTGCGAATACAACATTTAGTTCGCAACAGTAAATATTTACACAGTTTGCACCATTGCTAGGAGTGATACTTTTGTAGGCTACTTACTAAACCCGCCTAACTTCATGTTCCCGCATAAGCAAGCCTATATGACTATATTTTGTGCTTATTACCCATCTGTTACTCTTTATTTGTATAGGCTTGAAATCCTTATTTGTGCATTCTATATGCGTTCTAAGTTCATACTGTTTTTCCATATTACCTTTTATGTTGCAAGTTGGAGAAGTTTGGCTATTTTGCCATGTCTACGCCCATAACGGACGGTGTATTTGTACCTACCTTTTACTTGTGAATGATCTTACCTAGTTTACTATTAGTGCCATATAGTGCTGTACGTTTCCTCTTGTTGTTCATTTTGACCACATTAGCTTTGTTCTCTATGTTACACGACAGTATCAATTCAACAAAAATGTTCCCCTCAGACCATGCTTACAGAATTTACTACTAAAAAAAAATTCAACTTAAATGATAACCTTGCCAAGATTTAATGCTCAATGGCAGTGTATTCAGAATATTAACTTTTACGTTGTTGTAATAGCACAACATGGATTATTACACTTGTGGGAAAATTTATTATGAGACATAGTTTATAAGCTATTGTTGTTATTGGTTTTACTGGACCATGTTATCAGCAATGAACCACTTATCTTAGTCATTTTATGATTTGTGGGGTTAAGCACATGCGTGGGTTCATTAACCTGCATAATGGTCTTCCTATATTGGTACCATGTAAATTCTGCAATTTGCTCTCTTATATTAGCTTGTTAGCTTATGCTGTATACATGTTCACATGTTACCCAAGATTTTTGGATTCTTTGTTGTACACACATGTGTATTTTACCTTACACTCTACCCTTCAGCATACCCCTTTGCTTGACTATCATATGACCCAGACTGTTGATTTGTTCCCATTTTTTGGTTTAATACATGCCTGCAACCGTTGGAAGCCTTCATACTAAACTTATATAGCATCGTATATCAATATACATATTCTTGTCGCATATCACTCATGATTATGGATGTTATTTTCATGGCTCATTGTATGTTCATCACTATTGCATTCAGCCTTGTGTGCATTCTTGTTTTAGTCTTGCATGCAATAATTCGATCCCATTGGTACATTTTGGCACTGTTGCTCACGGATTATTGTACAAGAAATATATAAATAATTTATCAGGATTATACTGATTATACTTATTTGTTTATTGAAATTCGCTAACTTGAAATAAGTTTAATCCTGACTCGGGCGTTTTGTGTATTTTGCATGGAATACTCTTGTCAGGTCCTAAGTGTTCAAGGCTTAGAGTTCAGCTCGCAAAAGTGGAGAGGAACGTGAAGACGACACGCAAAGATGCATGCCGCGCTACGCTCACGCTACACTCGACAAAGGTGTAAAATATGTTCATTTAAAATTTATGTATAAATTTACATTATTCTTCCGCAGTGTAAATCAATTGCAAAGCTCTGATATTTTTATTAAATTTCTGTTCCGCTACAAATATTTGTACTCTGTGATTTTGCATTTATTCTATTTAAACCTTGTAACCCAGAACAATCTGTCGTTTTGGATGTTTTGAGTTGGTTTAAATACCGATTTGGAATGGGAAAATTCCCGGTCGTTACAACAGATACGGGGGATGGGGTGTGCATGTCATGGTGATAGCAAAACAACAAACATAGAAATCTTCCTCACATCTCTCGCTCAGTGCGTAAAGCATAAAATATCTACCACTTTGATCACCCAATGCTTTACTATGATCACTCTGCCCCATGGAGTCACAGTGACTCCACTGCACTGAACCATAGCCATTAATCCTTTGCTATGTCCACTCTGCCCCATGGAGTCATGAAGACCCCACTGCACTGGCTCATAGCCTTGCTACGACCACTCTGCCCCATGAAGTCATGACAACTTCACTGCATTGATCCATAGCCAATATCCGTCTCTTAGTGGTGAATAAAGCTATAGACATTGTTAACCCCTTTGCACACGTCCCGCAGCAAAGTCCCATCATGAAGTCAACTCTTTGGTTCCCATCTGGATCCTGAGTTCTACTTCCCATTTGGACTACCTTTGCATCTCGGGTTTTGGTCTCCTCCAGATCGATTCGGTTCTTCTAAAATGGTTCGGATCGGTCATGCTTGTCCCTCTACACTTCGTGAACTCTGCTCGGCTCGTGGTCATCACATCAGGTCGTTATCCAGGCTTCGTGGCTTTTCCAGCGGTTCGGTTCGTGGTGAGTAACCCAGTTCGAATTGGGCGTCCTCCTACTGGTTCGTGGCTCCTTCATCCTCTTCCTCAAGCACCGGGTTGGTCGTGGTCTTCGGTTCAGGTCGTGGTACGTAGGCCATGAGTGGGTCAGCTCGGGGAGCCCTGGCAGTGGTGTCTCGTGGTGCTCCTGGTCGGATCGAGGTGAGTGTCATGATCGGGTCGGTTCGGAGGGGTGCGATCCGATCCAGTTCCTATGCAGTTTTGTTTCCAGCGACTGTCTTATGCCATACGACGGCGTTTTCGACCATTCTAACTATAATTTTTTTCGTTCTACTCGACATCCATATTAAACAATTTAATGATTAAAATAAGGATCAATGCAGGAACAGTATATTAAACTCAATTTCAATTTCGATTACATACCTGATTCATCCATGAAGAATTAGTCGAACTTCGATCTGGAAGGAGGTTTGGAAGCGTCGAATCTTAGCATGTCCATTGCCATGCGTCCACAGATTAGTCAACACGAACGTTTTCCTTCTGATTGAATCAAAGAGGAGAAGGAATCATGGTGCTAGCCACCATGATTAGGGTTTTACGTTGAAGAGGGATATTATCGGGTTATGTTTGGTAATTTAGATCTAATCTGATTTAATAAAATTGTTTCACCCGTGTTATATGAGGAACGAAAATGTCCTTTATAAAATCAAGTGTGTACCACAATATAAGGACACACCTTCATACCATTTCAACGTTAATTAAAATATCAACATATTTGATATCTTAATTATCTAATACATGTTCTTCCTTCATAACGTTCTAAGTGTGTAACCCTATTGGTTACTCTAACATTAGCAATAATCTAAATCTTATTTAAATCATAAACAGTGAGCGGTATCTAGCAACACATCGTTGTTACCCAAGTTATAATAAGATCAACAATTCGATACAACCTTTCATGACCAGTGTAACAATGTAATATAATCCTTTTTAACCTATATATCCAGGATTAAACTCAAGGCATGGACCATGTCATCCTCTTTGTGATTTACTCCGTTTATCTTGATCGATGACTAGACTATTTAAAACAAATCAATATTTGAGCACGACCATGCATTTCACAGTCCCACTCAATCAAGAGGCCAACGGATATCACTACGAATATATCGTAGGGTTAAATTCCATCTAGATCATTCATAATTTTCATTCGATTCGAGACGTATCCAATAATTACCGTTATCATTACACTGTTACGAATAACTTTAGATGATACCAAAACACAAATATCCTCAAATAAAATTATAATGATTTCAGGTCTGAGGACCATTACATCACTATCACTATGAGAACAACTTATGATACTGTTAATTATATTCCTTGTAGTTGTCTCACAGTTGGTCAGCCCAGTACGCTATTCTCCAATACGTATTTATATCTTGACTGTAATAACACGTATATTAATGATCAATGAGATGCGATCATCAGTCAATCAATATACTAGTCTCAGTGCTTCCTTGTTGTTCTATATAAACAATAAAACTCGACTAGGGACATTTAAGAATTATAACACTTATCACATTATACAATCTAAAGTTCAGTCTTATTCGAACTATATAATTCCGTATTATTATTCTAAGAACTTCTATTATGTTAATATTTATATTACGCGGTAAATATAACATAACAGAATATTTTATTTTATTCCAAATAAAATAATAACATCAACAGTGTTATCTATCTCGTCAAATGGATTGCCTTTAATGAATAAACACTAACAAACTCCCACTTGCACTAGATCAATCGTTCGCGTATCGTATACTCATGAAACTAGTGTGACTATTAAACTCTGAACTTCTGCTACGACAGAGTTTAATTGAGTAGGTCTGCAACATTACAACGTTTGTAACTTTGCAGATATGTTCATTTCCTCTGTGAACAGCTTCACATAGGAATTATATTTCTTAAATATATGTTTGGATCGATAATGAGTTTAATGTTTAAGGCGTGAGCCACAGCCATATTGTTATCGCAATGTATATCATTGGATTAACAATAAATTAAGTTCAATCATGAACTTATTAATCCAAACATTTTCTTTCTTAGATTCAGTATTTATTTCTTGTTTTAAAAATAACATAATTTACAATAATTAATGTGTTATCAAATAACATTAGAATTATTGTCTCACTCCCACTCAGTTTCATGTCTATACAAGATTCAGTGACATTTTGTGGTTTCGAGACATTTCGACTACTATTTAATTCCTATCGGTATCTTAGTGACTGGTCCTGTTTTATAAGGGATATCAATTTGAGCAATAAACATTTTATTCTCAGAGAATTTATAGAAATAATATCCATTTATATCTTGTGGATATTAAACAAAATAGTTATTTTATTTGGGTCCGATCTTATTAGAAGAAGGATGTTTAATAAACGCCTTGCATCCAAATCTGCAAATTAGACACACTGGGACATGTCCTAATCCATATCTTATATGGCGTCTTTAAAATCATTTTCGTAGGGTTAAATGCAATTGTTCTAAATTTAATTTATTTGAAGATCTATATGATTTATCTTGGTCGTACCATGTCTTATAAGGTTCTATTACTCCTTTCAGACACACCATTTCAATATGGTGTTCTAGGTGGAGTAAGTCATGAAACAATTTCAGACTCATCTGTATAGTCATTCATTAGTTGGCTTAAATATTCTTTTCGATCTGTTCGAAAAGTACTTATTTTTCTATTTAAAATTGGTTTCTAACTTCACTTTCAATTCTTTGAACTTTTCATAGGATTCTAATATGTTTTTCATAAGATATACATATCCGTATCTACTTATATTATCAGTGAATATAATGAAGTAATAAACCTGCCTCTAGCTTATGTATTCTTTGCTCCATATACATCATTATGTACGAGGCTCAATACTTATCACTCATTCACCGTGTCAAGTGAAAGGTGATGCAGTTATTTTACCTAATAAACAGGATCTGTTTATTGGGCTAACTATTAATACTAATGGTATGTTGGATTTAAATCACAAAATTTAATCCACTCATTTTACTGCCAAGTACATTATAGTTAAGGATTTACAAAGATCATTAACTATTTGTGAAATTCCATACGATATTTCATTTAAATAAAATGAATAACAATTATTCTTTTATTACAAACGAAGTTCAAACTTGTCTAAACAAGATATATTATAACATTTATTTTAAGTGGAATTTCATAATAATAATTATTTTATTTAATTAATTAAACCAATATAATCAACAAGAATCGACTTCCTATGGATTATCCAGTAACATTTGCTTTATTTCCAATCGTAAGTCAACTTGTCCTTTTATCAGATTTCTACTTATTCTGCAATTTTTGTAAATCAATATAAATAATAAATAATAATTGATTCTGGAATATTTATTTAATACAAAACTTTGAAGATCAAAATTTATATATTAACATAAATATGTAATTTAAACTAAAATACGCTCCCACACAAATTAGCATCCCTTTGTTTATATATGTATATCATTATATACATATAATGGTGTTCCAAGATCCATATCTAGTCATGCCTTGACCCAGCTTTGGCTAAACCCAAAACCCAACCTTTTAGGTAGACATCTTATGTCAATTATATCGTCTACATAACTCTTGGATCGCATGTTGAACAGTTTGTTCAGTATTATTCATTTTCTCAAAATATATAGAATAATTCATGCTTTTGTCTCTAAGGCCATAATCGTATTATGCAGCCAAGTTAAGTCAGAACCAATAATAGGTTGGAGCACCACATTTTACTCCATCGTGTATAACCAAAATAAAAGGTGCACAACGCTTTGGCCCTAGTTACAACAATTGATCTTGGACAGTGATGAGTATATTATTGGAAGACTTCACCATGATTTAATATAACAAAATTTGCTTTTAAGGGAATTTATAATACGTAGTGGCGAACAATATTATAGTCACTTGTAAATATCAAATATATGTAATTAATATTCATAACATTAATTAGATTTAAATAATATATATATGTATATAGCAATTATATCTGTATATATTCCCCTTCTGAACATTTAAAAACTATAAATTATTATAAGTCTAATATTAGAAATTCTATTCAATTCCAGTATGAAATTATAATTAACCAATTATATTATCATATGACTTATAAAGCTTATGGATATATGTTCAAAACAATATATGACATTTCATTTCTAGCATATAAAAACATGTGTACAAATGCCGCACTTCCAGAATTTTAAAAACACAGAAATTAAGAATTAATTTAATTTGCATATGAGCATTATAACGCGAGCATTCAATAAAATACTTCCCTAATCAATGTACACAGCGATAACCAAAACAAGGTCAAGTTAGCATTGAACCATCACAAGCAATCATCAAAGTATACACCTATACATTTCAGATATACACAGTAGTTAAATTATTTGTATACTTTATACAAAATATGTACATAAGTGACATACACACACACACACACATATATATACATATATATACACACACACACACACATTTAAAACTGTTTATACATATACGTTACTTATTACATTTTTTTGGACAATGGCTAATCTATATGACATTCACATATGTCCTTTGTTTGCAACGAGTTACAAGTCAAACTTGCCCAGTTTGCCACGAGTTCATTGCTGATGGTCACAATATTGTGCGCCATTCGTCAATCTGCAGACATCAAATGCCTATTATTGGCACAATTATAGTTAATTAGTTCAAATAAAGAAACAGTATCAAATAATGTTTCATTCAAACTAATTCACTAAATTTACCCAAAAGGATGATGCATTGATCCTTTTCTGAACATTATGTATTTGCATTACTGTGTGTATCATTATTTGAAAGGTAAATGCAAATCATATTTGAATCGACCAGTACATATATCATGAGATCATAATGCAGATATGCATATTTGAATGGTTGAAGATGATACTTTCCCTCTTCAATATTATAAACATTAATATATATATACAGATTTAACATCTTAACAATCCGTGTTCATTATATGTATGCAAGAAGAATCAGTGATATCAACATATCATGTACTTGTGTGTATCCAATAGTCATATATCTGACTATAAAATATACAACACATAACTACTAAACAAATATATATACTTATTATAGTAATCACTTATTTAAGTCAGAAAAAGTTTATCAGTATGGGGACATTAGTATATATATGTTGCTGAAAACAATTTTACAGTTTACACGTAAACACACATATGTTCTCCAAGTTTATCTTACACTAGCACAATGCCAATGTTTGGGATTGTGTTGCTTTTAAACTCCTTTTATCCAATAGATCAGCCCAATAATAATACCATTCGACTACAAAATGTAGTGTTATGGTATCAAAATATTAGAAGCTATATTTATAGCAGATAAGCAAACAGTGAATCATATTCACTGCAACCACTTAATCATATTTGTATTACATATACATTAATAAGAATATACAGACATCATTTCAAATTCAATGTTCCGAAGATATAACAGTATACAGTGTAAACCATTAAGGCAACAACATGCGTATCCTAAAACAAGCAGTTTTGTTTTACGACTTTAAAAGTATGATCTGCAGTTTTAGATAAATAATTATATATATATATATTAGCTTGAATAGTTATTTCAGATATGATTCTTAAATCATATTTAAGAAGTTCCAAAAATTAATCAGGCCGGTCATCCTATACAAATATTCGTATATATATATATATATATATATATATATATATATATATATATATATATATATATATATATATATATATATTAACACCATCCTTAAGATTTGTACATTTTCAAAAAAAATTAGGATTTGGATACTACAGCAGTCATACTGTGTATATGGAAAAAGAACATACAAAACATGTTTGTATTATTCAATCACCAGTTTATAAATATGTATGTATATATATATAAACATATCATCATTATGCTATAAATTTATTCAATCTGTTTTAAATCTTTTTCATAAAAACAGCATAAAGTTCAATAAAATATTTAATTGTGTGTGCATCTTTTACATATTCAACACACGCTTAACACAATTGGTAAAATCATCACAGGTTTGACATTCAAAATGATCTTACAAATTAGCATGTACAAATTTCATGCTGAAAAGAGTTAAACACAGATTCAACGAAACTGATCTGTTCACACAAAATTATTTCAAGTTCTTTCAAATTGTAATTATACAAACTAACAGATCTCAAATAATTTATCAAATCTGATATGAATTGACTTGATTACCATAATAAAACAAAACAAGATTTAGATAATTCTACCAGGTTGATGGGTTAAAAAAATAGGATTTTTAAGCTAAATTAATATTTCTATTCTGAATTTATCTCATAATTTTATATCATATATAAAATTTATTTATTATAAAACAATTTCATATTATGAATCGAATACAAATTAACTTATTACTGTGAAACACTTTCACAGGTTAACAATGAAACAATTTCAGGTTAAATAATAAGTGCTTAAGTCGTTATATGTTTATGCCATTTATAACTAATACTATATATTATAGACTTCTACAAGGACTTTAGCAACAGTAGTTTCATAAAACTATTTAGTTCATAATAGCCTATATAAGTACAAAATCCGTCGTGCATATGTAAATACATACGTGCTTATGACTGTGTATACTTATGTTATTCAACAATTGAATACGGTTTAAAACAATTTTAAACAACAAGATCCATTTGCATATAATCGAATCTAAACTTATATAGTATATGTATGAATAATTAGACAACCAAGTATCATTATTGTTAATATATATATGTACAAATATTCAAACAGAATAGTATGTAAATATATACATATAACTGAACACTTCAGAATTAAGCACAAAAACCCATTTGAAAACTTGTATCATATTTTAATTTCTGTATAGAACAAAGATTTTAATCTCAATGAATTTTTTTTATTTTATAAATGAATTTTCACTAAATACTAATATCAGTGAATATAAAGATTAAAACCAAAATTATATATATATCATAACATAAATATTGTGACTTGGTGGTCACAATTTATTCATGATCAATGTTATGATGATTCAAAATCAAAATAAGAATTACCTATGAATTTATTATACAATTATTTGATCAATAATCAAAATTATTTCTTTTCATCAAAATCATGTTTCGAAAGGAGATTGTAATACATACAATTAAATCAGTAAAATTATGATCTGCTTTAGGAATTTCCCTTAATTAATCAAATCAATCAATCTAGAAAAATCTGTCTTAACATAATTCCAAATAAATGACTTTACTAAGCCGTATAAACAGTTCAAAACTGTTTATTTATCAATAGAAAAAATTTGATTTTATTAATACTATTTACTAATATAAACAGATCATTACTCTAGTCGAGTTCATATCCAAATATCTTGTGGTTCTATTATGTTAGATGAGGAAACAGAATCAATATCTGATATTGATTCGGTATTTGATTAAACAATTTTATTCCAATATCAATCAACCCAATTTTAATAATTTCAGATTAATTTCAGAAACTATCATCCAAATAATGAATTAAACACGAACAAAGAAAAAACAACAAAAGGTCCATTCTATAATTTCACGCAAATCCCTACAATATATGATATCAGATTTCAAAACGTCCATTTATATATAGAATTAAACAAGCAGAAACCAAGTAATAATCCAATATACTGTTTGAAGCAAACCCTAATGCACTGATACCACTATAGGTTTTTTCGATCTAATCGACATCCATATTAAACAATTTAATGATTAAAATAAGGATCTATATAGGAACAGTATATTAAACTCAATTTCAATTTCTATTTCATACCTGATTAATCCATGAAGAATTAGTCGAACTTCGATCTGGAAGGAAGTTTGGAAGCGTCGAATCTTAGCTTGTCAATCGCCATGCCTCCATCGATTAGTCCACAAGAACGTTTTCCTTCTGATCGAATCAAAGAGGAGAAGGAATCATTGTGCTAGCCGACATGATTAGGGTTTCACGTCGAAGAGGGATATTATCGGTTAGGGTTGGTAATTCATATCTGATCTAATTTAATAAAATGGTTTCACCCGTGTTTTATAAGGAATGAAAATGCCCTTTATAAAATCAAGTGTGTACCACAATATAAGGAAACACCTTCATAACATTTCAACGTTAATTGAAATATCAACATATTTGATATCTTAATTATCTAATATATGTTCTTCCATCATAACGTTCTAAGTGTGTGACCCCATAGGTTACTATAACGTTGGCAATAATCTAAATCGTATTTAAATCATAAACAGTGAGCGGTATCTCGCAACACATCGTTGTTACCCAAGTTATAATAAGATCAGTGATTTGATACAACCTTTCGTGACCAGTGTAATAATGTAATATAATCCTTTTTAACTAATATATCCAGGATTAAACTCAAGGCATGGATCGTATCATCCTCTTTATGATTTAATCCATTTATCTTGATCGATGACTAGACTATTTAAAACAAATCAATATTTGAGCATGGCCATGCATTTCATAGTCTCACTCAATCAAGAGGCCCATGGATATCACTACGAATATATCGTAGGGTTAAATTCCATCAAGACCATTCATAATTTTCATTCGATTCGAGATGTATCCAATAATTACCGTTATCATTACTCTTTTACGAATAAATTTAGATGATATCAAAACATAAATATCCTCAAATAAAATTATAATGATTTCAGTTATGAGGACCATTACATCAATGTCACTATGAGAACAACTTATGATACTGTTGATTATATACCACGTAGTTGTCTCACGGTGGGTCAACCCAATACGCTATTCTCCAATACGTATTTATATCTTGACTTTAAAATCACGTATATTAATGATCAATGAGATGTGATCATCAGTCAATCAATATACTAGTCTCAATGCTTCATTGTTTTCCTATATAAATAATAAAACTCCACTAGGGACATTTAAGAATTATAATACTTATCACATTATATAGTCTCAAGTTCAGTCTTACTCGAACTATATAATACTGTATTATTATTCTAAGGACTTCTATTATGTTAATATTTATATTACGCAGTAAATATAACATAACAGAATATTTTATTTTATTCCAAATAAAATAATAACATCAACAGTGTTATCAATCTCGTCAAATAATATTTATATTGTGATGTGGGCCGTGATGACTAATGGATCGGTGGTCGGTACTTCTACCCCCGTCGGTTCACTTTCTCGGAAGATGACATCGTTCCGCATAGTTTTCTGTAGCTTGGCCGGGGCGATCTTAGGGAGAGCGGAGTAGGCTTCGTTTGTAGCATGCTTTATGGCACTCACATACTCCCCCATCTTTTGAAGACTGCCATGTGTGGGGTAAGGTCCGCCACATATGGTTTTTATCACGATTCCTCATCTCGGGTTAGATGGTCCTGGAGCTGCCTTGGTGACCGCTTGTGGAGCTAGTGCTGGTGGCTGTGAGTTTACTTTTGGGGGAAAGGGCTCTTAGACATATTGGTCGAGCCGTTTCTCATGGATAAATTTTTCGATTGCGTCGGCATTCGTTCGTATCGTGCCCATACATGTCGTGGTACCGATAGTACCTCCTGGTGTTCCTCTCGCGGTCGGTGGATTCTCTGACACGCGGCTTTTTGTAGGGCAAGGTGTTACATGTTTCCATGTGGATCGTCTCTATGCCTTCGTTCAGATGGGTGTAGGTTTCGAAGGCTTGCCTGTTGTTTCGTCCATTCGGTCGGCCGTTGTATGGTGTTTTCCTTGGAGGGACCTGCCCCTCTGTTCCGGTCGAAGGGCTCCCCACCTCGCCTACCCCTGAGGTTGTTATTTGCGGCGCCCAGTTGGGGGTCGTTGGGATGACTTGTGGCGGAGAGCCAATTTCGCCTTACCTACTTTTGGCATAGGTATTGATCTGCCTTCTCGTGGAAGTCATCGAGACTCTTTGGCTGCTTCCGATCGATCCAGGCCCCGAATTCTGAAGTAGAGAGGACACCTTTCGCTAGCTGAAAGAGGACGGTGCGAGGATATGGATCCTCGACCTCGGCGGAAGCTATGTTAAAACGAGAGAGGTAGCTTTTGAGGGACTCGGCGTGCCCCTGGTATAGATTGGATAAAGTGAGGGCATTCCACGGAGTCGGAACATGCACCCTAAGCTACTTGACTAGCTAAGTTGCTAGCTGCCAAAAGTTGTCAATGGAATCGAGTGAGAGGTGAGAAAACCAAAGCAAAGCGGTACCTGATAGGAAGACCGGGAAGCATTTGCACTTGGCAGGATCATTACCCCGACTCGAGTCCATCTGCCATTCCTATCGATTCATGAAAGCATAAGTATCAGTGGTGCCATCATAGAGTGGCATTTGAGGAATGCCAAAGTGCCTCGGCCACTCGAACTCATTTACTCTTCTCGCGAAGGGGTTACGCCTCATATGGGCTTCCCATCAGCCGTGTGTGCCCCCGCGCATTGCCCTCATGACCCTTCGTACCACTTCTGGGAGATAGGTCGGATGGTGATCCGCCTTTAGGATCCATTGATTTTGAAGTGGTTCCGGAGTTCTGCTGCGAGGTCGCCTCCTATGGTGGACGTCCGTATTGTCGTCCTCCACATTCTCGACATCTATGATGGGGTTTTGGCGTGGTTGGTTAGGTGAATCGGGGTGATGCGGGCCTTGTTCTAGAGAAATGTGGGCCGTTGGGATAGCGGACCCATCACCCTGATTAGCGGCCACCGAGTTGCATCCAGGAAGAGGTTGGTTCTTAGGACTAGGTCCATCGTTTATGATCAAGTGAGATTGGTCTTGGTACTGTGACGCCTTGCTATATGTGATTGTGGTTCGATTGTCGTTGCCGTTACCGTTGTCGAGGGCGTTGGTATAAGCGGCGATGTTGTCGATGAGGCTGAACCTCCTCCTTTGATGTGGGCCCCACGACGCGGATGAGGAAGTTTCCGAGGTGGTCGGTCGAGGTCGAGCATTGTTTCAAGTTAGTCGAAGTCGGGGGACGAAGCGTTGACTTTCTTGAAGTTGCCGCATAAGGTCGATGTTGTGCCTTATTGCTTGGATAAGCTCGACGACATTGTTCTTATATCTTTCATTTAACGCGCGCATTTGAGCTTGTGTAAAGGGTGATTCAAGGTCCACAATAGGTGGGACGGTTTCATTAGCTACCTGGATATCCACCGGTTGAGGTTGTTAGGATGTTCCAACGTCGGTTGCGGCTGAAGAGCCGACCATTGCTTTCTTTGAATTCTTCACCATCGTATTTTGATTGGATAGCAGGTTGAGCAAGGAACCATAGGCTCGTCGAGGTCGAGATGGCGATATGGGAGAAAGGCGCAAGTTTTGATTAGTTTCTCAGTGAAATCACCAAATGTTGACGACAAAAAATGTCGAAAACACCAAAGATTCCTTTTAATAATAATTGTAGTTATGGTCATAGGACTAACTAAGAGAAAGCAGTAAATAACAAGAGAGATTTATAGTGGTTCGGTCCGGCGGGGCTTGCGTTCACTTTGATGAGGTGTTAGAATAATATTAATGACCAAGGAATACAAGGATGAGACTATCTATAGATATCTCATTACATTCATTTTGCATGATGATGTCATATTTACTATATATTAAGTAAATAGGGAAAATATGGTTTAGTCCTTCTTCTTCAAAGAGGAGATGCCATTAGAAAAGGTCTAGGAAGGATCCAAGGTCATAAAATCCAATCCTTTTGAAGTGGGAGGCCATGGACTATTTATAGGAGTGGGAGTAGGTAGGATTAGGTGGGAGTAGGTAGGAATGGGGACCACATGCAGGAATTTCGCGCCCACTGCGCTTACAGCCTAGAATTTCGCACCCGACTGGGTGCGAAGATCATGCGAAGGGCGCAAGGGTCCCGCTTTTGGGTGTGTGAGGCTTGAGTTTCCTTCGAGGCCCGAGGCCTTCGTTCAGGTTTGCTTCCTGAATGATGTGAGGTTACGAGTAGTGCAGTCCCCACATGATCCCGATTCCCTTATTCCTAAGCACGGCTTCATGGCCATAGTTCCACGCGATTCGTTGAATTAAGCGTGTCCGACGCACTTTTGGAAACCGGGCTATAAAGCCGTTTAACACTGCTCATCTTATCTTTCTCAGTTCACACTTGTTATTGTTATTGTTATCTTGTTCTTCTAGTTCTATATACCTGCAATGATACTTTTATTTATTTATATTTAAAAGTAACTAGACTCGCCAGAGTTTATGTCTGACCCTTTTTGTTTCCTCTTCTCTCTCTACCGTCTCCCTCTAAGTTCTCAGGGTGGAAGTGCTTAGAGTTGATTTGGATTCTTTCAGCTTAGCTTGGATTTTGGATATAGATGTACCGCTTTAACTTTGGTCAACTCTCTTATGGCTTCACATGGGAAATATGGTTTTATGCTTTTGTAATCTGATATTTTTGGTAAGATAGATTATTTATGTAATTGGTTATTTCAACTTAAGATGTAAACTCAGTACGTGGGACCATGGTGTTTTGATTTAAATAAAGTTTTTAATTCCGCTGCTATTTTACATGTCTGTCTTGTGCTATTATGTTTTTATTTACCTATAACGCTTCACGAAACTTAATGCATTACCTTAGTGAGTGACATTAACGGACATGTGGTGTAACATTTGGTATTAGAGCAAATTATTATAAGATCGGATAAAGTATTTTGAAAAATGATTTTCAAAAAGGTCTGTTTTTGAAAAGTGTATTTCCTAAAGCCATAAATATTTCTCGATTCTCCGCTTGATTCGTTTTCCATTTTGTTCGGGAAACCGTTTCTTCCCGAAGGGGTATCCCTATTTTTGCATGGTTCCGTAGGCAAGTTAAAACTACGGTACATGTCGAAGGGCAAACAAGTGCCCAACCTCCATCTTTAGTCGCAGTGGTTTCACCTGCGTCATATTTTCTCTCAAGCCTCGTCAGGATTTCCGTGCGACGGAGGCAGCTTTCAATAAACTTGTTAGATTGTTGCAAAGAGGAGAATAATGTAATTGGGGCCAAGAAGCACAGCCTAAAGAAGAAAAGAGGAAATACCATAATTTCGGAATGGTGTCTCATTTGGAAAAGGATTGCAGAAATAGAAAGGCGTTTGTTACCACTTTTATAAGGCAAGACACCTCATTAAGGAGTGCCCGAAGAGACAAAGACAAGGCCAGAGGGCAAAAACTTCTAAGGGGGCAAGCTAATGTCATCATAGCTGGTGGGTAGGATAGATGTAGGAAAGTTTCCATCGAAGGATTGATTTCTATTTCTGATCATCTTGTTAGGATTCTTTTCCTAGCGTTTCATATTCTTATCTGATCCTTTAGTTGAGTCTCTGCACCTAGATACTAGTATGGTTTTGGATCCCGTTATTGCCTCAAACCACAGTGGAGGTACGGCTCATTTATCGATGTTTTGTCGGGGTTCGAGAATCTCTGTATTAGGTGTTGAGTTTGATTGCGACGCATATGTTCTTGATTACATAAGTTACAGATTGATTCTAGGATGGATGGGTTAACGATATATGGAGCCATTCTAGATTGTGAGAGGAGGGTCGTTAGACTTATGACTTGCCACAGAAAGACTCTCGAGATTTCTTATGACCCCAAAAGGGCCTATTATGCTTAATCTCCTAGAACCTTCTGATATATCTATCGATGATTTGCGACATATGACTCCTAAAAGAAAAGTGGGAACTTGATAAGCAAGTGGGGAAGCTACTTGAGAAGAGGTTTGATAGGTGATTCGTATTAGGATGGGAAACCTATTGAAGATAGTTCTTAAGGAAGCCCATCATTCTAAGATGACTATTAATCCAAGCAGCAATAAAATGTATAGAGTTTAAGGTTATGGAGCCAAACTTGCGAGAGGAAATGAGAGTAAAGTAGGAAGCAACGATAAGAAGAGTTCTGACTTACATACTTGGATCGAAAGTTAAGAAATTGTGCAAGAAAGAAGTGAAGCTAGTAATAGTGCAATGGGGAAAGGGCTGCATGAATGCTACTTGGGAGGCTGAGCACAAGATTCGCTCTTCATATCCTTTCCTTTTCGAGAATATGTCCTTAACCTCTTTTTCCAAGCTTCGAATTAATACTTGTATCCATCGTCCGAATATCTCCTATCGATGGAGTCTTTAGGTAGAAAACTTATGAATGTAAACATGTGTTTGAGACATGTTATGTTTGATGGATGCAAGTGGTTGCAAGTGATTGCTCGTGGATGCATATACGCACAAAATAGGCACTAGATCGGCTGAATCACTTACATATTGCATATTGATGTGTGTACATTTTAAATTTTTATGGATTATCGTTACATGGATGTTGCATGTGGATGGATGATTGAGCACACATATAGAAGTTACATGGATTAGGATGATTTGCATACATTTTGGTTGCATGGCACAAACATACATTGCGTTAAGGAGGTCAACTGAAGCAGTAGACCGTCTGATCTTTCGCATTAGTTTACGGACATATACACACAATATTGCGTTTGGTCATAAAAGAATTATAAATTCCTTAAGGACAGTGGATGCATCTGATTGCTAGATGGATGTATGATTGTTGGATGTTAGGATATACGTTCTACTTAACTTAGAGATTTTGGGGACGAAATCCTTTTAGTAGGGGAGAATGTAACAACCCAAAATTTTAACTACGCAAAAGATGATGAAATATAGAATAGTTAGTGTGATGTTTGAATTAAAATGGTCTAAACACCCAAGGTACTAAACTGCACTTCACCAATTTGGTAAGAAAAAAATGGAATCGTATTTAATCTACAATTAAAAAAATGAAAAAAGCAAGAAAGTTAAAGTAGAGACGAGATTTATTGTGGTTCAGCCATTAATAAGGCCAAGGTCGACTATGAAGGTGATTTCCATGCTTATAATGAAGATTACAAAATACATCAATTCTCTCTGTTCATACATCTTTATAATCACTCAGTATATCCTCGCCTATATATTTCAATTCTTGGAATTATACAAGAGAATGGTAGAATTTTGAGGAGAAGAAGGATGGATGAACGATTGAGAAAGCGGGTGCCTCCGTTTTCCTTGATCATAGGATTGTACTTGACACCATGACCGAATCTGTAGTTGAGGATTGAATTTAGCAGCACTCCATGGTTTCAAAGATTGGATCCCCTTTATGATGGCGGCTATGGTGTATTTATAGGTGAGCTATCCTTGGGAAATGACCTGAAGTCTGTTTATACTAGCTACGGATCGCTCATTTTATTAATTACAACCATGCCATCGGCTAGCTGTCCAGAGCCGTGTTTGGTTGTTATGTGCGAGTGATTCAATGGGGTGAGCGTCTTAAGTAGTTGAGCAGTTTCACAGGAGCGGGCGTCTCTGAGAGATGGATGCTTTGGGAAACTTTATAAAATCAAGACGTGGGAATTGAGTCGACTCTCCTTTGTTCCTTGTGCGATCGACCATCTTGGTTCAAGGGCGCTCGTCCTTTTGCTGCCTTCGCACGGCGCTCTCCATCCTTACGGGTACGCTATGAGGTCACTTCCGCCTTTGCTGAATGGGCGATTTGCTTTATTTCGGTGTATTACTTGTAGCCGTGAAATCAAGGAAGTTGGAATCGGTGTTTTCCTTGTAGCCGTGAAATCAAGGAAGTATGAATCAGTGGTATCCCTTGTAGCCGTGAAATCAAGGAGGTTGTACTTGACTATTGATATAGTAATAAAACTCCGTGCAATCCAGTGTTATGCGGGACTGGACATAGGAGCAATCCGAACCAATATAAAATCTGGTGTGTTCTTTCCTTTTCTGCATTTTTATTTCTGTTTATTTTGCATCTGTGTTTGAATCTGTGTTTGTGATTGTGTTTATGTTGTTTGATTCATTCTATAATTCACATAAGTTTTAGATTGTATTTAAACTCTCACAAACACTATTCACCCCCTCTATTGTTTGTATTTCCTTAATGATTCATTCCGCAATCCCTAAAAAGAAGGTGGTCGGGCTCGAACTTAACGACGAGATTCTTGGTCATGGGTTCAAGTTTGCATGCACCAGATACAAGAAGAAAAGAGTCCGCCAAATAAATTTAGACAATGTAGTACTTCGGAAAGAAGCGAGAGGGAGAAAAATGTTTTGAAGATGGGAGTTTTAGAAAACTACAACCTACAAAAGTAACGAGGGCAAACAATAAATTAAAAAGAAGCAAATTTTTTTTTTGCAATTCACAAAACAATCAAACACACAGAAATTAGTAATAGTAAAATTTTCTTTCATTAATAGCTCCTAACTGAAAATTTATAAACCTAATAATTTCAAACTACACACGTAACACGTCTCTGCTAGATCGGGTCAGGATTTATCAATGCACAATGAATCATCGTAGCAATGTAACTGAAGTTTTAAGAACCTGTTTGAGTTCAAAACTCCACCCTTTCTTAGAAATTCGGAGAGTTAGCTAGTATATTCTTAGTTATTAAGAATATAAACTTTTCCCTAATTGAGCACGTGACACCCTTAAGTTCAGAGACTTGTTACGTGTGAAATTAGCAATTAACATGTTGTATTAGTTAAGTGTGAAATTAAGGGCGTCACGTGCTCATTTAGGGAAAAGTTAACACATTGTAAAAAACTTTTCCCTAATTGAGCACGTGATGCCCTAGTATTTACTAATTCAGATTTCTCCTAGTATGAATGCAATTTTCTGTGATATTTTAATTAATCACAGAACAGTCATAGAATAATAAATTGCAGAAATAATTTTTTTTTACAAGCGAGCTGAGGTACATGCAGGAAATCTTTACAAGAAATTTCATATATTTTTGAAGCAGCAGCAGACCTTGTAGAGGTTAGAAAACACTCACCTAGATCGGCAGTTCGTTCAGTGCAACTGAGTAGCGCTAAAGCGTTCACACCTCACTTGGTGTGCAACCACTCTAATAATTCAAATTCTGCAAATTGCAAATTGCTTGATCTCTAAAATATTTGAGTTGTTACTTGACTAATTCGAAATACACTCACTTGAAATTCAGAACATAAGGTATGAACTCAAGCTAAACTCGATTAAAACAAACAAAAAAATACAAACTAGACTAATCAAAACTAAACTCGACTAAAACTACACGCAAGGTATAAACGCAAGCTAAAATTCAAAATACATTTTTCCCAAATTCAAAGCCATGCATGCCAAGTAAAAGCCAGGCGCAGAATATTAAAATCAAAATAAGGGCACGCCTAACATAGAAGGTCCACCGCATGTTGTTTCTACGTAATTAAACTCCCCTAACCCTTTCAATTAAAACGCCAAAGCTCGGTATCTTTTTCTCAATGATTTTTTTTCATCCTGACTTGAACAGAAATTTAATCGCCTTCTTATTTTAATCGTGAATTCGATTGGCTTACTTTCTGGGCTTCAAATCTGGTTTTGGCGTCTTAGTTTCGATTTACTGTTGCGTGGTATTTTAAAATGCAGGTGATTGCTGGTCGACCTTGGTTTGTTTCGAAATTTGGTTGTGATTGCGCATTAAAATCCGTAGATGATTGGTTGTGAACTGTCAGATGTGCGAATTGTTGTGGACGCGTGAACAAAGAACACACGGTACTTGTATGGTTTCAGGAATTTGTGATTTTGCATAGGGTATTCGGTGATCGGTGAACGACTGAGGCTATTTAGAGTTAGTTGTTCTGAATAGTGGAATGTGGTGATTTGTGAATTGTCGTTGGTTTGTATGTGGGTATTTGACTGGTCATTTGCGGTTATGTGGGGAATTATTGTTTACAAACTATGGAGGATGGTATTGGTGCGGTCTTAAGTATGGTGAGGACTAGCGTTTGACGAGGGATATTCTTTGAGCTCACTGAAGACTCATGTTTATTCACATAGCTCACTGGTGTAGTGACAGAGAGTCTTGTGAAACATGCAATGTTTTCAAGAGCCGAGCTCTTTCTGGGTTGGCTCTCTTGGAGGAGGTTTTGGGAAAGGCAGAGATACTCGTACGTCAACGTAGATGTCGAGCATGGAAGTATTGAGCTCAGTATACTAATCGTGCTTGTTCTCTCTTCGGGGTCGTACGTTGCGTTCATTCTTTTCTGAAGCTCTCCCTCTTCCTTTATTCTGGCCATTGGTGTTGGATGGACCTCCATCTTTGATGGAAAGCACCTCAAGGCTCTCCATCCCAATGATGGCGTCTTCTTTTCGGAGGAACTGCTCAGCCTCGGAGTAGAAGTCGTCAATGTCCTTAGGAGGATCTCTGGTTAAGGACATCCTGAATTCTGACCAGCTCTGAACACCTGCAATTGCGGCCACAAGCATCACCGATGGATTGGGTCGATCGACTGATGCTACGACCACGTTGAATCTTTCAAGAAAAGACCGAAGTTTCTCTCCCAGACATTGCTTGATGGAGGTCAGAAACATGGTACTCTTTGGTCGAGAGATATAGACTCTGAATTGCTCAATGAAACGGTTGGCCAACATGTTCCGGCTGCTGATCGACTCCATTGTTAGTTGCCGAAACAACATGCCGGCTATATCTGTGAGCAAGAGTGGGAAGCACTGGGCCATAACATTGGTCGACACAGAGAGTACCTCTATGTGGGGCATGTATCGTATGAGGTAGACGACGAGTCGGTCCAGCCGTTATAAGGCTCTATGGCCGAGATCTTAAAGTCCAGAGGATTTCGGGAGTTTTTGATTTCCCTGATGAAGGGACTACGGTGGATATCATCTATATCCTTTTGAGAGGATGTGCCCTAGGTGAAACGTCTGATAATGCTTGCACGCTGGATTCTATCTCCGAGTAGTCGTTGCCATGAATTTAGCTCTGCACTTGGAATAACTCCAGCACTAGGGTCTACTGAAAGTAAAAGATACAAATAATTTACAAAGGGAATTCATTAACTTCGGTGAAGCATTATAAGTAAAAGATTTAGATAATTTACAAGACAGACATATAAACAGCGGAAAAACTGGAATTATTTCATAAGCAACGTGGTCTAGTCAAAAAATTACAACCATTGTCTCAAAACCCAACTTCCAAATTATTACAATAAAACTTCTGTCTTGATTAAAAACTCAAAATACATAAAGTAGCATAAAGCAGTAGTAAAGCGGCATGAATCCCCAGTAAAAGTGTAACCACAACCACAGCCTAAGAAAAGAGAATCCTAGCAACACATATACTCTCTTCAAGCTGGAAAAGGTCTGAACTAAGCTGAGGTATTCCCTCCCCGCGGACCTTAGGGTGGAGGGGAGGGGGAAATGGAAGAAAAGAAGACGAAAGAAAACAGGTCAGACATAAGTCTGGTAAGTCCAGTGATTTTTCAGCATGTAAACAAGAAAAAGGATCATGACATGAATAAACTGAATATAGGACAATACCATAGTGACAAGATAACATAAGGCATAATAAGTTGAATACACCATCACACTCATTTCTATTTCTCTACACCTACTAACAAATGTTTCAACTAGCATCATGTGTTCATAATAAAATGATCCCTTTATCAATGGGCTCCTACTCGCATGCATATATTACTTGTGTCATTCGGCCCCACTTGATTGTAGATACAGTGCTGGTCCCATCATGGTGTGTACCAATCCCTATGTTGGCAACCCGACACAATTCAAGATGCACAGTGTATAACTACTAATGCCCAGTGCGTGCTTTTTCCACTCCGTAGTACGTGCATGCCCATACTCCGTCGGAACTAACACTGAAGCACCACCTGTCGCTATGTTGATTGCTTATAATAAGCCCAGTAATCGTGCCCCACCCTGCTTACATCAGGGTACCATGATACATCTAGGTGGGTTACTGCTGAAATGGGTCCCCGTTACTAGGGTTTCCTAATCAACATGTTATAATGTTTAAGTGTTCTCTATGTAACCTAACCCCACCCATCTGTTTAATTAACATGTTGTATTAGTTAAGTGTTGCCTAAGTTAATTTAACCCTACCATTCGTAGGATGTCCGTTCATTAGCATTAATTCATTCATTAATGCCTCAACCTCTGATATTAAAACTATTATTTGCGGTTGCTGGATGTATCGGGCGATTCCGGGCAGACTTCAACCGCAAACTCATTCTATCCTCGGGTTTTAGGCTTAATGCGATAACCTCTCACATTAGATCTATTGTTGCGGTCGCCAGATGTGTCGGGCAGTTCCGGGCAGTCTTACACCGCAACTCAATCTAACCTCGTGTTAGGCATGTTCATCTTTTAGACAAATTACGTATTTACCATACATGCCCAAATCTAGATTTCTATATGCCAATTACCCACAATTGTAGTCAATTCAAGTTTCGCCACATTTACTTGTTATGCCCAAAATTACTCAATTAAGTTATACCTAATTCCCCGCGTTTCCATCGTACGTTCAATGATATTCAGTCTAGGTTCCGAATGAACCTAGTATTCATAAAATAAACAAAAAAGGGAATAGAGAAGGAACACAAGAATTGACATAAGAAACAAAATTGGCATGTAAAGGTATGCCCAATCCAAAAATCATGTTTCTAATAGACATTATGTGCATTAACAATAAGTATGGCCAAATTGAGCAAGTTACATCATAGGCATAAAGATTCAATAGAATTGAACATAAGGGAATCACCAATTTGGTATAAAACATGATAGGTTCCATTGTTTCAATCACAACAGTCTCATAAACATAGGTAATTCAGATTTGGAAAAAGGATAAACATGAATCAGAATTGATTATTTCACAATTAGGCATATTGGTGTACAACATGATAGGTTCCATTGTTCCAATCAAAACAATCACATAAACATAGGCAATTCGTATTTGGAAAAAGGATAAACATGAATCAGAAATGATTATCTCACAATTAGGCATAGTTCTAGATCCGATTATCATAGTCATGATTTCGATTAGGTGTTTAAATCTGAATAATAACTGAACTTACAGCGAAAGGATTAGAAAAGTGAATTAGTTGACGTTGTAGTGATTCTAATCTTCCTTCGTTGATTGAAGAACAAAACCTCTATTTTGATTTGATGCTCTTCTAATTTGATTTCTTGTTTCGAGAAGATGGAGGCTTGGCTAGCTTAGGGATGGACAACATGACGGCTTCATAGAATAGGATTGTGAGATTTAGTGTTAATGTTTGATGGGTTTATATAGGAGTATAGGATTCATATGAGCCTTTAGATCAACCAAGGAGTCATCAGAGCCATCCATTCCAAGAAAATGCATCATCAGGCCAATCAGAAGACGCCACGTAGCCCTACGACTCAGAAAATCGTCACTGGCCAGAATAGTCAGCATGGGCCGACCCCTATAGGGGGGTCGACACACATGTCGACACCCCTATAGGGTGGTCGACTCCCATGTCGACACCCCTTGGGGTGGTCGACACCCCTGAGTTGGAGATTTCCTGCTCAGTTGATTTCCTGAATTTTTGGATTACAAACTGAATTGATTATTTAATTATTATTTTAATTTAATTTCTTCTTACACTTTAAATCTTCTAACCTCCATAACTTCTTCATATGGAATCCGATTCACGCAAACTTGGACTCTATCTCAAGAAAAATTCCAAGATGAACGCAATGGCGTAACTCGTTTCACCTAATTCTTCTTCTAAAAATTAAGTATTCTTAAATATGTTAATTTTTTTAAAAAAAATTGGTTCCCTTTATTGCTAAACCAAATAAACCTACTTTATAAGCCTCGTTAAAACCTTGCAATCCACCTAGTGGGTAACTTAAAAGGGAAAAGAGTACTCATAAAGTAGGTAAATACAAAAGCAAACTATCACAAACATATACGAAATCAAATACAACATAATAATCCAGAAACAAAAGAAAGTCCTTCAGCCCGGCCCACTTTGAGCCCAAAGAAACCCACCGCTTCAAACTGTTTAAACTTCATCTATTCAACTGGCATCTACAAGTTCTATGCCCCATTTTCCTAACAGTTGTACACTCCTCGAGCTTCGTGTAGTCTTAGAACCATTCTTCTGAGCTAGATCTACAATCTCCTTCTCAATTCTCAAAAGCATAATTGAAGCAAGCGTTCTTTTATTCTGAAAAATCCTCAAATTTATTTCTCTCCAAAGGAAGTAAATTACTGTGGTGAAAGAAACAAAAGCCAAGTCACGGAGTTGATCCTTGTTAGAAAACCTCTGATAAAGATTCTGAGCTTCATCTTTAACATCGGCGAGAAGATCCAGTGGTAATTCCAGTTTTCCTTTTAAATATTTCCATATGAACGAAGAAAAGTCACACTGGAATAGTATGTGAGAAATAGATTCTGGATGATTATCACACAAGGGACACAAGATGTTCTCCACAACATTAAAGCAAAGCAGATGATCCTTTGTATTTAATCTACCCAGCACTGCAAGGTAAGAAATAAAAGACATCCTTTTACTATTTTTCTTGTGCCATACCACTGAAAATAAAGTATCAGATGTATCCTTTAATCTTATGTAATCCCATGTTTTATGAAATGGAAAAGCACCACCTTCACACCACTCATAAAAATCCTGACTTTGATTTGTACGAATTTGGATTGAACCGATTTCTTCAATTAATTCTCTCGTTGCAGGGTGAATTTCAGGGTAGAAAGCTTCATTTCTGATAATAGTATCCACTGTTTGCTCTAGATGCCCAATAATTTGAAGTCGGTCAAAACCTAGATCAACCATGCATTTACAATTAATCCATGGATCAAACCATAGATAAGTATCATCACCTTTTGAAATTTTCCTATTAAATAATTGCCTTGAGTTTGATCTTAGTTTAAGAATTGACTTTCATGTACTTGATGCATTTGGATCACTAGCCAATGACCAAAAATAATCATTTTTACAGTATCTATTATGCATCCATTTTCTCCATAATGATGAATTGGACAAAAAATTCCAAAGCAGTTTAATACAAGCCACTTTTTTCAAGTCTGATAGTTTTTTCAAACCAGTTCCCCCTTCAGTTTTATGTTTACAAAGTGTGGACCATGCAACTTTGTGAGCAGTTCCCCCCCAAAAAAAATCAGCACATAATGACTGTAGTTTATCCAAAGTAAACTCTAGAATCTGATATATAAGTAACAGTATAGAATGATTGGGGTTATTACTGAATTTATAAGCTCTACATGCAAAACTCAGTAATTTAGTCTCCCAGCCTTGAATTTTGCTCTGTACTCTTTGTATCAGTGAATTACACTCAGAATATTTCAAATAATTAGAAGATAATGGGACTCCTAAGTATTTAACAAATAATGATCCTTGTTCAAATCCAAAAATATTCACTAATTCTGAAGGATTTATAACTGAAGCACTAAAGAATATTTTAATTTTTGTAGCATTTACATTCAAACCTGCAAACATGCTGAGCTTCTAAAAATTATCTTTAGGCTGTTTGCATTTTGACATGAAGCTTTACCAAATACCAATAGGTCATCTACATATAATAGATGTGAACTAACTGGCCGTACCTGATTGGTTGGTTGAAAAGAATTAGAAATAATAGCTTTATCCATTAAGAATGTGAAATATTTCATAGCCAATGCAAAAAGGTAAGGAGAAAGAGGATCTCCTTGCCTTATCCCTCTTGTAGATGAAATAAAACCCTTTGGAATTCCTTGTATCATTATAGAAAATGTAGCTATAGCCATACATTCATAAGCCAGGTCGATAAAATGAGTAGGAAAATGCATACACTCCATCACATAACAAATAAATTCTCTATTGACTTTATCATATGCCTTCCGCAAATCTACTTTAACACTCATTTTTGGCATGCCTGCTTTTCTGAAATCTCTCAAAAGTTCATGTGCAAGTAAAATATTATCTCCAATATTTCTTCCTTTTATAAAAGCACTCTGATTTTCAGAAATCAGAAAAGGTAGGAAAGGTTTCAGTCTGTTACATAAAAATTTTGAGAAAATTTTGTAATAGACATTGCAACATGAAATGGGCCTATAATGAGCAATTTCTGATGGTGTATCATTTTTTGGTATTAGTGTTATTAAGGTATGGTTTAATGCTTTTGGTAATTTTCCAGACTGAAAAATATCAGATATAGCATCCAATAAATCAGATTTCATTAAATCCCAATGCACTTTAAAAAACTGAACACTAATACCATCAGGACCTGGACTAGACTCATCATGTATAGAAAACACTGCCTCTTTTATCTCTTCAAGTTCAATTTTCCTTACTAAATTTCTTTGACCTTGAACATTAATATATGAGACTGGCTGAAAACTAGGAAATCCAGATGAACTTGATCGATTGAACATTGAAGAAAAATAATTAATGGCTTCAGATTCTATACCATTAGGCTTATATAACAAACTACCATTAGTATCAATTAAAGCTCTTATCTGGTTGAAATATCTTCTATTTGACATACGAAAATAGAAGAATTTAGAGTTTGTACCACCTTGTTGAAGCCAAGAAATTTTTGCTTATTGTTTTAGACCTTTGAAAATAATATACTGAACATTTTGAAAATCCTTTTTAGCATGCAGATAGTCATCATACAGTTGAAGGTCCTCTGGATAAAGATCCACTTCAGATTCTAAAAGAGAAACTTTTTGCTCTGCAATCTGAGGTTAGATTCATTTCTGCTTCTGACTTTATTCCAGTTTTTAAGATCTGTCTTACAGTTTTTAAGTTTCTGCTGAAATTGATTACTATGGAAACCCCAAAGATTAGAATTTAAACCTTTTTGAATTGCATCATTATACCCTGCATAACAGCACCAATCATTTCTATATCTAAATGTGAATCCCTTTACTTCTTGTGTAGGAATAAGATCCAATAGAATTGGATTATGATCACTAGATTTTTGTGGAAAAGAAAGAGCTTTCATATGAAGAAACTGATGTAAACACACATTATTCACCAGAATTTTATCAATGTTAGTGGCCACTCCTCTTCTACGCCAAGTAAAGTTAAATCCCAAAGGCTATAGATCTGTCAAACCTGCTTGTATTCCAAATTTTTGAAATTCACTTTTGTGCTTATATGGAATTGGAGCTCCTCCTTTCTTATCATTTGGTGACAAAGGGTTATTAAAATCCCCCATTAAAATCCAAGCATTTCAATATGAAATCGATTCTCTAACAAGGGTTTCCCAGAGAACTAATCTTTCTGCAAATGTATTACTTCCATATATAACTGTAAAAATCATCATAAATCCTCCTTTATATAAAGCAATGACTGTCAAATGTTGAGGAGAGAAACAAATCATATCTAAATGCCAAACATTAGAATCCCAAATTAGTAAAATCCTTCCTGTACTCAAGTCAGAGTTATTTGTCAAAAACTTCCGGTCATTAGGCAATAAAGAATAAAACAAAACCAAATTAACTGGAGATAGTTTGCTTTTAACTAAACCAACCATAGTTGACTTAGTCATATTTAGTAGTGTAAATACTTCTTTCATACGAAAAGATGTATTTGTACCCGTAACATTCCAAGAAATCAACGTCATTTAATAGATGATGAACTCCTCGTAGCTCTTTCAGCACGAGTACGATTTTTTGGTTTTGAACTTTTCAAATAACTTGTATTCTTTTCAACTAAAGAAGAAGTTTCAACTTGCTTTCCTTTATCCTGATTATTCACTCTATCTAATTCCTATATACGATCAGCCACATTTTTTAGCATATCAGGAATCAGAGATTTTGGAAACTTGGATACATTCAGGTCATTAGGAATTTCAGAAGGAGGATTACTAGATTGAGGTGAGTCAGTTATTTGAGATTCAATGTTGTTAGAATTTTCAGATCTTTGAGGTTCAGATATAATATTTTGAGGCTCAGAAATATTATATTGAGATTCATATGCAATATTTTGAACTTCTGTATGTATGTCTGGTGGTTTCCAACGAGGATTTGTAGATTCTTCATGAGATTCATTGTCATGACCAAATAAGCAGCATTGATGGCATTTCATAGGTACAAATTCATACTCAACTGCTATAACTAATTTCTGGTCATCATGTAAGTGAATAGGAATTTCAGTTTTAAGCTCAGTAGTGGTATCCACTAATATTAAGACTCTTGCATATTTAGTATATTTTTTCTTAGCTGTATTAACATCTATCAAGAGAGGTTTTGGTATAAAACTAGCCATCATTTGAATATAATCGTTTGTCCACAACTCTAATGCAAGATCTAATAATCTTATCCATATTTGGACCATAGAACTTTGTTTACTATTAAAATCAAAACCAGGGTACCAAATCTTGACATACAATAATCTACCAAAGTAAGAATAAGTAGAACACTCTGTGAGTCGATCCAAATCCTCTTTAAGATCAAACTGGACTACAAAATTGAAGCTAGGAGTTACATGAACATTGAAAGTACCAATAGGCTTCCATACCTTTGTGACATATTCCTTCAGGTTTATAGTAGAAAGCCTGAAATGTATTGGAATCAAAGCAATAGTATTCTTCCATGAGATCTCAAATTTGTTGTATATACTTTTAGGAATAAAGACATGATTAATTTTAATATTCATAGAAAATAAGGGGTGTTATATTCTCCCCTCCTTAAAGGATTTCATCCTCGAAATCTATGAGTTAAGAAGAATGTATCCTAACATCCAACATCCATCTACTCAACCAACAATCACAGGCATCCATTATCCTTAAAAAGATTTCAAACGCTTTCATGATCATATGCATACGTGAGTATTTGTCCTTATCTAATGCAAAATCAGGCGGTCTACTGATTCAGTTGATGTATGCAATTACTCCTAATCGTACTTTATATCTTCTACATGAGTGTTGAATCATTCATACAAATGCAATGTCCATATGATAAAACATCAAGTTTCAATCCATATACAAATACATATATGCATATGCAATATGAAAGTGATTGAGCCGATCTAGTATCTAATGTGTGTGTATATGCATCCACCATCAACCACAAGCAGCCACTTGCAACCACTTGCAACCATAAATCATAACATGTTTCAAATACATGTTTACAAACATTGGTTTCTACCTAAGGATTAAGAATAGTACCGAGGAGATATACTTAAAAGATAAATACAAGCATGCATAAACTTATGGAGAAAGAGATCAAGGATGTACCCTCAAAAAGATAAGGGTAGGCTGCGCGTATCTTGTCTTCAGTCTCCCAAGTCGCGTCTTCTTCAGTGTCACTCCATTGTACTTTTACTAGCTTGACCTCACAATTGCGTAGCTTTTTAACTTTTGTTCGCAAGATATGAGTTGGAACTCTTCTCACCGTTGCTTATCTTTCCACTTCTACTTCATCTAGTATGCTCGGCTCCACAACTTCCACAGACGCATGTCAGAACTTTCGTAGATGACAAACATGAAAAATATTATGAGCTCTAGCCAATCTTTTGAGCAACTCTACTCTATAAGCCATCGTCCCAATCCTCTCAATGATTGGAAATGGCCCTACAAACCCTGGTGCCAATTTCCTTACGGATAAAAATCGAATGACATTCCTCAAAGTTGATACTTTAAGGAAAACCTGTCTCCAACCTCAAACTCAAGGTCGATCCTTCTTTCATCTACGTAGGTTTGCTGTCTATCTTGTGTGGTCTTTATTCGTCATCGTATCAATTCCACCTTCTCTGAAGTTTCTCTGATCATGCCGGGACCAAGTATGAGCTTCTCTGTAGATTCCCACTAACAAGTTGGTGATCGGCATGGTCTCCTATATAAGGCCTCAAAGGCTGCCATGACTACGGTGGCTTGGTAGCTGTTGTTGTAGGTGAATTCCGCCAAAGGTAGATGATCCTTCCATGTTCCTTAAAAATCAAGAACGCACAACCTCAAGAGATCTTTTAACACTTTGTTCGCCCTTTCCTTCTGACCATCGGTTTGAGTGTGAGAGGCAGTGCTTAAGCAAAGTTGTGTGCCTACAACCTCTTGCAGACTCCTCCAAAACTCACTTGTAAAGAAAGGATCTCGATCACTTATATGCTAGAGGGTATCCCATGCAGTCGAACTACCTCTTTAAGATAAATGGGTGCTAATAATGAGGCAGCCCTCCTAATTTTAAAAGTTATTAAGTGAGCGCTTTTAGTGAGTCTGTCAACTATCACCCAAATACTTGTATTGCATCTTCTTGACCTAGGCAACCCGTCTATAAAGTCCATCGAAATTCCATCCCATTTCCACTGTGGGACCTCTAAAGAATGAAGCAGACCACCAGGCTTCTTCTACTCCGCCTTGACTTGCTAGCATATCAAGCACTTAGAGACAAATTTAGCTACATCCTTTTTCATGTCATTCCAAACGAAAACCCTTTTTTTGTCTTTATACATCTTGTCTCCACCTGGGTGTATGGTCAACTTAGAATGGTGTGCTTATTCGAGAACTGTCTTCACCAAACCCTTGTCCATGGGATACATAATCTTCCATCCCGTCTCAACCAACCCTTGTCATCCATGGAGTATCTATTTAAGGGACCAGAAGTCTCACCTCTAATTAACTTATCCATCATATCAACAATCTGAGGGTCTTCACGTTGTGCAGTTCCTATTGAGTCCAAAAGCGTAGGCCACACCTCCAGTGTTGCTAACAAGCCAAGTTCAAACTCAAAAGAGGGTCTAAAGTCAAAGGTTGCTATGTACTCCAAGTTTTTCCTTTCCACAAAGAGAGGACTTAAGGTCAACTTTTTCCTACTCAAGGAGTTTGCTACCACATTGCCCTTGCCAGGGGTATAAGCAATCTTAAAATCGTATGAGGCAAGAAACTCCATCTACCTTTGTTGTCTTAAAATAAGATCTTTTTGTGAGAAAAGGTACTTTAATAATTTATGGTCAATAAACAATTCAAACATTTCTCCTAGTAGGTAATGATTCCATGACTTAAGAGCGAGAACATTGGCAGTTAGTTCTAAATCATGAGTTGGGTAGTTCTTCTCATGTACCTTCAACTGCCTTCCCCCATAACAAACTACCTTGCCTTGCATCAAGACAGCTCCTAATTCAGTACCGCATGCGTCTTTGTATACTGTAAACATCTTACCCCCATCGGGCATTGTCAGGACTAGGGCTGTTGTCAGAGTCCTTTTCAATCGTTGGAAAGTAACATCGCAATCCAAATCCCAGGCAAAAGTTAGGTTCTTCTTCGTCAATCTTGTAAGTGGGGCCGAGATCTTCGCAAAGTCTTTAATTAACTTTCTGTAATAGCCTCCTAGTCCGAGAAAACTTTGTACTTCGGTTGCATTCCTTGGAATCTTCCAATCATGCACCGCAACTACTTTTGCGGGATCCACAGCTATCCCCTCTTTGGACACCACATGTCCAAGAAACCTTACTTCATCTTTTTAGAAATGGCATTTGGAGAATTTTGCTTTCACCTGATTTGCACGAAGAGTGTCCATAAATTCCCTTAAATGAAAAGCTTGTTCTTCCTCTCTTTTTGAGAGAATCAAAATATCATCCACGAAGACCACTACAAATTTATTAAGGATCTCCCTGAACCCCATACTTATCAAGTCTACGAAATAGGCGGGTGCATTTGTCAAGATGAAAGGCATGACAAGCCATTCGAATAAACCATCCAGGGTCCTGAACACTGTCTTATCTATGTTGTCTTCGGCCACTCTAAGCTGATGGAATCCGGTGTCCAGATCTAGTTTGGATAAAACTGAGGCACCTACAAGCTGGTTGAACAAGTCGTCTATTCTTGGAAGTGGGTGCCTATTCTTCTTGGTCAACTTATTTAGCTCCATATAATACACGCATAGGCGAAGTGAACCGTCTGCTTTGGTTGCGATCACTACTCGAGCACCTCATTTAGAAATACTCCGCCTTATGAACCCCTTTTTGAGCAGCTCTTTAACTTGCTTTCTGAGCTCCTTCCTTTACCTTGGAGCCATGTGTCTTACGGGTAAAGCAACAGGTTTTGCATTACCAACATGGTATATGCGGAAGCCTATCTCTCGCTTTGGTGGCAAACCCTTCACCTATTCAAAGACATCCAAGTATTCATGGACTACACTAATAGATTGCAAGGTTTCAACAGACGCATCAAGAGATTCTAGGTAGATAAGCATAACATAATTCATGGGATTACAAGATATTTCGAGAGTATTACCGAGGTGAGCCATAAGTCTAACCACTCCCTTTTCATAATCGAGGTTGGACCATTACTGGATAACCAATCCATGCCTAGAATCAACCTATAGCTCGTGAAACCCAAAAACATAAGCATTACCTCTAAACCCAACGTTTAGTATATAAATTTCCAAATCCAAACAAATCATTGACAAATAAGTCGAACCCCCAATTGGATTTGAAACAACCATGGGATCCTCTACTATATTGGTATCTGGGTGTAGAGATTTAACTAAAGCAGTAGATATAAAAGAGTGCGATGTGCCAGAATAAAAAAGAGTATGAACAGGATGATCAGAAAGATAAACTAAACTCTCAATAGAAATATTTCTACCTCTTTCTGGCGGAGGTGCTATGAGAGTGTGAATCTGCCCTACAGAAGTAAATCTAGTCCACTGCCCTTGCCTTCTTGGGCAATCCTTAGTCATATGTGCTGTCTCGCCGCATTGTAAACAACCACCCATCTTCCTCTTCTTCTTTCTGCAGTCCTTAATCAGATGTCCAGGTATGCCACAAAAATTACATTTCCTCTTGTCACGGGGTTTGTTATTCTTCCCGCCCTTCTCGGAATTTGTCTTCTTATTCTGTGTTCCCTCCACTTTCTTGTCTAGTGGTCCTTCCACCTTTGTCTCTTTCTTTCCATCCTTGTCTTCCTCCTGTATTAGTGTCATGTCCACCAGTCTCTCATAGGTCGCACCCATATGCATATGGGACATAGCTAGGCTGTGTTGTGGCTCATTCAACCGTTTAACGAAACGGAGAGCCTTTTTATGTGGAGTGTTTACCAACTCTAGTCTCAATCTAGCCAGCTGGTTGAATTGGTTGACGTATTCCTTAATCGATAGGCTTCTCTGTTTGAGTGCTAAGAACTTCTCCATCTGTAGGCTTCGTTCAGCTTGCGAGAGGAACTTCATTTCAAACCTTATTCTGAAATCCTCCCATGTCCCAACTGGTCTTTTAGCATTAGTAACTTCGCACAAGAAAGAGGCTTCGTCCTTAAGTAACCAAAAAACCAATTGTATCTTTTGCCAAACGTCCACTTCAAAGATAACAAACAAATCTTTTGTTTCCTTGAGCCAGTTTCTTGCTTCCACGAAGGATTAAGTCCAATTAAAGTTCTTTCCGCCCATAGCTCGAAAGTTTCTACATATCTTCAGAAAGAATTCACATGCGGATGAGGAGGAGGAACTGCTGTAGGTAGGGGAGGATGAACGTCTGTTGGGCTTACGACATCAGCCCTTGCCTGTAGATACCTTCTGAACCAGCCGGGTATCTGTACGCCCTTGGGAAGATTAAGATCTCGAAACATGCTGATACGAAAAGAAATGGTTCAAGACAAAGGATAGAAAGATAGTGCGTATGGGTTTGGGGAATATGCCTTTTTAAATAAAACAACACTTGTTAGCCTACTTTGTGAACTAGGCTACACAAAGTTAGAAGATCAAGCGATGAAAAACACTCTCTCAAAGGTCGGACCGGATCAAAAATATATGATCATGGAAAAACAGTGCGGAGTAGAAAAAGATGGGCCTTAGATAGAATCAGATAAGTTCAGCGTATCCCTCTCTCTTGCGTGTCTGATCCGAACCTAGGGTAATGACAGTTTCACCCTACGTTTTCCTGAAGAAGCAGGGCGGTTAAGCAACCACTTTGCCCACGTTCACCACTAACCTGATGTGTTGTCACCATCGTATCCCATCTAAATCCAACTTTCATGGGATGGAGGCCACATGTACCCAAATCGGAGCCGCTCCAGAGAGATCTTTCACCAATAAATACACGTCCAAGGCTCATTTGAAGGGACCTTTTGGCTTTTTAAGAACTAAAACTGCTTCATAAACCGAATTTCATCAATTCAAAGAGTAGAAGTGGACGTTGGCTTTTTAACGTCGAACCACTATAAACCGTGTATCTCTTCTTTGATTTTGATTTCATTTCATTAGACTTATTTATGTTTTGGGAGTTAGAGCCATTTTTGGATCTAACATTTTGGTGCTTTCACTGAGAAATATTTGGATTCTCTGCTTTTTGGGATAACCGTTCTACATTTTGGACCTTCAAGTTCAAAGAAGTTAATCCTCCATTTCCAATATTTTCTAGTGTTTGCCAATTAATCACCGAAGAATTGGACATTATGACTAAGGGAAAAGGAAAGAAGTGCAAGGCACTCTGGAGAATGATGTTAGAGAAGATCAACAGGCCATCGACTCGACGAGGTCACGGGGACAGAGTTCTGGAACGGTCCAATCCGAACCGGATGTTCCGAACCAAACAGATCAAGAGAATCCAAATAGTCCCGGAAGCACTGTAGCTGCAAAGACCCCCCCTCCGAACCGATCTGACTCCGGTGCCTTACCCCGATCCGACCGGAACAAGGATGATGTTGGTACCTCTACTCGAGCACCCACCAATGCTCTGATGCCGGCCGCGACGACTAGTGATCAACCTGCTTCATCTGCACCTATCACGCACGGAGACTTTTTGCGTTTTCTTGACATGCTTGAGAGTACTAGAAATGCGTTGGAAGCCCATAAATGTGATAGTCTTCGCATGTAAGATAACATGATCATCATGAGTAGGGAACTTAGTGAGCTCCGGAGACAAAAGACACGTTCTCCAACAAGTCGCCTTACTGTAGAATATTCATTTTCTTCGGATGAAGAACGTCCTCGTGAAAGAAGGCCACTTGAGCGACCTCAAAATCATTATCAGTTGACCTTTGGATCCTTGGTATCCCGTGAAGATGCTGCTCGTGTGTTAGGACCTAATGACCCGAGCCTGATAGAACCTATGTTGCTGCCCATGCATTGATCCCACGTTCTACCTAAGGATCCTAGTATTACTAATCCTACACAACAATAACTTCTCCAATCCCTTCATCCCGTGAATGACCAGGAGTGGAGGGAACAAAGTAAAGCAGCTGCAGCTAGAAACAGGAGGATATCCCCTAATTAGGAGCAAAGGGGTAATCCGAACATTAGGACCAGAGAGCTTGAGCAAACATTAACTAATGTCGATTTATGGGCAATGGTGCACCAAATCATGTCCGAAATCCGACGATACACCATTGAGGACTGGGGAATTGAGCGAAGTCACCCCCCCTTCACAGATGATATATTGAACTTCCAGTTCCCTCGGCGATTTAACTTGCCACAGATGGATCGGTATTCAGGGAGAACTGACCCAGGACAAGATATGATGAGGTATGCATGGTTCATGAATGCCGAAGCAGCTCCAGACGCTGTAAAATGCAAGGCCTTCCCGATTTATCTAGAAGATGTGGCATTAATGTGGTTCACCTGACTCCCTCCTCGGTCGATATCAACTTTTACAAAATTGAGTGAACGCTTTATGAACCAGTTTCAACTTCATGCCCGAAAATCTAAAAGTGCCAAAGAATTGTCAAGGATTAAGCAAGCTCTAGGAGAATCTTTGAAATTGTATTTAGATCGCTTCAACCTGGATGTCACCGAAGTCAGTGATCCTCATAAACCCACTATTTTGATGGCCTTAATAGAAGGAGTCGACCCGGACACAGAATTCGTGGATTATCTATCCGGAAAACCACCCCCACTAGGGAATTGTTCTATGAAAAGGCCAATATTCGCTTAAGGCGAGAGGAAGCTCATGCAAATAGAAAGAGAATGTCTGAAGGGTCCTCAAGGGAAGGCGTCCAAAGAAATGTTGCTATGAAGCAATCTGGTGATAGCTCGGGGAAGGTTGAGGTGAAAGTCGGCAACCAGAACAGAGGTAATAACAACAAAGATGGCAACGAAAATAGAAGAAATAGAAATTGAGGGAACAGCGCCAGCAAAAGGCCTCAATTTCAAACTTCTGAGAACTATTCGACGTTGAGCGACACATTGGAAAACATTTATCTGCATATATACAACGTATTGCAATATAAAAAGCCACAACATAAAGACTTAACCGAAAAAGAGATCGCTACGGGAAAGTTTTGTTTGTTCCATGGATCCCACGGTCATTCTACCAAAGAATGTTGTCATTTGAGAGATGTAATTGAGAATTTGCTACAGGAAGGGAAGCTAGACGAGTACAAGGTTTCCCCACGGGACCGAGGGCAAGGAGGGCAAACCCCGAACCAAAATCAGCCTACTACCAAACCCACAGCCCAACAGAAAGGTAAAGGGATCGTTATCAATACCATTATAGGCGGACCTCATCTAGCTAGCCATAGTTTCTAAGCAATGGATTAGTACGTTAATGCCTCCAATCACTTTGAGGTAGGAGAATGCAGTAACCTCAAACACATTACTCCAGTGAAACAACAAAAGACAATGACATACGATGTCATATTCCGTTGTAGAGATACTGAAGACCCGCTGGTATTTGCCATAGCCATCGGCATTGCTTTAGTCCATAAGGTGTTGGTGGATAACGGAAGCTCTGTTAATATGCTCGTCAAGAAAGCCTTTGAACAAATGAGGCTCGAAGCGAAAGACTTAAAGCCCGGCGAAGGATGGATACGGGGCTTCAATGGGCCATCAACGTCTCCGATGGGCTACGTAGAATTACCAGTGACATTAGGAAAAGGAGATTGCCAGAGAGTGAGAATCCTGCCATTTGTAGTTTTGGATGTTGAGTCACCTTACAATGCCTTCCTGGGTTGACCGGCCCTCGCAGAGTTTAGGGCATGTATTGCAACTTGGTGTCTACTGCTTAAATTCCAGACTGACGCAGGAGTAGGGGTGATGAGAGGTGACCAAGCTACGGGACGAGCTTGCTACAAACAGAGTTGAAGATGCTAATGAAGGGATTGATTATAGAACCCAAGGACGTTTCTCCCCCTTCGAAGGAAAACTCAGCATAACAATTAAGGGGTCCAGCCCCAAGAGAGTCGACAAGAGATGTGCTCGAGGATATAGATCCTAGAGAGGATAAGGAACCTGAGGACAGAAAGGCGACTCCCAATGAAACAATAGTGGATATCTCCATCAACGGCGCGAATCCGACAAAAGTACGGAAGATTGGATCACAGCTAGATCCAATTCGAGCAAAAGAATTGGCCAACTTTTTGAAGGCAAATATGGACGTATTTGCCTGGACTCACGCTGACATGTGTTGGATATCGCCTACTATTATGAGCCACTCTTTGAGCATCAATCCAAAACACGCGCCGGTCAAGCAGAAAAGACGGATGTTAGGCCTAGAACGGTCAGCAGGCTTAAAGGGAGAGGTAGATAAATTGAAGGATAATGGATTTATTAAGGACTCGAAATATCCAGACTGGATATCGAATCCTGTCCTTGTCAAAAAATCTAACGGGAAGTGGCGTACATGCATTGACTTCTCTGACTTGAACAAGGCTTGTCCGAAAGATAGCTTTCCTCTTCCTAGGATTGATCAACTAGTGGACTCAATGGCCGGACATGAGCTCCTATCCTTATGGATCCCTATTTGGGACACAATCAAATTCCCATGCACATACCAGATCAGGAAAATTCAAGTTTCATCACAGACTTGGGGTTATATTGCTATGTTGTAATGCCATTTGGATTAACGAAAGTAAGAGCCACATATCAGCACTTGGTCAACCGCATGTTCTACAATTATATCGGGAAAACCGTGGAAGTCTATGTGGATGACATGCTTGTGACGTCTAGACAGTTTTCCGTTCATACAAAACACTTTGTAGAGATGTTTGGCATTCTGCGAAGTTATGGGATGAAGTTGAACCCACTAAAATGTTCGTTTGGGATCGCGTCTGGGAAGTTCCTCGGGTTCATCATGAGTTCTCGATGTATTGAGATAAATCCTAGTCAGATAACAGCAATAAGGAATATTGAAGCACCACGAAAGATTAAGGACGTTCAAAGCCCGGCAGGAAAAGTTGCTGCATTAAGCAGGTTTATGTCCAAAGCCACAGATAAGTGTGTCCCTTTCTTCGATTTGATAAAACGGGGGAAACGTAACTTCGAATGGGCTCCCGATTGTGTAGAGGCTTTCCAGAATCTATTAGACTTATTAAGAAGCCCCCGATATTTTCAAAACCCATGGATCATGAGGATTTATTTGTCTATCTGGCAGTGTCATCTCATATTGTCAGCACAACATTGGTGCGTGAAGAATACAAGGTCCAGAGGCATGTATACTATGTAAGCAAGAAGCTAGCCGCTGCAGAACGAAATTATCCGAGAATAGAAAAACTTGCTTATAGCCTCTTGATTGCCTCACGAAATCTCTGTCACTACTTTCAGGCTCACCCGATAGTTGTATACACCGATCAACCTCTAAGACAAGTATTGCAAAAACCCGAAGCATCGGGGCGGTTACTTAAATGGAATATCGAGTTGAGTCAATTAGATTTGAATTTTCAACCACGAGGATCAATAAGGGAGCAGGCCTTGGCCGACTTCATAGAAGAATTCACGATTCCCGAAGAGGAAACGGTGGACAACAAGGTTGCTGCTTTAGAGAAAGAGTTAGAGCTTAATCCATGGAAGTTATACACGTACGGGGCCAAGAATGATCGAAGATCCGGCGCCGGAGTTGTTTTGATCACTCCTGAATGACGATCTATTTACTACCCCCTGCGGTTGGAATTTCCTGCCACCAATAACGACTTCGAGTATGAAGCCCTGATTACCGGGTTAAAACTCGCCAAGGAGTTAAGAGTAAAAACACTGGACATACTCTGTGACTCCAAGATAGTTGTCTGTCAAGTACGAGAGGAGTTTGTGACCAAAGGACCTCTGCTTGTTACTTATCTTAAAAAAGTAAAGGAGTTATTGGGAAATTTGGAGCATTACAGCATAACACACATTCCAAGAGCAGAAAATCAGGAAGTAGACCGGTTGGCAAAACTAGCAAGTTCTGACAACCCTGAGGAAACTGAAATGGTTCCAATAGAGAAATTGGAGTCACCAAGTTTCGACCTAATGCAGGTGGAACTAGCCCTAGAAGTCGAGCCAGAGAGGGAGCCATGGATGACGCCTATCAAGAACATCCTCAAGAGCGGAATTCTCCCATTGAAGAAAAGTGAAAGACGAGCTGTAACACGTAAGGCTGCAAGATACGTTTTACATGACGACGTCCTTTCTCACCAAGGGTTTTCCATGCCCCTACTGCGGTGTATCGCACACGACGACATCAAACGTGTATTGCAGGAAGTACATGAAGGTGAGTGTGGAGACCACACCGGGGCCAAACTCTAGCAAAGAAAGTATTGCGGTATGGATATTTTTGGCCTATCGTGAATAAAGACGCAGCTGATTATTCACGATGCTGCGACAAATGTCAAAGGTTCGCCAAAACTCCCCGAGCACCCCCAACCCGCCTTAAGTCAATGGTAAGCCCAAGGTCGTTTGCTATGTGGGAAATCGATATTATTGGAGTGTTACCCATCGCCAGAGGAGCAGCAAATTACTGGATCGTCATCGTGGATTATTTCACGAAGTGGGTGGAAGGTAAACCCCTAACCACGATCACGACGAGGAAGGTATACCACTTTAGCTCACCCGCAGACAAATGGGCAGGTTGAAGCAATAAACAAAGTCATCAAAACTATTCTTAAGATGCGGTTAGAACAGGCCAAAGCCAAGTGTGTGGATGAGGTGCTGCTAGCTTTGTGGGCCTACAGAACAACCTTTAAGGCGGCGAATGGCCATACTCCCTTTTTGCTCTCCTTCGGATCAGAGGTAGTGATCCCGGTGGAGCTCGTTGTCCCCTCTCATAGGGTGACATACTATGACCCAATGACGAATAGAGCACTCCTCCTAGAGTCTCTTGGCATGGTTGAAGAGAAAAGAGACGAAGCTGACTTGCGTGCCTTAAGATATCGACACCAAGTTGCAAATTATTATGATAGAAAACTTCACTTTAAGACTTTTGAACTAGGAGACTTAGTGTTAAAATGAATCTGGACTTCAAACCAGTTTGGTCCAAAGTGGGAAGGACCATATGCAATCCAACAGAAGCTTGATACAGGAGCCTTCAAGCTAACGACCGTGGATGGCGACGAGATTCCCAGAGCTTGGAATGCTCAGCACTTGCGGCGATATCTGAGCTAAATATGCGATGTTTTCCTTTTGTTTTTACAGACTTTGTAAAAAGGTACGACTTGCCTTAAAAAGTTTGTTTATATGAATCAAGAATTATGAAGTGGAGTAGGATACGACTTAGCTGAACCACTATAAAATATCGTGTGTCGTTTACTTTCCTGCATTATGTTTATCTTCAGTAATTATGCTATCATGACTATGGCACACAAATCATTAAATTAAACTTAAAAAATTGGAGGCAATTTGTGTGTAGGGGCAAACGAAATGACCGTTTGCATAATAAGATAGAAGGAATGGGAAGACGACGTTCCTAACTCTAACTCTTATGAATCGAGAGAGAGTATGAAGGATAGGAAGACGACGTCCCTTGAGGCGTGAAGGTGCAACCCGATAAGAGACTGCCTCGATAATACTCTAACCTGGTTATGAGACAGGAGAGTATAAAGATGCTAGAACAATAAGCATCAATGACAAAAGAAATGTAGTCCCGCTAGAGAGTCGGGGGCAACTGAATGTTGAATCTAATGATTGGGGGCATATACATACACATGTTCCCTTGATAATGACTTTATTGTATAATTGTGATGTGACATGCTATTTATCTACATTTCTACTTAAATAATAAATTTACAAATATTTGACATTACAGGGAACAAACTACTTTATTCACAAACATGTGAGTTTATACAGAAAAACTAAGCAAAAGATGCAAGGGCCGCACTCGCTACAACAATAACGGACCAGTGAAATATCAAAACAAAAGACAAAACGCGTTTTCACTTGGATTTCGGAGTAGACATTGTCTTCTTGGTAGCCTTGAGATTTTCCTTCTCTTCCTTCTCAGTCTCATTGAAAATACGCTTTGGTTTCTTCTTCCCCGGAACTGTGACAATTGGATCAACAGAAGATTTTTTAGCAAGTTCCCCAGTGGTTGATCTAGTTGAAAGTTTAACGACTAACCTTGAGCCAGGAGGTACTGTCGCAAGAGGCTTAAGCTTTTCAGGATCTATCTCCTCAACTTTCAATTGCATACGCTTATCTTGCTTGGCCTTCATCTTGGCCAAACTCAGATCATCGACATTCCCAGTATCGCAGTTATAGTAATATCGGGGTCTTCATCATGCCCATCATTAACGCTGTTATCTTTCAGAGCAGCTATTATTTCATTGTCATGAGGTGTTTCGGTGTTAGGTGGTACAGAAGCCTTGTCGACAACCTCCTGTCTCGTGCCCTCGTCACACTTTCCAGGTTCTGTACCAGCTACTTCATCCTGTTTCCCCCCAGGTCTCATCACTAGACTTTTTACCCAGAGACATCTTTTGTGAATCGTCGGTCCTCTCAACTGGCTTAGTATGTACAGAGCGAGAAGCAATAGTTATTAACTCAGGAGAAAATATGGGGCTTTCAATTGTCTGTCTGATAACATGACTAGAGGTTGAAATATCTTTGGTGAATTAAGGCGAAAAGGTAGAAATACCTTCAGCAGACTTCTCGACTTGAACGATATTAACTTTGGTGGTAGACTCAATTATAGGAGACAAAAGAGAAGCCTCAAGAATTCTTGGCCTTTCCGAGTCATATTCCTCTACTCCAATGACCTCAGTTGTAGTAGAAGAGGAGCCGTCTTCGATGGAATTTTTTCCTTTGGCCTGACGCTTCTCCTCCTCCATGGCAGCAGCAATAAGTCTACGCCCTTCGGCCAAGCGCACTAATTACTCACATCTAAGTAATGTGTCTATACCTTATTTTCGTCAATCGAATCCACTCCGAGTTTTTCTTTCTCCCATTCGACCAGCTGGTCCCATGCATACACGAGGGGAGTGGGATAGTCCTTAAGCCAAGCAAGGTCTCGGTGATGGATCACCTGAGCAAAGAATCTGTAGCAACTCGCACCTTCGTTCATGCAGGATATTGTCCGCAACTTAGCCACCGTATAGGTGTGGGGTTTTGTTCCTCAAAAGCCCTCATCGTTAGTAAGAGATGTACTCTACTATATAAGTACCTACTTCACATAGGCTTCCATGATGTGGGACTTAGGGATGTTACATTCTACGCTCCTACAGAGCCCAACGTCGCCGTTGGCTCACAAACACCTCACCCAGGCGTTGTGGTCCACACAGGAGCCGCAATTCCGGCTGGGTATTGGCTCTGATACCACTGTAAAAACTCGCACCTCCGTTCATGCAAGATACTATCCCGAACTTAGCCACCGTATAGGTGTGGGGTTTTGTTCCTCAAAAGGCCTCGGCGTTAGTAAGAGATGGACTCTACTATATAAGTACCTGCTTCACATAGGCTTCCACAATGTGGGACTTAGTGTAACACCCCACGTCCGTTAAGGTCACTCACAAAGGGAATGCCTTAACTTTGGTGAAGCATTATAAGTAAACAGAACAGAAAACTTACAAGACAGATACATAAAATAGTACTAAAAAATTTAATACTTTATTACAGCGGAAAACAAAAATCAGTTTGGTTACACCTTTCAGAATCACTTTAACAAAACTCAAGTATATACATATACACATATATATATATATATATGTGTCAGCCTTGTTCAAAAGCCCTTAGTGTTCAAAACTTTAAATTCATAATCCTCACCGATGATGCCTTAAGAAGACAAGCCATACTTTAAGCACTTCAAGCACTCTAAGTATGAAGAAAGATCTGGATCAAGCTAGAGTATTCCCTCCTTGAAAACCTGGGGGGAGGGGGAAATGGAAGAAAAGAGGCGAAACAACAAGGGTCGGACATAAAGTCTGGCAGGTCCAGTGACTTTCAGTTATGAACAGATAATAATGTCATGGCATGCAAATAAAACTGGATGACTGATAATAGGAAACAACTATAACAGACATACTTAGGTTAAACAGAAGAAACAGGATGATATTACATTTCACTTCTCTGCACTAATACTAGTATAAGAGGAATAGGTGTTACCCTAATGTCTAAACAGAAACAGAAACAGAATAATGGGCCTTTACCACCCTAACAGAAGGTACAAAAACATAATGCTAATAACGGGCCTTTACCACCCGAATAGAAAGTACAGAAACAGAATTCTAGTGCTGGGCCTTTACAACCCGAACAGAGACAGAAACGGAAACAGAATGTTAGAATTAGGTGTACACTAGTAAATGGGCCTTTACCACCCCAACAGACGGTACCACGCAGAAACAGACAGGTGTTACCACCCAACAGAAACAGACGATACCCCACAAAACAGACAGAACTAAGTGTACCCTAAATACTACCCCACGCGATCGGCTCCCTAATACATAAATACCCTGTGCCAGCAGCATAAAAGGGTGTATCATTCCCTAAAGTGGCAACCTTTGACTGACACAGACCTATTTATAGATGTCACGGCGTCTTACATCCTTAGAGGCAGACCAAGATCCACGCACGCACATGACCCGGTTGGAACGCACCATCAACACCCCTCGCCATTATCAGAATGAACCGCTTATAATTAGTTCAGTTGTGTGCCCGGACCCTACCTACTGTTTGGTCAAAGTATTGATACCAGAAAGGGTTACTGACTAATTTGGGTCCCAAACAATAGAAGACACAAGTAATTTCCCTCCTAACCTTGTGTCCCCAGACTAACAGATTTCAGATTAACTTGTTTACAAGTTCAAAAAAACAGAGTTCAAGTCAACTAGTTCACAGATCAGAAAATCATGTTAACAAGTTTTCAGACTAACGGATCAGATGTACAGATTTAACAGACTTACAGATGGTCTAACTTTGTATTGGGCCTAAAGATTCAAGAAACGGGTTTGTTAAATTCATCAGTCTAGTTGGTTTAACCCTATCCACCCAATACGTTTTAGACATCTTATTTATCTCTGATTTGCATTAATTAAATATTAACGCACAGACCTCTCACATTAGGTCGGTAGCTTGTGGTCGCTGGATATGCCGGGTGGTTCCGGGAAGACTTCTGCCAAAAGCCAGACCTAACCTCGTGTCTAAGCATATTTTAGTTATGCCTACGACCTCTCACATTAGACTGACAATTTGCGGTCGCTGGTTAAGCCGGTTGGTTCTGGGCAGGCTTCTACCGCAAACGGAGTCTAACCTCGTGTCATAGCCACTTCATTCCATTATAGAAAATATCAGATTAATTATGTCCATTTAGCAGATTTAACTTCTTTACAAGTTATGGCAGATTATCCAAAGTTCTATTAACATGTTTTGCTCAATTTTAGATCGAGCCTCCAAATTACAATTATTCAGCTTTCAACAGATTAAGCAATTCAACAGATTTAGCAGATAATAGATCTAGCGGATTCGGCAATATAACAGATCTAGCAGATTAGGCAATATAACAGATCTAGCAGATTGGGCAATATAACAGATTTTAAACATTACTTAAAGTTTCATTGACATATCTTGCCAATTATAAATTATGTCTAAATTCACATGCCTAAATCACGGTCATGATTTATAATATAACATATGCCCAAATTTTTAGCATGGTACAGAATATTCCCCAAAAATCCTAATCATGGTTCACATATAAGTTATGCCAAATATAGCCATTGATTTCAATGCATGTCACATATCCAAAAATCCCCATTTAGGTGTATTCACACTTAATAGTCATCAAATCTTAATATAGATTTTTACACCTAAGTCATGTGCAAATTAATTCTCCTACTTCCAAATGACAGACTGTCAGATTTAATATGCCCAGGTCTAGATCTTACATTTTTAACATATGTTCTTTATGTTCTAAATCACAATAATGGTCTTCTTCCAAGTCATAAATTGACTTATGCAATATGCCTCAAACTTATGTCCTAAAATACAACATGCGTTGTTTCCTCAAATCAGTTACAAATCAATTATGCCTAAATATGCCTCATTCAATATTCTTCCCAAATTTAGCGTTTATGCGTTCATCTCTTATGAGATTTGGCTCAGGCTCGTGGTAGCCTGACTATCAATCAAAAAGAAAGAGAGGAGGAAGAAATACAGAACAAACAGGCTAATAACAATAAAACAGAGGAACAGATCTGATAAATAGAAAAAGGGCCTAATCTCAGATTCAGAATCATTATCATGCTAGGATCATAATTAAATTTCATATCAGAAAATAACTACACTTGCCTTTCGTGGCTAAAGAAAAGGATTATAAATCGAATTTGATGCAGAAACGCTGATTAATCTTCTTCGATTGTTGTTGCAGCTCTAAACTTTAATTTGAATTGTGAATGAACACTTGAGATTAGATTTAGTGGCGGCGGCTAGGGTTTAAGAGAGAGTTTGGTAGCATAATGGTGTCATAGACAATATTTTATGAATTAGGGTTAGGTTAATCACATATTTAAAGGTGTAGAGAGTGTTTCAGAACCATTAGATCACCGTAGAATCCATCAGGTCCGTCCAGCACATCAAAAATCGTCATTAGACGTCTCTAGAACCCTGTGCAGGTTTCTGGCTCGACATGGGCGCACTTCCCAAGTGCGCCAGTGTATTTTTGTGCTGGCGCACTTCACGAGTGCGCCAGTGCATTTCTGGTCTGTTTCCGATTTTTCTATCTAACTTCGTTCATCCATATCTCCTTCATACGGTATCCGTTTTATGCAAACTCGGACTCTATCTCAAGCAGAATTCCGAGACGAACGAAATGGCGCAACCCGTTTCCCCTAATTCTTCTATTATAATTTAATTATTCTCAGATTTGTTATTCTTATGTTCACAGAAAATACGGGGTGTTGCATTCTCCCCTCCTTAAAGGATTTCGTCCCCGAAATCTTCAAGTTAAGAAGAATGTGTCCTACCATCCAATCACCTATCTACTAAACCATCATCCATAAGCATCCATTGTCCTTAGAAACTTCTAATTTTGTATCATGTATGAACATATGCAAAAGTGTGTGTATATGTTTCTTATCTAATGCAAAGATCAGGTGGTCTACCAATTCAGTTGACCTCCTTAATGTGAATTATGTCAGTGCCATGAGTCCAACATGTATGTTATTTTCCTATTTGATACATATCATTTCTATATGAGTGCACAACCATTCATTCATATGCAACATCCATGTGCTGAGTCAACCATTTTGCATTCATAAGGATAAAAAAATGCACATACATCCATATGCAGTATGAGAATGTTTTTGAGCCGATCTAGTGCCTAGTGTGTCTGTATATGCATCCAAGAGCAGCCACTAGCAACCACTTGCATCCACTTGCAACCACCAAACATAACATTTCTCAAACACATGTTTAAAGCCAATAGTTTCTACCTAAAGGTCCAAGACTCGATCAATAGGATATAGCCAAGTGATAGAAGTAAGTACAACTAAAACAAAAGCTATGTTCCCATTAGACATCGGTTAAGAGAATAGTTCCCTAAGTCTCAACCCCGAAGACCGAAATCAACATCAGATTGACACTCAGAGAATTACTCCCATTAAACAATGTCCAAGCTGGAAATCTACTCCACGCTTCGAGTAAAAACCTATATCCTTTACAGAAATATTCGGATACTTACAGACTACTGGTACAGATCGGATTATCAAATGATTTTTAGAAAACTAAGCATTGACAAAACCCAGAATATATGCGTCATAGCCAACTTAATGCCCAACACAGATACCCTCAAACCCCAACTTGTCACTAACAGATGAGTCGTAACCCTTTTGGGTTTTGAGACAACAGCGGAATCAGAAACAAGACTAGTATTAAAGTGCAGAGACTTAACTACAGAATCAAAATGCTAGAATCAGAAAGAGTTCTTCTTACTAATCAGATTAGGAAGTTAAACCTTCTCAGAAGTTTTCCTACCTCAAAGGTACCAACAAGTCCTCCCCTTCCTTCTAGTTTTGATAACGGTCTTAGTCCCGTGAAGCGATTTTCCACCCACCGTACGGAAGTTCTTACGTATCTTAGAAAAAAAACATCTATACGCGGAAGAAGAGATTAAAAAGGGAAAGAGGAAGGGATTCGAAACAAAGAATCGGAAGAAAGATATCTGGCTTTTGGGGATTATGTTTTTCAAAATAAACTTTTCTTTTGAAAATAGTTCCTTTTAAAACCTTTTTGAAAATATTTATCAAAAACTTCTATCTAATCTGGTAACCTTCAGCTCTGAAACCAAGTGTAACACCCCACGTCCGTTAAAGTCACTCACAAGGGGAATGCCTTAACTTAGGTGAAGCATTTTAAGTAAATAGAACAGAAAACTTACAAGACAGATACATAAAATAGTACTTGAAAATTTATAATTTTATTACAGCGGAAAACAGAAATCAGTTTGGTTACACCTTTCAGAATCACTTTAACAAAACTCAAGTATATATATATATATATATATATATATATATATATCAGCCTTGTTCAAAAGCCCTCAGTGTTCAAAACTTTAAATTCATAATCCCCACCGTACTTTAAGCACTTCAAGCACTCCAAGCAGGAAGAAAGATCTGGATCAAGCTAGAGTATTCCCTCCTTGAAAACCTAAGGGGGGAACGGAAAAAAAGAGGCGAAACAACAAGGGTCAGACATAAAGTCTGGCAAGTCCAGTGACTTTCAGTTATGAATATATAATAATATCATGGCATGCAAATAAAACTGGATGAGAGATAACAGGAAACTGGAATAACAGATATACTTAGTCTAAACAGAAGAAATATGATGATATTACTTTTCACTTCTCTACACTAATACTAGTATAACAGGATTAGGTGTTACCCTAATGTCTAAACAGAAACAGATAAAGAATAATGGGCCTTTACCCACCTAACAGAAGGTACAGAAACATAATGCTAATAATGGGCCTTTACCACCCGAACAGAAAGTACAGACATAGAATGCTAGTAATGGGCCTTTACCACCCGAACAGAGACAGAAAAAGAAACAGAATAATCACTACGGAAACAGAATGTTAGAATTAGGTGTACACTAGTAAATGGGCCTTTACCATCACAACAGACGATACCACGCAGAAGTAGACAGTTGTTACCGACTAACAGAAACAGACGGTACCCAACAGAACAGACAGAACTAAGGGTATCCTAAAACCTACCCCACGCGATCGGCTCCCTAATACATAAATACCTTGGGCCGGCCCCACAAAAGGGTGTATCATTCTCTAAAATGGCAACCTTTGAATGACACAGACAAATTTATAGATGTCACGGCATCTTACATCCTCAGAGGCAGACTGGGATCCATGCACGCACATGACCCAGTTGGAACGCACCATCAACACCCCTCGCCATATTCAGAATGAACCGCTTATAATTAGTTCAGTAAGCGTGCCCGGACCCTACCTACTGTTGGGTCAAAGTTTTGATACCAGAAAGGGTTACTGACTATATGGGTCCCAAATAACAGATGACACAAGTAATTTCCCTCCTAACCTTGTGTCCCTAGACAAACAGATTTCAGATTAACTTGATTACAAGTTCAGACATACAGAGTTCAAGTCAACTAATTCACAGATCAGATAATCAAGTTAACAAATTTTCAGATTAACGGATCAGATGTACAGATTTAACAGTCTTATAGATTGTCTAACTTTGTATTGGGCCTACAGATTCATGAAATGGGTTTGTTAAATTCATCAGTCTAGTTGGTTTAACCCTATCCACCCAACACGTTTAAGACATCATATTTATCTCAGATTTGCATTAATTAAATATTAATGCACAGACCTCTCACATTAGATCGGTAGCTTGTGGCCGCTGGATATGCCGGGTGGTTCCTGGCAGACTTCTGCCACAAGCCAGACCTAACCTCGTGTCTAAGCATATTTTAGTTATGCCTACGACCTCTCACATTAGACTGACAATTTGCGGTCGCTGGTTAAGCCGGTTGGTTCCGGGCAGGCTTCTACCGCAAACGGAGTCTAATCTCGTGTCATAGCCACTTCATTCCATTACAGAAAATATCAGACTAATTATGTCCATATAGCAGATTTAACTTCTTTACAAGTTACAGTAGATTATCCAAAGTTCTATTAACATGTTTTGCTCAATTTTAGATCGAGCCTTCAAATTACGATTATTCAGCTTTCAACAGATTAAGCAATTCAACATATATAGCAGATAACAGATCTAGCATATTAGGCAATATAACAGATCTAGAATATTAGGCAATATAACAGATCTAGCAGATTAGGCAATATAACAGATTTTAAACATTCCTTAAAGTTTCATTAACATATCTTGCCAATTATAAATTATGTCTAAATTCACATGCCTAAATCATGGTCATGATTCATAATATAACATATGCCCAAATTTTTAGCATGGTACAGAATATTCCCCAAAAACCGCAATCATGGTTCACATATAAGTTATGCCAAATATAGCCATTGATTTCAATGCATGTCACATATCCAAAAATCCCCATTTAGGTGTATTCACACTTAATAGTCATCAAATCTTAATATATATTTTTACACCTAAGTCATGTGCAAATTAATTCTCCTACATCCAAATGACAGACTATCAGATTTAATATGCCCAGGTCTAGATTTTAAATTTTCAAAATATGTTCTTTATGTTCTAAATCACAATAATCCTCTTCTTCCAAGTCATAAATCGTCTTATGCAATATGCCTCAAACTTATGTCCTGAAATACAACATGCATTGTGTCCTCAAATCAGTTACAAATCAACTATTCCTAAATATGCCTCATTCAATATTCTTCCCAAATTTAGCGTTTATGTGTTCACCTCTTATGAGATTTGGCTCAGGCTCGTGGTAGCCTGGTTATCAATCAAAAAGAAAGAAAGGAGGAAGAAATACAGAACAAACAGGCTAATAACAATAAAACAGAGGAACAAATCAGATAAATAGAAAAAGGGCCTAATCTCAGATTCAGAATCATTATCAAGCTAGGATCATAATTAAATTTCATATCGGAAAATAACTACACTTGCATTCGTGGCTAAAGAAAAGGATTATAAATCGAATTTGATGCAGAAACGCTGATTAATCTTCTTCGATTGTTGTTGCAGCTCAAAACTTTAATTTGAATGGTGAATGAACACTTGAGATTAGATTTAGAGGCGATGACTAGGGTTTAAGAGAGAGTTTGGTAGCATAATGGTGTCATAGACAATATTTTATGAATTAGGGTTAGGTTAATCACATATTTATAGGTGTAGAGAGTGTTTCACAACAATTAGATCACCCTAGAAGCCATCTGGTCCTTCCAGCACATCAAAAATCGTCATTAGAACTCTCTAGAACCCTGTGCGGGTTTTTGGCTCGACATGGGCGCACTTCCCAAGTGCGCCAGTGTATTTCTGTGCTTGCGCACTTCACAAGTGCTCCAGTGCATTTCTGGCCTGTTTCCGGTTTTTCTGCCTAACTTCGTTCGTCCATATCTCCTTCATACGTTATCCGTTTTATGCAAACTCGAACTCTATCTCAAGCAGAATTCTGAGACGAACGCAATGGCACAACCCTTTTCCTCTAATTCTTCTATTTTAATTTAATTATTCTCAAATTTGTTATTCTTATGTTTACAGAAAATACGTGGTGTTACACTAAGGGATGTTACAGAATCCGACCAAGGTTTCACCACTCTCGTCAATCTCCCTTTGAGCGTCTTTCAGCTGTTCGTTGACTTCCTCAACTTGTTGCAAAGCCATAGTTACATTTCCTTCAACAAGAGCCGCCCTCTTTTCAGATTCCAACAACTTAGCCTCGAGCTCCACGTTCTTTTTGGCTAAATCTGCTTTCTTTTGAGTGAGACGAGTACTCTCAGATTTTGCATCCTCAGCCTACTTATTTAAATCTATCTGCTCCTGACTATGGGATTCAAGCTCGGAATAACACTGCTTTTGTAATTCCTCGAGCTGCTTCTTATAATTATCTACATCGTGTTGTACAAGAGCAAGCCTAGCTTGGGCATCCTCCAGATCTTTCTCCAAGTTTTTGATGGCCCTCGCATCATAATCAGCAGCGTCGGCCATGGTTTTTACATCTTCCAACAGATCATTAATGATTTTAGAGAGGGTCTTCTCATACTTCTTCATTTCTTTATATTGTTCATTCATGAAATCTATAATAGCCTTGACAGCATTGGCCTAATCAGATTTAATCGGTTTGAGTTTTGGGACAAAGTGCATGTGCCCGAAATGGTATTCGGGAAATTGCTGCCTCAGAATTTCCAATCTGGCCTGGTTCTCGTCGTTGAGAATAACCGGCCTTGTGGTAGTTATGTCAATAGTGCGACGAGACAGCTTCGTGATAAGTCATTTCTTCCTAGCATCTTTCCCCGATTCTGGTTGTTTCCCTTTTTGATCAGAAACCCTTTTTGAAGTATCATCTTGAGGAATCGTGCCCTTATATGAAGCAGGAGGCTTAGCACTTTACTTTTCTTTCTCATGATCTGAAGAATGAATCTTGTGTTTGTCTGAACCATTGTGGTGTAGGGATCGAGAAAGGGAAGGTCGATAAAGCTTTGGATGTCGATCTCTCTTGTCGTCTCTACCCCTGCTCTTATACCGATCATGCTTATCGTCGGGATCTATTGCGGGTATACCCAAACGAACATCTCGCATATGATATCGTTGCCTCCCCATTTGACATATAAGAAGAAATGAAAGAATATTAGGGTCAACATTAGCATAAAGCTCAAGTGTTGTGACATGCAGTGCTAGAGTGCCATGTGTATCCTAAATGATGTTCCCCAAAAACAGACCGGAGCCCAGATTGATAGTCTCCCCGGTCTTTACAGGAGTAATCTCTTCCTCGGAAGTAAAAGTGAGAGGATTTGTTGGAAAATCCTCTGGAGATTAAAAAGTTTCGGGCAGGGGAAGATCCCCCAAGCCACGAAATGTGGAATCATCGGCTATGGGAGTGTATCCTAGATTAATAACTAACGGCATCCCCTTTGGAGAAATTGGCCTCACAAGAGTGGCCGCATTATCGGGAGTGATGTATTTATCCCTTTTAGCGGCAGGTATATTCGCTAGTATATCATCTCATGTTGAAGAAGATGAAGGAGAAGGGATCTGTTGAGGCATCGTAGGATCCTTTGGGCTATCTCCATGCCACGATGAAGCCTCAATCGGCCCTTCAACAGGAGGTACATATACATAAGATCCCTCGCCGTGCCCTACGCTACGAGTTATAGCAACAAGACGACGGCTATGAAGATATACATCGACAAAACACTCTTTGATGGTCAAGAACTTTTGATCGTCGTTGAGTAGCCGATTCAAGCGATCAAATTGCATTGGATGTTTTATTGCGGGTGGTTAGGAAGTGCGAGTAAAAACAAACGATGTTAGTATGTCTTCGAGATATGGAACTTAAAACATTGATGTCCTTACTCAACTTGAGCCACCTTCTAGCGCACCCCAGCTGTTGTCTAATGTAAAACCATTCAGGCTTCGAATCTCCAGCTTTGCTACTAAATGGAACCGTGATAATTTTCCTTTTTGGCACCGATTCGAAATATACAAAAGAGGGAGTTTCATTGGTCCAATACATGAAATTGTAAAAGAAATGAACATCTTCGAAGGTGAGTTCCTAACCTATAATTTTTTGTTATGCCATGTACAGGGTATACGAATAAGCATAAGAGTTGAAATGAAGTTCCATTGGAGCAGTCTGCAGTTGTCTCAAAAAGTCTACGATGAATGGTGGAAAGAAAGGAATCGCTCCAACTGGGCACATTAATCTGGTAATGACCATGTACCCATCCGGTGGACTATGGGGACGATCTGTTTTGGTTGGCACCTCGGTATCTCTCCGGAGAATCCCGTGTTTTAAACATATCCTGGCAAGTCTATAATTATTAATTGTCGATTCGACTGAGTCTTTAAGCGATTCCAAGATAACTGCATCCCTGAATTCGTCTGGAGTACGGTTATATCCTACCCCTCCTTCTTCTTCTTCGCCAAGAGAGACATCACCCCCAGAAGATGCTTCACTATTATGAACTTCCATCTCGTAGTTTGGGCGTTCTCTATTCCATCTTGAGTCAGAGGTGGAAGATACATCCTCAACTGGTGGATTCTCAGATGATCTGGAAGCGTATCTCCTTTCTGCTAGTCAAGATGAGCATCTTTCTGCCATGGTTGTTAAGCTATTGAAGAAGCAATAGTGGGAGTTAGAGTAAAGTTGCCCGTGTTCCCTTGTGCATGTGTGTGAGCTAAAGTGTACAAGTGTATATGTAATGACACGAGATAACTGAGTAAAGAAATGTAGTGCAAAGATGAACAATGCAGTTATGCATTTATAAGCAGTCCAAAAGTTAAGTCAAAGAGGCTCTATCCTAACTATCCATAGAGGTATAAGTCACATTTAGTAAAGATTGAGTTGATTATAGCATAATTATGTTTTAAGGTACAACATGGAGGATCGGATCGGTAATGCACTGTTGAACCGGTTCGATTCGAAGCTCTGAATTGGGTAATCTTGGATCGGTACGAAAGCTACACACAATGCCTCACCCCCTTTGCATTTGATATTGTTTCGTTCTTCTTCTTCTTCTTCATAAATTGACTAAAACACTTTAGTGCACACATAGTGCATTTGTGCACATGCACAAACACTCCACCGGTCACTACACTATCTCAGTCACTTCAATATGTCTCTCATCACTCACTGACCCTATTCTCTAGCTCTAAACTACCTCTGTTCACCATAACAATGTTAAACTCGAGCTTCATCAATAAACATAGATCCAAGAAATTTCTTCCAACTACCAACGGAGCACCACAAACTCCAGCCACATCTCAGTGACAACTCATGTCACTGATTCCCCCTTGTGCGCAACCTCATATCTCTACTGTGACTATGCTGTTCGGCATAATACGTGGATTACAAAAGAAAACCAAATAAACCATCTTCCACAACGTCTGCACAATCAACTCCATAGAAAAAAGATTTTTCAAATTTTCCTTGACTACTGAAACCTCATGCCAGTTCAGGCTGCACACCTTAGCACTCGATCGCCGTGATCACCGAAGATCGCTTAAACTAAGTTTCCTTGTTATTTGAATATAACCCGACCATTAGTTTGTTAGAAATCGTGAAATTAATACTAAAATTCATGATTTTCGTATGTGAATACATTTTTATGCCTGAAACTCGAATTCATCATAGTCAAAAATCTATCTTTTAAAACTTAGTTACTAAGAAGGATATATATCTGAGAAAAAATGGATTTATATAAGGGCTATTTAGATAATTAGGGGTAGGATTAAAAGAAGGGTTGTTTTGAAGTATTAAGAGAAGTAAGAGTAGTTTAAGCATAGTAGGGGTATATCGACAAATATTAAAGATGATGAATCGTTTGGATTGGGTGCTTCAAAAACCAACCCTTCACAGTAGTTAAAAAATAGGGGTAATTGTTGGAAGTAAGGGCTATTTAGAGTATTAGGGGTAGGATTAAAAAGAAGGGCTTTTCTGAAGTATAAAGAGAAGTAGGGGTAGTTTAAGAATAGTAAGGGTAGATTGACAATATGAAAGATTATGAATATGTTGGATTGGGTGCTGAAAAAACCAACCCTTCACAATAGTAAAAAGATAGGCGCAATTGTTGGAAGTAAAGGCTGGTTGACAAATATGAAAGATGATGAATCGTGTGGATTGGGCGCTGCAAAAACCAACCCTTCACGGTTGTTAAAAAAGGGGTAATTGTTGGAAGTAAGGTCTATTTAGAGAATTACGGATAGGATTAAAAAGAAGGGTTGTTTTGAAGAATTAAGAGAAGTAGGGGTAGTTTGAGAATAGTAGGGGTAGATCGACAAAAATGAAAGATGATGAATCATTTATATTCGGTGCTGCAAAAACCAACCCTTCACAACAGTTAAAAAATAGGGCAATTGTTGGAAGTAAGGGCTATTTAGAGAATTAGGGGTAGGATTAAAAAGAAGGGTTGTTTTGAAGTATTAAGAGAAGTAGGGACAGTTTAAGCATAGTAGGTATAGATCGACAAATATAAAAGATGATGAATCGTTTAGATGGGATGTGGCAAAAACCAACCGTTCACAGAAGTTAAAAAATAGGGGTTATGGTTGCAAGTAAGGGCTATTTAGAGAATTAGTGTTGTATTAAAAGGAAGGGTTGTTTTGAAGTACTAAGAGAAGTAGGGGTAGTTTAAGCATAGTAGGGTAGATCGACAAATATGAAAGATGGTAAATCGTTTACATTGGGTGGTGCAAAAACCAACCCTTCACAGAAGTTAAAAAATAGGGGTAATTGTTGGAAGTAAGGGATATTTATAGAATTAGGGTTAGGATTAAAAATAAGGGTTTTTTGAAGTATTAAGAGAAGTAGGGGTAGTTTAAGCATTGTAGGGGTAGATCGACAAATATAAAAGATGATGAATCATTTGGATTGGTTGCTGCAAAGACCAACCCTTCATGGTTGTTAAAAATAGGGGTAATTTTTCGGAGAAAGGGCTATTTAGATAATTAGGGGTAGGACTAAAAAGAAGGGCTATTTTGAAGTATTAAGAGAAGTAGTGGTAGTTTATGCATAGTAGGGGTAGATCGACAAATATGAAAGATGATAAATAATTGAGATTGGGTGCTGCAAAAACCAACTTTTAACAGTAGTTGAAAAAATAGGTGTAATTGTTGGAAGTAAGGGCTATTTAGAGAATTTGGGATAGGATTAAAAAGAAGTGCTATTTTGAAGTATTAAGAGAAGTATGGGTAGTATAAGCATAGTAAGGGTAGATCGACAAATTTGAAAGATGATAAATTGTTTGAGTTGGGTGCTGCAAAAACGAACCCTTCACAATAGTTAAAAAATACGGGTAATTGTTCGAATAAAGGGCTATTTAAAGAGTTAGGGGTAGGATTAAAAAGAATAGCTGTTTTGAAGTATTAAGAGAAGTAGAGGTAGTTTAAGCATAGTAGGGGTAGATCGACAAATATGAAAGATGATGAATCGTTTGGATTGGGTGCTGCAAAACTAACCCTTCATAGTAGTAAAAAAATAGAGGAAATTGTTGGATGTAAGGGCTATTCAGAGAATTAGGGTCAGGATTAAAAAGTAGGGTTGTTTTAAAGTATTAAGAGAAGTTGGGGTAGTTTAATTATAGTAGGGGTAGATCGACAAATATGAAAGATTATGAATCGTTTGGATTGGTGGCTGCAAAAACCAACCCTTCACAGTAGTAAAAAGATAGGAATAATTGTTGGAAGTAAGGGATATTTAGAGAATTAGGGGAAGGATTAAAAAGAAGGACTGTTTTGAAGTATGAAGAGAAGTAGGGGGTAGTTTAAGCATAATAGTGGATGATCGAAAAATATAAAAGATGATGAATCAAATGGATTGGGTCTTGCAAAAACCAACCCTTCATAGAAGTTAAAAAGTAGGGTTATTTGTTGGAAGGAAGGGCTATTCAGAGAATTAGTGGTTGGATTAAAAAGAAGGGTTGTTTTGAAGTATTAAGATAAGTATGGGTAGTTTAAGCATAGTAGGGTTAGATCGACAAATATGAAAGATGATGAATCCTTTGGATTGGGTGCTGCAATAACCAACCCAACACAGAAGTTAAAAAATAGGGGTACTTGTTGGATGTAAGGGCTATTTATAGAAATAGGGGTAGGATTAAAAAGAACATCAGTTTTGAAGTATTAAGTGACGTAGGGGTAGTTTAAGCATAGTAGGGGTAGATCGACAAATATGAGACATGATGAATCGTTTGGATTGGGTGCTGCAAAAACCAACCCTTCATAATAGTTAAAAAATAGGGGTAATTGTTGTAAGTAAGGGCTACTTAAAGAATTATTTGTGGGATTAAAAAGGGGGGATGTTTCGAAGTATTAAGAGAAGTAGGGGTAGTTTAAGAGTAGTAGGGTTAGATCGACAAATATGAAAGATGATGAATCGTTCGGATTGGGTGCTGCAAAAACCAACACTTCACAATAGTAAAAAAGGGAAATTGCTGCAAGTAAGGGCTATTTAGAGAATTAGGAGCAGGATTAAAAAGAAGGGTTGTTTTGAAGTATTAAGAGAAGTAGGGGTAGTTTAAGCATAGTAAGGGTAGATCAACAAATTTGAAAGATGGTGAATCATTTGGTTTGGTTGCTGCAAAAACAGACACTTCGCAGAAGTTAAAAAATTGGGGTAGTTGTTGGATGTAAGGACTATTTAGAGAATTAAGGGTATGGTAAAAAGAAGTGTTGTTTTGAAGTATTAAGAGAAGCATGGGTAGTTTAAGCATAGCAGGGGTAGATCGACAAATATGAAAGATGATGAATCATTTGGATTGGGTGCTACAAAAACCAACCCTTCACAGTAGCTTAAAAATAGGGGTAATTGTTAGAAGTAAGGGTTATTTAGAGAATTAGGGGTAGGATTAAAAAGAAAGGCATTTTGGAAGTATAAAGAGAAGTAGGGGTAGTTTAAGCATAGTAGGGGTAGATCAACAAACATGAAAGATGATGAATCATTTGTATTGGGTGCTGCTAAAACCAATCCCTCACAGTAGTTAAAAAATAGGGGTAATTGTAGGATGTAAGGGATATTTATAGAATAAGGGGTAGTATTAAAAAGAAGGGTTGTTTTGAAGTATTTAGAGAAGTACGGGTAGTTTAAGCATAGTATAGGTAGATCGAAAAATATGAAAGATGATGAATCGTCTAGAATGGGTGTTGCAAAAAGCATCACTTCACAGCAGTTAAAAAATAAGGTTAATTGTTGAAAGTAAGGGATTTTTATAGAATTAGGGGTAGGATTAAAAAGAAGGGTTGTTTTGAAGTATTAAGAGAAGTAGGTGTAGTTTAAGCATAGTAGGGGCAGATCGATAAACATGAAAAATGATCAATCATTTGGATTGGGTGCTGCAAAATCCAACCCTTCACAAAAGTTAAAAAATAGGGGTAATTGTTGGAAATAAGGACAATTTAGAGAATTAGGGTTAGGATTAAAAAGAAGTGTTGTTTTGAAGTATTAAAAGAAGTAGGGGTAGATCGAAAAATATGAAACATGATGAATCGTTTGGATTGGGTGCTACAAAAACCTACCATTCACGGTAGTTAAAAATAGAGGTAATGTTTGGAAGTAAGGGCTACTTAGAGAATTTGGGGTAGGATTAAAAAGAAGGTTTTTTTTTGAAGTATTAAGAGAAGTAGTGGTAGATCGACAAATATGAAAGATGATGAATCGTTTGGATTGTGTGCTGCAAAAACCAACCCTTCACAATAGTTAAAAAAAGGGGTAATGTTTGGAAGTAAGGACTATTTAGAGAATTAGGGGTGGGATTAAAAAGAAGGGTTTTTTTTGAAGTCTTAAGAGAAGTAAGGGTAGATCGACAAATATGAAAGATGATGAATCATTTGGATTGTGTGCTGCAAAAACCAACCCTTCACATAAGTTAAAAAATAAGGGTAATTGTTGGAAGTAAGATCTATTTAGAGAATTAGGGGTAGGATTAAAAAGAAGTGTTGTTTTGAAGTATTAAGAGAAGTAGGGATAGTTTAAGCATAGTAGGTGTAGATCGACAAATGTAAAAGATGATGAATCATTTGGATTGGATGTTGCAAAAACCAACCGTTCACAGAAGTAAAAAAATAGGGGTGATGGTTGGAAGTAAGGGCTATTTAGATAATTAGGGGTAGGATTAAAAAGAAGGTTTTTTTTGAAGTAATAAGAGAAGTAGGGGTAGTTAAAGCATAGTAGGGGTAGATAGACAAATATGAGAGATGATGAATCGTTTGGATTGGGTGCTGCAAAACTCGACCCTTCACAGAAGTTAAAAAATAGGGGTAATTGTTGTAAGTAAGGGCTATTTAGAGAATTAGGGGTAGGATTATAAAAAATGGTTGTTTTGAAGTATTAAGAGAAGTAGGGGTAGTTTAAGAATAGTAGGGGTAGATCGAAAAATATAAAAGATGATGAATCACTTGGATTGTGTGCTGCAAAAACCAACCCTTCACAGTAGTTAAAAAGTAGGAGTAATTGTTAGAAGTAAGGGCTATTTAAAGTATTAGGGGTAGGATTAAAAAGAAGGTATTGGCAAATATGAAAGAGAAGAAGTGTAATTTAAGCATAGTTAGGGTAGATTGACAAATATGAAAGATTATGAATCATTTGGATTCGGTGCTGCAAAAACCAACCTTTCACAGTAGTAAAAAGATAGGCGTAATTGTTGGAAGTAAGGGCTGATCGACAAATATGAAAAATGATGAATCGTTTAGATTGGGTGCCGCAAAAACCAACCCTTCACAATAGTTAAAAAAAGGGTAATTGTTGGAAGTAAGGGCTATTTAGAGAATTCAGGATAGGATTAAAAAGAAGGGTTGTTTTGAAGTATTATGAGAAGTAGGGGTAGTTTAAGCATAGTAGGATAGATCGACAAATATGAAAGATGATGAATCATTTAGATTGGGTGCTACAAAAACCAACCCTTCACAATAGTTAAAAACTAGGGCAATTGTTGGAAGTAAGGGATATTTAGAGAATTAGGGGTAGGTTTAAAAAGAAGAGTTGTTTTGAAGTATTAAGAGAAGTAGGGATAGTTTAAGCATAGTAGGTGTAGATCGACAAATATAAAAAATGATGAATCGTTTGGATTGGCTGTTGCGAAAACCAACCATTCATAGAAGTTAAAAAATAGGGGTGGTGGTTGGAAGTAAGGGTTATTTATAGAATTAGGGTAGGATTAAAACTAAGGGTGTTTTTGAAGTACTAAGAGAAGTAGGGGTAGTTTAAGCATGGTAGGGGTAGATCGACAAATATGAAAGATGGTGAATCATTTGGATTGGGTGCTACAAAAACCAACCCTTCACAGAAGTTAAAAAATAGGGGTAATTGTTGCAAGTAAGGGCTATTTATAGAATTAGCGGTAGGATTAAAAATAAGGGATGTTTTGAAGTATTAAGAGAAGTAGGGGTTGTTTAAGCATAGCAGGGGTGGATCGACAAATATAAAAGATGATAAATCATTTGGATTGGGTGCTGCAAAAACCAACCCTTCATAGTTGTTGAAAATAGGGGTAATTGTTGGGAGAAAGGGTTATTTAGACAATTAGGGGTAGGATTAAAAAGAAGGGTTGTTTTGAAGTATTAAGAGAAGTAGGGGCAGTTTGAGCATAGTAGGGGTAGATCGACAAATATGAAAGACGATAAATAATTTAGATTGGGTGCAACAAAAACCAACCTTTCACGGTAGTTAAAAAAATAGGGGTAATTGTTGGAAGTAAGGGCTTTTTAGAGAATTAGGGATACAATTAAAAATAAGGGTTGTTTTGAAGTATTAAGAGAAGTACGAGTAGTTTAAGCATAGTAGGGATAGATCGACAAATATGAAAGATTATGAATCGTTTGGATTTGTGGCTGCAAAAACCAACACTTCATGGTAGTAAAAAGATAGGAATAATTGTTGGAAGTAAGGGATATTTAGAGAATTAGGGACATAATTAGAAAGAAGGACTGTTTTGAAGTATGAAGAGAAGTAAGGGATAGATTAAGCATAATAGGTGGTGATCGACAAATATAAAAGATGATGAATCATATGGATTGGGTGCTACAAAAACCAACCCTTCATAGAAGTTAAAAAATAGGGGTATTTGTTGGAAGGAAGGTTTATTTAGAGAATTAGGGGTTGGATTAAGAAGAAGGTTTGTTTTGAAGTATTAAGAGAAGTAGGGGTAGTTTAAGCATAGTAGGGGTAGATCGACAAATATGAAAGATGATGAATCCTTTGCATTGGGTGCTGCAAAAACAAAACCTTCACAGAAGTTAAAAATTAGGGGTAATTGCTAGATGTAAGGGCTATTTATAGAATTAGGGGTAGGATTAAAAAGGAGGGCAGTTTTGAAGTATTTAGGGATTAGAGGTAGTTTAAGCATGGTAGGGGTAGATAAACAAATATGAGACATGATGAATCGTTTGGATTGAGTGCTGCAAAAACCAACCCTTCACAGTAGTTAAAAAAAAGGTTAATTGTTGGAAGCAATGGATTTTTAGAGAATTAGGGGTAGGATTAAAAAGAAGGGTTGTTTTGAAGTATTAAGAGAAGTAGGTGTAGTTTAATTATATTAGGGGTAGATCGATAAATATGAAAGATGATGAATCCTTTGGATTGGGTGCTGCAAAAACCAACCCTTCACAGAAGTTAAAAAATAGGGGTAATTGTTGGATGTAAGGGCTATTTATAGAATTAGTTGTAAGATTAAAAAGAAGGGCAGTTTTGAAGTATTAGGAGATGTAAGCGTAGTTTAAGCATAGTAGTGGTAGATCGATAAATATGAGACATGATGAACCGTTTGGATTGGGTGCTGCAAAAATTAACCCTTCATAGTTGTTAAAAAATAGGGGTAATTGTTGGACGTAAGGGCTATTTAAAGAATTATGTGTAGGATTAAAAAGGAGAGATGTTTTGAAGTATTAAGAGAAGAAGGGGTAGTTTAAGCATAGTCTGGGTAGATCGACAAATATGAATGGTGATGAATCATTTGTATTGGGTGCTGCAAAAACCAACCCTTCACAATAGTAAAAAAGGGGTAATTGTTGGAAATAAGGGCTATTTAGAGAATTAGGGGTAGGATTAAAAAGAAGGGTTATTTTGAAATATTAAGAGAAGTAGGGGTAGTTTAAGCATAGTAGGGGTAGATCAACAAATATGAAAGATGGTGAATCATTTGGATTGGTTGCTGCAAAAATAGACACTTAACAGAAGTTAAAAAATAGGGGTAATTGTTGGATGTAAGGACTATTTAGAGAATTAAGGGTATGGTTAAAAAGAAGGGTAGTTTTGAAGTATTAAGAGAAGCATGGGTAGTTTAAGCATAACAGGGGTAGATCGACAAATATGAAAGATGATGAATCGTTTGATTGGGTGCTTCAAAAACCAAACCTTCACAGTAGCTTAAAAATAGCGGTAATTGTGGGAAGTAAGGGCTATTTAGAGAATTAGGTGTATGATTAAAAAAAGGCTTTTTTTGAGGTATAAAGAGAAGTAGGGGTAATTTAAGCATGGTAGGGGTAGATCGATAAAAATGAATGATGATGAATCATTTGGATTGGGTGCTGCTAAAACCAATCCCTCACAGTAGTTAAAAAATAGGGGTAATTGTTGGATGTAAGGGATATTTACAGAAATAGGGATAGGATTAAATAGAAGGGCTATTTTGAAGTATTAAGAGAAGTAGGGGTAGTTTAAGCATAGAACAGGTCAATCGAAAAATATGAAAGATGATGAATCGTTTAGACTGGGTGTTGCAAAAACCAGCCCTTCACAGTAGTTAAAAAATATGGTTAATTGTTGGAAGTAAGGGATTTTTAGAGAATTAGGGGTAGGATTAAAAAAAGGGTTGTTTTGAAGTATTAAGAGAAGTAGGTGTAGTTTAAGCATAGTAGGGGTAGATCAATAAATATGAAAGATGATGAATCGTTTGGATTGGGTGCTGCAAAATCCAACCATTCACAAAAGTTAAAAATAGGGGTAATTGTTTGAAATAAGGGTTATTTAGGGAATTAGGGTTAGGATTAAAAAGAAGTGTTGATTTGAAGTATTAAAACAAGTAGGGGTAGATCGAAAAATATGAAAGATGATGAATCGTTTGTTTTCGTTGCTGCAAAAACCAACCCTTCACAGTAGTTAGAAATATGGGTAATGTTTGGAAGTACGGGCTATTTAGAGAATCAGGGGTAGGATTAAAAAGAAGGTTTTTTTGAAGTATTCAGAGAAGTAGGGGTAGATCGACAAATATGAATGATGATGAATCGTTTGGATTGTGTGTTGCAAAAACCAACCCTTCACAATAGTTAAAAAACAGCGCAATTATTGGAAGTAAGGGCTATTTAGAGAATTAGGGGTAGGATTAAAAAGAATGGTTTTTTTGAAGTATTAAGAGAAGTAGGTATAGTTTAAGCATAGTAGGTATAGATCGACAAATATAAAAGATGATGAATCATTTGTATTGGATGTTGGAAAAACCAATCGTTCAAAGAAGTTAAAAAATAGGGGTGATGGTTAGAAGTAAGGGCTATTTAGATAATTAGGGGTAGGATTAAAAAGAAGGGTTATTTTGAAGTACTAAGATAAGTAATGGTAGTTTAAGCATGGTAGGGGCAGATCGACAAATATGAGAGATGATGAATCATTTGGATTGGGTGCTACAAAAACCAACCCCTCACAGAAGTTGAAAATTAGGGGTAATTGTTGGAAGTAAGGGCTATTTATAGAACAATGGGTAGGATTAAAAAGAAGGGTTGTTTTGATGTATTAAGAAAAGTAGGGGTAGTTTAAGCATAGTAGGGGTAGATCGACAAACATAAAAGATGATGAATCATTTAGATTGGGTGCTGCAAAAACCAAGCCTACATAGTTGTTAAAAAATAGGAGTAATCTTTGGGAGGAAGGGCTATTCAGTAAATTCGTGATAGGATTAAAAAGAAGGGCTGTTTTGAAGTACTAAGAGATGTAGTGGTAGTTTAAACATAGTAGGGGTGGATCGACAAATATGAAAGATGATAAATAATTAAGATTGGGTGCTGCAAAAACCAACCTTTCACAGTAGTTGAAAAAATTGGGTTAATTGTTGGAAGTAAGGGCTATTTAGAGAATTAGGAATAGGATTAAAAAGAAGGGCTGTTTTGAAGTATAAAGGGAAGTATGGGTAGTCAAAGCATAGTAGGGGTAGATCGACAAATATGAAAGATGATAAATTGTTTGAGTTGGGTGCTGCAAAAACCAACCCTTCACAATAGTTAAAAAATAAGGGTAATTGTTGGAATAAAGGGCTATTTAGAGAATAGGGGTAGGATTAAAAAGAATAGATGTTTTGAAGTATTAAGAGAAGTAGAGGTAGTTTAAGCATAGTAGGGGTAGATCGACAAATATGAATGATGATGAATCGTTTGGATTGGGTGATGTAAAAACCAACCCAGTAAAAAAGGTGTAATTGTTGGAAGTAAGGGCTATTTAGAGAATTAGGGGTAGGATTAAAAAGAAGGGTTGTTTTGAAGTATTAAGAGAAGTAGGGGAAGTTTAAGCATAGTAGGGGTAGATCGTCAAATATGAAAGATTACTAATCGTGTGGATTGGTGGCTGCAAAAAAAAACCCTTCACAGTTGTAAAAAGATAGGAATAATTCTTGAAAGTGAGGGATATTTAGAGAATTAGGGGCAGGATTAAAAAGAAGGACTGTTTTGAAGTATGAAGAGAAGTAGGGGTAGTTTAAGCATAATAGGGGTTGATCGACAAATATAAAAGATGATGAATCATATGGATTGGGTGCTGCAAAAAACAACCCTTCATAGAAGTTAAAAAATAGGGGTATTTGTTGGAAGGACGGGCTATTCAGAAAATTATGGGTTGGATTAAAAAGAAGGGTTGTTTTGAAGTATTAAGAGCAGTAGGGGTATTTTAAGCAAAGTAGCGGTAGATCGACAAATATGAAAGATGATGAATCCGTTGGATTGGGTGCTGCAAAAACCAACCCTTCACAGAAGTTAAAAAATAGGGTAATTGTTGGATGTAAGGGCTCTTTATAGAATTAGTTGTAGGATTAAAAAGAAGGGCAGTTTTGAAGTATTTGGAGATGTAAGGGTAGTTTAAGCATAGTAGTGGTAGATCGACAAATATGAGACATGATGAATCGTTTGGATTGGGTGCTGCAAAAATTAACCCTTCATAGTAGTTAAAAAATAGGGGTAATTGTTGGAATTAAGGGCTATTTAAAGAATTATGTGTAGGATTATAAAGGAGGGATGTTTTGAAGTATTAAGAGAAGTAGGGGTAGTTTAAGCATAGTCCGGGTAGATCGACAAATATGAAAGGTGATGAATCGTTTGGATTGGGTGCTGCAAAAACCAACCCTTCACAATAGTAAAGAAGGGGTTATTGTTGGAAATAAGGGCTATTTAGAGAATTAGGGGTAGGATTAAAAAGAAGGGTTATTTTGAAGTATTAAGAGAAGTAGGGGTAGTTTAAGCAAAGTAGGGGTAGATCGACAAATATGAAAGATTATGAATGGTTTGGATTGGTGGCTGCAAAAACCAACCCTTCACAGTAGTAAAAAGATAGGAATAATTGTTGGAAGTAAGGGATATTTAGATAATTAGGGGAAGGATTAAAAAGAAGGACTGTTTTGAAGTATGAAGAGAAGTAGGGGGTAGTTTAAGCATAATAGTTGTTGATCGACAAATATAAAAGATGATGAATCATATGGATTGGGTGCAACAAAATCCAACCCTTCATAGAAGTTAAAAAAATAGGGGTATTTGTTGGAAGGAAGGGCTATTCAGAGAATTAGGGGTTGGATTAAAAAGAAGGGTTGTTTTGAAGTATTAAGAGAAGTAGGGGTAGTTTAAGCATAGTAGGGGTAGACCAACAAATATGAATAATGATGAATCGTTTGGATTGGATGCTACAAAAACCAACCCTTCACAGAAGATGAAAAATAGGGGTAATTGTTGGAAGTAAGGGCTATTTATAGAACTAGGGGTAGGATTAAAAAGAAGGGATGTTTTGATTAAAAAGAAGGGTTGTTTTGATTAAAAAGAAGGATTGTTGGAAGTTTAAGCATAGTAGGGGTAGATCGACAAACATAAAAGATGATGAATCGTTTGGATTGGGTGCTGCAAAAACCAAACCTTCATAGTTGTTAAAAAATAGGAGTAATTTTTGGGAGGAAGGGCTATTTAGTGAATTCGGGGTAGGATTAAAAAGAATGGATGTTTTGAAGTATTAAGAGAAGTAGGGGTAGTTTAAGCATAGTAGGGGTAGATCGAAAAATATGACAGATGATAAATAATTTAGATTGGGTGCTGCAAAAACCAACCTTTCACGGTAGTTTAAAAAATAGGGCTTATTGTTGGAAGTAAGGGCTATTTAGAGAATTAGGGATAGGATTAAAAAAAGGACTGTTTTGAAATATTAAGAGAAGTATGGGTAGTTTAAGCATAGTAGGGGTAGATCGACAAATATGAAAGATGATTGATCGTTTGAATTGTGTGCTGCAAAAACCAACCCTTCACAGTAGTCAAAAAATAAGGGTAATTTTTGGAATAAAGGGCTATTTAAAGAATTAGGGGTGGGATTAAAAAGAATAGTTGTGTTGAAGTATTAAGATAAGTAGAGGTAGTTTAAGCATAGTAGGCGTAGATTGACAAATATGAAAGATGATGAATAGTTTGGATTGGGTGCTGCAAAAACCAACCCTTCACAATAGTTAAAAAATAGGGGTAATTGTTGGATATAAGGGATATTTAGAGAATTAGGGGTAGGATTAAAAATAAGGGTTGTTTTGAAGTATTAAGAGAAGTAGTGGTAGTTTAAGCATAGTAGGGTTAGATTGACAAATATGAAATATTATGAATCGTTTGGATTGGTGGGTGCAAAAACCAACCCTTCACAGTAGTAAAAAGATAGGAATAATTGTTGGAAGTAAAGGACATTTGGAGAATTAGGGGCAAAATTAAAAAGAAGGACTGTTTTGAAGTATTAAGAGAAGTAGGGGTTACTTTAAGCATAGTAGGGGTTGATCGACAAATATAAAAGATGATGAATCATATGGATTGGGTGCTGCAAAAACCAACCCTTCATAGAAGTTAAAAAAATTGGGGTATTTGTTGGAAGGAAGGGCTATTCAGAGAATTAGGGGTTGGATTAAAAAGAAGGGTTGTTTTGAAGTATTAATAGAAGTAGGGGTAGATCGACAAATATGAAAGATGATGAATCGTTTGGATTGGGTGCTACAATAACCAACCCTTCATAGAAGTTGAAAAATAGGGGTAATTGTTGGTAGTAAGGGCTATTTAGAGAATTAGGGGTAGGCTTAAAAAGCAGAGTTGTTTTTAAAGTATTAAGAGAAGCAGGGGCGGTTTAAGCATAGTAGGGGTAGATCGACAAATATGAAAGATTATGAATGGTTTAGATTGGTGGCTGCCAAAACCAACCCTTCACAGTAGTAAAAAGATAGGAATAATTGTTGGAAGTAGGGGATATTTAGATAATTAGGGGAAGGATTAAAAAGAAGGACGGTTTTGAAGTATGAAGAGAAGTAGGGGGTAGTCTGAGCATAATAGTGGTTGATCGACAAATATAAAAGATGATGAATCATATGGATTGGGTGTTGCAAAAACCAATCCCACATAGAAGTTAAAAAAATAGGGGTATTTGTTGGAAGGAAGGGCTATTCGGAGAATTAGGGGTTGAATTAAAAAGAATGGTTGTTTTGAAGTATTAAGAGAAATAGGGGTAGTTTAAGCATAGTAGGGGTAGATCGACAAATATGAAAGATGATGAATCGTTGGGATTGGGTGCTACAAAAACAAACCCTTCACAGAAGTTGAAAAATATGTGTAATTGTTGGAAGTAAGGGCTATTTATAGAACTAGGGGTAGGATTAAAAAGAAGGACTGTTTTGAAGTATTAAGAAAAGTAGGGGTAGTTTAAACATAGTAGGGGTAGATCGACAAACATAAAAGATGATGAATCGTTTGGATTGGGTGCTACAAAAACCAAGCCTTCATATTTGTTAAAAAATAGGAGTAATTTTTAGGAGGAAGGGCTATTTAGTGAATACGGGGTAGGATTAAAAAGAATGGATGTTTTGAAGTATTTAGAGAAGTAGGGGAAGTTTAAGCATAGTAGGGGTAGATCGACAAATATGAAAGTTGACAAATAATTTAGATTGGGTGCTGCAAAAACTAACCTCTCACGGTATTTAAAAAAATAGGGGTTATTGTTGGAATTAAGGGCTATTTAGGGATAGGATTAAAAAAAGGGATGTTTTGAAATATTAAGAGAAGTAAAGGTAGTTTAAGCATAGTAGGGGTAGATCGACAAATATGGAAGATGATGAATCGTTTGAATTGGGTGCTGCAAAAACCAATCCTTCACAGTTGTCAAAAAATAATGGTAACTATTGGAATAAAGGACTATTTAGAGAATTAGGGGTAGTATTAGAAAGAATAGTTGTTTTGAAGTATTAAGAGAAGTAAAGGTAGTTTAAACATAGTAGGGGTAGATTGACAAATATGAAAGATGATGAATCGTTTGGATTGGGTGCTGCAAAAACCAACCCTTCGCTGTAGTTAAAGAATAGGGGTAATTGCTGGATATAAGGGCTATTTAGAGATTTAGGGGTAGGATTAAAAAGAAGGGTTGTTTTGAAGTATTAAGATAAGTAGGGGTAGTTTAAGCATAGTAGGGGTAGATCGACAAATATGAAAGATGATAAATAATTTAGATTGGGTGCTGCAAAAACCAAACATTCACAGTAGTTAAAAAAATAGGGGTTATTGTTGGAATTAAGGGCTATTTAGAGAATTAGGGATAGGATTAAAAAAAGGGATGTTTTGAAATATTAAGAGAAGTAAAGGTAGTTTAAGCATAGTAGGGGTAGATCGACAAATATGAAAGATGATGAATCGTTTGAATTGGGTGCTGCAAAAACCAACTCTTCACAGTAGTCAAAAAATAAGGGTAACTGTTGGAATAAAGGGCTATTTAGAGAATTAGGGGTAGGATTAAAAAGAATAGTTGTATTGAAGTATTAAGAGAAGTAAAGGTAGTTTAAGCATAGTAGGGGTAGATTGACAAATATGAAAGATGATGAATCGTTTGGATTGGGTGCTGCAAAAACCAACCCTTCGCTGTAGTTAAAGAATAGGGGTAATTGTTGGATATAAGGGCTATTTAGAGAATTAGGGGTAGGATTAAAAAGAAGGGTTGTTTTGAAGTATTAAGAGAAGTAGGGGTAGTTTAAGCATAGTAGGGTTAGATCGACAAATATGAAATATTATAAATCGTTTGGATTGGTGGGTGCAAAAACCAACCCTTCACAGTAGTAAAAAGATAGGAATAATTGTTGGAAGTAAGGGATATTTGGTGAATTAGGGGCAGAATTAAAAAGAAGGACAGTTTTGAAGTATGAAGAGAAGTAGGGGTTACTTTAAGCATAATAGGGGTTGATCGACAAATATAAAACATGATGAATCATATGGATTGGGTGCCGCAGAAACCAAACCTTCATAGAAGTTAAAAAATAGGTGTGTTTGTTGTAAGGAAGGGCTATATAGAGAATTAGGGGTTGGATTAAAAGGAAGGATTGTTTTGAAGTATTAAAAGAAGTAGGGGTAGTTTATGCATAGTACGGTTAGATCGACAAATATGAAAGAAGATAAATCGTTTGGATTGGGTGCTGCCAAAACCAACCCTTCACAGAAGTTATAAAATAGGTGTAATTGTTGGATGTAAGGGCCATTTATAGAATAAGGGGTAGTATTAAAAAGAAGGGCAATTTTGAAGTATTAAGAGATGTAGGGGTAGTTTAACCATAGTAGGGGTAGATCGACAAATAAGAGACATGATGAATCGTTTGGATTGGGTGCTGCAAAAACCAACCCTTCACAGTAGATAAAATAGGGGTAATTGTTTGAAGTAAGGGCTATTTAGAGAATTATGTGTAGGATTAAGAAGGAGAGATGTTTGGAAGTATTAAGAGAAGTAGGGGTACTTTAAGCATAGTAGGAGTAGATCGATAAATATGAAAGATGATGAATCGTTTGGATTGGGTGCTGCAAAAACCAACCCTTCACAATAGTAAAAAAGGGGTAATTGCTGGAATTAAGGGCTATTTAGAGAATTAGGGGTAGGATTAAAAAGAAGGGTTATTTTGAAGTATTAAGAGAAGTAGGGTTAGTTTAAGCATAATAGGGGTAGATCAACAAATATGAAAGATGTTGAATCATTTGGATTGGCTACTGCAAAAACAGACCCTTCATAGAAGTTAAAAAATTGGGGTAATTGTTGGATGTAAGGACTATTTAGAGAATTAAGGGTATTGTTAAAAAGAAGGGATGTTTTTAATTATTAACAGAAGTATGGGTAGTTTAAGCATAGCAGGGGTAGTTCGACAAATATGAAAGATGATGAATCATTTGGATTGGGTGCTACAAAAACTAACCCTTCATAGTAGCTTAAAAATAGGGGTAATTGTTGGAAGTAAGGAATATTTAGAGAATTAGGGGTAGGATTAAAAAGAAAGGCTTTTTTTAAGTATAAAGAGAAGTAGGGATAGTTTAAGCATAGTAGGGGTAGATCGACAAATATGAAAGAAGATGAATCATTTGGATTGGGTGCTGCTAAAACCAATCCCTCACGGTAGTTAAAAAACAAGGGTAATTGTTGGATGTAAGGGATATTTATAGAATTAGTGGTAGGATTAAAAAGAAGGGCTGTTTTGAAGTATTAAGAGAAGTAGGGGTAATTTAAGCACAGTACGAGTAGATCGAAAAATATGAAAGATGATGAATCGTTTGGATTGGGTGTTGCAAAAACCAACCCTTCAAAGTAGTTAAAAAATACGGTTAATTGTTGGGAGTAAGGGATTTTTAGAGAATTAGGGGTAGGATCAAAAAGAAGGGTTGTTTTGAAGTATTAAGAGAAGTAGGGGTAGTTTAAGCATAGCAGGGGTAGATCGATAAATATGAAAGATGATGAATCGTTTGGATTGGGTGCTGCAAAATCCAACACTTCACAGAACTTATAAAATAGGGGTAATTTTTGGAAATAAGGGCTATTTAGAGAATTAGGGGTAGGATTAAAAAGAAGTGTTGTTTTGAAGTATTAAAAGAAGTAGGGGTAGATCGAAAAATATGAAATATGATAAATCGTTTGGATTGGGTGCTGCAAAAACCAACTCTTCATAGTAGATAAAAATAGGGGTAATGTTTGGAAGTAAGGGATATTTAGAGAATTAGTGGTAGTATTAAAAAGAAGGTTTTTTTAAGCATTAAGAGAAGTAGGGGTAGTTAAGGCATAGTAGGGGTAGATCAATAAATATGAAAAATGGCGAATCATTTGGACTGGCTGCTGCAAAAACAGACCCTTCACAGAAGTTGAAAAATTGGGGTAGTTGTTTGATGTAAGGACTTTTTAGAGAATTAAGGATATGGTTAAAAAGAAGGGCTATTTTGAATTATTAAGAGAAGTACGGGTATTTTAAATATAGCAGGGGTAGATCGACAAATATGAAAGATGATAAATCGTTCGGATTGGGTGCTACAAAAACCAACCCTTCATAGTAGCTTAAAAATAGGGGTAATTGTTGGAAGTAAGGGATATTTATAGAATTAGGGGTAGGATTAAAAAGAAAAGCTTCTTTGAAGTATAAAGAGAAGTAGGGGTAGTTTAAGCACAGTAGGGGTAGATCGACAAATATGAAAGATTATGAATCATTTGAATTGGGTGCTGCTAAAACCAATCCCTTACAGTAGTTAAAAAATAGGGGTTATTGTTGGATGTAAGGGATATTTAGAGAATTAGGGGTAGGATTAAAAAGGAGGGTTGTTTTGAAGTCTTAAGAGAAGTAGGGGTAGTTTAAGCATAGTAGGGGTAGATCGAAAAATTTGAAAGATGATGAATCGAGATTGGGTGTTGCAAAAACCTTCACAGTAGTGAAAAAATACGGTGAATTGTTGGAACTAAGGGATTTTTAGAGAATTAGGGGTATTATTAAAAAGAAGGGTTGTTTTGAAGTATTAGGAGAAGTAGGGGTAGTTTAAGCATAGTAGGGTTAGATCGATAAATATGAAAGATGATGAATCGTTTGGATTGGGTGCTGCGAAATCCAGCCCTTCATAGAAGTTAAAAAATAGGGGTAATTGTTGGAAAGAAGGGCTATTTAGAGAATTAGGGGTAGGATTAAAAAGAAGTGATGTTTTGAAGTATAAAAAGAAGTAGGGGTAGATCGAAAAATATGAAAAATGATGAATCGTTTGAATTGGGTGCTGCAAAAACCAACCCTTCACAGTAGTTAAAAATAGGGTTAATGTTTGGAAGTAAGGGTTATTTAGAGAATTAGGGGTAGGATTAAAAAGAAGTTTTTTTTGAAGTATTAAGAGAAGTAGGGGTAGATCGACAAATATGAAAAATGATGAATCGTTTGGATTGTGTGTTGCAAAAACCAGTCCTTCACATAAGTTAAAAAATAGGGGTAATTGTTGGAAGTAAGTGGTATTTAGAGAATTAGGCGTAGGATTGAAAAGAAGGTTTTTTTTTAAGTATTAAGAGAAGTAGGGGTAGTTTAAGCATAATAGGGGTAGGTCGACAAATATGAAAGATGATGAATCATTGGATTGGGTGCTGCAAAAACCAACCCTTCCCAGAAGTTAAAAAATAGGGGTAATTGTTGGAAGTAAGGGATATTTAGAAAATTAGTGGTAGGGTTAAAAAGAAGGACTGTTCTGAAGTATTAAGAGAAGTATGGGTAGTTTAAGCATAGTAGTGGTAGATCGACAAATATGAAAGATGATGAATGATTTGGATTGGTTGCTGCAAAAACCAACCCTTCAAAGTAGTTAAAATATAGGGGTAATTGTTGGAAGGAAGGTTTGTTTTGAGAATTTGGGGTATGATTAAAAAGAAAGGTTGTTATGAAGTATTAAGAGAAGTAGGAGTTGTTTAAGCATAGTAGGGGTAGATCGAAAGATATGAAAGATTATGAATCATTTGGATTGGGTGCTGCAAAAACCAACCCTTCACTGTATTTAAAAAAGGAGTAATTGTTAGAAGTAAGGGCTATTAAGAGAATTAGGGATAGGATTAAAAAGAAGTTTTGTTTTGAAGTATTAAGAAAAGTTGGGGTAGTTTAAGCATAGTAGGCGTAGGTCCACAAATATGAAAAATGATGAATCATTTAGATTTGGTGTTGCAAAAACCAACCCTTCCCAGTAGTTGAAAAATATGGGTAATTTTTGCAAGAAAGGGCTATTTAGGGGTAGGATTAAAAAGATGGGTTGGTTTGAAGTATTAAGAGAAGTAGGGATAGTTTAAGCATAGTAGCGTTAGATCGACAAAATCAAAAGCTTATGACTGGTTTGGATTGGGTGCTGCAAAAACCAACCCTTCACGGAAGTTAAAAAATAGGGGTAATTGTTGGAAGTAAGGCAATGTAGAGAATTAGGGTTAGGATTAAAAAGAAGGGTTATTTTGAAGTGCTAAGAGAAGTAGGAGTAGTTTAATCATAGTAGGGGTAGATCGACAAATATGAAAGATGATGAATCGTTTGTATTGGGTGCTGCAACAACCAACCCTTCTCAGAAGTTAAAAATTATGGGTAATTATCGGATTTAAAGGAAATTTATAGAATTAGGGGTAGGATTAGAAAGAAGGGTTGTTTCAAAGTATTAAGAGAAGAAGGGGTAGTTTAAGAATAGTAGGCGTAAATCGACACATATGAGACATGATGAATCACTTGGATTGGGTGCTGCAAAAACCAATCTTTCATAGTAGTTAAAAAATAGGGATAATTTTTGGAATTAAGGGCTATTTAGAGAATTGTGGGGAGTATTAAAAAGAAGGGTTGTTTTGAGGTATTAAGAGAAGTAGGGGTAGTTTAAGCACAGTAGGGGTAGATCAACAAATATGACTGATGATGAATCATTTGGACTGGGTGCTGCAAAAAAACCAATATTAGAAGTTATAAAATAGGGTAATTGCTGGATGTAAGGGTTATTTAGAGAATTAAGGGTAGGATTAAAAAGAAGGGTTGTTTTGGGATATTAAGAGAAGTAGGGGTATTTTAATCATAGTAGAGGTAGATCGACAAATACGAAAGATGATGAATCATTTGGATTGGGTGCTGCAAAAACTAACCCTTAACAGTAGTTAAAAAATAGGGGTAATTGTTGGAAGTAAGGGCTATTTAGAGAATTAGGGGTAGGATTAAAAAGAACGGTTTTTTGAAGTACAAAGAGAAGTAGGGCTAGTTTAAGAATAGTAGGGCTAGATCGACAAATATGAAAGATTATGAATCGTTTGGATTGGGTGCTGCAAAAACCAACCCTTCACAGTAGTAAAAAAGATAGGCGTAATTGTTGGAAGTAAGGGCTGATCGAAAAATATGAAAGATGATGAATCGTTTGGATTGGGTGCTGCAAAAACCTTACCTTGACAGTAGTAAAAAGATAGACGTAATTGTTGGAAGTAAGGGCTGATCGACAAATATGAAAGATAATGAATCGCTTAGATTGGGTGCTTTAAAAACCAATCCTTCGCAGTAGTTAAAAAATTGGGGTAATTGTTGCAAGTAAGGGTTATTTGGGGAATTAGGATTATGATGAAAAAGAACGACTTTTTGAAGTATTAAGTGAAGTAGGGGTGTTTTAAGCATAGTAGGGGTAGATCGACAAATATGAAAGATGATGAATCAATTGGATTGGGTGTTGCGAAAACCAACCCTTCACAGTAGTGAAAAAAAAGAGGTAATTGTTGGAAGGAAGGGCTATTTAGAACATTAGTGGTAGGATTATAAAGAAGGACTGTTTTAAAGTATTAAGAGAAGTATGGGTAGTTTAAGCATAGTAGGGTTAGATCGACAAATATGAAAGATGATGAATCTTTTGGATTGGGTGCTGCAAAAACCAACCCTTCCCGGTAGTTAAAAAATAGGAGTAATTGTTGGAAGGAAGTGCTGTTGTGACACACCACATCCATTAATGTTACTCACAAAGGGAATGCATTAGCTTCCATGGAGCATTATAAGTGTATAGAAAAGAACATCACAAGACAGATATATAAAATGATACTTTAAAATAACTTCATTGCAGTGAAAACTAAACATAGTTAAAATAACTTCATTGCAGTGAAAACTAAACATAGTTTGGTTACAACATCAAAACCCAATGCTAAAGTCAAGTACACAAATATCCATCTTGGACAAATTATTATCAGAGTACATAAAAACAAAAACATAATCCCACTCCAAATAGCTATATGAAAAAGCGATAAAGCTGAGCATTACATTCAGCACTTCCAGCAGAAAGAAAGGAGAATTTGATTCAAGCTCCATTAATCCCACCCTAAGCACCTGGGGGGGGGGAGGAAGGAAAGAAAAGAGGAGAGACAAAACAGATCAGACATAAAGTCTGGTGATTCCAGTGACTTTAATTATATAATTAGTAAATTAACATGATAATGTTGTATATAACGGTGTTGTATACACAATTATATGATTTTTGTTTGATGATAACAACCAAATATATTTTATAAATGTGTTTGTTACTGTACTGTTCTATATTAACATCACAGACAGGAATGTAATATTTATATTTAAATAAAATACATCTATAAAGAAATTCAAATATTTGCTGTATTGTATTTAAAATATAAATATTATATTTCTAACATTCAAACAGTACATCTATTTTAACTTCACTATTTAATCACTCCACATATTTGTACTTACAAATAAACAGAATAGAATAGAAAAATCTGTTTGACAACAATGAAATAATATTTTTTATTTCAACCAAGATTTTGTTTATTACAAATAATCAGTACAATCACTCTTTCATATACATTAGCTCCTCACTATGACATTCATACATTCACTCAGTTTGCATTTCATATATACAATTCCATTTACACAGATTCATATATATTTACACAGACACACTGACACTCTTCTTATTTTCACTGTCTTCTATCTTTTATTTTTTGTTTTCACAGCACTTCACTGTCAGTCCAGTCATCACCTGCTTACCTGTCACATGAAACACACACACACAGAGTATACTACAATAGAAATAAATCTGAACACATGCAAATATAAATTTTATTTTTAATATTCTATTTGCCTCAGTTTTCTGGTGTGTTTCTCATCCTTTTTCATGACTTGATTTGATTTATAAAACCATCAATCTGTGTCTAGACAGCTTGTGATATTCACAATGATACGCTGTAAATACCACAAGGCAGACAACATATATATCTCAAGCTGGGACAGGGACAACTCGTCTGATGGCTGCATGTACACACGTGTGCACGTGTGCACTGCCACGCCAATCAGTACGCAGCTGAGGAGTAGCCACTAGGACTGTCTCGACTCAGTGAAATTGAAAACAAATATACAAAACCAAAGTGGTCAAGCATACAGCAAGATAGTGGACAAGCATTTCAGCCCAAAGTCAAAGTCATATGTCAAAGTTCAAAAGCGAAAGTCGTCAAACAACAATATTCAAGTTACAACTTAGCTCAAAATGATGCAACATAGACAAATTCATGACATACATGCTTGGTATATGAATCAATAAGTGGTGGAGCCGCAGCATGTCAATACATGTGAACAAGTGACAAAGTCAGCCCAGAAAATAAAGCATATAGCTGATGAAGTGAAACCAGCATGCATATCAACATCAAATATTCACAAAGCAGGTGCTACATGTTCAAAAGTTGTAGGTTACATGGTGCAGGAGAAAACTAGTACATGAAATGCAATGTGACAAGTTCTGGTTTAATCAATCCCTGTTTTTGAAGCAATGCAGATGCATATGTACAGGTACAAGTTTAAGTGAATCATATTCGGAAGTGCAATATTTCTCGTTTCATTAAGGCCGAGAAAATCTTAATGCATTTCAAGGAAGAAACAAATGGAAAATCTATGGAATAAGTTCACTTCCAGAAATCATATATGACATAAATGACAGCATTCAAGATCTCAGAAATCAGTACAGCAGCTATGGCATAGTATAGTGAAAGGATGACTCAGCTCAATCAAGTGTTTTCTTTGTGGCAAGTTTCAAATATTTCCAGTAATACAAAAATTAAAGGAAATTCAATTTAAACAGTTTTGGCAAGCATCCGTTCAATTCCAGAAATTACAAAGCAGTTTTTTTTTTTCGCATACTGGTTATGGCAACAATTTAATTCGGCAAATTTTTTTTGCAAGTGTTGAATTCATGAAAGGGAGCACATCAAGGGGATTCAGTCAAATTAAAGCAGTTGTTAATTTCAAACAAGGCAAGAAGAAACGGTCTGATTTATTCCAAGAATTCACAGCATAAATTTTTGGGCAACAAATCATATTGCAATAAATCATGAAATGGACAAATTTACAGTATGGCAAGAAATCCTTTATTTTGTCTCTAGATTTTATTTAGGGATGATTAAGAATTCACAACAAAATCATTCAAGGAAATTTAAATCAAGAAATTCAATCAGGCAGCATAATCTGCGCAAGGAGATCAAGGCAACAAATTTCAATTTCATTCAAGGAATTAAAAGAGGAAATCTTCACGCAAAGGAGTTATTCAAAGTGCAGAAATTATGCTAGGAGCAAAGGAATCAAAAATCTAAATCATGTCTAGAAATCACGCAATTTCTTTTAAGCCGAGAATTACAAAATCCAAAAAGGGAAAAACCGCAATCAACCAGACAGGTCATCTCACAAAATCAGAGTTATTTTTAGGGTTTTCGTTTACCCCATATATACTACACACGCAGATTCATCATGGGCATAGTGAGAACATACTGAAGATCGAAAATCCCAAGCATCAATTATCAAAAGAGCAGAGAATAAAATTCAGATTTACTCACATATTTTCCAGAAGATTTTCGATCGAGAACTCATCCCAAATCGGAGCAACAGAAAGCCATAAAGACTTGAACATCAGAGAGCAGCAAATTCATCAGGCATCGCGATTTGATTTGGGGATTCAAAGAAACCCTAGCTGCCGCCATTTTACCAGAGAACATCATTCAATCGAGCATCGAAATAGATTTGGGGGATCATTTCAGAAAACCCTAGCTTCTCAAAGTCGTCCGCCATTTTTTTTTTATTTCAGAAACAAAGAGATCGGGTGTAAAGAATAGAAATGGGCCGGCCTAGTTTAAAAGGGGATGACCCCTTAGTTTATATCCTAGGGTTTTCTAGTTCATTCATGCTTTGATTTCGATTTTAATTTTGTATTGTTTTTTTTAAATTCTCTTTTGTAAACAAGTCTGAACAGTTTTACTAGTGTCTGTATAAACTAGAGGTAAAACAGTCAGGGTGTTGACTATCAGTTTCAGAGTCTGTAAAATTCTGAGATACGGATTACGGGGTTCTAATTCGGGGAATCTGATCGAGGGGACATCATTCAGTCTAGGGTTTGAGCGTAGGTTTAGAATAGGAGCAGGGATTGCGAGTGTACATGGTCTTGTATGCGGGATCTGTTCTATCACCTAGTAGAAACCTTAGAAATGCAGCAGTAGGCAGGGTTTTGCCGAAGCTGGGTATATCTGTGTGTGATTTATTTTCTTTATTTCTGTTTTTGCTATATTCTGTGTTCTGATTATTATTTATTATCCTGTCAAATTTTTAATTCAGTGAAAAACTGTCATAAACCCTATTCACCCACCCTCTAGGGTTAATCTAGATCCAACAAGTGGTATCAGAGCAGGTATTTTCTTTTAACTCTAGAGTCATGGGTAATCCTAGTCGTCAGTCTAGTGAGAGTCAGTCCAGTTCATCTCCAACTATTTTCACTGGAACAGATTTTTCAAACTGGAAATCCAACATGGAATTTTATTTAAAATCTGTTAATATTAAATTTTGGGATGTTGTTATCAATGGGTTTAATAGTGTAGATGTAGCTTTCAATGCTCGTGCTATGAAAATTATATTTGATTATCTTAGTACTGAACAGTTTAATCTTATATGTCATTGTTTATCTGCACAGGAAGTCTGGAGAACTCTCAACAAGCTATATGGAAAACCTGACAACAGCTCAAAACCCCAGGATGACAACTCAGATTCAAAATTATGCTTAACAGGTCTTACAGATGATAATTCAGATGGATCAGCTGATGGAGAATCAACAGACAATGAAATAGAAAAATTTTCATATGAAGATCTAGTTTACGTGTGTCTTGATTTAACGAAATATGTTGATAAACTCCAACTGAAAAATAAGTCTCTGAAATCTAAGAATTCTGAATTGACCAGCAAAATTGATAATTTGGAATCACAACTTGAATTTTTTAAAAACCCTTCAAATTCATTTTGCAAAAATTGTTTGAAATTGGAAACCAATCTTGTTCATCTCAATAAAATTATTCAAAAGTTTGAAAATGAAATTCTGATCTTAAAAAACAACAAGATTGAGTTATCAAGTTTGAACAATCATCTGCAAAAGGAATTTGAAATTTTTAAAACTAATATTCATTCCAAACTTGAAATTGCTGAAAAGGAAAATTTGTTGAAATCGAATTCGATTTTGAAAGAACTTGAAAACGAGATTGAGAATTTCAAGAAATTTGAGTCTGAAAGTCGAAAACATTTTGAGTTTGAAATTGCTGAATCCCAAACCAAAATTAAATCACTTGAATCTAAAAATTTGGTTTTGAAACAATATGATGCTGAAAGGAAGATCATTGATAACCGCTGTTTAGATTTAATAAAAGAGAACGGTGATCTGAAATTCAAAGTTCAACGACTAGAGTCAACTTTGACTAAATTTTCTAATAGTGAAAAGTCGTTGAATATGTTGTTGCAAAACCAAAATTTTATTGGAAATAAATATGGTCTTGGTTTTGGAAAATCAGATGCTTTTGTAAATTCGAATTCAAATGATTTGAAAAATACCTCAAACTGCTTTGGTAAAAATCGTTTTGAAAATTTAAACTCTGAAAATTTCAAAGGATTTTTGAATCATAAACAAAGTGAAAATTTGTTTGATAATAAACCATTTAAACAATCTTGGATCCAAAATAAAAGTAAAATGACTCCGACTAAATTCAAACAGTTTTGGGTCCCGAAGGGTACAAAGGTAAATTCGAATGGTTTGTTATATAAACAGGTTTGGGTACCAAAACGAACAAATACAACTGTGTGTGGTTTTACTGCTTTTGTTAGACCACTCAATCCTCTAAACAGTTAGCTACCAAAGGAGGTTGAGGAACAACTGTGCTGAAAAGAGAAACTGATTCAAACTGCTTCAAATCATTGAATCATCTACTATTCCTTAGCCAAGTCTGATGTGTTAGAGATCCACAACGTCTTCTGTGAATCAGGTATGATTTCTAACCTCATCCTTGTAAATATTTTTTTTCATTGTTTATTTCTGCTTCTTCTACCCCTTTCTATCTTATTTTCTTCTATTTGTTTTTATTTGATTTGTCACTGCCATATCTCTTTGTTTATTCTGTGCTTCTTAAACTTCCAATTGCAGTTCTCATGATTTTTCTGGAAATTCATTTTATTTGAATAAAACTCTCTTGTTTATAAACATTTCCAGATTCTGAATTTAATCTTGTAATTATCTGCAATTGTTTAGAAGTTTATTTTATTCTTGAATTCATAACAGTGCTGAAGCATTCATGTCATATCTTGAACACTGTTAATTTGAATTCTAAATTTTTTGAAGATCTAAATATTTAATGAAATTTCACACACCTTTGCTGTTCTGAGTTTATTCTAATTCATTTTAGAAAAGCTGAAAATATTATACTCATTACAGCACTCTATTATTTATCAGTTGTGATAATTTCATTGATTTTCGGATTGGCTTGAATCAGTGATACATCCTGAATTCCATCTTTATTCATGATCATTATGGTTAGAATATGTCTGTTTGAAATCATCTGAAATTCCTGATATTTTGAATATCACACAACTCTTGAATTTGAAATAATCAATCCTGTGTGAATAATTCATTATATCTCAAACTTGACATTGATTCAAGTGATTTCAAATAAATTATTTATTTATGGATCATGAATATCTCTTAATTATTTGATGTAAATGATCTGAAATCATTCTTAGAAATTTTGTGAAAAAATCCTTTGAAAATCTGGTCTTGAAATTCACTCCTATTTCATGATTATTTGATCTAATTATTTGTTTGTTTAAAATCATTTGAAATTATTTGATTTATTGAATCTCACACATATCTCGAATCAAAAATTTATAATCTGGTGTGACTGATTCATTAAATTATGATATTTTCATATTCCTCAAATGATTTCAAGTAAACAGTATTTTAATCATTAGATCATGAATCATTATATGTGGCCATCATCTTGACAAGTATGATTTGAAACTATGTTCTGTGTTGCTCTGATACTGTTTTGAAAAATGTTTGTTCTGGAATCACATGCTTGCTGCTCTGATACATGTGCATAATCTATTATCTGTCTGTTTGGGCTTGGTACTTAATAATTTTTTTATGACATTCTTGTTCAGTATCATGTTAAAATTCCTCGTAAATAGAGACACCAAGTGGTATTAGAAGCATCTTATATTTGTTTCACCCATCTGTACTGAGATTCAAATTTTTCACCTTGTATAAATCCATATTTTTTTCCCTTATACAAATAAATGTGCTAAATTTGTCTGGCTAGGTTTGTGTTTAAATTTCTTTAGTCTGAGATGTCCATGATAGTCCATCAGGGTGTAATTAAATTCCTCGATAAGCGAGAACATTTGGTATCAGCCTTTTTCACTCATCTGTTTTTTGAATTATCACCCTGTATAGATTCATTTTTTTTAAATCTGTTTAATTTCTTCTTGTAATTGTTTTTCAATTTTAAATTTTTTTATTTTTTATTCATTCATAAATTGAATTCAATATCCGATTTGTGCTGTGTTTATAATTCATCAAAATTATTATCAGTTTTTGAAATTGTGATGAATTGTGACTGCAGTGTATTTCACAACAAGAGGAGATTTTATTTGTTTTTTTTCATGATGGCTGATTATTAATTATAATATCTTTGAACTGGCAAATATTTCACGACCATCTCCTTTATCTATCAACCGTCTGCCATCCATCATGATTTTATATTAATATGGAGAGTTTATTTTTTTTTGAAAAATCATCTTGTTTTAAAACAGTGAAAATTATTTGTGATAGAAATGGTACTATATTATTATTCAGAATTAGTGAGAATTGAAATTTTTTAATAATCCCGGTACAGTCGAGCTTTTTTCATAATATAATCAATTTAGAATTTATTTCACAGTCCATTTCTGTGCCTACCACATTTCTATCATCCATATTGGTTTCATATACCGAGGAGTTTTTTTTAAAAAGCCGAAAATGATAAAAATATAATTAATATATAAGAGTGTCTCTAACCACATTTAAAAATCCAAGCTCTGGTTATGCATGGTTATGAGACGTCTTATAATTTAAGCTGCGACTGATCCCATTTAAAAATCCAAGCTCTGGTTATGCGTAGTCAGTGTGCTCTTAAATAAAAAAGGAAATAAAGTGCTAAAAATAGAAATAAATTTTGAAATTCCCTTTTGAGTATAAAAGCCAGCCTATCAATCCATCTTCTATTCTATGAAATATGTTGAAATTTTATGACGTATTATGATTTGTTGATTTATAGTTATTGGGATTTGAGATTATTCGATCTTGTCACTTAAATTGAATTATTAATTATAGTCCAAATCCATCACTGTTTTTTGTTTTGTGCTTTATTTTTATAAAAATCCTATGAAAGTAATTGGAAATATTTTTTTAACTCTCTCCTCTCCATTTTATATAAAATTCATCGTAAATCCTTCATTTTCTACAATGTGAAATATGCCACCTGTTCTTAGAATATTATGATTTTTGTTTGACTGATTGAGATTTACGATGACTGTTCTTCCTCTTAAGCTGATATAGTATTTGTTAGTCATTTTTCATCTATATTTTAAATTCTGTATCCTTTTGATGATAACAAAAGGGGGAGAATGGATTAGATTTTGATTTATGAGTGAATATTTTATAAACATTTTTAGTTTTGAAAATTCATTATTCAGTTCATATTCACTCATGCATAGTTATAGGGGGAGTTTTCTGTTGTAAGGGAGCTGATAAATAGGGGGAGTCCAATTTTCACTGTAAAACACATTTGTTGGATTCAAAATCTTTTATTTGTTTGTCATCATCAAAAGGGGGAGATTGTTGTATATAACGGTGTTGTATACACAATTATATGATTTTTGTTTGATGATAACAACCAAAAATATTTTATAAATGTGTTTGTTACTGTACTGTTCTATATTTACATCACAGACAGGAATGTAATATTTATATTTAAATAAAATACATCTATACAGAAATTCAAATATTTACTATATTGTATTTAAAATATAAATATTATATTTCTAACATTCAAATAGTACATCTATTTTAACTTCACTATTTAATCACTTCACATATTTGCACTTACAAATAAACGGAATAGAATAGACAAATCTGTTTGACAACAATGAAATAATATTTTTTATTTCAAACAAGATTTTGTTTATTACAAATAATCAGTACAATCACTCTTTCATATACATTAGCTCCTCACTATGACATTCAAACATTCACTCAGTTTTCATTTCATATATACAATTCCATTTACACAGATTCATATATATTTACATAGACACACTGACACTCTTCTTATTGTCACTGTCTTCTGTCTTTTATTTTTTGTTTTCACAGCACTTCACTGTCAGTCCAGTCATCACCTGCTTACCTGTCACATGAAACACACACACAGTATACTGCAATAGAAATAAATCTGAACACATGCAAATATAAATTTTATTTTTAAAATTCTATTTGCCTCAGTTTTCTGGTGTGTTTCTCATCTTTTTCAGGACTTGATCTGATTTATAAAACCATTAATCTGTGTCTAGACAGCTTGTGATATTCACAATGATACACTGTAAATACCACAAGGCAGACAACATATATATCTCAAGCAGGGACAGGGACAACTCGTCTGATGGCTGCATGTACACACGTGTACACGTGTGCACTGCCACGCCAATCAGTACGCAGCTGAGGAGTAGCCACTAGGACTATCTCGACTCAGTGAAATTGAAAACAAATATACAAAACCAAAGTGGTCAAGCATACAGCAAGATAGTGGACAAGCATTTCAGCCCAAAGTCAAAGTCACATGTCAAAGTTCAAAAGCAAAAGTCGTTAAACAGCAATATTCAAGTTACAACTTAGCTCAAAATGGTTTAACAGTTTCTAAATGGTCAAAACAGCAATGGTGTAAATCAGCAAAACATGACATGGCAGTAGTGGTTGTACACAGCAAAGTGTTTTGTGTGTTCAAGATTTCAAAACAGTGTTATTGGCAAGCAATTTTGGTCGGGACAGCTCAAAATGATGCAACATAGACAAATTCATGACATACATGCTTGGTATATGAATCAATAAGTGGTGGAGCCGCAGCATGTCAATACATGTGAACAAGTGACAAAGTCAGCCCAGAAAATAAAGCATATAGCTGATCAAGTGAAACCAGCATGCATATCAACATCAAATATTCACAAAGCAGGTGCTACATGTTCAAAAGTTGTAGGTTACATGGTGCAGGAGAAAACTAGTACATGAAATGCAATGTGACAAGTTCTGGTTTAATCAACCCCTATTTTTGAAGCAATGCAGATGCATATGTACAGGTACAAGTTTAAGTGAATCATATTTGGAAGTGCAATATTTCTCGTTTCATTAAGGCCGAGAAAATCTTAATGCATTTCAAGGAAGAAACAAATGGAAAATCCATGGAATAAGTTCACTTCCAGAAATCATATATGACATAAATGACAGCATTCAAGATCTCAGAAATCAGTACAGCAACTATGGCATAGTATAGTGAAAGGATGACTCAGCTCAATCAAGTGTTTTCTCTGTGGCAAGTTTCAAATATTTCCAGTAATACAAAAATTAAAGGAAATTCAATTTAAACAGTTTTGGCAAGCATCCATTCAATTCCAGAAATTACAAAGCAGTTTTTTTTTTAGCATACTGGTTATGGCAACAATTTAATTCGGCTAATTTTCTTCTACCCTTCCCAGTATTAACAAAATAATTTTACAGAAAATTGAGAAAATGTTTTGGCATGTTTTCAAATTGATTCCAGATTTACTTCAAGAAATAATACTTGGCAAGAATCAGAAAATTTGAAAATAGTTTTTTTTTGCAAGTGTTGAATTCATGAAAGGGAGCACATCAAGGGGATTCAGTCAAATTAAAGCAGTTGTTAATTTCAAACAAGGCAAGAAGAATCGGTCTGATTTATTCCAATAATTCACAGCATAAATTTTTGGGCAACAAATAATATTGCAATAAATCATGAAATGGACAAACTTACAGTATGGCAAGAAATCCTTTATTTTGTCTCTAGATTTTATTTAGGGATGATTAAGAATTAACATAAAAATCATTTAAGGAAATTTAAATCGAGAAATTCAATCAGGCAGCATAATCTGCGCAAGGAGATCAAGGCAACAAATTTCAATTTCATTCAAGGAATTAAAAGAGGAAATCTTCACGCAAAGGAGTTATTCAAAGTGCAGAAATTATGCTAGGAGCAAAGGAATCAAAACTCTAAATCATGTCCAGAAATCACGCAATTTCTTTTAAGCCGAGAATTACAAAATCCAAAAAGGGAAAAACCGCAATCAACCAGACAAGTCATCTCACAAAATCAGAGTTATTTTTAGGGTTATCGTTTACCCTATACATACTACACACGCAGATTCATCATGGGGATACTGAGAACATACTGAAGATCGAAAAACCCAAGCATCAATTATCAAAAGAGCAGAGAATAAAATTCAGATTTACTCACATATTTTCCAGAGGATTTTCGATCGAGAACTCATCCCAAATCGGAGCAACAGAAAGCCATAAAAACTTGAACATCAGAGAGCAGCAAATTCATCAGGCATCGCGATCTGATTTGGGGATTCAAAGAATCCCTAGCTGCCGCCATTTTACCAGAGAACATCATTCAATCGAGCATCGAAATCGATTTGGGGGATCATTTCAGAAAACCCAAGCTTCTCAAAGTCGGCCGCCATTATTTTTTTTATTTCAGAAACAAAGAGATCGGGTGTAAAGAATAGAAATGGGCCGGCCTAGTTTAAAAGGGGATGACCCCTTAGTTTATATCCTAGGGTTTTCTAGTTCATTCATGTTTTGATTTCGATTTTAATTTTGTATTGTTTTTTTTTAATTCTCTTCTGTAAACAAGTCTGAACAGTTTTACTAGTGTCTGTATAAACTAGAGGTAAAACAGTCAGGGTGTTGACTGTCAGTTTCAGAGTCTATAAAATTCTGAGATACGGATTACGGGGTTGTAATTCGGGGAATCTAATCGAGGGGACATCGTTCAGTCTAGGGTTTGAGCGTAGGGTTAGAATAGGAGCAGGGATTGCGAGTGTACATGGTCTTGTATGCGGGATCTGTTCTATCACCTAGTAGAAACCTTAGAAATGCAGCAGTAGGCAGGGTTTTGCCGAAGCAGGGTATATCTGTGTGTGATTTATTTTCTGTATTTCTATTTCTGCTATATTATGTGTTCTGATTATTATTTATTATCCTGTCAAATTTTTAATTCAGTGAAAAACTGTCATAAACCCTATTCCCCCCCCCCTCTAGGGTTAATCTACATCCAACAGATAAGACATAAACTGGATATAAGAAATGACTGCAACATAATCAGATATGACAAGGTGAACAAGGTTAGCAAGATATAACGTTGATTGCGCTTCTAATCGCTATAAGATAATTCCTACACCGTACCAATGCTAGTTACACCGAACCATTACAAGTTACACCGCACCATTACTAGTTACATACTGAGAGTTGATCCAAACCCCGCAATTGGTAGCCTTCAGGCGTAACATCTAGTAAGAGGTATCCACCCCATACAATCCTTGATAGCCTACTTGGCCATAATAGATACTAAATGTCCCCACACTACCCCTAATCGATCGGCTCCCTAACTTGTAGATACCTGTGTGGGCCCAAGCTTAGGGTGTATCACTCCCTAAGTGGCAACCCTTTTTTGCACAGGTTTATACCTACTGATGTACAGTAGCTAAATCTTCTAATGCCGGGAACACCTTGATGCACGCTTAACGTTCCCGTCGGAAACTGCACTGCTACACCTCACTTTTATTTGACCGCTTATAATCAGCCCAGTAAGCGTGCCCCAACCTTGCCTAGCTCAGGGTACCGATACCTCTATGTGGGTAACTATCTGAGAAGGGTCCCTACTGGTACTAGGGTTTTTCCTAACCCGACTTATATTCGTTAAGTATTGTCTATCCCCCAAAGTTGACTTAACCCCATCCACTTAACAAATCAATATGTATTATTGGTTAATCTTGTTTTAACCCTATCCACTTTGTTCTTGTAATATTTGTTAAGTTGTCATCTTACACAGGTTAACTTAACCCCACCCACCTAACATGTTTTATGTATCATATTCATCTTTGATCAACATTAATTAGTTATTAATGCACAGACCTCTCACATTAAGTCGATTGCTTGTGGCCGCTGGATATGCCAGGCGGTTCCGGGCAGACTTCCACCACAATCCAGACTTATCCTCATGTCTGAGCATCTTTTAGTTATGTCTGCGACCTCTCACATTACGCTGACTGTTTGCGGTTGTTGATTAGGTCGGTTGGTTCCGGGAAGGCTTCTACTGCAAACGGAGTCTAACCTCGTGTCTCAACATGTTTATGTTAGCCAATTTTTTTATTTGCAGTTTATGCCAATTTCAGGCTAATTTGTCAATTACCCAAAATCCCTCATTCAAATCATGTTAATAATTTTAATCCAAATTAGGCCCTATAATCTTATATATACATGTCATGCCAAATTACGGCCAAATTACTTTGCGTTCATTGTTATTAACAATTTATGCCAAACCCCATACACGCAAATTTGTACCAATTCATGCCATAAATCAATTACGTGATTACAAACCAATTTATGCCAAATACATATTATTCAATAATTTCCCTAATCATTTCCCACAACGTTCCCACGTTATTCATACGTATAATTCAACGTAATATGTTTGACTTGCAGTTAGCCTAATCTCATAAAATGGAAAAGAAGAGAGGGGAATAGAATTAAAGCACCAAAACTGCCATAACACATAAAATAGATCCAATAACATATGGAATATAAACTTTGGGTATGAATAATAAAATAGATCCAATAAGCATATGGAACATAAACTAGCATAAAACAATGACATAGATCTAATAAGCATATGGATCATGAACTGGCATAGCATAATAACATAGATCTAATAAGCATATGGTATGTGACGGCCTGGAATTTCGCTCGATCCGAATCAGTCGTTAAACCGATCTAGACCGTTCGAAACCCCTGATCGTTGAGAATAGGACAATCAGAACACAAACCGAAGAACATTTCATTGTATATTACAACAATTCCATCAGATACAAGAATATACAGAGTATAAATGAATAAATTACAATCGATAAATATCAGAGATTACAATAAATTACATAGAAGCGGAAAATAATACAAAGCACAAACTGAAGGTGATATACGGATACAGAGCTTTCCGGATATCATTCCAGCTGTAAACTAGGATCCTGTGAATATAAATCTGCAAAACCGAAACTACTAGCTGCCCGTGCGGAAAATAGGGGCACCCAGAGTTTAGGTTAAAACAATAAACTCCAGGTCAGTCAGGTGACTGGTGTGAGAACTAAAACAGTTATTAAAACTTTATTATAAAAGATGGTAATTCAAGGGACCACGCCATATAACACGGAACGGGTTTCCTCCCAAGAATACCAGTGCATAGAATAAACAACGCAATGCTTTTTCGAAAAATGAAGCTATTATAAGACCCAGGTCCCATCACATAATGCAACGCAAGCCGGAGGATAGGGTTTTCCCTTATAATAGCCAAACATGCTTGGTACGTTTAAAACAAATCATTTGATACTATAATAAGTGTATAGTGTCAAAACATTTTCAATCATAAATATGAATCATAGACGGCATGGGTACCATATATCATGTCGCCATACTAGTTCTACAATTAAAGACGAATTACACGTATTGGAAATTGGATTCCGTCATGAGTCGAGGCAAGGGGCAAGATCCTCTCCGCGTTCGAGACACTCTAGCAAATGCCTCAGGATTACGCACACTGGGTAACCCCTGGATGCTTCAGGGCCGGTCCTCACTTACGTTAGAGGATTAGTATTCCTGAACACACGTTTCCCGGTCCTTACAGACCTATAATCGAGGCGCCTCATCCAACAACCACAAAGGTGAAAAGTATATATATGTCAGGGCTGGTAAGTCACTGACACCACCAAAGCTAGAAAGAAACGTCGTGCTCTCCCTGCAGTCTGTATCCCGTTTTTAACTCATACCGAGGTGTGAGGCTCGCGAATTCACGTTATACACAAAGCTGCCACGTAGGCTGTGCTTTGATCATCAACCACAAGACTTTGCTTTTCAACAGAAGCCTTGATCCATGCAACTGAGCATGCCACACAGGCAATTCATGCCATGCGACTGATGTCCATCGATATACAACCTCTGAGCTCGTACGTCTCAGAGAAGGGCGTTAAGCAAAAGAATAAATTCTCCGCCGCCAAACAGATGTATATTTAATAGAAATCAATCAACACAGAATAAAATCCAATGTCAGACACACAATCCATTTACAAATCCGTTCTGGGTCTGAACGAAACCGGAGGCACTTTCCTCGCATATCCATCCATCTCCAGGTACGTCTGGATGACCACCAACTATTTCCATCCTCTTGGGTGTACTGCCCAATCAGGATCGTCAGTAATTATCCAAACGATGTGAAGACTTCCGGTCTTCGACCACCGTCTTCATCTTCGACTTATCGTCGAATCGGTTATTCAGAATGGGTATAAACCCGGACTTTCCGAACAACCCGCGTATATTAAAAACAAATGTTACGCAAACACAACATACGCCTCATTCCAATTCATTAGTCACTAACCGTAAATTAGTAAGAGAACAATTTCCCAAACATTAACCCCGAAGGCCGAAACCAACATCAGATCAATACCCAGGAAACCATTCTTCTTAGCCAACCTACAGCTAGTTTCTAAATTCCACATTCTTAGGGAATGGTTCCCATTAATTTTATCCAAGATAAATTCTTTAGAATTTATCCTGTAATCTTCCTTTGGATGTCATTTAAAACCAAATTATGGTTTTTCCCAACTAGTCGAGATTAGCGAACCGTAACGAAGTAATTATTTGTTTTATTTCCCAATCCAAACCTATTCATCCCATGAAGCAAAACTGGTAATACTCCATATCTAACACCGTGGTGTTATCGGTAAAATTAATTACCATTTCACGTTCAAATCTAATTAAAGATTTAACTATCGCTTTGGAGAAAAACTGGTAATACTCCATTCTCGCTCGTTTTCTGAATTTGATAATTTAGATTATCAATTCGAATTTCAATCTGATTGCAGATTCATTAAAACTCCTTTTACTGGGTTAAAGAACTAGGTGTTATTTAAAACAAAGTTCACGACAAACCCAAATCACATTCTATTTGTTATCGGGTTAAAGAACTAGTGTTGTTTAAAACACAGTTCACGATAAACCCATTTCAAATTCAATCAAATATATTAGAAATTCCGATTATTTAAAACCCCCTTTTTAAATCTAATTCATTTATTTAAAAATGATTGGGTTTTAAATTTAGTTCAAAACTAGTTCATTTCGATAAAAATCTATTTTTATCTTTTCAAATATGGAGTTTTTCACCCCAATTTTTCCCAAATCATTTCTTATGATTTTATACAAATTATTACTATTTTTAATAATTTTATCAAGGCCCGTACAGTCGATTTCCAACAATGGCCATCGAACTGCACTTATAGCGACCTTTTTCGAATTTGATTTGGACGTATCTCCAAATCCAACCGTTAGATTTTGAATTTCTAATATTCTTTAGAAAGCTCTTTTCGATACGAACCCAACGGTTCCGGTTTTAGGAGAATCCGACGGTCGGATCTCCCGTAATGTCCGTTCGAAATGAATGGTCGAAATTTACGAACTGCCGCGGCGCGGCGCGTTCTATTCAGGCCATTATATTATACATATAATATATATTTCGTCGATTTCTATTTAAAACGAATTATATGAATAGTTTTAAAATCGTTTCAAAAGCAATTTCAACTTCCATTTCAATTCAAATCAAAATTGAATTCTCCTTTATAAATTCATTTTAAAATTCATTTCTATTCAATTCAAATTTCAATTCAATTTGAATTCATTTCAATTCGCTTTCAATTCGCTTTCAATTCAATTTGAATTCGTTTTTAATTCAATTCATTTTGAAATCGTTTTCAATTCAATTCATTTCGAAATAGTTTTCAATTCAATTCATTTCGAAATCGTTTTCAATTTAATTCATTTCGAAATCGTTTTCAATTTAATTCATTTCGAAATCGTTTTCAATTTAATTCATTTCGTAATCGTTTTAAAATCGATATAAATATCGTTCACGTCAAAATGGCGTCAATCTAATCAACACGGCTTCATATATTCCTTTATTTTCAAATATTCTATTCCAAATATTTCTTTTTCAAAATATTTGTTATTATCAAAATATTTCGTTCAACACATGACCAATCTCAATGGATGAGTACTGTCAACACATGAACCTTTATTTTATAATATTGATAAAGATGTAAACTTTATTATAAAAATATTTCGTTCAACACATGACTAATATCAACGGATGAGTACTATCAACACATGAACCTTTATTTTATAATATTGATAAAGATGTAAACTTTATTCTAAAAATATTTCGTTCAACACATGACTAATATCAACGGATGAGTATAGTCAACACATGAACCTTTATTTTATATTGATAGAGATATAAATTTTATTATAAAAATAATTCGTTCAACACATGACTAATCTCAACGGATGAGTATAGACAACACATGAACCTTTATTTTATATTGATAAAGATATAAATTTTATTATAAAAATAATTCGTTCAACACATGACAAATCTCAACGGATGAGTATAGTCAACACATGAACCTTTTTTTTATATATTGATAAAGATATAAATTTTATTATAAAAATAATTCGTTCAACACATGACTAATCTCAACGGATGAGTATAGTCAACACATGAACCTTTATTTTATATATTCTTCATTTTCTAAATTGGAATGAGGCCCAATCAATTACCATATAAAATTAATTATATGGATTTTCATACAACACATGTATATAATAACATTGAAAAATAATCAACCATCAACCAAAGTGCACTACACTGTATAAGCATCAAATATAGATATCTAACGCTTATAACAGCCTGTCAATCAATCGATCGACATATTTAATCAATCAGGATGAGTGAACTTCATATTTCATCCTAACACCCATGTGGGGTTTCAAACAATCAAACACAGATTTTATTTGTGCAGTTGGGCGATGTGTAAAATTTATCGACCCAATCAATGTCATTCAAATAGGTGTACATAAACAAACCGTCCGGTTTGTAAATGAATATTTATTTATTCACATTCACGTTAAAAATTATATTTTTAACGATAAAACATTTTATTTTAACATATGAATATCTATTCAGTTTATTCCCAAAATAAAAATGATATTTTTATTTTTCTAACATATTTTTAGAAAATTTCGGCGGCATAACGGCACGATACTAGAAACGGGACAAGGCCCAGCCTTATCCCTGGTCTAGTGAAGGCCCACGCCATTCACACATCAATCAAACCATTCAATTTCACCAAACAAATCAATTTCAATCAAATAATCTAATTAATTTTTGCAATCAAACAAACAAGTCCATGGTCTGTGGACGATTGTGTCGGGTGCTACTAAGCACCGTCTGCATCCTAGTATATATATAAATAACTAGAAAATAAATTGAAGAGTGAGAAATTCTCACCGAGGGTTCCACTCCGCCATTTTATTTCTGAATTTCTGAATTTTTGTTTGGATTCGAAATTGTCTGAAATTCTAACTCGCTTCGTTTTGGTTGTAGTCTGTTCCATTGCAAAGCATTTTTCATCCCGATTCCAACGCACTTCGTTGTGTTGAAATCTGTTTTGATTTGAACGAGATATGGCATTTTAAACATTTAATACATTATTTTACAAAATTAAAATTTAATTTAATTCCTAATCATGTAATTAATAGGCTAACCCCTTCTTTCTTCTTCGTTGACCCCCTGTAACCTGCCGAACCCATTCACAATGAAGAAAAGCCACTGTCGCTCCTCTTATGACCATCGAGACCCCAATCCACGAACCCCACGCGAAAGCCTACGTCGACCCATCCCTGCGCCAGTGGTGGCGCCACTTGCGGTGGCCCCACAGCCTAGAAAAACGCGATCGAACTTAGGGGACTTGAGCCCGAAAATCTCCCCATTCAGAAAGCCAGAAACGATCCCACCCGTTGATTGCCTAGAGGTCACGAATCTCTCCATTTTCCTTTTTGAAGTTTTGAATTTCATTGTAAATCTTAGGAGATCGGTTGTGAAGAAGGAGAGGAAATGAGAATCGTTCATTCCCTGGGGTAAACGGCGGCTCCTGAATTTGTGGTTAGGGTTTGAGATGTTTTGGGCTATTTATATTAATATTTTAATATTTTAATTTCAAAATTATTTCTTTTATCGATACAAACTCCAAATCAAACCCAACGACTGTCGCCCCTAGCTAATTACCCCTATTCTGAACACAATGAGATATGCTTCGTAAGCCCATTCGGTTGTTACGATCAGTTTTCGTCTAAATTCACATTTAAATCATTATATTGAATTTTAAACGTACATTTCAATTTACCGGGGCCACAAACAGTCTCTAAAAATTCCAGAAAAATATTTTCTAGCTTCGTATTGACGATACGGTTCTAACAAAACTGATTTCGTCGAATTCTGATACCGTTTGAAAAATGGACATTTTCCAGTCGATTAAAATCAACTGAAACTGGTCAAACGCGTTTTCCTTTGCCATGCTCACACATTGATTCGAAAAATTATGAAATTTGGAATCTAGCAATAACTTTACATCACGGATCCAACAAAAGTGATTTCGTCGAAATCCGAGGTCGTTTGCAAAATGGCTAGTTTTAAGGGCCTGAATTCCATAGCGACTATTCAGAATTTTCAGCTGGACATATCTTTTGATTCCCGCTATCAAATTTCGATTCTTCAGATTCGTTGGAAAGATATTCTCAATTAGGTCCTAATGTTTTTGGTTTCACTAAAATCCGGATTGTTTTGCACCCGGTATGTTCAATTGAAGTTTGAAATCGAATTATCGAACTACCGCGCCATTTTCATTTCTATTTATAATTATATATAAATATTTATATTCCAACGACGACGCGTATAATATATACGTTCGAATTCTATTAAAAATAAATTTCTCGTCGATATTATTTAAAATAATCTATTTTAAATATTCAAAATTCATTAAAATTGTCAAAATAAAAATTTTAAACTGGCTCAGAATTTGCGGGTTATTACAATCTCCCCCACTTAAAACTTTTCGTCCCCGAAAAGGAACAAAGTCGTAAGTGGTTTGATTATTCCCCTCTACGCTCGATCAGGCTTCCATTCTCCAACTTTTCAGTTTCTGAGAATTTTTAAATTTTCAAAAATTTGGCTAACACCCTAAATTTTCGAAAAATTTCGCCATAACCTCCCTTGCACCGGGAGCATCGGGGAATTTCAAATAGCTTCCCCGGTCCTTCAGATCTCAAAAAGAAAAAGAAAAAGCCAAGCGGCTAGCCAATAGGCTCACAAAATCATCATCACCCAAACAAAACAGGAAATTATGTAGTAAACATGTACCTATTTGTCGGGCAAACAAATTTTATTCTCTGGCTCAAGCCTCCTTGCTATGACCTGTTCAATGTAAGTATATGTACATGCAAGCAAATGCGACCAATTTTCGATATAATTCAACATTCGGTTCAATTAGGCAAAATGGTTCAGAATTATCAAACAAATAAACAAACAACACAAACATCAATCAATTAGTGAATTAGAGTTTCAAATTCATAATTTTGATACATATACAAAAATCATGTTTTTGATGCCAATTCACAACAATGTGTTCTAACTATATAAGTTTTGGTTCTCACACCAGTCTAATGGAAATATATCGAAAACACACCTTCATTACTCGAACATGAATACTAATGACGACTAGTCAATCATCAGAATCATCTTCGGGCCATTAAAGTATGATTCTATATCTATCCAATATATTAAAACTTCGAATATACGTTCATGACGCGTATATGCAAAATCTTTATATACTCGATTGTCCATATTCAAAATAAATAAATAATCAAATACGTATAAAATGGTTTAAATTTTCAAAACAAAATTGTTTTCATTTGAAAAATATACTCTTCACACTCGTTCTAGGATACTACTGATCCCATCTCTAATGAGTCATTCTAATTGGATATTACTAATCCAATATCTGATGAATTCTTTCGTAAGGTTCTAATGTGCCTTGTTCTCTGAGCTTTGTAAACCAAAGCTCTGATACCAAATGTGACGGCCTAGAATTTCGCTCGATCCGAATCAGTCGTTAAACCGATCTAGACCGTTCGAAACCCCTGATCGTTGAGAACAGGACAATCAGAACACAAACAGAAGAACATTTCATTGTATATTACAACAATTCCATCAGATACAAGAATATACAGAGTATAAATGAATAAATTACAATCGATAAATATCAGAGATTACAATAAATTACATAGCAGCGGAAAATAATACAAAGCACAAACTGAAGGTGATATACGGATACAGAGCTTTCCGGATATCATTCCAGCTGTAAACCAGGATCCTGTGAATATAAATCTGCAAAACCGAAACTACTAGCTGCCCGTGCGGAAAATAGGGGCACCCAGAGTTTAGGTTAAAACAATAAACTCCAGGTCAGTCAGGTGACTGGTGTGAGAACTAAAATAGTTATTAAAACTTTATTATAAAAGATGGTAATTCAAGGGACCACGCCGTATAACACGGAACGGTTTTCCTCCCAAGAATACCAGTGCATAGAATAAACAACGCAATGCTTTTTCGAAAAATGAAGCTATTATAAGACCCAGGTCCCATCACATAATGCAACGCAAGCCGGAGGATAGGGTTTTCCCTTATAATAGCCAAACATGCTTGGTACGTTTAAAACAAATCATTTGATACTATAATAAGTGTATAGTGTCAAAACATTTTCAATCATAAATATGAATCATAGACGGCATGGGTACCATATATCATGTCGCCATACTAGTTCTACAATTAAAGACGAATTACACGTATTGGAAATTGGATTCCGTCATGAGTCGAGGTAAGGGGCAAGATCCTCTCCGCGTTCGAGACACTCTAGCAAATGCCTCAGGATTACGCACACTGGGTAACCCCTGGATGCTTCAGGGCCGGTCCTCACTTACGTTAGAGGATTAGTATTCCTGAACACACGTTTACCGGTCCTTACAGACCTATAATCGAGGCGCCTCATCCAACAACCACAAAGGTGAAAAGTGTATATATGTCAGGGCTGGTAAGTCACTGACACCACCAAAGCTAGAAAGAAACGTCGTGCTCTCCCTGCAGTCCGTATCCCGTTTTTAACTCATACCGACGTGTGAGGCTCGCGAATTCACGTTATACACAAAGCTGCCACATAGGTTGTGCTTTGATCATCAACCACAAGACTTTGCTTTTCAACAGAAGCCTTGATCCATGCAACTCAGCATGCCACACAGGCAATTCATGCCATGCGACTGATGTCCATCGATATACAACCTCTGAGCTCGTACGTCTCAGAGAAGGGCGTTAAGCAAAAGAATAAATTCTCCGCCGCCAAACAGATGTATATTTATTAGAAATCAATCAACACAGAATAAAATCCAATGTCAGACACACAATCCATTTACAAGTCCGTTCTGGGTCTGAACGAAACCGGAGGCACTTTCCTCGCATATCCATCCATCTCCAGGTACGTCTGGACGACCACCAACTATTTCCATCCTCTTGGGTGTACTGCCCAATCAGGATCGTCAGTAATTATCCAAACGATGTGAAGACTTCCGGTCTTCGACCACCGTCTTCATCTTCGACTTATCGTCGAATCGATTATTCAGAATGGGTATAAACCCGGACTTTCAGAACAACCCGCGTATATTAAAAACAAATGTTACGCAAACACAACATACGCCTCATTCCAATTCATTAGTCACTAACCGTAAATTAGCAAGATAACAATTTCCCAAACATTAACCCCGAAGGCCGAAACCAACATCAGATCAATACCCAGGAAACCATTCTTCTTAGCCAACCTACAGCTAGTTTCTAAATTCCACATTCTTAGGGAATGGTTCCCATTAATTTTATCCAAGATAAATTCTTTAGAATTTATCCTGTAATCTTCCTTTGGATGTCATTTAAAACCAAATTATGGTTTTTCCCAACTAGTCGAGATTAGCGAACCGTAACGAAGTAATTATTTATTTTATTTCCCAATCCCAACCTATTCATCCCATGAAGCAAAACTGGTAATACTCCATATCTAACACCGTGGTGTTATCGGTAAAATTAATTACCATTTCACGTTCAAATCTAATTAAAGATTTAACTATCGCTTTGGAGCAAAACTGGCAATACTCCATTCTCGCTCGTTTTCTGAATTTGATAATTTAGATTATCAATTCGAATTTCAATCTGATTGCAGATTCAATAAAACTCCTTTTACTGGGTTAAAGAACTAGGTGTTATTTAAAACACAGTTCACGACAAACCCTAATCACATTCTATTTGTTATCGGGTTAAATAACTAGTGTTGTTTAAAACACAGTTCACGATAAACCCATTTCAAATTCAATCAAATATATTAGAAATTCCGATTATTTAAAACCCCCTTTTTAAATCTAATTCATTTATTTAAAAATGATTGGGTTTTAAATTTAGTTCAAAACTAGTTCATTTCGATAAAAATCTATTTTTATCTTTTCAAATATGGAGTTTTTCACCCCAATTTTTCCCAAATCATTTCTTATGATTTTATACAAATTATTACTATTTTTAATAATTTTATCAAGGCCCGAACAGTCGATTTCCAACAATGGCCATCGAACTGCACTTATAGCGACCTTTTTTGAATTTGATTTGGACGTATCTCCAAATCCAACCGTTAGATTTTGAATTTCTAATATTCTTTAGAAAGCTCTTTTCGATACGAACCCAACGGTTCCGGTTTTAGGAGAATCCGACGGTCGGATCTCCCGTAATGTCCGTTTGAAATGAATGGTCGAAATTTACGAACTGCCGCGGCGCGGCGCGTTCTATTCAGGCCATTATATTATATATATAATATATATAATATATATTTCGTCGATTTCTATTTAAAACGAATTATATGAATAGTTTTAAAATCGTTTCAAAAGCAATTTCAACTTCCATTTCAATCCAAATCAAAATTGAATTCTCCTTTATAAATTCGTTTTAAAATTCATTTCTATTCAATTCAAATTTCAATTCAATTTGAATTCATTTCAATTCGCTTTCAATTCAATTTGAATTCGTTTTTAATTCAATTCATTTTGAAATCGTTTTCAATTCAATTCATTTCGAAATAGTTTTCAATTCAATTCATTTCGAAATCTTTTTCAATTCAATTCATTTCGAAATCGTTTTCAATTCAATTCATTTCGAAATCGTTTTCAATTTAATTCATTTCGAAATAGTTTTCAATTTAATTCATTTCGAAATCGTTTTCAATTTAATTCATTTCGAAATCGTTTTAAAATCGATATAAATATCGTTCACTTCAAAATGGCGTCAATCTAATCAGCACGGCTTCATATATTCCTTTATTTTCAAATATTCTATTCCAAATATTTCTTTTTCAAAATAGTTGTTATTATCAAAATATTTCGTTCAACACATGACCAATCTCAATGGATGAGTACTGTCAACACATGAACCTTTATTTTATAATATTGATAAAGATGTAAACTTTATTATAAAAATATTTCGTTCAACACATGACTAATATCAACGGATGAGTACTGCCAACACATGAACCTCTATTTTATAATATTGATAAAGATGTAAACTTTATTATAAAAATAGTTCGTTCAACACATGACTAATATCAACGGATGAGTATAGTCAACACATGAACCTTTATTTTATATTGATAGAGATATAAATTATATTATAAAAATAATTCGTTCAACACATGACTAATCTCAACGGATGAGTATAGTCAACACATGAACCTTTATTTTATATTGATAAAGATATAAATTTTATTATAAAAATAATTCGTTCAACACATGACTAATCTCAACGGATGAGTATAGTCAACACATGAACCTTTATTTTATATATTGATAAAGATATAAATTTTATTATAAAAATAATTCGTTCAACACATGACTAATCTCAACGGATGAGTATAGTCAACACATGAACCTTTATTTTATATATTCTTAATTTTCTAAATTGGAATGAGGCCCAATCAATTACCATATAAAATTAATTATATGGATTTTCATACAACACATGTATATAATAACATTGAAAAATAATCAACCATCAACCAAAGTGCACTACACTGTATAAGCATCAAATATAGATATCTAACGCTTATAACAGCCTGTCAATCAATCGATCGACATATTTAATCAATCAGGATGAGTGAACTTCATATTTCATCCTAACACCCGTGTGGGGTTTCAAACAATCAAACACAGATTTTATTTGTGCAGTTGGGCGATGTGTAAAATTTATCGACCCAATCAATGTCATTCAAATAGGTGTACATAAACAAACCGTCCGGTTTGTAAATGAATATTTATTTATTCACATTCACGTTAAAAATTATATTTTTAACGATAAAACATTTTATTTTAACATATGAATATCTATTCAGTTTATTCCCAAAATAAAAATGATATTTTTATTTTTCTAACATATTTTTAGAAAATTTCGGCGGCATAACGGCACGATACTAGAAACGGGACAAGGCCCAGCCTTATCCCCGGTCTAGTGAAGGCCCACGCCATTCACACATCAATCAAATCATTCAATTTCACCGAACAATTCAATTTCAATCAAATAATCTAATTAATTTTTGCAATCAAACAAACAAGTCCACGGTCTGTGGACGATTGTGTCGGGTGCTACTAAGCACCGTCTGCATCCTAGTATATATATAAATAACTAGAAAATAAATTGAAGAGTGAGAAATTCTCACCGAGGGTTCCACTCCGCCATTTTATTTCTGAATTTCTGAATTTTTGTTTGGATTCGAAATTGTCTTAAATTCTAACTCGCTTCGTTTTGGTTGTAGTCTGTTCCATTGCAAAGCATTTTTCATCCCGATTCCAACTCACTTCGTTGTGTTGAAATCTGTTTTGATTTGAACGAGATATGGCATTTTAAACATTTAATACATTATTTTACAAAATTAAAATTTAATTTAATTCCTAATCATGTAATTAAGAGGCTAACCCCTTCTTTCTTCTTCGTTGACCCCCTGTAACCTGCCGAACCCATTCACAATGAAGAAAAGCCACTGTCGCTCCTCTTATGACCATCGAGACCCCAATCCACGAACCCCCCGCGAAAGCCTACGTCGACCCATCCCTGCGCCAGTGGTGGCGCCACTTGCGGTGGCCCCACAGCCTAGAAAAACGCGATCGAACTTAGGGGACTTGAGCCCGAAAATCTCCCCATTCAGAAAGCCAGAAACGATCCCACCCGTTGATTGCCTAGAGGTCACGAATCTCTCCATTTTCCTTTTTGAAGTTTTGAATTTCATTGTAAATCTTAGGAGATCGGTTGTGAAGAAGGAGAGGAAACGAGAATCATTCATTCCCTGGGGTAAACGGCGGCTCCTGAATTTGTGGTTAGGGTTTGAGATGTTTTGGGCTATTTATATTAATATTTTAATATTTTAATTTCAAAATTATTTCTTTTATCGATACAAACTCCAAATCAAACCCAACGACTGTCGCCCCTAGCTAATTACCCCTATTCTGAACACAATGAGATATGCTTCGTAAGCCCATTCGGTTGTTACGATCAGTTTTCGTCTAAATTCACATTTAAATCATTATATTGAATTTTAAACGTACATTTCAATTTACCGGGGCCACATACAGTCTCTAAAAATTCCAGAAAAATATTTTCTAGCTTCGTATTGACGATACGGTTCTAACAAAACTAATTTCGTCGAATTCTGAGACCGTTTGAAAAATGGACATTTTCCAGTCGATTAAAATCAACTGAAACTGGTCAAACGCGTTTTCCTTTGCCACGCTCACACATTCATTCGAAAAATTATGAAATTTGGAATCTAGCAATAACTTTACATCACGGATCCAACAAAAGTGATTTCGTCGAAATCCGAGGTCGTTTGCAAAATGGCTAGTTTTAAGGGCCTGAATTCCATAGCGACTATTCAGAATTTTCAACTGGACATATCTTTTGATTCCCGCTATCAAATTTCGATTCTTCGGATTCGTTGGAAAGATATTCTCAATTAGGTCCTAATGTTTTTGGTTTCACTAAAATCCGGATTGTTTTGCACCCGGTATGTTCAATTGAAGTTTGAAATCGAATTATCGAACTACCGCGCCATTTTCATTTCTATTTATAATTATATATAAATATTTATATTCCAACGACGACGCGTATAATATATACGTTCGAATTCTATTAAAAATAAATTTCTCGTCGATATTATTTAAAATAATCTATTTTAAATATTCAAAATTCATTAAAATTGCCAAAATAAAAATTTTAAACTGGCTCAGAATTTGCGGGTTATTACATGGTTCATGAACTGGCATAGCATAATAACATAGATCTAATAAGCATATGGATCATGAACTAGCATAGCATAATAACATAGATCTAATAAGCGTATATGAACTAGCATAGAACAATAGATCCAATAAGCATATATGAAACGTAAATTGGCATCATCTCATAAAATAGATTGAATTAGGCATATGATCGCATAAAACAAATCTACTTAGGCATATTCATATAGTCCAATTCACAACTTATAACAATTACTTTTAATTAATTACATGTGAAAGTAATGTGGACTCACAATAGTTTGAAAGAAGAGAATAGATCTGAATTCTGTATTCTGAATTAATCGTTGTTGAATAATCTTTATTTGATTGTTGTAGATCAGGTCTTCTACTATGAATACTCTTATTCTGATTTGCTTTAGTGTAGAAGAAAGACTAGTTTAGGTTGTGGCAGCATGGAGGTGCCATGAATTAGTATAATGAAATTAGGTTTAGGTTTAGGTGTGTTTATATACACGTAGTGAGTGAATTAGGGCCTTTAGATCTGACTAGGATTCATCTAAACCATTCAGATTAAAAAGAGACATCACTCAGCCAACAAGAAGAGGCCATGTCAGCCCTAAGACTCAAAAATCGTCATTAACCAATAAAAATGCGCCATGTGTGCAAAATGATGCGCAGCAGCAGGGGTGTGGACACCCACATGTCATATATATATATATATATATATATATATATATATATATATATATATATATATTCTTTTTGACTATCTTTCCAATTAACCCTTTTCACACTAAACCACTTTTTTATTTGAACTGCGTTCACATTAGGCCAATTTTTAGCCATTCCTTTAAAACAAAAGTATGGCACTAGTGGGGATTGAACTCAGAACCTCTTGTGTACAAGTCACATGTACTAACCAAATGAGCTACTAAGTCTTTTGCTAACAAGACATAGGACAATGCTACACGTTATTCTCTCGTTCCTATTTTTCATGTTTTGCTGCAATATTTAATTTAAAGATATCTTCTTCATTTTAAATCTGTATTTTTACCAACAATAGGTCCAAATTGACTAGAAAATCGCCAAAAGCGCAATGCTGCTAATTTCATGACCAAATTCTGGAGGCTTTTCAATTTCTCCTTTTTATTTCTTTGTTTTTAAATGTTCGCATGCATTTCTTCGCATATCATGTATTGCATTTAATTTCTTTTATTTATCTTTTTCTTTATTATACTGAATTAACTTATTACATGCAATTTTACTGTCAATATTTAATTTCTCTCTCAAATATATCTATACATATAATATATATACATATTTCCACATTTTTAATTTCATTAAAAATGCAGGGTGTTACATATGTTTAGAGAATTAGGGGTAGGATTAAAAAGAAGGGTTGTTTTGAAGTATTAAGAGAAGTAGGGGTTGTTCAAGCTTAGTACGGGTAGATCGAAAATACGAAAGATGATGAATCATTTGGATTGGGTGTTGCAAAAACCAACCCTTCATAGTAGTTAAAAAATAGGGGTAACTGTTTTGAAATATTAAGAGAAGTAGGGGTAGATCGACAAATATGAAAGATGGTGAATCAATTGGATTGGGTGCTGCTAAAACCAACCCTTCACAGTTGTTTAAAAATAGGGGTAAATGCAGGATGTAAGGGATATTTAGAGAATTAGAGGTAGGATTAAAAATAAGGGTTGTTTTGAAGTATTAAGAGAAGTAGGGGTAGTTTAAGCCTAGTAGGGGTAGATCGACAAATATGAAGGGTGATGAACCCATTTGATTGGGTGCAACAAAAACCAACCCTTCATAGTAGTTAAAAAATAGGGATAATTGTTGGAATTAAGGGCTATTTAGAGAATTAGGAGTAGGATTAAAAAGAAGGGATGTTTTGAAGTATTAAGAGAAGTAGGGGTAGTTTAAGCATAGTAGAGGTAGATCGACAAATACGAAAGATGATGAATCATTTGGATTGGGTGCTGCAAAAACCAACCCCTTAAAGTAGTAAAAAGGGGTAATTGTTGGAAGTAAGGGCTATTTATAGAATTAGGGGTAGGATTAAAAAGAAGGGTTGTTTTGAAGTATTAAGATAAGTAGGGGTAGTTTAAGCATAGCAGGGGTAGATCGACAAATATGAAAGACGATGAATCGTTTGGATTGGGTGCTGCAAAAACCAACCCTTCACAGTAGTTAAAAAATAGGGGTAATTGTTGCATGTAAGGTCTATTTAGAGAATTAGGGGTAGGATTAAAAAGAAAGGTTTTTTTTAATTACAAAGAGAATAGGGGTTGTTTAAGAATAGTAGGGGTAGATCGACAAATATGAAAGATTATGAATCGTTTGGATTAGGTGCTGCAAAAAACAACCCTACACAGTAGTAAAAAAGATAGGCGTAATTGTTGGAAGTAAGGGCTGATCGACAAATTTGAAAGTTGATGAATCTTTTGGATTGGGTGCTGCAAAAACCAACCCTTCACAGTTGTTAAAAAATAGGGGTAATTGTTGCAAGTAAATGTTATTTAGGGAATTAGGGGTCGGATGAAAAAGAAGGAACGTTTTGAAGTATTAAGTGAAGCAGGGGTATTTTAAGCATAGTAGGGGTAGATCTACAAATATGAAAGATGATGAATCATTTGGATTGGATGGTGTAAAAACCTACCCTTCATAGTAGTTAAAAAATAGAGGCAATTGTTGGAAGGAAGGGTTGTTTAGAGAATTAGGGGTAGGATTAAAAAGTAGGGTTGTTTTGAAGTATTAAGAGAAGTAGGGGTTGTTTAAGCATAGTAGGGGTAGATCGAAAAATATGAAAGATGATGAATCATTTGGATTGCTTGCTGCAAAAACCAACCCTTCACAGTACTTAAAAAATAGGGGTAACGTTCATGAAGTATGAAGAGAAGTAGTGGTAGTTTAAGCATAGTAGGGGTAGATCGACAAATATGAAAGATGATGAATCATTTGGATTGGGTACTACAAAAAAACAACCCTTTACAGTAGTTAAAAAATAAAGGTAATTGTTGGATATATGGGATATTCAGAGAGTTAGGGGTAGGATTAAAAAGAAGCGCTGTTTTGAAGTATTAAGAGAAGTAGGGGTGGTTTAGGCAAAGTAGGGGTAGATCGACATATATGAAAGACGATGAATCATTCGGATTATTTGCTCCTAAAACCAAGCCTTCACACTAGTTAAAAATTAGGGGTAATTGTTGGAAGTAAGGGCTATTTAGAACATTAGGGGTAGGAATAAAAAGAAGGACTGTTTTGAAGTATTAAGAGAAGTATGGGTAGTTTAAGCATAATAAGGGTAGATCGACAAATATGAAAGATGATGAATCAATTTGATTCGGTGCTGCAAAAACCAATACTTCACAGTAGTTAAAAAATAGGGGTAATTTTTGGAAGGAAGGGCTGTTGTGACATGCCACGTCCATTAATGTCACTCACAAAGGGAATGCATTATCTTTCATGGGGCATTATAAGTGTATAGAACATAACATCACAAGACAGATATATAAAATGATACTTTAAAATTACTTCATTGCAGCGAAAACTAAACATAGTTCGGTTACAACATCAAAACCCAATACTAAAGTCAAGTACACAAATATCCATCTTGGACAAATTATTATCAGAGTACATAAAAACAAAAACATAATCCCACTCCAAATAGCCATATGAAAAAGAGATAAAGCTGAGCATTACTTTCAGCACTTCCAACATAAAGAAAGAAGAAATCTGATTCAAGCTCCACAATCCAACCCTAAGAACCTAGGGGGTGGGGGAAGGAAAGAAAAGAGGCAAAACAAAACAGATCGGACATAAAGTCTGGCGATTCTAGTGACTTCAACTATATAGTTAGTAAATTAACAGGATAAGACACAAACTGGACATAAGAAATGACTGTAACATAATCAGATATGACAAGGTGAACAAGGTAAGCAAGATATAACGTTGATTGCGCTTCTAATCGCTATAAGATAATTTCTACACCACACCAATGCAAGTTACACCGCACCATTACTAGTTACATCGTACCATTACTAGTTACATGCTGAGAGTTGATCCCAACCCTGCAATTGGTAGCCCTCAGGTGTAACATCTAGTAAGAGGTATCTACCCCATACAATCCTTGATAGCCTACTTGTCCGTAATAGATACTAGATGTCCCCACACAACCCCTAATCGATGGGCTCCCTAACTTGTAGATACTTGTGCGGGCCCCAGCTTGGGGTGTATCTCTCCCTAAGTGGCAACCCTTTTTTTGCACAGCTTTATACCTACTGATGTACAGTGGCTAAATCTTCCAATGCCGGGAACAGCTTGATGCACGCTTAACGATCCTGTCGGAAGCTACACCTCACTCTTATTTGGCCTCTTATAATCAGCCCAGCAAGCGTGCCCCAACCCTGCCTAGCTCAGGGTTACCGATACCTCTATGTGGGTAACTATCTGAAAAGGGTCCCTACCGCTACTAGGGCATTTCCCTGGGTTTATCCTAACCCGACTTATATTGGTTAAGTGTTGTATATCCCCCCAGTTGACTTAACCCCATCCACTTAACAAATCAATATGTATTATTGGTTAATCTTGTTTTAACCCCATCCACTTTGTTCATGTAATATTGGTTAAGTTTTCATCTTACACAGGTTAACTTAACCCCACCCACCTAACATGTTTTAGGTATCATATTCATCTTTGATCTGCATTAATTAGTTATTAATGCATAGACCTCTCACATTAAGTCGATTGCTTGTGGCCGCTGGATACGCCGGGCGGTTCCGGGCAGACATCCACCACAAGACAGACTTAACCTCGTGTCTAAGTATCTTTTAGTTATGTCTGCGACCTCTCACATTACACTGACTGTTTGCGGTTGCTGGTTAGGCCGGTTGGTTTCGGGCAGGCTTCTACCGCAAATGGAGACTAACCTCATGTCTCGGCATGCTTATCTTAGCCAATTTATTTATTTGCAGTTTATGCCAATTTCAGGATAATTATGTCAATTACGCAAAATCCCACATTGAAATTATGTTAATAATTTTAATCCAAATTAGGCCTTATAATCTTATGGATACATGTCATGCCAAATTACGCCCAAATTACTTTGCGTTCATTGTTATTAACAATTTATGCCAAACCCCATACATGAATTTTTTTACCAATTCATGCCACAAATCAATTGCATGATTACAAACTAATTTATGCCAATTACATATTATTCAATAATTTCCCTAATCTTTTCCCACAACGTTCCCACGTTATTCGTATGTATAATTCAACGTAATATGTTAGGCTCGCAGTTAGCCTAATCTCGTAAAAAGGAAAAGAAGAGAAGAGAAGAGAAGAGTATTAAAGCACCAAAATTGCCATAACACATAAAATAGATCCAATAACATATGGAATATAAACTTTGGGTATGAATAATAAAATAGATCCAATAAGCATATGAACATAAACTGGCATAGAACAATGACAGAGAACTAATAAGCATATGGATCATGAACTGGCATAGCATAATAACATAGATCTAATAAGCATAGGGTTCATGATCTGGCATAGCATAATAACATAGATCTAATAAGCATATGGATCATGAATTGACATAGCGTAATAACATAGATCTAATAAGCATATATGAACTGGCATAACACAATAGATCCAATAAGCATATATGAAATGTAAATTGGCATCGTCTCATAAAATATATCTAATTAGGCATATGATCACATAAAATAGATCTACTTAGGCATATTCATATAGTCCAATTCATAACTTATCACAATTACTTTTAATTAATTACATGTGAAAGTAACGTGGACTCACAGTGGCAGGAAAGAAGAGAATAGATCTGAATTATGTATTCGGAATTAATCGTTGTTGAATAATCTTTATTTGATTGTTGTAGATCAGGTCTTCTACTATGAACACTCTTATTCTGATTTGCTTTAGTGTAGAAGAAAGACTAGTTTAGGTTGTGGCAGCATGGAGGTGCCATGAATTAGTATAATGAAATTAGGTTTAGGTCTAGGTGTGTTTGTATAGGTGTAGTGAGTGAATTAAGGCTTTTAGATCTGACAAGGATTCATCCAAACCATTCAGATTAAAAAGACACATCACTCAGCCAACCAGAAGAGGCCACGTCAGCCCTAAAACTCAAAAATCATCATTAACCAATAAAAATGCGCCATGGGTGCAACATGATGCGCAGTAGCAGGGGTGTTGACACCCACATGTCATATATATATATATACATATATATATATATATGTATGTATGTATATTTCTTTTTGACTATCTTTCCAATTAACCCTTTTCACACTAAACCGCTTTTTTAATTGAAATGCGTTCACATTAGGCCACTTTTTAGCCATTCCCATAAAACAAAAGTATGGCATTGGCGAGGATTGAACTCAGAACCTCTTGCGTACAAGTCACATGTACTAACCAAATGAGCTACTAAGTCTTTTGCTAACAAGACTTAGGACAATGCTACATGTTATTCTCTCATTCCTCTTTTTCATGTTTTTCTGCAATATTTAATTTCAATATATCTTCTTCATTTTAAATCTGTCCTTTTACAAACAATAGGTCCAAATTGACTAGTAAATCGCCAAAAACGCAATGATGCTATTTTCATGACCAAATTCTGGAGGCTCTTCAAATTATCCTTTTTATTTCTTTTTTTTTTTAATGTTCGCATGCAGTTCTTTGCATTTCATGTATTGCATGTAATTTCTTTTATTTATCTTTTTCTTCATTTGACTGAATTAACTTATTACATGCAATTTTACAGTCATTATTTAATTTCTCTCTCAAATATATCTATACATACAAAATGTATACATATTTCCACATTTTTAATTTCATTAAAAATGCAAGGTGTTACAGCTGTTTAGAGAACTAGGGGTAGGATTAAAAAGAAGGGTCGTTTTGAAGTATTAAGAGAAGTAGGGGTTGTTCAAGCATAGTAAGTGTAGATCGAAAAAATCGAAAAATATGAAAGATGATGAATCCTTTGGATTGGGTGCTGCAAAAACCAACCCTTCATAGTAGTTAAAAAATAGGGGTATCTGTTTTGAAGTATTAAGAGAAGTAGGGGTAGATCGACAAATATGAAAGATGATCAATCATTTGGATTTGGTGCTGCTAAAACCAAACCTACACAGTAGTTAAACAATAGGGGTAATTGTAGGATGTAAGGGATATTTAGAGAATTAGGGATAGGATTAAAAAGAAGGGCTGTTTTGAAGTATTATTAGAAGTAGGGGTTGTTTAAGCATAGTAGGGGTAGATCGACAAATATGAAAGGTGTTGAATCCTTTGGATTTGATGCTGCAATAACCAACCCTTCGTACTAGTTAAAAAAGTAGGGTTAATTGTTGGAAGTAAGTCTTTTTAGAGAATTAAGGGTAGGATTAAAAAGAAGGGTTGTTTTGAAGTATTAAGAGAAGTAGGTTGTAATGACCCGCATTTGTAGAGGTATTATAATTAATTTATTTAATTATATAAATAGTGATATAGTGAATTAAATGATGGTTTAATTAAATAATGGTGAATATTTAATTTAAAATAATAAATTAAATAATATATTAAATTCTGAAATAATCAGAATTGGCTGAAATGGCGATATGGTGTGAACTGGATCATCTGTGATATTAAATTCAGTTTAGAATTTGAATTTGAATAACGAATATATTATTTGAACGACAGTTTGAACGTATAATTATATTATAATTAAAATCGAGCTAGAAATGGCACTTCAGTTCGTAATTTGGCGATTTGAACTTCAACTGAATGTACAGGATTCGTTTTAAGCCGGAATTCTGTGAAACAAGTAACGTGTGGAGCTGGTGGATTATATCTTTCTAGTGGAAGAGAAAAATCGGGATTTCGTCGTGTAGATTTTGATTTACGTCCAAATCGAATTTTAGAAAATTCGCTGTGGAATTTCTTTATAATTTATAATGGAATTATTTATATTTTTAAAGGGAATTTCAATATAAATCGAATATCGGGTTGACCCAGATTGAAATATCGAGTTAGAAACCCATACATGATTTTTCTAAGCATTATGGTATTCCTCTGTGAATATAAACGATAATATTTATTTTTAAATATTAAATTTAATTGTTTTTAAATATATTTAATATTTAAAAGGGTTATTTAGAGCTTTAAAAATAGCCAGCTTTGCAAACGACCTCAGAATTCGACGAAACTAATTTTATTGGATCCGCAATGTAAAATTATTGGTAGATTTCAATATTCGTGATTTTTGAAGTCAGTATGTGGCCGTGGGCGATTTTAATGTGAGAAACAATCGATAATTGGACCTTTAAAAATATGTTGTGTGAGCAAACGGAGTCGGAATTCAACGAAACCAGTTTCATTGGGACCGTAATGTCGAACTATAGCTGCATATCCATTTTCGTGATTTTTGGGTATCGTATGTGGTCATAAGAATTTTTAACAATAAATACCAATATCGTTTGCTTAAAAATGAATTAAAAATCGAATATTAAAATAATATATATTTTTTCCTATAAAATATCTCTAAATTCCTAAACTTATTTCTCATTCCTTGGTCAATCTTTTCAGCCGTAAGTCTTCCACCAGAAAAAAAACTTATTCGATCCTAAAAATACAAATCAAACAAATGAAATAAAATCCTATAATTCTATGAGAAGTTCTTCAACCTGATGTATATTTTGTGTGGATCGAACTAACTCCAGTTCCATGTCCGAGGTTGAAACATGAGCGAAGGTTAGGTATTACTATCGTTTCAAAATGAGTTTGTTGTTTTCGGGTTCTGAATTGAGATCGTGAGGATAAACCGCTTATCTTGTGAATTTGTTGGATTTAAATGTAAAAAAAATTGTCGTTCGATACTGTAGGGTTCGGTTTCAGGCTTTCGACGGAAATCAAAGATGGGATTCGAGTGTAACGAAATTGGCATGAGATGGTAGTGGGTTTTGAGGAGGGTTGAAAGGTGGTTTCGGTTTGATCATCCGTGGAGAAATGGAAGCACGGTTGGAAGATATAAACGATGGAAATGGTGCAGGTGTGGTTACTGGAGCTTGAGAATTCAATCGGAGAAGATGGATTGCGGGTTCGGTTTTTAAGGGGGCTGGCTTGTTAGGGAATGGTTTGGGCCTGGTTTTAAAAGTAAGCCCAATCATATTTTAGAAATTTAGTTTTATTAGATTTAAACTATTCGTATAACTTGTAAAGTAAATATCTTCTATGTACGATATCAGAATCACGAACCGTAAGTTGCGTTGGGACCGTATGGACGAGAAATTCTGGACGTGGATTGGGGCTCGTTTGAATTTATGGCAAAATAAAATATTTGATTTAAATCAAACAACAGTTTATCGGTCTTTAACGATGAACTGTCAAAGTGAGTAAATCTCACTAACTCTGAACAGGTTATGTTTCACGTTGTATTCTTAGAAATGTTAATTATTGGCTGATTGACTGTGTGTTGACCGTTTGATTGAACTGCTAGTCAGTTAGTTGAATTTCTATATTGATTCTGTTTAACAGAATATACCATATGGAACTGAAAGAGATGTTGATTTTATTGTGTAACATCTGTAGATGCAGGGAAACAGGTTGGAGGAATCCGACTGGATTCCTCAACGGTTATTTTATTGTTTTTCATATATTGTGATATATGATGTGGTTTATAATCTGTGGTTAATTATATGTGTTTGGACGATATTGGTCATCGTGATTTGATGTGTTAAGTACCATAAAATATCGGAACGGGAAAAGGAGATTTTCAAAGTGATATTGAAAACAAAATATGTATAAATTGGAATATTATTAAATAAGAAATATTTATAAATTGGAATAATTATAAAGTGAATTATTTATTTAGGATAAATAAATAAGATGTTATAAAATGGACTATTTACTTAGAAAATAAATAAGAGATAATAAATGTGATATTTATTTGTTAAATAAATAGGATAAGATAATGGATTTATTTATTTGTTAAATAAATAAAATAAGGAAAGGACATATTTATTTGTTAAATAAATAGGGTTATTAAAGGAAACATTTAGAATAAATAAATAGGATATTAAACAGATTTTTTATTTAGGAAATGAATAAGTTATGATAAAGGGATATTGACTTAGTAATTGAAGAAGTCATAAAAGAGATGTTAAGCAAAATAAATGGAATAAAGGATTTTCTATTTAGAAAATAAATTGAAGAGTTAATTGAATCAAGTTAATCGAACAGAGTAAATCAAATAGAGTTAAGAAAAATTAGAAACTAAATAGATATTAGTAAATTGAATGGTTTTCTAAGTGTCAATCTGATGTTGGTTTCGGCTTTCGGGGTTTATACTTAGAGAACTGTTCTCTTACTAGTTTACAGTCAGGGACTGATTGTTGTGAAATGATAGTGATATGTAAATAACAATGGAAATGTTTTCCAGTGTTAATAACGTATATTTTCTAAACATAGAAAATAAGGAAATATGAATATATATATATATATATATATATGATTGATGATTGATTGATAGAATTTCCATCTGCAAATATTATCGTTGTTCGCACACATATTTTTCCTTGATAGTTAAATCACAGGCTATCGAAGTTTAGACCATTCTAACATTGTTAATATGGAGAGACCGGTTGTATTATTATCCAAAGAACCACTCTGTATTGGCATAAGCGTTGCGAATCATATATGCCAAAGAAAATTGAAGACGGGGAAAAGTGCAAGGGCTATTGTATAAGTCTTAGATAACAGTGCCTAAGATGAATGTACTGAATAGTGCCTTCGGTTCATCCTGTTCCTGGATGACTGGTATGGATGAATGTCTGACGGAGTATTTCCAGAAAGGTCACGTACATTGATTTCTTCAACCGTACCAAGAGTGGAAGCGGAGAAGGAAACTTCTTTAGCTAACACGTAATGTACTGTTGTAGACGTCAATTAGTGATTTTCGATGGATCTGACAATGTGGCGTTCGAAGTGAATCTGATGTGATGATGAAACGTAACCTTAAGCCTCATCAACCGGTAAATGACAGAAATCGGGCAGGCAACATGGCTAAGTCGGTCGCTCCGAAGTAGGGTGTATAATCACCTGATCTAGAGTTTCATTTATTTCTAAAAATCTATTGTCGATGCTATCCCATTCGGGAAACGGTTGCTGAACCCAACCATTGGTGATATACATTCGATACACTCAAGCGAAATGAGTGGTCGGCCATGTGTGGCCGGGTTGCAAGATGTTCTTGTTGCGCCCAGTGTATTCCTTTCTAGATGTACACGAGCGAAAGGTGCCATACCTTGTCCTAGTTGGAAATCCATTACCCAATACGTGCTTGCGATTTTGATTGTATACTATATATGTAGAACGTGAGATGAAAGCGTTTCTGCTAGATGATTATTATAGTTTTGGTAGATAGACATTATTATAATATCAGAAGGTTTTTGATATAAAGATATTTTGGATTCTCATAAGGGAAAAAGCTGTTCCGTTATACGACGCGGTCTTATGAGATATCATTTACCTGCTTGAACTGTTTTAAACCGCTTTACTCATACCAGTCCCATGACTGACCCGGAGTTGATTTTGTTTTTTTTCCCTAAACTCTTGGGTGCCCAATTTTGTACGGGCAGTCAAGTAGTCGGGATTTACAGATATACCTGAAGAGCTAGAGCAGGAGGCTTCAGGATCATATAGCTATATTTTATTTCCGATGTGTTGTAAGTGTTGTACTTTGATAATGATGTATATTCAAGTACAGATGTATATTTCAAGTTATGTTATATATATTATATGTTATTCGTTCCGCTGTGAGGTTCATGTTACTCTGACATTGTGTTCTTCTTTTTCTTCTTCTATTCTAAGTTTCTATCTTATCTTTCCTCACCCTCTAATTTCTTTCATTAATCATTCGGTATTTTCGACCCTTGGATGTTCGATATGTGTTGTATATCGGATAACCAAGGTCGTCTAAAACCTGGGTCATTACATAGGTGTAGTTTAAGCATAGTAGGGGTAGATCGATAAATATGAAAGATGGCTAATCGTTTGGAATGGGTGCTGCAAAAACGAACCCTTCATAGATGTTAAAAAATAGGAGTAATTGTTGTAAGTAAGGGCTATTTAGAGAATTAGTGGTAGGATTAAAAATAAGGGTTGTTTTAAAGTATTAAAAGAAGTAGGGGTTGATCGACAAATATGAAAGATGATCAATCGTTTGGATCGGGTGTTGCTAAAACCAACCCTTCACAGTAGTTAAAAAATAAGGGTAATGTTTGGAAGTAAGGGCTATTTAGAGATTTAGGGGTAGGAATAAAAAGAGGTTTTTCTTAAAGTCCTAGGAGAAGTAGGGGTAGATCGACAAATATGAAAGATGATGAATCGTTAGGATTGCCAAAACCAACCCTTCACAGAAGTTAAAAAATAAGGGTAATTGTTGGAAGTGTGGGAAATTTAGAGAATTAGGGGTAACATTATAAAGAAGGTTTTTTTGAAGTATTAAGAGAAGTAGGGCTAGTTTAAGCATAGTAGAGGTAGATCGACAAATATGAAAGATGATGAATCATTTGAATTGGGTGCTGCAAAAACCAACCGTTCACAGAAGTAAAAAAATTGGGGTAATGTTGGAAGTAAGGCTATTTAGAAAATTTGGGGTAGGATTAAAAAGAAGGACTATGTTGAAGCATTAAGAGAAGTATGGATTGTTTAAGCATAGTAGGAGTAGATCGACAAATATGAATGATGATGAATCATTTGGATTGGGTGCTGCAAAAACCAACCCTTCGCAGTAGTTAAAAAATAGGGGTAATTGTTGGAAGGGCTGTTTAGAGAATTAGGGGTAGGATTAAAAAGAAAGGTTGTTTTGAAGTATTTAGAGAAGTAGGGGTATTTTAAGCATAATAGGGTTAGATCGACAAATATGAAAGATTATGAATCATATTGATTGGATGCTGCAAAAACCAACCCTTCACAGAAGTTTAAAAAGAGGTGTAATTTTTGGAAGGAAGGGATATTTAGAGAATTAGGGTAGGATTAAAAAGAAGGGTTGTTTTGAAGTATTAAAAGAAGTAGGGGTAGATCGATAAATATGAAAGATGATGAATCGTTTGGATTGGGTGCTGCAAAAACCAACCCTTCACAATAGTTAAAAAAAGGGGTAATGTTCGGAAGTAAGGACTATTTAGAGAATTAGGAGTAGGATTAAAAAGAAGGGTTTTTTTGAAGTCTTAAGAGAAGTAGGGGTAGATCGACAAATATGGAAGATGATGAATCGTTTGGATTGTGTACTACAAAAACCAACCCTTCACATAAGTTAAAATATAGGGGTAATTATTGCAAGTAAGGTCTATTTAGAGAATTAGGTGTAGGATTAAAAAGAAGGGTTGTTTTGAAGTATTATGAGAAGTAGGGGTAGTCTTAGCATAGTAGGGGTAGATCGATAAATATGAAAGATGATGAATCACTTGGATTGGGCTCCTCAAAAACCAACCCTTCATAGAAGTTAAAAAATAGGGGCAATTGTTGGAAGTAAGGGATATTAAGAAAATTAGGGGTAGGATTAAAAAGAATGACTGTTTTGAAGTATTAAGAGAAGTATAGGTTGTTTAAGCGTAGCAGGAGTAGGTCGACAAATATGAAAGATGGTGAATCATTTGGATTGGGTGCTGAAAATACCAACTCTTCACAGTAGTTAAAACGTAGGGGTAAGGGATGTTTTGAGAATTTGGGGTAGGATTAAAAAGAAAGGCTGTTTTGAAGTATTAAGAGAAGTAGGGGTAGTTTAAGCATAGTAGGGGTAGATCGACAAATATGAAAGATTATGAATCATTTAGATTAGGTGCTGCAAAAACTAACCCTATACTGTAGTTTAAAAAAGGAGTAATTTTTGGAAGCAAGGGCTAATTAGAGAATCAGGGAAAGAATTGAAAAGAATAGTTGTTTTGAAGTATTAAGAGAAGTAGGGGTAGTTTAAGCATAGTCGGGGTAGATCGACAAATATGAAAGATTATGAATCATTTAGATTGGGTGCTGCAAAAACAAACACTTCACTGTAGTTAAAAAAAGAAGTAATTTTTGGAAGCAAGGGCTAATTAGAGAATTAGGGAAAGAATTAAAAAGAATAGTTGGTTTGAAGTATTAAGAGAAGTAGGGATAGTTTAAGCATAGTAGGGGTAGATCGACAAATATAAATGATGATGAATCGTTTGAATTGGGTGTTGTAAAAAAAAACAATTCACGGAAGTTAAAAGATAGGGGTAGATGTTGGGAGTTGGGGCTATTTAGAGAATTAGAGTTAGGATTAAAAAGAAGGGTTGTTTTTAAGTACTAAGAGAAGTAGGGGTAGATCGACAAATATGAAAGATGATGAATCGTTTGGATTAGGTAGTGTAAAAACCAACCGTTCATAGAAGTTAAAAAATAGGGGTAATTGTCGGATGTAAGGGATGTTTATAAAATTAGGGGTAGGATTAAAAAGAAGGGTTGTTTCGAAGTATTATGAAAAGTAGGGATAGTTTAAGAATAGTAGGGGTAGATCGACAAATATGAGATACGATGAATCGTTTTGATTGGGTGGTGCAAAAACCAACCCCTCATAGTAGTTAAAAAGTAAGGGTAATTGTTGGAAGTAAGGGCTATTTAGAGAATTAGAGCTAGGATTAAAAAGAAGGGATGTTTTGAAGCATTAAGAGAAGTAGGGGTAGTTTAAGCATAATAGGGGCAGATCGACAAATATGAAAGACGATGAATCGTTTGGATTGGGTGCTGCAAAAACCAACCATTCAAAGTAGTAAAAAAAGGGGTAATTGTTGGAATTAAAGGTTATTTAGAGAATCGGGGGTAGGATTAAAAAGAAGGGTTGTTTTGAAGCATTAAGAGAAGTAGGGATAGTTTAAGCATAGTTGGTGTAGATCGACAAATATGACAGTTGATGAATCACTTGTATTGTTTGCTGCAAAAAAACGCTTCATAGAAATTAAAAAATAGGGGTCATTTGTTGCATGTAAGCGATATTTATAGAATTAATGGTATGATTAAAAATAAGGGATGTTTTGAAGTATTAAGAGAAGTAGGGGTAGATTGATAAATATGAAAGATGATGAATCGTTTGGATTGGGTGCTGCAAAAACCAACCCTTCATAGTAGTTTAAAAATAGGGGTAATTTTTGGAAATAAGGGCTATTTAAAGAATTAGGGGTAGGATTAAAAAGAAGGGATTTTTTGAAGTATAAAGAGAAGTTGGGTAGTTTAAGCATAGTAGGGTAGACCGACAGATATGAAAGATTATGAATCATTTGGATTGGGTGCCACAAAAAAAAAACCTTCACAATAGTAAAAAGTTAGGCGTAATTGTCACAATATTTATAGAATTATTAAGTGAAGTATGTATAGTTTAAGAATGGTAGGGGTAAATCAACAGATATGAAAGATGATGAATCATTTGGATTGGATCGACAAATATGAAAGATGATGAATCATTTGGATTGAGTGCTGCAAAAAACAACACCTCACAGAAGTTAAAAATAGGGGTAATTGTTGGAAGGAATGGCTATTTAGAGAATTAAGTGTAGGATTAAAAAGAAGGACTGTTTTGTAGTATTAGGAGAAGTAGAGGAAGTTTAAGCATAGTAGGGGTAGATCGACAAATATGAAAGATGATGAATCATTTGGATTACGTGGTGAAAAAACAAACCCTTCATAGTTGTTAAAAAATAGGGGTAATTGTTGTAAGGAAGGGTTGTTTAAAGAATTAGGGGTAGGATTAAATAGAAGGGTTGTTTTGAAGTATTAAGAGAAGTAGGGGTTGTTTAAGCATAGTAGGGGTAGATCGAAAAATATGAAAGATAATGAATCATTTGGATTGGGTGCTGCAAAAACCAACCCTTCACAGTAGTTAAAAAATAGGGGTAACCGTTTTGAAGTATTGAGAGAAGTATGGGTAGTTTAAGCATAGTAGGGACCGATCGATAAATATGAAAGATGATGAATCATTTGGGTTGGGAACTACAAAAAACAACGCTTCATAGTAGTTATAAAATAGGGTTAATTGTTGGGTGTAAGGGATATTTAGAGAATTAGGGGTAGGATTAAAAAGAATGGCTATTTTGAAGTATTAAGAGAAGTAGTGGTATTTTAAGCATAGTAGGGGTAGATCGACAAATACTAAAGACGACGAATCGTTTGGATTGGGTGCTGCAAAAACCAACCCTTCACAGTAGTTAAAAATAGGGGTAATTGTTGTAAGTAATGGCTATTCATAGAATTAGGGGTAGGATTAAAAAGAAGGGTTGTTTTGAAGTATTAAGAGAAGCAGGGGTAGTTTAAGCATAGTAGGGGTAGATTGACAAATATGAAAGATGATGAATCGTTTGGATTGGATGCTACAAAAACCAACTCTTCACAGAAGTTAAAAAATAGGGGCAATTGTTGGAAGTAAGGGTTGTTTAGAGAATTAGGGGTAGGATTAAAAAGAATGGTTGTTTTGAAGTACTAAGAGAAGCAGGAGTAGTTTAAGCATAGTAGGGGCTTATCGACGAATATGAAATATGATGAATCATTTGGATTGGGTGCTGCAAAAACCAACTTTTCACAGTACTAAAAAAGTAAGGGTAATTGTTGAATGTAAGGGCTGTTTCGAAGTATTAAGAGAAGTAGGGGTAGTTTAAGCATAGTAGGTGTAGATTGACAAATATGAAAGATGATATATCGTTTGGATTGGGTGCTGCAAAAACCACCCCTTCACAGTAGTTAAAAAAAGAGGTAACTTTTTTGAAGTATTAAGAGAACTAGGGGTAGTTTAAGCATAATAGGGGTAAATCGACAAATATGAAAGATGATGAATCATTTGGATTAGGTGCTGCAAAAACCAATCCTTCACAGTAGTTATAAAATAGGGGTAATTTTTGGGAGTAAGGGCTATTTAGAGAATTAGGGGTAGGATTAAAAAGAATAGATGTTTTGAAGTATTAAGAGAAGTAGGGGTAGTTTAATCATGGTAGGGATAGATCGACAAATATGAAAGATGATGAATCGTTTGGATTGGGTGCTGCAAAAACCAGTCCTTCACAATAGTTTAAAAATAGTGGTAATTGTTGGATGGAAGGGCTATTTAGAGAATTAGGGGTAGGATTAAAAAGAAGGGCTGTTATAAAGTATTAAGAGAAGTAGTGGAAGATTTAGCGTAGTAGGCGTAGATCGACAAATATGAAATATGACGAATCGTTTGGATTAGGTGCTGCAAAAACCTACCCTTCACAGTAGTTAAAAAACAGGGGTAACTGTTTTGACGTATTAAGAGAAGTACGGTAGTTTAAGCATAGTAGGGGTATATCGAAAAATATGAAAGATGATGAATTATTTAGATTGGTTGCTTCAAAAACCAACCCTTCACATTAGTTAAAAAATAGGGGTAATTGATGGAAGTAAGGGCTATTTAGAGAATTAGGGGTAGGATCAAAAAGAAGGGTTGTTTGTAAGTATTAAGAGAGGTAGGGGTAGTTTAAGCATAGTAGGGGTAGACCGACAAATATGAAAGATGATGAATCGTTTGGATTGGGTGCTGCAAAAACATATCCATCACAGAAGTAAAAAGATAGGGGTAATTGTTGGAATTAAGGGCTATTTTGAGAATTAGGTGTAGGATTAAAAAGAATGGTTGTTTTGAATAATTAAGCGTAGTAGGGGTAGTCTACCCCTATGGGTTACAAAGGAAGAGATGAATAATGCAAAAAAATGAAAAAAAAAATGAATAAAGGAAAGCAATAACAAAAGTAGGCGGGTAGTTTAAGAATAGTAGGGGTAGATCGACAATTATAAAAAATGATGAATCATTTCGATTAGATGCTGTAAAAACCAGCCCTTCACAAAAAAAGAATGATATCTCTTAATACTTAAAAATAGCCCTTCATTTTAATCCTACCACTGATTCTCTAAATAGCCCTTACCCCCAACAATTACGCCTAACTTTTTACTACTGTGAAGGTGTGACGGCAAGGAATTTCGCTCGGTCTGAACCAGTCGCTAAACCGATTCAGGCCGTTCGAAACGCCCTATCGTTTGAGAACAGGACAAAACAGAACGCATACAAAAGAGCATTTCATTGTATATTACAACAATACATCAGATTACAAGAATATACAGAGTATAAACGAATAAATATTACACAGAAATATCAGAGATTTAAATTACATTTAAATACATAGCAGCGGAAAATAATACAATACACAACTAGAAGTAGATATACGGATACAAAGCTTTCCAGATATCGTTCCAGCTGTAAACCAGGATCCTGTGAATATAAATCTGCAAAACCAAAACTACTAGCTGCCCGTGTCAAAATAAGGGCACCCAGAGTTTAGGTTAAAACAATAAACTCCAGGTCAGTCATGTGACTGGTGTGAGAACTAAAACAGTTATTAATCTTTATTTTAAAACATTAGGTAAATCAAGGGACCACGCCGTATAACACGGAACGGGTTTCCTCCCAAGAATACCAGTGCATAAAACAAACAGCGCAATGCTAAATAAAGAAAAATGAAGCTGTTATAAGACCCAGGTCCCATCACACAATGCAACGCAGTCGAGGATAGGGTTTTCCCTTATAACAGCCAAAGAATGCTTGATACGTTTAAAACAAATCATTTGATACTATTATAAGTGCATAGTGTATAAAACCACTTCAAATCATAAGTATCAATCATAGGCGGCATGAGCGCCCCATCCCACTATGTCGCCATATATAGGTTATACAATCGAAATCGCAAAGTCCCGTATTTGGAAATTGGACTTCCATCTATGAACCGAGGCAAAAGATAGTCCTCAACCGATTCGAGACTGTCTAGCCCGAGCCTTAGGAACAGCCGCAACTGCCCCTTGGATCGTCAGGGCCGGTCCACCGATGTGGATTATTATGCCTGAACACTACGTCTCCCCACCCTATGGGGTGTAAGTCTGGTCCGTCAGCCGACCAGAATGCATCGGCCGAAACCGATATAACCGAGGCGCCTCGCAACCGCAACAACCACATAAGTCAAACTCGTCAGGGCGTGTAAAACCACTGACGCCACTTCTAGCTAGAAAGAAACGCAAGTCCTCCCTGAGGTCCGTCTCCCGTTTTTGGTTCATACCGGGTGTGAAACATGCGAGGTAAACGTTACACAAAGCTACGCCACAAAGGCCGTGCTTTGATCATCACCACAAGACTTTGCTTTTCAACAGAAGCCTCGATCAGTTGCCACTTAGGCATGCCACACAGGCAATTCGCTCCATGCGTTTGATATCCATCAATATATAACCCCTGAGCTCGTACGTCTCAGAGAAGGGCGTTAAGCAAGAGAATAAATTCTCCGCCGCCAAACAGATATACATTTAATAGAGATCAATCACACGGACTAAAATCCAATGTCAGACACACAGTCCATTTACAAGTCCGTTCTGGGTCTGAACGAAACCGGAGGCACCTAGTACCCCGCATATCCATCGATCTCCAAGTACGTCTGGACGATCACTAACTGTTTCCATCTTCTTGGGTATACAGCCCAATCAAGATCATCAGTAATTACCCAAACGACGTGAAGACTTCCGGTCTTCGACCATCGTCTTCATCTTCGACTTATCGTCGTATCAGTTATTCAGAATGGGATAAACCCGGTCTTTCCGAATAACTCGCGTATATTTTAAATAAGTGTTACATAAACGCAACATACGCCTCATTCCAATCCATTAGTCACTAACCGTAAATTAATCAAGAGAATAATTACCCAAATATTAACCCCGATGGCCGAAACGAACATCAGATCAGTATCCAGAAAACCATTCTGCTTGGCTAACCGACAGTTAGTTTCTAAATTTCACATTCATAGGGAAAGGTTCCCATTAATTTTATCCAAGATAAATTCCTTGAATTTATTCTTTATTCTATTTTTGAATATCAATTCAAAACTAGTCGGGATTAGCGAACCTTACCGAAGTAATCATTTGTTTTAATTTCCCAATCCCAACCTATTCATCCCATGAAGTAAAACTGGTAATACTTCATATCTAACACCACAGTGTTATTGGTAAATTCAATTACCATTTCACGTTCAAATCTAATTAAAGATTTAGCTATCGCCCGGAGCAAAACTGGTGATACTCCATTTCGATTATTTCAATCTAATTAAAGACTCATTAAAACTCCACTTAGTTTTAATCTTTAATTGGGTTAAAGAATCAGTGTCATTTAAAACACAGTTCACGATAAACCCAAAATCACATTCCATGAATTATCGGGTTAAAGAACATGTGTTATTTAAAACACTGTTCACGATAAACCCAAAAATCAATACCAATTCAATTCCAATTAAATATCATTTAATTGGTACACTTCATTAAATCTAAATAAAAAGATTTAATCTTTTCTGAACTGGGTTCAAGAACAGTGTTAGTGAAGACACCATTCACGACAAACCCAAATCACATTTGATATTAAATACAAGGCTCTGAATAGAAAATATCCCGGCTTATATTCAATATCAAATTCTACGATTAACAAATGTCGTATTGGAAATAACGATATAAATGTATATATCTTTCAAATTTCCATAACAACATCTGCATAATCCCGAATTCCAACATCGAAATATTCCGAAGACAATTTCGATTCAAATCCACTCCAATGCAATCATTGGAAATTCTGGTTATTTTTAAAACCCTTTTCAAATTCAATTTATTTATTTAAAAATAAATAGAATTATAATTCTTGTTCAAAACTAGTTCATTTCGATAAAAATCTATTTTTATCTTTTCAAATAGGGAGTTTTTCATCCCAATTCTTTCTAAATCATTTCTTATGATTTTAAAAAAATTATTACTATTTTTAATAATTTTATTAAGGCCCGTACAGTCGATTTCCATCAATGGCCATCGAACTGCACTTACAACGGCCTTTTTCGAATTTGATTTGGACGTAACTCCAAATCCAACCGTTAGATTTCAAATTTCTAATATTTGCTAGAAAGCTCTTTTCAATACGAACCCAACGGTTCCGGTTTTAGGAGAATCCGACGGTCGGATCTCCCGTAATGTCCGTTTGAAATAAATGGTCGAAATTTACGAACTGCCGCGGCGCGGCGCGTTCTATTCAGGCCATTATATTATATATATAATATATATAATATATATTTCGTCGATTCTATTTAAAACGAATTATATAAATAGTTTTAAATTCGTTTCAAAAGCAATTTCAACTTCCTTTTCAATTCAAATCAAAATTGAATTCTTCTTTATAAATTCGTTTTAAAATTCATTTCCATTCAATTCAAATTTCAATTCAATTTGAATTCATTTCAATTCGCTTTCAATTCAATTTGAATTCGTTTTCAATTCATTTCATTTCGAAATCGTTTTCAATTCAATTCATTTCGAAATCGTTTTCAATTCATTTCATTTCGAAATCGTTTTATATTCAATTCATTTCGAAATCGTTTTCAATTCATTTCATTTCGAAATCGTTTTCAATTCAATTCATTTCGAAATCTTTTTATATTCAATTCATTTCGAAATCGTTTTCAATTCATTTCATTTCGAAATCGTTTTCAATTCAATTCATTTCGAAATCTTTTTATATTCAATTCATTTCAAAATGAATAAAATCGATATAAATATCGTTCACGTCAAAATGGCGTCAATCTAATCAACACGGCTTCATAAATTTCTATTTTCAAATATTCTATTTCAAATATTTCCTTTTCAAAATAGTTGTTATTATCAAAATATTTCGTTCAACACATGACCAATCTCAATGAATGAGTACTGTCAACACATGAACTTTTATTTTATATCGATAAAGGTGAAAATTTTATTACTAAAATATTTCGTTCAACACATGACCAATCTCAATGAATGAGTACTGTCAACACATGAACTTTTATTTTATATCGATAAAGGTGAAAATTTTATTACTAAAATATTTCGTTCAACACATGACCAATCTCAATGAATGAGTACTGTCAACACATGAACTTTTTATTTTATAATATTCTTTATTTTTCAAATTGGAATGAGGCCCAATCAATTACCATATAAAGTTAATTATATGAATTTTCATACATTACACACATATAATGGCATTGAAAAATAATCAACCATCAACCAAAGTGCACTACACTGTATAAGCATCAAATATAGATATCTAACGCTTATAGCAGCCTGTCAATCAATCGATCGACATATTTAATAAATCAGGATGAGTGAACTGCATATTTCATCCTAACACCCGTGTGGGGTTTTCAAACAATCAAACAAATATTTTATTCGTGCAGTTGGGCGATGTGTAAAATTTATCGACCCAATCAATGTCCTTCAAATAGGTGTACATAAACAAACCGCCTGGTTCGTAAATGAATATTTATTTTATTCACATTCACTATATTCATATTCACGTTAAAAATTATATTTTTAACGATTAAACATTTTATTCCAACATATGAATTTCTATTATTCATTTACACAAATAAAATGATATTTTTATTTTCTAACATATTTTAGAAAATTTCGGCGGCATAACGGCACGATACTAGAAACGGGACAAGGCCTAGCCTTATCCCCGGTCTAGTGAAGGCCCACGCCATTCACACATCAATCATATCAATTTCAATTTCACCAAAACAATCCAATCCAAATCAAATAATCTAACCAACTACACAACCAATCAAACAAGTCCATGGTCTGTGGACGGGTGTCGGGTGCTTCTAATAAGCACCGTCTGCATCCTAGTATATATATATATATAACTAGAAAAAGTAGAATTTGAGTGAGAAGTTCTCACCGATAGCTATCCTAACTCCACGGCACTTCTAATGCAGGAAATCTTCACTGTGCTCCCAACGCAGTCTGTTTCACGAAGTACATGTTAAAATTTATATTTTAACATCGCTACTTTCTATATCAAAGTTATATTTTTTTACTTCACAAACCGATATGGAAAAATCTAATTTTTCTTCGCTACTTCTTATATATAAAATCGAATTTTCACTTCGAAGTTCTATATAAAAATCGAATTTTTACTTCGAAATTCAACATATAAAAATCATATTTTTAATTCGAAGTTCAACATATAAAAATCATATTTTTAATTCGAAGTTCAACATATAAAAATCATATTTTTAATTCGAAGTTCAACATATAAAAATCATATTTTTAATTCGAAGTTCAACATATAAAAATCATATTTTTAATTCGAATAAAAATCCTATCTTTTCTGTAAATCAACTGTATAAAAATACGATCTTTTCACCTTTCAAAATACGATCTTTTTCCATTTAAAATTCAAATCAGTTTTCTTTTTAAAGTAAAATAAAAAAAATCAGTTTTCTTTTTAAAGTAAAATAAAAAAAATCAGTTTTCTTTATAAAGTAAAATAAAAAAAATCAGTTTTCTTTTCAAAGTAGAATAAAAAAAATCAGTTTTCTTTTCAAAGTAAAATAAAAAAAATCAGTTTTCTAGAATTAAATAAAAATAAAATACAATAAAATACTTACAAAGAGGAGGGGATCGCAGGAGGTCAGATTAGGGGAGGAGAGAGAAGCGCGAGGTGGTGGGCGAGTTGACTGGAGGGCGTCGTCGGTCACTTGCGGATAGGAGGCGCGGCCTCCAACTACGGCGTGGGGAGAATCGAGATGGGGTTTGGGGTATCGAAGGGTTTCGAGGAGGGAGACGCGGGGAGATGGAGGCTGGGGAGTGTGAGGCGCCGTTGATCGGAGGGGAGGGGGAGCGGCCATCGCCAGTGACAGGTCAACCGGGGGAGGGGCTAGCGGGTCGGGTTTTAGTTAGGTTTTTTTTTTTTATTCTGAGAAGAGTGAGAGTATAGAAGGGAGAGGGACTTTATATATTATTAGTTTATTTATTTTTATTTTCAAAAAGCAACTTAAAATTTCGAACTCGAAATCAAGCCCACCGCCTGCCGACCATAGCGTTTTACCCCCATTCCGAACACAATGGGATATGTATCGCAAGTCGATTTGACCGTTTCGATTGGTTTCCGTTGAATTTACATTTAAATCATTATATTGAATTTTAAACGTACCTTTCAAATTACCGGGGCCACATACTAACTAGAAAAATTCCTGAAAAATATTTTCTAACTTCGTATTGACGATACGGTCCTAACAAAACTAGTTTCGTCGAATTCCGAGACCGTTAGAAAAATGGCCAATTTCCAGTCGATTAAAATCAACTGAAATGGTCAAAACACGTTTTCCTTTACCACGCTCACATATTGATTCGAAAAATTATGAAATTTGAAACCTAGCAATAATTCGACATCACGGACCCAACAAAACTGGTTTCGTCGAAATCCGAGGTCGTTTGCAAAATGTCAATTTTTAAGGGCCGAAATTCTATAGCGACTATTCAGAATTTTCAACTGGACATATCTTTTGATTCCCGCTATGAACTCTTGATTTTCCGGATTCGTTGGAAAGATATTCACTATTAGATTCCATTATTTTTGGTTTCATTAAAATCCGGATTGTTTTGCACCCGGTACATTCAATTGAAGTTTGAAATCGAATTATCGAACTACCGCGCCATTTTCTATTCTATTTATAATTATATATAAATATTTATATTCTAACGACGATGCGTATAAATATATACGTTGGAATTATATCCAAATAAATTTCTCGTCGATATTATTTAAAATAATTCATTTTAAATAATCAAAATTCGCAAAAAATGACAAAATAAAAATTTTAAACTGGCCCAGATTTTCCGGGTTGTTACAATCTCCCCCACTTAAAACTTTTCGTCCCCGAAAAGGAACAAAGTCGAAAGTGGTTTGATTATCAACTCTACGTTCGATCTGGCTTCCATTCTCCAACTCTTTAGTTTCTGAGAATTTCCAAAAATTCAAAAATTTGGCTAACACCCTAAATTTTCGAAAAATTTCGCCATAACCTCCCCTGCACCGGGAGCATCGGGGAATTTCAAATAGCTTCCCCGGTCCTTCAGATCTCAAAAAGAAAAGGCCAAGCGGCTAGCCAATAGGCTCACAAAATCATCATCACCCAAGCAAAACAGGAAATAATGTAGTAAACATGTACCTATTTGTCGGGCAAACAAATTTTATTCTCTGCTCTAGCCTCCTTGCTATGACCTGTTCAATGTAAGTATATGTATATGCAAGCAAATGCGACCAATTTTCAATATCGTTCAATATTCGATTCAATTAGGCTAATGGTTCAAAATTAGCAAACAAATGAACAAACAACACAAACATCAATCAATTAGTGGATTAGAGTTTCAAATTCATAATTTTGATACATATGTAACAAATCATGTTTTTGATGCCAATTCACAACAATGTGCTCCTAACTATATAAGTTTTGGTTCTCACACCAGTCAATTGGAAATTTATAGAAATCTCACTTTCGTTACTTGAAGATACATACTGGCGACAGTGCCCCGTTACCAGAATTATCCCCGGGAACTAGAGTATGATTCTATAACTATCCAGTATATTAAAACTTCGAATACACGTTTGCAAGACATATATGCAAAATCTTTATATATCGGATTGTCCAAATTAATATAAATAAATAATCAAATACGAATAATTGATTTTAAATTTTCAAAACAAAATTGGCTTTCATTTTAAAAATATACTCTTCACACTCGTTCTAGGATACTACTGATCTTATCTCTAACGAGTCATTCTCATTGGATATTACTAATCCAATATCTGATGAATTCTTTCGTATGGTTCTAATGTGTCTTGTTCTCTGAGCTTTGTAAACCAAAGCTCTGATACCAACTGTGACGGCAAGGAATTTCGCTCGGTCCGAACCAGTCGCTAAACCGATTCAGGCCGTTCGAAACGCCCTATCGTTTGAGAACAGGACAAAACAGAACGCATACAGAAGAACATTTCATTGTATATTACAACAATACATCAGATTACAAGAATATACAGAGTATAAATGAATAAATATTACACAGAAATATCAGAGATTTAAATTACATTTAAATACATAGCAGCGGAAAATAATACAATACACAACTATAAGTAGATATACGGATACAAAGCTTTCCGGATATCGTTCCAGCTGTAAACCAGGATCCTGTGAATATAAATCTGCAAAACCAAAACTACTAGCTGCCCGTGTCAAAATAAGGGCACCCAGAGTTTAGGTTAAAACAATAAACTCCAGGTCAGTCATGTGACTGGTGTGAGAACTAAAACAGTTATTAATCTTTATTTTAAAACATTAGGTAAATCGAGGGACCACGCCGTATAACACGGAACGGGTTTCCTCCCAAGAATACCAGTGCATAAAACAAACAGCGCAATGCTAAATAAAGAAAAATGAAGCTGTTATAAGACCCAGGTCCCATCACACAATGCAACGCAGTCGAGGATAGGGTTTTCCCTTATAACAGCCAAAGAATGCTTGATACGTTTAAAACAAATCATTTGATACTATTATAAGTGCATAGTGTATAAAACCACTTCAAATCATAAGTATCAATCATAGGCGGCATGAGCGCCCCATCCCACTATGTCGCCATATATAGGTTATACAATCGAAATCGCAAAGTCCCGTATTTGGAAATTGGACTTCCATCTATGAACCGAGGCAAAAGATAGTCCTCAACCGATTCGAGACTGTCTAGCCCGAGCCTCAGGAACAGCCGCAACTGCCCCTTGGATCGTCAGGGCCGGTCCACCGATGTGGATTATTATGCCTGAACACTACGTCTCCCCACACTATGGGGTGTAAGTCTGGTCCGTCAGCCGACCAGAATGCATCGGCCGAAACCGATATAACCGAGGCGCCTCGCAACCGCAACAACCACATAAGTCAAACTCGTCAGGGCGTGTAAAACCACTGACGCCACTTCTAGCTAGAAAGAAACGCAAGTCCTCCCTGAGGTCCGTCTCCCGTTTTTGGTTCATACCGGGTGTGAAACATGCGAGGTAAATGTTACACAAAGCTACGCCACAAAGGCCGTGCTTTGATCATCACCACAAGACTTTGCTTTTCAACAGAAGCCTCGATCAGTTGCCACTTAGGCATGCCACACAGGCAATTCACTCCATGCGTTTGATGTCCATCAATATATAACCCCTGAGCTCGTACGTCTCAGAGAAGGGCGTTAAGCAAGAGAATAAATTCTCCGCCGCCAAACAGATATACATTTAATAGAGATCAATCACACGGACTAAAATCCAATGTCAGACACACAGTCCATTTACAAGTCCGTTCTGGGTCTGAACGAAACCGGAGGCACCTAGTACCCCGCATATCCATCGATCTCCAAGTACGTCTGGACGATCACTAACTGTTTCCATCTTCTTGGGTGTACAGCCCAATCAAGATCATCAGTAATTACCCAAACGACGTGAAGACTTCCGGTCTTCGACCATCGTCTTCATCTTCGACTTATCGTCGTATCAGTTATTCAGAATGGGATAAACCCGGTCTTTCCGAATAACTCGCGTATATTTTAAATAAGTGTTACATAAACGCAACATACGCCTCATTCCAATCCATTAGTCACTAACCGTAAATTAATCAAGAGAATAATTCCCCAAATATTAACCCCGATGGCCGAAACCAACATCAGATCAATATCCAGAAAACCATTCTGCTTGGCTAACCGAAAGTTAGTTTCTAAATTTCACATTCATAGGGAAAGGTTCCCATTAATTTTATCCAAGATAAATTCCTTGAATTTATTCTTTATTCTATTTTTGAATCTCAATTCAAAACTAGTCGGGATTAGCGAACCTTACCGAAGTAATCATTTGTTTTAATTTCCCAATCCCAACCTATTCATCCCATGAAGTAAAACTGGTAATACTTCATATCTAACACCACAGTGTTATTGGTAAATTCAATTACCATTTCACGTTCAAATCTAATTAAAGATTTAGCTATCGCCCGGAGCAAAACTGGTGATACTCCATTTCGATTATTTCAATCTAATTAAAGACTCATTAAAACTCCACTTAGTTTTAATCTTTAATTGGGTTAAAGAATCAATGTCATTTAAAACACAGTTCACGATAAACCCAAAATCACATTCCATTAATTATCGGGTTAAAGAACAAGTGTTATTTAAAACACTGTTCACGATAAACCCAAAAATCAATACCAATTCAATTCCAATTAAATATCATTTAATTGGTACACTTCATTAAATCTAAATAAAAAGATTTAATCTTTTCTCAACTGGGTTCAAGAACAGTGTTAGTGAAGACACCATTCACGACAAACCCAAATCACATTTGATATTAAATACAAGGCTCTGAATAGAAAATATCCCGGCTTATATTCAATATCAAATTCTACGATTAACAAATGTCGTATTGGAAATAACGATATAAATGTATATATCTTTCAAATTTCCATAACAACATCTGCATAATCCCTAATTCCAACATCGAAATATTCCGAAGACAATTTCGATTCAAATCCACTCCAATGCAATCATTGGAAATTCTGGTTATTTTTAAAACCCTTTTCAAATTCAATTTATTTATTTAAAAATAAATAGAATTATAATTCTAGTTCAAAACTAGTTCATTTCGATAAAAATCTATTTTTATCTTTTCAAATAGGGAGGTTTTCATCCCAATTCTTTCTAAATCATTTCTTATGATTTTACACAAATTATTACTATTTTTAATAATTTTATTAAGGCCCGTACAGTCGATTTCCATCAATGGCCATCGAACTGCACTTACAGCGGCCTTTTTCGAATTTGATTTGGACGTAACTCCAAATCAAACCGTTAGATTTCAAATTTCTAATATTCGCTAGAAAGCTCTTTTCGATACGAACCCAACGGTTCCGGTTTTAGGAGAATCCGACGGTCGGATCTCCCGTAATGTCCGTTTGAAATAAATGGTCGAAATTTACGAACTGCCGCGGCGCGGCGCGTTCTATTCAGGCCATTATATTATATATATAATATATATTTCGTCGATTCTATTTAAAACGAATTATATAAATAGTTTTAAATTCGTTTCAAAAGCAATTTCAACTTCCTTTTCAATTCAAATCAAAATTGAATTCTTCTTTATAAATTCGTTTTAAAATTCATTTCCATTCAATTCAAATTTCAATTCAATTTGAATTCATTTCAATTCGCTTTGAATTCAATTTGAATTCGTTTTCAATTCATTTCATTTCGAAATCGTTTTCAATTCAATTCATTTCGAAATCGTTTTCAATTCATTTCATTTCGAAATCGTTTTATATTCAATTCATTTCGAAGTCGTTTTCAATTCATTTCATTTCGAAATCGTTTTCAATTCAATTCATTTCGAAATCTTTTTATATTCAATTCATTTCGAAATTGTTTTCAATTCATTTCATTTCGAAATCGTTTTCGATTCAATTCATTTCGAAATCTTTTTATATTCAATTCATTTCAAAATGAATAAAATCGATATAAATATCGTTCACGTCAAAATGGCGTCAATCTAATCAACACGGCTTCATAAATTTCTATTTTCAAATATTCTATTTCAAATATTTCCTTTTCAAAATAGTTGTTATTATCAAAATATTTCGTTCAACACATGACCAATCTCAATGAATGAGTACTGTCAACACATGAACTTTTATTTTATATCGATAAAGGTGAAAATTTTATTACTAAAATATTTCGTTCAACACATGACCAATCTCAATGAATGAGTACTGTCAACACATGAACTTTTATTTTATATCGATAAAGGTGAAAATTTTATTACTAAAATATTTCGTTCAACACATGACCAATCTCAATGAACGAGTACTGTCAACACATGAACTTTTTATTTTATAATATTCTTTATTTTTCAAATTGGAATGAGGCCCAATCAATTACCATATAAAGTTAATTATATGGATTTTCATACATTACACACATATAATGGCATTGAAAAATAATCAACCATCAACCAAAGTGCACTACACTGTATAAGCATCAAATATAGATATCTAGCGCTTATAGCAGCCTGTCAATCAATCGATCGACATATTTAATAAATCAGGATGAGTGAACTGCATATTTCATCCTAACACCCGTGTGGGGTTTTCAAACAATCAAACAAATATTTTATTCGTGCAGTTGGGCGATGTGTAAAATTTATCGACCCAATCAATGTCCTTCAAATAGGTGTACATAAACAAACCGTCTGGTTCGTAAATGAATATTTATTTTATTCACATTCACTATATTCATATTCACGTTAAAAATTATATTTTTAACGATTAAACATTTTATTCCAACATATGAATTTCTATTATTCATTTACACAAATAAAATGATATTTTTATTTTCTAACATATTTTAGAAAATTTCGGCGGCATAACGGCACGATACTAGAAACGGGACAAGGCCTAGCCTTATCCCCGGTCTAGTGAAGGCCCACGCCATTCACACATCAATCATATCAATTTCAATTTCACCAAAACAATCCAATCCAAATCAAATAATCTAACCAACTACACAACCAATCAAACAAGTGCATGGTCTGTGGACGGGTGTCGGGTGCTTCTAATAAGCACTGTCTGCATCCTAGTATATATATATATATAACTAGAAAAAGTAGAATTTGAGTGAGAAGTTCTCACCGATAGCTATCCTAACTCCACGGCACTTCTAATGCAGGAAATCTTCACTGTGCTCCCAACGCAGTCTGTTTCACGAAGTACATGTTAAAATTTATATTTTAACATCGCTACTTTCTATATCAAAGTTATATTTTTTTACTTCACAAACCGATATGGAAAAATCTAATTTTTCTTCGCTACTTCTTATATATAAAATCGAATTTTCACTTCGAAGTTCAATATATAAAAATCGAATTTTTACTTCGAAGTTCAACATATAAAAATCATATTTTTAATTCGAAGTTCAACATATAAAAATCATATTTTTAATTCGAAGTTCAACATATAAAAATCATATTTTTAATTCGAAGTTCAACATATAAAAATCATATTTTTAATTCGAAGTTCAACATATAAAAATCATATTTTTAATTCGAAGTTCAACATATAAAAATCATATTTTTAATTCGAAGTTCAACATATAAAAATCATATTTTTAATTCGAAGTTCAACATATAAAAATCATATTTTTAATTCGAATAAAAATCCTATCTTTTCTGTAAATCAACTGTATAAAAATACGATCTTTTCACCTTTCAAAATACGATCTTTTTCCATTTAAAATTCAAATCAGTTTTCTTTTTAAAGTAAAATAAAAAAAATCAGTTTTCTTTTTAAAGTAAAATAAAAAAAATCAGTTTTCTTTTTAAAGTAAAATGAAAAAAATCAGTTTTCTTTTCAAAGTAGAATAAAAAAAATCTGTTTTCTTTTCAAAGTAAAATAAAAAAAATCAGTTTTCTCGAATTAAATAAAAATAAAATACAATAAAATACTTACAAAGAGGAGGGGATTGCAGGAGGTCAGATTAGGGGAGGAGAGAGAAGCGCGAGGTGGTGGGCGAGTTGACTGGAGGGCGGCGTCGGTCAGTGGCGGATAGGAGGCGCGGCCTCCAACTACGGCCTAGGGAGAATCGAGATGGGGTTTGGGGTATCGAAGGGTTTCGAGGAGGGAGACGCGGGGAGATGGAGGCTGGGGAGTGTGAGGCGCCGTCGATCGGAGGGGAGGGGGAGCGGCCATCGCCAGTGACAGGTCAACCGGGGGAGGGGCTAGCGGGTCGGGTTTTAGTTAGGTTTTTTTTTTATTCTGAGAAGAGTGAGAGTATAGAAGGGAGAGGGACTTTATATATTATTAGTTTATTTATTTTTATTTTCAAAAAGCAACTTAAAATTTCGAACTCGAAATCAAGCCCACCGCCTGCCGACCATAGTGTTTTACCCCCATTCCGAACACAATGGGATATGTATCGCAAGCCGATTTGACCGTTTCGATTGGTTTCCATTGAATATACATTTAAATCATTATATTGAATTTTAAACGTACCTTTCAAATTACCGGGGCCACATACTAACTAGAAAAATTCCTGAAAAATATTTTCTAACTTCGTATTGACGATACGGTCCTAAAAAAACTAGTTTCGTCGAATTCCGAGACCGTTAGAAAAATGGCCAATTTCCAGTCGATTAAAATCAACTGAAATGGTCAAAACACGTTTTCCTTTACCACGCTCACATATTGATTCGAAAAATTATGAAATTTGAAACCTAGCAATAATTCGACATCACGGACCCAACAAAACTGGTTTCGTCGAAATCCGAGGCCGTTTGCAAAATGTCCATTTTTAAGGGCCGAAATTCTATAGCGACTATTCAGAATTTTCAACTGGACATATCTTTTGATTCCCGCTATGAAATCTTGATTTTCCAGATTCGTTGGAAAGATATTCACTATTTGATTCCATTATTTTTGGTTTCATTAAAATCCGGATTGTTTTGCACCCGGTACATTCAATTGAAGTTTGAAATCGAATTATCGAACTACCGCGCCATTTTCTATTCTATTTATAATTATATATAAATATTTATATTCTAACGACGACGCGTATAAATATATACGTTGGACTTATATTCAAATAAATTTCTCGTCGATATTATTTAAAATAATTCATTTTAAATAATCAAAATTCGCAAAAATTGACAAAATAAAAATTTTAAACTGGCCCAGATTTTCCGGGTTGTTACAGAAGGCTTGGTTTTTGCAGCACCCAATCCAAACGATTCATCATCTTTCATATTTTTCGATCTACCCCTACTTCTCTTAATACTTCAAAATAACCCTTCTTTTTAATCCAACCCCTAATTCTTTAAATATCCCTTCCTTCCAACAGTTACCCCTATTTTTTAACTACTGTGGGTTGGTTTTTGCAGCACCCAATCCAAATGATTCATCATCTTTCATATTTGTCGATCTACCCCTACTATGCTTAAACTACCCATACTTCTCTTAATACTTCAAAACCGTCCTTATTTTTAATCCAACCCCTAATTCTCTAAATAGCACTTACTTCGAAGAATTGCCCCTATTTTTTAATACTTGTGAAGGGTTGGATTTTGTAGCACCCAATCCAAATTATTCATCATCCATCATATTTGTCGATCTACCCCTACTATGCTAAAACTACACTTACTTATCTTAATACTTCAAAACATTCCTTCTTTTTAATGGTACCCCTAATTCTCTAAATATCCATTCCTTCCAACAATTACCCCTATCTTTTAACTTCTGCGAAGGGTTGGTTTTTGCAGCACCCAATCCAAATGATTCATCGTCTTTCATATTTGTTGATCTGCCCCTACTATGCTTAAACTACCTATACTACTCTTAATACTTCAAAACAACCCTTCTTTTTAATCATACGCCTAATCCTCTAAATAGCCCTTACTTCCAGAAACTACGCCTATCTTTTTAATTTTGTGAAAGGTTGGGTTTTGCAGCACCCAATCCAAACGATTCATAATCTTTCATATTTGTCGATCTACCCCTACTATGCTTAAACTACCTCTACTTCCCTTATTACTTCAAAACAACCCTTCATTTTAATCCGACCCCTAATTCTATAAATAGCCCTTCTTTCTAACAATCACCCTATTTTTTAACCACTGTGAATGGTTGGCTTTTGCAGCACCCAATCCTAACGATTCGTCAATGTCGATCTACCCCTATTATGCTTAATCTACCGAACTTCTCTTAATACTTCAAAATAGCCTTTCTTTTTAATCCTACCCCTAATTCTCTAAATAGTCCTTACTTCCAACAATTACCCTTATTTTTTAACTACTGTTAAGGGTTGGTCTTTGCAGCATTCAATCCAAACGATTCATCATCTTTCATATTTGTCGATCTACCACTACTTCTCTTAATACTTCAAAACAACCCTTCATTTTAATCCTACCCCTAATTCTCTAAATATCCCTTCTTTCCAACAATTACCACTATTTTTTAACTACTGTGAAGGGTGGGTTTTTGTAGCACCCAATCCAAATGATTCAGCATCTATCATATTTGTCGATCTACCCCTACTACGGTTAAACTACCCGTACTTTTCTTAATACTTCAAAACAGTCCTTCTTTTTAATTCTACCCCTAATTCTATAAATAGCCCTTACTTCCAACAAATACCCCTACTTTTTTACTCTTGTTAAGGGTTGGTTTTTGGAGCACCCAATCCAAAATATTCATCATCTTTCATATTTGTCGATCTACCCTTACTATGCTTAAACTGCCCCTACTTCTCTAATTACTTCAAAATAGTCCTTCTTTTTAATCCTACACCTAATTCTCTAAATAGCCATTCCTACCAACAATTACCCATATTTTTTTTGCTTCAGTGAAGGGTTGGTTTTTGCAGCACCCAAACCAAATGATTCATCATCTTTCATATTTGTCGAACTACCCTTACTATGCTTAAACTACCCATATTTCTCATAATACTTCAAAACAGCCATTTTTTTCAATCCTACCCCTAGTTCTCTAAATAGCCTTTACTTCCAAAAATCACGCATATCTTTTTACTTCTGTGAAGGGTTGGTTTTTGCAGCACCCAATCCAAACTATTCATAATCTTTCATATTTGTCGATCTACCCCTACTATGCTTAAACTATCCCTATTTCTCTTAGTACTTCAAAACAACCCTTCTTTTTAATCCTACCCCTAATTCTCTAAATAGTCCTTCCAATAAATATCCCTCTTGTTGACGGTAAAAAATGTCGTAAACACCAAAGATTGCTAATTACTAGGAATTATAAATATGGCCGCATAGACAAGAACATATTATAGAACATAAACAGTAAATAACACAAGAGATTTATAGTGGTTCAGCCTCAGGGAGGGCGTACGTCCACTTTGAAGAGTTGTAGGAATTTTATTGATCACTTGAAAGATTACAAGGCTGAGATCCTATCATTACATTCATTGACTATGATATATGAAGCTACAATAGTCATATTTGCTAGAATTAGTAAAATGGACAAGTTTTCCCTTCTTCTTCCTCAAAGAGGAGATGCCATTAATGAAGCTTTATGGAGGTCTCAAAGCCCAAGAATCTCTCCCTTTTGAATTGTGAGTTAGTGGGGTATTTATAGGTAGTGGTTAGGTAGGGGTCAGGTAGGAGTAGGTAGAAATGGGGACCATCTTCAGTAAATTTGCGCCTCCAACTGTCAGCCACGGAAAATTCGTAACTGGGTGGAGGTATGAAATTTCGCACCTGCTAGGTGCGAAATTTCGCACCACCTAGGTACGAAATTTCATAACTGCTAGGTACAAAATTTCGTGCCTGCTAGGTACGACATTTCGTACCTTCAAGGTACGAAATTTCGTACCTAGGAGGTACGAAATTTCGCACCTTGGCAGGGTTCGAAGTTTTTTTGGAGGGGACGTGGCCGAGGTTCATTGGCGCGGCATGTTTGTTCTTTTGGGGCGTCGAAGCTCCTCAGCACAAAGTGAAGGAATCCATCATTTAGCTAGTCCAAAGTGAAGGAATCTGAGCTTCCAGCATGGAGAAAATCGGATGAATCGGGCGGTGCCCACAGTATCGACCTAACCGGTTAGGTCGATCGCCGCTGGGACTGTGGGGCCCCGGACCCCCACCGATGCTGCTCCCAGACCTGCTTGACGGCTCGCCTTTGGCTTGGAGCATGGCTCGCCTTCAACTCGGATGCGGACAGGTACTGATGGAGGTTGCGTCCGAGGGATGCGACATCCTGCGAGTGGCCAGAATCGAGTCTTCTGATACTGACACCCGGATGATATTGGCGACAGCTCCGGGCTGCAAAATCACGCGATATGTCGAGTCGAGCGTGTCTTGAGTACTTTTGGTGACCGGACCAAAAGGCCGATTAACATTTGCCCCCCAAAGTACGTCTTGTCTTGACATGATGTGCTTTGGAATGAAAGTTGAGATGATAGTCGGGTTGCAAATTTATCCTGCAAGTTATAGGAAAGACATGTTAGTTAGCGGGCATGCTCATTGGTAAATTGTGAGCAAGCCGCTATTGGTCTGGTGTAGCACTCGCATTGCTTAGTAGCCGCATAGTTCTGTCGTTGCGCGTTTTAGGCGACTTGACACTTGCGGGGGATGTGCGTACGTGGGCGCTTTGATGATTGAGCATTTGGTGAGTATGCAAGTGGTCGTTGAGTCATGATTGACTTGGTAGCCAGTGCTTCAAAGATAAGTGGATGTAGCCGTATTAAGGTGTACGATCTCGAATTCCGACCTTGGAACGTTCGTTTGGGGCATACCGATCCCCTGATTGTAGTTACTTCCTTTCTCCTCTTTTCCGGATGGAAAATCATTGTAGGGCTTGAAGGATGCCAAAATACTTCTTTTGTACTTTGGTTGCTTGAGGTATTGTTAGGTTTTTGGGAGAAGGGAAGAGAGATGTGGAAAGTAAGACGGCTTTCGGATCTAGTGCCTAAGAACATGGAGAGGTGGATCTTGGGAAACGGGATTAGGAATTTGGATAAAGGTTGCCAAGCATGTGTGAATACGGGATTGGGCTTTGCGTCACAAATCCTTATTAAATCTTTCACACTCTTTAGGAGTTCGAATCTTGGTTGAGGAGATGACAACTAAGCCGACGTGTGGGAGCATGAGACATAACTTCGCACTCCCACGACTTTGTCGATCCCTTTCTTCGATGTTGAGTTTGTAAACTTTAACCTTTGCATGGCACCATATGAGCGGACAATGATTAGTGATTTTTGGTCTCACGACTTGGTCCTCAAGGAATGTACCTGCTTGGATTGCCAGCTAGAATGCTTGTGTAAGATATCGACACATAGTTAAGCAATTAATCTTGGGATCCGATCAATAACCTAACCATGATGTGGTCGCATCTTAACTTAGGCGTTGCACTGGCGGTTGGCGATGGCCGTGGCTTTGGTTATTGAGGCTAAAGGTTGCCACCATGTTCCGGAGCGTCATCTTTTTATGGAGTCCGGGTAATGATGGAAGCCGAGAAGCCTCCAAGGCCTGAACTCTGGCTCCGGATTTCCTTCGTTGCAAGGTGAAGGTGCTCTAAAGATGGTGGTTCTGTTGGATGATGTGAAGACGATGCCAGTGTAGAGACTTTAGGGGATTTGATTGGGTGTTGAGATTGCCAGGCCGGTGTGACAATCCGTAGAGGGTTGCCCCAAGCCCAGGTATCTACTAGATTCTTCTCAACGTCAGATATGAGCTAGCAGGCTCAGATCGTTGCTTAATGTTTCATGCCTGGTCAGTAATTGAAGTTGAACTTAACACAATTGTTTTGCGAATGATTCTGGAAATGAACTTATTCGGACTGATTGCTCGGATACGTGCGCAAGATGCAGGCATATGGTCGATTCGTTAGTCTCCAACCCAATTATGTTGGGGTCTTTATCAGATTCGGAAAATGGTGCTGACGTTTGTCGGTAATTACTGCCATAGTTATCCGAAATTGGTGTCGTCGCCGCGTTTCGATGCGCTTGTAGGTATTCATCGAGGGGTGTGAGTTAGCTTCTTGTTGCGTGTAAGTATGTGTTTGCTGGCAGGGCGCTGAGACCTTGCGAACCCAATGAACAGGCCATGGAAACCCGAGAACTTGCAATGAAATATGGATTTTTCAATTTGCGTGTTGAGAATTTATCTAAGTTCTATAGTTCCTCGGGGAACTTCGATCGTATTGCTTCCTTTGCCCTTCGGTTCGGGCCTCTATGCCAGGTTTGCCTAGTACTACCGGGAGGTTAGAAGTTTCCAAGAACCAAGGTTTTGGGTTTGGGTCCTTCTCGTGGCGAGGAGTAAGTTCCTCCTTAGAATAGTTGCCCCCACGGCTGTGGCGATGGAAAGGCTAGCGCGGAAGCTGGTGGAGATCCTCCTTAGGTCCTGCGATGAGTAAACCAGTGTAGGGATGAGTAGGAGACTACCCCCATGCTCGTGTGCTTGCCCTTTGAGAGGAGGTTATGCCAGGCTTTGCCCCATACTTCCTCAAGCATTCGGGTCCTTGTTGTAGTCACAGTGGAAAAAATCTGGAGAAGTAGCAGAACCCATGGCTTTGGGGTCCCATGTTTGTGTGCTCCTCCTTGGAGGAGGAGAAGTTGTGGCTGGCCGAAGTGCTCATGCAACGGGCGTAGCTGGTGTAAGTGTGCGAACAATGCAAGCTACGGTGGTAGATCAGGAAACCAGGCTGGTAGCAAATTTGGAGGAGCCGGAAGGGAAGAGGGACAGCATGAGGCTGCCTGCCATACAAGATGCACGGGCAAAGTCTAGTCAGGATGCCCAGGAGAAATCTGCCGCAGTGGTAGCAAAAAGGTAGGCTGATGCTGAAGCGAAGAAGGATAGGGCCTCTGAGCAGGCTAGGAATAAGGAGAGCTTCCGGTGATGCCTGCTAGAAGAGGGCGAGAGGTCACTTAGCACACTTGTAGCGGATGCCATTACGTGGCTCCGTGCCAGGCACTTAGCTGATTGGAAGACTGCCGAAGATTCCGAGAAGAGAGCGGAGTTAGGCACCAAGAAGGCTTGGGAAGACACCTATGCTGGATTGGCCCTTGCTTCTTACATCATCCCTAAGTCGTTGCCATGTGTTGCTCTCGGGGAGGCTATGATGATTACAAGCGGCGGGGATGATGGCGGAAGGTGCGCATCGATGCCTAATGAATCCAATACTCTTGTGTAGAGTAGAGGAGGAGGAAGCGGTTCTAGAAGGAAATGGCCCATCATTGGTGGTGACCTGCCGGTATCGAACCTGTATAGACGAAAGAAAAGAAAAGAAAAGGATGAGTAGCATCAATAATTGTTAAAGGAATTAAAGATGCCTTGGGTTCGATGAACCAATAGTATATGCGAGTGCGGTCCTTGCTTTTGGTCCTTGAAGACATGGTGTGGTATTCATGAATACCCTGTCATCAGAGAGAAGAGATGTTAGACATGTAGTCTGTTTAATGTGTGTCTGTGTGTGAAATGGAATATGAATTAGTAAAGATCACATTTTGTTTTAAGCGTTCGAACGTTCTTCTCATGTTTTCCGGCATCCCGTACTTGCATAAGCGTACTTGCTGTTACACCAACAGGAATGTGATCGGAGACCGCGCTCTAGGTTGTTTTTCTAGAGGGGTGAGACAGAGTACCGTGCTCTGGGTTGTTGTTCCAGAGGGGTGAGACAGAGTACCGCGCTCTAGGTTGTTGTTCTAGAGGGGTGAGATAGAGCGCAGGCTTCTAGTAAGTTTCCTTCAGCTTAGGAAACCCGTAGTTTGTGAAGTCAGGCTAGAGCACCTATTGTTTTTTCTTGGGTTGCCCGGGGTTAATCCCAAGAGTAGCGGAGGCGTATGACGTCACATTATGTGGTCCGTCCAGAGGGTGGCCCTCCCGTCATTCATCAGGTTCGAGCAAGTGACGGCGTCGTTTATTCGCCGGAGAAAAGCTCTGATCTTCAGCACGTACGGTCCGGTCGTAGCCATGAGCTGCACCTAAGCCTTTAGGGCTTCGGGGAAACGATTTAACGTCGGTCTCGGTGCTGTGACGAGATTCGATAGGTACCCGCAGCCAAGGGGAAGTGTACATCGCTCCCAACTGTATGTTGGGTAGCCCCAAGTCGCGTGGGACTTAGGCGAACGATTCGAGTCAGAGGTTATTTATACTCGGTCGCGCCGCGGGCCGGCGACTCGAGTGGCTTGGCCGATTCCCATGCTCGGGGCTTCGGTCATTACAAATGTGATAAGGCCGCGGGGTTGGTTCGCGGTTGAGACGACGGTGCCGGCCCTTCAGGGGCGGGTACGGCAGTCAGAAGTTGGAGTGCAAGTTGGTTGTTAGGATTAACCAAATATGTCATGCACGGAGCAAACATGAAAGGGAGACAGGAAACTTAACATCACTCCTACAGATATCTCTGGTTGTAGTAGCCTTAGCAACGCCTCGAATTGCAGGAAAGAAAAACATCGTTGAAAGGCCTGAATTGATTGTGCACTAAGTCATGTAGAGTAGAGGTGAAGATGTTCGTTGTTCCATGCCCTTGGGAGTTCGGCTCCGTCCGTGGTCGAGGGTTTGAAAGTTCCATCACTGAGCTTCCATTGTATGACTGTAGGCCTTCCTATCGAGGGGCAAGGCCTACTGGTGAAGGAAAGACCTGTTGTATGACGAGGTTGCCGATGTTGAGGTCCTTATGGAGGACTCTAGGGTTAAAGTATCGGGCTACTCGTTGCTGATTAAAGCTTGATCTAGGGGACCGGTTCCTGGGTCGGAGATGTTGATCTAGTGTAGTGCACTCGTGTATACGAATTAGCCGTGATGGTTGACTATAGGTCGGACAGAAGCCGTTTGGAGGGCTTAAAGCACTTTAGGCCTGATAACAACTAGATCGGTGCAAAAGGCGACCCGCGCAAGGTGAGTTATGAGGCATGGATTGTAATGACCCGCATTTTTAGCGATATAATAATTAATTTATTTAATTATTTAAATAATGATTTAGAGAATTAAATGGTCATTTAATTAAATAACTTGGAATATTTAATTAAAATAATAATTAAATAATATATTTAATTCCGAAATAATCAAAAATAGTGGATTCACAATATAGTGTGAATTGGATTATTTAAAATATATAGTTTAATTTAGAGTCGAATTGTATGAACAAATATATTCAATCGACGACAGTTGAACGTGTAGTTTATAATATAATTATAAACGAGCGCGTAACAGCGCGACAGTTCGCTATTTGGCGATTTGAACTTCAACTGGATATACAGGGTCCCTTTTAAATCGGATTTCTGTGAAACAAGAAACTTGTGGAGCTGATGGAGTTTGTTTTTGTAATGGAAGAGAAAATTCGGTATTTCGCCGAGTAGATTTTGATCCATGTCCAAATCAAATTTTAAAATAGTCGATATGGAATTCCTTTATAATTTATAAAGATTTATAAAAGGAATTTCAATATAATTTGAAAACCTATATAATATGGATTTGGAATATCGAGCTATAAATCCATATAGAATATTTTTGTGCTGTATGATATTCTGCGTGGATATATACTATATTATTTATTTATAAATAATTAATTTAATTATATTTAAACATATTTATATATTTAAATGGGATAATTAGATCTTTAAAAATGGCCACATTTGCAAACGACCTTAGAATTCGACGAAACTAATTTTGTTGGACCAACAATGTTAAATTATTGTTAGATTTCAATTTCCGTGATTTTTGAAGTCCGTATGTGGCCGTACGGATTTTTAAAGTGAAAAACAGTCGATAAATTGACCTTTAAAAAATACGCTGTGTGAGCAAACAAAGTCGGAATTCGACGAAACCAGTTTTGTTGGTTTCGTAATGTCAAACTCTAGCTACATGTCCAGTTTATTGATTTTTGAATATCGTGTGTGATCACACGGATTTTTAGAAGACAGAAACGAATATAAAATAACAAAAGAAAAATATCTAAAAATATCCTAACTAATGTTTGAACCAAAAGAGACCACGTTCCTTATTCTCAGCCTCACCCTCACTCTTATAAACACAAGAAGAATGCGCTGCAGCCTCTTCTAAAATTACACAGTAAAGTTCTTACTTTAGAAAATCAAATAAATTCTCTAAAATTTTTATATTCAATTCTAAGTGTTCATGAAAGCTTATACTACTCCTCTTTTGGGTTGGGCGCAGTGCGAACTCCATCCAGAGGAAACCAGAAGCACAACGAGCTATCAAGGGTTGTAATCTTCGCAAAATATACGAAGTTTGGCAAGGTTTGGATAATAGATCTGGGTTTATGGTTGGAAAACGCATCTGTGTACATACTTTTTGGGTTGTTCGTTGTTCACTGGTGTCGCTGCTGTTATGGTCAGGTGGGTGGTCGCGATCTCCATGGTGACATTCGAGGTCGATTTGGAGAGGCCGGGGAGTTTCGGATTTGCATAAGAAAGAAGTTGATAGTTTCGATTTGGGAGATGGTGAAGTAATGAAGGAGGAAAGGTAGTAGAAAGTAGTGGCAATGGCATGCCTAAGGAGTAGCAGCGTGAAGTTTAATTCGGGAAGAAGATGTCTTGTGGAGACGGGTCTGAAACTTAGGTGGGCCAAAGTTTTAAATTGGGTAAGGCCTAAATTCTAAAAGTAAATTAAGGTTTTTAATTCAAACAATGTATATAAGCTTGTAAAGTCAATATCTCCATCATACGATATCAGAATTTGACATCGTCAGTTGCGTTGGGATCGTATGGACGGGAGAAACATAATGAAGCTGACTGGGAGTCAATTGGAGCTCGTTATAATTTATTGCAAAATAAATTGTCCGTCCGAATCAAATCGAGTGATGGTTATCGTTATCAGCGATGATCGTCCAATGTGAGTAAATCTCACTAACTCTGAACAGTTTATATTTTCATGTTGTATTTAGAACTGATAATTATCTGTTGATTGCTGTGTGTTGACTGTTTGATTGAACTGCTAGTCAATTGGTTGTAATTTATATATATATATATAAATATATATATCATTAAATATATGTTGATTCTGTTTAGCAAAATATATCATATTGAAATGAAATCGATGTTAATTATAGTGTTTAACATCTGTGATGTAGGAAAACAGGTTGGAGGGACCCAACTGGGTTCCTCAATATTTAATTTACTGTATGTTTCATATATCGAAATATATGATGTGTTATATAATCTGTTGTCGATTTTGTTGGTTTGGACGATGTTGGTCATCGTGATTTGATATGTTAATTACCATAACATACCGGAAGGTTGATAGGGAAATTTAAAGTGGTATTTAAAAATAAAATATTTATAAAATCAAAGGATTTTATAAAATAGGAAATATTTATAAAAAGAATATTTATAAATGGAATATTTTATAAAGTGAATTATTTATTTAAGATAGATAAATAAGACATTTAAATGGATTGTTCATTTGGTAAACAAATAAGTTATTATAAAGGGATTATTCACTTAGGAAATAAATAGAAATATAAAGGAGAATTTATTTAGAAAATAAATAAAGAAAAGGAGATTATTTGATATGTGAATAAACGCTGTTAAAAGGGAATTATTTGATAAGTGAATAAACGCTGTTGAAAACTGTAAAAAGGGAATTATTGGATAAGGAATATTTATTAGGAAAGTAAATAGAGTTAATGAAAAGGAGTTGAATCGAATTTAGTTATTTGAAACGAGTTAGTCGAATATGGTTAGTCTAGTCGAGTAAATCGAAAGTAGTTAATCGAACATAGTTAATCAAATGGAGTTAAATAGAAATTGGAAACTGGCTAGAGATTAATAAGTTGAATGGTTTCCTAGGTATCGATCTGATGTTGGTTTCGGCCTTCGGCGTTTATACTTAGGAAGTTGTTCTCATGTTAGTTTATAGTTAGAGTCTGATAGATGTGGAAGGATAGTGATACGTAATTAAGCCATGGAAATTTTTTCCAGTGTTAATAACGTATATTTTCTAAACATAGAAAATAAGGATATATATATATATATATATACATGAATGATGATTTGATCCATAGAATTTCCATCTGGAAATAATATCGTTGTTTGCACACGTGTTTTCTTTGATAGTTAAATCAAAGACTATCAAATTTTTGACCATTTTAACGTTGTTAACATGGAGACACCAGTTGGATTATTATTCGAAGAACCACTCCGTATTGGCATAAGTGTTGCGAATCATATATGCCGAAGATAAATTGAAGACGGAGTAAAGTGCAAGGACTGTTGTATAAATCTTAGATAATAGTGCCAAAGATGGATATACTGAATAGTGCCTTCGGTTTGTCCAGTCCCAGGACGACCTTTATGGAAGAATGTCTGACAGAGTATATTTAATAGATCACGTAAGTTGATCTCTTCAAACGTATTCACGTTTGGTGGCGGAGGAATTCGTTTCTCCTAGCTATATACCCGTGGTATTTTTGGGGAAATCAATTTGTGATTTGGTGGGTATGACGATGTGACATTCTAAGTGAATGAAGATGTGGTATGTAAAAGATAAGCGTAGCTTCTAGCCTCACATCCGGTAAATGACAGAAATCGGGCAGGCAACATGGCTATGTAGGTCGCACCTATTAGGGTGTATAATCACCTGATCTAGAGTTTCATTTATTTCTAAAAATCTATTGTTAATGCTGTCCCATTTGGGAAACAGTTGTTGATCCCAACCGTTGGTGATATGCATTCGATACACTCAAGCGAAATGAGTGGTCGGTTATGTGTGGCCGGGTTGCAAGATGTTCTTGTTGAACCCAGTGTATTCGTCTCTAGAGGTACACTAGCGAAAGGTGGTTCCATACCTTGTCATAGTTGGAAACCCATTACCAAATACGTGCTTGCGGTATTGATTGGATACTATTGTTAGCATACTTTGTGAAATAGGCTACACAAAGTGCAAATAGTGAGAAAGACACCAACCGGTTCAGATCAGATGAAGATAGCGCAGGAGGTAAGTAAAGATCAAGTATGCAGAGATCACATCGGATTAGATCGGAGGAGTATGGCAGCAACATCATGAAGCAGGTGGCTTCGGCGGTTCGGATCGGAGGAACACTTCAGTGGCATCAGAAGAAAGGAAGCAATCCCGTCGGATCAGATCTGAGGAGTATGGCCGCAACATCATGAAGCAGGTGGCTTCGGCGGTTCGGATCGGAGGAACACTTCAGTGGCATCATAAGAAAGCAAGCAATCCCATCGGTTCGGATTAGATGAGTACGTCAGCAGCATCAAGGGATAGCAGGTTGCATCACCGGATCGGATCGGAGGCGCTGATCCGAACCCCTTTTTCCCTTGAGCCTGTGACCGTTGCTGTGCATATTTCCTTAAGACTCGGACCAGGCCTGACCATTTCTCCCACGATTTCCCACTAAATCAATGCGCTGTCGTCATCTTGGAGCCACCAAACCCGACTCTCAAGGGATGGGTGCCACGCAATTCCGAACTGGAGCCACTTCGAAGAAATTTTTCACCTATAAATAAACCATCTAGAGGCATTTGAATTGTTCTTTTGGCAAATTCTCAGTTCTTACTTCCTCCATAGCCGAATTCTACGATCATATTCAGATCAAAATCATCTCTTAAAGTCCATTTTTGAGATATTTGAGTGAGTTTATTCATTGTAATTATGAAGTTGAGTGATAATTATTGTTGTCATTGTATTCATATCATAAAAAAAAAACAAAGTGGACGTTGGCTCTTTAACGCCGAACCACTATAAATCGTGTGTTCCTTGTTGCTTTTTGATTTTGTTTCATATAATTCACAGCTCATTTGGGTGTTAGAACAAATTTTTGGTCTAACATTTTGGTTCTTTCACTGAGAAACCTTCGAATTCACAACCTTTTTGGGATTATCATTCTACTATTTGGACCTTCAAGTTCAAAGAAGTTAATCCCTTCTCTCTCTGACACCTGTCAGTGCTTGTTGACTAACCGTTGAAGAATCGAGTATCATGGCTAAGACCAAAGGGAAAGAAGTGCAAGGCGCTAGGGGAAATGATGCTAGAGAAAATTAGTCAGCCATCGTGATCACAACGTTGCGCGCTCAAAGCTCTGGAGCAGACCACTCCAACCAGGAGGATCCGAACCGGATCGGAGGTGCTGATCTGAACCCGGTGGAAGGCTCCAATCCGATCTGATGAAATTGCGGGCACTCACACTCTCCATCCGAACCGCTCCGACCAACCTGTTGTGAACCGATCCGAATCAGAATCAAGCTAGAACTTCTACTCGAGCTCCCTCCATCTCTCCGACTCCAGCCGTAGTGACTAATGTTCAGCCTGATCCATCTGCACCCATTACTCAGGGAGATTTTTTTCACGTTTTCTTGACATGCTTCAAAGCACTAAAGAAGCATGGGAAGCCCATAGGCGTGACAACCTTCGCATGCAGGAAAACATGATCACCATGGGTAGAGAATTACAAGAGCTCCGAAGGCAGAGAACTCCTTCCCCACCATCCCGCATTGCTACTGATGATTCGTCTTGTTCGGATGAGGAATGTCCTCGTGAGAGAAGGCTGCTTGAACGACCTCAGAACCTCGACCAATTGACTTTTGTATCTTTGGGATCCCGAGAAGATGCTGCTCGTGTGTTGGGTCCTGATGACCTAAGTCTGCAACAGCCTATGCTACTACCTGTGTGTCGATCCCACATCTTACCCAGGGATCCTAATATTACCAACCCAACACAGCAACAACTTCTCCAACCTCTACCTCCAGAGATCGACCGGGAGCACAGAGAGCAACGTAGAGCAGCTGCTGCCAGAAACAGAAGGTTATCCCCTGATCAGGAACCCAGGGGTAATCCGAACATCAGATCTAGAGAGCCCGTGCAGACATTAACCAACGCCGATATATGGGAAATGGTGCGCCAGATTATGCTTGAAATCCGGCGGTGTAATAGTGAAGGTTAGGACATTGAGCAAAGTCATACCCATTTCACAGATGACATACTGAATTTCCAGTTCCCTCGGCGATTCAACCTACCTCAAATGGATCGATATTCAGGAAGAACGGATCCAGGACAACATCTGATGAGATATGCATGGTTCATGAATGCAGCAGCAGCTCCAGATGCCGTAAAATGCAAAGCTTTTCCAATCTATCTTGAAGACGTTGCCTTAATGTATTTCACACGGCTCCCTCCTTGGTCGATATCCAATTTCACAGAATTAAGTGAACGTTTCATGAATCAATTCCGACTTCATGCCCAAAAGTCCAAGACCGTCATAGAATTGTCACGGATTAAACAAGCCCCAAGAGATTCTTTGAACTCATATTTGGATCGCTTTAACCTTGCCGTCACTGAAGTCACTGATCGACATGAGCCCGCTATCCTTATGGCCTTGAAAGAAGGGGTAGATCCCGATTCAGAGTTCGGGGATTACTTAGCTGGAAAACCACCTCCTACTAGAGAATTGTTCTATAAAAAGGCTAATATCCGCTTGAGGCAAGAAGAGGTTAAGGCAAATCGGAAGAGAAATTCTGAAGGGGCCTCGAAGGAAGGTGTCCAGAGTAACGTTGCTGTCAAACAATCTGGTGACAGTTCAGGGAAGGTGGAAGTAAATGTTGGCAACCAGAGTGGTAGTAATAGCAACAGAAATGGGAACGGCAATAGAAGGAAAAGAAACCGAAGGAATAGTTCTAATAAAAGACCCAGATTCTAGAGTTTTGAAAACTACACGTCATTAAATGATACGTTGGAGAACATTTATCTAGATACATACAGCACAATGCAGTACAAAAAACCACCACCTAGAGATTCTACTGAGAAAGAGATTGCCATAGGAAAGTTTTGCTTGTTTCATGGAACCCACGGTCATTCCACCAATGAATGTCGTCATTTAAGAGATATCGTCGAAAAATTGCTACGAGAAGGAAAGCTAGACCCCAAGGGACAGGGGGCAAAGGGAACAAGCCCCGGACTCCAACCCGTCTACCTCGAAACCCACAGCCTAGCAAAAAGGCAAAAGGATCGTCATTAATACTATTATAGGCGGACCTCATCTAGTCGGTCGTAGGTTTAAAGCTATGTATCAGTACATCAACGCTGCCAAGCATGTTGAGGTTGGAGAATGCAGCAGCCTTGAAGATGTCACTCCAATAAAGCAGCAAAATACGATGTCCGATGATGTCGTATTCCGCAATAGAGATGAGTTTGGAGTTCAATCTCCAACCGACGATACGCTAGTGATCACCACAGCAATTGGCTCTGCTTTAGTCCATAAAGTACTGGTGGACGATGAAAGCTCGGTCAATATCCTTTTCAAAAAAGCCTTTGAACAGATGAAGCTTGAGTCAAAAGAATTAAAGCCATGTCAAGCATGGATACGTGGCTTTAACGGAGTATCTACGGCTCCGATGGGTTTTGTGGAATTACCAGTCACACTAGGGCAGGGAGATCGCCAGAGAGTAAGGATCCTGCCATTTGTAGTTATGGATTTGGAGTCTCCTTATAATTCCTTTCTAGGCCGACCAGCCCTTGCCGAATTTAGGGCGTGTATTGCGCCTTGGTGTTTGCTGCTAAAATTCCCGACTGACTCGGGAGTTGGGACAATTGGGGGCGACCAAGCCATGGGACGAGCTTGTTACATGGCAGAGTTAAGGATGTTAATGAAGGGGTTGAACATAGATGCTAAGTATGATTCCGCCCCTCCAAAGGGGGCCTCAGCATAGCAATTAAGGGGTCCTGCCTCAAGAGAGTTGCCCTCAGATGAACTCGAAGATATAGATCCCAGAGAGGATAGTGAACCCGTGGACAGGAAGGAAACTCCTAACGAAATAACAATCGATATACCTATTGATGAAACAGATCCAACCAAAGTACTAAAGATCGGCTCGCAACTAGATCCAGTTAGAATGAGGGAATTGGCTGATTTCTTAAAGGCAAATCTGGATGTATTTGCTTGAACTCACGCTGACATGTGTGGGATTTCGCCTACCATCATGAGCCACTCTTTGTGTATTGATCCAAAGCACCCACCGGTCAAGCAGAAAAGACGCATGTTAGGCCCAGAGCGGTCAGCAGCTTTAAAAGAAGAAGTAGAGAAATTAAAAAATAATGGATTCATCAAGGATTCGAAATATCCTGACTAGATATCGAATCCTGTTCTGGTCAAAAAATCAAACGGAAAGTGGCGAACGTGTATCTACTTTTCTAATTTGAACAAGCCTTGCCCGAAGGATAGCTTCCCTCTCCCCAGAATTGATCAACTAGTAGACTCAACTGCCGGGCATGAACTCTTATCCTTTATGGACGCCTATTTCGGATACAATCAAATTCCCATGCACATACCAGACCAAGAGCATACAAGCTTTATCACTGATTTAGGATTGTATTGCTATGTGGAAATGCCGTTTGGGTTAAAAAATGCGGGAGCCACATATCAGTGCTTAGTCAACCGCATGTTTTACAATCAAATTGGGAAAACCATGGAAGTTTATGTAGATGATATGCTCGTGAAATCCAAGCAGTCTCATGATCATACGAAGGACCTAGTAGAAATGTTCGGCATACTATGAAGGTACGGGATGAAGTTGAATCCCTTGAAGTGCTCTTCTTGAGTTGCTTCAGGCAAGTTCCTTGGCTTTATCGTAAGTTCCAGAGGAATTGAAATCAACCCGGACCAAATAGCAGCAATCCGGAACATAGAGGAGCCGCGAAAGATCAAGGATGTTCAAAGCTTAGCTGGGAAGGTCGCAGCACTAAGCAGGTTTATCTCCAAAGCAACAGACAAGTGTGTACCCTTCTTCGACCTCATAAAACGGGGAAAGCGGAATTTTGAGTGGACTCTCGACTGTGTGGAGGCGTTCCAAAATCTATTAAGTTTCCTACAAAAGCCTCCAATATTATCGAACCCCATGGAACATGAGGAGTTGTTCGTTTACTTGGCAGTATCATCTCATGCCATCAGCACATCATTAGTAAGTGAAGAGGATAAAGTCCCAGAACCTGTGTATTATGTAAGCAAAAAACTAGCTGCCGCAGAACGTAACTATCCAAAGAAAGAGAAGCTTGCTTATAGCCTCTTGATTGCTTCCTGCAGACTCCGCCATTATTTCCAGGCACACCCGATAGTCGTATATACCGATCAACCCTTGAGACAAGTGTTACAAAAACCGGAAGCATCGGGGCGGTTACTTAAATGGAATATCGAGCCGAGTCAATTTGATTTGAACTTTCAACCACGAAGATCGAAAAGGGGGCAGGCCTTGGCCGACTTCATAGTTGAATTTACAATTCCTGGAGAAGAAACGGTGGGTGACAAGATAGTTACTTTGGATCAAGAGTTGGAGCTTAGACCGTGGAGACTATATACGGACGGAGCCAAGAACGATAGAAAGTCCGACGCCGGAGTTTTTTTAATAACTCCTGAAGGACGATCTATTTATTATGCATTACGGTTGGAATTTTCTTCTACAAACAACGATTCTGAGTATGAAGCCATGATTGCCGGGCTGAAACTCGCTAAAGACTTGGGAGTGAAGACGCTAGATATGTACTGCGATTCCAAGATAGTTGTATGTCAAGTTCGGGAAGAATTTGCTGCTAAAGGGCCTCGACTCATCATTTATCTCAAAAAGGTAAAGGAGTTATTGGAAAGTTTTGAGCATTATAGCATAACACACATTCCAAGAGTGGAAAAATCAGAAAGCAGATCGACTGGCGAAGCTAACGAGTTCTGGTGACCTTAAAGAAACCGAAATGGTTCCTATAGAGGTGTTGGAATCACCAAGTTTTGACTTAATGGAAATAGAGCTAGCCTTGGAAGTAGAACCAGAAAGAGAATCCTGGATGACGTCAATTAAGAATTTTCTCAAGAATGGAACTCTCCCGTTAAAAAATAACGAAAGACGAGCTGTAATACGTAAGGCTGCAATATATGTGTTACAGGACGACGTCATTTATCGTCAAGTGTTTTCAATGCCCATATTACGGTGTATCGCACACGACGACATTAAACGTGTACTTAAAGAAGTACATGAAGGTGAGTGTGGAGATCACACTGGGGGTCAAAACCTGGCAAAGAAGATATTACGGTATGGATATTTCTGGCCTACTGTGAATAAAGAAGCAGCTGATTATTCACGACGCTGCGATAGATGTCAAAGATATGCCAAAGTTCCTAGAGCGCCTCCGACCCAGCTCAAGTCGATGGTGAGTCCGTGGCCGTTTGCCATGTTGGGAATCGACATTATCGGAGTACTACCTATTGTCAGAGGAGGAGCTAAGTATGCGATCGTTGCCGTGGACTACTTCACAAAATGGGTAGAAGCTGAACCTTTAACAACCATCACGGCAAGGAAGTTAATCAGTTTTGTGGTCATAAACATCATTTGTCGATTTGGGATACCGAAGACCATCATAACCGATAACGGGACGCAGTTTGACAGCATCGAGTTTAGAAACTTCTGCCAGAAATACAAGATTGATAAACAATACACTCCAGTAGCTCACCCGCAGTCCAATGGCTAGGTCGAAGCCGTAAACAAAGTCATTAAATCGATTCTAAAGAAGCAGTTGGAGCGGGCCAAAGCTAGATGGGTAGACGAGTTACCAATAGCGTTATGTGCCTATAGGCCAACCTTTAAGACGGCTACCGGCCATACTCCCTATTCACTTTCCTTCGGGACAGAAGCGGTGATCCCGGCAGAATTAGAAGTCCCTTCTCATCGAGTGGCGTACTATGACCCGATGACAAATAAAGCACTCCTCTTAGAATCTCTTGATATGATTAAAGAAAAAGAGATGAGGCTGACTTGCATGCTTCGAGACATCGATATCAAGTAGCACGTTATTATGACCAAAAAGTTCACTTCAAAACCATTGAACCAGGAGACTTGGTACTGAAACGAGTCTTCCCTCGTCGACCGAATTGGGACCAAAGTGGGAAGGGCCATTCACCATTCAACGGAAGCTTGAAACAGGAGCATTCAAGCTAACGACCGTGGACGGTGAAGAGATTCCCAGAGCTTGGAACGCTCAGCACTTTCGACGATATCTGAGCTAAATATGAAATGTCATCTCTTTTGTTTTCATAAGCTATGTAAAAAGGCACGTCTTGCCTTAAAAAGTCTATTTATGTGAACAAAGGATTATAAAGTGGATGTAGGCTACGGCTTAGCTGAACCATTATAAAAATATCGTGTGTCATTTACTTTCCTGCATTATTTATACATTCGATAATTATTCTATCACGACTGTGAAACACGAAATGTTAATTTAAATTTAGAAAGTGGGGGATGACCCATGAGCAGGAGTAAAAAATGACTGTCTGTATGATAAGACGCAAAAGAATGGGAAGACGACATTCTTAACTCTAACCCTCAAGAATCGAGAGAGAGTATAAAGGACAAGAAGACGACGTCCCTTGAGGCGTAAAGGTGCAGCCAGATGAAAGACCGCCTCAATAATACTCTAACCTGGTTACGAGATAGGAGAGTATAAAGATGCTAGAAAGAATAGGCATCATTGACAAAAGGAATATTGCCCCGTCCGAGAATCGGGGGCAATTGGATTTTCGATTTAGTTTAATCTTGAATAATTCTTGCTCGTTTACGCAAGGTTGACTAGGAGAATATATATGCAAACATATTTCCCTCAACAATGACTTTATTACATGACTTTAGCATGACCTACTTTTGCATTTTTACTTAAGTGCTAAACTAACAACTATTAGACATTGCAGGAAATAGAACTATTTTTATTCACGAACGTGTGATTTTATACAAGGAAAACAAGCAAAGAAAAGATGCGAGGGCCGCACTCGCTGTAAAAATGTTGGACAAATTAATTATCAAAACAAAACGAAGCACTTCATCCCTTGGTCTTTGGATTGGACTTGGATTTTTTAGCAGCCCTATAAGCATTCTTGGCCTCTTTCTCAGCATCAGTCAGAATGCGCTTTGGCTTGTTCTTCCCTGCATTCGAAGCACTGGAATCGGTTGATTTTTTCCCAGGAGTCGGAACACTGGAATCAAGAGAAGACTTTTTAGCAAGTTCTTATGTAATAGACCTAGTTGAAAGCTTAACAACTAACCTTGATCCGGGATCCAACACTGCAAGAGGCTTAAGGCTTTCAGGGTCAAAGTCTTCAACTTTTGGCTGCATACGTTTGTCTTGCTTGACTTTCATGTCAGCCAAAGTGATGTCATCAGCTCTCTTTGAATCCCCAATTATAGCCACTTCAGGGTCTTCCTCATGTCCCTCGCTACCGCCATCGTCTTTCAAGGCATCTATCATCTCGTCGTCATGAGGAGCATCAGCCTTAGACAGCTCAGTTCCCTCTCCTGACTCTACAATGGCAGCCTTATGCTTTTTTCCTTGAGCCTTTTTCACGGATTTTGCTCTAGTGGTGCTTCCTTGGGGCCCGCCAGTCTTCTCGGTTGGCTCAACGCCTACAGAATGAGAAGCAACAGTTATCAACTCAGGGGAAAATATTGGATCCTCCATCAATTACCCAATTATGTGGTGAAAGGTGGAGACGGCCTTGACGAACTGAGGTGAAAAGGTAGAAATACCTTTCGATGATTTCTCAGCTGGAGTGACTGTCGTCTCTGATGCTGACTAAGGTATACGAGATAGGAGAGATGCCTGAGGGATCCCCGGGTTCTCAGGATCATATCCCTCAACTTTGGGAGTTTCAGCGGTAGTAGAAGAAGAACTGGCCTCGGCGATGCTCTTTTGTTTGGCCATCCTCTTCTCTTCCTCCATAGCAGCGGCAATGAGGCGACGCCCCTCGGCCAGACGTGCCGGCTCATCATCTCTTAGATATTTTTCCATAAGCTTATCTTCATCGATGGAGTCTACCTTGAGTTCCTCTTTCTCCCATTCAATAATTTGGCTCCACACTTGAACCAAGGTAGTCGGATAATCTTCAATCCAAGAGATATTTCGACGACGAATTATATGCATGAAGAATTCGATCAGTAATTCGCCGGAACCATGCACTTCCTCCTGGGCCTTTGACAGCTGCTTGCGGGTCTCTTTGGCGGACTTAATAACGCTTTCCACATTACCCTCCGCTACGGCAGCCCTATTCTCGGCCTCCATCAGCTTGGAAGCCAAGTCAGCATTTCTCTTCTCCAATTCAGCATTCTTTCTCGATAACTCGGCTTTTTCTTGCTCAAGAGAAGTGTAAGCAAGTTTCATTTTTGTCGTTATCCGATTTAGCATTTTTTGCTTGCTTTTTCAGCTCCGAGCGCTCTTGACTATGAGACTCGAGCAAGTCATGATAACGTTTTTGTAGCTCTTCGAATTGCTGCTAGAAGTCGGTAGCATCCCATTGAGCGATGACAAGTTGGGCCTATGTATCCTCACGGTCTTTCCCCAAATTTTTCAAGGCTTTTGCGTCGGCTTCCGCAGTCTTTTTCATCGAGTTAGTATCCATGATTAAAGTTCGAATGATTCTTGAGAGGTTACGAGAATACTTGAACATCTCTGAATATTATTTTTCAACTGCGTCAATCTTTGCTTTGGCCTCCTCTGCCCACCTTGAGGAAATAGGCTCGAGAGCAGGTAAGAAAGTCAAATTTTCAAATTAGTGCTCGGGGAATTGTTTCTCCAAATATGACCGCTTAACTTTGGACTCAGCATCCAACGGTGGAGGTAGGCAGTACGTTAGTTCAGTATCCTTATGTTTAGTGGCCACAATGGCTGCATCACTATTTCCAGACCGTTTATCAGAAACCTTGTGTTTACTTCGTGAGCCGTTGTCTTTCGGCGGGCTTCTTTCCCAATCGTGTTTGACTTGAGGAGAAGTTCGGTCTTTCAGCTGCGATGTGTCTTCTCCAAGAAGGCTCTGATAGCTTTTGTGTCGGTCTGGATCCGACCGGACGGGGGAGCGAGAGCGCGAGGTGTGCAACTGATAAGAATCATAAGGCCTTATATCCTCTCTACCCCGGCTTTCACGGCGATCATGCTCAATATCGGAAGGGGGCCTAGTCATGCTGCGACGTATTTTCCTGATGTCATAGTAAGAACGAGACATTGTACCTACGCAACAATGTAAGTAGAATTCAGAATCGGTATTCTCATGAGAAGTAAGTGCTGCGGAGTGTGGTGTTGTCATGTTAAATGCATCCTAAGTGGTGTTCCCCCCCCCCCCCCGACAAACCCGAGTCCGAAGTCAGACCAGCGCGAGTGGGCTCTTTTGCCTTAACAGGAGTTGTCTCCTTTGAAGAAGTGAAAACTAAAGGATTTGTACCAAAATCCTATGATGTGTAGATGTCTCAGGTAGGGCGAGATCTCCTAAACCTTGAAATGTGGAATCATCGGTGGTAAGAACATCTTCTTGAGAAGCGTCTATAGGCAGTTCTTTAGGAGAGGTTGACTTCTCAGAAGAAATAGCTTCATCAGGGATGGTATACCCATCTCTGTGCTTTTCGGCTATGTTGGCTAATTCGTCGTCCTGAGTTGATAAGGGAGAAGGTGAAGTCCGAAGAGGTATCTCTGGATCTCTCGAGCCTTCACCCGTTTCAGGAATAATATCTACTGGAGGTATATATACATACGGTCCCGACCCATGACCTATGCTACTAGTACTGGATATTAGCCCGTGAAGATGAAGATACTCGTCCTTAAGAACTTCGTCGATGGTTAGAAATTTCTGATTGCCATTGAGGAGCTGATGCATCCGATCAAACAAGACTTGACCCGATATTTGTTTTGGATTTTCAACTGCAAACAAGAAGAAAACCGATTAACGTGTTGGCGTGAACATTCAAAGTGGAGATCTAGAAAACCAGTCCTTTACTTGATTTTGTCCATCTCCTGGCACATCCTGGCTGTTGCCTTATATAAAACCATTCTAGCTTGGAATCGCTGACCTTGCAACTAAATGGTGCTGAAATGATTTTCCTTTTTGGGACTGCTTAGAAATAAGAAAAGGAAGGAGTTTCTCGAGTCCGATGCTTGAAATTATAAAAAAAGTGAACGTCGTAGAAACTGAGCTCAGTACCTAAAATTTCTCTGTATGCTATATATAAGGTATATAAGTAAGCATATGAGTGGGGGTGTAACTGCATGGGGGAAATCCGCATCTGTGTCAGGAAGTCGACAACAAAAGGAGGAAACAGTGGGATAGCCCCAACCATACACATCAATCGGGTAATTGCCATAACTCCTTCTGGGGGATTGTGAGGACGGTCAGTTTTCGATGGCACTAGGGTATCCCTTTTCAATATCCCATGCTTTAAGCATATTCGAACGAGTCTGTCGTTATCAATCGTCGATTCAACAGAATCTTGAGGTAACTCCAAGATAATGGCAGACTCAAATTCGTCAGGAGCTCGGTTATCTCCAAGCCGTCCTTCCTCTTCATAGCCCAGAGAAACTTCTCTATCAGAAGGCGTTTCGTTGTTATGCGCTCCTACTTCATAATCTGGGCCCTCGTCGTCCCATTCAGGGTCTGAAGAAGAAGATATGTCGTCGATGGTAACCTTCTCAGAAGTCTCTGCAACTTCCATCTTCTTTGCTAATCAAGATGAACATCCTTCGGCCATGATCACTAGACTATCGAAGAAACAATAGCAAGAATTAGAGTAAATTTGCCCATGTCCCCCGTGTGTGTATGTGAGCTAAAGTGTGTGCTACGTGTAACAAAATACAGTGCAAATACGTGAAAGCATAATGAAAAGGTCCAAGGAAGCATTAATGTTTCAGAGCAATTCTTGATTTTTGTTTATGTTCGCAAGGCACTATCATAACTGTCCATTAAGTTGAAGGTTATATTAAGAATTGGTTTGGCCAGCTAAGCAAGGTCTTATGTACAATCTTGGGTTGTTTTTCGGTTCGGTTCAAATACACGCACTAGGGTCGGATCAGGGAGAAGGCCTTGTGCTAGCCTAGGACAAGATTTGATGCCCAGTAATCAAAGTCGGATCTGTTCGGAGATGAGTATTTGGATGGTCCGGATCTTATTGGGCGACCATGCTTCTCCCCTCCTTTGTTTCACATTCTGATCCGGTCCGGTCAAGTAAGTCTTGTTCTTCTCTTGGCTTGCAAGACCGACCCAATCTGGTCAGTTGAACCCTATTTTCGTCTCAGTCTTGTCATCCGAACCGATCCCCTGCACTTCTCCTCTCCCTTTTTCCTCGTCTCTGTTTTGTCATCCGAACCGATCCCCTGCACTTCTCCTCTCCCTTTTTCATCTTCTCTGTCTTGTCATCCGAACCAATCCCCTGCACTTCTCCTCTTCCTTTTCCCTCCTCTTTGGGGTCAAGCTCGATCCTATGTTGAATGTCCAAACTGAAATCAAGTACTGATGCATTCAAACACTCAACGAAGAATCTTAACCACCTCTACCGTCCCCTCGAGAGAGATTTAACGCCATTAACGACGACGGCGGAGTGGAGGAGGTCATTGTGACGAAATCCATTGAATACCTCGCTGGAATCGTTCAACGAAACCGTGAATCTAACCTAAAAGCAATTATAAAGATGAGATTCAAGACTATAGAACTACCTATGTGTTCGATTTGGGGATTAAAACGAGAAGTTCGATGTTTTTAAGACCTGGGGTTTTTGATGTACGAAACAGAAAACGAGAGCAGTAAAAGGAAGAGAAGCGGAAGAAGAGAAGTAGTGGATTTATATATATTCAATATGGCCCTTTGTATTCCAGGCCTTTGATTCCGCTCAGACCAGAATAAAAGCCCGCGCTGATTGACCAGGCCCATCCATTTGTTAACAAATGGGTAAAAGGAAAACTATATGGACCGGAAGTTAAGATAATGAAAATATTCTTGCATGCAGATCGGGTCCGAACTAAATGGGATTGAACCCAACAACTTGGCATTCGAATTAAACTCAAAGAAAAGTAAAGAAAAGGCTTACCTGGAGGAATCACTGGACATTAGATAAAAGCTCTCAAAGTTGTTTGAAAATGAAGAAAGTAATTCATATGAATTATGGATATATATAAGCAGCAAAAGCCACGATTTTATGAAGCGGCACGGCACTGCAAGTAAATGGAGGCGATCATTCAATGATTCTAATTCAAAGGATGTTTTGTAAATTTCTTCGAAGCACACTTTATCTTAAATAAGAGTGTACTTCGAGGGGGCAAAATGTTAGCTTACATTGTGAACTAGGCTACACAAAGAGTAAATAGTGAGAAAGACACCAACCTGTTCGGATCGGATGAAGATAGCGCAGGAGGTAAGTAAAGATCAATAATGCAGAGATCACATCGGATCGGATCGGAGGAGTATGGCAGCAACATCATAAAGTAGGTGGCTTCGGCGGTTCAGATCGGAGGAACACTTCAGCAGCATCAGAAGAAAGCAAGCAATCCCATCGGATCGGATCGGAGGAGTATGACAGCAACATCATGAAGCAGGGGGCTTCGGCGGTTCGGATCGGAGGAATACTTCAGCGGCATCAGAACAAAGCAAGCAATCCCATCGGTTCGGATCGGATGATTACGTTAGCAGCATCAAGGGATAGCAGGTTGCATCACCTGATCGGATCAGAGGCGCTAATCCAAACCGCATTTTCCCTTTGAGCCTGTGACCGTTGCTGTGCATATCCCCTGAAGACTCGGACCAGGCCTGACCATTTCTCCCACGATTTCCCACTAAATCAATGCGCTGTCGTTATCTTGGAGCCTGCGAACCCGACTCTCAAGGGATGGGTGCCACGCAATTCCGAACCGGAGCCACTTCGAAGAGATTTTTTACCTATAAATACACCATCTAGAGGCATCTGAATTGATCTTTTGGCAAATTCTCAGTTCTTACTTCCTCCATAGCCGAATTCTACAATCATATTCATATCAAAATCATCTCTTAAAGTCCATTTTTGAGAGATTTGAGTGAGTTTATGCATTGTAATTGTGAAGTTGAGTGAGAATTATTGCTGTCATTGTATTCAAATCATCAAATAAAAGAAAACAAAGTGGACATAGGATCTTTAACGCCGAACCACTATAAATCGTGTGTTCCTTGTTGCTTTTTGATTTTGTTTCATTTAATTGACAGCTCATTTGGGCGTTAGAAACAATTTTTGATCTAACAACTATATATGTAGAACGTGAGATGAAAGCGTTTCTGCAAGATGATTATTATATTGTGGTTGATAGACATTATTATAATATCAAAAGGTTTTTGATATAAAGACAATTTGGATTCTCATAAGGGAAAAACCCGTTACGTTATACGGCGTGGTCTTATGAGATTTCGTTTAATGGCTCAAACTGTTAAACTGTTTTACTCATACCAGTCGCATGACTTACACGGAGTTTATTTTGTTTTGTTTTCTCTATTCTCTTGGGTGCCTAAATTTGTATGGGCAGTCAAGTAGTCGGGATTTTACAGATATACTGGAAGGGCTTGGAGCAGGTGGCTTCAGGATTTTATAGCTATAGTTTTTTCCGCTTTGTTGTAAGTGTTGTACTCTGATAATGTTATTGTATACATATAATGATTTTATTTCAAGGATATATTATCTATTATATGTTGTTCGTTCTGCTGTGAGGTTCGTGTTACTCTGTTGTTGTGTTCTTATTCTTCTTCTATTCTAAGTTTCTACCTTATCTATTCTCACCCTCTAATTTCTTTCATTAACAATTCAGTTATTTTCGATTCTTGGATGTTCGATATGTGCTGTATATCGGATAACCAAGATCATCAAAATCTGGGTCGTTACAGTTAGTATCAGAGCATAAGGTTAAGTATTTACCTTGGCTCTATGGCGTGACTCAGTAGAGATAGGGTTAGCAATACCCTAGATTGAGTTTGAGTGTATATTTACGAGTGAAAGTATTTGTTATTTGATATAAAAATGGTTTTATATTGTGGAGATTTATTCGTTGAGTAATTTATACGTTCTGGTCGATCAGTTTGATCCACTGTATCGGTAGGAGTTGGTAAACAGTTGAATACGATGAACCGTCATGGTATGTTTTGGAAAGAGGGTAAATGAAATAATTTTACCCAAATTATATTTTTGATATAAAGGATTTATATTGAAATGATTATAATATATTGGTTGTTATTACAATCAAGTAAGATTATAAAAGTAAAATGGTTATGTATATAACCAAGTAGAATTCATATAAGTGTTACGAAGCAAATTAAATCTGAAATTTAAACCAGAAATTGAATTAAAATTCTGGAAAATTGGATAAGTGTTTGTAAATGGATTTGGATGAAAAATATGGAAAATTTAAGATCCTGGGAGATTTTAAATTATTTTACAAGGAGTGTGAAGTATATTTTGAAATGAATTTCAAAGTGGAAATGTTTAGAAATGGTTTTATAGTATTGAACTCACTTCGATCGTTGGAAAATAGATTCTGATGATGACAGCTGCATCATCGGTATTCATTTTCGAGTTGTAAGTGACGGATTACTACCCAAGGATTTTGTTTTTGAATTGTTTTGAGAGAAACAAGTTGTTTGAAATCCAAAGAGGAATATTTGGTTTTAGAAAAGCAAAGCTATTTAAAAATCCCAGGATTTGACCGTTTGAATTAAAAACAAATTTAAATAGAAATTTGTAAAAGCAAACTGGAATTGAACTGAAACCAATTAAATGGAGATTGAATTAGGATATAATGATATCGAGTAAGTTAGATTGCTGTCGTAAGAATTTGAAATGTGATTGGATAATCGAGTTAAGAGTTTGAAATCGAGAATGGAACTCGAATTTGAAATGGAATTTGACTTGGGTATAAGCAAATTATTTGGTTTGAGAATGAATTGATTGGAGTTTGCTTGGGATAACATTGGTATATGCTGAATTAACGGCAAATGGAAGTGATAAAGTTGATATGCGCGAAAAAAAGGTACAAGTTTATATTTCATATGGTATGAGATTTTGATGAGCCGAATTGGCCAGCCGCTTGGCTGTTTGATTTTCTTTTGGGTTGGAGATGGCCCAGAGAGGCGAGTTGTGGTTTGACGTATTGACCAGTACAAAGGTGATGCTGGCGAAATTTTTCGAAAAGTTAAGGCAGTAGAAAATTTTCAGGATTTTTACAATTTTCGTCGTTAAGAATTAATTAATAATTTAATTGTAATTAAATTGGTTCAGTTAAAACTAAAGATAAGAAGTGAACAAATAAGTCTGGTCAGTCGATAGGGTTTGTTTTCTACCTTAGCAATTTCAAGGACGAAATTTTTTTAAGTAGGGAAGAATGTAATGACCCGCATTTTTAGCGATATAATAATTAATTTATTTAATTATTTAAATAGTGATTTAGAGAATTAAATGGTCGTTTAATTAAATAACTTAAAATATTTAGTTAAAATAGTAATTAAATAATATATATAATTCAGAAATAATCAAAAATAGTGGAATCCACAATATAGTGTGAATTGGATTATTTAAAATATATAGTTCAGTTTAGAGTTGGATTATATGAACAAATATATTCAATTTACGACAGTTGAACGTATAATTTATCTATACTATACTATTAAAGTTGAGTTAATTTTAGTTGGCTCACAAGCCCCCTCAAATTACTATTACCATTTAACATAAGCACGACACGTGGAATGTTTACTCAATCGTCTCACTTTTCCACGCGTCTGCCTTTTCCGTCGCGTAGTTCCCATCGCCCTTCTCATCTATCTGACCCCTCCCCTTCTTCCTTCTTGCGGTTCCCTTTCCTATCCTATCGCCTAATTACCTCCCCACTATTTCGCCAAAACCTGAAATCAGCGTTCCCCCTCCCCTTCCTCTCTCACGGCGCACAAGCTCCGCTCTTTAAACCCTAACTTGATTCGGTCCTGGTCGGTCTCCGCCGTCGCCCCTTCTACCACCAACCATCCCGTGGTCGTGGCTGTCTCTGCCTTCCCGTTCCATTGACGTATACACCCGATCTACCGATCCAAACATTGTAAGTTAATTTCCTCTTCTTCTTTTTTCCTCTTATCCAGTCTTCGGTTCTTTTTCTCGGCTGTTCGTTACAGGCATCGATAAGTTGCATTATTTGGTGACTATATTTTACCTGTTTTTGTTATTACTTATTTCTGCTACCCTAAAGTATGTTGAGGTTTGATACTTTTTAGCTGGCTTAAAACATAGTTGTAAATATGGAGTATATTTTAATATACTTGGATTTTATCATTTTACCATGATTGGCTTAATCTCATCCTATTATATTTTTTTAATCAAATTTTGTGAGAAGTTGAGTAAGAGTTACCGTCCATATGTGTGCATACACATACACGCACTTACAAATTTTGGTTTTGTTTCTGAATTTTTGAAGAATTCCACCGACTTTGATTCCAATTTCCATCCATGCCCTAGCATCAAACTGTAGAAAATTTGATGCTGATCTGTAAATAGAGTTATCCTGATTTATTGACTTTATTTCGCTACATTGTCTGTTTTATTATATTATTTTGTTTCCTCACTTGGTTGTTGTTTTCAGATACGTGCCCTTCAAGAGCAAAATAGAATGATGATAATTAGATTGACCTCAAGACAAGAAGCAAGGCAAGAAGTTAGCCATCTACCGAAATTTTCATCCCATTCAAATTAGTATATAGTTTGCATCTCTATCTTGGTATTTGCTGATAGTAGAAGTAACATAGAAGCATGTAGAAGAAAGGGTAAAATACTATTACTCGAAATTGTATGTTTTCATGTACAAGTACTTGTGCATATCTATAGCCATCTATTGAAGCTCTTATCACATACCAACAGTACGTACCAATTTGTAGCTTTGACCACGTCCATTGCCTAATGCATGCATGTCTTCGTATCGTTCTCAACCAGTTCAGGTCCGACACTTCATTTTTTAGTTAATCATTTTTCAATAACTCATTACCTTCATATGTATATTTTCTTTCTTGATAATCAACAACATCGGTGGTAAATATATTTTTCACTTTAGTTAGCTTTAGGCACTGGAAATGCTTGGTTAAATATTTGTATCGATCATTGAGCTATATGTTGAGTTACAGTTTTTAGTGAGTTGTTACAAAAATATTATTTTTCTGAACATTTTTTTGAGTTATAATGTTCTAATGGATGAATGAGCTGTGAGGGGGACAGAACAAGGAACCCCACTTAGCTTTGTGTTTGCTAACCGTTATTTTAATGATTATTGTTATCAAATTTTTTATTTAAGTTTGACAAAGAATTGCGTGCAACTTATTATAGTCACCAAACTTGAAGTAAATACATATTAGTTTAGCATAACCTCCTTTATTCTATAGTGCGTTATACCAACATTTTTGAGTTCGACATATATAGTAGGCAGAAAAGGTTATGGTGTTCATACATATATGTAGCTTCTATTTGATGCAAAAAATTATAATACATATAGTTTATGATATTTTCTGTTTGCAGATAAAGGCAAATGTTCAATTCGACAAAGAATTTACTTACGGTATGCAAAAAATTTAGCTTCTCTTAAAGATTATGTTTTTTTTAATCCTCATGAAACACTAAATCTAACTTTTCCAATACATAAAGTTCTTATTTCACTTTGTTTGCAACTACTTTGTTAACTCAAATAATGTGTTATCTTTAGTATACCAATTATTTTTACGCTAGAAAGAACATAGCTGAACGGAATTTAAGTGAAACACAAGTATTTGCAATCTTTTTTACATTTAGGGACAGTATACCACTAATCACATTTCTGAATATAAAAAGATAATTCAGAGTATTCCCATTTCCTGTTAGCCATAGGAAATAAGCTGATTATCAAATGCATATACAACATCAACATGTATAAATCATAAGCAAAAGTAGTTATGCATCAATTTGGTAACTTCTAATTGGGTGGATTTTGGAATCCAGGTTGTAACTTTATAAAATGCTTAATACTTTATGTTGAAAGTGGATTATTCGAACTATAACGTATTTTAGCTGGTTTTAAAGTTCTTTTACCTTCCCTTTGCATGATCATTGAGCGATGTAGCCCACTTTATGAAGCTTGGATTTAAACAATTTCTTTGTATTGAAGGTTAGTTTGTAATATTTGCTACAAGTGGATTGTAACTTATGCATACCTTATCAATACTCAACCTTTTTTATAAATGCTTTCAAGTCTGGTATAATTGCTAAACTTTATGAATATGAACTACACGAAAAAGGAATATTGGCTTTATGAATGTTAATACCACAATACAAGACAAAACATTTTATTTACTTATAATTCCATTATTTAGCTTTCAGTGGTATTTAATTAAGTCTGTACTATCAAATGTCAATACTTGCACATATATAAAAGAGGGCTACATACAAGACACTTCCACTTTATGTAGCCTTTAACACATTGTTGCTTTGAATTCAATTTCATGCACATTATTGATGATGGTTTTCTCAATTACCATCATCTTTTGCTTCGCCTTCCTCATTGCTCCTTCCTCCGGCTTTACTCACCAATATTTTCACATTTTAGTACCTTTCTGATACTTTAAAATTTATTTTAAAGCGGAACTTATTGTTTGAGGATTGTGCCGAACTTTCACATAATTTAGTTTTTCGGTTTCTCCTTTTTTGGATAATTTAGTCGTACTATTTTGATTTGGGCTTCTTTTATTGATAATTTATGTGTTCGTATATCTCATTTCGTTGTTGCAATGGTTCGTTGAACTTTTCGTTGGATAGCGTTCTTCATATTGATCAAATGTCAACGTTGATTGTCAAAGACGATACAGTGCAAAGTATGGTACAACCAATAGTGTTGCTATAGGGTATGTTCATGAGTGATGAGATACAATGATCTTGCTTTGCCTTCATCTTGGTGGCATACACTATAGGGTATGGTTTTTATTTTGTTTCAATGAAGAGACTGCTTTTGCATCCCTTGGGTATGAGTAAACTTGAATCTAATCCTCTTTGACATTTCAATCTATTCTTCTTTGACATATACCAGGTCTGGTTTTTATTTTGTTTCAAAGAAGAGACTACTTCTGCTGTCCTTGGGTTTGAATAAACTTGAATTTAATCCTCTTTCATATATACCAGGTCAAGTTGAGTTACAGTCAATCTAAAAAACTGAGTGAAAATATTAGTTTAATGGGTTTAGCTTACTCTAAAACCGACTGAAAATGAGTTTCCAAAGTCAGTTTCAAGAGTTAGTTTAACTCAGTTTAACTGTGTGAGTGCTAAGCTGTTTTTACTTCCATTCAATAATGGCAGCACTGTTAGGCTTGAGGTTCCATTACTGCTACCAAAAGCTAAATAAGGAAGTGAACTTCAATTTCAACCCAAAATTTGATGTTCCATTATTTTTATATATATCTCCAATAAGATCAAATGGAATAGTTTAGTTAAAATTCAGGTATTCTTTTTACCTCTTCGTTATTATAAAATTATTATTCTACGTAATCCTAAATGTCTGTTATTTATTCTAAGTTTAGGTGTATAACCTTATGTGTATGCATATGCTTAAGGTTGAATTCTCATTTTGGATGTCATTATTTTAACACTATCTAGCATTTTAGGTGAAGCTAATAATATATATGTGGTTCTACACTTTTTTTTCTATTATGTTTTGATTGATCGCCCGAATTGTTCGTTTCGCCATAACAAGTAATCTTTATAAGGAAAGGCTATGCAGTTTTAGCTGTAAATAAGGAGAATTAGCGTATTATTTTCTGCTTCATGTTGAAATATGTTGTTGTTGTATTTACAGTGCATAAAATGTACTGATAAGTGGGTGATTTACTGTTTGTTTAAAGAAGATAAATTCCATTGATCTTATTTGGTTGTGGGTTTCAATGCCATATGAAATTTGCTTCTTGCAAACTTCTATATACAACTACTCAACAAAATATGTTTTCTATTTTTCTTTGTAGCAATTTATGTGCAGCAGCATAATAACAGATGCTTTTTTTAACTCGAAAACTATTAACCAAATTAGATAGTAAGCGAAAACAGTTTTCTATAATTTCATTGTTGAAGTTTTTAAATGAATTTTCCTGTTTGAGCTTTGATTTGAAACATGAGTACATGTGTCAATGAACTATGGGGATACATTGTGATTTGTTTGCCTTTATACTACGTAAAAACACCATAAAGCACCTGATTTATAACACTATTCAATATATGTTGCTAAATTTGGTCGAATCATTTATAGGAATTTTGCGTGGTTTTTTTTTTGGTCATACGAATATTGCTGTACGTTAGAATTTCGCTAACAATGAAGTTGTAGGATTTGAAAATAAAAACGTTTGAGATGTGTTTTTTTAAACATATCAATGCAGGATTTTCTCTTTACTACATATAGAAAACAACATAAATTGCCTGATATTTTGGTAATGTAAAATGAATATTGCCACATCAGGTGTAGTCATTTATAGGCGGTTCGCATATGTTTATTAGCCGTATGAGGTCCTTTTTTTTTGGTCAAATTCATTTAGGATTCAACCAAATTTGGGAACAATATAAAGCTGTAGCATGTTTATCTTTGTATACATATCTAGCAGTTCAATAGACTTAGATTTGCATCATCATCATTTTTCAACTATCGAAAATGAATCTATAATTGGTGGCTTATTAATCTTAAATGATGTTATCTTCTACATTGGAGCTATATTAAGCTGCCATTATACTCATTTTATTACATATTAATTTTATTCGACTTACCAATATCTTTGCTGTTCTATGCAGGGTGCTCTACTATTAAATAAATTCTGTGTCTAACGTAGCTGACAGCGATTTTTGCAAGCATATAGGTAGAAGTTCATATTCTTTTTTCAATTCTACTCTACAAAATGATGCACAGGATTCAATAGTATGAAGTAGTGATAAGGTGAAACGGTCCAAATGGTTCATGAAATTATATTTGACAGCCGATGTTGAATATCATCTATCCTTGGTAAATTACTTCTGAATTTTGATTGATTGCATAAATGTCGATAACTATTCAGTTATTTGGCTTCGTCTTGATTAATTATTATTACAAGATGTATTTTAGTTCGCCACTGCCTTGAAATTGAAATTTTAACTCTGTAATTTGAATAAATTTTCTAATTTTACTCTTTAAATCAACCAATGTTAAGAGATGTATTAGTTTACTGGCATGTTTTCTATATTTTTAGTTCCATGGTATTCTTTGAATTGCAGAGAAATGTGTATTCACATACGTGTATAGGAAGAATCAAGCAACTACTTAATAAGTGTCATCGGCTAGAACTGCACCCTATACATCACAAGATAGCACTGTTCTTTTTTCTCCTTCAAACAATGTTGAAGGCATATTTGTATACCATCTTCCTAAAGCCGCATTTTGTATTTCCCTGATACTGCTCAAATATGAAAGTATCAAAATGTTTATTAGTGGATATTAATATGTTAGTGGAGAGTATATGATACTTCCAAAATCTAACATCACGTATATGTGGTTTTTGTTCCAGTGAGATACTCACATGGAACAGTACAACAAATGAAGTGGACATGAGGCGTAAAGCATGTAGCTGACGAAGTTAGTTGGATTGTTATTGATTTAAAATGATATTTTGGTGTTTTGCTTTTGTTATATCTTTTTCGTAAATGAACATGTTGTAGACACTGATGGCGAGCTGTGTTAACATGCAAGCAATCATTAGTGGGCGAAGAATTTGAGCAAGATGGCTTCTACATCTGGCGATGTTGACTCTATGCAGGTACTCATTGTAATATATTCATATTCTTTTAAAAGTGAAGTCATATGTATATCTTCCATTAAAGCATATTATACTAAAATGAGAAAAAAGGAAATAAATTTCAACAAATTTTACCAATAAATTTGCTTGTGTTGAGCGTACAACTAGGAACAATTTATTTGCTTATAGGTTGTAACTTTCTAGAAATCTTATACTTAGAGAGAATATTTATATTTGGCTAATGAGATATCAAGTAAATTATCTAAATGTGAAGGTTATACTTAAACATTATCAAAGTTCATGCATTATATGTGCATCAAACCCCTGCTTTATAATTTTTTAGTGCTCTTATGACCGAAATTGTAAGCAAAATCTTAAATTTTTGTTTTTGTGATACAAATCATTTCAGTAAACTATACAGGAATATAGTTACAATTTAGTGGTAAAATTTTGAGCATTATTTTTAATAGGAGGTAAAAAGAAAAAGGAGCACACAATGATATTCAATAAACATTTCACATAGTAACTTCCAAAATGAACATTTATGGCATTTATCAAGAGGTAGCATAGTACTCATATTATGGATCAGATGAGTTGTTTTTATAAGATGTTGCATATATAAATATTGGAAGCCGTAGCGCTCAAATCAAAATAAATCATGAGTATCATTCTTTTAATCTGTTGTGCTTTGTTTAGATTTAATCATTATGGTTGCAATTACACCTTATTTTGTTGTAAAAAAATTAAATATGTGGTTATATATATAGGACTGATTACATTATAATGTACTTATTTATTGCATATTGTTCTTATAAGATATTATAGTTGGTATATATTTCCAAACCAATGACTACTTTGAATTAACCTTTTTCTTTTATAGTTAAATTAAGTAGTTATGCAATTACAAAATAGATCACAACAGAATATGTCATGCACAAATATTATGTTCAGATGATTAAAGAGTTAATAAACAGAATGAATATGGTTAGTTAAAAAAAGTTAATTATAGTATTAGTTATCTAAGTTTAACTGAATGACCTTTAACACTAAAGGCAGTTGTAGGCCGAATATTTAAATGTTAAATGTTAGCTGATTGTTTATCAAGCACTTTTATGATGTTCCTATGTTAATGATACTTTTAATTATGAAGGGACTATTTCATAATATATGTTTACCCAGTATATTAGGATTGATGGATATATAGTCCAATCTATATATTGTCCATATAGGAGATTCGTTGGTTTTCGGATTGTATCTATAGAAGTCTTTGGATTGAATTCCACGGCACCAAGTAACCAATGTTGAAAATATATGTAATTCAGCTTTTCATTGTTAAGAAGCAGAAAATTATATATAGTTATTAACTTTATCTCTCGCATATCAAATTAGTCATGTGGCAATTGTTAAATTCAATAACAGATTATTAGTCGTATTATATGGTGAAAACCAAGATAAAACTAGATGTTGTATCAAATTTCTAAAAGCTAGAATCAAGCGATATTCTTGATATTTGGTTTAATTGCCTCTTTGTTTATCTAAATTTATGTAGACGACTAGCACATTTATATTCAGAATGGAAGTCTGTTTTAGACAATTGCTTGGTATGAATGCCAAGAATGAACATAGATTTTACTCGCATGCTAGCTGTTTTAAGACCATCTAATATGATTGTCCTTGCCAACCGATGGCTGCCTTTTTTTTTAGCAATAATTAGGATGGAACTTCATATTATGTTCGTGCTTGCATAGTATGACAAAACCTTTCATTGTCGAAACTATCACTCTTCCACACAAGAGTGGAAATCCGCTATCCTCTTTTGCTCCATGTCCTTTGAACCCAATTGATAACATTCAAATATTTGTTTACTTAAGCTGATATGAATTACATTAAGCTAGAAATTATGATTTTATTAATTCGTATGCTACATGGTCACTTTATATGGACTCTTTTTGCCTTTTCCTTTTGTAAAAAATGCAAAAGGTAAGTGAACATAATAAAGTTTCTATAAAGGAAAGAACAAGCAAAAGTCAATTTTCTTAATTTTTGTTTCATCAAAATTGAAAATTATCAATGTTTTAGAGTATCTTCAAATGGAAAACAACAACTTTTCCTCAAAGTTTCATTTAGCAAACCTACAGATAAAACTGAGCGAACTAGGATCTAAAATCAATGCATCGCCGAGGATAAAATTATTATACTTTAATGGTATGCTTCTCAATCTACCTCAGTCATCATATGAATATGTAGTTTTCAATCTTAATTTGCTTTTTCTTATAGAGAGTATACATAGACTGCTCCTTAGTTTGGTCCCTTACAGAAGTTTATCATCCGAACATTTACAATCTTAAAAGAAAATGCCTCGACATTTTGAAAGACAAATAGAGTCCAACTTTGCATATTCAACTATTGTCATAAATGCTTTTAGATTATTTTTTAAGTGAACTAATTATTTTTAATCTCAAAAAGTGCATAATGCACAGATTGTTGATTTTACTATGATTTCTATGCAGTAATCTAGGTTCGTTTCTATAAAGAGCAAATATATTCTTTCAGTAGTTGTGAAACATTCCACTTTATATTAGATTTGGTTATCATATAAGATTGATCATGCAAATTTTTGCATAAATACATAATTGAAGTAGTTATAATTGCATATTGCACATATTTTTCAAGATCGTCTTCCTCTTATGAAAAGAGAAATCATTATCTTATCAGTTAATTAAAATAATCCATACAAATGCATGTTGAGTAATGTAATCATCGGTATCAGATTATCTTTTCGATTGACAACAAAATTTAATGGGCAAAAAGGTCAAGATAGATATATCAACAATTATTTTATTGGCAAACAAACAGGAAGAGGATGGCCTTGCATTAAATCGATGGTTTTGCGCATGTTTAGGAAATGATCAAGTGGGCGATAATAGTATGGCTGCTAGAGCTAGCAACAACGTATATGGGTTAACTGGAGGATAATATGTAGGAAGCGAAGGATGCTTGGCTACGAGATTTGATATGGCACATAGGACTTCTTTCTGAAAAATTCTGATACTTCAACAAACCGGTCCAATAGGGCTATATATATTATTTGTATGAAGGTGAGACAACTGAAGTATCATTTAGTTTTATGATGTTTCAAACCTTACTGTTGACAAATGAAATAGTCCAAAAAAACAGTTGCTAAACTGTGCTTCCCTACTTGAATAACAAGTGAGATGAAACTGATACATAGTGCTTCAAACGTTTGCACCTGAAAATAGATGTTGTAGCATGAGAATAGAAGTTGATGATAAATGCGAAAAAACTGATTTAGGAGTGAAGGGTTAAAAACTGACCAGATGTTGTGCGCTGGAGAATAAATGTCGGTCATCAATAATACAGAAATGATGTAGTGCCATGTCGCCTGGGATGGGAATGCATGCTATTGTAATAACATGTAAAGTGCAGTGTGATTTTGCCTGAGGAGATGGTGAATAACCATGAAATGCTGATGAAGAGATTCCATCCGGGAAAACTATCATGTTTTTATTTGCATGTAAATGTGCTTATATACTTATAAATGGTGATATGACATGATTATAGGTTGATGTGGTTATCGATTTATTTAATTTGTAGCAATTTAAGAGTAAATTTAATGGATAAGAATGGTTGTGCTAAACTTATGTATCTTTTAATTAGAGCTGGCAATCTATTAAGGTCCAACTCCATTGCATTGCCAGAATCCATGTTGTATATTTGAAGCAGTTGACCCCTTGCTTCGCTCATGGTACAACCCTCTTTCCGGTGATCCACCTTTCTCCTCGGTCCACAGAGCGAAGGAGAATCTTATTATGTCTCGGTCTACAGGCAACAAGTAGCTCTATTGAAAGAAAGGGAATGGGTCAATAAGGGAATGATATCTGTAAGATTCGAATACTGCGCCGGAAAGAAACCCACTCTTTAAAACCTGTTATTATCTTTAGTAAATGTGTGTGTATGTAAATATTCATACACAGAGCGATAAATAAACGAACATATATATATTTCTTAGCCAGAGCTTTTGAATGAATTAATTGCATAATCTCTGCGGTGATGTAAATTTTAGCTATCTGTATGGTAGTAATGATTAAGTATGAACCCACAAATTCAACTTCTGTGCTTTTCTGTTTCCTGCCCTTTTTATATGTCATCAATTTGCTCCTTAATTGAGTCACTTAGGAGTTCACGGTTTAATTTGGTGTTTGCACTCGATGGTAGAAACGTAATAAACGGTTGCTTCATATGTTAGTGTATTGAGGAAGCAATAACTTTAGATGCATAACTTCTCATAATTTTCTTACAAATAGGTACTACATGCATGCAACTTAATAACTATGCACTGTCTGATTTTTATAAGAAAAATAAATACTTGCATAGTTAAATGCAGCTTAATAACTCTACACATCCTGATTTTCATAAGACAATTATATATTTACGTAGTTAAAAAGTATAGTTGCAGTCCGTGTGCGATGCACGGATTCACACTGTAATGATCTGTAAAGAGGAGACTATAATATGTTTAACTCATTTTACTTGGTAAAGTTCACCTTGATATCACCTGTATTTATAGGAAGCTGAACTATATTTTAATATTTTTATTCCTTAGTTTTACATTTTTTGTTTGATAACAAGCATAAACATTTATTTCCACATGCATGAGTGAAAAACCATACTAGAAAATTATATTAGCGGATAAATTTGATTTTTTTTCCTTTTCTGCTAAATGTTTTAGTAGCTAATTGTTCATATTAAAATTGACCTTTCCTTCTTTTGAACTCTGAGCTTCTGGTTTAAAGTTATTAGAGGTTTGAGATCAATTTTTGTATTTCACATTTATATGATATATTAACTTTTCTTTACGGATTTAGTATGACCGAACTGAGCTTGGCTTGGCACAGTTTTGAGAACTGAGTCTGGCTCAGCTTATACAAAACTGACCCTGACTCTATTTCAAACTGAGTCAGGCCCAGTTCACCCAAATTAAGCATAAAAAAGGTTTTCAATTTATATTGTATATTGGCAAGCTTTAAGATGTCATAGTAAAATATGAAACCTGTCACTATTTTTCCTTCAATTGCTTCGAAGTTAAAATGTATTCTTAAGTAAAAATTGGTATATCATTTTAGTAGTGTTGGCTCTTTTTCCAAATAATTTGTTATGTTTATGAAAGTCGGCTTTTTGATTGCTCATTGTATTTTGTTGATAAAGATTCAAGCATAAGCAATGAGCTATTCATTTTATTCCAAACATTTTTCTGATATAAATACATAATTATAGTGTTTTGCTATGAAAATGAAACCTTGATTCTTATTCTTTTAGCCCACACTTAGAAAATACATATTATAGTGAATAGATATGCTGCTTTGGAAAAACAGTGTCATCTTAGTGCCTAAATGATAGCAGTAACCCTGATAGTTAAGAAAATTTTAAGTGTTTGTGTATGGTTTGGTTTCTTAATTTTTGTTTTGAAGAATTCTTTTTAAGTGTTTGTGATAGGTCAGCTTAATGCTTTAAAAATTACCCATGTCACAATATACAAATGACTTCCTCATATATTCAGCAATGTACCGAATTTTGACTGTTATTGTGTCAGCCTTCAAATTCAATTACATTTCTAATAAGGCTTATTAAAGAATCAAAAAGGTTTAGAGAACAAAGAAGGCACAAAGTCCTAAATATGTCAGCTTACTTTATTCTTAAAAATTTAGCGGTTAACTTCACCGAATCCTTAAACGTGCAGCTGAAATTCACGTGAGGAAAACAATCTGTGGGTGCCCACACCTGTCGTAGTATTTAACTAATGAACTCCCCGTTGGAGTAGCATTTTCATTTTTTTTCTCAAAGTGCAAGCTTAATTCGTTACATCCTAATTTACGCTAGCTGAGTAGTGCATCATTTTATCAGATAAAGCCATTTCAATAAAGAAGAAATCAACAATTCTTTACTATCGATATTAATAATAAATAAATTTTAATTTTTTATCATGTTATACTAACGTATAGAGCAACAACCGTGTGCGTAGCACGGGTTCACACTAGTAATATAATTATAAACGAGCGCGTAACGGCGCGACAGTTCGCTATTTGGCGATTTGAACTTCAACTGGATATAGAGGGTCCGTTTTAAATCGGATTTCTGTGAAACAAGAAACTTGTGGAGCTGGTGGAGTATATTTTTCTAATGGAAGAGAAAAATCGGGATTTCGTCGAGTACATTTTGATTCATGTCCAAATCAAATTTTCAAATTGTCGCTATGGAATTCCTTTATAATTTATAACGATTTATAAAAGGAATTTCAATATAAATTGAATACCGATATAATATGGATTTGGAATATCGAGCTATAAATCCATATAGAATATTTTTGAGCTGTATGATATTCTGCGTGGCTATATACGATAATATTTATTTATAAATATTTAATTTAATTATATTTAAATATATTTATATATTTAAATGGGTTATTTAGAGCTTTAAAAATAGCCACTTTTGCAAACGACCTCAGAATTCGACGAAACTAATTTTGTTGGATCTGCAATGTTATATTATTGTTAGATATCAATTTCAGTGATTTTTGAAGTTAGTATGTGGCCGTACGGATTTTTAAAGTTAAAAACAATCGATAAATTGTTCTTTAAAAATACGTTGTGTGAGCAAACGAAGTCGGAATTCGACAAAACTAGTTTTTTTGGGTTCGTAATGTCAAACTCTAGCTACATGTCCAGTTTCGTGATTTTTGAATATCGTGTGTGATCACATAGATTTTTAGAAGAAAGAAACGAATATAAAATAGTAAAAGATAAATATCTAAAAATATCCTAACTATTGTTTGAACCAAAAGAGACCACGTTCCTTCTTCTCAGCCTCACCCTCACTCTTATAAACACAAGAAGATTGCGCCGCAGCCTCTTCTAAAATTACACAATAAAGCTCTTACTTTAAAAATCAAATAAATTCTCTAAAATTTATATATTCAATTCTAAGTGTTCCTGCAAGCTTATACTACTCCTCTTTTGAGTTGGGCGCAGTGCGAACTCCATCCAGAGGAAACCAGAAGAACAACGAGCTATCAAGGGTTGTAATCTTCGCGAAATATAGGAAGTTTGGCGAGGTTCGGATAATAGATTTGGGTTTATGGTTGGAAAACGCATCTGTGTACATACTTTTTGGGTTGTTCGGTGTTCACTGGTGTTGCTACTGTTATGGTCAGGTGGGTGGTCGCGATCTCCACGGTGACGTTCGAGTTCGATTTGGAGAGGCCGGGGAGTTTCGGATTTTGATAAGAAAGAAGTTGATAGTTTCGATTTGGGAGATGGTGAAGTAATGAAGGAGGAAAGGTAGTAGAAAGTAGCGGCAATGGCGTGACTAAGGAGTAGCAGCGTGAAGTTTGATTCGGGAAGAAGATGTCTTGTGGAGGCGGGTCTGAAACTTAGGTGGGCCAAAGTTTTAAATTGGGTAAGGCCCAAATTCTAAAAGTAAATTAAGGTTTTTAATTCAAACAATGTATATAAGCTTGTAAAGTCAATATCTCCATCACACGATATCAGAATCTGATGCCGTCAGTTGCGTTGGGATCGTATGGACGGGAGCAACACAATGAAGCTAATTGGGAGTCAATTGGAGCTCGTTATAATTTATTGCAAAATAAATTGTTCATCTGAATAAAATTGAGCGATGGTTATCGTTATCAACGATGATCGTCCAATGTGAGTAAATCTCACTAACTCTGAACAATTTATATTTTCATGTTGTATTTAGAACTAATAATTATCTGTTGATTGCTGTGTGTTGACTATTTGATTGAACTGCTAGTCAGTTGGTTGAAATTTATATATATATATATATATATATATATATATCGTTAAATATATATTGATTCTGTTTAGCAGAATATTTCATATTGAAATGAAATCGATGTTAATTATACTGTTTAACATTTGTGATGCAGGAAAACAGGTTGGAGGGACCCAACTGGGATCCACAATATTTAATTTACTGTTTGTTTCATATATCGAAATATATGATGTGATATATAATCTATTGTCGATTTTGTGTGTTTGGACGATGTTGGTCATCGTGATTTGATATGTTAAATACCATAACATACCGGAAGGTTGATAGGGAAATTTAAAGTGATATTTGAAAATAAAATATTTAGAAAATCAAAGGATTTTATAAAATAGAATTTTTTTATAAAAAAAATATTTATAAATGGAATATTTTATAAAGTAAATTATTTATTTAAGATAAATAAATAAGACATTTAAATGGATTATTTATTTGGTAAATAAATAAGATATTTTAAAGGGATTATTCACTTAGGAAATAAATAGAAATATAAAGGAGAATTTATTAAGAAAATAAATAAAGAAAAGGGGATTATTTAATAAGTGAATAAACGCTGTTAAAAGGGAATTATTTGATAAGTGAATAAACGCTATTAAAAACTTTAAAAAGGTAATTATTGGATAAGGAATATTTATTGGGAAAGTAAATAGAGTTAATGAAAATGATTTTAATCGAATTTAGTTATTTGAAATGAGTTAGTCGAATATGGTTAGTCTAGTCGAGTAAATCGAAAGTAGTTAATCGAACATAGTTAATCAAATGGAGTTAAACAGAAATTGGAAACTGACTAGAGATTAATAAGTTGAATGATTTCCTGGGTATCGATCTGATGTTTGTTTCGACCGTCGGGGTTTATACTTAGGAAGTTGTTCTCTTGTTAGTTTATAGTTAGAGTCTGATAGATGTGGATGGATAGTGATACGCAATTAAGCCATGGAAATGTTTTCCAGTGTTAATAACGTATATTTTCTAAACATAAAAAATGAGGATATATATATATATGTATTTATATATATATATATATTTGATCGATAGAATTTCCATCTGGAAATAATATCGTTGTTTGCGCACATGTTTCTTTGATAGTTAAATCACATACTATCAAAGTTTTGACTATTTTAACGTTGTTAATATGGAGAGACCGGTTGGATTATTATCCGAAGAACCACTCTATATTGGCATAAGCGTTGTGAATCATATATGCCAAAGATAAATTGAAGATGGAGTAAAGTGCAAGGGTTGTTGTATAAATCTTAGATAACAGTGCCTAAGCTGGATATACTGAATAGTGCCTTTGGTTTTTCCAGTCCCAGGACGACCTGTATGGAAGAATGTCTGACAGGGTATATTTAATAGATCACGTAAGTTGATCTCTTCAAACATATTCACGTTTGGTGGTGGAGGAATTCGTTTCTCTTAGCTATATACCCGTGGTATTTTTGGGGAAATCAATTTGTGATTTGGCGGCTATAACGATGTGAAATTCTAAGTGAATGAAGATGTTGTATGTAAAAGATAAGCGTAGCTTCTAGCCTCACATCCGGTAAATGACAAAAATCGGGCAGGTAGCATGGCTATGTAGGTCGCACCTATTAGGGTCTATAATCACCTGATCTAGAGTTTCATTTATTTCTAAAAATCTATTGGTGATGCTGTCCCATTCGGGAAACAGTTGATGATCCCAACCGTTGGTGATATACATTTGATACACTCAAGCGAAATGAGTGGTCGGTCATGTGTGGCCGGGTTGCAAGATGTTCTTGTTGAACCCAGTGTATTCCTCTCTAGAGGTACACTAGCGAAAGGTGGTTATATACCTAGTGATAGTTGGAAATCCATTACCAAATACGTGCTTGTGGTTTTGATTGTATACTATATATGTAGAATGTGAGATGAAAGCGTTTCTGCTAGATGATTATTATATTGTGGTTGATAGACATTATTATAATATCAAAAGGTTTTTGATATAAAGATAATTTGGATTCTCATAAGGGAAAAACCTGTTCCGTTATACGGCGTGGTCTTATGAGATATCGTTTAATGGCTCAAACTGTTTTAAACTGTTTTACTGATACCAGTCCCATGACTAACCCGAAGTTTATTTTGTTTTGTTTTCCCTAAACTATTGGGTGCCTAAATTTGTACGGGCAGTCAAGTAGTCGGGATTTTACAGATATACTAGAAGGGCTTGGAGCAGGAGGCTTCAGGATTTTATAGCTATAGTTATTTCCGCTGTGGTGTAAGTGTTGTACTCTGATAATGTTATTGTATATATATAATGATTTTATTTCAAGGATATATTATCTATTATATGTTGTTCGTTCCGCTGTGAGGTTCGTGTTACTCTATTGTTGTGTTCTTCTTCTTCTTCTATTCTAAGTTTCTACCTTATCTATTCTCACCCTCTAATTTCTTTCATTAACTATTCGGTTATTTTCGATCCTTGGATGTTCGTTATGTGTTGTATATTGGATAACCAAGATCATCAGAATCCGGGTCGTTACATTGATTCTCATTGTTGCCACAGTCATGACGAGCCGGAGGGATGACCTTGAGGGATTTATTGTTGGTCGAGTTTTTGTTTAGTGGGAATCTCTGATAAGCATTGAGTGGCTCAGAGACCCTATGCAATGCGGATCTCCGTGAGCGTCGAGTGGCTCGAAGGTCCCGCATAGTGAGAACCCCCGATTTGCATCGAGTGGCTCGGAGATCCTGTGCAATGGGAATCTTTGATGAGCGTTGAGTGGCTCGGAGTTTCCATGTGGATGAGTTCCTTAATGTTACTCTGTTAGGGGCGAAATATGTTCATGTTGTATCTACGGACGGTGTAGAACCAACAATATCCTGGCGCGTTCGTTGGACATTTAGGTCTGGGCCTTTTGCACGGTTGGGAGTTGTAGGTTGCGAAATAGATTTTCTCGGGGGTGTTGTTGAGAGTAGTATAGGTATTGAAGAACGGAGGTCGAAGACGCTTCCTCTTGCTATTGCGACTACCTTTGACGTTGCAGGCGTGAGCAAGATTGTGCAGAGCGGTGGAATCATAGTTGTTGGGGCTCTGGGCGTTATCATGAGGCAGGATGTTGAGGGTAGGAACTTGATTCCTTTACGCTAGATTTCGGCACAGGAAGTAGTCGGCACTTATGCGGAAGATCTTCTGGGTCCTTGATTGTCTTTGACCGGTCCATGCTCTAAGTTTGAAATCAGGTGGCATGCCCTTGGTATGCTAGACGAGCGTGACTCAAGGAGTGGGTTCCTTGACTTCGGCAAAGGCTGTGTTGGATTTTGTGAGATGGCCTTTGAGGGTTCACAGGTGCCTTGGCGGATGTTCGATACTGAGGGGATGCCCCTAGGCCTTGCGACATGCATCCTAGATTGCGGGATCATTCTTTTGGCGGTTTAGTCGAGAGTTAAGATAGTTCACGGTAGAAGTCGAGGGAACCATAATAGAGCCGTCCTGGATAAGGACGGGGAACTACTTGCATTCTACGGTGTCGGTGAAGTGTAATGAACCCATGTGCCACATGTGGCAGCTAATAAAACTTCGAGAATCATGGCTTCTTTAAGTATGGGGCAAGCGTCGGCATGTTGGAGTGCTGGCGCCACTGGTGCCATTTGGTATTATTGCTAGCCGAAGTGAATGGGTTACGCCTCGTACTACTTTCGCAGACGTCGTGGGCGTGCCCCGCGATTTCGTTACAATCCCATGGATCTTGTCGCCGACAATCGGAGGTTGGGCTCCCGCTGCATTATAGAGGTCGTGATCTAGCCCAGGACTTTGGAGCCTAGCGCACCTTCTTGGTGGAAGGCCTTTGGCACTCCGTGAGTCTCTAACTTCGGTTACATGATGTTGTGGAAGTCGGTTGAAGTGAACTTTAGCCTAGTTGGATGCTAGAAGCGTAGGCGATAAGTATGGACACATCGCAGCCTATGTCCGCCTAGCGAAGGCTTGAGCGTCAAAGCCATGGACGGCCACGAGGACACGTTCCATTTCTCGTAGTGACCCTAATATTGCCGAGGTTAGAGGTCAGTCCTGCCTTCGTGGAATGCCACATGTGGTGTGTTGAAGTGTTAGGGCCACTCAGCTTTGCGTGCGATCCTGGTGAATGGATAAATCCTGGAGTGTACCGACGGATGACACATGCGATCTCTGGCCCATTTTCGATAGCAAGCAATTGATTTCGATTGCCCATAGTGGCACTGGTACTCTGGTGCTTACATACAAGTTGGGAATCGGCTGATTGAGAGGAAAATCTTGTTGGATTCCAAGTGGAGGGGACACATCGAGCGTAATTCTGATTCATGAAACCATGGGACGAGTACCATCCAAAGCTGCGCGCTTTGGTGCTTGAGCAACATTTCCAACTGCAAAGCCTAACCAATCGAAGCGCATCGAGCTGGAGCGATTTCGGGATTAGGGGTGCCCCCGAGTGCAGCGGGACCGACACCATTCCGAGGAGTGACGTCAGCTAGTCGGTTAGTTTGCAGGGCTGCCCCCAAGTCCTGGGTCAATGGTGGAGGAGCATCGGTACTTGCCTCCGTAATGTATGCTTGGCCAGTCGGATCTGAAGTGCTTCTTATCTAGCGAGGAAGGTATTGAAAGCTTCCTCCTACCGTTCGAGTCAAGCTTTCAAATCGGTGGTAGGATTCTTGATCATTCTTTTGATGCTCCCCTCGAGTGACGTAATTCGATGGAGGTCTGGTTTTGGTATAGCTGTCGAGTTTGGGCGAGCTGGTGTGCACCCAGATTCAGAAACACCTTGGTCTGATGAGCTGCTAGAAGAGCGGGACTCTAGTTGCGAGTGGCGATAGTTGGGCTCTTCTGAGTTGATACTTGGTTACACGGTCCCGGTTTGTTACCGTGTTCCTTGGCCGTAAGTGATGATGGTTTGATCATCATCTCTTTTCTGTCGTTGTTGTTGTCGCCATACGAATGTTGGAGCGGATGGCGTTGTTTTTAATGAGAATGAACTTTCTTCCTTGACGTGGGCCCTTAGCTTCAAGAGGAGAAATTTTCGATGCAGTGCGCCGTAAGCAGGCGCGGTTCTGGGCAAGATGAAGTAGAATGACGATGCATCGACTCTTTTTTTTTAAGTTGGCGCATAAGGTAGATGTTGATCTTCAATACCTAGCGTGAGAGCTGCATTATCATATTTCTTATCAAGCGCGTGGATCTGTGCTTGTGCTACAGGAGCTTCGGGGTCCACAAGTGGAAGGAGATCCGTTTCCAGTGGTCCTCCGCCACTCGGGGCAGGTTAGAGGTACCAGTGTTAATTGCGGCCAATATTTGGTTTTGCCGGAATTCCGCTTAGTGTCGACGAGAGTCATGATGCTTTTTGGACGTACTGTTCAAGGCGCATCTCGCAGACAAGCCTTTCGATTACACTTTTGAATTGATGGCAATTATTGGTATTGTGCCCATACATGCCGTGGTACCGACAGTACTTTCACGTCTTCTTCTCATGATTAGTGGACTCCCTGTTGTATGGTTTCTTGTATTGAAGCGTGTTGCACGTTTGTCGGTAGATTGTTTCCAAGTCTTCATTCAGTGGGGTGTAGATCATGTATGTCCGGTGAGAGCTGGGCTTTTTGGATTCCATAGAAACTTGGTCGTTGTTGCGGCCGCCTTGCCTACTGCTATTCGGTCTTTGTTTGTATGGGCGTGCCCCCGTGTCCTTATCAAAGAGCTTTATTGTCTGTTTCCCTTTGACGTTGTCATTTATGGAACCTGCATGTGGATTCTTGGGAAGACCGACCCTGGGGAGTCGGTTTCGCCTCGCCTCTTCTTGACATAAGTATTGCCTAGCTTTTTCATGGAAAGCGTCGAGGCTTTTTGGCTGCTTCAGATTGATCCATGCCCCAAATTCGGAAGTAAAGAGTACACCTTTGGCTAGGTGACAGAGTACGGTGCAACGATCTGGATCCTTGACCTCGGCGAGCACGACATTGAACCGGGAGAGGTAGCTTTTGAGCGACTCGGCGGGTCCTTGGCATAGGTTATACAAGGTGAGGGCATAATTCGGAGTCGGGATGTGCACTCTGAATTGCTTGACCAATTCTGCTGCTAATTGGCTGAAGTTGTTAATGGAATCGAGTGGGAGGCGAGAGAACCATAACAAAGCGGTTCCTGATAAGAAGACTAGGAAGCACTTGCATTTTACTGGATCATTGCCCCAGCTCGAGTCCATTTTCCATTCATATTGATTTAAATAGGTACAGGGGTTGGTTGTGCCATCATAGAGCGGCATATGTGGCATGCTGAAGTGGTGTGGCCATTTAGCTTCATTTACCCTCCTGGTGAAGGGGTTGCGCTTAATGTGCGCTTACCATGAATCATGCATGTTTCCTTGCCTCTTACTCATGATCCTTCGAACCATGTCGGGAAGGTATGTTGGATGGGTATCCACCATCGGGACCCATGGGTTTTGGCGAGGTTTCGGTTTCCTATTGCGAGGGCGTTTCCTATGATGGACGTTCGGATTGTCTTCCTCCATGTCCTCGACATCTATAAGCGGACCTTGATGAAGAGCGTATTGATGGGGATCCTGTTCTGGAAGAGCACAGGCCATTGGAATAACGGGCCCATCATCCTGATTAGAGGTCATCGAGTTGTGTCAAGGAAGTGGTTGGTTCGTAGGATCTAGTCCGTCATTGATAATCAAGCGAGAGTGGTCTCGGTACTATGCCCCCTCGCTATATGTGACTGTAATTCGGTCGCCATTGTCATTGTCGTGACTATCGCCGTTGCCGTTATTGAGGGCGTTGGTACGAGCGGCGACGTCGTTACCGAGACATAACCTCCTTCTTTGATGCGGGCCCCTTGACTCGGAAGAGGAAGTTTCTGAGACCGTTGGTGGAGGTCGAGTGTTGTTCCGAGCTAGTTGAAGTCAGTTAACGGTGCGCTGAATTTCTTGAAGTCGTCGCATAAGGTCGATGTTATTCCTTAATGCTGGGTTGAGCTCGACATCCATGTTCTCATATTTTTCATTAAGTGCATGGATTTGAGCTTGTGTTGCGAGTGCTTTGGGGTCCACGGTAGGAGGGATGATTTCATTAGTGGCCGAGCCTCCTAGTCCTTGTCATTGATCTTCCTTGCTGGGCGAGAGTGGTCGAGGAGTTGCCGATGTTATCGCGTAGCCGAGTGAGGCAGAGTCGAGGCCGAGTGAGGCGGAGTCGAGGTCAAGTGAGACGAATTCGAGGCCAAGTGAGGCGGGATGCAGAGTCGAGGAATCCAAAGTAGTGGAGTGGAGGCTCGAGGCCGAGGCGAGGGACTTTCGAACCTCTTAGGGCTCGAGGGTATGAACCCCGTGGAGTTTGAGTTTCGAACCACGTGGGGGTCCGAGTTTTTGAGCGTCGTCGGGTTCGAGTTTCAAACCTGGTGGGGTTCGAGCTTCAAAGCTCGTGAGGTGCGAGTTTCGAACCCCGTTTGAGGCTCGAGGCTCGAGGCGAGAGGTTTGGGGCCCAATGTTGAGGTTGTTGGGATGTCCCGTCCTAGACTGCGGCTGAAGAGCCAATTTTTGCATTCTTTGGTCGCTTTGCCATCGTGAGCGGACTCGACAGCAGTTTTAGCAAGGAACCTTAAGCTTGTCGGGGGTCAAGATGACAAGATGAGACAAATGCGCAAAATCCGAGTTTTCTCAGTGAAATCACTAAATGTTGACGGCAAAAAATGTCGTAAACACCAAAGAGTCCAAATTACAAGGAATTGTAAATATGGTCGCATGGACAAGAACATATTATAGAACATAAACAGTAAATAACACAAGAGTTTTATAGTGGTTCAGCCTCAGGGAGGGCCTATGTCCACTTTGAAGACTTGTAGGAATTTTATTGATTACTTGAAAGATTACAAGGTAGAGATCCTCTCATTACATTCGTTGACTATGATATATGAAGCTACAATAGTCATATGTGCAAGAAATTGTAAAATGGACAAGTTTGCCCTTCTTCTTTCTCAAAGAGGAGATGCCATTAATGAAGCTTTATGGACGTCTCAAAGCCCAAGAATCTCTCCCTTTTGAAGTGTGACGTAGTGGGGTATTTATAGGAAGTGGTCAGGTGGGGGTTAGGTAGGAGTAGGTAGAAATGGGGACCATCTTCAGGAAATTCGCGCCTCCAGCTGTCTACCATGGAAAATTTATACCTGGGTGGAGGTACGTAATTTCGCACCTGCTAGGTGTGAAATTTCGCACCTCCCAGGTACGAAATTTCGTGCCTGTTAGGTATGAAATTTCGTACCTGCTACGTACGAAATTACGTACTTTCAAGGTACGAAATTTCGCAACTTGGCAGGGTGCGAATTTTGTTTGGACGGGACGTGGCTGAGGTTCGTTGGCGTGTCATGTTGGTTCTTTTGGGGCGTCGAAGCTCCTCAGGACAAAGTGAAGGAATCCATCATTTAGCTGGTCCGAAGTGAAGGAATCTGAGCTTCCGGCATTGAGAAAATCGGATGAATCAGGCGGTGCCACAGTTTCGACCTAACTGGTTAGGTCGATCGCTGCCGGCATTGTTGGGCCCAAGACCCCCACCAATGCTACGCCCGGACCCGCTTGACGGATCGCCTTCGGCTCGGAGCACGGCTCGCCTTCGGCTCGGATGCGGACGGATACTGATGGAGGTTGCGTCCGAGGGATGCGACATCCTACTAGTGGCCAGACTCGAGTCTTCTGACACTGGCCTCCGGATGATATTGGCGACACCTCCGGGCTGTAATATCACGCGATATGTTGAGTCGAGCGTGTCTTGAGTACTTTTGGTGACCTGACCAAAAGGCCGGTTAACACCTATTTTTTAACTATTGTGAAGGATTGGTATTTCTAGCACCTAATCCAAACGATTCATCATCTTTCATAATTTTCGATTTGCCCCTACTATGCTTAAACTACCCCTACTTCTCTTAATACTTCAAAACAGCTATTCTTTTTAAGCCTACCGCTAATTCTCTATATAGCCATTACTTACAACAATTACCCTTATTTTTTACTACTGTGAAGGGATGGTTTTTGAGGCATCCAATCCAAATATTTCATCATCTTTCATATTTTTCGATCTACCCCTACTACGCTTAGACTACCCCTACACCTCTTAATACTTCAAAATAGTTACCCCTATTTTTTAACTACTGTGAAGGGCTGGGTTTTGTAGCACCCAATCCAAATTATTTAACATATTTCATATTTGTCGATCTAACCCTACTATGCTTAAACTACCCTTATACTTCAAAACATCACTTCTTTTTAATCCTACCCCTAATTCTCTAAATAGCCCTTACACTACAATAAAAACTGCATATAGTAGCGACAGAATCTGCTGCTAATCCATCTCTATATTTGCTTTAGCGACGGATTTCCTGCATGACACGGTGGTTGGTAAAAACCATGACGGTAATTATGTCAGATTTTGCGAAGGACTTTAGCATCAGTTTTCCGACAGTTTTCCGTCATTTTGCTAATTATATAATAAAAATAAAATTTTATTTATTAATTTAATTTTAATTTATATCCCAACTGTTTACCGATGGAAAATTAATTTATAATGAAATATTATTTAAAAAAGGAGTAGGTAAACCCTAACTAATTGCCAAGGGATTAGCGACGAAAAATAAAATAGTGAAAACTTAACCCCACTTTTTTATTGGTTACCTGTCGGTAATCCCATTCTAATTTACCTATATATATACACACACACAACACGCATCATTCAACTGTGAATACTGAAATAAATAACATATTAAAAAAAAGAGATAAATTAGACAACAATATTAATTTAGAACTAAAAAAACATTCATAATCACATACAAAAAAACCACAACATCCATAATATTTCATCAATTCATAAACCAAGCTGAATTATGAAAAACAAAACTATTCACTTGGTGCTAACATTATCCCAAATACAAACACATGTCATCCATAACCATACTAAAACCACATAACGCCATATTTACACCAAAATAAGTCTAACTAATATACCCAACCAGCATACGAAGATGACAACGATGAATTCGCAAGGAAACGAGAAACCGAAGGAGAACGCGAAACTGTAACGTTCAAACTGATGTATGTTCAGCGCTGCGGCTACAAATTCCGAAAAGTCAACCTCTCCAACTGTGTTTGCATCAATCTATTCAATAAATATGTGAAAGAATGATCATATTTCCAGTTAAAATTCTAGAAAGAACCAATGAGCATAAGTATAAATGCAATCAAATGGGAGGCTGCACTACTTGAATGTTATCGAACCATTTTCTTATATGTATAGGCACGCAGTTTTAAGATACAATTCTGTAGAAAATCCTGAAATACAGAATTAGATAGAAACTACTAGAATAAACAGTTGGTCCGTGTAACACCCCACCTCCGTTAAGGTCACTCACAACGGAATGCATTAACTTCAGTGGAGCGTCATGAGTGTATAGAACAGATAAATTACAAATAGACAAAATTTAAACAACGGAAAATAAATAAAACTTTATTGATAAAACAGCAGCTTGGTAAAGCAACTTGTACGAAGATTGTTTTCCAACACCAAAACACCTATACCCATTAATACAAAGCATTTGTCTTGTTTAACAAAATAAAGAAGCATAGAATGAAAATGATATTACCTAATAAAGCATGAGCCAGCCATAGTAGTGTGAAGGAGAGTCCAAAGCAATACATCGACTATCTTCGAGCTTGGAAAGAAAAATGAGCTAAGTGGTAATATTCTCTCCCTGTGAGCCTGGGTGGGGGGGGGAATGGAAGAAAAGAAAGCGAAACATAATAGAGTCATAAATAAAGCTTGGTAAGTCCAGTGACTTTCAGCATGCAAATAGATAAAATGATCATGACATGAATAAACTGGATACCAAACATAACCATGATGAAAAGCATAGCAAGACAACAAATGATGATCGTTAAATATGACAAGGTAAGATACACTGAATGTGCTTCGGTTCTTTCTCTGATTTCCTATTTTCTCTGCACCACTCAACTAGCTTCCTAACCAGTGTCTTTTATAGAACGATTCGTACCCAACTAGTATCCTATGAAAAAGGATCCGGATCCCCTTCTAGTGTCCCATCTAGTATCGTATGTTATATAATAAGGTGATCCCGACCCCACAATTGTGGTAGCCTTCAGGTGTACTTCTATTATGAGGATCTTACCTTTATCAACCTAATTGCCATGAAGATGTTAGATGTACCCTTACTACCCTATCGATCAGCTCCCTACTTGATTAATTTTCCTTGTGTCTGTGTCAATCGGCCCTCTCTTGCATGTAGATGCCCTGTGCTGGTCCCACCATCAGGTGTATCAATCCCTATGATAGCAACCCGACACAAATTCTAGATTCACAGTGTATACTACTGATACCTAGTGTTTTCTTTATCCACTCCGGAGTATGTGCATGCCCATACTCCCCTGGAACCTACACTGCTGCACCCCTTGCCGCAATTTTTACCGCTTATAATCAGCCCAGTAATCGAGCCCCACCCTGCCCTGTTCAGGATACTGTGATACATCTATGTGGGTTACTGCTGAAATAGGTCCCCGTTACTAGGGTTTCCTAGGGTCTATTCGTATACCCCTCAAATTTGCTAAGTGTTATCCATCCATTCAAACTAACTTAACCCATCCACACGTCATGTCATGTTGGTTAAGTATTTCTTATTAACTTAACCCTTCTCATTTAATCATGTTGTAATTGGTTAAGTGTTTTCTACAAACTTAACCCTGTTCATTCATCATATTATATTGGTTAAGTGTTTCCCCTTAGCTTAACCCCATTTGTTCATTATGTTATATTGGTTAAGTGTCATCAATCCAGTCGAGTTAACTTAACCCGCCCACTTGTCATGTAACATTGGTTAAGTGTTGCCTTCTTGTGTTACTTAACCCAAACACACAACATGTTATATTGGTTAAGTGTTGCCCTCTTGTGTTAACTTAACCCTATCACACATCATGTTATATTGGTTGTGTTTCCCTCTTGTGTTAACTTAACCCTACCACTTGTCATGTTACATTGGTTAAGTGTTGCCTTCTTGTATTAACTTAATCCTACCATTCTTAGCATTTCTGTTCATTTGCATTAATTCATTCATTAATGCCTCGACCACTCACATTAGAACTGTTTTTTGCGGTTGCTGGATATGCCAGGAGGTTCCGTGCTGACTTCTACCGCAAACTCATTCTAACCTCGGGTTTTGGGCTTAATGCGCTAACCTCTCACGTTAGATCTATTTTATTGCGGTAGCTGGATGTGCCGGGCGGTTCCGGGCAGTCTTACACCGCAACTCAATCTAACCTCGGGTTAGGCATGTTCATCTTTAGCCAATTTACATATTTACTATACATGTCCTAGTCTAGATTATATATGCTAAATATCCCAAATTCACAAAACTAGTCATGTTCCAATTCTCAAGTTATGCCCAACAAAGCCAATTGCAAGTTATGCCCCATAAATTCAATTACAAGTTATTACTCAAAATAGGTTACACCCAATCTTCCCAAATTTGAAATAATAGCCATGCCCCAAAATCACAATATACATTATGCTTGGCGCCCCAAACAATAGTTATGTCCAATCTTGTTTTAATGTTCCACTTACAGTTTTCGCCCAATCTAGATTTAATATTTCAATTTACCCCAAGTTCGCAACAATAACATTTATGCCCCAAATCACAAGTTACAAATTATGTTCCACTATTACCAAATAGATTATTCCCCAATATCCCTGCATTCAAATCGCACGTATAATAAGATTCAGTCTAGATTCTAGGTAAATCTAGATTCATAAAATAAAGGGGAAGAAAGAAGGAACATAATTGACAATAGGCATAAAAATAGGAATTACAATGATAGATCTTTCAAATATAAAATTATGGACCTAAGAGGTTTATAGATCCGTTAGAATTGAGGTATAACAAAGACAAATCGGAAATAAACTAACAGAAATAACCTCGTAGACATATAAATCTTATATGAATAACATCATGAACCTAAAAGGATTATATATCCGAAGTGAATCGATATAATAACTTCTTAGGCATGTAAAATCAAAGATTCAGCAGAAGGATAGGGATAAATCTGAAAAGATTGTCTCATCATCAAGCATGGACTTAGATTCATTTTATTACATGCCAAGATTACTATTAGGTATTTAAATCTGAAAATAACATGAACTTACATTGCTAGGATTAAGAAAAGAAAATTGAATCGTTGTTGTTGCAGAAAATCTAATTTGATGTTGGTTAAGCTCCAAAGTTGATTGTTGATGAAGAACTTCTAATATGGTTTAGGTTTTTGAGGCGGCGGCTAAGAGAATTGAGAGTTCAGCAACATAGATGCGTCATAAGGAATTGTTATGAATTAGAGTTTAGGTTTAGAGATGTATATATAGATGTCTAGGATTATTAAGAGCCTTTAGATCAACATAGGAGTTATCAGAGCCACAAAACTCGAGGACAGGTCATCCAGCAAATCATAAGAAGACACATCATCACAGAACACTCCAGAAAGCTGTGCTGGACAGCTTACTGTATGGGCGCACTTGGCAGGTGCGCCAGCGCATTTTTGTACTGGAGTACTTCACGAGTGCGCCAGTGTATTCTGGCATATTTCATAATTTTTTTCCTAATTTCGTTCGTCCATATCTCCTTCATACGATATCCGTTTTACGCAAACTCAGACTCTATCTCAAGCAGAATTCCAAGATGAACGCAATGGCATAACCCATTTCATCTAATTCTTCTTTTGATAATTAATTATTCTTTAATTATCTCTTATGTCCCATTTTAAAATTACCAGGTGTTACCTTCCCCTCTACTGAAAGGATTTCGTCCCCGAAATCTTGAAGTCAAGAAGAATGTATATCCAACCATCCAACATCCATCTACTCAACCATTCAATCACAGGCATTCATTGTCCTTAAAAAGGTTTCTAATGTTTTCATGAACGTATACATAGTGTGTGTATATGTCCTTACCCAAATGCAAAATCAGGCCGTCTACTGATTCAGTTGACCTCCTTAATGCAATTCATGATAGTGCCATGCGTCCATTTTGTATGCAAAAGAACCCTATTGATACATATCATTTCTATATGAGTGCACAACCATACATTCAAATGCAACATCCATATGATAAAACATCAAGTTTCAATCCATATATATATATAAATTCACTCATGCATATGCAATACGGAAGTGACGGAGCTGATCTAGTGCCTAATGTGTGTATATGCATCCACGAGCAACCACTAGCAAACACTTACATCCACTTGCATCCACAAAACATAACATGTCTCAAACACATGTTTACATCCATTGGCTTCTACGTAAGGATCAAGGATAAGACCGAGAGGAAATACTTAAAAGATAAAGACTAGAATGCAAGTAAACTTTACAGAAAAGATAGATCAAGGATATACCCTCAAAAAGGGTATGATGCGCGTATCTAGTCTTCATCCTTCTAAGTCGCATCTTCTTGAGCTACACCCCATTGTGCTCTGCCTATCTCAACATCACGATTGCATAGCTTCTTAATTTCTCTTTCCAAAATATGAGTTGGAACTCATTACACGGTCGCCTCTCGTTCCACCTCTTCTCCTTCTAGTATACTCAGGACTAAACTTCTGCTGTGTCATGCAAACATTTCCTCGAAGGGTCTTCAAAATTCACTAAAGGGTATTCCATGTAGAAGAACTAACTTTTGAAAATAAACAGATGCTAACCATGTTACCAAGTGTATTTTTTAAGATGAATAGAGGTCTATTCTCTACTTAACTTATCCATTGCGTCAACTATCTGAGAGTCTTTTCTTTGCGGTCCCTATTGTTCCAAAATCGTAGGTCTTACTCCTAGCAATGTCAACTACTAACTCAACCGAAGGTTTTAAAATCAAGGGTTGATATGTATTCTGAACCATTTCCTTTTAACATAAAGAGGACTCGAAGTCAACCTTTTTCTTCTTAAGGCATCTACTACGACCTTATCCTTCCTTCTAACATCAAAATGGCGCCTAGTCTCGTGCCGCATGCATCCTTGTATACTGTAAACCTTTTACTACCGTAAGGTAAAAGTCAAAACTTTGGCTGTTGTAACAGCCCTCTTCGATCGTTGGAAAGCAACACCAAAATCAATATCCCGAGAAAAGTTTAGAATCTTCTTCGTTAATCCAATAAGTGGAGCTAATATCTTCGTAAAGTTCTTAATGAACTTCCTATATTAGACTGCTAGTCCAAGAAAGCTTCTTACTTCTGTTGCATTCCATGGGACCTTCAGTCTTGCCCCACAACTACTTTTGCCGGATCTACTGCTATCCCTTCTTCGGACGCCACATGTCCTAGAAACCTCACTTGTTCTCTCCAAAAATGACATTTTGGAGAACTTCGCCTTAATATGAAGTGCGCGAAGTGTATCCATGATTCTCTTAAATGCAAGGCATGTTCTTCCGCGTTTTTTGAGAAAATCAAGATATCGACCACGAAGACTACTACAAAATTATTAAGGACCTCCATAAACACCCTACTCATCAAGCCAACAAAATAAGAGGGTGCATTCGTCTAACCAAAGGGCATGACGAGTCACTCAAAGAAACCGTCAGGGGGTCCTAAAAGCAGTATTGTCTATACTGTCCTTAGCTACTCTTAGCTGATGAAACCCAGAAGCAAAATCTAGTTGCGATAAAACATAAGCACCTACAAGCTGACAAAATAAATCATCCATTCTTGGAAGTGGGTCTCCATTTTTCTCTGTCAGCTTGTTTAATTCTCTAAAATTCCACGTATAACGAAGTGAACCATCCGCCTTAGTAGCGAACACTACAGGAGCAACCCATTCAAAATTACTTTGCCAAACAAATCCCATCTCAAGCAACTCTTTAACACGCTTGTAGAGATGCTTCCTCTCCCTAGGAGCCATGTGTCGTACGGGTAATGCAACTGGGTTGGCATTATCAACCATGTATATGCGGAAATCTATTTCACGTTTTAGGGGTAAATCCTTCACTTCATCAAAGACATCGGGATACTCATGGACTACTTGAACAGATTGCAAATTATCAATAGATGTATCAAGAGATTCTAGGTAACTAAGCATGACAGAACCCTTAGGGTTACACGAGATTTCGATTGTATTACCGAGGCGAGTTAAAAGTCTAACTACGCTCCTTTCACAATCGAGAATGGTACCTTTACTGGATAACCAATCCATCCCTAGAATCAACCCACAACCCATGAAACAAAAAACGTAAGCATTACATCTAAACTCAACACTTAGTATAGATATTCCCAAATCCAAACAAATCATAGATAAATGAGTCGAACCCCCAGTAGGACTTGAGACTACAATGGGATCCTCAACACTGCTAGTACGAAGGTGCAGAGACTCAACTACGGAAGCAGATAAAAAAGAATGTGAAGCGCCGGAATCGAACAAAGTTCTAGTAGGATGATTGAAAAGAAAAACTAAACTTTCAACAGAAATGTTCCTACCTCTCTTAGGTACATTAGCAGTGAGTGCATGCAATTGCCCTCTAGAAGATTATGTCCTTTGCCTTTGTCCTTGTCCTTCTGGCAATCCTTAATAAGATGCCCTGCTTCACCATATGGAAAACAACCACATGCCTTCTTCTTCCTACAATCAAATGACCCGCTATGCCATAGAAAAGACTCTTCCTCTTGTCGCGGGATCTATTATTTCTTCCACCCTTCTTATATTCCAATCCCTTGTTTGTGATTCTTCCACTTTGGCCTCTTTCTACGTGGATTATGCCATATCAACAAGCTTCTTATCCTTGGTCTTGTGCTCCTTAGCCCAAACTCCCATATTCTTATTCTTACTATCCTTGTGTAGCTTGTTGACAAGTTCCTCGAAACTACCTCCATCGCATGGCTACCTACAAGACTTGAAAGAAGACTAGCTGCAGGTGAAACTACTACGGCTACAGATGGAGGTTGGGCATTACTTCGCCCCCGACATGTGTCGTATGCCTTCGAAACTATGGCGAAAAGAAAGGAAGAAGAGATTCAAATAGAGAATCAAAAGATAGTGCATATGGATTTGAGGAATATGATTTTTAAAAACAATTCTTTTCTCTTGAAAAACGCTTCTTTAAAACATGTTTTGAAAAATATTTCTTTATAAAAAATGCTTTTAAAAACGGGTTTCAAAATCCTTTTTCTATTCATGTAACATTCAACTCTGATACCAGGTGTAACACCCCACCTCCGTTAAGCTCACACACAAAGGGAATGCATTAACTTCAGTGGAGCGTCTTGAGTGTATAGAACAGATAAATTACAAACATAAAACATTTAAACAGAGGAAAATAAATAAAACTTTACTTTATTGATAAAACAACAGCTTGGTAAAGCAGCTTGTACGAATATTGTTTTCCAAAACCAAAACACCTATACCCATTACAACAAAGCATCTATCTTGTTTAACAAAATAAAGAAGCATAGAATGACAATGATATTCCCCAATAAAGCATGACCCAGCCATAGCAGTGGGAAAGAGAGTCCAAAGCAATACATCGACTATCTTCGAGCTTGGAAAGAAAAATGAGTTAAGTGGCAATATTCCCTCCTTGTCAACCTAGAGGGGTGGGGGACGGAAGAAAAGAAAGTGAAACCAAACAGAGTCAGACATAAAGTCTGTTAAGTCTAGTGACTTTCAGCATGCAAATAGATAAAAGCATCATGACATGAATAAACTGGATACCAGACGTAACCAAGATGATAAGCATAGGAAGACGACAAATGATGATCGTTAGATATGATAAGGTAAGATACACTGAATGCGCTTCGGTTCTTTCTCTGATTTCCTATTTTCTCTACACCATTCAACTAGCATCCTAACTAGTGTCTTTTATAGAACGATTCATATTCCCTACTAGCGTCCCAATTAGTATCCTGTGAAAAAGGATTAGTATCCCCTACTAGTGTCCCAACTAGTATCCTATGTTATATAATAAGGTGATCACAACCCTGCAATTGTGTTAGCCTTCAGGTGTACATCTAGTATGAGGATCTTACCACAATTAGCCTAATTGCCATAAAGATGTTAGATGTACCCTTACTACCCTATCGATTGGCTCCCTGCTTGTATTAATTTTCTTTGTGTCTGTGTCAATCGGCCCTTTGTTGCGTGTAGATACCTATTGTTGGTCCCACCATAAGGTGTATGAATCCCTACGATAGCAACCCGACACAAATTCTAGATGCACAGTTTATACTACTAATGCCCAGTGCCTGCTTCATCCACTTCGGAGTACATGCATGCCCATACTCCGCCGGAACTTACACTTCTGCACCCCCTGCCGTTATTTTGACCTCTTATAATCAACCCAGTAATCGTGCCCCACCCTGCCTAGTTTAGCGTACCGTGATACATCTATGTGGGTTACTGCAGAAATGGGTCCCTATTACTAGGATTTCCTAGGGTCTATTCGTATACCCTCAGAAATGGCTAAGTGTTATCCATCCATTCAAGTTAACTTAACCCATCCACACGTCATGTCATGTTGGTTAAGTGTTTCTTATTAACTTAACCCTTCTCATTCAATCATGTTGTAATTGGTTAAGTGTTTTCTATTAACCTAACCCTGTTCATTCATCATATTATATTGTTTAAGTGTTTCCCCTTAGCTTATCCCCATTGGTTCATCATGTTATACTGGTTAAGTGTCATCAATCCAGTCGAGTTAACTTAACCCACCCACTTGTCATGTTACATTGGTTAAGTGTTGCCTTCTTGTGTTACTTAACCCTACCACACATCATGTTGTATTGGTTAAGTGTTGCCCTCTTGTGTTAACTTAACCCTATCACACATCATTATATATTGGTTAAGTGTTGCCCTCTTGTGTTAACTTAACCCTGCAACTTGTCACGTTACGTTGGTTAAGTGTTGCCTTCTTGTATTAACTTAACTCTACCGTTCATAGCATGTCTGTTCATTAGCATTAATTCATTCACTAATGCCTCAACCTCTCACATTAGAACTGTTGTTTGCGGTTGCTGGATGTGCTAGGCAGTTCCGGGCAGACTTCTACCGCAAACCCATTCTAACCTTGGGTTTTGGGCTTAATGTGCTAACCTCTCACATTAGATCTATATTGTTGTGGTCGCTGGATGTGCCGGGCGGTTCCGGGCCGTCTTACACCGCAACTCAATCTAACCGCGTGTTAGGCACATTTATCTTTAGCCTGTTTACATATTTACTATACATGTCCAAGTTTAGATTTTATATGCTAATTATCCCAAATTCACAAAACTAGTCATGTTCCAATTCTCAAGTTATGCCCAAAAAATTCAATTTCAAGTTATTACTCAAAATAGGTTACACCCAATCGTCCCAAATTTGCATTAATAGTCATACCCCAAATTCACAATATACATTATGCTTGGCGCCCCAACCAATAGTTATGTCCAATCTAGTTTTAATATTCCAATTTACAGTTTCCGCCCAATCTATGTTTAATATTTCAATTTGCCCCAAGTTCGCAACAATAACATATATGCCCCAAATCACTAGTTGCAAATTATGTTCCACTATTACCAAATATATTATTCCCCAATATCCCCGCATTCCAATCGCACATATAATAAGATTCAGTCTAGGTTCATGGTTAATCAAGATTCATAAAATAAAGGGGGAAGAAAGCAGGAAATAAATGACAGTAGGCATAAAAATAGGCATTATAATGACAGATCTGTCAAATATAACATTATGGACCTAAGAGGTTTACAAATCCGTTAGAATTGAGGTATACCAAAGTTGGATCTGAAACAAATTGATAGAAATAACCTCGTAGACATATAAATCGGATATGAATAACATCATGAACCTAAAAGGATTATATATCTGACGTCCAACAAATAGAGGCATTATTGAATCGATATAATAACTTCTTAGGCATGTAAAATCATATATTCAATAGAAAGATAGGGATAAATCTGAAAAGATTGTCTCATCATCAAGCATGGACTTAGATTCATTTTATTACATGCCGAGATTACTATTAGGTATTTAAATATGAAAATAACATGAACTTACATTGCTAGGATTAAGAAAAGAAAATTGAATCGTTGTTACAGAAACTCTAATTTGATGTTGATTAAGCTTTAAAGTTAATTGTTGATGAAGAACTTCTAATATGGTATAGGTTTTTGAGGCGGCGGCTAAGAGAATTGACAATTCAGCAACATAGAATCGTCATAAGGAAATGTTATGAATTAGGGTTTAGGATTAGAGATGTATATATTGATGTCTAGGATTATAAAGAGCCTTTAGATCAACATAGGAGTTATCAGAGCCACACAGCTCGAAGACAGGTCATCCGACAAATCAAAAGAAGAAACGTCATCACAGAACACTACAGAATGCTATGCTGGACCACCCTCTATATGGGCGCACTTGGCAGGTGCGCCAGTGCATTTTTTTACTGGTGCACTTCAAAAGTGTGCCAGTGCATTCTGGCCTGTTTACGGTTTTTCTGTCTAACTTCATTCATCCATATCTCTTTCATACGGTATCCATTTTACGCAAACTCGGACTCTATCACAAGTAGAATTCCCAGATGAATGCAATGGCATAGCCCGTTTCATCTAATTCTTCGTTTAATAATATATTATTTTTTAATTATCTCTTATGTCCCATTTTAAAATTACAGGGTGTTACAGTCCATCCTTCCAACATATCCCCATATTAACCATGATAGCTCTACATACAAAAAAGAATGGTACATGTATCAAGTATCTAACTGATGTTTCAATGATGGAAGCTAACACATTAGAATTAGCTAATGGAATAACATGTACTTGCATACCCGAAACTGGTATGGGACTTAAATACATACTTAAAGGAATAGTAAATTCGAGATTATTGAGATTATTTAGGACAAATAAAAGAAAAGGTAAATAAAAAAATGCTACGCTTTGATACTTACCCGTCCTTTTGACATTGGTAGCTGCTTCTGCTAGATTCCTATATGCATCCATGCAGCGTGTATTGTTGGGAGCCCTTGCATAAAATTCATGCAGCATGCTGCATGCACATAATGGGTCATGTTTGGTTTCAATCAATACATGCATCTTTTCACTAACAAAAAATACATGCGTCTTTTAACTAACAAAAATTATATCAGCAATGTTTGGTTTCAATCGAACTCGCCAAACAGCACAGGATAATATCATGTGCAGACTTGGTTCATCTACTTACCACTTCACCGCAATGCGAAGTCAACTGAACATCCAGAAACCAAAAATAAACCAAAGTTACAGGTCAAAATTTACTATCATTATTTTTTCATAAGAAATCTCCACAAAATAAAGTAAACCAAAATCTATCGAGCCTACATCTATGATTTCTACACACATAGGTTGCACTCACATTAGTTCCAATGTCAGTGTCTCTACCGCAACCATGCTTCGGCCATGCGCATCTACAATCTCTTCATGTTACTGCAACAAACTTCCTTATCCATTTCTGATCAGAAGTGCTCAAGCATGTCTGCTTTATTGTCACATAAGTTGGATTCATGCATGTACTACTTCACTCCCATGCAATGTTGTCACATCCCCTATCTTACTTCTCACTTCAGATTCAGATCAATCCCCACACTACACAAAAACATAGAATTAGAAGCACAGTTATTTATTGATTTTGAACATCCATTTAATGTTACAATTTACGACGGTATACATTTGTTACTTATATCATAATGTCGTTGGCCAATGAGGAAATGATTCTCTAATGAAAGAAAATACATTACAAATGTTTACTTCCATTGTAAAAATTCAGTAATGAATAAATTAAATGAAAAAAATTATGGCTAAACGAATCGAACAACTTTCCATTGATAAATGAACTGAACAATTCGAATTTGTTCTCATAATTGTGGCTAAGTCATTTGTTTGTATGCTTGACATATCTATAAAGAAACAGATGCTGGTTATAATAAAAAAATAAAAAATGGATGTTGTTGTAATTTTATAAACCATATACGATTAAATATCCAAAAAACACAAAATAATCCAATTATCCAAGTTAGTTCCCTGCCTAACATCCTCAGGCTTCCAAGTTCAACTTAAAATTAATTCATGCATCTGTTGTTCAAAGCCTAGTTGTTGCGGTGCTTTCATTTGTATGCTTGGAGAATTGCGATTTCGATCCCTGCCGCCTGGAGTTGGACCATCGTCATTTGCTCACGACGATCGAGCAATTGAGTACGAACTATTACTTTTGAGTAGGAATCACCAACCTACAATAATAGGGTGCATTTATAGGATATCTGGAATAGGCAAGGCATCATGTGATGGAAAAGCTCATCCAGAAGTGGAGATTTGGGGGCAACAGTTTGTATTGGGGCGGCGATTTTGAATCTAGGGTTTGGTTTTGGAAAAAATAAGAATCGCAGGTTTAACAAGTTGTGAATCTGATGGTACATGAAAATGTCTAGGACGTTATTAATCCAACGGTCAGAAGTATAATCATGTGGATCGCTAATCTAAGTAGTGTAATGGTGCGTTGTGTAGCCTTCTGGGTTTCTCGCTAATCCAACGGTCAGAATTATAAAATCATTTGTATGTGGATCGCTAATCTAACTCAAAATTTCAAACAATTGATTATTTTTAACTATTTGAATCATACTTAACTTTGTGACATTTGGTATTTTTCAGTCCTTCACGGGGTTTCTCACATATATTCATGCTACATTTTTAGTGTAAATTTCAAAATGATAGATTAATTTTACTTACTTTTTGTATTATTCTTTCCTAAACTTTATGATTTTTTTCAATTTTCAAAATACAAAATATAATTATCAACTATAATTATAAAATATAAGTATCAACTATAATTATCAACTATAATTATTAAATACAATTATTTATCATAAGTATTAAATTTTATTATTAATTGTTTAATAATTATGATAATAAACGGGTATATTCATCTCTTGCAAATATGTTGGAATTCAGCAGCAAAATAGCTACGATAAATATTCGATGGTATTCTGCCTGGATTTGTAGCGGAAAATAGCGTCAGAAATTTTCTATTGGTAATTTGACGCTATTTGCGACGGCTTAGTGAGGGATGATAGAAGACGACGATAATAAATAAAACAAAAAAAAGTTGAAAAACCAAAAAACTGTCCCTTGCAGATCACATGGAAATCCATCGCAAAACAGCGATGGAAACTTCTACTTCTAAATATCTGACGCTAAATCAGTGTTTTCTTGAAGCATTACAAACAACAATCACTATAATGACCCGACTTTTTTCCCGGTTTTCGCCGGTAATTAAACCAACTTAAATCATTCATAAAAGCGGATTCTTTGGGGTACTTACACATTTGCACAAAATAAAAAGAACTTTTCCATTATTATTACAATAATATTACATTGGAGTTACCGGAGAAACATCAGGGTACATCGATTACACTGTGGAAAAGATACTAAACTCAACGGAAGAATACGAATGCACCAAAACATGATAGCTCCAGCTACAAAAAAAATGTTGTTCCAATCAACTCCGAGGCTAAATCTACGAACAAAACTATTAGGCTGCCCGTGGAAAGGTACCTAGAGTTTAGGTGAGGGAATAATAAACTCCAGGTCAGTCATGGGACTGGCGTGAGAACTCAAAACAGTTATTAATTAGGATTCATTTTAATGTTGGGTAATTAAATGGACCACGCCGCTAACGCGAAACGGGTTTACTCCATATGAATTCCTGTGGATAGAAATTCGCTATGACTTTTTAAAAATGAAACTACCATAAGGTCTCGCAGCACACACGCAATGCAAACGCACACATGGGCGAGGTTTCTCCTTATGATAGTAAAAAACGCTTGATACGTGAAAATCCTCTGATATTATTATTAGTGCATAAGGTGAAAACAATTTCAATAGTAAATGTATCAATCTTAGCTAGCACAGTTACCATATACTATACTGACATATAATATACATTTAAAATCGTACGGGCTCGTAGCGGAGATTGTATTTCCAACAACGACCAGGCAAAGGAACTTCCTTCCGAACCAAATTTTGGACACCTCTAGAGGGATGTCCGAGGATCAATAGTGATGCTGCTCATGCCAACACAAGGACGGGTTACCCCTTAGTTGGGTAATTAGAGTACGCTTGAGTATGTCATCTCCCGGTCGTTACCGAACTTTCCGAGCGGACGCCGACAACAACCACAAAAGTAGATGTTTTACACATAGGTTAATACCTGGGCTCCATACCATAGTACACCTTTTATCTAGAAGGAGACAACACCCCATAACCTTGCTGCATTTCTTCCTGTTTTGGCCATTTACCCGAGAGTGAGGCTTGCCGAGGTCACGATATACACAAATCTACGCTTAAATAAGCCATGCTTTAATCATCCATAGTTCTCCACATAACTTAAGTATCCCAAATTGTCCATTCACAACGCATTACTGATTTCCATCAATATATATCCTCTAAGCTCATACGTCTTAGATAAGGGTGTTAAGCAAGAGAATAAATTTTCCACCACCAAACAGATTTATATTTAACAGAGATCAGTGCTACGCAGTCAATTACAATGTCAGACACACAATCCATATATGTCTGATCTGGGTCTGAACGAAACACCAATCTGAAAATCTCCAAATATCACTACAACAAATATACCATATTACAACTGTGCAAAAAAGTTGTAAAAAGTTTTTACAATGGTGTAGCCACCGTCGTGTATTAAGAAGTTGCAATATACTTATATCTTTTACAACATTTCTGCACCATTGCAACACCGTTGTAAATTAGGATATTTTACAACTGTTATTCACCGTTGTAATAATTTTATTGGAACTTTTATTCCCCGTTGTTGTATTTTCTATTGTAATGTCGGAGCATATGTATGACAACTGGTGATTACGGATGTGACTTCTAGATTATTACAACTTTTTCACACCATTGTAAAATGTTTTATTACAACTTTTTTTGCTGTTGTAGCTTATATACACCTTACTAATATACAGAATTCAAATATATATTAATAATAATATGATTCATATTTCAATGCAACAAATATGACTATACGGAATCTTTCATATATATTAATTAACATAATATTCGATCAACATACACATAGTACATCACCAACTAAACCCGTCACAAAAAACATAACCGTTTCAAAAATCTTAAATCAATCTAACACAAAAGATACATAAGAAAGATAGAAGTTTTTGTCCAAAAAAGATACATAAGCATTCCCTACGTGGCCGGCAGCCATCCATCCATAAATGAGCATATAATTTTCCCTGAGTACCGAACCAAATCGAGAATATTAGACTAGAAATATGCTGAAAGAGATTGCCAAAAGAATCAACGCGGCCGACGACCACCCATCCATAAATAATTCCCCACTACTCGCAAGTTCTCGATCCGGATCTCAGTTCAGAAACAAGTCTCTCCATCAAACGTCTGAAGCCTACAGCCCCAGATTGGTCACTCGGTTTCACACCTACATTAAAAAGACTTGGATTAAAAAGGAGCCTATAGAAAATGAGCAATGTCGGCCATTTGTTTACCACCTACATGAATTTTTCAGCAAAGAGTCATGGCATGTAGTATGTAAAGGGTAAAGTTTTGTGCAATGGGTACTGGCCACCTTATCCAAGAGTGGAGTCCGTGCTTTTAAATCATGTATGGTGTACCTACCAAACATTACCTGTTAAGTTTTGTTTCTTTAATTGTGTCGATCTCTCTTCCCCACCGTGGCTGAATAACATAAAACTTCTACTTTGCCTCAGTTTCAAATGGAAAATCATGCCATTCAACCCAAAAACTTTCATACATTTTTCGGTATTTCATTCTATTTCCTGGTTTCCTTCTACTGTTACATAATATTTCAATCTTCTCCTTCATTCAATATTAATTCATCTATCAATACTATTGAAGTCTGCAACAGCATCTACACCCTCATAACTACAAAGAAAAGTGTGCCTGTTTGATATCTAACTCTGAATGTGATCCTGAAGGATTCATCCATTATCTTCACATCTTTAACTGCATATGCGGAAATCATCCGTTCTCCAGTTACGACACTTTGATCCTCCGGCTCGTAGTGTTGTTCTATCTGGAACATTAATAACATTAACATTCCCCCATTCGGAACACCGATTGACATACCAACTACTGCTTTTGACCGAGCACCAAGCGCCCAGTGCATCACAGAAGCACTCCTGCTGGAACAAGCTATGTTATAATTTTCAAGAATAAAATCGTCTGTAACAACCCGTTAAATGCGAGCCAGTTTGAAAATTTTATTTTGGCAATTTTAGCGAATTTTGATTATTTAAAATGAATTATTTTAAATAATATTGACGAGAAATTAATTTTGAATAGAATTCGACGTATATATTATACACGTCGTTGTTAGAATATTTATATTTATATATAATTATAAATAGAATTGAAAATGGCGCGGTAGTTCGATAATTCGATTTCAAACTTCAATTGAATGTACCGGGTGAAAAACAATCTGGATTTTAGTGAAACCAAAAATAATGGAATCTAATTGTGGATATCTTTCCAACGAATCCGACAAATCAAGATTTCATATCGGGAATCAAAAGATATGTCCAGTTGAAAATTCTGAATAGTCGCTATGGAATTCAGGCCCTTAAAAATGGACATTTTGCAAATGACCTCGGATTTCGATGAAACCAGTTTTGTTGGGTCCGTGATGTAAAATTATTGCTAGATTCCAAATTTCATAATTTTTCTGAATCAATATGTGAGCGTGGCAAAGGAAAACGTGTTTGACCAGTTTCAGTTGATTTTAATCGACTGGAAATTGGCCATTTTTCAAACGATCTCAGAATTCGGCGAAACTAGTTTTGTTAGGACCGTATCGTCAATACGAAGCTAGAAAATATTTTTCGGGAATTTTTCTAGTTAGTATGTGACCCCGGTAATTTGAAATGTACGTTTAAAATTCAATATAGTGTTTTAAATGAAAATTCAACGGAAACTGATCGAAACGATCAGATCAGAGTGCGATTCATATCCCATTGTGTTCGGAATGGGGGTAAAACGCTATGGACGACAGGCGGTGGGCCTCGTTTTGATGACGTATGTAAAAGTCAACTTTTAAAAATAATAAAATAATAAATAAATAAATAAATAAAAGGGAAAAACCCCTCTCTCCCCTTAACCAGCCCCCCCCCCCCCCCGATCTCTCTTCATTTCGAAAAAAAAAGAAAAAAAAATAAAAAAAAAAGAGAAGAAGAAAAAGGGCGACGAACGATGCCGCCCTGGTGGCCTCGCATCACCGTAGTCCCCCCCCCCCCCCCTTCGCCGTCCTCCCTCCCTCTTCCTCCCCCCCCCCCCTTCTCCTCCTTGGCCGCATCGCAGACCCCACCCCCATCAGAAATCGACCGCAACACAAACCATCGCGCCGCCCCTCCTTCTTCCTCCTCCTCCCCTTCCCTTCGCCTGCGACCCCCGACCTTACCCATACCCGAACCCGAAACCCCCCCCCCCCTGAGGACCGACGAAGCCGCATAGCCCCCCCTGTAAGTTTTTTCCCTTACTTTTATTTCTTTATTTCATTTATATAAAGTAATTATTTCATTAAAAACGAAATTCAGTTTTCCCTGTGATATATAGGATTAAAAATAAAATTAAAACTGATTTGAAAAATTAAAACTGATTTTTAGAAAAAGGTATTAAAACTGATTTTTTAGAAAAAGGTATTAAAACAGATTTTTGAAAGGGTTTTAAAACGGATTTTTGAAAAGAGGTAAAATTGAATTAGAAAAGGTTTTAACTTTAAGAAGAAAAAGGTTTTAACTTTAAAAAGTAAAAGAAAAGATTAGATCTTTGTAATGGAAAAGGCGGAATCTATGTTAATCAAAATTCGATTTTTATATATTGAACTTATAAGTAAAAATTCGATTTTTATATATTGAACTTATAATTAAAAATATGATTTTTATACGTTGAACTTCGAATTAAAAATATGATTTTTATATGTTGAACTTCGAATTAAAAATATGATTTTTATATGCTGAACTTCGAATTAAAAATATGATTTTTATATGTTGAACTTCGAATTAAAAATTCGATTTTTATATGTTGAACTTCGAATTAAAAATATGATTTTTATATGTTGAACTTTGAAATAAAAATATGATTTTTATATATTGAATAGCGAAGTAAAAATTCGATTTTTACATAGGTAGTGAAAGCGGGCAACGAAAGTAACAAAAGAGGGGAGAACGATGAAGATTGCTATCAAAGAAGAGTCAAGATGCTTGGATAGCTATCGGTGAGAATTTCTCACCTTTCAATTTCTTTTCTAATTATATATATATACTAGGATGCAGACGGTGCTTAGTAGCACCCGACACAATCGTCCACAGACCATGGACTTGTTTGTTTGGTTGCATAGATTAGTTATATGATTTGATTTGAATTTGTTTGTTTGGTGATTTTGATTGATGTGTGAATGGCGTGGGCCTTCACTAGACCGGGGATAAGGCTAGGCCTCGTCCCGTTTCTAGGATCGTGCCGTTATGCCGCCGAAATTTTCTAAAATATGTTAGAAAGTAAAAATATCATTTTATTGTGTAAACGAATAATAGAAATTCATATGTTGGAATAAAATGTTTTATCGTTAAAAATATAATTTTTAACGTGAATATGAATATAGTGAAAGTGAATAAAATAAAATATTCATTTACAAACCAGACGGTTTGTTTATGTACACCTATTTGAAGGACATTGATTGGGACGATAAATTTTACACATCGCCCAACAGCACAAATAAAATATGTGTTTGATTGTTTGAAACCCCATACGGGTGTTAGGATGAAATTTGAAGTTCACTCATCCTGATTGATTAAATATGTCGATCGATCGATTGACAGGCTGTTATAAGCGTTAGATAACTATATTTGATGCTTATACAGTGTAGTGCACTTTGGTTGATGGTTGATTGTTTTTCAATGCTATTATACATGTGTTGTATGAAAATCCATATAATTAACTTTATATGGTAATTGATTGGGCCTCATTCCAATTTGAAAAATAAAGAATATTATAAAATAAAAGTTCATGTGTTGACAGTACTCATCCATTGAGATTGGTCATGTGTTGAACGAAATATTTTGATAATAACAACTATTTTGAAAAAGAAATATTCGAAATAGAATATTCGAAAATAATGGAATATATGAAGCCGTGTTGATTAGATTGACGCCATTTTGACGTGATCGATATTTATATCTATTTTAAAACGATTTCGAAATGAATTGAATTGAAAACGGTTTCGAAATGAATTGAATTGAAAACGGTTTCGAAACGAATTGAATTGAAAACGATTTCGAAACGAATTGAATTGAAAACGATTTCGAAACGAATTGAATTGAAAACGATTTCGAAGTGAATTGAATTGAAAACGATTTCGAAATGAATTGAATTGAAAACGATTTCGAAATGAATTGAATTGAAAACGGTTTCGAAATGAACTGAATTGAAAACGGTTTCGAAATGAACTGAATTGAAAACGGTTTCGAAATGAATTGAATTGAAAACGATTTCGAAATGAATTGAATTGAAAACGATTTCGAAATGAATTGAAAGTGTGTTGAAATGAATTCAAATTGAATAGAAATTTGAATTGAATAGAAATGAGTTTTAAAACGAATTTATGAAGAAGAATTCAATTTTGATTTAAATTGAAATAGAAGTTGAAATTGCTTTTGAAACGAATTTTAAAACTATTTATATAATTCGTTTTAAATAGAAATCGACGAAGTATATATTATATATATTATATATATATATATATAATATAATGGCCTGAATAGAACGCGTCGCGCCGCGGCAGTTCGCAAATTTCGACCATTTACTTCGAATGGATATTGCGGGAGGTCCGACCGTCGGATTCTCCTAAAACCGGAACCGTTGGGTTCGTATCGAAAAGAGCTTTCTAACGAATATTAGAAATTTGAAATCTAACGGTTGGATTTGGAATTATGTACAAATCAAATTTGAAAAAGGTCGCTGTAAGTGCAGTTCGATGGCCGTTGATGGAAATCGACTGTACGGGCCTTGATAAAATTATTAAAAATAGTGATAATTTGTGTAAAATCATAAGAAATGATTTGTGAAGATTTGGGATGAAAAACTCCATATTTGAAAGGATAAAAATAGATTTTTATCGGAATGAACTAGTTTTGAACTAGAATTATAATTCTATTTATTTTTAAACAAATAAATTGAATTTGAAAAGGGTTTTGAAAATAACCAAAATTTCCAATGATTGCATTGGAGTGGATTTGAATCGAAATTGTCTTCGGAATATTTCGATGTTGGAATTCGTGATTATACAGATGTTGTTATGGAAATTTGAAAGATATATATTTATATCGTTATTTCCAATACGACATTTGTTAGTCGTAGAATTCGATATTGAATATAAGCCGATATATTTTCTATTCAGAGCCTTGTATTGAATATCGAATGTGGTTTGGGTTTGTCGTGAATGGTGTTTTCACTAACACTGTTCTTGAACCCAGTTGAGAAAAGATTAAATCTTTTTGTTTAGATTTAACGAAGTGTACCAATTAAACGATATTTAATTGGAATTGAATTGGTATTGATTTTTGGGTTTATCGTGAACAGTGTTTTAAATAACACTTGTTCTTTAACCCGATAATTAATGGAAGGTGATTTTGGGTTTATTGTGTACCGTGTTTTAAATGGCACTGATTCTTTAACCCAGTTAACGATTAAAACTAATTGGAGTTTTAATGAATCTTTAATTAGATTGAAATGATCGAAAATGGAGTATCACCAGTTTTGCTCCAGGCGATAGTTAAATCTTTAATTAGATTTGAACGTGAAATGGTAATTGAATTTACCGATAACACTGTGGTGTTAGATATGAAGTATTACCAGTTTTACTTCGTGGGATGAATAGGTTGGGATTGGGAAATAAAATAAATGATTACTTCGGTGTGGTTCGCTAATCCCGACTAGTTTGAATTGATATTCAAAGAAGATTAAAGAATAAATTTAAAGAATTTACCTTGGATAAAATTAATGGGAACTTTTCCCAAAGTATAGAAATATTTGAAATAGAATATTCTGAATTGGAATGAGGCGTATGTTGTGTATGTGTAACACTTTTATAATATATACGCGAGTTATTCAGAAAGACCGGGTTTATCCCATTCTGAATAACTGATTCGACGTGATGTCAAAGATGAAGACGGTGGTCGAAGACCGGAAGTCTTCACGTCGTTTGGGTGATAACTGATGATCTTGATTGGGCTGTACACCCAAGAAGATGGAAACAGTTGGTGATCGTCCAGACGTACTTGGAGATCGATGGATATGCGGGGTACTAGGTGCCTCCGGTTTCGTTCAGACCCAGAACGGACTTGTAAATGGACTGTGTGTCTGACATTGGATTTTAGTCTGTGTGGTTGATTTCTATTAAATATATATCTGTTTGGCGGCGGAGAATTTATTCTCTTGCTTAACGCCCTTCTCTGAGACGTACGAGCTCAGGGGTTATATATTGATGGATATCAAACGCATGGAGTGAATTGCCTGTGTGGCATGCCTAAGTGGCAATTGATCGAGGCTTCTGTTGAAAAGCAAAGTCTTGTGGTGATGATCAAAGCACAGCCTGTGTGGCACAGCTTTGTGTAACGTGAATTCGCGAGCCTCGCACCCCGGTTGTGAACCAAAAACGGGAGACGGACCTCAGGGAGGGCATGCGTTTCTTTCTAGCTAGAAGTGGCGTCAGTGGTTTTACACGCCCTGACGAGTTTGACTTATGTGGTTGTTGCTGTTGCGAGGCGCCTCGGTTATATCGGTTTCGGCCGATGCATTCTGGTCGGCTGACGGACCAGACTTACACCCCATAGGGTGGGGAGACGTAGTGTTCAGGCATTTTAATCCACATCGGTGGACCGGCCCTGACGATCCAAGGGTCGATGCGCTCTGACCCTGTGGCTCGGGCTAGAGAGTCACGAAAACGGTTGAGGACTATCTTTTGCCTCGGTTCATAGATGGAAATCCAATTTCCAAATACGTGACATTTGCGATTTTGATTGTATAACCTATATATGGCGACATAGTGGTATGGGGCATTCATGCCGCCTATGATTGATACTTATGATTTGAAGTTGTTTTATACACTATACACTTACAATAGTATCAAACGATTTGTTTTAAACGTATCAAGCATTCTTTGGCTGTTATAAGGTAAAAACCCTATCCTCGGCTGCGTTGCATTGTGTGATGGGACCTGGGTCTTATAACAGCTTCATTTTTCTTTATTTAGCATTGCGCTGTTTGTTTTATGCACTGGTATTCTTGGGAGGAAACCCGTTCCGTGTTATACGGCGTGGTCCCTTGATTTACCTAATGATTTAAAATAAAGATAATAACTGTTTTAGTTCTCAGACCAGTCACATGACTGACCTGGAGTTTATTGTTTTAACCTAAACTCTGGGTGCCCCTATTTCGACACGGGCAGCTAGTAGTTTTGGTTTTGCAGATTTATATTCACAGGATCCTGGTTTACAGCTGGAATGATATCCGGAAAGCTTTGTATCCGTATATCTCTTCTAGTTGTGTATTGTATTATTTTCCGCTGCGATGTATTTAAATGTAATTTAAATCTCTGTTATTTCTGTGTAATATTTATTTATTTATACTCTGTATATTCTTGTAATCTGATGCATTGTTGTAATATACAATGAAATGTTCTTCTGTATGAGTTTTGTTGTGGCTTGTTCTCGAACGATAGGGCATTTCGAACGGTCTTGGTCGGTTTAGCAACTGGTTCGGACCGAGCGAAATTCCTTGCTCGTCACACCGTCACCTGGATGGTGTACCAAAGTGAAAAGCACATAAGACCGCATAACAATAATTGAATGGCAATCATTTCCGTACTTGGTGTTGTTGGAAGAGCCATCAAGCAATCCATACAATGCCTTCATAAATCTGCAATCTGACGTAGTAAGTTAAGAAAATGATGATCAAATGTAACAAAAACAAACATTTAATATTAGGTATCATAAATTACTTGACATATAAATCAGGAGGGCCTGTATCTTTTATTGATTTCCCTTTTTTTCAGCAATCGAATGTTACATAGAGCGTAGAAACACAAAAAGGAGTCATGGAGGTAGCATACAAAGAGCAAATGAAAAGCAATAATGATTCAATTATTATATATTTGAAAAAAAGAAAATAATGATTCACCATTAGTTTTATGCAGACTAGTAAGCATGGTTATATGTATAAAAAAAAGTGTAACCAGAATAAGCACATAAGTAACATAAAATGGTAGCATAATAGGTGAAATGACTATTATACATCACAACATAATCGGGTCTAATATCTGATACTTGAATGGAAATCAAACAACTATCACATATGGACAAAGTTATTTTACACACATCTGCTGCCATTATTCAGTTAAAATACAAAGAGCTGGAAGGAATAACGAAAGCAAAACTCCAAATTATGCAAAAGCTTTGCTAGTTGAACACTTAATGTTGGTTAAAATATAAAACCTTAAGTCCAAAAATCACTTTAAAGAAGTACTTAGATAAGATCATGCACAATTTAATTGCAAACAGCGAAATCGTATTTATACGCTGTACGATATCAGAAATTAAAAGATCCCACAAAAATTAGGGAAAGGATGCAAGGAAAAAGATACAGTATCAATATATGCGCTCAAGAATAAATTTTGTTTTTGAAGCAATGATGTAATACATGGTGATGCTCATAATGGTTAAATTAAAATTAAAAAAGATGCTCTTAGTAGAAATGGATACCTAAAAGATGTTCACTGTTTATACGGATGCATGTGGGACAGAGCTAGGCGCCGTCTTAATGCAAGAAGGAAGGGTAGTAGCTTATGGCGGGAGGCAGTTGAAGGTGCACGAAAAGAACTACCCAACCCACGATCTTGAGTTAGCCTCCATCGTCTTTGCACTCAAGTCTTGGCGACACTATCTCCTAGGTGAGAAGTTCGAACTTTACACTGACCATAAATCGTTGAAATATCTTTTCTCGCAGAAGGATCTTAACTTGAGGCAACAAAGATGGATGGAGTTTCTTGCCTCGTACGATTTCGAAATCTCCTACACTCCGGGCAAAGGCAACGTAGTTGCAGATGCGTTGAGCCGAAAGAAATTGACCCTAAGCCCGTTGTTTGTTGAAAGACAAAGCCTAGAGTTTATAGCCAGTTTCGACTTTAGGCCCTCCTCCGATTTCGTACCAGGCTTGCTAGCATCTCTCGAAGTGCGCCCAACTTTAGTGGATTCAGTAGGGACAGCACAACGCGAAGACCCTCAGCTTGTAGGAATATTTGATAGGCTAATTAGGGGTGAGACTTCAAGTCACCTCAACAGATACGCCATCGACGATAAGGGTTTTCTAAGGCGAGACGGAAGACTATGCGTCCCACAGACAAACGATTTAATAAAGAAGGTTCTCGAGGATGCACATCACTCCAAGATGACGATACACCCAGGCGGGGATAAAATGTACAAAGACATAAATAGGACTTTCTTTTGGAACGGCATGAAAAAGGACGTGGCAGAGTTCGTTTCTAAATGTATGGTGTGCCAACAGGTTAAGGCGGAACAGAAAAAGCCTGGCGGACTACTGCATCCTCTGGAGGTCCCGCAGTGGAAGTGGGATAGCATCTCAATGGACTTCATCGATGGGCTGCCTAGGTCTAGGAGAGGCAACACTAGCATTTGGGTAATAGTGGATAGGCTTACTAAAAGCGCCCACTTTTTACCAGTCAAAAGTAAAAGAACTGCCTCATCCCTAGCATCACTTTACCTCAAGGAAATCGTTTGACTCCATGGAATACCATCTAGCATTGTTAGTGACCGAGACCCCATCTTCACCAGTGAGTTTTGGCGGAGTCCGCAAGAAGCAGTAGGAACGCAGTTATGCTTGAGCACAGCCTATCATCCCCAAACCGACGGCCAAACGGAGAGAGTGAACAGAGTTTTGGAAGACCTTTTAAGACTATGCGTCCTTGACTTCGGAGGGACATGGGAAGACCACCTTCCTTTGGCGGAATTTGCCTACAACAACAGCTATCAAGCAACCATCGGAATGGCGCCCTTCGAAGCTTTATATGGAAGACCGTGCCGATCGCCCACTTGTTGGTGGGAGTCTACTGATAAGCTCATACTTGGACCAGATATGATCCGAGAGACTTCAGAGAAAGTAGACTTAATACGAAAAAGGATGAAGACGGCCCAAGACAGACAAAAGTCCTATGCCGACAAGAGGAGGACCGACCTTGAATTTGAGGTTGGAGACAGAGTTTTTCTCAAGGTATCACCACTAAGGAACGTTGTTCGTTTCGGAACCACAGGAAAGCTAGCGCCAAGATTTGTAGGGCCATTCCCTATCATCGAGAAAATTGGGAAAATGGCCTATAGATTAGAGCTACCCGAGAAGTTGGCTGGAGTCCACAACGTCTTTCACGTTTCACATCTACGAAAATGTCTACATGAGTCCGCTGAAGTGGTAGAGCCAAATATACTCGAAGAGGCCGAAGTGGAACGCGAAGCAACCATAAGGAAGGTTCCAACCCGCATACTAGGAATGGAAGTGAAGAAGCTACGCAACCGCGAAGTCAAGCTCGTCAAAGTTCAGTGGAGCGACGCCGAGGGAGACGCGACTTGGGAAACTGAAGCTAGAATACGCACTGCCTACCCTTTTCTTTTCGAGGGTACATCCTTGATCTTTCTTTTTCCTTAAGTTGCGCTTTTATCTATCTTTTTAGGGTATATTTCCTCGACCTTATCTTTTAGGTAGAAACCTTTTGGATGGAAACATGTAATTGAAACATGTTATGGATGATGATTGCAAGTGGTTGCAAGTGATTGCTAGTGGTTGCTCGTGGTCGCATATACACACACAATCTAGGTTTTAGATCGGCTCAGTCACTCCATATTGCATATGCATATATGTTTGCATTCGTATATGGTTGAACTTTAATGTGTTGTCATATGGATGTTGCATTTGTAATGAATGATTGTGCACTCATGTAGAATCATGAATAGGAAAATTTGCATACATAATGGATTCATGGCACTTACATAATCCGCATTAAGGAGGTCAACTGAATCAGTAGACCGCCTGATTTTGCATTAGATAAGTACATGTATACACACACACTTTGCATATGATCATGAAGCATTAGAAGTCTTTTAAGGACAATGGATGCTCGAGTTTGATGGATGAGTAGATGGATGATTGGATGTTAGGATATACATTCCTCCTAACTTGAAGATTTCGGGGACGAAATCCTTTTAAGTGGGGGAGAATGTAACACCCCGAAAATTCTATAACTGTGAAATTAACAAATTAAAGTATAATTAATCTGAAATCAAAGAACTAAGGGAAACGGGATACGCCATTGCGTTCGTCTCGGAAAAATACGCGAAATAGAGTACGAGTTTTCGAAAAACGGAGTCCGTATGAAGAAGATATGGCCTTCGGAAGTTTGAGAATCAAGTTTAAATTCAAACAGAATAAATCAGGTTTAAATTCGAAAATGGGGCCTAATGGGCCAGGGCGGAAAAACACCCGCCTGACCCACCAAGTCGACTGGGCTGTCGACCTGGTCTAACCAGGTCGAAAGGCCTGTCGACAGGGCTGTCGACAGGGGTGTCGACCTGGTCCAGACCCAGGTCGAGCCCAGTCTAACCCGGCTGGCCTATTCTCTATGTGGTCGATTTTCTGTGGTCTGCTTTGTCACTAGGGCTAGGTGGCAAGTTTTAATTGGTCTCTCCTTAGAATGAATGGCTACGATCAATCCAAGCAACATCAAGGGTCCTAATCAGTTCCTAACCTCTATATAAACAACCCTAGACTAAACCCTAATCTATTCATTCAAAAATAAGAACATAGCCGCCATGTTGCTGAGGCACGACTAGGAGTAGCCACCAAATTGGAGAGAGGATTAGGAGGAAGATTCTAAAGCTTAAAGCAACCTAAACAAATCAATTCAACAAAGGAATTTGCGTCTTCAATCCCTAAATTAGAGAATTCATCGCAACGATTGTAAGTAGAGTATTACTTTGGTATGAACAAATAATTGTGTTGGTTTGTATGCTTGAATTGTGGCAATAAAGTAATTCATATTTGTGCGTTCTTATCAATTTATATACGTTTGGATTATGTTATTCAATTATAAAGAACTACATGCGGTAGTTCTATGCAAGTATACGTTTGGAATATTCACAAATTATGTAATCCATGTTGAAGCTACATGTATGTAGTCGATTGATTTAAATACATGCAAGTTTGGGGCTTTGCTACTATGCCATCATGATGTATATTTTTGTGCATAAATCAATTTGTAAGTAATTAAAACAGGTTTGGTTATTATAATCCATATGAAATTATGTTGAGAATTTGGCATCATGTATTAAGTCATGCTTTTGTAGTAGAAAAACCTATTTGCAAACTTATGAATATGGCTAGGCTATGAATGATATTTGGCATAATTGAAATCCATGATTAAGTCTATCTTGTTTACAAGAATTATATGATGACATATGTGGTACATAGTTAGGATTAGATTCAAAATCCCTTTTTGCAAGTTTACATGACTAAAGTAAGAATCATGATTTCATGTTAGAGAAATTTATGCCATGCTTATGTTTGACATTATGCCATGCTTATGTTAGAAATATTTATGCCATGCTTATGTTTGACATTATGCCATGCTTATGTTAGAAAATTTATGCCATGCTTATGTTTGACATTATGCATAAATAAAAGTATAGGTTCATGTTGTAGTTAGGACTATGGGTCAATAATGATACCCAATTTAGACTCTTATCTCAACTACAAGTTCACATGCTTTGATTCATGTCACCTATGCTTTATGACCAAAGTATATGTCACTACTATGCAAGTACACCAGTCTGTATTTTGTATTCCCAACGTCATATTGCAAGTTCATACGCTCACCTTCCCCTTTTTGTGTATGTAATCACGCCATAAGCCTCCCCTTTTCGCATGGCTAAATTGGGCTTTAAAAGGCTAAGCCAATATATATAATAAACGGACGTGTAAACCGGGGGAAAATAACGTTGGGTTAAAATTACTAATGAATGAAAATATAAAATAGAAGGGCCCAAGTTCAAGTATGGGTTGGGCCCATGATTGGTGTAACCTTTACACCATTAACTTAATAATGGGCCGCAAATATTTACATATAAGAAATAAAGAAGAAAGACAAAATATGTAAATGTAGAAAATACGATGTGTTTAACCCGAGGTTGGATTGAGTTGTGATGTAAACCTGCCCGGAACCGCCCGGCTGTCCAGTAGTCACAACAATCCCTATCCAATGTGAGAGGTTAAACATGGAGCCCAATAAGGACCCGAGGTTAGACTGAGTTGTGGCGTAAGACTGCCCGGAACCAACCGGCAACAGGCAGCCACAACAATACCTGTCTAATGTGAGAGGTCAGGGCCTTAATAAGACAATTAAGGCTGAGTCATGATTGTTAGGATTAAGTGAACTAAAGACTTAATCAAAATAGAACATGCTAAACTAAACGGACTGGTGGGGGTTAGGTTAGAAACACTTAACCAACTTAGCATGTTGGCTAGAGATAGAAAACCTAGTAACGGGGGACCCTTTTCAGCAGTAACCCTATAAGGTGTATCATGATACCCTGAAACTAGGCAGGGTGGGGCACGATTACTGGGCTGATTGTAAGAGGTCAAAGCGACGGCGGTGGTGTAGCAGTGTAGGTTCTAACGGGGTGCGGGCGTGCACGCACTCCGGTGCAGAAAAATAAAGCACTGGGCACCAGTAGCATACCTGTGCACTCTAGGGTTGTGTCGGGCCGCCACCATGGGACTTGATACACCCCACGGTGGGACCAGCATAGGTAACTAAAAACATCGGGGGCCGTAAGACACATGTAACTATGCGAGTAGAAGCCGATCATTATTGAATGGTTCACATCACCCTGATTATGGGTGCCAGTTGGAAACTAGTTTATATGGGTTCAGAGATTAATATGGGGTACGATAGTATATTCGACCCTAGACAACTTAACCAAGTTTATAGTGTTTGCCCACTTCTTGTTTATACTTATCATACCCAGTTCTTTATTCATAGACAAAATAGTACTAGACTTACTCAGGCTTTATGTCTGACTCTACTTTTCTTTCGTCTTCTTTTCTTCCGATTCCCCCCCCCCCCCCAGGTCCACAGGGAGGGAATACTGCAGCTTGACCAGCATTAACATCCAGCTTGAAGAAGAGAAATGTATTGCTTGGAACTTTCCGTTTTTGAACTATGGCTTGGGACAACCACTATGGGGCTTTTGCAGTTTATCTATGTTTTATTTATGCTTCTTTAAATAATGTACTCAAGACAGATTATGAAAGTGTTATGTTATGTTTTTGGAAAGGATGTTGTTGTAACACGTATTTGATTTTATGAAATAAAAGTTTGTTGTTCTTCCGCTGTTTACAAATATGTGTTCTTATATCTGTCTTGTATATCTGTGACTTGTACTTATAAACCTCCACCAAAATTAGGGCATTCCCTTTGAGAGTGACCCTAACGGAGGTGGGGTGTTTCAGAGTCTAACCTCGTGTCTCAGCATTCTTATTATAACTAAAGTATTCATTCACATATTATGCAAACATAAGACAATTCAACCAATTAACTTCTTTACAAGTTACAACAGATTAAACATGTTTTGCTCAATTTTAGATCGAGCCTAAAGAATTTCATACCCAAAATTACCACATTTTGTTTCAACAGATTAGTAAATTCAACGTATTAAATAGATAACAGATCTAGCAGATTAAAAATTTCTTAAATTCTATTTACATATCTTTCCTAATCATAAATTAATCCTAAACTTACATGCCCAAATCATGGTCATAATTCATAAAATAATATATGCCCCCAAATTTTAGTTAAACTTTGCAAAGTACAAAACATTCTCTAAAAGCCCCCAAGTCATGCTATAAATTTTGCCAAATTAAAGCCTTTAATGCCAAATATCCAAAAATCCACTTTTAGGCGTATGTGCATTAATGGTAATCCTATTTTAATATAGGTCTTTACGCCTAATTTTCATATTCCTTTTTCAAGTCATGAATCGTTATATGAAATATACCCAAAAATCTAGATCTTTAAATTATATCCTCTCAAAATCAGATCTTAATTTTTATTTGCAGTATGTCCCCAAATTTCAAGTCATATGTTACCATTCAATGATTCCTATTCTTCCAAATCACATAGTATGCACAGATCTAGATCTAATTTACAACATATGTCCTTTTCTCAAATCAATCATAGATCAGTCATGTCCAATTATCCATTATTTGTCCCAAAATTTAGTGTTCGGGCGTTAATCTCTTATGAGATTTGGCACAGGCTCGTAGTAGCCTGGCTATAGAACAGAAAGAAGAAAGAGATACAGAATAGTCACAGAAAAACAGATCTGATAGATAAGAATATGCATAACCTCATATACAGGTTTATAACCATGCCAAAATCATAATTAAAGTTCATATCTGAAAATAACTGTACTCACAAAAAGGGAAGGATTCTTGTATTCTGGAATCTGTATTCTGACACTGAATAGATCTCCTTTGGCGTAGACTATCGATTAGATTAGAAAATAGTTTTCCTCTTTTAATTCTATTCAGATTGGAAGAAGATGCACTAGTTCTAGTTTTGATTCCAGCAGAGTAGCGACGCCATTTTTATTTTAATTAGAATTGAGGCAGAGTATAGGTAGAATGAAATTGTGTGGAAGAAAGTGAGGTTTGGGGGTGTTTAAATAGGTTAGAGCCAACTTATCCGGTCAGAAAGGCGTCCAGGTGCAGAAAAGTGGATCTTTCTCCGGATCTGGAAAAGGGAGGGAGGTCGACCCCCAGGTCGACCCTATGGTCGACCCCCAGGTCGACCCTATGGTCGACCTGCCTACCTAGGTCGACCCCTGGTCGACCTGGGTCTTGGGCGGGAAATTTCCCACCCAGCCCTGGTCTTTGTTTTGAAATCAAATTTGAATTTCGAGCTGAGCTGTTTAAATTTTCTGAAAACTTCTGAAGGCCATAACTTCTTCGTTCGGAGTCTGATTTGCGCAAACTCGGACTCTATCTCAAGCAGAATTCCGAGATTAACTCAATGGCGTAACCCATTTACCTTAATTCTTCTTATAAAAGTTAATTATACTTTGTTTTGCTATTCTATGTTCATAGAAAGTACGGGGTGTTACAAATAGTTTCATGACTAATTAATGGCTAGGATTTATCATTTATCCAAATTCATAATCCAGATCAGGCTTAAGGAATGGTTTTGAACGTTCGAGTATTGCGCAGGTTGTGATTTTACGCAGCTAATTGTCCAGATTTCATTTTTCAAGCAAACTGGACCGTGAATCGGTCAGTATGCAAGCTATGTATCCATAACTTGGGAAAAATAACAATAGAACTTACAAGCTAAACTTATTCTTAATGTTCTTTTATGTCTCTAGTACCTCAGCAAAGAACCATTTGAAGCAATAAACAAGTATGACTAGCATAACAAATGAATTAAAATAACCCTGGTTAATAGCTCTTAATATTATATTAATAAATGGTTAATACTAGACTAAAATTCACTGTCATGCTAACAGTCAGTTGCATGAATTGGACTTTCCAATTGGTTTGCATTAGTCACTCTATAACTCACTAGAGAACACTAGGAGCAATAAACATGTACGAATAGCATAACAAAGGCATAAGAATATTGAATTTTTAGATGAGAGAATGACTAGCACTTTTTGAAGTATTGATATAAATTAGATTTGCAGTTGAGCAAATATTGTTGGCACTTTCTCGCATGATGAAAGGATTACAGTATGAATCCCAATGGTATATAGTTGTGAGCAAGTTCAGTTTGTGAAAATACTGATGGACTTGGTTCTTTTTAGTCATTGTTTTAGAGCAAATTCAATTGCAACAAATCGGACTATGGAAGCAAAGTCATTAAAAAAACTATATTTGATAGATCTACCCGAGAAAATTCTATAGCATTAAAAAAACTCCAATGAGATAACTTAGAGTTAAAAACCTTCAAAAGTGAAAAGAGAACCAACACATTATGTTACCCCCAAAACGAGACATGCAGGATACTTCAAACGTCAAATGGATTCAAATACAACACTTGTGCAGTGTAATGGTTAACCACAAGATTTAAATTACATGTGCATGCTAAGCAAAAAAAATCATTAATTGTTTTCCAATAAACTTACAGTGATTGTCTAAATGTTTCGATCACAAACATCTAGATCCAATGACTTAAGAGTAGCTAGCAATAAACCTACAATAATCAACTACACTAGTTCTTCCAATAATATGTTAAAGATAAAATATGTACGGTTTTTGCAATCAGAACAAATAACTTAACAGTATCTAGCAAGCTTTTGTATATGAATTTCAGTACATTGTTAAACGTAAATTTAAAAAAATTCAAATAATTCTTCCAAACATGAGATCCTCAACTCAATCATAAACATAGAAGAAAAAAGAATTCATAGCCTTTTATATTTACACTAAGCAATATTCTAACAAGAATTATATATAAGAAATCTAAAGAAAACTGATGATGCTTTACAAATTTGGAAATATTTGATAGTTTGATGATTAAGCAACATAAAAACTACAGATAATGATGATTCCTTAATATGGTTGTTTTTAACTAAACTAATTTGCTTTCGATTTATCCAATAGTTTTTATTGAAGCAATCGAAATATTATTATTTTTAATGTTGGAAGATAGTTTTAGATGATCAAAAGTAGAATAGAGGGGAAGTGTATATCGTGATAGCATTTTATGTAAAAGTTGGTTAAAGTGTAGAAGTGTTTTTTCCTTTATAATGTTATAACATGCCTATCTTTTCAATAGTCTCTTATAACAATTTGATAGTAACCAGAGCCTGGTCACCTTTTTTGTTTCTTTTGTTATCTGTTATCATATGGCCAAGATTAATATTTAGAAACGAATTGTTAGTAGTTTAAATTGACAAAGGAATGAGTTTAATATGCAAAATATATCAAAAAGGGGTGGACATATCTTTAACTTTTTTCAGTCTACGAAATCAATAAGCTCACTGTTGGTTTCATTTCCTGACATGCATAAGGTTTTCACCCTTTCTAATTCAGTCACTCACTATAGCTACAAAATCCATTTTCCCAGGTCTTTGTAAAGCGTCGTAAATTTAACTAGTAGAGCTATTCTATCTCCTTTTACCAACCTTACCTATTAAAATAGCATCATTGATGAGTTGAGAACGTATGGCAGCAGTAGAGACCTTATCACGATTGAACTGACCCACTTAAAAAATGAGCATCTTTATTAGAACCTACTCTTTAACTCTTTTTGTTAAGTACTTCCACATTGCACCGAAACTGTAGTGCTGATTATTATGTTCTCAAGTTTTTTGTTACCTCAACATGAGTAGTTCCAACCTATTTCCTCATAAGACATGCAAATCGGCCTCAATGTTTCTTGGTTACTGCAATTTTATAAATGAATTGAGGTATCAAAAACCATCTTAAGCTTTCCTGGGCCCTTAGAAACCACATCAGTTTTTTGATACTGATCTCTAAATGCATGTCTACCAATGCTTGTATGTATGCCGTAGAATGTTTTATCAGAGAAATCTAAATAAAAAATATGTTGTACTGAAAAATCGTAGATATCTTAGCCTATAACGTTAAGCAAAAAATCTTAAGTCAACTCTTCTAATTTCTATATATGAATATATGCGGTTAATTTAATCATTCTGAGAAACACCGAAATTCCAGTATTAATGATATCCAACACATTAACTTGTCACTTTCAAATACTATGCATACAAACATGCGTCCGTGAAATTAGTGCAGATTTTATGCAGCTATTTTGAATAAATATAAAGTTAAATTTTGCCTGGTCTAACGGTATAGTATTCAATCCAAACTTCATACTTCAACTCTTCTAAAAATATATATACATAATCTGGAAGGATATGAATATCATTAAACTGCAAAACCACCATTTTCTGGCACATTAACTTTTCAATAATTTCAAAGTACTCTAGTTACAAACAAAATTTGAAAGCTTAGATTATTTATTCTGTGATAAAGAGAGAGAATAGTTAGAATTTGTAGTGCTCGATGAAAACTTTTTAATATGAACTTTCAGTTTCGATGGCTTATTTTGTTCTCATTCTGCGATCATTCTTCAAAAATAATCGAAGCTCTTTTTTTGTGGTTTTGTGTAGATGCTTAACAAGAGAGGAAATCATTGTATATGTAGAAAGTAATTTCTGCTGTTATAAATGGAAAAGAAAAGGATTAACCTTTGATATAGACCTTATATTGTGTATTGATTAACTGACCGTTAAATCTATCTGTTACTGTAACTACTTAAAACTGTAATCAATTGACATTTTGGAATCTATCTCTATGTATTTACGATGGAAAAAGGTACGTAATGGTATGGTAATAAATATTTAGGGAAAATATACACATGGTTATATAAGGAAAAACATGCATATGATCATGTGGGTGTGTATTAATGTGTACTGAGACTAAGCAAAGAGAGTATAAAATAATTATGGTAACTACGTGCCCATTTAAAGTGAAATTAATATTGGATATATAAATAGAAGTATATTCAATTCCATGATTTATTTCGAATGTCCTAATTAATTTTTGAATACACAAAAGGAAAAATAAGTATGTGATCACCTGGGTGAGTACTTATATGTACTGTAACTGATGAAACAGAATACTTATATATCTTTCCTGACAGCTCTCATGTTTTGCATATTATTTAATCTGAACTATGAAACGTTCAAATTTTGGGAACATATTTTAGGATTTAACACCCAAGCATAGTATGCGAGCTTAAAGCCTTCAAGTATATGTTGAAAAAGGTTATTATTTCCAGCCTATTTTCAAATTATGTCTATTTTATGCAAAATATAACTTGTGTATTATTAGCATGCTTCGAAAGTAACAACATATTATATTCCTGAACACATTCATTTTGTAGCAAATACCGTTTGGAGTTGTCTCGCATGTATGGTTTGGGGGGGGGGGGGGGGGGGGCTGATAATATTCTCATGTGATTATGATATATAACATTAGTAATATCATTTGTTAAAAAGTATTAGCCAATCCATGTATCAAATACTATATTCCTGAATACATACATTTTATAGTAAATACTAAGCATAGGCAAAGGCTAGTCATGAAAGAATTAATATATAACCATTTTTTCAGTTTAAATGTTTATCCAAGAAAGTATTCCATTATGGTACAATGCACGATGTAAGAGTTAAGGTATATGGGATTATTCTTGTACAATGAGATATCTGTATAATATGGGAACATATACTTTGACAAAATGACTATAAACATGTATTTCTCCTTTGTGGTCAAATTAAGAAACAGAATATAAAGTATATAATATAAAACTAAAAATATAAAAGCTTACTTCAAAAGCTTTTAAAGGTTGCTAACAAATGCGCATTAATATAACTTACAAATAGAGGGAATACTTAAAGGTTTGCCTACACAATATTTTTAGCAACCTTTAAAAGTATGTAAATATGTAAAAGGCTTGTCTACACAATATTTTAAAGGTTATCAAAAGTTGTTTTAAACCTTTTAAAAATATATAATCTCGGAGGCCAGTTTTCAACATACAAATTCAGAAGTGTGCCTCTATGTTGGGATCTCAAATAGAATACGCGAATATGTAAACAATGATTGGAAAATACATTCCATGAATATAACTGCTTGATAAAAACTGCGCGCTGATGCAAGCCTACATTTTTCTATAGTAAGAAACACAGTTAAACCAGGAGATATTACATAATGAAATTAATAATAATACAAAAATATTGTGCAGACAAGCCATCCTCCATATCCAATGATGCAAGTTTTGATGCAGATATAGTTTAAGGAAGACTAGCTTAGCATCAAAACGAAGATTTATTACCTAAGGAATTGTTACATACGCTTTCTTTGAAATTTAAGGTTATTAGCTCAGTGCATGTATGATTATTCAAACGAACTCATAAACATAATTGAAATGAAGTAGAACACATACGTTCCTAAGAATTCAGTAAAAAAGAAAACCCAAACAAAGCAGCAAAGTGTTATACAACTGTGTTTTCATGTGCATAAATGCCTGAATAATTTTCAACAATGCTTTTATGCATGGAAAAGGAGAAGATATTAGAAAACGAGCTATTTTATAAATAATTTTAACATATAATACCTGAATACATGTCCATAGATCAGCCCTCAATTTGCCGTCGACTTTCTTCCGATTGCTAGTGGTCACAGGTACCATCTCCCTCGCTAACGTCCCAAGATATCATGATAATCATTAATTCTTTTCCTTATAATCTGTACATATTGCTAGTGATTTATTATTAATTATTACTGTGATTAAATACAATATAATACAGGCAATCGAGAAAAGAATTGTTGTATATTCCCAAGTCCATCCTGAAAATGGAGAGTTCATTCAATTTCTACGGTAAAAAAACTATTCACCCTCCACATTTTATAATTCCAAAACCAACATTTTTTATGCAACTCGTCTATCATACAAACAAATATTTAGAACCAGTGCAGATATGAACCAGATCAGCATTATCTTCCTCATCACGATATATTAAAAAAAACTAATATTTAACACCTACAATTTTCTATGTTTTCCTTACTTCATGTACTGGAATGAGTTATGCGTTATGTTAGACGTATAACGTGACATAGTACTACAACATGGATGTAGGATCATATACACAAAGGAGGGCAGCGAGTAGCAACAACGCTTATGTACTTAAGCGATAATGCTGAAAGAGGAGAAACACACTTTTTTTAGGCGAGTTTTACATATGATCTATTTTTTGTCATTTCTTTTTTTCATTTATAGTTTGATACTTCTGCTATTAATAAGATAAATTTCAGGCTTCTAATGGACAATGTAGTTGTAGAGGAGTGATGGCGGACGGATTGTGTGTAAAACCAACCAATGGAGATGCAATGCTTTTCAGGAGCTTGGTCAGAAATTTTTTTTCTAAACAAATTAAGGAAAACCGAGTATTCAATTTTATATTTGGCATTGGGTATCACCTTTTTTTTATATATCTTTTTTTAGAACTTATTTGTTTTACATCCCCCCATTTTGTGATAGTTTAAAAATTCATTTTTCTAATATTAATCTTTCTCTTTTACATCTTTCATTTCCAAATATATATAAAGGGGTTGGATAAGGTATGTATCATATACATTTATTAGTAGTGGAAAATGATTACACGAGAACATGTTAAGATTAGCAAAATTAACAAATACCCCATGGATTATACCTATCTTTTTTAGCATAGAGATGTATTTTGTAAAAGAAAATTCAGAGATGGAAAACTTAGGTTTTATAGTTACAAAAAATTTTCCCAAAAAAATATATTTAATGTGATTTTCCAATATTTTCGAGTTTAACGTCCACTAGTACTAGAAAAAAATTAAAATTTGGGAAGATTTAATGAGATATCTTTAGAATTTGATTTTGCAAACACACAATAGACAAATTTCCCAACCTATTGATGTGATAAACAAGTAAATAAATATTAAAAATTTCTTGCTAAGTGGATATCTTTATATTGACTACATTTTTCTTTCAAGTAACTGGGCAGTACATGATTTGCACGCCAAAGAGGTCAAATTCTGGACCATTTCCACATGCAGGCACCAAATTCACATTTTGGAAGAAAAAAATAGATGCTATGTTGATAAAACTAATAGCAAAAAAATTAGATCATTACTTTTCATACGCAAATTTATTAATAAAACTAACAGCACAATAGAACATAATATATATCAAAACTTACAGCAATTAACATATACATCGTGATTTGATTCCCCGATTGTGATTTAAGCAACAGATTGAGTTATGTATGGGTGTTCGCAGCGAGCGACAAGCAAAAGAAGGGCTTTTCTGAATCTTTTCTGAGAGCAACGGCGGAGGAAGAAGCGGCGATGAGACGTGGAAGAGGTGGCGATGAGGAATGGAAGAGGCGATTCGACTGCAGAGTTTAATTGTGAAGAATTGCGGCCTTTAATTTTTTGAGTAAAAGAGCGGTTTAGTGAAAAAAGAGGAGGGAAATGAGAAATATTTCACTCAGCTGAAAACTGACCGTGGTGGTTTTCGATGTTACAACGGTTAAGTAATCAAGCCTGTTAAAATTGTATTTATTACAATAGCTAATCAACGCTAGTTGTAAAATAAAAGTTGTAATAGTATTATTTTGTTGTATTGTATATTCAAACCTCATGCCACTTTTAACCTCGTATCGGGTGGCCTACCAAACTGAGAAATCAACAATCAATCCAAACAATTCAAAGAATCCTGGCCTTCATTCGTCGTTTTCCAAGTTTTGAATTTCTCCATAACGTCGTATTATTACTTGGAATGGTTTTCGGACATACATATGATCCCGGTCTTTCCAAATAACAAGCGCGATTTAGAAAAAAACAATTATAGAACACACAGGTTTTCAACCAATCTCCTTCCATCTTGGATTTTTATAAATTAAACTTTAAACCCATTTCAAATTATCTTTAACAAAATCCATATTTTAAACCCTTCTTCTTTAAAACACGTCACTTAAATCAAAGATAATTTAGCCTTACAGCCTTAATTAATTTTCCGTTGATAACTTGTTATTGAAATCTAGTTTCCTTTGAAAATCCTTAATCCGTATTTCAACCATAGTTTACAATTAAATCGATTTGCCAACATTCAATTCTTTACTCTTAACTTAAAGATTATACTTGGTTCCCAATTTCTTATTTTTAATTTTCTCAAATCAAAGATTCGACCTAATCCCATTACACGATATGAATTTCCATAACTCGATCTCATTGGGTTTCAAGAATGATATTATTGAAGATATGATTCAAGACAAAACCCAAATCAATCGATATTGAACATAAGTTACATATAAATTGTATATACATATATTCAATATGAATTCTCACAATCAACGAATACTATAAGTGGAATAACGATATCATAACAATATCTTCCAAATTCTTCAAATAGTATACGTTTACACTAAAGAATTTCATATCAAATGTCCAAAAATTATTTCTATCCAACTTATCTCAATCTAATTGAGAAATCCGTATCTTAAATAAAAGATTTATCTAATCATTGACATTAGATCTGGATAGAAATACCATCAACTTATCCTTGATATTAATTTCCATATCCAACTCACACTATAAGCGAAATAACGTTGAACTACCTTTTAAATTCCTCAAACAGTAAGAGTCATCATCTATCGAATTAATATCAAACATCCGAAGTTTTATCTCCAACCATATCCAATTATTTAAATTTGAAAAACCCGTTTTAATATAAAATAAATCAATTTAAATTCCATATAAAACATTTTCATTACTTTTAAATCTTTGAATACATTCCACAAATCATTTAAAAAAGATTACTTATAGTTCAGGAAATAGTTTGCGGGTTAGAAACTTCAAATATATATTATTTTCAAAGAAAGCGTTACAATAGCTTTTAAAAAGTTTTACAAAAGCGTTATAAAACAGTTATCTTAAATATTTTGAACAAAATATCGTTTATCTTAGCCAAAACATAAACTTTACAATTCAAAAAACCTTTTTATAATTTGCCATGATTTTGCAATTTTTTTCCATATTTTTAAAACATTAAAAAATAGTTTTTTATAGTTATGGCCGACTACTGCTCTTACAGCGACCTTTTTCAAAATGGTTTTAAATGTAACTTGAAAATATAACTAAAAATTAAAATATGTTTTCAAGCACTTGTTGATGAAAATCAAACGTTTTTCATTTCATGGAAATCCGATTTGAATTGCAAAAGTTATAGCATTTACAGTTTGTAACTAAAACACACGAATTTGCCATTGTGCGACAAGCTCTATTTTGACCGAAATAGAAATTATTCTTCAATACTTCAAAATATCCTAGAAAACAATTATATACTTATATAAAACGTTTTAAAATCATTTAAAGTAATTTACATTGACTTTCCATATTATTTTATGTTCAAAATTCAACTTTTATTTTTTATTTAATAAATCAAATTCCAATTCATTTCTAGATTCAAATTATTTCAAATTAGGCATCCCATTCGTCGGATCTGTTAGGGATAGCCAGGGAGTGCAGGAAACTATATCTTCCAAACCCGAGCCTAGACACTATCCTCTCTGTCATCCTAGAATGTTCCTGTATATTTTTATTCATTTAAAAAACTTTATCAATATATATGAATTCATACATATGGCCTTTCCTAATTATTAATCTCATATTTAATTAATGATATTGCTTCTAATTACGAAGGATATTTGTCGATCACCAATGTGACACCATAATTGTTGTGTCATAGTGTGTGCGAAACAACATCAACAAGCATTTAAACATTCATAGCAACAATCATCAAAATAATTAAATAAATCATAATGGTGCACAAGCGTTATAACATTAATGCTTAATAGTGTGTGTTCTAAACTACGCATCCATCATCCATCATAACAAATATCAATCACCATTAACCACTAATAATTCATCACTATATTTAAATTTGTCCAACTACTAATTAAATATATAAACCGTGGTTAAAGAATTCTCACCAAGCAGCTTTCCAAACTTCATAGTAGGCGAGACTAGTTGAGAGAACCATCAGACAGTATTTTAACGCACCGTCTTCTTCACCAAAATATGTATTATATAATATATGATAATCTTTCTCTTAATATATACTATAAGAGGATGAGGAGGAGGAGGATGACAAACTTTGGCAAGGTGGTGGTGGAAATGAAGAAGACTTATGCCATGGAAATCGTGGCCATAAGCTTTAAGAAGAAGATGAAAAGGAGAAAACAGTGTGCAATGGTTAAAAAAGTGGAGAAAAGGCCTCCTTATATAGGAATGGAGGGTAAGGAGATAATGACACAAAAGGGGGAAAGTGTAAGGCATGCATGAAAGTAGGCATGCAAAAATACAAGTGTCCTTACACTTGTCTTAAGGAGGGAAAGTGATCTTTTGGTAGCATTTCCTTTAAAATGCTATGAAAACTAAGGACAACACTTAGTTTTAATGCTACTAATTCATGTTAAAGTTTGACAAATCCGATCGAACAACAAATAGTGTTATTAAATCCAAACTTATTAATATTCATTCTCATTCGTTAAATTTATAATTCAAATAAAATCTATTATATAACATATCAAAATTATTAAATATTCTTAACTATATATATTTATGTAAAACTCAAATTTAAATTCAAATTGAGTAATAAAAATTCCAATTTAAATTGGTTAAAAATTCTGGATCGTTACATTCACCCTCCCTTAAAACTTTTCATCCTCGAAAAGGGAAGGAAATCGTAACTACTCATTCGACAAATTCAAGATTAAGATTCTTTATACCAAAGCTCCCTATTCTCATAATGGATATACATGGTAGAATATTATAACACACATATTTATAGATAACAATTTTTATCAAGTCCTCTAGCGATAACTTCCGATTGCCCATTATATTTGATTCATCGTTTACTGGACCAATTACTTATACTTAATCATTTACTGCCTTCTAGAAAATTCAGAGGTATAAATTATTCTTTTTGATCTTATCTTGCAAATGCAATGGTTGTGGAACTTATTCCCTTTTAATTCCCCAAACTTGCTATTATTCTTTACACATAAACCTCGATACTCAAAATTCAACTTATCTAAACGTTTCAGTTGCGGTAATTTCTTATTACTATACCCACTTGACAAATATCCTTTAATCAGATTGTGAAACTTAATTCACAAGATATTCATGCTTACCTAAATAATTCCTCTTGTTGCCACAATATAATTTAGAACTTATCGATTGTCCAAAATTGCTGATAATTCCAGATGTTTTTATTCCTTGTATTTCTTAAGTTTAGCTATCCTCATTAACTATGCAAGATTACATAACTTATTTCCTTCAAACTTTAGAGAAACAGTTTTAAACAATGCAGTCCTTAACCAAAATTTCGTCAAATACAATATCATCATATTGAATTCTCAAGATATTAGCATTTTAAATTTAATTGGTTGGGGAGGACTAATTAAAAAATATCCTTATTAATTGATTCCAACTTAGCCTTTAAATCATGCCCAAACTACCTATTATATTTGGATTGCTTAATTAAATCACAACATTACATCTACGTCTTTTAATCAACTAAGAAACTCCAATCACAAGATGTCCATGCTCAAGTATTGAATTCCCAAATGTTTTCAAAGACCCTATTTCCTTTATATTGAAAATGTATTCTTTCAAAATCAATTCCAAAAATTAATTTCATAGTAATTGCCAGTTCTTAAGCAAAATTTTAATTTGAGTTTTCAAACTATATATCTTCTCAAAACCATTTTTTTCATATTTTCAAAATATGTTTCTTTCTTAAAATATAACTTTTCAAAACTCACTACATATTTCAAATACGCTCTCTCAAATATAATACTCTAAAATCTCATTATAGGGCATTACTAACCCTATCTATAATGAGAGATATAACTCTGATGATTCTTTCCCTTTTGTTCAAATGTGTCGTACCGCATTGCTTTGTATAAACCAATGCTCTGATACCACGTCTTAACGATCCGGCTTTTTGCGCGATTTTCGCTGGTAATTAAACCAACATAAACCGTTCACAAAGACGGATTGTTAGGTGTACTTACACATTTGCACAAAATAAAAAGAACTTTTCCATTATTATTACAATAATATTACATTAGATTTACCGGAGAAACATCAGAGTACATCAATTACAAAGCAGAAAAGATACTAAACTCAATGGAAGAATACGAATGCTCCAAAACATGATAGTTCCAGCTACAAAAACAGAATCCTGTTCCAATCAACTCCAAGGCTAAATCTGCGAACCAAACTACTAGGTTGCCCGTGCAAAATTATGGGCACCCAGAGTTTATTTGAGGGAACTATAAACTCCAGGTCAGTCGTGGGACTGGTTTGAGAATTCAAAACAGTCAATATTTAGGATTCATTTTAAAGTTGGGTAATTCAACGGAACCCGCCGCTAACGTGGAACGATTTTACTCTATATGAATTCCCATGCATAGAAATTCGCTATGACTTTTGAAAAGTGAAACTGCCGTAAGGTCTCGCGACACACACACAATGCAAATGCACACATGGGCGAGGTTTCCCCTTATGATAGTCAAAAATGCTTAATACATGAAAATCCTCTGATATTATTATTAGTGCATAGTTTGAAAACAATTTTGAAATTAAATGTATCAATCATAGCCAACATAGGTACCATATACTATACTGACATATAATATACAATCAAAATCACAAGGGCTCGTAGCGGAGAATGAGTTTCCAACAATGACCAGGCAAAGGAACTTCCTTCCGAACCAAATTTTGAACACCTCTAGAGGGATGTTCGAGGATCACCAGTGATGCTCCTCACGCCAACACAAGGCCGAGTTATCCCTTAACTGGGTCACTTAGAGTATGCCTGGGTATGTCATCTCCCGGTCGTTACCGACCTTTCCGAGCGCACGCCGACAACAACCACAAAAGTAGATGCTTTTACCACATAGGTTAATACCTGGGCTCCATTCCATAGCACATATTTTATTTAGAAGGAGGCAACACCCCACAACCCTACAGCATTTCTTCCTGTTTTGGCCATATACCATGGAGTGTGGCTTACCAAGGTCATGATATACGCAAAGCTACGCTTAAATAAGCCATGCTTTGATCATCCATAGTTCTCCACATAACTTAATTATGCCACATTGTCCATTCACAACGCATCACTGATTTCCATCAATATATAACATTTAAACTCGTACGTCTTAGAGAAGGGTGTTAAGCAAGAGAATAAATTCTCCGCCACCAAACAAATATATATTTAATAGAGATCAGTGCCACGCAGTCGATTACAATGTCAGACACGCAATCCATATATGTTCGTTCTGGGTCTGAAAGAAACACCAACCCGAAAATCTACAAATATATTCAAACTTCATGCCACTTATAACCTCGTATCGGGTGGCTAACCAACCGAGACATCAGCAATCAATCAAAACATTTCAAAGAATCCCGACCTTCATTCATCGTTTTCCAAGTCTTGAATTGCTCCATAACATCGTATTTTTACTTAGAATGGTTTTCAGACAAACATCCAATCCCGGTCTTTCCGAATAATAAGCGCAATTAAATAAAAACAATTATAGAACACACAGGATTTCAACAATCTCCTTCCATCTTGGATTTTGTTAAATTAAATTATAACCCATTCTCAAATTATCTTGCACAAAATCCATATTTTAACCCTTCTTCTTTACAATACGTCCCTTAAATCAAAGATAATTTAGCCTCATAGCCTTAATTATTTTTCCGTTGATAACTTATTATCGAAATCGAGTTTCCTTTGAAAATCCTCAATCCATATTTGAACCATACTTTCCAATTAAATCGAGTTTCCAACATTCAATTCTTTAATCTTAACTAAAAGATTATACTTGGTTCCCAATTTCTTATATTTAATTTTCTCAAATCAAAGATTTCATTAAATCCCAATTTACAATATGAATTTCCATAAATCAATCTCATTGGGTTTCAAGAATGATGTTATTGAAGATATTGATTCACGACAAAACAAAAATCAATCGATGTTGAACATAAGTTACACAGAAATTGTATCTACTTATATTCGATATCAAATCTCATAATCAACGAATACTATAAGTGAAAAAACGATATCAAAATAATATCTTCCAAATTCCTCAAATTGTATACATTTACAACAAAGAATTTCATATCAAATATCCTAAGATTATTTCCATCCAAATTATCTCAATCAAATTGAGAAATCCGTATCTTAATTAAAAGATTTATCTAATCTTTGACATTATATCTGGATAGAAATACCATCAACATATCCTCGATAGTAATCTCCATATCCAACTCACACTGTAAGCGGAATAACAGTGAACTACCTTTTAAATTCCTCAATAGTAAGAGTCATCATCTGTTGAATTAATATCAAGCACCCGAAGATTTATCTCTAACTATATCCAATTATTTAAAATTGAAAAACTCATTTTAATATCAAATTAATCAATTTAAATTCCATAAAACATTTCCCTTACTTTTAAATCTTTGAAAATATTCCAAAAATCATTTGAAAATGATTACTTATAGTTCAAAAAATAATTTGAGGGTTAAAAACTTCAATAATAGATTGTTGTCGAAGAAAGGATTACAATCGTGTTTCAAAAATGTTACAAAAGCGTTACAAAATAGTTATCTTAACTATTTTGATCAAAATATCGTTTATCTTAGCCAAAACTTGAACTTTACAATTCAAAACACCTTTTGATAATTTGCAATGATTTTACAATTCTTTTCCATATTTTTAAAGCATTTAAAAATAGATGTTTATAGTTATGGTCGACTGTTGCTCTTACAGCGACCTTTTTCAAAATGGTTTTAAATATAACATGAAAATTATAACTCGAAATTAAAATCTGTTTTCACTCATTTGAAAGCTCTTGTTGATAGAAATCAAACTTTTTTCATTTCACGGAAATCCGATTTGAATTGCAAAAGTTATAGCATTTACAATTTGTAAATAAAACACACGAATTTGCCATTGTGCAACGGCTCTATTTTGACCGAAATAGAAATTATTCTACAATACTTCAAAATACCCTAGAATACCATTATATACATATATAAACATTTTAAAATCATTTAAAGTAATTTGTACTGACTATCCAAATTATTTAGGGTTCAAAATTCAACTTTAATTTTTTACTTAATAAATCAAATTCCGATTCATTTCTAAATTCAAATAATTTCAAATTAACCATCACATTCGTCGGATTAGTTAGGGATAGCCAGGGAGAGCAGGAAACTATATTTTCCAAAGCCAAGCCTAGACACTATCCTCTCTGTCATCCTATAATGTTGTAGTATTTATTTATTCATTTAAAAAACTTTATCAATATATATATGAATTCATACATATGGTCTTTCCCAATTATTAACCTTAAATTTCAATAATGATATCGCTTCTAATTACGAAGGAGATTTGTCAATCACCAACGTGATACCACAATTGTTGTGTCATAGTGTGTGCGAAACAATATCATAAACCATTTAAACATCCATAGCAACCATCATCAACATAATTAAATAAATCAAAATTATGCACAAGCGTTATAACATTAACGCTTAATAGTGTGTGCTCTCAACTACGCATCCGTCATCCATCATAACAAACATCAATCATCATTATCCGCTAATAATTCATCACTATATTTAAATTAGTCCAAGTATTAATTAAATATATAAACCGTGGTTAAAGAGTTCTCACCAAACAACTTTCCAAACTTCGTGGTAGGCGAGACTAGTTGAGCGAACCATCAGACAGTATTTCAGCGCACCATCTTCTTCACCAGAATATATATTGTATGATTTATGCTAATCTTTCTCTTTGTATATATTATAAGAGGATGAGTAGAAGAATGACGATAAACTTCGACAAGGTGGTGGTGGAAAAGAAGAAGACTTATGCCATGGATACGATGGGCAAAAGCTTTAAGAAGAAGATGAAAAGTAGAAAATGGAGTGGAATGGTTAAAAAAGTGGAGAAAATGCCTCCTTATACAGGAATGGAGGGTTAAGGAGATGATGACAAATAAGGGGAAAAGTGTAAGGCGCGCATGAAAGTAGGCATGCAAAAATACAAGTGTCCTTACACTTGTCTTAAAGAGGGAATGTGATCTTTTGGTAACATTTCCTTTAAAATGCTATGAAAACTAAGGACGACACTTAGTTCTAATGCCACTAATTCATTTTAGAGCTTGGCAAATCTGATCGAACGACAAACAGTCTTAATAAATGCAAACTTATTAATATCATTCTCATTCATTAAATTTATGATTCAAATAAAATCTATTATATAACTTATCATAATTATTAAATATTCTAAACCATATATATTCATGTCAAACTCAAACTTAAATTCAATTTGAGTAATCAAAATTGCAATTTAAATTGGTTTGAAATTTTGCATCGTTACAGTTACCCCTATTTTTTAACTATTGTAAATAGTTGCTTTTTGCAGCACCCAATCCAAATGATTCATCATCTTTCATATTTGTCGATTAGCTCCTACTATGCTTAAACTACCCATACTTCTCTTAGTACTTCAAAACAACTCTTCTTTTTTTTCCTACCCCAAATTCTCTAAATAGCCCTTACTTCCAACAATTACCCCTATTTTTTAACTACTGTGATGGGTTGGTTTTTGTAGCATCCAATCCAAATGATTCATCATCTTTCGTATTTCTCGATCTACCCCTACTATGCTTAAACTAACCCTACTTCTCTTAATACTTCAAAAAAACCTTCTTGTTAATCCTACCGCTAATTCTCTATATAGCTCTTACTTCCAACAGTTACCCCTATTTTTTAACTAATGTGAAGGTTTGGTTTTTGCAGCACCCAATCCAAACGATTCATCATCTTTCATATTTGTCGATCTGCCTCTACTATGTTTAAACTACCACTTCTTCTCTTAATACTTCAAAATGGCCCTTCTTTTTAATCCTACCCCTAATTCTCTAAATAGCCCTTACATCCAACAATTACCCCTATTTTTAAACTACTATGAATAGTTGGTTTTTGCAGCACCCAAACCAAATTATTCATTATCTTTCATATTTGTTGATCTACCCCTACTATGCTTAAGCTACCCCTACTTCTCTTAATACTTCAAAATATTTACCCCTATTTTTTAACTATTGTCAAGAGCTGGTTTATGCAGCAACCAATCCAAACGATTCATCATCTTTCATATTTGTCGATCTACCCCTACTAATGTTAAACAACCCCTACTTCTCTTAATACTTAAAAACAACCATTCTTTTTAATCCTACCCTAATTCTCTAAATAGACCTTCCTACCAATAATTACCCCACTTTATTAACTACACTGAATGGTTGGTTTTTGGAGCGCCCAATAAAAATGATTCATCATTTTTCATATTTGCCGATCTACCCATACTATGCTTAAACTACTCCTACTTCTCTTAGTACTACAAAATAGTCCTTCTTCTTTATCCTACCCCTAATTCTCTAAATAGCCCTTACTTCCAACAATTACGCCTGTCTTTTTACTATTGTGAAGGGTTGGTTTTTGTAACACCCAATCCAAACATTTCATAATCTTTCATATTTGTCGATCTTCCCCTACTATGCTTAAACTACCCCTGCTTCTCTTAATACTTCAAAACAACCCTTCTTTTTAATCCTACCCCTACTTCTCTAATAGCCCTCACTTCCAACAAATACGCCTATCTTTTACTACTATGAAGGGTTGGTTTTTGCAGCACCCAACCCAAACGATTCATCATCTTTCATATTTGTCAATCTACCCCTACTATGCTTAAACTACCCCTACTTCTTTTAATACTTCAAAACAGTCCTTCTTTTTAATCCTTCCCCTAATTCTCTAAATAGCAATTACTTTCAAAAATTACCCCTATTTTTTAACTATTGTGAAGGCTTGGTTTTTGCAGCACCCAATCCAAATGATTCATCATCTTTCATATTTGTTGATCTACCCCTACTATGCTTAAACTACCCCTACTTAAATTAACACTTCAAAACAATTCTTCTTTTTTACACTACACCTAATTCTCTCAATAGCCCTTAATTCCAACAATTACCCCTAATTTTTATCTTCTGCGAAGGGTTGGTTTTTGCAGCACCCAATCCAAATGAATCATCTTCTTTCATATTTGTCGATCTTCCCGTACTATGCTTGAACTACCCCTAGTTGTCTTAATACTTCAAAAATCCCTTCTTTTTAATCTTACCCCTAATTCTCTAAATAGCCCCTACTTCCAATTTGAAGGATTGGTTGTTGCAGCACCCAATCCAAATGATTCATCATCTTTCTTATTTGTCGATATACCCCTACTATGCTTAATCTAACCCTACTTCTCCTAATACTTCAAATCAGCCCTTATTTTTAATCCTGCCCCCAATTCCCTAAATAGCCCTTACTTCCAATCTGAAGGATTGGTTTTTGCAGCACCCAATTCAAACGATTCATCATTTTCATATTTGTCGATCTACCCCTACTATGCTTAAACAACCCCTACTTCTCTTAATACATAAAAACAAGCATTCTTTTTAATCCTACCCTAATTCTCTAAACAGACCTTCCTACCAATAATTACCCCACTTTATTAACTACACTGAATGGTTGGGTTTTGCAGCGCCCAATAAAAATGATTCATCATCTTTCATATTTGCCGATCTTCCCCTACTATGCTTAAACTACCCCTACTTCTCTTAATACTTCAAAACAACCCTTCTTTTTAATCCTACCACTAATTCTGTAATAGTCCTTACTTCCAACAATTACGCCTATCTTTTACTACTATGAAGGGTCGGTTTTTGCATCACCCAATCCAAATGATTCATCATCTTTCATATTTTTCGATCTACCCCTACTATGCTTTAAAAACCCCTACTTCTTTTAAAACTTCAAAACATTCCTTCTTTTTAATCATTCCCCTAATTCTCTAAATAGCCCTTACTTTCAAAATTTACCCTTATTTTTTAACTATTGTGATGGGTTGATTTTTGCAGCACCCAATCCAAACGATTCATCATCTTTCATATTTGTCGATCTACCCCTATTATGCTTAAACTACCACTACTTACCTTAATACTTAAAAACAACACTTCTTTTTTACACTACACCTAATTCTCTAAATAGCCCTTAATTCCAACATTTACCTCTATTTTTTATCTTCTGTCATGGGTTGGTTTTTGCAGCACCCAATCCAAATGAATCATCATCTTTCATATTTGTCGATCTTCCCCTACTATGCTTAAACTCCCCCTACTTCTCCTAATACTTAAAAAATCCCTTCTTTTTAATCCTACCCCTAATTCTCTAAATAACCCTTACTTCCAATGTGAAGGATTGGATTTTGCATCACCCAATCCAAATGATTCATCATCTTTCATACTTGTCGATCTACCCCTACTTTGCTTAAACTACCCCTACTTCTCTTAGTACTTCAAAACAACAATTCTTTTTAATCCTATCCCTAATTCTCTAAATTGCCCTTCCTTCCAACAATTACCCTTATTTTTTAAATTCTGTGATAGGATGGTTTTTGTAGCACCCAATCCAAACGATTCGTAATCTTTCATATTTGTCGATCTACCCCTACTATGCTTAAACTACCCATACTTCTCTTAGTACTTCAAAACAACAATTCTTTTTAATCCTATCCCGAATTCTCTAAATTGCCCTTCCTTCCAACAATTACCCTTTTTTTAAAATTCTGTGATGGGATTGTTTTTGCAGCACCTAATCCAAACGATTCGTAATCTTTCATATTTGTCGATCTATCCCTACTATACTTAAACTTCCCATACTTCTTTTAATACTTCAAAACGGTCCTTCTTTTAATCCTACACATAATTCGCTAAATAGGCCTTACTTCCAACAATTAGGCCTATCTTTTTACTACTGTGAAGAGTTGGTTTTTGCAACACCCAATCCAAACGATTCATAGTCTTTCATATTTGTCGATCTACTGCTACTTTGTTGAAACTACCCCGACTTCTCTTAATACTTCAAAGCAGTCCTTCTTTTAAATCCTACCCCTAATTCTCCAAATATCCCTTCGAACAATTACCCATATTTTTAACTATTGTGAAGGGTTGGTTTTTGCAGAACCAATCTAAATGATTCGTCATCTTTCATATTTGTCGATCTTCCCTTACTATGCTTAAACTACCCCTAATTCTCTTAATTCTTCAAAACAGCTATTCTTTTTAATCTTACCCCTAATTCTCTAAATAGACATTACTTTCAACAATTACCCCTATTTTTTAACTTCTGTGAAGGGTTGGTTTTTGCAGCACCTAATCCAAATGATTCACCATGTTTCATATTTATCGATCTACCCCTACTACGCCTAAACTACCCCTACTTCTCTTAATACTTCAGAACAACCGTTCTTTTTAATCTTTCTCTAATTCTTTAAATAACCCATCCTTCCAACAATTACATTTATTTTTTTAACTACTGTCAAGGGTTGATTTTTGCAGCACCTAATCCAAACGATTCATCATCTTTCATATTTGTCGATCTACGCCTACTATGCTTAAACTAACCATACTTCTCTTAATACTTCAAAATAGTCCTTCTTTTTAATCCTACCCCTAATTGTCTAAATAGCCCTTAATTCCAACAATTACCCCCATTTGTTGTCTTCTGTGAAGGGTTGGTTTTTGCAGCACCCAATCCAAATGATTTATCATTTTTCATATTTGTGGATCTAACCCTACTATGCTTAAAGTACCCCTACTTCTCTTAATAATTCAAAACAGTTACCCCTATTCTTTAACAACAGTGAAGGATTGGTTTTTGCAGCACCCAATCCAAATGATTCATCACCTTTCATATTTGTCGATCTACCCCAACTATGATTAAACTAACCCTACTTATCTTAATACTTCCAAAATACCTTTTTTTTAATCTAACCCCTATTTCTCTAAATAGCCCTTACTTCCAATGTAAAGGATTGGTTTTGGCAGCACCCAATCCAAACGATTCATCATCTTTCATATTTGTCGATCTACCACTACTATGCTTAAACTACCCTTACTTCTCTTAATACTTCAAAACAACTATTCTTTTTAATCCTATCCTTAATTATCTAATTTTCCGTTCCTTCCAAGAATTACCCCTATTTTTTAAATTCTTTGTTGGGTTGGGTTTTGTAGCATCCAATCAAAAAGATTCATAATCTTTCATATTTGTAAATCTACCCGTATTATACTTAAACTACCCATACTTCTCTTAATACTTCAAAACAACCCTTCTTTTTTATCCTGCACCTAATTCTCTAAATAGCCCATCCTTCCAACAATTACATTTATTTTTTAACTACTGTGAAGGGTTGGTTTTTGTAGCACCTAATCAAACGATTCATCATCTTTCATATTTGTCGATCTACCCCTACTATGCTTAAACTACCCATACTTCTCTTAATACTTCAAAATAGTCCTTCTTCTTAATTCTACCCCTTATTCTCTAAATAGCTTTTGATTCCAACAATTACCCCTATTTTTTAACTTCTGTGAAGGGTTGGTTTTTGCAGCAACCAATCCAAATGATTCATCATCTTTCATGCTTGTCGATCTACCCTTACTATGCTTAAACTACCCCTACTTCTATTAATACTTCAAAAGTCCCTTCTTTTTAATCCTACCACTAATTCTCTAAATAGCCCTTAATTCCAATGTGAAGGATCGGTTTTTGCAACACCCAATCCAAACGATTCATCATCTTTCATATTTGTCAATCTACACCTACTATGCTTAAACTAACCCTACTTCTCTTAATACTTCAAAATAACCATTCTTTTTAATCCTATCCCTAATTATCTAATTTGCCGTTCCTTCCAACAATTACCCCTATTCTTTAAATTCTATGATGGGTTGGTTTTTGCAGCACCCAATCCAAACGGTTCATATTCTTTCATATTTATCGATCTACCCCCACTATACTTAAACTACCCATACTTCTCTTAATACTTCAAAACGGTCCTTCTTTTAATCCTCACCTAATTCTCTAAATAGGCCTTGCTTCCAACAATTAGGCCTATCAGTTTACTACTGTGAAGAGTTTGTTTTTGCAACACCCAGTCCAAAGGATTCATCATCTTTCATATTTGTTGATCTACCCTTACTATGCTTAAACTACACATACTTCTCTTAATACTTCAAAATAGTCCTTCTTTTTAATCCTATCCCTAATTCTCTAAATATCCCTTAATTCCAACAATTACCCCTATTTTTTGTCCTCTGTGAAGGGTTGGTTTTTGCAGCACCCAATCCAAATGATTCATCATCTTTCATATTTGTCGATCTACCCCCACTATGATTAAACTACCCCTACTCCTCTTAATACTTCCAAAATACCTTCTTTTTAATCCTACCCCTATTTCTCTAAATAGCCCTTACTTCCATGTAATAGATCGGTTTTTGCAGCACCCAATCCAAACGATTCATCATCTTTCATATTTGTCGATCTACCCTACTATGCTTAAACTACCCCTACTTCTCTTAATACTTCAAAACAACTATTCTTTTTAATCCTTTCCCTAATTTTGAAATTTTTCCTTCCTCCCAAGAATTACCCCTATTTTTTAAATTCTGTGATGGGTTGGTTTTTCCAGCACCCAATCCAAAAGATTCATAATCTTCATATTTGTCGATCTACCCGTACTATACTTAAACTACCCGTACTTCTCTTAATACTTCAAAACAACCCTTCTTTTTAATCCTGACCCTAATTCTCTAAATAGCCCATCCTTCCAAAAATTACATTTATTTTTTAACTACTGTGAAGGGTTCGCTTTTGTAGCACCTAATCAAACGATTCATCATCTTTCATATTTGTCAATCTAACCCTACTATACTTAAACTACACAGACTTCTCTTAATACTTCAAAATAGTCCTTCTTTTTAATTCTACCCCTAATTCTCTAAATAGCTTTTGATTCCAACAATTACCCCAATTTTTTATCTTCTGTGAAGGGTTGGTTTTTGCAGCAACCAATCCAAATGATTCATCATCTTTCCTACTTGTCGATCTACCCCCACTATGCTTAAACTACCCCAACTTCTCTTAATACTTCAAAAGTCCCTTCTTTTTAATCCTAACCCTAATTCTTTGAATAGCCCTTACTTCCAATGTGAAGGATCGGTTTTTGCAACACCCAATCCAAACGATTCATCATCTTTCATATTTGTCGATCTACACATACTATGCTTAAACTACCCCTACTTCTCTTAGTACTTCAAAATAACTATTCTTTTTAATCCTATCCCTAATTCTCTAAATTTCCCTTCCTTCCAACAATTACCCCTATTCTTTAAATTTTGTGATGGGTTGGTTTTTGCAGCACCTAATCCAAACGGTTCATATTCTTTCATATTTGTCGATCTACCCCCACTATACTTAAACTAGCCATACTTCTCTTAATACTTCAAAACGGTCCTTCTTTTTATCCTACACCTAATTCTCTATATAGGCCTTACTTCCAACAATTAGGCCTATCATTTTACTACTGTGAAGAGCTGTTTTTGCAACACCCAGTCCAAAGGATTCATCATCTTTAATATTTGTCGATCTACCCCTACTATGCTTAAACTACACATTCTTCTCTTAATACTTCAAAATAGTCCTTCTTTTTAATCCTACCCCTAATTTCCTAAATAGCCCTTAATTCCAACAATTACCCCTATTTTTTGTCCTTTGTGAAGGGTTGGTTTTTGCAGCACCCAATCCAAATGATTCATCATCTTTCATATTTGTCGATCTACCCCCACAATGATTAAACTACCCCTACTTCTCTTAATATTTCCAAAATATCGTCTTTTTAATCCTACCCCTATTTCTCTAAATAGCCCTTACTTCCATGTAAAGGATTTGTTTTTGCAGCACCCAATTCGAACGATTCATCATCTTTCATATTTGTCGATCTACCGTACTATGCTTAAACTACCCCAACTTCTCTTAATATTTCAAAACAACTATTCTTTTTAATCCTATCCCTAATTCTCTAATTTACCCTTCCTTCCAAGAATTACCCCTATTTTTTAAATTCTGTGATGGGTTGGTTTTTCCAGCACCCAATCCAAATGATTCATAATCTTTCATATTTGTCGATCTACCCGTACTATACTTAAACTACCCATACTTCTCTTAATACTTCAAATCAACGCTTCTTTTTAATCCTGCCACTAATTCTCTAAATAGCCCATCCTTCCGAAAGTTACATTTATTTTTTAACTACTGTGAAGGGTCGGTTTTTGTTGCACCTAATCAAACAATTCATCATCTTTCATATTTATCGATCTACCCCTACTATGCTTAAACTACCCATACTTCTCTTAATACTTCAAAATAGTCCTTCTTTATAATTCTACCCCTAATTCTTTAAATAGCTTTTGATTCCAACAATTACCCCTATTTTTTATCTTCTGTGAAGGGTTGGTTTTTGCAGCACCCAATCCAAATGATTCATCATCTTTCATACTTGTTGATCTACCCCCACTTTGCTTAAACTACCCCTACTTCTCTTAATATTTCAATAATCCCTTCTTTTTAATCCTACCACTAATTCTCTGAATAGCCCTTACTTCCAATGTGAAGGATTGGTTTTTACAACACCCAATCCAAACGATTCATCATCTTTCATATTTTTCGATCTACACCTACTATGCTTAAACTACCCATACTTCTCTTAATACTTCAAAACAACAATTCTTTTTAATCCTATCCCTAATTCTCTAAATTCCCCTTCCTTCCAACAATTACCCCTATTCTTTAAATTCTATGATGGGTTGGTTTTTGCAGCACCCAATCCAAATGGTTCATAATCTTTTATATTTGTCGATCTACCCCTACTATACTTAAACTACCCATACATGTAACAACCTGTATTTTTGAATAACATGTTATAACATAAATAAAGGCATAATTAAACTGTAAATTCTGAATCAAGGGAAACGAGCTGTGCCATTTCGTTCATCTCGGAAAAATACGCGAAATAGAGTCCGAGTTTTCGAAAATCGGAGTCCGTATGACCAAGTTATGGCCCGACAAAGTTTTCAGAAAATTACAAGTTCAAAAACAGTTCAAATTTGAATTTAGAATTCAAATTCAGCCAAAACAGACTGGGCGGGAAAACTCCCGCACAGATAGGTCGACAGGGGGGTCGACACTAGGGTCGACCTCCCCCCCAACCAGGTCGACACTAGAGTCGACCTGGGGGTCGACTTGGGGGTCGACCTCCCTGGTCGGCCAGGTCGGCCTTGTGCACTTAATTGGGCTGTTTTGACCTGTTTTGTTGGTTAGTGACGGGATTTGATGGCTCGGATTGCATCTAGGGTTAGTCCTATGGCTAATACTATCCTAATCTTCTATAAAAATACCCCTAAGCCTAGCCTAAATCACCATTATTCAACTCTACAACTAAACTATGCCAAATTTGTTCCTCTCATGGCCTCCACTCTCATGCGAAAATTTCTAAGTTTATTTATATGAGAGATTTTGAGTTCATACAAGTGTATTCAAGCTTGTATGAGTGTTCTTAGTTTGCATTCAAGTCAAGTTGCAACATTTCTATTACATAGCAAGGGTTTTTATTGATTTGGCTCAAGGGTTTTTCATTTGGAGCATGCATACTTGGGTTTTTTTGGTGATTGCATAAGGGCTTCGTCTCAATCTTTATAATAAATATTCTTTTGTGTCTTCATATCATTGTAAGCCCTTTTCTACTTTCTTTTTGAATTATAAAGTTAAATGAATGATGCAAGTTTGGGTTGATCATCATGATATCCAAGTTTGGTTGACCATTATGTTATGCAAGTTTGTTTAATCATGATGTATGACACATGTTGCTATGTTATGCAAGTTTGGGTTGATCATTATACACATGTTATCATGTTATGCAAGTTAAACTTGAGTTTGTGAGCTTAAAGCTTCAAGCTTTATATTAATGGTTGCATTTTGGCAACATGGAAGTTATCATATCCCTTATGATAACTTGCATGTGAGGCTAAATGCAAACTCCTAGCAACTTCTACGTGTCATTTATCACCATGTATCACTTATATGCTAAGTTTGGTTTTATGCATACTTTTGAAGCCTAATAATGCAATTTGCAAGTATATGAACATATGTCATTTCATATGCCACCACGTTAAACTTGTGGCTTCAACACCTTTTTGTCATGATTATGCCAAGTTCCCTATTTTATCCTTTACGCGTTGTTGCGATTATGTAAACGATGGGATTACATTGGGGTTGGGTAACATTATGACATGAACATGATTTTTATAACATGACATGATATGTCAGCTTGTAATTATGTTTTGGAAACATAATGGACATGACACTTAGAAAATATAAGTGTGGCCAACTCGAGGTTGGGTTGAGTTTGTAGCATAAATCTAGCCGGACCCGCCCGGCTTAACTAGTGGCTACAAACAATAGGACCCAATGTGAGAAGTTGGTCATGTTGTGCTCGAACTCGAGGTTAGACCAAGTTGTGGTGTAAAGCTACCCGGACCCGCCCGGCTTAACTAGTAACCACAACAAAGTCTAATGTGAGAGGTTAAAGCACATTAAGTTAATTAATGCCTCCTGATTAGGGTTAAGTCATGGTCCACTTAATACTTAACCAATTTGGGCTTGATGGGTTAATCAGGTTTAAGTCATGATCCTTGGGTACACTTAACTAATTTAATCCACGTTTGGATCGGGTTAACCACATTTAACCCGTTAAGAAACCCTAGTGGCGTGGTCCTTTTCAACCGTAACCCTCTTGATGGTATCATAAGACCCTAGGGACTAGGCTAGGGTGGGTCACGATTACTGGGCTGGCATGTAAGCGACCAAAACGACGCGTGAGTAGGTACGCCGGTGTGGGTCCAGGCGGACTATGGTCGTGCACATAGTCCGGAGTTGGAAAATCAGGCATGGGTACCAGTAGATCTAGACTGTGCATACTTGATTTGTGTCTGAGGTTGACACCCTAGGACTTGATACACCCTAGGGTGGACCTAGCACAGCTTAACTACATTTCATGTTTGGGCCGTATGACACCGACACTTGACGAGTTAGGCTTATAGGGAGCCGATCAACTAGACCGTGTAGTTGGACCTTGATTTAGGTCACCTCATGATATTGGGCCAAGCTTGGGCCAAGGGATCAATTCTTGTTTTACTGGACATGTTAGAATGCTAGTACACCCGTGGTGCAAAACTTAACCTTGATTATGCGATGACACCTTTTATCTATCTTGTTAGTTAATCATCATGCCAGTATGTTATCCTTATGTTCATCTCAGCTTCTCATGCCAGTTAACTTTACTAGTTCATGGACTGATAGTAGTTAGGGCTTACCAGTCTTTTTGACTGACTTGTTTTCTTTCACCTCTTTTCTTCCGTTTCCCCCCCTCAGGTCCTCAGGGTGGGAACATTAGAGCTTAGCTTGGATATTTATAGCTTGCTTACGGGATTTGCTCATGTACGTTTCTGGACATTGAGCTTGCTATGGTTTATCACTTCACTTTGGGGATAGTACTTTATGTATTTTAGTTTTTCAGTTTATGCTATTCTCTAGACTTTGTTTGTTGGAAAATAATGACCAAGTACTTTGTTGTAACATGACAATGGTTTTTGAAATGCTAGTTTTATCCACTGCTTTACTACTCTGCTTTATTTATATGTTCTGTCTTGTGATATCTGCATGCAAGTTTACCTTGTTTAACGCCCCTCCAAAGCTAGTGTGCTTGCAAGAGTTACCCTGGCGGAGGTTGGGTGTTACAGGTTGGTTTTTGCAGCACCCAATCCAAACGGTTCATAATCTTTTATATTTGTCGATCTACCCCTACTATACTTAAACTACCCATACTTGTCTTAATACTTCAAAATGGTCCATCTTTTAATCCTACACCTAATTCTCTAAATAGGCCTTACTTCCAACAGTTAGGCCTATCATTTTACTACTGTGAAGAGTTGGTTTTTGCAGCACCCAGTCCAAAAGATTCTTCATCTTTCATATTTGTCGATCTACCCCTACTTTGCTTAAACTACACATACTTCTCTTAATACTTCAAAATAGTCCTTCTTTTTAATCCTAACCCTTATTTTCTAAATAGCCCTTACTTCCAACAATTACTCCTATTTTTTAACTATTGTGAAGAGTTGGTTTTTGCAGCAACCAATCTAAATGATTCATCATCTTTCATATTTGTCGATCTTCCCCTACTATGCTTAAACTTCCCCTACTTCTCTTAATGTTTCAAAATAGCTATTCTTTTAATCCTACCCCTAATTCTCTAAATAGCCTTTATTTCCAACAATCACCCCTATTTTTTAACTTCTGTGTAGGGTTGGTTTTTGCAGCACCCAATACAAATGATTCATCATCTTTCATATTTATCGATCTACCCCTACTATGCCTAAAGTACCCCTAATCTCAAAATAGCATATCCTTCAAACAATTACATTTATTTTTTAACTACTACGAAGGGTAGGTTTTTGCAGCACCTAATCCAAATGATTCATCATCTTTCATATTTGTCGATATACCCCTACTATGCTTAAACTACCCATCTAACACACCGTATTTTCAGTGAATATTAAAGTAACAAATTAAAGTATACTAAATTTTTAAGACAAGAATTAAGGGAAATTGGTTATGCCATTGCGTTCATCTTGGAATTCTGCTTGAGATAGAGTCCGAGTTTGCGTAAATCGGACTCCGTATGAAGAAGTTATGGTACTTAGAAGTTTCAGGAATTTAAAATAAAAACCAGCCCGAATTCAAATTAAAAGTTTCGAAATTCAAATCACACACCCAAGCTGTGCGGGAAAAATCCCTCCCAGGACCCAGGTCGACCAGTGGGTCGACTAGGGGGAAGACTGAGGGTCGACCTGCGTAGAGCAGGTCGACCATGGGGTCGACCTGGGGGTCGACCTCCCCCCTTTTTCCAGATCCAAGGACAGATCCATTTTTCTGCATTTAGACGCCCATTCTGACCAGATTCTTTGCTCCTAAGCTATTTAAACACCTCCAAACCTCACTTTCTCTCCACACAATTTCATTATGCCTATATCTTCTCTGATTCATCAATGGCGTCGCTACTCTGCTGAAAACTAAGCTAGAACTATTGCTTCTTCTTCTTCCAATCTGAATAGGATTAAAAGATAACAAATCAACGCCTACATCAACAGAAAGCTAAATCAACTCTAGAAAATCAAATCCCAGAATCGTTCTTCTCGTTCTTAAACCACGATTTGTGAGTACAGTTATTTTCAGGTGTGAAATTTAATTATGATCTTGACATGATTATAAATCTAAATTGGAGATTATGCATATTCATGTTTATCAGATCTGTTTTTCTATGTAGATCTATCTTATTCTTGTTTATCCGATCTGTTTTTCTATGTAGATCTATCTTATTGTAACTATTCTGTATCTCTACCTTCCTTCTTTTCTATAGCCAGGCTACCACGAGCCTGAGCCAAATCACATAAGAGATTGACACACGAACGCTAAATTTGGGGAAAATATTGAATGATGCATAAGTTGGACATAACTGATTTGTGACTAAATTGAGAACACGACATGTTGTAATCTAAGATCTAGATCTAGGCATACTATATATGATGGTTTATGATTTGAAAGAAGGAGAATTATTGTATGACAACATATGACTTGTAATTTGGGGGCATAATGCATGTTATGATGCATGATCTGATTTTAAGGACATAATACATGATGTAATTTAAGATTTAGATTTGGGTGAATATTTTATATGACAATCTATGACTTAGAAGAAAAAGGATATATGATTTCGGCGTGAAAGATCTATATTGAAATAGGATAACTATTAAATGTGAATACGCCTAAATGGGGATTTTTGAAAATTCGACATACGCTGAAATCAAAGGCTATAATTTGGCATAATTCATATTGTATATCATGATTTGGGGTTTTTGGAAAATATTCTGTACTATGTAAATTGAACTAGAAATTTGGGGCATATGTTATATTGTGAATTATGACCATAATTTGAGCATGTAAAATTTGGCTTAATTTTATGATTAAGCGAGGTATGTCAATGGAATTTTAAGGATGATCAAATCTGTTAAATCGTCTAGTATGCTAAATTTGTTGAAACTGAATACAGTTATTTGTGGTTTGAAATTCTGCAGGCTCGATCTAAAATTGATCAAAACATGTTAATAGAACTTTGGATAATCTGCTTGTAAAGAAGTTGATTTGTTGAATTGGCATAGTTAGTATGATATTGGCCTAATCTATGAATGAATGCTTTAGCAAAAATAAGAATGCTGAGACACGAGGTTAGACTCTATTTCCAGTAGAAGCCTACCCGGACCCAACCGGCTTAACCAGCCACCGAAAACTGTCAGTCTAATGTGAGGGGTCATAGGCATAAAGATGCTTAGACACGAGGTTAGGTCTAGCTTGTGGCAGAAGTCTGCCCGGAACCGCCCGTCACATCCAGCAGCCAAAAGCTACCGACCTAATGTGAGAGGTCTGTGCATTAATATTTAATTAATGCAAATCTAAGATAAATGTGATACCTAAATCGTGCTAGGTGGATAGGGTTAATACAACTGCACTGATGAATCTAATAAACCTATTTGAAAATCTGTAGCTACAATACAAGGTTAGGTGAAACAATCTGTAAGTCTGTTAATCTGTATATCTGATCCGTTAGTATGAAAACTTATTAATCTATATATCTGATCCGTTAGTCTAAAAACTTGTTAACCAGTATGTCTGATCTGAGAACTAGTTAATCTGGACTTTATACATCTGAAATCTGTTAGTAAGAAATATGTTAGTCTGGGGACACAAGGTTAGGAGGGTTAATTACTCGTGTCATCTATTGTTTGGGACCCATGTTAGTCAGTAACCCTTTCTGGTAACAAAACTATGACCCAACACTAGTCAGGGGTCCAGGGCACGCTTACTAATCCAATTGTAAGAGGTTCACTTTGATAATGGCGAGGGGTGTTGATGGCGCATTCCAACCGGGTCATGTGCGTGCATGGATCCGGTCTGCCCTGAGGATGTAAGACATCGTTTCATCGGTAAATAGGTTTGTGTCTATAGGTTGCCACTTAAGAGAATGATACACCCTTCTATGGGGTCGGCACAGGGTATTTATTTATTAGGGAGCCGATCGCTTGGCGTGGAATTTAGGGTACACTTAGTTCTGTCTGTTTATGTTGGGATACCGTCTGTTTCTGTTGGGGTGGTAACAACTGACTGTTTCTGTGTGGTACCGTATGTTGGGGTGGTAAAGGCCCATTACTAGTGTACACCTAATTCTAACATTCTGTTTCCATAGGGAATATTTTGTTTCCGTCTCTGATTCCATTTCTGCATTCTTTTTCTGTAACCGTCTCTGTTCGGGTAGTAAAGGCCCGTTACTAGCATTCTGTTTCTGTACATCTGTCTCTGTTAAGGTGGTAAAGGCCCATTACTTGTGTACACCTAATTCTAAAATTCTGTTTCCGTCTCTGATTCTGTTTCTGCATTCTGTTTCGGTAACCGTCTCTGTTCGGGTGGTAAAGGCCCATTACTAGCATTCTGTTTTTGTACATCTGTCTCTATTAGGGTGGTAAAGGCCCATTACTAGCATCGTGTTTCTGAAAAGATCGTTCTTTTTTCTGTTTAGATGTTAGGATAACACCTAATTCTGTTATACTAGTATTAGTGCAGAGATGTGAGTACCAAGTAAGAAGCTTTGTTTAGCCTTAATCATTCTGTCTCTTCTGTTAACCTGCTGCTCCTGTTATGGTTATCTCTCATCAAGTTTTATTTACATGCTATGATATTGTTATCTATTTATATGTTGAAAGTCTCTGGACTCACCAGACTTATGTCTGACCTAGTTTGTTTCGCCTCTTTTCTTCCGTTTCCCCTCCCCCCCCAGGTTCTCAGGGTGGAAACATAGAAGCTTGATACATGTTCCATCTGCTTGAAGTGCTAGAAGTGCTTGAAATATTGCTTGGCTTTAATTCTACCTATTTATGGCATTCTCTATTGGGGATTATGGTTTTAAAATTATGCATTCCGAAGGTTTTTGTATAAGACTGATATTTGTGTAGTTGGGTTTTTGTATTGTGATGTAACCAAACTTATTTCTGTGTTGGTTGTAATATAGTTATAAATTTTCCAAGTACTACTTACATATCTGTCTTGTAAATTTCTGTTCTGTTTACTCATAACGTTCCACCGAAGTTAACGCATTCCCTTTGTGAGTGACCTTAACGGAAGTGGAGTGTTACACTTGGTATCAGAGTTGACGGTTACAAGATTGGATAAAAAGTTTTTGAAAACTATTTTCCAAAAGGTTTTGAAAAGAAAGTATTTTCAAAAGTAGAGTTTATTTTGAAAAATATAATCCCCAAAACACATATATCTATCTTTCGATTCTCCGTTTTAAATCTCTTCCCTTTTTATTTTCAGCATGTCTGGGGTACCCGAGATACCCGAAGGAATAACATTACCAACTTGGTTCAGAAGGTATCTGGAGGCTAGGGCCAACACCGCAGGCCCAACAGATGCTCCTCCCCCTCCCCGCGTTGATACTTTATCGAAGTAATGCAAGGACTTTCAGGCAATGGGCGGGAAATCTTTTCACGGGTCAGAGACGTTTGTTGAAGCTCAAAATTGGATTAAGGAGGTGGAAGATTTATTTGGTGTCTTCGAGATAGAAGATGGAAGGAAGGTCCAATTAGCTTCCTAGTTAATGAAGGACAAAGCCCCATTTTGGTGGGAGGTCACGAATGGAGAGCGTCTAGTAGAGACATGGATGGATTTCAGGCGTAGGTTCGAGATGAAATTTCTCTCGCGAGTAGAAGAGAATTTATACACGGAGAGGTTCTTAGCGTTGAAGTAAGGGAATTTATCAGTGAAGGAGTACGTCAACAGGTTTAATCAGTTGGCGAGATTTGGCTTAGACTTGGTGAACACACCTGAGAAGAAGGCCCTGAGATTCGTTAAAGGTTTGAATGAGTCGCTACATGGGTTGGCTATGACCCACATTCCTATGGGGGCTACCTTCGAGAAATTGGTTGACGTGGCGTTAATGCATGAAGATGAAGCCAAAAGTGAGAAGAAAGAAGAAAAGCTCGAAGAACCACAGAACAAGAAAGCGGGGCCCAAAAAGGAAACACAAAAGAAGGATGAAAAGTCTGAAGACAAGAAGGAGAAAATGTGCTTTACTTGTGGAACGTTGAGTCATCTGAATAATGATTGCAGAAAGAGGAAGGGTGCTTGCTTCAACTGTGGTGAAATGGGACACTTCACTATGCACTGCCCGAAGAAACGAGGGTAAGGGAAGAGGATAGGACCTACTTCTAGAGGGCAGGCGAATGCTCTCGTGACTATTGGATAGGATAGAGATTGGAAAATTTTCTGTAGAAGGACTAATTTCCTTATCTGATGATCGAGTTAAAACTCTCTTTGATTCTGGCATTTTGATTCTGTAATTGAGACTCTGCACTTTAATACTAGTCTTGTTTCTGATCCCGCTATAGTCTTTAAACCCATGAGGCTTACGGCTCATTTGTTTGTGATTGGATGGTGTTTGAAGGTATCTGTGTTAAGCGTTAAGTTAACTGTGACACATACATTCTAGTTTTTTTTGGGATATGGTGGGGTTTTATCATGCTTAGTTTCTTAAGAATCATTTTATAATCTGATCTGTACCAGTAGTCTGTAAGTATTTGAATATTTCTGATAAAGGATAGGGGTTTTTACTCAAAGCATGAAGTAGATTTCCAGCTTCACATTTGTTTAATGGGAGTAATTCTCTAAGTGTCAATCTGATGTTGATTTCGGTCTTCGGGGTTCATACTTAGGGAGTTATTCTCTTAAAGCGATGTCTAATGGGAACAAAGCTTTTGTTGTAATTGTACTTGCTTCTATAACTCGGTTGAATCCTATCGATCGAGTCTTCGTCCTTTAGGTAGAAACTAATGGGTGTAAACATGTGTTTGAGACATGTTATGTTTAATGGTTGCAAGTGGATGCAAGTGGTTGCTAGTGGTTGCTCATGGATGCATATACACACACTAGGCACTATATCTGCTCAAAAACACTCTCATACTGCATATGAATGTGTGTGCATTTTTTCAAATTTTGTGGATGAAAAATGATTGACTCATCACATGGATGTTGCATTTGGATGAATGGTTATGCACTCATATAGAAATGATGTGTATAAAATAGGATTTATTGCATACATAATTGGACTCATGGCACTAACATAATTCGCATTAAGGAGGTCAACTGAATCAGTTGACCGCCAGATCTTTGCATTAGATAAGAGACATATACACACACTTTTGCATATGTTCATACAAATTTAGAATTTTTCTAAGGACAATGGATGCTTGTGGATGATGGTTGAGTAGACGAATGATTGGATGGTAGGACACATTCTTCTCAACTTGAAGATTTCGCGGATGAAATCCTTTAAGGAGGGGAGAATGTAAAACCCCGTATTTTCAGTGAATATTAAAGTAACAAATTAAAGTATGCTAAATTTTTAAGAGAACAATTAAGGGAAACGGGTTACGCCATTGCGTTCGTCTTGGAATTCTGCTTGAGATAGAGTCCGAGTTTGCGTAAATTAGACCGCGTATAAAGATGTTATGGCACCTAGAAGTTTCAGGAATTTAAAATAAAAACCAGCCCGAATTCAAATTTAAAGTTTCGGAATTCAAGTCACACACCCGGGCTAGGCGGGAAAATTCCCGCCCAGGACCCAGGTCGACCAGGGGGACGACCTGGGGGTCGACATTGGCAGAACAAGTCGACCATGGGGTCGACCTGGTGTCGACCTCCCCTACTTTTCCAGATCCGAGGACATATCCATTTTTCATCATTCAGACGCCCGTTCTGACCAGATTCGTTTCTCCTAAGCTAATTAAACACCCCCAAACCTCACTTTCTCTCCAGACAATTTCGTTACGCCAATACTCTACTCTGATTCATCAATGGCGTCACTACTCTACCGAAACCTAAGCTGGAACTAGTGCTTCTTCTTTTTCCAATCTGAATAGGATTAAAAGATAACAAATCAACGCCTACATCAACGGAAAGCTAAATCAACTCCAGAAAATCAGATCCTAGAATCGTTCTTCTCTTTCTTAAACCACGATTTGTGAGTGCAGTTATTTTCAGATATGAAATTTAATTATGATCTTGACATGATTATAAATCTGAATTGGAGATTATGCATATTCCGGTTTATCAGATCTGTTATTCTTTGTAGATCTATATTATTCTTGTTTATCCGATCTGTTTTTCTATGTATATCTATCTTATTGTAACTATTATGTATCTCTACCTTCCTTATGTTCTATAGCCAGGCTACCACGAGCCTAAGCCAAATCTCATAAGAGATTGACACGTGAACCCTAAATTTGTGTAAAATATTGAATGATGCATAAATTGGACATAGCTGATTTGTGACTAAATTGAGAACATGACATGTTGTAATCTAAGATCTAGATCTAGGCATACTATATATGACGGTTTATGATTTGAAAGAAGGAGAATTATTGTATGACAACATATGACTTGTAATTTGGGGGCATAATGCATGTTATGATGCATGATCTGATTTTGAGGACATAATACATGTTGTAATTCAAGATCTATATTTGGGGTTATATTTTATATGACGATCTTTGACTTGGAAGAAAAAGGATATATGATTTAGGCGTGAAAGATCTATATTGAAATAAGATAACTATTAATTGTGAATACGCCTAAATGGGGATTTTTGGATATTCGACAAACACTGAAATCAAAGGCTACAATTTGGCATAATTCATATTGCATATCATTGTTTGGGGTATTTGGAGAATATTCTGTACTATGTAAATTTGGGGCATATGTTATATTGTGAATTATGACCATAATTTAAGCAAGTAAAATTAGGCTTAATTTTATGATTAAGCGAGGTATGTCAATGGAATTTTAAGGGATGATAAAATCTGTTAAATTGTCTAGTCTTCTAAATCTGTTGAAACTGAATACGTTAATTTGGAGTATGAAAATCTGTAGGCTAGTTCTAAAATTGAGCAAAACATGTTAATAGAACTTTGGATAATCGGCTTGTAAAGAAGTTAATTTGTTGAATTGGCATAGTTAGTCTGATATTGGAATAATCTATGAGTGAATGCTTTAGCTAAAATAAGAATGCTGAGACACGAGGTTAGACTCTGTTTGCGGTAGAAGCCTGCCCGGACCCAACCGGCTTAAACAGCAACCACAAGTTGTCAGTCTAATGTGAGAGGTCATAGGCATAAAGTTGCTTAGACACGAGGTTGAGTCTGGCTTGTGGCCGAAGTCTGCCTGGAACCGCCCGGCACATCCAGCGGCCACAAGCTACCGACCTAATGTGAGAGGTCTGTGCATTAATATTTAATTAATGCAAATCTAAGATAAATGTGATACCTAAAGAGTGTTGGGTGGATAGGGTTAAAACAACCGGACTGATGAATCTAACAAACCCATTTGAAAATCTGTAGCCCCAATACAAGGTTAGGTGAAACAATCTGTAAGTCTGTCAATCTGTATATCTGATCCGTTAGTATGAAAACTTGTTAATCTGTACATCTGATCCGTTAGTCTGAAAACTTGTTAACCTGTATGTCTGATCTGAGAACTAGTTAATCTGGACTTTATACATCTGAAATCTGTGAGTAAGAAATCTGTTAGTCAGGGACACAAGGTTAGGAAGGGTAATTACTTGTGTCATCTGTAGTTTGGGACCCATATTAGTCAGTAACCCTTTCTGGTATCAAAACTATGACCCAACACTAGTTAGGGGTTCAGGGCACGCTTACTGAACTAATTGTAAGAGGTTCACTGATAATGGCGAGGGGTGCTGATGGCGTATTCCATCCGGGTCATGTGCGTGCATGGATCCAGTCTGCTTTGAGGATGTAAGACACCGTGACATCTGTAAATAGGTCTGTGTCTATAGGTTTCCACTTTAGGGAATGATACACCCTTCTATGGGGCCGGCATAGGGTATTTATGTATTAGGGAGCTGATCGCTTGGGGTGGAATTTAGGGTACCCTTAGTTCTATCTGTTTCCACTGTGGGTACCATCTGTTTCTGTTGGGGGTGGTAACACCTGTTGGTTTCTGTGTGGTACCGTCTGTTGGGGTGGTAAAGGTCCATTACTAGTGTACACCTAATTCTAACATTCTGTTTCCGTAGGGAATATTCTGTTTCCGTCTCTGATTCCGTTTCTGCATTCTGTTTCTGTAACCGTCTCTATTCGCGTGGTAAAGGCCCATTACTAGGATTCTGTTTCTGTGCATCTGTCTCTGTTAGGGTGGTAAAGACCCATTACTAGTGTACACCTAATTCTAACATTCTGTTTCCGTTTCTGATTCCGTTTCTGCATTCTTTTTCTGAAACCGTCTCTGTTCGGGTGGTAAAGGCTCATTAGTAGCATTATGTTTCTGTACATCTGTCTCTGTTAGGGTGGTAAAGGCCCATTACTAGCACAGTGTTTCTGAAAAGATTGTTCTGTTTAGATATTTGGACAACACCTAATTCTGTTATACTAGTATTAGTGCAGAGAAGTTAAAATCAAGTAAGAAGCTTAGTTTAGCCTATATCATTCTTTCTCTTATGTTAACCTGCTACTCATGTTGTGGTTATCTCTCATCCAATTTTATTTACATGTTATGATGCTGTTATCTGTTTATATGCTGAAAGTCACTGGACTCACTAGACTTATGTCTGACCTAGTTTGTTTCGCCTCTTTTCTTCCATTTCCCCTCCACCCAGCTTCTCAAGGTGGAAACATAGGAGATTGATTCAGGTTCCATCTGCTTGAAGTGCCAGAAGTGCTTGAAATATTGCTTGGCTTTAATTATACCTATTTATGGCATTCTCTGTTGGGGATAATGGTTTTAAAATTATGCATTCCGAAGGATTTTTTATAAGACTGATATTTGTGTACTTGGGGTTTGGTATTGTGATGTAACCAAACTTATTTCTGTTTCGTCTGTAATAAAGTTATAAATTTTTCAAGTACTACTTTACATATCTGTCTTGTAAATTTCTGTTCTGTTTACTCATAATGTTCCACCGAAGTTAAGGCATTCCCTTTGTGAGTGACCTTAACGGAAGTGGGGCGTTACAACTCATACTTCGCTTAATACTTCAAAATAGTCCTTCTTTTTAATCCTACCCCTAATTCTCTAAATAGCTTTTGATTCCAACAATCACCCATATTTTTTAACTTCTGTGAAGGGTTGGTTTTTGCAGCACCCAATCCAAATGATTCGTCATCTTTCATATTTGTCGATCTAGCCCCACTATGCTTAAACTACCCCTACTTCTCTTAATACCTCAAAAATCCCTACTTTTAAATCCTACCCCTAATTCTCTATATACAGCTTACTTCCAATGTGAAAGATTGCTTTTTGCAGCACCCAATCTAAACGATTCATCATCTTTCATATTTGTCGATTTACCCCTACTATGCTTAAACTACCCCTACTTCTCTTAATATTTCAAAACAAATAATCTTTTTAATCCTGTCCCTAATTCTCTAAATTGCCCTTCCTTCAAACAATTACCCCTATATTTTAAATTTTGTGATGGGTTGGTTTTTGCAGCACCCAATCCAAACGATTCATAATCTTTCATATTTGTCGATCTACCCCTACTATATAAACTACACATACTTCTCTTAATACTTCAAAACAACCCTTCTTTTTACTCCTGCCCCTAATTCTCCAAATAGCCCATCCTTCCAATAATTACATTTATTTTTTAACTACTGTGAAGGGTTGGTTTTTGCAGCACCTAATCCAAACGATTCATCGTCTTTCATATTTGTCGATCTACCCCTACTACGCTTAAGCTACCCATACTTCTCTTAATACTTCAAAATAGTCCTTCTTTTTAATCCTACCCCTAATTCTCTAATAGCCATTAATTCCAACAATTACCACTATTTTTATTCTTCAATGAAGGGTTGGTTTTTGCAGAACCCAATCCAAATGATTCATCATCTTTAATATTTGTCGATCTAACCCCACTATGCTTAAACTAGCCCTACTTCTCTTAATACTTCAAAAATCCCTTCTTTTTAATCCTACCCCTAATTCTCTAAATAGCCCTTACTTCCAATGTAAAGGATTGGTTTTTGCAGCAGCCAATCAAAATGATTCATCATCTTTCATTTTTGTCGATCTACCCCTACTATGCTTAAACTACCCCTACTTGTCTTAATACTTCAAAACAACTATTCTTTTTAATCCAATCCCTAATTCTATAAATTTCCCTTCCTTCCAACAATTACCACTATTTTTTAAATTTTGTGATGGGTTGGTTTTTGCAGCAACCAATTCTTTCATATTTGTCGATCTAGCCCTACAATACTTAAACTACCCATACTTCTCTTAATACTTCAAAACGGTCCTTCTTTTGATCCTACACCTAATTCCCTAAATAGGCCTTACTTCCAACACTTAGGCCTATCTTTTTACTACCGCGAAGAGTTGGTTTATTCAACAACTAATCCAAACGATTCATAGTCTTTCATATTTGTCGATCTACCCCTACTATGTTGAAACTACCCCTATTTCTCTTAATACTTCAAAACAGTCCTTCTTTCAAATCCTACCCCTAATTCTCTAAATAGCCCTTACTTCCAAAAATTACCTCTATTTTTTAACTATTGTGAAGGGTTTGTTTTAGCAACACCCAATATAAATGATTCATTATCTTTCATATTTGCCGATCTTCCCCTACTATGCTTAAATTACCCCTACTTCTCTTAATACTTCAGAATAACTATTCTTTTTAATACTACCCCTAATTCTATAAATAGCTATTACTTCCAACAATTAACCCTATTTTTTAACTTCTGTGAAGGGTTGGTTTTTGCAGGACCCAATCCAAATGATTCATCATCTTTCATATTTATCGATCTACCCCTACTATGCCTAAACTACCCCTACTTCTCTTAATACTTCAAAACTACTCTTCTTTTTAATCCTGCCCCTAATTCTCTAAAGAGCCCATCCTTCCAACAATTACATTTATTTTTTAACTACTGTGAAGGGTTAGTTTTTCCAACACCTAATCCAAACGATTCATCATCTTTCATATTTGTCGATATACCCCTACTATGCTTAAACTGCCCATACTTCTCTTAATACTTCAAAATAGTCCTTCCTTTTAATCCTTCCCCTAATTCTCTAAATAGCCCTTACATCCAATAACTACCCCTGTTATTTAACTTCTGTGAAGGGTTGGTTTTTGCAGCACCCAATCCAAATGATTCATCATCTTTCATATTTGTCGATCTACCCTTACTATGCTTAAACTACCCCTACATCTCTTAATATTTCAAAACAGTCCTTATTTTTAATCCTACCCGTATTCTCTAAATTTCCATTCCTTCCAGCAATCACCTCTATTTTTTAAGTTCTGTGAAGGGTTGGTTTTTGCAGCAGCCAATCCAAATGATTCATCATCTTTCATATTTGTCCATCTACCCCTACCGTGCTTAAACAACCCCTACTTCCCTAAATACTTAAAAACAACCCTTCTTTTTAATCCTACCCCTAATTCTCTGAATAGCCCTTCCTTCCAACAATTACCCTAATTTTTAACTACTACTAAGGGTTGATTTTTGCAGCACCCAATCAAAATGATTCATCATCTTTCATATTTGTCGATCCACCCCTACAATGCTTAAACAACCCCTACTTCTCTTAATACTTCAAATAGTCCTTCTTTTTAATCCTACTCCTAATTCTCTAAATAGGCCTTACTTCCAAAAATTACGCCTATCTTTTTGTTGTGTATGACGTAGTTGTATACATAATTATATGAATTTTTTTTAATGAAAACAACCAAATATATATTATTTATAAATGTGTTTGTTGTTGTACTGTTTCACATACACATACAGATAGGAATATACTATTTATATTTAAATAAAATACGACTATACAGAAATTTAAATATTCACACTGTACTTTATTTAAATATAATATTTTATTTCTATATCAAATAGTACAATTTTTATACTCCACTATTTGTACATTTCACTAATATTCATTAGAGTACAATAAATTTCATTATATACAATTCTCCTCACTACAACGCTTATCACTTTAGTATACTATCATTGCCTCACCACAGCATTTCACTTATTCACATTGCAATTATGGCACACACAAAAAAAAGTGGAACAATTTTAGCAATAGATTTTTCTTCGGAAAACATTTTTTTCTTCTCAATCATGCAAGATCACAACAGTGAACTCATATGAATTGCAAGGAAGCATTTTCATGCAAAGAAACTCCAACCTATTTAGAAATTTTTTTTTGGTAGAATGCATATTTGGCATGAATGCATATTTGGGATAAATGCGTATTTTGCATGAATGCATCATATTTAATCTTGCAAATAAACTCCAAAAATGACACACATCATTTTTGCATGAAAGAAATCAAGGTGACAATTAAATATGCACAATTAAAACTCAGCATGAAACAAAGTGTTTTTCTAGGAAAATAGTATATTGGTTTTTGCAAGGAATTCTTTTTGACAAGTTTTTAAAATCCACGTGATTGAGTTTTTTTTTGGAAATATCATTCAATCTATTTTGGGCATAAATCATTTCTATGGATTTTTTTTTAAGGCAAGAAATCTTTTGGTTCATGAAATAAGCAATGCAAAGCTTGGCAAATATACTCAATCTTTTTTGTCAAGTGTTTAATTGGTACAGCAAAATCAACAATGAACAAATGCATGCAACTGAAGTAATCAAGTGCCAACATGAAGATGACACAACTCAGTATTCAACATGCACAGTTTTGGGTAAGAGAAATGTCAACATGAAGATGACACAAATGTGATGTTTCAGCAGTTCAAGTACATGTGCAGAACAAAAATAGACATGGCAAAAATGCACAGTGGTGATAACAGAATGTTTTATTCGGCAAGTGAACAATCAGCCATGCAGATTAGCAAACAAATTGTAACACCCCGCGTCCATTAATGTCACTCACAAAAGGAATGCATTAACTTCCATGGAGGTTTTAAGTGAGTATAGAACAGTAAAATTACAACAAGACAGATATAAAATAGTACCTGGAAATTTAAAACTTTATTTCATTACAGCAGAAGTCAAAACATGTTTGATTACATCATAATACCATAAATCAGAGTCAAGTACAATATCTATCTTGATAAAACAAAATACATAATCCCATTACATAAATAGCCATTAAACAAAAGATAACAAGCTGGACTTTACTTTAGCAGTCCAAGCTCTCCAAAAGAGATATGCAATCCAATCAAACACTACTAGAGCTGGGCCCAACTTGAGGAAATGGAGGGGGAAAAAGATAGAAATAGAGGGGGTCAGACATAAAGTCTGGCGAGTATGACAATTCTAACAATACTATTTTCAAAGTAATCAGACTAAGGCATAATCTGGAGAATAAGGAAATGCCTATGAACTATTGGGTGTGACAGAACAGGCAAAGGAAATGAGGTTAACCATGGTAACATTAAAGGCATACCTACTAAAGAATAATTACTACGCTGCACCACACCCGTTACTAATCACTAACGTTAATGACGCTTCCTAATCAATATAGGATAATTACTATACTCTACCGTACTGTACCGTGCTGTAATGTACTAGCACTAACTGCACCCCTACTAGTCACTTTGATCCCTAAATAGAATGATGATAGCTTCGTGTACTACTAGATGTACCCACTATCCTCCACGTTTGACTGTGTATCTCTAGTTGCTATCCTAGGTACCCAACATGTACCTATCCCTACTAGACGTACCCCCTTAATAATGGTAATTCCACGTACTCCTAGCTGACGTCATAGGTGCCGTCTGCCCCTATCTCCACTAGGTGTACCCTTTTAATACTTAATTAATAATAGTAGCTTCGTGTACTACTAGGTGTACCCACTACCCTGCCCCATTCGATCGACTCCCTAACTCGTAGATACCCGTGCTGGCCCCACAGTGGGGTGTATCACTCCCCTAAAGTGGCAACCCAATACAACTTAAGGATGCACGGCTTATACCTACACGATGCAACAACGTCTTACCTACCAGCCTGGGTCCACTCACGCATATGAACCCGTTGGACTTGCGTTGCCACCGCTAACCCGTTTTGGCCTCTTATAGTCAAGCCTAGTATGCGTGTCCCGTCCTCGTCTTGGGTCGAGCTCACAAAGATACGTTTGGGATACTGGTTGAAATGGGCCTCCCACCAAGCTTCCCACCTAGGCTTGGTCCCCTCTAACACATTCCACTTAACCCCCTTCATGTCCACTTACATGTTTTAAATTTGGTTAAGGGTTTCTATTAGTAATTCCACATGCCACCCAAGGCACCCACTTAACCCCTATGTCCCACTTACATATTTAATTTGGGTAAGTGTTACTAATCGTATTTTCTCATGCCACCCAAGGCACCTACTTAACCCTCTTCTTAGTCATGTTCATTTGCATGTGTGTTTGGTTAAGTCTTACTAATCGTATTTCAAATGCCACTAAAGGCAACCACTAGATTCCTCATGCCACCCAAAGCACCCACTAGATTCCCATGTCCCACCACATGTTTTCTTTCTAAATTCAAGACCATCCCATTCATTGGGTCAGTTAGGGATAGCCAGGGAGGGCAGGAAACTTGTTTTCCAAACCCAAGCCTTGACACTATCCTCTCTGTCACCCTAGAACTTTCTGGTGTATGTAGATCGAAAGAATGTTAATTATCTTAAGTGATTAATTAATTAATTAATCTTTCCCAAATTTGAATTAACTTCCCTATCCAAATTAATAATTTATTCAAAATTTAATGATGTCCATAATTGACTCAATTATGTCCATCCATTTATGGTATGATAAATCATACCCTTTTTCACCACAAATTCATTATATGCCATTAAAGGCATTTTATACCAATTTCTCAATCCCTATTCAAATTCAAATTAATCCATAATTAACTTATGACCATTTCTACATATTAATTTTCCAATTAATGTCTTAATTCCATTTTTCGCCTTTTAAGGCAATTCACATATCTCAAATTTGTTATATGCCTTTTCAAGGTTATTTCGTGCAAATTCTCAATATTAATTCTTTTAATATCACCCCTATCCCACATTGTACGTTCATACGTTAAACGTAAAATATACGTTAGACTCGAATAATCTAACTCATAGCACAAAGATAAATTATCACAACAACAACATATATGTATATGACTAAAATAGATCTACTCATAAAAAGGGGTGAAACTTGCATATGTGATAGAGGTCCAACACTTAAACTTGCATAGGCTAAGACTATAACTTGCATAAGCTACACATGTTAAAGGTGTCAACTTGTTTGGTTAAATGTCACAGTCTACATAATATAACCCAAATTCATGTATAAACTTGCAACATAATGGTGGTGTGAACTAGTATAGAACTCACACATGTCATGGATCTAATTTTAGGTCTAAAATAAGTGTCATGAAACCTACACAATTTTTATTAATCAGTGCCAAAACTTGCATAGGTACATGTATGAATCATCATAGCCTAAACATATATAATATCATGATTTGACTAACATGAACTAACCAACATGGATACTAACATCGTGACTATGTAACATATGTGACATCATTTACAACATATCATCATCTAACTTAATAACATAGGTTCATGTATATGGGTACATCTAACTTAATAGACAAATTCCCATAATCAAGATCCAGGGATAATCATGTATATGGGTACATCTAACTCAATAGACAAATTCCCATTATCAAAATCCAAGGATAATTAAGAATCATGTATATGGGTACATCTAACTTAATAGACAAATTCCCATAATAAAAATTCATTTAGTCATAGATTCATTCATATGGGTACACCTAACTTAATAGGCAAATTCCCATAATCATGATCCATTTAATTTTTAGAAAAAAAAACATAAACTTTAAAACATGATCCAATTTGCATAAATAACAACATCATGATTTTACAACTTGTACGATTCAACACAACTTAACATGATATCATAATCATATAACTTATGGATTTCCAACATATGTGTTAACATGAGATCTACAACATATATAAGATTTATGACATAACATAGCATGATTTACACATAGCATAGCATGATAGCATAACATAGAATAGCATGATTTTCATCATAGCATGACATGATAGCATAACATAGCATAGCATGATTTTCATCATAGCATAACAAAACATTTAGAACATACATGATAACATAAGATTTTACAATAACATATATGACAATTCACATCATTTTCTTATGTTCCATTTACATCTTAATCAAATTAATTTGCTAATAATCTTGTGAGAATCATCATACTCACAATTTAAGAAGAAAGAGAGAGTCTAGATTGCTTTTAGAATTGATTAGAATTGGATTAGATTAGCTTTCTTCTACTTTGATTTGTGGCGGCTACTCGGAGTTCCATGGCGACGGCATGACGGCGGCTTCTCTAATTTTTCATATGAATTAGAATGAGAGACTACCCACTTATTTATAGAATTTAGGATTCATTTAGGCCATTAGGTTTAACCTAGAAATAACCGCAGCCGTTCAGACAAGATGGGGTTTATCTTATTGACTCAGCAATGAGTCAGAAGTGACTCAGCAAACACTCAGCAAATTAATAAACTTCTATTCATGTTTACATTAACTGCCCATATATATATATATAAATATATATATATATATATACACACGCACCTATTCATGAATTCAAATAATGCAAATTAATTTTTTGCCTAAAAAAGGAAATCAAGCATATAATTTAATTTCTCCTTTTTTCTCTACTTTCCTTGCAACATGCAAAATCAATGCGTAATGAAGTTACCTACATACATACATATCTACTTATGCATAAACTTTCCCTCCAAATAAATTGACTGTATTTATCTTCTCAATTATATATATATACATATATATATATATATATTCAATATATATATATATATATATATTTAATTATTTTGAACCGCGTTCACACTAAGCCGCTTTTTAGCCATTCCCCTAAAATAAAAATATGGCGTTGGCGGAGATCAAACTCTGCACCTCTTGTATGCAAGTCACATGTTCCAACCAAATGAGCTATTATGTCTTTTGCTTACAATTCTTAGAACAATGCTAAACATTATTCTTTTCTCATTCCTCTTTTTCCATGTTTTGCTGCAATATTTAATTTAAGGATATCTTTTTCATACGGAGTCCAATTTACGCAAACTCGGACTCTATCTCAAGCAAAATTCCGAGACGAACGCAACGGCGCAACCCGTTTCACCTAATTATTTTTCTAAAAATTAAATATATCTTGATTTTTTTTATGTTGACAGAAAATACGGGGTGTTACATTCTCCCCTCCTTAAAGGATTTCGTCCCCGAAATCTTCAAGTTAGGAAGAATGTGTCCTATCATCCAATCATCCATCTACTCAACTATCATGCCCAGGCATCCATTGTCCTTAAGAGACTTCTAATGCTTTCATGTTTATATGCATAGTGTTTGTACATGTCCTTATCCAATGCAAAAATCAGGCGATCTACTGATTCAGTTGACCTCCTTAATGCGAACCATGATAGTGCCATGCGTCCATTATGTATGCAAAAGATTCCTAATGATACATATTATTTCTATATGCGTGCACAACCATTCATCTTAATGCAGCATCCATATGATAATACAACCACTATTCATTCATTAATTTAAATTTGCACACATATTTATATGCAATATGAGAGTGACTGAGCCGATCTAGTGCCTAAAGTGTGTGTATATGCATCCACGAGCAACCACTAGCAAACACTTGCATCCACTTGCATCCATCAAACATAACATGTCTCAAACACATGTTTCAACCATAGGACTACCCTTCTAAAGGTCAAAGACTTAAACGAGAGGATGTACTAAAGATAGGACAAGTATAAGCTAGGAGATAAAGGAGAATATAAAAGACGTAACCCCAAAAAGGAAGGGGTACAACAAACGAATCTTCTCTTCCGTCTCCCAAGTAGCGTCTCCTTGATCTTCTTCCCATTGCACTTTGACTAGCTTGACCTCTCGGTTTCTCAACTTCTTAATCTCCGACCCAAGAATGCATGTAGGAGCTAGTCTGATCGTGGCATCTCGCTCTACTTCCACTTCCTTAAGCGTGTTCGGCTCCACCACTTTCGCCGTATCATGTAAACACTTCCTCAAACTTTCGTCCCGTAATATACAAAGTTTATCGTCCCTACGCAACCAACCCTTATCATCTAGGGTATACCTACTAAGATGGCTTGATGACTCCCCTCTTATGAGATTCTCTACTAACAAAACCAACTGTGGGTCAGCTCGCTGTGCCTCTCCAATCCGTCCCAAAAGCATAGGTCTGACCTCTAAGGATGCTAGCGAACCAAGTACAAAATCAATGGATGGTCTAAAGTCAAAGGTAGAGATAAACTCTAAGCTACGCCACTCAACAGACCAAGGACTCAGTGTCAACCCTTTTCTACTTAAGGCCCCCACCACAATGTTACCCTTGCCAGGGGTATATGCTATTTCGAAATCGTAGGATGCCAAGAACTCCATCCACCTTTGCTGCCTCAAGTTCAGATCTTTCTGAGAGAACAAATACCTTAGCAACTTATGGTCTGAAAGCAACTCCTAAGTTGTGGGTAGGGTAATTCCCCTCATGGACTTTCGATAGTCTTCCTCCATAACACATCACCCTTCCCCAGAGGCTTCCCTAAGATGTAGGGCATGCTCTTCTCCGCTTCTAGAGAAAACCAGGATATTATTCCATGCAAAATTTGTCACAACTGTCCATCTCTCACACAGATTATCCTAGTCGAACTCGACATCCCCCAAGTGCAAGCCCCAAAGGCCTAAACCAATATCAGACAAACACCCAAGGGATACCTCCTTCGAATTCAGATGACATACATGAGATGATACTAGTAAAACGGCCAAATAACTGAGCACTTAACGGACTCTGGCTGTCCTTGCCAGTCTTGCTCCAAAAACATCGTTGATCTCATAAATGGCTTTGCATTATCCACTGGGCACACACGAAAGCTTACTTCGCTCCTCTAGGTAAACCCCGCTCTACATCGAAGACATCCCCATACTCACGGACCACACAAACAGATCCCAAATCATCGTTGGATACATCAGAAGATTCTAGGCAACTAAGCATCACTAAACTCCTATGGTCACAAGAAATGTGAGGGTCTTTCCATAACGAACCAATAGTCTAACTACCCTCCTTCCCCAATCTAGGATGGCACCACGCCTGGCTAGCCAATCCATCCCTAGAATCAAACTATAGACCGTGAAACCAAGAATGAAGGCGCTGTATTCAAACCCAACGCCCAAGATAGACACTCTCAAATCCAGACAAACCATTGAAGGATGAGCCGAACCACCAACAGGATTTGAGACTAGGATTGGATCCTTAACTAGACTAGTATTTAGGTGCAGTGTTTCAACTAACGAAACAGATACTAACGAGTATGAAGCGCCAGAATCAAACAAGGTTCGAACAGGATGATAAAGAAAACCAAATTTCAACCTAGATGGTACAACCCCCATCAGGTATACCTGCCGTGAGGGAATACAACAACCCTCCAGAAGATCCTGTACTTTATTCTTGCCTCTTTGGATAATCCTAATAAGGTGACCTATTTCTCCAAAACAACTAGCCTTCTTCTTCACATTCTCCATTCGTGACCTCCCACCAAGATGAGGTTTCGTCCATTATTAACCTAACAGCTATTTGAACCTTCCTCCCATCGTCCATCTCAAAGGTTCCCACAACCCTCCACCTCCTTGGACTAACTTCTAGCCCGACAAACGTCTAAGTCCCTTGAAGTGGTTCTTCCGTCCTTCGTACGGAAGTCCTTATTTATCGTAGAAAAAGCATCTATACGCGGAGGGGAAATTCAAAAAGAGAAAGAGGAAGAGATTCAAAACGGAGAATCGAAGGAAGGATATATGGCTCTTGGGGATTATGTTCTCAAAATAAACCTTTCTTTCAAAAATACTCTTCTGCAAACATATTTTTGAAAGTATTCTTTATAAAAATGCTTTTGAAAAATAGTTTTTCAAAATATCTTATCTGTTCTGGTAACCTTAAGCTCTGATACCACGTGTAACACCCCACGTCCATTAATGTAACTCACAAAAGGAATGCATTAACTTCCATGGAGGTTTTAAGTGAGTATAGAACAGTAAAATTACAACAAGACAGATATAAAATAGTACTTGGAAATTTAAAACTTTATTTCATTGCAGCAGAAGTCAAAACATGTTTGATTACATCATAATACCATAAATCAGAGTCAAGTACAATATCTATCTTGATAAAACAAAATACATAATCCCATTACATAAATAGCCATTAAACAAAAGATAACAAGCTGGACTTTACTTTAGCAGTCCCAGCTCTCCAAAAGAGATAAGCAATCCAATCAAACACCACTAGAGCTGGGCCCAACCTGAGGACCTGGAGGGGGGAAAAGATAGAAATAGAGGGGGTAAGACATAAAGTCTGGCGAGTATGACAATTCTAATAATACTATTTTCAAAGTAATCAGACTAAGGCATAAGCTGGAGAATAAGGAAAAGCCTTTGAATTATTGGGTGTGACAGAACATACAAAGGAAATGAGGTTAACCATGGTAACATTAAGGGCATACCTACTAAAGAATAATTACTACGCTGCACCACACCCGTTACTAATCACTAACGTTAATGACGCTTCCCAATCAATATAGGATAATTACTATACTCTACCGTACTGTACCGTACTGTACTGTACTAGCACTAACTGCACCCCTACTAGTCACTTTGATCCCTAAATAGAATGATGATAGCTTCGTGTACTACTAGATGTACCCACTATCCTCCACGTTTGACTGTGTATCTCTAGTTGCTATCCTAGGTACCCAACATGTACCTATCCCTACTAGACGTACCCCCTTAATAATGGTAATTCCACGTACTCCTAGCTGACGTCATAGGTGCCGTCTGCCCCTATCTCCACTAGGTGTACCCTTTTAATACTTAATTAATAATAGTAGCTTCGTGTACTACTAGGTGTACCCACTACCCTGCCCCATTCGATCGACTCCCTAACTCGAAGATACCCGTGCTGGCCCCACAGTGGGGTGTATCACTCCCTAAAGTGGCAACCCGATACAACTTAAGGATGCACGGCTTATACCTACACGATGCAACAACGTCTTACCTACCAGCCCGGGTCCACTCACGCATATGAACCCGTTGGACTTGCGTTGCCACCGCTAACCCGTTTTGGCCTCTTATAGTCAAGCCCAGTATGTGTGTCCCGTCCTCGACTTGGGTCGAGCTCACAAAGATACGTTTGGGATACTGGTTGAAATAGGCCTCCCACCAAGCTTCCCACCAAGGCTTGGTCCCCTCTAACACATTCCACTTAACCCCCTTCATGTCCACTTACATGTTTTAAATTTGGTTAAGCGTTTCTATTAGTAATTCCACATGCCACCCAAGGCACCCACTTAACCCCTATGTCCCACTTACATATTTAATTTGGTTAAGTGTTACTAATCGTATTTTCTCATGCCACCCAAGGCACCTACTTAACCCTCTTCTTAGTCATGTTCATTTGCATGTGTGTTTGGTTAAGTCTTACTAATCGTATTTCAAATGCCACTAAAGGCAACCACTAGATTCCTCATGCCACCCAAAGCACCCACTAGATTCCCATGTCCCACCACATGTTTTCTTTCTAAATTCAAGACCATCCCGTTCATTGGGTCAGTTAGGGATAGCCAGGGAGGGAAGGAAACTTGTTTTCCAAACCCACGCCTAGACACTATCCTCTCTGTCACCCTAGAACCTTCTGGTGTATGTAGATAGAAAGAATGTTAATTATCTTAAGTGATTAATTAATTAATCTTTCCCAAATTTGAATTAACTTCCCTATCCAAATTAATAATTTATTCAAAATTTAATGATGTCCATAATTGACTCAATTATGTCCATCCATTTATGGTATGATAAATCATACCCTTTTTCACCACAAATTCATTATATGCCATTAAGGGCATTTTATACCAATTTCTCAATCCCTATTCGAATTCAAATTAATCCATAATTAACTTATGACCATTTCTATACATTAATTTTCCAATTAAGGTCTTAATTCCATTTTTCGCCTTTTAAGGCAATTCACATATCTCAAATTTGTTATATGCCTTTTCAAGGCTATTTCGTGCAAATTCTCAATATTAATTCTTTTAATATCACCCCTATCCCACGTTGTACGTTCATACGTTAAACGTAAAATATACGTTAAACTCGAATAGTCTAACTCATAGCACAAAGATAAATTATCACAACAACAACATATATGTATATGACTAAAATAGATCTACTCATAAAAAGGGGTGAAACTTGCATATGTGATAGAGGTCCAACACTTAAACTTGCATAGGCTAAGACTATAACTTGCATAAGCTACACATGTTAAAGGTGTCAACTTGTTTGGTTAAATGTCACAGTCTACATAATATAACCCAAATTCATGTATAAACTTGCAACATAATGGTGGTGTGAACTAGTATAGAACTCACACATGTCATGGATCTAATTTTAGATCTAAAATAAGTGTCATGAAACCTACACAATTTTTATTAATCAGTGCCAAAACATGCATAGGTACATGTATGAATCATCATAGCCCAAACATATATAATATCATGATTTGACTAACATGAACTAACCAACATGGATACTAACATCGTGACTATGTAACATATGTGACATCATTTACAACATATCATCATCTAACTTAATAACATAGGTTCATGTATATGGGTACATCTAACTTAATAGACAAATTCCCATAATCAAGATCCAGGGATAATCATGTATATGTGTACATCTAACTCAATAGACAAATTCCCATTATCAAAATCCAAGGATAATTAAGTATCATGTATATGGGTACATCTAACTTAATAGACAAATTCCCATAATAAAAATTCATTTAGTCATAGATTCATGCATATGGGTACACCTAACTTAATAGGCAAATTCCCATAATCATGATCCATTTAATTTTTAGAAAAAAAACATAAACTTTAAAACATGATCCAATTTGCATAAATAACAACATCATGATTTTACAACTTGTACGATTCAACACAACTTAACATGATATCATAATCATATAACTTATGGATTTCCAACATATGTGTTAACATGAGATCTACAACATATATAAGATTTATGACATAACATAGCATGATTTACACATAGCATAGCATGATAGCATAACATAGCATAGCATGATTTTCATCATAGCATGGCATGATAGCATAACATAGCATAGCATGATTTTCATCATAGCATAACAAAACATTTAGAACATACATGATAACATAAGATTTTACAATAACATATATGACAATTCACATCATTTTCTTATGTTCCATTTACATCTTAATCAAATTAGTTTGCTAATAATCCTGTGAGAATCATCATACTCACAATTTAAGAAGAAAGAGAGAGTCTAGATTGCTTTTAGAATTGATTAGAATTGGATTAGATTAGCTTTCTTCTAATTTGATTTTCGGCGGCTACTCGGAGTTCCATGGCGACGGCATGACGGCGGCTTCTCTAATTTTTCATATGAATTAGAATGAGAGACTACCCACTTATTTATAGAATTTAGGATTCATTTAGGCCATTATGTTTAACCTAGAAATAACTGCAGCCGTTCAGACAAGATGGGGTTTATCTTATTGACTCAGCAATGAGTCAGAAGTGACTCGGCAAACACTCAGCAAATTAATAAACTTCTGTTCATGTTTACATTAACTGCCCATATATATATATAAATATATATATATACACACACGCACCTATTCATGAATTCAAATAACGCAAATTAATTGTTTGCCTGAAAAAAAGGAAATCGAGCATATAATTTAATTTCCCCTTTTTTTTCTTCTCTACTTTCCTTGCAACATGCAAAATCAATGCATAATGAAGTTACCTACATACATACATATCTACTTATGCATAAATCTTTCCCTCCAAATAAATTGACTGTATTTATCTTCTCAATTATATATATATATATATATACACACATATATATATATTCAATATATATATATATATATATATATAATTTTTTTGAACCGCGTTCACACTAAGCCGCTTTTTAGTCATTCCCCTAAAACAAAAATATGGCGTTGACGGGGATCGAACTCTGCACCTCTTGTATGCAAGTCACATGTTCCAACCAAATGAGCTATTATGTCTTTTGCTTACAATTCTTAGAACAATGCTAAACATTATTCTTTTCTCATTCCTCTTTTTCCATGTTTTGCTGCAATATTTAATTTAAGGATATCTTTTTCATACGGAGTCCAATTTACGCAAACTCGGACTCTATCTCAAGCAGAATTCCGAGACAAATGCAACGGCGCAACCCGTTTCACCTAGTTATTTTTCTAAAAATTAATTATATCTTGATTTTTTTTATGTCCATAGAAAATACGGGGTGTTACACAAATGCACATATTTCGACTTAATTTGTTTGGAAAATCTTTTTCATGCATGATTACATCTAATGGTTCAAAAGAGAAGGAAATGCATTTATTCACTTCTATAATCACTAAAGCAAATTTTGGGCAAGAAGTATTTTCATAAAATCATTTATATGTGTCTAAAAAAAACGAAAAATCAATCCAACTTTTTATGGCAATATAATAACATTCATATTTACGGAATGTTATCAATTACGCAAGGGACCGGAGGAACAAAAATTTATCACCAAATTTGTTCTTTTGTTTCAAGCATATATGGCATGATTAATCTGCATGAATAAAACAGGGTAACCATGTTTTTACAAGCATATTCCACAATGGCATTAAATCGACCAGATTCATAGAAAGGGCCAAAGACATGCCTAAGTTCATCAAGCAAATCACGCAAGAGAAAGAAAAGGGGAAACAAACGCGCAAATCAAATCAAGGCAGTGAATGAAATCAGAGTAATTGTAGGATTTCTTAATCCTGTATATGTCAACATCCTCATCATAGGCAGAGTATCGAAAACCAAAGCAAAAATTGAAAAATCTTATTCAGAAAATTACTTCATCATTTTTTATCTCCAAAGAGTGGCCAAATCAATCGACCAAGGAGCATCAACTAATCGGGGCATCAGAGTATAATTCAAAACCAACCTTTTTGAAGTCGAATTGATTTGGGGAAAAACCCTATTTCCCATTTCTCAGCCACCATCAACAAAGAGGAGACCAAGTTTTTTTTTTTTTTTTTTGAAAAAGCAAAGTGGCAGGATTATATTACTTTAGACAAAGGGGGTTTTATTGTTTCTATTGTATTTTCATTTTTATTCGTAAACCATTCTAAATAGTTGCTAAGTCTGTAAAATTCTAGGGGATTCAGTTAGGGGTTAACTGACAGTTTCTAGAGTCTGTAAAATTCTAGGGAATCCAGTTAGGGTGTTAACTGGTAGTTCACTAGAGTCTGTAAAACTAGGGGAAATCTGATCTAGGGGATCAGATCAGTCTAGGGTTTTGAGCGTAGGATTAGAATAGGAGCGAGGGGTTCTAGAGTTTACATGGTTTTGTAAGCGGCATCTATTCTATTACCTAGTAGGAACCTTAGGAATGCAGCAATATGCAGGATTTTTTAGAAGCTGGGTATAAAATGTGTCATTTTCGTTTCTGCATTTATTTTCTGCTGCATTCTGTGATCTGTCATAAATTTTCAATATCCCGTAAAATTTGAATAAACCCTTTTCACCCCCCCCCCTCTAGGGTTAATCTAGATCCAACAATTGGTATCAGGGCATGTTATTTCGTTAACGCTAGAGTAATGGGGATCCCTAGTTGTCAGTCCATAGAGAGTCAGTCCAGTCACATTCCAAATATTTTTGATGGTACAAATTTTTTAAATTGGAAATCAGAAATGGAATCCTATTTAAAATCTGTTAATTTAGAATGATGGAATATTATTGAAAATTTGGGAGATATGTTGGATAAGAGGAATAAAGTTTTCAATGCTCATGCTATGCATATTATTTATTCCTATCTTGGCAATGGTCAATTAAAATTTATCTCTCATTATTTAACTGTGCAGCATATCTGGAAAACACTCAACACGCTATATGGAATTGACGACATCAGCTCAAAACCCCGAAATGTCAACTCAGATTTAGATCTATGCTAAACTGGCCTTACAAATGAAAATTTAGATGGTCAGTTGATGAAGACTCAACAGACGATGAAATGAGAAAATTTTCATCTAAAGATCAGGTTTATGTTTGTGTTGATTTAACCAAATCTGTTGATAAACTCCAACTGAAAAATAAATTTTTGAAAACAAAGAATCATGAGTTGACCAACAAGATTAACTGTTCGGAAACAAAACTGTCAAACATCATAAAATTTGAAAATTCTAATTGTAAAAATTGCTTGAAATTAAAAACTGATCTCGTTCATCTCAATAATAATATTCAAAGACTTGAAGAAGAAAATCTTATTTTGAAAGATAACGAGATTGAGCTGAAAGATGCAAATAATTCCTTACAAAAGGATTTTGAAAATTTTAACGCTATCAAAAATTCCAAATATGAAATTGCTGAAAATAAAAGTTTGTTGAAAACAGATTTGATTTTGAAAGAGCTTGAAGATGAGATTGAAAATTTGAAGAAACTTGAATTTGAAAAGCAAAATCATTTTGAACTTGAAATTTTTGAATCCCAAGCCAAAATTAAATTACTTGGAAATGAGAATTTGTTTTTGAAACAGTCTAATGCTGAACGGGAGATCGCTATAAATAATTACTCAATTTTGACAAAAGAAAATAGCGATCTTAAATCCAAAATTCAACGATTAGAATCAACTTTGGATAAATTTTCTAATGGGGAAAAATCGTTGAATATGCTGCAGCAAAACCAAGTTTCTGTTGGAAATAAATGTGGTCTTCGGTTTGGGAAAATTAATGTATTTGAAAAATGAAATTCGAATGATTTAAAAAATCATTCAAACTTCTTTCGAAAAAATCGATTTGAAAATTTGAACTGTGATAAATTCAAAGGTTTTTTAAATCATAAACGTGATGTGAATTTGTTTTGTAACAATCCATCTGAACAATCCTGGATCTCAAAACGAAATAAAACAAACTTCGTTAAATTCAAATAGATTTGGGTTCCAAAGGTTACAAAGGTAAATTTGGATGGATTGTTATATAAACAAATTTGGGTACCGAAAGTTGTTAACAAAACTATGAGTGGTTTTATTTATTTTGTTAAACCACTGAATCCCCTAAACTTTTCTACACAGGAGAAGGCTGAGGAAATGATGTGCATAAGAGATTTGTATACCAGTTGTTCAATATTTCTGTATCCTTCAGAGTTCCTTAGCCAAGATTTGTTGAGTTGGAGATTTATTTACTGACGTCAATTTTAGGTATAACCTCTAAACTCATATTTGTAAAAAAAAATCCCTCCTTCTATCTCTTCTTTTTTATTTTCTTTGTCTTTTTGTTTTGACAATGCCATATTCTTTTAGGGCTTCATTAACTTCCAATTGTAGAACTCATATTTTCTAAAAATTTGCTTTAGTTGAATAGAACTCCAATGTTTTAATTATTTCCAGATCTTGAATTTAATCTTGTAAATATTTGCAATTGTTTTGAAGTTTATCTTTCTGATTTCAGACTTCATAATAGTGTTGATGTATTACTGTCATATTGTGAACATTGTTAATTAGAATTCTAAATTCTTGAAGATCCGAGAATTTGATGAAGTTTCACACACCTCTTCCGTTTTTGAGTTTCTTCTAATTCATTTTAGAAAAGCTTGAAATATTATACTCATTACAGCACACTGCTATTTGTTAGTTGTGATAATTATATTAATTTTCAAATTGGCTTGAAAATTTTGAATTGTCTTGTCTCAGTGACACATCTTGAAATTAATCTTTGTTCATTTGTAATTTGTTTGTTTGAAATCATCTGAAATTTCTTGATATTTTGAATCTCACACACCTCCTAAATTTGAAAGTATCAATTTTGTGTTACTGATTCATTGTATCTCAAAACGTGACATTGATTCAAGTGATTTCAAATAAATTATTTCATAATTTTTGAATCATGAAACATTTTTTTTACCATCAGAAATATCTCTGAAACAGTCTGCTTTGAAATTGTATGTTATGCTGCTATGATAAAAGGAACGCTTTTGAAAATATTTTCTGGTGACTGCTTGTTTTGGTATCAAATATATACCAAGCTCTGATAAATGGAATTATTGTGCTTGTTTAATTAATTTTGTCTCGGCTTGGTGATTAAAAATTTCTGTTATCTAAGATATCCTTAGTTGTCTTTAGTGTCATGTTAAAATCCTCATTAAATAGAGACATCGAGTAGTATCAGTTTAGGCGTACTGATCTTTTTTATGTATATATATTTTTTATTCCCCATGTCTTGTATAGATCGTCATATCCCTCTTGTAATTGTTTTTAAGACTATTTATTGATTTTTCATTCAAAAATTGTAATCAATATCCAAATTGAACTATATTTATAATTCATCAAAATTACTAAAAGATTTTGAAATTGTGATGAATTATGACTATAGTATATTTCACAACAACAGGAGATTTTATTTAAATTTTTCATGATGGTTGAACATTTATTATAATATCTTTGAATTGGGAATTATTTTACGACCATCTCCTTTATCTATCATCATTCTGCCATCCATGATAATTTTATATTAATGTGGAGAGTTAATATGTTTTAAAATCTTTTTGAATAAAAAGTGGAAATATTTGTGATAGAAATGGGACTATGTTATTTTCCAGAATTATTGACAATTGAAAATTTTCAATAATCTCGATACAGTTGATCATATTTCATAATATAATTAATTTTGAAATTTATTTCACATTCCATTTCTGTACCTACCCCATCTTATATCACCCATATATTGGTTTTATATACTGAGGAGTTTTTCTATTTTGAAGCTGAAAACGATAAATATTTAATTAATACATAAGTGTGTCTCTAACATCATTTAAAAATCCAAGCTCTGGTCATGCATGGTTAAGAGACGACTTATAATTTAAGCTGAGACTGACCTTATTTAAAAACCCTATCTATGGTTATGCATGGTCAGTGTGCTCTTAAATAAAATAAAAAGAAAAAGGAAATATTGTGCTATAAATTGAAATTAATCTGAAATTATCCTTGGTATATAAAAACAAGTCTATCAATCCGTCTTTCTAATCCGTGAAATGTGTTGAAATCTCATGAAGTATTATGATTTGTTGACTGATAGCTATTGGGATTTGAGATTATACGATTTTGTCACTTAAATTGAATTATTAATAATAGTCCTGATCCATCACTATTTTTTATGCTCATTTTTATAAAAATTCTTTGGAAAATAATTGAAACTCTCCATTTATATAAATTTCATATTAAATTCGTCACTCTCTTCGATGTGAAATATGCCACTAGTTCTCAGAATACTATAATTTTTGTTTGACTGATTGAGATTTATGATTACCGTTCTTCCTATTAAGCTGGGATTATATTTATTAGTCATTTTTCATCCATATTTTAAATTCAGAATCTTTTTGATGATAATAAAAGGGGGAGAATGAGTTGAGATTTTGATTTATGAGTGAATATTTTATAAATATTTTTAATTTTGAAAATTGATTCATTTTTTTTCTTTTCATTCATGCACAGTTATAGGGGGAGTTTGGTTGTCGAGGGATCATACGAATAGGGGGAATTTAATATTGACTGTCAAAACACATTTATTGTGCTCAAAATATTTTATTTGTTTGTCATCATCAAAAGGGGGAGATTGTTGTATACGATGTAGTTGTATACACAATTATATGATTTTTGCTTGATGATAACAACCAAATATATATTATTTATAAATGTGTTTGTTGTTGTACTGTTTCACATATACCTCCAGATAGGAATATAATATTTATATTTAAACAAAATACGACTGTACAAATTTAAATATTCACATAGTATTTTATTTAAATATAATATTTTATTTCAATATCAACAGTAAATTTTTATACTCCACTATTTGTACATCTCACTGATATTCATTATAGTACAATAAATTTCATTATATACAATTTTCCTCACTACAACGCTCATCACTCTAGTATACAATCATTGCCTCACTACAGCATTTCACACATTCACATTGCAATTAAGGCATACAAAAAAAAAGTGGAACAAGTTTAGCAACAGATTTTTCTTTGGAAAACATTTTTTTCTTGTCAATCATGCAAGATCACAGCAGAGCACTCATATGAATTACAAGGAAGCATTTTATCATGCAAGGAAACTCCAACCTGTTTAGATAATTTTTTTGGTAGAATGCATATTTGGCATGAATGCATATCTAGGATGAATGCGTATTTGGCATGAATGCATCATATTTAATCTTGCAAAGAAACTCCAAAAATGACACACATCATTTCAGCATGAAAGAAATCAAGGTGACAATTAAATATGCACAATTAAAACTCAGCATGAAAAGTGTTTTTCTAGGAAAATAGTATATTGGTTTTGGCAAGGAATTCAATTTGACAAGTTTTTAAAATCCACATGATTGAATTTTTTTTGGAAATATCATTCAATCTATTTTGGGCATAAATCATTTCTAAGGATTTTTTTTAAAGGCAAGAAATCTTTTGGTTCATGAAATAAGCAATGCAAAGCTTGGCAAATATACTCAATCTTTTTTGTCAAGTGTTTAATTAGTACTGCAAAATCAATAATGAACAAATGCATGCAACCGAAGTAATCAAGTGCCAAATCAATTACTCAAGTTGTTTCAAGAAATATGTTTACGCAAAGAAGGAATGCATTCAAGGAATTCATTTTGGCAAATTGGCAATCTTTTATTTGCTTCAAAAAATCGGAACAGGGCGGGCAATAAAGAACAAATTTTGGGCGAGAAAGAATCTATTTTTATTTGCAGAAATTAAGCATGAGACATCAGTGCATTGAAGAAATTTTTGGCAAGATTTTAAAGCATTTCCATAGATCAACAAATTAAGCATGAAAAAAAAATTCAAACAAGTAACACAATATATTATTCAGCATGCACAGTTTTGGGCAAGAGAAGTGTCAACATGAAGATGGCACAATTGTGATGTGTCAACAATTCAAGTACATTTGCATAAAAAAATAAACATGGTGAAAATGCACAGTGGTGATAACAGAATGTTTTATTTGGCAAGTGAACAATCAGCCATGCAGATGAACAAACAAATGCACATATTTCGACATAACTTGTTCAGAAAATATTTTTCACGCATGATTACAGCTAATGGTTCAGAAGAGAAGGAAATGCATTTATTTATTTCTATAATCACCGAAGAAAATTTTGGGCAAGAAGTATTTTAAGAAAATCATTTATACGTGTCAAAATATAAACAACAAATCAATCCTACATTTTTATGGCAATATAATAACATTCACATTTATGGAATTTTATCAGTTACGCAAGGGAGCAGAGGAGCACAAATTTATCACCAATTTTTTTTTAAAGCATATATGGCATGATTAATCAGCATGAATCAAACTCGGTAACCATTCTTTTACAAGCATATTCCACAATGGCATTAAATCGAACAGATTCATAGAAGGGGCTAAAGACATGTCTATGTTCATCAAGCAAATCACGCAACAGGAACAAAAGCGGTAACACACGCGCAAATCAAAGCAGGACACTAAATGAAATCAGAGTAATTATAGGATTTCTTAATCCTGCATATATCAACATCCTCATCATAGGCTGAGTATCGAAAACCAGAGCAAAAATTGAAAAATCAAATTCAGAAAATTACTTCATCGTTTTCGATCACCAAAGAGTGGCCAAATCAATCGACGAAGGAGCATCAACTAATCGAGGCATCAGAGTATAATTCAGAGCCAACCTTTTTGAAGTCGAATTGATTTTGGGAAAAACCCTATTTCCCATTTCTCAGCCACCATCAACAAAGAGGAGACCAAGTTTTTTTTGACAAAGCAAAGTGGCAGGCTTATATTACTTTACACAAAGGAGGTTTTATTGTTTGTACTGTATTTTCATTTTTATTTGTAAACCATTCCGAACAGTTACTAGAGTCTGTAAAATTCTAGGGGATTCAGTTAGTGGTTAATTGAGAGTTTCTAGAGTCTATAAAATTCAAGGCAATCCAGCTAGGGTATTAACTGGCAGTTTACTAGAGTTTGTAAAACTAGTGGAAATATGATCTAGGGGATTATATCAGTCTAGGGTTTTGTGTGTAGGATTAGAATAGGAGCGAAGGTTTCGTGAGTTTACATGGTCTTGTAAGCGGGATCCTCTTTATTACCTAGTAGAAACCTTAGGAATGCAGTAATAGGCAAGATTTTGCCGAAGCTGGCTATATCTTGTGTCCTTTTCTTTTCTGCATTTATTTTCTGCTGCATTCTGTGATCTGTGATACATTTTCAGTTTCCTGTAAAATTTGAATAAGCTCTATTTGCCCCCCTCTCGGGTTAATCTAGATCCAACACTATTTACTACTAGGAAGGGTTGGTTTTAGCAGCACCCAATCCAAACGGTTCATAATCTTTCATATTTGTCGATCTACCCCTACTATACTTAAACAACCCATACTTCTCTTAATACTTCAAACCGGTCCTTCTTTTAATCCTACACCTAATTCTCTAAATAGGCCTTACTTCCAACAATTAGGCCAATCTTTTTACTACCGTGAAGAGTTGGTTTTTGCAACACCCAATCCAAATGATTCATAGTCTTTGATATTTGTCGATCTACCCCTACTATGTTGAAACTATCCCTACTTCTCTTAATACTTCAAAACAGTCCTTTTTAAATCCTACCACTAATTCTCTAAATAGCCCTTACTTCCAACAATTATCCCTATTTTTTAACAATTTTGAAGTGTTGGTTTTTGCAGCACCCACTCTAAATGATTCATCATCTTTCATATTTATCGATCTTCCCCTACTATGCTTAAACTACCCGTACTTCTCTTAATATTTCAAAATAGCTATTCTTTTTAATCATACCCCTAATTCTCTAAATAACCATTACTTCCTACAATTACCCCGGTTTTTTAACTTCTGTGAAGGGTTGGTTTTTGCAGCACCCAATCCAAATGATTCATCTTTCATATTTATCGATCTACCCCTACTATGACTAAACTACCCCTACTTCTCTTAAGACTTCAAAATAACCCTTCATTTTAATCCTGCCCCTAATTCTCTAAATAGTTTTTGATTCCAACAATTACCCATATTTTTTATCTTCTTTGAAAGGTTGGTTTTTGCAGCACCCAATCCAAATGATTCGTCATCTTTCTTATTTGTCAATCTATCCCCACAATGTTTAAACTACCCCTACTTCTCTTAATACTTCAAAAATCCTTTCTTTTTAATCCTACCCCTAATTCTCTAAATAGACTTACTTCCAATGCGAAGGATTGGTTTTTGCATCACCCAATCCAAACGATTCATCATCTTTCATAATTGTCGATCTACCCCTACTATGCTTAAACTACCCCTACTTCTCTTAATATTCAAAACACTATTCTTTTTAATCCTATCCCTAATTCTCTAAATTGCACTTCCTTCCAACAATTACCCCTATTTTTTAAATTCTATGATGGGTTGAATCCAAACGATTCATAATCTTTCGTATTTGTCGATCTACCCCTACTATATTTAAACTAACCATACTTCTCTTAATACTTCAAAACAACCCTTCTTTTTACTCCTGCACCTAATTATCTAAATAGCTGAGACGACCCGAACTTCCCCGTGAAGGAAAGCACGGATAGAACTGAGGACAAGACAAAATAGAACGCATACAGAAGAACATTTCATTGTTATTACAACAATTCCATCAGATACAAGAATATACAGAGTATAAATGAATAAATTACATTCGATAAATATCAGAGATTACAATAAATTACATAGCAACGGAAAATAATACAAAAGCACAACTAGAAGTGATACACGGATACAGAGCTTTCCGAGCATCGTTCCAGCTGTATATCAGGACCCTGTGAATATAAATCTGCAAAACCAAAACTACTAGCTGCCCGTGCGGAAAATAGGGGCACCCAGAGTTTAGGTTAAAACAATAAACTCCAGGTCAGTCATGTGACTGGTGTGAGAACTAAAACAGTTATTAATATTGGTTTTAAAGTTTGGTAAATCTAGGGACCATGCCGTATAACACGGAACGGGTTTTCTCCCAAGAATACCAGTGCATAGAACAAACAGCGCAATGCTAAATAAAGAAAAATGAAGCTGTTATAAGACCCAGGTCCCATCACACAATGCAACGCAAGCCGGAGGATAGGGTTTTCCCTTATAACAGCCAAAGCATGCTTGATACGTTTAAAACACATTATTTGATACTGGTATAGGTGTATTGTGTCAAAACAATTTCAATCATAAGTATTAATCATAGGCGGCATAGCTACCATCTACTATGTCGCCATACTAGGCTCTACAAATAAAACCGAAACACACGTATTGGAAATTGGATTCCGTCATGAGCCGAGGCAAGGGGCAAGCTCCTCTCCGATTCGAGACACTCTAGCAAATGTCCCTGGACCCCACTATGATCCTTGGATCTTCAGGGCCGGTCCTCTCTTACTTTTGAGGATTGGCAATTCCTGAACACACGTTTCCCGGTCCTTACAGACCTATATCCGAGGCGCCTCGCATTCCAACAACCACACAGGTGAAAAGTATATAAATGTCAGGGCTGGTAGGTCACTGACACCACCCTAGCTAGAAAGAAACGTCGTGCTCTCCCTGCAGTCACTATCCCGTTTTTGACTCATGCCGAGGTGTGAGGCTCGCGAATTCACGTTATACACAAAGCTACGCCACACAGGCCGTGCTTTGATCATCAACCACAAGACTTTGCTTTTCAACAGAAGCCTTGATCAATTTCCACTTACGCGTGCCACATTGGCAATTCACTCCATGCGACTGATGTCCATCAATATACAACCTCTAAGCTCGTATGTCTCAGAGAAGGGCGTTAAGAAAGAGAATAAATTCTCCGCTGCCAAACAGATGTATATTTAAAAGAGATCAATCAACACAGAATAAAATCCAATGTCAGACACACAATCCATTTACAAGTTCGTTCTGGGTCTGAACGAAACCGGAGGCACTTTCCTCGCATATCCATCCATCTCCATGTACGTCTGGACGATCACCAACTGATTCCCTCATCCTGGGTGTACAGCCCAATCAAGATCATCAGTAATCACCCAAACGATGTGAAGACTTCCGGTCTTCAACCACCGTCTTCATCTTCGACATCTCGTCGAATCGGTTATTCAGAATGGGTATAAACCCGGCCTTTCTGAATAACCCACGTATATAATAAACGAATGTTACACAAACACAACAAACGCCTCATTCCAATTCAGAATATTCTTTTATTCACAAAATCACATTCTTAGGGAAAGGTTCCCATAAATTTTATCCAAGATAAATTCTTCCAAATTTATCCTATAATCTTCCTTTGGATATCATTTCAAACCATTTTAGGGTTTTCCAAACTAGTCGGGATTAGCAAACCAGACCGAAGTAATTATTTATTTTATTTCCCAATCCCAACCTATATATCCCATGGAGCAAAACTGGTGATACTCCATTCCTAACACCACGGTGTTATCGGTAAAATTAATTACCATTTCACGATCAAATCTAATTAAAGATTTAACTATCGCTTTGGAGCAAAACTGGTGATACTCCACTCTCGATCACTTTTCAGATTTGATAATTTAAATTATCAATTCACATTTTAATCTAATTAAAGATTCATTAAAACTCCACTTAGTTTTAATCTTCTCAAAAATAAACATCCTGGCTTTAACTGGGTTAAAGAACCAATGTCATCTAAAACACGATTCACGATAAACCCAAATCACATTTGATATTAAATACAAGGCTCTGAATAGAAAATATATCGGCTTATATTCAATACCAAATTCTGAAACCAACAAATATCTTATTGGAAATAACGATATAAAATATATCTTTCAAATTCCCATAACAATATCTGTATAGTCACGAAATCCAACATCGAAATATTCCGAAGATAATTTCGATCCAACTCCAGTCCAATTCACATATTGGGAATATTGGTTATTTTTAAAATCACTTTCAAATTCAATTTATTTATTTCAAAAATAAATTGATTTTAATTCTAGTTCAAAACTAGTTCATTTCGATAAAAATTTATTTTTATCTTTTCAAATGTGAAATATTTCACCCCAGTTCTTTCCAATTCACATATTATGATTTTACACAAATTATCAATATTTTTAATAATTTTATCAAGGCCCGTACAGTCGATTTCCAACAGCGGCCATCGGACTGCACTTACATCGACCTTTTTCGAATTTGATTTGGACATAATTCCAAATCCAACCGTTAGATTTTAAATTTCTAATATTCATTGGAAAGCTCTTTTCGATACGAACCCAACGGTTCCGGTTTTAGGAGAATCCGACGGTCGGATCTCCCGCAACGTCTATTCGAAGTCAATGGTCGAAATTCACGAACTGCCGCGGAGCGGCGCGTTCTATTCAGGCCATTATATATATAATATATATATATATATTATATATATTTCGTCAATTTCCTTTTTAAAACATATTTTATAAATCGTTTTAACTTCGTTTCAAAACCATTTCAACACTATTTCAATTTCTAATCAAAACTTAATATTTTATATCATTACTATATAAATGATAATATTTTCAAAACGTTATATTTTGAAATCACTTCTTTTCTATATTCATTATAAAAACGAATATAATCGATATAAATACCGTTCACGTCAAACTAGCGCAACTCTAATCAACACGGCTTTATATATTTCAATAAATCGTTATTCTATTCAACAAATGAATATTTATTCCGTTCAACACATGAATCTATATTTCTTCCAACACCTGACTAATCTCAACACATGAGTACTGTCAACATATCACTATTTTTTGTTATGTAAAATATTTTATAAAACTATGGTATCTATCGTTTGACTTTTAATTAGACTTCTAGTGGGAAGTAGTTCTAATTTTAAATATGATAAAGATGTAAATTTCATTGTATAAAATATTTCACTCAACACATGAACATCGTCAACACATGACTATTTTTATATTCAACACATGAATTTTCTTTTATAATATTCATTGTTGTCCCGATTGGAATGAGGCCCAATCAATCACCATATAACGTTAATTATATGGATTCCATACAACACATGTATATAATAGCATTGATAAACAATCAACCATCATCCAAAGTGCACCACACAACTGCATAAGCATCAAATATAAATAATCGACGCTTACACAGTCTGTCGACCAATCGATCGACAATAATTAAATAATTGGGATTAGTGTACGCCAAATATCATCCCAACACCCGTGTGGGGTTTCAAATCAACAAACACATATTTTTGTTTGTGCAGTTGGGCGATGTGTAAAATTTATCATCCCAATCAATATCAGTCAAATCAGTGTATATAAACAAACCGGTCGATTCGTTTATAAATATTTATTTATTCACATTCACGTTAAAATTTATATTTTTAACGTCAAAAATATTTATTTCAACACTTTACTATTTTTAGAAAATTTCGGCGGCATAACGGCACGATACTAGAAATGGGACGAGGCCTAGCCTTATCCCCTGTCTAGTGAAGGCCCACGCCATTCACACATCAATCAAATCCATTCCATTTCACCAAACAATTCAATTCAAACCAAATATTCTAACCAACTACACAACCAATCAAACAAGTCCATGGTCTGTGGACGATTGTGTCGGGTGCAACTAAACACCGTCTGCATCCTAGTATATATATATATATAACTAGAAAAAGAGATTTTGAGTGAGAAGTTCTCACCGATAGCTAATCCAATCATCTCGACTCTTCTTAAGAAGAAATCTTCGTTGTTCTCGCCTTTTGTCACTTTCGTTGCCCGTAGCCACTACATATATAAAAATCGAATTTTTACTTCGCTATTCAATATATAAAAATGGAATTTTTACTTCGCTATTCAATATATAAAAATCATATTTTTACTTCGCTATTCAATATATAAAAATCATATTTTTACTTCGCTATTCAATATATAAAAATCATATTTTTACTTCGCTATTCAATATATAAAAATCATATCTTTAATATCTACATCATATAAAAATCTTATCTTCTATAAGTTAAAAATAGGATTTTTATTCTCTCTATAATATAAAAATCATATTTTTATTTACTTCATATGTCAAAAATCATAGAAGCTTTAAAGCAGAGAAAACTCACATATTGTAACAACCCGGAAAATCTGGGCCAGTTTAAAATTTTTATTTTGGCAATTTTAGCGAATTTTGATTATTTAAAATGAATTATTTTAAATAAAATGTACGAGAAATTTATTTTGAATATAATTCGAACGTATATATTATACGCGTCGTCGTTAGAATATAAATAATTATATATAATTATAAATAGAATTGAAAATGGCGCGGTAGTTCGATAATTCGATTTCAAACTTCAATTGAATGTACCGGGTGCAAAACAATCCGGATTTTAGTGAAACCAAAAATAATGGGATCTAATTGATAATATCTTTCCAACAAATCCGAATAATCAAGATTTCATAGCGGGAATCAAAAGATATGTCCAGTTGAAATTTCTGAATAGTCGCTATGGAATTCAGGCCCTTAAAAATGGACATTTTGCTTATGACCTCGGATTTCGACGAAACCAGTTTTGTTGGGTCCGTGATGTCAAGTTATTGCTAGGTTTCAAATTTCATAATTTTTCGAATCAATATGTGAGCGTGGCAAAGGAAAACGCGTTTGACCAGTTTCAGTTGATTTTAATCGACTGGAAATTGGCCATTTTTCCAACGGTCTCAGAATTCGACGAAACTAGTTTTGTTAGGATCGTATCATCAATACGAAGCTAGAAAATATTTTTCAGGAATTTTTCTAGTTAGTATGTGACCCCGGTAATTTGAAATGTACGTTTAAAATTCAATATAGCGATTTAAATGTAAGTTCAACGGAAACTGATTGCGACTATCGAATCAACCTACGATACATATCCCATTGTGTTCAGGATGGGGGTATAACGCTAGGGGCGACAGGCAGTAGGCCTCGTTTAGAGGTCATATGAAAAAGTCAACATTTAGGAAAAAAAAAAAAAGGAAATCCTTCTCTCTCCCCTCCCCCTTATTTCATTCTGCCCCCCCCCCATTTCTTCACTCGATTTACAGAAAAAAAAAAAACGCTGTGAACTAAATTCAACTTCCTAAGTGAAAATCAAAAGGCAAGAGAAGGGCTTTCGATCCCCATGGATGTGATCGGTTCTCAGGGTTAGTTGTGCTCGAATTTCGAGCTTATAGCCCTGGCGTTCGTGCGTCGTTTTAAGGGCCAGGGGGGCGTTGAATCTGGTATGGCTCAAGGGGATGGACGGCGGCGTGTAGATGAACGACAAGGCAGAGTTGGATGGAGGTCCGGTCCCCCAAATAGGCGGCGGCGCGCATCTGGTTGAAGGAGGAGCGTTTTGGGTCACGGTTCTCAGGCTAAAACAGAGAAGAAAGGTTTTAACTTCTTTTTATGAAATTTATAGTTTATAAAATCTGAAATTTATAGTTTATAAAATCTGAAATTTATAGTTTATAAAATCTGAAATTTATAGTTTATAAAATCTGAAATTTATAGTTTATAAAATCTGGAATTTATAGTTTATAAAATCTGGAATTTATAGTTTATAAAATCTGGAATTTATAGTTTATAAAATCTGAAAATTTATAGTTTATAAAATCTGAAAATTTATAGTTTAAAAAATCTGAAAATTTATAGTTTATAAAATCTGAAAATTTATAGTTTATAAAATCTGATTTTTATATATTAAACTTCGGATTAAAAATGTGATTTTTATATATTGAACTTCGGATTAAAAATGTGATTTTTATATATTGAACTTCGGATTAAAAATGTGATTTTTATATATTGAACTTCGGATTAAAAATGTGATTTTTATATGTTGAACTTCGGATTAAAAATATGATTTTTATATGTTGAACTTCGATATAAAAATATGATTTTTATATATTGAACTTCGGATTGAAAATTCGATTTTTATATATTGAATAGCGAAGTAAAAATTCGATTTTTATATATTGAATAGCGAAGTAAAAAGTCGATTTTTATATATGTAGTGGCTACAGCAACGAAGATGACGAGGATGCGATAGCGATGAAGATTTCTATCAATGAAGTGCCGTGGAGCTAGGATAGCTATAAGTGAGAATTTCTCACTCTTCAATTTATTTTCTAGTTATATATATATACTTGGATGCAGACGGTGCTAGTAGCACCCGACACAATCGTCCACAGACCATGGACTTGTTTGTTTGGTTGCATAGATTAGTTGAATTATTTGTTTGAATTGAATTGTTTGGTAAGATGAAATTGATTTGATTGATGTGTGAATGGCGTGGGCCTTCACTAGACCGGGGATAAGGCTAGGCCTCGTCCCGTTTCTAGTATCATGCCGTTATGCCGCCGAAATTTTCTAAAATATGTTAGAAAATAAAAATATCATTTTATTGTGTAAATGAATAATAGAAATTCATATGTTGGAATAAAATGTTTTATCGTTAAAAATATAATTTTTAACGTGAATATGAATATAGTGAAAGTGAATAAAATAAAATATTCATTTACAAACCAGACGGTTTGTTTATGTACACCTATTTGAAGGACATAGATTGGGACGATAAATTTTACACATCGCCCAACTGCACAAATAAAATCTTTGTTTGATTGTTTGAAAACCCCCACACGGGTGTTGGGATGAAATTTGAAGTTCACTCATCCTGATTGATTAAATATGTCGATCGATTGATTGACAGGCTGTTATAAGCGTTGAATATCTATATTTGATGCTTATACAGTGTAGTGCACTTTGGTTGATGGTTGATTATTTTTCAATGCTATTATATACATGTGTTGTATGGAAATCCATATAATTAACTTTATATGGTAATTGATTGGGCCTCATTCCATTTTGAAAAATAAAGAATATTATAAAATAAAAGTTCATGTGTTGACAGTACTCATTCATTGAGATTGGTCATGTGTTGAACGAAATATTTTAATAATAAAATTTACATCTTTTTCAATATAAAATAAAAGTTCATGTGTTGACAGTACTCATTCATTGAGATTGGTCATGTGTTGAACGAAATATTTTAGTAATAAAATTTACATCTTTTTCAATATAAAATAAAAGTTCATGTGTTGACAGTACTCATCCATTGAGATTGGTCATGTGTTGAACGAAATATTTTGATAATAAGAACTATTTTTGAAAAAGAAATATTTGAAATAGAATATTGAAAAATAGAAATTTATGAAGCTGTGTTGATTAGATTGACGCCATTTTGACGTGAACGATATTTATATCGATTTTAAACGATTTCGAAATGAAATGAATTGAAAACGATTTCGAAATGAATTGAATTGAAAACGATTTCGAAATGAATTGAATTGAAAACGATTTCGAAATGAATTGAAAATGAATTCAAATTGAATTGAAAACGAATTGAAATGAATTCAAATTGAATTGAAATTTGAATTGAATAGAAATGAATTTTGAAACGAATTTATAAAGAAGAATTCAATTTTGATTTGAATTGAAAAGGAAGTTGAAATTGCTTTTGAAACGAATTTAAAACTATTTATATAATTCGTTTTAAATAGAAATCGACGAAATATATATATTATATATTATATATATAATATAATGGCCTGAATAGAACGCGCCGCGCCGCGGCAGTTCGCGAATTTCGACCATTTATTTCAAACGGACATTACGGGAGATCCGACCGTCGGATTCTCCTAAAACCGGAACCGGTGGGTTCGTATCGAAAAGAGCTTTCTAATGAATATTAGAAATTTGAAATCTAACGGTTGGATTTGGAATTATGTCCGAATCAAATTCGAAAAAGGTCGTTGTAAGTGCAGTTCGATGGCCATTGATGGAAATCGACTGTACGGGCCTTGATAAAATTATTAAAAATAGTAATAATTTGTGTAAAATCATAAGAAATGATTTAGAAAGAATTGGGATGAAAAACTCCATATTAGAAAAGATAAAAATAGATTTTTATCGAAATGAACTGGTTTTGAACTAGAATTATAATTCTATTTATTTTTAAATAAATAAATTGAATTTAAAAAGGGTTTTGAAAATAACCAGAATATCCAATGATTGCATTGGAGTGGATTTGAATCGAAATTGTCTTCGGAATATTTCGATGTTGGAATTCGTGATTATACAGGTGTTGTTATGGAAATTTGAAAGATATATATTTATATCGTTATTTCCAATACGACATTTGTTAGTCGTAGAATTTGATATTGAATATAAGTCGATATATTTTCTATTCAGAGCCTTGTATTGAATATCGAATGTGATTTGGGTTTGTCGTGAATGGTGTCTTCACTAACACTGTTCTTGAACCCAGTTGAGAAAAGATTAAATCTTTTTATTTAGATTTAATGAAGTGTACCAATTAAATAATATTTAATTGAAATTGAATTGATATTGATTTTTGGGTTTATCGTGAACAGTGTTTTAAATAACACTCGTTCTTTAACCCGATAATTAATGGAAGGTGACTTTGGATTTATCGTGAACCGCGTTTTAAATGACGCGGATTCTTTAACCCAGTTAAAGATTAAAACTAAGTGAAGTTTTAATGAATCTTTAATTAGATTGAAATGATCGAAAATGGAGTATCACCAGTTTTGCTCCAGGCGATAGTTAAATCTTTAATTAGATTTGAACGTGAAATGGTAATTGAATTTACCGATAACACTGTGGTGTTAGATATGAAGTATTACCAGTTTTACTTCATGGGATGAATAGGTTGGGATTGGGAAATTAAAACAAATGATTACTTCAGTAAGTTTCGTTAATCCCGACTAGTTTGAATTGATATTCAAAAATAGATTAAGGAATAAATTCAAGAAATTTGTCTTGGATAAAATTAATGGGAACATTTTCCTATGAATGTGAAATTTAGAAACTAACTGTCGGTTGGCCAAGTAGAATGGTTTTCTGGATATTGATCTGATGTTGGTTTCGGCCTTCGGGGTTAATATTTGGGGAATTATTCTCTTGATTAATTTACGGTTAGTGACTAATGAATTGGAATGAGGCGTATGTTGTGTTTGTGTAACACTTTTATAAAATATACGCGAGTTATTCGGAAAGACCGGGTTTATCCCATTCTGAATAACTGATACGACGATAAGTCGAAGATGAAGACGATGGTCGAAGACCGGAGGTCTTCACGTCGTTTGGGTGATAACTGATGATCTTGATTGGGCTGTACACCCAAGAAGATGGAAACAGTTTGTGATCGTCCAGACGTACTTGGAGATCGATGGATGTGCGGGGTACTAGGTGCGTCCGGTTTCGTTCAGACCCAGAACGGATTTTTAAATGGACTGTGTGTCTGACATTGGATTTTAGTCCGTGTGATTGATCTCTATTAAATATATATCTGTTTGGCGGCGGAGAATTTATTCTCTTGCTTAACGCCCTTCTCTGAGACGTACGAGCTCAGGAGTTATATATTGATGGATATCAAACGCATGGAGTGAATTGCCTGTGTGGCATGCCTAAGTGGCAATTGATCGAGGCTTCTGTTGAAAAGCAAAGTCTTGTGGTGATGATCAAAGCAAGGCCTTTGTGGCGTAGCTTTGTGTAACGTTTACCTCGCGTGTTTCACACCCGGTATGAACCAAAAACGGGAGACGGACCTCAGGGAGGACTTGCGTTTCTTTCTAGCTAAAAGTGGCGTCAGTGGTTTTACACGCCCTGACGAGTTTGACTTATGTGGTTGTTGCTATTGCGAGGCGCCTCGGATTGATCGGTCGTTCTCGAACCGATGGAGTCATTCGTTGGCTCGTTTGCGCCCCAAAGGGCGGGGAGACGTATTGTTCAGGCATAATAATCCACATCGGTGGACCGGCCCTGACGATCCAGGGGGCAGTTGCGGCTGTTCCTGAGACATGGTAGGCTAGATTGTCTCGAATCGGTTGAGGACTATCTTTTGCCTCGGTTCATGACGGAAATCCAATTTCCAAATACGTGATCTTGCGGTTTTAGTTGTAATCCTATGTATGGCGACTTAGTGGGATGGGGCGCTCATGCCGCCTATGATTGATACTTATGATTTGAAGTTGTTTTATACTCTATGCACTTACTATAGTATCAAATGATTTGTTTTAAACGTATCAAGCTTTCTTGGCTGTTATAAGGTAAAAACCCTATCCCCCGGCTTGCGTTGCATTGTGTGATAGGACCTGGGTCTTATAACAGCTTCATTTTTCTTTATTTAGCATTGCGCTGTTTGTTTTATGCACTGGTATTCTTGGGAGGAAACCCGTTCCGTGTTATACGGCGTGGTCCCTTGATTTACCTAACTTTAAAAACAAAGATTAATAACTGTTTTAGTTCTCACACCAGTCACATGACTGACCTGGAGTTTATTGTTTTAACCTAAACTCTGGGTGCCCCTATTTTGACACGGGCAGCTAGAAGTTTCGGTTTTGCAGATTTATATTCACAGGATCCTGGTTTACAGCTGGAACGATATCCGGAAAGCTTTGTATCCGTATATCTCCTTCTAGTTGTGTATTGTATTATTTTCCGCTGCTATGTATTTAAATGTAATTTAAATCTCTGATATTTCTGTGTACTATTCATTTATACTCTGTATATTCTTGTAATCTGATGCACTGTTGTAATATTCAGTGAAAAGTTCTTTATTATGGGTTCTGTTTTGTCGTGTTCTCAAATGATAGGGCGTTTCGAAAGGCCTGGATCGGTTTAGCGACTGGTTCGGACCGAGCGAAATTCCTTCTCGTCACAGTTGGTATCAGAGCTTTGGTTTACAAAGCTCAGAGAACAAGGCACATTAGAACCTTACGAAAGAATTCATCAGATATTGGATTAGTAATATCCAATGAGAACGACTCGTTAGAGATAGGATCAGTAGTATCCTAGAACGAGTGTGAAGAGTATATTTTTCAAATGAAAACAATTTTTGTTTTGAAAATCTAAATCAACAATTCGTATTTGATTATTTATTTATATTAATGTGGACAATCCAGTATATATAGATTTTGCGTATACGTCTGATCCGCGTGTATTCGAAGTTTTAATATATTGGATAGATATAGCATCACACTCTAGTCGCCCGAAGATGGTACTGATGATTGTCATGACATCATCAGTATTTATGTTCGTGTTTCGAAGGTGTGATTTTCTATATATTTCCATTAGGCTGGTGTGAGAACCAAAACTAATATAGTTAGAACACATTGTTGTGAATTGGCATTAAAAACGTGATTTTTTGTATATGTATCAAAATTATGAATTTGAAACGCTAATTCACTAATTGATTGATGTTTGTGTTGTTTGTTTATTTGTTTGATAATTTTGGAACCATTATGTCTAACTGTATCAAATATTGAATTATATTGAAAATTGGTCGCATTAGCTTGCATGTACATATATATCATTGAACAGGTTATAGCAAGGAGGCTAGAGCCAAAGAATAAAATTTGTTTGCCCGACAAATAGGTACATGTTTACTACATAATTTCCTGTTTTGTTTGGGTGATGATGATTTTGTGAGCCTATTGGCTAGCCGCTTGGCTTTTTCTTTTTCTTTTTGAGATCTGAAGGACCGGGGAAGCTATTTGAAATTCCCCGATGCTCCCATTGCAGGGGAGGTTATGGCGAAATTTTTCGAAAATTTAGGGAGTTAGCCAAATTTTTGAAAATTTGAAAATTCTCATAAACTGAAAAGTTGGAGAATGGAAGCCAGATTGAACGTAGAGCTGAATGATCAAACCACTTTCGACTTTGTTCCTTTTCGGGGACGAAAAGTTTTAAGTGGGGGAGATTGTAACAACCCGGAAAATCTGGGCCAGTTTAAAATTTTTATTTTGGCAATTTTAGCGAATTTTGATTATTTAAAATGAATTATTTTAAATAAAATGTACGAGAAATTTATTTTGAATATAATTCGAACGTATATATTATACGCGTCGTCGTTAGAATATAAATAATTATATATAATTATAAATAGAATTGAAAATGGCGCGGTAGTTCGATAATTCGATTTCAAACTTCAATTGAATGTACCGGGTGCAAAACAATCCGGATTTTAGTGAAACCAAAAATAATGGGATCTAATTGATAATATCTTTCCAACAAATCCGAATAATCAAGATTTCATAGAGGGAATCAAAAGATATGTCCAGTTGAAATTTCTGAATAGTCGCTATGGAATTCAGGCCCTTAAAAATGGACATTTTGCATATGACCTCGGATTTCGACGAAACCAGTTTTGTTGGGTCCATGATGTCACGTTATTGCTAGGTTTCAAATTTCATAATTTTTCGAATCAATATGTGAGCGTGGCAAAGGAAAACGCGTTTGACCAGTTTCAGTTGATTTTAATCGACTGGAAATTGGCCATTTTTCCAACGGTCTCAGAATTCGACGAAACTAGTTTTGTTAGGATCGTATCGTCAATACGAAGCTAGAAAATATTTTTCAGGAATTTTTCTAGTTAGTATGTGACCCCGGTAATTTGAAATGTACGTTTAAAATTCAATATAGCGATTTAAATGTAAGTTCAACGGAAACTGATTGCGACTATCGAATCAACCTACGATACATATCCCATTGTGTTCAGGATGGGGCTATAACACTAGGGGCGACAGGCGGTAGGCCTCGTTTAGAGGTCATATGAAAAAGTCAACATTTAGGAAAAAAAAAAATGGAAATCCTTCTCTCTCCCCTCCCCCTTATTTCATTCTGGCCCCCCCATTTCTTCACTCGATTTACAGAAATAAAAAAAAAACGCGGTGAACTAAATTCAACTTCCTAAGTGAAAATCAAAAGGCAAGAGGAGGGCTTTCGATCCCCATGGATGTGATCGGTTCTCAGGGTTAGTTGTGCTCGAATTTCGAGCTTATAGCCCTGGCGTTCGTGCGTCGTTTTAAGGGCCAGGGGGGCGTCGAATCTGGTGTGGCTCAAGGGGATGGACGGCGGCGTGTAGATGAACGACATGGCAGAGTTGGATGGAGGTCCGGTCCCCCAAATAGGCGGCGGCGCGCATCTGGTTGAAGGAGGAGCGTTTTGGGTCACGGTTCTCAGGCTAAAACAGAGAAGAAAGGTTTTAACTTCTTTTTATGAAATTTATAGTTTATAAAATCTGAAATTTATAGTTTATAAAATCTGAAATTTATAGTTTATAAAATCTGGAATTTATAGTTTATAAAATCTGGAATTTATAGTTTATAAAATCTGAAAATTTATAGTTTATAAAATCTGAAAATTTATAGTTTATAAAATCTGATTTTTATATATTAAACTTCGGATTAAAAATGTGATTTTTATATATTGAACTTCGGATTAAAAATGTGATTTTTATATATTGAACTTCGGATTAAAAATGTGATTTTTATATATTGAACTTCGGATTAAAAATGTGATTTTTATATATTGAACTTCGGATTAAAAATGTGATTTTTATATGTTGAACTTCGGATTAAAAATATGATTTTTATATATTGAACTTCGATATAAAAATATGATTTTTATATATTGAACTTCGGATTGAAAATTCGATTTTTATATATTGAATAGCGAAGTAAAAATTCGATTTTTATATATTGAATAGCGAAGTAAAAAGTCGATTTTTATATATGTAGTGGCTACAGCAACGAAGATGACGAGGATGCGATAGCGATGAAGATTTCTATCAATGAAGTGCCGTGGAGCTAGGATAGCTATAAGTGAGAATTTCTCACTCTTCAATTTATTTTCTAGTTATATATATATATACTAGGATGCAGACGGTGCTTAGTAGCACCCGACACAATCGTCCACAGACCATGGACTTGTTTGTTTGGTTGCATAGATTAGTTGAATTATTTGTTTGAATTGAATTGTTTGGTATGATGAAATTGATTTAATTGATGTGTGAATGGCGTGGGCCTTCACTAGACCGGGGATAAGGCTAGGCCTCGTCCCGTTTCTAGTATCATGCCGTTATGCCGCCGAAATTTTCTAAAATATGTTAGAAAATAAAAATATCATTTTATTGTGTAAATGAATTATAGAAATTCATATGTTGGAATAAAATGTTTTATCGTTAAAAATATAATTTTTAACGTGAATATGAATATAGTGAAAGTGAATAAAATAAAATATTCATTTACAAACCAGACGGTTTGTTTATGTACACCTATTTGAAGGACATAGATTGGGACGATAAATTTTACACATCGCCCAACTGCACAAATAAAATCTTTGTGATTGTTTGAAAACCCCACACGGGTGTTGGGATGAAATTTGAAGTTCACTCATCCTGATTGATTAAATATGTCGATCGATTGATTGACAGGCTGTTATAAGCGTTGAATATCTATATTTGATGCTTATACAGTGTAGTGCACTTTGGTTGATGGTTGATTATTTTTCAATGCTATTATATACATGTGTTGTATGGAAATCCATATAATTAACTTTATATGGTAATTGATTGGGCCTCATTCCATTTTGAAAAATAAAGAATATTATAAAATAAAAGTTCATGTGTTGACAGTACTCATTCATTGAGATTGGTCATGTGTTGAACGAAATATTTTAATAATAAAATTTACATCTTTTTCAATATAAAATAAAAGTTCATGTGTTGACAGTACTCATTCATTGAGATTGGTCATGTGTTGAACGAAATATTTTAGTAATAAAATTTACATCTTTTTCAATATAAAATAAAAGTTCATGTGTTGACAGTACTCATCCATTGAGATTGGTCATGTGTTGAACGAAATATTTTGATAATAAGAACTATTTTTGGAAAAGAAATATTTGAAATAGAATATTGAAAAATAGAAATTTATGAAGCCGTGTTGATTAGATTGACGCCATTTTGATGTGAACGATATTTATATCGATTTTAAACGATTTCGAAATGAAATGAATTGAAAACGATTTCGAAATAAATTGAATTGAAAACGATTTCGAAATGAATTGAATTGAAAACGATTTCGAAATGAATTGAATTGAAAACGATTTCGAAATGAATTGAAAACGAATTCAAATTGAATTGAAAACGAATTGAAATGAATTCAAATTGAATTGAAATTTGAATTGAATAGAAATGAATTTTGAAACGAATTTATAAAGAAGAATTCAATTTTGATTTGAATTGAAAAGGAAGTTGAAATTGCTTTTGAAACGAATTTAAAACTATTTATATAATTCGTTTTAAATAGAAATCGACGAAATATATATTATATATATTATATATATAATATAATGGCCTGAATAGAACGCGCCGCGCCGCGGCAGTTCGCGAATTTCGACCATTTATTTCAAACGGACATTACGGGAGATCCGATCGTCGGATTCTCCTAAAACCGGAACCGGTGGGTTCGTATCGAAAAGAGCTTTCTAATGAATATTAGAAATTTGAAATCTAACGGTTGGATTTGGAATTATGTCCGAATCAAATTCAAAAAAGGTCGTTGTAAGTGCAGTTCGATGGCCATTGATGGAAATCGACTGTACGGGCCTTGATAAAATTATTAAAAATAGTAATAATTTGTGTAAAATCATAAGAAATGATTTAGAAAGAATTGGGATGAAAAACTCCATATTAGAAAAGATAAAAATAGATTTTTATCGAAATGAACTGGTTTTGAACTAGAATAATAATTCTATTTATTTTTAAATAAATAAATTGAATTTAAAAAGGGTTTTGAAAATAACCAGAATATCCAATGATTGCATTGGAGTGGATTTGAATCGAAATTGTCTTCGGAATATTTCGATGTTGGAATTCGTGATTATACAGGTGTTGTTATGGAAATTTGAAAGATATATATTTATATCGTTATTTCCAATACGACATTTGTTAGTCGTAGAATTTGATATTGAATATAAGCCGATATATTTTCTATTCAGAGCCTTGTATTGAATATCGAATGTGATTTGGGTTTGTCGTGAATGGTGTCTTCACTAACACTGTTCTTGAACCCAGTTGGGAAAAGATTAAATCTTTTTATTTAGATTTAATGAAGTGTACCAATTAAATAATATTTAATTGAAATTGAATTGATATTGATTTTTGGGTTTATCGTGAACAGTGTTTTAAATAACACTCGTTCTTTAACCCGATAATTAATGGAAGGTGACTTTGGGTTTATCGTGAACCGCGTTTTAAATGACGCGGATTCTTTAACCCAGTTAAAGATTAAAACTAAGTGGAGTTTTAATGAATCTTTAATTAGATTGAAATGATCGAAAATGGAGTATCACCAGTTTTGCTCCAGGCGATAGTTAAATCTTTAATTAGATTTGAACGTGAAATGGTAATTGAATTTACCGATAACACTGTGGTGTTAAATATGAAGTATTACCAGTTTTACTTCATGGGATGAATAGGTTGGGATTGGGAAATTAAAACAAATGATTACTTCGGTAAGTTTCGTTAATCCCGACTAGTTTGAATTGATATTCAAAAATAGATTAAGGAATAAATTCAAGAAATTTGTCTTGGATAAAATTAATGGGAACATTTTCCTATGAATGTGAAATTTAGAAACTAACTGTCGGTTGGCCAAGTAGAATGGTTTTCTGGATATTGATCTTATGTTGGTTTCGGCCTTCGGGGTTAATATTTGGGGAATTATTTTCTTGATTAATTTACGGTTAGTGACTAATGAATTGGAATGAGGCGTATGTTGTGTTTGTGTAACACTTTTATAAAATATACGCGAGTTATTCGGAAAGACCGGGTTTATCCCATTCTGAATAACTGATACGACGATAAGTCGAAGATGAAGACGATGGTCGAAGACCGGAGGTCTTCACGTCGTTTGGGTGATAACTGATGATCTTGATTGGGATGTACACCCAAGAAGATGGAAACAGTTGGTGATCGTCCAGACGTACTTGGAGATCGATGGATGTGCGGGGTACTAGGTGCCTCCGGTTTCGTTCAGACCCAGAACGGACTTGTAAATGGACTGTGTGTCTGACATTGGATTTTAGTCCGTGTGATTGATCTCTATTAAATATATATCTGTTTGGCGGCGGAGAATTTATTCTCTTGCTTAACGCCCTTCTCTGAGACGTACGAGCTCAGGGGTTATATATTGATGGATATCAAACGCATGGAGTGAATTGCCTGTGTGGCATGACTAAGTGGCAATTGATCGAGGCTTCTGTTGAAAAGAAAAGTCTTGTGGTGATGATCAAAGCAAGGCCTTTGTGGCGTAGCTTTGTGTAACGTTTACCTCGCGTGTTTCACACCCGGTATGAACCAAAAACGGGAGACGGACCTCAGGGAGGACTTGCGTTTCTTTCTAGCTAAAAGTGGCGTCAGTGGTTTTACACGCCCTGACGAGTTTGACTTATGTGGTTGTTGCTGTTGCGAGGCGCCTCGGATTGATCGGTCGTTCTCGAACCGATGGAGTCATTCGTTGGCTCGTTTGCGCCCCAAAGGGCGGGGAGACGTATTGTTCAGGCATAATAATCCACATCGGTGGACCGGCCCTGACGATCCAGGGGGCAGTTGCGGCTGTTCCTGAGACATGGTAGGCTAGATTGTCTCGAATCGGTTGAGGACTATCTTTTGCCTCGGTTCATGACGGAAATCCAATTTCCAAATACGTGATCTTGCGGTTTTAGTTGTAATCCTATATATGGCGACATAGTGGGATGGGGCGCTCATGCCGCCTATGATTGATACTTATGATTTGAAGTTGTTTTATACACTATGCACTTACTATAGTATCAAATGATTTGTTTTAAACGTATCAAGCATTCTTGGCTGTTATAAGGTAAAAACCCTATCCCCCGGCTTTCGTTGCATTGTGTGATAGGACCTGGGTCTTATAACAGCTTCATTTTTCTTTATTTAGCATTGCGCTGTTTGTTTTATGCACTGGTATTCTTGGGAGGAAACCCGTTCCGTGTTATACGGCGTGGTCCCTTGATTTACCTAACTTTAAAAACAAAGATTAATAACTGTTTTAGTTCTCACACCAGTCACATGACTGACCTGGAGTTTATTGTTTTAACCTAAACTCTGGGTGCCCCTATTTTGACACGGGCAGCTAGTAGTTTCGGTTTTGCAGATTTATATTCACAGGATCCTGGTTTACAGCTGGAACGATATCCGGAAAGCTTTGTATTCGTATATCTCCTTCTAGTTGTGTATTGTATTATTTTCCGCTGCTATGTATTTAAATGTAATTTAAATCTCTGATATTTCTGTGTACTATTCATTTATACTCTGTATATTCTTGTAATCTGATGCACTGTTGTAATATTCAGTGAAAAGTTCTTTAGTATGGGTTCTGTTTTGTCGTGTTCTCAAACGATAGGGCGTTTCGAACGGCCTGGATCGGTTTAGCGACTGGTTCGGACCGAGCGAAATTCCTTCTCGTCACACATATTTTCTATCGTCCGGATTTGTTGTTCTGGCTCTAGAATTTGCAAACGAGCTTCAATCTTCACACCATCTTTTTTTTAGCACAAGCACGCCATTCTGAACAACTTTTGCCTAGTGGTCTTCTTGCCGAAAATGTGCCATTTCGCCGGAAATCGTGAAAAGACAGCATTTTGACAGTGTTTGAACAGCAGACTTCGGACGCGTTTTCCCGACAACTCCGCAATGCAAAATAGGACTTATCATATACCAAATCGAAGAGAAAATCGTGCTCTTCGACTTTGGTCTTGAGGAACTTTGGCTATAAACGCACGGTTTGGAAGTTATTCACGAAATGGTGACAGGGTGTTTTATGCAAAACGGGAATTTTGGTGAAAATGGATTTTTGGATGTAGCGGGGCCCACGGCCGGAATTGAGGAGGGGGAAGGGGCCGCCGGACCTGATGTGGCATGGGGAGTCGGCTAAGGGGCGGCGGCGGTGGTGGTGGGGCCCGTGGTGGTGGTGGTGGCTTAGGGCTTTGCATTTGAAGAGAGAAAGAGGAGGAGAGAGAGAGGAGGAGGAAGAGGAGGAGGAGGGGAGGAGGAGGAGGGGGAGCGGCGGCTCGCCGGAGGCTGGTGGTGGGCGGTGGAGGAGGGGCAGCGGCATGGTGGGGGAGGAGGCCATTTTTGAGTTTTTGTGGAGGAAGGAGGAAAAGTGAATTTATGAAATAGAAAAGGAGGAAAAGTGATTATATGCTAGTTTCTCGCATATCGCCTGAACGCTAGCGATCTCCGATGGCCGCGAATTTCGGACACGAGATAGTAGACGTGAAGACGAGTCCAACGAAACAAGTTTCATCGAATTCCGAGTTCGTTTGACCTTCCGTTAAAAATCATAAAAATGCTCAGATAAGCTCTAAAAATGCGATTTTGGCGCACCTTTTCTTCTCGCACGCTCACGTGCTAACTCAAAAAAATCAAGTCCTCTTGGATTTAACCATTATTAGATGATACGAATCTAGATAAAAAATAGAATTGAATTCCGAGGTCATATCAATAATGTTCCTTTGTAAAATGACTGCTCGTTTTGCCTTGAACTATTTTAGCTCGCATGGCCACATACTAACTCCGTTCGACGCGCCATTTGGAACTCCACCATGATTTGTCATTATGAATCCATAAAAATTTATCTCGTCGAATTCTGAGCTCGTATGCAAAATTTCACTTTTTAAGAGCTATGTATTGTTAACCGAACAACTCCAGCACATAGCCACTATTCCGGATATCGGAATATATCGAAGCTTATACTTTTCGGAGTTCTAAAAGACATTTTGAACTCAATGGAATTGGTTTCGAGTCCAAATTCATCCGTATGCAAAATATGACTTTTTGGCGCCGTATGTAATTTACATAGCGACTATTCTGAATTTTCAACCGGGCATAACTTTTTATTCCCGCTATGAAATTTCGATTTTTCGGATTCGTTGGAAAGATATCATCAATTAGATCCTATTGTTTTTGGTTTCACTAAAATCCGGATTGTTTTGCACCCGCTACATTCAATTGAAGTTTGAAATCGAATTATCGAACTACCGCGCCATTTTCAATTCTATTAATAATTATATATAAATATTTATATTCTAACGACGACGCGTATAATATATACGTTCTATTCTATTCAAAATAATTTCCTCGTTGTTATTATTTAAAATAATCTATTTTAAATATTCAAAATTCACTAAGATTGCCAAAATAAAATTTTTAAACTGGCTCAGAATTTCCGGGTTATTACAATAGCCCGTCCTTCCAACAATTACATTTATTTTTTAACTACTGTAAAGGGCTGGTTTTTGCAGCACCTAATCCAAACGATTCATCATCTTTTATATTTGTCGATCTACCCCTACTACGCTTAAACTACCCATATGTGACGGCAAGGAATTTCGCTCGGTCCGAACCAGTCGCTAAACCGATCCAGGCCGTTCGAAACGCCCTATCGTTTGAGAACACGACAAAACAGAACGCATACAGAAGAACATTTCACTGTATATTACAACAATGCATCAGATTACAAGAATATACAGAGTATAAAAGAATATTACACAGAAATATCAGAGATTTAAATTACATTTAAATACATAGCAGCGGAAAATAATACAATACACAACTAGAAGGAGATATACGGATACAAAGCTTTCCGGATATCGTTCCAGCTGTAAACCAGGATCCTATGAATATAAATCTGCAAAACCAAAACTACTAGCTGCCCGTGTCAAAATAAGGGCACCCAGAGTTTAGGTTAAAACAATAAACTCCAGGTCAGTCATGGGACTGGTGTGAGAACTAAAACAGTTATTAATCTTTATTTCAAAGTTAGGTAAAACAAGGGACCACGCCGCTAACGCGGAACGGGTTTCCTCCCAAGAATACCAGTGCATAAAACAAACAGCGCAATGCTAAATAAAGAAAAATGAAGCTGTTATAAGAACCAGGTCCTATCACACAATGCAACGCAAGCCGGGGGATAGGGTTTTCCCTTATAACAGCCAAAGAATGCTTGATACGTTTTAAAACAAATCATTTGATACTATTATAAGTGCATAGTGTATAAAACAACTTCAAATCATAAGTATCAATCATAGGCGGCATGGGTACCATATATCATGTCGCCATATATAGGTTTACAAATAAAACCGCAAATGTCACGTATTTGGAAATTGGATTTCCATCTATGAACCGAGGCAAAAGATAGTCCTCAACCGATTCGAGACTGCCTAGCCCGAGTCTCAGGCAAGCGCGCAGGCAAGCCTTGGAGCGACAGGGCCGGTCCACCGATGTGGATTATTATACCTGAGCACTACGTTTCGCCGCCCTTTGGGGCGTAAGCGAGCCAACGAATGACTCCATCGGACCCGGATCGTCCGATCTAACCGAGGCGCCTCGCAACAGCAACAACCACATAAGTCAAACTCGTCAGGGCGTGTAAAACCACTGACGCCACTTCTAGCTAGGAGGAAACGCAGGCCCTCCCTGAGGTCCGTCTCCCGTTTTTGGTTCATACCGGGTGTGAAACACGCGAGGTAAACGTTACACAAAGCTACGCCACAAAGGCCGTGCTTTGATCATCACCACAAGACTTTGCTTTTCAACAGAAGCCTTGTTCATTTGCATCTTAGCATGCCACACAGGCAAACCATCCTATGCAACCGATATCAGTCACACAGAATGAAATCCGATGTCAGACACACAGTCCATTTACAAGTCTGTCCTGGGTCTGAACGAAACCGGAGGCACCTAGTACCCCGCATATCCATCGATCTCCAAGTACGTCTGGACGATCACTAACTGTTTCCATCTTCTTGGGTGTACAGCCCAATCAAGATCATCAGTAATTACCCAAACGACGTGAAGACCTCCGGTCTTCGACCGTCGTCTTCATCTTCGACTTATCGTCGTATCAGTTATTCAAAATGGGATAAACCCGGTCTTTCCGAATAACTCGCGTATATTTTATAAAAGTGCTACACAAACACAACATACGCCTCATTCCAATTCATTAGTCACTAACCGTAAATTAATCAAGAGAAAAATTCCCCAAATATTAACCCCGAAGGCCGAAACCAACATCAGATCAATATCCAGAAAACCATTCTGCTTAGCTAACCGACAGTTAATTTCTAAATTTCACATTCATAGGGAAAGATTCCCATTAATTTTATCAAAGATAAATTCCTTGAATTTATTCTTTAATCTACTTTTGAATATCAATTCAAACTAGTCGGGATTAGCGAACCTTACCGAAGTAATCATTTGTTTTAATTTCCCAATCCCAACCTATTCATCCCATGAAGTAAAACTGGTTATACTTCATATCTAACACCACGGTGTTATCGGTAAATTCAATTACCATTTCACGTTCAAATCTAATTAAAGATTTAACTATCGCCTGGAGCAAAACTGGTGATACTCCATTTCGATTATTTCAATCTAATTAAAGATTCATTAAAACTCCACTTAGTTTTAATCTGTGACTGGGTTAAATAATCAGTGTCATTTAAAACACGGTTCACGATAAACCCAAAATCACATCACATTTCAATCAGTCCCTAATTGTAAATTAGCAAGTGAGCAATTCCCTAAGTATGAATCCCGAAGGCCGAAACCAACATCAGATCAATACCTCGGAAACTATTCAACTTAACTAATCTCCAGTTAGTTTCTGATTTTCTTAACTCCTTTAGGTCTAAGAACTGTATTATTGAAGATACCGTTCACGACAACCCAAAATCACATTTCATCAATGATCGGGTTAAAGAACGAGTGTTATTTAAAACACTGTCCACGATAAACCCAAAAATCAATATCGATTCAATTCCAATTAAATATATTTAATTGGTACACTTCATTAAATCTAAATAAAAAGATTTAATCTTTTCTCAACTGGGTTCAAGAACAGTGTTAGTGAAGACACCATTCACGACAAACCCAAATCACATTTGACATTAAATACAAGGCTCTGAATAGAAAATATCCCGGCTTATATTCAATATCAAATTCTACGATTAACAAATGTCGTATTGGAAATAACGATATAAATATATATCTTTCAAATTTCCATAACAACATCTGTATAATCACGAATTCCATCATCGAAATATTCCGAAGACAATTTCGATTCAAATCCACTCCAATGCAATCATTGGAAATTTTGGTTATTTTTAAAACCCTTCTCAAATTCAATTTATTTATTTAAAAAAAAAAAGAATTATAATTCTAGTTCAAAACTAGTTCATTTCGATAAAAATCTATTTTTATCTTTTCAAATATGGAGTTTTTCATCCCAATTCTTTCTAAATCATTTCTTATGATTTTACACAAATTATTACTATTTTTAATAATTTTATCAAGGCCCGTACAGTCGATTTCCATCAACGGCCATCGAACTGCACTTACAGTGACCTTTTTCAAATTTGATTTGGACATAATCCCAAATCCAACCGTTAGATTTCAAATTTCTAACATTCATTAGAAAGCTCTTTTCGATACGAACCCAACGGTTCCGGTTTTAGGAGAATCCGACGGTCGGATCTCCCGTAATGTCCGTTTGAAATAAATGGTCGAAATTTACGAACTGCCGCGGCGCGGCGCGTTCTATTCAGGCCATTATATTATATATATAATATATATAATATATACTTCGTCGATTTCTATTTAAAACGAATTATATAAATAGTTTTAAAATTCGTTTCAAAAGCAATTTCAACTTCCATTTCAATTCAATTCATTTCGAAATCGTTTTCAATTCATTTCATTTCGAAATCGTTTTCAATTCATTTCATTTCGAAATCGATAAAATCGATATAAATCTCGTTCACGTCAAAATGGCGTCAATCTAATCAACACGGCTTCATAAATTTCTATTTTCAAATATTCTATTTCAAATATTTCTTTTTCAAAATAGTTGTTATTATCAAAATATTTCGTTCAACACATGACCAATCTCAATGAATGAGTACTGTCAACACATGAACTTTTATTTTATATTGAAAAGATGTAAATTTTATTACTAAAATATTTCGTTCAACACATGACCAATCTCAATGGATGAGTACTGTCAACACATGAACCTTTATTTTATATTGACAAAGATGTAAATTTTATTACTAAAATATTTCGTTCAACACATGACCAATCTCAATGAATGAGTACTGTCAACACATGAACTTTTATTTTATAATATTCTTTATTTTCTAAATTGGAATGAGGCCCAATCAATCACCATATAATTTTAATTATATGGATTTTCATACAACACATGTATATAATAGCATTGAAAATAATCAACCATCAACCAAAGTGCACTACACTGTATAAGCATCAAATATAGATATTCCACGCTTATAACAGCCTGTCAATCAATCGATCGACATTTTTAATCAATCAGGATGAGTGAACTTCAAATTTCATCCCAACACCCGTGTGGGGTTTCAAACAATCAAACACAGATTTTATTTGTGCAGTTGGGCGATGTGTAAAATTTATCGTCCCAACCAATGTCATTCAAATAAGTGTACATAAACAAACCGTCCGGTTTGTAAATGAATATTCTATTTATTCACATTCACGTTAAAAAATATATTTTTAACGATAAAACATTTTATTTCAACCTATGAATTTCTATTCAATTCATTTATTCAATAAAATGATATCTTTATTTTTCTAACTTATTTTAGAAAATTTCGGCGGCATAACGGCACGATACTAGAAACGGGACGAGGCCTAGCCTTATCCCTGGTCTAGTGAAGGCCCACACCATTCACACATCAATCAAATCAATTCATTTCACCACACAATTCAATTTCAATCAAATAATCCAACTAATCTACGCAACCAAACAAACAAGTCCATGGTCTGTGGACGATTGTGTCGGGTGCTACTAAGCACCGTCTGCATCCTAGTATATATATATAACTAGAAAAAGAAATTGAAAGGTGAGAAATTCTCACATATTGCTATCCTAGCTCCACGGCACTTCATTGATATAAATCTTCTTCGTTCTCGCCCCTTTGGCATCTTCGTTGTCCGCTATCACTACCTATGTAAAAATCGAATTTTTACTTCGCTATTCCATATATAAAAATCATATTTTTATTTCGAAGTCCAATATATAAAAATCATATTTTTATTTCGAAGTTCAATATATAAAAATCATATTTTTATTTCGAAGTTCAATATATAAAAATCATATTTTTATTTCGAAGTTCAATATATAAAAATCATATTTTTATTTCGAAGTTCAATATATAAAAATCATATTTTTATTTCGAAGTTCAATATATAAAAATCATATTTTTATTTCGAAGTTCAATATATAAAAATCATATTTTTATTTCGAAGTTCAATATATAAAAATCATATTTTTATTTCGAAGTTCAATATATAAAAATCATATTTTTATTTCGCTACTATATTTATAAAAAAAAACACATTTTTATAGATTAGTTTCCGCTATAAAGATCATATTTTTATCGCCACTCCATAGGACTAAAAATCGAATTTTTACTTCTTTACCTTCATATGAAAAATCGCATTTTTACCTCTTTACCTTCATAACACTATATTAAAACTGAAAATAATATAAATAAAAATGATTAAATAAACAAAAACTTACAATGGCGCAAAGGGGAAGGGGTCGCAGTTGCTCGCCAGAGTGGTGGAGCTCGGCCAGGGGCGCGGGGGTCCATCTGAGTGGCGGTGGTGGCCCCATTGGGTCGAAGGCGGCGGAAAAAGTGGATTGGGGTTTTAGGGTTCTGATTTGGTGGAGGTGTGGGGCCTGCAGGTGGCGAGGAGGCTGTGGGTTTTCGGCGGTGGTGGCTAAAGGCGGGCGGTGGGAAGCTATGGCGGCGGCGACGGAGAACGGGGCTCGAGGGGTGAGGTCGACGGTGTTTTGGGGAATCGCGGTTTCATGGAGCGTGGGCTTCAGATGGACGGATGAACGGAGAGGGGGGGGGGGATCGATGGTCGTGGCGGAGTAAGAGGAGGCGGCGGCGGTCCAGTTCGAGGGGGCGACGGGTTTTAGATTTAGGTTTTTTTTTTCCTGGTAAATGAATCGGGGGGGGGGGGGGGGAAGAATAATAATATATATAATTAATTTATTTTATTTATTTATTTTCAAATAAAGTTGACTTTTACATCCGACCTCTAAACGGGGTCCACCGCCTGTCGTCCATAGCGTTTCACCCCCATTCCGAACACAATGGGATATGTATCGCAAGCTGATTTGATCGTTTCGATTAGTATCCTTTTGAATTTTCATTTAAATCACTATATTGAATTTTAAACGCACATTTCAAATTACCGGGGTCACATACTAACTAGAAAAATTCCAGAAAAAATATTTTTTAGCTTCGTATTGACGATACGGTCCTAACAAAACTAATTTCGTCGAATTCTGAGACCGTCTGAAAAATGGCCATTTTCCAGTCGATTAAAATCAATTGAAACTGGTCAAATGCGTTTTCCTTTGCCACGCTCACATATTGATTCGAAAAATTATGAAATTTGAAACCTAGCAATAACTTCACATCCCGGACCCAACCAAACTGGTTTCATCGAAATCCGAGGTCGTTTGCAAAATGTCCATTTTTAAGGGCCTGAATTCCATAACGACTATTCAGAATTTTCAACTGGACATATCTTTTGATTCCCTTTACGAACTTTTGATTTTTCGGATTCGTTGGAAAGATATTCACTATTAGATTCCATTATTTTTGGTTTCACTAAAATCCGGATTGTTTTGCACCCGGTACATTCAATTGAAGTTTGAAATCGAATTATCGAACTACCGCGCCATTTTCAATTCTATTTATAATTATATATAAATATTTATATTCTAACGACGACGCGTATAATATATACGTTCGAATTCTATTAAAAATAAATTTTCTCGTCGATATTATTTAAAATAATTCATTTTAAATAATCAAAATTCGCTAAAATTGCCAAAATAAAAATTTTAAACTGGCCCAGATTTTCGGGTTGTTACAATCTCCCCCACTTAAAACTTTTCGTCCCCGAAAAGGAACAAAGTCGAAAGTGGTTTGATTATTCAACTCTACGTTCTATCTGGCTTGCATTCTCCAACTTTTCAGTTTCTGAGAATTTTCAAAATTTTCAAAAATTTGGCTAACACCCTAAATTTTCGAAAAATTTCGCCATAACCTCCCCTGCACCGGGAGCATCGGGGAATTTCAAATAGCATCCCCGGTCCTTCAGATCTCAAAAAGAAAAAGAAAAAGCCAAGCGGCTAGCCAATAGGCTCATAAAATCATCATCACCCAAACAAAACAGTAAATTATGTAGTAAACATGTACCTATTTGTCGGGCAAACAAATTTTATTCTTCGGCTCTAGCCTCCTTGCTATGACCTGTTCAATAATATACATGCATATGCAAGAAAATGCGACCAATTTCAATACAATTCAAAATTTGGTTCAATTAGGCATAATGGTTCAAAATTATAGAACAAATAAACAAACAACACAAACATTAATCAATTAGTTGATTAGCTTTTCAAATGCATAACTTTGATATATAGTCAAAAATCAGATTTTTGATGCCAAATCACAACAATAGGCCCTATCTAATTTTGGTTCTCACACCAGTCAATAGGAAATATATAGAAATCTCACTTTAGTCACTCGAATATAAACACTGATAATGTGATCACAATTATCAGTATCATCCCCGGGCGACTAGAGTGTAATTCTATATCCATCCAGTATATTAAAATTTTGAATACACGCGGATCAGACGTATACGCAAAATCTTTATATACTGGACTGTCCAACTCAATATAAATAAATAATCAAATACGAATAATTGATTTTAAAACTTCAAAACAAAAATTTGTTTTCACTTTAAAAATATACTCTTCACACTCGTTCTAGGATTCTACTGATCCCATCTCTAACGAGTCATTCTAATTGGATATTACTAATCCAATATCTGATGAATTCTTTCGTATGGTTCTAATGTGTCTTGTTCTCTAGCTTTGTAAACCAAAGCTCTGATACCAACTGTGACGGCAAGGAATTTCGCTCGGTCCGAACCAGTCGCTAAACCGATCCAGGCCGTTCGAAACGCCCTATCGTTTGAGAACATGACAAAACAGAACGCATACAGAAGAACATTTCACTGTATATTACAACAATGCATCAGATTACAAGAATATACAGAGTATAAAAGAATATTACACAGAAATATCAGAGATTTAAATTACATTTAAATACATAGCAGCGGAAAATAATACAATACACAACTAGAAGGAGATATACGGATACAAAGCTTTCCGGATATCGTTCCAGCTGTAAACCAGGATCCTGTGAATATAAATCTGCAAAACCAAAACTACTAGCTGCCCATGTCAAAATAAGGGCACCCAGAGTTTAGGTTAAAACAATAAACTCCAGGTCAGTCATGGGACTGGTGTGAGAACTAAAACAGTTATTAATCTTTATTTCAAAGTTAGGTAAAACAAGGGACCACACCGCTAACGCGGAACGGGTTTCCTCCCAAGAATACCAGTGCATAAAACAAACAGCGCAATGCTAAATAAAGAAAAATGAAGCTGTTATAAGACCCAGGTCCTATCACACAATGCAACGCAAGCCGGGGGATAGGGTTTTCCCTTATAACAGCCAAAGAATGCTTGATACGTTTTAAAACAAATCATTTGATACTATTATAAGTGCATAGTGTATAAAACAACTTCAAATCATAAGTATCAATCATAGGCGGCATGGGTACCATATATCATGTCGCCATATATAGGTTTACAAATAAAACCGCAAATGTCACGTATTTGGAAATTGGATTTCCATCTATGAACCGAGGCAAAAGATAGTCCTCAACCGATTCGAGACTGCCTAGCCCGAGTCTCAGGCAAGCGCGCAGGCAAGCCTTGGAGCGACAGGGCCGGTCCACCGATGTGGATTATTATACCTGAGCACTACGTTTCGCCGCCCTTTGGGGCGTAAGCGAGCCAACGAATGACTCCATCGGACCCGGATCGTCCGATCTAACCGAGGCGCCTCGCAACAGCAACAACCACATAAGTCAAACTCGTCAGGGCGTGTAAAACCACTGACGCCACTTCTAGCTAGGAGGAAACGCAGGCCCTCCCTGAGGTCCGTCTCCCGTTTTTGGTTCATACCGGGTGTGAAACACGCGAGGTAAACGTTACACAAAGCTACGCCACAAAGGCCGTGCTTTGATCATCACCACAAGACTTTGCTTTTCAACAGAAGCCTTGTTCATTTGCATCTTAGCATGCCACACAGGCAAACCATCCTATGCAACCGATATCAGTCACACAGAATGAAATCCGATGTCAGACACACAGTTCATTTACAAGTCCGTCCTGGGTCTGAACGAAACCGGAGGCACCTAGTACCCCGCATATCCATCGATCTCCAAGTACGTCTGGACGATCACTAACTGTTTCCATCTTCTTGGGTGTACAGCCCAATCAAGATCATCAGTAATTACCCAAACGACGTGAAGACCTCCGGTCTTCGACCGTCGTCTTCATCTTCGACTTATCGTCGTATCAGTTATTCAGAATGGGATAAACCCGGTCTTTCCGAATAACTCACGTATATTTTATAAAAGTGCTACACAAACACAACATACGCCTCATTCCAATTCATTAGTCACTAACCGTAAATTAATCAAGAGAAAAATTCCCCAAATATTAACCCCGAAGGCCGAAACCAACATCAGATCAATATCCAGAAAACCATTCTGCTTAGCTAACCGACAGTTAGTTTCTAAATTTCACATTCATAGGGAAAGATTCCCATTAATTTTATCAAAGATAAATTCCTTGAATTTATTCTTTAATCTACTTTTGAATATCAATTCAAACTAGTCGGGATTAGCGAATCTTACCGAAGTAATCAATTTTTTTTAATTTCCCAATCCCAACCTATTCATCCCATGAAGTAAAACTGGTTATACTTCATATCTAACACCACGGTGTTATCGGTAAATTCAATTACCATTTCACGTTCAAATCTAATTAAAGATTTAACTATCGCCTGGAGCAAAACTGGTGATACTCCATTTCGATTATTTCAATCTAATTAAAGATTCATTAAAACTCCACTTAGTTTTAATCTGTGACTGGGTTAAAGAATCAGTGTCATTTAAAACACGGTTCACGATAAACCCAAAATCACATCACATTTCAATCAGTCCCTAATTGTAAATTAGCAAGTGAGCAATTCCCTAAGTATGAATCCCGAAGGCCGAAACCAACATCAGATCAATACCTCGGAAACTATTCAACTTAACTAATCTCCAGTTAGTTTCTGATTTTCTTAACTCCTTTAGGTCTAAGAACTGTATTATTGAAGATACCGTTCACGACAACCCAAAATCACATTTCATCAATGATCGGGTTAAAGAACGAGTGTTATTTAAAACACTGTCCACGATAAACCCAAAAATCAATATCGATTCAATTCCTATTAAATATATTTAATTGGTACACTTCATTAAATCTAAATAAAAAGATTTAATCTTTTCTCAACTGGGTTCAAGAACAGTGTTAGTGAAGACACCATTCACGACAAACCCAAATCACATTTGACATTAAATACAAGGCTCTGAATAGAAAATATCCCGGCTTATATTCAATATCAAATTCTACGATTAACAAATGTCTTATTGGAAATAGCGATATAAATATATATCTTTCAAATTTCCATAACAACATCTGTATAATCACGAATTCCAACATCGAAATATTCCGAAGACAATTTTGATTCAAATCCACTCCAATGCAATCATTGGAAATTTTGGTTATTTTTAAAACCCTTCTCAAATTCAATTTATTTATTTAAAAAAAAAAGAATTATAATTCTAGTTCAAAACTAGTTCATTTCGATAAAAATCTATTTTTATCTTTTCAAATATGGAGTTTTTCATCCCAATTCTTTCTAAATCATTTCTTATGATTTTACACAAATTATTACTATTTTTAATAATTTTATCAAGGCCCGTACAGTCGATTTCCATCAACGGCCATCGAACTGCACTTACAGCGACCTTTTTCAAATTTCATTTGGACATAATCCCAAATCCAACCGTTAGATTTCAAATTTCTAACATTCATTAGAAAGCTCTTTTCGATACGAACCCAACGGTTCCGGTTTTAGGAGAATCCGACGGTCGGATCTCCCGTAATGTCCGTTTGAAATAAATGGTCGAAATTTACGAACTGCCGCGGCGCGGCGCGTTCTATTCAGGCCATTATATTATATATATATAATATATATAATATATACTTCGTCGATTTCTATTTAAAACGAATTATATAAATAGTTTTAAAATTCGTTTCAAAAGCAATTTCAACTTCCATTTCAATTCAATTCATTTCGAAATCGTTTTCAATTCATTTCATTTCGAAATCGTTTTCAATTCATTTCATTTCGAAATCGATAAAATCGATATAAATCTCGTTCACGTCAAAATGGCGTCAATCTAATCAACACGGCTTCATAAATTTCTATTTTCAAATATTCTATTTCAAATATTTCTTTTTCAAAATAGTTGTTATTATCAAAATATTTCGTTCAACACATGACCAATCTCAATGAATGAGTACTGTCAACACCTGAACTTTTATTTTAGATTGACAAAGATGTAAATTTTATTACTAAAATATTTCGTTCAACACATGACCAATCTCAATGGATGAGTACTGTCAACACATGAACCTTTATTTTATATTGACAAAGATGTAAATTTTATTACTAAAATATTTCGTTCAACACATGACCAATCTCAATGAATGAGTACTGTCAACACATGAACTTTTATTTTATAATATTCTTTATTTTCTAAATTGGAATGAGGCCCAATCAATCACCATATAATTTTAATTATATGGATTTTCATACAACACATGTATATAATAGCATTGAAAATAATCAACCATCAACCAAAGTGCACTACACTGTATAAGCATCAAATATAGATATTCCACGCTTATAACAGCCTGTCAATCAATCGATCGACATTTTTAATCAATCAGGATGAGTGAACTTCAAATTTCATCCCAACACCTGTGTGGGGTTTCAAACAATCAAACACAGATTTTATTTGTGCAGTTGGGCGATGTGTAAAATTTATCGTCCCAATCAATGTCATTCAAATAAGTGTACATAAACAAACCGTCCGGTTTGTAAATGAATATTTTATTTATTCACATTCACGTTAAAAATTATATTTTTAACGATAAAACATTTTATTTCAACCTATGAATTTCTATTCAATTCATTTATTCAATAAAATGATATCTTTATTTTTCTAACTTATTTTAGAAAATTTCGGCGGCATAACGGCACGATACTAGAAACGGGACGAGGCCTAGCCTTATCCCCGGTCAAGTGAAGGCCCACGCCATTCACACATCAATCAAATCAATTCATTTCACCACACAATTCAATTTCAATCAAATAATCCAACTAATCTACGCAACCAAACAAACAAGTCCATGGTCTGTGGACGATTGTGTCGGGTGCTACTAAGCACCGTCTGCATCCTCGTATATATATATAACTAGAAAAAGAAATTGAAAGGTGAGAAATTCTAACATATTGCTATCCTAGCTCCACGGCACTTCATTGATATAAATCTTCTTCGTTCTCGCCCCTTTGGCATCTTCGTTGTCCGCTATCACTACCTATGTAAAAATCGAATTTTTACTTCGCTATTCCATATATAAAAATCATATTTTTATTTCGAAGTCCAATATATAAAAATCATATTTTTATTTCGAAGTTCAATATATAAAAATCATATTTTTATTTCGAAGTCCAATATATAAAAATCATATTTTTATTTCGAAGTTCAATATATAAAAATCATATTTTTATTTCGAAGTTCAATATATAAAAATCATATTTTTATTTCGAAGTTCAATATATAAAAATCATATTTTTATTTCGAAGTTCAATATATAAAAATCATATTTTTATTTCGAAGTTCAATATATAAAAATCATATTTTTATTTCGAAGTTCAATATATAAAAATCATATTTTTATTTCGAAGTTCAATATATAAAAATCATATTTTTATTTCGCTACTATATTTATAAAAAAAACACATTTTTATAGATTAGTTTCCGCTATAAAGATCATATTTTTATCGCCACTCCATAGGACTAAAAATCGAATTTTTACTTCTTTACCTTCATATGAAAAATCGCATTTTTACCTCTTTACCTTCATAACACTATATTAAAACTGAAAATAATATAAATAAAAATGATTAAATAAACAAAAACTTACAATGGCGCAAAGGGGAAGGGGTCGCAGTTGCTCGCCAGAGTGGTGGAGCTCGGCCAGGGGCGCGGGGGTCCATCTGAGTGGCGGTGGTGGCCCCATTGGGTCGAAGGCGGCGGAAAAAGTGGATTGGGGTTTTAGGGTTCTGATTTGGTGGAGGTGTGGGGCCTGCAGGTGGCGAGGAGGCTGTGGGTTTTCGGCGGTGGTGGCTAAAGGCGGGCGGTGGGAAGCTATGGCGGCGGCGACGGAGAACGGGGCTCGAGGGGTGAGGTCGACGGTGTTTTGGGGAATCGCGGTTTCATGGAGCGTGGGCTTCAGATGGACGGATGAACGGAGAGGGGGGGGGGAATCGATGGTCGTGGCGGAGTAAGAGGAGGCGGCGGCGGTCCAGTTCGAGGGGGCGACGGGTTTTAGATTTAGGTTTTTTTTTTCCTGGTAAATGAATCGGGGGGGGGGGGGGGGCGGGGGGAAGAATAATAATATATATAATTAATTTATTTTATTTATTTATTTTCAAATAAAGTTGACTTTTACATCCGACCTCTAAACGGGGTCCACCGCCTGTCGTCCATAGCGTTTCACCCCCATTCCGAACACAATGGGATATGTATCGCAAGCTGATTTGATCGTTTCGATTAGTTTCCTTTTGAATTTTCATTTAAATCACTATATTGAATTTTAAACGCACATTTCAAATTACCGGGGTCACATACTAACTAGAAAAATTCCAGAAAAATATTTTCTAGCTTCGTATTGACGATACGGTCCTAACAAAACTAATTTCGTCGAATTCTGAGACCGTCTGAAAAATGGCCATTTTCCAGTCGATTAAAATCAACTGAAACTGGTCAAATGCGTTTTCCTTTGCCACGCTCACATATTGATTCGAAAATTTATGAAATTTGAAACCTAGCAATAACTTCACATCCCGGACCCAACCAAACTGGTTTCGTCGAAATCCGAGGTCGTTTGCAAAATGTCCATTTTTAAGGGCCTGAATTCCATAGCGACTATTCAGAATTTTCAACTGGACATATCTTTTGATTCCCTTTACGAACTTTTGATTTTTCGGATTCGTTGGAAAGATATTCACTATTAGATTCCATTATTTTTGGTTTCACTAAAATCTGGATTGTTTTGCACCCGGTACATTCAATTGAAGTTTGAAATCGAATTATCGAACTACCGCGCCATTTTCAATTCTATTTATAATTATATATAAATATTTATATTCTAACGACGACGCGTATAATATATACGTTCGAATTCTATTAAAAATAAATTTTCTCGTCGATATTATTTCAAATAATTCATTTTAAATAATCAAAATTGGCTAAAATTGCCAAAATAAAAATTTTAAACTGGCCCAGATTTTCGGGTTGTTACACCATATTTATCTTAAGACTTCAAAATAGTCCTTCTTTTTAATCCTACCCCTAATTCTCTAAATAGCCATTAATTCCAACAATTACCCCTATTTTTTATCTTCTGTGAAGGGTTGGTTTTTGCAGCACCCAATCCAAATGATTCATCATCTTTCATATTTGTCGATCTAACCCCACTATGCTTAAACTTGCCCTACTTCTCTTAATAATTGAAAAATCCCTTCTTTTTTATTCTACCCCTAATTCTCTAAATAGCCCTTACTTCCAATGTGAAGGATTGGTTTTTGCACCACCCAAACCAAATGATTCATCATCTTTCATTTTTGTCGATCTACCCCTACCATGCTTAAACTACCCCTACTTCTCTTAACACTTCAAAACAACTATTCTTTTTAATCCTATCCCAAATTCTCTGAATTGCCCCTCCTTCCAACAATTACCACTATTTGTCGATCTACCCCTACTAAACTTAAACTACTCATACTTCTCTTAATACTTCAAAACGGTCCTACTATTCATCCTACACCTAATTCTCTGAATAGGCCTTACTTCCAACAATTTGGCCTATATTTTTACTACTGCGAAGAGTTGGTTTTTGCAACACCTAATCCAAACGATTCATAATCTTTCATATTTGTCGATCTACCCCTACTATGTTCAAACTACCCCTAATTCTCTTAATACTTCAGAACAGTCCTTCTTTTAAATCCTACCCCTAATTCTCCAAAGAGCACTTACTTACAACAATTACCCCTATTTTTTAACTATTGTGTAGGGTTTGTTTTTACAGCGTCCAATCTAAATGGTTCATCATCTTTCATATTTGTCGGTCTTCCCCTGCTATGCTTAAACTACCCATACTTCTCTTAATACTTCAGAACAACTGTTCTTTTTAATCCTACTCCTAATTCTCTAAGTAGCCATTACTTACAACAATTAGCCCTATTTTTTAACTTCTGTGAAGGGTTGGTTTTTGCAGCACCCAATCCAAATGATTCATTATCTTTCATATTTATCGATCTACCCGTACTATGCCTAAACTACCCCTAGTTCTCTTAATACTTCAAAACAACTTTTCTTTTTAATCCTGCCCCTAATTCTCTATAGGTCCCATCCTTCCAACAATTACATTTATTTTTTAACTACTGTGAAGGGTTGGTTTTTCCAGCACCTAATCCAAACGATTCATCATCTTTCATATTTGTCTATCTACCCCTACTATGCTTAAACTACCCATACGTCTATTAATACTTCAAAATAATCCTTCCTTTTAATCCTACCTCTAATTCTCTAAATAGTCCTTACTTACAATAATTACCCCTATTATTTAACTTCTGTGAAGGGTTGGTTTTTGCAGCACCCAATCCAAATGATTCATCATCTTTCATATTTGTCGATCTACCCTTGCTATGCTTAAACTACCCCTACTTCTCTTAATATTTCAAAATAGTCCTTATTTTTAATCCTAACCGTATTCTCTAAATACCCATTCCTTCCAGCAATCACCTCTATTTTTTAACTTCTGTGAAGGGTTGGTTTTTGCAGCAGCCAATCCAAATGATTCATCATATTTCATATTTGTCGATCTACCCGTACTATGCTTAAACTACCTATACTTCTCTTAGTACTTCAAAACAGCTCTTCTTTTTAATCCTACCCATAATTCTCTAAATATCCCTTACTTCCAAAAATTACGCATGTCTTTTTACTTCTGTAAAGGGTTGGTTTTTGCAGCACCCAATCCAAATGATTCATTATCTTTCATTTTTGTCGATTTACCCCTACTGTGCTTAAACAACCCCTACTTCCCTTAATACTTCCAAACATCATTTCTTTTTAATCCTATCCCTAATTCTCTGAATAGCCTTTCCTTCCAACAATTACCCAAATTTTTTAACTACTATGAAGGGTTGGTTTTTGCAGCACCCAATCCAAATGATGCATCATCTTTCATATTTGTCGATCCACCCCTACTATGCTTAAACTACCCCTACTTTTCTAAATACTTCAAAACAGTCCTTCTTTTTAATTCTATTCCTAATTCTCTAAATAGCCCTTACATCCAACAATTACGTCTATCTTTTTGTTGTATATAACGTAGTTGTATACACAATTATATGAATTTTGTTTGATGATAACAACCAAATATATTATTTATAAATGTGTTTGTTGTTGTACTATTTCACATATACATACAGATAGGAATATAGTATTTATATTTAGATAAAATACGACAGTATAGAAATATAAATATTCACACAGCATTTTGTTTAAATATAATATTTTATTTCTATATCAAACAGTACAATTTTTATACTCCACAATTTGTACATCTCACTAATATTCATTACAGTACAATAAATTTCATTATATACAATCCTCCTCACTACAACGCTCATCACTTTAGTATACAATCATTGCCTCACCACAGCATTTCACTCATTCACATTGCAATTATGGCACACACAAAAAAAAAGTGGAATAATTTTTGCAATAGATTTTTATTCGGAAAACATTTTTTTCTTCTCAATCATGCAAGATCACAGCAGTGAACTCATATGAATTGCAAGGAAGCATTTTATCATGCAAGGAAACTCCAACCTGTTTAGAATTTTTTTTGGTAGACTGCATATTTGGCATGAATGCATCACATTTAATCTTGCAAAGAAACTCCAAAAATGACACACATCATTTTTGCATGAAAGAAATCAAGGTGACAATTAAATATGCACAATTAAAACTCAGCATGAAACAAATTGTTTTTCCAGGAAAATATTATATTGGTTTTGGCAAGGAATTCTTTTTGACAAGTTTTTAAAATCCATATGATTGAATTTTTTTTGGAAATATCATTCAATCTATTTTGGGCATAAATCATTTCTAAGGATTTTTTTTTAAGTCAAGAAATCTTTTGGTTCATGAAATAAGCAATGCAAAGCTTGGGAAATATACTCAATCTTTTTTGTCAAGTGTTTAATTGGTACTGCAAAATCGGGAATGAACAAATGCATACAACTATTGTAATCAAGTGCCAAATTAATTACTCAAGTTATTTTAGGAAATATGTGTACGCAAAGAAGGAATGCAGTCAAGGAATTCATTTTGGCAAATTGGCGATCTTTTATTTGTTTCAAAAATTCCGAACTGGTCAACAAAGAACAAATTTTTGGCAAGAAAGAATCTATTTTTATTTGCAGAAATTAAGCATGAGACATCAGTGCATTGAAGAATTTTTTGGCAAGAGTTTAAAGCATTTCCATAAATCAACAAATCAAGCATGAAAAAAAAATCATACAAATCACGCAATTTAGTATTCAACATGCACAGTTTTGGGCAAGAGAAATGTCAACATGAAGATGGCACAAATGTGATGTTTCAGCAATTCAAGTACATGTGCAGAACAATAATAGACATGGCGAAAATGCACAGTGGTGATAACAAAATGTTTTATTTGGCAAGTGAACAATCAGCCATGCAGATTAACAAACAAATGCACATATTTCGACTTAATTTGTTTGGAAAATCTTTTTCGTGCATGATTACAGCTAATGGTTCAAAAGAGAAGGAAATGCATTTATTCATTTCTATAATCACTGAAGCAAATTTTGGGCAAGAAGTATTTTCAGAAAATCATTTATACGTGTCCAAAAATAAACAACAAATCAATCCAACTTTTTAATGTAAATATAATGACATTCATATTTACGGAATGTTATCAATTACGCAAGGGACCGGATGAGCACAAATTTATCAACAAATTTTTTCTTTTGTTTCAAGCATATATGGCATGATTGGTCCGGATGAATCAAACTGGGTAACCATGTTTTTACAAGCGTATTCCACAATGGCATTAAATTAACCAGATTCATAGAAGGGGCCAAAGACATGTCTAAGTTCATCAAGTAAATCACGCAAGAGAAACAAAAGGGGAAACAAACATGCAAATCAAATCAAGGCAGTGAATGAAATCAGAGTAATTATAGGATTTCTTAATCCTGTATATATCAACATCCTCATCATAGGCAGAGTATCGAAAACCAAAGCAAAAATTGAAAAATCAAATTCAGAAAATTACTTTATCATTTTTGATTGCCAAAGAGTGGCCAAATAAATCGACCAAGGAGCATCAACTAATCGGGGCATTAGAGTATAATTCAGAACCAACCTTTTTGAGGTCGAATTGATTTGGAGAAAAACCCTATTTCCCATTTCTCAGCCACCATCAACAAAGAGGAGACCAAGTTTTTTTTTTTTTTGAAAAAGAAAAGTGGCAGGCTTATATTACTTTAGACAAAGGGGGTTTTATTGTTTCTATTGTATTTTCATTTTTATTTGTTAACCATTCTGAACAGTTGCTAGAGTCTGTAAAATTCTGGGGGATTCAGTTAGGGGTTAACAGATAGTTTCTAGAGTCTGTAAAATTCTAGGGAATCCAGTTAGGGTGTTAACTGGTAGTTCACTAGAGTCTGTAAAACTAGGGGAAATCTGATCTAGGGGATTAGATCAGTCTAGGGTTTTGAGCGTAGGATTAGAATAGGAGCGAGGGGTTCTAGAGTTTACATGGTCTTGTAAGCGGCATCTATTCTATTACCTAGTAGGAACCTTAGGAATGCAGCAATAGGCATGATTTTTTAGAAGCTGGGTATAAAATGTGTCATTTTCGTTTCTGCATTTATTTTCTGCTGCATTCTGTGATCTGTCATAAATTTTCAATATCCCGTAAAATTTGAATAAACCCTTTTCACCCCCCCTCTAGGGTTAATCTAGATCCAACAATTGGTATTAGAGCATGTTATTTCGTTAATGCTAGAGTAATGGGGATCCCTAGTTGTCAGTCCATAGAGAGTCAGTCTAGTCACATTCCAAATATTTTTGATGGTACAAATTTTTTAAATTGGAAATCAGAAATGGAATCCTATTTAAAATCTGTCAATTTAGAATATTGGAATATTATTGAAAATTTGGGAGATATGTTGGATAAGAGGAATAAAGTTTTCAATGCTCATGCTATGCATAATATTTATTCCTATCTTGGCAATGATCAATTAAAATTTATCTCTCATTATTTAACTGCGCAGCATATCCGGAAAACACTCAACACGCCGTATGTAATTAACGACATCAGCTCCAAAACCCCGAAATGTCAACTCAGATTCAGATGTATGCTTAACTGGCCTTACAAATGAAATTTCAGGTGGATCAGTTGATGAAGACTCAACAGACGATGAAATGAGAAAATTTTCATATGAAGATCTGGTTTATTTTTGTGTTGATTTAACCAAATCTGCAGATAAACCCCAACTGAAAAATAAATTTTTGAAAACTAAGAATCATGAGTTGACCAACAAAATTAACTATTTGGAATCAAAACTGTCAAACATCATAAAATTTGAAAATTATGATTGTGAAAATTGTTCGAAATTAAAAACTGATCTCGTTCATCTCAATAATAATATTCAAAGAATTGAAGAAGAAAATCTTATTTCGAAAGATAAAGAGATTAAGCCGAAAGATGCAAACAATTCTTTACAAAAGGAATTTGAAAATTTTAAGGCTATCAAAAATTCCAAACATGAAATTGCTGGAAAAAAAAGATGGTTGAAAAAAGTTTTGATTTTGAAAGAGCTTGAAGTGGAGATTGAAAATTTGAAGAATCTTGAATCTGAAAAGCAAAATCATTTTGAACTTGTAATTTCCAAATCCCAAGCCAAAATGATATTACTTGGAAATGAGAATTTGGTTCTGAAACAGTCCAATGCTGAACAGGAGATCGCTATAAATAATTACTCAAATTTGACAAAAGAAAATAGCGATCTTAAATCAAAAATTCAATAATTAGAATCAACTTTGGATAAATTTTCTAATGGGGAAAAATCGTTGAATATGTTGTTGCAAAACCAAGTTTCTATTGGAAATAAATGTTGAAAGGACCCGTAACTTCCCCGTTAAGGAAAGAGCGGATACTTTGAGAACAACATACAAAAGAATGCAGACAGAAGAACATTTCATTGCTATTTTACAACAATTCATCAGAATACAAAAATATACAGAGTATGAATAAATATTACACAGAAAATATCAGAGATTTAAATTACATTTAAATACATTACTGCAGCGGAAAAATAATACAAATCACAACTGAAAGAGATATACAGATACAGCGCTTTCCGGATATCATTCCAGCTGTAAGTCAGGTTCCTGTGAATATAAATCTGCAAAACCAAAACTACTAGCTGTCCGTGCCAAAATAAGGGCACCCAGAGTTTAGGTTAAAAACAATAAACCCCAGGTCAGTCATGTGACTGGTGTGAGAACTAAAACAATTATTAATCTTTATTTTAAAGTTAGGTAAATCAAGGGACCACGCCGTATAACACGGAACGGGTTTCCTCCCAAGAATACCAGTGCATAAAACAATAGCGCAATGCTAAATAAAGAAAAATGAAGCTATTGTAAGACCCAGGTCCCATCACACAATGCAACACAAGCCAGAGGATACAATTTTACCTTGTAATAGCCAAAGAATGCTTGATACACTAAATTTCATGGTTTATTACTATAAGTTTATAGTGTCAAAACAATTTCAATCATAAATATCAATCATAGACGGTATGGGTACCATATATCATGTCGCCATACTAGTTCTACAATTAAAACTGCAGAGTCACGTATTGGAAGTTGGATTTCCATCTGTGAATCGAGGGAAAAGATAGTCCTCACCGATTTGAGACAATCTAGCTCATGTCTCAGGACCCAAACACAGGTGAGCCCTTGGATCGTCAGGGCCGGTCCACCGATGTGGATTAAAATGCCTGAACACTGCGTTTCCCCACCCTTTGGGGCGTAAATGAGCCAAATGACTCCATCGGTTCCGCACAGTCACCGATATATCCGAGGCGCCTCGCAACAGCAACAACCACATAAGTCAAACTCGTCAGGGCGTGTAAAACCACTGATGCCACTTCTAGCTAGAAGGAAACGCATGCCCTCCGTGAAGTCCTCTCCTGTTTCTGGTCCACAACCGGGGTGTGAGGCTCGTGAATCAACGTTACACAAAGCTATGCCACACAGGCGGTGCTTTATAATAAACCATAGGACTTTTCTTTTCAATAGAAGCTTTGATCAATTGGCACTTATTCATACCACACAGGCAATTCACTCCATGCGTTTAATATCAATCAATATATAACCTCTGAGCTCGTACGTCTCAGAGAAGGGCGTAAACAAGAGAATAAATTCACCACGGCCAAACAGATATATATTTAATAGAAATCAATCACAAATAATAAAATCCAATGTCAGACACACAGTCCATTTACAAGTTCGTTCTGGGTCTGAACGAAACCGTAGGCACCTAGTACCCCGCATATCCGTCGATCTCAAAGTACGTCTCGACGATCACTAACTGATTCCCTCCTCTTGGGTGTATGACCCTATCAAAATCATCAGTAATCACCTAAACGACGTGAAGACCTCCAGTCTTCGACCACCGTCTTCATCCTCGACACCACGTCGAATCTGCTATTCAGAATGGGATAAACCCGGTCTTCCTGAATAACTCGCGTATATAATAAACAAGTGTTACACAAGCACAAAATACGCCTCATTCCAATTTAGAATATATTTTTTTTCAAATATTCTTATACTTTAGGACCGGTTCCCATTAATTTTATCAAAGATAAATTCTTTAAATTTATTCTTTAAACTTCTTTTGAATATGAATTCAAACTAGTCGGGATTAGCGAACCACACCGAAGTAATCATTTATTTTATTTCCCAATCCCAACCTATTCATCCCGTGAAGTAAAACTGGTCATACTTCATATCTAACACCACGGTGTTATCGGTAAATTCAATTACCATTTCACGTTCAAATTTAATTAAAGATTTAACTATCTCCTGGAGCAAAAATGGTGATACTCCATTCTCAACCTTTTCAATCTAATTAAAGATTCATTAAAACCCCACTTATTTTTAATCTTCACTAAAATCAATATCCTGTATTTAACTGGGTTAAAGAACCAATGTCATCTAAAACCCGGTTCACGAAAAACCCAAAATCACATTCCATTAATTATCGGGTTAAAGAACAAGTGTTATTTAAAACACCGTTCACGATAAACCCAAAAATCAATTCAAATTCAATTCCAATTAAATCCCTTTTAATTGGTACACTTAATTAAATCTAAATAAAAAGATTTAATCCTTTTCTCAACCTGGTTTAAGAACAGTGTTGATGAAGACACCATTCACAACAAACCCAAATCACATTTGATATTATATACAAGGCTCTGAATATAAAATATATCGGCTTATATTCAATATCAAATTCTACGACCAACAAATATCGTATTGGAAATAACGGTATAAATATATCTTTCAAATTTCCATAACAATATCTGTATAATCATGAAATCCAACATCGAAATATTCCAAAGATAATTTTGATTCAAACCCATTCCAATTCAATTATTGGAAATTCTGGTTACTTTTAAGACCATTTCAAGTCCAATTTATTTATTTAAAAATAAATAAATTATTATTCTAGTTCAAAACTAGTTCATTTCGATAAAAAATATATTTTTATCTTTTCAAATATGGAGTTTTTCATCCCAATACTTCAATAATCATTTCTTATGATTTTACACAAACTATTAATATTTTTAATAATTTTATCAATGCCCGTACAGTCGATTTCCACCAGCGGCCATCGAACTGCACTTACAACGACCTTTACCAAAATTGATTTGGGCATAATTCCAAATCCAACCGTTAGATTTCAAATCTCTAATATTCGTTAAAAGCTCATTTTGATACGAACCTAACGGTTCTGGAATTAGGAGAATCCGACGGGCGGATCTCCCGTAATATCCATTCGAAGTCAATGGTCGAAATTTGCGAACTGCCGCAGCGTGGCGCGTTCTATTCAGGACATTATAGTATATATAATATATATAATATATACTTCGTCAATTTCCTTTTTAAACGTACTTTATAAATCGTTTTAAATTCGTTTTCGAAACGATTTCAACTTCATATTCAATTTCGAATCAAAATTGAATATTTCACATCATCGATATACAAATGATAATATTTTCAAAACGTTATATTTTGAAATGACTTCCTTTTCTATATTCATTATAAAAACGAATAAATCGATATAAATGTCGTTCGCGTCAAAATGGCGAATATCTAACCAACACGGCTTTATATATTTCAATAACCTCGTTATTCTATTCAACAAATGGATATTTTCTTCAACACACGAATATATATTTTTATTCAACACATGAATTTTTATTCTATTCAACACATGAATTTATATTTTATTCAACACACGAATTTTTATTCTATTCGTCGCATTAATTTGTATTTTATTCAATACATGAATTTTTATTCTTTATTTCCCAATTGGAATGAGGCTCAATCAATTACCATGTAAGGTTAATTACACGGATTCCATACGAAATATGTATATAATAACAACGATAAATAATCAACCATCATTCAAAGTGCACCACACAACTGCATAAGCATTAAATATAACTAATCAATGCTCATACAGTCTGTCAATCAAACGATCGACATACCACTAAACCATTGGGATTAGTGTACGTCAATATCATCCCAACACCCATGTGGGGTTTCAAATCAACAAACACAGATATTTTATTTCATTTCACATCACACAATCAAATTTCACAACACAGCAAACAAACAAACAAGTCATCCATGGTCTGCGGACGACGGGTGTCGGGCGCTACTAAACACCGTCTGCATCCTAGTATATATTTCAACTAGAAAAATAAATAAAAGTGAGAAGTTCTCACTAAATTGCTAAAGCAAACGCCTCAACTCTTCATATGTAGGAAATCTTCGTCGTTCTCGCCTTTTGTCAATTTCGTTGCCCGTATTCACTACATATATAAAAACCACATTTTTATATTGTTGCTACGTATATAAAAATCACATTTTTATATTGTTTCTATGTATATAAAAATCACATTTTTATAACTACGCTACAAGGATAAATATTCTATTTTTATACCGCTACGATATAGATAAAAATTCTATTTTTATTTCGCGACTATATAAATAAAAATTATATTTTTATAACGGTGTTCATATAATAAAGATTATATTTTTATTGTCTTCACTATATAAAAATTATATTTTTATAATCTCTACTATATAAAAATCATATTTTTATTATCTCTACTTTATAAAACAAATCCTGTTTATATTTTTTAAAACCCATCCTTTCTTTATTTTTTTCAAACTATATTTATAAAAACCATGTTTTTATCCTAACTAAAAATTATATTATTAACTTGCTTTTCATGTGATAAATAATATATTTTTCTTTACAACGACATTTTATAAAAATCGTATTTTTCCTTTGTTTGTTTTTCATAAATATCAAACTTTTCTTCTAATTTTAAAATACTAACATATATATATATATATATATATATATATATTTCAGAATTTTAAAACAAAGATTTTTATAAATTATATTTCTTAATAAAAATCACCTATTAAATTCGTTCTGCACTGCCGAAAATTGCTCTAGACCTAGGGTTGAACTTCCAGCCGCCTATAGTGACTTCGACGCCGATCTGGAGCTTCCCCGTGTTGGATTGATGGTGCGGAGGGGTGTCAAGAGGCTGCTGACCGCGGCGGAGGCAGAGCAGCGCGGTGGCAGGGTCTGGAGGTGGGTTCCTAGGGCTTGGGGGGTGTCGAGATGTTCGTGGATTCGGACGGAGGAAGGAAGCTCAAGGTGACTGAACGGAGGAGGATGAGGCGGAGGTGGTGTCGAGCTAGGGTGGAGCGGCAGTCGCCGACGTGGGGGGGGGGGGGGGGGCTGATTTAGGTCATCGAGATTTCATTTTAGAAAGGGGCGGGTTTTGACTAGGCAGAAGAAAAGGAGGGGGTATTTATATTATATATTTTATTATTTATTTATTTTCTTCTTTAAAAAGTAGGGTTTTTATTCAAACTCCAAACAAACTACACTGACTGCTGTCCCTAGCTAATCACCCCTATTCCGAACACAATGGGATATGCTTCGTAAGCCAGTTTGGTTGTTTCGATCTGTTTTCATCAAAATCAAAATATAAATCTATATATTGAATTTGAACGCATATTTCAATTTACGGGGGTCACATACCGACTCTAAAAATTTCCAAAAAATATTTTCTAGCTTTGTATTGACGATACGATCCTAACAAAACTAATTTCATCAAATTCTAAGACGTTTGAAAAATGGCCAATTTCCAGTCGATTAAAACCAACTAAAACTGGTAAAACGCGTTTTCCTTTTCCACGCTCACATATTGATTTGAAAATTTATGAAAATTGGAATCTAGCAATAATTTGACATCCCGGATCCAACAAAAGTGGTTTCGTCGAAAACCGAGGTCGTTTGCAAAATTTCCATTTTTAAGGTCCAGAATTCCATAGCGACTATTCTGAATTTTCAACTGGGCATATCTTTTTATTCCCGCTATGAAATTTAAATTTTTCAGATTCGTTGGAAAGATATTTTCAAATAGATTCAAATATTTTTTGTTTCACTAAAATCTAGATTATTTTGAATCCTGTACATTCATTTGAATTTTGAAATTGAATTTTCGAACTACCGCGCCATTTTCAATTCCTTTTATAATTATAAATAAATATTTATTTTCTAACGATAATCTATATAAATATATACATTCTATTTCTATTCAAAATAAATTTCTCGTCGATATTATTTAAAAAATTCATTTTATATATTCAAAATTCATCAAAATTGCCAAAATAAAAATTTTAAATTGGCTTGGATTTCCGGGTTATTACATTCTCCCCCACTTAAAATTTTCGTCCTCGAAAAGGAACGAAGCCGAAAGTTGTTTAACTAATCAACTCAACTTTCACTATTTTCATTATGGCATAAGTTCTCCAACTTTTCAGTTTCTAAGAACTTTTCAAATTTTTCAAAAATTTGGCTAACACCCTAAATTTTCGAAAAATTTCGTCATAACCTCCCCTTCACCGGGGACTTCCGGATATTTCAAATAGCCTCCCATAGCCCTCACCGATCCAAAAAGATAAAGAAACAGCCAAGCGGCTAGCCAATCTGCTCATAAAATCATCAAAAACCAAATAAATTTGTAAACATGTACCTATTGGTCAGGAAAACAATTTTATTCTTCGGCTCTAGCCTCCTTGCTATGACCTGTTCAATGTAAGTACATGTATATGCATGCAAATGCGATAAAATTTTCAATAAAACTCACTATTGGGTTAAATTTGGCTAAAGGTTCAACATTCTAATTAATCAACCAATAATCAAACCACACAATCAGCAATCAATTAGTTGATTATCTTTTCAGTCACATAACTTCAATACATATCCAAAAATCAGATTTTTGATGCCAACTCACACCAATAAGCCCTATCTAATTTTGGTTCTCACACCAGTCAATTGGAAATATATAGAAATCCCACTTTCGAAACTCGAATATAAATTCTGATGATGTGCGTACTTTAGCTATCATCAGAACCATCTCCGGGCGACTAGAGTGTGATTCTATATCTATCTAGTATATTAAAACTTCAAATACACACGGATCAGACGAATACGCAAAATCTTTATATACTGGATTGTCCAAATTCAGTACAAATAAATATTCAAATACGTTGAATAATTCATTTAAATTTTCGAAACAATAATCGTTTCTACTTTTATTTTTAAAAACATCACTCTTCACACTCGTTCTAGGATACTACTCATCCTATCTCTAACGAGTCGTTCTTCTTGGATATTACTAATTCAATCTCTGACGAATTCTTTCGTATGGTTCTAATGTGTCTTGTTCTCTGAGCTTTGTAAACCAAAGCTCTGATACCAAAATGAAAGGACCCGTAACTTCCCCGTTAAAGAAAGAGCGAATACTTTGAGAACAACACACAAAAGAACGCAGACAGAAGAACATTTCATTGTTATTTTACAACAATTCATTAGAATACAAGAATATACAGAGTATGAATAAATATTACACAGAAAATATCAGAGATTTAAATTACATTTAAATACATTACTGCAGCGGAAAAATAATACAAAACACAACTGAAAGAGATATACAGATACAGAGCTTTCCGGATATCATTCCAGCTGTAAGTCAGGTTCCTGTGAATATAAATCTGCAAAACCAAAACTACTAGCGGCCCGTGTCAAAATAAGGGCACCCAAAGTTTAGGTTAAAAACAATAAACTCCAGGTCAGTCATGTGACTGGTGTGAGAACTAAAACAGTTATTAATCTTTATTTTAAAGTTAGGTAAATCAAGGGACCACGTCGTATAACATGATACAGGTTTCCTCCCAAGAATACCAGTGCATAAAACAACAGCGCAATGCTAAATAAAGAAAAATGAAGCTATTATAAGACCCAGGTCCCCTCACACAATGCAACACAAGCCGGAGGACAGGGTTTTACCTTATAATAGCCAAAGAATGCTTGATACGCTAAATTTCATGTTTTATTACTATAAGTGTATAGTGTCAAAACAATTTCAATCATAAATATCAATCATAGATGGCATGGGTATCATATATCATGTCGCCATACTAGTTCTACAATTAAAACCGCAAAGTCACGTATTGGAATTTGGATTTCCATCTGTGAACCGAGGCAAAAGATAGTCCTCACCGATTCGAGACAATCTAGCCCATGTCCCAGGACCCAAACACAGGTGAGCCCTTGGATCGTCAGGGCCGGTCCACCGATGTGGATTAAAATGCCTGAAAACTGCGTTTCCCCACCCTTTGGGGCGTAAATGGGCCAAATGACTCCATTGGCTCCACACAGTCACCGATATATCCAAGGCGCCTCGCCACAGTAACAACCACATAAGTCAAACTCGTCAGGGCGTGTAAAACCACTAACGCCACTTCTAGCTTGAAGGAAATGCATGCCCTCCCTGAAGTCCTCTCCCGTTTCTGGTCAACAACCGGGGTGTGAGGCTCTCGAATCAACATTACACAAGGCTATGCCACATAGGCGATGCTTTGATCATTAACCACAAGACTTTTCTTTTCAACAGAAGCCTTGATCAATTGCCGCTTAGGCATGCCACGTAGGCAATTCACTACATGTGTTTAATATCCATCAATGTATAACCTCTGAGCTCGTACGTCTCAGAGAAGGGCGTTAAGAAAGAGAATAAATTCTCCACCACCAAACCGATATATATATTTAATAGAAATCAATCACACAGAATAAAATCCAATGTCAGACACACAGTCCATTTACAATTTTGTTCTGGGTCTGAATGAAACCGGTGGCACCTAGTACTCCGCATATCCATCGATCTCCAAGTACGTTTGGACGATCACTAACTGATTCCCTCCTCATGGTTGTACAGCCCAATCAAGATCATCAGTAATCACCCAAACGACGTGAAGACCTCCGATCTTCGACCACCGTCTTCATCCTCGACACCACGTCGAATCTGGTATTCAGAATGGGATAAACCCAGTCATCCTGAATAACTCACGTATATAATAAACGAGTGTTACAAAAACACAACATACGCCTCATTTCAAGTCAGAATATTCTTTTATTCAAATATTCTTATACCTTTGGACAGGTTCCCATTAATTTTATCAAAGATAAATTCTTTAAATTTATTCTTTAATCTTCTTTTGAATATCAATTCAAACTAATCGGGATTAGTGAACCACACCGAAGTAATCATTTATTTTATTTCCCAATCCCAACCTATTGATCTCATGAAGTAAAATTGGTCATACTTCATATCTAATACCATGGTGTTATCGGTAAATTCAATTACCATTTCACGTTCAAATCTAATTAAAGATTTAACTATCGCCTGGAGCAAAACTGGTGATACTCCATACTCAACCATTTCAATATAATTAAAGATTCATTAAAACCCCACTTAGTTTTAATCTTCATAGAAATCAATATCAAGTTTTTAACTAGGTTAAAGAACCAATGTTATCTAAAACACGTTTCATGAAAAACCCAAAATCACATTCCATTAATTATCGGGTTAAACAACAAGTGTTATTTAAAACACCGTTCACGATAAACCCAAAAATCAATTCAAATTCAATTCCAATTAAATCCCTTTTAATTGGTACACTTCATTAAATCTAAATAAAAAGATTTAATCTTTTTCTCAACTGGGTTTAAGAACAGTGTTGATGAAGACACCATTCACAACAAACCCAAATCACATTTGATATTATATACAAGGCTCTAGATAGAAAATATATCGGCTTATATTCAATATCAAATTCTACGACCAACAAATATCGTGTTGGAAATAATGATATAAATATATCATTCAAATTTCCATAACAATATCTGTATAATCATGAAATCCAACATCGAAATATTCCAAAGATAATTTCAATTCAAACCCATTCCAATTCAATTACTGGAAATTCTGGTTACTTTTAAAACCATTTCAAATCCAATTTATTTATTTAAAAATAAATAAGTTATTATTCTAGTTCAAAACTAGTTCATTTCGATAAAAATCTATTTTTATCTTTTCAAATATGGAGTTTTTCATCCCAATTCTTCACAAATCATTTCTTATGATTTTACAAAAATTATTAATAATTTTATCAAGGCCCGTACAGTCGATTTCCACCAACGGCCATCGAACTGCACTTACAACGACCATTAGCAAATTTGATTTGGACATAATTCCAAATCCAACCGTCATATTTCAAATCTCTAATATTCTTCAGAAAGCTCTTTTCAACACGAACCCAACGGTTCCAGTTTTAGGAGAATCCGACGGTCGGCTCTCCCGTAATTTCCATTCGAAGTCAATGGTCGAAATTCGCGAACTACCGTAGCGCGACGCGTTCTATTCAGGCCATTATATTATATATATAAACTACATAATATATACTTCGTCGATTTCCTTTTAAAACGTATTTTATAAATTGTTTTAAATTCGTTTTCGAAATGATTTCAACTTCATATTCGATTTCGAATCAAAATTGAATATTTCACATCATCAATATACAAATGATAATATTTTCAAAACGTTATATTTTGAAATCACTTCCTTTTCTATATTCTTTACAAAAACGAATAAAATCGATATAAATATCGTTAGCGTCAAAATGGCGAATATCTAACCAACACGGCTTTACATATTTCAATAACTTCGTTATTCTATTCAACAAACGAATATTTTCTTCAACACATGAATATATATTTTTATTTAACACATGAATTTTTATTCTATTCAACACATGAAGTTATAGTTTATTCAACACATGAATTTTTATTCTATTCAACACATGAATTTATATTTTATTCAATACATGAATTTTTATTCTTTATTTCCCAATTGGAATGAGGCTCAATAAATTACCATATAAGGTTAATTACATGGATTCCATACGACACATGTATATAATAACAACGATAAATAATCAACCATCATTCAAAGTGCACCACACAACTGCATAAGCATTAAATATAACTAATCAACGCTCATACAATCTGTCAATCAAACGATCGACATACCACTAAACCATTGGGATTAGTGTACGTAAATATCATCCCAACACCCGTGTGGGGTTTCAAATCAACAAACACATATTTTTATTTATGTAGTTGGGCGATGTGTAAAATTTATCGTCCCAATCAATATCAGTCAAATCAGTGTATTTAAACAAATCTCCGATTTGTTTATTACTATTTATTTTATACACACGTTAAAATCATATTTTTTAATTATAAAATATTTTCCACTATAAAATATTTTATTTCATTTCACATCACACAATCAAATTTCACAACACAACAATCAAACAAACAAGTCATCCATGGTTTGTGGACGACGGGTGTCGGGTGCTACTAAACACCGTCTGCATCCTAGTATATATTTCAACTAAAAAAATAAATAAAAGTGAGATGCTCTCACCAAATAGCTAAATCAAACGCCTCGACTCTTCATGTGTAGGAAATCTTCGCTGTTCTCGCCTTTTTTCACTTTCGTTGCCCGTATTCACTACATGTATAAAAATCACATTTTTATATTGTTGCTATGTATATAAAAATCACATTTTTATATTGTTGCTTTGTATATAAAAATCACATTTTTATAACTACGCTACAAGGATAAAAATTCTATTTTTATACCACTATGTATAGATAAAAATTCTATTTTTATATCCCTACTATATAGATAAAAATTCTATTTTTATAACGGTGTTCAAATAATAAAGATTATATTTTTATTGTCTTCACTATATAAAAATTATATTTTTATAATCTCTACTATATAAAAATCATATTTTTATTGTCTCTACTTTATAAAACAAATCCTGTTTATATTTCTTAAAACCAATCCTTTCTATATTTTTTTCAAACTATATTTATAAAACCCATGCTTTTATCCAAACTAAAAATTATATTATTATATTGCTTTTCATGTGATAAATATTATTTTTTTCTTTACAACGCTATTTTAGAAAAATCATATTTTTCGTTTGTTTGTTTTCCAAAAAAATTATAATTTTCTTCTAATTTTAAAACACTAACATATATATATATATATATATTTCAGAATTTTAAAACAAAGATTATTATAAATTATATTTCTTAATAAAAATCACCTTTTTACTTCGTTCTACACTGCCGAAAATTGCTCAAGACCTAGGGTTGAACTTCCAGCCGCCTACAGTGACTTCGACGCCGATCTGGAGCTTCCCCGTGTTGGAGTGGTGGAGCGAAGGGGCGTCGAGAGGCTGCTGACCACGGCGGAGGCGGAGTAGCGCGGTGGCAGGGTCTGCAGGTGGGTTCCTAGGGCTTGGGGGGCGTCGAGATCTTGGTGGATTCGGATGGAGGAAGGGAGCTCGAGGTGACTGAACGGAGGAAGATGAGGCAGAGGTGGCGTCGAGCTAGGGTGGAGCGGCAGTCGTCGACGTGGGGGTGGGCTGATTTAGGTCATCGGGATTTCATTTTAGAAAGGGGGGCGGGTTTTGACTAGGCAGAAGAAAAAGAAGGGGGGTATTTATATTATATATTTTAATATTTATTTATTTTCTTCTTTAAAAAGTAGGGTTTTTATTCGAACTCCAAACGAACTCCACCGACTATCGTCTCAAGCTAATTACCCCCATTCCGAACACAATGGGATATACTTCGTAACCTAGTTCGGCCGTTTCGATCGGTTTTCATCAAAATCAAAATATAAATCTATATATTGAATTTGAACGCATATTTCAATTTATCGGGGTCACATACGGACTCTAAAAATTTCTGAAAAATATTTTCTACTTCGTATTGACGATACGATCCTAACAAAACTAATTTCGTCAAATTCTGAGACCATTTGAAAAATGGCCAATTTCCAGTCGATTAAAATCAACTGAAACTGGTCAAACACGTTTTCCTTTGCCATGCTCACATATTGATTCGAAAAATTATGAAAATTGGAATCTAGCAATAATTTGATATCCTAAACCCAACAAAAGTGGTTTCGTCGAAAACTGGGGTTGTTTGCAAAATTTTGATTTTTAAGGGTCAGAATTCCATAGGGACTATTCTGACTTTCAACTGGGCATATCTTTTTATTCCCGCTATGAAATTTCAATTTTTCGGATTCGTTGGAAAGATATTTTCAAATAGATTCAAATATTTTTGGTTTCACTAAAATACGGATTATTTTGAATCCTGTACATTCATTTGAATTTTGAAATTGAATTTTCGAACTACCGCGCCATTTTCAATTCCTTTTATAATTATAAATAAATATTTATATTCTAACGACGATCTATATAAATATATACGTTCTATTTCTATTCAAAATAAATTTCTCGTCGATATTATTTAAAATAATTCAATTTAAATATTCAAAATTGTCAAAATAAAATTTTTAAATTGCCTCGGATTTTCGGGTTATTACAAATGTGGTTTTGGGTTTGGGAAAATTAATGTATTTGAAAAATGAAATTCAAATGATTTAAAAAATCATTCAAACTTCTTTCGAAAGAATCGATTTGAAAATTTGAACTGTGATAAATTCAAAGGTTTTTTAAATCATAAACGTGATGTGAATTTGTTTTGTAACAATCCATCTGAACAATCCTGGATCTCAAAAAGAAATAAAACAAACTTCGTTAAATTCAAACAGATTTGGGTTCCGAAGGGTACAAGGGTAAATTCAGATGGATTGTTATATAAACAAATTGGGGTACTGAAAGTTGTTAACAAAACTATGAGTGGTTTTCATTATTTTGTTAGACCACTCAATCCCCTAAACTTTTCGGTACAGGAGAAGGCTGAGGAAATGTTGTGCAAAAGAGATTTGTATAGCAGTTGTTCTATATTTCAGTATCCTTCAGAGTTCCTTACCAAAATTTGTTGAGTTAGAGATTTATTTACTCACGTCAATTTTAGGTATAAACTGTAAACTCATGTTTGTAAATATTTTTTGTTTTCCCTCCTTCTATCTCTTCTTTTTTATTTTCTTTGTCTGTTTGTTTTGACAATGCCATATTCTTTTAGGGCTTCATTAACTTCCAATTGTAGAACTCATATTTTCTGGAAATTCGCTTTAGTTGAATAGAACTCCAATGTTTTAAATATTTCCAGATCTTGATTTTAATATTGAAATATCTGCAATTGTTTTGAAGTTTATCTTTCTGATTTCCGAATTCATAATAGTGTTGATGTATTATTGTCATATCGTGAACACTGTTAATTAGAATTCTAAATTCTTGAAGATCCGAGAATTTGATGAAGTTTCACACACCTCTGCCGTTTTTGAGTTTCTTCTAATTCATTATAGAAAAGCTTGAAATATTATACTCATTACAGCACACTGCTATTTGTCAGTTGTGATAATTTCATTAATTTTCAGATTGGCTTGGAAATTTTGAATTGTCTTGTCTCAGTGACACATCTTGAAATTAATCTTTGTTCATTTGGAATTTGTTTGTTTGAAATCATCTGAAATTTCTTGATATTTTGAATCTCACACACCTCCTAAATTTGAAAGTATCAACCTTGTGTGACTGATTCATTGTATCTCAAAACCTGACATTGATTCAAGTGATTTCAAATAAATTATTTCATAATTTTTGAATCATGAAAAAAAATTGTGACCATCAGAAACATCTCTGAAACAGTCTGCTTTGAAATTGTCTGTTATGCTGCTATGATAAAAGGAATCGCTTTTGAAAATATTTTCTGGTGACTGCTTGTTTTGGTATCAAATATATACCATGCTCTGGTAAATGGAATTACTGTGCTTGTTTAATTAATCTTGTCTAGGCTTGGTGATTAAAAATTTCTGTTGTCTAAGATATCCTTGGTTGTCTTCAGTGTCATGTTAAAATCCTCATTAAATAGAGACATCAAGTGGTATCAGTTTAGGCGTACTGATCTTTTTTATGTATATATATATATTTTTATTCCCCATGTCTTGTATAGGTCGTCATATCCCTCTTGTAATTGTTTTTCAATTTTAAGACTATTTATTGATTATTCATTCAAAATTTGAAATCAATATCCTAATTGAACTATAGTTATAATTCATCAAAATTACTAAAAGATTTTGAAATTGTGATGAATTATGACTGCAGTATATTTCACAACAACAGGAGATTTTATTTAAATTTTTCATGATGGTTGAACATTTATTATATTATCTTTGAACTGGGAATTATTTTACGACCATCTCCTTTATCTATCAACATTCTGCCATCCATGATAATTTTATATTAATGTGGAGAGTTAGTATGTTTTAAAATCTTTTTGAATAAACAGTGGAAATATTTGTGATAGAAAAGGGACTATGTTATTTTCCCGAATTAGTGACAATTGAAAATTTTCAATGATCTCGGTACAGTTGATCATATTTCATAATATAATTAAGTTTGGAACTTATTTCACAGTCCATTTCTGTACCTACCCCATCTTATATCATCCATATATTGATTTTATGTACTGAGGAGTTTTTCTGTTTTGAAGCTCAAAAGAATAAATATTTAATTAATACATAAGTGCGTTTCTAACATCATTTAAAAATCCAAGCTCTGGTCATGCATTGTTAAGAGACAACTTATAATTTAAGCTGCGACTAACCTCATTTAAAAATCCTATCTCTAGTTATGCTTGGTCAGTGTGCTCTTAAATAAAATAAAAAGAAAAAGGAAATATTGTGCTATAAATTGAAATTAATCTGAAATTCTCCTTGGTTTATAAAAACTAGTATATCAATCCATCTTTCTAATCTGTGAAATGTGTTGAAATCTCATGAAGTATTATGATTTGTTGACTGATAGCTATTGGGATATAAGATTATACGATTTAGTCACTTAAATTGAATTATTAATAATAGTCCAAATCCATCACTATTTTTGTGACGACCCCAAATCCCGTACTGACGGTGACAAGGGTAATCTTTGGAATATAACACATAAACAGATAATAGCAGAACAGAAATAAAAAAATACACCAGATAATGAACAAATAATACACTGGATAAACATAATCATCAGAGTTACACAGTATACAGGATCATACTGTAATGACCCGAAAATCCCCGCCCTTTGGACCGACCATAAACCACACAGGTCTGACCCAAAAGTTAGAAATTCTCGAATGCATTAACTCTGGGCATACAACACTTCAGAACAATAATAGCAGACCTTTATTACATCATGGTAATATAACATCCGAGTACAGAATATATCAGAGTACATCGAAATAAAATTACAGTGGAAGATAAATTACAATATATTTAATACATTGCAGCGGAAACAATAAAATAGATACATCGGAAGATAACTATGCTCTGGACACAGCTTTAAGCTTCAATCCAGCATCCTGCTCGAGATAAGGACCTGTAGATAAATTACTCGACTGCCCGTTTGGAGAAGAGGGCACCCGAGTTTGTAAAGGTGGAAAAAAACAACGGGTCAGTCATGGGACTAGTGTGAGAATTCTTAACTAATTTAACTAATAGTCATAAGGCAAATCCAAGGACCACGCCGCTAACGCGGAAAGGGTTTTATTCCAATGGATTGTCGTGCATAACTTGAAGTAAATCGTTAAACAACGCAATGCTTTTTAGAAAAATGAAATCACCATAAGACTCAGGTCCCATCACACAATGCAACGCACACCAGAGGATAGAGTTTTCCCTTATGGTGATTAAACATGCTTGATACGTTAAAAACGAATTTGATATTATTATTAGTGTGTATATGTTTTTAAAAACAATTTCAATCATAATGTATCAATCCTAGGAAGCACAGGTACTATATGCTATGCCTCCGTACTAGTAATACAATCAAAACCGAATGACGCGTATTGGAAATTGAGTTTCCATCATGAGTCAAGGCTAGGGAGGAGCTCCTTACCAATTCAAGACACTCTAGATAATGTCTCAGGGTTCCCCGCAGTTAACCCTTGGATCCTGCATGGCCGGTCCACACATACAGCTTCGTGGATTGGCAATTCGTGAACACACGTTTCCCGGTCTATAGGACCTATCCGAGGTGCCTCATTCCATCATCCACATAAGTAAAATGTCAGGGATGGTAGGTCACTGACACCACTCTAGCTAGAAAGAAACGTGCTGTTATCCCTGCGTTCCCTTCTCCCGTTTTAGAGTCCGCTGGTGTGTGAGGCTCGCGAAGTCACGCTATACACAAAGCTATGCCTAAACAGACTATGCTTTGATCATCCCGCAAGACCTGCTTTTCAACAAAGCCTTTATCATATGCATCTTAGCATGCCACATCGTCACTCCATATCACACTACCAATCCTTTGCCGAAATATATGAACGGGTGTTAAGCAAGAGAATAAATTCTCCACCACCAAACATCCACACATTTGACAGAAGATTAATAACATGATATATAATGGGGTACGATATCAGACACACAATCCATTTATAAGCTTATGCTCTGGGTCTGAGCGAAAGCCAAATCCGTACAAATCAACACTACGTCTGGGCAACTCCTACTATTACCTTATCATGGTAGCGAGCCATTCTAAGGCAACAGCCATCATCGTCCATTCGATGTGGAGATTTGACGGTCTTCAATCGCCGTCTTCCAATCTTGGATTTTTAAACGTCGTTTAATTATTTGGAATGAGATAAACTCGGACTTTCCAAATAATCCTCGTATATATATATATATATATATTGAAAATCCTTCTTACACATTAATAATTATTTTTATTAATGATTCATTCCTATTTTAATTATTTAAAATAATTAAATTTTTATATAACGACGCCTTAATTCCATGGGCGACTATGGCGCTGCATTCAACCAATTTTGATTTATACACTTGTCAGAATCTAATTGTTGGATCTTAACGTAATAAATATCATTGGAAAGATTTTTCCAAGACGGTCCTAACGGTTTCAGTTTCAAGAAAATCCGACGGTCGGATCTTCTTGTATAGTCATTTAAAAGTACGATTTCAAAACACGAACTACCACGCCCTTATTCGTTCAATTTTGATTATATATATAATCATTGAATCGTAATAACATCGTTTGATTAAAACAACACTCCACACAATTACCGATACTTACTAAATTTTAATATATTTGAAAATGAAGATAATATTACCGCATCCTAAATTCATTCTTTCCTTACAATGAAAATGTAAATTCCATCTTTTTTTTATTTACATAAAAATGTAAGTTTAATTCCTATGCAAATTCCTATATTCTTTATTTACATGTAAAACAAATGTAAATTTTGATACATTCAAAATCCTACTTTTAAATTACATATAAAAACGTAGATTTCAACTTCAATGTACATTCTCATCTTAATTACATTATAAAATTGTGACTTATATTTGCAGTGAATCCTATTTTAAATTTACATATCAATATGTTAGTTTTATTTACAATGCAAACTCTACTTCTAATTTACATTGTAAAAATATGATTTTTAAATACAATGCAAACACTACTTCTAATTCACATTGTGAAAATATGAATTTTAATTACAATGCAAACACTACATCTAATTTACATTGTAAAGTTATGATTTTTAATTACAATGCAAACACTACATCTAATTTACATTGTAAAAATATGATTTTTAATTGCAATGCAAACACTACATCTAATTTACATCGTAAAAGTTTGATTTTTAAATACAATGAAACACTACATCTAATTTACATATGAAATAAATCAATTTTATTTCTAATGCTCATTCTAAATTTTATGTTACGTATATATATAAGAAAAATGCAAATTCTATCATACAATGAAATTGCATCCTTTAATTGCATAGAAAAATATAGTTTTATCATACGGTATACTTTCCTATAGACATTACATATAAAAATGTAATATTTAACACACAATGTAAATTCATGTTTTAATTACATATAAAAATGTAAATTTTACCCTATAGTGTAATTCCCTATATAATTTACATATAAAAATGTAAATTTTCACATACGATGAAATTTCCATGTTAATTACAAAGTAAAATGTAATTTTTAACATACGACATTAATTCACTTTATCATTTACATAAAAAAATGTAAATTTTAACATACGATGGAATTCTCATATTAATTACAAAGAAAAATGTAATTTTTAATATACGACATAAATTCACTTTATAATTTACATATAAAAATGTAAATTTTAAGATAAAGTGGCATTCACAAGTTAATTACAAAGAAAAATGTAATTTTTACAATACGATGTATATTCCTATATAATTTACATATAAAAAAAATGTAAATTTTATCATACGATGAAATTCCCCTTTTAATTACAAAGAAAAAATGTAATTTTTAACATTCAACGTTGATACACTTTATAATTTACATATAAAAATGTAATTTTCGTCATGCAATGTAAATTTACATTTTAATTACACAGAAAAATGTAATTTTCGTCATGCAATGTAAATTTACATTTTTAATTACATAGAAAAATGTAATTTTCAACATACGGTGCAAATATATTTAAATTACATATAAAAATGTAACTTTTGTTCATGCGGTGTAAATTCATTCTTAAACTACATAATAAAATGTTATTTAATTCATGCGATGCAGATTCATTCATAAAAAACAAAATTAAATGTTATATAATTCATGTGATGCAGATTCATTCATAAACAACAAAATAAAATGTTATATAATTCATGCGATGTAAATTCATTTTACAACATAAAATTTCATTCTTTTACTTACAATGTAAAAGCATCCACTTTTTATTCACAATGCAAAAGTATCTACTTTTATATTTTCAATGTAAAAATATCAACTTTTTATGTTTTACAATGTAAAGACATCAACTTTTATATTTTGCAATGTAAAAATATTAACTTCTCTATTTTACAACGTAAAAATATAATATTTTCTATTTACAAATGTAAAAATATTACCTTTTCTACTTTACAATGTAAAAATGTAATCTTTTTATTTTCAAAACAAAGATGTGATCTTTTTATTTACAATAAAAATATTGTCTTTTTTTTTATTCTCAATATACAAAGATCGTCTTTCTATTTACATCATCAAATTTTCATCTTTTAATTTTCAATATAAAAAGATGATCTTTTTATTTACAATAAAAATATTGTCTTTTTTTTATTCTCAATATACAAAGATCGTCATTCTATTTACGTCGTCAAATTTTCATCTTTTAATTTTCAATATAAAAAGATGATCTTTTTATTTACAATAAACATATTGTCTTTTTTTTATTCTCAATATACAAAGATCGTCTTTCTATTTACATCGTCAAATTTTCATCTTTTAATTTTTAATATAAAAAGATGATCTTTTTATTTTCATCGTCAAATTTTCATCTTTTAATTTTCAATATAAAAAGATGATCTTTTTATCTTCATCGTCAAATTTTCATCACCAATCCAACCACAACGATAAAAGGTAATCATATGATCTTTTACAAACTCCAATCTAGCACTTCAATTTCAGATCTAATATCACATCATCCAAAAACAATTCGAATTCACAACGTAGAACAACATCCATCGCATATCGATTTATTTTCACCATTCAACATTAAGCACCAAAAGAATAATAATTAAATTGATTAATATTAAATTAAAAATGAATTCTCACCTTGCTTGTTTCTGAAATGGAGGTGATTTCGATCAGAACTCGTGTTCGGAGTCACGGCGGTTTCGGATCTGAAAGATCTAAATTTGAAATTCATATGCAAATTAGAATTCTGACTTTTAACAACTGGCACTGCGACATTTAAAAGCGTCACAAAATCTGAAATAAATTTTTACCTAATGTTCAACACTTTGAATCGAGATAACTCGAGCTACGGTTGACGGTTTTACGAACGGTTTGTTGAAGGTCGAAGAGCTAGGAGAGGTGCATCCACGCCGGGAAGTATGGGCGGCGCGACGACGCTATGTGGTGGTGGCGGAGGCGCAAAGGCCACGGGTTTGGGCACGGAATTCGAGAGCTACAGGCGACGGGAGGTGATGATTCTTGTCGGAGAAGGAAGAGCACGAAAATCTCTTCGAAACGTGTATTTGCACGAAGGATTTCGTTGAGAATTGAGGGAGAAGCCGGAGAATGAAAATTTGAGTGGTTATGGGTTCATGCGGCTGAAAATGACGGGAGGAGGAAGAAGAACCCGTGCGTGGCTTTTATAATATTATATTAGGTTATTTAATTATTATTTTATTAGCCCGTTTAAGCCCGTTTTGGTCCGAACTCAGAATTAGGCCTGCTTACTGTCGTTCTTAGGGTTTTGACGTCTTCGGAGCGCAATGGGCTATGCCTTGGGCCCCGATTCTGATGTCTGTAGCGTTTTTTTTTAAATCCTATTAAAAATTAATTAATCAAATATTGACCGTACATGAAAATTCACTGGGGCCACAAATTAACTTCAAAAATTCCCGAAAAATATATTTAGCTATGTTTTGACGCTGCGGACCTAGAAAAATTATTTTCATTCAATTCTGAGCTCGTATGAATTTTTAATGAATTTTTAAAGTCAAAAATTGTCCGTTTACACTAAAAAATCAATTATAATTATATATTAATTCTAAAAATTACCGAAAAATCATTTTTAGCTTTGTTTTGACGATACGAACGCAACAAAATTATTTTCGTCAAATTTTGAGACTGTTTGAAAAATCGCTATTTTAAGGCGTTTAAATTTAATTGAAATAGTCAAAACACATTTTCTTTTCTCACACTCACATATTAATTCAAAAAATTCTAAAAATAGAAATCTAGCAATAATTTGACATTCTAGTTCCAACAAAAGTGGTTTCGTCGAAAACAAAGGTCGTTTGAAAAATGACTATTTTTAAGGCCGATATATTTAATATTAAAAATACATTTTTAAACAAATAATTTCCAAAACTCGAAATGTATAAGTGTTTACTATTTTTCAGTGCAGAAACATCATTCTGAACTCAATGGAAGTGGTTTCGGGTTCAAATTCCTTTATATGCAAAAAGTAGCATTTTTGACCTATGCAAATTACCTAGCGAACTTTCTAAATTTTAATTTGGGTATAACTTTTGATTCCTGCTATGAAATTTCGATTTTTTGATTCGTTGGAAAGATATTTTTAAATAGATTCTAATATTTTTGGTTTCACTGAAATCCGTTAAATTTTGCATCCTATACGGTCAGTCAAAGTTCAAGTTTGACTTTTCAAACTACCGCGCTATTTCTAACTCTTTTTATAATTAAAATTAAATTATTCATTCTAACTTCGATTTGAATCAAATTTGTGATCATTATTATTTAAAATATATTATTTTAAATATCAGAACTCATTAAAATTACTTAAAATAAATTTTAAATTGGCCCCAAAATTCAGGGTTGTTACACATACTTACTACAAATACAGTTCAGCTATACACAAATGTCTATAGCGGAAACAAACATAATATGTACAATAGGAGCTGAACAACTGATAAATGATAGAATCCATCTTCAGCTCCAGCTATCCAGAAAAGCCAGCTAAAACCTGAATACAAGGCTGCTCGTGTAGAAAAAGGGGCACCCGAGTTTGAAAATGAAACAAACTACGAGTCAGTCATGGGGACTGGTATGAGAAATCTACTCAACATATTTAAAATATGGCTAATCACAGGACCACGCCACTTTCGCGGAACGGGTTTACCCCATTGGATTGCCAGTGCTTTAAAACAACTAATTCTTTTAAATATCGCAATGCTTTTTATAAAAATGAAGCCATTATAAGACTCAATTCCCATCACAAAATGCAACGCAAACCAGGATAGAGTTTTTACCTTATAATGGCCAAAATATGCTTGATACGAATAAAACTAAAGCATTTGATATTATAACTAGTGTTTGTATGTTTAAAAAACAATTTCAAATCATAAGTATCAATCATAGACGGCATTAATGCCCCATACCACTATGTCGCCATATATAGGTATACAATCAAAACCGCACAGTCACGTATTTGGAAATTGGATTTCCGTCATGAACCAAGGCAAAAGATAGTCCTTACCGACTTTAAGACTGCCTAGCCCGAGTCTCAGGATCATAGCTCGAGTGACCCTCGGGTCGTCAGGGCCGGTCCATCGATGTGGATTAAAATTCCTGAACACTGTGTTTCCCCGCCCTTTGGGCCGTAAATGAGCCAACGAATGACTCCATCGGTCCCGGATTGAACGATATATCCGAGGCGCCTTGCAACAGCAACAACCACATAGGTGAAAATAATATAAATGTCAGCCAGTTTAAGCACTGACACCACCTCTAGCCAGGAAGAAACGCATGCCCTCCCTGAGGTCCTTCTCCCGTTTCTGGTTCATACCGGGGTGTGAGGTTCACGAATTCACGTTATACACAAAGCTATGTCACACAAGCGGTGCTTTGATCATCACTACAAGACTTTGCTTTTCAACAGAAGCCTTGATCTTTTGCCACTTAGGCATGCCACACTAGCAATTCATGCCATGCGACTGATGTCCATCAATATACAACCTCTGAACTCGTGCGTCTCAGAGAAGGGCGTTAAGCAAAAGAATAAATTCTCTGCCGCCAAACAAATGTATATTTAATAGAGATCAATCAACACAGAATAAAATCCAATGTCAGACACACTGTCCATTTACAAGTCCGTTCTGGGTCTGAACGAAACTGGAGGCACTATATACCTCGCAATCCCATCGACCTCCACGTATATTTGGACGATCACCACTCATTATCCATATTTCGGGATGCCTCCCAATCAGGACATCAGTTACCATCCAAATGAGGTGAAGATTTCCGGTCTTCGACCACCGTCTTCATCTTCGATTTCTCATCGTCGATTCAGTTATTCAGAGTGGGATAAACCCGGTCTTTCTGAGCAACTCGCGTATGCAATAAACAAATGCTACGCAAACAGAATACATGCTTCATTTCAATTCATCAGTCACTAACCATAAATCAGTAAGAGAACGATTTCCCAAATATTAACCCTGAAGGCCAAAACCAACATCAGATATAAACCCAGGAAACCATTCGACTTAGCCAACCTTCAGTTAGTTTTTAAATTTCACATCCATATCGTTTATAATATTTTTTAACGATTTACCGCTATTTTTATTTATTTTAAAATAGCCAATTTATTCAAACGACGCTTATTGCCATAACGCGGCCGTGGCGCTGTTTTTCTTCAGATTTGATTTACACATATATGAAAATCTAACCGTTGGATCTTCACAAAATTTACATCATTAGAAAGATCTTCTCAAAACGAATCCAACGGTTCTAGTTTTGGGAAAATCCGACGGTCGTATCTCCCGGCACACTCATTTGAAGTTTCGATTTCAAAATACGAACTGCAGCGTCGTTATTCGATTTAATTTATTTATATTCATCTATATATATATATATATATATATATATAATCAATTCTGGCGCTGTTTTTCTTCAGATTTGAATTAAACATTCCAGACAATCCAACCATTGGATCTTCACAAATTTGGTGTTGTTGGAAAGATATTTCCAAAGCGAACCCAACGGTTTCGGTTTCAGGAAAATCCGATGGCCGGATCTCCCGCACTAAGCTTTGGAAATTACGTTTTCAAAATACGAACTGCAGCTTCGTTATTCGATATATTTCAATTCTATATATATATATATTGATTCTTCGATTCCAAAACTATATTCTTTTCATACATTTGATAAAAATGATATTTTTATCCAACTGACAATTATTTCAACACTTCGCTATTTTTAACTATTCATGTATACAGTAAAAATGTGATTTTTATTGTAAAACAATTTATTTCAAAACATGATTATTTTATATTGTTCATATAGGTGATAAAAATATGATTTTTATTGTAAAACAATTTATTTGAAAACACAATTATTTTATATAGTTCATATAGATGATAAAAATAGGATTTTTATTGTAAAACAATTTATTTCAAAACACGAATACCATTCAACACATGAATTTCTATTCAACGAATGAATTTCTATTGAACACACGAATATAGTTTCAAAACATGAATATAATTCTAACACACAAATATTATTCAAAATTTCGGCAGCATAACGGCAGGGTAGTTAGAACCGGGGCCGTCCCTAGTATGACTCCTCGCTCTACCTTAAAGCCTCGCAGCTTTTGACAATGGGGATTCATGCATCTAGTTCGCAGGCAGGCGGCATGTATATTTTTCATTTCCACCAACTAATCCTATGTGGTTTCAACCAAATGTTTCTCAACCACAAACGAGTAGTTTTCAACCACAATCAATCAATTTCAACCACAAACAATTCTAATCAACCATTCTCTATCAATCAATTTTCACACCAATCACAAACAATAAATATCGTCCATGGTTTGTGGACGAGGGGCGTGTGTATATATATATGTATATGTATATATATATGTATATATATAAACTTTTCACTTCGATTTAAACACATATATAAATTTTACAATGCATACATAACTTATGTATTGAACGTACAACTTATACAACGCTTATACAAGAGGTGTACAACGCTTATATAACTCATACATCGACTATATAATTTATGCATCGTCGTTTTCCATATCGTTTATAATTTAGAAATCTAACATTGGGTTCCACTCCACCAAAAATAGCAGAAGGCTCAGAAAAATATGCGGACTCTTCTAGAATGTAGAAGACGTGAGTCCACTATCTCTTGTTTCACTGAATTTCATCAAGAAACGAAAAAGATATGATTTTTAAAGTGAAATCAAAAAGGTTAGCGCTTAGAAGTGCTATTATATAGTTAATTAATATAACAGCCGTTACCTCACACGTTCGTTCAAAACTAGGTTTGCACTTTTCTCGAAATCCGCGTAACTATATGCCGATCGGCCTGCGCCACCTTCAAGGGCTTGGTGAGGGCTTCAGGCATGACGTGGAAGGGGCCCACTCGATCGTGGCGGGAGGTGGCGACGGCGAGTGGAAGTCGCCAACTTCCAGGCATCGATTCTCCCTAACCACACAACGAAAAAATCCAAATATATATGGATTTGAAGATCTTCTCGAGCACTACAAAATTCTCCAAAGGGGCACTAGTTTTTATTGAGCGGATTAGAAGAAATCGAGGAGAGAAGAAAGGAAAGGGTTTCCGCCGTCGTCGTGTTTAATCGGAGAGAGAGAAAACTTTGATCGACCAATCGGAAAATTTTATTATATATATATATTTTTAAAAATACAAAAATACCCCTTGTCACACACGAACACCAATTCAAACCCAATGACTGTCGTCCGTAGCGTTTTAACCCCATTCCGAACACAACGGGATATGTTACGTAGGCCCATTCGACTGTTTGAGTCAGTTTTCCTTCTTAAAATATAAAACATTCAATATTCGATTTGAACGTACATTTCAATTTGCCAGGGCTACAAGCTGATTCGAAAAATTCTACAAAAATAAATCTAGCTATATTTTGACGATACGGTCCCAACAAAACTAGTTTCATCGAATTCTGAGACCGTATGTAAAATGGCCCTTTTCTGATCGATCCAATTTAATTGTAATTGACCAAAACACATTTTCCTTTCCCACGCTCACATAGCAGCTTCAAAAATTATGAAATTTTCAACCTAGCAATAATTTGACATCCCGCATCCAACAAAAGAGGTTTCGTCGAATTCTGAGGTCGTATGCAAAATGTCTATTTTCACGGGCTATATAATTTCTATAGCGACCTTTCTGAAAATTCATTTGGCCATAACTTTTTCTTTCCGGTATGAAACTTCGATTATTCAGATTCGTTAGAAAGATATTCACTAACAGATTTAAATATTTTTGGTTTCACTAAAAGCCATTTTTTTTTGCACCCGGTACAGACAGTCAAAGTTTGAATTCAAATTTTGAAACTACCGCGCCATTTCAGGCCATGTTTATAATTAGAATTAATTATATTCATTTTCAACATCGATTCAAACATACATTTCATCGCTATTATTTAAAATATCAATTTTAAATACTTAAAATCCAGTAAAATAGACAATTTAAATTTTTTAAATTGGTTCAGATTTTCCGGGTCGTTACAATTTTTTATGCTCATTTTTATAAAAATTCTTTGGAAAATAATTGAAATTAATTTTTTTAACTCTCTCCATTTATATAAATTTCATAGTAAATCTGTCACTCTCTACAATGTGAAATATGCCACTAGTTCACAGAATATTATGATTTTTGTTTGACTGGTTGAGATTTATGATTACCGTTCTTCCTCTTAAGCTGGGATTATATTTATTAGTCACTTTTCATCTATATTTTAAATTCAGAATCTTTTTGATGATAACAAAAGGGGGAGAATGGGTTGAGATTTTGATTTATGAGTGAATATTTTATAAATATTTTAATTTTGAAAATTCATTCATTCTTTTCTTTGCACTCATGCAGAGTTATAGGGGGAGTTTGGTTGTCAGGGGAGCATACGAATTGGGGGAATTTAATATTGACTGTCAAAACACATTTATTGTGCTTAAAATATTTTATTTGTTTGCGATCATCAAAAGGGGGAGATTGTTGTATATGACGTAGTTGTATACACAATTATATGATTTTTGTTTGATGATAACAACCAAATATATATTATTTACAAATGTGTTTGTTGTTGTACTGTTTCACATATACCTACAGATAGGAATATAATATTTATATTTAAATAAAAAACGACTGTACAGAAATTTAAATATTCACACAGTATTTTATTTAAATGTAATATTATATTTCAATATCAAACAATAAATTTTTATACTCCACTATTTGTACATCTCACTGATATTCATTACAGTACAATAAATTTCATTATATACAATTCTCCTCACTACAACGCTCATCACTCTAGTATACAATCATTGCCTCTTTACAGCATTTCACTCATTCACATTGCAATTATGGCATACAAAAAAAAGTGGAACAAGTTTAGCAACAGATTTTTCTTTGGAAAACATTTTTTTCTTGTCAACCATGCAAGATCACTGTAGGGCACTCATATGAATTGCAAGGAAGCATTTTATCATGCAAGGAAACTTCAACCTGTTTAGATAATTTTTTTTGGTAGAATGCATATTTGGCATGAATGCATATCTGGGATGAATGCGTATTTGGCATGAATGCATCATATTTAATCTTGCAAAGAAACTCCAAAAATGACACATATCATTTCAACATGAAAGAAATCACGGTGACAATTAAATATGCACAATTAAAACTCAGGATGAGACAAAATGTTTTTCCAGGAAAATAGTATATTGGTTTTGGCAAGGAATTCTTTTTGACAAGTTTTTAAAATCCACATGATTGATTTTTTATTTGGAAATATCATTCAATCTATTTTGGGCATAAATCATTTCTAAGGATTTTTTTTTTAAATGCAAGAAATCTTTTGGTTCATGAAATAAGCAATGCAAAGCTTGGAAAATATACTCAATCTTTTTTGTCAAGTGTTTAATTGGTACTGCAAAATCAACAATGAACAAATGCATGCAACCAAAGTAATCAAGTGCCAAATCAATTACTCAAGTTGTTTCAGGAAATATGTGTACACAAATAAGGAATGCATTCAAGGAATTCATTTTGGCAAATTGGCAATCTTTTATTTGCTTCAAAAAATCCAAACAGGGCAACAAAGAACAAATTTTAGGCGAGCAAGAATCTATTTTTATTTGCAGAAATTAAGCATGAGACATCAGTGCATTGAAGAATTTTTTGGTATGATTTTAAAGCATTTCCATAAATCAACAAATCAAGCATGAAAAAAAAAATCAAACAAATCACGCAGTTCAGTATTCAGCATGCACAATTTTGGGCCAGAGAAATGTAAACATGAAGATGGCACAATTGTGATGTTCCAGCAATACAAGTACATGTGAAAAAAAAATAGACATGGTGAAAATGCACAGTGGTGATAACAGAATGTTTTATTTGGCAAGTGAACAATCAGCCATGCAGATTAACAAACAAATGCACATATTTCGACATTATTTGTTTGGAAAATCTTTTTCATGCATGATTACAACTAATGGTTCAGAAGAGAAGGAAACGCATTTATTTATTTCTATAATCACTGAAGCAAATTTTGGGCAAGAAGTATTTTCAGAAAATCATTTATACTTGTCTAAATATAAACAACAAATCAATCCTACTTTTTATGGCAATATAATAACATTCATATTTATGGAATGTTATCAATTACGCAAGGGACCAAAGGAGCACAAATTTATCACCAAATTTTTCTTTTTTTTCAAACATATATGGCATGATTAATCAGCATGAATCAAACTCGGTAACCATGCTTTTACAAGCATATTCCACAATGGCATTAAATCGAACAGATTCATAGAAGGGGCCAAAGACGTGTCTATGTTCATCAAGCAAATCATGCAAGAGGAACAAAAGGGGTAACACACGCGCAAATCAAATCAGGACACTAAATGAAATCAGAGTAATTATAGGATTTCTTAATCCTGTATATATCAACATCCTCATCATAGGCTGAGTATCGGAAACCAGAGAAAAATTTGAAAAATCAAATTCAGAAAATTATTTCATCATTTTCGATCTCCAAAGAGTGGCCAAATCAATCGACGAAGGAGCATCAACTAATCGAGGCATCAGAGTATAATTCAAAGCCAAACTTTTTGAAGTCGAATTGATTTTGCGAAAAAACCCTATTTCCCATTTCTCAGCCACCATCAACAAAGAGGAGACCAAGTTTTTTTTTACAAAGCAAAGTGGCAGGCTTATATTACTTTAGACAAAGGGGTTTTTATTGTTTGTATTGTAATTTCATTTTTATTTGTAAACCATTTCGAACAGTTGCTAGAGTCTGTAAAAATCTAGGGGATTCAGTTAGGGGTTAACTGACAATTTCTAGAGTCTGTAAAATTCTAGGCAATCCAGTTAGGGTATTAACTGGGAGTTTACTAGAGTCTGTAAAACTAGGGGAAATATGATCTAGGGGACTATATCAGTCTAGGGTTTTGAGCGTAGGATTAGAATAGGAGCGAGGGGTTCGCGAGTTTATATGGTCTTGTAAGCGGAGTTTGTTCTATTACCTAGTAGAAACCTTAGGAATGCAGCAGTAGGCAGGATTTTGTCGAAGCTGGGTATATCTTGTGTCATTTTCTTTTCTGCATTTATTTTCTGCTGCATTTTGTGATCTGTGATAAATTTTCTGTATCCCGTAAAATCTGAATAAACCCTATTCACCCCCATCTAGGGTTAATCTAGATCCAACACTTTTTACTACTGTGAAGGGTTGGTTTTTGTAGCACCCAATCCAAACAATCCATAATCATTCATATTTGTTGATCTACCCCTAATATGCTTAAACCGCACCTAATTCTATTAATACTTCGAAACAACCCTTCTTTTTAATGCTACCCCTAATTCTCTAAATAGCCGTACTTCCAAAAATTATGCCTATCTTTTTACTACTGAGAAGGGTTGGTTTTTCCAGCACCCAATCCAAACATTCATCATTTTTCATATTTGTCAATCTACCCCTACAATACTTAAACTACCCCTACTTCTCTTAATACTTGAAAGTAGTCCTTCTTTTTAATCCTACCCCTAATTCTCTAAATAGCCATTGCCTCCAAAAATTGCCCCTATTTTTTAACTATTGTGAAGGGTTTGTTTTTGTAGCAACCAATCCAAACGATTCATCATCTTTCATGTTTGTCGATCTACCAATACTATGCTTAAACTACCCCTACTTCTCTTAATACTTCAAAACAGTCCTTCTTTTTAATGCTACCCCTAATTCTCTAAATAGCCCTTAATTCAAATAATTACCCATATTTTTTATTTTCTATGAAGGATTGGTTTTTGTAGCACCCAAACCAAATGATTCATCATCTTTCATATTTGTCGATCTACCCCTACTATGCTTAAACTACCCCGACTTCTCATAGTACTTCAAAACTACTATTCTTTTTAATCCTATCCCTAATTCTCTAATTTTCCCTTCCTTCCAACAATTACTGCTATTTTTTAAATTCTGTGATGGGTTGGTTTTTGTAGCACCCAATCCATACGATTCATAATCTTTCATATTTGTCGATCTACCCCTACTGTACTTAAACTACCCATACTTCTCTTAATACTTCAAAACATTCCTTCTTTTAATTCTACATCCAATTATCTAAATAGGCCTTACTTCCAACAATTAGGCATATCTTTTTACGACCGTGAGGGGTTGGTTTTTGCAACACCCAATCCAAATGATTCATAGTCTTTCTTATTTGTCAATCTACCATTACTATGTTGAAACTACGCCTACTTCTCTTAATACTTCAAAATAGTCCTTCTTTTAAATCCTACCCCTAATTCTCTAAATATCCCTTACTTCCAAAAATTACCCCTATTTTTTAACTATTATGAAGGGTTGGTTTTTGCAGCATCCAATCTAAATGATTCACCATCTTTCATATTTGTCGATCTACCCCTACTTCTCTTAATACTTCAAAACAGCTATTCTTCTTAATCCTACCCCTAGTTATCTAAATAGTAGTTACTTCCAACAATTACCCCTATTTTTTAACTTCAGTGAATGGGTGGTTTTTGCAGCACCCAATCCAAATAATTCATCATCTTTCATATTTATCGATCTAACCCTACTACGCCTAAACTACCCCTACTTCTCTTAATACTTCAAAACAACCCTTCTTTTTAATCCTACCCCTAATTCTCTAAATAGCCCTTCCTTCCAATAGTTACATTTATTTTTTAATTACTGTGAAGAGTTGGTTTTTGCAGCAACTATCCAAACGATTCACCATCTTTCATATTTGTCGATCTACCCCTACTATGCTTAAACTACCCATACTTCTCTTTATACTTCAAAATAGTCCTTCTTTTTTATTCCTACCCTAATTCTCTAAACAGCCTTTACTTCCAACAATTAACCCTATTTTTTAACTTCTATGAAGGGTTAGTTTTTGCGGCACCCAATCCAAATGATTCATCATCTTTCATATTTGTCGATCTACCCTTACTATGCTTAAACTACCCCTACTTCTCTTTACACTTCATAATAGTCCTTATTTTTAATCCTACGTCTATTCTCTAAATAGCCATTCCTTCCAGCAATTACCTTTATTTTTTAACTTCTGTGAAGGGTTGGTTTTTGCAGCACCCAATCCAAATGATTCATCATCTTTCATACTTGTCGATATACCCCTACTATGCTCTAACTACCCATACTTCTCTTAATACTACAAAACATCTCTTCTTTTTAATCATACCCTTAATTTTCTAAATATCCCTTACATCCAAAAATTGCGCCTTTCTTTTTACTTCAGTGAAGGGTTGGTTTTTGCAGCACCCAATCCAAATGATTCATCATCTTTCATATTTTTTGATCTACCCCTACTGTGCTTAAACAACCCCTGCTTCTCTTAATACTTCAAAACATCCCTTCTTTTTAATCCTTCCCCTAGTTCTCTAAATATCCTTTCTTCCAACAATTACCCCTATTTTTTACCTTTTGTTAAGGGTTAGTTTTTGAAGCACCCAGTCCAAATGATTCATCGTCTTTCAAATTTGTCGATCTACCCCTACTATGCTTAAACTACCCCTGCTTCTCTGAATACTTCAAAACAGTCCTTCTTTTTAGTCCTACCCCTAATTCCCTTAATAGCCCTTACTTCCAACAATTACGCCAATCTTTTTACAACTATGAAGGGTTGGTTTTTGTAGCACCCAATCCAAACAATTCATAATATTTCATGTTTGTCGATCTATCCCTACTATGCTTAAACTACCCCAACTTCTCTTAATACTTTGAAACAACCCTTCTTTTCAATCCAACCCCTAATTTTCTGAACAGCCCTTCCTTCCAACAATTAACCCTATTTTTTAACTACTATGAAGGGTTGGTTTTTGCTGCACCCAATCCAAATGATTCATCATCTTTCATATTTGTCGATCCACCCCTGCTATGCTTAAACTACCCTTACTTCTCTTAATACTTCTAAACAGTCCTTTTTAATCCTACCCCTAATTCTCTAAATAGCCCTTACTTCCAACAATTACTCCTAACTTTTTACTACTGTGAAGGGTTGGTTTTTGCAGCAGTCAATCCAAACAATTCATAATCTTTCATGTTTGTCGTTCTACCCCTACTGTGCTTAAACTACCCCTACTTATCTTAATACTTCGAAACAACCCTTCTTTTTAATCCTACCCCTAATTCTCTAAATAGCCATTACTTCCAACATTTATGCCTATTTTTTTACTACTGTGAAGGGTTGGTTTTTCCAGCACCCAATCCAAAGGATTCACCATCTTTCATATTTGTCGATCTAAACCTACAATGGTTAAACTACCCCTACTTCTCTTAATACTTCAAAGTATTCATTCTTTTTAATCCTACCCCTAATTCTCTAAATATCCCTTAATTCTAAAAATTACCGCTATTTTTTAACTACCGTGAAGGATTGGTTTTTGTAGCACCCAATCCAAACGATTCATCATCTTCCATATTTGTTGATCTACCCCTACTATGCTTAAACTACCCATACTTCTCTTAATACTACAAAACAACCCTTCTTTTTAATCCCGCCCCTAATTCTCTAAATAACCCTTACTTCCAACAATTACCCATATTTTTTTTCTTTTGTGAAGGGTTGGTTTTTGCAGCAGCCAAACCAAATGATTCGTCGTCTTTCATATTTGTCGATCTACCCCTACTATGCTTAATCTACCCCTACTTCTCTTAATACTTCAAATCAACCCTTCTTTTTAATCCTACCTCCAATTCTCTAAATAGACCTTACATCCAATCTGAAGGATTGGTTTTTCAGCACCCAATTCAAACGATTCATCATCTTTCATATTTGTCGATCTACCCCTACTATACATAAACTACCCCTACTTGTATTAATAATTAAAAAAAAAACTTCTTTTCAATCCGATCCCTAATTTTCTAAATAGCCTTTCCATCCAACAATTACCCCTTTTCTTTAACTTCTGTGATGCGTTGGTTTTTGCAGCACCCAATCCAAACGATTCATAATCTTTCATATTTGTCGATCTAATTGTACTATGCTTATACTACCCATACTTCTCTTAATACTTCAAAACAATCCATCTTTTTAATCCTACCCCTAATTCTCTAAATAGCCCTTACAATTACGCATACCTTTTTACTACAGTGAAAGGTTGGTTTTTGCAGCGCCCAATCCAAACGATTCATAATCTTTCAAATTTGTTAACCAACCCCTACTATGCTTAAACTACCCCAACTTCTCTTAATATTTCAAAACAGTACTTTTTTTAATCCTACCCCTAATTCTCTAAATATCTCTTACATCCGACAATTACACCTATTATTTAACTATTGTGAAGGGTTGGTTTTTGCAGCCCCCAATCTAATTGATTCATCATCTTTCATATTTGTCGATCTACCCCTACTATGTTTAAACTACCCATAACTCTCTTAGTACTTAAAAACAGCTATTATTTTTAATCCTACACCTAATTCTCTAAATAGCCATTACTTCCAACAATTACCCCAATGTTTTTAACTTCTATGAAGGGTTGGCTTTTGCAGCACCCAATCCAAATGATTCATCATCTTTCATATTTGTCGATCTGACCCTATTATGCTTAAACTACCCCTACTTCTCTTAATACTTCAAAACAGTCCTTATTTTTAATACTACACCCAATTCTCTAAATATCCATTCCTTCCAGCAATTTCCTCTATTTTTTAACTTTTGTGAAGGGTTAGTTTTTGCAGCACCCAATCCGGATGATTCATCATCTTTCATATTTGTCGATCTACCCCTACTATGCTTAAACTACGCATACTTCTCTTAATACTTCAAAACAGCTCTTCTTTCTAATCCTTTCCATAATTCTCTAAATATCCCTTACTTCCAAAAAATTATGCCTATCCTTTTACTTCTGTGAAGGATTGGTTTTTGCAGCACCTAACCGAAACAATTCATCATCTTTCATATTTGTTGATATACCCCTACTCTGCTTAAAAAACCCCTACTTCCCTTAATACTACAAAACAACCCTTCTTTTTAATCCTAACCCTAATTCTCTAAATTTCCTTTCCTTCCAACAATTACCCCTATTTTTTAACTTCTGTGAAGGATTGGTTTTTGCAGCACCCAATCAAAATGATTCATCATCTTTCATATTTGTCGATCCACCCCTACTATGCTTAAACTACCCCTAATTCTCTTAATACTTCAAAACAGTCCTTCTTTTTAATCCTACCCCTAATTCTCTAAATAGCCCTTACTTCCAACAATTATGCCTATCTTTTTACTACTGTGAGGGGTTGGTTTTTGCAGCACCCAATTCAAACAATTTATAATCTTTCATATTTGTCGATCTACCCCTACTATGCTTAAACTACCCCTACTTCTCTTAATACTTTGAAACAGCCCTTCTTTTTAATCCTACCCCTAATTCTCTAAACAGTCCTTATTCCAAAAATTATGCCCGTCTCTTTACTACTATGAAGGGTTGATTTTCCAGCACCCAATCCAGACGATTCATCATCTTTCATATTTGTCGTTCTACCCCTACTTCTCTTAAAACTTCAAAGTAGTCCTTCTTTTTAATCCTACCCCGAATTCTCTAAATAGCCCTTACTTCCAAAAATTACACCTATTTTTTAACTACTTTGAAGGATTGGTTTTTGTAGCATCCAATCCAAACGATTCATCATCTTTCATATTTATCGATCTACCCCTACTTTGCTTAAACTACCCTTACTTATCTTAATACATCAAATCAACCCTTATTTGTAATTCTACCCCTAATTCTCTAAATAGCCCTTACTTCCGACAATTACCCATATTTTTTATCTTCTGTGAAGGGTTGGTTTTTGTACCACCCAACCCAAATTATTCATCATATTTCATATTGATCGATCTACCCCTACTATGCTTAAACAACCTCAACTTCTCTTAATACTTCAAAACAGCCCTTCTTTCTAATCCTAACCCTAATTCTCCAAATAGCCCTTACTTCTAATGTGACGGATTACTTTTTATAGCACCCAATTCAAAATGATTCAACATCTTTCATATTAGTCGATCTACCCCTACTAGGCTTAAACTACCCCTACTTCTCTTAATAATTAAAAAAAACCTTCTTTTTAATCTTATCCTTAATTCTCTAAATAGCCCTTCCTTCCAAAAATTACCCTAATTTTGAACATATGTGAAGGATTGGTTTTTGCAGCACCCAATCCAAACGATTCATAATCTTTCATATTTGTCGATGTACCCCAACTATGCTTAATATACCCATACTTCTCTTAATACTTCAAAACAGCTCTTCTTTTTAATCCTACCCCTAATTCACTAAATATCCCTTACTTCCAAAAATTACGCCTATCTTTTTACTTCTGTGAAAGATTGTATTTTGTAGCACCCAATCCAAACGATTCATAATCTTTCATATTTGTCAATCTACCCCTACTATGCTTGAACTACCCATACTTCTCTTAATACTTCAAAATAGTCCTTTTTAAAATCGTACCCCTAATTCTATAAATTGCCCTTACTTCCAACAATTATGCTTATCTTTTTACTACTGTGAAAGGTTGGTTTGCAGCACCCAATCCAAATGATTCATAATCTTTCATATTTGTTAATCAACCCTTACTGTACTTAAACTACCCCTACTTCTCTTAATACTTCAAAACAATCCATTTCTTAATCCTACCCCTAATTCTCTAAATAGCCCTTACTTCCAACAATTACCCCAATTATTTAACTATGGTGAAGGGATGGTTTTTGAAGCACCCAATCTAAATGATTCATCATCTTTCATATTTGTCGATCTACCCCTGTTATGCTTAAACTACCCCTACTTCTCTTAATACTTCAAAACAGCTATTCTTTTTAATCCTACACCAAATTCTCTAAATACCCATTACTTCCAACAATTACCCCTACTTTTTAATTTCTTTGAAGGGTTGGGTTTTGCAGCACCCAATCCAAATGATTCATCATCTTTCATATTTTTTGATCTACCCCTGCTATGCTTAAACTACCCCTACTTCTCTTTATACTTCAAAACAGTCCTTATTTTTAATCCTACCCCTAATTCTCTAAATAGCCATTCCTTCCAGCCATTACCTCTATTTTTTAACTTCTGTGAAGGGTTGGTTTTTGCAGCACCTAATCCCAATGATTCATCATCTTTCATATTTGTCGATCTACCCCTACTATGCTTAAACTACCCATACTTCTCTTAATACTTCAAAACAACTCTTCTTTTTAATCCTACCCCTAATTCTTTAAATGTCCCTTACTTCCCAAAATTACGCCTAACTTTTTACTTCTATGAAGGATTGGTTTTTGCAGCACCCAATCCAAGCAATTCATCATCTTCCATATTTGTCGATTTACCCCTACTATGCCTAAACAACCCCTACTTCCCTTAATACTTCAAAACAGCCCTTCTTTTTAATCATACCCCTAATTCTCTAAACAACCCTTCCTTCCAACAATTACTCCTATTTTTTAACTACTACGAAGGGTTGGTTTTTGCAGCATCTAATCCAAATGATTCATCATCTTTCATATTTGTCGATCCACACCTAGTATGCTTAAACTACCCCTACTTCTCTTAATACTTCAAAACAGTTCTTTTTAATCCAACCCATAATCTAAATAGCCCTTAATTCCAACAATTACGCATATCTTTTTACTACTGTGAAGGGTTGGTTTTTGCAGCACCCAATCCAAAGAATTCATAATCTTTCATATTTGTCGATCTACCTCTACTATGCTTAAACTACTTCTACTTCTCTTGGTACTTCAAAACAACCCTTCTTTTTATTCCTACCCCTAATTCTCTAAATAGACCTTTCTTCCAACAATTACCCCTATTTTTAAACTATTGTGAGGGATTGCTTTTTGCATTGCCCAATCCAAACGATTCATCAACTTTCATATTTTCGATCTACCCCTACTGTGTTTAAATTATCACTACTTCTCTTAAAACTTCAAAACAGCTATTCTTTTTAATCCTACCCCTAATTCTCTAAACAGCAGTTCCTTCCAACAATTACCCCTATTTTTTAACTACTGTGAAGGGTTGGTTTTTGAAGCACCAAATCCAAATGATTCATCATATTTCATATTTGTCGATATCCCCCTACTATGCTTAAACTTCCCCTACTTCTCTTAGTACTTCAAAACAGCTATTCTTTTTAATCCTTCCCCTAATTCTCTAAATAGCCCATACTTCCAACAATTACCCCTATTTTTTAACTAATATGAAGGGTTGGTTTTTACAGCACCCAATCTGAATGATTCATCAAATTTCATATCTGTGGATCTACCCCTACTATGCTTAAACTACCCCTACTTCTCTTAATACTTCAAAAGAACCCTTCTTATTAATCCTACCCCTAATTCTCTAATTAGCCCTTACATCTAACAATAACCCCTATTTTTTAACTATTGTGAAGAGTTGTTTTTTCCAGCACCCAAACCAAATGATTCATCATCTTTCATATTTGTCGATCAGCCCCTACTATGCTTAAACTACCCCTACATCTCTTAGTACTTGAAAACAACCCTTCTTTTTAATCCTACCCCTAGGTCTCTAAATAGCCCTTACTTCCAACAATTACCCCTATTTTTTAATCACTGTGAAGGGTTGGATTTTGCAGCACCCAATCCAAATGATTCATCATCTTCCATATTTGTCGATCTACCCCTACAATGCTTAAACTACCCCTACTTCTCTTAATATTTCAAAATAACCCTTCTTTTTTATCCTACCACTAATTCTCTAAATAGCCTTTACTTCCAACAATTGCCCCTATTTTTTAACCACTGTGAAGGGTTGATTTTTGCAGCACCCAATCCAAACGATTCATCGTCTTTCATATTTATCGATCAAACCCTACTATGCTTAAACTAACCCTACTTCTCTTGATACTTCAAAACAATCCTTCTTTTTAATCCTGCATCTAGTTCTCTTAATAGCCCTTACATCCAACAATTACCCCTGTTTTTTAACTACTCTAAAGACTAGGTTTTTGTAGCAACCAATCCAAATGATTCATCATCTTTTACGTTTGTCGTTCTGCCCTTACTATGCTTAAACTACCCCTACTTCTCTTAATACTTCAAAACAGTTACCCCTATTTTTTAACTACTTTGAAGGGTTGGTATTTGTAGCACCAATCTAAACAAATCATCATCTTTCATTTTTTTAAATCTACCCTTACTATGCTTAAACAACCCCTACTTCACTTAATACTTCAAAACAGCCCTTCTTTTTAGTCCAACCCCTTATTCTCTAAACGTCCCTTCCTTCCAACAATTACCCCTATTTTTTAACTACTGTGAAGTGTTGGTTTTTGAAGCACCCATTCTAAATGATTCATCATCTTTCATATTTGTCGATATACCCTTACCATGCTTAAACTACCCCTACTTCTCTTAATACTTCAAAAAAGCTATTCTTTTTAATCCTACCTCTAATTCTCTGGATAGCCCTTACTTCCACCAATTACCCTATATTTTAACTACTGTGAAGGGTTTGTTTTTGCAGCACCCAATCCAAATGATTCATCATCTTTCATATTTGTGGATATACCCCTACTATGCTTGAACTACTCCTACTTCTCTTAATAAGTCAAAACAGTTACCCCTATTCTTTAACAACTGTGAAGGATTGGTTTTTGCAGCACCCAGTCCAAACGATTCATCATATTTCATATTTGTGCATCTACTGCTATATGCTTAAATACCCCAACTTCTCTTATTACTTCAAAACAATCCTTCTTTTTAATCCTAACCCTAATTCCCTAAATAGCCCTTACATCCAACAATTACCCATATTTTTTAACTACTGTGAAGAGTTGGTTTTTGCAGCACCCATTCGAAATGATTCATCGTCTTTCATATTTTTCGATCAGCCCCTAATATGCTTAAACTACCCCTATGTTAATCCCTAAAAAATCCACGTGCACTTTGAACGAGGAATATGTTGCTAACATCATCAGGGTCGTTCGCACACTAAGGCACTCGAAGTATTAGTAACAGAAAAGAACGGTCACAAGAGCAAGTGCTGAATGTCAAGCCAAGAACAAATCAGGTCGACCAGGTATAACCGGACGACACGATATAGTGTGCGATCCTAAAACTTGGGTCCAAATCAAGATTCAGGTGCGGAGACTAAGACCGGTCGCTCATACGGAAATAAGGCTATATCAAGCATCATCGTAAAGCAATTCGCTCATCCAACATGAGCCAGAACGAACACATCCTGTAGAAGCAATAAGACAGCGAGCACCCCTAAAACTAAAGCAATCGGTCGCGCAGGGAACAATGAAGAATGAATCCCAGACTTACGCCCTTTTCCTACAAGGACTCCTAAAATGGTCGCCCGCACAGAAGCGCTTGCTCTCACGGACCCGCTCAACTACAAAAGGCGTCCGTCCCAAAAAGCTATCGGCACATGACAACCTGAGACAGCTCATGACAACTGGCGAGAACTGGCCAATGGCCCAATGGTAATTATCAGAATTAGAGATTCACGGGGCAGGAAATGGATTACAAACCAAGGACTCACCTATAAATACGCTATGGCTACTACTGAAAAGGGAGAAAAAAAGAGATCGGAAGAACCACGAAGTGCTGCCAAACCCTGCCACAAACTGCGGATCTGGCCATGGCGTCAAGCTCAATTTCTTGATTCAGAGAGAACGAAGACATCATCAATCTCAATCATCAATTCATCATCTTTCTCCTCAAATTAAACCATCTTCTTATACAATTTCCTAGATAAAAGTATATAAGCAAGGTTGTATTATGCGAAAATGGAAGTGTATGATACAGAGAGAATTGATGTACTTTATAATTCGTATCATGGGATTAGAAATCACCTTCATAGTGGATGTAGGCCTCATCAACGACCGAACTACTCTAATCCTCGTCTCTATTTTTACCTTTTTATGCATTTTCTACTTTGAATTACTGATTGAATACGGCTCCATTTTATTCCCTAAACAATTGGTGAAGTACAGCTTTGTACCTGCGGTGTTTGGACCATTTTTGGTGTAAACATTTTTGGCGCCCACCGTGGGGCCGTATTCATCTCTTCCCCCATCCTCTTTTTAAAAGAAAACGTTGTGCTCGCAATCATGGGCATGGCGAGAAAAATTGCAGCTGCCAGAATCAATGGCATCTCTGGTACTGACTCATCGCCCACCGTCCGTTCCGGAAAAAGGGAACCGCAAAGAGTCGAGGCGGCCATAACCAGGAAGGAGTTGGAGGAAGCAGTGACAGAAATAACAAGCCAGATAATTGTTGCGAATGACGCCTTGGTAGAGAAAATCGAGTCGATGTTTGCTACCCAGACCTCTGTCATTAAAGCCACACCAAGCATTGCAGACCTTTCGTTCGCACAAACAAGTCGTGCAGGCGAAATGAATTCTTCTGCTGAACAAAAAAGTTCTACTCCGAGAACTGCCTACTGTGGCTATGGGCCCCATCAAAGATCAGGTAGGAAGGAAAGCGTTCGTTCCATGGAACGGAAGGAAAAACAGGGATATGTCTCAGACGTGAAAAATGGAGCCAAGAAGAGCAAAAGGAGACCGCGCTTTTTCAAGGATTCTGAGTTCACTCCCCTCAACGACACCATAGAAAATATCTTCAGGGCAACCAAGGGCACTATAGCATACCCGGTCCCGGAGCGGATGCAGGTCAAGGATGCTTCCATGAAGTCAGGAAAATTCTGTCAATTCCATGATCAACCTGGCCATAGTACCAACGAGTGTAGACACTTGAGGTCACTAGTCGAGAGACTGGTTGGGGAGAACTATCTGCAACACTATGTGCAAAGACATCGTCCCGCTTATACGCCGGCGTGGGAGAGCAAGCTCCCCAAAGAGAGGGCCTAAACTAGCTTGAGATCGACGCACGGCCAGAGATCAATAATTGGCATCCTGATCGAGGAATTCTTGATTGAAATTCCTGTCACACCGCCCCGCTACTCTATTTCTATCCTGCATGATTTAAGAAATAATAGATGTTTTACTTTATTTTTACAGTTGCTACATTCATGTTGAGCAACGAACTATTTGCATATACTATGTATAGGGAAACTATTGTATGCTCAGTTAAATACCGTAGTCATTGCTTCATGCTAAACACCAACTTTTCAAATGTAGGCCTGTTAGAGGTGGCTAAGCATATCCACCCATCCCAACTACAAAGGGAAGGTTCCTAAAGCATATCTTGAGCAGAGCGGCCTGAGAGCCACGAGCATCAAAATAACAAGCTATTCTGGGGCAGACAACAAGATGAACAGCAGACGAAAAGCTGTGTAACACCCCGCCTCCGCTAGGGTCACTCGCAAAGGAATGCACTAGCTTTAGAGGGGCATTATTGGTAAACATGCACAGAAATATCACAAGACAGAACATATATAAATAGTGGAAGTAAAATCAAACTTTCATAACATGAATAAATAAGGTCTAAAGCCTTTTACATTAGAGTACATCAAAACCTATCTTGCAATAGTAAAGAAGCATAAAAACCTTTTATAAATTATTCCCCAAGTAAAAACAGTAAAGTAGCCATAGCCAAGAGAAGTCCAAGCCATCCATGATGACCTTCAGGCAGAAGAAGTACGAACTAAACAACAATTGTTTCCTCCCTGTAACCTGGGGGGGGGGGGGGAAACGGAAGAAAAGAGGCGAAACAAAACGGGTCAGTCAAAAAGACTGAGTAAGTCCTATCTACTTCCAGTATAAAAACAGGTAAAGGTAACATGACATGCATAAACTGAAAGTAAACATAAGGATAACTACAAGATAGATAAGCCAGGACAGCCGGTTGAACTACTGTGGCAGGGTAAACCAAGGTATCATGATAAACTGCGGTGTTATGATAAGTCAAGGTATCACATCGTCGGATTTCTATCGAGTACATTACCCCAAGGTATCTATCCCGTCTAACATCCCACGGTATCTATTAAGTATATTCTTTCTAGTCCTAACAAGTATATTTGCTCTGCACCTCTCGTACTAGTATCCCTACCCGCGTCATGTGTTAACCATGAATGTCCCTTGCCCAAAGTCGTGCAATGGTCCATGTCAACCTAATATACCGCATGTATAGGTTACTCAAAATCATATGTTTCTTTCTACGTATATAAGTTTAGTCCTTCGCCGTACCTCGTACGGGCTTCCTCATGTCGTATTTTCCTTGAAATCGTTTGGACTGTCACCCTTGTTCTAGCTAGGTTCTTCCATATGGATCATCGTTTAAACTACCAGGACTTACGCCACCTAGCACCACTAGGGATTACGCTTACCTATTGCACACTTTCGTATTTCGGTTTGGGTTAAACCACCTAGGCCACTAGGGATTACGCTAACCCTCAACCGCGCCCTTTTTCCCACGCATTCATCGTGAATCGTTTTTCTATAACTGTATGCACATGTATCACATCGTGCCATCCGAGTCCTGTCACCGACCAAAACAAGAAATACAGGACTCGGTCGGGAGCTTTAGATTTATCTGCCGATGCAGATACTAAGGTCTGCTTTTCTACACGTGGCTATGGTCCCACGAGACCCCTCCCTCAACTAGCGAAAGGCAACACAAGAGAAAATCTTGCATGAGAACTACACTCCGGCCAGCCCACATCCTACGGCCTACCTCACCCATAATTAGATAGCAATTATGGTCTGTTGGGTGTTCCCTGCCTTTCCGCACGTACACGCTTGACTCAAGATGGTAGATGATCGACGAACTTGCTATCTCGGGCACCTCATGTATTCGTCGGCTCACTGCTATCCACCCCAGTCTTTAGGTCGCTCGCATAACAACCAAGGCATATTCTTGGTTCTTCTACCGTAGACCTCAACCTCTCGTGAGCCTAGTATAATGACCTGGCAGCTCACAGAGGGATCCCAAGAATATCCTCACGTTCCCCGAAGCCGCTGCTTCGTTACCCCGTTCGTTGGAGCCTTTATCTAAATCAGATAGCCTGCTCCTACACGCATACTTAAACGTTGACCTAACGTATCGGGTTACTAATCCATCTAAGAAATGGTCCAAGTTTCCTTGACTAAGAATTATTACTTAGTTTCCCTTAACTAAGGTTTACCACTTAGCCTTATTTCCATAATCCTTGTTAACTATGGTTATTTACCTAATCCTCCGAATTAGGGTTTATCTAATGGTTTAAGTGTCACTTAAGTTCATAACTTAGCCCGTCTACAAACCATGTCAAAATTGGCTAAGTATCCAGGTCCAAAATTTAACCCTACAAACCATGTGTCAAGTTGGCTAAGTATATTAAGCAATCCATAACTTAACCTTGTCTAATTATCATTTTAGATTGGTTAATTATATAAATTAACTTGACCTTGTCAAATTACCGAGTCATATCGGTCAAGCGCATTCAAACGATTCGTGACTTAGCCTTATCATGTTTTCACGTTAGATTGGTTAAGTATAAGTTAACTTAACCTCATCAAATTAACGAGTTAGATTGGTTAAGTATAGGTCACTTAACCTCATCGGATCATTGTGTTAAATTAGTTAAGTGTTTAACTTAACCCCATTAAATTACCAAGTTGGATTAATTAAGTCTAGGCTAACTTAACCCCATCCGATTACCATGTTTAGATTAGTTAAGTCTACTCTTAACCCCATCCATTAACTGTATTATACGGTTAAGTGTCATTAAGAAAATTTACTTCACCTTATCACGTTGTCGTGTTGGATTGATTAAGTGTTGGTTAACTTAATCCCGTCCACCATTCGTATAAAAATGGTCAAGTCTCATTAGGCTAATCAAGTTATTTACCCTAACCAAGCTTATCATGTTTTGTTAAGTATCATTAGCCTAATCAAATTACTTAACCCATTTTGTCCATGTCATATTTGGTTAAGCCTCATTACTCAAATTAACTTAACCCTATCATGTGGCATTAATTATTTAATGCACCCCAACCTCTCACATTAGACTTTGTTGTGGTTACTAGTTAAGCCGGGCGGGTCCGGGTAGATTTACACCACAACTTGGTCTAACCTCGGGTTCAATCACAACATGACCAACTTCTCACATTGAGTCCTATTGTTTGCAACTACTAGTTAGGCCGGTCGGTTCCGGGTAGTTTTACGTTGCAAACTCAACCCAACCTCGAGTTGGCCAATTTCATGTTTAGTCTAGTGTCATATCCATAGTCAAGTTTTCAAGCAATTGGGTAGACCTAACTTAATAGGTAAATTCCCAATGGGTAGACCTAACTTAATAGGTAAATTCCCAAGCTTATGTTTATGCATATTTACATGTTAACTTACATGCTATATTCAATGTTGCATGTTGTCATGTTATACCCATTAAACCCAAATCTTGTTTCACATCATATTTCATGGAACTTCAAGTTAAGTTTCTCATGTATATTCACGCTCGTCTAACCTAACCCCAAAACGTGTTTCCAACGTAAGTATAGACGAGTCAACATAGTAGGAATACTATGACTACAAATTGGCTTCGAACATGCATAGTGTCATAAAAAGGGTTTTGGCCACAAACACACAAAATGTCACAAGGGAATTCGGCCACAACATGCATATTATCAAAAAGGGTTTGGCCATAAACATGCACAACTTAAAAGAGGGGATTGGCCATAAGCATGCATAATCTCATAAAGGATTTGGCCACAAACTTGCATGATAACATAAGGGGTTTGGGTTCATGAACATGCATAAGCCCCAAAATCTTGCCTTAGCCAATGTTTCACACATAAAGTGGTTCCTAAAGGTTCATGCTAGCATTTCATGCATAACGATCCAAACTTGCAAGTTAAACTAGGCTATGCATAGCATGAGAGGCATGATTAAGTCACTCACATGGCCTAAAATCATAATCATGAACACAAGAGGCAAAGTAAGGTTCATATAGGTTCGCATAATCATGTTTAGCCTCATTTTATCCCATGTCATTATCAAAACTACCGTTTCCATCTAAAAGTAGCTAGAACTCACATAGTTAGGCCTAGGGAAAGGAGCATGAATCATCTTGGCTAAGAAAGGTGCCTCCTTTATAGAAGAATCGTCATGGAACTCGCATAGAAATGTTGATTTGGCCTTGATTTGGTGTAGCAAGCTTGCACCCTTTTGATTTGAACTTGATTTGAGTGCATAGGCTCTAGGGATTTGAGATGGAGGCCATGATCACTTTGCATTTGGGCAGCACTTCGTGGAGAGGGTGAGTTATGAGGGTTTAGGGGGGGCTTAGGGGTGTTTTTATAGAGATTAGGATAGTTTTAGGCCCTTAGATTAACCCTAGGATAGATTAGGACCATCAGATCTCGGAAGCTTCCAGAACCAGCCCAAGAACAAGACCAGGTGAGACAAACAGGTGCACCAGGCAGCTTGCCCCGGCCACCCCCTGTCGATAGGCAAGTCGACAGGGCTGTCGACTTGGTCTGGGCCCAAGTCGACAGGCCTGTCGACAGCCCTGTCGACATGGCCTAGGCGGGAAGCTTCCCGCCTGACCCCAGATCTGATTTCCAAAACTGTTTCCGAAATTCAAATTCCCAGAAATCTTCTTTGGGCCTTTAACGGGTCATACGGACTCCGATTTTCGAAAACTCGGACTCTATTTCGCGTATTTTTCCGAGACGAACGCAATGGCATAGCCCGTTTTACTTGATTCAGAATTTAAAATTAAATTCTGCCTTGATTCTCGTTTTAACATGTTATCGAAATACGAGTTGTTACATTCTCCCCACCTTTTAGGATTTCGTCCCCGAAATCTCCAAGTTAGGAAGAACATATCCTACCATCCATCATCCATCTACTCAAAACATCATCCACAAGCAACCATCGTCCTTAGATGATTTCTAATGCTGTATGAATATATGCAAAGAGTGTGTGTATATGTTCCTTAGCTAATGCTAATGATCAGGCCTGAATAATCTTTCTAATGCAAAATATGTATAGTGCCATGAATCCAACATGTATGCAAATAGCCCTAGTCATATAGATACTATATGCGTGCGCAAACATTCATCCATATGCAACGTCCACATGGTAACACATTCAATTTCATCCATAAACAAGTATAAATACTCGTGCATATGCAATATGAAATGTGACCGAGTCGAGCTAATATCTTATGTGTATTCGCGCATCCACGAGCAACCACTTGCAACCATATCAATCATAACATGTTTCAAATACATGTTTACATCCATAGGGTTCTACCTAGGATTCCCTGAAACAGGGTCGAGAAGATAAACAAGACAAACTCCTTGTGGGGTTTGTAACAGAAAATAGGACCGAGAGGATGTCCACAAAAGATAGCCTACAAGTAAGCTCTACAGAAAACAGGGATCAAGGATATACTCCCGAAAAGAGATATCATGCGCGTATCTAGTCTTTGACCATCAAAGTCATATTTCCTTGAGCTTAATTCCATTGTGCCTTGACCGTCCTTTAACTTCGCGATTTCGTAGCTTCTTATTTCCTGTTTCCATAACATGAGCTGGAACTCATTTCTTCATCGCCTCTCGTTTCACTTATTCTTTCCCTAGTATGCTTGGCTCAAACATATCTGCGTACTCATGCAAGCTCTCCAAAATTCACTAGTGAATTCTGGATCTCGTTTTCCGATGCCAATCCAAGTTGCCAAGAGTTCTTACTAGGGTGAATCCCATAACTCATGTATAGTCGAAACGAAGCATCCGCCTTAGCGGTGAATTCTATTCAAACGGATTACCAACAACTGCATCATGGGATTCTAGGTAACTAACCATGACAGAACCCAAAAGGGTTACAAGAGACTTCGAGGGTATCACCAAGGCAAGTCAAGAGTCCAACTACCCTCTTTCTAAAACCGAGAATGGTATCCTTATTGGATAACCGCTTTACCCCTAGAATCCATCCGTAGTTAAGACATGTCATTCTCAAATCCAATAAGTCATGAACAAATGGACCGATTCTCCACCGGACTTGAGACAAAAATGGGATTCTCTATTACGCTAGTACTTAAGGTGCAGAGACTCAACTATCGAAGCAGACTTAAATGATACGATGATCAAACCAAAGTCCTAACGGGATGATAGAGAAGAAAAACTAAACCTTTAACAAGATCGTTACCCTCCTTCCGAGGCACCCTAGAAATGAGAGCATACTACTGCCCTCCCGATGATCTTGTCCTTGTCCCATGATACTTAACTATCCGTCCCGTTCCACCATGCCAAAGGTACTCTCTCGTCATGGGTTTCATTGTTCATCTTTCTCTCTCATTCTGAGTTGAGTCATACCAACAAGTTGCTCATCCTTAAACTCGTATCCTTTATCCTCTTTCTCACTATCCTTTCTTATAACGCGGCCACTGGTCTCCCGAGAACAGCCTCCATCGCATGGAAAGCACTTTCGAACATAGAAAAGACTAGTCGCAGTTAAAACCACTGTGACTACAGATGGAGGAAAGAAAGGAAAAGAGATTCAATCAAGGAAACCAGGATAGTGCTAATGGCCTTTGGGGAATAGCCTTTTTCTTTTTAAAAGAAAATTTTCTTGAAAAATGCTTCTTTATAAACAATTTTCAAATAGTTTTCAGAAGGTCTTTAAAAACTTTTGCCCAGTCTGGTAACCTTCTGCTCTGATACCAAATGTAACACCCCGCCTCCGCTAGGGTCACTCGCAAAGGAATGCACTAGCTTTAGAGGGGCATTATTGGTAAACATGCACAGAAATATCACAAGACAGAACATATATAAATAGCGGAAGTAAAATCAAACTTTCATAACATGAATAAATAAGGTCTAAAGCCTTTTACATCAGAGTACATCAAAACCTATCTTGCAATAGTAAAGAAGCATAAAAACCTTTTATAAATTATTCCCCAAGTAAAAACAGTAAAGTAGCCATAGCCAAGAGAAGTCCAAGCCATCCATGATGACCGTCAGGCAGAAGAAGTCCGAACTAAACAGCAATTGTTTCCTCCCTGTAACCTGGGGGGGGGGGGGGGGGAAACGGAAGAAAAGAGGCGAAACAAAACGGGTCAGTCAAAAAGACTGAGTAAGTCCTATCTACTTCCAGTATAAAAACAGGTAAAGGTAACATGACATGCATAAACTGAAAGTAAACATAAGGATAACTACAAGATAGATAAGCCAGGACAGCCGGTTGAACTACTGTGGCAGGGTAAACCAAGGTATCATGATAAACTGCGGTGTTATGATAAGTCAAGGTATCACATCGTCGGATTTCTATCGAGTACATTACCCCAAGGTATCTACCCCGTCTAACATCCCACGGTATCTATTAAGTATATTCTTTCTAGTCCTAACATGTATATTTGCTCTGCACCTCTCGTACTAGTATCCCTACCCGCGTCATGTGTTAACCATGAATGTCCCTTGCCCAAAGTCGTGAAATGGTCCATGTCAACCTAATATACCGCATGTATAGTTTACTCAAAATCATATGTTTCTTTCTACGTATATAAGTTTAGTCCTTCGCCGTACCTCGTACGGGCTTCCTCATGTCGTATTTTCCTTGAAATCGTTTGGACTGTCACCCTTGTCCTAGCTAGGTTCTTCCATATGGATCATCGTTTAAACTACCAGGACTTACGCCACCTAGCACCACTAGGGATTACGCTTACCTATTGCACACTTTCGTATTTCGGTTTGGGTTAAACCACCTAGGCCACTAGGGATTACGCTAACCCTCAACCGCGCCCTTTTTCCCACGCATTCATCGTGAATCGTTTTTCTATAACTGTATGCACATGTATCACATCGTGCCATCCGAGTCCTATCACCGACCAAAACAAGAAATACAGGACTCGGTCGGGAGCTTTAGATTTATCTGCCGATGCAGATACTAAGGTCTGCTTTTCTACACGTGGCTATGGTCCCACGAGACCCCTCCCTCAACTAGCGAAAGGCAACACAAGAGAAAATCTTGCATGAGAACTACACTCCGGCTAGCCCACATCCTACGGCCTACCTCACCCATAATTAGATAGCAATTATGGTCTGTTGGGTGTTCCCTGCCTTTCCGCACGTACACGCTTGACTCAAGATGGTAGATGATCGACGAAATTGCTATCTCGGGCACCTTATGTATTCGTCGGCTCACTGCTATCCACCCCAGTCTTTAGGTCGCTCGCATAGCAACCAAGGCATATTCTTGGTTCTTCTACCGCAGACCTCAACCTCTCGTGAGCCTAGTATAATGACCTGGCAGCTCACAGAGGGATCCCAAGAATATCCTCACGTTCCCCGAAGCCGCTGCTTCGTTACCCCGTTCGTTGGAGCCTTTATCTAAATCAGATAGCCTGCTCCTACACGCATACTTAAACGTTGACCTAACGTATCGGGTTACTAATCCATCTAAGAAATGGTCCAAGTTTCCTTAACTAAGAATTATTAATTAGTTTCCCTTAACTAAGGTTTACCACTTAGCCTTATTTCCATAATCCTTGTTAACTATGGTTATTTACCTAATCCTCCGAATTAGGGTTTATCTAATGGGTTAAGTGTCACTTAAGTTCATAACTTAGCCCATCTACAAACCATGTCAAAATTGGCTAAGTATCCAGGTCCAAAATTTAACCCTACAAACCATGTGTCAAGTTGGCTAAGTATATTAAGCAATCCATAACTTAACCTTGTCTAATTATCATTTTAGATTGGTTAATTATATAAATTAACTTGACCTTGTCAAATTACCGAGTCATATCGGTCAAGCGCATTCAAACGATTCATGACTTAGCCTTATCATGTTTTCACGTTAGATTGGTTAAGTATAAGTTAACTTAACCTCATCAAATTAACGAGTTAGATTGGTTAAGTATAGGTCACTTAACCTCATCGGATCATTGTGTTAAATTAGTTAAGTGTTTAACTTAACCCCATTAAATTACCAAGTTGGATTAATTAAGTCTAGGCTAACTTAACCCCATCCGATTACCATGTTTAGATTAGTTAAGTCTACTCTTAACCCCATCCATTAACCGTATTATACGGTTAAGTGTCATTAAGAAAATTTACTTCACCTTATCACGTTGTCGTGTTGGATTGATTAAGTGTTGGTTAACTTATTCCCGTCCACCATTCGTATAAAAATGGTCAAGTGTCATTAGGCAAATCAAGTTACTTACCCTACCCAAGCTTATCATGTTTTGTTAAGTATCATTAGACTAATCAAATTACTTAACCCATTTTGTCCATGTCATATTTGGTTAAGCCTCATTACTCAAATTAACTTAACCCTATCATGTGGCATTAATTATTTAATGCACCCCAACCTCTCACATTAGACTTTGTTGTGGTTACTAGTTAAGCCGGGCGGGTCCGGGTAGATTTACACCACAACTTGGTCTAACCTCGGGTTCAAGCACAACATGACCAACTTCTCACATTGAGTCCTATTGTTTGCAACTACTAGTTAGGCCGGTCGGTTCCGGATAGTTTTACGTTGCAAACTCAACCCAACCTCGAGTTGGCCAATTTCATGTTTAGTCTAGTGTCATATCCATAGTCAAGTTTTCAAGCAATTGGGTAGACCTAACTTAATAGGTAAATTCCCAATGGGTAGACCTAACTTAATAGGTAAATTCCCAAGCTTATGTTTATGCATATTTACATGTTAACTTACATGCTATATTCAATGTTGCATGTTGTCATGTTATACCCATTTAACCCAAATCATGTTTCACATCATATTTCATGGAACTTCAAGTTAAGTTTCTCATGTATATTCACGCTCGTCTAACCTAACCCCAAAACGTGTTTCCAACGTAAGTATAGACGAGTCAACATAGTAGGAATACTATGACTACAAATTGGCCTCGAACATGCATAGTGTCATAAAAAGGGTTTTGGCCACAAACACACAAAATGTCACAAGGGAATTCGGCCACAACATGCATATTATCAAAAAGGGTTTGGCCATAAACATGCACAACTTAAAAGAGGGGATTGGCCATAAGCATGCATAATCTCATAAAGGATTTGGCCACAAACTTGCATGTTAACATAAGGGGTTTGGGTTCATAAACATGCATAAGCCCCAAAATCTTGCCTTAGCCAATGTTTCACACATAAAGTGGTTCCTAAAGGTTCATGCTAGCATTTCATGCATAAAGATCCAAACGTGCAAGTTAAACTAGGCTATGCATAGCATGAGAGGCATGATTACGTCACTCACATGGCCTAAAATCATAATCATGAACACAAGAGGCAAGGTAAGGTTCATATAGGTTCGCATAATCATGTTTAGCCTCATTTTATCCCATGTCATTATCAAAACCACCGTTTCCATCTAAAAGTAGCTAGAACTCACATAGTTAGGCCTAGGGAAAGGAGCATGAATCATCTTGGCTAAGAAAGGTGCCTCCTTTGTAGAAGAATCGTCATGGAACTCGCATAGAAATGTTGATTTGGCCTTGATTTGGTGTAGCAAGCTTGCACCCTTTTGATTTGAACTTGATTTGAGTGCATAGGCTCTAGGGATTTGAGATGGAGGCCATGATCACTTTGCATTTGGGCAGCACTTCGTGGAGAGGGTGAGTTATGAGGGTTTAGGGGGGGCTTAGGGGTGTTTTTATAGAGATTAGGATAGTTTTAGGCCCTTAGATTAACCCTAGGATAGATTAGGACCATCAGATCTCGGAAGCTTCCAGAACCAGCCCAAGAACAAGACCAGGTGAGACAAACAGGTGCACCAGGAAGCTTGCCCCGGCCACCCCCTGTCGACAGGCAAGTCGACAGGGCTGTCGACTTGGTCTGGGCCCAAGTCGACAGGCCTGTTGTCAGCCCTGTCGACATGGCCTAGGCGGGAAGCTTCCCGCCTGACCCCAGATCTGATTTCCAAATCTGTTTCCGAAATTCAAATTCCCAGAAATCTTCTTTGGGCCTTTAACGGGTCATACGGACTCCGATTTTCGAAAACTCGGACTCTATTTCGCGTATTTTTCTGAGACGAACACAAAGGCATAGCCCGTTTTACTTGATTCAGAATTTAAAATTAAATTCTGCCTTGATTCTCGTTTTAACATGTTATCGAAATACGAGTTGTTACAAGCTGTGCACATCATTATGGAAAAGGCTGAATGCCTAGCAAGTACCCACTCAAAGGAACATCGTAGAACCCTGTCGCAAACGCAGGGCTATTGTAAAATCTCTCCCCAGAATAAAATTGCTGATTCTGAGGAGACGCCCACTCAGGTGCAGGATATGTATTCCCCAGGACAAGAATTCCTCAAAACCGGAGTCAAGACTAACAACAAGGAGTAACGCTTATCTCTCAGGAATCAATACTGGAGAAAAAGCAACTAAAAACAAAAAGGCCCCTCGGATAAAAATTTGCTGAGCTCATCAAAGAAACACCTTCATATTAGGTGCAGGATACGAGGATTCCCCGCCTTGAAAAAAATTCTTAATTTTTTCATTGAAGAGGGCCAGTATCTATTTCATTGGGCAAAATGCAAAGTCGGAAAAAATCAACAGAAATGTGAAGTCGGCAAAAACCGACGTGGTTCGTGAAAACGCTTACCGAAAGGAGGTGTCATATCCTGTTCTTTGTTGTTAACCAAGTCAAACAAAGCCAGGATTGGATTACAGAAGAAATCCCAGCCGAAAGGGGGTAAACCAGAAATCCTATCCATTTGGGGGTATCCAACAAGGTCCTTCCAGTCCTAGTATAATTAGGGATGACAAGGCCGAAATTGGGTCGAAATCGAAAAGCAAGACCTCCCATGGGGGCACCCAAAAGAAAACACTTAATAACCACACGTTGTCTAAAAAAAATTCACCATGAGTTGATCAATTGAAATCACTATGCGACTCAAAGCAATTCGTGAAATTAAAAAAAAACCTTGGTATGGGGACGTCACCATTGTGTAAGAAATCACCAATGCCCCTTCAAAACATACCATTGGTTATTCGTAAGGACTACTCGAACGATAAAACTCACTCGAACAACAAATTAAAAGTGTGATCACCTACAAAAATGAAAAATAATAAATTCATAACATCCCCTAAACGAAGCGAGCGTGAGTACGCGAAACGAACATCGCTAAGCGCGGGCCAGCACTCGCATAAACAACCGGTCTAATAACGCAACAGGTTGAAGGAAATAAACCAAAATTAAGCCATAGAGATTACAAATACTTTCTCTCATGCATAGCAATGTGAATCAATTATCCAGGTACCCGTTGACCGGTTTTAGAGAACAAAAAGGTCTATGATCCTTATCAATCAGCCAACCAGCTACCGTTTGCGCTTCAAAGTGGATATAGCCTTGGTGTTCCAGATCTCATCCTCATCATCTGGATCGGGCGCATTCAGTAAAGGCACGTCAACTTTTGCGGATGGAATTAGAGGGATCATGCAGGCAGATACCAAAACAGAATCAGCAGCAACAGGTTGAGTAGCGGAATCATAATCAACCAAAGAAGGCGGCGAAAGCGCACCTGATGCAAATTCACAACCAGCACTAAGATCGGCAGTCTCAAGTGAAGAAACGAGGAAATCTGAATTCAAAATGGAATGGTAAACATCCGCTTTACCTGAATCCGTCGGATGCATAAAGCCAACCACCTGTTCCTTTATGCTCAAAGAAGTGTTGTCACAACTTGCACCTTGCGTAGTTATGTCTTCTTGGCTTGAGTGCTCGGTCCAGGGATGAACTCTAACAACATCTGTAGCAAAGCGATCTGTAAAGAAAATGCGAGAACTCGAAGCATCAATTCCAGAAGAACTTGAAGGAGCACAAACAGTACCCAAACACTCTTTTCCAGGTAATGGAGCTATCTCGTTTGCCAATAACTGCATACCTTTAATCAGGGCATTACGATCCTTTTCCTCTAAAAGCTGTCTTTGAAGGAACCCGTCGTCAAAATCCTTGGAATATGAAAGTACTTTCTCCCAGACAAGAGCCAGAGTCCGCGGGAAATCTTTATTCAGATAGCTCAAACACCCTCGACTCATGACGGTGCAAACGTAAAAATGAAACAGGTTGTCGTCAGCCTCAGCTTTGGCTCTGACAAGATCTTCTTGCAATTAGATCTTTTCTTCCTCAGAGGCTCTAAGGATTTCATTTTGAGAAGCAAGGCGGCCTTCAAGTGCCATGTTCTCCTGTTCCAAAGAAATTAAAGCCTGCTTTTCTAGGGTCAAAGGACGTTCAGCAAATTTTCGGGCAGACTGAGATTCTAGAAGCTGCGCTCGCACACCCTCCAATTTCTTTCTACGCTCAGCATTTTCAGCCTCCAATTCATTCATTCTAACACTTTCATTCTTTAAGGAAGAGATTTCAGAGTCCTGGGATTCAATCAGATGTACAAGACTAGCTTTGTCACTTTCAAAAACATTAATGTAGTTGAGATGTCGTGCGTTCAAGTCCTGAAATTCATACCCTAACTTTGACCAATCCTCCAGGCATTTATCAACACTCTGAATGACTAGATTCAATTGTGCTTCCAGCTGACCTTTGACAACACCAAGCTGGTCAGCCGCACTGTTCTTCACAACCTCCAGGCTTCTTGCAACGTCCTGCCTATCATTAGGATCTAAACCCAGGGCAGAAGACACTCCTCTTAAATCCCAGCCATGAAAGCGATCCTTAAGCACTGAACTTTCAGAGAGAACTCCATAAGGATGGCGATTACATATTGCTTGAACCTGAACAGGAGTTAGGACAGCAGGTCTCACAGAAGGACGAATTGATTCAGGTCTCGGAGCCTGACCAGACTCCTCGCATCCTGAAGGATCGGACATGGGAAGCTCAATGATTGGCTGGGCTTGAGAACTGGAAGACGTCTGGGGACGTTTCATATAATAGGAAAGATAGGACTGAAGGAGGCTTCTCGGATCAATGAGATCAGCCTGTTGGGAAAAGCTGTCTGATAATGAACAGTCCGCGCTTGCAACTGGAAAACAAGTAAAGCATGCAATTAGCAATCAGCTAAAAATTTCCCAATTCACAAAGAATTTCGCCACAGATAAAACAATAATCAAAACCAGTCCCAAGGCAAGTTTCAAAAGAAACTTTCTTAGAGCATTGAACAGGGCCGTGGAAATTTCTTATATCAGACACCACAACATCACCCTGGCTCAGATGTTTAGCAGAATCAAGGTCCCCTAGGTCTCCAAAGGTCCCTGGAGAACTTTCCGCCTATGATAAGGAGCGTGCAGAACTCTCGGTTGTCGTTCCAGAAGTCACATCAACCCTCGAGCCATGAGCGCACTCACCAACTCCCTTGGCATTCCTCTCAATAATTAATGATGAAGACCTACCACCTACGTCAGAGGTTGATCTTCTCTTCTTAACAGGTTTATCAATAGAACGTTGAAGATGAACCGAAGCCTTACCAACGGACCGCGTGGGATTGATCAACTGGTATTCGCGAAGGTTCTCTTCTGTCAGTAGCACCTCTCCACTCCTTTCTTTTTGGTCAACATATATTAAAGAATTCAAAAGAGACTGATCCAGAGTGAGACCCACGACCGAAGGGATCACTAAAAGAATCAGGGGGAAAGTCAGATCAGAAGAAGAAAAGATGTAAAGATCCCAAGAGTAAAAGAATAACTACCCCCTTCTGCCCATCGACTAAAAATTTTACTGGGACACCTGACGAAGAAATACTGATGCGGGAACCCTTCGGCACCTTCTGTGAAACCGGTAATAATCCTATCATGCACATTATCCAAGAAGAAGAAAAGGGGACCATCAATTTCCCTTCTCTAAAAGCTATATAAAGAACAAACGTCTGCGAATGTAGGTGCTTGCTGCCGGACTTTCATATAAAGAATGTACAAACTATGCAGAACCTGGTATCCACTAGGTTGCAGTTGATATGGGGAAATTGCCAGGTGCTTCAAAACAGACTCCAGATAAGGATTAAAGGGAGGAATTGCCCCACTACATCGCATTTGATAATTAACCGCTACATACCCAGAGGGCGGACAATCAGCCATCTCTCCCTTTCTGGGAAACCTGACCTCGTTCTCTGAAAATCCAAAGCGGGTGTAAATTTTTTTATATTGCTCAAAACGGAGCTTCGATTTGCGGCAACCGGTCACTACCCTATCAAAGAAGCGAGGCCAAGGTTAAGTACGGTCAACCACCAAATCAAAACCTGTAGCGTTGGCATCTTCCGTCACTTGGTCAAGGCCTTCCTATTCCCTAGACATCACGAGACGCCTAAAATTGAAATGAATAAGCAGTTAGTCGCATGACAACATAATCACACAAAGAAAAGGCGAGAGTCCAAAGGAACAAGAATATCTCTATGATATAGACGATCCTTTAAACACCCAGCTAGGGCACGATGAATTAGGGAATTCCGCCTTGATTGGCATTTCAGCAAATGGATTGCCAGCATAAGCGAAACTATGGCTTGTCACACAAGATAGAGCCGCCGGAAGAAGATTTCCTTCCACGGCACTAAGAGAATCAATCTCAAATTAGAAGACAAAAAGGGATAATTTCGCTTACGAGTAAAAGTTCGGCTCGAAAAGAGGGTTAGACAAGATAACCTGGGAAAGAAGTAAAAGCTGAAGAAGATTGATGCTTCGGGAAACGACGGTAAGGTCTTCTATGGTGAAATCGCCATTAGAGTGGGTATACCAGAGAAAAACACAAAAGCGGGAAAATGAAGAGGCAGTATTTTAGAAAACTAAGAGCCCCCCTTTTTTCAATGATGTGACAGCCCAATTATGATTTGGTGACCCGGTACGGCATACCCGAAAGATATCCCGCCGAAATGTCAAAAGACCGGCAGTTGTTGGAATATCTGAGCTTCAAAAAAAATCATAATAATAAAAGCTATACGGGCTTACGTCAAACCCTCTACTGGCAAAGGTCAGCGGCAATAAAGTAATTTTAATTTCTTGCGCAAGCAACCCGTCGACAAGACAAAACAAGCCCACTTAACAATGTGCGATCGAATATGTCAAACCAGTAATTCCTCATTAAAAGGAATCACAAGCTTCGAGGGGCAAGTGTTAATCCCTAAAAATTCCACGCGCACATTGAACGAGGAATATGTCGCTAACCTGATCAGGGTTGTTCACACACTAAGGTACTCGAAGTATTAGTAACAGAAAAGAACGGTCACAAGAGCAAGTGCTAAATGTCAAGCCCAGAACAAAAGGCGTCCGTCCCAAAAAGTAATCTGCACATGACAACCTGAGATAGCTCATGACAACTGGCGACAACTGGCCGATAGCCCGATGGCAATTAGCAGAATTAGAGATTCACAGGGCGGGAAACGGATTTCAAACCGAGGACTCACCTATAAATATGCTATGGCTACTACTGAAAAGGGAGAAAAAAAGTGATCGGAAGAACCACGAAGTGCTGCCAAACCCTGCCACAAACTGTGGATCTGGCCATGGCGTCAAGCTCAATTTCGTGATTCAGAGAGAACGAAGTCATCATCAATCTCAATCAACCATTCATCATCTTTCTCCTCAAATTAAACCATCTTCTTATATAATTTCCTAGATTAAAGTATATAAGCAAGGTTGTATTAGGCGAAAATGGAAGTGTATGATACAGAGAGAATTGATGTACTTTATAATTCATATCATGGGATTAAAAATCATCTTCATAGTGGACGTAGGCCTCATTAACGGCCGAACCACTCTAAACCTCGTCTCTATTTTTATCTTTTTCTGCATTTTCTACTTTGAATTACTGATAGAATACGGCTCCATTTTATTCCCTACCAAATTGGTGAAGTACAGCTTTGTACTGGAGGTGTTTGGACCATTTTTGGGGTAAACACCCTGCTTCTCTCAGTACTTCAAAACAACCCTTCTTATTAATCAAACTCCTAATTCTCTAAATAGCCCTTACTTCCGAAAATTAGCCCTATTTCTTAACTACTGTGAAGGGTTGGTTTTTGCAGCACCCAATCCAAACGATTCTTCATCATTCATATTTGTCGATCTACCCCTACTATGCTTAAACTACCCCTACTTCTCTTAATACTTCAAAACAGTTACCCCTATTTTTTAACAACTGTGAAAGATAGGTTTTTGCAGCACCCAATCCAAACGATTCATCATATTTCATATTTGTGGATCTACCCCTACTATGTTTAAACTACCCCTACTTCTCTTAATACTTCAAAACAACCCTTCTTTTTAATCCTACCCCTAATTCTATAAATAGACCTTACATCTAACAATCACACCTATTTTTTAACTATCGTGAAGAGTTGGTTTTTTCAGCACCCAATCCAAATGATTCATCATCTTTCATATTTTTCGATCAGCCCCTACTATGCTTAAACTACCCCTACTTCTCTTAGTACTTCAAAACAACCCTTCTTTTTAATCCGACTACTAATTCTATAAATAGCCCTTCCAAACATTACCCCTATTTTTTAACTACTGTGAAGGGTTGATTTTTGTAGCACACAATCCAAACGATTAATCATCTTTCATATTTGTCGATCTACCTCTACTATGCTTAAACTGCCCCTACTACTCTTAGTACTTCAAAACAGCCCTTCTTTTCAATCCTACCCATAATTCTCTAAATATCCCTTACTTCCAACAATTACCCCTATTTTTTAACTACTGCGAAGGGTTGGTTTTTGCAGCATCCAATCCAAATGATTCATCATCTTTCATATTTGTAGATCCACCCCTACTATGCTTAAACTACCCCTACTTCTCTTAATAATTCAAAACAGTTCTTCTTTTTAATCCTAACCTTAATCTAAATAGCCCTTAATTCCAACAATTATGCCTTCCATTTTACTACTGTGAAGAGTTGGTTTTTGCAGCACCCAATCCAAAGAATTCAAAATCTTCATATTTGTCAATCTACCTCTACTATGCTTAAACTACCCCTACTTCTCTTGGTACTTCGAAACAACCCTTCTTTTTACCCCTACCCCTAATTCTCTAAATAGACCTTCGTTCCAACAATTACCCTAATTTTTAAACTATTATAAGGGATTGCTTTTTGCAGTGCCCAATCCTAACGATTCATCAACTTTCATATTTGTCGATCTACCTCTACTGTGCTTAAATTACCATTACTTCTCTTAATACTTCAAAACAGCTATTCTTTTTAATCCTAACCCTAATTCTCTAAACAGCCCTTCCTTCCAACAATTTCCCCTATTTTTAAACTATTGTGAAGGGTTGGTTTTTGAAGCACCCAATCCAAATGATTCATCATATTTCATATTTGTCGATATCCCCAAACTAGGCTTAAACTTCCCCTACTTCTCTTAATACTTCAAAACAGCTATTCTTTTTAATCCTTCCCTAATTCTCTAAATAGCCCTTACTTACAACAATTACCCCTATTTTTTAACTTCCATGAAGGGTTGGTTTTTGCAGCATCCAATCCGAATGATTCATCATATTTCATATTTGTGGGTCTACCCCAACTATGCTGAAACTACCCCTACTTCTCTTAATACTTCAAAAGAACCCTTCTTTTTAATCCTACCCCTAGTTCTCTAAATAGCCCTAACATCTAAAAGTTACCCCTATTTTTTAACTATTGTGAAGAGTTGTCTTTTTCGGCATCCAAACCAAATGATTCATCATCTTTCATATTTGTCGATCAGCCCCAACTATGCTTAAACTACCCCTACATCTCTTAATACTTCAAAACAACCCTTCTTTTTAATCCTACCCCTAGTACTCTAAATAGCCCTTACTTCCAAAAATTATCCCTATTTTTTAACCACTGTGAATGGTTGGTTTTTGCAGCACCCAATCCAAATGATTCATAATCTTTCATATTTTTCGATCTACACCTATAATGCTTAAACTACATCTACTTCTCTTAATATTTCAAAATAACCATTCTTTTTAATCCTACCCCTAATTCTCTAAATTGCTTTTACTTCAAAAAATTACCCCTATTTTTAAACCAATGTGAAGGGTTGATTTTTGCAGCACCCAATCCAAACGATTCATCGTCTTTCATATTTATCGATCTAACCCTACTTCTCTTGATACTTCAAAACAGCCCTTCTTTTTAATCCTGCTTCTAATTCTCTAAATAGCCCTTACATCCAACAATTACCCCTATTTTTTAACAATTGTCAAGATTTGTTTTTTGCAGCAACCAATCCAATTGATTCATCATCTTTCATGTTTGTCGATCTACCCTTACTATGCTTAAACTACCCCTACTTCTCTTAATACTTCAAAACAGTTACCCCTATTTTTTAACTACTATGAAGGGTTTGTTTTTGCAGCAACCAATCTAAATGAATCATCATCTTTCATTTTTTTCAATCTACCCTTACTATGCTTAAAATACCCTTACTTCACTTAATACTTAAAAACAACCCTTCTTTTTAGTCCTTCCCCTAATTCTCTAAACGTCCCTTCCTTCCAACAATTACCCCTATTTTTTAACTGCTGTGAAGTGTTGGTTTTTGAAGCACCCAATCTGTAAGAACCAGTAACTTCCCCGGTAAGGAAAGAGCAGATACTTTGAGAACAACACACAAAAGAACGTAGATAGAAGAACATTTCATTGCTTATTACAACAATTCCATCAGAATGCAAGAATATATACAGAGTATAAATAAATATAACACAGAAAATATCAGAGATTACAATACATTACATAGCAGCGGAAAATAATACAATACACAACTAGAGGTAATACACGGATAAAGAGCTTTCCGAGTATCGTTCCAGCTGTAAATCAGGATCCTGTGAATATAAATCTACAAAACCAAAACTACTAGCTGCCTGTGTCAAAATAAGGGCACCCAGAGTTTAGGTTAAAACAATAAACTCCAGGTCAGTCATGGGAATGGTGTGATAACAAAAATAGTTATTAATATTTATTTTAAAATTAGGTAAATCAAGGGACCACGCCGTATAACATGGAACGGGTTTCCTCCCAAGAATACCAGTGCATAAACAAACAACGCAATGCTAAATAAAGAAAAATGAAGCTATTATAAGACCCATATCCCATCACACAATACAATGAAATCCAGAGGATAGGGTTTTTACCTTATAATAGCCAAGAATGCTTGGTACACTAAACTTCATCTTTTGATTCTTAATCAGACTCCAACCGTAAATTAGTAAGAGAACGATTCCCTAAGTATTAACCCCGAAGGCCGAAACCAACATCAGATCAATACCCAGGAAATCACCCATCTTAGCTCGTTTCCAGTTAGTTTCTGATTTTATATAAAATCATAAATATCAATCATAGACGGCATGAGTGCCCCATCCCACTATGTCGCAATATATGGGATTACAACTAACGCCGACACGTCACATATTGGAAGTTGGATTTCCATCTGTGAACCAAGGCAAAAGATAGTCCTTACCGATTCGAGAGCCTCTAGTCTGCCCCTTAGAAATAGCTGCAACTGCAGCTTGGATTGTTAGGGCCGGTCCACCGATGTGGATTATTATGCCTGAACACTACGTTTCCCCGCCCTTTGGGGCGTAAATGAGCCGACGAATGACTCCATCGGCTTCACATAGACACCAATATATCCGAGGCGCCTCGCAATAGCAACAACCACATAAGTCAAACTCGTCAGGGCGTGTAAAACCACTGACGCCCCTTTTAACTAAAAAGAAACGCATGTCCTCTTTGAGGTCCTCTCCCCTTTCTGGTTCACAACCAGGGTGTGATGCTCGCGAATCAACGCTACACAAATTTGTAACACACAGGCTGTGCTTTGATCATCAACCACAAGACTTTGCTTTTTAACATAAGCCTTGATCATTTGCATCTTAGCATGCCACACAGGCATACCACTCCATGCAATCGATATCCATCAATCACACAGAGTGATATCCAATGTCAGACACACAGTCCATCTATAAGTCCGTTCTGGGTCTGAACGAAACCGGAGGCACCTTATACCACGCATATCCATCGATCTCCAAGTACGTCTGAACGACCACTAACTGATTCCCTCTTCTTGGGTGTACGGCCCAGTCAAGAACATCAGTAACCACCCAAACGACGTGAAGACCTCCGGTCTTCGACCACCTTCTTCATCTTTGAATCATCGTCGAATTAGTTATTCAGAATGGGATAAACCCGGTCTTTCTGAATAACTCGCGTATATAATAAACAAGTGTTACACAAACACAACATACGCCTCATTCCAATTCATCAGTCACTAACCGTAAATTAGTAAGAGAACAACTCCCCAAATATTAACCCCGAAGGCCGAAACCAACATCAGATCAATACCCAGGAAACCATTCATCTTAACTAACTTTCAATTAGTTTCTGAATTCCACATTCTTAGGGAAAGGTTCCCATTAATTTTATCAAAGATAAATTCTTTAAATTTATTCTTTAATCTTCTTTTGAATATCAATTCAACTAGTCGGGATTAACGAACCTTAATGAAGTAATCATTTGTTTTAATTTCCCAACCCCAACCTATTCATCCCATGAAGTAAAACTGGTAAAACTTCATATCTAAAACCACAGTGTTATCGGTAAATTCAATTATCGTTTCACGTTTAAATCTAATTGAAGATTTAACTATCGCTTGGAGAAAAACCGGTGATACTCCATTCTCGATTTTTTCAATCTAATTAAAGATTCATTAAAACTCCACTTAGTTTTAATCTTTAACTGGGTTAAAGAACCGATGTCATTTAAAACACGGTTCACGATAAACCCCGAAATCACATCACATTTCAATCAGTCCCTAACCATAAATTAGCAAGCGAGCAATTCCCTAAGTATTAACCCCAAAGGCCGAAACCAACATCAGATCAATACCCAAGGAACCATTCAACTTAACTAATCTCCATTTAGTTTCTGATTTTCTTAACTCGGTTGGATCTAAAAACAGTATTATTGAAGATACCGTTCACGACAACCCAAACTCACATTCCATTAATTATCGGGTTAAAGAACAAGTCTTATTTTAAAACACCGTTCACGATAAACCCAAAAATCAATTCAAATTCAATCCCAATTAAATACCATTTAATTGGTACACTTCATTAAATCTAAATAAAAAGATTTAATCTTTTTCTCAACTGGGTTCAAGAACAGTGTTCATGAAGGCACCATTCACGACAAACCCAAATCACATTTGATATTAAATACAAGGCTTGAATAGAAAATATATCGGCTTATATTCAATATCAAATTCTGAAATCAACAAATATCGTATTGGAATAACGATATATATATATATATCTTTCAAATTCCCTTTACCATATCTGTATAAACACAAAATCCAACATCGAAATATTCCGAAGATAATTTCGATTCAAATCCATTCCAACTTTATATATCGGGAATTCTGGTTTTATGCAATACCACTTCAAATTCAATTTATTTATTTCAAAACCAAATTGATTTTAATTCTAGTTCAAAACTAGTTCATTTCAACAAAAATCTATTTTTATCTTTTCAAATATGGAGTTTATCATCCCAATTCTTCACAAATCATTTCTTATGATTTTACACAAATTATTGATATTATTAATAATTTTATCAAGGCCCGTACAGTTGATTTCCATCAATGGCCATCGAACTGCACTTATAGAGACCTTTTCCAAATTTGATTTGGACATAGTTCCAAATCCAACCGTTAGATTTCTAATTTAACATATTCTTAGAAAATTCTTTTCGATACGAACAAAATGGTTATGGTTTTAGGAGAATCTGACGGTCGGATCTCCCGCAATATCCATTCGAAGTCAATGGTCGAAATTCGCGAACAGCCGCGGCGCGACGCGTTCTATTCAGGCCATTATATATATAATATATATATTAGATATATATTTCGCCGATTTCCTTTTAAAACGTATTTTATAAATCGTTCTAAATTCGATTTCAACTTCCTTTTCAAATTCAAATCAAGATTGAATTTTTCAATATAAATTTGTTTTAATTTCGTTTCAAATCGATTTCAATTCAATTTCAATTCAGTTCGAATTTTAATTCATTTCAATTTAATTCGAATTTCAAATCTATTCAATTTAATTCGAGTTTCAAATCACTTTCAGTATTCATTGAAAAATGAACAAAATTGATATAAATATCGTTCACATCAAAAAGGCGTCAATCTAATCAACACGGCTTCATATATTTCTATTTTCAAATATTCTATTCAAATATTTCTATTCAAATATTTCTTTTCCAAATATTTCTATTCAAATATTTCTTTTTCATAACTGGAATGAGGCCCAATCAAATACCATATAATGTTAATTATATGGATTTTCTACAACTCATGTATAAAATAACAACGATAAATGATCAACCATCATCCAGAGTGCACTACACAACTGCATAAGCATTACATATAAATAATTAATTCTTACACAGTCTGTTAACCCATCGATTGACATACAACTAAACAATCGGGATTAGTGTACGTCGAATATCATCCCAATACCCGTGTGGGGTTTCAAATCAAAACATACAGATTTTATTTTGCAGTTGGGCGATGTGTAAAATTTATCGTCCCAATCAATATCGGTCAAATCAATGTATATAAACAAATCGACCGATTTGTTTATAAATATTTATTTTATATACACGTTAAAAATTATATTTTTAACTACAAAATATTTTCCACTATAAAATATTTTATTTCATTTCACATCGCATCAATCAATCAACTACACATCAATCAAACAAACAAGTGTCCATGGTCTGTGGACGACGGGTGTCGGGTGCTACTAAACACCGTCTGCATCCTACTAAATATTTCAAACCAGAAAATAAATTAAAAGGTGAGGAGTTCTCACCGACAAGCTAAACCAAACGCCACGACTCTTCATATAGAGAAACCTCCATCGTTCTTCCAACGCAGTCTGTTCCATGAAGTATATGTTAAAAATTATATTTTAATAACGCTACTTCTTATATCAAGATTATATTTTTATATCGCTCTTCTTCTAATAAAGATTAAATTTTTACTTCGCCTTATATGAAATAAAGTTCACATTTTCATTTGCTAATTCACATGAACAAAAAATCTAACCTATAAAAATTATATTTTTATTCTCTGTAGCATATAAAAATTATATTTTTATTCTCTACAGCATATAAAAATTATATTTTTATTCTCTACAGCATATAAAAATTATATTTTTATTCTCTACAGCATAAAAAAATTATATTTTTATTCTCTACAACATATAAAAATTATATTTTTATTCTCTACAGTATATAAAAATAATATTTCTATTCTCTACAGCATATAAAAATTATATTTTTATCAACTGATAATATTGTATACATAGAATAAAAAAAATATCACATTTTTATCTAATACAAGAATCGATCCTTTATACTACCAAAAATTCGATTTTTTCATTTCTAAAAATTTGACCTTTTTATTATTAAAAATTCGATCTTTTTATTTCTAAAAATCACAACTTTCCTATTAAAAAGATCATCGCTTTCAAATTTTAAAAATCAAACCTTTACATAAATAATAATATCCTTTTTATGTGAACAAAAATGACCTTTTCACATATACATCTCTTTTATAAAAACTGAATTTAAAAATTAAAACTGAATTAAAAAATACCTTTCTTTATAGTTTTTAAAGATCATGTCTTTTTCATAACACACCAGAAAAAGAAAATTAAATAAACAAACCAAAATAAATTAATTGAGCACTTACAGTTAAAAAGGGAGAGAGGGGGTGTTTCATGTCGGGCTTGGTTGAATGGGGAGGAGCTGAGTTCGTCGGATTTTAGGAGGGCAGAGGGGAGCTCGGCTAGGGTTTTTTTCCCACGGGTCCAAGGGGTTTTAGCGTTGGGTCTTTGGGTTAGGGCGTGGCTGCGTTCGGGTTTTTGGAAGAGGTAGGCGACGTTTTAGGGATGAGGAGGGAGAAACGAGGGCTGGTTGGAGGCTGCTCTGGCGGGGCTCGTCGGAGGAGAGGGTTGCACCTCACCGGAGGGGGGGGGGGGGGGGGGGGCGATTGCCAGCGGCGCCTCGCGCGGCTGCTGCTGCGCGTCTCCTTCTCCTTCTTTTTTTTTATTTCATTTCTTGTCAACGGGGGTAGGAAGAGGGAAAGATGAGGGGGGGGGGTTATTTTATTAATATTTTAATTTAATTTATCCTCCAAAATGTAACTTTAAATTTCGATCTCAAAACGAGGCCCACCGCCTGTCGTCCCTAGCTAATTACCCCCATTCCGAACACAATGGGTTATGTTTTATAAGCCAATTCGGCCGTTTCGATCAGCTTTCATTTAAATTAAAATGTAAATCACTATATATTCAATTTAAATGCACATTTTAGTTTATCGGCGCCACATACAGTCTCTAAAAATTCCAGAAAAATTATTTCTAGCTTCGTATTAACAATACGGTCCTAACAAAACTAATTTCGTCAAATTCCGAGACCGTTTGAAAATGGTCATTTTCCAGCCGATTAAAATCAACTCAAACTGGTGAAACGCGTTTTCCTTCGCCACGCTCACATATTTATTCGAAAAATTATGAATTTTGAAACCTAGCAATAACTTGACATCACGAATCCAACAAAAGTGGTTTCGTCGAAAACCGCGGTCGTTTGCAAAATTCCCATTATATGGGCCAGAATTCCATAGCGGCGATTCTGAAATTTCAACTAGACATATCTTTTGATTCCCGCTATGAAATTTCAATCGTTCGGATTCGTTGGAAAGATATTCACAAATAGATTATAATATTTTTGGTTTTCCTAAAATCTGGTTTTTTTTGAATCCTGCACATTCATTTGAATTTTGAAATCGAATTATCGAACTACCGTTCCATTTTCAATTCTCTATATATATATAAATAAATATTTATATTCTAACGACAATCTATATAAATATATAAGTTCGAATTCTATTCAAAATAAATTTTTCGTCGTTATTATTTAAAATAATTCATTTTAAATATTCAAAATTCACTATAATTGACAAAATAAATTTTTTAAATTGGCTCAGATTTCCGGGTTGTTACATTCTCCCCCACTTAAAACTTTTCATCCCCGAACGAAGCCGAAAGTTGCTTAACAAACCAACTCAACTTTCATTATTTTCTTTACGGCTTAAGTTCTTCAACATTTCAGTTTCTTAGAACTTTTCAAATTTTCCAAAAAAATTGCATAACACCCTAAATTTTCGAAAAATTTCGCCATAACCTCCCCTGCGCCGGGGACTTCGAGATATTTCATATAGCCTCCCATGTCCTTCTTCAGTCCAAAAAGAAAAAGAAAAAGCCAATCGGCTCATAAAATCATCCAAACCCAAAGAAATACAATAGACGTTTACCTATTTGTCGGGCAAACAATTTTATTCTACTGCTCTAGCCTCCTTGCTATGACCTGTTCAATGTAAGTACATGTATATGCATGCAAATGCGACTAATTTTCAATACAATTCACTATTTGGTTCAATTTGGCTAAATGGTTCAACATTTAATTAATCGAACAATAATGAAACAACACAACCTGCAATCAATTAGTTGATTAGCTTTTCAAATTCATAACTTTGATACATAGTCAAAAATCACATTTTTGGTGCCAAATCACAACAATAGGCCCTATATAATTTTGGTTCTCACACCAGTCTAATGGAAATATATAGATATCACACCTTCGAAACTCGAACCCAAACGACTGATGCTGTACAGTCATTAATAGTTTCATCGCCGGGCGACTAGAGTGTGAACCTATATCTACCCAATATATTAAAACTTCGAATACACGCGGATCAGACGTATACGCAAAATCTTTATATACTGGATAGTCCAAATCAATATAAATAAATATTCAAATACGAATAATTCGATTTAAATTTTCAAAACAAAAATTGTTTTCAATTCAAAAATATACTCTTCACACTCGTTCTAGGATACTACTGACCTATCTCTAACGAGTCACTCTTATTGGATATTGCTAATCAAATTTCTGATGAATTATTTTGTATGGTTCTAACATGTCCTTTTCTTGAGCTTTGTAAACCACAGCTCTGATACCAAATGTAAGAACCCGTAACTTCCCCGGTAAGGAAAGAGCGGATACTTTGAGAACAACACACAAAAGAACGCAGACAGAAGTACATTTCATTGCTTATTACAACAATTCCATCAGAATACAAGAATATATACAGAGTATAAATAAATATAACACAGAAAATATCAGAGATTACAATACATTACATAGCAGCGGAAAATAATACAATAAACAACCAGAAGTAATACACGGATACAGAGCTTTCCAAGTATCGTTCCAGCTGTAAATCAGGATCCTGTGAATATAAATCTGCAAAACCAAAACTACTAGCTGCCTATGTCAAAATAAGGGCACCTAGAGTTTAGGTTAAAACAATAAACTCAAGGTCAGTCATGGGACTGGTGTGAGAACTAAAACAGTTATTATTCTTTATTTTAAAATTAGGTAAATCAAGGGACCACGCCGTATAACACGGAACGGGTTTCCTCCCAAGAATACCAGTGCATAAACAAACATTGCAATGCTAAATAAAGAAAAAGGAAGCTATTATAAGACCTAGGTCCCATCACACAATGCAACGCAAGCCGGAGGATAGGATTTTTACCTTATAATAGCCAAGAATGCTTGGTATGCTAAATTTCATCTTTTGATTCTTAATCAGACTCCAACCGTAAATTAGTAAGAGAACGATTCCCTAAGTATTAACCCCAAAGGCCGAAACCAACATCAGATCAATACCCAGGAAACCACCCATATTAGCTCATTTCCGGTTAGTTTTTGATTTTATATACAATCATAAATATCAATCGTAGACGGCATGAGCGCCTCATCCCACTATGTCGCCATATATAGGATTACAACTAAAACTGAAACGTCACGTATTGGAAGTTGGATTTCCATCTGTGAACCAAGGAAAAATATAGTCCTTACCGATACGAGAGCCTTTAGTCCGCCCCTCAGGAACAGCCGCAACTGCCCCTTCGATCGTCAGGGCCGGTCCACCGATGTGGATTATTGTGCCTGAACACTACGTTTCCCTGCCCTTTGGGGCGTAAATGAGCCAACGAATGACTCCATCAGCTTCACATAGTCACTGATATATCCGAAGCGCCTCGCAACAGCAACAACCACATAAGTCAAACTCGTTAGGGCGTGTAAAACCACTGATGCCACTTCTAACTAGAAAGAAACGCATGTCCTCCCTGAGGTCCTCTCCCGTTTCTGGTTCACAACCGGCGTGTGAGGCTTGCGAATCAACGCTACACAAAGTTGTGCCACACAGGCTGTGCTTTGATCATCAACCATAAGACTCTGCTTTTCAACAGAAGCCTTGATCATTTGCATCTTAGCATGCCACACAGGCAGACCACTCCATGCAACCGATATCCATCAATCACAAAGAATGATATCCAATGTCAGACACACAGTCCATCTACAAGTCCGTTCTGTGTCTGAACGAAACCGGAGGCTCCTTGTACCTCGCATATCCATCGATCTCCAAGTAGTCTGGACGAACACTAACTGATTCCCTCCACTTGGTTGTACAGCCCAATCAAGATCATCAGTAACCACCCAAACGACGTGAAGACCTCCGGTCTTCGACCACCGTCTTCATCTTCGACTCATCGTCGAATCAGTTATTCAGAATGGGATAAACCTGGTCTTTCTGAATAACTCGCATATATAATAAAAAAGTGTTACACAAACACAACATACGCTTCATTCCAATTCGTCAGTCACTAACCATAAATTAGTAAGAGAACAACTCCCCAAATATTAACCCCGAAGGCCGAAACTAACATTAGATCAACACCCAGGAAACCATTCATCTTAACTAATTTTCAATTAGTTTCTAAATTCCACATTCTTAGGGAAAGGTTCCCATTAATTTTGTCAAAGATAAATTCTTTAAATTTATTCTTCAATCTTGTTTTGAATAACAATTCAACTAGTCGGGATTAACAAACCTTACTGAATTAATCATTTGTTTTAATATCCCAACCCCAACCTATTCATCCCGTGAAGTAAAACTGGTAATACTTCATATCTAACACCACGGTGTTATCGGTAAATTCAGTTATCGTTTCACGTTTAAATCTAATTAAAGATTTAACTATCGCCTGGAGAAAAACTGGTGATACTCCATTCTCGATCTTTTCAATCTAATTAAAGATTCATGAAAACTCCACTTAGTTTTAATCTTTAACTGGGTTAAAGAACCGATGTCATTTAAAACGCGGTTCACGATAAACCCCAAAATCACATTACATTTCAATCAGTCCCTAACCGTAAATTAGCAAGCGAGCAATTCCCTTAGTATTAACCCCGAAGGCCGTAAACAACATCAGATCGATACCTAAGGAACCATTCAACTTTACTAATCTCCAGTTAGTTTCTAATTTTCTTAACTCCGTTGCGTCTAAGAACAGTATTATTGAAGATACCGTCCACGACAACCCAAACTCACATTCCATTTATTAGCGGGTTAAAGAACAAGTGTTATTTTAAAACACCGTTCACGATAAACCCAAAAATCAATTCAAATTTAATCCCAATTAAATACCATTTAATTGGTACAATTCATTAAATCTAAATAAAAAGATTTAATCTTTTTCTCAACTGGGTTCAAGAATAGTGTTCATGAAGACACCGTTCACGACAAACCCTAATCACATTTGATATTAAATACAAGGCTCTAAATAGAAAATATATCGGCTTATATTCAATATAAAATTCTGAAATCAACAAATATCGTATTGGAATAACGATATATATATATCTTTCAAATTCCCTTAACCATATCTGTATAATCACGAAATCCAACATCGAAATATTCCGAAGATAATTTCGATTCAAATCCATTCCAACTTTATATATCAGAAATTCTGGTTATTTTCAAAACCACTTTAAATTCAATTTAATTATTTCAAAACCAAATTGATTTTAATTCTAGTTCAAAACTAGTTCATTTCGACAAAAATCTATTTTTGTCTTTTCAAATATGGAGTTTTTCATCCCAATTCTACAAAAATCATTTCTTATGATTTTACACAAATTATTGATATTTTTAATAATTTTATCAAGGCCCGTAAACTCGATTTCCATCAACGGCCATCGAACTGCACTTACAGCGACCTTTTCCAAATTTGATTTGGACATAATTCCAAATCCAACCATTAGATTTCTAATTTCTCAGATTCGTTAGAATGCTCTTTTCGATACGAACCAAACGGTTCCGGTTTTAGGAGAATCCAATGGTCGGATCTCCCGCAATATCCATTCGAAGTCAATGGTCGAAATTCGCGAACAGCCGCGGCGCGGCTCGTTCTATTCAGGCCATTATATTTATAATATATATATTAGATACATATTTCGCCGATTTCCTTTTAAAAAGTATTTTATAAATCGTTCTAAATTCATTTTCAAAACGATTTCAACTTCCTTTTCAAATTCAAATCAAGATTGAATTTTTCAATATAAATTCGTTTTACTTTCATTTCAAATCGATTTCAATTCAATTTCAATTTAATTCGAAATTCAATTCATTTCAATTTAATTCGAATTTTAAATCTATTCAATTTAATTCAAATTTCAAATCACTTTCAATATTCATTGAAAAATTAATAAAATCGATATAAATATCGTTCACGTCAAAATGGCGTCAATCTAATCAACACGGCTTCATACATTTCTATTTTCAAATATTCAATTCAAATATTTCTTTTTCAAATATTTCTTTTCCAAATATTGATACTCGAATATTTCTTTTTCAAAACTGGAATGAGGCCCAATCAATTACCATACAATGTTAATTATAAGGATTTTCTACAACACATGTATAAAATAACAACGATAAATAATCAACCATCATCCAGAGTGCACCACAAAACTGCATAAGCATTACACATAAATAATTAACACTTATACAGTCTGTCAACCCATCGATTGACATACAACTAAAAAATCGGGATTAGTGTACGTCGAATATCATCCCAATACCCGTGTGGGTTTTCAAATCAACACACACAGATTTTATTTTTGCAGTTGGGCCATGTGTAAAATTTATTGTCCCAATCAATATCAGCCAAATCAGTGTATATAAACAAATCGACCGATTTTTTATAAATATTTATTTTATATACAAGTTAAAAAGTATATTTTTAACTATAAAATATTTTCCACTATAAAATATTTTATTTCATTTCACATCACAACAATCAATCAACTACACATCAATCAAACAAACAAGCCTTCCATGGTCTGTGGATGACGGGTGTCGGGTGCTACTAAACACTGTCTTCATCCTACTATATATTTCAAGCTAGAAAATAAATTAAAAGGTGAGGAGTTCTCACCGACTAGCTAAACCAAACGCCACGACTCTTCATATGTAGAAATATCCATCGTTCTTCCAACGCAGTCTGTTCCACGAAGTATATGTTAGAAATTATATTTTAATAACGCTACTTCCTATATCAAGATTATATTTTCATATCGCTCTTCTTCTAATAAATATTATATTTTTACTTCGCCTTATATGAAATAAAGTTCACATTTTCATTTGCTACTTCACACGAACAAAAATTCTAACTTATAAAAATTATATTTTTATTCTCTGCAGCATATAAAAATAATATTTTTATTCTTTGCAGCATATAAAAATTATATTTTTATTCTCTACAGCATATAAAAATTATATTTTTATTCTCTATAGCAAAAAAAATTATATTTTTTTCTCTATAGCATATAAAAATTATATTTTTATCAACTGAAAATATTGTATACATAGAATAAAAAAAAATCACATTTTTATCTAATACAAGAATCAATCCTTTATACTACCAAAAATTCGATTTTTTCATTTCTAAAAATTTGACCTTTTTATTATTAAAAATTCGATCTTTTTATTTCTAAAAATCATAACTTTCCTATTAAAAAGATCATCGCTTTCAAATTTTAAAAATCGAACCTTTACGTAAATAATAATCTCCTTTTTATGTGAACAAAAATCACCTTTTCACATATACATTTCTTTTATAAAAACTGAAAAATTAAAACTGAATTTAAAAATTATAAATCACCTTTCTTTATAGTTTTTAAAGATTATGTCTTTTTCCTAACACATTAAATCAGAAAAAGAAAATTAAATAAACAAACCAAAATAAAAAAATTGAACATTTACAGTTAAAAAGGGAGAGAGGGGGTGTTTCATGTCGGACTTGGTTGAATGGGGAGGAGCTGAGTTCGTCGGATTTCAGGAGGGCGGAGGGGAGCTCGGCTAGGGTTTTTTCCCTGCGGGTCCAAGGGGTTTCAGCGTTGGGTCTTCGGGGTAGGGCGTGGCTGCATTCGGGTTTTCGGAGGAGGTAGGCGACGGTTTGGGGATGAGGAGGGAGAAACGATGGCTGGGTGGAGGCTGCTCAGGCGGGGCTCGTCGGAGGAGAGGGTTGCGCGTCACCGGAGGGGGGGGGGGGCGATTGCCAGCGCGCCTCGCGCGGCTGCTGCTGCGCGTCTCCTTCTCCTCCTTTTTTTAATTTCATCTCTGGTTAACGGGGGTAGGAAGAGGGAAAGAAGAGAGGGGGTGTTTATATATATTATTTTATTAATATTTTAATTTAATTATCCTCCAAAATGTAACTTTAAATTTCGATCTCAAAACGAGGCCCACCGCCTGTCGTCCCTAGCTAATTACCCCCATTCCGAACACAATGGGTTATGTTTCATAAGCCAATTCAGTCGTTTCAATAAGGTTTCGTTTAAATTAAAATGTAAAGCACTATATATTTAATTTAAACGCACATTTTAATTTACCAAGGCCACATACTATCTCTAAAAATTTCAGAAAAAATATTTCTAGCTTCGTATTGACAATACGGTCCTAACAAAACTAATTTCGTCAAATTCCGAGACCGTTTGAAAATGTTTATTTTCCAGTCGATTAAAATCAACTGAAACTGGTCAAACGCGTTTTCCTTCGCCATGCTCACATATTGATTCGAAAAATTATGAATTTTGAAACCTAGCAATAACTTGACATCACGGATCCAACAAAAGTGGTTTCGTTGAAAAACGAGGTCGTTTGCAAAATTCCCATTTTAAGGGCCAGAATTCCATAGCGACGATTCTGAGATTTCAACTGGACATATCTTTTTATTCCCGCTATGAAATTTCAATCTTTCGGATTCGTTGGAAAGATATTCATAAATAGATTCTAATATTTTTGGTTTCCCTAAAATCTGGTTTATTTTGAATCCTGCACATTCATTTGAATTTTGAAATCGAATTATCAAACTACCGCGCCATTTTCAATTCCTTTTATATATACGAGACGTATAGGCACGCGCTTCACGCGTGGTGATGGCACGCGCTTCGCGCGTGGTCATGGTACGCGCTTCACGCATGACTATGTGCTAGAGAACCTTAAAAATATTTTTATCAGAAGTCATCTATTTGTATGAATGGGTTCCAACGTCTTCTGCAATTTACACAGTTTCTGGAAATAGTGATGTAGAAATATATGTAGATAGTATGAGAGAGTGGTGGGAAAGAATCTGTAGGGGAGATATATGAATTGTTGTGGATATGGAGTTGTATTTATAGGACAGTGGCGTGGTTTCTAGAAGCCTAGTTAAGTGGGATAATACTGTATGAAGGATTGAAAAGGTCCAAGGCGGAAGAAAAGGTAGTATTTATTTCTCAAGTACCCCTTAAAAATATATATGCGCCTATATTTAACTTTGTTTAGAACCTGCGTGAATTTCAAAAACTCAGAAGTAGTAATATGCTGCAAAGTTTTAGGGAGGAATAGGTCAAGCCGCATTACAAATTTTATTTTAATACAAAATATGCTGCAAAGGTGCAAAATTTTAGGGAGGAATATGTCAAGCCGCATTTTTAAAATACCCTGGTAAAACAATATGCGTTAAAGTGCTATATTGAATTATTCAAAACATGAATTATTTCTTGTTTGCCGTGAGTTCTGTAAGAAAAAAAAATCACGCAATTATAGAGGATGCTATTTTTAAGGAAAAAGCAGTAGAGTTTTTAGAGAAAATTGAATATATATAGAGGGCAATTTGGGCACTTCACGGTCGGACCAAAAATATGTGTTTCCAAGAGAATTATTAACAAAGATATAAATAAATATTTATATTCAACGGACGATCTATATAAATATATAAGATCGAATTCTATTCAAAATAAATTTTTTGTCGTTATTATTTAAAATAATTCATTTTAAATATTCAAAATTCACTAAAATTGCCAAAATAAAAATTTTAAATTGGCTCGGATTTCCGGGTTGTTACAATCTCCCCCACTTAAAACATTTCATCCCCGAAAAGGAACGAAGCCGAAAGTTGCTTAACAAACCAACTCAACTTTTATTATTTTCATTACGGCTTAAGTTCTTCAACTTTTCAGTTGCTAAGAACATTTCGAATTTTTCAAAAAATTTGGCTAACACCGTAAATTTTGGAAAAAATTTCGCCATAACCTCCCCTGCACCGGGGACTTCAGGATATTTCATATACCCTCCCATGTCCTTCTTCAATCCAAAAAAAAAGAAAAAGCCAATCGGCTCATAAAATCATCCAAACCCAAAGAAATACAATAGAAGTGTACCTATTTGTTGGGCAAACAATTTTATTCTACTACTCTAGCCTCCTTGCTATGACTTGTTCAATGTAAGTACATGTATATGCATGCAAATGCGACTAATTTTCAATCCAATTCACTATTTGGTTCAATTTGGCTAAACGGTTCAACATTTAATTAATCTAACAATAATCAAACAACACAACCTGCAATCAATTAGTTGATTAGCTTTTCAAATTCATAACTTTGATACATAGTCAAAAATCACATTTTTGGTGCCAAATCACAACAATAGGCCCTATATAATTTTGGTTCTCACACCAGTCTAATGGAAATATATAGATATCACACCTTCGAAACTCGAACCCAAACGACTGATGCTATATAGTCATCAATAGTTTCATCGCCGGGCGACTAGATTGTGAATCTATATCTACCCAATATATTAAAACTTCGAATACAAGCGGATCAGACGTATATGCAAAATCTTTATATACTGGATAGTCCAAATCAATATAAATAAATATTCAAATATGAATAATTCAATTTAAATTTTCAAAACAAAAATTGTTTTCAATTCAAAAATATACTCTTCACACTCGTTCTAGGATACTACTGATCCTATCTCTAATGAGTCATTCTTATTGGATATTGCTAATCTATTTTCTGATGAATTCTTTCGTACGGTTCTAACGTGTCTTGTTCTCGAGCTTTGTAAACCAAAGATCTGATACCAAATGTAAGAACCCGTAACTTCCCCGGTAAGGAAGGAGCGGATACTTTGAGAACAACACACAAAAGAACGCAGACAGAAGAACATTTCATTGCTTATTACAACAATTCCATCAGAATACAAGAATATATACAGAGTATAAATAAATGTAACACAGAAAATATCAGAGATTACAATACATTACATAGCAGCGGAAAATAATACAATAAACAACTAGAAGTAATACATGGATACAGAGCTTTCCGAGTATCGTTCCAGCTGTAAATCAGGATCCTGTGAATATAAATCTGCAAAACCAAAACTACTAGCTGCCTGTGTCAAAATAAGGGCACCCAGAGTATAGGTTAAAACAATAAACTCCAGGTCAGTCATGGGACTGGTGTGAGAACTAAAACAGTTATTAATCTTTATTTTAAAATTGGGTAAATCAAGGGACCTCGCCGTATAACACGGAACGGGTTTCCTCCCAAGAAAACCAGTGCATAAACAAACAACGCAATGCTAAATAAAGAAAAATGAAGCTATTATAAGACCTAGGTCCCATCACACAATGCAACGCAAGCCGGAGGATAGGGTTTTTACCTTATAATAGCCAAGAATGCTTGGTACACTAAATTTCATCTTTTGATTCTTAATCAGACTCCAACCGTAAATTAGTAAGAGAACGATTCCCTAAGTATTAACCCCGAAGGCCGAAACCAACATCAGATCAATACCCAGGAAACCACCCATCTTAGCTCATTTCTAGTTAGTTTCTGATTTTATATACAATCATAAATATCAATCGTAGACGGCATGAGCCCCCCATCCCACTATGTCGCCATATATAGGATTACAACTAAAACCGAAACGTCACGTATTGGAAGTTGGATTTCCATCTGTGAACCAAGGCAAAATATATTCCTTACCGATTCGAGACCCTCTAGTCTGCCCCTCAGGAATAGCCGCAACTGCCCCTTCGATCGTTAGGAACGGTCCACCGATGTGGATTATTATGCCTGAACACTACGTTTCCCTGCCCTTTGGGGCGTAAATGAGCCAACGAATGACTCCATCGGCTTCACATAGTCACCGATATATCCGAGGCACCTCGCAACATCAACAACCACAAAAGTCAAACTCGTCAGGGCGTGTAAAACCACTGACGCCACTTCTAACTAGAAAGAAACGCATGTCCTCCCTGAGGTCCTCTCCCGTTTCTGGTTTACAACCGGCGTGTGAGGCTCGCGAATCAACCCTCCACGAAGCTGTGCCACACAGGCTGTGCTTTGACCATCAACCATAAGACTCTGCTTTTCAACAGAAGCCTTGATCATTTGCATCTTAGCATGCCACACAGGCAGACCACTCCATGCAACCGATATCCATCAATCACACAGAATGATATCCAATGTCAGACACAGAGTCCATCTACAAGTCCGTTCTATGTCTGAACGAAACCGGAGGCACCTTGTACCTCGCATATCCATCGATCTCCAAGTAGTCTGGACGACCACTAACTGATTTAATCCTCTTGGGTGTACGGCCTAATCAAGATCATCAGTAACCCCCAAACGACGTGAAGACCTCCGGTCTTCGACCACCGTCTTCATCTTCGACTCATCGTCGAATCAGTTATTCAGAATGGGATAAACCCGGTCTTTCTGAATAACTCGCGTATATAATAAAGAAGTGTTACACAAACACAACAAACGCCTCATTCCAATTCATCAGTCACAAACCGTAAATTAGTAAGAGAACAACTCCCCAAATATTAACCCCGAAGGCCGAAACCAACATCAGATCAATACCCAGGAAACCATTCATCTAAACTAATTTTCAATTAGTTTCTAAATTCCACATTCTTAGGGAAAGGTTCCCATTAATTTTATCAAAGATAAATTCTTTAAATTTATTCTTTAATCTTCTTTTGAATAACAATTCAACTAGTCGGGATTAACAAACCTTACCGAATTAATCATTTTTTTTAATTTCCCAACCCCAACCTATTCATCCCATGAAGTAAAACTGGTAATACTTCATATCTAACACCACGGTGTTATCGGTAAGTTCAATTACCGTTTCACGTTTAAATCTAATTAAAGATTTAACTATCGCCTAGGGAAAAACTGGTGATACACCATTCTCGATCTTTTCAATCTAATTAAAGATTCATTAAAACTCCACTTAGTTTTAATCTTTAACTGGGTTAAAGAACCGATGTCATTAAGACACGGTTCACGATAAACCCTAAAATCACATCGCATTTAAATCAGTCCCTAACCGAAATTAGCAAGCAAGCAATTCCCTAAGTATTAACCCCGAAGGCCGAAACCAACATCAGATCAATACCCAAGGAGCCATTCAACTTTACTAATCTCCAGTTAGTTTCTGATTTTCTTAACTCCGTTGGGTCTAAGAACAGTATTATTGAAGACACCGTTCACGACAACCCAAACTCACATTCCATTAATTAGCGGGTTAAAGAACAAGTGTTATTTTTAAACACCGTTCACGATAAACCCAAAAATCAATTCAAATTCAATCCCAATTAAATACCATTTAATTGTTACACTTCATTAAATCTAAATAAAAAGATTTAATCTTTTTCTCAACTGGGTTCAAGAACAGTGTTCATGAAGACACCATTCACGACAAACCCAAATCACATTTGATATTAAATACAAGGCTCTGAATAGAAAATATATCGGCTTATATTCAATATAAAATTCTGAAATCAACACATATCGTATTGGAATAACGATATATATATCTTTCAAATTCCCTTAACCATATATGTATAATCACGAAATCCAACATCGAAATATTCCGAAGATAATTTCGATTCAAATCCATTCCAACTTTATATATCGGAAATTCTGGTTATTTTCAAAACCACTTCAAATTCAATTTATATATTTCAAAACCAAATTGATTTTAATTCTAGTTCAAAACTAGTTCGTTTCGACAAAAATCTATTTTTATCTTTTCAAATATGGAGTTTTTCATTCCAATTCTACACAAATCATTTCTTATGATTTTACACAAATTATTGATATTTTTAATAATTTTATCAAGGCCCGTACAGTCGATTTCCATCAACGGCCATCGAACTGCACTTACAGCGGCCTTTTCCAAATTTGATTTGGACATAATTCCAAATCCAACCATTAGATTTCTAATTTCTCACATTCGTTAGAAAGCTCTTTTCGATACGAACCAAACGGTTCCGGTTTTAGGAAAATCCGATGGTCGGATCTCCAGCAATATCCATTCGAAGTCAATGGTCGAAATTCGCAAACTGCCATGGCGCAGCGCGTTCTATTCAGGCCATTATATATATAATATATATATTATATATATTTCGTTGATTTCCTTTTAAAACGTATTTTATAAATCATTTTAAATATGTTTTTGAAACGATTTCAACTTCCTTTTCAAATTCAAATCAAGATTGAATTTTTCAATATAAATTCGATTTAATTTCATTTCAAATCGATTTCAATTCAATTTCAATTTAATTTGAATTTCAGTTCATTTCAATTTAATTCGAATTTCAAATCTATTCAATTTAATTTGAATTTCAAATCAATTTCAATATTCGTTGAAAAATGAATAAAATCGATATAAATATCGTTCACGTCAAAATGGCGTCAATCTAATCAACACGGCTTCATAAATTTCTATTTTCAAATAATCTATTCAAATATTTCTTTTTCAAATATTTCTATTCAGATATTTCTTTTCCAAACATTTCTATTTGAATATTTCTTTTCCAGAACTGGAATGAGGCACAATCAATTATCATATAATGTTAATTACATCGATTTTTTACAACACATGTACAAAATAACAACGATAAATAATCAACCATCATCCAGAGTGCACCACACAACAGCATAAGCATTAAATATAAATAATTAACGCTTACACAGTCTGTCAACCCATCGATTGACATACAACTAAACAATCGGGATTAGAGTACGTCGAATATCATCCCAATACCAGTGTGGGGTTTCAAATCAACACACACAGATTTTATTTGTGCAGTTGGGCGATGTATAAAATTTATCGTCCCAATCAATATCGGTCAAATCCTTGTATATAAACAAATCTTCCGATTTGTTTATAAATATTTATTTTAAATAAATGTTAAAAATTATATTTTTAACTATAAAATATTTTCCACTATAAAATATTTTATTTCATTTCACATCACATCAATCAATCAACTACACATCAATCAAACAAACAAGCCATGTATGGTCTGTGAACGACGGGTGTCGGGTGCTACTAAACACCGTATGCATCCTAATATATATTTCAAATTAGAAAATAAATTAAAAGGTGAGGAGTTCTCAGCAACTAGCTAAACTAAACGCCACGACTCTTCATATGTAGAAATCTCCATCGTTCTTCCAACGCAGTCTGTTTCACGAAGTATATGTTAAAAATTATATTTTAATAACGCTACTTCCTATATCAAGATTATATTTTTGTACCGCTCTTCTTCTAATGAAGATTATATTTTTACTTCGCCTTATATAAAATAAAGTTCACATTTTAATTTGCTACTTCACACGAACAAAAAATCTAACCTATAAAAATTATATTTTTATTCTCTATAACATATAAAAATTATATTTTTATTCTCTACAACATAAAAAATTTATATTTTTATTCTCTACAGCATATAAAAATTATATTTTTATTCTCTACAGCATATAAAAATTATATTTTTATTCTCTACAGCGCATAAAAATTATATTTTTATTCTCTATAGCATATAAAAATTATATTTTTATCAAGTGAAAACATTTTATACATAGAATTAAAAAAAAAATCACATTTTTATCTAATCCAAGAATCGATACTTTATACTACCAAAAATTCGATTTTTTCATTTCTAAAAATTTGACCCTTTTATTACTAAAAATTGGATCTTTTTATTTCTAAAAATCATAACTTTCCTATTATAAAGATCACTGCTTTCAAATTTTAAAAATCGAACCTTTACGTAAATAATAATCTCCTTTTTATGTGATCAAAAATAACCTTTTCACATATACATTTCTTTTATAAAAACTAAATTTAAAAATTAAAAATGAATTTAAAAATTAAAAATCACCTTTCTTTATAGTTTTTAAAGATCATGTCTTTTTCCTAACACATTAAATCAGAAAAAGAAAATTAAATAAACAAACCAAAATAAATAAACTGAACACTTACAGTTAAAAAGGGAGAGAGGGGGTGTTTCACATCGGGCTTGGTCGAATGGGGAGGAGCTGAGTTCGTCGGGTTTTTGGAGGGCGGAGGGAAGCTCGGCTAGGGTTTTTTCCCTGCGGGTCCATGGGGTTTCAGCATTTGGTCTCCGGGTTAGGGTGTGGCTGCGTTCGGGTTTTTGGAGGAGGTAGGCGACAGTTTGGGGATGAGGAGGGAGAAACGAGGGCTGGGTGGAGGCTGCTCAGGCGGGGCTCGTCGGAGGAGAGGGTTGCGCGTCACCGGAGGTGGAAGCGATCGCCAGCGGCGCCTCGCGCGGCTGCTGCTGCGCGTCTCCTTCTCCTCCTTTTTTTTATTTCATTTCTGGTCAACGGGGGTAGGAAGACGGAAAGAAGAGAGGGGGGTTTATATATATTATTTTATTAATATTTTAATTTAATTTATCCTCCAAAATGTAACTTTAAATTTCGATCTCAAAACAAGGCCCACCGCCTGCCGTCCCTAGCTAATTACCCCTATTCCGAACACCATGGGATATGTTTCGTAAGCCAATTCGGCCGTTTCGATCAGCTTTCATTTAAATTAAAATGTAAATCACTATATATTCAATTTAAACGCACATTTTAATTTACCGGGGCCACATACAGTCTCCAAAAATTCCGGAAAAATTATTTCTAGCTTCGTATTGACGATACGGTCCTAACAAAACTAATTTCGTCAAATTCCGAGACCGTTTGAAAAATGGCCATTTTCCAGTCGATTAAAATCAACTGATGCTGGTCAAATGCGTTTTCCTTTGCCACGCTCACATATTGATTCGAAAAATTATGAATTTTGAAACCTAGCAATAACTTGACATCACGGATCCAACAAAAGTGGTTTCGTCGAAAACCGAGGTCGTTTGCAAAATTCCCATTTTTAAGGGCTAGATATCCATAGCGACTATTCTGAAATTTCAACTAGACATATCTTTTGATTCCCGTTATGAAATTTGAATCTTTCGGATTCGTTGGAAAGATATTCACAAATAGATTCTAATATTTTGGTTTCGCTAAAATCCGGTTTATTTTGAGTCCTGCACATTCATTTGAATTTTGAAATCAAATTATCGAACTACCGCGCCATTTTCAATTCCTTTTATATATATAAATAAATATTTATATACTAACGACGATCTATATAAATATATACATTTGAATTCTATTCAAAATAATTTTTTCGTCATTATTATTTAAAATAATTCATTTTAAATATTCAAAATTCACTAAATTGGCCAAAATAAAAATTTTAAATTGGCTCGGATTTCCGGGTTGTTACACAATCCAAATGATTCGTCATCTTTCATATTTGTCCATATACCCCTACTATGCTTAAACAACCCCTACTTCTCTTAATACTTCAAAATAGCTAATCTTTATAATCCTACCTCTAATTCTCTAGATAACCCTTACTTCCAACAATTACCCTAATTTTTAACTTCTATGAAGGGTTGGTTTTTGCAGCACCCAATCCAAATGATTCATCATTTTTCATATTTGTGGATCTACCCCTACTATGCTTAAACTACCCCTACTGCTCTAAATAATTCAAAACAGTTACCCTTATTCTTTAACAACTGTGAAGGATTGGTTTATGCAGCACCCATTCAAAACGATTCATCATATTTCATATTAGTGGATCTACCGCTACTATGCTTAAATACCCCTACTTCTAATAATACTTCAAAACAACACTTCTTTTTAATCCTACCCCTAATTCTCTAAATAGCCCTTACATCCAACAATTACCCCTATTTTTTAACTACAGTGAAGAGTTGGTTTTTGCAGCACCCAATCTTATTGATTCATCATCTTTCATATTTGTCGATCAGCCCCTAATATGCTTAAACTACGCTTACTTCTCTCAGTACTTCAAAACAACCGTTCTTTTTAATCAAACCCCTAATTCTCTAAATAGCCCTTACTTCCGAAAATTAGCCCTATTTTTTAGCTACTATGAAGGTTTGGTTTTTGCAGCACCCAGTCCAAACGATTCTTTATTATTCATATTTGTCGATCTAACCCTACTATGCTTAAACTACCCCCAGTTCTCTTAATACTTCAAAACTGTTACCCCTATCTTTTAACATCTGTGAAAGGTTGGTTTTTGCAGCACCCAATCCAAACGATTAATCATATTTCCTATTTGGGGATCTACCCCTACTATGCTTAAACTACTCCTACTTCTCTTAATACTTCAAAACAACCCTTCCTTTTAATCCTATCCCTAATTCTCTAAATAGCTCTTACATCTTACAATTACCCCTAATTTTTTAACTATCGTGAAGAGTTGGTTTTTTCAGCACCCAATCTAAATGATTCATCATCTTTCATATTTTTCGATCAATCCCAACTATGCTTAAACTAAACCTACTTCACTTAGTACTTCAAAACATCCCTTCTTTTTAATCCTACTCCTAATTCTACACTTACTTCCAAACGTTACCCCTATTTTTTAACTACTGTGAAGGGTTGGTTTTTGCAGCACCCAATCCAAACGATTAATCATCTTTAATATTTGTCGATCTACCTCTACTATGCTTAAACAACCCTACTTCTCTTAGTACTTCAAAAAAGCCCTTCTTTTCAATCCTACCACTAATTCTCTAAATATCCCTTACATCCAACAATTACCCCTATTTTTTAACTACTGCGAACGGTTGGTTTTTGCAGCATCCAAAGCAAATGATTCATCATCTTTCATATTTGTCGATCCACGCCTTCTATGCTTAAACTACCCCTACTTCTCTTAATACTTCAAACCAGTTCCTCTTTTTAATCCTACCCCTAATCTAAATAGCCCTTAATTCCAACAATTACGCCTATCTTTTTTACTACTGTGAAGAGTTGGTTTTTGCCGCCCCCAATCCAAAGAATTCATAATCTTTCATATTTGTCGATCTACCCCTACTGTGCTTAAATTACCACTACTTCTCTTAATACTTCAAAGCAGCTATTCTTTTTAATCCTACCCCTAATTCTATAAACAGCCCTTCCTTCCAACAATTACCCTTATTTTTTAACTACTGTGAAGGTTTGGTTTTTGAAGCAACCAATCCAAATGATTCATTATATTTCATATTTGTCGATATCCCCCTACTATGCTTAAACTTCCCCTACTTCTCTTAATACTTCAAAATAGCTATTCTTTTTAATCTTTCCCCTAATTCTCCAAATAGCACTTACTTCCAACAATTACCCCTATTTTCTAACTACTATGAAGGGTTGGTTTTTGCAGCACCCAATCCGAATGATTCATCATATTTCATGTTTGTGGATCTACCCCTACTATGCTTAAACTACCCCTACTTCTCTTAATACTTCAAAAGAACCCTTCTTTTGAATCCTACCCCTAATTGACTAAATAGACCTTACATCTAACAATTACCCCTATTTTTTAACTATTGTGAAGAGTTGTATTTTTCAGCACCCAAACCAAATGATTCATCATCTTTCATATTTGTCGATCAACCCCCACTATGCTTAAACTACCCCTACATCTGTTAGTACATCAAAACAACCCTTCATTTTTAATCCTACCCCTAGTTCTCTAAATAGCCCTTACTTCCAACAATTACCCCTATTTTTTAACAATCGTGAAGGGTTGATTTTGGCAGCACCCAATCCAAATGATTCATCATCTTTCATATTTGTCGATCTACCCCTACAATGCTTAAACTACCCCTACTTCCCTTAATTTTTCAAAATAACCGTTCTTTTTAATCCTACCCTTAATTCTCTAAATAGCCTTTATTTCCAACAATTACCCCTTTTTTTAACCACTGTGAAGGGTTGATTTTAGTAGCACCCAATCCAAACGATTCATCGTCTTTCATATTTATCGATCTACCCCTACTATGCTTAAACTAACCCTACTTCTCTTGATTCTTCAAAGCAACCCTTCTTTTCAATCTTGCATCTAATTCTCTAAATAGCCCTTACACCCGACAATTACCCCTATTTTTTAACAACTGTCAAGAGTTGGTTTTTGCAGCAACTAATCCAAATGATTCATCATCTTCCATGTTTGTCGATCTACCCTTACTATGCTTAAACTACCGCTACTTCTCTTAATACATCAAAACAGCTACACCAATTTTTTAACTACTGTGAAGGGTTCGTTTTTGCAGCAACCAATCTAGACGAATCATCATCTTTCATTTTTTCTTGTCTACCCTTACTATGCTTAAACAACCCCTACTTCACTTAATACTTCAAAACAACCATTCTTTTTAGTCCTACCAATAATTCTCTAAACGTCCCTTCCTTCCAACAATTACCCCTATTTTTTAACTACTGTGAAGTGTTGGTTTTTGAAGCACCCAATCCAAATGATTCATCATCTTTCATATTTGTCGATATACCCCTACTTTGCTTAAACTACCCCTACTTCTCTTAATACTTCAAAATAACTATTCTTTTTAATCCTACCTCTAATTCTCTAGATAGCCCTTACTTCCAACAATTACCCTATTTTTTAACTACTGTGAGGGGTTGGTTTTTGCAGCATCCAATCCAAATGATTCATCATTTTTCCTATTTGTGGATCTACCCCTATTATGCTTAAACTACCCCTACTTCTCTTGATAATTCAAAACAGTTACCCCTATTCTTTAACAACTGTGAAGGATTGGTTTTTGCAACACACAATCCAAACGATTCATCATATTTCATATTTGTGGATCTACCGCTACTATGCCTAAATACCCCTACTTCTCTAAATACTTTAAAAAAACCCTTCTTTTTAGTCCTACCCCTAATTCTCTAAATAGCCCTTACATCCAACAATTACCCCAATTTCTTTAACTAATGTAAAGAGTTGGTTTTTGCACCACCCAATCTAAATGATTCATCATCTTTCATATTTGTCGATCAGCCCCAAATATGCTTAAACTACCACTACTTCTCTCAATACTTCAAAACAACCCTTCTTTTTATTAAAACCCCTAATTCTCTAAATAGCCCTTACTTCAGAAAACTAGCCCTATTTTTTAGCTACTGTGAAGGGTTGGTTTTTGCAGCACCCAATCCAAACGATTCTTCATCATTCATATTTGTCGATCTACCCCTACTATGCTTAAACTACCCCTAATACTCTTAATACTTCAAAACAGTTACCCCTATTTTTTAACAACTGTGAAAGGTTGATTTTTGCAGCACCCAATCCAAACGATTCATAATATTTCATATTTGTGGATCTACCCCTACTATGCTTAAACTACCCCTAATTCTCTTAATACTTCAAAACAACCCTTCTTATTAATCCTACCCCTAATTCTCTAAATAGCCCTTACATCTAACAATTACCCCTATTTTTTAACTATCGTGGAGAGTTGGTTTTTTCAGCACCCAATCCAAATGATTCATCATCTTTCACATTTTTCGATCAGCCCCTACTATGCTTAAACTACCCCTACTTCTCTTAGTACTTCAAAACATCCCTTCTTTTTAATCCTACTCCTAATTCTATAAATAGCCCTTACTTCCAAACATTACCCCTATTTTTTAACTACTGTGAAGGGTTGGTTTTTGCAGCACCCAATCCAAACGATTAATCATCTTTAATATTTGTCGATCTACCTCTACTATGCTTAAACAACCCTACTTCTCTTAGTACTTCAAAACAGCCCTTCTTTTCAATCCTACCCCTAATTCTCTAAATATTCCTTACATCCAACATTTACCCCTATTTTTTAACTACTACGAACGGTTGGTTTTTGCAACATCCAAAGCAAATGATTCATCATCTTTCATATTTGTCGATCCACGCCTTCTATGCTTAAACTACCCCTACTTCTCTTAATACTTCAAACCAGTTCCTCTTTTTAATCCTACCCCTAATCTAAATAGCCCTTAATTCCAACAATTACGCCTATCTTTTTTACTACTGTGAAGAGTTGGTTTTTGCAGCACCAAATCCAAAGAATTCATAATCTTTCATATTTGTCGATCTGCCCCTACTGTGCTTAAATTACCACTACTTCTCTTAATACTTCAAAGCAGCTATTCTTTTTAATCCTACCCCTAATTCTATAAACAGCCCTTCCTTCCAACAATTACCCTTATTTTTTAACTACTATGAAGGTTTGGTTTTTGAAGCAACCAATCCAAATGATTCATCATATTTCATATTTGTCGATATCCCCCTACTATGCTTAAACTTCCCCTGCTTCTCTTAATACTTCAAAATAGATATTCTTTTTAATCCTTCCCCTAATTCTCCAAATAGCACTTACTTCCAACAATTACCCCTATTTTCTAACTACTATGAAGGGTTGGTTTTTGCAGCACCCAATCCGAATGATTCATCATATTTCATGTTTGTTGATCTACCCCTACTATGCTTAAACTACCCCTACTTCTCTTAATACTTCAAAAGAACCCTTCTTTTTAATCCTACCCCTAATTCTCTAAATAGCCCTTACATCTAACAATTACCCCTATTTTTTAACTATTGTGAAGAGTTGTATTTTTCAGCACCCAAACCAAACGATTCATCATCTTTCATATTTGTCGATCAACCCCCACTATGCTTAAACTACCCCTACATCTGTTAGTACATCAAAACAACCCTTCATTTTTAATCCTACCCCTAGTTCTCTAAATAGCCCTTACTTCCACCAATTACCCCTATTTTTTAACATTCGTGAAGGGTTGATTTTGGCAGCACCCAATCCAAATGATTCATCATCTTTCATATTTGTCGATCTACCCCTACAATGCTTAAACTACCCCTACTTCCCTTAATTTTTCAAAATAACCGTTCTTTTTAATCCTACCCTTAATTCTCTAAATATCCTTTACTTCCAACAATTACCCCTTTTTTTAACCAATGTGAAGGGTTGATTTTAGTAGCACCCAATCCAAACGATTCATCGTCATTCATATTTATCGATCTACCCCTACTATGCTTAAACTAACCCTACTTCTCTTGATTCTTCAAAACAACCCTTCTTTTCAATCTTGCATCTAATTCTCTAAATAGCCCTTACACCCGACAATTACCCCTGTTTTTTAACAACTGTCAAGAGTTGGTTTTTGCAGCAACTAATCCAAATGATTCATCATCTTCCATGTTTGTCGATCTACCCTTACTATGCTTAAACTACCGCTACTTCTCTTAATACATCAAAACAGCTAAACCTATTTTTTAACTACTGTGAAGGGTTCGTTTTTGCAGCAACCAATCTAGACGAATCATCATCTTTCATTTTTTCCAGTCTACCCTTACTATGCTTAAACAACCCCTACATCACTTAATACTTCAAAACAACCATTCTTTTTAGTCCTACCCCTAATTCTCTAAACGTCCCTTCCTTCCAACAATTACCCCTATTTTTTAACTACTGTGAAGTGTTGGTTTTTGAAGCACCCAATCCAAATGATTCATCATCTTTCATATTTGTCGATATACCCCTATTTTGCTTAAACTACCCCTACTTCTCTTAATACTTCAAAATAACTATTCTTTTTAATCCTACCTCTAATTCTCTAGATAGCCCTTACTTCCAACAATTACCCTATTTTTTAACTACTGTGAGGGGTTGGTTTTTGCAGCATCCAATCCAAATGATTCATCATTTTTCCTATTTGTGGATCTACCCCTATTATGCTTAAACTACCCCTACTTCTCTTGATAATTCAAAACAGTTACCCCTATTCTTTAACAACTGTGAAGGATTGGTTTTTGCAACACACAATCCAAACGATTCATCATATTTCATATTTGTGGATCTACCGCTACTATGCCTAAATACCCCTACTTCTCTAAATACTTTAAAAAAACTCTTCTTTTTAATCCTACCCCTAATTCTCCAAATAGCCCTTACATCCAACAATTACCCCAATTTCTTTAACTAATGTAAAGAGTTGGTTTTTGCACCACCCAATCTAAATGATTCATCATCTTTCATATTTGTCGATCAGCCCCAAATATGCTTAAACTACCACTACTTCTCTCAATACTTCAAAACAACCCTTCTTTTTATTAAAACCCCTAATTCTCTAAATAGTCCTTACTTCAGAAAATTAGCCCTATTTTTTAGCAACTGTGAAGGGTTGGTTTTTGCAGCACCCAATCCAAACGATTCTTCATCATTCATATTTGTCGATCTACCCCTACTATGCTTAAACTACCCCTACTACTCTTAATACTTCAAAACAGTTACCCCTATTTTTTAACAACTGTGAAAGGTTGATTTTTGCAGCACCCAATCCAAACGATTCATAATATTTCATATTTGTGGATCTACCCCTACTATGCTTAAACTACCCCTAATTCTCTTAATACTTCAAAACAACCCTTCTTATTAATCCTACCCCTAATTCTCTAAATAGCCCTTACATCTAACAATTACCCCTATTTTTTAACTATCGTGGAGAGTTGGTTTTTTCAGCACCCAATCCAAATGATTCATCATCTTTCACATTTTTCGATCAGCCCCTACTATGCTTAAACTACCCCTACTTCTCTTAGTACTTCAAAACATCCCTTCTTTTTAGTCCTACTCCTAATTCTATAAATAGCCCTTACTTCCAAACATTACCCCTATTTTTTAACTACTGTGAAGGGTTGGTTTTTGCAGCACCCAATCCAAACGATTAATCATCTTTAATATTTGTCGATCTACCTCTACTATGCTTAAACAACCCTACTTCTCTTAGTACTTCAAAACAGCCCTTCTTTTCAATCCTACCCCTAATTCTCTAAATATCCCTTACATCCAACATTTACCCCTATTTTTTAACTACTACGAATGGTTGGTTTTTGCAACATCCAAAGCAAATGATTCATCATCTTTCATATTTGTCGATCCACGCCTTCTGTGCTTAAACTACCCCTACTTCTCTTAATACTTCAAACCAGTTCCTCTTTTTAATGCTACCCCTAATCTAAATAGCCCTTAATTCCAACAATTACGCCTATCTTTTTTACTACTGTGAAGAGTTGGTTTTTGCCGCACCAAATCCAAAGAATTCATAATCTTTCATATTTGTCGATCTGCCCCTACTGTGCTTAAATTACCACTACTTCTCTTAATACTTCAAAGCAACTATTCTTTTTAATCCTACCCCTAATTCTATAAACAGCCCTTCCTTCCAACAATTACCCTTATTTTTTAACTACTGTGAAGGTTTGGTTTTTGAAGCAACCAATCCAAATGATTCATCATATTTCATATTTGTCGATATCCCCCTACTATGCTTAAACTTCCCCTACTTCTCTTAATACTTCAAAATAGCTATTCTTTTTAATCCTTCCCCTAATTCTCCAAATAGCACTTACTTCCAACAATTACCCCTATTTTCTAACTACTATGAAGGGTTGGTTTTTGCAGCACCCAATCCGAATGATTCATCATATTTCATGTTTGTTGATCTACCCCTACTATGCTTAAACTACCCCTACTTCTCTTAATACTTCAAAAGAACCCTTCTTTTTAATCCTACCCCTAATTCTTTAAATAGCCCTTACATCTAACAATTACCCCTATTTTTTAACTATTGTGAAGAGTTGTATTTTTCAGCACCCAAACCAAACGATTCATCATCTTTCATATTTGTCGATCAACCCCCACTATGCTTAAACTACCCCTACATCTGTTAGTACATCAAAACAACCCTTCATTTTTAATCCTACCCCTAGTTCTCTAAATAGCCCTTACTTCCACCAATTACCTTTATTTTTTAACAATCGTGAAGGGTTGATTTTGGCAGCACCCAATCCAAATGATTCATCATCTTTCATATTTGTCGATCTACCCCTACAATGCTTAAACTACCCCTACCTCCCTTAATTTTTCAAAATAACCGTTCTTTTTAATCCTACCCTTAATTCTCTAAATATCCTTTACTTCCAACAATTACCCCTTTTTTTAACCACTGTGAAGGGTTGATTTTAGTAGCACCCAATCCAAACGATTCATCGTCTTTCATATTTATCGATCTACCCCTACTATGCTTAAACTAACCCTACTTCTCTTGATTCTTCAAAACAACCCTTCTTTTTAATCTTGCATCTAATTCTCTAAATAGCCCTTACACCCGACAATTACCCCTGTTTTTTAACAACTATCAAGAGTTGGTTTTTGCAGCAACTAATCCAAATGATTCATCATCTTCCATGTTTGTCGATCTACCCTTACTATGCTGAAACTACCGCTACTTCTCTTAATACTTACAAACAGTTACACCTATTTTTTAACTACTGTGAAGGGTTGGTTTTTGCAGCAACCAATCTAAATGAATCATCATCTTTCATTTTTTTTTCAATCTACCCTTACTAGGCTTAAACAACCCCTACTTCACTTAATACTTCAAAACAACCATTCTTTTTAGTCCTACCCCTAATTCTCTAAACGTCCCTTCCTTCCAACAATTACCCCTATTTTTTAACTACCGTGAAGTGTTGGTTTTTGAAGCACCCAATCCAAATGATTCATCATCTTTCATATTTGTCGATATACCCCTATTTTGCTTAAACTACCCCTACTTCTCTTAATACTTCAAAATAACTATTCTTTTAATCCTACCTCTAATTCTCTAGATAGCCCTTGCTTCCAACAATTACCCTATTTTTTAACTACTGTGAGGGGTTGGTTTTTGCAGCATCCAATCCAAATGATTCATCATTTTTCCTATTTGTGGATCTACCCCTATTATGCTTAAACTACCCCTACTTCTCTTGATAATTCAAAACAGTTACCCCTATTGTTTAACAACTGTGAAGGATTGGTTTTTGCAACACACAATCCAAACGATTCATCATATTTCATATTTGTGGATCTACCGCTACTATGCCTAAATACCCCTACTTCTCTAAATACTTTAAAAAACCCCTTTTTTTAATCCTACCCCTAATTCTCTAAATAGCCCTTACATCCAACAATTACCCCAATTTCTTTAACTAATGTAAAGAGTTGGTTTTTGCACCACCCAATCTAAATGATTCATCATCTTTCATATTTGTCGATCAGCCCCAAATATGCTTAAACTACCACTACTTCTCTCAATACTTCAAAACAACCCTTCTTTTTATTAAAACCCCTAATTCTCTAAATAGCCCTTACTTCAGAAAATTAGCCCTATTTTTTAGCAACTGTGAAGGGTTGGTTTTTGCAGCACCCAATCCAAACGATTCTTCATCATTCATATTTGTCGATCTACCCCTACTATGCTTAAACTACCCCTACTACTCTTAATACTTCAAAACAGTTACCCCTATTTTTTAACAACTGTGAAAGGTTGATTTTTGCAGCACCCAATCCAAAGGATTCATAATATTTCATATTTGTGGATCTACCCCTACTATGCTTAAACTACCCCTAATTCTCTTAATACTTCATAACAACCCTTCTTATTAATCCTACCCCTAATTCTCTAAATAGCCCTTACATCTAACAATTACCCCTATTTTTTAACTATCGTGGAGAGTTGGTTTTTTCAGCACCCAATCCAAATGATTCATCATCTTTCACATTTTTCGATCAGCCCCTACTATGCTTAAACTACCCCTACTTCTCTTAGTACTTCAAAACATCCCTTCTTTTTAGTCCTACTCCTAATTCTATAAATAGACCTTACTTCCAAACATTACCCCTATTTTTTAACTACTGTGAAGGGTTGGTTTTTGCAGCACCCAATCCAAACGATTAATCATCTTTAATATTTGTCGATCTACCTCTACTATGCTTAAACAACCCTACTTCTCTTAGTACTTCAAAACAGCCCTTCTTTTCAATCCTACCCCTAATTCTCTAAATATCCCTTACATCCAACATTTACCCCTATTTTTTAACTACTACGAACGGTTGGTTTTTGCAACATCCAAAGCAAATGATTCATCATCTTTCATATTTGTCGATCCACGCCTTCTATGCTTAAACTACCCCTACTTCTCTTAATACTTCAAACCAGTTCCTCTTTTTAATGCTACCCCTAATCTAAATAGCCCTTAATTCCAACAATTACGCCTATCTTTTTTACTACTGTGAAGAGTTGGTTTTTGCCGCACCAAATCCAAAGAATTCATAATCTTTCATATTTGTCGATCTGCCCCTACTGTGCTTAAATTACCACTACTTCTCTTAATACTTCAAAGCAGCTATTCTTTTTAATCCTACCCCTAATTCTATAAACAGCCCTTCGTTCCAACAATTACCCTTATTTTTTAACTACTGTGAAGGTTTGGTTTTTGAAGCAACCAATCCAAATGATTCATCATATTTCATATTTGTCGATATCCCCCTACTATGCTTAAACTTCCCCTACTTCTCTTAATACTTCAAAATAGCTATTCTTTTTAATCCTTCCCCTAATTCTCCAAATAGCACTTACTTCCAACAATTACCCCTATTTTCTAACTACTATGAAGGGTTGGTTTTTGCAGCACCCAATCCGAATGATTCATCATATTTCATGTTTGTTGATCTACCCCTACTATGCTTAAACTACCCCTACTTCTCTTAATACTTCAAAAGAACCCTTCTTTTTAATCCTACCCCTAATTCTATAAATAGCCCTTACATCTAACAATTACCCCTATTTTTTAACTATTGTGAAGAGTTGTATTTTTCAGCACCCAAACCAAACGATTCATCATCTTTCATATTTGTCGATCAACCCCCACTATGCTTAAACTACCCCTACATCTGTTAGTACATCAAAACAACCCTTCATTTTTAATCCTACCCCTAGTTCTCTAAATAGCCCTTACTTCCACCAATTACCTTTATTTTTTAACAATCGTGAAGGGTTGATTTTGGCAGCACCCAATCCAAATGATTCATCATCTTTCATATTTGTCGATCTACCCCTACAATGCTTAAACTACCCCTACCTCCCTTAATTTTTCAAAATAACCGTTCTTTTTAATCCTACCCTTAATTCTCTAAATATCCTTTACTTCTAACAATTACCCCTTTTTTTTAACCACTGTGAAGGGTTGATTTTAGTAGCACCCAATCCAAACGATTCATCGTCTTTCATATTTATCGATCTACCCCTACTATGCTTAAACTAACCCTACTTCTCTTGATTCTTCAAAACAACCCTTCTTTTTAATCTTGCATCTAATTCTCTAAATAGCCCTTACACCCGACAATTACCCCTGTTTTTTAACAACTGTCAAGAGTTGGTTTTTGCAGCAACTAATCCAAATGATTCATCATCTTCCATGTTTGTCGATCTACCCTTACTATGCTTAAACTACCGCTACTTCTCTTAATACTTACAAACAGTTACACCTATTTTTAACTACTGTGAAGGGTTGGTTTTTGCAGCAACCAATCTAAATGAATCATCATCTTTCATTTTTTTTTCAATCTACCCTTACTAGGCTTAAACAACCCCTACTTCACTTAATACTTCAAAACAACCATTCTTTTTAGTCCTACCCCTAATTCTCTAAACGTCCCTTCCTTCCAACAATTACCCCTATTTTTTAACTACTGTGAAGTGTTGGTTTTTGAAGCACCCAATCCAAATGATTCATCATCTTTCATATTTGTCGATATACCCCTATTTTGCTTAAACTACCCCTACTTCTCTTAATACTTCAAAATAACTATTCTTTTTAATCCTACCTCTAATTCTCTAGATAGCCCTTGCTTCCAACAATTACCCTATTTTTTAACTACTGTGAGGGGTTGATTTTTGCAGCATCCAATCCAAATGATTCATCATTTTTCCTATTTGTGGATCTACCCCTATTATGCTTAAACTACCCCTACTTCTCTTGATAATTCAAAACAGTTACCCCTATTGTTTAACAACTGTGAAGGATTGGTTTTTGCAACACACAATCCAAACGATTCATCATATTTCATATTTGTGGATCTACCGCTACTATGCCTAAATACCCCTACTTCTCTAAATACTTTAAAAAACCCCTTTTTTTAATCCTACCCCTAATTCTCTAAATAGCCCTTACATCCAACAATTACCCCAATTTCTTTAACTAATGTAAAGAGTTGGTTTTTGCACCACCCAATCTAAATGATTCATCATCTTTCATATTTGTCGATCAGCCCCAAATATGCTTAAACTACCACTACTTCTCTCAATACTTCAAAACAACCCTTCTTTTTATTAAAACCCCTAATTCTATAAATAGCCCTTACTTCAGAAAATTAGCCCTATTTTTTAGCTACTGTGAAGGGTTGGTTTTTGCAGCACCCAATCCAAACGATTCTTCATCATTCATATTTGTCGATCTACCCCTACTATGCTTAAACTACCCCTACTACTCTTAATACTTCAAAACAGTTACCCATATTTTTTAACAACTGTGAAAGGTTGATTTTTGCAGCACCCAATCCAAACGATTCATAATATTTCATATTTGTGGATCTACCCCTACTATGCTTAAACTACCCCTAATTCTCTTAATACTTCAAAACAACCCTTTTTATTAATCCTACCCCTAATTCTCTAAATAAGCCTTACATCTAACAATTACCCCTATTTTTTAACTATCGTGGAGAGTTGGTTTTTTCAGCACCCAATCGAAATGATTCATCATCTTTCACATTTTTCGATCAGCCCCTACTATGCTTAAACTACCCCTAATTCTCTTAGTACTTCAAAACATCCCTTCTTTTTAATCCTACTCCTAATTCTATAAATAGCCCTTACTTCCAAACATTACCCCTATTTTTTAACTACTGTGAAGGGTTGGTTTTTTGTAACGACCCAGAAAATCTGAACCAATTTAAAAATTTTAAATTGGCAAAAGTAATTTATTTTAAATATTTAAAATAAATATTTTAAATAATGGCAATGAAAACTGAGTTTGAATCGACATTTGAAAACGAATATAATTATATATAGAATTGAAAATGGCGCGGTAGTTCGATAATTCGATTTCAAACTTCAATTGAATACCGGGTGCAAAACAATCCGGATTTTAGCGAAACCAAAAACATTAGGACCTAATTGGTAATATTTTTCTAACAAATCTGACCAATCGAAATTTGATAGCGGGAATCAAAAGATATGTCCAATTGAAAATTCTGAATAGTCGCTATGGAATTCAGGCCCTTAAAAATGGATATTTTGCAAATGACCTCGGATTTCGACGAAACCACTTTTGTTGGATCCGCAAGGTCAAGTTATTGTTAGGTTTCAAATTTCATAATTTTTCGAATCAATATGTGAGCGTGGCAAAGGAAAACGCGTTTGACCAGTTTCTGTTGAATTTAATCGACTGGAAATTGGCCATTTTTCAAACGGTCTCAGAATTCGACGAAACTAGTTTTGTTAGGACCGTATCGTCAATACGAAGCTACAAAATATTTTTTTGGAATTTTTCTAGTTAGTATGTGGCCCCGGTAATTTGAAATGTACGTTTAAAATTCAATATAGTGATTTAAATGTAAATTCAAAAGGAAACTGATTGTAACGATTAAATCAGCTTGCGATACATATCCCATTGTGTTCGGAATGGGGGTAAAACGCTATGGGCGACAGTCGGTGGGTCCCATTTCGACTTCGAATAAAAAGACAACTTTTAAATAGAAATTTAATAATAAAAATAATTTATATAAACCCTTTTCTCTCTCTCCTCATTTCCTTTCTGCTGTTCGAAACAAAAAAAAAACCCTAAAACTATCGCGAGCTCCGCCCAGTTCGACGCCGCCCATCACCGCCTGTCCCCCCCTCCCTCGATCGAAGATCCAAGCCTCCAGAAGCCATCGCGAGCCTCCCGAAAGCATCGAGACGTCACCAGACCCAAGCCGCCTTTTCTCCGTTCGAACCCTCGAAGCCGCCGACCCTGACATCGAGCCCCCCCTTCTTCGAATCCAAACCCCCACCTCCAGCACCTCCTGCCGCCGACATCTTCCTCAGTCCCCCCCTTTTTCTTCGCAGGTAAATTGTTTATATTTTGTTTTATTTTCATCTTTGAATTTCGATTTTAATTAGATTTAAAAACTGATTTTAATTAAAAGTAAAAACTGATTTTAATAAAAAAGTAAAAACTGATTTTAAAAAGTATTAAAAACTGATTTTTAAAATGATTTATAAACTAATTTATTTTAAGATTTAAAATAGAAGGAGATTAGAAATTTAAAAAAAGAGAAAAATCAGATTTTTATATATATTGAAAGTCGAAAGAAAAATCAGATTTTTATATTTTGAAAGTCGAAAGAAAAATCAGATTTTTATATATTGAAAGCCGAAGTAAAAATCAGATTTTTTATATATTGAAAGTCGAAGTAAAAATCATATTTTTATATATTAAATAGCATCGTAAAAATTCGATTTTTACATATGTAGAGAATACGGGCGAAAGCGACAAAAAAGCGAGGTTGGCGAAGATTTCTATAAGTGAAGTGTCGTGAAGTTGGATAGCTATTGGTGAGATTTCTGATTTAAAAATATTATATATGTGTTGATATAATAGTGGATTGCTATATATAAATATATATATATATATATATATATATATATATATACGCCCCTCGTCCACAAACCATGGACGATATTTATTGGTTGAAATTGTTGTGAAAATTGATTGATAGCGAATGATTGTTTGGGATTGTTTGTGATGGATATTGGTTGATTGTGGTTGAAAAATACCCATTTGTGGTTGAGAAATATTTGGTTGAAACCACACAGGATTAGTTTGTGGAAATGAAATAAATATATACATGCCGCCTGCGTGCGAACTAGATGCATGATCCCCATTGTCAAAAACCGCGAGGTTTTAAGGTAGAGCGAGGAGCCGTACTAGGGACGGTGCCGGTTTTAACTACCCTGCTGTTATGCTGCCGAAATTTTGAATAATATTCGTGTGTTTGAATTATTTTCATATGCTCAAACTATATTTATCCATTGTATAGAAAACATTCATGTGTTGAATTGATATTCATTCGTTGTTTAGAAATTTATGTGTTGAATGATATTCATATTTTGAAATAAATTGTTCGATAATAAAAATCACATTTTTATCTATATATAGAAACTATAGAAAACATTCATGTGTTGAATTGATATTCATTCGTTGATTAGAAATTCATGTGTTGAATGGTATTCATATTTTGAAATAAATTGTTCGATAATAAAAATAACATTTTTATCTATATATAAAAACTATAGAAAACATTCATGTGTTGAATTGATATTCATTCATTGTTTAGAAATTCATGTGTTGAATGGTATTCATATTTTGAAATAAATTGTTTGATAATAAAAATCACATTTTTATCTATATATAAAAACTATAGAAAACATTCATGTGTTGAATTGATATTCATTCGTTGTTTAGAAATTCATGTGTTGAATGGTATTCATATTTTGAAATAAATTGTTTGATAATAAAAATCACATTTTTATCTATATATAAAAACTATAGAAAACATTCATGCGTTGAATTGATATTCATTCGTTGATTAGAAATTCATGTGTTGAATGGTATTCATATTTTGAAATAAATTGTTGGATAATAAAAATTACCTTTTATCGACTATATGAACTATATAGAAAAATAGTGTTTTGAAATGAATTGTTTTACAATAAAAATCACATTTTTATTGTATGTAGAAATCGTTGAAATGTGAAGTGTTAAAAATAGCCACTTGTTCAAAATAAACATATATGAGTTGAAATATTCATTAATTAGCTAATGAAATGATTTGCACCTATTTATGTAACATTAGAATGAATGGAGTTTTTAACCCAATTAGAAATCAAATATGAAGTCGAATAGAAATTGATAAATGATAAGAACTGTATATATATGTATATGCAATATTCATTGAACAGGTTATAGCAAAGGGGCTAGAGAAGAGGAATAAAATTTTGTGCCCGACAAATAGGTACACATTTACTGATTTGTTCGGGTGATGATTTTGAGCCTGTTGGCTAGCCGCTTGGCTTTTTCCTTTTCTTTTTGAGATTAGAAGGACCGGGAAAGCTATTTGCGATTTCCCGATGCTCCCGGTGCAGGGGAGGTTATGGCGAAATTTTTCCAAAATTTAAGGCGTTAGAAAAATATTTGAAGTTAAAACGATATGGAAATCATTGAATGAACTATATTTATATAAATATATAAATATAAATAAAATTAAAACGAAACGAAGCCGTGCAGTTCGTGTTTTGAAACCGTGTTTTCAAACAACTAGTACGGGAAATCCGACCATTGGATTTTCCCGAAACCTCAACTGTCGGGTTCGCCTTGGAATAATCTTTCCAACGGCACCAACCTTGTAAAAATCCAACGGTTGGATTGTCTGGAATGTTTAAATCAAATCTGATGAAAAACAGCGCCAGAAGCGATTATATTTATATATATATAAATATAATTATATATTGAATCGAATAACGATGCTGCAGTTCGTATTTTGAAATCGAAAATTCAAACGATTGTACCGGGAGATCCGACCGTCGGATTTTCCCGAAACTGGAACCATTGGGTTCGTTTTGAAAAGACCTTTTTAATGATGTAAATTTTGTGAAGATCCAACGGTTAGATTTTCAGATATGTGTAAATCAAATCTGAAGAAAAACAGCGCCACGACCGCCTTATGGCCCGAAGCGTCGTTTTGAATAAATTAGCTATTTTAAATTAAATAAAAATAGCGATAAATAGTTATAAAATATCCTAAGCGATATGGAATGGAAATAAACTGAATTTGCTCGATTTATGTTGTATTTGATGGTTGAATGTGTTTGGTGTGAAAATTACATTAAAGAACAATATTGGTGTTGTCGAATAATTTAACCATTGAAATAAATCGATTTGAAATTCTAAATACATGTGAATTATTTGAAAAGGCCGAGTTAATTCTCATTTCGAATAATTGACCGACGATTGAAATTCGAAGATGAAGACGGTGGTCGAAGACCGGAGATCTTCACCTCGTTTGGATGGTAACCGAGGTCCTGATTGGGAGGCATCCCGAAATATGGATAATGAGTGGTGATCGTCCAGACGTACGTGGTGATCGATGGGTTTGCGAGGTATTTAGTGCCTCCGGTTTCGTTCAGACCCAGAACGGACTTGTAAATGGACTGTGTGTCTGACATTGGAGTTTATTCTGTGTTGATTGATTTCTGTTAAATATACATCTGTTTGGCGGCGGAGAATTTATTCTTTTGCTTAACGCCCTTCTCTGAGACGCACGAGCTCAGAGGTTGTATATCGATGGACATCAGTCGCATGGCATGAATTGCCTGTGTGGCATGCTAAGATGCAGTGATCAGGGCTTCTGTTGAAAAGCAAAGTCTTGAGGTGATGATCAAAGCACCGCCTGTGTGGCGTAGCTTTGTGTATAACGTGAATTCGCGAGCCTCACACCCCGGTATGAACCTAAAACGGGAGAAGGACCTCAGGGAGGGCATGCGTTTCTTTCTAGCTAGGGTGGTGTCAGTGACCTACCAGCCCTGACATTTATATACTTTTCACCTATGTGGTTGTTGCTGTTGCGAGGCGCCTTAGTTTGATCGGATGATCCGGGTCCGATGGAGTCATTCGTTGGCTCATTTACACCCCAAAGGGCGGGGAGACGTATTGTTCAGGCATAATAATCCACATCGGTGGACCGGCCCTGTCGCTCCAAGGCTTGCCTGCGCGCTAGCCTGAGACATGGGCTAGATTGTCTCGAATTCGGTAAGGACTATCTTTTGCCTTGGTTCACGACGGAAATCCAATTTCCAAATACGTGATCGTGCGGTTTCAATTGTATATATATATTTGGCGACATAGTGGCAAGGGACGCTCATGTCGTCTATGATTGATAGTTATGATTTGAAATTGCTTTCAAAACATATAAACACTAGCAATAATATCAAGTGCCTTTGTTTTATTCGTATCAAGCATATTTTGGCTGTTATAAGGTAAAAACTCTATCCTCCGGTTTGCGTTGCATTGTGTGATGGGAACTGAGTCTTATAACGGCTTCATTTTTATAAAAAGCATATCGATGTTTAAAAGAAAGATTTGTTTTAAAGCACTGGCAATCCAATGGAGTAAACCCTTTCCATGAAAGTGGCGTGGTCCTGTGATTTGCCAATTATATATGTGTGTTGAGTGGATTTCTCATACCAGTCCCATGACTGACTCGTAGTTTGTTTCACTCTCAAACTCGGGTGCCCCTTTTTTCCACACGGGCAGCCTTGTATTCAGGTTTAGCTGGTTCTTTCTGGATAGCTGGAGCTGAAGATCGATTCTATCATTTATTTCTTTTTATGCTGTTCAGCTCCTATTGTACATATTTTGTTTATTTCCGCTGTAGACATTTATGTATAGCTGAACTGTATTTGTACTAAGTAAGATCCTGTATAATGTGTAACTCTGATGATTACTTTTATCCAGTATATTTTGTTGTTCATTATCTGGTGTATTTATTTAATTTTGTTCTGCTATTATCTGTTTCTGTGTTATATTCCAAAGATAACCCTTGTTTCCGTGTGAACGGGATTTCGGGGCGTCTCAACGTGGTATCAGAGCTTTGGTTAAGCTTAGTTCTGGAATATAACATTTGAATGAACTCGTCAGAAATAGAACCAGTAGTGTTCTAGGACGGGTAACTCTATACAGATAGGATCAGTAATATCCTAGTATGAGTATAGCAGAATCAGAACAACTCGTTAGAGATGGGGTCAGAAGTGCCCCAGAACGAGTCGAGGGTAATATGTCTTTAAATAACGTATTTGTGATTATATATATATAGTCTGGTTTTAGAAATATAATTTTTGAATATATAAAAGATATATATTTGAAGAGTTAAGAAAGTTAAAAACAATTGGATTGGTTGTTGTGTTGTGTGATTGTAGATTTATCAAACCACTTTCGACTTTATTCCTTTTCGGGGACGAAAAGTTTTAAGTGGGGGAGATTGTAACGACCCAGAAAATCTGAACCAATTTAAAATTTATAAATTGGAATAAATAATGGATTTTAAATATTTAAAATAAATATTTTAAATAATGGCAATGAAAACTGAGTTTGAATCGACATTTGAAAACGAATATAATTATATATAGAATTGAAAATGGCGCGGTAGTTCGATAATTCGATTTCAAACTTCAATTGAATACCGGGTGCAAAACAATCCGGATTTTAGCGAAACCAAAAACATTAGGACCTAATTGGTAATATTTTTCTAACGAATTTGACCAATCGAAATTTGATAGCGGGAATCAAAAGATATGTCCAATTGAAAATTCTGAATAGTCGCTATGGAATTCAGGCCCTTAAAAATGGATATTTTGCAAATGACCTCGGATTTCGACGAAACCACTTTTGTTGGATCCGCAGGGTCAAGTTATTGTTAGGTTTCAAATTTCATAATTTTTCGAATCAATATGTGAGCGTGGCAAAGGAAAACGCGTTTGACCAGTTTCTGTTGAATTTAATCGACTGGAAATTGGCCATTTTTCAAACGGTCTCAGAATTCGACGAAACTAGTTTTGTTAGGACCGTGTCGTCAATACGAAGCTAGAAAATATTTTTCTGGAATTTTTCTAGTTAGTATGTGGCCCCGGTAATTTGAAATGTATGTTTAAAATTCAATATAGTGATTTAAATGTAAATTCAAAAGGAAACTGATTGTAACGATCAAATCAGCTTGCGATACATATCCCATTGTGTTCGGAATGGGGGTAAAACGCTATGGGCGACAGTCGGTGGGTCCCATTTCGATTTCGAATAAAAAGACAACTTTTAAATAGAAATTTAATAATAAAAATAATTTATATAAACCCTTTTCTCTCTCTCTCCTCATTTCCTTTCTGTTGTTCGAAAAAAAAAAAAAAAACCCTAAAACTATCGCGAGCTCCGCCCAGTTCGACGCCGCCCATCACCGCCTGTCCCCCCCTCCCTCGATCGAAGATCCAAGCCTCCAGAAGCCATCGCGAGCCTCCCCAAAGCATCGAGACATCACCAGACCCAAGCCGCCTTTTCTCCGTTCGAACCCTCGAAGCCGCCGACCCTGACATCGAGCCCCCCTTCTTCGAATCCAAACCCCCACCTCCAGCACCTCCTGCCGCCGACATCTTCCTCAGTTCCCCCCTTTTTCTTCGCAGGTAAATTGTTTATATTTTATTTTATTTTCATCTTTGAATTTCGATTTTAATTAGATTTAAAAACTGATTTTAATTAAAAGTAAAAACTGATTTTAATAAAAAAGTAAAAACTGATTTTAAAAAGTATTAAAAACTGATTTTTAAAATGATTTATAAACTAATTTATTTTAAGATTTAAAATAGAAGGAGATTAGAAATTTAAAAAAAGAGAAAAATCAGATTTTTATATATATTGAAAGTCGAAAGAAAAATCAGATTTTTATATTTTGAAAGTCGAAAGAAAAATCAGATTTTTATATATTGAAAGTCGAAGTAAAAATCAGTTTTTTTATATATTGAAAGTCGAAGTAAAAATCATATTTTTATATATTAAATAGCATCGTAAAAATTCGATTTTTACATATGTAGAGAATAGGGGCGAAAGCGACAAAAAGGCGAGGTTGGCGAAGATTTCTGTAAGTGAAGTGTCGTCAAGTTGGATAGCTATTGGTGAGATTTCTGATTTAAAAATATTATATATGTGTTGATATAATAGTGGATTGCTATATATAAATATATATATATATATATATATATATATATATATATATATATACGCCCCTCGTCCACAAACCATGGACGATATTTATTGGTTGAAATTGTTGTGAAAATTGATTGATAGCGAATGATTGTTTGGGATTGTTTGTGATGGATATTGGTTGATTGTGGTTGAAAAATACCCATTTGTGGTTGAGAAATATTTGGTTGAAACCACATAGGATTAGTTTGTGGAAATGAAATAAATATATACATGCCGCCTGCGTGCGAACTAGATGCATGATCCCCATTGTCAAAAACCGCGAGGTTTTAAGGTAGAGCGAGGAGTCGTACTAGGGACGGTGCCGGTTTTAACTACCCTGCCGTTATGCTACCGAAATTTTGAATAATATTCGTGTGTTTGAATTATTTTCATATGCTTAAACTATATTTATCCATTGTATAGAAAACATTCATGTGTTGAATTGATATTCATTCGTTGTTTAGAAATTTATGTGTTGAATGATATTCATATTTTGAAATAAATTGTCCGATAATAAAAATCACATTTTTATCTATATATAGAAACTATAGAAAACATTCATGTGTTGAATTGATATTCATTCGTTGATTAGAAATTCATGTGTTGAATGGTATTGTAACGTCCTGCATTTTTGTCGGTTTGTATTTGAATATTTAAATCAGTTTAAATATTGAATTTGTAATATAAGTGGATTTATATATTAATTAAAACGAAGTTGAACGTATAAAAATATATATTAAATATAATCGAGCTCATAACGACCCTGCAGTTCGTAATTTAACGTTCTGAACTTCAACTGAGTGTACATGACTCGTTTTGAATCGGATTTATTCGAAAGAAGAAGCGTTGAGATCTGTTAAACTGTATCTTTCCAACGGAGGTGGAAAATGGAGATTTCGTCATACAGACTGCAAGATATGTCCAAATAAAATATTCAGAAAGTCGCTGTAAAATCGTATATCGACCGTAACGGTTATTTGAATATAACTTGATATCGGATGCAAATATGGACTAGGTTCTTTTGAGGCGCAGCGATAATTTAATTTTTAGAATTTTCCTGTAATTTTATTTAATTAAATATGCAACTTTTATTTGGAGTATTGTGCACCCTGTATCGATATTTCGGGATTTCAAAATATGAGTTAAACTACCGATATTATTATATTTTTGGGATCGTGACACCTCGTTGAGCGCGACTGTACTCTTACTTCTGTCCGTAACGGTCAGTATATGGAGACGAACTTTTACGCAATGAGGTGCTCTTAATAAATATACATGTATATTAAATGATTTCTTCAACACTAAGGAATTCCTACCGATTACTTTCAATGGAAGCAAGCAGACCATATATTGCAGTATCGTAGATCACTCCAATCAAAATGATACATTTCGGTGCCATAACCTATATGTAATGTCTTTTCTCTCGTATAGCAGACCCATACTCCTACAACCTAGACATATTAAAATACAAATGGAAACATCTCTTTCGCATGTTACTTTTCCCCAGATCAAAGTAGGAAGATGAATTGAATATATATATATTTCTTGTACGTTTTTGATTCCTTAACAATTAAGTTTCAACGAAGCTACTACCCTACTGCACATGCTAAGAGCGTACATGTAAAGCCAAATCAACATCAATAGAAATGAAAACACAAAGAACTTGCCTACCCTATGTTCTACAGCTTAGCCTAATCTACTCAGACTTCATAACGAAGGAAGCTACTACACTATGACTTAACAATGAAGTCTAGACACCCTACTGGCTATTGCGTTATATCGAAGCAACCAACCATACTCCATCAAATATTTTCAACTCCTAATCTATCCTAACTCAGGGCTAAGAAGGGGGACAGCTACGTTATTGAGTACGAAAGAATGGACAGCGTGTTTACCTACATCTACACATGCATTTAACATAGGAAATGGCTTTGAAAAGCCATTACATAATAAGGTACCTAACCTATAATCTATACCATCAACCATACTTACTGAATAGTATTCCTCCTTGTAGAATGCCACGCCTATCTCCCCTATTCCTTAAATACTAAGCATTCTACTTATATATACTCCTCCGTTTGGCTTCAGCTAAAGAAGAAAATATCTCCATGCTCTTCTTTCATAAAAACCAAAACCCATTATGTTAACGAACAAATTCGAGAGCTGAGAGTGGACATTTGGAAGCAGGCGACGAGAACTGTTAGTATTCAGGAAGTAGGGAGTGGTTGAATACGTGAGTGGTGTGGCGTGGGAAGGCTCATGTACTGAAGGCTGCACCTAAGCAGGGTCGACGTTGGACCATTGGTTGTGGGCTTATGCGCGTGTACATATGCCTACTCAACGGTACACAGTGGAGCATGTGTGAGTACAGTCCATTGAAGATGGTTTGGGTTCTATAGCGCTGGACGTGGGAATTTGCATATGTATGGGATGGTGCATGGACATACACGTGGAACAGCAAATAGGAAACTGAATAATGTTGTGTAAGTTGGCTTGTGAAGTGAAGTTAGTGGTAGAGTGGTGATAGTTTGAATATTGAGTGGTGGTTGATGGACAGAATGAAGTAATGATAAATAGAAGCAGCAGAGTTATGAACTTGGTACACAGTAGCTGCACTGTTTTGTCGAGGGTGTGAAATGAACGATGAGACTACTCGCAAGTATCTACAATCCGGGAAGAGGCTTATGACGTTTTGTCAAAGAAGGTACCCTGCACTTCCATCCAAGTCGGTTGAGTTCAACAGTTTGGCGAATGGAAGTGATCTGAGTGCACTACTTAATGAAGAAAGAAAGGGCAGCGTTATGAAGTCAGGCTACCTTTGGCGTTAGGACAACACATCATATGCGCCAGATCAAGGAAATGATGCACATATGGCTATTTGGGCGGAGTACATTTTCAGTACGTGTTCTGAAGTGGAAAGAGAATGGGATGGTGGAGTTTGTTACATGCAGGATGGAAGCGAGGTCGTCAGAATTTATAGAAAAATAGAACGCTCAATTCAAACCGTCAACGCAAATCGTTATCTAACGGTTAACGCGCCATGGTGAGTAAAATCACTCACTCTGATCTATTTAAAATATTTTAATTATATTTTAAATGTTGTTTGAATGTTGTATGATGGTCGATTAGGTAGATTTCAATTAAATTGGTTAAATATTTTATATCGTTGCATATGTACACATCATCGGTTGGACACTGATTTCATCGATTAGAATATCCCCTAGTATAGAGTTAGTGAAAATTGTGTTGACTGACATTTGTGGATGCGGAAACCGGTTGGAGGCATCCGACCGGATTCCTCGATATTTATATGTACTGTTTGTTTTGTATGCACTGTTTGAACCCGAATTATATTTAAAACCCGGTGTGAATATTGATGTTGAACGAAAATGCAACATTTGTTTAGATTAAATAAATAAACGATATCGATTTTGAAAATGTTAACAGTCGACAGTAAAACCATCGTTTTGTTAAGAAACTGATTTACCGTCAGGCAAATCAATGAAGTTAATTATAGAAATTATATTTTTATAATTAAAGTGAAGTTTTTAAATTATAATAGAAGTTCTATTATAAACCAGTATTTTAGAGTTCGTTTTTATAAAGCAAATAAAAGCGATTGTTGATATTTAAACAAGTTTATAAAGTAAAAACTATCCGACGATTAAATATTTGGATAATTATATTTAAGATAAATAATTTAGAGATATCATTAGATTAATTAGATTAATCTAATGTTAAGAAGTAATTAAAATCAGTTAACGAATTTACTGATGGAAATAAGTTGATTTAATCAACTGTTATTTGGGAACATGATTACTAGATTAATTGGTCTTTAATTAATCTAATGAAAACAGGTTAGAAATAAGTTTATCGAAATTAATGAGAGTTAATTACCATTTAAGAAGTTATAGATAAGAACTGGGAAATGGAGAAAGCAAAGAGTTAATGTTTAAATTAAATATTCATAAACCACAGAGATTCCAAAGTAAGAATATGGTGTTGTAAAACCATATTCCAAAATACAACAAGGAAATACGATTTAATAAATATATTAAGTAATAAGGAATTTGAATACAGACTTGTATCGGTTCTAAGGTAAGAACGTTGTCGATCAAGGTCTGAGAGGTAAATAAAATACCTCAACTTGAACGGCTTCGCTATTACCGAGGAACGATATCAGTTTGTAACGGAAAGAGATGTCAAGATTTTTGGTAACAGAAAGAGATGTCAAGATTTTTGTAACAGAAAGAGATGTCAAGATTTTTGTAATAGAAAGAGATGTCAAGATTTTTGTAACGGAAAGAGATGTCAAGATTTTTGTATAAAAGGAATATGGCAGCGTATGCAAGTCTTAGAATTATAGCGATAAAATAACGATGTTGATAAGACAAGTGTGACTGTTATGTCAAGATTAGTTATAAGGAGAATATTACAGCGTATGACAAGTTTAGAACTATAGCGACAAATTAACTGCTGTTGATTTGACTTAAGCATGACTTTTATATATAGTAGCACTTCCTAGGAAATGTAACAGTTTGGTTTGAAATCCACTTATTCTAGAGTAATAAGTAACGATGTTTGTTCAAAGAAATATAAGAAAGAGTTTAGAAAAAGTATTGGGGAATCATATTAGAAACTGATGACAGCATTTCAATGTTCGAAATGTGATTAGAATTAAACCATTAGGATTTGGAACTGGGATTCGACGATGTCGAATGTATTAAAAGTAAATTATTTTTAGGAATTATAATCTGATAGGATAATTAACATTTAGTTTTAAACAAATAAATGTTAATAGGATAAGAATCAATATTTAGTTATCAACTGGATATTGATAAGAAGTTGACTTAGAGAACAAAGTTTATAAAGTGGATTGTGAATATAAAGTATGAAAGAGATTTCGGTAAACGAGATAATGTTATTGATTTTCTAAATAAAGAGTTATTTGATAAAGGTATTCAGATTTCTATAACAGGAATGGTATTCACATTTTTAAGTGAATAATGTTTTTAAAGGTAAACGGTTGGCCGATTAAAATATTTATAATGAAATTGGAAATATTTTCCAATATAAAGAGGGTAGATTATCCAAGTATAGAAATAAAGAATGTGAAATTAATGGAAAGAGTTCGAACGTTAATAACGTATGTTTCTGGAACATGAAAGAATAAGAGTTTATAATAACTGGAAATGTTTCCAAGAAGTGTAAAAAGGCTAAAACGGGATTTGAGAAATATGTGGTAAGATATGAGAATTCGAATAATAAAGTCGAATGTTAAAATTAAAAATACCCGTGATTGTGTGATGTTAGTTATACATTAGAATGGATGTTGTTTTTTTACTTCGATAGTTAAATAACCGACTATCGAAGTGTTTTGACCATCGTTGTCAATATGGAGAGACCGGTTGGATACGTTATCCGAAAACCACTCCGTATAGGCATAAGCGCTGCGAATTAGATATGCTGAAGATAATTGAAGACGGAGTTAAATGCAAGGGTCGTCCCGTTCTAGAATAATGTTTTGTTTGTCCAGTCCCAGGACAACTTGTATGGACGAGTGTCTGACAGAGTATTTCCAACGGTCATGCCGTTGATTTTACGAATATACCAAGTTGGCGGGGAGAAGGTAACTTCTCTTTATTCTACACCCAGTGTGCATTTGTGTAATCAATGTGTGATTACGGATTTGACGATGTGACATTCAAATTGAATGGTGATCAGATGTTCTGAAGATAGACGTAGCCTCTAGCCTCACAACTAGGAAGTGACAGAAGTTGGGCTAGGCAGCATGGCTAGTTGGGTCATCCCCAAGCAGGGTGTATTGTCACCGATCTAGAGAAAAATTCATATTTATACTTCTTTTCGATTATGTATCTTCGGATGACGGTTGGATGGCCTACAACCGTGGTGGCAATATATTCGCGACACTCAAGCTAAATGAGTGAGCGGTCATGTGTGGCCGGGTTGCAAGACGTTCTTGTTGAACCCTGAGTGTATCCCCTCTAGAGTACACTATTAAGAAGGTGCTCCCATACCTTGTCTATTGGAATCCATTCTCCGATAAGCGCCCTGCGGTTTATGATTTTATACTATATATATGTGGAACGTGAGATGCAAGCGTTCTGCTACTTGGATAATTATTTGTTTAGACATTATCATAATATCACTGTTTTGATATCAAAGTAATTTGGGTTATAGTAAGGTAAAAGCCGTCCATGTTTATGTGCGGGCTGGTCTTACTATTATCTTCTTGTTTTGAAAAGGATTTTCAAAGTAAAACAGTATGGTTGGAATTTACTCACACCAGTCCCATGACTGACCCAGAGTTTATTTTGTTTGTTTTCCCTAAACTCTTGGGTGCCCAAATTTGTACGGGCAGTCAAGTGTTTCAGGCTTTGCAGATTCACTTGGAGGAGCTCAAAAGCAGGAAGCTTCACCATTAGTTATGCAGAGTTATTTCCGCTGTGATATGATGTATTGTACTCTGATAATGGTATGTATATATAATACAGTTTTGTATTCAAAGTTATGTTATATAATACATCTTATTTTGTTCCGCTGCGAGTTTCGTGTTACTCTGATTATGTTCAGTTGTGATCTTCTTCTTCTTCTATTCTATTAGTTCTATCTTTTCTTTCTCACCCTCTAAATTCTTCTATTAATGTCCTGGTGTTTTCGATGCTTGAATAGTCAACAGTGTGTTTTTATGTTGATTTTCTGGGTCGAAAATCCCCCCATTACAGATGGTATCAGAGCTGAAGGTTAAGTGATTACCTTGGCTCTGTGGCGTAACTCAATAGAGATGGAGTTAGTAATACTCTAGATTGAGTTGAGTGTGTATATATGAGCGCGTATTTGTGATTAATATAAAAACTGTTTTATATTGTGTTGACTGGTCAGTCGAGTGGTTTATAAATTCTGGTCGAAACAGTAATGCAAACTGCGTCGATAGGTGTTTCTAAACTCTTGAACAGAGTAATTCGACACAGTATGTTTTGAAAAGGGGTAAATAAAAATATTTTACCCGAAAAATATATTTTGATATAAAAGAAATATATATCTTGAGATTATTATAGTATTGATCGTTGTTATGGTCAAATAAGATATATAATTGAGTTGGTTATATAAATAACCGATCGAAATATTATATTAGTATAATATGAAAAATCAGATGAGCTGAATCTGAATTAAAAACCAGAATTGAAATAAAACTCTAGAAACTTGGAAAAGAATTGAAATTGAATTTGGATAAAATATAAGGGAATTTTAAAATCCTGGGAGATTTGAAAATTTGTTTTCCAAGTGCTATGAATGATATTTTGAAGTAATATTCAAAATGAAAATGTTTGAAAAATGAGTTTTGAAAAATGATAATAGTATTGAACTCACTTCGATTTCTGGAAAATAAATTCCGATGATGAAGCGCGCCACTATCGGTGTTCATTTTCGAGTTGCTAAGTGACGGATTACTACCAAAGATTTTGTTTTGTATTGTTTGAGAAACAAGTTGTCAGAAATTCAAATGTTTTGAATTATATATGATTTCAAACTGATTTGAAATAAATCCCAGGAATTTGAATTCTGAAATAAAAATTTAACTTATGGAGTTAAAATGGTAAAAATGGAATTTAAACAAAGATAACAAAACTGGACTGAATTTGGAAAGATCCAGAATGAAAATTATAAAAGAAAAATATTGGAGATTCGAGTTATTAAAAATGAATTGATTCTTGGAGAATAAGAATCGAATTTTGAATTAGAGATGAGATAACTGATTTGAGAAATAAATCAGTAAATGGAATGTCGTAATGAAACTTAACAAGGTTACGAACTGAGAGGGGAATCGGAGTTGAAATAGAAATTTGACTTAGTAAAAGCGAATGATTGGATTGAAAAACAAATTGATTGGAGATTAGTTGGAAATGTTGGATATATGCTGGTTTGATAGCAGATGGTAGAGATAGAGTTGAATGCCCAATAGAGAAGGTACATGTTTATATACGAGTATGAGATTTTTCTAAGTCAGTTTGGGCAAAGCGTTTGGCTGTTTGATTTTCTTTTGGATTGGAGAAGGCCCAGAATGGCAAGTTGTGGAAATACCAAATAAGCCGTGCAGAGGAGACGCTGACAAAATTCTCTGAAAATTTGAGCTGTTAGGAAATTTTCAAAATTTTGAAAATATTCGAAATAAGGAATTAATATTTAATTGGAATTAATCAGTTCAGTTGAAACTGAAATTATGAAAGTAAACCAAAAAGATTTTTAACCATGTTATATCAGAGATTGTAACATTTTCCCTATCTTAGAAATTTCGAGGACGAAATTATTTTAAGGGGGAAGGTCTGTAACGTCCTGCATTTTTGTCGGTTTGTATTTGAATATTTAAATCAGTTTAAATATTGAATTTGTAATATAAGTGGATTTATATATTAATTAAAACGAAGTTGAACGTATAAAAATATATATTAAATATAATCGAGCTCATAACGACCCTGCAGTTCGTAATTTAACGTTCTGAATTTCAACTGAGTGTACATGACTCGTTTTGAATCGGATTTATTCGAAAGAAGAAGCGTTGAAATCTGTTAAACTGTATCTTTCCAACGGAGGTGGAAAATGGAGATTTCGTCATACAGACTGCAAGATATGTCCAAATAAAATATTCAGAAAGTCGCTGTAAAATCGTATATCGACCGTAACGGTTATTTGAATATAACTTGATATCGGATGCAAATCTGGACAAGGTTCTTTTGAGGCGCAGCGATAATTTAATTTTTAGAATTTTCCTGTAATTTTATTTAATTAAATATGCAACTTTTATTTGGAGTATTGTGCACCCTGTATCGATATTTCGGGATTTCAAAATATGAGTTAAACTACCGATATTATTATATTTTTGGGATCGTGACACCTCGTTGAGCGCGACTGTACTCTTACTTCTGTCCGTAACGGTCAGTATATGGAGACGAACTTTTACGCAATGAGGTGCTCTTAATAAATATACATGTATATTAAATGATTTCTTCAACACTAAGGAATTCCTACCGATTACTTTCAATGGAAGCAAGCAGACCATATATTGCAGTATCGTAGATCACTCCAATCAAAATGATACATTTCGGTGCCATAACCTATATGTAATGTCTTTTCTCTCGTATAGCAGACCCATACTCCTACAACCTAGACATATTAAAATACAAATGGAAACATCTCTTTCGCATGTTACTTTTCCCCAGATCAAAGTAGGAAGATGAATTGAATATATATATATTTCTTGTACGTTTTTGATTCCTTAACAATTAAGTTTCAACGAAGCTACCACCCTACTGCACATGCTAAGAGCGTACATGTAAAGCCAAATCAACATCAATAGAAATGAAAACACAAAGAACTTGCCTACCCTATGTTCTACAGCTTAGCCTAATCTACTCAGACTTCATAACGAAGGAAGCTACTACACTATGACTTAACAATGAAGTCTAGACACCCTACTGGCTATTGCGTTATATCGAAGCAACCAACCATACTCCATCAAATATTTTCAACTCCTAATCTATCCTAACTCAGGGCTAAGAAGGGGGACAACTACGTTATTGAGTACGAAAGAATGGACAACGTGTTTACCTACATCTACACATGCATTTAACATAGGAAATGGCTTTGAAAAGCCATTACATAATAAGGTACCTAACCTATAATCTATACCATCAACCATACTTACTGAATGGTATTCCTCCTTGTAGAATGCCACGCCTATCTCCCCTATTCCTTAAACACTAAGCATTCTACTTATATATATACTCCTCCGTTTGGCTTCAGCTAAAGAAGAAAATATCTCCATGCTCTTCTTTCATAAAAACCAAAACCCATTATGTTAACGAACAAATTCGAGAGCTGAGAGTGGACATTTGGAAGCAGGCGACGAGAACTGTTAGTATTCAGGAAGTAGGGAGTGGTTGAATACGTGAGTGGTGTGGCGTGGGAAGGCTCATGTACTGAAGGCTACACCTAAGTAGGGTCGACGTTGGACCATTGGTTGTGGGCTTATGCGCGTGTACATATGCCTACTCAACGGTACACAGTGGAGCATGTGTGAGTACAGTCCATTGAACTTGGTTTGGGTTCTATAGCGCTGGACGTGGGAATTTGCATATGTATGGGATGGTGCACGGACATACACGTGGAACAGCAAATAGGAAACTGAATAATGTTGTGTAAGTTTGCTTGTGAAGTGAAGTTAGTGGTAGAGTGGTGATAGTTTGAATATTGAGTGGTGGTTGATGGACAGAATGAAGTAATGATAAATAGAAGCAGCAGAGTTATGAACTTGGTACACAGTCGCTGCACTGTTTTGTCGAGGGTGTGAAATGAATGATGAGACTACTCGCAAGTATCTACAATCCGGGAAGAGGCTTATGACGTTTTGTCAAAGAAGGTACCCTGCACTTCCATCCAAGTCGGTTGAGTTCAACAGTTTGGCGAATGGAAGTGATCTGAGTGCACTACTTAATGAAGAAAGAAAGGGCAGCGTTATGAAGTCAGGCTACCTTTGGCGTTAGGACAACACATCATATGCGCCAGATCAAGGAAATGATGCACATATGGCTATTTGGGCGGAGTACATTTTCAGTACGTGTTCTGAAGTGGAAAGAGAATGGGATGGTGGAGTTTGTTACATGCAGGATGGAAGCGAGGTCGTCAGAATTTATAGAAAAATAGAACGCTCAATTCAAACCGTCAACGCAAATCGTTATCTAACGGTTAACGCGCCAAGGTGAGTAAAATCACTCACTCTGATCTATTTAAAATATTTTAATTATATTTTAAATGTTGTTTGAATGCTGTATGATGGTCGATTAGGTAGATTTCAATTAAATTGGTTAAATATTTTATATCATTGCATATGTACACATCATCGGTTGGACACTGATTTCATCGATTAGAATATCCCCTAGTATAGAGTTAGTGAAAATTGTGTTGACTGACATTTGTGGATGCGGAAACCGGTTGGAGGCATCCGACCGGATTCCTCGATATTTATATGTACTGTTTGTTTTGTATGCACTGTTTGAACCCGAATTATATTTAAAACCCGGTGTGAATATTGATGTTGAACGAAAATTCAACATTTGTTTAGATTAAATAAATAAACGATATCGATTTAGAAAATGTTAACAGTCGACAGTAAAACCATCGTTTTGTTAAGAAACTGATTTACCGTCAGGCAAATCAATGAAGTTAATTATAGAAATTATATTTTTATAATTAAAGTGAAGTTTTTAAATTATAATAGAAGTTCTATTATAAACCAGTATTTTAGAGTTCGTTTTTATAAAGCAAATAAAAGCGATTGTTGATATTTAAACAAGTTTATAAAGTAAAAACTATCCGACGATTAAATATTTGGATAATTATATTTAAGATAAATAATTTAGAGATATCATTAGATTAATTAGATTAATCTAATGTTAAGAAGTAATTAAAATCAGTTAACGAATTTACTGATGGAAATAAGTTGATTTAATCAACTGTTATTTGGGAACATGATTATTAGATTAATTGGTCTTTAATTAATCTAATGAAAACAGGTTAGAAATAAGTTTATCGAAATTAATGAGAGTTAATTACCATTTAAGAAGTTATAGATAAGAACTGGGAGATGGAGAAAGCAAAGAGTTAATGTTTAAATTAAATATTCATAAACCACAGAGATTCCAAAGTAAGAATATGGTGTTGTAAAACCATATTCCAAAATACAACAAGGAAATACGATTTAATAAATATATTAAGTAATAAGGAATTTGAATACAGACTTGTATCGGTTCTAAGGTAAGAACGTTGTCGATCAAGGTCTGAGAGGTAAATAAAATACCTCAACTTGAACGGCTTCGCTATTACCGAGGAACGATATCAGTTTGTAACGGAAAGAGATGTCAAGATTTTTGGTAACAGAAAGATATGTCAAGATTTTTGTAACAGAAAGAGATGTCAAGATTTTTGTAATAGAAAGAGATGTCAAGATTTTTGTAACGGAAAGAGATGTCAAGATTTTTGTATAAAAGGAATATGGCAGCGTATGCAAGTCTTAGAATTATAGCGATAAAATAACGATGTTGATAAGATAAGTGTGACTGTTATGTCAAGATTAGTTATAAGGAGAATATTACAGCGTATGACAAGTTTAGAACTATAGCGACAAATTAACTGCTGTTGATTTGACTTAAGCATGACTTTTATATATAGTAGCACTTCCTAGGAAATGTAACAGTTTGGTTTGAAATCCACTTATTCTAGAGTAATAAGTAACGATGTTTGTTCAAAGAAATATAAGAAAGAGTTTAGAAAAAGTATTGGGGAATCATATTAGAAACTGATGACGACATTTCAATGTTCGAAATGTGATTAGAATTAAACCATTAGGATTTGGAACTGGGATTCGACGATGTCGAATGTATTAAAAGTAAATTATTTTTAGGAATTATAATCTGATAGGATAATTAACATTTAGTTTTAAACAAATAAATGTTAATAGGATAAGAATCAATATTTAGTTATCAACTGGATATTGATAAGAAGTTGACTTAGAGAACAAAGTTTATAAAGTGGATTGTGAATATAAAGTATGAAAGAGATTTCGGTAAACGAGATAATGTTATTGATTTTCTAAATAAAGAGTTATTTGATAAAGGTATTCAGATTTCTATAACAGGAATGGTATTCACATTTTTAAGTGAATAATGTTTTTAAAGGTAAACGGTTGGCCGATTAAAATATTTATAATGAGATTGGAAATATTTTCCAAAATAAAGAGGGTAGATTATCCAAGTATAGAAATAAAGAATGTGAAATTAATGGAAAGAGTTCGAACGTTAATAACGTATGTTTCTGGAACATGAAAGAATAAGAGTTTATAATAACTGGAAATGTTTCCAAGAAGTGTAAAAAGGCTAAAACGGGATTTGAGAAATATGTGGTAAGATATGAGAATTCGAATAATAAAGCCGAATGTTAAAATTAAAAATACCCATGATTGTGTGATGTTAGTTATACATTAGAATGGATGTTGTTTTTTTACTTCGATAGTTAAATAACCGACTATCGAAGTGTTTTGACCATCGTTGTCAATATGGAGAGACCGGTTGGATACGTTATCCGAAAACCACTCCGTATAGGCATAAGCGCTGCGAATTAGATATGCTGAAGATAATTGAAGACGGAGTTAAATGCAAGGGTCGTCCCGTTCTAGAATAGTGTTTTGTTTGTCCAGTCCCAGGACAACTTGTATGGACGAGTGTCTGACAGAGTATTTCCAACGGTCATGCCGTTGATTTTACGAATATACCAAGTTGGTGGGGAGAAGGTAACTTCTCTTTATTCTACACCCAGTGTGCATTTGTGTAATCAATGTGTGATTACGGATTTGACGATGTGACATTCAAAGTGAATGGTGATCAGATGTTCTGAAGATAGACGTAGCCTCTAGCCTCACAACCAGGAAGTGACAGAAGTTGGGCTAGGCAGCATGGCTAGTTGGGTCATCCCCAAGCAGGGTGTATTGTCACCGATCTAGAGAAAAATTCATATTTATACTTCTTTTCGATTCTGTATCTTCGGATGACGGTTGGATGGCCTACAACCGTGGTGGCAATATATTCGCGACACTCAAGCTAAATGAGTGAGCGGTCATGTGTGGCCGGGTTGCAAGACGTTCTTGTTGAACCCTGAGTGTATCCCCTCTAGAGTACACTATTAAGAAGGTGCTCCCATACCTTGTCTGTTGGAATCCATTCTCCGATAAGCGCCCTGCGGTTTATGATTTTATACTATATATATGTGGAACGTGAGATGCAAGCGTTCTGCTACTTGGATAATTATTTGTTTAGACATTATCATAATATCACTGTTTTGATATCAAAGTAATTTGGGTTATAGTAAGGTAAAAGCCGTCCATGTTTATGTGTGGGCTGGTCTTACTATTATTTTCTTGTTTTGAAAAGGATTTTCAAAGTAAAACAGTATGGTTGGAATTTACTCACACCAGTCCCATGACTGACCCAGAGTTTATTTTGTTTGTTTTCCCTAAACTCTTGGGTGCCCAAATTTGTACGGGCAGTCAAGTGTTTCAGGCTTTGCAGATTCACTTGGAGGAGCTCAAAAGCAGGAAGCTTCACCATTAGTTATGCAGAGTTATTTCCGCTGTGATATGATGTATTGTACTCTGATAATGGTATGTATATATAATACAGTTTTGTATTCAAAGTTATGTTATATAATACATCTTATTTTGTTCCGCTGCGAGTTTCGTGTTACTCTGATTCTGTTCAGTTGTGATCTTCTTCTTCTTCTATTCTATTAGTTCTATCTTTTCTTTCTCACCCTCTAAATTCTTCTATTAATGTCCTGGTGTTTTCGATGCTTGAATAGTCAACAGTGTGTTTTTATGTTGATTTTCTGGGTCGAAAATCCCGCCATTACAGGTATTCATATTTTGAAATAAATTGTTCGATAATAAAAATCACATTTTTATCTATATATAAAAACTATAGAAAACATTCATGTGTTGAATTGATATTCATTCGTTGTTTAGAAATTCATGTGTTGAATGGTATTCATATTTTGAAATAAATTGTTTGATAATAAAAATCACATTTTTATCTATATATAAAAACTATAGAAAACATTCATGTGTTGAATTGATATTCATTCGTTGTTTAGAAATTCATGTGTTGAATGGTATACATATTTTGAAATAAATTGTTTGATAATAAAAATCACATTTTTATCTATATATAAAAACTATAGAAAACATTCATGTGTTGAATTGATATTCATTCGTTGATTAGAAATTCATGTGTTGAATGGTATTCATATTTTGAAATAAATTGTTGGATAATAAAAATTACCTTCTATCGACTATATGAACTATATAGAAAAATAGTGTTTTGAAATGAATTGTTTTACAATAAAAATCACATTTTTATTGTATGTAGAAATCGTTGAAATGTGAAGTGTTAAAAATAGCCACTTGTTCAAAATAAACATATATGAGTTGAAATATTCATTAATTAGCTAATGAAATGATTTGCACCTATTTATGTAACATTAGAATGAATGGAGTTTTTAAACCAAATAGAAATCAAATATGAAGTCGAATAGAAATTGTTAAATGATAAGAACTGTATATATATGTATATGCAATATTCATTGAACAGGTTATAGCAAAGGGGCTAGAGAAGAGGAAGAAAATTTTGTGCCCGACAAATAGGTACACATTTACGGATTTGTTTGGGTGATGATTTTGAGCCTGTTGGCTAGCCGCTTGGCTTTTTCTTTTTCTTTTTGAGAATAGAAGGACCGGGAAAGCTATTTGCGATTTCCCGATGCTCCCGGTGCAGGGGAGGTTATGGCGAAATTTTTCCAAAATTTAAGGTGTTAGAAAAATATTTGAAGTTAAAACGATATGGAAATCATTGAATGAACTATATTTATATAAATATATAAATATAAATAAAATTAAAACGAAACGAAGCCGTGCAGTTCGTGTTTTGAAACCGTGTTTTCAAACAACTAGTACGGGAAATCCGACCATTGGATTTTCCCGAAACCTCAACCGTCGGGTTCGCCTTGGAATAATCTTTCCAACGGCACCAACCTTGTAAAAATCCAACGGTTGGATTGTCTGGAATGTTTAAATCAAATCTGATGAAAAACAGCGCCAGAAGCGATTATATTTATATATATATAAATATAATTATATATTGAATCGAATAACGACGATGCAGTTCGTATTTTAAAATCGAAAATTCAAACGATTGTACCGGGAGATCCGACCGTCGGATTTTCCCGAAACTGGAACCGTTGGGTTCGTTTTGAAAAGACCTTTTTAATGATGTAAATTTTGTGAAGATCCAACGGTTAGATTTTCAGATATGTGTAAATCAAATCTGAAGAAAAACAGCGCCACGGCCGCCTTATGGCCCGAAGCGTCGTTTTGAATAAATTAGCTATTTTAAATTAAATAAAAATAGCGATAAATAGTTATAAAATATCCTAAGCGATGTGGAATGGAAATAAACTGAATTTGCTCGATTCATGTTGTATTTGATGGTTGAATGCGTTTGGTGTGAAAATTACATTAAAGAACAATATTGGTGTTGTCGAATAATTTAACCATTGAAATAAATCGATTTGAAATTCTAAATATACGTGAATTATTTGAAAAGGCCGAGTTAATTCTCATTTCGAATAATTGACCGATGATTGAAATTCGAAGATGAAGACGGTGGTCGAAGACCGGAGATCTTCACCTCGTTTGGATGGTAACCGAGGTCCTGATTGGGAGGCATCCCGAAATATGGATAATGAGTGGTGATCGTCCAGACGTACGTGGTGATCGATGGGTTTGCGAGGTATTTAGTGCCTCCGGTTTCGTTCAGACCCAGAACGGACTTGTAAATGGACTGTGTGTCTGACATTGGAGTTTATTCTGTGTTGATTGATTTCTGTTAAATATACATCTGTTTGGCGGCGGAGAATTTATTCTTTTGCTTAACGCCCTTCTCTGAGACGCACGAGCTCAGAGGTTGTATATCGATGGACATCGGTCGCATGGCATGAATTGCCTGTGTGGCATGCTAAGATGCAGTGATCAGGGCTTCTGTTGAAAAGCAAAGTCTTGAGGTGATGATCAAAGCACTGCCTGTGTGGCGTAGCTTTGTGTATAACGTGAATTCGCGAGCCTCACACCCCGGTATGAACCTAAAACGGGAGAAGGACCTCAGGGAGGGCATGCGTTTCTTTCTAGCTAGGGTAGTGTCAGTGACCTACCAGCCCTGACATTTATATACTTTTCACCTATGTGGTTGTTGCTGTTGCGAGGCGCCTCGGTTTGATCGGACGATCCGGGTCCGATGGAGTCATTCGTTGGCTCATTTACGCCCCAAAGGGCGGGGAGACGTATTGTTCAGGCATAATAATCCACATCGGTGGACCGGCCCTGTCGCTCCAAGGCTTGCCTGCGCGCTTGCCAGAGACATGGGCTAGATTGTCTCGAATTCGGTAAGGACTATCTTTTGCCTTGGTTCACGACGGAAATCCAATTTCCAAATACGTGATCGTGCGGTTTCAATTGTATATATATATTTGGCGACATAGTGGCATGGGACGCTCATGTCGTCTATGATTGATAGTTATGATTTGAAATTGCTTTCAAAACATATAAACACTAGCAATAATATCAAGTGCCTTTGTTTTATTCTTATCAAGCATATTTTGGCTGTTATAAGGTAAAAACTCTTTCCTCCGGTTTGCGTTGCATTGTGTGATGGGAACTGAGTCTTATAACGGCTTCATTTTTATAAAAAGCATATCGATGTTTAAAAGAAAGATTTGTTTTAAAGCACTGGCAATCCAATGGAGTAAACCCGTTCCACGAAAGTGGCGTGGTCCTGTGATTTGCCAATTATATATATGTGTTGAGTGGATTTCTCATACCAGTCCCATGACTGACTCGTAGTTTGTTTCACTCTCAAACTCGGGAGCCCCTTTTTTCCACACGGGCAGCCTTGTATTCAGGTTTAGCTGGTTCTTTCTGGATAGCTGGAGCTGAAGATGGATTCAATCATTTATTTCTTTTTATGCTGTTCAGCTCCTATTGTACATATTTTGTTTATTTCCGCTGTAGACATTTATGTATAGCTGAACTGTATTTGTACTAAGTAAGATCCTGTATACTGTGTAACTCTGATGATTACTTTTATCCATTATATTTTGTTGTTCATTATCTGGTGTATTTATTTAATTTTGTTCTGCTATTATCTGTTTCTGTGTTATATTCCAAAGATAACCCTTGTTTCCGTGTGAACGGGATTTCAGGGCGTCTCATTTTTGCAGCACCCAATCCAAACGATTAATCATCTTTAATATTTGTCGATCTACCTCTACTATGCTTAAACAACCCTACTTCTCTTAGTACTTCAAAACAGCCCTTCTTTTCAATCCTACCCCTAATTCTCTAAATATCCCTTACATCCAACAATTACCCCTATTTTTTAACTACTGCGAACGGTTGGTTTTTGCAGCATCCAAAGCAAATGATTCATCATCTTTCATATTTGTCGATCCACGCCTTCTATGCTTAAACTACCCCTACTTCTCTTAATACTTCAAACCAGTTCCTCTTTTTAATCCTACCCCTGATTTAAATAGCCCTTAATTCCAACAATTACGCCTATCTTTTTTACTACAATGAAGAGTTGGTTTTCGCCGCACCCAATCCAAAGAATTCATAATCTTTCATATTTGTCGATCTGCCCCTACTGTGCTTAAATTACCACTACTTCTCTTAATACTTCAAAGCAGCTATTCTTTTTAATCCTACCCCTAATTCTATAAATAGCCCTTCCTTCCAACAATTACCCTTATTTTTTAACTACTGTGAAGGTTTGGTTTTTGAAGCAACCAATCCAAATGATTCATCATATTTCATATTTGTCGATATCCCCCTACTATGCTTAAACTTTCCCTACTTCTCTTATTACTTCAAAATAGCTATTCTTTTTAATCCTTCCCCTACTTCTCCAAATAGCACTTACTTCCAACAATTACCCCTATTTTCTAACTGCTATGGAGGGTTGGTTTTTGCAGCACCCAATCCGAATGATTCATCATATTTCATGTTTGTGGATCTACCCCTACTATGCTTAAACTACCCCTACTTCTCTTAATACTTCAAAAGAACCCTTCTTTTTAATCCTACCCCTAATTCTCTAAATAGCCCTTACATCTAACAATTACCCCTATTTTTTAACTATTGTGAAGAGTTGTATTTTTCAGCACCCAAACCAAATGATTCATCATCTTTCATATTTGTCGATCAACCCCCACTATGCTTAAACTACCCCTACATCTGTTAGTGCATCAAAACAACCCTTCATTTTTAATCCTACCCCTAGTTCTCTAAATAGCCTTTACTTCCAACAATTACCCCTATTTTTTAACAATCGTGAAGGGTTGATTTTGGCAGCACCCAATCCAAATGATTCATCATCTTTCATATTTGTCGATCTACCCCTACAATGCTTAAACTACCCCTACTTCCCTTAATTTTTCAAAATAACCGTTCTTTTTAATCCTACCGTTAATTCTCTAAATAGCCTTTACTTCCGGCAATTACCCCTTTTTTTAACCACTGTGAAGGGTTGGTTTTAGTAGCACCCAATCCAAACGATTCACCGTCTTTCATATTTATCGATCTACCCCTACTATGCTTAAACTAACCCTACTTCTCTTGATTCTTCAAAACAACTCTTCTTTTTAATCTTGCATCTAATTCTCTAAATAGCCCTTACACCCGACAATTACCCCTGTTTTTTAACAACTGTCAAGAGTTGGTTTTTGCAGCAACTAATCCAAATGATTCATCATCTTCCATGTTTGTCGATCTACCCTTACTATGCTTAAACTACCGCTACTTCTCTTAATACTTCAAAACAGTCACACCTATTTTTTAACTACTGTGAAGGGTTGGTTTTTGTAGCAACCAATCTAAACGAATCATCATCTTTCATTTTTTTTCAATCTACCCTTACTATGCTTAAACAACCCCTACTTCACTTAATACTTCAAAACAACCATTCTTTTTAGTCCTACCCCTAATTCTCTAAACGTCCCTTCCTTCCAACAATTACCCCTATTTTTTAACTACTGTGAAGTGTTGGTTTTTGAAGCACCCAATCCAAATGATTCATCATCTTTCATATTTGTCGATATACCCCTACTTTGCTTAAACTACCACTACTTCTCTTAATACTTCAAAATAACTATTCTTTTTAATCCTACCTCTAATTCTCTAGATAGCCCTTACTTCCAACAATTACCCTATTTTTTAACTACTGTGAGGGGTTGGTTTTTGTTGCATCCAATCCAAATGATTCATCATTTTTCCTATTTGCGGATCTACCCCTATTATGCTTAAACTACCCCTACTTCTCTTGATAATTCAAAATAGTTACCCCTATTCTTTAACAACTGTGAAGGATTGGTTTTTGCAACACACAATCCAAACGATTCATCATATTTCATATTTGTGGATCTACCGCTACTATGCCTAAATACCCCTACTTCTCTAAATACTTTAAAAACCCCCTTCTTTTTAATCCTACCCCTAATTCTCTAAATAGCCCTTACATCCAACAATTACCCCAATTTCTTTAACTAATGTAAAGAGTTGGTTTTTGCACCACCCAATCGAAATGATTCATCATCTTTCATATTTGTCGATTAGCCCCAAATATGCTTAAACTACCACAAATTCTCTCAATACTTCAAAACAACCCTTCTTTTTATTAAAACCCCTAATTCTCTAAATAGCCCTTACTTCAGAAAATTAGCCCTATTTTTTAACTACTGTGAAGGGCTGGTTTTTGCAGCACCCAATCCAAATGATTCTTCATCATTCATATTTGTCGATCTACCCCTACTATGCTTAAACTACCCCTACTTCTCTTAATACTTCAAAACAGTTACCCCTATTTTTTAACAACTGTGAAAGGTTGATTTTTGCAGCACCCAATCCAAACGATTCATCATATTTCATATTTGTGGATCTACCCCTACTATGCTTAAACTACCCCTAATTCTCTTAATACTTCAAAACAACCCTTCTTATTAATCCTACCCCTAATTCTCTAAATAGCCCTTACATCTAACAATTACCCCTATTTTTTAACTATCGTGGAGAATTGGTTTTTTCAGCACCCAATCCAAATGATTCATCATCTTTTACATTTTTCGATCAGCCCCTACTATGCTTAAACTACCCCTACTTCTCTTAGTACTTCAAAACATCCCTTCTTTTTAATCCTACTCCTAATTCTATAAATAGCCCTTACTTCCAAACATTACCCCTATTTTTTAACTACTGTGAAGGGTTGGTTTTTGCAGCACCCAATCCAAACGATTAATCATCATTCATATTTGTCGATCTACCTCTACTATGCTTAAACTACCCCTACTTCTCTTAGTACTTCAAGACAACCCTTCTTTTCAATCCTACCCCTAATTCCCTAAATATCACTTACTTCCAACAATTACCCCTATTTTTTAACTACTGCGAAGGGTTGGTTTTTGCAACATCCAATCCAAATGATTCATCATCTTTCATATTTGTCGATCCACCCCTACTATTCTTAAACTACGCCTACTTCTCTTAATACTTCAAAACAGTTCTTCTTTTTAATCCTACCCCTAATTTAAATAGCCCTTAATTCCAACAATTATGCCTATCTTTTTACTAATGTGAAGAGTTGGTTTTTGCTGCACCCAATCCAAAGAATTCATAATCTTTCATATTTCGATCCACCTATACTATGCTTAAACTACCCCTACTTCTCTTGGTACTTCGAAAAAGCCCTTCTTTTTACTCATACCCCTAATTCTCAAAATAGACCTTCCTTCCAACAATTATCCATATTTTCAAACTATTGTAAGAGATTGCTTTTTGCTGTGCCCAACCCAAACGATTCATCAACTTTCATATTTGTTGATCTAACCCTACTGTGCTTAAATTATCACTACTTTTCTTAAACTTCAAAACAGCTATTCTTTTTAATCCTACCCCTATTTCTCTAAACAGCCATTCCTTCCAACAAATACCCATATTTTTTAACTACTGTGAAGGGTTGGTTTTTGAAGCACCCAATCCAAATGATTCATCATATTTCATATTTGTTGATATCCCCTACTATGCTTAAACTTCCCCTACTTCTCTTAATACTTCAAAGTAGATATTTTTTTTTATCCTTCCCCTAATTCTCTAAATAGCCCTTACTTCCAACAATTATCCCTATTTTTTAACTACTATGAAGGGTTGGTTTTTGCAGCACCCAATCCGAATTATACATCATATTTCATATTCGTGGATCTACCCCTACTATGCTTAAACTACCCCTACTTCTCTTAATACTTCAAAAGAACCCTTCTTTTTAATCCTACCCCTAATTCTCTAAATAGCCCTAACATCTAACAATTACCCCCATTTTTTAACTATTGTGAAGATTTGTTTTTTTCAGCACCCAAACCAAATGATTCATCATCTTTCATATTTGTCGATCAGCCCCTACTATGCTTAAACGACCCCTACATCTCTTAGTACTTCAAAACAACCCTTCTTTTTAATCCTACCCCTAGTTCTCTAAATAGCCCTAACTTCCAACAATTACCCCTATATTCTAACTACTATGAAGGGTTGATTTTTGCAGCACCCAATCCAAATGATTCATCATTTTTCATATTTGTCGATCTACCCCTACAACGCTAAAACTACCCCTACTTCTCTTAATATTTCTAAATAACCCTTCTTTTTAATCCTACCCCTAATTATCTAAATAGCCTTTACTTCCAGCAATTACCCCTTCTTTTTAACCACTATGAAGGGTTGATTTTTGTAGCACCCAATCCAAACGATTCATCGTCTTTCATATTTATCGATCTACCCCTACTATGCTTAAAATAACCCTACTTCTCCTGATACTTCAAAACAACCCTTCTTTTTATTCCTGCATCAAATTCTCTAAATAGCCCTTACATCCAATGATTACCCCTGTTTTTTAACTGCTGTGAAAAGTTGGTGTTTGCAGCAACCAATCCAAATGATTCATCATCTTTCATGTTTGTCGATCAACCCTTACTATGCTTAAACTACCGCTTCTACTCTTTATACTTCAAAACAGTTACCCCTATTTTTAAACTACTATGAAGGGTTGGTTTTTTCAGCAAACAATCTAAACGAATCATCATCTTTCATTTTCTTTCAATCTACCCTTATATGCTTAAACAACCACTACTTCACTAAATACTTCAAAACAGCCCTTCTTTTTAGTCCTACCCCTAATTTTCTAAATGTCCCTTCTTTCCAACAATTACCCCTATTTTTTAACTACTGTGAACTGTTGGTTTTTGAAGCACCCAATCCAAATGATTCATCATTTTTCATATTTGTCGATATACCCCTACTATGCCTAAACTACCCCTACTTCTCTTAATACTTCAAAACAGCTATTCTTCTTAGTCCTACCTCTAATTCTCTGGATATCCCTTACTTCCAACAATTACCTTATTTTTTAACTACTGTGAAGGGTTGGTTTTTGCAGCACCCAATCCAAATGATTCATCATTTTTCATATTTGTGGATCTACCCCTACTATGCTTAAACTACCCCTACTTCTCTTAATAATTCAAAACAGTTACCCCAATTCTTTGACAACTGTGAAGGATTGGTTTTTGCATCACCCAATCCAAATGATTCATCATATTTCATATTTGTAGATCTTCCGCTACTATGCATAAATACCCATACTTCTCTTAATACTTCAAAACAACCCTTCTTTTTAGTCCTACCCCTAATTCTCTAAATAGCCCTTACATCCAACAATTACCCCTATTTTTTAACTACTGTGAAGAGTTGGTTTTTGCAGCACCGAATCTAAATGATTCATAATCTTTCATATTTGTCTATCATCCCTTAATATGTTTAAACTACCCCTACTTCTCTCAGTACTTCAAAATAGCCCTTCTTTTCAAACAAACCCCTAATTCTCTAAATAGCCCTTACTTCCTTAAATTAGCCCTATTTTTTTGTTACTGTGAAGGGTTGGTTTTTGCAGCACCCAATCCAAACGATTCTTCATCATTCATATTTGTCGATCTACCCCTACAATGCTTAAACTACCCCTACTTCTCTTAATACTTCAAAACATTTACCAATGTTTTTTAACAACTGTGAAAGGTTGGTTTTTGCATTACCCAATCCAAAAGATTCATCATATTTCATATTTGTGGATCTACCCCTACTATGCTTAAAATACCCCTACTTCTCTTAATACTTCAAAAAAACCCTTCTTTTTAATCCTACCCCTAATTCTCTAAATTGCCCTTACATCTAACAATTACCCCTATTTTTTAACTATCGTGAAGAGTTGGTCTTTTCAACACCCAATCCAAATTATTCATCATCTCTCATATTTTTCGATCAGCCCCTTCAACGCTTAAACTACCCCTACTTCTCTTAGTACTTAAAAACAGCCTTTCTTTTTAATCCTACTCCTAATTCTATAAATAGCCCTTACTTCCAAACATTACCCCTATTTTTTAACTACTGTGAAGGGTTGGTTTTTGCAGAACCCAATCCAAACGATTAATTATCTTTCATATTTGTCGATCTACCTCTATTATGCTTAAACTACCCCTACTTCTCTTAGTACATCAAAACAGTCCTTCTTTTCAATCCTATCCCTAATTCTCTAAATATAAATTACTTCCAACAATTACCCCTATTTTTTGACTACTACGAAGGGTTGGTTTTTGCAGCACGAAATCCAAATGATTCATCATCTTTCATATTTGTCGATATACCCCTACTATGCTTAAACTACCCCAACCTCTCCTAATATTTCAAAATAACCCTTCTTTTTAATCCTAGCCCTAATTGTCTAAATAACCCTTACTTCCAACAATTACCTTTTTTTAACCACTGCGAAGTATGGGTTTTGGCAGCACCCAATCCAAATGATTCATCGTCTTTCATATTTGTCGATCTAGCCCTACTATGCTTAAACTAACCCTACTTCGCTTGATACTTCAAAACATTTACCCCTATTTTTTAACTACTCTGAAGGGTTTGTTTTTGCAGCACCAAATCCAAACGAATCATCATCTTTTATATTTGTCGATCTACCCCTACTATGCTTAAGCAACCCCTACTTTTCTTAATACTTCAAAACAACCCTTCTTTTTAATCCTAACCCTAATTCTCTAAACAGCCCTACCTTCCGACAATTACCCCTGTTTTTTAACTACTGTGAAGTGTTGGTTTTTGAAGCACCCAATCAAAATGATTCATTATGTATCATATTTGTCGATATACCACTACTATGATTAAACTACCCCTACTTCTCTTAATACTTCAAAACAGTTCTTCTTTTTAATCCTACCCCTAATTTAAATAGCCCTTAATTCCAACAATTATGCCTATCTTTTTACTAATGTGAAGAGTTGGTTTTTGCTGCACCCAATCCAAAGAATTCATAATCTTTCATATTTCGATCCACCTATACTATGCTTAAACTACCCCTACTTCTCTTGGTACTTCGAAAAAGCCCTTCTTTTTACTCATACCCCTAATTCTCAAAATAGACCTTCCTTCCAACAATTATCCATATTTTCAAACTATTGTAAGAGATTGCTTTTTGCTGTGCCCAACCCAAACGATTCATCAACTTTCATATTTGTTGATCTAACCCTATTGTGCTTAAATTATCACTACTTTTCTTAAACTTCAAAACAGCTATTCTTTTTAATCCTACCCCTATTTCTCTAAACAGCCATTCCTTCCAACAAATACCCATATTTTTTAACTACTGTGAAGGGTTGGTTTTTGAAGCACCCAATCCAAATGATTCATCATATTTCATATTTGTCGATATCCCCTACTATGCTTAAACTTCCCCTACTTCTCTTAATACTTCAAAGTAGCTATTTTTTTTATCCTTCCCCTAATTCTCTAAATAGCCCTTACTTCCAACAATTATCCCTATTTTTTAACTACTATGAAGGGTTGGTTTTTGCAGCACCCAATCCGAATTATACATCATATTTCATATTCGTGGATCTACCCCTACTATGCTTAAACTACCCCTACTTCTCTTAATACTTCAAAAGAACCCTTCTTTTTAATCCTACCCCTAATTCTCTAAATAGCCCTAACATCTAACAATTACCCCCATTTTTTAACTATTGTGAAGATTTGTTTTTTTCAGCACCCAAACCAAATGATTCATCATCTTTCATATTTGTCGATCAGCCCCTACTATGCTTAAACGACCCCTACATCTCTTAGTACTTCAAAACAACCCTTCTTTTTAATCCTACCCCTAGTTCTCTAAATAGCCCTAACTTCCAACAATTACCCCTATATTCTAACTACTATGAAGGGTTGATTTTTGCAGCACCCAATCCAAATGATTCATCATTTTTCATATTTGTCGATCTACCCCTACAACGCTAAAACTACCCCTACTTCTCTTAATATTTCTAAATAACCCTTCTTTTTAATCCTACCCCTAATTATCTAAATAGCCTTTACTTCCAGCAATTACCCCTTCTTTTTAACCACTTTGAACGGTTGATTTTTGTAGCACCCAATCCAAACGATTCATCGTCTTTCATATTTATCGATCTACCCCTACTATGCTTAAAATAACCCTACTTCTCCTGATACTTCAAAACAACCCTTCTTTTTATTCCTGCATCAAATTCTCTAAATAGCCCTTACATCCAATGATTACCCCTGTTTTTTAACTGCTGTGAAAAGTTGGTGTTTGCAGCAACCAATCCAAATGATTCATCATCTTTCATGTTTGTCGATCAACCCTTACTATGCTTAAACTACCGCTTCTACTATTTATACTTCAAAACAGTTACCCCTATTTTTAAACTACTATGAAGGGTTGGTTTTTTCAGCAAACAATCTAAACGAATCATCATCTTTCATTTTCTTTCAATCTACCCTTATATGCTTAAACAACCACTACTTCACTAAATACTTCAAAACAGCCCTTCTTTTTAGTCCTACCCCTAATTTTCCAAATGTCCCTTCTTTCCAACAATTACCCCTATTTTTTAACTACTGTGAATTGTTGGTTTTTGAAGCACCCAATCCAAATGATTCATCATTTTTCATATTTGTCGATATACCCCTACTATGCCTAAACTACCCCTACTTCTCTTAATACTTCAAAACAGCTATTCTTCTTAGTCCTACCTCTAATTCTCTGGATATCCCTTACTTCCAACAATTACCTTATTTTTTAACTACTGTGAAGGGTTGGTTTTTGCAGCACCCAATCCAAATGATTCATCATTTTTCATATTTGTGGATCTACCCCTACTATGCTTAAACTACCCCTACTTCTCTTAATAATTCAAAACAGTTACCCCTATTCTTTGACAACTGTGAAGGATTGGTTTTTGCATCACCCAATCCAAATGATTCATCATATTTCATATTTGTAGATCTTCCGCTACTATGCATAAATACCCATACTTCTCTTAATACTTCAAAACAACCCTTCTTTTTAGTCCTACCCCTAATTCTCTAAATAGCCCTTACATCCAACAATTACCCCTATTTTTTAACTACTGTGAAGAGTTGGTTTTTGCAGCACCGAATCTAAATGATTCATAATCTTTCATATTTGTCTATCATCCCTTAATATGTTTAAACTACCCCTACTTCTCTCAGTACTTCAAAATAGCCCTTCTTTTCAAACAAACCCCTAATTCTCTAAATAGCCCTTACTTCCTTAAATTAGCCCTATTTTTTTGTTACTGTGAAGGGTTGGTTTTTGCAGCACCCAATCCAAACGATTCTTCATCATTCATATTTGTCGATCTACCCCTACAATGCTTAAACTACCCCTACTTCTCTTAATACTTCAAAACATTTACCAATGTTTTTTAACAACTGTGAAAGGTTGGTTTTTGCAGCACCCAATCCAAAAGATTCATCATATTTCATATTTGTGGATCTACCCCTACTATGCTTAAAATACCCCTACTTCTCTTAATACTTCAAAAAAACCCTTCTTTTTAATCCTACCCCTAATTCTCTAAATAGCCCGTACATCTAACAATTACCCCTATTTTTTAACTATCGTGAAGAGTTGGTCTTTTCAACACCCAATCCAAATTATTCATCATCTCTCATATTTTTCGATCAGCCCCTTCAACGCTTAAACTACCCCTACTTCTCTTAGTACTTAAAAACAGCCTTTCTTTTTAATCCTACTCCTAATTCTATAAATAGCCCTTACTTCCAAACATTACCCCTATTTTTTAACTACAGTGAAGGGTTGGTTTTTGCAGAACCCAATCCAAACGATTAATTATCTTTCATATTTGTCGATCTACCTCTATTATGCTTAAACTACCCCTACTTCTCTTAGTACATCAAAACAATCCTTCTTTTCAATCCTATCCCTAATTCTCTAAATATAAATTACTTCCAACAATTACCCCTATTTTTTGACTACTACGAAGGGTTGGTTTTTGCAGCACGAAATCCAAATGATTCATCATCTTTCATATTTGTCGATATACCCCTACTATGCTTAAACTACCCCAACCTCTCCTAATATTTCAAAATAACCCTTCTTTTTAATCCTAGCCCTAATTGTCTAAATAACCCTTACTTCCAACAATTACCTTTTTTTAACCACTGCGAAGTATGGGTTTTGGCAGCACCCAATCCAAATGATTCATCGTCTTTCATATTTGTCGATCTAGCCCTACTATGCTTAAACTAACCCTACTTCGCTTGATACTTCAAAACATTTACCCCTATTTTTTAACTACTCTGAAGGGTTTGTTTTTGCAGCACCAAATCCAAACGAATCATCATCTTTTATATTTGTCGATCTACCCCTACTATGCTTAAGCAACCCCTACTTTTCTTAATACTTCAAAACAACCCTTCTTTTTAATCCTAACCCTAATTCTCTAAACAGCCCTACCTTCCGACAATTACCCCTGTTTTTTAACTACTGTGAAGTGTTGGTTTTTGAAGCACCCAATCAAAATGATTCATTATGTATCATATTTGTCGATATACCACTACTATGATTAAACTACCCCTACTTCTCTTAATACTTCAAAACAGCTATTATTTTTAATCCTACCCCTAATTCTCTATATAGCCCTTACTTCCAACAAGTACCCATATTTTTTAACTACTGCGAAGGGTTGGTTTTTGCAGCACACAATCCAAATGATTCGTCATCTTTCACATTTGTCGATCTACCCCTACTATGCTTAAACTACCCCTACCTCTCTTAATATTTCAAAATAACCCTTCTTTTTAATCCTACCCCTAATTGTCTAAATAAACCTAACTTCCAACAATTACCCCTAATTTTTAACCGCTGTGAAGGGTGGGTTTTTGCAGCAACCAATCCAAATGATTCATCGTCTTTCATATTTGTCGATCTAGCCCTACTATGCTTAAACTAACCCTACTTCTCCTGATACTTCAAAACAGTTACCCCTATTTTTTAACTACTGTGAAGGGTTGGTGTTTGTAGCAACAAATCCAAACGAATCATCATCTTTCATATTTGTCGAACTACCCCTACTATGCTTAAGCAACCCCTACTTCTCTTAATACTTGAAAACTACCCTTCTTTTTAATCCTACCCCTAATTCTTTAAACAGCCCTTCCTTCAAACAATTACCCCTATTTTTTGACTACTGTGAAGGGTTGGTTTTTGAAGCACCCAATCAAAAAGATTCATTATCTTTCATATTTGTCGATATACCACTGCTATGATTAAACCACCACTACTTCTCTTAATACTTCAAAACAGCTATTCTTTTTAATCCTACCCCTAATTCTCTAAATAGCCCTTACTTCCAAAAATTACCCCTATTTTTTAGCTACTATGAAGGGTTGGTTTTAGCAGCACCCAATCCAAATGATTCATCATCTTTCATATTTGTCGATCTACCCCTACTATGCTTAAACTACCCCTACTTCTCTTAATACATCAAAACAGTACCCCTATTTTTTAACAACTATGACGGGTTGGTTTTTGCAGCACACAATCCAAACGATTCATCATATTTCATATTTGTAGATCTACCCCTACTATGATTAAACTACCACTACTTCACTTAATATTTAATTCATCATATTTCATATTTGTAGATCTACACCTACTATGATTAAACTACCACTATTTCACTTAATATTTAAAATAGCCCTTTTTTTTAACTCTTACCCCTAAATCTATAAATAGACCTTACTTCGAACAATTACCCCTATTTTTTAACTATTGTGAAGAGTTGGTTTTTTCTGCACCCAATCCATATGATTCATCATCTTTCATATTTGTCGATCAGCCCCTACTGTGCTTAAACATAGCCTACTTCTCCTATTACTTCAAATAGCCCTTCTTTTTAATCCTACCCCTAATTCTCTAAATATCCTTTATTCTGACAATCACACCTATTTTTTAACTACTGCGAAGTGTTGGTTTTTACAGCACCCAATCCAAATGATTCATCATCTTTTTTATTTGTCGATCTACCCCTATTATTTTTAAACAGCACCTACTTCTCTTAATACTTCAAAACAACCCCTTTTTTTAATCCTACCACAAATTATCTAGATATCCCTCATATCCAACAATTAACCCTATTTTTTAACTACTGTGAAGTGTTGGTTTTTGCAGCACCCAATCCAAAGGATTCGTCATCTTACATATTTGTCGATCTACCCCTACTATGCTTAAACTACCCCTACTTCTCTTAATACTTCAAAACAGTTACCCCTAGTTTTTAACTACTGTGAAGTGTTGGTTTTTGTAGCACACAATCCAAACGATTCATCATCTTTCATATTTTTCGATCTACCCCCACTATGCTTAAACAACCCCTACTTCTCTTAATACTTTAAAACAACCCATCTTTTTAACCATACCCCTAATTGTCTACACACTCCTTCCTTCCAACAATTACCCATATTTTTTAAGTATTGTGTAGGGTTAGTTTTTGAAGCACCTAATCTAAATGATTCATAATCGTTCATATTTGTTGATCTACCCTACTATGCTTAAACTACCCTTACTTATCTTAATACTTCAAAACAGACATTCTTTATAATCCTACCCCTAATTCTCTAAATAGCCCGTACTTCAAAAAATTACGCCTATTTTTTACTACTGTGAAGGGTTGGTTTTTGCAGCACCCAATCCGAAAGATTCATAATGTTTCATATTTGTTGATCTACCCCTACTTTGCTTAAACTAGCCCTACTTCTCTTAATAATTCAAAACAACCATTCATTTTAAACCTACTCGAATTCTCTAAATAGCCCTTAATTCCAACAATTGCCCCTATTTTTCAACTACTGTGAAGGGTGGGTTTTTGCAGCACCCAATCCAAACGATTCATCATCTTTCACATTTGTCGATCTACCCCTACTGTGCTTAAACTACACCTACTTCTATTAATACTTCAAAACAACCCATTTTTTAATCTTACTCCTACTTCTCTAAATAGCCCTTACTTCTAACAATTATCCCTATTTTTTAGCTTCTGTGAAGGGACAGTTTTTGCTGCACCCAATCCAAGTGATTCATTATCTTTCATATTTGTCGATTTACCAAAACTATTCTTAAACTACCCCGACTTCTCTTAATACTTCAAAATATCCCCTCTTTTTAATCCTACCTCGAGTTCTCTAAATAGTCCTTACTTCCAATTAGAAGGATTGGTTTTCCCAGCACGCAATCCAAACGATTAATCATCATTCATATTTGTCGATCTACCCCTACTTCTCTTAATACTTCAAAACAACCCTTCTTTTTAATCTTATTACTAATTCTCTAAATTGCACTTCCTTCAAAAAATTGCCACTAATTTTTAACTTCTGTGATGGGTTGATTTTTGCAGCACCCAATCCAAACGATTCACAATCTTTCATATTTGTCGATCTACCCCTACTATGCTTAAACTACCCATATTTCTCTTAATACTTCAGAACAGTTCTTCTTTTTAATCCTACCCGTAATTCTCTAAATAGCCTTTACTTCCAACAATTACGCCAATCTTTTTACTACTTTGAAGTGTTGGTTTTCACATGTAAAGACCCGCAACTTCCCCGTAAAGGAAAGCGTCGGATAGTTCGAGAACAAACCACAACAGAACACATCTAAAAGAACGTTTCATTGTATATTACAACAACGCATCGGATTACAAGAATATACAGAGTATAAATGAATATTACACAGAAATATCAGAGATTTAAATTACATTTAAATACATAACAGCGGAAAATAATACAATACACAACTAGAAGGAGATATACGGATACAAAGCTTTCCGGATATCGTTCCAGCTGTAAACCAGGATCCTCTGAATATAAATCTGCAAAACCAAAACTACTAGCTGCCCGTGTCAAAATAGGGGCACCCAGAGTTTAGGTTAAAACAATAAACTCCAGGTCTGTCATGTGACTGGTGTGAGAACTAAAACAGTTATTATTCTTTATTTTTAAAGCTAGGTAAATCAAGGGACCACGCCGTATAACACGGAACGGGTTTCCTCCCAAGAATACCAGTGCATAAATAAACAGCGCAATGCTAAATAAAGAAAAATGAAGCTGTTATAAGACCCAGGTCCCATCACACAATGCAACGCAAGCCGGGGGATAGGGTTTTCCCTTATAACAGCCAAAGAATGCTTGATACGTTTTAAAACAAATCATTTGATACTAATATAAGTGCATAGTTTATAAAACACTTCAAATCATAAGTATCAATCATAGGCGGCATGGGTACCATATATCATGTCGCCATATATAGGTTTACAAATAAAACCGCAAAGTCACGTATTTGGAAACTGGGTTTCCATCTATGAACCGAGGCAAAAGATAGTCCTCAACCGATTCGAGACTGCCTAGTCCGAGTCTCAGGATCAGAGCTCGAGTGACCCTTGGATCGTCAGGGCCGGTCCACACGGAGTGGATTAAAATGCCTGAACATGCGTTTCTCCGCCCTATGGGGCGTAAACGAGCCAACTAAATGACTCCATCGGTTCGAGAACGACCGATCAATCCGAGGCGCCTCGCAACAGCAACAACCACATAAGTCAAACTCGTCAGGGCGTGTAAAACCACTGACGCCACTTCTAACTAGGAAGAAACGCATGCCCTCCCTGAGGTCCGTCTCCCGTTTTTGGTTCATACCTGGTGTGAAACACGCGAGGTAAACGTTACACAAAGCTACGCCACAAAGGCCGTGCTTTGATCATCACCACAAGACTTTGCTTTTCAACAGAAGCCTTGATCATTTGCATCTTAGCATGCCACACAGGCAAACCATCCTATGCAACCGATATCAGTCACACAGAATGAAATCCGATGTCAGACACACAGTCCATTTACAAGTCCGTCCTGGGTCTGAACGAAACCGGAGGCACCTAGTACCCCGCATATCCATCGATCTCCAAGTACGTCTGGACGATCACTAACTGTTTCCATCTTCTTGGGTGTACAGCCCAATCAAGATCATCAGTAATTACCCAAACGACGTGAAGACCTCCGGTCTTCGACCATCGTCTTCATCTTCGACTTATCGTCGTATCAGTTATTCAGAATGGGATAAACCCGGTCTTTCCGAATAACTCGCGTATATATTATAAAAGTGTTACACAAACACAACATACGCCTCATTCCAATTCATTAGTCACTAACCGTAAATTAATCAAAAGAATAATTCCCCAAATATTAACCCCGAAGGCCGAAACCAACATCAGATCAATATCCAGAAAACCATTCTGCTTGACTAACCGACAGTTAGTTTCTAAATTTCGCATTCATAGGGAAAGGTTCCCATTAATTTTATCAAAGATAAATTCTTGAATTTATGCTTTAATCTACTTTTGAATATCAATTCAAACTAGTCGGGATTAGCGAACCTTACCGAAGTAATCATTTGTTTTAATTTTCCAATCCCAACCTATTCATCCCATGAAGTAAAACTGGTAATACTTCATATTTAACACCACGGTGTTATCGGTAAATTCAATTACCATTTCACGTTCAAATCTAATTAAAGATTTAACTATCGCCTGGAGCAAAACTGGTGATACTCCATTTTCGACCATTTCAATCTAATTAAAGATTCATTAAAACTCCACTCAGTTTTAATCGTTAACTGGGTTAAAGAATCAGTGTCATTTAAAAACACGGTTCACGATAAACCCAAAATCACATTCATTAATTATCGGGTTAAAGAACAAGTGTTATTTAAAACACTGTTCACGATAAACCCAAAAATCAATATCAATTCAATTCCAATTAAATATTATTTAATTGGTACACTTCATTAAATCTAAATAAAAAGATTTAATCTTTTCTCAACTGGGTTCAAGAACAGTGTTAGTGAAGACACCATTCACGACAAACCCAAATCACATTCATTAATTATCGGGTTAAAGAACAAGTGTTATTTAAAACACTGTTCACGATAAACCCAAAACTCAATATCAATTCAATTCCAATTAAATATTATTTAATTGGTACACTTCATTAAATCTAAATAAAAAGATTTAATCTTTTCTCAACTGGTTTCAAGAACAGTGTTAGTGAAGACACCATTCACGACAAACCCAAATCACATTCGATATTAAACACAAGGCTCTGAATAGAAAATATATCGGCCTATATTCAATATCAAATTCTACGATTAACAAATGTCGTAGTGGAAATAACGATATAAAAATATATCTTTCAAATTTCCATAACAACACCTGTATAATCACGAATTCCAACATCGAAATATTCCGAAGACAATTTCGATTCAAATCCACTCCAATGCAATCATTGGAAATTTTGGTTATTTTCAAAACCCTTTTCGAATTCAATTTATTTATTTAAAAATAAATAGAATTATAATTCTAGTTCAAAACTAGTTCATTTCGATAAAAATCTATTTTTATCTTTTCAAATATGGAGTTTTTCACCCCAAATCTTCACAAATCATTTCTTATGATTTTACATAAATTATTACTATTTTTAATAATTTTATCAAGGCCCGTACAGTCGATTTCCATCAACGGCCATCGAACTGCACTTACAGCGACCTTTTTCGAATTTGATTTGGACATAATTCCAAATCCAACCGTAAGATTTCAAATTTCTAATATTCGTTAGAAAGCTCTTTTCGATACGAACCCAACGGTTCCGGTTTTAGGAGAATCCGACGGTCGGATCTCCCGTAAGTTCCGTTTGAAATAAATGGTCGAAATTCACGAACTGCCGCGGCGCGGCGCGTTCTATTCAGGCCATTATATTATATATAATATATATAATATATATTTCGTCGATTTCTATTTAAAACGAATTATATAAATAGTTTTAAAATCGTTTCAAAAGCAATTTCAACTTCCTTTTCAATTCAAATCAAAATTGAATTCTTCTTTATAAATTCGTTTCAAAATTCATTTCTATTCAATTCAAATTTCAATTCAATTTGAATTCATTTCAATTCGGTTTCAATTCAATTCATTTCGAAATCGTTTTCAATTCAATTCATTTCGAAATCGTTTTCAATTCAATTCATTTCGAAATCGTTTTCAATTCAATTCATTTCGAAATCGTTTTCAATTCAATTCATTTCGAAATCGTTTTCAATTCAATTCATTTCGAAATCGTTTTCAATTCAATTCATTTCGAAATCGTTTTCAATTCAATTCATTTCGAAATCGTTTTCAATTCAATTCATTTCGAAATCGTTTAAAATCGATATAAATATCGTTCACGTCAAAATGGCGTCAATCTAATCAACACGGCTTCATAAATTTCTATTTTCAAATATTCTATTTCAAATATTTCTTTTTCAAAATAGTTGTTATTATCAAAATATTTCGTTCAACACATGACCAATCTCAAAGAATGAGTACTGTCAACACATGAACTTTTATTTTATATCGATAAAGATGTAAATTTTATTACTAAAATATTTCGTTCAACACATGACCAATCTCAATGAATGAGTACTGTCAACACTTGAACTTTTATTTTATAATATTCTTTATTTTTCAAATTGAAATGAGGCCCAATCAATTACCATATAAAGTTAATTATATGGATTTTCATACAACACATGTATATAATTACATTGACAAATAATCAACCATCAACCAAAGTGCACTAAACTGTATAAGCATCAAATATAGATATTCAACGCTTATAACAGCATGTCAATCAATCGATCGACACATTTAATCAATCAGGATGAGTGAACTTCAAGTTTCATCCCAACACCCGTGCGGGGTTTCAAACAATCAAACAAATATTTTATTCGTGCAGTTGGGCGATGTGTAAAATTTATTGTCCCAATCAATGTCCTTCAAATAGGTGTATATAAACAAACCGTCTGGTTTGTAAATGAATATTTATTTATTCACATTCACGTTAAAAATTATATTTTTAACGATAAAACATTTTATTCCAACATATGAATTTCTATTAAGTTCATTCTTTAAATAAAATGATATTTTTATTTTTCTAACACATTTTAGAAAATTTCGGCGGCATAACGGCACGATACTAGAAACGGGACAAGGCCTAGCCTTATCCCCGGTCTAGTGAAGGCCCACGCCATTCACTCATCAATCAAATCAATTTCATTATGCAAACCACAAAATTTGGAGTAAGGGTCTAACCTAGCCTTACTCCTACGCCTTATAACGGCGCACGTCTAATCCTAACCAATTTATCGATTCGATTTTTCACACCCAAACCACATTCAAACCAATATCGCAATCAATCACCAAACAGTCAAACAAACAAGTCCATGGTCTGTGGACGATTGTGTCGTGTAACAACCCGTAAAATGCGAGCCAGTTTGAAATTTTTATTTTGGCAATTTTGACGAATTTTGAATATTTAAAATGGATTATTTTAAATAATATCGACAAGAAATTTATTTTGAATATAATTCGACGTATATATTATATACGCCGTCGATAGAATATAAATAATTATATATAATTATAAATAGAATTGAAAATGGCGCGGTAGTTCGATAATTCGATTTCAAACTTCAATTGGATGTACCGGGTGCAAAACAATCCGGATTTTAGTGAAACCAAAAACATTAGGATCTAATTGATAATATCTTTCCAACGAAGTTAACAAACTGAGATTTCACTTTATAAATGATAAGATATGTCCAGTTGAAAATTCTGAATAGTCGCTATGGAATTCAGGCCCTTAAAAATGGACATTTTGCAAATGACCTCGGATTTCGACGAAACCACTTTTGTTGGATCCGCAGTGTCAAATTATTGCTAGGTTTCAAATTTCATAATTTTCTGAATCAATATGTGAGCGTGGCAAAGGAAAACGTGTTTTGACCATTTCAGTTGATTTTAATCGACTGGAAATTGGCCATTTTTCTTACGATCTCAGAATTCGACGAAACTAGTTTTGTTAGGACCGTATCATCAATACGAAGCTAGAAAATATTTTTCTGCAATTTATAGAGTTAATATGTGACCCCGGTAATTTGAAATGTACGTTTAAAATTCAATATAGCGATTTAAATGTAAATTCAACGGAAACTGATTCAAACGATCGAATCAGCCAACGATACATATCCCATTGTGTTCGGAATAGGGGTAAAACGCTATGGACGACAGGCGGTGGGCCTCGTTTCGAGGTCGTATGTGAAAGTCAACTCTTTAGGATAAAATAAATAAATTAATAAATTAATAAATAAAAAAAAAAAAAAACAATTCTCTCCCTTTAACCCGCTGCCCCCCCCCCCCCCCCCCGATCAAAGTGATTTTTCAGAAAAAAAAAAAAAGAAACCTAAATCTAAAATCGCCGTCGCAGCCCCCCCACGACCGCCGACGTCCAAGGCGCGCCGCCACCCAAGATGCCCCCTCCAGCCTTCCACCGTTCGGTCCCCTCCCTTCCTTCGATCGACGCAAGCACCCAGACCCCCCTCCCCTAACGCGACGCCCCTTCCTCCTCCCCTTCCCTTCGCCTGCGACGCCAACCCCCAACCCGCAGCCCCCCCTGAAGCCCGACGAACCCAAACCCCTCCTCCTCTCGCCGCACCTCGCCCCCCAACTCTGGCGAGCAGCAGCACAGCGCCCCCCTGTAAGATTTTTTTTTATTTATTTATTTTTACTTTTATGTTAATTTATAAAACTGATTTGTATATGATTTTAAAACTGATTTTTATTTATTTTTAAAACTGAATTTTCTTTATTTTTAAAACTGTTTTTTTTTATTATTACTTTAAGGCTAATTTTTATTTTATGTTGTAAGTGATAAAAATATAATTTTTATATAGTAAAAATATAATTTTTATATAATAAAAATATGATTTTTATATTTTTAAAGTATTAAAAATATAATCTTTACTATATAGAAATATTAAAAATATGACTTTTGTATTTTTAAAGTGTTAAAAATATAATTTTTACATGATAGAGAATATAAAAATATCATCTTTGTGTATGTAACGAAATAAAAATCTGATTTTTATTTTATATACGTTAAAGTAAAGTGATGATTTTTTTTATAAAGGTGAAATCTTTAAATTTAAAAAGGTGAAATCTTTAAATTTGAAAAGGCGAAATCTTTATATGGAAAATAGCGTGATAAAAATATAATTTTTATCTTTGAACAACGAAATAAAAAGGTGATTTTTATATATTGAACTCTGAACTAAAAATTCGATTTTTATATATTGAATAGCATAGTAAAAATTCGATTTTTAAATATATGAAGTGATTATAAAAATATGATTTTAAATCGAAAACGAACAAATAAAAATGTGATTTTTATTTTAAAAGATATCAAAATATAAAAATGTGATTTTATGTATATAGTGACTACGGGCAACGAAGATGACGAAGATGGGATAACGACGAAGATTTTCTACAAAAGAAGTGTCGTGAAGTTGGATAGCTATATGTGAGAACTTCTCACTCTTAATTCTCCTTTTCTAGATATATATATATACTAGGATGCAGACGGTGCTTATTAGAAGCACCCGACACCCGTCCACATACCATGGACTTGTTTGTTTGGATGTTTGGTGATTGATTGAGATATTGGTTTGAATGTGGTTTGTGGTGTGAAAAATCGAATCGATAAATTGGTTAGGATTAGACGTGCGCCGTTATAAGGCGAAGGAGTAAGACTAGGTTAGACTCTTACTCCAAATTTTGTGGTTTGCATAACGAAAGTGATTTGATTGATGTGTGAATGGCGTGGGCCTTCACTAGACCGGGGATAAGGCTAGGCCTTGTCCCGTTTCTAGTATCGTGCCGTTATGCCGCCGAAATTTTCTAAAATATGTTAGAAAAATAAAAATATCATTTTATTGAATAAATGAACTGAATAGAAATTCAAGTGTTAAGATAAATTGTTTTATCGTTAAAAATATAATTTTTAACGTGAAAGTGAATAAATAAATATTTATAAACAAATCGGTCGATTTGTTTATATACACTGATTTGACTGATATTGATTGGGTCGATAAATTTTACACATCGCCCAACTGCACAAATAAAATCTGTGTTTGATTGTTTGAAACCCCACACGGGTGTTGGGATGAAATTTGATGCTCACTCATCCTGATTGATTAAATATGTCGATCGGTCGATTGACAGACTGTGTAAGCGTCAATTATTTATATTTGGTGCTTATACAGTGTAGTGCACTTTGGTTGATGATTGATTATTTTTCAAAGCTATTATATACATGTGTTGTATGGAATCCATATAATTAACGTTATATGGTGATTGATTGGGCCTCATTCCAATTTGAAAAATAATGAATATTATAAAAGAGAATTCATGTGTTGAATATAAAAATAGTCATGTGTTGACGATGTTCATGTGTTGAGTGAAATATTTTATATAATGAAATTTACATCTTTATCATATTTAAAATTAGAACTACTTCCTAGTAGAAGTCTAATTAAAATCAAACGATAGATACCATAGTTTTATAAAATATTTTACATAACAAAAATAGTGATGTGTTGACAGTACTCATGTGTTGAGATTAGTCGTGTGATGAAAGAAATATAGATTCATGTGTTGAATGGGATAAATATTCATTTGTTGGATAGAATAAAGGAGTTTTGAAAAATATAAAGCCGTGTTGATTAGAGATGCGTTATTTCGACGTGAACGATATTTATATTGAATTGAAACGATTTCGAAATGAATTGAATTGAAAACGATTTCGAAATGAATTGAATTGAAAACGATTTCGAAATGAATTGAATTGAAAACCATTTCGAAATGAATTGAATTGAAAACGATTTCGAAATGAATTGAATTGAAAACGATTTCGAAATGAATTGAATTGAAAACGATTTCGAAATGAATTGAATTGAAAACGATTTCGAAATGAATTGAATTGAAAACGATTTCGAAATGAATTGAATTGAAAACGATTTCGAAATGAAATGAATTGAAAACGAATTCAAATTGAATTGAAAGTGAATTGAAATGAATTCAAATTGAATTAAAATTTGAATTGAATAGAAATGAATTTTTAAAACGAATTTATAAAGAAGAATTCAATTTTGGCTTTGAATGGAAATAGTGTTGAAATGGTTTTGAAACGAAGTTAAAACGATTTATAAAGTTCGTTTTAAAAAGGAAATCGACGAAATATATATAATATATATATATTATATATATAATGGCCTGAATAGAACGCGCCGCGCCGCGGTAGTTCGTGAATTTCGACCATTTATTTCAAACGGACATTGCGGGAGATCCGACCGTCGGATTCTCCTAAAACCGGAACCGTTGGGTTCGTATCGAAAAGAGCTTTCCAATGAATAGGAGAAATTTGAAATCTAACGGTTGGATTTGGAATTATGTCCAAATAAAATTCGAAAAAGGTCGCTGTAAGTGCAGTTCGATGGCCGTTGTTGGAAATCGATTGTACGGGCCTTGATAAAATTATTAAAAATATCTATAATTTGTGTAAAATTATAATATGTGAATTGGAAAGATTTGAGCTGAAAAATTCCACATTTGAAAAGATAAAAATAGATTTTTATCGAAATGAACTAGTTTTGAACTAGAATTGAAATCAATTTATTTTTAAAATAAATAAATTGAATTTGAAAGTGATTTTGAAAATAATCGATAATTTCAAATACGTGGATTGGACTGGAGCTGAATCGAAATTATCTTCGGGATATTTCGATGTTGGATTTCGTGACTATACAAATATTGTTATGGGGATTTGAAAGATATTTTATATCGTTATTTCCAATACGATATTTGTTGGTTTCAGAATTTGATATTGAATATAAGCCGATATATTTTCTATTCAGAGCCTTGTATTTAATATCAAATGTGATTTGGTTTGTCGTGAATCGTGTTTTTGATGACATTGGTTCTTTAACCCAGTTAAAGGCAGAATATTGATTTTTGAGAAGATTAAAACTAAGTGGAGTTTTAATGAATCTTTAATTAGATTGAAAAGTGAATTGATAATTTAAATTATCAAATCTGAAAAGTGATCGAGAGTGGAGTACCACCAGTTTTGCTCCAAAGCGATAATCAAATCTTTAATTAGATTTGAACGTGAAATGGTAATTAATTTTACCGATAACACCGTGGTGTTAGATATGGAGTATTACCAGTTTTCCCCATGGGATATATAGGTTGGGATTGGGAAATAAAATAAATAATTACTTCGGTGTGGTTCGTTAATCCCGACTAGTTTGAAATGATATCCAAAGGAAGATTATAGGATAAATTTAGAAGAATTTATCTTGGATAAAATTAATGGGAACAATTCCCTAAGAATGTGATTTTGTGAATAAAAGAATATTCTGAATTGGAATGAGGCGTTTGTTGTGTTTGTGTAACATTCGTTTATTATATACGTGGGTTATTCAGAAAGGCCGGGTTTATACCCATTCTGAATAACCGATTCGACGAGATGTCGAAGATGAAGACGGTGGTTGAAGACCGGAAGTCTTCACATCGTTTGGGTGATTACTGATGATCTTGATTGGGCTGTACACCCAAGATGAGGGAAACAGTCGGTGATCGTCCAGACGTACTTGGAGATCGATGGATATGCGAGGAAAGTGCCTCCGGTTTCGTTCAGACCCAGAACGGACTAGTAAATGGACTGTGTGTCTGACATTGGATTTTAGTTCGTGTGATTGATCTCTATTAAATATATATCTATTTGGCGGCGGAGAATTTATTCTCTTGCTTAACGCCCTTCTCTGAGACGTACGAGCTCAGGGGTTATATATTGATGGATATCAAGCGCATGGAGTGAATTGCCTGTGTGGCATGCGTAAGTGGCAATTGATCAAGGCTTCTGTTGAAAAGCAAAGTCTTGTGGTTGATGATCAAAGCACGGCCTGTGTGGCAAAGCTTTGTGTGTAACGTGGATTCGCGAGCCTCACACCTCGGTATGAGTTAAAAACGGGAGACGGACCGCTGGGAGAGCACGACGTTTCTTTCTAGCTAGGGTGGTGTCAGTGACCTACCAGCCCTGACATTTATATACTTTTCACCTGTGTGGTTGTTGGATACGAGGCGCCTCGGATATAGGTCTGTAAGGACCGGGAAACGTGTGTTCAGGAATTGCCAATCCTCAAAAGTAAGAGAGGACCGGCCCAGCCGATTCCAAGGATCAAAGTGGGGTCCTGAGGCATTTGCTAGAGTGTCTTGAACGCGGAGAGGAGCTTGCCCCTTGCCTCGACTCATGACGGAAATCCAATTTCCAATACGTGTATTGCGGTTTTAATTGTAGAACTAGTACGGCGACATGATATATGGTACCCATGCCGTCTATGATTGATATTTATGATGTGAAATTGTTTTGACACTATACACTTATTATAGTATCAAATAATGTGTTTTAAACGTATCAAGCATGCTTTGGCTGTTATAAGGGAAAACCCTATCCTCCGGCTTGCGTTGCATTGTGTGATGGGACCTGGGTCTTATAACAGCTTCATTTCTCTTTATTTAGCATTGCGCTGTTTGTTCTATGCACTGGTATTCTTGGGAGGAAACCCGTTCCGTGTTATACGGCGTGGTCCCTTGATTTACCAAACTTTAAAACCAATATTAATAACTGTTTTAGTTCTCACACCAGTCACATGACTGACCTGGAGTTTATTGTTTTAACCTAAACTCTGGGTGCCCCTATTTTCCGCACGGGCAGCTAGTAGTTTTGGTTTTGCAGATTTATATTCACAGGGTCCTGATTAACAGCTGGAACGATGCTCGGAAAGATCTGTATCCGTGTATCACTTCTAGTTGTGCTTTTGTATATTTTTCCGCTGCTATGTAATTTATTGTAATCTCTGATATTTATCGAATGTAATTTATTCATTTATACTCTGTATATTCTTGTATCTAATGGAATTGTTGTAATAACAATGAAATGTTCTTCCGTATGCGTCCTTTTGTGTATTGTTCTCAAAGTATTCGTGCTTTCCTTCACGGGGAAGTTACGGGTTCTTACAGTGGTATCAGAGCTTTGGTTTACAGAGCTCGAGAACAAGGCACATTAGAACCATACGAAAGAATTCATCAGATATTGGATTAGCGACATCCAATTAGAATTACTCGTTAGAGATAGGATCAGTAGTATCCTAGAACGAGTGTGAAGAGTATATTTTTTCAAATGAAAGCAATTTTGTTTTTAAAATTTAAATCGTTTTATACGTATTTGAATTATTTATTTATTTTGAATATGGACAATCGAGTATATATAGATTTCGCGTGTACGCGTCATGAACGTATACTCGAAGTTTTAATATACTGGGTAGATATAGAATCACATTCTAGACACCCGGAGATGGTTCTGATGATTGATATATCATCATCAGAATTTATGTTCGTGTTTCGAAGGTGTGATTTCTATATATTTCCATTAGACTGGTGTGAGAACCAAACTTATATAGTTAGAACACATTGTTGTGAATTGGCATCAAAACATGATTTTTGTATAGGTATCAAATTTATGAATTTGAAACTCTAATTCACTAATTGATTGATGTTTGTGTTGTTTGTTTAATTGTTTGCTAATTTTAACCATTTATGCCTAATTGAACCGAATATTGAACTGTATTGAAAATTGGTCGCATTTGCTTGCATGTACATATACTTACATTGAACAGGTCATAGCAAGGAGGCTAGAGCCAGAGAATAAAATTTGTTTGCCCGACAAATAGGTACATGTTTACTACATAATTTACTGTTTTGTTTGGGTGATGATGATTTTGTGAGCCTATTGGCTAGCCGCTTGGCTTTTTCTTTTTCTTTTTGAGATCTGAAGGACCGGGGAAGCTATTTGAAATTCCCCGATGCTCCCGGTGCAGGGGAGGTTATGGCGAAATTTTTCGAAAATTTAGGGTGTTAGCCAAATTTTTGAAATTTTGAAAATTCTCAGAAACTGAAAAGTTGGAGAATGGAAGCCCGACCGAATGTAGAGCTTAATAATCAAACCACTTTCGACTTTGTTCCTTTTCGGGGACGAAAAGTTTTAAGTGGGAGAGATTGTAACAACCCGTAAAATGCGAGCCAGTTTGAAATTTTTATTTTGGCAATTTTGACGAATTTTGAATATTTAAAATGGATTATTTTAAATAATATCGACAAGAAATTTATTTTGAATATAATTCGACGTATATATTATATACGCCGTCGATAGAATATAAATAATTATATATAATTATAAATAGAATTGAAAATGGCGCGGTAGTTCGATAATTCGATTTCAAACTTCAATTGGATGTACCGGGTGCAAAACAATCCGGATTTTAGTGAAACCAAAAACATTAGGATCTAATTGATAATATCTTTCCAACGAAGTTAACAAACTGAGATTTCACTTTATAAATGATAAGATATGTCCAGTTGAAAATTCGGAATAGTCGCTATGGAATTCAGGCCCTTAAAAATGGACATTTTGCAAATGACCTCGGATTTCGACGAAACCACTTTTGTTGGATCCGCAGTGTCAAATTATTGCTAGGTTTCAAATTTCATAATTTTCTGAATCAATATGTGAGCGTGGCAAAGGAAAACGTGTTTTGACCATTTCAGTTGATTTTAATCGACTGGAAATTGGCCATTTTTCTTACGATCTCAGAATTCGACGAAACTAGTTTTGTTAGGACCGTATCATCAATACGAAGCTAGAAAATATTTTTCTGCAATTTATAGAGTTAATATGTGACCCCGGTAATTTGAAATGTACGTTTAAAATTCAATATAGCGATTTAAATGTAAATTCAACGGAAACTGATTCAAACGATCGAATCAGCCAACGATACATATCCCATTGTGTTCGGAATAGGGGTAAAACGCTATGGACGACAGGCGGTGGGGCTCGTTTCGAGGTCGTATGTGAAAGTCAACTCTTTAGGATAAAATAAATAAATTAATAAATTAATAAATAAATAAAAAAAAAAACAATTCTCTCCCTTTAACCCGCTGCCCCCCCCCCCCCGATCAAAGTGATTTTTCAGAAAAAAAAAAAAGAAACCTAAATCTAAAATCGCCGTCGCAGCCCCCCCACGACCGCCGACGTCCAAGGCGCGCCGCCACCCAAGATGCCCCCTCCAGCCTTCCACCGTTCGGTCCCCTCCTTCGATCGACGCAAGCACCCAGACCCCCCTCCCCTAACGCGACGCCCCTTCCTCCTCCCCTTCCCTTCGCCTGCGACGCCAACCCCCAACCCGCAGCCCCCCCTGAAGCCCGACAAACCCAAACCCCTCCTCCTCTCGCCGCACCTCGCCCCCCAACTCTGGCGAGCAGCAGCACAGCGCCCCCCTGTAAGATTTTTTTTTTTTATTTATTTTTACTTTTATGTTAATTTATAAAACTGATTTGTATATGATTTTAAAACTGATTTTTATTTATTTTTAAAACTGAATTTTCTTTATTTTTAAAACTGTTTTTTTTTATTATTACTTTAAGGCTTATTTTTATTTTATGTTGTAAGTGATAAAAATATAATTTTTATATAGTAAAAATATAATTTTTATATAATAAAAATATGATTTTTATATTTTTAAAGTATTAAAAATATAATCTTTACTATATAGAAATATTAAAAATATAACTTTTGTATTTTTAAAGTGTTAAAAATATAATTTTTACATGATAGAGAATATAAAAATATCATCTTTGTGTATGTAACGAAATAAAAATCTGATTTTTATTTTATATACTTTAAAGTAAAGTGATGATTTTTTTTATAAAGGTGAAATCTTTAAATTTAAAAAGGTGAAATCTTTAAATTTGAAAAGGCGAAATCTTTATATGGAAAATAGCGTGATAAAAATATAATTTTTATCTTTGAACAACGAAATAAAAAGGTGATTTTTATATATTGAACTCTGAACTAAAAATTCGATTTTTATATATTGAATAGCATAGTAAAAATTCGATTTTTAAATATATGAAGTGATTATAAAAATATGATTTTAAATCGAAAACGAACAAATAAAAATGTGATTTTTATTTTAAAAGATATCAAAATATAAAAATGTGATTTTTATGTATATAGTGACTACGGGCAACGAAGATGACGAAGATGGGATAACGACGAAGATTTTCTACAAAAGAAGTGTCGTGAAGTTGGATAGCTATATGTGAGAACTTCTCACTCTTAATTCTCTTTTTCTAGATATATATATATATACTAGGATGCAGACGGTGCTTATTAGAAGCACCCGACACCCGTCCACATACCATGGACTTGTTTGTTTGGATGTTTGGTGATTGATTGAGATATTGGTTTGAATGTGGTTTGTGGTGTGAAAAATCGAATCGATAAATTGGTTAGGATTAGACGTGCGCCGTTATAAGGCGAAGGAGTAAGACTAGGTTAGACTCTTACTCCAAATTTTGTGGTTTGCATAACGAAAGTGATTTGATTGATGTGTGAATGGCGTGGGCCTTCACTAGACCGGGGATAAGGCTAGGCCTTGTCCCGTTTCTAGTATCGTGCCGTTATGCCGCCGAAATTTTCTAAAATATGTTAGAAAAATAAAAATATCATTTTATTGAATAAATGAACTGAATAGAAATTCAAGTGTTAAGATAAATTGTTTTATCGTTAAAAAAATAATTTTTAACGTGAAAGTGAATAAATAAATATTTATAAACAAATCGGTCGATTTGTTTATATACACTAATTTGACTGATATTGATTGGGTCGATAAATTTTACACATCGCCCAACTGCACAAATAAAATCTGTGTTTGATTGTTTGAAACCCCACACGGGTGTTGGGATGAAATTTGATGCTCACTCATCCTGATTGATTAAATATGTCGATCGGTCGATTGACAGACTGTGTAAGCGTCAATTATTTATATTTGGTGCTTATACAGTGTAGTGCACTTTGGTTGATGATTGATTATTTTTCAAAGCTATTATATACATGTGTTGTATGGAATCCATATAATTAACGTTATATGGTGATTGATTGGGCCTCATTCCAATTTGAAAAATAATGAATATTATAAAAGAGAATTCATGTGTTGAATATAAAAATAGTCATGTGTTGACGATGTTCATGTGTTGAGTGAAATATTTTATATAATGAAATTTACATCTTTATCATATTTAAAATTAGAACTACTTCCTAGTAGAAGTCTAATTAAAATCAAACGATAGATACCGTAGTTTTATAAAATATTTTACATAACAAAAATAGTGATGTGTTGACAGTACTCATGTGTTGAGATTAGTCGTGTGATGAAAGAAATATAGATTCATGTGTTGAATGGGATAAATATTCATTTGTTGGATAGAATAAAGGAGTTTTGAAAAATATAAAGCCGTGTTGATTAGAGATGCGTTATTTCGACGTGAACGATATTTATATTGAATTGAAACGATTTCGAAATGAATTGAATTGAAAACGATTTCGAAATGAATTGAATTGAAAACGATTTCGAAATGAATTGAATTGAAAACGATTTCGAAATGAATTGAATTGAAAACGATTTCGAAATGAATTGAATTGAAAACGATTTCGAAATGAATTGAATTGAAAACGATTTCGAAATGAATTGAATTGAAAACGATTTCGAAATGAATTGAATTGAAAACGATTTCGAAATGAATTGAATTGAAAACGATTTCGAAATGAATTGAATTGAAAACGATTTCAAAATGAAATGAATTGAAAACGAATTCAAATTGAATTGAAAGTGAATTGAAATGAATTCAAATTGAATTAAAATTTGAATTGAATAGAAATGAATTTTTAAAACGAATTTATAAAGAAGAATTCAATTTTGGCTTTGAATGGAAATAGTGTTGAAATGGTTTTGAAACGAAGTTAAAACGATTTATAAAGTTCGTTTTAAAAAGGAAATCGACGAAATATATATAATATATATATATTATATATATAATGGCCTGAATAGAACGCGCCGCGCCGCGGTAGTTCGTGAATTTTGACCATTTATTTCAAACGGACATTGCGGGAGATCCGACCGTCGGATTCTCCTAAAACCGGAACCGTTGGGTTCGTATCGAAAAGAGCTTTCCAATGAATAGGAGAAATTTGAAATCTAACGGTTGGATTTGGAATTATGTCCAAATCAAATTCGAAAAAGGTCGCTGTAAGTGCAGTTCGATGGCCGTTGTTGGAAATCGATTGTACGGGCCTTGATAAAATTATTAAAAATATCTATAATTTGTGTAAAATTATAATATGTGAATTGGAAAGATTTGAGCTGAAAAATTCCACATTTGAAAAGATAAAAATAGATTTTTATCGAAATGAACTAGTTTTGAACTAGAATTGAAATCAATTTATTTTTAAAATAAATAAATTGAATTTGAAAGTGATTTTGAAAATAATCGATAATTTCCAATACGTGGATTGGACTGGAGCTGAATCGAAATTATCTTCGGGATATTTCGATGTTGGATTTCGTGACTATACAAATATTGTTATGGGGATTTGAAAGATATTTTATATCGTTATTTCCAATACGATATTTGTTGGTTTCAGAATTTGATATTGAATATAAGCCGATATATTTTCTATTCAGAGCCTTGTATTTAATATCAAATGTGATTTGGTTTGTCGTGAATCGTGTTTTTGATGACATTGGTTCTTTAACCCAGTTAAAGGCAGAATATTGATTTTTGAGAAGATTAAAACTAAGTGGAGTTTTAATGAATCTTTAATTAGATTGAAAAGTGAATTAATAATTTAAATTATCAAATCTGAAAAGTGATCGAGAGTGGAGTACCACCAGTTTTGCTCCAAAGCGATAATCAAATCTTTAATTAGATTTGAACGTGAAATGGTAATTAATTTTACCGATAACACCGTGGTGTTAGATATGGAGTATTACCAGTTTTCCCCATGGGATATATAGGTTGGGATTGGGAAATAAAATAAATAATTACTTCGGTGTGGTTCGTTAATCCCGACTAGTTTGAAATGATATCCAAAGGAAGATTATAGGATAAATTTAGAAGAATTTATCTTGGATAAAATTAATGGGAACAATTCCCTAAGAATGTGATTTTGTGAATAAAAGAATATTCTAAATTGGAATGAGGCGTTTGTTGTGTTTGTGTAACATTCGTTTATTATATACGTGGGTTATTCAGAAAGGCCGGGTTTATACCCATTCTGAATAACCGATTCGACGAGATGTCGAAGATGAAGACGGTGGTTGAAGACCGGAAGTCTTCACATCGTTTGGGTGATTACTGATGATCTTGATTGGGCTGTACACCCAAGATGAGGGAAACAGTCGGTGATCGTCCAGACGTACTTGGAGATCGATGGATATGCGAGGAAAGTGCCTCCGGTTTCGTTCAGACCCAGAACGGACTAGTAAATGGACTGTGTGTCTGACATTGGATTTTAGTCCGTGTGATTGATCTCTATTAAATATATATCTGTTTGGCGGCGGAGAATTTATTCTCTTGCTTAACGCCCTTCTCTGAGACGTACGAGCTCAGGGGTTATATATTGATGGATATCAAGCGCATGGAGTGAATTGCCTGTGTGGCATGCGTAAGTGGCAATTGATCAAGGCTTCTGTTGAAAAGCAAAGTCTTGTGGTTGATGATCAAAGCACGGCCTGTGTGGCATAGCTTTGTGTGTAACGTGGATTCGCGAGCCTCACACCTCGGTATGAGTTAAAAACGGGAGACGGACCGCTGGGAGAGCACGACGTTTCTTTCTAGCTAGGGTGGTGTCAGTGACCTACCAGCCCTGGCATTTATATACTTTTCACCTGTGTTGTTGTTGGATACGAGGCGCCTCGGATATAGGTCTGTAAGGACCGGGAAACGTGTGTTTAGGAATTGCCAATCCTCAAAAGTAAGAGAGGACCGGCCCAGCCGATTCCAAGGATCAAAGTGGGGTCCTGAGGCATTTGCTAGAGTGTCTTGAACGCGGAGAGGAGCTTGCCCCTTGCCTCGACTCATGACGGAAATCCAATTTCCAATACGTGTATTGCGGTTTTAATTGTAGAACTAGTACGGCGACATGATATATGGTACCCATGCCGTCTATGATTGATATTTATGATGTGAAATTGTTTTGACACTATACACTTATTATAGTATCAAATAATGTGTTTTAAACGTATCAAGCATGCTTTGGCTGTTATAAGGGAAAACCCTATCCTCCGGCTTGCGTTGCATTGTGTGATGGGACCTGGGTCTTATAACAGCTTCATTTCTCTTTATTTAGCATTGCGCTGTTTGTTCTATGCACTGGTATTCTTGGGAGGAAACCCGTTCCGTGTTATACGGCGTGGTCCCTTGATTTACCAAACTTTAAAACCAATATTAATAACTGTTTTAGTTCTCACACCAGTCACATGACTGACCTGGAGTTTATTGTTTTAACCTAAACTCTGGGTGCCCCTATTTTCCGCACGGGCAGCTAGTAGTTTTGGTTTTGCAGATTTATATTCACAGGGTCCTGATTAACAGCTGGAACGATGCTCGGAAAGCTCTGTATCCGTGTATCACTTCTAGTTGTGCTTTTGTATATTTTTCCGCTGCTATGTAATTTATTGTAATCTCTGATATTTATCGAATGTAATTTATTCATTTATACTCTGTATATTCTTGTATCTGATGGAATTGTTGTAATAACAATGAAATGTTCTTCCGTATGCGTCCTTTTGTGTATTGTTCTCAAAGTATTCGTGCTTTCCTTCACGGGGAAGTTACGGGTTCTTACATGTCGGGTGCTACTAAGCACCGTCTGCATCCTAGTATAAATATATAACTAGAAAAGAAATAGAAAGGTGAGAAATTCTCACATATAGCTATCCTAGCTCCACGGCACTCCTTTGCAGAAGTCTTCGTCGTTTCGTCTTTTTGTCACCTTCGTTGTTCGCTTTCACTACATATGTAAAAATTGAATTTTTACTATGCTATTCAATTTATAAAAAAAATCGAATTTTTTTTTCTCGAAGTTCAATATAAAAAAAATTCTATTTTTATTCTGAAGTTCAATATATAAAAATTCTATTTTTATTCTGAAGTTCAATATATAAAAATTCTATTTTTATTCTGAAGTTCAATATATAAAAATTCTATTTTTATCCTGAAGTTCAATATATAAAAATTCTATTTTTATCCTGAAGTTCAATATATAAAAATTCTATTTTTATTCTGAAGTTCAATATATAAAAATTCTATTTTTATTTCGACAACATAAAAGATTATATTTTTATAACTTTACAACATAAATAAAAACCAGTTTTAAAGTAAATAAAATTCCGTTTTTTTTTAAACAAAATGAAATCTGTTTTCTAAACAAAACAAGATCAGCTTTCTAAACCAAAATAAAAATCAGTTTTCCTAAACAAAAATAAAAACAGTTTTCTTAAACAAAAATAAAATCAGTTTTCTTAAACAAAAATAAAATCAGTTTTCTTAAACAAAAATAAAAACAGTTTTCTAACTAAAATAAAAACAGTTTTCTAACTAAAATAAAAACAGTTTTCTAACTAAAATAAAAACAGTTTTCTAACTAAAATAAAAACAGTTTTCTAACTAAAATAAAAACAGTTTTCTAACTAAAATAAAAACAGTTTTCTTAAACAAAAATAAAATCAGTTTTCTTAAACAAAAATAAAATCAGTTTTCTAACTAAAATAAAAACAGCTTTCTAACTAAAATAAAAACAGCTTTCTAACTAAAATAAAAACAGTTTTCTAACTAAAATAAAAACAGTTTTCTAACTAAAATAAAAACAGTTTTCTAAACTGTAAATATAAAACAAAATCAGTTTTTTTATTCTGTATTTTAATTAAATTAAAGATAAAATAAAATAAGAAAATAAAATAAACATAAAAAAACATACCAGCGAGGGGGGGGGGGGGGGGTTGAATCGCGGTGGTGGCCTAACCGGGCTTGGCTTGCTGGTGGGAGCAAATGTCGGAGGCCAAGGTTTAGCTCGGGCTCGAGTTCGATTGCGAAGAGGAGAAGGTGGAGCTCGCGGTGCGGTGGGGCCAAGGGTCGGTGGCGATGTTGTTGGGTAGCTGCGCGATGGGCTACGCGAGGTGGGGCCGCGATGTGGTGACGTGGGAGGTTGGCCGAGGGGGGGGGGAAGTGAGCGGGGTCTTGGACGATTGACAGAGCGAGGGAGGGGGCGGCGAACGCTTCGAGGCGGCGGCGGGTCTCCGATCCCCTTTCCTCCTTTTTTTTTTATTTTTTTTATTTTATGAAGACTGAATCGGGGAAGAGAAAAGGAAGGGGGGGGGGTTTTATAAAGTTTATATTATTTAATTTATTTATTTTTAATTGCCAAAAAGTTGACTTTCACAAACGACCTCTAAACGAGGCCCACCGCCTGACGTCCATAGCGTTTTACCCCCATTCCGAACACAATGGGATATGTACCGCAAGCTGATTTGACTGTTACAATCAGTTTCCTTTGAATTTACATTTAAATCACTATATTGAATTTTAAACGTACATTTCAAATTACCAGGGTCACATACTAACTAGAAAAATTCCCAAAAAATATTTTCTAGCTTCGTATTGACGATACGGTCCTAACAAAACTAGTTTCGTCGAATTCTGAGACCGTTAGAAAAATGGCCATTTTCCAGTCGATTAAAATCAACTGAAACTGGACAAACGCGTTTTCCTTTGCCACGCTCACATATTGATTCGAAAAATTATGAAATTTGAAACCTAGCAATAACTTGACACTGCGGATCCAACAAAACTGGTTTCGTCGAAATCCGAGGTCGTTTGCAAAATTGCTATTTTTAAGGGCCTTATATATATAAAAATATATATAAATTCCACAGCGACTATTTCTAATTTTAAACTGGACATATCTTATCATTTCTAAGATGAAATCTCAGTTTGTCAACTTCGTTACAAAGATATAGTTATACAGATTCAAATATTTCTTGTTTCGTTCAATTCTGACTTATATTGAATTCTGTATATTCATTTGAAATTAGAAATCGAATTTTCGAACTACCGCGCCATTTTCAATTCCTTTTATAATTATATATAATTATTTTTATTCTAACGACGACGCGTATAATTATATACGTTCGAATATATTCAAAATAAATTTCTCGTCGATATTATTTAAAATAATCTATTTTAAATAATCAAAATTCGCCAAAATTGCCAAAATAAAAATTTTAAACTGGCCCAGATTTTACGGGTTGTTACAATCTCCCCCACTTAAAACTTTTCGTCCCCGAAAAGGAACAAAGTCGAAAATGGTTTGATAATTCAACTCTACGTTCGATCTGGCTTCCATTCTCCAACTTTTCAGTTTCTGAGAATTTTCAAAATTTCAAAAATTTGGCTAACACCCTAAATTTTCGAAAAATTTCGCCATAACCTCCCCTGCACCGGGAGCATCGGGGAATTTCAAATAGCTTCCCCGGTCCTTCAGATCTCAAAAAGAAAAAGAAAAAGCCAAGCGGCTAGCCAATAGGCTCACAAAATCATCATCACCCAAACAAAATAGGAAATTATGTAGTAAACACGTACCTATTTGTCGGGCAAACAAATTTTATTCTCGGCTCTAGCCTCCTTGCTATGACCTGTTCAATGATATATATGTATATGCAAGCAAACGCGACCAATTTTCAATACAGTTCAATATTTGATCAAATTAGGCATAATGGTTCAAAATTACCAAACAATTAAACAAACAACACAAACATCAATCAATTAGTGAATTAGAGTCTCAAATTCGTAATTTGATATATATACAAAAATCAGATTTTTGATGCCAAATCACAACAATAGGCCCTATCTAATTTTGGTTCTCACACCAGTCAATAGGAAATATATAGATAACCCACTCTCGCCAGTCGAACACAACACAGATGACGATGCCTCATCATCAGAATCATCTCCGGCAACTAAAGTGTGATCCTATATCTATCCAGTATATTAAAACTTCGAATACAAGCCGCTAAACGTGTATGCAAAATCTTTATATACTCGATTGCCCAAATTCAATTTAAATAGACTATTCAAATACGAATACTTAAGATTTGAATTTCCAAAACAAAGTGGGTTTTCACTTTTATTTTCAAAAACAACACTCTTTCGACTCGTTCTAGGACACTACTGATCCCATCTCTAACGAGTCATCCTCATTGGATATTACTAATCCAATATCTGATGAATTCTTTCGTAGGGTTCTAATGTGTCTTGTTCTCTGAGCTTTGTAAACCAAAGCTCTGATACCACGTGTAAAGACCCGCAACTTCCCCGTAAAGGAAAGCGTCGGATAGTTCGAGAACAAACCACAACAGAACACATCTAAAAGAACGTTTCATTGTATATTACAACAACGCATCGGATTACAAGAATATACAGAGTATAAATGAATATTACACAGAAATATCAGAGATTTAAATTACATTTAAATACATAGCAGCGGAAAATAATACAATACACAACTAGAAGGAGATATACGGATACAAAGCTTTCCGGATATCGTTCCAGCTGTAAACCAGGATCCTGTGAATATAAATCTGCAAAACCAAAACTACTAGCTGCCCGTGTCAAAATAGGGGCACCCAGAGTTTAGGTTAAAACAATAAACTCCAGGTCAATCATGTGACTGGTGTGAGAACTAAAACAGTTATTATTCTTTATTTTTAAAGCTAGGTAAATCAAGGGACCACGCCGTATAACACGGAACGGGTTTCCTCCCAAGAATACCAGTGCATAAATAAACAGCGCAATGCTAAATAAAGAAAAATGAAGCTGTTATAAGACCCAGGTCCCATCACACAATGCAACGCAAGCCGGGGGATAGGGTTTTCCCTTATAACAGCCAAAGAATGCTTGATACGTTTTAAAACAAATCATTTGATACTAATATAAGTGCATAGTGTATAAAACACTTCAAATCATAAGTATCAATCATAGGCGGCATGGGTACCATATATCATGTCGCCATATATAGGTTTACAAATAAAACCGCAAAGTCACGTATTTGGAAACTGGGTTTCCATCTATGAACCGAGGCAAAAGATAGTCCTCAACCGATTCGAGACTGCCTAGTCCGAGTCTCAGGATCAGAGCTCGAGTGACCCTTGGATCGTCAGGGCCGGTCCACACGGAGTGGATTAAAATGCCTGAACATGCGTTTCTCCGCCCTATGGGGCGTAAACGAGCCAACTAAATGACTCCATCGGTTCGAGAACGACCGATCAATCCGAGGCGCCTCGCAACTGCAACAACCACATAAGTCAAACTCGTCAGGGCGTGTAAAACCACTGACGCCACTTCTAACTAGGAAGAAACGCATGCCCTCCCTGAGGTCCGTCTCCCGTTTTTGGTTCATACCTGGTGTGAAACACGCGAGGTAAACGTTACACAAAGCTACGCCACAAAGGCCGTGCTTTGATCATCACCACAAGACTTTGCTTTTCAACAGAAGCCTTGATCATTTGCATCTTAGCATGCCACACAGGCAAACCATCCTATGCAACCGATATCAGTCACACAGAATGAAATCCGATGTCAGACACACAGTCCATTTACAAGTCCGTCCTGGGTCTGAACGAAACCGGAGGCACCTAGTACCCCGCATATCCATCGATCTCCAAGTACGTCTGGACGATCACTAACTGTTTCCATCTTCTTGGGTGTACAGCCCAATCAAGATCATCAGTAATTACCCAAACGACGTGAAGACCTCCGGTCTTCGACCATCGTCTTCATCTTCGACTTATCGTCGTATCAGTTATTCAGAATGGGATAAACCCGGTCTTTCCGAATAACTCGCGTATATATTATAAAAGTGTTACACAAACACAACATACGCCTCATTCCAATTCATTAGTCACTAACCGTAAATTAATCAAAAGAATAATTCCCCAAATATTAACCCCGAAGGCCGAAACCAACATCAGATCAATATCCAGAAAACCATTCTGCTTGACTAACCGACAGTTAGTTTCTAAATTTCGCATTCATAGGGAAAGGTTCCCATTAATTTTATCAAAGATAAATTCTTGAATTTATGCTTTAATCTACTTTTGAATATCAATTCAAACTAGTCGGGATTAGCGAACCTTACCGAAGTAATCATTTGTTTTAATTTTCCAATCCCAACCTATTCATCCCATGAAGTAAAACTGGTAATACTTCATATTTAACACCACGGTGTTATCGGTAAATTCAATTACCATTTCACGTTCAAATCTAATTAAAGATTTAACTATCGCCTGGAGCAAAACTGGTGATACTCCATTTTCGACCATTTCAATCTAATTAAAGATTCATTAAAACTCCACTCAGTTTTAATCGTTAACTGGGTTAAAGAATCAGTGTCATTTAAAAACACGGTTCACGATAAACCCAAAATCACATTCATTAATTATCGGGTTAAAGAACAAGTGTTATTTAAAACACTGTTCACGATAAACCCAAAAATCAATATCAATTCAATTCCAATTAAATATTATTTAATTGGTACACTTCATTAAATCTAAATAAAAAGATTTAATCTTTTCTCAACTGGGTTCAAGAACAGTGTTAGTGAAGACACCATTCACGACAAACCCAAATCACATTCATTAATTATCGGGTTAAAGAACAAGTGTTATTTAAAACACTGTTCACGATAAACCCAAAAATCAATATCAATTCAATTCCAATTAAATATTATTTAATTGGTACACTTCATTAAATCTAAATAAAAAGATTTAATCTTTTCTCAACTGGGTTCAAGAACAGTGTTAGTGAAGACACCATTCACGACAAACCCAAATCACATTCGATATTAAACACAAGGCTCTGAATAGAAAATATATCGGCCTATATTCAATATCAAATTCTACGATTAACAAATGTCGTAGTGGAAATAACGATATAAAAATATATCTTTCAAATTTCCATAACAACACCTGTATAATCACGAATTCCAACATCGAAATATTCCGAAGACAATTTCGATTCAAATCCACTCCAATGCAATCATTGGAAATTTTGGTTATTTTCAAAACCCTTTTCGAATTCAATTTATTTATTTAAAAATAAATAGAATTATAATTCTAGTTCAAAACTAGTTCATTTCGATAAAAATCTATTTTTATCTTTTCAAATATGGAGTTTTTCACCCCAAATCTTCACAAATCATTTCTTATGATTTTACATAAATTATTACTATTTTTAATAATTTTATCAAGGCCCGTACAGTCGATTTCCATCAACGGCCATCGAACTGCACTTACAGCGACCTTTTTCGAATTTGATTTGGACATAATTCCAAATCCAACCGTTAGATTTCAAATTTCTAATATTCGTTAGAAAGCTCTTTTCGATACGAACCCAACGGTTCCGGTTTTAGGAGAATCCGACGGTCGGATCTCCCGTAATGTCCGTTTGAAATAAATGGTCGAAATTCACGAACTGCCGCGGCGCGGCGCGTTCTATTCAGGCCATTATATTATATATAATATATATAATATATATTTCGTCGATTTCTATTTAAAACGAATTATATAAATAGTTTTAAAATCGTTTCAAAAGCAATTTCAACTTCCTTTTCAATTCAAATCAAAATTGAATTCTTCTTTATAAATTCGTTTCAAAATTCATTTCTATTCAATTCAAATTTCAATTCAATTTGAATTCATTTCAATTCGGTTTCAATTCAATTCATTTCGAAATCGTTTTCAATTCAATTCATTTCGAAATCGTTTTCAATTCAATTCATTTCGAAATCGTTTTCAATTCAATTCATTTCGAAATCGTTTTCAATTCAATTCATTTCGAAATCGTTTTCAATTCAATTCATTTCGAAATCGTTTTCAATTCAATTCATTTCGAAATCGTTTTCAATTCAATTCATTTCGAAATCGTTTTCAATTCAATTCATTTCGAAATCGTTTTCAATTCAATTCATTTCGAAATCGTTTAAAATCGATATAAATATCGTTCACGTCAAAATGGCGTCAATCTAATCAACACGGCTTCATAAATTTCTATTTTCAAATATTCTATTTCAAATATTTCTTTTTCAAAATAGTTGTTATTATCAAAATATTTCGTTCAACACATGACCAATCTCAAAGAATGAGTACTGTCAACATATGAACTTTTATTTTATATCGATAAAGATGTAAATTTTATTACTAAAATATTTCGTTCAACACATGACCAATCTCAATGAATGAGTACTGTCAACACATGAACTTTTATTTTATAATATTCTTTATTTTTCAAATTGAAATGAGGCCCAATCAATTACCATATAAAGTTAATTATATGGATTTTCATACAACACATGTATATAATTACATTGACAAATAATCAACCATCAACCAAAGTGCACTAAACTGTATAAGCATCAAATATAGATATTCAACGCTTATAACAGCATGTCAATCAATCGATCGACACATTTAATCAATCAAGATGAGTGAACTTCAAGTTTCATCCCAACACCCGTGCGGGGTTTCAAACAATCAAACAAATATTTTATTCGTGCAGTTGGGCGATGTGTAAAATTTATCGTCCCAATCAATGTCCTTCAAATAGGTGTATATAAACAAACCGTCTGGTTTGTAAATGAATATTTATTTATTCACATTCACGTTAAAAATTATATTTTTAACGATAAAACATTTTATTCCAACATATGAATTTCTATTAAGTTCATTCTTTAAATAAAATGATATTTTTATTTTTCTAACACATTTTAGAAAATTTCGGCGGCATAACGGCACGATACTAGAAACGGGACAAGGCCTAGCCTTATCCCCGGTCTAGTGAAGGCCCACGCCATTCACTCATCAATCAAATCAATTTCATTATGCAAACCACAAAATTTGGAGTAAGGGTCTAACCTAGCCTTACTCCTACGCCTTATAACGGCGCACGTCTAATCCTAACCAATTTATCGATTCGATTTTTCACACCCAAACCACATTCAAACCAATATCGCAATCAATCACCAAACAGTCAAACAAACAAGTCCATGGTCTGTGGACGATTGTGTCGGGTGCTACTAAGCACCGTCTGCATCCTAGTATAAATATATAACTAGAAAAGAAATAGAAAGGTGAGAAATTCTCACATATAGCTATCCTAGCTCCACGGCACTCCTTTGCAGAAGTCTTCGTCGTTTCGTCTTTTTGTCACCTTCGTTGTCCGCTTTCACTACATATGTAAAAATTGAATTTTTACTATGCTATTCAATTTATAAAAAAAATCGAATTTTTTTTTCCCGAAGTTCAATATAAAAAAAAATCTATTTTTATTCTGAAGTTCAATATATAAAAATTCTATTTTTATTCTGAAGTTCAATATATAAAAATTCTATTTTTATTCTGAAGTTCAATATATAAAAATTCTATTTTTATTCTGAAGTTCAATATATAAAAATTCTATTTTTATTTCGACAACATAAAAGATTATATTTTTATAACTTTACAACATAAATAAAAACCAGTTTTAAAGTAAATAAAATTCCGTTTTTTTTAAACAAAATGAAATCAGTTTTCTAAACAAAACAAGATCAGCTTTCTAAACCAAAATAAAAATCAGTTTTCCTAAACAAAAATAAAAACAGTTTTCTTAAACAAAAATAAAATCAGTTTTCTTAAACAAAAATAAAATCAGTTTTCTAACTAAAATAAAAACAGTTTTCTAACTAAAATAAAAACAGTTTTCTAACTAAAATAAAAACAGTTTTCTAACTAAAATAAAATCAGTTTTCTAACTAAAATAAAAACAGTTTTCTAACTAAAATAAAAACAGTTTTCTAACTAAAATAAAAACAGTTTTCTAACTAAAATAAAAACAGTTTTCTAACTAAAATAAAATCAGTTTTCTTAAACAAAAATAAAATCAGTTTTCTTAAACAAAAATAAAATCAGTTTTCTAACTAAAATAAAAACAGTTTTCTAACTAAAATAAAAACAGCTTTCTAACTAAAATAAAAACAGTTTTCTAACTAAAATAAAAACAGTTTTCTAAACTGTAAATATAAAACAAAATCAGTTTTTTTATTCTGTACTTTAATTAAATTAAAGATAAAATAAAATAAGAAAATAAAATAAACATAAAAAAACATACCAGCGAGGGGGGGGGGGTTGAATCGCGGTGGTGGCCTAACCGGGCTTGGCTTGCTGGTGGGAGCAAATGTCGGAGGCCAAGGTTTAGCTCGGGCTCGAGTTCGATTGCGAAGAGGAGAAGATGGAGCTCGCGGTGCGGTGGGGCCAAGGGTCGGTGGCGATGTTGTTGGGTAGCTGCGCGATGGGCTACGCGAGGTGGGGCCGCGATGTGGTGACGTGGGAGGTTGGCCGAGGGGGGGGGGAAGTGAGCGGGGTCTTGGGCGATTGACAGAGCGAGGGAGGGGGCGGCGAACGCTTCGAGGCGGCGGCGGGTCTCCGATCCCCTTTCCTCCTTTTTTTTTTTATTTTATGAAGACTGAATCGGGGAAGAGAAAAGGAAGGGGGGGTTTATAAAGTTTATATTATTTAATTTATTTATTTTTAATTGCCAAAAAGTTGACTTTCACAAACGACCTCTAAACGAGGCCCACCGCCTGACGTCCATAGCGTTTTACCCCCATTCCGAACACAATGGGATATGTACCGCAAGCTGATTTGACTGTTACAATCAGTTTCCTTTGAATTTACATTTAAATCACTATATTGAATTTTAAACGTACATTTCAAATTACCAGGGTCACATACTAACTAGAAAAATTCCCGAAAAATATTTTCTAGCTTCGTATTGACGATACGGTCCTAACAAAACTAGTTTCGTCGAATTCTGAGACCGTTAGAAAAATGGCCATTTTCCAGTCGATTAAAATCAACTGAAACTGGACAAACGCGTTTTCCTTTGCCACGCTCACATATTGATTCGAAAAATTATGAAATTTGAAACCTAGCAATAACTTGACACTGCGGATCCAACAAAACTGGTTTCGTCGAAATCCGAGGTCGTTTGCAAAATTGCTATTTTTAAGGGCCTTATATATATAAAAATATATATAAATTCCACAGCGACTATTTCTAATTTTAAACTGGACATATCTTATCATTTCTAAGATGAAATCTCAGTTTGTCAACTTCGTTACAAAGATATAGTTATACAGATTCAAATATTTCTTGTTTCGTTCAATTCTGACTTATATTGAATTCTGTATATTCATTTGAAATTAGAAATCGAATTTTCGAACTACCGCGCCATTTTCAATTCCTTTTATAATTATATATAATTATTTTTATTCTAACGACGACGCGTATAATTATATACGTTCGAATATATTCAAAATAAATTTCTCGTCGATATTATTTAAAATAATCTATTTTAAATAATCAAAATTCGCCAAAATTGCCAAAATAAAAATTTTAAACTGGCCCAGATTTTACGGGTTGTTACATCACAGCACCCAATCCAAACGATTCATAGTCTTTCATATTCGTCGATCTACCCCTACTACGCTTGAACTACCCCTACTTATCTTAATACTTCAAAACAATCCTTCTTTTTAATCCTATCCCTAATTCTCTAAATAGCCCTTACTTCCAACAGTTACACCTATTTTTTAACTATTGTGAAGGGTTGGTTTTTGCATCACCTACTCTAAATGATTCATAATCTTTTATATTTGTCGATCTACCCCTACTATGCTTAATTTACAACTACTCCTTTTAATACTTCAAAATAGCTATTCTTTTTAATCCTACTCCTAATTCTCTAAATAGCATTAATTCCAACAATAACTTCTATTTTTAAACTTGTGTGAAGGGTTGGTTTTTGCAGCACCCAGTCCAAATGGTTCATCATCTTTCATATTTATCGATCTACCCCTACTATGCTTAAACTACACCAACTTCTCTTAATACTACAAAACAGTTGTTTTAACAACTGTGAAGGGTTGGTTTTTGCAGCACCCAATCTAAACAATTCAACATATTTCATATTTGTGGATCAACCCCTACTATTCTTGAACTACCCCTTCATCTCTTAGTACTTCAAAATAGCCATTCTTCATAATCCTACCCCTAATTCTCTAAATAGCCCTTACATCCAACGATTACCCCTATTTTTTAACAACTGCAAAGAGTTGGATTTTGCAGCACCCAATCCAAATGATTCATCATCTATCATATTTGTCGATCAGCCCCTACTACGCTTAAACTACCCCTACTTCTTTTAGTACTTCAAAACAACCCTTCTTTTTAATCCTACCCCTAGTTCTCTAAACAGCCCTTCCTTCCAAAAATTACCCCTATTTTTTAACTACTGTGAAGGGTTGGTTATTGAAGCACCTAAAAAAAATGATTCATTATGTTTCATATTTGTCAATATACCACTACTATGATTAAACTACCTTACTTCTCTTAATACTTCAAAACAACTATTCTTTTTAATCCTACCCCCAATTCTCTATATAGCCCTTGCTTCCAACAAATACCCCTATTTTTTAACTACTGCGAAGGGTTGGTTTTTGCAGCACACAATCCAAATGATTCATCATCTTTATTATTTGTCGATCTACCCCTACTATGCTTAAACTACTCCTACCTCTCTTAATATTTCAAAATAACCCTTCTTTTTAATCCTACCCCTAATTGTGGAAATAAACCTAACTTCCAACAATGACCCCTAATTTTTAACCGCTGTGAAGGGTGGGTTTTTGCAGCACCCAATCCAAATGATTCATCGTCTTTCATATTTGTCGATCTAGCCCTACTATGCTTAAACTAACCCTACTTCTCTTGATACTTCAAAATAGTTATCCGTATTTTTTAACTACTGTGAAGGGTTGGTTTTTGCAGCACCAAATCCAAACGAATCATCATCTTTCATATTTGTCGATCTACCCCTACTATGCTTAAGCAAACCCTACTTTATACTTCAAAACAGCCCTTCTTTTTAATCCTACCCCTTATTCTCTAAACAGCACTTCCTTCCAACAATTACCCCTATTTTTTAACTACTGTGAAGGGTTGGTTTTTGAAGCACCCAATTAAAATGATTCATTATCTTTCATATTTGTCGATATACCACTACTATAATTAAACTACCCATACTTCTCTTAATAGTTCAAAACAAATATTATTTTTAATCCTACCACTAATTCTCTAAATAGCCCTTACTTCCAACAATTACCCCTATTTTTAACTACTATGAAGGGTTGGTTTTAGCAGCACCCAATCCAAATGATTCATCATCTTTCATATTTGTCGATCTACCCCTACTATGCTTAAACTACCCCTACTTCTCTTAATACTTCTAAACAGTTACCCCTATTTTTTAACAACTATGACGGGTTGGTTTTTGCAACACACATTCCAAACGATTCATCATATTTCATATTTGTGGATCCACCCCTACTATGATTAAACTACCACTACTTCACTTAATACTTAAAACAACTTTTTTTTAATCGTACCCCTAATTCTATAAATAGACCTGACTTCTAACAAATACCCTATTTTTTAACTATTGTGAAGAACTGGTTTTTTCAGCACCCAATCCATATGATTCATCATCTTTCATATTTGTCAATCAACCCCTACCATGCTTAAACATCGCCTAATTCTCTTATTACTTCACAATAGCCCTTCTTTTTAAACCTACCCCTAATTCTCTAAATATCCCTTATTCTGACAATTACCCCTATTTTTTAACTACTATGAAGGGTTGGTTTTCAAAGCACCCAATACAAACGATCCATCATCTTTTATATTTGTCGATCTACCCCTATTATTCTTAAACTACACCTACTTCTCTTAATACTTCAAAGCATCCCTTTTTTTAATCCTACCACAAATTATCTTAATATCCCTCATATCCAACAATTACCCTTATTTTTTAACTACTGTGAAGTGTTGGTTTTTGCAGCACCCAATCCAAAGGATTCGTCATCTTACATATTTGTCGATCTACCCCTACTTCTCTTAATACTTCAAAACAGTTACCCCTATTTTTTAACTACTGTGAAGGGTTGGTTTTTGTATCAAACAATCCAAACGATTCATCATCTTTCATATTTGTCGATCTACCCTACTATGCTTAAACAACCCCTACTTCTCTTAATACTTTAAAACAACCCATCTTTTTAATCATACCCCTAATTCTCTACACAGCCCTTCCTTCCAACAATTACCCATATTTTTTAACTATTGTGTAGGGTTAGTTTTTGAAGCACCAAATCTAAATGATTCATATTCTTTCATATTTGTCGATCTACCCCTACTATTCTTAAACTACCCTTGCTTGTCTTAATACTTCAAAACAGACATTCTTTATAATCCTACCTCTAATTCTCTAAATAGCCCGTACTTCCAAAAATTATGCCTATTTTTTACTACTGTGAAGGGTTGTTTTTTGCAGCACCCAATCCAAATGATTCATAATGTTTCATATTTGTTGTTCTACCCCTACTTTGCTTAAACTACCCCTACTTCTCTTAATACTTCAAAACAACCATTCATTTTAATCCTACCCAAATTCTCTAAATAGCCCTTAATTCCAAAAATTGCCCCTATTTTTCAACTACTGTGAAGTGTTGGTTTTTGCAGCACCCAATCCAAACGATTCATCATCTTTCACATTTGTCGATCTACCCCTACTGTGCATAAACTACACCTACTTCTATTAATACTTCAAAACAACCCTTTTTTTAATCTTACTCCTAATTCTCTAAATAGCCCTTACTTCTAACAATTACCCCTATTTTTTAGCTTCTGTGAAGGGACAGTTTTTGCTGCATCCAATCCAAATGATTCATTGTAACACCCCACATCCGTTAGTGTCACTCACAAAGGGAATGCACTAAGTTCTGTGGAGCATTTAGGTTAAAAGATGCAGATAAATTACAAGACAAACAAAAATTAAACATCGGAAAATAAAACTTTACTTTATTGATAAAATAGTTTGTACAATGATTCCTTACGATATCAGAGTATTATCTGCCTTACAAAATAAAGAAGCATAAAACGACATTTATATTCCCTAATTTTAGCAAGAGCCAGCCATAGCATCTGAAAAGAGAATCCAAGCAAAACTTCGACAAATCTTCAAGCTGGGAAAGAGTGACAGTCCGACTTAACCTGAGCTAAACTATTTCCTCCTTTACTACCTAGAGGGGAGGGGGAACGGAATAAAAGAAGACGAAAGAAAAACAGAGTCAGACATAAAGCCTGAGTAAGTTCAGTAACTTCTAGCATGTGAAAATGGAAAAATAAAACGACATGAATAAAGAGAATACAAGATAACACCATGACGATAGGGTCAGCAAGATTAGACAAGATAATCACAAGATATGCTAAGATGAGATAAACTGATATGCTCTAATACTTTCGCCACTTTGCTATTTCCTTGTTATACTGGTTTCTATATCTTTGCACCACCTAACTAGTGTTTCAACTAGTATCGATAACGTGATCCCAATCCGTGTAGTTTCCATTGCCTTCAGGCATACATTTATTATTTATTACCTAGATCTAATCTAGGGTTTTCTATCAAGTGCTTTCTAGATTCAACTAGAGTTTACGCTGTCTGCTGAACGCTTCTCGGATTCAGGGTTTATGCCACCTAGTCCAACTAGGGATTATGCTACCCGTCGAACGAAGCCCCAAGTCTAGGACACACTACGGAGAGTAGTATATGTTCCTATACTTCCCCACGCATGTATCGCGAACCGTTATCGCTTGTCTAGGTGCACATGTCCTGTAATGTGCGGCCCGAGTCCTGTGTCAGGGCAAATCAAGAAACACCAAACTCGGTTGGGAGCTTTCTGATATCTGCCGATGTAGATGCTAAGGTCTTTTTTTATTCCAGTGGCTATGGTTCCACTTGACCCCTCCCTAAACTAATGAAAGGCGCACCTTGAAAAATGAGAACTATACACAGGCCCACTATGCCCCACTGTCCTATGGCCATCCACAACCTTAACTAGATAGCAAGTATATGGTCTTTTGCAGTTCTCCGCCTTTCCGCTTCACGTATCTCAATTGACTCAAGATGGATGGTAGACGACGAGGTGCTATCACAGGGCTACCGTTTTCTCGTCGAATCACGTTGTTCCATCCTAGTCTTTAGGTTGACATATATTACAACCAAGGCATACCCCTGGTTCTTCTAATGCAGACCTTAACCTCTGTGAGCCCAAGAGGATCATCTGCAGCCTCACAGAGGGATACCAAGAGTACCCTCACGTCCCCTCGAAGCCTCGGGCTTCGTAACCCAATTCGTTGGAGCCTTCTTTTCACTCAGACGGACATTCGCTCCATTCCGTGTTATACTAAGAATTACTACTTAGTTTTGCTAGTAAAGGTTTACCACTTAGTTTCCAGAATTGTTGTTTTCTTTACTAAGGTTTACTACTTAGCTCCTTTTAACTAAGGTTTACTACTTAGTTCTCTTTCCCTTCAATTTGGATTGGTTAAGTGTCATTAGTCAATTCAAGCTAACTTAACCTTTTTCATTTGTCCTGTTAAACTGGTTAAGTGTTATCAGTAATTCATGTTGACTTGACCCTACCATAAACCAAGTTATATTGGTAAAGTATTTCTTATTACTTAACCCTACCCATTCATCCTGTTTTCTTTATGTGTTCCTTTTTAAATTAACCTTGCCTGTCTGTTTTAACTAACATGTTATTAATGGTTAAGTATTATCCTTTCATGTTTTACACTTAACCGTATTCATTTAGTATAATCTGATGGTTAAGTGTTCAAGTTTACTTAAACTTACGGTCTAGCCCGGCTAACATATAAAATTGGCTAAGTGTATTAAATTTTACTTAACCCCAACCTCTAGTCTAGTTAACTGCGTTAAGTTGGTTAAGTGTTCCTATGGACTTAACCCCCTATTCTAGCTTAACTATGTTAACTGTCTGTATGAACCTAACCCCACCCATCGGTTTGGTTATCATGTTCAATTGGTTAAGTGTCTTAGTTAACTTGAACCAACCAATCTTGTTTTAGCTTTAACTAAATAAATTAAAGCCACTACCACTCACATTAGATAGATATTGTTGCGATTACTGGATGTGCTGGTTGGTTCCGGGCAGGTTTACATCGCAACTCAGTCTAACCTCGGGCTAGGCATATTCGTGTTTTCTAAGTTCAAAGGGTTTTGATTAATTTTCAAATCAGGTTTTGAAAGTAACCATCCCGTCCGTCGGATCAGTTAGGGATAACCAGGGAGAGCAGGAAACTTGTATTTTCCAAACCCAAGCCTAGGCACCATACTCTCTGTCACCCTAGAAATTTCTGGTGTATTATTAAAAGAAATGTCGTTAATAAACCTTTCTTTTGTATATATATAAATTGTTAACAATTTATCCTCAAAGTCCATTTCCCTTTTATAAATAAATTTGGCCTATACCATATACATTTGCCATGCCCACTAATGGACTTATATTTTAGGCCCAAATCTTGATTTGTCTATCTTACAATTTATAGCAATTTATACCCAACATCCTCATTTGCAGTTCATGCCAAAAACTAGATTTCGTAATCTAGTTTACAGTTTATGCCAAACTAGGTTTCATATTCTAGTGCACCGTTTATGCCCAAAACTTAATTTGCATATCAACTACCTACTTTGTGGCCCATTTAACCATTTACCATTTACGCCCAATGTATGTAAATTATTCACAGTTATGCTAATTCACTTATCATGCCTAATTTAGCCACCCAATTCTGATTTAATATTCTAATTTCAGTTCATGTCAAAACTAGACTGGTTATTCTAATTTTCATCTTAATAGTCATGCTATAATGCATGTTCCCAAATTATGCCAATTTCCATGTTTAGTCAATTTCATGTTTTTCCCCAAAACGTATTCCCATCGTTCGTATAATCGTGATTCAACCTAGATCATAAATAAAGCTAGATTCGTGGATAAGAGGGAATAAACCAAAATGCCATGAAAGAACGGACATAACTACTGGCATAAGATGATAATTCACATGCATATAGATTACGACAAGAAAAGGGTTGAATAGTATAGATTCAAGAACATGGGTAGACCTAACTTAATAGGTAAATTCCCATGATCAAGATCTAAGAATAAGCTGAAATAGAAAGTCAAGCCTAGGTCCAATATAATGCCAGTTTGGGGTACAACATGGTTTTGTAAATACAGTGTCATGGGCATAAATAATAATCTTATATCCATAGTCATAGGCAATAAATCCTCACAGTTAATGAATCACAGTCATAGGCGATGCTCATAGTCAAAGGAAAATAGTTCTCACAATCATGAGTCACAGTCATAGGCAATGTTCATAGTCAAAGAGGCATATGGTTTTAAGGTCCATAGTTTCATAGTCACAGTCTTATTGGTCCTCGAATCATAACAGTTCTTAATTAAGTCCAAAGATATGAGCACTGATTCAAATAGAAAGAATTGGCATACTATTTTATTCCTTTAATTTCATGTCACGAAAATAGAAAATGTTCAAATCTATAAAGTAACCGACTTACATTGATCGTTTTTTGGAATAGAAAGATGGTGTTGCCATAATTCGTGTGACGTTGCTCGAAACCGTTTGAGTTGGCCTTTGATACTTATCTTCAAGCTTTAATCTTGATTCGAATCTTCTTCTTGAAAGTCTTGAGCAGCATTTCCTCGTCTTGATTTATTTTATATATTATTTTATTTAGTTATACATTTTATTAGAGGCAGCATAAGGATAGAAAAGAATTGTGAATAGAGAAGGAGACTACGGCTGTTTATATAGTGTAGAAGTCAACGAATCTGGTCAGAATGACGTCCGGATACAGAAAAACGAACCAGGCTGCAGATCTGGAAAAAGCAGGGGGGGTCGAACCCCAGGTCGACTACCCAGTCGACTTGGGTCTTGGGCAGCAAAATTCCTGCCCAGCCCAATCTGGGTCTGATTTTGAATTTTGACCTCGTTTTCTGACCTGTTCGAATTTTAAATCGAATTCTGAAACTTCTGAAGACCATAACTCCTTCATACGGAGTCCAATTAACGCAAACTCGGACTCTATCTCATGCAGAATTCCGAGACGAATGCAATGGCACAGCCCGTTTGCCTTGATTTTGATTTTAAAATTTAATTCTGCCTTGATTTATGAATCTTAGTGTTACAGAATTACGGGGTGTTACATTCTCCCCCACTTAAAAGGATTTCGTCCCCGAAATCTTCAAGTTGGGAAGAATGTGTCCTACCATCCAATCGCCCACCTACTCAACCATTCAATCACAGGCATTCATTGTCCTTAAAAGATTTCTAATGCTTTCATGTTCATATGCATAGTGTGTGTATATGTCTTCATCTAATGCAAAACCAGGCGGTCTACTGATTCAGTTGACCTCCTTAATGCGAATCATGTCAGTGCCACGCGTCCAATCATGTATGCAAGCATCCCTAGTTATGTAAATACTACATGCGTGCACAGCCATTCATTCATATGCAACATCCATATGATAACATATCAAGTTCAACTTACAAACAAATACATATCTGTTAATGCAATATGAAAGCGTCCGAACTGATCTAGTGCCTAATACGTATGCATATGCATTCACGAGCAACCATTAGCAACCACTTGCAACCATCAACCATAACATGTTTCAAATACATGTTTACATCCATTTTCTTCTTCCTAAGGATCGAAGATACGACCTAGAGGATATACTTTGGAAAGAGAGAAACAATTATGCGTAAAGCTCCTAAAAAAATGAATCAAGGATGCACCCTTAAGGAAAAGGGTATGATGCTAGTATCTAGCCTTCTTGAGCTTTACTCCACTGTATCTTAACTAATTTAACTTCACGATTGTGAAGTTTCTGACCTACATCTCCAAAATAAACAGATGTTAACTATGATACCAAGTGTACATACCGAATGGTTTGAGGTTTCTCCTCTTAGCTTATCCATCACGCCATAATTATAAGGGTCGAAAGGTCGCTACGTGCTTTTTAGAGTGCCTGCCACAACTATTCATATCTCACGCGAACCATCCTAGTCGAACTCGACATTCCTCAAGTACAAGCCCCAAAGGCCTAAACCAATATCAGACAAGCACCTAAGGAATTTCTCCCCCGAATTTAGACGATCTACATGAGATGATATAAGCAAACTCGTTAGCTATTCTCAAATCCCTACTAACAAAAAATAAACTGGTCGGACCACCAATTGGAGTTGATACTCTAGTGGGATCTTTCTACTATACAAGTACTATGGTGCAGAGACTCAACTATGGAAGTGGATATGAACAAATGCGAAGCGCTAAAACCAAAGGAAAGAGTACGAACAACAAAACTAGACTCTTCCAACAGAACTTTACTATCTTTCTCCTAGGTACGCTTGGTGGCGAAAGTAGGTACTTTCCCTTCTAAAAATCTTGTCCTTTGCCCTTAATTACATGCCCTATTATACCTTAGTAAAGATACTTCCTCTTGTCTTAGGTTTTATAATTCCTTCCTCCTTCATGAGCTAAATTTACATCCATGAATTTCTCATCCAAGGGATGTGCTCCTTATCTAACCTCCTCACCCCCTTTCATGTGTAACCATGTTGACAAAAGTCTCGAAAGCTGCTTCCATCGTACAGAAAACCCTATAAGCTTAAAAGAAAACTGGCCGTATGTGAAACAACTACGGCTATGGATGGAAGCCGGGCACTACTTTGCCCATCGATGAAGTTACCTCCAATAAAGCCGGGAGCCCCAGAGACTCAAGAAAGAAGGAGACAATAATTCAAACAGAGGAAGAGAAGATAGTGCCTATGGCTTTGGGGAATATGCCTTTAAAACAAATCTTTTCTCTTGAAAATGCTTCTTTAAAAACCGTTTTGAAAATTATTTTTCAAATCCTTTATCTGATCTGGAAACCTTCAGCTCTGATACCACGTGTAACACCCCACATCCGTTAGTGTCACTCACAAAGGGAATGCACTAAATTCTGCGGAGCATTTAGGGTAAAAGATGCAGATAAATTACAAGACAGACAAAAATTAAACAGCGGAAAATAAAACTTTACTTTATTGATAAAATAGTTTGTACAATGATTCCTTACAATATCAAAGTATCATCTGCCTTACAAAATAAAGAAGCATAAAACGACATTTATATTCCCCAATTTTAGTAAGTGCCAGCTATAGCATCTGAAAAGAGAATCCAAGCAAAACTTCGACAACTCTTCAAGCTGGGAAAGAGTGACAGTCCGACTTAACCTGAGCTATACTATTTCCTCCTTTACTACCTGGAGGGGGAAGGGGGGGGGGGGGGGGGGGAACGGAAGAGAAGAAGATGAAAGAAAAACAGAGTCAGACATAAAGCCTGAGTAAGTTCAGTAACTTCTAGCATGTGAACATGGAAAAACAAAACGACATGAACTAACTGAATACAAGATAACGCCATGACGATAGCGTCAGCAAGATTAGACAAGATAATCACAAGATATGCTAAGATGAGATAAACTGGATATGCTCTAATACCTTCACTGCTTTGCCATTTCCTTGTTATACCGGTTTCTATATCTCTGCACCACCTAATTAGTGTCTCAACTAGTAAAGATAATGTGATCCCAATCCCTGTAGCTTCCATTGCCTTCAGGCATACATTTATTATTTATTACCTAGATCTAATCTAGGGTTTTCTATCAAGTGCTTTCTTGATTCAACTATAGTTTACGCTATCTGCTGAACGCTTCTCGGATTAAGGGTTTATGCCACCTAGTCCAACTAGGGATTATGCTACCTGTCGAACGATGCCCTAAGTCTACGATACACTACCTAGAGTGGTATATGTTCCTATACTTCCCAACGCATTTATCGCGAACCATTATCGCTTGTCTAGATCCACATGTCTGGTAATGTGCGGCCCGAGTCCTGTGGTAGAGCAAATCAAGAAACACCGAACTCGGTCGGGAGCTTTCAGATATCTGCCGATGCAGATGCTAAGGCCTGTTTTTATTCCAGTGGCTATGGTCCCACTTGACCCCTCCCTCAACTAACGAAAGGCACACCTTGAAAAATGAGAACTATACGCAACCCCCTATGCCCCACTCTCCTATGGCCATCCACAACCGTAACTAGATAGCAAGTATACGGTCTTTTGGAGTTCTCCCCCTTTCCGCTTCACGTATCTCGATTGACTCAAGATGGATGGTAGACGACGAATTGCTATCACAAGGCTACCGTTTTCTCGCCGAATCACGCTGGTCCATCCTAGTCTTTAGGTTGCCATATATTGCAACCAAGGCATACCCCTGGTTCTTCTAACGCAGACCTTAACCTCTATGAGCCCAGGAGGATCATCTGCAGCCTCATAGAGTGATACCAAGAGTACCCTCACGTCCCCTCGAAGCCTCGAGCTTCGTAACCCAATTCCTTGGAGCCTTCTTTTCACTCAGACGGACATTCGCTCCTTCCCGTGTTATACTAAGAATTACTACTTAGTTTTGCTAACTAAGGTTTACCACTTAGTTTCCAAAATCGTTGTTTTCTTAACTAAGGTTTACTACATAGCTCCTTTTAACTAAGGTTTACTACTAAGTTCTCTTTCCCATCAATTTGGATTGGTTAAGTGTCATTAGTCGATTCAAGCTAACTTAACCTTCTTCATTTATCTTGTTAAACTGGTTAAGTGTTATCAGTAATTCATGTTGACTTGACCCTACCACAAACCAAGTTATATTGGTTAAGTATTTCTTATTACTTAACCCAACCCATTCATCCTGTATTGGTTAAGTGTTCCTTTTTAACTTAACCTTGCCCGTTTGTTTTAACTAACATGTTAATAATGGTTAAGTATTATCCTTTCATGTTTTACACTTAACCGTATTCATTTAGCACAATTTGATGGTTAAGTGTTCAAGTTTACTTAACCTTACGGTCTAGCCCAGCTAACATATCAAATTGGCTAAGTGTATTAAATTTTACTTAACCCCAACCTCTAGTCTAGTTAACATGTTAATTTGGCTAAGTGTTTTCTTAGTTACTTAACCTCTACAAATCTTGTCTTGTTACCATGTTAAATTGGTTAAGTGTCCCTACGGACTTAGCCCTCCCATTCTAGCTTAACTGTGTTAAGTTGGTTAAGTGTTCCTATGTACTTAACCCTCCCATTCTAGTTTAACTGCGTTAAGTTGGTTAAGTGTTCCTATGGACTTAACCCTCCCATTCTAGCTTAACTGTGTTAAATGTCTGTATGAACCTAACCCCACCCATCGGTTTGGTTATCATGTTGAATTGGTTAAGTGTCTTAGTTAACTTAACCCTACCATTCTTGTTCTAGCTTTAACTAAATAAATTAAAGTCGCTACCACTCAAATTAGACAGATATTGTTGCGATTACTGGATGTGCCGATTGGTTCTGGGCAGGTTTACATCGCAACTCAGTCTAACCTCGGGTTAGGCATATTCGTGTTTTCAAAGTTCAAAGGGTTTTGATTAATTTTCATATCAGGTTTTGAAAGTAACCATCCCGTCCGTCGGATCAGTTAGGGATAGCCAGGGAGAGCAGGAAACTTGTATTTTCCAAACCCAAGCCTGGACACTATCCTCTCTATCACCCTAGAAATTTCTGGTGTATTATTAAAAGAAATGTCGTTAATAAACCTTTCTTTTGTATATATATAAATTGTTAACAATTTATCCTCAAAATCTATTTTCCCTTTTATAAATAAATTTGGCCTATACCATATACATTTTCCATGCCCACTAATGGACTTATATTCTAGGCCCAAATCTTGATTTGCCTATCTTACAGTTTATAGCAATTTAGACCCAACATCCTCATATGCAGTTCATGCCAAAAACTAGATTTCATACTCTAGTTTACAGTTTATGCCAAACTAGGTTTCATATTCTAGTGCACCATTTATGCCCAAAACTTAATTTGCATATCAACTACCTACCTTGTGGCCCATTTAACCATTTACCATTTACGCCCAATGTATGTAAATTATTCACAGTTATGCTAATTCACTTATCATGCCTAATTTAGCCACCCAATTCTGATTTAATATTCTAATTTCAGTTCATGTCAAAACTAGACTGGTTATTCTAATTTTCATCTTAATAGTCATGCTATAATGCATTTTCCCAAATTATGCCAATTTCCAAGTTTAGTCAATTTCATGTTTTTCCCCAAAACGTATTCCCATCGTTCGTATAATCGTGATTCAACCTAGATCATAAATAAAGCTAGATTCCTGGATAAGAGGGAATAAACCAAAATGCCATGAAAGAACGGACATAACAACTGGCATAAGATGATAATTCACAGGCATATAGATTACGACATGAAAAGGGTTGAATAGTATAGATTCCAGAACATGGGTAGACCTAACTTAATAGGTAAATTCCCATGATCAGGATCTAAGAATAAACTGAAATAGAAAGTCAAGCCCAGGTCCAATATAATGCCAGTTTGGGGTACAACATGGTTTTGTTACTACAGTGTCATGGGCATAAATAATAATCTTATATCCATAGTCATAGGCAATAAATCCTCAAAGTTAATGAATCACAGTCATAGGCGATGCTCATAGTCAAAGGAAAATAGTTCTCACAGTCATGAGTCACAGTCATAGGCAATGTTCAAAGTCAAAGAGGCATACGGTTTTAAGGTCCATAGTTTCATAGTCACAGTCTTATTGGTCCTCGAATCATAACAGTTCTTAATTAAGTCCAAAGATATGAGCATTGATTCGAATAGAAAGAATTGGCATACTCTTTTATTCCTTTAATTTCATGTCACGAAAAGAGAAAACGTTCAAATCTAAAATGTAACCGACTTACACTGATCGGTTTTTAGAATAGAAAGATGGCGTTGCCTTGATTCGTGCGACGTTGCTCGAAACCGTTGAGTTGGCCTTTGATACTTATCTTGAAGCTTTAATCTTGATTCGAATCTTCTTCTTGAAAGTCTTGAGCAGCATTTCCTCGTCTTGATTTATTTTATATATTATTTTATTTATTTATACATTTTCTCAGAGGCAGCACAAGGATAGAAAAGAATTGTGAATAGAGAAGGAGACCAGGGCTGTTTATATAGTGTAGAAGTCAACGAATCTGGTCAGAATGGCATCCGGATACAGAAAAACGAACCAGGCTGCAGATCTGGAAAAAGCAGGGGGGGTCGAACCCCAGGTCGACTACCCAGTCGACCTGGGTCTTGGGCGGGAAAATTCCCGCACAGCCCAATCTTGGTTCGATTTTGAATTTTGAACTCGTTTTCTGACCTGTTCGAATTTTAAATCGAATTCTGAAACTTCTGAAGACCATAACTCCTTCATACGGAGTACGATTAACGCAAACTCAGACTCTATCTCATGCAGAATTCCGAGACGAACGCAATGACGCAGCCCATTTCCCTTGATTTTGAATTTAAAATATAATTCTGCCTTGATTTTTGAATCTTATTGTTACAGAATTATGGGGTGTTACATTCATCATCTTTCATATTTGTCGATCTACCCCTACTATGCTTAAACTACCCCGAATTCTCTTAATACTTCAAAACAGCCCATCTTTTTAATCCTACCTTGAATTCTCTAAATAGCCCTTACTTCCAATGTGAAGGATTGGTTTTTCAAGCACCCAATCCAAATGATTAATCATCTTTCATATTTGTCGATCTACCCCTACTTCTCTTAATACTTCAAAAAAACCCTTCATTTTAATCATATTCCTAATTCTCTAAATTTCACTTCCTTCAAAAAATTACACCTATTTTTTAAATTCTGTGATGGGTTGTTTTTGCAGCACCCAATCCAAACGATTCACAATCTTTCATATTTGTCGATCTACCCCTGCTACGCTTAAACTACCCATATTTCTCTTAATACTTCAGAAAAGTTCTTCTTTTTAATAACACCCGTAATTCTCTAAATAGCCTTTACTTCCAACAGTTACGCCTATCTTATTACTACTTTGAAGTGTTGGTTTTCGCAGCACCCAATCCAAACGATTCATAATCTTTCATATTCGTCGATCTACCCCTACTATGATTAAACTTCCCCTACTTATCTTAATACGTCAAAACAGTCCTTCTTTTTAATCCTACCCCTAATTCTCTAAATAGCCCTTACTTCCAACAGTTACCCCTATTTTTTAACTAATGTGAAGGGTTGGTTTTTGCAGCACCTAATCTAAATGATTCATAATCTTTCATATTTGTCGATCTACCCCTACTATGTTTAATCTACAACTACTTCTTTTAATACTTCAAAATAGCTATTCTTTTTAATACTACTCCTAATTCTGTAAATAGCATTAATTCCAACAATAACTTCTATTTTTAAACTTGTGTGAAGGGTTGGTTTTTGTAGCACCCAGTCCAAATGGTTCATCATCTTCCATATTTGTCGATCTACGCTACTATGCTTAAACTACACCAACTTCTCTTAATACTTCAAAACAATTACCCCTATTTTTTAACAACTGTGAAGGGTTGCAGCACCCAATCCAAACGATTCAACATATTTCATATTTGTGGATCAACCCCTACTATTCTTGAACTACCCCTTCTTCTCTTAGTACTTCAAAATAGCCATTCTTTATAATCCTACCCCTAATCCTCTAAATAGCCCTTACATCCAACAATTACCCTTATTTTTTTAACAACTGCGAAGAGTTGGATTTTGCAGCACCCAATCCAAATGATTAATCATCTTTCATATTTGTCGATCAGCCCCTACTATGCTTAAACTACCCCAACTTCTTTTAGTATTTCAAAACATCCGTTCTTTTTTATCCTACCCCTAATTCTCTAAACAGCCCTTCCTTCCAACAATTACCCCTATTTTTTAACTACTGTGAAGGGTTGGTTTTGGAAGCAACCAATCAAAATGATTAATAATGTTTCATATTGGTCGATATACCACTACTATGATTAAACTACTCCTACTTCTCTTAGTACTTCAAAGCAACCATTCTTTTTAATCCTACCCCTAATTCTCTATATAGCCCTTACTTCCAACAAATACCCCTATTTTTTATCTACTGCGAAGGGTTGGTTTTTGCAGCACACAATCCAAATGATTCGTCATCTTTCATATTTGTCGATCTACCCCTACTATGCTTAAACTACCCCTACTTCTCTTAATATTTCAAAATAACCCTTCTTTTTAATCCTACCCCTAATTCTTTAAATAACCCTTACTTCCAACAGTTACCCCTAATTTTTAACCACTGTGAAGGGTGTGTTTTTGTAGCTCCCAATCCAAATGATTCATCGTCTTTCATATTTGTCGATCTAGCCCTACTATGCATAAAATAACCCTACCTCTCTTGATACTTCTAAATGTTACCCCTATTTTTTAACTACTGTGAAGGGTTGGTTTTTGCAGCACCAAACCCAAACGAATCATCATCTTTCATATTTGCCGATCTACCCCTACTATGCTTAAGCAACCCCTACTTCTCTTAATACTTCAAAGCAACCCTTCTTTTTAATCCTACCCCTAATTCTCTAAACAGCCCTTCCTTCCAACAATTACGCCTATTTTTTAACTACTGTGAACGGTTGGGTTTTGAAGCACCCAATCAAAATGATTCATTATATTTCATATTTGTCTATATACCACTACTATGATTAAACTACCCCTACTTCTCTTAATACTTCAAAACAGCTATTCTTTTTAATCCTACCCCTAATTCTCTAAATAGCCCTTACTTCCAACAATTACGCCCATTTTTTAACTACTATGAAGGGTAGGTTTTAGTAGCACCCAATCCAAATGATTCATCATCTTTCATATTTGTCGATCTACCCCTACTATACTTAATCTACCCCTACTTCTTTTAATACTTCAAAACAGTTACCACTATTTTTAAACAACTATGACGGGTTGGTGTTTGCAGCACACAATCCAAACGATTCATCATAATTCATATTTGTGGATCTACCCCTACTAAGATTAAACTACCACTACTTCACTCAATACTTAAAACAACCCTTTTTTTAATCCTACCCCAAATTCTATAAATAGACCTTACTTCTAACAATTACACCTATTTTTTAACTATTGTGAAGAGCTGGTTTTTTCAACACCCAATCCATATGATTCATCATCTTTCATATTTGTCGATCAGCCCCTACTATGCTTAAACATCACCAACTTCTCCTATTACTTCAAAATAGCCCTTCTTTTTAATCCTACCCCTAATTCTCTAAATATCCCTTATTCTGACAATTACCCCTATTTTTTAACTACTGTGAAGGGTTGGTTTTTACAGCACCCAATCCAAATGATTCATCATCTTTCATATTTGTCGATCTACCCCTATTATTCTTAAACTACACCTACTTCTCTTAATACTTCAAAACAGCCCTTTTTTTTAATCCTACCCCTAATTATCTAAATATCCCTCATATCCAACAATTACCCCGATTTTTTAACTACTGTGAAGTGTTGGTTTTTGCAACACTCAATCCAAATGATTCGTCATCTTACAAATTTGTCGATCTACCCCTACTATGCTTAAACTACCCCTACTTCTCTTAATACTTCAAAACAGTTACCCCTCGTTTTTAACTACTGTGAAGGGTTGGTTTTTGTAGCACACAATCCAAACGATTCATCATCTTTCATATTTGTCGATCTACCCCTACTATGCTTAAACAACCCCTACTTCTCTTAATACTTTAAAATAACTCATCTTTTTAATCATACCCCTAATTCTCTATACAGCCCTTCCTTCCAACAATTACCCGTATTTTTTAACTATTGTGTAGGGTTAGTTTTTGAAGCACCTAATCTAAATGATTCATAATCTTTCATATTTGTCGATCTACCCTACTATGCTTAAACTACCCTTACTTGTCTTAATACTTCGAAACAGACGTTCTTTTTAATCATCCCCTTAATTCTCTAAATAGTCCGTACTTCCAAAAATTATGCCTATTTTTTAGTACTGTGAAGGGTTGGTTTTTTCAGCACCCAATCCAAATGATTCATAGTGTTTCATATTTGTTTATCTACCCGTACTTTGCTTAAACTACCCATACTTCTCCTAATACTTCAAAACAACCATTTATTTTAATCCTACCCCGAATTCTCGAAATAGCCCTTAATTCCAACTATTTCCCCTATTTTTCAACTACTGTGAAGGGTTGGTTTTTGCAGCACCCAATCCAAACGATTCATCATCTTTCACATTTGTCGATCTACCCCTACTGTGCTTAAACTACACCTACTTCTATTAATACTTTAAAACAACCCTTTTTTTAATCTTACTTCTAATTCTCTAAATAGCCCTTACTTCTAACAATTACCCCTATTTTTTAGCTTTTCTGAAGGGACAATTTTTGCTGCACCCAATCCAAATGATTCATCAACTTTCATATTTTTCGATCTACCCGTACTATGCTTAAACTACCCCTACTTCTCTTAATACTTAAAAACAGCCCATCTTTTTAATCCTACCTCGAATTCTCTAAATAGCCCTTACTTCCAATGTGAAGTATTGGTTTTTCCAGCACCCAATCCAAACGATTAATCATCTTTCATATTTGTCGATCTACCCCTACTTCTCTTAATACTTCAAAACAACCTTTCTTTTTAATCGTATTCCTAATTCTCTAAATTGCACTTCCTTCAAAAAATTACCCCTATTTTTTAACTTCTGTGATAGGTTGACTTTTGCATCACCCAATCCAAATGATTCACAATCTTTTATATTTGTCGATTTACCCCTACTACGCTTAAACTACCCATATTTCTCTTAGTACTTTAGAACAATTCTTCTTTTTAATCCTACCTGTAATTCTCTAAATAGCCTTTACTTCCAACAATTACGCCTATCTTTTTACTACTTTGAAGTGTTGGTTTTCGCAGCACCCAATCCAAACGATTCATAATCTTTCATATTCGTCGATCTATCCCTACTATGCTTTAACTACCCCTACTTATCTTAATACTTCAAAACAGTCCTTCTTCTTAATCCTACCACTAATTCTCTAAATATCGCTTATTCCAACATTTACCCCTAATTTTTAACTATTGTGAAGGGTTTGTTTTTGCAGCACCTAATCTAAATGATTCATCATCTTTCATATTTGACGATCTAACCCTACTATGCTTAATCTACAACTACTTCTTTTAATACTTCAAAATAGCTATTCTTTTTAATCCTACTCCTAATTCTCTAAATAGCATTAGTTCCAACAATAACTTCTATTTTTAAACTTGTGTGAAGGGTTTGTTTTTGCAGCACCCAGTCCTAATGGTTCATCATATTTCATATTTATCGATCTACCCCTACTATGCTTAAACTACCCCAACTTCTCTTAATACTTCAAAACAATTACCCCTATTTTTTAACAACTGTGAAGGGTTGGTTTTTGCAGCACCAATCCAAACGATTCAACATATTTCATATTTGTGGATCAACCCCTACTATTCCTGAACTACCCCTTCTTCTCTTAGTACTTCAAAATAGCCATTCTTTATAATCCTACCCCTAATTCTCTAAATAGCCCTTACATCAAACAATTACCCCAGTTTTTTAACAACTGTGAAGAGTTGGATTTTGCAACACCAAATCCAAATGATTCATCATCTTTCATATTTGTCGATCAGCCCCTGCTATGCTTAAACTACCCCTACTTCTTTTAGTACTTCAAAACAGCCCTTCTTTTTAATACTACCCCTAATTCTCTGAATAGCCATTACTTCCAACAATTACGCCTATTTTTTAACTACTGTGAAGGGTTGGTATTTGCAGAACCCAATCCAAACGATTCATCATCTTTTATATTTGTCAGTCTACCCCTACTTCTCTTCATATTACAAAACAACCCTTTTTTCAATCCTACCACTAATTCTCTAAATAGCCAGTACTTCGAAAAATTACGGCTATTTTTAACTACTATGAAGGGTTGATTTATGCAACACCCAATCCAAACGATTCATTATCTTTCATATTTGTCGATCTACCCCTACTATGCTTAAACTACCCCTACTTCTCTCAATACTTCAAAACAACCCTTCTTTTTAATCCTACCCCTAATTCTCTAAGTAACCCTTACATCCAACAATCACCCTTATTTCTTAATTATTGAGAAGGATTGGTTTTTGTAGCACCTAATCCAAATGATTCATCATCTTTCATATTTGTCGATCTACCCCTACTATGCTTAAACTATGCCAACTTCTGTTAATACTTCAAAACAGTTAGCCTGATTTTTTATCTACTATGAAGGGTTGGTTTTTGCATCACCCAATCCAAATGATCCATCGTCTTTCATATTTGGCGATCTAGCCATACTATGGTTAAACAACCCCTACTTCTCTTGAAACTTCAAAACAACCCTTCTTTCTAATCCTCCCTCTAATTCTCTAAACAGCCCTTCCTTCCACCAATTACCCCTATTTTTTATCTACTGCGAAGGTTTGGTGTTTGAAGCACCTAGTCCAAATGATTCATCATCTTTAATATATTGTTGATCTACCCCAACTATGCTTAACTACCCCTACTTGTCTTAGTACTTCAAAACAGCCCATTTTTTTATACCTACCTCTAATTCCCTAGACAACCCTTCATTCCACAAATTACCCCTACTTTTTAACTACTGTGAAGGGTTGGTTTTTGAAGCACCTAGTCCAAATGATTCATCATCTTTCATATTTGTCGATCTACACCTACTATCCTTAAATTATTGTCTTAATACTTCTAAACAATCCTTCTTTTTAATCCTACCCCTAATTCTCTAAATAGCCCTTACTTTCAAAAATTACGGCTATCTTTTTACTACTGTGAAGGGATGATTTTTGCAGAACCCAATCCAAATGATTCATCATCTTTCATATTTGTTGATTTACCCCTTCTATGCTTAAACTACCCCTACTTTTCTTAATACTCCAAAACAGCTCTTCTTTTTTATCCTACTCCAAATTCTCTAAATTGCCCTTACTTCCAACAATTACCCCTATTTTTTTTATCTTCTTTGAAGGGTTGGTTTGTAATCCTACCCCTAATACTCTAAATAGCCCTTATTTCCAATGTGAAGAATTGGTTTTAGCAGCACCCAATCCAAACGGCTCATCATCTTTTATATTTTTCGATCTACCCCTACTATGATTAAACTACCCCGACTTCTCTTATTACTTCAAAACAGTCATTCTTTTTGATCCTACCCCTAATTCTCTAAATAGCCCTTATTTCAAACAATTATCCCTATTTTTTAACTATTGTGAAGGGTTGGTTTTTGCAGCACCAAATCTAAATGATTCATTATCTTTCATATTTGTCGATCTACCCCTACTTCGCTTTAACTACCCTTACTTTTCTTAATACTTCAAAACAGCTATTCTTCTTAATCCTACCCCTAAATCTATAAATAGCCATTACTTCAAACAATTACCCTTATTTTTTTATTCTGTGAAGGGTTGGTTTGTGCAGCACCCAATCCAAATGATTTATCGTCTTTCATATTTGTCGATCTACAACTACTATGCCGCAACTACCCCTACTTCTCCTAATGCTTCAAAGCAACCATTCTTTTTAATCCTACCCCTAATTCTCTAAGTAGCCCTTCCTTCCAACAAATACCCCTATTTTTTAACTACTGCAAAGGGTTGGTTTTTGCAGCACACAATCCAAATGATTCGTCATCTTTCATATTTGTCGATCTACCCCTACTATGCTTAAACTACCCCTACTTCTCTTAATATTTCAAAATAACCCTTCTTTTTAATCCTACCCCTAATTGTTTAAGTAACCCTTACTTCCAACAGTTACCCCTAATTTTTAACCACTGTGAAGGGTGTGTTTTTGCAGCTCCCAATCCAAATGATTCATCGTCTTTCATATTTGTCGATCTAGCCCTACTATGCATAAAATAACCCTACCTCTCTTGATACTTCTAAATGTTACCCCTATTTTTTAACTACTGTGAAGGGTTGGTTTTTGCAGCACCAAACCCAAGCGAATCATCATCTTTCATATTTGTCGATCTACCCCTACTATGCTTAAGCAACCCCTACTTCTCTTAATACTTCAAAGCAACCCCTACTTCTCTTAATACTTCAAAGCAACCCTTCTTTTTAATCCTACCCCTAATTCTCTAAACAGCCCTTCCTTCCAACAATTACGCCTATTTTTTAACTACTGTGAACGGTTGGGTTTTGAAGCACCCAATCAAAATGATTCATTATATTTCATATTTGTCTATATACCACTACTATGATTAAACTACCCCTACTTCTCTTAATACTTCAAAACAGCTATTCTTTTTAATCCTACCCCTAATTCTCTAAATAGCCCTTACTTCCAACAATTACGCCCATTTTTTAACTACTATGAAGGGTAGGTTTTAGCAGCACCCAATCCAAATGATTCATCATCTTTCATATTTGTCGATCTACCCCTACTATACTTAATCTACCCCTACTTCTTTTAATACTTCAAAACAGTTACCACTATTTTTAAACAACTATGACGGGTTGGTGTTTGCAGCACACAATCCAAACGATTCATCATAATTCATATTTGTGGATCTACCCCTACTAAGATTAAACTACCACTACTTCACTCAATACTTAAAACAACCCTTTTTTTAATCCTACCCCAAATTCTATAAATAGACCTTACTTCTAACAATTACACCTATTTTTTAACTATTGTGAAGAGCTGGTTTTTTCAACACCCAATCCATATGATTCATCATCTTTCATATTTGTCGATCAGCCCCTACTATGCTTAAACATCACCAACTTCTCCTATTACTTCAAAATAGCCCTTCTTTTTAATCCTACCCCTAATTCTCTAAATATCCCTTATTCTTACAATTACCCCTATTTTTTAACTACTGTGAAGGGTTGGTTTTTACAGCACCCAATCCAAATGATTCATCATCTTTCATATTTGTCGATCTACCCCTATTATTCTTAAACTACACCTACTTCTCTTAATACTTCAAAACAGCCCTTTTTTTTAATCCTACCCCTAATTATCTAAATATCCCTCATATCCAACAATTACCCCTATTTTTTAACTACTGTGAAGTGTTGGTTTTTGCAACACTCAATCCAAATGATTCGTCATCTTACAAATTTGTCGATCTACCCCTACTATGCTTAAACTACCCCTACTTCTCTTAATACTTCAAAACAGTTACCCCTAGTTTTTAACTACTGTGAAGGGTTGGTTTTTGTAGCACACAATCCAAACGATTCATCATCTTTCATATTTGTCGATCTACCCCTACTATGCTTAAACAACCCCTACTTCTCTTAATACTTTAAAATAACTCATCTTTTTAATCATACCCCTAATTCTCTATACAGCCCTTCCTTCCAACAATTACCCGTATTTTTTAACTATTGTGTAGGGTTAGTTTTTGAAGCACCTAATCTAAATGATTCATAATCTTTCATATTTGTCGATCTACCCTACTATGCTTAAACTACCCTTACTGGTCTTAATACTTCGAAACAGACTTTCTTTTTAATCATCCCCTTAATTCTCTAAATAGTCCGTACTTCCAAAAATTATGCCTATTTTTTAGTACTGTGAAGGGTTGGTTTTTTCAGCACCCAATCCAAATGATTCATAGTGTTTCATATTTGTTTATCTACCGCTACTTTGCTTAAACTACCCATACTTCTCCTAATACTTCAAAACAACCATTTATTTTAATCCCGAATTCTCGAAATAGCCCTTAATTCCAACTATTTCCCCTATTTTTCAACTACTGTGAAGGGTTGGTTTTTGCAGCACCCAATCCAAACGATTCATCATCTTTCACATTTGTCGATCTACCCCTACTGTGCTTAAACTACACCTACTTCTATTAATACTTTAAAACAACCCTTTTTTTAATCTTACTTCTAATTCTCTAAATAGCCCTTACTTCTAACAATTACCCCTATTTTTTAGCTTTTCTGAAGGGACAATTTTTGCTGCACCCAATCCAAATGATTCATCAACTTTCATATTTTTCGATCTACCCGTACTATGCTTAAACTACCCCTACTTCTCTTAATACTTAAAAACAGCCCATCTTTTTAATCCTACCTCGAATTCTCTAAATAGCCCTTACTTCCAATGTGAAGTATTGGTTTTTCCAGCACCCAATCCAAACGATTAATCATCTTTCATATTTGTCGATCTACCCCTACTTCTCTTAATACTTCAAAACAACCTTTCTTTTTAATCGTATTCCTAATTCTCTAAATTGCACTTCCTTCAAAAAATTACCCCTATTTTTTAACTCCTGTGATAGGTTGACTTTTGCATCACCCAATCCAAATGATTCACAATCTTTTATATTTGTCGATTTACCCGTACTACGCTTAAACTACCCATATTTCTCTTAGTACTTTAGAACAATTCTTCTTTTTAATCCTACCTGTAATTCTCTAAATAGCCTTTACTTCCAACAATTACGCCTATCTTTTTACTACTTTGAAGTGTTGGTTTTCGCAGCACCCAATCCAAACGATTCATAATCTTTCATATTCGTCGATCTATCCCTACTATGCTTTAACTACCCCTACTTATCTTAATACTTCAAAACAGTCCTTCTTTTTAATCCTACCACTAATTCTCTAAATATCGCTTATTCCAACATTTACCCCTAATTTTTAACTATTGTGAAGGGTTTGTTTTTGTAGCACCTAATCTAAATGATTCATCATCTTTCATATTTGACGATCTAACCCTACTATGCTTAATCTACAACTACTTCTTTTAATACTTCAAAATAGCTATTCTTTTTAATCCTACTCCTAATTCTCTAAATAGCATTAGTTCCAACAATAACTTCTATTTTTAAACTTGTGTGAAGGGTTTGTTTTTGCAGCACCCAGTCCTAATGGTTCATCATCTTTCATATTTATCGATCTACCCCTACTATGCTTAAACTACCCCAACTTCTCTTAATACTTCAAAACAATTACCCCTATTTTTTAACAACTGTGAAGGGTTGGTTTTTGCAGCACCAATCCAAACGATTCAACATATTTCATATTTGTGGATCAACCCCTACTATTCCTGAACTACCCCTTCTTCTCTTAGTACTTCAAAATAGCCATTCTTTATAATCCTACCCCTAATTCTCTAAATAGCCCTTACATCAAACAATTACCCCAGTTTTTTAACAGCTGTGAAGAGTTGGATTTTGCAGCACCAAATCCAAATGATTCATCATCTTTCATATTTGTCGATCAGCCCCTGCTATGCTTAAACTACCCCTACTTCTTTTAGTACTTCAAAACAGCCCTTCTTTTTAATACTACCCCTAATTCTCTGAATAGCCATTACTTCCAACAATTACGCCTATTTTTTAACTACTGTGAAGGGTTGGTATTTGCAGAACCCAATCCAAACGATTCATCATCTTTTATATTTGTCAGTCTACCCCTACTTCTCTTCATATTACAAAACAACCCTTTTTTCAATCCTACCACTAATTCTCTAAATAGCCAGTACTTCCAAAAATTACGGCTATTTTTAACTACTATGAAGGGTTGATTTATGCAACACCCAATCCAAACGATTCATTATCTTTCATATTTGTCGATCTACCCCTACTATGCTTAAACTACCCCTACTTCTCTCAATACTTCAAAACAACCCTTCTTTTTAATCCTACCCCTAATTCTCTAAGTAACCCTTACATCCAACAATCACCCTTATTTCTTAATTATTGAGAAGGATTGGTTTTTGTAGCACCCAATCCAAATGATTCATCATCTTTCATATTTGTCGATCTACCCCTACTATTCTTAAACTATGCCAACTTCTGTTAATACTTCAAAACAGTTAGCCTGATTTTTTATCTACTATGAAGGGTTGGTTTTTGCATCACCCAATCCAAATGATCCATCGTCTTTCATATTTGGCGATCTAGCCATACTATTGTTAAACAACCCCTACTTCTCTTGAAACTTCAAAACAACCCTTCTTTCTAATCCTCCCTCTAATTCTCTAAACAGCCCTTCCTTCCACCAATTACCCCTATTTTTTATCTACTGCGAAGGTTTGGTGTTTGAAGCACCTAGTCCAAATGATTCATCATCTTTAATATATTGTTGATCTACCCCAACTATGCTTAACTACCCCTACTTGTCTTAGTACTTCAAAACAGCCCATTTTTTTATACCTACCTCTAATTCCCTAGACAACCCTTCATTCCACAAATTACCCCTACTTTTTAACTACTGTGAAGGGTTGGTTTTTGAAGCACCTAGTCCAAATGATTCATCATCTTTCATATTTGTCGATCTACACCTACTATCCTTAAATTATTGTCTTAATACTTCTAAACAATCCTTCTTTTTAATCCTACCCCTAATTCTCTAAATAGCCCTTACTTTCAAAAATTACGGCTATCTTTTTACTACTGTGAAGGGTTGATTTTTGCAGAACCCAATCCAAATGATTCATCATCTTTCATATTTGTCGATTTACCCCTTCTATGCTTAAACTACCCCTACTTTTCTTAATACTCCAAAACAGCTCTTCTTTTTTATCCTACTCCAAATTCTCTAAATTGCCCTTACTTCCAACAATTACCCCTATTTTTTTTATCTTATTTGAAGGGTTGGTTTGTAATCCTACCCCTAATACTTTAAATAGCCCTTATTTCCAATGTGAAGAATTGGTTTTAGCAGCACCCAATCCAAACGACTCATTATCTTTTATATTTTTCGATCTACCCCTACTATGATTAAACTACCCCGACTTCTCTTATTACTTCAAAACAGTCATTCTTCTTAATCCTACCCCTAATTCTCTAAATAGCCCTTATTTCAAACAATTATCCCAATTTTTTAACTATTGTGAAGGGTTGGTTTTTGCAGCACCAAATCTAAATGATTCATTATCTTTCATATTTGTCGATCTACCCCTACTTCGCTTTAACTACCCTTACTTCTCTTAATACTTCAAAACAGCTATTCTTCTTAATCCTACCCCTAAATCTATAAATAGCCATTACTTCAAACAATTACCCTTATTTTTTTACTTCTGTGAAGGGTTGGTTTGTGCAGCACCCAATCCAAATGATTTATCGTCTTTCATATTTGTCGATCTACAACTACTATGCCGCAACTACCCTTACTTCTCCTAATGCTTCAAAGCAACCATTCTTTTTAATCCTACCCCTAATTCTCTAAGTAGCCCTTCCTTCCAACAAATACCCCTATTTTTTAACTTCTGTAATGGGTTGGTTTTTGCAGCACCCAATCCAAACGATTCATCATCTTTCATATTTGTCGATCTACCCCTACTACTCTAAAAGTACACCTATTTCTCTTAATATTTCAAAACAACCCCTAACTTTTATTATTGTTATCCTTAATTCATTACTTTATTCATTTATTTCGCATTATTCATTTCTTTTTTTGTAAATCAATTATCATTCTACTACTACAAAGGGTTCGTTTTTGCAGCACCCATTCCAAACGATTCATCATCTTTCTTATTTGTCGATCTACCCCTACATGCTTAAACAACCCCTACTTCTCTTAATACTTCAATACAACCCTTCTTTTAATCCTGACCCTAATTCTCTAAATAACCCTACCACAATTACCCCTATTTTTTAACTTCTGTATAGGGTTGGTTATTTCAACACACAATCCAAATGATTCATCATCTTTCATATTTGTCGATCTACCCCCACTTCTCTTAATACTTCAAAAACAACCCTTGTTTTTAATCCAAACACTAATTCTCTATACAACCCTTACTTCCAACAATTTCGCCTAGCTTTTTCCTACTATGAAGGGTTGGTTTTTGTAGCACCTAGTCCAAATGATTCATCATCTTTCATATTTGTCGATCTACCTCTACTATGCCTAAACTACCCCTACTACTCTTAATACTTAAAAACAACCCTTCTTTTTAATACTACCCCTAATCCTCTAAATAGCCCTTACTTCCAAAAATTACCCCTATTTTTTAACTTCTATGAACGGTTGGTTTTTGCAGCACCTAATCCAAATGATTCATCATCTTTTATATTTGTCGATCTACCCCTACTATGCCGCAACCACCCCTACTTCTCCTAATGCTTCAAAATGACCCTTCTTTTTGATCCCACCACTAATTCCCTAATTAGCCCTTCCTTCCAACAAATACCCCTATTTTTTAACTTCTATGATGGGTTGGTTTTTGCAGAACCCAATCCAAATGATTTATCATCTTTCATATTTATCGATCTATTCCTACTATGCTTAAACTTCCGCTACTTCTCTTCATACTTCAAAACAGTTCTTCTTTTATATCCTACTCCTAATTACCTAAATAGCCCTTACTTCCAACAATTACCCCTATCTTTTTGCTACTGTGAAGGGTTGGTTTTTGCAGCACCCGATCTAAACGATTCGTCATCTTTAATATTTGTCGATCCACCCCTACTATGCTTAAACAATCCCTACATTTCTTAATACTTCAAAACAACCCTTCTTTTTAATCCTACCCCTGATTCTCTAAATAGCTCTTACTTCCAACAATTACCCCCTACTTTTATTATTGTTTTGCTTTATTCATTTCTTTTTTCATTTATTTTACATTGTATATTTCTTTCTTTGTAAACAAATTATCATTCTACTTCTACGAAGCGTTGGTTTTTGTAGCATCCAATCTAAACGATTCATCATCTTTCATATTTGTTGACCTACCCCTACTATGCTTAAACTACCCCTACTTCTCTTAGTACTTCAAAACAGTCCTTCTTTTTAATCCTCCTGCTAATTCTCTAAATAGCCATTCGTTCCAACAATTACCCCTATTTTTTTACTACTGTGAATATATTTTTTTTGTTTTTTTTGCAGCACCCAATCCAAACGATTCACCATCTTTCATATTTTTTGATCTACCTGTACTTCGCTTAAACTACCACCTAACTTTTATTATTCTTTTCCTTAAATCATTTCTTTATTCATTTATTTTGCATTATTCAATTTTTTCTTTGCAAACCAATTTTAATTCTGCTACTATGAAGGGTTCGTTTTTGCAGCATCCAATCCAAATGATTCATCATCTTTCATATTTTTCGATCTACCCCTACTATTTTTAAACAACCCCTAATTCTCTTAATTCTTCAAAACAACCCTTCTTTTTAATCCTACCCCTAATTCTCTAAATAGCCCTTCAAACAATTACCCCTATTTTTTAACTTTTATGAAGGGTTGGTTTTTGTAGCACACAATTCAAACGGTTCATCATATTTCATATCTGTCGATCTACCCCTACTTCTCTTAATACTTCAAAACAACCCTTCTTTTTAATCCAACCTGTAATTCTATAAACAACCCTTACATCCAATAATTTTGCGCCTATCATTTTCCTATTATGAAGGGTTGGTTATTGCACAACCCTATCCAAATGATTCATCTTCTTTCATATTTATCGATCTACCCCTACTATGCCTAAACTACCCCTACTTCTCTTAATACTTCAAAACAACCCTCCAATTTAATACTACACCTAGTTCTCAAAATAGCCCTTACTTCCAACAATTACACCTATTTTTTAACTTCTGCAAAGGGTTGGTTTTTGCAGCACCCAATCAAAATGATTCATCATCTTTCATATTTGTCGATCTACCCCTACTATGCCTAAACTAGCCCTACTTCTCTTCATACTTCAAAACAACCTTTCTTTTTAATCCTACCTCTAATTCTCTAAATAGCCTTACTTCCCATGATTACCCCTAGTTTTTAACTTCTATGAAGGGTTGGTTTTTGCAGCACACAATCCAAAAGATTCATCATCTTTCATATTTGTCGATCCAATCTAAATAATTCATCATCTTTCATATTTTTCGATCTGTCCCTACTATGCTTAAACTTCCCATATTTCCCTTAATACTTCAAAGCAACCCTTCTTTTCAATCCTACCCCTAATTCTCTAAATAGTCCTTACTTACAACAATTAGGCCGATCTTTTTACTACTGTGAAGGGTTGTTTTTGCAACACCCAATACAAACGATTAATAATATTTCATATTTATTGATCTAACTCTACTATGCTTAACTACCTCTAATTCACTTATTATTTCAAAACAACCCTTCTTCTTAATTCTACCCCTAACTCTTTAAATAGCCTTTACTTCAAATAATTACCCTATTTTTTAACTAATATGAAGGGACGGTTTTTGCAGCACACAATCCAAATGATTCATCATCTTTCATATTTGTTGATCTACCCCTACTATGTTTAAACCACCCTTACTTCTCTTAATACTTCAAAACAGTACTTATTTTTAATCACATCCGTAATTCTTTAAATAGCCATTCCTTCCAACAATTACCCCTATTTTTTAACTTTTGTGAAGGGTTGGTTTTTGCAGCACCCTATCCAGACGATTCATAATCTTTCATATTTTTCGATCCACCCCTACTATGCTTTAACTACCCCTACTTCTATTAATACTTCAAAACAACCCTTCTTTTTTGTCCTACCCCTAATTCTCTAAACAAACATTACTTCCTACAATTAAGCCTGTCTTTTTACTACTGTGAAGGGTTGGTTTTTGCAGCACCCAATCCCAACAATTAATAATATATGATATTTGTCGATATACACCTACTATGCTTAAACTACCCCTACTTCTCTTAATACTTCAAAATAATCCTTCTTTTTAATCCTACCCCTAATTCTTTAAATAGCCCTTACTTCCAACAATTACCCTATTTTTTAACTACTGTGAAGGGTTGGTATTTGCAGAACCCAATCCATACGATTCATCATCTTTTGTCGATCTACCCCTACAATGCTAAAACTACCAATACTTCTGTTAATACTTCAAAACATCACTTCTTTTTAATCCTATCCCTAATTCTCTAAATAGCCCTTACTTCCAACAAGTACTGTTATTTTTTAAGTACTATGAAGGGTTGGTTTTGCAGCTCCCAATCCAAACGATTCATCATCTTTTATATTTTTCGATCTACTCCTACTATTCTTAAACTACCCCTACTTCTCTTAGTACTTCTAAACATCCCTTCTTTCCAATCCTACGCCTAATTCTCTAGATAGCCCTTACTTCCAACAATTACCCCTATTTCTTATCTACTGTGAAGGGTTGGTTTTCGTAGCACCCAATCCAAATGATTCATCATCTTTCATATTAGTCAATCTACCCCTACTGTGCTTAAACTATGCCTACTTCTCTTAATACTTTAAAACCGTCCTTCTTTTTAATCCTATCCCTAATTCTATAAATAGCCCTTACTTCCAACAATTACCCCTATTTTTTAACTTCTGTGATGGGTTGGTTTTTTTGCAGCACCCAATCCAAACGGTTCGCAATTTTTCATATTTGTCGATCTACCCCTACTATGCTTAAACTACCCAAACTTCTCTTAATACTTCAAAACAATCCTTATTTTTAATCCTATCCCTAATTCTCTAAATAGCCCTAACTTCCAACAATTACGCCTATCTTTTTACAATTGTAAAGGGTGAGTGTTAGCCCACTTTGTGAACTGGGCAACACAAAGTCAAGATGTGAAATATTGAAGAGCTTGAAAAACACTGAAGCGGGTCGGATCGGAGCAGTGTTGCGGTTCGGGGATGATAAAATCTGCTATTCGGATCGGTGAACTATTGTTGTTGGACTCAGAGAGGCACGTCTGTTCGGATCGAACAACAACCTATTTCCAGCTGCAGCGGAGAGCAACAGATCTGAGCGGAGCGGAGTAAAAACAGGTATTAGTCCTAAGTCAATCCGGGTCGGATCGGGTACTCCGATCCGAACCCCTTGTGCATACCTTTCCGACCAGAGCCTGTCTTCCACGTCACTCTCTTGCATGAGCGCCTGGTTATTCGGATCGGCTATGACCAGATCCTACCCACAACGTCCACTACTCTGATGCGTTGTCAACATAGAAATTCATCCGAACCCGAGGCTGATGGGATGGATGACACGTGGCTCCGATCCGGATCGGGTTCTGAGCAAATTCTCACCTATAAATACCCCGTCTGGAGACAAAGAAAAGGATCTTTTTTCTGGCACTTTGAGAGTTCAACCACCTTCATAACCCGAATTCCAGCACTTCCGGAAAATCCAAATCTTCTTTCATTATTTGTTTTTAGACAATTGAGTGATTGTAAGTGAGTTGTGAGAGAAATCAAGTGAATATTTCATTGTATTTGCAACTAAATCATCGAAAATAGTGAAAGACAAGTGGACGTAGGCATTCCTTCGCTGAACCACTATAAATCCTGTGTGTTTATTCTTATTTTTGATCTCATTTCATTTTGCTTTTAATCAGTTTGGGTGTTAGAACCACTTTTTGGTCTAACATTTTGGTGCTTTCACTGAGAACTCATCTGAATTCTTTGTTTTTCGGGATTATCATTCTACTTTTTGGACCGTTGAGTTCAAAGAAGTTAATCCTCAAGTTTCAACGCCCTTGGATATTTGTTGAAGTGATTGTCGAAGAACCATGGCCAAAGGAAAAGGCAAAGAAGTTCAATCTGGTCGAGGAAATGGAGCTGGCGAAGATCAGCAGAATGCGGTTGTGACAAGGTCTCGTGGGCAGAGTTCAGCAACAGGACGAACCGATGCAGGAAATCCGAACCGCTTCCAGGGGGAGAGCTCCGATCCGATCCGTGTAGGAGATTCTGAAGCAGTGCATTCCCCCAATCTGAACCGACCCGAGCAACTTGCCATGTACCGACCCGACCAGGCTCCCCAGCTCCAAACCGACCAGATATCCCATCTCCGATCCGATCCGACTCTTAGTGATGTTGGAACCTCTACTCGAGTCCCTACAAATGCTCCGATTCCAGCCACCAGGGTCGGTGATCAGGTCAATCCATCTGCGCCCATTACTCAAGGAGATTTCTCGCGTTTACTTGACATGCTTGAGAGTACTATGGAGGCTATGAAAGTCCACGAGCGCACTAATCTCATGATGTAGGAAAATATGAGGCTCATGAGCAGGGAGATTAGCGAACTCCGTCGACAGAGAACCCCATCACCGGTTCGTCACACACCAGTGGATCAGTCTTCATCTTCCGAGGAAGAGCGGCCCCGTGAACGAAGGCCGCTCGAACGACCTCAGAATGTGGAGCTGCTGACATTCGGATCTTTGGGGTCTCGCGAGGATATTGCACGAGCACTAGGAAACTATGATCCCACTCGGGGTCAAAGGCTCCGGTCCCCTCCTCCCGAGATCGACCGGGAGCGTAAGGAATGGAATAGAGAAGAAGCAGCTCGAAGAACAAGGGCATCTCCTGAACAAGAGCCCAGAAGGAACCCGGATACTAGGGACAGGGAACCTGAACGACCCCTAACTAATGCTGATGTACAGGCAATGGTGTGCCAGATCATGTCCGAGAGCCCGAACTATACAAATGAAGATTATGGCATTGAGCGAAGCCATACTCCTTTCACCGACGATATCCTCGACTTCCAGTTTCCCCGGCGTTTTAACCTGCCACAGATGGACAAGTACAAAGGGAGAACAGATCCGGGACAGCATTTGATGCGATACTCGTGGCTCATGAATGCTGTTGCTGCCCCTGATGAAGTGAAGTGTAAAGCATTCCCGATCTATTTAGAAGATGTGGCGCTGTTCTGGTTTACACGACTTCCCCCTCGTTCGGTTTCGAATTACAGGGAACTAAGCGAACGTTTTATGAATCAGTTCCGACTCCATACCTGAAAGTCCAAAACTGTTATTGAATTATCAAGAATTAAGCAGGCGCCAGGAGAGTCTTTGAGGTCGTATCTTGACCGTTTTAACTTAGCTGTGACTGAAGTTAGTGACCCTCATGAGCCCACCATTCTGATGGCATTAAAAGAAGGAGTCGATCCTGAATCCGAGTTCGGGGATTACCTTTCTGGGAAGACACCCTCCACAAGAGAGATATTCTATGAAAAACCCGATATTTATTTAAGACGAGAGGAGGCCAGGGCAAACCGAAAGAGAAAGTCTGAAGCGGCTTCAAAAGAAAATGTGCAGAGTAACATCGCCGTGAAGCAGTCTGGGGTAAGTTCCGGAAAGGTTGAAGTAAATGTGGGAAACAAGGGTGGAAACAACAATGCTGGAAACGGGGGCAACAACAATAACCGTAATGCGAACGGTAACAGAAAAAATAGAAATAGGGGAAGTGATCCTAACAAAAGACCCGATTCAAGACCTACGAAAATTATACACCATTGAACGACACCCTAGAGAATATTTACCTGGATACGTACAACATTTTGCAATATAAAAGACCACCACCTCGTGACTTGACAGAGAAAAAATGGCAACTGGGAAGTTTTGTTTGTTTCATGGAACTCATGGGCATTCAACCAATGAATGTCGGCATTTGAGAGATGTGATTGACAAGCTGCTGCATGAAGGGAAGTTGGATGACTACAAGGTTGCCCCGAGGGACAGGGGGCAAGGAGAGCAGGCACCAAAACAGATTCTACCTGCTCCCAAGCCTACAGCGCAGCAGAAAGGCAAGGGAATTGTTATCAACTCCATAGTGGGTGGACCTCACCCAGCAATCCGTAGCTTTAGAGTAATGGATCAATATGTAAATGCTGCCAAGCACGTAGATGTGAATGAAGGTGATGATTTGGAAGATATCGCCCCCATAAAACAAAAGAAGACCATGTTTGACGACGTGGTATTCCGCAGCAGAGATAATACTGGGATCCAATCACCCACTGATGATCTGTTGGTTATTACTACCACCATTGGGCCGGCCTTGGTTCATAAGGTATTAGTAGACAATGGAAGTTCTGTCAATATTTTTTTTAAAAAGTCATTCGATCAGATGAAGCTTGAATCTGAAGATTTGAAGCCATGTGAAGGATGGATCAGAGGGTTCAACGGGGCGTCAACAGCCCCCATGGGGTACATAGAATTGCCCGTGACCTTGGGGCAAGGAGAACGCAGAAGAGTGCAGATGCTTCAGTTCGTAGTATTGGACGTAGATTCGCCTTATAATGCATTTTTGGGGAGGCCTGCCCTTGCTGAATTCAGAGCTTGTATCGCCCCTTGGTGTTTATTGCTTAAGTTCCCAACCAAAGTCGGAACTGGAGTAATGAGAGGGGATCAAGTTTCCGGACGGGCCTGCTATGTTGCCGAATTAAAGATGTTGATGAAAGGACTTAACATCGAGAGTAAAGATGCCTCGCCTCCCCCAAATGGGGGCTCGGCGTAGCAATTAGAGAGATCGACCCCGAAAGAGTTGCTCAAAGGAACGCCTGAAGACCTGGATCCCAGAAAAGACGAGGAACCAGAGACTAAAAATGCAACTCCTAATGAAGCGACAGTGGAAATTCTCATTGATGAAGCTGATCCAACAAGAATTTTGAAGATTGGGTCTCAATTGGATCCACGTCGGGCCAAAGAACTAACGGAATTTTTGAAGGCGAACTTAGACGTGTTTGCCTGGACCCACGCTGACATGTGTGGGATATCGCCATCCATCATAAGTCACACACTAAATGTAAACCAGAAACATCCGCCTGTGAAGCAGAAGAGACGTATGCTGGGCCCAGAGAGGTCGGCTGCTCTCAAAGAGGAAGTGGAGAAGCTGAAGCAGAACGGATTTATTCGAGATTCGACATATCCCGACTGGATATCGAATCCTGTCTTGGTAAATAAGCCGAATGGAAAGTGGCGGACTTGCATCGATTTTTCAGATTTGAACAAAGCTTGCCCAAAAGATAGTTTTCCACTTCCCAGGATTGACCAGCTTGTAGATTCGACAGCAGGTCATGAACTTTTCTCTTTCATGGATGCATATTCTGGGTACAACCAGATTCCGATGCATGTTCCAGATCAAGAACATACGAGCTTCATTACAAATTTGGGGTTGTATTGTTATGTTGTAATGCCATTCGGATTGAAAAACGCTGGAGCCACTTATCAGCGCTTGGTGAACAGAATGTTTTATAATCAAATAGGGAAGACTATGGAAGTTTACGTGGATGATATGCTTGTCAAATCGAAACAGTCCTCCATCCATACGCAAGACTTGGCGGAAATGTTTGGTATCCTACGAAAGTATCGGATGAAATTTAATCCTTTGAAATGCTCATTTGGAGTGGCATCGGGAAAGTTCCTAGGCTTCATTGTGAGCTCCCGTGGAATTGAAATCAATCCTAGCCAAATAGCAGCGATTAGAAACATTGAAGAGCCGAGAAGAATTAAAGATGTCCAAAGTCTTGCAGGGAAAGTAGCCGCGTTGAGTAGATTCATCTCCAAAGCCATAGACAAGTGCGTTCCATTTTTTGATTTGATTAAAAGGGGAAAGAAAAACTTTGAGTGGACTCCGGACTATGTGGAGGCCTTTCGAAATTTACTGGAACTGCTAGAGAAACCGCCGATTTTGTCAAAGCCAGTGGATCACGAAGAATTGTTTGTTTACTTGGCAGTCTCGGCTAACGCCGTTAGCACAGCCCTGGTACGAGGAGAAGACAAAGTACAAAGGCCAGTGTATTATGTAAGCAAGAAATTAGCAGTGGTAGAGCGCAACTACCCAAAAATTGAGAAGCTCGCTTACAGCCTCCTAATCGCATCCCGAAAACTTCGTCACTATTTCCAAGCTCATCCAGTAACCATATACAACGACCATCCCTTGAGGCAGGTGTTGCAGAGACCCGAAGCATCGGGAAGGTTGATCAAATGGAATGTAGAATTAAGCCAAATTGATTTAAATTTTCAACCACGAAAGTCGATCAGGGGGCAAGCTCTGGCAGACTTCATTGCGGAGTTCACCATCCCAGAGGAGGAAGTAATTGATGGCAGAGTGGTTAAGTCCGAGGATGAGTTGAAGATCGATCCATGGAAGCTATACACAGACGGAGCTAAGAACGACCGAAGGTCCGGAGCTGGAATCATCTTAGTCACTCCTGAAGGACGGTCGTTATATTACGCTCTACGATTAGAGTTCTCAGCGACTAACAACGACTCTGAATATGAAGCCCTGATTGCCGGGCTGAAGCTTGCTAAAGACCTCGGAATAAAAATGTTGGACATATTCTGTGACTCTAAAATCGTTGTTTGCCAAGTGAGAGAGGAATTTGTGGCTCGGGGACCTCGACTTATCGCTTACCTCAGGAAAGTGAGAGAGCTATTGAGTAGCTTGGAGCGGTACAATATAACACACATCCCAAGAGCCGAAAACCAGAAGGCGGATAGGCTGGCAAAGCTGGCTAGTTCCGACAATCCAGAAGAGACTGAAATAATTCCAATTGAAACGTTGGAATCACCAAGCTTTGAGTCGATGGATGTTGATTTCACTTTCGAAGCGGAATCGGAGAAGGAGTCGGGGATGACCCCAATTAAGAACTTCCTTAAGAATGGGACACTCCCATCGAAGAAGAGTGAGAGAAGGGCTGTAGTTTGCAAGGATACCAGATATGTCATGCAAGATGATACTCTTTATAGGCAAGGATTTTCTATGCCCCTGTTACGATGTATAACACACGACGACATCAAGCGTGTACTAAGAGAAGTGCACGAAGGTGGAGATCATACAGGAGGTAGGACTTTAGCGAAAAAGATATTGCGATACGGATACTTCTGGCCAACAATTAATAAAGATGCAGCTGATTATTCACGATGCTGCGATAAGTGCCAGAGATTCGCCAAAATCCCCAAAGCACCGTTAATAAAGGGTTGGTTTTTGCAGCACCCAATTCAAATGATTCATCATCATTCATATTTGTAGATCTACCCCTACTATGTTTAAACCACACTTACATCTCTTAATACTTCAAAACAGTCCTTATTTTTAATCCTATGCCTAATTCTTTAAATAGACATTCCTTCCAGCAATTACCTCTATTTTTTAACTTCTGTGAAGAGTTAGTTTTTGCAGCACCCAATCCAAATGATTCATCATCTTTCATATTTGTTGATCTACCCCTACTATGTTTAAACCACCCTTACTTCTCTAAATACTTCAAAACAGTCCTTGTTTTTAATCCTATTCCTAATTCTTTAAATAGCCATTCCTTCTAACAATTACCCCTATTTTTTAACTTTTGTGAAGGGTTGGTTTTTGCAGCACCCAATCCAGACGATTCATAATCTTTCATATTTTTCGATCCACCCCTACTATGCTTAAACTATCCCTACTTCTATTAATACTTCAAAACAACCCTTCTTTTTTATTCTACCCCTAATTCTCTAAACAGACCGTACTTCCAACAATTAAGCCTATCTTTTTACTACTGTGAAGGGTTGGTTTTTGCAGCACCCAATCCCAACAACTAATAATCTTTCATATTTGTCGATCTACACCCACTACGCTTAAACTACCCCTACTTCTCTTAATACTTCAAAACAGTCCTTCTTTTTAATCCTACCCCTAATTCTTTAAATAGCCCTTACTTCCAACAATTACCCTATTTTTTGACTACTGTGAAGGGTTGGATTTTGCAGAACCCTATCCAAACGATTCATCATCTTTTATATTTGTCGATCTACCCCTACAATGCTAAAACTACCAATACTTCTGTTAATACTTCAAAACATCACTTCTTTTTAATCCTATCCCTAATTCTCTAAATAGCCCTTACTTCTAACAAGTACCGTTATTTTTTAAATACTATGAAGGGTTGGTTTTTGCAGCTCCCAATCCAAACGATTCATTATCTTTTATATTTTTCGATCTACCCCTACTATTCTTAAACTACCCCTACTTATCTTAGTACTTCAAAACATCCCTTCTTTTCAATCCTACGCCTAATTCTCTAGATAACCCTTACTTCCAACAATTACCCCTATTTTTTATCTACTGTAAAGGGTTGGTTTTCGCAGCACCCAATCCAAATGATTCATCAACTTTCATATTTGTCGATCTAACCCTATTGTGCTTAAACTATGCCTACTTCTCTTAATACTTCAAAACAGTCCTTCTTTTTAATCCTATCCCTAATTCTCTAAATAGCCCTTCCTTCCAACAATTAACCCTATTTTTTAACTTCTGTGATGGGTTGGTTTTTGCAGCACACAATCCAAACGGTTCACAATTTTTCATGTTTGTCGATCTACCCCTACTATGCTTCAACTACCCATACTTCTCTTAATACTTCAAACCAATCCTTCTTTTTAATCCTACCCCTAATTCTCTAAATAGCCCTAACTTCCAACAATTACGCCTCTCTTTTTACAATTGTAAAGGGTGAGTTTTTGTAGCACTCAATCCAAACGACACATAGTCTTTTAAGTTTTTTAACCTACCCCTGCTATGCTTAAACTACACCTACTTCTCTTAATACTTCAAAACAATCCTTTTTTTAGTCCTACCCCTAATTCTCTAAATAGCCTTACTTCCAACAATTTCCCCTATTTTTTAACAATTGTAAAGGGTTGGTTTTTGCAGCACCTAAACTAAATGATTCATCGTTTGTCATATTTGTCGATCTACCCCTACTGTGCTTAAACTACCACTTCTTCTCTTAATACTTCAAAACAGCTATTCTTTCTAATCCTATCCCTAATTTTCTAAATAGCCACCACTTCCAACAATTACCCCTATTTTTTACCTTCTGTGAAGGTCGGTTTTTGCAGCATCCAATTCAAATGATACATCATCATTCATATTTGTAGATCTACCCCTACTATGTTTAAACCACCCTTACTTCTCTTAATACTTCAAAATAGTCCTTATTTTTAATCCGATCCCTAATTCTTTAAATAGCCATTCCTTCCAGCAATTACCTCTATTTTTTAACTTCTATGAAGAGTTGGTTTTTGCAGCACCCAATCCAAATGATTCATCATCTTTCATATTTGTTGATCTACCCCTACTTTGCTTAAACTACCCATACTTCTCTTAATACTTCAAAATAGTCCTTTTTTTAATCTTGGCCTTAATTCTCTAAATAGCCTTTACTTCCAACAATTACCCCTATTTTTTAATTACTATGAAGGGTTGGTTTTTGTATCACCCAAATGATTCGTCATCTTTCATATTTGTCGATCTAACCCTACTATGCTTAAACTACCCCTACTTCTCTTAATACTTCAAAACAGTCTTTCTTTTTAATCCTACCCCTAATTCTCTAAATAGCCCTTCCAAAAATTACGCCTTTCTTTTTACTACCATGAAGGGTTGGTTTTACCAGTAACTAATCCAAACGAATCATAATTATTCAAATTTGTTAATCTACCCCAACTATGCTTTAACTACCCCTACTTCACTTAATACTTCAAAACAGTCCTTTTTTTAATCCTACCCCTAATTCTCTAAATAGCGCTTACTTCCAACAATTACCCCTATTTTTTAACTTTTGTGAAGGGTTGGTTTTTGCAGCACCCAACTTAATGATTCATCATCTTTAATATTTGTCGATCTACCTCTACTTTTCTTAAACTACCCTTACTTCTCTTAATACTTCAAAACATCTATTCTTTTTAATCCAACCACTAATTCTATAAAAAGCTAATACTTCAAACAATTACCCCTACTTTTTAATTTCTATGAAGGGTTGGTTTTTGCAACACCCAATCCAAATGAATCATCATCTTTCATATTTGTCGATCCACTCCTACTATGCTTAAACTACCCCTACTTCACTTAATACTTCAAAACAATCCTTCTTTTTAATCCTACTAATAATTCTCTAAATAGCCCTTACTTATAACAATTACGCCTCTCTTTTTACTCCTGTGAAGGGTTTGTTTTTACAGCACCCAATCCAAACAATTCATAATCTTTCATATTTGTCGACCTACCCCTACAATGTTTAAACTACCACCACTTCTCTTAATCTTCGACACATTCCTTCTTTTTAATCCTACCCTGGATTCTCTAAATAGCCCTTACTTCCAACAATTATGCCTATCTTTTTACTACTGTGAAGGGTTGGTTTTTCCAGCACCAAATCCAAATGATTAATTATCTTTCATATCTGTCGAGCTACCCCTACAATGCTTAAACTACCCCTACTTCTCTTAATACTTCATAGTAGTTCTTCTTTTTAATCCAACCCCTAATTCTCTAAATAGCCCTTACTACCAAAAATTACCCCTATTTTTTAACTACTTTGAAGGGTTGGTTTTTGTAGCACCCAATCCAAACGATTCATCATCTTTCATATTTGTCGATCTACCCTACAATGCTAAAACTACCCCTACTTCTCTTAATACTTCAAAACAACCCTTCTTTTTAATGCTACACCTAATTCTCTAAATAGCCCTTACTTCCGACAATTACCCATATTTTTTATCTTCTCCGAAGGGTTCGTTTTTGTAGCACCAAAACCAAATGATTCATCATCTTTCATATTTGTCGATCTACCCCTACTATGCTTAAAATATTGTTAGTTCTCTTAATACTTCAAAACAGCCCTTCTTTTTAATCCTTCCCCTAATTCTCTAAATAACCCTTGCTTCTAATGTGAAGGATTAGTTTTTGCAACACCCAATTCAAATGATTCATCATCTTTCATATTTGTTGATCTATCCCTACTATGCTTAAATTAACATTACTTCTCTTAATAATTCAAAAAAAAAATTCCTTCTTTTTAATACTATCCCTAATTCTCTAAATAGCCCTTCCTTCCAACAATTACACCTATTTTTTAACTTTTGTGATGGGTTGTTTTTTGCAGCACCCAATCCAAATGACTCGTAATCTTTCATTTTCGTCGATCAACCACTACTATGCTAAAACTACCCATACTTCTGTTAATACTTCAAAACAGTCTTTTTTAATCCTACCCCTAATTTTCTAAATAGCCCTTACTTCCAACAATTATGCCTTTCTTTTTACTACTGTGAAGGGTTGGTTTTTGCAGCGCCTAATCCAAATGACTCATGATCTTTCAAATTTGTTAATCTAGCCCTACAATGCTTATCTACCCCTACTTCTCTTAATACTTCAAAACAGTCCTTTTTAATCCTACCCCTAATTCTCTAAATAGCCTTTACTTCCAACAAATACATCTATTTTTTAACTATTGTGAAGGGTTGGTTTTAGCAGCACCCAATCTAAATGATTCATCATCATTCATATTTGTCGATCTACCCCTACAATGCTTAAACTACCCCTATTTCTCTTCATACTTCAAAACAACCCTTCTTAATAAACCTACCCCTAATTCTCTAAATAGCCCGTACTTCCAACAATTACCCGTATTTTTTATCTTCTGTGAAGGGTTGGTTTTTGCAGCACCCAATCCAAACGATTCATCAACTTTCATATTTGTCGATCTTCCCCTACTGTGCTTAAATTACCCCTACTTCTCTTAATACTTCAAGACAGCTATTCTTTTTAATCTTACCCCTAATTCTCTAAAACGCCCTTCCTTCCAACAATTACCCCTATTTTTTAACTATTGTGAAGGGTTGGTTTTTGAAGTACCCAATCCAAATAATTCTTCATCTTTCATATTTGTCGATATACCCTTAATATGCTTAAACTACCCCAACTTCTCGTAATACTTCAAAATAGCTATTCTTTTTAATCCTACCTCTAATTTTCTATATAGCCCTTACTTCCTACAATTACCCCTATTTTTTAACTACTATGAAGGGTTTGTTTTTGAAGCAACCAATTCATATGATTCATCATCTTTCATATTTGTCGATTTACCCCTACTATGCTTAAACTAGCCCCACTACTCTTAATACTTCAAAACAGTCACCCCTATTTGTTAATAACTGTTAAGGGTTGGTTTTTGCAGCACCCAATTCAAATGATTCATCATATTTCATATTTTTTGATCTACCACAATCCAAAAGAAGGACTGTTTTGAAGTATCAAGAGAAGTTGGGGTACTTTAAGCATATTAGGGGTAGATCGACAAATATGAAAGATGATGAATCATTTGGATTGGGTGCTGCAAAAACCAACCCTTCACAAAAGTTAAAAAATAGGGGTAATTGTTGGAAGTAAGGGCTATTTAGAGAATTAGGGGTAGGATTTAAAAGAAGGGTTGTTTTGAAGTGTTAAGAGAAGTAGGGGTAGTTTATGCATAGTAGGGGTAGATCGACAAATATGAAAGATGATGAATCATTTGAATTGGATACTGCAAAAACCAACCCTTCACAGTAGTTAAAAAATAGGGGTAATTATTGGAAGTAAGGGCTAATTAGAGAATTTGGAGTACAATTAAAAAGAAGGGTTGTTTTGAGGTATTAAAAGAAGTATGGGTATTTTATGCATAGTAGGGGTAGATCGACAAATATAAATGATGATGAATCGTTTGGATTAGGTTCTGCCAAAACCAACCCTTCATAGTAGTAAAAAGATAGGCTTAATTGTTTGACGTAATGGCTATTTATAGAATTAGGTATAGGATTTAAACGAAGGACTGTTTTGAAGTATTAAGAGAAGTAGGGGTAGTTTAAGCATAGTAAGGGTAGAGCAGCAAATATAAAAGATGATGAATCGTTTGGATTGGGTTCTGCAAAAACCAATCCTTCACAACAGTAAATAGATAGGGGTATTTGTTGAAAGGAAGGGCTATTTAGAGAATTAGGGGTAGGATTTAAAAGAAGGACTGTTTTTAAGTATTAAGAGAAGTAGGAGTAGTTTAAGCATAGTAGGGGTAGATCGACAAATATGAAAGGTGATTAATCGTTTGGATTGGGTGCTGCAGAAACCAATCCATCACAATAGTTAATAAATTGGGGTAATTGTTGAAAGGAAGAGCTATTTAGAGAATTAGATGTAGGATTAAAAAGAAGGGTTGTTTTGAAGTATTAAGAGAAGTAGGGGGTAGATTAAGCATAGTAGGGGTAGATCAACAAATATGAAATATGATGAATCATTTGGATTGGGTGCTACAAAAACCAACCCTTCAAAAAAGTTAAAAAAATAGGGGTAATTGTTGGAAGGAAGGGCTGTTTTGAGAATCATGGGTAGGATTAAAAAGAAGGGCAATTTTGAAGTATTAAGATAAGTAGGGGTAGTTTAAGCATAGTAGGGGTAGATCGACAAATATGAAAGATGATGAATCGTTTGGACTAGGTGCTACAAAACCAATCCTCCACAGTAGTCAAAAGGTTGGGATAATTGTTGGAAGTTTAAGAGAAGTAGGGGTAGTTCAAGCATAGTAGGAGTAGATCGACAAATATAAAAGATGATGAATCGTTTGGATTGGGTGCTGCAAAAACCAGTTCTTCACTATTGTTAAAAAATAGGGATAATGGTTGGAAGGAAGGGCTATTAAGAGAATTAGGGGTAGGATTAAAAAGAAGGGCAATTTTGAAGTATTAAGATAAGTAGGGGTAGTTTAAGCATAGTAGGGGTAGATCGACAAATATGAAAGATGATGAATCGTTTGGATTAGGTGCTGCAAAAACCAGTCCTCCACACTAGTGAAAAGGTAGAGGTAATTGTTGGAAGTAAGGGCTATTTAGAGAATTAGGGGCACGATTAAAAAGAAGGGTTGTTTTGAAGTATTAAGAGAAGTAGGGGTAGTTTTAGCATAGTAGGGGTAGATAGACAAATATAAAAGATGATGAATCATTTGGTTTGTGTGCTGCAAAAACCAATTCTTCACAGTAGTAAACAGATAGGGGTAATTGTTGGAAGTAAGGGCTATTTATAGAATCAGGGGTAGTATTTTAAAGAAGTATTGTTTTGAAGTATTAAGAGAAGTAGTGGTAGTTTAAGCAGAGTAGGGGTAGATCGACAAATATGAAAGATGATGAAACGTTTGGATTGGGTGCTACAAAAACCAATCCTTCACAATAGTTAAAAAATAGGTGTAATTGTTGAAAGGAAGGGCTAATTAGGGAATAAGGGGTAGGATTAAAAAGAAGGGATGTTTTGAAGTATTAAGAGAAGTAGGGTTAGATTAAGCATAGTAGGGGTAGATTGACAAATATGAAATATGATGAATCAGTTGGATTGGGTGCTACAAAAACCAACCATTCACAAAAGGTTAAAAATAGGGGTAATTGATGGAAGTAAGGGCCATTTAGATAATTAGTGGTAGGATTAAAAAGAAGAGTTGTTTTAAAGTGGTAAGATAAGTAGGGGTAGTTTATGCATAGTAGGGGTAGATCGACAAATATGAAAGATAATGAATCATTTGGATTAAGTGCTGCAAAAACCAATCCTTCACAATAGTTAAAATATAGGGGTAATTGTTGGAAGTAAGAGCTATTTACGGAATTAGGGGCACGATTAAAAAGAAGGTTTGTTTTGATGTATTAACAGAAGTAGGGGTAGTTTAAGCATAGTAGGGGTAGATAGACAAATATAAAAGATGATGAATCATTCGGTTTGTGTGCTGCAAAAACCAACCTTTCATAGTAGATAAACGACAGGGGTAATTGTTGGAAGTAGGGGCTATTTATAGAATTAAGGGTAGGATTTAAAAGAAGGATTGGTTTGAAGTATTAAGAGATGTAGTGGTAGTTTAAGCAGAGTAGGGGTAGGTCGACAAATATGAAAGATGATGAATTGTTTGGATTGGGTGCTACAAAAACCAATCCTTTACAATAGTAAAAAAATAGGTGTAATTGTTGAAAGGAAGGGCTATTTAGAGAATTACGGGTTGGATTAAAAATAAGGGATGTTTTGAAGTATTAAGAGAAGTTGGGGTAGATTAAGCGTAGTAGGGGTAGATTAACAAATATGAAAGATGATGAATCATTTGGATTGGGTGCTTCAAAAACCAACCCTTCACCAGAGGTAAAAAATAGTGGTAAATTTTGAAGCAAGGGCAATTTAGAGAATTAGGGGTAGGATTAAAAAGAAGAGTTGTTTTGAAATGATAAGATAAGTAGGGGTAGTTTCTGCATTGTAGGGGTAGATCGACAAATATGAAAGATAATGAATCGTTTGGATTGGGTGCTGCAAAAACCAATCCTTCACAATAGTTAAAATATAGGCGTAATTGATGGAAGTAAGGGCTATTTACAGAATTAGGGGTAGGATAAAAAAGAAGGGTTGTTCTGAAGTATTAAGAGAATTAGGGGTAGTTTAAGCATAGTAGAGGTAGATCGATAAATATGAAAGATTATGAATCGTTTGGATTAGGTGCTACAAAAACCAATCATTCACAATAGTTAAAAAATAGGGGTAATTGTTGGAAGGAAGGGATATTTAGAGAATTAGGGGTACGATTAATAAGAAGGGTTGTTTTGAAATATTAAAAGGAGTGGGGGTAGTTTAAGCATAGTAGGGGTATATCGAGAAATATAAAAGATGATGAATCATTTGGATTGGGTGCTGCCAAAACCAACACTTAACAGTAGTAAATAGATAGGGGTAATCGTTGGATTTAATGGCTATTTATAGAATTAGGCGTAGGATTTAAAAGAAGGACTGTTTTGAAGTATTAAGAGAAGTATGGGTAGTTTAAGCATAGTAGGGGTAAATCGGCAAATATAAAAGATGATGAATCATTTGGATTGGGTGCTGCAAAAACCAATCCTTCACAATAGTAAAAAGATAGGGGTAATTGTTGAAAGGAATGGCTATTTAGAGAATTAGGGGTAGGATTTAAAAGAAGGACTGTTTTTAAGTATTAAGAGAAGTAGAGGTAGTTCAAGCATAGTAGGGGTAGATCGACAAATATGAAAGATGATGAATCGTTTGGATTGGGTGCTGCAAAAACAATTCCTTCACAATAGTTAATAAATAGGGGTAATTGTTGAAAGGAAGGGCTATTTAGAGAATTAGGAGTAGGATTAAAAAGAAGGGTTGTTTTTAAGTATTAAGAGAAGTAGGGGTAGATCGACAAATATGAAAGATGATGAATCATTTGGATTGGGTGCTACAAAAACCAACCCTTCAAAGAAGGTAAAAAATAGGTGTAATTGTTAGAAGTAAGGGTTGTTTAGACAATTATGGGTAGGATTAAAAAGAAGGGCAATTTTGAAGTATTAAGATAAGTAGGGGTAGTTTAAGCATAGTAGGTGTAGATCGACAAATATGAAAGATGATGAATTGTTTGGATTTGGTGCGGCAAAAACCAATCCTCCACAGCAGTGAAAAGGTAGGGATAATTGTTAGAAGGAAGGGCTATTTAAAGAATTAGGGGTAGGATTTAGAAGAAGGACAATTTTGAAGTACTAAGATAAGTAAGAGTAGTTTAAGCATAGTAGGGTTAGATCGACAAATATGAAAGATGATGAATCGTTTGGATTAGGTGCTACAATAACCAATCCTTCACAGTTGTGAAAAAGTTGGGATAATTGTTGGAAGTTTAAGAGAAGTAGGGGTAGTTTAAGCATAGTAGGAGTAGATCGACAAATATAAAAGATGATGAATCATTTGGATTCGGTGCTGCAAAAACCAGTCCTTCACAATTGTTAAAAAATTGGGGTAATGGTTGGAAGGAAGGTCTATTAATAGAATTAGGGGTTGGATTAAAAAGAAGGGAAAATTTGAAGTATTAAGATAAGTAGGGGTAGTTTAAGCATAGTAGGGGTAGATCAACAAATATGAAAGATGATGAATCGTTTGGCTTAGGTGCTACAAAAACCAATCCTCCACAGTAGTGAAAAGGTAGTGGTAATTGTTGGAAGTAAGGGCTATTTAGAGAATTAAGGGCACGATTAAGAAGAAGGGTTGTTTTGAAGTACTAAGAGAATTAGGGGTAGTTTTAGCATAGTAGAGGTAGATCGACAAATATAAAAGATGATGAATCATTTGGTTTGTGTGCTGCAAAAACCAATCCTTCACAGTAGTAAACAGATAGGGGTAATTGTTGGAAGTAAGGGCTATTTATAGAATTAGGGGTAGGATTTAAAAGAATGATTGTTTTGAAGTATTAAGAGAAGTAGTCGTAGTTTAAGTAGAGTAGGGCTAGATCGACAAATATGAAAGATGATGAATCATTTGGATTGGGTGCTACAAAAACCAATCCTTCACAATAGTTAAAAAATATGTGTACCTGTTGAAAGGAAGGGCTATTTAGGGAACTAGGGGTAGGATTAAAAAGAAGGGATGTTTTGAAGTATTAAGAGAAGTAGGGATAGATTAGGCATAGTAGGGGTAGATTGACAAATATGAAAGATGATGAATCATTTGGATTGGGTGCTACAAAAGCCAACCATTCACAAAAGGTAAAAAATAGGGGTAATTGTTGGAAGTAAGGGCCATTTAGAGAATTAGGGGTAGGATTAAAAAGAAGAGTTGTTTTGAAAGTGGTAAGACAAGTAGGGGTAGTTTATGCATAGTAGGTGTAGATCGACAAATATGAAAGTTAATGAATCATTTGGATTAGGTGCTGCAAAAACCAATCCTTCACAATAGTTAAAATATAGAGGTAATTGTTGGAAGTAAGGGATATTTACAGAATTAGGGGCACGATTAAAAAGAAGGGTTGTTTTGAAGTATTAACAGAAGTAGGCGTAGTTTAAGCATAGTAGGGTTAGATAGACAAATATAGAAGATGATGAATCATTTGGTTTGTGTGCTACAAAAACCCACCTTTCACAGTAGATGAACGATAGGGGTAATTGTTGGAAGTAGGGGCTATTTATAGAATTAGGGGTAGGATTTACAAGAAGGATTGTTTTGAAGTATTAAGAGATGTAGTGGTAGTTTAAGCAGAGTAGGGGTAGATCGACAAATATGAAAGATGATGAATTATTTGGATTGGGTGCTACAAAAACCAATCATTCACAATAGTTAAAAAATAGGGTTAATTGTTGAAAGGAAGGGCTATTTAGATAATTAGGGGTAGGATTAAAAAGAAGGGATGTTCTGAAGTATTAAGAGAAGTATGGGTAGATTAAGCATAGTAGGGGTAGATTGACAAATATGAAAGATAATGAATCATTTTGATTGGGTGCTACCAAAACCAACCCTTCACCAAAGGAAAAAAATAGGGGTAATTGTTGGAAGCAAGGGCCATTTAGAGAATTAGGGGTAGGATTAAAAAGAAAAGTTGTTTTGAAGTGGTAAGATAAGTAGGGTTAGTTTATGCATAGTAGGGGTAAATCGACAAATATGATAGATAAAGAATCGTTTGGATTGGGTGCTGCAAAAACCAATCCTACACAATAGTTAAAATTTAGGGGTAATTGTTGGAAGTAAGGGCTATTTGCAGAATTAGGGGTAGGATAAAAAAGAAGGGTTGTTTTGAAGTATTAAGAGAATTAGGGGTAGTTTATGCATAGTAGGGGTGGATCGATAAATATGAAAGATTATGAATCGTTTGGATTCGGTGCTACAAAAACCAATCATTCACAATAGTTAAAAAATTGGGGTAATTGTTGGAATGAAGGGATATTTAGAGAATTAGGGGTACGATTAAAAAGAAGGGTTTTTTGAAGTACTAAAAGAAGTTGGGTAGTTTAAGCATAGTAGGGGTAGATCGGCAAATATAAAAGATGATGAATCGTTTGGATTGGGTTCTGCCAAAACCAACCCTTCACAGTAGTAAAAAGATAGGGGTAATTGTTGAAAGTAATGGTAATTTAGAGAATTAGGGGTAGGATTTAAAAGAAGGACGGTTTTGAAGTATTAAGAGATGTAGGAGTAGTTTAAGCATAATAGGGATAGATCAAAAAATATGAAAGATAATGAATCGTTTGGATTGTGTGCTGCAAAAACTAACCCTCCACGTTAGATAAAAAATATAGGTAATTGTTGGAAGTAAAGGCTATTTAGAGAATTAGGGGTTCAATTAAAAAGAAGAGTTGTTTCGAAGTTTTAAAAGAAGTAGGGGTAGTTTAAGCAATAGAGTGGTAGATCGACAAATATAAAAGATGATGAATCGATTGGATTGGGCACTGCAAAAACCAACCCTTCACAGTAGTAAAAAAAAGGGTAATTGTTGGAAATAAGGGCTATTAAGAGAATTAGGGGTAGAATTTAAAAGAAGGACTGTTTTGAAGTATTAAGAGAAGTAGAGGTAGTTTAAGAATAGTAGGAGTAGATCGACAAATATGAAAGATGATGAATCGTTTGGATTGGGTGCTGCAAAAAACAATCCTTGTAACAACCCGTAAAATCTGGGCCAGTTTAAAATTTTTATTTTGGCTATTTTAGCGAATTTTGATTATTTAAAATGAATTATTTTAAATAATATCGACGAGAAATTTATTTTGAATAGAATTCGAACGTATATATTATATACGCCGTCGTCAAAATATAAATAATTATATATAATTATAAATAGAATTGAAAATGGCGCGGTAGTTCGATAATTCGATTTCAAACTTCAATTGAATGCACCGGGTGCAAAACAATCCGGATTTTAGTGAAACCAAAAATAATGGAATCTAATAGTGAATATCTTTCCAACGAATCCGACCAATCGAAATTTGATAGCGGGAATCAAAAGATATGTCTAGTTGAAAATTCTGAATAGTCGCTATGGAATTCAGGCCCTTAAAAATGGACATTTTGCAAACGACCTCGGATTTCGACGAAACCAGTTTTGTTGGGTCCGTGATGTAAAGTTATTGCTAGGTTTCAAATTTCAAAATTTTTCGAATCAACATGTGAGCGTGGCAAAGGAAAACGCGTTTGACCAGTTTCAGTTGATTTTAATCGACTGGAAAATGGCCATTTTTCCAACGGTCTCAGAATTCAACGAAACTAGTTTTGTTGGGACCGTATCGTCAATACGAAGCTAGAAAATATTTTTATGGAATTTTTCTAGTTAGTATGTGACCCCGGTAATTTGAAATGTACGTTTAAAATTCAATATAGTGACTTAAAGGTAAATTCAACGGAAACTTATTCAAACGATCATATCGGCTTGCGATACATATCCCATTGGGTTCGGAATGGGGGTAATTAGCTAGGGACGACAGTCGGTGGGTTCAATTATGAGTTCGAATTAAAAGGGTGCTTATAGGAGAAAATCAAAATAAATTAATTAAATATTATATATATATTTCCCTCACCTAACCCTCTCTCTCCCTCAATTCTCTCTCTCGTTCAACTGAAATAAATAAAAAACTCGACGCTCCTCGAAATCGATGCCCTCCACCGCGCTGGCCTCCACCGCCGACGCCTTCCTTCCTCCACCTGCGCACCACCGCAACTAACCCCGTCGTCCTCCACATGATCGGCGTCCCCTCCTAACCTCCTCCATCTCCTCTACAGATCCGACGCTTCCCTGCCCCCATCGATGCCAGGCGGCGCAGCCCAGTCCGGCCACTCCCCCTCTTTCCGACGAACACCCACGCCCCTCTTTTCTCTCTCCCTTCCTTCCTCAATTAAAACCGCAAGCCCCCTTCCCCTAGTCGACGCCACCAGCCCCAACGACCTGATCCGGCTCCGCGGAACTCCAGCAGTGATGGCGACGAAGTTTCAGTTGGAACGGTGTAAGAAACGATGACCAGAATTTCGCGAAGAAAGGTATAACACTGTAAATTGTTTTCAGTTTTAATTTAAATTTAAACTGAAATTATAAAATTAGTTTTTATAAACTAGAATGGGATTTTTATTTGCAGTTTAATGTGTAGTGGCATTTTAAAAATCTAATTTTATTTTTCTTTAGAAGCTATGAATCGTATTATAAAAAGTTTCGTTTTTTTTAATGAAGAAGCTTAGATTTTTAAAATGGACATCGATATAAAAACTTGATTTTTTAAACGAAGAAAAATATAATTTTTATAATATAGTAAGGTTAAAAATATAATTTTTATAATATAGAAAGGTTAAAAATATAATTTTTATAATATAGAAAGGATAAAAATATGATTTTTATATAAGTATGATAATAAAAATTCGATTTTTATCTATATAACATAGTAGTAAAAATTCGATTTTTACATAGGTAGCGAAAGAGGGCAACGAAGATGAAAAAGGATGCGATGACGACGAAGACTTCTCTAAAAGAAGTGCCGTGGAGCTAGGATAGCTATAGGTGAGAATTTCTCACCTTTCAATTTTATTTCTAGTTATATATATATATACTAGGATGCAGACGGTGCTTAGTAGCACCCGACACAATCGTCCATAGACCATAGACTTGTTTGTTTGGTTGCATAGATTAGTTGGATATTTGAATTGAAATTGAGTTGTTTGGGTGAATTGAATGAATTTGATTGATGTGTGAATGGCGTGGGCCTTCACTAGACCGGGGATAAGGCTAGGCCTTGTCCCGTTTCTAGTATCGTGCCGTTATGCCGCCGAAATTTTCTAAAATAAGTTAGAAAATTAAAAATATCATTTTATTTAAAGAATGAACTGAATAGAAATTCATATGTTGGAATAAAATGTTTTTTCGTTAAAAATATAATTTTTTAACGTGAATGTGAATAAATAAATATTCATTTACAAACCAGACGGTTTGTTTATGTACACCTATTTGAAGGACATTGATTGGGTCGATAAATTTTACACATCACCCAACTACCCAAATAAAACCTGTGTTTGATTGTTTGAAACCCCACACGGGTGTTGGGATGAAATTTGAAGTTCACTCATCCTGATTGATTAAATATGTCGATCGATTGATTGACGGGCTGTTATAAGCGTTAGATATCTATATTTGATGCTTATACAGTGTAGTGCACTTTGGTTGATGGTTGATTATTTTCCAATGCTATTATACATGTGTTGTATGAAAATCCATATAATTAATTTTATATGGTAATTGATTGGGCCTCATTCCAATTTGAAAAATAAAGAATATTATAAGATAAAAGTTCATGTGTTGATAGTACTCATCCATTGAGATTGGTCATGTGTTGAACGAAATATTTTAGTAATAAAATTTACACCTTTATCGATATAAAATAAAAGTTCATGTGTTGACAGTACTCATCCATTGAGATTGGTCATGTGTTGAACGAAATATTTTAGTAATAAAATTTGTACCTTTATCGATATAAAATAAAAGTTCATGTGTTGACAGTACTCATCCATTGAGATTGGTCATGTGTTGAACGAAATATTTTGATAATAACAACTATTTTGGGAAAAGAAATATTTGAATTAGAATATTTGAAAAATAGAAATTTATGAAGCCGTGTTGATTAGATTGACGCCATTTTGACGTGATCGATATTTATATCGATTTTATTCATTTCAAAATGAAATGAATTGAAAACATTTTCGAAATGAAATGAGTTGAAAACGATTTCGAAATGGATTGAATTGAAAACGATTTCGAAATGAATTGAATTGAAAACGATTTCGAAATGAATTGAATTGATATTTGAATTGAATAGAAATGAATTTTAAAACGAATTTATAAAGAAGAATTCAATTTTGATTTGAATTGAAAAGGAAGTTGAAATTGCTTTTTGAAACGAATTTAAAACTATTTATATAATTCGTTTTAATTAGAAATCGACGGAATATATATTATATATATTATATATATGATATAACGGCCTGAATAGAACGCGCCGCGCCGCGGCAGTTCGTGAATTTCGACCATTTATTTCAAACGGACATTACGGGTGATCCGACCGTCGGATTCTCCTAAAAACGGAACCGTTGGGTTCGTATCGAAAGGAGCTTTCTAACGAATATTAGAAATTTGAAATCTAACGGTTGGATTTGGAGTGACGTCCAAATCAAATTTGAAAAAGGTCGCTGTAAGTGCAGTTCGATGGCCATTGATGGAAATCGACTGTACGGGCCTTGATAAAATTATTAAAAATAGTAATAATTTGTGTAAAATCATAAGAAATGATTTAGAAAGGATTGGGATGAAAAACTCCATATTTGAAAAGATAAAAATAGATTTTTATCGAAATGAACTAGTTTTGAACTAGAAATATAATTCTATTTGTTTTTAAATAAATAAATTGAATTTGAAAAGGGTTTTAAAAATAACCAGAATTTCCAATGATTGCATTGGAGTGGATTTGAATCGAAATTGTCTTCGGAATATTTCGATGTTGGAATTCGTGATTATACAGGTGTTGTTATGGAAATTTGAAAGATATATATTTATATCGTTATTTCCAATACGACATTTGTTAGTCGTAGAATTCGATATTGAATATAAGCCGATATATTTTCTATTCAGAGCCTTGTATTGAATATCGAATGTGATTTGGGTTTGTCGTGAATGGTGTCTTCACTAACACTGTTCTTGAACCCAGTTGAGAAAAGATTAACTCTTTTTATTTAGATTTAATGAAGTTTACCAATTAAATAATATTTAATTGGAATAGAATTGATATTGAATTTTGGGTTTATCGTGAACAGTATTTTAAATAACACTTGTTCTTTAACCCGATAATTAATGGAATGTGATTTTGGGTTTATCGTGAACCGTGTTTTAAATGACACTGATTCTTTAGCCCAGTCGAAGATTAAAACTAAGTGGAGTTTTAATGAATCTTTAATTAGATTGAAAAGATCGAAAGTGGAGTATCACCAGTTTTGCTCCAGGCGATAGTTAAATCTTTAATTAGATTTGAACGTGAAATGGTAATTGAATTTACCGATAACACTGTGGTGTTAGAAATGAAGTATTACCAGTTTTACTTCATGGGGTAAATAGGTTGGGATTTGGAAATTAAAACAAATGATTAATTCGGTAAGTTTCGTTAATCCCGGGTAGTTGAATTGATATTCAAAAGTAGATTAAAGAATAAATTCAAGAATTTATCTTTGATAAAATTAATGGGAACCTTTCCCTATGAATGTGAAATTTAGAAACTAACTGTCGGTTAGCTAAGCAGAATGGTTTTCTGGATATTGATCTGATGTTGGTTTCGGCCTTCGAGGTTAATATTTGGGGAATTATTCTCTTGATTAATTTACGGTTAGTGACTGATGAATTGGAATGAGGCGTATGTTGTGTTTGTGTAACACTTATTTAAAATATACGCGAGTTATTCGGAAAGACCGGGTTTATCCCATTCTGAATAACTGATACGACGATAAGTCGAAGATGAAGACGATGGTCGAAGACCGGAGGTCTTCACGTCGTTTGGGTAATTACTGATGATCTTGATTGGGCTGTACACCCAAGAAGATGGAAACAGTTAGTGATCGTCCAGACGTACTTGGAGATCGATGGATATGCGGGGTACTAGGTGCCTCCGGTTTCGTTCAGACCCAGAACGGACTTGTAAATGGACTGTGTGTCTGACATTGGATTTTAGTCCGTGTGGTTGATCTCTATTAAATATATATCTGTTTGGCGGCGGAGAATTTATTCTCTTGCTTAACGCCCTTCTCTGAGACGTACGAGCTCAGGGGTTATATATTGATGGATATCAAACGCATGGAGTGAATTGCCTGTGTGGCATGCCTAAGTGGCAATTGATCGAGGCTTCTATTGAAAAGCAAAGTCTTGCGGTGATGATCAAAGCACGGCCTTTGTGGCGTAGCTTTGTGTAACGTTTACTTCGCGAGTTTCACACCCGGTATGAACCAAAAACGTGAGAGGACCTCAGGGAGGGCATGCGTTTCTTTCTAGTTAGAAGTGGCGTCAGTGGTTTTACACGCCCTGACGAGTTTGACTTATGTGGTTATTGCTGTTGCGAGGCGCCTCGGTTTGATCGGACGATCCGGGTCCGATGGAGTCATTCGTTGGCTCATTTACGCCCCATAGGGCGGGGGAACGCATGTTCAGGGTTTAAGTTTAATCCACATCGGTGTACCGGCCCTGTCGCTCCAAGGCTTGGCTGAGTACTTGCCTGTGGCTCGGGCTAGAGAGTCACGAATCGGTTGAGGAATATCTTTTGCCTCGGTTCATAGATGGAAATCCAATTTCCAAATACGTGACATTTGCGGTTTTATTTGTAAACCTATATATGGCGACATAGTGGCATGGGACGCTCATGCCGCCTATGATTGATACTTATGATTTGAAGTTGTTTTATACACTATGCACTTATGGTAGTATCAAATGATTTGTTTTAAACGTATCAAGCATTCTTTGGCTGTCATAAGGGAAAACCCTATCCTCGGCTGCGTTGCATTGTGTGATGGGACCTGGGTCTTATAACAGCTTCATTTTTCTTTATTTAGCATTGCGCTGTTTGTTTTATGCACTGGTATTCTTGGGAGGAAACCCGTTCCGTGTTATACGGCGTGGTCCCTTGATTTACCTAATGATTTAAAATAAAGATTAATAACTGTTTTAGTTCTCACACCAGCCACATGACTGACCTGGAGTTTATTGTTTTAACCTAAACTCTGGGTGCCCTTATTTTGACACGGGCAGCTAGTAGTTTTGGTTTTGCAGATTTATATTCACAGGATCCTGGTTTACAGCTGGAACGATATCCGGAAAGCTTTGTATCCGTATATCTCTTCTAGTTGTGTATTGTCTTATTTTCCGCTGCTATGTATTTAAATGTAACTTAAATCTCTGTTATTTCTGTGTAATATTCATTTTTACTCTGTATATTCTTGTAATCTGATGCGTTGTTGTAATATGCAATGAAATGTTCTTTTATATGCGTTCTGTTGTGGCTTGTTCTCGAACTATCCGACGCTTTCCTTTACGGGGAAGTTACGGGTTTTCACAGTTGGTATCAGAGCTTTGGTTTACAAAGCTCAGAGAACAAGACACGTTAGAACCATACGAAAGAATTCATCAGATATTGGATTAGTAATATCCAATTAGAATGACTCGTTAGAGATGGGATCAGTAGTATCCTAGAACGAGTGTGAAGAGTATATTTTTTAAAATGAAAGCCAATTTTGTTTTGAAAATTTAAAATCAATTATTCGTATTTGATTATTTATTTATATTGATTTGGACAGTCCAGTATATAAAGATTTTGCATATACGCCTTGCAAACGTGTATTTAAAGTTTTAATATACTGGGTAGATATAGAATCTTACTCTAGTGGCCCGAAGATGATTCTGATGACTGACTAGTCGTCATTAGTATTCATGTTCGAGTAACGAAGGTGTGATATCTATATATTTCCTATTGACTGGTGTGAGAACCAAAATTAAATAGGGCTAAATGTTGTGAATTGGCATCAAAAACATGACTTTTGTATATATATCAAAATTATGAATTTGAAACTCTAATTCACTAATTGATTGATGTTTGTGTTGTTTGTTTAGTTGTTTGATAATTTTGAACCATTATGCCTAATTGAACCAAATATTGAATTATATTGAAAATTGGTTTCATTTGCTTGCATATGCATATATATCATTGAACAGGTCATAGCAAGGAGGCTAGAGCCGGAGAATAAAATATGTTTGCCCGACAAATAGGTACATGTTTACTACATAATTTACTGTTTTGTTTGGGTGATGATGATTTTATGAGCCTATTGGCTACCCGCTTGGCTTTTTCTTTTTCTTTTTGAGATCTGAAGGACCGGGGAAGCTATTTGAAATTCCCCGATGCTCCCGGTGCAGGGGAGGTTATGGCGAAATTTTTCAAAAATTTAGGGTGTTAGCCAAATTTTTGAAATTTTGAAAATTCTCAGAAACTAAAGAGTTGGAGAATGGAAGCCAAATCGAGCGTAGTGTTGATTAATCAAACCACTTTCGACTTTGTTCCTTTTCGGGGACGAAAAGTTTTAAGTGGGGGAGATTGTAACAACCCGTAAAATCTGGGCCAGTTAAAAATTTTTATTTTGGCTATTTTAGCGAATTTTGATTATTTAAAATGAATTATTTTAAATAATATCGACGAGAAATTTATTTTGAATAGAATTCGAACGTATATATTATATACGCCGTCGTTAGAATATAAATAATTATATATAATTATAAATAGAATTGAAAATGGCGCGGTAGTTCGATAATTCGATTTCAAACTTCAATTGAATGCACCGGGTGCAAAACAATCCGGATTTTAGTGAAACCAAAAATAATGGAATCTAATAGTGAATATCTTTCCAACGAATCCAACCAATCGAAATTTGATAGCGGGAATCAAAAGATATGTCCAGCTGAAAATTCTGAATAGTCGCTATGGAATTCAGGCCCTTAAAAATGGACATTTTGCAAACGACCTCGGATTTCGACGAAACCAGTTTTGTTGGGTCCGTGATGTAAAGTTATTGCTAGGTTTCAAATTTCATAATTTTTCGAATCAACATGTGAGCGTGGCAAAGGAAAACGCGTTTGACCAGTTTCAGTTGATTTTAATCGACTGGAAAATGGCCATTTTTCCAACAGTCTCAGAATTCAACGAAACTAGTTTTGTTGGGACCGTATCGTCAATACGAAGCTAGAAAATATTTTTATGGAATTTTTCTAGTTAGTATGTGACCCCGGTAATTTGAAATGTACGTTTAAAATTCAATATAGTGATTTAAAGGTAAATTCAACAGAAACTAATTCAAACGATCATATCAGCTTGCGATACATATCCCATTGGGTTCGGAATGGGGGTAATTAGCTAGGGGCGACAGTCGGTGGGTTCAATTATGAGTTCGAATTAAAAGGGTGCTTATAGGAGAAAATCAAAATAAATTAATTAAATATTATATATATATATTTCCCTCACCTGACCCTCTCTCTCCCTCAATTCTCTCTCTCGTTCAACTGGAAAAAAAAAATCGACGCTCCTCGAAATCGATGCCCTCCACCGCGCTGGCCTCCACCGCCGACGCCTTCCTTCCTCCACCTGCGCACCACCGCAACTAACCCTGTCGTCCTCCACATGATCGGCGCCCCCTCCTAACCTCCTCCCTCTCCTCTACAGATCCGACGCTTCCCTGCCCCCATCGATGCCAGGCGGCGCAGCCCAGTCCGGCCACTCCCCCTCTTTCCGACGAACACCCACGCCCCTCTTTTCTCTCTCCCTTCCTTCCTCAATTAAAACCGCACGCCCCCTTCCCCTAGTCGACGCCACCAGCCCCAACGACCTGATCCGGCTCCGCGGAACTCCAGCAGTGAGGGCGACGAAGTTTCAGTTGGAACGGTGTAAGAAACGATGACCAGAATTTCGCGAAGAAAGGTATAACACTGTAAATTGTTTTCAGTTTTAATTTAAATTTAAACTGAAATTATAAAATTAGTTTTTATAAACTAGAATGGGATTTTTATTTGCAGTTTAATGTGTAGTGGCATTTTAAAAATCTAATATTTTTTTTCTTTAGAAGTTATGAATCGTATTATAAAAAGTTTCGTTTTTTTTTGATGAAGAAGCTTAGATTTTTAAAATGGACATCGATATAAAAACTTGATTTTTTAAACGAAGAAAAATATAATTTTTATAATATAGTAAGGTTAAAAATATAATTTTTATAATATAGAAAGGTTAAAAATATAATTTTTATAATATAGAAAGGATAAAAATATGATTTTTATATAAGTATGATAATAAAAATTCGATTTTTATCTATATAACATAGTAGTAAAAATTCGATTTTTACATAGGTAGTGAAAGAGGGAAACGAAGATGAAAAAGGATACGATGACGACGAAGACTTCTCTAAAAGAAGTGCCGTGGAGCTAGGATAGCTATAGGTGAGAATTTCTCACCTTTCAATTTTATTTCTAGTTATATATATATACTAGGATGCAGACGGTGCTTAGTAGCACCCGACACAATCGTCCACAGACCATAGACTTGTTTGTTTGGTTGCATAGATTAGTTGGATATTTGAATTGAAATTGAGTTGTTTGGGTGAATTGAATGAATTTGATTGATGTGTGAATGGCGTGGGCCTTCACTAGACCGGGGATAAGGCTAGGCCTTGTCCCGTTTCTAGTATCGTGCCGTTATGCCGCCGAAATTTTCTAAAATAAGTTAGAAAATTAAAAATATCATTTTATTTAAAGAATGAACTGAATAGAAATTCATATGTTGGAATAAAATGTTTTTTCGTTAAAAATATAATTTTTTAACGTGAATGTGAATAAATAAATATTCATTTACAAACCAGACGGTTTGTTTATGTACACCTATTTGAAGGACATTAATTGGGTCGATAAATTTTACACATCACCCAACTACACAAATAAAACCTGTGTTTGATTGTTTGAAACCCCACACGGGTGTTGGGATGAAATTTGAAGTTCACTCATCCTGATTGATTAAATATGTCGATCGATTGATTGACAGGCTGTTATAAGCGTTAGATATCTATATTTGATGCTTATACAGTGTAGTGCACTTTGGTTGATGGTTGATTATTTTCCAATGCTATTATACATGTGTTGTATGAAAATCCATATAATTAATTTTATATGGTAATTGATTGGGCCTCATTCCAATTTGAAAAATAAAGAATATTATAAGATAAAAGTTCACGTGTTGACAGTACTCATCCATTGAGATTGGTCATGTGTTGAACGAAATATTTTAGTAATAAAATTTACACCTTTGTCGATATAAAATAAAAGTTCATGTGTTGACAGTACTCATCCATTGAGATTGGTCATGTGTTGAACGAAATATTTTAGTAATAAAATTTGTACCTTTATCGATATAAAATAAAAGTTCATGTGTTGACAGTACTCATCCATTGAGATTGGTCATGTGTTGAACGAAATATTTTGATAATAACAACTATTTTGGGAAAAGAAATATTTGAATTAGAATATTTGAAAAATAGAAATTTATGAAGCCGTGTTGATTAGATTGACGCCATTTTGACGTGATCGATATTTATATCGATTTTATTCATTTCAAAATGAATTGAATTGAAAACGATTTCGAAATGAAATGAATTGAAAACGATTTCGAAATGAAATGAATTGAAAACGATTTCGAAATGAATTGAATTGAAAACGATTTCGAAATGAATTGAATTGAAAACGATTTCGAAATGAAATGAATTGAAAACGATTTCGAAATGAAATGAATTGAAAACGATTTCGAAATGAATTGAATTGAAAACGATTTCGAAATGAATTGAATTGAAAACGATTTCGAAATGAATTGAATTGAAATTTGAATTGAATAGAAATGAATTTTAAAACGAATTTATAAAGAAGAATTCAATTTTGATTTGAATTGAAAAGGAAGTTGAAATTGCTTTTAGAAACGAATTTAAAACTATTTATATAATTCGTTTTAAATAGAAATCGACGAAATATATATTATATATATTATATATATAATATAACGGCCTGAATAGAACGCGCCGCGCCGCGGCAGTTCGTGAATTTCGACCATTTATTTCAAACGGACATTACGGGATATCCGACCGTCGGATTCTCCTAAAAACGGAACCGTTGGGTTCGTATCGAAAGGAGCTTTCTAACGAATATTAGAAATTTGAAATCTAACGGTTGGATTTGGAGTTACGTCCAAATCAAATTTGAAAAAGGTCGCTGTAAGTGCAGTTCGATGGCCATTGATGGAAATCGACTGTACGGGCCTTGATAAAATTATTAAAAATAGTAATAATTTGTGTAAAATCATAAGAAATGATTTAGAAAGGATTGGGATGAAAAACTCCATATTTGAAAAGATAAAAATAGATTTTTATCGAAATGAACTAGTTTTGAACTAGAAATATAATTCTATTTGTTTTTAAATAAATAAATTGAATTTCAAAAGGGTTTTAAAAATAACCAGAATTTCCAATGATTGCATTGGAGTGGATTTGAATCGAAATTGTCTTCGGAATATTTCGATGTTGGAATTCGTGATTATACAGGTGTTGTTATGGAAATTTGAAAGATATATATTTATATCGTTATTTCCAATACGACATTTGTTAGTCGTAGAATTCGATATTGAATATAAGCTGATATATTTTCTATTCAGAGCCTTGTATTGAATATCGAATGTGATTTGGGTTTGTCGTGAATGGTGTCTTCACTAACACTGTTCTTGAACCCAGTTGAGAAAAGATTAAATCTTTTTATTTCGATTTAATGAAGTTTACCAATTAAATAATATTTAATTGGAATAGAATTGATATTGAATTTTGGGTTTATCGTGAACAGTATTTTAAATAACACTTGTTCTTTAACCCGATAATTAATGGAATGTGATTTTTGGTTTATCGTGAACCGTGTTTTAAATGACACTGATTCTTTAACCCAGTCGAAGATTAAAACTAAGTGGAGTTTTAATGAATCTTTAATTAGATTGAAAAGATCGAAAGTGGAGTATCACCAGTTTTGCTCCAGGCGATAGTTAAATCTTTAATTAGATTTGAACGTGAAATGGTAATTGAATTTACCGATAACACTGTGGTGTTAGAAATGAAGTATTACCAGTTTTACTTCATGGGGTAAATAGGTTGGGATTGGGAAATTAAAACAAATGATTACTTCGGTAAGTTTCGTTAATCCCGGCTAGTTGAATTGATATTCGAAAGTAGATTAAAGAATAAATTCAAGAATTTATCTTTGATAAAATTAATGGGAACCTTTCCCTATGAATGTGAAATTTAGAAACTAACTGTCGGTTAGCTAAGCAGAATGGTTTTCTGGATATTGATCTGATGTTGGTTTCGGCCTACGGGGTTAATATTTGGGGAATTATTCTCTTGATTAATTTACGGTTAGTGACTGATGAATTGGAATGAGGCGTATGTTGTGTTTGTGTAACACTTATTTAAAATGTACGCGAGTTATTCGGAAAGACCGGGTTTATCCCATTCTGAATAACTGATACGACGATAAGTCGAAGATGAAGACGATGGTCGAAGACCGGAGGTCTTCACGTCGTTTGGGTAATTACTGATGATCTTGATTGGGCTGTACACCCAAGAAGATGGAAACAGTTAGTGATCGTCCAGACGTACTTGGAGATCGATGGATATGCGGGGTACTAGGTGCCTCCGGTTTCGTTCAGACCCAGAACGGACTTGTAAATGGACTGTGTGTCTGACATTGGATTTTAGTCCGTGTGGTTGATCTCTATTAAATATATATCTGTTTGGCGGCGGAGAATATATTCTCTTGCTTAACGCCCTTCTCTGAGACGTACGAGCTCAGGGGTTATATATTGATGGATATCAAACGCATGGAGTGAATTGCCTGTGTGGCATGCCTAAGTGGCAATTGATCGAGGCTTCTGTTGAAGAGCAAAGTCTTGTGGTGATGATCAAAGCACGGCCTTTGTGGCGTAGCTTTGTGTAACGTTTACTTCGCGAGTTTCACACCCGGTATGAACCAAAAACGGGAGAGGACCTCAGGGAGGGCATGCGTTTCTTTCTAGTTAGAAGTGGCGTCAGTGGTTTTACACGCCCTGACGAGTTTGACTTATGTGGTTATTGCTGTTGCGAGGCGCCTCGGTTTGATCGGACGATCCGGGTCCGATGGAGTCATTCGTTGGCTCATTTACGCCCCATAGGGCGGGGGAACGCATGTTCAGGGTTTAAGTTTAATCCACATCGGTGGACCAGCCCTGTCGCTCCAAGGCTTGACTGAGTACTTGCCTGTGGCTCGGGCTAGAGAGTCACGAATTGGTTGAGGACTATCTTTTGCCTCGGTTCATAGATGGAAATCCAATTTCCAAATACGTGACATTTGCGGTTTTATTTGTAAACCTATATATGGCGACATAGTGGCATGGGACGCTCATGCCGCCTATGATTGATACTTATGATTTGAAGTTGTTTTATACACTATGCACTTATGGTAGTATCAAATGATTTGTTTTAAACGTATCAAGCATTCTTTGGCTGTCATAAGGGAAAACCCTATCCTCGGCTGCGTTGCATTGTGTGATGGGACCTGGGTCTTATAACAGCTTCATTTTTCTTTATTTAGCATTGCGCTGTTTGTTTTATGCACTGGTATTCTTGGGAGGAAACCCGTTCCGTGTTATACGGCGTGGTCCCTTGATTTACCTTATGATTTAAAATAAAGATTAATAACTGTTTTAGTTCTCACACCAGTCACATGACTGACCTGGAGTTTATTGTTTTAACCCAAACTCTGGGTGCCCTTATTTTGACACGGGCAGCTAGTAGTTTTGGTTTTGCAGATTTATATTCACAGGATCCTGGTTTACAGCTGGAACGATATCCGGAAAGCTTTGTATCCGTATATCTCTTCTAGTTGTGTATTGTATTATTTTCCGCTGCTATGTATTTAAATGTAACTTAAATCTCTGTTATTTCTGTGTAATATTCATTTTTACTCTGTATATTCTTGTAATCTGATGCGTTGTTGTAATATGCAATGAAATGTTCTTTTATATGCGTTCTGTTGTGGCTTGTTCTCGAACTATCCGACGCTTTCCTTTACGGGGAAGTTACGGGTTTTCACAATCCTTCAGAATAGTAAAAAATAGGTATAATTGTTGGAAGTAAGGGCTATTTACGGAATTAGGTGTAGGATTAAAATAAAGCCTGTTTTTAAGTATTAAGAGAAGTAGGGGTAGATAAAGCATAGTAGGGGTAGATCAACAAATATGAAAGATGATGAATCATTTGGATTGGGTCCTACAAAAACCAACCCTTCACAAAAGGTAAAAAAAAATAGTGGTAATTGTTGGAAGTAAGGGCCATTTAGAGAATTAGGGGTAGGATTAAAAGAAGGGTTGTTTTGAAGTATTAAGATAAGTAGGGGTAGTTTAAGCATAGTATGGGTAGATCGATAAATATGAAAGATGATGAATCATTTGGATTGGGTGCTGCAAAAACCATTCCTTCACAATAGTTAAAAAATAGGGGTAATTGTTTGAAGGAAGGGCTATTTAGAGAATTAGGGATATGATTAATAAAATGGAAGTTTTGAAGTGTTAAGAGAAGTAGGGGTAGTTCAGGCATAGTAGGGGTAGATCGACAAATATAAAAGATGATGAATCGTTTGGATTGGATGCTGTAAAAACCAACTCTTCACTGTAGTAAAAAGATAGGGTAATTGTTGGAAGTAATGGATATTTAGAGAATTAGGTGTAGGATTTAAAAGAAGGACCGTTTTGAAGTATTAAGAGAAGTAGGGGTAGTTTAAGCATAGTAGAGATAGATCTACAAATATGAAAGATGAAGAATCGTTTGTATTGGGTGCTGCAAAAACCAACCCTTCACATTATTTAAAAAATAGAGGTAATTGTTGGAAGTAAGGGCTATTTAGATAATTAGGGGTACAATTAAAAAGAAGGGTTGTTTTTAAGTATTAAGAGAAGTAGCGGTAGTTTCAGCAATAGAGGGGTAGATCGACTAATATGAAAGATGATGAATCGTTTTGATTGGGAGCTGCAAAAATCAACCCTTCACAGTAGTAAAAATATAGGGGTAATAGTTGGAAATAAGGGCTATTTAGAGTAATACGGGTAGGATTTGAAAGGACTATTTTGAAGTATTAAGAGAAGTGGGGCTAGTTTAAGCATAGCAGGGGTAAATCGACAAATATGAAAGATGATGAATCGTTTGGATTGGGTGCTGCAAAAACCAATCCTTCAAAATTGTCAAAAAATAGGGGTAGTTGTTGAAAGGAAGGGCTAAATAGAGAATTAGGGGTAGGATTAAAAAGAAGGTTTTTTTTGAAGTATTAAGGGAAGTAGGGGAAGATTAAGCATAGTAGGGGTAGATCAACAAATATGAAATATGACGAATCATTTGGATTGGGTGCTACAAAAACCTACCCTTCACAAAAGGTAAAAAATAGGGGTAATTGTTGGAAGTAAGGGCTGTTTAGAAAATTTTGGGTAGGATTAAAAAGAAGGGTTGTTTTGAAGTACTAAGAGAAGTAGGGGTAGTTTAAGAATAGTAGGGGTAGATCGAGAAATATGAAAGATGATGAGTCGTTTGGAATTGGTGCTGCAAAAACCAATCCTCCGCGGTAGTGAAAAGATAGGGGTAATTGTTGGAAGTAAGGGCTATTTATAGAATTAGGGTTACGATTATAAAAAGGGATGTTTTGAAGTATTAAGAAAAGTAGAGGTAGTTTAAGCTTAGTAGGGGTAGATAGACAAATATAAAAGATGATGAATCGTTTGGTTTAGGTGCTGCAAAAACCAACCCTTCACAGTACTAAAAAGATACGGGTAATTGTTGGAAGTAAGGGCTATTTATAGAATTAGGAGTAGGATTTAAAAGAAGGACTGTTTTGGAGTATTAAGAGAAGTAGGGGTAGTTTAAGCAGAGTAGGGGTAGATCGACAAATATGAAAGATGATGAATCGTTTAGACTGGGTGCTACAAAAACCAATCCTTCACAAAAGTTAAAAAATAGGGGTAATTGTTGAAAGGAAGGGCTATTTAGAGAATTGGGGTAGGATTAAAAAGAAGGGCTGTTTTGAAGTATTAAGAGAAGTACGGGTAGATTAAGCATAGTAGAGGTAGATCGACAAATATGAAAGACGATGAATCATTTGGGTTGGGTGCCACAAAAACAACCCTTCAGAAAGGTAAAAAATGGGGGTAATTGTTGGAAGAATGGGCTTTTTAGAGAATTAGGGGTTGGAATAAAAAGAAGAGTTTTTTTGACGTATTAAGAGAAGTCGGGGTAGTTTAAGCTCAGTAGGGGTAAGTCGACAAATATGAAAGATGATGAATCTTTTGGATTGGGTGCTACAAAAACCAATCGTTCACATTAGTTAAAAAATAGGGGTAATTGTTGAAAGGAATGGCTATTTAGATTATTGGGGGTAGGATTAAAAAGAAGGGTTGTTTTGAAGTGTTAAGAGATGTAGGGGTAGATTAAGCACAGTAGGGGTAGATCGACAAATATAAAAGATGATGAATTGTTTGGATTGGGTGCTGCAAAAACCAACCATTCACTGTACTATAAAGATAGGAGTAATTGTTGGAAGTAACGGCTATTTAGAGAATTAGGGATTGTATTAAAAAGAAGGGTTGTTTTGAAGTATTAAGAGAAGAAGAGGTAGTTTAAGCATAGTAGGGTTAGATCGACAAATATGAAAGATGATGAATCGTTTGGATTGGGTGCTGCAAAAATCAACCCTTCACAATAGTCAAAAGAAAGGGGTAATTGTTGGAAGTTAGGGCTATTTAGATATTTAGGGGAAGGATTTAAAAGTAGGGTTGTTTTGAAGTATTAAGAGAAGTTGGGGTAGTTTAAGCATAGTAGGTGTAGATCGACAAAAATGAATGATGATGAATCGTTTGGATTGGGTGCTGCAAAAACCAACCCTTCATAATAGTTAAAAAATAGGGGTAATTGTTCGATGTAAGGACTATTTAGAGAATTAGGGGTACAATTAAAAAGAAGGGCTGTTTTGAAGTATTAAGAGAAGTAGGGGTAGTTTAAACATAGTAGGGGTAGATCGACAAAAATAAAAGATGATGAATCCTTTGGATTGGGTGCTGCAAAAACCAACCCTTCACAGTTGTAAAAAGATAGTGGAAATTGTTGTAAGTAAGGGATATTTAGAGAAATATGGGTAGGATTTAAAAGGACTGTTTTGTAGTATTAAGAGACGTAGGGGTAGTTTAAGCATAGTAGGGGTAAATCGACAGATATGAAAGACGATGAATCGTTTGGATTGGGTGCTGCAAAAACAAACCCTTCACAGTTGTTAAAAAACGAGGGTAATTGTCGGAAGTAAGGGCTATTTAGAGAAATTGGGGTATGATTAAAATTTAAGGGTTGTTTTGAAGTATTAAGAGAAGTGGGGGTAGTTTAAGAATAGTAGGGGCAAATCGATAAATATAAAAGATGATGAATCGTTTGGATTGGGTGGTGCCGAAACCGACCCTTCACAGTAGTAAAAAGATAGGGGTAATTGTTGGAAGTAATGGCTATTTAGAGAATTAGGGTTAGGATTTAAAAGAAGGACTGTTTTGAAGTATTAAGAGTAGCAGGGGTAGTTTAAGCATAGTAGGGATAGATCGATAAATATGAAAGATGATGAAACGTTCGGATTTGGTGCTGCAAAAACCAACCTTTCACAGTAGTTAAAAAAGAGGTAATTGTTGGAAGTCAGGGCTATTTAGAGAATTATGGGTACGATTAAAAAGAAGGGTTATTTTGAAATATTAAGGGAAGTAGGGGTAGTTTAAGCATTGGAGGGGTAGATCGACAAATATGAAAGATGATGAATCGTTTGGATTGGGTGCTGCAAAAACCAACCCTTCACGGTAGTAAAAAGATAGGGGTAATTGTTGGAAGTAATGGCTAATTAGATAATTTGGCGTAGGATTTAATAGAAGGACTGTTTTGAAGTATTAAGAGAAGTTGGGGTAGTTTAAGCACAGTAGGGGTAGATCGACTAATATGAAATATGATGATTGATTTGAATCGGGTGCTGCAAAAACCAACATTCACATAAGTTAAAAAATAGGGGTAATTGTTGGAAGTAAGGGCTATTTAGAGAATTAGGGGTAGAATTTAAAAGTAGGGCTGTTTTGAAATATTAAGAGAAGTAGAGGTAGTTTAAGAATAGTAGGGGTAGATCGACAAATATAAATGATGGTGAATCATTTGGATTATGTGCTGCAAAAACCAATCCTTCACAGAAGTAAAAAGACAGGGGTAATTGTTTAAATAAGGGTTATTTAGAGAATTAGGAGTACGATTAAAAAGAAGGGTTGTTTTGAAGTATTAAGAGAAGTAGGGGTAGTTTAAATATAGTAGGGGTAGATCAACAAATATGAAAGATGGCGAATCATTTCGATTGGGTGCTCCAAAAGCCAATTCTTCACAATAATTTAAAAAATTGGGGTAATTGTTGAAAGGAATGGCTATTTAGAGAATTAGGTGTAGGATTAAAAAGAAGGGTTGTTTTGAAGTATTAAGAGATGAAGGGGTAGATTAAGCGTAGTAGGGGTAGATCGACAAATATGAAAGATGATAAATCATTTAGATTGGGTGCTACAAAAACCAACCATTCACAAAAGGTAAAAAATATGGGTAATTGTTGGAAGCAAGGGCTGTTTAGAGAATTAGGGGTAGGTGTAACACCCCGGATTTTTGAATAATCAAATTAACTAAAATAAAGAATAATTAATCTCAGACGTGAGAATTAAGGGAATGGGGTTGCGCCATTGTGTTCGTCTCGGAATTCTGGTTGAAATAGAATCCGAGTTTGCGGGAAACGGGTAACGGATGAAGGAGTTATAGACGAACGAAGTTTGGTGGCAAAAAGAAAAAAAAATTGCACTGGCGCACTTGGGAAGTGCGCCAGTACAAATTTGCATTGTCGCACTTCCCAAGTGCGCCCAGGCCGAGTGAAAACCTGCACAGCCTTCTGGTTCAGTCTGACCCATGTTCTGACTCATTGTTAAGTCCTTTCTGACTCTTTGCTGAGTCATTAGGGCGGACTTGTCACCTTGTCATGACTGAATGGTTTTGATTAACCTTAAGTTCATCCGACGGCTTAAATTAATTCAAATCTCTATAAAAAGACCCATAGACTCAAATCCTAAATCGGAATTAAAACTGAAACTATGGCCGTCAAGCTGTCGTCTTGAACCCTAGAGTAGCCGCCACAAATTAAAGAGGAAGAACAACAAATCAAATCAGTTCTATTAAACCCTAACAACGAATCTTTTTTAAAGGAGAGCTAATGCAACTCCATAAATCAGAATTCAGAACTCAAGACCACTTTTGAGTTGTGAGTTCGATCACTTTAACAAAATAATTGTTAAATCAATTATGATGTGATATACGTTGGATTATAAGTTGTGGTTGTGAATCTAATTCATATGCTTAATCATGTATGTTAACTTGATTCATATTATATGATGTTATGCAAGTTTCATGTATGATGTTATGCAAGTTTCACATATGATGTTATGCAAGTTTCACATATGATATTATGCAAGTTAATAGGATCACGCAAGTTGTATGCGAGTTATATGATGTTACGTAAGTTTGGATCTAAAATATATGCTAGTAATTCATGATGTTAACTTGTGTCAATGAATCCCTTTTTATAATCCAATCACCTAGGTTTATAACATCAGTTTTTATGCGAATATGGATGTGGAACATATGCTAGTTCGTATAAGTATTATGTTCATATGCAAGTTTAAGTGATAATTGGATTCACATACTTACAAGTTCACACCTTTAAAGTTTAGATCCATATTCAAGTTGACATTTTTATGTTCAAACAATGACATGCATAGTTATGCAAGCTTACACCTTTATGTGGATCCATAGTTTACTCAGGTTAACACCTTTTATTGGATCCATAGTTATGCAAGATGACACCTTTATGTTTAGGTTGACGACATACAAAGTTTATGTAAGTTTGGGATAATTACCTAGGCTAGTTGGGTGTAAAACTATGTTCATATATGCAAGTTCACACCTTTTAGATCTATGATTTTTGGATCCTTGATAATACAAAGACTATGCAAGTAGGTTGTAATTCTTAATTGCAAGTTAGATGCAAATTAGATATATTATTGTGTGTATGTGACTTTGTGATGTTTATTCCCTTTTTCCTTTAGTATTAGACTATTTGCTAGTCTAATATGTATATGTCGTGTTAAGCGAACGAATGACGGGGGTGCGATGGGGATAATAGTGGATACACACATGTTGTGAATTTGGCATGTAATGGCCTAAAAAAACATGTAATTAATTTTAAAGGAATAAAATATAATTGTGGTGAAAATTGGTATGATTTTGCATACCATAAATGGATGGACATAATTGAGTCAATTATGGACATCGTTAAATTTGGAATTAAGTGATAATTTGAATAAAGAAAGTAATTCAAATTGGGGAATGATTAACTAGGAGTAATTAATCGTCTAAGACACGAGGTTAGGCTCTTTTATGGTGTAAAACTGCCCGGACCCGCCCGGCAAATCCAGCTGCCACAAATGCCATTCTAATGTGAGAGGTCTTAGGCATAAATTAAATATGTAACAATTGTAAAGAAACGAGGTTAGGCTCTTTTGTGGTGTAAGACTGCCCGGACCCGCCCGGCAAATCCAGCTGCCACAAATGGCAGTCTAATGTGAGAGGTCTTTATGAGGTCATGGTCTTAATGAATTAAGAATCACTTAACCAGATAAACATGTAGTGGGAAATGAGGGGGTTAAGTGGGTGCCTTGGGTGGCATGTGGAATCTAGTGGGTGCCTTGGGTGGCATGAGGAAATACGATTAGTAACACTTAACCAAGGTAAAACATGTAAGTGGGACATAGGGTTTAAGTGGGTGCCTTGGGTGGCATGTGGAATTACTAATAGAAACCCTTAACCAAAATTGAAACATATAAGTGAACATGAATAAGAAGTGGGTTAAGTGGGATATACTAGAGGGGACCAAGCTTAGGTGGATAGCTTGTGTCAAGTAATGGGGGGTTGTTTCAACCAGTAACCCATTCGTATCTTTGTGGGCTCGACCCAAGTCGAGGACGGGACACGCATACTGGGCTGGACTGTAAGAGGTCAAACCGGGTTAGCGATGGCAGCGTAAGTCCAACGAGTTCATATGCGTGTGTGGACCCGGGCTGGTAGGTAAGACGTTGTTGCATCGTGTAGGTATAAGCCGTGCATCATTGGTGGTATCGGGTTGCCACTTTGGGGAGTAATACACCCCACTGTGGGGCCAGCATAGGTATCTATGAGTTAGTGAGCCGATCGAATGGGGCAGGGTAGTGGGTACACCTAGTGGAGATAGGAGCAGACGACACCTATGTAGTCAGCTAGGGGTACACGAAGCTACCACTATTATTAATAATTATTAAGGGGGTACAGCCAGTGGAGATAGGAGTAGGCGGCACCTATAATGTCGGCTAGGAGTACATGGAATTACCATTATTACTTATTGAAGCGGTACATCTAGTGGGTACAGGTACACGCTGGGTACCTATGATAGCAACTAGAGATATACAGTCAAACATGGAGGATAGTGGGTACATCTAGCAGTACACGAAGCTATCATCGTTCTATTTAGCCAAGAGGGATTAAATTTGTAGAGTGACTAGTAGGGGTGCAGTTAGTGTTAGTACAGTATAGTATAGTACATTACAGTAGAGTATAGTAATTATTCTATATTGATTAGGAAGCGCCATTTACGTTATCTCTATTTCTCTTGATTGCCTTGCCATACCCATGTGGTTCACACAGTCATTACCTTATTCTCCGGCTTATATCTTATCATATTGCTTCAATAATTGTGTTGTTAGAGTTATCGGACACGCCAGACTTTATGTCTGACCCCCTTAGTTTCCACCTCTTTTCTTCCTTTTCCCCCCAGGTTCTAAGGGTAGGACTAGTACTAGTGGAGCTTGATTGGGATCTCTTTGGGAGCACTTGGATTTTGATTGCCGAAGTAAAGTTCAGCCTATCGTTTTCTTTATGGCTATTTGTAGTAGTAGGATTATGTTCTTTTTTTTATCAAGATGGATATTATGTACTTGACTTTGGTTTATGGTTTTTGATGATGTAACTAAACATATTTACCTTCTGCTGCAATAAATAAAGTTTTAAATTTTCAAGTACTGCTTAATATCTGTCTTGTTGTGATTTTCTGTTCTATATTCACTTAAAATGCTCCATGGAAGTTAATGCATTCCCTTTGTGAGTGAAATTAATGGACGTGGGGTGTTACAATAAGAGTAAAAAGAAGGGTTCTTTTGAAGTATTAAGAGAAGTAGGGGTAGTTTAAGCATAGTAGGGGTAGATCGACAAATATGAAAGATGTTGAATCGTTTTGATTGGGTGCTGCTAAAACCAATCCTTCACAATAATTAAAAAATAAGGGTAATTGTTGGAAGGGCTTACTAGAGAATTAGGGGCAGGATTAAAAATAAGGGTTGTTTTTCAATATTAAGATAAGTAGGGGTAGTTTAATCATAGTAGGGGTAGATCGACAAATATGAAAGATGGTGAATCGTTTGGATTGGGTGCTGCAAAAACCAACCCTTCACAAAAGGTAAAAAATAGGGGTAATTGTTGGAAGTAAGAGCTATTTAGAGAATTAGGGGGAGGATTAAAAAGAAGGGTGGTTTTGAGGTATTAAGAGAAGTAGGGGTAGTTTAAGCATAGTAGGGGTAAATCGATAAACATGAAAGATGATGAATCATTTGGATTGGGTGCTAAGAAAACCAATCATTCACAATAGTTAAAAAGTAGGGGTAACTGTTGGAAGGAAGGGCTATTAAGAGAACTAGGGGTACGATTAAAAAGAAGGGTTGTTTTGAAGTATTAAGAGAAGTATGGGTAGTTTAAGCGTAATAGGGGTAGATCGACAAATATAAAAGATGATGAATCGTTTGGATTGGGTGCTACAAAAACCAACCCTTCACAGTAGTAAAAAGATAGGGGTAATTGTTGGAAACAAGGTCCATTTAGAGAATTAGGATTAGGATTTAGAAGAAAGACTATTTTGAAGTATTAAGAGAAGTAGGGGTAGTTTAAGCATAGTAGGGGTTGATCGACAAATATGAAAGTTGATGAATCGTTTCGATTGGGTGCGGCAAAAACCAATCCTTCACTATAGTTATAAAATAGGGGTAATTGTTGAAACGAAGGGCTATTTAGAGAATTAGGATTAGGATTAAAAAGGAGGGTTGTTTTGAAGCATTAAGAGTAGTAGTTGTAGATTAAGCATAGTAGGGGTAGATCGAAAAATATGAAAGATGATGAATCATTTGGATTGGGTCCTACAAAAACCAGCCCTTAACAAAAGGTAAAAAATAGGGGTAATTGTTGGAAGTAAGGGCTATTTAGAGAATTAGGGGGAGGATTAAAAAGAAGGGTTGTTTTGAAGTATGAAGAGAAGTTGGGGTAGTTAAGCTTAATCGGGGTAGATCGGTAAATATGCAAGATGAGGAATCATTTGGATTGGGTGTTGAACAACCAATCCTTCACAATAGTTAAAAAGTAGGGGTAATTGTTGGAAGGAAGGGCTATTTAGAGAATTAGGGGTACAATTAAAAAGAAGGGCTGTTTTGAAGTATTAAGTGAAGTAGGGGTAGTCTAAGCATAATAGGAGTAGATCGACAAATATAAAAGATAATGAATCGTTTGGATTGGGTGCTGCAAAAACCAACCCTTCACAGTAGTAAAATGATAGAGGTAATTGTTGGAAATAAGGGCTATTTAGAGAATTAGGGGTAGGATTTAAAAGAAAGGTTGTTTTGAAGTATTAAGAGAAGTAGGGGTAGTTTAAGCATAGTAGGGGTAAATCAACAAATATGAAACATGATGAATCGTTTTGATTGGGTGTTGCAAAAACCAATCCTTCACAATTGTTAAAAAATAGAGGTAATTGTTGAGACGAAAGGCTATTTATAGAATTAGGGGTTGGATTAAAAAGAAGGGCTGTTTTGAAGTATTAAAAGAAGAAGGAGTAGATTATGCATAATAGGTGCAGATCGACAAATATGAAAGATGATGAATCATTTGGATTGGGTGCTACAAAAACCAAAACTTCACAAAAGGTAAAAAATATGGGTAATTGTTGGAAGTAAGCGCTGTTTAGAGAATTAGGGGTAGGATTAAAAAGAAGTATTGCTTTGAAGTACTACGATAAGTAGGGGTAGTTTAAGCATAGTAAGGGTAGATCGACAAAGATGATGAATTATTTGGATTGGGTGCTGCAAAAAACAATCCGTCACAATAGTTAAAAAATATGGGTGATTGTTGGAAGTAAGAGCTAATTATAGGTGTAGGATTAAAACTAGGAATGTTTTTATGTATTAAGAGAAGTAGGGGTAGATTAAGCATTGTAGGGGTAGATGGACAAATATGAAAGATGATGAATCATTTGGATTGGGTGCTACAAAAACCAGCCCTTCACAAAATGTATAAAATAGGTGTAATTGTTGAAAGTAAGGGCTATTTAGAGAATTAGGGGTAGGATTAAAAAGAAGGGTTGTTTTGATGTATTAAGAGAAGTAAGGCAGTTTAAGCATAGGAGGGGTAGGTCAACAAATATGAAAGACGATGAATCGTTTGGATTGGGTGCTGTGGAAAAAAAACCTCCACAGTAGTTAAAAATAGGGTTAATTTTCAGAAGTAAGGGCTATTTAGAAAATTAGGGATAGGATTAAAAAGAAGGGTTGTTTTGTGAAGTATTAAGAGGTATAGGTGTAGTTTAAGCATAGTAGGGGTAGATGGACAAATATGAAAGATGATGAATCATTTGGATTGTGTTCTGCAAAAACCAACCCTTCACAGTAGTAAAAAGATAGGGGTAATTGTTGGAAGTAATGGATATTTAGAGAATTAGGGGTAGGATTTAAAAGAAGGATTGTTTTGGAGTATTAAGAGAAGTAGGTGTAGTTTAAGCATAGTAGGGAAAGATCGAAAAATATGAAATATAATGAATCGTTTGGATTGGGTGCTGCAAAAACAAACCCTTCACAGTAGTAAAAAGATAGGGGTAATTGTTGGAAGTAAGGGCTATTTAGAGAATTAGGAGTACGATTAAAAAGAAGGGTTGTTTTGAAGTATTAAGAGAAGTAGGGCTAATTTAAGCATAGGAAGGGTAGATAGATAAATATGAAAGATGATGAATCATTTGGATTGGGTGCTGCAAAAACCAACCCTTCAGTGTAGTAAAAAGATAGGGGTAATTGTTGGTAGTAAGGGATATTCAGAGAATTAGGGGTAGGATTTAAAAGTAGGACTGTTTTGAAATATTAAGAGAAGTTGGGGTAGTTTAAGCATAGTAGGGGTAGATCGACAAATAAGAAAGATGATGAATACTTTTGATTGGGTGCTGCAAAAACCAACCTTTTACTGAAGTTAAAAAATAGGGGTAATTGTTGGAAGAAAGGGATATTTAGAAAATTGGGGGTAGGATTCAAAAGAAGGGTTGTTTTGAAGTATTAAGAGGAGTAGGGGTAGTTTAAGCATAGTAGGGTGAAAGATGATGAATCATTTGGATTGGGTGCTGCAAAAACCAGTCCTTTACAATGTTTAAAAAATAGTGGTAATTGTCGGATGGAATGGCTATTTAGATAATTAGGGGTAGGATTAAAAAGAAGGTTTTTTTTTTGAAGTATTAAGATAAGTAGGGACAGTTTAAGCATGGTAGGGGTAGATCGACAAATATGAAAGATAATGAATCGTTTGGATTACGTGCTTGTGCCGGCCCGCCCCGCACCAGCCTGCATTTCCTCCGAATGTGCGCTGTACACATGCCCGACTAGCACGGGACGGTCGTCAGGAGAAAGGAAAGAAGGTAACGAACTAATCAAGAACCTATAGAATGTCTCACAGCACATGGAGTAAAATATAATAATAACATACTTGACATAAAACAGGTGACACAGTGCATAAGCTGATAACTGAAATCAACATCAGCATCAGAGCAGCGGAAATGCAAATACAGCTTATTACAACTTTCCAATTTTACTGTGTCTAAACGAAAGAAAACTAAAGTAGAAGATACACCACTAATGCCCAAGTAGTGATCTACAACAACACAGGGAGAATACTATGTATATATTACGTGGAAGCCTCCTGCTCGTCTCCGGATCATCTACCCGTGCATCACCAGCTAACCTGTCTCTAGTCTGCTCGTGTGAGCACCCAGAGTAATAAGAGGAGACATAAAACTCTGGGTCAGACATAAAGCCTAGTATGAGTGATAAGCATCTAAACAGAATAATAACAGGTATACTAAACCATACCTGAACCTGGACCTACAACCAAAGAGTTAGTACCACATACCGTACAGTACTCTAAGGTGCCATAATAAATAGTGTAAGAATACGGGGGTGGGGTGTGCATGTCATAACGATAGAAAACAAATCATCCATAGCAACCATCCTCACATCTCTCACTCGGTGCGTAAAGCATACGATGTCCACCACTGTCAATCACTAGACTCATTGAAGTAGTGACGGAGTTCAACTTGTACAACTACTGCTACTACCATGCTTACCACATGGAGTCATGACCAAATCTCTACAAATGACCCCACTTCATTGATTTATAGCCCTTAGTCGTACCTAGGCCATTTCAGACCTGAATCCGTTCACATACTTCCCATACATAGTGATCCAAAGTCATAAACATCGACTGCCCCTTGGCACACGTCCCGCAGCAAAGCCCAATCATGAAGCCCACTCATTGGTTCCCTACTGGATCCTGAGTCAAAGCTCCTCATTTGGACTTCCTTTGCATCTCGGGTTTTGATTGAATTGGAGTTGGTCTTCAGAAGAGTCATCACGTAGTAGTAACAGCCCATGTACAGTTCGGTTCGGTGCTCCTCGTCTAGCTCGGTTCGGTTCGGTGTAACCTTCCTGTTTGGTTCGGTTCGGTGGTCCTAGTCCATGCCTGGATCAGTGCTCCATCTCTTCTCGGTTCGGTTAGGAAGTGTAGTGCCTATCCTCTGCTTGGTTCGGTGGTTGCTCCCTCCTAAATTCCCAGATCCGATCCTGTCCTTCTCCATTTGCCCGATCCGATCCCACTCGCTTGCTTGCTCCGATCCGATCAGCTCCCTAGCCTACTCCGATCCGATCCGCTCTCTAGCCTACTCCGATCCGATCCTGTTCCATAATTCCGATCCGATCCTCCGTCCAACTCCAACTTTAAGCAGTGGCCTTCCTTCTTGCCAATTTCTTTTGCGCCAGGTCCCAGTTCGGGTCGGGTTCCTTGCCCAGGTCTCCCATCCGATCCAAGCCCATATCCGATCCGATCCGAAACCCTGCACAACTTTCTGCAACTTTTTCCAGCAACTTGTTTACGCTGTTCGACGACGTTTTCGACAAATCTAACTATACTAATCAATCACAAATCATCCCAAACAGTCATAGCAACATAGCAAACTAACCACAAACACCAAAACAATGAATTTACATGTCTAAATGGATCAAATATACCCAAAACCCCTTATTTTCCCTTAAGCATGTTTAAGTAAAACTAATCATAGAGTTAACAAAACTTAATCAAATCGAACCAAATTTCTAACAGAAGCATAAAATATTATTTTCGAATTTCTAAACAATTTTCCAGAATTTATTAGTGTATAAATTCGCTAATCTTCACTAATTACCCTTAATTACCGTAATTAGCGCAAAAACTATGCAAATCACTCACCTTTGCCACAAAATAAAACACCAAATCTGAAATACTCTCTGTTTGGGTCGAATTCCTATGTATAGAAGAAACTCCAAACTTGCTCTGTTGCTATTTGGTCTTGTTTTGATGTAGTTTAGGCTTAATCTTCACTAAAAATGTGTTTTGGAGTGGTTTTAGAGGATGGAAGCCATTACTAGGGTCTCAAGAAGGTTTGTGGCGGCTAAAAACTGAAATGAAAGTGATTTCCTAACCCTAATCAGCCCTCCTATGCCTCGAAACCCGAAGTTCCCCTCTGGGCCTAGCTGCTAATCACCCGGTTAAGCCCACTTAAGCTGTTTTTCACCATTTGAAACTCGTTTCAGCCATATCTTCCAATCGATGAGTCCGTTTGGCTAATGTAACCACTCTACGGAATTGTAAACCATCATCCGGAGCCAATGGAAGTGGTTTCAGGTCAAAATTCCTCTCTAGTCAAAAGTTATGGCCAAAACAGTACCAACTAGGGGTAAAATGGTCATTTAAAAATCGGGAAAAATCATGAACATGGGAAATGATCCCAATAGTTGTCTCCCAAAGTTACATGACCATACGACTTCGTATGTGAAAGAAATAAATATTCTACGATCCTGTGATGTGTAGAATACAGGTCATTGCACTCTCCCCCCCTTAAGAAATTTCGTCCCCAAAATTCCTTAACCCAAAACATAAAAAAGATCCCGCCTGCCTAACAGCCACATACAACAGTCAAACATGCAAAACAAACAAACTAGCCTATCCTAGCATGCGGAAAACTAAATCAAAGTTAAAATCTTACCAGGCAAAGAGCTTTGGATAAGTCTTCCTAATGTTCTCCTCTGTCTCCCAAGTACAATCATTCTCGTCCTCGCCCCACTGAACCTTGACAAGCTTCACCGCCTTCCTTCGAAGTTGCTTCATGCCGTGCTCGACAATACGTGCCGGCTTGCGGTTCCCAAATGCCTCGGGTTCTACTTCGAAGTCCTCCAACGGATCAGGTGAAATAGTCATATCTGGATCGTGAACGGACTTCCTTAGTTGGGAAACATGAAATACGTTGTGAACTCCCGCCATCTTCTCTGTTAAGCCAACTCTATATGCCAATTTCCCGACTAGTTCAAGAACAGGGAATGGGACAACAAATCTTGGTGCCAACTTGCCTCTCCTGCCAAATATAATTACGCTCTTCAACGGAGAAATCTTGACAAACACCAAGTCGCCAACGGAAAATTTTAAGTCTCTTCTCCTCTTATCAGCATAACTCTTCTGCCTATCTTGGGCAGCCTTCATTCGTTGTCGAATGATCTTGATCTTATCTGAAGTTTCCCTCGCCACATCTGGTCCAAACATAAACTTCTCGCCAGTCTCTGTTCAACATGATGGTGAGTTGCACGGTCTTCCATACAAAGCTTCAAACGGAGCCATACCGATACTGGATTGGTAGCTATTATTATATGCAAACTCTACTAGATGCAAATGGTCATCCCATGATCCACCAAAATCCAATATACATGCTCTCAAGAGATCTTCCAAAATACGATTCACCCTTTCGGTCTGACCGTCGGTCTAAGGATGATATGCGGTACTGAGATGTAACTATGACACTAGAGCCTCTTGTAAGCTCTTCCAAAACCCACTAGTGAAAAACGGGTCTCTGCCACTCGCAATGCTTTTAGGTACTCCATGAAATCTCATTACCCACTTCATATACAATTCTGCTAACTTAGCTGCCATTCTGGTCGATTTGACTGGTATGAATCTTGCACTCTTAGTCAATCGATTCACGATTGCCCAAATGCTATCATGTCCCGATCTAGTCCTTGGCAAACTATCGATGAAATCCATCGAGACTTGCTCCCATTTCCATTCGGGGATTTCTAATGGCTGTAACAACCGACTAGGCTTCTTTTGCTCGGATTTAACTAGCTGGCAATTCATGCACTTGGATATAAACTTCCCAATGTCTCTTTTCATCCCTTCCCAGTAGTAGATCTGCTTCATGTCTCGATACATCTTATTACCACCGGGGTGTATAGTCAGTTTTGAGTGATGACATTCTCTAAGCACTTCATCTCTCAATCCATTTACATTGGGTACGACTAGTCTTCCATCCTTTCTAAGCCATCCGTCTCGATCAAGCCCATACTTTTTCATCTCCTCATCGATACCCATCTCTAACTTGGAGATGTTTTCCAATAGGTTAGGATCGTCCCTCTGACTAGAGCCGATCCTCTCAATCAAAGTGGGTCTGACCATCAAACTTGCTAACATTTCTGGATTCAATTCGCACTTTGGCCTGAAATCAAACCCCGCGATATACTCCAGTTGCTTCCATTCTAGAAACATAGCCCCTATGCTGGCATGTCTCCTACTCAATGCATCAGCCACCGCATTGCCCTTTCCCGATGTATATGCGATGTCAAAATCATAGGAAGCCAAGAATTCTAACCACCTTTGTTGCCGGAGATTTAAATCCTTCTGGGAGAAGAGATACTTCAAAGGCTTATGATCTGTAAATAGCTCAAATCATTCTCCCAAGAGATAGTGTCTCCACATCTTTAATGCGAACACGATCGCTGGCAATTCTAAATCATGGGTAGGGTATCTTCTCTCGTGCGGTTTCAATTGCCGACTTGCGTAGGCTACAACTCTACCACTTTGCATCAATACAACACCGAGTCCGGTACCACAGGCATCCGTGTATATCGTCATCTCTTCATTCCCCTTAGGAATGACTAACACTGGTGCGCATGTCAACTTGTCCTTTATAATCTTGAATGCATTCTCACACCTTTCTTCCCACACAAAAGCTTGATTCTTCTTGGTCAATTGGGTCAATGGTGCTGCTATCTTGGGGAAACCATGGATAAACTTATGATAATATCCAGCTAACCCCAAGAAACTTCTTACATCTTTTGCATTCTTGGGCGTAGGCCAATCCTGTACCATAGCCACCTTCGCCGGGTCCACGGCAATACCATTCTCTGAAACAACATGGCCCAAGAACCTCACTTCCCTCTTCCAGAAGTGACACTAAGAAAACTTTTATTTCAATTGGTGTTTTCTCAACACCTCCATCGCTATTCTTAAATGTTCCTTGTGTTCTTCATCTGTCCTCAAGTATACCAAAATATCATCAATGAACACAAGGACAAACTTATTCAACTGATCTCTGAATACCCTATTCATAAGATCCACAAAATATGCTGGGGCATTGGTCAGCCCGAATGGCATGACCAACCACTCATAAAACCCAGACGGCGTCCGAAATGCCGTTTTAGCTAAACTCCCAGCTTCCACTCTAAGCTGATGAAAACCTATCGCGAGATCCAACTGAGAAAATACTCTCGTGCCACTCAACTGATCGAACAAATCATCTATCCGCGGTAGAGGATACTTGTTCTTCCTCGTCACTTTGTTCAACTCGCGGTAGTCTACACACAAACGAAGGGAACCATCCGCCTTGGTAGAAAACACAACTGGTGCTCCCCATTCAGAAACACTCCTTCTGATAAATCCCTTCTTCAAAAGATCGCTGACTCGCACCTCGAGCTCTCGCTGCTTCTTTGGTGCCATACGACGAAGTGGCATCACTATAGGTCTGGCATCTTTTACCAAATCAATAAGGAACTCAATCTCTCGTGTGGTGGAAGCCCGGTCACTTCTTCGAAAACATCCGGATACTGGCCAACCATGGGTAAACCTAACAACTCACTATGCGGAACGTCGGGGGAGTTTAGAAAACTAGCCAATACGCCCTCACTGGGTAGACCACCAAACACTATCCTCCGCCCATCATCCGCTCTAGCTGTCACCAAAAAGCCCTCACAGTCTACCATCACCCTGTATCTTTGGAGCCAATCTACTCCCAGAATAATGCCAAACCCAGTAAAGCCCAAAACAAAGCAACCACAAACAAACATGCATCCATGACTCGATAAGACCACATTACGACAAATCATGCTAAGGCTAGTCGAACCACCAATCGGGTTCGTCACTACTAAAGGTCTATCGACAATCTCGGGCTCCAATCCCAACCTATCTACCAGGTCACTAGATATGAAAGAACTGGAAGCTCCGGTATCAAACAAAACTCTAACAAGAACATCATAAACAGAAAGCATACCTTGAATGACGACATTCTTTCCTTTTCCGCCGCAGTTGGGGCATTCGACGAAGAAGGAATAGCATTAAGAGCATATGCTTTCACCATTTGCTTTTCTTTAGGGGGCTGTGGACACTTGTCCTTGTGATGTCCCATTTGGCCACAGTTGAAGCACTTCCTATCCGCTGGCTTGGCCCGACAATTACTAGCATAATGGCCTTTCTTACCACAGCTGAAGCAATCAACATTTAGCTTATTCTTTTTCTTCGGGCCATCTTTAGTCTGACTCTGCTTTCTCTTATTCTGGGAACCACCCTTGCCTCCACCACTTGCTTGTGACTTTGGCTCATCTGCGGATGCAACCTCAGCCTTCGGCTTAGGTTAGAGACTTTATGATCTCAATGCTTTCCCCACAATTGATTCAAACGTCTCATCGATGTGGTTAATAAGCCTTTCCCCCAAGTACTGATCCAAACCAGTTATGAATTTCTCATTCTTCTTCTCGGCAGTATCAACAAGAGATAACTCATATTTTGACAAAGTGTCAAATTCAGCAATATACTCCGAGATAGCTCTGCCATTCTGCTTGAGCTCCAAGAATTTCTTAAACAGCACTGACTTCTGAGCAGCCGGAATGAACTTCTCGCTAAAGCGAACCTTAAACTGCTCCCAAGTAATCTGATCTTCGGGAGTAGCTGCCTTTATAGCATTCCACCAATTCATTGCCCGCCCTTGCAGCTGACGGGACGCTAGCTTTCTCTTCATCGCATCCTCGATACCCAAATCCTCGAAGATACGTTCGCAACTATCCAACCAATCCTAAACATTCGTAGCCGACTCCGTTCCATGGAACGGCTTCCCACCAAGGATAGTATAATCCTTATTCAGCTTGGCGAAGTCTACTCTCGGCGCCTGCATTATTGGACCACCACCATTTCCACCATTGGGAGCTGCCCTCTGCACATCCCTAAGCATCTCTCTCATGAGGTCAGTAAACATCGTCCTCATGTCAGCAAAATTCACATTATTGGCCCCTCTACCGTTACCTCTAACATATCGGCTCATCGTCAATCTGAAAAAGGAAACGATTAACGACCCCATAGTGGTGCTAGTGCAGCACGACTTCATTCTTATACTACTAATAGTATATATATATATAGCTTTTGAAAACCAAAATAATCACAAATACGCTCTCTCGTATACGTATATTATCTCTCCCTGATAACTTCCCTAGGTTAAATACGCATCCTAGAGCTCTGATACCAAGTGTGACGGCCCGCCCCGCACCAGCCTGCATATCCTCTGAATGTGCGTTGTACACATGCTCGACTAGCACGGGACAGTCGTCAGGAGAAAGGAAAGAAGGTAACGAACTAATCAAGAACCTGTAGAATGTCTCACAGTGCATGGAGTAAAATATAATAATAACATACTTGACATAAAACAGGTGAGACAGTGCATAAGCTGATAACTGAAATCAACATCAACATCAGAGCAGCCGAAATCCAAATACAGCTTATTACAACTTTCCAATTTTACTATCTCTGAACAAAAGAAAACTAAAGTATAAGATACACCACTAATACCCAAGTATTGATCTTAAACAAAACAGGGAGAATACTATGTATATATTACGTGGAAGCCTCCTGCTCGTCTCCGGATCATCTACCCGTGCATCACCAGCTAACCTGTCTCTAGTCTGCTCGTGTGAGCACCCAGAGTAATAAGAGGAGACATAAAACTCTGGGTCAGACATAAAGCCTAGTATGAGCGATAAGCATCTAAACAGAATAATAACAGGTATACTAAACCATACCTAAACCTGGACCTGCAACCAAAGAGTTAGTACCACATACCGTACAGTACTCTAAGGTGCCATAATAAATGGTGTAAGAATACGGGGGTGTGGTGTGCATGTCATAACGATAGCAAAGAAATCATCCATAGCAACCATCCTTACATCTCTCACTCAGTGCGTAAAGCATACGATGTCCACCACTGTCGATCACTAGACCCATCGAAGTAGTGACGGAGTTCAACTTATACAACTACTGCTACTACCAAGCTTACCACATGGAGTCATGACCAAATCTTTACAAATGACCCCACTTCATTGGTTTATAGCCCTTTAGTCGTACCTAGGCCATTTCAGCCCTGAATCCGTTCACATACATCCCATACATAGTGATCCAAAGTCATAAACATCGACTGCCACTTGGCACACGTCCCGCAGCAAAGCCCAATCATGAAGCCCACTCATTGGTTCCCAACTGGATCCTGAGTCAAAGCTCCTCATTTGGACTTTCTTTTCATCGCGGGTTTTGATTGAATTTGAGTTGGTCTTCAGAAGAGTCATCGCGTAGTAGTAATAGCCCATGTACGGTTCGGTTCGGTGCTCCTCGTCTAGCTCGGTTCGGTTCGGTGTAACCTTCCTGTTTGGTTCGGTTCGGTGGTCCTAGTCCATGCCTGGATCAGTGCTCCATCTCTTCTCGGTTCGGAAGTGTAGTGCCTATCCTCTGCCTGGTTCGGTGGTTTCTCGCTCCTAAGTTCCCAGATCTGATTCTGTCCTTCTCCATTTGCCCGATCCGATCCCACTCGCTTGCTTGCTCTGATCCGCTCCCTAGCCTACTCCGATCCGATCCGCTCTCTAGCCTACTCCGATCCGATCCTGTTCCATAGTTCCGTTCTGATCCTCCATCCATCTCCAACTTTGAGCAGTGGCCTTCCTTCTTGCCAAATTTCTTTTGCGCCAGGTTCCAGTTCGGGTCAGGTTCCTTGCCTAGGTCTCCCATCCGATCCGAGCCCATATCCGATCCGATCCGAAACCCTGCACAACTTTCTGCAACTTTTTCCAGCAACTTGTTTACGCCGTTCGACGACGTTTTCGACAAATCTAACTGTACTAATCAATCACAAATCGTCCCAAATAGTCATAGCAACATAGAAAACTAACCACAAACACCAAAACAATGAATTTACATGTCAAAATGGATCAAATATACCCAAAATCCCTTATTTTTCCTTAAGCATGTTTAAGTAAAACTAATCATAGAGTTAACAAAACTTAATCAAATCGAACCAAATTTCTAACAGAGGCATAAAATATTATTTTCGAATTTCTAAACATTTTTCCAGAATTTATTAGTGTATAAATTCGGTAATCTTCACTAATTACCCTTAATTACCGTAATTAGTGCAAAAACTATGCAAATCACTCACCTTTGCCACAAAATAAAACACCAAATCTGAAATACTTTGTGTTTGGGTCGAATTCCTATTTATAGCAGCAGCTCCAACCTTGCTCTATTGCTATTTGGCCTTGTTTTGATGTAGTTTAGGCATAATGTTCACTAAAAATGTGTTTTGGAGTGGTTTTAGAGGATGGAAGCCATTGCTAGGGTCTCAAGAAGGTTTGTGGCGGCTCAAAACTGAAATGGAAGTGATTTTCTAACCCTAATCAGCCCTCCTATGCCTCTAAACCCGAAGTTCCCCTCTGGGCCTAGCTGCTAATCACCTGGTTAAGCCCACTTAAGCTGTTTTTCACCATTGGAAACTTGTTTCAGCCATATCTCTCAAACTGTGAGTCCGTTTGGCTAATGTAACCACTCTACGGAATTGTAAACCATCATCAAGAGCGAATGGAAGTGGTTTCAGTTCAAAATTCCTCTCCAGTCAGAAGTTAAGGCCAAAACAGTACCACCTAGGGGTAAAATGGTCATTTAAAAATCGGAAAAAATCATGAATATGGGAAATGACCCTAATAGTCGTCTCTCAAAGTTAAATGACCATACAACTTCGTATGTGAAAGACATAAATATTCTATGATCCTATGATGTGTAGAATACGGGTCGTTACAGTGATGTAAAAACCAATCCTTCAAAGTAGTAAAAGGATAGAGGTAATTGTTGGAAGTATGGGATTTTTAGAGAATTAGAGGCACGATTAAAAGGAACGGTTATTTTGAAGTATTAAGAGAAGTAAGGGTCGCTTAAGCATAGTAGGGGTAGATCGGCAAATATAAAGATGATGAATCATTTGGATTAGGTGCTGCAAAAACCAACCCTTCATAGTAGTAAAAAGATTGGGGTAATTGTTGGAAATAAGGGCAATTTACAGAGTTAGGGGTGGGATTTAAAAGAAAGATTGTTTTGAAGTATTAAGAGAAGTAGGGTTAGTTTAAGCATAGTAGGGGTAGATTGACAAATATGAAAGACGATAAATCGTTTCGATTGGGTTCTGCAAAAACTAATCCTTCACAATAGTGGAAAAATAGGGATAATTGTTGAAAGTAATGGCTATTTAGAGAATTAGGGGTAGGATTATAAAGAAGGGCTATTTTGAAGTATTAAGGTAAGTAGGGGTTGATAAAGCATAGTAGGGGTAAATCGACAAATATGGAAGATGATGAATCATTTGGATTGGGTGCTACCAAAACCAACCCTTCACAAAAGGTAAAAAATAGGGGTAATTGTTTGAAGTAAGTGCTGTTTAGAGAATTAGGGGTACGATTAAAAATAAAGGTTGTTTTGAAGTATTACAAAAATTAAGGGTAGTTTAAGCATAGTAGGTGTAGATCCACAAATATGAAAGATGATGAATCGTTTGGATTGGGTGCTGCAAAAACCAACCATTCACAAAAGGTAAAAAATATGGGTAATTGTTGGAAGTAAGGGTTGTTTTAAATTAGGGGTAAGAGTAAAAAGAAGGGTTGTTTTGAAGTACTAAGAGAAGTAGGGGTAGTTTAAGCATAGTAGGGGTAGATCGATAAATATGAAAGATGATGAATCGTTTGGATTGGGTGCTGAAAAACCAATTCTTCACAATAATTGAAAAATAAGGGTAATTGTTCGAAGGAAGGGCTTACTAGAGAATTAGGGGTAGGATTAAAAAGAAGGGTTGTTCTGAAATATTAAGATAAGTAGGGGTAGTTTAAGCATAGTAGGGGTAGATCGACAAATATGAAAGATGGTGAATCGTTCGGATTGGGTGCTGCAAAAACTAACCCTTCACAAAAGGTAAAGCATGGTAGGGGTAGGATTAAAAAGAATGGTTGTTTTGAAGTATTAAGATAATTAGGGAGAGTTTAAGCATGTTAGGGGTAGATCGACAAATATGAAACATGATGAATCGTTTGGATTAGGTGCTGCAAAAAACAATCATTCACAGTAGTAAAAAGATAGGGGTAATTGTTGGAAGTAACGGCTATTTAGAGAATTAGGGGTACGATTAAAAAGAAGGGTTGTTTTGAAGTATTAAGAGAAGTAAGGGTAGCTTAAGAATATAGGGGTTAATCTAGATCCAACACTATTTAGTACTAGGAAAGGTTGGTTTTTGCAGCACCCAATCCAAATGATTCATAATCTTTCATATTTGTCGATCTACCCCTACTATACTTAAACTACCCATACTTCTCTTAATACTTCAAACCGGTCCTTCTTTTAATCCTACACTTAATTCTCTAAATAGGCCTTACTTCCAACAATTAGGCCAATCTTTTTACTACCGTGAAGAGTTGGTTTTTGCAACACCCAATCCAAATGATTCATAGTGTTTCACATTTGTAGATCTACCCCTACTATGTTGAAACTATCGCTACTTCTCTTAATACTTCAAAACAGTCATTTTTTTAAATCCTACGCCTAATTGTCTAAATAGCCCTTACTTCCAACAATTACCCCTATTTTTTAACTATTGTGAAGGGTTGGTTTTTGCAGCACCCAATCTAAATGATTTATCATCTTTCATATTTGTCGATCTTCCCCTACTATGCTTAATCTACCCGTACTTCTCTTAATATTTCAAAATAACTATTCTTTTTAATCCTACCCCTAATTCTCTAAATAGCCATTACTTCCTACAATTACCCCTGTTTTTTTAACTTTTGTGAAGGGTTGGTTTTTGCAGCACCCAATCCAAATGATTCATCATCTTTCATATTTATCGATCTACCCCTACTATGCCTAAACTACCCCTACTTCTCTTAATACTTCAAAATAACCCTTCATTTTAATCCTGCCCCTAATTCTCTAAATAGTTTTTGATTCCAACAATTACCCATATTTTTTATCTTCTTTGAAGGGTTGATTTTTGCAGCACCCAATCCAAATGATTCGTCATCTTTCATATTTGTCGATCTACCCCGACTATGCTTAAACTACCCCTACTTCTCTGAATACTTCAAAAATCCTTTCTTTTTAGTCCTACCCCTAATTCTCTAAATAGACCTTACTTCCAATGTGAAGGATTGGTTTTTGCATCGCCCAATCCAAATGATTCATCATCTTTCATATTTGTCGATCTACCCCTACTATGCTTAAACTACCCCTACTTCTCTTAATATTCAAAACAACTATTCTTTTTAATCCCATCCCTAATTCTCTAAATTGCCCTTCCTTCCAACATTTACCCCTATTTTTTAAATTCCGTGATGGGTTGGTTTTTGCAGCACCCAATCCAAACGATTCATAATCTTTCATATTTGTCGATCTACCCCTACTATATTTAAACAACCCATACTTCTCTTAATACTTCAAAACAACCCTTCTTTTTACTCCTGCCCCTAATTCTCTAAATAGCCCATCCTTCCAACAATTACATTTATTTTTAACTATTTTGAAGGGTTGGTTTTTGCAGCACCGAATCCAAACGATTTATCATCTGTCATATTTGTCGATCTACCCTACTATGCTAAAACTACCCATACTTCTATTAATACTTCAAAATAGTCCTTCTTTTTAATCCTACCCCTAATTCTCTAAATAGACATTAATTCCAACAATTACCCTTATTTTTTATCTTCTGTGAAGGATTGGTTTTTGCAGCACCCGATCCAAATGATTCATCATCTTTCATATTTGTCGATGTAACCCCACTATGTTGAAACTAGCCCTATTTCTCTTAATACTTCAAAAATTCCTTCTGTTTAATCCTACCCCTAATTCTCTAAATAGCCCTTACTTCCAATGTGAAGGATTGGTTTTTGCAGCACCCAATCCAAATGATTCATCATCTTTCATTTTTGTCGATCTACCCCTACTATGCTTAAACTACCGCTACTTCTCTTAACACTTCAAAACAACTATTCTTTTTAATCATGTCCCTAATTCTCTGAATTGCCCCTCCTTCCAACAATTACCACTATTTGTCGATCTACTCCTACTATACTTAAACTACACATACCTCTCTTATACTTCAAAACGGTCCGTCTTTTCATCCTACACCTAATTCTCTAAATAGGCCTTACTTCCAACAATTAGGCCTATCCTTTTACTACTGTGAAGAGTTGGTTTTTGCAAAACCCAATCCAAACGATTCATAGTCTTTCATATTTTTCGATCTACCCCTACTATGTTCAAACTACCCCTACTTCTCTTAATACTTCAGAACAGTCCTTCTTTTAAATCCTACCCCTAATTCTCCAAAGAGCCCTTACTTCCAACAATTACCCTTATTTTTTAACTATTGTGTAGGGTTTGTTTTTGCAGCACCCAATCTAAATGATTCATCATCTTTCATATTTGTCGATCTTCCCCTACTATGCTTAAACCACCCCTACTTCTCTTAATACTTCAGAACAACTATTCTTTTTAATCCCACCCCTAATTCTCTAAATAGCCATTACTTACAACAATTACCCCTATTTTTTAACGTATGTGAAGGGTTGGTTTTTGTAGCACCCAATTCAAATGATTCATCATCTTTCATATTTATCGATCTACCCCTACTATGCCTAAACTACCCCTAGTTCTCTTAATACTTCAAAACAAATCTTCTTTTTAATCCTTCCCCTAATTCTCTAAAGAGCCCATCCTTCCAACAATTACATTTATTTTTTAACTACTGTGAAGGGTTGGTTTTTTCAGCACCTAATCCAAACGATTCATCATTTTTCATATTTGTCGATCTACCCCTTCTATGCTTAAACTACCCATACTTCTCTTAATACTTCAAAATAGTCCTTCCTTTTAATCCTACCTCTAATTCTCTAAATAGCCCTTATTTCAAATAATTACCCCTATTATTTAACTTCTGTGAAGGGTTGGTTTTTGCAGCACCCAAATCCAAATGATTCATCATCTTTCATATTTGTCGATCTACCCTTGCTATGCTTAAACTACCCCTACTTCTCTTGATATTTCAAAACAATCCTTATTTTTAATCCTACCCATATTCTTTAAATACCCATTCCTTCCAGCAATCACCTCTATTTTTTAACTTCTGTGAAGGGTTGGTTTTTACAGCAGTTATCCAAATGATTCATCATCTTTCATATTTGTCGATCTACCCGTACTATGCTTAAACTACCTATACTTCTCTTAGTACTTCAAAACAACTCTTCTTTTTAATCCTACTCATAATTCTCTAAATATCCCTTACTTCCAAAAATTACGCCTGTCTTTTTACTTCTGTAAAGGGTTGATTTTTGCAGCACCCAATCCAAATGATTCATCATCTTTCAATTTTGTCGATTTACCCCTACTGTTCTTAAACAACCCCTACTTCCATTAATACTTCAAAACATCCCTTCTTTTTAAACCTACCCCTAATTCTCTAAATAGCCCTTTCTTCCAACAATTACCCAAATTTTTTTAACTACTATGAAGGGTTGGTTTTTGCAGCACCTAATCCAAATGATCCATCATCTTTCATATTTTTCGATCCACCCCTACTATGCATAAACTACCCCTACTTCTCTTAATACTTCAAAACAGTCCTTCTTTTTAATCCTATTCCTTATTCTATAAATAGACCTTACTTCCAACAATTACGCCTATCTTTTTGTTGTATATGACGTAGCTGTACACACAATTATATGAATTTTGTTTGATGATAACAACCAAATATATATTATTTATAAATGTGTTTGTTGTTGTACTGTTTCACATATACATACAAATAGGAATATAGTATTTATATTTAAATAAAATACGAATGTACAGAAATATAAATATTCACACAGTATTTTATTTAAATAAAATATTTTATTTCTATATCAAACAGTACAATTTTTATACTCAACAATTTGTACATCTCACTGATATTCATTACAATACAATAAATTTCATTATATACAATTCTCCTCACTACAACGCTCATCACTTTAGTATACAATCATTGCCTCACCACAACATTTCACTCATTCACATTGCAATTATGGCACATACACAAAAAAAGTGGAACAATTTTTGCAATAGATTTTTCTTTGGAAAACATTTTTTCCTTCTCAATCATGAAAGATCGCAGCAGTGAACTCATATGAATTGCAAGGAAGCATTTTATCATGTAAGGAAACTCCAACCTGTTTAGATAATTTTTTTTGTTAGACTGCATATTTTGCATGAATGCATCACATTTAATCTTACAAAGAAACTCCAAAAATGACACACATCATTTTTGCATGAAAGAAATCATGGTGACAATTAAATATGAACAATTAAAACTCAACATGAAACAAAGTGTTTTTCCAGGAAAATAGTATATTGGTTTTGGCAAGGAATTCTTTTTGACAAGTTTTTAAAATCCACATGATTGAATTTTTTTTTTTTTCGAAATATCATTCAATCTATTTTGGGCATAATTCATTTCTAAGGAGTATTTTTCAAGGCAAGAAATCTTTTTGGTTCATGAAATTAGCAATGCAAAGCTTGGGAAATATACTCAATCTTTTTTGTCAAGTGTTTAATTGGTACAGCAAAATCAGCAATGAACGAATGCATGCAACTGTAGTAATCAAGTGCCAAATTAATTACTCAAGTTATTAGGAAATATGTGTACGCAAAGAAGGAATGCAGTCAAGGAATTCATTTTGGAAAATTGGCGATCTTTTATTTGTTTCAAAAAATCTGAACAGGTTAACAAAGAACAAATTTTGGGGAAGAAAGAATCTATTTTTATTTGCAGAAATTAAGCATGAGACATCAGTGCATTAAAGAATTTTTTGGCAAGAGTTTAAAGCATTTCCATAAATCAAAAAATCAAGCATGAAAAAAAAATCAAACAAATCACGCAATTCCGTATTCAACATGCACATTTTTGGGCAAGAGAAATGTCAACATAAAGCTGGCACAAATGTGATGTTTCATCAATTCAAGTTCATGTGCAGAACAAAAATAGACATGGCCAAAATGCATAGTGGTGATAACAGAATGTTTTATTTGGCAAGTGAACAATTAACCATGCAGATTAACAAACAAATGCACATATTTCGACTTAATTTGTTTGGAAAATCTTTTTCATGCATGATTACAGCTAATGGTTCAAAAGAGAAGGAAATGCATTTATTCATTTCTATAATCACTGAAGCAAATTTTGGGCAAGAAGTATTTTCAGAAAATCATTTATACGTGTCCAAAAATAAACAACAAATCAATCCTATTTTTTTATTGAAATATAATAACATTCATATTTACGGAATGTTATCAATTACGCGAGGGACCAGAGGAGCACAAATTTATCAACAAATTTTTTCTTTTTGTTTCAAGCATGTATGGCATGATTAATCCGGATGAATCAAACTGGGTAACCATGTTTTTACAAGCATATTCCACAATGGATTAAATCGACCAGATTCATTGAAGGGGCCAAAGACATGTCTAAGTTCATCAAGCAAATCAAACAAGAGAAACAAAAGGGGAAACAAATACACAAATCAAATCAAGGCAGTGAATGAAATCAGAGTAACTATAGGATTTCTTAATCCTGTATATATCAACATCCTCATCATAGGCAGAGTATCGAAAACCAGAGAAAAAATTGAAAAATCAAATTCATAAAATTACTTTATCATTTTTGATTGCCAAAGAGTGGCCAAATCAATCGACCAAGGAGCATCAACTAATCGGGGCTCAGACTATAATTTAGAACTAACCTTTTGAAGTCGAATTGATTCGGGGAAAAACCCTATTTCCCATTTCTCAGCCACAATCAACACAGAGGAGACCAAGTTTTTTTTTTTTGAAAAAGCAAAGTGGCAGGCTTATATTACTTTAGACAAAGGGGGTTTTATTGTTTCTATTGTATTTTCATTTTTATTTGTAAACCATTCTGAACAGTTGCTAGAGTCTGTAAAATTCTAGGGGATTCAGTTAGGGGTTAGCTGATTGTTTCTAGAGTCTGTAAAATTCTAGGGAATCCAGTTAGGGTGTTAACTGGTAGTTCACTAGAGTCTGTAAAACTAGGGGAAATCTGATCTAGGGGATTAGACCAGTCTAGGGTTTTGAGCGTAGGATTAGAATAGGAGAGATGGGTTCGCGAGTTTACATGGTCTTGTAAGCGGGATCTATTCTATTACCTAGTAGAAACCTTAGGAATGCAGCAATAGGCAAGATTTTTTCGAAGCTGGGTATAACTTGTGTCATTTTCTCTTCTGCATTTATTTTCTGGTGCGTTCTGTGATCTGTCATAAATTTTCAGTACCCGTAAAATTTGAATAAACCGTTTTCACCCCCCCTCTAGGGTTAATCCAGATCCAACAATTGGTATTAGAGCATGTTATTTTGTTAACTCTAGAGTAATAGGGATCCCTAGTTGTCAGTCCATAGAGAGTCAGTCAAGTCACATTCCAAATATTTTTTATGGTACAAATTTTTTAAATTGGAAATCAGAAATGGAATCCTATTTAAAATCTGTCAATTTAGAATATTGGAATATTATTGAAAATTAGGGAGATATGTTGGATAAGAGGAATAAAGTTTTCAATTCTCTTGCTATGCATATTATTTATTCCTATTTTGGCAATGATCAATTAAAATTTATCTCTCATTATTTAGCTGCGCAGCATATCTGGAAAACACTCAAAAAGCCCTATGGAATTAACGACATCAGCTCAAAACCCTGAAATGCCAACTCAGATTCAGATCTATGCTTAACTGGCCTTACAAATGAAAATTCAGATAGATCAGTTGATGAAGACTCAACAGACGATGAAATGAGAAAATTTTCATATGAAGATCTGGTTTATTTTTGTGTTGATTTAACCAAATCTCCTAATAAACTCCAACTGAAAAATAAATTTTTGAAAACTAAGAATCATGAGTTGACCAACAAAATTACCTATTTGGAATCAAAACTATCAAATGTCATAAAATTTGAAAATTCTGATTGTGAAAATTGTTTGAAATTAAAAAATCATCTCGTTCATCTCAATAATAATATTCAAAGCCTTGAAGAAGAAAATCTTATTTTGAAAGATAAAGAGATTAAGCAGAAATATGCAAACAATTCTTTACAAAAGGAATTTGAAAATTTTAAGGCTATAAAAAATTCCAAACATGAAATTGCTGAAAATAAAAGTTTGTTGAAAAAAGATTTTATTTTGAAAGAGCTTGAAGAGGAGATTGAAAATTTGAAGAATCTTGAATCTGAAAAGCAAAATCATTTTGAACTTGAAATTTCCAAATCCCAAGCCAAAATGATATTACATGGAAATGAGAATTTGGTTCTGAAACAGTCCAATGCTGAACAGGAGATCGCTATAAATAATTACTCAAATTTGACAAAAGAAAATAGCGATCTTAAATCCAAAATTCAATAATTAGAGTCAACTTTGGATAAATTTTCTAATGGGGAAAATCGTTGAATATGCTGTTGCAAAACCAAGTTTCTATTGGAAATAAATGTTGAAAGGACCCGTAACTTCCCCGTTAAGGAAAGAGCGGATACTTTGAGAATAACACACAAAATAATGCAGACAGAAGAACATTTCATTGTTATTTTACAACAATTCATCAGAATACAAAAATATATAGAGTACGAATAAATATTACACAGAAAACATCAGAGAGTTAAATTACATTTAAATACATTACTGTAGCGGAAAAATAATACAAATCACAACTGAAAGAGATATACAGATACAGAGCTTTCTGGATATCATTCCAGCTGTAAGTCAGGTTCCTGTGAATATAAATCTGCAAAACCAAAATTACTAGCTGTCCGTGTCAAAATAAGGCCACCTAGTGTCTAGGTTAAAAACAATAATCTCCAGGTCAGTCATGTGACTGGTGTGAGAACTAAAACAATTATTAATCTTTATTTTAAAGTTAGGTAAATCAAGGGACCACGCAGTATAACACGGAACGGGTTTCCTCTCAAGAATACCAATGCATAAAACAACAGCGCAGTGCTAAATAAAGAAAAATGAAGCTATTATAAGACCCAGGTCCCATCACACAATGCAACACAAGCCAGAGGATAGGGTTTTACCTTATAATAGAAAAAGAATGCTTGATACGCTAACTTTCATGGTTCATTAATATAAGTGTATAGTGTCAAAACAATTTCAATCATAAATATCAATCATAGACGACATGGGTACCATATATCATGTCGCCATACTAGTTCTACAATTAAAACCGCAAAGTCACGTATTGGAAGTTGGATTTCCATCTGTGAACCGAGGCAAAAGATAGTCCTCACCGATTCGTGACAGTCTAGCCCATGTCTCAGGACCCAGACACACATGAGCCCTTGGATCGTCAGGGCCAGTCCACCGATGTGGATTAAAATGCCTGAACACTGCGTTTCTCCACCCTTTGCGGCATAAATGAGCCAAATTACTCCATCGGCTCCACACAGTCACCGATATATCTAAAGCGCCTCGCGACATCAACAACCACATAAGTCAACTCATCAGGGTGTGCAAAACCACTGACGCCACTTCTAGCTAGGAGGAAACGCATGCCCTCCCTGAAGTCCTCTCCCGTTTCTGGTCCACTACCGGGGTGTGAGGCTCGTGAGTCAACGTTACACAAAGCTATGACACACAGGTGGTGCTTTGATCATCAAGCACAGGACTTTTCTTTTCAACAGAAGCCTTGATCAATTACCACTTAGGCATGCCACACAGGCAATTCACTCCATGCGTTTAATATCCATCAGTATATAACCTCTGAGCTCATACGTCTGAGAGAAGGGCGTTAAGCAAGAGAATAAATTCTTTACCGCCAAACAGATATATATTTAATATAAATCAATCACAAAGAATAAAATCCAATGTCAGATACACAATCCATTTACAAGTTCGTTCTGGGTCTAAACGAAACCGTAGGCACCTAGTATCCCGCATATCCATCGATCTCCAAGTACGTCTGGACGATCACTAACGAATTCCCTCCTCTTGGGTGTACGACCCAATCAAAATCATCAGTAATCACCCAAACGACGTGAAGACCTCCGGTCTTCGACCATCGTCTTCATCCTCGACACCATCTCGAATCTGCTATTCAGAATGGGATAAACCTGGTCTTCCTGAATAACTCCCGTATATAATAAACAAGTGTTACACAAGCACAAAATACGCCTCATTCCAATTCAGAATATTCTTTTATTCAAATATTCTTATACTTTGGGACAGGTTCCCATTAATTTTATCAAAGATAAATTCTTTAAATTTATTCTTTAAACTTCTTTTGAATATTAATTCAAACTAGTCGGGATTAGCGAACCACACCGAAGTAATCATTTATTTTATTTCCCAATCCCAACCTATTCATCCCATGAAGTAAAACTGGCATACTTCATATCTAACACCACGGTGTTATCGGTCCTTCTTTTAATCCTACACCTAATTCTCTAAATAGGCCTTACTTCCGACAATTAGGCCAATCTTTTTACTACCGTGGTTCATAGTCTTTTATATTTGTCGACCTACCCCTACTATGTTGAAACTATCCCTTCTTCTCTTAATACTTCAAAACAGTCCTTTTTTTAAATCCTACCCCTAATTCTCTAAACAGCCCTTACTTCCAACAATTACCCCTATTTTTTAACTATTGTGAAGGGTTGGTTTTTGCAGCACCCAATCTAAATGATTCATCATCTTTCATATTTGTCGATCTTCCCCTATTATGCTTAAACTACCCGTACTTCTCTTAATATTTCAAAATAGCTATTCTTTTTAATCCTACCCCTAATTCTCTAAATAGCCATTACTTCCTACAATAACCCCTGTTTTTTAACTTCTATGAAGGGTTGGTTTTTATGGCACCCAATCCAAATGATTCATCATCTTTCATATTTATCGATCTACCCCTATAAACTACACCTACTTCACTTAGTACAACAAAATAACCCTTCATTTTAATCCTGCCCCTAATTCTCTAAATAGTTTTTGATTCCAACAATTACCTATATTTTTTATCTTCTTTGAAGGGTTGCTTTTTGCAGCACCCAATCCAAATGATTCGTCATCTATCATATTTGTCGATCTACCCCCACTATGCTTAAACTACCCCTACTTCTCTTAATACTTCAAAAATCCTTTCTTTTTAATCCTACCCCTAATTCTCTAAATAGACCTTACTTCCAATGTGAAGGATTGGTTTTTGCATCACCCAATCCAAACGATTCATCACCTTTCATATTTGTCGATCTACACCTACTATGCTTAAACTACCCCTACTTCGCTTAATATTCAAAACAACTATTCTTTTTAATCCTATCCCTAATTCTCTAAATTGCCCTTCCTTCCAACAATTACCCTTATTTTTTAAATTCTGTGATGGGTTGGTTTTTGCAGCACCCAATCCAATCGATTCATAATCTTTCATATTTGTCGATCTACCCCTACTATATTTAAACTACCCATACTTCTCTTAACACTTCAAAACAACCCTTCTTTTTACTCCTGCCCCTAATTCTCTAAATAGCCCATCCTTCCAACAATTACATTTATTTTTTAACTACTGCGATTGCAGCACCTAATCCAAACGATTCATCATCTTTCATATTTGTCGATCTAACCCTACTACGCTTAAACTACCCATACTTCTCTTAATACTTCAAAATAGTCCTTCTTTTTAATCCTACCCCTAATTCTCTAAATAGCCATTAATTCCAACAATTACCCCTATTTTTTATCTTATGTGAAGAGTTGGTTTTTGCAGCACCCAATCCCAATGATTCATCATCTTTCGTATTTGTCAATCTAACCCCACTACGCTTAAACTAGAACTACTCCCTTAATATTTCAAAAATCCCTTCTTTTTAATCCTACCCCTAATTCTCTAAATAGCCCATGCTTCCAATGTGAAGGATTGGTTTTTGTAGCACCCAATTGAAATGATTCATCATCTTTCATTTTTGTCGATCTACCCCTACTATGCTTAAACTACCCTACTTCTCTTAACACTTCAAAACAACTATTCTTTTAATCCTTTCCCAAATTCTCTGAATTGCACCTCCTTCCAACAGTTACCACTATTTGTCGATTTACCCCTACTATACTTAAACTACCCATACTTCTCTTAATACTTTAAAACGGTCCTTCTTTTCATCCTACACCTAATTTTATAAATAGGCCTTACTTCCAACAATTAGGCCTATCTTTTTACTACTGTGAAGAGTTGGTTTTTGCAACACCCAATCCAAACGATTCATAGTCTTTCATATTTGTCGATCTACCCCTACTATGTTCGAACTACCCCTACCTCTCTTAATACTTCAGAACGGTCCTTCTTTTAAATCCTACCCCTAATTCTCCAATGATCCCTTACTTCCAACAATTACCCCTATTTTTTAACTATTGTGTAGGGTTTGTTTTTGCAGCACCCAATCTAAATGATTCATCATCTTTCATATTTGTCGATCTACCCCTAATATGCTTAAATTACCCCTACTTCTCTTAATACTTCAGAACAACTATTCTTTTTAATCCTACCCCTATTTCTCTAAATATCCATTACTTACAGCAATTAGCCCTATTTTTTAAATTATGTGAAGGGTTGGTTTTTGCAACACCCAATCTAAATGATTCATCATCTTTCATATTTATCGATCTACCCCTACTATGCCTAAACTACCCATAGTTCTCTTAATACTTCAAAACAACTCTTCTTTTTAATCCTGCCCTTAATTCTCTATAGAGCCCATCCTTCCAACAATTAAATTTATTTTTTAACTACTGTGAAGGGTTGGTTTTTCCAGCAACTAATCCAAACGATTCATCATCTTTCATATTTGTCGATCTACCCCTACTATGCTTAAACTACCCATACTTCTCTTAATACTTCAAAATAGTCCTTCCTTTAATCCTGCCTCTAATTCTCTAAATAGCCCTTACTTCCAATGATTACCCCTATTATTTAACTTCTGTGAAGGGTTGGTTTTTGCAGCACCCAATCCAAATGATTCATAATCTTTCATATTTGTCGATCTACCCTTGCTATGCTTAAACTTCCCCTACTTCTCTTAATATTTCAAAACAGTCCTTATCTTTAATCCTACCTGTATTCTCTAAATACCCATTCCATCCAGCAATCACCTCTATTATTTAACTTCTGTGAAGGGTTGGTCTTTGCAGCAGCCAATCCAAATGATTCATCATCTTTCATATTTGTCGATCTACCTGTACTATGCTTAAACTACCTATACTTCTCTTAGTACTTCAAAACAGCTCTTCTTTTTAATCCTAGCCATAATTCTCTAAATATCCCTTACTTCCAAAAATTATGCCTATCTTTTTACTTCTGTAAAGGGTTGGTTTTTGCAGCACCCAATCCAAATGATTCATCATCTTTCATTTTTGTCGATTTACCCCTACTGTGCTTAAACAACCCCTACTTCCCTTAATACTTCAAAACATCCCTTCTTTTTAATCCTACCCCTAATTCTCTGAATAGCCCTTCCTTCCAATAATTACCCAGTTTTTTTAACTACTATGAAGGGTTGGTTTTTGCAGCACCCAATCCAAATGATCCATCATCTTTCATATTTGTCGATCCACCCCTACTATGCTTAAACTACCCCTACTTCTCTTAATACTTCAAAACAGTCCTTTTTTTTAATCCAATTACTAATTCTCTAAATAGCCCTTACTTCCAACAATTACGCCTATCTTTTTGTTGTATATGACGTAGTTGTATACACAATTATATGAATTTTGTTTGATGATAACAACCAAATATATGTTATTTATAAATGTGTTTGTTGTTGTACTGTTTCACATATGCATACAGATAGGAATATAGTATTTATATTTAGATAAAATATGACTGTACAGAAATTTAAATATTCACACAGTATTTTATTTAAATATAATATTTTATTTCTTTATCAAACAGTACAATTTTTATACTCCACAATTTGTACATCTCACTGATATTCATTATAGTACAATAAATTTCATTATATACAATTCTCCTCACTACAACGCTCATCACTTTAGTATACAATCATTGCCTCACCACAACATTTCACTCATTCACATTGCAATTGTGGCACACACAAAAAAAAAGTGGAACAATTTTTGCAATAGATTTTTCTTTGGAAAACATTTTTTTCTTCTCAATCATGCAAGATCACAGCAGCGAACTCATATGAATTGCAAGGAAGCATTTTATCATGAAAGGAAACTCCAACCTGTTTAGATAATTTTTTTTGGTAGACTGCATGTTTGGCATGAATGCATCACATTTAATCTTGCAAAGAAACTCCAAAAATGACACACATCATTTTTGCATGAATGAAATCAAGGTGACAATTAAATATGCACAATTAAAACTCAGCATGAAACAAAGTGTTTTTCCAGGAAAATAGTATATTGGTTTTGGCAAGGAATTATTTTTGACAAGTTTTTAAAATCCACATGATTGAATTTTTTTTGGAAATATCATTCAATCTATTTTGGGCATAAATCATTTCTAAGGATTTTTTTTGAAGGCAAGAAATCTTTTGTTTCATGAAATTAGCAATGCAAAGCTTGGGAAATGTACTCAATCTTTTTTGTCAAGTGTTTAATTGGTACTGCAAAATCAACAATGAACAAATGCATGCAACTGTCGTAATCATGTGCCAAATTAATTACTCAAGTTATTTTAGTAAATATGTGTACGCAAAGAAGGAATGCATTCAAGGAATTCATTTTGGCAAATTGGCGATCTTTTATTTGTTTCAAAAAATCTGAACAGGTCAACAAAGAACAAATTTTGGGCAAGAAAGAATCTATTTTTATTTGCAGAAATTAAGCATGAGACATCAGTGCATTGAAGAATTTTTTGGCAAGAGTTTAAAGCATTTCCATAAATCAACCAATCAAGCATGAAAAAAAAATCAAAAAAATCTCGAAATTCAGTATTCAACATGCACAGTTTTGGGCTAGAGAAATGTCAACATGAAGATGGCACAAATGCGATGTTTCAACAATTCAAGTACATGTGCAGAACAAAAATAGACATGGCGAAAATGCACAGTGGTGATAACATAATGTTTTATTTGGCAAGTGAACAACCAGCCATGCATATTAACAAACAAATGCACATATTTCGACTTAATTTGTTTGGAAAATCTTTTTCATGCATTATTACAGCTAATGGTTCAAAAGAGAAGGAAATGCATTCATTCATTTCTATAATCACTGAAGCAAATTTTGGGCAAGAAGTATTTTCATAAAATCATTTATACGTCTCCAAAAATAAACAACAAATCAATCCTACTTTTTTATGGCAATATAATAACATTCATATTTACGGAATGTTATCAATTACGCAAGGGACCAGGGGAGCACAAATTTATCAACAAATTTTTTCATTTGTTTCAAGCATATATGGCATGATTAATCCAGATGAATCAAACTAGGTAACCATGTTTTTACAAGCATATTCCACAATGGCACTAAATCGACCAGATTCATAGAAGGGGCCAAAGACATGTCTAAGTTCATCAAGCAAATCACACAAGAGAAACAAAAGGGGAAACAAATAAGCAAATCAAATCAATGTAGTGAATGAAATCAGAGTAATTATAGGATTTCTTAAACATGTATATATCAACATCCTCATCATAGGCAGAGTATCGAAAACCAGAGCAAAAATTGAAAAATCAAATTCATAAAATTACTTTATCATTTTTGATTTCCAAAGAGTGGCAAAATCCATCGACCAAGGAGCATCAACTAATCAGGGCATCAGTGTATAATTCAGAACCAACCTTTTTGAAGTCAAATTGATTTGGGGAAAAACCCTATTTCCCATTTCTCAGCCACCAGCAACAAAGAGGAGACCAAGTTTTTTTTCTGAAAAAGCAAAGTGGCAGGCTTATATTACTTTAGACAAAGGGCGTTTTATTGTTTCTATTATATTTTAATTTTTATTTGTAAACCATTCTGAACAGTTGCTAGAGTCTGTAAAATTCTAGGGGATTTAGTTAGGATTAACTGATAGTTTCTAGAGTCTGTAAAATTCTAGGCAATCCAGTTAGGGTGTTAACGGGTAGTTCACTAGAGTATGTAAAACTAGGGGAAATCTGATCTAGGGGATTAGATCAGTCTAGGGTTTTGAGCGTAGGATTAGAATAGGAGCGAGGGGTTCATGAGTTTACATGGTCTTGTAAGAGGGATCTATTCTATTACCTAGTAGAAACCTTAGGAATGCAGCAATAGGCAGGATTTTTTCGAAGCTGGGTATAACTTGTGTCATTTTCTTTTCTGCATTTATTTTCTGCTGCATTCTGTGATCTGTCATAAATTTTTAGTTTCCCGTAAAATTTGAATAAACCCTTTTCACCCCCCCCCCCCCCCTCTAGGGTTAATCTAGATCCAACAATTGGTATTAGAGCATGTTATTTCGTTAACTCTAGAGTAATAGGGATCCCTAGTTGTTAGTCCATAGAGAGTCAGTCCAGTCACATTCCAAATATTTTTGATGGTACAAATTTTATAAATTGGAAATTAGAAATGGAATTTTATTTAAAATCTATCAATTTAGAATATTGGAATATTATTGAACATTTGGGAGATATGTTGGATAAGAGGAATAAAGTTTTCAATGCTCATGCTATGCATATTATTTGTTCCTATCTTGGCAATGATCAATTAAAATTTATCTCTCATTATTTAACTGCGCTGCATATCTGGAAAACACTCAACACGCCGTATGGAATTAACGACATCAGCTCAAAACCCCGAAATGTCAACTCAGATTCAGATCTATGCTTAACTGGCCTTACAAATGAAAATTCAGATGGATCAGTTGATGAAGACTCAACAGACGATGAAATGAGAAAATCTTATTTTGAAAGATAAAGAGATTAAGCTGAAAGATGCAAACAATTCTTTACAAAAGGAATTTGAAAATTTTAAGGCTATCAAAAATTCCAAACATGAAATTGCGGAAAATAAAAGTTTGTTAAGAAAGTTTTGATTTTGAAAGAGCTTGAAGAGGAGATTGAAAATTTGAAGAATCTTGAATCTGAAAAGAAAAATCATTTTGAACTTGAAATTTCCAAATCCCAAGCCAAAATGATATTACTTGGAAATGAGAATTTGGTTCTGAAACAGTCCAATGCTGAACAGGAGATCGCCATAAATAATTACTCAAATTTAACAAAAGAAAATAGCGATCTTAAATCCAAAATTCAATAATTAGAATCAACTTTGGATAAATTTTCTAATGGGGAAAATCGTTGAATATGCTGTTGCAAAACCAAGTTTCTATTGGAAATAAATGTTGAAAGGACCCGTAACTTCCCCGTTAAGGAAAGAGCGGAGACTTTGAGAACAACACACAAAAGAATGCAAACAGAAGAACATTTCATTGTTATTTTACAACAATTCATCAGAATACAAAAATATACAGAGTATGAATAAATATTACACAGAAAATATCAGAGATTTAAATTACATTTATATACATTACTGCAGCGGAAAAATAATACAAATAACAACTGAAAGAGATATACAGATACGGAGCTTTCCGGATATCATTCCAGTTGTAAGTCAGATTCCCGTGAATATAAATCTGCAAAACCAAAAGTACTAGCTGTCCGTGTCAAAATAAGGGCACCCAGAGTTTAGGTTAAAAACAATAAAGTCTAGGTTAGTCATGTGACTGGTGTGAGAACTAAAACAATTATTAATCTTTATTTTAAAGTTAGGTAAATCAAGGGACCACGCCATATAACACGGAACGGGTTTCCTCCCAAGAATACCAGTGCATAAAACAACAACGCAATGCTAAATAAAAAAAATGAAGCTATTATAAGACCCAGGTCCCATCACACAATGCAACATAAGCCAGAGGATAAGGTTTTACCTTTTAATAGCCAAAGAATGCTTGATATGCTAAATTTCATGGTTTATTACTATAAGTGTATAGTGTCAAAACAATTTCAATCATAAATATCAATCATAGACGGCATGGGTACCATATATCATGTCGCCATACTAGTTCTACAATTAAAACCGCAAAGTCACATATTGGAAGTTGGATTTCCATCTGTGAACCGAGGCAAAAGATAGTCCTTACCGATTCGAGACAATCTAGCCCATGTCTCAAGACCCAGACACAGGTGAGCCCTTGGATCGTCAGGGCCGGTCCACTGATGTGGATTAAAATGCCTAAACACTACATTTCCCCACCCTTTGGGACGTAAATGAGCCAAATGACTCCATCAGCTCCACACAGTCACTGATATATCCGAGGCGCCTCGCAACAGCAACAACCACATAAGTCAAACTCGTCAGGGCGGGTAAAACCACTGACGCCACATCTAGCTAGAAGGAAATGCATGCCCTCCCTGAAGTCCTCTCCCGTTTCTGGTCCACAACCGGGCTGTGAGGCTCATGAATCAACGTGTAACGACCCGTGTTTTTGCCCGTCAAATATTTAATTTAATTTATTTATTTTAAATATGACATTTGGAATATTAATGGAATTTAATATTTAATTCGTTATTGAAACGAAGTTGAACGTTATAATTTATATATAATATAAATTCGAGCTTGAAAATGGCGTGCAGTTCGTAAATTTGAATTTATAACTTCAACTGAGAATACAGGATCCGATATAAGTTGGATTTCTGTGAAACAAGACACGTTGGGACCGTATTGACGATAATTTTCATATGAAAGAGGAAAATCCAGATCTCGTGTTATAGTTTGATATTTATGGCCAAATCAAATTTTGAAATAGTCGCAATGGAAATTCGTTATTAAATTATAGGCCTTTAAAATAGCCGTTTTGCAAAAGGACTCTGTTTTCGATGAAATCAGTTTCATTAGAACCGTATCGGTAAATTATTGTCAGAAAATCAAACTGCGTGGAGAACCGATGTAGTATGTGGTCACGGTAGCCATAAACGCCCGTTCAATTTCTATAACGCGTAATTAAATAAATAAAAGGGTATTTGGCATAACTTGAGCAGACAATCGAATTAGGTCGCGAAACCAGTTCCGTTGAGTTCGTATCGTCGATTAGAGTCAGGATAGATATATAGTTTGTTATTTTTAGAGATCGGGAAATTTGGCGTTAAAAAGGGTATTGCGGTTCGGGGTAAAAACAGCCTACCGGGGCAACAGTCTCAGAATGCGACGAAATTAGTGCCGTTGGGTTCGTATCGAAAAGTTATTATCGATGTTCGCAGTTTCAAGTGGATTTGGTTTATCTAGTGACCGTGGAAAAATTAAATGCGTGTTCATTTCCGGTTTCATAAAGGAAATTTTTTCATACGACCTCGGATTTCGACGAAACTTGTCCCATTAGGACCGGAATACCTTTTTACACTGAGATTAGCTTTTTAATCAGAAAACGGTAGTCGATTGCGGTCAATTTTACGTGTTACTTTATCATGACATTTCAATATAATAAAATAATATTTTTATCTACCTTATCTAAGTTAATGACGACCCTTGGCATGTGCTTTCAAACACGGTGGCTACCCTCTTCCCATGTGAACGAACAGGCTACCCCATGCCTACCAGCCTAACTTTTCTATTTGAATTAAATGTGCAGACCTCATAATATACAGCTACCACCTAGACTATAGAAGCCTTGCCGACAAAGTATACGCCGGTGAAAGCGACCCCTCAATAACGTGATAGCCACACTTCCTATCCTTTTAAATACAAAAGAGTCCTTCACATTTTGTTCTTCTACATACTGAAACAAACATCTCCATCGTTCGTTCTTCATATAATAAAAAGAAAAGAAGGGCATATGGCATAAACAAGGGGGTCAGCTTTGAGCGAACAGGAACAAAGCAAAGTCGGCTTGTTTAAATGATTATCAAAGGCGCAGGGGGCTGCATATTTGGTTAGGGAGCGCGTGTTGTTTGTGGAGCCTGGAAAGTAGATTGTTTGGAATTAAAGTCAGCTTGACCGATAATGGTGAACATGCAGATGTCAAAGTGAAGCAGCCTGGTATCAACGGTGAAGAGATCGGCCTTTATATTTTAACCTAATTAAGTTAATTTATATAAACCAGTATTGATGAATGGTTAAATCTGACGCAGGAGATTGGTTAAAGATGGCAGAGCGTGGTCTCCCATGGCTCAAACGAAAATATGATGTACAGGAATAAAGTCGGCCTCTTAATTAGGGTATAGCCGTGAACAAGTTAAAGGGTCCAATCTGTTTAAACTGTGATGAGTTTACAGTGAGGTGATTAACGGAATTTTGGGTTGCAGAACGAACATAAAAGAGGAAACGAAAAGGTTAAAGGAGAGTAGGTGATTAAGAAGTTAGTCTTCAATATCCTTTAACAACATAATCTATATTTATGAATTGATTTATTTAAACTGATATGTTATCCTTAATTAATCTAATTATTAAATCAATGTAACTGATGCAGATGGATTAGTAACGAAGGTAGTGGGATTTGGTCATCATCGTTTTGGGATTCTATGAGAAAAAGGGAACAGGCGGATGTTTATAAGAAACAAGGACATAGTGCTGATCGGTCTAAATCCTTCTAATACAGTAATTAGTTTTAAATTAAATAATTAAGAAAATATCGTTCTAATTAAACTATATGAATTCTAAATAGTATACTTCCTGCATATATGATCAGAATGGAACACAACCAGCGATGCGGGGACTGTATGAATGAGATCTACATGCTGGAACAGAAACGGACGCAGTAGAATGCAGCTGGAGATCCCAGTTAAATTAAACGCGAGTTTAATTTAATCAAATCAGTTGTTATTATAACAACACAACGGGATCAAGGTGAGTTAAACTCACTTAGTTACCCTTTTTATATTTTATATAAATTGGGTGTTTTTATTTTGTGTGCTCTGCTTGCAAATGGTTGACTGCTTTGCTAGTTATCTATTTAACTGTTAATTTAACCGATGAAATTAAACCGTGTTTAATTTCAGTGAAATACCAAATCGTATATTTTACGGTTGGTTCCAATAAAGGTAACTCACCTTGGTTGGTCACGTTTATCTATAAACGTGTTTAAATGGTTGCATTGTTTGAATTGCTTATGGTTGATGTTAAATGGTCGTTATTTAATTTATCAGTTAAACAAAACTGAACTGTCTGATTTGAGATAACCATTTGAGTACAGGGAAGAACAGGTTGGAGGGACCCAACCGGATCCCTCAAATGTATTATTTATTTTCATATGATCATATATGAACTGATCTGTTGGTGTGATTGATTTGATGGTTGATTATTGACTGGATATTCAACATCTGTTTGGTTTAAACCAATGGGCGATATTGGTTAAGTGTTTGGCAGAGTATGGCCTTTAAAACCAATCGAGTTATAGATATTGATTCACCGACAGGTGAATCGATAGAGTTGAGGTTATAAACTTTATCTTATAACCAGAGTTAGATTTGAATTATATTATTTGAATAAAAGTTATTTAAGAGAAATAAATAAATATTTTATTTGTTTAAGACTTGATTTGTTATGAGGTTATTTTGCAAAGAAAATGCTGATTTACCAGTTGAAGAATAAGAAATGAATTAAATGGTTAAACCTTGAAAATTTGTTTTGTACAGTAAACAAATAATGAGAATCTATCTAAATTAATTATATTTTTTAATTAATATAAAGCGAGGATTGTTGAAATCGGTAAATGAGATAATCAAGCTTTTGAGTTAATTAAATCGACCGTTTGGAATTAGAATTGTTTATCAAGTTAATGTGTTTTGACTAAAATAGTTAAACGAATATTGTTTGAATTTGAGTAAGGATTTAAAAGGGATTTAATATTTAATTTAGTTAATAAAGGGATTAACTACTAAAGTAGTTAATGTTTGAAATAAGTTATTATTTTAATTAATGATAAAGTTAGGAATATATTTTTAAATGGGGATTCATTTAAAAAGTGACCAAATGTGAGATGCGAGCTAATTGAATGGTGGAAGGAAATAAACGTACTCAATTATATGAATTAAGTGAAAGGAGATTACGATAAAAAGGGTTTATTATAAACCAGAGGTTTTAAGTGAGATTCAAAGTGTTAAGACGTTAATTTTACATTAACGTTATTTGAAAACAAGATCTAGTAAAAAGGAGAATTTTAAATGAGATTTCAAAATGGGAAATTGAATATATTTATTCGAGATAGAATTAGCCAAACATAATTATTGGGCTAAGTTGCCATTTCGTACGACTGCTAGCGAAATTCGCAGGGCTGCAGATAGCCTACGGCGGTCGGATGTTTCCTGAGGGAATCGGGCGTAACCATTGTGATCGCTGTGATCTAGAGTCAAGCTAATGGGGTTAAGACGAATGTTAATTAATCAATTAGAGTTATTCAAATATCGTATTGTTGAATATTGAAAGAATTGGAAGTTTCAATTTAACAAAAAGTAAATCAGTTTGTTAAAGGCCAGGTGATGCTGAATACTGAATCAGTGAACTCATTGGAGTGTCATGTTTGAAACACTGTATATTTTGATAGTTAAAACACCGACTATCAAATCTGTCCAATACGATTGTTGGTACGGAAAGACCGGGATCGAATTTATTCGAAAACCATTCCGACCAACAAATACGTGAAGATCTCAGAAGATGATCGAGATGGAGCATTGAAGACCGTGGATCTTCATAAATGGAAGAACCACTAATATTCTCTGCCTGGCAAGCAGAGGAAAGCTGTGATTCTGTCGTGGTTGGAATCAACGGGTTGCAAGGACTTCTCGCTACTGATCCATGGGGTGATTCCTAGATGGATGCGGTAGGAGAGTGCCTTCGGTTCATCCTGTTCCTGGATGACGTATATGGACGGATGTCTGACAGAGTATTTCCAAAGGATCACGTACGTTGATTTCTTCAAACGTACGATAGTTGATGGCGGGGAATCGCCGTTCTCTAGCTTCCAACTAGAGTATTTTTGTGGACGTCAATTAGTGATATCTGACGGATCTGACGATGTGGCATTCAAAGAGAATGATGACCAGATGTTCAAGAGTTAATTCTGGCCTCAAGCCTCATCAACCAGGAGATGACAAAAATCGGGCAGGCAGCATGGCTATGTGGGTCGCTCCCATTAGGGTGTATAATCACCTATCTAGAGGAAGTCCTATTTGTTTCTTAAATCTATGTTTCGATGCTGTCCCTTGTCGGGAGACGGTTGCTGATCCCAACCGTCGGTGATATACATTCGATACACTCAAGCGAAATGAGTGGTCGGTCATGTGAGGGCCGGGTTGCAAGAAGTTCTTGTTGAACCCAGTGTATTCGTCTCTAGAGATACACTATCGGAAGGTGGACCCATACCTTGTCAAGTTGGAATCCAATCTCCAATAAGCACCTGCGGGTTTTGATTGTATACTATATATGTAGAGCGTGAGATGCAAGCGTTCTACTAGATTCTATTTACTTGTAGTTAGACATTATTATAATATCAGATAAGATATTGGTTTCAAAAATGTTTTGGGTTATCGTAAGGTAAAAACCGTCCGTGTTTATGTGTGGATTTGGTCTTACGATTATCCTTTTCGTTCGAAATGGTTTTTGAACTCTAAAATTTTGATTGGATGGTTCACCCTTATTACTGTGCGAGTTTATCTCACTCTGGTTCACCAGACTGACCCGGTGTTTTGTAAATGCTCGGGTTAGACCGGGTTGTACAGGTTCAGGTTATCGACTACTGTGAAGAGACGCGCTGGAAGAGTCCAGACGTATGATATTACTAGTATTCCGCTGTGTGTTGTATAAGGACAGATTATCACTGTCCAGATGTTGATGTACTCTGATACTGTAAGTATTTTAAAGCTTTCAATAAAGGTTATTTCTGTATTATATTTTATTCCGCTGCGATGTGAGACTCTGTGTGGTGTTTCTTCTTCTTCTTCTATTCTAATATTCCTTTCTTATCTATTCTCACCCTCTAACTTCTTTCTATTAATGATCTGGAATATTCGATGTCTGAATGGTCAACATGGTAGTTTGATGTTGATTTTCGGAGTCGAAAATCCCGGTTCGTTACAGTGGTATCAGAGCTATTGGTTAAGTAATTACCTTGGCTCTGTGGCATGACTCAGTAGAGATGGGGTTAGCAATACCCTAGATTGAGTTTGAGTGTATATATATGAGCGCGTATTTGTAAATTGATATAAAAACTGTTTATATTGTGTTGGTTGGTTTGTCGAGTAGTTTATGAATTCTGGTCGATACAGTAATGCAAACTGTGTCGATAAGTGTTTCTAAACTCTTGGACAGAATAATTCGACACAGTATGTTTTTGAAAGAGGGTAAATGAAATAATTTTACCCAAATTATATTTTGATATAAAAGAATGATTATTATTTAAAGTATTATAATATATTGGATGTGTTGGTTCATTATAATTGAAATGGTTATATAAATAACCAATCAGAATTCATGAAATCAGATGAATTAAATCTGAATTTAAATCAGAATTGAAATTAAAACTTTGGAAATTCGAACAAGTGGTTGAAATTGGAATTGGACTTAATATATGAGAATTTTAAAATCCTGGGAGGTTTTTAATTGTTTTACAAGCCTTGCAAAGGATATTTTGAACTGATTTCAAAACGGAAGTGTTTAGAAATAGTTTTGAAAGTGACATAGTATTGAACTCACTTTGATAGCTGGGAAATAACTCTGAGGATGCTGGCCACATCATCAGTGTTCATTTCCGAGTTCTAAGTGACGGATTACTACCAAAAATCTTGTTTTGAATTGCTTTGAGAAAAACAAGTGGTTTTGGATTCTGTAAGGAATATTTGATTTTTGAAAGAACTGAGCTGTTTAAAAAAAAAAAAAAAAAAAAAAAAAAAAAAACTCCCAGGGAAGTTGTTTGAACAAAACAAAAAGATTAAATAGAAATTGTGAAAGCAAATATGAATTGAAATGAAACCAATTAACTGGAAATTGGATCGCGATATAATATATCGAGTAGAATCAGATTTGAATTGTGAGACATGAATCTAAGGTGATGTTGGACTGGTAAGTAAGAGGTTGAATTGATAATGGATGGAAATTGAATTAAGAATGGAATCTGGCTTGGACGCATGAAGGATTTGGTTTTGGGGATAAAGTTGGAATTTTGTCTGAGAAGGCATGTGTATATGCTGACAGGGCAGCAGATGGAGAGGATATAATGATATGCCGACAAAAAGGTACACGTTTATTTTTATTTGGATTTGGAGATTTATGAGCCTATTTGGCAAGCCACTTGGCTGTTTATTTTCTTTTGGATTGGAGAAGGCCCAGAAAGGCGAGTTGTGGTTGTACCGATTGAGCCATACAAAGGAGGTGCTGGCGAAATTTTTCGGAAATTTAAAGTGTTAGAAAATTTTCGATATTTTTTGAAAATATTTATTTACAGTATTGAATTGGTTTCTAATTTAAAATAAATTAGATTTGAAGTTAATGAATTTATAACGTTCTTTCTTACCTTAGCAATTTCGAGGACGAAATTATTTTAAGGGGGGAAGAATGTAACGACCCGTGTTTTTGCCCGTCAAATAATTAATTTAATTTATTTATTTTAAATATGACATTTGGAATATTAATGGAATTTAATATTTAATTCGTTATTGAAACGAAGTTGAACGTTATAATTTATATATAATATAAATTCGAGCTTGAAAATGGCGTGCAGTTCGTAAATTTGAATTTATAACTTCAACTGAGAATACAGGATCCGATATAAGTTGGATTTCTGTGAAACAAGACACGTTGGGACCGTATTGACGATAATTTTCATATGAAAGAGGAAAATCCAGATCTCGTGTTATAGTTTGATATTTATGGCCAAATCAAATTTTGAAATAGTCGCTATGGAAATTCGTTATTAAATTATAGGCCTTTAAAATAGCTGTTTTGCAAACGGACTCTGTTTTCGATGAAATCAGTTTCATTAGAACCGTATCGGTAAATTATTGTCAGAAAATCAAACTGCGTGGAGAACCGATGTAGTATGTGGTCACGGTAGCCATAAACGCCCGTTCAATTTCTATAACGCGTAATTAAATAAATAAAAGGGTATTTGGCATAACTTGAGCAGACAATCGAATTAGGTCGCGAAACCAGTTCCGTTGAGTTCGTATCGTCGATTAGAGTCAGGATAGATATATAGTTTGTTATTTTTAGAGATCGGGAAATTTGGCGTTAAAAAGGGTATTGCGGTTCGGGGTAAAAACAGCCTACCGGGGCAACAGTCTCAGAATGCGACGAAATTAGTGCCGTTGGGTTCGTATCGAAAAGTTATTATCGATGTTCGCAGTTTCAAGTGGATTTGATTTATCTAGTGACCGTGGAAAAATTAAATGCGTGTTCATTTCCGGTTTCATAAAGGAAAATTTTTCATACGACCTCGGATTTCGACGAAACTTGTCCCATTAGGACCGGAATACCCTTTTACACTGAGATTAGCTTTTTAATCAGAAAACGGGAGTCGATTGCGGTCAATTTTACGTGTTACTTTATCATGACATTTCAATATAATAAAATAATATTTTTATCTACCTTATCTAAGTTAATGACGACCCTTGGCATGTGCTTTCAAACACGGTGGCTACCCTCTTCCCATGTGAACGAACAGGCTACCCCATGCCTACCAGCCTAACTTTTCTATTTGAATTAAATGTGCAGACCTCATAATATACAGCTACCACCTAGACTATAGAAGCCTTGCCGACAAAGTATACGCCGGTGAAAGCGACCCCTCAATAACGTGATAGCCACACTTCCTATCCTTTTAAATACAAACGAGTCCTTCACATTTTGTTCTTCTACATACTGAAACAAACATCTCCATCGTTCGTTCTTCATATAATAAAAAGAAAAGAAGGGCATATGGCATAAACAAGGGGGTCAGCTTTGAGCGAACAGGAACAAAGCAAAGTCGGCTTGTTTAAATGATTATCAAAGGCGCAGGGGGCTGCATATTTGGTTAGGGAGCGCGTGTTGTTTGTGGAGCCTGGAAAGTAGATTGTTTGGAATTAAAGTCAGCTTGACCGATAATGGTGAACATGCAGATGTCAAAGTGAAGCAGCCTGGTATCAACGGTGAAGAGATCGGCCTTTATATTTTAACCTAATTAAGTTAATTTATATAAACCAGTATTAATGAATGGTTAAATCTGACGCAGGAGATTGGTTAAAGATGGCAGAGCGTGGTCTCCCATGGCTCAAACGAAAATATGATGTACAGGAATAAAGTCGGCCTCTTAATTAGGGTATAGCCGTGAACAAGTTAAAGGGTCCAATCTGTTTAAACTGTGATGAGTTTACAGTGAGGTGATTAACGGAATTTTGGGTTGCAGAACGAACATAAAAGAGGAAATGAAAAGGTTAAAGGAGAGTAGGTGATTAAGAAGTTAGTCTTCAATATCCTTTAACAACATAATCTATATTTATGAATTGATTTATTTAAACTGATATGTTATCCTTAATTAATCTAATTATTAAATCAATGTAACTGATGCAGATGGATTAGTAACGAAGGTAGTGGGATTTGGTCATCATCGTTTTGGGATTCTATGAGAAAAAGGGAACAGGCGGATGTTTATAAGAAACAAGGACATAGTGCTGATCGGTCTAAATCCTTCTAATACAGTAATTAGTTTTAAATTAAATAATTAAGAAAATATCGTTCTAATTAAACTATATGAACTTCTAAATAGTATACTTCCTGCATATATGATCAGAATGGAACACAACCAGCGATGCGGGGACTGTATGAATGAGATCTACATGCTGGAACAGAAACGGACGCAGTAGAATGCAGCTGGAGATCCCAGTTAAATTAAACGCGAGTTTAATTTAATCAAATCAGTTGTTATTATAACAACACAACGGGATCAAGGTGAGTTAAACTCACTCAGTTACCCTTTTTATATTTTATATAAATTGGGTGTTTTTATTTTGTGTGCTCTGCTTGCAAATGGTTGACTGCTTTGCTAGTTATCTATTTAACTGTTAATTTAACCGATGAAATTAAACCGTGTTTAATTTCAGTGAAATACCAAATCGTATATTTTACGGTTGGTTCCAATAAAGGTAACTCACCTTGGTTGGTCACGTTTATCTATAAACGTGTTTAAATGGTTGCATTGTTTGAATTGCTTATGGTTGATGTTAAATGGTCGTTATTTAAATTATCAGTTAAACAAAACTGAACCGTCTGATTTGAGATAACCATTTGAGTACAGGGAAGAACAGGTTGGAGGGACCCAACCGGATCCCTCAAATGTATTATTTATTTTCATATGATCATATATGAACTGATCTGTTGGTGTGATTGATTTGATGGTTGATTATTGACTGGATATTCAACATCTGTTTGGTTTAAACCAATGGGCGATATTGGTTAAGTGTTTGGCAGAGTATGGCCTTTAAAACCAATCGAGTTATAGATATTGATTCACCGACAGGTGAATCGATAGAGTTGAGGTTATAAACTTTATCTTATAACCAGAGTTAGATTTGAATTATATTATTTGAATAAAAGTTATTTAAGAGAAATAAATAAATATTTTATTTGTTTAAGACTTGATTTGTTATGAGGTTATTTTGCAAAGAAAATGCTGATTTACCAGTTGAAGAATAAGAAATGAATTAAATGGTTAAACCTTGAAAATTTGTTTTGTACAGTAAACAAATAATGAGAATCTATCTAAATTAATTATATTTTTTAATTAATATAAAGCGAGGATTGTTGAAATCGGTAAATGAGATAATCAAGCTTTTGAGTTAATTAAATCGACCGTTTGGAATTAGAATTGTTTATCAAGTTAATGTGTTTTGACTAAAATAGTTAAACGAATATTGTTTGAATTTGAGTAAGGATTTAAAAGGGATTTAATATTTAATTTAGTTAATAAAGGGATTAACTACTAAAGTAGTTAATGTTTGAAATAAGTTATTATTTTAATTAATGATAAAGTTAGGAATATATTTTTAAATGGGGATTCATTTAAAAAGTGACCAAATGTGAGATGCGAGCTAATTGAATGGTGGAAGGAAATAAACGTACTCAATTATATGAATTAAGTGAAAGGAGATTACGATAAAAAGGGTTTATTATAAACCAGAGGTTTTAAGTGAGATTCAAAGTGTTAAGACGTTAATTTTACATTAACGTTATTTGAAAACAAGATCTAGTAAAAAGGAGAATTTTAAATGAGATTTCAAAATGGGAAATTGAATATATTTATTCGAGATAGAATTAGCCAAACATAATTATTGGGCTAAGTTGCCATTTCGTACGACTGCTAGCGAAATTCGCAGGGCTGCAGATAGCCTACGGCGGTCGGATGTTTCCTGAGGGAATCGGGCATAACCATTGTGATCGCTGTGATCTAGAGTCAAGCTAATGGGGTTAAGACGAATGTTAATTAATCAATTAGAGTTATTCAAATATCGTATTGTTGAATATTGAAAGAATTGGAAGTTTCAATTTAACAAAAAGTAAATCAGTTTGTTAAAGGCCAGGTGATGCTGAATACTGAATCAGTGAACTCATTGGAGTGTCATGTTTGAAACACTGTATATTTTGATAGTTAAAACACCGACTATCAAATCTGTCCAATACGATTGTTGGTACGGAAAGACCGGGATCGAATTTATTCGAAAACCATTCCGACCAACAAATACGTGAAGATCTCAGAAGATGATCGAAATGGAGCATTGAAGACCGTGGATCTTCATAAACGGAAGAACCACTAATATTCTCTGCCTGGCAAGCAGAGGAAAGCTGTGATTCTGTCGTGGTTGGAATCAACGGGTTGCAAGGACTTCTCGCTACTGATCCATGGGGTGATTCCTAGATGGATGCGGTAGGAGAGTGCCTTCGGTTCATCCTGTTCCTGGATGACGTATATGGACGGATGTCTGACAGAGTATTTCCAAAGGATCACGTACGTTGATTTCTTCAAACGTACGATAGTTGATGGCGGGGAATCGCCGTTCTCTAGCTTCCAACTAGAGTATTTTTGTGGACGTCAATTAGTGATATCTGACGGATCTGACGATGTGGCATTCAAAGAGAATGATGACCAGATGTTCAAGAGTTAATTCTGGCCTCAAGCCTCATCAACCAGGAGATGACAAAAATCGGGCAGGCAGCATGGCTATGTGGGTCGCTCCCATTAGGGTGTATAATCACCTGTCTAGAGGAAGTCCTATTTGTTTCTTAAATCTATGTTTCGATGCTGTCCCTTGTCGGGAGACGGTTGCTGATCCCAACCGTCGGTGATATACATTCGATACACTCAAGCGAAATGAGTGGTCGGTCATGTGAGGGCCGGGTTGCAAGAAGTTCTTGTTGAACCCAGTGTATTCGTCTCTAGAGATACACTATCGGAAGGTGGACCCATACCTTGTCAAGTTGGAATCCAATCTCCAATAAGCGCCTGCGGGTTTTGATTGTATACTATATATGTAGAGCGTGAGATGCAAGCGTTCTACTAGATTCTATTTACTTGTAGTTAGACATTATTATAATATCAGATAAGATATTGGTTTCAAAAATGTTTTGGGTTATCGTAAGGTAAAAACCGTCCGTGTTTATGTGTGGATTTGGTCTTACGATTATCCTTTTCTTTCGAAAAGGTTTTTGAACTCTAAAATTTTGATTGGATGGTTCACCCTTATTACTGTGCGAGTTTATCTCACTCTGGTTCACCAGACTGACCCGGTGTTTTGTAAATGCTCGGGTTAGACCGGGTTGTACAGGTTCAGGTTATCGACTACTGTGAAGAGACGAGCTGGAAGAGTCCAGACGTATGATATTACTAGTATTCCGCTGTGTGTTGTATAAGGACAGATTATCACTGTCCAGATGTTGATGTACTCTGATACTGTAAGTATTTTAAAGCTTTCAATAAAGGTTATTTCTGTATTATATTTTATTCCGCTGCGATGTGAGACTCTGTGTGGTGTTTCTTCTTCTTCTTCTATTCTAATATTCCTTTCTTATCTATTCTCACCCTCTAACTTCTTTCTATTAATGATCTGGAATATTCGATGTCTGAATGGTCAACATGGTAGTTTGATGTTGATTTTCGGAGTCGAAAATCCCGGTTCGTTACACAACGTTACACAAAGCTGTGCCACACAGGCGGTGCTTTGATCATCAACCACAGGACTTTTCTTTTCAACAGAAGCCTTAATCAATTGCCACTTAGGCATGCCACACAGGCAATTCACTCAATGCGTTTAATATCCATCAATATATAACCTCGGAGCTCGTACGTCTCAGAGAAGGGCGTTAAGCAACAGAATAAATTCTCCGCCGCCAAATAGATATATATTTAATAGAAATCAATCACAAAGAATAAAATCAAATGTCAGACACACAGTCCATTTACAAGTTCGTTCTGGTTCTGAATGAAACCGTAGGCACCTAGTACCCCACATATCCATCGATCTCCAAGTACGTATGGACGATCACTAACTGATTCCCTCCTCTTGGGTGTACGACCCAATCAAAAACATCAGTAACCAACCAAACGATGTGAAGACCTCCGGTCTTCGACCACCGTCTTCATCCTCGACACCACGTCGAATCTGCTATTCAGAATGGGATAAACCTGATCTTCCTGAAAAACTCATGTATATAATAAACAAGTGTTACACAAGCACAAAATACTCTTCATTCCAATTCAGAATATTCTTTTATTCAAATATTCTTATACTTTGGGACAGGTTCCCATTAATTTTATCAAAGATAAATTCTTTAAATTTATTCTTTAAACTTCTTTTGAATATCAATTCAAACTAGTCGGGATTAGCGAGCCACAGCGAAGTAATCATTTATTTTGTTTCCCAATCCCAACCTATTCATCCCATGAAGTAAAACTGGTCATAATTCATATCTAACACCACGGTGTTATCGGTAAATTTAATTACCATTTCACGTTCAAATCTAATAAAAAGATTTAACTATCTCCTGGAGCAAAACTGGTGATACTCCATTCTCAATCATTTCAATCTAATTAAAGATTCATTAAAATCCCACTTAGTTTTAATCTTCACAAAAATGAATATCCTGTCTTTAACTGGGTTAAAGAACCAATGTCATCTAAAACCCAGTTCACGAAAAACCCAAAATCACATTCCATTAATTATCGGGTTAAAGAATAAGTGTTATTTAAAACACCGTTCATGATAAACCCAAAACTCAATTCAAATTCAATTCCAATTAAATCCCTTTTAATTGGTACACTTCATTAAATCTAAATAAAAAGATTTAATCCTTTTCTCAACTGGGTTTAAGAACAGTGTTGATGAAGACACCATTCACAACAAACCCAAATCACATTTGATATTATATACAAGGCTTTGAATAGAAAATATATCGGCTTGTATTCAATATCAAATTCTACGACCAACAAATATCGTATTGGAAATAACGGTATAAATATATCTTTCAAATTTCCATAACAATATCTATATAATCACGAAATCCAACATCGAAATATTCCAAAGATAATTTTGATTCAAACCCATTCCAATTCAATTATTGGAAATTCTGGTTACTTTTAAGAACATTTCAAATAAAATTTATTTATTTAAAAATAAATAAATTATTATTCTAGTTCAAAACTAGTTCATTTCGATAAAAATCTATTTTTATCTTTTCAAATATGGAGTTTTTCATCCCAATTTTTCAATATTCATTTCTATGATTTTACACAAACTATTAATATTTTTAATAGTTTTATCAAGCCCCGTACAGTCGACTTCCACCAACGGCCATCGAACTGCACTTACAGTGACCTTTACAAAATTTGATTTGGACATAATTCCAAATCCAACCGTTAGATTTCAAATCTCTAATATTCGTTAGAAAGCTCATTTTGATACGAACCCAACGGTTCTAGATTTAGGACAATCCGACGGTCGGATCTCCCGTAATATCCATTCGAAGTCAATGGTCGAAATTTGCGAACTACCGCAGCGCGGCGCGTTCTATTCAGGACATTATATTATACATATATATATATATATATATAATATAATATATACTTCGTCGATTTCCTTTTAAAATGTATTTTATAAATCGTTTTAAATTCGTTTTCGAAATGATTTGAACTTCATATTCAATTTCGAATCAAAATTGAATATTTCACATCATCGATATACAAATTATAATATTTTCAAAACGTTATATTTTGAAATCACTTCCTTTTCTATATTCATTATAAAAACGAATAAAATCGATATAAATATCGTTCGCGTCAAAATAGCGAATATCTAACCAACACGGCTTTATATATTTCAATAACCTCGTCATTCTATTCAACAAATGAATATTTTCTTCAACACATGAATATATATTTTTATTCAACACATGAATTTTTATTCTATTCAAAACATGAATTTATATTTTATTCAATACATGAATTTTTATTCTATTCAACACATGAATTTATATTTTATTCAACACATGAATTTTTTTCTTTATTTCCCAATTGGAATGAGGCTCAATCAATTACCATATAAGGTAAATTACATGGATTCCATACGACGCATGTATAAGATAAAAACGATAAATAATCAACCATCATTCAAAGTGCACCACACAACTGCATAAGAATTAAATATAACTAATCAAAGCTCATACAGTCTGTTAATCAAACGATCGACATACCACTAAACCATTGGGATTAGTGTACGTCAATATCATCCCAACACTCGTGTGGGGTTTCAAATCAACAAACACAGATTTTTATTTGTGCAGTTGGGCGATATGTAAAATTTATCGTCCCAATCAATATCAGTCAAATCAGTGTATATAAACAAATCTCTGATTTGTTTATTACTATTTATTTTATATACACGTTAAAAATCATATTTTTTAACTATAAAATATTTTCCACTATAACATATTTTATTTCATTTAACATCACACAATCAAATTTCACAACACAGCAATCAAACAAATAAGTCATCCATGGTCTGTGGACGACGGGTGTCGGGTGCTACTAAACACCGTCTGCATCCTAGTATATATTTCGACTAGAAAAATAAATAAAAGTGAGAAATTCTCACCAAATAGCTAAACCAAATGCCTCAACTCTTCATATGTAGGAAACCTTCGCCATTCTCGCCTTTTGTCACTTTCGTTGCACGTATTCACTACTTATATAAAAATCACATTTTTATATTGTTGCTATGTATATTAAAATCACATTTTTATATTGTTGCTATGTATATAAAAATCACATTTTTATAACTACGCTACAAGGATAAAAATTCTATTTTTATTTCGCTACTATATAGATAAAAATTCTATTTTTATAATGGTGTTCATATAATAAAGATTATATTTTTATTTTCTTCACTATATAAAAATTATATTTTGATAATCTCTACTATATAAAAATCATGTTTTAATTATCTCTACTTTATAAAACAAATCCTGTTTATATTTCTTAAAACAAATCCTTTCTTTATTTTTTTTCAAACTATATTTATAAAAACCATGTTTTTATCCTAACTAAAAATTATATTATTAACTTGCTTTTCATGTGTAAATATTATATTTTTCTTTACAACGCTATTTTATAAAAATCGTATTTTTCCTTTATTTGTTTTTCATAAAAATAATACTTTTCTTCTAATTTTAAAACACTAACATATATATATATATATATATATATTTCAGAATTTTAAAACAAAGATTTTTATTAATTATATTTCTTAATAAAAATCACCTTTTAACTTCGTTCTGCACTGCCGAAAATTGCTCTAGTCCTAGGGTTGAACTTCCAGCCGCCTATAGTGACTTCGACGCCGATCTGGAGCTTCCCCGTGTTGGATTGGTGGTGCGAAGGGGCGTCGAGAGGCTGATGACCGCGGCGGAGGTAGAGCAACGCGGTGGCAGGGTCTAGAGGTGGGTTCCTAGGGATTGGGGGGTGTCGAGATCTTCGTGGATTCGCATGGAGGAAGGAAGCTCGAGGTGACTGAACGTAGGAGGATGAGGCGGAGGTGGCGTCGAGCTAGGATGGAACGGCAGTCGTCGACGTGGGGCGGAGGGGGGGGGGGCTGATTTAGGTCATCAAGATTTCATTTTAGAAAGGGGGCTGGTTTTGACTACGCAGAAGAAAAGGAGGGGGTATTTATATTATATATTTTACTATTTATTTATTTTCTTCTTTAAAAAGTAGGGTTTTTATTCGAACTCCAAACAAACTCCACCGTCTGTTGTCCCTAGCTAATCACCCCTATTCCGAAAACAGTGGGATATGGTTCGTAAGCCAGTTCGGCCGTTTTGATCTATTTTCATCAAAATCAAATAATAAATCAATATATTGAACTTGGACGCATATTTCAATTTACCGGGGTCACATACGGACTCTAAAAATTTCCAAAAAATATTTTCTAGCTTCGTATTGACGATACGATCCTAACAAAAATAATTTCATCAAATTCTGAGACTGTTTGAAAAATGGCCAATTTACAGTCGATTAAAATCAATTGAAACTGTAAAACGCGTGTTCCTTTGCCACACTCACATATTGATTCGAAAAATTATGAAAACTGGAATCTAGCAATAATTTTACATCTCGGATCCAACAAAAGTGGTTTCGTCGAAAACCGTGGTCGTTTGCAAAATTTCCATTTTTAAGGTCCAGAATTCCATAGCGACTATTCTGACTTTCCAACTGGGCATATCGTTTTATTCCCGCTATTAAATTTCAATTTTTCGGATTCGTTGGAAAGATATTTTCAAATAGATTGAAATATTTTTGGTTTCACTAAAATCCGAATTATTTTGAATCATGTACATTTATTTGAATTTCGAAATCGAATTTTCGAACTACCGCGCCATTTTCAGTTCCTTTTATAATTATAAATAAATATTTATTTTCTAACGACGAAATTCTTATGATGTACGTACTTTAGCGATCATCAGAACCATCTCCGGGCGACTACAGTGTGATTCTATATCTATCTAGTATATTAAAACTTCAAATACACACGGATCAGACATATACGCAAAATCTTTATATACTGGATTGTCCAAAATCAACACAAATAAATATTCAAATACGTTGAATAATTCATTTAAATTTTCGAAACAAAAATCGTTTCTAATTTTATTTTTAAAAACATCACTCTTCACACTCGTTTTAGGAAACTACTGATCCTATTTCTAACGAGTCCTTCTCGTTGGATATTAATCCAATCTCTGATGAATTCTTTCGTATGGTTCTAATGTGTCTTGTTCTCTGAGGTATGTAAACCAAAGCTCTGATACCAAAATGAAAGGACCCGTAACTTCCCCGTTAAATAAAGAGCAGATACTTTGAGAACAACACACAAAAGAACGCAGACAGAAGAACATTTCATTGTTATTTTACAACAATTCATCAGAATACAAGAATATACAGAGTTTGAATAAATATTATACAGAAAATATCAGAGATTTAAATTACATTTAAATACATTACTGCAGCGGAAAAATAATACAAAACACAACTGAAAGAGATATACAGATACAGAGCTTTCCGGATATCACTCCAGTTGTAAGTCAGGTTCCTGTGAATATAAATCTGCAAAACCCAAACTACTAGCGGCCCGTGTCAAAATAAGGGCACCCAGAGTTTAGGTTAAAAACAATAAACTCCAGGTCAGTCATGTTACTGGTGTGAGAACTAAAACAGTTATTAATCTTTATTTTAAAGTTAGGTAAATCAAAGGACCACGCCGTATAACACTGAACGGGTTTCCTCCCAAGAATACCAGTGCATAAAACAACATCGCAATGCTAAATAAAGAAAAATGAAGCTATTATAAGACCCAGGTCCCATCACACAATGCAACACAAGCCGGAGGATAGGGTTTTACATTATAATAGCTAAAGAATGCTTGATACGCTAAATTTCATGTTTTATTACTATAAGTGTATAGTGTCAAAACAATTTCAATCATAAATATCAATCATAAACGGCATGGGTACCATATATCATGTCGCCATACTAGTTCTACAATTAAAACCGCAAAGTCACGTATTGGAAGTTGGATTTCCATCTGTGAACCGAGGCAAAAGATAGTCCTCACCGATTCGAGACAATCTAGCCCATGTCTCAGGACCCAGACATAGTTGAGCCCTTGGATCGTCAGGGCCGGTCCACCGATGTGGGTTAAAATGCTTGAAAACTGCGTTTCCCCACCCTTTGGGGCGTAAATGAGCCAAATGACTCCATCGGCTCCACACAGTCACCGATATATCCAGGGCGCCTCACAACAACAACAACCACATAAGTCAAACTCGTCAGAGCGTGTAAAACCACTGACGCCACTTCTAGCTAGAAGGAAACGCATGCCCTCCCTGAAGTCCTCTCCCGTTTCTGGTCAACACCTAGGGTTTGAGGCTCGCGAATCAACATTACACAAGGCTATGCCACACAAGCGGTGCTTTGATCATCAACCATAGGACTTTTCTTTTCAACAGAAGCCTTGATCAACTGCCGCTTTGGCATGCCACACAGGCAATTCGATCCATGCGTTTAATATCCATCAATATATAACCTCTGAGCTCCTACGTCTCAGAGAAGGGCGTTAAGCAAGAGAATAAATTCTCCGCCACCAAACAGATATATATTATAGAAATCAATCACACAGAATAAAATCCAATGTCAGACACACAATCCATTTACAAGTTCATTCTGGGTCTGAACGAAACCGGCGGCACCTAGTACCCGGCATATCCATCGATCTCCAAGTACGTTTGGATGATCACTAACTGATTCCCTCCTCTTGGGTGTACGACCCAATCAAGATCATCCGTAATCACCCAAACGACGTGAAGACCTCCGGTCTTCGACCACCGTCTTCATCCTCGACACCACGTCGAATCTGCTATTCAGAATGGGATAAACCCGGTCTTTCTAAATAACTCGCGTATATAATAAACAAGTGTTACACAAAAATAACATATGCCTCATTCCAATTCAGAATATTCTTTTATTCAAATATTCTTATACTTTTGGATAGGTTCCCATTAATTTTATCGAAAATAAATTCTTTAAATTTATTCTTTAATCTTCTTTTGAATATCAATTTAAACTAGTCGGGATCAGCGAACCACACCGAAGTAATCATTTATTTTATTTCCCAATCCCAACCTATTCATCCCATGAAGACACCATTCACAACGAACCCAAATCACATTTGATATTATATACAAGGCTCTGAATAGAAAATATTTCGGCTTATATTCAATATCAAATTCTACGACCAACAAATATCGTATTGGAAATAATGATATAAATATATCTTTCAAATTTCCATAACAATATCTGTATAATCATGAAATCCAGCATCGAAATATTCCAAAGATAATTTCGATTCAAACCCATTCCAATTCAATTATTGGAAGTTCTGGTTACTTTTAAAACCATATCAAATCCAATTTATTTATTTAAAAATAAATAAAATATTATTCTAGTTCAAAACTACTACAATTCAAAAAAAATCTATTTTTATCTTTTGAAATATGGAGTTTTTCATCCCAATTCTTCACAAATCATTTCTTATGATTTTGCTTCAAATTATTAATATTTTTAATAATTTTATCAAGGCCCGTACAGTCGATTTCCATCAACGGCCAACGAACTGCACTTACAACGACCTTTACCAAATTTGATTTGGACATAATTCCAAAGCCAACCATTAGATTTAAAATCTCTAATATACTTTAGAAAGCTCTTTTCAATACGAACCAACGGTTCCGGTTTTAGGAGAATCCGACGGTCGGATCTCCCGTAATATCCATTGGAAGTCAATGGTCGAAATTCGCGAACTACCGCAGCGCGGCGCGTTCTATTCAGGCCATTATATTATATATATAAAATATATAATATATACTTCATCGATTTCCTTTTAAAACGTATTTTATAAATCGTTTTAAATTCGTTTTCGAAATTATTTCAACTTCATATTCAATTTCGAATCAAAATTGAATATTTCACATCATCGATATACAAATGATAATATTTTCAAAATGTTATATTTTGAAATCAATTCCTTTTCTACATTCATTATAAAAACGAATAAAATGGATATATATATCGTTCGCGTCAAAATTGCGAATATCTAACCAACACGGCTTTATATATTTCAATAACTTCGTTATTCTATTCAACAAATAAATATTTTCTTCAGCACATGAATATATATTTTTATTCAACACATGAATTTTTATTCTATTCAACACATGAATTTATATTTTATTCAACACATGAATTTTTATTCTATTCAACACATGAATTTATATTTTATTAGACACATGAATTTTTATTCTTTATTTCCCAATTGGAATGAGGCTCAATAAATTACCATATAAGGTTAATTACATGGATTCCATACGACACATGTATATAATAACAACGATAAATAATCAACCATCATTCAAAGTGCTCCACACAACTGCATAAGCATTAAATATAACTAATCAAGGCTCATACAGTCTGTCAATCAAACGATCGACATACCACTAAACCATTGGGATTAGTATACGTCAATATCATCCCAACACCCGTGTAGGGTTTCAAATCAACAAACACATATTTTTATTTGTGTAGTTAGGCGATGTGTAAAATTTATCGTCCCAATCAATATCAGTCAAATCAGTGTATATAAACAAATCTCCGATTTGTTTATAACTATTTATTTTATACACACGTTAAAAATCATATTTTTTAATTATAAAATATTTTCCACTATAAAATATTTTATTTCATTTCACATCACACAATTAAATTTCACAACACAACAATCAAACAAACAAGTCATCCATGGTCTATGGACGAAGGGTATCGGGTGCTACTAAACACCGTCTGCATCCTAGTATATATTTCAACTAGAAAAATAAATAAAAGTCAGAAGTTCTCGCCAAATAGCTAAACCAAATGCCTTGACTCTTCATATGTAGGAAATCTTCGCTGTTCTCGCCTTTTGTCACTTTCGTTGCCCGTATTCACTACATATATAAAAATCACATTTTTATATTGTTGCTATGTATATAAAAATCACATTTTTATATTGTTGCTATGTATATAAAAATCACATTTTTATAACTATGCTACAACGATAAAAATTCTATTTTTATACCACTACGATATAAATAAAAATTCTATTTTTATATCGCTACTATATAGATAAAAATTCTATTTTTATAACGGTGTTCATATAATAAAGATTATATTTTTATTGCCTTCACTATATAAAAATTATATTTTTGTAATCTCTACTATATAAAAATCATATTTTTATTATCTCTACTTTATAAAACAAATCCTGTTTATATTTCTTAAAACCAATCCTTTCTATATTTTTTTCAAACTATATTTATAAAAACCAAAAACCATGTTTTTATCCGAACTAAAAATTATATTATTAACTTGCTTTTCATGTGATAAATATTATATTTTTCTTTACAACGCTATTTTAGAAAAATCGTATTTTTGGTTTGTTTGTTTTTCATAAAAATCATACTTTTCTTCTAATTTTAAAACACTAAAATATATATATATATATTTCAGAATTTTAAAACAAAGATTTTTATAAATTATATTTCTTAATAAAAATCATCTTTTTACTTCGTTCTACACTGCCGAAAATTGCTCCAGACCTAGGGTTGAACTTCCAGCCGCCTACAGTTACTTCGACGCCGATGTGGAGCTTCCCCGTGTTGGAGTGGTGGAGCGAAGGGGCGTCGAGAGGCTGCTGACCGCGGCGGAGGCGGAGCAGCGCGGTGGCAGGGTCTGGAGGTGGGTTCCTAGGGCTTGGGGGACGTCGAGATCTTCTTGGATTCAGATGGAGGAAGGGAGCTCGAGGTGACTGAACGGAGGAGGATGAAGCGGAGGTGGCGTCGAGCTAGGGTGGAGCGGCAGTCGTCGACGTGGGGGGGGGGGGAGAGGGGGCTTATTTAGGTCATCGGGATTTCATTTTAGAAAGGGGGGAGGCAGGTTTTGACTAGGCAGAAGAAAAAGAAGGGGTTATTTATATTATATATTTTATTATTTATTTATTTTCTTCTTTAAAAAGTAGGGTTTTTATTCGAACTCCAAACGAACTCCACCGGCTGTCGTCCAAAGCAAATTACCCCCATTCCGAACACAATGGGATATGCTTCGTAAGCTAGTACGGCCGTTTCGATCAGTTTTCATCAAAATCAAAATATAAATCTATATATTGAATTTGAACGCATATTTCAATTTATCGGGGTCACATACGGACTCAAAAAATTTTCGAAAAACATTTTCTAGCTTCGTATTGACGATACAATCCTAACAATACTAATTTCGTTAAATTCTGAGGCCATTTGAAAAATGGCCAATTTCCAGTCGATTAAAATCAACTTAAACTGGTCAAACGCATTTTCCTTTGCCACGCTCACATATTGATTCGAAAAATTATGAAAATTGGAATCTAGCAATAATTTGACATCCCGGATCCAAAAAAAGTGGTTTCATCGAAAACCGAGGTCATTTGCAAAATTTCCATTTTTAAGTGCCAGAATTCAATAGCGACTATTCTGACTTTTCAACTGGGCATAACTTTTTATTCCCGCTATTAAATTTCAATTTTTCAGATTCATTGGAAAGATATTTTCAAATAGATTCAAATATTTTTGGTTTCACTAAAATCCGGATTATTTTGAATCCTGTACATTCATTTGAATTTTGAAATTGAATTTTCGAACTACCGCACCATTTTCAATTCCTTATATAATTATAAATAAATATTTATATTCTAACGACGATCTATATAAATATATACGTTCTATTTCTATCCAAAATAAAAATTTAAAATTGGCTCGGATTTTCGGGTTATTACAAATGTGGTCTTGGGTTTGGGAAAATTAACGTATTTGAAAAATGAAATTCAAATGATTTGAAAAATCATTCAAACTTCCTTCGAAAGAATCGATTTGAAAATTTGAACTGTGATAAATTCAAAGGTTTTTTAAATCATAAACGTGATGTGAATTTGTTTTGTAACAATCCATCTGAACAATCCTGGATCTCAAAAAGAAATAAAACAAACTTCGTTAAATTCAAACAGATTTGGGTTCCGAAGGGTACAAAGGTAAATTCAGATGGATTGTTATATAAACAAATTTGGATACTGAAAGTTGTTAACAAAAGTATGAGTGGTTTTCCTTATTTTGTTAGACCACTCAATCCCCTAAACTTTTCGGTACAGGAGAAGGCTGAGGAAATGCTGTGCAAAAGAGATTTGTACACCAGCTGTTCTATATTTCTGTATCCTTTAGAGTTCCTTAGCCAAAATTTGTTGAGTTAGAGATTTATTTACTCACATCAATTTTAGGTATAAACTGTAAACTCATCTTTGTAAATATTTTTTGTTTTCCCTCCTTCTATCTCTTCTTTTTTATTTTCTTTGTCTGTTTGTTTTGACAATGCCATATTCTTTTAGGGCTTCATTAACTTCCAATTGTAGAACGCATATTTTCTGGAAATTCGCTTTAGTTGAATAGAACTCCAATGTTTTAATTATTTCCAGATCTTGATTTTAATCTTGTAAATATCTGCAATTGTTTTGAAGTTTATCTTTCTAATTCCTGAATTCATAATAGTGTTGATGTATTATTGTCATATCGTGAACACTATTAATTAGAATTCTAAATTCTTGAAGATCCGAGAATTTGATGAAGTTTCACACACCTCTGCCGTTTTTGAGCTTCTTCTAATTCATTATAGAAAAGCTTGAAATATTATACTCATTACAGCACGCTGCTATTTGTCAGTTGTGATAATTCAACTAATTTTCAGATTGGCTTGGAAATTTTGAATTTTCTTGTCTCAGTGACACATCTCGAAATTAATCTTTATTCATTTGGAATTTGTTTGTTTGAAATCATCTGAAATTTCTTGATATTTTGAATCTCACACACCTCCTAAATTTGAAAGTATCAATCTTGTGTAACTGATTCATTGTATCTCAAAACGTGACATTGATTCAAGTGATTTCAAATAAATAATTTCATAATTTTTGAATCATGAAAAAAAATTGTGACCATCAGAAACATCTCTGAAACAGTCTGCTTTGAAATTGTCTGTTATGCTGCTCTGATAAAAGGAATCGCTTTAGAAAATATTTTCTGGTGACTTCTTTTTTTGGTATCAAATATATACCATGCTCTGATAAATGGAATTACTGTGCTTGTTTAACTAGTCTTCTCTAGGCTTGGTGATTAAAAATTTCTGTTGTCTAAGATATCCTTGGTTGTCTTCAGTGTCATGTTAAAATCCTCATTTAATAGAGACATCAAGTGGTATCAGTTTAGGCGTACCGATATTTTTTATGTATATATATATTTTTATTCCCCATGTCTTGTATAGATCGTCATATCCCTCTTGTAACTGTTTTTCAATTTTAAGACTATTTATTGATTATTCATTCAAAAATTGAAATCAATATCCATGAACTATATTTATAATTCATCAAAATTACTAAAAGATTTTGAAATTGTGATGAATTATGACTGTAGTATATTTCACAACAACAGGAGATTTTATTTAAATTTTTCATGATGGTTGAACATTTATTATAATATCTTTGAATTGGGAATTATTTTACGACCATCTCCTTTATCTATCATCATTCTGCCATCCATGATAATTTTATATTAATGTGGAGAGTTAAAATATTTTAAAATCTTTTTGAAAAAACAGTGGAAATATTTGTGATAGAAATGGGACTATGTTATTTTCCAGATTAGTGAGAATTGAAAATTTTCAATGATCTCTGTACAATTGATCATATTTCATAATATAATTAAGTTTGAAATTTATTTCACAGTCCATTTCTGTACCTACCCCATCTTATATCATCCATATATTGGTTTTGTATACTAAGGAGTTTTTCTATTTTGACGTTGAAAACGATAAATATTTAATTAATACATAAGTGTGTCTCTAACATCATTTAAAAATCCAAGCTCTGGTCATGCATGGTTAAGAGACAACTTATAATTTAAGCTGTGACTGACCTCATTTAAAAACCCTATCTCTAGTTATGCTTGGTCAGTGTGCTCTTAAATAAAATAAAAATAAAAAGGAAATATTGTGCTATAAATTGAAATTAATCTGAAATTCTCCTTGGTGTATAAAAACTAGTCTATCAATCCATCTTTCTAATATGTGAAATGTGTTGAAATCTCATGAAGTATTATGATTTTTTGACTGATAACAATTGGGATATGAGATTATACAATTTTGTCACTTAAAGTGAATTATTAATAATAGTCCAAATCCATCACTATTTTTGTGACGACCCCAAATCCCGTACTGACGGTGACAATGGTAATCTTTGGAATATAACACATAAACAGATAATAGCAGAACAGAAATAAATAAATACACCAGATAATGAACAAATAATACACTAGATAAATGTAATCATCAGAGTTACACAGTATACAGGATCATACTTAGTACAAATACAGTTCAGCTATACATAAATGTCTACAGCGGAAACAAACATAATATGGACAATAGGAGATGAACAACATAAAAAAAGATAAATGATAGAATCCATATTCAGCTCCAGCTATCCAGAAAAGCCGGCTAAAACCTGAATACAAGGCTTCCCATGTAGAAAAAGGGGCACCCGAGTTTGAAAGTGAAACAAACTACGAGTCAGACATGGGGACTGGTATGAGAAATCCACTATACATATTTAAAATATGGCTAATCATAGGACCACGCCACTTTAGCGGAACAGGTTTACCCCATTTGATTTCAAGTGCTTTAAAACAACTAATTCTTTTAAAAATCGCAATGCTTTTTATAAAAATGAAGCCATTATAAGACTCAATTCCCATCGCACAATGCAACGCAAACCGAAGGATAGAGTTTTTACCTTATAGTGGCCAAAATATGCTTGATACAAATAAAACAAAAGCATTTGATATTATAACTAGTGTTTATATGTTTCAAAAACAATTTCAAATCATAAGTATCAATCATAGATGACATTAATGCCCCATACCACTATGTCTCCATATATAGGTATACAATCAAAACCGCACAGTCACGTATTTGAAAATTGGATTTTCGTCATGAACCAAGGCAAAAGATAGTCCTCACCGACTTCGAGACTGCCTAGCCCGAGTCTCAGGATCAGAGCTCGAGTGACCCTTGGATCGTCAGGGCCGGTCCACCGATGTGGATTAAAATTCTTGAACACTGCGTTTCCCCGCGCTTTTGAGTGTAAGCGAGCCAACGAATGACTCCATCGGTCCCGGATCGACCGATATATCCGAGGCGCCTCGCAACAGCAACAACCACATAGGTGAAAATAATATAAATGTCAACCAGTTTAAGCACTGACACCACATCTACCTAGGAAGAAACGCATGCCCTCCCTGAGGTCCTTCTCCCGTTTCTGGTTCATACCGGTGTGTGAGGTTCGCGATCATCACCACAAGACTTTGCTTTTCAACAGAAGCCTTGATCTTTTGCCACTTAGGCATGCCACACTAGCAATTCGTGCCATGCGACTGGTGTCCATCGATATACAACCTCTGAGCTCTGCGTCTCAGAGAAGGGCGTTAAGCAAAAGAATAAATTCTCCGCCTCCAAACAAATGTATATTTAATAGAGATCAATCAACACAGAATAAAATCCAATGTCAGACACACAGTCCATTTACAAGTCCGTTCTGGGTCTAAACGAAACCGAAGGCACTATATACCTCGCAAACCCATCGACCTCCACGTAAGTTTGGACGATCACCACTCATTATCCATATTTCAGGATGCCTCCCTATCAGGACATCAGTTACCATCCAAATGAGGTGAAGATCTCTGGTCTTCGACCACCGTCTTCATCTTCGATTTCTCATCGTCGATTCAGTTATTCAGAATGGGATAAACCCGGTCTTTCTGAGCAACTCGCGTATGCAATAAACAAATGCTACAGAAAAACGATACACCCTTCATTTCAATTCATCAGTCACTAACCGTAAATCAGTAAGAGAATGATTTCCCAAATATTAACCCCGAAGGACGAAACCAACATCAGATCAAAACCCAGGAAACCATTCGACTTAGCCAACCTTCAGTTAGTTTTTAAATTTCACATCCATATCGTTTATAATATTTTATAATGATTTACCGCTATTTTTATTCATTTTAAAATAGCCAATTTATTCAAACGACGCTTCGGGCCATAACGCGGCCATGGCGCTGTTTTTCTTCAGATTTGATTTACATATATCTGAAAATCTAACCGTTGGATCTTCACAAAATTTACATCATTAGAAAGATCTTTTCAAAACGAATCCAAAGGTTCCAGTTTTGGGAATATCCGACGGTCGGATCTCCCGGCACACTCGTTTGAAGTTTCGATTTCAAAATACGAACTGCAGCGTCGTTATTCGATTTAATTTAATTATATTCATATATATATATATATATATATATATATATATATTCGATTCTAGCGCTATTTTTCTTCAGATTTGAATTAAACATTCTAGACAATCCAACCGTTGGTTCTTCACAGATTTGGTGTCGTTGGAAAGATATTTCCAAAGCGAACCCAACGGTTTCGGTTTCAGGAAAATCCGATGGTCGGATCTCCCGCACTAAGCGTTTGAAATAACGTTTTCAAAATATGAACTGCAGCTTCGTTATTCGATATATTTCAATTCTATTTATATATATATATATATATATATATATCGATTCTTCGATTTCAAAACTATATTCTTTTCATCCATTTGATAAAAATGATATTTTTATCCAACTGACAATTATTTCAACACTTCGCTATTTTTAACTATTCATGTATATAGTAAAAATGTGATTTTTGTTGTAAAAAAATTTATTTCAAAACATGATTATTTTATATAGTTCATATAGATGATAAAAATATGATTTTATTGTAAAACAATTAATTTAAAAACACAATTATTTTATATATTCATATAGATGATAAAAATAGGATTTTTATTGTAAAACAATTTATTTCAAAACATGAATACCATTCAATACATGAATTTCTATTCAACGATTGAATTTCTATTCAACACACGAATAGAGTTTCAACACATGAATATAATTCAAACACATGAATATTATTCAAAATTTCGGCTGCATAACGGCAGGGTAGTTAAAACCGGGGCCATCCCTAGTATGGCTCCTCGCTTACCTTAAAGCCTCGCAGCTTTTGACAACGGGGATTCATGCATCTAGTTCGCACGCAGCGGCATGTATATTTTTCATTTCCACAAACTAATCCTATGTGATTTCAACCAAATGTTTCTCAACCACAAACGAGTATTTTTCAACCACAATCAATCAATTTCAACCACAAACAATTCTAATCAACCATTCGCTATCAATCAATTTTCACACCAATCACAAAGAATAAATATCGTCCATGGTTTTTGGACGAGGGGCGTATATATATATATATATATTTATATATAAGCATTTCACTTCCATTTCGACACATATATAATTTTTACAACGCATATATAACTTATCGAACGTACAACTTATACAACGCTTATAGAAGAGGTGTACAACGCTTATACAACTCATACATCGACTATACAGTTTATACATCGTCGTTTTCCATATCGTTTATAATTTAGAAATCTCACATTGGGTTCCACTCCACCAAAAATAGCAGATGGCTCAGAAAAATATATGGTCTCTTCTAGAATGTAGAAGATGTCCACACGAGTCCACTGTCTCTTGTTTCACTGAATTTCGTCAAGAAACGAAAAAGATATGATTTTTACAGTGAAATCAAAAAGGGTAGTGCTTAGAAGTGCTATTATATAGTTAATTAATATAACATCCGTTACCTCGCACGTTCGTTCAAAACTAGGTTTGCACTTTTCTCGAAATCCGCGCAACTATATGACGATCGGCCTGCGCCACCTTGAAGGGCTTGGAGAGGGCTCCAGGCGTGACGTGGAGGGGGCCCACTCGATCGTGGTAGGAGGTGGCGGCGGCAAGTTAAAGTCGCCAACTTCCATGAGTCGATTCTCCATAACCACACAACGAAAAAATCCAAACTATATATGGATTTGAAGATCTTCTCGAGCACTACAAAATTCTCTAAAGGGGAACTAGTTTTTATTGAGAAGATTAGAAGAAATCGAGGAGAGAAGAAAGGTAAGGGTTTCCGCCGTCGTCATGTTTAATCGGGGAGAGAGAAAACTTTAACCGACCAATCGGAAATTTTTGTTATATATATATATATATATTTAAAAATCCAAAAATACCCCTTGTCACACACGAACACCAATTCAAACACAACGACTATCGTCCCAAGCGTCTTACCCCAATTCCGAACACAATGGGATATGTTTCGTAGGCACATTCGACTGTTTGAGTCATTTTTACTTCAACTTAAAAGATAAAACATTCAATATTCGATTTGAACGTACATTTCAATTTGCCAGGGCCACAAACTTATTCGAAAAATTCCAGAAAAATAAATCTAGCTATGTTTTGACGACACGGTCCCAACAAATCTAGTTTCTTTGAATTCTGAGACTGTTTGTTAAATGGCCCTTTTCTGCTCGATCCAATTTAATTATAATTGACCAAAACACATTTTCCTTTGCCACGCTCACAAACTTGCATCAAAAATTATGAAATTTAAAACCTAGCAATAATTTGACATCCTGGATCCAAAAAAGTGGTTTCATTGAATTCTGAGGTCGTATGCAAAATGTCTATTTTCACGGGCTATATAATTTCTATAGCGACCTTTCTGAATATTCATTTGGCCATAACTTTTGCTTTCCGCTATGAAACTTCGATTATTCAGATTCGTTAGAAAGATATTCACTAACAGATTTAAATATTTTTGGTTTCACTAAAATCTGTTTTGTTTTGCACCCGGTACAGTCAGTGAAAGTTTGAATTCAAAAAACTACCGCGCCATTCCAGGCCATGTTTATAATTAGTATTAATTATATTCGTTTTCAACATCGATTCAAGCATACATTTCATCACTATTATTTAAAATATCTATTTTAAATCCTTAAAATCCACTAAAATAGCCAATTTAAAAAATTTAAATTGGTTCAGATTTTCCGGGTCGTTACAATTTTTTATGCTCATTTTTATAAAAATTCTTTGGAAAATAATTGAAATTCATTTTTTTAACTCTCTCCATTTATATAAATTTCATCGTAAATCCGTCATTCTTTACAATGTGAAATATGCCACTAGTTCATAGAATATTATGATTTTATTTTGACTGATTGAGATTTATGATTACCGTTCTTCCTCTTAAGCTGAGATTATATTTATTAGTCACTTTTCATATATATTTTAAATTTAGAACCTTTTTGATGATAACAAAAGGGGGAGAATGGGTTGAGATTTTGATTTATGAGTGAATATTTTATAAATATTTTAATTTTGAAAATTCATTCATTTTTTTTCTTTTCACTCATGCAGAGTTATAGGGGGAGTTTGGTTGTCAGGGGAGCATACGAATATGGGGAATTTAATATTGACTGTCAAAACACATTTATTATGCTTAAAATATTTTATTTGTTTGTGATCATTAAAAGGGGGAGATTGTTGTATACGACGTTGTTGTACACACAATTATATGATTTTTGTTTGATGATAACAACCAAATATATATTATTTACAAATGTGTTTGTTGTTGTACTGTTTCACATATACCTAGAGATAGGAATATAATATTTATATTTAAATAAAATACGACTGTACAGAAATTTAAATATTCACACAGTATTTTATTTAAATGTAATACTATATTTCAATATCAAATAATAAAAATTTATACTCCACTATTTGTACATCTCACTGATATTCATTATAGTACAATAAATTTCATTATATACAATTCTCCTCACTACAACGCTCATCACTCTAATATATAATCATTGCCTCACTACAGCATTTCACTCATTCACATTGCAATTATGGCATACAAAAAAAAATTGGAACAAGTTTAGCAACAGATTTTTCTTTGGAAAACATTTTTTCTTGTCAACCATGCAAGGAAGCATTTTATCATGCAAGGAAACTTCAACCTGTTTAGATAATTTTTTTTGGTAGAATGCATATTTGGCACAAATGCATATCTGGGATGAATGCGTATTTGGCATGAATGCATCATATTTAATCTTGCAAATAAACTCCAAAAATGACACATCATTTCAACATGAAATAAATCAAGGTGACAATTAAATATGCACAATTAAAACACAGCATGAAACAAAGTGTTTCTCCGGGAAAATAGTATATTGGTTTTGGCAAGGAATTCTTTTTGACAAGTTTTTAAAATCCACATGATTGATTTTTTTTTTTGGAAATATCATTTAATCTATTTTGGGCATAAATCATTTCTAAGGATTTTTTTTAAAGGAAAGAAATCTTTTGTTTCATGAAATAAGCAATGCAACGCTTGGAAAATATACTCAATCTTTTTTGTCAAGTGTTTAATTGGTACTGCAAAATCAACAATGAAGAAATGCGTGCAACCAAAGTAATCAAGTGCCATATCAATTACTCAGGTTGTTTCAGAAATATGTGTACATAAATAAGGAATGCATTCAAGGAATTCATTTGGGCAAATTGGCAATCTTTTATTTGCTTCAAAAAATCGAAACAGGGCAACAAAGAACAAATTTTGGGCGAGCAAGAATCTATTTTTATTTGCAGAAATTAAGCATGAGACATCAGTGCATTGAAGAATTTTTTGGCAAGATTTTAAAGCATTTCCATAAATCAACAAATCAAGCATGAAAAAGAATTCAAACAAATCACGCATTTCAGTATTCAACATGCACAATTTTGGGCAAGAGAAATGTAAACACGAAGATGGCACAATTGTGATTTTCAGCAATACAAGTACATGTGCAGAAAAAAAAATAAACACGGTGAAAATGCACAGTGGTGATAACAGAATATTTTATTTGGCAAGTGAACAATCAGCCATGCAGATTAACAAACAAATGCACATATTTCGACATAATTTGTTTGGAAAATCTTTTTCATGCATGATTACTACTAATGGTTCCGAAGAGAAGGAAACGCATTTATTTATTTCTATAATCACTGAAGCAAATTTTGGGCAAGAAGTATTTTCAGAAAATCATTTATACGTGTCTAAATATAAACAACAAATCAATCCTACTTTTTTATGGCAATGTAATAACATTCATATTTATGGAATGTTATCAATTACGCAAGGGACCAGAGGAGCACAAATTTATCCCCAAATTTTTCATTTTTTCAAGCATATATGGCATGATTAATCAGCATGAATCAAACTCAGTAACCATGCTTTTACAAGCATATTCCACAATGGCATTAAATCAAACGGATTCATAGAAGGGTCCAAAGACATGTCTATGTTCATCAAGCAAATCATGCAAGAGGAACAAAAGGGGTAACACACCCGCAAATCAAATCAGGGCACTAAATGAAATCAGAGTAATTATAGGATTTCTTAATCCTGTATATATCAACATCCTCATCATATGCCGAGTATCGAAAACCAGAGAAAAAATTGAAAAATCAAATTCAGAAAATTACTTCATCATTTTCGATCGCCAAAGAGTGGCCAAATCAATCGACGAAGGAGCATCAACTAATCGAGGCATCAGAGTATAATTCAGAGCCAAACTTTTTGAAGTCGAATTGATTTTTGGAAAAACCCTATTTCCCATTTCTCAGCCACCATCAACAAAGAGGAGACCAAGTTTTTTTTTACAAAGCAAAGTGACAGGCTTATATTACTTTAGACAAAGGCGGTTTTATTGTTTGTATTGTATTTTCATTTTTATTTGTAAACCATTCCGAACAGTTGCTAGAATCTGTAAAATTCTAGGGGATTCAGTTAGGGGTTAACTGACAATTTCTAGAGTCTGTAAAATTCTAGGTAATCCATTTAGGGTATTAACTGGCAGTTTACTAGAGTCTGTAAAACTAGGGGAAATATGATCTAGGGGACTATATTAGTCTAGGGTTTTGATCTTAGGATTAGAATAGGAGCGAGGGGTTCGCGAGTTTATATGGTTTTGTAAGCCGGATTTGTTCTATTACATAGTAGAAACCCTAGGAATGCAACAGTAGGCAGGATTTTGCCGAAGCTGGGTATATCTTGTGTCATTTTCTTTTCTGCATTTATTTTCTGCTGCATTCTGCGATCTGTGATAAATTTTCAGTATCCCGTAAAATCCGAATAAACACTATTCACGCCCATCTAGGGTTAATCTAGATCCAACACTTTTTACTATTGTGAAGGGTTGGTTTTTGCATCACCCAATCCAAATAATCATTCATATTTGTCGATCTACCCCTAGTATGCTTAAACTACAACTAATTCTATTAATACTTCGAAACAACCCTTCTTTTTAATGTTACCCCTAATTCTCTAAATAGCCTTACTTCCAAAAATTATGCTTATCTTTTAACTACTGAGAAGGGTTGGTTTTTCTAACACCAAATCCAAACATTTGCCATTTTTCATATTTGTCAATCTACCCCTACAATACTTAAACTACCCCTACTTCTCTTAATAATTCAAAGTAGTCCTTCTTTTTAATCCTACCCCTAATTCTCTAAATAGCCATTACTTCCAAAAATTACCCCTATTTTTTAACTATTGTGAAGTGTTTGTTTTTGTAGCACCCAATCCGAACGATTCATCATCTTTAATGTTTGTCGATCTACCAATACTGTGCTTAAACCACCTCTACTTCTCTTAATACTTCAAAACAATCCTTCTTTTTAATACTACCCTTAATTCTCTAAATAGCCCTTACTTCAAATAATTACCCATATTTTTTATTTTCTGTGAAGGATTGGTTTTTGTAGCACCCAAACCAAATGATTCATCATCTTTCATATTTGTCGATCTACCCCTACTATGCTTAAACTACCCCGACTTCTCTTAATACTTCAAAAAACTATTCTTTTTAATCCTATCCCTAATTCTCTAAATTTCCCTTCCTTCCAACAATTACCGCTATTTTTTAAATTTGGTGATGGGTTGGTTTTTGTAGCACCAAATCCAGACGATTCATAATCTTTCATATTTGTCGATCTACCCCTACTATACTTAAACCACCCATACTTCTCTTAATACTTCAAAACGGTCCTTCTTTTAATTCTACATCCAATTCTCTAAATAGGCCTTACTTCCAACAATTAGGCCTATCTTTTTACTACGGTGAGGGGTTGGTTTTTGCAATACCCAATCCAAATGATTCATAGTCTTTCTTATTTGTCGATCTACCATTACTATGATGAAACTACCCCTACTTCTCTTAATACTTCAAAATAGTAATTCTTTTAAATCCTACCCCTAATTCCCTAAATAGCCTTCCAAGAATTACCCCTATTTTTTAACTATTGTGAAGGGTTGGTTTTTGCAGCACCCAATCTAAATGATTCACCATCATTCATATTTGTCGATCTACCCCTACTATGCTTAAACTACCCCTACTTCTCTTAATACTTCAAAACAGCTATTCTTTTTAATCCTACCCCTAATTATCTAAATAGCAGTTACTTCCAACAATTACCCCTATTTTTCAACTTCTGTGAAGGGGTGGTTTTTGCAGCACACAATCCAAATGATTCATCATCTTTCATATTTATCGATCTAACCCTACTACGCCTAAACTACCCCTACTTCTCTTAATACTTCAAAACAACCCTTATTTTTAATCCTGCCCCTAATTCTTTAAATAGCCCTTCCTTCCAATAGTTACATTTATTTTTTAACTATTGTGAAGGGTTGGTTTTTGCAGCACCTAATCCAAACGATTCACCATCTTTCATATTTGTCGATCTACCCCTACTATGCTTAAACTACCCATACTTCTCTTTATACTTCAAAATAGTCCTTCTTTTTTAATCCTACCCTAATTCTCTATATAGCCTTTACTTCCAACAATTAACCCTATTTTTTAATTTCTATGAAGGGTTAGTTTTTGCAGCACCCAATCCAAATGATTCATCATCTTTCATATTTGTCGATCTACCCTTACTATGCTTAAACTACCCATACTTCTCTTAACACTTCAAAATAGTCCTTATTTTTAATCCTACCCCTATTCTCTAAATAACCATTACTTCCAGCAATTACCTTTATTTTTTAACTTCTGTGAAGGGCTGGATTTTGCAGCACCCAATCCAAATGATTCATCATCTTTTATATTGTCGATATACCCCTACTATGCTCTAACTACCGATACTTATCCTAATACTTCAAAACAATTCTTCTTTTTAATCATACCCTTAATTTTCTAAATATCCCTTACATCCAAAAATTACGCCTATTTTTTAATTCAGTGAAGGGTTGATTTTTGCAGCACCTAATCCAAATGATTCATCATCTTTCATATTTTTTGATCTACCCCTACTATGCTTAAACAACCCCTTCTTCTCTTAATTCTTCAAAACAACCCTTCTTTTTAATCCTTCCCCTAGTTCTCTAAATAGCCCTTCTTCCAACAATTACCCCTATTTTTTACCTTTTGTGAAGGGTTATTTTTTGAAGCACCCAGTCCAAATGATTCATCATCTTTCAGATTTGTAGATCTACCCCTACTATGCTTAAACTACCCCTATTTTTCCTAATACTTCAAAACGGTACTTCTTTTTAGTCCTACCCCTAATTCTCTAAATAGCCCTTACTACCAACAATTACGCCTATCTTTTTACTACTATGAAGGGTTGGTTTTAGTAGCACCCAATCCAAACAATTCGTAATATTTCATGTTTGTCGATATACCCCTACTATGCTTAAACTACCCCTACTTCTCTTAATACTTCGAAACAACCCTTCTTTTTAATCCTACCCCAAATTTTCTGAACATCCCTTCCTTCCAACAATTAACCCTATTTTTTAACTACTATGAAGGGTTGGTTTTTGCTGCAACCAATCCAAATGATTCATCATCTTTCATATTTGTCGATCCACCACTGCTATGCTTATACTACCCCTACTTCTCTTAATGCTTCTAAACAGTCCTTCTTTTTATTCCTACTCCCAGTTCTCTAAATAGTCCTTACTTCCAACCATTACTCCTAACTTTTTACTACTGTGAAGGGTTGGTTTTTCAGCAGTCAATCCAAACAATTCATAATCTTTTATGTTTGTCGTTCTACCCTTACTGTGCTTAAACTACCCCTACTTCTCTTAATACTTCGAAACAACCCTTCTTTTTAATCCTACCACTAATTCTCTAAATAGCCATTACTTCCAACAACTATGCCTATCTTTTTACTACTGTGAAGGGTTGGTTTTTCAAGCACCCAATCCAAAGGATTCACCATCTTTCATATTTGATGATCTAAACCTACAATGCTTAAACTACCCCTACTTCTCTTAATACTTCAAAGTAGCCATTATTTTTAATCCTACCCCTAATTCTCTAAATATCACTTAATTCTAAAAATTACCGCTATTTTTTAACTACCGTGAAGGGTTGGTTTTTGTAGCACCCAATCCAAACGATTCATCAGCTTCCATATTTGTTGATCTACCCCCACAATGCTTAAACTACCCATACTTCTCTTAATACTTCAAAACAACCCTTCTTTTTAATCCTGCCCCTAATTCTCTAAATAACCCTTACTTCCAACAATTACCCATATATTTTTTTCTTTTGTGAAGGGTTGGTTTTGCAGCAGCCAAACCAAATGATTCATCATCTTTCATATTTGTCGATCTACCCCTACTATGCTTAATCTACCCCTACTTCTCTTAATATTTCAAATCAGGCCTTCTTTTTAATCCTACCTCCAATTCTCTAAATAGACCTTACTTCCAATCAGAAGGATTGGTTTTTCAGCACCCAATTCAAATGATTCATCATCTTTCATATTTGTCGATCTAACCCTACTATACTTAAACTACCCCTACTTCTATTAATAATTAAAAAAGAACCTTCTTTTTAATCCGATCCCTAATTCTCTAAATAGCCCTTCCTTCCAACAATTACCCCTATTTTATAACTTCTGTGATGCGTTGGTTATTGCAGCACCCAATCCAAACGATTCATAATCTTTCATATTTGTCGATCTAATCGTACTATGCTTAAACTAACCATACTTCTCTTAATACTTCAAAACAGTCCTTCTTTTTAATCCTACACCTAATTCTCTAAATAGCCCTTACTTCCAACACTTACGCATACCTTTTTACTACTGTGAAAGGTTGGTTTTTGCAGCACCCAATCCAAACGATTCATAATCTTTCAAATTTGTTAACCAACCCCTACCCTGCTTAAACTACCCCTACTTCTCTTAATACTTCAAAACATTCGTTTTTTAATCCTACCCCTAATTCTCTAAATATCCCTTACTTCCGACAATTACACCTATTATTTAACTATTGTGAAGGGTTGGTTTTTGCAACACCCAATCTAATTGATTCATCATCTTTCATATTTGTCGATCTACCCCTACTATGGTTAAACTACCCATACCTCTCTTAGTAGTTAAAAATAGCTATTCTTTTTAATCCTACAACTAATTCTCTAAATAGCCATTACTTCCAAAAATTACCCCAGTGTTTTAACTTCTGTGAAGGGTTGGCTTTTCCAGCACCCAATCCAAATGATTCATCATCTTTCATATTTGTCGATCTGACCCTATTATGCTTAAACTACCCCTACTTCACTTAATACTTCAAAACAGTCCTTATTTTTAATCCTACCCCTAATTCTCTAAATATCCATTCCTTCCAGCAATTACCTCTATTTTTTAACTTTTGTGAAGGGTTAGTTTTTGCAGCACCCAATTCGAATGATTCATCATCTTTCATATTTGTCGATCTACCCCTACTATGCTTAAACTACGCATAATTCTCTTAATACTTCAAAACAACTCTTCTTTCTAATCCTTTCCCTAATTCTCTAAATATCGCTTACTTCCAAAAGTTACGCCTATCCTTTTACTTCTGTGAAGCATTGGTTTTTGCAGCACCTAATCCAAACAATTCATCATCTTTCATATTTGTCGATATACCCCTACTATGCTTAAACAACCCCTACTTCCCTTAATACTACAAAACAACCCTTCTTTTTAATCCTAAACCTAATTCTCTAAATTGCCATTCCTTCCAACAATTACCCCTATTTTTAACTACTGTTAAGGATTGGTTTTTGCAGCACCCAATCAAAACGATTCATCATCTTTCATATTTGTCGATCCACCCCTACTATGCTTAAACTACCCCTACTTCTCTTAATACTTCAAAACAGTCCTTCTTTTTTATCCTACCCCTAATTCTCTAAATATCCCTTACTTCCAACAATTATGCCTATCTTTTTACTACTGTGAGGGGTTGGTTTTTGCAGCACCCAATTCAAACAATTCATAATCTTTCATATTTGTCGATCTACCCGTACTATGCTTAAACTACCCCTACTTCTCTTAATACTTCGAAACATCCCTTCTTTTTAATCCTACCCCAAATTCTCTAAATAGTCCTTACTTCCAACAATTATGCCCATCTCTTTACTACTCTGAAGGGTTGATTTTCCAGCACCCAATCCAGACGATTCATCATCTTTCATATTTGTCAATCTACCCCTACTTCTCTTAAAACTTCAAAGTAGCCCTTCTTTTTAATCCTACTCCAAATTCTCTAAATAGCCCTTACTTCCAAAAATTACCCCTATTTTTTAACTACTTTGAAGGGTTGGTTTTTGTAGCATCCAATCCAAACGATTCGTCATCTTTCATATTTATCGATCTACCCCTACTATGCTTAAACTACCCTTACTTATCTTAATACATCAAATCAACCCTTATTTGTAATTCTACCCCTAATTCTCCAAATAGTCCTTACTTCCAACAATTACCCATATTTTTAATCTTCTGTGAAGGGTTGGTTTTTATAGCACCCAACCCAAATTATTCATCATCTTTCATATTGATCGATCTACCCCTACTATGCTTAAACAACCCCAAGTTCTCGTAATACTTCAAAACAACCCTTCTTTTTAATCCTACCCCTAATTCTCCAAATAGCCCTTACTTCGAATGTGAAGGATTACTTTTTGCAGCACCCAATTGAAAATGATTAAACATCTTTCATATTTGTCGATCTACCCCTACTATGCTTAAATTACTCCTACTTCTCTTAATAATTAAAAAAAAAACCTTCTTTTTAATCCTATCCTTAATTCTCTAAATAACCCTTCCTTCCAGCCATTACCTCTATTTTTTAACTTCTGTGAAGGGTTGGTTTTTGCAGCACCTAATCCCAATGATTCATTATCTTTCATATTTGTCGATCTACCCCTACTATGCTCAAACTACCCATACTTCTCTTAATACTTCAAAAAAACTCTTCTTTTTAATCCTACCCCTAATTCTCTAAATATCCCTTACTTCCAAAAATTACGCCTAACATTTTACTTCTATGAAGGATTGGTTTTTGCAGCACCCAATCCAAATGATTCAACATCTTTTATATTTGTCGATCTACCCCTACTATGCCTAAACAACCGCTACTTTTCTTAATACTTCAAAACAGCCCTTCTTTTTAATCATACCCCTAATTCTCTAAACAGCCCTTCCTTCCAACAATTGCTACGATTTTTTAACTACTACGAAGGGTTGGTTTTTGCAGCATCCAATCCAAATGATTCATCATCTTTCATATCTGTCGATCCACCCCTACTATGCTTAAACTACCCCTACTACTCTTAATACTTCAAAACAGTTCTTTTTAATCCAACCCATAATCTAAATAGCCCTCATTTCCAACAATTACGCCTATCTTTTTACTACTGTGAAGAGCTGGTTTTTGCAGCACCCAATCCAAAGAATTCATAATCTTTCATATTTGTCGATCTACCTCTACTATGCTTAAACTACCTCTACTTCTCTTGGTACTTCGAAACAACCCTTCTTTTTACTCCTACCTCTAATTCTCTAAATAGACCTTCCTTCCGACAATTACCCCTATTTTCAAACTATTGTAAGGGATTTCTTTTTGCAGAGCCCAATCCAAACGATTCATCAACTTTCATATTTGTCGATCTACCCCTGATGTGTTTAAACTACCACTACTTCTCTTAATACTTCAAAACTGCTATTTTTTTTAATCCTAACCCTAATTCTCTAAACAGCCCTTCCTTCCAACAATTACCCCTATTTTTTAACTACTGTGAAGGGTTGGTTTTTGAAGCACCCAATCCAAATGATTCATCATATTTCATATTTGTCGATATCCCCCTACCATGGTTAAACTTCCCCTACTTCTCTTAATACTTCAAAACAACTATTCTTTTTAATCCTTCCCCTAATTCTTTAAATAGCCCTTACTTCCAACAATTACCCCTATTTTTTAACTAATATGAAGGGTTGGTTTTTGCAGCACTCAATCCGAATGATTCATCAAATTTCATATCTGTGGATCTACCCCTACTATGCTTAAACTACCCCTACTTCTCTTAATACTTCAAAAGAACCCTTCTTATTAATCCTACCTCTAATTCTCTAATTAGCCCTTACATCTAACAATTACCCCTATTTTTTAACTATCATGAAGAGTTGTTTTTTCTGTCACCCAAACCAAATGATTCATCATCATTCATATTTGTCGATCAGCCCCTACTATGCTTAAACTACCCCTACATCTCTTAGTACATCAAAACAGCCCTTCTTTTTAATCCTACCCCTAGGTCTCTAAAGAGCCCTTACTTCCAACAATTACGCCTATTTTTTAACCACTGTGAAGGGTTGGTTATTGCAGCACCCAATCCAGATGATTCATCATCTTTCATATTTGTAGATCTACCCCTACAATGACTAAGCTACCCCTACTTCTCTTACTATTTCAAAATAACCCTTCTTTTAAATCCTACCCCTAATTCTATAAATCGCCTTTACTTCCAACAATTACCCCTATTTTTTAACCACTGTGTAGGGTTGATTTTTGCAGCACCCAATCCAAACGATTCATCGTCTTTCATAATTATCGATCTAACCCTACTATGCTTAAACTAACCCTACTTCTCTCGATACTTCAAAACAACCCTTCTTTTTAATCCTGCATCTAGTTCTCTAAATAGCCCTTACGTCCAACAATTACCCCTGTTTTTTAAATACTCTGAAGAGTATGTTTTTTTAGCAACCAATCCTAATGATTCATCATCTTTAATGTTTGTCGATCTACACTTACTATGCTTAAACAACCCCTACTTCTCTGAATACTTCAAAACAGTTACCCCTATTTTTTAACTACTATGAAGGGTTGGTATTTGCAGCACCAATCTAAACAAATCATCATCTTTCATTTTTTTTAAATCTACCCTTTCTATGCTTAAACAACCCCTACTTCACTTAATACTTCAAAACAGCCCTTCTTTTTAGTCCAACCCCTAATTCTCTAAACGTCCCTTCCTTCCAACAAGTACCCTTATTTTTTAACTACTGTGAAGTGTTGGTTTTTGAAGCACGCAATCTTAATGATTCATCATCTTTCATATTTGTCGATATACCCTTACCATGCTTAAACTACCCCTACTTCTCTTAATACTTCAAAAAATCTATTCTTTTTAATCCTACCTCTAATCCTCTGGATAGCCCTTACTTCCACCAATTACCCTATTTTTTAAGTACTGTGAAGGGTTGGTTTTTGCATCACCCAATCTAAATGATTCATTATCTTTCATATTTGTGGATATACCCCTACTATGCTTAAACTACCCCTACTTCCCTTAATAATTCAAAACAGTTACCCCTATTCTTTAACAACTGTGAAGGATTGGTTTTTGCAGCACCCAATCCAAACGATTCATCATATTTCATATTTGTGCATCTACCGCTACTAGGCTTAAATACCCCTACTTCTCTTAATACTTCAAAATAACTCTTCTTTTAATCCTACCCCTAATTCTCTAAATAGCCCTTAAATCCAACACCCAATCTAAATGATTCATCGTCTTTCATATTTGTCGACTAGCCCCTAATATGCTTAAACTACCCCTATGTTAATCCCTAAAAGATCCACGCGCACTTTGAACGAGAAATATGTTGCTAACATCATCAGGGTCGTTCACACACTAAGGCACTTGAAGTATTAGTAACAGAAAAGAACGATCACAAGAGCAAGTGCTGAATGTCAAGCCAAGAAAAAATCAGGTCGACCGGGTATAACCGGATGACACGATGTAGTGTGCGATCATAAAACTTGGATCCAAATCAAGATTCAGGCGCGGAGACTAAGACCGGTCGCTCATACGGAAATAAGGCTATATCAAGCAACATCGAGAAGCAAGTCGCTCATCCAACATGAGCCAGAACGATCACATCCTGCAGAAGCAATAAGACAGCGAGCACCCCTAAAACTAAAGCAATCGGTCGCGCAGGGAACAATAAAGAATCAATCCCAGACTTACGCCCCGTTCCTACAAGGCCTCCTAAAATGGTCGCCCGCACAGAAGTGCCCACTCTCACAGACCCGCTCAACTACAAAAGGCATCCAAAAAGCTATCTACACATGACAACCTGAGACAGCTCATGACAACTGGCGACAACTGGCCAATCGCCCGATGGTAATTAGCAGAATTAGAGATTCACGGGGCGGGAAATGGATTTCAATCTGAGGACTCACCTATAAATACGCTATGGGTACTACTGAAAAGGGAGAAAAAAAGAGATCGGAAGAACCACGAAGTGCTGCCAAACCCTGCCACAAACTGTGGATCTGGCCATGGAGTCAAACTCAATTTTGTGATTCAGAGAGAACGAAGACATCATCAATCTCAATCATCAATTCATCATCTTTCTCCTCGAATTAAACCATCTTCTTATATAATTTCCTAGATTAAAGTATATAAGCAAGGTTGTATTAGGCGAAAATGGAAGTGTATGATACAGAGAGAATTGATGTACTTTATAATTCATATCATGGGATTAGAAATCACCTTCATAGTGGACGTAGGCCTCATTAACGGCCGAACCACTCTAAACCTCATCTCTATTTTTACCTTTTTCTGCATTTTCTACTTTGAATTACTGATTGAATACGGCTCCATTTTATTCCCTACACAATTGTTGAAGTACAGCTTTGTACCCGAGGTGTTTGGACCATTTTTGGTGTAAACATTTTTGTCGCCCACCGTGGGGCCGTATTCATCTCTTCCCCCATCCTCTCTTTAAAAGAAAATGCAGTGCTCGCAATCATGAGCATGGAGAGAGAAATTGTAGCTGCCAGAATCAATGGCGTCTCCGGTACTGACTCATCGCCCCCGTCCGTTCCTGAAAAAGGGAACCGCAAAGAGTCGAGGCGGCCATAACCAGGAAGGAGATGGAGGAAGCAGTGACAGAAATAACAAGCCAGATAACTGTTGCGAACGACGCCTTGGTAGAGAAAATCGAGTCGATGTTTGATACCCAGACCTTTGTCATTAAAGCCACACTAAGCATTGCAGACCTTTCGTTTTCACAAACAAGTCGTGCAGGAGAAATGAATTCTTCTACTGAACAAAAAAGTTCTACTTCGAGAACTGGCTACTGTGGCTATGGGCCCCATCAAAGATCCGGCAGGAAGGAAAGCAATCGTTCCATGGAACGGAAGGAAAAACAGGGATATGTCTCAGACGTGAAAAAAGGAGCCAAGAAGAGCAAAAGGATATCGCGCTTTTTCAAGGATTCTGAGTTCACTCCCCTCAACGACACCATAGAAAATATCTTCAGGGCAACCAAGGGCACTATAGCGTACCCAGTCCCGGAGCGGATGAAAGTCAAGGATGCTGCCATGAAGTTTGGAAAATTTTGTCAATTCCATGATCAACCTGGCCATAGTACCAATGAGTGTAGACACATGAGGTCACTAGTCGAGAGACTGGTCAGGGAGAACTATCTGCAACACTATGTGCAAAGACATCGTCCCGCTTATATGCCAGTGTGGGAGAGAAAGCTCCCCATAGAGAGGGCCTAAACTAGCTTGAGATCGACGCACAGACAGAGATCAATAATTGGCACACTGATCGAGGAATTGTTGATTGAAATTCCTGTCACACCGCTCCGCTACTCTATTTCTATCCTTCCTGACTTAAGAAATAATAGCTGTTTTACTTTATTTTCCCAGTTGCTACATTCATGTTGAGCAATGAACTATTTGCATATACTATGTATAGGGAAACTATTGTATGCTCAGTTAAATACCGTAGTCATTTCTTCATGCTAAACACCAACTTTTCAAATGTAGGCCTGTTAGAGGTGGCTAAGAATATCCACCCATTCCAACTGCAAAGGGAAGGTTCCTAAAGCATATCTTGAGCAGAACGGCCTGAAAGCCACGAGCATCAAAATAACAAGCTATTCTGGGGCAGACAACGAGATGAACAGTGGACGAAAAGCTATGCACATCATCATGGAAAAGGTTGAATATCCAGCAAGTACCCACTCAAAGGAACATCGTAGAACCCTGTCGCAAACGCAAGGCTATTGCAAAATCTCTCCCTAGAATAAAATTGCTGATTCTGAGGAGACGCCCACAGAGGTGTAGGATATGAATTCCCCAGGACATGAATTCCTCAAAACTGGAGTCAATACCAACAACAAGGAGTAACGCTTATCTCTCAGGAATCAATATTGGAGCAAAAGCAACTCAAAACAAAAAGGCCCCTCGGATAAAAATTTGCTGAGTTCATCAAAGAAACACCTTCATATTAGGTGCAGGATACGAGGATTCCCCTCCTTGAGAAAATTTCTTAATTTTTTCATTAAAAAGGGCCAGTATCTATTTCGTTGGGCAAAATGCAAAGTCAGAAAAAATCGATAGAAATGTGAAGTCGGCAAAAACAGACGTGGTTCGTGAAAACGCTTACCGAAAGGAGGTGTCCGATCCTGTTCTTTGTTGTTAACCAAGTCAAACAAAGCCAGGATTGGATTACAGCAGAAATCCCAGCCGAAAGGGGGTAAACCAGAAATCCTACCCATTTGGGGGTATCCAACAAGGTCCTTCCAGTTCTAGAATAATCAGGGCTGACAAGGCCGAAATTGGGTCGAAATCGAAAAGCCAGACCTCCCATGGGGGCACACAAAAGAAAACACTTAATAACCACACGTTGTCTAAAAAAAATCACCATGAGTTGATCAATTGAAATCACTATGCGACTCAAAGCAATTCGTGAAATTAAAAAAAAAACTTGGTATGGGGACGTCACCATTGTGTAAGAAATCACCAATGCCCATTCAAAACATACCATTGGTTCTTCGTAAGGACTACTCGAACGATAAAACTCACGCGAACAACAAATTAAAAGTGCGATCACCTACAAAATTGAAAAATAATAAATTCATAACAGCCCCTAAACGAAGCGAGCGTAAGAACGTGAAACGAACATCGCTAATCAAGGGCAGGCACTCGCATGAACAACCGGTCTAATAATGCGACAGGTTGAAGGAAATAAACCAAAATTAAGCCATAGATATTACAAATACTTTCTTTCATGCATAGCAGTGTGAATCAATTATCCAGCTACCCGTTGACCCGTTTTTGAGAACAAAAAGGTCTATGATCATTATCAATCAGCCAACCAGCTACCGTTTGCGCTTCAAAGTGGATACAGCCTTGGTGTTCCAGATCTCATCCTCATCATCCGGATCAGGCGCATTCGGTAAAGGCACGTCAACTGTTGAGGATGGAATGAGAGGGATCATGCTGGCAGATACCAAAACAGAATCAGCAGCAACGGGTTGAGCAGCGGAATCATAAACAACCAAACAAGGCGGCGAAAGCGCACCTGATGGAAATTCACAACCTTCACTAAGATCGGCAGTCTCAATTGAAGAAACGAGGAAATCAGAATTCAAAATGGAATGGTAGACATCTGCTTTACCTGAAGTCGTCGGATGCATAAAGCCAACCACATGTTCCTTTATGCTCAAAGAAGTGTTGTCACACCTTGCACCTTGTGTAGTGATGTCTTCTTGGCTTGAGTGCTCGGTCCAGGGATGAACTCTAATAGCATCTATAGCAAAGCGATGTGTGACAAAAATACGAGAACTCGAAGCATCAATTCCAGCAGAGCTTGGAGGAGCGCAAACAATACCCAAACACTCTTTTCCAAGTAATGGAGCTATCTCATTCGCCAGTAACTGCCTACCTTTAATCAAGGCATTACGATCCTTTTCCTCTAAAATCTGACTTTGAAGGAACCCGTCGTCAAAATCCTTGGAATATGGAAGTACTTTCTCCCAGACAAGAGCCAGAGTACGTGGGAAATCTTTATTCAGATAGCTCAAACTCCCTCGACTCATGACGGTGAAACGTAAAAATGAAACAGGTTGTCGTCAGCCTCGGCTTTGGTTCTGACAAGATCTTCTTGCAATCAGATCTTTTCTTCCTCAGACACTTTAAGGATTTCATTTTGAGAAGCAAGGCGGCCTTCAAGTGCCATGTTCTCCTATTCCAAAGAAATTAAAGCCTGCTTTTCTAGGGTCAAACGACGTTCAGCAAATTTTCGGGCGGACTGAGATTCTAAAAGCTGCGCTCGCACACCATCCAATTTCTTTCTAAGCTCAGCATTTTCAGCCTCCAATTCATTCATTCTAACGCTTCCATTCTTCAAGGAAGAGATTTCAGAGACCTGGGATTCAATCAGATGTACAAGACTAGCTTTGTCACTTTCCAAAACCTTAATGTAGTTGAGAAGTCATGCGTTCAAGTCCTGAAATTCATAACCTAAAATTGACCAGTCCTCCAGGCGTTTATCAACACTATGCATGACCAGATTCAATTTTGCTTCAAGCTAACCTTTGACAACACCAAGCTGGTCAGCCACACTGTTCTTCACAGCCTCCAGGCTTCTTACAACGTCCTGGTTATCATTAGGATCTAAACCCGGGGCAGAAGACACTCCTCTTAAATGCCATCCATGAAAGCGATCCTTAAGCACTAAACTTTCAGAGAGAACTCCATAAGGATGGCGATTACATATTGCTTGAACCTGAACAGGAGTTAGGACAGCAGGTCTCGCAGAAGGGCAAACTGATTCAGGTCTCAAAGCCTGACTAGACTCCTCGCATCCTGAAGGATCGGACATGGGAAGCTCAATGATAGGCTGGGCTTGAAAACAGGAAGATGTCTGGGGACGTTTCATATAATAGGAAAGATAGGACTGAAGGAGGCTTCTCGGATCAATGAGATCGGCCAGTTGGGAAAAGTTGTCTGATAATGAACAGTCCGCGCTTGCGCCTGGAAAACAAGTAAAGCATGCAATTAGCAATCAGCTAAAAATTGCCCAATTCACAAAGAATTTCGCCATAGATAAAACAATAATCAAAACCAGTCCCAAGGAAAGTTTCAAAAGAAACTTTATCAGAGCATTGAACAGGGCCGTGGAAATTTCTTATATCAGACACCACAACGTCACCCTGGCTCAGATATTTAGCAGAATCCAGGTCCCCTAGGTCTCCAAAGGTCCCTAGAGAACTTTCCGCCTGTGATAAGGAGCATGCAGAACTCTCGGTTGTCGTCCCATAAGTCACATCAACCCTTGAGCCATGAGCGCACTCACCAACTCCCCTGGCATTCCTCTCAATATTTAATGATGAAGGCTAACCACCTATGTCAGAGGTTGATCTTCTCTTCTTAATAGGTTTACCAACAGAACGTTGAAGATGAACTGAAGCCTTACCAAGGGACCGCGAGGGGTCGATCAACCGGTATTCGCGAAAGTTCTCTTCTGTCAGCAGCACCTCTCCATACCTTTCTTTCTGGTCAACAGATATTAAAGAATTCAAAAGAAACTGATCCAGAGTGAGACCCACGACCGAAGGGATCACTACAAGAATCAGAGGGAAAGTCAGATTAGAAGAAGAAAAGATGTAAAGATCCCAAGAGTAAAAGAATAATTACTCCTTCTGCCCATCGACCAAAAAATTTACTGGGACACCTGACGAAGAAATACTAATGTGGGAACCCTTTGGCACCTTCTGTCAAACCCGTAATAATCCAATCATGCACATTATCCAAGAAGAAGAAAAGGGGACCAATAACTTCCCTTCTCTTAAAGCTATATAAAGAACAAACGTCTGCGAATGTTGGTGCCTGCTGCTAGAATTTCATAAAAAGAATGTACAAACTAAGCAGAATATGATATCCACTAGGGTGCAGTTGATATGGGGCAATTGCCAGGCGCTTCAAAATAGACTCTAGATAAGGATTAAAGGGAGGAATTTCCCCACGACACAACATTTGGTTATTAACCGCTACATACCCAGAGGGCGGACAATCAGCCATCTCTCCCTTTCTGGGAAACCTGACCTCGTTCTTTGAAAATCCAAAGCGGGTGTAAATTTTTTGATATTGCTCAAAACAGAGCGTCGATTTGCGGCAACCGGTCACTACCCTATCAAAGAAGCGAGGCTGAGGATAAGTACGGTCAGCCACCAAATCAAAACCGGTAGCGTTGGCATCTTCCGTCACTTGGTCAAGGCCTTCATGGTCCCCAGACATCACGAGACGCCTGGAATTGAAATGAAAAAGCGGTTAGTCGCATGAAAACATAATCACACAAAGAAAAGGCAAGAGTCCAAAGGAACAAGAATATCTCTATGATATGGACGATCCTTTAAACACCCAGCTAGGGCACGATGAATTAGGGAATTCCGCCTTGATTGGCATTTCAGCAAATGGATTGCCAGCATAAGCGAAACTAGGGCTTGTCACACAAGATAGAGCCGCCGGAAGAAGACTTCCTTCCACGGAACTAAGAGAATCAGTCTCAAATCAGAAGACAAAAAGGGATAATTTCTCTTACGAGTAAAAGTTCGGCTCGAAAAGAGGGTTAGATAAGATAATCAGGGAAAGAAGTAAAAGCTGAAGAAGATTGAAGCTTCGGGAAACGACGGTAAGGTCTTCTATGGTGAAATCGCCATTAGAGTGGGTATACCATAGAAAAACACAAAAGAGGGAAAATGAAGAGGCAGTATCTAATAAAACTAAGAGCCCCCTTTTTTCAATGATGTGACAGCCCAATTATGATTTGGTGACCCGGTACGGCGTACTCGAAAGATATCCCGCCAAAATGTCCAAAGACCGGTAGTTGTTGGAATATCTGAGCTTCAAAAAAAATCATAATAATAAAAGCTATATGGGCTTACGTCAAACCCTCTACTGGCAAAGGTCAGCGGTAATAAAGTAATCTTAATTTCTTGCGCAAGCGACCCATCGACAAGTCAAAACAAGCCCACTCAACAATGTGCAATCGAATATGACGAATCCAGTAATTCCTCATTAAAAGGAATCACAAGCTTCGAGGGGCAAGTGTTAATCCCTAAAAAATCCACGCGCATATTGAACGAGGGATATGTGCCTAACATGATCAGGGTTGTTCACACACTAAGGCACTTGAAGTATTAGTAACAGAAAAGAACGGTCATAAGAGCTAGTGCTAAATGTCAAGCCCAATACTAATCAGGTCGACCAGGTATAACCGGACGACACGATGCAGTGTGCGATCCTAAAACTTGGGTCCAAATCAAGATTCAGGCGCGGAGACTAAGACCGGTCAGTCATACGGAAATGAGGCTATACCAAGCATCAGCGTGAAGCAAGTCGCTCATCCAACATGAGCCAGAACGATCACATCCTGCAGAAGCAATAAGAGAGCGAGCACCCCTAAAACTAAAGCAATCGGTCGCGCAGGGAACAATGAAGAACCAATCCCAGACTTACGCCCCGTTCCTACAAGGCCTCCTTAAATGGTCGCCCGCACAGAAGCGGCCGCTCTCACGGACCCGCTCAACTACAAAAGGCGTCCGTCCCAAAAAGTTATCTGCACATGACAACCTGAGACAGCTCATGACAACTGGCGACAACTGGCCAATGGACCGATGGTAATTAGCAGAATTAGAGATTCACAGGGCAGGAAATGGATTTCAAACCGAGGACTCACCTATAAATACGCTATGGCTACTACTAAAAAGGGAGAAAAAAGGAGATCGAAAGAACCACGAAGTGCTGCCAAACCCTGCCACAAACTGCGGATCTGGCCATGGCGTCAAGCTCAATTTCGTGATTCAGAGAGAATGAAGACATCATCAATCTCAGTCATCCATTCATCATCTTTCTCCTCAAATTAAATCATCTTCTTTTATAATTTCCTAGATTAAAGTATATAAGCAAGGTTGTATTAGGCGAAAATGGAAGTGTATGATACAGAGAGAATTGATGTACTTTATAATTCATATCATGGGATTAGAAATCACCTTCATAGTGGACGTAGGCCTCATTAACGGCCGAACCACTCTAAACCTCGTCTCTATTTTTATCTTTTTCTGCATTTTCTACTTTGAATTACGGATTAAATACGGCTCCATTTTATTACCTACCAAGTTGGTGAAGTACAACTTTGTACCGGAGGTGTTTGGACCATTTTTGGGGTAAACACCCTACTTCTCTCTGTACTTCAAAACAACCCTTCTTTTTAATCAAACACCTAATTCTCTAAATAGCCCTTACTTCCGAAAATTAGCACTATTTTTTAGCTACTGTGAAGGGTTGGTTTTTGCAGCACCCAATCCAAACGATTCTTCATCATTCATATTTGTTGATCTACCCCTACTATGCTTAAACTACCCCTACTTCTCTTAATACTTCGAAACAGTTACCCCTGTTTTTTAACAACTGTGAAAGATAGGTTTTTGCAGCACCCAATCCAAACGATTCATCATATTTCATATTTGTGGATCTACCCCTAGTATGCTTAAACTACCCCTACTTCTCTTAATACTTCAAAACATCCCTTCTTTTTAATCCTGCCCCTAATTCTCTAAATAGCCCTTACATCTAACAATTACCCCTATTTTTTAACTATTGTGAAGAGTTGGTTTTTTCAGCACCCAATACAAATGATTCATCATCTTTCATATTTTTCGATCACCCCTACTATGCTTAAACTACCCCTACTTCTCTTAGTACTTCAAAACAACCCTTCTTTTTAATCCTACTCCTAATTCTATTATAGCCCTTCCAAACATTACCCCTAATTTTTAACTACTGTTAAGGGTTGGTTTTTGTAGCACCCAATCCAAACGATTAATCATCTTTCATATTTGTCGATCTACCTCAACTATGCTTGAACTACCCCTACTTCTCTTAGTACTTCAAAACAGCCATTATTTTCATTCCTACCCCTAATTCTCTAAATATCCCTTACTTCCAACAATTACCCCTGTTTTTTAACTACTGTGAAGGGTTGGTTTTTGCAGCATCCAATCCAAATGATTCATCATTTTTCATGTTTGTAGATCCACCCCTACTGTGCTTAAACTACCCCTACTTCTCTTAATACTTCAAAACAGTTCTTCTTTTTAATCCTACACCTAATCTAAATAGCCCTTAATTCCAATAATTACGCCTACCTTTTTACTACTGTGAAGAGTTGGTTTTTGCAGCACCCAATCCAAAGAATTCATAATCTTTCATATTTGTCGATCTACCTCTACTATGCTTAAACTACCTCTACTTCTCTTGGTACTTCAAAACAAGCCTTCTTTTTACTCCTACCCCTAATTCTCTAAATTGACCTTCCTTCCAACAATTACCCCTATTTTTAAACTATTGTAAGGGATTGCTTTTTGCAGTGCCCAATCCAAACGATTCATCAACTTTCATATTTGTCGATCTACCCCTACTGTGTTTTAATTACCACTACTTCGCTTAATGCTTCAAAACAGCTATTCTTTTTAATCCTACCCCTAATTCTCTAAACAGGCCTTCCTTCCAACAATTACCCATAATTTTTAACTATTGGAAGGGTTGGTTTTTGAAGCACCCAAATGAATCATCATATTTCATATTTGTCGATATCCCCTTTCTATGCTTAAACTTCCCCTACTTCTCTTAATACTTCAAAACAACTATTATTTTTAATCCTTCCCCTAATTATCTAAATAGCCCTTACTTCCAACAATTACCCCTATTTTTTAACTAATATGAAGGGTTGGTTTTTGCAGCACCCAATCCGAACGATTCATCAAATTTCATATCTGTGGATCTCCCCATACTATGCTTAAACTACCCCTACTTCTCTTAATACTTCAAAAGAACCCTTCTTATTAATCCTACCCCTAATTCTCAAATTAGCCCTAACATCTAACAATTACCCCTATTTTTTAACTATTGTGAAGAGTTGTTTTTTCCAGCACCCAAACCAAATGATTCATCATCTTTCATATTTGTCGATTAGCCCCTACTATGCTTAAACTACCCCGACATCTCTTAGTACTTCAAAACAGCCCTTCTTTTTAATCCTACCCCTAGATCTCTAAATAGCCCTTACTTCCAACAATTACGCCTATTTTTTAACCACTGTGAAGGGTTGGTTTTTGCAGCACCCAATCCAAATGATTCGTCATCTTTCATATTTGTCGATATACCCCTACAATGCTTAAATTACCCCTACTTCTCTTAATATTTCAAAATAACCCTTCTATTGAATCCTACCCCTAATTCTTTAAATAGCCTTTACTTCCAACAATTACCCCTATTTTTTAACCACTTTGAAGGGTTGGTTTTTGCAGCACCCATTCAAACGATTCATCGTCTTTCATATTTATCGATATAACCCTACTATGCTTAAACTAACCCTACTTCTCTTGATACTTCAAAACAAGCCTTCTTTTTAATCCTGCATCTAGTTCTCTAAATAGCCCTTACATCCAACAATTACCCCTGTTTTATAACAACTGTCAAGAGTTGGTTTTTCCAGCAACCAATCCAAATGATTCATCATCCTTCATGTTTGTCGATCTACCCTTACTATGCTTAAACTACCCCTACTTCTCTTAATACTTCAAAACAGTGACCCCTATTTTTAACTACTATGAAGGGTTTGTTTTTGTAGCAATCAATCTAAACGAATCATCATCTTTCATTTTTTTCAATCTACCCTTAATATGCTTAAAAAACCCATGCTTCACTTAATACTTAAAAACAACCCTTCTTTTTAGTCCACCCCTAATTCTCAAAACGTCCCTTCTTTCCAACAATTACCCCTATTTTTTAACTACTGTGAAGTGTTGGTTTTTGAAGCACCCAATCTGTAAGAACCCGTAACTTCCCCGGTAAGGAAAGAGCTGATACTTTGAGAACAACACACAAAAGTACGCAGACAAAAGAACATTTCATTGCTTATTAGAACAATTCCATCAGAATACAAGAATATATACAGAGTATAAATAAATATAACACATAAAATATCAGAGATTACAATACATTACATAGAAGCGGAAAATAATACAATACACAACTAGAAGTAATACACGAATACAGAGTTTTCCGAGTATTGTTCCAGCTGTAAATCAGGATCCTATGAATATAAATCTGCAAAACCAAAACTACTAGCTGTTCATGTCAAAATAAGGGCACCCAGAGTTTAGGTTAAAACAATAAACTCCAGGTCAGTTATAGGACTGGTGTGAGAACTAAAACAGTTATTAATCTTTATTTTAAAGTTAGGTAAATCAAGGGACCACACCGTATAACACGTAACGGGTTTCCTCCCAAGAATACCAGTGCATAAACAAACAACGCAATGCTAAATAAAGAAAAATGAAGCTATTATAAGACCCAGGTCCCATCACACAATGCAACGCAAGCTAGAGGATAGGGTTTTTACCTTATAATAGCCAAGAATGCTTGGTACGCTAAATTTCATCTTTTGATTCTTAATCAAACTCCAACCATAAATTAGTAAGAGAACGATTCCCTAAGTATTAACCCCGAAGTTTGAAACCAACATCAGATCAATATACAGGAAACCACCCATCTCAGCTCGTTTCCAGTTAGTTTCTGATTTTATATACAATCATAAATATCAATCAAAGGCGCAATGAGTGCCCCATCCCACTATGTCGCCATATATAGGATTACAACTAAAACCGAAACGTCACCTATTGGAAGTTGGATTTCCATCTGTGAACCAAGGCAAAAGATAGTCCTTACCGATTCGAGAGCCTCTAGTCCGCCCCTCAGAAATAGCCGCAACTGCCGCTTGGATTGTTAGGGCCTGTCCACCGATGTGGATTATTATGCCTGAACACTACGCTTCCCCGCCCTTTAGGGCGTAAATGAGCCAACAAATGACTCCATAGGCTTCACATAGTCACCGATATATCCGAGAAGCCTCGTAATAGCAACAACCACATAAGTCAAACTCGCCAGGGCGCGTAAAACCACTGATGCCACTTCTTACTAAAAAGAAACGCATGTCCTCCCTGAGGTCCTCTCCCGTTTCTGGTTCACAACCGGGGTTTGAGGCTCGCGAATCAACGCTACACAAAGCTGTGCCACACAGGCTGATCTTTGAGCATCAACCCCAAGACTCTGCTTTTCAACAGAAGCCTTAATCATTTGCATCTTAGCATGCCACACAGGCATACCACTCCATGCAATCGATATCCATCAATCACACAGAATGATATCCAATGTCAGACACACAATCCATCTTCAAGTCCGTTCTGGGTCTGAACGAAACCGGAGGCACCTTATACCTCGCATATCCATCGATCTCCAAGTACGTCTGAACGACCACTAACTGATTCCCTCCTCTTGGGTGTACGGCCCAATCAAGATCATCAGTTACCACCCAAACGACGTGAAGACCTTCGGTCTTCGACCACCGTCTACATCTTCGACTCATCGTCGAATTAGTTATTCAGAATGGGATAAACCTGGTCTTTCTGAATAACTCGTGTATATAATAAACAATTGTTACACAAACACAACATACGCCTCATTCCAATTCATCAGTCACTAACCGTAAATTAGTAAGAGAACAACTCCCCAAATATTAACCCCGAAGGCCGAAACCAATATCAGATCAATACCCAAGAAACCATTCATCTTAACTAATTTTCAACTAGTTTCTAAATTCCACATTCTTAGGGAAAGGTTCCCGTTAATTTTATCAAAGATACATTCTTTAAATTTATTCTTTAATCTTCTTTTGAATATCAATTCAACTAGTCGGGATTAATGAACCTTACCGAAGTAATCATTTGTTTTAATTTCCCAACCCCAACCTATTCATCCCATGAAGTAAAATTGGTAAAACTTCATATCTAACACCACGGTGTTATCGGTAAATTCAATTACCGTTTCACGTTTAAATCTAATTAATGATTTAACTATGGCCTGGAGAAAAACTGGTGATACTCCATTCTCGACCTTTTCAATCTAATTAAAGATTCATTAAAACTCCACTTAGTTTTAATCTTTAACTGGGTTAAAGAACCGATGTCATTTAAAACACAGTTCACGATAAACCCCGAAATCACATCACATTTCAATCAGTCCCTAACCGTAAATTAGCAAGCGAGCAATTCCCTAAGTATTAACCCCGAAGGCCGAAATCAACATCAGATCAATACCAAAGGAACCATTCAACTTAACTAATCTCCAGTTAGTTTCTGATTTTCTTAACTCCATTGGGTCTAAGAACAATATTATTGAAGATACCATTCACGACAACCCAAACTCACATTCCATTAATTATCGGGTTAAAGAACAAGTGTTGTTTTAAAATACCTTTCACGATAAACCCAAAAATCAATTCAAATTCAATCCCAATTAAATACCATTTAATTGGTACACTTCATTAAATATAAATAAAAAGATTTAATATTTTTCTCAACTGGTTTCAAGAACAGTGTTCATGAAGGCACAATTCACGACAAACCCAAATCACATTTGATATTAAGTACAAGGCTTGAATAGAAAATATATCGGCTTATATTCAATATCAAATTCTGAAATTAACAAATATCGTATTGGAATGACGATATATATATCTTTCAAACTCCGTTAACCATATCTGTATAGTCACGAAATCCAACATCGAAATATTCCGAAGATAATTTCGATTCAAATCAATTCCAACTCTATATATCGGAAATTATGGTTTTTTTCAAAACCACTTCAAATTCAATTTATTTATTTCAAAACCAAATTGATTTTAATTCTAGTTCAAAACTAGTTCATTTTGACAAAAATCTATTTTTATCTCTTTAAATATGGAGTTTTTCATCCCGTTACTTCACAAATCATTTCTTATGATTTTACACAAATTGTAGATATTTTTAATAATTTTATCAAGGCCCGTACAGTCGATTTCCATCAACGGCCATCGAACTGCACTTATAGAGAACTTTTCCAAATTTGATTTGGACATAATTCCAAATTCAACAATTAGATTTCTAATTTCTCACATTCGTTAGAAAGCTCTTTTCGATACGAACCAAACGGTTCCGGTTATAGGAGAATCCGACGGTCGGATCTCCCGCAATATCCATTCGAAGTCAATGGTTGAAATTATCGAACAGCCGCGGCGCGGCGCGTTCTATTCAGGCCATTATATATAATATATATATATTTCGACGATTTCCTTTTAAAACGTATTTTATAAATCGTTCTAAATTCGTTTTAAAAACGATTTCAATTTCCTTTTCAAATTCAAATAAAGATTGAATTTTTCAATATAAATTCGTTTTACTATCATTTCAAATCGATTTCAATTCAATTTCAATTTAATTCGAATTTCAATTCATTTCAATTTAATTTGAATTTTAAATCTATTCAATTTAATTCGAATTTCAAATCACTTTCAATATTTATTGCAAAATGAAAAAAATCGATATAAGTATCGTTCACGTCAAAATGGCGTCAATCTAATCAACACGGCTTCATATATTTCTATTTTGAAATATTCTATTCAAATATTTCTTTTTCAAATATTTCTATTCAAATATTTCTTTTTCAAATATTTCTATTCGAATATTTCTTTTTCAAAACTGGAATGAGGCCCAATCAATTACCATATAATGTTAATTATACTGATTTTCTACAACACATGTATAAAATAACAACGATAAATAATCAACCATCATCCAGAGTGCACCACACAACTGCATAAGCATTACATATAAATAATTAACGCTTACACAGGTTGTCAACCCATCGATTGACATACAACTAAACAATCGAGATTAGTGTACGACGAATATCATCCCAATACCCATGTGGGGTTTCAAATCAACACACACAGATTTTATTTGTGCAATTAGGCGACGTGTAAAATTTATCGTCCCAATCAATATCAGTCAAATCAGTGTATATAAACAAATCGACCGATTTGTTTATAAATATTTATTTTATATACGCGTTAAAAATTATATTTTTAACTATAAAATATTTTCCACTATAAAATATTTTATTTCATTTCACATCACATCAATCAATCAACTACACATGAATCAAACAAACAAGCCTTCCATGGTCTGTGGACGATGGGTGTCGGCTGCTACTAAACACCGTCTGGATCCTACTATATATTTCAAACTAGAAAATAAATTAAAAGGTGAGGAGTTCTCAACGACTAGCTAAACCAAACGCCACGACTCTTCATATGTAGAAATCTCCATCATTCTTCCAACGCAGTCTGTTTCACGGAGTATATGTTAAAAATTATATTTTAATAACGCTACTTCCTATATCAAGATTATATTTTTATATTGCTCTTCTTCTAGTAAAGATTATATTTTTACTTCGCCTTATATGAAATAAAATTCACATTTTCATTTGCCACTTCACACGAACAAAAAATATAACCTATAAAAAATATATTTTTATTCTCTGCAGCATATAAAAAATTATATATTTATTCTCTACAGCATATAAAAATTATATTTTTATTCTCTACAGCATATAAAAATTATATATTTATTCTCTACAGCATAAAAAAATTATATTTTTATTCTCTACAGCATATAAAAATTATATTTTTATTCTCTACAGCATATAAAAATTATATTTTTATTCTCTACAGCATATAAAAATTATATTTTTATCAACTGAAAATATTGTATACATAGAATAAAAAAAAATCACATTTTTATCTAATCTAAGAATCGATCCTTTATACTACCAAAAATTCGATTTTTCATTTCTAAATATTTGACCTTTTTATTATTAAAAATTCGATCTTTTTATTTCTAAAAATCATAACTTTCTTATTAAAAAGATCATCGCTTTCAAATTTTAAAAATCGAACCTTTACTTAAATAATATTCTCCTTTTTATGTGAACAAAAATCACCTTTTCACATATACATTTCTTTTATAAAACTGAATTTAAAAATTAAAACTGAATTTAAAAATTAAAAATCACCTTTCTTTATAGTTTTAAAGATCATGTCTTTTTCCTAACACATTAAATCAGAACAAGAAAATTAAATAAACAAACCAAAATAAATAAATTGAATACATATAGTTAAAAAGGGAGAGAAGGGGTGTTTCACGTCGGGCTTGTTTGAATGGGGAGGAGTTGAGTTCGTCGTATTTCAGGAGGGCGGAGGGGAGCTCGGCTAGGGTTTTTTTCCCACGGGTCCTAGGGGTTTCAGCGTTGGGTCTTCGGGTTAGGGCGTGGCTACGCTCGGCTTTTTGGAGGAGGTAGGCGACGGTTTAGGGATGAGGAGGGAGAAACGAGGGCTGGGTGGAGGCTGCTCAGGCAGGGCTCGTCGGAGGAGAGGGTTGCGCGTCGCCAGGGGGTGGGGGATCGCCAGCGGCGCCTCGCGCGGCTGCTGCTGCGCGTCTCCATATTCTTTTTTTTATTTCATTTTTGGTCAACGGGGGTAGTAAGAGGGAAAGAAGTGAGGGGGGGTTAATATATATTATTTTATTAATATTTTAATTTAATTTATCCTCCAAAATGTAACTTTAAATTTCGATCTCAAAACGAGGCCCACTGCTTGTCGTCCCTAGCTAATTACCCCCATTCCGAACAGAATGGGTTATGTTTCATAAGCCAATTCGACCGTTTCGATCAGCTTTTGTTTAAATTAAAATGTAAATCACTATATATTCAATTTAAACGCACATTTTAATTTACCGGGGCCACATACAGTCTCTAAAAATTCCAGAAAAATTATTTCTAGCTTCGTATTGACAATACGGTCCTAACAAACTAATTTCATCAAATTCCGAGACCGTTTGAAAATGGCCATTTTCCAGCCGATTAAAATCAACTGAAACTGGTCAAATGCGTTTTCCTTCGCCACGCTCACATATTGATTCGAAAAATTATGAATTTTGAAACCTAGCAGTAACTTGACATCACGGATCCAACAAAAGTGGTTTCGTCGAAAACCGAGGTCGTTTGCAAAATTCCCATTTTAAGGGCCAGAATTCCATAGCGACGATTCTGAAATTTCAACCGGACATTTCTTTTGATTCCCGCTATGAAATTTCTATCTTTCGGGTTCGTTGGAAAGATATTCACAAATAGATTATAATATTTTTGGTTTCCATAAAATCTTGTTTATTTTGAATCCTGCACATTCATTTGAATTTTGAAATCGAATTATCGAACTACCGCGCCATTTTCAATTCCTTTTATATATATATAAATAAATATTTATATTCTAACGACGATCTATATAAATATATATGTTCGAATTCTATTCAAAATAAATTTTTCGTCGTTATTATTTAAAATAATTCATTTTAAATATTCAAAATTCACTAAAATTGCCAAAATAAAATTTTTAAATTGGCTCGGATTTCCGGGTTGTTACAATCTCCCCCACTTAAAACTTTTCATCCCCGAAAAGGAACGAAGCCGAAAGTTGCTTAACAAACCAACTCAACTTTCATTATTTTCATTACAGCTTAAGTTCTTCAATTTTTGAGTTTCTATGAACTTTTCAAATTTTTCAAAAAATTTGGCTAACACCCTAAATTTTCGAATAATTTCGCCATAACCTCCCCTGCACCGGGGACTTCGGGATATTTCATATAGCCTCCCATGTCCTTCTTCAATCCAAAAAAAAAAGAAAAAGAAAAAGCCAATCGGCTCATAAATCATCCAAACCCAAAGAAATACAATAAACCTGTACCTATTTGTAGGGCAAACAATTTTATTCAACTGCACTAGCCACCTTGTTATGACCTGTTCAATGTAAGTACATGTATATGCATGAAAATGCGACTAATTTTCAATACAATTCACTATTTGGTTCAATTTGGCTAAACGGTTCAACATTTAATTAATCGAACAATAATCAAACAACACAACCAGTAATCAATTAGTTGATTAGCTTTTCAAATTCATAACTTTGATACACAGTCAAAAATCACATTTTTGGTGCCAAATCACAACAATAGGCCCTATATAATTTTGGTTCTCACACGAGTCTAATGGAAAGATATAGATATCACACCTTCGAAACTCGAACCCAAACGACTGATGATGTACAGTCATCAATAGTTTCATCGCCGGGCGACTAGAGTGTGATTCTATATCTACCCAATATATTAAAACTTCGAATACATGCGGACCAGACGTATATGCAAAATCTTTATATACTGGATAGTCCAAATCAATATAAATGAATATTCAAATACGAATAATTCGATTTAAATTTTCAAAACAAAAATTGTTTTCAATTCAAAAATATACTCTTCACACTCGTTCTAGGATACTACTGATCCTATCTCTAACGAGTCAATCTTATTGGATATTGCTAATCCAATTTCTGATGGATTCTTTCATACGTTTCTAACGTGTCTTGTTCTCGAGATTTGTAAACCATAGCTCTGATACCAAATGCATGAACCCGTATCTTCCCCGGTAAGGAAAGAGCGGATACTTTGAGAACAACACACAAAAGAACACAGACAGAAGAACATTTCATTGCTTATTACATCAATTCCATCAGAATACAAGAATATATACAGAGTATAAATAAATATAACACAGAAAATATCAGAGATTACAATACATTACAAAGCAGCGGAAAATAATACAATAAACAACTAGAAGTAATACACGGATACAGAGCTTTCCGAGTATCGTTCTAGCTGTAAATCAGGATCCTGTGAATATAAATCTGCAAAACCAAAACTACTTGTTGCCTGTGTCAAAATAAGGGCACCTAGAGTTTAGGTTAAAACAATAAACTCCAGGCCAGTCATGGGACTGGTGTGAGAACTTAAACATTTATTAATCTTTATTTTAAAATTAGGTAAATCAAGGGACCACGCGGTATAACACGGAACGGGTTTCCTCTCAAGAATACCGGTGCATAAACAGACAGCGCAATGCTAAATAAAGAAAAATAAATCTATTATAAGACCTAGGTCCCATCACACAATGCAACGCAAGCCGGAGGATAGGGTTTTTACCTTATAATAGCCAAGAATTCTTGGTACGCTAAATTTCATCTTTTGATTCTTAATCAGACTCCAACCATAAATTAGTAAGTGAACGATTCCCTAAGTATTAACCCCGAAGGCCGAAACCAACATCAGATCAATACCCAGGAAACCACCCATCTTAGCTCATTTCCAGTTAGTTTCTAATTTTATATACAATCATAAATATCAATCGTAGACGGCATGAGTGCCCCATCCCACTATGTCGCCATATATAGGATTACAACTAAAACCGAAACGTCACGTATTGGAAGTTGGATTTCCATCTGTGAACCAAGGAAAAATATAGTCCTTACCGATTCGAGAGCCTCTAGTCCCCCCCACAGGAACAGCCGCAACAGCCCCTTCGATCGTCAGGGCCGGTCCACCGATGTGGATTATTTTGCCTGAACACTACGTTTCCCTGCCCTTTGGGGCGTAATGAGCCAACGAATGACTCCATCGGCTTCACATAGTCACCGATATATCCGAGGTGCCTCGCAACAACCACATAAGTCAAACTCGTCAGGGCTTGTAAAACCACTCACGCCATTTCTAACTAGAAAGAAATGCATGTCCTCCCTGAGGTCCTCTCCTGTTTGTGGTTCACAACCGGGGTGTGAGGCTCGCGAATATACGCTACACAAAGCTGTGCCATACAGGACGTGCTTTGATCATCAACCATAAGACTCTGCTTTTCAACAGAAGCCTTGATCATTTGCATCTTAGCATGCCACACAGGCAGACCACTCCATGCAACCGATATCCATCAATCACATAGAATGATATCCAATGTCAGACACATAGTCCATCTAAAAGTATGTTCTGGGTCTGAACGAAACCGGAGGCACGTTGTACTTTGCATATCCATCGATCTCCAAGTAATCTGGACGACCACTAACTTATTCCCTCCTCTTGGGTGTACGACCCAATAAAGATCATCATTAACCACCCAAACGACGTAAAGACCTCCGGTCTTCGACCACCGTCTTCATCTTCGACTCATCGTCGAATCAGTTATTCAGAATGAGATAAAACCGGTCTTTCTGAATAACTCGCGTGTATAATAAACAAGTGTTACACAAACACAACAAACGCCTCATTCCAATTCATCAGTCACTAACCGTAAATTAGTAAGAGAACAACTCCCCAAATATTAACCCCGAAGGCCGAAACCAACGTTAGATCAATACCCAGGGAACCATTCATCTTAACTAATTTTCAATTAGTTTCTAAATTCCACATTCTTAGGGAAAGGTTCACATTAATTTTATCAAAGATAAATTCTTTAAATTTATTCCTTAATCTTCTTTTGAATATCAATTCAACTAGTCGGGATTAACAAACCTTACCGAATTAATCATTTGTTTTAATTTCCCAACCCCAACCTATTCATCCCATGAAGTAAAACCGGTAATACTTCATATCTAACAACACGGTGTTATCGGTAAATTCAATTACCGTTTCACATTTAAATCTAATTAAAGATTTAACTATCGCTTGGAGAAAAACTGGTGATACTCCATTCTCGATCTTTTCAATCTAATTAAAGATTCATTAAAACTCCACTTAGTTTTAAACTTTAACTGGGTTAAAGAACCGATGTCATTTAAAACACGGTTCACGATAAACCCCAAAACTACATCACATTTCAATCAGTCCCTAACCGTACATTAGCAAGCGAGCAATTCCCTAAGTATTAACCCCGAAGGCCGAAACCAACATCAGATCATTACCCAAAGAACCATTCAACTTTACTAATCTCCAGTTAGTTTCTGATTTTTTAACTCCGTTGGGTCTAAGAACCGTATTATTGAAGATACCGTTCATGACAACCCAAACTCACATTCCATTAATTATCGGGTTGAAGAACAAGTGTTATTTTAAAACACCATTCACGATAAACCAAAAAATCAATTATAATTCAATCCCAATTAAATACCATTTAATTGGTACACTTAATTAAATCTAAATAAAAAGATTTAATCTTTTTATCAACTGGGTTCAAAAATAGTGTTCATGAAGACACCATTCACAACAAACCCAAATCACATTTGATATTAAATACAAGGCTCTGAATAGAAAATATATCGGCTTATATTCAATATAAAATTCTGAAATCAACAAATATCGTATTGGAATAATGATATATATATATATATATATATATATATATATATCTTTCAAATTCCCTTAACCATATCTGTATAATCACGAAATCCAACATCGAAATATTCCGAAGATAATTTCAATTCAAATCCATTCCAACTTTATATATCGGGAATTTTGGTTATTTTCAAAACCATTTCAAATTCAATTTATTTATTTCAAAACCAAATTTATTTTAATTCTAGTTCAAAACTAGTTCGTTTCAACAAAAATCTATTTTTATCTTTTCAAATATGGAGTTTTTCATCCCAATTCTACACAAATCATTTCTTATGATTTTATCAAAATTATTGATAATTTTAATAATTTTATCAAGGCCCGTACAGTCGATTTCCATCAACGGCAATCGAACTGCACTTACAGCGACCTTTTCCAAATTTGATTTGGACATAATTCCAAATCAAACCATTATATTTCTAATTTCTCACATTTGTTAGAAAGATCTTTCCGATACGAACCAAACGGTTCCGGGTTTAGGAGAATCCGACGGTCGGATCTCCCGCAATGTCCATTCGAAGTCAATGGTCGAAATTCGTGAACTACCGTGGCGCGGCGCGTTCTATTCAGGCCATTATATATATAATATATATATTATATTTATATTTCGTCGATTTCCTTTTAAAACGTATTTTGTAAATCGTTTTAAATTTGTTTTCAAAACGGTTTCAGCTTCCTTTTCAAATTCAAATCAAGATTGAATTTTTCAATATAAATTCGTTTTAATTTCATTTCAAATCGATTTCAATTCAATTTCAATTTAATTCGAATTTCAATTCATTTGAATTTAATTCGAATTTCAAATCTATTCAATTTAATTCGAATTTCAAATCACTTTCAATATTCGTTGAAAAATGAATAAAATCAATATAAATATCGTTCACGTCAAAATGGCGTCAATCTAATCAACACGGCTTCATATATTTCTAATTTCAAATATTCTATTCAAATATTTCTTTTTCAAATATTTCTATTTAAATATTTCTTTTCCAAATATTTCTATTCGAATATTTCTTTTTCAAAACTGGAATGAGGCCCAATCAATTACCATATAATGTTAATTATATGGATTTTTTACAACACATGTATAAAATAACAACGATAAATAATCAACCATCATCCAGAGTGCACCACACAACTGCATAAGCATTAAATATAAATAATTAACGCTTACACAGTCTGTCAAACCATCGATTGACATACAACTAAACAATTGGGATTAGTGTACATCGAATATCATCCCAATACCAGTGTGGGGTTTCAAATCAACAAACAGATTTTATTTGTGCATTTGGGCGACGTATAAAATTTATCGTCCCAATCAATATCAGTCAAATCAGTGTATATAAACAAATCGTTCGATTTGTTTATAAATATTTATTTTATATACACGTTAAAAATTATATTTTTAACTATAAAATATTTTCAACTATAAAATATTTTATTTCATTTCACATCACATCAATCAATCAACTACACATCAATCAAACAAACAAGCCGTCCATGGTCTGTGGACGACGGGTGTCGGGTGCTACTAAACACTGTCTTCATCCTAGTATATATTTCAAACTAGAAAATAAATTAAAAGGTGAGGAGTTCTCACCGACTAGCTAAAACAAACGCCACGACTCTTCATATGTAGAAATCTCCGTCGTTCTTCCAACGCAGTCTGTTTCATGAAGTATATGTTAAAAATTATATTTTAATAACGCTACTTCCTATATCAAGATAATATTTTTGCATCGCTCTTCTTCTAATAAAGATTATATTTTTACTTCACCTTATATAAAATAAAGTTCACATTTTAATTTGCTACTTCACACGAACAAAAAAATCTAACCAATAAAAATTATATTTTTATTCTCTATAGCATATAAAAATTATATTTTTATTCTCTACAGCATAAAAAAATTATATTTTTATTCTCTACAGCATATAAAAATTATATTTTTATTCTCTACAGCATATAAAAATTATATTTTTACTCTCTACAGCGTATAAAAATTATATTTTTATTCTCTACAGCGTATAAAAATTATATTTTTATCAACTGAAAATATTTTATGCATAGAATAAAAAAATCACATTTTTATCTAATCCAAGAATCGATCCTTTATACAACCAAAAATTCAATGTTTTCATTTCTTAAAATTTGACCTTCTTATTACTAAAAATTCGATCTTTTTATTTCTAAAAATCATAACTTTCCTATTAAAAAGATCACCGCTTTCAAATTTTAAAAATCGAAACTTGACGTAAATAATAATCTCCTTTTTACGTGAACAAAAATCACCTTTTCACATATACATTTCTTTTATAAAAACTAAATTTAAAAATTAAAAATGAATTTAAAAATTAAAAATAACCTTTCTTTATAGTTTTTAAAGATCATGTCTTTTTCCTAACACATTCAATCAGAAAAAGAAAATTAAATAAACAAACCAAAATAAATAAACTGAACACTTACAGTTAAAAAGGGAGAGAGGGGGTGTTTCACGTCGGGCTTGGTCGAATGGGGAGGAGCTGAGTTCGTCGGGTTTCAGGAGGGCGGAGGGAAGCTCGGCAAGGGTTGTTTTCCCGCGGGTCCAAGGGGTTTCAGCGTTGGGTCTTCGGGTTAGGGCGTGGATGCTTTCGGGTTTTTGGAGGAGGTAGGCGACGGTTTGGGGATGAGGAGGGAGATACGAGGGCTGGGTGGAGGCTGTTCAGGCGGGGCTCGTCGGAGGAGAGGGTTGCGCATCACCGGAGGCGGGAGCGATCGCCAGCGGTGCCTCGCGCGGCTGCTGCTTCGCGTCTCCTTCTCCTTCTTCTTTTTTATTTCATTTCTGCTCAATGGGCGTAGTAAGAGGGAAAGAAGAGAGGGGGGGTTTATATATATTATTTTATTAACATTTTAATTTAATTTATCCTCCAAAATGTAACTTTAAATTTCGATCTCAAAACGAGGCCTACCGCCTGTCGTCCCTAGCTAATCAACCCCATTCCGAACACCATAGGATATGTTTCGTAAGCCAATTCGGCTGTTTCGATCAGCTTTCGTTTAAATTAAAATGTAAATCACTATATATTCAATTTAAACGCACATTTTAATTTACCGGGGCCACATACAGTCTCTAAAAATTCCAGAAAAATTATTTCTAGCTTCGTATTGACGATAAGGTCCTAACAAAACTAATTTCGTCAAATTCCGAGACCATTTGAAAAATGTCCATTTTCCAGCCGATTAAAATCAACTGAAACTGCGCTCACATATTGATTCGAAAAATTATGAATTTTGAAACCTAGCAATAAATTGACATCACAATCCAACAAAAGTGGTTTCGTCGAAAACCGATGTCGTTTGCAAAATTCCCATTTTTAAGGACTAGAAATCCATAGCGACTATTCTGAAATTTCAACTGGACATATCTTTTGATTCCCGCTATGAAATTTCAGTCTTTCGGATTCGTTGGAAAGATATTCACAAATAGATTCTAATATTTTTGGTTTCGCTAAAATCCGGTTTATTTTGAATCCTGCACACTCATTTGAATTTTGAAATCAAATTATCGAACTACCGCGCCATTTTCAATTCCTTTTATATATATAAATAAATATTTATATTCTAACGACAATCTATATAAATATATACGTTCGAATTCTATTCAAGATAATTTTTTTATCGTTATTATTTAAAATAATTCATTTTAAATATTAAAAATTCACTAAAATTGCCAAAATAAAATTTTTAAATTGGCTCGGATTTCCGGGTTGTTACACAATCCAAATGATTCGTCATCTTTCATATTTGTCGATATACCCCTACTATGTTTAAACTACCCCTACTTCTCTTAATACTTCAAAATAGCTATTCTTTTTAATCCTGCCTCTAATTCTCTGGATAGCCCTTACTTCCAACAATTACCCTAATTTTTAACTTCTGTGAAGGGTTGTTTTTTGCAGCACCCAATCCAAATGATTCATCATTTTTCATATTTGTGGATCTACCCCTACTATTTTTAAACTACCCCTACTTCTGTTAATAATTCAAAACTATTACCCTTATTCTTTAACAACTGCGAAGGATTGGTTTTTGCAGCACCCAATCCAAACGATTCATCATATTTCATATTTGTGGATCTACCGCTACTATTCTTAAATACCCCTACTTCTGATAATACTTCAAAACAACCCTTCTTTTTAATCCTACCCCTAATTCTCTAAATAGCCCTTACATCCAACAATTACCCCTATTTTTTAACTATTGTGAAGAGTTGGTTTTTGCAGCACCCAATCTAAATGATTCATCATCTTTCATATTTGTCGATCAACCCTAATATGCTTAAACTACGCTTACTTCTCTCAGTACTTCAATACAACCCTTCTTTTTAATCAAAACCCTAATTCTCTAAATAGCCCTTACTTCCGAAAATTAGCTTTATTTTTTAGCTACTGTGAAGGGTTGGTTATTGCAGCACCCAATCTAAACGATTCTTCATCATTCATTTTGTCGATCTAACCCTACTATACTTAAACTACCCCTACTTCTCTTAATACTTCAAAACTGTTACCCCTATTTTTTAACAACTGTGAAAGGTTGGTTTTTGCAGCACCCAAGCCAAACGATTCATCATATTTCCTATTTGGGGATCTACCCCTACTGTGCTTAAACTACCCCTACTTCTCTTAATACTTACAAACAACCGTTCTTTTTAATCCTACCCCTAATTCTCTAAATAGCCCTTACATCTAACAATTACCCCTATTTTTTAACTATCGTGAAGAGTTGGTTTTTTCAGCAACCAATCCAAATGATTCATCATCTTTCATATTTTTCGATCAGCCCCAACTATGCTTAAACTACCCCTACTTCTCTTAGTACTTCAAAACATCCCTTCTTTTCAATCCTACTCCAAATTCTATAAATAGCCCTTACTTCCAAGCATTACCCCTATTTTTTAACTACTGTGAAGGGTCGGTTTTTGCAGCACCCAATCCAAACGATTAATCATCTTTCATATTTGTCGATCTACCTCTACTATGCTTAAACAACCCTACTTATCTTAGTACTTCAAAACAGCCCTTCTTTTCAATCCTACCCCTAATTCTCTAAATATCATTTACATCCAACAATTACCCCTATTTTTTAACTACTGCGAACGGTTGGATTTTGCAGCATCCAATCCAAATGATTCATCATCTTTCATATTTGTCGATCCACCCCTTCTATGCTTAAACTACCCCTACTTCTCTTAATACTTCAAAACTGTTCGTCTTTTTAATCCTACCCCTAATCTAAATAGCCCTTAATTCCAACAATTACGCCTATCTTTTTACTACTGTGAAGAGTTGGTTTTTGCCGCACCCAATCCAAAGAATTCATAATCTTTCATATTTGTCGATCTACCTCTACTATGCTTAAACTACCCCTACTTCTCTTGGTACTTCGAAACAACCATTATTTTTACTCCTACCCCTAATTCTCTAAATAGACCTTCCTTCCAACAATTACCCCTATTTTTAAACTATTGTAAGGGATTGCTTTTTGCAGTGCCCAATCCAAAACGATTCATCAACTTTCATATTTGTTGATCTACTCCTACTGTGCTTAAATTACCACTACTTCTCTTAATACTTCAAAACAGCTATTCTTTTTAATCCTACCCCTAATTCTCTAAACAGCCCTTCCTTCCAACAATTACCCCTATTTTTTAACTACTGTGAAGGGTTGGTTTTTGAAGTACCCAATCCAAATGATTCATCATATTTCATATTTGTCGATATCCCACTACTATGCTTAAACTTCCCCTACTTCTCTTAATACTTCAAAATAGCTATTCTTTTTAATCCTTCCCCTAATTCTCCAAATAGCACTTACATCCAACAATTACCCCTATTTTTTAACTACTATGAAGGGTTGGTTTTTGCAGCACCCAATCCGAATGATTCATCATATTTCATATTTGTGGATCTAACCCTACTATGCTTAAACTACCCCTACTTCTCTTAATACTTCAAAAGAACCCTTCTTTTTAATCCTACCCCTAATTCTCTAAAGAGCCCTTACATCTAACAATTACCCCTATTTTTTAACTATTGTGAAGAGTTGTATTTTTCAGCACCCAAACCAAATGATTCATCATCTTTCATATTTGTCGATCAGCCCCCACTATGCTTAAACTACCCCTACATCTCTTAGTACTTCAAAACAACCATTCTTTTTAATCCTACCCTTAGTTATCTAAATAGCCCTTACTTCCAACAATTACCCCTGTTTTTTAGCAATTGTGAAGGGTTGGTTTTGGCAGCACCCAATCCAAATGATTCATCATCTTTCATATTTGTCGATCGACCCCTATAATGCTTAAACTACCACTACTTCCCTTAATATTTCAAAATAACCATTCTTTTTAATCCTACCCCTAATTCTCTAAATAGCCTTTACTTCCAATAATTACCCTTTTTTTAACCACTGTGAAGGGTTGATTTTTGCAGCACCCATTCCAAACGATTCATCATCTTTCATATTTATCGATCTACCCCTACTATGCTTAAACTAACTGTAACACCCCACCTCCGCTAGGGTCACTCACAAAGGGAATGCACTAGGTTCGGTGAAGCATTATCGAGGTAAACATGCACAAAAATATTACAAGACAGAACATATATAAAACAGCGGAAGTAAAACACATTTCATTACCTTTATAAGATAAGGTCTAAAGCCTATTACATTAGAATACATCAAAACCCTGTCTTGTAATAATAAAGAAGCATAAAACCATTTCATGAATTATTCCCCAAGTAAAACAGTAAGGTAGCCATAGCCAAGAAAAGTCCAAGCCATGCGTGATGATCTTCAAACAGAAAAGTCCAAACTAACAATAGCATTTCCTCCCTGTAACCTTGGGGGGGGGGGGGGAACGGAAGACAAGAGGCGAAACAAAACGGGGTCAGTCATAAAGACTGGTAAGCCCTATCTACTATCAGTATATAAACTAGTAAAGTTAACTGGGATGAGGAACTGAGATGAACATAAGTATGATGACAAGATAGACAAGCTAAACCAAAATAACAGGATGAACTACTGTACCAAGATACATGAGTATGTCATGATAAACTACGGTGTCAAGATAAATCAAGGTATCACATTTCCAGGTTTCTATCAAGTATACTATCCCAAGATATTTATCCTGTATAACATCCCACGGTATATTTCTCCTGGTTCTAACATGTATATTTGCTCTGCACCTCTCGTACTAGTATCCCAACCCGCGTCATGTGTTAACTATGAATGTCCTTTTCCAAATGTCATGTAATGGTCCATGTCAACCTAATATATAACATATGTAGGTTTTTCCCAACTCGTATGTTTCTTCCCATGTATAAGTTCAGTCCTTTGCCGTAGGCCATACGGGCTTTCCCATGTAAACGTTTTGTCCTTGAGGTTATTTTGGACCGCTACCCTTGATCTAGTTATGTTTTCTTACCATGAACTATCGCGTGTCCACTTAGGATTTATGCCACCTAGGACCACTAGAGACTATGCTACCTAATGAACGTTTCCGTGTCTCGGTTTGGGTTTTGGCCACCTAGGACTTCTAGGGATTATGCCACCCGTCAACCGCGCCCTTTATCCCACGTATGTATCGTGAATCGTTTTCCATGTCTAGACGCACATGTTCCTCAATGTGCCATCCGAGTTCCGTGCCAGGGCAAATCAAGAAATACGGAACTCGATCGGGAGCTTTAAGTCGTCTGCTGATGCAGATATCAAGGTCTGTTTTTGTACCCGTGGCTATGGTCCCACGTGACCCCTCCCTCAACTACTGAAAGGCAATCCAAGAAAAATCATGTATGAGAACTGCACTAAGGCCCATCGATGCCCACTTGCAGATAGCCAACCTCACACATAACTTGATAGCTAGTATATGGTCTTTTGGGAGTTCCCTGCCTTTCCGTATGTACACGATTGACTAAAGATAGTAGGTAGTCGGCGACTTGCTATCCCGGGGCAAAATCAAGTATCGTCGACTCCACGCTAATCCATCCCAGTCTTTAGGTCGCTCGCATAGCAACCGAGGCATACTCTTGGCTCTTCTACCGCAGACCTTAACCCCTGTGAGGCCGGGTTTCATGGACCACTTGCCACCTCACAGAGGGATACCAAGAGTACCCTCACGTTCCCCGAAGCTTCCGCTTCGGCACCCAGTTCGCCGGAGCTTATATCCAAGTCAGATAACTTGCTCCTCCTCGTATACTAAGCGATGACCTACCGTACCAGGTTACTCATCTCTTTATGAACTAGTCCCATGTCCTTAGCTAAGAATTATTACTTAGTTATCCTTAACTAAGGTTTACCACTTAGCTTCTCTTCCCGCTATCCTTGTTAACCACGATTTCCAACCTAGCCCCCTGATCTAGGGTTTTGCCAAATGGGTTTAGTGTTGTTATCCAAGTTCATGACTTAACCCGCCTACGAATCATGTCAAGATTGGCTAAGTACTCAAGTTCAAGGTTTAGCCCTACAAGTTGGTTAAGTGTACTAAGAAGCTCATGACTTAACCCTATCAAGTCAAATTGGTTAAGTATTTATTTATCTTAACCCTATCAGATTATCATGTTAGATTGATTAAGCATAGATTATCTTCATCCCATCAGATTGTCGAGTCGGGTTGGTTAAGTGTAGGTTAACTTAACCCCATCCACTAATCGTATTACAATGGTTAAGCCTAATTTAAAAGGTCTTGTGACTTAACCCTACCAGACCCACGTATTAGATTGGTTAAGTGTAGGTTACTTAACCTTATCAAATCATCATGTATAATTGGTTAGTATAAGTTACTTAACCCTATTAAATTACCGTGTTAAGTTGGTTAAGTATTGGTTACTTAACCTCCTTGAATTACCACGTTTAGATTGGTTAAGTGTTTAACTTATCCCCATCGAATTACCGTGTTTAGATTAGTTAAGTGAAGGTTACTTAACCCCCATCTAATTACCATGTTAGATTAGTTAAGTATGGAGTACTTAACCTCATCGAATTTACCGTGTTTAGATTAGTTAAGTGTGGATTACTTAACCCCATCTAATTACCAAGTCGGATTAGTTAAGCGTAAATTACTTAACCCCATCCCCTAATTGTCTTGTATGGTTAAGTGTAATTAAGAAATCAAGCCCGGTCCCACTTAACCTACCCATTCGTGTCATACCTGTTAAGTGTCATTAGTCAAATTTACTTAACCTTATCATGTGGCATTAATTTAATTAATGCACTCTTAACCTCTCACATTAGACCTTGTTGTGGTTACTAGTTAAGCCGGGCGGGTCCGGGTAGTTTTACACCACAACCTAGTCTAACCTCGGGTCTTAAGCGCGACATGACCAACTTCTCACATTGGATCCTATTGTTTGTAGCCACTAGTTAAGCCGGGCGGGTCCGGGTAGATTTATGCTACAAACTCAACCCAACCTCGAGTTGGCCATTTTCATGTTTGGTCTAGTGTCTTGTTACACTTACAACCCATACGTGTCAAGTTTTCAAGTCCCATGCTCATAGCCAAAGTTACGTGTTGTCACGTTTATACCAATTTACCCAAATCATGTTTCATGTCATTAAAGTTTCCCCATAACATAACCCCAAGGCTTTTAAACTCGCATATACATTCACAACAACGCATAATGGATTAAAGAAGGAACTTGGCAAAGGCCTGACAAAAAGGGTATAAGGCCACAAGTTAATCATGGTGGCATAAGAGGCGTAAGTGTGCTCATTAACTTGCATGTTACATTATTAAGCCTCAAAAACATGCATAACCCCAAACTTAGTACATAGGCGAATCATGATGATAGGTGACATAGAAAGATGCCTAGAAGTTCGCATATAGCATTAGATGCAAGTTATCATAAGGGATATGATAGCTCTCATGTTGCATAATGCAACATTCAACATAAAGCTTATAGCTTTTAGCCCATAAGATCAAGATGGTGTCTTTACAAACATGATGGGATACATAGCATGATAGCATATATGATACTTAATGTTCAAACCCAACTTGCAACATTCATTTAACTTCATAGTTAATATCTAATAGAAGGAGGGGGCTTACAATGCTATGAAGGCACAAATCATTATATAAAAAGATTGAGACGAAGCCACACTAGCAAAAAACCCTAACCGATAAGCTCCAATAAAGCCCTTGAGAAAATAATAAGAAAGATCCTTGCTTTGATGTATAAAGGTTGCAACTTTAGCCTTGAATCGAGCTTAGCAACTCTCATGTAACTTAGAAACACTCAAATGATCATATAATCTCTCAAGAGAATGAAGATAGAATTTATGACAAGAGGATGGAGGCAAGGGTTTTGAGTGGAGGCCATGATCATTAGATATTTTGGCATAGTTTAGTTGTAGGACCAATTAATGAGGGTTTAGGCTAGGTTAGGGATCTTTTTATAGAGATTAGGAGTAGTTTAGGCCATTAGATTAACCCTAGGATAGATCCAAGCCCTCAAAAATCGTCACAAGCCTCCAAAACCGAGCCAAACAGCAAAACTGGTGCACCAGGTTGCCTGGGTCCGACCAGGCAGGTCGACTCCCAGGTCGACCCTGGGGTCGACTCCCCAGTCGACCTGGGGGGGGGGGGAGGTCGACTCCCCAGTCGACCCCCAGGTCGACCCCCCTGGGTCTGGCGGGAATTTTCCCGCCACTTCTGATTTTCTGAAATTTGAATCTGTTTTGAATTTGAATTTTTCGTGAAACTTCGCGAGGCCATATCTTGGTCATACAGACTCCGATTTTCGAAAACTCGGACTCTATTTCGCGTATTTTTCCGAGACGAACCCAATGGCACAGCCCTTTACCCTTGAATCAGATTTTACAGTTTAATTCTGCCTTGATTTGTGTTATAACATGTTATTCAAAAATACGGGTTGTTACATTCTCCCCAACTTAAAGGATTTCGTCCCCGAAATCTCCAAGTTAGGAAGAACGTATCCTACCATCCATCATCCATCTACTCAAAACATCATCCACAGGCAACCATTGTCCTTAGACGATTCCTAATGCCGTATGAACATATGCAAAACGTGTGTGTATATGCTCCTTAGTTAACGCTAATGATCAGGCCTGAATGATCTTTCTAATGCAAAATATGTTTAGTGCCATGAGTCCAACATGTATGCAAATAGTCCTAGTTATATAAGTACTATATGTGTGCACAAACATTCATTCATGTGCAACATCTGCATGATAACACATTCAATTTCATTCATAAACAAGTATAAATACTCGTGCATATGCAACATGAATCATTACCGCGTCAATCTAGTATCTAACGTGCATTCGCGCATCCACGAGCAACCACTTGCAACCATTTGCAACCATATCAATCATAACATGTTTCAAATACATGTTTACATCCATAGAGTTCTGTCTAAGGTTCCCAAGATAAGATCGAGGGGATAAACAAGACAAACTCCTTACGGGGTTTGTAACAGGACCGAGAGGATATCCAATAAGCGATAGCATGCAAGTAAGCTTTACAGGTGAACCAAGGATCAAAGATACACTCTTAAAAAGAGACATGATGCGCGCTCCTGAGCCGCATTTCCACGAACTTAATTCCATTGTGCCTTGACCGCCTTTGACTTCATGATTTCGTAGCTCCTTGATTCCTATTTCCAAGGTATGAGTCGGAACTCTTTTCACTATCGCCTCTCGTTCCACTTTCATTTACTCTTTCCCTAGTATACTTGGCTCAACCATATCTATGTACTCGTGCAATTTCTCCAAAATTCACTAGTGAATTCTGGATCTCGTTTACCGATGCCAATCCATGTTACCACGTGCACTTACTAGGATGGTTCCTATAACCCATGCTCAAGCGGAATGAACCATCCGTCTTATTGGCAGACGTTACTCGATTGGATCAGAGATTTCCGATAAATGCATCACGAGATTCTAGGTAACTAACCATGACAGAACCCAAAAGGTTACACGAGACTTCGAAGGTGTTACCAAAGCAAGCCAAGAGTCTGACTACCCTCTTTTCAAAACCGAGAATGGTATCCCTTTACTGGATAACCCCTTTACCCTTAGAATCCATCCATAGCTCAACAATAGAAGCATTGCTTCTAATCTCAACACTTGGCATAGACGTTCTCAAATCCAACAAGTCATGAATAAATGGACCGACTCTCCAACCAGATTTCGGGACAAAACTGGGATCCTTTACCATGCTAGTACTAAGGTGCAGAGACTCAACTATCCAAGCAGACTTAAATGATACGATGATCAAGACAAAGTCTGGACGGGATGATCAAAAAGAACGACTAAACCTTTACCAGAAACGGTACCATTTCTTTTAGGTACCCTAGAAATGGGAGCGTACAATTGCCCTCTCCGATGATCTTGTCCTTGTCCTCCTTGATGGACTAAGCCATAGCAATAGTTGCTTATCCTTAAGCTCGCGTCCTTTATCCTTACTCTTATTATCCCTTCTCATAACTTCAATAACAGGTCTCCCGAGAACTACCTCCATCGCACGGGAAAACACTTACGTAGCTAGACAAGGATTAGTCGCAGTTAAAACTACTGTGACTACAGATGGAGGAAAGAAAGGAAAAGAGGTTCAATCAAGGAAACAAAGGATGATGCTAATGGCTTTTGGGGAATAGCCTTTTAAAACAAGCTTCTCTTGAAAAATGCTCCTTTGTAAAACAGTTTCTCAAATAGTTTTCAGAAGGTTTTAAAAACTTTTGCCCAGTCTGGTAACCTTCTGATCTGAAACCAAATATAACACCCCACCTCCGCTAGGGTCACTCACAAAGGGAATGCACTAGGTTTGGTGAAGCATTATCGAGGTAAACATGCACAGAAATATTACAAGACAGAACATATATAAAACAGCGGAAGTAAAACAGATTTCATTACCTTTATAAAATAAGGTCTAAAGCCTTTTACATCAGAATACATCAAAACCCTGTCTTGCAATAATAAAGAAGCATAAAACAATTTCATGAATTATTCCCTAAGTAAAACAGTATGGTAGCCATAGCCAAGAAAAGTCCAAGCCATGCGTGATGATCTTCAAACAGAAGAAGTCCAAACTAACAATAGCATTTCCTCCCTGTAACCTGGGGGGGAGGGGGAACGGAAGACAAGAGGCGAAACAAAACGGGGTCAGTCATAAAGACTGGTAAGCCCTATCTACTATCAGTATATAAACTAGTAAAGTTAACTGGCATGAGGAACTGAGATGAATATAAGTATGATGACAAGATAGACAAGCTAAACCAAAATAACAGGATGAACTACTGTACCAAGATATTTATCCTGTATAACATCCCACAGTATATTTCTCCTGGTTATAACATGTATATTTGCTCTGCACCTCTCGTACTAGTATCCCAACCCGCGTCATGTGTTAAATATGAATGTCCTTTGCCCAATGTCATGTAATGGTCCATGTCAACCTAATATATAGCATATGTAGGTTTTTCCCAACTCGTATGTTTCTTCCCATGTATAAGTTCAATCCTTTGCCGTAGGCCATATGGGCTTTCCCATGTAAACGTTTTATCCTTGAGGTTATTTTGGACCGCTACCCTTGATCTAGTTATGTTTTCTTACCATGAACTATCGCGTGTCCACTTAGGATTTATGCCACCTAGGACCAATAGAGACTATGCTACCTAATGAACGTTTCTGTGTCTCGGTTTGGGTTTTGGCCACCTAGGACTGCTAGGAATTATGCCACCCGTCAACCGCGCCCTTTATCCCATGTATGTATCGTGAATCGTTTTCCATGTCTAGACGCACATGTTCCTCAATGTGCCATCCGAGTTCCGTGCCAGGGCAAATCAAGAAATACGGAACTCGGTCGGGAGCTTTAAGTCGTCTGCTGATGCAGATATCAAGGTCTGTTTTTGTACCCGTGTCTATGGTCCCACGTGACCCCTCCCTCAACTACTGAAAGGCAATCCAAGAAAAATCATGTATGAGAACTGCACTAAGGCCCATCGATGCCCACTTCCAGATAGCCAACCTCACCCATAACTCGATAGCAAGTATATGGTCTTTTGGGAGTTCCCTGCCTTTCCGTACGTACACGATTGACTAAAGATGGTAGGTAGTCGGCGACTTGCTATCCCGGGACAAAATCAAGTATCGTCGACTCCACGCTAATCCATCCCAGTCTTTAGGTCGCTCGCATAGCAACCAAGGCATACTCTTGGCTCTTCTACCGCAGACCTTAACCCCTGTGAGGCCGGGTTTCATGGACCACTTGCCACCTCACAGAGGGGTACCAGGAGTACCCTCACGTTCCCCGAAGCTTCAGCTTCGGCACCCAGTTCGCTGGAGCTTTTATCCAAGTCAGATAACTTGCTCATCCTCGTATACTAAGCGATGACCTACCGTACCGGGTTACTCATCTCTTTATGAACTAGTCCTATGTCCTTAGCTAAGAATTATTACTTAGTTATCCTTAACTAAGGTTTACCACTTAGCTTCTCTTCCCGCTATCCTTGTTAACCACGATTTCCAACCTAGCCCCCTGATCTAGGGTTTTGCCAAATAGGTTTAGTGTTGTTATCCAAGTTCATGACTTAACCCGCCTACGAATCATGTCAAGATTGGCTAAGTACTCAAGTTCAAGGTTTAGCCCTACAAGTTGGTTAAGTGTACTAAGAAGCTCATGACTTAACCTATCAAGTCAAATTGGTTAAGTATTTATTTGTCTTAACCCTATCAGATTATCATGTTAGATTGATTAAGCATAGATTATCTTAATCCCATCAGATTGTCGAGTCGGATTGGTAAAGTGTAGGTTAACTTAACCCCATCCACTAATCGTATTACAATGGTTAAGCCTAATTTAAAAGGTCTAGTGACTTAACACTACCAGACCCATGTATTAGATTGGTTAAGTGTAGGTTACTTAACCTCATCAAATCATCACGTATAATTGGTTAAGTATAAGTTACTTAACCCTATTAAATTACCGTGTTAAGTTGGTTAAGTATTGGTTACTTAACCTCCTTGAATTACCACGTTTAGATTGGTTAAGTGTTTAACTTATCCCCATCGAATTACCGTGTTTAGATTAGTTAAGTGAAGGTTACTTAACCCCCATCTAATTACCATGTTAGATTAGTTAAGTATGGAGTACTTAACCTCATCGAATTTACCGTGTTTAGATTAGTTAAGTGTGGATTACTTAACCCCATCTAATTACCAAGTTGGATTAGTTAAGCGTAAATTACTTAACCCCATCCCCTAATTGTCTTGTATGGTTAAGTGTAATTAAGAAATCAAGCCCGGTCCCACTTAACCTACCCATTCGTGTCATATCTGTTAAGTGTCATTAGTCAAATTTACTTAACCTTATCATGTGGCATTAATTTAATTAATGCACTCTTAACCTCTCACATTAGACCTTGTTGTGGTTACTAGTTAAGCCGGGCGGGTCCGGGTAGTTTTACACCACAACCTAGTCTAACCTCGGGTCTTAAGCGCGACATGACCAACTTCTCACATTGGATCCTATTGTTTGTAGCCACTAGTTAAGCCGGGCGGGTCCGGGTAGATTTATGCTACAAACTCAACCCAACCTCGAGTTGGCCATTTTCATGTTTGGTCTAGTGTCTTGTTACACTTACAACCCATACGTGTCAAGTTTTCAAGTCCCATGCTCATAGCCAAAGTTGCATGTTGTCACGTTTATACCAATTTACCCAAATCATGTTTCATGTCATTAAAGTTTCCCCATAACATAACCCCAAGGCTTTTAAACTCGCATATACATTCACAACAACGCATAATGGATTAAAGAAGGAACTTGGCAAAGGCATGACAAAAAGGGTATAAGGCCACAAGTTAATCATGGCGGCATATGAGGCGTAAGTGTGCTCATTAACTTGCATGTTACATTATTAAGCCTCAAAAACATGCATAACCCCAAACTTAGTACATAGGCGAATCATGATGATAGGTGACATAGAAAGATGCCTAGAAGTTCGCATATAGCATTACATGCAAGTTATCATAAGGGATATGATAGCTCTCATGTTGCATAATGCAACATTCAACATAAAGCTTATAGCTTTTAGCCCATAAGATCAAGATGGTGTCTTTACAAACATGATGGGATACATAGCATGATAGCATATATGATACTTAATGTTCAAACCCAACTTGCAACATTTATTTAACTTCATAGTTAATATCTAATAGTAGGAGGGGGTTTACAATGCTATGAAGGCACAAATCATTATATAAAACATTGAGACGAAGCCACACTAGCAAAAACCCCAAACCGATAAGCTCCAATAAAGCCCTTGAGAAAATAATAAGAAAGATCCTTGCTTTGATGTATAAAGGTTGCAACATTAGCCTTGAATCGAGCTTAGCAACTCTCATGTAAGTTAGAAACACTCAAATGATCATCTAATCTCTCAATAGAATGAAGATAGAATTTATGACAAGAGGATGGAGGCTAGGGTTTTGAGTGGAGGCCATGATCATTAGAAATTTTGGCATAGTTTAGTTGTAGGATCAATTAATGAGGGTTTAGGCTAGGTTAGGGGTCTTTTTATAGAGATTAGGAGTAGTTTAGGCCTTTAGATTAACCCTAGGATAGATCCAAGCCCTCAAAAATCGTCACAAGCCTCCAAAACCGAGCCAAACAGCAAAACAGGTGCACCAGGTTGCCTGGGTCCGACCAGGCAGGTCGACTCCCAGGTCGACCCCGGGGTCGACTCCCCAGTCGACCTGGGGGGGGGGGGGGGTGGTCGACTCCCCAGTCGACCCCCAGGTCGTCCCCCCTGGGTCTGGCAGGAATTTTCCCGCCACTTCTGATTTTCTGAAATTTGAATGAATTTTTCGTGAAACTTCGCGAGGCCATATCTTGGCCATACAGACTTCGTTTTTCGAAAACACAGACTCTATTTCGCGTATTTTTCCGTGACGAACGCAATGGCACATCCCATTTCCCTTGATTCAGATTTTACAGTTTAATTCTGCCTTGATTTGTGGAATAACATGTTATTCAAAAATACGGGTTGTCACACTAACCCAACTTCTCTTGATTCTTCAAAACAGCCCTTCTTTTTAATCCTACATCTAATTCTCTAAATAGCCCTTACATCCAACAATTACCCCTGTTTTTTAACAACTGTCAAGAGTTGGTTTTTGCAGCAACCAATCCAAATGATTCATCTTCTTTCATGTTTGTCGATCTTCCCTTACTATGCTTAAACTACCCCTACTTCTCTTAATACTTCAAAACAGTTACCCCTATTTTTTAAGTACTGTGAAGGGTTGGTTTTTGCAGCAACCAATCTAAACGAATCATCATCTTTCATTTTTTTCAATCTACCCTTACTATGCTTAAACAACCCCTACTTCACTTAATACTTCAAAACAGCCCTTCTTTTTAGTCCTACCCCTAATTCTCTAAACGTCCCTTCCTTCCAACAATTATCCCTATTTTTTAACTACTGTGAAGTGTTGGTTTTTGAAGCACCCAATCCAAATGATTCATCATCTTTCATATTTGTCGATATACCCCTACTTTGATTAAACTACCCCTACTTCTCTTGATAATTCAAAACTGTTACCCCTATTCTTTAACAACTGTGAAGGATTGGTTTTTGCAGCACCCAATCCAAACGATTCATCATATTTCATATTTGTGGATCTACCGCTACTATGCTTAAATAGCCCTACTTCTCTTAATACTTCAAAAAAACCCTTCTTTTTAATCATACCCCTAATTCTCTAAATTTCCCTTGTGTCCAACAATTACCCCTATTTTTTAACTAATGTGAAGAGTTGGTTTTTGCACCACCCAATCTAAATGATTCATCATCTTTCATATTTGTCGATCAGCCCTTAATATGATTAAACTGCCACTACTTCTCTCAGTACTTCAAAACAGCCCTTCTTTTTATTAAAACCCCTAATTCTCTAAATAGCCCTTACTTCAGAAAATTAGCCCTATTTTTTAGCTACTGTGAAGGGTTGGTTTTTGCAGCACCCAGTCCAAATGATTCTTCATCATTCATATTTGCCGATCTACCCCTACTATGCTTAAACTACCCCTACTTCTCTTAATACTTCAAAACAGTTACCCCTGTTTTTTAACAACTATGAAAGGTTGGTTTTTGCGGCACCCAATCCAAACGATTCATCATATTTCATATTTGTGGATCTAACCCTACTATGCTTAAACTACCCCCACTTCTCTTAATACTTCAAAACAACCCTTCTTTTTAATCCGAACCCTAATTCTCTAAATAACCCTTACATCTAACAATTACCCCTATTTTTTAACTATCATGGAGAGTTGGTTTTTTCAGAACCCAATCAAAATGATTCATCATCTTTCATATTTTTCGATCAGCCCCTACTATGCATAAACTACCCCTACTTCTCTTCGTACTTCAAAACATCCCTTCTTTATACTCCTAGTACTAATTCTATAAATAGCCCTTACTTCCAAACATTACCCCTATTTTTTAACTACTGTAAAGGGTTGGTTTTTGCAGCACCCAATCCAAAAAATTAATCATCTTTCATATTTGTCGATCTACCTCTACTATGCTTAAACTACCCCTATTTCTCTTAGTACTTCAAGACAACCCTTCTTTTCAATCCTACCCCTAATTCTCTAAATATCACTTACTTCTAACAATTACCCCTATTTTTTAACTACTGCGAAGGGTTGGTTTTTGCAACATCCAATCCAAATGATTCATCATCTTTCATATTTGTCAATCCACCCCTACTATTCTTAAACTACCCCAACTTCTCTTAATACTTCAAAACAATTCTTCTTTTTAATCCTATCCCTAATCTAAATAGCCCTTAATTCCAACAATTACACCTAACTTTTTACTAATGTGAAGAGTTGGCTTTTGCCGCACCCAATCCAAAGAATTTATAATCTTTCATATTTGTCGATCCACCTATACTATGCTTAAACTACCCCTACTTCTCTTGGTACTTCGAAAAAGCCCTTCTTTTTACACCTACCCCAAATTCTATAAATAGACCTTCCTTCCAATAATTACACCTTCGAAACACGAAAATAAATACTGGTGATGGCGCGCCATCATCAGAATCATCCCTGGGCAACTAGAGTGTGATCCTATATCTATCTAGTATATTAAAACTTCGAATATACGTTCATGACACGTATATGAAAAATCTTTATATACTCTATTGTCAAAATTCAAAATATATAAATATTCAAATACGTTTAAGACAAATTAAATTTTCAAAACAAAATTCGTTTTCATTTGAAAAATATACTCTTCACACTCGTTCTAGGATACTACTGATCCTATCTCTAACGAGTCATTCTAATTGGATATTACTAATCCAATATCTGATGAATTCTTTCGTATGGTTCTAATGTGTCTTGTTCTCGAGCTCTGTAAACTAAAGCTATGATACCAAATGTAGTAACCCGTTACTTCCCCTTAAAGGAAAGAGCGGATACTTTGAGAACAACACACAAAAGAACGCAGACGGAAGAACATTTCATTGTTTATTACAACAATTCAATCAGAATACAAGAATATACAGAGTATGAATAAATATTATAGAATAAAGAATATCAGAGATTTAAATACAGTATTGCAGCGGAAAAATAATACAAAACACAACTGAAAGTAATACACGGATACAGAGCTTTCCGAGCATCGTCCCAGCTGTAAATCAGGATCCTGTGAATATAAATCTGCAAAACCAAAACTACTAGCTGCCCGTGTCGAAAATAGGGGCACCCGGAGTTTATGTTAAAACAATAAACTCCAGGTCAGTCATGTGACTGGTGTGAGAACTAAAACAGTTATTTAAACTTTACTTTAAAAGAGAGTAATTCAAGGGACCACGCCGTATAACACGGAACGGGTTTCCTCCCAAGAATACCAGTGCATAGAATAAACAACGCAATGGTTTTTTGAAAAATGAAGCTATTATAAGACCCAGGTCCCATCATACAATGCAACGCAAGCCGGAGGATAGGGTTTTCACTTATAACAGCCAAACATGCTTGGTACGTTTAAAAACAAATCATTTGATACTATAATAAGTGTATAGTGTCAAAACAATTTCAATCATAAATATAAATCATAGACAACATAAGCGCCCCATCCCGCTATGTCGCCATACTAGGCTCTACAAATAAAACCGAAATACACGTATTGGAAATTGGATTTCCGTCATGAGTCGAGGCAAGGGGCAAGCTTCTCTCTGCTTCGAGACACTCTAGCAAATGCCTCAGGACTACACACCCTGGGTAACCCCTAGGATCCTCCAAGACCGGTCCTCTCTTATGTTTAAGGATTAGTTATTCCTGAACACATGTTTCCCGGCCCTGTAGGACCTATAATTGAGGCGCCTCACATCCAAACCACAAAGGTGAAAAGTATATAAATGTCAGGGCTGGTAGGTCACTGACACCACCCATAGCTAGAAAGAAACGACGTGCACTCCTTGGGTCCTCATCCCGTTTTTGACTCATACCGAGGTGTGAGGCTCACGAATCCACGCTATACACAAAGCTGCCACGTAGGCCGTGCTTTGATCATCAACCACAAGACTTTGCTTTTCAATAGAAGCCTTGATCCTTGCAACTCAGTGTGCCACACAGGCAATTCATGCCATGCGATTGATATCTATCGATATATAACCTCTAAGCTCGTACGTCTCAGAGAAGGGCGTTAAGCAAAAGAATAAATTCTCCACCGCCAAACAGATATATATTTAACAAAAATCAATCAACACAGAATAAAATCCAATGTCAGACACACAATCCTTTTGGAAGCTCGTTCTGGGTCTGAACGAAACCGGAGGCACTTTCCTCGCATATTCATCAATCTCCAAGTATGTCTGGGCGACCACCAACTGATTCCCTCATCTTGGGTGTACATCCCAATCAAGATCATCAGTAATCACCCAAACGATGTGAAGACTTCCGGTCTTCGACCATCATCTTCATCTTCGACTTATCGTCGAATCGGTTATTCAAAATGCATATAAACCCGGCCTTTCCGAACAACCCGCGTATATTAAAACGAATGTTACACAAACACAACATACGCCTTATTCCAATTTAGCAGCCACTAACCGTAAATCAACAAGAGAACAATTTCCCAAATATTAACCCAGAAGGCCGAAACCAACATCAGATCAATACCCAGGAAACCATTCTTCTTAGCTAACCTACAGCTAGTTTCTAAATTTCATATTCTTAGGGAAAGGTTCCCATTAATTTTATCCATGATAAATTCTTTGAATTTATTCTTTAATCTTCCTTTGGATGTCATTTCAAACCAAATTATGGTTTTTCCAAACTAGTCGAGATTAGCGAACCGTACCGAAGTAATTATTTATTTTAATTCCCAATCCCAACCTATTCATCCCATGAAGCAAAACTGGTAATACTCCATATCTAACACCACGGTATTATCGGTAAAATTAATTACCATTTCACGTTCAAATCTAGTTAAAGATTTAACTATCGCTTTGGAGCAAAACTGGTAATACTCCGTTCTCACTCAATTTCTAAATTTGATAATTTAGATTATCAATTCACATTTCAATTTAATTGCAGATTCATTAAAACTCCCTTTTACTGGGTTAAAGAACTAATGTCTTTTTAAAACACAGTTCACGACAAACCCAAATCACTTTCTATTTATTTATCGGATTAAAGAACAAGTGTCATTTAAAACACCCTTCACGATAAAGCCACAAATCAATTCTTATTTACAACCCATTTCAAATCAAATTTATTTATTTAAAAATAAATGGGTTTTAATTTTAATTCAAAACTAGTTCATTTCGATAAAAATCTATTTTTATTTTTTTTCAAATATGGAGTTTTTCATCCCAATTTTTCCCAAATCATTTCTTATGATTTTACACAAATTATTGATATTTTTAATAATTTTATCAAGGCCCGTAAAGTCGATTTCCAACAACGGCCATCAAACTGCACTTACAGCGACCTTTTCCAAATTTGATTTGGACGTATCTCCAAATCCAACCGTTAGATTTCTAATTTCTAATATTCGTTAGAAATCTCTTTTCGACACGAACCCAATGGTTCCAGTTTTAGGAGAATCCGACGGTCGGATCTCCCGTAATGTCCATTCGAAGTCAATGGTCGAAATTTACGAACTGCCGCGGCGCGGCGCATTCTATTCAGGCCATTATATTATATATATGAGACGACCCAAAATCCCGTTCAGACGGAAACAGGGTTATCTTTGGAATATAACACAGAAACATAAAATAGCAGAACAGAATTAAATAAATACACCAGATAATGAACAATAAAATATACTGGATAAAAGTAATCATCAGAGTTACACAGTATACACGATCTTACTTAGTACAAATACAGTTCAGCTATACATAAATGTCTACAGCGAAAATAAACAAAATATGTACAATAGGAGCTGAACAGCATAAAAAGAAATAAATGATAGAATCCATCTTCAGCTCCAGCTATCCAGAAAGAACCAGCTAAACCTGAATACAAGGCTGCCCGTGTAGAAAAGGGGCACCCGAGTTTGAGAGTGAAACAAACTACGAGTCAGTCATGGGACTGGTATGAGAAATCCATTCAACACATATATAATATGGCTAATCACAGGACCACGCCACTTTCGTGGAACGGGTTTACTCCATTGGATTGCCAGTGCTTTAAAAACAAATCTTTCTTTTAAACATCGCTATGCTTTTTATAAAAATGAAGCCATTATAAGACTCAGTTCCCATCACACAATGCAACGCAAACCGGAGGATAGAGTTTTACCTTATAATGGCCAAAATATGATTGATACGAATAAAACAAAGGCATTTGATATTATTGCTAGTGTTATATGTTTTGAAAACAATTTCAAATCATAACTATCAATCATAGACGGCATGGGTACCATATATCATGTCACCATATATATATACAATCAAAACCGCACGATGTTGTATTTGGAGATTGGATTTCCGTCATGAACCAAGGCAAAAGATAGTCCTTACCGAATTCGAGACTGCCTAGCCCGAGTCTCAGGCAAGCGCGCAGGCAAGCCTTTGATCGTCCGGGCTGGTCCACACGGAGTGGATTAAAATGCCTGAGCACTACGTTTCGCCGCCTTTTGGGGCGTAAGCGAGCCAACGAATGACTCCATCGGACCCGGATCGTCCGATCTAACCGAGGCGCCTCGCAACAGCAACAACCACATAAGTCAAACTCGTCAGGGCGTGTAAAACCACTGACGCCACTTTTAGCTAGGAGGAAACGTAGGCCCTCCCTGAGGTCCTTTCTCCCGTTTCTGGTTCATACCGGGGTGTGAGGCTCGCGATTTCACGTTATACACAAAGCTACGCCACACAGGCGGTGCTTTGATCGTCACCACAAGACTTTGCTTTTCAACAGAAGCCCTGATCGTTTGCCACTTAGGTATGCCACACTAGCAATTCATGCCATGCGACTGATGTCCATCGATATACAACCTCTGAGCTCGTGCGTCACAGAGAAGGGCGTTAAGCAAAAGAATAAATTCTCCACCGCCAAACAGATGTATATTTAACAGAAATCAATCAACACAGAATAAACCCCAATGTCAGACACACAGTCCATTTACAAGTCCGTTCTGGGTCTGAACGAAACCGGAGGCACTAAATACCTCGCAAACCCTTCGATCACCACGTACGTCTGGACGATCACCACTCATTATCCATATTTTGGGATGCCTCCCAATCAGGACCTCGGTTACCATCCAAACGAGGTGAAGATCTCCGGTCTTCGACCATCGTCTTCATCTTCGAATTTCAATCGTCGGTCGATTATTCGAAATGAGAATTAACTCGGCCTTTTCAAATAATTCACGTATATTTAGAATTTCAAATCGATTTATTTCAATGGTTAAATTATTCGACAACACCAATTGTGTTCTTTAATGTAATTTTCACACCAAACACATTCAACCATCAAAAGCCACATAAATCAAGCAAATTCAGTTTATTCCCATTCCATATCGTTTATGGCATTTTATAACTATTTATCGCTATTTTTATTTATTTTAAAATAGCCAATTTATTCAAAACGACGCTTCGGGCCATAACCCGGCCGTGGCGCTGTTTTTCTTCAGAATTGATTTACACATATCTGAAAATCTAACCGTTGGATCTTCACAAAGTTTACATCATTAGAAAGGTCTTTTCAAAACGAATCCAACGGTTCCAGTTTCGGGAAAATCCGACGGTCGGATCTCCCGGTACAATCGTTTGAATTTTCGATTTCAAAATACGAACTGCAGCGTCGTTATTCGATTTAATATATAATTATATTTATATATATATAAATATAATCGCTTCTGGCGCTTTTTTTCTTCGGATTTGAATTAAACATTCCAGACAATCCAGCCGTTGGATTTTTACAAGGTGGGAGCCGTTGGAAAGATATTTCCAAGGCGAACCCGACGGTTGAGGTTTCGGGAAAATCCAATGGTCGGATTCCCCACACTAGTTGTTTGAAATCACGGTTTCAAAATACGAACTGCACGGCTTCGTTTCGTTTTAATCTTATTTATATTTATATATTTATATAAATATAGTTCATTCAATGATTTCCATATCGTTTTCACTTCAAATATTTTCCTAACACCTTAAAATTTTGGAAAATTTCGCCATAACCTCCCCTGCACCGGGAGCATCGGGAAATTACAAATAGCTTTCCTGGTCCTTCTAATCTCAAAAAGAAAAAGAAAAAGTCAAGCGGCTAGCCAACAGGCTCATAAAATCATCACCCAAACAAAGCAGTAAATGTGTACCTATTGGTCGGGCACATAATTTTATTCCTCTTCTCTAGCCCCTTTGCTATAACCTGTTCAATGAATATGCATGTACATATATATACAGTTCTTATTATTTATCATTTTCTATTCAACTTTATATTTGGTGTCTATTTGGTTTAAAAACACCATTTTTCCTAATGTTACATACATAGGTGCAAATCATTTCATTAGCTAATTAATGAATATTTCATCTCATATATGTTTATTTTGAACAAGTGGCTATTTTTTAACACTTCACATTTCAACGATTTATGCATACAATAAAAATGTGATTTTTATTGTCAAACAATTTATTTCAAAATATGAATACCATTCAACACATGAATTTCTAATCAACGAATGAATATCAATTCAACACATGAATGTTTTCTATAGTTTCTATATATAGATAAAAATGTGATTTTTATTATCGAACAATTTATTTCAAAATATGAATACCATTCAACACATGAATTTCTAATCAACGAATGAATATCAATTCAACACATGAATGTTTTCTATAGTTTCTATATATAGATAAAAATGTGATTTTTATTATCGAACAATTTATTTCAAAATATGAATACCATTCAACACATGAATTTCTAATCAAAGAATGAATATCAATTCAACACATGAATGTTTTCTATAGTTTCTATATATAGATAAAAATGTGATTTTTATTATCGAACAATTGATTTCAAAATATGAATACCATTCAACACATGAATTTCTAATCAACGAATGAATATCAATTCAACACATGAATGTTTTCTATAATTTCTATATATAGATAAAAATGTGATTTTTATCATCGAACAATTTATTTCAAAATATGAATACCACTCAACACATGAATTTCTAATCAACGAATGAATATCAATTCAACACATGAATGTTTTCTATAGTTTCTATATATAGATAAAAATGTGATTTTTATTATCGAACAATTGATTTCAAAATATGAATACCATTCAACACATGAATTTCTATACAATGAATAAATATAGTTTAAGCATATGAAAATAATTCAAACACACGAATATTATTCAAAATTTCGGCAGCATAACGTCAGGGTAGTTAAACCGGGACCGTCCCTAGTACGGCTCCTCGCTCTACCTTAAAACCTCGCGGTTTTTGACAATGGGGATCATGCATCTAGTTCGCACGCAGGCGGCATGTATATATTTATTTCATTTCCACAAACTAATCCTATGTGGTTTCAACCAAATATTTTTCAACCACAAACGAGTATTTTTCAACCGCAATCAACCAATATCAATCACAAACAATCCCAAACAATCATTCGCTATCAATCAATTTTCACAACAATTTCAACCAATAAATATCGTCCATGGTTTGTGGACGAGGGGCGTATATATATATATAGATATTTATATATAGCAATTCACTTTCATTTTCAACTCATATATATATTTATTAAATCAGAAATCTCACCAATAACTATCCAATACCACGACTCTTCCTTTATAGAAATCTTCGCCTTTTGTCGCTTTCGCCCGTATTCTCTACATATGTAAAAATCGAATTTTTACGATGCTATTCAATATATAAAAATCGAATTTTTACCACGCTATTCAATATATAAAGATTATATTTTTAATATTCCTATGATGTAAAAATTATATTTTTATTGCTTTAAAAATATAAATTTTCATATCTTACTTCTTTTACTTAATAAAAATTCCGTCCTTCCTATTTTAAAAATATGATCTTTTCTATTCTAAGAATCTGATCTTTTCTATCCTAAAGTTTAAATCTTTTTTCTTCTTTGTCTTTTAAAGTTTAAATCCTTTTCTATTTTAAATCTTTAAACCTTTTTCTTTTTCAAAATTAAATCATTTTTCAAAACCTTTTCAAAATCAGTTTTTAAATGCTTTTTCAAAATCAGTTTTACATCTCTTCAAAAATCTGTTATACAACATTTTAAAAATCAGTTTTAAAATCATTTGAAAAATCTGTTTTAACACTTTTAAAAATCAGTTTTAAAATTTTTTCAAAATAAATCAGTTTTTAAATTATTTTAAAAATCAGAATTTACAGAACAATAAAAAAAATAAAAAAAAATAAAATACTCACCGATTAGCTGCGAAGGGGGGGGGGGGGGGGAAAGAAGATGACGTCGGCGGCGGGCGGAGCTGCTTCGATGGGGCGGCGGCTTCAGCGTCGCGAACGGGGGGGGGGGGGCTTTGTCGGAGCTCGTGCGATCTGGGGGGCTTCGGGGGTTGCGCCACTGGGAGTTCGACGTACGAGGGAGGGGGTGCGGTGATGGGCGGCGGCGGCGTTCGCTTCGGGGGGGGGGGCTGTCGATAGGGTTTTAGTTTTTTTTTTTCGTTTGAAATTAAAATGAACGGGGGGGGGGGGGGGGGGGCAGAAAGGAAGATAAAGGGGGGAATTAAAATTTATTATTATTATTTTATTATTTAATTTTTCTAAAAAAATTGACTTTTACATACGACCTCGAAACGAGGCCCACCGCCTGTCGTCCATAGCGTTTTACCCCCATTCCGAACACAATGGGATATGCATCGCAAGCTGATTTGATCGTTACAATCAGTTTCCGTTGAATTTACATCTAAATCACTATATTGAATTCTAAACGTACATTTCAAATTACCGGGGCCACATACTAACTAGAAAAATTCCAGAAAAATATTTTCTAGCTTCGTATTGACGATACGGTCCTAACAAAACTAGTTTCGTCGAATTCTGACACCGTTTGAAAAATGGCCAATTTCCAGTTGATTAAAATCAACGGAAACTGGTCAAACGCGTTTTCCTTTGCCACGCTCACATATTGATTCGAAAAATTATGAAATTTGAAACCTAACAATAACTTGACCCTGCGGATCCAACAAAAGTGGTTTCGTCGAAATCCGAGGTAATTTGCAAAATGTCCATTTTAAGCGCCTGAATTCCACAGCGACTATTCAGAATTTGCAACTGGACATATCTTTTGATTCCCGCTATCAAATTTCGATTGGTCAGATTCGTTGGAAAGATATCATCAATTAGATTCCATTTTTTTTTTTTCTCTAAAATCCGGATTGTTTTTCATCCGGTATAGTCCGGCAAAGTTTGAATTCAATTTTTGAAACTGCCACGCCATTTCAGGCCTTGTTTATAATTATAATTAATTATATTCGTTTTCAAATGTCGATTCAAACTCAGTTTTCATCGCCATTATTTAAAATATTTATTTTAAATATTTAAAATCCATTATTTTAGCCAATTTAAAAATTTTAAATTGGTTCAGATTTTCTGGGTCGTTACAATCTCCCCCACTTAAAACCTTTCGTCCCCGAAAAGGAATAAAGCCGAAAGTGGTTTGATAAATCAACAATCACACAACACAACAACCAATCCGATTGTTTTTAACCTTCAAAAATATACTAATCATTTCTGAAAAAGGAAGCTTCACATGCCCCAATACTCTATTCTGGTATTTCCTTTGCAGGCCATGAATAAATCTCAGATTTTTCCTCTTTGGATCTTGAATCAGATGAGGAGCAAAGTGAGCAAGTTCGTTGAATTTCTTATGATATTCGGGAATGGTCATGTCACCTTGTATTAGATAAGAAAATTCATCACATAGTCGTTCGGTCGCTTCGGGAGGAGTAAATTTTTCTAGGAAAATCACTTTGAATCTGTCCCAGGTGATATCACCGTCTGGATTATCTTTGATGATTGTTTCCCACCAGGTTAAAGCTTCTTCTTTGAGCGCCCAAGATGCTACTAACCGTTTCTGGTTATCTCTCAGTTGGATATGCTCAAAAATTCTTTCTGCAGAACTCACCCAAGCTTGAGTCTGAATAATAGATTCATTGCCCGAGAATTGTGCTCCACCCAGATTTCGATATCTCTTAAATAGAGCCTCTAGATCGGGTTCTGTATTCCTTCTGTTTCTGGCACTCATTTTTCTAGTACTTCTGCAATTAGCAGATCAAGTGTCAGGTGACAGAAAAGATAGTTTAAAATATAGAAACACATACTTCAATGTAAATGTGTCTATCGAGGTGCAATTTCATTCTGCTTTACCCATACTAGGATATTGCTGATCCTATCTGTATAGAGTTACCCGTCCTAGAACACTACTGGTTCTATTTCTGACGAGTTCGTTCAAATGTTATATTCCAGAACTAAGCTTAACCAAAGCTCTGATACCACGTTGAGACGACCCAAAATCTCGTTCAGACGGAAACAGGGTTATCTTTGGAATATAACACAGAAACATAAAATAGCAGAACAGAATTAAATAAATACACCAGATAATGAACAATAAAATATACTGGATAAAAGTAATCATCAGAGTTACACAGTATACAGGATCTTACTTAGTACAAATACAGTTCAACTATACATAAATGTCTACAGCGGAAATAAACAAAATATGTACAATAGGAGTTGAACAGCATAAAAAGAAATAAATGATAGAATCCATCTTCAGCTCCAGCTATCCAGAAAGAACCAGCTAAACCTGAATACAAGGCTGCCCGTGTAGAAAAGGGGCACCCGAGTTTGAGAGTGAAACAAACTACGAGTCAGTCATGGGACTGGTATGAGAAATCCATTCAACACATATATAATATGGCTAATCACAGGACCACGCCACTTTCGTGGAATGGGTTTACTCCATTGGATTGCCAGTGCTTTAAAAACAAATCTTTCTTTTAAACATCGCTATGCTTTTTATAAAAATGAAGCCATTATAAGACTCAGTTCCCATCACACAATGCAACGCAAACCGGAGGATAGAGTTTTACCTTATAATGGCCAAAATATGATTGATACGAATAAAACAAAGGCATTTGATATTATTGCTAGTGTTTATATGTTTTGAAAACAATTTCAAATCATAACTATCAATCATAGACGGCATGGGTACCATATATCATGTCGCCATATATATATACAATCAAAACCGCACGATGTCGTATTTGGAGATTGGATTTCCGTCATGAACCAAGGCAAAAGATAGTCCTTACCGAATTCGAGACTGCCTAGCTCGAGTCTCAGGCAAGCGCGCAGGCAAGCCTTGGATCGTCAGGGCCGGTCCACACGGAGTGGATTAAAATGCCTGAGCACTACGTTTCGCCGCCCTTTGGGGCGTAAGCGAGCCAACGAATGACTCCATCGGACCCGGATCGTCCGATCTAACCGAGGCGCCTCGCAACAGCAACAACCACATAAGTCAAACTCGTCAGGGCGTGTAAAACCACTGACGCCACTTTTAGCTAGGAGGAAACGTAGGCCCTCCCTGAGGTCCTTTCTCCCGTTTCTGGTTCATACCGGGGTGTGAGGCTCGCGATTTCACGTTATACACAAAGCTACGCCACACAGGCGGTGCTTTGATCGTCACCACAAGACTTTGCTTTTCAACAGAAGCCCTGATCGTTTGCCACTTAGGTATGCCACACTAGCAATTCATGTCATGCGACTGATGTCCATCGATATACAACCTCTGAGCTCGTGCGTCACAGAGAAGGGCGTTAAGCAAAAGAATAAATTCTCCGCCGCCAAACAGATGTATATTTAACAGAAATCAATCAACACAGAATAAACCCCAATGTCAGACACACAGTCCGTTTACAAGTCCGTTCTGGGTCTGAACGAAACCGGAGGCACTAAATACCTCGTAAGCCCTTCGATCACCACGTACGTCTGGACGATCACCACTCATTATCCATATTTTGGGATGCCTCCCAATCAGGACCTCGGCTACCATCCAAACGAGGTGAAGATCTCCGGTCTTCGACCATCGTCTTCATCTTCGAATTTCAATCGTTGGTCGATTATTCGAAATGAGAATTAACTCGGCGTTTTCAAATAATTCACGTATATTTAGAATTTCAAATCGATTTATTTCAATGGTTAAATTATTCGACAACACCAATTGTGTTCTTTAATGTAATTTTCACACCAAACACATTCAACCATCAAAAGCCACATAAATCAAGCAAATTCAGTTTATTTCCATTCCATATCGTTTATGGTATTTTATAACTATTTATCGCTATTTTTTATTTATTTTAAAATAGCCAATTTATTCAAAACGACGCTTCGGGCCATAACGCGGCCGTGGCGCTGTTTTTCTTCAGAATTGATTTACACATATCTGAAAATCTAACCGTTGGATCTTCACAAAGTTTACATCATTAGAAAGGTCTTTTCAAAACGAATCCAACGGTTCCAGTTTCGGGAAAATCCGACGGTCGGATCTCCCGGTACAATCGTTTGAATTTTCGATTTCAAAATACGAACTGCAGCATCGTTATTCGATTTAATATATAATTATATTTATATATATATAAATATAATCGCTTCTGGCGCTGTTTTTCTTCGGATTTGAATTAAACATTCCAGACAATCCAGCCGTTGGATTTTTACAAGGTTGGTGCCGTTGGAAAGATATTTCCAAGGCGAACCCGACGGTTGAGGTTTCGGGAAAATCCAATGGTCGGATTCCCCACACTAGTTGTTTGAAATCACGGTTTCAAAATACGAACTGCACGGCTTCGTTTCGTTTTAATTTTATTTATATTTATATAATTATATAAATATAGTTCATTCAATGATTTCCATATCGTTTTCACTTCAAATATTTTCCTAACACCTTAAAATTTTGGAAAATTTCGCCATAACCACCCCTGCACCGGGAGCATCGGGAAATTGCAAATAGCTTTCCCGGTCCTTCTAATCTCAAAAAGAAAAAGAAAAAGCCAAGCGGCTAGCCAACAGGCTCATAAAATCATCACCCAAATAAAGCAGTAAATGTGTACCTATTGGTCGGGCACATAATTTTGTTCCTCTTCTCTAGCCCCTTTGCTATAACCTGTTCAATGAATATACATGTACATATATATACAGTTCTTATTATTTATCATTTTCTATTCAACTTTATAATTGGTTTCTATTTGGTTTAAAAACACCATTTTTCCTAATGTTACATACACAGGTGCAAATCATTTCATTAGCTAATTAATGAATATTTCATCTCATATATGTTTATTTTGAACAAGTGGCTATTTTTTAACACTTCACATTTCAACGATTTATGCATACAATAAAAATGTGATTTTTATTATCAAACAATTTATTTCAAAATATGAATACCATTCAACACATGAATTTCTAATCAACGAATGAATATCAATTCAACACATGAATGTTTTCTATAGTTTCTATATATAGATAAAAATGTGATTTTTATTATCGAACAATTTATTTCAAAATATGAATACCATTCAACACATGAATTTCTAATCAACGAATGAATATCAATTCAACACATGAATGTTTTCTATAGTTTCTATATATAGATAAAAATGTGATTTTTATTATCGAACAATTTATTTCAAAATATGAATACCATTCAACACATGAATTTCTAATCAACGAATGAATATCAATTCAACACATGAATGTTTTCTATAGTTTCTATATATAGATAAAAATGTGATTTTTATTATCGAACAATTGATTTCAAAATATGAATACCATTCAACACATGAATTTCTAATCAACGAATGAATATCAATTCAAGACATGAATGTTTTCTATAGTTTCTATATATAGATAAAAATGTGATTTTTATCATCGAACAATTTATTTCAAAATATGAATACCATTCAACACATGAATTTCTAATCAACGAATGAATATCAATTCAACACATGAATGTTTTCTATAGTTTCTATATATAGATAAATATGTGATTTTTATTATCGAACAATTGATTTCAAAATATGAATACCATTCAACACATGAATTTCTATACAATGAATAAATATAGTTTAAGCATATGAAAATAATTCAAACACACGAATATTATTCAAAATTTCGGCAGCATAACGGCAGGGTAGTTAAACCGGGACCGTCCCTAGTACGGCTCCTCGCTCTACCTTAAAACCTTGCGGTTTTTGACAATGGGGATCATGCATCTAGTTCGCACGCAGGCGGCATGTATATATTTATTTCATTTCCACAAACTAATCCTATGTGGTTTCAACCAAATATTTTTCAACCACAAACGGGTATTTTTCAACTGCAATCAACCAATATCAATCACAAACAATCCCAAACAATCATTCGCTATCAATCAATTTTCACAACAATTTCAACCAATAAATATCGTCCATGGTTTGTGGACGAGGGGCGTATATATATATAGATATTTATATATAGCAATTCACTTTCATTTTTAACTCATATATATATTTATTAAATCAGAAATCTCACCAATAGCTATCCAATACCACGACTCTTCCTTTATAGAAATCTTCGCCTTTTGACGCTTTCGCCCGTATTCTCTACATATGTAAAAATCGAATTTTTACGATGCTATTCAATATATAAAAATCGAATTTTTACCACGCTATTCAATATATAAAGATTATATTTTTAATATTCCTATGATGTAAAAATTATATTTTTATTGCTTTAAAAATATAAATTTTCATATCTTACTTCTTTTACTTAATAAAAATTCCGTCCTTCCTATTTTAAAAATATGATCTTTTCAATTCTAAAAATCTGATCTTTTCTATCCTAAAGTTTAAATCTTTTTTTTGTCTTTTAAAGTTTAAATCCTTTTCTATTTTAAATCTTTAAACCTTTTTCTTTTTCAAAATTAAATCATTTTTCAAAACCTTTTCAAAATCAGTTTTTAAATGCTTTTTCAAAATCAGTTTTACATCTCTTCAAAAATCTGTTTTACAACATTTTAAAAATCAGTTTTAAAATCATTTGAAAAATCAGTTTAAACACTTTTAAAAATCAGTTTTAACACTTTTAAAAATCAGTTTTAAATTCTTTTTCAAAATAAATCAGTTTTTGAATTATTTTAAAAATCAGAATTTACAGAACAATAAAAAAAAAAAAAAAAATTACTCACCGATTAGCTGCGAAGGGGGGGGGGGGGAAGAAGATGACGTCGGCGGCAGGCGGAGCTGCTTCGAGGGGGCGGTGGCTTCAGCGTCGCGAACGGGGGGGGCTTCGTCGGAGCTCGTGCGATCTGGGGGGCTTCGGGGGTTGCGCCACTGGGAGTTCGACGTACGAGGGAGGGGGGTGCGGTGATGGGCGGCGGCGGCGTTCGCTTCGGGGGGGGGGGGGGGGGGGGCTGTCGATAGGGTTTTATGTTTTTTTTTCGTTTGAAATTAAAATGAACGGGGGGGGGGGGCAGAAAGGAAGATAAAGGGGGGAATTAAAATTTATTATTATTATTTTATTATTTAATTTTTCTAAAAAAATTGACTTTTACATACGACCTCGAAACGAGGCCCACCGCCTGTCGTCCATAGCGTTTTACCCCCATTCCGAACACAATGGGATATGCATCGCAAGCGGATTTGATCGTTACAATCAGTTTCCGTTGAATTTACATCTAAATCACTATATTGAATTCTAAATGTACATTTCAAATTACCGGGGCCACATACTAACTAGAAAAATTCCAGAAAAATATTTTCTAGCTTCCTATTGACGATACGGTCCTAACAAAACTAGTTTCGTCGAATTCTGAGACCGTTTGAAAAATGGCCAATTTCCAGTTGATTAAAATCAACGGAAACTGGTCAAACGCGTTTTCCTTTGCCACACTCACATATTGATTCGAAAAATTATGAAATTTGAAACCTAACAATAACTTGACCCTGCGGATCCAACAAAAGTGGTTTCGTCGAAATCCGAGGTCATTTGCAAAATGTCCATTTTTAAGCGCCTGAATTCCATAACGACTATTCAGAATTTGCAACTGGACATATCTTTTGATTCCCGCTATCAAATTTCGATTGGTCAGAGTCGTTGGAAAGATATCATCAATTAGATTCCATTATTTTTGGTTTCACTAAAATCCGGATTGTTTTGCATCCGGTATAGTCCGACAAAGTTTGAATTCAATTTTTGAAACTGCCACGCCATTTCAGGCCTTGTTTATAATAATAATTAATTATATTCGTTTTCAAATGTCGATTCAAACTCAGTTTTCATCGCCATTATTTAAAATATTTATTTTAAATATTTAAAATCCATTATTTTAGCCAATTTAAAAATTTTAAATTGGTTCAGATTTTTTGGGTCGTTACAATATATAATATATATTTCGCCGATTTCTATTCAAAATGAATTTTATAAATAGATTCAAATTTGTTTCAAAAACAATTTCAACCTTTATTTCAAATTCAAATCAAAATTGAATTTTCTATTATAAATTCGTTTTAAAATTCATTTCAATTCAATTCAAATTTCAATTCAATTTGAATTCATTTCAAATTCTTTTTCTGTTCAAATCAAATTCAATTTGTTTTCTCTTCAATTCAATTCAAATTTGTTATTTATTCAATTCAAATTCAATTCGTTTTCTATTCAATTAAAATTCAATTCGTTTTCTATTCAATTCAAATTCAATTCGTTTTCTATTCAATTCGTTTTCTATTCAGTTCAAATTATAAAAACGAATATATGCGATATAAATATCGTTCGCGTCAAAATAGCGCATCTCTAATCAACACGGCTTTATATATTTCAATAACTTCGTTATTCTGTTCAACAAATGAATCTATATTTCTTTTAATACATGACTCTATAGTTTTGTCAACACTCGACTAATCTCAATGAATGATTACTATCCACATGTGACTATTTTTGTTATTTAATATATTTTATAAAAAATTATGGTATCCATCGTTTGATTTCTAATCAGACTCCAACCGTAAACTAGTAAGAGAACGATTACCTAAATTTTAACCCCGAAGGCCGAAACCAACATCAGATCAATATCTAGGAGACCACTCATGTTATCTATTTTCCAGTTAGTTTCTAATTTTATATATGATAAAGATGTAAATTTTATTGTTAAAATATTTCGTTCAACACATGACTAATCTCAACGGGTGAGTACTGTCAACACATGAACCTTTATTTTATAATGTTCTTTATTTTCTAAATTGGAATGAGGCCCAATCAATTACCATATAAAGTTAGTTATATGGATTCCATACAACAAATGTATATAATAGCAACGATACATAATCAACCATCATCCAAAGTGCACTATACTGTATAAGCATCAAATATAGATATCTAACGCTTATAACGGCCTGTCAATCAATCGATCGACATACAACTAATTATTGGGATTAGTGTATGTCGTAAATTATCCCAATACCCGTGTGGGGTTTCAAATCAACAAACACAGATTTTATTTGTGCAGTTGGGCGATGTGTAAAATTTATCGTCCCAATCAATATTAGTCAAATTAGTGTATATAAACAAATCGGTCGATTTGTTTATAAATATTCATTTATTCACTTTCACGTTAAAAATTATATTTTTTACGATAATTAATTTATATCAACACATGAATATATTTCATTATCTGTTTCACATCAACTTGACCAACAAATTTCACAACACATCAATCAAACATACAAGCCATCCATGGTCTGTGGATGACGGGTGTCGGGTGCTGCTAAGCACCGTCTGCATCCTAGAATATATATATATATATATATATAACTAGAAAAGAAATTTAGAGTGAGAAGTTCTCACATATAGCTAAACCAAACTCCACGAGTCTTCTTATGTAGAAAAATCTTGTCGTTCTCGCCTTTTGTCACTTTCGTTGCCCGTAGCCAATACATATATAAAAATCACATTTTTATATTGTTGCTATGTATATAAAAATTATATTTTTATACTACTACTATATTGATAGAGATTTTTTATTTTTTTTACATCGATGTTCATATAATAAAGATTAGATTTTTATCACGCTATTCTCTATATAAAGATTTCGCCTTTTCAAATATAAAGATTTCGCCTTTTCAAATATAAAGATTTCGCCTTTTTATATATAAAGATTTCGCCTTTTTGTATATAAAGATTTCGCCTTTTTATATATAAAGATTTCACCTTTTTATTTCATCACTATAAAAATCACATTCTTATTTCAATATATATATAATAAAAATCAGATTTTTATTTCGACACATATATAAAGATAATATTATCATATTCTCTATTATATAAAAATTCTATTTTCAATACACTACTTTATAAAAATGGTATTTTTATATCTTCTATTATATAAAGATCATATTTTTAATACTCTACTTTAATAAAAATCATATTTTTATATCATTTCTTACATATAAAAGATTATATTTTTATCTCGCTTTCCCTATATAAAAATCTAATTTTTACTTTGCTACCTCACAAATGAAAATCTCATTTTATAAATCAAATTTTATAAATAAAAATCATAGCAGTTTTATTTATAAAAATCAAATCTTTCCGTTTTCAAAATTCGAATCTTTTTTTTGAATATAAAAATCATTTCTTTTAGAAAATAAAAATCATATTTTTATCATTCAAATCACTATATAAAAATCGTATATTTTCATGACTAAAAATTATATATTTTCATAACCAAAAAGTCAGATTTTTCATAGTAAAAAAACAAATACATAAAATTCAGAAAACTTACTGTATTCGATTAAGGAATGGGGGGTCTTCACTGCGTCGTCGGAAGTGCTCAAGGAGGGCGTCGGTCGCTGTCTCCCGCGGTGGCGAATTGATGGTGGGAGGCTCGCGCTCGTCGGATGTGGGTGCAGGGTAAGAGGCGACGATGTGCTTCATGGTGTCTCTCCATTCGATTTGGGGATTTGGGGGTTTCGGTTTTCATGTGGAAGGAAGGAACAGGGGAGGAGGAGGAGAACTAGGCAGAGGGGAGAGCGGGGCCAGGGGAAGAGCTGCTCCGCCTGAGCGTCGGCGGCGCAGGGGCGACGCGCACTCCTGGAGGCGCGGCTCCGATTGCTAGGGCACAGTCCTTTTTTATTTTTTATTTTTTTATTTTTGTTTGATCTGAATATAGGAGAGAGAGAGGGAGGTGAGGTGTTAATATATTTAATTATTTAATTATTTTTAAATCTTCTTTAAGTTGACTTTTAATCCGAACTCGAAACGAGACCCACCGACTGTCGTCCGTAGCGTTTTACCCACATTCCGAACACAATGGGATATGTATCGTAAGCTGATTCGACCGTTTCGATCGGTTTTCGTCAAAATCAACACATAACTCTATATATTGAATTTGAACGTGCATTTCAGTTTACTGGAGTCACATAGTAAACAGAAAAATTCTAGAGAAATATTTTCTAGCTTCTTATTGACGATATGGTCCTAATAAAACTAGTTTCGCCGAATTATGAGACCGTTTGAAAAATGGCCATTTTCCAGTCGATTAAAATCAACTGAAACTGGTCAAATGCATTTTCCTTCGCCATGCTCACATATTTATTCGAAAAATTATGAAATTTGGAATCTCGCAATCACTTGACATCACGGACCCAAAAAAAGTGGTTTCGTCGAAATCCGAGGTCGTTTGCAAAAATGGCTATTTTTAAGGGCCTGAATTCCATAGCGACTATTCTAAAATTTCAACTGGACATATCTTTTTTATCCCCGCTATGAAATTCCGATTTTTTGGGTTCGTTGGAAAGATATTTTCAATTAGATTCTAATATTTTTGGTTTCGCTAAAATCCAGTTTGTTTTGCACCCGGTACATTCAATTGAAGTTTGCAATCGAATTATTGAACTACTGCGCCATTTTCAATTCCTTTTATAATTAAAATAAAATTTTATATTCTAACGACGACGTATATAAATATATACGTTCGAATTATATTCAAAATAAATTTCTCGTTGATATTATTTAAAATAATTCATTTTAAATATTCGAAATTCATTAAATTTTCCCAAAACAAAAATTTTAAACTGGCCCAGATTTTTGGGTTGTTACAATCTCCCCCACTTAAAACTTTTCGTCCCCGAAAAGGAACAAAGTCGAAAGTGGTTTGATTAATCAACTATACGTTCGATCTGGCTTCCATTCTCCAACTTTTCAAATTCTGAGAATTTTCAAATTCTTCAAAAATTTGGCTAAAACCCGGAATTTTCGGAAAATTTCGCAATAACCTCCTTTGTACGTGGAGAGGTTTGGAAATTTATTGGGTCGTATTAGGTACCCAATAAATCCTAATAAGCATACACATATTTATAGTGATATATTCTGGTGTTTAAAGGGGAGCGTGTATTGATAATAACTCCAGAGAATAAATTCTCGTCACCCTGTCAAAGCCTGAGGTAGTGTGTATTTTAAATGTTCCAGAGGATAAATCCTCGTCACCTCATCCCATGTGGGAAATAAATAGTCCATGTGCCGTATCTAATAACTTGAGAGACATGATTATTGTCAACTCTAGACCCGTGTGGGGTTTTTATTAATCTAGCAATTTTATCGTTACTATTTTATATTGTCCATATCAGTCATCAATTCAACCTGTAAAATATAGTCATCGCCATACAAGCCTCTCGCTCGTATGGTAAATCTTCCACCTCGTCACACAAGCTCCAAATGCTTATGTGGTATATGATGAAGTATGCCTATCTTCCAGAAGTATGCTATGTAATGTAGTTCAAAATTAATTGTTGCTATCCTATGGCGATGTTTATTATTTCACACAGAATAACCAGCAATCCGCATCCAATGGCATTCACAGGAGTTGATATAATAATATTTCGCATCCAACTCATTAAGGTTTACCTATTTGTTAGGCACGAAAATAAAATCTTTACTCAACACCTATCCAATTTCGTGTTCAAACATATATAATGCACAAGTATATATTTCTAACTATTCTCTAATCAGTTCAATGTGTGATTTAATTGAATAAATTTGTTCTGGTTTTTATTGATGATATTCTAATCTTCTCTAAATCAAAGGCCGAAAAGGGACATAACAATGGAAGCCGAAAAGGAACGAAGCCGAAAGTTGTTTAACAAATCAACTCAACTTACATTATTTTGACTACGGCTTAAGTTCTTCAACTTTTCACTTTCTAAGAACTTTTCAAATTTTTTCAAAAATTTGGCTATCACCCTAAATTTTCAAAAAAAATCGCCATAACCTCCGCCGCACCGGGAGCAACGGGAAAATCCAGAAATTACCATATAGGCCTTCCGATCTCAAAAAGAAAAAGAAAAAGCCAGTCGGCTCATAAAATCATCATAACCGAAACAAATCAGTAAATTATAGTAAATATGTACCTATTTGTCGGGCAAACAAATTTTATTCTCTGCTTTAGCCTCCTTGCTATGACCCGTTCAATGTAAGTACATGTATATGCAAGCAAATGCGACCAATTTTCAATACAATTCAATATGTGATTCAATTAGGCGAAATGGTTCAAAATTATCAAACAAATAGACAAGCAACAAAAACATCAATCAATTAGTGGATTAACGTTTCAAATTCATAATTTTGATATATAAAAAAAATCATGTTTTTGATGCCAATTCACAACAAATAAATCTGTCTATATAGGTTTTGGTTCTCACACCAGCCTAATGAAAATATATAGAAATCACACCTTCGAAACACGAAAATAAATACTGGTGATGGCGCGCCATCATCGGAATCATCCCCGGGCAACTAGAGTGTGATCCTATATCTATCTAGTATATTAAAACTTCGAATATACGTTCATGACGCATATATGCAAAATCTTTATATACTCGATTGTCCAAATTCAAAATGAATAAATATTCAAATACGTTTAAGACGAATTAAATTTTCAAAACAAAATTCGTTTTCATTTGAAAAATATAATCTTCGCACTCGTTCTAGGATACTACTGATCATATCTCTAACGAGTCATTCTAATTGGGTATTACTAATCCAATATCCGATAAATTCTTTCGTATGGTTCTAATGTGTCTTGTTCTCGAGCTTTGTAAACCAAAGCTCTGATACCAAATGTAGTAACCCGTTACTTCCCCGTGAAGGAAAGAGTGGATACTTTGAGAACAACACACAAAAGAACGCAGACGGAAGAACATTTCATTGTTTATTACAACAATTCCATCAGAATACAAGAATATACAGAGTATGAATAAATATTATACAACAAAGAATATCAGAGATTTAAATACAGTATTGCAGCGGAAAAATAATACAAAACACAACTGAAAGTAATACACGGATATAGAGCTTTCCGAGCATCGTCCCAGATGTAAATCAGGATCCTGTGAATATAAATCTGCAAAACCAAAACTACTAGCTGCCCGTGTCAAAAATAGGGGCACCCAGAGTTTAGGTTAAAACAATAAACTCCAGGTCAGTCATGTGACTGGTGTGAGAACTAAAATAGTTATTTAAACTTTACTTTCAAAGAGAGTAATTCAAGGGACCACGCCGTATTACACGGAACGGGTTTCCTCCCAAGAATACCAGTGCATAGAATAAACAACGCAATGCTTTTTCGAAAAATGAAGCTATTATAAGACCCAGGTCCCATCACACAATGCAACGCAAGCCGGAGGATAGGGTTTTCCCTTATAACAACCAAACATGCTTGGTACGTTTAAAAACAAATCATTTGATACTATAATAAGTGTATTGTGTCAAAACAATTTCAATCATAAATATAAATCATAGACGACACAAGCGCCCCATCCCACTATGTCGCCATACTAGGCTCTACAAATAAAACCGAAATACACGTATTGGAAATTGGATTTCCGTCATGAGTCGAGGCAAGGGGCAAGCTCCTCTCCGATTCGAGACACACTAGCAAATGCCTCAGGACTACACACTCTGGGTAACCCCTGGGATCCTCCTAGACCGTTCCTCTCTTACGTTTGAGGATTAGTTATTCCTGAACACACGTTTCCCGGCCCTATAGGACCTATAATCGAGGCGCCTCGCATCCAAACCATAAAGGTGAAAAGTATATAAATGTCAGGGCTAGTAAGTCACTGACACCACCCATAGCTAGAAAGAAACGACGTGCACTCCTTGGGTCCTCATCACGTTTTTGACTCATACCGAGGTGTGAGGCTCGCGAATCCACGCTATACACAAAGCTGCCACGTAGGCCGTGCTTTGATCATCAACCACAAGACTTTGCTTTTCAGAAGAAGCCTTGATCCTTGCAACTCAGCATGCCACACAGGCAATTCATGCCATGCGATTGATATCTATCGATATATAACCTCTAAGCTCGTACGTCTAGAGAAGGGCGTTAAGCAAAAGAATAAATTCTCCGCCGCCAAACAGATATATATTTAACAAAAATCAATCAGCACAGAATAAAATCCAATGTCAGGCACACAATCCATTTAAAAGTTCGTTCTGGGTCTGAACGAAACCGGAGGCACTTTCCTCGCATATCCATCGATCTCCAAGTACGTCTGGACGACCACCAACTGATTCCATCATCTTGGGTATACAGCCCAATCAAGATCATCAGTAATCACCCAAACGATCTGAAGACTTCCGGTCTTCGACCACCGTCTTCATCTTCGACTTATGGTCGAATCGGTTATTCAGAATGGGTATAAACCCAGCCTTTCCGAACAACCCGCGTATATTAAAACGAATGTTACATAAACACAACATACGCCTCATTCCAATTTAGCAGCCACTAACCGTAAATCAACAAGAGAACAATTTCCCAAATATCAACCCCGAAGGCCGAAACCAACATCAGATCAATACCGAGGCAACCATTCTTCTTAGCTAACCTACACCTAGTTTCTAAATTTACTATTCTTAGGGAAAGGTTCCCATTAATTTTATCCAAGATAAACTCTTTGAATTTGTTGTTTAATCTTCCTTTGGATGTCACCAAATTATGGTTTTTCCAAACTAGTCGAGATTAGCGAACCGTACCGAAGTAATTATTTATTTTAATTCCCAATCCCAACCTATTCATCCCATGAAGCAAAACTAGTAATACTCCATATCTAACACCATGGTGTTATCGGTAAAATTAAATACCATTTCACGTTCAAATCTAATTAAAGATTTAACTATCGCTTTGGAGCAAAACTGGTAATACTCCATTCTTGCTTAATTTCTAAATTTGATAATTTAGATTATCAATTGACATTTCAATCTAATTGTAGATTCATTAAAACTCCCTTTTACTGGGTTAAAGAACTAATGTCTTTTTAAAACACAATTCACGACAAACCCAAATCACTTTCTATTTATTTATCAGGTTAAAGAACAAGTGTCATTTAAAACACCCTTCACGATAAACCCACAAATCAATTCTTATTTACAACCCATTTCAAATCCAATTTATTTATTTAAAAATAAATGGGTTTTAATTATAGTTCAAAACTAGTTCATTTCAATAAAAATCTATTTTTATTTTATTCAAATATGGAGGTTTTCATTCCAATTTTTCCCAAACCATTTCATATGATTTTACACAAATTATTGATATTTTTAATAATTTATCAAGGCCCGTACAGTCGATTTCCAACAACGGCCATCGAACTGCACTTACAACGACTTTTTCCAAATTTGATTTGGATGTATCTCCAAATCTAACCATTAGATTTCAAATTTCTAATATTCCTTAGAAAGCTCTTTTCGATACGAACCCAACGGTTCTGGTTTTAGGAGAATCCGACGGTCGGATCTCCTGTAATGTCCATTTGAAGTCAATGGTCGAAATTTACGAACTGCCGCGGCGTGGTGCGTTCTATTCACGCCATTATATTATATATATAATATATATAATATATATTTCATCGATTTCTATTCAAAACGAATTTTATGAATAGATTCCAATTTGTTTCAAAAAAAATTCAACCTTTATTTTAAATTCAAATCAAAATTTAATTTTCTATTATAAATCCGTTTTAAAATTCATTTCAATTCAATTCAAATTTCAATTCAATTTGAATTCATTTCAAATTCGTTTTCTATTCAAATCAAATTCAAATCGTTTTCTATTCAATTCAATTCAAATTCGTTTTCTATTTAATTCAAATTCAATTCGTTTTGTATTCAATTCAAATTCAATTCGTTTTCTATTCAATTCAAATTCAATTCGTTTTCTATTGAATTCAAATTCAATTCGTATTCTATTCAATTCAAATTAAATTCTCTTTCTATTCAATTCAAATTATAAAAAAGAATATATTCGATATAAATATCGTTCGCGTCAAAATAACGCATCTCTAATCAACACGGCTTTATATATTTCAATAACTTCGTTATTTTGTTCAACAAATGAATCTATATTTCTTTCAATACATGACTCTATATTTTTGTCAACACACGACTAATCTCAACGAATGAGTACTGTCCACGTATTCGTCGGGGGAATCGTGGGAGGCGGATCCAGATCCTCTCCTCCCCCGAACCCCCTCCTCTCCTATCCTTGGTGGACGTATCCCCCCATGCCCCCCTTGACCAAAGGGGGGTTCTTCTGTGCACTTTACGCCTTACTCCTACGTTTTGCGCAAGCGCAAAGCCGAACTGATGTACCCCCCTGCCCCGACCACCACCCCCCGGACTCGAAATGAAGGGTTCTATGTAATCTGTGAATTACAAGTTTCACATCTATTCACCAACCCCATATCAAACTCAATGAAAATTCGGGTTCAATCAAACTCAACAGGTCAAACTCAACAGGTCAGGTTAAACAAACAGGTCAGGTAACAACCAAAACCAAAACGTCTGATTGGAAATTTGAAAAGAGGGCCTTTGGGTACCCATTTTCGGTCATTCAGGGATATTTTTCCCTAAGCACAACGAGGGGAAAAATACTAAGTGGTTGTAGAAGGATATGAACCTCCCCTAAAGGGATGTGAATTTCCCTGATTTCAAATCAGACTCCAACCGTAAACTAGTAAGAGAAAGATTCCTAAATATTAACCCCGAAGGCTGAAACCAACATCAGATCAATATCCAAGAGACCACTCATCTTATCTATTTTCCAGTTAGTTTCTAATTTTTTATATGATAAAGATGTAAATTTTATTGTTAAAATATTTCGTTCAACACATGACTAATCTCGACGGGTGAGTACTGTCAACACATGAACCTTTATTTTATAATGTTCTTTATTTTCTAAATTGGAATGAGGCCCAATCAATTACCATATAAAGTTAATTATATGGATTCCATACAACAAATGTATATAATAGCAACGATACATAATTAACCATCATCTAAAGTGTAACACCCCGTAATTTTATAACATTAAAATTCACAAATTAAAGTATACTTAATTTTTAGAAAAGAATAAAGTGAAATGGGTTGCGCAGAGAAATATATATATATTGATATATATATATAAATTAAAAATTAAACAAATAAATATGCGAAAAAGTTCAAAACAGCGAATTGGGAGGGGGAATAACCGAACTGGCCCATTTTTGAGGTCGACCCAAGCACCACTGGGTCGACTAGGGGTTAATCCAGGGTGTTTGGCTGTCAACCCGTGGGCCGATTCGCTCAAATGCAAATTTTGCATTTGATTGATTTTCATGGTTCAGGGTTAATCTAATGGTCCTAAATAACTTCCTACACCTATAAATACATCCTAATCCTAACCCTAAACCTAATTAAATTTGGAACCAAAGCCGTCATACCGTCACCATGGAAATCAATGGAGCCACCGCCAACTAAGAAGGAAGAAAAGCTAATTCAATTCTAATTCTCTCAACCCTAAAGCAAAGCAAAACTCTCTCTTTTCTTCTCTAAATTGTGAGTATGATAGTCTTAACAAGATTATTATTATTTTAATTAGGTTAAGTCATGAATGGATTATGAGTGGATGATGTGAATTGTCATATATGTTGTTGTAAACCTTATGCTATCATGTATGTTATAAATTCTATGCTATGTGGTGATGATATCTTATATGTTGCAAATCATGCTATGATGATGTTATGTATATTGAAAGTTTGTAGGGTAAAGTTGTGATGAATTATACATGCTTTGAAATCATGATGCTATTGCCTATGCTAGTTACTTCATATCAATTAAATCATCATGTTTGGGTTATGTTGATCTATATGACAAGTTACACATGCAAGTTAGATTGATTAGAAAAGTTATGAACATATGCCATGACATCTCTTATGACACCTAGAATTATGCTATGACAGATATGATGCCATAAGCTAGTTCACACCATCATTATGTTGCCTAAAATCCCCATATGCAAGTTTATGTATAGATTTGGGCTATGGTCATATCATGTAAATTGTGACATTTAACAAGTTGACACCTTTTGATCCTTAACATGTGTAGTTTATGCAAGTTTCACCCCTATTATGATTAGATTTATTTTTATTGTCTATATGTTGTGGTAATTTGTCCTTGTGATACGTGTTAGACTATTCAAGTCTGACCTATATTATGCGTTGAATAAGCGAACGTATAAACGTGGGGTAGGGGTAATATTAAGGATTTGATAATAAAATGTTGGGGTGCAGTTGATATGATTTTGCATACCACGAGTGGATGACCATAATTGAGTCAATTTTGGGCATCAATAAAAGTGGACTTAATTAATAATTTGGATAGGGAATTATTAAAACTGTGGTAAAAGAATGAAAGTTGTCAATCAATGCTTAGGACACGAGGTTGGACGCGTTTGTGACGTAAACCTGCCCGGAACCGCCCGACAAATCCAGTGGTAACAAATGTCAGCCCAATGTAAGAGGTCCTAGGCCTAAACTAAAGCATAACAGTTGTAAAGACACGAGGTTAGACTCTTTTATGGTGTAAGACTGCCCGGACCCGCCCGGCAAATCCAGCTGCCATAAATGCCAGTCTAATGTGGGAGGTCTTTATGAGGTTATGGCCTGAATGAATTAAGAAATACTTAACCAGATAAACATGTAAGTTGGGACATGCGGGTTAAGTAGTTGCCTTGGGTGGCATGAGGAATCTAGTGGGTGCCCTTAGTGGTAGGTGAAATACGATTAGTAAGACTTAACCAAACACACATGTAAATGAACATTACCAAGGGGGTTAAGTGGGATATATTAATGACAAGCTTAGGAGGGTAGCTTGTGGGGGCCCATTTCAACCAGTAACCCAAACGTATCTTTGTGGGCTCTAACCAAGTCGAGGACGGGACACGCATACTAGGCTTGACTGTAAGAGGCCAAAACGGGGAGCGGTGGCAACTCAATTCCAACGGATTTCATATGCGTGTGTGGACCCGCGCTGGTAGGTAAGGCGTTGCTGCATTGTGTAGGTATAATCCGTGCATTCTCAAGTTGTATCGGGTTGCCACTTTAGTGGAGTGATACACCCCACCATGGGGCCAGCACGGGTATCTACGAGTAGGGAGCCGATCGAAAGTGGGTGTGGGGTACACCTGGTGGAGATAGGGGAAGACGACACCTATGTAGTCAGCAACGGGTACGTAAGGCTATTTATATGTTTCTGTGTGAAGCAAGTGGGATCAACCTTTAGGGTGACTGGTGCGGTGCAGTGCAGTAATGTGCGGTGCAGTGTAGTAACCATTCATTAGTAATTTGGTGTGCCTTTACCGTTACCTTTAACGTTATCTTTATCTGCTCATTCCATACCTAATAGTTCATAGACATTTACTTGTCTTCCAGCTTATGCCTTGGTCTAGTTATTTTAATAATAGTATTGTTAGAATTATCATACTCGCCAGACTTTATGTCTGACCCCCTGCATTTCTATCCTTTTTCCCCCTCCAGGTCCTCAGGTTGGGCCCAGCTCTAGTGGAGTTTGATTGGATTGCTTCATCTCTCTGGAAAGCATGGACCCTTGAAGTAAAGTGCAACTTGTTATCTTCTTTAATGGCTATTTGTGTAATGGGATTATGTATTTTGTTTTTGAAGATGGATAATGTACTTGACTCTGATTAATGGTTTTGTGATGTAATAAACATGTTTCCGCTGCAATAAAATGAAGTTTTAGTTTTCAAGTACTACTTATTATCTATCTTGTTGTAATTTTTCTGTTCTATATTCACTTATAACCTCCATGGAAGTTAATGCATTCCCTTCGTGAGTGACATTAAAGGACGTGGGGTGTTACACGTGGTATCAGAGCTAAAGGTTACCAGAACAGATAAAAATACTTTAGAAAAATAGTTATTTTTGGAAGAAATGTTTTCAAAAACATGTTTTAATGAGAAATTTAAAGAGGAAGTTTTTATGAAAAACATAATCCCCAAATAGCCATATATCTTTATCTTACGAATTCTCCATTTTGAATCTTTCCTTTTTCGTTTCAGCATGGCTGAAGATCTTAACCTACCTGACGGTGTAACGATACCAGGATGGTATAGGAGGCTGTTAGAGGCTAGGGCCGCCGCAGGTCCGGCCAATGTTCCTCCACCACCAGTTGCACCAATTCCTCCTCCTCCTCCTCCTCGCGTGGATACTTTTGCAAAGACGTGCAAGGAATTTAAAGCTATGGGTGGAAAACACTTTCAAGGGTCAGAAACATTTGTGGAAGCTAGAGATTGGCTTAAGGAGGTGGAAGAATTGCTGGAAATCTTTGAAGTGGAAGAAGGGAGGAGAGTTAGATTAGCGGCTTGGCTAATGAAGGGAGAGGCCTCGTTTTGGTGGGAGGTCACTATTGGGGAGCGTCCTGTTGATTCTTGGGCGGATTTCAGACGTAGGTTCGAGGCTCTAAGGTTCTTGACATTAAAGCCAGGAAGCTCATCAGTGAAGGAATATGTCAACAAATTTAATTAGCTAGCAAGGTTTGGCTTGGACTTAGTGAACATGCCGGAGAAGAAGGCTCTAAGGTTCGTGAATGGCTTGAATGAACCATTGCAAGGGTTGGCCATGACCCACATCCCTATGGGGCCACCTTTGAGAAGCTAGTAGAAATGGCGCTCATGCACGAGGAGAAAAGTGCTAAAGCTGATAAGGCACCCGAGAAGAAAGGGGATCAGAAGAAACCCCAACAGCAAAAAAAGAAGGGTGGTAAAGACAATAATGGCAAGGGAAAGAAGAAATGCTTTAACTGTGGGACCCCAGGCCATCTCAGCAAGGACTGCCGAAAGAAAAAGAAGACTGGCTGTTTTCATTGTGGCGATGCAGGACATCTAGTGAAGGACTGCCCAAGGAAGGGGTAGAGGGCAGGGGCTACCTCGGGAGGACAGGTGCAGGCTCTTATAGCACCAGCGCAGGCAAGGGGACAAGTTCAGGCTCTCGCGGTCCCACCGCTGCAAGAAAGAGGTAGAACCATTACTGTTGAAAGCTTAGTTTTTCTGTTTGATCAACCTGTCTGTACCTTATTCGATTCGGGCGTATCGCATTTGTTTACTTCTTCATTATTAGTTGAATCACTGCACTTAAACACCAGTTTAGTAGAGGATCCCTTAGTTGTTTCGAATCCAATTGGGGGCTCAGCTCATTTGTCCATGATGTGTTTGGATTTGAAAATTTCTATACTTAGCATTGAGTTTCGATTTGATGCTTATGTGTTGGGCTTCACGGGCTATGGGCTAATTTTAGGAATGGATTGGTTATCCAGAAATGGGGTCGTTCTTGATTGTGAAAGGAGTGTAGTTAGGCTCGTGACTCGCCTTGGCAACGCTCTCAAAATCTTTTGTAATCCCATTGATTCCGTTATGCTAAGTTATTTAGAATCGCTTGACGCGTCCGAGGAAAATCTACAATCTGTTAGAGTGGTCCGAGAATATTCGGATGTGTTTGAGGAGGTGAAGGGCTTACCTCCGAAGCGGGAGATAGATTTTCGAATGTATCTTGTGGATAATGCGAAACCAGTATCTTTGCCAGTACGCCACATGGCTCCACGTGAAAGGAGGGAACTCGATAAGCATGTGAAGGAGTTGCTTGAGAAGGGGTTCATAAGACGAAGCATCTCGGAGTGGGGTGCTCCAATAGTATTTGCCACGAAGGCAGATGGGTCCCTTAGACTTTGTGTGGACTATAGAGAACTTAATAAACTTACTTAGAAGAACATACACCCACTGCCGAGGATTGACGATCTCTTTGATCAGTTACTTGGCGCCTCAGTGTTTCCGCAGTTGGACTTGGCCACGGGTTTCCATCAGTTGAGAGTGGCTGAGGATAGCATAGACAAGACTGCCTTTAGGACTCTGGATGGTTTCTATGAATGGCTAGTGATGCCCTTCGGTTTGACAAACGCCCCCACATACTTTGTTGATCTGATGAGTAGGGTGTTTAGGGAGTACCTTAACAAATTTGTGGTAGTCTTTGTGGACGACATCTTGATCTTTTCTAAGGATGAAGAAGAGCATGCCCTACATCTTAGGGAAGTGTTGGAGACTCTTCGAGCGCATAGCCTTAAGGCTAAATTTTATAAGTGTCACTTCTAGAGGAAGGAAGTACGGTTCTTAGGGCACGTGGTTTCCAAAGAAGGGATAGCATTGGATCCTGCGAAGGTGGTGGCCATCCAAGATTGGAAGGTTCCTAAAAATGCTACCGAAGTGAGAAGTTTCTTGGGGTTGGCTGGCTACTATAGGAAGTTTATCAAAGACTTCGCAAAGATATCAGCTCCATTGGCACGCTTGACGAAGAAGAACCTAGTTTTCACATGGGACGTAGATTGTGATGATGCGTTCCAACGTTTGAAGAGAGCTTTGACCTCAGCCCCAGTCTTAGTACTGCCAGACGGGAGTAAGCCATTTACCATATATACTGATGCTTGTGGGACAGGACTAGGCGCAGTCTTAATGCAAGAGGGTAGGGTAATAGCCTATGGTGGAAGGCAGTTGAGAGCGCACGAGAAAAATTGTCCTACACATGACCTAGAGTTGACCGCTATTGTTTTCGCGCTTAAGTCTTGGCGTCATTATCTTCTTGGCGAGAAATTCGAATTATTCACTGACCACAAATCGCTAAAATATTTATTCTCTCAGAAGGACTTGAACTTAAGGCAGCAAAGGTGGATGGAGTTCTTGGCGTCCTACGACTTCGAGATAGCATATACCCCTGGCAAGGGTAACGTAGTGGTCGATGCCTTAAGTAGAAAAAGATTATCCTTAAGTCCTTTGTTTGTTGAGCGACGAAGTTTAGAGTTCATCTCTATGTTTGATTTTAGACCTTCCGTTGACTTCGTACCCGGTTTGCTAGCATCCTTGGAGGTCAGACCTACGCTTTTGGGACGGATTGGCGAGGCACAACGAGACGACCTGCAGTTGGTTGAGTTAGTTGAAAAGCTCAAAGGAGGGTAGTCATCAAGCCATCTCTGTAGGTATACCCTAGATGATAAGAGTTGGTTACGTAGGGACGGTAGACTTTGTGTACCAAAATACGATGACCTAAGGAAGACTATTCTTGACGATGCACATCGTTCGAAAATGACCATTCATCCCGGCGGGGACAAGATGTACAAAGACATGAAGCGAGTTTTCTTTTGGGCCGGCATGAAGAAAGATGTGGCTGGGTATGTCGCTAGATGCTTGGTTTGCCAACAAGTAAAAGCGGAGCAAAAGAAACCCGGTGGGTTGCTTCACCCATTGGAGGTTCCACTATGGAAGTCGGAAAGTGTCTCGATGGATTTTGTGGATGGATTACCGCGATCAAGGAAGGGTAATACGGAGATTTGGGTTACAGTAGATAGACTTACTAAGAGCGCCCATTTCATTCCCGTGAAGAGTAAGAGGACCGCTCAATGGTTAGCTTCTGTATACGTCCAAAAAATAGTTCGTTTGCACGGTGTTCCTTCTAGCATAGTGAGCGACCGCGATCCTATTTTTACTAGCGAATTTTGGAGAAGCTTGCAAGAGGCGGTAGGGACTCAGTTATGTTTGAGCACCACATATCATCCTCAGACGGACGGCCAGACCGAGAGGGTGAATCGCATTCTAGAGGATCTTTTGAGGCTATGTATCCTAGACTTTGGGGGTACATGGGAAGAGCATCTTCCGTTGGTGGAGTTCGCATATAATAACAGCTTTCAGTCTAGCATTGGTATGGCACCATTCGAAGCTCTTTATGGACGGCCGTGTCGTTCGCCTACATGTTGGTGGGAGTCTGCGGACAAGATCTTACTTGGGCCCGATATGATTAGAGAGACTTCAGACAAGATCGACTTGATTCGAAGAAGGATGAAAGCAGCGCAAGATAGGCAGAAATCATATGCGGATAAGAGAAGGACGGATCTTGAATTTGAAGTTGGGGACATGGTCTTTGTCAAAGTGTCTCCATTACGAAACGTAGTTCGCTTTGGGTCCGTTGGGAAGTTAGCACAAGGGTTTGTAGGGCCGTTTCCTATTAAGGAAAGAATTTGACAGATGGCGTATAGAGTGGAGTTGCCAGAGAGACTTAGTGGTGTACACGACGTATTCTATGTGTCACATTTGAAGAAATGCTTGCACGAGACCGCGGAGGTGGTAGAGCCGAACTTGGTTAGAGAGGTGGAGATAGAGCGTGACGCGACGATTCGACGAGCTCCTACATGCATTCTTGGGTCAGAGATTAAGAAGCTGAGAAATCGAGAGGTCAGACTAGTCAAAGTACAATGTGGAGACGACGAGGGCAACGCTACTTAGGAGACAGAAGAGAAGATGCGTTCGCGATACCCTTTTGTTTTCTAGGGTATGTCTTTTAATTTCTCCTTTATCACTTAGCTTGTACTTATCTTACCTTTAGAGTATCCTCTCGTTATTATCTTTGACCTTTAGTTAGGATCATCCTATGGTTGAAACAAGTGTTTGAGACATGTTATGTATGATGAATGCAAAGTGGATGCAAGTGTTTGCTAGTGGTTGCTCGTGGACGCATATACACACACTATTAGCCACTAGATCGGCTCAATCACTTCATACTGCATACTGCATATAAAAGCCTGTATTGAGTAAAATGGATGTATGATGATTTTTTAATCATATGGATGCTGCATTCAGATGATGATTGTGCACGCATATAGAGATAATATGTAGCATTAAGGAACTTTTGCATACATAATGGACGCATGGCACTATCATGGTTTGCATTAAGGAGGTCAACTGAATCAGTGGACCGCCTGATTTTGCATTAGATAAGGACATATACACACACTTTGCATTTAAACATGAAAGCATTAGAAGTATATAAGGACACTGGATGCCTGTGTTTGATGGTTGAGTAGATGGTTGTTTGGATGTTAGGATATACAGTCTTCTTGACTTGAAGATTTCGGGGACGAAATCCTTGAAGGAGGGGAGAATGTAACACTCCGTAATTTTATAACATTAAAATTCACAAATTAAAGTATACTTAATTTTTAGAAAAGAATTAAGCGAAATGGGTTGCGCAGAGAAAAATATATATATATATATATTGATATATATATAAATAAAAATTAAAAATTAAATAAATAAATATGCGGAAAAGTTCAAAACAGCGAATTGGGAGGGGGAATAACCGAACCGGCCCATTTTTGAGGTCGACCCAAGCCCTGCTGGGTCGACTAGGGGTTAATCCAGGGTATTTGGCTATCAACCCGTGGGCCGATTCGCTCAAATGCATATTTTACATTTGATTGATTCTCATGGTTCAGGGTTAATCTAATGGTCCTAAATAACTTCCTACACCTATAAATACATCCTAATGCTAACCCTAAACCTAATTAAAATTGGAACCAAAGCCGTCATACCGTCACCATGGAAATCAATGGAGCCATCGCCAACTAAGAAGGAAGAAAAGCTAATTCAATTCTAATTCTCTCAACCCTAAAGCAAAGCAAAACTCTCTCTTTTCTTCTCTAAATTGTGAGTATGATAGTCTTAATAAGATTATTATTATTTTAATTAGGTTCAGTCATGAATGGATTATGAGTAGGTGATGTGAATTGTCATATATGTTGTTGTAAACCTTATGCTATCATGTATGTTATAAATTCTATGCTATGTGGTGATGATATCTTATATGATGCGAATCATGCTATGATGATGTTATGTATATTGAAAGTTTCTAGGCTAAATTTGTGATGAATTATACATGCTTTGAAATCATGATGCTATTGCCTATGCTAGTTAGTTCATATCAATTAAATCATCATGTTTGGGCTATGTTCATCTATATGACAAGTTACATATGCAAGTTAGATTGATTAGAAAAGTTATGAACATATGCCATGACATCTCTTATGACACCTAGAATTATGCTATGACATGTATGATGTCATAAGCTTGTTCACACCATCATTATGTTGCCTATAAACCCCATATGCAAGTTTATGTATAGATTTGGCTATGTTCATATCATGTAAATTGTGACATTTAACAAGTTGACACCTTTTGATCCTTAACATGTGTAGTTTATGCAAGTTTCACCCCTATTATGATTAGATTTATTTTTATTGTCTATATGTTGTGGTAATTTGTCCTTGTGCTATGTGTTAGACTATTCAAGTCTAGCCTATATTATGCGTTGAATAAGCAAACGTATAAACATGGGGTAGGGGTAATATTAAGGATTTAATAATAAGATGTTGGGGTGCAATTGTTATGATTTTGCATACCATGAGTGGATGACCATAATTGAGTCAATTATGGGCATCAATAAAAGTGGACTTAATTAATAATTTGGATAGGGAATTATTAAAACTGGGGTAAAAGATTGAAAGTTGTCAATCAATGCTTAGGACACGAGGTTGGACTCGTTTGTGACATAAACCTGCCCGGAACCGCCCGGCAAATCCAGTGGTCACAAATGTTAGCCCAATGTGAGAGGTCCTAGGCCTAAACTAAAGCATAATAGTTGTAAAGACACGAGGTTAGACTCTTTTATGGTGTAAGACTGCCCGGACCCGCCCGACAAATCCAACTGCCATAAATGCCAATCTAATGTGAGAGGTCTTTATGAGGTTATGGCCTGAATGAATTAAGAAATACTTAACCAGATAAACATGTAAGGTGGGATATGGGGGTTAAGTAGGTGCCTTGGGAGGCATGAAGAATCTAGTCGGTGCCCTTAGTGGCAGGTGAAATACGATTAGTAAGACTTAACCAAACACACATGTAAATGAACATGACCAAGGGGGTTATGTGGGATATATTAATGACAAGCTTAGGAGAGTAGCTTGTGGGGGCCCATTTCAACCAGTAACCCAAACGTATCTTTGTGGGCTCGACCCAAGTCGAGGACGGGACACACATACTGGGCTTGACTATAAGAGGCCAAAATGGGGAGCGGTGGCAACGCAAGTCCAACGGGTTTCATATGCGTGTGTGGACTCGGGCTGGTAGGTAAGACGTTGTTACATCGTGTAGGTATAAGCCATGCATTCTCAAGTTGTATCGGGTTGCCACTTTAGGGGAGTGATACACCCCACTGTGGGGCCAGCACGGGTATCTACGAGTAGGGAGCCGATCGAAAGTGGGTAGTGGGGTACACCTAGTGGAGATAGAGGCCGACGACACCTATGTAGTCAGCTAGGGGTACGTAAGGCTATTTATATGTTTCTATATGAAGCAAGTGGGATCAACCTTTAGGGTGACTGGTGCGGTGCAGTGTAGTAATGTTCGGTGCGGTGTAGTAATCATTCGTTAGTAATTAGGTGGGCCTTTACCGTTACCTTTAACGTTATCTTTCACGTTATCTTTATCTGCTCATTCCATACCTAATAGTTCATAGACATTTACTTGTCTTCCAGCTTATGCCTTGGTCTAGTTATTTTAATAATAGTATTGTTAGAATTATCATACTCGCCAGACTTTATGTCTGACCCCCTCCATTTCTATCCTTTTCCCCCTCCAAGTCCTCAAGTTGGGCCCAGCTCTAGTGGAGTTTGATTGGATTACTTCATCTCTTTGGAAAGCTTGGACCCTTGAAGTAAAGTCCAGCTTGTTATCTTCTTTAATGGCTATTTGTGTAATGGGATTATGTATTTTGTTTTTGAAGATGAATAATGTACTTGACTCTGATTAATGGTTTTGTGATGTAATAAACATGTTTCCGCTGCAATAAAATGAAGTTTTAGTTTTCAAGTACTACTTATTATCTGTCTTGTTGTAATTTTTCTGTTCTATATTCACTTATAACCTCCATGGAAGTTAATGCATTCCCTTTGTGAGTGACATTAATGGACGTGGGGTGTTACACAAAGTGCACTATATTGTATAACCATCGAATATAGATATCTAGCGCTTATAACAACCCGTCAATCAATCGATCGACATACAACTAATTATTGAGATTAGTGTATGTCATAAATTATCCCAATACCCGTGTGGGGTTTCAAATCAACAAACACAGATTTTATTTGTGCAATTGGGCGATGTGTAAAATTTATCGTCCCAATCAATGTCAGTCAAATTAGTGTATATGAACAAATCGGTCGATTTGTTTATAAATATTCATTTATTCACTTTCACGTTAAAAATTATATTTTTAATGATAATTAATTAATTTCAACACATGACTATATTTCGTTATCTATTTCACATCAACTTCACAAACAAATTTCACAACACATCAATCAAACAAACAAGCCATCCATGGTCTTTGGATGATGGGTGTCGGGTGCTGCTAAGAACCGTCTCCATCCTAGTGTGTGTATATATATATATAACTAGAAAGAAATTTAGAGTGAGAAGTTCTCACCAATAGCTAAACCAAACTCCACGACTCTTCTTATGTAGAAAAATCTTGTTGTTCTCGCCTTTTGTCACTTTCGTTACCCGTAGCCACTACATATATAAAAATCACATTTTTATATTGTTGCTATGTATATAAAAATTATATTTTTATACTACTACTATATAGATAGAAATTCAATTTTTTTTTACATCGATGTTCATATAATAAAGATTAGATTTTTATCACGCTATTGTCTATATAAAGATTTCGCCTTTACAAATATAAAGATTTCGCCTTTTCAAATATAAATATTTCACCTTTTCAAATATAAAGATTTCGCCTTTTCAAATATAAAGATTCCGGCTTTTTATATATAAATATTTAGGCTTTTTATATATAAAGATTTCGCCTTTTTATATATAAAGATTTCGCCTTTTTATTTCATCACTATAAAAATCACATTCTTATTTCTATATATATATATATATATATATATATATATATATATATATATATATATAATAAAAATCAGATTTTTTATTTCGACACATATATAAAGATAATATTATCATATTCTCTATTATATAAAAATTCTATTTTCAATACACTACTTTATAAAAATAGTATTTTTATATCTTCTATTATATAAAGATCATATTTTTAATACTCTACTATAATAAAAATCATATTTTTATATCGTTTCTTACATATAAAAGATTATATTTTTATCTCGCTTTCCCATATATAAAAATCTAATTTTTACTTTGCTACCTCACAAATGAAAATCTCATTTTATAAATCAAATTTTATAAATAAAAATCATGGCAGCTTTATTTATAAAAATCAAATCTTTCCGTTTTCAAAATTCGAATCTTTTTTTTTTTAATATAAAAGTCATTTCTTTTAGAAAGTAAAAAATCATATTTTTATCATTCAAATCACTATATAAAAATTGTATATTTTCATGACTAAAAATTATATATTTTCATAACCAAAAAGTCAAATTTTTCATAGTAAAAAAACAAATATATAAAATTCAGAAAACTTACTGTATTCGATTAAGGAATGGGGGGTCTTCACTGCGTCGTCGGAAGTTCTCGAGGAGGGCATCGGTCGCTATTTCCCACGGTGGCGAACTGATGGTGGGAGGCTCGCGCTCGTCGGATGTGGGTGCAGGGTCAGAGGCGACGGTGTGCTTCACGGTGGCTCTCCATTCGATTTGGGGATTTGGGGGTTTCGGTTTTCGCGTGGAAGGAAGGAACAGGGGAGGAGGAGAACTAGGCGAAGGGGAGAGCGGGGCTAGTGCAGGAGCTGCTCCGCCTGAGCGTCGGCGGCGCAGGGGCGACGCGCCCTCCTGGGGGCGCGACTCCAATCGCTAGGGCACTGTCCTTTTTTTATTTTTTATTTTTTTACTTTTGTTTGATCTGAATATAGGAGAGAGAGAGAGGGAGGTGAGGTGTTAATATATTTAATTATTTAATTATTTTTAAATCTTCTTTAAGTTGACTTTTAATCTGAACTCGAAACGAGACCCACCGACTGTCGTCCCTAGCGTTTTACCCACATTCCGAACACAATGGGATATGTATCGTAAGCTGATTCGACCGTTTCGATCTGTTTTCATCAAAATAAACATATAACTCTATATATTGAATTTCAACGTGCATTTCAATTTTCTGGTGTCACATACTAACCAGAAAAATTCCAGAGAAATATTTTCTAGCTTCGTATTGACGATACGGTCCTAACAAAACTAGTTTCGCCGGATTCTGAGACCGTTTGAAAAATGGCCATTTTCCAGTCGATTATATCAACTGAAAATAGTCAAATGCGTTTTCCTTCGCCACGCTCACATATTGATTCGAAAAATTTTGAATTTTGGAATCTCGCAATCACTTGACATCACGGACCCAACAAAAGTGGTTTCGTCGAAATCCGAGGTCGTTTGCAAAATGGCTATTTTAAGGGCCTGAATTCCATAACGACTATTCTGAAATTTCAACTGGACATATCTTTTTTATCCCTGTTATGAAATTCCGATTTTTCGGATTCGTTGGAAAGCTATTTTCAATTAGATTCTAATATTTTTGGTTTCGCTAAAATCCGGCTTGTTTTGCACCCGGTACATTCAATTGATGTTTGAAATCGAATTATCGAACTACCGCGCCATTATCAATTCCTTTCATAATTAATATAAAATTTTATATTCTAACGACGACGTATATAAATATATACGTTCGAATTATATTCAAAATAAATTTCTCGTCGATATTATTTAAAATAATTCATTTTAAATATTCAAAATTCATTAAATTTGCCGAAACAAAAGTTTTAAACTAGCCCAGATTTTTGGGTTGTTACATTACCCCTATTTTTTAACTACTGTGAAGGGTTAGTTTTTGCAACACCAAATCCAAACGAATCATCATCTTTCATATTTGTCGATCTACCCCTACTATGCTTAATCTACAACTGCTTATTTTAATACTTCAAAATAGCTATTCTTTTTAATCCTACTCCTGATTCTCTAAATAGCATTAATTCCAACAATAACTTCTATTTTTAAACTTGTGTAATGGGTTGGTTTTTGCAGCACCCAGTTCAAATGGTTCATCATCTCCCATATTTATCGATCTACCCCTACTATGCTTAAACTACACCAACTTCTCTTAATACTTCAAAACAATTACCCCTATTTTTTAACAACTGTGAAGGGTTGGTTTTTGCAGCACCAAATCCAAACGAATCATCATCTTTCATATTTGTCGATCTACCCCTACTATGCTTAAGCAACCCCTACTTCTCTTAGTACTTCAAAACAGCCATTCTTTATAATCCTACCCCTAATTCTCTAAACAACCCTTCCTTCCAACAATTACCCTTATTTTTTGACTATTGCGAAGGGTTGGTTTTTGAAGCACCCAATCAAAATGATTCATTATTTTTCATATTTGTCGATATACCACTACTATGATTAAACTACCCCTACTTCTCTTAATACTTCAAAACAGCTATTCTTTTTAATCATACCCCTAATTCTCTAAATAGCCCTTACTTCCAACAATTACCCCTATTTTTTAACTACTACGAAGGGTTGGTTTTAGCAGCACCCAATCCAAATGATTCATCATCTTTCATATTTGTTGATCTACCCCTACTATGCTTAAACTACCCCTATTTCTCTTAATACTTCAAAACAGTTACCCCTATTTTTTAACAATAATGACAGGTTGGTTTTTGCAGCACACAATCCAAACGATTCATCGTATTTCATATTTGTGGATCTACCCCTACTATGATTAAACTACCACTACTTCACTTAATACTTAAAACAACCCTTTTTTTTAATCCTACCCCTAATTCTATAAATAGACCTTACTTCTAACAATTACCCCTATTTTTTAACTATTGTGAAGAGCTGGTTTTTTCAGCACCCAATCCATATGATTCATCATATTTCATATTTGTCAATCAGCCCCTACTATGCTTAAACATCGTCTACTTCTCCTATTACTTCAAAATAGCCCTTCTTTTTAATCCTACCCCTAATTCTCTAAATATCCCTTATTTTGATAATTACCCCTATTTTTTAACTACTGTGAAGTGTTGGTTTTTACAGCACCCAATCCAAACGATTCATAATCTTTTATATTTGTCGATCTACCCCTATTATTCTTGAACTACACCTACTTCTCTTAATACTTCAAAACAACCCTTTTTTTTAATCCTACCACAAATTATCTAAATATCCTTCATATCCAACAATTACCCCTATTTTTTAACTAATGTGAAGTGTTGGTTTTTGCAGCACCCAATCCAAAGGATTCGTCATCTTACATATTTGTCGATCTACCCCTACTATGCTTAAACTACCCCTACTTCTCTTAATACTTCAAAACAGTTACCCCTATTTTTTAACTACTGTAAAGGGTTGGTTTTTGTATCACACAATCCAAACGATTCATCATCTTTCATATTTGCCGATCTACCCCTACTATGCTTTAACACCCCTACTTGTCTTAATACTTTAAAACAACCCGTCTTTTTAATCATACCCCGAATTCTCTACGCAGTCCTTCCTTCCAACAATTACCCATATTTTTTAACTATTGTGTAGGGTTAGTTTTTGAAGCACCTAATCTAAATGATTCATAATCTTTCATATTTGTCGATCTACCCCTACTTGGCTTAAACTACTCTAACTTGTCTTCATACTTCAAAACAGACCTTCTTTATAATCCTAGCCCTAATTCTCCAAATAGCCCGTACTTCCAAAAATTACGCCTATTTTTTACTATTGTGAAGGGTTGGTTTTGGCAGCACCCAATCCAAATGATTCATAATGTTTCATATTTGTTGATCTACCCCTACTTTGCTTAAACTACCCCTACTTCTCTTAATACTTCAAAACAACCATTCATTTTAATCCAACCCCGAATTCTCTGAATAGCCCTTAATTCCAACCATTGCCCCTATTTTTCAATTACTGTGAAGGGTTGGTTTTTGCAGCACCCAATCCAAACGATTCATCATCTTTCACGTTTGTCGATCTACCCCTACTGTGCTTAAACTACACCTACTTCTATTAATACTTCAAAAAAACCCTTTTTTTAATCTTACTCCTAATTCTCTAAATAGCCCTTACTTCTAAAAATTACCCCTATTTTTTAGCTTCTGTGAAGGGACAGTTTTTGTTGCACCCAATCCTAATGATTCATTGTCTTTCATATTTGTCGATCTACCCCTGCTATGCTTAAACTACCCCGACTTCTATTAATACTTCAAAACAGCCCCTCTTTTTAATCCTACCTCGAATTCTCTAAATTGCCCTTACTTCCAATGTGAAGGATTGGTTTTTCCAACACCCAATCCAAACGATTAATCATCTTTCATATTTGTCGATCTACCCCTACTTTTCTTAATACTTCAAAACAACCCTTCTTTTTAATTGTATTCCTAATTCTCTAAATTGCACTTCCTTCAAAAAATTACCCCTATTTTTTAACTTCTGTGATGGGTTGATTTTTGCAGCACCCAATCCAAACGATTCAAAATCTTTCATATTTGTCGATCTACCCCTACTACGCTTAAACTACACATATTTCTCTTAATACATCAGAACAGTTCTTCTTTTTAATCCTACCCGTAATTCTCTAAATAGCCTATACTTCCAACAATTACGCCTATCTTTTTACTACTTTGAAGTGTTGGTTTTCGCAGCACCCAATCCAAACGATTCATAATCTTTCATATTCGTCGATCTACCCCTACTATGCTTAAACTACCCCTACTTATCTTAATACTTCAAAATATTCCTTTTTAATCCTAGCCCTAATTCTCTAAGTAGCCCTTACTTCCAACAGTTACCCCTATTTTTTAACTATTGTGAAGGGTTGGTTTTTGCAGCACCTAATCTAAATGATTCATAATCTTTCATATTTGTCGATCTACCCCTAATATGCTTAATCTACAACTGCTTATTTTAATACTTCAAAATAGCTATTCTTTTTAATCCTACTCCTAATTCTCTAAATAGCATTAATTCCAACAATAACTTCTATTTTTAAACTTGTGTAATGGGTTGGTTTTTGCAGCACCCAGTTCAAATGGTTCATCATCTCTCATATTTATCGATCTACCCCTACTATGCTTAAACGACACCAACTTCTCTTAATACTTCAAAACAATTACCCCTATTTTTTAACAACTGTGAAGGGTTGGTTTTTGCAGCACCCAATCCAAACGATTCAACATATTTCATATTTGTAGATCAACCCCTACTATTCTTGAACTACCCCTTCTTCTCTTAGTACTTCAAAATAGCCATACTTTATAATCATACCCCTAATTCTCTAAATAGCCCTTACATCCTACAATTACCCTTATTTTTTAACAACTGTGAAGAATTGGATTTCGCAGCACCCAATCCAAATGATTCATCATCTTTCATATTTGTCAATCAGCCCCTACTATGCTTAAACTACCCCTACTTCTTTTAGTACTTCAAAACAACCCTTCTTTTTAATCCTACCCCTAATTCTCTAAACAACCCTTCCTTCCAACAATTACCCCTATTTTTTAACTACGGTGAAGGGTTGGTTTTTGAAGCACCCAATCAAAATGATTCATAATGTTTCATATTTGTCAATATACCACTACTATGATTAAACTACCCCTACTTCTGTTAATACTTCAAAACAGCTATTCATTTTAATCCTACCCCTAATTCTCTATATAGCCCTTACTTCCAACAAATATCCCTATTTTTTAACTACTGCGAAGGGTTGGTTTATGCAGCACACAATCCAAATGATTCGTCATCTTTCATCTTTGTCGATCTACCCCTACAATGCTCAAACTACTCCTACCTCTCTTAATATTTCAAAATAACCCTTCTTTTTAATCTTACCCCTAATTGTCTAAATAACCCTTACTTCCAACAATTACCCCTAATTTTTAACCGCTGTGAAGGGTGGGTTTTTGCAGCACCCAATCCAAATGATTCATCGTCTTTCATATTTGTCGATCTATTGCTACTATGCTTAAACTAACCCTACTTCTCTTGACACTTCAAAAAAGTTACCCCTATTTTTTAACTACTGTGAAGGGTTGGTTTTTGTAGCACCAAATCCAAATGAATCATCATCTTTCATATTTGTCGATCTACCCCTACTATGCTTAAGGAACCCCTACTTCTCTTAAAACTTCAAAACAACCATTCCTTTTAATCCTACCCCTAATTGTCTAAACAACCCTTCCTTCCAACAATTACCCCTATTTTTTAACAACTGTGGAGGTTTGGTTTTTGAAGCACCCAATCAAAATGAATCATTATCTTTCATATTTGTCGATATACTACTATTATGATTAAACTACCCCTACTTCTCTCAATACTTCAAAACAGCTATTCTTTTTAATCCTACCACTAATTCTCTAAATAGCTCTTACTTCCAACAATTACCCCTATTTTTTAACTACTACGAAGGGTTGGTTTTAGCAGCACCCGATCCAAATGATTCATCATCTTTCATATTTGTCGATCTACCCCTACTATGCTTAAACTACCCCTATTTCTCTTAATACTTCAAAACAGTTACCCCTATTTTTTAACAAAAATGACGGGTTGGTTTTTGCAGCACACAATCCAAACGATTCATCATATTTCATATTTGTGGATCTACCCCTACTACGATTAAACTACCACTACTTCACTTAATACTTAAAACAACCCTTTTTTTTAATCCTACCCCTAATTCTATAAATAGACCTTACTTCTAACAATTACCTCTATTTTTTAACTATTGTGAAGAGCTGGTTTTTTCAACACCCAATCCATATGATTCATCATCTTTCATATTTGTCGATCAGCCCCTACTATGCTTAAACATCGCCTACTTCTCCTATTACTTCAAAATAGCCCTTCTTTTTAATCCTACCCCTAATTCTCTAAATATCCCTTATTTTGACAATTACCCCTATTTTTTGACTACTGTGAAGGGTTGGTTTTTACGGCACCCAATCCAAACGATTCATCAACTTTTATATTTGTCGATCTACCCCTATTATTCTTAAACTACACCTACTTCTCTTAATACTTCATAACAGCCCTTTTTTTAATCCTACCACAAATTATATAAATATCCCTCATATCCAATAATTACCCCTATTTTTTAACTACTGTGAAGTGTTGGTTTTTGCAGCACCCAATCCAAAGGGTTCGCCATCTTACATATTTGTCGATCTACCCCTACTATGCTTAAACTACGCCTACTTCTCTTAATACTTCAAAACAGTTACCCTATTTTTTAACTACTGTAAAGGATTGGTTTTTGTATCACACAATCCAAACGATTCATCATCTTTCATATTTGTCGATCTACCCCTACTATGCTTAAACAACCCCTACTTCTCTTAATACTTTAAAACAACTCATCTTTTTAATCATACCCCTAATTCTCTACACAGCCCTTCCTTCCAACAATTATCCATATTTTTTAACTATTGTGTAGGGTTAGTTTTTGAAGCACCTAATCTAAATGATTCATAATCTTTCATATTTGTCGATCTACCCGTACTATGCTTAAACTACCATTACTTGTCTTAATACATCAAAACAAACCTTCTTTATAATCCTACCCCTAATTCTCTAAATAGCCCGTAATTCCAAAAATTATGCCTATTTTTTACTATTGTGAAGGGTTGGTTTTTGCAGCACCCAATCCAAATGATTCATAATGTTTCATATTTGTTGATCTACCCCTACTTTGCTTAAACTACCCCTACTTCTCTTAATACTTCAAAACAACCATTCATTTTAATCCTACCCCGAATTCTCTGAATAGCCCTTAATTTCAACAATTGCCCCTATTTTTCAATTACTGTGAAGGGTTGGTTTTGCAGCACCCAGTCCAAACGATTCATCATCTTTCACGTTTGTCGATCTACCCCTACTGTGCTTAAACTACACCTACTTCTATTAATACTTCAAAACAACCCTTTTTTTTTATCTTACTCCTAATTCTGTAAATAGCCCTTACTTCTAAAAATTACCCCTATTTTTTAGCTTCTATGAAGGGACAGTTTTTGTTGCACCCAATCCTAATGATTCATTATCTTTCATATTTGTCGATCTACCCCTACTATGCTTAAACTACCCTGACTTCTATTAATACTTCAAAACAGCCCCTCTTGTTAATCCTACCTCGAATTCTCTAAAGTGCCCTTACTTCCAATGTGAAGGATTGGTTTTTCCAGCACCCAATCCAAACGATTAATCATCTTTCATATTTGTCGATCTACCCCTACTTCTCTTAATACTTCAAAACAAACCTTCTTTTTAATCGTATTCCTAATTCTCTAAATTGCACTTCCTTCAAAAAATTACACCTATTTTTTAACTTCTGTGATGGGTTGATTTTTGCAGCCCCCAATCCAAACGATTCACAATCTTTCATATTTGTCGATCTACCCCTACTACGCTTAAACTACCAATATTTCTCTTAATACTTCAGAACAATTCTTCTTTTTAATAACACCCGTAATTCTCTAAATGGCCTTTACTTCCAACAATTACGCCTATCTTTTTACTACTTTGAAGTGTTGGTTTTCGCAGCACCTAATTCAAACGATTCATAATCTTTCATATTCCTCGATCTACCCCTACTATGCTTAAACTACCCCTACTTATCTTAATACTTCAAAACAGTCCTTTTTAATCCTACCCCTAATTCTCTAAATAGCCCTTACTTCCAAAAGTTACCCCTTATTTTTACCTATTGTGAAGGGTTGGTTTTTGCAGCACCTAATCTAAATAATTCATAATCTTTCATATTTGGCGATCTACCCCTACTATGCTTAATCTACAACTACTTCATTTAATACTTCAAAATATCTATTTTTTTAATCCAACTCCTAATTCTCTGAATAGCATTAATTCCAACAATAACTTCTATTTTTAAACTTGTGTGAAGGGTTGGTTTTTGCAGCACCCAGTCCAAATGGTTCATCATCTTTCATATTTATCGATCTACCCCTACTATGCTTAAACTACACCAACTTCTCTTAATACTTCAAAACAATTACCCCTATTTTTGAACAACTGTGAAGGGTTGGTTTTTGCAGCACCCAATCCAAACGATTCAACATATTTCATATTTGTGGATCAACCCCTACTATTCTTGAACTACCCCTTCTTCTCTTAGTACTTCAAAATAGCCATTCTTTATAATCCTAACCCTAATTCTCTAAATAGCCCTTACTTCCAACAATTACCGCAATTTTTTAACAACTGTGAAGAGTTGGATTTTGCAGCACCCAATCCAAATGATTCATCATCTTTCATATTTTTCGATCAGCCCCTACTATGCTTAAACTAACCCTACTTCTTTTAGTACTTCAAAACAGCCCTTCTTTTTTATCCTACCCCTAATTCTCTAAACAACCATTCCTTCCAACAATTACTCCAATTTTTTAACTACTGTGAAGGGTTGGTTTTTGAAGCACCCAATCAAAATGGTTCATAATGTTTCATATTTGTCGATATACAACTACTATGATTAAGCTACCCCTACTTCTCTTAATACTTCAAAACAGCTATTCTTTTTAATCTGACCCCTAATTCTCTATATAGCCCTTACTTCCAACAAATACCCCTATTTTTTAACTATCGCGAAGGGTTGGTTTTTGCAGCACACAATCCAAATGATTCGTCATCTTTCATCTTTGTCGATCTACCCTTACCATGCTTAAACTACCCTTACCTCTCTTAATATTTCAAAATAACCCTTCTTTTTAATCCTACCCCTAATTGTCTAATTAACCCTTACTTCCAACAATTACCCCTAATTTTTAACCACTGTGAAGGGTGGGTTTTTTCAGCACCCAATCCAAATGATTCCTCGTCTTTTATATTTGTCGATCTAGCCCTACTATGCTTAAACTAACCCTACTTCTCTTGATACTTCAAAACATTTACCCCTATTTTTTAACTACTGTGAAGGGTTGGTTCTTGCAGCAACAAATCCAAACGAATCATCATCTTTCATATTTGTTGATCTACCCCTACTATGCTTAAGCAACCCCTACTTCTCTTAATTCTTCAAAACAACCTTTCTTTTTAATCCTACCCCTTATTCTCTAAATAGCCCTTCCTTCCAACAATTACCCCAATTCTTTAACTACTGTGAAGGGTTGGTTTTTGAAGCACCCAATCAAAATGATTCATTATCTTTCATATTTGTCAATATACCACTATGATTAAACTACCCCTACTTCTCTTAACACTCCAAAATAGCTATTCTTTTTAATCCTACCCCTAATTCTCTAAATAGCTCTTACTTCCAACAATTACCCCTATTTTTTAACTACTATGAAAGGTTGGTTTTAGCAGCACCCAATCCAAATGATTCATCATCTTTCATATTTGTCGATCTATCCCTACTATGCTAAAACTACCCCTACTTCTCTTAATACTTCAAAACAGTTACCCCTCTTTTTTAACAACTATGACGGGTCGGTTTTTGCAGCACACAATCCAAACGATTCATCATATTTCATATTTGTGGATCTACCCCTACTATGATTAAACTACCACTAACTCACTTAATACTTAAAACAACCCTTTTTTTAATCCTACCCCTAATTCTATAAATAGACCTTACTTCTAAAAATTACTCCTATTTTTTAACTATTGTGAAGAGCTGGTTTTTTCAGCACCCAATCCATATGATTCATCATCTTTCATATTTGTCGATCAACCCCTACTATGCTTAAACATCGCCTACTTCTCCTATTACTTCAAAATAGCCCTTCTTTTTAATCCTATCCCTAAGTCTCTAAATATCCCTTATTCTGACAATTACCCCTATTTTTTAACTACTGTGAAGGGTTGGTTTTTACAGCACCTAATCCAAACGATTCATCATCTTTTATATTTGTCGATATACCCCTATTATTCTTAAACTACACCAACTTCTCTTAATACTTCTAAACAACCCTTTTTTTTAATCCTACCCCTAATTATCTAAATATCCCTCATATCCAAAAATTACCCCTATTTTTGAACTACTGTGAAGTGTTGGTTTTTGCAACACCCAATCCAAATGATTCGCCATCTTACATATTTGTCTATCTACCCCTACTATGCTTAAACTACCCCTACTTCTCTTAATACTTCAAAACAGTTACCCCTATTTTTTTACTACTGTGAAGGGTTGGTTTTTGTAGCACATAATCCAAATGATTCATGATCTTTCATATTTGTCAATCTACCCCTACTATGCTTAAACAACCCCTACTTCTCTTAATACTTTAAAACGACCCATCTTTTTAATCATACCACTTATTCTCTATACAGCCCTTCCTTCCAACAGTTACCCATATTTTTTAACTATTGTGTAGGGTTAGTTTTTGAAGCACCTAATCTAAATGATTCATAATCTTTCATATTTGTTGATCTGCCCCTACTATGCTTAAACTACCCTTACTGGTGTTAATACTTCAAAACAAACCTTCTTTTTAATCCTACCCCTAATTCTCTAAATAGCCCGTACTTCCAAAAATTACGCCTATTTTTTACTACTGTGAAGGGTTGGTTTTTTCAGCACCCAATCCAAATGATTCATAATGTTTCATATTTGTTGATCTACCCCTACTTTGCTTAAACTACCCCTACTTCTCTTAATACTTCAAAACAACCATTCATTTTAATCCTACCCCGAATTCTCTAAAAAGCCCTTAATTCCTACAATTGCCCTATTTTTCAACTACTGTGAAGGGTTGGTTTTTGCAGCATCCAATCCAAACGATTCATCATTTTTCACATTTGTCGATCTACCCCTACAGTGCTTAAACTACAGCTACTTCTATTAATACTTTAAAACAACCCTTTTTTTAATCTTACTCCTAATTCTCTAAATAGCCCTTACTTCTAACAATTACCCCTATTTTTTAGCTTCTGTGAAGGGACAGTTTTTGCTGCACCGAATCCAAATGATTCATCGTTTTTCATATTTGTCGATCTACCCCTACTATGCTTAAACTAACCCTACTTCTCTTAATATTTCAAAACAACCCCTCCTTTTAATCCTACCACGAATTCTCTAAATAGCCCTTACTTCCAATGTGAAGGATTGGTTTTTCCAGCACCCAATCCAAACGATTAATCATCTTTCATATTTGTCGATCTACCCCTACTTCTCTTAACACTTCAAAACAACCCTTCTTTTTAATCGTATTCCTAATTCTCTAAATTGCACTTCCTTCAAAAAATTACCCCTATTTTTTAACTTCTGTGATGGGTTGATTTTTGCAGCACCCAATCCAAATGATTCACAACCTTTCATATTTGTCGATTTACCCCTACTACGCTTAAACTACCCATATTTCTCTTAATACTTCAGAACAGTTCTTCTTTTTAATCCTACCCGTAATTCTCTAAATAGCCTTTACTTCCAACAATTACGCCTATCTTTTTACTACTTTGAAGTGTTGGTTTTCGCAGCACCCAATCCAAACGATTTATAATCTTTCATATTCGTCGATCAACCCCTACTATGCTTAAACTACGCCTACTTATCTTAATACTTCAAAACAGTCCTTCTTTTTAATCCTACCCCTAATTCTCTAAATAGCCCTTACTTCCAACAGTTACCCCAATTTTTTAACTATTGTGAAGGCTTTGTTTTTGCAGCACCTAATCTAAATGATTCTTCATCTTTCATATTTGTCGATCTACCCCTACTATGCTTAATCTACAACTACTTCTTTTAATACTTCAAAATAGCTATTCTTTTTATTCCTATTCCTAATTCTCTAAATTGCATTAATTCCAACAATAACTTCTATTTTTAAACTTGTTTGAAGGGTCGGTTTTTGCAGCACCCAGTCCAAATGATTCATCATCTTTCATATTTATCGATCTACCCCTACTATGCTTAAACTACCCCTACCTCTCTCAATACTTCAAAATAGCCCTTCTTTTTAATCCTACCCCTAATTCTCTTAGTAACCATTACATCCAACAATCACCCCTATTTTTTAACTATTGAGAAGGATTGGTTTTTGTAGCACCCAATCCAAATGATTTTATCATCTTTCATATTTGTCGATCTACCCCTACTATGCTTAAACTATGCCTACTTCTCTTAATACATCAAAATCGTTACCCTGATTTTTTATCTACTATGAAGGGTTGGTTTTTGCAGCACCCAACCCAAATGATCCATCGTCTTTCATATTTGGTGATCTACCCCTACTATGCTTAAACAACCCCTACTTCTCTTGAAACTTCAAAACAACCCTACTTTTTAATCCTACCTTTATTTCTCTAAACAACCCTTCCTTCCACCAATTACCCCTATTTTTTATCTACTGCGAAGGGTTGGTTTTTGAAGCACCCAGTCCTAATGATTCATCATCTTTAATATTTTGTTGATCTACCCCTACTATGCTTAACTACCCCTACTTGTCTTAGTACTTCAAAACAGCCCATTTTTTTATACCTACCTCTAATTCCCTAAACAACCCTTCCTTCCACAAATTACCCCTACTTTTTAACTACTGTGAAGGGTTGGTTTTTGAAGCACCTAGTCCAAATGATTCATCGTATTTCATATTTGTCGATCTACACCTACTATGCTTAGACTGTTGTCTTAATACTTCAAAACAGTCCTTCTTTTTAATCCTACCCCAAATTCTCTAAAAAGCCCTTACTTCCAAAAATTACGCCTATCTTTTTACTACTGTGAAGGGTTGGTTTTTGCAGAACCCAATCCAAATGATTCATAATATTTCATATTTATCGATTTACCCTTCTATGCTTAAACTACCCCTACTTCTCTTAATACTCCAAAACAACTCTTCTTTTTAATCCTACTCCAAATTCTCTAAATTGCCCTTACTTCCAACAATTACCCCTATTTTTTATCTTATGTGAAGTGTTGGTTTGTAATCCTACCCATAATACTCTTAATAGTCCTTATTTCCAATGTGAAGGATTGGTTTTAGCAGCATCCAATCCAAACGATTCATCATCTTTTATATTTGTCGATCTACCCCTACTATGCTAAAACTACCCCGACTTCTCTTAATACTTCAAAACAGTCATTCTTTTTAATCCTACCCCTAATTTTCTAAATATCCCTTATTTCAAAAAATTATCTCTATTTTTTAACTATTTTGAAGGGTTGGTATTTGCAGCTCCCAATCAAAATGATTCATTATCTTTCATATTTGTCGATCTACCCCTACTATGCTTAAACTACCCTTGCTTCTGTTAATACTTCAAAACAGCTATTCTTTTTAATCCTACCCCTAAATCAATAAATAGACATTACTTCCAACAATTACCCCTATTTTTTTTTTACTTCTGTGAAGGGTTGGTTTGTACATCACCCAATCCAAATGATTCATCATCTTTCATATTTGTCGATCTACCACTACTATGCCGCAACTACCCCTACTTCTCCTAATGCTTCAAAACAACGCTTCTTTTTAATCCTACCCCTAATTCTCTAAGTAGCCCTTCCTTCCAAAAAATACCCCTATTTTTTAACTTCTGTGATCGGTTGGTTTTTGCAGCACCCAATCCAAACGATTCATCATCTTTCATATTTGTCGATCTACCCCTACTACGCTAAAAGTACCCCTATTTCTCTTAATATTTCAAAACAACCCCTAACTTTTGTTATTGTTATCCTTAATTCATTTATTTCGCATTATTCATTTCTTTCTTTGTAGATCAATTATCATTCTACTGCTATGAAGGGTTCATTTTAGCAGCACCCATTCCAAACGATTCATCATCTTTCTTATTTGTCGATCTACCCCAACATGCTTAAACAACCCCTACTTCTCTTAATACTTCAATACAAACCGTTTTTTAATCCTGACCATAATTCTTTAAATAACCCTTCCAACAATCACACCGATTTTTTAACTTCTGTATAGGGTTGGTTTTTTCAGCACACAATCCAAATGACTAATCATCTTTCATATTTGTCGATCTACCCCCACTTCTCTTAATACTTCAAAACAACCCTTCTTTTTAATCCAAACCCTAATTCTCTATACAACCCTTACTTCCAACAATTTCGCCTAGCTTTTTCCTACTATGAAGGGTTGGTTTTTGTAGCACCTAGTCCAAATGATTCATCATCTTTCATACTTGTCTATCTACCTCTACTATGCCTAAACTACCCCTACTTCTCTTAATACTTCAAAACAACCCTTCTTTTTAATCCTACCACTAGTCCTCTAAATAACCCTTACTTCCAAAAATTGCCCCTATTTTTTAACTACTATGAAGGGTTGGTTTTTGTAGCACCTAATCCAAACGATTCATCATCTTTCATATTTGCCGATCTACCCCTACTATGCCGCAACTACCCCTACTTCTCCTAATGCTTCAAAATGACCATTATTTTTAATCCCACCACTATTTCTCTAAGTAGCCCTTCCTTCCAACAAGTACCCCTATTTTTTAACTTCTATGATGGGTTGGTTTTTGCAGCACCCAATCCAAATGATTTATCATCTTTCATATTTGTTGATCTATTCCTACTATGCTTAAACTTCCGCTACTTCTCTTCATACTTCAAAACAGTTCTTCTTTTATATCCTACTCCTACTTACCTAAATAGCCCTTACTTCCAACAATTACCCTTTTCTTTTTACTACTGTGTAGGGTTGGATTTTGCAGCACCCGGTCTAAAAGATTCGTCATCTTTAATATTTGTCGATCTACCCCTACTATGCTTAAACAACCACTACATTTCTTAATACTTCAAAACAACCCTTCTTTTTAATCCTACCCCTAATTCTCTAAATAGCTCTTACTTACAACAATAACCCCCTACTTTTATTTTTGTTTTCCTTTATTCATTTCTTTTTTCATTTATTTTACATTATATATTTCTTTCTTTGTAAACCAATTATCATTCTACTTGTACAAAGGGTTGGTTTTTACAGCATTCAATCTAAACGATTCATAATCTTTTATATTTGTCGACATATCCCTACTATGCTTAAACTACCCCTACTTCTCTTAGTACTTCAAAATAGTCCTTCTTTTTAATCCTCCCCCTAATTCTCTAAATAGCCATTCGTTCCAACAATTACCGCTATTTTTTTACTACTGTGAATAGTTTTTTTTTGTTTTTTTGTTTTTTTTTTGCAGCACCCAATCCAAACGATTCATCATCTTTCATATTTTTTGATCTACCTGTACTTTGCTTAAAATACCACCTAACTTTTATTATTCTTTTCCTTAAATCATTTCTTTATTCATTTGTTTTGCATTATTCAATTCTTCCTTTGTAAACCAATTTTAATTCTACTACTATGAAGGGTTCGTTTTTGCAGCATCCAATCCAAATGATTCATCATCTTTCATATTTTTCGATCTACCCCTACTATTCTTAAACAACCCCTAATTCTCTTAATTCTTCAAAACAACCCTTCTTTTTAATCCTACCCCCAATTCTCTAAATAGCCCTTGAAACAACCCTATTTTTTAACTTTTATGAACGGTTGGTTTTTGTAGCACACAATCCAAACGGTTCATCATATTTCATATCTGTAGATCTACCCCTACTTCTCTTAATACTTTGAAACAACCCTTCTTTTTAATCCAACCCCTTATTCTATAAACAACCCCTACATCCAACAATTTTGCGCTTATCATTTTCCTAATGTGAAGGGTTGGTTATTGCACAACCCTATCCAAATGATTCATCTTCTTTCATATTTATCGATCTACCCCTACTATGCCTAAACTACCCCCTACTTCCCTTAATAATTCGAAACAACCCTTCAATTTAATCCTACCCGTAGTTCTCAAAATAGCCCTTACTTCCAACAATTACCCCTATTTTTTAACTTCTGCAACGGGTTGGTTTTTGCAGCACCCAATCAAAATGATTCATCATCTTTCATATTTGTCGATCTACCCGTACTATGCCTAAACTACCCCTACTTCTCTTCATACTTCAAAACAACCTTTCTTTTTAATCCTACCTCTAATTCTCTAAGTAGCCTTACATCCCATAATTACCCCTAGTTTTTAACTTCTGTGAATGGTTGGTTTTTGTTGCACACAATCCAAAAGATTCATCATCTTTCATATTTGTCGATCCAATCTAAATAAATCATCATCTTTCATATTTGTCGATTTATCCCTACTATGCTTAAACTTCCCATATTTCCCTTAATACTTCAAAACAACTCTTCTTTTCAATCCTACCCCTAATTCTCTAAATATTCCTTACTTACAACAATTACGCCTATCTTTTTACTACTGTGAAGGGTTGGTTTTTGCAACACCCAATACAAACGATTCATAATATTTCATATTTATCGATCTAACTCTACTATGCTTAACTACCTCTAATTCACTTATTACTTTAAAACAACCCTTCTTTTTAATTTTACCCCTAACTCCCTAAATAGCCTTTACTTCAAACAATTACCCTTATTTTTTAACTAATATGAAGGGTCGGTTTTTGTAGCACACAATCCAGATGATTCACCATCTTTCATATATGTTGATCTACCTCTACTATTCTTAAACTACCCCTTCATCTCTTAGTACTTCAAAACAATCCTTCTTTTTAATCGTACCCCTAATTCTCTAAATAGTCATTCCTTCCAACAACTACCCCTATTTTTTAACATTGGTGAAGGGTTGGTTTTTGCAGCATCCAATCTAGACGATTCATAATATTTCATATTTTTCGATCCACCCCTACTATGCTTAAACTATCCCTACTTCTATTAATACTTCAAGACAACCCTTCTTTTTTTATCCTACCCCTAATTCTCTAAACAGACCTTACTTCCAACAATTAAGCCTATCTTTTTACTACTATGAAGGGTTGGTTTTTGCAGCACCCAATCCCAACGATTAATAATCTTTCATATTTGTCGATGTACACCTACTATGCTTAAACTACCCCTACTTCTCTTAATACTTCAAAACAGTCCTTCTTTTTAATCCTACCCCTAATTCTTTAAATAGCCCTTACTTCCAACAATTACCCTATTTTTTAACTACAGTGAAGGGTTGGTTTTTGTAGAACCCAATCCAAACGATTCATCGTCTTTTATATTTGTCGATCTACCCCTACAATGCTAAAACTACCAATACTTCTGTTAATATTTCAAAACATCACTTCTTTTTAATCCTATCCCTAATTCTCTAAATAGCCCTCACTTCCAACAAGTACCATTATTTTTTAAATAATATGAAGGGTTGGTTTTTGCAGCTCCCAATCCAAACGATTCATCATCTTTTATATTTTTCGTTCTAGCCCAACTATTCTTAAACTACCCCTACTTCTCTTAGTACTTCAAAACACCCCTTCTTTTCAATCCAACGCCTAATTCTATAAATAGCCCTTACTTCCAACAATTACCCCATTTTTTATCTACTGTGAAGGGTTGGTTTTCGCAGCACCCAGTCCAAATGATTCATCATCTTTCATATTTGTCGATCTACCACTACTGTGCTTAAACTATGCCTAATTCTCTTAATACTTTAAAAAAGTCCTTCTTTTTTATCCTATCCCTAATTCTCTAAATAGCCCTTCCTTCAAACAATTAACCCTATTTTTTAACTTCTGTTATGGGTTGGTTTTTGCAGCACCCAATCCAAACGATTCATCATCTTTCATATTTGTCGATCTACCCCTACTATGCTTAAACTACCCATACTTCTCTTAATACTTCAAAACAATCCTTCTTTTTAATCCTACCCCTAATTCTCTAAATAGCCCTAACATCCAACAATTAAGCCTATCTTTGTACAATTGTAAAGGGTGATTTTTTGTAGCACTCAACCCAAACGACACATAATCTTTTAAATTTCTAAACATACCCCTACTATGCTTAAACTACATCTACTTCTCTTAATACTTCAAAACAGTCATTTTTTTAATCCTACCCCTAATTCTCTAAATAGATCTTACTTCCAACAATTACCCCTATTTTTTAACTATTGTAAAGGGTTGGTTTTTGCAGCACCCAAACTAAATGATTCATCGTTTTTCATATTTGTCGATCTACCCCTACTGTGCTAAAACTACCACTTCTTCTCTTAATACTTCAAAGCAGCTATTCTTTTTAATCCTACCCCTAATTCTCTAAATAGCCACTACTTCCAACAATTACCCCTATTTTTTTACCTTCTGTGAAGGTTGGTTTTTGCAACACCCAATTCAAATGATTCATCATCATTCATATTTGTAGATCTACCCCTACTATGTTTAAACCACCCTTACTTCTCTTAATACTTAAAAACAGTCCTTATTTTTAATCCAATCCCTAATTCTTTAAATAGCCATTCCTTCCAGCAATTACATCTATTTTTTAACTTCTGTGAAGAGTTGGTTTTTGCAGCACCCAATCCAAATGATTCATCATCTTTCATATTTGTTGATCTACCCCGACTATGTCTAAACCACCCTTACTTCTCTTAATACTTCAAAACAGTCCTTATTTTTAATCCTATCCCTAATTCTTTAAATAGCCATTCCTTCCAACAATTACCCATATTTTTTAACTTTTGTGAAGGGTTGGTTTTTGCAGCACCCAATCCATATGATTCATAATCTTTCATATTTTTCGATCCACCCCTACTATGCTTAAACTATCACTACTTTTATTAATACTTCTAAACAACCCTTCTTTTTTATCCTACCCCTAATTCTCTAAACAGACCTTACTTCCCACAATTAAGCCTATCTTTTTACTACTGTGAAGGGTTGGTTTTTGCAGCATCCAATCCCAACGATTAATAATCTTTCATATTTGTCGATCTACACCTACTATGCTTAAACTACCCCTACTTATTTTAATACTTCAAAACAATCCTTATTTTTAATCCTACCCCTAATTCTTTAAATAGCCCTTACTTCCAACAATTACCGTATTTATTAACTACTGTGAAGGGTTGGTTTTTACAGAACCCAATCCAAACGATTCATCATCTTTTATATTTGTCGATCTACCCCTACAATGTTAAAACTACCAATACTTCTGTTAATACTTCAAAACATCACTTCTTTTTAATTATATCACTAGTTCTCTAAATAGACCTTACTTCCAACAAGTACCGTTATTTTTTAATTACTATGAAGGATTGGTTTTTGCAGCTCCCAGTCCAAACGATTCATCATCTTTTATTTTTTTCGATCCTACGCCTAATTCTCTAAATACTTCAAAACAATCCCTTCTTTTCAAACCTACGCCTAATTCTCTAGATAGCCCTTCCTTCCAACAATTACCCCTATTTTTTATCTACTGTGAAGGGTTGGTTTTCGCAGCACCCAATCCAAATGATTCACCATCTTTCATATTTGTCGATCTACCCCTACTGTTATTATACTATGCCTACTTCTCTTAATACTTCAATCTTTCTTTTTAATCCTATCCCTAATTCTCTAAATAGCCCTTCCTTCCAACAATTACCCCTATTTTTTAAATTCTGTGATGGGTTGGTTTTTGCAGCACCCAATCCAAATGGTTCATGATTTTTCATATTTGTCGATCTAACCATACTATGCTTAAACTACCCATACTTCTCTGAATACTTCAAAACAATCCTTCTTTTTAATCCTACCCCTAATTCTCTAAATAGCCCTAACTTGCAACAATTACGCCTATCTTTTTACATTTGTAAAGGGTGAGTTTTTGTAGCACTCAATTCAAACGACACATAATCTTTCAAATTTGTTAATCTACCCCTACTATGCTTAAACTACACCTACTTCTCTTAATACTTCAAAACAGTCCTTTTTTTAATCCTACCCCTAATTCTCTAAATATCCCTTACTTCCAACAATTACCCCTATTTTTTAACTATTGTAAACGGTTGGTTTTTGCAGCACCCAAATTAAATGATTCATCGTTTTTCATATTTGTCGATCTACCCCTACTGTGCTTAAACTACCACTTCTTCTCTTAATACTTCAGAACAGCTATTCTTTTCAATCCTACCCGTAATTCTCTAAATAGCCACTACTTCCAACAATTACCCTATTTTTTACCTTCTGTGAAGGTTGGTTTTTGCAGCACCCAATTCAAATGATTCATCATCATTCATATTTGTAGATCTACCCCTACTATGTTTAAACCTCCCTTACTTCCCTTAATACTTCAAAACAATCCTTACTTTTAATCCTATCCCTAATTCTTTAAATAGCCATTCCTTCCAGCAATTACCTTATTTTTTAACTTCTGTGAAGAGTTGGTTTTTGTAGCACCCAATCCAAATGATTAATCATCTTTCATATTTGTTGATCTACCCTACTATGTTTAAACCACCCTTACTTCGCTTAATACTTCAAAATAGTCCTTATTTTTAATCCTATCCCTAATTCTTTAAATAGCCATTCCTTCCAACAATTACCCCTATTTTTTAACTTTTGTGAAGGGTTGGTTTTTGCAGCACCCAATCTAGACGATTCATAATTTTTCATATTTTTCGATCCACCCCTACTATGCTTAAACTATCCCTACTTCTATTAATACTTCAAAACAACCCTTCTTTTTTATCCTACCTCTAAATCTCTAAAAAGACCTTACTTCCAACAATTAAGCCTATCTTTTTACTACTATGAATGGTTGGTTTTTGCAGCACCCTATCCCAACGATTAATAATCTTTCATATTTGTCGATCTACCCCTACTATGCTTAAACTACCCCTACTTCTCTAAATACTTCAAAACAGTCCTTCTTTTTAATCCAACCCCTAATTCTTTAAATAGCCCTTACTTCCAAAAATTACCCTATTTTTTAACTACTATGAAGGGTTGGTTTTTGCAGAACCCAATCCAAACGATTCATCATCTTTTATATTTGTCGATCTACCCCTACAATGCTAAAACTACCAATACTTCTGTTAATACTTCAAAACATCACTTCTTTTTAATCCTATCCCTAATTCTCTAAATAGTCGTTACTTCCAACAAGTACCGTTATTTTTTACATACTATGAAGGGTTGGTTTTTGCAGCTCCCAATCCAAATGATTCATCATCTTTTATATTTTTCCATCTACCCCTACTATTCTTAAACTACCCCTACTTCTCTTAGTACTTCAAAACATCCCTTCTTTTCAATCCTACGCCTAATTCTCTGGATAGCCCTTACTTCCAACAATTACCCCAATTTTTTATACACTGTGAAGGGTTGGTTTTCGCAGCACCCAATCCAAATGATTCATCATCTTTCATATTGGTCGATCTACCCTACTGTGCTTAAACTATGCCTACTTCTCTTAATACTTCAAAACAGTCCTTATTTTTAATCGTATCCCTAATTCTCTAAATAGCCCTTCCTTCCAACAATTACCTCTATTTTTTAACTTCTTTGACGGGTTGGTTTTTGCAGCACCCAATCCAAACGGTTCACAATTTTTCATATTTGTCGATCTACCCCGACTATGCTTAAACTACCCATACTTCTCTTAATACTTCAAAACAATCCTTCTTTTTAATCCTACCCATAATTCTCTAAATAGCCCGAACATCCAACAATTACACCTATCTTTTTACAATTGTAAAGGGTGAGTTTTTGTAGCACTCAATCCAAACGACGCATAATCTTTTAAATTTGTTAACCTACCCCTACTACGCTTAAACTACACCTACTTCTCTTAATACTTCAAAACAGTCCTTTTTTTAATCTTACCCCTAATTCTCTAAATAGCCCTTACTTCCAACAATTACCCCTATTTTTTAACTATTGTAAAGGGTTGGTTTTTGCAGCACCCAAATTAAATGATTCATCGTTTTTCATATTTGTCGATCTACCCCTATTATGCTTACACTACCACTTCTTCTCTTAATACTTCAAAACAGCTATTCTTTTTAATCCTACCCCTAATTCACTAAATAGCCACTACTTCCAACAATTACCCCTACTTTTTACCTTCTGTGAAGGTTGGTTTTTGCAGCGCCCAATTCAAATGATTCATCATCATTCGTATTTGTAGATCTACCCCTACTATGTTTAAATGTAACGACCCAGAAAATCTGAACCAATTTAAAATTTTTAAATTGGCTAAAATAATGGATTTTAAATATTTAAAATAAATATTTTAAATAATGGCGGTGGGAAGTGCGTTTGAATCGACAATTGAAAATGAATATAATTAATTATAATTATAAACAAGGTCTGAAATGGCCCTGCAGTTTCAAAAATTGAATTCAAACTTTGTCGGACTGTACCGGGTGCAAAACAAAACGGATTTTAGTGAAACCAAAAATATTTAAATCTGTTAGTGAAAACCTTCTGAAAAATCGAATTTTCATAGCGGAAAGCAAAAGTTATGGCCAAATGAATTTTCAGAAAGGTCGCTATGGAATTTATATAGCCCGTGAAAATGACCATTTTGCATACGACCTCGAAATTCGACGAAACCACTTTTGTTCAATCCGGGATGTGAAGTTATTGCTAGGTTTCAAATTTCATAATTTTGAAGCTAGTATGTGAGCGTGGCAAAAGAAAACGTGTTTTGATCAATTACAGTTAAATTGGATCGACCAGAAATGGACCTTTTTGCAAACGATCTTAGAATTCGATGAAACTAGTTTTGTTGGGACCGTATGGTCAAAACATGGCTAGATTTATTTTTTTGGAATTTTTCGAATCAGTTTGTGACCCTGGCAAATTGAAATGTACATTCAAATTAAATATTGAAAGTTTTATATTTTAATTTGAAGAATAACTGACTGTAACAGTCGAATTGGCATACGAAACATATCCCATTGTGACTGGGATGGGGTAATTAGCTAGTGGCGACAGTCGTTGGGTTTGAAAAGGAGTTCGTTTAAGAAAAACCCTATTTTTAAATTAAATATATATCGACCAATCACAAAATTCCATTCATTATTTAAAAAAAAATTCAAAAAAGACCCCGTCGCTCCAGCGATTGAAAGGCGCCTGTAGCTCCTCCCTTCCCCCTCGTTTTCCGGCCGCCACAGGCGAAACCAGGCCGCGCTACCACCTTCCCTCGAAAGCCCCTTCGCCCCTGTTCAAATCAACCCCAGCCTCGCTCTGCCTCGTGCCCCCATCGACGAGAACAAGCCCCGAGAAGTTCGACGCTTCAACCGGCCGCCCCGCCTCCCTCCGACCACCGAACCACCTGCGACTACCACCCCTGGACATGCCTCACTCCCCTCGTCGACGTCCAACTCCCTGATCGTCATCTAGGTCAGCGGATTTCGCGATAAATCCATACCTAGTTTTGAACAACTTTTGAAAGGTACGACCTTGTTTTTTTTCAACTGATTTTCACACTTTAAAGTGTTGCAAATTTTGAAAAATCATATCTTTTTGCTGTGTTGACGAAATTCAGTGAAACAAGAGATAGTGGACTCGAGTGGACGTCTTCTACATTCTAGAAGAGACCGCATATTTTTCTGAGCCTTCTGCTATTTTAGGTGGAGTGGAACCCAATGTGAGATTTCTAATTTATAAACGATATGGAAAACGATGATGTATAAATTATATAGTCGATGTATGAGTTATATAAGCGTTGTACACCTCTTGTATAAGCGTTGTATAAGTTGTATGTTCGATGTATAAGTTATATATGCGCGGTAAAAATTATATATATGTCTTGAAATAGAAGTGAATTGCTATATATATATATATATATATATATATATATATATATATATATATATATATATATATATACGCCCCTCGTCCACAAACCATGGACGATATTTATTGGTTGTGATTGGTGTGAAATTTGATTGATAGCGAATGGTTGTTTGGGATTGTTAGTGGTTGATATTGACTGATTGTGGTTGAAAAATACCCATTTGTGGTTGAGAAATATTTGGTTGAAACCACATAGGATTAGTTTCTGGAAATGAAATAAATATATACATGCCGCCTGCGTGCGAACTAGATGCATGATCCCCATTGTCAAAAACCGCGAAGTTTTAAGGTAGAGCGAGGAGCCGTAATAGGGACGGTCCCGGTTTTAACTACCCTGCCGTTATGCTACCGAAATTTTGAATAATATTTATGTGTTTGAATTATTTTCATTTGCTGAAACTATATTTATTCGTTGAATAGAAAACCTTCATGCGTTGAATCGATATTCATTCGTTGATTAGAAATTCATGTGCTGAATGGTATTCGTGTTTTAAATATAATAATCACATTTTTATCTATATATAGAAACTATAGAAAACCTTCATGTGTTGAATCGATATTCATTCGTCGAATTGAAATTCAAGTGTTGAAGGGTATTCATATTTTGAAATAAATTGTTTTATAAATAAAATCACCTTTTTATCATCTATATAGACTATGTAAAATGACCTTGTTTTGAAATAAATTGTTTTACAATAAAAATCCTATTTTTATTACCTATATAACACTATATACAATAATAGTGTTTTGAAATGAATTGTTTTATGATAAAAATCACATTTTTATTATATACATGAATTGTTGAAATGTGAAGTGTTAAAAATAGCCACTCGTTCAAATAAATATGCATGAGTTGAAATATTCATTAATTAGCTAATGATATGATTTTTGCCTATGCATGCAACAGTAGAGTGAATGGTGTTTTTAAACCAAATGGTATAAAATATGAAGTTGAATGGAAAATGATAAGTGATAAGAATTGTATATATGTACATGCATATTTATTGAACAGGTTATAGCAAAGGGGCTAGAGAAGAGGAATAAAATTTTTGTGCCCTACAAATAGGTACACATTTACTGTTTTGTTTGGGTGATGAGTTTATGAGCCTGTTGGCTAGCCGCTTGGCTTTTTCTTTTTGACATGAGACGCCCGTGTGGCTATTTGGGAATTTTCCCAGCCCCTCCCGTACAAAGGAGGTTATGGCAAAATTTTCCAAAATTTAAAGGGGTTAGTGAAATATTAGAAGTGTAAACAATATAGGAATTTTTGAATGAACTATATTTATATAATTATATAAGTACAAATAAAATTAAAACGAAACGTGGTCGTGCAGTTCGCATTTTGAAACTGTGATTTCAAACGATTATACCGGGAGATCCGACCATCGGATTTTCCTGAAATCGCAACCGTTGGGTTTGCTTTGGAAAAATCTTTCCAACGGCACCAACTTTGTAAAAATCCAACGGTTGGATTGTCTGGAATTTTTAATTCAAATCAGAAGAAAAACAGCGCCAGAAACAATTATATATATATATATATATATAGAATTATATTTAACGAAGCTGCAGTTCATATTTTGAAATCGAAACTTCAAACGATTGTACCGGGAGATCCGACCGTTGGATTTTCCCGAAGTTGGAACCGTTGGATTCGTTTTGAAAAGATCTTTCTAATGATGTAAATTTTGTGAAGATCCAACGGTTAGATTTTCAGATATGTGTAAATCAAATCTGAAGAAAAATAGCGCCATGGTCGTGTTATGGCCCGAAGCGTCGTTTTGAATATATTGGCTATTTTAAAATAAATAAAAATAGTGATAAATCGTTATAAAATATTATAAACAATATGGATGTGATTTAGAAATTAACTAAAGGTTGGCTAAGTCGAATGGTTTCTTGGGTGTTGATCTGATGTTGGTTTCGGCCTTCGGGGTTAATATTTGGGAAATCGTTCTCTTACTGATTGACGGTTAGTGACTAATGAATTGAAATGATGCGTGTATATGTTAGTGTTGGACTTGTTTATTATATGTGTGAGTTGATCTGGGAGGCCGGGTTTATCCCATTCTGAATAAGTGAATTGACGATAATAAATCGAAAATGAAGACGATGGTCGAAGACCGGAGATCTTCACCTCGTTTGGATGGTAACCGAGGTCCTGATTGGGAGGCATCCCGAAATATGGATAATGAGTGGTGATCGTCCAGAAGTACGTGGTGATCGAAGGGTTTGCGAGGTATTTAGTGCCTCCGGTTTCGTTCAGACCCAGAACGGACTTGTAAATGGACTGTGTGTCTGACATTGGATTTTATTCTGTGTTGATTGATCTCTATTAAATATACATTTGTTTCGCGGCGGAGAATTTATTCTTTTGCTTAACGCCCTTCTCTGAAAAGCAAGAGCTCAGAGATTATATATCGATGGACATCAGTCGCATGGCATGAATTGCCTGTGTGGCATGCTAAGATGCAATGATCAGGGCTTCTGTTGAAAAGCAAAGTCTTGTGGTGATGATCAAAGCACCGCCTGTGTGGCGTATCTTTGTGTATAACGTGAATTCGCGAGCCTCACACCCTGGTATGAACCAGAAACGGGAGAAGGACCTCAGGGAGGGCATGCGTTTCTTTCTAGCTAGGGTGGTGTTAGTGACCTACGAGCCCTGACATTTATATACTTTTCACCTATGTGGTTGTTGCTGTTGCGAGGCACCTCGGTTAGATCGGACGATCCGGGTCTGATGGAGCCATTCGTCGGCTCATTTACACCCCAAAGGGTGGGGAAACGCAGTGTTCAGGAATTTTAATCCACATCGGTGGACCGGCCCTGACGATCCAACGGCTCAGCGGAGTCTGGGTCCTGTGGCTCGGGCTAGAGAGTCATGAATTCGGTAAGGACTATCTTTTGCCTTGGTTCATGACGGAAATCCAATTTCCAAATACGTGACTGTACGGTTTCTATTGTATATATATATATATGGCGACATGATATATGGTACCCATGCCGCCTATGATTGATAATTATGATTTGAAATTGTTTTCAAAGCATATAAACACTAGCAATAATATCAAATGCCTTTGTTTTATTCGTATCAAGCATATTTTGGCCGTTATAAGGTAAAAACTCTATCCTCCGGTTTGCATTGCATTGTGTGATGGGAACTGAGTCTTATAATGGCTTCATTTTTATAAAAAGCATAGCGATGTTTAAAAGAATGATTTGTTTTAAAGCACTGGCAATCCAATGGAGTAAACCCGTTCCACGAAAGTGGCGTGGCCCTGTGATTAGCCATAGTATAAATGTGTTGAGTAGATTTCTCATACCAGTCCCATGACTGACTCTTAGTTTGTTTCACTTTCAAACTCGGGTGCCCCTTTTTTTACACGGGTAGCCTTGTATTCAGGTTTAGCCGGTTCTTTCTGGATAGCTGGAGCTGAAGAAGGATTCTATCATTTATCTCTTTTTATGCTGTTTAGCTCCTATTGTACATATTTTGTTTGTTTTCCGCTGTAGACATCTATGTATAGCTGAACTGTATTTGTACTAAGTAAGATCCTGTATACTATGTAACTCTGATGATTACTTTTATCCAATGTATTCTATTGTACATTATCTGGTGTATTTATTTAATTTTGTCCTGCTATTATTGTTTCTGTGTTATATTCTAAGGATTACCCTTGTCTCCGTCTGTACGGGATTTGGGGTCGTCACATCTTGGTATCAGAGCTTTGGTTAAGCTTAGGGCTGGAATATAACATTTGAACGAACTCGTCAGAAATTGAACCAGTAGTGCTCTAGGACGGGTAACTCTATACAGATAGGGTCAGTAATATCCTAGTATGAGTAAAGCAGAATGAAATTACACCTCGATAGACACATTTCCATTTGAAGTATGTGTTTCTATGTTTTAAAAATTTCTTTTCTGTGACCTGACACTTGATCTGCTATTTGCAGAAGTACTAGAAAAATGAGTGCCAGAAACAGAAGGAATACAGAACCCGATCTAGAGGCTCTATTAAAGAGATATCGAAATCTGAACGAAGCACAGTTCTCGGGCAATGAATCTATAATTCAGACTCAAGCTTGGATGAGTTCTGTAGAAAGAATTTTTGAGCGTATCCAGCTGAGGGATGACCAAAAAAGGTTAGTAGCATCTTGGGCGCTCAAAGAAGAAGCTTTAATCTGGTGGGAAACAATCATCAAAGATAATCAAGAAGGTGATATCACCTGGGACATATTCAAAGAAATTTTCCTAGAAAGATTTTCTCCTCCCGAAGCGACGGAGCGATTGTGTGATGAATTTTCTAATCTAATACAAGGTGATATGACCATCCCAGAATATCATAAGAAATTCACTGAACTTGCTCACTTTGCTCCTCATCTGATTCAAGATCCAAAGAGGAAAAATCTGAGATTTATTCATGGCCTGCAAAGGAGATATCAAAATAGTGTACTAAGGAATGTAAAACTTCCTTTCTCTGAAATGATTTATATGGCTTATCAGTATGAAGATTTCCATAAGAAAGGAATGTTGCGCGACAAAGAAGAATTCTGTTGTAGTGACAAAGAAGAGTCGGAAACTGATATTCCAGAAGCCAGTACGAGGTCGGAGGTCAGTAAGAAGCCCAGTGCCAAGAGGAAAAGGGCTGAATCTGGGAAAGAACCCGTAACGACCGCCATATGCAGTAAGTGCAATAGGCAAGGACATCTCTCGATAAGCTGTAGATCTCTAAAGAAACAAGTAAAGGATGGGTCTAAATCCGGTGAGAGGTTACAAGAGAAAAGAGGATGCCATAAGTGCCACCAGGCCGGTGATATTGTGAAAAACTGCCCGCTATTCAGAAAGCCTGGAATAGTTCAAGTAAATGAAGTAGCAGAAACCTCCGAGCCCTTAGCTAGTCAGGAAAGGGCTGATGTTTTAGAAGGAACGCTTGCTATCAAAAACATTCCAGTCAAAGTACTGTTTGACACAGGCGCGTCACGAAGCTTCATTGCCAAAGATGCAGCTAAGAAACTGGATTTGAATCTGAAAAAGCTCAAGGAACCAATGACTGTCCAGAATCCGGTTGGGGGTTCCATTGATCTCAGTTGGGTTTGTGGAGTGCCGGTTTCTTTCTCTCGTTATCGGTTTCCCACCATCGCCGTCGTCATAAATTTTAAAGAGTTTGATCTTATCTTGGGGCTAGATTGGTTGACCAAATATGAAGCTGAAGTTAAATGCGCCGACAGAGTCGTAAAGGCGAATATTAAATCAGGTGATTATATAACCATTCCCTGTGAAGGTCAGAATGCTAATAGAAAAGATTTCTAGGCAGCTTTGAATGTTTCTCCATCTCAAATAGAAAATATCCCAGAAGTCGCAGAGAATATTTCTGACCTCATCAAAGATATTCCTGTCGTCAAGAACTATGCGGATGTGTTCGAAGAAGTTGTTCGCTTACCTCCGCAGAGAGAAATAGATTTTAAAATTTCTTTAATTCCGAATGCAAGGCCGGTAGTTCATGCTATTCGAAGAATGTCCTTGAAAGAGAAAGAGGAATTAGATAATCAAACACGACAGCTAGTATGGAAAGGTCTGATCAGGCCCAGTTTCTCTGATTGGGGTGCAACAGTGGTGTTTGTCCCAAAATTTGACGGTACTCCACGACTATGTGTAGATTATCGTGATTTGAACAAACAGACAATAAAGAACAAATATACATTGCCGCAGATTGATGATTTGTTGGATCGATTAAATGGAGCACAAGTATTTTCACGAATGGACCTAGCTACAGATTTCCACCAACTTCGAATTGCCGAAGAGTGTGTTCCGATGACAGCGTTCAGAGGTCCCGACTTATTCTACGAGTGGTTAGTAATGCCGTTCGGCTTATGTAACGCTCCTGCTTACTTCGTCGATCTGATGAATAGGGTGTCTTAGGGGTTTTGAATAAATTTGTTCTGGTTTTCATTGACGATGTTCTAATCTTCTCTAAATCAAAGGCCGAACATGAAAAACATTTGGAACAAGTGTTGGAAATCCTCAAAAGGAATGTATTGAAAGCAAAGTTTTCCAAATGTATATTATGGCAAGATGAAGTGAAATTTCTGGGCCACGTCGTATCGAAAAAAGGAATTACTATGGATCCAAGCAAAATCATAACTATTCAAAACTGGAAGCAGCCTAGCACCCCCACTGAAGTCCGCAGTTTTCTTGGATTGGCTAGTTATTACCGCAAGTTCGTTAAAAACTTTTCGAAGATATCTGGTCACTTAACGAAGCTCACAAATAAGCACGCGAAATTCAAATGGGCTCCTGAAAGTGAGGAGGCTTTCGAAGAGCTAAAGTTAAGACTAACGACTGCTCCAGTGTTAACCATCATCGATGGCAACCAGGATTTGAATGTCTGGACTGATGCTTCTGGAGAAGGCCTCAGCGCAGTGTTAATGCAAAGGGGTCAAGTGATTGCTTATGCTAGCCGTCTACTGAAGCCGCACGAGAAGAACTACGTAACTCATGATCTTGAGTTATTGGCTATTGTGTTCGCTTTGAAAATCTGGATGCACTATCTTCTGGGTGAGAGATTTGAACTATTTACAGATAACCAATCGTTAAAGTATCTGTTCACTCAGAAGGACCTGAATCTGAGGCAGCAACGTTGGCTGGAGTTTCTTGCAACATATGACTTTGAAATTATATACACTCCAGGGAAAGCCAATGTCGTGGCCGATGCGTTAAGCCGAAAGAATGAGATGATCGCCAGTTGTATTATCACGACTTCATTGATAGATAAAATATCCGCTCTTCAAAAGGATGATCACTTCATTCAGAAGATCAGAGAGATAAATCAAAAAGGCGAGCCCTTGAGTTTTCAAGTTGATAATGAGGGGATTCTAAGGCTGAAAGGTCGAATCTGCGTTCCTAACATGCTGAGCTCCGAAAGGAAGTACTGGATGAATGCCACAAGTCGAAACTTAGTATCCATCCGGGAGTAAGCAAAATGTACAATGACATCAAACGCACTTTCTGGTGGAAGTCGATGAAAAGGGACATTTCTTTATATGTTAGCCGATGCCCTACTTGCCAGCTAGTCAAGAGCGACCAACAGAAACTAGCTGGATTATTACAACCGCTAGACGTTCCAGGCTGGAAGTGGGAACATATTCCTATGGATTTTATTGATGGTCTGCCCAGAACCAGGAAAGGAAATGACCGTATTTGGGTGATCGTAGATCGTTTCACGAAAACCGCCCATTTTATACCTGTTAGATCAAACAGAACTGCTCAGAGCCTGGCGCAGATATACTTCAGGGAAATAGTTAGACTACATGGAGTGCCGCTCAGTATAGTCAGTGATAGAGATACAATATTCAATAGCAAATTCTGGGAGGCGTTTCAAGTCGAGCTGGGAATAAAGTTGAACTTGAGCACCGCTTATCATCCTCAGACAGACGGTTAGATTGAGAGGGTGAATCATATTTTAGAAGATCTACTGCGGGCTTGTGTTATAGATTTTGGTGGATCATGGGAAGACCATCTGCATTTGGCTGAATTCTCTTATAACAACAGCTATCAGACGAGCCTGACAATGTCGCCATTCGAAGCATTATATGGTAGACCGTGCCGATCTCCTGCTTGTTGGTTCGAACCCGGAAATAGACTTGTGTTGGGTCCTGATATGATCCGAGAAGCTGGCGACAAAGTCGATTTTATTAAGAAATGATTACTGGCCTCTCAAAGCCGACAAAAGAGCTATGCCGATAGAAGAAGAAGAGATATATCCTTTTCTGTTGGCGACTACGTATATTTGAAAGTATCGCCGATGAGAGGAGTTATCCGGTTCGGTAAAACTGGAAAGTTGGCACCCAAATTCATTGGTCCGTTTACTATTCTAGAACGGATCGGAACTCTCGCTTATAGGGTTAAATTGCCAGATTGGTTGCCTGGAGTTCATGATGTATTTCGCATATCTCAACTTCAAAAGCACGTTCATGATCCAGACTTGATCGTCGAAGAAGCAGCTCAGCAGGATTTTGAAATTACTCCAGAATTAGTTGTGAGAAGAGAGCCGCTAAAGATTATCGGCAAAGAAACCAAAGAGCTGAGGAACAAGAAGGTTCACTTAGTCAAAGTGCAATGGAGTGGAGATCCGCGAGATCGTACTTGGGAAACTGAGGAGAGCACTCAGAAAGCCTACACCAGATGCCGAGTAGATATCTCTGATTGACTCTGGTGCAAGGTACATTTACCCTACTTTGCATTACCATTTAATTCTCTACTCTTTTGTTATTTTCTTTCCATGGATGTGCACTTTTAAATTCTATAGCCTAAATGATTTTAAAAAAGTATAGAAATTGATAAGTATATTTTTGAAAAGTTGAAAACAATTGGATTGGTTGTTCTGTTGTGTGATTGTAGATTTATCAAACCACTTTCGTCATTGTTCCTTTTCGGGGACGAAAAGTTTTAAGTGGGGGAGATTGTAACGCCCCAGAAAATCTGAACCAATTTAAATTTTTTAAATTGGCTAAAATAATGGATTTTAAATATTTAAAATAAATATTTTAAATAATGGCAATGGAAAGTGAGTCTGAATTGACAATTGAAAACGAATATAATTAATTATAATTATAAACAAGGCCTGAAATGGCGTTGCAGTTTCAAAAATAGAATTCAAACTTTGTCGGATTGTACCGGGTGCAAAACAAAACGGATTTTAGTGAAACCAAAAATATTTAAATCTGTTAGTGAACACCTTTCTAACGAATATGAAAAATCGAATTTTCATAGCGGAAAGCAAAAGTTATGGCCAAATGAATTTTCAGAAGGGTCGCTATGGAATTTATATAGCCCGTGAAAATGGCCATTTTGCATACGACCTCGGAATTTGACGAAACCACTTTCGTTGGATGCGGGATGTGAGGTTATTGCTAGGTTTCAAATTCCATAATTTTTTAAGCTAGTATGTGAGCGTGGCAAAAGAAAACGTGTTTTGATCAATTGTAGTTAAATTGGATCAACCAGAAATGGGCCTTTTTGCAAACGGTCTCAGAATTCGACGAAACTAGTTTTGTTGGGACCGTATCGTCAAAACATAGCTAGATTTATTTTTCTGGAATTTTTCGAATCAGTTTGTGGCCCTGGCAAATTGAAATGTACGTTCAAATTAAATATTGAAAGTTTTATATTTTAATTTGAAGAATAATTGACTGTAACAGTCGAATTGGCCTACGAAACATATCCCATTATGTCTGGGATGGGGGTAATTAGCTAGGGGGCAATAGTCGTTTGGTTTGAAAATGAGTTCGTTTAAGAAAAACCCTATTTTTAAATTAAATATATATCGACCAATCACAAAATTCCATTCATTATTTAAAAAAATTCAAAAAAGACCCCGTCGCTCCAGCGATTGAACGACGCCTGTAGCTCCTCCCTTCCCCCTCGTTTTCCGGCCGCCACAGGCGAAACCAGGCCGCGCCACCACCTTCTCTCGAAAGCCCCTTCGCCCCACTTCAAATCAACCCAGCCTCGCTCTGCCTCGTGCCCCCATCGACGGGAACAAGCCCCGAGAAGTTCGACCCTTCAACCCGCCGCCCCGCCTCGCTCGGACCACCGAACCACCTCCGACCACCACCCCTGGACGCGCCTCACTCCCCTCGTCGACGTCCAACTCCCTGTTTGTCATCTAGGTCAGCGGATTTCGCGATAAATCCATACCTAGTTTTGAACAACTTTTGAAAGGTACGACCTTGTTTATTTTCAACTGATTTTCACACTTTAAAGTGATGCAAACTTTGAAAAATCATATCTTTTTGTTGTGTTGACGAAATTCAGTGAAACAAGAGACAGTGGACTCGTGTGGACGTCTTCTACATTCTATAAGAGACCGCATATTTTTCTGAGCCTTCTGCTATTTTTGGTCGAGTGGAACCCAATGTGAGATTTCTAATTTATAAACGATATGGAAAACGATGATGTATAAATTATATAGTCGATGTATGAGTTATATAAGCGTTGTACACCTCTTGTATAAGCATTGTATAAGTAGTATGTTCGATGTATAAGTTATATATGCGTGGTAAAAATTATAATATGTGTTGAAATAGAAGTGAATTGCTATATATATATACGCCCCTCGTCCACAAACCATGGACGATATTTATTGGTTGTGATTGGTGTGAAAATTGATTGATAGCGAACGGGTGTTTGGGATTGTTTGTGGTTGATACTGATTGATTGCGGTTGAAAAATACCCATTTGTGGTTGAGAAATATTTGGTTGAAACCACATAGGATTAGTTTGTGGAAATGAAATAAATATATACATGCCGCCTGCGTGCGAACTAGATGCATGATCCCCATTGTCAAAAACCGTGAGGTTTTAAGGTAGAGCGAGGAGCCATAATAGGGACAGTCCCGGTTTTAACTACCCTGCTATTATGCTGCCGAAATTTTGAATAATATTCATGTGTTTGAATTATTTTCATTTGCTGAAACTATATTTATTCGTTGAATAGATATATGTACATGCATATTTATGCAACAGTAGAGTGAATGGAAAATGATAAGTGATGAGAATTGTATATATGTACATGCATATTTATTGAACAGGTTATAGCAAAGGGGCTAGAGAAGAGGAATAAAATTTTTGTGCCCGACAAATAGGTACACATGTACTGTTTTGTTTGGGTGATGATTTTATGAGCCTGTTGGCTAGCCGCTTGGCTTTTTCTTTTTCTTCTTGACATGAGACGCCCGTGTGGCTATTTGGGAATTTTCCCAGCCCCTCCCGTACAAAGGAGGTTATGGCGAAATTTTCCAAATTTTAAAGGTGTTAGTGAAATATTAGAAGTGTAAACAATATAGGAATTTTTGAATGAACTATATTTATATAATTATATAAATATAAATAAAATTAAAACGAAATGTGGCCGTGCAGTTCGCATTTTGAAACCGTGATTTCAAACGATTATACCAGGAGATCCGACCATCGGATTTTCCTGAAATCGCAACCGTTGGGTTCGCTTTGGAAAAATCTTTCCAACGGCACCAACTTTGTAAAAATCCAACGGTTGGATTATCTGGAATGTTTAATTCAAATCTGAAGAAAAACAGCGCCAGAAACCATTATATTTATATATATATTTAAATATAATTATATTTAATCGAATAACGACGCTGTAGTTCGTATTTTGAAATCGAAACTTCAAACGATTGTACTGGGAGATCCGACCGTCGGATTTTCCCGAAACTGGAACCGTTAGATTCGTTTTGAAAAGATCTTTCTAATGATGTAAATTTTGTGAAGATCCAACAGATAGATTTTCAGATATGTGTAAATCAAATCTGAAGAAAAATAGCGCCACGGTCGCGTTATGGCCCGAAGCGTCGTTCTGAATATATTGGCTATTTTAAAATAAATAAAAATAGTGATAAATCGTTATAAAATATTATAAACAATATGGATGTGATTTAGAAATTAACTGAAGGTTGGCTAAGTCGAATGGTTTCCTGGGTGTTGATCTGATGTTGGTTTCGGCCTTCGGGGTTAATATTTGGGAAATCGTTCTCTTACTAATAGACGGTTAGTGACTAATGAATTGAAATGATGCGTGTATATGTTAGTGTTGCACTAGTTTATTATATACGTTAGTTGCTCAGGGAGACCGGGTTTATCCCATTCTGAATAACTGAATCGACGATAATATATCGAAAATGAAGAAGATGGTGGAAGACCGGAGATCATCACCTCGTTTGGATGGTAACCGAGGTCCTGATTGGGAGGCATCCCGAAATATGGATAATGAGTGGTGATCGTCCAGACGTACGTGGTGATCGAAGGGTTTGCGAGGTATTTAGTGCCTCCGGTTTTGTTCAGACCCAGAACGGACTTGTAAATGGACTGTGTGTCTGACATTGGATTTTATTCTATGTTGATTGATCTCTATTAAATATACATCTGTTTGGCGACGGAGAATTTATTCTTTTGCTTAACGCCCTTCTCTGAAACGCTCGAGCTCAGAGGTTGTATATCGATAGACATCAGTCGCATGGCATGAATTGCCTATGTGGCATGCTAAGATGCAGTGATCAGGGCTTTTGTTGAAAAGCAAAGTCTTGTGGTGATGATCAAAGCACCGCCTGTGTGGCGTAGCTTTGTGAATAACATGAATTCGCGAGCCTCACACCCCGGTATGAACCAGAAACGAGAGAAGGACCTCAGGGAGGGCATGCGTTTCTTTCTAGCTAGGGTGGTGTCAGTGACCTACCAGCCCGACATTTATATACTTTTCACCTATGTGGTTGTTGCTGTTGCGAGGCACCTCGGTTAGATCGGACGATCCGGGTCCAATGGAGCCATTCGTTGGCTCATTTACACCCCAAAGGGTGGGGAAACGCAGTGTTCAGGAATTTTAATCCACATCGGTGGACCGGCCCTGACGATCCAAGGGCTTACCTGAGTCTGGGTCCTATGGCTTGGGCTAGAGAGTCAAGAATTCGGTAAGGACTATCTTTTGCCTTGGTTCATGACGGAAATCCAATTTCCAAATACGTGACTGTGCGGTTTTGATTGTATATATATATGGCGACATGATATATGGTACCCATGCCGCCTATGATTGATAGTTATGATTTGAAATTGTTTTAAAAACATATAAACACTAGCAATAATATCAAATGCCTTTTTTTTATTCGTATCAAGCGTATTTTGGCTGTTATAAGGTAAAAACTCTATCCTCCGGTTTGCGTTGCATTGTGTGATGGAAACTGAGTCTTATAATGGCTTCATTTTTACAAAAAGCATAGCGATGTTTAAAAGAATGATTTGTTTTAAAGCACCGGCAATCCAATGGAGTAAACCCGTTCCACGAAAGTGGCGTGGTCCTGTGATTAGCCATAGTATAAATGTGTTGAGTAGATTTCTCATACCAGTCCCATGACTGACTCGTAGTTTGTTTCTCTTTCAAACTCGGGTGCCCCTTTTTTTACACGGGCAGCCTTATATTCGGGTTTAGGTGGTTCTTACTGGATATCTGGATCTGAAAAAGGATTCTATCATTTATCTCTTTTTATGCTGTTCAGCTCCTATTGTACATATTTTGTTTGTTTTCCGCTGTAGACATCTATGTATAGCTGAACTGTATTTGTACTAAGTAAGATCCTGTATACTGTGTAACTCTAATGATTACTTTTATCCAGCGTATTCTAATGTACATTATCTGGTGTATTTATTTAATTCTGTCCTGCTACTATCTGTTTCTGTGTTATATTCCAAGGATTACCCTTGTCTCCGTCTGTATGGGATTTGGGGTCGTCACATTAAACCACCCTTACTTCTCTTAATTCTTCAAAACAGTCCTTATTTTTAATCCTATCCCTAATTCTTTAAATAGCCATTCCTTCCAGCAATTACCTCTATTTTTTAACTTCTGTGAAGAGTTGGTTTTTGCAGCACCCAATCAAAATGATTCATCATCTTTCATATTTGTTGATCTACCCCTACTATGCTTAAACTACCCATACTTCTCTTAATACTTCAAAATAGTCCTTTTTTTAATCCTGGCCCTAATTCTCTAAATAGCCTTTACTTCCAACAATTACCCCTATTTTTTAACTACTGTGAAGGGTTGGTTTTTTGTATCACCCAATCCAAACGATTCACTATCTTTCATATTTGTCGATATACCCCTACTATGTTTAAACCACCACTACTTCTCTTAATAGTTCAAAACAACCCATCTTTTTAATCCAACCCCTAATTATCAAAATTGCCCTTACTTCCAACAATTACCCATATTTTTTATCTTCTGTGAATGGTTGGTTTTTGCAGCACGCAATTCAAATTATTCATCATCTTTCATATTTGTCGATCTACCCCTACTATACTCAAACTACCCCTACTTCTCTTAATAATTCAAAAAAAAACTTCTTCTTAATAATATCCCTAATTCTCTGAATAGAACTTCCATCCAACAATTACCCCTATTTTTTAACTTCTATGATGGGTTGGTTTTTGCAGCACCTAATCCAAATGATTCATAATCTTTCATATTTGTCGATCTACCCCTACTATGCTTAAATTACCCCTACTTCTCATAATACTTCAAAACAGTCTTTCTTTTTAATCCTACCCCTAATTCTCTAAATAGCCCTTACTTCCAACAATTACGCCTTTCTTTTTACTACCGTGAAGGGTTGATTTTAGCAGCAACTAATCCAAACAAATCATAATCTTTCAAATTTGTTAATCTACCCCTACTAAGATTTAACTACCCCTACTTAACTTAATACTTCAAAACAGTCCTTTTTTTAATCCTACCCTAATTCTCTAAATAGCGTTTACTTCCAACAATTACCCCTATTTTTTAACAATTTTGAAGGGTTGGTTTTTGCAGCACCCAATTTAATGATTCATCATCTTTAATGTCGATCTACCCCTACTATGCCTAAACTACCCTTACTTCTCTTAATACTTCAAAATAGCTATTCTTTTTAATCCAACCACTAATTCTATAAAAAGCTAATACTTCCAACAATCACCCCTACTTTTTAATTTCTATGAAGGGTTGGTTTTTGCAGCACCCAATCCAAATGATTCATCATCTTTCATATTTGTCGATCCACCCGTACTATGCTTAAACTACCCCTACTTCACTTAATACTCCAAAACAGTCCTTATTTTTAATCCTACAAATAATTCACTAAATAGCCCTTACTTATAACAATTATGCCTCTCTTTTTACTATTGTGAAGGGTTGGTTTTTGCAGCACTCAATCCAAACAATTCATAATCTTTCATATTTGTCGACCTACCCCTACTATGTTTAAACTACCCCCACTTCTCTTAATCTTCGCAACATTCCTTCTTTTTAATCCTACCCTGAATTCTCTAAATATCCCTTACTTCCAAAAATTATGCCTATCTTTTTACTACTGTGAAGGGTTGGTTTTTCCAGCACCAAATCCAAATAATTAATTATCTTTCATATCTGTCGAGCTACCCCTACAATGCTTAAACTACCCCTACTTCTCTTAATACTTCATAGTAGTCCTTCTTTTTAATCCAACCCCTAATTCTATAAATAGCCCTTACTACCAAAAATTACCCCTATTTTTTAACTACTGTGAAGGTTTTGTTTTTGTAGCACCCAATCCAAACGATTCATCATCTTTCATATTTGTTGATCTACTCTACAATGCTAAAACTACCCCTACTTCTCTTAATACTTCAAAACAACCCTTCCTTTTAATCCCACCCCTAATTCTCTAAATAGCCCTTACTTCCGACAATTACCCATATTTTTTATCTTCTCTGAAGGGTTGGTTTTTGTAGCACCCAAACCAAATGATTCATCATCTATCATATTTGTCGATCTACCTCTACTATGCTTAAAATACCGTTAGTTCTCTTAATACTTCAAAACAACCCTTCTTTTTAATCCTACCCCGAATTCTCTAAATAGCCCTTGCTTCCAATGTGAAGGATCGGTTTTTGTAACATCCAATTCAAGTGATTCATCATCTTTCATATTTGTTGATATATCCCTACTATGCTTAAATTAACATTACTTCTCTTAATAATTCTAAAAAAATCCTTCTTTTTAATACTATCCCTAATTCTCTAAATAACCCATCCTTCCAATAATTACACCTATTTTTTAACTTCTGTGATTGGTTGTTTTTTGCAGCACCCAATCCAAACGACTCATAATATTTCATATTTGTCGATCTACCACTACTATGCTAAAACTACCCATACTTCTCTTAATACTTCAAAAAAGTCTTTTTTAATCCTACCCCTAATTATCTAAATAGCCCTTACTTCCAACAATTATGCCTTTCTTTTTACTACGGTGAAGGATTGGTTTTTGCAGCGTCTAATCCAAACGACTCATGATCTTTAAAATTTGTTAATCTAGCCCTACAATGTTTAAACTACCCCTACTTCTCTTAATACTTCAAAACAGTCCTTTTTAAATCCTACCCCTAATTCTCTAAATAGCCTTTACTTCCAACAATTACCTCTATTTTTTAACTATTGTAAAGGGTTGGTTTTAGTAGCACCTAATCTAAATGATTCATCATCTTTCATATTTGTCGATCTACCCCTACTATGCTTAAACTACACCTATTTCTCTTCATACTTCGAAACAACCCTTCTTTTTAAACCTACCCCTAATTCTATAAATAGCCCGTACTTCCAAGAATTACCCGTATTTTTTATCATCTGTGAAGGGTTGGTTTATGCAGCACCCAATCCAAACGATTCATCAACTTTCATATTTGTCGATCTTCCCCTACTGTTCTTAAATTACCCCTACTTCTCTTAATACTTCAAGACATCTATTCTTTTTAATATTACCCCAAATTCCCTAAACAGGCCTTCCTTCCAACAATTACCCCTATTTTTTAACTACTGTGAAGGGTTGGTTTTTGAAGTACCCAATCCAAATAATTCTTCATCTTTCATATTTGTTGATATACCCTTAATATGCTTAAACTACCCCTACTTCTCGTAATACTTCAAAATAGCTATTCTTTTTAACCCTACCTCTAATTATCTATATAGCCCTTACTTCCAACAATTACCCCTATTTTTTAATGACTCTGAAGGGTTTGTTTTTGAAGCACCCAATTCAAATGGTTCATCATCTTTCGTATTTGTCGATTTACCCCTACTATGCTTAAACTACCCCAACTACTCTTAATACTTCAAAACAGTTACCCCTATTTGTTAACAACTGTTAAGGGTTTGTTTTTGCAGCACCCAATTCAAATGATTCATCATATTTCATATTTTTGGATCTACCACAATCCAAAAGAAGGACTGTTTTGAAGTATCAAGAGAAGTTGGGGTTGTTTAAGCGTATTAGGGGTAGATCGACAAATATGAAAGATGATGAATCATTTGGATTGGGTGCTGCAAAAACCAACCCTTCACATAAGTTAAAAAATTGGGGTAATTTTTGGAAGTAAGGGCTATTTAGAGAAATAGGGGTAGGATTTAAAAGAAGGGTTGTTTTGAAGTGTTAAGAGAAGTAGGGGTAGTTTATGCATAGTAGGGGTAGATCGACAAATATGAAAGATGATGAATCATTTGAATTGGGTGCTGCAAAAACCAACACTTCACAGTAGTTAAAAAATAGGGGTGATTATTGGAAGCAAGGGCAAATGAGAGAATTTGGGGTACGATTAAAAAGAAGGGCTGTTTTGAGGTATTAAAAGAAGTATGGGTATTTTATGCACAGTAGGGGTAGATCGACAAATATAAATGATGATGAATCGTTTGGATTGGGTGCTGCCAAAACCAACCCTTCATAGTAGTAAAAATATAGGGGTAATTGTGTGATGTAATGGCTATTTATAGAATTAGGCATAGGATTTAAACGAAGGACTTTTTTGAAGTATTAAGAGAAGTAGGGGTAGTTTAAGCATTGTAGGGGTAGATCAGCAAATATAAAAGATGATGAATCGTTTGGATTGGGTGCTGCAAAAACCAATCCTTCAAAATAGTAAATAGATAGGGGTAATTGTTGAAAGGAAGGGCTATTTAGAGAATTAGGGGTAGGATTTAAAAGAAGGATTGTTTTTAAGTATTAAGAGCAGTTGTGGTAGTTTAAGCATAGTAGGGGTAGATCGACAAATATGAAAGATGATGAATCATTTGGATTGGGTGCTGCAAAAACAAATCCTTCATAATAGTTAATAAATAGGGGTAATTGTTGAAAGGAAGGGCTATTTAGAGAATTAGGGGTAGGATTATAAAGAAGGGTTGTTTTGAAGTATTTAGAGAAGTAGGGGGTAGATTAAGCATAGTAGGGGTAGATCGACAAATATGAAAGATGATGAATCATTTGGATTGGGTGCTACAAAAACCAACCCTACAAAAAAGGTAAAAAATAGGGGTAAATGTTGAAAGGAAGTGCTGTTTACAGAATCATGGGTAGGATTAAAAAGAAGGGCAATTTTGAAGTATTAAGATAAGTAGGGGTAGTTTAAGCATAGTAGGGGTAGATCGACAAATATAAAAGATGATGAATCGTTTTGATTAGGTTCTACAAAAACCAATCCTCCACAGTAGTGAAAAGGTTGGGATAATTTTTGGAAGTTTAAGAGAAGTAGGGGTAGTTTAAGCATAGTAGGAGTAGATCGACAAATATAAAAGATGATGAATCGTTTGGATTGGGTGCTGCAAAAACCAGTCCTTCACAATTGTTAAAAAATAGGGGTAGTGTTTGGAAGGAAGGGCTATTAAGAGAATTAGGGGTAGAATTAAAAAGAAGGGCAATTTTGAAGTATTAAGATAAGTAGGGGTAGTTTAAGCATAGTAGTGGTAGATCGACAAATATGAAAGATGATGAAACGTTTGGATTAGTTGCTGCAAAAACCAATCCTCCACACTAGTGAAAAGGTAGAGATAATTGTTGGAAGTAAGAGCTATTTCGATAATTAGGGGCACGATTAAAAAGAAGGGTTGTTTTGAAGTATTAAGAGAAGTAGGGGTAGTTTTAGCATAGTAGGTGTAGATAGACAAATATAAACGATGATGAATCATTTGGTTTGTGTGCTGCAAAAACCAATCCTTCACAGTAGTAAACAGATATGGGTAATTGTTGGAAGTAGGGGCTATTTATAAAATCAGGGGTATGATTTTAAAGAAGTATTGTTTTGAAGTATTAAGAGAAGTAGTGGTAGTTTAAGAAGAGTAGGGGTAGATCGACAAATATGAAAGATGATGAATCGTTTGTATTGGGTGCTACAAAAACCAATCCTTCACAATAGTTAAAAAAATAGGTGTAATTGTTGAAAGGAAGGGCTATTTAGGGATTAATGGGTAGGATTAAAAAGAAGGGATGTTTTGAAGTATTAAGAGAAGTAGTGGTAGATTAAGCATAGTAGGGGTAGATTGACAAATATGAAGGATGATGAATCATTTGGATTGGGTGCTACAAAAACGAACCATTCACAAAAGGTAAAAATAGGGGTAATTTTGGAAGTAAGGGCCATTTAGAGAATTAATGGTAGGATTAAAAAGAAGAGTTGTTTTAAAGTGGTAAGATAAGTAGGGGTAGTTTATGCATAGTAGGGGTAGATCGACAAATATGAAAGATAATCAATCATTTGGATTAGGTGCTGAAAAAACCAATCCTTCACAATAGTTAAAATATAAGGGTAATTATTGGAAGTAAGGGCTATTTACAAAATTAGGGGCACGATTAAAAAGAAGGTTTGTTTTGAAGTATTAACAGAAGTAGGGGTAGTTTAAGCATAGTAGGGGTAGATAGACAAATATGAAAGATGATGAATCATTTGGTTTGTGTGCTGCAAAAATCAACCTTTCACAGTAGATAAACGACAGGGGTATTTGTTGGAAGTAGCGGCTATTTACAGAATTAGGGGTAGGATTTGAAAGAAGGATTGTTTTGAAGTATTAAGAGATGTAGTGGTAGTTTAAGCAGAGTAGTGGTAGGTCGACAAATATGAAAGATGATGAGTTGTTTGGATTGGGTGCTACAAAAACCAATCCTTCACAATAGTAATAAAATAGGGGTAATTGTTGAAAGGAAGGGCTATTTAGAGAATTAGGGGTTGGATTAAAAATAAGGGATGTTTTGAAGTATTAAGAGAAGTTGGATAGATTAAGCGTAGTAGGGGTAGATTGACCAATATGAAAGATGATGAATCATTTGGATATGGTGCTACAAAAACCAAGCCTTCACCAAAGGTAAAAATAGAGGTAATTGTTGGAAGCAAGGGCCATTTAGAGAATTAGGGGTAGGATTAAAAAGAAGAGTTGTTTTGAAGTGGTAAGATAAGTAGGCGTAGTTTATGCATAGTAGGGGTAGATCGACAAATATGAAAGATAATGAATCGTTTGGATTGGGTGCTGCAAAATCCAATCCTTCACAATAGTTAAAATACAGGGGTAATTGTTGGAAGTAAAGGCTATTTACAGAATTAGGGGTAGGATAAAAAAGAAGGGTTGTTCTGAAGTATTAAGAGAATTAGGGGTAGTTTAAGCATAGTAGGGGTAGATCGGTAAATATGAAAGATTATGAATCTTTTGGATTGGGTGCTACAAAAACCAATCATTCACAATAGTTAAAAAATAGGGGTAATTGTTGGAAGGAAGGGATACTTAGAGAATTAGGGGTACGATTGATAAGAAGGGTTGTTTTGAAGTATTAAAAGAAGTGGGGGTAGTTTAAGCATAGTAGGGTTAGATCGACAAATAAAAAAGATGACGAATCGTTTGGATTGGGTGCTGCCAAAACCAACCCTTCACAGTAGTAAATAGATAGGGGTAATCGTTGGACGTAATGGCTATTTATAGAATTAGGCGTAGGATTTAAACGAAGGACTGTTTTGAAGTATTAAGAGAAGTAGGGGTAGATCGGCAAATATAAAAGATGATGAATAATTTGGATTGGGTTCTGCAAAAACCAATCCTTCACAATAGTAAAAAGATAGGGGTAAATGTTGAAAGGAAGAGCTATTTATAGAATTAGGGGTAGGATTTAAAAGAAGGACTGTTTTTAAGTATTAAGGGAAGTAGGGATTGTTTAAGCATAGTAGGGGTAGATCAACAAATCTGAAAGAGGATGAATCGTTTGGATTGGGTGCTGCCAAAACCAATCCTTCACAATAGTTAATAAATAGGGGTGATTTATGAAAGGAAGGGCTATTTAGAGAATTAGGGGTAGGACTAAAAAGAAGGGTTGTTTTCAAGTATTAAGAGAAGTAGGGGTAGATTAAGCATAGTAGGGGTAGATCGAAATATATGAAAGATGATGAATCATTTGGATTGGGTGCTACAAAAACCAACCCTTCAGAAAAACGTAAAAAATAGGGGTAATTGTTAGAAGTAAGGTTTGTTTAGAGAATTATGGACAGGATTAAAAAGAAGGGCAATTTTGAAGTATTAAGATAAGTAGGAATAGTTTAAGCATAGTAGGTGTAGATCGACAAATATGAAAGATGATGAATTGTTTGGATTTAGTGCTGCAAAAACCAATCCTCCACAGTTGTGAAAAGGTAGGGGTAATTGTTGGAAGGAAGGGCTATTTAAAGAATTAGGGGTAGGATTAAAAAGAAGGACAATGTTGAAGTACTATGATAAATAGGGGTAGTTTAAGCATAGTAGGGGTAGATCGACAAATATGAATGATGATGAATCGTTTGGATTAGGTGCTACAAAAACCAATCTTCACAGTTGTGAAAAGGTTGGGATAATTGATGGAAGTTTTAGAGAAGTAGAGGTAGTTTAAGCATAGTAGGAGTAGATCGGCAAATATAAAAGATGATGAATCATTTGGATTGGGTGTTGCAAAAACCAGTCCTTCACAATTGTTAAAAAATAGGGGTAATGGTTGGAAGGAAGGGCTATTAAGAGAATTAGTGGTTGGATTAAAAAGAAGGGAAATTTTGAAGTATTAAGATAAGTTGGGGTAGTTTAAGCATAGTAGGGGTAAATCGACAAATATGAAAGATGTTGAATCGTTTGGATTAGGTCCTACAAAAACCAATCCTCCACAGTAGTGAAAAGGTAGAGGTAATTGTTGGAAGTAAGGGCTATTTAGAGAATTAAGGGCACGATTAAAAAGAAGGGTTGTTTTGAAGTACTAAGAGAAGTAAGGGTAGTTTTAGCATAGTAGGGGTAGATAGACAAATATAAAAGATGATGAATCATTTGATTTGTGTGTTGCAAAAACCAATCCTTCACCGTAGTAAACAGATAGGGGTAATTGTTGGAAGTGAGGGCTATTTATAGAATTAGGGGTAGGATTTAAAAGAAGGATTGTTTTGAAGTATTAAGTGAATTAGTGGTAGTTTAAGCAGAGTAGTGGTAGATCGACAAATATGAAAGATGATGAATTGTTTGGATTGGATGCTACAAAAACCAATCCTTCACAATAGTTAAAAAATATGTGTAATTGTTGAAAGGAAGAGCTATTTAGTTTGCGATAGGATTAAAAAGTAGGGATGTTTTGAAGTATTAAGAGAAGTAGGGGTAGATTAAGCATAGTAGGGGTAGATTGACATATATGAAAGATGATGAATCATTTGGATTGGGTGCTACAAAAACCAACCATTCACAAAAGGTAAAAAATTTGGGTAATTGTTGGAAGTAAGGTCCATTTAGAGTATTAGGGGTAGGATTAAAAAGAAGAGTTGTTTTTAAGTGGTAAGATAAGTAGGTGTAGTTTATGCATAGTAGGGGTAGATCGACAAATATGAAAGATAATGAAACATTTGGATTAGGTGATGCAAAAACCAATCCTTCACAATAGTTAAAATATAGGGGTAATTATTGGAAGTAAGGACTATTTACAGAATTTGGGGCACGATTAAAAAGAAGGGTTGTTTTGAAGTATTAACAGAAGTAGGGGTAGTTTAAGCATAGTAGGTGTAGATTGAAAAATATAAAAGATGATGAATCATTTGGTTTGTGTGCTGCAAAAACCAACCTTTCACAGTAGATGAATGATAGGGGTAATTGTTGGAAGTAGGGGCTATTTATAGAATTAGGGGTAGGATTTAAAAGAAGGATTGTTTTGAAGTATTAAGAGATGCAGTGGTAGTTTAAGCAGAGTAGGGGTAGATCGACAAATATGAAAGATGACGAATTAATTGGATTGGGTGCTACAAAAACCAATCCTTCACAATAGTTAAAAAATAGGGTTAATTTTTGAAAGGAAGGGCTATTTAGTGAATTAGGGGTAAGATTAAAAAGAAGGGGTGTTTTGAAGTATTAAGAGAAGTAGGGATAGATTAAGCATAGTATGGGCAGATTGACAAATATGAAAGATGATGAATCATTTGGATTGGGTGCTACAAAAACCAACCCTTCACTAAAGGTAAAAAATAGGGGTAATTGTTGGAAGTAAGGGCCATTTAGAGAATTAGGGGTAGGATTAAAAAGAAGAGTTGTTTTGAAGTGGTAAGATAATTAGGGGTAGTATATGCATAGTAGGGGTAAATCGGCAAATATGATAGATAAAGAATCGTTTGGACTGAGTGCTGCAAAAACCAATCCTACACAATAGTTAAAATATAGGGGTAATTTTTGGAAGTATGGGCTATTTGCAGAATTAGGGGTAGGATAAAAAAGAAGGGTTGTTTTGAAGTATTAAGAGAATTAAGGGTAGTTTAAGCACAGTAGGGGTTGATCGATAAGTATGAAAGATTATGAATCGTTTGGATTGGGCGCTACAAAAACCAATCATTCACAATAGTTAAAAAATATGGGTAATTGTTGGAATGAAGGGATATTTAGAGAATTAGGGGTACGATTAAAAAGAAGTGCTTTTTGAAGTATTAAAAGAAGTGGGGTAGTTTAAGCATAGTAGGGGTAGATCGACAAATATAAAAGATGATGAATCGTTTGGATTGGGTGCTGCGAAAACTAACCCTTCACAGTAGTAAAAAGATAGGGGTAATTGTTGGAAGTAATGGCTATTTAGAGAATTAGGGGTAGGATTTAAAAGAAGGACGGTTTTGAAGTATTAAGAGAAGTAGGAGTAGTTTAAGCATAAGAGTGATAAATCGAAAAACATGAAAGATGATGAATCGTTTGGATTGTGTGCTGCAAAAACCAAACCTTCACAGTAGATAAAAAATATACGTAATTGTTGAAGTAAAGGCTATTTAGAGAATTAGGGGTTCAATTAAAAAGAAGAGTTGTTTCGAAGTATTAAAAGAAGTAAGGGTAGTTTAAGCAATAGAGTGGTAGATCGACAAATATAAAAGATGATGAATCGATTGGATTGGGTGCTGCAAAAACCAACCCTTCGCAGTAGTAAAAAGATAGGGGTAATTGTTGGAAATAAGGGCTATTTAGAGAATTAGGGGTAGAATTTAAAAGGAGGACTATTTTGAAGTATTAAGAGAAGTAGAGGTAGTTTAAGAATAGTAGGGATAGATCGACAAATATGAAAGATGATGAATCATTTGGATTGGGTGCTGCAAAAAACAATCCTTCAGAATATTAAAAAATAGGGATAATCATTGGAAGTAAGGGCTGTTTACGGAATTATGTGTAGGATTAAAATAAAGCCTGTTTTTAAGTATTAAGAGAAGTAGGGGTGGACAAAGCATAGTAGGGGTAGATCAACAAATAGAAAGATGATGAATCATTTGGATTGAGTCCTACAAAAACCAACCCTTCACAAAAGGTAAAAAAAATAGGGGTAATTGTTGGAAGTAAGGGCCTTTTATAGTATTAGGGGTTGGATTAAAAGAACGGTTGTTTTGAAGTATTAAGAGAAGTTGGGGTAGTTTAAGCAAAGTAGGGGTAGATTGATAAATATGAAAGATGATGAATCATTTGGATTGGGTGCTGCAAAAACCATTCCTTCACAATAGTTAAAAAATAGGGGTATCTGTTTGAAGGAAGAGCTATTTAGAGAATTAGGGATATGATTAAAAAAATGGCGGTTTTGAAGTGTTAAGAGAAGTAGGGGTAGTTTAAGCATAATAGGATTAGATCGACAAATATAAAAGATGATGAATCGTTTGGAGTGGGTGCTGCAAAAACCAACCCTTCACAGTAGTAAATAGATAGGGGAAATTGTTGGAAGTAATGGATATTTAGAGGATTAGGGGTAGGATTTAAAAGAAGGACCGTTTTGAAGTATTAATAGAAGTAGGGGTAGTTTAAGCATAGTAGAGATAGATCGACAAATATGAAAGATGTTGAATCGTTTGGATTGGGTGCTGCAAAAACTAACCCTTCATAGTAGTTAAAAAAATAAAGGTAATTTTTGGAAATAAGGGCTATTTATATAATAAGGGGTACAATTAAAAAGAAGGGTTGTTTTGAAGTATTAAGAGAAGTAGGGGTAGTTTCAGCAATAGAGGGGTAGATCGACTAATATGAAAGATGATGAATCGTTTTGATTGGGAGCTGAAAAATCAACCCTTCACAATAGTAAAAAGATAGGGGTAATAGTTGGAAATAAGGGCTATTTAGTGAAATAGGGGTAGGATTTAAAAGAAGGACTATTTTGAAGTATTAAGAGAAGTAGGGGTAGTTTAAGCATAGCAGGGGTAAATCGACAAATATGAAAGATGATGAATCGTTTGGATTGGGTGCTGCAAAAACCAATCCTTCAAAATTGTCAAAAAATTGGGGTAATTGTTGAAAGGAATGACTATTTAGAGAATTAGGGGTAGGATTAAAAAGAATGTTTTTTTTGAAGTATTAAGAGAAGTTGGGGAAGATTAAGCATAGTAGGGGTAGATTAACAAATATGAAATATGATGAATCATTTGGATTAGGTGCTACAAAAACCCACCCTTCACAAAAGTTAAAAAATAGGGGTAATTGTTGGAAGTAATGGCTGTTTAGAAAATTTTGGGTAGGATTAGAAAGAAGGGTTGTTTTGAAGTACTAAGAGAAGTAGGGGTAGTTTAAGCATAGTAGGGGTAGATCGACAAATATGAAAGATGATGAGTCATTTGGAATTGGTGCTGCAAAAACCAATCCTCCGCAGTAGTGAAAAGATAGGGGTAATTGTTGGAAGCAAGGACTATTTATAGAATTAGGTGTACGATTAAAAAAAGGGATGTTTTGAACTATTAAGAGAAGTAGAGGTAGTTTAAGCTTGGTAGGGGTAGATAGACAAATATAAAAGATGATGAATCGTTTGGTTGGGGTGCTGCAAAAACCAACCCTTCACAGTAGTAAAAAGATACGGGTAATTGTTGGAAATAAGTGCTATTTATAGAATTAGGAGTAGGATTAAAAAGAAGGACTGTTTTGAAGTATTAAGAGAAGTAGAGGTAGTTTAAGCAGAGTAGGGGTAGATCGACAAATATGAAAGATGACTAATCATTTGGATTGGGTGCTACAAAAACCAATCCTACACAATAGTTAAAAAATAGGGGTAGTTGTTGAAAGGAAGGGCTAATTATAGAATTAGGGTAGGATTAAAAAGAAGGGCTGTTTTGAAGTATTAAGAGAAGTAGGGTTAGATTAAGCATAGTTGGTGTAAATCGACAAATATGAAAGACGATGAATCATTTGGATTGGGTGCTACAAATCCAACCCTACAGGAATGGTAAAAAATGGGGGTAATTGTTGGTAGTATGGGATTTTTAGAGAATTAGAGGTAGGTATAAAAAGAAGAGTTTTTTTGATGTATTAAGAGAAGCAGTGGTTGTTTAAGCACAGTAGGGGTAAATCGACAAATATGAAAGATGATGAATCTTTTGGATTGGGTGCTACAAAAACCAATCCTTCCCATTAGTTAAAAATAGGGGTAATTGTTGAAAGAAAGGGCTATTTAGAGTACTGGGGTAGGATTAAAAAGAAGGGTTGTTTTGAAGTACTAAGAGAAGTAGGGGTAGATTAAGAACGGTAGGGGAAGATCGACAAATATAAAAGACGATGAATTGTTTGGATTGGGTGCTGCAAAAACCAACCCTTCACTGTAGTATAAAGATATGGGTAATTGTTGGAAGTAAGGGCTATTTAGAGAATTAGGGAGAGTATTAAAAAGAAGGGTTGTTTTGAAGTATTAAGAGAAGTAGGGGTAGTTTAAGTATAGTAGGGTTAGATCGACAAATATGAAAGATGATGAACCGTTTGGACTGGGTGCTGCAAAAACCAACCCTTCACAGTAGTCAAAAGATAGGGGTAATTGTTGGAAGTAAGGGCTATTTAGAGATTTAGGGGAAGGATTTAAAAGTAGGGTTGTTTTGAAGTATTAAGAGAAGTTGGGGTAGTTTAAGCATAGTAGGTGTAGATCGATAAAAATGAATGATAATGAATCGTTTGGATTGGGTGCTGCAAAAACCAACCCTTCATAATAGTTAAAAAATAGGGGTAATTGTTGGATGTAAGGACTATTTAGAGAATTAGGGGTACAATTAAAAAGAAGGGTTGTTTTGAAGTATTAAGAGTAGTAGGGGTAGTTTAAGCATAGTAGGGGTAGATCGAAAAAAATAAAAGATGATTTATCATTTGGATTGGGTGCTGCAAAAACCAACCCTTCACAGTAGTAAAAAGATAGTGGTAATTGTTGTAAGTAAGGGATATTTAGAGAACTATGGGTATGATTTAAAAGGACTGTTTTGTAGTATTAAGAGATGTACGGGTAGTTTAAGCATAGTAGGGGTAAATCGACAGATATGAAAGGTGATGAATCGTTTGGATTGGGTGCTGCAAAAACAAACCCTTCACAGTTGTTAAAAAATGGGGGTAATTATTGGAAGTAAGCGCTATTTAGAGAAATTGGGGTATGATTAAAATTTAAGGGATGTTTTGAAGTATTAAGAGAAGTGGGGGGAGTTTAAGAATAGTAGGGGTAGATCGATAAATATAAAAGATGTTGAATCGTTTGGATTGGGTGGTGCCGAAACTGACCCTTCACAGTAGTAAGAAGATAGGGGTAATTGTTGGATGTAATGGCTATTTAGAGAATTAGGGTTAGGATTTAAAAGAAGGACTGTTTTGAAGTATTAAGAGTAGTAGGGGTAGTTTAAGCATAGTAGGGATAGATCGATAAGTATGAAAGATGATGAAACGTTTGGATTGGGTGCTGCAAAAACCAACCTTTCACAGTAGTTAAAAAAGAGGTAATTGTTGGAAGTAAGGGCTATTTAGAGAATTAGGGGTACGATTAAAAAGAAGGGTTATTTTGAAATATTAAGAGAAGTAGGTGTAGTTTAAGCATTGGAGGGGTAGATCGACAAATATGAAAGATGATGAATCGTTTGGATTGGGTGCTGCAAAATCCAACCCTTCACGGTTGTAAAAAGATAGGGGTAATTGTTGGAAGTAAGGGCTATTTAGATAATTAGGGGTAGGATTTAATAGAAGGACTGTTTTGAAGTATTAAGAGAAGTTGGGGTAGTTTAAGTATAGTAGGGGTATATCGACTAATATGAAATATGATGAATCATTTGAATTGGGTGCTGCAAAAACCAACATTCACATAAGTTAAAAAATAGGGGTAATTGTTGGAAGTAAGGGCTATTTAGAGAATTAGGGGGAGAATTTAAAAGTAGGGCTGTTTTGAAGTATTAAGAGAAGTAGAGGTAGTTTTAGAATAGTAGGGGTAGAGCGACAAATATGAATGATGGTGAATCATTTGGATTATGTGCTCCAAAAACCAATCCTTCACAGAAGTAAAAAGATAGGGGTAATTGTTTAAATAAGGGTTATTTAGAGAATTAGGAGTACGATTAAAAAGAAGGGTAGTTTTAAAGTATTAAGAGAAGTGGGGGTTGTTTAAGTATAGTAGGGGTAGATCAACAAATATGAAAGATGGTGAATCATTTCGATTGGGTGCTGCAAAAACCAAATGTTCACAATTGTTTAAAAAATTGGGGTAATTGTTGAAAGGAAGGGCTATTTAGAGAATTAGGGGTAGGATTAAAAAGAAGGGTTGTTTTGAAGTATTAAGAGATGAAGGGGTAGATTGAGCATAGTAGGGGTAGATCGACAAATGTGAAAGATGACGAATCATTTGGATTGGGTGCTACAAAAACCAACCATTCACAAAAGGTAAAAAATATGGTTAATTGTTGGGAGCAGGGGGTGTTTAGAGAATTAATGGTAGGTGTAAAACCACGGATTTTTGAATAATCGAATTAACTAAAATAACGAATAATTAATCTCAGACGTGAGAAATAAGGGAATGGGGTTGGGCCATTGTATTCGTCTCGGAATCCTGGTTGAAATAAAGTCCGAGTTTGCGGGAAACGGGTGCCAGATGAAGGTTTTATTGACGAACGAAGTTTGGTGGCAAAAAGGAAAAAAATTAAATTGCACTGGCGCACTTGGGAAGTGCACCAGTACAGATTTTCATTGGCGCACTTCCCAAGTGCGCCCAGGCCGAGTGAAAACCTGCACAGCCTTCTGGTTCAGTCTGACCCATGTTCTGGCTCATTGTTGAGTCCTATCTGACTCTTTGCTGAGTCATTAGGGCTGACTTGTCACCCTGTCATGACTGAATGGTTTTGATTAACCCTAAGATCATCCGACGGCTTAAATTAATTCAAAACTCTATAAAAAGACCCATAGACTCAGACCCTAAATCAGAAATAAAACTGAAACTATGGCCGTCATGCTATCGTCTTGAACCTTAGAGTAGCCGCCACAAATTAAAGAGGAAGAACAGCAAATCAAATCAGTTCTATTCAACCCTAACAACGAATATTCTTTAAAGGAGGGCCAATGCAACTCCAGAAATCATAATTCAGAACTCAAGACCGCTTTTGAGTTGTGAGTTCGATCACTTTAACAAAATAATTGCTAATTCAATTATGATGTGATATACGTTGGATTATAAGTTGTGGTTGTGAATCTAATTCATATGCTTAATCATGTATGTTAACTTGATTCATATTATATGATGTTATGGAAGTTTTATATATGATGTTATGCAAGCTTCATGTATGATGTTATGCAAGTTTTATATATGATGTTATGCAAGTTTCATGTATGATGTTATGCAAGTTATATGATTATGCAAGTTTCATGTATGATGTTATGCAAGTTAATAGGATCACGCAAGTTGTATGCGAGTTATATGATGTTATGTAAGTTTGGATCTAAAATATATGCTAGTAATTCATGATGTTAACTTGTGTCAATGAATCCCTTTTTATAATCCAATCACTTAGGTTTATAACATCAGTTTTTATGTGAATATGGATGTGGAACATATGCTAGTTCGTATAAGTATTATGTTCATATGCAAGTTTAAGTGATAATTGGATTCACATACTTACAAGTTCACAGCTTTAAAGTTTAGATCCATATTCAAGTTGACATTTTTATGTTGAAACAATGACATGCATAGTTATGCAAGCTTACACCTTTATGTGGATCCATAGTTTACTCAGGTTAACACCTTTTATTGGATCCATTGTTATGCAAGACGACACCTTTATGTTTAGGTTGACGACATACATATTTTATGTAAGTTTTTGATAATTACCTAGGCTAGTTGGGTGTAAAACTATGTTCATACATGCAAGTTCACACCTTTTAGATCTATGATTTTTGGATCCTTGATAATACAAAGACTATGCAAGTATGTTGTAATTTTTAATTGCAAGTTAGATGCAAATTAGATCTATTATTGTGTGTATGTGACTTTGTGACGTTTATTCCCTTTTTCTTTTAGTATTAGACTATTTGCTAGTCTAATATGTATATGTCATGTTAAGAGAATGAATGACGGGGGTGCGATGGGGATAATAGTGGATACACACATGTTGTGAATTTGGCATGTAATGGCCTAAAAAGGCATGTAATTAATTTTAAAGGAATAAAATATAATTGTGGTGAAAATTGGTATGATTTTACATACCATAAATGGATGGACATGATTAAGTCAATTATGGACATCGTTAAATTTGGAATTGATTGATAATTTGAATAGGGAAAGTAATTCAAATTGGGGAATGATTAATTAGGAGTAATTAATCGTCTAAGACACGAGGTTAGGCTCTTTTATGGTGTAAGACTGCCAGGACCCGCCCGGCAAATACAGCTGCCACAAATGCCAGTCTAATGTGAGACGTCTTAGGCATAAATTAAATATGTAACAATTGTAAAGACACGAGGTTAGGCTCTTTTGTGGTGTAAGACTGCCCGGACCCGCCCGGCAAATCCAGCTGCCACAAATGGCAGTCTAATGTGAGAGGTCTTTATGAGGTTATGGTCTTAATGAATAAAGAAACACTTAAATAGATAAACATGTAGTGGGACATGAGGGGGTTAAGTCAGTGCCTTGGGTGGAATGAGGAATCTAGTTGGTGCCTTGGGTGGCATGAGGAAATACGATTAGTAACACTTAACCAACGTAAAACATGTAAGTGGGACAAAGGGGTTAAGTGGGTGCCTTGGGTGGCATGTGGAATTGCTAATAGAAACCCTTAACCAAAATTGAAACATGTAAGTGAACATGAATAAGAAGTGGGTTAAGTGGGATATACTAGAGGGGACCAAGCTTAAGTGGATAGCTTGTGTCAAGTAATGGGGGCCCGTTTCAACCTGTAACACCCCATGTCCATTATTGTCACTCACAAAGGGAATGCATTAACTTCCATGGAGGTTATAGTGAATATAGAACAAAAAAATTACAACAAGACAGATAATAAGTAGTATTGGAATTCTAAAACTTCATTTTTATGCAGCGGAAACATGTTTATTACATCACAAAACCATTAAACAGAGTCAAGTACATTATCCATCTTCATAAAACAAAATACATAATCCCATTACACAAATAGCCATTAAAGAAGATAACAAGCTGGACTTTACTTCAAGGGTCCAAGCTTTCCAAAGAGATGAAGCAATCCAATCAAACTCCACTAGAGCTGGGTCCAGCCTGAGGACCTAGAGGGGAAAAAGGATAGAAATAGAGGTGGCCAGACATAAAGTCTGGCGAGTATGATAATTATAACAATACTATTATCAAAATAATTAGACCAAGGCATAAGCTGGAAGACAGGTAAATGTCTATGAACTATTAGGAAGATAAAGATAGCGTTTAAGATAACGTTAAAGATCACGGTAAAGGCACACCTAATTACTAATGAATAATTACTACACTGAACCGCATATTACTACACTGCACCGCACCAGTCACCCTAAAGTTTGATCCCACTTGCTTCACACAGAAACATATAAATAGCCTTACGTACCCCTAGCTGACAACATAGGTGCTGTCTGCCCCTATCTCCACTAGGTGTACTCCACTACCCACTTTCGATCGGCTCCCTACACGTAGATACCCGTGCTGGCCCAACAGTGGGGTGTATCACTCCCCTAAACTGGCAACCTGATACAACTTTATAATGCACGGCTTATACCTACACGATGCAACAACGTCTTACCTACCAGCCTGGGTCCACACACGCATATGAAACCCGTTGGACTTGCATTGCCACCGCTCCCCGTTTTGGACTCTTACAGTCCAGCCCAGTATGCGTGTCCCGTCCTTGACTTGGGTCGAACCCACAAAGATACGTTTGGGTTACTGGTTGAAATGGGCCACTACAAGCTACCCACCTAAGCTTGTCAACAATAGTATATCCCACTTAACCCTCTTAGTCATGTTCATTTACATGTGTGTTTGGTTAAGTCTCACTAATCGTATTTCTCACGCCACTAAAGGCACCCACTAGACCTCTCACATTAGACTAGCATTTATGGCAGCTGGATTTGCCGGGCGGGTCCGGGCAGTCTTACACCATAAAAGAGTCTAACCTTGTGTCTTTACAACTGTTATGCTTTAGTTTAGGCCTAGGACCTCTCTCATTGGGCTGACATTTGTGACCACTGGATTTGCCTGGCGGGTCCGGGCAGGTTTACGTCACAAACGAGTCCAACCTCGTGTCCTAAGCATTGATTAACACTTATATTCTTTTACCCTAGTTTTAATAATTCCCTATCCAAATTATTAATTAAGTCCACTTTTATTGATGTCCATAATTGACTCAATTATGGTCATCCACTCATGGTATGCAAAATCATATCAATTGCACCCCAACATCTTATTATTAAATCCTTAATATTACCCCTACCGCACGTTTATATGTTCGCTTATTCAACGCGTAATATAGGCTAGACTTGAATAGTCTAACACATAGCACAAAGATAAAGTAATATATAGACAATAAAATAAATCTAATCAAAATAGGGGTGAAACTTGCATAAACTACACATGTTAAGGATCAAAAGATGTCAACTTGTTAAATGTCACAATTCACATGTTATGATCATAGCCCAAATCTATACATAAACTTGCATATGGGGTTTTTAGGCAACATAATGATGGTGTGAACTAGCATAGGATATCACAAATGTAATAGCATAATCCTAGATGTCATAATAGATGTCATGGCATATGTTCATAACTTTTCTAATCAATCTAACTTGCATATGTAACTTGTCATATAGATCAACATAGCCCAAACATGATGATTTAATTAATATGAACTAACTAGCATAGATAGAATCATCATGGCTTTTTAATCATGTGTGATTCATCACAACTTTCAACATACATAACATCATCATAGCATGATTTACAACATACAGGATATCATTACCACATATCATAGGTATAATAACATACATGATAACATATACGACAATTCACATCATCTACTCATAATACATTCATGACTTGACCTAATTAAAATGATAATAATCTTGTTAAGACTATCATACTCACAATTTAGAAGAGAAAAGAGAGAGTTTTACTTTGCTTTAGGGTTGAGAAAATTAGAATTGAATTAGCTTTTCTTCCTTAGTTGGCGGCGGCTCCATTGATTTCCATGGTGATGGTATGATGGTAACTATTCTATTTTTCTTATGAATTAGGGTGAGAGACTACCTGGGTATTTATCGAGTTAGGATTTATTTTAGACAGTCAGATCAATTTAGCACTAATCCCAACCAACTAGATTAGGTCAAAAACCCTAATGGGTCATTAGCCCATTAAAAACAGGTCAGCCAGAAACCCTAGCCGCTAGACTAGGTCGACACACTGGTCGACTGCGCAGTCGACCTGGTCCCTGGGGTGTCGACTGCCCAGTCGACTCCCCCTGGGGTGTCGATTGCCCAGTCGACTCCCCAGTCGACCTGGGGTGCTGGGCGGGAAATTCCCCGCCTAGCCTGTTTGACTTCGAATTTTGAATTTTGAATTTCGTGCTAGTTGTTTTAAATTTCCAGAAACTTCTGATGGCCATAACTTCTTCATACGAAGTCCAAATCACGCAAACTCGGACTCTATTCCAACCAGAATTCCGAGCCGAACACAATGTTGCAACTCGTTTCCCACAATTCTCAAGTCTGAGATTAGTTATTCTTTAATTTGTGAATATTAATATTAATAGAATTACGGGGTGTTACATTCTCCCCTCCTTAAAGGATTTCGTCCCCGAAATCTTTAAGTTAAGAAGAATGTATATCCTAACGTCCAATCGTCCATCTACTCAATCATCAAACATAGGCATCCATTGTACTTATAGACTTCTAATGCTTTCATGTTTAAATGCACAGTGTGTGTATATGTCCATATCTAATGCAAAAATCAGGCGGTCCACTGATTCAGTTGACCTCCTTCATGCAAACCATGATAGTGCCATGCGTCCATTATGTATGCAAAAATTCCCTAATGCTACATATTATTTCTACATGTGTGCCCAACCATTCACCAAAATGCGGTATCCATATGATAGCACAACCATTATACATCTATTTTACTAAATACAACCATTTATTTGCAATATGCAGTATGAAGTGACTGAGCCGATCTAGTGCCTAATAGTGTGTGTGTATGCGTCCACGAGCAACAACTAGCAAACACTTGCATCCACTTTGCATCCATCATACATAACATGTCTCAAACACATGTTTCAACCATAGGATTATCCTAAATAAAGGTCAAAGATAATAGCGAGAGGATACTCTAAAGATAAGCTAAGTACAAGATAAGCGATAAAGGAGAAATTAAAAGACATACCCTCGAAAAGGAAAGGGTATCGTGAACGCATCTTCTCTTCTGTCTCCCAAGTAGCATTGCTCTCGTCATCTCCCCATTGTACTTTGACTAGTCTGACCTCATGATTCCTCAACTTCTTGATCTCTGACCCAAGAATGCGCGTAGGAGCTCGTCGAATTGTCGCATCACGCTCTACCTCCACATCTCTAAGCAAGCTCGGCTCTACCACTTCCGCGGTCTCGTGCAAGCACTTCCTCAAATGTGACACATGGAATACGTCGTGTACACCACTAAGTCTCTTAGGCAATTCCGCTCTATACGCCATCTGTCCAATCTTCTCCTTAATAGGAAACGGTCCTATGAACCTTGGTGCTAATTTCCCAATGGACCCAAAGTGAACAACGTTTCGTAATGGAGACACTTTGACAAAGACCATGTCCCCAACTTCAAACTCGAGATCTGTCCTCCTCTTATCTGCATAAGATTTCTGCCTATCTTGCGCTTCTTTCATCCTCCTCCGAATCAAGTCGATCTTCTCCGAAGTCTCTCTAATCATATCGGGCCCAAGTAGGATCTTATCCGTAGATTCCCACCAACATGTAGGCGAACGACATGGTCGTCCATAAAGAGCTTCGAAAGGTGCCATGCCAATGCTGGACTGAAAGCTGTTGTTATATGCGAACTCCAATAATGGAAGATGCTCTTCCCACATACCCCTAATGTCTAGGATACATAGCCTTAATAGGTCCTCTAGAATACAATTCACCCTCTCGGTCTGGCCATCCGTCTGAGGATGATATGCGGTGCTCAAACATAACTGAGTCCCTACTGCTTCTTGCAAGCTTCTCCAAAATTCGCTAGTGAAAATAGGATCGCGGTCGCTCACTATGCTAGAAGGAACACCGTGCAAACGAACTATCTCTCGGACATGTACAGAAGCTAACCATGGAGCAGTCCTCTTACTCTTCACGGGAATGAAATGGGCGCTCTTAGTAAGTCTATCTACTATAACCCAAATCCCCGTATTACCCTTCCTTGATCTTGGCAATCCATCCACAAAATCCATCGAGACACTTTCCCACTTCCATAGTGGAACCTCCAATGGGTGAAGCAACCCACCGGGTTTCTTTTGCTCCGCTTTTACTTGTTGGCACACCAAGTACTAGCGACATACCCGGCCACATCTTTCTTCATGCCGGCCCAAAAGTAAACTCTCTTCATGTCTTTGTACATCTTGTCCCTGCTGGGATGAATGGTCATCTTCGAACGATGTGCTTCGTCAAGAATAGTCTTCCTTAGGTCATCATCTTTTGGTACACATAGTCTACCGTCCCTACGTAACCAACCCTTATCATCTAGGTTATACCTACGGAGATGGCTTGATGACTCCCCTCCTTTGAGCTTTTCTACTAACTCAACCAACTGCGGGTCGTCTCGCTGTGCCTCGCCAATCCGTCCCAAAAGCGTAGGTCTGACCTCCAAGGATGCTAGCAAACCGGGTACAAAGTCAACGGAAGGTCTAAAATCAAAACATAGAGATGAACTCTAAACTTCGTCGCTCAACAAACAAAGGACTTAAGGATAATCTTTTCTACTTAAGGCATCGACCACCATGTTACCCTTGCTAGGGGTATATGCTATCTCAAAGTCATAGGACGCCAAGAACTCCATCCACCTTTGCTGCCTTAAGTTCAAGTCCTTTTGAGAGAATAAGTATTTTAAAGATTTGTGGTCAGTGAGTAATTCGAATTTCTCGCCAAGAAGATAATGACGCCAAGACTTAAGCGCGAAAATAATAGCGGCTAACTCTAGGTCATGTGTAGGTTAATTCTTCTCATGCGCTCTCAACTGCCTTCCGCCATAGGCTATTACCCTACCCTCTTGCATTAAAACTGCACCTAGTCCTGTCCCACAAGCGTCAGTATAAACAGTAAACGGCTTACCCCCATCTGGCAATACTAAGACTGGGGCTGAAGTCAAAGCTCTCTTAAAATGTTGGAACGCATCATAACAATCTACGTCCCATGTGAAAACTAGGTTCTTCTTCGTCAGGCGTGTCAATGGAGCTGATATTTTTGCGAAGTCTTTGATAAACTTCCTATAGTGTCCAGCCAACCCCAAGAAACTTCTCACTTTGGTAGCATTTTTAGGGACCTTCCAATCTTGGATGGCCACCACCTTCGCGGGATCCACAGCTATCCCTTCTTTGGAAACCACATGCCCCAAGAATCGTACTTCCTTCCTCTAGAAGTGACACTTAGAAAATTTATCCTTATGGCTGTGCGCTCGTATGGACTCCAACACTTTCCTAAGATGTAAGGCATGCTCTTCTTCATCCTTAGAAAAGATCAAGATGTCATCCAAAGACTACAACGAATTTGTTAAGGTACTCCCTAAACACGCTACTCATCAAATCATCAAAGTATGCGGGGGCGTTTGTCAAACTGAAGGGCATCACTAGCCATTCTAGAAACCGTATGGAGTCCTAAAGGCAGTTTTGTCAATGCTATCCTCAGCCACTCTCAACTAATGGAAACCAGTGGCTAAGTCCAACTGCGAAAACACTGAGGCGCCAACTAACTGATCGAAGAGATCATCAATTCTCTGCAGTAGGTGTCTGTTCTTCTTAGTAAGCTTATTAAGTTCTCTATAGTCCACACAAAGTCTAAGGGACCCATCCACCTTCGTGGCAAATACCACTAGAGCACCCCACTTCGATATACTTTGTCTTATGAACCCCTTCTCAAGTAACTCCCTGTAATGTCCCGCATTTTTTATCGGTTTATATTTGAATATTTAAATCAGTTTAAATATTGAATTCTTAATATAAGTAGATTTAAATATTAATTAAAACGAAGTTGAACGTATAAAAATATATATTCAATATAATTGAGCTCATAACGACGTTGCAGTTCGTAATTTAACGTTCTGAACTTCAACTGAGTGTACAGAAACCAGTTTAAATCGGATTTCTGCAAAACAAGAAATATTGGAATTTGTTGAACTGTATCTTTAAGACAGAAGTGAAATATTGAGATTTCGTCGTATAGATTGCAAGATATGTCAAAATCAAATATTCAGAAAGTCGCTATGAAATCGTATATCGACCATAACGGTTTATTTGAAATAACTTCTTATCGGTTTCGAATTTAGACAAGGTTCTTTTGAGGCGTAGTTATAATTTAATTTTTAGAATTTTACTGTAATTTTTAAATAATTAAATACGCAACTTTTTATTTGGAGTACTTTGCACCCTATAACAATATTTTGGGGTTTCACAATATGAGTTAAAGTACTGATATTTTTATATTTTTGGGATCGTGGCACCTCGTTGGACACAACTGTAATCTTACTTCTGTCTGTAGCAGCTCGGATATGAACAAAATGTTTTGTAACGGGTACGTAAAACTTTATAATCTAAACACTTGCAAATGATCAGTCCCCATGATTTTTCGTTCGCATAACTCATGTTCATATACAACATTAAAGTTCCCTATAGCCTTAAACCTACGCAATTATATATATATCTCCTATGACCACTCTTTTCTCCAATAAATACCCTGTACGTTTTGTTTCCCTTTGCTGGCAAGTTTTGCACAGCCGCTCCTTTCCAAAGCAAAGTCTTTAGGATCAAACTTCATATGCCAGACCTATGTACCGTGCCACCGTCACCCTATATGTAGAAACTTGCCGACAAATTAATTCATGCAGTTTTTGTGCTTCACGCCTTTGTGTATTCAAATCAAAGAACATGCCTAAATCCCTGTACATTACTTGGCAGCCACGGTTCATGAGACTATAAATATCAATAACAATTTTCGTTCCTTTTCTCCTTTGAAAAACAATTAACAGAAGCTTTATGGAAAATAAAAATCAAAACAAATTTAAAAACCTCCTCTAAAAAAAAAAATCATGGTAAACATATACATGAATCTCTAGCAAGATGGCCCTCGATCTCAAAGGGGGTTTCGTTGAGTTCAAACACCATAGTGTTCGCTGGATATTTTGGAAGATGTGAAGGCTTTTAATAATTGCATGGAGGAGTGGTTTTTGCATGATATAGAGTGGAGCTGGGTACAATTATTTGGAGCAGACTGTGAAAGAAGGTGGCGAACGTATTAACGGAGGAAAGTATGGTTAGCTTGTGTGTTGTATGAGCAGAACAAAGAGAAAGATGAACAAAACATATGTGCGTGTCCATGCATGAGGGAGGCGGGTGTTGAAGGTGAATGCTTTGAAGTAATTTAGTGAAGTATTCACGGTGGTGGAAGAAAGGCCACCGTACAGTAGCTGCCACGTTTAAATATAGGAGGAAATGGTTTTTGCGGAACCAGTGAGATGAAGCCAGGTTTGGCAAAGTAGTGAATTTGTAGTAGAAACAAAAAGGGAGTTAAAGGAGGATGACCTGCTGTTTTAACACGCCAGGAAGCAAAGGAGGAAAAAGTAACGTGAAGACTGGAAATGTGAAAGGAGAATATGAGACGCAAGACCCATTATTTCATGAGCAGGCGCTGGGTACGATACTTTAAGGAGGAAGGCTGCCTGAGTTCACAGGTACATTTACATGCGTGGGGTATATTTTATTGTGTATTGTTGGCGAGTATGAAAACGTGAGGAACCCTGGGCGACACAATTAGATGAAAACTACTGTACAATTGGAGTGGGCTTGTTAAAGTGGACTGCGAGCTATTTGTTTAAACGGGGTACAGGGGTTTACGGGTCATTGTGAATAGAGAGGTGGTTGTTCAAACATGCTTTGCCTGATGTGCACATATTATATTATGTGGAAGCTGAAATTGATAATGGACGACATCAGGTTCGGTTTTAAATGAAGGAGGATCATTCGAATTTCATGAATGGGGTAAAGTAATGATGCACGTGTGGGTTATAAGTAAGAAGGATAGAGGTGAAACGTTGTACAGGTGGCGCATAAATTGTAGAAGAAGGGAGGGGGACTTTAACAAGGTGTTAATACTTGAGGAAATAAGGGACGTGAAGAATGGCATATATATATGTCTGAGCGTGCTATTCGTTTTTGGAAGATAAACTAGGAAATGGAATTTGGCGTCAAAGATGGAGAAAGTAGCGGTGTTTGGGGACGTTGTCAGTTGCTGGCGCAAGTGGTTCCAGCATGGTCGGTCAAGGGTGGTCTAGCTTATCAAGGTGATGGCGGCATTAAAGTTTGGAGATGGAAAATTGAATTAGCAAAATGATGGAGCAAGTTTCATGTTTTATCACTTATGAGTGCGACGGTGACAATGTGAGAAACGGTGCCGGTTGGTCATAAAGCTCGAACGGTACAGAACTGAATGCCTGATTTAATCAACCGACCGCAAATCGTTATTTAACGGTTAACGCGCCAAGGTGAGTAAATTCACTAACTCTGTTTTATTTTAAAATATTTTAATTATATTTGAAATAATGGTTGAATGTTGTGTGATGATTGATTAGGTAAATTACCGTTAAATTGGTTGAAATAAATATATATCGTTGCATATGTACACATCATTGGTTGGATGCTGATTTGACTAACATCTGTGGATGCGAAAATCGGTTGGAGGAACTCAACCGGATTTCTAAATATTTAGATGTACTGTTTGTTCACTGATTGAACCGTGTTGAATGGAAATTCAATGTTATGTTGATTTGGTAAATAAACAATATCAGCGACAGTCAACCATAAACCCATTTTGTTAAGAAGTTGGTTGACCGTCAGACAAATCAACAAAGTTAATTATAAAGATTATATTTTTATAATTAAAGCAAAGTAAATTATAATAGAAATCCTATTATAAACTGGTGTTAAGTTTGTATTGAGATGTTTTATTGAATTGGGTATAATAATACGAATAAGAAGAAAATTGCAAAAAAAAAGACAAAGAATGTAATCGACTTTTGGTAAGAGAAGTTTAAAGAGAAATGTTTAAGGAAGATGGAGTGAAGAGTAAATGGCCAATGTAAATAATTTTAAACAACCGAGTTTTCAAATAAGGATATGGCATCATAAAATCATATATAGAAAATGTCAAGATTTTTGTAACGGAAAGAGATGTCAATATTTTTGTAACGGAAAGAGATGTCAATATTTTTGTAACGGAAAAAGATATCAATATTTTTGTAACGGAAAGAGATGTCAATATTTTTGTAACGGAAAGAAGTGTCGAGATTAATTATAAAGTGGAATATAGTAGCGTGTTGCAAGTGTTGAACTATAGCGATAAAATAACGCTGTGACTAGGCTAAAGCGTGACTGTTATGTCAAAGTTAATTATAAAGGAGATTATCACAGCGTATGACCAGTTTTGAACTATAACAATAAATTAGCGCTGTTGACCAAACTTAAGTATGATTTTTATATAGCACTACTCCCTAGGGAATGTAAACAGTTTGTTTTGAAATCCACTTATTCTAAAGTAATAAGTAACGAGGATTCTTCAAAGAAATAAAAGAACGAGTAGTGGAGAATCATTTCAGAAAACGATGACATCATTTCGATGTTTGAAATATGATTAGAGTTAAATAACACTATTAGAAATGGAAAATAAAATTCGATGATGACGAATGTTAAATAAAGTGCCCGTTGTGGTGTAATGTTTAGTTGAACATTTTAATGGATGTTGTTTTTACTTCGATAGTTAAATAACCGACTATCGAAGTGTTTTGACCCTCGTTGTCAATTCGGAGAGACCGGTTGGATATTTTATCCGAGAACCACTCCGTATAGGCATATGCGCTGCGAATTTGATTATGCTGAAGGAAATTGAAGACGGAGTGAAATGCAAGGGTCGTCCTGTTCAGAATAGTGCTTTCTGTTTGTCCAGTTCCAGGACAACTTGTATGGACGAATGTCTGACAGAGTATTCCTAACGGTCACATAAGACGATCTTTTCAAGGTATTACGTCTAGTGGCGGAGAAATTCGTTTCTCTTGGCTTTTATACCCGTAATATTTTGGGAAGATCAGCTAGTGATTTGACGGGTTTGACGATGTGGCATTCAAAGTGTATGGGGGCCAGATGTTCTAAAAGGTAGGCGTAGCCTCAAGCTTCACAGCCGGGAAATGACAAAAATCGGGCAGGCAGCATGGCTATGTGGGTCGCTCCCATTAGGGTGTATAATCACCTATCTAGAGAAATTCCTTTTGTTTCTAAATCTATCGATTCTGCCCATTCGGGAACGGTGGTTTGAGTCCAACCGTTGGTGATATACATTCGATACACTCAAGCGAAATGAGTGGTCGGTCATGTGTGGGCCGGGTTGCAAGACGTTCTTGTTGAACCCAGGTGTATTCGCCTCTAGAGATACACTGTCGGAAGGTGGTTCCATACCTTGTCATAGTTGGAATCCAATCTCCAATAAGCGCCCTGCGGTTTTTGATTTTATACTATGTATGTAGAGCGTGAGATGCAAGCGTTCTACTATTTGGTTATTTATTTGATTAGACATTATTATAATATCACTGGATTTTGATATCAAAATATTTTGGGTTATAGTAAGGTAAAAGCCATCCATGTTTATGTGTGGATTGGTCTTACTATTATCCTTTTTGTTTCAAAAAGGATTTTCAAAGTTAAACCGTATGGTTGGAATTAACTCACACCAGTCCCATGACTGACCCAGAGTTTATTTTGTTTGTTTTCCCTAAACTCTTGGGTGCCCAAATTTGTATGGGCAGTCAATTGTTTCAGGATTTTACAGATTCGCTTGGAGGAGCTTGAAGCAGGAGGCTTCACCGTCAGTTATCTAGAGTTATTTCCGCTGTATCAAATGTTATGTTGTACTCTGATGATGGTATGAATATACAATACAGTTTTGTACTTCAAAGTTATGATATATAATATATTTTATCCGTTCCGCTGTGAGATTCGTGTTTACTCTGATTATGCTCAGTTGTGTTCTTCTTCTTCTACTCTATTAGTTCTATCTTTTCTATCTCACCCTCTAATTTCTTTCTATTAATGATTCGGTATTTTCGATATCTGAACCGTCGACGCTGGGTTTTGTGTCGATTTTCGGAGTCGAAAATCCCGGGTCGTTACAGTGGTATCAGAGCTGAAGGTTAAGTGATTACCTTGGCTCTGTGGCGTGACTCAATAGAAATGTAGTTAGTAATACTCTAGATTGAGTTTGAGTGTATATATATGAGCGTGTATTTGTAAATTAATATAAAAACTGTTTTATATCGTGTTGACTGGTCAGTCGAGAGGTTTATGAATTCTGGTCGAAACAGTAATGCAAATTGTATCGATAGGTGTTTCTAAACTCTTGAATAGAGCAATTCGACACGGTATGTTTTGAATAGAGGGTAAATGAAATAATCTTACCCGAAATATATTTTGATATAAAGAAAGCATATATATTGGAATTATCTAGTATATATTGAATGCGTTGGTTGAAATTATAATCAAATAGGGTGATAAGTGAAGTGATTAATGAATATAGTATGCAAAATCAGATGAACTGAATCTGAATTTATACCAGAATTGAAATAAAACTCTAGAAATTTGGAAAGAAGTTGGAAATAATGTTTGGGTTCAATATATGGAATTTTAAGATCCTGGGGAAATTTTGAAATATTATCCAAGTTTCGAAAAGATATTTTTGAAGTAATTTCAAATAAAAGTATTTGAATATGAGTTTTGAAAGTGATATAGTATTGAACTCACTTTGATCGCTGGGAAATGAATTCCGATGATGAAGTCGACCATTATCTGTATTCATTTTCGAGTGCTAAGTGACGGATTACTACCAAAGATTTTGTTTTGAATTATTTTGAGAAAACGAGTTGGTTTTGAACCCGAAAAACGAATATCTGGTTTTTGAGAAAATAAACTGTTTAAAAACTCCCAGGACAGGTTTTGAATTAAAAACAGAGGTTACACTAAATTTTGTGAAACAAATTGGAATTGAACTGAAGAAAGTTAAGTTGAAATTGAATTGAATTAGGGAGATATCAAGTGAAACTGGATTTTGGAATGAAATTAGACTCGGGTGAATTAAAATGGTTTGGAAATCAGATTAGAGTTATGATGAGGTGAAGACAAGTGATGAGGTAAATAAATTAGTTAATATAATTGGTTCGAGAAATTAATTTGAGAATGAAATTGGATTGTTGAGTAGGAGTTTGGGGTCGAGATTTGAAGTGGATGTGGAAATGGAGTTTGACTTGAGTATAAAAGAATGATTGGATTGAGGGTACATTCAAGAGAGATGGATTGATATGGCATTTGTATAAGCTGAACTGATAGCAGGTGGAAGAAATAGGGTTAAATGCCAACAGATTCGACGCAAGGGTTGAGTTATGAGGATGTGTAGTATGAAATTTCAACAAAGCAGGTTGTGAGGAGTTATAATTAGAGCATCTCCCCTTCTTAGCAATTTCGAGGACGAAATTATTTTAAGGGGGAAGGAATGTAATGTCCCGCATTTTTTATCGGTTTATATTTGAATATTTAAATCAGTTTAAATATTGAATTCTTAATATAAGTAGATTTAAATATTAATTAAAACGAAGTTGAACGTATAAAAATATATATTCAATATAATTGAGCTCATAACGACGTTGCAGTTCGTAATTTAACGTTCTGAACTTCAACTGAGTGTACAGAAACCAGTTTAAATCGAATTTCTGCAAAACAAGAAATATTGGAATCTGTTGAACTGTATCTTTCTGACAAAAGTGAAATATTGAGATTTCGTCGTATAGATTGCAAGATATGTCAAAATCAAATATTCAGAAAGTCGCTATGAAATCGTATATCGACCATAACGGTTTATTTGAAATAACTTCTTATCGGTTTCGAATTTAGACAAGGTTCTTTTGAGGCGTAGTTATAATTTAATTTTTAGAATTTTACTGTAATTTTTAAATAATTAAATACGCAACTTTTTATTTGGAGTACTTTGCACCCTATAACAATATTTTGGGGTTTCACAATATGAGTTAAAGTACTGATATTTTTATATTTTTGGGATCGTGGCACCTCGTTGGACACAACTGTAATCTTACTTCTGTCCGTAGCAGCTCGGATATGAACAAAATGTTTTGTAACGGGTACGTAAAACTTTATAATCTAAACACTTGCAAATGATCAGTCCCCATGATTTTTCGTTCGCATAACTCATGTTCATATACAACATTAAAGTTCCCTATAGCCTTAAACCTACGCAATTATATATATATCTCCTATGACCACTCTTTTCTCCAATAAATACCCTGTACGTTTTGTTTCCCTTTGCTGGCAAGTTTTGCACAGCCGCTCCTTTCCAAAGCAAAGTCTATAGGATCAAACTTCATATGCCAGACCTATGTACCGTGCCACCGTCACCCTATATGTAGAAACTTGCCGACAAATTAATTCATACAGTTTTTGTGCTTCACGCCTTTGTGTATTCAAATCAAAGAACATGCCTAAATCCCTGTACATTACTTGGCAGCCACGGTTCATGAGACTATAAATATCAATAACAATTTTTGTTCCTTTTCTCCTTTGAAAAACAATTAACAGAAGCTTTATGGAAAATAAAAATCAAAACAAATTTAAAAACCTCCTCTAAAAAAAAATCATGGTAAACATATACATGAATCTCTAGCAAGATGGCCCTCGATCTCGAAGGGGGTTTCGTTGAGTTCAAACACCATAGTGTTCGCTGGATATTTAGGAAGATGTGAAGGCTTTTAATAATTTCCTGGAGGAGTTGTTTTTGCATGATATAGAGTGGAGCTGGGTACAATTATTTGGAGCAGACTGTGAAAGAAGGTGGCGAACGTATTAATGGAGGAAAGTATGGTTAGCTTGTGTGTTGTATGAGCAGAACAAAGAGAAAGATGAACAAAACATATGCGCGTGTCCAGGCATGAGGGAGGCGGGTGTTGAAGGTGAATGCTTTGAAGTAATTTAGTGAAGTATTCACGGTGGTGGAAGAAAGGCCACCGTACAGTAGCTGCCACGTTTAAATATAGGAGGAAATGGTTTTTGCGGAACCAGTGAGATGAAGCCAGGTTTGGCAAAGTAGTGAATTTGTAGTAGAAACAAAAAGGGAGTTAAAGGAGGATGACCTGCTGTTTTAACACGCCAGGAAGCAAAGGAGGAAAAAGTAACGTGAAGACTGGAAATGTGAAAGGAGAATATGAGACGCAAGACCCATTATTTCATGAGCAGGCGCTGGGTACGATACTTTAAGGAGGAAGGCTGCCTGAGTTCACAGGTACATTTACATGCGTGGGGTATATTTTATTGTGTATTGTTGGCGAGTATGAAAACGTGAGGAACCCTGGGCGACACAATTAGATGAAAACTACTGTACAATTGGAGTGGGCTTGTTAAAGTGGACTGCGAGCTTTTTGTTTAAACGGGGTACAGGGGTTTACGGGTCATTGTGAATAGAGAGGTGGTTGTTCAAACATGCTTTGCCTGATGTGCACATATTATATTATGTGGAAGCTGAAATTGATAATGGACGACATCAGGTTCGGTTTTAAATGAAGGAGGATCATTCGAATTTCATGAATGGGGTAAAGTAATGATGCACGTGTGGGTTATAAGTAAGAAGGATAGAGGTGAAACGTTGTACAGGTGGCGCAGAAATTGTAGAAGAAGGGAGGGGGACTTTAACAAGGCGTTAATACTTGAGGAAATAAGGGACGTGAAGAATGGCATATATATATGTCTGAGCGTGCTATTCGTTTTTGGAAGATAAACGAGGAAATGGAATTTGGCGTCAAAGATGGAGAAAGTAGCGGTGTTTGGGGACGTTGTCAGTTGCTGGCGCAAGTGGTTCCAGCATGGTCGGTCAAGGGTGGTCTAGCTTATCAAGGTGATGGCGGCATTAAAGTTTGGAGATGGAAAATTGAATTAGCAAAATGATGGAGCAAGTTTCATGTTTTATCACTTATGAGTGCGACGGTGACAATGTGAGAAACGGTGCCGGTTGGTCATAAAGCTCGAACGGTACAGAACTGAATGCCTGATTTAATCAACCGACTGCAAATCGTTATTTAACTGTTAACGCGCCAAGGTGAGTAAATTCACTAACTCTGTTTTATTTTAAAATATTTTAATTATATTTTAAATAATGGTTGAATGTTGTGTGATGATTGATTAGGTAAATAACCGTTAAATTGGTTGAAATAAATATATATCGTTGCATATGTACACATCATTGGTTGGATGATGATTTGACTAACATCTGTGGATGCGAAAATCGGTTGGAGGAACTCAACCGGATTTCTAAATATTTAGATGTACTGTTTGTGCACTGATTGAACCGTGTTGAATGGAAATTCAATGTTATGTTGATTTGGTAAATAAACAATATTAGCGACAGTCAACCATAAACCCATTTTGTTAAGAAGTTGGTTGACCGTCAGACAAATCAACAAAGTTAATTATAAAGATTATATTTTTATAATTAAAGCAAAGTAAATTATAATAGAAATCCTATTATAAACTGGTGTTAAGTTTGTATTGAGATGTTTTATTGAATTGGGTATAATAATACGAATAAGAAGAAAATTGCAAAAAAAAAAAAAGACAAAGAATGTAATCGACTTTTGGTAAGAGAAGTTTAAAGAGAAATGTTTAAGGAAGATGGAGTGAAGAGTTAATGGCCAATGTAAATAATTTTAAACAACCGAGTTTTCAAATAAGGATATGGCGTCATAAAATCATATATAGAAAATGTCAAGATTTTTGTAACGGAAAGAGATGTCAATATTTTTGTAACGGAAAGAGATGTCAATATTTTTGTAACGGAAAGAGATGTCAATATTTTTGTAACGGAAAGAAGTGTCGAGATTAATTATAAAGTGGAATATAGTAGCGTGTTGCAAGTGTTGAACTATAGCGATAAAATAACGCTGTGACTAGGCTAAAGCGTGACTGTTATGTCAAAGTTAATTATAAAGGAGATTATCACAGCGTATGACCAGTTTTGAACTATAACAATAAATTAGCGCTGTTGACCAAACTTAAGTATGATTTTTATATAGCACTACTCCCTAGGGAATGTAAACAGTTTGTTTTGAAATCCACTTATTCTAAAGTAATAAGTAACGAGGATTCTTCAAAGAAATAAAAGAACGAGTAGTGGAGAATCATTTCAGAAAACGATGACATCATTTCGATGTTTGAAATATGATTAGAGTTAAATAACACTATTAGAAATGGAAAATAAAATTCGATGATGACGAATGTTAAATAAAGTGCCCGTTGTGGTGTAATGTTTAGTTGAACATTTTAATGGATGTTGTTTTTACTTCGATAGTTAAATAACCGACTATCGAAGTGTTTTGACCCTCGTTGTCAATTCGGAGAGACCGGTTGGATATTTTATCCGAGAACCACTCCGTATAAGCATATGCGCTGCGAATTTGATTATGCTGAAGGAAATTGAAGACGGAGTGAAATGCAAGGGTCGTCCTGTTCAGAATGGTGCTTTCTGTTTGTCCAGTTCCAGGACAACTTGTATGGACGAATGTCTGACAGAGTATTCCTAACGGTCACATAAGACGATCTTTTCAAGGTATTACGTCTGGTGGCGGAGAAATTCGTTTCTCTTGGCTTTTATACCCGTAATATTTTGGGAAGATCAGCTAGTGATTTGACGGGTTTGACGATGTGGCATTCAAAGTGTATGGGGGCCAGATGTTCTAAAAGGTAGGCGTAGCCTCAAGCTTCACAGCCGGGAAATGACAAAAATCGGGCAGGCAGCATGGCTATGTGGGTCGCTCCCATTAGGGTGTATAATCACCTATCTAGAGAAATTCCTTTTGTTTCTAAATCTATCGATTCTGCCCATTCGGGAACGGTGGTTTGAGTCCAACCGTTGGTGATATACATTCGATACACTCAAGCGAAATGAGGGGTCGGTCATGTGTGGGCCGGGTTGCAAGACGTTCTTGTTGAACCCAGGTGTATTCGCCTCTAGAGATACACTGTCGGAAGGTGGTTCCATACCTTGTCATAGTTGGAATCCAATCTCCAATAAGCGCCCTGCGGTTTTTGATTTTATACTATGTATGTAGAGCGTGAGATGCAAGCGTTCTACTATTTGGTTATTTATTTGATTAGACATTATTATAATATCACTGGATTTTGATATCAAAATATTTTGGGTTATAGTAAGGTAAAAGCCATCCATGTTTATCTGTGTATTGGTCTTACTATTATCCTTTTTGTTTCAAAAAGGATTTTCAAAGTTAAACCGTATGGTTGGAATTAACTCACACCAGTCCCATGACTGACCCAGAGTTTATTTTGTTTGTTTTCCCTAAACTCTTGGGTGCCCAAATTTGTATGGGCAGTCAATTGTTTCAGGATTTTACAGATTCGCTTGGAGGAGCTTGAAGCAGGAGGCTTCACCGTCAGTTATCTAGAGTTATTTCCGCTGTATCAAATGTTATGTTGTACTCTGATGATGGTATGAATATACAATACAGTTTTGTACTTCAAAGTTATGATATATAATATATTTTATCCGTTCCGCTGTGAGATTCGTGTTTACTCTGATTATGCTCAGTTGTGTTCTTCTTCTTCTACTCTATTAGTTCTATCTTTTCTATCTCACCCTCTAATTTCTTTCTATAAATGATTCGGTATTTTCGATATCTGAACAGTCGACGCTGGGTTTTGTGTCGATTTTCGGAGTCGAAAATCCCGGGTCGTTACACTCCCTCACTTGCTTATCGAGTTCCCTCCTTTCACGAGGAGTCATGTGGCGTACTGGCAAAGATACTGGTTTCGCATTATCCACAAGATATATTCGAAAATCTATCTCCCGCTACGGAGGCAAGCCCTTCACCTCCTCAAACACATCCGAATACTCTCGGACCACTCTAACAGATCGTAAATTTTCCTCAGACGCGTCAAGTGATTCTAGATAACTTAGCATAACAGAATTTATGGGATTACAAAATATTTCGAGAGTGTTGCCAAGGCGAGCCATGAGCCTAACTACTCTCCTTTCACAATCAAGAACGGCCCCATTCTGGATAACCAATCCATTCCTAAAATTAGCCCATAGCCCGTGAAGCCCCACACATAAGCATCACATCGAAACTCAACGCTAAGTATAGAAATTTTCAAATCCAAACACATCATGGACAAATGAGCTGAGCCCCCAATTGGATTCGAAACAACTAAGGGATCCTCTACTAAACTGGTGTTTAAGTGTAGTGATTCAACTAATGATGTAGAGATAAATGAATGCGATGCTCCCGAATCAAATAAGGTACAGACAGGATGATAAAACAGAAAAACTAAGCCTTCAACAGAAATGGTTCTACCTCGTTCTTGCAGCGGTGGGACCGCGAGAGCCTGCACTTGTCCCCTTGCCTTCCCTGGTGCTATAAGAGCCTGCACCTGTCCTCCCAAGGTAGCCCTTGCCCTCTGCCCCTTCCTTGGGCAGTCCTTCACTAAATGTCCCGCGTCGCCACAATGAAAGCAGCCAGTCTTCTTTTTCTTTCGGCAGTCCTTGCTGAGATGGCCTGGGGTCCCACAGTTAAAACATTTCTTCTTTCCCTTGCCATTATTGTCTTTACCACTCTTCTTGTTTTGCTGTTGGGGTTTCTTCCGATCCCCTTTCTTCTCGGGTGCCTTATCAGCTTTAGCACTTTTCTCCTCATGCATGAGCTCCATTTATACTAACTTCTCAAAGGTGGCCCCCATAGGGATGTGGGTCATGGCCAACTCTTGCAACGGTTCATTCAAGCCATTCACGAACCTTAGAGCCTTCTTCTCCGGCATGTTCACTAAGTCCAAGCCAAACCTTGCTAACTGATTAAATTTGTTAACATATTCTTTCACTGATGAGCTTCCTTGCTTTAATGTCAAGAACCTTTCCATATATAGATTTTCTTCCGCCCTAGAGAGAAACTTCGCCTCGAACCTACGTCTGAAATCTGCCCAAGAATCAGTAGGACGCTCCCCATTAGTGACCTCCCACCGAAACAAGGCCTCTCCCTTCATCAACCAAGCTGCTAATCTAACTCTCCTCCCTTCTTCCACTTCAAAGATTTCCAGCAATTCTTCCACCTCCTTAAGCCAATCTCTAGCATCCACAAACGTTTCTGAGCCCTGAAAGGGTTTTCCACCCATAGCTTAAATTCCTTGCACGTCTTTGCAAAAGTATCTACGCGAGGAGGAGGAGGAACGGGTGCAACTGGTGGTGGAGGAACATTGGCTGGACCTGCAGTGGCCCTAGCCTCTAATAACCTCCTATACCATCCTGGTATCGTTACACCGTCAGGTAGGTTAAGATCTTCAGCCATGCTGAAATGAAAAAGGAAAGATTCAAAATGGAGAATTCGAAAGATAAAGATATTTGGCTATTTGGGGATTATATTTTTCATAAAAACTTCCTCTTTAAATTTCTCATTAAAACACGTTTTTGAAAACATTTCTTCCAAAAATAACTATTTTTCTAAAGTATTTTTATCTGTTCTGGTAACCTTAGGCTCTGATACCTTGTGTAACACCCCCACGTCCATTAATGTCACTCACAAAGGGAATGCATTAACTTCCATGGAGGTTATAGTGAATATAGAACAAAAAAATTACAACAAGACAGATAATAAGCAGTACTTGGAAATCTAAAACTTCATTTTATTGCAGCGGAAACATGTTTATTACATCACAAAATCATTAATCAGAGTCAAGTACATTATCCATCTTCATAAAACAAAATACATAATCTCATTACACAAATAGCCATTAAAGAAGATAACAAGCTGGAGTTTACTTCAAGGGTCCAAGCTTTCCAAAGAGATGAAGCAATCCAATCAAACTCCACTAGAGCTGGGTCCAGCCTTAGGACCTGGAGGGGAAAAAGGATAGAAATATAGGGGGTCAGACATAAAGTCTGGGGAGTATGATAATTCTAACAATACTATTATCAAAATAATTAGACCAAGGCATAAGCTGGAAGACATGTAAATGTCTATGAACTATTAGGAAGATAAAGATAGCATTTAAGATAACGTTAAAGATAACGGTAAAGGCACACCTAATTACTAAAGAATAATTACTACACTGCACCGCACATTACTACACTGCACCGCACCAGTCACCCTAAAGGTTGATCCCACTTGCTTCACACAGAAACATATAAATAGCCTTACTTACCCCTAGCAGACAACATAGGTGTCGTCTGCCCCAATCTCTACTAGGTGTGCTCCACTACCCACTTTCGATTGGCACCCTACTCTTAGATACCCGTGCTGGCCCCATAGTGGGGTGTATCCCTCACCTAAATTGGCAACCCGATACAACTTGAGAATGCACGGCTTATACCTACACGATGCAACAACGTCTTACCTACTAGCCCGGGTCTACACACGCATATGAAACCCGTTGGACTTGCATTGCCACCGCTACCCATTTTGGCCTATTACTATCCAGCCCAGTATGCGTGTCCCATCCTCGACTTGGGTCGAGCCCACAAAGATATGTTTGGGTTACTGTTTGAAATGGGCCCCCACAAGCTACCCACCTAAGCTTGTCAACAATAGTATATCCCACTTAACCCTCTTAGTCATGTTCATTTACATGTGTGTTTGGTTAAGTCTTACTAATCGTATTTCTCATGCCACTTAGGGCACCCACTAGATTCCTCATGCCACCCAAGGCACCTACTTAACCCCCATGTCCCACTTTACATGTTTATCTGGTTAAGTATTTCTTAATTCATTCAGGCCATAACCTCATAAAGACCTCTCACATTAGACTAGCATTTATGGCAGCTGGATTTGTCGGGCGGGTCCGGGCAGTCTTACACCATAAAACAGTCTAACCTCGTGTCTTTACAACTGTTATGCTTTACTTTAGGCCTAGGACCTCTCACATTGGGCTGACATTTATGACCACTGGATTTGCCGGGCAGGTCCGGGCAGGTTTACATCACAAACGAGTCCAACCTCGTGTCCTAAGCATTGATTAACACTAATAATCTTTTAGCCCAGTTTTAATAATTCCCTATCCAAATTATTAATTAAGTCCACTTTTATTGATGTCCATAATTGACTCAATTATGGTCATCCACTCATGGTATGAAAAATCATATCAATTGCACCCCAGCATCTTATTATTAAATCCTTAATATTACCCCTACCCCACGTTTATACGTTTGCTTATTCAACGCATAATATAGGCTAGACTTGAACAGTCTAACATATAGCACAAAGATAAAGTAACATATAGACAATAAAATAAATCTAATCATAATAGGGGTGAAACTTGCAAAAACTACACATGTTAAGGATCAAAAGGTGTCAACTTGTTAAATGTCACAATTCACATGATACGATCATAGCCCAAATCTATATATAAACTTGCATATGGGGTTTCTAGGCAACATAATCATGGTGTGAACTAGCGTAGGATATCACAAATGTAATAGCACAATCCTAGAAGTCATAATAGATGTCATGGCATATGTTCATAACTTTTCTAATCAATCTAACTTGCATATGTAACTTGTCATATAGATCAACATAGCCCAAACATGATGATTTAATTAATATGAACTAACTAGCATAGATAACATCATCAAGTCTTTTTAATCATGTGTGATTCATCACAACTTTCAACATTCATAACATCATCATAGCATGATTTACAACATACAGGATATCATCACCACATATCACAGGATTAATAACATACATGATAACATATACGACAATTCACATCATCTACTCATAATCCATTCATGACTTAACCTAATTAAAATGATAATAATCTTGTTAAGACTATCATACTCACAATTTAGAAGAGAAAAGATAGAGTTTTTCTTTGCTTTAGGGTTGAGAGAATTAGAATTGAAATAGCTTTTCTTCCGTCTTAGTTGGCGGTGGCTCCATTGATTTCCATGGCGACGTTATGACGGTAACTATTCTATTTTTCTTATGAACTAGGGTGAGAGACTACCTAGGTATTTATAGAGTTAGGATTTATTTTAGACCGTCAAATCAACTCAGCACTAATCCCAGCCAACCAGATTAGGTCAGAAACCCTAATGGGTCATTAGCCCATTAAAAATAGGTCAGCCATAAACCCTAGCCACCAGACAAGGTCGACACACAGGTCGACTGCGCAGTCGACCTAGTCCCTGGGGTGTCGACTGCCCGGTCGACTCCCCCTGGGGTATCGACCGCCCGGTCGACTCCCCAATCGACCCAGGGTGCTAGGCGGGAAATTCCCCGCCTAGCCTGTTTGACTTTGAATTTTGAATTTTAAATTTCCTGCTACCTGTTTTAAATTTTCAGAAAATTCCGATGGCCATAACTTCTTCATATGAAGTCCAAATCACGCAAACTCGGACTCTATTTCAACCAGAATTCCGAGGCGAACACAATGGCGCAACCCATTTCCCACAATTCTCACGTCTGAGATTAGTTATTCTTTAATTTGTGAATATTAATATTAATAGAATTATTGGGTGTTACACAACCAGTAACCCATTTGTAACTTTGTGGGCTCGACCCAAGTCGAGGACGGGACACGCATACTGGGCTTGACTTTAAGAGGCCAAACCAGGTTAGCGGTGGCAACGCAAGTCCAACGGGTTCATATGTGTGTGTGGACCCGGGCTGGTAGGTAAGATGTTGTTGCATCGTGTAGGTATAAGCCGTGCATCATTGGTGGTATCGGGTTGCCACTTTGGGGAGTGATACACCCCCACTGTGGGGCCAGCACGGGTATCTACGAGTTTGGGCGCTGATCGAATGGGGCAGGGTAGTGGGTACACCTAGTGGAGATAGGAGCAGACAGCACCTATGTAGTTAGCTAGGGGTACACGAAGCTACCACTATTATTAATAATTATTAAGGGGGTACACCTAGTGGAGATAGGAGCAAGCGGCACCTATGACATCAGCTAGGAGTACATGGAATTACCATTATTACATATTAAAGGGGTACATCTAGTGGAGATAGGTACACGCCATGTACCTATGATAGCAACTAGAGATATACAGTCAAACATGGAGGATAGTGGGTACATCTAGTAGTACACGAAGCTATCATCGTTTTGTTTTGCCAAGAGGGATCAAATTTCTTGAGTGACTAGTAGGGGTGCAGTTAGTGTTAGTATAGTACAGTATGGTATAGAATGGTAGAGTATATTAATTATTCTATATCGATTAGGAAGGCCATTTATGTTATCTCTGTTTCTCTTGATTGCCTTGCCATACCCATGTGGTTCACACAGTCATTACCTTATTCTCCAGCTTATATCTTATCATATTGCTTTAATAATTGTGTTGTTAGAGTTATCGGACTCGCCAGACTTTATGTCTGACCCCCTTTGTTTCCACCTCTTTTCTTCCTTCCCCCCCCCCAGGTTCTAAGGGTGGGACTAGTACTAGTGGAGCTTGATTGGGATCTCTTTGGGAGCACTTGGATTTGGATTGCTGATGTAAAGTTCAGGCTATCATTTTCTTTATGGCTATTTGTAGTAGTGGGATTATGTTCTTTGTTTTATCAAGATGGATATAATGTACTTGACTTTGGTTTATGGTTTTTGATGATGTAACCAAACATATTTACCTTCTGCTGCAATAAATAAAGTTTTAAATTTTCAAGTACTGCTTTATATCTGTCTTGTTGTGATTTTCTTTTCTATATACACTTAAAATGCTGCATGGAAGTTAATGCATTCCCTTTGCGAGTGACATTAATGGACGTGGGGTGTTACACTAAGAGTAAAAAGAAGGGTTCTTTTGAAGTATTAAGAGAAGTAGGGGTAGTTTAAGCATAGTAGGGGTAGATCGACAAATCTGAAAGATAATGAATCGTTTGGATTGGGTGCTGCTAAAACCAATCCTTCACAATAATTGAAAAATAAGGGTAATTGTTGGAAGTAAGGGCTTACTAGAGAATTAGTGGTAGGATTAAAAAGAAGGGCTGTTTTTAAATATTAAGATAAGTAGGGGTAGTTTAATCATAGTAGGGGTAGATCGACAAATATGAAAGATGGTGAATCGTTTGAATTGGGCGCTGCAAAAACCAACCCTTCACAAAAGGTAAAAAAATAGGGGTAATTGTTGGAAGTAAGGGCTATTTAGAGAATTAAGGGGAGGATTAAAAAGAAGTTTGGTTTTGAGGTATTAAGAGAAGTAGGAGTAGTTTAAGCATAGTAGGGGTAGATCGATAAACATGATAGATAATGAATCATTTGGATTGGGTGCTAAGAAAACCAATCGTTCACAATAGTTAAAAAGTAGGGGTAATTGTTGGAAGGAAGGGCTATTAAGAGAAATAGGGGTACGATTAAAAAGAAGGGCTGTTTTGAAGTATTAAGAGAAGTAGGGGTAATTTAAGCATAATAGGGGTAGATCGACAAATATAAAAGATGATGAATTGTTTGGATTGGGTGCTACAAAAACCAACCCTTCACAGTAGTAAAAAGATAGGGGTAATTGTTGGAAAAAGGTCAATTTAGAGAATTAGGATTAGGATTTAAAAGAAAGACTGTTTTGAAGTATTAAGAGAAGTAGGGGTAGTTTAAGCATAGTAGGGGTAGATAGACAAATATGAAAGTTGATGAATCGTTTCGATTGGTTGCGGCAAAAACCAATCCTTCACAATAGTTAAAAAATAGGGGTAATTGTTGAAATGAAGGTCTATTTAGAGAATTAGGATTATTATTAAAAAGAAGGGTTGTTTTGAAGCATTAAGAGAAGCAGGTGTAGATTAAGCATAGTAGGGGTAGATCGAAAAATATGAAAGATGATGAATCATTTGGAATGGGTGCTACAAAAACCAACCCTTAACAAAAGGTAAAAAAATAGGGGTAATTGTTGGAAGTAAGGGATATTTAGAGAATTAGGGGGAGGATTAAAAAGAAGAGTTGTTTTGAAGTATCAAGAGAAGTAGGGGTAGTTTAGCGTAATAGGGGTAGATTGATAAATATGCAAGATGAGGAATCATTTGGGTTGGGTGCTGAACAACCAATCCTTCACAATAGTTAAAAAGTAGGGGTAACTGTTGCAAGGAAGGGCTATTTAGAGAATTAAGGGTACAATTAAAAAGAAGGTTTGTTTTGAAGTATTAAGTGAAGTAGGGGTAGTCTAAGCATAATAGGGGTAGGTCGACAAATATGAAAGATAATGAATCGTTTGGATTGGGTGCTGCAAAAACCAACCCTTCATAGTAGTAAAAAGTTAGGGGTAATTGTTGTAAATAAGGGCTATTTAGAGAATTAGGGGTAGGATTTAAAAGAAAGGTTGTTTTGAAGTATTAAGAGAAGTAGGGGCAGTTTATGCATAGTAGGGGTAAATCAACAAATATGAAAGATGATGAATCATTTTGATTGTGTATTGCAAAAACGAATCCTTCACAATATTTAAAAAATAGAGGTAATTGTTGATAGGAAAGGCTATTTATAGAATTAGGTGTTGGACTAGAAAGAAGAGTCGTTTTGAAGTATTAAGAGAAATAGGGGTAAATTAAGCATAATAGGGGCAGATCGATAAATATGAAAGATGATGAATCATTTGGATTGGTGCTACAAAAACCAAAACTTTACAAAAGGTAAATAATAGGGGTAATAGTTGGAAGTAAGGTCTGTTTAGAGAATTAGGGTTAGGATTAAAAAGAAGTGTTGCTTTGAAGTATTACGAGAAGTAGGGGTAGTTTAAGCATAGTAGGGTAGATCGACAAATATGAAAGACGATGAATCATTTGGATTAGGTGCTGCAAAAACCAATCCATCACAATAGTTAAAAAATATAAGTGATTGTTGGAAGTAAGGGATAATTAAAGGTGTAGGATTAAAACAAGGACTGTTTTTATGTATTAAGAGAAGTAGGGGTAGATTAAGCATTGGAGGGGTAGATGGACAAATATGAAAGATGATGAATCATTTGTATTCGGTGCTACAAAAACAAGCCCTTCACAAAATGTATAGAATAGGGGTAATTGTCGAAAGTAAGAGCTATTTATAGAATTAGGGGTAGGATTATAAAGAAGGGTTTCAGTAATGGCGGATCTTTCCTTTAGCTTTCCTGTTCCTTCTAAATATCTTTCTTCCTTTCGTTTCCGTTCTCCTCCTTTCTCTCCTGATCATCGCTCTCGTTTCCCTCGTACTTCTCGACCCACTTTGGATTATCCTTCTCGATCTATTCATGTCTCTCGTACTCCTCGTGGCTCTCTTGTCTCTCGTCCTCCTCGTGCCTCTTCTCCTGCTTCTCTTCCTCGTCATCATTCTGTTCCTTCTTCCCGTCTTCCTTCCGTTCCTCATTCGGTTAAATGTCCTGTGGATCCTCCGCTTGTTGGGGATCCTATTCTGCCATCGTCTCCTCAAGCTCATCCTCATAATCATCATCCCCGTTCTCCTGTTTTACAAAGCCATAATCGTTTTGAGCAACCTTCAGTCAATCAATCGGACCCTTCGTTTAAATCGTATGCACAGGTGGCATCATCTGCACCGCTGATTCCACCCAAGCCAATTTTAAAAAGTAGAAAATCCCCTCTTTCAAAATTCAAAAGTATTTTAGATACAGTCCATTTTTTGAAGAGGGAACGTCGTTGCCTACAGTGTGCATGCAAGGGACACGTGGCAAAAGTGTGTAGGGAACCCAAAATTTGTTATTATTGTGGCTTTTATGGTCATTCGAGTCCACGTTGTCATACAAGAAGAAATAATTAGAGAGCTTCGATTATAGAGCGAAAAGGTATCTCTTGGAATTTTGTCTCTACTGCAAAATGGGTTCTACGAAACAACACTTCGGCTGAAACTCCTTCAAATCATCAGTCGCGTCAAAACTCCAGCTGTCAACAATCGGAGCAAGCATCCCCCACTCATATAAACTCCCCATCCTCACCCGTTCCTCCTCAAATAGAAAACATGAATCGCTTTATAATGGAAGACCCTTCACTCTATATTGTAGGAACCGTTCTCACTGGAAATTGGAATGCAGATTCACTCTCATATTGCCTCTCTGTAACTCTAAATCACCAAGAATGGCCTATGTGGATCTTCGCTAACAATTCTTTTCTGATATCCTGTCCAAACTTTGAAATAAGAGACTTGGCTCTTCGCCTTAAGATTTTAGCCAATCCTGGTGGGGCTTTGTTCCTGGAACCTTGGAATGACGATGAACGTGAACCCTCTCCAGCTTAAGAAATCGAATCTTGGGCTAAAGTGGAAGGATTTCCAGAATTCTTAAGATACAATGCAACAGCTGTTAAGGAAATTCTTAAACCTATTGGAAACGTTCTTGCATTAGATGACTGTGACTGGGTACATTACGATCATCGTTTGCTTCTGGTAAAGGTTGCGTTTTATGAAGGAATCAACTCTTGCACTAAGTTTGCAGCTAATATTAATGGAAAAATTCATCTTCTTAACGTGGAGCGCTGTGTTCATGAACACCCAGGTACTAAACCTGAAACACTATTTATTGGTAACTTTGAAGAACAGATAATTCCATGAATTCATGAAAATCTGATCCATCCAAACTCTGATGAGTTTCATGAAGTTATGGTGGATGAAGCAGCTTTAATTGAAGTAAATCAACCCAATTTCATCAATGATGAACAATATCAACCCGAAGTTGAGAACAACAAGATTTAAATCAAAACAATGAGGAGGATGGCAATGTTGATGTACAGAATGACACTGATTACATGCATGATGATAATTTGATACCACCTGCCCCCTTGCAACATGCTACTATTCCCAATTGGTTCCTTTCAACTTTGAAGTATCCCAACCTGATGTGCATCCCTCTAACCTTTCTTCCCCTCAGCTAATCATGCCCCTTCAGCAAATTTTGCCTCCTTTGGATGCACCTCAGATGGATATGGAGGTTGACTGGCCTCAATTTCTTTCTCCATTGATGGTCCGTCGAAGTGCTAGGAACAACAAGTTGGATTCTCGTCCTGAAGGATCTGGTAGCTTTTATACCCCTATTATTTTTTCCTCTCGTAATAAAAGTTTGAATAAAAAAATTTCATGTTGCATGGGTGTGAGTTTGCATGACGTACATTATTTGGCCATGCAAGAACTTGAACAGGAGCGTATTAATGTCCCCAAATGAAGCTGATATCATGGAATGTTAGAGGTTTGGGGGATTTTTCTAAATGTCATGCAATCAATTTGATTCTCACCCCCTTGAAAGTAGATATCCTTTATTTGCAAGAAACCAAACTTCGTAAACCTTCTCACTTTCATTTTAAACTCATTGGTGGACCATTTTTAACTGGCTGGCTTCATGTTGATGCTGTTGATACTAAAGGTGGTTTAATTACTGCATGGGATGAATCAGTTTGGTCTCTCCTTTGGTCTTGTTCTAACACTTCTATTTTGCTTGTTGCACTTTGTCATCTACCCTCAAACAAAACATATTTCTTCTCTAATATATATGGTCCACAAGATGTTCATGAAAGAATTCAATTATGGTCTGAATGTCGTGCTGTTGCATCTTCGTCTCTTGGTCCTTGGGTATTGGGTGGGGATTTTAACACAACAAGAGTTTCTTCAGAGAATAATTATGGTAATGTCTCCCAAGATGCAGATGCTTTTAACTCTTTTATTTTTTATTGTTCTTTGATCGACCCACCTATTAGTAATAGGCTGTACAAATGCTCTAATGCAAGACTTTTCCCTTCTCTAGCTAAACTTGACAGATTTCTCTATAATTGTGACTGGGATGATTCTCATCCTTTAACCACTGTTCATGGTCTCGCTACAACAATTTCTGATCATTGCCCTATTTTACTTAACTCTGATCTCCTTTCTTCCACCAAAAAACCTTTCAGATTTGAAAGGCTCTGGCTTCTCGAACCTTCATTTGATGATTTTATTCATTCTATTTGGAACCAGAATTTCAACTCCCCTTCTGCCACTCACCGTATTGTCTTGAAATTGAGATCATTGAGAAAAATTATAAAGCCCTGGGCTAAATCTATATGGGGCTCTCTTCGAACTCGTATTTCTCAAACTCAAAATGATATACTTGATTTAAACATTCTTGAAGAGTCTCGTCCCCTATCTTCAAATGAAAAAAACAATTTGTCTGTGCTTGAAAAGGAGCTTGAAAGACTAATCAAACAAGAAGAAATAGGGTGGAAACAAAGATCCAAGGCTAAGTGGCTCGAAGAGGGGGACAAAAATACTTCATACTTTCACCGTCTAGCTAATGGCCGTCGTAGATCAACCTTCATCTCTGAAATAGTTCATGATGACCAAGTTTACTCTGATCATGATGATATTCTTCATCTTTTCTCTGATTATTATCGTTCTCTTCTTGGTGAATCTCCTCTTATCTCTCCTGGTATTGATTGGTCTTCTCTTTATCCCGATCCATATCCTTTTGAAATTGATCATCCATTTACTGAACATGAAATTTGGACCGCATTGAGTGATATGGCTGATGACAAGGCCCCTAGGCCCGATGGTTTTGGCCCAATTTTTTTCAAACATTTCTGGGCCCTTGTCAAAAATGATGTTTTACAAATATGTGAAGAATTCCAGCAGGACCCCTCCTCCATTTATGATTGTGATTTCTCTTATCCAATTTGGGCAACAGCTAGCATTCTTTTGCTGGGTCACACTCCAATTATTACATCCTTGTATGATTATTGGCAATATGAACCAGTGGAGAATTTGAAAGACATCTTCATAGTGATTTATTGTTGGTGTATTTGGAAGCATCGCAATGATTTCGTTTTTAACAATAGGAAATGCAGTGTTATGAAGATTTGCAGAAAAATTGATTACTTCTATCGTCTATGGACAGGAACACAGGCTATCCCTCTCAACAAGGTTTTGCCTCAGCCAACTCCGGCTGAATCAGTGGGGAGCAACCCGGTTAATTCAAGTCATGAACTGATATGATGTTGCCTGTTGCACTTGGTATCTAGCTTATGATGTTGCAGTCTATGTAAATTATATTATGTTATGCTTTATATGATGTTGTTTCTTGTTTATCTGTCTGTGTAGTTGTATGTTGGTTGCTGTTGCCAACATCTTGGACCACTTATTTTGGCTATCAGTTGGGCTTGTCAACTGAATATTTCCTATATTAATATATTATTAATCGGCTGTGTAGCATCATGCTACACATCCGTCTGCTAAAAAAAAAAGGTTGTTTTGATGTATTAAGAGAAGTAGGGCAGTTTAAGCATAGGAGGGGTAGGTCAACAAATATGAAAGATGATGAATCGTTTGGAGTGGGTGCTGCGAAAAAAAAAATCTTCGCAGTAGTTAAAAAATAGGGTAAATTTTCAGAAGTAAGGGCTATTTGGAGAATTAGGGATAGGGTTAAAAAGAAGGGTTGTTTTGTGAAGTATTAAGAGGTATAGGTGTAGTTTATGCATAGTAGGGTTAGATGGATAAATATGAAAGATGATGAATCATTTGGATTGGGTGCTGCAAAAACCAACCCTTCGCAGTAGTAAAAAGATAGGGGTAATTGTTGGAAGTAATGGCTATATAGAGAATTAGGGGTAGGATTTAAAAGAAGGACTGTTTTGGAGTATTAAGAGAAGTAGGTGTAGTTTAAGCATAGTAGGGATAGATCGAAAAATATGAAATTTAATGAATCGTTTGGATTGGGTGCTGCAAAAACCAACCCTTATAGTAGTTAAAAAAATAGAGGTAATTGTTGGAAGTAAGGGCTATTTAGAGAATTAGGAGTACGATTAAAAAGAAGGGTTGTTTTGAAGTATTAAGAGAAGTAGAGCTAGTTTAAGCATAGGAGGGTAGATAGATAAATATGAAAGATGATGAATTATTTGGATTGGGTGGTGCAAAAACCAAACCTTCACAGTAGTAAGAAGATAGGGGTAATTGTTGGAAGTAAGGGCTATTTAGAGAATTAGGGGTAGGATTTAAAAGTAGGACTGTTTTGAAATATTAAGAGAAGTTGGGGTAGTTTAAGCATAGTAGGTGTAGATCGACAAATAAGAAAGATGATGAATCATTTTGATTGGGTGCTGCAAAAAGCAACCCTTCACAGATGTTAAAAAATAGGGGTAATTGTTGGAAGTAAGGGATATTTAGAAAATTGGGGGTAGGATTTAAAAGAAGGGTTGTTTTGAAGTATCAAGAGCAGTAGGGATAGTTTAAGCATAGTAGGGGTAGATCGACAAATAAGAAAGATGATGAATCATTTGGATTGGGTGCTGCAAAAACCAATCCTTCACAATAGTTAAAAAATAGTGGAAATTTTTGGAAGGAATGGCTATTTAGATAATTAGGGGTAGGATTAAAAAGAAGGGTTGTTTTGAAGTATTAAGATAAGTAGGGACAGTTTAAGCATGGTAGGGGTAGATCGACAAATATGAAAGATAATGAATCGTTTGGATTACGTGCTGCAAAAACCAATCCTTCAAAGTAGTAAAAAGATAGGGGTAATTGTTGGAAGTAAGTGCTATTTAGAGAATTAGGGGTACGATTAAAAAGAAGGGTTATTTTGAAGTGTTAATAGAAGTAAGGGTAGCTTAAGCATAGTAGGGGTAGATTGGCAAATATATAAGATGATGAATCATTTGGATTGGGTGCTGCAAAAACCAACCCTTCACAGTAGCAAAAAGATAGGGGTAATTGTTGGAAATAAGGGCAATTTACAGAGTTAGGGGAAGGATTTAAAAGAAAGATTATTTTGAAGTATTAAGAGAAGTAGGGGTAGTTTAAGCATAGTAGGGGTAGATTGACAAATATGAAAGACGATAAATCATTTCGATTGGGTTCTACAAAAACTAATCCTTCACAATAGTTAAAAAATAGGGATAATTGTTGAAAGTGATGGCTATTTAGAGAATTAGGGGTAGGATTATAAAGAAGGGCTATTTTGAAGTATTAAGGGAAGTAGGGGTAGATTAAGCATAGTAGGGGTAGATCGACAAATATGGAAGATGATGAATCATTTGGATTGGGTGCTACAAAAACCAATCCTTCACAAAAGGTAAAAAACAGGGGTAATTGTTTGAAGTAAGTGCTGTTGAGAGAGTTAGGGGTAGGATTAAAAAGAAGGGTTTTTTTGAAGTATTACGAGAATTAGGGGTAGTTTAAGCATGGTAGGGGTAGATCCAGAAATATGAAAGATGATGAATCGTTTGGACTGGGTGCTGCAAAAACCAACCATTCACAAAAGTTAAAAAATACAATAATTGAAAAATAAGGGTAATTGTTGGAAGGAAGGGCTTACTATAGAATTAGGGTAGGATTAAAAAGAAGGGTTGTTTTGAAGTATTAAGATAAGTAGGGGTAGTTTAAGCATAGTAGGGGTAGATCGACAAATATGAAAGATGGTGAATCGTTTAGATTGGTTGCTGCAAAAACCAACCCTTCACAAAAGGTAAAGCACGGTAGGGGTAGGATTAAAATGAAGGGTTGTTTCGGAGTATTAAGATAATTAGGGACAGTTTAAGCATGGTAGGGGTAGATCGACCAATATGAAACATGATGAATCGTTTGGATTAGGTGCTGCAAAAATCAATCATTCATAGTAGTAAAAAGATAGGGGTATTTTTGGAAGTAAGGGCTATTTAAAGAATTAGGGGTACGATTAAAAAGAAGGGTTGTTTTTAAGTATTAAGAGAAGCAAGGGTAGCTTAGGCATACTAGGGGTAGATTGGCAAATATAAAAGATGATGAATCATTTGGATTGGGTGCTGCAAAAACCAACCCTTCACAGTGGTAAAAATATAGGGGTAATTGTTGGATATAAGGGCTTTTTAGAGAATTAGGATTAGGAATTAAAATAAATATTGTTTTGAAGTATTAAGAGAAGTAGGGGTAGTTTAAGCATAGTAGGGGTAGATCGACAAATATGAAAGACGATGAATCGTTTTGATTAGGTGCTACAAAAACTAATCCTTCACAATTGTTAAAAAATAGTGGTAATTGTTGAAAGTAATGGCTATTTAGAGAATTAAGGGTAGGATTATAAAGAAGGGCTGTTTTGAAGTATTAAGAGAAGTAGGGGTAGATTAAGCATAGTAGGGTTAGATCGACAAATAAGAAAGATTATGAATCATTTGTATTGGGTGCTACAAAAACCAACCCTTCACAAAAGGTAAAAAATAGGGGTAATTGTTTGAAGTAAGGGCTGTTTAGAGAATTGGAGTAGGATTAAAAAGAAGGGCTGTTTTGAAGTATTACGAGAATTGGGGGTAATTAAAGCATAGTAGGGGTAGATCGACAAATATGAAAGACGTTGAATCATTTGGATTGGGTGGTGGAAAAACCAATCATTCACAATAGTTAAAAAATAGGTGTAATTGTTGGAAGTAAGGGCTATTTAGAGAATTGGGGGTAGGATTTAAAAGAAGGGCTGTTTCGAAGTATTAAGAGAAGTAGGGGTAGTCTGAGCATAGTAGGGTAGATCGACAAATATGAAAATGATGAATCGTTTCGGTTGGGTGCTGCAAAAACCATTCCTTCACAATAGTTAAAAAATAGGGGTAATTGTTGAAAGGAAGGGCTATTTAGAGAATTAGGGGTAGGATTAAAAAGAAGGGCTGTTTTGAAGTATTAAGAGAAGTAGGGGTAGATTAAGCATAGTAGGGGAAGATCGACAAATATGAAAGATGATGAGTCATTTGGATTAGGTGCTACAAAAACACACACTTCACAAAAGGTAAAAAATAGGTGTAATTGTTGGAAGTAAGGGATATTTAGAGAATTAGGGGTAGGTTTGAAAAGAAAGGTTGTTTTGAAGTATTACGAGAAGTAGGGGTAGTTTAAGCATAGTAGGGGTATATCGACAAACATGAAAGATGTTGAATAGTTTGGATTGGGTGCTGCAAAAACCAATCCTCCACAATAGTTAAAAAAAGAGTAATTGTTGGAATTAAGGGATATCTACAGAATTAGGTGTAAGATTAAAAGAAGGACTGTTTTTTTGTATTAAGAGAAGTAGGGGTAGATAAAGTATAGTAGGGGTAGATAGACAAATATAAAAGATGAAGAATCATTTGGAGTGGGTGCTACAAAAACCAACCCTTCACAAAAGGTAAAAACAAGGGTAATTGTTGGAAGTAAGGGCTATTTAAACAATCAGGGGTTGGATTAAAAAAAGGGTTGTTTTGAAATATTAAGAGAAGTAGTGTAGTTTAAGCATAGGAGGGGTAGGTCGACAAATATGAAATATGTTGAATAATTTAGATTGAGTGCTACTAAAACCAACCATTCACAGTAGTAAAAAGATAGGGGTAATTTTTGGAAGTAAGGGCTATTTTAGGGATAGGATTAAAAAGAATGGTTGTTTTGTAAAGTATTAAGAGGAGTAGGGGTAGTTTAAGCAAAGTAGGGGTAGATCGACAAATATGAAAGATGATGAATCGTTTGGATTGGTTGCTGCATAAACCAACCCTTCACAGTAGCAAAAAGATAGGGGTAATTGTTGAAAGTAATGACTATTTAGAAAATTAGGTGTCGTATTTAAAAGAAGGACTGTTTTGAAGCATTAATAGAAGTAGGGGTAGATTAAGCATAGTAGGGATAGATCAACAAATATGAAAGATGGTTAATCCTTTGGATTGGGTGCTGCAAAAACCAACCCTTCAGAGTAGTTAAAAAATAGAGGTAATTGTTGGAAGTAAGGGCTATTTAGTGAATTAGGGGTACGATTTAAAAGAAGGGATGTTTTGAAGTATTAAGAGAAGTAGGGGTAGTTTAAACATAGGATGGGTAGATCGACAAATATGAAAGATGATGAATCGTTTGGATCGGGTGCTGCAAAAACCAACCCTTCACAGTAGTAAAAATATATGGGTAATTGGTTGAATTAAGGGCTATATAGAGAATTATGTGTAGGATTAAAAAGAAGGGCTGTTTTGAAGTATTAAGAGAAGTAGGGGTAGATTAAACATAGTAGGGGTACATCGACAAATATGAAAGATGATGAATCATTTGGATTGGGTGCTACAAAAACCAACCTTTCACCAAAGGTAAAAAATAGGGGTAATTGCTGGAAGTAATGGCTATTTATAGAATTAGGGGTAGGATTTAAAAGAAGGGTTGTTTTGAAGTATTAAGAAAAGTAGGGGTAGTTTAAGCATAGTAGAGTTAGATCGACAAATATGAAAGATGATGAATCGTTTGGATTGGGTGCTGCAAAAAGCAATCCTTCACAACATTTAAAAAATAGGGGTGATTGTTGGAAGTAAAGGCTATTAACATAATTAAGGGTAGGATTAAAAGAAGGACTGTTTTTAAGTCTTAAGAGAAGTAGGGGTAGATTGAGCATAATAGCGATAGATCGACAAATATGACAGACGATGAATCATTAGGATAGGTTGCTACAAAAACCAATCCTTCACAAAAAGAAAAAAATATGGGTAATTGTTGGATGTAAGGGATATTTAGAGAATTAGGAGTAGGATTAAAAAGAAGGGTTGTTTTGAATTATTAAGAGAAATAGGGGTATTTTAAGAAAAGTAAGTGTAGATCGATAAATATGAAAGATGATAAATCGTTTGGATTGGGTGCTGCAAAAACCAATCCTTCACAATAGTTAAACAATAGGGGTAATTGTTGGATGGAATGGCTATTTAGAGAATTACCGGTAGGATTAAAAAGAAGGGTTGTTTTAAAGTATTAAGAGAAGTAGTGGTAGTTTAAGCATAGCAGCGGTAGGTCGACAAATATGAAAGTTGATGAATCGTTTGGATTGGGTGCTGCAAAAACCAATCTGTTAACCGACGTTTTGGTCTGGTTACAAAAAGTACACAAGACACGCTCATCTTAACATATCACGTGATATTACAGCCCGGAGGCGTCGCCAATATCATCCGGGGTCCAGTACCAGAAGACTCGAGTCTGGCCACTAGTAGGATGTCGCATCCCTCGAACGCAACCTCCATCAGTATCCGTCCGCATCCATGCCGAAGGCTAGCCGTGCTCCGAGCCGAAGGCGAGCCGTCAAGCAGGTCCGGGCGCAATGCCGGTAGGGATCCGGGGACCCGCCGCCCGATTCATCCGATTTCCGCAAAAATGTTTGTTGCCCAGAATTACCAGATCAACTCAAAGTCAAGATTCATCCAACAACTTCAGCGAGCCCCGCCGCTCCTCCAGTATATTCCCGAGCCAAGGCCTCGACATCCCCGGATGCACCGACCAGGATTTCGAGCCCACAAGCCACTCGGACAGACATCGCGCCTCTCAAACGGAATTTTTGCACCCTCGAGAGGTGCGAAATTCTGCAGCCTCGAGGTGCAAATTTTCGCACCTGCGAGGTGCGAAATTTCTACCTTCGAGGTGCGATTTTCACACCTGCGAGGTGTGAAATTTCATACCCTCGAGGTGCAAAATTTCGCACCTACGAGTTGCGAAATTCGCACCCTTTGGAAGAGGTGCGAAGAAACGAGGTCGAAGGCTGCACGCGCGAATTTTCTGTAGATGGTCCCCATTTCTATTGACGCCTACCTAACCACTTCCTATAAATACCCCATGGCCTCACACTTCAAAAGGGGGAGATTTTTGAGCTTTGATACTTCCATAGAGCTTCATTAATGGCACCTCCTCTTTTAGGAAGAAGAAGGGAAAAATTGTTCATTTTACTATTTCTTGCAAATATGACTATTGTAACTTCATGTATCATAGTCTACAAATTTAATGAGACGGTCTCAAACTTGTAATCTTTCAAGCGATCAACAAAATTCCATCAACTCTTCAAAGTGGATGTAGGCCCTCACTGAGGCCGAACCACTATATATCTCTTATGCTATTTACTACTTATGTTGTATTTTGTGTTCTTATCTATGCGACCATATTTATAATTCCTAGTAATTGGGAATCTTTGGTGTTTACGACATTTTTGGCCATCCACACAATCCTTCACAATAGTTAAAAAATAGGGGTAATTGTTGGATGTAAGGGCTATTTAAAGAATTAAGGGAAGGATTAAAATAAGGATTGTTTTTTGTATTAAGAGAAGTAGGGGTAGATTAAGCATAGTAGGGGTAGATCGACAAATATGAAAGATGATGAATCATTTGGATTGGGTGCAACAAAAACCAACCTTTCGCAAAAGGTAAAAAGCAGGGGTAATTGTAGGAAGTAAGGGATATTTAGAGAATTAGGGGTAGGATTAAAAAGAAGTGTTGTTTTGAAGTATTTAGAGAAGTAGGGATAGTTTAAGCATAGTAGGGGTTGATCGACAAATATGAAAGATGATGAATCGTTTGGATTGTATGCTGCAAAAACCAACCCTTCATAGTAGTTAAAAAATTAGGGTAATTGTAGGAAGTAAGGGCTATTTAGAGAACTAGTGGTACAATTAAAAAGAAGGGCTGTTTTGAAGTATTATGAGAAGTAGGGGTAGTTCAAACATAGGAGGGGTAGATCGACAAATATTAAAGATGATGAATCGTTTGGATTGGGTGCTGCAAAAACAATTCATTCACTATACTAAAAAGATAGAAGTAATTGTTGGAATTAAGGGCTATTTAGAGAATTAGGGACAGGATTAAAAAGAAGGGTTGTTTTGTGAAGTATTAAGAGGAGTAAGGGTAGTTTAAGCATAGTAGGGGTAGAACGACAAATATGAAAGACGAAGACTCCTTTGGATTGGGTGCTGGAAAAACCAACCCTTCACAATAGTTAAAAAATAGGGGTAATTCTTGGAAGTAAGGTCAATTTAGAGAATTAGAGGTACGATAAAAAAGAAGGGATGTTTTGAAGTATTAAGAGAAGTAGGGGTAGTTTAAGCATAGTAGGGTTAAAGCGAAAAATATGGAAGCTGACGAATCATTTTGTTGGGGTGCTACAAAAACAAACCCTTCACAGTAGTAAAAAGACAGGCGTAATTGTTGGAAGTAAGGGTTATTTAGAGAATTAGTGGTATGATTAAAATGAAGGGTTGTTTTGAAATATTAAGAGAAGCATGGGCACTTTAAGCATAGTGGGGGTAGATCGACAAATATTAAAGACGATGAATCGATTGGAATGGGTGTTGCAAAAACCAATCCTTCACAATGGTTAAAAATAGGGGTAATTATTAGAAGGAAGGGTTATTTAGAGAATTAGGCGTAGGATTAAAAAGAAGGGTTGTTTTGAAGTATTAAGATAAGTAGGTGGAGTTTAAGCATACTAGGGGTAGGTCAAATAATATGAAAGATGATGAATCGTTTGCATTAGGTGCTGCAAAAACCAATCCTTCACTGTAGTAAAAAGATTGGGGTAATTGTTGGAAGTAAGGGCTATTTACATATTAGGGTTAGGACTTAAAAGAAAGATTGTTTTCAAGTATTAAGAGAAGTAGGGTTAGTTTAAGCATAGTAGGGGTAGATCGGCAAATATAAAAGATGATTAATCGTTTCGATTGGGTTCTGCAAAAACCAATCCTTCAAAATAGTTAAAATATAGGGGTAATTGTTGAAAGGAAGGGCTATTTAGGGACTTAGGGGTAAGATTAAAAAGAAGGGCTATTTGGAAGTATTAAGATAAGTAGGAGTAGATTAAGCATATTAGGGGTAGATCGACAGATATGAAAGATGATGAATCAGTTGGATTGGTTTCTACAAAAACCAACCCTTCACGAAAGGCAAAGAATATGGGTAATTTTTGGAAGTAAGGGCAGTTTGGAGAATTAGATGTAGGAGTAAAAAGAAGGGTTGTTTTGAAGTATTAAGAGAAGTAGGTGTAGTTTAAGCATAGTAGGGATAGATTGACAAATATGAAAGATGATGAATCTTTTAGATTGGGTGCTGCAAAAGCCAATCCTTCACAATAGTTAAAAAACAGGGGTAATTGTTGGAAGTAAAGGCTATTTACAGAATTTGGTGTAGGATTAAAAGAAGGACTGTTTTTAAGTATTAAGAGAAGTAGGGGTAGATTAAGCATAGTAGGGGTAGATCGACAAATATGAAAGATGATAAATCATTTGGATTGGGTGCTACAAAAATCAAGCATTCACAAAGGGTAAAAAATAGGGGTAATTATTGGAAGTAAGGGCTATTTAGAGAAGTAGGGGGAAGATTAAAAAGAAGGGTGGTTTTGAAGTATTAAGAGAAGTAGGGGTAGTTTAATCATAGTAGGGGTAGAACGATAAATACTAAAGATGATGAATCATTTGGATTGGGTGCTGCAAAAACCAATCCTTCACAATAGTTAAAAAGTAGGGGTAATTGATGGAAGGAAGCGCTATTCAGAGAATTAGGTGTACGATTAAAAAGAAGGGATGTTTTGAAGTATTGAGAGAAGTAGGAGTAGTTTAAGCATAATAGGGGTAGATAGACAAATATAAAAGATGATGAATCGTTTGCATTGGGTGCTGCATAAATCAACCCTTCACAGTAGTAAAAAGATATGGGCAATTGTTGGAAATAAGGGCCACTTAGAGAATTAGGGGTAGGATTTAAAAGAAGACCGTTTTGAAGTATTAAGAGAAGTATGGGCAGTTTAAGCATAGTAGGTTTAGATCGACAAATATGAAAGCTGATGAATCGTTTCGATTGGGTGCTACAAAAACCAATCCTTCACAATAGTTAAAAAATAGTGGTAATTGTTGAAAGGAAGGGCTATTTAGAGAATTAGGCGTAGGATTAAAAAGAAGGGCTATTTTGAAGTACTAAGAGAAGTATGGGTAGATTAAGCATAGTACGAGGTAGATTGACAAACCTGAAAGATGATGAATCATTTGGATTGGTTGCTAAAAAAACCAACCCCTCACAAAAGGTTAAAAATAGGGGTTATTGTAAGAAGTAAGGGTTGTTTAGAGAATTAGGGGTAGGATTAAAAAGAAGGGTTGTTTTGAAGTATTTAGAGAAGTATGGGTAGTTTAAGCATAGTAGAGGTAGATCGACAAATATGAATGATGATGAATCGTTTGGATTTGGTGCTGCAAATACCAATCCTTCACAATAGTTAAAAAATAGGGGTAATTGTTGGAAGTAAGGGCTATTTACAAAATTAGGGGTAGGATTAAAAGAAGGACTGTTTTTAAGTATTAAGAGAAGTAGGGGTAGGTTAAGCATAGTAGGGGTAGATCGACAAATATGAAAGATGATGAATCATTTGAATTGGGTGCTACAAAAACCAAAACTTCACAAAAAGTAAAAAATAGGGTAATTGTGGGTAGTAAGGGTTGTTTGGAGAATTAGGGGTAGGATTAAAAAGTAGGGTTGTTTTGAAGTATTACGAGAACTAGGGGTAGTTTAAGCATAGTAGGGTTAGATCGACAAGTATGAAAGATGATGAATCGTTTGGATTGGGTGCTGCAAAAACCAATCCTTCACAATAGTTAAAAATAGGGGTAATTGTTGGAAGTAAGGGATATTTACAGAATTAGGTGAAGGATTAAAAGAAGGACTGTTTTTATGTATAAAGAGAAGTAGGGGTAGATTAAGCGTGGTAGGGGTAGATCGACAAATATGAAAGATGATGAATCATTGGGATTGGGTGCTACAAAAACCAACCCTTCACAAAAGGTAAAAAATAGGGGTAATTGTTGGAAGTAAGGGCTATTTAGAGAATTAGGGGGAGGATTAAAAAGAAGGGTTGTGTTGAAGTATTAAGAGAAGTAGGGGTAGTTTAAACACAATAGGGTTAGATCGATAAATATGAAAGATGATGAATCATTTGGATTGTGTGCTGCAAAAACCAATCCTTCACAATAGTTAAAAAGTAGGGGTAGTTATTGGAAGGAATGGCTATTTGGAGAATTAGGGGTACAATTAAAAAGAAGTGCTATTTTGAAGTATTAAGATAAGTAGGTGTAGTTTAAGCATAATAGGGGTAGATCGACAAATATAAAAGATGATGAATCGTTTGGATTGGGTGCTGCAAAAAGCAACCCTTCAGTGTAGTAAAAAGATAGGGCTAATTGTTGGAAATAAGGGCTATTTAGAAAATTAGGGGTAGGATTTAAAAGAAAGAATGTTTTGAATTATTAAGAGAAGTAGGGGTAGTTTAAGCATAGTAGGGATAGATCAACAAATATGAAAGATGTTGAGTCATTTTGATTGGGTGCTGCAAAAATCCAATCCTTCACAATAGTTAAAAAATAGGGGTAATTATTGAAAGGATGGCTATTTAGAGAATTAGGGGTAGGATTAAAAAAAGGGCTGTTTTAAAGTACTAAGATAAGTAGTGGTAGTTTGAGCATAGTATGGGCAGATCGACAAATATGATAGATGATGAATCATTTGGATTGTGTGCTACAAAAACCAACACTTCACAAAAGGTAAAAAATAGGGGTAATTGTTGGAAGTAATGGAAGTTTAGAGAATTAGGGGCAGAATTAAAAAGAAGGGTTGTTTTGAAGTACTACGAGAAGTAGGGGTAGGGTTGATCGACAAATATGAAAGATGGTGAATCGTTTGGATTGGTTGCTGCAAAAACCAATCCTTCACAATAGTTAAAAACAGGGGTAATTGTTGGAAGTAAGAGCTATTTACAGAATTAGGAGTAGGATTAAAAGATGGACTGTTTTTCTGTATTAAGAGAAGTATGTGTAGATTAAGCATAGTAGGGGTAGATCGAAAAATATGAAAGATGATGAATCATTTAGATTGGGTGCTACAAAAACCAACCCTTCACAAAAGGTAAAAAATAGGGGTAATTGTTGGAAGTAAGAGCTATTCAGAGAATTAGGGGCAGGATTAAAAAGAGGGGTTGTTTTGAAGTATTAAGAGAAGTAGGGTAATTTAAGCATAGGAGGGGTAAGTCCATTAATATGAAAGATGATGAATCGTTTGGATTGGACGCTGCAAAAACCAATCCTTCATAGTTGTTAAAAATTAGGGGTAATTGTAGGAAGGAAGGAAGGGCTATTTAGAGAATTAGGGTTACGATTAAAAAGAAGGGTTGTTTTGAAGTATTAAGAGAAGTCGGGGTGGTTTAAGCATAATAGGGGTAGATCGAAAAATATAAAAGATGATGAATCGTTTGGATTGGGTGGTGCAAAAACCAACCCTTCATAGTAGTAAAAAGATAGTGGTAATTGTTGTAAGTAATGACTATTTAGAGAATTTGGGGTAGGATTAAAAAGAAGGGTTGTTTTGAAGTAGTAAGAGAAGTAGGGGTAGATTAAGCATAGTAGGGGCAGATCGACAAATATGAAAGATGATGAATCATTTGGATTGGCTGCTACAAAAACCAACACTTCACAATAGTTCAAAAACAGGGGTAATTTTTGGAAGTAAGGGCTATTGGCAGAATTAGGTGTAGGATTAATAGAAGGACTTTTTTATGTATTAAGAGAAGTAGGGGTAGATTAAGCGTAGTAGGGGTAGATCGACAAATATAAAAGATGAAGAATCATTTGGAATGGGTGCTAGAAAAACCAACCCTTCACAAAAGGTAAAAAATAAGGGTAATTGTTGGAAGTAAGGGCTATTTAGACAATCAGGGGTTAGATTAAAAAAAATGGTTGTTTTGAAGTATTAAGAGAAGTAGTGTAGTTCAAGCATAGGAGGGGTAGGTCGACAAATATGAAATATGTTGAATAATTTAGATTGGGTGCTGCAAAAACCAACCCTTCACAATAGTAAAAAGATAGGGGTAATTTTCGAAAGTAAGGGCTATTTAGAGAATTAGGGATAGGATTAAAAAGAATGGTTGTTTTGTGAAGTATTAAGAGGATTAGGGGTAGTTTAAGCAAAGTAGGGGTAGATCGACAAATATGAAAGATGATGAAGCGTTTGGATTGGTTGCTGCATAAACCAACCCTTCACAGTAGCAAAAAGATAGGGGTAATTGTTGGAAGTAATGACTATTTAGAGAATTAGGTGTAGGATTTAACAGAAGGGCCGTTTTGAAGCATTAAGAGAAGTAGGGTAAATTAAGCATTCTAACGACCCTGATTTTCGGCGACTTTGGTTATCAACATAAACTCGATGTCGATAACCAAAACATCAAAAAATCCTTGTAATTAGTGAAAGAAATTACAGGGTGAGATAGATAAGATAGAAACTTAGAATAGAAGAAGAAAAGAATAACTTACATCATCAGATTAACCCAAATCTCACAGCGGAACGAATAACATATAACATAACTTTTAAGTAAAACAGTTATATATATACAATAGCACTTTATCAGAATACAGCACTTACAACAATAGCGGAAAAACAATAGCTATAAAATCTTGAAACCTCCTGCTCCAAGCTCTCCAAGTATATATGTAAATCCCGACTACTTGACTGCCCATACAAATTTAGGCACCCAAGCGTTTAGGGAATACAACAAAGTAAACTCCGGGTCAGTCATGGGACTGGTGTGAGTAAAGTAGTTTAACACAGTTTAACTTATATATGATATTTCATAAGACCACGCCGTGAATACGGAATGGGTTTTTCCCTTATGAGAATCGAACATCTTTGACAAGCAATATCATTCTGATATTATAATAATGTCTAAGTACAAATATATATCAATCTAGCAGAAACGCTTTCATCTCACGTTCTACATATATAGTATACAATCAAAATCGCAAGCACGTATTGGATAATGGATTTCCAACTATGACAAGGTATGGAACCACCTTCTGCTAGTGTAGCTCTAGAGAGGAATACACTGGGTTCAACAAGAACATCTTGCAACCTGGCCACACATGACAGACCACTCATTTCGCTTGAGTGTAACGAATGTATATCACCAACGGTTGGGAACAACAACCGTTTCCCGAATGGGACAGCATCCACAATAGATTTTATAGAAGTCAATGAAACTCTAGATCAGGTGATTATACAACCTAATAGGTGCGACCTACATAGCCATGCTACCTGCCTGATTTCTGTCATTTACCGGATGTGAGGCTAGAAGCTACACTTATCTTCACATCAGATTCACTTTAAATGCCACATCATCAAATCCATCCAATCCCCGATTGACGTCCTCAACAATACATTATATGTTAGCTAAAAGAATTTTCCTTCTCCGCTTCCACTCTTGGTTCGGTTGGAGAAATCAACGTACGTGCTCGTCTGGAAATACTCTGTCAGACATCCATCTTCATTCACTTAGAAATGTCACATCGTCATACCCTCCAAATCAAAAATTGATTTCCTCAAAAATACAACGGGTATACAACTAAGAGAAACAAATTCCTCCGCCACCAACATATATACGTTTGAAGGGATCAACTTACGCGATCCATTGGATATACTCTGTCAGACCTTCATCCATACAAGTTGTCCTGGGACTGGACGAACCGAAGGCACTATTCAGTATATCCATCTTAGTCACTATTAACTAAGACTTATACAACAGCCCTTGCACTTTACTCCGTCTTCAATTATCTTTGGCATAAATGATTCGCAACGCTTGTGCCAATACAGAGTGGTTCTTTTGATAATAATCCAACTGGTCTCCCCATATTAACAACGTTAAAAATGGTCAAAACTTCAATAGTCTGTGAGTTAACTATCAAAGAAAAACAAGTGTGCAAACAACTATATTATTTCCAGATGGAAGTTATATCAAACAAACATCATTTAACATTTATCTCTTTAGTTCATTTTATATCTCCTGTTTCCCTATATTCAACATTTTCTATTTTCTATATTTAGAAAATATACGTTATTAACACTGGAAACATTTCCATTCCTTGTTTTCTGTATTTAGAAAACTTTTCTGATTCTTGTTTGGAAAACATTTCCAAACTCCTACGTTTGGATTAAACAGATGTTTAGATAAAACATCGCTATGCCAACTCAACCATTTTCTTAAATTACTAAATTCACTTTACCATCCTTTACAGTCGAACCTTAACCATTCCTCAGTTAAAAACGAAGCCAATCAAGTTGGGGTAGAACTACCTCTCAGACCTTAACTGAACAACACTTCTAACCTTGAAATAGGCAAAGTTCACTTTATATTTCTTTAACTAACTTCCTTACTTAACCTTTCTTTCGAATAACTATATTCGATTAACTCTTTTCAATTAACTCTATTGGACTGACCCTATTGGGTTAACTCTATTTGATTTACTCTATTTGATTAACTCTATTTGATTAACCCCATTCACTTAACTCCTGTCGAATAAACTATATTCGATAAATCCTCTAACTCTATTCGAATAAACTATATTCGATTAGCTCCTCTAACTCTATTCGAATAAACTATATTCGATTAACTCCTTTACTATTCGAATAAACTATATTCGATTAACTCCTTTACTATATTCGAATAAACTATATTCAATTAACTCCTTTGATTTAACTCTAATCGATTAACTCCATCGAATAAACTATGTTCGATAACTACTTCGATTTAACTAAAATTCTATAACTCACTTCGATTAACTAATAATCGATAACTCCTTCGAATAACTATATTCGATAATCTCCTCTCGAATAAACGATATTCGATAATCTTCCCTTTCGATTTAACAAATCGATAACTCCTTTTCGAATAACTAAATTTGACAACTCCTTTCGATTTAACAAATCGATAACTCCTTTCGATTAAACTATAATCGATAACTCCCTTCGATGATACTAACATCGATTCTCCTTTCGATGAAATTAACATCGATTAACTCCTTTCGAAGAAACTAACATCGATTAACTCCTTTCGATGAAACTAACATCGATTAATTTAACTCGACGAACTTAACTCGACTCACTTATCTCGATAACCTAACTCAAGAACTTAACTCGATTTACTTATCTCGATAATCTAACCCAAGAACTTAACTCTATTAACTTATCTCGATAATCTAACTCAAGAACTTAACTCGATTAACTTATCTCGATAATATAACTCAAGTTGATTAACTCCTATCGATTTATTCTAACTCTAAACAATTTATTCTAACTCTAATCGATTATTTCTAACTCTAATAGATTTCCTTTATTCGAATAATCCTTATTTGATAACGTTTATTCATTTATAAAGATTTACTTTTAGTAACGGTTCTGCACTTTACAAATGTTCTCATTAATAATGTTATTCCAATTATACAAGTGTTTGTATCCATTTTATTTATACTATCGGTGTTAAAACCAATATCTTTTCTCTATATAAGTTCATCCTTATATATTTCATTTATCGAATGATAAATATTCATTTATTTTATAAACTGTTATTTATAAATTAATCTTTTCCATTCATCTATTCAAAACAGATTTCCATTTTCTATTCACTTCTAAATATTCTTTTGATTAAATCCTATTTATTTAACAAATAAATATCTCCTTTGATTAAATCCTATTTATTTAACAAATAAATATCTCCTTTATTTTATTTATTCTAAAAAATAAATAATCCTTTTAATTTATTTATTCCCTAAATAAATAAATCCTTTAACTTTATTTACACCCTAAATAATAAATTCTTTTACCTTTATTTTATGTTTTACCAATATATTTCTTAGATTTGCTTTCAAATATATATTTCCTTTATATTTGATTTCAAATACATTTCCTTAATGTTTCATTTCAAATATTTCTCCTTTATATTTGATTAACAAATAAATTCCTTTTATATTTGATTAAAAAATATAATTCCCTTATATTTGATTAACAAATATAATTTCCTTATTAAAAATCCTTTTCCTTTATATCATATAAAATCCATTGATTTTATATAAATAAATTATTTTCAAAAGATACTTCAAAAATCCCTTTACTACATTCTGATATTTCTTATGGTTTTTAACACACCATATAACACGATGAATATCGTCCAACACACATAATCAACGTCAGATTATATATCACATTATATAACACAATATATAAATCACAGTAAATAAATGTTGAGGAATCCAGTTGGATTCCTCCGACCTGTTTCCCTGCATCACAGATGTTAGACAATACGATTAACATCGATTTCACTTCGCTGTTAAATATTCTGATAAACAGAATCGACATATAAATATTTAACAGTTTATATATATATATAATTTCTACTAACTGACTAGCAGTTCAATCAATCAACCAACACACAACAAATCAACAGATGATTAATATTCTAAAAATACATTATAAAAATAGAACTGTTCAGAGTTGGTGAGTTTTACTCACATTGGATGATCATCGTTGATAACGATTACCATCGCTCGATTCAGACGGGCAAATTAATTTTCTATAAATTGTAACGAGATCCGATGGACTTACAGTCAGTTCCATTGGGTATTGTCCGTCCATACGATCCTGTCGGATCTTATTTCGCTGAATTTCGATATAGTATGGCAAAGTTATGACGAGTACAAGTTCAATACTAATTTAAATTTAAATAAACTAAATCTTTATTCCTTGTTGGGCCTTACTATATAAGCCCATTACCTTTTTATAACCCATGCCTGCTCCTCTTTAAACCCGTTCTTCCCCAAAAGAATATCTCCGGTGAAAATTCGAACACGTCTTCCAACTTCCAACCGCACCCTTTGACCACCCATCCTCCTCCTTTGACCAATTCTGGCCATCGCCCCGACCACAAATCCCCAGCGCCGCTTACACCATCCGATACTCCATCGAAATCCGAACCTGCTCAACCCCTTTACTTCACACTCGCGCCTGTCCTCCCCACAACGACCTGCCGCTTCCCCCCCCCAAACCTACTATCGCATTCGCCAAAACTTGATCGGAGGCCACCAAATTCCGGTGAAATGTGCGCCTCCACCCTATGAGTAACTCAAAATCCTTCCTCTAGCCTAAATCCACCTGAGTCAATGCCTAAATCCAGCACTAACCGTGACTGGAGGAAATGTTGAATTCGACAGACAGAACCGAACCAAAAACGAGTGCGATCATGTTGAAGCTCTGATGAAGACAAACTCGAAATTATAAGTTTTATGATTTTAGAGTTTTTATATGATTTGTTTCGATTTATTGTAGGGGAAGTATTCACATTTTGATGTTTTCTGGTTAGCGGCGCTCATTTTGACGGATGAAGGAGAAATGGTATTAGGTTAGAGAGGTGTTGAGGCCCATTTATATCCAAGGAGGTGAAGATATTTTGCTTAAGATATTTTCTAATATCATATTCATTTTTATTCTCTTTGACATTTTAAGCTCGCAATGACCAAAAATAAATTTCAAATTCAATAAAACTGGGGATGCAGCTATAGTTTGACATTACAGACCCAACAAAACTGGTTTCGTCGAATTCCGACTCCGTATGCTTACACTGCGTATTTTTAACTGTCGAAATAGTGTCTGTTCTTCACTCTAAAAATCCGTACGGCCACACAGTGACTCTAAAAATCACGAAGCTGGAAATCTAACAACTATTTGACATTGCGGATCCAACAAAATTAGTTTCGTCGAATTCCGACTTCGTTTGTAAAAGTGGCTATTTTTAAAGCTCTAAATAGCCTATTTAAATATATAAATATATTTAAATACAATTACATTAAATATTTAAAATTAAATATTATCGTCTATATTCACAGTGGAATACCATACAGCTTCAGAATATTCCTATATGGATTTACAACTCGATATTACATCGTCAGAGTTATATCGATATTCGATTTCTATTTAAATCCTTATATAAATTATAATTAAATCGTTATGGTCAGGGCTCTGCATATCTAAGAATTTGATTTGGACGTAACTCAAAATCTACGCGATGAAATCCCGATTTTTCTCTTCCGCTATAAAGATATACTTCACTAGCTCCACCCGTTTCTTATTTCAAAGAAATCCTATTTAAAACGAACCCTGTATACCGAGTTGAAGTTCAAACCATCAAATAGCGAACTGCCGCGCCATTTCGAGCTCTATTTTAATTATATTATAATTATACGTTTCAAACTGACGTCGATTGAATAAATTCGCCAATATAATTCAACTCTACGCTGAATTAAATATTAGGGATGACCTTGTTCATAGAATATTGTGATTTCCAATATTTTTGATTATTTCTGAATTAAATATATTATTTAATTATTTATTTTAATTAAATATTCCATATTATTTAATTAAACCTCTATTTAATTCACTACATCACTATTTATATAATTAAATAAATTAATTATACCCCTGGAAAATGCGGGTCATTACATGCTTCCCAACTTAAAATAATTTCGTCCTCGAAATTGCTAAGGTAGAGGACGACCCTATCTATTGGAATTCCTCAGATTTGTTTACCCCTTATTTCTGATTTCAACCGAACCAATTAATATCGACTACAATATTTATTCATTCCGACTAACTAAAATTTTTAAAAATTCTGAAAATTTTCTAATACTTTAAATTTTCGAAAAATTTCGCCATAACCTCCTTTGTACAACCCTATCGATAAGACCACCACTCGCCTCTCTAGGCCTTCTTCAACCCAAAAGAAAATCAAGCAGCCAAGTGGCTTGCCAATTCGGCTCATAAATCCCAAACTCATATAAAATATAAACCTGTACCTTTTTGTCGGGCATATCATTATATCTCTACCATCTGTTATCAAATCGGCATATACAAATGCCATCCCAGTCAACTCCAACCAAGTTATTCTTAACACAACCATTCGCTTATTCAAGCCGAATTAAATTTCATATTCGAGTTTCAAATTCCAAACTCTCAACTTATCATTTCAAATCCAAATCCAGATTATTCTCTAATCACTTCCAGTTTTTCTTAACCTATCATCTCAAGTTAAATTCTGGTTTATTATTTACTTTTACCATCCTATTCGAATAAACTTCACAAGTTAAATTTTAATTTTTAGAACTTAAATTCCTGGTTTTATTTCAAATCAAATTTGAAATCATAATACCAATTCAAAACCTTTGAATTTCGAAACAACTTGTTTTCCTCAAAACAATTCAAAAACAATTTCTTTGGTAGTAATCCACCACTTAGAAACTCGAAAATCACACCGATGATGCTGCGTAGTCAACATCGGAGTTACTTTCCAGCGACCGTAGTGAGTTTAATACTATACCACTTCAAAACCATTTCTTAAACATTTCCACATTGAAATATATTTCAAATACCATTCACAAGGCTTTAAACCAATTTAAAATCTCCCAGGATTTTAAAAATTCTCTTATACTTAATCCAACTCTGTTAACAAACACCTTTCCAAATCTCTAAGGTTTTAATTTCAATTCTGATTTAAATTCTGATTTAATTCATCCGATTTCACGTATTTCGCTTATATGAATTTTGATTGGTTATATATAACCATTTCACATGTTATAATCTTACTCGATTATAATCACAACCTATATATGATATATCCAGGCTGTGTCGGTCCATCGTATTCAAGCGTTTATAAACCCCTACCGATACAGTGGATCAAACTGATCGACCAGAATTCATAAACAACTCAGCCAATGAATCTCCACAATATAAAACCATTTTATACCAAATTACAAATACGCACTCGTATATATACATTCAAACTCAATCTAGGGTGTTACTAACCCTATCTCTACCGAGTCACGCCACAGAGCCAAGGTAATTCTTAACTTAAGCTTTGATACCAACTGTAACGACCCGGATTTTCGTTAACTTTGGTTATCGACATAAACTCGATGTCGATAACCAAAACATCAAAAAATCCTGGTAATTAGTGAAAGAAATTAGAAGGTGAGGATAGATAAGATAGAAACTTAGAATAGAAGAAGAAAAGAAGAACTTACATCATCAGAGTAACCCGAATCTCACAGCGGAACGAATAACATATAACATAACTTTTAAGTAAAACAGTTATATATATACAATAGCACTTTATCAGAATACAGCACTTACAACAACAGTGGAAAAACAATAGCTATAAAGTCTTGAAACCACCTACTCCAAGCTCTCCAAGTATATCTGTAAATCCCGACTACTTGACTGCGCATACAAATTTAGGCACCAAAGAGTTTAGGGAAAACAACAAAGTAAACTCCGGGTCAGTCATGGGATTGGTTTGAGTAAAATAGTTTAACACAGTTTAACATATATATGATATCTCATAAGACCACGCCGTGAATACAGAACGGTTTTTTTGCCTTATGAGAATCCAACATCTTTGATAAGCAATATCATTCTGATATTATAATAATGTCTAAGTACAAATATATATCAATCTAGCAGAAACGCTTTCATCTCACGTTCTACATATATAGTATACAATCAAAATCGCAAGCACCAATTGGATAATGGATTTCCAACTACGACAAGGTGTGGAACCACCTTCAGCTAGTGTTCCTCTAGAGTGGAATACACTGGGTTCAACAAGAACATCTTGTAACCCGGCCACACATGACCGACCACTCATTTCGCTTGAGTGTATCGAATGTATATCACCAACGGTTGGGATCAGCAACCGTTTCCCGAATGGGATAGCATCAACAATAGATTTTATAGAAGTAAATGAAACTCTAGATCAGGTGATTATACACCCTAATAGGTGCGACCTACATAGCCATGCTACCTGCCTGATTTCTCTCATTTACCGGATGTGAGGCTAGAAGCTACGCTTATCTTCACATCAGATTCACTTTAAATGCCACATCATGAAATCCATCCAATCACCGATTGATGTCCTCAACAATACATTATATGTTAGCTAAAAGAAGTTTCCTTCTCCGCTTCCACTCTTCGTACGGTTGGAGAAATCAATGCACGTGCTCGTCTGGAAATACTCTGTCAGACATCCATCTTCATTCACTTAGAAATGTCACATCGTCATACCCGCCAAATCACAAATTGATTTCCTCAAAAATACAACGGGTATACAGCTAAGAGAAACGAATTCCTCTGCCACCAACGTATATACGTTTGAAGGGATCAACTTATGCGATCCATTGGATATCCTCTGTCAGACCTTCATCCATACAAGTTGTCCTAGGACTGGACAAACCGAAGGCACTATTCAGTATATCCATCTTAGTCACTGTTAACTAAGACTTATACAACAACCCTTGCACTTTACTCCGTCTTCAATTATATTTGGCTTAAGTGATTCACAACGCTTGTGCCAATACAGAGTGGTTCTTTGGATAATAATCCAACCGGTCTCCCTATATTAACAACGTTAAAAATGGTCAAAACTTTGATAGTCTGTGAGTTAACTATCAAAGAAAAACAAGTGTGCAAACAACGAAATTATTTCCAGAGTGAAATTATATCAAACAAACATCATTTAACATTGTGACGGCAAGGAATTTCGCTCGGTCTGAACCAGTCGCTAAACCGACCCAGGCCGTTCGAAACGCCCTATCGTTTGAGAACACGACAAATCAGAATGCATACAGAAGAACATTTCATTGTATATCACAACAATGCATCAGATTACAAGAATATACAGAGTATAAACAAATAAATATTACACAGAAATATCAGAGGTTTAAATTACATTTAAATACATCGCAGCGAAAAATAATACAATACACAACTAGAAGGAGATATACGAATACAAAGCTTTCCGGATATCGTTCCAGCTGTAAACCAGGATCCTGTGAATATAAATCTGCAAAACCAAAACTACTAGCTGCCCGTGTCAAAATAGGGGCACCCAGAGTTTAGGTTAAAACAATAAACTCCAGGTCAGTCATGTGACTGGTGTGAGAACTAAAACAGTTATTAATCTTTATTTTAAATCATTAGGTAAATCAAGGGACCACGCCGTATAACACGGAACGGGTTTCCTCCCAAGAATACCAATGCATAAAACAAACAGCGCAATGCTAAATAAAGAAAAATGAAGCTGTTATAAGACCCAGGTCCCATCACACAATGCAACGCAGCCGAGGATAGGGTTTTCCCTTATAACAGCCAAAGAATGCTTGATACGGTTAAAACAAATCGTTTGATACTATAGTCAATGCATAGTGTATAAAACAACTTCAAATCATAAGTATCAATCATAGGCGGCATGAGCGTCCCATGCCACTATGTCGCCATATATAGGTTTACAAATAAAACCGCAAAGTCACGTATTTGGAAATGGATTTCCATCTATGAACCGAGGCAAAAGATAGTCCTCAACCGATTCGTGACTCTCTAGCCCGAGCCACAGGATCAGAACGCATCGACCCTTTAGATCGTCAGGGCCGGTCCACCGATGTGGATTATTATGCCTGAACACTACGTTTCCCCACCCTATGGGGTGTAAGTGAGCCAACTAAATGACTCCATCGGTTCGAGAACGACCGATCAATCCGAGGCGCCTCGCAACAGCAACAACCACATAAGTCAAACTCGTCAGGGCGTGTAAAACCACTGACGCCACTTCTAGCTAGAAAGAAACGCAAGTCCTCCCTGATGTCCTCTCCCGTTTTTGGTTCATACCGGGTGTGAAACTCGCGAAGTAAACGTTACACAAAGCTACGCCACGAAGGCCGTGCTTCGATCATCAACCACAAGACTTTGCTTTTCAACAGAAGCCTTGATCATTTGCCACTTAGGCATGCCACACAGGCAATTCACTCCATGCGTTTGATATCCATCAATATATAACCCCTGAGCTCGTACGTCTCAGAGAAGGGCGTTAAGCAAGAGAATAAATTCTCTGCCGCCAAACAGATATATATTTAATAGAGATCAATCACACAGACTAAAATCCAATGTCAGACACACAGTCCATTTACAAGTCCGTTCCGGGTCTGAACGAAACCGGAGGCACCTAGTACCTCGCATATCCATCGATCTCCAAGTACGTCTGGACGATCACTAACTGTTTCCATCTTCTTGGGTGTACAGCCCAATCAAGATCATCAGTAATTATCCAAACGACATGAAGACTTCCGGTCTTCGACCACCGTCTTCATCTTCGACTTATCGTCGTATCAGTTATTCAGAATGGGATAAACCCGGTCTTTCCGAATAACTCGCGTATACTTTAAATAAGTGTTACACAAACACAACATATGCCTCATTCCAATTCATTAGTCACTAACCGTAAATTAACCAAGAGAATAATTCTCCAAATATTAACCCCGAAGGCCGAAACCAACATCAGATCAATATCCAGAAAACCATTCTGCTTGGCTAACCGACAGTCAGTTTCTAAATTTGACATTCATAGGGAAAGGTTCCCATTAATTTTATCCAAAATAAATTCCTTGAATTTATTCTTTAATCATCTTTGAATTTCGATTCAACTAGTCGGAATTAGCGAACCTTACCGTAGTAATCATTGGTTTTAATTTCCCAATCCCAACCTATTCATCCCATGAAGTAAAACTGATTATACTTCATATCTAACACCACGGTGTTATCGGTAAATTCAATTACCATTTCACGTTCAAATCTAATTAAAGATTTAACTATCGCCTGGAGCAAAGCTGGTGATACTCCATTTCGATTTATTTCAATCTAATTAAAGATTCATTAAAACTCCACTTAGTTTTAATCGTTAACTGGGTTAAAGAATCCGTGTCATTTAAAACACGGTTCACGATAAACCCAAAGTCACATTCCATTAATTATCGGATTAAAGAACGAGTGTTATTTAAAACACTGTCCACGATAAACCCGAAAATCAATATCAATTCAATTCCAATTAAATTTTATTTAATTGGTACACTTCATTAAATCTAAATAAAAAGATTTAATCTTTTCTCAACTGGGTTCAAGAACAGTGTTAGTGAAGACACCATTCACGACAAACCCAAATCACATTTGATATTAAACACAAGGCTCTGAATAGAAAATATACCGGCTTATATTCAATATCAAATTCTACGATTAACAAATGTCGTATTGGAAATAACGATATAAGTATATATCTTTCAAATTTCCATAACAACATCTGTATAATCACGAATTTCAACATCGAAATATTCCGGAGACAATTTCGATTCAAATCCATTCCAATGCAATCATTGGAAATTCTGGTTATTTTTAAAACCTTTTTCAAATTCAATTTATTTATTTAAAAATAAATAGAATTATATTTCTAGTTCAAAACTAGTTCATTTAGATAAAAATCTATTTTTATCTTTTCAAATATGGAGTTTTTCATCCCAATTCTTCTCAAATCATTTCTTATGATTTTACACAAATTACTACTATTTTTAATAATTTTATCAAGGCCTGTACAGTCGATTTCCATCAATGGCCATCGAACTGCACTTACAGCGACCTTTTTCGAATTTGATTTGGATGTATCTCCAAATCCAACCGTTAGATTTCAAATTTCTAACATTCATTAGAAAGCTCTTTTCGATACGAACCCAACGGTTCCGGTTTTTAGGAGAATCCGACGGTCGGATCTCCCGTAATGTCCGTTTGAAATAAATGGTCGAAATTCACGAACTGCCGCGGCGCGGCGCGTTCTATTCAGGCCATTATATTATATATATAATATATATAATATATACTTCATCGATTACTATTTAAAACGAGTTTTATAAATAGCTTTGAATTCGTTTTAAAAACAATTTCAACTTCCATTTCAATTTAAATCAAAATTGAATTCTCCTTTATAAATCCGTTTTAAAATTCATTTCTATTCAATTCAAATTTCAATTCAATTTGAATTCATTTCAATTCGCTTTCAATTCAATTTGAATTCGTTTTCAATTCATTTCATTTCGAAATCGTTTTCAATTCATTTCATTTCGAAATCGTTTTCAATACATTTCATTTCGAAATCGTTTTCAATTCATTTCATTTCGAAATCGTTTTCAATTCATTTCATTTCGAAATCGTTTTCAATCGATATAAATATCGTTCACGTCAAAATGGCGTCAATCTAATCAACACGGCTTCATAAATTTCTATTTTCAAATATTCTATTTCAAATATTTCTTTTTCAAAATAGTTGTTATTATCGAAATATTTCGTTCAACACATGACCAATCTCAATGGATGAGTACTGTCAACACATGAACTTTTATTTTATATCGATAAAGGTGTAAATTTTATTACTAAAATATTTCGTTCAACACATGACCAATCTCAATGGATGAGTACTGTCAACACATGAACTTTTATTTTATATCGATAAAGATATAAATTTTATTATAAAAATAATTCGTTCAACACATGACTAATCTCAACGGATGAGTATAGTCAACACATGAACCTTTATTTTCTAAATTGGAATGAGGCCCAATCAATTACCATATAAAATTAATTATATGGATTTTCATACAACACATGTATATAATAACATTGAAAAATAATCAACCATCAACCAAAGTGCACTACACTGTATAAGCATCAAATATAGATATTTAACGCTTATAACAGCTTGTCAATCAATCGATCGACATATTTAATCAATCAGGATGAGTGAACTTCAAATTTCATCCCAACACCCGTGTGGGGTTTCAAACAATCAAACACAGATTTTATTCGTGCAACTGGGCGATGTGTAAAATTTATCGACCCAATCAATGTCAGTCAAATCAGTGTACATAAACAAACCGTCCGGTTTGTAAATGAATATTTTAATTATTCACTTTCACGTTAAAAATTATATTTTTAACTATAAAATATTCTATTTCAACACATGAGTTTCTATTCATTTCATTTACACAATAAAAGTGATATTTTTATTTTTCTAACATATTTTAGAAAATTTCGGCGGCATATCGGCACGATACTAGAAACGGGACAAGGGTAGCCTTATCCCCGGTCTAGTGAAGGCCCACGCCATTCACACATCAATCAAATCACCAAACAACCAAATTCTAATCAAATCATATAACTAATCTATGCAACCAAACAAACAAGTCCATGGTCTGTGGACGATTGTGTCGGGTGCTACTAAGCACCGTCTGCATCCTAGTATATATATAAAACTAGAAAAGAAATTGAAAGGTGAGAAATTCTCACAAATAGCTATCCTAGCTCCACGGCACTTCATTGATAGAAATCTTCGTCGCTATCGCATCTTCGTCATCTTCGTTGTCCGCTTTCACTACATATGTAAAAATCGGATTTTTACTTCGCTATCCAATATATAAAAATCATATTATTTTTTTCGAAGTTTAATATATAAAAATCATATTTTTATTTCGAAGTTCAATATATAAAAATCATATTTTTACTTCGAAGTTCTATATATAAAAATCATATTTTTACTTCGAAGTTCAATATATAAAAATCATATTTTTATTTCGAAAAAATCGAATCTTTTCTAGTTTAAAAATCACAACTTTTATCATATAAAAACCCAACGTTATACAATTAAAGATCCTAACTTTCCTTATTTAAAAGTCTAATCTTTTTCTTTTTAAAGTCCTAATCCTTTTTTTTCCTTTTAAAGTTTAAATTAAAAATCAGTTTTTAAATCTGAAAAAATTAGTTTTAAACTTCTTTTAAAATCGAAATTAGTTTTTAAACCCTAAAAAAAATCGAAATTTTCAGATAAAAATAAAGTAAAGTAAAAAAACCTTACTGTATCGAAGAAAAAGGGGGGGCGGCATCGACTTCGTCGGAGCTGGCTGGTGTCGCGCGCCAGGGTGGAGGAGGCGGGCGGAGGCGCTGGGTCGCGATGGGGCTACGGGGTCGATTGGCGCTAGCGGTTTTGGTGGTGTGATGCTCGCCGCCTTCTTCGATCGAAGCAGAAGATGGTGGAGGGGATGGGAGATCGGGGACGTCGATGGTGGGCGGCGCCATCGCGCGGCGTGGCGGGGCGGTGATAATCGCGATGAGCGATTTAGTTAATTAGGGTTTTTTTTTCTTTATTTGACCGAGTCAAATGAGGGAGGGAAGATAGAGGGGGGGGGTTTATAATATTTTAATATTATTTATTTACCCTTTAACTTGTTTTAAATCTTCAAATCAACACGAACTTCAAATCGAACCAAACGACTGTCGTCTATAGCGTTTCACCCCCATTCCGAACACAATGGGATATGTATCGTAGGCTGATTCGACTGTTTCGATCAGTTTCCGTTGAATTTACATTTAAATCGCTATATTGAATTTTAAACGTACATTTCAAATTACCGGGGTCACATACTAGCTAGAAAAATTCCCGAAAAATATTTTCTAGCTTCGTATTGACGATACGGTCCTAACAAAACTAGTTTCGTCGAATTCTGAGACCGTTAGAAAAATGGCCAATTTCCAGTTGATTAAAATCAACTGAAACTGGTCAAACGCGTTTTCCTTTGCCACGCTCACATATTGATTCGAAAAATTATGAAATTTGGAATCTAGCAATAATTCGGCTTCACGGACCTAACAAAACTGGTTTCGTCGAAATCCGAGGTCGTTTGCAAAATTGCTATTTTTAAGGGCCTGAATTCCATAGCGACTATTCAGAATTTTCAACTGGACATATCTTTTGATTCCCGATATGAAATCTTGATTTTTCGGATTCGATAGAAAGATATTATCAATTTGATCCTAAGATTTTTGGTTTCACTAAAATCCGGATTGTTTTGCACCCGGTACATTCAATTGAAGTTTGAAATCGAATTATCGAACTACCGCGCCATTTTCAATTCTATTTATAATTATATATAAATATTTATATTCTAGCGACGACGCGTATAATATATATACGTTGAATTGAATATTGAAAATAAATTTCTCGTCGATATTATTTAAAATAATTCATTTTAAATAATCAAAATTCGCTTAAATTGCCAAAATAAAAAAATTTAAACTGGCCCAGATTTTCGGGTTGTTACAATCTCCCCCACTTAAAACTTTTCGTCCCCGAAAAGGAACAAAGTCGAAAGTGGTTTGATTATTCAGCTCTACACTCGATCTGGCTTCCATTCTCCAACTCTTTAGTTTCTGAGAATTTTCAAAATTTCAAAAATTTGGCTAACACCCTAAATTTTCGAAAAATTTCGCCATAACCTCCCCTGCACCGGGAGCATCGGGGAATTTCAAATAGCTTCCCCGGTCCTTCAGATCTCAAAAAGAAAAAGAAAAAGCCAAAAGGCTCATAAAATCATCATCACCCAAACAAAACAGTAAATTATGTAATAAACATGTACCTATTTGTCGGGCAAACAAATTTTATTCTCTGCTCTAGCCTCCTTGCTATGACCTGTTCAATGTAAGTATATGTACATGCAAGCAAATGCGACCAATTTTCCATATAATTCAATCTTTGGTTCAATTTGGCATAATGGTTAAAAATTAGCAAACAAATAAACAACCAACACGAACATCAATCAATTAGTGGATTAGAGTTTCAAATTCATAAATTTGATACATATATGCAAAAATCATGTTTTTGATGCCAATTCACAACAAAGTGTTCTAACTATATAAGTTTTGGTTCTCACACCAGTCTAATGGAAATATATCGATATCACACCTTCGTTACTCGAACATGAATACTAATGACGACTAGTCAATCATCAGAATCATCTTCGGGCTACTAGAGTATGATCCTATATCTATCCAGTATATTAAAACTTCGAATATACGTTCATGACGCGCATATGCAAAACCTTTATATACTCGATTGTCCATATTCAAAATAAATAAATAATCAAATACGTATAAAATGGTTTAAATTTTCAAAACAAAATTGTTTTCATTTGAAAATATTCTCTTCACACTCGTTCTAGGATACTACTGATCCTATCTCTAACGAGTCATTCTCGTTGGATATTACTAATCCAGTTTCTGATGAATTCTTTCGTATGGTTCTCATGTGTCTTGTTCTCGAGCTCTGTAAACCAAAGCTCTGATACCAACTGTGACGGCAAGGAATTTCGCTTGGTCCGAACCAGTCGCTAAACCGACCCAGGCCGTTCGAAACGCCCTATCGTTTGAGAACACGACAAATCAGAATGCATACAGAAGAACATTTCATTGTATATCACTACAATGCATCAGATTACAAGAATATACAGAGTATAAACAAATAAATATTACACAGAAATATCAGAGGTTTAAATTACATTTAAATACATCGCAGCGAAAAATAATACAATACACAACTAGAAGGAGATATACGGATACAAAGCTTTCCGGATATCGTTCCAGCTGTGAACCAGGATCCTGTGAATATAAATCTGCAAAACCAAAACTACTAGCTGCCCGTGTCAAAATAGGGGCACCCAGAGTTTAGGTTAAAACAATAAACTCCAGGTCAGTCATGTGACTGGTGTGAGAACTAAAACAGTTATTAATCTTTATTTTAAATCATTAGGTAAATCAAGGGACCACGCCGTATAACACGGAACGGGTTTCCTCCCAAGAATACCAGTGCATAAAACAAACAGCGCAATGCTAAATAAAGAAAAATGAAGCTGTTATAAGACCCATGTCCCATCACACAATGCAACGCAGCCGAGGATAGGGTTTTCCCTTATAACAGCCAAAGAATGCTTGATACGGTTAAAACAAATCGGTTGATACTATAGTCAGTGCATAGTGTATAAAACAACTTCAAATCATAAGTATCAATCATAGGCGGCATGAGCGTCCCATGCCACTATGTCGCCATATATAGGTTTACAAATAAAACCGCAAAGTCACGTATTTGGAAATTGGATTTCCATCTATGAACTGTGAGGCAAAAGATAGTCCTCAACCGATTCGTGACTCTCTAGCCCGAGCCACAGGATCAGAACGCATCGACCCTTTAGATCGTCAGGGCCGGTCCACCGATGTGGATTATTATGCCTGAACACTATGTTTCCCCACCCTATGGGGTGTAAGTGAGCCAACTAAATGACTCCATCGGTTCGAGAACGACCGATCAATCTGAGGCGCCTCGCAACATCAACAACCACATAAGTCAAACTCGTCAGGGCGTGTAAAACCACTGACGCCACTTCTAGCTAGAAAGAAACGCAAGTCCTCCCTGATGTCCTCTCCCGTTTTTGGTTCATACCGGGTGTGAAACTCGCGAAGTAAACGTTACACAAAGCTACGCCACGAAGGCCGTGCTTCGATCATCAACAACAAGACTTTGCTTTTCAACAGAAGCCTTGATCATTTGCCACTTAGGCATGCCACACAGGCAATTCACTCCATGCGTTTGATATCCATCAATATATAACCCCTGAGCTCGTACGTCTCAGAGAAGGGCGTTAAGCAAGAGAATAAATTCTCTGCCGCCAAACAGATATATATTTAATAGAGATCAATCACACAGACTAAAATCCAATGTCAGACACACAGTCCATTTACAAGTCCGTTATGGGTCTGAACGAAACCGGAGGCACCTAGTACCTCGCATATCCATCGATCTCCAAGTACGTCTGGACGATCACTAACTGTTTCCATCTTCTTGGGTGTACAGCCCAATCAAGATCATCAGTAATTATCCAAACTACATGAAGACTTCCGGTCTTCGACCACCGTCTTCATCTTCGACTTATCGTCGTATCAGTTATTCAGAATGGGATAAACCCGGTCTTTCCGAATAACTCGCGTATACTTTAAATAAGTGTTACACAAACACAACATACGCCTCATTCCAATTCATTAGTCACTAACCGTAAATTAACCAAGAGAATAATTCTCCAAATATTAACCCCGAAGGCCGAAACCAACATAAGATCAATATCCAGAAAACCATTCTGCTTGGCTAACCGACAGTCAGTTTCTAAATTTCACATTCATAGGGAAAGGTTCCCATTAATTTTATCCAAAATAAATTCCTTGAATTTATTCTTTAATCATCTTTGAATTTCGATTCAACTAGTCGGAATTAGCGAACCTTACCGTAGTAATCATTGGTTTTAATTTCCCAATCCCAACCTATTCATCCCATGAAGTAAAACTGATTATACTTCATATCTAACACCACGGTGTTATCGGTAAATTCAATTACCATTTCACGTTCAAATCTAATTAAAGATTTAACTATCGCCTGGAGCAAAACTGGTGATACTCCATTTCGATTTATTTCAATCTAATTAAAGATTCATTAAAACTCCACTTAGTTTTAATCGTTAACTGGGTTAAAGAATCCGTGTCATTTAAAACACGGTTCACGATAAACCCAAAGTCACATTCCATTAATTATCGGATTAAAGAACGAGTGTTATTTAAAACACTGTCCACGATAAACCCGAAAATCAATATCAATTCAATTCCAATTAAATTTTATTTAATTGGTACACTTCATTAAATCTAAATAAAAAGATTTAATCTTTTCTCAACTGGGTTCAAGAACAGTGTTAGTGAAGACACCATTCACGACAAACCCAAATCACATTTGATATTAAACACAAGGCTCTGAATAGAAAATATACCGGCTTATATTCAATATCAAATTCTACGATTAACAAATGTCGTATTGGAAATAACGATATAAGTATATATCTTTCAAATTTCCATAACAACATCTGTATAATCACGAATTTAAACATCGAAATATTCCGGAGACAATTTCGATTCAAATCCACTCCAATGCAGTCAATTGAAATTCTGGTTATTTTTAAAACCTTTTTCAAATTCAATTTATTTATTTAAAAATAAATAGAATTATATTTCTAGTTCAAAACTAGTTCATTTAGATAAAAATCTATTTTTATCTTTTCAAATATGGAGTTTTTCATCCCAATTCTTCTCAAATCATTTCTTATGATTTTACACAAATTATTACTATTTTTAATAATTTTATCAAGGCCTGTACAGTCGATTTCCATCAATGGCCATCGAACTGCACTTACAGCGACGTTTTTCGAATTTGATTTGGACGTATCTCCAAATCCAACCGTTAGATTTCAAATTTCTAACATTCATTAGAAAGCTCTTTTCGATACGAACCCAACGGTTCCGGTTTTTAGGAGAATCCGACGGTCGGATCTCCCGTAATGTCCGTTTGAAATAAATGGTCGAAATTCACGAACTGCCGCGGCACGGCGCGTTCTATTCAGGCCATTATATTATATATATAATATATATAATATATACTTCGTCGATTTCTATTTAAAACGAGTTTTATAAATAGCTTTGAATTCGTTTTAAAAACAATTTCAACTTCCATTTCAATTTAAATCAAAATTGAATTCTCCTTTATAAATCCGTTTTAAAATTCATTTCTATTCAATTCAAATTTCAATTCAATTTGAATTCATTTCAATTCGCTTTCAATTCAATTTGAATTCGTTTTCAATTCATTTCATTTCGAAATCGTTTTCAATTCATTTCATTTCGAAATCGTTTTCAATTCATTTCATTTCGAAATCGTTTTCAATTCATTTCATTTCGAAATCGTTTTCAATTCATTTCATTTCGAAATCGTTTTCAATCGATATAAATATCGTTCACGTCAAAATGGCGTCAATCTAATCAACACGGCTTCATAAATTTCTATTTTAAAATATTCTATTTCAAATATTTCTTTTTCAAAATAGTTGTTATTATCGAAATATTTCGTTCAACACATGACCAATCTCAATGGATGAGTACTGTCAACACATGAACTTTTATTTTATATCGATAAAGGTGTAAATTTTATTACTAAAATATTTCGTTCAACACATGACCAATCTCAATGGATGAGTACTGTCAACACATGAACTTTTATTTTATATCGATAAAGATATAAATTTTATTATAAAAATAATTCGTTCAACACATGACTAATCTCAACGGATGAGTATAGTCAACACATGAACCTTTATTTTATATATTCTTTATTTTCTAAATTGGAATGAGGCCCAATCAATTACCATATAAAATTAATTATATGGATTTTCATACAACACATGTATATAATAACATTGAAAAATAATCAACCATCAACCAAAGTGCACTACACTGTATAAGCATCAAATATAGATATTTAACGCTTATAACAGCTTGTCAATCAATCGATCGACATATTTAATCAATCAGGATGAGGGAACTTCAAATTTCATCCCAACACCCGTGTGGGGTTTCAAACAATCAAACACAGATTTTATTCGTGCTACTGGGCGATGTGTAAAATTTATCGACCCAATCAATGTCAGTCAAATCAGTGTACATAAACAAACCGTCCGGTTTGTAAATGAATATTTTAATTATTCACTTTCACGTTAAAAATTATATTTTTAACGATAAAATATTCTATTTCAACACATGAGTTTCTATTCATTTCATTTACACAATAAAAGTGATATTTTTATTTTTCTAACATATTTTAGAAAATTTCGGCGGCATATCGACACGATACTAGAAACGGGACAAGGCCTAGCCTTATCCCCGGTCTAGTGAAGGCCCACGCCATTCACACATCAATCAAATCACCAAACAACCAAATTCTAATCAAATCATATAACTAATCTATGCAACCAAACAAACAAGTCCATGGTCTGTGGACGATTGTGTCGGGTGCTACTAAGCACCGTCTGCATCCTAGTATATATATAAAACTAGAAAAGAAATTGAAAGGTGAGAAATTCTCACAAATAGCTATCCTAGCTCCACGGCACTTCATTGATAGAAATCTTCGTCGCTATCGCATTTTCGTCATCTTCGTTGTCCGCTTTCACAACATATGTAAAAATCGGATTTTTACTTCGCTATCCAATATATAAAAATCACATTTTTATTTCGAAGTTCAATATATAAAAATCGTATTTTTATTTCGAAGTTCAATATATAAAAATCATATTTTTACTTCGAAGTTCAATATATAAAAATCATATTTTTACTTCGAAGTTCAATATATAAAAATCATATTTTTATTTCGAAAAAATCGAATCTTTTCTAGTTTAAAAATCACAACTTTTATCATATAAAAACCCAACGTTATACAATTAAAGATCCTAACTTTCCTTATTTAAAAGTCTAATCTTTTTCTTTTTAAAGTCCTAATCTTTTTTTTCCTTTTAAAGTTTAAATTAAAAATCAGTTTTTAAATCTGAAAAAATTAGTTTTAAACTTCTTTTAAAATCGAAATTAGTTTTTAAACCCTAAAAAAAAATCGAAATTTTCAGATAAAAATAAAGTAAAGTAAAAAAACCTTACTGTATCGAAGAAAAAGGAGGGGGGGGGGGGGCGGCATCGACTTCGTCGGAGCTGGCTGGTGTCGCGCGCCATGGTGGAGGAGGCGGGCGGAGGCGCTGGGTCGCGATGGGGCTACGGGGTCGATTGGCGCTCGCGGTTTTGGTGGTGTGATGCTCGCCGCCTTCTTCGATCGAAGCAGAAGATGGTGGAGGGGACGGGAGAGCGGGGACGTCGATGGTGGGCGGCGCCATCGCGCGGCGTGGCGGGGCGGTGATAATCGCGATGAGCGATTTAGTTAATTAGGGTTTTTTTTTCTTTATTTGACCGAGTCAAATGAGGGAGGGAAGATAGAGGGGGGGGTTTATAATATTTTAATATTATTTATTTACCCTTTAACTTGTTTTAAATCTTCAAATCAACACGAACTTCAAATCAAACCAAACGACTGTCGTCTATAGCGTTTTACCCCCATTCCGAACACAATGGGATATGTATCGTAGGCTGATTCGACTGTTTCGATCAGTTTCCGTTGAATTTACATTTAAATCGCTATATTGAATTTTAAACGTACATTTCAAATTACCGGGGTCACATACTAACTAGAAAAATTCCCGAAAAATATTTTCTAGCTTCGTATTGACGATACGGTCCTAACAAAACTAGTTTCGTCGAATTCTGAGACCGTTAGAAAAATGGCCAATTTCCAGTCGATTAAAATCAACTAAAACTGGTCAAACGCGTTTTCCTTTGCCACGCTCACATATTGATTCGAAAAATTATGAAATTTGGAATCTAGCAATAATTCGACTTCACGGACCTAACAAAACTGGTTTCATCGAAATCCGAGGTCGTTTGCAAAATTGCTATTTTTAAGGGCCTGAATTCCATAGCGACTATTCAGAATTTTCAACTGGACATATCTTTTGATTCCCGATATGAAATCTTGATTTTTCGGATTCGATAGAAAGATATTATCAATTTGATCCTAAGATTTTTGGTTTCACTAAAATCCGGATTGTTTTGCACCCGGTACATTCAATTGAAGTTTGAAATCGAATTATCGAACTACCGCGCCATTTTCAATTCTATTTATAATTATATATAAATATTTATATTCTAGCGACGACGCGTATAATATATATACGTTGAATTGAATATTGAAAATAAATTTCTCGTCGATATTATTTAAAATAATTCATTTCAAATAATCAAAATTCGCTTAAATTGCCAAAATAAAAAAATTTAAACTGGCCCAGATTTTCGGGTTGTTACAAACATTTATCTCTTTAGTTCATTTTATATCTCCTATTTCCCTATATTCAACATTTTCTATATTTAGAAAATATACGTTATTAACACTGGAAACATTTCCATTCCTTCTTTTCTGTATTTAGAAAACATTTCTGATTCTTGTTTGGAAAACATTTCCCAACTCCTTCGTTTGGATTAAACAGATGTTTGGATAAAACATCGCTACGCCAACTCAACCATTTTCTTAAATTACTAAATTCACTTTACCATCCTTTACTACCGAACCTTAACTATTCCTCAGTTAAAAACGAAGCCAATCATGTTGGGGTAGAACTACCTCTCAGACCTTAACTAACAACACTTCTATCCTTGAAATAGGCAAAGTTCACTTTATATTTCTTTAACTAACTTCCTTACTTAACCTTTCTTTCGAATAACTATATTCGATAAACTCTTTTCAATTAACTCTATTGGACTGACCCTATTGGGTTAACTCTATTTTATTTACTCTATTTGATTAACCCCATTCACTTAACTCCTGTCGAATAAACTATATTCGATAACTCCTCTAACTCTATTCGAATAAACTATATTCGATTAGCTCCTCTAACTCTATTCGAATAAACTATATTCGATTAACTCCTTTACTATATTCGAATAAACTATATTTGATTAACTCCTTTACTATATTCGAATAAACTATATTCGATTAACTCCTTTGATTTAACTATAATTGATTAACTCCATCGAATAAACTATATTCGATAACTCCTTCTATTTAACTAATATTCTATAACTCACTTCGATTAACTAATAATCGATAACTCCTTCGAATAACTATATTCGATAATCTCCTCTCGAATAAACGATATTCGATAATCTTTCCTTTCGATTTAACAAATCGATAACTCCCTTTCGAATAACTAAATTTGACAACTCCTTTCGATTTAACTAATCGATAACTCCTTTCGATTAAACTATAATCGATAACTCCCTTCGATGAAACTAACATCGATACTCCATTCGATGAAATTATCATCGATTAACTCCTTTCGATGAAACTAACATCGATTAATTTAACTCGACGAACTTAACTCGACTCACTTATCTCGATAATCTAAATCAAGAACTTAACTCGATTAACTTATCTCAATAATCTAACTCAAGAACTTAACTCGATTAACTTATCTCGATAATCTAACTCAAGAACTTAACTCGATTAACTTATCTCGATAATCTAAATCAAGTTGATTAACTCTTATCGATTTATTCTAACTCTAAACGATTTATTCTAACTCTAATCGATTATTTCTAACTCTAATCGATTTCCTTTATTCGAATAATCCCTATTTGATAACGTTTATTCATTTATAAAGATTTACTTTTAGTAACGGTTCTGCACTTTACAAATGTTCTCTTTAATTATGTTATTCCAATTACACAAGTGTTTGTATCCATTTTATTTATACTATCGGTGTTAAAACCAATATCTCTTCTCTATATAAGTTCAGCCTTATATATTTCATTTATCGAATGATAAATATTCATTTATTTTATAAACTATTATTTATAAATTAATCTTTTCCATTCATCTATTCAAAACAGATTTCCATTTTCTATTCACTTCTAAATATTCTTTTGATTAAATCCTATTTATTTAACAAATAAATATCTCCTTTGATTAAATCCTATTTATTTAACTAATAAATATCTCCTTTATTTTATTTATTCTAACAAATAAATAATCCTTTTAATTTATTTATTCCCTAAATAAATAAATCCTTTTACTTTATTTATACCCTAAATAATAAATTCTTTTACCTTTATTTATGTATTACCAATATATTTCTTTACATTTGCTTTCAAATATATATTTCCTTTATATTTGATTTCAAATATATTTCCTTAATATTTCATTTCAAATATATCTCCTTTATATTTGATTAACAAATAAATTCCTTTTATATTTGATTAACAAATATAATTCCCTTATATTTGACTAACAAATATAATTCCCTTATTAAAAATTCTTTTCCTTTATATAATATAAAATCCATTGACTTTATATAAATAAATTATTTTCAAAAGATACTTTGAAAATCCCTTTCCTACATTCTGATATTTCTTATGGTTTTTAACACACCATATAACACGATGAATATCGTCCAACACACATAATCAACGTCAGATTATATATCACATTATATAACACAATATATAAATCACAGTAAATAAATGTTGAGGAATCCAGTTGGGTTCCTCCGACCTGTTTCCCTGCATCACAGATGTTAGACAATACGATTAACATCGATTTCACTTCACTGTTAAATATTCTGATAAACAGAATCGACATATAAATATTTAACAGTTTATATATATATATATATATATATAATCTCTACTAACTGACTAGTAGTTCAATCAATCAACCAACACACAACAAATCAACAGATGATTAACAATTCTAAAAATACATTACAAAAATAGAATTGTTCATAGTTGGTGAGTTTTACTCACATTGGAAGATCATCGTTGATAACGATAACCATCGCTCGATTCAGACGGACAATTTAATTTGCTATAAATTGTAACGAGATCCGATGGACTTCCAGTCAGTTCCATTGGGTAGTGTCCGTTCATACGATCCTGTCGGATCTTGTTTGGCTGAATTTCGATATAGTATGGCAAAGTTATGACGAGTACAAGTTCAATACTAATTTAAATTTAAATAAACTAAATCTTTATTCCTTGTTGGGCCTTACTATCTCAGCCTATTACCTTTTTATAACACATGCCTGCTCCCCTTTAAACCCGTTCTTCCCAAAACGAATATCTCCGGTGAAAATTCGAACATGTCTTCCAGCTTCCAACCGCACCCTTTGACCACCCATCCTCCTCCTTTGACCAGTTTTGGCCATCGCTCCGACCAAAAATCCCCAGCGCCGCTTACACCATCCGATTCTCCATCGAAATCCGAACTTGCTCAACCCCTTTACTCCCCACTCGCGCCTGTCCTCCCCACAACGACCTGCTGCTCCCCCGCCCCCTAAAACCTACTATCGCATTTGCCAAAACTAGATCGGAGGCCACCAAATTCCGTGAAATGTGCGCCTCCACACTGTGAGTAACTCGAAATCCTTCCTCTAGCCTAAATCTACCCGAGTCAATGCCTAAATCCAGCCCTAACCGTGACAGGAGAAAATGTTGAATTCGACAGACAGAACCGAACCCAAAACGAGTGCGATCATGTTGAAGCTCTGATGAAGACAAACTCGAAATTATAAGTTTTATGATTTAAGAGTTTTTATATGATTTGTTTTGATTTATTGTAGGGGAAGTATTCACATTTTGATGTTTTCTGGTTGGCGGCGCTCATTTTGACGGATGAAGGAGAAATGGTATTAGGTTGGAGAGATGTTGAGGCCTATTTATATCCAAGGAGGTGAAGATATTTTGCTTAAGATATTTTCTAGTATCATATTCATTTTTATTCTCTTTGACGTTCCAAGCTCGTAATGACCACAAATAAATTTCAAATTCAATGAAACTGAGCATGCAGCTAAAGTTTGACATTACAGACCCAACAAAACTGGTTTCGTCGAATTCCGACTCCGTACGCTTACACAGCGTATTTTTAACTGTCGAAATAGTGACTGTTCTTTAATCTAAAAATCCGTAGGGCCACACAGTGACTCTAAAAATCATGAAACTGGAAATCTAACAACTATTTGACATTACGGATCCAACAAAATTAGTTTCGTCGAATTCCGACTTCGTTTGTAAAAGTGGCTATTTTTAAAGCTCTAAATAGCCTATTTAAATATATAAATATATTTAAATATAATTACATTAAATATTTAAAATTAAATATTATCGTTTATATTCACAGCGGAACACCATACAGCTTCAGAATATTCCTATATGGATTTACAACTCGATATTACATCGTCAGAGTTATATCGATATTCGATTTCTATTTAAATCCTTATATAAATTATAATTAAATCGTTATGGTCATGGCGCTGCATTTCTGAGAATTTGATTTGGACGTAACTCAAAATCTACGTGACGAAATCCCGATTTTTCTCTTCTGCTAGAAAGATATACTTCACTAGCTCCACCCGTTTCTTGTTTCATAGAAATCCGATTTAAAACGAACCCTGTATACTCAGTTGAAGTTCAAATTGCCAAATAGCGAACTGCCACGCCATTTCGAGCTCTATTTTAATTATATTATAATTTTACGTTTCAAACTGACGTCGATTGAATATATTCGCCAATATAATTCAACTCTAAGCTGAACTAAATATTAGGGATGAACCTATTCACAGAATATTTTGATTTCCAATATATTTGATTATTTATGAATTAAATATATTATTTAATTATTTATTTTAATCAAATATTCAATATTATTTAATTAAACCTCTATTTAATTCACTACATCACTATTTACATAAATAAATAAATTAATTATACACTTGGAAAATGCGGGTCATTACAAGCATAGTAGGGATAGATCAACAAATATGAAAGATGATGAATCGTTTGGATTGGGTGTTGCAAAAACCAACCCTTCGCAGTAGTTAAAAAATAGAGGTAATTGTTGGAAGTAAGGGCTATTTAGTGAATTAGGGGTATGGTATAAAAGAAGGGATGTTTTGAAGTATTAAGAGAAGTAGGGGTAGTTTAAACATAGGAGGGGTAGATTGACAAATATGAAAGATGATGAATCATTTGGATTGGGTGATGCAAAAACCAACCCTTCACAGTGGTAAAAATATATCGGTAATTGGTTGAATTAAGGGCTATTTAGAGAATTAGGGGTAGGATTTAAAAGTAGGACTATTTTGAAGTATTAAGATAAGTTGGGGTAGTTTAAGCATAGTAGGGGTAGATCAACAAATACGAAAGATGATGAATCATTTGGATTGGGAGCTGCAAAAACCAACCCTTCACAGAAGTTAAAAAATAGGGGTAATTGTTGGAAGTAAGGGCTATTTAGAGAATTGGGGGTTGGATTTAAAAGTAGGACTTTTTTGAAGTATTAAGAGAAGTTGGGGTAGTTTGAGCATAGTAGGGGTAGATCGACAAATACGAAAGATGAGGAACCATTTGGATTGGGTGCTACAAAAACCAACCATTCACAGAAGTTAAAAAATAGGGGTAATTGTTGGAAATAAGGGATATTTAGAGAATTGGGGTTTGGATTTAAAAGAAGGTTTTTTTTTTTGAAGTATTAAGAGAAGTAGGGGTAATTTAAGCATAGTAGGGGTATATCGACAAATATGAAAGATGATGAATCATTTGGATTGGGTGCTGCAAAAACAAATCCTTCATAGTTGTTAAAAAATAATGGTAATTGTTGGAAGGAATGGCTATTTAGAGAATTAGGAGTAGGATTAAAAAGAAGGGTTGTTTTGAAGTATTAAGATAAGTAGGGACAGTTTAAGCATAGTAGGGGTAGATCGACAAATATAAAAGATAATGAATCGTTTGGATTAGGTGCTACAAAAACCAATCCTTCACAGTATTAAAAAGATAGTGGTAATTGTTGGAAGTAAGGTCTATTTAGAGAATTAGGGGTACGATTAAAAAAAGCGTTGTTTTGAAGTATTAATAGGAGTAGGGGTATTTTAAGCATAGTAGGGCTAGATCGCCAAATATAAAAGATGATGAATCATTTGGATTGGGTGATGCAAAAACCAATCCTTCATAGTAGTAAAAAGATAGCGGTAATTGTTGGAAATAAGGGTTATTAAGAGAGTTAGGGGTAGATTTTAAAATAAAGATTGTTTTCAAGTATTAAGAGAATTAGGGGAAGTTTAAGCATAGTAGGGGTATATCGACAAATATGAAAGACCATGAATCGTTTCGATTGGTGGCTGCAAAAACCAATCCTTCACAATAGTTAAAAAATAGGGGTAATTGTTGAAAGGAATGGCTATTTAGAGAATTATGTGTAGGATTAAAAAGAAGGTCTGTTTTGAAGTATTAAGAGAAGTAGGGGTAGATTAAGCATAGTAGGGTTACATCGACAAATATGAAAGATGATGAATCATTTGGATTGGGTGCTACAAAAACCAACCCTTCACAAAAGGTCAATAATAGGTGTAATTGCTTGAAGTAATGGCTGTTTAGAGAATTAGGGGTAGGATTTAACAGAAGGATTGTTTTGAAGCATTAAGAAAAGTAGGGGTAGTTTAAGCATAGTAGAGGTAGATCGACAAATATGAAAGATGATGAATCGTTTGGATTGGGTGCTGCAAAAACCAATCCTTCACAACATTTAAAAAATAGGGGTGATTGTTGGAATTAAAGGCTATTAACAGAATTAGGGGTAGGATTAAAAGAAGGACTGTTTTTAAGTATTAAGAGAAGTAGGGGTAGATTAAGCATAGTAGCGGTAGATCGACAAATATGAATGATGATGAATCATTAGGATAGGGTGCTACAAAAACCAATCCTTCACAAAAAGAAAAAAATATGGGTAATTGTTTGTTGTAAGGGATATTTGGAGAATTAGGAATAGGATTAAAAAGAAGGGTTGTTTTGAATTATTAAGAGAAATAGGGGTAGTTTAAGAATAGTAGGTGTAGATCGATAAATATGAAAGATGATAAATCGTTTGGACTGGGTGCTGCAAAAACCAATCCTTCACAATAGTTAAACAATAGGGGTAATTGTTGGAAGGAAGGGCTATTTAGAGAATTAGCGGTAGGATTAAAAAGAAGGGTTGTTTTGAAGTATTAAGAGAAGTTGGGGTAGTTTAAGCATAACAGCGCTAGGTCGACAAATATGAAAGATGATGAATCGTTTGGATTGGGTGCTGCAAAAACCAATCTATTAACCGACGTTATGGTCCAGTTACCAAAAGTACACAAGACACGCTCATCTCAACATATCGCGTGATATTATAGCCCGGAGGCGTCGCCAATATCATCCGGTGTCCAGTACCAGAAGACTCGAGTCTGGCCACTAGCTGGATGTCGCGTCCCTCGAACGCAACCTCCATCAATATCCGTCCATATCCATGCCGAAGGCTAGCCGTGCTCCGAGCCGAAGGCGTGCCGTCAAGCAGGTCCGGGCGCAACGCCGGCAGGGGTCCGGAGACCCACCGCCCGATTCATCCGATTTCCGCCTAAATGTTTGTTGCCTAGAATTACCAGATCAACTCAAAGTCAAGAGTCATCCAACAACTTCAGCGTGCCCCGCCGCTCCTCCAGCACATTCCCGAACCAAGGCCTCGACATCCCCGGACGCACCGACCAGGATTTCGAGCCCCCAAGCCATTTAGACAGACCTCGCGCCTCTCAAACGGAATTTTTGCACCCTCGAGAGGTGCGAAATTCCACAGCCTCTTGGTGCAAATTTTCGCACCTACGAGGTGTGAAATTTCATACCTTCGAGGGGTGAAATTTTGTACCCTCGTGGTGCAAAATTTCGCACCCACGAGTTGCGAAATTCGCACCCTTTGGAAGAGGTGCAAAGAAACGAGGTCGAGGGCTGTACGCGCGAATTTTCTGTAGATGGTCCCCATTTCTATTGACTCCTACCTAACCACTTCCTAAAAATACACCATGGCCTCACACTACAAAAGGGGGAGATTCTTGAGCTTCGAGACTTCCATAGAGCTTTATTAGTGGCACCTCCTCTTTTAGGAAGAAGAAGGGAAAATTTGTTCATTTTACTATTTCTTGCAAATACGACTATTGTAACTTCATGTATTATAGTCAAGAAATTTAATGAGACGGTCTCAAACTTGTAATCTTTCAAGTGATCAATAAAATTCCATCAACTCTTCAAAGTGGACGTAGGCCCTCACTGAGGCCGAACCACTATAAATCTCTTATGCTATCTACTACTTATGTTCTATTTTGTGTTCTTGTCTATGCGACCATATTTATAATTCATAGTAATTGGGAACCTTTGGTGTTTACGACATTTTTGGCCATCCACACAATCCTTCACAATAGTTAAAAAATAGGGGTAATTGTTGGAAGCAAGGGATATTTAAAGAATCAGGGGAAGGATTAAAATAAGGACTGTTTTTTGTATAAAGAGAAGTAGGGGTAGATTAAGCATAGTAGGGGTAGATCGACAAATATGAAAGATGATGAATCATTTGGATTGGGTGCCACAAAAACCTACCTTTGAAAAAGGTAAAAAGCAGGGGTAATTGTAGGAAGTAAGGGATGTTTAGAGAATTAGGGGTAGGATTAAAAACAAGTGTTGTTTTGAAGTATTAAGAGAAGTAGGGTTAGTTTAAGTATAGTAGGGGTTGATCGATAAATATGAAAGATGATGAATCGTTTGGATTGTATGCTGCAAAAACCAACCGTTCATAGTAGTTAAAAAATAGGGGTAATTGTAGGAAGTAAGGGCTATTTAGAGAATTAGTGGTACGATTAAAAAGAAGGGTTGTTTTGAAGTATTATGAGAAGTAGGGGTAGTTTAAACATAGGAGGGGTAGATCGACAAATATTAAAGATGATTAATCGTTTTGATTGGGTGCTGCAAAAACAATTCATTCACTATAGTAAAAGGAAAGGAGTAATTGTTGGAACTAAGGGCTATTTAGAGAATTAGGGACAGGATCAAAAAGAAGGGTGGTTTTGTGAAGTATTAAGATGAGTAAGGGTAGTCTAAGCATAGTAGGGGTAGATCGACAAATATGAAAGATGAAGAATCGTTTGGATTGGGTGCTGCAAAAACCAACCCTTCACAATAGTTAAAAAATAGGGGTAATTCTTGGAAGTAAGGGCAATTTAGAGAATTAGAGGTAGATAAAAAAGAAGGGATGTTTTGAAGTATTAAGAGAAGTAGGGGTAGTTTAAGCATAGTAGGGGTAAAGCGACAAATATGGAAGCTAACGAATCATTTTGTTGGGGTGCTACAAAAACCAACCCTTCATAGTAGTAAAAAGACAGGCGTAATCGTTGGAAGTAAGGGTTATTTAGAGAATTAGTGGTATGATTAAAATGAAGGGTTGTTTTGAAATATTAAGAGAAATAGGGACACTTTAAGAATAGTGGGGGTAGATCGACAAATATTAAAGACGATGAATCGATTGGAATGGGTGCTGCAAAAACCAATCCTTCACAATAGTTAAAAATAGGGGTAATTATTAGAAGGAAGGGTTATTTAGAGAATTAGGCGTAGGATTAAAAATAAGGGTTGTTTTGAAGTATTAAGATAAGTAGGTGGAGTTTAAGCATAGTAGGGGTAGGTCAAATAATATGAAAGATGATGAATCGTTTGCATTAGGTGCTGCAAAAACCAATCCTTCACTATAGTAAAAAGATTGAGGTAATTGTTGGAAGTAAGGGCTATTTACATAATTAGGGGTAGGACTTAAAAGAAAGACTGTTTTCAAGTATTAAGAGAAGTAGGGTTAGTTTAAGCATAGTAGGTGTAGATCGACAAATATAAAAGATGATTAATCGTTTCGATTGGGTTCTGCAAAAACCAATCCTTCACAATAGTTAAAATATAGGGGTAATTGTTGAAAGGAAGGGCTATTTAGGGAATAAGGGGTAAGATTTAAAAGAAGGGCTGTTTTGAAGTATTAAGATAAGTAGGGGAAGATTAAGCATATTAGGGGTAGATCGACAAATATGAAAGATGATGAATCACTTGGATTGGTTTCTACAAAAACCAACCCTTTACAAAGGCAAAAAATATGGGTAACTGTTGGAAGTAAGGGCTGTTTAGAGAATTTTGGGTAGGAGTAAAAAGAAGGGTTGTTTTGAAGTATTAAGAGAAGTAGGGGTAGTTTAAGCATAGTAGGGATAGATCGACAAATATGAAAGATGATGAATCGTTTAGATTGGGTGCTGCAAAAGCCAATCCTTCACAATAGTTTAAAAATAGGGGTAATTGTTGGAAGTAAAGGCTATCTACAGAATTAGGTGTAGGATTAAAAGAAGGACTGTTTTTAAGTATTAAGAGAAGTAGGGGTGGATTAAGCATAGTTGGGGTAGATCGACAAATATGAAAGATTAGGAATCATTTGGATTGGGTGCTACAAAAATCAAGCCTTCACAAAAGGTAAAAAATAGGGGTAATTATTGGAAGTAAGGGCAATTTAGAGAATTAGGGGTTGGATTAAAAAGAAGGGCGGTTTTGAAGTATTAAGAGAAATAGAGGTAGTTTAATCATAGTAGGGGTAGAACGATAAATATGAAAGATGATGAATCATTTGGATTGGGTGCTGCAAAAACCAATCCTTCACAATAGTTAAAAAGTAGGGGTAATTGTTGAAAGGAAGGGCTATTCAGAGAATTAGGTGTACGATTAAAAAGAAGGGATGTTTTGAAGTATTAAGAGAAGTAGGAGTAGTTTAAGCATAATAGGGGTAGATCGACAAATATAAAAGATGATGAATAGTTTGGATTGGGTGCTGCAAAAACCAACCCTTCACAGTAGTAAAAAGATATGGCAATTGTTAGAAATAAGGGCCACTTAGAGAATTAGGGGTAGGATTTAAAAGAAGACTGTTTTGAAGTATTAGGAGAAGTAGGGGTAGTTTAAGCAGTAGGGGTAGATCAACAAATATGAAAGCTGATGAATCGTTTCGATTGGGTGCTGCAAAAACCAATCCTTCACAATAGTTAAAAATAGTGGTAATTGTTGAAAGGAAGGGCTATTTAGAGAATTAGGCATAGGATTAAAAAGAAGGGCTATTTTGAAGTATTAAGAGAAGTAGGGGTAGATTAAGCATAGAAGGGGTAGATTGACAAATGTGAAAGATGATGAATCATTTGGATTGGTTGCTAAAAAAACCAACCCCTCACAAAAGGTAAAAAATAGGGGTAATTGTTCGAAGTAAGGGCTGTTTAGAGAATTAGGGGTATAAAAGAAGGGTTGTTTTGAAGTATTAAGAGAAGTATGGATAGTTTAAGCATAGTAGAGGTAGATCGACAAATATGAATGATGATGAATCGTTTGGATTTGGTGCTGCAAAAACTAATCCTTCACAATAGTTAAAAAATAGGGGTAATTGTTCGAAGTACGGGCTATTTACAGAATTAGGGGTAGGATTAAAAGAAGGACTGTTTTTGAGTATTAAGAGAAGTAGGGGTAGGTTAAGCATAATAGGGGTAGATCGACAAATATGAAAGATGATGAATCATTTGGATTGGGTGCTACAAAAACCAAACCTTCACAAAAAGTAAAAAATAGGGGCAATTGTTGGTAGTAAGGGTTGTTTGGAGAATTAGGGGTAGGATTAAATAGTAGGGTTGTTTTGAAGAATTACGAGAAGTAGGGGTAGTTTAAGCATAGTAGGTGTAGATCGACAAATATGAAAGATGATGAATCGTTTGGATTGGGTGCTGCAAAAACCAATCCTTCACAATAATTAAAAATAGGGGAAATTGTTGGATGTAAGGGCTATTTACATAATTAGGTGAAGGATTAAAAGAAGGACTGTTTTTATGTATAAAGATAAGTAGGGGTAGATTAAGCGTAGTAGGGGTAGATCGACAAATATGAAAGATGATGAATCATTGGGATTAGGTGCTACAAAAACCAACCCTTCACAAAAGGTAAATGATAGGAGTAATTGTTGGAAGTAAGGGCTATTTAGAGAATTAGGGGGAGGATTAAAAAGAAGGGTTGTTTTGAAGTAATAAGAGAAGTAGGGGTAGTTTAAACACAATAGGGTAAGATCGATAAATATGAAAGATGATGAATCATTTGGATTGGGTGCTGCAAAAACCAATCCTTCACAATAGTTAAAAAGTTGGGGTAATTATTGGAAGGAATGGCTATTTGGAGAATGAGGGGTACAATTAAAAAGAATGGTTGTTTTGAAGTATTAAGTGAAGTAGGGGTTGTTTAAGCATAACAGGGGTAGATCGACAAATATAAAAGATGATGAATCGTTTGGATTGGGTACTGCAAAAACCAACCCTTCACAGTAGTAAAAAGATAGGGGTAATTGTTGGAAACAAGGGCTATTTAGAAAATTAGGGGTAAGATTTAAAAGAAAGAATGTATTGAATTATTAAGAGAAGTAGGGGTAGTTTAAGCATAGTAGGGGTAGATCAACAAATATGAAAGATGATGAATCGTTTCGATTGGGTGCTGCAAAAATCCAATCCTTCACAATAGTTAAAAAATAGTGGTACTTATTGAAAGGATGGCTATTTAGAGAATTAGGGGTAGGATTAAAAAAAAGGGATGTTTTAAAGTATTAATAGAAGTAGGGGTAGTTTGAGCATAGTATGGGCAGATCGACAAATATGAAAGATGATGAATCATTTGGATTGGGTGCTACAATACCCAACACTTAACAAAGGGTAAAAAATAGGGGTAATTGTTGGAAGTAATGGAAGTTTAGAGAATTAGGGGCAGAATTAAAAAGAAGGGTTGTTTTGAAGTTTTACGAGAAGTAGGAGTAGTTTAAGCATCGTAGGGTAAGATCGACAAATATGAAAGATGGTGAATCGTTTGGATTGGGTGCTGCAAAAATCAATCCTTCACAATAGTTAAAAACATGGGTAATTGTTGGAAGTAAGGGCTATTTACAGAATTAGGTGTATGATTAAAAGATGGACTGTTTTTATGTATTAAGAGAAGTATGTGTAGATTAAGCATAGTAGGGGTAGATCGAAAAATATGAAAGATGTTGAATCATTTAGATTGGTTGTTACAAAAACCAACCCTTCACAAAAGGTAAAAAATAGGGGTAATTGTTGGAAGTAAGAGCTATTTAGAGAATTAGGGACAGGAATAAAAAGAAGGGTTGTTTGGAAGTATTAAGAGAAGTAGGGTAAATTAAGCATAGAAGGGGTAAGTCGATAAATATGAACGATTATGAATCGTTTGGATTAGACGCTGCAAAAACCAATCCTTCATAGTAGTTAAAAATTAGGGGTAATTGTTGGAATGAAGGGTTATTTAGAGAATTAGGGGTACGATTAAAAAGAAGGGTTGTTTTGAAGTATTAAGAGAAGTAGGGGTAGTTTAAGCATAATAGGGTAGATTGACAAATATAAAAGATGATGAATCGTTTGGATTGGGTGGTGCAAAAACCAACCCTTCATAGCAGTAAAAAGATAGTGGTAATTGTTGTAAGTAATGGCTATTTAGAGAATTAGGGGTAGGATTAAAAAGAAGGGCTTTTTTGACGTATTAAGAGATGTAGGGGTAGATTAAGCATAGTAAGGGCAGATCGACAAATATGAAAGACGATGAATCATTTGGATTGGATGCTACAAAAACCAACACTTCACAATAGTTAAAAAAAAGGGGTAATTTTTCGAAGTAAGGGCTATTTGCAAAATTAGGTGTAGGATTAATAAAAAGACTGTTTTTATGTATTAAGAGAAGTAGGGGTAGATTAAGCAAAGTAGGGGTAGATCAACAAATTTGAAAGTTGATGAATCGTTACGATTGGGTTCTGCAAAACCAACCCATCACAAAAGGTAAAAAATAGGGGTAATTGTTTGAAGTAAGGGCTTTTTAGTGAATTAGGTGTAGGATTAAAAAGAAGGTCTGTTTTGAAGTATTAAGAGAAGTAGGGGTAGATTAAGCATAGTAGGTGTACATCGACAAATATGAAAGATGATGAATCGTTTGGATTGGGTGCTGCAAAAAACAACCCTTTACAGTAGTAAAAAGATAGGGGAAATGGTCGGAAGAAAGGGCTATTTAGAGAATTTGGGGTAGGATTAAAAAGAAGGGTTGTTTTCTGAAGTACTAAGAGGAGTAGGGGTAGTTTAAGCATAATAGGGGTAGATCGACAAATATGAAAATAATGAATCATTTGGATTGGGTGCTGCAAAAACCAACCCTTCACAGTAGTAAAAAGAATGGGGTAATTATTGTAAGTAATGGTTGTTTAGAGAATTAGGGGTAGGATTTAAAAGAAGGATTGTTTTGAACTACAAGGAGAAGTAGGGGTAGTTTAAGCAAAGTGGGGATAGATCGAAAAATATGAATGATGATGAATTGTTTGGATTTCGTGCTGCAAAAACCAACCTTTCACAGTAGTAAAAAGACAGGTGTAATTGTTGGAAATAAGGGCTATTTAGAAAATTAGGGGTAGGATTTAAAAGAAAGACTATTTTGAAGTATTAAGAGAAGTAGGGGTAGTTTAAGCATAGTAGGGGTAGATCAACAAATATGAAAGATGATGGATAGTTACGATTGGGTGCTGCAAAAAACCAATCCTTCAAAGTAGTTAAAAAATAGAGGTAATTGTTGGAAGTAAGGGCTATTTAGAGAATTATGGCTACGATTAAAAAGAAGGGTTGTTTTGAAGTATTAAGAGAAGTAGGGGTAGTTAAAGGATAGGAAGGTTAGATCGACAAATATGAAAGATGATGAATCGTTTGGATTGGGTGCTGCAAAAATCAACCCTTCACAGTAGTAAGAAGATAGGGGTAATTGTTAGAACTAAGGTCTATTTAGAGAATTAGGGGTAGGATGTAAAAGTAGGACTGTTTTGGAGTATTAAGAGAAGTTGGGGTAGTTTAAGCATAGTAGGGTTAGATCGACAAATTCGAAAGATGATGAATCATTCGGATTGGTTGCTGCAAAAACAAACCCTTCACAGAAGTTAAAAAATAGGGGTAATTGTCGGAAGTAAGGGCTATTTAGAAACGGGGGGTAGGATTTAAAAGAAGAGTTGTTTTGAAGTATTAAGAGAAGTAGGGGTAGTTTAAGCATAGTAGGGGTAGATCGACAAGTATGAAAGATGATGAATCATTTGGATTGGGTGCTGCAAAAACCAATCCTTCACAACAGTTAAAAAATAGTGGTAATTGTTTGAAGGAAGGGATATTTAGAGAATTAGGGGTAGGATTAAAAAGAAGGGTTGGTTTGAAGTATTAAGATGAATAGGGACAGTTTAAGCGTAGTAAGGGTAGATCGACAAATATTAAAGATGATGAATCATTTGGATTATATGCTGCAAAAACCAATCCTTCATAGTAGTAAAAAGATAGGAGTAATTGTTGGAAGTAAGGGATATTTAGAGAATTAGGGGTACGATTAAAAAGAAGGTTTGTTTTGAAGTATTAAGAGAAGTAGGGGTAGTTTAAGCATAATAGGGGTAGATTGACAAATATAAAAGATGATGAATCGTTTGGATTGGGTGTTGCAAAAACCAACCCTTCATAATAGTAAAAAGATAGGGGTAATTGTTGGAAAAAGGGTTATTTAGAGAATTAAGGGTAGGATATAAAAGAAAGACAGTTTTGAATTATTAAGAGAAGTAGGGGTAATTTAAGCATAGTGGGGGTAGGTCGACAAATATGAAAGATGATGAATCGTTTCGATTGGGTGCTGCAAAAACCAATCCTTCACAATAGTTAAAAACAAGGGTAATTGTTGAAAGGAATGCCTATTTAGAGAATTAGGGGTGGGATTAAAAAGAAGGGCTGTTTTGAATTATTAAGAGAATTAGGGGTAGATTAAGCATAGTAGGGGTAGATCGACATATATGAAAGATGATAAATCATTTGGATTGGGTGCTACATAAACCAACCCTTCACAAAAGGTAAAAAATAGGGGTAATTGTTTAAAGTAAAGGCTATTTAGAGAATTAGGGGTAGGATTAAAAAGAAGGGTTGTTTTGGACTATTAAGAGAAGTAGGGGTAGTCTAAGCATAGTAGAGGTAGACCGACAAATATGAAATATGATGAATCGTTTGGATTGGGTGCCACAAAAACCAATACATCTAAATATTAAAAAAATAGGGGTAACTGTTGGAAATAAGGGAAATTTACAGAATTAGGGGTAGGATTAAAAGAACAACTGTTTTAAAGTATTAAGAGAAGTTGGGGTAGATTAAGCATAGTCGGGGCAGATCGACAAATATGAAAGATGAGGAATCATTTGGATTTGGTGCTACAAAAACCAAACCTTCACAAAAAGTAAAAAATAAGGGTAATTGTTGTAGTAAGGGCTATTTGGAGAATTAGGGGTACGATTAAAATGAAGGGTTGTATTGAAGTGTTAAGAGAAATAGGGGTAGTTTAAGAATAATATGGGTAGAACGATAAATATAAAAGATGATGAATCGTTTGGATTGGGGGCTACAAAAACCAACCCTTCACTGTAGTAAAAAGACAGGGTTAATTGTTGGAATTAAGGGAAATTTAGAGAATTAGGGGTTGGATTCAAAAGAAGGACTGTTTTGAAGTGTTAAGAGACGTAGGGGTAGTTTAAGCATAGCAGAGATAAATCGATAAATATGAAAGATGATGAATCTTTTGGATTGGGTGCTGCAAAACGAATCTGTTAACCATCCTTTTGGAATGGTTACCAAAATTACACAAGACACGGTCATCTCAACGTATCACGTGATATTACAGCCCGGAGGCGTCACCAATATCATACGGGATCTAGTACTTGAAGACTCGAGTTTGGCCACTAGCAGGATGTCAGATCCGTCGAACACAATCTCCATCAGTATCCGTCCGCATCCGAGCCGAAGGCGAGCCGTGCTCCGAGCCGAAGGCGAGCCGTCAAGTTGGTCTAGGCGAAGCGCCGTGGGAGTCCGAGGCCCCACTTCCCGATTCATCCGATTTCCGCCAACGAGTTTGTTGCCCAGAATTACCAAATCAGCTCAAAGTCAAGATTCAACCAACAACTTCAGCGAGCCTCGTCGCTCCTCTAGCACATTCCCGAACCAAGGATTTCGAGTCCCTATGCCACTTGGATAGACCTCGCGCCTCTCAAACGGAATTTTCATACCCTTGAGAGTTGCGAAATTCCGAACCGTCGAGGTGCGAAATTCCGCACCCTCGACGTGCAAATTTTCGTACACTCGAGGTGTGAAATTTTGCACCTGGGAGGTGCGTAATTTCGTACCTTCGAGGTATGAAATTTCACACCCGCGAGGTGCGAAATTTCAAATGCTCGAGTGTGAAATTTTTCACCGACGAGGTGCGAAATTCACACCCACTGGAAGTGGTTCGAAAAAACGAGGCCAAGGGATGTACGCGTGAATTTTCTGCAAATTGTCCCCATTTCTACCTACTCCTACCTCACCCCTACTAACCACTTCCTATAAATACCCCACGGCCTCGTACTTCAAAAGGGGGAGATTCTTGAGCTTTGAGACTTCCATAGTATGGCTAGGTCGACAAATATAAAAGATGATGAATCATTTGGATTGGGTGCTACAAAAACCAACCTTTCACAAAAGTTTAAAAATAGGGGTAATTGTTAGAAGTAAGGGCTATTTAGAGAATTAGGGGTAGGATTAAAAAGAACTGTTGCTTTGAAGAATTAAGAGAAGCAGGGATAGTTTAAGCATAGTAGGGGTAGATCGACAATTATGAAGGATGATTAATCGTTTGGATTGGCTGGTGCAAAAACCAACTCTCCATAGTAGTTAAAAAATAGGGGTAATTATTGTAAGTAAGGGCTATTTATAGAACTAGTGGTACAATTAAAAAGAAGGGTTGTTTTTAAGTATTACGAGAAGTAGGGGTAGTATAAGCATGGAGGGGGGGGGGGGTAAATCGACAAATATGAAGGATGATGAGTCTTTTGGATTGGGTGCTGCAAAAACCAACCATTAATGGTAGTAAAAAGATAGGGGTAATTGTTGTAAGTAAGGGGAATTTAGAGAATTAGGGATAGGATTAAAAAGATGGGTTGTTTTGCGAAGTACTAAGTGGAGTAAGTGTAGTTTAAGCATAGCAGAGGTAGATCGACAAATATGAAAGATGAAGAATCGTTTGGATTAGGTGCAGCAAAAAACAACCCTTCACAGTAGTTAAAAAATAGGGGTAATTGTTGAATGTAAGGGCTAGTTAGAGAATTAGTGGTATGATAAAAAAAAGGGCAGTTTTGAAGTATTAAGTGAAGTAGGGGTAGTTTAAGCATAGTAGGGGTAGATCGACAAATATGGAAGCTGACGAATCGTTTTCATTGGGTGCTGCGAAAACCAACCCTTCACAGTAGTAAAAAGATAGGTGTATTTGTTGGAAGTAAGGGCTATTTAGAGAATTAGGGGTAGGATTAAAAAGAAGGGTTGTTTTGAAATATTAAGAGAAATAGGGGTACTTTTAGCGTAGTAGGGGTAGATCGACAAATATTAAAGATGATGAATCGTTTGGATTGTGTGCTGCAAAAACCAATCCTTCACAATAGCTAAAACGGTGTAATTATTGGAACGAATGGCTATTTATAGAATTAGGTGTAGGGTTAAAAAGAAGGGTTGTTTTGAAGTATTAAGATAAGTAGGGGGAGTTTAAGCATAGTAGGGGTAGATCGACAAATATGAAAGATGATGAATCGTTTGGATTAGGTGCTGGAAAAACCAATCCTTCACAGTAGTAAAAAGATATGGGTAATTGTTGGAAGTAAGGGCTATTTACAGAATTAGGGATAGAATTAAAAGGAGGTCTATTTTTAAGATTAAGAGAAGTAGGGGTAGACTATGCATAGTAGGGGTAGATCGACAAATATGAAAGATTATAAATCATTTGGATTGGGTGCAGCAAAAACCATCCCTTCACAAAAGGTAAAAAATAGGGGTAATTGTTGGATGTAAGGGCTATTTACAGAATTAGGGGAAGGATTAAAAGAAGTATTGTTTTTTAGTATTAAGAGAAGTAGGGGTAGATTAATCATAGTAGGGGTAGATCGACAAATATGAAAGATGATGAATCGTTTAGATTGGATGCTACAAAAACCAACCCTTCACAAAAGTTAAAAAATAGGGGTAATTGTTGGAATTAAGGCTATTTAGAGAATTAGGGGTTGCATAAAAAAGGGTTGTTTTGAAGTATTAAGAGAAGTAGGGGTGGTTTAAGCATAGTAGGGGTAGATCGTCAAATTTGAAAGATGATGAATCGTCCGGATTGGGTGCGGGAAAAACCAATCCTTCACAATAGTTAAAAAATAGGGGTAATTGTTGAAAGGAAGGGCTATTTAGAGAATTAGGGGTAGGATTAAAAAGAAGGGTTGTTTTGAAGTATTTAGTGAAGTAGGGGTTGATCGACAAATATAAAAGATGATGAATCATTTGTATTCGGTGCTGCAAAAACCAACCCTTCATAGTAGTAAAAAGATAAGGGTAATTGTTGGAAGTAAGAACTATTTAGAGAAATAGAGACATGATTAAAAAGAAGGGCAGAGAAGTAGGTGTAGTTTAATCATAGTAGGGATTGATCGATAAATATGAAAGATGATGAATTTTTTTGATTGGGTGCTGCAAAAACCAACACTTCACTATACTTAAAAAATGGGGATAACTGTTGGAAGTGAGGGCTATTTTGATAATTAGGGGTACGATTAAAAATAAGGGTTGCTTTGAAGTATTAAGAGAAGTAGGGGTAGTTTAAGTATAGTAGTGGTAGGTCGACAAAAATAAAAAAAAGAATCGTTTGGATTGGGTGCTACAAAAACCAACCCTTCACTGTAGTAAAAAGACAATGTTAATTGTTAGAAGTAAGGGCAATTTAGAGAATTAGGGGTTGGATTCAAAAGAAGGACTGTTTTGAAGTATTAAGAGAAGTAGAGGTAGTTTAAGCACAGTAGGCATAGATCGACAAATATGAAAGATGATGAATCGTTTGGATTGGGTGCTACAAAAACCAACCCTTCATAGTAGTTAAAAAATAGGGGTAATTGTTGGAAGTTAGGGCTATTTAGAAAATTAGAGGTACGATTAAAAAGAAGGGTTGTTTTGAATTATTAAGAGAAGTAGTGGTAGTTTAAGCAGAGGAGGGGTAGATCGACAAAAGTGAAAGATGATGAATCATTTGGATTCGGTGCTGCAGAAACCAACCATTTAGGGATAAGATTAAAAAGAAGGGCTGTTTTGTGAAGTATTAAAAGGAGTAGGGGTAATTTTAGCATAGTAGGGGTAGATCGACAAGTATGAAAGATGATGAATCGTTTGGATTGGGTGCTGCAAAAACAAACCCTTCATAGTAATTAAAAAATAGGGGTAATTGTTGAAAGTAAGGATGTTTAGAGAATTAGTGGTACGATTAAAAAGAAGGGTTGTTTTGAAATATTAAGAGAAGTAGGAGTAGTTTTAGCATAGTAGGGGTAGATCGACAAATATGAAAGTTGACGAATCGTTTTGATTCGATGCTGCAAACCCAACCCTTCACAGTAATAAAAAGGCAGGCATAATTGTTGGAAGTAAGGGCTATTTAGAGAATAAGGGGTAGGATTAAAAAGAAGGGTTGTTTTGAAATACTAAGAGAAGTAGGGGTACTTTAAGCATAGTAGGGGTAGATGTCAAATATCAAAGATGATGAATCGTTTGAATTAGGTGCTGCAAAAACCAATCCTTCACAATAGTTAAAAAATAGGGGTGATTGTTGGATGGAAGGCCTATCTAGAGAATTACGTGTAGGATTAAAAAGATAAGTAGGGGTAGTTTAAGCATAATAGGGGTAGATAGACAAATATGAAAGATGATGAACCGTTTGGATTAGGTGCTGCAAAAACCAATCCTTCACAGTAGTAAAAAGATAGGGATAATTGTTGGAAGTAAGGGATATTTACAGAATTAGGGGTAGGATTAAAAGATTGATTGTTTTTATATATTAAGAGAAGTAGGGGATAGACTATGCATAGTAGGGGTAGATCGACAAATATGAAAGATGATGAATCATTTGGATTGGTAGCTACAAAAACCAACCCTTCAAAAAAGGTAAAAAATTGGGGTAATTGTTGGAAGAAGGGCTATTTAGAGAATTATGGGAATGATTAAAAAGATGGGTTGTTTTGAAGTATTAAGAAAAGTGGGGGTAGTTTGTGAATAGTAGGGGTAGATCGACAAATATGAAAGATGATGAATCGTTTTGATTAGGTGCTGCCAAAACCAACCCTTTACAAAACATAAAAAATAGGGTAATTGTTGGAAGTAAGGAATATTTATAGAATTAGTGGTACGATTAAAAAGAAGGGTTGTTTTGAAGTATTAAGAGAAGTAGGATTAATTTAAGCATAGGAGGGGTAGATCAACAAATATGAAAGATGATGAATCGTTTGGATTGGGTGCTGCAAAAATCAATCCTTCACAGTAGTAAAAAGATAGGGGTAATTGTTGGAATTAAGGCTATATAGAGAATTAGGGATACGATTAAAAAGAAGGGCTATTTTGATGTATTAAGATAAGTAGGGCTAGTTTAAGCATAGGAGGGGTAGATCGACAAATATGAAAGATGATGAATCATTTGGATTGGGTGCTTCAAAAACCAACCCTTCACATAAGGTAAAAAGTAGGGGCAATTGTCGGAAGGAGGGCTACTTAGAGAATTAGGTGAAGGATTAAAAAGAAGGGTTATTTTGAAGTATTAAGAGAAGTAAGGGTAGTTTAAGCACAGTAGGGGTAGATCAACAAATATGAAAGATGATGAATTATTTGGTTTGGGAGCTGCAAAAACCAATCCTTCACGATAGTTAAAAGTAGGGGTAATTGTTAAAAGGAAGGGTTATTTAGAGAATTAGGGGTAGGATTAAAACGAAGGGTTGTTTTAAGTATTAAGAGAAGTAGGGGTAGATTAAGCATAGTAGGGGTAGATCGACAAATATGAAAGATGATGTATCATTTGGATTGGGTGCTACAAAAACCAACCCTTCACAAAAGGTAGAAAATAGGGGTAATTGTTGGAAGTATGGGTTATTTAGAGAATTAGGGGTAGGATTAAAAAGAAGGGTTGTTTTGAAGTATTAAGAGAAGTAGGGTAGTTTATGCATAGGAGGGGTAAGTTGATAAATATGAAAGATGATGAATCGTTTGGATTAGGTGCTGAAAAACCAGTCCTTCACCAAAGGTAAAAAATACGGGTAATTATTGGAAGTAAGGGCTATTTAGAGAATTAGGGGTAGGACTAATAAGAAGGGTTGTTTTGAAGTATTAAGAGAAGTAGGGTAGTTTATGCATAGGAGGGGTAAGTCGATAAATATGAAAGATAATGAAACGTTTGGATTAGGTGCTGCAAAAACAAATCCTTCATAGTAGTAAAAAGATATGGGTAATTGTTGGAAGTAAGGGCTATTTACAGAAGTAGGGAAATGATTAAAAGGAGGAATATTTTTAAGTATTAAGAGAAGTAGGGGTAGACTATGCAAAGTAGGGGTAGATCGACAAATATGAAAGATGATAAATCATTTGCATTGGGTGCTGCAAAAACCAACCCTTCACAAAAGGTAAAAAATAGGGGTAATTGGTGGAAGAAGTCTTATTTAGAGAATTATGGGAAGGATTAAAAAGAAGGGTTGTTTTGAAGTATTAAGAGAAGTAGGGATAGTTTAAGCATAGTATGCGTAGATCGACAAATATGAAAGAGGATGAATCGCTTGAATAGGGTGCCGCAAAAAACAATCCTACACAATAGTTAAAAAATAGGGGTAATTATTGAAAGTAAAGGCTATTTACATAATTAGGGGAAGGATTAAAAGAAGTATTGTTTTTTAGTATTAAGATAAGTAGGGGAGATTAAGCATAGTAGGGGTAGATCGACAAATATGAAAGATGATGAATCATTTGGATTTGAAGCTACAAAAACCAACCCTTCACAAAAGGTAAAAAATGGGAGTAATTGTTGGAAGAAAGGGCTATTTAGAGAATTAGGGGTTTCATAAAAAAAGGGTTGTTTTCAAGTATTAAGAGAAATAGGGGTAGTTTAAGCATAGTAGGGGTAGATCGACAAATTTGAAAGATGATGAATCGTTTGGATTGGGTGCTGGAAAAACCAATCCTTCATAGTAGTTAAAAATTAGGGGTAATTGTTAAAAGGAAGGGCTGTTTAGAGGATTAGGGGTAGGATTAAGAAGAAGGGTTGTTTTGAAGTATTTAGAGAAGTAGAGGTAGATCGACAAATATAAAATATGATGAATCATTTGGATTCGGTGCTGCAAAAACCAACCTTCATTAAATTTGGAAGTAAGGGCTATTTAGAGAATTAGGGGTTGCATAAAAAAAAGGGTTGTTTTGAAGTATTAAGAGAAGTAGAGGTAGTTTAAGCATAGTAGGGGTAGATCAACAAATATGAAAGATGATGAATTGTTTGGATTGGGTGCTTCAAAAACCTACCCTTCATAGTAGTTAAAAAATAGGGGTAATTGTTGGAATAAGGGCTATTTAGAGAATTAGTATTACGATTAAAAAGAAGGGCTGTTTTGAAGTATTAAGAGAAGTAGGGGTAGTCTAAGTATTGGAGGGGTAGATCGACAAGCATGAAAGATGATGAATCGTTTGGATTGGGTGCTGCAAAAACCAGCCGTTCACAGTAGTAAAAAGGTAGGGGTAATTGTTGGAAGTAAGGGCTATTTAGAGAATTAGGGATAGGATTCAAAAGAAGGGCTTTTTTGTGAAGTATTAAGAGGAGTAGGGTAGATTAAGCATAATAGCGACAGATCGACATGTATGAAAGATGATGAATCATTTGGATTGGGTGCTGTTAAAACCAACCCTTCATAGGAGTTGAAAAATATGAGTAATTGTTGATAATAAGGTTTGTTTAGAGAATTATTGGTACGATTAAAAAGAAGGGTTGTTTTGAAGTATTAAGAGAAGTAGGGGTAGTTTAAGCATAGTAGGGGTAGATCGACAAATTTGAAAGCTAACGAATCATTTTGATTGGGTGCTGCAAAAAGTAACCCTTCAGTATTAAAAAGATAGGCGTAATTGTTGGAAATATGGGTTATTTAGAGAATTAGGTGTAGGATTAAAAAGAAGGGTTGTTTTTGAATATTAAGAGAAGTAGGGATACTTTAAGCATAGTAGAGGTAGATCGACAAATATTGAAGATGATGAATCATTTGGATTAGGTGCGGCAAATACCAATCCTTCACAATAGTTAAAAAATAGTGGTAATTTTCGGAAGGAAGGTATATATAGTGAATTAAGTGTAGGGTTATAAAGACGGGCTATTTTGAAGTATTAAGATAAGTAGGGGTAGTTGAAGCATAGAAGGGGTAGATCGACAAATACGAAAGATGATGAATCGTTTTGATTAGATGCTGCAAAAACTAATCCTTCAAATTATTAAAAAGATAGGGGTAATTGTTGGAAGTAAGGGCTATTTAGAGAGTTAGGGATAAGATTAAAAAGAAAGACTTTTTGAAGTATTAAGAAAAGTAGGGGTAGTTTTAGCATAGTAGGGTTAGATCGACAAATATGAAATGTGATGAATCGTTTGGATTGGGTGCTACAAAAACTAACCCTTTATAGTAGTAAAAATATAGGGGTAATTGTTGGAAGTAAGGGCTATTTATAGAATTAGGGGTAGGATGTAAAAGAAGGACTGTTTTGAAGTACTAAGAGAAGTAAGTGTAGTTTAAGCACGGTAGGGGAAGATCGACAATTATGAAAGATGATGAATCATTTGGATTGGGTGCTGCAAAAACCCATCCTTCACAATAGTTTAAAAATAGGGGTAATTGTTGAAAGGAAGGGCTATTTAGAGAATTACGTAGGATTAAAAATAAAGGCTGTTTTGAATTATTAAGAGAAGTGGGTGTAGATTAAGTATAGTAGGGGTAGATTGACAAATATAAAAGATGATGAATCGTTTGGATTGGGTGCTGCAAAAACCAACCCTTCACAATAGTAAAAAAATAGGGGTAATTGTTGGAAGTAAGAGCTATTTAGAAAATTAGGGGTAGGATTTAAAAGAAGTACTGTTTTGAAATAGTAAGAGAAGTAGGGGTAGTTTAAGCACTGTAGGGGTAGATCGACAAATATGAAAGACGATGAATCGATTAGATTGGGTGCTGCAAAAACCAACCCTTCACAGTAGGTAAAAAATAGGGGTAATTGTTGGAAGTAAGGGTTATTTAGAGAATTAGGGGTACGATTAAAAAGAAGGGCTATTTTTAAGTATTAAGAGAAGTAGGGGTAGTTTAAGCATAGTAGGGGTAGATCGACAAATATAAAAGATGATGAATCGTTTGGATTGGGTGCTGCAAAAACCAACCGTTCACAGTAGTAAAAAGATAGGGGTAACTGTTGGAAGTAAGGGCTATTTTGAGAATTAGGGTTAGAATTTAAAAGGAGGACTGTTTTGAAGTATTAAGAGAAGTAGGGGTAGTTTAAGCACGGTAGGGGTGGATCGACAAATATGAAAGATGATGAATCATTTGGATTGGGTGCTGCAAAAACCAATCCTTCACAATAGTTAAAAAATAGGGGTAATTGTTGAAAGGAAGGTCTATTTAGAGAATTAGGGGTAGGACTAAAAAGAAAGGTTGTTTTGAACTATTAAGAGAAGTGGGGGTAGATTAAGCAAAGTTGGGGTAGATCGACAAATATAAAAGATGATGAATCGTTTGGATTGGGTGCTACAAAAACCAACCCTTCACAGTAGTAAAAAGATAGGGGTAATTTTTGGAAGTAAGAGCTATTTAGAGAATTAGGGATAGGATTTAAAAGAAGGACTGTTTTGAAGAATTAAGAGAAGTTGGGGTAGTTTAAGTACAGTAGGGTTAGATCGACAAATATGAAATATGATGAATCGTTTCGATTGGGTGCTCCAAAAACCAATCCTTCTAAATTGTTAAAAAATAGGGGTAATTATTGGAAGGAAGGGCTATATAGTGAATTAAGTGTAGGATTAAAAAGAAGGGATGTTTTGAAGTATTAAGACAAGTAGGGGTAGTTTAAGCATAGTAGGGGTGGATCGACAAATATGAAAGAAGATGAATCGTTTGGATTAGGTGCAGCAAAAACCAATCCTTCGCAGTAGTTAAAAGATTGGGGTAATTGTTGGAAGTAAGGGCAATTTAGAGAATTAGGGATAAAATTAAAAAGAAGGGCTATTTTAAAGTAATAAGAGAAGTAGTTAAAAACCAACCCTTCGCAGTAGTTAAAAACTATGTGTAATTGTTGGAAGTAAGAGCTATTTGGAAAATTAGGGGTAGGATTTAAAAGAAGTACTGTTTTGAAATAGTAAGAGAAGTAGGGGTAGTTTAAGCACTGTAGGGGTAGATCGACAAATATGAAAGACGATGAATCGATTAGAATGGGTGCTGCAAAAACCAACCCTTCACAGTAGGTAAAAAATAGGGGTAATTGTTGGAAGTAAGGGCTATTTATAGAATTAGGAGTAGGATTAAAAAGAAGGGATGTTTTGAAGTACTAAGAGAAGTAGGGGTAATTTAAGCATAGTAGGTGCTGATCGAAAAATTTGAAAGATGATGAATCATATAGATTGGGTGCTGAAAAAACCAACTCTTCACAATAGTTAAAAAAAAGGGGTATTTGTTAGATGTATGGGCTATTTAGAGAATTAGGGGAAGGATTAAAAAGAAGGGTAGTTTTGAAGTATTAAGAGGAGTAGGGGTAATTTAAGCATAGTAGGGGTAGATCCACAAATATGAAATATGATGAATCGTTTGGATTGGGTGCTGCAAAAACCAACCTTTCACAGTTGTTAAAAAATAGGGGTAACTGTTTTGAAGTATTAAGAGAAGTAGGGGTAGTTTAAGCATAATAGGGGAAGATCGACAAATATGAATGATGAAGAATCGTTTGGATTGGGTGCTGCAAAAACCAACCCTTCACAGTAGCTAAAAAATAGGGCTAATTTTCTGAAGTAAGGGCAATTTAGAGAGTAAGGGGTTTTAATAAAAAGAAGGGCTATTTTGAAGTATTAAGAGAAGTAGGGGTAGTTTAAGCACAATAGGGGTAGATCGACAAATATGAAACATGATGACTCATTTGGATTGGTTGCTGCAAAAACCAATCCTTCACAGTAGTAAAAAGATAGCGGTATTTGTTGGAAGTAAGGGCTATTTAGAGAATCAGGGATAGAATTAAAAAGAAGGTCTGTGTAACAACCCGAAAATCTAGGCCAGTTTAGAATTTTTATTTTGGCAATTTTAGCGAATTTTGATTATTTATTATGAATTATTTTAAATGATATCGACAAGAAAATTTATTTTGAATATAATTCGAACGTATATATTATACGCGTCGTCGTTAGAATATAAATATTTATATATAATTATAAATAGAATTGAAAATGGCGCGGTAGTTCGATAATTCGATTTCAAACTTCAATTGAATGTACCGGGTGCAAAACAATCCGGATTTTAGCGAAACAAAAAATAATAGAATCTAATTGATAATATCTTTCCAACGAATCTGAAAAATCAAAGTTTCATAGTGGGAATCAAAAGATATGTCCAGTTGAAAATTCTTAATAGTCGCTATGGAATTCAGGCCCTTAAAAGTGGACATTTTGCAAATGACCTCGGATTTCGGCAAAACCAGTTTTTTTGGGTCCGTGATGTCGAATTATTGCTAGATTCCAAATTTCATAATTTTTCGAATCAATATGCGAGCGTGGCAAAGGAAAACGCGTTTGACCAGTTTCAGTTGATTATAATCGACTGGAAATTGGCCATTTTTCAAACAGTCTCAGAATTCAACGAAACTAGTTTTGTTAGGACCGTATCGTCAATACGAAGCTAGAAAATATTTTTCGGGAATTTTTCTAGTTAGTATGTGGGCCCGGTAAATTGAAATGTATGTTTAAAATTCAATATAGTGATTTAAATGTAAATTCAACGAAAACTGATCGAAACGACCGAATCAGCTTACGATACATATCCCATTGTGTTCGAAATGGGGGTGAAACGCTATGGACGACAGGCTGTGGGTTCGATTCTGAATTCGATAGAAAAGGTTACTTTATGAGAATATAAATTAAATAAAAAAAATAATAATTTATTATATAAGTATTCCCCCCTTACTTTGACCAATTCATTACAGAATAAAATTAAATAAAAAAAGGGAGGGGCACGATCGGAGAAGCCGACGCCTCCCTCGACAGTCGCGCCCACGTCAGCCTCTTCCGTCGGCCCCCTTCTCTGGCGCCTCCCCTCCGTCCAAAGTCCGCCCCGATCCTCTCTCCATCGATCCAAACCCCACTGCGACAGAACCCCCAAATCGACCACCCAAGCCAGTCGCTCCCCTCCTCCATCGCTCGCCGAGCCACCGCGCTCCTCTGACCAGACCTCCGACGCCTGGCGCAGCCCTGAAGCCCTCCTCTTCCATCGCAGAACCCCCGACTCCAGCGACGCCCTCTTTGACTCCCATTCCTCCTCCTCTTCTTCGATTTAAAACCGTGAGTCTTCTTACTTTATATTCTAATCTGATTTTGTTTTTTTTATATAACTTAGATCAGTTTTGTTCGATAAAAGACGATATTTTTAAAAGTGAAAAGACGATATTTTTTTTAAATGAAAAAGAACATATTTTTAAAAGGAGAAAGATCGTATTTTTATATTATAGGAGGGTTCAAATTATGATTTTTATATATTGAACATCGAAGTAAAAATATGATTTTTATATATTGAACATCGAAGTAAAAATATGATTTTTATATATTGAACATCGAAGTAAAAATATGATTTTTAGATATTGATCATCGAAGTAAAAATATGATTTTTATATATTGAACAGCGAAGTAAAAATTCGATTTTTATACATGTGGTGGCTACGGGCGAAGAAAGTGGTAAGAGACGAGAACAGTGAAGATTTCCTGCATTAGAAGTGCCGTGGAGTTAGGATAGCTATCGGTGAGAACTTCTCACCTTTCAATTTAAATTTTCTAGCTATATATATATATATATATATACTAGGATGCAGACGGTGTTTAGTAGCACCCGACAAAATCGTCCATAGACCATGGACTTGTTTGTTTGATTGCAAAAATAAGTTAGATCATTTGATGGAAATTGAACTATGTGGTGAAATGAATGATTGATGTGTGAATGGCGTGGACCTTCACTAGACCGGGGACAAGGCTAGGCCTCGTCCCGTTTCTAGTATCGTGCCGTTATGCCGCCGAAATTTTCTAAAATAAGTTAGAAAATAAAAATATCATTTTATTTAAAGAATGAACTGAATAGAAATTCATATGTTAAAATGAAATGTTTTATCGTTAAAAATATAATTTTTAACGTGAATATGTATATAGTGAGTGTGAATAAATAAATATTCATTTACAAACCGGACGGTTTGTTTATGTACACCGATTTGACTGACATTGATTGGGACGATAAATTTTACACATCGCCCAACTGCACAACTAAAATCTGTGTTTGATTGTTTGAAACCCCACACGGGTGTTGGGATGAAATTTTAAGTTCACTCATCCTGATTGATTAAATATGTCGATCGATTGATTGACAGGCTGTTATAAGCGTTAGATATCTATATTTGATGCTTATACAGTGTAGTGCACTTTGGTTGATAGTTGATTATTTTTCAATGCTATTATATCTGTGTAATGTATGAAAATCCATATAATTAACATTATATGGTGATTGATTGGGCCTCATTCCAATTTAGAAAATAAAGAATAATATAAAATAAAGTTTCATGTGTTGACAGTACTCATCCGTTGAGATTGGTCATGTGTTGAACGAAATATTTTAGTAATAAAATTTACATCTTTATCAATATAAAATAAATGTTCATGTGTTGACAGTACTCATCCATTGAGATTGGTCATTTGTTGAACGTAATATTTTGATAATAACAACTATTTTGAAAAAGAAATATTTGAAAATAGAAATATATGAAGCCGTGTTGATTAGATTGACGCCATTTTGACGTGAAAGATATTTATATCGATTTTAATCATTTTGAAATGAATTGAATTGAAAACGATTTCGAAATGAATTGAATTGAAAACGATTTCGAAATGAATTGAATTGAAAACGATTTCGAAATGAATTGAATTGAAAACGATTTCGAAATGAATTGAATTGAAAACGATTTCGAAATGAATTGAATTGAAAACGATTTCGAAATGAATTGAATTGAAAACGATTTCGAAATGAATTGAATTGAAAACGAAATGAATTGAATTGAAAACGAATTCAAATTGAATTGAAAGCGAATTGAAATAAATTCAAATTGAATTGAAATTTGAATTGAATAGAAATGAATTTTAAAACGAATTTATAAAGAAGAATTCAATTTTGATTTGAATTGAAAAGGAAGTTGAAATTGCTTTTGAAACGAATTTAAAACTATTTATATAATTCGTTTTAAATAGAAATCGACGAAATATATATTATATATATATTATATATATAATATAATGGCCTAAATAGAACGCGCCGCGCCGCGGCAGTTCGCGAATTTCGACCATTTATTTCAAACGGACATTACGGGAGATCCGACCGTCAGATCCTCCTAAAACCGGAACCGTTGGGTTCGTATCGAAAAGAGCTTTCTAACGAATATTAGAAATTAGAAATCTAACGGTTGGATTTGGAATTATGTCCAAATCAAATTTGAAAAAGGTCGCTATAAGTGCAGTTCGATGGCCATTGATGGAAATCGACTGCACGGGCCTTGATAAAATTATTAAAAATAGTAATAATTTGTGTAAAATCATAAAAAATGATTTAGAAAGAATTGGGATGAAAAACTCCATATTTGAAAAGATAAAAATATATTTTTATCGAAAGGAACTAGTTTTGAACTAGAATTATAATTCTATTTATTTTTAAAATTAATAAATTGAATTTAAAAAGAGTTTTAAAAATAACCAGAATTTCCAATGATTGCATTGGAGTGGATTTGAATCGAAATTGTCTTTGGAATATTTCGATGTTGAAATTCGTGATTATACAGATGTTGCTATGGAAATTTGAAAGATATATATATATATATATATATATATCGTTATTTCCAATATGAAATTTGTTAATCGTAGAATTTGATATTGAATATAAGCCGATATATTTTCTATTCAGAGCCTTGTATTGAATATCAAATGTGATTTGGGTTTGTCGTGAATGGTGTCTTCACTAACACTGTTCTTGAACCCAGTTGAGAAAAGATTAAATCTTTTTATTTAGATTTAATGAAGTGTACCAATTAAATAATATTTAATTGGAATTAAATCGATATTGGTTTTTGGGTTTATCGTGGACAGTGTTTTAAATAACACTCGTTCTTTAAACCGATAATTAATGAATGTGATTTTGGGGGTTATCGTGAACTGTGTTTTAAATGACACCGATTCTTTAACCCAGTCGCAGATTAAAACTAAGTGGAGTTTTAATGAGTCTTTAATTAGATTGAAAAGATCGAGAATGGAGTATCACCAGTTTTGCTCCAGGCGATAGTTAAATCTTTAATTAGATTTGAACGTGAAATGGTAATAGAATTTACCGATAACACCGTGGTGTTAGATATGAAGTATAACCAGTTTTACTTCATGGGATGAATAGGTTGGGTTTGGGAAATTAAAACAAATGATTACTTCGGTAAGGTTCGTTAATCCCGACTAGTTTGAATTGATATTCAAAAATAGATTAAAGAATAAATTTAAAGAATTTATCTTGGATAAAATTATTGGGAACCTTTCCCTATAAATGTAAAATTTAGAAACTAACTGTCGGTTAGCCAAGCAGAATGGTTTTCTGGATATTGATCTGATGTTGGTTTCGGCCTTCGGGGTTAATGTTTGGGGAATTATTCTCTTGATTAATTTACTGTTAGTGACTGATGAATTGGAATGAGGCGTATGTTGTGTGTGTAACACTTATTTAATATATACGCGAGTTATTCGGAAAGACCGGGTTTATCCCACTCTGAATAACTGATACGACGATAAGTCGAAGATGAAGACGATGGTCGAAGACCGGAGGTCTTCACGTTGTTTGGGTGATTACTGATGATCTTGATTGGGCTGTACACCCAAGAAGATGGAAACAGTTGGTGATCGTCCAGACGTACTTGGAGATCGATGGATATGCGGGGTACTAGGTGCCTCCGGTTTCGTTCAGACCCAGAGCGAACTTGTAAATGGACTGTGTATCTGACATTGGATTTTAGTCCGTGTGATTGATCTCTATTAAATATATATCTGTTTGGCGACGGAGAATTTATTTTCTTGCTTAACGCCCTTCTCTGAGACGTACGAGCTCAGGGGTTATATATTGATGGATATCAATCGCATGGAGTGAATTGCCTGTGTAGCATGCCTAAGTGGCAAATGATCAAGGCTTCTGTTGAAAGGCAAAGTCTTTTGGTTGATGATCGAAGCAAGGCCTTTGTGGCGTAGCTTTGTGTAACGTTTACTTCGCGAGTTTCACACCCGGTATGAACCAAAAACGGGAGACGGACCTCAGGGGGGACATGCGTTTTCTTTCTAGTTAGGAGTGGCGTCAGTGCTTGAACTGGCTGACGAGTTTGACTCAGGTGGATGTTGCTTATTATTACTTGCTGAAAAGCGAGGCGCCTCGTGATATCGGCTTCGGCCGATGCTTCTGGTCGGCGGACGGGCCAGGCTTACGCCCCAAAGGGCGGAGAAACGTATTGTTCAGGCATTATAATCCACATCGGTGGACCGGCCCTGACGATCCAAGGGGCAGTTGCGGCTGTTCCTGAGACACGGGCTAGAGCGTCTCGAATCGGTTGAGGATCTTGCCCCTTGCCTCGGTTCATACCATAAATGATAACCCAACTTCCAATACGATCTTTGCGGTTTTAATTGTAGAACTAGTATGGCGACATGATATATGGTACCCATGCCGCCTATGATTGATACTTATGATTTGAAGTTGTTTTATACACTATGCACTTATAATAGTATCAAACGATTTGTTTAGAACGTATAAAGCATTCTTTAGCTGTTATAAGGGAAAACCCTATCCCCCGGCTTGCGTTGCATTGTGTGATAGGACCTGGGTCTTAAAACAGCTTCATTTTTCTTTATTTAGCATTGCGCTGTTTGTTTTATGCACTGGTATTCTTGGGAGGAAACCCGTTCCGTGTTATACGGCGTGGTCCCTTGATTTACCTAATTTTAAAAACAAAGATCAATAACTGTTTTAGTTCTCACACCAGTCAAATGACTGACCTGGAGTTTATTGTTTTAACCTAAACTCTGGTTGCCCTTATTTTGACACGGGTAGCTAGTAGTTTTGGTTTTGCAGATTTATATTCACAGGATCCTGGTTTACAGCTGGAATGATATCCGGAAAGCTTTGTATCCGTATATCTCTTCTAGTTGTGTATTGTATTATTTTCCGCTGCTATGTATTTAAATGTAATTTCAATCTCTGATATTTCTGTGTAATATTCATTTATACTCTGTAAATTCTTGTAATCTGATGCATTGTTGTAATATATAGTGAAATGTTCTTCCGTCTGCGTTCTGATTTGTCGTGTTCTCAAACGATAGGGCATTTCGAGCGGTCTGGGTCGGTTTAGCGACTGGTTCGGACCGAGCGAAATTCCTTGCTCGTCACAGTTGGTATCAAAGCTTTGGTGTACAAAGCTCAGAGAACAAGGCACATTAGAACCATGCGAAAGAATTCATCAGATATTGGATTAGTAAAATCCAATGGGAATGACTCGTTAGAGATAGGATCAATAGTATCCTAGGACGAGTGTGGAGAGTATATTTTTAAAATGAAAACCAATTTTGTTTTGAAAATTTAAATCAATTATTCGTATTTGATTATTTATTTTATATTGATTAGGACAATCCAAAATATAAAGATTTTTGCGTATGCGCCTAGCTAGCGTGTATTCGAAGTTTTGATATATTGGATAGATATAGAATTACACTCTAATCGCCCGGAGATGATTTTGATGATGGAGCTCCATCATTAGAATTTATATTCGAGTGACGAACGTGTAATATCTATATACTTCCTATTGACTAGTGTGAGAACCAAAAATTAGATAGGGCATATTGTTGTGATTTGGCATCAAAAATCTGATTTTGTATATGTATCAAAATTATGAATTTGAAACGTTAATTCACTAATTGATTGATGTTTGTGTTGTTTGTTTGTTTGTTTGCTAATTTTGAACCATTATTCCTAATTGAATCAAATATTGTATTGAAAATAGGTCGCATTTGCTTGCATATACATATACTTTCATTGAACAGGTCATAGCAAGGAGGCTAGAACCGGAGAATAAAATTTGTTTGCCCGACAAATAGGTACATGTTTACTACATAATTTACTATTTTGTTTGGGTGATGATGATTTTATGAGCCTATTGGCTAGCCGCTTGGCTTTTTCTTTTTCTTTTTGAGATTAGAAGGACCGGGGAAGCTATTTGAAATTCCCCGATGCTCCCGGTGCAGGGGAGGTTATGGCGAAATTTTTCAAAAATTTAGGGTGTTAGCCAAATTTTTGAAATTTTGAAAATTCTCAGAAATGAAAGAGTTGGAGAATGGGAGCCAGATCGAACGTAGAGTTGATTGATCAAACCACTTTCGACTTTGTTCCTTTTCGGGGACGAAAAGTTTTAAGTGGGGGAGATTGTAACAACCCGAAAATCTGGGCCAGTTTAAAATTTTTATTTTGGCAATTTTAGCGAATTTTGATTATTTATTATGAATTATTTTAAATGATATCGACGAGAAAATTTATTTTGAATATAATTTGAACGTATATATTATACCAGTCGTCGTTAGAATATAAATATTTATATATAATTATAAATAGAATTGAAAATGGCGCGGTAGTTCGATAATTCGATTTCAAACTTCAATTGAATGTACCGGGTGCAAAACAATCCGGATTTTAGCGAAACCAAAAATAATAGAATCTAATTGATAATATCTTTCCAACGAATCTGAAAAATCAAAGTTTCATAGCGGGAATCAAAAGATATGTCCAGTTGAAAATTCTGAATAGTCGCTATGGAATTCAGGCCCCTAAAAGTGGACATTTTGCAAATGACCTCGGATTTTGGCAAAACCAGTTTTGTTGGGTCCGTGATGTCGAATTATTGCTAGATTCCAAATTTCATAATATTTCGAATCAATATGTGAGCGTGGTAAAGGAAAACGCGTTTGACCAGTTTCAGTTGATTATAATCGACTGGAAATTGGCCATTTTTCAAACGGTCTCAGAATTCAACGAAACTAGTTTTGTTAGGACCGTTTCGTCAATACGAAGCTAGAAAATATTTTTCGGGAATTTTTCTAGTTAGTATGTGGGCCCGGTAAATTGAAATGTACGTTTAAAATTCAATATAGTGATTTAAATGTAAATTCAACGAAAACTGATCGAAACGACCGAATCATCTTACATATCCCATTGTGTTCGAAATGGGGGTGAAACGCTATGGACGACAGGCGGTGGGTTCGATTCTGAAGTCGATAGAAAAGGTTACTTTATGAGAATATAAATTAAACAAAAATAATAATAATTTATTATATAAGTATTCCCCCTTTACTTTGACCAATTCATTACAGAATAAAATTAAATAAAAAAAGGGAGGGGCACGATCGGAGAAGCCGACGCCTCCCTCGACAGTCGCGCCCACGTCAGCCTCTTCCGTCGGCCCCCTTCTCTGGCGCCTCCCCTCCGTCCAAAGTCCACCCCGATCCTCTCTCCGTCGATCCAAACCCCACTGCGACAGAACCCCCAAATCGACCACCCAAGCCAGTCGCTCCCCTCCTCCATCGCTCGCCGAGCCACCGCGCTCCTCTGACCAGACCTCCGACGCCTGGCGCAGCCCTGAAGCCCTCCTCTTCCATCGCAATACCCCCGACTCCAGCGACGCCCTCTTCGACCCCCATTCCTCCTCCTCTTCTTCGATTTAAAACCGTGAGTCTTCTTACTTTATTTTCTAATCTGATTTTGTTTTTTTTTATATAACTTAGATCAGTTTTGTTCGATAAAAGACGATATTTTTAAAAGTGAAAAGACGATATTTTTTTTAAATGAAAAAGAACAGATTTTTAAAAGGAGAAAGATCGTATTTTTATATTATAGGAGGGTTCAAATTATGATTTTTATATATTGAACATCGAAGTAAAAATATGATTTCTATATATTGAACATCGAAGTAAAAATATGATTTTTATATATTGAACATCGAAGTAAAAATATGATTTTTATATATTGAACATCGAAGTAAAAATATGATTTTTATATATTGAATAGCGAAGTAAAAATTCGATTTTTATACATGTAGTGGCTACGGGCGAAGAAAGTGATAAGAGGCGAGAACAGTGAAGATTTCCTGCATTAGAAGTGCCGTGGAGTTAGGATAGCTATCGGTGAGAACTTCTCACCTTTCAATTTAAATTTTCTATCTATATATATATATATATATATACTAGGATGCAGACGGTGTTTAGTAGCACCCGACACAATCGTCCACAGACCATGGCTTGTTTGTTTGATTGCAAAAATTAGTTAGATCATTTGATTGAAATTGAACTGTGTGGTGAAATGAAAGATTGATGTGTGAATGGCGTGGGCCTTCACTAGACCGGGGACAAGGCTAGGCCTCGTCCCGTTTCTAGTATCGTGCCGTTATGCCGCCGAAATTTTCTAAAATAAGTTAGAAAATAAAAATATCATTTTATTTAAAGAATGAACTGAATAGAAATTCATATGTTAAAATAAAATGTTTTATCGTTAAAAATATAATTTTTAACGTGAATATGAATATAGTGAGTGTGAATAAATAAATATTCATTTACAAACCGGACGATTTGTTTATGTACACCGATTTGATTGACATTGATTGGGACGATAAATTTTACACATCGCCCAACTGCACAACTAAAATCTGTGTTTGATTGTTTGAAACCCCACACGGGTGTTGGGATGAAATTTGAAGTTCACTCATCCTGATTGATTAAATATGTCGATCGATTGATTGACAGGCTGTTATAAGCGTTAGATATCTATATTTGATGCTTATACAGTGTAGTGCACTTTGGTTGATGGTTGATTATTTTTCAATGCTATTATATCTGTGTAATGTATGAAAATCCATATAATTAACATTATATGTTGATTGATTGGGCCTCATTCCAATTTAGAAAATAAAGAATAATATAAAATAAAGGTTCATGTGTTGACAGTACTCATCCGTTGAGATTGGTCATGTGTTGAACGAAATATTTTAGTAATAAAATTTACATCTTTATCAATATAAAATAAATGTTCATGTGTTGACAGTACTCATCCATTGAGATTGGTTATGTGATGAACGTAATACTTTGATAATAACAACTATTTTGTAAAAGAAATATTTGAAAAAGAATATTTGAAAATAGAAATATATGAAGCCGTGTTGATTAGATTGACGCCATTTTGACGTGAACGATATTTATATCGATTTTATTCATTTTGAAATGAATTGAATTGAAAACGATTTCGAAATGAATTGAATTGAAAACGATTTCGAAATGAATTGAATTGAATACGATTTCGAAATGAATTGAATTGAAAACGATTTCGAAATGAATTGAATTGAAAACGATTTCGAAATGAATTGAATTGAAAACGATTTCGAAATGAATTGAATTGAAAACGATTTCGAAATGAATTGAATTGATAACGAATTCAAATTGAATTGAAAGCGAATTGAAATAAATTCAAATTGAATTGAAATTTGAATTGAATAGAACTGAATTTTAAAACAAATTTATAAAGAAGAATTCAATTTTGATTTGAATTGAAAAGGTAGTTGAAATTGCTTTTGAAACGAATTTAAAACTATTTATATAATTCGTTTTAAATAGAAATCTAAGAAATATATATTACATATATTATATACATAATATAATGGCCTGAATAGAACGCGCCGCGCTGCGGCAGTTCGCGAATTTCGACCATTTATTTCAAACGGACATTACGGGAGATCCGACGTTGGGTTCGTATCGAAAAGAGATTTCTAACGAATATTAGAAATTAGAAATCTAACGGTTGGATTTGGAATTATGTCCAAATCAAATTTGAAAAAGGTCGCAATAAGTGCAGTTCGATGGCCATTGATGGAAATCGACTGTACGGGCCTTGATAAAATTATTAAAAATAGTAATAATTTGTGTAAAATCATAAGAAATGATTTAGAAAGAATTAGGATGAAAAACTCTATATTTGAAAAGATAAAAATAGATTTTTATCAAAAGGAACTAGTTTTGAACTAGAATTATAATTCTATTTATTTTTAAAATAAATAAATTGAATTTAAAAAGAGTTTTAAAAATAATCAGAATTTCCAATGATTGCATTGGAGTGGATTTGAATCGAAATTGTCTTCGGAATATTTCGATGTTGAAATTCGTGATTATACAGATGTTGTTATGGAAATTTGAAAGATATATATATATATATATATATCGTTATTTTCAATACGACATTTGTTAATTGTAGAATTTGATATTGAATATAAGCCGATATATTTTCTATTCAGAGCCTTGTATTGAATATCAAATGTGATTTGGGTTTGTCGTGAATGTTGTCTTCACTAACACTGTTCTTGAACCCAGTTGAGAAAAGTTTAAATCTTTTTATTTAGATTTAATGAAGTGTACCAATTAAATAATATTTAATTGGAATTAAATGGATAATGATTTTTGGGTTTATCGTGGACAGTGTTTTAAATAACACTCGTTCTTTAACCCGATAATTAACGAATGTGATTTTGCGGTTTATCGTGAACCATGATTTAAATGACACCAATTCTTTAACCCAGTCGCAGATTAAAACTAAGTGGAGTTTTAATGAATCTTTAGTTAGATTGAAAAGATCGAGAATGAAGTATCACCAGTTTTGCTCCAGGCGATAGTTAAATCTTTAATTAGATTTGAACGTGAAATGGTAATTGAATTTACCGATAACACCGTGGTGTTAGATATGAAGTATAACCAGTTTTACTTCATGGGATGAATAGGTTGGGATTTGGAAATTAAAACAAATGATTACTTCGGTAAGGTTCGTTAATCCCGACTAGTTTGAATTGATATTCAAAAATAGATTAAAGAATAAATTTAAAGAATTTATCTTGGATAAAATTAATGGGAACCTTTCCCTATAAATGTGAAATTTAGAAACTAACTGTCGGTTAGCCAAGCAGAATGGTTTTCTGGATATTGATCTGATGTTGGTTTCGGCCTTCGGGGTTAATGTTTGGGGAATTATTCTCTTGATTAATTTACTGTTAGTGACTGATGAATTGGAATGAGGCGTATGTTGTATGTGTGTAACACTTATTTAATATATACGTGAGTTATTTGGAAAGACCGGGTTTATCCTACTCTTAATAACTGATACGACGATATGTCGAAGATGAAGACGATGGTCGAAGACCGGAGGTCTTCACATTGTTTGGGTGATTACTGATGATCTTGATTGGGCTGTACACCCAAGAAGATGGAAACAGTTGGTGATCGTCCAGACGTACTTGGAGATCGATGGATATGCGGAGTACTAGGTGCCTCCGGTTTCGTTCAGACCCAGAGCGAACATGTAAATGGACTGTGTGTCTGACATGGGATTTTAGTCCGTGTGATTGATCTCTACTAAATATATATCTGTTTGACGGCGGAGAATTTATTCTCTTGCTTAACGCCCTTCTCTGAGACGTACGAGCTCAGGGGTTATATATTGATGGATATCAATCGCATGGAGTGAATTGCCTGTGTGGCATGCCTAAGTGGCAAATGATCAAGGCTTTTGTTGAAAAGCAAAGTCTTGTGGTTGATGATCGAAGCAAGGCCTTTAAGGCGTAGCTTGTGTAACGTTTACTTCGCGAGTTTCACACCCATTATGAACCAAAAACGGGAGACGGACCTCAGGGGGGACATGCGTTTTCTTTCTAGTTAGGAGTGGCGTCAGTGCTTGAACTGGCTGACGAGTTTGACTCAGGTGGATGTTGCTTATTATTACTTGCTGAAAAGCGAGGCGCCTCGTGATATCGGTTTCGGCCGATGCTTCTGGTCGGCTGACGGGCCAGGCTTACGCCCCAAAGGGCGGAGAAACGTATTGTTCAGGCATTATTATCCACATCGGTGGACCGGCCCTGACGATCCAAGGGGCAGTTGCGGCTGTTCCTGAGACACGGGCTAGAGCGTCTCGAATCGGTTGAGGATCTTGCCCCTAGCCTCGGTTCATACCATAAATGATAACCCAACTTCCAATACGACCTTTGCGGTTTTAATTGTGGAACTAGTATGGCGACATGATATATGGTACCCATGCCGCCTATGATTGATACTTATGATTTGAAGTTGTTTTATACACTATGCACTTATAATAGTATCAAACAATTTGTTTAAAACGTATCAAGCATTCTTTGGCTGTTATAAGGGAAAACCCTATCCCCCGGCTTGCGTTGCATTGTGTGATAGGACCTGGGTCTTATAACAGCTTCATTTTTCTTTATTTAGCATTGCGCTGTTTGTTTTATGCACTGGTATTCTTGGGAGGAAACCCGTTCCGTGTGATACGGCGTGGTCCCTTGATTTACATAATTTTAAAAACAAAGATCAATAACTGTTTTAGTTCTCACACCAGTCACATGACTGAACTGGAGTTTATTGTTTTAACCTAAACTCTAGGTGCCCTTATTTTGACACGGGCAGCTAGTAGTTTTGGTTTTGCAGATTTATATTCACAGGATCCTGGTTTACATGTGACGAGAAGGAATTTCGCTCGGTCCGAACCAGTCGCTAAACCGATCCAGACCGCTCGAAACGGCCTATCGTTCGAGAACACGACAAAACAGAACGCATACAGAAGAACATTTCACCGTATATTACAACAATGCATCAGATTACAAGAATACACAGAAATATCAGAGATTTAAATTACATTTAAATACAATGCAGCGGAAAATATTACAATACACAACTAGAAGAGATATACGGATACAAAGCTTTCCGGATATCGTTCCAGCTGTAAACCAGGATCCTATGAATATAAATCTGCAAAACCAAAACTACTAGCTGCCCGTGTCAAAATAGGGGCACCCAGAGTTTAGGTTAAAACAATAAACTCCAGGTCAGTCATGTGACTGGTGTGAGAACTAAAAAAGTTATTAATCTTTATTTTCAAAGTTAGGTAAATCAAGGGACCACGCCGTATAACACGGAACGGGTTTCCTCCCAAGAATACCAGTGCATAAAACAAACAGCGCAATGCTAAATAAAGAAAAATGAAGCTGTTATAAGACCCATGTCCTATCACACAATGTAACGCAAGCCGGGGGATAGGGTTTTCCCTTATAACAGCCAAAGAATGCTTGATACGTTTAAAACAAATCATTTGATACTATTATAAGTGCATAGTGTATAAAACAACTTCAAATCATAAGTATCAATCATAGGCGGCATGGGTACCATATATCATGTCACCATACTAGTTTTACAATTAAAACCGCAAATGTCACGTATTTGGAAATAGGATTTCCGTCTATGAACCGAGGCAAAAGATAGTCCTCAACCGATTCGAGACAATCTAGCCCATGTCTCAGGTCCCAGACTCAGGTGGGCCTTGGATCGTCAGGGCCGGTCCACCGATGTGGATTATTATGCCTGAACAATACGTCTCTCCGCCCTATGGGGCGTAAATGAGCCAACAAATGACTCCATCGGACCCGGATCGTCCGATCAAACCGAGGCGCCTCGCAACAGCAACAACAACATAAGTCAAACTCGTCAGGGCGTGTAAAACCACTGACGCCACTTCTAGCTAGAAAGAAACGCAAGTCCTCCCTGAGGTCCGTCTCCCGTTTTTGGTTCATACCGGGTGTGAAACTCGCGAATTCACGTTACACAAAGCTGTGCCACACAGGCTGTGCTTTGATCATCACCACAAGACTTTGCTTTTCAACAGAAGCCTCGATCTATTGCCACTTAGGCATGCCACACAGGCAATTCATTCTATGTGTTTGATATCCATCAGTATATAACCCCTGAGCTCGTACGTCTCAGAGAAGGGCGTTAAGCAAGAGAATAAATTCTCCGCCGCCAAACAGATATATATTTAATAGAAATCAATCACACAGACTAAAATCCAATGTCAGACACACAGTCCATTTACAAGTCCGTTCTGGGTCTGAACGAAACCGGAGGCACCTAGTACCCCGCATACCCATCGATCTCCAAGTACGTCTGTACGATCTCCAACTGTTTCCATCTTCTTGGGTGTACAGCCCAATCAAGATCATCAGTAATCACCCAAACGACGTGAAGACTTCCGGTCTTCGACCACCGTCTTCATCTTCGATACCACGTCGAATCAGTTATTCAGAATGGGATAAACCCGGTCTTTCTGAATAACTCGCGTATATATTATAAAAGTGTTACACAAACACAACATACGCCTCATTCCAATTCAGAATATTCTTTTATTCAAATATTCCTATACTTTGGGGAAAAGTTCCCATTAATTTTATCCAAGATAAATTCTTTAAATTTATTCTTTAATCTCCTTTGAATATCAATTCAAACTAGTCGGGATTAGCGAACCACACCGAAGAAATCATTTATTTTATTTCCCAATCCCAACCTATTCATCCCATGAAGTAAAACTGGTTATACTTCATATCTAACACCACGGTGTTATCGGTAAATTCAATTACCATTTCACGTTCAAATCTAATTAAAGATTTAACTATCGTCTGGAGTAAAACTGGTGATACTCCATTCTCGATCTTTTCAATCTAATTAAAGATTCATTAAAACTCCACTTAGTTTTAATCGTTATCTGGGTTAAAGAATCAGTGTCATTTAAAACACGATTCGCGATAAACCCAAAATCACATTCCATTAATTACCGGGTTAAAGAATAAGTGTTATTTAAAACACTGTTCACGATAAACCCAAAAATCAATACCAATTCAATTCCAATTAAATATCATTTAATTTGTACACTTCATTAAATCTAAATAAAAAGATTTAATCTTTTCTCAACTGGGTTCAAGAACAGTGTTAGTGAAGACACCATTCACGACAAACCCAAATCACATTTGATATTCAATACAAGGCTCTGAATAGAAAATATACCGGCTTATATTCAATATCAAATTCTACGACTAACAAAGGTCGTATTGGAAATAACGATATAAATATATATCTTTCAAATTTCCATAACAACATCTGTATAATCATGAATTCCAACATCGAAATATTCCGAAGACAATTTCGATTCAAATCCACTCCAATGCAATCATTGGAAATTCTGGTTATTTTCAAAACCCTTTTCAAATTCAATTTATTTATTTAAAAATAAATAGAATTATATTTCTAGTTCAAAACTAGTTCATTTCGATAAAAATCTATTTTTATCTTTTCAAATATGGAGTTTTTCATCCCAATTTTTCCCAAATCATTTCTTATGATTTTACACAAATTATTACTATTTTTAATAAATTTATCAAGGCCTGTACAGTCGATTTCCTTCAACGGCCATCGAACTGCACTTACAGCGACCTTTTTCGAATTTGATTTGGACATAATTCCAAATCCAACCGTTAGATTTCTAATTTCTAATATTCGTTAGAAAGCTCTTTTCGATACGAACCCAACGGTTCCGGTTTTAGGAGAATCCGACGGTCGGATCTCCCGTAATGTCCGTTTGAAATAAATGGTCGAAATTCACGAACTGCCGCGGCGTGGCACGTTCTATTCAGGCCATTATATTATATATATAATATATATAATATACACTTCGTCCATTTCCATTTAAAACGAATTATATAAATAGTTTTAAATTCGTTTCAAAAGCAATTTCAACTTCCTTTTCAATTCAAATCAAAATTGAATTCTTCTTTATAAATTCGTTTTATAATTCATTCCTATTCAATTCAAACTTCAATTCAATTTGAATTCATTTCAATTCACTTTCAATTCAATTCGAATTCGTTTTCAATTCAATTCATTTCGAAATCGTTTTCAATTCAATTCATTTCGGAATCGTTTTCAATTCAATTCATTTCGGAATCGTTTTCAATTCAATTCATTTCGGAATCGTTTTCAATTCAATTCATTTCGGAATCGTTTTCGTCAAAATGGCGTCAATCTAATCAACACAGCATCATATATTGACATTTTCAAATATTCCATTTCGAATATTTCTATTTCAAATATTTCTATTTTAAAACTGGAATGAGGCCCAATCAATTACCATATAAAGTTAATTATATGGATTTTCATACAACACATGTATAATAGCCTTGAAAAATAATCAACCATCAACCAAAGTGCACTACACTGTATAAGCATCAAATATAGATATTTAACGCTTATAACAGCCTGTCAATCAATCGATCGACATATTTAATCAATCAGGATGAGTGAACTTCAAATTTCATCCCAACACCCGTGTGGGGTTTCAAACAATCAAACACAGATTTTATTTGTGCAGTTGGGCGATGTGTGAAATTTATCGACCCAATCAATGTCCTTCAAATAGGTGTACATAAACAAACCGTCCGGTCTGTAGATGAATATTTTATTTATTCACATTCACGTTAAAAATTATATTTTTAACGATAAAACATTTTATTTCAACCTATGAACTTCTATTCAGTTCATTCTTTAAATAAAATGATATTCTTATTTTTCTAACTTATTTTAGAAAATTTCGGCGGCATAACGGCACGATACTAGAAACGGGACAAGGCCTAGCCTTATCCCCAGTCTAGTGAAGGCCCACGCCATTCACATATCCATCAATCCACTTAATTTCACCAAACAATTCAATTTCAAAACAAATAATCTAACCAACTACACAACCAAACAATTTAACAAACAAGCCATCCATGGTCTGTGGATGACGGGTGTCGGGTGCTACTAAGCACCGTCTGCATCCTAGTATATAAATATATCTAGAAAAGAAATTGAAAGGTGAGAAATTCTCACTTATAGCTATCCTAGCTCCACGGCACTTCTTTTGCAGAATTCTTCGTCGCTCTCGCCTTCTTATCACCTTCGTTGCCCATATTCACTACATATGTAAAAATCGAATTTTTACTTCGCTATTCAATATATAAAAATTGAATTTTTAATTCGAAGTTCAATATATAAAAATCATATTTTTATCGCTAACTTCATATTGTGAAAATAGAATTTTCAAAAATATATATTTCGCCTTTATAAAAAATAAAGTTTATATTTTCCTCGAAGTAAAAATCATATTTTTACTTCACTACTCATATCAAAATATCGTCTTTGCTTTATAAAAAATATCGTCTTTGCTTTATAAAAAAAATCTCGTCTTAGCTTTATAAAAAATATAGTTTTAGCCTTATAAAAAATATAGTTTTAGCCTTATAAAAAATATAGTTTTATATGTAAAATAAAATAAAATAAAACATAAAAGAAAATGGGAAAAACTGACCTTGCCTTAAGGAGAGGGGGGGAGGGGTAGCTGCGTCGAGTTCTCAGTCGAAGGGGGGATCCACGTTCGGCTTCAGGTGGTGTTGGAGGGGAGCAGACCATCGGAGTAGTGGGGTGCAGGCAGTTTTAGGGTTTGGGCTGCGATTGGGTGGCGCGAGGGGTGGTTCAGGTGGCGGGGGAAGGCGTGCTAGGCGAGGTGGTCGTTGGTGGGCCCTTCACGGCGGCTAGGGTGGTCGGTTTTAGGGTTAACGCGAGGAGGAGGGCCGAGAAGGTGGAGGGTGCTCGATCTTCGAGATGGAGGGGAGGGTGGCCAGCCGGCTGAACGGCGACGGACTGGGGAGAGGCGCAGGCGGAGGAAGGGGGACCACGGTGGTTGGGCGACGGGTTTTCTCCGTTTTTTTTTTTCATTTCGATTATTTTGAAGTCAACGGTAAGAGGAGGGGTGTTTAAGGGAGATTATATAATATAATATATATTTAATTATATTTTAATTTGTAAAAGTAACTTTTTATTTTCAACTCGAAATCAAACCCACCGACTGTCGTCCCTCGGGTAATATCCCCATTCCGAACCCAATGGGATATGTATCGCAAGCTGATTCGACTGTTTGAATCAGTTTCCATTAAATTTACATTTAAATCACTTTATTGAATTTTAAACGTACATTTCAAATTACCGGGGTCACATACTAACTAGAAAAATTCTATAAAAATATTTTCTAGCTTCGTATTGACGATATGGTCCTATCAAAACTAGTTTCGTCGAATTCTGAGACTGTTTGAAAAATGGCCAATTTCCAGTCGATTAAAATCAACTGAAACTGGTCAAACGCGTTTTCCTTCGCCACGCTCACATATTGATTCGAAAAATTATGAAATTTGGAATCTAGCAATAACTTAACATCACGGACCCAACAAAACTGGTTTCGTCGAAATCCGAGGTCGTTTGCAAAATTGCTATTTTTAAGGGCCTTATATATATAAAAATATATATAAATTCCACAGCGACTATTTCTAATTTTAAACTGGACATATCTTATCATTTCTAAGATGAAATCTCAGTTTGTTAACTTCGTTACAAAGATATAGTTATACAGATTCAAATATTTCTTGTTTCGTTCAATTTTGACTTATATTGAATTTTGTATATTCATTTGAAATTAGAAATCGAATTTTCGAACTACCGCGCCATTTTCAATTCCTTTTATAATTATATATAATTATTATATATTCTAACGACGATGTATATAATATATACGTTCTAATTATATTCAAAATAAATTTCTCATCGATATTATTTAAAATAATTCATTTTAAATATTCAAAATTCGCTAAAATTGCCAAAATAAAAATTTCAAACTGGCTCGCATTTTACGGGTTGTTACAATCTCCCCCACTTAAAACTTTTCGTCCCCGAAAAGGAACAAAGTCGAAAGTGGTTTGATTAATCAACTCTTCGCTCGATCTGGCTTTCCTTCTCCAACTTTTCAGTTTCTGAGAATTTTCAAAATTTCAAAAATTTGGCTAACACCCTAAATTTTCGAAAAATTTCGCCATAACCTCCCCTGCACCGGGAACATCGGGGAATTTCAAATAGCTTCCCCGGTCCTTCAGATCTCAAAAAGAAAAAGAAAAAGCCAAGCGGCTAGCCAATAGGCTCATAAAATCATCATCACCCAAACAAAACAGTAAATTATGTAGTAAACATGTACCTATTTGTCGGGCAAACAAATTTTATTCTTTGGCTCTAGCCTCCTTGCTATGACCTGTTCAATGATATATATTTATATGCAAGCAAATGCAACCAATTTTCAATACAATCCAATATTTGATTCAATTAGGCTAAATGGTTCAAAATTAGCAAACAAATAAACAAACAACCCAAACATCAATCAACTAGTTGATTTAACGTTTCAAATCCATAATTTTGATACATATACAGAAAATCTTGTTTTTGATGCCAATTCACAACAAAGTGTTCTAGCTATATAAGATTTGGTTCTCACACCAGTCTAATGGAAATATATAGATATCACACTTTCGTCACTCGAAAATAAATGCTGGTGATGGTATACTTCATCATCAGGACCATGTCCGGGCGACTAGAGTGTGATTCTATATCTATCCAATATATTTAAAATTTCGAATACACGCGGATCAGACGTATACGCAAAATCTATATATACTGGATTGTCCATATCAATATAAATAGATAATCAAATACGATTAAGTGATTTAGATTTTTAAAACTAAATTTGTTTTCGTTTGAAAAATATACTCTTCACACTCGTTCTAGGATACTACTGATCCCATCTCTAACGAGTCATTCTCATTGGATATTACTAATCCAATATCTGATGAATTCTTTCGTATGGTTCTAATGTGCCTTGTTCTCTGAGCTTTGTAAACCAAAGCTCTGATACCAACTGTGACGAGAAGGAATTTCGCTCGGTCCGAACCAGTCGCTAAACCGATCCAGTCCGCTCGAAACGGCCTATCGTTCGAGAACACGACAAAACAGAACACATACAGAAGAACATTTCACCGTATATTACAACAATGCATCAGATTACAAGAATACACAGAAATATCAGAGATTTAAATTACATTTAAATACAATGCAGCGGAAAATATTACAATACACAACTAGAAGAGATATACGGATACAAAGCTTTCCGGATATCGTTCCAGCTGTAAACCAGGATCCTTTGAATATAAATCTGCAAAAACAAAACTACTAGCTGCCCGTGTCAAAATAGGGGCACCCAGAGTTTAGGTTAAAACAATAAACTCCAGGTCAGTCATGTGACTGGTGTGAGAACTAAAACAGTTATTAATCTTTATTTTCAAAGTTAGGTAAATCAAGGGACCACGCCGTATAACACGGAACGGGTTTCCTCCCAAGAATACCAGTGCATAAAACAAACAGCGCAATGCTAAATAAAGAAAAATGAAGTTGTTATAAGACCCATGTCCTATCACACAATGCAACGCAAGCCGGGGGATAGGGTTTTCCCTTATAACAGCCAAAGAATGCTTGATACGTTTAAAACAAATCATTTGATACTATTATAAGTGCATAGTGTATAAAACAACTTCAAATCATAAGTATCAATCATAGGCGGCATGGGTACCATATATCATGTCACCATACTAGTTTTACAATTAAAACCGCAAATGTCACGTATTTGGAAATTGGATTTCCGTCTATGAACCGAGGCAAAAGATAGTCCTCAACCGATTCGAGACAATCTAGCCCATGTCTCAGGTCCCAGACTCAGGTGGGCCTTGGATCGTCAGGGCCGGTCCACCGATGTGGATTATTATGCCTGAACAATACGTCTCTCCGCCCTATGGGGCGTAAATGAGCCAACAAATGACTCCATCGGACCCGGATCGTCCGATCAAACCGAGGCGCCTCGCAACAGCAACAACAACATAAGTCAAACTCGTCAGGGCGTGTAAAACCACTGACGCCACTTCTAGTTAGAAAGAAACGCAAGTCCTCCCTGAGGTCCGTCTCCCGTTTTTGGTTCATACCGGGTGTGAAACTCGCGAATTCACGTTACACAAAGCTGTGCCACACAGGCTGTGCTTTGATCATCACAACAAGACTTTGCTTTTCAACAGAAGCCTTGATCTATTGCCACTTAGGCATGCCACACAGGCAATTCATTCTATGTGTTTGATATCCATCAGTATATAACCCCTGAGCTCGTACGTCTCAAAGAAGGGCGTTAAGCAAGAGAATAAATTCTCCGCCGCCAAACAGATATATATTTAATAGAAATCAATCACACAGACTAAAATCCAATGTCAGACACACAGTCCATTTACAAGTCCGTTCTGGGTCTGAACGAAACCGGAGGCACCTAGTACCCCGCATACCCATCGATCTCCAAGTACGTCTGGACGATCTCCAACTGTTTCCATCTTCTTGGTTGTACAGCCCAATCAAGATCATCAGTAATCACCCAAACGACGTGAAGACTTCCGGTCTTCGACCACCGTCTTCATCTTCGATACCACGTCGAATCAGTTATTCAGAATGGGTTAAACCCGGTCTTTCTGAATAACTCGCGTATATATTATAAAAGTGTTACACAAACACAACATACGCCTCATTCCAATTCAGAATATTCTTTTATTCAAATATTCCTATACTTTGGAGAAAAGTTCCCATTAATTTTATCCAAGATAAATTCTTTAAATTTATTCTTTAATCTCCTTTGAATATCAATTCAAACTAGTCGGGATTAGCGAACCACACCGAAGAAATCATTTATTTTATTTCCCAATCCCAACCTATTCATCCCATGAAGTAAAACTGGTTATACTTCATATCTAACACCACGGTGTTATCGGTAAATTCAATTACCATTTCACGTTCAAATCTAATTAAAGATTTAACTATCGTCTGGAGTAAAACTGGTGATACTCCATTCTCGATCTTTTCAATCTAATTAAAGATTCATTAAAACTCCACTTAGTTTTAATCGTTATCTGGGTTAAAGAATCAGTGTCATTTAAAACACGATTCGCGATAAACCCAAAATCACATTCCATTAATTATCGGGTTAAAGAATAAGTGTTATTTAAAACACTATTCACGATAAACCCAAAAATCAATACCAATTCAATTCCAATTAAATATCATTTAATTGGTACACTTCATTAAATCTAAATAAAAAGATTTAATCTTTTCTCAACTGGGTTCAAGAACAGTGTTAGTGAAGACACCATTCACGACAAACCCAAATCACATTTGATATTCAATACAAGGCTCTGAATAGAAAATATACCGGCTTATATTCAATATCAAATTCTACGACTAACAAAGGTCGTATTGGAAATAACGATATAAATATATATCTTTCAAATTTCGATAACAACATCTGTATAATCACGAATTCCAACATCGAAATATTCCGAAGACAATTTCGATTCAAATCCACTCCAATGCAATCATTGGAAATTCTGGTTATTTTCAAAACCCTTTTCAAATTCAATTTATTTATTTAAAAATAAATAGAATTATATTTCTAGTTCAAAACTAGTTCATTTCGATAAAAATCTATTTTTATCTTTTCAAATATGGAGTTTTTCATCCCAATTTTTTCCAAATCATTTCTTATGATTTTACACAAATTATTACTATTTTTAATAATTTTATCAAGGCCCGTACAGTCGATTTCCTTCAACGGCCATCGAACTGCACTTACAGCGACCTTTTTCGAATTTGATATGGACATAATTCCAAATCCAACCGTTAGATTTCTAATTTCTAATATTCTCTAGAAAGCTCTTTTCGATACGAACCCAACGGTTCCGGTTTTAGGAGAATCCGACGGTCGGATCTCCCGTAATGTCCGTTTGAAATAAATGGTCGAAATTCACGAACTGCCGCGGCGTGGCACGTTCTATTCAGGCCATTATATTATATATATAATATATATAATATACACTTCGTCGATTTCAATTTAAAACGAATTATATAAATAGTTTTAAATTCGTTTCAAAAGCAATTTCAACTTCCTTTTCAACTCAAATCAAAATTGAATTCTTCTTTATAAATTCGTTTTATAATTCATTCCTATTCAATTCAAACTTCAATTCAATTTGAATTCATTTCAATTCACTTTCAATTCAATTCGAATTCGTTTTCAATTCAATTCATTTCGAAATCGTTTTCAATTCAATTCATTTCGAAATCGTTTTCAATTCAATTCATTTCGAAATCGTTTTCAATTCAATTCATTTCGAAATCGTTTTCAATTCAATTCATTTCGGAATCGTTTTCAATTCAATTCATTTCGGAATCGTTTTCAATTCAATTCATTTCGGAATCGTTTTCAATTCAATTCATTTCGGAATCGTTTTCAATTCAATTCATTTCGGAATCGTTTTCAATTCAATTCATTTCGGAATCGTTTTCGTCAAAATGGCGTCAATCTAATCAACACGGCTTCATAAATTGAGATTTTCAAATATTCCATTTCGAATATTTCTATTTCAAATATTTCTATTTTAAAACTGGAATGAGGCCCAATCAATTACCATATAAAGTTAATTATATGGATTTTCATACAACACATGTATAATAGCCTTGAAAAATAATCAACCATCAACCAAAGTGCACTACACTGTATAAGCATCAAATATAGATATCTAACGCTTATAACAGCTTGTCAATCAATCGATCGACATATTTAATCAATCAGGATGAGTGAACTTCAAATTTCATCCCAACGCCCGTGTGGGGTTTCAAACAATCAAACACAGATTTTATTTGTGCAGTTGGGCGATGTGTGAAATTTATCGACCCAATCAATGTCCTTCAAATAGGTGTACATAAACAAACCGTCCGGTCTGTAAATGAATATTTTATTTATTCACATTCACGATAAAAATTATATTTTTGACGATAAAACATTTTATTTCAACCTATGAACTTTTATTCAGTTCATTCTTTAAATAAAATGATATTCTTATTTTTCTAACTTATTTTACAAAATTTCGGCGGCATAACGGCACGATACTAGAAACGGGACAAGGCCTAGCCTTATCCCCGGTCTAGTGAAGGCCCACGCCATTCACATATCCATCAATCCACTTAATTTCACCAAACAATTCAATTTCAAAACAAATAATCTAACCAACTACACAACCAAACAATTTAACAAACAAGCCATCCATGGTCTGTGGATGACGGGTGTCGGGTGCTACTAAGCACCGTCTGCATCCTAGTATATAAATATATCTAGAAAAGAAATTGAAAGGTGAGAAATTCTCACTTATAGCTATCCTAGCTCCACGACACTTCTTTTGCAGAATTCTTCGTCGTTCTCGCCTTCTTATCACCTTCGTTGCCCGTATTCACTGCATATGTAAAAATGGAATTTTTACTTCGCTATTCAATATATAAAAATTGAATTTTTAATTCGAAGTTCAATATATAAAAATCATATTTTTATCGCTAACTTCATATTGTGAAAATAGAATTTTCAAAAATATATATTTCGCCTTTATAAAAAATAAAGTTTATATTTTCCTCGAAGTAAAAATCATATTTTTACTTCACTACTCATATCAAAATATCGTCTTTGCTTTATAAAAAATATTGTCTTTGCTTTATAAAAAAAATCTCGTCTTAGCCTTATAAAAAATATAGTTTTAGCCTTATAAAAAATATAGTTTTAGCTTTATAAAAAATATAGTTTTATATGTAAAATAAAATAAAATAAAACATAAAAGAAAATGGGAAAAACTGACCTTGCCTTAAGGAGAGGGGGGGAGGGGTTGATGCGTCGAGTTCTCAGTCGAAGGGGGGATCCACGTTCGGCTTCAGGTGGTGTTGGAGGGGAGCAGACCATCGGAGCAGTGGGGTGCGGGCAGTTTTTGGGTTTGGGCTGCGATTGGGTGGCGCGAGGGGTGGTTCAGGTGGCGGGGGAAGGCGTGCTAGGCGAGGTGGTCGTTGGTGGGCCCTTCACGGTGGCTAGGGTGGTCGGTTTTAGGGTTAACGCGAGGAGGAGGGCCGGGAAGGTGGAGGGTGCTTGATCTTCGAGATGGAGGGGAGGGTGGCCAGCCGGCTGAACGGCGACGGACTGGGGAGAGGCGCAGGCGGAGGAAGGGGGACCACGGTGGTTGGGCGACGGGTTTTCTCCGTTTTTTTTTTCATTTCGATTATTTTGAAGTCAACGGTAAGAGGAGGGGTGTTTAAGGGAGATTATATAATATAATATATATTATATTATATTTTAGTTTCTAAAAGTAACTTTTTATATTCAACTCGAAATCAAACCCACCGACTGTCGTCCCTAGGGTAATATCCCCATTCCGAACCCAATGGGATATGTATCGCAAGCTGATTCGACTGTTTGAATCAGTTTCCGTTAAATTTACATTTAAATCACTATATTGAATTTTAAACGTACATTTCAAATTACCGGGGTCACATACTAACTAGAAAATTCTATAAAAATATTTTCTAGCTTCGTATTGACGATACGGTCCTATCAAAAATAGTTTCGTCGAATTCTGAGACTGTTTGAAAAATGGCCAATTTCCAGTCGATTAAAATCAACTGAAACTGGTCAAACGCGTTTTCCTTCGCCACGCTCACATATTGATTCGAAAAATTATGAAATTTGGAATCTAGCAATAACTTAACATCACGGACCCAACAAAACTGGTTTCGTCGAAATCCGAGGTCGTTTGCAAAATTGCTATTTTTAAGGGCCTTATATATATAAAAATATATATAAATTCCACAGCGACTATTTCTAATTTTGAACTGGACATATCTTATCATTTCTAAGATGAAATCTCAGTTTGTTAACTTCGTTACAAAGATATAGTTATACAGATTCAAATATTTCTTGTTTCGTTCAATTCTGACTTATATTGAATTCTGTATATTCATTTGAAATTAGAAATCGAATTTTCGAACTACCGCGCCATTTTCAATTCCTTTTATAATTATATATAATTATTATATATTCTAACGACGACGTATATAATATATACGTTCTAATTATATTCAAAATAAATTTCTCGTCGATATTATTTAAAATAATTCATTTTAAATATTCAAAATTCGCTAAAATTGCCAAAATAAAAATTTCAAACTGGCTCGCATTTTACGGGTTGTTACATTACAGCTGGAATGATATCCGGAAAGCTTTGTATCCGTATATCACTTCTAGTTGTGTATTGTATTATTTTCCACTGCTATGTATTTAAATGTAATTTAAATCTCTGATATTTCTGTGTAATAATCATTTATACTCTGTAAATTCTTGTAATCTGATGCATTGTTGTAATTTATAGTGAAATGTTCTTCCGTCTGCGTTCTGATTTGTCGTGTTCTCAAACGATAGGGCGTTTCGAGCGGTCTGGGTCGGTTTAGCGACTGGTTCGGACCGAGCGAAATTCCTTGCTCGTCACAGTCTGTTTTGTTAAGTATTAAGAGGAGTAGGGGTAGTTTAAGCATATTAGGGGTAGATCGACAAATATGAAAGATGATGAATCGTTTTGATTGGGTGCTGCAAAACCCAACCCTTCACAGTAGTTAAACAATAGGGATAATTGTTGTAATTAAGGGCTATTTAGAGAATTATTCATATAATTAAAAAGAAGGGTTATTTGGAAGTATTATGAACAACAGGGGTAGTTTAAGCAAAGGTTGGGTAGATCGACAAATATGAAAGATGATGAATCGTTTGGATTGGGTGCTGCAAAAACCAACCCTTCACAGTAGTGAAAAAATAGGGGTTATTGCTGGAAGTGAGGCCTATTTAGAGAATTAGGGATATGATTAAAAAGAAGGGCTGGTTTATTCTTGTTTAGTGCTAATAAATGTCATATATAGGTATTTTATCATGTTTAAACGATAATTGAATTGATTTCAGAACATCATGCATTTATCATCATATAGGAGGAAAATGGTCATTTTTTTGCTTATATTATTTGGAGAATGTTTACTTGGACATTTTTTATATTTTTGCAGAAATTGGATGCATGTAGAAGAGGACTTCATAAAAACGTATATGCATACAAAAAAAGGGAAATCAATCAATGGAAAGGGAATCAATTAAAAAGGAGGAAATCAATGCCTTTCCAAAAAAGATGAAAGAGGGAATCAATTCAAATAGAGAATTAACTGTGGACCCTATTTATTCTCCTTCCTTCTTTAGTGGAGACACAAAATTAGGGCTTCATGAATCATTATTGCTAAAAGACAAAATGAAGCTCAAAGAGGGGCCATTTTGGGTAGCACGCTAAAAGTCACATTAGGGTTTCACTCATGTATAAATAACCCATGTATGTTAATGTAAAAGGGGTCTTGGATTTTTAGTTTAGAGAGAGGCTAAAAACAAAACCTCTATTTTTCTGCCATGACTTCTTAGCCATTTCTTGAGACAACCCCAAACCCCGTACTGACGGTGGCAAGGATAATCCGTGGAATATAACACAGAAATAGATAATAGCAGAACAAAAATAAATAAATACACTAGATAATGAACAATAGAATATACTGTATAGAAGTAATCATCAGAGTTACACGGTATACAGGATCATACTTAGTACAAATACAGTTCAACTATACATATATGTCTACAGCGGAAAAACAAACATAATGTACAATAGGAGCTGAACAACATAAAAAGAGATAAATGATATAATCCATCTTCAGCTCCAGCAATCCAGAAAGAACCAGTTAAACCTGAATACAAGGCTGTCCGTGTAGAAAAAGGGGCACCCGAGTATGAAAGTGAAACAAACTACGAGTCAGTCATGGGACTGGTATGAGAAATCTACTCAACACATATATATAATTTGGCTAATCACAGGACCACGCCACTTTCGTGGAACGGGTTTTCTCCATTGGATTGCCGATGCTTTAAAACAAATCTTTCTTTTAAACAACGCAATGTATTTTATAAAAATGAAGCCATTATAAGACTTAGTTCCCATCACACAATGCAACGCAAACCGGAGGATAGAGTTTTTACCTTATAACGGCCAAGATATGCTTGATACGAATAAAACAAAGACATTTGATATTATTGCAAGTGTTTATATGTTTTGAAAACAATTTTAAATCATAACTATCAATCATAGACGACATTAATGCCCCATACCACTATGTCGCCATATATAGGTATACAATCAAAACCGCACGATGTCGAATTTGGAAATTGGATTTCCGTCATGAACCAAGGGAAAAGATAGTCCTTACCGAATTCGTGACTCTCTAGCCCGAGCCACAGGACCCAGACTCAGGTGGGCCCTTGGAGCGACAGTGCCGGTCCACCGATGTTGATTAAAATGCATGAACAATACGTTTCCCCGCCCTTTGGGGCATAAACGAGCCAACGAATGACTCCATCGGACCCGTATCGTCCGATCAAACCGAGGCGCCACGCAATAGCAACAACCACATAGGTGAAAAGTATATATAAATGTCAGGGCTGGTAGGTCACTGATACCACCCTAGCTAGAAAGAAACGCATGCCCTCCCTGAGGTCCTTCTCTCGTTTCTGGTTCATACCGAAGAGTGAGGCTCGCGATTCCACGTTATACCCAAAGCTACGCCAAACAGGCGGTTCTTTGATCATCACCACAAGACTTTACTTTTCAACAGAAGCCCTGATCATTTGCCACTTAGGCATGCCACACTAGCAATTCATGCCATGCGACAGATGTCCATCGATATACAACTTCTGAGCCCGTGCGTTCCAGAGAAGGGCGTTAAGCAAAAGAATAAATTCTCCGCCGCCAAACAGATGTATATTTAATAGAGATCAATCAACACAGAATAAAATCCAATGTCAGACACACAGTCCATTTACAAGTCCGTTCTAGGTCTGAACGAAACAAGAGGCACTAAATACCTCACAAACCGATCGATCACCACGTACGTCTGGACGATCACCACTCATTATCCATATTTCGGGATGCCTCCCAATCAGGACCTCGGTTACCATCCAAACGAGGTGAAGATCTCCGGTTTTCGACCATCGTCTTCATCTTCGACTTTCAATCGTCGGTCAATTATTTGAAATGAGAATTAACTCGGCCTTTTCAAATAATTCACGTATATTTAGAATTTAAAATCAATTTATTTCAATGGTTAAATCATTCGACAACAACAATTTTGTTCTTTAATGTAATTTTCAAACCAAACACATTCAACCATCAAATACCACATAAATCGAGCAAATTCAGTTTATTTCCATTCTATATTGTTTATGATATTTTATAACGATTTATCGCTATTTTTATTTATTTTGAAATAGCCAATTTATTCAAAACGACGCTTCGGGCCATAGCGCGGCCGTGGCGCTGTTTTTCTTCAGATTTGATTTACACATATCTGAAAATCTAACCGTTGGATCTTCACAAAATTTACATCATTAGAAAGGTCTTTTCAAAATGAATCCAACGGTTCCAGTTTCGGGAAAAATCCGACGGTCGGATCTCCCGGTACAATCGTTTGAAGATTCGATTTCAAAATACGAACTACAGCGTCGTTATTCGATTAAATATAATTATATTTATATATATATAAATATAAATATAATCGTTTCTGGCACTGTTTTTCTTCAGATTTGAATTAAACATTCCAGACAATCCAACCGTTGGATTTTTACAAAGTTGGTGCCGTTGGAAAGATATTTCCAAGGCGAACCCAACGGTTGCAGTTTCGGGAAAATCCAATGGTCGGATTTCCCACACTAGTTGTTTGAAATCACGGTTTCAAAACACGAACTGCACGGCCACGTTTCGTTTTAAATTTATTTTTATTTATATTTTTATATAAATATAGTTCATTCAACAATTTCAATATCGTTTTCACTTCAAATATTTCACTAACGCCTTTAAATTTTGGAAAATTTCGCCATAACCTCCTTTGTACGGGAGGGGCTGGGAAAATTCTCAAATAGCCACACGGGCGCCTCATGTCAAAAAGAAAAACAAAAAGCCAAGCGGCTAGCCAACAGGCTCATAAAATCATCACCCAAACAAAACAGCAAATGTGTACCTATTTGTCGGGCACAAAATTTTATTCCTCTTCTCTAGCCCCTTTTGCTATAACCTGTTCAATAAATACGCATGTAAATATATACAATTCTTATCACTTATCATTTTCCATTCATCTTCAGATTTGATTCCATTTGGTTTAAAGACACCATTCATTCAAATGTTGCATGCATAGGCAAAAATCATATCATTAGCTAATTAATGAATATTTCGACTCATGCATATTTATTTGAACGAGTTGCTATTTTTAACACTTCACATTTCAACAAATCATATATATAATAAAAATGTTATTTTTATTGTAAAAAAATTCATTTCAAAACACTATTATTTTATATAGTTTGTATAGGTGATAAAAATAGGATTTTTCTTATAAAACAATTTCTTTTAAAACGAGATTATTTTACATAGTCCATATAGTTGATAAAAGGTGATTTTTATTATGAAACAATTTATTTCAAAATATGAATACCATTCAACACATGAATTTCAATTCAACGAATGAATATCAATTCAACACCTGAAGGTTTTTTATAGTTTCTATGTATAGATAAAAATGTGATTTTTATATTTAAAACACGAATATCATTCAACACATGAATTTCTAATCAACGAACGAATATCGATTCAACACATGACGGTTTTCTATTCAACGAATAAATATAGTTTCAGCAAATGAAAATAATTCAAACACATGAATATTATTCAAAATTTCGGCAGCATAACGGCAGGGTAGTTAAAACCGGGACCGTCCCTAGTACGGCTCCTCGCTCTACCTTAAAACCTCGCGGTTTTTGACAATGGGGATCATGCATCTAGTTCGCACGCAGGCGGCATGTATATATTTATTTCATTTCCACAAACTAATCCTATGTGGTTCCAACCAAATATTTCTCAACCACAAATGGGTATTTTTCAACCACAATCAATCAATATCAACCACAAACAATCCCAAACAACCATTCGCTATTAATCAATTTTCACACCAATCACAACCAATAAATATCGTCCTAGGTTTGTGGACGAGGGGCGTATATATATATATATATATATATATATATATATATATATATATATATATATATATAGCAATTCACTTCTATTTCATCACATATATATATTATTTTTACAACGCATATACAACTTATACATCGAATTTACGACTTATACAACGCTTATACATGAGGTGTACAACGCTTATATAACTCATACATCGTATATATAATTTATACATCGTCGTTTTCCATATCGTTTATAAATTAGAAATCTCATATTGGGTTCCACTCCACCAAAAATAGAAGAAGGCTCAGAAAAATATGCGGTCTCTTCTAAAATGCAGAAGACGTCCACATGAGTCCACTGTCTCTTGTTTCACATAATTTAGACCAAATAGCAAAAAGATATGATTTTTCAAAGTTTGCAACGGTTTTAAACTGTTAAAATCAGTTTTTAAATTAAACAGCTGTTACCTTTCAGAAATCTTCAAAACTAGGTTTGAAGTTTTCGTGCAATCCGTGAATCGATAGCTCGATCGGGCTATGCCGTGTCGAAGAGGGAGGAGAGAGCTTCCAGTGCAGGGGGTGCAGTGGCGTTCGATCGCCTGAGGCGGCGGCGGCGACTTGAACGTCGCGACTTCGGGGACCCGTAACTCGAAGAATACTCAATGAAAAAATCCAAACTTTATATGGATTTGAAGATCTCTCCGAGCTCTACAAAATCTTCAACTGGAGGAGGGGATAATTTTGCGTGGATTGATCGGAAAATGAGGGGGAAGGTTTTGAACGGTTTTCGCCTACGATCGGGGAGAAAGAAACGAGAGATTTTCTTTTTTTCTCTTTTTTAAAAAAAAAATTCTGATTGGCCGGTGGAGTTTTAAAGGGGTTTTCTGACACGACCGCCAATCAAAACCCAACAATTGTCGTCCCTAGCGTTTTACCCCCATTCCGAACACAATGGGATATGTTTCGTAGGCCCATTCGACTATTTCAGTCAGGTTTCCTTCAAATTAAAATATATTACATTCAATATTCAATTTGAATGTACATTTCAATTTGCCAAGGCCACAAACTGATTCGAAAAATTCCAGAAAAATAAATCTAGCTATGTTTTGACGATACGGTCCTAACAAAACTAGTTTCATCGAATTTTGAGACCGTTTGCAAAAAGGCCCATTTCTGTTCGATCCAATTTAACTTTAATTGACCAAAACACGTTTTCCTTTGCCATGCTCACAAATTAGCTTCAAAAATTACGAAATTTGAAACCTAGCAATAACTTCACATCCTGGATCCAACAAAGTGGTTTCGTCAAATTCCGAGGTCGTATGCAAAATGGCCAATTTCAAGGGCTATATGAATTCCATAGCGACCTTTCTGAAAATTCATTTGGCCCTAACTTTTGATTCCCACTATGAAAATTCGATTTTTCAGATTTGTTAGAAAGGTATTTACTAACATATTTAAATATTTTTGGTTTCACTAAAATCCGTTTTGTTTTGCACCCGGTACAGTCTGACAAAGTTTGAATTCAATTTTTGAAACTGCTGCGCCTTTTCAGGCCTTGTTTATAATTATAATTAATTATATTCATTTTCAAATGTGGATTCAAACTCCATTTTCATTGCTATTTTTTAAAATATTTATTTTAAATATTTAAAATCCATTATTTTAGCCAATTTAAAAATTTTAAATTGGTTCAGATTTTCTGGGTCGTTACATTTCTTTTTTGTAATCTATTGCTTTAATGCAATATTAATTTGTTGTTTTTCATTTTCATGTTATTTTCTCTTTTGCAAGTAGAATAGATTTTTATCTTTATTTTCTCTTTATTTTGTTCTCTTTTATAATGAAATATCTTTATGTTATCATTGAATCCATTATGTGAAGCTAAACCCCTTCAATTTAGGGGTAGTGACGCTCTAATGATTCATGAATAATTAACAAAAGAATTTCATATTTCTAACTCTCTTATTTGAGCTTAATCTAAAATTGGATATAGATAAAGTAAAGATTTTATACGTGAAAATTGATAGCACATGTTGGTTGATTATTCCCAAATGTGTTATACTCATATCATTAATAGAATCATACTTTATCACAATCTAATTCATTTTAGAAAAAGAGGTGACATTCAAAGTGAAACCATCCTTGATGTTCTTTGTAGTTAGTGAATATTAACATATAGAACATACTCATAATATTTCATTTTTATTAGAAGTATTATTTTCTATGTGATAATTAGGGATTTAAGTTTGTAATGAAAATTGATGTTTCATGTAGCTTGAATTTCCTAGCATATAAATTATGCTTCTATGAATACAACACTTAATGAGCTAGTTATTAAAGAGAGTTAGAGTCATTTTTTTGTTAATTAGATTGATGTTGATAGTGAATCTACTCCTAAATTGTCTCTTAGTCTCATATTTGTATTCATTTTAACATTATTAGTTTTCTTTTAATTTATAGTCAACAATTTCACAGTTTGGTTTAATTTGATTGAATAGAATTTAAAATTATTCTTTCCCTGAGGATCGACTCGTATTCGCTAACGTACTAACAATTGTACGCCGTGTGCTTGCGGTTTATTTCAATATTCGCGACGATTTTCCAATTCATGGAATATTCGTCGTCGAACAAGTTTTTGGCATCGTTGTCGGGGAGAGATTTTAATTTTAGTTTTATTCTTCGAATTAATTTTCTTGTTTGTTCATTAAAGAAAAAAAATTGTGTGCATATGTGTGTTTGTTTTATTTGATCTCTTTTAAATTGCATTTGTGTGTATTTTGTCAAATTTAATTGTCCCTCTTCGTTTGTTTGTTGTTTCTTAAAAAAGAAAAAAAAACTTACCTTTTTGTTTATAATTTTTTTCCTGTTTTCCCTTCCTTCCATTTATTTCCTCTCTTTTTCTCTCATTTATTTATTTCCTTCCCTTTCTTTCATTACTTCGGGGGAGTTTCATACTTATTTTGATTTTGCATAGAATTTTCTTTTTTGTTTTCAGTAAAAAAAATTTCACAATTTTACTTACTTTTAAATAAGACATAATGGAGTAAGCATATAATTTTGGTCGTTCAATCTAAATATTTGGAAATTTACTTCTCTTAGCGGATAACGAAAGGAAAGTTTGAATTATGATCAAATTTGATGTAACTGGTATATTGGGAAATTCGTAGGTGATGAGTATTAAATGTTTTCTGAATTGTAATCTGATTAAATGAATGGTTGTGTTTGACTACTTGCAATAACACTTAAGATTTTTTAAGTAAAGTTGTGCTAAGATATTCTCGCTTAACTCTGTCTCTTATGTAAAAAAAAAGAAAAAAAAAAGGAAAAAAAAAAAGAAAAAAGAATGTATATATATAATAATAATCCAAGGGTATCCAACATTGCTAGTACATCTCACGTTGGTGTGAAAACCCGCCAAGCTCTTTCCGACACCTTGTTGACAATGTCAGCATTGGTATATCTTGGTCTCATTTTATGAGTTGGACATCTAAGGATTACTGAAATCTTGTTGACAAAGTCAGCGTCGTTCTGCACAATCCGCCAAGCTCTATCCCAAACTCTCACTGTAATAACCCGGAAAACACGGGCCAATTTAAAATGTTTAAATTGGTCATTTCAAAGGAATTTGATCAATTGAAATAGAATATTTCAATAAAATAGTGAATTAGAAATAGTGAGTCAGTTTGAAAATTTGAATTCAAACTTTGACTGACTGTGCAGGGGGGAAAATATAGCGGATTTTTGTGAAACCAAAAATATTTAAATCTGTTTATCAATACCTTTTTAATGAATCTGAAAAATCGAAATTTCATAATGGGAATCAAAAGTTATGGCCGAATGAATTATCAGAATGGCCGCTATATAGAATATATAGCCCTGGAAAATTGATATTTTGCAAACGACCTCGGAATTCGATGAAACCACTTTTGTTGTGTCCGGGATGTCAAATTATTGCTAGGTTTCAAATTTCATAATTTTTGAAGCTAGTATGTAAGCATGGAAAAAGAACATGTGTTTGGTCAATTTCTGTCAAATTGGATCGACCAGAAAATGGCCATTTTTCAAACGATCTCAGAAATCGAAGAAACTAGTCTTGTTGGGACCGTAGGGTCAAAACATAGCGAGATTTATTTTTCTGGAATTTTTCGAATCAGTTTGTGCCCTGGCAAATTGAAATGTACGTTCAGAGTTAAAAATTAAATGTTTTATACTTTAATTAGAAAAATAACTGACTGTACCAGTCGAATTGGCCAACGAAACATATCCCATAGTGTACGGGATTGGGGTATTTAGCTAGAGACGACAGTCAGTGGGTTTGAATTGGGGTTCATATGGGAAAAACCTAATTTTCTGAATAATATATATAACGGCCAATCCGAATTTTTCTTTCATAAATTAAAATAAAAAAAACCCCGCTTCCTTCGAAACGAACGGCGAAACCCGTTCCAAACTTCCCCGATCGATCGCCGCCGCCTCAGCCCCATATCGCTGCCGCCACCACCCAGAATTGAACCGCCTCCTCCTCCTCTTCAAATCCGACCAACCCTCACCCCCCCTCGACCACTGTATCGCCTGAATCGGGCCCAGGAAGTCGCCGACTTCCCAGCGCCGCCCTGATCACCATCGACCACCGAGCAACCCCAAACCGCCACCGATAGGACCGCCTCTCCTTTCTCTTCCACGTCAGCACCTCCGATCGTCCACTCGTGCCTCGATTTTCGCGAAAACCGCAACCCTAGTTTCGAACCACTTAGAAAGGTGAGTCCTTTTTGATGTTTGCACTTTGAAAAATCATATATTTTTGGTGTGTTGACGAAATCGATGGAACAAGAAACATCGGGACCGCAAGGAAGCTCTCTACCACATAGAAGAAGCCGCGGATTTTTCTGAGTCATCTACGATTTTTAGCACTCCGCAAACCAATGTGAGAAATATAAACTAAATGAATTTGATTGGAAAATGTTGTGTATAAATTATCCAAGCGAAATATAAATTACACACGTGTTGTATATCTCATGTACATGCGTGGTGTAAGCTATATAAGCGAATTATGAATTATACACGTATAGAATAATTGATATATGTGTTGAAATGCAAGTGAAATATAGCAATAATATATATATATATATATATATACATACTCCCCTCGTCCACAAACCATGGATAATATTTATTGTTGTGAATTGGTGTGAAATATTAGATGAAAAATACGAATGGTTGAATAATTGTTTGTGGTTGATATTGTTTGGTTGTGGTTGAAAAATACCCATTGGTGATTGAAATGAATTTGAAATATTTGTGGAAATAAAAATAAAACATGTCGACTGTGTGCGAATTTGATGCATGAATCCCCATTTTCAAAAACCGCAAGGTTTTAAGGTAGAGCGAGGAGCCGTACTAGGGACGGTGCTGGTTTTAACTACCCTACCGTTATGCTGCCAAAATTTTGAATAATATTCATTTGTTAGAATTATTTTCATATGTTGAAATTATCTTCATGCGTTGAAATTAAAGTCATATGTTGAAACTATATCCATGTGTGGAATTGTTCTTGTGTTGAAAAGTGATGTGTGAAAATTAAATTCATTTGTGGATGAATGAAGTGTTTAAACAATAAAAATCATATTTTTATAATAAATATGAAGTATGAAAAATATTCGCCTTATATATAAATAGTTTCAACAATAAAAATTTCATCTTTCTTATATGAACAACATATATAAAATATCCATGTGTGGAGGTGCTCATGTGTTGAGAAGTATGTGTATTGGAAAAGTTCATGTGTTGAATAAAAACATCGAACAATAAAAATTACATTTTTATTGAAACTATGAAGTGTTGGAAACATTCAATTGTCGAATAAATATTTTAAATGATAAAAATATCATTTTTATCATATATGTTGTAACACCCCACCTCCGTTAAGGTCACTCACAAAGGGAATGCCTTAACTTTGGTGGAGCATTTTAGTAAACAGAACAGAAACTTACAAGACAGATAAAACAGTACTTGAGAAATTATAACTTTATTACAGCGGAAACAGAAATTAATATGGTTACATCCTTTCAAATTTCAGAATTCAAGTACAAAATATCAGTCTTGTACAAAAGCCTTCAAAATGCATGGTTTAAAATCATAATCCCCATGGAACGGAAGCTATACAGAGCCAAGCCATACTTTAAGCACTTCAAGCAAAGAGAAATCCGGATCAAGCTAAAGTATTCCCTCCTTGGATAACCTGGGGGGGAAACGGAAGAAAGGAGGCGAAACAACAAGGGTCAGACAAAAAGTCTGGCAAGTCCAGTGACTTTCAGCATATGAACAGATAATAATAATATGATATGAACATAAAACTGGAAGTGAGATAACTGTAACAGGTGTAGCAGATATAACAGAAAAACAGAATGATATAAACTATTGTTTTACACTTCTCCGCACTAATACTAGTATAGCAGAATTAGGTGTCACCCTAATGTCTAAACTGAAACGGAAACGGGTACAGAATAATTTAACAGAAACAGGATGCTAATAATGGGCCTTTACTACCCGATCAGAAACAGACAAAAGCAAAAACAGATTAATCCCTACGGAAACAGAATGTAGATTTAGGTGTACACTAGTAATGGGCCTTTACCACCCGAACAGACGGTACCACGCAAAACCAGACAGGTGTTACCACCCAACAGAAACAGACGGTACCAACAGAAACAGACAGAACTAAGTGTACCCTAAAACCCTACCCAAGCGATCGGCTCCCTAATACATAAATATCCTGTGTCGGCCCCACAGTAGGGTGTATCACTCCCTAAAGTGACAACCAATTGGCACAGACCTATTTACAGATGTCACGGCGTCTTACATCCTCAGAGGCAGACCGGGATCCATGCACGCACATGACCCGGTTGGAACGCACCATCAACACCCCTCGCCATTATCAGAATGAACCACTTATAATTAGTTCAGTAAGCGTGCCCGGACCCTACCTACTGTTGGGTCAAAGTTTTGATACCAGAAAGGGTTACTGACTAATATGGGTCCCAAACAACAGATGACACAAGTAATTCCCCTCCTAACCTTGTGTCCCCAGACTAACAGATTTCATATTTATTTGTTTACAAGTTCAGACATACAGAATTCAGATTTACTAGTTCACAGATTAAGTTAACAAGTTTTCAGACTAACAGATCAGATGTACAGATTTTTCAGATTTGTCTAACTTTGTATTGGGCCTACAGATTCATGGACGGGTTTACTATACCGATTAATCCAGTTGGTTTAACCCTATTCCCCCCCAATACGTTTTAGACGTCATTCTTATCTTAGATTTTCATTAATTAATTATTAATGCCCAGACCTCCCACATTAGGTCGCTAGCTTGTGGCCGCTGGATGGGCCGGGCGGTTCCGGGCAGACTTCTGCCACAAGCCAGACCTAACCTCGTGTCTTAAGCGGGTTATGACTAACTTCTCACATTAGAACCTATTGTTTGCGGCCACTGGATGTGCCGGGCGGTTCCGGGCAGAATTACGCCGCAAACTCATTCTAACCTCGAGTTAGCCATGTTTATCTTTGCGGCCAATTAATTAATAATTTACCGTTTATGCGCACGCCCAATATATATATATATGCCAATTCAGATTATATCAATAACAGGATGATTATATCAACACAGCAGATAACAGATTTTAGCAGATAGCAGATTTTCCAGATTATATGACTTAACGGATTTAATAGATTTAGCAACTTAGCCGATTTCGGCATATAACAGGTTAGGCATCTCAACAGACAAATTTAACAGATTTGGCATTTCAATCTAATTAGCAGTCTAGGCAATATAACAGAACTAGCAGTTTTAGGCAACTTAGCAAATTAGCAAAATAGGCATTTTCAACAGATTCAGTAAATGACAGATTTAGCAGGTTTAATATTTCTAAAGGTTTTATTTACATGCCTTGCCTAAACATAAATTAGGCCTAAATTCATATGCCTAAATAATTGTCGTGATTCACAATATGATCATATATTTCCATGTTTGCATACATTTACATAGCGCAGAATATGGACATAATTTACCCTATAACATATGTTCCAATTTTTGTTAAACTAACCTTATACAGCAGATTCACATATAAATTATACCAAATATGATCATTAATTTCAATGCATGCCATATATGCAAAATTCCCTATTTAGGTGTAATCACAATAGTAGAGATCCTAATTAATGTAAATCTTTTACACCTACGTTTCCATATCCTTCTTCTTATTAAGTCATGAATCATTATGCAAAATATACCCAACAATTTAAATCTTTAAATCATATCTTCTAAGAATCAGATCTTGACTTTTATATGCATTTTGTCCAAAGTCTCAAATCATATGTAATCATACAATGGTTCCTCTTTTCTTCTATCACAGAATATGCATAGTATCCAAATCTAGTTTACAACATATGCTCATCTTTTTCTAATTAATTACAGATCTAAATTACAACATATACTATGCATACAACATATATAAATTATATGTTCATAGTCAAATTTATGCATCCAATCCCAAGTCACATGTCCAATATATTTTATGCCTCAGACCTAAAGTCATACATTCAATTCAGTCTTGTCAAATTTCGCATCATTTATCCCAAAATTTGCGTTCATACGTTCACCTCTTATGAGATTAGGCACAGGCTCGTGGTAGCCTGGCTATAGAAACAGAAAAGAAGAAAAGGGATACAGAACAGTCACAGAAAAACAGATCTGACAGAAGAGAATATACATACAATCTCAGACTCAGAAGTAAAAACATATCAAAATTATAATTAACGTTTATAGCGGAAAATAACTGTACTTGCCTTGATTGGATTAAAGAAAGAAATTTAGTTGTTACAGAATTGTTGCAGAAGCTTTTATCTCAAATTTGAATTTAGGATGATGTTGATTGACTTCTAGTTTTGATTCTAGCAGAGTAGCGACGCCATTTTTATTTTTAATTAGAAGAAGAGAGCAATGGAGGCTAGAGAATTGTGTTAGAGACTTAGGTTTAGGTTAGGGATGTATTTGTAGGAGAATAGGGTGATTTAGAGCCTTCAGATCAGTCCAGAAGTCATCAGAATCGCACAGCTCGAATACACATCATCCAGCCACTCAAAAGAAGACACGTCACCTCAGAACACTCCAGAATTCGGTGCTGAATTTGTATGGGCGCACTTGGCAGGTGCGCCAGTGTATTTTTGTACTGGCGCACTTCACAAGTGCGCCAGTGTATTCTGGCCTGTTTCCGGTTTTTCTGCCTAACTTCGTTCGTCCATATCTTCTTCATACGGACTCCGATTTACGCAAATTCGGACTCTATTTCGCGTATTTTTCCGAGACGAACACAATGGCGCAACCCGTTTCCCTTATTTCTTCTCCTAAAAATTAATTATACCTTGATTTTTAACTCTTATGTTTACAGAAAATACGGGGTGTTACATTCTCCCCTCCTTAGAGGATTTCGTCCCCGAAATCTTCAAGTTAAGAAGAATGTGTCCTACCATCCAATCACCCATCTACTCAACCATCATCCACAAGCATCCATTGTCCTTAGAAAACTTCTAATGTTGTATGAACATATGCAAAAGTGTGTGTATATGTTCCTTATCTAATGCAAAGATCAGGCGGTCTACTGATTCAGTTGACCTCCTTAATGCTAATTATGTCAGTGCCATGAGTCCAACATGTATGCAATAGAATCTTAATGATATATATTATTTCTATATGAGTGCACAATTATTCACTCAAATGCAACATCCATGTGCTGAATCAACCATTTTGCATCCACAAGAATTTAAAAATGCTCACACATCCATATGCAGTATGAGAGTGTTTTCGAGCCGATCTAGTGCCTAGTGTTTGTATATGCATCCACAGGCAACCACTAGCAACCACTTGCATCCACTTACAACCATCAAACATAACATGTCTCAAACACATGTTTACACCCATTAGTTTCTACCTAAAGTTCGAAGATTCGATCGATAGGATACAGTCGAATGATGGAAGCGAGTACAGATAGAACGAAAATTTGGTTCCCATTAGACATGGGTCCTAAGTATCGGCCCCAAAGACCGAAACCAACATCAAATTGACACCCAGAGGATTACATTCTTTAGACAATGTCAAAACTGGAAATCCTATCAAAAATATTTAGATATTTACAGACTACTGGTACAGATCAGGTTCCCTAATGATTCTAAGGAAGTTAAGCATGATAAAATCATACCCCACGAAAACTCAGAATGTATGCGTCATACTTGACGCCTAACACAGATATCCCTCAAACCCCAATTTATCACAAGCAGATGAGTCATAACCTTTATGGGTTTGAGTCTACAGCGGAATCAAAAACAATACTAGTATTAAAGTGCAGAGTATCAATTACAGAATCAAAATGCCAGAATCAGAATGAGTTTTATTTCAAAAATCAGATAAAGAAATTAAACCCCCTACAGAAAGTTATCCTAATCCTATCCTATCCACTAGCCTCGAAAGTGTTCGCCTTCCCTCCAGCAGTTGGTCCTGCCCTCTTCCCTTGTCCTCATTTCTTCGGGCAGTCCCTAGTGAAGTGTCCTATCTCACCACAGTTGAAGCAAGTGCCCTTCTTTGGATCCACTTTCTTGTCGTGTGTCCTATCCATGTCTCCCATATACGTTCTCCATTCGTGACCTTCCACCAAAATGAAGCTTCATCCTTCATTAACCAAGCAGCTGGTTGAACCTTCCTCCCATCATCTATCTCAAAGGTACCAACAAGTCCTCCACTTCGTTCAGCCAACTTCTAGCCTCGACAACTTCTCAGTCCCATAAAGCGGTTTTCCTCCCATCGCACGGAAGTCCTTACATATCTTAGAAAAAGCATCTATACGCGGAGGAAGAGATTCAAAAAGGGAAAGAGGAAGGAACTCGAAACAAAGAATCGAAAGAAAGATATACGGCTTCTAGAGATTTTTCAAAAATAAGCTTTACCTTTGAAAATACTTCCTTTTTAAATCCTTTTTGAAAATAGTTTTCAAAACTTTTTATCAAATCTGGTAACCTTCAGCTCTGATACCAAGTGTAACACCCCACCTCCGTTAAGGTCACTCACAAAGGGAATGCCTTAACTTTGGTGGAGCATTTTAGTAAACAGAACAGAAACTTACAAGACAGATAAAACAGTACTTGAGAAATTATAACTTTATTACAGCGGAAACAGAAATTAATATGGTTACATCCTTTCAAATTTCAGAATTCAAGTACAAAATATCAGTCTTGTACAAAAGCCTTCAAAATGCATGGTTTAAAATCATAATCCCCATGGAACGGAAGCTATACAGAGCCAAGCCATACTTTAAGCACTTCAAGCAAAGAGAAATCCGGATCAAGCTAAAGTATTCCCTCCTTGGATAACCTGGGGGGGAAACGGAAGAAAGGAGGCGAAACAACAAGGGTCAGACAAAAAGTCTGGCAAGTCCAGTGACTTTCAGCATATGAACAGATAATAATAATATGATATGAACATAAAACTGGATGTGAGATAACTGTAACAGGTGTAGCAGATATAACAGAAAAACAGAATGATATAAACTATTGTTTTACACTTCTCCGCACTAATACTAGTATAGCAGAATTAGGTGTCACCCTAATGTCTAAACTGAAACGGAAACGGGTACAGAATAATTTAACAGAAACAGGATGCTAATAATGGGCCTTTACTACCCGATCAGAAACAGACAAAAGCAGAAACAGATTAATCCCTACGGAAACAGAATGTAGATTTAGGTGTACACTAGTAATGGGCCTTTACCACCCGAACAGACGGTACCACGCAGAACCAGACAGGTGTTACCACCCAACAGAAACAGACGGTACCAACAGAAACAGACAGAACTAAGTGTACCCTAAAACCCTACCCCAAGCGATCGGCTCCCTAATACATAAATATCCTGTGTCGGCCCCACAGTAGGGTGTATCACTCCCTAAAGTGACAACTAATTGGCACAGACCTATTTACAGATGTCACGGCGTCTTACATCCTCAGAGGCAGACCGGGATCCATGCACGCACATGACCCGGTTGGAACGCACCATCAACACCCCTCGCCATTATCAGAATGAACCACTTATAATTAGTTCAGTAAGCGTGCCCGGAGCCTACCTACTGTTGGGTCAAAGTTTTGATACCAGAAAGGGTTACTGACTAATATGGGTCCCAAACAACAGATGACACAAGTAATTCCCCTCCTAACCTTGTGTCCCCAGACTAACAGATTTCAGATTTATTTGTTTACAAGTTCAGACATACATAATTCAGATTTACTAGTTCACAGATTAAGTTAACAAGTTTTCAGACTAACAGATCAGATGTACAGATTTTTCAGATTTGTCTAACTTTGTATTGGGCCTACAGATTCATGGACGGGTTTACTATACCGATTAATCCAGTTGGTTTAACCCTATTTCCCCCCCAATACGTTTTAGACGTCATTCTTATCTTAGATTTTCATTAATTAATTATTAATGCCCAGACCTCCCACATTAGGTCGCTAGCTTGTGGCCGCTGGATGGGCCGGGCGGTTCCGGGCAGACTTCTGCCACAAGCCAGACCTAACCTCGTGTCTTAAGCAGGTTATGACTAACTTCTCACATTAGAACCTATTGTTTGCGGCCATTGGATGTGCCGGGCGGTTCCGGGCAGAATTACGCCGCAAACTCATTCTAACCTCGAGTTAGCCATGTTTATCTTTGCGGCCAATTAATTAATAATTTACCGTTTATGCGCACGCCCAATATATATATATATATATGCCAATTCAGATTATATCAATAACAGGATGATTATATCAACACAGCAGATAACAGATTTTAGCAGATAGCAGATTTTCCAGATTATATGACTTAACGGATTTAATAGATTTAGCAACTTAGCAGATTTTGGCATATAACAGGTTAGGCATCTCAACAGACAAATTTAACAGATTTGGCATTTCAATCTAATTAGCAGTCTAGGCAATATAACAGAACTAGCAGTTTTAGGCAACTTAGCAAATTAGCAAAATAGGCATTTTCAACAGATTCAGTAAATGACAGATTTAGCAGGTTTAATATTTCTAAAGGTTCTATTTACATGCCTTGCCTAAACATAAATTAGGCCTAAATTCATATGCCTAAATAATTGTCGTGATTCACAATATGATCATATATTTCCATGTTTGCATACATTTACATAGCGCAGAATATGGACATAATTTACCCTATAACATATGTTCCAATTTTTGTTAAACTAACCTTATACAGCAGATTCACATATAAATTATACCAAATATGATCATTAATTTCAATGCATGCCATATATGCAAAATTCCCTATTTAGGTGTAATCACAATAGTAGAGATCCTAATTAATGTAAATCTTTTACACCTACGTTTCCATATCCTTCTTCTTATTAAGTCATGAATCATTATGCAAAATATACCCAACAATTTAAATCTTTAAATCATATCTTCTAAGAATCAGATCTTGACTTTTATATGCATTTTGTCCAAAGTCTCAAATCATATGTAATCATACAATGGTTCCTCTTTTCTTCTATCACAGAATATGCATAGTATCCAAATCTAGTTTACAACATATGCTCATCTTTTTCTAATTAATTACAGATCTAAATTACAACATATACTATGCATACAACATATATAAATTATATGTTCATAGTCAAATTTATGCATCCAATCCCAAGTCACATGTCCAATATATTTTATGCCTCAGACCTAAAGTCATACATTCAATTCAGTCTCGTCAAATTTCGCATCATTTATCCCAAAATTTGCGTTCATACGTTCATCTCTTATGAGATTAGGCACAGGCTCGTGGTAGCCTGGCTATAGAAACAGAAAAGAAGAAAAGGGATACAGAACAGTCACAGAAAAACAGATCTGACAGAAGAGAATATACATACAATCTCAGATTCAGAATTAAAAACATATCAAAATTATAATTAACGTTTATAGTGGAAAATAACTGTACTTGCCTTGATTGGATTAAAGAAAGAACTTTAGTTGTTACAGAATTGTTGCAGAAGCTTTTATCTCAAATTTGAATTTAGGATGATGTTGATTGACTTCTAGTTTTGATTCTAGCAGAGTAGCGACGCCATTTTTATTTTTAATTAGAAGAAGAGAGCAATGGAGGCTAGAGAATTGTGTTAGAGACTTAGGTTTAGGTTAGGGATGTATTTAAAGGAGAATAGGGTGATTTAGAGCCTTCAGATCAGTCCAGAAGTCATCAGAATCGCACAGCTCGAATACACATCATCCAGCCACTCAAAAGAAGACACGTCACCTCAGAACACTCCAGAATTCGGTGCTGAATTTTTATGGGCGCACTTGGCAGGTGCGCCAGTGTATTTTTGTACTGGCGCACTTCACAAGTGCGCCAGTGTATTCTGGCCTGTTTCCGGTTTTTCTGCCTAACTTCGTTCGTCCATATCTTCTTCATACGGACTCCGATTTACGCAAATTCGGACTCTATTTCGCGTATTTTTCCGAGACAAACACAATGGAGCAACCCGTTTCCCTTATTTCTTCTCCTGAAAATTAATTATACCTTGATTTTTAACTCTTATGTTTACAGAAAATACGGGGTGTTACATATGTGATATGCTAAAGATATGCGGACGTTGAAATAAATATTTGTGAATGAATTTTTTTTTTACATGCATAAGAACTAAATAAAATAGTCATGTGTTGAAATCTATTTTAGTTCGCCAAAATTATCATCTTTGAAATGTGAAGTGTTAAAAATAGCCACTTGTTCAAATAAATATGCATGAGTTGAAATATACATTAATTAGCTAATGATATGATTTTTACCTATGCATGCAACATTAGAACGAATGGTGTTTTTGAAACAAAGTAAATAAAATATGAAGTTGAATGGAAAATGATAAGTGATAAAAATTGTATATATGTGCATGCATATTTATTGAACAGGTTAGAGAAAAGGGGCTAGAGAAGAGGAATAAAATTTTGTGCCTGACAAATAGGTACACATTTACTGTTTTGTTTGGGTGATGATTTTATGAGCCTGTTGGCTTTTTTATTTTTTATTTTTGACATGAGACGCCCGTGTGGCTATTTGGGAATTTTCCCAGCCCCTCCTGTACAAAGGAGGTTATAGCGAAATTTTCCAAAATTTAATGGCGTTAGTGATATAATTGAAGTGAAAACGATATAGGAATTTTTGAATGAACTATATTTATATAAATATATAAACATAAATAAAATTAAAACGAAACGTGGTCGTGCAGTTCATGTTTTGAAATCGTGATTTCAAACGACTAGTGCGGCAAATCCGACCATTGGATTTTCCCGAAACCACAACCGTTGGGTTCACCTTGAAAATATCTTTCCAACGGCACCAACTTTGTGAAGATCCGACGGTTGGATTGTATGGAATGTTTAATTCAAATCTGAAGAAAAACAGCGCCAGAAACGATTATATATATATATATATATATATATGAATATAATTAAATTAAATCGAATAACGACGCTGTAGTTCGTAAATTGAAACCGTAACTTCAAATGGCTAGTGTGGAAGATCCGACCATCGGATTTTCCCAAAACTGAAACCGCTAGATTCGTTTTGAAACGATCTTTCTAATGACGTAAAATTTGTGAAGATCCAACGGTTAGATTTTTCAGATATGTGTAAAACAAAATTAGTGAAAAACAGTGCCAGTGCATAGGCACGACCTGAAACATCGTTTAATTAAATATGCCGTTTTAAATTAAATAAAAATGGCGATATATCGTTATAAAATACTATAGACGATATAGAGTGGAAATAAACCAATTTCGTTGTGTTTGCTTGATATATGATGGTTGAATGTATTTAACATGAAAATTTTAACTAAAGAACTGAAATGTGAATGTTGAATAGTCCAACCATGTGATTAATTGATTTGAAAATCTAAATATACGTGGGTTATTTGAAAAGGCCGAGTATATCTCATTTCAAATAATCGACCGACGTTGAAAAGTCGAAGAGTCAAAGACTGTTAAAGACCGATGATCTTCACATTGGATGGATGGGCGCTACTGATGCTCGTGATTGGAGTAGCTACCATGAAGGAGCTGAAGTAGTAGCCGTCCAAACATACTGTTGATTGTACGGATATGTGAGGAATTGGTGCCTCCGGTTTCGTTCAGACCCAGAACAGACTTATAAATGGACTGTGTGTCTAACATTGGATTTTGTTCTGTGCTGATTGATCTCTGTTAAATATATATCTGTTTAGCGGCGGAGAATTTATTCTCTGGCTTAACTCCCTTCTCTGAGACGTACGAGCTCAGAGATTATGTATTGATAGAAATCAGTCGCATGGAGTGGATTGCCTGTGTGGCACGCCTAAGTGGCATATGATCAAGGCTTTTATTGCAAAGCAATGTCTTGTGGTTGATGATCAAAGCTTGGTCTGTGTGATGTAGCTTTGTTTATAACGTGAATTCGCGAGCCTCACACCCCGGTATGAGTCAAAAACGGGACACAGACCGCTGGGAGAGCACGACGTTTCTTTCTAGCTAAGGTGATGTCAGTGACCTACCAGCCCTGACATTATATATACTTTTCACCTGTGTGGTAGTTGGAATGCGAGGCGCCTCGATTATAGGTCTGTAAGGACCGGGAAACGTGTGTTCAGGAATAACTAATCCTCAAAAGTAAGAGAGGACTGGCCCAGCCGATTCCAAGGATCATAGTGGGGTCCCAGGACATTAGCTAGAGTGTCTCGAATCGGAGAGGAGCTTGCCCCTTGCCTCGACTCATGAAGGAACCCAATTTCCAATACGAAATATGCGGACGTGATTGTATTACTAGTACGATTGGTATGAGTCATTTATGCCGCCTAAGATTAATATTTATGATTGAAATCGCTTTTGAAACATATATGCACTAGTAATAATATCAAACATTTTTGTTTAATTCGTATGAAGCATTTTTGGCCATTACAAGGTAAAAACTCTATCCTCCGGCTTGTGTTGCATTATGTGATGGGACCTGAGTCTTATAATGGCTTCATTTTATAAAAAGCATTGCGATGATTTAATCATTTACTTTATTTCATGCACTAGCACTCACTGGAGTAAACCCGTTCCGCGAAAGTGGCGTGGTCCTTTGATTTGCCTTATTATTGTTGTTAATAAGTTAAGTATATTTCTCATACCAGTCCCATGACTGACTCGTAGTTTGATTCACCTTGCAAACTCGGGTGCCCTCATTTTCACACGGGCAACCTAGTTACAGGTTTCTGGCGCACTTTTGGCTCATGGCGAGGCTTGACTACACTGTGTTGACTTTGATTTTCTCCGCCATTATTGTATCTATATTATTATTCCGCCATTGGCGATGTAGACTGATATTTATTTTGTGTAATCTTTATGTATGATTCCGCCTCACGAGATGGTGGCTGATTATGTATCATTATGCACTATGTTGTATCCTGCACTATGCTCTCTGATGTGATGATATCTTTATGATTCCACTGTCATATGTGTGTAAATTATTCTATTTTCTGTTTATGCTATTATCTGTGATCTGCTAATGATGATTAATGTGTTATATTCCAATGATTATCCTTAACACCGTGTCACGGGGTTTTGGGATCGTCACACTCATGGGTGGTATACCTTGGTCTTTTTGGTTAGGTGTTTGTAAATAGTTATAATGTAAATATTTTGAAACAAAGAGAGAGCAAGAACTTGAAATCCAAGCACACTCTTCACTTATTCGACCTAACTTGTTAATAAAAAGGAAGTTGAGATACCGACTTACGATTGTTGATATCGATTATAGAATTCATTTCATATTTGCACTATGTTTCTACCAAAAAACCTGGCCAAGCTGGAGGAGTTTGTGATGATAACATGACTTTTATTTGAATTCTTGATTAGTAATAGACTTAAATTTCATTGTGACGACCCAAATTTGTGTTAACTCATTCGTGTAAAATTTAAAAATAAATTGTCCATTTGTAAATATTTCTTTAAAAACATGCATTCATATTGTAAATATTTTTGAATCTTGCAATTTGTAAATATATTTTGTGCATTTAACTTTTGGATATTGTGGGTAGTATCCGCTAAAAACCCTCACGAGACGACACTCATCCTACTGGGGACACCCAGAGGTTTAACGGCTTGTTGCATACGCTCAATGCAATCGTGCTCCCTACAAAAATGGATTTAGCTTATTTTTTTAGTTTATTCGAGGACGAATAAAAAAATAAGTGTGGGTGTATTTGATGTGCATGTAAAAATGCACATTTATATTCACATATTTATTCTTGTTTAGTGCTTATAAATGTCATATATGGGTATTTTATCATGTTTAAATAATAATTGAATTGATTTCAGAACATCATGCTTTTATCGTCATATAGGAGGAAAATGGTAATTTCTGTGCTTATATTTTTTTGAGAATGTTTACTTGGACATTTTTTTATATTTTTACAGAAATTGGATGCATGTAGAAGAGGACTTCATAAAGACATATGTGCATACAAAAAAAAGGGAAATCATCCAATGGAAAGGGAATCAATTTAAAAGGAGGAAATCAATGCCTTGCCAAAAAAGATGAAAGAGGGAATCAATTCAAATAGAGAATTAATGGTGGACCCTATTCACTCTCCTTCCTTCTTTAGTGGAGACACAAAATTTGGGCTTCATGAGTCATTATTGCTAAAAGACAAAATGAAGCTTAAAGAGGGGGCATTTTGGGTAGCTCGCTAAAAGTCATTTTAGGGTTTCGCTCCTGTATAAATAACCCATGTATGTTAATGTAAAAGGGATCTTGGATTTTTAGAAGGGATCTTGGATTTTTAGTTTAGAGAGAAGCTGAAAGCAAAACCTCTATTTTTCTGCCATGGCTTCTTAGCCATTTCCTTTTTGTAGTCTATCGCTTTAATGCAATATTAATTTGTTGTTTTTCATTTTCATGTTATTTTCTCTTTTGCGAGTAGAATAGATTTTTATCTTTATTTGCTCTTTATTTTGTTCTCTTTTATAATGAAATATCTTTATGTTATCATTGAATCCATTATGAGTAGCTAAACCCCTCCAAGGTAGGAGTAGTGAAGCTCTCATGAGTCATGAATAATTAACATAAGAATTTTATATTTCTAACTCTCTTATTTGAGCTTAATCTAAAATTGAATATAGTTAAAGTAAAGATTTTATATGTGAAAATTGATAGCACATGTTGGTTGATTATTCCCAAATGTGTTATACTCATATCATTAATAGAATCATACTTTATCACAATCTAATTCATTTTAGAAAAAGTAGAGACATTAAAAGTGAAAACGTCCTTGATGCTCTATGTAGTTAGTGAATATTAGCATATAGAACATACTCATAATATTTCATTTTTATTAGAACTGTTATTTTCTATGTGATAATTAGGGATTTAAGTTTGTAATGAAAATTGATGATTCATGTAGCTTGAATTTTCTAGCATATAAATCATGCTTCGATGATTACAACACTTAATGTACTAGTTATTAAAGAGAGTTAGAGTCATTTTTTTGTTAATTAGATTGAAATTGATAGTGAATGTACTCCTACATTGTCTCTTAGTCTCATATTTGTATTCATTTTAACACTTAGTTTTCTTTTAATTTATAGTCAACAATTTCACAGTTTTGTTTAATTTGATTGAATATAATTTAAAATTATTCTTTCCCTATGGATCGACTCGTAATCGCTAACGTACTAACAATTGTATGTCGTACGCTTGTGGTTTATTTCAGTATTCACGACGATTTTCTAATTCATAGAATATTCGTCGTCGAACAAGTATTAAGAGAAGTGGGGTAGTTTAAGCATGGTAGGGGTAGATCGACAAATATGAAAGATGGTGAATCGCTTGGATTGGGTGCTGCAAAAACCAATCCTTCACAATAGTTAAAAAATAGGGGTAATTGTTGAAAGGAAGGGCTATATAGAGAATTAGGGGTAGGACTTAAAAGAAAGGCTGTTTTGAACTATTAAGAGAAGTGGGCATAGATTAAGCATAGTAGAGGTAGATCGACAAATATAAAAGATGATGAATCGTTTGGATTTGGTGCTGCAAAAACCAATCATTCACAGTAGTAAAAATATTGGGGTAACTGTTGGAAGTAAGAGCTATTTATAAAATTAGGGGTAGGACTTAACAGAAGGTCTGTCTTGAAGTATTAAGAGAAATGGGGGTAGTTTAAGCATAGTAGGGGTAGTTCGACAAATATGAAAGATGATGAATCCTTTGGATTGGGTGCTGCAAAAACCAATCCTTCACAATAGTTAAAAAATAGGGATAACTGTTGGAAGGAAGGGCTATATAGTGAATTAAGTGTAGGATTAAAAAGAAGGGCTATTTTGAAGTATTAATATAAGTAGGGGTAGTTTAAGCATAGTAGGGGTAGATCGACAAATATGAAAGATGATGAATCGTTTGGATTAGGTGCAGCAAAAACCAATCCTTCACAGTAGTAAAAAGATTGGGGTAATTTTTGGAAGTAAGGGCCATTTAGAGAATTAGGGATAAGATTAAAAAGAAGACAGTTTTGAAGTATTAAGAGAAGTAGGGGTAATTTAAGCATAGTAGGGTTAGATCGACAAATATGAAAGATGATGAATCGTTTCGATTTGGTGCTGCAAAAACCAACCCTTCACAGTAGTTAAAAAATAGGGGTAATTGTTGGAAGTAAGGGCTATTTAGAGAATTAGGAGTACGATAGAAAAGCAGGGCTGTTTTGAAGTATTAAGAGAAGTAGGGGTAGTTTAAGCATACTTGGGGTAGATTGACAAATATAAAAGACTATGAATCGTTTGGATTGGGTGCTGCAAAAACCATCGTTCAAGGTAGTAAAAAGACAGGGGTAATTGTTGGAAGTAAGGGATATTTAGAGAATTAGGTGTAGGATTTAAATGGAGGACTGTTTTGAAGTATTAAGAGAAGTAGGGGCACTTTAAGCACGGTAGGGTAGATAGACAAATATGAAAGATGATGAATCGTTTGGATTGGTTGCTGCAAAAAGCAATCCTTTATGATAGTTAAAAATAGGGATAATTGTTGAAAGGAAGGTCTATTTATAGAATTAGGGGTAGGACTAAAAAGAAAGGCTGTTTTGAAATATTAAGAGAAGTGGGGGTAGATTAAGCATAGTAGGGGTATATCGAAAAATATAAAAGATGATGAATCGTTTGGATTGGGTGCTGCAAAAACCATCCCTTCACAGTACTAAAAAGATAGGGGTAATTGTTGGAAGTAAGAGCTTTTAGAGAACTAGTGGTAGGATTTAAAAGAAGGACTGTTTTGATGTATTAAGAGAAGTAGGGGTAGTATAAGCACAGTAGGGTTAGATCGACAAATATGAAAGATGATGAATCATTTGGATTGGGTGCTGCAAAAACCAATCCTTCACAATAGTTAAAAAATAGGGGTAATTGTTGGAAGGAAGGGCTATATAGTGAATTAAGTGTAGGATTAAAAAGAAGGGGTGTTTTGAAGCATTAAGATAAGTAGGGGTAGTTTAAGCATAGTAGGGGTAGATCGACAAATACAAAGATGATGAATCGTTTGGATTATGTGCTGCAAAAACCAATCCATCATAGTAGTAAAAAGATAGGGGTAATTGTTGCAAGTAAGGGCTATATAGAGAATTAGGGATAAGATTAAAATAAAGGCTATTTTGAAGTATTAAGAGAAGTAGGGGTAGTTTAAGCATAGTAGGATTAGATCGACAAATAGGAAAGATGATGCATCGTTTGGATTGGATTCTTACAAAAACCATCCTTTCACAATAGTTAAAAAATAGGGGTAATTGTTGGAAGTAATTAGAGAATTTGGGGTACGATTAAAAAGAAGGGTTGTTTTGAAGTATTAAGAGAAGTAGGGGTAGTTTAAGCATTGTAGGGGGTATATCGTCAAAGATAAAATATGATGAATCATTTGGATGGGGTGCTGCAAATACCAACCCTTCACAGTAGTAAAAAGATAGGGGTAATTGTTGGAAGTAAGGGATATTTAGAGAATTAGTGGTAGGATTTAAAAGAAGGACCATTTTGAAGTATTAAGAGAAGTAGGGGTAGTTTAAGAACAACAGTGGTAGATCGACAAATAAGAAAGAAGATGAATCGTTTGGATTGGGTGCTACAAAAACCAGTCCTTCACAGCAGTAAAGGGATAGGGATATTTATTGGAATTAAGGGCTATTTAGAGAATCAGGGATAGGATTAAAAAGAAGGTCTGTTTGTTTAAGTATTTAGAGGAGTAGAGGTTATTTATGCATAGTAGGGATAGATCGACAGATATGAAAGATAATGAATCGTTTTGATTGGGTGCTGCAAAAACCAACCCTTCACAGTAGTTCAAAAATAGGGGTAATTGTTGGAAATAAGGGCTATTTAGATAATTAGTGGTACAATTAAAAAGAAGGGTTGTTTTGAAGTATTAAGTGCAGCAGGGGTAGTTTAAGCATAGGTTGGCTAGATTGACAAATATGAAAGATGATGAATCTTTTGGATTGGGTGCTGCAAAAACCAACCCTTCACAGTATTAAAAAGATAGGGGTAATTGTTGGAAGTAAGGGCTATTTAGAGAATTAGTGATAGGATTAAAAATAAGGGTTGTTTTGTGAAGTATTAAGAGGAGTAGGGGTAGTTGAAGCATAGTAGGGGTAGTTCGACAAATATGAAAGATGATGAATCGTCTGGATTGGAAGCTGCAAAAACCAACCCTCCAAAGTAGCTAAAAATAGGGGTAATTGCTGGAAGTAAGGTTTATTTAGAGAATTAGTGGTACAATTAAAAAGAAGGGTTGTTTTGAAGTATTAAGAGAAGTAGGGGTAGTTTAAGCATAGGAGGGGTAGAACGATAAATATGAAAGATGGTGAATCGTTTGGATTAGGTGCTGCAAAAACCAACCCTTCACAGTAGTAAAACGATAGGGGTAATTGTTGGAATTTGAAACGACCCAAACTTTCCCGTAAAGGAAATCCCGGATTGTGTTGAGAACACGAACAATAAGAATACAAACAGAAGAACATTTCACTGCTTATTACAACAATTACATCAGAGTACAAGAATATAACAGAGTATGAATAAATATTACACATCAGAGATTTAAATTACATAGCAGCGGAAAAACAATACAAAACACAACTGAAACAAATACACGGATACGGAGTGTTCCGAATATAGCTCCAGCTGTAAACTAAGATCCTGGAAAAGAAATAATCTGCAAAACCAAAACTACTTGTTGCCCATGTGGAAAATAGGGGCACCCAGAGTTTAGGTTAAAACAATAAACTCCAAGTCAGTCATGTGACTGGTGTGAAAACTAAAACAGTTATTAATCTGGTTTTAAAGTCAGGTAAATCAAGTGACCACGCCATATAATACAGAATGGGTTTACACCCATGAATTCCAGTGCATAAATCAAACAGTGCAATGCTAATTAAAGAATATGAAGCTATTATAAGACCCAAGTCCCATCACATAATGCAACGCAAGCCGGGGGATAGGGTTTTACCTTAAAATAGCAAAATAATGCTTAATACTCGAAATTTAATATTTTATTATTACTATAAGTGAAGAAAACAACTTCAAATTTAAATGTATCAATCATAGATGGCATGGGTGCCATAAATCATGTCGCCATACTAGTTCTACAATTAAAACCGCAAAGTCACGTATTGAAAGTTGGATTTCCTTCTATGAACCAAGGCAATGGATTATCCTTACCGCTTCGAGACAATCTAGACCATGTCTTATGATTAGAACGCATCGACCCTTGGATCGTCAGGGCCGGTCCACACGAAGTGGATTAAAATGCCTAAACAATGTGTTTTCCCACCCTATGGGACGTAAACTGGTCATATATCGACCAAACCATCCATCGGCCCCGCAGTGCCGATATACTCGAGGCGCCTCGCTTTCCATCGGCCATATAAGTAAAATGTCAGGGCTTGCCAACACTGAAACCACTCCCAGCTAGAAAGAAACGCATGTCCTGCCTGAGGTCCTCTCCCGTTTATGGTTCACACTAGTGTGTGAGACTCGCGAATTAACGCTACAAAAAGCTATGCTATCTTAAAGTCGTGCTTTGATCATCAACATCAAGACTCTGCTTTTCAACAGAAGCCTTGATCATTTTCATCTCAGCATGCCACAAAGGCAATTCACGCTATGCAACTGACGTATATCAATCACACAGAATGAAATCCAGTGTCAGACACACAATCCATTTACAAGTTCATTCTAGGTATGAACGAAACCGGAGGCCCCTTATTCCTCATCCCATATGTCCAATACAGGAGAGAGGTCCTCGCATATCCGATTGATCTCCAAGTACATTTGGACGATCACCACTTATTACCTCGTCTTGGATGTACAACCCAATCAAGACATCAGTAATCATCTAAATGATGTGATGACCTCGGTCTTCAACACCCGTCTTCATCATCGACTTATCTTCGATTCAGTTATTCAGAATAGGATAAACCCGGACGTTCTGAATAACTCACATATATAATAAACAAGTGCTACAAAAACACAACATACGCCTCATTCCAATCCAGAATATTCTTTTATTCAAGTATTATTTCCACCAGTTAAACCATATTAAGGTTTTCCAAACTAATCGGGATTGACGAATGTTACCGAAGTAATCCTTTATTTAATCTCCCAATCCCAACCTATTCATTGCATGAAGCAAAACCGGTAGTACTCCATATCTAACACCATGGTGTTATCGGTAAACTTTATTACCGTTTCATGTTCAAATCTAATTAAAGATTTAACTATCGCCTGGAGTGTTGACGGCAAAAAATGTCGTAAACACCAAAGATTCCTAATTACTAGGAATTATAAATATGCTCGCATAGACAAGAACATATTATAGAACATAAACAGTAAAAAACACAAGAGATTTATAGTGGTTCGGCCTTATGGAGGGCTACATCCACTTTGAAGTGTTGTAGGAAATTTATTGATCACTTGAAAGATTACAAGGTTGAGATCCTCTCTTCACATTCATTGACTATGATATATGAAGCTACAATAGTCATATTTGCAAGAAATAGTAAAATGGACAAGTTTGTCCTTCTTCTTCCTCAAAGAGGAGATGCCATTAGTGAAGCTTTATGGAGGTCTCAAAGCCCAAGAATCTCTCTCTTTTGAAGTGTGAGGTAGTGGGGTATTTATAGGAAGTGGTTAGGTAGGGGTTAGGTAGAAGTAGGTAGAAATGGGGACCATCTTCAGGAAATTCGCGCCACCAGCTGTCAGCCACGGAAGATTCGTACCTGGGTGGAGGTACGAGATTTCGCACCTTGGCAGGGTGCAAAGTTTGTTTGGAGGGAACGTGGCCGAGGTTCGTTGTCGCGGTTTGTTGGTTCTTTTGGGGCGTCGAAGTTTGTCAGCACGAAGTGACGGAATCTATCATTTAGCTGGTCTGAAGTGAAAGAATCTGGGCTTTTGGCATGGAGAAAATCGGGTGAATCGGGCGGTGCCCACAGTTTCAACCTAACCGGTTAGGACGATCGCCGCCGGGACTGTGGGGCCCCGAACCCCCACCGGCGCTGTGTCGGGACCCGCTTGATGGCTCGCCTTCGGCTCGGATGCGGACGGATACTGATGGAGGTTGCGTCCGTGGGATGCGACATCCTGCTAGTGGCCAGACTCGAGTCTTCTGATACTGGCCCCCGTATGATATTGGCGACACCTCCGGGCTGTAATATCACGCGATATGTTGTGTCGAGCGTGTTTTGAGTACTTTTGGTGGACCAAAAGGCCAATTAACATTTTCCCCCCAAAGTACGTCTTGTCTTGACATGATGTACTTTGGAATGAATGTTGAGATAATAGTTGGGTTGCGGATTTATCCTGCAAGTTATAGGAAAGACATGTTAGTTAGCGGGCACGCTCGTTGGGGAATGGTGAGCGAGCCGCTACTGCTTTTTTGTCGCACTCGCATTTCTTAGTAGCCGCATAGTGCTGTCGTCGCGCGTTTTAGGCGACTTTACACTTGCGGGGGATGTGCGTACGTGGGCGCCTTGATGATTGAGCATTTGGTGAGTGTGCAAGTGGTCGTTGAGTCGTGATTGTCTTCGTAGCCAGTGCTTCAAAGACAAGTGGATGTAGCCGTATTTAGGTGTACGATCTCGAATCCCGACCATGGAACGTTCGTTTGGGGCATCTCGATCCCCTAACTGTAGTTACTTCCTTTCTCCTCTTCTACGGATAGAAAATCACTGTAGGGCATGTTGGATGCCAAAATACTTCTTTTGTCATTTGGTTGTTCGAGGTATTGTTAGGTTTTCGGGAGAAGGGAAGATAGATGTGGAAAGTAAGACGGCTTTCGGATCTGGTACCGAAGAACGTGGAGCGGCGGATCTTGGGAATTGGGTTTAGAAATTTGGATAAAGGTTGCCAAGCATGTGTGAATACGGGATTGGGCTTTGTGTCCCAAACGCTTATTAAATCTTTCACGCTCTTTAGGAGTTCGAATCTTGGTTGAGGAGATCACCATTAAGCAGACGCGCGGGAGCATGAGACATAACTTCACACTCCCACGACTTTGTTGAACCCTGTCTTCGATCTTGAGTTTGTAAACTTGAACCTTTGCATGGCGCCATATGAGCGGCTAGTGATTAGTGATTTTTGGTCTCGCGACGTGGTCCTCAAGGAATGGACCTGCTTGGATTGTCATCTTGAATGCTTGTTTAAGATATCGAAACATGGTTAACCGGTTAGTCTTAGGATCAGATCAATAACCTAACCATGATGCGGTCGCATCTTAACTTAGGTGTTGCACTGGCGGTAGGTGATGGTCGTGGCATTAGTTGTTGAGGCTAAAGGCTTCCATGATGTTCCGGAGCATCAGCTTTTTGTTTAGTCCGGGTAATGATGGAAGCCGAGAAGCCTCCAGGGCCTGAACTCTGGCTCCGGATTTCCTTCGTTGCAAGGTGAAGGTGCTCTAAAGATGGTGGTTTCGTAGGATGCTAAGAAGATGATGCCAGTGCAAAGACTTTAGTGGATTTGTTCAGGTCATGAGATTGCCAGGATGGTGTGACAATCCGCAGAGGGTTGCCCCAGGCCTGGGTACTTGCTAGATTCTTCTCGATGTAAGATACGAGCTAGCAGGCTCGGATCGTTGCTCAATGTTTCATGCCTAATTGGTAATTGAAATTGAAATTAACACAATTTGTTGGCGAAAGATTCTGGAAATGAACTTATTCAGACTGATTACTCGGATACGTGCGCAAGATGAGGGCATATGTTTGATTCATTAGTCTCCAACCCAATTATGTCGGGGTCGTTTACCGATTCCAAAAATGGTGCTGACTTTTATCGGTAACTACTACCATATTTATCCAAACTAGGTTTCGTCACCGCATTTCAATGCGCTTGTAGGTGTGCATCGAGGTGTGTGAGTTAGCTTCATGTTGCTCTTAAGTATGAGTTTACCGGCAGGGCGTTGAGACCTTGCGAACCCAATGAACCGGCCAAGGAAACCTGAGAACTTGCACTGAAATATGGATTTTTTAATTCGCGTCTTGATAATTTATCTAAGTTCTCCAGTTCCCCGGGGAACTATGATCGTATTGCTTCCTCTGCCCTTCGGTTCGGGCCTCAATGCCAGGTCTGCCTAGTACTAACGGGAGGTTAGAAGTTTCCGAGACCCAAGGTTTTGGGTTTGGGTCCTTCTCGTGGCGAGGTGTATGTTCCTCCTTAAAATGGTTTCCCCCACGGCCGTGTCGACGGAAATGCCATCGCGGAATCTGGCGGAGATCCTCCTCAGGTCCTGCGATGAGTAAACCGGTGTGGAGATGGGTAGGAGACTGCCCTCACGCTCGCGTACTTGCCCTTTGAGCGGAGGTGACGCCAGGCTTTGCCCCCGTAATTCCTCAAGAGTTCATGTCCCAGTTGTAGTCACAGCGGGAACAATCTGGAGAAGTAGGAGAACCCATGGCTTTGGGGTCCCATGTTTATATGATCCTCTTTAGAGGAGGAGAAGTTGTGGCTGGTCGAAGTAGTCATGCAACGGGCGTAGATGGTGTAAGTGTGCGAACAATGCAAGATACGGTGGTAGATCAGGAAGCCCGGCTGGTGGCAAATTTGGAGGAGCCGGAGGGGAAGAGGGACAGGATGAGGCTGCCATACAAGATGCACGGGCAAAGGCTTGTCAGGATGCCGAGGAGAAATCTGCCGCTGTGGTGGCGAAAAGGTAGGCCGATGTTGAGGCGGAGAAGGAGAGGGCCTCTGAGTAGGCTAGGAATAAGGAGAGGTCCCTTAGCACACTTGTAGCGGATACCGTTATGGGGCTCCATGCCAGGCGCTTAGCTGATCGGAAGACTGCTGAAGATGCTAAGAAGAGAGCGGAGTTAGGCACCAAGAAAGCTTGGGGAGACACCTATGTTGGATTGGTTCTTGCTTCTTACATCGTCCCTAAGCCGCTGCCATGTGTTGCTCTAAGGGAGGCTATAATGATTACAAGCGACGAGGATGATGGCGGAAGGCGTGCAACGATGCCTCATGAATCCATTACTCTTGTGTAGAGTAGAGGAGGAGGTAGCAGTTCTGGAAGGAAAGGGCCTGTCATTGGTGGTGACCTGCCTGTATCGAACCTGTATAGACAAAAGAAAAGAAAGGAAAATGCTGAGTAGCATCTGTAATTGTTAAAGGAATTAAAGATGCCTTGGGCTAAGTGAACCAATAGTATATGCGAGTGCGGTCCTCGCTTTTGGTCCTTAAAGACATGGTGTGGTATTCATGAATACCCTATCATCAGAGAGAAGAGATGTTATTCATGAATACCCTATCCTCGCTTTTGGTCCTTAAATAGTAGGGGTAGATCGACAAATATGTAAGATGATGAATTTTTTGGATTGGCTGCTGCAAAATCCAATCCTTCACAATAGTTTAAAAATAGGGGTAATTGTTCAGAGGAAGAGCTATTTAGGGAATTAGGGGTAGGATAAAAAAGAAGAGTTGTTTTGAAGTATTAAGGGAAGTAGGGGTAAATTAAGCATAGTAGGGGTAGATCGACAAATATAAAAGATGATGAATCGTTTGGATTGGGTGCTACAAAAACCAACCCTTCACAGTACTAAAAAGATTGGGCTAATTGTTGGAAATAAGGGCTATTAAGAGAATTAGGGATAGGATTAAAAAGAAGGGTTGTTTTGAAGTATTAAGAGAAGTAAGGGTAGTTTAAGCATAGTAGGGGTAGATCGACATATATGAAAGACGATGGATCATTTTGATTGGGTGCTGCAAAAATGAACCTTTAACAAAAGTTAAAAAATAGAGGTAATTTTTGGAAGTAAGGGCTATTTAGATAATTAGAGGTTGGATTAAAAAGAAGGGTTGTTTTTTAGTATTAAAAGAAGTAGGGGTAGTTATAGCATAGTAGGGGTAGATCGACAAATATAATAGATAATGAATCATTTGGATTGGGTGTTGCAAAAACCAACCCTTCATAGTAGTAAAAAGGTAGGGGTAATAGTTGGAAGTAAGGGCTATTTATATAATTAGGGGTAGGATTTAAAATAAGGACTGTTTTGAAGTATTAAGAGAAGTATGGGTAGTTTAAGCATAGTAGGGGTAGATCGACAAACATGAAAGATGATGAACCGTTTGGATGCTGCAAAATCCAATCCTTCACAATTGTTAAAAAATAGGTGTAATTGTTGAAAGGAATGGCTATTTATAGAATTAGGGGTAGGATTAAAAAGAAGGGTTGTTTTGAAGTATTAAGAGAAGTGGGGGTAGATTAAGCATTGTAGGGGTAGATCAACAAATATAAAAGATAATGAATCTTTTGGATTGGGTGCTGCAAAAACTAACCCTTCATAGTAGTAAAAATATAGGGGTAATTGTTGGAAGTAAGGGCTATTTAGGGAATTAGGGATAGGATTAAAAATAAAGGTTGTTTTGAAGTATTAAGAGAGTATGGGTAGTTTAAGAATAGTAGGGGTAGATCGACAAATATGAAAGATGATGAATCGTTTGGATTGGGTGTTGCAAAAACCAACCATTCACAGTAGTAAAAAAAATTGGGGTAATTGTTGGAAGTACGATTATTTAGAGAATTAGGGCCACGATTAAAAATAATGGTTATTTTGAAGTATTAAGAGAAGTAGGGGTAGTTTAAGCATCGTTGGGGTAGATCAACAAATATAAAAGTTGATGAATCTTTTGGATTGGGTGCTGCAAAAACAAACCATTAAAAGTAGTAAAAAGATGGGGGTAATTTTTGGAAGTAAGGGCTATTTAGAGAATTAGGGATAGGATTAAAAAGAAGGGCTGTTTTGTGATGTATTAAGAGGAGTAGGGGTAGTTTAAGCATAGTAGGGTTAGATCGAGAAATATGAAAGTTGATGAATTGTTTGGATTGGGTGCTGCAAATACCAACCCTTCACAGTAGTTAAAAAATAGGGGTAATTGCTGGACGTAAGGGTTATTTAGAGAACTAATGGTACGATTAAAAATAAGGGTTGTTTTGAAGTATTCAGAACAGAAAGGGTTGTTTAAGCATATGAGTGGTAGATCGACAAATATGAAAGAAGATGAATCGTTTAGATTGGGTGCTACAAAAACCAACCCTTCATGGTAGTAAAAAGATAGGGTAATTGTTGGATATAAGAGCTATTTAGAGAATTCGGGATAGGATTAAAAAGAAGGGTCGTTCTGTGAACTATTAAGAGAAGTAGGGGTAGTTTAAGCATAGTAGGGATAGATCGACAATTATGAAAGATGATGAATCATTTGGATTGGGTGCTGCAAAAACCAACTATTTAAAGTAGTTAAAAAATAGGGGTAATTGTTGAATGTAAAAGCAATTTAGAGTATTAGGGAAACTATTAAAAAGAAGGGCTATTTTCAACTATTAAGAGAAGTAGGGGTAGTTTAAGCATAGGAGGGGTAGATCAACAAGTATGAAAGATGATGAATCGTTTGGATTGGGTGCTGCAAAAATCAACTCGTCACAGTAGCAAAACGATATGGGTAATTATTGGAAGTAAGGGCTATTTAGAGAATTAGGGATACGATTAAAAAGAAGGGCTGTTTTGAAGTATTAAGAGAAGTAGGGGTAGTTTAAGCATAGTAGGGTTAGATCGACAAATATGAAAGACGATGAATCATTTGGATTAGGTGCTGCAAAAATGAACCCTTAACAGAAGTTAAAAAATAGGTGTAATTTTTGTAAGTAAGGGATATTTAGATAATTAGGGTTGGATTAAAAAGAACGGCTATTTTGAAGTATTAAGAGAAGCAGGGGTAGTTTAAGCATAAGAGGGGTAGATCGACAAATATGAAAGATGATGAATCGTTTGTACTGGGTGCTGCAAAAACCAACCCTTCAAAGTAGTAAAAAGATAGGGTTAATTGTTGGAAGTAAGGGCTAGTTAGAGAATTTTGGTTAGGATTTAAAAGAAGGACTGTTTTCAAGTATTAAGAGAAGTAAGGGTAGTTTAAGCATAGTAGGGGTAGGTCGACAAATATGAAAGATGATGAACCGTTTGGATGCTGCAAAAACCAATCCTTCACAACTGTTAAAAAATATGGGTAATTGTTGAAAGGAATGGCTATTTATAGAATTAGGGGTAGGATTAGAAAGAAGGGACTTTTTGAAGTATTAAGAGAAGTGGGGGTAGATTAAGCATAGTAGGGGTAGATCGACAAATATAAAAGATGATGAATCATTTGGATTGGGTGCTGCAAAAACTAACCCTTCACAGTAGTAAAAAGATAGGGGTAATTGTTGGAAGTAAGGGCTATTTAGGGAATTAGAGATAGGATTAAAAAAAGGGTTGTTTTGAAGTATTAAGAGAAGTATGGGTAGTTTAAGAATAGTAGGGGTAGATCGACAAATATGAAAGATGATGAATCGTTTGGATTGGGTGCTGCAAAAACCAACATTTCACAGTAGTAAAAAAATTGGTGTAATTGTTGGAAGTACGGGCTATTTAGAGAATTAGGGCCACGATTAAAAATAATGGCTATTTTGAAGTATTAAGAGAAGTTGGGGTAGTTTAAGCATAGTTGGGGTAGAACGACAAATATAAAAGATGATGAATCATTTGGATTGGGTGCTGCAAAAACAAACCCTTAACAGTAGTAAAAAGATGGGGGTAATATTTGGAAGTAAGGGCTATTTAGAGAATTAGGGATAGGATTAAAAAGAAGGGTTGTTTTGTGAAGTATTAAGAGGAGTAGGGGTAGTTTCAGCATAGTAGGGTTAGATCGAAAAATATGAAAGTTGATGAATCGTTTGGATTGGGTTCTACAAATACTAACCCTTCACAGTAGTTAAAAAATAGGGGTAATTGCAGGAAGTAAGGGTTATTTAGAGAATTAGTGGTACGATTAAAAATAAGGGTTGTTTTGAAGTATTAAGAACAGAAGGGGTTGTTTAAGCATATGAAGTGTAGATCGACAAATATGAAACATGATGAATCGTTTGGATTGGTGCTACAAAAAGCAACCCTTCACGGTAGTAAAAAGTTAGGGTAATTGTTGGATATAAGAACTATTTAGAGAATTAGGGATAGGATTAAAAAGAAGGGTCATTATGTGAAGTATTAAGAGAAGTAGGGGTAGTTTAAGCATTGTAGGGGTAGATCGACAATTATGAAAGATGATGAATCATTTGGATTGGGTGCTGCAAAAACCAACGCTTTACAGTAGTTAAAAATAAGGGGTAATTGTGGAAAGTAAAAGCTATTTAGTGTATTAGGGAAACTATTAAAAAGAACGGCTATTTTCAACTATTAAGAGAAGTAGGGGTAGTTTAAGCATAGGAGGGGTAGATCAACAAGTATGAAAGATGATGAATCATTTGGTTGGGTGCTGCAAAAACCAACCCGTCACATTAGCAAAACGATACGGGTAATTATTGGAAGTAAGGGCTATTTAGAGAATTAGGGATATGATTAAAAAGAAGGGTTGTTTTGAAGTATTAAGAGAAGTAGGGGTAGTTTAAGCATAGTAGGGTTAGATCGACAAATATGAAAGACGATGAATCATTTGGATTGGGTGCTGCAAAAATGAAACCTTCACAGAAGTTAAAAAATAGTTGTAATTTTTGTAAATAAGGGCTATTTAGATAATTACGGATGGGATTAAAAAGAATCGCTATTTTGAAGTATTAAGAGAAGCAGGGGCAGTTTAAGGATAAGAGGGGTAGATCGACAAATATGAAAGATGATGAATCGTTTGGATTGGTTGAGACAACAACCAACCCTTCAAATTAGTAAAAAGATAGGGTTAATTGTTGGAAGTAAGGGCTAGTTAGAGAATTGGGGGTAGGATTTAAAAGAAGGACTGTTTTCAAGTATTAAGAGAAGTAAGGGTAGTTTAAGAATAGTAAGGGTAGGTCGACAAATATGAAAGATGATGAACCGTTTGGATGCTGCAAAAACCAATCCTTCACAATATTTAAAAACAGGGGTAATTGTTGAAAGGAAGGGCTATTTAGAGAATTAGGGGTAGGATTAAAAAGAAGGGTTGTTTTGAAGTACTAAGAGAAGTGGGGGTAGATAAAGCACAGTAGGGGTAGATCGACAAACATAAAAGATGATGAATCGTTTGGATTGGGTGCCGCAAAAACCAACCCTTTGCAGTAGTAAAAAGATAGGGGTAATTGTTGGAAGTAAGGGCTATTTAGGGAATTAGGGATAGGATTAAAAAGAAGGGTTGTTTTGAAGTATTAAGAGAAGTAGGGATAGTTTAAGAATAGTAGGGGTAGACCGACAAATATGAAAGATGAGAATCGTTTGGATTGGGTGCTGCAAAAGCCAACCCTTCACAGTAGTTAAAAAATAGGGGTACTTGTTGGAAGTACGGGCTATTTAGTGATTTAGGCATATGATTATAAATAAGGTCTATTTTGAAGCATTAAAAGAAGTAGGTGTAGTGTAAGCATAGTAGGGGTAGATCGACAAATAAAAAAGATGATGAGTCGTTTGGATTGTGTGCAGCAAAAACCAAGCCTTCACTGTAGTAAAAAGATAGGGGTGATTTTTGGAAGTAAGGGATGTTTAGAGAATTAGGGATAGGAATAAAAAGAAGGGCTTTTTTGTGAAGTATCAAGAGGAGTAGGGGTGGTTTAAGCATAGTAGTGTTAGATCGACAAATATGAAACATGATGAATCATTTGCATTGGGTGCTGCAAAAACCAACCTTTCATAGTAGATAAAAAATAGGGGTAATTGTTTTAAGTAAGGGTTATTTAGAAAATTAGTGGTACGATTAAAAAGAAGGGCTGCTTTGAAGTATTAAGAGCAGTGAGGGTAGTTTAAGCATAGGAGGGGTAGATAGAAAAATATGAAAATGATGATTCGTTTGGATTGGGAGCGGCAAAAACTAACCCTTGACAGTAGTAAAAAGATAAGCGTAATTGTTGGATGTAAGGGCTATTTAGAGAATTGGGGATAGATTTAAAAAGAAGGGTTGTTTTGAAGTACTAATAGAAGTAAGGGTAGTTTAAGCATAGTAGGGGTAGATCGATAAATATTAAAGATGATGAATCATTTGGATTAGGTGCTACAAAAACAATCCTTCACAATAGTTAAAAAATCGGGTTAATTGTTGGAAGGAAGGGCTATTTAGAGAATTAGGTGTAGGATTAAAAAGAAGGGATGTTTTGATGTATTAAGATAATTAGGGGTAGTTTAAACATAGTAGGGGTAGATCGACAAATACGAAAGATGATGAATCATTTGGAATAGTTGCTACAAAAACCAATCCTTTGTAGTAGTAAAAAGTTAGGGGTAATTGTTGGAAGTAAGGGCTATTTACAAAGTTAGGGGTAGGATTAAAAGAAGGACTGTTTTTAAGTACTAAGAAAACTAGGGGTAGTTTAAGCATAGTAGGGGTAGATCGACAAATATTAAAGATGATGAATCATTTGGATTGGGCGCTACAAAAACCAACCCTTCACAAAAGTTAAAAATAGGGGTAATTTTAGGAAGTAAGGGGTATTTAGAGAATTAGGGAAAGGATTAAAAAGAAGGGTTGTTTTGAAGTATTAAGAGAAGTAGGTGTAGTTTCAGAATAGTAGGGGTAGATTGACAAATATGTAAGATGATGAATCGTTTGGATTGGGTGCTGCAAAAACCAATCCTTCACAATAGTTAAAAAATAGGGGTAATTGTTGAGAGGAAGGTCTATTTAGAGAATTAGTGGTAGGACTAAAAAGAAGGGCTGTTTTGAAGTATTAAGAGAAGCAGGGGTAGATTAAGCATAGTAGGGGTAGATCGACAAATATAAAAGATGATGAATCGTTTGGATTGGGGGCTGCAAAAACCAACCTTTCACAGTAGTAAAAGATAGGGGTAATTGTCGGAAGTAAGGGTTATTTAGAGAATTTGGGATAGGATCGAAAAGAAGGGTTGTTTTGAAGCATTAAGTGAAGTAGGGGTAGTCTAACCACAGTAGGGGTAGATCGACAAATATGAAAGATGATGAATCGTTTGGATTGGGTGCTGCAAAAAACAACCCTTCATAGTAGTAAAAAAATAGGGGTAATTGTTGGAAATAAGGGATATTTAGAGAATTAGGGGTACGATAAAAAAGAAGGGCTGTTTTAAAGTATTAAGAGAAGTAGGGGTAGGTCGACAAGTATAAAAGATGATGAATCGTTTGGATTGGGTGCTGCAAAAACCAACCCTTCACAGTAGTGAAAAAATAGGGTTTATTGCTGGAAGTAAGTGCTATTTAGAGAATAAGGGGTAGGATTTAAAAGAAGGAATGTTTTAAAGTATTAAGAGATGTAGGGGTAGTTTAAGCATAGTAGGGGTAGATCAACAAACATGAAAGATGATGAATTGTTTGGATTGGGTGCTGCAAAAACCCAAACTTTATAATAGTTAAAAAATAGGGGTAATTTTTGAATGGAAGAGCTATTTAGAGAATTAGGGTTAGGAATAAAAAGAATGGTTGTTTTGAAGTATTAAGAGAAGTAGGGGTAGATTAAGCATAGTAGGGGTAGATCGACAAATATAAAAGATGATGAATCGTTTGGATTGGGTGCTGCAAAAACCAACCCTTCAAAGTAGTAAAAAGATAGGTGTAATTGTTGCAAGGAAGGAATATTTAGAGAATTAGGGACAGGATTAAAAAGGATGGCTGTTTTGAAATATTAAGAGAAGTAGGGGTAGTTTAAACATAGTATAGGTAGATCGACAAATATGAAAGATGATGAATCGTTTGGATTGGGTGCTGCAAAAACCAACCCTTTACAGTAGTTAAAATATAGGGGTAATTGTCGAATGTAAGCGCTATTTAGATAATTAGGGGTACGATTAAGAATAAGGGCTCTTTTGATGTATTAAGAGAAGTAGGGGGTAGTTTAAGCATAGTAGTGGTAGATCGACAATTATAAAAGATGATGAATCATTTGGATTGGGTGCTGCAAATACCAACACTTCATAGTAGTAAAAAGATAGGGGTAATATTTGGAAGTAAGAGATATATTGAAAATTAGTGGTAGGAGTTAAAAGAAGGACAGTTTTGAAGTATTAAGAGAAGTAGGGGCAGTTTAAGCATAGTAGGGGTAGATCGAAAAATAGAAAAGATGATGAATGATTTGTATTGGGTGCTGCAAAAACCAACCCTTCATAGTAGTTATAAAATAGGGATACTTATTTGAAGTAAGGGATATTTATAGAAATATTGGTACGATTAAAAAGAAGGGTTGTTTTGAAGTATTAAGAGAAGTAGGGGTAGTTTAGGCATAGGAGGTGTAGATCGGCAAATATGAAAGATGATGATCGTTTGGTTTTTGTGCTGCAAAAATCAACTCTTCATAGTAGTAAAAAGATAGGGGTAATTGTTTGAAGTAAGGGCTATTTAGAGAATTAGGGATACGATTAAAAAGAAGGGTTGTTTTGAAGTATTAAGAGAAGCAGGGGTAGTTTAAGCATAAGAGGGGTAGATCGACAAATATGAAAGATGATGTAATCGTTTGGATTGGGTGTTGCAAAAACCAACTGTTCACAGTAGTAAAAAGATAGGGGTAATTGTTGAAAGTAAGGGCTATTTAGAGAATTAGGGATTGGATTAAAAAGAAGGGCTGTTTTGTGAAGTACGTAGAGGAGTAGGGGTAGTTTAAGAATAGTAGGGGTAGATCGACAAATATGAAAGATGATGAATCGTTTGGAATGGGTGCTGCAAAATCCATCCCTTAACAGTAGTTAAAAAATAGGGGTATTTGTTGGAAGTAAGGGCTATTTGGAGAATTAGGGGTAGGATTAAAAAGTAGGGTTATTTTGAAGTATTAAGAGAAGTAGGGTTAGTTTAAGCATAGTAGAGGCAGACCGACAAATATGAAAACTTATGAAACATTTTGATTAGGTGCTACAAAAACAAACCCTTCATAGTAGTAAAAAGATAGGCGTAATTGTTGGAAGTAAGGGCTATTTAGAGAATTAAGGGTAGGATTAAAAAGAAGGGTTGTTTTGAAATATAAAGAGAAGTAGAGGTACTTTAAGCATAATAGGGGTAGATCAAAAAATATTAAAGATGATGAATCCTTTGGACTGGGAGTTGCAAAAACCAATCCTTCACAATAGTTAAAAAATAGGGGTAATTGTTAAAAGGAAGGGCTATTTAGAGAATTAGGGGTAGGATTAAAAAGAAGGTTCGTTTTGAAGTATTAAGAGAAGTAGGGGTAGATTATGCATAGTAGGGGTAGATCGACAAAAATAAAAGATGACGAATCGTTTGGATTGGGTCCTGCAAAAACCAACCCTTCACAGTAGTAAAAAGATAGGGGTAATTGTCGGAAGTAAGGGCTATTTAGAGAATTTGGGATAGGATTAAAAAGAAGGGCGGTTTTGTGAAGTATTAAGAGGAGTAGGGGTAGTTTAAGCATAGTAGGGGTAGATCGACAAATATGAAAGATGATGAATCATTTGGATTGGGTGCTACAAAAATCAACCCTTCACAGTAGTTAAAAATTGGGGTAATTGTTCGAAGTAAGGGCTAATTGGATAATTAGGGGTAGGATTAAAAAGAAGGGTTGTTTTGAAGTATTAAGAAAAGTAGTGGTAGTTTAAGCATAGTAGGGGTAGACCGAAAAATATCAAAGCTAACGAATCGTTTTGATTGGGTGTTGCAAAAACCAACCCTTCATTGTAGTAAAAAGATAGGCGTCATTTTTGGAAGTAAGGGCTATTCATAGAATTAGGGATAGGATTAAAAAGAAGGGTTGTTTTGAAATATTAAGAGAAGTAGGGGTGGACTAGGAATAGTAAGGCTAGATCGACAAATATGAAAGATGATGAATAGTTTGGATTGGGTGCTTCAAAAACCAACCCTTCATAGTCGTAAAAAGATAAGGGTAATTGTTGGAAGTAAGGGCTATTTAGAGAATTAGGGATACGATTAAAAAGAAGAGCTATTTTGAAGTATTAAGAGAAGTAGGGGTAGTTTAAGCATAGGAGGGGTACATCGACAAATATGAAAGATGATTAATCGTTTAGATTGGGTGCTGGAAAAACCAACCCTTCATAGTAGTAAAAAGATAGGGGTAATTGTTGGAAGTAAGGGATATTTAGAGAATTAGGGATATAATTAAAAAGAAGATCAGTTTTGTGTAGTATTAAGAGAAGTAGGGGAAGATTAAGCATAGTAGGGATAGATCGAAAAATATCAAAGATGATGAATCGTTTGGATTGGGTGCTACAAAAACCAACCTTTCACGGTAGTAAAAAGATAGGGGTAATTGTTGGAAGTAACAACGTTTTAGAGAATTAGGGATAGGATTAAAAAGAAGGGCTGTTTTGAAATATTAAGAGAAGTGGGTGTAGTTTAGGCATAGTAGGGGTAGATCGACAAGTATGAAAGATGATGAATCGTTTGGATTGGGTGCTGCAAAAACCAAACCTTCACATTAGTTTAAAAATAGGGGTAATTGTTGGAAGTAAGAACTATTAAGAGAATTAGGAGTACGATTAAAAAGAAGGGTTTGTTTGAAATATTAAGAGAAGTAGGGGTAGTTTAAGCATAGTAGGGGTAGATCAACAAATATAAAAGATGATGAATCGTTTGGATTGGATGCTGCAAAAACCAACCCTTCACTGTAGTACAAAGATAGGGGTAATTGTTTAAAGTAAGGACTATTTAGAGTATTCGGGGTATGATTTAAAGGAAGGACTGTTTTGAAGTATGAAGAGACGTAAGGGTAGTTTAAGCATAGTAGGGGTAGATCTACAAATATGAAAGATGATGAATCGTTTGTATTGGGTGCTGCAAAAACCAACCCTTCGCAGTATTTAAAAAATTGGGGTAATTGTTGGAAGTAAGGGCTATTTAGAGAATTAGTGGTACGATTAAAAAGAAGGGTTGTTTTGAAGTATTAAGAGAAGTAGGGGTAGTTTAAGCATATGAGGGGTAGATCGACAAATGTGAAAGATGATGAATCGTTTGGATTGGGTGCTGCAAAAACCAACCCTTCACAGTAGTAAAAAGATAGGGGTAATTGTTGGAAGTAAGGGCTATTTAGAGAATTATGGATACTAAAAAAAGAAGGGCTGTTTTGTGAAGTATTAAGAGGAGTCGGGGCAGTTAAGCATAGTACGGGTAGATCGACAAATATGAAAGATGATGAATCATTTGGATTGGGTGCTGCACAAACCAACCCTTCATTGTAGTAAAAAAATAGGGGAAATTGTTGGAAGTAAGGGCTATATATAGAATTAGTGGTACGATTAAAAAGAAGTGCTGTTTTGAAGAAATAAGAGAAGTAAGGGTAGTTTAAGCATAGGAGGGGTAGATCGATAAATATGAAAGATGATGAATAGTTTGGATTGGGTGCTGCAAAAACCAACACTTCACAGTAGTTAAAAAATAGGTTTAATTTTTGGAAGTAAGGGCTATTTAGTAAATTAGTGGTACGATTAAAAAGAAGGGTTATTTCGAAGTATTAAGAGAAGTAGGGGTAGTTTAAGCATAGGAAGGGTTGGTCGGCAAATATGAAAGATGATGAATCATTTGGATTGGTGTTGACATGCTTTTTAGTTAAAACAGTCAAACATGGAATTTCTGGTTAGCACTACACTCAAGCGTTGGGAACATCGTCAGAAGACGAGAAGCGATCTGGTTGAAACCGCATCAGAAATAAAGAATAGCCCGAAAGTCCTAACAGATGACCTTTTTCAGGCCTAAAAACATCAATTATGTAGCTTAGCTCAGTAACTCTTGTAGCGCTCTGAATTTGCTTCAGATCGAGCTTTTTCATGGCCAAAACAGACTTCGGTTTGGAAGTTACCCTCATTTCCGTGAACGCAGGCAGAATTGGAATAACTTGGAAGTTTGGAGTTTAGCATGGGACAGAACCTCGGATCGGATTGGAGGTCACGATTCAGATCAAACCTTATCTTTCTTATGAATAACTTGGCATTTGCATTGGCACGCTGGCACCTTCGGTTCGGTTCGACCAGGACCCGATCCACTTTCTCTAGACGCTCCGAAGAGCACGTTGTCTTCGGCTTAAAGGCTTCGGATCGGTTTGAGGGCACCAGTTCGGCTCGGATTTGGCCCGACCGGCCTGGCAATTCCTGCACGCACAACAAAGTTGACCAATTCTCATGCCATTACCGCCTTCTATTAATCCGGATCGGCTTACACTTGGCATAATAAAAATTGGATAGGCTTTCTCCACGTTATCCATGATATCTCAATGTGAAAGGGATTTCATCCACGTGGCATACGAACCAGAACTCCTTAGGGACCCCCTACGGCTATAAATACACCCTCACATGGCTTTTCGAGAGGTTTTTTGTCCACTCCAACACTTGGCCTCCATTACAACCAAGCAAGGACATTGCTCATCAATTTAACACGAGGAATTCGTGTATAAAATCAATCTCTAATCTCCTCCTCTTCATTGTATCACAGGGCTATTGTTTACGAACGAATCTCACGGATTGTGAGATTTCATTGTACTTGTAATTTCCTAGGCTTTAAGAAAATATAAAGTGGACGTAGGCTTGGTTTGTGCTAAACCACTATAAAAATCTCGTGTGTCTCCTGTAATTTACTGCTTTTTATCTGCGATCTGTGATTGTGAGGACTTCACACTGAATTTGGGTGTTAGTACAAGATTTTGGTCTAATATTTAGGCGCGCCTGGAAGGGGGGAACATGATACTACTTCAATTTCTAGCTCTAAAGGAATCGAATTTCTTGGCTATTGGATAAATTGTAAAAAGAAAGAAGGGTCGAACCTTCTCCCGAGCTGAGGGTGCTGATGTAGAAGGCGCTAGAAACGAGGACAGCTACGAGGCTTCCTCGCATGGAAATCTATCAGCATACTTAACTCGAGACGAGATAGACGGAGTTCTTGCTGAATTGAGGACCAAAATGGCGAGGCAGGATAATCTCCTTGGGAAACAACAGGAGATGATCGATGGATTCTTTGCTCGGATGGAAGGCAGGCCGAGCGGCAACGCACAACTCGATGGAAATGGCACGGAAATGGATCATGCAGTTCGGGTCATCCAGGTCAGTTCGGTCCTCACCGACCCGCGCAAATCACATCAAACCAGAATCCAGCACGGATGGAAACAGGTGGCGTTCCCCACCGGGTCGGTTCAGGCCCGATCCGAGCCGCCATTCTACATGAACTTGTGGGCATCAGCCTCCCCTCTCGAAATCATGGCTTCGCTCGGGTTCGACCTACATCCACTCTGGTTCGACTGGACACTCAGGCACCAACTCCAGCTCAATGGCATTAAGACACAGTTCGGTGCAGAGAACACGAACTGGGTCCGTTCGGAACATCCGACCCTATAACCTCCAACCCGAACCGAATGGCTTCCCTTGGCCCCCATACGTTTGCAAACTCCTCCGGACTTGATGCTCGGGGCACCGGCTCTGATCTTGTCAGCTTGCAACAGCTCTTTGAAGACGACCGACTTTGCAATATCATTCAACGCCTCTCCATATGTCGTGCTTATCAAAGCGACGTGGATGACGTCAATCACAATCTATCCACATATGAAATTAGGATTCTGGCAATCCCTCAGATTTCAAACTTCCACAATTGTAGCCCTACAATGGCAGGAAAGACCCTACTGTGCACCTGATGCGCTACAAATGACAAACGGAAGTTCAATCAACGTCAACGTCATGGCTAAATGTTTTCCCCTCTTTCTGAATGACATAGCAGCCATGTGGATTCGGCAGCTAGAAGCAGAATCGATCAACAACTGTAACATGTTGGTCGCACGCTTTATTGAACAATTTCGGGTGCACATCGCTCGACCTAAGAACGTAATGTCGCTTACTACAATCAAACAGAGGCCTAAAGAAACTCTACGCTCATTCTAGGAAAGGTTCGATGTTGCAGCAGCATCGGTTGATCGACATGAACAATCGATGGTACTGATGGCAGCAGTATCCGGTTTCTTAGATAGCTCAGAATTCAAAAAATCCTTGCACCGAGACCTAACACGAAACCTCGGCGATTTCTACCTTGAAGCAGACAGATTTCTGCAGGAAGAAGAAGTAACCTCCAAGAAGAAAGTTCTCGTTGTCAACTTGCTTGAAGCCGGAGAACACCCTGATTATGGAAAAGGAAAGGAAAAAGCTACCGTCAATAATGACCGCAACACTCTACCAAGGAGAGGGCTGAGATTTGAAAAGTAAACTGAACTCAATTCAACACTGACTTACATCTATATGGACAAAAATGGTGCCATATCCTATCTAAAGCCTCCCATGAAGGAGCCATCGCAAAGAGAACGTGATTCTGGAAAACATTGGATATTCCATGATATGGACGGTCATGACACAAATGACTGCAGGCATCTTCTCGATTTAATTGAGGAACGGGTAAGACATGGAGAGCTACTCGAGTATGTGAAACAACCAACAATGCCTGCACCGGCGCTGCCACAACCTGCTCCACGGAGAGGGAATGATCCTGGATCGAGCTCTCATGGGCTCATCATCAACTAATCTGGATGAGATCAGCATGGATTTCTTGCATTTCTTAGGACTTAAGATGTGTTTTTGCTTTGTCTAGGTATACGGATTGGCTAAATTGGAGTACACATGTACGGCATTAGGATTTAACTCCAAAGCGTGCTCTGGACTCGATGACAAAGCAATTAGGATTTGCTTTGGTTTTGTACTTTGAATTGAATAAGGAAGGACTTTCCGAGCATGGATTATGTTTGGCATATTTAAGTATATTGTCAGGTTGTGGCAGGATTCTCAATCTCAATTAAAGTACGGCCTGTACTTATCTCGACACCCTAGGTACGGATTGTGCCTAGGGACAGACTGTCTTGTCATGCTTTTGCAAGTATAGCTCTATCTCGGTATGAGTATGGATTTTTCTCCATTGAATTTCTAAGTTTGGATTATACTCAGGAACGACGAATGGTCTCATTAAGATTTGGCAAAGGAACTCAATAAAACTCGAGTATGGATTATGGTCAGTTTGAACTTCCTGGTACGGCTTATACCTGGAAGGTTAGGTCCCTTGTCAGGTTTTGGCAGGATGATTCGAACGTCCCTCGAGTGTGGTTTATGCTCAATCGGATGCCCAAACATGGTTTATTCTCGAATGTGTAACTAGTTTAGTCAGGGTTTGACATGTCGGTTTGCTTCTTTTTCTTTGTAGGTATGGATTATACTTGCAGGTGGCAGGCCCGACGTGGCCTTGGATTTTTTGGATTATCCAGAACACATGTTCCTTCAATCAACAAGATATGTTCTGGGGTCAAAAATGTTGACATTCTTTTTAGTCAAAGCAGTCACACATGGAATTTCTGGTTAGCAACACACTCAAGCGTTGAGAACATCATTAGAAGACGAGAAGCGATCTGGTTGAAACCGCATCACAAATAAAGAATAGACCGAAATTCCTAACAGATGACCTTTTTTAGGCCCGGAACATTAATTACAGAGCATTGCCATGTAAATCTTGTAGCTCTCTGAATTAGCTTCAGATCGACCTTTCGCTAGGCCAAAACGGACTTACGGTTTGGGAGTTATGCTCGTTTCCATGAATGCATGCAAAATTGGAATAAGTTGGAAGTCTGGAGTTTGGCATGGGACAGAACCTCGGATCGGATTGGAGGTCACGGTTCGGATCAGACCTTATCTTCCCGATGAACAACTTGGCATTTGCATTGGCACGCCGGCACCTTCGGTTTGGTTTGGGTTGGGCCCGATCCGCTTTCTCCAGACGCTCCGAAGAGCATGTTGTCTTCGGCTTGAAGGCTTTGGATCAGTTTAAGGGCACCGGTTCGGCTCGGATCCGGTCCGATCGGCCTGGAAATTCCTGCAACCACAACAAAGTTGACCGATTCCCATGCCATAACTGCCTCCTATTAATCCGGCTGGCCTACACTTGGCATAATAAAACATGGGCAGGCTTTCTCCACGTCCTCCATGATATGTCGAGATGGAAATGAAGTCCTCCACGTGGCTTCCGAACCGGAACTCCTTAGGGCCTCTCTACGGCTATAAATACACCCTCACATGGCATTTCGAGAGGACTTTTGGCCACTCCGACACTTGGCCTCCATTACATCCAAGGAAGGACATTTCTCATCACTCTAACACGGGGAATTCGTGTATAAAATTAGTCTCTAATCTCCTCCTCTTCATTGTGTCACGAGGCTATTGCGTATGAACGAATCTCACGGATTGTCAGATTGCATTGTACTTATAATTTCCTAGGCGTTAAGAAAAATTTAAAGTGGACATAGGCTTGATTTGAGCCAAACCACTATAAAAATCTCGTGTGTCTCCTGTAATTTACTTCTTTTTATCTGTGATCTATGATTGTGAGGACTTCACACTGAATTTGGGTGTTAGTACCAGATTTTGGTCTAACAATTAGGTGCTGCAAAAACCAACCCTTCACGGTAGTAAAAAGATAGGGTAATTGTTGGATGTAAGACCTATTTAGAGAATTAGGGATAAGATTAAAAAGAAGGGTTGTTTTGTGAAGTTTTAAGAGGAGTAGGGGTAGTTAAGCATAGTAGGGGTAGATCGACAAATAAGAAAGATGATGAATCGTTTGGATTGGGTGCTGCAATAACCAACCCTTCACAGTATTTAAAAAATTGGGGTAATTGTTTGAAGTAAGGCCTATATGGAGAATTAGGTGTAGGATTTAAAAGAAGAGTTGTTTTGAAGTATTAAGAGAAGTAGGGGTAGTTTAAGCATAGTAGGGGTAAATAGACAAATATGAAAGCCGATGAATCGTTTTGATTGGGTGCTGCAAAAACCAACCCTTAACAGTAGTAAAAAGATAGACGTAATTATTGGAAGTAAGGGCTATTTAGGAATTAGGGGTAGTGTTAACGGCAAAAAATGTTGAAAACACCAAAGATTCCTTCTACAAGGAATAGTAGTTATGGTCGTTAGACTAAATAAAAGAAAGCGGTAAATAAAAAGAGGGATTTATAGTGGTTCGACCCAGCGGGGCCTACGTCCACTTTGAAGAGGTGTTGGAATATTATTAATGACCAAGAATTACAAGGGTGAGAATATCCTTAGATATCTCATTACATTCATTTTGTACGATGATGTCATATTTTCGATATATTAAATAAATAAGGAAAATTGTGGCTAGGTCCTTCTTCTTCTTCAAAGATGAGATGCCATTAGAGAAGGTCTAGGAAAGTTCCAAGGTCACTAAATCCAACCCTTTTGAAGTGGGAGGCTATAGGCTATTTATAGGAGTGGGAGTAGGTAGGATTAGGTGGGAGTAGGTAGGAATGGGGACCACATGCAGGAAATTCGCGCCCACACCCTTCTCAGCCAAGAATTTCGCACCCGGGCCTCGGTGCGAAATTTTACACCCGTGGGGTGCAAAATTTCACACCTGGATGGGTGCAAGGCTCTTATGAGGGGGTGTGAGGGTCCCGTTTTTGGGCGCGCGAGGCTTGAGTCTCATTCAAGGCCCGAGGCCTCGGTCCCGGGATGCTTCCTGGAAGGTGTGAGGTTTTGAGCCATGCAGCCTCATCCCGTTCCTGCTTCCTATACTCCTTAGCCCTGCTTCTTGACCTCAGCTCCACGTAATTCGTTGAATTGAGCGTGTGTGATGCACTCTTGGGAACCGGGCTAAAAATCCGGCTAACATTTGACCCCAAAGTACGTCTTGTCTCTGACATGATGTGCTTTGTGTTGGTTGAAGTAGTAGTTAAGCTGTTATTTCTTCCTATAATTGAAAAGGAAAATAAGCGTTAGTTATCGAGCTCATCCCTCTTAGGGCACAAATGAGCCGTAGTTGGGAGATGCGTCGTACTCAAATTGTCAGGTATCCATTAGCGCGTCGCCTCCGTGGATGCACAGGAATTGGTATGCATGAGCATGGAGTACGTATACGAGAGAGTGTGGCGTGGAATTGCAAACAAGGAGTGCAATTTTTTTTTTTGGGTCAAAATTTCAAGTCCTTGGAGGGCTTGAAATTTTGAATCCATGGGGTTCCAAATTTCGAACCGCGTAGGCTCGAAATTTCGATCCCGCGACGAAATGCGAAGGGTCATTTTTTCCTTTTATAAATAGGGCTTCTTCCCTCAGTTTTTCCTCTTGTTTCTTCTCTCGTAGGCCGCCATTGTTGAAAGCTTCGAACCCATGAATTTGAACCCGGTGAATTTCGAAACCAAACCAGATGGGGACTAGGATCAGGAGTGTGAGGAGGTCGGAGGAAGCAGAGGGGCCGCAGTTGAAGACCTCGAAACCCGAACCCGACTGGGCTCAAGGTTCTAGAGCCTCGCCGGTTCGAATTTATGAACCCAGCTAGTTCGTAGTTTCCAACCCTCTCGGCTTCGAATTTTCAATGTCTGTTGGGATCTAGTTTTCGAATCCGCTGGGTCTAAAGCCTTGAACCCTTCGAGTTTGAAACTTTGGACCCATGGGTCAAGAGGCCTTGAACTCGGTGGGTTCGAACTTTCGAACCTGTGTGGGTTCGTATTTCCAGATTCCTATGGGTTTGGGTCTCCGGCCCTTGATGGTTTCTGACTTTTGAGGTGCCAGAATTCTCGACCTCTCATGCCGTTGGACTTCGACTTTCAAATATCTGCCTCAGAAGTTGCATAATTATCCTTCATGCATATGTAGTTTGCCCCGCGCGCGGCCTTTTTGATTGTTCACATAGAGTAGAGCATAAAATCGGACTATGACTTGGACTATTTAGAATCATTCTGAACTTCCCTTTATATAGCTTATAATTGCATTGCACCACACACACATGTTATTTAGCACCAACACGACGGGTACAGGTCACCATAATGCTTGCAGTAACACTGATGTGTTGAAGTATAACTAAAGATGCAGACAAGATCGATGACCGGAAAGACTACGGAAGCCCAGACTTCCCAGCCCGCACTACACGCATCCGACCCTATCCTTAGAGATGGCTCATCTGGCAGCGAGCTTGAGACTACTGGAGGATCATCTCCTTCGCATAAGACTAGCTCGTCTGAAGTGTCTGAGTCCAGAGAGCAACTTGAACAAAAACTTTCCCTGGTCGTGACTGAAGAGACCAAAAATGTAGACATCATGGGCGAGGATGAGCCCACCCCTCCAGTAGCTTCGGATATGCTTCCTGATGCGGTGATCTTGGAGAATAACACAGACTCACTGCCATCGCGTATGGATGCTACCGCAATCAGGAAAATGGCTGCATGATTTAACATTCTGGTGGATGATGCCCGTGCCCCCGGGAGGATGGCCGAGCCCATGCGCCGCCCGAGAGACTTACTACTTGGAACCGACAGGCTTACATTGCCAGGTATGTACCCCCGGCCAACAACTTCGTTCGGTACATGTTATTCAATTTCTGTCTTGCGCCATAACAACTACATCCCAATGCTTATGCTTCTCTCCTGGGCAATTACGTGTTCTTTCATGAGTTCTTGAACCGGAAGCCAATCGGAGAGGATATTCGATATTTTTTCCGCTTAAGGAAAACGAGAGCTGCTTCCCCCTCTCAATGGTCTCTGGAACCGACGGCTGCCACCAAATTCTGTGTCGGGTCGTGGCCTAGATCGTCAATGTTCAAGCATGAGTTGTTTTTTGTGAGCTTCTCTCCCGAATTTGCCAGGAGAAGGATTGAGGGAATTAATATTTGTCGAACTCAGTTCCTTACCATAAATTCTTGGATTTCTTTCCTTGTTGACGGTTTTAATCGGGTTATGGAAGGAAATCCAAAGGCACCTACCGGGGATGAGTACTGGAAACGCCCTAGTGCTTTGCAGGCGATTCCAGCGAATCTCCACGATACCAACACCGTGACCAGCCAGGATTGCCTTCGCCGTGCTGGGTTGCTTCCTGATTACCGGGCTGTGATCAGGCCCGCGGTGGCTATTAGCAAGCCGAAGAAGGGAGTTGTGGTAGGTCGAGCCGCTATTGGTCGGAAGAGGAAGATGCCCCCTGTTGGAGGGGAGCTACAGGATACCGCTCAGTCTCGAAGAGATTGTGGACGGGGACGAGCCCTATGGCCAAGAGGAATTCGCTAGAGACGAGGAATTTCCGAGCACTTCCGTCCTGTCTCCGACAGGGGAGAGGGAGGGAGCGCAGGTTAGACCACGGTCTCCCGTGACTCACTCCAGGGCCACTATTTCGCTCGAACCTGTAGGCCAGTTCGATGGTCTGAGGGGGCTTGATTTAGTGGTGAATTCATGTCCGAATATGCCGAGCCTGGAAGTAATCACCCGCGCTGCGGAGGGGTTAACTTCTCCGAGCGAACCACATTCTGGTTTGTTAAGAGAACACTTAGGGCATACCTTCGTACACTGTATAGCATAAGTGTTTGCCTGAGAGGATGACTTAATTAACTTTGGCTTGTTTCGTTGGCAGGTGACATGGAAGGAGGACCTGGTCGATGAGATCATGGACACGGGGAGCACCAGCACCCCAGAGTTCTTCCTTTGAGAGGTTCCAAAGACCCACTAGTTTGCACGGTGCCCCACCTCCGCTGGGACAAGAAAGCGGACCTCGAAGCCGTGATCGGCCTGGGCGATCTCCGACGCCTCCTTCTCTATTCGCATGTCCGTGGGAGATACTTGGCCCAACGTGGGCGGCTCTCGATCTTTGCCCCTTACAGCCCCTCGTCGATCACCCCTCTTGTCCCTGTTCACTCCACCGTGAAAGAGGGGACACGTCTTGACTAGCCGAGGCTGGAGAGGGAGCCTGAGATAGAGTTACCGGATTTGACATATCCTCAGGTTCAAGAGCTATCCATGGATGAGTGAAGGGCTTTATTATACACCATTTCCTTCGGCACTATTTCGACGAGTTAAAGTTCATTCCCGATCTCCGTCCAGCTCCTTACAGGGAATCCAGGGAGGTGTGGATGCGCGTGAAAGCCTCTTACCATCAAACCAACGAGTTCCGCAAATACTCCCTCGGGTTTTCAGAGTTGATCAGAAAGAAGAACTTGCAGCTTGCTGCCAAGAAGACTGCAGTCGAATCTTTGAACAAGAAGATAGGTATGCCTGTTTCCCGCACTGTGAGTTCATTTCTTCGTACTACCAAACTATTTAATGCTGGCTTTGTCATTGCAGCTGAGATGTCACGGGCTCATGATGCGTTGAAGGGGGAGTCGGATTATCCCCTCTCGAATTTTATGAACACCATGGCAGACCTGCCCACCGATGTCACAGCTCTACAAAAGGACAAGGCTGATCTAAAGCGAGTGTGTCACATCTTAGAGAAGGACAATGCGAGGGTAACCGAGTTTCAGAATGACAATGCCGCTTTGAGGGAAGAGAATAAAAACTGTGGGCGTAGAATGCCAAGGTGGATGAGCTACATAGGCGTCTTGAGGTAGCGGTAAAAGCGAAGGAGGATGCTGCGGCTAGCAACAATGATGTGCTGAGAACGGCCGAGGGGGTAAAGGCCGAGCATTTGCGAGAGATAACACAGTTGAGGGATCAGCTGAGTGATGTGGATTTCCATATTAGTCCCCTACGAGGCCCACTTGTGTAGAGTGAATGTGAGCACTTTGGATGAGTGCCAGCTTGCGGGTGTTCTCCTGGACGATAAAGAACGCGAGAAGCTGGAGGAGGGAAGGAGATTGTTGTGAGAGGATGCCGAGAATGATAGGCTAGTGAGGCTTGCTAAGGGGAAGGGGAAATTCATCTTGGCAGAGGGCATAGTTGTGGCTGAAACATTTGTAGGAGGAAGTTCCAATCAGCCCCTAGCTCCTGAATCTCCGATGGTAACTGGTTCCGAGAGGGGTCGGTCCAAGCCTCTTCTGAGTACTATCCCGACTTCCCGGCACCGGAGGGTGCCAGATTCACCGTGCCTACCACCACGAGCACCCTTCATATTCTTCCCACGACATCCTTGGCCACAGGTAAATTCCTATTAACCTGCATCCCTAAGTGATTGCCGAATTTATGGGCTAAAGAGATTGTGTCTTTTCTATGCAGTTCCTCCGGAGTTTGCGACGACAGTGGATCCTGCCCCTGTGCTCCCCGAGTGACTGAGTCCGGGCCTGGCCCGACAGAAGCACAGTTCGAAGAGGGCAGAGACCAACTCGATACCTTTTTTGGAATTTTGATTAGCCCTAGCATGATCGATATTCTTAACGTAGAAGGAGAGGCGGTGGACGAACAGAGTGTCTCTGCTAGCGGACGAGAGGAAGCAAACCAACAGGCCAAGATGGTGACCGAGCACAGGAAGGTGGAGGAGACGGAGTTGGCCGCTGCCGAGTCCTTAAAGAAAAGGGAAGACGAGGAGGCCCAGCGGAGGATCACTGAGACCCTTGAGGAGGCCAAGTTTGCTGAAACCATATCGTGCAAGTCTCGTAAACTTGCCGAGCGATGAGCTGCAAGAGAAGCAAAGGTGAAAGCTGAATGGGAAGGAAGGGGGATCCTGAAAAGGAGCGAGGCCGTGGTAGGCCTTCCTTCTGGGGATGCCCACGTACCTCCGACGGTCACCGTTATTACCGACGTCACGGAGATCTCCCACGGTGACGGTGCTAGGGAGCATCGTCTCTCCGTTACTCATGAATCAGCTACCCCTCCGAAAGGCAGAGCGGGCCGGAGTGGAACTGGCAGGAAGAGATCTGTTGCAGGGGATGGGCCGTCGAGCGCGAAGTCTGAAAAAAGAACAAGCACAAGCAAAAGAAGAAATGACATGATTAGTGTTAGTAGACTAGCTAGAGGTTACCGTTATTTTGGAAGTGTAGGACGATAGTTTACGCGAGTACGGCCCTCGCTTTAGGTTTTTCAAGGCACAGTGTGGTTCTCATGTACACCCTGTCATTAGAAAATAAAAAGTATTAGACACGTAGTTTGTTTAGCGTGTGTGTAGAAATTGAAATATGAATTAGTACAGATCACTGTTTGTGTCAAGCGTTCAGAGGTTCTTTTTATGTTTTCCGGCATCCCGTACTTGCATAAACATACTTATCGTTACTCTTGTCACAAAACCGATTAGGGGAAGTCTCCGGGTAAATTATTCTAGAGAGGTGAAATAGAGCGTTGGTTTTAGTAAGTTTCCCTCAGCTCAGGAAACCCGTAATTTGCGAAACCAGGCTGTGTGCCCGCTGCTGTGGGCGGCCCGGGGTAAATCCCAATTATGGAGAAGGCGTAGAGTGTCGCGTTGTTGCGTTCCGCTAGGTGGGTTGCTCTCCCGTCGTTTATCAGGTCGAGGCGAGCTGCCATATGTCGTTTTTCATCTACGTAATTTTCATCCCCGGTCATCAGCTCGTAAGGTCCGATCATGGCTACGGGATGCCCCTAAACCTGGAGAGCCAGGGTGAAGAAACGATTTAAGTTTGGTCTTGGTGCTGCGCCAAGATTCGACCGACACCCACAACTGGCGAAGACAGATTTGCATCGATCATAGTCAGTCGCGGGTGGATCCAAGCCACCTAGGTTAGGGCGCGGAACGATTTATGCTCGGCCTCGGCGCTAGGCCAAGGTTCGAGTTAGTGGTTGTTTATACTCGGTCCCGCCGCGGGCCGACGATTTGAGTAGCGTTACCGGCTCCCGTGCTTGGGGTGTCAGGCGTAGCCAAGTGCCTTAGACTAGATGTTGCCTTGCAGTTGGAAAACCGACACCGGCTCCCATGCTCGGGGTGTCGGTGTGGCCATAACAGGCGTGAGTCAAGCTATGTTCCTTAGACTTGACGCTGCCTTACAGTTGGAAAACCGGCACCGACTCCCGTGCTCGGCGTGCCGGTGTGGCCGCCGCAGGCACGAGTCAAGTTAAGTATCAGAACTAACAATATGCGTTATGCGAGAAGTAAACAACAAGGAGATAGGGAACCGAACATCATTTCAACTAATGACTTTGGTTGTAGAAGCCTTTACAATGCCTTGAATTTTTGAAAAACAAAACATTGTTGAAAAATCGTAAACAACCGTGAACTGAGTTACATAAAGTAGCGGCGCAGATGTTCGCCATTCCATACCCTTGGGAGTCCAGCTTAGTCAACGGTTGTAAGTTTAAAGGTTCCATTGCTGAGCTTTCGCTGTATAGAGTATGGACCTTCCCAGCGAGGCGCTAGGCCTGTTGACGAGGGAAAGACCTGCTTTAGAACGAGGTCACCGATGTTAAAGTTGCGAGGGCAGACCCTAGAGTTGTAGTACCTGGTGACTCATTGCCATTGGGCGACGACCCTGATGTGGGCCACATTCTGTTTTTCCTCTAGCAAGTCGAGTGATCTTAGAAGCAGATCTTGGTTCGTTCTCGGATCGAAGTACTTGACTCGGTGGGACGTGAGCTTGAGCTCAATCGGAATGACTGCTTCTGATCCAAAGGCGAGGTCGAAAGGAGTATGACTAGTGGCTATTTTTTTGGTGGTGCGGTAATCCTACAATGCTAGAGGAAGTTCGTCTGCCCACATCCCTCCAGCCTTTTCTAGGCGCTTCATAATGATAGACTTGATGACCTTGTTAACGACCTCAACTTGCCAATTGGCTTTAGGGTAAGCCACTGTTGAGAATCTCTTATCAATGCCATGATGCTGGTAGAAAGTTTTGAATTCGCTGCTCTTAAATTGAGTGCCGTTGTCGGAGATGATGGGCTGGGGGACCCCATAGCGGGTTATGATGTTGGGGACAACAAAGTTGATCATCTTTTTCGTGGTAATGGTAGCGAGAGGTTCGACTATCTACCCACTAAGTGAAGTAGTCCACTGCGACAATAGTGTACCGTGCCCCGCCTCTAGCCATTGGGAGAATTACGATGAATTCGATTCCCCCACATGGAGAACGGCCATAAGCTGACCATTTGAGTCTAATCGGTAGGCGTGGCTCTTGGAATTTTGGAGAAGCGCTGACACTTATCAAACTTACGGGCGTAGTCAGTGGCGTCTTGGTCAACTGTGGGCCAATAATACCCATATCTGAGTATTTTCCTGGCCAGAGTTTGTCCCCTAGTGTGGTCGTCACACTCGCCCTCATGCACATTATTTAGCACCCGGACGATGTCGCCACGGGCTACGCATCGCAGCAAGGGGACGGAGAAACCCATACGGTAGAGTACTCCAACCATAAGGAGGTAACGAGCTGACTTGGGAGTGAGCGTACGCCTTTCCTTGCAGTTCTTAGGTAGAGTCCCCTATTGCAGATAATTTCTGATCTGTGTCATCCAAGACTCGAGCATGGGCTAAGTGCTCACGATCGTATCATTTTTCCCTTGATTGATGCTTAGAGAGTTGAGGGCTTCAATCGGGGCGAACCTGTTAAGTTGCGGATCTTCAGATCTTGCCATTTTTGCGAGGGAGTCCGCTTTTTCGTTCTGCTTGCGTGGGACATGGGTGATGGTGAAATGCTCGAGGTGGGCGAGTAACCCTGAACCCGAGCCAGGTATTGGGCAAGACGCCCTCCTTTTCCCGATACTCTCCTGTTACTTGTCGGATGATAAGTTGTGAATCGAAGAAGATGTGGATAGTCTCAAGCTTGAGATCGATCACGATTCGAAGCCTGGCTATCAAGGCCTCATATTTCGCATCGTTATTTGTAGCCGGGAAATTCAGCATTAATGCGAAATACATCAGACTATCCTCGGGGGTGATGAGCATGATTCCAGCCCAAAACACTTTTTGTTAGACGAGCCATCTACGAACAAATTCCACTGGGCGTCGGGGGCCATGGTTTTAACTGCGGGATCCTCCTCGGTGGTTGTGAATTCCACGATAAAATCTGCAATTCCTTGGCCGAGGATGTCTCATCGGCGGATGAAGGTTATCTCGAACTGGCTCATCTCCGTACTCAAATTTAATAATTGACCAGAAGCTTTGGGCTGCTATAGGACATGGCGCAGCGGTTGGTTTGTAAAAACCTTTCTGGGACGAGATTTAAAGAATGGTCAGAGCTTTCTGGAGGAGATTAATAAGCAGAACGCCAGCTTCTCCAGCTTCGAGTAATTCTTTTCTGCCCCCGTTACCCGCTTGCTGACGTAGTAGACTGGCCGTTGAGTACGATCTTCAAAGAGCAGATAGATTGCGCAGAAACAGCCAAGTAACTGTATAAGTCTTCGTGATCTATAGGCTTTGAAAGGATAGGCAGTCGCTCTAAGTGGTCTAGTAGTTCTTTGAATGTGGCGACGCATTCAGGGGTCTACTCGAAATTGCGTTTCCCTTTCCGAAGTAAATCGAAAAAGGGGATTCACTTGTCTGTGGCCTTAGAGATGAACCGACTTAAAGCAGCGACCTTTCCGTTTAGACTTTGGACATCTCTAATATTTTCGGGAACGCGGATGTCCCGAATAGCTTGGATCTTTTTTGGGTTGGCTTCGATGCCTCAAGAATTGACAATGACACCTAAGAATTTTCCCGTAGCGACAACGAAGGAGCACTTCAGGAGGTTGAGTTTCATGCCATGCTGGCGGAGGACATCGAACATCTCGGAGATGTCGTGGACGTGATTGCTTGATATTTTAGATTTCACCAGCATGTCGTCCATGTACACGTCTATTGATTTCCCAATCTAGTTTTTGAAGAGTCGATTAAACATTCGTTGATAGGTGGTGCCGGCATTGGCTACAATGCTAAGATATTTTTGGCGGAAGAAGGTGCGTGCACGGCTTTGCCCTTGTCCTTGTTGCATGCGTTCTTCCATTCTGTGGCATAGCATTCCCTGGCACTTCGTTGATCACCCTAAATGGTGTCGATTCCATTTTAGGTTGGGAATTTCATCAAGAGAGTCCACGGTGCCGTGTAAAATCGGAATTCAGTAAGGAAAGGGCGCCCCACGAAAGCATTATAGGGGGAGTCAATGTCTATGAACATGAAGGTGTGAATTTGTACTCGGCTTCGGTCTACCACACCCAGTTCCACAGGTAGGTCGATCAACCCTACAGGGGAACTAGATGCCCCAATAAAGTCGTGGTTTGCGGCATGGAACGACTGCAAGTCGTTTGTTTCTAATTTCATCTGATCATAGGCGGACTTAAAGTTGATGTTGACCAAACTCCTTGAGTTGATTATGACTTTTCGAACGGAAGTGGCTCCGATGCGGGCCTTGATGACCAATGGATCGGTGGTTGGGATTTCTACCCCCATTGACTCTCTTTCTCGGAAGATGATGTCGTCTTGCATAGTTTTTTGTAGCTTGGCTAGGGCGGACTCTGGGAGAGAAGAGCAGGCTTCATAAGTAGCATGCTTTATGGAACTCATATACTCATCCATCTTTCAGAAACTTCCATTTGTGGGGTAAGGTCCGCCACATATGATGTTTATCATGATTCCCCATTTCGGGTTCGATGGTCCCGGAGCTGCCTTGATAGCTGCTTGGGGAGCTGGTGCTGGAGGCTGCGAGTTCGCTTCAGAGGGGAAAGGGCTCTTGGACATATTTCTTGAGTCGTTTATTATGAATAAGTTTCTCGATTGCGTCTCTGAGTTGACGGCAATCGTTGGTATCATGCCCGTACATGTCGTGGTACCGACAGTACCTCCCGGTGTTCCTCTCGCAATCGGTGGATTCTCTGACACGTGGCTTTTTGTAGGGCAAGGTGTTGCAGGTTTCCAAGTAGATTTTCTCTATGTCTTTGTTTAGAGGGGTGTAGGTTTCGAAGGCTTGGCGGGGCTGGGCTTTCTTGGTTCTGCCGGGGCTTGCCCGTTGTTTCGTCTATCTAGCCTGCCGTTGTTTGGTCTCTGCCTGGAGGGACCTGCCACTCTATTCGGGTCGAAGGGCTCCCCGTCCCGCCTACCCCTGAGGTTGTTATTTGCGGCATCTGCTAGGGGATCGTTGGGAGGACTTGTAGCAGAGAGTTGGTTTTGCCTTGCCTCTTCCTGGTATAATTATTGATCTGCCTTCTCGTAGAAGGCATCGTGGCTCTTGGGCTGCTTTCGATCTATCAAGGCCCCGAATTCCGACGTTGGGAGGACACCTTTCGCTAGCTGAAAGAGTACGGTGCGAGGATCTGGGTCCTTGACCTCAGCGAGAGCTATGTTAAACCGAGAGAGGTAGCTTTTGAGGGACTCGGCGGGTCCCTGGTATAAATTGGATAAAGTGGGGGCATTCTTCGGAGTCGTGATATGCACCCTAAATTGTTTAACTAGCTCAGTCGCTAGCTGTCCAAAGTTGTCAATGGACACGAGTCGAAGGCGAGAAAATCAAAGTAAAGCTGTACCGGACAGGAAAACTGGGAAGCATTTGCACTTGGCTGGATCATTGCCCCAGCTTGAGTCCATCTTCCATTCGTATCAATTCAAGAAAGCACAAGGATCAGTGGTACCATCATATAGTGGCATTTGGAGCATGCTAAAGTGCCTAGGAAACTCGGCCTCATTTACTCTTCTCATGAAGGGGTTGCACCCGATGTGAGCTTCCCATGAGCCGTGGGTGCCCCCGCGCATCGCCCTCATGACCCTTCTTACTACTTCGGGAAGATTGGATGGGTCAGGATCCGCCATCGGGATCCGAGGATGTTGACGTGGTCCCGGAGTCCTGTGGCAAGGTTGCCTCCTATGATGGATGTTCGGATCATCGTCCTCCACATCCTCTACATCTATGATGGAGTTTGGAATGGATGCTAAGGTGAGTCGGGGTGATGCGGTTCTTGTTTCGGAGAAGCGCGGGCCATTAGATAACGGGCCCATCACCCTGATTAGCACCGACCGGGTTGCGTCGAGGAAGAGGTTGGTTGGTAGGACTGGGTCTGTCGTTGATAATCAAGCGAGGTTGGTATCGTTACTGCGCCCCCTCGCTGTATGTAAATGTGGTTCGATTGTTGTTGCCATTGTCGTTACCATTGTCGAGGGCATTGGTGCGAGCGGCGATGTTGTTGATGCGGCTGAACCTCCTCCTTTGATGTGGGCTCCTTGACTCGGAAGAGGAGGTTTCCAAGGCGGTTGGTCGAGGTCGAACATTGTTTTGAGTTATTCAAAGTCGTGCGACGACGCGTTGAATTTCTTGAAGTTGGCGCATAAGGTCGATGACGTGCCTTAGCGCTTGGTCGAGCTCGTCCACGTTGTTCTCATATCTTTTGTTAAGTCCGCACATTTGAGCTTGTGAAACGGGCCCTTCATGGTGCACAATAGGGGGGACTGTTTCGTTAACCACTGGGATATCCACCGTTTGAGGTTGTTGTGATGTACCGGCCTCGGCTGCGGCTGAAGAGCTGACCATTGCATTCTTTGACTTCTTCACCATTGTAAGCATACTCGACAGCAGGTTGAGCAAGGAACCTTAGGCTCATCGAGGTCAAGATGGCAATATGGGAGAAAGATGCAAGCTTTGAGTAGATTTCAATTAAAGCACCTAATGTTGAAGGCAAAAAATGTCCAAAACACCAAAGATTTCTTCTATAAGGAACAGTAGTTATGGTCGTAAGATTAAGTAAAAGAAACAGGTAAATAACAAGAGAAATTTATTATGGTTCGGCCCGGCGGGGCCTACGTCCACTTTGAAGAAGTGTTGGAATATTCTTATTGACAAAGAATTAAAAGGGTGAGACTATGCTTAGATATCTCATTGCATACATTTTATAGAATGATGTCATAATTTCAATATATTAAATAAATATGGAAAATTGTGGTTAGGTCCTTCTTCTTCTTCAAAGAGGAGATGTCACTAGAGAAGGTCTAGGAAGGTTCCATGGTCATAAAATCCAACCCTTTTAAATTGGGAGGACATGGGTTATTTATAGGAGTGGGAGGAGGTAGGATTAGGTGGGAGTAGGTAGGAACGGGGACCATGTGGAGGAAATTCGCGCCCACACCCCTCTCAGCCCAGAATTTTGCACCCAGGCCTAGGTGCGAAATTTCGCACCCACTAGGTGCGAAATTTCACACCTACTGGGTGCGAAATTCTGCACCCGGCGGGGTGTGAGGCTCCTGTGAGGGGTGTGAGGGTCCCTCTTTTAGGCGCGCAAGGCTTGAGTCTCCTTCGAGGCCCGAGGCCTTGGTCCGGGGATGCTTCCTGGATGTGGTGAGGTTATGAGCCGTGCAGCCTCCTCCCGAATCTGCTTCCTTTACTCCTAAGCACCACTTCTTGATCTCAGCTCCACATGATTCATTGAATTGAGCATGCCTAATGCACTCTTGGGAACCGGGCTAAAAAGACGGTTAATAGGTAGGATTTAAAAAAGGTCTGCCTTGAAGTATTAAGAGAAGTAGGAGTAGTTTAAGCATTGGAGGGGTAGATCGACAAACATGAAAGATGATGAATCGTTTGGATTGGGTGCGGCAAAAAACAACCCTTCAAAGTAGTTAAAAATTAGGGGTAATTGTTGGAAGTAAGGGCTATTTAGAGAAATAGTGGTACGATTAAAAAGAAGGGTTGTTTTTAAGTATTAACAGAAGTAGGGATAATTTAAGCATAGGAGGGATAGATCGACAAATATGAAAGATGATGAATCATTTGGATTGGGTGCTGCAAAAACCAACCCTTCACAGTAGTAAAAAGATAGGGGTAATTGTTGGAAGCAAGAGCTACTTAGAGAATTATGGATAGGATTAAAAATAAGGGTTATTTTTTGAAGTATTAAGAGGAGTAGGGGAAGTTTAAGCATAGTAGGATAGATCGACAAATATGAAAGATGGTATATCATTTCAATTGGGTGCAACAAAAACCAATCCTTCATAGTAGTTAAAAAACAGAGGTAATTGTTGGAAGTAAGGGATATTTAGAGAATTAGCGGTACAATTAAAAATAAGGGATGTTTTGAAGTAATAAGAGAAGTAGGGGTAGTTTAAGCATAGGAGGGGTTGATCGACAAATATGAAAGATGATGAATCATTTGGACTGGGTGATGCAAAAACCAACTCTTCACAGTAGAAAAAGGATAGGGGTAATTGTTGGAAGTAAGGGCTATTTAGATAATTAGGGATACAATTAAAAAGAAGCGATATTTTGATGTATTAAGAGAAGTAGGGGTAGTTTTAACATAGGTAGGATAGATCGACAAGTATAAAAGATGATGAATCATTTGGATTAGGTGCTGCAAAAACCAACGCTTCACAGTAGTAAAAAGATAAGGGAAATTGTTGTAAGTAAGGGCTATTTAGAGAATTACAGATAGGATTAAAAAGAAGGGACATTTTGAAGTATTCAGAGAAGTAGGGCTAGTTTAAGCATTGAATGGGTAGATCGACAAACATGAAAGATGATGAATTGTTTGGATTGGGTGCTGCAAAACCAACCCTTCACTGTAGTAAAAAAGATAGGGGTAATTGTTGGCAGTAAGGGCTATTTAGAGAATAGGGATAGGATTAAAAAGAAGGGCCGTTTTATGAAGTATTAAGAGGAGTAGGGGCAGTTCAAGCATAGTAGGGGTAGATCGGCAAATTTGAAAGATGATGAATTGTTTTGATTGGGTGCTGTAAAAACCAACCCTTCACAGTAGTAAAAAGATAGGGGTGATTGTTGGAAGTAAAGGCTATTTAGGGAATTAGGGATAAGATTAAAAAGAAGGGTTATTTTGAAGTATTAAGAGAAGTAGGGCTAGTTTAAGCATAGGAGGGGTAGACCGACAAATATGAAAGGTGATGAATCGTTTGGATTGGGTGCTACAAAAACCAACTCTTCACAGTAGTTAAAAAGTAGGGGTAATTGTTGGAAGTTAGGGCTATTTAGAGAATTATGGGTATGATTTAAAAGAAGGACTTTTTGAAGTATTAAAAGTAGTAGGGGTGGTTTAAGCATAGTAGGGGTAGATCTACAAATATGAATGATGATGAATTGTTTTGATTTTATGCTGCAAAAACAAACCCTTCACAATAGTTAAATGATAGGGGTAACTGTTGGAAGTAAGGGCTATTTATAGAATTAGGGATAATACTAAAAAGTAGGGTTTTTTGTAAAGTATTAAGAGAAGTAGGGGTAGTTAAGAATAGTAGGGGTAGTTCGACAAATATGAAAGACGATGAATCGTTTGGATTGGGTGCTGCAAAAACCAACCATTTACAGTAGTTAAAAAATATGGGTAATTGTTGGAAGTAAGCGCTATTTAAAGAATTAGTGGTACGACTAAAAACAAGGGCTATATTGAAGTATTAAGAGATGTAGGGGTAGTTTAAGCATAGGAGGGGTAGATCGACAAATATGAAAGATGATGAATCGTTTGGATTGGATGGTGCAAAAACCAACCCTTCAAAGTAGTAAAAAGATAGGAGTAATTGTTGGAAGTAAGGGCTATTTAGAGAATTAAGGATACGATTAAAAAGAAGGGTTGTTTTGAAGTATTAAGAGAAGTAGGGGAAGTTTAAGCATAGGAGGGGCAGATCGACAAATATGAAGGATGATGAATCATTTGGATTGGGTGCTATAAAACTAACCCTTCATAGTATTTAAAAGATAGGGGTAATTGTTATAAGTAAGGGTTATTCAGAGAATTAGGGATAGGATTAAAAAAAAGGTTTGTTTTGTGAAGTATTAAGAGGAGTCAGGGTAGTTTATGCAAAGTAGGGGTAGATCGACAAATATGAAAGATGATGAACCATTTGGATTGGGTGCTGCAAAAACCAACCCTTCAAAGTAGTTAAATTATAGCGGTAATGTTTGGATGTATGGGCTATCTGGATAATTAGGTGTAGGATTAAAAAGAAGGGCTGTTTTAAAGTATTAAGAGAAGCAGGGGTAGTTTAAGAATAGTAGGGGTGGATCGACAAATATGAAAGCTGACGAATCGTTTTGGTTGGGTGCTGCAAAAACCAACCATTCACATTAGAAAAAAGATAGGCGTAATTGTTGGAAGTAATGGCTATTTAGAGAATTAGTCGTAGAATTTAAAAGAATGACTGTTTTGAAGTATTAAGTGAAGTAGGGGTAGTTTAACCATAGTAGGGGTAGATCGACTATTATGAAAGATGATGAATCGTTTGGATTGGGTGCTGCAAAAACCAAACCTTAAGAGTATTAAAAAACCAGGTTAATTGTTGGAAGTAAGGGCTATTTTTAGAATTAGGGTTAGGATTTAAAAGAAGGACTGTTTTGAAGTATTAAGAGAAGTAGGGGTAGTTCAAGCATAGCAAGGTTAGATCGACAAATATGAAAGATGATGAATCGTTTGAATTGGGTGCTGCACAAACAAACCCTTCACAGTAGTTTAAAAATAGGGGTAATTGTTGGAAGCAAGGGCTATTTAGGGAATTAGAAGTAGGATTAAAAAGGAGGGCTGTTTTGAAGTATTAAGAGAAGTAGTGGTAGTTTAAGCATAGGAGGGATAGATCGACAAATATGAAAGATGATGAATCGTTTGGAATAGATGCTGCAAAAACCAACCCTTCACAGTAGTAAAAAGAAAGGGGTAATTGTTGGAAGTAAAGGCTATTTAGTAAAATAGGGATAGGATTAAAAATAAGGACTATTTTATGAAGTATTAAGATGAGTAGGGGTAGTTTACTCGTAGTAGGGGCAGATCGACAAATATGAAAGATGACGAATCATTTGGATTGGGTGCTGCAAAAACCAACCCTTCAAGTAGTAAAAAGATAGGGTTAATTGTTGGAAGTAAGGGCTGTTTAGAGAATTAGTGATAGGATTAAAAAGAAGGGCTATTTTTTAGTATTAAGAGAAGTAGGGCTAGTTTAAGCATAGGAGGGGTAGATCGACAAATATAAAAGATGATGAATCGTTTGGATTGGGTGCTGCAAAAAACAACCCTTCAGAGTAGTTAAAAAATAGGGGTAATTGTTGGAAGTAAGGGCTATTTAGAGAATTAGGGGTAGGATTTAAAAGAAGGACTGTTTCGAAGTATTAAGAGATGTAGGAGTAGTTTAAGCATAGTAGGGGTGTATCTACAAATATGAAATATGATTAATCGTTTGGACTGGATGCTGCCAAAACCAACACTTCACAATAGTTAAAAAAATAGGCGTAATTGTTGGTAGTAAGGGCTATTTAGAGAATTAGTGGTACGATTAAAAAGAAGGGTTGTTTTGAAATATTAAGAGACGTAGGGGTACTTTATGCATAGGAGGGGTAGATCGACAAATATGAAAGATGACGAATCGTTTGGATTTGGTGCTGCAAAAACCAACCTTTCACATTTGTTAAATGATTGGGGTAGTTGTTGGAAGTAAGGGCTATTTAGAGAATTAGGCATAAGATTAAAAAGAAAGGCTGTTATGTAAAGTACTAAGCGGAGTAGGGGTAGTTAAGCATAGTAGGGGTAGATCGACAAATATGAAATATGATGAATTGTTTGGATTGAGTGCAGCAAAAACCAACCCTTCACAGTAGTTAAATAATAGGGGTAATTTTTAGAAGTAAGGACAATTTAGATAATTAGAGATAGGATTAAAAATAAGGGATATTTTGAAGTATTAAGTGAAGTAGGGCTAGTTTAAGCATTGGAGTGGTAGATCGACAAATATGAAAGATGATGAATCGTTTTGATTAGGTGCTACAAAAAACAACCCTTCATAGTAGTTAACTAATAGGGGTAATTGTTGGAAATAAGTGTTATTTAGAGAATTATGGGTAGGATTTAAAAGAAGGACTTTTTTGAAGTATTAAGAGAAGTAGGGGTAGATCTACAAATATGAAAGATGATGAATCGTTTGGATTGGGTGCTGTCAAAACCAACACTTCATAGTGGTTAAAAAATAGGGCTAATTGTTGGAAGTAAGGGCTATTTAGAGAATTAGTGGTACGATTAAAAAGAAGGGCTATTTTGAAGTATTAAGAAAAGTAGGGGTAGTTTAAGCATAGGAAGGGTAGATCGACAAATATGAAAGATGACGAATCATTTGGATTGGGTGCTGTAAAAACCAACACTTCGCAGTAGTAAAAAGATAGGGGTGATTTTCGAAGTATGGGCCATTTAGAGAATTAAGGATTGGATTAAAAAGAAGGGCTGTTATATGAAGTATTAAGAGGAGTAGGGGTAGTTTAAGCATAGTAAGGGTAGATCGACAAATATGAAAGATGATGAATCGATTGGATTGGGTGCGGCAAAAACCAACCCTTCACAGCAGTAAAAAGATAGGGATAATTGTTGGAAGTAAGGGCTATTTAGAGAATTAGGGATAGGATTAAAAACAAGGGTTATTTAGAAGTATTAAGAGAAGTAGGGATAGTTTAAGCATAAGAGGGGTAGATCGAAAAATATGAAAGATGACGAATCGTTTGGATTGGGTGCTCAAAAAAACAGCCCTTCAGAGTAGTTAAAAAATAAGGTTAATTGTTGGAAGTTGGGGATATTTAGAGAATTAGGGGTAGGATTTAAAAGAAGGACTATTTTGAAGTATTAAGAGAAGTAGGGGTAGTTTAAGCATAGGAAGGGTAGATCGGAAAATATGAAAGGTGATGAATCGTTTGGATTGGGTGCTGCTAAAACCAGCCCTTGACAGTAGTTAAAAAACTGGGGTAATTGGTGGAAGTAAGGACTATTTAGAGAATTAGGGATAAGATTAAAAAGAAGGGATGTTTTGTAAAGTACTAAGAGGAGTAGGGGTAGTTAAGCATAGTAGGGGTTGATTGACGAATATGAAAGATGATGACTCGTTTGGATTGGGTGCTACAAAAACCAACCCTTCACATTAGTTAAACAATAGGGGTAATTGTTGGGAGTAAGGGAAATTCGTAGAATAAGGGTTAGGATTTAAAAGAAGGACTGTTTTGAAGTATTAAGAGAAGTAGGGGTAGTTTAAGCATAGTAGGGGTAGATCGACAAATATGAAAACTGACGAATCGTTTTGATTGGGTGCTGCCAAAATCAACCCTTCACAGTAGTAAAAAGATAGGCGTAATTGTTGGAAGTAGGGGCTATTTAGAGAATTAGGGGTAGGATTTAAAAGAATGACTATTTTGAAGTACTAAGAGAAGTAGGTTAGTTTAACCGTAGTAGGGGTACATCGACAAATATGAAAGATGACGAATCGTTTGGGTTGAATGCTACAAAAACCAACCTTTCACAGTTGTTAAAAAATAGTGGCAATTGTTGGAAGCAAGGGCTATTTATAGAATTAGAGGTAGGATTTAAAAGAAGGGCTATTTTGAAATATTAAGAGAAGTAGGAGTAGATTAAGCATATTAGGGGCAGATCAACAAATATGAAAGATGATGAATCGTTTAGATTGGGTGCTGCAAAAAACTGCCCTTCACAATAGTAAAAATTTTGGAGTAATTGTTGGAAGTAAGGCCTATTTGGAGAATTAGTGGTACGATTAAAAAGAAGGGCTGTTTTGAAGTATTAAGAGAAGTAGGGGTAGTTTAAGCATAGTAGGGGTAGATCTACAAATATGAAAGATAGTGAATCGTTTGGATTGGATGCTTCCAAAACCAACCCTTCACAGTGGTTAAAAAATAGGGGTAATTGTTGGAAGTAAGGGCTATTTACAGAACTAGTGGTATGATAAAAAATAAGGTCTATTTTGAAGTATTAAGAGAAGTAGGGGTAGTTTAAGCATAGGAGGGGTAGATCGACAAATATGAAAGATGATGAATCATTTTGATTGGGTGCTATAAAAACTAACACTTCGCAGTAGTAAAAAGATAGGGGTAATTTCTTTAAGTACGGGCCATTTTGAGAATTAGGGATTGGATTAAAAAGATGGGTTGTATTGTGAAGTATTAAGTGGAGTAGGGGTAGTTTAAGCAAAGTAAGGATAGATCTACAAATATGAAAGATGATGAATCGTTTGGATTGGGTGCAGCAAAAACCAACCGTTCACAGTAGTAAAAAGATAGGGGTAATTATTGGAAGTAAGGGCTATTTAGATAATTAGGGATAGGATTAAAAAGAAGGGTTATTTTAAAGTATTAAGAGAAGTAGGGATAGTTTAAGCATGGAAGGGGTAGATCGAAAAATGTGAAAGGTGACGAATCTTTTGGATTGGGTGCTCCAAAAAACAACCCTTCAAAGTAGTTAAAAAATAGGGCTAATTGTTGGAAGTAAGGGCTATTTAGAGAATTATGGGTAGGATTTAAAAGAAGGACAGTTTTGAAGTATTAAAAGAAGTACGGGTAGTTTAAGCATAGGAGGGGTAGATCAAAAAATATGAAAGGTGATGAATCATTTGGATTGGGTGCTATAAAAAATAGCACTTCACAGTATTTAAAAAATTCGAGTAATTGTTGGAAGTAAGGGCTATTTATAGAATTAGTGGTACGATTTAAAAGAAGGGTTGTTTTGAAGTATTAAGAGAAGTAGGGGTAGTTTAAGCATATGAGTGGTAGATCGACAAATACGAAAGATGATGAATCGTTTGGATTGGGTGCTGCAAAAACCAACCCTTCATAGTAATAAAAAGATAGGGGTAATTGTTGGAAGTAAGAGCTATTTAGAGAATTGGGGATAGCTTTAAAAAGAAGGGCTGTTTTTTGAAGTGTTAAGAGGAGTAGGGGTAGTTTAAGCATAGTCAGGGTAGATCGACAAATATGAAAGATGACGAATCGTTTGGATTAGGTGCTGCAAAAACCAACCCTTCACAGTACTAAAAAGGTAAGGGTAATTGTTTGAAGTAAGGGCTATTTCGAGAATTAGGGATATGATTAAAAAGAAGGGCTATTTTGAAGTAATAAGAGAAGTAGTGCTAGTTTAAGCATAGGAGGGGTAGATCGATAGATATGTAAGATGACGAATCGTTTGGATTGGGTGTTCCAAAAAACACCCCTTCAAAGTAGTTAAAAAATAGGGTTAATTGTTGGAAGTAAGGGCTGTTTAGCGAATTAGGGGTAGGATTTAAAAGAAGGACTGTTTTGAAGTATTAAGAGAAGTAGGGTAGTTTAAGCATAGGAGGGGTAGAACGAAAAATATGAAAGGTGATGAATCGTTTGGATTGGGTGCTGCCAAAACCAACCCTTCACAGTAGTCAAAAAACAGGGGTAATTTTTGGAAGTAAGGACTATTTAGAGAATTAGTGGTATGATTAAAAAGAAGGGTTGTTTTGAAGTATTAAGAGAATTAGGGGTAATTTAAGCATAGTAGGGGTAGATGTACAAATATGAAAGATGATTAATCATTTTGATTGGTGCTGCAAAAACCAACCCTTCACTATAGTAAATTGATAGGTGTAATTGTTGAAAGTAAGGGATATTTAGAGAATTAGGGATAAGATTAAAAAGAAGGGCCGTTTTGTAAAGTACTAAGAGGAGTAGGGGTAGTTGAGCATAGTAGAGGTTTATTGACGAATATGAAAGATGATGACTCGTTTGGATTGGGTGCTGCAAAAAAAACCCTTTGTAGTAATAAAATATAGGCATAATTGTTGGAAGTAAGGGCTCTTTAGAGAATTAGTGTTAGGATTAAAATGAATAGTTGTTCTGAAGTATTAAGAGAAGTAGTGGTAGTTTAAGCATAGTAGGGGTAGATCGACAAATACGAAAACTGACGAATCGTTTTGATTGGGTGCTGCAAAAATCAACCCTTCACAGTAGTAAAAATATAGGCGTAATTGTTGGAAGTAAGGGCTATTTAGAGATTTAGGGGTAGGATTTAAAAGAATGACTATTTTGAAGTTTTAAGAGAAGTAGGTTAGTTTAACCATAGTAGGGGTAGATCGACAAATATGAAAGACGACGAATCGTTTGGATGGGGTGCTGCAAAAACCAACCCTTCACAGTAGTTAAAAAATAGGGGTAATTGTTGAAAGCAAGGGCTATTTAGAGAATTAGAGGTAGGATTTAAAATAAGGGCTGTTTTGAAATATTAAGAGAAGTAGGGGTAGTTTAAGCATATTAGGGGCAGATCAACAAACAATAAAGATGATGAATCGTTTGGATTGGTTGCTGCCAAAACCAACCCTTCACAGTGGTTAAAAATAGGGGTAATTGTTGGAAGTAAGGGCTATTTGGAGAATTAGTGATACGATTAAAAATAAGGGTTGTTTTGAAGTATTAAGAGAAGTAGGGGTAGTTTAAGCATAGGAGGGGTAGATCAACAAATAAGAAAGATGATGAATCATTTATATTGGGTGTTGTAAAAACTAACACTTCGCAGTAGTAAAAAGATAGGGGTAATTCTTGGAAGTACGGGCCATTTAGAGAATTAGGGAATGGATTAAAAAGAAGGGTTGTTTTGTGAAGTATTAAGTGGAGTAGGGGTAGTTTAAGCATAGTAAGGGTAGATCGACAAATTTGAAAGATGATGAATCATTTGGATTGGGTGCTGCAAAAACCAACCCTTCATTGAAGTAAAAAGATAGGGGTAATTGTTGGAAGTAAGGGCTATTTAGAGAATTAGGGATAGGATTAAAAAGAAGGGTTATTTTAAAGTAATAAGAGAAGTTGGGATAGTTTAAACATTGGAGGGGTAGATCGAAAAATATGAAAGCTGATGAATCTTTTGGATTGGGTGCTCCAAAAAACAACCCTTCAAAGTAGTTAAAAAATCGGGCTAATTGTTGAAAGTAAGGGCTATTTAGAGAATTATGGGTAGGATTTAAAAGAAGGACTGTTTTGAAGTATTAAGAGAAGTAGGGGTAGTTTAAGCATAAGAGGGGTAGATAAAAAAATATGAAAGGTGATTAATCATTTGGATTGGGTGCTGCAAAAAACAGTGCTTCACAGTATTTAAAAAATTGGAGCAATTGTTGGAAGTAAGGGCTATTTAGAGTGTTAGTGGTACAATTTAAAAGAAGCGTTGTTTTGAAGTATTAAGATAAGTAGGGGTAGTTTAAGCATATGAGGGGTAGATCGACAAATATTAAAGATGATGAATCGTTTGGATTGGGTGTTGCAAAAACCAACCCTTCATAGTTGTAAAAAGATAGGGGTAATGGTTGGAAGTAAGGGCTATTTAGAGAATTGGGGATAGCATTAAAAATAAGGGCTGTTTTGTGAAGTATTAAGAGGAATAGGGGTAGTTTAAGCATAGCCGGGGTAGATCGACAAATATGAAAGATGACGAATCCTTTGGATTGGGTGCTGCAAAAACCAACCCTTCACAGTAGTAAAAAGATAAGGGTAATTGTTTGAAGTAAGGGCTATTTCGAGAATTAGGGATAGGATTAAAAAGAAGGGCTATTTTGAAGTGTTAAGAAAGTAGGGCTAGTTTAAGCATATGAGGGGTAGATCGATAGATATGAAAGATGACGAATCGCTTGGATTGGGTACTGCAAAAACCAACCCTTCAGAGTAGTTAAAAAATAGGGGTAATTGTTGGAAGTAAGGGCTATTTATAGAATTAGGGGTAGGATTAAAAAGAAGGGTTGTTTTGAAGTATTAAGAGAAGTAGGAGTAGTTTAAGCATAAGAGGGGTAGGTCGACAAATATGAAAGATGATGAATCATTTGGATTTGGTGCTACAAAAATCCACCCTTCACAGAAGTAAAATGGTAGGTGTTATTGCTGGAATTAAGGGATATTTAGAGAATTAGGGATAAGATTAAAAAGAAGGGTTGTTTTGTAAAGTATTAAGAGGAGTAGGTGTTGTTAAGCATAGTAGGGGTAGATCAACAAATATAAAAGCTGATGAATCTTTTAGATTGGGTGCAGGAAAAACCAACCCTTCACAGTTGTTAAAAAATAAGGGTAATTGTTGGAAGTAAGGGTTGTTTATAGAACTAGTGGTACGATTAAACAGAAGGGCTATTTTGAAATATTAAGAGAAGTAGACGTCGTTTAAGCATAGGAGGGGTAGATCGAAAAATATGAAATATGATGAATCATTTGGATTGGATGCTGTAAAAACCAACCCTTTACAGTAGTAAAAAGATAGGAATAATTTTGGTAAGTCAGGGCTATTTAGAGAATTAAGGATATGATTAAAAAGAATGGTTGTTTAGAAGTTTTAAGAGAAGTAGGGGTCGTTTAAGCACAAGAGGGGTAGATGGACAAATATGAAAGCTGATGAATCATTTGGATTGGGTGCTATAAAACCAACCCTTCACAGTAGTTAAATAATATGGATAATTGTTGGAAGTAAGGGCTATTTAGAGAATTAGGGGTAGGATTTAAATGAATGACTAATTTGAAGTATTCAGAGAAGTAAGGGTAGTTTAACCAAAGTAAGGGTAGATCGACAAATATGAAGGATGATGAATCATTTGGATTGGGTACTGCAAAAACCAACCCTTCACAATAGTAAAAAGATAGGGGTAATTGTTGACAGTATGGGCTATTTAGAGATTTAGGGATAGGATTAAAAAGAAGGGCTATTTTGATGTATTAAGAGAAGTAGGGCCAGTTTAAGTATAGGAGGGGCAGATCGACAAATATGAAAGATGATGAATCGTTTGGATTGGGTGCTGCAAAAAACAACCCTTCAGAGTAGTTAAAAAATAGGGATAGTTGTTGGGAGTAAGTGTTATTTAGAGAATTATGGGTAGGATTTAAAAGGACTGTTTGGAAGTATGAAGAGAAGTAGGGGTAGTTTAAGCGTAGTAGGGGTAGATCTACAAATATGAAAGATGATGAATAGTTTGGATTGGGTACTACCAAAACCAACCCTTCATAGTGGTTAAAAAATAGGGGTAATTGTCCGAAGTAAGGGCTATTTAGAGAATTATTGGTACGATTTAAAAGAAGGGCTATTTTGAAGTATTAAGAGAAGTAGGGGTAGTTTAAGCATAGGAGGGGATATCGACAAACATGAAAGATGATGAATCATTTGGATTGGGTGCTGCAAAAACCAACACTTCGTAGTAGCAAAAAGATAGGGGTAATTTTTGGAAGTACGGGCCAATTAGAGAATTAGGGATTGTATTAAAAAGAAGGGTTGTTTTGTGAAGTATTAAGAGGAGTAGGGGTAGTTTAAGCATTGTAAGGGTAGATCGACAAATATGAAAGATGATGAATCGTTTGGATTGGGTGCTGCAAAAACCAACCCTTCACAGCCGTTAAAAGATAGGAGTAATTGTTGGAAGTAAGGGCTATTTAGAGAATTAGGGTTAGGATTAAAAAAAGGGTTATTTTGAAGTATTAAGAGAAGTAGGGGTAATTTAAGCATAGTAGGAGTAGATCTACAAATATAAAAGATGATGAATCGTTTGGATTGGTGCTGCAAAAACCAACCCTTCACTGTAGTACAATGATAGTGGTAATTGTTTGAAGTAAGGGCTGATTAGAGAATTAGGGATAAGATTAAAAAGAAGGGCTGTTTTGTAAAGTATTAAGGGGAGTAGGGTTAGTTAAGCATAGTAGGGGTTGGGAGACGAATATGAAAGATGATGACTCATTTGGATTGGGTGCTGCACAAACCAACCCTTCACTATAGTTATACAATATAGGTAATTGTTGGAAGTAAGGGAAATTTAAAGAATTAGGGTTAGGATTAAAAAGAAGGACTGTTTTGAAGTATTAAGAGAAGGAGGGTAGTTTAAGCATAGTAGGGGTAGATCAACAAATATGAAAACTGACGAATCTTTTTGATTGGGTGCTGTAAAAACTCACCCTTCATAGTAGTAAAAAGATAGGCGTAATTGTTGGAAGTAGGGGCTATTTAGAGAATTAGGGGTAGGATTTAAAAGAATGATGGTTTTAAAGTATTAAGAGAAGTAGGGTAGTTTAACCATAGTAGGGGTACATCGACAAATATGAAAGATGATAAATCGTTTGGATTGGGTGCTGCAAAAACCAACCCTTCACAGTAGTTTAAAAATAGTGGTAATTGTTGGAAGCAAGGGCTATTTAGAGAATTAGAGTAGGATTTAAAAGAAGGGATGTTTTGAAATATTAAGAGAAGTAGGGGTAGTTTAAGCATATTAGGGGTAGATCGACAAATATGAAAGATGATGAATCGTTTGGATTGGGTGCTGCAAAAAACTACGCTTCACAGTAGTTAAAAAATTGGAGTAATTGTTGGACGTAAGGGCTATTTAGAGAATTAGTGGTACGATTAAAAAGAAGGGCTGTTTTGAAGTATTAAGGGAAGTAGGGGTAGTTTAAGCATATGAAGGTAGATTGACAAATATGAAAGATGATGAATCGTTTGGATTGGGTGCTGAAAAAACCAACCCTTCACAATAGTAAAAAGATAAGGGTAATTGTTGGAAGTAAGGGCTATTTAGAGAATTAGGGATAGCATTAAAAAGAAGGGTTGTTTTGTGAATTATTAAGATGAGAAGGGGTAGTTTAAGCATAGTCGGGGTAGATCGACAAATATGAAAGATGACGAATCATTTGGATTAGGTGCTGCAAAAACCAACCCTTCAAAATAGTAAAAAGATAAGGGTAATTGTTGGAAGTAAGGGCTATTTCGAGAATTAGGGATAGGATTAAAAAGAAGGGCTATTTTGAAGTATTAATAGAAGTAGGGCTAGTTTAAGCATAGTAGTGGTAGATTGGTAGTTATGAAAGATGACGAATCGTTTGGATTGGGTGCTGCAAAAACCAACCCTCAAGAGTAGATAAAAAATAGGGGTAATTGTTGGAAGTATGGGCTATTTGTAGAATTAGGGCTAGGATTAAAAAGAAGGGCTGTTTTGAAGTATTAGGAGAAGTAGGGGTAGTTTAAGCATAGGAGGGTTAGGTCGACAAATATGAAAGATGATGAATCGTTTGGATTTGGTGCTAAAAAAATACACCCTTCACAGTAGTTTAATGGTAGGGGTGATTGTTGGAATTAAGGGCTATTTAGAGAATTAGGGATAAGATTAAAAAGACGGGCTGTTTTGTAAAGTATTAAGAGGAGTTGGTGTAGTTAAGCATAGTAGGGGTAGATCAACAAATATGAAAGATGATGAATCTTTTAGATTAGGTGCTGGAAAAACCAAACCTCCACAGTTGTTAAAAAAAGGGGTAATTGTTGGAAGTAAGGGCTATTTATAGAATTAGTGGTACGATTAAAAAGAAGGGCTATTTTGAATTATTAAGAGAAGTAGGCGTAGTTTAAGCATAGGAGGGGTAGATCGACAAATATGAAATATGATGAATCATTTGGATTGGATGCTGCAAAAACCAACCCTTGCCAGTAGTAAAAAGATAGGAGTAATTGTTGTAAGTCAAGGGTGTTTAGAGAATTAAGGATACGATTAAAAAGAAGGGTTGTTTAGAAGTTTTTAGAGAAGTAGGGGTAGTTTAAGCACAAGAGGGGAAGATCGACAAATATAAAAGATGATGAATCGTTTTCATTGGGTGCTATAAAACCAACCCTTGACAGTAGTAAAATAATAGGGGTAATTGTTGGAAGTAAGGGATATTTAGAGAATTATTGGTAGGATTTAAAAGAATGACTATTTTGAAGTATTAAGAGAAGTAGGGGTAGTTTAACCATAGTAGGTGTAGATCGACAAATATGAAAGATGAATAATCGTTTGGATTAGGTGCTGCAAAATCAAACCCTTCACAATAGTAAAAAGATAGGGGTAATTGTTGGAAGTAAGGGCTATTTAGAGAATAGGGGATAGGATTAAAAATAAGGGCTGTTTTGCGAACTATTAAGAGAAGTAGGGGCAGTTTAAGCATAAAAGGGATAGATCGACAAATATGAAAGATGACGAATCGTTTGGATTGGGTACTGCAAAAACCAACCCTTCACAGTAGTAAAAAGATAGGGGTAATTTTTGGAAGTAAGGGCTATTTAGAGAATTAGAGATAGGATTAAAAAGATGGGCAATTTTGAAGTATTAAGAGAAGTAGGGCTAGTTTAAGTATAGGAGGAGTAGATCGACAAATATGAAAGATGATGAATCGTTTGGATTGGTTGCTGCAAAAAACAACCCTTCAGAGTAGTTAAAAAATAGGGGTAATTGTTGGTAGTAAGTACTATTTAGGGAATTAGGGGTAGCATTTAAAGAAGGACTGTTTTGAAGTATTAAGAGAAGTAGGGGTAGTTTAAGCATAGTAGGGGTAGATGTACAAATATGAAAGATGATGAATCGTTTGGATTGGGTGCTGCCAAAACAAACGCTACACAGTGGTTAAAAAATAAGAGTAATTGTTGGATGTAAGGGCTATTTAGAGAATTAGTGGTAAGATTAAAAAAATAGGGCTATTTTGAAGTATTAAGAGAAGTAGGGGTAGTTTAAGCATAGGAGGTGTAGATCGACAAATATGAAAGATGATGAATCATTTAGATTGGGTGCTACGAAAACCAACACTTCTAGTAGTAAAAAGATAGGGGTAACTTTTGGAAGTACGGGCCATTTAGAGAATTAGGGATATGATTAAAAAGAAGGGTTATTTTGAAGTATTAAGAGAAGAAGGGATAGTTTAAGCATAGGAGGGGTAGATCAAAAAATATGAAAGATGACGAATCGTTTGGATTGAGTGCTCCAAAAAAAAAACCTTCAAAGTAGTTAAAAAATAGGGTTAATTGTTGGAAGTAACGGCTATTTAGAGAATTAGGGGTAGGATTTTAAAGAAGGCCTATTTTGAAGTATTAAGAGAAGTAGGGGTAGTTTAAGCATAGGAGGGGTAGATCGAAAAATATGAAAGATGATGAATCGTTTGGATTGAGTACTGCCAAAACCAACCCTTCATAGTAGTTAAAAAATTGGGGAAATTGTTGGAATTAAGTACTATTTAGAGAATTTGTGTAATGATTAAAAAGAAGGGCTATTTTGAAGTATTAAGAGAAGTAGGGGTAATTTAAGCATAGTAGGGGTAGATCTACAAATATGAAAGATGATGAATTGTTTGGATTGGTGCTACAAAAACCAACCCTTCACAGTCGTAAAATGATAAGGGTAATTGTTGAAAGTAAGGGCTATTTTGAGAAATATGGATAAGATTAAAAAGAAGGGTTGTTTTGTAATGTATTGAGAGGAGTAGGGGTAGTTAAGCATAGTACAGGTTGAGCGACGAATATGAAAGATGATGGATTGAGTGCTGCAAAAACAAACCCTTCATAGTACTTAAACAACAAGGGTAACTGTTCAAAGTAAGGGCAATTTGGAGAATTAGGGTTAGGATTAAAAAGAAGGACTATTTTGAAGTATTAAGATAAGTAGGGGTAGTTTAAGCATAGTAGGAGTAGATCGACAAATATGAAAACTGACGAATCATTCTGTTTGGGTGCTGCAAAAACTCACCCTTCACAGTAGTAAAAAGATAGGTATAATTGTTGGAAGTAGGGGCTATATATAGAATTAGGGGTAGAATTTAAAAGAATGGTTATTTTTAAGTATTAAGAGAAGTAGGGTAGTTTAACCATAGTAGGGGTGGATCGACAAATATGAAAGATGATGAATCATTTGGATTGGGTGCTGCAAAAAACAGCGCTTCACAGTAGTTAAAAAATTAGAGTAATTGTTGGAAGTAAGGGCTATTTAGAGAATTAGTGGTATGATTAAAAAGAAGGGTTGTTTCGAAGTATTAGGAGTAGTAGGGGTAGTTTAAACATATTAGGCGTAGATCGACGAATATGAAAGATCATGAATCCTTTGGATTGGGTGCTGCAAAAACCAACCCTTCACAGTAGTAAAAAGATAGGGGTAATTATTGGAAGTAAGTGCTATTTAGAGAATTAGGGATAGCATTAAAAAGATGGACTGTTTTGTGAAGTATTAAGAGGAGTAGGGTTAGTTTAAGCATAGTCAGGGTAGATCGACAAATATGAAAGATGACGAATGGTTTCGATTGGGTGCTGGAAAAACCAACCCTTCACAGTAGTAAAAAGATAATGGTAATTGTTGAAAGTAAGGGCTATTTCGAGAATTAGGGAAAGGATTAAAAAGAAGGGCTATTTTGAAGTATTAAGAGAAGTACGGCTAGTTTAAGCATCGGAGGGGTAGATCGACAAATATGAAAGATGATGAATCATTTAGATTGGGTTTTGCAAAAACCAACCCTTCACAGTAGTAAAAAAATTGGGATAATTCTTGGAAGTAAGGGCTATTTAGAGAATTAGTGGTACGATTAAAAACAAGGGTTGTTTTGAAGTATTAAGAGAAGTAGGGGTAGTTTAAACATAGGAGGGGTAGATCGACAAATATGAAAAATGATGAATCATTTGGATTGGATGCTGAAAAAACAACCCTTCATTGTAGTAAAAAGATAGGGGTTATTGTTGGAAGTAAGGGCAATTTAGAGAATTAGGGATACGATTAAAAACAAGGGTTGTTTTGAAGTATTAGGATAAGTAGGGGTAGTTTAAGCATAGGAGGGGTAGATCGATAAATATGAAAGATGATGTATCGTTTGGATTGGGTGCTACAATAACCAACCCTTAAGAGTATTTAAAAAATAGGGGTAATTGTTGGAAGTAAGGGATGTTTATAGAATTAGGGGTAGGATTAAAAAGAAGGGTTGTTTTGAAGTATTAAGAGAAGTAGGGGTAGTTTAAGCATAGGAGGGGTAGGTCGACAAATATGAAAGATGATGAATCGTTTGGATTTGGTGCTACAAAAATACACCCTTCACAGTAGTATAATGGTAGGGGTTATTGTGGGAATTAAGGGCTATTTAGAGAATTAGGGATAAGATTAAAAAGAAGGGTTGTTTTGTAAAGTATTAAGAGGAGTATGTGTAGTTAAGCATAGTAGGGGTAGATCAACAAATATGAAAGATGATCAATCTTTTAGATTGGGTGATGGAAAAACCAACCCTTCACAATTGTTAAAAAATAGGGGTAATTGTTGGAAGTAAGGGCTATTTATAGAATTAGTGGTATGATTGAAAAGAAGGGCTATTTTGTAGTATTAAGCGAAGTAGGCATAGTTTAAGCATAGGAGGGGTAAATCGATAAATATGAAATATGATGAATCGTTTGGATTGGATGGTGCAAAAACCAACCCTTCACAGTAGTAAAAAGATAGGAGTAATTGTTGTAAGTCAAGGCTATTTAGAGAATCAAGGATACGATTAAAAAGAAGGGTTGTTTAGAAGTATTAAGAGAAGTTGGGGTAGTTTAAGCACTAGAGGGGTAGATCGACAAATATTAAAGATGATGAATCGTTTGGATTGGGTGCTATAAAACCAACCCTTCACAGTAGTTAAATAATAGGGGTAATTGTTGGAAGTATTAAGAGAAGTAGGGGTAGTTTAACCATAGTAGGGTGTAACAACCCGTATTTTCAAAAACCTGTAATAATGAAAATTGAGGCAGAATTTAATTATAAAATCTGAATCAAGGGAAACGGGCTATGCCATTGCGTTCGTCTCGGAAAAATACGCGAAATAGAGTCCGAGTTTTCGAAAATCGGAGTCCGTATGACCCAGTTAAGGCCCATGGAAGTTTTCAGAAATTTCCATAATTAAAACAGATTTAAATTTAAATTAAAAACAAGGGTTTGGGCCAGCTGGGCCAAGGCGGGAAAAATCCCGCCAGGGGCCCCATGTCGACAGGCCTGTCGACAGGGTCCCCAGGGAGTCGACTGCCCTGTCGACAACCCTGTCGACAGGGGGTGCCCAGGCAGTCCAGCCTGGTGCACCATTTCTGATTTGGGCTTGATTGGGTGGCTTGGTTCTAGAGAGTTCCGAGATCTGACGGGCCAAAACTATCCTAGGGTTAATCCTATGGTCTAAATCACTCTAATCTTCTATAAATAAGCTCCTAATCCTACCCTAAAGCCTCATTTATCATTCTAGCAACAAAACTATGCCAAAATCCAAACTCTCATGGCCTCCACCCTCTTCATACAAATCCTAATTTAATTCCTAAGTGATTTTCCATGCATACAAGCATATTTAGGCTTGTATGATCCTCCTTAGCTTGCATTAAAGGCTTGTTTTTCAATTGGCGCCATAAAAGAGGAGTTTCGATCAAGTTTGCTTGCATTTGGGGGTTGTAATTGGTTGCATAAGGGGTTTCTTGCATTTGTTATACTCATTTGAGTCCGCATAAGCATTGTAAGCCCTCTTACCCTCATTTTAGAAACTATAAAGTTAGTGTGTGATGAAAGTTGGGGTTTATGTATGTTTATTGAGTTGTGCATGTTATGTAAGGGTACTAAGCCATGATTTGCAAATCTATTAAGTTATGCATGTATACTAAGCCATGATTTGCAAGATTTATAAGTTATGCATGTTTATGCAAGTTTGCTAAGCCATGATTTGTACGCTTATTGAGTTATGCATATTTATGCAAGTTTAAAATGACAAGTTGTGCATGTTTTGACAAGTTGTGCATGTTTTGGCAAGTTATGCATATCTATGCAAGTTCAAAATGACAAGTTGTGCATGTTTTGACAAGTTGTGCATGTTTTGGCAAGTTATGCATATTTATGCAAGTTTAAAATGACAAGTTGTGCATGTTTTGACAAGTTGTGCATATTTTGGCAAGTTATGCATATTTATGCAAGTTTAAAATGACAAGTTGTGCATGTTTTGACAAGTGGTGCATGTTTTGGCAAGTTATGCATATTTATGCAAGTTTAAAATGACAAGTTGTGCATGTTTTGACAAGTGGTGCATGTTTTGGCAAGTTGTGCATGTTTATGCAAGTTTAAAATGACAAGTTGTGCATGTTTGACAAGTATGCATGATTAAGGTAATATGCAAGTTCACTATGCTAAGTTATGCAAGTTTAACATGTTATGCATGTTTATGGTAATATGCAAGTCCACTATGCTAAGTTGTGCAAGTCTAACATGTTATGCATGATTGTTGTGCAAAGTCTATCATGTATGTTGTGCCAAGTTCCCTCCTCCTATCCTTTATGCGTTACTACGAATATGTAAGCGATAGAATGACGTTGGGGGTTTTGGGTAAACTTAAAATACATGAAAATATAAGATTGGGAATTTACCTATTAAGTTAGGTCTACCCCTTGGGAATTTACCTATTAAGTTAGGTCTACCCAAGTAATTGTTTGACTTGTGATTAGGTTTTGAAATGAAGTGGACATGACACTTAGAAAACATAAGTGTGGCCAACTCGAGGTTGGGTTGAGTTTGTAGCGTAATTCTACCCGGAACCGACCGGCTTAACTAGTGGCTACAAACAATAGGATCCAATGTGAGAAGTTGGTCATGGGGTGCCAAGACCCGAGGTTAGACCAAGTTGTGGTGTAAAGCTACCCGGACCCGCCCGGCCTAACTAGTAACCACAACAAGGTCTAATGTGAGAGGTTAAGGTGCATTAAATTAATTAATGCCTCATGATTAGGGTTAAGTCAGGGTCCACTAATACTTAACCAATTTGGGGATTCGAGGATTAGATGGGGTTAAGTAGTTACACTTAACTAATTTAATCCAGGTTTAGTGAGGGGTTAAAACCACACTTAACCCTCTTAGAAACCCTAGCAACGTGGTCTGTTCCAGCAGTAATCCCAGTTTGGTATCATTCACAACCCTAGAGGCTAGGCTAGGGCGGGGCACGATTACTGGACTGATGTAAGCGACCAAAGCGACGGCTGAGTGGTACAGCGGTGCGGGTTCGGCGGGCTACGGACGTGCACGTAGTCCGATGTTGGACAAACTCGAGGCACGGGTACCAGTAGATCTGGGCTGTGCATTATTGCTTAAGTGTCCGGGGTTTGCACCCGAGGGCTTGATACACCCAAAGGTGGACCCAGCACAGTCAGACTACATCCATAGGTGGGCCGTATGGACATCAACACTTGACGTGTTAGGCTTATAGGGAGCCGATCGACTAGACCGTTGGGTTGGACCTTATATTAAGGTCACTTCATGTTATTGGGCCAAAGTTTGGGCTAAGGGATCAATACCTGTTATGTTGGTTTGCTAGTACACCGTGGTGCAAAACTTAACCATGTTTATGCGATGACACCTCTATCTATTTTGTGGTTAATTTATCATGTCAGTATGTTGTTATCTATGATCATCTCAGTTTCCATCATGATGTTAACTTTATTAGTTTATAGACTGATCGTAGCAGGGCTTACTCAGTCTTTTTGACTGACCCGTTTTGTTTCGCCTCTTTTCTTCCGTTCCCCCCCCCCCCCCCCCCAGGTTCTCAGGGAGGGAATACTGGAGCCTAGCTTGGATTTTAGCTGCTTCCTTGGATAGCTCAAGTATGCTTTGGACTTGAGCCGCTATGGTTTATCACTCTTATTAGGGGATAGTACTTATGTATTTCAGTTTATCAGATGATGTATTTATCTAGACTTGTAATTTTGGGAAATTGACATTTTGATGTACCAGACTTGTGTTTTGAAATGGTTTTTAAATCTTCCGCTGTTTTATTTACTTACTCTGTTTATTTACATATATATATATGTCATGTCCTGCCTTGCTATATCATTATGCATGTTTACCAATAATGCCCCTCCGAAGCTAGTGCATTCCTTTGCGAGTGACCCTCGCGGAGGTGGGGTGTTACATTTGGTATCAGAGCATATGGTTTACGAGAAGGGATAAAAAGGTTTTAAAACTCTTTGAAAAACTATTTTCAAAACCAAGTATAAAGTATTTTCCAAAGAAAAGTCTAGTTGTTTTTAAAGGCTATTCCCCAAAAGCCATTAGCACTATCCTTTGACTCCTCGTTTGAACTCTTTTCTTTTCGTTTCCAGCATGTCTGATAATCTCATCTTGCCCGAAGGAGTAACAATACCCGATTGGTTTCGTCGGTACTTGGAAGTCACGGCACCGGTCCCGGGTGTCCCTAATGTTGTCTCCCCAGCCGAGGCCGCTGTTCCTCCTCCCCCCGTAGTTGATGTTCCTCTTCCTCCTTCCCCTCAGCATCCTCAAATTGACTTCGCCGTGATTTGCCGAGATTTTAAGGCGATGGGTTGCAAGAATTTCTTTGGAGCCGAGACTTTTGTAAAGGCAAGGAATTGATTGAAAGAGACTGAAGATCTTTTAGCCACCTTTGATATAGGTGACCGCAGGAAGGTTTTACTGGCAGTATGGTTGCTAAAGGAAGAAGCTGCACGTTGGTGGGTAGTCACCACCGCGACCAGGCCAATTGAGACTTGGGATGACTTTAGAGGAAGGTTTGGACTGAGATTCTTATCACTGAAGCAAGGGGACATGACTATTAGGGAATACATAGATAAGTTTAATCAACTGGCTCAAGACGATTTAGACTTGGTTAATACAGCTCAGAAGAAGGCCCTACACTTTGCTCTAGGATTAAACGAGCCATTACGTGATTTGGCCCTGTCTCATATACCCTTGGGGGCGACCTTCGAGAGTTTAGTGAATTTGGCCCTACTTCAAGAAGAAGGTAGCAATGACAAGAAAGAGGTCAAGGCGAATGAGTCTCAAGGCAAGAGAGTAAATTCCGGGAAACGGAGCAAGAATATAAAATGTAGCTTCTGTGGTGAAATTGGACATATAGCCAGGGAATGTAGGAAGAAGGAGAAGAGAAAGCGGGGCGAATGCTTTGATTGTGGTGAGTTTGGACATTTCAGCAAGGATTGCCCGAAGAAACAAGGGCAAGGTCAGATTGAGTGTGCAGGACTATCTAGAGGGCGAATTCATCCCCTCAACACCGTTCTTCCAGCTTATGATAGAGGTAGTGTTTCTGTTGAAAGTTTTGTTTACATTCTCTGCTCGTACTTTGTTTGATTCTGGCACATCGCATAGTTTTATTTCATCTGATCTAGTTGAAAGTTTGCACCTAAGTACTAGCCTAGTTGAGGATCCCGTCTGTGTTTCAAATCCAATTGGGGGTTCTACCCGCCTGTCTGTGGTCTGAGTGGATTTGAAAATTTCTGTCTTGAGTATAGAATTCTCGTGGGATGTTTATATTCTCGGTTTCGGGGGATATGGGGTGGCTTTGGGCATGGAATGGTTGTCCTATTTGGAGCCATTCTGGGTTTTTGTATATAGGGTTGTGAGGCTCATGACTCGCCTCAGCCGTACCCTTAGAAATTTCGAGCAACCCTAGGGGTCCCGTCATGTTATGTTATCTTGAATCCCTCAACTCGTATATCGACAGTTTGCAATCTGTGAGGGTGGTCCGAGAATATCCTGATATCTGGGGATAGATTTCCGTATTATCTGGTTGGTAATACCAAGTCAGTTTCGTGGCCGGTTAGGCACATGAACTCACGAGATGAGAGTTAAGAAAGCAAGTCAAGGAGTTGCTTGAGAAGAACTTCCTGAGACGAAGCATTTTCGAGTAGGGTGCTCCAGAAGTATTCGCTACTGATGTGGACGGTTTGCTTCGCTTATGTGTTGATTTTCATGAGAAAAATAGATAACCGTTACCAAGGATCAATGATTTGTTGTTCAGCTTGTAGGAGCATCTGTTTTCTTTTGATCTAGCTACCGGATTCCATCAGCTTAGGATGGCTGAGGATGGAATTGACAAGACTGCGTTTAGGACTCTAGATGGATTTTGGAATGGCTAGTCATGCCATTTGGTTTGACTAAGGCACCCGCATATTACGTGATTTTGATGGGTAGGGTGTCTAGGGAGTCCTTGAACAAGTTTGTCAGGGTCGTCGTAGACGATATTTGATCTCCTCAAAAGAACGAGGAAGAGCATGTTAGACATCTCAAGAAGGAGATGGATACGCTTAGAGCCACCAGTGGAAGGTCAAGTTCTCCAAACGTCACTTTGGAGGAAAGAAGTTGGATTTCTTAGGCACATAGTTCCTAAGTAAGGCCTAGCGGTGGATTCTGTTTGCGGTTTAAAACCGGAAAACTCTGAGGAGGGCAATTGAAGTAAGAAGCCTCCTCCGTTTGGCTAGTTAGTCAGCATTCCCGGAGCTTAGACTTACTCTTCTGGATCAAGAAGGGGGTTTCGCAGGAAGAAGACCCGCAGTTAGTCAAGAACATGGACCGGTTGATTCGAGGCGAGATGTTAAGTCACCTCGTTAGTTATATTATAGATGACAAGGGATGACTAAGGCGCGATACGAGATTATGTGTTTCTCGAGTGAAAGACTTGGTAAAGAAGGTTCTTGAAGATGCGCATCGCTCGAGGAGGTGGCCGAGTTGGTTTAGGAATACATATTGTGCCACCAGGTTAAGGCCAAGTCATAGAAGCCCAGTGGGCCATTACCTCTATTGGGGGTTCCGCAAGGGAAGTGTGAAAACATCTCGATAGATTATGTGGATAGATTACCTAGATCAAAGAAAGGGAATACGGGTAGGTAGGTCATAATAGGTAGACTCACGAAGAGAGCCCATTTCAGTCCGGTGAAGAGCAAGAGGGCTGCATCATGGTTAGCAACGGTTTATCCTCAAAAAGTTGGCCAGTTTTGAAATGGCCTCCAGGAAGCCAGGGGTAGGCAACTGAATCTAGGTATGGCCTATCACTCATAGGCGGATGGTTCATTTCGAATTAAGCATGAGTTATAGGAAATCACGTTTATAAGGGCAATCGGCAACGTGGATTGGTATTTTTTCTGCTGCATGGGATACTTTATAGTAGGTAGACGAGATCCAGGATTCACTAGTGAATTTTGGAGAGCTGGCATGAGATCATGAGGTTATAGTATGTTTAAGCCAAGAATACAGAAGGAAGAATAAGTGGGAAAGAAAGACGAGAGGCAATAATGAAATGAGTTCCAACTCGAATTTGGGAAATAGGAGTTAGGAGGCCAAGGAATCATGAAGTGGAAGATAGTCAATGCACAGTGGAGTTAAGCTCAAGGAAACGTGACTAAGAAGAGTGAAGACTAGATATGCGCATCATATCTCTTTTTAAGAGTGCATTCTTGATCCTCGTTTTCCTGTGGAGCTTGCTTGCAAGTTGTCTTTTGCATATATCCTCTCGGTCCCATTCTCGATCCTATTTCTGTTGTAAACTCCATAAGGGGGTTAAGACTCATCGGTTAGTACTGTATGTCAAAGTGGGAATGGATTTCTTGAAAATCCAAGAAGGAGTTTATCTAGTTTATCGTGTCTATCTTGTCATGAGAACCTTAGGTAGAAACCCTTTGGATGAAACATGTATTTGAAACATGTTATGCTTGATGGTTGCAAGTGGTTGCAAGTGTTTGCAAGTGGTTGCTCGTGGATGCATTATACACGATTAGGCACTAGATCGGCTCACACACTCCTCATATTGCATGTGCATGAGTGTTTATGCTTATTCTGGGATGAAATTTGTATGCTATCACATGGATGTTGCATATGGATGTATGAGTGAGCACGCATGTAGATATTATACATTATGTTAGGGATTTGCATACATATGGATTCATTTCACTGACATACATGTGCATTAAGGAGGTTTACTGTATCAGTAACCGCCTGATTTACATACATATGCATTAAGGAGGTTTACTGTATCAGTAACCGCCTGATCTTTGCATTAGATAAGTACATATACACACACCTTTGCATATGTTCATACCACATTTAGAATCTTGTAAGGACAATGATTGCTCGTGGATGATGCTTTGAGTAGATGGATGATTGGATGGTAGGATACGTTCTTCCTAACTTGAAGATTTCGGGGACGAAATCCTTTAAGGAGGGGAGAATGTAACAACCCGTATTTTCAAAAACCTGTAATAATGAAAATTGAGGCAGAATTTAATTATAAAATCTGAATCAAGGGAAACGGGCTATGCCATTGCGTTCGTCTCGGAAAAATACGCGAAATAGAGTCCGAGTTTTCGAAAATCGGAGTCCGTATGACCCAGTTAAGGCCCATGGAAGTTTTCAGAAATTTCCATAATTAAAACAGATTTAAATTTAAATTAAAAACAAGGGTTTGGGCCAGCTGGGCCAAGGCGGGAAAAATCCCGCCAGGGGCCCCATGTCGACAGGCCTGTCGACAGGGTCCCCAGGGAGTCGACTGCCCTGTCGACAGCCCTGTCGACAGGGGGTGCCCAGGCAGTCCAGCCTGGTGCACCATTTCTGATTTGGGCTTGATTGGGTGGCTTGGTTCTAGAGAGTTCCGAGATCTGACGGGCCAAAACTATCCTAGGGTTAATCCTATGGTCTAAATCACTCTAATCTTCTATAAATAAGCTCCTAATCCTACCCTAAAGCCTCATTAATCATTCTAGCAACAAAACTATGCCAAAATCCAAACTCTCATGGCCTCCACCCTCTTCATACAAATCCTAATTTAATTCCTAAGTGATTTTCCATGCATACAAGCATATTTAGGCTTGTATGATCCTCCTTAGCTTGCATTAAAGGCTTGTTTTTCAATTGGCGCCATAAAAGAGGAGTTTTGATCAAGTTTGCTTGCATTTGGGGGTTGTAATTGGTTGCATAAGGGGTTTCTTGCATTTGTTATACTCATTTGAGTCCGCATAAGCATTGTAAGCCCTCTTACCCTCATTTTAGAAACTATAAAGTTAGTGTGTGATGAAAGTTGGGGTTTATGTATGTTTATTGAGTTGTGCATGTTATGTAAGGGTACTATGCCATGATTTGCAAATCTATTAAGTTATGCATGTATACTAAGCCATGATTTGCAAGATTTATAAGTTATGCATGTTTATGCAAGTTTGCTAAGCCATGATTTGTACGCTTATTGAGTTATGCATATTTATGCAAGTTTAAAATGACAAGTTGTGCATGTTTTGACAAGTTGTGCATGTTTTGGCAAGTTATGCATATCTATGCAAGTTTAAAATGACAAGTTGTGCATGTTTTGACAAGTTGTGCATGTTTTGGCAAGTTATGCATATTTATGCAAGTTTAAAATGACAAGTTGTGCATGTTTTGACAAGTTGTGCATGTTTTGGCAAGTTATGCATATTTATGCAAGTTTAAAATGACAAGTTGTGCATGTTTTGACAAGTGGTGCATGTTTTGGCAAGTTATGCATATTTATGCAAGTTTAAAATGACAAGTTGTGCATGTTTTGACAAGTGGTGCATGTTTTGGCAAGTTGTGCATGTTTATGCAAGTTTAAAATGACAAGTTGTGCATGTTTGACAAGTATGCATGATTAAGGTAATATGCAAGTTCACTATGCTAAGTTATGCAAGTTTAACATGTTATGCATGTTTATGGTAATATGCAAGTCCACTATGCTAAGTTGTGCAAGTCTAACATGTTATGCATGATTGTTGTGCAAAGTCTATCATGTATGTTGTGCCAAGTTCCCTCCTCCTATCCTTTATGCGTTACTACGAATATGTAAGCGATAGAATGACGTTGGGGGTTTTGGGTAAACTTAAAATACATGAAAATATAAGATTGGGAATTTACCTATTAAGTTAGGTCTACCCCTTGGGAATTTACCTATTAAGTTAGGTCTACCCAAGTAATTGTTTGACTTGTGATTAGGTTTTGAAATGAAGTGGACATGACACTTAGAAAACATAAGTGTGGCCAACTCGAGGTTGGGTTGAGTTTGTAGCGTAATTCTACCCGGAACCGACCGGCTTAACTAGTGGCTACAAACAATAGGATCCAATGTGAGAAGTTGGTCATGGGGTGCCAAGACCCGAGGTTAGACCAAGTTGTGGTGTAAAGCTACCCGGACCCGCCCGGCCTAACTAGTAACCACAACAAGGTCTAATGTGAGAGGTTAAGGTGCATTAAATTAATTAATGCCTCATGATTAGGGTTAAGTCAGGGTCCACTAATACTTAACCAATTTGGGGATTCGAGGATTAGATGGGGTTAAGTAGTTACACTTAACTAATTTAATCCAGGTTTAGTGAGGGGTTAAAACCACACTTAACCCTCTTAGAAACCCTAGCAACGTGGTCTGTTCCAGCAGTAATCCCAGTTTGGTATCATTCACAACCCTAGAGGCTAGGCTAGGGCGGGGCACGATTACTGGACTGATGTAAGCGACCAAAGCGACGGCTGAGTGGTACAGCGGTGCGGGTTCGGCGGGCTACGGACGTGCACGTAGTCCGATGTTGGACAAACTCGAGGCACGGGTACCAGTAGATCTGGGCTGTGCATTATTGCTTAAGTGTCCGGGGTTTGCACCCGAGGGCTTGATACACCCAAAGGTGGACCCAGCACAGTCAGACTACATCCATAGGTGGGCCGTATGGACATCAACACTTGACGTGTTAGGCTTATAGGGAGCCGATCGACTAGACCGTTGGGTTGGACCTTATATTAAGGTCACTTCATGTTATTGGGCCAAAGTTTGGGCTAAGGGATCAATACCTGTTATGTTGGTTTGCTAGTACACCGTGGTGCAAAACTTAACCATGTTTATGCGATGACACCTCTATCTATTTTGTGGTTAATTTATCATGTCAGTATGTTGTTATCTATGATCATCTCAGTTTCCATCATGATGTTAACTTTATTAGTTTATAGACTGATCGTAGCAGGGCTTACTCAGTCTTTTTGACTGACCCGTTTTGTTTCGCCTCTTTTCTTCCGTTTCCCCCCCCCCCAGGTTCTCAGGGAGGGAATACTGGAGCCTAGCTTGGATTTTAGCTGCTTCCTTGGATAGCTCAAGTATGCTTTGGACTTGAGCCGCTATGGTTTATCACTCTTATTAGGGGATAGTACTTATGTATTTCAGTTTATTAGATGATGTATTTATCTAGACTTGTAATTTTGGGAAATTGACATTTTGATGTACCAGACTTGTGTTTTGAAATGGTTTTTAAATCTTCCGCTGTTTTATTTACTTACTCTGTTTATTTACATATATATATATGTCATGTCCTGCCTTGCTATATCATTATGCATGTTTACCAATAATGCCCCTCCGAAGCTAGTGCATTCCTTTGCGAGTGACCCTCGCGGAGGTGGGGTGTTACATAGGGGTAGATCGACAAATATGAAAGATGAATAATCGTTTGGATTAGGTGCTGCAAAATTAAACACTTCACAATAGTAAAAAGATAGGGATAATTGTTGGAAGTAAGGGCTATTTAGAGAATTGGGGATAGGATTGAAAATAAGGGCTGCTTTGCGAAGTATTAAGAGAAGTAGGGGCAGTTTAAGCATAGAAGGGATAGATCGACAAATATGAAAGATGACGAATCGTTTCGATTGGGTGCTGCAAAAACCAACCCTTCACAGTAGTAAAAAGATAGGGGTAATTTTTGGAAGTAAGGGCTATTTAGAGAATTATAGATTGGATTAAAAAGATGGTCTATTTTGAAGTATTAAGAGAAGTAGAGCTAGTTTAAGTATAGGAGTGGTAGATCGACAATTATGAAAGATAATGAATCGTTTGGATTGGTTGCTGCAAAAAACAGCACTTCAGAGTAGTGAAAAAATAGGGGTAATTTTTGGTAGTAAGTGCTATTTAGGGAATTAGGGGTAGCATTTAAAAGAAGGACTGTTTTGAAGTATTAAGAGAAGTAGGGGTAGTTTAAGCATAGGAGGGGTAGATGTACAAATATGAAAGATGATGAATCGTTTGGATTGGGTGCTGCCAAAACAAACGCTTCACAGTGGTTAAAAAATAGGGGTAATGGTTGGAAGGGCAATTTGGAGAATTAGTGGTACATTAAAAAAGAAGGGCTATTTTGAAGTATTAAGAGAAGTAGGTGTAGTTTAAGCATAGGAGGTGTAGATCGACAAATATGAAAGACGATGAATCATTTGGATTGGGTGCTGCAAAAACCAACACTTCGCAGTAGTAAAAAGATAGGGGTAATTTTTGGAAGTACGGGCCATTTAGAGAATTAGGGATATGATTAAAAAGAAGGGCTGTTTTATGAAGTATTAAGAGGAGTTGGGGTAGTTTAAGCATAGCAAGGGTTGATCGACAAATATGAAAGATGATGAATCGTTTGGATTGGGTGCTGCAAAAACCAACCCTTCACAATAGTAAAAAGATAGGGGTAATTGTTGGAAGTAAGGGCTATTTATAGAATTAGGGATATGATTAAAAAGAAGGATTATTTTGAAGTATTAAGAGAAGTAGGGATAGTTTAAGCATAGGAGGGGTGGATCGAAAAATATGAAAGATGACGAATCGTTTGGATTGAGTGCTCCAAAAAACAACCCTTCAAAGTAGTTAAAAAATAGGGTTAATTGTTGGAAGTAATGGCTATTTAGAGAATTAGGGGTAGGATTTTAAAGAAGGACTGTTTTGAAGTATTAAGAGTAGTAGGGGTAGTTTAAGCATAGGAGGGGTAGATCAAAAAATACGAAAGATGATGAATCGTTTGGATTGAATACTGTTAAAACCAACCCTTCACAGTAGTTAAAAAATTGGGGTAATTGTTGGAACTAAGGACTATTTAGAGAATTAGGGGTATGATTAAAAAGAAGGGTTGTTTTGAAGTATTAAGAGAAGTAGGGGTAATTTAAGCATGGTAGGGGCAAATCTGCAAATATGAAAGATGATGAATCGTTTGGATTGGTGCAACAAAAACCAACCCTTCGCAGTAGTAAAATGATAAGGGTAATTGTTGAAATTAAGGTCTATTTAGAGAATTAGGTAAAAGATTAAAAAGAAGGGTTGTTTTGTAAAGTATTAAGAGGAGTAGGGGTAGTTAAGCATAGTATGGGTTGAGCGACGAATACGAAAGATGATGGATTGAGTGCTGCAAAAACCAACCCTTCACAGTAGTTAAACAATAGGGGTAACTGTTCGAAGTAAGGGAAATTTGGAGAATTAGGGTTAGGATTAAAATGAAGGACTATTTTGAAGTATTAAGAGAAGTAGGGGTAGTTTAAGCATAGTAGGGGTAGATCGACAAATATGAATACTGACGAATCGTTTTGATTGGGTGCTGCAAAAACTCACCCTTCACAGTAGTAAAAACATAGGTGAAATTGTTGGAAGTAGGGGCTATATAGATAATTAGGGGTAGGATTTAAAAGAATGACTATTTTGAAGTATTAAGAGAAGTAGGGTAGTTTAACCATAGCAGGTGTGGATCGACAAATATGAAAGATGATGAATCGTTTGGACTGGGTGCTGCAAAAAACAACCCTTCACAGTAGTTTAAAAATAGGGATAATTGTTGGAAGCAAGGGATATTTTGGGAATTAGAGGTAGGATTTAAAGGAATGGCTGTTTCGAAATATTAAGAGAAGTAGGGGTTGTTTAAGCATATTATGGGTAGATCGACAAATATGAAAGATGATGAATCGTTTGGATTGGGTGCTGCAAAAAACAGCACTTCACAGTAGTTAAAAAATTGGAGTAATTGTTGGAAGTAAGGGCTATTTATAGAATTAGTGGTATGATTAAAAAGAAGGGTTGTCTTGAAGTATTAAGAGAAGTAGGGGTAGTTTAAGCATATTAGGCGTTGATCGACAAATATGAATGATCATGAATTGTTTGGATTGGGTGCTGCAAAAAGCAACCCTTCGCAGTAGTAAAAAGATAGCGGTAATTGTTGGAAGTAAGTGCTATTTAGATAATTAGGGATAACATTAAAAAGAAGGGTTGTTTTGTGATGTATTAAGAGGAGTAGGGGTAGTTTAAGCATAGTCAGGGTAGATCGACAAATATGAAAGATGACGAATGGTTTACATTGGATGCTGCAAAAACCAACCCTTCACAGCAGTAAAAAGATAAGGGTAATTCTTGAAAGTAAGGGCTACTTCGAGAATTAGGGAAAGGATTAAAAAGAAGGGCTATTTTGAAGTATCAAGAGAAGTAGGGCTAGATTAAGCATTGGAGGGGTAGATCGATAGATATGGAAGATGACGAATCATTTGGATTGGGTGTTGCAAAAACCAACCCTTCAGAGTAGTTAAAAAATAGGGGTAATTGTTGGAAGCAAGGGTTATTTATAGAATTAGGGGTAGGATTAAAAAGAAGGGCTGTTTTGAAGTATTAAGAGAAGTAGGGGTAGTTTAAGCATAGGAGGGGTAAGTCGGAAAATATGAAAGATGATGAATCGTTTGGATTTGGTGCAACAAAAATACACCCCTCACAGTAGTAAAATGGTAGGGGTTATTGTTGGAATTAAGGGCTATTTAGAGAATTAGGGATAAGATTAAAAAGAAGGACTGTTTTGAAAAGTATTAAGAGGAGCAGGTGTAGTTAAGCGTAGTAGGGGAAGATCAACAAATATGAAAGATGATGAATCTTTTAGATTGGGTGCTGGAAAAACCAACCCTTCACAGTTTTTACAAAATGGGGGTAATTTTTGGAAGTAAGGGCTATTTAAAGAATTAGTGGTACGATTAAAAAGAAGGGCTATTTTGAAGTATTAAGAGAAGTAGGCGTAGTTTAAGCATAGGAGGGGTAGATCGACAAATATGAAATATGATGAATCATTTGGATTGGATGCTGCAAAAACCACCCCTTCACAATAGTAAAAAGATAGCAGTAATTGTTGTAAGTAAGGGCTATTTAGAGAATTAAGGATAAGATTAAAAAGAAGGGTTGTTTAGAAGTATTAAGAGAAGTAGGGGTAGTTTAAGAACAAGAGGGGTAGATCGACAAATATGAAAGATGATGAACCATTTGGATTGGGTGTTATAAAACCAACCCATCACAATAGTTAAATAATAGGGGTAATTGTTGGAAGTAAGGGATATTTAGAGAATTAGGGGTAGGATTTAAAATAATGACTATTTTGAAGTATTAAGAGAAGCAAGGGTAGTTTAACCATAGTAGGGGTATATCGATAAATATGAAAGATGATGAATCATTTGGATTGGGTGCTGCAAAAACCAACCCTTCAGAGTAGTTAAAAAATAGGGGTAATTATGGGAATTAAGGGCTATTTAAATAATTAGAGGTAGGATTTAAAAGAAGGACTGTTTTGAAGTATTAGGAGAAGTAGGGGTTGTTTAAACATAGTAGGGGTTGATCAATGAATATGAAAGATGATGAATCGTTTGGATTGGGTGCTGCCAAAACCAACCCTTCATAGAAGCTAAAAAATACGGGTAATTGTTGGCAGTAAGGGCTACTTATAAAATTAGTGGTACGATTAAAAAGAAGGGCTGTTTTGAAGTATTAAGAGAAGTAGGGGTAGTTTAGGCATAGGAGGGTTAGATTGACAAATATGAAAGATGATGAATCGTTTGGATTGGGTGCTGCAAGAACCAACCCTTCACAATAGTAAAAAGACAGGGGTAATTTTTGGAAATAAGGGCTATTCAAAGAATTAGGGACAAGATTAAAAAGAAGGGCTATTTTGAAGTATAAAGAGAAGTAGGGTTAGTTTAAGCATAGGAGGGGTAGATCGACAAATATGAAAGATGATGAATCGTTTGGATTGGGTGCTGCAAAAACCAACCCTTCACGGTAGTAAAACAATAAGGGTAATTTTAGGAAGTAAGGTCTATTTAGAGAATTAGGGATACAATTAAAAAGAAGGGATGTTTTGAAGTATTAAGAGAAGTAGGGGTAGTTTAAGCATAGGAGGGGTAGATCGACAAATGTGAAAGATGATGAATCATTTGTAATGGGTGCTTCAAAAACCAACACTTCACAGTAGTAAAAAGACAGGGGTAATTGTTGGAAGTAAGGGCTATTTAGAGAATTAGGGATAGGATTAAAAAGAAGAGTTGTTTTGTCAAGTATTAAGAGGAGTAGGGGTACTTTAAGCATAGTAGGGGTAGATCGACAAATACGAAAGATGATGAACCGTTTGGATTGGGTGCTGTAAAAACCAACCCTTCACAATAGTTAAAAAATAGGGGTAATTGTTGAAAGTAAGGGCTATTTAGAGAATTAGTGGTGCGATTAAAAAGAATGGCTGTTTTGAAGTATTAAGAGAAGTTGGGGTAATTTAAACATAGGAGGGGTAGATCGACAAATATGAAAGATGATGAATCGTTTGGATTGGGTGCTGCAAAAACCAACCCATCACTGTAGTAAAAAGATAGGGGTAATTGTTGGAAATAAGGGCTATTTAGAGAATTAGGGATAGGATTAAAAAGAAGTGTTGTTTTGTGAAGTATTAAGAGGAGTAGGGGTAGTTTAAGCATAGTAGGGGTAGATCGAAAAATATGAAAGACGATGAATCGTTTGGATTGGGTGCTACAAAAACCAAACATTCACAGTAGGTAAAAAATAGCGGTAATTGTTGAAGTAAGGTTTGTTTAGAGAATTAGTGGTACGATTAAAAAGAAGGGTTGTTTTGAAGTATTAAGAGAAGTAAGGGTAGTTTAAGCATAGGAGGGGTACATCGACAAATATGAAAGATGATGAATCGTTTGGACTGGGTGCTACAAAAACCAATCCTTCATAGTTGCAAAAAAATAGGGGTAATTGTTGGAAGTAAGGGCTAATTAGAGAATTAATTGTAGTAATAAAAAGAAGGGTTGTTCTGAAGTATTAAGATAAGTAGCGGTAGTTTAAGCATAGTAGGGTTCGATCGAAAAAAATGAAAGATGATGGATCATTTCGATTGGGTGCTACAAAAAACCAACCCTTCATAGTAGTTAAAAAATAAGGGTAATTGTTGGAAGTAGGGGCTATTTGGAGAATTAGGTGTAGGATTAAAAAGAAGGGTTGTTTTGATGTATTAAGAGAAGTCGGTGTTGTTTAAGCATAGTAGGGGTAGATCGACAAATATGAAAGCTAACGTATCGTTTTCATTGGGTGCTGCAAAAACCGACCCTTGCTAGTAGTGAAAAGATAGGCGTAACTTTTGGAAGTAAGGGCTATTTAGATAATAAAGGATAGGATTTAGAAGATGGATTGTTTTGAAGTATTAAGAGAAGTAGGGGTAGTTTAAGCATAGTAGGGGTAGATCGACAAATATGAAAGATGATGAATCATTTGGATTGGGTGCTGCAAAAACCAACCCTTCACAGTTGTTAAAAATAGTGGTAATTTTTGGAAGTAAGGACAATTTTGAGAATTAGTGGTACGATTAAAAAGAAGGATTGTTTTGAAGTATTAAGAGAATTTGGGGTAGTTTATGCATAGGGGGGATAAATCGACAAATATGAATGATGATGAATCGTTTGGATTGGGTGCTGCCAAAACCAACACTTCACAATAGTAAAAAGATAGGTATAATTGTTTGAAGTAAGAGCTATTTAGAGAATCAGCGATAAGATTAAAAAAAGTGATGTTTTGTGAAGTATTAAGAGGAGTAGGGTTAGTTTAAGCATAGTTGGGGTAGAACGACAAATATGAAAGATGATGAATTCTTTGGATTGGGTGCTGCAACAACCAATCCTTTACAGTAGTTAAAAAACTGGGGTAATTGTTGGAAGTAAGGGCTATTTGCAGAATTAGTGGTACGTTTAAAAAGAAGGGCGGTTTTGAAGTATTTAGAGCAGTATGTGTAGTTTAAGCATAGGAGGGGTAGATCGACAAATATGAAAGATGATGAATCACTTGGATTGGCTGATGCAAAAACCAACCCTTCACAGTAGTTAAAAGATAGGGTTAATTGTTGGAAGTAAGGGCTATTTAGGGAATTATTGATACGATTAAAAAGAAGGGCTACTTTGAAGTATTATGAGAAGTAGGGGTAGTTTAAGCATAGGAGGGGTAGATCGACAAATATGAAAGATGAGGAATCGTTTGGATTGGCTGCTGCAAAAACCAACCCTTCATAGTAGTAAAAAGATAGGGGTAATTGTTGGAAGTAAGGGCCATTTAGAGAATTAGGGATAGGATTAAAAAGAAGGGCTGTTTTTTGAAGTATTAAGGAGAATAGGGGTAGTTTAAGCATAGGAGGGTAGATCGACAAATATGAAAGATGATGAAACATTTGGATTGGTTGCTGCAAAAACCAACCCTTCACCGTAGTTAAAAATAGGGGAGATTGTTGGAAGTAAGGGCTATTTGTAGAATTAGGGTTAGGATTAATAAGAATGGAAGTTTTGAATTATTAAGAGAAGAAGGGGTAGTTTAAGCATGGTAGGGGTAAATCGACAAATATAAAAGTTGACGAATCGTTTTGATTGGGTGCTGCAAAAAACCAACGCTTCATAGTGGTAAAAAGATAGGGTTAACATTTGGAAGTAAGGGCTATTTAAAGTATTAGGGTTTGCATTTAAAAGAAGGATTGTTTTGAAGTATTAAAATTAGTAGGGGTTGTTTAAGCATAGTAGAGGTAGATCGACAAATTTGAAAGATGATGAATCGTTTGGATTGGGTGTTGCAAACACAGCGCGCCAGTAGTTAAAAAATTGGGGTAATTGTTTGAAGTAAGGGCTATTTAGTGAATTAGTGGTATGATTAAAAAGAAGGGTTGTTTTGTAGTATTAAGAGAAGTAGGGGTAGTTTAAGCATAGGAGGGATAGATCGACAAATATTAAAGTTGATGAATCATTTAGATTGGGTGCTGCAAAAACCAACCTTTTGCAGTAGTAAAAAGATAGGGGTAATTGTTGGAAGTAAGGGCTATTTAGAGAATTAGGGATAGGATTAAAAAGAAGGGCTGTTTTGTGAAGTATTAAGAGGAGTAGGGGTAGTTTAAGCATAGTAGGGGTAGATCGACAAATATGAAAGATGATGAATCGTTTGGATTGGGTGCTGCAAAAACCAAACCGTCACAGTAGTTAAAAAATATGGGATATTGTTGGAAGTAAGGGCTATTTAGAGAATTAGTGGTACGATTGAAAAGAAGGGTTGTTTTGAAGTATTAAGAGAAGTAGGGGCAGTTTAAGCATAGGAGGGGTAGATCGACAAATATGAAAGATGATGAATCGTTTAGATTGGGTGCAGCAAAAACCAACCCTTCACAGTAGTAAAAAGATAGGGGTAATTGTTGGAAGTAAGGGATATTTAGAGAATTAGGGATACGATTAAAAAGAAGGGCTATTTTGAAGTATTAAGAGAAGTAGGGCAAGTTTAAGCATAGTAGGGGTAGGTCGACAAATATGAAAGATGATGAATTGTGGGTGCTGCAAAAACCAACCCTTCACAACAGTAAAAAGATAGGGGTAATTTTTGGAAGTAAGGGCTATTTAGAGAATTTGGGATAGGATTAAAAAGAAGAGCTGTTTTGTGAAGTATTAAGACGAGTAGGGGTAGTTTAAGCATTGTAGTGGTTGATCGACAAATATGAAAGCTGATGAATCGTTTGGATTGGGAACTGCAAAAACCAACACTTCATAGTAGTCAAAAAATTCGGGTAGTTGCTTGAAGTATGGGCTATTTGGAGAATTAGGGGTAGGATTAAAAAGAATGGATGTTTTGAAGTGTTAAAAAAAGTAGGGGTAGTTTAAGCATATTAGGGGTAGATCAACAATTATGAAAGCTAACGAATCGTTTTTGATTGACTGCTGCAAAAACCAACCCTTCACAGTAGTAAAAAGAAAGGCGTAATTGTTGGATGTAAGGGCTATTTGGAGAATTAGGGGTAGGATTTAAAAGAAGTATTTTTTTTGAAGTATTAAGAGAAGCAGGGGTAGTATAAGCATAGTAGGGGTCGATCGACAAATATGAAAGATGACGAATCGTTTGGATTGGGTGCTGTAAAAAACAACCCTTCACAGTAGTTAGAAAATAGAGGTAATTGTTGGAAGTAAGGGATATTTAGAGAATTAGTGGTACGATTGAAAAGAAGGGTTGTTTTGAAGTATTAACAGAAGTAGGGGTAGTTTAAGCATAGGAGGGATAGATCGACAAATATGAAAGATGAACTGTTTAGATTGGGTGCTGCAAAAATTAACCCTTCACATTAGTACAAAGATAGTGGTAATTGTTGGAAGTAAGGGATATTTAGAGAATTAGGGATTCGATTAAAAAGAAGGGCTATTTTGAAGTATTAAGAGAAGTAGGGGTGGTTTATGCGTAGGAGGGGTAGATCGACAAATATGAAAGGCGATGAATCATTTGGACTGGATGCGGGAAAAACCAACCCTTCAGAGTAGTAAATTTTTTTTTGGTAATTGTTGGATGTCGGGGTTATTTAAAGAATTAGGGGTAGGATTTCAAAGAAGGACTGTTTTGTGAAGTATTAAGAGGAGTTGGGGTAGTTTAAGCATAGTAGGGGTCGATCGACATATATGAAAGATGATGAATCGTTTGGATTGGGTACTGCTATAACCAACGCTTCATAGTAGTTAAAAAATAGGGGTAATTGTTGGAAGTAAGGGCTATTTGGCGAATTAGGAATAGGATTAAACAGAAGGGCGGTTTTGAAGTATTAAGAGAAGTAGGGGTAGTTTAAGCATGGTAGTGGTAAATCGACAAATATGAAAGTGCTGCAAAAACCAACGCTTCACAGTAGTAAAAAGATAGGCGTAATTGTTGGAAGTAAGGCCTATTTAGAGTATTAGGGGTTGCATTTAAAAGAAGTACTGTTTTGAAGTATTAAAAGTAGTAGGGGTTGTTTAAATATAGTTGGGGTAGATCGACAAATATGAAAGATGATGAATCATTTTGATTGGGTGCTGCAAACCCAACTCTTTACAGTAGTAAAAAAATAGGGGTAATTGTTGGAAGTAAAGGCTATTTTGAGAATTAGTGGTATCATTAAAAAGAATGGTTGTTTTGAAGTGTTAAGAGAAGCAGGGGTAGTTTATGCATAGAAGCGATAGATCGACAAATATTAAAGATGATGAATCGTTTGGATTGGGTGCTGCAAAAACAAACCTTTTGCAGTCGTAAAAAGATAGGGGTAATTGTAGGAAGTAAGGGCTATTTATAGAATTAGGGATAGGATTAAAAAGAAGGGATGTTTTGTGAAGTATTAAGAAGGGTAGGGGTAGTTTAAGCATAGTAGGGGTAGATCGACAAATATGAAAGATGATGAATCGTTTGGATTGGGTGTTGCAAAAACTAACCCTTCACATTAGTTAAAAAATCGGGGTAATTATTGGAAGTAAGGGCTATTTAGAGAATTAGTGGTACGATTAAAAATAAGGGTTGTTTTGAAGTATTAAGAGAAGTAGGGGTAGATTAAGCATGGGAGGGGTAGATCGACAAATATGAAAGATGATGAATCGTTTAGATTGGGTGCAGCAAAAACCAACCCTTCACAGTAGTAAAAAGATAGGGGTAATTGTTGGAAGTAAGGGCTACTTAGATAATTTGGGATAGGATCAAAAAGAAGGGTTGTTTTGTGAAGTATTAAGAGGAGTATGGGTAGTTTAAGCATAGTAGGGGTAGATCGACAAATATGAAAGATGATGAATCATTTGGATTGGGTACTGCAAAAACCAACGCTTCGTAGTAGTTAAAAAATAGGGGTAGTTGCTGGTAGTAAGGGCTATTTGGAGAATTAGGGGTAGGATAAAAAAGAATGAATGTTTTGAAGTATTAAAAAAGTAGGGGTAGTTTAAGCATATTAAGGGTAGATCAACAAATTAGAAAGCTGACGAATCGTTTTGATTGGGTGCGGCAAAAACAAATCCTTCACAGTAGTAATAAGATAGGCGTAATTGTTGGAAGTAAGGCCTATTTAGAGAATTAGGGGTAGGATTTAAAAGAAGTACTTTTTTGAAGTATTAAGAGAAGTTGGGGTAGTTTAAGCATAGTAGGGGTCGATCGACAAATATGAAAGACGATGAATTATTTTGATTAGGTGCTGTAAAAACCAACCTTTCACAGTAGTTAGAAAATAGGGGTAATTGTTGGAAGTAAGTTCTATTTAGATAATTAGTGGTACGATTGAAAAGAATGGTTGTTTTGAAGTATTAAGAGAAGTAGGGGTAGTCTAAGCATAGGAGGTATAGATAGAAAAATATGAAAGATGATGAATCGTTTGGATTGGGTGCGGGAAAAACCAACCCTTCAGAGTAATTAAAAATTTTGGGTAATTTTTGGAAGTAAGGGTTATTTAAAGAATTAGGGTTAGGATTTCAAAGGAGGACTGTTTTGTGAAGTATTAAGAGGAGTAGGGGTAGTTTAAGCATTGCAGGGGTAGATCGACAAATATGAAAGATGATGAATCATTTGGATTGCGTACTGCTAAAACCAACCATTCATAGTAGTTAAAAAATAGGGGTAATTGTTGGAAGTAGGGGCTATTTGGCGAATTAGGGGTAGGATTAAGATGAAGGGTTGTGTTGAAGTATTAAGAGAAGTAGGGGTAGTTTAAGCATAGTAGGGGTAGATCAACAAATATGAAAGCTTACGAATCATTTTGATTGGGTGCTGCAAAAACCAACCCTTCACAGTAGTAAAAAGATAGGCGTAATTAACGGAAGTATGGTCTATTTAGAGAATTAGGGGTAGGATTTAAGAGAAGTACTTTTTTGAAGTATTAAGAGAAGTAGGTGTAGTTTAAGCACAGTAGGGGTCGATCGACAAATATAAAAGACGATGAATCGTTTGGATTGGGTGCTGCAAAAACCAGCCCTTCATTAGCTAAAAAATAGGGGAAATTGTTGGAAGTAAGGGCTATTTAGAGAATTAGTGCTACTATTAAAAAGAAGGGTTGTTTTGAAGTATTAAGAGAAGTAGGTGTAGTTTAAGCATAGGAAGGGTAGATCGACAAATATGAAAGATGATGAATCGTTTAGATTTGGTGCTGCAGAAACCAACCCTTCAAAGTAGTAAAAAGATAGGGGTAGTTGTTGTAAGTAAGGATATTTAGAGAATTAGGGATACGATTAAAAAGATGGGTTATTTTGAAGTATAAAGAGAAGTAGGGCAAGTTTAAGCATAGGAGGGGTATGTCGATAAATATGAAAGATGATGGATCATTTGGATTGGGTGCTGCAAAAACCAACCTTTCACAGTTGTAAAAAGATAGGGGTAATTATTGGAATTAAGGGCTATTTAGAAAATTTGGGATAGGATTAAAAAAAAGGGTTGTTTTGTGTAGTATTAAGAGGAGTAGGGATAGATCGACAAATATAAAAGATGATGAATCGTTTGGATTGGGTACTGCAAAAACCAACACCTCATAGTAGTTAAAAAATAGGGGTAGTTGTTGGAAGTAAGGTCTATTTGGAGAAATAGGGGAAGGATAAAAAAGAATGGATGTTTGGAAGTATTAAGAAAAGTAGGGGTTGTTTAAGCATAATGGGGAAGATCGACAAATATGAAAGATGATGAATCATTTGGATTGGGTGCTGCAAAAACCAACCCTTTAAAAAAGTTAAAAAATACAGGCAATTGTTGGAAGTTAGGGCTATTTAGAGAATTAGTTGTACGATTAAAAAGAAGGGTTGTTTTGAAGTATTAAGAGAAGTAGGGGTAGCTTAAGCATAGTAGTGGTAGATCAACAAAGATGAAAGATGATGAATCATTTGGATTGGGTGCTGCAAAAACAAACCCTTCACAGTTGTAAAAAGAAAGGGGTAATTTGTGGAAGTAAGGGCTATTTAGAGAATTGGGGATACGATTAAAAAGAAGGGATATTTTGAAATATTAAGAGAAGTAGGGCTAGTTTAAGCATTGGAGGGGTAGATCAACAATTATGAAAGATGATGAATCGTTTGGATTGGGTGCTCCAAAAACTAACCCTTCACAGTTGTAAAAAGAAAGGGGTAATTGTTGAAAGTAAGGGCTATTTAGAGAATTGGGGAAACAATTAAAAAGAAGGGTTGTTTTGTGAAGTATTAAGAGGAGTAGGGATAGTTTAAGCATAGTCGGGGTAGATCGACAAATATGAAAGATGATGAATCATTTGGATTGGGTGCTGCAAAAAACCAGCCCTTCACAGTAGTTAAAAAATTCGGGTAATTGTTGGAAGTAACGGCTATTTATTGAATTAGTGGTACGATTAAAAAGAAAGGCTGTTTTGAAGTATTAAGGGAAGTATGCGTAGTATAAGCTTAGGAGGGGTAGATCGACAAATATGAAAGATGATGAATCATTTGGATTTAGTGCTACAAAAACCAACCCTTCACCGTAGCCAAAGGATATGGGTAATTGTTGGAAGTAAGGGCTATATAGAGAATTAGGGATACAATTAAAAAGAAGGACTATTTTGAAGTTTTAAAATAATTAGAGGTAGTTTAAGCATAGGTGGGGTAGATCATCAAATATGAAAGATGTTGAATCGTTTGGATTGAGTGCTACAAAAACCAACCCTTAACAGTAGTAAAAAGATAAGGGTAATTGTTGGAAGCAAGGGCAATTTACAGAATTAGGAGTAGGATTAAAAAGAAGGTTTGTTTTGTGAAGTACTAAGAGGAGTAGGGGTAGTTTAAGTATAGTAGGGGTAGATCGACAAATATGAAAGATGATGAAATGTTTGGATTAGGCGGTGCAAAAACCAACCCTTCACAGTAATTGAAAATAGCGGTATTTGTTGGAAGTAAGGGCTATTTAGAGTATTAGTGGTATGATTAAAAAGAAAGGCTGTTTTGAAGTATTAAGAGAAGTAGGGGTAGTTTAAGCATAGGAGGGGTAGATCGGCAAATATGAAAGATGATGAATCGTTTGGATTGGGTGTCGCAAATCCAACCCTTGGCAGTAGTAAAAAGAAAGGGGTAATTGTTGGAAGTAAGGGCTATTTAGAGAATTAGGGATACGATTAAAAAGAAGGGATATTTTGAAGTATTAAGAGGAGTAGGGGTAGTTTAAGCATAATAGGGGTAGATCGACAAATATGAAAGATGATGAATCATTTGGATTGGGTGCTGCAAAAACCAACCCTTTACAGAAGTTAAAAAATAGAGGTAATTTTTTGTTGTAAGGGCTATTTTGAGAATTAGTGGTACGATTAAAAAGAAGGGTTGTTTTGAAGTATTAAGAGAAGTAGGGGTAGATCAACAAATATGAAAGACGATGAATCATTTAGATTGGGTGCGATAAAAACCAACATTTCACAGTAGTAAAAAGAAAGGGGTATTTTTTGAAGTATTAATAGGAGTCGAGGTAGTTTAAGCATAGTAGGGGAAGATGGACAAATATGATAGATGTTGAATCATTTGGATTGGGTGCTGCAAAAAACCAACCCTTCACAGTAGTTAAAAATTAGGGGTAATTGTTGGAAGTAACGCCTATTTCTAGAATTAGTGGTACGATTAAAAACAAGGGTTGTTTTGAAGTATTAAGAGAAGTACGGGTAGTTTAAGCATAGGAGGGGTAGATCGACAAATATGAAAAATGATGAGTCATTTGGATTGGGTGCTGCAAAAACCAAACCTTCACAGTAGTAAAAAGATAGGGGTTATTGCTGGAAGTAAGGGCTATTTAGTGAATTAAGGATACGATAAAAAAGAAGGGTTATTTTAAAGTATTAGGAGAAGTAGTGGTAGTTTAAGCATAGGAGGGGTAGATCGAAAAAAATGAAAGATGATGAATCATTTAGATTGGGTGTTGCAAAAACCAACCCTTCACAGTAGTTAAAAAATATGGGTAATTCTTGGTAGTAAGGGTCATTTAGAAAATTAGTGGTTCGATTAAAAACTAGGGTTGTTTTGAAGTATTAAGAGAAGTAGGGGTAGTTTAAGCATAGGATGGGTAGATCGACAAATATGAAAGATGATGAATCGTTTGGATTGGGTGTTGCAAAAACCAACCCTTCACAGCAGTAAAAAGATAGGGGTAATTGTTGGAAGTAAGGGCTATTTAGAGAATTAGGGATACGATTACAAAGAAGGGCTATTTTGAAGTATTAAAAGAAGTAGAGGTAGTTTTAGCATAGGTGGGGTTGATCGACAAATATGAAAGATGATGAATCGTTTGGATTGGGCGGTGCAAAAAAAACCCTTCACAATTTATAAAAACAGGGGTAATTGTATGAAGTAAGGGCTATTAAGAGAATTAGTGGTACGATTAAAAAGAAGGGCTGTTTTCAAGTATTAAGAGAAGTATGGGTTATTTAAGCATAGGAGGGGTTGATCGACAAATATGAAAGATGATGATTCGTTTGGATTGCGTGCTGCAAATCCAACCCTTCACAGTAGTAAAAAGAAAGGGGTAATTGTTGGAAGTAAGGGATATTTAGAGAATTAGGGATATGACTAAAAATAAGGGCTGTTTTGTGAAGTATTAAGAGGAGTTGGGGTAGTTTAATCATATTAGGGGTAGATCGACAAATATGAAAGATGATGAATCTTTTGGATTGGGCGTTGCAAAAACCAACCCTTCACAGTAGATAAAAATAAGGATAATTGTTGGAAGTAGGGGCTATTTAGAGAATTAGTGGTACGATTAAAAAGAAGGGCTGTTTTGAAGTATTAAGAGAAGTAGGGGTCGTTTAAGCATAGGAGGGGTAGATCGACAAATATGAAAGATGATGAATCGTTTGGATTGGGTGCTACAAATCCAAACCTTCACAGTAGTTTAAAGAAGGGGGTAATTGTTGGAAGTAAGGGATATTTAGAAAATTAGGGATACGATTAAAAAGAATGGATATTTTGAAGTATTAAGAGGAGTAGGGGTAGTTTAAGCATAATAGGGGTAGATCAACAAATATGAAAGATGATGAATCGTTTGGATTGAGTGCTGCAAAAACCAACCCTTCACAGAAGTTAAAAAAGAGGTAATTGTTGGAAGTAAGGGCTATTTAGAGAATTAGTGGTACGATTAAAAAGAAGGACTGTTTTGAAGTATTAAGAGAAGTAGGGGTAGCTTAAGTATAGTAGGGGTAGATCGACAAATATGAAAGATGATGGATCATTTGGATTGGGTGCTGCAAAAACCAGCCTTCACAATAGTAAAAAGAAAGGGGTAATTTTTGGAAGTAAGGGCTATTTAGAGAATTAACGATATGATTAAAAAGAAGGGATATTTTGAAGTATTAAGAGAAGTAGGGCTAGATAAAGCATATGAGGGGTAGATCGGCAAATATGAAGGATGATGAATCGTTTGGATTGGGTGCTGCAAAAACCAACCCTTCACAGTAGTAAATAGATAGGGGTTATTGTTGAAAGTAAGGGCTATTTAGAGAATTGGGAGAGGAATAAAAAGAAGGGTTGTTTTGTGAAGTATTAAGAGGAGTTGGGGTAGTTTAAGCATAGTAGGGGTAGATCGACAAATATGAAAGATGATGAATCGTTTGGATTGGGTGCTGCAAAAAACCAACCCTTCACAGTAGTTAAAAAATAGGGGTAATTCTTGGAAGTAAGGTCTATTTAGAGAATTAGTGGTACGATTAAAAACAAGGGTTGTTTTGAAGTATTAATAGATGTACGGGTAGTTTAAGCATAGGAGGGGTAGATCGACAGATATGAAAGATGATGAACCGTTTGGGTTGGGTGCTGCAAAAACGAACACTTCACATTAGTAAAAAGATAGGGGTAATTGTTGGAAGTAAAGGCTATTTAGAGAATAAGGGATACGATTAAAAAGAAGGGCTATTTTGAAGTATTAAAAGAAGTAGAGGTAGTTTATGCATAGGTGGGGTAGATCGAGAAATATGAAAGACGATGAATCGTTTGGATTGGGTGCCGCAAAAACCAACCCTTCACAGTAGTAAAAAGATAGGGGTAATTGTTGGAAGTAAGGGTTATTTATAGAATTAAGGATATGATTAAAAAGAAGGGCTGTTTTGTGAAGTATTAAGAGGAGTAGGGGTAGTTTATGCATAGTAGGGGAAGATCGACAAAAATGAAAGATGATGAATCGTTTGGATTGGGTGCTGCAAAAACCAGCCCGTCACAGTAGTTAAAAATAGGGGTAATTTTTGGAAGTAAGGACTATTTAGGGAATTAGTGGTACGATTAAAAAGAAGGGCTGTTTTGAAGTATTAAGAGAAGTAGGGGCAGTTCAAGCACGGGGGGGGGGGGGGGGGGGAGGGGGTAGATCGACAAATATGAAAGATGATGAATCGTTTCGATTAGGTGCTGCAAACCTAACCCTTCACAGTAGAAAAAGAAAGGGGTAATTGTTGAAAGTAATGACTATTTAGAGAATTAGGGATACAATTTAAAAGAAGGGATATTTTGAAGTATTAGAGGAGTAGGGATAGTTATGCATAATAGTGGTAGATTGACAAATATAAAAGTTGGTGAATCCTTTGGATTGGGTGCTGCAAAAACCAACCCTTCACAGTAGTAAATAGATAGGGGTAATTGTTGAAAGTAAAGGCTATTTAGAGAATTGGGGATAGGATTAAAAATAAGGGCTGTTTTGCGAAGTATTAAGAGGAGTAAGGGTAGTTTAAGCATAGTAGGGGTAGATCGACAAATATGAAAGATGATGAGTCGTTTGGATTAGGTGCTGCAAAAAACCAACACTTCACAGTAGTTAAAAAATAGGGGTAATCCTTGGAAGTATGGGCTATTTAGAGAATTAGTGGTACGATTAAAAACAAAGGTTGTTTTGAAGTATTAAGAGAAGTAGAGGTAGTTTAAGCATAGGAGATGTAGATCGACAAATATGAAAAATGATGAATCGTTTGGATTGGGTGTTGCAAAAACCAACCCTTCATAGTAGTAAAAAGATAGAGGTTTTTGTGGGAAGTAAGGGCTATATAGAGAATTAGGGATACAATTAAAAAGAAGTACTATTTTGAAGTATTAATAGAAGTAGGGGTAGTTTAAGCATAAGAGGGATAGATCGACAAATATGAAAGATGATGAATCGTTTAGATTGGGTGTTGAGAAAACCAACCCTTCATAGTAGTTAATAAATTTGAGTAATTGTTGGAAGTAAGGGCTATTTAGAGAATTAGTGGTACGATTAAAAAGAAGGGCTGTTTTGAAGTATTAAGAGAAGTAAGGGTAGTTTAAGCATAGGAGGGGTAGATCGACAAATATGAAAGATGATGGATCGTTTGGATTGGGTGCTGTAAAAACTAACCCTTCATAGTAGTAAAAAGATAGGGGTAATTGTTGGAAGTAAGGGTTATTTAGAGAATTAGAGATACGATTAAAATGAAGGGCTATTTTGAAATATTAAAGGAAGTAGAGGTAGTTTATGCATAGGTGGGGTAGATCGACAAATGTGAAAGATGATGAATCGTTTGGATTGGGTGCTGCAAAAACCAACCCTTCACAGTAGTAAAAAGTTAGGGGCAATTGTTGGAAGTAAGAGCTATTAACAGAATTAGCGATAGGATTAAAAAGAAGGCCTGTTTTGTGAAGTATTAAGAGGAGTAGGGGTAGTTTAAGCATAGTATGGGTAGATCGACAAATATGAAAGATGATGAATCGTTTGGATTGGGCGATGTAAAAACCAACACTTCACAGTAGTTAAAAATAGGGGTAATTGTTGGAAGTGAGGCTACCTAGAGAATCAGTGGTACGATTAAAAAGAAGGGCTGTTTAGGGAATTATTGATACGATTAAAAAGAAGGGCTGTTTTGAAGTATTAAGAGAAGTAGGGGTAGTTTAAGCATAGGTGGGGTAGATCGACAAATATGAAAGATGATGAACCATTTGGATTGCGTGCTACAAATCCAACCCTTCACAGTAGTAAAAAGAAAGGGGTTATAGTTGGAAGTAAGGGCTATTTAGATAATTAGGGATACGATTAAAAAGAAGGGATATTTTGAAGTATTAAGAGGAGTAGGGATAGTTTAAGCATAATAGGGGTAGATCGACAAATATGAAAGATGATGAATCTTTTGGATTGAGTGCTTCAAAAACCAACCCTTCACAGTAGTAAATAGATAGGGGTAATTGTTGAAAGTAACGGCTATTTAGAGAATTGCGGATATGACTAAAAAGAAGGGTTGTTTTGTGAAGTATTAAGAGGAGTAGGGGTAGTTTAAGCATAGTAGGGGTTGATCGACAAATACGAAAGACGGTGAATCGTTTGGATTGGGTGCTGCAAAAAAACATCCCTTCACAGTAGTTAAAAAATATGGGTAATTCTGGGAGGTAAGGGCTATTTACAGAATTAGTGGTACGATTAAAAACAAGGGTTGTTTTGAAGTATTAAGAGAAGTAGGGGTAGTTTAAGCATAGTAGGGGTAGATCGACAAATATGAAAAATGATGAATCATTTGGATTGGGTGCTGCAAAAACCAACCCTTCATAGTAGTAAAAACATAGAGGTTATTCTGGGAAGTAAGGGCTATATAGAGAATTAGGGATACAATTAAAAAGAAGGACTATTTTGAAGTATTAATAGAAGTAGGGGTAGTTTAAGCATAAGAGGGGTAGATAGACAAATATGAAAGATGATGAATCGTTTAGATTGGGTGTTGAAAAAACCAACCCTTCACATTAGTTAAAAAATTTAAGTAATTGTTGGAAGTAAGGGCTATTTAGAGAATTAGTGGTACGATTAAAAAGAAGGGCTGTTTTGAATTATTAACAGAAGTAGGGGTAGTTTACGCATAGGAGGGGTAGATCGACAAATATGAAAGATGATAAATCGTTTGGATTGGGTGCTGTAAAAACCAACCCTTCATAGTAGTAAAAAGATAGGGGTAATTGTTGGAAGTAAGGGCTATTTAGAGAATTAGGGATACGGTTAAAATGAAGGGCTATTTTGAAGTAATAAAAGAAGTAGAGCTAGTTTATGAATAGGTGGGGTAGATCGACAAATGTGAAAGATGATGAATCATTTGCATTGGGTGCTGCAAAAACCAACACTTTACAGTAGTAAAAAGATAGGGGCAATTGTTGGAAGTAAGAGCTATTTACAGAATTAGCGATAGGATTAAAAAGAAGGGCTGTTTTTTGAAGTATTAAGAGGAGTAGGGGGTAGTTTAAGCATAGTATGGGTAGATCAACAAATATGAAAAATGATGAATCATTTGGATTGGGTGGTGCAAAAACCAACACTTCACAGTTGTTAAAAATAGGGGTAATTGTTGGAAGTGAGGCTATCTTGAGAATTAGTGATACGATTAAAACGAAGGACTGTTTTGAAGTAATAAGAGAAGTATGGGTAGTTTAAGCATAGGTGGGGTAGATCGACAAATATGAAAGATGATGAACCGTTTGGATTGGGTGCTGCAAATCCAACCCTTCACAGTAGTAAAAATAAAGGGGTAATTGTTGGAAGTAAGGGCTATTTTGATAATTAGGGATACGATTAAAAAGAAGGGATATTTTGAAGTATTAAGAGGAGTAGGGATAGTTTAAGCATAATAGGGGTAGATCGACAAATATGAAAGATGATCAATCTTTTGGATTGGGTGCTGCAAAAACCAACCCTTCACAGTAGTATATAGATAGGGGTAATTGTTGAAAGTAAGGGCTATTTAGAGAATCGGGGATAGGACTAAAAAGAAGGGCTGTTTTGTGAAGTATTAAGAGGAGTAGGGTAGTTTAAGCATAGGAGGGGTAGATTGACAAATATGAAAGATGATGAATCATTTAGATTGGGTGTTGAAAAAACCAACGCTTCACAGTAGTTAAAAAATAGGAGTAATTGTTAGAAGTAAGGGCTATTTAGAGAATTAGTGGTACGATTAAAAAGAAGGGTTATTTTGAAGTATTAAGAAAAGTAGGGGTAGTTTAAGCATAAGAGTGGTAGATCGACAAATATGAATGATGATGAATCGTTTGGATTGGGTGCTGCAAAAACCAACCCTTCACAGTAGTAAAAAGATAGGGGTTATTGTTCGAACTAAGGGCTATTTAGAGAACAAGGGATACGATTAAAACAAAGGGCTATTTTGAAGTATTAAATGAAGTAGAGTAAGTTTAAGCATAGGTGGTGTAGATCGACAAATATGAAAGATGATGAATCGTCTGGATTAGGTGCTGCAAAAACCAACCCTTCACAGTAGTAAAAGATAGGGGTAATTGTTGGAAGTAAGGGCTATTTAGAGAAAAAGGGATAGGATAAAAAAGAAGTGCTATTTTGAAGTATTAATAGGAGTAGGGGTATTTTAAGCATAATAGGGGTAGATCGACAAATATGAAAGATGATGAATCGTTTGGATTGGGTGCTGCAAAAACCAACCCTTCACAGAAGTTAAAAAATAGAGGTAATTGTTGGAAGTAAGGGATATTTAGAGAACTAGTGGTACGATTAAAAAGAAGGGTTGTTTTGAAGTATTAAGAGAAGTAGGGCTAGCTTAAGCATAGTAGGAGTAGATCGACCAAAACGAAAGATGATGAATTGTTTGGATTGGGTGCTGCAAAAACCAACCCTTCACAGTAGTAAAAAGAAAGGGGTAATTTTTGGGAGTAAGGACTATTTAAAGAATTAGGGATTCAATTAAAAAGAATGGATATTTTGAAGTATTAAGAGAAGTAGGGCTAGTTTAAGCATATGAGGGGTAGATCAACAAATATGAAAGATGATGAATCGTTTGGATTGGGTGCTGCAAAAACCAACCATTCACAGTAGTAAATAGATAGGGGTAATTGTTGAAAGTAAGAGCTATTTAGAGAATTGGGGATAGGATTAAAAACAAGGGCTTTTCTGTGATGTATTAAGAGAAGTTGGGGTAGTTCAAGCATAGTAGGGGTAGATCGACAAATATGAAAGATGATAAATCGTTTGGATTGGGTGCTGCAAAAAACCAAACCTTCATAGTAGTTAAAAAATAGGGCTAATTGCTGGAAGTAACGGCTATTTATAGAATTAGTGGTATGATTAAAAACAAGGGCTGTTTTGAAGTATTAAGAGAAGTAGGGGTAGTTTAAGCATAGGAGGGGTAGATCGAAAAATATGAAAAATGATGAATCGTTTGGATTGGGTGCTGCAAAAACCAAACCTTCACAGTAGTAAAAAGATAGGGGTTATTTTTTGAAGTAAGGGCTATTTAGAGAATTAGGGATACGATTAAAAAGAAGGGCTTTTTTGAAGTATTAAGAGAAGTAGGGGTAGTTTAAGCATAGGAGGGGTAGATCGACAAATATGAAAGATGATGAATCATTTTGATTGGGTGTTGCAAAAACCAACCCTTCACAGTAGTTAAAAAATAGGGATAATTCTTGGAAGTAAGGGCTAATTAGAGAATTAGTTGTACGATTAAAAGCAAGGGCTGTTTTGAAGTATTAAGAGAAGTAGGGGTAATTAAAACATAGGAGGGGTAGATCGACAAATATATGAATCATTTGGATTGGGTGCTGCAAAAACTAACCCTTCAAAGTAGTAAAAAGATAGGGTTTATTGTTGGAAGTAAGGACTATTTAGAGAATTAGGGATACGATTAAAAAGAAGGGCTATTTTGAAGTATTAAGAGAAGTAGGTGTAGTTTAAGCATAGGAGGGGTAGATCGACAAATTTGAAAGATGATGAATCATTTAGATTGGATGTTGAAAAAACCAACCCCTCGCAGTTGTTAAAAAATAGGAGTAATTGTTGGAAGTAAGAGCTATTTAGAGAATTGGTGGTGGGATTAAAAAGAAGAGCTGTTTTGAAGTATTAAGAAAAGTAGGGGTAGTTTAAGCATAGGAGGGTTAGATCGACAAATATGAAAGATGATGAATCGTTTGGATTGGGTGCTGCAAAAATCAACCCTTCACAGTCGTAAAAAGATAGGGGTAGTTGTTGGAAGTAAGGTCTATTTAGAGAGGCTATTCTGAAGTATTAAAAAAGTAGAGGTAGTTTAAGCATAGGTGGGGTAGATCGACAAATATGAAAGATGACGAATCGTTCGGATTGGGTGCTGCAAAAACCAACCCTTCACAGTAGTAAAAAGATAGAAGTAATTGTTGGAAGTAAGGGTTATTTACATAATTAGGGATAGGATCAAAAAGAAGGGCTGTTTTAATAAGTATTAAGATTAGTAGGGGTAGTTTAAGCATAGTAGGGGAAGATCGACAAATATGAAATATGATGAATCGTTTGGATTGGGCTGCACAAAAACCAACTCTTCACAGTAGTTAAAAATAGGGGAAATTGGTGAAAGTAAGGGATATTTACAGAATTAGTGGTACAATTAAAAAGAAGGGCTGTTTTGAAGTATTAAGAGAAGTAGGGGTAGTTTGAGCAGAGGAGGGATAGATCGACAAATATGAAAGATGATGAATCGTTTGGATTGGGTGCCGCAAATCCAACACTTAACAATAGTAAAAAGAAAGGGGTAATTGTTGGAAGTAAGGGCTATTTAGAGAACTAGGGATACTATTAAAAAGAAGGGATATTTTGAAGTATTAAGAGGAGTAGGGGTAGTTTAAGCATAATAGGGGTAGATCGACAAATATGAAAGATGATAAATCATTTGGATTGGGTGCTGCAAAAACCAACCCTTTACAGAAGTTTAAAAATAGAGGTAATTGTTGGAAGTAAGGGCTATTTAGAGAATTAGTGGTATGATTAAAAAGAAGGTTGTTTTGAAGTATTAAGAGAAGTAGGGGTAGCATAAGCATAGTAGGGGTAGATCGACAAATATGAAAGATGATGAATCGTTTGGTTTGGGTGCTGCAAAAATCAACCCTTCATAGTATTAAAAAGAAAGGGGTTATTTTTGGAATTAAGGGATATTTAGAGATTTAGGGATACGATTAAAAAGAAGGGATATTTTGAAGTATTAAGAGAAGTAGGGCTAGTTTAAGCGTAGGAGGGTTAGATCGAAAAATATGAAAGATGATGAATCGTTTGGATTGGGTGCTGCAAAAACCTACCCTTCACTTTAGTAAAAAGATAGAGATTAAAAGATACGATTAAAAACGAGGGTTGTTTTGAAGTAATTAATAGAAGTAGGGGTAGTTTAAGCATAGGAGGGGTAGATCGACAAATATGAAAGATGATGAATCGTTTAGATTGGGTGTTGAAAAAACACACCCTTCACAGTAGTTAAAAAATTGGAGTAATTGTTGGATGTAAGGGCTATTTAGTGAATTAGTGGTACGATTAAAAAGAAGGGTTGTTTTGAAGTATTAAGGGAAGTAGGGGTAGTTTAAGCATATGAAGGGTAGATCGACAAATATGAAAGATGATGAATCGTTTAGATTGGGTGTTGAAAAAACACACCCTTCACAATAGTTAAAAATTGGAGTAATTATTGGAAGTAAGGGATATTTAGTGAATTAGTCGTACGATTAAAAAGAAGGGTTGTTTTGAAGTATTAAGAGAAGTAGGGGTAGTTTATGCATAGGAGGGGTAGATCGACAAATATTAAAGATGATGAATCGTTTGGATTGGGTGCTGTAAAAACCAATCCTTCATAGTAGTAAAAAGTTAGGGGTAATTGTTGGAAGTAAGGGCTATTTAGAGAATTAGGGATACGATTAAAATGAAGGGCTATTTTGAAGTAATAAAAGAAGCAGAGGTAGTTTAAGCATAGGTGGGGTAGATCGACAAATGTGAAAGATGATGAATCATTTGGATTGGGTTCTGCAAAAACCAACCCTTCACAGTAGTAAAAAGATAGGGGCAATTATTGGAAGTAAGGGCTATTGTAACGACCCAGAAAATCTGAACCAATTTAAATTTTTTAAATTGGCCAAAATAATGGATTTTAAAAATTTAAAGTAAATATTTTAAATAATAGAGATTAAAAGTGAGTTGAACCGACAATTGAAAACGAATAAAATTAATTATAATTATAAACAAGGCTTGAAATGGCACTGCAGTTTCAAAAATTGAATTCAAACTTTGTCGGACTGTACCGGGTGCAAAACAAAACGGATTAGTGAAACCAAAAATATTTAAATCTATTAGTGAATATCTTTCTAACGAATCTGAAAAATCGAATATTCTTAGCGGAAAGCAAAAGTTATAGCCAAATGAAATTTCAGAAAGGTCGCTATGGAATTTATATAGCCCGTGAAATTGGCCATTTTGCATACGACCTCGGAATTCGACGAAACAACTTTTGTTGGATCCGGGATGTGAAGTTATTTATAGGTTTCAAATTTCATAATTTTTGAAGCTAATATGTGAGTGTGGCAAAGGAAAACGTGTTTTGGCCAATTACAGTTAAATTGGATCGACCAGAAATGGGCCTTTTTGCAAACGGCCTCAGAATTCGACGAAACTAGTTTTGTTGGGACTGTATCGTCAAAACATAGCCAGATTTATTTTTCTGGAATTTTTCGAATCAGTTTGTGGCCCTGGCAAATTGAAATGTACGTTCAAATTAAATATTGAATATTTTATATTTTAATTTGAAGGAAAACTGACTGAAACAGTCGAATGGGCCTTCGAAACATATCCCATTGTGTTTAGAATGGGGATCAAATGCTAGGGACGACAGTCGTTGGGTTTTGATTGGTGGTCGTGTTAGAAAACCCCTTTAAAACTCCACCGGCCAATCAGAATTTTTATATAAAAAAAATACCCTTTTTTCTCTCTCCCCGCTGAAGCGATGTACGGCGGAAGTGGTTCGAAGCTTCCTCCTCCGATTTCGGCCGCCACCTTCCACGCCAGGCTTCGCCACCACCCACGTTCGAAAGCCCCTTCCCTCCTCTTCAAATCCGACCAAGTCCCACCACCTCCCATCGCGCCACCTGCGAGAACGACCTCCTCAAAGTTCCCCCTTTCGACCGCCGCCACCGCCGGTAGGGACCACCGAATCGCCAGCCACCACCACGCGCGTAAAGCCCCTTCCTCCCTCTACGACGTCGCACCACCTAATCGGCCCCTCGTGCAACGGATTCGACGAAAAACCAAGACCTAGTTTCGAACAAATAGTGAAAGGTACGGCCATGATTAATTAAAACTGTTTTTAACAGTTTAAAACCGTTGCAAACTTGTAAAAATCATATCATTTTGCTGTGTTAACGAAATACAGTAAACAAGAGATAGTGGACTCGTGTGGACGTCTTCTACATTTCAGAAAAGACCGCATATTTTTCTGAGCCTTCTGCTATTTTTGGTGGAGTGGAACCCAATGTGAGATTTCTAATTTATAAACGATATGGAAAACGATGATGTGTAAATTATATAGTTGATGTATGAGTTATATAAGCATTGTACACCTCTTGTATAAGCGTTGTATAAGTTGTATGTTCGATGTATAAGTTATATATGCGTTGTAAAAATTATATATTTGTTGAAATAGAAGTGAATTGCTCTATATATATATATATATATATATATATATATATATATATATATATATATATATATATATATACGCCCCTCGTCCACAAACCATGGACGATATTTATTGGTTGTGATTGGTGTGAAAATTGATTGATAGCGAATGGTTGTTTGGAATTGTTTGTGGTTGATATTGATTGATTGTGGTTGAAAAATACCCAATTGTGGTTGAGAAATATTTGGTTGAAACCACATAGGATTAGTTTGTGGAAATGAAATAAATATACACATGCCACCTGCGTGAGAACTAGATGCATGATCCCCATTGTCAAAAACCGCGAGGTTTTAAGGTAGAGCGAGGGGCCGTACTAGGGACGGTCCCGGTTTTAACTACCCTACCGTTATGCTGCCGAAATTTTGAATAATATTCATGTGTTTGAATTAATTTCATTTGCTGAAACAATATTTATTCGTTGAATAGAAAACCTTCATGTGTTGAATCGATATTCATTCGTTGATTAGAAATTCATGTGTTGAATGGTATTCGTGTTTTAAATATAAAAATCACATTTTTATCTATATATAGAAACTATAGAAAACCTTCATGTGTTGAATCGATATTCATTCGTTGATAAGAAATTCATGTGTTGAATGGTATTCATGTTTTTAAATATAAAAATCACATTTTTATCTATATATAGAAACTATAGAAAACCTTCAGGTGTTGAATCGATATTCATTCTTTGATTATAAATTCATGTGTTGAATGGTATTCGTGTTTTAAATATAAAAATCACATTTTTATCTACACATAGAAACTATAGAAAACCTTCATGTGTTGAATCGATATTCATTCGTTGATTAGAAATTCATGTGTTGAATGGTATTCATATTTTGAAATAAATTGTTTTATAATAAAAATCACCTTTTTATCATCTATATGGACTATATAAAATAATAGTGTTTTGAAAAGAATTGTTTTACAATAAAAATCACATTTTTATTATATACATGAATTGTTGAAATGTGAAGTATTAAAAATAGCAACTCGTTCAAATAAATATGCATGAGTTGAAATATTCATTAATTAGCTAATGATGTGATTTTTACCTATGCATGCAACATTAGAATGAATGGAGTTTTTAAACCAAATGGAATCAAATATGAAGTTGAATGGAAAATTATAAATGATAAGAACTGTATATATGTACATGCATATTTATTGAACATGTTATAGCAAAGGGGCTAGAGAAGAGGAATAAAATTTTTTGCCCAACAAATAGGTGCACATTTACTGTTTTTCTTGGGTGATGATTTTATGAGCATGTTGGCTAGCCGCTTGGCTTTTTCTTTTTCTTTTTGACATGAGACGCCCGTGTGGCTATTTAGGAATTTTCCCAGCCCCTCCCATACAAAGGAGGTTATGGCGAAATTTTCCAAAATTTAAAGGCGTTAGTGAAATATTTGAAATGAAAACGATATTGAAATTGTTGAATGAACTATATTTATATAAATGTATAAATATAAATAAAATTAAAACGAAACGTGGTCGTGCAGTTCATGTTTTGAAACCGTAATTTCAAACAACTAGTACGGGAAATCCGACCATTGGATTTTCCCGAAACCGCAACCGTTGGGTTCGCCTTGGAAATATCTTTCCAACGGCACCAACTTTGTAAAAATCCAACGGTTGGATTGTCTGGAACGTTTAATTCAAATCTAAAGAAAAACAGCGCCAGAAACGATTATATTTATATTTATATATATATATATATATATATATATATATATATATATATATATATATATATAAATATAATTATATTTAATCGAATAACGATGCTACAGTTCGTATTTTGAAATCGAAACTTCAAACGATTGTACAAGGAGATCCGACCGTCGGATTTTCCCGAAACTGGAACCGTTGGATTCGTTTTGAAAAGACCTTTCTAATGATGTAAATTTTGAAAAGATCCAATGGATAGATTTTCAGATATGTGTAAATCAAATCTGAAGAAAAACAGCGCCACGGTCGCGTTATGGCCCGAAGCGTCGTTTTGACTAAATTGGCTATTTTAAAATTAAATAAAAATAGCGATAAATTGTTATAAAATATCATAAACGATATGGAGTGGAAATAAGCTGAATTTGCTCGATTTATGTGGCTTTTGATGGTTGAATGTGTTTGGTGTGAAAAATACATTAAAGAACAAGCTGGTATTGTTGATTGATTTAACCATTGAAATAAATTGATTTGAAATTCTAAAAATACGTGAATTATTTGAAAAGACAGAGTTAATTCTCATTTCAAATAACTGACCGAGGATTGAAAGTCGAAGATGAAGACGATGGTCGAAGACCGGAGATCTTCACCTCGTTTGGATGGTAACCGAGGTCCTGATTGGGTGGCATCCTGAAATATGGATAATGAGTGGAGATCGTCCAGACGTACGTGGTGATCGATGGGTTAGCGAGGTATTTAGTGCCTCCGGTTTCGTTCAGACCCAGAACGGACTTGTAAATGGACTGTGTGTCTGACATTGGATTTTATTCTGTGTTGATTGATCTCTATTAAATATACATCTGTTTGGCGGCGGAGAATTTATTCTTTTGCTTAGCGCCCTTCTCTGAAACTGTAACAACCCGGAAAATCTGGGCCAGTTTAAAATTTTTATTTTGGCAATTTTAGCGAATTTTGAATATTTAAAATAGATTATTTTAAATAATATCGACGAGGAATTTATTTTGAATAGAATTCGAACGTATATATTATATACGTCGTCGTTAGAATATATAATAATTATATATAATTATAAAAGGAATTGAAAATGGCGCGGTAGTTCGAAAATTCGATTTCTAATTTCAAATGAATATACAGAATTCAATATAAGTCAGAATTGAACGAAACAAGAAATATTTGAATCTGTATAACTATATCTTTGTAACGAAGTTAACAGACTGAGATTTCATCTTAGAAATGATAAGATATGTCCAGTTTAAAATTAGAAATAGTCGCTGTGGAATTTATATATATTTTTTTATATATATAAGGACCTTAAAAATAGCCGTTTTGCAAACGACCTCGGATTTCGACGAAACCAGTTTTGTTGGGTCCGTGATGTTAAGTTATTGCTAGGTTTCAAATTTCATAACTTTTCGAATCAATATGTGAGCGTGGCAAAGGAAAACGCGTTTGACCAGTTTCAGTTGATTTTAATCGACTGGAAATTGGCCATTTTTCCAACGGTCTCAGAATTCGACGAAACTAGTTTTGTTAGGACCGTATCGTCAATGCGAAGCTAGAAAGTATTTTTCGAGAATTTTTAGAGTTAGTATGTGGCCTCGGTAAATTGAAATGTGCGTTCAAATTCAATATATAGAGTTATATTTTGATTTTGACGAAAACTGATCGAAACGGCCGAACTGGCTTATGAAACATATCCCATTGTGTTCGGAATTGGGGTATTTAGCTAGGGGCAACTGTCGTTGGGTTTGAATTGGGGTTCAGACCAATAAACAAGCCGCTTTCAAATTAAATAATAATTAAATAATTATATATATATATATATATATATAAAAAAAAAAGAATATAAACCCTTCCCTTTTATTTCTGGCCCCCCCCCAGTTCTTCACAAATCAGATGATCGAAAAAAAAAAAAAACAACACGATCGCTCCGCCAGCGGGATCGCCACTCGAGCCACCGCCGAGCCTCGCACCCCCCCCCCCCCCCCCCGCGTCCTCCGCCTGGCCTCCAACGACCACCGCACCCCCCTCCCCCTCGCCGTTGTTCCATACCCCCGTCCCCTCTCGTCGATTTAAAAACCCCTCCCCCCAAAGCCCCCCCCTGGACGAAGCAAAGCCCCCCCTGGACGAAGCGAAGCCCCCCCTCGACGAAGCCGATGCCCCCCCCTCTTCGCATACGGTAAGCATTTCTATTTTTACTTTTATTTTATTTTTATTTTAGAGTTTAAGATTTATTAGGATTTTTAAAAAAAACTGATTTATTAGGATTTTTTAAAAACTGATTTTTTTAAGATTTAAAAACTGTTCTTTTAAAAAGAAACTAAAAACTGTTTTTTTTTTAAAGAAATATAAACTGAATTTTAAAAAAGTATAAAACTGAAATTTTAAAGAGTATTAAAACTGATTTGTTTTTTTTAAAGTATTAAAACTGATGTGCTTTTAAAGTAAAAACTGATTTTTATATAAAGTTAAAAACTAATTTTTATATAAAGTTAACACTGAATTATGTAAAAGTTAAAACTGATTTTTATAGGAAGTAAAACTGATTTTATTTTGAAAAGGAAAATGATTTTAAACTGAATTTAAAATGAAAAAGGATAGATTTTTATACCGTAGGAAGAGTAAAAATATGATTTTTACTCATGAAGAGTAATAAAAACATAATTTTTATTATATTACTAGCGATGTAAAAATAGAATTTTTATCTATATAGTAGAGGTATAAAAATATGATTTTTATATATTGAACTTTGAACTAAAAATATGATTTTTATATATTGAACTTTGAACTAAAAATTCGATTTTTATATATTGAACTTTGAACTAAAAATTCGATTTTTATATATTGAACTTTGAACTAAAAATTTGATTTTTAAATATTGAATAGCGAACTAAAAATTTGATTTTTAAATATTGAATAGCGAAGTAAAAATTCGATTTTTAAATATTGAACAGCGAAGTAAAAATTCGATTTTTAAATATTGAACAGCGAAGTAAAAATTCGATTTTTAAATATTGAACAGCGAAGTAAAAATTCGATTTTTATGTATGTAGTGGCTACGGGCAACGAAGATGACGAAGATGCGATAGCGATGAAGATTTCTATCAATGAAGTGTCGTGGAGCTAGGATAGCTATAGGTGAGAATTTCTCACCTTTCAATTTCTTTTTTTCTAGTCATATATATACTAGGATGCAGACGGTGCTTAGTAGCACCCGACACAATCGTCCACAGACCATGGACTTGTTTGTTTGGTTGCATAGATTAGTTGAATTATTTGTTTGAATTGAATTGTTTGGTGAGATGAAATTGATTTGATTGATGTGTGAATGGCGTGGGCCTTCACTAGACCGGGGATAAGGCTAGGCCTCGTCCCGTTTCTAGTATCGTGCCGTTATGCCGCCGAAATTTTCTAAAATATGTTAGAAAAATAAAAATATCATTTTATTTAAAGAATGAATTGAATAGAAATTCATATGTTGAAATAAAATGTTTTGTCGTTAAAAATATAATTTTTAACGTGAAGTGAATAAAATAAAATATACATTTATAAACCGGACGGTTTGTTTATGTACACCTATTTGAATGACATTGATTGGGTCGATAAATTTTACACATCGCCCAACTGCACGAATAAAAATCTGTGTTTGATTGTTTGAAACCCCACACGGGTGTTGGGATGAAATTTGAAGTTCACTCATCCTGATTGATTAAATATGTCGATCGATTGATTGACAGGCTGTTATAAGCGTTGAATATCTATATTTGATGCTTATACAGTGTAGTGCACTTTGGTTGATGGTTGATTATTTTTCAATGCTATGATATACATGTGTTGTATGAAAATCCATATAATTAATTTTATATGGTAATTGATTGGGCCTCATTCCAATTTGAAAAATAAAGAATATTATAAAATAAAAGTTCATGTGTTGACAGTACTCATCCATTGAGATTGGTCATGTGTTGAACGAAATATTTTAGTAATAAAATTTACATCTTTATCAATATAAAATAAAAGTTCATGTGTTGACAGTACTCATTCATTGAGATTGGTCATGTGTTGAACGAAATATTTTGATAATAACAACTATTTTGAAAAAGAAATATTTGAAATAGAATATTTGAAAATAGAAATTTATGAAGCCGTGTTGAGTAGATTTACGCCATTTTGACGTAAACGATATTTATATCGATTTTATTCATTTCAAAATGAATTGAATATATAACGATTTCGATTTCGAAATGAATTGAATTGAAAACGATTTCGAAATGAAATGAATTGAAAACGATTTCGAAATGAAATGAATTGAAAACGATTTCGAAATAAAATGAATTGAATATATAACGATTTCGATTTCGAAATGAATTGAATTGAAAACGATTTCGAAATGAAATGAATTGAAAACGATTTCGAAATGAAATGAATTGAAAACGATTTCGAAATGAAATGAATTGAAAACGATTTCGAAATGGATTGAATTGAAAACGATTTCGAAATGAATTGAATTGAAAACGATTTCGAAATGGATTGAATTGAAAACGATTTCGAAATGAATTGAATTGAAAACGAATTCAAATTGAATTGAAATTTGAATTGAATAGAAATGAATTTTGAAACGATTTTATAAAGAAAAATTCAATTTTGATTTGAATTGAAAAAGAAGTTGAAATTGCGTTGGAAACGAATTTAAAACTATTTATAAAATTCGTTTTAGATAGAAATCGACGAAATATATATATTATATATATTATATATAATATAATGGCCTGAATAGAACGCGCCGCGCCGCGGCAGTTCGCGAATTTCGACCATTTATTTCAAACGGACATTACGGGAGATCCGACCGTCGGATTCTCCTAAAACCGGAACCGTTGGGTTCGTATCGAAAAGAGCTTTCTAGCGAATATTAGAAATTTGAAATCTAACGGTTGGATTTGGAATTATGTCCAAATCAAATTCGAAAAAGGTCGCTGTAAGTGCAGTTCGATGGCCATTGATGGAAATCGACTGTACGGGCCTTGATAAAATTATTAAAAATAGTAATAATTTGTGTAAAATCATAAGAAATGATTTAGAAAGAATTGGGATGAAAAATTCCATATTTGAAAAGATAAAAATGGATTTTTATCGAAATGAACTAGTTTTGAACTAGAATTATAATTCTATTTATTTTTAAATAAATAAATTGAATTCGAAAAGGGTTTTAAAAATAACCAAAATTTCCAATGATTGCATTGGAGTGGATTTGAATCGAAATTGTCTTCGGAATATTTCGATGTTGGAATTCGTGATTATACAGGTGTTGTTATGGAAATTTGAAAGATATATATTTATATCGTTATTTCCAATACGACATTTGTTAGTCGTAGAATTCGATATTGAATATAAGCCGATATATTTTCTATTCAGAGCCTTGTATTGAATATCGAATGTGATTTGGGTTTGTCGTGAATGGTGTCTTCACTAACACTGTTCTGGAACCCAGTTGAGAAAAGATTAAATCTTTTTATTTAGATTTAATGAAGTTTACCAATTAAATGATATTTAATTGGAATAAAATTGATATTGATTTTTGGGTTTATCGTGAACAGTGTTTTTAAATAGCACTCGTTCTTTAACCTGATAATTAATGAATGTGATTTTGGGTTTATCGTGAACTGTGTTTTTAAATGACACGGATTCTTTAACCCAGTCGAAGATTAAAACTAAGTGGAGTTTTAATGAATCTTTAATTAGATTGAAATGATCGAAAATGGAGTATCACCAGTTTTGCTCCAGGCGATAGTTAAATCTTTAATTAGATTTGAACGTGAATTGGTAATTGAATTTACCAATAACACTGTGGTGTTAGATATGAAGTATAACCAGTTTTACTTCATGGGATGAATAGGTTGGGATTGGGAAATTAAAACAAATGATTACTTCGGTAAGGTTCGCTAATCCCGACTAGTTCGAATTGAGATTCAAACATAAATTCAAGGAATATATCTTGGATAAAATTAATGGGAACCTTTCCCTATGAATGTGAAATTTAGAAACTAACTGTCGGTTGGCCAAGCAGAATGGTTTTCTGGGTATTGATCTGATGTTGGTTTCGGCCTTCGGGGTTAATATTTGGGGAATTATTCTCTTGATTAATTTATGATTAGTGACTAATGAATTGGAATGAGGCGTATGTTGTGTTTGTGTAACACTTATTTAAAATATACGCGATTTATTCGGAAAGACCGGGTTTATCCCATTCTGAATAACTGATGCGACGATAAGTCGAAGATGAAGACGATGGTCGAAGACCGGAGGTCTTCACGTCGTTTGGGTGATAACTGATGATCTTGATTGGGCTGTACACCCAAGAAGATGGAAACAGTTAGTGATCGTCCAGACGTACTTGGAGATCGATGGATATGCGAGGTACTAGGTGCCTCCGGTTTCGTTCAGACCCAGAACGGACTTGTAAATGGACTGTGTGTCTGACATCGGATTTCATTCTGTGTGACTGATATCGGTTGCATAGGATGGCTTGCCTGTGTGGCATGCTAAGATGCAAATGTTCAAGGCTTCTGTTGAAAAGCAAAGTCTTGTGGTTGATGATCAAAGCACGACCTTTGTGGCGTAGCTTTGTGTAACGTTTACCTCGCGTGTTTCACACCCGGTATGAACCAAAAACGGGAGAAAGGACCTCGGGGAGGGCCTGCGTTTCTTCCGAGGTAGAAGTGGCGTCAGTGGTTTTACACGCCCTGACGAGTTTGACTTATGTGGTTGTTGCTGTTGCGAGGCGCCTCGGATTGATCGGTCGTTCTCGAACCGATGGAGTCATTTAGTGGCTCATTTACGCCCCAAAGGGCGGGGAAACGTAGTGTTCAGGCATTTTAATCCACATCGGTGGACCGACCCTGTCGCTCCTAGGGTCACTCGAGCTCTGATCTTGAGACTGGGGCTAGGCAGTCTCGAATCGGTTGAGGACTATCTTTTGCCTCGGTTCATAGACGGAAATCCAATTTCCAAATACGTGACATTTGCGGTTTTATTTGTAAACCTATATATGGCGACATGATATATGGTACCCATGCCGCCTATGATTGATACTTATGATTTGAAGTTGTTTTATACACTATGCACTTATTATAGTATCAAATGATTTGTTTTAAACGTATCAAGCTTTCTTTGGCTGTTATAAGGGAAAACCCTATCCTCGACTGCGTTGCATTGTGTGATGGGACCTGGGTCTTATAACAGCTTCATTTTTCTTTATTTAGCATTGCGCTGTTTGTTTTATGCACTGGTATTCTTGGGAGGAAACCCGTTCCGTGTTATACGGCGTGGTCCCTTGATTTACCGAACTTTGAAAATAAAGATTAATAACTGTTTTAGTTCTCACACCAGTCACATGACTGACCTGGAGTTTATTGTTTTAACCTAAACTCTGGGTGCCCTTATTTTGACACGGGCAGCTAGTAGTTTTGGTTTTGCAGATTTATATTCACAGGATCCTGGTTTACAGCTGGAATGATATCCGGAAAGCTTTGTATCCGTATATCTCTTCTAGTTGTGTATTGTATTATTTTCCGCTGCTATGTATTTAAATGTAATTTAAATCTCTGATATTTCTGTGTAATATTCATTTATACTCTGTATATTCTTGTAATCTGATGCATTGTTGTATATACTATGAAATGTTCTTCTGTATGCGTTCTATTTTGTCCTGTTCTCAAACGATAGGGCGTTTCGAACGGCCTGGATCGGTTTAGCGACTGGTTCGGACCGAGCGAAATTCCTTGCCGTCACATTTGGTATCAGAGCTTTGGTTTACAAAGCTCAGAGAACAAGGCACATTAGAACCATACGAAAGGATTCATCAGATAATTGGATTAGTAATATCCAATTAGAATGACTCGTTAGAGATGGGATCAGTAGTATCCTAGAACGAGTGTGAAGAGTATATTTTTCAAATGAAAACATTCTTTGTTTTGAAAATTTAAATCAATTATTCGTAGTTGATTATCTATTTATATTGATGTGGACAATCCAGTATATATAGATTTTGCGTATACGTCTGATCCGCGTGTATTCGAAATTTTAATATACTGGATAGATATAGACTCACACTCTAGTCGCCCGGACGTGATTCTGATGATTGACGCGTCATCATTAGTAATTATTTTCGTGTTTCGAAGGTGTGATATCTATATATTTCCATTAGACTGGTGTGAGAACCAAAACTTATATAGTTAGAATACATTGTTGTGAATTGGCATCAAAAACATGATTTTCTTTATATGTATCAAAATTATGAATTTGAAGCTCTAATTCACTAATTGATTGATGTTTGTGTTGTTTGTTCATTTGTTTGCTAATTTTGAACCATTATGCCTAATTTGATCGAATATTGAATTGTATTGAAAATTGGTCGCATTTGCTTGCATATACATATACTTATATTGAACAGGTCATAGCAAGGAGGCTAGAGCCGAAGAATAAAATTTGTTTGCCCGACAAATAGGTACATGTTTACTACATAATTTCCTGTTTTGTTTGGGTGATGATGATTTTGTGAGCCTATTGGCTAGCCGCTTGGCTTTTTCTTTTTCTTTTTGAGATCTGAAGGACCGGGGAAGCTATTTGAAATTCCCCGATACTCCCGGTGCAGGGGAGGTTATGGCGAAATTTTTCGAAAATTTAGGGTGTTAGCCAAATTTTTGAAATTTTGAAAATTCTCAGAAACTGAAAAGTTGGAGAATGAAAGCCAGATCGAACGTAGAGTTGATTAATCAAACCACTTTCGACTTTGTTCCTTTTCGGGGACGAAAAGTTTTAAGTGAGGGAGATTGTAACAACCCGGAAAATCAGGGCCAGTTTAGAATTTTTATTTTGGCAATTTTAGCGAATTTTGAATATTTAAAATAGATTATTTTAAATAATATCGACGAGGAATTTATTTTGAATAGAATTCGAACGTATATATTATATACGTCGTCGTTAGAATATATAATAATTATATATAATTATAAAAGGAATTGAAAATGGCGCGGTAGTTCGAAAATTCGATTTCTAATTTCAAATGAATATACAGAATTCAATATAAGTCAGAATTGAACGAAACAAGAAATATTTGAATCTGTATAACTATATCTTTGTAACGAAGTTAACAGACTGAGATTTCATCTTAGAAATGATAAGATATGTCCAGTTTAAAATTAGAAATAGTCGCTGTGGAATATATATATTTTTTTTTATATATATAAGGCCCTTAAAAATAGCCGTTTTGCAAACGACCTCGGATTTCGACGAAACCTGTTTTGTTGGGTCCGTGATGTTAAGTTATTGCTAGGTTTCAAATTTCATAATTTTTCGAATCAATATGTGAGCGTGGCAAAGGAAAACGCGTTTGACCAGTTTCAGTTGATTTTAATCGACTGGAAATTGGCCATTTTTCCAACGGTCTCAGAATTCGACGAAACTAGTTTTGTTAGGACCGTATCGTCAATGCGAAGCTAGAAAATATTTTTCGAGAATTTTTAGAGTTAGTATGTGGCCTCGGTAAATTGAAATGTGCGTTCAAATTCAATATATAGAGTTATATTTTGATTTTGACGAAAACTGATCGAAACGGCCGAACTGGCTTATGAAACATATCCCATTGTGTTCGGAATTGGGGTATTTAGCTAGGGGCAACTGTCGTTGGGTTTGAATTGGGGTTCAGACCAATAAACAAGCCGCTTTCAAATTAAATAATAATTAAATAATTATATATATATATATATAAAAAAAAAGAATATAAACCCTTCCCTTTTATTTCTGCCCCCCCCCAGTTCTTCACAAATCATATGATCGAAAAAAAAAAAAAAAAAAAAACACGATCGCTCCGCCAGCGGGATCGCCGCTCGAGCCACCGCCGAGCCTCGCACCCCCCCCCCCCCCCCCCGCGTCCTCCGCCTGGCCTCCAACGACCACCGCACCCCCCTCCCCCTCGCCGTTGTTCCATACCCCCCTCCCCTCTCGTCGATTTAAAAACCCCTCCCCCCAAAGCCCCCCCCTGGACGAAGCGAAGCCCCCCCTCGACGAAGCCGATGCCCCCCCCTCTTCGCATACGGTAAGCATTTCTATTTTTACTTTTATTTTATTTTTATTTTAGAGTTTAAGATTTATTAGGATTTTTAAAAAAAACTGATTTATTAGGATTTTTTAAAAACTGATTTTTTTAAGATTTAAAAACTGTTCTTTTAAAAAGAAACTAAAAACTGTTTTTTTTTAAAAGAAATATAAACTGAATTTTAAAAAAGTATAAAACTGAATTTTTAAAGAGTATTAAAACTGATTTGTTTTTTTTAAAGTATTAAAACTGATGTGCTTTTAAAGTAAAAACTGATTTTTATATAAAGTTAAAAACTAATTTTTATATAAAGTTAACACTGAATTATGTAAAAGTTAAAACTGATTTTTATAGGAAGTAAAACTGATTTTATTTTGAAAAGGAAAATGATTTTAAACTGAATTTAAAATGAAAAAGGATAGATTTTTATACCGTAGGAAGAGTAAAAATATGATTTTTACTCATGAAGAGTAATAAAAACATAATTTTTATTATATTACTAGCGATGTAAAAATAGAATTTTTATCTATATAGTAGAGGTATAAAAATATGATTTTTATATATTGAACTTTGAACTAAAAATATGATTTTTATATATTGAACTTTGAACTAAAAATTCGATTTTTATATATTGAACTTTGAACTAAAAATTCGATTTTTATATATTGAACTTTGAACTAAAAATTCGATTTTTATATATTGAACTTTGAACTAAAAATTTGATTTTTAAATATTGAATAGCGAACTAAAAATTTGATTTTTAAATATTGAATAGCGAAGTAAAAATTCGATTTTTAAATATTGAACAGCGAAGTAAAAATTCGATTTTTAAATATTGAACAGCGAAGTAAAAATTCGATTTTTAAATATTGAACAGCGAAGTAAAAATTCGATTTTTATGTATGTAGTGGCTACGGGCAACGAAGATGACGAAGATGCGATAGCGATGAAGATTTCTATCAATGAAGTGCCGTGGAGCTAGGATAGCTATAGGTGAGAATTTCTCACCTTTCAATTTCTTTTTTTCTAGTCATATATATACTAGGATGCAGACGGTGCTTAGTAGCACCCGACACAATCGTCCACAGACCATGGACTTGTTTGTTTGGTTGCATAGATTAGTTGAATTATTTGTTTGAATTGAATTGTTTGGTGAGATGAAATTGATTTGATTGATGTGTGAATGGCGTGGGCCTTCACTAGACCGGGGATAAGGCTAGGCCTCGTCCCGTTTCTAGTATCGTGCCGTTATGCCGCCGAAATTTTCTAAAATATGTTAGAAAAATAAAAATATCATTTTATTTAAAGAATGAATTGAATAGAAATTCATATGTTGAAATAAAATGTTTTGTCGTTAAAAATATAATTTTTAACGTGAAGTGAATAAAATAAAATATACATTTATAAACCGGACGGTTTGTTTATGTACACCTATTTGAATGACATTGATTGGGTCGATAAATTTTACACATCGCCCAACTGCACGAATAAAAATCTGTGTTTGATTGTTTGAAACCCCACACGGGTGTTGGGATGAAATTTGAAGTTCACTCATCCTGATTGATTAAATATGTCGATCGATTGATTGACAGGCTGTTATAAGCGTTGAATATCTATATTTGATGCTTATACAGTGTAGTGCACTTTGGTTGATGGTTGATTATTTTTCAATGCTATGATATACATGTGTTGTATGAAAATCCATATAATTAATTTTATATGGTAATTGATTGGGCCTCATTCCAATTTGAAAAATAAAGAATATTATAAAATAAAAGTTCATGTGTTGATAGTACTCATCCATTGAGATTGGTCATGTGTTGAACGAAATATTTTAGTAATAAAATTTACATCTTTATCAATATAAAATAAAAGTTCATGTGTTGACAGTACTCATTCATTGAGATTGGTCATGTGTTGAACGAAATATTTTGATAATAACAACTATTTTGAAAAAGAAATATTTGAAATAGAATATTTGAAAATAGAAATTTATGAAGCCGTGTTGATTAGATTTACGCCATTTTGACGTAAACGATATTTATATCGATTTTATTCATTTCAAAATGAATTGAATATATAACGATTTCGATTTCGAAATGAATTGAATTGAAAACGATTTTGAAATGAAATGAATTGAAAACGATTTCGAAATGAAATGAATTGAAAACGATTTCGAAATAAAATGAATTGAATATATAACGATTTCGATTTCGAAATGAATTGAATTGAAAACGATTTCGAAATGAAATGAATTGAAAACGATTTCGAAATGAAATGAATTGAAAACGATTTCGAAATGAAATGAATTGAAAACGATTTCGAAATGAAATGAATTGAAAACGATTTCGAAATGAAATGAATTGAAAACGATTTCGAAATGGATTGAATTGAAAACGATTTCGAAATGAATTGAATTGAAAACGATTTCGAAATGGATTGAATTGAAAACGATTTCGAAATGAATTGAATTGAAAACGAATTCAAATTGAATTGAAATTTGAATTGAATAGAAATGAATTTTGAAACGATTTTATAAAGAAAAATTCAATTTTGATTTGAATTGAAAAAGAAGTTGAAATTGCGTTGGAAACGAATTTAAAAATATTTATAAAATTCGTTTTAGATAGAAATCGACGAAATATATATATTATATATATTATATATAATATAATGGCCTGAATAGAACGCGCCGCGCCGCGGCAGTTCGCGAATTTCGACCATTTATTTCAGATGGACATTACGGGAGATCCGACCGTCGGATTCTCCTAAAACCGGAACCGTTGGGTTCGTATCGAAAAGAGCTTTCTAGCGAATATTAGAAATTTGAAATCTAACGGTTGGATTTGGAATTATGTCCAAATCAAATTCGAAAAAGGTCGCTGTAAGTGCAGTTCGATGGCCATTGATGGAAATCGACTGTACGGGCCTTGATAAAATTATTAAAAATAGTAATAATTTGTGTATAATCATAAGAAATGATTTAGAAAGAATTGGTATGAAAAATTCCATATTTGAAAAGATAAAAATGGATTTTTATCGAAATGAACTAGTTTTGAACTAGAATTATAATTCTATTTATTTTTAAATAAATAAATTGAATTCGAAAAGGGTTTTAAAAATAACCAAAATTTCCAATGATTGCATTGGAGTGGATTTGAATCGAAATTGTCTTCGGAATATTTCGATGTTGGAATTCGTGATTATACAGGTGTTGTTATGGAAATTTGAAAGATATATATTTATATCGTTATTTCCAATACGACATTTGTTAGTCGTAGAATTCGATATTGAATATAAGCCGATATATTTTCTATTCAGAGCCTTGTATTGAATATCGAATGTGATTTGGGTTTGTCGTGAATGGTGTCTTCACTAACACTGTTCTTGAACCCAGTTGAGAAAAGATTAAATCTTTTTATTTAGATTTAATGAAGTTTACCAATTAAATGATATTTAATTGGAATAAAATTGATATTGATTTTTGGGTTTATCGTGAACAGTGTTTTTAAATAGCACTCGTTCTTTAACCTGATAATTAATGAATGTGATTTTGGGTTTATCGTGAACTGTGTTTTTAAATGACACGGATTCTTTAACCCAGTCGAAGATTAAAACTAAGTGGAGTTTTAATGAATCTTTAATTAGATTGAAATGATCGAAAATGGAGTATCACCAGTTTTGCTCCAGGCGATAGTTAAATCTTTAATTAGATTTGAACGTGAAATGGTAATTGAATTTACCAATAACACTGTGGTGTTAGATATGAAGTATAACCAGTTTTACTTCATGGGATGAATAGGTTGGGATTGGGAAATTAAAACAAATGATTACTTCGGTAAGGTTCGCTAATCCCGACTAGTTCGAATTGAGATTCAAACATAAATTCAAGGAATTTATCTTGGATAAAATTAATGGGAACCTTTCCCTATGAATGTGAAATTTAGAAACTAACTGTCGGTTGGCCAAGCAGAATGGTTTTCTGGGTATTGATCTGATGTTGGTTTCGGCCTTCGGGGTTAATATTTGGGGAATTATTCTCTTGATTAATTTACGATTAGTGACTAATGAATTGGAATGAGGCGTATGTTGTGTTTGTGTAACACTTATTTAAAATATACGCGAGTTATTCGGAAAGACCGGGTTTATCCCATTCTGAATAACTGATGCGACGATAAGTCGAAGATGAAGACGATGGTCGAAGACCGGAGGTCTTCACGTCGTTTGGGTGATAACTGATGATCTTGATTGGGCTGTACACCCAAGAAGATGGAAACAGTTAGTGATCGTCCAGACGTACTTGGAGATCGATGGATATGCGAGGTACTAGGTGCCTCCGGTTTCGTTCAGACCCAGAACGGACTTGTAAATGGACTGTGTGTCTGACATCGGATTTCATTCTGTGTGACTGATATCGGTTGCATAGGATGGCTTGCCTGTGTGGCATGCTAAGATGCAAATGATCAAGGCTTCTGTTGAAAAGCAAAGTCTTGTGGTTGATGATCAAAGCACGGCCTTTGTGGCGTAGCTTTGTGTAACGTTTACCTCGCGTGTTTCACACCCGGTATGAACCAAAAACGGGAGAAAGGACCTCAGGGAGGGCCTGCGTTTCTTCCTAGTTAGAAGTGGCGTCAGTGGTTTTACACGCCCTGACGAGTTTGACTTATGTGGTTGTTACTGTTGCGAGGCGCCTCGGATTGATCGGTCGTTCTCGAACCGATGGAGTCATTTAGTGGCTCATTTACGCCCCAAAGGGCGGGGAAACGTAGTGTTCAGGCATTTTAATCCACATCGGTGGACCGGCCCTGTCGCTCCTAGGGTCACTCGAGCTCTGATCCTGAGACTGGGGCTAGGCAGTCTCGAATCGGTTGAGGACTATCTTTTGCCTCGGTTCATAGACGGAAATCCAATTTCCAAATACGTGACATTTGCGGTTTTATTTGTAAACCTATATATGGCGACATGATATATGGTACCCATTCCGCCTATGATTGATACTTGTGATTTGAAGTTGTTTTATACACTATGCACTTATTATAGTATCAAATGATTTGTTTTAAACGTATCAAGCATTCTTTGGCTGTTATAAGGGAAAACCTATCCTCGACTGCGTTGCATTGTGTGATGGGACCTGGGTCTTATAACAGCTTCATTTTTCTTTATTTAGCATTGCGCTGTTTGTTTTATGCACTGGTATTCTTGGGAGGAAACCCGTTCCGTGTTATACGGCGTGGTCCCTTGATTTACCGAACCTTGAAAATAAAGATTAATAACTGTTTTAGTTCTCACACCAGTCACATGACTGACCTAGAGTTTATTGTTTTAACCTAAACTCTGGGTGCCCTTATTTTGACACGGGCAGCTAGTAGTTTTGGTTTTGCAGATTTATATTCACAGGATCCTGGTTTACAGCTGGAATGATATCCGGAAAGCTTTGTATCCGTATATCTCTTCTAGTTGTGTATTGTATTATTTTCCGCTGCTATGTATTTAAATGTAATTTAAATCTCTGATATTTCTGTGTAATATTCATTTATACTCTGTATATTCTTGTAATCTGATGCATTGTTGTATATACTATGAAATGTTCTTCTGTATGCGTTCTATTTTGTCCTGTTCTCAAACGATAGGGCGTTTCGAACGGCCTGGATCGGTTTAGCGACTGGTTCGGACCGAGCGAAATTCCTTGCCGTCACAGAAACGCACGAGTTCAGAGGTTGTATACCGATGGACATCAGTCGCATGGCATGAATTGCTAGTGTGGCATGCCTAAGTGGCAAATGAACAGGGCTTCTGTTGAAAAGCAAAGTCTTGTGGAGATGATCAAAGCGCCGCCGGTGAGGCGTAGCTTTGTGTATAATGTGAATTCTCGATCGTCAAACCCCGGTATGAACCAGAAACGCGAGAAGGACCTCAGGGAGGGCATGCTTTTCTTTCTAGCTAGGGTGGTGTCAGTGACCTACCAGCCCTGACATTTATATACTTTTCACCTGTGTGGTTGTTGCTGTTGCGAGGCGCCTCGGTTTGATCGGACGATCCGGGTCCAATGGAGTCATTCGTTGGCTCATTTGCGCCCCAAAGGGCGGGGAAACGTATTGCTCAGGCATTTTAATCCACATTGGTGGACCGGCCCTCTCGCTCCAAGGGTCGATACGTTCTGATCCTGAGACATGGTAGGCTAGATTGTCTCGAATTCGGTAAGGACTATCTTTTGCCTTGGTTCTTGATGGAAATCCAATTTCCAAATACGACATCGTGCGGTTTTGAGTGTATACCTATATATGGCGACATGGTGGTATAGGGCATTAATGCCGTCTATGATTGATAGTTATGATTTGAAATTGTTTTCAAAACTTATAAACACTAGCAATAATATCAAATGCCTTTGTTTTGTTCGCATCAAGCATATCTTGGCCGTTATAAGGTAAAAGCTCTATCCTCCGGTTTGCGTTGCATTGTGTGATGGGAACTGAGTCTCATAATGGCTTCATTTTTATAAAATGCATTGCGTTGTTAAAAAGAAAGATTTGGTATAAAGCACTAGCAATCCAATGGAGAAAACCCGTTCCACGAAAGTGGCGTGGTCCGGTGATTAGCCATATTATATATGTGTTGAGTTGATTTCTCGTACCAGTCCCATGACTGACTCGTAGTTTGTTTCACTTTCAAACTCGGGTGCCCCTTTTTCTACACGGGCAGCCCTGTATTCAGGTTTAGCTGGTTCTTTCTGGATAGCTGGGGCTGAAGATGGATTCTATTATTTATCTCTTTTTATGTTGTTCAGCTCCTATTGTACATATTTTGTTTGTTTTCCGCTGTAGACATTTATGTATAGGTGAACTGTATTTGTACTAAGTAAGATCCTGTATACTGTGTAACTTTGATGATTACTTTTATCCAGTATATTCTATTGTTCATTATCTGGTGTATTTATTTAATTTTTTTCTGCTATTATTTGTTTCTGTGTTATATTCCAAAGATAACCCTTGTCTCTGTCAGTACGGGAAATGGGGTCTTCACAACGTGGTATCAGAATTTTGGTTTAGCTTAGTTCTGGAGAATAACATATTAACGAACTCGTCAGAAATAGAACCAGTAGTGTTCTAGGATGGGTAACTCAATACAGATAGGATCAGTAATATCCTAGTATGAGTAGCAGAATGAAATAACACCTAGATAGACACATTTACATTCAAGTATTTGTCTCTATATTTTGAAATTTCTTTTCTGTTGACCTGACACTTGATCTGCTATTTGCAGAAGTACTACAAAATGAGTGTCAGAAATAGGAGAAATACAAAACCGGATATTGAGGCCCTATTAGTCAAATAACGAAATATGGGTGGAATACCGTTCTCTTGTGAAGAATCTATTATGAAGACACAGGCTTGGATTCGTTCGGCTGAAAAGATCATTGATGGTTTAAAGCTGAGAGGTGACCACAAAAGATTACTGGCCTCCTGGGCACTCAAAGATGAAGCTTTATTCTGGTGGGATTCAGTTATTGAGAATAATCCAGAAGGTGAAATCACCTGGGATAGATTCAAAGTGATTTTCCTAGAAAGATTTACTCCTCCAGAAGTGACTGAGCGATTATGTGACGAATTTTCTTATCTGATACAAGGTGATATGACCATCCCAGAATATCATAAGAAATTCAACGAACTTTCTCACTTTGCTTCTCATCTGATTAAAGACCCAAAGATGAAAAATCTGTGATTTATTCATGGCCTACAAAGAAATTATCAGAATAGTGTGATGGGGAATGTGAAGCTTCATTTCTCAAATGATTTATATGGCTTATCAGTATGAAGATCTCGATAGGAGAGGTATGTTGCGAAACGAAGAAGAAATCGGTTCTAGCAGCAAAAGAAAATTCGAGGTCGATAGCCCTGAGACAAGTGTGCAGCCTAAGGCAAGTACAAAGGCTGAGATCAGGAAGAGGCCAAAGGTCAGTCAGAAGAAGGTAAAGGCAATCGTCTGTCTAAAGTGTAATCAGCAAGGGCATTCGATGAGGAACTGCAGATCTTCGAACAGACGTAAGGATGGTGGGTCTAAATCCGAGAAAAGTTTTCAGGAAAATAGAAAGTGCGTTCAATGCCGTCGGACTGGCCATCTTGAAAAGGACTACAGGCAATTTAAGAAGTCCGAAGCAGCGCATGTAAATGAAGTGGTAGAAGTACCGGCATCTTCGTCTGCTCAGGAAAGGTCTGATGTTTTAGAAGGCACGCTCAATGTCAAGAAAATTCCAGTTAAAGTACTGTTTGACACAGGTGCGTCACGAAGCTTTGTTGCAAAGAGTGCGGTCAAGAAGTTAGAATTGAGGTTGAAGAAGCTCAAAGAACCAATGACTGTCCAAAATCCAGTTGGGAGTTCCATCAATCTCAGTTGGATTTGTGCAATACCTATCTCTTTTTCTTGCTATAAATTTCCTATTATCTCTATCGTCATGAATTTTAATGAATTCGATATTATTCTGGGATTGGATTGGCTAACCAAATATGAAGCAGAGGTTAGATGCGCCGAGAGAGTTGTTAAGGCAAAGGCACAATCGGGGAATTATATAACCATACCATGCGAAGACCCGACTTCAAATAGAAAGGACTTCTGGGCAGCTTTGAATGTTTCTCTAGCCCAAATAGAAAATATGCCTGAAGTTGCAGAGAATATTCCTGACCTCATCAAAGATATTCATGTCGTCAAAGATTATGCGGATGTGTTCGAAGAAGTTGTTCGCTTGCCTCCGCAGAAAGAAATAGATTTCAAGATTGCTTTGATTCCGAATGCAAGGCCGGTAGTTCACGCTATTCGAAGAATGTCCTTGAAAGAGAAAGAATAACTTGACAATCAAACACGACAGCTAGTGTGGAAGGGTCTGATCAGGCCTAGTTTCTCTGATTGCGGTGCAGTAGTGGTGTTTGTCCCAAAATCTGACGGTACTCTACGTCTATGTGTGGATTATCGTGATTTGAACAAGCAGACCATAAAGAACAAATATCCATTGCCGCGGATTGATGATTTGTTGGACCAATTAAATGGCGCACAAGTATTTTCACGAATGGACCTAGCTACAGGTTTCAATCAACTTCGTATTGCCGAAGAGTGTGTTCCAATGACAGCATTCAGAGGTCCCGACTTATTCTACGAGTGGTTAGTAATGCCGTTCGGCTTATGTAACGCTCCATCTTACTTCGTCGATCTGATGAATAGGGTGTTCAGAGGGGTTTTGAATAAATTTGTTCTGGTTTTTATTGATGATATTCTAATCTTCTCTAAATCAAAGGCCGAACATGAAAAGCATTTGGAACATGTTCTGGCAATTCTCAGAAGTAACGTATTGAAGGCAAAGTTTTCCAAATGTATATTCTGGCAAGATGAAGTGAAATTTCTGGGCCATGTAGTATCAAAAGAAGGAATTGTTGTGGATCCAAGTAAAATCACGGCTATTCAAAAGTGGAAACAGCCTAGTACTCCCACTGAAGTCCGCAGTTTTCTCCGATTGGCTAGCTATTACCGGAAGTTCGTTAAAAACTTTTCAAAGATATCTGGTCATTTAACGAAGCTTATAAAGAAGCACTCTAAATTCAAATGGACTCCGGAAAGTGAGGAGGCTTTTGAAGAGCTAAAATTATTACTATCGACTGCTCCAGTGTTAAACATCATCGATGGCAACCAGGATTTGAATGTCTGGACTGATGCTTCTAGAGAAGGCCTTGGCGCAGTGTTAATGCAAAGAGGCCAAGTGATTGCTTATGCTAGCCGTCAACTAAAGCCGCACGATAAAAACTACGTAACTCATGATCTTGAGTTATTGGCTATAGTATTTTCCTTCAAAATCTGGAGGCACTATCTTCTGGGTGAGAGATTTGAACTATTTACAGATCACCAGTCGCTAAAGTATCTGTTCACTCAGAAAGACCTGAATCTGAGGCAGCAACGTTGGCTGGAGTTTCTTGCAGCATATGAATTTGAGATTATATACACTCCAAGGAAAGCCAATGTCATGGCCAATGCGCTGAGCCGAAAGAATGTAATGATCGCCAACTTTATTATCACGACTTCCTTGAATTACAAAATATTTATTCTTCAGAAGGAGGATAACTTTATTAAGGATATGATCAAAAGGATTCAGAAAGGCGAACCCTCGTGTTTTCAAATAGATAACGACGAGACCTTGAGGTTAAAAGGAAGGATTTGTGTTCCTGACATTACCGAGCTCAAAAGGGAAGTGTTAGATGAGTGTCACAAGTCCAAGCTAAGTATCCATCCTGGTGTGGCCAAAATGTATAACGATCTCAAACGAACATTCTGGTGGAAGGCTATGAAAAGTGACGTTTCAATATACGTTAGCCAATGCCCTACTTGCCAACTAGTCAAGAGCGACCAACAGAAATTGGCAGGATTGTTACAACCACTAGAAGTTCCTGGTTGGAAGTGGGAACATATTTCTATGGATTTCATTGATGGTCTGCCCAGAACCAGAAAAGGGAATGACAGTATTTTGGTGATCGTAGATCGCTTCACGAAGACCGTCCATTTCATACATGTCAGATCAAACAGAACGGCTCAGAGTCTGGCGCAGATATACTTTAAAGAAATTGTTAGACTACACGGAGTGCCGCTCAGTATTGTCAGTGATAGAGATACAATATTTACTAGTAAATTCTGGGAGGCATTTCAAGTAGAGCTGGGAACAAAGATGAACTTGAGAACCGCTTATCATCCTCAGACAGACGGTCAGACTGAGAGGGTGAATCGTATTTTAGAAGATCTATTGCGGGCTTGTATTATAAATTTCGGTGGAGCCTGGGAAGACCATCTGCATTTGACTGAATTCCCTTATAACAACAGCTACCAGGCGAGTCTGACAATGTCGCCATTCGAAGCATTGTACGGTAGACCGTGCCCATCTCCTGCTTGTTGGTTCGAACCCAGAAATAGACTTGTATTGGGGCCAGATATGACCCGAGAAGCTGCCAACAAGGTCGATTTTATTAAGAAGCGATTACTCGCCGCTCAAAGCCGATAAAAGAGCTATGCTGACAGAAGAAGAAGAGATATATCCTTTGTTGTTGGCGACTATGTATATTTGAAAGTATCGCCGATGAGAGGAGTTATCCTGTTCGGTAAAACTGGAAAGTTGGCGCCCAAATTCATAGGTCCGTTTCCTATTCTGGAACGGAACGGGACTCTCGCTTATAGGGTTAAATTGCCTGACTGGTTACCTGGAGTTCATGATGTATTTCATATATCTCAACTTCGAAAGCACGTTCATGATCTAGACTTGATCGTGGAAGAAGCAGCTCAGCAGGATATTGAAATTACTCCAGAATTAGTTGTGAGAAGAGAGCCGCTAAAGATCATTGGCAAAGGAACCAAAGAGCTGAGGAACAAGAAGGTTCACTTAGTCAAAGTGCAATGGAGTGGAGATCCGCGAGATTGTACTTGGGAAACTGAGGAGAGCATTCAGAAAGCTTATCCTAGATGCCGAATGGATATCTCTGATTGACTCTGGTGCAAGGTACATTTACCCTACTTTGCATTACCATTTAATTCTCTACTCTGTTGTTATTTTCTTTCCATGGATGTGCACTTTTAAATTCTATAGTCTGAATGATTTTTAAAAGGGTATAGAAATTGATTAGTATATTTTTGAAAGGTTGAAAACAATTAGATTGGTTGTTGTGTTGTTTGATTGTAGATTTATCAAACCACTTTCGACTTTGTTCCCTTTCGGGGACGAAAAGTTTTAAGTGGGGGAGTTTGTAACGACCCAGAAAATCTGAACCAATTTAAAAATTTTAAATTGGCCAAAATAATGAATTTTAAATATTTAAAATAAATATTTTAAATAATAGAGATTAAAAGTGAGTTGAATCGAAAATTGAAAACGAATGTAATTAATTATAATTATAAACAAGGCTTGAAATGGCGCTGCAGTTTCAAAAATTGAATTCAAACTTTGTCGGACTGTACCGGGTGCAAAACAAAACGGATTTTAGTGAAACCAAAAATATTTAAATCTGTTAGTGAATACCTTTCTAACGAATCTGAAAAATCGAATTTTCTTAGCGAAAAGCAAAAGTTACAGCCAAATGAAATTTCAGAAAGGTCGCTATGGAATTTATATAGCCCGGGAAATTGGCCATTTTGCATACCTCGGAATTGGACGAAACAACTTTTGTTGGATCCGGGATGTGAAGTTATTGCTAGGTTTCAAATTTCATAATTTTTGAAGCTAATATGTGAGCGTGGCAAAGGAAAACGTGTTTTGGCCAATTATAGTTAAATTGGATCGACCAGAAATGGGCCTTTCTGCAAACAGCCTCAGAATTCGACGAAACTAGTTTTGTTGGGACCGTATCGTCAAAACATAGCTAGATTTATTATTCTGGAATTTTTCGAATCAGTTTGTGGCCCTGGAAAATTGAAATGTATGTTCAAATTAAATATTGAATATTTTATATTTTAATTTGAAGGAAAACTGACTGAAACAGTCGAATGGGCCTTCGAAACATATCCCATTGTGTTCAGAATGGGGGTAAAACAGTAGGGACGACAGTCGTTGGGTTTTGATTGGTGGTCGTGTCAGAAAACCCCTTTAAAACTCCAACGGCCAATCAGAATTTTTTTAAAAAAAATTCCCTTTTTTCTCTCTCCCCGCTGAAGTGATATATGGCGGAAGTGTTTCGAAGCTTCCTCCTCCGATTTCGGCCGCCACCGTCCACGCCAGGCTTCGCCACCACCCACGTTCGAAAGCCCCTTCCCTCCTCTTCAAATCCGACCAAGTCCCACCACCTCCCATCGCGCCACCTGCGAGAACGACCTCCTCAAAGTTGCCCCCTTTCGACCACTGCTGGTAGGGACCACCGAATCGCCAGCCACCACCACGCGCGTAAAGCCCCTTCCTCCCTCTACGACGTCGCACCACCTGATCGGCCCCTCGTGCAACGGATTCGACGAAAAACCAAGACCTAGTTTCGAACAAATAATGAAAGGTACGGCCTTGATTAATTAAAACTGTTTTAACAGTTTAAAACCGTTGCAAACTTGTAAAAATCATATCTTTTTGCTGTGTTAACGAAATTCAGTGAAACAAGAGACAGTGGACTCGTGTGGACGTCTTCTACATTTTAGAAGAGATCGCATATTTTTCTGAGCCTTCTGCTATTTTTGGTCGAATGGAACCCAATGTGAGATTTCTAATTTATAAACGATATGGAAAACGACGATGTATAAATTATATAGTCGATGTATGAGTTATATGAGCGTTGTACACCTCTTGTATAGGCTTTGTATATGTTGTATGTTCGATGTATAAGTTATATATGCGTTGTAAAAATTATATATGTATTGAAATAGAAGTGAATTGCTATATATATATATATATGCCCCTCGTCCACAAACCATGGACGATATTTATTGGTTGTGATTGGTGTGAAAATTGATTCATAGCGAATGGTTGTTTGGGATTGTTTGTGGTTGATATTGATTGATTGTGGTTGAAAAATACCCATTTATGGTTGAGAAATATTTGGTTGAAACCACATAGGATTAGTTTGTGGAAATGAAATAAATATATACATGCCGCCTGCGTGCGAACTAGATGCATGTTCCCCATTGTCAAAAACCGCGAGGTTTTAAGGTAGAGCGAGGAGCCGTACTAGGGACGGTCCCGGTTTTAACTACCCTGCCGTTATGCTATCGAAATTTTGAATAATAATATTCATGTGTTTGAATTAATTTCATTTGCTGAAACTATATTTATTCGTTGAATAGAAAACCTTTATGTGTTGAATCGATATTCATTCGTTGATTAGAAATTCATGTGTTGAATGGTATTCGTGTTTTAAATATAAAAATCACATTTTTATCTATATATAGAAACTATAGAAAACCTTCATATGTTGAATCTATATTCATTCGTTGATTAGAAATTCATGTGTTGCATGGTATTCGTGTTTTTAAATATAAAAATCATTTTTTTATCTATATATAGAAACTATAGAAAATCTTCATGTGTTGAATCGATATTCATTCACTGATTAGAAATTCATGTGTTGAATGGTATTCGTGTTTTAAATATAAAAATCACATTTTTATCTACATATAGAAACTATAGAAAACCTTCATGTGTTGAATCGATATTCATTCGTTGATTAGAAATTCATGTGTTGAATGGTATTCATATTTAAAAATAAATTGTTTTATAATAAAAATCACCTTTTTATCATCTATATAGACTATATAAAATAATAGTGTTTAGAAAAGAATCGTTTTACAATAAAAATCACATTTTTATTATATACATGAATTGTTTAAATGTGAAGTGTTAAAAATAGCAACTCATTCAAATAAATATGCATGAGTTGAAATATTCGTTAATTAGCTAATGATGTGATTTTTACCTATGCATGCAACATTAGAATGAATGGTGTTTTTAAACCAAATGGAACCAGATATGAAGTTGAATGGAAAATGATAAATGATAAGAACTGTATATATGTACATGCATATTTATTGAACAGGTTATAGCAAAGGGGCTAGAGAAGAGGAATAAAATTTTGTGCCCGACAAATAGGTGCACATTTACTGTTTTGCTTGGGTGATGATTTTATGAGCCTGTTGGCAAGCCGCTTGGCCTTTTCTTTTTCTTTTTGACATGAGACGCCCGTGTGGCTATTTGGGAATTTTCCCAGCCCCTCCCGTACAAAGGAGGTTATGGCGAAATTTTCCAAAATTTAAAGTCGTTAGTGAAATATTTGAAGTGAAAACGATATTGAAATTGTTGAACGAAGTATATTTATATAAATACATAAATATAAATAAAATTAAAATGAAACGTGGCTGTGCAGTTCGTGTTTTGAAACCGTGATTTCAAACAACTAGTACTGGAAATCCGACCATTGGATTTTCCCGTAACCGCAACCGTTGGGTTCGCCTTGGAAATATCTTTCCAACGGCACCAACTTTGTAAAAATCCAACGGTTGGATTGTCTGGAATGTTTAATTCAAATCTGAAGAAAAATAGTGCCAGAAACGATTATATATATATATATATGCATGTATATATACAAATATAATTATATTTAATCGAATAACGACGCTGCAGTTCGTATTTTGAAATTGAAACTTCAAACGATTGTGCTGGGAGATCCGACCGTCGGATTTTCCCGAAACAAGAACCGTTGGATTCGTTTTGAAAAGACCTTTCTAATGATGTAAATTTTGCAAAGACCCAACTGTCAGATTTTCAGATATGTGTAAATCAAATCTGAAGAAAAACAGCGCCATGGTCGCGTTATGGCCCGAAGCATCGTTTTGAATAAATTGGCTATTTTAACATAATTAAAATAGCGATAAATTGTTATAAAATATCATAAACGATATGGAGTGGAAATAAGCTAAATTTGCTCGATTTATGTGGCTTTTGATTGTTGAATGTGTTTGGTGTAAAAAATACATTAAAGAACAAGTTGGTATTGTTGATTGATTTAACCATTGAAATAAATTAATTTGAAATTCTAAAAATACATGAATTATTTCAAAAGGACGAGTTAATTCTCATTTCAAATAATTGACCGATGATTGAAAGTCGAAGATGAAGACGATTGTCGAAGACCGGAGATCTTCACCTCGTTTGGATTGTAACCGAGGTCCAGATTGGGAGGCATCCCGAAATATGGATAATGAGTGGTGATCGTCCAGACGTACTTGGTGATCGATGGGTTAGCGAGGAATATAGTGCCTCCGGTTTCGTTCAGACCCAGAACGGACTTGTAAATGGACTGTGTGTCTGACATTGGATTTTATTCTATGTTGATTGATCTCTATTAAATATACATCTGTTTGGCGGTGGAGAATTTTTTCTTTTGCTTAACGTCCTTCTCTGAAACGCACGAGCTCAGAGGTTGTACATCGATGGACATATGTCGCATGGCATGAATTGCTAGTGTGGCATGCCTAAGTGGCAAATGAACAGGGCTTCTGTTGAAAAGCAAAGTATTGCGGAGATGATCAAAGCGCCGCCGGTGAGGCGTAGCTTTGTGTATAATGTGAATTCGCGAGCCTCACACCCCGGTATGAACCAGAAACGCGAGAAGGACCTCAGGGAGGGCATGCGTTTCTTTCTAGCTAGGGTGGTGTCAGTGACCTACCAGCCCTGACATTTATATACTTTTCACCTGTTTGGTTGTTGTTGTTGCGAGGCGCCTCGGTTTGATCGGACGATACGGGTCCGATGGAGTCATTCGTTGGCTCGTTTGCACTCCAAAGGGTGGGAAAACGTATTGCTCAGGCATTTTAATCCACATCGGTGGACCGGCCCTGTCGCTCCAAGGGTCGATGCGTTCTGATCCTGAGACATGGTAGGCTAGATTGTCTCGAATTCGGTAAGGACTATCTTTTGCCTTGGTTCTTGATGGAAATCCAATTTCCAAATACGACATCGTGCGGTTTTGATTGTATACCTATATATAGCGACATAGAGGTATGGGGCATTAATGCCGTCTATGATTGATAGTTATGATTTGAAATTGTTTTCAAAACATATAAACACTAGCAATAATATCAAATGCCTTTATTTTATTCGTATCAAGCATATCTTGGCCGTTATAAGGTAAAAACTCTATCCTCCGGTTTGCGTTGCATTGTGTGATGGGAACTGAGTCTTATAATGGCTTCATTTTTATAAAATGCATTGCGTTGTTAAAAAGAAAGATTTGGTATAAAGCACTAGCAATCCAATGGAGAAAACCCGTTCCACGAAAGTGGCATGGTCCAGTGATTAGCCATATTATATATGTGTTGAGTTGAATTCTCATACCAGTCCCATGACTGACTCGTAGTTTGTTTCACTTTCAAACTCGGGTGCCCCTTTTTCTACATGGGCAGCCTTGTATTCAGGTTTAGCTGGTTCTTTCTGGATAGCTGGAGCTGAAGATGGATTCTATTATTTATCTCTTTTTATGCTGTTCAGCTCCTATTGTACATATTTTGTTTGTTTTCTGCTGTAGACATTTGTGTATAGCTGAACTGTATTTGTACTAAGTAAGATCCTGTATACTGTGTAACTCTGATGATTACTTTTATCCAGTATATTCTATTGTTCATTATCTGGTGTATTTATTTAATTTTGTTTTTCTATTATCTGTTTCTGTGTTATATTCCAAAGATAACCCTTGTCTCCGTCAGTACGGGAAATGGGGTCGTCACAGCTATTTACAGAATTAGGGATAGGATTAAAAAGAAGGGCTGTTTTGTGAAGTATTAAGAGGAGCAGGGGTAGTTTAAGCGTAGTAGGGGTAGATCAACAAATATGAAAGATGATGAATCGTTTTGATTGGGCGATGCAAAAACCAACACTTCACAGTAGTTAAAAATTGGGGTAATTGTTGGAAGTAAGGGCTATTTAGAGAATTAGTGGTACGATTAAAAAGAAGGGCTATTTTGAAGTATTAAGAGAAGTACGGGTAGTTTAAGCATAGGTGGGGTAGATCGACAAATATGAAAGATGATGAACCGTTTGGATTGGGTGCTGCAATTCCGACCCTTCACAGTAGTAAATAGACAGGGGTAATTGTTGAAAGTAAGGGCTATCTAGAGAATTGGGGATAGGACTAAAAAGAAGGGCTGTTTTGTGAAGTATTAAGAGGAGTAGGGGTAGTTTAAGCATAGTAGGGGTAGATCGACAGATATGAAAGATGATGAATCGTTTGGATTGGGTGCTGCAAAAAACCAAACCTTCGCAGTTGTTAAAAAATTTGGGTAGTTCATGGAAGTACGGGCTATTTAGAGAATTAGTGGTACAATTAAAAACAAGGGTTGTTTTGAAGTATTAAGAGAAGTAGGGGTAGTTTAAGCATAGGAGGGGTAGATCGACAAATATGAAAAATGATGAATCATTTGGATTGGGTGCTGCAAAAACCAACCCTTCATAGTAGTAAAAAGATGGGGGTTAATGTTGGATGTAAGGGCAATTTAGAGAATTGGGGATACGATTAAAAAGAAGGGCTATTTTGAAGTATTAAGAGAGTAGGGGTAGTTTAAGCAAAGGAAGGGTAGATCGACAAATCTGAAAGATGGTGAATCATTTAGATTGGGTTTTGAAAAAAACCAACTCTTCACAGTAGTTAAAAAATAGGAGTAATTGTTAGAAGTAAGGGCTATTTAGAGAATTAGTGGTACGATCAAAAAGAAGGGCTATTTTGAAGTATTAAGAAAAGTAGGGGTAGTATAAGCATAAGAAGGGTAGATCGACAAATATGAATGATGATGAATCGTTTGGATTGGGTGCTGCAAAAACCAACCCTTTGGGTAGTAAAAAGATAGGGGTAATTGTTCGAAGTAAGGGCTATTTAGAGAATTAGGGATACGATTAAAACGAAGGGCTATTTTGAAGTATTAAAAGAAGTAGAGTTAGTTTAAGCATAGGTGGTGTAGATCGACAAATATGAAAGATGATGAATCGTTTGGATTGGGTGCTGCAAAAACGAACCCTTCACAGTAGTAAAAAGATAGGGGTAATTGTTGGAAGTTAGGGCTATTTAGAGAATTAGGGATAGGATTAAAAAGATATATATTTATATCGTTATTTCCAATACGACATTTGTTAATCGTAGAATTTGATATTGAATATAAGCCGATATATTTTCTATTCAGAGCCTTGTATTGAATATCAAATGTGATTTGGGTTTGTCGTGAATGGTGTCTTCACTAACACTGTTCTTGAACCCAGTTGAGAAAAGATTAAATCTTTTTATTTAGATTTAATGAAGTGTACCAATTAAATAATATTTAATTCGAATTGAATCGATATTGATTTTTGGGTTTATCGTGGACAGTGTTTTAAATAACACTCGTTCTTTAACCCGATCATTGATGAAATGTGATTTTGGGTTGTCGTGAACGGTATCTTCAATAATACAGTTCTTAGACCTAAAGGAGTTAAGAAAATCAGAAACTAACTGGAGATTAGTTAAGTTGAATAGTTTCCGAGGTATTGATCTGATGTTGGTTTCGGCCTTCGGGATTCATACTTAGGGAATTGCTCACTTGCTAATTTACAATTAGGGACTGATTGAAATGTGATGTGATTTTGGGTTTATCGTGAACCGTGTTTTAAATGACACTGATTCTTTAACCCATTCACAGATTAAAACTAAGTGCAGTTTTAATGAATCTTTAATTAGATTGAAATAATCGAAATGGAGTATCACCAGTTTTGCTCCAGGCGATAGTTAAATCTTTAATTAGATTTGAACGTGAAATGGTAATTGAATTTACCGATAACACCGTGGTGTTAGATATGAAGTATAACCAGTTTTACTTCATGGGATGAATAGGTTGGGATTGGGAAATTAAAACAAATGATTTCTTCGGTAAGGTTCGCTAATCCCGACTAGTTTGAATTGATATTCAAAAGTAGATTAAAGAATAAATTCAAGGAATTTATCTTTGATAAAATTAATGGGAACCTTTCCCTATGAACGTGAAATTTAGAAACTAACTGTCGGTTAGCCAAGCAGAATGGTTTTCTGGATATTGATCTGATGTTGGTTTCGGCCTTCGGGGTTAATATTTGGGGAATTATTCTCTTGATTAATTTACGGTTAGTGACTGATGAATTGGAATGAGGCGTATGTTGTGTTTGTGTAACACTTATTTAAAATATACGCGAGTTATTCGGAAAGACCGGGTTTATTCCATTCTGAATAACTGATACGACGATAAGTCGAAGATGAAGACGATGGTCGAAGACCGGAAGTCTTCACGTCGTTTGGGTGATTACTGATGATCTTGATTGGGCTGTACACCCAAGAAGATGGAAACAGTTGGTGATCGTCCAGACGTACTTGGAGATCGATGGATATGCGGGGTACTAGGTGCCTCCGGTTTCGTTCAGACCCAGAACGGACTTGTAAATGGACTGTGTGTCTGACATTGGATTTTAGTCTGTGTGATTGATCTCTATTTAATATATATCTGTTTGGCGGCGGAGAATTTATTCTCTTGCTTAACGCCCTTCTCTGAGACGTACGAGCTCAGGGGTTATATATTGATGGATATCAAACGCATGGAGTGAATTGCCTGTGTGGCATGCCTAAGTGGCAATTGATCGAGGCTTCTGTTGAAAAGCAAAGTCTTGTGTTGATGATCAAAGCACGACCTTTTGTGGCGTAGCTTTGTGTAACGTTTACCTCGCGTGTTTCACACCCGGTATGAACCAAAAACGGGAGACGGACCTCAGGGAGGACTTGCGTTTCTTTCTAGCTAAAAGTGGCGTCAGTGGTTTTACACGCCCTGACGAGTTTGACTTATGTGGTTGTTGCTGTTGCGAGGCGCCTCGGTTTGATCGGACGATCCGGGTCCGATGGAGTCATTCGTTGGCTCGTTTGCGCCCCAAAGGGCGGGGAGACGTATTGTTCAGGCATAATAATCCACATCGGTGGACCGGCCCTGACGATCCAGGGGGCAGTTGCGGCTGTTCCTGAGACATGGTAGGCTAGATTGTCTCGAATCGGTTGAGGACTATCTTTTGCCTCGGTTCATGACGGAAATCCAATTTCCAAATACGTGATCTTGCGGTTTTAGTTGTAATCCAATATATGGCGACATAGTGGGATGGGGCGCTCATGCCGCCTATGATTGATACTTATGATTTGAAGTTGTTTTATACACTATGCACTGACTATAGTATCAAATGATTTGTTTAAACCGTATCAAGCATTCTTTGGCTGTTATAAGGGAAAACCTTATCCCCCGGCTTGCGTTGCATTGTGTGATAGGACCTGGGTCTTATAACAGCTTCATTTTTCTTTATTTAGCATTGCGCTGTTTGTTTTATGCACTGGTATTCTTGGGAGGAAACCCGTTCCGTGTTATACGGCGTGGTCCCTTGATTTACCTAATGATTTAAAATAAAGATTAATAACTGTTTTAGTTCTCACACCAGTCACATGACTGACCTGGAGTTTATTGTTTTAACCTAAACTCTGGGTGCCCCTATTTTGACACGGGCAGCTAGTAGTTTTGGTTTTGCAGATTTATATTCACAGGATCCTGGTTTACAGCTGGAATGATATCCGAAAAGCTTTGTATCCGTATATCTCTTCTAGTTGTGTATTGTATTATTTTCCGCTGCTATGTATTTAAATGTAATTTAAATCTCTGATATTTCTGTGTATTGTTCATTTATACTCTGTATATTCTTATAATCTGATGCATTGTTGTAAAATACAATGAAATGTTCTTCTGTTTGTGTTCTGTTGTGGCTTGTTCTCGAACTATCCGACGCTTTCCTTTACGGGGAAGTTACGGGTTTTCACAGTTGGTATCAGAGCTTTGGTTTACAAAGCTCAGAGAACAAGACACATTAGAACCATACGAAAGAATTCATCAGATGTTGGATTAGTAATATCCAATGGGAATGACTAGTTAGAGATAGGATCAGTAGTGTCCTAGAACGAGTGTGAAGAATATATTTTTAAAATGAAAGCCAATTTTGTTTTGAAAATTTAAAATCAATTATTCATATTTGATTATTTATTTATATTGATTTGGGCAATCCAGTATATAAAGGTTTTGCATATACGCGTCATGAACGTATATTCGAAGTTTTAATATATTGGATAGATATAGAATCACACTCTAGTCGCCCGGAGATGGTACTGATGATAGCACGTGCATCATCAGTATTGGTGTTCGTGTTTCGAAGGTGTGTTTTCTATATATTTCCATTCGACTGGTGTGAGAACCAAAATTAGATAGGGCCTATTGTTGTGATTTGGCATCAAAAATCTGATTTTTGACTATGTATCAAAGTTATCAATTTGAAACTCTAATCCACTAATTGATTGATGTTTGTGTTGTTTGTTTATTTGTTTGATAATTTTGAACCATTATGCCTAATAACATCAAATATTGAGTTATATTGAAAATTGGTCGCATTTGCTTGCATATGCATGTACTTACATTGAACAGGTCATAGCAAGGAGGCTAGAGCCAGAGAATAAAATTTGTTTGCCCGACAAATAGGTACATGTTTACTACATAATTTCCTGTTTTGTTTGGGTGATGATGATTTTGTGAGCCTATTGGCTAGCCACTTGGCTTTTTCTTTTTCTTTTTGAGATCTGAAGGACCGGGGAAGCTATTTGAAATTCCCCGATGCTCCCGGTGTAGGGGAGGTTATGGCGAAATTTTTCAAAAATTTAGGGTGTTAGCCAAATTTTTGAAATTTTGAAAATTCTCAGAAACTGAAAAGTTGGAGAATGGAAGTCAGATCGAACGTAGAATTGATTAATCAAACCACTTTCGACTTTGTTCCTTTTCGGGGACGAAAAGTTTTAAGTGGGGGAGATTGTAATAACCCGAAAATCTGGGCCAGTTTAAAATTTTTATTTTGGCCATTTTAGCGAATTTTGATTATTTAAAATGAATTATTTTAAATAATATCGACGGGAAATTTATTTTGAATATAATTCGAACGTATATATTATATACGCATCGTCGTTAGAATATAAATATTTATATATAATTATAAATAGAATTGAAAATGGCGCGGTAGTTCGATAATTCGATTTCAAACTTCAATTGAATGTACCGGGTGCAAATCAATCTGGATTTTAGTGAAACCAAAAATAATAGGATCTAATTGATGATATCTTTCCAACGACTCCGACAACTCGAAATTTCATAGCGGGAATCAAAAGATATGTCCAGTTGAAAATTCTGAATAGTCGGTGTGAAATTCAGGCCCTTAAAAATGGACATTTTGCAAACGACCTCGGATTTCGACGAAACCAGTTTTGTTGGGTCCGGGATGTGAGGTTATTGCTAGGTTTCAAATTTCGTGATTTTTAGAATCAAAATGTGAGCGTGGCAAAGGAAAACGCGTTTGACCGGTTTCAGTTGATTTTAATCGACTGAAAAATGGCCATTTTTCCAACGGTCTCAGAATTCGACGAAACTAGTTTTGTTAGGACCGTATCGTCAATACGAAGCTAGAAAATATTTTTCGAGAATTTTTAGAGTTAGAATGTGACCCCGGTAATTTGAAATGTACGTTTAAAATTCAATATAATGATTTAAATGTAAATTCAACGGAAACTGATCGAAACGATCGAATCAGCTTACGATACATATCCCATTGTGTTCGGAATGGGGGCGAAACGCTATGGACGGCAGGCGGTGGGCCTCGTTTCGGGGTCGTATGTAAAAAGTCAACTCTTTGAAATAAAAAAATAATTAAATATAAAAAAAATATCCTTTCCCTCTTCCCCTTAATCCCTTTCTGGCCCCCCCTTTTTTCTTTCATCGTTTTATTCAAAAAAAAATAAGAAGAAGAAAGCCGCTCTCGATCCTCCCTCCGCAGATCGATGCCCGTCCTCACCGCCGCCCTCCTGTGCGGTGGTCGGAGGTGCCCCTCCCAGCGTCGATCCAAACCCCTCCTCCCCTTCCTTCCTATACAGCCCCGTTCTAGCCCCCCCCCCCCCCGAACCCTAGTTCCCCTAAAAACCTGACACCACCGCCGCCATTAGCCATACCGCCCTCAGCCTACAGAGCGAGCCCCCCCAGATCGACGAAGGCCGCCACCTGAAGCCCGACTCCGGCCTCCCCTTGGCTCTCCACCCCCTCCGCCGCAAGCAGTACTCCACCCCCCTTTTTTCAAATTCGATTAAAACCCTGTAAGTTTATTTTTATTTTTTTCTATTTATTTTTGCTTTTAGTTTAATTATATTCATTGTTGATTTTCTGATTTTGTTTTTATTTATATAACATAGTTAGATCAGTGTTATTCATAGAAAATGGTATTGAAAGTTTGATTTTTAATATATATAACCTTGTCAAAAAAAAAAACGATCTTTATATATGTATCGTTAAAATAAAGGTGATCTTTATATGAATGTCATTGAAATAAAGATTCGGTTTTTATTTATATTTTTCAATTGAAGAAAAAAAAAACGATGAAGTTTGGATTTAGACTAGCGAAAAGATTATACCTTTGTAGAGGTAAAAATATGATTTTATATTTTTAAAGTATTAAAAATATGATTTTTATATTTTTAAAGTTTTAAAAATATAATCTTTACTATATAGATGATGTAGAAATATGATTTTTGTTTATGTAGTGAATTAAAAATATAATTTTTACATGATAGGAATATTAGAAATATCATCTTTATATGTGTAGCAAAGTAAAAATGTGACTTTTATATATTGAACTTTGAACTAAAAATTCGATTTTTATATATTGAACTTTGAACTAAAAATATGATTTTTATATATTGAACTTTGAACTAAAAATATGATTTTTATATATTGAACTTAGAAGTAAAAATATGATTTGTATATATTGAATAGCGAAGTAAAAATTCGATTTTTACATAGGTAGTGAAAGCGGGCAACGAAGGTGACAAAAAGGCGAGAGCGATGAAGATTTCTATAAAAGAAAAGTCAAGATGCTTGGATAGCTATATGTGAGAATTTCTCACCTTTCAATTTCTTTTCTAGTTATATATATATACTAAGATGCAGACGGTGCTTAGTAGCACCCGACACAATCGTCCACAGACCATGGACTTGTTTGTTTGGTTGCATAGATTAGTTTGATGATTTGATTTGAATTTGGTTGTGTGGTGAATATGATTGATGTGTGAATGGCGTGGGCCTTCACTAGACCGGGGATAAGGCTAGGCCTTGTCCCGTTTCTAGTATCGTGCCGTTATGCCGCCGAAATTTTCTAAAATAAGTTAGAAAAATAAAAATAGCATTTTATTTAAAGAATGAACTGAATAGAAATTCATATGTTAAAATAAAACGTTGTATCGTTAAAAATATAATTTTTAACGTGAATGTGAATAAATAAATATTCATTTACAAACCAGACGGTTTGTTTATGTACACCTATTTGAATGACGTTGATTGGGTCGATAAATTTTACACATCGCCCAACTGCACAAATTAAATATGTGTTTGATTGTTTGAAACCCCACACGGGTGTTAGGATGAAATTTGAAGTTCACTCATCCTGATTGATTAAATATGTCGATCGATCGATTGACAGGCTGTTATAAGCGTGAGATATCTATATTTGATGCTTATACAGTGTATTGCACTTTGGTTGATGGTTGATTACTTTTCAATGCTATTATACATGTGTTGTATGAAAATCCACATAATTAACTTTATATGGTAATTGATTGGGCCTCATTCCAATTTAGGAAATAAAGAATATTATAAAATAAAAGTTCATGTGTTGACAGTACTCATCCATTGAGATTGGTCATGTGTTGAACGAAATATTTTAGTAATAAAATTTACACCTTTATCGATATAAAATAAAAGTTCATGTGTTGACAGTACTCATTCATTGAGATTGGTCATGTGTTGAACGAAATATTTTGATAATAACAACTATTTTGAAAAGGAAATATTTGAAATAGAATATTTGAAAATAGAAATTTATGAAGCTGTGTTGATTAAATTGACGCCATTTTGACGTGAACGATATTTATATCGATTTTTAAACGATTTCGAAACGAAATGAATTGAAAACGATTTCGAAACGAAATGAATTGAAAACGATTTCGAAACGAAATGAATTGAAAACGATTTCGAAACGAAATGAATTGAAAACGATTTCGAAATGAATTGAATTGAAAACGATTTCGAAATGAAATGAATTGAAAACGATTTCGAAATGAATTGAATTGAAAACGATTTCGAAATGAATTGAATTGAAAACGAATTCAAATTGAATTGAAAGCGAATTGAAATGAATTCAAATTGAATTGAAATTTGAGTTGAATAGAAATGAATTTTAAAACGAATTTATAAAGAAGAATTCAATTTTGATGTAAATTGAAAAGGACGCTGAAATTGCTTTTGAAACGAATTTAAAACTATTTATATAATTCGTTTTAAATAGAAATCGACAAAATATATATTATATATATTATATATATAATATAATGGCCTGAATAGAACGCGCCGCGCCGCGGCAGTTCGTGAATTTCGACCATTTATTTCAAACGGACATTACGGGAGATCCGACCGTCGGATTCTCCTGAAACCGGAACCGTTGGGTTCGTATCGAAAAGAGCTTTCTAACGAATATTAGAAATTTGAAATCTAACGGTTGGATTTGGAATTATGTCCAAATCAAATTTGAAAAAGGTCGCTGTAAGTGCAGTTCGATGGCCGTTGATGGAAATCGACTGTACAGGCCTGGATAAAATTATTAAAAATAGTAATAATTGGTGTAAAATCATAAGAAGTGATTTAGAAAGATTCGGGATGAAAAACTCCATATTTGAAAAGATAAAAATAGATTTTTATCGAAATGAACTAGTTTTGAACTAGAAATTATATTTATTTTTAAATATATAAATTGAATTTAAAAAGGGTTTTAAAAATAACCAGAATTTCCAATGATTGCATTGGAGTGGATTTGAATCGAAATTGTCTTCGGAACATTTCGATGTTGGAATTCGTGATTATACGGATGTTGTTATGGAAATTTGAAAGATATATATTTATATCGTTATTTCCAATACGACATTTGTTAATCGTAGAATTTGATATTGAATATAAGCCGATATATTTTCTATTCAGAGCCTTGTATTGAATATCAAATGTGATTTGGGTTTGTCGTGAATGGTGTCTTCACTAACACTGTTCTTGAACCCAGTTGAGAAAAGATTAAATCTTTTTATTTAGATTTAATGACGTGTACCAATTAAATAATATTTAATTCGAATTGAATCGATATTGATTTTTGGGTTTATCGTGGACAGTGTTTTAAATAACACTCGTTCTTTAACCCGATCATTGATGAAATGTGATTTTGGGTTGTCGTGAACGGTATCTTCAATAATACAGTTCTTAGACCTAAAGGAGTTAAGAAAATCAGAAACTAACTGGAGATTAGTTAAGTTGAATAGTTTCCGAGGTATTGATCTGATGTTGGTTTCGGCCTTCGGGATTCATACTTAGGGAATTGCTCACTTGCTAATTTACAATTAGGGACTGATTGAAATGTGATGTGATTTTGGGTTTATCGTGAACCGTGTTTTAAATGACACTGATTCTTTAACCCATTCACAGATTAAAACTAAGTGGAGTTTTAATGAATCTTTAATTAGATTGAAATAATCGAAATGGAGTATCACCAGTTTTGCTCCAGGCGATAGTTAAATCTTTAATTAGATTTGAACGTGAAATGTTAATTGAATTTACCGATAACACCGTGGTGTTAGATATGAAGTATAACCAGTTTTACTTCATGGGATGAATAGGTTGGGATTAGGAAATTAAAACAAATGATTACTTCGGTAAGGTTCGCTAATCCCGACTAGTTTGAATTGATATTCAAAAGTAGATTAAAGAATAAATTCAAGGAATTTATCTTTGATAAAATTAATGGGAACCTTTCCCTATGAACGTGAAATTTAGAAACTAACTGTCGGTTAGCCAAGCAGAATGGTTTTCTGGATATTGATCTGATGTTGGTTTCGGCCTTCGGGGTTAATATTTGGGGAATTATTCTCTTGATTAATTTACGGTTAGTGACTGATGAATTGGAATGAGGCGTATGTTGTGTTTGTGTAACACTTATTTAAAATATACGCGAGTTATTCGGAAAGACCGGGTTTATCCCATTCTGAATAACTGATACGACGATAAGTCGAAGATGAAGACGATGGTCGAAGACCGGAAGTCTTCACGTCGTTTGGGTGATTACTGATGATCTTGATTGGGCTGTACACCCAAGAAGATGGAAACAGTTGGTGATCGTCCAGACGTACTTGGAGATCGATGGATATGCGGGGTACTAGGTGCCTCCGGTTTCGTTCAGACCCAGAACGGACTTGTAAATGGACTGTGTGTCTGACATTGGATTTTAGTCTGTGTGATTGATCTCTATTTAATATATATCTGTTTGGCGGCGGAGAATTTATTCTCTTGCTTAACGCCCTTCTCTGAGACGTACGAGCTCAGGGGTTATATATTGATGGATATCAAACGCATGGAGTGAATTGCCTGTGTGGCATGCCTAAGTGGCAATTGATCGAGGCTTCTGTTGAAAAGCAAAGTCTTGTGTTGATGATCAAAGCACGGCCTTTTGTGGCGTAGCTTTGTGTAACGTTTACCTCGCGTGTTTCACACCCGGTATGAACCAAAAACGGGAGACGGACCTCAGGGAGGACTTGCGTTTCTTTCTAGCTAAAAGTGGCGTCAGTGGTTTTACACGCCCTGACGAGTTTGACTTATGTGGTTGTTGCTGTTGCGAGGCTCCTCGGTTTGATCGGACGATCTGGGTCCGATGGAGTCATTCGTTGGCTCGTTTGCGCCCCAAAGGGCGGGGAGACGTATTGTTCAGGCATAATAATCCACATCGGTGGACCGTCCCTGACGATCCAGGGGGCAGTTGCGGCTGTTCCTGAGACATGGTAGGCTAGATTGTCTCGAATCGGTTGAGGACTATCTTTTGCCTCGGTTCATGATGGAAATCCAATTTCCAAATACGTGATCTTGCGGTTTTAGTTGTAATCCAATATATGGCGACATAGTGGGATGGGGCGCTCATGCCGCCTATGATTGATACTTATGATTTGAAGTTGTTTTATACACTATGCACTGACTATAGTATCAAATGATTTGTTTAAACCGTATCAAGCATTCTTTGGCTGTTATAAGGGAAAACCTTATCCCCCGGCTTGCGTTGCATTGTGTGATAGGACCTGGGTCTTATAACAGCTTCATTTTTTATTATTTAGCATTGCGCTATTTGTTTTATGCACTGGTATTCTTGGGAGGAAACCCGTTCCGTGTTATACGGCGTGGTCCCTTGATTTACCTAATGATTTAAAATAAAGATTAATAACTGTTTTAGTTCTCACACCAGTCACATGACTGACCTGGAGTTTATTGTTTTAACCTAAACTCTGGGTGCCCCTATTTTGACACGGGCAGCTAGTAGTTTTGGTTTTGCAGATTTATATTCACAGGATCCTGGTTTACAGCTGGAATGATATCCGGAAAGCTTTGTATCCGTATATCTCTTCTAGTTGTGTATTGTATTATTTTCCGCTGCTATGTATTTAAATGTAATTTAAATCTCTGATATTTCTGTGTATTGTTCATTTATACTCTGTATATTCTTATAATCTGATGCATTGTTGTAAAATACAATGAAATGTTCTTCTGTTTATGTTCTGTTGTGGCTTGTTCTCGAACTATCCGACGCTTTCCTTTACGGGGAAGTTACGGGTTTTCACAGTTGGTATCAGAGCTTTGGTTTACAAAGTTCAGAGAACAAGACACATTAGAACCATACGAAAGAATTCATCAGATGTTGGATTAGTAATATCCAATGGGAATGACTAGTTAGAGATAGGATCAGTAGTGTCCTAGAACGAGTGTGAAGAATATATTTTTAAAATGAAAGCCAATTTTGTTTTGAAAATTTAAAATCAATTATTCATATTTGATTATTTATTTATATTGATTTGGGCAATCCAGTATATAAAGGTTTTGCATATACGCGTCATGAACGTATATTCGAAGTTTTAATATATTGGATAGATATAGAATCACACTCTAGTCGCCCGGAGATGGTACTGATGATAGCACGTGCATCATCAGTATTGGTGTTCGTGTTTCGAAGGTGTGTTTTCTATATATTTCCATTCGACTGGTGTGAGAACCAAAATTAGATAGGGCCTATTGTTGTGATTTGGCATCAAAAATCTGATTTTTGACTATGTATCAAAGTTATCAATTTGAAACTCTAATCCACTAATTGATTGATGTTTGTGTTGTTTGTTTATTTGTTTGATAATTTTGAACCATTATGCCTAATAACATCAAATATTGAGTTATATTGAAAATTGATCGCATTTGCTTGCATATGCATGTACTTACATTGAACAGGTCATAGCAAGGAGGCTAGAGCCAGAGAATAAAATTTGTTTGCCCGACAAATAGGTACATGTTTACTACATAATTTCCTGTTTTGTTTGGGTGATGATGATTTTGTGAGCCAATTGGCTAGCCACTTGGCTTTTTCTTTTTCTTTTTGAGATCTGAAGGACCGGGGAAGCTATTTGAAATTCCCCGATGCTCCCGGTGTAGGGGAGGTTATGGCGAAATTTTTCAAAAATTTAGGGTGTTAGCCAAATTTTTGAAATTTTGAAAATTCTCAGAAACTGAAAAGTTGGAGAATGGAAGTCAGATCGAACGTAGAATTGATTAATCAAACCACTTTCGACTTTGTTCCTTTTCGGGGACGAAAAGTTTTAAGTGGGGGAGATTGTAATAACCCGAAAATCTGGGCCAGTTTAAAATTTTTATTTTGGCCATTTTAGCGAATTTTGATTATTTAAAATGAATTATTTTAAATAATATCGACGGGAAATTTATTTTGAATATAATTCGAACGTATATATTATATACGCGTCGTCGTTAGAATATAAATATTTATATATAATTATAAATAGAATTGAAAATGGCGCGGTAGTTCGATAATTCGATTTCAAACTTCAATTGAATGTACCGGGAGCAAATCAATCCGGATTTTAGTGAAACCAAAAATAATAGGATCTAATTGATGATATCTTTCCAACGACTCCGACAACTCGAAATTTCATAGCGGGAATCAAAAGATATGTCCAGTTGAAAATTCTGAATAGTCGCTGTGGAATTCAGGCCCTTAAAAATGGACATTTTGCAAACGACCTCGGATTTCGACGAAACCAGTTTTGTTGGGTCCGGGATGTGAGGTTATTGCTAGGTTTCAAATTTCGTGATTTTTCGAATCAAAATGTGAGCGTGGCAAAGGAAAACGCGTTTGACCGGTTTCAGTTGATTTTAATCGACTGAAAAATGGCCATTTTTCCAACGGTCTCAGAATTCGACGAAACTAGTTTTGTTAGGACCGTATCGTCAATACGAAGCTAGAAAATATTTTTCGAGAATTTTTAGAGTTAGAATGTGACCCCGATAATTTGAAATGTACGTTTAAAATTCAATATAATGATTTAAATGTAAATTCAACGGAAACTGATCGAAACGATCGAATCAGCTTACGATACATATCCCATTGTGTTCGGAATGGGGGCGAAACGCTATGGACGGCAGGCGGTGGGCCTCGTTTCGGGGTCGTATGTAAAAAGTCAACTCTTTGAAATAAAAAAATAATTAAATATAAAAAAAAATATCCTTTCCCTCTTCCCCTTAATCCCTTTCTGGCCCCACCTTTTTTCTTTCATCGTTTTATTCAAAAAAAAATTTAAGAAGAAGAAAGCCGCTCTCGATCCTCCCTCCGCAGATCGATGCCCGTCCTCACCGCCGCCCTCCTGTGCGGTGGTCGGAGGTGCCCCTCCCAGCGTCGATCCAAACCCCTCCTCCCCTTCCTTCCTCTACAGCCCCGTTCTAGCCCCCCCCCCCCCTCGAACCCTAGTTCCCCTAAAAACCTGACACCACCGCCGCCATTAGCCCTACCGCCCTCAGCCTACAGAGCGAGCCCCCCCAGATCGACGAAGGCCGCCACCTGAAGCCCGACTCCGGCCTCCCCTTGGCTCTCCACCCCCTCCGCCGCAAGCAGTACTCCACCCCCCTTTTTTCAAATTCGATTAAAACCCTGTAAGTTTATTTTTATTTTTTTCTATTTATTTTTGCTTTTAGTTTAATTATATTCATTGTTGATTTTCTGATTTTGTTTTTATTTATATAACATAGTTAGATCAGTGTTATTCATAGAAAATGGTATTGAAAGTTTGATTTTTAATATATATAACCTTGTCAAAAAAAAAAAAAAATACGATCTTTATATATGTATCGTTAAAATAAAGATGTGATCTTTATATGAATGTCATTGAAATAAAGATTCGGTTTTTATTTATATTTTTCAATTGAAGAAAAAAAAACGATGAAGTTTGGATTTAGACTAGCGAAAAGATTATACCTTTGTAGAGGTAAAAATATGATTTTATATTTTTAAAGTACTAAAAATATGATTTTTATATTTTTAAAGTATTAAAAATATAATCTTTACTATATAGATGATGTAGAAATATGATTTTTGTTTATGTAGTGAATTAAAAATATAATTTTTACATGATAGGAATATTAGAAATATCATCTTTATATGTGTAGCAAAGTAAAAATGTGACTTTTATATATTGAACTTTGAACTAAAAATTCGATTTTTATATATTGAACTTTGAACTAAAAATATGATTTTTATATATTGAACTTTGAACTAAAAATATGATTTTTATATATTGAACTTAGAAGTAAAAATATGATTTGTATATATTGAATAGCGAAGTAAAAATTCGATTTTTACATAGGTAGTGAAAGCGGGCAACGAAGGTGACAAAAAGGCGAGAGCGATGAAGATTTCTATAAAAGAAAAGTCAAGATGCTTGGATAGCTATATGTGAGAATTTCTCACCTTTCAATTTCTTTTCTAGTTATATATATATATACTAGGATGCAGACGGTGCTTAGTAGCACCCGACACAATCGTCCACAGACCATGGACTTGTTTGTTTGGTTGCATAGATTAGTTTGATGATTTGATTTGAATTTGGTTGTGTGGTGAATATGATTGATGTGTGAATGGCGTGGGCCTTCACTAGACCGGGGATAAGGCTAGGCCTTGTCCCGTTTCTAGTATCGTGCCGTTATGCCGCCGAAATTTTCTAAAATAAGTTAGAAAAATAAAAATAGCATTTTATTTAAAGAATGAACTGAATAGAAATTCATATGTTAAAATAAAATGTTTTATCATTAAAAATATAATTTTTAACGTGAATGTGAATAAATAAATATTCATTTACAAACCAAACGGTTTGTTTATGTACACCTATTTGAATGACGTTGATTGGGTCGATAAATTTTACACATCGCCCAACTGCACAAATTAAATATGTGTTTGATTGTTTGAAACCCCACACGGGTGTTAGGATGAAATTTGAAGTTCACTCATCCTGATTGATTAAATATGTCGATCGATCGATTGATAGGCTGTTATAAGCGTTAGATATCTATATTTGATGCTTATACAGTGTATTGCACTTTGGTTGATGGTTGATTACTTTTCAATGCTATTATACATGTGTTGTATGAAAATCCACATAATTAACTTTATATGGTAATTGATTGGGCCTCATTCCAATTTAGGAAATAAAGAATATTATAAAGTAAAAGTTCATGTGTTGACAGTACTCATCCATTGAGATTGGTCATGTGTTGAACGAAATATTTTAGTAATAAAATTTACACCTTTATCGATATAAAATAAAAGTTCATGTGTTGACTGTACTCATTCATTGAGATTGGTCATGTGTTGAACGAAATATTTTGATAATAACAACTATTTTGAAAAGGAAATATTTGAAATAGAATATTTGAAAATAGAAATTTATGAAGCTGTGTTGATTAAATTGACGCCATTTTGACGTGAACGATATTTATATCGATTTTTAAACGATTTCGAAACGAAATGAATTGAAAACGATTTCGAAACGAAATGAATTGAAAACGATTTCGAATTGAAATGAATTGAAAACGATTTCGAAACGAAATGAATTGAAAACGATTTCGAAACGAAATGAATTGAAAACGATTTCGAAATGAATGTAATTGAAAACGATTTCGAAACGAAATGAATTGAAAACGATTTCGAAATGAATTGAATTGAAAAGGATTTCGAAATGAATTGAATTGAAAACGAATTCAAATTGAATTGAAAGCGAATTGAAATGAATTCAAATTGAATTGAAATTTGAGTTGAATAGAAATGAATTTTAAAACGAATTTATAACGAAGAAATCAATTTTGATGTAAATTGAAAAGGAAGCTGAAATTGCTTTTGAAACGAATTTAAAACTATTTATATAATTCGTTTTAAATAGAAATCGACGAAATATATATTATATATATTATATATATAATATAATGGCCTGAATAGAACGCGCCGCGCCGCGGCAGTTCGTGAATTTCGACCATTTATTTCAAACGGACATTACGGGAGATCCGACCGTCGGATTCTCCTGAAACCGGAACCGTTGGGTTCGTATCGAAAAGTGCTTTCTAACGAATATTAGAAATTTGAAATCTAACGGTTGGATTTGGAATTATGTCCAAATCAAATTTGAAAAAGGTCGTTGTAAGTGCAGTTCGATGGCCGTTGATGGAAATCGACTGTACAGGCCTTGATAAAATTATTAAAAATAGTAATAATTGGTGTAAAATCATAAGAAGTGATTTAGAAAGATTCGGGATGAAAAACTCCATATTTGAAAAGATAAAAATAGATTTTTATCGAAATGAACTAGTTTTGAACTAGAAATTATATTTATTTTTAAATAAATAAATTGAATTTAAAAAGGGTTTTAAAAATAACCAGAATTTCCAATGATTGCATTGGAGTGGATTTGAATCGAAATTGTCTTCGGAACATTTTGATGTTGGAATTCGTGATTATACGGATGTTGTTATGGAAATTTGAAAGATATATATTTATACCGTTATTTCCAATATGACATTTGTTAATCGTAGAATTTGATATTGAATATAAGCCGATATATTTTCTATTCAGAGCCTTGTATTGAATATCAAATGTGATTTGGGTTTGTCGTGAATGGTGTCTTCACTAACACTGTTCTTGAACCCAGTTGAGAAAAGATTAAATCTTTTTATTTAGATTTAATGAAGTGTACTAATTAAATAATATTTAATTGGAATTGAATCGATATTGATTTTTGGGTTTATCATGGACCGTGTTTTAAATAACACTCGTTCTTTAACCCGATCATTGATGAAATGTGATTTTGGGTTGTCGTGAACGGTATCTTCAATAATACAGTTCTTAGACCTAAAGGAGTTAAGAAAATCAGAAACTAACTGGAGATTAGTTAAGTTGAATAGTTTCCGAGGTATTGATCTGATGTTGGTTTCGGCCTTCGGGATTCATACTTAGGGAATTGCTCACTTGCTAATTTACAATTAGGGACTGATTGAAATGTGATGTGATTTTGGGTTTATCGTGAACCGTGTTTTAAATGACACTGATTCTTTAACCCATTCACAGATTAAAACTAATTGGAGTTTTAATGAATCTTTAATTAGATGGAAATAATCGAAATGGAGTATCACTAGTTTTGCTCCAGGCGATAGTTAAATCTTTAATTAGATTTGAACGTGAAATGGTAATTGAATTTACCGATAACACCGTGGTGTTAGATATGAAGTATAACCAGTTTTACTTCATGAGATGAATAGGTTGGGATTGGGAAATTAAAACAAATGATTACTTCGGTAAGGTTCGCTAATCCCGACTAGTTTGAATTGATATTCAAAGGTAGATTAAAGAATAAATTCAAGGAATTTATCTTTGATAAAATTAATGGGAACCTTTCCCTATGAACGTGAAATTTAGAAACTAACTGTCGGTTAGCCAAGCAGAATGGTTTTCTGGATATTGATCTGATGTTGGTTTCGGCCTTCGGGGTTAATATTTGGGGAATTATTCTCTTGATTAATTTACGGTTAGTGACTGATGAATTGGAATGAGGCGTATGTTGTGTTTGTGTAACACTTATTTAAAATATACGCGAGTTATTCGGAAAGACCGGGTTTATCCCATTCTGAATAACTGATACGACGATAAGTCGAAGATGAAGACGATGGTCAAAGACCGGAAGTCTTCACGTCGTTTGGGTGATTACTGATGATCTTGATTGGGCTGTACACCCAAGAAGATGGAAACAGTTGGTGATCGTCCAGACGTACTTGGAGATCGATGGATATGCGGGGTACTAGGTGCCTCCGGTTTCGTTCAGACCCAGAACGGACTTGTAAATGGACTGTGTGTCTGACATTGGATTTTAGTCTATGTGATTGATCTCTATTTAATATATATCTGTTTGGCGGCGGAGAATTTATTCTCTTGCTTAACGCCCTTCTCTGAGACGTACGAGCTCAGGGGTTATATATTGATGGATATCAAACGCATGGAGTGAATTGCCTGTGTGGCATGCCTAAGTGGCAATTGATCGAGGCTTCTGTTGAAAAGCAAAGTCTTGTGGTGATGATCAAAGCACGGCCTTTGTGGCGTAGCTTTGTGTAACGTTTACCTCGCGTGTTTCACACCCGGTATGAACCAAAAACGGGAGACGGACCTCAGGGAGGACTTGCGTTTCTTTCTAGCTAAAAGTGGCGTCAGTGGTTTTACACGCCCTGACGAGTTTGACTTATGTGGTTGTTGCTGTTGCGAGGCGCCTCGGTTTGATCGGACGATCCGGGTCCGATGGAGTCATTCGTTGGCTCGTTTGCACCCCAAAGGGCGGGGAGACGTATTGTTCAGGCATAATAATCCACATCGGTGGACCGGCCCTGACGATCCAGGGGGCAGTTGCGGCTGTTCCTGAGACATGGTAGGCTAGATTGTCTCGAATCGGTTGAGGACTATCTTTTGCCTCGGTTCATGACGGAAATCCAATTTCCAAATACGTGATCTTGCGGTTTTAGTTGTAATCCTATATATGGCGACATAGTGGGATGGGGCGCTCATGCCGCCTATGATTGATACTTATGATTTGAAGTTGTTTTATACACTATGCACTGACTATAGTATCAAATGATTTGTTTAAACCGTATCAAGCATTCTTTGGCTGTTATAAGGGAAAACCTTATCCCCCGGCTTGCGTTGCATTGTGTGATAGGACCTGGGTCTTATAACAGCTTCATTTTTCTTTATTTAGCATTGCGCTGTTTGTTTTATGCACTGGTATTCTTGGGAGGAAACCCGTTCCGTGTTATACGGCGTGGTCCCTTGATTTACCTAATGATTTAAAATAAAGATTAATAACTGTTTTAGTTCTCACACCAGTCACATGACTGACCTGGAGTTTATTGTTTTAACCTAAACTCTGGATGCACCTATTTTGAAACGGGCAGCTAGTAGTTTTGGTTTTGCAGATTTATATTCACAGGATCCTGGTTTACAGCTGGAATGATATCCGGAAAGCTTTGTATCCGTATATCTCTTCTAGTTGTGTATTGTATTATTTTCCGCTGCTATGTATTTAAATGTAATTTAAATCTCTGATATTTCTGTGTATTGTTCATTTATACTCTGTATATTCTTATAATCTGATGCATTGTTGTAAAATACAATGAAATGTTCTTCTGTTTGTGTTCTGTTGTGGCTTGTTCTCGAACTATCCGACGCTTTCCTTTACGGGGAAGTTACGGGTTTTCACAGAAGTCAAGGACGCACAGTCTTAGAAGGTCCTCCAAAACTCTGTTCACTCCTTCTGTTTGGCCGTCGGTTTGGGGATGATAGGCTATGCTCAAGCATAACTGCGTTCCTACTGCTTCTTGCAGACTCCGCCAAAACTCACTGGTGAAGATGGGGTCTCGGTCGCTAACAATGCTGGATGGTATTCCATGGAGTCGAACGATTTCCTTGAGGTAAAGTGATGCTAGGGATGAGGCAGTTCTTTTACTTTTGACAGGTAAAAAGTGGGCGCTTTTAGTAAGCCTATCCACTATTACCCAAGTGCTAGTGTTGCCTCTCCTAGACCTAGGCAGCCCATCTATGAAGTCCATAGAGATTCTATCCCACTTCCACTTCGGGACCTCCAGAGGATGTAGCAGTCCGCCAGGCTTTTTCTGTTCCGCCTTAACCTGTTAACACACCATACACTTAGAAACGAATTCTGCCACGTCCTTTTTCATGCCGTTCCAGAAGAAAGTCCTTTTTATGTCTTTGTACATTTTATCTCCACCTGGGTGTATCGTCATCTTGGAGTGATGTGCTTCCTCGAGAACCTTCTTTATTAAATCTTTTGTTTGTGGGATGCATAGTCTTCCGTCTCGCCATAGCAAACCCTTATCGTCGATGGAGTATCTGTTGAGGTGACTTGAAGTCTCACCCCTAATTAGCCTATCAATTATTTCCACAAGTTGAGGGTCTTCGCGTTGCGCTGTCCCTACTGAATCCACTAAAGTTGGCCGTACTTCGAGAGATGCTAGCAAGCCTGGTACGAAATCGGAGGAGGGCCTAAAGTCGAAGCTGGCTATAAACTCTAGGCTTTGTCTTTCAACAAACAACGGGCTTAGGGTCAATTTCTTTCGGCTCAACGCGTCTGCCACTACGTTGCCTTTGCCCGGAGTGTAGGAGATTTCAAAATCGTACGAGGCAAGAAACTCCATCCATCTCTGTTGCCTCAAGTTAAGATCTTTCAGTGAGAAAAGATATTTCAACGATTTATGGTCAGTGTAAAGTTCGAACTTCTCACCTAGGAGATAGTGTCGCCAAGACTTGAGTGCAAAGACGATGGCGGCTAACTCAAGATCATGGGTTGGGTAGTTCTTTTCGTGCACTTTCAACTGCCTCCCGCCATAAGCTACTACCCTTCCTTCTTGCATTAAAACGGCGCCTAGTCCTGTCCCACATGCATCTGTATAAACAGTGAACATCTTGCTCCCATCTGGCAGCGTCAAAACTGGGGCTGTTGTAAGAGCCCTTTTCAGTCGTTGGAAAGCAAACTCGCAATCCAAGTCCCAATTGAACACTAGATTCTTCTTGGTCAATTTCGTGAGCGGGGCTGAGATTTTCGCAAAATCCCTTATGAACTTTCGATAGAAACCTGCTAGTCCTAGAAAACTTCGGACCTCAGTTGCATTCCTTGGTGTCTTCCAATCCTGTACCGCCACCACCTTAGCAGGGTCCACTGCTAACCCTTGTTTGGATACTATGTGCCCAAGGAACCTCACCTCTTCTCTCCAAAAGTGGCATTTGGAGAATTTGGCTTTTAGTTGATGGACTCGCAAAGTTTCCATGATTGCCCTTAAGTGTTGAGCATGTTCCTCTTCACTCTTTGAGAAAATAAGGATATCATCTACGAAGACCACTACGAACTTGTTGAGGAAATCTCTGAATACCCTACTCATAAGGTCTACGAAGTAAGCAGGTGCATTTGTCAAGCCGAAAGGCATGACAAGCCATTCAAAGAAGCCGTCTGGGGTTCTGAATGTCGTTTTATCGATGTTATCTTCAGCCACCCTTAGCTGATGAAAACCGGTTGCTAAATCGAGCTGGGAGAAAACAGACGCTCCTACAAGCTGATCAAACAAATCGTCAATTCTAGGGAGAGGGTGCCTATTCTTTTTCGTTAGCTTGTTGAGCTCCCTATAGTCAACACATAGACGGAGTGAACCATCCGCCTTTGTAGCGAACACCACTGGAGCGCCCCATTCTGAAATGCTCCTCCTAATGAACCCCTTTTCTAGAAGCTCTTTAATCTGTTTACTGAGCTCTTTCCTTTCCCGTGGAGCCATTTGTCTAACGGGCAACGCAACGGGCTTTGCATTATCTACAAGATATATGCGGAATTCTATCTCCCGCTTCGGAGGCAAGCCCTTCACTTCTTCGAAGACATCCGGATATTCCCGGACTACTCTAACTGATTGCAAATTTTCAACAGAGGCATCTAGCGATTCAAGATAACTAAGCATAACCGCATACGAGGGATTACAAGAAATTTCCAAAGTATTACCGAGCTGGGTTAGGAGCCTAACAACCCTTTTCTCACAATCAAGGATGGCCCCATTACTGGATAGCCAATCCATGCCCAAAATCAAACCATATCCCGAAAAGCCCAAAACAAAGGCACTACATTGAAATTCTATGCTTAGAATAGGAATTTTCAATCCCAAACAGATCATAGACAAATGAGCTGGGCCCCCAATTGGATTTGAAACAATTAAGGGGTCCTCTACCATACTAGTCTTTAGGTGCAGAGATTTTAACTAAAGCAGACGAGATAAAGGAGTGTGATGCGCCAGAATCAAATAAAGTGCGAACGGGGTGATCATAAAGATAAACTACACTTTCTACAGATGTATTTATACCTCGCTGTTGCAAAGGTGGCGCTTCTAGCACATGAACTTGTGCCCCTGAGGTGGATCCAACCCTCTGCCCCTGTCCTCGTTTCTTTGGGCAGTCCTTAGCCCTGTGGCCTGTCTCACCGCAAGAAAAACACCCACCATTCTCCTTGGCCTTCTTTTTCCAGCAGTCCTTTACTAAGTGCCCCACTTTGCCACAGAATTTACACTCCCTCTTCTCTCGGGACTTGTTGTCTTTCCCGCCCTTCTCAAAGTCTGTCTTCTAAGGGCAGTCTTTGCTGATGTGTCCAGTCTCCCCACAATGAAAACATTCTCCTTGCTTTCTTTTCCTCTTAGTACAATCCTTGGCTATGTGCCCTTCCGTACCACAAAAATTACATTTCCTTTTTTCTCGTTTCTTATTATTACTGTTACGATCCTTTCTTGTTTGACTATTATTCGTCTTCCTACTCTGGGACTCTTCCGCTTGCTGGTTCACGAGGAGGAGGAGGACTGAAAGCGTTAGCAGCTGGGGAGTAAGGTCTCCAGACATGCTGAAACAGAAAGGATAGATTCAAAACGAAGGGTAGAAGATAGTACCAATGGCTTTGGGGGGGACTTTGCCTTTTTAAAATAAAATAATATTTTTCTTTTTAAAAATGCTTCTTTAAATTTCCTTTTTGAAAATAAATTTTCAAAACTTTTTATCTTATCTGGTAAACCTATGCTCTGATACCAAGTGAAACACCCCACCTCCGTTAGGGTCACTCTCAAAGGGAATGCCCTAATTTTGGTGGAGGTTTATAAGTATAAGTCACAGATATACAAGACAGATATAAAAACACATATTTGTAAACAGCAGAAAAGTTGTCACTTTTATTTCATAAAAGCAAATACGTGTTACAACAACATCACCATGATTGTCTTACATCCTTTCCAAATCATAACATAACACTTTCATAATCTGTCTTGATTACATTATTTAAAGAAGCTTAAAGAAAACATAAATAAACTGCAAAAGCCCCATAGTTGCTGTCCAAAGCCATAGTTCAAAACGAAAAAGTCCAAGCAATACATTTCTCCTCTTCAAGCTGGATATTAAGGCTGGTCAAGCTGCAGTGTTCCCTCCCTGTGGACCTGGGGGGGAAACGGAAGAAAAGAAGACGAAAGAAAAGTTAAGTCAGACATAAAGCCTGAGTAAGTCTAGGACTATTCTGTCTATGAATAAAGAACTGGGTATGATAAGTATAAACAAGAAGTGGGAAAGCACTATAAACTTAGTTAAGTTGTCTAGGGTCGAATATACTGTCGTACCCCATATTAATCTTTGAACCCATATAAACTAGTTCCCAACAGGCACCCCATAATCAGGGTGAAGTGATCCATTTTACGATGATCGGCTCCTACTCGCATAGTTACATGTGTCTTACGGCCCCCGATGTTGTAGTTACCTATGCTGGTCCCACCATGGGGTGTATCAAGTCCCATGGCGGCGGCCCGACACAACCCTAGAATGCACAGGTATGCTACTGGTGCCCAGTGCCTTATTTTTCTGCGCCGGAGTGTGTGCACGCCCGCACTCCGTTAGAAACTACACTGCTACACCACCGCCGTCGATTTGACCTCTTACAATCAGCCCAGTAATCGTGCCCCACCCTGCCTAGTTTCAGGGTATCATGATACACCTTATAGGGTTACTGCTGAAAAGGGTCCCCCGTTACTAGGTTTTCTATCTCTAGCCAACATGCTAAGTTGGTTAAGTGTTTTCTAACCTAACCCCCAATCAGTCTGTTTAGTTTAGCATGTTCCATTTTGATTAAGTCTTTAGTCCACTTAATCCTAACAATCCTGACTCAGCTTTAATTGTCTTATTAAAGCCTTGACCTGTCACATTAGACAGGTATTGTTGTGGCTGCCTGTTGCCGGTTAGTTCCGGGCAGTCTTACGCCACAACTCAGTCTAACCTCGGGTCCTTATTTGGGCTCCATGTTTAACCACCCACATTGGATAGGTATTGTTGTGACTACTGGACAGCCGGGCGGTTCCGGGCAGGTTTACATCACAACTCAATCCAACCTCGGGTTAAACACATCGTATTTTCTACATTTACATATTTTGTCTTTCTTCTTTATTTTTCTTATGTGTAAATATTTGCGGCCCATTAAAAATCAATGGTGTGAAGGTTACACCAATCATGGGCCCAACCCATACTTGAATTTGGGCGCCTTTTCTTTATATTTTCATTTATTAATAAATTTAACCCAACGTTATTTTCCCCCGTTTAATACGTCCTTTATTATATATATGTTGGGCTTAGCCTATTTAAGCCCAACCTAGCCATGCAAAAAGGGGAGGCTTAAAGCGTGATTACATACACAAAAAGGGGAATGTGAACGCATGAACTTGCAACGTGACGTTGGAACTACAAAATAGAAACTGGTGTACTTGCATAGTAGTAACATATACTTTGGTCATAAAGCATAAGTGACATAAATCAAACCATGTAAACTTGTAGTTAAGTTAAGAATATCACTATTGACACATAGGCTTAACTGCAACATAAACCTATATTTTATTTAGGCATAATGTCAAACATAAGCAAATCACGGTGATAAGATTACTACATGTTTACAAAGGTGCTTACTTTTGTGACTAATACAAAAGTATAATTCAACTAGAATTAATCCAACTTAATCATGATTCTAAATCTATTCACATAACCATGGCACACATATACTTATGGCATAAATATTTCTAACATGAAACCATGATTTTTACTTTAGTCATGCAAACTTGCAAATGGGATTTTGAATCTAACCTAGCTATGTACCACATATGTCATCATGTAATTCTTGTTAACAATATAGACCTAACATGGTTTTCAATTATGCAAAATATCAATCATGGCCTAGTCATATTCATAAGTTCAGAAAGAGACTTTCTAGTACAAAATTATAGCTTAATACATAGATCATGATGCCAAATTTTCAACATAATTTCATATGGATTATAATAACCCAAATTTGCTCCAATTACTCACAAAATGATTTTTGTATAAAAATACACATTATGATGGCATAGTAGCAAAACCCCAAACTTGCATGAATTTCAATTAAACAACTACATACATGTAGCTTCAACATGAATTACATAATTTGCGAATATTCCAAACGTATACTTGCATAAAACTACCGCAAACATGTAGTTTTTTATAATGAATAACATGCTTTGCGAATATCCAAACGTATACTTGCATAAAACTACCGCAACATGTAGTTTTTATAATGAATAACATAATTTGAGAATATCCAAACGTATACAATATTCCAATTCGATAAGAATCATAGTAACGCACAAATATGAATTACTTTATCACCACAAATCAAGTATACAAACCAACACAGTTATTTGTTCATACCAAAATAATACTCTACTTACAATCGTGTGGCGAATTCTCTAATTCAGGAATTTAGAGATGCGACTCGTAGGTGCTGATTTGATTTGTTTATGTTGCTTTATGCTTTAGAATTTGCCTCCTAATCTTCTCTCCAATTTGGTGGCTACTCCTAGACGTTCCTCAGCAGCATGGTAGCTTTGTTCTTATTTTTGAATGAATATATTAGGTAGAGTCTAGGGCCATTTTTATAGAGTTTACGAACAGATTAGGACCATCGATGTTGCTAGGATTGATCGTAGCCATTCATTCGAATGAGAGACCAATTAGAGCCTGCCACCTAGCCCTAGTGACAAAGCAGGTTTCTGAAAATCGGCCAAACACAGACCTGGCCAGCCAGGACTTGACCAGACCTGACCAGCAGGTCATTTTTGACCTGGGCGCACTTGGCAGGTGCGCCAGGTCAAAAATGTACTGGCGCACTTCACAAGTGCGCCAGTGCATTTTTGTTCTGGCGCACTTCCCAAGTGCGCCCGTGCATTATGACCCGTTTTCTTTGTTTTCGCCCAACTTCGTTCGTCCGCAACTTCTTCATACGATATCCGTTTTACGCAAACTCAGACTCTATCTCAAGCAGAATTTCGAGACGAACGCAATGGCGTATCCCGTTTCCGTTAATTCTTTGATTTAAAATTAGTTATAGTTAATTTATGAATTTCACAGTTGTAAAATATACGGGGTGTTACATACGAAGTCGTATAGTCATGTAACTTTGGGAGACGACTATTAGGGTCATTTCCCATGCCCATGATTTTTCCCGATTTTTAAATGACCATTTTATCCCTAGTTGGTACTGTTTCGACCATAACTTTTGACTGGAAAGGAGTTTTTACCTGAAACCACTTCCATTGGCTTCGGATGATGGTTTCTCTTTCCGTAGAGTGGTCATAATAGCCAAACGGACTCACCGTTTGGGAGATATGGCTGAAACAAGTTTCAGATGGCGAAAAACAGCTTAATTGGACTTAACCGGGTGATTAGCAGCTAGGCCCAGAGGGGAATTTCGGGTTTAGAGGCATAGGAGGGCTGATTAGGGTTAGGAAATCACTTTCATTTCAGTTTTGAGCCACCACAAACCTTCTTGAGACCTTAGTAATGGCTTCCATCCTCTAAAACCACTCCAAAACACATTTTTAGTGAAGATTAAGCCTAAACTACATCAAAACAAGGCCAAATAGCAATAGAGTAAGGTTGGAGTTGCTGCTACACATAGGAATTCGACCCAAACAGAGAGTATTTCAGATTTGGTGTTTTATTTTGTGGCAAAGGTGAGTGATAGCATCGTTTTGACACTAATTACAGTTGATTAAGGGTGATTAGTGAAGATTAGCGAATTGATACACTAATAAAATCTAGAAAAATGTTTAGAAATTCTTAAATAATGTTGTATGCTTTTGTTGGGAAACTGGTTCGATTTGATTAAGTTTCGTTAACCCTATGATTAGTTTTACTTAAACATGCTTAAGAGAAAATAAGGAGTTTTGGCCACTTTTGATCCATTTTGCTTCATTTGAATTGTTGTTTGGTGTTTGTGGTTGCTATTACATGTTGCTATGACTCAATGGTGTGTTTTATGATTGATTATAAGTGTTAGATTTGTCAAAAACGCCGTCGAATGGCGTAAACTGCTTGATGGGAGAACTGCAGGAAATCAGCCCGAACCGGACCGGATCGGGGGAAGTAAGGGCGATCCGAACCGATGGCGCGACCCGATCCGTCGATGCTTGAAGGCCACGATCTGATGATAGCGACTGATCTAACCTGCTTTTGTGGGGGACTCCGATCCGATGGTGCCGATCCGATCCGATCCGATCAAGACTTCGCGAGACGACCCGTGTTGCTTCACGAAGAGGTGACCCGATCCGCCCTATCTTCCACGATCCGTTCCAGCCTAGGTGTCACGATCCGCCTGAAGGAACACGTCATGATCTCAGCAAGGTGGCACGAACCGAACCAATGGGTATTCCCGATCCGACCCGATCCAGTGGAAGGAGCACGAGTTGACACCATGGACGATCGCGATTCGCGATCCGACCCAAGCGAGGGTGATGACCACGATCCGAACCGAGAAGCTGACGATGGCGACCTGAAGCAAAGTGAAGAGGAGAAATGAAGACCGATCCGGATGAAGTGATGACCAATAACCCGAGATGCAAAGGTAGTCCAAGTGGAAGTTAGAGCTCAGAATCCAATTGGGAACCGACGAGTTCACTTCATGAGTTGGGCTTTGCTACGGGATGTGTGCCAAGGGGCTATCGATGTCTATGAATTTGGATCACTATGCATGGGAAGTACGTGAACGGATTCAGGGCTGCAATGGCCTAGGTACAACTAAAGGGCTATAGACCAATGAAGTGGGGTCATTTGTAAAGATTTGGTCATGACTCCACGTGGTAAGCTTGGTAGTAGCAGTAGTTGTGCAAGTCGAACTCCGTCACTACTTCAATGGGTCTAGCGATTGACAGTGGTGGACATCGTATGCTTTACGCACTGAGTGAGGGATGTGAGGATGGTTGCTATGGTTGATTTGTTTGTTATCATTATGATATGCACACCCCACCCCCGTATTCTTTACACTATTTATTATGGCACCCTAGAGTATTGTACGGTATGTGGTACTAACTCTTTGGTTGCAGGTCCAGGTTCAGGTATGGTTTAGTATACCTGTTATTGTTCTGTTTAGATGCTTATCGCTCATACTAGGCTTTATGTCTGACCCAGAGTTTTATGTCTCCTCTTATTACTCTGGGTGCTCACACAAGCAGACTAGAGACAGGTTAGCTGGTGATGCACGGGTAGATGATCCGGAGACGAGCAGGAGGCTTCCACGTAATATATATAGTATTCTCCCTATGTTGTTGAAGATCACTACTTGGGCATTGGTGGTGTATCTTCTATTTTAGCTTCCTTTTGTTTAGAGACAGTAAATTTGGAAAGTTGTAATAAGCTGTATTTGGATTTCCGCTACTCTGATGTTGATGTTGGTTTTAGTTATCAGCTTCTGCATTGTCTCACCTGTTTTATGTCAAGTATATTATTATTATTATTATTATTATATTTTATCCCATGCGCTGTGAGACATTCTACAGGTTCCTTGATTTGTTCATTCCCTTCTTTCCTTTCCTTGGCGACCGTCCTATGCTAGTCGGGCATGTGTACAACGCACTTTCGGAGGAAATGTCGGCTTGTGCGGGGCGGGCCGTCACACTTGGTATCAGAGCTCTAGGATGCGTAGTTGACCTAGGGAAGTTATCAGGGAGAGATAGTATACGTATACGAGAGAGCGTATTTGTGATTACTTTGATTTTTAAAAGCTATATATATATATATATATATATATATATATATATATTGTTAGTAGTATAAGAATGAAGTCGCACTGCACTAGCACAACCATGGGGTCATTAATTGTTTCCCTTTTTCAGATTGACGATGAGCCGATATGTTAGAGCTGCCGGTAGAGGGGCCAATAATGGGAATGCTGCTGACATGAGGACGATGTTTACTGACCTCATGAGAGAGAAGCTTAGGGATGTACAGAGGGCAGCTCCCAATGGTGGAAATGGTGGTGGTCCAATAGTGCAGGGGCCAAGAGTCGACTTCGCTAAGCTGAATAAGGATTATACTAGACTTGGTGGGAAGCCGTTTCACGGAACGGAGTCGGCCACGGGTGTTCAAGATTGGTTGGATGGTTGCGAACGTATCTTCGAGGATTTGGGTATCGAGGATGCGATGAGGAGAAAGCTAGCGTCCCGTCAGCTGCAAGGGCGGGCAATGAATTGGTGGAATGCTATAAAGGCAGCTACTCCTGAAGATCAGACTACTTGGGAGCAGTTTAAAGCTCGCTTTAGCGAGAAGTTCATTCCAGCTGCTCAGAAGTCAGTGCTGTTTAAGAAATTCTTGGAGGTCAAGCAGAATGGCAGAGCTGTCTCGGAGTATATTGCTGAATTTGACACTTTGTCAAAATATGGGTTATCTCTTATTGATACTGCCATGAAAAAGAATGAGAAATTCATAACTGGTTTGGATCAGTACTTGGGGGAAAGGCTTATTAACCACATCGATGAGACGTTTGAATCGATTGTGGGGAAAGCATTAAGATCAGAAAGTCTCTACCCTAAGCCGAATACTGAGGGTGTATCCGCAGATGAGCAGAAGCCACAAGAAAGTGGTGGAGGCAATGGTGGTTCCCAGAATAAGAGAAAGCAGAGTCAGACTAGGGATGGCCAAAAGAAAAATAATAAGGAAGATATTGAGTGCTTCAGCTGTGGTAAGAAGGGCCATTATGCTAGTAATTGTCGGGCCAAGCCTGCGGATAGGAAGTGCTTCAATTGTGACCAAATGGGACATCACAAGGACAAGTGTCCGCAACCCCCTAAAGAAAAGCGAATGGTGAAACCCTACGCCCTTAATGCTATTCCTTCTTCGTCGAATGCCCCAAATGCGGCGGAGAAAGGAAAGAATGTCGTCATCCAAGGTATGCTTTCTGTTTACGATGTTTCTGTTAGAGTTTTGTTTGATACCGGAGCTTCCAGTTCTTTCATATCTAGTGACGTGGTAGATAGGTTGGGATTGGAGCCCGAGATTGTCGATAGACCTTTAGTAGTGACAAACCCGATTGGTAGTTCGACTAGCCTTAGCATGATTTGTCGTAATGTGGTCTTATCGAGTCATGGATGCATGTTTGTTTGTGATTGCTTTGTTTTGGGCTTTACTGGGTTTGGCATTATTTTGGGAATAGATTGGCTCCAAAGATACGGGGCGTTGGTAGACTGTGAGGGCTTTTTAGTGACAGCCAGAGCGGATGATGGGCGGAGGATAGTGTTTGGTGGTCAACCCAGTAAGGGGGTATTGGCTAGTTTTCTAAACTCCCTCGATATTCCGCATAGTGAGTTGTCAGGTTTGCCCGTGGTTGGCCAGTATCCGGATGTTTTCGAAGAAGTGACCGGACTTCCACCACACCGAGAGATTGAGTTCCGTATCTATTTAGCAAAAGATGTCAGGCCTATAGTGATGCCACTTCGTCGTATGGCACCAAGAGAGCAGCAAGAACTCAAGGTGCAAGTCAGCGATCTTTTGAAGAAGGGACTTATCAGAAGGAGTGTTTCTGAATGGGGAGCACTAGTTGTGTTTGCTACCAAGGCGTATGGTTCCCTTCGTTTGTGTGTAGACTACCGCGAGTTGAATAAAGTGACGAGGAAAAACAAGTATCCTCTACCGCGGATAGATGATTTGTTCGATCAGCTGAATGGCGCGAGAGTATTTTCTTAATTGGACCTCGCGACAGGTTTTCATCAGCTTAGAGGGGAAGCTGGGAGTATAGCTAAAACGGCATTTCGAACGCCATCTGGATTTTATGAGTGGTTGGTCATGCCATTCGGGCTGACCAATACCCCAACATATTTTGTGGATCTTATGAATAGGGTATTCAGAGATCAGTTGAATAAGTTTGTCCTTGTGTTCGTTGATGATATTTTGGTCTATTCAAGGACAGAGGAAGAACAAAAGGAACATTTAAGAGTAGTGATGGAGGTGTTGAGAAAAAACCAATTGAAAGCAAAGTTTTCTAAGTGTCACTTCTGGAAAAGGGAAGTGAGGTTCTTGGGCCATATTGTATCAGAGGATGGTATTGCCTTGGACCCGACGAAGGTGTCCACGGTACAGGATTGGCCTATGCCCAAGAATGCAACAGATGTAAGAAGTTTCTTGGAATTAGCTGGATATTATCGTAAGTTTATCCATGGTTTCTCCAAGATAGCAGCACCATTGACCCAGTTGACCAAGAAGAATCAAGCTTTTGTCTGGGATGAAAGGTGCGAGAATGCGTTCAAGAGTTTAAAGGAAAAGTTGACAAGCGCACCAGTGTTAGTCATTCCTAAGGGGAATGAAGAGATGACGGTATACACGGATGCCTATGGTACCGGACTGGGTGCTGTATTGATGCAAGGTGGTAGGGTTGTAGCTTATGCAAGTCGGCAATTGAAACCACACGAGAAAAGATACCCCACCCATGATTTAGAATTGGCAGCAATCGTGTTCGCGTTGAAGATGTGGAGACACTATCTCTTGGGAGAAAGATTTGAGCTGTTTAAAGATCATAAGTCGTTGAAGTATCTCTTCTCCCAGAAGGATTTGAATCTCCGGCAACAAAGTTGGTTAGAATTCTTGGCTTCCTATGATTTTGATATCGCATATACACCGGGAAAGGGCAATGCGGTAGCCGATGCGTTGAGTAGAAGACATGCCAGTTTAGGGGCTATGTTTCTAGAATGGAAGCAATTGGAGTACATCGCTGGGTTTGATTTCAGACCCAAGTGCGAATTGAATCCAGAAATGTTAGCAAGTTTGACGATCAGACCCACTTTGATTGAGCAGATCGGCTCAAGTCAGAGGGACAATCCTAACCTATTGGAAATCATCTCCAAGTTAGAGATGGGTATGAATGAGGAGATGAACAAGTATAGGCTTGATCGAGATGGATGGCTTAGAAAGGACGGAAGACTAGTCATACCCAATGTCAATGGATTGAGGGATGAAGTGCTTAGAGGGTGTCATCACTCAAAACTGACTATAAACCCCGGTGGTAATAAGATGTATCGAGACATGAAGCAGACCTACTAGTGGGAAGGGATGAAAAGAGACATTGGGAAGTTTATATCCAAATACATGAATTGCCAGCTAGTTAAAGCCGAGCAAAAGAAGCCTAGCGGGTTGTTACAACCATTAGAAATTCCCGAATGGAAATGGGAGCAAATCTCGATGGATTTCATCGATGGTTTGCCAAGGACTAGATCGGGACATGATAGCATTTGGGTGATTGTAGATCGATTGATTAAAAGTGCAAGATTTATACCAGTCAAATCGACCAGAACGGCAGCCAAGTCTGCAGAATTGTATATGAAGTGGGTAGTGAGATTTCATGGAGTACTCAAAAGCATTGTGAGTGAACGAGACCCGTTGTTCACTAGTGGGTTTTGGAAGAGCTTACAAGAGGATCTAGGGTCAAGATTACATCTCAGTACCGCATATCATCCTCAGACCGACGGTCAGATGGAGAGGGTGAATCGTATATTGGAAGATCTCTTGAGAGCTTGTATATTGGATTTTGGTGGATCGTGGGATGACTATTTGCATCTAGTAGAGTTTGCATATAATAATGGCTACAAATCCAGTATCGGTATGGCTCCATATGAAGCTTTGTACGGAAGACCGTGCAACTCACCATTATGTTGGATAGAGACTGGCGAGAAGTTTGTGCTTGGACCAGATGTGGTGAAGGAAACTTCAGATAAGATTAAGGTCATTAAACAAAGAATGAAAGCTGCTCAAGATAGGCAGAAGAGTTATGCCGATAAGAGGAGAAGAGACTTGAAATTCTCCGTTGGTGACTTGGTGTTTGTCAAGATCTCTCCGTTGAAGGGCATGATACGATTTGGCAGGAGAGGCAAATTAGCACCAAGATTTGTTGGCCCATTCCCTGTTCTTGAATTAGTCCGGTATTTGGCATATAGAGTTGGCTTACCAGAGAAAATGACGGGAGTTCACAATGTATATTATGTTTCCCAACTAAGGAAGTTCGTTCACGACTCAGATATGACTATTTCACCTGATCAATTAGAGGACTTCGAAGTAGAACCCGAGGTGGTTGGGAACCGCAAGCCGATTCGTATTGTGGGGCACGATACGAAACAACTTCGAAGGAAGGCGGTGAAGCTAGTCAAGGTCCTGTGGGGCGAGAACGAGAGTGATTGTACTTGGGAGACAGAAGAGAGCATTAGGAGGGCATATCCAGAACTCTTTGCCCGGTAAGATTTACTTTGTAATTTAGTTTTCCGCATGCTAGGGTAGACTTGTTTCGCTTGTTTGCATGTTTGATTGTTGTTTTATGATTGATAGGCATGCAGGATCTTTGTGTATGTTCTGATTAGGGAATTTCAAGGGCAAAATTTCTTAAGGGGGGGAGAGTGTAACGACCCGCATTCTACGCATCATAGGATCGTAGAATATTTATTTCTGTCACATACGAAGTCGTATAGTCATGCAACTTTGGGAGACGACTATTAGTGTCATTTCCCATGCCCATGATTTTTCCCGATTTTTAAATGACCATTTCCTCCCTAGTTGGTACTGTTTTGGCCATAACTTTTGACTGGAAAGGAGTTTGACCTGAAACCACTTCCATTGCCTCCGAATGATGGTTTCTCTTTCCGTAGAGTGGTCATAATAGCCAAACGGACTCACCGTTTGGGAGATATGGCTGAGATAAGTTTCAGATGGCGAAAAACAGCTTAATTGGGCTTAACCGGGTGATTAGCAGCTAGGCCCAGAGGGGAATTTCGGGTTTAGAGGCATAGGAGGGATGATTAGGGTTAGGAAATCACTTTCATTTCAGTTTTGAGCCGCCACAAACCTTCTTGAGATCTTAGTAATGGCTTCCATCCTCTAAAACCACTCCAAAACACATTTTTAGTGAAGATTAAGCCTAAACTACATCAAAACAAGGCCAAATAGCAACAGAGCAAGGTTGGAGCTGCTGCTATACATAGGAATTCGACCAAAACAGAGAGTATTTCAGATTTGGTGTTTTATTTTGTGGCAAAGGTGAGTGATAGCATCGTTTTGACACTAATTACAGTTAATTAAGAGTGATTAGTGAAGATTAGCGAATTGATACACTAATAAAATCTGGAATTTTTTTTAGAAATTCTTAAATAATGTTTTATGCTTCTGTTGGGAAATTGGTTCGATTTGATTAAGTTTCGTTAACCCTATGATTAGTTTTACTTAAACATGCTTAAGGGAAAATAAGGAGTTTTGGCCACTTTTGATCCATTTCGCTTCATTTGAATTGTTGTTTGGTGTTTGTGGTTGCTATTACATGTTGCTATGACTCTATGGTGTGTTTTATGATTGATTAGAAGTGTTAGATTTGTCAAAAACGCCGTCGAATGGCGTAAACTGCCTGTTGGGATAACTGTAGGAAATCAGCCCGAACCGGACCGGATCGGGGGAAGTAAGGGCGATCTGAACCGATGGCGCGACCCGATCCGTCGATACTTGAAGGTCACGATCAGATGATAGCGACCGATCTGACCTGTTTTTGTGGGGGACTCCGATCCGATGGTGCCGATCCGATCCGATCAATACTTCGCGAGACGACCCGTGTTGCTTCACGAAGAGGTGACCCGATCCGCCCCTATCTTCCACGATCCGTTCCAGCCTAGGTGTCACGATCCGCCTGAAGGAACACGTCACGATCTCAGCAAGGTGGCACGACCCGAACCAATGCGTATTCACGATCCGACCCGATTCAGTGGAAGGAGCACGAGTTGACACCATGGACGATCCGCGAGTCGCGATCCGACCCAAGCGAGGGTGATAACCACGATCCGAACCAAGAAGCTGACGATGGCGACCTTAAGCAAAGTGAAGAGGAGAAATGAAGACCGATCCGGATGAAGTGATGACCAATAACCCGAGATGCAAACGTAGTCCAAGTGGAAGTTAGAGCTCAGGATCCAGTTGGGAACCGACGAGTTCACTTCATGAGTTGGGCTTTGCTGCGGGACGTGTCCCAAGGGGGTATCGATGTCTATGACTTTGGATCACTATGCATGGGAAGTACGTGAACGGATTCAGGGCTGCAATGGCCTAGGTACAACTAAAGGGCTATAAACCAATGAAGTGGGGTCATTTGTAAAGATATGGTCATGACTCCACGTGGTAAGCTTGGTAGTAGCAGTAGTTGTGCAAGTCGAACTCCGTCACTACTTCAATGGGTCTAGCGATTGACAGTGGTGGACATCGTATGCTTTACGCACTGAGTGAGGGATGTGAGGATGGTTGCTATGGTTGATTTGTTTGTTATCATTATGACATGCACACCCCAACCCCGTATTCTTTACACTATTTATTATGGCACATTAGAGTATTGTACGGTATGTGGTACTAACTCTTTGGTTGCAGGTCCAGGTTCAGGTATGGTTTAGTATACCTGTTATTGTTCTGTTTAGATGCTTATCGCTCATACCAGGCTTTATGTCAGACCCAGAGTTTTATGTCTCCTCTTATTACTCTGGGTGCTCACACAAGCAGACTAGAGACGGGTTAGCTGGTGATGCACGGGTAGATGATCCGGAGACGAACAGGAGGCTTCCACGTAATATATATAGTATTCTCCCTGTGTTGTTGAAGATCACTGCTTAGGCATTGGTGGTGTATCTTCTATTTTAGCTTCCTTTTGTTTAGAGAGAGTAAAATTGGAAAGTTGTAATAAGCTGTATTTGGATTTCCGCTACTCTGATGTTGATGTTGGTTTTAGTTATCAGCTTATGCACTGTCTCACCTGTTTTATGTCAAGTATATTATTATTATTATTATATTTTATCCCATGCGCTGTGAGACATTCTACAGGTTCCTTGATTTGTTCATTCCCTTCTTTCCTTTCCTTGGCGACCGTTCTATGCTAGTCGGGCATGTGTACAGCGCACTTTCGGAGGAAATACCGGCTGGTGCGGGGCGGGCCGTCACATAAATCGATAGGGGTAATTGTTGAAAGTAAGAGCTATTTAGAGGATTGGGGATAGGATTAAAAAGAAGGGCTGTTTGTGAAGTATTAAGAGCAGTTGGGGTAGTTTAAGCATAGTAGGGGTAGATCGACAAAGATGAAAGATGATAAATCGTTTGGATTGGGTGCTGCAAAAAACCAACCCTTCATAGTAGTTAAAAAATAGGGTTAATTGTTGGAAGCAACGGTTATTATAGAATTAGTGGTATGATTAAAAACAATGGCTTTTTTGAAGTATTAAGAGAAGTAGGGGTAGTTTAAAAATAGGAGGGGTAGATCGACAAATATGAAAAATGATGAATCGTTTGGATTGGGTGCTGCAAAAACCAAACCTTAATAGTAGTAAAAGATATGGGTTATTGTTGGAAGTAAGAGCTATTTAGATAATTAGGGATACGATTAAAAAGAAGGGCTTTTTTGAAGTGTTAAGAGAATTAGGGGTAGTTTAATCATATGAGGGGTAGATCGACAAATATGAAAGATGATGAATCATTTAGATTGGGTGTTGCAAAAACCAACCCTTCCCAGTAGTAAAAAAAATAGGGATAATTCTTGGAAGTAAGGGCTATTTAGGGAATTAGTGGTACGATTAAAAACAAGGGTTGTTTTGAAGTATTAAGAGAATTAGGGGTAGTTAAAATATAGGAGGGGTAGATCGACAAATATGAAAAATGATGAATCATTTGGATTGGGTGCTGCAAAAACTAACCCTTCATTGTAGTAAAAAGATAGGGGTTATTGTTGGAAGTAAGGACTATTTAGAGAATTAGTGATACGATTAAATAGAAGGGCTATTTTGAAGTATTAAGAGAAGTAGGGGTAGTTTAAGCATAGGAGGGGTAGATCGACAAATTTGAAATATGATGAATCGTTTAGATTAGATGTTGAAAAAACCAACCCTTCACAGTTGTTAAAAAATAGGAGTAATTTTTGGAAGTAAGAGCTATTTAGAGAATTAGTGGTGGGATTAAAAAGAAGGGCTGTTTTGAAGTATTAAGAGAAGTAGGGGTAGTTTAAGCATAGGAGGGTTAGATCGACAAATATGAAAGATGATGAATCGTTTGGATTGGGTGCTGCAAAAACCAACCCTTCACAGTAGTAAAAAGATAGGGGTAATTGTTGGAAGTAAGGGCTATTTAGAGAGGCTATTTAGAGAGGCTATTTTGAAGTATTAAAAGAAGTAGAGGTAGTTTAAGCATATGTGGGGTAGATCGACAATTATGAAAGATGATGAATCATTCGGATTGGGTGCTGCAAAAACCAACCCTTCACGGTTGTAAAAAGATATAAGTAATTGTTGGAAGTAAGGGTTATTTATAGAATTAGGGATAGGATTGAAAAGAAGGGCTGTTTTATTAAGTATTAAGAGGGGTAGCGGTAGTTTAAGCATAGTAGGGGAAGATCGACAAATATGAAAGATGATGAATCGTTTGGATTGGGCTGTACAAAAACCAACCCTTCACAGTAGTCAAAAGTAGGGGAAATTGTTGGAAGTAAGGGCTATTTAGAGAATTAGTGGTACGATTAAAAAGAAGGGTTTTTTTGCAGTATTAATAGAAGTAGGGGTAGTTTGAGCATAGGAGGGGTAGATCGACAAATATGGAAGATGATGAATAGTTTGGATTGGGTGCCGCAAATCCAACCCTTGACAATAGTAAAAAGAAAGGGGTAATTGTTGGAAGTAAGGGTATTTAGAGAATTAGGGATACGATTAAAAGAAGGGATATTTTGAAGTATTAAGAAGAGTAGGGGTAGTTTAAGCGTAATGGGGGTAGATCGACAAATATGAAAGATGATTAATCATTTGGATCGGGTGCTGCAAAAACCAACCCTTTACAAAAGTTAAAAAATAGAGGTAATTGTTGGAAGTAAGGGCAATTTAGAGAATTAGTGGTACGATTAAAAAGAAGGGTTGTTTTGAAGTATTAAGAGAAGTAGGGGTAGCGTAAGCATAGTAGGGGTAGATCGACAAATATGAAAGGTGATGAATCTTTTGGATTGGGTGCTGTAATAACCAACCCTTAATAGTAGTAAAAAGATAGGGATAATTGTTGGAAGTAAGGGCTATTTAGAGAATTAGGGATACGATTAAAATGAAGGGCTATTTGAAGTATTAAAAGAAGAAGAGGTTGTTTAAGCATAGCTGGGGTAGATCGACAAATGTGAAAGATGATGAATCGTTTGGATTGGGTGCTGCAAAAACCAACCCTTCACAGTAGTAAAAAGATAGGGGCAATTGTTGGAAGTAAGGGCTATTTACAGAATTAGGGATAGGATTAAAATGAAGGGTTGTTTTCTGAAGTATTAAGAGGAGTAGGGGTAGTTTAATCATAGTAGGGGTAGATCGGCAAATATGAAACATGATGAATCGTTTGGATTGGGCGGTGAAAAAACCAACACTTCACAGTAGTTAAAAATAGGGGTAATTTTTTTAAGTAAGGGCTATTTAGAGAATTAGTGGCACGATTAAAAGAAGGGTTGTTTTGAAGTATTAAGAGAAGTACGGGTAGTTTAAGCATAGGAGGGGTAGATCAACAAATATGAAAGATGATGAACCGTTTGGATTGGGTGCTGCAAATCCAACACTTCACAGTAGAAAAAAGAAAGGAGTAATTGTTGGAAGTAAAGGCTATTTAAAGAATTTGGGATACGATTAAAAAGAAGGGATATATTGAAGTATTAAGAGGAGTAGGGATAGTTTAAGCATAATAGGGGTAGATCGACAAATATGAAAGATGATGAATCATTTGGATTGGGTGCTGCAAAAACCAACCCTTCACAGTAGTAAATAGATAGGCGTAATTGTTGAAAGTAAGGGCTATTTAGAGAATTGGGGATAGGATTAAAAATAAGGACTGTTTTGTGAAGTATTAAGAGGAGTAGGGGTAGTTTAAGCATAGTAGGGGTGGATCGGAAAATATGAAAGATGATGAATCATTTGGATTGGGTGCTGCAGAAAACCAACACTTCACAGTAGTTAAAAATTATGGGTAATCTTGTAAGTAAGGGCTATTTAGAGAATTAGTGGTACGATTAAAAACAAATGTTGTTTTGAAGTATTAAGAGAAGTAGAGGTAGTTTAAGCATAGGAGGGGTAGATCGACATATATGAAAAATGATGAATCATTTGGATTGGGTGCTGCAAAAACCAACCCTTCAAAGTAGTAAAAAGATAGGGGTTATTGTTGGAAGTAAGGGCAATTTAGAGATTTGGGGATTCAATTAAAAGGAAGGGCAATTTTGAAGTTTTAAGAGATGTAGGGGTAGTTTAAGCAAAGGAGGGGTAGATCGACAAATATGAAAGATGACGAATCGTTTGGATTGGATGCTGCAAAAACCAACCCTTCACAATAGTAAAAAGATAGGGATAATTGTTGGAAGTAAGGGATATTTACACAATTAGGGATACGATTAAAAAGAAGGGCTGTTTTGTGAAGTATTGAGAGGAGTTGGGTTAGTTTAAGCATAGTAGGGGTAGATCGACAAATATGAAAGATGATGAATCGTTTGGATTGGGCATTGCAAAAACCAACCCTTCACAGTAGTTAAAAATAGGGGTAATTGTTGGAAGTACGGGCTATTTAGAGAATTATTGGTACAATTAAAAAGAAGGGCTGTTTTGAAACATTAAGAGAAGTAGGGTTAGTTTAAGCATAGGAGCGGTAGATCGACAAATATGAATGATGATGAATCGTTTAGATTGGGTGCTGCAAATCCAACCCTTTACATTAGCAAAAAGAAAGGGGTAATTGTTGCAAGTTAGGGCTATTTAGAGAATTAGGGATACGATAAAAAAGAAGGGATATTTTGAAATATTAAGAGGAGTAGGGGTAGTTTAAGCATAATTGGGGTAGATCGACAAATATGAAAGATGATGAATCGTTTGGATAGGGGCTGCAAAAACCAACCCTTCACAGAAGTTAAAAAATAAAGGTAATTGTTGGAAGAAAGTTCTATTTAGAGAATTGGTGGTATGATTAAAAAGAAGGGATGTTTTGAAGTATTAAGAGAAGTAGTGGTAGCTTAAGCATAGTTGGAGTAGATCGACAAAAACGAAAGATGATGAATCGTTTGATTGGGTGCTGCAAAAACCAACCCTTCATAGTAGTAAAAAGAAAGGGGTAATTTTTGGAAGTAAGGGCTATTTAGAGAATTAGGGATACAATTAAAAAGAAGGGATATTTTGAAGTATTAAGAGAAGTTGGGCTAGTTTATGCATAGGAGTGGTAGATCGACAAATATGAAAGATGATGAATCGTTTGGATTGGGTGCTGCAACAACCAACCCTTTACAGTAGTAAATAGATAGGGGTAATTGTTGAAAGTAAGGGCTATTTAGAGAATTGGGGATAGGATTAAAAAGAAGGGTTGTTTTGTGAATTATTAAGAGGAGTTGGGGTAGTTTAAGCATAGTAGGGGTAGATCGACAAATATGAAAGATGATGAATCATTTGGATTGGGTGCGGAAAAAAACCAACCCTTCACAGTAGTTAAAAAATATGGGTAATTCTTGTAAGTAAGGGCTATTTAGAGAATTAGTGGTACGATTAAAAACAAGGGCTGCTTTGAAGTATTAAGAGAAGTAGGGGTAGTTTAAACATAGGAGGGGTAGATCAACAAATATGAAAAATGATCAATCATTTGGATTGGGTGCTGCAAAAACCAACCCTTCATAGTAGTAAAAAGATAGGGATTATTGTTGAAGTAAGGGCCATTTAGAGAATTCGGGATACGATTAAAAAGAAGGGCTATTTTGAAGTATTAAGAGAAGTTGGGGTAGTTTAAGCATAGGAGGGGTAGATCGACAAATATGAAAGATGATGAATCGTTTTGATTGGGTGTTGAAAAAACCAACCCTTCACATTAGTTAAAAAATATAAGTAATTTTTGGAAGTAAGGGCTATATAGAGAATTAGTGGTACGATTAAAAAGATGGGCTATTTTTGAAGTATTAAGAGAAGTAGGGGTAGTTTAAGCATAAGAGGGGCAGATCGACAAATATGAATGATGATGAATCGTTTGGATTGGGTGCTGCAAAAACCAACCCTTCGCAGTAGTAAAAAGATAGTGGTAATTGTTCGAAGTAAGGGCTATTTAGAGAATTAGGGATACGATTAAAACATAGGGCTATTTTGAAGTATTAAAAGAAGTAGAGTTAGTTTAAGCATATGTGGGGTAGATCGACAAATATGAAAGATGACGAATCGTTTGGATTAGGTGATGCAAAAACCAACCCTTCACAGTAGGAAAAAGATAGGGATAATTGTTGGAAGTAAGAGCTATTTACAGAATTAGGGATAAGATTAAAAAAAAGGGCTGTTTTGTGAAGTATTAACAGGAGTAGAGGTAGTTTAAGCATAGTAGGGGTAGATCGACAAATATGAAAGATGATGAATCGTTTAGATTGGGCGGTGCAAAAACCAACATTTCACAGTAGTTAAAGATCGGGGTAATTGTTGGAAGTAAGGGCTATTTAGAGAATTAGTGGTACGATTAAAAAGAAGGGTTGTTTTGAAGTATTAAGAGAAGTACGTGTAGTTTGAGCGTAGGAGGTGTAGATCGATAAATATGAAAGATGATGAATCATTTGGATTGGGTGCTGCAAAAAACCAACCCTTGACAGTAGTTCAAAAATAGGGGTAATTGTTGGAAGTAACGGCTATTTATAGAATTAGTGGTACGATTAAAAACAAGGGCTGTTTTGAAGCATTAAGACAAGTAGGGGTAGTTTAAGCTTAGGAGGGGTAGATTGACAAATATGAGAAATGATGAGTCATTTGGATTGGGTGCGGCAAAAACCAAACCTTCACAGTAGTAAAAGGATAGGGTTTATTGTTGGAAGTAAGGGATATTTAGAGAATTAGTGGTGCGATTAAAAAGAAAGGTGATTTTGAAGTATTAAGAGAAGTAGGTGTAGTTTAAGCATACGAGGGTTAGATCGACAAATATGAAAGATGATGAATTGTTTGGATTGGGTGCTGCAAAAACCAACCCTTCACAGTTGTAAGAAGATAGGGGTAATTGTTGGAAGTAAGGGTTATTTAGAGAATTAGGGATACGATTAAAAAGAAGGACTATTTTGAAGTATTAAAAGAAGTGGAGGTAGTTTAAGCATAGGTGGGGTAGATCGACAAATATGAAAGATGATGAATCGTTTGGATTGGGTGCTCCAAAAACCAACCCTTCACAGTAGTAAAAAGATAGGGGTAATTGTTGGAAGTAAGGGTTATTTATATAATTAAGGATAGGATTAAAAAGAAGGGCTGTTTTGTGAAGTATTAAGAGGAGTAGGGGTAGTTTAAGCATAGTAGGTGAAGATCGAAAAATATGAAAGATGTTGAATCGTTTAAATTGGGCGGTGCAAAAACCAACCCTTCATAGTAGTTAAAAATAGGGGTAATTGTAGGAAGTAAGGGCTATTTAGAGAATTAGTGGTACGATTAAAAAGAAGGGCTATTTTGAAGTATTAAGAGAAGTAGAGGTAGATTGAGCATAGGAGGGGTAGATCGACAAATATGAAAGATGATGAATCGTTTGGATTGGGTGCTGCAAAAAAGCAACCCTTCACAGTAGTAAAAAAATAGGGGTAATTGTTGGAAGTAACGGCTATTTATAGAATTAGTGGTACGATTAAAAACAAGGGCTATTTTGAAGTATTAAGACAAGTAGGGGTAGTTTATGCATAGGAGGGGTAGATCGACAAATATGAAAAATACTGCAGAACCCAAACCTTCACAGTAGTAAAAATATATGGGTTATTGTTGGAAGTAAGGGCTATTTAGAGAATTATTGATACGATTAAAAAGAAGGGCTATTTTGAAGTATTAAGAGAAGTAGGGGTAGTTTTTGGATAGGAGGGGAAGATCGACAAAAATGAAAGATGACGAATCATTTAGATTGGGTGTTGCAAAAACCAACCCTTCACAGTAGTTAAAAAATAGGGGTAATTGTTGGAATAAGTGTCATTTAGAGAATTAGTGGTACGATTAAAAACAAGGGCTGTTTTGAAGTATTAAGAGAAGTAGGGGTGGTTTAAGCATAGGATGGGTAGATCGACAAATATGAAAGATGATGAAGCGTTTGGATTGGGTGCTGCAAAAATCAACCCTTCACAGTAGTAAAAAGAAAGGGGTTATTTTCGGAATTAATGGCTATTTAGAGAATCAAGGATACGATTAAAAATAAGGGATATTTTGAAGTATTAAGAGAAGTAGGGCTACTTTAAGCATAGGAGGGGTAGATCGGCAAATATGAAAGATGATGAATAGTTTCGATTGGGTGCTGCAAAAACCAACCTTTCATAGTAGTAAATAGACAGGGATAATTGTTGAAAGTAAGGGCTATTTAAAGAATTGGGGAGAGGATTAAAAAGAAGGGCTATTTTGTGAAGTATTGAGGGGAGTAGGGGCCGTTTAAGCATAGTAGGGTTAGATCGACAAATATGAAAGATGAAGAATCGTTTGGATTGGGTGCTGCAAAAAACCAACATTTCACAGTAGTTAAAAAATAGAGGTAATTATGGGCAGTAAGGGCTATTTAGAGAATTTGTGGTACGATTAAAAACAAGGGTTGTTTTGAAGTATAAAGAGAAGTAGGGGTAGTTTAAGCATAGTAGGGGTAGATCGACAAATATGGAAAATGATGAATCGTTTGAATTGGGTGCTGCAAAAACCAACCTTTCATTGTAGTAAAAGTATAGGGGTTATAGTTGGAAGTAAGGGCTATTTAGAGAAATAGGGTTAGGATTAAAAAGAAGGGCTATTTTGAAGTATTAAGAGAAGTAGGGGTAGTTTAAGCATAGGAGGGTTAGATCGACAAATATGAAAGATGATGAATCGTTTAGATTGGGTGTTGAAAAAACCAACCCTTCACAGTAGTTAAAAAATAGGAGTAATTGTTGTAAGTAAGGGATATTTTGAGAATTAGTGGAGCGATTAAAAAGAATGGATATTTTGAAGTATTAAGAGAAGTAGGGGTAGTTTAAGCATAGGAGGGTTAGATCGACAAATATGAAAGATGATGAATCGTTTGAATTGGGTGCTACAAAAACCAACCCTTCACAGCAGTAAAAGGATTGGGGTAATTGTTGGAAGTGAGTGCTATGTAGAGAATTAGGGATACGGTTAAAAAGAAGGGCTATTTTGAAGTATTTAAAGAAGTGGAGATAGTTTACGCATAGGTGGGGTAGATCGACAAACATGAAAGATGATGAATTGTTTGGATTGGGTGCTGCAAAAACCAACCCTTCACAGTAGAAAAAAGAAAGGGGTAATTGTTGGAAGTAAGGGCTAAATAGAGAATTAGGGATACGATTAAAAAGACGGGTTATTTTGAAGTATTGAAAGAAGTAGATGTAGTTTAAGCATAGGTGGGGTTGATCGACAAATATGAAAGATGGTTAATTGTTTGGGTTGGGCGGTGCAAAAAAAAATTAAAAAAAAAAGCCTTCACACTCATTAAAAATAGGTGTAATTGTTGGAAGTAAGCGCTATTAAGAGAATTGGTGGTACGATTAAAAAGAATGGTTGTTTTGAAATATTAAGAGAAGTAAGGGTTATTTAAGCGTAGGAGGGGTAGATCGAAAAATATGAAAGATGATGAATCATTTGGATTGGGAGCTGCAAATCCAACCCTTCATAGTAGTAAAAAGAAAGGGGTAATTTTTGGAAGTAAGGGATATTTAGAGAATTAGGGATAGGATGAAAAATAAGGGTTGTTTTGTGAAGTATTAAGAGGAGTAGGGGTAGTTTAAGCATAGTAGGGATAGATCGACAAATATGAACGATGATGAATCGTTTGGATTGGGCGTTGCAAAAACCAACCCTTCACAGTAGCAAAAAGAAAGGGGTAATTGTTGGAAGAAAGGGATATTTAGAGAATTAGGGATACGATTAAAAAGAAGGGATATTTTGAAGTATTCCGAGGAGTAGGGGTAGTTTTAGCATAACAGGGGTATATCGACAAATATGAAAGATGATGAATCGTTTGGATTGAGTGCTGCAAAAACCAACCCTTCACAGATGTTAAAAAAAGAGGTAATTTTTGGAAGTAAGTGCTATTTTGAGAATTAGTGGTACGATTAAAAAGAAGGGTTGTTTTGAACTATTAAGAGCCGTAGGGGTAGTTTAAGCATAGTAGGCGTAGAAAGACAAACATGAAGGATGGTGAATCATTTGGACGGGGTGCTGCAAAAACCAACCCTTCACAATAGTAAAAATAAAGGGGTAATTTTTGGAAGTAAGGGCTATTTAGAGAATTTGGGATACAATTAAAAAGAAGGGAGATTTTGAAGTATTAAGAGAAGTAGGGCTAGTTTAAGCATAGGAGGGGTAGATCGACAAATATGAAAGATGATGAATCGTTTGGATTGGGTGCTGCAAAAACCAACCCTTCACAGTAGTAAATAGATAAGGGTAATTGTTGAAAGTAAGGACTATATAGAGAATTGGGGAGAGGATTAAAAACAAGGGCTGTTTTGTGAAGTATTAAGAGGAGTAGGGGTAGTTTAAGCATAGTAGTGGTAGATCAAAAATTATGAAATTGAAGAATCGTTTGCATTGGGAGCTGCAAAAAACCAGCCCTTCACAGTTTTTAAAAAATAGGGGTAATTCTTCGAAGTAAGGGCTATTTGGAAAATTAGTGGTACGATTAAAAACAAGGGTTGTTTTGAAGTAAGAGAAGTAGGGGTAGTTTAAGCATAGGAGGGGTAGATCGACAAATATGAAAAATTATGAATCGTTTATTGATTGGGTGTTGCAAAAACCAACCCTTCATTGTAGTAAAAAGATAGGGGTTATTGTTGGAAGTAAGGGGTATTTAGAGAATTAGGGTTACGATTAAAAAGAAGGGCTATTTTGAAGTATTAAGAGAAGTAGGGGTAGTTTAAGCATAGGAGGGGTTGATCGACATATATGAAAGATGATGAATCGTTTAGATTGGGTGTTGAAAAAACCAACCCTTCACAGTAGTTGAAAAATAGTAGTAATTGTTGGAAGTAAGGGATATTTAGATAATTAGTGGTGCGATTAAAGATAAGAGTTGTTTTGAAGTATTAAGAGAAGTAGGGGTAGTTTAACATAGGAGCGTTAGATCGACAAATATTAAAGATGATGAATCGTTTGGATTGGGTGCTGCAAAAACCAACCATTCACAGTAGTAAAAAGATTGCGGTAATTATTGGAAGTATGGGCTATTTTGAGAATTAGGGATACGATTAAAAAGAAGGGCTATTTTGAAGTATTAAAAGAAGTAGAGGTAGTTTAAGCATAGGTGGGGTAGATCGACAAATATGAAAGATGATGAATCATTTGGATTGGGTGCTGCAAAAACCAACCCTTCACTGTAGTAAAAAGATAGGGGTAATTGTTGGAAGTAAGGGTTATTTACATAATTAAGGATAGGATTAAAAACAAGGGCTGTTTTGTGAAGTATTAAGAGGAGTAGGGGTAGTTTAAGCATAATAGGGGAAGATCGACAAATATGAAAGATCATGAATCGTTTAGATGGGGCGGTGCAAAAACCAACCCTTCGCAGTAGTTAAAAATAGGTGTAATTGTTGGAAGTAAGGGCTATTTAGAGAATTAGTGGTACGATTAAAAAGAAGGGTTGTTTTGAAGTATTAAGAGAAGTAGGGGTAGTTTGAGCATAGGAGGGGTAGATCGACAAATATGAAAGATGATGAATCGTTTGAATTGGGTGCTGCAAATCCAACCCTTCACAGTAGTAAAAAGAAAGGGGTAATTGTTGGAAGTAAGGGATATTTAGAGAATTAGGGATACGATTAAAAAGAAGGGATATTTTGAAGTATTAAGAGGAGTAGTGGTAGTTTAAGCATAACAAGGGCAGATCGACAAATATGAAAGATGTTGAATCATTTGGATTGAGTGCTGCAAAAACCAACCCGTCACAGAAGTTAAAAAAGAGAGGTAATTGTTGGAAGTAAGGGCTATCTAGAGAATTAGTGGTACGATTAAACAGAAGGTTTGTTTTGAAGTATTAAGAGAAGTAGGGGTAGTTTAAGCGTAGTAGGGGTAGATCGAGAAATATGAAAGATGATGAATCATTTGGATTGGGGGCTGCAAAAACCAACCCTTCACAGTAGTAAAAAAGAAAGGGGTAATTTTTGGAAGTAAGTGCTATTTAGAGAATTAGGGATATGATTAATAGAAGGGATATTTTGAAGTATTAAGAGAAGTAGGGCTGGTTTAAGCATAGGAGGGGTAGATCGGCAAATGTGAAAGATGATGAATCGTTTGGATTGGGTGCTGCAAAAAGCAACCCTTGACAGTAGTAAAAAGATAGGGGAAATTGTTGGAAGTAAGGACTATTTATAGAATTAAGGATAGGATTAAAAAGAAGTGTTGTTTTGTGAAGTATTAAGAGGAGTAGGGGTAGTTTAAGCATAGTAGGGGTAGATCGACAAATATGAAAGATGATGAATCATTTGGATTGGGCGGTGCAAAAACCAACACTACACAGTTGTTAAAAATAGGGGTAATTGTTGGAAGTAAGGGCTATTTAGAGAATTAGTGGTACGATTAAAAAGAAGGGTTGTTTTGAAGTATTAAGAGAAGTAGGGTTAGTTTAAGCATAGGAGGGTTAGATCGACAAATATGAAAAATGATGAATCGTTTGGATTGGGTGTTGCAAAAACCAACCCTTCATTGTTGTAAAAAGTTAGGGGTTATTGTTGGAAGTAAGGTCTATTTAGAGAATTATGGTTACGATTAAAAATAAGCGCTATTTTTAAGTACTAAGAGAAGTAGTGGTAGTTTAAGCATAGGTAAGGTAGATCAACAAATATGAAAGATGATGAATCGTTTGGATTGGGTGTTGCAAAACCCAACCCTTTAAAGTAGTAAAAAGATAGGGGTAATTGTTGGAAGTAAGGGTTATTTACATAATTAGGGATAGGATTAAAAAGAAGGGCAGTTTTGTGAAGTATTACGAGGAGTAGGAGTAGTTTAAGCGTAGTTGCAGAAGTTCGACAAATATGAAAGATGATGAATCGTTTGGATTGGGCGGTCCAAAAACCAGCCCTTCACAGTAGTTAAAAATAGGGGTAATTGTTGAAGTAAGGGCTATTTAGAGAATTAGTGGTATGATTAAAAAGAAGGGTTGTTTTGAAGTATTAAGAGAAGTAGGGGTAGTTTGAGCATAGGAGGGGTAGATCGACAAATATGAAAGATGATAAATCGTTTGGATTGGGTGCTGCAAAAAGCAACCCTTCGTAGTAGTAAAAAGATAGGGGTAATTGTTGGAAGTAAGGGCTATTTAGGGAATTACGGATACGATTAAAATGAAGGGCTATTTTGAAGTATTAAAATGAGTAGAGGTAGTTTAAGCATAGGTTTGATAGATCGACAAATGTGAAAGATGATGAAACGTTTAGATTGGATGCTACAAAAACCAACCCTTCACAGTAGTAAATAGACATGGAAATTGTTGGAAGTAAGGGCTATTTACAGAATTAGGGATAGGTTTAAAAAGAAGGGTTGTTTCATGAAGTATTAAGAGGAGTAGGGGTAGTTTAAGCATAGTAGGGGTAGATCGACAAATATGAAAGATGATGAATCATTTGGTTTGGGCGGTGCAAAAACCAATACTACACAGTAGTTAAAAATAGGGGTAATTGTTGGAAGTAAGGGCTATTTAGAAAATTAGTGGTACGATTACAAAGAAGGGTTGTTTTGAAGTATTAAGAGAAGTAGGGGTAGTTTAAGCATAGGACGGGTAGATCGACAAATTTGAAAAATGATGAATCGTCTAGATTGGGTGCTGCAAAAAGCAACCCTTCATTGTAGTAAAAAGAAAGGGGTTATTGTTGGAAGTAAGGGCTATTTAACGAATTAGGGTTACCATTAAAAAGAAGGGCTATTTTGAAGTATTAAGAGAAGTAGGGGTAGTGTAAGCATAGGAGTGGTAAATTTACAAATATGAAAGATGATGAATCGTTTGGATTGGGAGCTGCAAAAACCAACCCTTCACAGTAGTTAAAAGATAGGGGTAATTGTCAGAAGTAAGGGATATTTACAGAATTAAGGATTGGATTAAAAAGAAGGGCAGTTTTGTGAAGTATTAAGAGGAGTAGGGGTTGTTTAAGCATGGTAGGGGAAGAACAACAAATATGAAAGATGATGAATTTTTTAGATTGGGCGGTGCAAAAACCAACCCTTCACAGTAGTCAAAAATAGGGGTAATTGTTGGAAGTAAGGGCTATTTAGAGAATTAGTGGTACGATTAAAAATTAGTGCTGTTTTGAAGTATTAAGACAAGTAGGGGTAGTTTAAGCATAGGAGGGGTAGATCGACAAATATGAAAAATGATGAGTCATCTGGATTGGGTGCTGCAAAAACCAAACCTTCACAGTAGTAAAAAAGATAGGGGTTATTGTTGGAAGTAAGGGCTATTTAGAGAATTTGGGATACGATTAAAAAGAAGGGCTATTTTGAAGTATTAAGAGAAGTAGGCGTAGTTTAAGCATAGGAGAAGTAGATCGTCAAAAATGAAAAATGTTGAATCATTTAGATTGGATGTTGCAAAAACCAACCCTTCACAGTAGTTAAAAAATAGGGGTAATTGTTGGAAGTAAGGCCCATTTAGAGAATTGGTGGTACAAATAAAAAAAGGGTTGTTTTTAAGTATTAAGAGAAGTAGGGGTAGTTTAAGCATAGGATGGGTAGATCGACAAATATGAAAGATGATGAATCGTTTGGATTGGGTGCTGCAAAAACCAACCCTTCACGGTAGTAAAAAAATAGGGGTAATTGTTGGAAGTAAGGGCTATATAGAGAATTAGGGATACGATTAAAAAGACAGGCTATTTTGAAAATTAAAAGAAGTAGAGGTAGTTTAAGCATAGGTGGTGTTGATCGACAAATATGAAAGATGATGAATCGTTTGGATTGGGAGGTGCAAAAAAAAACCTTCACAATTGTTAAAAATAGGGGTAATTGTTGTAAGTAAGGGCTACTAAGAGAATTAGTGGTACGATTAAAAAGAAGGGCTTTTTTGAAGTATTAAGAGAAGTATGGGTTGTTTAAGCATAGGAGGGGTAGATCGACAAATATGAAAGATGATGAATCGTTTGGATTGGGTGCTGCAAATCCAACCCTTCACAGTAGCAAAAAGAAAGGGGTAATTTTTGGAAGTAAGGGATATTTAGAGAATTAGGGATAGGATTAAAAATAAGGGTTGTTCTGTGAAGTATTAAGAGGAGTAGGGGTAGTTTGAGCATAGTAGGGGTAGATCGACAAATATGAAAGATGATGAATCGTTTGGATTGGGCGGTGCAAAAACCAACCCTTCATAGTAGTTAAAAATAGGGATAATTGTTGGAAGTAAGGAATATTTAGAGAACTAGTGGTACGATTAAAAAGAAGGGTTGTTTTGAAGTATTAAGAGAAGTAGGGGTAGTTTAAGCATAGGATGGGAAGATCGAAAAATATGAAAGATGAGGAATCGTTTGGATTGGGCAGTGCAAAAACCAACCCTTCACAGTAGTTAACAATAGGGATAATTGTTGGAAGTAAGGGCTATTTAGAGAATTAGTGGTACGATTGAAAAGAAGGGTTGTTTTGAAATATTAAGAGAAGTAGGGGTAGTTTAAGTGTAGGATGGGTAGATCGACAAATATGGAAGATGATGAATCGTTTGGATTGGGTGCTGCAAATCCAACCCTTCACAGTAGTAAAAAGGAAGGGGTAATTTTTGGAAGTAAGGTATATTTAGAGAATTAGGGATACGACTAAAAAGAAGGGATATTTTGAAGTATTACGAGGAGTAGGGGTAGTTTAAGCATAATAGGGGTAGATGACAAATATGAAAGATGAAGAATCATTTGGATTAGGTGCTGCAAAAAACCAACCCTTCATAGTAGTTAAAAAATAGGGGTAATTTTTGGAAGTAAGGACTATTTAGAGAAATAGTGGTACGATTAAAAACAAGGGTTGTTTTGAAGTATTAAGAGAAGTAAGTGTAGTTTAAGCATAGGAGGGTAGGTCGACAATTATGAAAAATGATGAATCGTTTGGATTGGGTGCTGCAAAAACCAACCCTTCATAGTAGTAAAAAGATAGGGGTTATTATGGGAAGTAAGGGCTATATAGAGAATTGGGGATACGATTAAAAAGAAGGACTATTTTGAAGTATTAATAGAAGTAGGGGTAGTTTAAGCATAGGAGGGGTAGATCGACAAATATGAAAGATGATGAATCGTTTAGATTGGGTGTTGAAAAAACCAACCCTTCATAGTAGTTAAAAAATTGGAGTAATTGTTGGAATTAAGGGCTATTTAGAGAGTTAGTGGTACGATTAAAAAGAGGGGCTGTTTTGAAGTATTAAGAGAAGTAGGGGTAGTTTATGCATAAGAGGGGCAGATCTACAAATATGAAAGATGATGAATCGTTTGGATTGGGTGCTTCAAAAACCAACCCTTCATAGTAGTAAAAAGATAGGGATAATTGTTGGAAGCAAGGGATACTTAGAGAATTACAGATACGATTAAAATGAATGGCTATTTTGAAGTATTAAAATAAGTAGAGGTAGTTTAAGCATAAGTGAGGTAGATCGACAAATGTGAAAGATGATGAATCGTTTGGATTGGGTGCTGCAAAAAGCAACCCTTCACAGTAGTAAAAAGATAGGGGAAATTGTTGGAAGTAAGGACTATTTACAGAATTAGGGATAGGATTAAAAAGAAGTGTTGTTTTGTGAAGTATTAAGAGGAGTAGGGGTAGTTTAAGCATAGTAGGGGTAGATCGACAAATAGTAAAGATGATGAATCATTTGGATTGGGTGGTGCAAAAACCAACACTACACAGTTGTTAAAAATAGGGGTAATTGTTGGATGTAAGGGCTATTTAGAGAATTAGTGGTATGATTAAAAAGAAGGGTTGTTTTGAAGTATTAAGAGAAGTAGGGGTAGTTTGAGCATAGGAGGGGTAGATCGACAAATATGAAAGATGATAAATCGTTTGGATTGGGTGCTGCAAAAAGCAACCCTTCGTAGTAGTAAAAAGATAGGGGTAATTGTTGGAAGTAAGGGCTATTTAGGGAATTACGGATACGATTAAAATGAAGGGCTATTTTGAAGTATTAAAATGAGTAGAGGTAGTTTAAGCATAGGTTTGATAGATCGACAAATGTGAAAGATGATGAAACGTTTAGATTGGATGCTACAAAAACCAACCCTTCACAGTAGTAAATAGACATGGAAATTGTTGGAAGTAAGGGCTATTTACAGAATTAGGGATAGGTTTAAAAAGAAGGGTTGTTTCATGAAGTATTAAGAGGAGTAGGGGTAGTTTAAGCATAGTAGGGGTAGATCGACAAATATGAAAGATGATGAATCATTTGGTTTGGGCGGTGCAAAAACCAATACTACACAGTAGTTAAAAATAGGGGTAATTGTTGGAAGTAAGGGCTATTTAGAAAATTAGTGGTACGATTACAAAGAAGGGTTGTTTTGAAGTATTAAGAGAAGTAGGGGTAGTTTAAGCATAGGACGGGTAGATCGACAAATTTGAAAAATGATGAATCGTCTAGATTGGGTGCTGCAAAAAGCAACCCTTCATTGTAGTAAAAAGAAAGGGGTTATTGTTGGAAGTAAGGGCTATTTAACGAATTAGGGTTACCATTAAAAAGAAGGGCTATTTTGAAGTATTAAGAGAAGTAGGGGTAGTGTAAGCATAGGAGTGGTAAATTTACAAATATGAAAGATGATGAATCATTTGGATTGGGAGCTGCAAAAACCAACCCTTCACAGTAGTTAAAAGATAGGGGTAATTGTCAGAAGTAAGGGATATTTACAGAATTAAGGATTGGATTAAAAAGAAGGGCAGTTTTGTGAAGTATTAAGAGGAGTAGGGGTTGTTTAAGCATGGTAGGGGAAGAACAACAAATATGAAAGATGATGAATTTTTTAGATTGGGCGGTGCAAAAACCAACCCTTCACAGTAGTCAAAAATAGGGGTAATTGTTGGAAGTAAGGGCTATTTAGAGAATTAGTGGTACGATTAAAAATTAGTGCTGTTTTGAAGTATTAAGACAAGTAGGGGTAGTTTAAGCATAGGAGGGGTAGATCGACAAATATGAAAAATGATGAGTCATCTGGATTGGGTGCTGCAAAAACCAAACCTTCACAGTAGTAAAAAAGATAGGGGTTATTGTTGGAAGTAAGGGCTATTTAGAGAATTTGGGATACGATTAAAAAGAAGGGCTATTTTGAAGTATTAAGAGAAGTAGGCGTAGTTTAAGCATAGGAGAAGTAGATCGTCAAAAATGAAAAATGTTGAATCATTTAGATTGGATGTTGCAAAAACCAACCCTTCACAGTAGTTAAAAAATAGGGGTAATTGTTGGAAGTAAGGCCCATTTAGAGAATTGGTGGTACAAATAAAAAAAGGGTTGTTTTTAAGTATTAAGAGAAGTAGGGGTAGTTTAAGCATAGGATGGGTAGATCGACAAATATGAAAGACGATGAATCGTTTGGATTGGGTGCTGCAAAAACCAACCCTTCACGGTAGTAAAAAAATAGGGGTAATTGTTGGAAGTAAGGGCTATATAGAGAATTAGGGATACGATTAAAAAGACAGGCTATTTTGAAAATTAAAAGAAGTAGAGGTAGTTTAAGCATAGGTGGTGTTGATCGACAAATATGAAAGATGATGAATCGTTTGGATTGGGAGGTGCAAAAAAAAACCTTCACAATTGTTAAAAATAGGGGTAATTGTTGTAAGTAAGGGCTACTAAGAGAATTAGTGGTACGATTAAAAAGAAGGGCTTTTTTGAAGTATTAAGAGAAGTATGGGTTGTTTAAGCATAGGAGGGGTAGATCGACAAATATGAAAGATGATGAATCGTTTGGATTGGGTGCTGCAAATCCAACCCTTCACAGTAGCAAAAAGAAAGGGGTAATTTTTGGAAGTAAGGGATATTTAGAGAATTAGGGATAGGATTAAAAATAAGGGTTGTTTTGTGAAGTATTAAGAGGAGTAGGGGTAGTTTGAGCATAGTAGGGGTAGATCGACAAATATGAAAGATGATGAATCGTTTGGATTGGGCGGTGCAAAAACCAACCCTTCATAGTAGTTAAAAATAGGGATAATTGTTGGAAGTAAGGAATATTTAGAGAACTAGTGGTACGATTAAAAAGAAGGGTTGTTTTGAAGTATTAAGAGAAGTAGGGGTAGTTTAAGCATAGGATGGGAAGATCGAAAAATATGAAAGATGAGGAATCGTTTGGATTGGGCAGTGCAAAAACCAACCCTTCACAGTAGTTAACAATAGGGATAATTGTTGGAAGTAAGGGCTATTTAGAGAATTAGTGGTACGATTGAAAAGAAGGGTTGTTTTGAAATATTAAGAGAAGTAGGGGTAGTTTAAGTGTAGGATGGGTAGATCGACAAATATGGAAGATGATGAATCGTTTGGATTGGGTGCTGCAAATCCAACCCTTCACAGTAGTAAAAAGGAAGGGGTAATTTTTGGAAGTAAGGTATATTTAGAGAATTAGGGATACGACTAAAAAGAAGGGATATTTTGAAGTATTACGAGGAGTAGGGGTAGTTTAAGCATAATAGGGGTAGATGACAAATATGAAAGATGAAGAATCATTTGGATTAGGTGCTGCAAAAAACCAACCCTTCACAGTAGTTAAAAAATAGGGGTAATTCTTGGAAGTAAGGATTATTTAGAGAAATAGTGGTACGATTAAAAACAAGGGTTGTTTTGAAGTATTAAGAGAAGTAAGTGTAGTTTAAGCATATGAGGGGTAGGTCGACAATTATGAAAAATGATGAATCGTTTGGATTGGGTGCTGCAAAAACCAACCCTTCATAGTGGTAAAAAGATAGGGGTTATTATGGGAAGTAAGGGCTATATAGAGAATTGGGGATACGATTAAAAAGAAGGACTATTTTGAAGTATTAATAGAAGTAGGGGTAGTTTAAGCATAGGAGGGGTAGATCGACAAATATGAAAGATGATGAATCGTTTAGATTGGGTGTTGAAAAAACCAACCCTTCATAGTAGTTAAAAAATTGGAGTAATTGTTGGAATTAAGGGCTATTTAGAGAGTTAGTGGTACGATTAAAAAGAGGGGCTATTTTGAAGTATTAAGAGAAGTAGGGGTAGTTTATGCATAAGAGGGGCAGATCTACAAATATGAAAGATGATGAATCGTTTGGATTGGGTGCTACAAAAACCAACCCTTCATAGTAGTAAAAAGATAGGGATAATTGTTGGAAGCAAGGGATACTTAGAGAATTACAGATACGATTAAAATGAAGGGCTATTTTGAAGTATTAAAATAAGTAGAGGTAGTTTAAGCATAAGTGAGGTAGATCAACAAATGTGAAAGATGATGAATCGTTTGGATTGGGTGCTGCAAAAAGCAACCCTTCACAGTAGTAAAAAGATAGGGGAAATTGTTGGAAGTAAGGACTATTTACAGAATTAGGGATAGGATTAAAAAGAAGTGTTGTTTTGTGAAGTATTAAGAGGAGTAGGGGTAGTTTAAGCATAGTAGGGGTAGATCGACAAATAGTAAAGATGATGAATCATTTGGATTGGGTGGTGCAAAAACCAACACTACACAGTTGTTAAAAATAGGGGTAATTGTTGGATGTAAGGGCTATTTAGAGAATTAGTGGTACGATTAAAAAGAAGGGTTGTTTTGAAGTATTAAGAGAAGTAGGGGTAGTTTGAGCATAGGAGGGGTAGATCGACAAATATGAAAGATGATAAATCGTTTGGATTGGGTGCTACAAAAACCAACCCTTCATAGTAGTAAAAAGATAGGGGTAATTGTTGGAAGTAAGGGCTATTTAGAGAATTACGGATATGATTCAAATGAAGGGCTATTTTGAAGTATTAAAATGAGTAGAGGTAGTTTAAGCATAGGTTTGGTAGATCGACAAATGTGAAAGATGATGAAACGTTTAGATTGGATGCTACAAAAACCAACCCTTCACAGTAGTAAATAGACAGGGGAAATTGTTGGAAGTAAGGGCTATTTACAGAATTAGGGATAGGATTAAAAAGAAGGGTTGTTTCATGAAGTATTAAAAGGAGTAGGGGTAGTTTAAGCATAGTAGGGGTAGATCGACAAATATGAAAGATGATGAAACATTTGGTTTGGGTGGTGCAAAAATCAATACTACACAGTAGTTAAAAATAGGGGTAATTGTTGGAAGTAAGGGCGATTTAGAAAATTAGTGGTACGATTACAAAGAAGGGTTGTTTTGAAGTATTAAGAGAAGTAGGGGTAGTTTAATCATAGGACGGGTAGATCGACAAATTTGAAAAATGATGAATCGTCTGGATTAGGTGCTGCAAAAATCAACCCTTCATTGTAGTAAAAAGAAAGGGGTTATTATTGGAAGTAAGGGCTATTTAAATAATTAGGGTTACGATTAAAAAGAAGGGCTATTTTGAAGTATTAAGAGAAGTAGGGGTAGTGTAAGCATAGGAGTGGTAAATTTACAAATATGAAAGATGATGAATCATTTGGATTGGGAGCTGCAAAAACCAACCCTTCACAGTAGTAAAAAGATAGGGGTAGTTTTTGGAAGTAAGGGATATTTACAGCATTAAGGATTGGATTAAAAACAAGGGCAGTTTTGTGAAGTATTAAGAGGAGTAGGGGTAGTTTAAGCATGGTAGGGGAAGAACAACAAATATGAAAGATGATGAATTGTTTAGATTGGGCGGTGCAAAAACCAACCCTTCACAGTAGTCAAAAATAGGGGTAATTGTTGGAAGTAAGGGCTATTTAGAGAATTAGTGGTACGATTAAAAATTAGGGCTGTTTTGAAGTATTAAGACAAGTAGGGGTAGTTTAAGCATAGGAGGGGTAGATCGACAAATATGAAAAATGATGAGTCATCTGGATTGGGTAATTGTTGAAAGTAAGGGCTATTTAGAGAATTGGGGAGAGGATTAAAAAGAAGGGCTGTTTTGTGAAGTATTAAGAGGAGTAGTTGTAGTTTAAGCATAGTAGGGGTAGATCGACAAATATGAAAGATGATGAATCGTTTGGATTGGGTGCTGCAAAAACCAACCCTTCACGGTAGTAAAAAAATAGGGGTAATTGTTGGAAGTAAGGGCTATATAGAGAATTAGGGATACGATTAAAAAGATAGGCTATTTTGAACATTAAAAGAAGTAGAGGTAGTTTAAGCATAGGTGGTGTTGATCGACAAATATGAAAGATGATGAATCGTTTGGATTGGGCGGTGCAAAAAAAACACCTTCACAGTTGTTAAAAATAGGGGTAATTGTTGTAAGTAAGGGCTATTAAGAGAATTAGTGGTACGATTAAAAAGAAGGGCTTTTTTGAAGTATTAAGAGAAGTATGGGTTGTTTAAGCATAGGAGGGGTAGATCGACAAATATGAAAGATGATGAATCGTTTGGATTGGGTGCTGCAAATCCAACCCTTCACAGTAGCAAAAAGAAAGGGGTAATTTTTGGAAGTAAGGGATATTTAGAGAATTAGGGATAGGATTAAAAATAAGGGTTGTTTTGTGAAGTATTAAGAGGAGTAGGGTAGTTTGAGCATAGTAGGGGTAGATCGACAAATATGAAAGATGATGAATCGTTTGGATTGGGCGGTGCAAAAACCAACCCTTCATAGTAGTTAAAAATAGGGATAATTGTTGGAAGTAAGGAATATTTAGAGAATTAGTGGTACGATTAAAAAGAAGGGTTGTTTTGAAGTATTAAGAGAAGTAGGGGTAGTTTAAGCATAGGATGGGAAGATTGAAAAATATGAAAGATGAGGAATCGCTTGGATTGGGCGGTGCAAAAACCAACCCTTCACAGTAGTTAACAATAGGGATAATTGTTGGAAGTAAGGGCTATTTAGAGAATTAGTGGTACGATTGAAAAGAAGGGTTGTTTTGAAATATTAAGAGAAGTAGGGGTAGTTTAAGTGTAGGATGGGTAGATCGACAAATATGGAAGATGATGAATCGTTTGGATTGGGTGCTGCAAATCCAACCCTTCATAGTAGTAAAAAGGAAGGGGTAATTGTTGGAAGTAAGGTGGATTTAGAGAATTAGGGATACGATTAAAAAGAAGGGATATTTTGAAGTATTACGAGGAGTAGGGGTAGTTTAAGCATAATAGGGGTAGATGACAAATATGAAAGATGAAGAATCGTTTGGATTAGGTGCTGCAAAAAACCAACCCTTCACAGTAGTTAAAAAATAGGGGTAATTCTTGGAAGTAAGGATTATTTAGAGAAATAGTGGTACGATTAAAAACAAGGGTTGTTTTGAAGTATTAAGAGAAGTAAGTGTAGTTTAAGCATATGAGGGGTAGGTCGACAATTATGAAAAATGATGAATCGTTTGGATTGGGTGCTGCAAAAACCAACCCTTCATAGTGGTAAAAAGATAGGGGTTATTATGGGAAGTAAGGGCTATATAGAGAATTGGGGATACGATTAAAAAGATGGACTATTTTGAAGTATTAATAGAAGTAGGGATAGTTTAAGCATAGGAGGGGTAGATCGAAAAATATGAAAGATGATGAATCGTTTAGATTGGGTGTTGAAAAAACCCACCCTTCACAGTAGTTAAAAAATTGGAGTAATTGTTGGAATTAAGGGCTATTTACAGAGTTAGTGGTACGATTAAAAAGAGGGGCTGTTTTGAAGTATTAACAGAAGTAGGGGTAGTTTATGCATAGGAGGGGCAGATCTACAAATATGAAAGATGATGAATCGTTTGGATTAGGTGCTACAAAAACCAACCCTTCATAGTAGTAAAAAGATAGGGATAATTGTTGGAAGCAAGGGATACTTAGAGAATTACAGATAAGATTAAAATGAAGGGCTATTTTGAAGAATTAAAATAAGTAGAGGTAGTTTAAGCATAAGTCGGGTAGATCGACAAATGTGAAAGATGACGAATCGTTTGGATTGGGTGCTGCAAAAAGCAACCCTTCACAGTAGTAAAAAGATAGGGGAAATTCTTGGAAGTAAGGACTATTTACAGAATTATGGATAGGATTAAAAAGAAGTGTTGTTTTGTGAAGTATTAAGAGGAGTAGGGGTAGTTTAAGCATAGTAGGGGTAGATCGACAAATAGTAAAGATGATGAATCATTTGGATTGGGCGGTGCAAAAACCAACACTACACAGTTGTTAAAAATAGGGGTAATTTTTGGATGTAAGGGCTATTTAGAGAATTAGTGGTACGATTAAAAAGATGGGTTGTTTTGAAGTATTAAGAGAAGTAGGGGTAGCTTAAGCGTAGGAGGGTTAGATCGACAAATATGAAAAACGATGAATCGTTTGGATTGGGTGTTGCAAAAACCAACCCTTCATTGTTGTAAAAAGTTAGGGGTTATTGTTGGAAGTAAGGTCTATTTAGAGAATTAGGGTTACGATTAAAAATAAGCACTATTTTGAAGTATTAAGAGAAGTAGTGGTAGTTTAATCACAGGTAAGGTAGATCAACAAATATGAAAGATGATGAATCGTTTGGATTGGGTGCTGCAAAACCCAACCCTTTAATGTAGTAAAAAGATAGGGGTAATTGTTGGAAGTAAGGGTTATTTACATAATTAGGGATAGGATTAAAAAGAAGGGCTGTTTTGTGAAGTATTACGGGGAGTAGGGGTAGTTTAAGCATAGTTGCGGAAGATCGACAAATATGAAAGATGATGAATCGTTTGGATTGGGCGGTCCAAAAACCAGCCCTTCACAGTAGTTAAAAATTGGGGTAATTGTTGGAAGTAAGGGATATTTATAGAATTAGTGGTACGATTAAAAAGAAGGGTTGTTTTGAAGTATTAAGAGAAGTAGGGGTAGTTTGAGCATAGGAGGGGTAGATCGACAAATATGAAAGATGATAAATCGTTTGGATTGGGTGCTACAAAAACCAACCCTTCATAGTAGTAAAAAGATAGGGGTAATTGTTGGAAGTAAGGGCTATTTAGAGAATTACGGATACGATTAAAATGAAGGGCTATTTTGAAGTATTAAAATGAGTAGAGGAAGTTTAAGCATAGGTTTGGTAGATCGACAAATGTGAAAGATGATGAAACGTTTAGATTGGATGCTACAAAAACCAACCCTTCACAGTAGTAAATAGACAGGGGAAATTGTTGGAAGTAAGGGCTATTTACAGAATTAGGGACAGGATTAAAAAGAAGGGCTGTTTCATGAAGTATTAAGAGGAGTAGGGGTAGTTTAAGCATAGTAGGGGTAGATCGACAAATATGAAAGATGATGAATCATTTGGTTTGGGCAGTGCAAAAACCAACACTACACAGTAGTTAAAAATAGGGGTAATTGTTGGAAGTAAGGGCTATTTAGAAAGTTAGTGGTACGATTACAAAGAAGGGTTGTTTTGAAGTATTAAGAGAAGTAGGGGTAGTTTAAGCATAGGACAGGTAGATCGACAAATATGAAAAATGATGAATCATCTGGATTGGGTGCTGCAAAAAGCAACCCTTCATTGTAGTAAAAAGAAAGGGGTTATTGTTGGAAGTAAGGGCTATTTAGAGAATTTGGGTTACGATTAAAAAGAACGGCTATTTTGAAGTATTAAGAGAAGTAGGGGTAGTGTAAGCATAGGAGTGGTAAATTTACAAATATGAAAGATGATGAATTGTTTAGATTGGGTGCTGCAAAAACCAACCCTTCACAGTAGTAAAAAGATAGGGGTAATTGTTGGAAGTAAGGGATATTTACAGAATTAAGGATTGGATTAAAAACAAGGGCTGTTTTGTGAAGTATTAAGAGGAGTAGGGGTAGTTTAAGCATAGTAGGGGAATAACAACAAATATGAAAGATGATGAATTGTTTAGATTGGGCGGTGCAAAAACCAACCCTTCACAGTAGTCAAAAATAGGGGTAATTGTTGGAAGTAAGGGCTATTTAGAGAATTAGTGGTACGATTAAAAATAAGGGCTGTTTTGAAGTATTAAGACAAGTAGGGGTAGTTTAAGCATAGGAGGGGTAGATGGACAAATATGAAAAATAATGAGTCATCTGGATTGGGTGCTGCAAAAAGCAAACCTTCACAGTAGTAAAAAGATAGGGGTAATTGCTGGAAGTAAGGGCTATTTAGAGAATTTGGGATACAATTAAAAAGAAGGGCTATTTTGAAGTATTAAGAGAAGTAGGGGTAGTTAAAGCATAGGAGAAGTAGATCGTCAAAAATGAAAGATGTTGAATCATTTAGATTGGATGTTGCAAAAACCAACCCTTCAAAGTAGTTAAAAAATAGGGGTAATTGTTGGAAGTAAGGGACATTTAGAGAATTAGTGCTACAAATAAAAACAAGGGCTGTTTTTAAATATTAAGAGAAGTAGGTGTAGTTTAAGCATAGGATGGGTAGATCGACAAATATGAAAGATGATGAATCGTTTGGATCGGGTGCTGAAAAAACCAACCCTTCACGGTAGTAAAAAATTAGGGGTAATTGTTGGAAGTAAGGGCTATATAGAGAATTAGGGATACGATTAAAAAGACAGGCTATTTTGAGTATTAAAAGAAGTAGAGGTAGTTTAAGCATAGGTGGTGTTGATCGACAAATATGAAAGATGATGAATAGTTTGGACAGGGCGATGCAAAAAAAAACCTTCACAGTTGTTAAAAATAGGGGTAATTGCTGTAACTAAGGGCTATTAAGAGAATTAGTGGTACGATTGAAAAGAAGGGCTTTTTTGAAGTATTAAGAGAAGTATGGGCTGTTTAAGCATAGGAGGGGTAGATCGACAAATATGAAAGATGATGAATCGTTTGGATTGGGTGCTGCAAATCCAACCATTCACAGTAGTAAAAAGAAAGGGGTAATTTTTGGAAGTAAGGGATATTTAGAGAATTAGGGATAGGATTAAAAATAAGGGTTGTTTTGTGAAGTATTAAGAGGAGTAGGGGTAGTTTGAGCATAGTAGGGGTAGATCGACAAATATGAAAGATGATGAATCGTTTGGATTGGGCGGTGCAAAAACCAACCCTTCACAGTAGTTAAAAATAGGGATAATTGTTGGAAGTAAGGAATATTTAGAGAATTAGTGGTACGATTAAAAAGAAGGGTTGTTTTGAAGTATTAAGAGAAGTAGTTGTAGTTTAAGCATAGGATGGGTAGATCGAAAAATATGAAAGATGAGGAATCGTTTGGATTGGGCGGTGCAAAAACCAACCCTTCACAGTAGTTAACAATAGGGATAATTGTTGGAAGTAAGGGCTATTTAGAGAATTAGTGGTACGATTAAAAAGAAGGGTTGTTTTGAAGTATTAAGAGAAGTAGGGGTAGTTTTAGTGTAGGATTGGTAGATCGACAAATATGGAAGATGATGAATCGTTTGGATTGGGTGCTGCAAATCCAACCCTTCACAATAGTAAAAAGGAAGGGGTAATTGTTGGAAGTAAGGTATATTTAGAGAATTAGGGATACGATTAAAAAGAAGGGATATTTTGAAGTATTACGAGGAGTAGGGGTAGTTTAAGCATAATAGGGGTAGATCGACAAATATGAAAGATGATGAATAGTTTGGATTGAGTGCTGCAAAAACCGACCATTCACAGAAGTAAAAAATAGAGGTAATTGTTGGAATTAAGGGCTATTTACAGAATTAGGGATAGGATTAAAAACAAGGTTTGTTTTGTGAAGTATTAAGTGGAGTCGGGGTAGTTTAAGCATAGTAGGCGTAGATCGACAAACATGAAAGATGATGAATCATTTGGATTGGGTGCTGCAAAAACCAACCCTTCACAATAGTATAAAGAAAGGGGTAATTTTTGGAAGTTAGGGCTGTTTAGGGAAATAGGGATATGATGAAAAAGAAGGGCTATTTTGAAGTATTAAGAGAAGTAGGGGTAGTTTAAGCATAGGAGGGGTAGATCGGCAAATATGAAAGATGATGAATCGTTCGGATTGGGTGCTGCAAAAACCAACCCTTCACATTAGTAAATAGATAGGGGTAATTGTTGAAAGTAAGGGCTATTTAGAGAATTGGGGAGAGGATTAAAAAGAAGGGCTGTTTTGTGAAGTATTAAGAGGAGTAGTTGTAGTTTAAGCATAGTAGGGGTAGATCGACAAATATGAAACATGAAGAATCGTTTGGATTGGGAGCTGCAAAAAACCAACCCTTCACAGTAGTTAAAAAATAGGGGTAATTCTTGGAAGTAAGGGCTATTTAGAGAATTAGTGGTACGATTAAAAACAAGGGTTGTTCCGAAGTATTAAGAGAAGTAGGGGTAGTTTAAGCATAGGATGGGTAGATCGACAAATATGAAAAATGATGAGTCATTTGGATTGGGTGTTGCAAAAACCAACCCTTCATTGTAGTAAAAAGATAGGGGTTACTGTTGGAAGTAAGGGCTATTTAGAGAATCAGGGTTACGATTCAAAAGAACGGCTATTTTGAAGTATTAAGAGAAGTAGGGGTAGTTTAAGCATAGGAGGGGTAGATCGACAAATATGAAAGATGATGAATCGTTTAGATTGTGTGTTGAAAAAACCAACCCTTCACAGTAGTTGAAAAATAGGAGTAATTGTTAAAAGTAAGTGCTATTTAGAGAATTAGTGGTGTGATTAAAATGAAGGGCTGTTTTGATGTATTAAGAGAAGTAGGGGAAGTTTAAGCATAAGTGAGGTAGATCGACAAGTATGGAAGATGATGAATCGTTTGGATTGGGTGATGCAAAAACCGACCCTTCGCAGTAGTAAAAAGATAGGGGTAATTGTTGGAAGTAAGGGTTATTTACAAAACTAGGGATAGGATTAAAAAGAAGGGCTGTTTTGTGAAGTATTAAGAGGAGTAGGGGTAGTTTAAGCATAGTAAGGGTAGATCGACAAATATGAAAGATGATGAATCGTTTGGATTGGGTGCTGCAAATCCAACCCTTCACAGTAGTAAAAAGAAAGGGGTAATTTTTGGAAGCAAAGGACATTTAGAGAATTAGGGATAAGGTTAAAAATAAGGGTTGTTTTGCGAAATATTAAGAGTAGTAGGGGTAGTTTAAGCATAGTAGGGGTAGATCGAAAAATATGAAAGATGATGAATCGTTTGGATTGCGTGGTGAAAAAACCAACCCTTCACAATAGTTAAAAATAGGGATAATTGTTGGAAGTAAGGGCTATTTAGAGAATTTGTGGTACGATTAAAAAGAAGGGTTGTTTTGAAGTATTAAGAGAAGTAGGGGTAGTTTAAGCATAGGATGGGTAGATCGACAAATATGGAAGATGATGAATCGTTTGGATTGGGTGCTGCAAATCCAACCCTTTACAGTAGTAAAAAGAAAGGGGTAATTGTTTGAAGTATGGGATATTTAGAGAATTAGGGATACGATTAAAAAGAAGGGATATTTTGAAGTATTACGAGGAGTAGGGGTAGTTTAAGCATAATAGGGGTAGATCGACAAATATGAAAGATGATGAATCGTTTGGATTGAGTGCTGCAAAAACCAACCCTTCACAGAAGTTAAAAAAAGAGGCCATTTTTGGAAGTAAGGGCTATTTATAGAATTAGTGGTACGATTAAAAAGAAAGGATGTTTTGAACTATTAAGAGAAGTGGGAGTAGCTTAAACATAGTAGGCGTAGATCGACAAACGTGAAAGATGATGAATCATTTGTATTGGGTGCTGCAAAAGCCAACCCTTCACAATAGTAAAAAGGAAGGGGTAATTTTTGGAAGTAAGGTCGATTTAAAGAATTAGGGATACAGTTAAAAAGAAGGGAAATTTTAAAGTATTAAGAGAAGTAGGGCTAGTTTAAGCATAGGTGGGGTAGATCGGCAAATATGAAAGCTGATGAATCATTTGGATTGGGTGCTGCAAAAACCAACCCTTCATAGTAGTAGATAGATAGGGGTAATTGTTGAAAGTAAGGGCTATTTAGAGAATTGGGGAGAGGATTAAAAAGAAGGGCTGTTTTGTGAAGTATTAATAGGAGTAGGGGTAGTTTAAGCATAGTAGGGGTAGATCGACAAATATGAAAGATGAAGAATCATTTGGATTGGGAGCTGCCAAAAACCAACCCTTCACAGTCGTTAAAAAATAGGGGTAATTCTTGGAAGTAAGGCCTATTTAGAGAATTAGTGGTACGATTAAAAACAAGGGTTGTTTTGAAGTATTAAGAGAAGTATGTGTAGTTTAAGCATAGGAGGGGTAGATCGACAAATATGAAAAATGATGAGTCAGTTGGATTGGGTGCTACAAAAACCTACCCTTCATTGTAGTAAAAAGATAGGGGTTACTGTTGGAAGTAAGGGCTATTTAGAGAATTATGGTTACGATTAAAAAGAAGGGCAATTTTGAAGTATTAAGAGAAGTAGGGGTAGTTTAAGCATAGGAGGGGTAGATCGACAAATATGAAAGATGATGAATCGTTTAGATTGGGTGTTGAAAAAACCAACCCTTCACAGTAGTCGAAAAATAGGAATAATTGTTGGAAGTAAGCAATATTTAGAGAATTAGTGGTGTGATTAAAAAGATGGGTTGTTTTGAAGTATTAAGAGAAGTAGGGGTAGTTTAAGCATAGTAGGAGTAGATCGACAAATATGAAAGATGATGAATCGTTTGGATTGGGTGCAGCAAAAAACCAACCCTTCATAGTAGTTAAAAATAGGGGTGATTCTTGGAAATAAGGGCTATTTAGAGAATTAGTGGTACGATTAAAAACAAGGGTTGTTTTGAAGTATTAAGAGAAGTAGGGGTAGTTTAAGTATAGAAGAGGTAGAACGACAAATATGAAAAATGATGAATCGTTTGGATTGGGTACTGCAAAAACCAACCCTACACAGTAGTAAAAAGATAGGGGTAATTGTTGGAAGTAAGAGTTATTTAAAGAATTAAGGATAGGATTAAAAAGAAGGGCTGTTTTGTGAAGTATTAAGAGGAGTAGGGCTAGTTTAAGCATAGGAGGGGTAGATCGGCAAATATGAAAGATGATGAATCGTTTGGATTGGGTGCTGCAAAAAACAACCCTTCACAGTAGTAAATAGATAGGGGTAATTGTTGAAAGAAAGGACTATTTAGAGAATTGGGGAGAGGATTAAAAAGAAGGGCTGTTTTGTGAAGTATTAAGAGGAGTAAGGGTAGTTTAAGCATGGTAGGGGTAGATCGACAAATATGAAAGATGAAGAATCGTTTGGATTGGGAGATGCCAAAAACCAACCCTTCACAGTAGTTAAAAAATGTGGGTAATTCTTGGAAGTAAGGGCTATTTAGAGAATTAGTGGTACGATTAAAAACAAGGGTTGTTTTGAAGTATTAAGAGAAGTAGGGGTAGTTTAATCATAGGAGGGGTAGATCGACAAATATGAAAAATGATGAATCGTTTGGATTGGGTGCTGCAAAAACCAACCCTTCATTGTAGTAAAAAGATAGGCGTTATTGTTGGAAGTAAGGGCTATTTAGAGAATTAGGGTTACGATTAAAAAGAAGGGCTATTTTGAAGTATTAGGAGAAGTAGGGGTAGTTTAAGCATAGGAGGGGTAGATCGACAAATATGAAAGATGATGAATCGTTTAGATTGGGCGGTGCAAAAACCAACCCTTCGCAGTAGTTAAAAATAGGAGTAATTGATGGAAGTAAGGGATATTTAGAGAATTAGTGGTGCGATTAAAAAGAAGGGTTGTTTTGAAGTATTAAGAGAAGTAGGGGTAGTTTAAGCATCGGAGGGTTTGATCGACAAATATGAAAGATGATGAATCGTTTGGATTGGGTGCTGCAAAAACCAACCCTTCACAGTAGTACAAAGATAGGGGTAATTGTTGGAAGTAAAGGTTATTTACAGAATTAAGGATTGGATTAAAAAGAAGGGCTTTTTTGTGAAGTATTAGGAGGAGTTGGGGTAGTTTAAGCATAGTAGGGGAAGATCGACAAATATGAAAGATGATGAATCGTTTAGATTGGGCAGTGCAAAAACCAACATTTCACAGTAGTTAAAAATAGGGGTAATTGTTGGAAGTAAGCGCTATTTAGAGAATTAGTGGTACGATTAAAAAGAAGAGCTGTTTTGAATTATTAAGAGAAGTAGGGGTAGTATGAGCATAGGAGGGGTAGATCGACAAATACGAACGATAATGAATCGTTTGGATTGGGTGCTACAAATCCAACCCTTCACAGTAGTAAAAAGAAAGTGGTAAATGTTGGAAGTAAGGGATATATAGAGAATTAGGGACACGACTAAAAAGAAGGCATGTTTTGAAGTATTAAGAGGAGTAGGGGTAGTTTAAGAATAATAAGGGCAGATCGACAAATATGAAAGATGATGAATCGTTTGGATTGAGTGCTGCAAAAACCAACCCTTCACAGAAGTTAAAAAAAAGAGGTAATTGTTGGAAGTAAGGGCTATTTAGAGAATTAGTGGTACGATTAAAAAGAAGGGTTGTTTTGAAGTATTAAGAGAAGTAGGGATAGTTCAAGCATAGTAGGGGTAGATCGACGAATATGAAAGATGATGAATTATTTGGATTGGGTGCTGCAAAAACCAACCCTTCACAGTAGTAAAAAGAAAGGGGAAATTTTTGGAAGTAAGTGCTATTTAGAGAATCAGGGATATGATTAAAAAGAAGGGATATTTTGAAGTATTAAGAGAAGTAGGGCTAGTTTAAGCATAGGAGGGGTAGATCAGCAAATATGAAAGATTATGAATCGTTTGTATTGGGTGCTGGAAAAACCAACCCTTCCCAGTAGTAAATAGATAGGGGTAATTGTTGAAAGTAAGGGCTATTTAGAGAATTGGGGTTCGGATTAAAAAGAAGGGCTATTTTGTGAAGTATTAAGAGGAGTAGGGGTAGTTTAAACATAGTAGGGGTAGGTCGACAAATAAGAAAGATGATGAATCGTTTGGATTGGGTGCTGCAAAAAACAACCCTTCACAATAGTTAAAAAATAGGGGTGACTCTTGGAAGTAAGGGCTATTTAGAGAATTAGTGGTACGATTAAAAACACGATTAAAAAATAGGGGTGACTCTTGGAAGTAAGAGCTATTTCGAGCGAAGGGCCGTGCTTTGTGCATAGGAAAATTGGCCATTTCGTTGAAATCACTATTCTTGTAATTGTTGGATGTAAGGGCTATTAAGTGAATTAGGGGTAGGATTAAAAAGTAGGGTTGTTTTGAAGTATTAAGAGAAGTAGGGGTAGTTTAAGGATAGGAGGGGTTGAACGACAAATATGAAAAATGATGTGTCGTTTGGATTGGATGCTGCAAAAACCAACCCTTCATTGTATTAAAAAGATAGGGTTTATTGTTGGAAGTAAGGGCTATTTAGAGAAATAGGGATACGATTAAAAAGAAGGGCTATTTCAAAGTATTAAGAGAAGTAGGGGTAGTTTAAGCATAGGAGGGGTAGGTCGACAAATATGAAAGATGATGAATCGTTTAGATTGGGTGTCGAAAAAACCAACCCTTCACAGTAGTTAAAAAATAGTAGTAACAGTTGGAAGTAAGGGCTATTTAGAGAATTAGTGGTGCGATTAAAAAGAAGGGTTGTTTTGAAGTATTAAGAGAAGTAGGGGTAGTTTAAGCATGGAAGGGTTAGATCGAAAAATATGAAAGATGATGAATCGTTTGGATTGGTTGCTGCAAAAACCAACCCTTTAAAGTAATAAGAAGATAGGGGTAATTGTTGGAAGTAAGGGCTATTTAGATAATTAGGGATACGGTTAAAAAGAAGTGCTATTCTGAAGTATTAAAAGAAGTAGAGGTGGTTTAAGCATAGGTGAGGTAAATCGACAAATATGAAAGATGATGAATCGTTTAGATTAGGTGCTGCAAAAAACAACCCTTCACAGTAGTAAAAACATAGGGGTAATTGTCGGAAGTAAGGGTTATTTACAGAATTAGGGAAAGGATTAAAAATAAGGGCTGTTTTGTGAAGTATTAAGAGGAATAGGGGTAGTTTAAGCATAGGTGGGCTTGATCGACAAATATCAAAGATGATGAATCGTTTGGATTGGGCAGTGCAAAAAAAAAACCTTCACATTTGTTAAAAAAAGGGGTAATTGTTGGAAGTAACGGCTATTAAGAGAATTAGTGGTATGATTGAAAAGAAGGGTTGTTTTGAAGTATTAAGAGAAGTATGGGTTATTTAAGCATAGGAGGGGTAGATCGACAAATATGAAAGATGATGAATCGTTTGGATTGGGTGCTGCAAATCCAACCCTTCACAGTAGTAAAAAGAAAAGGGTAATTTTTGGAAGTAAGGTATATTTAGAGAACAAAGGATAGGATTAAAAATAAGGGTTGTTTTGTGAAGTATTAAGAGGAGTAGGGGTAGTTTAAGCATAGTAGGGAAGATAGACAAATATGAAAGATGTTGAATCGTTTGGATTGGGCGGTGCGAAAACCAGCCCTTCACAGTAGTTAAAAATAGGGGTAATTGTAGGAATTAAGGGCTATTTAGAGAATTATTGGTACGATTAAAAAGAAGGGCTGTTTTGAAGTATTAGGAGAAGTAGGGGTAGTTTGAGCATAAAAGGGATAGATCGACAAATATGATAGACGATGAATCGTTTTGATTGGGTGATGCAAATCCAACCCTTCACAGTAGTAAAAAGAAAGGGGTAATTGTTTGAAGTAAGAACTATTTAGAGAATTAGGGATACGATTAAAAAGAAGGGTTATTTTGAAGTATAAGAGGAGTAGGGATAGTCTAAGCATAATAGGGGTAGATCGACAAATATGAAAGATGATGAATCTTTTTGATTGGGTGCTGCAAAAACCAACCCTTCACAGCAGTAAAAATATAGGGGTAATTGTTGGAAGTAAGGGCTATATAGGGAATTAGGGATACGATTAAAAAGACAGGCTATTTTGTAGTACTAAAAGAAGTAGAGGTAGTTTAAGCATAGGTGGGCTTGATCGACAAATATGAAAAATGATGAATCGTTTGGATTGGGCAGGGCAAAAAAAAAAAAAAAAAACTTCACTGTTGTTAAAAAAGGGGTAATTCTTGGAAGTAAGGGCAATTAAGAGAATTAGTGGTACGATTAAAAAGAAGGGCCGTTTTGAAATATTAAGAGAAGTATGGGTTATTTAAGCATAGGAGGGGTAGATCGACAAATATGAAAGATGATGAATCGTTTGGATAGGGTGTTGCAAATCCAACCCTTCACAGTGGTAAAAAGAAAGGGGTAGTTTTTGGAATTAAGGGATATTTAGAGAACTAAGGATAGGATTAAAAATAAGGGTTGTTTTGTGAAGTATTAAGAGGAGTAGGGGTAGTTTAATCATAGTAGGGGTAGATCGACAAATATGAAAATGATGAATCATTTGGATTGTGCGGTGCAAAAAACCAACCCTTCACAGTAGTTAAAAATAGGGATAATTATTGGAAGTAAGGGCAATTTAGAGAATTAGTGATACGATTAAAAAGAACGGTTGTTTTGAAGTATTAAGAAAAGTAGTGGTAGTTTACGCATAGGATGGGTAGATCGGCAAATATGGAAGATGATGAATCGTTTAAATTGGGTGCGGCAAATCCAACCCTTTATAGTAGTAAAAAGAAAGGGGTAATTGTTGGAAGTAAGGGATTTTAGAGAATTAGGGATACGATTAAAAAGAAGGGTTATTTTGAAGTATTACGAGGAGTAGGGGTAGTTTAAGCATAATAGGGGTAGATCGACAAATATGAAAGATGATGAATCATTTGGATTGAGTGCTGCAAAAACCAACCCTTCACAGAAGTTAAACAAAGAGGTAATTGTTGGAAATAAGGGCTATTTAGAGAATTAGTGGTACGATTAAAAAGAAGGGATGCTTTGAACTATTAAGAGAAGTAGGGGTAGATTAAGCATTGTAGGCGTAGATCGACAAACATGAAAGATGATGAATCATTTGGATCGGGTGCTGCAAAAACCAACCCTCTACAATAGTAAAAAGAAAGGGGTAATATTTGGAAATCAGGGCTATTTAGAGAATTAGGGATACAATTAAAAAGAAGGGATGTTTTGAAGTATTAAGAGAAGTAGGTCTAGTTTAAGCATAGGAGGGGTAGATCAGCAAATATGAAAGATAATGAATCGTTTGGATTGGGTGCTTCCAAAACCAACCCTTCACAGTAGTAAATAGATAGGGGTAATTGTTGAAAGTAAGGGCTATTTAGAGAATTGGGGAGAGGATTAAAAAGAAGGGCAGTTTGGTGAAGTATTAAGAGGAGTAGGGGTAGTTTAAGCATAGTAGGGGTAGATCAACAAATATGAAAGATGAAAAATCGTTTGGATTGGGAGCTGCAAAAAACCAACCCTTCACAGTTGTTAAAAAATAGGGGTAATTCTTGGAAGTAAGGGCTGTTTAGAGAATTAGTGGTACGATTAAAAACAAGGGTTGTTTTGAAGAATTAAGAGAAGTAGGGGTAGTTTAAGCATAGGAGGGGTAGATCGACAAATATGAAAAATGATGAATCGTTTAGATTGGGTGTTGAAAAAGCCAACCCTTCATAGTAGTTGAAAATAGGAGTAATTGTTGGAAGTTAGGGATATTTAGAGAATTAATGGTACGATTAAAAAGAAGGTCTGTTTTGAAGTATTAAGAGAAGTAGGGGTAGTTTAAGCATAGGAGGGTTAGATCGACAAATATGAAAGATGATGAATAGTTTGGATTGGGTGCTGCAAAATCCAGCCCTTCACAGTATTAAAAAGATAGGGGTGATTGTTGGAAGTAAGGGCTATTTAGAGAATTAGGGTAACGATTAAAAAGAAGGGCTGTTTCGAAATATTAAAAGAAGTAGAGGTAGTTTAAGCATAGGTGGGGTAGATCGACAAATATGAAAGATGATAAATCGTTTGGATTGGGTGTTGCAAAAACCAACCCTTCACAGTAGTAAAAAGATAGGGGTAATTGTTGGAAGTAAGGGTTATTTACAGAATTAAGGATAGGATTAAAAAGAAGGGCTGTTTTGTGAAGTATTATGAGGAGTAGGGGTAGTTTAAGCATAGTAGGGGAAGATCGACAAATATGAAAGATGATGAATCGTTTAGATTGGGCGGTGCAAAAACCAACCCTTCACAGTAGTTAAAAATTGGGGTAATTGTTGGTAGTAAGGGCTATTTAGAGAATTAGCGGTACGATTAAAAAGAAGGGTTGTTTTGAAATATTAAGAGTAGTAGGGTAGTTTGAGCATTGGAGGGGTAGATCGACAAATATGAAAGATGATGAATCATTTGGATTGGGTGCTGCAAATCCAACCCTTCACTATAGTAAAAATAAAGGGGTAATTGTTGGAAGTAAGGGATATTTAGAGAATTAGGGACACGATTAAAAAGAAGGGATATTTTGTAGTATTAAGTGGCGTAGGGGTAGTTTAAGCATAACAAGGGTAGATCGACAAATATGAAAGATGATAAATTGTTTGGATTGAGTGCTGCAAAAACCAACAATTCACAGAAGTTAAAAAAAGAGGTAATTGTTGGAAGTAAGGGCTATTTAGGGAATTAGTGGTACGATTAAAAAGAAGGGTTGTTTTGAAGTATTAAGAGAAGTAGGGGTAGTTTAAGCATAGTAGGGGTAGATCGACAAATATGAAAGGCGATGAATCATTTGGATTGGGTGCTGCAAAAACCAACCCTTTACAGTAGTAAAAAGAAAGGGGTAATTTTTGGAAGTAATTGCTATTTAAAGAATCAGGGATATGATTAAAAAGAAGGGATATTTTGAAGTATTAAGAGAAGTAGGGCTAGTTTAAGCATAGGAGGGGTAGATCGGCAAATATGAAAGATGATGAATCGTTTGGATTGGGTGCTGGAAAAACCAACCCTTCACGTTAGTAAATAGATAGGGGTAATTATTGAAAGTAAGGGCTATTTAGAGAATTGGGGATAGGATTAAAAAGAAGGGCTGTTTTGTGAACTATTAGGAGGAGTAAGGGTAGTTTAAGCATGGTAGGGGTAGATCGACAAATATGAAAGATGATGAATCATTTGGATTGGGTGCTGCGAAAAACGAACCCTTCACAGTAACTAAAAAATAGTGGTGATTTTTGGAAGTAACGGCTATTTAGAGAATTAGTGGTACGATTAAAAACAAGGGTTGTTTTGAAGTATTAAGAGAAGTAGGTGTAATTTAAGCATAGGTGGTGTAGATCGACAAATATGAAAAATGATGAATCGTTTGGATTGGGTGCTACAAAAACAAACCCTTCATAGTAGTAAAAAGATAGGGGTTATTATGGGAAGTAAGGGCTATATAGAGAATTAGGGATACGATTAAAAAAAGGACTATTTTGAAGTATTAGTAGAAGTTGGGGTAGTTTAAGCATAGGAGGGGTAGAACGACAAATATGAAAGATGATGAATCGTTTAGATTGGGTGTTGAAAAAACCAACCCTTCACAGTTGTTAAAAAATTGGAGTAATTGTTGGAAGTACTGGCTATTTAGAGAATTAGTGGTACGATTAAGAAGAAGGGTTGTTTTGAAGTATTAAGAGAAGTACGGGTTGTTTAAGCATAGGAGGGGTAGATAGACAAATATAAAAGATGATGAACCGTTTGGATTGGGTGCTGCAAATCAAACCCGTCACAGTAGTAAAAAGAAAGGGGTAATTGTTGGAAGTAAGGTCTATTTAGAGAATTATTGATACGATTAAAAAGAAGGGATTTTTTGATGTAAAAAGGGGAGTATTGATGGTTTAAGCATAATAGGGGTAGATCGACAAATACGAAGGATGATGAATCGTTTGGATTGGGTGCTGCAAAAACCAACCCTTCACAGTAGTAAATAGATAGGGGTAATTGTTGAAAGTAAGGGCTATTTAGAGAATTGAGTGTTGGCTTAAAAAGAAGGGCTGTTTTGTGAAGTATTGAAAGGAGTAGGGGTAGTTTACACATAGTAGGGGCAGATCGACAAATATGAAAGATGATGAATTGTTTGGATTGGGTGCTGCAAAAATCCAACACTTCAAAGTAGTTAAAAAATAGGGGTGATTCTTGGAAGTAAGGGCTATTTAGAGAATCAGTGGTACGATTAAAAACAAGGGTTGTTTTGAAGTATTAAGAGAAGTAGGGGTAGTTTAAGTATAGGAGGGGTAGATCGACAAATATGTAAAATGATGAATCGTTTGGATTGGGTGCTGCAAAAACCAACCCTTTATTGTAGTAAAAAGATAGGGGTTATTATTGGAAGTAAGGGATATTTAGAGAATTAGTGTTACGATTAAAAAGAAGGGCTATTTTTGAAGTATTAAGAGAAGTAGGGGTAGTTTAAGCATAGGAGGTGTAGATCGACAACTATGAAAGATGATGAATCGTTTAGATTGGGTGTTGAAAAAACAAACCCTTCACAGTAGTTAAAAAATATGAAAAATTGTTGGAAGTAAAGGATATATAGAGAAATAGTGGTGCGATTAAAAAGAAGGGTTGTTTTGAAGTATTAAGAGAAGTAGGGGTAGTTTAAGCATAGGTGGGGTAGATCGACAAATATGAAAGATGAAGAATCGTTTGGATTGGGTGCTGCAAAAACCAACCCTTCACAATAGTAAAAAGATAAGGGTAATTGTTGGAAGTAAGGGCTATTTACAGAATTATGGATAGGATTAAAAAGAAGGGCTGTTTAGTGAAGTATTAAGAGGACTAGGGGTAGTTTAAGCATAGTAGGGGAAGATCGACAAATATGAATGATGATGAATAGTTTGGATTGGGCTGTACAAAAACCAGCGCTTCACAGTAGTTAAAAATAGGGGTAAATGTTGGAAGTAAGGGCTATTTAGAGAATTAGTGGTACGATTAAAAAGAAGGGTTGTTTGTAAGTATTAAGAGAAGTAGGGGTAGTTTGAGCATAGGAGGGGTAGATCGACAAATATGAAAGATGATGAATCGTTTGGATTGGGTGCTGCAAATCCAACACTTCACAGTAGTAAAAGAAATGGGTAATTGTTGGAAGTAAGAACTATTAAGAGAATTAGGGGTACGATTAAAAAGAAGGGATATTTTGAATTATAAGAGGAGCAGGGATAGTTTAAGCATAATAGGTGTAGATCGACAAATATGAAAGATGATGAATCCGTTGCATTGGGTGCTGCAAAAACCAACCCTTCACAGTAGTAAATAGATAGGGGTAACTATTGAAAGTAAGGGCTATTTAGAGAATTGGGGATAGGATTAAAAATAAGTGTTGTTTTGTAAAGTATTAAGAGGAGTAAGTGTATTTTAAGCATAGCAGGGGTAGATCGACAAATATGAAAGATGATGAATCATTTGGATTGGGTGCTGCAAAAAACCAACCCTTCACAGTAGTTTAAAAATAGGGGTAATTCTTGGATGTAAGGGCTATTTATAGAATTAGTGGTACGATTAAAAACAAGGGTAGTTTTGAAATATTAAGAGAAGTAGGTGTAGTTTAAGCATAGGAGGTGTAGATCGACAAATATGAAAAATGATGAATCGTTTGGATTGGGTGCTATAAAAACCAACCCTTCATAGTAGTAAAAAGATAGGGGTTATTATGGGATGTAAGGGCTATATAGAGAGTTAGGGGCACGATTAAAAAGAAGGACTATTTTGAAGTATTAATAGAAGTAGGGGTAGTTTAAGCATAAGAGGGGTAGATCGACAAATATGAAAGATGATGAATCGTTTAGATTGGGCATTGAAAAAACCAACCCTTCAAAGTAGTCAAAAAATTGGAGTAATTGTTGGATGTAAGGGCTATTTAGAGAGTTAGTGGTACGATTAAAAAGAAGGGCTGTTTTGAAGTATTAAGAGAAGTGGGGGTAGTTTAAGTATAGGAGGGGTAGATCGAAAAATATGAAAGATGATGAATCATTTGGATTGGTTGCTGCAAAAACCAACCCTTCATAGTAGTAAAAAGATAGGGGTAACTATTGGAAGTAAGGGATATTTAGAGAATTAGGTATATGATTAAAATGAAGGGCTATTTTGAAGTATTAAAATAAGTAGAGGTAGTTTAAGCATAGGTGGGGTAGATCGAAAATGTGAAAGATGATGAATCGTTTGGATTGGGTGCTGCAAAAACCAACCCTTCATAGTAGTAAAAAGATAGGGGTAATTGTTGGAAGTAAGGCTATTTACAAAATTAGGGATAGGATTAAAAAGAAAGGCTGTTTTGTGAAGTATTAAGAGGAGTAGGGGTAGTTTAAGCATAGTAGGGGTAGATCGACAAATATGAAAGATGACGAATCATTTGGATTGGGCGGTGCAAAAACCAACACTACACAATAGTTAAAAATAGGGGTAATTGTTGGAAGTAATGGCTATTTAGAGAATTAGTGGTACGATTAAAAAGAAGGGTTGTTTTGAAGTATTAAGAGAAGTATGGGTAGTTTAAGCATAGGTGGGGTTGATCGACATATATGAAAGATGATGAACCGTTTGGATTGGGTGCTGCAAATCCAACCCTTCACAGTAGTAAAAAGAAAGGGGTAATTGTTGGAAGTAAGGGCTATTTAGAGAATTAGGGATACGATTAAAAAGAAGTGATATTTTGAAGTATTAAGAGGAGTAGGGATAGTTTAAGCATAATAGGGGTAGATCGACAAATACGAAAGTTGATGAATCGTTTGGACTGGGGTCTACAAAAACCAACCCTTCACAGTAGTAAATAGATAGGGGTAATTGTTGAAAGTAAGGGCTATTTAGATAATTGACGATAGGCTTAAAAAGAAGGGCTGTTTTGTGAAGTATTAAAAGGAGTAGGGGTAGATCAACATATATGAAAGATGACAAATCGTTTAGATTGGGTGCTGCAAAAAACCAACACTTCGCAGTAGTTAAAAAATAGGGGTGATTCTTTAAAGTAAGGGCTATTTAGAGAAATAGTGGTACGATTAAAAAGAAGGGCTGTTTTGAAGTATTAAGAGAAGTCGAGGTAGTTTAAGCATAGGAGGGTTAGATAGACAAATATGAAAGATGATGAATAATTTGGAATGGATGCTGCAAAAACCAACCCTTTATTGTAGTAAAAAGATAAGGGTTATTGTTGGAAGTAAGAGATATTCAGAGAATTAGTGTTACGATTAAAAAGAAGGGCTATTTTTGAAGTATTAAGAGAAGTAGGGGTAGTTTAAGCATAGGAGGGGTAGATCGACAAATATGAAAGATGATGAATCGTTTAGATTGGGTGTTGAAAAAACCAACCCTTCACAGTAGTTAAAAAATAGGAAAAATTGTTGGAAGTAAGGGATATTTAGAGAAATAGTGGTGCGATTAAAAAGAAGGGCTGTTTTGAAGTATTAAGAGAAGTTGGGGTAGTTTAAGCATAGGAGGCGTAGATCGACAAATATGAAAGATGATGAATCGTTTGGAATGGGTGCTGCAAAAACCAACCCTTCACAGTAGAAAAAAGATAGGGGTAATTGTTGGAAGTAAGGGCTATTTAGAGAATTAGTGATACGGTTAAAAAGAAGGGCTATTTTGAAGTATTAAAAGAAGTAGAGGTAGTTTAAGCATAGGTGGGGTTGATCGACAAATATGAAAGATGAAGAATCATTTGGATTGGGTGCTGCAAAAACCAACCCTTCACAATAGTAAAAAGATAGGGGTAATTGTTGGAAGTTAGGGTTATTTACAGAATTAAGGATAGGATTAAAAACAAGAGCTGTTTTGTGAAGTATTAAGAGGAGTAGGGGTAGTTTAAGCATAGTAGGGGAAGATCGACAAATATGAAAGATGAAGAATCGTTTAGATTGGGCGGTGCAAAAACCAACCCTTCATAGTAGTTAAAAATAGGGGTAATTGTTGTACGTAAGGGCTATTTAGAGAATTAGTGGTACAATTAAAAAGAAGGGCTGTTTTGAAGTATTAAGAGAAGTGTGGGTAGTTTGAGCATAGGAGGGGTAGATCGACAAATATGAAAGATGATTAATCATTTTGATTGGGTGCTGCAAAAAACAACCCTTCACAGTAGTAAAAAGATAGGGGTAACTGTTGGAAGTAAGGTCTATTTACAGATTAGGGATAAGATTAAAAAGAAGGGCTGCTTTGTGAAGTATTAAGAGGAGTAGGGGTAGTATAAGCATAGTAGGGGTAGATCGACAAATATGAAAGATGATGAATCATTTGGAATGGGCGGTGCAAAAACCAACACTACACAGTAGTTCAAAATAGGGGTAATTGTTGGAAGTAATGGCTATTTAGAGAATGAGTGGTACGATTAAAAAGAAGGGCTGTTTTGAAGTATTAATAGAAGTACTTGTAGTTTAAGCATAGGTGGGGTAGATCGAGAAATATGAAAGATGATGAACCGTTTGGATTGGGTGCTGCAAATCCAACCCTTCACAATAGCAAAAAGAAAGGGGTAATTGTTGGAAGTAAGGGCTATTTAGAGAATTAGGGATACGATTAAAAAGAAGGGATATTTTGAAGTATTAACAGGAGTAGGGATAATTTAAGCATAATAGGGGCAGATCGACAAATACGAAAGTTGATGAATCATTTGGATTGGGTGCTACAAAAACCAACCCTTCATAGTAGTAAATAGATAGGGTTAATTGTTGAAAGTAAGGGCTATTTAGAGAATTGAGGATAGGCTTAAAAAGAAGGGTTGTTTTGTGAAGTATTAAAAGGAGTAGGGGTAGTTTAAGCATAGTAGGGGTAGATCGACAAATATGAAAGATGACAAATCGTTTGGATTGGGTGCTGCAATAAACCAACACTTCACAGTAGTTAAAAAATAGGGGTGATTCTTGGAAGTAAGAGCTATTTAGAGAATTATTGGTACGATCAAAAACAAGGGTTGTTTTGAAGTATTAAGAGAAGTAGGCGTAGTTTAAGTATAGGAGGGGTAGATCGACAAATATGAAAAATGATGAATCGTTTGCATTTGGTGCTGCAAAAACCAACCCTTTATTGTAGTAAAAATATAGGGGTTATTGTTGGAAGTAAGAGCTATTTAGAGAATTAGTGTTACGATTAAAAAGACGGGCTATTTTTGAAGTATTAAGAGAAGTAGGGGTAGTTTAAGCATAGGAGGGGTAGATCGACAAATATGAAAGATGATGAATTGTTTAGATTGGGTGTTGAAAAAACCAACCCTTCATAGTAGGTAAAAAATAGGAAAAATTGTTGGAAGTAAGGGATATTTAGAGAAACAGTGGTGCGATTAAAAAGAAGGGCTGTTTTGAAGTATTAAGAGAAGTCGGGGTAGTTTAAGCATAGGAGGGTTTGATCGACAAATATGAGAGATGATGAATCGTTTGGAATGGGTGCTGCAAAAACCAACCCTTCACAGTAGTAAAAAGATAGGGGTAATTTATGGAAGTAAGGGCTATTTAGAGAATTAGGGATACGGCTAAAGAGAAGGGCTATTTTGAAGTATTAAAAGAAGTAGAGGTAGTTTAAGCATAGGTGGGGTAGATCGACATACATGAAAGATGAAGAATCGTTTGGATTGGGTGCTGCAAAAACCCACCCTTCACAATAGTAAAAAGATAGGGGTAATTGTTGGAAGTAAGAGTTATTTACAGAATTAAGGATTGGATTAAAAACAAGGGCTGTTTTGTGAAGTATTAAGAGGAGTAAGGGTAGTTTAAGCATAGTAGGGGAAGATCGACAAATATGAAAGATGAAGAATCGTTTAGATTGGGCGGTGCAAAAACCAACCCTTCACAGTAGTTAAAAATAGGTTAATTGTTGGAAGTAAGGGCTATTTAGAGAATTAGTGGTACTATTAAAAAGAAGGGCTATTTTGAAGTACTAAGAGAAGTAGGGGTAGTTTGAGCATAGGAGATGTAAATCGACAAATATGAAAGATGATGAATCGTTTGGATTGGGTACTGCAAATCCAACCCTTCACAGTAGTAAAAAGAAAGGGGTAATTATTGGAAGTAAGGGATATTTAAAGAATTAGGGATACGATTAAAAAGAAGGGATATTTTAAAGTATAAGAGGAGTAGGGATAGTTTAAGCATAATAGGGGTAGATCTACAAATATGAAAGATGATGAATCCTTTGGATTGGGTGTTGCAACAACCAACCCTTCAAGTTGTAAATAGATAGGGGTAATTGTGGAAAGTTAGGGCTATTTAGAGAACTGGGGATAGGATTAAAAATAAGGGCTGTTTTGTGAAGTATTAAGAGGAGTAAGTGTAGTTTAAGCATAGTAGGGGTAGATCGACGAATATGAAAGATGATGAATCATTTGGATTGGGTGCTGTAAAAAACCAACCCTTCACAGTAGTTAAAAAATAGGGGTAATTCTTGGAAGTAAGGGCTATTTAGAATATTAGTGGTACGATTAAAAACAAGGGTTGTTTTGAAGTATTAAGAGAAGGAGGTGTAGTTTAAGCATAGGAGGTGTAGATCGACAAATATGAAAAATGATGAATCGTTTGGATTGGGTGCTGCAAAAACCAACCCTTCATAGTAGTAAAAAGATAGGGGTTATTATGGGAAGTAAGGGCTATATAGAGAATTTGGGATACGATTAAAAAGAAGGACTATTTTGAAGTATTAATAGAAGTAGGGGTAGTTTAAGCATAAGAGGGATATATCGACAAATATGAAAGATGATGAATCCTTTAGATTGGGTATGGAAAAAACCAACCCTTCACAGTAGTTTAAAAATTGGAGTAATTGTTGGATGTAAGGGCTATTTAGAGAGTTAGTGGTATGATTATAAAGAAGGGCTGTTTTGAAGTATTAAGTGAAGTGGGGGTAGTTTAAGCATAGGAGGGGTAGATCGACAAATATGAAACATGATGAATCGTTTGGATTGGTTGCTGCAAAAACCAACCCTTCATAGCAGTAAAAATATAGGGGTAACCATTGTAAGTAAGGGCTATTTAGAGAATTAGGGATATGATTAAAATGAAGGGCTATTTTGAAGTATTAAAATAAGTAGAGGTAGTTTAAGAATAGGTGGGTTAGATCGACAAATGTGAAAGATGATGAATCGTTTGGATTGGGTGCGGCAAAAACCAACCCTTCACAGTAGTAAAAAGATAGGGGAAATTGTTGGAAGTGTGGCTATTTACAGAATTAGGGATAGGATTAAAAAGAATGGCTGTTTTGTGAGGTATTAAGAGGAGTAGGAGTAGTTTAAGCATAGTAGGTGTAGATCGACAAATATGAAAGATGATGAATCATTTGGATTGGGCGGTGCAAAAACCAACACTACACAGTAGTTTAAAATAGGGGTAATTATTGGAAGTAATGGCTATTTAAATAATTAGTGGTACGATTAAAAAGAAGGGCTGTTTTGAAGTATTAAGAGAAGTACTGGTAGTTTAAGCATATGTGGGGTAGATCGACAAATATGAAAGATGATGAACCGTTTGGATTGGGTGCTGCAAATCCAACCCTTCACAGTAGTAAAAAGAAAGTGGTAATTGTTGGAAGTAAGGGCTATTTAGAGAATTAGGGATACGATTAAAAAGAAGGGATATTTTGAAGTATTAAGAGAAGTAGGGATAGTTTAAGCATAATAGGGGTAGATCGACAAATACGAAAGTTGATGAATCGTTTGGATTGGGTGCTGCAAAAACCAACCCTTCACAGTAGTAAATTGATAGGGGTAGTTGTTGAAAGTAAGGGCTATTTGGATAATTGAGGATATGCTTAAAAAGAAGGGCTGTTTTGTGAACTATTAAAAGGAGTAGGGGTAGTTTAAGCATAGTAGGGGTAGATCGACAAATATGAAAGATGACGAATCGTTTGGATTGGTTGCTGCAAAAAACCAACACTTCATAGTAGTTAAAAAATAGGGGTGATTCTTGGAAGTAAGGGATATTTAGCGAGTTAGTGGTACGATAAAAAACAAGGGTTGTTTTGAAGTATTAAGAGAAGTAGGGGTAGTTTATGTATAGGAGGGGTAGATCGACAAATATGAAAAATGATAAATTGTTTGTATTGGGTGCTGCAAAACCAACCCTTTATTATAGTAAAAAGTCAAGGGTTATTGTTGGAAGTAAGAGCTATTTAGAGAATTAGTGTTACGATTAAAAAGAAGTAGGGGTTGTTTAAGCATAGGGGTGGTATATCGACAAATATGAAAGACGATGAATCGTTTCGATTGGGTGTTGAAAAAACCAACCCTTCGCAGTAGTTAAAAAATAGGAAAAATTGTGGGAAGTAAGGGATATTTAGAGAAATAGTGGTGCGATTAAAAAGAGGGGCTGTTTTGAAGTATTAAGAGAAGTCGGGGTAGTTTAAGCATAGGAGGGTTAGATCGACAAATATGAAAGATGATGAATCATTTGGATTGGGTGCTGCAAAAACAACCCTTCACAGTAGTAAAAAGATAGGGGTAACTGTTCGAAGTAAGGTCTATTTACAAAATTAGGAATAGGATTAAAAAGAAGGGCTGTTTTGTGAGGTATTAAGAGGAGTAGGGGTAGTTTAAGCATAGTAGGGGTAGATCGACAAATATGAAAGATGATGAATCATTTGGATTGGGCGGTGCAAAAACCAACACTACACCGTAGTTAAAAATAGGGGTAATTTTTGGAGGTAATGGCTATTTAGAGAATTAGTGGTACGATTAAAAAGAAGGGATGTTTTGAAGTATTAAGAGAAGTACGGGTAGTTTAAGCATTGGAGGGGTAGATCGACAAATATGAAAGATGATGAACCGTTTAGATTAGGTGCTGCAAATCCAACCCTTCAAGACAGTAAAAAGAAAGGGGTAATTGTTGGAAGTAAGGGCTATTTAGAGAATTAGGGATACGGTTAAAAAGAAGGGATATTTTGAAGTATTAAGAGGAGTAGGGATAGTTTAAGCATAATAGGGGCAGACCTACAAATACGAAAGTTGATGAATCATTTGGATTGGGTGCTGCAAAAACCAACCCTTCACAGTAGTAAATAGATAGGGTTAACTGTTGAAAGGAATTGATATTTAGAGAATTGAGGATAGGATTAAAAAGAAGGGCAGTTTTGTGAAGTATTAAAAGGTGTAGGGGTAGTTTAAGCATAGTAGGGGTAGATCGACAAATATGAAAGATGACGAATCGTTTGGATTGGGTGCTGCAAAAAACCAACATTTCACAGTAGTTAAAAAATAGGGGTGATTCTAGGAAGTAAGGGCTATTTAGAGAATTAGTGGTACGATTAAAAACAAGGGTTGTTTTGAAGTATTAAGAGAAGTAGGGGTAGTTTAAGTATAGGAGGGGTAGATCGACAAATATGAAAAATGATGAATCGTTTGCATTGGGTGCTGCAAAAAGCAACCCTTTATTGTAGTAAAAATATAGGGGTTATTGTTGGAAGTAAGGGCTATTTAGAGAATTAGGGATACGGTTAAAAAGAAGGCCTATTTTCAAGTATTAAAAGAAGTAGAGGTAGTTTAAGCATAGGTGGGGTAGATCGACAAATATGAAAGATGAAGAATCGTTTGGATTGGGTGCTGCAAAAACCAACCCTTCATAATAGTAAAAAGATAGGGGTAATTGTTGGAGGAAGGGTTATTTACAGAATTAAGGATAGGATTAAAAACAAGGGCTGTTTTGTGAAGTATTAATAGGAGTAGGGGTAGTTTAAGCATAGTAGGGGAAGATCGACAAATATGAAAGATGAAGAATCGTTTAGATTGGGCGGTGCAAAAGCCAACCCTTCACAGTAGTTAAAAATAGGGGTAATTGTTGGAAGTAAGGGCTATTTAGAGAATTAGTGGTACTACTAAAAAGAAGGGCTGTTTTGAAGTATTAAGAGAAGTAGGGATAGTTTGAGCATAGGAGGGGTAGATCGACAAATATGAAAGATGATGAATCGTTTGGATTGGGTGCTGCAAATCCAACCTTTCACAGTAGTAAAAAGAAAGGGGGTAATTATTGGAAGTAAGGGATATTTAGAGAATTAGGGATACGATTAAAAAGAAGGGATATTTTGAAGTATAAGAGGAGTAGGGATAGTTTAAGCATAATAGGGGTAGATCGACAAATATGAAAGATGATGAATCTTTTGGATTGGGTGCTGCAAAAACCAACCCTTCACAACAGTAAATAGATAGGGGTAATTGTTGAAAGTAAGGGCTATCTAGAGAACTGGGGATAGGGTTAAAAATAAGGGTTGTTTTGTGAAGTATTAAGAGGAGTTGGGTTAGTTTAAGCATAGTAGGGGTAGATCGACAAATATGAAAGATGATGAATCGTTTGGATTGGTTGCTGCAAAAAACCAACCCTTCACAATAGTTAAAAAATAGGGGTGATTCTTGGAAGTAAGGGCTATTTAGAGAATTAGTGGTACGATTAAAAACAAGGGTTGTTTTGAAGTATTAAGAGAAGTAGGGGTAGTTTAAGTATAGGAAGGGTAGATTGACAAATACGAAAAATGATGAATCATTTGGATTGGGTGCAGCAAAAACTAACCCTTCATTGTAGGAAAAAGATAGGGGTTATTGTTGGAAGTAAGGGCTATTTAGAGTATTAAGGATACGATTAAAAAGAAGGGCTATTTTGAAGTATTAAGAGAAATAGGAGTAGTTTAAGCATAGGAGGGGTAGATCGACGAATATGAAAGATGATGAATCGTTTAGATTGGGTGGTGCAAAAACCAGCCCTTCATAGTAGTTAAAAATAGGGGTAATTGTTGGAAGTAAGAGCTATTTAGAGAATTAGTGGTGCGATTAAAAAGAAGGGATGTTTTGAAGTATTAAGAGAATTAGGGGTATTTTAGCATAGTAGGGGTAGATCGACAAATATGAAAGATGATGAATCGTTTGGTTTGGGTGCTGCAAATCAAACCCTTCACAGTAGTAAAAAGAAAGGGGTAATTGTTGGAAGTATGAACTATTTAGAGAATTAAGGATACGATTAAAAAGAAGGGATATTTTGAAGTATAAGAGGAGTAGGGAAAGTTTAAGCATAATAGGGGTAATTTTTTTTCTGGCGCACTTCCCAAGTGCGCCAGTGCATTCTGACCAATTTTCTGGTTTTTCGCCCAACTTCGTCCGTCCATATCTTTTTCATACGATATCCGTTTTACGCAAACTCGGACTCTATCTCAAGCAGAATTCCGAGACGAACGCAATGGCGTAACCCGTTTCCCTTAATTCTTTGATTTGAAATTAGTTATACTTTAATTTGTGAATCTCATTGTTATAGAATACACGGGGTGTTACATTCTCCCCCACTTAAAATGATTTCGTCCCCAAAATCTTCAAGTTCAGGAAGAATGTACATCCTAACATCCCAACATCCATCTACTCATCCATCAAACACGAGCATCCATTGTCCTTAAAAGGCTTCTAATGCTTTATGATCATATGCGAAGTGTGTGTATATGTTCCTTAGCTAGTGCTAATGATCAGGCCTGATTGATCTTCTAAATGCAACATATGTTTAGTGAAATGAATCCAATATTTATGCGAATTTTTTCTATTATAATTCATAATTTCTACATGAGTGCTCGAACATTCAATCATATGCAACAACCAAATGATAGCACAACCAAGTTTCCAAAATAAACACTCATGCATATGCAACATGAAAATGTGTCTGAACCGATCTAGTGCCTAATGTGTATTCATGCATCCACGAGCAACCACTTGCAACCATTTCGCAATCATAACATATTTCAATTACATGTTTACATCCAAAAAGATTCTACCTATGGTTCTCAAGATAGGATGGAAGAGAGAAATAAGATAAAACAAAGCATCTAGAATAAGTTGACGATGTACCGCTAGAAGGTCCGGTCTGCTTCTCAGGGCAGTCTTTGCTGATGTGTCCAGTCTTCCCACAATGAAAACATTCACCTTGCTTTCTCTTCCTCTTTCTACAATCCTTGGCTATGTGCCCTTCCATACCACAGTAATTGCATTTCCTTTTATCACGTGAGTTGTTGTTCTTGCCTCCTTTCTCGGAATCTACCTTCTTATTCTTAGAATCGTTGGGCTTGACCTCTTTCTTCCCTTGAGAGTTTTCTGCCTCTGTCTCCTTCTTGCCCTTATCTTCCTCGTTCAGCAATGCCATCTGCACCAACCTTTCGTACGTAGCTCCCATGGATATACGGGTCAAGGCCAAACTATGTAATGGCTCATTCAACCCTTCGACAAAGCATAGAGCCTTCTTGTGCGGGGTGTTGACTAGGTCCAGTCCGAACCTAGCCAGCTCATCGAATTGATTAACATACTCTTTGACTATCATATTCCCTTGCTTAAGAAATAAGAATTTTTCCAACTGAAGACTCCTTTCAGCTTCTGAGAGAAATTTAGCCTCAAACCTTGCCCTAAAGTCCTCCCATGTTTCCACTGGTCTTGCTGCATTAGTGACTTCCCACCAGTAGGAAGCCTCACCTTTTAGTAGCCACACTGCCAGTTGTACCTTCTGCCTATCTTCTACCTCAAAGATGACGAATAAGTCCTTGGTTTCCTTTAACCAATTCCTAGCTGCCACGAAGGACTCAGTTCCATGAAAGTCCTTTCCTCCCATAGCCTTAAAATCTTTACATATCTTAGCAAAAGTGTTTCCCCGCCGAGGAGGTGGAGGAAGAGGTGCTGCTGCAGCTAGATGATTTCCTGCAGCTGGGGGAGGAGGAACGGTAGGACCTGGCTGGGTGGCCCTTGCTTCTAAGAATCGTCTAAACCAACCAGGTATTGGTACACCCTCTGGCAAGTTAAGTTCTTCGGACATACTGAAACAAAACGATAGATTCAAAACGAAGGATAAGAGATAGTACCTATGGCTTTGGGGGACTTTGCCTTTTTAAAATAAAATAATATTTTATCTTTTAAAAATGCTTCTTTAAATTTACTTTTGAAAATAAATTTTCAAAACTTTTTATCCTATCAGGTAAACCTATGCTCTGATACCAAGGGAAACACCCCACCTCCGTTAGGGTCACTCTCAAAGGGAATGCCCTAATTTTGGTGGAGGTTTATAAGTATAAGTCACAGATATACAAGACAGATATAATAACACATATTTTTGAAAAGCGGAAAATAACAACTTTTATTTCATCAAAATACGTGTTACACAAACCATGCCATAATCTGCCTTACAATACTTCCAAAAATCATAGCTGTCTTGATTTCATTATTTAAAGAAGCATAAAGAAAACATAAATAAACTGCAAAAGTCCCCTAATTGCTGTCCAAAGTCATAGTCCAAAACGGAAAAGATCCAAGCAATACATTCTTTCTCTTCAAGCTGGATGTGAAAACTGGTCAAGCTGCGGTATTCCCTCCCTGAGAACCTGGGGGGGGGGGAACGGAAGAAAAAGAGGCGAAAGGAAAAAGGGTCAGTCATAAAGACTGAGTAAGTTCTAGTGACTTTCAGTGTAGAAACGGTTAAAACAACCTGTCATGTACGAACTGGAACTAAACTTAAGAATGAGGTGAACAAGATAGACTAAGGTGATCAGGATAAGTCAACACAAGTCAAGTAAAGCATCACATGTTCGAGATTCGTTGCATCGACTGTACTAGTATACTAAGCCCATATCACAAGTTAATAACAAAATAAATCTCATGGCCCAATGTCATGAAATGACCCTGAAACGGGGTCTGACCTAAGTACAGGGTCCTACGGAGCGATTATCTAGTCGATCGGCTCCCTACAAGTTCTAGCTCGTCAAGTGTCCGTGTGATACGGCTAATCATGAATGTAGTCACCTGTGCTGGGTCCACCTTCGGGTGTATCAGCCCTAGGGTGTCAACCACTGACACGATTCAAGATGCACAGATAAATCTACGGATACCCAGTGTCTGCCCCGGATACGTGCACGATCGTAGTCCACCGAACCTACACTGGCGTACCCCACTGCCGTCGTTCACCTCTTACAATCAGCCCAATAATCGTGCCCCACCCGGCCTAGCCCCAGGGTACCTTGATACTTCTAGAGGGTTACTGCTGAAAGGGGTCGTGTCTAGGGTTTCGCCTAATAGATTAGGTCATGTGATTCGTGACCTAACCTTCCAAACAGATTAAGTCATGTAATTCGTGACTTAATCTATTTCCAGTCTAGTCATGTCAAGATGGTTAAGTATGTCATTTCAGTTCACGACTTAACCCGCCTATGTGTCATGTCAAGTTGGCTAAGTGTTGTCGTTTTCAAGTTCATGACTTAGCCCTACAAATCATGTTCAAGTTGGTTAAGTTGTATTTTCATGTTCATGACTTAACCCTAATTGGCATTAATTGATTCGTTAATGCACCGAACCACTCACATTGGATCCTGTTGTTCGTAGCCACTGGATTTGCCGGGCGGTTCCGGGCAGGTTTACGCTACGAACTCAACCCAACCTCGGGTTTCAAGCGCGATGTGACCAACTACCCACATTGGATCCTATTGTTTGTAGCAACTGGATTTGCAGGGCGGTTCCGGGCAGATTTACACTACAAACTCAACCCAACCTCGAGTTGGCCACTTTCTTGTTTTCTAAAGTCATGCCCATGTTCTTATCGGATTTTGCTATTTCCACATCATGTTCATATGTCAGCTTCGTGCCCAACTAAGGCATGTTTAAAGTCATGTTATGGCATGTTCAAGTCAATTTTTCGTGCCATATTTCATGTTCTACTTATGCCAAATTTCACATTTTATGCTTATAATTAATTCAAGTTTTGCCTATTCTACCCAATCGTATCCCCAACGTATATAAACGTACTTCGTTCACAAGCATAAACAATTCAAGAGATAAAGGGGAATAACACCAAACATGTGATAGGCATATGTGACAATTCCAACATCACTTGCATAATAAACAGGCTATAACATATCACATGGTTTCAATACTAGTATGATGATAACTTGGCATAGTAATGATTCCAACTTAATTTAACATGATGATTTCAACTTTACATCATAGGCATAATAATCATTGCCGGCACAATAATAATTTTATTATAAACATGAAACATTAAAGGCATAGTAATCCTAATAGGCATAGTGGATTCCAATTTAGCATTTTTAACATAATAATTCTCATCGACATAATGATTCCAATTTATCATAATGATTCTCATCTAACATTATAAACATAATGGTTCCAACTTAGCATTTTTAACATAATGATTCTCAACTAACATTATAGACATAATGATTCCAATTTAGCGTTTTTAACATAATGATTCTCAACTAACATTATAGACATAATGGTTCCAATTTAGCATTTTTAACATAATGATTCTCAACTAACATTATAGACATAATGATTCCATTTTAGCGTTTTTAACATAATGATTCTCAACTAACATTATAAACATAATGATTCCAATTTAGCATTTTTAACATATCTAACATTATAAACATAATAATTCCAACTTTTCATCATAACCTAGCAATACCCAATTTTTCATTAATCATGATGGGTATATTAACATCACAGGCATAATTCTATCAATAGTCATAGCCATGGTTTAATTACCATCATAGGCATGGTTTAATCAACATAAAGATTTCAATAAACATAGTGATTCCATGGACATGTACTAGTCCAACTTGCCAAACAATTAAGCCCAAGTGATTCATAACAACATCAAAATCATGACAAGTTTAACTTGCAACGTTGCCGTAGCAATATTCCCAAATTATAATTCAAAGATAAACAATGGATTAACAATAGTTCCTGAATCCGGTTTCAATTCATGGCATGTCCATATTGTTTTAGCGTTTTTGCCTAAAAAGTTTCATAGAACTTACAATATGAAGCAAATAATCCAAATAAAAATCCCAAATCAAATAGTCCCAAATTCGTTGTCTAAAGCGTCGTAGTTGTTGTAGCTTCTAGTTGTAGTCGTCCTTCCTCTTCTATAATTTTGTTCTTTGTATTCTTAATTAAGAGCTCTAGGTTTAATGGCGGCGGCCTGAGGCTAAAATGAAATAGTATGATTTAGGCTAGGTCTTAGGTCCTTTTTATAATGTTTGTGAGTTGTTTTAGACCGTCGATGGAGCTTGATTCAATAATAGCCATTCGTTTGAAGGAGAGGCCAATCCGGAGCTGACACCTAGCCCTAGTGACAAGGCAAGGCTCAGAAAATCGACCAAACACAGAACAGGCCAGCCAAGACCTGACCAGCCAGCCTGTTCTGACCTGGGCGCACTTGGCAGGTGCGCTAGGCTAAAAATGCACTGGCGCACTTCCCAAGTGCGCCAGTTCATTTTTGTTTTGGCGCACTTCCCAAGTGCGCTAGTGCTTTCTGACCCGTTTTCTAGTTTTTCGCCCAAATTCGTCCGTCCATATCTTTTTCATACGATATCCATTTTACGCAAACTCGGACTCTATCTCAAGCAGAATTCCAAGACGAACGCAATGGCATATCCCGTTTCCCTTAATTCTTTGATTTGAAATTAGTTATACTTTAATTTGTGAATCTCATTGTTATAGAATACACGGGGTTTTACAATGTATCGTTTGGATTGGGTGCTACAAAAAACCAACCCTTCACACAAGTTAAAAAATAGGGTTAATTCTTGGAAGAAAGGGCTATTTAGAGAATTAGTGGTACGATTAAAAACAAGGGTTGTTTTGAAGTATTAAGAGAAGTAGGGGTAGTTTAAGCATAGGAGGGGTAGATCGACAAATATGAAAAATGATGAATCGTTTGGATTGGGTGCTGCAAAAACCAACCCTTCATAGTAGTAAAAAGACAGGGGTTATTGTGGGAAGTATGGGCTATATAGTGAATTACGGATACGATTAAAAAGGACAATTTTGAAGTATTAATAGTAGTAGGGGTAGTTTAAGCATAGGAGGGGTAGATCGACAAATATGAAAGATGATGAATAGTTTAGATTGGGTGTTGAAAAAACCAACCCTTCAAGTAGTTAAAAAATTGGAGTAATTGTTGGAAGTAAGGACTATTTAGAGAGTAAATGGTAAGATTAAATAGAAGGGTTGTTTTGAAGTATTAAGAGAAGTAGGGGTAGTTTAAGCATAGGAGGGGTAGATAGACAAAAATGAAAGATGATGAATCGTTTGGACTGGGTGTTGCAAAAACCAACCCTTTATAGACGTAAAAAGATAGCGGTAATTGTTGGAAGTAAGGGCTAGTTAGGGAATTAGGGATACGATTAAAATGAAGGGCTATTTTGAAGAATTAAAAGAAGTAGAGGTAGTTTAAGCATAGGTGGGTTAGATCGACAAATGTGAAAGATGATGAATCGTTTGGATTGGGTGCTGCAAAAACCAATCCTTCACAGTAGTAAAAAGATAGGGGCAATTGTTGGAAGTAAGGGATATTTACAGAATTAGGGATATGACTAAAAAGAAGTGATGTTTTGTGAAGTATTAAGAGGAGTAGGGGTAGTTTAAGCATAGTAGGGGTAGATCGACAAATATGAAAGATGATGAATCGTTTGGATTGGGCGGTGCAAAAACCAACACTTTACAGTAGTTAAAAATAGGGGTAATTGTTGGAAGTAAGGGCTATTTAGAGAATTAGTGGTACGATTAAAAAGAAGGGTTGTTTTGAAGTATTAAGAGATGTACGGGTAGTTTAAGCATTGGAGGGGTAGATCGACAAATATGATAGATGATGAACCGTTTGGATTGGGTGTTGCAGATCCAACCCTTCACAGTAGTAAAAAGAAAGGGGTAATTGTTGGAAGTGAGGGCTATTTAGAGAATTAGGGTTACAATTAAAAAGAAGGGATATTTTGAAGTATTAAGAGGAGTAGGGATAGTTTAAGCATAATAGGGATAGATCGAAAAATATGAAAGACGATGAATCGTTTGTATTGGGTGCTTCAAAAACCAACCCTTCACAGTAGTAAATAGATAGGGTTAATTGTTGAAAGTAAGGGCTATTTAGAGAATTGGGGATAGGATTAAAAAGAAGGGCTGTTTTGTGAAGTATTAAGAGGAGTAGGGGTAGTTTAAGCATAGTATGGGTAGATCGACAAATATGAAAGATGATGAATCATTTGGATTGGGTGCTGCAAAAAACCAACCTTTCACAGTAGTTAAAAAATAGGGGTGATTCTTGGAAGTAAGGGCTATTTAGAGAATTAGTGGTACGATTAAAAACAAGGGTTGTTTGGAAGTATTAAGAGAAGTAGGGGTAGTTTTAGTATAGGAAGGGTAGATCGACAAATATGAAAAATGATCAATCGTTTGGACTGGGAGCTGCAAAAACCAACCCTTCATTGTAGTGAAAAGATAGGGGTTATTGTTGGAAGTAAGGGCTATTTAGAGTATTAGGGTTACGATTAAAAAGAAGGGCTATTTTGAAGTATTAAGAGAAGTAGGGGTAGTTTAAGCATAGGAGGGGTAGATCGACAAATATGAAAGATGATGAATCGTTTAGTTTGGGTGTTGAAAAAACCAACCCTTCACAGTAGTAAAAAAATAGGAGTAATTGTTGGAAGTAAGTGCTATTTAGAGAATTAGTGGTGCGATTAAAAAGAAGGGCTGTTTTGAAGTATTAAGAGAAGTAGGGGTAGTTTAAGCATAGGAGGGTTAGATCAACAAATATGAAAGATGATGAATCTTTTGGATTGGGTGCTGCAAAAACCAACCTTTACAGTAGTAAAAAGATAGGGGTAATTGTTGGAACTAAGGGATATTTAGATAATTAGGGATATAGTTAAAAAGTAGGTCTATTTTGAAGTATTAAAAGAAGTAGAGTTAGTTTAAGCATAGGTGAGGTTGATCGACAAATATGAAAGATGATAAATCATTTGGATTCGGTGCGGCAAAAACAACCCTTCACATTAGTAAAAAGATAGGGGTAATTGTTGGAAGTAAGGGTTATTTATAGAATTAGGCATATGATTAAAAAGAAGGGCTGTTTTGTGAAGTATTAAGAGGAGTAGGGGTAGATTAAGCGTAGTAGGGGAAGATCGACAAATATGAAAGATGATGAATCTTTTGGATTGGGCGGTGCAAAAACCAGCCCTTCACAGTAGTTAAAAATAGGGGTAATTGTTGGAAGTAAGGACTATTTAGGGAATTAGTGGTACGATTAAAAAGAAGGGATGTTCTGAAGTATGAAGAGAAGTAGGGGTAGTTTGAGCATAGGAGGGGTAGATCGACAAATGTGAAAGATGATGAATCGTTTGGATTGGGTGCTGCAAATACAACCCTTCACAGTAGTAAAAAGAAAGGGGTAATTGTTGGAAGTAAGAACTATTTAGATAATTAAGGATACAATTCAAAAGAAGGGATATTTTCAAGTATAAGAGGAGTAGGGATAGTTTAAGCATAATAGGGGTAGATCGACAAATATGAAAGATGATGAATCCTTTGGATTGGGTGCTGCAAAAACCAACCCTTCACAGTAGTAAATAGATGGGGGTAATTGTTGAAAGTAAGGTCTATTTAGAGAATTGGGGATAGGACTAAAAATTAGGGTTGTTTTGTGAAGTACTAAGAGGAGTAGCGGTAGTTTAAGCATAGTAGGGGTAGATCGACAAATATGAAAGATGATGAATCGTTTGGATTTGGCGCTGCCAAAAACCAACCCTTCATAGCAGTTAAAAAATAGGGGTAATTCTTGGAAGTAAGGGCTATTTATAGAATTACTGGTACGATTAAAAACAAGGGTTGTTTTGAAGTATTAAGACAAGTAGGGGTAGTTTTAGCATAGGAGGGGTAGATCGACAAATATGAAAAATGATGAATCATTTGGATTGGGTGCTGCCAAAACCAACCCTTCATAGTAGTAAAAAGATATGGGTTATTGTGGGAAGTAAGTGCTATGTAGAGAATTACGGAAACGATTAAAAAGAAGGACTATTTTGAAGTATTAATAGAAGTAGGGTTAGTTTAAGCATAGGAGGGGTAGATCGACAAATATGAAAGATGATGAATCGTTTAGATTGGGTGTTGAAAAAACCAACACTTCACAGTAGTTTAAAAATTGGAGTAATTGTTGGAAGTAAGGGCTATTTAGAGAGTTTGTGCAACGATAAAAAAGGGTTGTTTTGAAGTATTAAAAGAAGTCAGGGTAGTTTTAGCATAGGAGGGGTAGATCGACAAATATGTAAGACGGTGAATCGTTTGGATTGGGTGCTGCAAAAACAAACCCTTCATAGTAGTAAAAAGATGGCCGTAATTGTTGGAAGTAAGGGCTATTTAAAGAATTAGGGATACGATTAAAATGAAGGATTATTTTGGAGAATTAAAAGAAGTAGAGGTAGTTTAAGCATAGGTGGGGTAGATCGACAAATGTGAAAGATGATGAATCATTTGGATTGGGTGCTGCAATAACCAACCCTTCATAGTAGTAAAAAGATAGGGGCAATTGTTGGAAGTAAGAGCTATTTACAGAATTAGGGATAGGATTAAAAAGAAAGGTTGTTTTGTGAAGTATTAAGAGGAGTTGGGGTAGTTTAAGCAAAGTAGGGGTAGATCGACAAATATGAAAGACGATGAATCATTTGGATTGGGCGGTGCAAAAACCAACACTTCAAAGTTGTTAAAAATAGGAGTAATTGTTGGAAGTATGGGCTATTTAGAGAATGAGTGGTACGATTAAAAAGGAGGATTATTTTGAAGTATTAAGAGATTTACGGGAAGTTTACGCATAGGAGGGGTAGATCGACAAATAAGAAAGATGATGAACCGTTTGGATTGGGTGCTGCAAATCCAACCCTTCACAGTAGTAAAAAGAAAGGGGTAATTATTGGAAGTAAGAACTATTTAGAGAATTATGGTTACGATTAAAAAAATGGGATATTTTGAAGTATAAGAGGAGTAGGGATAGTTTAAGCATAATAGGGGTAGATCGACAAATATGAAAGATGATGAATCCTTTGGATTGGGTGCTGCAAAAACCAACCCTTCACAGTAGTAAATAGATAGGGGTAATTGTTGAAAGTAAGGTCTATTTAGAGAATTGGGTATTGGATTAAAAATTAGGGCTGTTTTGTGAAGTACTAAGAGGAGTAGGGGTAGCTTAAGCATAGTAGGTGTAGATCGACAAATATAAAAGATGATGAATCGTTTGGGTTAGGTGCTGCAAAAAACCAACCCCTCACATTAGTTTAAAAATAGGGGTAATTCAAAGTAAGGACTATTTAGGGAATTAGTGGTACGATTAAAAAGAAGGGATGTTTTGAAGTATTAAGAGAAGTAGGGGTAGTTTGAGCATAGGTGGGTTAGATCGACAAATGTGAAAGATGATGAATCGTTTGGATTGGGTGCTGCAAAAACCAATCCTTCACAGTAGTAAAAAGATAGGGGCAATTGTTGGAAGTAAGGGATATTTACAGAATTAGGGATAGGATTAAAAAGAAGTGATGTTTTGTGAAGTATTAAGAGGAGTAGGGGTAGTTTAAGTATAGTAGGGGTAGATCGACAAATATGAAAGATGATGAATCGTTAGGATTGGGCGGTGCAAAAACCAACACTTTACAGTAGCTAAAAATAGGGGTAATTGTTGGAAGTAAGGGCTATTTAGAGAATTAGGGTTACGATTAAAAAGAAGGGATATTTTGAAGTATTAAGAGGAGTAGGGATTGTTTAAGCATAATAGGGGTAGATCGAAAAATATGAAAGACGATGAATCGTTTATATTGGGTGCTTCAAAAACCAACCCTTCACAGTAGTAAATAGATAGGGTTAATTTTTGAAAGTAAGGGCTATTTAGAGAATTGGGGATAGGATTAAAAAGAAGGGTTGTTTTGTGAGGTATTAAGAGGAGTAGGGGTAGTTTAAGCATAGTATGGGTAGATCGACAAATATGAAAGATGATGAATCATTTGAATTGGGTGCTGCAAAAAACCAACCTTTCACAGTAGTTAAAAAATAGGGGTGATTCTTGGAAGTAAGGGCTATTTAGAGAATTAGTGGTACGATTAAAAACAAGGGTTGTTTGGAAGTATCAAGAGAAGTAGGGGTAGTTTAAGTATAGGAAGGGTAGATCGACAAATATGAAAAATGATCAATCGTTTGGACTGGGAGCTGCAAAAACCAACCCTTCATTGTAGTGAAAAGATAGGGGTTATTGTTGGAAGTAAGGGCTATTTAGAGTATTAGGGATACGATTAAAAAGAAGGGCTATTTTGAAGTATTAAGAGAAGTAGGGGTAGTTTAAGCATAGGAGGGGTAGATCAACAAATATGAAAGATGATGAATCGTTTAGTTTGGGTGTTGAAAAAACCAACCCTTCACCGTAGTAAAAAAATAGGAGTAATTGTTGGAAGTAAGGGCTATTTAGAGAATTAGTGGTGCGATTAAAAAGAAGGGCTGTTTTGAAGTATTAAGAGAAGTAGGGGTAGTTTAAGCATAGGAGGTTTAGATCGACAAATATGAAAGATGATGAATCTTTTGGATTGGGTGCTGCAAAAACCAACCTTTACAGTAGTAAAAAGATAGGGGTAATTGTTGGAACTAAGGGATGTTTAGATAATTAGGGATATAGTTAAAAAGTAGGTCTATTTTGAAGTATTAAAAGAAGTAGAGTTAGTTTAAGCATAGGTGAGGTTGATCAACAAATATGAAAGATGATAAATCATTTGGATTCGGTGCGGCAAAAACAACCCTTCACATTAGTAAAAAGATAGGGGTAATTGTTGGAAAGAAGGGTTATTTATAGAATTAGGCATATCATTAAAAAGAAGGGCTGTTTTGTGAAGTATTAAGAGGAGTAGGGGTAGATTAAGCGTAGTAGGGGAAGATCGACAAATATGAAAGATGATGAATCTATTGGATTGGGCGGTGCAAAAACCAGCCCTTCACAGTAGTTAAAAATAGGGGTAATTGTTGGAAGTAAGGACTATTTAGGGAATTAGTGGTACGATTAAAAAGAAGGGATGTTTTGAAGTATTAAGAGAAGTAGGGGTAGTTTGAGCATAGGAGGGGTAGATCGACAAATGTGAAAGATGATGAATCGTTTGGATTGGGTGCTGCAAATACAACCCTTTACAGTAGTAAAAAGAAAGGGGTAATTCTTGGAAGTAAGAACTATTTAGAGAATTAAGGATACGATTAAAAAGAAGGGATATTTTGAAGTATAAGAGGAGTAGGGATAGTTTAAGCATAATAGGGGTAGATCGACAAATATGAAAGATGATGAATCCTTTGGATTGGGTGCTGCAAAAACCAACCCTTCACAGTAGTAAATAGATGGGGGTAATTGTTGAAAGTAAGGTCTTTTTAGAGAATTGGGGATAGGGTTAAAAATTAGGGTTGTTTTGTGAAGTACTAAGAGGAGTAGCGGTAGTTTAAGCATAGTAGGGGTAGATCGACAAATATGAAAGATGATGAATCGTTTGGATTTGGTGCTGCAAAAAACCAACCCTTCATAGTAGTTAAAAAATAGGGGTAATTCTTGGAAGTAAGGGCTATTTATAGAATTACTAGTACGATTAAAAACAAGGGTTGTTTTGAAGTATTAAGAGAAGTAGGGGTAGTTTTAGCATAGGAGGGGTAGATCGACAAATATGAAAAATGATGAATCGTTTGGATTGGGTGCTGCCAAAACCAACCCTTCATAGTAGTAAAAAGATAGGGGTTATTGTGGGAAGTAAGTGCTATGTAGAGAATTACGGATACGATTTAAAAAAGGACTATTTTGAAGTATTAATAGAAGTATGGTTAGTTTAAGCATAGGAGGGGTAGATCGACAAATATGAAAGATGATGAATCATTTAGATTGGGTGTTGAAAAAACCAACACTTCACAGTAGTTTAAAAATTGGAGTAATTGTTGGAAGTAAGGGCTATTTAGAGAGTTTGTGGTACGATAAAAAAGGGTTGTTTTGAAGTATTAAAAGAAGTCGGGGTAGTTTTAGCATAGGAGGGGTAGATCGACAAATATGTAAGATGGTGAATCGTTTGGATTGGGTGCTGCAAAAACAAACCCTTCATAGTAGTAAAAAGATGGCGGTAATTGTTGGAAGTAAGGGCTATTTAAAGAATTAGGGATACGATTAAAATGAAGGACTATTTTGAAGAATTAAAAGAAGTAGAGGTAGTTTAAGCATAGGTGGGGTAGATCGACAAATGTGAAAGATGATGAATCATTTGGATTGGGTGCTGCAATAACCAACCCTTCATAGTAGTAAAAAGATAGGGGCAATTGTTGGAAGTAAGGGCTATTTACAGAATTAGGGATAAGATTAAAAAGAAAGGTTGTTTTGTGAAGTATTAAGAGGAGTTGGGGTAGTTTAAGCAAAGTAGGGGTAGATCGACAAATATGAAAGACGATGAATCATTTGGATTGGGCGGTGCAAAAACCAACACTTCAAAGTAGTTAAAAATAGGATTAATTGTTGGAAGTAAGGGCTATTTAGAGAATTAGTGGTACGATTAAAATGGAGGATTGTTTTGAAGTATTAAGAGATTTACGGGAAGTTTACGCATAGGAGGGGTAGATCGACAAATAAGAAAGATGATGAACCGTTTGGATTGGGTGCTGCAAATCCAGCCCTTCACAGTAGTAAAAAGAAAGGGGTATTTATTGGAAGTAATAACTATTTAGAGAATTAGGGTTACGATTAAAAAAATGTGATATTTTGAAGTATAAGAGGAGTAGGGATAGTTTAAGCATAATAGGGGTAGATCGACAAATATGAAAGATGATGAATCCTTTGGATTGGGTGCTGCAAAAACCAACCCTTCACAGTAGTAAATAGATAGGGGTAATTGTTGAAAGTAAGGTCTATTTAGAGAATTGGGTATTGGATTAAAAATTAGGGCTGTTTTGTGAAGTACTAAGAGGAGTAGGGGTAGTTTAAACATAGTAGGTGTAGATCGACAAATATAAAAGATGATGAATCGTTTGGTGTAGGTGATGCAAAAAACCAACCCCTCACATTAGTTAAAAAATAGGGGTAATTCAAAGTAAGGACTATTTAGGGAATTAGTGGTACGATTAAAAAGAAGGGATGTTTTGAAGTATTAAGAGAAGTAGGGGTAGTTTGAGCATAGGTGGGTTAGATCGACAAATGTGAAAGATGATGAATCGTTTGGATTGGGTTCTGCAAAAACCAATCCTTCACGGTAGTAAAAAGATAGGGGCAATTGTTGGAAGTAAGTGATATTTACAGAATTAGGGATAGGATTAAAAAGAAGTAATGTTTTGTGAAATATTAAGAGGAGTAGGGGTAGTTTAAGCATAGTAGGGGTAGATCGACAAATATGAAAGATGATGAATCGTTTGGATTGGGCGGTGCAAAAACCAACACTTTTCAGTAGTTAAAAATAGGAGTAATTGTTGGAATTAAGGGCTATTTAGAGAATTAGTGGTACGATTAAAAAGAAGGGTTGTTTTGAAGTATTAAGAGATGTACGGGTAGTTTAAGCATTGGAGGGGTAGATCGACAAATATGATAGATGATGAACCGTTTGGATTGGGTGTTGCAGATCCAATCCTTCACAGTAGTAAAAAGAAAGGGGTAATTGTTGGAAGTGAGGGCTATTTAGAGAATTAGGGTTACAATTAAAAAGAAGGGATATTTTGAAGTATTAAGAGGAGTAGGGATTGTTTAAGCATAATAGGGGTAGATCGAAAAATATGAAAGACGATGAATCGTTTGTATTGGGTGCTTCAAAAACCAACCCTTCACAGTAGTAAATAGATAGGGTTAATTGTTGAAAGTAAGGGCTATTTAGAGAACTGGGGATAGGATTAAAAAGAAGGGTTGTTTTGTGAGGTATTAAGAGGAGTAGGGGTAGTTTAAGCATAGTATGGGTAGATCGACAAATATGAAAGATGATGAATCATTTGGATTGGGTGCTGCAAAAAACGAACCTTTCATAGTAGTTAAAAAATAGGGGTGATTCTTGGAAGTAAGGGCTATTTAGAGAATTAGTGGTACGATTAAAAACAAGGGTTGTTTGGAAGTGTTAAGAGAAGTAGGGGTAGTTTAAGTATAGGAAGGGTAGATCGACAAATATGAAAAATGATCAATCGTTTGGACTGGGAGCTGCAAAAACCAACCCTTCATTGTAGTGAAAAGATAGGGGTTATTGTTGGAAGTAAGGGCTATTTAGAGTATTAGGGATACGATTAAAAAGAAGGGCTATTTTGAAGTATTAAGAGAAGTAGGGGTAGTTTAAGCATAGGAGGGGTAGATCGACAAATATGAAAGATGATGAATCGTTTAGTTTGGGTGTTGAAAAAACCAACCCTTCACAGTAGTAAAAAAATAGGAGTAATTGTTGGAAGTAAGGGCTATTTAGAGAATTAGTGGTGCGATTAAAAAGAAGGGCTGTTTTGAAGTATTAAGAGAAGTAGGGGTAGTTTAAGCATAGGAGGGTTAGATCGACAAATATGAAAGATGATGAATCTTTTGGATTGGGTGCTGCAAAAACCATCCTTTACAGTAGTAAAAAGATAGGGGTAATTGTTGGAACTAAGGGATATTTAGATAATTAGGGATATAGTTAAAAAGTAGGTCTATTTTGAAGTATTAAAAGAAGTAGAGTTAGTTTAAGCATAGGTGAGGTTGATCAACAAATATGAAAGATGATAAATCATTTGGATTCGGTGCGGCAAAAACAACCCTTCACATTAGTAAAAAGATAGAGGTAAATGTTGGAAGTAAGGGTTATTTATAGAATTAGGCATATGATTAAAAAGAAGGGCTGTTTTGTGAAGTATTAAGAGGAGTAGGGGTAGATTAAGCGTAGTAGGGGAAGATCGACAAATATGAAAGATGATGAATCTTTTGGATTGGGCGGTGCAAAAACCAGCCCTTCACAGTAGTTAAAAATAGGGGTAATTGTTGGAAGTAAGGACTATTTAGGGAATTAGTGGTACGATTAAAAAGAAGGGATGTTTTGAAGTATTAAGAGAAGTAGGGGTAGTTTGAGCATAGGAGGGGTAGATCGACAAATGTGAAAGATGATGAATCGTTTGGATTGGGTGCTGCAAATACAACCCTTTACAGTAGTAAAAAGAAAGGGGTAATTGTTGGAAGTAAGAACTATTTAGAGAATTAAGGATACGATTAAAAAGAAGGGATATTTTGAAGTATAAGAGGAGTAGGGATAGTTTAAGCATAATAGGGGTAGATCGACAAATATGAAAGATGATGAATCCTTTGGATTGGGTGCTGCAAAAACCAACCCTTCACAGTAGTAAATAGATGGGGGTAATTGTTGAAAGTAAGGTCTTTTTAGAGAATTGGGGATAGGGTTAAAAATTAGGGTTGTTTTGTGAAGTACTAAGAGGAGTAGCGGTAGTTTAAGCATAGTAGGGGTAGATCGACAAATATGAAAGATGATGAATCGTTTGGATTTGGTGCTGCAAAAAACCAACCCTTCATAGTAGTTAAAAATTAGGGGTAATTCTTGGAAGTAAGGGCTATTTATAGGATTACTGGTACGATTAAAAACAAGGGTTGTTTTGAAGTATTAAGAGAAGAAGGGGTAGTTTTAGCATAGGAGGGGTAGATCGACAAATATGAAAAATGATGAATCATTTGGATTGGGTGCTGCCAAAACCAACCCTTCATAGTAGTAAAAAGATAGGGGTTATTGTGGGAAGTAAGTGCTATGTAGAGAATTACGGATACGATTAAAAAAAGGACTATTTTGATGTATTAATAGAAGTAGGGTTAGTTTAAGCATAGGAGGGGTAGATCGAGAAATATGAAAGATGATGAATCATTTAGATTGGGTGTTGAAAAAACCAACACTTCATAGTAGTTTAAAAATTGGAGTAATTGTTGGAAGTAAGGGCTATTTAGAGAGTTTGTGGTACGATAAAAAAGGGTTGTTTTGAAGTATTAAAAGAAGTCGGGGTAGTTTTAGCATAGGAGGGGTAGATCGACAAATATGTAAGATGGAGAATCGTTTGGATTGGGTGCTGCAAAAACAAACCCTTCATAGTAGTAAAAAGATGGCGGTAATTGTTGGAAGTAAGGGCTATTTAAAGAATTAGGGATACGATTAAAATGAAGGACTATTTTGAAGAATTAAAAGAAGTAGAGGTAGTTTAAGCATAGGTGGGGTAGATCGACAAATGTGAAAGATGATGAATCATTTGGATTGGGTGCTGCAATAACCAACCCTTCATAGTAGTAAAAAGATAGGGGCAATTGTTGGAAGTAAGGGCTATTTACAGAATTAGGGATAGGATTAAAAAGAAAGGTTGTTTTGTGAAGTATTAAGAGGAGTTGGGGTAGTTTAAGCAAAGTAGGGGTAGATCGACAAATATGAAAGACGATGAATCATTTGGATTGGGCGGTGCAAAAACCAACACTTCAAAGTAGTTAAAAATAGGATTAATTGTTGGAAGTAAGGGCTATTTAGAGAATTAGTGGTACGATTAAAAAGGAGGATTGTTTTGAAGTATTAAGAGATTTACGGGAAGTTTACGCATAGGAGGGGTAGATCGACAAATAAGAAAGATGATGAACCGTTTGGATTGGGTGCTGCAAATCCAGCCCTTCACGGTAGTAAAAAGAAAGGGGTAATTATTGGAAGTAAGAACTATTTAGAGAATTAGGGTTACGATTAAAAAAATGTGATATTTTGAAGTATAAGAGGAGTAGGGATAGTTTAAGCATAATAGGGGTAGATCGACAAATATGAAAGATGATGAATCCTTTGGATTGGGTGCTGCAAAAACCAACCCTTCACAGTAGTAAATAGATAGGGGTAATTGTTGAAAGTAAGGTCTATTTAGAGAATTGGGTATTGGATTAAAAATTAGGGCTGTTTTGTGAAGTACTAAGAGGAGTAGGGGTAGTTTAAACATAGTAGGTGTAGATCGACAAATATAAAAGATGATGAATCGTTTGGGTTAGGTGATGCAAAAAACCAACCCCTCACATTAGTTAAAAAATAGGGGTAATTCAAAGTAAGGACTATTTAGGGAATTAGTGGTACGATTAAAAAGAAGGGATGTTTTGAAGTATTAAGAGAAGTAGGGGTAGTTTGAGCATAGGTGGGTTAGATCGACAAATGTGAAAGATGTTGAATCGTTTGGATTGGGTTCTGCAAAAACCAATCCTTCACGGTAGTAAAAAGATAGGGCAATTGTTGGAAGTAAGGGATATTTACAGAATTAGGGATAGGATTAAAAAGAAGTTATGTTTTGTGAAGTATTAAGAGGAGTAGGGGTAGTTTAAGCATAGTAGGGGTAGATCGACAAATATGAAAGATGATGAATCGTTTGGATTGGGCGGTGCAAAAACCAACACTTTTCAGTAGTTAAAAATAGGAGTAATTGTTGGAAGTAAGGGCTATTTAGAGAATTAGTGGTACGATTAAAAAGAAGGGTTGTTTTGAAGTATTAAGAGATGTACGGGTAGTTTAAGCATTGGAGGGGTAGATCGACAAATATGATAGATGATGAACCGTTTGGATTGGGTGTTGCAGATCCAATCCTTCACAGTAGTAAACAGAAAGGGGTAATTGTTGGAAGTGAGGGCTATTTAGAGAATTAGGGTTACGATTAAAAAGAAGGGATATTTTGAAGTATTAAGAGGAGTAGGGATTGTTTAAGCATAATAGGGGTAGATCGAAAAATATGAAAGACGATGAATCGTTTGTATTGGGCGCTTCAAAAACCAACCCTTCACAGTAGTAAATAGATAGGGTTAATTGTTGAAAGTAAGGGCTATTTAGAGAATTGGGGATAGGATTAAAAAGAAGGGTTGTTTTGTGAGGTATTAAGAGGAGTAGGGGTAGTTTAAGCATAATATGGGTAGATCGACAAATATGAAAGATGATGAATCATTTGGATTGGGTGCTGCAAAAAACCAACCTTTCACAGTAGTTAAAAAATAGGGGTGATTCTTGGAAGTAAGGGCTATTTAGAGAATTAGTGGTACGATTAAAAACAAGGGTTGTTTGGAAGTGTTAAGAGAAGTAGGGGTAGTTTAAGTATAGGAAGGGTAGATCGACAAATATGAAAAATGATCAATCGTTTGGACTGGGAGCTGCAAAAACCAACCCTTCATTGTAGTGAAAAGATAGGGGTTATTGTTGGAAGTAAGGGCTATTTAGAGTATTAGGGATACGATTAAAAAGAAGGGCTATTTTGAGGTATTAAGAGAAGTAGGGGTAGTTTAAGCATAGGAGGGGTAGATCGACAAACATGAAAGATGATGAATCGTTTAGTTTGGGTGTTGAAAAAACCAACCCTTCACAGTAGTAAAAAAATAGGAGTAATTGTTGGAAGTAAGGGCTATTTAGAGAATTAGTGGTGCGATTAAAAAGAAGGACTGTTTTGAAGTATTAAGAGAAGTAGGGGTAGTTTAAGCATAGGAGGGTTAGATCGACAAATATGAAAGATGATGAATCTTTTGGATTGGGTGCTGCAAAAACCATCCTTTACAGTAGTAAAAAGATAGGGGTAATTGTTGGAACTAAGGGATATTTAGATAATTAGGGATATAGTTAAAAAGTAGGTCTATTTTGAAGTATTAAAAGAAGTAGAGTTAGTTTAAGCATAGGTGAGGTTGATCAACAAATATGAAAGATGATAAATCATTTGGATTCGGTGCGGCAAAAACAACCCTTCACATTAGTAAAAAGATAGGGGTAATTGTTGGAAGTAAGGGTTATTTATAGAATTAGGCATATGATTAAAAAGAAGGGCTGTTTTGTGAAGTATTAAGAGGAGTAGGGGTAGATTAAGCGTAGTAGGGGAAGATCGACAAATATGAAAGATGATGAATCTTTTGGATTGGGCGGTGCAAAAACCAGCCCTTCACAGTAGTTAAAAATAGGGGTAATTGTTGGAAGTAAGGACTATTTAGGGAATTAGTGGTACGATTAAAAAGAAGGGATGTTTTGAAGTATTAAGAGAAGTAGGGGTAGTTTGAACATAGGAGGGGTAGATCGACAAATGTGAAAGATGATGAATCGTTTGGATTGGGTGCTGCAAATACAACCCTTTACAGTAGTAAAAAGAAAGGGGTAATTGTTGGAAGTAAGAACTATTTAGAGAATTAAGGATACGATTAAAAAGAAGGGATATTTTGAAGTATAAGAGGAGTAGGGATAGTTTAAGCATAATAGGGGTAGATCGACAAATATGAAAGATGATGAATCCTTTGGATTGGGTGCTGCAAAAACCAACCCTTCACAGTAGTAAATAGATGGGGGTAATTGTTGAAAGTAAGGTCTTTTTAGAGAATTGGGGATAGGGTTAAAAATTAGGGTTGTTTTGTGAAGTACTAAGAGGAGTAGCGGTAGTTTAAGCATAGTAGGGGTAGATCGACAAATATGAAAGATGATGAATCGTTTGGATTTGGTGCTGCAAAAAACCAACCCTTCATAGTAGTTAAAAAATAGGGGTAATTCTTGGAAGTAAGGGCTATTTATAGAATTACTGGTACGATTAAAAACAAGGGTTGTTTTGAAGTATTAAGAGAAGTAGGGGTAGTTTTAGCATAGGAGGGGTAGATCGACAAATATGAAAAATGATGAATCATTTGGATTGGGTGCTGCCAAAACCAACCCTTCATCGTAGTAAAAAGATAGGGGTTATTGTGGGAAGTAAGTGCTATGTAGAGAATTACGGATACGATTAAAAAAAGGACTATTTTGAAGTATTAATAGAAGTAGGGTTAGTTTAAGCATAGGAGGGGTAGATCGACAAATATGAAAGATGATGAATCATTTAGATTGGGTGTTGAAAAAACCAACACTTCATAGTAGTTTAAAAATTGGAGTAATTGTTGGAAGTAAGGGCTATTTAGAGAGTTTGTGGTACGATAAAAAAGGGTTGTTTTGAAGTATTAAAAGAAGTCGGGGTTGTTTTAGAATAGGAGGGGTAGATCGACAAATATGTAAGATGGTGAATCGTTTGGATTGGGTGCTGCAAAAACAAACCCTTCATAGTAGTAAAAAGATGGCGGTAATTGTTGGAAGTAAGGGCTATTTAAAGAATTAGGGATACGATTAAAATGAAGGACTATTTTGAAGAATTAAAAGAAGTAGAGGTAGTTTAAGCATAGGTGGGGTAGATCGACAAATGTGAAAGATGATGAATCATTTGGATTGGGTGTTGCAATAACCAACCCTTCATAGTAGTAAAAAGATAGGGGCAATTGTTGGAAGTAAGGGCTATTTACAGAATTAGGGATAGGATTAAAAAGAAAGGTTGTTTTGTGAAGTATTAAGAGGAGTTGGGGTAGTTTAAGCAAAGTAGGGGTAGATCGACAAATATGAAAGACGATGAATCATTTGGATTGGGCGGCGCAAAAACCAACACTTCAAAGTAGTTAAAAATAGGAGTAATTGTTGGAAGTAAGGGCTATTTAGAGAATTAGTGGTACGATTAAAAAGGAGGATTGTTTTGAAGTATTAAGAGATTTACGGGAAGTTTACGCATAGGAGGGGTAGATCGACAAATAAGAAAGATGATGAACCGTTTGGATTGGGTGCTGCAAATCCAGCCCTTCACAGTAGTAAAAAGAAAGGGGTAATTATTGGAAGTAAGAACTATTTAGAGAATTAGGGTTACGATTAAAAAAATGGGATATTTTGAAGTATAAGAGGAGTAGGGATAGTTTAAGCATAATAGGGGTAGATCGACAAATATGAAAGATGATGAATCCTTTGGATTGGGTGCTGCAAAAACCAACCCTTCACAGTAGTAAATAGATAGGGGTAATTGTTGAAAGTAAGGTCTATTTAGAGAATTGGGTATTGGATTAAAAATTAGGGTTGTTTTGTGAAGTACTAAGAGGAGTAGGGGTAGTTTAAACATAGTAGGTGTAGATCGACAAATATAAAAGATGATGAATCGTTTGGGTTAGGTGCTGCAAAAAACCAACCCCTCACATTAGTTAAAAAAAAGGGGTAATTCAAAGTAAGGACTATTTAGGGAATTAGTGGTACGATTAAAAAGAAGGGATGTTTTGAAGTATTAAGAGAAGTAGGGGTAGTTTGAGCATAGGTGGGTTAGACAGACAAATGTGAAAGATGATGAATCGTTTGGATTGGGTGCTGCAAAAACCAATCCTTCACGGTAGTAAAAAGATAGGGGCAATTGTTGGAAGTAAGGGATATTTACAGAATTAGGGATAGGATTAAAAAGAAGTTATGTTTTGTGAAGTATTAAGAGGAGCAGGGGTAGTTTAAGCATAGTAGGGGTAGATCGACAAATATGAAAGATGATGAATCGTTTGGATTGGGCGGTGCAAAAACCAACACTTTTCAGTAGTTAAAAATAGGAGTAATTGTTGGAAGTAAGGGCTATTTAGAGAATTAGTGGTACGATTAAAAAGAAGGGTTGTTTTGAAGTATTAAGAGATGTACGGGTAGTTTAAGCATTGGAGGGGTAGATCGACAAATATGATAGATGATGAACCGTTTGGATTGGGTGTTGCAGATCCAATCCTTCACAGTAGTAAAAAGAAAGGGGTAATTGTTGGAAGTGAGGGCTATTTAGAGAATTAGGGTTACGATTAAAAAGAAGGGATATTTTGAAGTATTAAGAGGAGTAGGGATTGTTTAAGCATAATAGGGGTAGATCGAAAAATATGAAAGACGATGAATCGTTTGTATTGGGTGCTTCAAAAACCAACCCTTCATAGTAGTAAATAGATAGGGTTAATTGTTGAAAGTAAGGGCTATTTAGAGAATTGGGGATAGGATTAAAAAGAAGGGCTGTTTTGTGAGGTATTAAGAGGAGTAGGGGTAGTTTAAGCATAGTATGGGTAGATCGACAAATATGAAAGGTGATGAATCATTTGGATTGGGTGCTGCAAAAAACCAACCTTTCACAGTAGTTAAAAAATAGGGGTTATTCTTGGAAGTAAGGGCTATTTAGAGAATTAGTGGTACGATTAAAAACAAGGGTTTTTTGGAAGTATTAAGAGAAGTAGGGGTTGTTTAAGTATAGGAAGGGTAGATCGACAAATATGAAAAATGATCAATCGTTTGGACTGGGAGCTGCAAAAACCAACCCTTCATTATAGTGAAAAGATAGGGGTTATTGTTGGAAGTAAGGGCTATTTAGAGTATTAGGGATACGATTAAAAAGAAGGGCTATTTTGAAGTATTAAGAGAAGTAGGGGTAGTTTAAGCATACGAGGGGTAGATCCACAAATATGAAAGATGATGAATCGTTTAGTTTGGGTGTTGAAAAAACCAACCCTTCACAGTAGTAAAAAAATAGGAGTAATTGTTGGAAGTAAGGGCTATTTAGAGAATTAGTGGTGCGATTAAAAAGAAGGGCTGTTTTGAAGTATTAAGAGAAATAGGGGTAGTTTAAGCATAGGAGGGTTAGATCGACAAATATGAAAGATGATGAATCTTTTGGATTGGATGCTGCAAAAACCAACCTTTACAGTAGTAAAAAGATAGGGGTAATTGTTGGAACTAAGGGATATTTAGATAGTTAGGGATATAGTTAAAAAGTAGGTGTATTTTGAAGTATTAAAAGAAGTAGAGTTAGTTTAAGCATAGGTGAGGTTGATCGACAAATATGAAAGATGATAAATCATTTGGATTCGGTGCGGCAAAAACAACCCTTCACATTAGTAAAAAGATAGGGGTAATTGTTGGAAGTAAGGGTTATTTATAGAATTAGGCATATGATTAAAAAGAAGGGCTGTTTTGTGAAGTATTAAGAGGAGTAGGGGTAGATTAAGCGTAGTAGGGGAAGATCGACAAATATGAAAGATGATGAATCTTTTGGATTGGGCGGTGCAAAAACCAGCCCTTCACAGTAGTTAAAAATAGGGGTAATTGTTGGAAGTAAGGACTATTTACGGAATTAGTGGTACGATTAAAAAGAAGGGATGTTTTGAAGTATTAAGAGAAGTAGGGGTAGTTTGAGCATAGGAGGGGTAGATCGACAAATGTGAAAGATGATGAATCGTTTGGATTGGGTGCTGCAAATACAACCCTTCACAGTAGTAAAAAGAAAGGGGTTATTGTTGGAAGTAAGAACTATTTAGAGAATTAAGGATACGATTAAAAAGAAGGGATATTTTGAAGTATAAGAGGAGTAGGGATAGTTTAAGCATAATAGGGGTAGATCGACAAATATGAAAGATGATGAATCCTTTGGATTGGGTGCTGCAAAAACCAACCCTTCACAGTAGTAAATAGATGGGGGTAATTGTTGAAAGTAAGGTCTATTTAGAGAATTGTGGATAGGATTAAAAATTAGGGTTGTTTTGTGAAGTACTAAGAGGAGTAGCGGTAGTTTAAGCATAGTAGGGGTAGATCGACAAATATGAAAGATGATGAATCGTTTGGATTTGGTGCTGCAAAAAACCAACCCTTCATAGTAGTTAAAAAATAGGGGTAATTCTTGGAAGTAAGGGCTATTTATAGAATTACCGGTACGATTAAAAACAAGGGTTGTTTTGAAGTATTAAGAGAAGTAGGGGTAGTTTTAGCATAGGAGGGGTAGATCGACAAATATGAAAAATGATGAATCATTTGGATTGGGTGCTGCCAAAACCAACCCCTCATAGTAGTAAAAAGATAGGGGTTATTGTGGGAAGTAAGTGCTATGTAGAGAATTACGGATACGATTAAAAAGAAGGACTATTTTGAAGTATTAATAGAAGTAGGGTTAGTTTAAGCATAGGAGGGGTAGATCGACAAATATGAAAGATGATGAATCGTTTAGATTGGGTGTTGAAAAAACCAACAATTCACAGTAGTTTAAAAATTGGAGTAATTGTTGGAAGTAAGGGCTATTTAGAGAGTTTGTAGTATGATAAAAATGGGTTGTTTTGAAGTATTAAAAGAAGTCGGGGTAGTTTTAGCATAGGAGGGGTAGATCGACAAATATGTAAGATGGTGAATCATTTGGATTGGGTGCTGCAAAAACAAACCCGTCATAGTAGTAAAAAGATGGCGGTAATTGTTGGAAGTAAGGTCTATTTAAAGAATTAGGGATACGATTAAAATGAAGGACTATTTTGAAGAATTAAAAGAAGTAGAGGTAGTTTAAGCATAGTTGGGGTAGATCGACAAATGTGAAAGATGATGAATCATTTGGATTGGGTGCTGCAATAACCAACCCTTCATAGTAGTAAAAAGATAGGGGCAATTTTTGGAAGTAAGGGCTATTTACAGAATTAGGGATAGGATTAAAAAGAAAGGTTGTTTTGTGAAGTATTAAGAGGAGTTGGGGTAGTTTAAGCAAAGTAGGGGTAGATCGACAAATATGAAAGACGATGAATCATTTGGATTGGGCGGTGCAAAAACCAACACTTCAAAGTAGTTAAAAATAGGAGTAATTGTTGGAAGTAAGGGCTATTTACAGAATTAGTGGTACGATTAAAAAGGAGGATTGTTTTGAAGTATTAAGAGATTTACGGTAAGTTTACGCATAGGAGGGGTAGATCGACAAATAAGAAAGATGATGAACCGTTTGGATTGGGTGCTGCAAATCCAGCCCTTCACAGTAGTAAAAAGAAAGGGGTAATTATTGGAAGTAAGAACTATTTAGAGAATTAGGGTTACGATTAAAAAAATGGGATATTTTGAAGTATAAGAGGAGTAGGGATAGTGTAAGCATAATAGGGGTAGATCGACAAATATGAAAGATGATGAATCCTTTGGATTGGGTGCTGCAAAAACCAACCCTTCACAGTAGTAAATAGATAGGGGTAATTGTTGAAAGTAAGGTCTATTTAGAGAATTGGGTATTGGATTAAAAATTAGGGCTGTTTTGTGAAGTACTAAGAGGAGTAGGGGTAGTTTAAACATAGTAGGTGTAGATCGACAAATATAAAAGATGATGAATCGTTTGGGTTAGGTGCTGCAAAAAACCAACCCCTCACATTAGTTAAAAAATAGGGGTAATTCAAAGTAAGGAATATTTAGGGAATTAGTGGTACGATTAAAAAGAAGGGATGTTTTGAAGTATTAAGAGAAGTAGGGGTAGTTTGAGCATAGGAGGGGTAGATCGACAAATGTGAAAGATGATGAATCGTTTGGATTGGGTGCTGCAAATACAACCCTTCACAGTAGTAAAAAGAAAGGGGTAATTGTTGGAAGTAAGAACTATTTAGAGAATTAAGGATACGATTAAAAAGAAGGGATATTTTGAAGTATAAGAGGAGTAGGGATAGTTTAAGCATAATAGGGGTAGATCGACAAATATGAAAGAAGATGAATCCTTTGGATTGGGTGCTGCAAAAACCAACCCTTCGCAGTAGTAAATAGATGGGGGTAATTGTTGAAAGTAAGGTCTATTTAGAGAATTGGGGATAGGATTAAAAACTAGGGTTGTTTTGTGAAGTACTAAGAGGAGTAGCGGTAGTTTAAGCATTGTAGGGGTAGATCGACAAATATGAAAGATGATGAATCGTTTGGATTGGGTGCTGCAAAGAACCAACCCTTCATATTAGTTAAAAAATAGGGGTAATTCTTGGAAGTAAGGGCTATTTATAGAATTACTGGTACGATTAAAAACAAGGGTTGTTTTGAAGTATTAAGAGAAGTAGGGGTAGTTTTAGCATAGGAGGGGTAGATCGACAAATATGAAAAATGATGAATCATTTGGATTGGGTGCTGCAAAAACCAACCCTTCATAGTAGTAAAAAGATAGGGGTTATTGTGGGAAGTAAGTGCTATGTAGAGAATTACGGATACGATTAAAAAGAAGGACTATTTTGAAGTATTAATAGAAGTAGGGTTGGTTTAAGCATAGGAGGGGTAGATCGATAAATATGAAAGATGATGAATCGTTTAGATTGGGTGTTGAAAAAACCAACCCTTTACAGTAGTTTAAAAATTGGAGTAATTGTTGGAAGTAAGGGCTATTTAGAGAGTTTGTGGTACGATAAAAAAAGGGTTGTTTTGAAGTATTAAAAGAAGTCGGGGTAGTTTAAGCATAGGAGGGGTAGATCGACAAATATGTAAGATGGTGAATCGTTTGGATTGGGTGCTTCAAAAACCAACCCTTCATAGTAGTTAAAAGATGGCGGTAATTGTTGGAAGTAAGGGCTATTTAAAGAATTAGGGATACGATTAAAATGAAGGACTATTTTGAAGAATTAAAAGAAGTAGAGGTAGTTTAAGCATAGGTGGGGTAGATCGACAAATGTGAAAGATGATGAATCATTTGGATTGGGTGCTGCAATAACCAACCCTTCATAGTAGTAAAAAGATAGGGGCAATTGTTGGAAGTAAGGGCTATTTACAGAATTAGGGATAGGATTAAAAAGAAGGGTTGTTTTGTGAAGTATTAAGAGGAGTTGGGGTAGTTTAAGCAAAGTAGGGGTAGATCGATAAATATGGAAGACGATGAATCATTTGGATTGGGCGGTTCAAAAACCAACACTTCAAAGTAGTTAAAAATAGGGGTAATTGTCGGAAGTAAGGGCTATTTATAGAATTAGTGGTACGATTAAAAAGGAGGAATGTTTTGAAGTATTAAGAGACGTACGGGAAGTTTACGCATAGGAGGGTAGATCGACAAATATGAAAGATGATGAACCGTTTGGATTGGGTACTGCAAATCCAACCCTTCATAGTAGTAAAAAGAAAGGGGTAATTATTAGAAGTAAGAACTATTTAGAGAATTAGGGTTACGATTAAAAAAATGGGATATTTTGAAGTATAAGAGGAGTAGGGATAGTTTAAGCATAATAGGGGTATATCGACAAATATGAAAGATGATGAATCCTTTGGATTGGGTGCTGCAAAAACCAACCCTTCACAGTAGTAAATAGATAGGTGTAATTGTCGAAAGTAAGGTCTATTTAGAGAATTGGGTATTGGATTAAAAATTAGGGCTGTTTTGTGAAGTACTAAGAGGAGTAGGGGTAGTTTAAGCATAGTAGGTGTAGATCGACAAATATAAAAGATGATGAATCGTTTGGGTTAGGTGCTGCAAAAAAACAACCCCTCACAGTAGTTAAAAAATAGGGGTAATTCCAAGTAAGGTCTATTAAGAGAATTAGTGGTACGATTAAAAAAAAGGGTTGTTTTGAAGTATTAAGAGAATTTGTGGTACGTTTCCCCGCCCTTTGCGGCGCAAATAAGCCAACGAATGACTCCATCGGACCCGGATCGTCCGATCAAACCGAGGCGCCTCGCAACAGCAACAATCACACAGGTGAAAAGTATATAAATGTCAGGGCTGGTAGGTCACTGACACCACCCTAGCTAGAAGGAAACGCATGCCCTCCCTGAGGTCCTCTCCCGTTTTTGGTTCACAACCGGGGTGCGAGGCTCGCGAATTCACGTTACACAAAGCCATGCCACACAGGCTTTGCTTTGATCATCACCACAAGACTCTGCTTTTCAATAGAAGCCTAGATCATTTGCCACTTAGGCATGCCACATAGGCGGTTCACTCTATGCGTTCGATATCCATCAGTATATAACCACTGAGCTCGTACGTCTCAGAGAAGGGCGTTAACCAAGAGAATAAATTCTCTGCCGCCAAACAGATATATATTTAATAGAGATCAATCACACAGACTAAAGTCCAATGTCAGACACACAATCCATTTACAAGTTCGTTCTGGGTCTGAACGAAACCGGAGGCACCTAGTACCCCGCATATCCATCGATCTCCAAGTACGTCTGGATGATCACCTAATGTTTCCATCTTCTTGGGTGTACATCCCAATCAAGCTCATCAGTAATCACCCAAACGATGTGAAGACCTGTAACAACCCGAATTTTTAAACAACGTGTTAAGACAAGAATCAAGGCAGAATTAAATGTTAAAATTTGAATCAGGAGAAACGGGCTGTGCCATTGCATTCGACTCGGAAAAATACGCGAAATAGAGTCCGAAATTTCGTAAATCGGAGTCCTTATGATCGAGATATGGCCGTCGGAAGTTTCACGAAAAATCAGAATTCAAAACAGATTTCAAATTTTCAGAAATCAGGCTAGGCGGGAAAAATCCCGCCAGAACCAGGTCGACCTGGGGCTCGACCTGGGAGTCGACCTGGGTGGGGCCAGGTCGACTGGGGAGTCGACCCCAGGGTCGACCTGGGGGTCGACCTGCCTGGTCGGACCCAGACAACCTGGTGCACCTGTTTTGCTGTTTGGCTCGGTTTTGGAGGCTTGTGACGATTTTTAAGGGCTTGGATCTATCCTAGGGTTAATCTAAGGGCCTAAACTACCCCTAATCTCTATAAAAAGACCCTAAGCCTACCCTAAACCCCTCATAAATCACTCTTGCAACGAAGTGCTGCCCAAATCCACATTGATCATGGCCTCCATCTCCAACTCCAAGAGACTATGCATGCAAATCGGATCCGAATTGAAAGGTGCAAGCTTGCTACACCAAATCGAGGCCAAATCAACGATGTTATGGCGATTTCATGACGGTTCTTCATCAAAGGAGCCACCTTTCTTTGTCAAAATGATTCATGCGCATTCTCTAAGCCCCGCTATGTAAGTTCTAGCAACTTGTAGATTCTAACGGTGGTTCTAATGTGACACGGGATAAAATGAGATGTAACATGAGTATGTTAACCCATGTAAACCTAGTTTTCCCCTTTTATCATGAACATATGACTTTGGGTTATGTTTTAGCGACTTAATCATGCCACTCATGTTATGAATAACCTAGTATACCTTGCAAGTTTGAACCTTTATCTATGAAATGCTAGCATGAACCTTTGGGAACCATTTGACTTGTGAAACATTGGCAAATATTTGACTTTGGGGCTTATGCATGTAAATGAACCCAAACCCCTTATGTATCATGCTTGTTTCTTACCAAATTCACTTATGAAACTATGCATGTTTGTGGCCAAATCCTCTTATGAAACTATGCATGCTTGTGGCCAAATTCCCTTATGATACTATGCATGTTTGTGGCCAAATTCCCTTATGATACTATGCATGTTTGTGGCCAAATTCCCTTATGATACTATGCATGTTTGTGGCCAATATGTTGGCATAATACCCTACTATGTGACTCGCTTCCACTTGGGTTGGAAATACGTTTGGGTAGCTTAGGAAAAACATGGGTATGACATGAAAAACTTGACATGGGGCTTACATGAGAACATGACATTCATGATGCATTTAAATATGATCATGCCACGTGGGAAAACATGGAACTGAAACTAGACATGGGTGGGTTGTAAGTGTAAAACGACACTAGACCAAACATGAAAGTGGCCAACTCGAGGTTGGGTTGAGTTTGTAGCATAAATCTACCCGGACCCGCCCGGCTTAACTAGTGGCTACAAACAATAGGATCCAATGTGAGAAGTTGGTCATGTCGCGCGTAAGAACCGAGGTTAGACTAGGTTGTGGTGTAAAACTACCCGGACCCGCCCGGCTTAACTAGTAACCACAACAAGGTCTAATGTGAGAGGTTAAGAGTGCATTATTTAAATTAATGCCACATGATAAGGTTAAGTAAAGTTGACTAATGACACTTAACCGATATGACACGAATGGGTAGGTTAAGTGGGACTGGGCTTGCTTTCTTAATGACACTTAACCATACAAGACAATTAGGGGATGGGGTTAAGTAATTTACACTTAATTAATCTGACTTGGTAATTAGATGGGTTAAGTAACTTAGACTTAACTAATCTAAACATGATAATTAGATGGGGTTAAGTAACTTAGACTTAACTAATATAAACACGGTAATTAGATGAGGTTAAGTAACTTAGACTTAACTAATCTAAACACGGTAATTAGATATGGTTAAGTAACTTACACTTAACCAATCTAAACGCAATAATTCGATGGGGTTAAGTTAACCGCTTAACCAATCTAAACTTGGTAATCCAATGAGGTTAAGTAACCAATACTTAACTAATTTAATATGATAATTTAATGGGGTTAAGTAACTTATACTTAACCAATTATTCGTGATGATTTGATGAGGTTAATTAACCTACACTTAACCAATCTAATACGTGGGTCTGGTAGGGTTAAGTCACAAGACCTTTTAAATTAGGCTTAACCAGTGTAATACGATTAGTGGATGGGGTTAAGTTAACATACACTTAACCAATCCGACTCGACAATCTGATGGGATTAAGATAATCTATGCTTAATCAATCTAACATGATAATTTGATAGGGTTAAGACAAATAAATACTTAACCAATTGGACTTGATAGGGTTAAGTCATGAGCTTCTTGGTACACTTAACCAACTTGTAGGGCTAAGCCTTGAACTTGAGTACTTAGCCAATCTTGACATGATTCGTGGGCGGGTTAAGTCATAAACTTGGATAACAACACTTAACCCATTTGACAAAACCCTAGCTCAAGGGACTAGGTTGGAAATCGTAGTTAACAAGGATAGCGGAAAGAGGAGCTATGTGGTAAACCTTAGTTAAGGGTAACTAAGTAATAATTCTTAGCTAAGGACATGAGACTAGTTCATAAAGAGATGAGTAACCGGGTACGGTATGTCATCGCTTAGTATACGAGGAGGAGAAAGTTATCTGACTTGGATAAAAGCTCCAGCGAACTGGGTGACGAAGCGGAAGCTTCGGGGAACGTGAGGGTACTCTTGGTATCCCTCTGTGAGGTGGCAAGTGGTCCCTGAAACCCGGCTTCACAGGGCTTTAGTCAATCGTGTACGTACGAAAAGGCAGGGAACTCCCAAAAGACCATATACTAGCTATCAAGTTATGGGTGTGGTTGGCTATCTGGAAGTGGGCATCGATGGGCCCAAGTGTAGTTCTCATACATGATTTTTCTTGGATTGCCTTTCAGTAGTTGAGGGAGGGGTTGCGTGGGACCATAGCCACGGGTACAAAAACAGACCTTGATATCTTCATCAGCAGACGACTTAAAGCTCCCGACCGAGTTCCGTATTTCTTGATTTGCCATGGCATGGAACTCGGATTGAACATTGAGGAACATGTGCGTCTAGACATGGAAAACGGTTCACGATACATTAGTGGGATAAAAGGGCGCGGTTGATGGGTGGCGTAATCCCTAGTGGCCCTAGGTGGCTGAACCCAAACCGAGACACGGAAACGTTCATTAGGTAGCATAATCCCTAGTGGTCCTAGGTGGCATAAATCCTAAGTGAACGCACGATAGTTCATGGTAAGGAAACATAACTAGATTAAAAAGGGTAGCAGTCCAAAATAACCTCAAGGATAAAACGTTTACATGGGAAAGCCCGTATGGCCTACGGCAAAGGACTGAACCTATACATGGAAAGAAACATATGAGTTGGGAAAACCTACGTATGCTATATATTAGGTTGACATGGACCATTACATGACATTGGGCTAGGGACATTCATTGTTAACACATGACGCGGGTTGGGATACTAGTACGAGAGGTGCAGAGCAAATATACATGTTAGAACCATGAGAAATATACATGATAGATACCGTGGGATGTTATACAGGATAGAGACCTTGGGATAGTATACTTGATAGAAACATGATGGTGTGATACCTTGATTTATCATGACACCATAGTTTATCATGATATCTTAGTTTACCTTGCTACAGTAGTTCAGCCTGTTACCCTGGTTTAGTTTATCTATCTTGTCGTCATCCTTATGTTTACTTTCAGTTTATGCATGTCATGTTACCTTTACCTGTTTTTATACTGGAAGTAGATAGGACTTACCAGTCTTTATCACTGACCCTGTTTTGTTTCGCCTCTTTGTCTTCCGTTCCCCCCCCCCCCAAGGTTTCAGGGAGGAAACACTGTCATCTAGTTCGGGCTTCTTCTGCTTGAAGGTCATCACGCATGGCTTGGAATTTTCTTGGCTATGGCTACTTTACTGTTTTACTTGGGGAATAATTTATGAAATGGTTTTATGCTTCTTTATTATTGCAAGACAGGTTTTGATGTATTCTGATGTAAAAGGCTTTAGATCTTATTTTATAAGGTAATGAAATTTGTTTTACTTCCGCTGTTTTATATATATACGTTCTGTCTTGCAATATTTCTGTGCATGTTTACCTCGATAATGCTTCACCAAACCTAGGGCATTCACTTTGTGAGTGACCCTAGCGGAGGTGGGGTGTTACAAGACCTCCGGTCTTCGACCACCGTTTTCATCTTCGACTTATCGTCGTATCAATTATTCAGAATGGGATAAACCCGGTCTTTCCGAATAACTCGCGTATATTATAAACAAGTGTTACACAAACACAATATACGCCTCATTCCAATTCATCAGTCAATAAACGTAAATTAATCAAGAGAATAATTCCCCAAATATTAACCCCGAAGGCCGAAACCAACATCTGATTAATATCCAGAAAACCATTCTGCTTAGCTAACCGACAGTTAGTTTCTAAATTTCACATCCTTACGGAAAGGTTCCCATTAATCTTATCAAAGATAAATTATTTAATTTATTCTTAAATCTACTTTTGAATATCACTTCAAACTAGTCGGGATTAACGAATTTTACCTAAGTAATCATTTGTTTTAATTTCCCAATCCCAACCTATTCATCCCATGAAGTAAAACTGGTAATACTTCATATCCAACACCACTGTGTTATCGGTAAATTCAATTACCATTTCACGTTCAAATCCAATTAAAGATTTAACTATCGCCTGGAGAAAAACTGGTGATACTCCATTCTCGATCATTTCAATCTAATTAAAGATTCATTAAAACTCCACTTAGTTTTAATCTGTGACTGGGTTAAAGAATCAGTGTCATTTAAAACACGGTTCACGATAAACCCAAAATCACATCACATTTCAATCAGTCCCTAACCGTAAGTTAATCAAGAGAATAATTCCCCAAAGATTAACCCCGAAGGCCAAAAACAACATCAGATCAATATCCAGAAAACCATTCTGCTCAACTAATCTCCAGTTAGTTTCTGAATTTTCTTAACTCCTTTACGTCCGAGAACAGTATTATTGAAGATACCGTTCACGACAACCCAAAATCACATCTCATTAATTATCGGGTTAAAGAACAAGTGTTATTTAAAACACTGTTCACGATAAACCCAAAAATCAATATCAATTCAATTTCCATTAAATATTATTTAATTGGTACACTTCATTAAACCTAAATAAAAAGATTTAATCTTTTCTCAACTGGGTTCAAGATTAGTGTTAGTGAAGACACCATTCACGACAAACCCAAATCACATTTGATATTAAATACAAGGCTCTGAATAGAAAATATCCCGGCTTATATTCAATATCAAATTCTACGACCAACAAATATCGTATTGGAAATAACGATATATATATCTATAACTTTCAAATTTCCATAACAATATCTGTATAATCACGAAATCCAACATCGAAATATTCCGAAGACAATTTCGATTCAAATCCATTCCAATGCAATCATTGGAAATTCTGGTTATTTTCAAAACCATTTCAAATTCAATTTATTTACTTAAAAATAAATAGAACTATAATTCTAGTTCAAAACTAGTTCATTTCGATAAAAAACTATTTTTATATTTATAAATATGGAGTTTTGCACCCCAATTCTTTCTAAATAATTTCATATGATTTTACACAAATTATTACTATTTTTAATAATTTTATCAAGGCCCGTATAGTCGGTTTCCATCAACGGCCATCGAACTACACTTACAGCGACCTTTTTCAAATTTGATTTGAACATAATTCCAAATCCAACCGTTAGATTTCTAATTTCCAATATTCATTAGAAAGCTATTTTCGATACGAACCCAAAGGTTTGGGTTTTAGGAGAATCTGACGGTCGGATTTCCCGCAATATCCGTTCGAAGTCAATGGTCGAAATTCGAGAACTGCAGCGGCGCGGCGCGTTCTATTCAGGCCATTATATTATATATATAATACATATAATTTATACTTCGTCGATTTCCTTTTAAAACGTATTTTATAAATCGTTTTTTAAATTCGTTTTCAAAACGTTTTCAACTTCATTTTCAAATTCAAATCAAAACTGAATTTTCCCTTTCAATTTCGTTTTAAATTCATTTCAAATTGATTCCAATTCAAATCGATTTTTAATTCAATTTCGATTCGTTTTCAATTAAATTTCGATTCGTATTCAATATTATTCAATTTCAGTTCGAATTCATTTCTATTCAATTTAATTCGAATTCATTTCTATTCAATTTCAATTTGAATTCATTTCTATTTAATCTAATTCGAATTTCAATTCTTTTAAAAATTTCAGATTTTGAAATCACTTACTATATTCGTTATAAAATGAATAAAATCGATAAAAATATCGTTCACGTCAAAATGGCGTAAATCTAATCAACACGGCTTCATATATTGATATTTTCAAATATTCCATTTCAAATATTTCCATTTCAAATATTCTTTTTGAAATATTTCTTTTTCAAATAATGCTACCTCTAAACTGGAATGAGGCCCAATCAATTACCATATAATGTTAATTATATGGATGTTCTACAACACATGTATACAATAACAACGATGAATAATACACCATCATCCAAAGTGCATTCTACACTGTATAAGCATCAAATATAAATATTCAATGCTTATAACAGTTTGTCAATCAATCGATTGACATACAACTAAACAATCGGGATTAGTGTACGTCAAATATCATCCCAATACTCGTGTGGGGTTTCAAACAACCAAACACAGATTTTATTTGTGCAGTTGGGCGATGTGTAAAATTTATCGTCCCAATCAATATCAATCAAATGTGTATATAAACAAATCGTCCGATCTGTTTATTTTTATTTCATTTCATATATACGTTAAAATTCTATTTTTAACTATAAAATATTTTTAACTATATAAATATTTTACTTCACTTCACATCACAACACACAATCAACTACACAGCAAAATCAAACAAACAAGCATACAAGCCGTCCATGGTCTATGGACGACGGGTGTCGGGTGCTAATAAACACCGTCTGCATCCTAGTATATATTTTAACTAGAAAAACAGAATTAAAAGGTGAGAAGTTCTCACAAAATAGCTAATCCAACGCCACGACTCTTCTTAGGTAGAAATCTTCGTCGTTCTTGCCACTTGTCACTTTCGTTGTCCGCTTTCACTTCATATATAAAAATCACATTTTTACTTCGCTATTCAATATATAAAAATCGAATTTTTACTTCGCTATTCAATATATAAGAATCGAATTTTTACTTCGCTATTCAATATATAAAAATCGAATTTTTACTTCGCTATTCAATACATAAAAATCGAATTTTTACTTCGCTATTCAATAAAAATCAAATTTTTACTTCGCTATTCAATATATAAAAATCGAATTTTTACTTTGCTATTCAATATATAAAAATCGAATTTTTACTTCGCTATTCAATATATAAAAATCGAATTTTTACTTCGCTATTCAATATATAAAAATTATATTTTTAACTTTCAAAAATCACTTCCTTTACATTGTAAAAATCACTTCTTTTTCTTTAGGAAAAATCAAAGCGTTATACTCCTAAAAATTAAATCTTTCAATGTTATTCATATCAAAAAAAGTGAAAAGAAAAATATATTTTTATATTCATAAAAATCATATCTTTCTATTTCAAAAATATGAGATCTTTTCTACTAAAAAGAAAATATTTTTCTATCGTAAAAATTATATTTCCCTACTTAAAAAATCTTATTTTTACCTATCTAACAAAAAAAAACTATATTTTTATATACTAAAAATCAGGTTTTTATTCACTTAGTTAAATCGGATCCTTAAATAATAAAAACAAACAAATAAATAAAAAAGGAAAAGAAAAATCGAATGAACTCACGGTTGTTTGATCGGAGGTGGAAGCAGGGGGGTGCTGTTGAAGTGCGTGCGGTGGGGGGGGGGGGGGGGGTTAAGGGGGGGAAAGGGGGTCGGAGGTAGCCTCTTGGTGGCCCGGTTGCGTTCCAGGCGGAGTAGGGAGCTGGGGGTCGCGGTGGATGTCGTCGGAGAGGAGAGAGTCGCGAGGGGGGGAGGCTTCGGTGGTGGGCGCGTCACCTGGAGGCGCGCGATGGTGATGGCGGTTTTCCGCCTCCGTCCCCACCCTTTTTTTATTTGCTGAGTGAATCGGGTTTGGGAATTGGGGGGGCCTGGGTAGTTAAGGAGAGGGGAGGGTATATATTTTTTTATTTAATTATTTAATTTCAAAAAGTTGACTTTTTTAAACGACCTCAAAACGAGGCCCATCGCCTGTCGTCCATAGCGTTTCACCCCTATTTCGAACACAATGGGATATGTATCATAAGCTGATTCGACCATTTCGATCAGTTTTCGTCAAAATCAACATATAACTCTATATATTGAATTTGAACGCGCATTTCAATTTACTGGGGTCACATGCTAACTCGAAAAAATCCAGAAAAATATTTTCCAGCTTCGTATTGACGATACGGTCCTCACAAAACTAATTTCATTGAATTCTGAGACCGTTTGAAAAATGGCCATTTTCCAGTCGATTAAAATCAACTTACACTGGTCAAACACGTTTTCTTTTTCCACGCTCACATATTGATTCGAAAAATTATGAAATTTGAAATCTAGCAATAACTTTACATCACGGATCCAACAAAAGTGGTTTCGTCGAAATCCGAGATCATTTGCAAAATTTCCATTTTTAAGGGCCTGAATTCCATAGCGACTATTCAGAATTTTCAACTGGGCATATCTTTTGATTTCCGCTATGAAATTTTGATTTTTCGGATTCGTTGGAAAGATATTCCCAATTAGATCCTATTATTTTTGGTTTCACTAAAATCCGGTTTATTTTGAATCCTGTACATTCATTTGAAGTTTGAAATCGAATTATCGAACTACCGCGCCATTTTCAATTCCTTTTATAAATATAAATAAATATTTATATTCTATCGACGATTCAAACGGATATATACGTTCGAATTATATTCAAAATAAATTTCTCGTTGATATTATTTAAAATAATTCATTTTAAATAATCAAAATTCGCTGAAATTGCCAAAATAAAATTTTTAAATTGGCCCAGATTTCTGGGTTATTACAATCTCCCCCACTAAAAACTTTTTGTCTCCGAAAAGGAACAAAGTCGAAAGTGGTTTGATTAATCGATTCTACGTTCGATCTGGCTTCCATTCTCCAACTTTTCAGTTTCTGAGAATTTTCAAATTCTTCAAAAATTTGGCTAACATCCTAAATTTTCGAAAAATTTCGCCATAACCTCCCTTGCATCGGGAGCACGGGAAAATCCCGAAATTTCCATACAGGCCTTCCGATCTCAAAAAGGAAAAGAAAAAACAAAGCGGCTGGCCAATCGGCTCATAAAATCATCATCACCCAAACAAAACAGTAAATTATAGTAAACATGTACCTATTTGTCGGGCAAACAAATTTTATTCTTCTGCTCTAGCCTCCTTGGTATGACTTGTTCAATGTAAGTATATGTATATGACAGCAAATGTGACCAATTTCAATATAATTCACCATTTGATACAATTTGTCTAAAGGTTCAACATTTTAATTAATCAAAATATAATCAAACAACACAATCAGCAATCAACTAGTTGATTATCATTTCAAATTTATAACTTTGTTATATAGTGTAAAAATCAGATTTTTGATGCAAAATCAGAACAATAAGCCCTATCTAATTTTGCTTCTCACACCAGCCAATAGGAAATATATAGATATCACACCTTCGAAACTCGAATACCAATTCTGATGATGTTCGAACTATCATCAGAATCATCTACGGGCGACTAGGGTGTGATCCTATATTTATCCAGTATATTAAAACTTCGAATAGACGCTAGCTAGGCGCCTACGCAAAATCTTTATATATTGGACTGTCCTAATCAATATGAAATAAATAATCAAATACGAATAATTGATTTTAAATTTTCAAAACAAAATTCGTTTCATTTTAAAAATATACCCTTCACACTCGTTCTAGGATACTACTGATCCCATCTCTAACGAGTCATTCTCATTGGATATTACTAATCCAATATCTGATGAATTCTTTCGTATGGTTCTAATATGCCTTGTTCTCTGAGCTTTGTAAACCAAAGCTCTGATACCAACTGTGAAAACCCGTAACTTGCCAGGTGAGGAAAGCGCGGATAGTTCGAGAACAAGCCACAGAATAACGCAGACGGGAGAACATTTCATTGTTATTACAACAATTCCATCAGAATACAAGAATATACAGAGTATAAATGAATATTACACAGAAATTATAAGAGATTTAAATTACATTTAAATACATCGCAGCGGAAAATAATACAATACACAACTAGAAGAGATATACGGATACAAAGCTTTCCGGATATCATTCCAGCTTTAAACCAGGATCTTGTGAATATAAATCTGCAAAACCAAAACTACTAGGTGCCCGTGTCAAAATAAGGGCACCCAGAGTTTAGGTTAAAACAATAAACTCCAGGTCAGTCATGGGACAGGTGTGAGAACTAAAACAGTTATTAATCTTTATTTCAAAGTTAGGTAAATCAAGGGACCACGCCGTATAACACGGAACGGCTTTCCTCCCAAGAACACCACTGCATAAAACAACAGAGCAATGCTAAATAAAGAAAAATGAAGCTATTATAAGACCTAGGTCCCATCACACAATGCAACGCAAGCCGGAGGATAAGGTTTTTACTTTATAATAGCCAAGAAAGCTTGATACGTTTAAAACAAATCATTTATTATTACTATAAGTGCATAATGTATAAAACAACTTCAAATCATAAGTATCAATCATAGATGGCATAAGCGCCCCATCCCACTATGTCGCCATACTAGGCTCTACAATAAAAACCGCAAATGTCACGTATTTGGAAGTTGGATTTCCATCTATGAACTGAGGCAAGGGATCGTCCTCTACCGATTTTAGACAATCTAACCCATGTCTAGGAACAGCCGCAACAACCCCTTGGATCGTCAGGGCCGGTCCACCGATGTGGATTATTATGCCTGAACACTACGTCTCCCCACCCTTTGGGGCGTAAATGAGCCAACGAATGACTCCATCGGACTCGGATCGTCCGATCAAACCGAGGCGCCTCGCAATAGCAACAACCACACATGTGAAAAGTATATAAATTTAAGGGCCGGTAGGTCACAGACACCACCCTAGCTAGAAGGAAACGCATGCCCTCCCTGAGGTCCTCTCCCGTTTTTGGTTCACAACCGGGGTGCGAGGCTCACGAATTCACGTTACACAAAGCTGTGCCACACAGGCTGTGCTTTGATCATCACCACAAGACATTGCTTTTCAACTTAAGCCTTGATCATTTGCCACTTAGGCATGCCACACAGGCAATTCACTCTATGCGTTTGATATCCATCAGTATATAACCCCTGAGCTCGTACGTCTCAGAGAAGGGCGTTAAGCAAGAGAATAAATTATCCGCCGCCAAACAGATATATATTTAATAGAGATCAATCACACAGACTAAAGTCCAATGTGAGTCACACAGTCCATTTACAAGTTCGTTCTGGGTCTGAACGAAACCGGAGGCACCTAGTACCCTGCATATCCATCGATCTCCAAGTACGTCTGGATGATCACCTACTGTTTCCATCTTCTAGGGTGTACATCCCAATCAAGATCATCAGTAATCACCCAAACGATGTGAAGACCTCCGGTCTTCGACCACTGTCTTCATCTTCGACTTATCGTCGTATCAGTTATTCAAAATGGGATAAATCCGGCCTTTCCGAATAACTCGCGTATATTATAAACAAGTGTTACACAAACACAACATACGCCTCATTCCAATTCATCAGTCACTAACCGTAAATTAATCAAGAGAATAATTCCCTAAATAATAACCTCGAAGGCTGAAACAAACATCAGATCAATATCCAGAAAACTTTCTGCTTAGCTAACCGACAGTTAGTTTCTAAATTTCACATCACTAGGGAAAGGTTCCCATTAATCTTATCAAAGATAAGTTGTTTAATATATTCTTTAATCTACTTTTGAATATCAGTTCAAACTAGTCGGGATTAACGAATTTTACCGAAGTAATCATTTGTTTTAATTTCCCAATCCCAACCTATTCATCCCATGAAGTAAAACTGGTAATACTTCATATCTAACACCACTGTGTTATCGGTAAATTCAATTACCATTTCACGTTCAAATCTAATTAAAGATTTAACTATCGCCTGGAGCAAAACTGGTGATACTCCATTCTCGATCATTTCAATCTAATTAAAGATTCATTAAAACTCCAATTAGTTTTAATCTGTGACTGGGTTAAAGAATTAGTGTCATTTAAAACATGGTTCACGATAAACCCAAAATCACATCACATTTCAATCTATCCCTAACCGTAAATTAATCAAGAGAATAATTCCCCAAAGATTAACCCCGAAGGCCGAAACCAACATCAGATCAATATCCAGAAAACCATTTTGCTCAACTAATCTCCAGTTAATTTCTGAATTTTCTTAACTCCTTTGGGTCTAAGAACAGTATTATTTAAGATACCGTTCACGACAACCCAAAATCACATCTCATTAATTATCGGGTCAAATAACAAGTGTTATTTAAAACACTGTTCACGATAAACCCAAGAATCAATATCAATTCCATTTCAATTAAATATTATTTAATTGGTACACTTCATTAAACCTAAATAAAAAGATTTAATCTTTTCTCAACTTGGTTCAAGAACAGTATTAGTCAAGACACCATTCACGACAAAACCAAATCGCATTTGATATTAAATACAAGGCTCTGAATAGAAAATATCCCGGCTTATATTCAATATCCCGGCTCTAAATATCGTTCACGTCAAAATGGCGTAAATCTAATCAACACGGCTTCATATATTGATATTTTCAAATATTCCATTTCGAATATTTCCATTTCAAATATTCTATTTCAAATATTTCTTTTTCAAATATTGCTACCTCTAAACTGGAATGAGGCCCAATCAATTATCATACAATGTTAATTATATGGATTTCCTACAACACATGTATACAATAACAACGATGAATAATCCACCATCATCCAAAGTTCATTCTACACTGTATAAGCATCAAATATAAATATTCAACGCTTATAACAGTCTGCCAATCAATCGATCGACATACCACTAAACAATCGGGATTAGTGTACGTCAAATATCATCCCAATACCCATGTGGGGTTTCAAACAATCAAACACAGATTTTATTTGTACAGTTGGGCGATGTGTAAAATTTATCGTCCCAATCAATTTCAGTGAAATGTGTATATAAACAAATCGTCCGATCTGTTTATTTTTATTTCACTTCATATATACATTAAAATTCTATTTTTAACTATAAAATATTTTTAGCTATATAAATATTTTATTTCACATCACAACACACAATCAACTACACAGCAAAATAAAACAAACAAGCATACAAGCCGTCCATGGTCTGTGGACGACGGGTGTCGGGTGCTACTAAACACCGTCTGCATCCTAGTATATATTTTAACTAGAAAAACAGAATTAAAAGGTGAGAAGTTCTCACAAAATAGCTAATCCAACGCCACGACTCTTCTTAGGTAGAAATCTTCGCCGTTCTTGCCTCTTGTCACTTTCGTTGTCCGCTTTCACTACATATATAAAAATCACATTTTTACTTCGCCATTCAATATATAAAAATTTAATTTTTACTTCGCTATTCAATATATAAAAATCGAATTTTTACTTTGCTATTCAAGATATAAAGATCGAATTTTTACTTCGCTATTCAATATATAAAAATCGAATTTTTACTTCGCTATTCAATATATAAAAATCAAATTTTTACTTCGCTATTCAATATATAAAAAATCATATTTTTAACTTTCAAAAATCACATCCTTTACATTGTTAAAATCACTTCTTTTTCTTTAGGAAAAATCAAAGCTTTATACTCCTAAAAATTAAATCTTTCTATGTTATTCATGTCATAAAAAGTGAAAAGAAAAATATATTTTTTTATTCGTAAAAATCATATCTTTCTATTTTAAAAATATGAGATCTTTTCTACTAAAAAGAAAATATTTTTCTATCGTAAAAATTATATTTTCCTACTTAAAAAATCTTATTTTTACCTAACTAACTAAAAAAAAAATATTTTTGTATACTAAAAATCAGGTTTTTTTTTCACTTAGTTAAATCGGATCCTTAAATAATAAAACCAAACAAATAAATAAAAAAGGAAAAGAAAAATCGAATGAACTCACGGTTGTTTGATCGGAGGTGGCAGCAGGGGGAGGGGGTGCTGTTGAAGTTCGTGCGGTGGAGGGGGGGTTTCAGGGGAGGAAAGGGGTCGGCGGCAACCTCTTGGTGGCGCGGTTGCGTTCCAGGCAGAGTAGGGAGCTGGGGTCGCGGTGGATGTCGTCGGAGAGGAGAGAGTCGCGAGGGGGGAGGCTTCGGTGGTGGGCACGCCACCTGGAGGCGCGCGATGGCGATGGCGGTTTTCCGCCTCCGTCCCCCCCTTTTTTTTATTTGCTGAGTGAATCGGGTTTGGGAATTAGGGGGTGGCCTGTGTAGTTAAGGAGAGGGGAGGGTACATATTTTTTTATTTAATTTCAAAAAGTTGACTTTTTCAAACGACCTCTAAACGAGGCCCACTGCCTGTCGTCCATAGCGTTTCACCCCCATTCCGAACACAATGGGATATGTATCGTAAGTTGATTCGACCGTTTCGATCAGTTTTCATCAAAATCAACATATAACTCTATATATTGAATTTGAACGAGCATTTCAATTTACTGCGGTCACATACTAACTCGAAAAATTCCAGAAAAATATTTTCCAGCTTCGAATTGATGATACGGTCCTAACAAAACTAATTTCGTCGAATTCTGAGACCGTTTGAAAAATGGTCATTTTCCAGTCGATTAAAATCAACTAAAACTGGTCAAACACGTTTTCCTTTGCCACGCTCACATATTGATTCGAAAAATTATGAAATTTGAAATCTAGCAATAACTTTACATCACGGATCCAAAAAAAGTGGTTTCGTCGAAATCCGAGGTCGTTTGCAAAATATCCATTTTTAAGGGCCTGAATTCCATAGCGACTATTCAGAATTTTCAACTGGGCATATCTTTTGATTTCCGCTATGAAATTTTGATTTTTCGGATTCGTTGGAAAGATATTCCCATTTAGATCCTATTATTTTTGGTTTAACTAAAATCCGGTTTATTTTGAATCCTGTACGTTCATTTGAAGTTTGAAATCGAATTATCGAACTACCGCGCCATTTTCAATTCCTTTTATAAATATAAATAAATATTTATATTCTATCGACGATTCAAATGAATATATACATTCGAATTATATTCAAAATAAATTTCTCGTCGATATTATTTAAAATAATTCATTTTAAATAATCAAAATTCGCTGAAATTGCCGAAATAAAAATTTTAAATTGGCCCAGATTTCCGGGTAATTACAATCTCCCCCACTTAAAACTTTTCATCCCCGAAAAGGAACAAAGTCGAAAGTGGTTTGATTAATCAATTCTACGTTCGATCTGGCTTCCATTCTCCAACTTTTTAGTTTCTGAGAATTTTCAAATTCTTCAAAAAATTGGCTAACACCCTAAATTTTCGAAAAATTTCGCCATAACCTCCCCTGCACCGGGAGCACGAGAAAATCCCGAAATTGCCATACAGGCCTTCTGATCTCAAAAATAAAAAGCCAAGCGGCTGGCCAATTGGCTCATAAAATCATCATCACCCAAACAAAACAGTAAATTATAGTAAACATGTACCTATTTGTCGGGCAAACAAATTTTATTCTTCTTCTCTAGCCTCCTTGCTATGACCTGTTCAATGTAAATATATGTATATGCAAGCAAATGCGACCAATTTCAATTTAATTCACCATTTGATACAATTTGGCTAAAGGTTCAACATTTTAATTAATCAAACTATAATAAAACAACATAATCAGCAATCAATTAGTTGATTATCATTTCAAATTTATAACTTTGATATATTGTCTTAAAAATAGATTTTTGATGCAAAGTCACAACAATAAGCCCTATCTAATTATGGTTCTCACACCAGCCAATGGGAAATATATAGATATCACATCTTCGAAACTCGAATACCAATTCTGATGATGTTCGAACTATCATCAGAATCATCTCCGGGCGACTAGGGTGTGATCCTATATCTATTCAGTATATTAAAACTTCGAATAGACGCTAGCTAGGCGCCTACGCAAAATCTTTATATGTTGGACTGTCCTAATCAATATGAAATAAATAATCAAATACGAATAATTGATTTTAAATTTTCAAAACAAAACTCGTTTCACTTTAAAAATATACCCTTCACACTCGTTCTAGGATACTACTGATCCCATCTCTAACGAGTCATTCTCATTGGATATTACTAATCCAACATCTGATGAATTCTTTCGTATGGTTCTAATATGCCTTGTTCTCTGAGCTTTGTAAACCAAAGCTCTGATACCAACTGTGAAAACCCGTAACTTCCCCAGTGAGGAAAGCGCGGATAGTTCGAGAACAAGCCACAGAATAACGCAGACGGGAGAACATTACATTGTTATTAAAACAATTCCATCAGAATACAAGAATATACAGAGTATAAATGAATATTACACGGAAATTATCAGAGATTTAAATTACATTTAAATACATCGCAGCGGAAAATAATACAATACACAACTAGAAGAGATATACGGATACAAAGCTTTCCGGATATCATTCCAGTTGTAAACCAGGATCCTGTGAATATAAATCTGCAAAACCAAAACTACCAGCTGCCCATGTCAAAATAAGGGCACCCAGAGTTTAGGTTAAAACAATAAACTCCAGGTCAGTCACGGGACTGGTGTGAGAACTAAAACAGTTATTAATATTTATTTCAAAGTTAGGTAAATCAAGGGACCACGCCGTATAACACGGAACGGGTTTCCTCCCAAGAACACCAGTGCATAAAACAACAGCGCAATGCTAAATAAAGAAAAATGAAGCTTATATAAGACCCAGGTCCCATCACACAATGCAACGCAAGCCGGAGGATAGGGTTTTTACCTTATAATAGCCAAGAATGCTTGATACGTTTAAAAGAAATCATTTATTATTACTATAAGCGTATAGTGTATAAAACAACTTCAAATCATAAGAATCAATCATAGAAGGCACAAGCGCCCCATCCCACTATGTCGCCATACTAGGCTCTACAATCATAACCGCAAATGTCACGTATTTGGAAGATGGATTTCCATCTATGAACTGAGGCAAGGGATCATCCTCTACCGATTTTAGACAATCTAGCCCATGTCTAGGAACAGCCGCAAGTGCCCCTTGGATCGTCAGGGACGGTCCACCGGTGTGGATTATTATGCCTGAACACTACGTCTCCCCGCCCTTTGGGGCGTAAATGAGCCAACGAATGAATTCATCGGACCCGGATCGTCCGATCAAACCGAGGCGCCTCGCAACAGCAACAACCACACATGTGAAAAGTATATAAATGTCAGGGCTGGTAGGTCACTGACACCACCCTAGCTAGAAGGAAACGCATGCCCTCCCTGAGGTCCTCTCCCGTTTTTGGTTCACAACCGAGGTGCGAGGCTCGCGAATTCACGTTACACAAAGGTGTGCAACACAGGCTGTACTTTGATCATCACCACAAGACTTTCCTTTTCAACAGAAGCCTTGACCATTTTCCACTTAGGCATGCCACACAGGCAATTCACTATATGCATTTGATATCCATCAGTATATAACCCCTGAGCTCGTATGTCTCAGAGAAGGGCGTTAAGCAAGAGAATAAATTCTCCGCCGCCAAGCAGACATATATTTAATAGAGATCAATCACACAGACTAAAGTCCAATGTCAGACACACAGTCCATTTACAAGTTCGTTCTGGGTCTGAATGAAACCGGAGGCACCTAGTACCCCGCATATCCATCGATCTCCAAGTACGTCTGGATGATCACCTACTGTTTCCATCTTCTTGGGTGTACATCCCAATCAACATCATCAGTAATCACCCAAGCGATGTGAAGACCTCCGGTCTTCGACCATCGTCTTCAACTTCGACTTATTGTCGTATCAGTTATTCAGAATGGGATAAACCCGGTCTTTCCGAATAACTCGCGTATATTATAAACAAGTGTTACACAAACACAACATACTCCTCATTCCAATTCATCAGTCACTACCCGTAAATTAATCAAGAGAATAATTCCCCAAATATTAACCCCGAAGGCCGAAACCAACAACAGATCAATATCCAGAAAACCATTCTGCTTAGCTAACCTACAATTAGTTTCTAAATTTCACATCCCTAAGGAAAGGTTCCCATTAATCTTATCAAAGATAAATTCTTTAATTTATTCTTTAATCTACTTTTGAATATCAATTCAAACTAGTCGGGATTAAGGAATTTTACCGAAGTAATCATTTGTTTTAATTTCCCAATCCCAACCTATTCATCCCATGAAGTAAAACTGGTAATACTGCATATCTAACACCACTGTGTTATAGGTAAATTCAATTACCATTTCACGTTCAAATCTAATTAAAGATTTAACTATCGCCTGGAGCAAAACTGGTGATACTCCATTCTCGATCATTTCAATCTAATTAAAGATTCATTAAAAATCCATTTAGTTTTAATCTATGACTGGGTTAAAGAATCAGTGTCATTTAAAACAAGGTTCACGATAAACCCAAAATCAAATCACATTTCAATCAGTCCCTAACCGTAAATTAATAAAGAGAATAATTCCCCAAAGATTAACCCCGAAGGCCGAAACCAACATCAGATCAATATCCAGAAAACCATTCTGCTAAACTAATCTCTAGTTAGTTTCTGAATTTTCTTAACTCCTTTGGGTCTAAGAACAGTATTATTGAAGATACCGTTCACGACAACCCAAAATCACATCTCATTAATTATCGGGTTAAAGAACAAGTGTTATTTAAAACACTGTTCACGATAAACTCAAAAATCAATATCAATTTCAATTAAATATTATTTAATTGGTACACTTCATTAAACCTAAATAAAAAGATTTAATCTTTTCTCAACTGGTTTCAAGAACACTGTTAGTCAAGACACCATTCACGACAAACCCAAATCACATTTGATATTAAATACAAGGCTCTGAACAGAAAATATCCCGGCTTATATTCAATATCAAATTCTACGACCAACAAATATCGTATTGGAAATAATGATATATATATATCTATATCTTTCAAATTTCCATAACAACATCTGTATAATCACGAAATCCAACATCGAAATATTCCAAAGACAATTTCGATTCAAATCCATTCCAATGCAATCATTGGAAATTCTGGTTATTTTCAAAACCATTTCAAATTCAATTTATTTATTTAAAAATAAATAGAATTATAATTCTAGTTCAAAACTAGTTCATTTCGATAAAAATCTATTTTTATCTTTTAAAATTTGGAGTTTTTCCTCCCAATTCTTTCTAAATCATTTCTTATGATTTAACACAAATTATTACTCTTTTTAAAAAATTTATCAAGGCCCGTACAGTCGATTTCCATCAACGGCCATCGAACTGCACTTACAACGACCTTTTTCAAATTTGATTTGAACATAATTCCAAATCCAACCGTTAGATTTCTAATTTCCAATATTCGTTAGAAAGCTCTTTTCGAACGAACCCAATGGTTCCGGTTTTAGGAGAATCCGACGGTCGGATCTCCCGCAATATCCGTTCGAAGTCAATGGTCGAAATTCGCGAACTGTCGCGGCGCGGCGCGTTCTATTCAGGCCATTATATTATATATATATATATAATATATAATTTATACTTTGTCGATTTCCTTTTAAAACGTATTTTATAAATCGTTTTTTAAATTCGTTTTCAAAACGATTTCAACTTCATTTTCAAATTCAAATCAAAATTGAATTTTCCCTTTCAATTTCGTTTTAAATTCATTTCAAATTGATTCCAATTCAATCGATTTTTAATTCAATTTCGATTCATTTTCAATTAAATTTTGATTCGTATTCCATTTTATTCAACTTCAATTCGAATTCATTTCTATTCAATTTCAACTCGAATTCATTTCTATTCAATTTCAATTTGAATTCATTTCTATTCAATCTAATTCGAATTTCGATTCTTTTCAAAATTTCAGATTTTGAAATCACTTTCGATATTCGTTATAAAATGAATAAAATCGATATAAATATCGTTCACGTGAAAATGCCGTAAATCTAATCAACACGGCTTCATATATTGATATTTTCAAATATTCCATTTCGAATATTTCCATTGCAAATATTCTATTTCAAATATTTCTTTTTCAAATATTGCTACCTCTAAACTGGAATGAGGCCCAATCAATTACCATATAATGTTAGTTATATGGATTTTCTACAACACATGTATACAATAACAACGATGATTAATCCACCATCATCCAAAGTGCATTCTACACTGTATAAGCATCAAATATAAATATTCAACGCTTATAACAGTCTGTCAGTCAATCGATCGACATACAACTAAACAATCGGGATTAGTGTACGTCAAATATCATCCCAATACCAATGTGGGGTTTCAAACAATCAAACACGGATTTTATTTGTACAGTTGGGCGATGTGTAAAAATTTATCGTCCCAATCAATATCGGTGAAATGTGTGTATATAAACAAATCGTCCGATCGTTTATTTTTATTTCACTTCATATATTCATTAAAATTCTATTTTTAACTATAAAATATTTTTAACTATATAAATATTTTATTTCACATCACAACACACAATCAACTACATAGCAAAATCAAACAAACAAGCATACAAGCCGTCCATGGTCTGTGGACGACGGGTGTCGGGTGCTACTAAACACCGTCTCCATCCTAGTATATATTTTAACTAGAAAAACAGAATTAAAAGGTGAGAAGTTCTCACAAAATAGCTAATCCAACGCCACGACTCTTCTTAGGTAGAAATCTTCGCCGTTGTTGCCTCTTGTCACTTTCGTTGTCCGCTTTCACTACATATATAAAAATCACATTTTTACTTCGCTATTCAATATATAAAAATCGAATTTTTTACTTCGCTATTCAATATATAAAAATCGAATTTTTACTTTGCTATTCAATATATAAAAATCGAATTTTTACTTCGCTATTCAATATATAAAAATCGAATTTTTTACTTCGCTATTCAATATATAAAAATCGAATTTTTACTTCGCTATTCAATATATAAAAATCGAATTTTTACTTCGCTATTCAATATATAAAAATCATATTTTTAACTTTCAAAAATCACTTCCTTTACATTGTAAAAATCACTTCTTTTTCTTTAGGAAAAATCAAAGCTTTATACTCCTAAAAATTAAATCTTTCTATCTTATTCATATCATAAAAAGTGAAAAGAAAAATATATTTTTATATTCGTAAAAATCATATCTTTCTATTTTAAAAATATGAGATCTTTTCTACTAAAATGAAAATATTTTTCTATCGTAAAAATTATATTTTCCTACTTAAAAAATCTTATTTTTACCTAACTAACTAAAAAAAACTATATTTTTATATACTAAAAATCAGGTTTTTTTTCACTTAGTTAAATCGGATCCTTAAATAATAAAAACAAACAAGTAAATAAAAAAGGAAAAGAAAAATCGAATGAACTCACGGTTGTTTGATCAGAGGTGGCAGCTTGGGGGTGCTGCTGAAGTGCGCGCGGTGGAGGGGGGTTTCAGGGGGGAAAGGGGGTCGGCGGCAGCCTCTCGGTGGCGCGGTTGCATTCCAGGCGGAGTAGGGAGCTGGGAGTCGCGGTGGATGTCGTCGGAGAGGAGAGAGTCGCGAGGGGGGAGGCTTCGGTGGTGGGCGCGCCACCTGGAGGCACGCGATGGCGATGGCGGTTTTCCGCCTCCGTCCCCCTTTTTTATTTGCTGAGTGAACCGGGTTTGGGAATAAGGGGGGGCCTGGGTAGTTAAGGAGAGGGGAGGGTATATATATTTTTATTTAATTATTTAATTTCAAAAAGTTGACTTTTTCCAACGACCTCTAAACGACGCCCACCGCCTGTCGTCCATAGCGTTTCACCCCCATTCCGAACACAATGGGATATGTATCGTAAGCTTATTCGACCGTTTTGATCGGTTTTCATCAAAATCAACATATAACTCTATATATTGAATTTGAACGTGCATACTGGGGTCACATACTAACTCGAAAAATTCCAGAAAAATATTTTCCAGCTTCGTATTGATGATACAGTCCTAATAAAACTAATTTCATCGATTTCTGAGACCGTTTGAAAAATGGCCATTTTCCAGTCGATTAAAATCAACTAAAACTGGTCAAACACGTTTTCCTTTTCCACGCTCACATATTGATTCGAAAAATTATGAAATTTGAAATCAAGCAATAACTTTACATCACGGAATCAACAAAAGTGGTTTCGTCGAAATTCGAGGTCGTTTGCAAAATTTCCATTTTTAAGGGCCTGAATTCCGTAGCGACTATTCAGAATTTTCAACTGGGCATATCTTTTGATTTCTGCTATGAAATTTTGATTTTTTGGATTCGTTGGAAATATATTCCCAATTAGATCCTATTAATTTTGGTTTCACTAAAATCCGGTTTATTTTGAATCCTGTACATTCATTTGAAGTTTGAAATCGAATTATCGAACTACCGCGCCATTTTCAATTCCTTTTATAAATATAAATAAATATTTATATTCTATCGACGATTCAAACGAATATATACGTTCGAATTATATTCAAAATAAATTTCTCGTCAATATTATTTAAAATAATTCATTTTAAATAATCAAAATTCGTTGAGATTGCCAAAATAAAAATTTTAAATTGGCCCAGATTTCCGGATTATTATAGGTACGATATAAAACAAGGGTTGTTTTGAAGTATTAAGAGAAGTAGGGGTAGTTAAAGCATAGGAGGGGTAGATCGACAAATATGAAAAATGATGAATCATTTGGATTGGGTGCTGCAAAAACGAACCCTTCATAGTAGTAAAACAATAGGGGTTATTGTGGGAAGTAAGGGCTACATAGAGAATTACGGATATGGTTAAAAAGAAGGACTATTTTGAAGTACTAATAGAAGTAGGGTAGTTTAAGCATAGGAGGGGTAGATCGACCAATATGAAAGATGATGAATCGTTTAGATTGGGTGTTTAAAAAACCAACCCTTCACAGTAGTTAAAAAATTGGAGTAATTGTTGGAAGTATGGGCTATTTAGAGAGTTAGTGGTACGATTAAAAAGAAGGGTTGTTTTGATGTATTAAGAGAAGTAGGGGTAGTTTAAGCATAGGAGGTGTAGATCGACAAGTGTGAAAGATGATGAATCGTTTGGATAGGGTGCTGCAAAAACGAACCCTTTATAGTAGCAAAAAGATAGCGGTAATTGTTGGATGTAAGGGCTAGTTAGAGAATTCGGGATATGATTAAAATGAAGGGCTATTTTGAAGAATTAAAAGAAGTAAAGGTAGTTTAAGCATAGGTGGGTTAGATCCAAAATGTGAAAGATGATGAATCATTTGGATTGGGTGCTGCAAAAACCAATCCTTCACAGTAGTAAAAAGATAGGGGCAATTGTTGGAAGTAAGGACTATTTACATAATTACAGATAGGATTAAAAAGAAGGGATGTTTTGTGAAGTATTAAGAGGAGTAGGGGTAGTTTAAGCATAGTAGGGGTAGATCGACAAATATGAAAGATGATGAATCGTTTGGATTGGGCAGTGCAAAAACCAACACTTCACAGTAGTTAAAATAGGGGGAATTGTTGGAAGTAATGGCTATTTAGAGAATTAGTGGTACGATTAAAAAGAAGGGTTGTTTTGAAGTATTAAGAGATGTATAGGTAGTTTAAGCATAGCAGGGGTAGATCGACAAATATGAAAGATGATGAACCGTTTGGATTGGGTGTTGCAGATCCAACCCTTCACAGTAGTAAAAAGAAAGGGTTAATTGTTGGAAGTGAGGGCTATTTAGAGAATAAGGGTTATTATTAAAAAGAAGGGATATTTTGAAGTATTAAGAGGAGTAGGGATAGTTTAAGCATAATAGGGGTAGATCGACAAATATGAAAGATGATGAATCGTTTGGATTGGGTGCTGTAAAAACCAACCCTTCACAGTAGTAAATAGATAGGGGTAATTGTTGAAAGTGAGGGCTATTTAGAGAATTGGGGATAGGATTAAAAAGAAGGGCTGTTTTGTGAAGTATTAAGAGGAATAGGGGTAGTTTAAGCATAGTAGGGGTAGATCGACAAATATAAACGACGATGAATCATTTGGATTGGGGGCTGCAAAAAGCCAACCTTTCACAGTAGTTAAAAAATAGGGGTGATTCTTGGAAGTAAGGGCTATCTAGAGAATTAGTGGTACGATTAAAAACAAAGGTTGTTTTGAAGTATTAAGAGAAGTAGGGGTAGTTTAAGTATAGGAAGGGTAGATCGACAAATATGAAAAATGATGAATCGTTTGGACTAGGTGCTGCAAAAACCAACCCTTCATTGTAGTGAAATGATATGGGTTATTGTCGGAAGTAAGGGCTATTTAGAGTATTAGGGATAAGATTAAAAAGAAGGGCTATTTTGAAGTATTAAGAGAAGTAAGGGTAGTTTAAGCATAAGAGGGGTAGATCGAGAAATATGAAAGATGATGAATCGTGTAGATTGGGTGTTGAAAAAACCAACCCTTCACAGTAGTTAAAAAATTGGTGTAATTGTTGGAAGTAAGGGCTATTTAGAGAGTTAGTTGTTCGATTAAAAAGAAGGGTTATTTTGAAGTATTAAGAGAAGTAGGGGTAGTTTAAGCATAGGAGGGGTAGATCGACAAATATGAAAGTTGATGAATCGGATGGATTGGTTGATGCAAAAACCAACCCTTCATAGTAGTAAAAAGATAACGGTAATTGTTGGAAGTAAGGGATATTTTGAGAATTAGGGAGACGGTTAAAATGAAGGGCTATTTTGAAGAATTAAAAGAAGTAGAGGTAGTTTAAGCATTTGTGGGGTAGATCGACAAATGTGAAAGATGATGAATCGTTCGGATTGGGTGTTGCAAACCAACCCTTCACAGTAGTAGAAAGATAGGGGCAATTGTTGGACGTAAGGGCTATTTATAGAACTAGGGATAGGATTAAAAAGAAGGGATGTTTTGTGAAGTATTAAGAGGAGTTGGGGTAGTTTAAGCATAGTAGGGGTAGATCGACAAATATGAAAGATGATGAATCGTTTGGATTGGGCGGTACAAAAACCAACACTTCACAGTAGTTAAAAATAGGGGTAATTGTTGGAAGCAAGGGCTATTTAGAGAATTAGTGGTGCGATTAAAAAGATGGGCTGGTTTGAAGTATTAAGAGATGAACGGGTAGTTTACGCATAGGAGGGGTAGATCGACAAATATGAAAGATGATGAACCGTTTGGATTGGGTGCTGCAAATCCAACCCTTAACGGTAGTAAAAAGAAAGGGGTAATTGTTGGAAGTAAGAACTATTTAGAGAATTAGGGATACGATTAAAAAGAAGTGATATTTTGAAGTATAAGAGGAGTAGGGATAGTATAAGCATAATATGGGTAGATCGACAAATATGAAAGATAATGAATCATTTGGATTGGGTGATGCTAAAATCAACCCTTCACAGTAGTAAATAGATAGGGGTAATTGTTGAAAGTAAGGGCTATTTAGAGAATTGGGGATAGGATTAAAAAGAAGGGCTGTTTTGTGAAGTATTAAGATGGGTTGGGGTAGTTTAAGCATAGTAGGGGTAGATCGACAAATATGAAAGATAATGAATCGTTTAGATTGGTTGCTGCAAAAAACCAACCCTTCACATTAGTTAAAAAATAGGGGTGGTTCTTGGAAGTAAGGGCTATTTAGAGAATTAGTGGTACGATTAAAAACAGGGGTTGTTTTGAAGTATTAAGAGAAGTAGGGGTAGTTTAAGAATAGGAGGGGTAGATCGACAAATATGAAAAATGATGAATCGTTTGGATTGGGTGCTGCAAAAACCAACCCTTCAATGTAGTAAAAAGATAGGGGTTACTGTTGGAAGTAAGGGCTATTCAGAGAATTAGGGATACGATTAAAAAGAAGGGCTATTTTGAAGTATTAAGAGAAGTAGGGGTGGTTTAAGCATAGGAGGGGTAGATCGACAAATATGAAAGATGATGAATCGTTTAGAATGGGTGTTGAAAAAACCAACCCTTCACAGTAGTTAAAAAATAGGAGTAATTGCTGGAAGTAAGGGCTATTTAGAGAACTAGTGGTGCAATTAAAAAGAAGGGCTGTTTTGAAGTATTAAAAGAAGTAGCGGTAGTTTAAGCATAGGAGGGTTAGATCGACAAATATGAAAGATGATGAATCGTTTGGATTGGGTGCTGCAAATCCAACCCTTCACAGTAGTAAAAAGAAAGGAGTAATTGTTGGAAGTAAGAACTATTTAGAGAATTAGGGATACGATTAAAAAGAAGGAATATTTTGAAGTATAAGAGGAGTGGGGTTAGTTTAAGCATAATAGGGGTAGATCGATAAATATGAAAGATGATGAATCCTTCGGATTGGGTGCTACAAAAACCAAACCTTCACAGTAGTAAATAGATAGGGGTAACTGTTGAAAGTAAGGGTTATTTAGAGAATTGGGGATAGGTTTAAAAATAAGGGCTATTTTGTGAAGTATTAAGAGGAGTAGGGGTAGTTTAAGCATAGTAGGGGTAGATCGACAAATATGAAAAACGATGAATCATTTGGATTGGGTGCTGCAAAAAATCAACCCTTCACAGTAGTTAAAAAATAGGGGTAATTCTTGCAAGTAAGGGCTATTTAGAGAATTAGTGGTACGATTAAAAACATGGGTTTTTTTTGAAGTATTAAGAGAAGTAGGTGTGGTTTAAGCATAGGAAGGGTAGATCGACAAATATGAAAAATGATGAACAGTTTGGATTGGGTGATGCAAAAACCAACCCTTCATAGTATTAAAAAGATAGGGCTTATTGTGGGATGTAAGGGCTATATAGAGAATTAGGTATACGATTAAAAAGAAGGACTATTTTGAAGTATTTATAGAAGTAGGGGTAGTTTAAGCATAGGAGGGGTAGATCGACAAATATGAAAGATGATGAATCGTTTAGATTGGGTGTTGAAAAAACCAACCCTTCACAGCAATTAAAAAATTGGAGTAACTGTTGGAAGTAAGGGCTATTTAGAGAGTTAGTGGTACGATTAAAAATAAGGGTTGTTTTGAAGTATTAAGAGAAGTAGGGGTAGTTTAAGCATAGGAGGGGTAGATCGACAAATATGAAAGATGATGAATCATCTGGATTGGGTGCTGCAAAAACCAACCCTTCATAGTAGTAAAAAGATAGGGGTAATTGTTGGAAGTAAGGGCTATTTGGAGAATTAGGGATACGATTTAAATGAAGGGCTATTTTGAAGTATTAAAAGAAGTAGAGGAGTTTAAGCATAGGTGGGTTAGATCGACAAATGTGAAAGATGATGAATCGTTTGGATTGTGTGCTACATAAACCAACCCTTCACAGTAGTAAATAGATAGAGGCAATTGTCGGAAGTAAGGGCTATTTACAGAATTAGGGATAGGATTAAAAAGAAAGGCTGTTTTGTGTAGTATTAAGAGGAATAGGTGTAGTTTAAGCATAGTAGGGGTTGATCGACAAATATGAAAGATGATGACTCCTTTGGATTGGGCGGTGCAAAAACCAACACTTCACAGTATTTTAAAATAGGGGTAATTGTTGGAAGTAAGGGCTATTTAGAGAAATAGTGGTACGATTAAAAAGAAGGGTTGTTTTGAAGTATTAAGAGAAGTACGGGTAGTGTAAGCATATGAGGGGTAGATCGACAAATAAGAAAGACGATGAACCGTTTGGATTGGGTGCTGCAAATTCAACATTCACATTAGTAAAAAGAAAAGGGTAATTGTTGGAAGTAAGGGCTATTTAGAGAATTAGGGATAAGATTAAAAAGAAGGGATATTTTGGAGTATTAAGAGGAGTAGGGATAGTTTAAGCATAATAGGGGTAGATCGACAAATATGAAAGATGATGTATCGTTTGGATTGCGTGCGGCAAAAACCAACCCTTCATAGTAGTAAATAGATATTGGTAATTGTTGAATGTAAGGGCTATTTAGAGAATTGGGGATAGGGAAAAAAAAAGAAGGGTTGTTTTGTGAAGTATTAAGAGGAGTAAGGGTAGTTTAAGCATAGTAGGGGTAGATCGACAAATATGAAAGATGATGAATCGTTTGGATTGGATGCTGCATGAAACCAACCCTTTACCGTAGTTAAAAATAGGGGTGATTCTTGGAAGTAAGGGATATTTAGAGAATTAGTAGTACGATTAAAAATAAGGGTTGTTTTGAAGTATTAAGAAAAGTAGGGGTAGTTTAAGTATAGGAGGGGTAGATCGACAAGTATGAAAAATGATGAATCATTTGGATTGGGTGCTGCAAAAACCAACCCTTCACTGTAGTAAAAAGATAGGGGTTATTATTGGGAGAAAGGGCTATTTACAGAATTAGGGATACGATTAAAAAGAAGGGCTATTTTGAAGTATTAAGAGAAGTACGGGTGGTTTAAGCATAGGAGGGGTAGATCGAGAAATATGAAAGATGATTAATCGTTTAGTTTGGGTGTTGAAAAAACCAACCCTTCACAGTAGTTAAAAAATAAGAGTAATTGTTGGAAGTAAGGGCTATTTAGAGAACTAGTGGTGCGATTAAAAAGAAGGGCTGTTTTGAAGTATTAAAAGAAGTAGGGGTAGTTTAAGCATAGGAGGGTTAGATCGACAAATATGAAAGATGATGAATCATTTGGTTTGGGTGCTGCAAAAACCAACCCTTTACAGCCGTAAAAGATAGGGGTAATTGTTGGAAGTAAGGCTATTTAGAGAATTTGCGATACAGTTAAAAAGAAGGCCTATTTTGAAGTATTAAAAGAAGTAGAGGTAGTTTAAGCATAGGTGAGGTAGATCGACAAATATGAAAGATGATGAATCATTTGGATTGGTTGCTGCAAAAACCAACCCTTCGCAGTGGTAAAAAGATAGGGGTAGTTGTTGGAAGTAAGGATTATTTACAGAATTAGGGATAGGATTAAAAAGAAGCGCTGTTTTGTGAAGTACTAAGAGGAGTAGGGGTAGTTTAAGCATAGTAAGGGAAGATCGATAAATATGAAAGATGATGAATCGTTTGGATTGGGCGGTGCAAAAACCAGCCCTTCACAGTTGTTAAAAATAGTGGTAATTGTTGGAAGTAAGGGCTAATTAGAGAATTAGTGGTACGATTAAAAAGAATTGCTTTTTTGAAGTATTAAGAGAAGTAGGGGTAGTTTGAGCATAGGAGGGGTAGATCAACAAATATGAAATATGATGAATTGTTTGGATTGGGTGCTGCAAATCCAACCCTTCACAGTAGTAAAAAGAAAGGGGTAATTGTTGGAAGTAAGAACTATTTAGAGAATTAGGGATACGATTAAAAAGAAGGGATATTTTGAAGTATAAGAGGAGTGGGGATAGTTTAAGCATAATAGGGGTAGATCGATAAATATGAAAGATGATGAATCCTTCGGATTGGGTGCTACAAAAACCAACACTTGACAGTAGTAAATAGATAGGGGTAATTGTTGAAAGTGAGGGCTATTTAGAGAATTGGGGATAGGATTAAAAATAAGGGTTGTTTTGTGAATTATTAAGATGAGTAGGGGTAGTATAAGCATAGTAGGGGTAGCTCAACAAATATGAAAGATGATAAATCATTTGGATTGGGTGCTGCAAAAAACCAGCCCTTCACAGTAGTTAAAAAATAGCAGTAATTCTTGGAAGTAAGGGCTATTTAGAGAATTAGTGGTACGATTAAAAACAAGGGTTGTTTTGAAGTATTAAGAGATGTAGGTGTAGTTTAAGCATAGGAGGGGACAAATATGAAAAATGATGAATCGTTTGGGTTGGGTGATGCAAAAACCGACCCTTCATAGTAGTAAAAAGATAGGGGTAGGTCGACAAATATGAAAGACGATGAATTGTTTAGATTGGGTGTTGAAAAAACTAACCCTTCACAGTAGTTAAAAAATTGGAGTAATTTTTGGAAGTAAGGGTTATTTAGAGAGTTAGTGGTACGATTAAAAAGAAGGGCTGTTTTGAAGTATTAAGCGAAGTAGGGGTTGTTTAAGCATAGGAGGGGTAGATCGACAAATAAGAAAGATGATGAATCGTTTCGATTGGTTGCTCCAAAAACCAACCCTTCATAATAGTAAAAAGATAGGGGTAAGTGTTGGAAGTAAGGGCTATTTAGAAAATTAAGGATACGTTTAAAATGAAGGGCTATTTTGAAATATTAAAGGAAGTAGAGGTAGTTTAAGCATAGGTGGGGTAGATCGACAAATGTGAAAGATGATGAATCATTTGGATTGGGTGCTGAAAAAACCAACCCTTCACAGTAGTAAAAAGATAGGGGCAATTGTTGGATGTAAGGGCAATTTACAGAATTAGGGATAGGATTAAAAAGAAGGGCTGTTTTGTGAAGTATTAAGAGGAGTAGGTGTAGTTTAAGCATAGTAGGGGTAGATCGACAAATATGAAAGATGATGAATCGTTCGGATTAGGCAGTGCAAAAACCAACACTTCACGGTAGTTAAAAATAGGGGTAATTGTTTGAAGTAAGGGCTATTTAGAGAATTAGTAGTACGATTAAGAAGAAGGGATGTTTTGAAGTATTAAGAGAAGTACGGGTAGTTTAAGCATAGGAGGTGTAGATCGACAAATATGAAAGATGATGAACCGTTTGGATAGAGTGCTGCAAATCCAACCCTTCACAGTAGTAAAAAGAAATGGGTAATTGTTGGAAGTAAGGGCTATTTAGAGAATTAGGGATACGATTAAAAAGAAGGGATATTTTGAAGTATTAAGAGGAGTAGGGATAGTTTAAGCATAATAGGGGTAGATCGACAAATACGAAAGATGATGAATCGTTTGGATTGCGTGCTGCAAAAACCAACCCTTCACAATAGTAAATAGGTAGGGGTAATTGTTGAAAGTACGAGCTATTTAGAGAATAGGGGATATGATTAAAAAGAAGGGCTGTTTTGTGAAGTATTAAGAGGAGTAGGGGTAGTTTAAGCGTAGTAGGGGTTGATCGACAAATATGAAAGATGATGAATCGTTTGGATTGGGTGTTGCAGAAAATCAACGCTTCACAGTAGTTAAATAATAGGGGTGATTCTTGGAAGTAAGGGCAATTTAGAGAATCAATGGTGCGATTAAAAACAAGGGTTGTTTTGAAGTATTAAGAGAAGTAGGGGTAGTTTAAGTATAGGAGGGGTAGATCGACAAATATGAAAAACGATGAACCGTTTGGATTGGGTGCTACAAAAACCAACCCTTTAATGTAGTAAAAAGATAGGGGTTATTGTTAGAAGTAAGGGCTATTTAGAGAATTAGGGTTACGATTAAAAAGTAGGGCTATTTTGAAGTATTAAGAGAAGTAAGGGTAGTTTAAGCATTAGAGGGGTAGATCGACAAATTTAAAAGATGATGAATCGTTTAGATTGCGTGTTTGAAAAAACCAACCCTTCGCAGTAGTTAAAAAATAGGAGTAATTGTTGGAAGTAAGGGGTACTTAGAGAATTAGTGGTCCGATTAAAAAGAAGGGCCGTTTTGAAGTATTAAGAGGAGTAGGGGTAGTATAAGCATAGTAGGGGTAGATCGACAAATATGAAAGATGATGAATCATTTGGATTGGGTGCTGCAAAAAAACCAACCCTTCACAGTAGTTAAAAAATAGGGGAAATTCTTGGAAGTAAGGGCTGTTGGATCTAGAATAACCCTAGAGGGGGGGTGAATAGGGTTTTTCACAGTTTTTAAGTGAATTAAAAACTTAACGAGATATATAATAATAAACTGATCTCAGAAAATAGCAGAAACTGAATGCAGAAAATAAATCACACACAGATATACCCAGCTTCGGCAAAACCCTGCCTACTGCTGCATTTCTAAGGTTTCTACTAGGTGATAGAACAGTTCCCGCATACAAGACCATGTATACTCGCAAACCCCTGCTCCTATTCTAACCCTACGCTCAAAACCGTAGACTGATCAATATTCACTCGATCAGATTTCCCGAATTACAAACTCTGTAACTCGTAACTCAGATTTTACAGACTCTGAAACAAACAGTCAACACCCTGACTGATTCCTCTAGAATTTTACAGACTCTAGAAAAAAAACTGTTCGACAATTTTTTAAAACAAATACAATACAATGAATAAGAGAAATTAAAATAAAAAAAAAAGCCTTGGAGTTAAAGAAAAGAGGGTCATCCCCTTTTTAATTATAAATCCCTAAGCCCTAAAGACTTTGGTCGGCCCATTTCTTTTCATTCTTGCCCGATCCTCTTTCTCTCTTAAGACAATGGCGGCTCTGACAAAAGAAACTAGGGTTTCTTCAAATCCCTGAATCGTGATGCTTTAATTGATGAAATATGATACTCTGATTCTCGTGTCTTTTGGCTTCAGTCTCTGGTGGCTTGTATCATCGGTTGATTGGGAATTCTGATGGCTAGGGTTTCTGATCGAAATCGATTGTGAGTAATTTTTTTAATTCTCTGTCTGCTCTGTGAATTTCGTTGTGTTGGATTTCGATTATATATGCCGATGATGAAACAGTGTGATAAAATAGGATTTGAAATCCTCAATCAACTCTGATTTCGCTGTAATTGGCTTTGACTGAATTCATGCGTGTGAAAAAATCTCGGCTTTAATTGTGATTGAGTAATTCTGGAAAATATATCCTTGAATTTCCTTGCATGATTCTTTGCCTTGATTGAATCCTAAAGGAATTGCCTTTTTCGATTTAAAACCTGTCTTGAATTGATGCTCTGTAAATTGCTTGATGAATTTAATAAAAAAAAATCCATGCCGTGAATGATTTGATTTCTTCTTTTGATAGTCATGGATGAACCTGGTCGATATTGTGCACCATTGTGAACACTATTTGAATTCCATAAAATTTAAAAAAAAAACTCTGGATGTTTATAAAACAAATCCTTGTCATATAATCAGAAAAGGTTGCCAAAAAATGTATTGTGAGTCTTGGAAAATTTAAACACACTCTTATTGCCCAATTTTTGCAGCTTGATTAAATCAATTTAAACCTGCCTTAAATTGTTTCTCTCGATTGAAATGTTGCCAAAAACTGAAATCAGTTTTCCCCTTTTACTTGATACACTCTGGAAGCATTTTGAAAAACTTTCCATAAACTGTTGAATAAAATTTCTTGTGCTTTTCTGGACAGACTTGATTGATTCCTGGAAATATTTCAAAGCACTTACCAAATATTATTCTTGCTGGTTTTCTGCACTTCTATGACCATGATTGTTGAGTTGAATATTTAATAAAAAAAACTGGGAAGCCATTTTCTTTTCTGGAAACAGATTAAAAGGATTTCTTGCTCCTTAAACTCTTCCCAAATTTGTTATGCTAATTTCACACAGACTTAATACACCATGTATCATTGCTGTATGAATTTGCTGTTAAATATCCTTTGTGGATTTTTGCACAATTAATTACTTATGGCATTTGAATTCCTTGGCACTGACTTGAACTTGGTTTGTAGTTGTACTTCTTCATTTCTTTGTCACTTGCCATATTTATACTGTTCGACCACTGTGAAACCTGGAATTATGCCTCGACCACTTGCACTCTTGATTTGTACACTATGCAGGCTTGAGAACTGTTTTGATCAAAACATGACATAATGAAACATCATACCTTGCCATGATCCATATTTGACATATACATTTGCAAGTTTTTGCTGTTGCTGCTCTTGTTTATATTTTGTGTATGTATATGGACTTGAAACATGTTGCACCAATTTACTTGAAACATGTTTAACTTGTCTTGATCTATGTTGATGTCCCATGCTGATATGATCCTTTTCATACTACTGTTTGCATTGCTGACATGTGATACTTGACCTTTTATTTGCTGTGTACACATTCTTGAACATTTTGAACTATCACCTTTGTAAAACTGTTACTATGTCCATTGTTGCATTTGCTAAAAGCTGAACTTCCATTGATTCACCATTTTGACTTGAAGTGCTTGGCTCGACCATTTTGATGTACATGCTTTTCCACTTTGTTGTTTTCCAGTTTGTGATACTTTGGCTATGCTGGTTCTTGATTTTGCTTGACCAGCTCCACAGTTTTGATTTGTTTGCCTCATGTCCATGTTGCACTGTCCCTTGCTGTGCACTGAGTCGAGCAGGTCCACGTGGCTACTCCTCAGTTGCACGCTGATTGGCGAGGCAGTGCACACATGTATATTTATATATATACATGTGTGTATATGCAGCCATCAGACATATTTTCCTGTCCCTGCATTGTATATACATACTGTCTGCCTTGTGGTATTTACAGTGTATCACTGTGAATATCACAAGCTGTCTAGACACAGATTGATGGTTTTATAATTCAGATCTAGTCATGAAAAATGATGAGAAACACACCAGAAATCTGAGGCAAATAAAATTTTAAAAATAAAATTTAAATTTGCATGTATTCTGTTTTATTTCTATTGCAGTGTACTGTGTGTGTGTGTGTTTCATGTGTGACAGGTAAACTGGGATGACTGGACTGACTGTGATGACAGGACTGACAAGCTGAAGACAAGAAGACAGTGTGTGGTGTCAGTCAGTGAATGTATGAGTCTGTATATACAAATGAAAATGGATATATATGAAATGTAAACTGAATGAATGTATGAGTGTTGCAGTAAGGAGCTGTGTATATATGAAATGTACTGATGTCTGTAATAAACAAGTTTGATTGAAATAAAATATCATTTTATTGTTGTCAAACAAGCTTGTCTATTTCATTCTGTTTATATACAAGTACAAATATTCTGTGAATGTATAAATAGTGGAGTTACAAATTCTGTACAGTCGTATTTTATTTGAATATAAATATTATATTCATTGCTGTGATGTATATATATAACAGTACAGTACCAAACACATTTATAATAGAAATATATTTGGTTGTCATCATCAAACAAAAATCATATAATTGTATATACAACACCGTTATATACAACAATCTCCCCCTTTTGATGATGACAAACAAATAAAAGATTTTGATCGTAATAAATGTGTTTGATAGTGAATATTGAACTCCCCCTATTTATTAGCTCCCCCTACAACAGAAACTCCCCCTATAACTATGCATGAGTGAAATGTATGAATAATTAAATTTTCAAAATAAAAAATATTTATAAAATATTCACTCATAAATCAAAATCTAATCCATTCTCCCCCTTTTGTTATCATCAAAAGGATACAGATTTCAAAATACAGATGAAAAATGACTAAAAATATAATTTCAGCTAAAAAGGAAGAATGGTCATCATAAATTTCAATCAGTCAAACAAAAATCATAATATTCTAAGAACAGGTGGCATATTTCACATTGTAGAAAATGACGTATATACGATGAATTTTATAAGAAATGGAGAGAGTTTTAAAAACAATTCATTTCCAATTATTTTCAAAAATTTTTATAAAAATGAGTTCAAAAATAGTGATGGATTCGGACTTATAATTATAAATTCAATTTAAATGACAAAATCGAATAATCTCAAATTCCAATATCTATCAATCAACAAATCATAATATGTCATAAAATTTCAACACATTTCACAGATTAGAAAGATGGATTGATAGGCTGGTTTTTACACACCAAGGAGAATTTCAATTTTATTTTTTTATTTATTTATTTATTTATTTATTTATTTATTTATTTATTTATTTATTTATTTTAAGAGCACACTGACCACGCATAACCAGAGCTTGGATTTTTAAATGAGGTCAGTCGCAGCTTAAATTATAAGTTGTCTCTTAACCATGCATGACCAGAGCTTGGATTTTTAAATGAGGTTAGAGACACACTTATATATTTATTATATATATTTATCATTTCATCTTTTAAAAAGAAACACTCCTTGGTATAAAACCAATATATGGATGATAGAAAATGTGGTAGGTACAGAAATGGATTGTGAATTAAATTTCTAAATTAATTATATTATGAAATATGACTAACTGTACCGGGATTATTGAAAATTTTCAATTATCACTAAATTTGAATAATAATATAACCACAATTCCATCACAAATATTTTCACTGTTTATTTAAAATGATTTTAAGAAAAATTAAACTCTCCACATTTATATAAAATCATAACGGATGGCAGAAGGATGATAAGTAATGAAGATGACCGTGAAATGATTGCCAGTTCAAAGATATTATAATAAATATTCAACCATCATGAAAATCTAAATAAAATTCTCCTCTTGTTCTAAAATATACTGCAGTCACAATTCATCACAATTTCTAAATCTGGTTATAATTTTGATGAATTTTAAATATAGCTCAAATTGGATATTGATTTCAATTTCTGAATGAATACAAAATAAATAATTTTAAAATTGAAAAACAATTACAAGAGGAATATGCTGATCTACACACGACAAGAGGAAAAAATATATATATACAGCAAAAGATATGCAGCACTTTTAAACTGATACCACATGGTGTCTCTATTAAAGAGGATTTTTAATTACACCCTGATGGACCATCATGAACATCTCAGACCAAAGAAATTTAGACACAAACCCAGCCATACAAATTTAGCACATTTATTTGTATAAGGAAAAAAAATGTATGGATCTATACAAGGTGAAAATTTGAATCTCAGTACAGATGGGTGAAACAAATATAAGCACTTCTGATACCACTTGTTCTCGCTTTCCCGAGGATTTTAATGACACCCAGGTGGCAAACAATGGTACCTCAGTCAACAGAAAATACTTAATTACAAAGCAAGCAACTCAAGCACACAAATTTCATTTATCAGAACACGATAAATCTTTGATACCAAATCAAGCAGTCCAAAAAATATATTTACAAATCAATTTCTTATAATCAGAGCAGCATGATTCCAAAACAAACATTTTTCAAAAACAGTATCAGAGCAGCACAGAGAAATCAATATCACAACAGACTTGTCAAGATGTTGGTCACATAAGGTGGTTCATGATCCAAGATTTGCAAATATACTCTATTTTAAATCATTTGAAGAAATGTGAAAGCATTAGGATTTAATGAATCAATCACACCAGGTTATATTTCAGATTCAAGATATGTGTGAGATCCAATAAATCAATAATTTCAAATGATTTTAAACAAACATATATTCAAATCAAATAATCATGAAATAACAATGATTTTCAAAGACCATTTTCAAAAAAAAACATTTTCAAGAATTTCTCAAAACTTTTTCCGACAAGCCCAAGAGAAATTTCAGGTCATTTACATCAAATTTGAAAATATTCATGATCGGGATAATTTATTTGAAATCACATGAATCAATGTAAAGTTTTGGGATATAATGAATCAGTCACACGAGATTGACAATTTCAAAAATAAGAGGTGTGTGATATTCAAAATATCTAGAATTTCAGATGATTTCAAACAAACATATTTCAATATAATGATCATGAATAAAGATGAATTCCAAGATGTATCACTGATACAAGCCAATCTGAAAATCAATGAAATTATCACAACTGATAAATAACAGAGTGTTGTAATGAGTATAATATTTTGAGCTTTTCTAAAATGAATTAGAATAAACTCAGAACAACAAAGGTGTGTGACATTTCATTAAATATTCAGATTTTCAAAAATTTAGAATTCTAGTTAACAGTGTTCAAGATATGATATGAATGCATCAACACTGTTATGAATTCAACAATCAGAAAATAAACTTCAAAACAATTGCAGATATATACAAGTTCAAACTCAGGATATGGAAATGATTAACACATGATGATTTTATACAAGTAGGACAAATTTCCAGAAAATCATTAATTCTGCAACTGGAAGTTTAAGATGTACAGACAAAGAAGAATATGGCAGTGTCAAATAAAAAAAAAACAGAAGGGGATAGAGGAAGGAATAAACACAGAAAATAAAAAACAAACAAAGAGAATATACAAAGGTGAGTTTAGAGATCATACCAGAATCCAATGTAAAGCAGAATCTCTAACTCAACAGATGTGGCTAAGGAACTGTGAATGATTCTGTGATATGAAGCAGTTTGAATCCGTTTCTCTTTTCAGCACAGTTGTTCCTCAGCCTCCTTTGGTACCTAATGATTGAGATGATCAAGTGGTCGAACAAAATTAGTAAAACCACTCACAGTTGTATTCATTTGTTTTGGTACCCAGACTTTCTTATACAACAAACCATTAGAATTAACTTTTGTACCCTTAGGAACCCAAATCGATTTGAATTTAACAAAACCCGTTTTATTTTCATTTGAGATCCAAGAAGGTTTAAATGGTTTGTTATAAAACAAATCCTCATTTCGATTGTGATTTACAAATCCTTTGAAGTTTTCAGAGTTAAAATTTTCAAAACAAACATTTCTAAAGTGATTTGAGGGATTTTTAAAGTCACAAGAATTTTGATTTCTAAAAACATCATTTTTCCCGAATCCAAGTCCAGATTTATTTCCACGATAAACTTGGTTTTGTAACAGCATATTCAACGATTTTTCCCCATTAGAAAATTTATCCAATGTTGAATCTAATCGTTGAATTTTGGATTTCAGATCGCTATTTTCTTTTAATAAATTTGAGCAATTATTTATAGCGATCATCTGTTCAGCATTGGTCCGTTTCAAAACCAAATTCTCATTTTCTAACGATCTAATTTTGGCTTGAGATTCGGAAATTTCAAGTTCAAATTTTTTTTGCTTTTCCGACTCAAACTTCTTGGAATTTTCAATCTCATTTTCAAGTTCTTTTAAAATCAAACCACTTTTCTCCAAATTTTCATTTTCAGCAATTTCAAATTTGGAATATATATCAGTCTTAAAAATTTCAAATTCCTTTTGTAGAAGATTGTTCAAATTTGATAACTCAATCTTGTTTTCTTTTAAGATCCGAATTTCCTTTTCAAACTTTTGAATATTTTTATTGAGATAAACAAGATTGGTTTTCAATTTTAAACAATTTTTGCAATTAGAATTTGAAGAATTCTTAATGTTTTTGAGTTTTGATTCCAAAACATTATTTTTGCAGATCAACTCAAGCTTCTCAGATTTCAGAAGTTTATTTTTAGATTTTAACTTCTCAACAGATTCAGTTAAACCATTTAAACGGTGAATCAAAGAAATATTTCCTGTTGAGTCTCCATCTGGATTTCCATCTGTACAACCTGTCAGGCACAACTCTGAAGCCAAGTTATCTTTCTAGGATTTTGAGCATTTGTCAATTTTTCCATATAGCGCGTTGAGAGTCTGCCAGATTTCCTGCGCAGTCAAACAATGAGAAATAAGGCTATATTGAATATCATCAATATACGAATATAAAATATGAGTAGCATGTAAATTAAATTCAATATCAACCCTACTTACAATATCATACCCATTTTTAATACTATTCCAACATTTCATATCAACAGATTTTAAATAAGATTTCATTTCTGATTTCCAATTTAAAAAATCTGTACCATTGAAAATAGATGGAATATGACTGGACTGACTCTCTATGGACTGACAACTAGGATTCACCATTTCTCTAGAGTTAAAGAAAACCTTGCTCTGATACCAATTGGTGTCTCTATTTACGAGGAATTTTAAATCACCCCGGTGGCCACCAAAGATACCTCAGACACTGGTTTCACATCCTGCCTCTCGACACTGACAACCACCCACGGGCATGTAGGGGCAAGAGTCAATACTTCGCCACATGATCATACAGCGAGAACCCCCTATCATGCTGTTACCTTAAACCAGCTCTGATACCAATTGGTGTCTCTATTTACGAGGAATTTTAAATCACCCCGGTGGCCACCAAAGATACCTCAGACACTGGTTTCACGTCCTGCCTCTCGACACGGACAACCACCCACGGGCATGTAGGGGCAAGAGTCAATACTTCGCCACATGATCATACAGCGAGAACCCCCTATCATGCTGTTACCTTAAACCAGCTCTGATACCACTTGTTGGATCTAGAATAACCCTAGAGGGGGGGTGAATAGGGTTTTTCACAGTTTTTAAGTGAATTAAAAACTTAACGAGATATATAATAATAAACTGATCACAGAAAATAGCAGAAACTGAATGCAGAAAATAAATCACACACAGATATACCCAGCATCGGCAAAACCCTGCCTACTGCTGCATTTCTAAGGTTTCTACTAGGTGATAGAACAGTTCCCGCATACAAGACCATGTATACTCGCAAACCCCTGCTCCTATTCTAACCCTACGCTCAAAACCGTAGACTGATCAATATTCACTCGATCAGATTTCCCGAATTACAAACTCTGTAACTCGTAACTCAGATTTTACAGACTCTGAAACAGACAGTCAACACCCTGACTGATTCCTCTAGAATTTTACAGACTCTAGAAAAAAACCTGTTCGACAATTTTTTAAAACAAATACAATACAATGAATAAGAGAAATTAAAATAAAAAAAAAGCCTTGGAGTTAAAGAAAAGAGGGTCATCCCCTTTTTAATTATAAATCCCTAAGCCCTAAAGACTTTGGTCGGCCCATTTCTTTTCATTCTTGCCCGATCCTCTTTCTCTCTTAAGACAATGGCGGCTCTGACAAAAGAAACTAGGGTTTCTTCAAATCCCTGAATCGTGATGCTTTAATTGATGAAATATGATACTCTGATTCTCGTGTCTTTTGGCTTCAGTCTCTGGTGGCTTGTATCATCGGTTGATTGGGAATTCTGATGGCTAGGGTTTCTGATCGAAATCGATTGTGAGTAATTTTTTTAATTCTCTGTCTGCTCTGTGAATTTCGTTGTGTTGGATTTCGATTATATATGCCGATGATGAAACAGTGTGATAAAATAGGATTTGAAATCCTCAATCAACTCTGATTTCGCTGTAATTGGCTTTGACTGAATTCATGCGTGTGAAAAAATCTCGGCTTTAATTGTGATTGAGTAATTCTTGAAAATATATCCTTGAATTTCCTTGCATGATTCTCTGCCTTGATTGAATCCTAAAGGAATTGCCTTTTTCGATTTAAAACCTGTCTTGAATTGATGCTCTGTAAATTGCTTGATGAATTTAATAAAAAAAAAATCCATGCCGTGAATGATTTGATTTCTTCTTTTGATAGTCATGGATGAACCTGGTCGATATTGTGCACCATTGTGAACACTATTTGAATTCCAGAAAATTAAAAAAAAAAACTTTGGATGTTTATAAAACAAATCCTTGTCATATAATCAGAAAAGGTTGCCAAAAAATGTATTGTGAGTCTTGGAAAATTTAAACACACTCTTATTGCCCAATTTTTGCAGCTTGATTAAATCAATTTAAACCTGCCTTAAATTGTTTCTCTCGATTGAAATGTTGCCAAAAACTGAAATCAGTTTTCCCCTTTTACTTGATACACTCTGGAAGCATTTTGAAAAACTTTCCATAAACTGTTGAATAAAATTTCTTGTGCTTTTCTGGACAGACTTGATTGATTCCTGGAAATATTTCAAAGCACTTACCAAATATTATTCTTGCTGGTTTTCTGCACTTCTATGACCATGATTGTCGAGTTGAATATTTAATAAAAAAAACTGGGAAGCCATTTTCTTTTCTGGAAACAGATTAAAAGGATTTCTTGCTCCTTAAACTCTTCCCAAATTTGTTATGCTAATTTCACACAGACTTAATACACCATGTATCATTGCTGTATGAATTTGCTGTTAAATATCCTTTGTGGATTTTTGCACAATTAATTACTTATGGCATTTGAATTCCTTGGCACTGACTTGAACTTGGTTTGTAGTTGTACTTCTTCATTTCTTTGTCACTTGCCATATTTATACTGTTCGGCCACTGTGAAACCTGGAATTATGCCTCGACCACTTGCACTCTTGATTTGTACACTATGCAGGCTTGAGAACTGTTTTGATCAAAACATGACATAATGAAACATCATACCTTGCCATGATCCATATTTGACATATACATTTGCAAGTTTTTGCTATTGCTGCTCTTGTTTATATTTTGTGTATGTATATGGACTTGAAACATGTTGCACCAATTTACTTGAAACATGTTTAACTTGTCTTGATCTATGTTGATGTCCCATGCTGATATGAGCCTTTTCATACTACTGTTTGCATTGCTGACATGTGATACTTGACCTTTTATTTGCTGTGTACACATTCTTGAACATTTTGAACTATCACCTTTGTAAAACTGCTACTATGTCCATTGTTGCATTTGCTAAAAGCTGAACTTCCATTGATTCACCATTTTGACTTGAAGTGCTTGGCTCGACCATTTTGATGTACATGCTTTTCCACTTTGTTGTTTTCCAGTTTGTGATACTTTGGCTATGCTGGTTCTTGATTTTGCTTGACCAGCTCCACTGTTTTGATTTGTTTGCCTCATGTCCATGTTGCACTGTCCCTTGCTGCGCACTGAGTCGAGCAGGTCCACGTGGCTACTCCTCAGTTGCACGCTGATTGGCGAGGCAGTGCACACATGTATATTTATATATATACATGTGTGTATATGCAGCCATCAGACATATTTTCCTGTCCCTGCATTGTATATACATACTGTCTGCCTTGTGGTATTTACAGTGTATCACTGTGAATATCACAAGCTGTCTAGACACAGATTGATGGTTTTATAATTCAGATCTAGTCATGAAAAATGATGAGAAACACACCAGAAATCTGAGGCAAATAAAATTTTAAAAATAAAATTTAAATTTGCATGTATTCTGTTTTATTTCTATTGCAGTGTACTGTGTGTGTGTGTGTTTCATGTGTGACAGGTAAACTGGGATGACTGGACTGACTGTGATGACAGGACTGACAAGCTGAAGACAAGAAGACAGTGTGTGGTGTCAGTCAGTGAATGTATGAGTCTGTATATACAAATGAAAATGGATATATATGAAATGTAAACTGAATGAATGTATGAGTGTTGCAGTAAGGAGCTGTGTATATATGAAATGTACTGATGTCTGTAATAAACAAGTTTGATTGAAATAAAATATCATTTTATTGTTGTCAAACAAGCTTGTCTATTTCATTCTGTTTATATACAAGTACAAATATTCTGTGAATGTATAAATAGTGGAGTTACAAATTCTGTACAGTCGTATTTTATTTGAATATAAATATTATATTCATTGCTGTGATGTATATATATAACAGTACAGTACCAAACACATTTATAATAGAAATATATTTGGTTGTCATCATCAAACAAAATTCATATAATTGTATATACAACACCGTTATATACAACAAGGGCTATTTAGAGAATTAGTGGTACGATTAAAAACAAGGGTTGTTTTGAAGTATTAAGAGAAGTAGGTGTAGTTTGAGCATAGGAGGGGTAGATCGACAAATATGAAAATTGAAGAATCGTTTGGATTGGGTGCTTCAAAAACCAACCCTCCATAGTAGTAAAAAGATAGGGGTTATTTTGGGAAGTAAGGGCTATATAAAGAATTAGGGATACAATTAAAAAGAAGGACAATTTTGAAGTATTAATAGAAGTAGGGGTAGTTTAAGCATAGGAGGGGTAGATCGACAAATATGAAAGATGATGAATCGTTCAGATTGGTTGTTGAAAAAACCAACCCTTCACAATAGTTAAAAAATTGGAGTAATTGTTGGAAGTAAGGGCTATTTAGAGAGTTAGTGGTACGGTTAAAAAGAAGGGTTGTTTTGAAGTATTAAGAGAAGTAGGTGTTGTTTAAGCATGGGAGGGGTAGATCGACAAATAATAAAGATGATGAATCGCTTCGATTGGTTGCTCCAAAAACCAAATCTTTCATAGTAGTAAAAAGATAGCGGTAAGTATTGGAAGTAAGGGCTATTTAGGAAATTAGGGATACGTTTAAAATGAAGGGATATTTTGAAGTATTAAAAGAAGTAGAGGTAGTTTAAGCATAGGAGGGTTAGATCGACAAATGTGAAAGATGATGAATCGTTTGGATTGGGTGCTGAGAAAACTAACCCTTCACAGTAGTAAAAAGATAGGGGCAATTGTTGGATGTAAGGGCAATTTACAGAATTAGGGATAGGATTAAAAAGAAGGGTTGTTTTGTGAAGTATTAAGTGGAGTAGGTGTAGTTTAAGCAAAGTAGGGTTAGATCGACAAATATGAAAGATGATGAATCGTTTGGATTGGGCGATGCAAAAACCAACACTTCACAGTAGTTAAAAATAGGGGTAATTGTTGGAAGTAAGGGCAATTTAGAGAATTAGTAGTACGATTAAAAAGAAGGGATGTTTTGAAGTATTAAGAGAAGTACGGGTAGTTTAAGCATAGGAGGTGTAGATCGACAAATATGAAAGATGATGAACCGTTTGGATTGGGTGCTGCAAATCCAACCCTTCACAGTAGTAAAAAGAAACGGGTAATTGTTGGAAGTAAGGGCTATTTAGAGAATTAGAGATACAATTAAAAAGAAGGGTTATTTTGAAGTATTAAGAGGAGTAGGGATAGTTTAAGCATAATAGGGGTAGATCGACAAATACGAAAGATGATGAATCGTTTGGATTGGGTGCTGCAAAAACCAACCCTTCACAGTAGCAAATAGATAGGGATATTTGTTGAAAGTAAGAGCTATTTAGAGAATAGGGGATATGATTAAAAAGAAGGGCTGTTTTGTGAAGTATTAAGAGGAGTAGGGGTAGTTTAAGCGTAGTAGGGGTAGATCGACAATTATGAAAGATGAAGAATCGTTTGGATTGGGTGTGGCAGAAAATCAACGCTTCACAGTAGTTAAATAATAGGGGTGATTCTAGGAAGTGAGGGCTATTTAGAGAATTAGTGGTACGATTAAAAACAAGGGTTGTTTTGAAGTATTAAGAGAAGTAGGGGTAGTTTAAGTATAGGAGGGGTAGATCGACAAATATGAAAAATGATGAATCGTTTGGATTGGGTGCTAAAAAAACCAACCCTTTAATGTAGTAAAAAGATAGGGGTTATTGTTGGAAGTAAGGGCTATTTAGAGAATTAGGGTTACGATTAAAAAGTAGGGCTATTTTGAAGTATTAAGAGAAGTAAGGGTAGTTTAAGCATTGGAGGGGTAAATCGAAAAATTTAAAAGATGATGAATCATGTAACAACCCGAAAATCTGGGCCAGTTTAAAATTTTTATTTTGGCAATTTTAGCGAATTTTAATTATTTAAAATGAATTATTTTTAATAATAACGACGAGAAATTTATTTTGAATAGAATTCGAACGTATATATTATATACGTCGTCGTTAGAATATAAATATTTATTTATATTTATAAAAGGAATTGAAAATGGCGCGGTAGTTCGATAATTCGATTTCAAACTTCAATTGGATGTACCGGGTGCAAAACAATCCGAATTTTAGTGAAACCAAAAACATTAGGATCTAATTGATAATATCTTTCCAACGAATCCAACAAATCAAAATTTCATAGCGGGAATCAAAAGATTTGTCCAGTTGAAAATTCTAAATAGTCGCTATGGAATTCAGGCCCTTAAAAATGGACATTTTGCAAATGACCTCGGATTTTGACGAAACCACATTTGTAGGGTCCGTGATGTCAAATTATTGCTAGATTCCAATTTTCATAATTTTTGAAATCAATATGTGGGCGTGGCACACTTAAACGCGTTTGACCAGTTTCAGTTGATTTTAATCGACTGGAAAATGGCCATTTTTCATACGGTCTCAGAATTCGACGAAATTAGTTTTGTTCGGACCGTATCGTCAATACGAAGCTAGAAAATATTTTTATGGAATTTTTAGAGACTGTATGTGACCCCGATAAATTAAAATGTATGTTCAAACGGAAATTATAAAGATTTATATTTTGATTTAAGTCAAAACTGATTGTAATGGCCGAATTAGGTTACGAGACATATCCCACTGTGTCCGGAATGGGGGTATTTAGCTGGGGATGTCAGGCGGCGGGTTTGTTTTGGTGGTTGAATGTGAGATTTATATTTATATTTTGAAGGCCACAATTTTCAAAAGAAAAAAAGAAAAAAAAAACCCTAAATCCCTAACCCGTCGTTCACACCAAATCGATGCCCCGTCACCCTCGATTTCCCGCCGCCACCGCCCTCCAAGCGCCATCGCACCCCAGCGCCGGCCACCCCTACCCTCGCCACCACCTCCTGACCCCACGACGACCACCCTTTTTCCCCCTCTCTCTCCTCTCCGTCCAATAAAGACCCGCGCCCAGAATCAGCCGTTCCGACCACCACTGGCCACGCACCCGCTACCGCAACGCCCTGCCGTCCTCCTCGACAACCCACGACCTCAACACCGCCCCACAGACCACCCAACTCCGACCCCGGGGCCTCCGGCAAATAAAAATCCCATTTTCAATGATTTAGGTTTTGCAAATAACACCCCGCTGATCCCCTTCAACCTCTGACCACCCTCGAACGCTGATGAATGCCTCCTCCCTCTCCGTTGAACGAAATGAAAGCGGACAACGAAAGCGACAAAATGCGATAAAGATGATGATTTCTTTCAAAGAAGAGTCAAGATGATTGGATAGCTATCTGTGAGAATTTCTCACCTTTCAATTTCATTTTCTAGTTATATATATATATATATATATCTATATATATATATATATATATATATATATAGTAGGATGCAGACGGTGCTTAGTAGCACCCGACACAATCATCCACAGACCATGGACTTGTTTGTTTGATTGCAAAAATTAGTTAGATTATTTGATTGAAATTGAATTGTTTGGTGAAATGAAATTGATTTGATTGATGTGTGAATGGCGTGAGCCTTCACTAGACCGGGGATAAGGCTAGGCCTTGTCCTGTTTCTAGTATCGTGCCGTTATGCAGCAGAAATTTTCTAAAATATGTTAGAAAAATAAAAATATCATTTTATTGAATAAATGAACCGAATAGAATATTCATAGGTTGAATAAAATAGTTTGATCGTTAAAAATATAATTTTTAACGTGAATGTGAATAAATAAATATTCGTTTACAAACCGGACGGTTTGTTTATGTACACCTATTTGAAGGACATTGATTAGGACGATAAATTTTACACATCGCCCAACTGCACAAATAAAAATCTGTGTTTGATTGCTTGAAACCCCACACGGGTATTGGGATGATATTTGACGTACACTAATCCCGATTGTTTAGTTGTATGTCGATCGATTGATTGACAGGCTGTTATAAGCGTTGAATATTTATATTTGATGCTTATACAGTGTAGAATGCACTTTGGATGATGGTTGATTATTCATCGTTGTTGATATATACATGTGTTGTAGAAAATCCATATAATTAACCTTATATGGTAATTGATTGGGCCTCATTCCAGTTTTGAAAAAGAAATATTTGAAAAAGAAATATTTGAAAAAGAAATATTAAGAAATATTTGAAAAAGAAATATTAAGAAATATTTGAAAAAGAAATATTTGAAAAAGAAATATTTGAAATAGAAATATTTGAAATAGAATATTTGAAAATAGGAATATATGAAGCCGTGTTGATTAGATTGACGCCATTTTGACGTGAACGTTATTTATATCGATTTTATTCATTTTTCAACGAATATTGAAATAGATTTGAATTTCGAATTGAGTTAAATAGAATTGAAATTGAATATAAATGAATTTGAATTGAAATTGAATTGAATTGAATTAGAACTGAAATTGAATTAGAAATCAATTTGAATTAAAATCGATTTGAAATGAATTTAAAACGAATTTATATTGGAATATTCAATTTTGATTAGAAATTGAATATGAAGTTGAAACCGCTTTGAAAATGAATTGAAAACGATTTATAAAGCACGTTTTAAATTGGAATCGACGAAGTACATATTATATATATAATATAATGGCCTGAATAGAACGCGCCGCGCCACGGCAGTTCGCAAATTTCGACCACTGACTTCGAACGGATTTTACGGGAGATTCGACCGTCGGATTCTCCTGAAACCGGAACCGTTGGGTTCGCATCGAAAAGAGCTTTCTAACGAATATTAGAAATTTGAAATCTAACGGTTGGATTTGGAATTATGTCCAAATCAAATTTGAAAAAGGTCGCTGTAAGTGCAGTTCGATGACTGTTGATGGAAATCGACTGTACGGGCCTTGATAAAATTATTAAAAATAGTAATAATTTGTGTTAAATCATAAGAAATGATTTAGAACGAATTGGGATGAAAAACTCCATATTTGAAAAGATAAAAATAGATTTTTTTATCGAAATGAACTAGTTTTGAACTAGAATTATAATTCTATTTATTTTTAAATAAATAAATTGGAATTGAAATGGTTTTGAAAATAACCATAATTTCCAATGATTGCATTGGAATGGATTTGAATCGAAATTGTCTTCGGAATATTTCGATGTTGGAATTTGTGATTATACAGATGTTGTTATGGAAATTTGAAAGATATATATTTATACCGTTATTTTCAATACGACATTTGTTAATCGTAGAATTTGATATTGAATATAAGCCGATATATTTTCTATTCAGAGCCTTGTATTGAATATCAAATGTGATTTGGGTTTGTCGTGAATGGTGTCTTCACTAACACTGTTCTTGAACCTAGTTGAGAAAAGATTAAATCTTTTTATTTAGATTTAATGAAGTGTACCAATTAAACAATATTTAATTGGAATTGAATTGATATTGATTTTTGGGTTTATCGTGGATAGTGTTTTAAATAACACTCGTTCTTTAACCCGATAATTAATGGAATGTGATTTTGGGTTTATCGTGAACCGTGTTTTAAATGACACTGATTCTTTAACCCAGTCACAGATTAAAACTAAGTGGAGTTTTAATGAATCTTTAATTAGATTGAAAAGATCGAGAATGGAGTATCACCAGTTTTACACCAGGCGATAGTTAAATCTTTAATTAGATTTAAACCAGAAATGGTAATTGAATTTACTGATAACACCGTGGTGTTAGATAAGAAGTATGACCAGTTTTACTTCATGGGATGAATAGGTTGGGGTTGGGAAATTAAAACAAATGATTACTTCGGTAAGGTTCGTTAATCCCGACTAGTTTGAATTGATATTCAAAAATAGATTAAAGAATAAATTCAAGAATTTGTCTGTGATAAAATTAATTGGAACCTTTCCCTATGAATGTGAAATTTAGAAACTAACTGTCGGTTAGCTAAGCAGAATGGTTTCCTGGATATTGATCTGATGTTGGTTTCGGCCTTCGGGGTTAATATTTGGGGAATTATTCTCTTGATTAATTTACGATTAGTGACTAATGAATTGGAATGAGGCGTATGTTGTGTTTGTGTAACACTTACTTAAAATATACGCGAGTTATTCGGAAAGACCGGGTTTATCCCATTTTGAATAACCGATACGACGATAAGTCGAAGATGAAGACGGTGGTTGAAGACCGGAAGTCTTCACGTCGTTTGGGTGATTACTAATGATCTTGATTGGGCTGTACACCCAAGAAGATGGAAACAGTTGGTGATCGTCCAGACGTACTTGGAGATCGATGGATATGCGGGGTACTAGGTGCCTCCGGTTTCGTTCAGACCTAGAACGGACTTGTAAATGGACTGTGTGTCTGACATTGGATTTTAGTCCGTGCGATTGATCTCTATCAAATATATATCTGTTTGGCGGCGGAGAATTTATTCTCTTGCTTAACGCCCTTCTCTGAGACGTACGAGCTCAGGGGTTATATATTGATGGATATCAAACGCATGGAGTGAATTGCCTGTATGGCATGCCTAAGTGGCAATTGATCGAGGCTTCTGTTGAAAAGCAAAGTCTTGTGGTGATGATCAAAGCTCGACCTTTGTGGCGTAGCTTTGTGTAACGTTTACTTCGCGAGTTTCGCACCCCGGTTGTGAACCAAAACCGGGAGAAGGACCTCTGGGAGGGCATGCGTTTCTTTCTAGCTAGGGTGGTGTCAGTGACCTACCAGCCCTGACATTTATATACTTTTCACCTGTGTGGTTGTTGCTGTTGCGAGGCGCCTCGGTTATATCGGTTTCGGCCGATGCATTCTGGTCGGCAGACGGACCAGACTTCCGCCCCAAAGGGCGGGGAAACGCAGTGTTCAGGATTTAAGTTTAATCCACATCGGTGGACCGGCCCTGTCGCTCCAAGGCTTGACTGAGTACTTGCCTGAGACTTAGGCTAGATTGTCTCGAATCGGTAGAGGACGATCCCTGGCCTCGGTTCATAGACGGAAATCCAATTTCCAAATTCGTGACATTTGCGGTTTTAATTGTAGGACTAGTATGGCGACATGATATATGGTACCCATGCCGCCTATGATTGATACTTATGATTTGAAGTTGTTTTATACACTATGCACTTATAATAGTATCAAATGATTTGTTTCAAATGTATCAAGCATTCTTTGGCTGTTATAAGGGAAAACCCTATCCCCCGGTTTGCGTTGCATTGTGTGATAGGACCTGGGTCTTATAACAGCTTCATTTTTCTTTATTTAGCATTGTGCTGTTTGTTTTATGCACTGGTATTCTTTGGAGGAAACCCGTTCCGTGTTATACGGCGTGGTCCCTTGATTTGCCTAATTTTAAAAATAAAGATTAATAACTGTTTTTAGTTCTCACACCAGTCACATGACTGACCTGGAGTTTATTGTTTTAACCTAAACTCTGGATGCCCTTATTTTGACACGGGCAGCTAGTAGTTTTGGTTTTGCAGATTTATATTCACAGGATCCTGGTTTACAGCTGGAACGATATCCGGAAAGCTTTGTATCCGTATATCTCTTCTAGTTGTGTATTGTATTATTTTCAGCTGCTATGTAATTTATAGTTATCTCCGATAATTTGTGTTGTAATATTCATTTATACTCTGTATATTCTTGTAATCTGATGCATTGTTGTGATATACAATGAAATGTTCTTTTGTATGCGTTCTGATTTGTCGTGTTCTCAAAACAATCCGTTCTTTCTCTTCTCATCGGAGACCGGGGAAGTTCGGGTCGTTTCATCGTGGTATCAGAGCTTTGGTTTACAAAGCTCAGAGAACAAGGCACATTAGAACCATACGAAAGAATTCATCAGATATTGGATTAGTAATATCCAATGAGAATGACTCGTTAGAGATAGGATCAGTAGTATCATAAAACGAGTGTGAAGAGTATATTTTAAAAAAAAATGAAAACGAATTTTGTTTTGAAAATCTAAATCAATTATTCGTATTTGATTATTTATTTATATTGATTTGGACAGTCCAGTATATAAAGATTTTGCATATGTGCCTTGCAAACGTATATTCGAAGTTTTAATATACTGGATAGATATAGAACCACACTCTAGTCACCCGGGGATGATCCTGATGATGGTGCATCATCATCAGCATTTATATTTGAGTGTCGAAGGTGTGATATCTATATATTTCCTATTGACTGGTGTGAGAACCGAAATTAGATAGGGCCTATTGTTGTGATTTGGCATCAAAAATCTGATTTTTGACTATATATCAAAGTTATGAATTTCAAAAGCTAATCAACTAATTGATTGATGGTTGTGTTGTTTGATTATTGTTTGTTAGTTGATAATTTTGAACCATTTAGCCTAATTGTATCAAATAGTGAATATTATTGAAATTTGGTCACATTTGCTTGCATATATATGTACTTACATTGAACAGGTCATAGCAAGGAGGCTAGAGCAGAGAATAAAATTTGTTTGCCCGACAAATAGGTACATGTTTACTACATAATTTACTGTTTTGTTTGGGTGAAGATGATTTTATGAGCCTATTGGCTAGCCGCATGGCTTTTTCTTTTTCTTTTTGAGATCAGAAGGCCTGTATGGCAATTTCGGGATTTTCCCGTGGCTCTCGGTGCAGGGGAGGTTATGGCGAAATTTTTCGAAAATTTAGGGTGTTAGCCAATTTTTTTAAATTTTTGGAAATTCTCAGAAACTGAAAAGTTGGAAAATGAAAGTCAGACCGAACGTAGTGTTGATTAATCAAACCACTTTCGACTTTGTTCCTTTTCGGGGACGAAAATTTTTAAGTGGGGGAGATTGTAACAACCCGAAAATCTGGGCCAGTTTAAAATTTTTATTTTGGCAATTTTAGCGAATTTTAATTATTTAAAATAAATTATTTTTAATAATAACGAGGAGAAATTTATTTTGAATAGAATTCGAACGAATATATTATATACGTCGTCGTTAGAATATAAATATTTATTTATATTTATAAAAGGAATTGAAAATGGCGCGGTAGTTCGATAATTCGATTTCAAACTTCAATTGGATGTACCGGGTGCAAAACAATCCGGATTTTAGTGAAACCAAAAACATTAGGATCTAATTGATTATATCTTTCCAATGAATCCAACAAATCAAAATTTCATAGCGGGAATCAAAAGATTTGTCCAGTTGAAAATTCTGAATAGTCGCTATGGAATTCAGGCCCTTAAAAATGGACATTTTGCAAATGACCTCGGATTTCGACGAAACCACTTTTGTTGGGTCCGTGATGTCAAATTATTGCCTAATTCCAATTTTCATAATTTTTGAAATCAATATGTGGGCGTGGCACACTTAAACCCGTTTGACCAGTTTTAGTTGATTTTAATCGACTGGAAAATGGCCATTTTTCAAACGGTCTCAGAATTCGATGAAATTACTTTTGTTAGGACCGTATCGTCAATACGAAGCTAGAAAATATTTTTATGGAATTTTTAGAGACTGTATGTGACCCCGATAAATTAAAATGTATGTTCAAACGGAAATTATAAAGATTTATATTTTGATTTAAGTAAAAACTGATTGTAATGGCCGAATTGGGTTACGAGACATATCCCATTGTGTCCGGAATGGGGGTATTTAGCTAGGGATGTCAGGCGGCGGGTTCGTTTTGGTGGTTGAATGTGAGAGTTATATATATATATATTTTGAAGGCCACAATTTTCAAAAGAAAAAAAGAAAAAAAAAAAGAAAAAAAACCATAAATCCCTAACCCGTCATTCCCCCAAATCGATGCCCCGTCACCCTCGATTTCCCGCCGCCACCGCCCTCCAGGCGCCATCGCACCCCAGCGTCGGCCACCCCTACCCTCACCTCAACCTCCTGACCCCACGGCGACCCCCCTTTTTCCCCCTCTCTCTCCTCTCCGTCCAATAAAGACCCGCGCCCATAATCAGCTGTTCCGACAACCACTGGCCACGCACCCCCTGCCGCAACCCCCTGGCGTCCTCCTCGACAACCCACGATGTCAGCGCCGCCCTACAGACCACCCAACTCCGACCCCGGGGCCTCTGGCAAATAAAAATCCCATTTTCAATGATTTAGGTTTTGCAAATAACACCCCGCCGATCTCCTTCAACCTCTGACCACCCTCGAACGCTGATGAATGCCTCCTCCCTCTCTATTGAACGAAATGAAAGCGGACAACGAAAGCGACAAAATGCGATAAAGATGAAGATTTCTTGCAAAGAAGAGTCAAGATGATTGGATAGCTATCTGTGAGAATTTCTCACCTTTCAATTTCATTTTCTAGTTATATATATATATATACTAGGATGCAGACGGTGCTTAGTAGCACCCGACACAATCATCCACAGACCATGGACTTGTTTGTTTGATTGCAAAAATTAGTTAGATTATTTGATTGAAATTGAATTGTTTGGTGAAATGAAATTGATTTGATTGATGTGTGAATGGCGTGGGCCTTCACTAGACCGGGGATAAGGCTAGGCCTTGTCCTGTTTCTAGTATCGTGCCGTTATGCCGCCGAAATTTTCTAAAATATGTTAGAAAAATAAAAATATCATTTTATTGAATAAATGAACCGAATGGAATATTCATAGGTTGAATAAAATAGTTTGATTGTTAAAAATATAATTTTTAACGTGAATGTGAATAATTAAACATTCATTTACAAACCGGACGGTTTGTTTATGTACACCTATTTGAAGGACATTGATTGGGACGATAAATTTTACACGTCGCCCAACTGCACAAATAAAAATCTGTGTTTGATTGCTTGAAACCCCACACGGGTATTGGGATGATATTTGACGTACACTAATCCCGATTGTTTAGTTTTATGTCGATCGATTGATTGACAGCTGTTATAAGCGTTGAATATTTATATTTGATGCTTATACAGTGTAGAATGCACTTTGGACGACGGTTGATTATTCATCGTTGTTGATATATACATGTGTTGTAGAAAATCCATATAATTAACCTTATATGGTAATTGATTGGGCCTCATTCCAGTTTTGAAAAAGAAATATTTGAAAAAGAAATATTAAGAAATATTTGAAAAAGAAATATTAAGAAATATTTGAAAAAGAAATATTTGAAAAAGAAATATTTGGAATAGAAATATTTGAAATAGAATATTTGAAAATAGGAATATATGAAGCCGTGTTGATTAGATTGACGCCATTTTGACGTGAACGATATTTATATCAATTTTATTCATTTTTCAACGAATATTGAAATAGATTTGAAATTCGAATTGAGTTGAATAGAATTGAAATTGAATATAAATGAATTCGAATTGAAATTGAATATAAATGAATTCAAATTGAAATTGAATTGAATTCAATTAGAACTGAAATTGAATTAGAAATCAATTTGAATTAGAATCGATTTGAAATGAATTTAAAACGAATTTATATTGGAATATTCAATTTTTATTTGAAATTGAATATGAAGTTGAAACCGCTTTGAAAATGAATTGAAAACGATTTATAAAGCACGTTTTAAATTGGAATCGATGAAGTATATATTATATATATAATATAATGGCCTGAATATAACGCGTCGCGCCGCGGCAGTTCGCGAATTTCGACCATTGACTTCGAACGGATATTACGGGAGATTCGACCGCCGGATTCTCCTGAAACCGGAACCGTTGGGTTTGCATCGAAAAGAGCTTTCTAACGAATATTAGAAATTTGAAATCTAACGGTTGGATTTGGAATTATGTCCAAATCAAATTTGAAAAAGGTCGTTGTAAGTGCAGTTCGATGACCGTTGATGGAAATCGACTGTACGGGCCTTGATAAAATTATTAAAAATAGTAATAATTTTTGTAAAATCATAAGAAATGATTTAGAAAGAATTCGGATGAAAAACTCCATATTTGAAAAGACAAAAATAGATTTTTTATCGAAATGAACTAGTTTTGAACTAGAATTATAATTCTATTTATTTTTAAATAAATAAATTGGATTTGAAATGGTTTTGAAAATAACCAGAATTTCCAATGATTGCATTGGAATGGATTTGAATCGAAATTGGCTTTGGAATATTTCGATGTTGGAATTCGTGATTATACAGATGTTGTTATGGAAATTTGAAAGATATATATTTATATCGTTATTTTCAATACGACATTTGTTAATCGTAGAATTTGATATTGAATATATGCCGATATATTTTCTATTCAGAGCCTTGTATTGAATATCAAATGTGATTTGGGTTTGTCGTGAATGGTGTCTTCACTAACACTGTTCTTGAACCCAGTTGAGAAAAGATTAAATCTTTTTATTTAGATTTAATGAAGTGTACCAATTAAACAATATTTAATTGGAATTGAATTGATATTGATTTTTGGGTTTATTGTGGATAGTGTTTTAAATAACACTCGTTCTTTAACCCGATAATTAATGGAATGTGATTTTGGGTTTATCGTGAACCGTGTTTTAAATGACACTGATTCTTTAACCCAGTCACAGATTAAAACTAAGTGGAGTTTTAATGAATCTTTAATTAGATTGAAAATATCGAGAATGGAGTATCACCAGTTTTACTCCAGGCGATAGTTAAATCTTTAATTAGATTTAAACGTGAAATGATAATTGAATTTACCGATAACACCGTGGTGTTAGATATGAAGTATGACCAGTTTTACTTCATGGGATGAATAGGTTGGGATTGTGAAATTAAAACAAATGATTACTTCGGTAAGGTTCGTTAATCCCGACTAGTTTGAATTGGTATTCAAAAATAGATTAAAGAATAAATTCAAGAATTTATCTTTGATAAAATTAATGGGAACCTTTCCCTATGAATGTGAAATTTAGTAACTAACTGTCGGTTAGCTAAGCAGAATGGTTTCCTGGATATTGATCTGATGTTGGTTTCGGCCTTCGGGGTTAATATTTGGGGAATTATTCTCTTGATTAATTTACGATTAGTGGCTAATGAATTGGAATGAGGCGTATGTTGTGTTTGTGTAACACTTACTTAAAATATACGCGAGTTATTCGGAAAGACCGGGTTTATCCCATTCTGAATAACTGATACGATGATAAGTCGAAGATGAAGACGGTGGTTGAAGACCGGAAGTCTTCACGTCGTTTGGGTGATTACTGATGATCTTGATTGGGCTGTACACCCAAGAAGATGGAAACAGTTGGTGATCGTCCAGACGTACTTGGAGATCGATGGATATGCGGGATACTAGGTGCCTCCGATTTCGTTCAGACCTAGAACGGACTTGTAAATGGACTGTGTGTCTGACATTGGATTTTAGTCCGTGCGATTGATCTCTATCAAATATATATCTGTTTGGCGACGGAGAATTTATTTTCTTGCTTAACGCCCTTCTCTGAGACGTACGAGCTCAGGGATTATATATATACGGATATCAAACGCATGGTGTGAATTGCCTGTGTGGCATGCCTAAGTGGCAATTGATCGAGGCTTCTATTGAAAAGAAAAGTCTTGTGGTGATGATCAAAGCACGGCCTTTGTGGCGTAGCTTTGTGTAACATTTACTTCGCGAGTTTTGCACCCCGGTTGTGAACCAAAAACAGGAGAAGGACCTCAGGGAGGGCATGCGTTTCTTTCTAGCTAGGGTGGTGTCAGTGACCTACCAGCCCTGACATTTATATACTTTTCACCTGTGTGGTTGTTGCTGTTGCGAGGCGCCTCGGTTATATCGGTTTCGGCCGATGCATTCTTGTCGGCAGACGGACCAGAGTTACGCCCCAAAGGGCGGGGTAACGCAGTGTTCAGGATTTAAGTTTAATCCACATCGGTGGACCGGCCCTGTCGCTCCAAGGCTTGACTGAGTACTTGCCTGAGACATGGGCTAGATTGTCTCGAATCGGTAGAGGACGATCCCTGGCCTCGGTTCGTAGACGGAAATCCAATTTCCAAATACATGGAATTTGCGGTTTTAATTGTAGAACTAGTATGGCGACATGATATATGGTACCCATGCCGCCAATGATTAATACTTATGATTTGAAGTTGTTTTATACACTATGCACTTATAATAGTATCAAATGATTTGTTTCAAATGTATCAAGCATTCTTTGGCTGTTATAAGGGAAAACCCTATCCCCCGGTTTGCGTTGCATTGTGTTATAGGACCTGGGTCTTATAACAGCTTCATTTTTCTTTATTTAGCATTGCGCTGTTTGTTTTATGCACTGGTATTCTTGGGAGGAAACCCGTTCCGTGTTATATGGCGTGGTCCCTTGATTTGCCTAATTTTAAAAATAATGATTAATAACTGTTTTTAGTTCTCACACCAGTCACATGACTGACCTGGAGTTTATTGTTTTATCCTAAACTCTGGGTGCCCTTATTTTGACATGGGCAGCTAGTAGTTTTGGTTTTGCAGATTTATATTCACAGGATCCTGGTTTACAGCTGGAACGATATCTGGAAAGCTTTGTATCCGTATATCTCTTCTAGTTGTGTATTGTATTATTTTCCGCTGCTATGTAATTTATTGTAATCTCTGATAATTTGTGTTGTAATATTCATTTATACTCTGTATATTCTTGTAATCTGATGCATTGTTGTGATATACAATGAAATGTTCTTTTGTATGCGTTCTGATTTGTCGTGTTCTCAAAACAATCCGTTCTTTCTCTTCTCTTCGGAGACCGGGGAAGTTCGGGTCGTTTCAAATCGTTTAGATTGCGTGGTTGAAAAAATCAACCCTTCGCAGTAGTTAAAAAATAGGAGTAATTGTTGGAAGTAAGGGATACTTAGAGAATTAGTGGTCCGATTAAAAAGAAGGGCCGTTTTGAAGTATTAAGAGGAGTAGGGGTAGTATAAGCATAGTAGGGGTAGATCAACAAATATGACAGATGATGAATCATTTGGATTGGGTGCTGCAAAAAATCCAACCCTTCACAGTAGTTAAAAAATAGGGGAAATTCTTGGAAGTAAGGGCTATTTAGAGAATTAGTGGTACGATTAAAAACAAGGGTTGTTTTGAAGTATTAAGAGAAGTAGGTGTAGTTTGAGCGTAGGAGGGGTAGATCGACAAATATGAAAAATGATGAATCGTTTGGATTGGGTGCTTCAAAAACCAACCCTCCATAGTAGTAAAAAGATAGGGGTTATTGTGGGAAGTAAGGGCTATATAAAGAATTAGGGATACAATTAAAAAGAAGGACTATTTTGAAGTATTAATAGAAGTAGGGGTAGTTTAAGCATAGGAGGGGTAGATCGACAAACATGAAAGATGATGAATCGTTCAGATTGGTTGTTGAAAAAACCAACCCTTCACAGTAGTTAAAAAATTGGAGTAATTGTTGGAAGTAAGGGCTATTTAGAGAGTTAGTGGTACGATTAAAAAGAAGGGCTGTTTTGAAGTATTAAGAGAAGTAGGTGTAGTTTAAGCATGGGAGGTGTAGATCGACAAATAAGAAAGATGATGAATCGTTTCGATTGGTCGCTCCAAAAGCCAACCCTTCATAGTAGTAAAAAGATAGTGGTAAGTGTTGGAAGTAAGGGCTATTTAGAAAATTAGGGATACGTTTACAATGAAGGGATATTTTGAAGTATTAAAAGAAGTAGAGGTAGTTTAAGCATAGGTGGGGTAGATCGACAAATGTGAAAGATGATGAATCGTTTGGATTGGGTGCTGAAAAAACTAACCCTTCACAGTAGTAAAAAGATAGGGGAAATTGTTGGATGTAAGGGAAATTTGGAGAATTAGGGATAGGATTAAAAAGAAGGGCTGTTTTGTGAAGTATTAAGAGGAGTAGGTGTAGTTTAAGCATAGTAGGGGTAGATCGACAAATATGAAAGATGATGAATCGTTTGGATTGGGCGATGCAAAAACCAACACTTCACAGTAGTTAAAAATAGGTGTAATTGTTGGAAGTAAGGGCTATTTTGAGAATTAGTAGTACGATTAAAAAGAAGGGCTGTTTTGAAGTATTAAGAGAAGTACGGGTAGTTTAAGAATAGGAGGTATAGATCGACAAATATGAAAGATGATGAACCATTTGGATTGGGTGCTGCAAATCCAACCCTTCACAGTAGTAAAAAGAAACGGATAATTGTTGGAAGTAAGGGCTATTTAGAGAATTAGGGATACGATTAAAAAGAAGGGATATTTTTAAGTATTAAGAGGAGTAGGGATAGTTTGAGCATAATAGGTGTGGATCGACAAATACGAAAGATGATGAATCGTTTGGATTGGGTGCTGCAAACACCAACCCTTCACAATAGTAAATAGATAGGGGTAATTGTTGAAAGTAAGGGCTGCCTAGAGAATAGGGGATAGGATTAAAAAGAAGGGCTGTTTTGTGAAGTATTAAGAGGAGTAGGGGTAGTTTAAGCATAGTAGGGGTAGATCGACAAATATGAAAGATGATGAATCGTTTGGATTGGGTGCTAGAGAAAACCAACCCTTCACAGTAGTTAAATAATACGGGTGATTCTTGGAAGTAAGGGCTATTTAGAGAAATAGAGGTACGATTAAAAACAAGGGTTGTTTTGAAAGTATTAAGAGAAGTAGGGGTAGTTTAAGTATAGGAGGGGTAGATCGACAAATATGAAAAATGATGAATCGTTTGGATTGGGTGCTGCAAAAACCAACCCTTCGATGTAGTAAAAAGATAGGGGTTATTGTTGGAAGTAAGGGCTATTTAGAAAATTAGGGTTACGATTAAAAAGTAGGGCTATTTTGAAGTATTAAGAGAAGTAAGTGTAGTTTAAGCATAGGAGGGGTAGATCGACAAATTTAAAAGATGATGAATCGTTTAGATTGGGTGTTGTAAAAACCAACCCTTCGCAGTAGTTAAAAATTAGGAGTAATTGTTGGAAGTAAGGGATATTTAGGGAATTAGTGGTGCGATTAAAAAGGAGGGCTGTTTTGAAGTATTAAGAGAAGTAGGGGTAGTTTACGCATAGGAGGGTTAGATCGACAAATATGAAAGATGATGAATCGTTTTGATTGGGTGCTACAAAAACCAACCCTTCACAGTAGTGAAAAGATAGGGGTAATTGTTGGAAGTATGGGATATTTAAAGAATTAGGGATACGATCAAAAAGAAGGGCTATTTTGAAGTATTAAAAGAAGTAGAGGTAGTTTAAGCATAGTTGGGTTAAATCGACAAATATGAAAGATGATGAATCGTTTGGATTGGGTGCTGCAAAAACCAACCCTTCACAGTAGTAAAAAGATAGGGGTAATTGTTGGAAGTAAGGGTTATTTACAGAATTAAAGATAGGATTAAAAAGAAGGGCTGTTGTGTGAAGTATTAAGCGGAGTAGGGGTAGTTTAAGCATAGTAGGGGAAGATCGACAAATATGAAAGATGATGAATCATTTAGATTGGGCGGTGCAAAAAACAACCCTTCACAGTAGTTAAAAATAGGGGTAATTGTAGGAAGTAAGGGCTATTTAGAGAACTAGAGGTACGATTAAAAAGAAGGGCTGGTTTGAAGTATTAAGAGAAGTAGGAGAAGCTCGAGCATAGGAGGGGTAGATCGACAAATATGAAAGATGATAAATTGTTTGGATTGGGTGCTGCAAATCCAACCCTTCACAGTAGTAAAAAGAAAGGGGTAATTGTTGGAAGTAAGAACTATTTAGAGAATTAGGGATACGATTAAAAAGAAGGGATATTTTGAAGTATAAGAGGAGTAGGGATAGTTTAAGCATAATAGGGGTAGATCGACTAATATGAAAGATGATGAATCCTTTGGATTGGGTGCTGCAAAAACTAACCCTTCACAGTAGTAAACAGATAGGGCTAATTGTTGAAAGTAAGGGCTATTTAGAGATTTGGGGATAGGATTAAAAATTAGGGTTGTTTTGTGAAGTACTAAGAAGAGTAGGGGTAGTTTAAGCATAGAAGGGGTAGATCGACAAATGTGAAATATGATGAATCGTTTGGATTGGGTGCTGCAAAAAACCAACCCTTAACAGTAGTTAAAAGATAGGAGTAATTCTTGGAAGTAAGAGCTATTTAGAGAATTTGTGGTACAATTAAAAACAAGGGTGGTTTTGAAGTATTAAGAGAAGTAGGGGTAGTTAAGCATAGCAAGGGTAGATCGACAAATATGAAAAATGTAGAGTCGTTTGGATTAGGTGCTGCAAAAACCAACCCTTCATAGTAGTAAAAAGATAGGGGTTATTGTGGGAAGTAAGGGCTATATAGAGAATTACGAATACGATTAAAAAGAAGGGCTATTTTGAAGTATTAATAGAAGTAGAGGTAGTTTAAGCATAGGTGAGGTAGATCGACAAATATGAAAGATGATGAATCATTTGGATTGGTTGCTGCAAAAACCAACCCTTTGCAGTGGTAAAAATATAGGGGGTAGTTGTTGGAAGTAAGGATTATTTACAGAATTAGGGATAGGATTAAAAAGAAGGGCTGTTTTGTGAAGTACTAAGAGGAGTAGGGGTAGTTTAAGCATAGTAGGGGAAGATCGACAAATATGAAAGATGATGAATCGTTTGGATTGGGCGGTGCAAAAACCAGCCCTTCACAGTTGTTAAAAATAGTGGTAATTGCTGGAAGTAAGGGCTAATTAGAGAATTAGTGGTACGATTAAAAAGAATGGCTTTTTTGAAGTATTAAGAGAAGTAGGGGTAGTTTAAGCATAGGAGGGGTAGATGGACAAATATGAAAGATGATTAATCGTTTAGATTGGGTGTTGAAAAAACCAACCCTTCACAGTATTTAAAAAATTGGAGTAATTGTTGGAAGTAAGGGTTATTTAGAGAGTTAGTGGTGCGATTAAAAAGAAGGGTTGTTTTGAAGTATTAAGAGAAGTAGGAGTAGTTTAAGCATAGGAGGGGTAGATCGACAAATATGAAAGATGGTGAATCGTTTGGATTGGGTGCTGCAAAAACCAACCCTTCATAGTAGTAAAAAGATAGGATTAATTGTTGGATGTAAGGGCTATTTAGAGAATTAGGGATACGATTAAAATGAAGGGTTATTTTGAAGTATTAAAAGAAGTAGAGGTAGTTTAAGCATAGGTGGGGTAGATCGACATATGTGAAAGATGATGAATCGTTTGGATTGGGTTCTGCAAAAACCAACCCTTCACAGTAGTAAAAAGATATGGGCAATTGTTGGAAAGAAGGGCTATTTACATAATTAGAGATAGGGTTAAAAAGAAGGGCTATTTTGTGAAGTATTAAGAGGAGTAGGGGTAGTTTAAGCATAGTAGGGGTAGATCGACAAATATGAAAGATGATGAATCGTTTGGATTGGGCGGTGCAAAATCCAACACTTCATAGTTGTTAAAATAGGGGTAAATGTTGGAAGTAAGGGCCATTTAGAGAATTAGTGGTACGATTAAAAAGAAGGGCTGATTTGAAGTATTAAGAGAAGTACGGGTAGTTAAAGCATAGGAGGGGTAGATCGACAAATATGAAAGATGATGAATTGTTTGGATTGGGTGCTGCAAAAACTAACCCATCACAGTAGTAAATAGAGGGGTAATTGTTGAAAGAAAGGGTTATTTAGAGAATTGGGGATAGGATTAAAAAGAAGGGCTGTTTTGTGAAGTATTAAAAGGAGTAGGGGTAGTTTAAGTATAGTAGGGGTAGATTGACAAATATGAAGGATGATGAATCATGTGGATTGGGTGCTGCAAAAAACCAACCCTTCACAGTAGTTAAAAAATATGGGTAATTCTTGGAAGTAAGGGATATTTAGAGAATTAGTGGTACGATTAAAAACAAGGGTTGTTTTGAAGTATTAAGAGAAGTAGGGGTAGTTTAAGCATAGGAGGGGTAGATCGACAAATATGAAAAATGATGAATCATTTGGATTGGGTGCTGCAAAAACCAACCCTTCATAGTAGTAAAAGGACAGGGGTTATTGTTGGAAGTAAGGGCTATTTAGAGAATTGGGGATACGATTAAAAAGAAGGGCTATTTTGAAGTATTAAGAGAAGTAGGGGTAGTTTAAGCATAGGAGGGGTAGATTGACAAATATGAAAGATAATGAATCGTTTAGATTGGGTGTTGAAAAAACCAACCCTTCACAGTAGTTAAAAAATAGGTGTAATTTTTGGAAGTAAGGGCTATTTAGAGAATTAGTGGTACGATTAAAAAGAAGGGATATTTTGAAGTATTAAGAGAAGTAGAGGTAGTTTAAGCATAAGAGGGGTAGATCGACAAATATGAATGATGATGAATCGTTTGGATTGGGTGCTGCAAAAACCAACCCTTCAAAGAAGTAAAAATATAGGGGTAATTGTTCAAATTAAGGGCTATTTATAGAATTAGGGATACGATTAAAACAAAGGGCTATTTTGAAGTATTAAAAGATGTAGAGTTAGTTTAAGCATAGGTGGGGTAGATCGACAAATATGAAAGATGATGAATCATTTGGATTTGGTGCTGCAAAAACCAACCCTTCACAGTAGTAAAAAGATAGGGGTAATAGTTGAAAGTAAGGGCTATTTACAGAATTAGGGATAGGATTAAAAAGAAGGGCTGTTTTGTGAAGTATTAAGAGGAGTAGGGGTAGTTTGAGCATAGTATTGGTTGATGAAAATATGAAAGATGATGAATCGTTCGAATTGGGCGGTGCAAAAACCAACCCTTCACAGTAGTTAAAAATAGGGGTAATTGTTGGAAGTAAGGGCTATTTAGAGAATTAGTGGTACGATTAAAAAGAAGGGCTGTTTTGAAATATTAAGAGAAGTAGGGTTAGTTTAAGCATAGGGCGGGTAGATCGACAAATATGAAAGATGATGAATCGTTTAGATTGAGTGCTGCAAATCCAACCCTTCATAGTAGTAAAAAGAAAGGGGTAATTGTTGGAAGTTAGGGCAATTTAGAGAATTAGGGATACGATTTGAAGTATTAAGATAAGCACGGGTAGCTTAATCGTAGTAGGAGTAGATCGACAAAAATGAAAGACGATGAATCGTTTGGATTGGGTTCTGCAAAAACCAACCCTTCACAGTATTAAAAAGAAAGGGGTAATTTTTGGAAGTAAGGGTTATTTACAGAATTAGGGATACGATTAAAAAGAAGGGATATTTTGAAGTATTAAGAGAAGTAGGCCTAGTTTAACCATAGGAGGGTTAGATCGACAAATATGAAAGATGATGAATCGTTTGGATTGGGTGCTGAAAAAACCAATGATTCACAGTAGTAACTAGATAGGGGTAATCGCTGAAAGTAAGAGCTACTTAGAGAATTGGGAATAGGATTAAAAAGAAGGGCTGTTTTGTGAAGTATTAAGAGAAGTAGGGGTAGTTTAAGCATAGGAGGGGTAGATCGACAAATATGAAAAATGATGAATCATTTGGATTGGGTGCTGCAAAAACAAAACCTTCATAGTCGTAAAAAGATAGGGGTTATTGTTGGATGTAAGGGATATTTAGAGAATTTGAGATACGATTAAAAAGAAGGGCTTTTTTGAAGTGTTAAGAGAAGTAGGGGTAGTTTAAGCATAGGAGGGGTAGATCGACAAATATGAAAGATGATGAATCATTTAGATTGGGTGTTGCAAAAACAAACCCCTCCCATTAGTTAAAAAATAGGGATAATTCTTGGAAGTAAGGGCTATATAGAGAATTAGTAGTACGATTAAAAACAAGGGCTGTTTTGAAGTATTAAGAGAAGTAGGGGAAGTTTAAACATAGGAGGGGTAGATCGACAAATATGAAAAATGATGAATCATTTGGATTGGGTTCTGTAAAAACCAACCCTTCATTGTAGTAAAAATATAGGGGTTATTGTTGGAAGTAAGTGCTATTTAGAGAATTAGGGATACGATTAAATAGAAGGGCTATTTTGAACTGTTAAGAGAAGTAGGGGTAGTTTAAGCATAGGAGGGATAGATCAACAAATATGAAAGATGATGAATCGTTTAGATTGGGTGTTGAAAAAACCAACCCTTCACAGTAGTTAAAAAATAGGAGTAATTGTTGGAAGTAAGGGCTATTTAGAGATTTAGTGGTGCAATTAAAAAGAAGGATTTTTTTTTTTAAGTATTAAGAGAAGTAGGGGTAGTTTAAGCATAGGATGGTTAGACCAACAAATATGAAAGATGATGAATCGTTTGGATTGGGTGCTGCAAAAACCAACCCTTCACAGTAGTAAAAAGATAGGCGTAATTGTTGGAAGTAAGGGCTAATTAGAGAATTAGGGATATGATTAAAAAGAAGGCCTATTTTGATGTATTAAAAGAAGTAGAGGTAGTTTAAGCATAGGTGGGGTAGATCGACGAATATGGAAGATGACGAATCGTTTGGATTGGATACTGCAAAAACCAACCCTTCACAGTAGTTAAAAGATAGGAGTAATTGTTGGAATTAATGGTTATTTACAGAATTAGGGATAGGAGTAAAAAGAAGGTCTTTTATGAAGTATTAAGAGAAGTAGGGCTAGTTTAAGCATAGTAGGGGAAGATCGACAAATATGAAAGTTGAGGAATCGTTCGGATCGAGCAGTACAAAAAGCAACCCTTCACAGTAGTTAAAAATATGGGAAATTGTTGGAAGTAAGGGCTATTTAGAGAATTAGTGGTACGATTAAAAAGAAGAGCTATTTTGAAGTATTAAGAGTAGTAGGGGTAGTTTGAGCATAGGAGGGGTAGATCGACAAATATGAAAGATGATGAATCGTTTGGATTGGGTGATGCGAATCCAACCCTTCACAGTAGTAAAAAGAAAGGGGGTAATTGTTGGAAGTAATGGATATTTAGAGAATTAGGGATACGATTAAAAAGAAGGGATATTTTGAAGTATTAATAGGAGTAGGGGTAGTTTAAGCATAATAGAGGTAGATCGACAAATATGAAAGATGATGAATCATTTGGATTGAGTGCTGCAAAAACCAACCCTTCACAGAAGTTAAAAAAAAGAAGTAATTGTTGGAAGTAAGGGCTATTTAGAGAATTAGTGGTACGATTAACAAGAAGGGATGTTTTGGAGTATTAAGAGAAGTAGGTGTAGCTTAAGCATAGTAGGGGTAGATCGACAAATATGAACGATGATGAATCATTTGGATTGGGTGCTACAAAAACCAACCCTTCACAGTAGTAAAAGAAAGGGGTAATTTTTGGAAGTAAGGGCTATTTAGAGAATTAGGGATACGATTAAAAAGAAGGGATATTTTGATGTATTAAGAGAAGTAGGGCTAGTTTAAGCATAGGAGGGGTAGATCGACAAATATGAAAGATGATGAATCATTAGGATTGGTTGCTGCAAAAACCAACCCTTCACAGTAGTAAATAGATTGGGGTAATTGAAGAAAGTAAGGGCAATTTAGAGATTTGGGGATAGGATTAAAAATAAGTGTTGTTTTGTGAAGTATTAAGAGGAGTAGGGGTAGTTTAAGCATAGTAGGGGTGGATCGACAAATATGAAAGATGATGAATCGTTTGGATTGGGTTCTTGTTGGAAGTAAGGGCTATTTAGAGAAATAGTGGTACGATTAAAAACAAGGGTTGTTTTGAAGTATTAAGAGAAGTAGGGGTAGTTTAAGTATAGGAGGGGTAGATCAACAAATATGAAAAATGATGAATCGTTTGGATTGGGTGCTGCAAAAACCAACCCTTCAATGTAGTAAAAAGATAGGGGTTATTGTTGGAAGTAAGGGCTATTTAGAGAATTAGGGTTACGATTAAAAAGTAGGGCTATTTTGAAGTATTAAGAGAAGTAAGTGTAGTTTAAGCATAGGAGGGGTAGATCGACAAATTTAAAAGATGATGAATCGTTTAGATTGGGTGTTGAAAAAACCAACCCTTCGCAGTAGTTAAAAAATAGGAGTAATTGTTGGAAGTATGGGATATTTAGAGAATTAGTGGTGCGATTAAAAAGAAGGGCTGTTTTGAAGTATTAAGAGAAGTAGGCGTAGATTACGCATAGTAGGGTTAGATCGACAAATATGAAAGATGATGAATCGTTTTGATTGGGTGCTGCAAAAACCAACCCTTCACAGTAGTGAAAAGATAGGGGTAATTGTTGGAAGTATGGGCTATTTAAAGAATTAGGGATACGATTAAAAAGAAGGGCTATTTTGAAGTATTAAAAGAAGTAGAGGTAGTTTAAGCATAGGTGGGTTAAATCGACAAATATGAAAGATGATGAATCGTTTGGATTGGGTGCTGCAAAAATAAACCCTTCACAGTTGTAAAAAGATAGGGGTAATTGTTGGAAGTAAGGGTTATTTACAGAATTAACGATAGGATTAAAAAGAAGGGCTGTTCTGTGAAGTATTAAGCGGAGTAGGGGTAGTTTAAGCATAATAGGGGAAGATCGACAAATATGAAAGATGATGAATCGTTTAGATTGGGCGGTGCAAAAATCAACCCTTTACAGTAGTTAAAAATAGGGGTAATTGTAGGAAGTAAGGGCTATTAAGAGAACTAGTGGTACGATTAAAAAGAAGGGCTGGTTTGAAGTATTAAGAGAAGTAGGTGTAGCTTGAGCATAGGAGGGGTAGATCGACAAATATGAAAGATGATAAATTGTTTGGATTGGGTGCTGCAAATCCAACCCTTCACAGTAGTAAAAAGAAAGGGGTAATTGTTGGAAGTAAGAACTATTTAGAGAATTAGGGATACAATTAAAAAGAAGGGATATTTTGAAGTATAAGAGGAGTAGGGATAGTTTAAGCATAATAGGGGTAGATCGACTAATATGAAAGATGATGAATCCTTTGGATTGGGTGCTGCAAAAACCAACCCTTCACAGTAGTAAACAGATAGGGGTAATTGTTGAAAGTAAGGGCTATTTAGAGATTTGGGGATAGGATTAAAAATTAGGGTTGTTTTGTGAAGTACTAAGAGGAGTAGGGGTAGTTTAAGCATAGTAGGGGTAGATCGACAAATGTGAAATATGATGAATCGTTTGGATTGGGTGCTGCAAAAAAGCAACCCTTAACAGTAGTTAAAAGATAGGAGTAATTCTTGGAAGTAAGAGCTATTTAGAGAATTTGTGGTACGATTAAAAACAAGGAAGGTTTTGAAGTATTAAGAGAAGTAGGGGTAGTTAAGCATAGCAATGGTAGATCAACAAATATGAAAAATGATGAGTCGTTTGGATTAGGTGCTGCAAAAACCAACCCTTCATAGTAGTAAAAAGATAGGGGTTATTGTGGGAAGTAAGGGCTATATAGAGAATTAAGGATACGATTAAAAAGAAGGACTATTTTGAAGTATTAATAGAAGTAGGGGTAGTTTAAGCATAGGAGGGGTAGATCGACAAATATGAAAGATGATTAATCGTTTAGATTGGGTGTTGAAAAAACCAACCCTTCACAGTATTTAAAAAATTGGAGTAATTGTTGGAAGTAAGGGCTATTTAGAGAGTTAGTGGTGCGATCAAAAAGAAGGGTTGTTTTGAAGTATTAAGAGAAGTAGGGGTATTTTAAGCATAGGAGGGGTAGATCGACAAATATGAAAGATGGTGAATCGTTTGGATTGGGTGCTGCAAAAACCAACCCTTCATAGTTGTAAAAAGATAGGATTAATTGTTGGATGTAAGGGCTAGTTAGAGAATTAGGGATACGATTAAAATGAAGGGCTATTTTGAAATATTAAAAGAAGTAGAGGTAGTTTAAGCATAGGTGGGATAGATCGACATATGTGAAAGATGATGAATCGTTTGGATTGGGTTATGCAAAAACCAACCCTTCACAGTAGTAAAAAGATAGGGGCAATTGTTGGAAATAAGGGCTATTTACATAATTAGAGATAGGATTAAAAAGAAGGGCTATTTTGTGAAGTATTAAGAGGAGTAGGGGTAGTTTAAGCATAGTAGGGGTAGATCGACAAATATGAAAGATGATGAATCGTTTGGATTGGGCGGTGCAAAATCCAACACTTCAGAGTAGTTAAAATAGGGGTAAATGTTGGAAATAAGGGCCATTTAGAGAATTAGTGGTACGATTAAAAAGAAGGGCTGTTTTGAAGTATTAAGAGAAGTACGGGTAGTTTAAGCATAGGAGGGGTAGATCGACAAAAATGAAAGATGATGAATTGTTTGGATTGGGTGCTGCAAAAACCAACCCATTACAGTAGTAAATAGATAGGGGTAATTGTTGAAAGAAAGGGCTATTTGGAGAATTGGGGATAGGATTAAAAAGAAGGGCTGTTTTGTGAAGTATTAAAAGGAGTATGGGTAGTTTAAGTATAGTAGGGGTAGATTGACAAATATGAAAGATGATGAATCATTTGGATTGGGTGCTGCAAAAAACCAACCCTTCACAGTAGTTAAAAAATATGGGTAATTATTGGAAGTAAGGGCTATTTAGAGAATTAGTGGTACGATTAAAAAGAAGGGCTGTTTTGAAGTATTAATAGAAGTAGGGTTAGTTTAAGCATAAGAGGGGTAGATCGACAAATATGAAAGATGATGAATCGTTTAGATTGGGTGTTGCAAATCCAACCCTTCACAGTAGTAAAAAGAAAGGGGTAATTGTTGGAAGTAAGGGCTATTTAGAGAATAAGGGATACGATAAAAAGGAAGGGATATTTTGAAGTATTAAGAGGAGTAGGTGTAGTTTAAACATAGTAGGGGAAGATCGACAAATATGAAAGATGATGAATCGTTTGGATTGGGTGCTGCAAAAGCCAACCCTTCAGAGAAGTTAAAAAATAGAGGTAGTTGTTGGAAGTAAGGGCTATTTAGAGAATTAGTGGTACGATTAAAAAGGAGGGCTGTTTTGAAGTATTAAGAGAAGTATGGGTAGCTTAAGCATAGTAGGAGTAGATCGACAAAAATGAAAGATGATGAATCATTTGGATTGGGTGATGCAACAACCAACCCTTCACAGTAGTAAAAAGAAAGGGGTAATTTTTGGAACTAAGGGCTATTTAGAGAATTAGGGATACGATTAAAAAGAAGGGATATTTCGAAGTATTAAAAGAAGTAGGGATAGTTTAAGCATAGGAGGGGTAGTTCGATATATATGAAAGATGATGAATCGTTTGGATTGGGTGGTGCAAAAACAACCCTTCACTGTAGTAAATAAGAAAGGGTTAATTTTTGGAACTAAGGGCTATTTAGAGAATTAGGGATACAATTAAAAAGAAGGGATATTTTGAAGTATTAAAAGAAGTAGGGCTAGTTGAAGCATAGGAGGGGTAGATCGACAAATATGAAAGATGATGAATCGTTTGGATTGGGTGGTGCAAAAACCAACCCTTCACTGTGGTAAATAAATAGGGGTAATTGCTGAAAGTTAGAGCTATTTAGAGAATTGGGGATACGATTAAAAAGAAGGGCTATTTTGTGAAGTATGAAGAGAAGTAGCGGTAGTTTAAGCATAGTAGGGGTAGATCGACAAATATGAAAGATGATGAATCGTTTGGATTGGGTGCTGCAAAAAACCAACCCTTCACAGTAGTTAAAAAATAGGGGAAATTATTGGAAGTAACGGCTATTTATAGAATTAGTGGTAAGATTAAAAACAAGGGCTGTTTTGAAGTACTAAGAGAAGTAGGGTTAATTTAAGCATAGGAGGGGTAGACCGACTAATATGAAAAATGATGAATCGTTTGGATTGGGAGCTGGAAAAACCAAAACTTCACAGTAGTAAAAAGATAGCGGTTATTGTTTGAAGTAAGGGCTATTTAGAGAATTAGGGATATGATTAAAAAGAACGTCTTTTTTGAAGTATTAAGAGAAGTAGGGGTAGTTTAGGCATACGAGGGTAGATCGACAAATATGAAAGATGATGAATCATTTAGATTGGGTTTTGCAAAAACCAACCCCACACAGTAGTTATAAAATAGGGGTAATTGTTGGAAGTAAGGGATATTTAGGGAATTAGTGGTACGATTACAAACAAGGGCTGTTTTGAAGTATTAAGAGAAGTAGGTGTAGTTTAAGCATAGGTGGGTTAGATAACAAATATGAAAGATGACGAATCGTTTGGATTGGGTGCTGCAAAAACAAACCCTTCACGGTAGTAAAAAGATATGGGTGATTGTTGGAAGTGAGGGCTATTTAGAGAATTAGGGATACGATTAAAAAGAAGGGTTACTTTGAAGTATTAAAGGAAGTATGGGTTGTTTAAGCATAGGAGGGGTAGATCGACAAATATGAAAGATGATGAATCGTCTGGATTGGGTGCTTCAAAAACCAACCCTTCACAGTAGTAAAAAGATAGGGCTAATTGTCGGAAGTAAGGTCTATTTTGAGAATCAGGTATAGGATTAAAAAGAAGGGTTGTTTTATGAAGTATTAAGAGGAGTAGGGGTAGTTTAAGAATAGTAGGGGTAGATCGAAAAATATGAAAGATGATTAATCGTTTGGATTGGGTGGTGCAAAAACCAACCCTTCATAATAGTTAAAAAATAATGGTAATAGTTGGAAGTAAGGGCTATTTAGAGAATTAGTGGTATGATTAAAAAGAAGGGCTATTTTGAAGTATTAAGAGAAGTAGGGGTAGTTTAAGCATAGGAGGGGTAGATCGACAAATATGAAAGACGATGAATCGTTTGGATTAGGTGCTGCAAATCCAACCCTTCACATTAGTAAAAATAAAGGGGGTAATTGTTGGAAGTAAGGGCTATTTAGAGAATTAGGGATACGATTAAAAAGAAGGGATATTTTGTAGTATTAAGAGAAGTAGGGGTAGTTTAAGCATAGGAGGGGTAAATCGACAAATATGACAGATGATGAATTGTTTGGATTGGGTGCTACAAAAACCAACTCTTCACAGTAGTAAAACGATAGGGGTAATTGTTGGAGGTAAGGGCTATTTAGAGAATTAGGGATAGAAAGAAAAAGAAGGGCTGTTTTGTGAAGTATTAAGAGGTGTAGGGGTAGTTTAAGCACAATTGGGTTAGATCGACAATTATGAAAGGTGATGAATCGTTTGGATTGGGGGGGGGGGGAAGAATAACCGAACCCACCCATTTTTGAGGTCGACCCGAGCCCTACTGGGTCGACTAGGTGTTGATTCAAGGTGTTTGGCTGTCAACCCGTGGGCCGATTCGCTCAAAGGCAGATGTGGCATCTGATTGGTTCTCATGGTTCAGGGTTAATCTAATGGTCCTACATAACTTCCTACACCTATATATACACCCTAAGACCTAACCCTAATTCATAATTATTATCTTTGACACCATTATGCTGTCAAACTCTCTCTTAAACCCTAGCCGCCGTCTCTAAATCAAATATCAAGTATTCAACTTCAACTAAAATTAAAGATTAGAGCTTCTACAACGATTCAAGAAGATAAATCAGCAACACTGCAACGTTTCTACACCAATTTCGGTGCATAATTCTATTCTTTAACCACGAAAGGTGAGTACGGTGATTTTCGCAATAAAATGGGATTAAAAGTTACATGATGAAGTTGTAAAGAGGATTCATATGTATGTATGTAATTTAAATATCATCCAAGTCTTCACCTTTTTGATTCATGTCATCATATGCCAATGCTTATATGTAAAGTTCATACCTTTATCAGTTTATTCATTTTGAATGTGTCATTATGCCTCTATGCCAGTTTACATGTCCCTTTATTTCATGATGTTGTGTTAATTCCAATTTTGTGTGATTTGATTCACTCTTTTTATCCCTATTCCTCTTATTTTTGGATCTAGGCTACCTTCGAGCCTATGTTAAAAATACGCACGAACGCAAATACATGGGAACGATGGGAATATGTGAAATATGAAAAATTGGATATTATTGGATATTTTGGATAATTTGATAATATGCGAAATTGGCATATTTGAGTAAGAATTACATGGAATTAATGAAATTGCCTATAATTGTAAATTTGTAATTGAGGCTAATTAATATGTAATTAGTGACAATTTGGAATAGGCAGTATTATAAACATGATTATATGTTTAATTGGATATACATGACATGAAAATTGGCTATGGGTGAAATGCGATTATTAATAAACCTTTGACACGATGTTAGGCTCATTTGTGGCGTAAGACTGCCCGGAACCGCCCGACAAATCCAGCTGCCACAACTGGACGTCTAATGTGAGAGGTCAAAGGAATGAATTGTAAGCGCAAAGGTTAATGACATAAGGTTAGACCCGGTTTGTGGCGTAAGACTGCTGAGAACCGCCCGGCAAATCCAGCTGCCACAAAGCATTCGGTCTAATGTGGGAGGTCATGCACCATTCGTCATAAGCAACGAATTAAGGAATACTAACCATAAAAAGACATGGGTATGGTTAGAGGGATAAGTGGGGTGACATGTAAATTATGACATGTAAATATGGACTTAACCGGTATAATATAAGACATGTAAATTATGACATGTAAGTATGGACTTAACCATAGCATGTGTAAGACATGGACATTTAAATTAAAATGGTTAAGTGGGAGAAAAACCTAGTGTGGACCAAGCTTAGGTGGGAGGCTTGTGTCGGATAGGGGACTCGTTTCAACCAGTAACCCGTTTGAGTATCTAATTATGCCCGGTACTAGGCTGGGGTTGGGGCACGCTTACTGGACTTGAATGTAAGAGGTCAAAACGCGAATAGAGGTGGCAACGCGAGTCCAACGGGTTCATGTGTGTGCATGGGTCCGGGCTGGTAGGTAAGACGTTATTGCATCGTGTAGGTATGGTCGTGCATTTTATGTTGGTATCGGGGTTGCCACTTTGGGGAGTGATAAACCCCATTGTGGGGCCAGCACGGGTGCCTACAGGGTTTAGGGAGCCAATCGAATGGGTAGGGTAAGGGTACCTTAGCGATCGTAGGAGCAAGCCGGCACCTGCGATAGCAGCTAGGTACAAGTAACTACCAAGTTTGTCATGTGGATGCAGTTAGTGGGAAGGGATCAACCTTTAGTAAATAGAGACTAGTAGATGTGCGTTGTAATTAAGTAATGTGGTGTAACTTAGCAAAAGTTCGGTCAAACAAAATACATGTTGGTTGAGTTGGATAGTCCTTTGTGTGCTAGTCTGATATTGACTTCGGTCTTCGGGGTTAGTACTTCGAGGGTTGTTCGCTTAGCCAAGGTGTAGGATTGTCTTAGTACTTAGGAACGGAATCATCTTGTCCATCCTTTTTATCTCCCTTATCTATGTTACAGCCATATCATGATGCCTATTTATGTCTTGATCAGCTTACCTATTATTTGTTAAAACTACTGGACTCGCCAGACTTTATGTCTGACCCGTTTTGTTTCTACCTCTTTTCTTTCCTCCCCCCCTCCCCCCCCCCCCCCCGCTCTCAGGTTTGCAAGGAGGGAATACTACAGCTTAGTGCCGATTTTTTTCAGTTTCTTGAAAAGAGTAGATGTATCGCTTTGGACTCTCTCATCTTCATGGCTTTCCTTATGATCAGTGGGGATTTATGCATTTATGTTATTTAAGTATTTGATTCTTTATGTACTTTGCAATTTTTGGAAAAGAGTATTGATCATGTTGTAATGGTTTTGAAGACTACTTATGTAAGCTTGTTTTGAGTTATGATGCTATGAAATAAGTTTTATCTTCCGATATGTTGTTTTATTTATTTATTCTTGTAATTTATCTGTTCTATACAACAATAACGCTTCATGGACATTGATGCATTCCCTTTGTGGGTGACAATAATGGACATGGGGTGTTACACCTGGTATTAGAGCTACGGTTACAAAAATAGATAAAAAGTTTTTAAAAGTATTTTCAAAGGTATTATTCTCCTAGAAAGTATTTTCAAAAAAAAACTTATTTTAATGAAGTTATTTTCAAAGAAAGTTTACTTAAAGAGCATAATCCCCGCAAGCCATCCATCTCTCTTTCACTTCCCTTATTTTGAAACTCTTTCTTTTTCTTTTCAGCATGTCTGGAGCATCTAAGATACCAGAGGGTGTTCATGTACCCGGTTGGTTTCGTCAATATCTCGAGGCTAGGGCCGCTACCGCGGGTCCGGCCGACGTTCCTCCTCCTCCTCCCCCAGCTCCAGTCATTCCTCCGCATGGACATGCTTTCTCCAAGATATGTAAAGACTTTCTATCGATGGGTGGAAAACCTTTTAGTGTGTCTGAAACGTTCATTGAAGCAAGAAATTGGTTGAAAGAAGTGGAGGATCTGTTTGGCATTTTCGATTTGGACAATTGTAGGAAGGCCCGATTGGCTGCTTGGTTGATGAAGGACGAAGCTTTGTTTTGGTGGGAGGTTACTAATGGAGAGAGCGCTGTAGAGACATAGGCAGATTTTAGGGGAAGGTTTGAGTTGAAATTCCTTTCTTAAGCTGAGGAGAGTATGTACATGAAGAGGTCCTTGACATTGAAGCAGAAAAACTTGACCGTGAAGGAGTATGTGATCGAATTTAATAAGTTGGCGAGATTTGGACTAGAGTTGGTGAATACGCCTCACAAGAAGGCCTTGAGGTTTGCAAAGGGCCTAAATGAACCGCTTCACAGTTTGGCTATGTCACACATTCCAATGTGGGCTACGTACGAAAAGCTTGTTGATATGGCATACATGCATGAAGAAGAGAAGGGTGTAAATACTTTCAGGCTGCAAGATAAGAAGGAGGATCCAAAGAAAGCCGAACAACCAAAGAAAGGTGGTAAAGAAAAGAGGAAGTGTCACAACTGTGGGATACCCGGCCATTTGAAGAAAGACTGTTGGAAGAAGAACAAGTTCACTTGTTATCATTGTGGTGATCCAGGTCATGCTGTCAAGGATTGTCCTAAGAAGCAAGGGCAGAGGGCAGGTTCTACTTCCACAGGGCAGGTTCACGCTCTCATGGCTCCGGGACAGGAAGGAGGTAGAAAAATTTATGTCGAAATTTTGAATTTCTTATTTGGTCATCCTATCCATACTTTATTCGATTTTGGCGCGTCACATTTGTTTATTTCTACATCATTAGTTGAAACACTGCACTTAAATACTAGCCCCATTGTGGATCCCATTGTAGTCTCAAATCCTATTGGTGGGTCGGCTCATTTATCCATGGTTTATAGGGATTTGAGATTGTCTATCTTAGGCGTTGGTTTTGAATGTAATGCTTTTGTGCTTGGTTTCATGGGATATGGGTTGATTCTAGGGATGGATTGGCTAGCCAGACATGGTGCCATCCAAGATTGTGAACGAAGGGTAGTAAATTTTTTGACTCGTAGTGGAAAGACCCTTTATATTTCTTGTGACCCTAGAGGATCGGTGATGCTTAGTTATCTTGAGTCACTTGACGCATCCAATGATGATTTACATTCTGTTCGTATAGTCTGTGAATATGTTGATGTCTTCGATGAGGTTAGGGGTCTACCCTCAAACGTGAGATAGACTTTCGTATTTATCTTGTAGACAGTGCAAAACCCGTATCTCTGCCAGTACGCCACATGGCTCCTCGTGAGAGGAGTGAACTCAATAAGCAAGTAGGGGAGTTGCTTGAGAAGGGGTTCAAAAGACGTAGTATATCGAAGCGGGGTGCTCCAGTATTATTTGCCACGAAGGCGGATGGGTCCCTTAGACTTTGTGTTGACTATAGAGAACTTAATAAGCTTACTAAGAAGAATAGGCACCCACTGCCGAGGATTGACGATCTCTTCGATCAGTTAGTTGGCGCCTCAGTGTTTTCGCAGTTGGACTTATCCACTGGTTTCCATCAATTGAGAGTGGCTGAGGATAGCATAGACAAGACTGCCTTTAGGACTCCGGACGGTTTCTATGAGTGGCTTGTGATGCCCTTCGGTTTGACAAACACCCCTGCATACATTGTTGACTTATGAGTAGGTTGTTTATGGAGTACCTTAATAAATTCGTGGAGGTCTTTGTGGATGACATCTTGATCTTTTCTAAGAGCGAGGAAGAGCATGCCCTACATCTTAGGGAAGTGTTGGAGACCCTTCGAGCGCATAACCTTAAAGCTAAATTTTCTAAATGTCACTTTTGGAGGAAGGAAGTGCGATTCTTAGGGCACGTGGTTTCCAAAGAAGGGATAGTTGTGGATCCCGCGAAGGTGGTGGCCATCCAAGATTTGAAGGTCCCTAAAAATACTACCGAGATGAGGAGTTTCTTGGGGTTGGCTGGCTACTATAGAAAGTTTATCAAGGACTTTGCAAAGATATCAGCCCCGTTGACACGCTTGACGAAGAAGAACCTAGTTTTCACGAGGGACGTAGATTGTGCTGATGCATCCCAACGTTCAAAAGGAGCTTTGACCACAACCCCAGTCTTAGTGTTGCCAGATGGGAGTAAGACATTTACCGTTTATACCGATGCTTGTGGGACAGGACTAGGCGCAGTCTTAATGCAAGAGGGGAGCGTAATAGCCTATGGAGGAAGGCAGATCAGAGTGCATGAGAGAAATTACACTGCACATGACCTAAAGTTGGCCGCTATTGTTTTCGTGCTTAAGTCTCAGCGCCATTATCTTCTTGGCGAGAAATTCGAATTGTTCACAGACCACAAATCGATAAAATACTTGTTCTCTCAGAAGAACTTGAACTTAAGGTAGCAAAGGTGGATGGAATTCTTAGCGTCCTATGATTTCGAGATAGCATATACCCCTGGCAAGGGTATCGTGGTGGGAGACGCCTTAAGTAGGAAAAGGTTGTCCTTGAGTCCATTGTTTTTGGGCGGCGAAGCTTAGAGTTCATCTCTACGTTTGACTTTAGACCTTCCATTGACTTTGTACCCGGTTTGCTAGCATCCTTAGAGGTTAAACCTACGCTTTTGGGATGGATTGGCAAGGCACAACGAGATGATGCACAGTTGGTTGAGTTAGTAGAGAAGCTCATAAGGGGGAGTCGTCGAGCCATCTCAGTAGGTATACCCTAGATGATAAGGGTTGGTTACGTAGGGACGATAGACTTTGTGTACCACGAGACGAGAACTTGAGGAAGACCATTCTTGATGATGCACATCGTTCGAAGATGACCATTCATCCCGGGCTGGACAAGATGTACATGGACATGAGACGAGTTTACTTTTGGGCAGGTACAAAGAGGGATGTGGCCGAGTTTGTCTCTAGATGCTGGGTGTGCCAACAAGTAAAAGCAGAGCAAAAGAAGACCGGTGGGTTGCTTCACCCATTGGAGGTCCCACAATGGAAGTGGGAGAGTGTCTCGATGGACTTTATTGATGGGTTACCAAGATCGAGGAAGGGTAATACGGGGATTTGGGTCATGGTACACAAACTTACTAAGAGCGCTCATTTCATTCCCGTGAAGATTAAGAGGACTGCTCCATGGTTAGCCTTTGTATACATTCAAGAGATAGTTCGTTTGCACGGTGTTCCTTCTAGCATAGTGACCGATCGCGATCCTATCTTTACTACATAGTTTTGGAAGAGCTTCAAAGAGGCGGTAGGGACTCAGTTGTGTTTGAGCACCACATATCATCCTCAGACGGACGGCCAGACCGAGAGGGTGAATCGTATTCTAGAGGACCTTTTGAGGCTATGTGTTTTAGACTTCGGAGGTACATGAGAGGAGCATCTTCCTTTGGTGGAGTTCGCGTATAATAATAGTTTTTAGTCTAGCATTGGCATGGCACCTTTCGAGGCTTTTTATGGAAGGCCGTGTCGTTCACTTACATGTTGGTGGGAATCAACGGATAAGATCTTGCTTGGGCCTGATATGATTAGAGAGACTTCGAAAAAGATTGATTTGACTCGAAGGAGGATGAAGACGACACAAGATAGGCAGAAATCGTACGCGGAAAAGAGGAGGATAGATCTTGAGTTTGATATTGGAGACATGGTCTTTATCAAGGTGTCTCCATTACAGAATGTTGTTCGCTTTGGGTCCGTTTGGTAAGTTAGCACCAAGGTTCGTAAGGCCGTTTCCTATTAAGGAGAGGATTGGACAGATGACGTATAGAGTGGAGTTTCCTGAGAGGCTTAGTGGTGTACACGACGTATTCCATTTATTACATTTGAGGAAGTGCTTGAATGAGACCGCGGAAGTGGTAGAGCAGAGCTTGCTTAGAGATGTGGAGATAGAGCGTGAAGCGATGAATCGACGAGCTCCTACATGCATTCTTGGGTCGGAGATTAAGAAGTTGAGGAATCGATAGATCAAGCTAGTCTAAGTGCAATGGGGAGATGATGAGAGCAACGCTACTTGGGAGACGAATGAGAAGATACGTTCATTGTACCCTTTTCTTTTTGAGGGTATGTCTTTTAATTTCTCCTTTATCGCTTAGCTTGTACTTGTTCTATCTTTAGCATGTCCTCTCGCTAGTATCTTTGACCTTTAGATAGGGTAGTCCTATGGTTGAAACATGTGTTTGAGACATGTTTTGTATGGTGGATGCATGTGGATGCAAGTATTGCTAGCGGTTGCTCGTGGATGCCTATACACACAGTTTAGGGACTTGATCGGCTCAGTTACTTTCATATTGCATATTGCATATAAATGGATGTATTTAGTAAAATGAATGTACATTGAATGTGTGCATTATATGGATGTTGCATTTAAATGAATGGTTGTGCACACATGTTGTAATGATATGTATTGGGTTCTTTGCATACATGATGGATACATGGCACTACCATTTTTGCATTAAGGAGGTCGATTGAATCAGTGGACCGCCTGATTTTGCATTAGTGTACGGACATATACACACACTATGCATATGTACATGGAAAGCAGTAGAAATCTTTTAAGGACAATGGATGCTTGTGCATGATGGTTAATTAGATGGATGATTTGATAGTAGGATACATTCTTCTTAACTTGGAGATTTCGGGGACGAAATCCTTTAAGGAGGGGAGAATGTAACCCGCCGTAATTTTATAATATTAAAATTCACAAATTAAAGTATACTTAATTTTTGGAAAAGAATTAAGTGAAATGGGTTGCGCTATTATGTTCGTTTCAAAATTTTGGGTCAAGATAGACATTTGGTTTGCACAAAACAGATACCTTATGAAGATGTTATTAAGCCTTGAAGTTTGTATGCATATGAGAGAAATATATATATATATAATTAAATGAATAAATATGAAACAAAGTTTAAAACAGCTAATTGGGAGGGGGGATAACCGAACCAGCCCATTTTTGGGTCAACCCGAGCCCTGCTGGGTCGACTGGGGGTTGATTCAGGGTGTTTCGCTGTCAACCCGTAAGCTGCGTCGCTCAAAGGCAGATGTGGCATTTGATTGGTTCTCATGGTTCATGTAACGACCCAGATTTTTCTAATCGATTTATTTTGAATATTTAATATCGTTTTAAATATTGAGCTGATAATATAATCAATTTTTATATTGAATTATCGACATAACTATCGTAAGATGAGGATCTTAAGTAATTAAATTTGAAATGGAGTCAAATTGATTTATATGAAGTTTTATTTGAATTTAAACGATAACAAATAATAATTTATTATCGAAGAATTCATTTGTTTAAATTTAAATTATATTATATTGATTTAAAATGGTTATTCTATATTACGTTCAAATTAAATTGTATAATTTGTTTCGTTGAATTCAAAATAGTGAATAATGTTGAGAACATCAGTTGTTTTGCTGAAATAGTGGTTCGTGGTTTCAAATTAAAGGACCGCAAGATATTTTATCTATTTAAAATAAAATCGAATATAAAAGAAAATAAAAGAGGAGAAGAGCCGACCTATATTTTTAAACGTTGAGCCTACTCTTAGCTTCAGCTCCTTTCATTTCGCAGACCTATATACTCTCCTCGAGCTGTAGAAAATGTCTCTAACCTTTAGTATCAAGGAGACAGCAGATTACTGGCGACGTACTTGCTGTTTCCTCTCGCTCGCTCTATAAATTGATCCCTCACCTCCGTCCCTTTCCATTCTTAAATCTTTATCTCATTTTTTTTTTCCGTTCTTCCTGGTCTTTCAAAAATCGATTCATCATAATAAAAAAAAAAAAGAAATGAAATTGAAATTCAAATCGTTGATTTATGAAGCTCGAACTCACTGGAGACATTTGCGAGTGAGATTTGCAATGGGGATGGATTTCTGTAGCTCGCGATTTGTGATTTAGGGGGGTGGTCGACCTTCAACAGCAGCACTGAGGACATCGCGATTTGGATTCTTGACAGCTCCTGGAGCTCGACGTCGCCAGAGTTTGGGTACGGTTTTGTCGTGAGGGATGCGACAGTGGATGACAAGGGAAATCGCGATAAGGGAGTTCTGGTGGTTGATTGGGAGATGGTGCGATGAAGTGGTGATAGCCATGGTTTGCAATACTGGAGTTCGGCAGTAGGCGTTTGGGTAAAAACTCGAGTGAAGGAAGAGTGAATGGACAGTGAAGAGTTGAGGCCGGTATGGGTCCAAGTGTAGCAATGAAGGAGCAGCAGTCATGCACAACAATCGTTTGGTAAAATGTCGAAGTGGGATAGAGCTGATTTAGGGGCTGATTGTAGTTGAAGATGTTCGGAGATTCATTTTTGGGAATTAACACAGTAATTCGCAAGATAGCGAGGTACACATTTTCATAAGATTTAAAATACATAGGATAATGTGTTTATTATGTTAATGGTTAATTTAAATGATTCATTGTTTAATCGAAAATAAACTAAATAATCATAGGTGCTAATAGATTCGGTTGAAACAATTCAAGTGGATACGTGAATACAAAAATGGGGGATTAATTGGATATTCGACAATGGGAAATCACGGTGAGTAAATCTCACTCACCTTTAAAATTATTTTTATTTCATTAAAAATAATTGTCTGTTGCTTGTGTGAATGTTTGATGGTTGTTTCATATATATTAGTTATTTAGGCTACTATATATATATATATATATATATATATATTGGGTTGATTGATTGGTTGGATTCCCGCAGTCTCATTAGCGGATGCCCGCAGTTTCATAGCGGATGATTACCCTATACGCCCCACGCTATGATTAGTGGATGACCTTCTATACCGCGATATTCTGCCACGAAGCAGAATGGGTATTATTTATGTGCTAACATCTGTGGATGCAGGAAAACAGGTTGGAGGAATCCAACTGGATTCCTCAAAATTATATTATCTGTTTGTTTATTTGTTTACATATATATTGTTATATATGATGTGTTAGAAAAATAAATAATTGGTTGCTTTGTGTGTTTTATCACTGGGCTTAAGTAATGATATTTAAAAATATCATGAAAGGATATTTGAGATTTAAAAAGGAAAAAAATTCTATTTTTAAATAGAATTTGAATTTTAAATGGAAATAAAATAAAACAAGTAGTTTCTTTATAAACGGAGTTTATAAATAGTTCTTTTATAACGAAGTTATAAATGAAGTGAAAAGAATTATCATTTGGTAATTCAGAAATAGAAGCGTGAAATTGGGATTTGAAATGAAATTTCAAAACAGGATGTGAAATGAAATTTTTAAATATATAACTCAAATGAAATTTGAGTATAACATTTGAATTTTAAAAGGGGTTTAAATATTTGAATTTTAAGAAGAGATTGAATATTAGAAATTCAAATAGAAGTTCAAATAGAATAGACGAAATTAGAATGAAAAATAGAATTTGAATTCAAGAAATTAAAATAAAATTTGAATTCAAAGGAATTCGAATAAAGAAATTCAAATAGAGATTTGAATGTAGAATTTCATAATAGAATTTGAAATATAGTATTTCAAAGAAGAATTCAAATATGAAATTTGAATAGAGATTTGAAATAGAAATTCGAGTATTGAATTTGAACATGGAATTGAATACAGAAATTCAAATAGAAATTTGAATATGAAATTTCAAAATAAAAATTTGAAATAAACTTTGAAATAGGATTTTCAAAGTAGAATTGGAAATGGAATTTCAAATAGGATTTCAAAATAGGAAATCCAAAGGGTTTTGAAATGGAATTTGAATCCAAGGGAATTCAAATGGGTTTGAGTGAAGAAATTCAAATGGTGTTAAAAATAAGTTTGAATATGGAATTCAAATGGTGTTGGAAATGAATTTGAATATTAGAATTCAAATGGAAATGGAAAATGAAATTTGAATATAAGAGATTCAAATTGAATTCAAATAGGATTTAATCTATGAGATTTGAATATAGAAATTCACTGAGGTTTTGAAAATAGATTTGAATATAGAAATTCAAATGAAGTTTTGAAACTGGATTTGAAATAGAATTCAAATAAGAGGTTTTAAATAGAATTTGAATATAGCATTCAAATGGAATTTTAAACTATGGGATTTAGCTATATAATTCAAACGGAATTTGAAATATGGAATTTGAATATAGGATTCAATAGAAGTAAAATTTGAATTTGAATATAAAATTCAAATAAAAATTGAAAATGAAGTTTTGAGTGGAGTTGGATTCATTTAACGAAGTTTAAAAGTTTATATATATAAATATAATTAAAACGAACTCGCCGCAGCGCTGCAGTTCGTAAATTGGCGACTCGAACTTCAATTGAATATACAGAACCCAATTGAAGTCGAAATTCTTTGAAACAAGAAACGTCAGGACCAGTTTGATAATAGTTTTCTAATGAAGAAGAAAAATCTGGGTTTCGTCGTATAGATTTTGAGATATGTCAAAATCAAATTTTCAGAAAAACAGCGCCAGAACTATTTAAAAACCATAACGGTTTATTTCATTTTATAAAAGGATTTTTAAGCAAATAAAATCCGAAGTTTCTATTTAGAGAATTTCAGAGTTGAGTTGTAAAATATATGCGAATTCAAGTGGAGTAATGAATTGATTTTTGAAACAGGAATCAGATTTTTGATTATTGAATAGAATTAACTAATTCGAATAGTAATTGGTTAATGAGATTTCGAAGGCATATTGGGGTTTGAATAAGTAAATTCGATTTGAGAATTTATATTCGAAATAGAAAAGAGAACTAGAATTGAAATTGAAATTCAATTTGGTTATGAACGAGTTAAATATTTTGTTTGAACATGTTATGTTCAACAAAGAAGTGAAATAGGCAAAAAGGGCTAATTAAAGAATAAATGAGCGGAACTGAATTCAAACGATTGGATTGAGTTAAACTGAATGGAAAACAGTGTGAACAGGTGTTGAACAGGTATGGAATGAAGTATATAAAGTATATGAAGATTCTTAATTTATGTGCCCAACAAAAGGTACATGTTTAAATTCATATATGGGTTTTATGCGCCGTATCGGCAAGCCGCTTGGCTTTTTCTTTTTCTTTTTGAGATTAGAAGGTACCAGGAAGCTATTTGAAATTTCCCGATGCTCCCGATACAGGGGAGGTTATGGCGAATTTTTCCGGGAATTTAAGGAGATAGAATATTTTTAAGAAATATGACAATTAGAAATCTATATATCGATATATATATAGAATTCGATAAGGAAACGAAATCAAATATGGCATAAAAGGCAAGATGATTATTGAAAATATTTGGATAACAAATATTGATAAGGAAATGGAGAAGAGATTTAATTAATGAAATATTAATTAAAGAGCCCAGTGATTTGTTTGATATGTTGGATGAACACTTGTTTTTATTCGATAGTTAAATCACAGACTATCGAAGTTTTGACCATCGTTGTCAATATGGAGAGACCGGTTGGATTATTATCCGAAGAACCACTCCGTATCGGCATAAGCGTTGCGAACCAAGTATGCTGAATGTATTGAAGACGGAGTGAAGTGCAAGGGCTTTTCTATTAATAGAAATGGTGCCTTCGGTTTCGTTCAATCCCAGAACGAACGTATATGGACGAATGTCTGACAGAGTATTTCCAATGATCAAATGGATTGGTCTGTATGAATATATATGGGTGCAACGGATTTATCCCTTAGCATAATATCCAGAATATTTGTGCAAACTCAACTAGTGATTAACGGATCTGACAATGTGGCATTCAAAGTGGTTGTGCTATCAATGAATGGTAAGTATTCGTCGCCTCAGGCCTCAACAACCGGGAAAGGACAAAAATCGGGCAGGCAGCATGGCTATGTGGGTCGCACCCATTAGGGTGTATAATCACCTATCTAGAGAAATTCCTTTTGTTCCTAAATCTATCGATTCTGCCCATTCGGGAACGGTGGTTTGAGTCCAACCGTTGGTGATATACATTCGATACACTCAAGCGAAATGAGTGGTCGGTCATGTGTGGGCCGGGTTGCAAGACGTTCTTGTTGAACCCAGGTGTATTTGCCTCTAGAGATACATCATCGGAAGGTGGTACCATACCTTGTCATGTTGGAAATCCAATCTCCAATAAGCGCCATGCGGTTTTTGATTTTATAATATATATGTGGAGCGTGAGATGCAAGCGTTCTACTATTTGGTTATTTACTTGATGTAGACATTATTATAATATCACTGGATTTTTGTATCAAAGTGTTTTGGTTTATAGTAAGGTAAAAACCGTCCATGTTTATGTGTGGGCTGGTCTTACTATTATCTTTTCTTTTGGAAGGATTTTTAAAGTTAAACAAGTGGTTGGAGTTTACTCACACCAGTCCCATGACTGACCCAGAGTTTATTTTGTTTGTTTTCCCTAAACTCTTGGGTGCCCAAATTTGTACGGGCAGTCAAGTGTTTCAGGCTTTTACAGATACACTTGGAGGAGCTTGAAGCAGGAGGCTTCAACGTGAGTTATTTAGAGTTACTTCCGCTGGATCAAATGTTATGTGTACTCTGATGATGGTATGTATATATGTACAAAACAGATTTGTATTTCGAAGCTTATGCTATATAATATATTTTATTCGTTCCGCTGTGAGTTTGTGATCTTCGTTTTCTTCTATTCTAATATTTCTTTCTTTCTATTTCTCATCCTCTAACTTCTTTCTAATAATGAGTCGTATTTCTGTGTTATTTGAGTTGGACGTGTGGTGTTTTTAGTCAACTCAGATAGCACGGATTTGCGGGTCGTTTCAGTTCAGCGTTAATCTAATGGTCCTAAATAACTTCCTACACCTATATATACACCCTAAGACATAACCCTAATTCATAAATATTATCTATGACACCACTATGCTGTCAAACTCTCTCTTAAACCTTAGCTGCCGCCTCTAAATCAAATCTCAAGTATTCAACTTCAACTCAAATTAAAGATTAGAGCTTCTACAACAATTCAAGAAGATAAATCAGCAACACTGCAACGTTTCTACACCAATTTCAGTGCATAATTCTATTCTTTAACCACGAATGGCGAGTACGGTGATTTTCACAATATAATGGGATTAAAAGTAACATGATGAAGTTGTAAAGAGGATTCATATGTATTTATGTAATTTAAATCTCATCCAAGTCTTCACCTTGTTGATTCATGTCATCATATGCCTATGTTTCTATGTAAAGTTCATACCTTTATCAGTTTATTCATGTTGAATATGTCATTATGCCTCGATGCCCGTTTACATGCCCCTTTATTTCATGATGTTGTGTTAATTCCAATTTCTGCGATTTGATTCTCTCTTCTTATCCCTATTCCTTTTATTTTTGGATCTAGGCTACCTTCGAATGCAACGCCTTTGTTCTTGGCTTCATGGGCTATGACTTGATTCTAGGTACGGATTTGCTAGCTAGATACGGTGCCATCCTAGATTGTGAAAGTAGGTTAGTTAGATTGTTGACTTATTGTGGAAAGACCCTTGATATTTCTTGTGACCCTAAAGGTACGGTAATGCTTAGCTACATAGAATCCTTGACGCATCCAATGATGATTTGAAATCTGTTCGTGTGGTCCGTGAATATAGTGACGTCTTCGATGAAGTTCGAGGTTTACCCCCGAGGCGCGAGATAGAGTTTCGAATATATCTGGTAGATAATGCAAAGCCAGTTGTATTACAAGTGCGCCACATGGCTCCGAGAGAGAGAAGAGAACTCGGTAATCAAGTGAAAGAATTGCTTGGGAAGGGGTTCATAAGAAGAAGTATTTCGGAGTGGGGCACTCCAGTCGTGTTTGCTACAAAAGCTGATGGTTCACGTAGATTGTGCATGGACTATAGAGAGCTGAATAAGCTAACAAAGAAGAACAGACACCCATTGCCGAAGATAGATGATTTATTCGATCAGTTGTTGGGTGCTTCGGTTTTCCCGCAACTGGATTAACTATAGGGTTTCATCAGCTAAGGGTGGCTGAAGATAACATCGATAAGACTGCATTTAGAACTCCTGACGGTTTCTTCGAGTGGCTCATCATGCCTTTTTGTTTGACGAATGCACACGCATACTTTGTTGACTTGATGAGTAGGGTGTTTAGGGAGTTTCTAAATAAGTTGTTGGTAGTCTTTGTAGACGATATTCTGATTTTCTATAAAAATGAAGAAGAGCATGCCCTACATCTAAGGGAAGTCTTAGAGACCCTACGAGCGCATTAACTTAAAGCTAATTTCTCCAAGTGCCATTTTTGGAGAAAAGAAGTGAGGTTCTTTGGAGATGTGGTATCTAAGGAGGGGATAGCTATGGATCCCGCCAAGTTAGTTGCTGTCCAAGATTGGAAAACTCCTAAGAACGCAACAGAAGTAAGAAGCTTTCTAGGGCTGGCTGGTTATTATAAGAAGTTCATTAAGGACTTCGCGAAGATATTAGCCCCTCTCACTCGATTAACGAAGAAGAATTTGACTTTTACATAGGACGTTGACTGTGACGATGCTTTCCAACGTCTGAAGAGGGCTTTAACGACAGCTCCAGTTTATTTTTGCCAGACGGGAGAAAGACATTCACTGTATATACCGATGCTTATGGGACAGGACTTGGCGCAATTTTAATGCAAGAGGGAAGGGTGATATGCTATGATGGAAGAAAACTGAAAGCCCACGAGAAAAATTACCCTACCCACGACTTAGAGTTGGCGGCCATAGTTATTTCGCTTAAGTCCTGACGTCATTATTTGCTTGGCGAGAGGTTTGAGTTGTACACAGAACATAAGTCGGTAAAGTACAAATTCTCTCAGAAGGACCTAAACTTGAGGCAACAGAGATGGACGGAGTTTTTGGCATCCTACGATTTTGAGAGCGCATATACCCCTGGCAAGGGTAACGTTGTTCATAGAGTGGCAGAGTTTGGAGTATATATCTTCCTTTGACTTCAGACCCTCTGTCGATTATGTACACGGATTATTGGCATCGTTAGAGGTGCAACCTACACTTTTGGGTCGAGTTGGAGAGGCACAACGAAATGACCCACTGTTGGTTGAGATAGTAGGCAAGCTTATAGGAGGGGAGTCCTCGAGTCATCTTGATAGATATACTATAGATGAGAGAGGTTGGCTACGTAGAGATGGAAGACTTTTCATACCACAAGACGAGAGTTTGAAGAAGACAATTCTTGAAGACTCACATCGCTCTAAGATGACCATACATCTCGGTGGTGATAAGATGTATAGGGATATGAAGCGAGTTTTCTTTTGGGCCGGAATGAAGAAGGACGTGGCAGAGTTTGTTACTAGATGCTTAGTTTGACAGCAAGTCAAGGTGGAGCAAAAGAAGCATGGAGGTTTGCTCAACCCTTTAGAGATTCCGCTTTGGAAATGGGAAAGCGTTTCCATGGATTTTGTAGATGGGTTACCAAGATCAAGGAAGGGTAATACGGGGATTTGGGTAATTGTAGACCGACTTACTAAAAGTGCACATTTTATTCCCGTTAAAATTAGAAGGACCGTCGCATGGTTATCATCCGTTTACCTTTGAGAGATAGTCCGTTTCGATGGCATACCCTCTAGCATTGTGAGAGATAGAGATCCCATTTTCACGAGCGAATTTTGGAAAAGCTCACAAGAGGCCGTTGGGACGCAGTTATGCTTAATTACCGCTTATCGTCCTCAGTCGGACGGCCAGACCAAGATAGTGAATCGGATTCTAGAAGACCTTCTGAGGCTATGAATCCTAGACTTTGGGGGAACATGGGAAGAACATCTTCCACTAGTGGAGTTCGCCTATAATAATAGTTTTCAGGCTAGCATTGGCATGGCACCTTTTGAGGCTCTTTATGGATGACCATGCCGATCACCTACTTGTTGGTGGGAATCCACGGACAAGGTTTTGCTTGGACCCGACATGATTAGGGAGACTTCAGAGAAAATATACCTTATTCGAAGGCGAATGAAGACGGCGCAGGACCGACAGAAATCATATGCTGATAGGAGACAAACCGATCATGAGTTCAATGTTGGGGACGTGGTTTTTTGTAAGTTGTCACCGTTGAGAAACGTAGGCCGCATTGGATCAGTAGGGAAGTTGGCACCAAGGTTTGTAGGACCCTTTCCAATTACAGAGAGGATTGGGTAGATGGCGTATAGAGTAAAGTTACCAGAGAAGCTCAGCGGAGTTCATGACGTGTTTCACGTTTCACATTTGCGCAAGTGTTTACATGATACAGCGGAAGTGGTAGAGCCAAGCACGCTCGAAGAAGTAGAAGTAGAGCACAATGCCACGATCAGACGAGCTCCAACACACATTCTCGGATCGGAGGTCAAAATGCTTTGCAACAAAGAGTTCAAGTTGGTCAAAGTGCAATGGGCAGATGATCAAAGAAACGCGACATGGGAGACGGAAGATAAGATGCGTACGTTGTACCCTTTCCTTTTTGAGGGTATGTTTTTAACTTCTCCTTCTTACAGCTTTGTTGATACTTGTCCTTTCTTTTAGTATTATCTTTGCGATGACATCTTCGATCTTTAGTTATGAAGAACCCTATGGTTGCAAACATGTGTTTGAGACATGTTATGTTTGATGGATGCAAATGGATGCAAGTGGTCGCTAGTGGTTGGTCGTGGATGCATGTACACACACCTTAGGCACTATATCGGCTCAATCACCTTCATGTTGCATATAAATGTGTGTGCATATTTATTAATGGATGTATAATGGTTGTGTTATCATATGGATGCTGTATTTTGATGAATGGTTGTGCACACATGCAGAAATAATATGTACCGATATGATTCTTTCGCGTACATAATGGACGCATGGCACTATCATGATTTGCATTAAGTAGGTCAACTGAATCAGTAGACCGCTTGATTTTGCATTAGATAAGGAACATATACACACACTTATTGCATATGTTCATACAGCATTAAAAATCTTGTAAGGACAATGGATGCCTGTGTTTGATGGTTGAGTAGAAGGATGATTGGATGTTAGGATATGCATTCTCCTTAACTTGGAGATTTCGAGGGAGAAATCCTTTAAGGAGCGGAGAATGTAACAAACCGTAATTTTAAATATTAAATTTAACAAATTAAAGAATACTTAATTTCAAATGTGGGAATTAAGGGAAACAGGTTGCGCCATTGCATTCGTCTCAGAATTCCTCTTGAGATAGAGTCCGAGTTTGTGTGAATTGGACTTCGTATGAAGAAGATATGGCCTTCCGAAGTTTCAGAAATTAATTAAATTAAAAACAACTCAGGCTCAAGAATTCAAAATTTGAATTCAAAACAGGGACCAGGTCGACCAGGGCGTCGACCCTAGTGTCGACCTCCCCTATACAGGTCGACCTTAGTGTCGACCTGGGGGTCGACCTGCCCTCTCCCCTCCCCCGGACAGATTTGAAAAATGACTTTTTGACACGGTGCTGAGTCATTAGGGCTGATGTATCATTCTATCTGGACTGGATGGTCTTGATTGATTCTAGGTTAATCTGATAGCTCTTAATTAATAAATCTTCTATAAAAACACCCTCAAACTCTCAACCCTAATCACACAAATTCATAACAAGGGCCGCAATGCCGTCAATGGAGAACCTAGAGTAGCCGCCATACACTTTCAACCCTAAAGCAAGATAGAGGCTTGAATCAAAATCAAATCAAATCTAAATAACAACTAAGTATACATCAAAGGCAAGCAATTCAGCTTCAGAATACAGATCCCAGAAAGACAAGACTATTATTTTTAATAGTGAGTATGATAGCTTTCACAAAATAATTCATTAATTTAATTATGACAAGATATAATTGGGATTATGAGAATATGATTTTGAATCATGTGATGTAAATTATATGTTTGTTTGTGGTGTTGGATCATATGTTAGTTCTTATATGAATTTTATGCAAGATGGATCATATGCGAATCTTATGCAAGTTGAATCATATATCTTATGCAAGTTAAATCATATATCTTATGCAAATTTAATCATATATCTTACGTAAGTTTGTGATGATTGGATCATATACACATGTATGAATCTTATGCAAGTTTGGGTTATTGGAATATATGTGAAACATGTATATGCATGTGCTAGTTTATGCGACATTAATCTACATGTTTAGATCTATATGCAAGATTACACCTTTATGTTTAGATCTATATGCAAGATTACACCTTTATGTTTAGATCAATATGCAAGATTACACCTTTATATTCAGATCCATATGAAAGTTTACATCTTTATGTTAAGACCCATATAGAAGTTCACACCTTTATGTTTAGATCCATATGCAAGTTCACACCTTTATGTTTTGATCTATAGCAGTACATAAGTTATGCAAGTTTATGCCTATTACCTATGCTAGTTTCCTATCATATGCCAGTTTGAATGAAATTCATATACAAGTTTATGTCAAGATCCTTAGATCTATTTTAATTATTATGTGATGTTGTTCTTCTTTTTATAAGTTAGATTATTTGTGAGTCTAACATATGTCATATGAAAGCATACGAATAGCGTGGGGATGATGGGATAATATTGAATATACATAAAATTATGAGTTGGCATAAAATGGCCTTAAAAGGCATATAATTAATCTGGGACATTAATTCGCATAATTGGTATTTATGGACATAATTTTAAGAGACAATTATGGATATAAATAAATTTGGAATTTATTGACAAATTTGAATAGGGATATTAATCCAATTTGGGTTAATAAAGATGTGTAATAATAAACCGCCTAAGACACGAGGTTAGGCTCGTTTGCGGTATAAGACTGCCCGGACCCGCCGGACAAATCCAGCAACCGCAAATTCCAGCCTAATGTGGGATGTCTTTACAACGTTACAGTTCTAATGAATTAAGTAACACTTAACCAGATAAACATGTGGTGGGACATGGGGGGTTAAGTGGGTGCCTTGGGTGGCATGTGAAATACGATTAGATGCACTTAACCAAGATTGAAACATGTAAGAAGATATGAATAAGAATGGGGTTAAGTGGGGAAATCTTAGTGGGGACCAAGCATAGGTGGAAGGCTTGTGTTAAGCATGGGGGCCCTTTTCAAACCAATAACCCATTAAGTATCTTTGTGAGCTCGACCCAAGTCGAGGACGGGACACGCTTACTGGATTTAATTGTGAGAGGTCAAAACGGGTTAGCGGTGGCAACACATGTCCAACGGGGTCATGTGCGTGCGTGGGCCCGAGCTGGCAGGTAAGACTTTGTTACATCGTGTATATATAAGCCGTGCATCTTTGGTGGTATCGGGTTGCCATTTTGGGGAGTGATACACCAAACTGTGGGACCAGCACGGGTATCTACGAGTTAGGGAGCCGATCGTATGGGGGTAGTGGGTACAACTAGTGGAGATAGGGGCAGATGGAACCTATGAAGACAGCTAGGGGTAGACGAAACTACCATTATCATTATTAAGTTCTATAGGCGGGATCAACTTTTAGGGTGACTAGTGGTGGTGCAGTACAGTAATTATCCTATAGTGATTAGGAACGAGATTAATGCCAGAATATTCCTCATATTTTTTTGTCATGCCCACTTGTTTCATGGTCATATCTTATCTTACCAGTTTATGCCTTATCCAAGTTACTTTAATAATTATATTGTTTAAGTTATTATATTCGCCAGACTTTACGTTTGACCCCCTTGTTTTCGCCTCTTTTCTTCCTTTTCCGCCCCCCTCCAGGTTCTGAGGGTGAGACTTGTACTAGTGGAGCTTGATCTTAGATCCCTTTTTCTCTCTTTTGGAATTGCTTGGATTACTGAAAGTAACGTTGGCTCATCTTTTTTGTGGCCACTTGTGTTGGGGTTTATGCTTTTTGTTTTATGTACTCTGAAACAATTTATCAAGATGGACATTAAGTGTACGGTTTTTATGAAGTTGTTGTAATCAAACTATTTCTCTGCTGCAATAAAAGTTGTTTTAAAATTTTCAAGTACCATTATTTATATCTGTCTTGTTATATTCTGTTCTATATACTAAATACGCTCCATGGAAGTTAATGCACTCTCTTTGTGAGTGACATTAATGGATGTGGGGTGTTACATGAACGGTTAGTTTTTGCAGCACCCAAACAAAACGACTCGTCAGCTTTCTTATGTGTAGATCTACCCCTACTATGCTTAATCCACCCTTACTTCTCTTAATACTTCAAAACAACCCTTTTTTTAATCCTACCCCTAATTCTCCAAATAGCCCTTACTTCCAACAATTACCCTTATTTTTTTAACTACTGTGAAGGGTTGGTTTTTGCAGCACCCAATCCGAATGATTCATCATCTTTCATATTTGTCGATCTACCCCTATTATGCTTAAACTACCCCTACTCCTCTTAATACTTCACAAAACAGCCCTTCATTTTCATTTAATCCTTAATTCTCTAAATAGCCCTTACTTTCAACAATTACCCCAATTGTTTTACTATTGTGAAGGATTGGTTTTGCAGCACCCAATCCAAATGATTCATCATCTGTCATATTTGTCGATATACCCCTCCTATGCTTAAACTACCCCTACTTCTCTTAATACTTCAAAATATCCCTTCTTTTTAATCGTATCCCTAATTCTCTATATAGCCATTACTTCCAACAATTACCCCTTTCTTTTTACTACCTTGAAGGGTTAGATTTGCAGCACCCAATCCAAACAATTCATCATCTTTCATATTTGTCGATCTACCCCTCCTACGCGTAAACTACCCCTACTTCACTTAATACTTCAAAATACCCCTTCTTTTTTTATCGTACCACTAATTCTCTAAATAGCCCTTACTTACAACAATTACCCCTATTTTATGACTATTATAAAGGGTTGGTTTTTGCAACACCCAATCTGAACGATTCATCATCTTTCATATTTGTCGATCTACCCCTACTATGCTTAAATTATCCCTTCTCCTCTTAATACTTCACAAAACAGCCCTTCTTTTTAATCCTATCCCTGATTCTCTAAATAGCCCTTACTTCCAACAATTATCCCTATATTTTTACTACTGTGAAGGTTTCGATTTTGCAGCACCCAATCCAAACGATTCATCATCTTTCATATTTGTCGATCTACCCCTCCTATGCTTAAACTACCCCTACTTCCTTTAATACTTCAATATAGCACTTCTTTTTAATCGTATCCCTAATTCTATAAATAGCCCTTACTTCCAACAATTTCCCCTATCTTTTTACTACTGTGAAGGGTTAGTTTGTGCAGCACCCAATCCAAACTATTCATCATCTTTCATTTTTGTCGATCTACCCCAATTATGCTTAAACTACCCCTACTCCCCTTAATACTTCACAAAACAGCCCTTCTTTTTCATTCTATCCCTAATTCCCTAAATATCCCTTACTTCCAACAATTACCTCTATCTTTTTGCTAGTGTGAAGGGTTGGTTTTTGTAGCACTCAATCAAAACGATTCATCATCTTTCATATTTGTCGATCTACCCCTCCTATGCTTAAACTACCCGTACTTCTCTTAATACTTCAAAATATCCCTTCTTTTTAATCATATCCCTAATTCTCTAAATATCCCTTCTTTTTAATCATATCCCTAATTCTCTAAATATCCCTTACTTCAAAAAATACCCCATTCTTTTTAATACTGTGAAGGATTGGAATTGCGGCACCCAATCCAAATGATTCATCATCTTTCATATTTGTCGATCTACACCTCCTATACTTAAACTACCCCTACTTCTCTTAATACTTCAAAACAAACCTTCTTTTCAATCGTACCACTAATTTCCTATATAGCCCATACTTCGAAAAATTACCCCGATTTTTTAACTATTGTTAAAGGTTGGTTTTTGCAGCACCCAATCCAAACGATACATCATCTTTCATATTTGTCGATCTACCCATACAATGCTTAAACTACCTCTACTCCACTTCATACTTCACATAATAGCCCTTCTTTTTAATCCTATCCCTAATTATCTAAATAACTCTTATTTCTGAGAATTAACCGTATCTTTTTACTACTGTGAAGGGTTGGTTTTTGCAGCACCCTATCCAAACGATTCATCATCTTTCATATTTGTCGATCTATTCCTCCTATGCTTAAACAACCCCTACTTCTCTTAATACTTCAAAACATTCCTTTTTTTAAAACGTACCACTAATTTTCTAAATTGCCCTTACTTCCAACAGGTACCCCTATTTTTTAACTACTGTTAAGGGTTTGTTTTTGTAGCAACCAAGCCAAACGATTCATCATGTTTAATATTTGTCGATCTACCCGTACTATGCTTAAACTACCCCTTCTTCTCTTAATACTTCAAAACAGTCCTTCTTTTAAATCCTACACCTAATTCACTAAATAGCACTTACTTCCAACAATTACGCCAATCTTTTTACTACTGTGAAGGGTTGCTTTTTGCAGCACCCAAGCAAAACGACTCGTCAGCTTTCATTTTTGTCGATCTACCCCTACTATGCTTAAACTACCCTTACTTCTCTTAATACTTCAAAACAACACTTCTTTTTAATCCTACCCCTAATTCCCCAAATATCCCTTACTTCCAACAATTACCCCTATTTCTTAACTATTGTGAATGTAACACCCCATGACAATTAATGTCACTCACAAAGGGAATGCATCAATGTCCATGAAGCGTTATTGTTGTATAGAACAGATAAATTACAAGAATAAATAAATAAAACAACACAGCGGAAGATAAAAATTATTTCATAGCATCATAACTCAAAACAAGCTTACATAAGTAGTCTCCAAAACCATTACAACAGGATCAATAGTCGTTTCCAAAGACTTCAAAGTACATAAAGAAGAAAATACTTAAATAACATAAATGCATAAATCCCCACTGAGCATAAGCAAAGCCATAAAGATGAGAGAGTCCAAAGCGATACATCTACTCTTTTCAAGCAACTGAAAGAAATTGGCACTAAGTTGTAGTATTCCCTCTTTGCAAATATGAGGGGGGGGGGGGGGGGAAGGAAAGAAAAGAGGTGGAAACAAAACGGGTTAGACATAAAGTCTGGCGAGTCAAGTAATTTTAACAAATAATAGGTAAGGTAAATGATCAAGACATAAATAGGCATCATGACATGGTTGTAACATAGATAAGGTAGACAAAAAGGATGGACAAGATGATTCCTTTCCTAAGTACTAAGACAATCCTACACCTTGGTAAAGCTAACAACCCTCCAAGTACTAACCCCGAAGACCGAAGTCAACATCAAACTAGCACCCAAAGGACTATCCAACTCAAACAACATGTTTTTCGTTACACCGCACTTTTTCTAAGTTACACCATATTACTTAATTACACTCCACATCTACTAGTCTCTATTTACTAACGGTTGATCCCTTCCCACTAACTGTACCCACTTGACAAACTTGGTAGTTACTTGTACCTAGCTGCTATTGTAGGTGCTGGCTTGCTCCTACCACCGCTAAGGTCCCCTTACCCTACCCATTAGATCGGCTCCCTAAACCCTGTAGGCACCTGTGCTGGCCCCATAGTCGGGTGTATCACTCCCCAAAGTGGCAACCCCGATACCAACATAAAATGCACGGCCATACCTACACGATGCAACAACGTCTTACCTACCAGGCCGGACCCATGCACGCACATGAACCCGTTGGACTCGTGTTGCCACCGCTATTCACGTTTTGACCTCTTACATTCAAGTCCAGTAAGCGTGCCCCAACCCCGGCCTAGTACCGTGCCCAATTAGATACTCAAACGGGTTACTGGTTGAAACGGGTCCCCCATCCGACCCAAGCCTCCCACCTATGCTTGGTCCCCACTAGGTTTTCCTCCCACTTAAGCATTTTAATTTAAATGTCCATGTCTTACACATGCTATGGTTAAGTCCATACTTACATGTCATAATTTACATGTCTTATCTTATACTGGTTAAGTCCATATTTACATGTCATAATTTACATGTCACCCCACTTAAGCCTCTAACCATACCCATGTCTTATTATGGTTAGTATTCCTTAATTCATTCCTTATGTCGAACGGTGCATGACCTCCCACATTAGACCGAATGCTTTGTGGCCGCTGGATTTGCCTTGCGGTTCTGGGCAGTCTTACGGCACAAACCGGGTCTAACCTCATGTCATTAACCGTTGTGCCTACAATTCATTCCTTTGTCCTCTCACATTAGACGTCAAATTGTGGCAGCTGGATTTGTCGGGCGGTTCCGGGCTATCTTACGCCACAATTGCACCTAATCTCATGTCAAAGGTTTATTAATAATCGTATTTCACCAATACCAAATTTTCATGTCATGTATATCCAATTAAACATATAATCATGTTTATAATATTGCCTATTCCAAATTGTCACTAATTACATATTAATTAGCCTCAATTACAAATTTACAATTATAGGCAATTTCATCAATTCCATGTAATTCATACCCAAATATGCCAATTTCACATATTATCCAATTATCCAAAATATCCAATAATATCCAATTTTCCATATTTCACATATCCAATAATTTAGTAATTTAGCATCGGTATCCCCTTGGGTATCTCGGAAATTCCAGACATGCTATAAAAGAAAATGAAGACATTCAAAACGGAGAATTCGAAAGAAAGATATATGGCTCTTGGGGGTTATGTTTTTAAAACAAACTTTTCTCTTGAAAATACTTTCCTGAAAACATACTTTTGAAAGTATTTCTTTATAAAATGCTTTTTGAAAAATAGTTTTTCAAATTTCATATCTGGTCTTGTAACGTTCAGCTCTGATACCACGTGTAACACCCCACGTCCATTAATGTCACTCACAAAGGGAATGCATTAACTTCCATGGAGCGTATTTAGTGTATAGAACAGAATACAACAAGACAGATATAAATAATGGTACTTGAAAATTTTAAAACAACTTTTGTTGCAGCAGAGGAATAGTTTGATTACAACAACTTCGTAAACCAAGTACAGATAATATCCATCTTGATAAATTGTTTCAGACTACATAAAATAAAAAGCATAAACCCCAACAGAAGTAGCCATAAAAGAGATGAGCTGAACTTTACTTTCAGCTATCCAATCACTTCCAAAAGAGAGAGAAAGAGTTCTAAGATCAAGCTCCACTATACTAGTCCCATCCTAAGAACCTTGGGGGGGGGGGGGGGGGAAGAAAGGAAGAAAAGAGGAGAAAACAAGGGGGTCAGACATAAAGTCCGGGGAGTATAATAACTTTAACAATATAATTATTAAAGTAACTAGAATAAGGGATAAACTGGTAAGACAATATATGACCCTGAAACAAGTGGGCATGACAAAGCAAATAAGAGGAATATTCTGGCGTTAATCTCATTCCTAATCACTGTAGGATAATTACTATACTGCACCACCACTAGTCACCCTAAAAGTTGATCCCGCCTACAGAACTTAATAATGATAACGGTAGTTTTGTGTACCCCAAGCTGCCTTCATAAGTGTCGTCTGCCCCTATCTCCACTAGTTGTACCCACTACCCCCATTCGATCGGCTCCCTAACTCGTAGATACCCATGCTGGTCCCACAGTGGGGTGTATCACTCCCCAAAGTGGCAACCCGATACCACCAAAGATGCACGGCTTATATCTATACGATGCAACAACATCTTACCTATCAGCCCGGGCCCATGCACGCATATGACCACGTTGGACTTGCGTTGCCACCGCTAACCCGTTTTGACCTCTTACAATCAAATCCAGTAAGTGTGTCCCATCCTCGACTTGGGTCGAGCTCACAAAGATACTTAAGGGGTTACTGGTTTTAAAAGGACCCCATGCTTAACACAAGCCTTCCACCTATGCTTGGTCCCCACTAAGGTTTCCCCACTTAACCCCATTCTTATTCATGTCTTCTTACATGTTTCAATCTTGGTTAAGTGCATCTAATCGTATTTCACATGCCACCCAAGGCACCCACTTAACCCCCATTTCCCACCACATGTTTATCTGGTTAAGTGTTACTTAATTCATTAGAACCGAAACCTTGTAAAGACCTCCCATATTAGACTGGCATTTGTGGTTGCTGGGTTTGCCGGGTGGGTCCGGGCAGTCTTATGCTGCAAACGAGCCAAACCTCGTGTCTTAGGCGGTTTATTATTACACATCTTTATTTAACCCTAAATTGGATTAATATACCTATTCAAATTTGTCAATAAATTCCAAATTAATTTATGTCCATAATTGTCTCTCAAAATTATGTCCATAAATACCAAATATGCCAATTGATGTCTCAAATTAATTATATGCCTTTTTAAGGCCATTTTATGCCAACTTACAATTTTATGTATATTCAATATTATCCCATCATCCCCACGCTATTCATACGCTTTCATATGACATATGTTAGACTCGCAAATAATCTAACTTATAAAAAGAAAAACAACATCACATAACACATAAAATAGATCTAAGGATCATGACATAAACTTGCATATGAATTTCATTCAAACTAGCATATGATAGGAAACTAGCATAGGTAATGGGCATAAACTTGCATAACTTATGTACTGCTATAGATCCAAACATAAAGGTGTGAACTTGCATATGGACATAAACATAAAGGTGTGAACTTGCATATGGGTCCAAACATAAAGATGTAAACTTGCATATGGTCTAAACATAAAGGTGTAATCTTTCATATAGATCTAAACATAAAGGTGTAATCTTTCATATAGATATAAACAAAAAGGTGTAATCCTGCATATAGATCTAAACATGTAGATTAATGTCACATAAACTAGCACATGCATATACATGTTTCACATATATTTCAACAACCCGAACTTGTATAAGATTCATACATGTATATATGATCCAATCATCACAAACTTACATAAGATATATGATTCAATTTGCATAAGATATATGATTCAACTTGCATAAGATATATGATTCAACTTGCATAAGATTCGCATATGATCCATCTTGCATAAAATTCACATAAGAACTAACATATGATCCAACACCACAAACATACATATAATTTAGATCACATGATTCAAAATCATATTCTCATAATCCCAATTATATCTAATCATAATGAAATTAATGAATTATTTTGTGAAAGCTATCATACTCACTATTAAAAAGAATAGTCTTGTCTTTCTGGGATCTTTATTCGAAAACCAAATTGCTCGCCTTTGATGTAGACTTAGTTGTTATTTAGATTTGATTTGATTTTGATTCAAGCCTCTATCTTGCTTTAGGGTTGAAAGTGTATGGCGGCTACTCCAGGTTCTCGATTGACGGTATGGCGGCTCTTGTTATGAATTTGTGTGATTAGGGCTGAGAGTTTAGGGGTGTTTTTATAGAAGATTAATTAATTAAGAGCCTTTAGATTAACCTAGAATCAATCAGGACCATCCAGTCAAGATAGAATGACACCTTAGGCCTAATGACTCAGCACTGAGTCAAAAAGTCGTCATTTTTCAGATCTCTCCGGGGGGCAGGTCGACCCATAAGTCGACACTAAGGTCGACCTGTATAGTGGAGGTCGACACTAGGGTCGACCCCCTGGTCGACCTGGTCCCTATTTTGAATTTAAAATTTGAATTCCTGAACCTGAGCTGTTTTTAATTTAATTAATTTTTGATACTTCGGAAGGCTATAACTTCTTCATACGAAGTCCAATTCACACAAACTCAGACTCTATCTCAAGAAGAATTCCGAGACGAATGCAATGGCGCAACCATTCCCAACTTTGAAATTAAGTATTCTTTAATTTGTTAACTTTAATATTTAAAATTACGGGGTGTTACACTTCACAGTAGTAAAAAGATTGGCGTAATTGTTGGAAGTAGGGGCTATTTAGAGAATTAGGGGTAGGATTTAAAAGAAGGACCGTTTTGAAGTATTAAGAGAAGTAGGGATAGTTTAAGCGTAGTAAGGGTAGATCGACAAATAATAAAGATGATGAATCGTTTGGCTTAGTTGCTGCAAAAACCAACCCTTCACAGTAGTTATAAAATAGCGGTAATTGTTGGAAGGAAGGGCTATTTAGAAAATTAGTCGTACGATTAAAAAGAAGGGTTGTTTTGAAGTATTAACAGAAGTAAGGGTAGTTTAAGCATAGGAGGGATAGAACGACAAATATAAAAGATGAAGAATCATTTGGATTGGGTGCTGCAAAAACCAACCCTTCACAGTAGTAAAAAGATAGGGGTAATTGTCAAAAATAATGGCTATTTAGATAATTAGGGATAGGATTACAAAGAAGGGCAGTTTTATGAAGTATTAAGAGGGGTAGAGGTAGTTTAGGGATAGTAGGGGTTGATCGAAAAATATGAAAGATGATGTATCATTTGGATTGCGTGCTGCAAAAACCAACCTTTCATAATAGTTAAAAAATCGGGGTAATTGTTGGAAGTAAGGGCTATTTAGAGAATTAGTGGTATGAATAAAAAGAAGGGTTGTTTTGAAGTATTAAGAGAAGTAGGTGTAGTTTAAGCATAGGAGGTGTAGATCGACAAATATGAAAGATGATGAATCGTTTGGGTTGGGTGCTGCAAATCCAACCCTTCATAGTAGTAAAAAGAACGGGGTAATTTTTGGAAGTAAGGAATATTTAGAGAATTAGGGATAAGATTAAAAAGAAGGGATATTTTTAAGTATTAAGAGAAGTAGGGGTAGTTTAAGCATAGGAGGGGTAGATCGACAAATATGAAAGATGATGAATCGTTTGGATTGGGTGTTGCATAAACCAACCCTTCACAGTAGTAAAAAGATTGGGGTAATTGTTGGAAGTAAGGGCTATTTAGAGAATTAGAGATAGAAAGAAAAAGAAGGGCTGTTTTGTGAAGAAGGGTTAGTCAAGCATAGGAGGTGTAGATCGACAAATATGAAAGATGATAAATCGTTTGGATTGGGTACTGCAAAAACTAACCCTTTACAGTAGTAAAAAGATATGGGTAATTGTTGGAAGCAAGGGCTATCTAGAGAAGTTGGGATAGGATTAAAAAGAAGGGATGTTTTATGAAGCACTAAGAGGAGTAGGTGTTGTTTAAGCATAGTAGGGGTAGATCAACAAATATGAAAGATGATGAATCGTTTTGATTGGGTGCTGCAAAAAACCAACACTTCACAGTAGTTAAAAAATAGGGGGAATTGTTGAAAGTAAGGGCTATTTAGAGAATTAGTGGTACAATTAAAAAGAAGGGTTGTTTTGAAGTATTAGGAGAAGTAGGGGTAGTTTAAGCATTGGAGGGGTAGATCGACAAATATGAAAGGTGATGAATCGTTTGGATTGGGTGCTGCAAAAACCAACCCTACACAGTAGTAAAAAGATAGGGGTAATTGTTGGAAGTAAGGGCTATTTAGAGAATTAGGGATAGGATTAAAAAGAAGGGCTGCTTTGTGATGTATTAAGAAGAGTAGGGATAGTTTAAGCATAGTTGGGTTAGATCGAAAAATATGAAAGATGGTGAATCATTCGGATTGGGTGCCGCAAAAACCAACCCTTTATAGTAGTTAAAAAATAGGGGTAATTGTTGGAAGTAAGAGCTATTTAGAGAATTAGTGGTTCGATTAAAAAGAATGGTTGTTTTGAAGTATTAAGAGAAGTAGAGGAAGTTCAAACATAGGAGGAGTAGATCGACAAATATGAAAGATGATGAATCATTTGGATTGGGGTCTACCAAAACCAACCCTTCACAGTAGTAAAAAGATAAATGTAATTGTTGGAGTTAAGGGCTATTTAGAGAATTAGAGATACGATTAAAAAGAAGGGTTGTTTTGAAGTATTAAGAGAAGTTTGGGTAGTTTAAGCATAGGAGGGGTAGATCGACAAATATGAAGGATGATAAACCATTTGGATTGGGTGCTGCAAAAACCAACCCTTCACAGTAGTAAAATGATATGGGTAATTTTTGGAAGTAACGACTATTTAGAGAATTAGGGATAGGATTAAAAAGAAGTTTGGTTTGTGAAGTATTAAGAGGACTAGGGGTAGATCGACAAATATGAAAGTTGATGAGTCGTTTGGATTGAATGCTGCAAAAAGCAACCCTTCACAGTAGTTAAAAAATAGGGGTAGTTGTTGGAAGTAAGGGCTATTTGGAAAATTAGGTGTAAGATTAAAACAAAGGGCTGTTTTGAAGTATTAAGAGAAGTAAGGGTAATTTAAGCATAGTAGGGGTAGATTGACAAATATGAAAGCAGGCGAATCATTTTGATTGGTTGCTGCAAAAACCAACCTTTCACAGTAGTAAAAAAGATAATGAATCATTTGGATTGGGTGCTGTGAAAACCAATCCTTTAAGCATAGTAGGGGTAGGAGTAAAAAGAAGGGTCGTTTTGAAATATTAACAAAAGTAGGGGTACTTTAAGCATAGTAGGGGTAGATCGACAAATTATAAAGATGATGAATCGTTTGGATTGGGTGCTGCGAAAACCAATCCTTCGCAATAGTTAAAAAATAGGGGTAATTGTTGGATGGGAGGGCTATTTAGAGAATTAGGTGTAGGATTAAAAAGAAGGGTTGTTTTTAAGTATTAGGATAAGTATGGGTAGTTTAAGCATATTATGGATAGATCGACAAATATTAAAGATGATGAATTTTTAGATTAGGTACTACAAAAACTAGTCCTTCGTAGTAGTAAAAAGCTAGCGGTAAATATTGTAAGTAAGGGCTATTTGCAAAATTAGGGGTGGGATTAAAATAAGGATTGTTTTTAAGTATTGAGAGAAGTAGAGGTAGATTAAGCATAATAGGGGTAGATCAACAAATATGAAAGATGATGAATCATTTGGATTAGGTGCTTCGAAAATCAACCCTTCAAAAAAGTAAAAAATAGGGGTAATTGTTGGAAGTAAGGGATATTCAGAGAATTAGGGGAAGGGTTAAAAAGAAGGGTTGTTTTGAGAAGTATGGGTAGTTTAAGCATAGCAGGGGTAGATCGACAAATATGAAAGATGATGAATCATTTGGATTAGGTGCTGAAAAAACTAATCCTTTAGAATAGTCAAAAAATAGGGGTAATTTTTGAAAGGAAGCGCTATTTAGAGAATTAGGGGTAGGATTAAAAAGAAGGGTTGTTTTGAAGTATTCAGAGAAGTAGGGGTAGATTAAGCATAGTAGGGGTAAATCGACAAATATAAAAGGTGATGAATAGTTTGAATTGGGTGCGGCAAAAACCAAGCCTTCACAGTAGTAAAAAGATAGGGGTAATTGTCGGAAGTAAGGTTATTTTGAGAATAAGGGATAGGATTAAAAAGTACGGTTGTTTTGAAGTATTAAAAGAAGTAGAGTAGTTTAAGCATAGTAGGGGTTGATCGACAAATATGAAAGATGATGAATCGTTTGGATTGGATGCTGCAAAAACCAACCCTTCACAGTAGTTAAAAAATAGGGGTAATTGTTGGAAGTAAGGGCTATTTAGAGAATTAGGCGTACGATTAAAAATAAGGGTTGTTTTGAAGTATTAAGAGAAATAGGTGTTGTTTAAGTATAGTAGGGGTAGATCGATAAATATAAAACTTGATGAATCATTTGGACTGGGTGCTGCAAAAACCAACCCTTCACAGTAGTAAAAAGATAGGGGTAATAGTTGGAATTAAGGGAAATTTACAGAATTAGAGGTAGGATTTAAAAGAAGGACCTTTTTGAAGTATTAACAGAATTAGGGGTAGTTTAAGCATAGTAGGGGTAAATCGACAAATATGAAAGATGATGAATCGTTTGAATTGGGTGCTGCAAAAACCAATCCTTCACAACAGTTAAAAAATAGGAGTAGTTGTTGAAAGGAAGGGCTATTTAGAGAATTAGGGGTAGGATTAAAAAGAAGGGTTGTCTTGAAGTATTAAGAGAAGTAGGGGTAGATTAAGCAAAGTAGGGTAGAGCGACAAATATAAAAGATGATCAGTCGTTTGGATTAGGTGCTGCAAAATCCAAGCCTTCACAGTAGTAAAAAGATTGGGGTAATTGTTGGAAGTAAGGGCTACTCAGTGAATTAGGGATAGGATTAAAAAGAAGGTCTGTTTTGAAGTATTAAGAGAAGTAGGGGTAGTTTAAGCAAAGTAGCGGTATATCGAAAAATATGAAAGATGATGAATCGTTTGGATTGGGTGTTACAAAAACCAACCCTTCACAGTAGTTAAAAAATTGGGGTAATTGCTGGAAGTAAGGGCTATTTAGAGAATTAGGGGTACGATTAAAAAGAAGGGTTGTTTTGAAGTATTAAGAGAAGTATGGGTAGTTAAGGCATAGTAGGGGTAGATCGACAAATATAAACGATGATGAATCGTTTGGATTGGATGCTGCAAAAACCAACCATTCACAGTAGTAAAAAGATAGGGGAAATTGTTGGAAGTAAAGGCTACTTAGAGAATTAGGGGTACGATTTAAAAGAAGGATTGTTTTGAAGTCTTAAGAGAAGTAGGGGTAGTTTAAGCATAGTAGGGGTAGATCGAGAAATATGAAAGATGATGAATCGGTTGGATTGGGTGCTGCAAAAACCAACCCTTCACAACAGTAAAAATATAGCAGTAATTGCTAGAAGTAAGGGCTATTTAGAGAATTAGGGGTACGATTAAAAAGAAGGGTTGTTTTGAAGTATTAAGGTAAGTAGGGGCAGTTTAAACATAGTAGGGGTAGATCTACAAATATGAAAGATGATAAATCATTTTGCTTGGGTGCTGCAAAAACCAACCCTTTAGAGTGGTAATAGGATATGGGTAATTGCCGGAAGTATGGTCTATTTGGAGAATTAAGGATAGGAATTGAAACAAGTGCGTTTTTTGAAGTATTAAGAGGAGTAGTGGTAGTTTAGGCATAGTAGGGGTAGATCGACAAATATGAAAGATGATGAATAGTTTGGATCTGATGCTGCAAAAACCAACCCTTCACAGTAGTAAAAAATCGGAATAATTGTTGTAAGTAAGGGATATTTGGAGAATTATGTGTAGGATTAAAAAGAAGGGTTGTTTTGATGTATTAAGAGAATTAGGGTAGTTTAAGCATAGTAGGGGTAGATCGACAAGTATGAAAGCCAATGAATCGTTTTTATTGGGTGCTGCAAAAACCAACCTTTCACAGTAGTAGAAAGATAGGCGTAATTTTTGGAAGTAAGGGCTATTTAGAGAATTAGGGGTAGGATTAAAAAGAAGGGTTGTTTTGAAATATTAAGAGAAGTAGGGGTACTTTAAGCATTGTATGGTCAGATCGACAAATATTAAAGATGATGAATCATTTGGATTGGGTGCTGCAAAAACCAATCCTTCCCAATAGTTAAAAAATAGGGGTAATTGTTGGAAGGAAGGGCTATTTAGGGAATCAGGTGTAGGATTAAAAAGAAGTGTTGTTTTGAAGTATTAAGATAAGTATGTGTAGTTTAAGCATAGTTGGGGTAGACCGACAAATATGAAAGATGATGAATTGTTTGGATTGGATGTTGCAAAAACCAACCATTCATAGTAGTAAAAAGACAGTGGTAATTGTTTGAAGTAAGGGCTATTTAGAGAATTAGGGTTACGATTTAAAAGAAGGACTGTTTTGAAGTATTAAGAGAAGTAGGGGTAGTTTAAGCATAATAGGGGTAGATCGACAAATATGAAAGATAATGAATCGTTTGGATTGGGTGCGGCAAAAATCAACCCTTCACAGTAGTTAAAAATAGAGGTAATTGTTGGAGGTAAGGGCTATTTAGAGAATTAGCGGCACAATAAAAAAGAACAGTTGTTTTGAAGTATTAAGAGATGTAGGGGTAGTTTAAGCATAGGAGGGGTAGATCGACAAATATAAAAGATGATGATTCGTTTGGATTAGGTGCTGCAAAAACCAACCCTTTATAGTAGTAAAAAGACAGGTGTAATTTTTGGAAGTAAGGGCTATTTAGAGAATTAGGGATAGGATTAAAAATAAGGGCCATTTTGTGAAGTATTAAGAGGAGTAGGGGTAATTTAAGCATAGTAGGGGTAGATCGACAAATATGAAAGATGATGAATCATTTGGATTGGACGCTGCAAAAACCAGCCCTTCACAGTAGTTAAAAAATAGTGGTAATTGTTGGAAGTAAGGTCTATATGGAGAAATAGGGGTAGGATTAAATAGAAGTGTTGTTTTGAAGTAATAATTGAAGTAAGGGTAGTTTAAGCATAGTAGGGTTAGATCGACAAGTATGAAAGCCGACAAATCGTTTTGATTGGGTGCTACAAAAACAAACCTTTCATAGTAGTAAAAAGATAGGCGTAATTGTCGGAAGTAAGGGCTATTTGGAGAATTAGCGGTAGGATTAAAAAGAAGGGTTGTTTTGAAATATTAAGAGAAGTAGGGGTACTTTAAGCATAATACAGGTAGATCGTCAAATATTAAAGTTGATGAATCGTTTGGATTGGGTGCTACAAAAACCAATCCTTCACAATAGAAAATAGGGTTACTTGTTGGAAGGAAGGGCTATTTAGAGAATTAGGTGTAGGATTAAAAAGAAGGGCTGTTTTGAAGTATTAAGATATGTAGGAGTAGTTTAATAATAGTAGGGGTAGATCGACAAATATGAAAGATGATGAATCGTTTGGATTAGGTGATGCAAAAACCAATCCTTCATAGTAGTAAATGGATAGGGGTAATTGTTTGAAGTATGGTCTATTTGGAGAAATAGGGATAGGATTAGAAAGAAGGGCTGTTTTGTGAAGTACTAAGAGGAGTAGGTGTAGTTCAAGCATAGTAGGGGTAGATCGACAAGTATGGAAGATGTTAAATCATTTGGATTAGGTGCTCCAAAAACCAACCCTTCACGGTAGTTTAAAAATAGGGGTAATTGTTGGAAGTAAGGGCTATTTAGAGAAATAGGGTTAGGATTAAAAAGAAGGGCTGTTTTGAAGTATTAAGAGAAGTATGGGTAGTTTAAGCATAATAGGGGTTGATCGACAAATATGAAAGCTGACGAATCATTTTGATTGGTGCTTTAAAAACCAACCCTTCATAGTAGCAAAAAGATAGGTGTAATTGTTGGATGTATGGGTTATTTAGAAAATTAGGGGTAGGACTAAAAAGAAGGGTTGTTTTGAAATATTAAGAGAAGTAGGGGTACTTTAAGCATAGTAGGAGTAGATCGACAAGTATTAAAGATGTTGAATCGTTTGGATTGGGTGTTGCAAAAGCCAATCCTTTACAATAGTTAAAAAATAGAGGTAATTATTGGAAGGAAGGGCTATTTAGAGAATCAGGTCTAGGATTAAAAAGAAGGCATGTTTTGAAGTATTACGATAAGTAGAGGTAGTTTAAGCGTAGTTGAGGTAGTTGGACAAATATGAAAGATGATGAATAGTTTGGGTCAAGGGCTACAAAAACCAATCCTTCACAGTAATAAAAGATAGGGGTAATTTTTTGAAGTAAGGGCTATTTACAGAATTAGTGGTAGGATTAAAAGATGGACCGTTTTTAAGTATTAAGAGAAGTAGGGGTAGACTAAGCATAGTGGGGGTAGATCGACAAATATGAAAGATGATTAATCATTTGGATTGCTACAAAAACCAACCCTTAACAAAAGGTAAACAATAGAGATAATTGTAGGAAGTAAGGGATAATTAGAGAATTAGGGGAAGGATTTAAAAGAATGGTTTTTTTGAAGTATTAAGAGAAGTAGGGGTAGTTTAAGCATTGTAGGGGTAGATCGACAAATATGAAAGATGACGAATCGTTTGGATTAGGTGCTGCAAAAACTAATCATTCACAACAGTTAAAAAATAGGGTTAATTGTTGATCGGAAGGACTACTTAGAGAATCAGGGGAAGGATTAAAAAGAAGAGTTGTTTTGAAGTATTAAGAAAATTAGAGGTAGGTTAAGCATAGTAGGGTTAGTTCGACAGATATAAAAGATTATTAATCGTTTGGATTGGGTGTTGCAAAAACCAACCCTTCATAGTAGTAAAAAATAGGGATAATTGTCGGAAGTAAGGGCTATTTAGAGAATTAGGGATAGGGTTAGAAAGAAGGGTTGTTTTTTAATATTAAGAGAAGTAGTTGTAGTTTAAGCACAGTAGGGGTAAAACGACAAATATGAAAAATGATGAATCTTTTGGATTGGAAGCTGCAAAAAACAACCTTTCACAGTAGTAAAAAAATAGGGGTAATTGTTGGAAGTAAGGGCTATTTACAGTATTAGGGGTAAGATTTAAAAGAAGGACGGTTTTTAAGTATCAAGAGATGTAGGGGTAGTTTAAGCATAGTAGGGGTAGATCGAGAAATATGAAAAATGATGAATCGTTTAGATTGGGTGCTGCAAAAACCAATCCTTCACAATAGTTAAAAAAGAGGGGTAAATGATGAATGGAAGGGCTATTCAGAGAATTGGGGATAGGATAAAAAAGAAGGTCGGTTTTGAAGTATTAAGAAATGTAGGGGTAGTTTAAGCATAGTAGAGGTAGATCGAAAAATATGAAAGATAATGAATTTGGATTGGGTGGTGCAAAAACCAATCCTTCACAATAGTTAAAAATTAGGGGTAATTCTTGAAAGGAAGGGATATTTTGAGAATTAAGTGTAGGATTAAAAAGAATGGATGTTTTGAAGTATTAAGAGAAGTAGGGGTAGATTAGGCATCATAGAGGTAGATCGACAAATATAAAATATGGTGAATCGTTTGGATTGGTTGCTGCAAAAACCAACCCTTCACAGTTGTAAAAAGATAGGGTTAATTGTCAGAAGTAAGGGCTATTTTGAGAATCAGGGATAGTGTAAAAAAGAAGGGTTGTTTTGAAGTATTAAGAGAAGTAGGGGTAGTTTAAGCGTAGTAGGGGTAGATCGACAAATATAAAAAATGATGAATCATTTGGAAAAGTGCTGCAAAAAACAACCCTTTACAGTGGTAAAAAGATAGGGGTAATTGTTGGAAGTAAGGGCTATTTACAGAATTAGGGGTAGGATTTAAAAGAAGGACCGTTTTGAAGTATTAAGAGAAGTAGGGGAAGTTTAAGCATAGTCGGGGTAGATCGACAAATACGAAAAAGGATGAATCGTTTGGATTGGGTGCTGCAAAAACTAATCCTTCACAATAGTTAAAAAATATCAGTAATTGCTGAAAGGAAGGGCTATTTAGAGAATTAGGGGTAGGATTAAAAAGAAGGTTGAGTTGAAGTATTAGGAGAAGTAGGGGTAAATTAAGCGCAGTAGGGGTAGATCGACAAATATAAAAGATGATGAATCTTTTGGATTAGGTGCTACAAAAACCAACCCTTCACAGTAGTAAAAAGATAGGGGTAATTGATTGAAGTAAGCACTGTTCAGGGAATTAGGGATAGGATTAACAAGAAGGTTAGTTTTGAAGTATTAAGAGAAATAGGGGTAGTTTAAGCATAGTAGAGGTAGATCGACAAATATGAAAGATAATAAATCGTTTGGATCGGGTGCTGGAAAATCAACCCCTCACAGTAGTTTAAAAATAGGGGTAATTGTTGGAAGTAAGAGTTATTTAGAAAATTAGCGGTACAATTTAAAAGAAGGACCGTTTTGAAGTATTAAGAGAAGTAGGGGTAGTTTAAGCATAGTAGGGGTAGATCGAAAAATATAAAAGATGATGAATCGTTTAGATTGGGTGCTGCAAAAACCAATCCTTCACAGTAGTAAAAAATAGGAGTAATTGTTGAACGTAAGGGCTATTCAGAGAATTAGTGATAGGATTAAAAAGAAGGTCAGTTTTGAAGTATTAAGAAAAGTAGGGGTAGTTTAATCATAGTAGAGTTAGATCGACAAATATGAAAGATAATGAATCGTTTGGAATGGGTGCTGCAAAAACCAATCCTTCACAATAGTTAAAAAATAGGCATAATTGTTGAAAGGAAGGGATATTTAGAGAATTAGGGTAGGATTAAAATGAAGCGCTGTTTTGAGAAGTAGGGGTAGATTAAGCATCGTAGAGGTAGATTGACAAATATAAAAGATGATGAATCGTTTGGATTGGTTGCTGCAAAAACCAACCCTACACAGTTGTAAAAAGATAGGGCTAATTGTCGGAAGTAAGGGCTATTTAGATAATTAGGGATAGGGTAAAAAAGAAGGGTTGTTTTGAAGTATTAAGAGAAGTAGGGGTAGTTTAAGCATAGTAGGGGTAGATCGACAAATATAAAAAATGATGAATCGTTTTGATTAGGAGCTGCAAAAAAAAACCTTTACAGTGGTAAAAAGATAGAGGTAATTGTTGGAAGTAAGTGCTATTTACAGAATTAGGGGTAGGACTTAAAAGAAGGACTGTTTTGAAGTATTAAGAGAAGTGGGGCTAGTTTAAGCATAATAGGGGTAGATCGACAAATATGAAAAATGATGAATCGTTTGGATTGGGTGTTGCAAAACCTAATCCTTCACAATAGTTAAAAAATATGGGTAATTATTGAAGGAAGGGCTATTTAGAGAATTAGGGGTAGGATTAAAAAGAATGTTGTGTTGAAGTATTAGGAGAAGTAGGGGTAGATTAAGCGGAGTAGGGGTAGATCGACAAATATAAAAGATGATGAATCGTTTGGATTAGGTGCTGCAAAAACCAACCCTTCACAGTAGTAAAAAGATAGGGGTAATTGTTGGAAGTAATGGCTATTCAGGGAATAAGGGATAGGATTAAAAAGAAGGTCAGTTTTGAAGTATTAAGAGAATTAGGGATAGTTTACACATAGCATTGACAGATCGACAAATATGAAAGGTAATAAATCGTTTGGATTGGCTGCTGCAAAAACCAACCCTTCACTGTAGTTAAAAAATAGGGGAAATTGTTGGATGTAAGGGATATTTATAGAATTAGGGGTACAATTTAAAAGAAGGACCGTTTTGAAGTATTATGAGAAGTAGGGGTAGTTTAAGCATAGTAGGGATAGATCAACAAATATAAAAGATGATGAACCTTTTCGATTGGGTGCTGCAAAAACCAACTCTTCACAGTAGTTAAAAAATAGAGGTAATTTTTGGAAGTATGGGCTATTTAGAGTATTTGAGGTATGATTAAAAAGAAGGGCTATTTTGAAGTATTAAGAGAAGTAGGGATAGATCGACAAATATGAAAGATGATGAATCGTTTTGATTGGGTGCTGAAAAAACCAACCCTTTACAGTAACAAAACGATAGGCGTAATTGTTGGAAGTAAGGGCTATTTAGAGAATTAGGGATAGGATTAAAAATAAGGGTTGTTTGTGAAGTTTTAAGAGGAGTAGGGGTAGATCGACAAATATGAAAGATGACAAATCATTTGGATTGGTTGCTGCAAAAACCAACCCTTCACAGTAGTTTAAAAGTAGGGATAATTGTTGGAAGTAAGGGCTATTTGGAGAATTAGGGGTAGGATTAAAAAGAAGGGTTGTTTTGAAGTATTAAGTGAAGTAGGGGTAGTTTAAGAATAGTAGGTGTAGATCAACAAATATGAAAGCCGACGAATCATCTTGATTAGGTGCTGCAAAAACAAACACTTCACAATAGTAAAAAGATAGGAATAATTGTTGGAAGTATGGGCTATTTAGAGAATTAGTAGTAGGATTAAAAAATGGGTTATTTTGAAATATTAAGAGAAGTAGGGGTACTTAAAGCATAATTGCAGTAGATCGACAAATATGAAAGATGATGAATCATTTGGATTGGGTGCTGCAAAAACCAATCCTTCACAATAGTAAAAAATAGGGGAAATTGTTGGAAGGAAGTGCTATTTAGAGAATTAGGTGTAGGATTAAAAAGAAGGGTTGTTTCTAAATATTAAGGTAAGTAGGGGTAGTTTAAGCATAGTAGAGGTAGATCGACAAACATGAAAGATGATGAATCGTTTGGATTAGGTGCTGCAAAAACCAATCCTTCACAGTAGTAAAAGGATAGGGGCAATTGTTGGAAGTACGGTCTATTTGGAGAATTAGGGATAGGATTAGAAAGAAGTGGTGTTTTGTGAAGTATTAAAAGGAGTAGGTGTAGTTTAAGCATAGTAGGGGTAGATCGACAAATATAAAAGATGATTAGTCGTTTGGATTGGGTGCTGCAAAAACCAACCCTGCACAGTAGTTAAAAAATAGGGGTAATTGTTGGAAGTAAGGGCTATTTGGAGAATTTGGGTTAGGATTAAAAAGAAGGGATGTTTTGAAGTATTAAGAGAAGTAGGGGTAGTTTAAGCATAGTAGGGTTTGATCGAAAAATATGAAAGCAGACGAATCGTTTTGATTGGGTGCACTAAAAACCAACCGTTCACAGTTGTAAAAAGATAGGCATAATTGTTGGAAGTAAGGGCTCTTTACAGAATTAGGGGTAGGAATAAAAGAAGGGTTGTTTTTAAATATTAAGAGAAGTAGGTGTACTTTAAGCACAGTAGGGGTAGATCGACAAATATTAAAGATGATGAATCGTTTGGATTGGATGTTGCAAAACCCCAGCCTTCACAATAGTTAAAAAAATAGGGGTAATTGTTGGAAGGAAGGGATATTTAGAGAATTAGGTCTAGGATTAAAAAGAAGGCATGTTTTGAAGTATTACGATAAGTAGGGGTAGTTTAAGCATAGTAGGGGTAGATTGACAAATATTAAAGATGATGAATCGTTTGGATCAAGGGCTGCAAAAACCAATCCTTCACAGTAATAAAAAGATAGGGGAAATTTTTTGAAGTAAGGGCTATTTACAGAATTAGTGGTAGGATTAAAAGATGGACCGTTTTTAAGCATTAAGAGAAGTATGGGTAGAATAAGCATAGTGAGGGTAGATCGTCAAATATGAAAGATGATGAATCATTTGGATTGCAACATAAACCTACCCTTCACAAAAGGTAAAAAATAGGGGTAATTGTTGGATGTAAGGGCTACTTAGAGAATTAGGGGAAGGATTAAAAAGAATGGTTGTTTTGAAGTATTAAGAGAAATAGGGGTAATTTAAGCATAGTAGGGGTAGATCGACAAATATGAAAGATGATGAATCATTTGGATTGGCTGCTGGAAAGACCAATCCTTCACAATAGTTAAAAAATAGGGGTAATTGTTGAAAGCAAGGGCTATTTAGAGAATTGGGTGAAGGATTAAAAAGAAGGGCAGTTTTGAAGTATTAAGAGAAGTAGGGGTAGATTAAGCATAATACGGGGTAGATCGACAAATGCAAAAGATGATGAATCATTTGGATTGGGTGCTGCAAAAACCAACCCTTCACAGTAGTAAAAAGATAGGGATAATTGTTGGGAGTAAGGGATATTTAGAGAATTAGGGATATGGTGAAAAAGAAGGGTTGTTTTGAAGTATTAAGAGAAGTAGGGGTAGTTTAAGCATAGTAGGGGTAGATCGACAAATATGAAAAATGATGAATCATTTTTATTGGAAGCTGCAAAAAACAACCCTTCACAGTAGTAAAAAAATTTGGGTAAATTTTAGAATTAAGGGCTATTTACAGTATTAGTGGTAGGATTTAAAAGAAGCACTGTTTTGAAGTATTAAGAGAAGTGGGTGAAGTTTAAGCATAGTATGTGTAGATCGACAAATATGAAAAATGATGAATCGTTTAGATTTGGTGCTGCAAAATCCAATCCTTCACAATAGTTAAAAAATAGGGGTAAATGTTGAAAGGAAGGGCTATTTGGAGAATTAGGGGTAGGATTAGAAAGAAGTTTGTGTTGAAGTATTAGGAGAAGTAGGGGTAGATTAAGCGCAGTAGGGGTAGATCGACAAATATAAAAGATGATGAATCATTTCGATTGGGCGCTGCAAAAACCAACCCTTCACAGTAGTAAAAAGATAGGGGTAATTGTTGAATGTAAGAGCTATTCAGAGAATTAGGGATAGGATTATAAAGAAGGTCGGTTTTGAAGTATTAAGAAAAGTAGGGGTAGTTTAAGCATAGTAGTGTTAGATCGACAAATATGAAAGATAACAAATCATTTGGATTGGGTGCTGCCAAAACCAATCCTTCGCAGTAGTCAAAAAATAGGGATAATTGCTGGAAGTAAGGACTATTTAGAGAATTAGGGATAGGATTTAAAAGAAGGACCGTTTTGAAGTATTAAGAGAAGTAGGGGTAGTTTAAGCATAGTAAGGGTAGATCGACAAATATAAATGATGATGAATCATTTGGATTAGGTGCTGCAAAAACCAACTCTTCACAGTAGTTAAAAAATACAGGTAATTGTTGGAAGTATGGGTTATTTAGAGAATTTGTGGTAAGATTAAAAAGAAGGGCTGTTTTGAAGTATTAAGAGAAGTAGGGGTAGTTTAAGCATAGGAGGGGTAGATCGTCAAATATGAAAGATGATGAATCATTTTGATTGGGTCCTACAAAAACCAACCCTTTACATTAGTAAAAAGATAGGCGTAATTGTTGGAAGTAAGGTCTATTTTGAGAATTAAGGATAGGATTAAAAATAAGGGATGTTTGTTAAGTATTAAGAGGAGTAGGGGTAGTTTAAGCACAGTAGGGGTAGATCGACAAATATGAAAGATGACAAATCGTTTGGATTGGGTGATGCAAAAACAAACCCTTCACAGTAGTTAAAAAGTTGGGGTAATTGTTGGAAGTAAGGGATATTTGGAGAAATAGGGGTAGGATTAAAAAGAAGGGTTGTTTTGAAGTATTAAGAGAAGTAGGGGTAGTTTAAGCATAGTAGCGGTAGATCAACAAATATGAAAGCCGACGAATCGTTTTGATTGGGTGCTGTAAAAACAAACACTTCATAGTAGTAAAAAGATAGACATAATTGTTCGAAGTAAGGGCTATTTAGAGAATTAGTGGTAGAATTAAAAAGAAGGGTTGTTTTAAAATATTGAGAGAAGTAGGGGTGCTTAAAGCATAATAGGGGTAGATTGACAAGTATTAAAGATGATGAATCATTTGGATCAGGAGCTGCAAAAACCAATCCTTCACAATAGTTAAAAAATACGGGTAATTATTGGAAGGAAGTGTTATTTAGAGAATTAGGTGTAGGATTAAAAATAAGGGTTGTTTTCAAGTATTAAGATAAGTAGTGGTGGTTTAAGAATAGTAGGTGTAGATCAACAAATATGAAAGATGATGAATCGTTTGGATTAGGTGCTGCAAAAACCAATCCTTCACAACAGTAAAAAGATTGGGGTAATTGTTGGAAGTAAGGGCTATTTACAGAATTAGGGGTAGGATTAAAAGAAGGATTGTTTTTAAGCATTAAGAGAAGTAGGGGTAGACTAAGCATAGTAGGGGTAGATCGACAAATATGAAAGATGATGAATCATTTGGATTGGGTGCTACAAAAACAAACCCTTCACAAATATTAAAAATTAGGGGTAATTGTTCGAAGTTAGGGCTATTTAGAGAATTAAGGGAAGGATTCAAAGAAGGGTTATTGTAATGACCCGCATTGGCAGGGGTATTATGATTAATTTATTTAATTGTATAAATGGTGGTTTAGTGAATTACATGGTCGTTGAATAAAATAATAGTGAATATTTAATTAAATAATATATTTAATTCTGAAATAATCAGAATTTGTTGAAATGACGATATGGTGTGAACCAGATCAACTGTGATATGTAATTCAGCTTGGAATTGGATTTGAATAACGAATATATTCAATCGTCGACAGTTGAACGTATAGTTTATAATATAATTATAATCGAGCTTGAAATGGCGCTGCAGTTCGTAAATTGGCGATTCGAACTTCAACTGAATGTACAGAAGCCATTTTAAATCGGATTTCTGTGAAACAAGAAACGTTAGGAGCTGGTGGAGTATATCTTTCTAGTGGAAGAGAAAAATCGTGATTTCGTCGTGTAGATTTTGAGATATGTCCAAATCAAATTTTAAAATAGTCGCTATAGAATCGTTTATTGACCATAACGGTTTATTCGATATAACTAGTTATCGGATTCGAATTTGAACACGGTTCTTTGGAGAAATAGTGATAAAATAATTTTTAGAATTTTACTGTGATTTTTAATTAATTTAATAAGCGACTTTTTATTTGAAGTATTTCGCACCCTGAAATCAACATTTTGAAGTTTCATAATATGAGTCCATCTACCGGTATTATTATATTTTTGGGATCGTGACACCGAGCTCGACACAACGGTATGTTTATTTCTGTCTACAGCAGTTCGTAAACAAACGAAATTTCACGAAAAGAAATACCCTTAATAAGTAAATAGCAATATAAATAAAGATTTATTTATTTGGACAATTCCATCATGCGTATATATTCCTTCCTAGTGAAGCAATCAAAAGATGAGGAACCTATCCAAACAGGCCTTAAGTCTCTCATAGGTGTATTTAAACAATATACGTGTTCACCTTTATGTCTATGATCCTATCCAAGACCACGTGGTTGAGGAAGTAATCAGAGAAATAGGTTGTATCATACAGCCTACCATCTAAACCAAAAGAAGGCGTTATCTGGACGATAGGATTCACTTTGCTTAGCACCAAAGTATTTGTAACCCTATATATATATATATATAGATATCCGATTTAACACTAAAACCTAATTGTTTCTGCTTTCTCTGGTCAATGCGAGAAACAAGCCGCCACCGTTTTGCTGAAACTCAATTCATGAAAAATAAAGACCAAACAAAATATATACCAAATCCCACAGAGATTATTCTCAAAACCCATACGAGTTTTGTATTGCTCAAATGAAATTCTATCGCTGGTTTCAACAGCAAGTGGAGTTCATGGGATGTAAGTTTCACACAGTGATGGAAGGAGTTGGTTTTGTGATGGAATGGCAACAAACGAGACTGGAAAAGATTCGAAGTGTCCTGCTGTGTGTTAACTGGAGCTCGCGTTCTGTTGTGTAGAGGAAGAATGGTGAGTTTTAAACATGGCAGCAGCGTTGTTAAGATGAGGGAAAAGGGTGCATGAGGATGGGTTTCCTTCTACAGGAGCTCACGGATTTTCGGGTTCAGGCACTCGCAAATGGAGGGGTGGGTTTACTGGAAGCCGCATTTAAATACAGGAGCAGGGACGTTGAAAGGAAAGTGACGCGTAGTCACTGTTTGGGGGAGCATGACCTGAACGTTGGACGTCAGTGTCTGGAGTTTGTTGCTGGAGCGTGTTTTGTGAGGGATTTAAGAAGAAGAGGAGTTGAAGAAAAGAGCTTCGGTGGTTTCAAATTAGTGAACGTTGGGGGAAATGGTGGAGATAGGAATCAAAAAGCGCCGGCCATGTTTTGATTGGAAGCTGGAGTCGTTTATTGTGGAGAAGATGAAGTCAACGAGGTCAATTTTGAGTGGACCGACGTGGCAAAGGGAAAAGGTTAAGGCCCATTTCAATAATAAAATCCAAGTTTTTAGTCATTTAAATATGATTAGGGTTAATTTGATTACACTTAAGTTAATGTAAAGTGTAGTTAGAGTTTATAGTTTAACTAATTAGGATTAAGCAAGTAATTTGTTTAAAATGGATTAAGTAAATTAGTTTATTGAATTAAAAGGGATTAGGAATTTATAAACTAGTAATTAGAAATTTATTATATAGTTAAATTGTTGTGATAGACGGTTAATAAGTTGTACATCTACGACCAGAATGGAGTGGAACAACTGCATCCGAAATCATGTGGACGAGCACAGTGTTTTGGAACCAAATTGGACAGGATTGGAAGCGACAGGAAATTACAGTTTACTCAACGACTTGTTAATCTAACTGCAGCCTTACCACTTCAACGAATGGAAATTTAAAGTGAGTAAATCTCACCAACTCTGAACAGTTTATAATTTCATGTTGTATTTTTAGAACTGTTAGATATTGGCTGATTTACTGTGTGTTGACTGTTTGGTTGAACTGCTAGTCAGTTAGTTGAATTTCTATATTTGATTCTGTTTAACAGAATGTATCATATAGAACTGAAAGTGATGTTATCTATATTGTTTAACATCTGTGATGCAGGGAAACAGGTTGGAGGAATCCAACTGGATTCCTCAACATTTATTTTTCTGTTTTTCATATATTGTGATATATGATGTGTTATATAATCTGTTATGGATTATGGGTGTTGGAATGATATAGATCATTGTTATTCGATATTTTAAATATCATAAGAAACCCTGGGATGTAAAAAGGAATTTATTTCAATGTATATTGAAATAAAGGAATTTTATAAAATCACAGGATTTTATAAAAGGAAATATTTATAAAACGAACACGGTTTTATAAAGGGATATTTATTTAGAAAATAAATAGAAATAGAAAAGGAATATTTATTTAGAAAATAAATAGAAGTTATAAATAGGAAATATTTGTAACGTAAATAGAAGTTATAAATAGGAAATATTTGTAACGGTAAATAGAAGTTATAAATAGGAAATATTTGTAACGGTAAGTAAACGTTATAAAAAGGAAATATGTAACAACCCGTATTTTCAATAACCTGTAATAATGAAAATTGAGGCAGAATTTAATTATAAAATCTGAATCAAGGGAAACAGGCTATGCCATTGCGTTCGTCTCGGAAAAATACGCGAAATAGAGTCCGAGTTTTCGAAAATCGGAGTCCGTATCACCCAGTTAAGGCCCATTGAAGTTTTCAGAAAAATCCTAAGTAAAAACAGATTCAAATTTAAAGAATTGGGCCAGCTGGGCCAAGGCGGGAAAACTCCCGCCAGGGGCCCCATGTCGACAGGCCTGTCGACAGGGTCCCCAGGGAGTCGACTGCCCCGTCGACAACCCTGTCGACAGGGGGTGCCCAGGCAGTCTAGCCTGGTGCACCATTTCTGATTTGGGCTTGATTGGGTGGCTTTGTTCTAGAGAGTTCCGAGATCTGACGGGCCAAAACTATCCTAGGGTTAATCCTATGGTCTAAATCACTCTAATCTTCTATAAATAAGCTCCTAATCCTACCCTAAAGCTTCATTAATCATTCTTGCAACCAAACTATGTCAAAATGAATTCTACAATGGCCTCCACCTAAAAACCCTAGCCTCCAATCTCTTCATGAATCATTCCTATGAAGATATGATGATCATACAACCTTTTCTATGTTGTATGAATGCTTAATAACTTGCATATTTCATTAAGTTGCAAGTTTGATTTGCTAAGTTTGTGTTTTTGGGATTTGAAGCTTTGTTTTGGGTTTTCAAAGGGCTTCTTCATCTTATTTGGTGGATTTGTAACTTGTTTATATTGGTAAGCCCTCTTACCTTCATTTTAGAAACTCTAAAGTTAATATGTGAAGCAAGTTGGGATTTATGCATGTTTAATGAGTTATGCATGTTTATGCAAGTTTGCTAAGCCTTGATTTGCAAGTTAAATGAGTTATGCATGTTTATGCAAGTTTGCTAAGCCTTGATTTGCAAGTTAAATGAGTTATGCATGTTTATGCAAGTTTGCTAAGCCTAGATTTGCAAGTTAAATGAGTTATGCATGTTTATGCAAGTTTGCTAAGCCTTGATTTGCAAGTTAAAAGAGTTATGCATGTTTATGCAAGTTCACCAAGCCATGATTTGCAAGTTAAATAAGTTATGCATGTTTATGCGAGTCCACTATGCCATGATTTGCAAGTTAAATGAGTTATGCATGTTCATGCAAGTTCATTGTGCCATGTTATGCATGTTTAATAAGTTGTGCATGCTTATGCAAGTTTAAAATGACAAGTTGTGCATGTTTGACAAGTTATGCATGTTTATGGTAATATGCAAGTTCACTATGCTAAGTTATGCAAGTTTGACAAGTTATGCATGTTTATGGTAAAATGCAAGTTCACTATGCTAAGTTATGCAAGTCTAACATGTTATGCATGTTTGTTGTGATAAGCAAGTTCATCATGTATGTTGTGCCAAGTTCCCTCTTCCTATCCTTTATGCGTTATTACGAATATGTAAGCGATAGAATGACGTTGGGGGTTTGGGTAAACTTAAACTACATGAAGATATAAGATTGGGAATTTACCTATTAAGTTAGGTCTACCCCTTGGGAATTTACCTATTAAGTTAGGTCTACCCATGTAATTGTTGACTTGTAATTATGTTTTGAAATAAAGCGGACATGACACTTAGAAAACATAAGTGTGGCCAACTCGAGGTTGGGTTGAGTTTGTAGCGTAATCCTACCCGGAACCGACCGGCTTAACTAGTGGCTACAAACAATAGGACCCAATGTGAGAAGTTGGTCATGGGGTGCCAAGACCCGAGGTTAGACCAAGTTGTGGTGTAAAGCTACCCGGACCCGCCCGGCCTAACTAGTAACCACAACAAGGTCTAATGTGAGAGGTTAAGGTGCATTAAATTAATTAATGCCTCATGATTAGGGTTAAGTCAGGGTCCACTAATACTTAACCAATTTGGGGATTCGAGGGATTAGAATGTGGTTAAGTTGTGAACCGTTGGTTAGACTTAACTAGTTTAATCCATTTGGGAGTTCAAGGGATTAGAATGGGGTTAAGCCACACTTAACCAGTTTAATCCAGGATTAGTGAAGGGTTAAATCACACTTAACCCTCTTAGAAACCCTAGCAACGTGGTCTGTTCCAGCAGTAATCCCAGTTTGGTATCATTCACAACCCTAGAGGCTAGGCTAGGGCGGGGCACGATTACTGGACTGATGTAAGCGACCAAAAGGCGATGGCCGAGTGGTACAGCGGTGCGGGTCCGGCGGGCTACGGACGTGCACGTAGTCCGATGTTGGACAAACTCGAGGCACGGGTACCAGTAGGTTAGTGCTGTGCATTATTGCTTAAGTATCCGGGGTTGACACCCGAGGGCTTGATACACCCAAAGGTGGACCCAACACAGATTAACTACAACCATATGTGGGCCATATGGACACCAACACTTGACGTGTTAGGTTTATAGGGAGCCGATCGACTAGACCGTTGGGCTGGATCTTATATTAAGGTCACTCCATGTTATTGGGCCAAAGTTTGGGTTAAGGGATCAATACCTGTTATGTTGGTTTGCTAGTACACTGTGGTGCAAAACTTAACCTTGTTTTATGCGATGACACCTCTATCTATCTTGTAGTTGATTTATCATGCCAGTATGTTGTTATTTATGATCATCTCAGTTTCCATCATGATGTTAACTTTATTAGTTTATAGACTGATCGTAGCAGGGCTTACTCAGTCTTTTTGACTGACCTGTTTCTTTCGCCTCTTTTCTTCCGTTTCCCCCCCTCCCCCCCCACCCAGGTTCTCAGGGAGGGAATACTAGAGCCTAGCTTGGATTTTAGCTGCTTCCTTGGAAAGCTCAAGTATGCTTTGGACTTGAGCCGCTATGGTTTATCACTCTTATTTGGGGATAGTACTTATGTATTTTCAGTTTATCAGATGATGTATTTATCTAGACTTGTAATTTTGGGAAAGTGACATTTTGATGTACCAGACTTGAGTTTTGAAATGGTTTATAAATCTTCCGCTGTTTTATTTACTTACTCTGTTTATTTACATATATATATATATGTCATGTCCTGCCTTGCTATATCATTATGCATGTTTACCAATAATGCCCCTCCAAAGCTAGTGCATTCCTTTGCGAGTGACCCTAGGGGAGGTGGGGTGTTACATTTGGTATCAGAGCATATGGTTTACGAGAAGGGATAAAAAGGTTTTTAAAACTCTTTGAAAAACTATTTTCAAAACCAAGTATAAAGTATTTTCCAAAGAAAAGTCTAGTTTATTTTAAAGGCTATTCCCCAAAAAGCCATTAGCACTATCCTTTGATCCCTCGTTTGAACTCTTTTCTTTTCGTTTCCAGCATGTCTGATAATCTCATCTTGCCCGAAGGGGTAACAATACCCGATTGGTTTCGTCGGTACTTGGAAGTCACGGCACCGGTCCCGGGTGTCACTAGTGTTGTCTTTCCAGTCAAGGCTGCTGTTCCCCCTCCTCCTCCTTCCGTAGCTGATGTTCCTCTTCTCCCTCAGCCTCCACAAGCGGATTTTGCGGAAACTTGTAAGAACTTTAAGATGACGGGTGGCAAGGATTTTAGTGGAACAGAGACTTTTGTAGAAGCAGGGAATTGGTTGAAAGAGACCGAAGATCTTTTAGCCTCCTTTGATATAGGTGACCGCAGGAAAGTTTTATTAGCAGTATGGTTGCTAAAGGAAGAAGCTGCACGTTGGTGGGTAGTCACCACCGCTACTAGGCCAATCGAGACTTGGGATGACTTTAGAGGAAGGTTTGGACTGAGGTTCTTACTACTGAAGCAAGGGGACATGACTATTAGGGAATACATAGATAAGTTTAATCAACTGGCTCAGGACGATTTAGACTTGGTTAATACAGCTCAGAAGAAGGCCCTACACTTTGCTCTAGGATTAAACGAGCCATTACATGGTTTGGCCATGTCTCATATACCCTTGGGGGCGACTTTCGAGAATTTGGTGAATTTGGCCCTACTTCAAGAAGAAGATAACAATGACAAGAAAGAGGTCAAGGCGAATGAGTCTCAAGACAAGAGAGTAAAACCCGGGAAACGGGGCAAGAATAACCACAACCGCAAGAACAAGCCAAGAGGGAATAGGAAATGTGGCTTCTGTGGTAAAGTTGGACATATAGCCAGGGAATGTAGGAAGAAGGAAAAGAGAAAGCGGGGCGAATGCTTCATTTGTGGTGAGTTTGGACATCTCAGCAGGGATTGCCCGAGGAAACAAAGGCAAGGTTAGACTCGGTGTACAGGACTATCTGGAGGGCGAGTTCATCCCCTCAACACCGTTCTTCCAGCTTATGATAGAGGTAGTGTTTCTGTTGAAAATCTGGTTTACATTTTCTGATTTTCCCTGTTCGAATTTTGTTTGATTCTGGCACATCGCGTAGTTTTATTTCATCTGATCTAGTTGAAAGTTTGCACCTAAGTACTAGCCTAGTTGATGATCCCGTATGTGTTTCAAGTCCAATTGGGGGTTTTGCCCGCCTGTCTGTGGTCTGAGTGGATTTGAAAATTTCTATCTTGAGTATAGAATTCTCGTGGGATGTTTATACTCTCGGTTTCGGGGGATATGGGTTGGTTTTGGGCATGGAATGGTCGTCCTGTTTTGGAGCCATTCTGGGTTTTTGTATATAGGGTTGTGAGGCTCATGACTCGCCTCGGTAAAACCCTAGAAATTTCTGGCAACCCAATGGGTCCCGTCATGTTATGTTATCTTGAATCCCTCAACTCGTCTATCGATAGTTTGCAATCTGTGAGGGTGGTCCGAGAACATCCTGATATCTTGGTGAAGTGAAGGGGTTACCCCTAGACGTGGGATAGATTTCCGCATTATCTGGTTGGTAATACCAAGCCAGTTTCGTGGCCGGTTAGGCACGTGACCTCACGAGATGAGAGTTAAGAAAGTAAGTAAAGTAAGTCAAGGAGTTGCTCGAGAAGAACTTCCTAAGACGAGGCATTTCGAGTAGGGTGCTCCAGTAGTATTCGTTACTAATATGAACAGTTTGTTTCGCTTATGTGTTGATTATCGTGAGAAGAATAGATAACCGTTACCAAGGATCAATGATTTGTTTGATCAACTTGTAGGAGCATCTGTTTTCCTTTGATCTGGCTACCGGATTCCATCAGCTTAGGATGGCTGAGGATGGAATTGACAAGACTGCGTTTAGGACACTAGATGGGTTTTAGAATGGCTAGTCATACTATTTGGTTTGACTAATGCACCCGCATATTACGTAAACTGGATGGGTAGGGTGTTTAGGGAGTCCTTGAACAAGTTTGTCGTGATCGTCGTAAACGATATTTTGATCTCCTCAAAAGAGCGAGGAAGAGCATGCTATACATCTCAAGAAGGAGATGGATACGCTTAGAGCCACCAGTGGAAGGTCAAGTTCTCCAAAGGTCACTTTGGAGGAAAGAAGTTGGATTTCTTGGGCACATAGTTCCTAAGTAAGGCCTAGCGGTGGATTCCGCTAAAGTGGTTGCGGTTTAAGACCGGAAAACTCTGAGGAGGGCAATTGAAGTAAGAAGCCTCCTCTGTTTGGCTAGTTAGTTAGCATTCCCAGAGCTTAGACTTACTCTTCTGGATCAAGAAGGGGTTTCGAAGGAAGAAGATCCGCAGTTGGTCAAGAACATGGACCAGTCGGTTCGAGGCGAGATGTTAAGTCACCTCACTAGATATATTATAGATGACAAGGGATGACTAAGGCACGATGAGAGATTATGTGTTCCTCGAGTGAAAGACTTGGTAAAGAAGGTTCTTGGAGATGCGCATCACTCAAGGAGGTGGCCGAGTTGGTCTCTGGATGCATGTTGTGCCACCAAGTTAAGGCCAAGTCATAGAAGCCCAGTGGGTCATTACCTCCATTAGGGGTTTCGCAAGGGAAGTGTGAAAACATCTCGATAGATTATGTGGATAGACTAGAAAGGGAATACGGGTATGTGGGTAGACTCACGGAGAGTGCTCATTACAGTCCGGTGAAGAGCGAGAGGACTGCATCATGATTAGTAACGGTTTACCCTCAAGAAGTTGGCCAGTTTTGGAATAGCATACAGGAAGCCATGGGTAGGCAACTGAATCTAGGTATGATCTATCACTCATAGGCGGATGGTTCATTTCGATTAAGCATGAGTTATAGAAAATCGCGTTTATAAGGGGCAATTGGCAACGCGGATTGGTATTTTCAAGGAAAGTTCTGCTGCGTGAAATACTGTATAGTAAGTGGACGAGATCCAGGATTCACTAGTGAATTTTGGAGAGCTTGCATGAAATCATGAGGTTATAGTATGTTTAAGCCAAGTATACAGAAGGAAGAATAAGTGGAAAAGAAAGACGGGAGGCAACAATGAAATGAGTTCCAACTCGAATTTGGGAAATAGGAGTTAGGAAGCCAAGGAATCATGAAATGAAAGATAGTCAAAGCACAGTGGAGTTAAGCTCAAGGAAACGTGACTAAGAAGAGTGAAGACTAGATACGCGCATCATATCCCTTTTTTAAGAGTGCATCTTTGATCCTTGTTTTCCTGTGGAGCTTGCTTGCAAGTTATCTTTTGTATATATCCTCTCGGTCCCATTCTCGATCTTATTTCTGTTGTAAACTCCATAAGGGGGTTAAGACTCATCGGTTAGTACTATATGTCAAAGTTTGAGTGGATTTCTTGTAATCCAAAAAGGAGTTTATCTAGTTTATCGTGTCGATCTTGTCAAGAGAACCTTATGTAGAAACCCTTTGGATGAAACATGTATTTGAAACATGTTATGCTTGATGGTTGCAAGTGGTTGCAAGTGTTTGCAAGTGGTTGCTCGTGGATGCATTATACACGATTAGGCACTAGATCGGCTCACACACTCCTCATATTGCATGTGCATGAGTGTTTATGCTTATTCTTGATGAAATTCGTATGCTATCACATGGATGTTGCATATGGATGTATGATTGAGCACGCATGTAGATATTATACATTATGGTAGGAATTTGCATACATATGGATTCATTTCACTGACATACATATGCATTAAGGAGGTTTACTGTATCAGTAACCGCCTGATTTTCACTAACATACATATGCATTAAGGAGGTTTACTGTATCAGTAACCGCCTGATCTTTGCATTAGATAAGTACATATACACACACTTTTGCATATGTTCATACCACATTTAGAATCTTGTAAGGACAATGATTGCTCGTGGATGATGGTTTGAGTAGATGGATGATTGGATGGTAGGATACGTTCTTCCTAACTTGAAGATTTCGGGGACGAAATCCTTTAAGGAGGGGAGAATGTAACAACCCGTATTTTCAATAACCTGTAATAATGAAAATTGAGGCAGAATTTAATTATAAAATCTGAATCAAGGGAAACGGGCTATGCCATTGCGTTCGTCTCGGAAAAATACGCGAAATAGAGTCCGAGTTTTCGAAAATCGGAGTCCGTATGACCCAGTTAAGGCCCATTGAAGTTTTCAGAAAAATCCTAAGTAAAAACAAATTCAAATTTAAAGAATTGGGCCAGCTGGGCCAAGGCGGGAAAACTCCCGCCAGGGCCCCCATGTCGACAGGCCTGTCGACAGGGTTCCCAGGGAGTCGACTGCCCTGTCGACAGCCCTGTCGACAGGGGGTGCCCAGGCAGTCTAGCCTGGTGCACCATTTTTGATTTGGGCTTGATTGGGTGGCTTGGTTCTAGAGTGTTCCGAGATCTGACGGGCCAAAACTATCCTAGGGTTAATCCTATGGTCTAAATCACTCTAATCTTCTATAAATAAGCTCCAAATCCTACCCTAAAGCCTCATCAATCATTCTTGCAACCAAACTATGTCAAAATGAATTCTCAAATGGCCTCCACCTAAAAACCCTAGCCTCCAATCTCTTCATGAATCATTCCTATGAAGATATGATGATCATACAACCTTTTCTATGTTGTATGAATGCTTAATAACTTGCATATTTCATTAAGTTGCAAGCTTGATTTGCTAAGTTTGTGTTTTTGGGATTTGAAGCTTTGTTTTGGGTTTTCAAAGGGCTTCTTCATCTTATTTGGTGGATTTGTAACTTGTTTATATTGGTAAGCCCTCTTACCTTCATTTTAGAAACTCTAAAGTTAATATGTGATGCAAGTTGGGATTTATGCATGTTTAATGAGTTATGCATGTTTATGCAAGTTTGCTAAGCCTTGATTTGCAAGTTAAATGAGTTATGCATGTTTATGCAAGTTTGCTAAGCCTTGATTTGCAAGTTAAATGAGTTATGCATGTTTATGCAAGTTTGCTAAGCCTTGATTTGCAAGTTAAATGAGTTATGCATGTTTTTGCAAGTTTGCTAAGCCTTGATTTGCAAGTTAAAAGAGTTATGCATGTTTATGCAAGTTCACCAAGCAATGATTTGCAAGTTAAATATGTTATGCATGTTTATGCGAGTCCACTATGCCATGATTTGCAAGTTAAATGAGTTATGCATGTTCATGCAAGTTCATTGTGCCATGTTATGCATGTTTAATAAGTTGTGCATGCTTATGCAAGTTTAAAATGACAAGTTGTGCATGTTTGACAAGTTATGCATGTTTATGGTAATATGCAAGTTCACTATGCTAAGTTATGCAAGTTTGACAAGTTATGCATGTTTATGGTAAAATGCAAGTTCACTATGCTAAGTTATGCAAGTCTAACATGTTATGCATGTTTGTTGTGATAAGCAAGTTCATCATGTATGTTGTGCCAAGTTCCCTCTTCCTATCCTTTATGCGTTATTACGAATATGTAAGCGATAGAATGACGTTGGGGGTTTGGGTAAACTTAAAATACATGAAGATATAAGATTGGGAATTTACCTATTAAGTTAGGTCTACCCCTTGGGAATTTACCTATTAAGTTAGGTCTACCCAAGTAATTGTTGACTTGTAATTATGTTTTGAAATAAAGCGGACATGACACTTAGAAAACATAAGTGTGGCCAACTCGAGGTTGGGTTGAGTTTGTAGCGTAATCCTACCCGGAACCGACCGGCTTAACTAGTGGCTACAAACAATAGGACCCAATGTGAGAAGTTGGTCATGGGGTGCCAAGACCCGAGGTTAGACCAAGTTGTGGTGTAAAGCTACCCGGACCCGCCCGGCCTAACTAGTAACCACAACAAGGTCTAATGTGAGAGGTTAAGGTGCATTAAATTAATTAATGCCTCATGATTAGGGTTAAGTCAGGGTCCACTAATACTTAACCAATTTGGGGATTCGAGGGATTAGAATGGGGTTAAGTTGTGAACCGTTGGTTAGACTTAACTAGTTTAATCCATTTGGGAGTTCAAGGGATTAGAATGGGGTTAAGCCACACTTAACCAGTTTAATCCAGGATTAGTGAAGGGTTAAATCACACTTAACCCTCTTAGAAACCCTAGCAACGTGGTCTGTTCCAGCAGTAATCCCAGTTTGGTATCATTCACAACCCTAGAGGCTAGGCTAGGGCGGGGCACGATTACTGGACTGATGTAAGCGACCAAAAGGCGATGGCCGAGTGGTACAGCGGTGCGGGTCCGGCGGGCTACGGACGTGCACGTAGTCCGATGTTGGACAAACTCGAGGCATGGGTACCAGTAGGTTAGGGCTGTGCATTATTGCTTAAGTGTCCGGGGTTGACACCCGAGGGCTTGATACACCCAAAGGTGGACCCAGCACAGACTAACTACAACCATATGTGGGCCATATGGACACCAACACTTGACGTGTTAGGTTTATAGGGAGCCGATCGACTAGACCGTTGGGCTGGATCTTATATTAAGGTCACTCCATGTTATTGGGCCAAAGTTTGGGCTAAGGGATCAATACCTGTTATGTTGGTTTGCTAGTACACCGTGGTGCAAAACTTAACCTTGTTTTATGCGATGACACCTCTATCTATCTTGTAGTTGATTTATCATGCCAGTATGTTGTTATTTATGATCATCTCGGTTTCCATCATGATGTTAACTTTATTAGTTTATAGACTGATCGTAGCAGGGCTTACTCAGTCTTTTTGACTGACCTGTTTCTTTCGCCTTTTTTCTTCCGTTTCCCCCCCCCCCTCAGGTTCTCAGGGAGGGAATACTAGAGCCTAGCTTGGATTTTAGCTGCTTCCTTGGAAAGCTCAAGTATGCTTTGGACTTGAGCCGCTATGGTTTATCACTCTTATTTGGGGATAGTACTTATGTATTTCCAGTTTATCAGATGATGTATTTATCTAGACTTGTAATTTTGGGAAAGTGACATTTTGATGTACCAGACTTGAGCTTTGAAATGGTTTATAAATCTTCCGCTGTTTTATTTACTTACTCTGTTTATTTACATATATATATATATATATATATATATATGTCATGTCCTGCCTTGCTATATCATTATGCATGTTTACCAATAATCCCCCTCCAAAGCTAGTGCATTCCTTTGCGAGTGACCCTAGGGGAGGTGGGGTGTTACAAAATAGTTGTAACGAAAATCGTAGTTTATAAAAAGGAGCTAATCGATGTTAGTTAATCGATTAGTGTTAAAGTAAAAAGGAGTTAATCGATGTTAGTTTAATCGATTAGAGTTAAAGCAAAGGAGTTAATCGATGTTAGTTTAATCGATTAGAGTTAAAGTAAAGGAGCCAATCGATGTTAGTTTAATCGATTAGAGTTAAAGCAAATGAGTTAATCGAATATAGCTATTCGAATAGAAAGTAAAAGGAATTATCGAATATAGTTTATTCGAAAGGAGTTAAGCGAAATGAGTAAATCAATAGCGTTAGTCAAATAGAGTTAATCCAATAGTGTTAGTCCAATAGAGTTAATTGATAAGGGTTAATCGAATAGAGTTAAGTGAAAAGAGTCAATTGAATATAGCTATTCGAAGAGGGTTAAGTAAGGAAGTTAGTAAAAAGAATAAAGTGAACTTTGCCTATTTCAAAGTTAGAAATGTTGTTCAGTTAAGGTCTGAGAGGTAGTTCTACCCCAACTTGATTGGCTTCGTTTTTAACTAAGGAATAGTTAAGGTTCGACAGTAAAGGAAATGGTTTGAGTTGGCATCGCGATGGTTTGTTTAAACATCTGTCTAAGTCCAATGAAGAAGCTTTGGAAATGTTTTCCAAATAAGAAACCAGAAATGTTTTCTAATAAAGAAAACGAGAAAGAAAACGAGAAATGGAAATGTTTTCCATTGTTAATAACGTATATTTTCCCAATTTAGAAAATAAGGAATATTGAACGTAGGGAAACAGGAAATAAGTAAATTAATGAAATAAAGAGATGAATGTTAAATGATGTTTGATCGATAAATTTCCATTTGGAAATATTATCGTTGTTTGCACACTTGTTTTTATTCGATAGTTAAATCACAGACTATCGAAGTTTTGACCATTTTAATGTTGTTAATATGGAGAGACCGGTTGGATTATTATCCAAAGAACCAGTTTGTATTGGCATAAGCGTTGCGAATCATATATGCCAAAGGAAATTGAAGACAGAGTTATGCAAGGGCTATCCTGTTTACAGAATAGTGCCTTCGGTTCATCCTGTTCCTGGGTGACTTGTAGGGACGGATGTCTGACAAAGTATGTCCAGACGATCACGTATATTGATTTCTCTAACTGTACCAAGAGTGGAAGCGAAGAAGGAAACATCTTTTAGCTAACACATAATGTATGGTTGAGGACGTCAACCGGTGATTTGATGGATTTGACAATGTGGCATTCAAAGTGAATCTGATGTGATGTTAAAGCGTAGCTTCTAGCCTCATCATCCGGTAAATGACAGAAATCGGGCAGGCAACATGGCTAAGTCGGTCGCACCGAAGTAGGGTGTATAATCACCTGATCTAGAGTTTCATTCATTTATAAAAATCTATTGTTGATGCTGTCGCATTCGGGAAACGGTTGCTGATCCCAACTGTTGGTGATATACATTCGATACACTCAAGCGAAATGAGTGGTCGGTCATGTGTGGCCGGGTTGCAAGATGTTCTTGTTGAACCCAGTGTATTCCTCTCTAGAGGTACATTAGCGAAAGGTGGTTCCATACCTTGTCATAGATGGAAATCCATTACCCAATACGTGCTTGTGGTTTTGATTGTATACTATATATGTAGAACGTGAGATGAAAGCGTTTCTGCTAGATGATTATATATATACTGTGGCTGATAGACATTATTATAATATCAAAAGGTTTTCATATAAAGATATTTGGATTCTCATAAGGTAAAAACCCGTTCCGTTATGCGGCGTGGTCTTATGAGATATCGTTTACTTGTTCGAACTGTTTTTAAACTGTTTTACTCACACCAGTCCCATGACTGACCCGGAGTTTACTTTGTTGTTTTCCCTAAACTCTTGGGTGCCTAAATTTGTACGGGCAGTCAAGTAGTCGGGATTTACAGATATAATGGAAGAGCTTGGAGCAGGAGGCTTCAGGATCATATAGCTATAGTTTATTTCCGCTGTGTTGTAAGTGCTGTACTTTGATAATGATATGTATATTCAAGGACCAAGTTTGTATTTCAAAGTTATGTTATGAAATATATTTATTCGTTCCGCTGTGAGATTCGTGTTACTCTGATGTTGTGTTCTTCTTCTTCTTCTATTCTAATTTTCTATCTTATCTTTCCTCACCCACTAATTTCTTTCACTAATTACCAGGATTTTTCGATGGTTTGGTTATCGACGTCGTGCTTACGTCGATAACCAAAGTCGATCAAAATCTGGGTCGTTACAGTTGGTATTAGAGCTTAAGTTAAGAATTACTTCACTCTGTGGCGTGACTCGGTAGAGATAGGGTTAGCAATACCCTAGATTGAGTTTGAGTGTATATATACGAGTGAACGTATTTGTTATTGATATAAAAATTTGTTTTATATTGTGGAGATTCATTGGTTAAGTTGTTTATGAGTTCTGGTCGATCAGTTTGATCCACTGTATCGGTAGGAGTTACTAAACACTTGAATACGATGAACCGTCATGGTATGTTTTGAAAAGAGGGTAAATGAAAATAGTTTACCCAACATATATTTTGATATATATTGGATATATTGGTTGTTATTATAATCGAGTAAGATTATAAATTAAAGGGTTATGTAAATAACCAATTAGAATTCATATAAGTGAAATGCGTGAATCAGATGAGTTAAATCTGAAATTTAAAACCAGAAATTGAATTAGAATTCTGGAGAATTGGAAAAGTGTTTGTAAATAGATTTGGATAAAAAAATAAGGAAAATTTAAGATCCTGGGAGATTTTAAATTGTTTTACAAGCAGTGTGAATTATATGTTGAAATGAATTTCAAAGTGGAAATGTTTAGAAATGGTTTTATAGTATTGAACTCACTTCGATTGCTGGAAAATAGATTCTGATGATGACAGCTGCATCATCAGTATTCATTTTCGAGTTGTAAGTGACGAATTACTACCAGAGATACTATTTTGAAATTGTTTTGGGAAAGACAAGTGTGCTGAATTTCAAAATAGGATTTAAAATATAGAATTTTAATAAAGGAAGTTCAAACATAAAATTTAAATAGAAAAATTCAAAGGGGATTTGAATATAGAAATTCAAATGAGATTTGTATAAAGAAGATTTGAATAATGAAATTTGAATATAGAATTCAAATAGTTTGAAATGAAATTTGAATATAGAATTCATATAGAGCAATAATAGTGTTCGAATATAGAAATTCAAAAGGGAGTTTGAATATATAGAATTTGAGTGGAATTGAAAATGAAATTTAAATGTAGAAGATTCAAATAGAATTGAATTTGAAATTTGAATATAGAAGATTCGAAGAGATTTGAAATGAAATAAAGAGAATTCAAGTAGATTTGAATATAGAAATTCAAATGGAGTTTGAAAATAGATTTGAATAATGAAATTCAAGTATAGAATTTGAATAAGAGAATTGAAATGGAATTTGAATATAGGAAATTCAAATAGAATTGAAAAGGAATTCAATTAGTTGATAAACAAGTTAAAATATATTTGAACACGTTATACTCAAATACGAATGTGAAATGGGCAAACCAAAAATTTGAAAATCACTTAACGAAATAAGTTAAAACGATTGGATTAAGTTGAAATGAATTAGAAATGTATGGATATACATGAGATAGGTATGGAAAAGGTATGAAGGTATATAAATAGAATGCTCGACGAAAAGGTATGTATTTAATTCATATATGAGATTTCATGCGCCGTATCGGCAAGCCGCTTGGCTTTTTCTTTTTCTTTTGGATTGGTGAGGGCCATGGGAGGCTATTTGAAATATCTCGATGCTCCTGATACAAAGGAGGTTATGGCGAATTTTTCCTGGAATTTAAGGAGTTAGAATATTTTTAAGATAATTTGATAGTTAGAAATCAACGTATCGATTTATATATAGAAGTCGATAAGGAAACGAACTTAGAAATAGAATAGTAAAATCAAAAAGAAAGTCTAGAATAAAATCTAGTAAGAATAGAAAGAGAAAGTGTAGACGTGTTTAAAAGTGAATAAGTAGTTGTATGGTATTGATTATTCGAGTAAGTAGTCATATCTGTTTTGACGTTATAAATGTTATTCAGTCAAGGTCTGAGAAGTAGTTATACCCCAACTTGATTGATTTCATTATTAACAAATAAATAGTAAGATTCCAGGCTCGATGATCAATGTGAATGAGAGTTAGTTGAATATAGTATTTGGGTTGTCGTAACGATATTTTACACAACATCCGTTTTAACCAAATAAGCGTAAGCTTGGAAATATAATAAAGAATATTTCCTAAGTATAGAAATGAACGAGATCGGAAAAGAGATAACAAATTGGAATATTTTCCAATTTTAAATAGCATGTATTTTCTGAAGTTTAGAAAATAAGGGAAGGCAATATTCGGAATGTTTTCCAAATAACAAAAAAAAAAAAAGGAAGGACCAATATGGTTATTGAAAATATTTGGTTAACAAATATTGATAAAGAAATAGAGAAGGGATTTAACTAATGGAATTATGATTATGGGCTCAGTTGAATTTCAAAAAGGAAAATTTGATTTTTGAAAAGAGTGAACTGTTTAAAAAAACTCCCAGGGAAAAACTGTTTGAATTAAAAACAAATTTAACAGAAATTTGTGAAAGCATGTTTGAATTAAAGTAAAGCCAGTAAAGTGGTAACTGAGTTTTGAATTAGAATGATATCAAGGCAAATTTGATTGCGAGATTCAAATGTGAAGTGTAATGTGATAATCAAGTTAAGAGTTGGGGATCAAGAACGAAACTTGAGTTGAAATGATAATTTGGCTTGGTAAAAAGCGAATGGTTGTGTTGAGGATAAATTGATCAGAGTTTGGTTTGATTAATATTAGTATATGCTGAGTTTATAACATATGGAAGTGATGAGGTTGTTATGCCCGACAAAAAGGTACAAGTTTATATTTCATGCGGTATGAGATTTTGATAAGCCGAATTGGCAAGCCGCTTGGCTGTTTGGTTTTCTTTTGAGTTGGAGATTGCCCAGAGAGGTGAGTTGGAGTTTTACCAATTGACCAGTACAAAGGTGGCGCTAGCGAAATTTTTCGATGAGTTAAGGAGTTAGAAAATTTTCAGGATTTTTGAAATTTTTTGTTGATAAGAATTAATTAATAATTTAACTGTAATTAAATTGGTTCAGTTGAAACTGAAGTTAAGAAGTGAACAAATATGTTCTAACCAGTCGATAGGGTCGTTTTCTACCTTTTAGCAATTTCGAGGACGAAATTATTTTAAGTGGGGAAGATTGTAATGACCCGCATTGGCAGGGGTATTATGATTAATTTATTTAATTGTATAAATGATGGTTTAGTGAATTACATGGTCGTTGAATAAAATAATAGTGAATATTTAATTAAATAATAAATTAAATAATATATTTAATTCTGAAATAATCAGAATTTGTTGAAATGACGATATGGTGTGAACCAGATCAACTGTGATATGTAATTCAGCTTGGAATTGGATTTGAATAACGAATATATTCAATCGTCGACAGTTGAACGTATAGTTTATAATATAATTATAATCGAGCTTGAAATGGCGCTGCAGTTCGTAAATTGGCGATTCGAACTTCAACTGAATGTACAGAAGCCATTTTGAATCGGATTTCTGTGAAACAAGAAACGTTAGGAGCTGGTGGAGTATATCTTTCTAGTGGAAGAGAAAAATCGGGATTTCGTCGTGTAGATTTTGAGATATGTCCAAATCAAATTTTAAAATAGTCGTTATAGAATCGTTTATTGACCGTAGCGGTTTATTCGATATAACTAGTTATCGGATTCGAATTTGAACACGGTTCTTTGGGGAAATAGTGATAAAATAAATTTTAGAATTTTACTATGATTTTTAATTAATTTAATAAGCGACTTTTTATTTGAAGTATTTCGCACCCTGAAATCAACATTTTGAAGTTTCAAAATATGAGTCCATCTAACGGTATTATTGTATTTTTGGGATCGTGACACCGAGCTCGACACAATGGTATGTTTATTTCTGTCTATAGCAGTTCGTAAACAAACGAAATTTCACGAAAAGAAATACCCTTAATAAGTAAATAGCAATATAAATAAAGATTTATTTATTTGGACAATTCCATCATGCGTATATATTCCTTCCTAGTGAAGCAATCAAAAGATGAGGAACCTATCCAAACAGGCCTTAAGTCTCTCATAGGTGTATTTAAACAATATACGTGTTCACCTTTATGTCTATGCTCCTATCCAAGACCACGTGGTTGAGGAAGTAATCAGAGAAATAGGTTGTATCATACAGCCTACCATCTAAACCAAAAGAAGGCGTTATCTGGACGATAGGATTCACTTTGCTTAGCACCAAAGTATTTGTAACCCTATATATATATATAGATATCCGATTTAACACTAAAACCTAATTGTTTCTGCTTTCTCTGGTCAATGCAAGAAACAAGCCGCCACCGTTTTGCTGAAACTCAATTCATGAAAAATAAAGACCAAACAAAATATATACCAAATCCCATAGAGATTATTCTCAAAACCCATACGAGTTTTGTATTGCTCAAATGAAATTCTATCGCTGGTTTCAACAGCAAGTGGAGTTCATGGGATGTAAGTTTCACACAGTGATGGAAGGAGTTGGTTTTGTGAGGGAATGGCAACAAACGAGACTGGAAAAGATTCGAAGTGGCCTGCTGTGTGTTAACTGGAGCTTGCGTTCTGTTGTGTAGAGGAAGAATGGTGAGTTTTAAACATGGCAGCAGCGTTGTTAAGATGAGGATGGGTTTCCTTCTACAGGAGCTCACGGATTTTCGGGTTCAGGCACTTGCAAATGGAGCGGTGGGTTTACTGGAAGCCGCTTTAAATACTGGAGCAGGGACGTTGAAAGGAAAGTGACGCGTAGTCACTGTTTGGGGGAGCATGACCTGAACGTTGGACGTCAGTGTCTGGAGTTTGTTGCTGGAGCGTGTTTTGTGAGGGATTTAAGAAGAAGAGGAGTTGAAGAAAAGAGCTTAGGTGGTTTCAAATTAGTGAACGTTGGAGGAAATGGTGGAGATGGGAATCAAAAAGCGCCGGCCATGTTTTGATTGGAAGCTGGAGTCGTTTATTGTGGAGAAGATGAAGTCAACGAGGTCAGTTTTGAGTGGACCGACGTGGCAAAGGGAAAAGGTTAAGGCCCATTTCAATAATAAAATCCAAGTTTTTAGTCATTTAAATATGATTAGGGTTAATTTGATTACACTTAAGTTAATGTAAAGTGTAGTTAGAGTTTATAGTTTAACTAATTAGGATTAAGCAAGTAATTTGTTTAAAATGGATTAAGTAAATTAGTTTATTGAATTAAAAGGGATTAGGAATTTATAAACTAGTAATTAGAAATTTATTATATAGTTAAATTGTTGTGATAGACGGTTAATAAGTTGTACATCTACGACCAGAATGGAGTGGAACAACTGCATCCGAAATCATGTGGACGAGCACAGTGTTTTGGAACCAAATTGGGCAGGATTGGAAGCGACAGGAATTTACAGTTTACTCAACGACTTGTTAATCTAACTGCAGCCTTACCACTTCAACGAATGGAAATTTAAAGTGAGTAAATCTCACCAACTCTGAACAGTTTATAATTTCATGTTGTATTTTTAGAACTGTTAGATATTGGCTGATTTACTGTGTGTTGACTGTTTGGTTGAACTGCTAGTCAGTTAGTTGAATTTCTATATTTGATTCTGTTTAACAGAATGTATCATATAGAACTGAAAGTGATGTTATCTATATTGTTTAACATCTGTGATGCAGGGAAACAGGTTGGAGGAATCCAACTGGATTCCTCAACATTTATTTTACTGTTTTTCATATATTGTGATATATGATGTGTTATATAATCTGTTATGGATTATGGGTGTTGGAATGATATTGATCATTGTTATTCGATATTTTAAATATCATAAGAAACCCTGGGATGTAAAAAGGAATTTATTTCAATGTATATTGAAATAAAGGAATTTTATACAATCACAGGATTTTATAAAAGGAAATATTTATAAAACGAACACGGTTTTATAAAAGGGATATTTATTTAGAAAATAAACAGAAATAGAAAAGGAATATTTATTTAGAAAATAAATAGAAGTTATAAATAGGAAATATTTGTAACGGTAAATAGAAGTTATAAATAGGAAATATTTGTAACGGTAAGTAAACGTTATAAAAAGGAAATAGTTGTAACGAAAAACGTAGTTTATAAAAAGGAGCTAATCGATGTTAGTTAATCGATTAGTGTTAAAGTAAAAAGGAGTTAATCGATGTTAGTTTAATCGATTAGAGTTAAAGCAAAGGAGTTAATCGATGTTAGTTTAATCGATTAGAGTTAAAGCAAAGGAGCCAATCGATGTTAGTTTAATCGATTAGAGTTAAAGCAAATGAGTTAATCGAATATAGTTATTCGAATAGAAAGTAAAAGGAATTATCGAATATAGTTTATTCGAAAGGAGTTAAGCGAAATGAGTAAATCAATAGCGTTAGTCAAATAGAGTTAATCCAATAGTGTTAGTCCAATAGAGTTAATTGATAAGGGTTAATCGAATAGAGTTAAGTGAAAAGAGTCAATTGAATATAGTTATTCGAAGAGGGTTAAGTAAGGAAGTTAGTAAAAAGAATAAAGTGAACTTTGCCTATTTCAAAGTTAGAAATGTTGTTCAGTTAAGGTCTGAGAGGTAGTTCTACCCCTACTTGATTGGCTTCGTTTTTAACTAAGGAATAGTTAAGATTCGACAGTAAAGGAAATGGTTTGAGTTGGCATCGCGATGCTTTGTTTAAACATCTGTCTAAGTCCAATGAAGAAGCTTTGGAAATGTTTTCCAAATAAGAAACCAGAAATGTTTTCTAATAAAGAAAACGAGCAATGGAAATGTTTTCCATTGTTAATAACGTATATTTTCCCAATTTAGAAAATAAGGAATATTGAACGTAGGGAAACAGGAAATAAGTAAATTAATGAAATAAAGAGATGAATGTTAAATGATGTTTGATCGATATAATTTCCATTTGGAAATATTATCGTTGTTTGCACACTTGTTTTTATTCGATAGTTAAATCACAGACTATCGAAGTTTTGACCATTTTAACGTTGTTAATATGGAGAGACCGGTTGGATTATTATCCAAAGAACCACTCTGTATTGGCATAAGCGTTGCGAATCATATATGCCAAAGGAAATTGAAGACGGAGTTATGCAAGGGCTATCCTGTTTACAGAATAGTGCCTTCGGTTCATCCTGTTCCTGGGTGACTTGTAGGGACGGATGTCTGACAAAGTATGTCCAGACGATCACGTATATTGATTTCTCCAACTGTAACAAGAGTGGAAGCGAAGAAGGAAACTTCTTTTAGCTAACACATAATGTATGGTTGAGGACGTCAACCGGTGATTTGATGGATTTGACAATGTGGCATTCAAAGTGAATCTGATGTGATGTTAAAGCGTAGCTTCTAGCCTCATCATCCGGTAAATGACAGAAATCGGGCAGGCAACATGGCTAAGTCGGTCGCACCGAAGTAGGGTGTATAATCACCTGATCTAGAGTTTCATTCATTTCTAAAAATCTATTGTTGATGCTGTCCCATTCGGGAAACGGTTGCTGATCCCAACTGTTGGTGATATACATTCGATACACTCAAGCGAAATGAGTGGTCGGTCATGTGTGGCCGGGTTGCAAGATGTTCTTGTTGAACCCAGTGTATTCCTCTCTAGAGGTACATTAGCGAAAGGTGGTTCCATACCTTGTCATAGTTGGAAATCCATTACCCAATACGTGCTTGCGGTTTTGATTGTATACTATACATGTAGAACGTGAGATGAAAGCGTTTCTGCTAGATGATTATATATATATTGTGGCTGATAGACATTATTATAATATCAAAAGGTTTTGATATAAAGATATTTGGATTCTCATAAGGGAAAAACACGTTCCGTTATGCGGCGTGGTCTTATGAGATATCGTTTACTTGTTCGAACTGTTTTTAAACTGTTTTACTCACACCAGTCCCATGACTGACCCAGAGTTTACTTTGTTGTTTTCCCTAAACTCTTGGGTGCCTAAATTTGTACGGGCAGTCAAGTAGTCGGGATTTACAGATATACTGGAAGAGCTTGGAGCAGGAGGCTTCAGGATCATATAGCTATAGTTTATTTCCTCTGTGTTGTAAGTGCTATACTTTGATAATGATATGCATATTCAAGTACCAAGTTTGTATTTCAAAGTTATGTTATGAAATATATTTATTCGTTCCGCTGTGAGATTCGTGTTACTCTGATGTTGTGTTCTTCTTCTTTTTCTATTCTAATTTTCTATCTTATATTTCCTCACCCTCTAATTTCTTTCACTAATTACCAGGATTTTTCGATAGTTTGGTTATCGACGTCGTGCTTACGTCGATAACCAAAGTCGCTCAAAATCCGGGTCGTTACAGTTATTTTGAAGTATTAAGGGAAGTAGGGGTACATTGAGCATAGTAGGGGTAGATCGACAAATATGAAAGATGACGAATCGTTTGGATTGGGTGCTGCAAAAACCAATCCTTCGCAATAGTTAAAAATTAGGGGTCATAGTTGAAAGGAAGGGCTATTTAGAGAATTAGGGGTAGGATTAAAAAGAAGGGATTTTTTGAATTATTAAGAGAAGTAGGGGTAGATTAAGCACAGTAGGGGTAGCTCGACAAATGTATAAGATGATGAATCGTTTGATTTGAGTGCTACAAAAACCAACACTTCAAAGTAGTAAAAAGATAAGGGCAATTGTCGGATGTAAGGGATATTTAGAGAATTAGGGATAGTGTTAAGAAGAAGGGTTGTTTTGAAGTATTAAGAGAAGTAGGGGTAATTTAAGCATAGTAGGGCTAGATTGACAAATATGAAAGATGATGAATCGTTTGGATTGGGTGCTGCAGAAACCAACCCTTCACAGTAGTTAAAAAAAATGGGTAATTTTCGGAAGTAAAGGTTATTCAGAGAATTAGGGGTACGATTAAAAAGATGGGTTGTATTGAAGTATTAAGAGAACTAGGGGTAGTTCAAGCATAGGAGGGGCAGATCGACAAATATAAAAGATGATGAATACTTGGGATTGGGTGCTGCAAAAACCAACCCTTCACAATAGTAACAAAATATGGGTGATCGTTGGAAATAAGGGCTATTTAGAGAATTAGGTGTAGGATTTAAAAGAAGGACTGTTTTGAAGTATTGAGAGAAGTAGGGGTAGTTTAAGCATAGTGGGGGTGGATCGACAAATATGAAAATGATGAATCGTTTGGATTAGGTGCTGCAAAAACCAACCTTTCACAGTAGTTTAAAAATAGGGGTAAATGTTGGAAGTAAGGAATGGTTAGAGAATTAGGGGTATGATTAAAAAGAAGGGCTGTTTTGAAGTATTAAGAGAAGTAGGGGTAGTTTAAGCATAGGAGGGGTAGATCGACAAATATGAAAGATGATGAATCATTTGGATTAGGTGCTGCAAAAACCAACCGTTCAATGTAGTAAAAAGATAGGGCTAATTGTTGGAAGTGAAAGCTATTTAGAGAATTAGGGGTAAGATTTAAAATGACTTTTTCAAGTATTAAGAGAAGTAGGGGCAGTTTATGCATAGTAGGGGTAAACCGACAAATATGAAAGATGATGAACCATTTGGAGTGGGTGCTGCAAAAACCAACCCTTTAGAAAAGTTAGAAAATAGAGCTAATTGTTGGAAGTAAGGATTATTTAGACAATTATGGGTAGGATTAAAAAGAAGGGTTGTTTTGAAGTATTAAGAGAAGTAGCAGTCGTTTAAGCATAGGAGGGGTAGATCGACAAATATGAAAGATGATGAATCGTTTTGATTGGGTTCTACAAAAACCAACCCTTTACAGTAGTAAAAAGATAGGCGTAATTGTTGGTAGTAAAGGCTATTTAGAGAATTAAGGATAGGATTAAAAATAAGGGATGTTTGTGAAGTATTAACAGGAGTAGGGGTAGTTTAAGCACAGTAGGGGTAGATCGACAAATATGAAAGATGACGAATCATTTGGATTGGGTGCTGCAAAAACCAACCCTTCACAGTAGTTAAAAAGTAGGGGTAATTGTTGGAAGTAAGGGATATTTGGAGAAATAGGGGTAGGATTAAAAAGAAGGGCTGTTTTGAAGTATTAAGAGAAGTAGGGGTAGTTCAAGCATAGTAAGGGTAGATCAACAAATATGAAAGCTGACGGATCGTTTTGATTCGGTGCTGTAAAAACAAACACTTCATAGTAGTAAAAAGATAGGCATAATTGTTCAAAGTAAGGGCTATTTAGAGAATTACTGGTAGGATTAAAAAGAAGGGTTGTTTTGAAATATTAAGTGAAGTAGGGGTGCTTAAAGCATAGTAGGGGTAGATTGACAAATATTAAAGATGATGAATCATTTGGATTAAGTGCTGCAAAATCTAATCCTTCACAATAGTTAAAAAATAGGGGTAATTATAGGAAGGAAGTGTTATTTAGAGAATTAGGTGTAGGAATAAAAAGAAGGGTTGTTTTCAAGTACTAAGATAAGTAGGGGTTGTTTAAGAATAGTGTAGATCAACAAGTACGAAAGATGATGAACCGTTTGGATTAGGTGCTGCAAAAACAAATCATTCACAACAGTAAAAAGATTGGGGTAATTGTTGGAAGTAAGGGCTATTTACAGAATTAGGGGCAGGATTAAAAGAAGGACTGTTTTTAAGTATTAAGAGAAGTAGGGGTAGGCTAAGCATAGTAGGGGTAGATCGACAAATATGAAAGATGATGAATCATTTGGATTGGGTGCTACAAAAAAAAAACCCTTCACAAATGTTAAAAAATAGGTGTAATTGTTCGAAGTAAGGGCTATTTAGAGAATTAAGGGAAGGATTCAAAGAAGGGTTATTTTGAAGTATTATGGGAAGTAGGGGTACATTAAGCATAGTAGGGGTAGATCGAAAAATATGAAAGATGATGAATCGTTTGGATTAGGTGCTGCAAAAACCAATCCTTCGCAATAGTTAAAAAATAGGGGTAATAGTTGAAAGGAAGGGCTATTTAGAGAATTAGGGGTAGGATTAAAAAGAAGGGATTTTTTGAATTATTAAGAGAAGTAGGGGTAGATTAAGCATAGTAGGTGGTAGGTTGACAGATATTTAAGATGATGAATCGTTTGGTTTGAGCGCTGCTAAAACCAACCATTCAAAGTAGTAAAAAGATAGGGGTAGTTGTCGGATGTATGGGCTATTTAGAGAATTGGGGATAGTATTAAAAAGAAGTGTTGTTTTGAAGTATTACGAGAAGTAGGGGTAATTTAAGCATAGTTGGGCTAGATCGACAAATATGAAAGATGATGAATCGTTTGGATTGGGTGCTGCAAAAACCAACCCTTCGCAGTAATTAAAAAAAGGTGTAATTTTCGGAAGTAAAGGCTATACAGAGAATTAGGGGTATGATTAAAAATATGGGTTGTATTGAAGTATTAAGAGAACTAGGGGTAGTTCAAGCATAGGAGGGGCAGATCGACAAATATAAAAGATGATGAATACTTTGGATTGGGTGCTGCAAAAACCAACCCTTCACAATAGTAACAAAATATGGGTGATCGTTGGAAATAAGGGCTATTTAGAGAATTTGGTGTAGGATTTAAAAGAAGGACTGTTTTGAAGTATTGAGAGAAGTAGGGGTAGTTTAAGCATAGTAGGGTTGGATCGACAAATATGAAAATGATGAATCGTTTGGATTGGGTGCTGCAAAAACCAACCCTTCACAGTAGTTAAAAAATAGGGGTAAATGTTGGAAGTAAGGGATGATTAGAGAGTTAGGGGTACGACTAAAAAGAAGTCTGTTTTGAAGTATTAAGAGAAGTAGGGGTTGTTTAAGAATATGAGGGGTAGATCGACAAATATGAAAGATGATGAATCATTTGGATTAGGTGCTGCAAAAACCAACCGTTCAAAGTAGTAAAAAGATAGGGCTAATAGTTGGAAGTGAAGGCTATTTAGAGAATTAGGGGTAAGATTTAAAATGACTTTTTGAAGTATTAAGAGAAGTAGGGGTATTTTATGCATAGTAGGGGTAAACCGACAAATATGAAAGATGATGAACCATTTGTAGTGGGTGCTGCAAAAACCAACCATTCAGAAAAGTTAAAAAATAGGGGTAATTGTTGGAAGTAAGGATTATTTAGAGAATTACGGGTAGGATTAAAAAGAAGGGTTGTTTTGAAGTATTAAGAGAATTAGGGGTCGTTTAAGCATAGTAGGGGTAGATCGACAAATATTAAAGATGACGAATCATTTGTGTTGGATGCTGCAAAAACCCATCCTTCACAATAGTTAAAAAAATAGGGGTAATTGTTGGAAGGAAGGGCTATTTACAGAATTAGACGTAGGATTAAAAATAAGGGCTGTTGTAACATATCGTAATTTTAAATATTAAAATCAACAATTTTAAGAACACTTAATTTTTAGGAGAGGAATTAAGGGAAATGTGTTACGCCATTGCGTTCGTCTCGGAATTTTGTTTGGAATAGAGTCCAAGTTTTCGTAAATCGGATTTCGTATGAGGAAGATATGGCCCTCGGAAGTTTCAGGAATTTAAATAAATGAAAACAGCTCAGATTTAAATTCAAAATTCAAATGAAAACAAAGAAGCGGGCTGGGCGGGATTTTCCCGCCGTAGGCCAGGTCGACCAGGGGGTCGACCTCCCCTGATTTAGTCAGATCCGAGGCAGATTCGGGATTTTGCACCTGGACTTGTTTTCAAGACAGAATCTCTGGCTCCTAACCTATTTAAACACCCCCAAACCTCACTTTCTCTCCATACCAAACCATTGTAATGTTATGCTGCCTCAATCCTGATTAAAATAAGTCAAAGACAGTCCTTATGCTACTGGAATAGTTCATCTTCTTCTTAAAGCTTAGGAATTGCATGTCAGGATTCTAATACAAACGACTAACGAATTATTCTCTTCCCTAATCCATCGTTGTGATTAAAATTTCTTTCAGAAAATAATTAATAAATTTATTGTGATGAGTTGTAATTTGGGTTATAAGATTACGCCTATAGAATGATTGACCGTTATGATATTGTCTATTTTGTGAATATACGCTAGTTGTTGTCTTATGTGCATAGATTCATGATGTTGGTTCATACGTCTAAACACATATGCGAGATTTGATTCATTTTGTGACATTAATTTACATGTCTAAATCATATGCAAGTGTATATGTAAATCTTAGTTTACATGTTTAAATTATATATGCAAGTTTATATATATAAGTTTGGATGTGAATCATATGCTAGTTTATATGTAAGTTTTTATGTGAATCATATGTAAGTCTTAGTTTACATGTCTAAATCGCATAAGCAAGTTTAATAAAAGTTTGTATGTAGATCATATGCAAGTTTATGCGAAAACCATGTTCATGCAAGTTCATCTTTATGTGTATAGGATCTATGCAAATCATAACTTATATAATTTGATCCATGCCAGTTTGTAGTTTATGCAAATTATGCCTATTGCCTATGCAAGTTATTGATTATGCAAATTTATGATTATATAAATTATAACCATGCAAGTTTTGATCTATGCTAGCCAATTCTTATTTGCAAGTTAGATCTATTTTATGTGTTATGCAAGCTGTGATGTTTCTTTTCTTTTTATGAGTTGGACTATTTGCGGGTCTAACATATTTCATATTAAACGTACGAACGACGTGGGGACAATGGGAAAATATTAAATATTAATATTGTGAAATGGGCATATAATGGCTTTAAAGGCATATAATTAATTTGAGACATTAATTGGTATAATTTATATACCTGAAAATTATGGACATAAATTAAGTGACAATTATGGACATGGATTAAAATTGGAAGTTATTGACAATTTGAAATAGGGATATTAATTAAAATTGGGGTTGAATAATAATGTGTAATAATAAATTCCTAAGACAAGAGGTTAGATTCGTTTGTGGTATAAGTCTGCCCGGACCCGCCCGGCAAATCCAGCAATCACAAACGGTAGTCTAAAGTGAGAGGTCAAAGGCATAAATTAAATGCGTAATAAATCCCTAAGACACGAGGTTAGACTCGTTTGTGGTATAAGACTGCCCAGACCCGCCGGGCACATCCAGCAACCGCAAACGGCAGTCTAATGTGAGAGGTCGTAGGCATTATTAAAAGATTCTTAGACACGAGGTTAAGTCTGCCTTGTGGTGGATGTCTGCCCGGAACCGCTCGGGATATCCAGCGGCCACAAGAAATCGACTTAACGTGAGAGGTTTGTGCATTAATAATTAATTAATGCTAATCAAAGACGAATATGAATGACAAACAGAAGTTTGCTTGAGTTAAGTAATTCTCTAAGTACCAATCTGATGTTGATTTCGGTCATCGCGGTTGATACTTAGGGAGTTATTTTCTTAACCAATGTAAATGTGAACTAAGATGTATTTAATCATAAATTAAGTAAAACATGTTATACGATATATATATATATATATGGTACGTATATCACGATAAGCGGATAGGGTTAAGACCAGCTTAACCAATAATCTGATAAGTGGATAGGGTTAAAACCAGCTTAACAAATAATCCGATAAGTAGGTAGGGTTAAGACTAGCTTAACCAATAATCTGAAAAGTAGGTACGGTTAAAATCAGCTTAACCAATAATATATAAGTGGATAGGGTTAAGACCAGCTTGACCATTAATCTGATAAGTAGGTAGGGTTAAGACCAGCTTAACCAATAATATATATTAATTTGATAAGTGGGTAGGGTTAACACCAGCTTAACCAATAATATATAACTGGATAGGGTTAAGACAAACTTAACCAATGATACATATTGATCTGATAAGTTGATAGGGTTAAGACCAACTTAGCCAATAATATATAAGTTGATAGGATTAAGACCAACTTAACCAATAATATATAAGTGTATAGGGTTAAGACCAGCTTAACCAATAATATATATATTGATCTGGTAAGCGGATAGGGTTAAGACAAGCTTAACCAATAACACATGTTGATTTGATAAGTGTGTAACATGGGTGACATGTGAGATATAATTATAAACACTTAACCAAGTTGAAACATGTAAGAAGACATGAATAAGTGGTGGTTAAGTGGGAAATCATTATGGGGACAAAGCATAGGTGGAAAGCTTGGGTTAAGTGTCGGGACCCTTTTCAACCAGTAACCCATTTAGTATCTAAGTGAGCTCGATCTAGATCGAGGACGGGACACGCTTACTAGGTTTTATTGTAAGAGGTCAAAATGTGTTAGAGGTGGCAACGAATGTCCAATGCGGTAATGTGCGTGTGTCAGCCCGGGCTGGTAGATAAGACGTTGTTGCATCGTGTAGGTATAAGCCGTGCATCGTTAGTGTTATCGGGTTGCCACTTTATGGAGTGATACACCTCACTGTGTGGCCAACACGAGTGTCTACGAGCTAGGGAGCTGATCGAATGGGGATGGTAGTGGGTATGACTAGCGGAAATAGGAGCAGGCGGCACCTATGAAGACAGCTAGGAGTACAACTACTATACTATGAATAAATGTTGTAATTAAAATGGGGAGGGTAGTGGGTACAACTAGTGGAGATCGGATCAGGCGACACCTATGAAGACAGCTAGGGGTACACGAAACTACCATTATTATTATTTTGTTCAGTCGGAGGGATCAACTTTAAGGGTGACTAGCATTGGTGCAGTATAGTTATTATCCTATAGTGATTAGGAACGCAATTAACGTTATCTTATTCCTCTTGTTGGTTTTGTCATTTCCATTTGTTTCACAGTCATTCCTTGTTTTACCAGTTTATGCCATATCCTAATTACTTTAATAATTATATTGTTAAAGTTATTGGACTCGCCAGACTTTATGTCTGGCCCCCTTTGTTTTCGCCTCTTTCCTCCCTTTCCCCCCTAGGTTCTCAGGGTAGGACTAGTGCTAGTGGGTCTTGATCTCTCTCTTTTGGAAGTGCTTGGATTACTGAAAGTAAAGTTAAGCTTATCTCTTCTATGACTACTTATGTTGGGGTTATGCTTTTTAATTTATGTACTCAGAAAACAATTGGTCATGATGGATATTAAGTGTACTTGGTTTTTGATGTTGTTGTAAACAAACTATTTCTCCGCTGCAATAAAAGTTGTTTTAAAATTTTCAAGTACCAATATATGTATCTGTCTTGTTATATTCCATTGTATACACCAATAATACTCCATGAAAGTTAATGCATTCCCTTTGAGAGTGACATTAATGGACGTGGGGTGTTACACGTGGTATCAGAGCTGAAGGTTACCAGAACAGATAAGAGTTTTTGAAAAACTTCTTTCAAAAGCATTATTATAAAGAAATACTTTCAAAAATATGTTTTAAGGAGAGTTTTTTTAAGACAAAAGTTTATTTTTAAAAAACATAACCCCCAAGAGCCATATATCCTTCCTTCGATTCTTCGTTTTAAATCTCTTCCTCTTTCCTTTTTGAATTTCTTCCTCCACATATAGACGCTTTTTCTAAGATATCTAAGAACTTCCGTACAGTGTGCGGAAACCGCTTTATGGGACTGGGACGTTTGTCAAAGCTAGAAGGAAGTGGAGGACTTGTTGGTACCTTTAAGATAGACGATGGCAGGAAGGTTCAATTAGCTTCTTGGTTAATGATGGACGAAACCTCATTTTGGTAGTAGGTCACGAATGGAGAATATGTAGGAGAGACAAGGATAGGACACACGATAATAAAGTAGATCCAAAGAAAGGCGGTAATGATAACAAGGGGCCAAGAGACAAGGAAGGTCCACACTTGTAAAATACCTGACTACTTAAATAAAGACGTTAGAAAAAAAGAAGAAGACTAGTTGCTATCGTTATGGAGAAACAGGACATCTCATTAAGATCGTCCAAAGAAGCAAAAGGCTAAGGTAAGGACAAAGTACAAGATCTTCTAGAGGGCAGACGTATTCCCTTACAGCTGGCATACCTGATAGAGGTAGAAATATCTTGGTTGGAAGTTTGGTTTTTCTTTTTGATCATCCTGTTCGAACCTTGTTTGAATTCTGGCGCTTCACACTCGTTTGTATCTGCTTCGTTTGTTGAAACACTACACCTAAATACTAGTCTAGTTACGGATCCCATAGTAGTCTCAAATCCTATTGGTGGTTCGGCTCATCTTTCAATGATTTATCGGGATTTGAGAGTGTCCGACGTTGGGTTTGAATGCAATGCCTTCGTTCTTGGCTTCATTGGCTACGGCTTGATTCTAGGCATAGGATTGGCTAACCAGATACGGTGCCATCGTAGATCATAAAAGAAGGGTAGTTGGATTGTTGACTCGTTGTGGAAAGACCCTTGATATTTTTTTTATTGACCCTAGAGGTCCGGTGATTCTTAGCTACCTAGTATCTCTTGACGCGTCCAACGATGATTTGGAATCTGTTCGTGTGGTCTGTAAATATGGTGACGCCTTCGATGAAGTTCAGGGTTTACCCCCGAGGAGTGAGATAGACTTTCGTATATACCTTGTAGATAACGCAAAGCCAGTTGCATTATCGGTGTGCCACATGGCTCTGAGAGAGAGAAGAGAACTCAGTAAGCAAGTAAAGGAGTTGCTTGATAAGGGGTTCATAAGAAGAAGCATTTCAGAATGGGGTGCTCCGGTTTTTTTTGCTACAAAGGGCTAATGGTTCAATTAGATTATGCATGGACTATAGAGAGCTGAATAAGCTCACAATGAAGAACAGACACCCATTGCCGAGGATAGATGATTTATTCGATCAGTTTGTTGGTGCGTCAGTTTTCTCGCAGCTGGATTTGGCCATAGGATTTCACCAGCTAAGGGTGGCTGAAGACAGCATAGATAAGACTGCATTTGGAACTCCTGACGGTTTCTTCGAGTGGCTCGTCATGCCTTTTGGTTTGACGAATGCACCAGCATAATTCGTTGACTTAATGAGTAGGGTGTTTATGGAGTTTCTAAAGAAAGTTTATGGTAGTCTTTGTGGATGATATCTTGATTTTCTCTAGATGCGAGGAAGAGCATGCACTACATCTTAGGGAAGTCTTAGAGACCCTACGAGAGCATTAACTCAAAGCTAAGTTCTCCAAATGTCATTTTTGGAGGAAAGAAGTGAGGTTCTTAGGACACGTGGTCTCTAAGGAAGGGAAAGCTGTGGATCCCACAAAGGTGGTGGCAATCCAAGATTGGAAGATTCCTAAGATCGCAACAGAAGTAAGAAGCTTTTTAGGGCTGGCCAGCTATTATAGGAAGTTCATTAAGGACTTCGTGAAGATATCAACCCCACATACTCGGTTAACAAAGTAGAACATCACTTTAGCTTGGGATGTTGACTGTGACGATGCTTTCCAACATTTGAAGAGGCTTTGACGACAGCTCTAGTTTTAGTTTTGGCAGATGGAAGTAAGCTATTCACAGTTATATCGTTGCTTGCGGGACAGGGCTTGGAGCAATTTTCAATGCAAGAGGAAAAGGTGATATGCAAAAGGCAGCAAGTACGAGCATCGCTTATCATCCACAGATGGATGGATAGACAGAAAGGGGTGAATAAAATCCTTGAAGATCTTTTGAGGTTATGTATCCTAGATTTCGGAGGGACATGAGAAGAGGCAATGAGCTTAGTGGTGTTCACGATGTGTTTCACGTGTCACATTGGCGGAAGGATTTACATGATATCGCGGAAGTAGTAGAGCCGAGCAGGCTTAGAGAAGTGGAAGTGGAGTGAGATGCCCCGATTAGATGAGCCCCTACATGCATCCTTGGATCGAAGGTCATAAAGCTACGCAACAGAGAGGTTAAGTTGGTCAAGGTGCAATGGGGAAATGGTCAAGGAAATGCGACTTGAGAAACGGAAGACTAGATGCGTACGCTGTACCTATTCCTTTTTGATGGTATGTTTTTAACTTCTCCTTTTTCTACCACTTTGTTTATGCTTGTCCTATCTTTTAGTATGTCTTCGCAATTGTATCTTCGATCTTTAGTTAGGAAAAATCCTATGTTTGTGAACATGTGTTTTAGACATGTTATGTTTGGTGGATGCAAATGGATGCAAGTGGTTGCTAGTGGTTGCTCGTGGATGCATGTACACACACATTAGGCACTAGATCGGCTCAATCACTTTCATATTGCATATAAATATGTGTGCATATTTGAATTATGGATGTATAATGGTTGTGTTATCATATGGATGCTGCATTTAGATGAATGATAGTGCACACATGTAGAAATAATATGTATCGTTAGGATTCTTTTGCATACATAATGGATGCATGGCACTATCATGATTTGCATTAAGGAGATCAACTAAATCAGTAGACCACCTGATTTTGCATTGGATAAGGAACATATACACACACTTTTTGCATATGTTCATACGGCATTAGAAATCTTGTAAGGACAATGGATGCCTGTGTTTGATGGTTTAGTAAATCGATGATTGGATATACATTCTCCTAAACTTGGAGATTTCGGGGGTGAAATCCTTTAAGGAGGGGAGAATGTAACACCCCGTAATTTTAAATATTAAAATTAACAATTTTAAGAACACTTAATTTTTAGGAGAGGAATTAAGGGAAATGGTATACGCCATTGCGTTCTGTTAGATCGAAATTTGGACCTAACACCCAAGTTATTATGAACAGTAGAGAATTTCGAATGAAGAACAAGGAAAAAGAAAATAACACTCAGAATTTATAGTGGTTCGGCGTTAACGAGCCTACGTCCACTTTATTTTTTATTGATTATGCTTTAGAAGCTAATACCACAATGGTTTCTCTCAATATTTCAGTAGTTTGACAACAATGGCGGATTCAGTACTCAATATTGCCAAAAGGCTCCCAAAAAATGCCAAGCTCTGGGCTATTTATAGCTGATTTTGCCAGGCGGATCGTGGACACGTGGCACGAATCCAGAGAACCTCGGGTCGGATCGCCGCCGTTGGAGAAATGGTCAAATTAGCCGTTGTGGACAGGTGTCGTGATTTGCTTGAACATCGGATCGTGCAGATGGGGGAGAATCGGTCCAAGTGACGGTTAGGGACACGCGTCACCAGACCCGTGCGATTCGGATCGCTGAAGACTAGCTCGTGCTTGAACAGGTCAGAGGGTTCGCCATGCACCAGGAGATCGGATCGGTTCGCTTGGGATAACAACGTGAGTTTGGATCGGATCGTCCGGTTGTATCGTTCGCTAATGAGAAGGGGCGATCCGATATTGGGCGAGACGATGGTATGCGAATCGATCTTGGGCGAGACGATGGTGCGCGAATCGATCTTGGGCGAGACGATGGTGCGCTATCCATTCCTTCATGTTCTTAGATACTATGGTTTCCTGCTTTCCTCTTACGAATGATCCTGGGTGGCTTGGTCAAAAAGCGAGCCAACATTTTGCCCCCTCGAAGTATGTTTTATCGATGATGGAACATGCTTCTAAGATTCTCATTTACCTTCTCCTGAAGGGACGTAAATCAACAGTCGCATTGGTTCAAATCGACACATGTATGAATCGGATCGCCATAGGGCGACACGGTACGATTTGGTCATCTGCTCGTCTCGTGCCGAGTACCTAGGCCTTTGTGAGAAACGGGGCGTATTTTCCTTCGAGCCGTGTCGGGCTTTGAGTTTTGTGGGCCATCGTTTCAAAGCGGTCCGCGGGCTTCTATGCGATTCCATCTTCGGATCGTGGCCTGCATGGTGCTTCGTGGACCGAATAAGACAAAGAAGGGGAGACAAACGGTCACCTTCTTTGCCTATATAAGCCGACCCCCTCCCCTTCATTCTCCTTCTTTCTTTTCTACCGAATCGTTTCGCCTACATTATCCAGGAGCGAACCCAAATCTTTTGACCCTTCGAAAATCCAAGCATTCTTTCAATCCTCAGAAAGGTAACTCCACTAAAAGTATTCTTATTTGCGAACGACGCTCTTCCACGAACTTTCTTGACTGGAAACGGTGAGAATTCGTGCTTTTCTGACGAGATCATCAAAATGCCATGGCCAAGTGACGTAGAGCTCGGAGTTCGAAGAAGGAAAGGAGAGGTGGAAAACGGAGGAGGAAGAAGAAGACAGAAGGCCGTTTCGGTTCGTGGTCAAAGATGGAAGACGAACGCGAGTGGCGAGACGACAGATCGAGGTGGCCACGAAGGGACGGATCGTGGGAGTCGCAACGGTTCATGAAGGGGCGATCCCTTCATCCGGCGATTCGATGGGGGGCGATTCCTAAGCTCCGCGAGTCGAAGAGGGGGGGCGATCCCTTTACTTTGCGATCCGTCCTACAGCTAACGATACGAAGAAATTTCAGACTTTAATCAACGTCTTGTCACCATAAACCTTTGAACAGTTAGGCTAGAACCGCGACGTTGGACTTTCTGGACTAAATGACCTCATGATTTGACTGCATATGACGACTAACGACTTCTGATAACCTTGACTGCTTTCATGCTTTATTATTATTTTTAATAATGCGCACACACAAGCACACACACCGGCTCTTGCACACACGGGGGACGGGTAGTGTTAATCTTATTGTTCATATTTTCTCGTCCTAGCAGCAATGTCGAACGATCACTCTTCCTCAAGATCTGTAGCGGAAGCGGAATCCGAGACTCCTGAACAGTATAATCCTCAAATTCCTCCAATCAATCCGGGAGGTGAAGATTCTGGATCTGAGTATGAAGCCACAGAATCAGATCCGACAGAAAGTACTTCATCCAGCAACAACTCTGAGTCTGACGAGCGAGCTCCGGACGAAATCCCAGGCGCAGTCGGGATAGATAAATTCTATGATTCTTTAGCGTCCAAGCTTGACGAGATAAAACTCAAGAGAATCTGCTTAAGACACGGCATTCCTTGGGACGATGTCCTGACACCCGAAAGCGAAGATAGACCCCATCTAGCACCGGAAGGGTATATGGCGATTAGTCGAACAATGTGTCTGGTAGGAGCTATCCCTCCATTCCCTCCGATTACCATCGAGACTTTAAGACGGCTGGGCATCGCTCCGATGCAGCTCCATCCAAACGCCTACGCATCGTTATACACCTTGTACATTGCATATGCGGAGATCTTACATGCCGAACTTAAATTTAGAGATTTGACGTTCTTCTTTCTTTTCAAGCACCGTTCTTCGGCAACTCCAAACTTCTCCTTCTTTGAGTCGGTGGCGAATAGGAAGGTCTTATACGATGGGTACAGCAATATAGGGGATCCCAAATCAGACTCGTTTTATATCAAGAGACAGGCCGAATGCTCATGAAGATGGCTTAAATCAAGTAAGCTTCGATCATATAATCGAATATCTTGCTCGAGGAGTCTAAGTACTAATATTCTTCCGCTTTTTCCTTCGTTTCGAACAGATCATGTCTTCCCGAAAACGGAGGGGACTCTATACAGCAATCGGTTAGCCATTCTTTCACAAAGCAGATCCGACTTTCTAAGGATCAAAAAATGCATTACTGATGACAATCTCCATAAGCATCGCCTCCTAGACAGAAGATTTGGACTTGGCACCGGCGGCAAACCCTATAAGTACTTGCCCCCAGCAGAGGGAGAGGGAACTTCACAAGCGGTAGGAACAACTAAATTTCGCAAAAGTCCTTCTCCGATAGTCATCCAAGACGACGAAGACTTGAATATATACAGAGGGGACGAGTCCCGTGGTGATGTGTCGAAGAAAATCCCTACCTCTGCCCCAATGGAAACTGTTGGCGATGACGACTTGACAGAAGAACAGTTATTTGACGAGCTGAATAAAATCCCTTTACCCGATATCGAATATACAGAAAAAGACTTCGGCGAGGAGCCTTTCTTTTCTGCTCCCGAACAGGCGATTGCTTCAACAATGGAACGGGAAACGGGTCAGATGAGCCTGTCTCCAGGCCCGGGTCTGTTAGGGGGAATTATATGGGATGCACACCTCACACACACTACCTGACCTTGCACTATTATATCGTGAATATTCAAAGTTATAATATGCTCTTCTTTTCTTTTTACAGGAGCGATGTCCCGCAGGAAATCTTACTCATATCCTTCTCTTCGTGAGGGAACACCTAGCCTACGCCCGGATACAGAGCGCCCACGCGGTCCTCCTCATAGGCCGAGTTCCTCGCAACCTCGATCTCCACCCAAATCAACCTCTACCAGGCCTTCGAGTCATCGGACCATTCCGACCGGGGGAAAGCAACTTCCAAAAGAGTTGACTCCTCCAAAGAGTGCGCCTTCCCACAGTCGGTCGTCCAAAAGGCGTCACGAATCCAAAGATAGGGACAGAGATTCATCGAAAGAAACTGAGCAAGAAAGAAGTGACATTGTCCCCACCAGCCAACCAGAGTTAGCTGCCCCCGGTTCACGGGATTACGTCCATGGTCCCGAGATCCAAGGTAGGCTGGAAAAGCTACGGGAACAATTTCCAGGCATATTCTTTGATAGGATGGTCTTTGTTCCTGCCTTCGAACCGGTTCCTAAAAACTGGGATAGTGAAGTTATCGGGCACATTCATCATGTGGCCAAGCAGTACGAGATGATGAAAAAGCATGCCGTTAACCTTTCTGAAGTCATCCGGACACTTGAAATAGAAGCGCACAGATATAAAGCAAAACTCGAAAATAATGAAAGGGCTAGGACGAAATTGGATAAGGATCTGGAAGACGCTCAGGCCCAGCTTGCTCTAGCACGGAGGGACTCTGCAAATTATAAGACTGAATTGGAAAATGCCAAGCAGCGCTTTCATTCAGAACTGGATTCCAATAGCCAAGAAAAGATGTCTTTAAAAAAGGAGGTTGAAGATCTCAAGATGGCCAATATCGAGTTGAAAACAGCACGAGATCATTTCGAAGCTGAGAAGGCTGCTTGGGAGGCGGAAAAAGCGAGCTTGAAAGAAAGTTTAGCCCTGGCAAAAGAATAAACGGTGATTTTGAACGACCAGGTTTCAGATGCGGAAAGGAGGGCAGCCCTAGCCGAAAAGAACGTTGAAAGTGCCCTCGAATTGGCCACTGCTTCTAACAACAAGCTCCTCGAAAGGGAGAAAGAAATCGAGGGGTTTGAGGAGATGATTTTTGATTTCCTTGGCCAGGTTCTCAAAACTCGCAATATCTCATGGATCCCGGATTATCATGTTACTTTGGCCAACTTATGGGATGCCATTGTGGAAGGCGAAAAACATAGACTGGGGGTCGAAGAGATCAATGAGGATGAATTGATGAAGAGCATCCTAAGAGACAACGAGCCTGAGGACCTGGCGGAGGGTCGTCGCCTAATCCTGGCGGAAATGGAAAAGGAGAGAACCTTGGCTAAAGGTAAAAGAAAAATTGACGAAGGTTCCAGTTCCGCCGCGAAACCTAAAACTTCCGGAGTCGAGGAGTACCATCCTGATGATCCGCTAATCCCTTTGGGCCTAACTCCCGTGGTTGTTGGAGCATCCGGAACTACTCAGGAGGGAGGATCTGCTGAAGGTATCTCTCTCCTTTCCCCGCAATTTGTTAAAGCAATTACGAATTGTCGTCGTCTGGCAGGACAACCAATTGAGTTAGTAATGTGTGTCTCTCATAATGCAGGTAGTGAGCCCATTGATAAGGGTGTTGAAAAATAGAGAGAAGTGGAGAAGGAGGCTGTCCTGCCGGGTGCTGGTACCGATGACTCAGAGCGGGTCGAGGTCACAACAGTAGAAGGAAGCATCCCGGCAGCTAGCACCGATGTTCCCAAGGATGCCGAGACCATCGAAGCTTTAAAAGACATGGATGGTCACCACATGGATTGGTCATGATGGATATTAAGTGTACTTGGTTTTTGATGTTGTTGTAAACAAACTATTTCTCCGCTGCAATAAAAGTTGTTTTAAAATTTTCAAGTACCAATATATGTATCTGTCTTGTTATATTCCATTGTATACACCAATAATACTCCATGAAAGTTAATGCATTCCCTTTGAGAGTGACATTAATGGACGTGGGGTGTTACACGTGGTATCAGAGCTAAAGGTTACCAGAACAGATAAGAGTTTTTGAAAAAATTCTTTCAAAAGCATTATTATAAAGAAATACTTTCAAACATATGTTTTAAGGAGAGTTTTTTTAAGACAAAAGTTTATTTTTAAAAAACATAACCCCCAAGAGCCATATATCCTTCCTTCGATTCTTCGTTTTAAATCTCTTCCTCTTTCCTTTTTGAATTTCTTCCTCCACATATAGACGCTTTTTCTAAGATATCTAAGAACTTCCGTACAGTGGGCGGAAACCGCTTTATGGGACTGGGACGTTTGTCAAAGCTATAAGGAAGAGGAGGACTTGTTGGTACCTTTAAGATAGACGATGGCAGGAAGGTTCAATTAGCTTCTTGGTTAATGATGGACGAAACCTCATTTTGGTAGTAGGTCACGAATGGAGAATATGTAGGAGAGACAAGGATAAGACACACGATAATAAAGTAGATCCAAAGAAAGGCGGTAATGATAACAAGGGGCCAAGAGAAAAGGAAGGTCCACACTTGTAAAATACCTGACTACTTAAATAAAGACGTTAGAAAAGAAGAAGAAGAGTAGTTGCTGTCGTTACGGAGAAACAGGACACTCATTAAGATCGTGCAAAGAAGCAAAAGGCTAAGGTAAGGACAAAGTACAAGATCTTCTAGAGGGCAGACGCATTCCCTCACAGCTGGCATACCTGATAGAGGTAGAAATATCTTGGTTGGAAGTTTGGTTTTTCTTTTTGATCATCTTGTTCGAACCTTGTTTGAATTCTGGTGCTTCACACTCGTTTGTATCTGCTTCGTTTGTTGAAACACTACACCTAAATACTAGTCTAGTTACGGATCCCATAGTAGTCTCAAATCCTATTGGTGGTTCGGCTCATCTTTCAATGATTTATCGGGATTTGAGAGTGTCCGACGTTGGGTTTGAATGCAATGCCTTCGTTCTTGGCTTCATTGGCTACGGCTTGATTCTAGGCATAGGATTGGCTAACCAGATACGGTGCCATCGTAGATCATAAAAGAAGGGTAGTTGGATTGTTGACTCGTTGTGGAAAGACCCTTGATATTTTTTTTATTGACCCTAGAGGTCTGGTGATTCTTAGCTACCTAGTATCTCTTGACGCGTCCAACGATGATTTGGAATCTGTTCGTGTGGTCTGTAAATATGGTGACGCCTTCGATGAAGTTCAGGGTTTACCCCCGAGGAGTGAGATAGACTTTCGTATATACCTTGTAGATAACGCAAAGCCAGTTGCATTATCGGTGTGCCACATGGCTCTGAGAGAGAGAAGAGAACTCAGTAAGCAAGTAAAGGAGTTGCTTGATAAGGGGTTCATAAGAAGAAGCATTTCAGAATGGGGTGCTCCGGTTTTTTTTTGCTACAAAGGGCTAATGGTTCAATTAGATTATGCATGGACTATAGAGAGCTGAATAAGCTCACAATGAAGAACAGACACCCATTGCCGAGGATAGATGATTTATTCGATCAGTTTGTTGGTGCGTCAGTTTTCTCGCAGCTGGATTTGGCCATAGGATTTCACCAGCTAAGGGTGGCTGAAGACAGCATAGATAAGACTGCATTTGGAACTCCTGACGGTTTCTTCGAGTAGCTCGTCATGCCTTTTGGTTTGACGAATGCACCAGCATAATTCGTTGACTTAATGAGTAGGGTGTTTAGGGAGTTTCTAAACAAGTTTATGGTAGTCTTGGTGGATGATATCTTGATTTTCTCTAGATGCGAGGAAGAGCATGCCCTACATCTTAGGGAAGTCTTAGAGACCCTACGAGCGCATTAACTCAAAGCTAAGTTCTCCAAATGTCATTTTTGGAGGAAAGAAGTGAGGTTCTTAGGAAACGTGGTCTCTAAGGAAGGGAAAGCTGTGGATCCCACAAAGGTGGTGGCAATCCAAGATTGGAAGATTCCTAAGAACGCAACAGAAGTAAGAAGCTTTTTAGGGCTGGCCAGCTATTATAGGAAGTTCATTAAGGACTTCATGAAGATATCAACCCCATATACTCGGTTAACAAAGTAGAACATCACTTTAGCTTGGGATGTTGACTGTGACGATGCTTTCCAACATTTGAAGAGGCTTTGACGACAGCTCCAGTTTTAGTTTTGGCAGATGGAAGTAAGCTATTCACAGTTATATCGGTGCTTGCGGGACAGGGCTTGGAGCAATTTTCAATGCAAGAGGAAAAGGTGATATGCAAAAGGCAGCAAGTACGAGCATCGCTTATCATCCGCAGACGGATGGACAGACAGAAAGGGATGAATAAAATCCTTGAAGATCTTTTGAGGTTATGTATCCTAGATTTCGGAGGGACATGAGAAGAGGCAACAAGCTTAGTGGTGTTCACGATGTGTTTCACGTGTCACATTGGCGGAAGGATTTACAAGATATCGCGAAAGTAGTAGAGCCGAGCAGGCTTAGAGAAGTGGAAGTGGAGTGAGATGCCCCGATTAGATGAGCCCCTACATGCATCCTTGGATCGAAGGTCATAAAGCTACGCAACAGAGAGGTTAAGTTGGTCAAGGTGCAATGGGGAAATGGTCAAGGAAATGCGACTTGAGAAACGGAAGACTAGATGCGTACGCTGTACCTATTCCTTTTTGATGATATGTTTTTAACTTCTCCTTTTTCTACCACTTTGTTTATGCTTGTCCTATCTTTTAGTATGTCTTCGTAATTGTATCTTCGATCTTTAGTTAGGAAAAATCCTATGTTTGTAAACATGTGTTTTAGACATGTTATGTTTGGTGGATGCAAATGGATGCAAGTGGTTGCTAGTGGTTGCTCGTGGATGCATGTACACACACATTAGGCACTAGATCGGCTCAATCACTTTCATATTGCATATAAATATGTGTGCATATTTGAATTATGGATGTATAATGGTTGTGTTATCATATGGATGCTGCATTTAGATGAATGATAGTGCACACATGTAGAAATAATATGTATCGTTAGGATTCTTTTGCATACATAATGGATGCATGGCACTATCATGATTTGCATTAAGGAGATCAACTAAATCAGTAGACCACCTGATTTTGCATTGGATAAGGAACATATACACACACTTTTTGCATATGTTCATACGGCATTAGAAATCTTGTAAGGACAATGGATGCCTGTGTTTGATGGTTTAGTAAATCGATGATTGGATATACATTCTCCTAAACTTGGAGATTTCGGGGGTGAAATCCTTTAAGGAGGGGAGAATGTAACACCCCATAATTTTAAATATTAAAATTAACAATTTTAAGAACACTTAATTTTTAGGAGAGGAATTAAGGGAAATGGTTTACGCCATTGCGTTCTGTTAGATCGAAATTTGGACCTAACACCCAAGTTATTATGAACAGTAGAGAATTTCGAATGAAGAACAAGGAAAAAGAAAATAACACTCAGAATTAATAGTGGTTCGGCGTTAACGAGCCTACGTCCACTTTATTTTTTATTGATTATGCTTTAGAAGCTAATACCACAATGGTTTCTCTCAATATTTCAGTAGTTTGACAACAATGGCGGATTCAGTACTCAATATTGCCAAAAGGCTCCCAAAAAATGCCAAGCTCTGGCTATTTATAGCTGATTTTGCCAGGCGGATCGTGGACACGTGGCACGAATCCCGAGAACCTCGGGTCGGATCGCCGCCGTTGGAGAAATGGTCAAATTAGCCGTTGTGGACAGGTGTCGTGATTTGCTTGAACATCGGATCGTGCAGATGGGGAAGAATCGGTCCAAGTGACGGTTAGGGACACGCGTCGCCAGACCCGTGCGATTCGGATCGCTGAAGACTAGCTCGTGCTTGAACAGGTCAGAGGGTTCGCCATGAACCAGGAGATCGGATCGGTTCGCTTGGGATAACAACGTGAGTTTGGATCGGATCGTCCGGTTGTATCGTTCGCTAATGAGAAGGGGCGATCCGATATTGGGCGAGACGATGGTACGCGAATCGATCTTGGGCGAGAAGATGGTGCGCGAATCGATCTTGGGCGAGACGATGGTGCGCGATCCATTCCTTCATGTTCTTAGATACTGTGGTTTCCTGCTTTCCTCTTACGAATGATCCTGGGTGGCTTGGTCAAAAAGTGAGCCAACATTTTGCCCCCTCGAAGTATGTTTTATCGATGATGGAACATGCTTCGAAGATTCTCATTTACCTTCTCCTGAAGGGACGTAAATCAACAGTCGCATTGGTTCAAATCGACACATGTATGAATCGTATCGCCATAGGGCGACACGGTCCGATTTGGTCATCTGCTCGTCTCGTGCCGAGTACCTAGGCCTTTGTGCGAAACGGGGCGTATTTTCCTTCGAGCCGTGTCGGGCTTTGAGTTTTGTGGGCCATCGTTTCAAAGCGGTCTGCGGGCTTCTATGCGATTCCATCTTCGGATCGTGGCCTGCATGGTGCTTCGTGGACCGAATAAGACAAAGAAGGGGAGACAAACGGTCACCTTCTTTGCCTATATAAGCCGACCCCCTCCCCTTCATTCTCCTTCTTTCTTTTCTACCGAATCGTTTCGCCTACATTATCCAGCAGCGAACCCAAATCTTTTGACCCTTCGAAAATCCAAGCATTCTTTCAATCCTCAGAAAGGTAACTCCACTAAAAGTATTCTTATTTGCGAACGACGCTCTTCCACGAACTTTCTTGACTGGAAACGGTGAGAATTCGTGCTTTTCTTACGAGATCATCAAAATGCCATGGCCAAGTGACGTAGAGCTCGGAGTTCGAAGAAGGAAAGGAGAGGAGGAAAACGGAGGAGGAAGAAGAAGAAGACAGAAGGCCGTTTCGGTTCGTGGTCAAAGATGGAAGACGAACGCGAGTGGCGAGACGACAGATCGAGGTGGCCACGAAGGGACGGATCGTGGGAGTCGCAACGGTTCATGAAGGGGCGATCCCTTCATCCGGCGATTCGATGGGGGGCGATTCCTATGCTCCGCGAGTCGAAGAGGGGGGCGATCCCTTTACTTTGCGATCCGTCCTACAGCTAACGATACGAAGAAATTTCAGACTTTAATCAACGTCTTGTCACCATAAAACTTTGAACAGTTTGGCTAGAACCGCGACGTTGGACTTTCTGGACTAAATGACCTCATGATTTGACTGCATATGACGACTAACGACTTCTGATAACCTTGACTGCTTTCATGCTTTATTATTATTTGTAATAATGCGCACACACAAGCACACACACCGGCACTTGCACACACGGGGGACGGGTAGTGTTAATCTTATTGTTCATATTTTCTCGTCCTAGCAGCAATGTCGAACGATCACTCTTCCTCAAGATCTGTAGCGGAAGCGGAATCCGAGACTCCTGAACAGTATAATCCTCAAATTCCTCCAATCAATCCGGGAGGTGAAGATTCTGGATCTGAGTATGAAGCCACAGAATCAGATCCGACAGAAAGTACTTCATCCAGCAACAACTCTGAGTCTGACGAGCGAGCTCCGGACGAAATCCCAGGCGCAGTCAGGATAGATAAATTCTCTGATTCTTTAGCGTCCAAGCTTGACGAGATAAAATTCAAGAGAATCTGCTTAAGACACGACATTCCTTGGGACGATGTCCTGACACCCGGAAGCGATGATAGACCCCATCTAGCACCGGAAGGGTATATGGCGATTAGTCGAACAATGTGTCTAGTAGGAGCTATCCCTCCGTTCCCTCCGATTACCATCGAGACTTTAAGACGGCTGGGCATCGCTCCGATGCAGCTCCATCGAAACGCCTACGCATCGTTATACACCTTGTACATTGCATATGCGGAGATCTTACATGCCGAACTTAAATTTAGAGATTTGACGTTCTTCTTTCTTTTCAAGCACCGTTCTTCGACAACTCCAAACTTCTCCTTCTTTGAGTCGGTGGCGAATAGGAAGGTCTTATACGATGGGTACAGCAATATAGGGGATCCCAAATCAGACTGGTTTTATATCAAGAGACATGCTGGATGCTCACGAAGATGGCTTAAATCAAGTAAGCTTCGATCATATAATCGAATATCTTGCTCGAGGAGTCTAAGTACTAATATTCTTCTGCTTTTTCCTTCGTTTCGAACAGATCATGTCTTCCCGAAAACGGAGGGGACTCTATACAGCAATCGGTTAGCCATTCTTTCACAAAGCAGATCCGACTTTCTAAGGATCAAAAAATGCATTACTGATGACAATCTCCATAAGCATCGCCTCCTAGACAGAAGATTTGGACTTGGCACCGGCGGCAAACCCTATAAGTACTTGCCCCCAACAGAGGGAGAGGGAACTTCACAAGCGGTAGGAACAACTAAATTTCGCAAAAGTCCTTCTCCGATAGTCATCCAAGACGACGAAGACTTGAATATATACAGAGGGGACGAGTCCCGTGGTGATGTGTCGAAGGAAATCCCTACCTCTGCCCCAATGGAAATTGTTGGCGATGATGACTTGACAGAAGAACAGTTATTTGACGAGCTGAATAAAATCCCTTTACCCGATATCGAATATACAGAAAAAGACTTCGGCGAGGAGCCTTTCTTTTCTGCTCCCGAACAGGAGATTGCTTCAACAATGGAACGGGAAACGGGTCAGATGAGCCTGTCTCCAGGCCCGGGTCTGTTAGGGGGAATTATATGGGATGCACACCTCACACACACTACCTGACCTTGCACTATTATATCGTGAATATTCAAAGTTATAATATGCTCTTCTTTTCTTTTTACAGGAGCGATGTCCCGCAGGAAATCTTACTCATATCCTTCTCTTCGTGAGGGCACACCTAGCCTCCGCCCGGATACAGAGCGCCCTCGCGGTCCTCCTCATAGGCCGAGTTCCTCGCAACCTCGATCTCCACCCAAATCAACCTCTACCAGGCCTTCGAGTCATCCGACCATTCCGACCGGGGGAAAGCAACTTCCAAAAGAGTTGACTCCTCCAAAGAGTGCGCCTTCCTACAGTCGGTCGTCCAAAAGGCGTCACGAATCCAAAGGTAGGGACAGAGATTCATCGAAAGAAACTGAGCAAGAAAGAAGTGACATTGTCCCCACCAGCCAACCAGAGTTAGCTGCCCCCGGTTCACGGGATTACGTCCATGGTCCCGAGATCCAAGGTAGGCTGGAAAAGCTACGGGAACAATTTCCAGGCATATTCTTTGATAGGATGGTCTTTGTTCCTGCCTTGGAACCGGTTCCTAAAAACTGGGATAGTGAAGTTATCGGGCACATTCGTCATGTGGCCAAGGAGTACGAGATGATGAAAAAGCATGTCGTTAACCTTTCGGAAGTCATCCGGACACTTGAAATAGAAGCGCACAGATCCAAAGCAAAACTCGAAAATAATGAAAGGGCTAGGACGAAATTGGATAAGGATCTGGAAGACGCTCAGGCCCAGCTTGCTCTAGCACGGAGGGACGCTGCAAATTATAAGACTGAATTGGAAAATGCCAAGCAGCACTTTCATTCAGAACTGGATTCCAATAGCCAAGAAAAGATGGCTTTAAAAAAGGAGGTTGAAGATCTCAAGATGGCCAATATCGAGTTGAAAACAGCACGAGATCATTTCGAAGCTGAGAAGGCTGCTTGGGAGGCGGAAAAAGCGAGCTTGAAAGAAAGTTTAGCCCTGGCAAAAGAAGAAACGGTGATTTTGAACGACCAGGTTTCAGATGCGGAAAGGAGGGCAGCCCTAGCCGAAAAGAACGTTGAAAGTGCCCTCGAATTGGCCACTGCTTCTAACAACAAGCTCCTCGAAAGGGAGAAAGAAATCGAGGGGTTTGAGGAGATGAATTTTGATTTCCTTAGCCAGGTTCTCAAAACTTGCAATATCTCATGGATCCCGGATTATCAAGTTACTTTGGCCAACTTATAAGATGCCATTGTGGAAGGCGAAAAACATAGACTGGGGGTCGAAGAGATCAATGAGGATGAATTGATGAAGAGCATCCTAAGAGACAACGAGCCTGAGGACCTGGCGGAGGGTCGTCGCCTAATCCTGGCGGAAATGGAAAAGGAGAGAACCTTGGCTAAAGGTAAAAGCAAAATTGACGAAGGTTCCAGTTCCGCCGCGAAACCTAAAACTTCCGGAGTCGAGGAGTACCATCCTGATGATCCGCTAATCCCTTTAGGCCTAACTCCCGTGGTTATTGGAGCATCCGGAACTACTCAAGAGGGAGGATCTGCTGAAGGTATCTCTCTCCTTTCCCCGCAATTTGTTAAAGCAATTACGAATTGTCGTCGTATGGCAGGACAACCAATTGAGTTAGTAATGTGTGTCTCTCATAATGCAGGTGGTGAGCCCGTTGATAATGGTGTTGAAAAAGAGAGAGAAGTGGAGAAGGAGGCTGTCCAGCCGGGTGCTGGTACCGATGTCTCAGAGCGGGTCGAGGTCACAACAGTAGAAGGAAGCATCCAGGCAGCTAGCACCGATGTTCCCAAGGATGCCGACACCATCGAAGCTTTAAAAGACATGGATGGTCACCACGTGGATGACGAAGAGGACATTACCGGCTCCAAAAAGGCCGATGATGATGAGGAACCCCTGGCCAGCCGAAAAGCCAGACAAGAGAAAGAGCTGGCTTCAAAGAAGGTGGGAGATGAGGCTTTGGACGTGGTCCCTCTTGCAGAGTTCGATCCCAAAACTGGGATGATTATGAAAATCCAGTCCAAGTCCATCAGCCGACAGCTTCACTTCGCAAACCCCGATGACTTCCCGGCTTCCCTTTCCAGTAGAAGCAAGAGAAAAGAGGTGGAAGAGGAAACTTCAGAAGAATCGGATGTTCCCCTCGTAGATAAGCGGAAGAGGAAGAAAGGGGACCCATCTAAAGCCGACAAGGAGAGACTAGAGAGGCAGAAGCAAGAGAAGAGGGCTAAGCGTAAATAGGATGTTTGTTGATGTTTTGCCTTTAGTTTTTCCACTGGCCAGGAAGTGTAATTGTGAGACTGGTCCTCACTTTTTGTTTCTAGGTTGTTCTTTCATTTTGTTGATTCGCAGTACATGAGCAACGGTTTATCTCTCCTTGCATCATTGTGTACCTGTATTCAGATAAACTTTCTATGTTTAATCATTAGCTAACTAATAATAATTACAAAGTAATCAAATGACAGATAGCCAAAGGAGAATTTTCATATTGCGTTGCTGTATTAAAGTTCCATATATGCATGCGAGCATATGTGCCCCCAATCAGTTGTCATCATGACGTCTGACGGGGTTTACTAGGAATCGAATAGCCTTATTGGTAGGTTGCCCCCTATTTCTGAATATGGGGGACTTAGAAGATTTCATAGGATAGTTGTTTGGCACCGAATTCCTAATACCTTGATCAATGCTTAATCGAAAACGCTTTTATACTCTCTCTCTCTGGAGAGTTAGAGTTCGAGCTTAGCGATTTACTCGCTTCCCGATCCTTCAGCAGGAAAGGAGCTCTTTCTCAGCGGTCAATCGGAGACGCTTTTATACTCTCTCTCTCTCTGGAGAGTTAGAGTTCGAGCTCAGCGATCCACTCGCTTCCCGATCCTTCAGCGGGAAAGGAGCTCTTTCTCAGCGCTCAATCGGAGACGCTTTTATACTCTCTCTCTCTCTGGAGAGTTAGAGTTCGAGCTCAGCGATTCACTCGCTTCCCGATCCTTCAACGGGAAAGGAGCTCTTTCTCAGCGCTCAATCGGAGATGCTTTTATACTCTCTCTCTCTCTGGAGAGTTAGAGTTCGAGCTCAGCGATTTACTCGCTTCCCGATCCTTCAGCGGGAAAGGAGCTCTTTCTCAGTGCTCAATCGGAGACGCTTTTATACTCTCTCTCTCTCTGGAGAGTTAGAGTCACAGATCAAGCAGCCTGCAATCATGCATTCTCATCAAACTCATCCTTGGGGCATACTTTAACCCATACTCCGTGGATTAAAGCTAGTCGGACAAATGGTCGGAGCCTTTGCCAAAGCTTTGGCTTTTTCTGATTAGTCTACGGGAGGAACGGTTGGTACCAGACTTCGGGTACCTGGATTATTCACATTGATTTTCATAAAAATAAATAGGCAAATAAATAAAGATGCAAATAAAGGCAAATAACACACGGTATTTTTATAGTGGTTCGGTCGAATCATGACCTACGTCCACTTTATAATCTCTTGCTTTAAGGAATCAGACTATTCTAGGCAAGTCATGCCCTGTACATAGTTTTTTAACAAAGCAACAGAATAGATTTAAGACTCTCATGTCAAATATGGCCGTAAATGTTGGGCATTCCACACTCTGGGGATTTCCCTTCCATCTACGGTTGCAAGCTTGAAGGTTCCATTATCAAGCTTGCTCAAAATAGAGTACGATCCTTCCCACTTCGCTCCCATATGAGTTGGTGGTGGAAAGACACGTTTCAAAACCAAGTCTCCGGGTTCCTAGGTTCGGACTCGGACCTTTCTGTTGTAATATCGGGCGACCTGTTGTTTGCATCTCAGGGCACGCAGGTCTGCTTCATCCCTCTTTTCTTCGATCATATCTAGGGACTCAAGGAGCAATTCATTATTGGTCATCGGATCATAATAAGTCACCCAATGAGAAGGTACCATTATCTCAACCGGGATGACTGCCTCTGTTCCAAAAGCAAGGGAGAATGGGGTATGTCCCGTTGTCGATTTATATGTTTTCCTGTAAGCCCATAGTGCCAAGGGAAATTCATCAGCCCACATGGCTCTGGCCCGCTTCATTCTTCTTTTCAGAATGGACTTAATTACTTTATTTGCCGCTTCGACTTGCCCGTTCGATTGTGGGTGCGCCACGGAGGTATACCGATTCTCGATGTGGTATCTTTGGCAGAAATTTCTGAATTCAGCACTATCGAATTGAGTTCCGTTGTCTGTTATCACAATCTTTGGAATCCCAAATCGACAGATGATGTTTCTCACGATGAAGTTGATCACTCGTTTAGTTGTGATTGTAGTTACTGGTTCTGCCTCGACCCACTTAGTGAAATAATCTACGGCCACAATAGCGAACTTTGCTCCGCCCCTTGCTATGGGGAGGCTTCCTATGATATCAATTCCCCACATAGCAAAAGGCCACGGACTCATCATTGTTTTTAACTGACTCGGAGGCGCTCTGGGTATCTTTGAGAATCTCTGGCACGCATCACATCGTTGTGCATATCTCACTGCATCCTTGTTTATGGTAGGCCAGAAATAACCATGCCGCAACACCTTTTTTGCCAGATTTTGCCCTCCAGTGTGGTCGCCACATTCGCCTTCGTGGACTTCTTGCAGCACATGTTTGATGTCATCGTGGGCTATACACCGAAGGAGGGGCATTGAAAATCCTTGTCTATAAAGAACTCCGCCTTGCAGAACGTATCGGGCGGCTTTACGAATCACTTTACGCCTCTCGCTTTTCTTGGTCGGAAGCGTTCCATCCATTAGGAAATTCTTGATAGGGGTCATCCAGGACTCCCTTTCTGGTTCCGTCTCTAGTACTAGGTCGATTTCCATCTGATCTATGCTAGGAGACCGAAGTACTTCAACGGGGGCCAGCCCAGTTACTTCAGGATCGCTAGAATTAGCCATATTTGCCAACTTGTCTGCCTGCTGGTTCTCTGCCCGCAGAATATGAGATATGCTATAGTGATCAAAATCATTCAGCAGTTCTTTGACTTTCTTTAAGAATAGAGTCAATCTTGCACTTTTAGCTTGGAACCTTCCAGTGACTTGATTCACAACTAACTTAGAGTCGCAGAAAATGTTCAGCTTTGTGACTTCTAGTTCCTTTGTAATCTTCAATCCGGCTATCAGAGCTTCATATTCGGAATCGTTGTTAGTGGCCTGAAACTCCATTCGGATGGCATAGGTTATCAATCGTTTCTCGGGGGTTTCAAGCACTATTCCAGCGCCGGATCTTTCGTCGTTCCTAGCGCCATCAGTATACAATCTCCAGGCATTAGGATCGAAAAGTAACTTTGAAGGTTCCACTTCTTCGTCTGCTATATCTTCTTCAGGAACAGTGAACTCTGCTATGAAGTCGGCTATCACTTGCCCTCGAATTGACCGTCTGGGCTGAAAGTTCAAGTCAAATTGACTTAACTCAATATTCCATTTGAGTAACCTTCCGGATGCCTCCGGTCTCTGCAAAACTTGCTTGAGTGGATGATCAGTGTATATGGTGATAGGATGTGCCTGAACGTAGTGCCGAAGTTTTCGGGAGGCAATCAGTAAACTAAAAGCCAGCTTCTCTATCCGTGGATAATTACGCTCTGCTGCTGTCAATTTCTTGCTCACATAATACACAGGTCTTTGGACCTTATCCTCTTCCCTTACCAACGCTGAGCTGATCGCATGGGATGACACTGCCAAATACACGAATAAATCCTTGTGATCTATTGGTTTGGATAGAATTGGAGGTTTCTCCAAGTGCCTGAGCAAATTCTGAAACGCTTCTACGCAGTCGGGTGTCCATTTAAAGTAGCGTTTTCCTCGCTTTATTAATTCAAAGAAAGGAATGCACTTATCCGTAGCCCTGGAGATAAATCTGCTTAGTGCGGCCACTTTTCCAGCAAGGCTTTGCACATCCCTAATCTGCCTAGGTTCCTGAATATTCCTGATTGCCGCAATTTGGTCAGGATTAATCTCAATACCATGGGAACTGACAATGAATCCCAAGAATTTTCCAGAAGCAACCCCGAACGAACATTTGGTTGGATTGAGTTTCATTCCATACTTTCGAAGAATGCCGAACATTTCCGCCAAATCAGTGGTGTGTTGAGAAGATTGTTTGGACTTAACCAACATATCGTCGACGTATACTTCCATTGTTTTCCCGATCTGGTTATAGAACATCCTATTGACCAAACGCTGATATGTAGCGCCCGCATTCTTCAAACCAAAGGGCATTACCACATAACAATATAACCCCAGATCGGTAATAAAACTAGTGTGCTCTTGATCTGGAACATGCATCGGAATATGGTTGTATCCTGAATAAGCATCCATAAATGAGAGAAGCTCGTGACCAGCCGTCGAGTCTACCAACTGGTCAATTCGAGGTAATGGGAAAATATCTTTTGGACAAGCTTTGTTCAAATCTGAGAAGTCGATATACGTTCGCCACTTCCCGTTGGCCTTCTTTACCAGGACTGGGTTCGAAATCCAGTCTGGCTAGGTTGAATCTCTAATAAACCCATTTTTCTTTAGCTTTCCAACCTCTTCTTTCAAGGCAGCGGACCTCTCTGGGCCCAGCATTCGCCTTTTTTGCTTTACTGGAGGATGTTTGGGATCAATGCTCAAAGAATGGCTCATGATTGATGGGGATATCCTGCACATGTCCGCGTGGGTCCAAGCAAATACATCCAAGTTATTCTTTAAGAAATTCGTCAATTCTTTAGCAAGATTCAGACTTAACTGGGATCCAATCTTAAGGGCCTTCTCCGGGTCACTGTCATCGATTGGTACATCCACAGTTGCCTCGTTGGGAGTCGCCATTCTGCCCCCGGGCTCTTGATCCTCTCTGGGATCTATGTCCTCGGGCATCCCTCTGGGCAACTCTCCAACGATTGTCCTCTTTGGTTGCTATAAGGTCTCCACCCCCGAAGGGGGAGAAGTGCCTTTAGTTTCGATATCCCCTCCATTGCGAAGTAACTTTAGTTCGGCAACATAACATGCTCGCGCAGCAACTTGATCCCCTCTGATGATACCAATGCCAGCTTCTGTGGGGAATTTCAATAACAAGCACCAAGGGGCTATACAGGCTCTGAACTTTGCGAGGGCCGGTCGGCCCAAGAAGGCATTGTATGGCGATTCAACATCCAAAACCATAAAGGGAAGGATTCTCACTCTCTGGCTTTCTCCTTCCCCAAGTGTAACTGGCAACTCTACATAACCCATTGGAGCGGTGGATGCCCCATTGAATCCACGGATCCACCCCTGGCAGGGCTTCAAGTCTTTTATTTCAAGATTCATCTGGTCAAAGGCTTTTTGAAGAGAATATTAACGGAACTCCCGTTGTCCACCAGAACCTTATGAACAGTGGCTGGCCCAATGGGTATTGTAATTACAAGTGGATCTTCAGTTGGAGCATGGACTCCGATGCTTTCTCGTTCTCGGAAAACAACGTCATGAGTCATCATCTTCTGCTGCTTCACCGGGATACTGTCCTCGGGGTTGCTACATTCCCCCACTTCGAGGTGCTGTTTGGCTGCGTTGACGTATTGATCCAACGCTTTGGAACTGTGCCCGGCAAGATAAAGTCCTCCGATCACGGTATTGATAACAATATTCTTTCCTTTTTGCTGAGCAGTCGGCCTAGCAGCAAGCTGATTTTGATTCTGATTCGGGGCCTGCACTGCTTGCCCCCTGTCCCTGGGCGTTACTCTGTATTCATCTAGCTTTCCTTCTCGAAGCAGCCTTTCGACTACATCCCTCAGGTGAGGACAATCGTTCGTCGAATGGCCGTGGATTTGATGAAAGAGACAAAACTTCCCTGTCTCACGCTCTTTCTCTGTCGACTCTCTGGGAGGTGGCCTCTTATTTTGGAGGACTTCGTACGCATCCATGAAAATATTTTCCAAAGTATCACTGATGGGTGTATAACTTTCAAAGGCCCTGGGACGAGTCCTTCTCTGGGAATCGTTCCTTCGGCCCCTCTTCTGGTTGTTGCCGTTACCATTGTTATTGTCGTTACCCGGCTGGCGACCACCCTGATTCTGATTTCCGACGCTAACTTCAACTTTTCCCGAGCTGCCTCCAGTCTGTTTGATGGCGACATTGCTCTGAATTTCCTCCTTATCAGTTGTTTTAACCTTTCGGTTTGCGTATACCTCTTCCCGGCGCAGATATACGTTGGCTTTCTCGTAGAATAGCTCTCTAGAGTGGGGTGGTTTGCCTGCCAAGTACCTCCCGAATTCAGTGTCCTTATCTACTCCGTCAATCAGTGCTGCGACGATGGCCGGTTCATGAGGATCTTTGACCTCAGTGGCAGCCAAATTGAAACGATCCAGGTAAGTCTTTAGGCTCTCGCCTGGTCGCTGTTTAACAAGGAATAAATCGATCACGCTTTTTGTCTTCTGTGCATAGATACGAAATTGTTCTACGAACTTCTCGCTCAGCTCCCTGAAGCTATAAATCGATCTCGCCGGCAGGCGAGTAAACCATAACAAAGCCACGTCCTCCAGGAATATAGGAAACGCTTTACACTTAACCGCGTCAGAAGCGGCGGCAGCGGTCATTGACCAAGAGTATCTCATTAGGTGCTGGATAGGGTCAGATCTTCCCGCATATCGATTCATTTGTGGCATGTTGAAGCGCCTTGGAAAAGTCGCATCCAAAATATCGTCAGTAAAAGAAGTATGACTGCGGTCAATCCCCAATCTTCGTTCCGCTGTCCGCGGCTGTCGGCAAGAATCTGGTGAACCATGGCTGCAACATTTGCACTGGTCAAAGGAGGTTCAGGGTCAGTGCCTCTGGCCCGACGAGGTTCTCTGATCTCTCTTCGGGAAGCAGTCACAAAATCTGGGGCTCGGACAGAGCTTCGCTGCCCCCTGTTATTATGAGTATGCATGCGGCGACGGGGCTGAGGTGGTATGTTATGCACAGGACTATTCACATCTCGAGTCCCGAGAGCCGTTGCTTGACCATTCACATTACGGTTTGGGGACCCCGCCCCTAGTTCCTCTTCTTGTGAGGGCAGGGTTCCGAACTGAAGCTGTTCTACGTTTTCGTCTCTCTCATATGGTCACGGCGGAGGTCTCGGCGATTCTTCAGACGAAGAAGAATATACCGGGGTGAGTGGACGAACCGGTGATGCTCTTTTCCTTGCTAGTTCGTCAAGTCTTCTATCCATAGCCGTCAAATTCTGCCGCAGGATGGAACTTTCCTGCCTTTGGGCAGCCAACTCATCAAACAACCTATCCCACATTTCGGCGAAGCGAGAAAGATCCCCCTCAGTGACTGGAGCAGCAGGATCATAATGGTCATCATCACTCTCTCTTATACGCAAAGAGCTCGAACCGGGTCGAGCGGAGGTTCCGGGACGATAGGAATGGGTCATAGGTTCTTTTCCAGGTCGAGTTGTAGTCTGACCATCAGTTCGGATAGCTGCAGTTCGTGGAGGGCGATTCGCTGCGCCCCCTTGAGATCGACTCGTGGTCGTGGTACGTGGAGGCTGCGAGGTGTTGCCTCGGGATCGAGTGACAACCCCTTCAGTGGCACGGATCGTCTCGTTCCCATCGACTCGGAACGAGGTGTCTTCGTCGGATCGGATCAACCCCTGCGCTCCGCGATCCAGAATTTCTTCGTTGCCCAGTTCGTGTACACTCTCCTCAATCATTTCGTTGGTCTGTGAAGCTTTAGATCTTTTTCCAGCCATAATATCCGAATCGCTGGAATCCTCAAAGAAGCGAATAGTGAAACTTTAAGACTGAGTTTCTCAGTGAAAGCACCAAAAATGTTAGATCGAAATTTGGACCTAACACCCAAGTTATTATGAACAGTAGATAATTTCGAATGAAGAACAAGGAAAAAGAAAATAACACTCAGAATTTATAGTGGTTCGGCATTAACGAGCCTACGTCCACTTTATTTTTTATTGATTATGCTTTAGAAGCTAATACCACAATGGTTTCTCTCAATATTTCAGTAGTTTGACAACAATGGCGGATTCAGTACTCAATATTGCCAAAAGGCTCCCAAAAAATGCCAAGCTCTGGGCTATTTATAGCTGATTTTGCCAGGCGGATCGTGGACACGTGGCACGAATCCTGAGAACCTCGGGTCGGATCGCCGCCATTGGAGAAATGGTCAAATTAGCCGTTGTGGACAGGTGTCGCGATTTGCTTGAACATCGGATCGTGCAGATGGGGCAGAATCGGTCCAAGTGACAGTTAGGGACACGCGTCGCCAGACACGTGCGATTCGGATCGCTGAAGACTAGCTCGTGCTTGAACAGGTCAGAGGGTTCGCCATGCACCAGGAGATCTGATCGGTTCGCTTGGGATAACAACGTGAGTTTGGATCGGATCGTCCGGTTGTATCGTTCGCTAATGAGAAGGGTCGATCCGATATTGGGCGAGACGATGGTACGCGAATCGATCTTGGGCGAGACGATGGTGCGCGAATCGATCTTGGGCGAGACGATGGTGCGCGATCCATTCCTTCATGTTCTTAGATACTGTGGTTTCCTGCTTTCCTCTTACGAATGATCCTGGGTGGCTTGGTCAAAAAGCGAGCCAACACATTCGTCTCAGAATTATGCTTGGTATAGAGTCCAAGTTTTCGTAAATCGGACTTCGTATGAGGAAGATATGGCCCTCAGAAGTTGCAGGAATTTAAATAAATTAAAACAGCTCAGATTTAAATTCAAAATTCAAATGAAAACAAAGAAACAGACAGGGCGGGATTTTTCCCGCCCTAGGCCAAGTCGACCAGAGGGTCGGCCAGGGGGTCGACCTCCCCTATCCAGGTCGACCAGGGGGTCGACCTGGGGGTTGACTTGGGGGTCGACCTCCCTTGATTTGGTCAGATCCGAGGCAGATTCGGGATTTTGCACATGGACTTGTTTTCTAGACAGATTCTTTGGCTCCTAACCTATTTAAACACCCCCGAAACCTCACTTTCTCTCCACACCAAACCATTGTAACGATATGCTGCCTCAATCCTAATTAAAATAAGTTAAAGACGTCCTTATGATGTTGGAATAGTTCATCTTCTTCTTAAAGCTTAAGAATTGCAAGTCAAGATTCTAATACAAACGACGAACGAATTATTCTCTTCTCTAATACGTCTTTGTGAGTACGATTTCTTTCACAAAATAATTAATAAATTAATTATGATGAGTTATAATTTGGTTTATAAGATTAAGCCTGTTTAATCATTGATTGGTATGATATTTTCTATTTTGTGAATATATGCTAGTTGTTGTCTTATGTTCATAGATTCATGGTTCATATGTCTAAACACATATGATAGATTTGATTCATTTTGTGGTATTAATTTACATGTCTAAATCATATGCAAGTGTATATGTAAATCTTAGTTTACATGTCTAAAGTATATGTGCAAGTTTATATATATAAGTTTGGATGTGACTCATATGCTAGTTTATATGTAAGTTTGTATGCGAATCATATGTAAGTCTTAGTTTACCTATCTAAATCGCATATGCAAGTTTAATACAAGTTTGTATGTAGATAATATGCAAGTTTATGCGAAAATCATGTTCATATATGCATGTTCACATTTATGTGTATAGATCTATGCAAATCATATCTTATATAATTTGATCCATGCCAGTTTATAGTTTATGCAAATTATGCCTATTGCCTATGCAAGTTATTGATTATGCAAATTTATGATTATATAAATTATAATCATGATAGTTTTGATCTATGCTAGCCTATTCTTATTTGCAAGTTAGATCTATTTTATGTGTTATGCAAGTTGTGATGTTTCTGTTCTTTTTATGAGTTAGACTATTTGTGGATCTAACATATTTCATATTAAACCTACGAATGACGTGGGGACAATGAGAAAATTTTAAATATTAATATTGTGAAATGGGCAAATAATGGTTTTAAAGGCATATAATTAATTTGAGACATTAATTGGTACAATTTGTACACTTGAAAATTATGGACATAATTTAAGTGACAATTATGGACCTGGATTAAAATTGGAAGTTATTGAAAATCTGAAATAGGGATATAAATTCAAATTGGGGTTGAATAATAATGTGTAATAATAAATGTAACACCCCACGTCCATTAATGTCACTCTCAAAGGGAATGCATTAACTTTCATGGAGTGTTATTGTTGTATAGAATATAATATAACAAGACAGATACATATATTGGTACTTGAAAATTTTAAAACAACTTTTATTGCAGCGTAGAAATAGTATAATTAAAACAACATCATAAACCAACAATAAAACTAAGTACACTAAATATCCGTCTTGACAAATTTTTTTTTAGAGTACATAAAGTGTAAAGCATAACCCCAACATAAGTAGCCATAAAAGAGATGAGCTGAACTTTACTTTCAGCAATGCAAGCACTTCTAAAAGAGAGAGAAAGAGATCCAAATCAAACTCCACTATTACTAGTACCACCCTGACAACCTGGGGGGGCGGGGGGGGGGGGGGGGAGGAAGGAAGAAAAGAGGTGAAAACAAAGGGGTCAGACATAAAGCCTGGCGAGTCCAACAACTTTAAGAATAAAATTATTAAAATAATTAGGATAAGGCATAAACTGGTAAAAAAAAAAGGAATGAAGTGAAACAAGTGGGCATGACAAAGCAAACAAGATAAGTAAACTGGCGTTAATCGCACTCCTAATCACTATAGGATAATTACTATACTGCACCATTACTAGTCACCCTAAAAGTTGATCCCGCCTACAGAACATAATAATCATAATGGTAGTTTCGTGTACCCCTAGCTGTCTTCATAGGTGTCACCTGCCCCTATCTCCACTAGTTGTACCCACTACCCCCACGCGATTGGCTTCCTAACTTGTAGATACCCGTACTGGACCCACGATGGGGTGTATCACTCCTAAAAGTGGCAACCCAATACCACTAAAGATGCACGGCTTATATCTACATGATGCAACAACGTCTTATCTACCAGCCCAGGCCCACGCACACACATGACCCCGTTGGACTTGCGTTGCCACCGATAACCCGTTTTGACCTCTTACAATCAAACCCAGTAAGCGTGTTCCGTCCTCGATCTATCTCGATCTCACAAAGATACTAAATGGGTTACTGGTTTGAAAAGGGTCCTCATACTTGACACAAGACTTCCTCCTATGCTTGGTCCCCACTAGAATTTCCAACTTAACCCCTTCTTATTCATGTCTTCTTACATGTTCTAATTTGGTTAAGTGTTTCTAATCGTATTTCACATGCCACCCATGTCACCCACTTAAACCCACGTCCCAGTACTTGTTTATCTTGGTTAAGTGTTACTTAATTCATTATAACCGTAACCATGTAAGACCTCCCACATTAGACTACCATTTGCAATAGCTGGATTTTTCGGGCGAATCCGGGCAGTCTTATACCGCAAATGATCCTAACTCGTGTCTTTACAATTGTTATGTATTTAATTTATGCCTTTGACCTCTCACACAAGACTACCATTTGTGGTTGCTGGATTTGTCGGGCGGGTCCGTGCAGTCTTAACCACAAACGAGTCTAACCTCGTGTCTTAGGCGTTAATTATTACACATAATTATTTCACCACAATATGAATTAATTACCCCTACTCAAATTACCAAATTAAACTATGTCCATAATCATTACCTTAATTATGTCCATAGTTTCAGGTATATAAATTATACCAATTAATGTCTCAATTAAATTATAAGCCTTTAAAGCCATTTTATGCCAATTCACAATATGTATATTTAATATTTTCCCAATGTCCCAATGTCGTTCGTACGTGTAATATGAAATATGTTAGACTCACAAATAGTCTAACTAATAAAAAGGAAAAGAAACTTCACAACTTGCATAACACATAAAATAGATCTAACTTGCGAATAAGAATTATAACATAAGTTTGCATAGCTAATAACTTGCATAACCAATGGACATATAGAACATAAATTTGCATAAACTATGTACTGCCATGGATCTAAATATAGATATAAACATGAAATTATGAACCTGCATATATGAATATGGGTTTCACCTAAACTTGCATAAATATGGTTTTCACCTAAACTTGCATATGTGAATATCGTTTTTCACCTAAACTTGCATATGTTTATATGGTTTTCACCTAAACTTGCATATGAATTTAAACATGCAAACTATGTTTTACATATAAACACGCATATATACATATGTGCTTGATTCACATATAAATGTGTGCATAATTCGCATGCAGACTTGGATATGATTCAAATACAAAATAGCATATAATTTACATCCCAACTTGCATACAAACTGATGTCATAACATGAATCAAGTTAAACATATGTGATGGGACATATGAAATAGATCTACTAACAGAAGTTAACAAAACTGACATATGTTCACAAACAGACGATAACAAAATTAAGTAATGTCACATGATTCAGCAGGCATGTTCTCATAATCCAAATTATAACTCATCATAATTAATTTATTAATTATTTTGTGAAAGAAATTGTACTCGCAATGACGTATTTGAGAAGAGAATAATTCGTCCGTTGTTTGTCCTTTGAAATAGAATCTTAACTTGCAATTTCTAAGCTTTAAGAAGAAGTTGCAATTCCTAAGCTTTAAGAAGAAGGAGAACTATTCCAGCAGCAGCATGGAGGCCAAGAGATTAATTTAGTTTAGGTTTAGAGCTGGAGTCTATACGTGCTTACATAGAAGTTTAGATCCATATAAGCCGTTAGATTATCATAGGAGCAATCAGAACCATTCAGACATGCCACCTAAGCCCTAGTGTCTCAGCCACAAGTCAGAAGTCGTCACAATGCAGATCTTCCCGAGGGGGTAGGTCGACCCCCAGGTCGACCCCTAGGTCGACCCTCTAGGTCGACCTGTATAGGGGAGGTCGACCCCCCGGTCGACCTGGCCGAGATCGGGAAATTTTCCACCCAGCCTGCTTCTTTGTTTCAATTTGAATTTTCAAATTTTAATTCGAGCTGTTTTAATTTATTTAAATTTCTGAAACTTCTGAGGGCAATAACTTCCACATATGAAGTCCGATTTACGAAAACTTGGACTCTATTCCAAGCAGAATTCCGAGACGAACGCAATGGGTAACCCATTTACCTTAATTCCACTCTTCAAAATTAAGTGTTATTAATTTTTTTAATTTTAATATTTAAAATTACGGGGTGTTACATTCTCCCCTGCTTAAAGGATTTCGCCCCCGAAATCTCCAACTTAAGGAGAATGTATATCCTAACATCCAATCATCCATCTACTCAACTATCAAACACTGGAATCCATTGTCCTTACAAGATTTCTAATGCAGTATGAACATATGCAAAAAGTGTGTGTATATGTTCCTTATCTAATGCAAAATCAGGCAGTATACTGGTTCAGTTGACCTCCTTAATGCCAATCATGATAGTGCCATGCGTCCATTGTGTATGCGAAAGAATCCTAATGATACATATTATTTCTACATGTGTGCACAACCATTCATTAAAATGCAGCATCCATATGATAACACAACCATTATACATCCATTAATTTAAATATGCACACATATTTATATGCAATATGGAATTGATTCAGCCGATCTAGTTCGTAATTTGTGTATACATGCATCCGTGAGCAACCACTAGCAACCACTTGCATCCATTTGCATCTACCAAACATAACATGTCTCAAACACATGTTTGCAACCATAGGGTTCTTCCTGACTGAAGATCGAAGATATCATCGCAAAGACAATACTAAATGATAGGACAAGTATCAACAAAGTGGTAGAAAAATGAGAAGTTAAAAACATACCCGCAAAAAGGAAAGGGTATAGTGTACGCGTCTTGTCTTCCGTCTCTCAAGTCGCGTCTCCTTGATCGTCTCCCCATTGCACTTTGACCAACTTGACCTCTTTGTTGGGTTGATTTTTGACCACAGATCCGAGATTGCGTGTACGAGCTCGTCTAACCGTGGCATTTCGCTCTACTTCCACTTCTTTGAGCATGCTCGGCTCCACCACTTCCGCTGTACCATGTAAACACTTACGCAAATGCGAAACGTGAAACACGTCATGAACACCACTGAGGTTCTCAAGCAAGTTTACTCTATATGCCATATGCCCAATCTTCTCTGTAAATGGAAAGGGTCCTACGAACCTCGATGCCAACTTCCATACCGATCCAAAATGGACTACATTTCTCAACAGTGACTCCTTAATAAAAACCATGTCCCCAGCATCAAACTTAAGATCGGTTCGTCTCTTATCAGCATATGACTTATGTCGGTCCTGCGCCGTCTTCACTCGCCGTCGAATGAGGTCTATCTTCTCCGAAGTCTCCCTAATCATGTCGGGTCCAAGCAAAACCTTATCCATAGATTCCCACCAACAAGTAGGTGATCGACATGGTCATCCACAAAGAGCCTCAAAAGATGCCATGCCAATGCTAGCCTGAAAGTTGTTATTATAGGCGAACGCCACTAATAGAAGAAGTTCTTACCATGTTCCTCCAAAGTCTAAGATGCATAGCCTCAGAAGATCGTCTAGAATCTGATTTACTCTCTCGGTCTGGCCGTCATTCTGAGAGTAATAAGCGGTACTTAAGCATAATTGTGTTCCAACCGCCTTTTGTAAGATCTTCCAGAAATCGCTTGTGAAAATGGGAACTCTATCGCTCACAATGCTAGTGCGTATGCCGTGCAGACGAACTATCTCTCGAAGGTAAACAGATGCTAACCATGCGGTGGTCCTCCTACTTTTAACGGGAATAAAATAGGAACTTTTGGTAAGTTTCTACGACTACCCAGATCCGCGTATTAATCTTCCTTGATCTTGGCAACCCATCTACAAAATCCATGGAAACAGTTTCCCATTTCCACAGAGGAATCTTTAAAGGGTGGAGAAAACCATCGGGCTTCTTTTTCTCCACCTTGACTTGCTGGCACACCAAGCATCTAGAAATAAACTCAGCCATGTCCTTCTTCATTCCGGCCCAAAAGAAAATTTGCTTCATATCCTTGTACATCTTGTCGCCACCGGGATGTATGGTCATCTTAGAACGATGTGAGTCTTCAAGAATTGTGTTCCTCAAGCTCTCGTCTTGTGGCACGCAAAATCTCCCATCTCTATGCAACCAACCTCTCTCATCTATAACATATCTATTAAGATGATTCGAAGAATCCCCTCCTATAAGCTTGCATACTATCTCAACCAACTGTGGGTCATCCCATTGTGCCTCTCCAACCCGACCCAAAAGTGTAGGTTGTACCTCTAGCGATGCCAACAATGCTGGTACATAATCGACAGAGGGTTTGAAGACAAAGGTAGATAAATACTCCAAACTCTGTCGTTCTATGAACAAAGAGCTCAAAGTCAATGTCTTTCTACTTAAGGCGTCAGCTACAACGTTACCCTTGCCAGGGGTATATGCGATCTCAAAATCGTACGATGCCAAAAACTCCATCCACCTCTGTTGCCTCAAGTTTAGAACTTTCTGAGTGAACAAGTACTTTATCGACTTTTGGTCTGTATACAACTCAGACTTCTCGCCAAGCAAATAATGATGTCATGACTTAAGCGCAAAAACTGTGGCAACCAACTCTAAGTCTTAGGTAGGGTAATTCTTCTCGTGGACTTTCAACTGCCTACCACCATAGCATATCACCCTTCCCTCTTGCATTAAAACTGCGCCAAGCCCTGTCCCACAAGCATCGGTATATACTGTGAATGGCTTACTCCCATCTGGCAAAACTAAAACTGGAGCTGTCGTCAAAACCCTCTTCAAACGTTGGAAAGCATCGTCACAATCAACATCCCAAGCAAAAGTCAAGTTCTTCTTCGTTAACCGAGTAAGTAAGGCTGATATCTTCGCGAAGTCCTTAATGAACTTCCTATAATAACCAGCCTGCCCTAAAAAGCTTGTTACTTTTGTTGCATTCTTAGGAATCTTCCAATCTTGGATTGTCACCACCTTTGTGGGATCCACAACTATCCCATCCATAGAGACCACTTCTTTTCTCCAAAAATTGCACTTGGAGAACTTAGAATAAATTTGATGCGCTCATATGGTCTTTAATACTTCCCTAAGATGTAGAGCATGCTCTTCTTCACTTCTAGAGAAAATTAAGATATCGTCCCCAAAGACTACCACAAACTTTTTTAGAAACTCCCTAAACACCCTACTCATTAATCAACGAAGTATGCGGGTGCATTCGTCAAACCAAAAGGCATGATGAGCCATTCGAAGAAACCGTCAGGAGTATTGAATGCAGTCTTATCCATGCTGTCTCCAGCCACCCTTAGCTAATGAAATCCTGGAGCCAAATCCAGCTGTGAGAAAACCGAAGCACCAACCAACTGATCGAATAAATCATCTGTCCTCGGCAATGGGTAATTGTTCTTCTTTGTGAGCTTATTCATCTCTATATAGTCCATGCACAATCTAAGTGAACCATCAGCCTTGGTAGCAAAAACCACTGGAGCACCCCATTCTGAAATACTTCTCCTTATGAACACCTACTCAAGCAACTCTTTCACATGCTTACTGAGTTCTCTTCTCTCCCTCGGAGCCATGTGGCGCACTGGTAAGGCAACTGGCTTTGCATTATCTACTAGGTATATACAAAAGTCTATCTCAGGACTCGGGGGTAAACCCCGAACTTCATCGAAGACATCACTATATTCACGGACCACACGAACAGATTGCAAATCATTGTTGGACGTGTCAAGAGATTCTAGGTATCTAAACATCACCGGACCTCTAGGGTCACAACAAATATCGAGGGTCTTTCCGCAACGAGTCAACAACCTAACTATCCTTCTTTCACAGTCTAGGATGGCACCGTATCTAGCTAGCCAATCCATGCATAGAATGAAGCCGTAGCCCACGAAGCCAAGAACAAAAGTGTTGCATTCAAACCCAATGCCCTAGATAGACACTCTCAAATCCCGATAAATCATTGAAAGATGAGCCGAACCTCCAATAGGATTTGATACTACTATGGGATCCGTAACTAGACTAGTATTTAGGTGCAGTGTTTCAACTAGCGAAGAAGATACAAACGAGTGTGAAGCGCCAGAATCGAACAAAGTACGAATAGGATGATCGAACAGAACAACCAAACTTTCAATAGAAATATTTCTACCTCTCTCCTATTCTGGTGCCATGAGAGCATGAACCAGCCCCCTTGCCTGCCCTGGTGCCATGAGAGCCTGAACCTGCCCTCCAGAAGTAGACCCAGTCCTCTACCATTGCCTTGTCTTCTCGGGCAGTCTTTAATCGGGTGTACTGCCTCACCAGAGTTGAAACAATGAGTCTTCTTCTTCTTTCTACAATCCTTGCTCAAATGGCCTAGTGTCCCACAAATAAAGCAACTTTTCTTTACTTTGTTATTGTTATCATTACCACCTTTCTTGTGTTGCTGTTGTGACTTATTTTGATCCCCTTTCTTCTCCGCGGCTAATTAGCATTAGCTCCTTTCTCTTCTTAATGCATAAGCGCCATGTCAACCAGTTTCTCGAAGGTAGCCCCTATAGGAATGAGGGTCATAGCCAACCCGTGTAGCAGCTCATTCAAACCTTTAACGAACCTCAGGGCCTTCTTCTCAGGTGTGTTCACCAAGTCTAAGAAAAAACTCGCTAATTGATTGAACTTGTTGACGTACCCCTTTACTGACAAATTTCCTTACTTCAATGCTAAGAACCTCTCCATGTATAAATTCTCTTCTGCTCGTGAGAGAAATTTCATCTCGAACCTATGCCTGAAATCCAGCTATGTCTCCATCGGACGCTCTCCATTTGTGACCTCCCACCAAAACGAGGCTTCGTCCTTCATTAACAAAGCAGCTAATTGGACCTTTCTTCCATCTTCTGTCTCAAAGATACCAAACAAATCTTCCACCTCCTTAAGCCAGTTTCGAGCTTCAACAAACGTCTCTGACCCGTGAAAAGCTTTCCAGTCCATTTCCCGAAAGTCCTTACATATCTTCGAAAAAGTATCAACGCGGGAAGGGGGAGGAGGAGCTGCTGCAGCTGGGGGAGGAGGAACGTTTGTTGGGCCTGCGGCGGTGGCCCTAGCCTCTAGATACCTTCTAAACCAGCCTGGTATTGGTACACCCTCGGGTATCTCGGGTTCCCCAGACATGCTGAAAAAGAAAAAGGAAGGGATTCAAAATGGAGAATCGAAGGAAAGATATATGGCTCTTGGGGGTTATGTTTTTAAAGAAAACTTTTCCCTTGAAAATACTCTCCTTAAATCATATTTTTGAAATTATTTCTTTATGAAATGCTTTTGAAAAACTCTTTTTTTTTCTAAATCTCATATCTTTTATGGTAACCTTCAGCTCTGATACCACGTGTGTTGAAGTCAAAAGTTGGTCAGTAATGACGGTCAACCCCCAATCGTGCAATCAACACATGAGTAAAGATTTAAAAGATACAATAAAAGTAAAAAGAACGGGGAGCACACACAGAATTTTTATAGTGGTTCGGCAAAGACAATGCCTATGTCCACTTTATATATTATTTCACTTTTGTAATTACAAATACAATGCTTTTTTTGTCAAGTGAAGAGAAAGAAGATGACTATTTTCCTTTCTTCTTTTTGAGAGAGATTGACAGAAGCAAACTCCTGAGGGTTGCAAAGAATTTTTTTGAGAAGTCTAGAAAAGAGTTCCAGAGTCATAAGTTGTATCCAAAGGTTCGTCCCTTTCCTCTTTAAGCTTAGAAGTATTTACAGGTGGAGAATGCAGCTTGGGCTGCTACGATATAGCCCCGCCATTCCAGGAAAGCGTGGACATGTGGAATACAACTGTTGGTCTCAGAAGCGGCTAGAAGACTGATTCCATTTTCATAAATAGTATCCTCGGAAGTTGTGGCTGACGTGACATCCACGGAGAGGTTTATCAAAAGTAGAGCTTTGTCCGCATATTGTTTGACCGCCTTTACTGCCTTGAAAGTCGGGATATTTGGAAGACTAGTTCTGTAAAAGACTTACATGCTGACCCAAGATAATCTGTCAATGTGCTCTATTTAGGAACGAGATACTCGGCCGACTAGGAGAGCGATTCTTCCGTAGCGAGTAGCCAATCTAACTTTGCCGGACTTGAGCCGACATGTGACTGTTTGGACTGTGTTTCTGTTGGGCTTCCTGAAGCGCGACTTATGTATGTTTGCGTGTTTGAGCTTTGGTCTGGCTCGTTGGGACTCTTGCCAAAAAAGAGGGTTAACACTTTGCCCATGTTTACAAAAGGAAATTCATAGGTGCTGAGTAATTATTACAAGGAAATTCTAAAGAGACAACCATTGATTCCAGAGCATGCCTAGGAGCTAAACCCTAACCCATACATTTGTACATCAAGGTTTCCTTATTACTTGAAAGAAATACATCAAGAAAGATAAAAGCAATATAATTAACGATAATGCCGCGAGTGCTAGTGTCAGGGTCCTTTCCGTTTCTAGGAGCTCGCGGACCAACCTGAGGAGCTTGGGCAGAAGGTAGCTGCGGCATGGCCGGGGTGCGGTCTTTGACATATTCAGGGAGATCTCCTTTTCTGACTCATCCTTCGATGAGATCGCGCTGATGTCGGCATTCATTTGTATTATGTCCAGCTACGTTGTGGAATATACAATGCTTGCCAGAATTGAGTTCCATCTGGGTCCGTTCTCGTCGAGGTGGTCTAGGAGTGGGCAAGGACTCGCGTATATTGAGATAGACGTCGAGCAAAGAAGAATTGAGCTCAGTGTATTGATTGTATTCGTGTTCATCTCGAGGTCGAACATTGCGCTCGTTCTTCTCCGGGTCCTTTCCTGTTCCTTTATTATGGCCGTTGCCGTTGAATGAACCTTGTTGTTTGGCTACTGAGACGACCCCAAACCCCGTACTGACGGCGACAAGGGTAATCCGTGGAATATAACACAAAAACAGATAATAGCGGAACAGAAATAAACAAATACACCAGATAATGAACAATAGAATATATTGGATAAGAGTAATCATCAGAGTTACACAGTATACAGGATCATACATAGTAAAAATACAGTTCAGCTATACATAAATGTCTACAGCGGAAAACAAACATAATATGTACAATAGGAGCTGAACAGCATAAAAAGAGATAAATGATAGAATCCATCTTCAGCTTCAGCCATCCAGAAAGAACCAGCTAAACCTGAATACAAGGCTGCCCGTGTAGAAAAAGGGGCACCCGAGTTTGAAAGTGAAACAAACTACGAGTCAGTCATGGGACTAGTATGAGAAATCTATTCAACACATCTAATCTATGGCTAATCGCAGGACCACGCCACTTTCATGGAACGGGTTTACTCCATTGGATTTCCAGTGCTTTAAAACAAATATTTCTTTTAAAACAACGCAATGCTTTCTTTAAAAATGAATCCATTATAAGACTCAGTTCGCATCACACAATGCAACGCAAACCGAAGGATAGAGTTTTTACCTTATAACGGCCAAAATATGCTTGATTCGAATAAAACAAATGCATTTGATATTATTTCTAGTGTTTATATGTTCCAAAAACAATTTCAAATCATAACTATCAATCATAGACGGCATGGGTACCATATATCATGTCGCGATATATATATATACAATCAAAACCGCACGATGTCGTATTTGGAAATCGGATTTCCATCATGAACCAAGGCAAAAATAGTCCTTACCAAATTCGAGACTGCCTAGCCCAAGTCTTAGGATTAGAGCTCGAGTGACCCTTGGATCGTCAGGGTCGGTCCACCGATGTGGAATAAAATTCCTGGACACTGCAATTCCCCGCCATTTGGGGCATAAACGAGCCAACGAATGACTCCATCGGACCCGGATCATCTGATCTTACCGAGACGCGTCGCAACAACAACAACCACACAGGTGAAAAGTATATAAATGTCAGGGCTGGTAGGTCACTGACACCACCCTAACTAGGAAGAAACGCAGGCCCTCCCTGATGTCCTCTCCCGTTTCTGGTTCATACCGGGGTGTGAGGCTCGCGATTTTACGTTATACACAAAGCTACGCCACACCGGCGGTGCTTTGATCATCACCACAAGACTTTGCTTTTCAACAGAAGCCTTGATCATTTGCCACTTAGGCATGCCACACTAGCAATTCATGCCATGCGACTGATGTCCATTGATATACAACCTCTAAGATCGTGCGTTTCAGAGAAGGGCCTTAAGCAAAAGAATAAATTCTCCGCCACCAAACAGATATATATTTAACAGAGATCGATCAACACAGAATAAAATCCAATGACAGACACATAGTCCATTTAGAAGTCCGTTCTAGGTCTGAACGAAACCGGAGGCACTAAATACCTCGCAAACCCATCAATCACCACGTATGTAACACCCCGTGAATTCTATAACGTTAAGCTTCACGAATTAAAGTATAATTAATTATAAATGATGAAATCAAGGGAAATGGGTTATGCCATTGCTTTCGTCTCGGAAAAATACGCGAAATAGAGTCTGAGTTTTCGAAAATCGGATACCATATGAAGAAGATATGGACGAACGAAGTTAGGCAGAAAAACCGAAAACAGTTCAGAATACACTGGCGCACTTGTGAAGTGCGCCAGTACAAAAATACACTGGCGCACCTGCCAAATGCGCCCATACAAATCCAGCACCGAATTCTGGAGTGTTCTGAGGTGACGTGTCTTCTTTTGAGTGGCTATATGATGTGTATTCGAGCTGTGCGATTATGATGACTTCTGGACTGATTTGAAGGCTCTAAATCACCCTATTCAGCTATAAAATAACACCTAGACCTAACCTAACTCACAACAAATCATTCTTACACAGTTATGATGCTGGACTTCCTCTTGATCATGGCCGCCGTCTCTAATCTTCTTCCTAAGCTTTCGAACTCAAATCAATTCAAAGGTTAAAGCTTCAACAAAGGATCAAATAATAAATCAGCGACGCCGCTAAATTTCTACAACAAATCCAATTCTTAATTCATTAGCCATGCTATGTAATTTCTAGTTGCTTTCCGATTTAAATATTTTATTATAATGTGGCCATGAAATAAAGTGGATTTGGATTTAAGTATGTGTATCGATTCAGATCTATTTCTGTTTCTTGAATCTTGATCTTAGGACTATTCTATCTTTACTCTCATGCTAAGTTCATGATCTATCAGCCTGTTGTAAATCAATTTTCTTGATTCATGTTGATATTATTATCCAGTTGTAATCTTAATATGCCTGTGATGATGTTTTTCTGTCCAATCTTGTTTTGATGCAAAATTCTACCTTTCCCCTATTTATTTTCTTTTGATGAACCTAGGTCAATTTCGGACCTAGGCCTAAACTGCGATTTGCGTGCGACTGAATACGGGGGAAATATTGGGATATTGTCTTGTCGGATACATGTGTTGGATAGAAGCGAAGGCATAATATGAAAACTGGATATTTGGGTATTATTGCCACTAACATGAAATTTGAATCTGGGTATTATCGTTATAATTAAAGTTCGCTAGCTTGGGTAAATTGGGGTAAACATGGAATACATGTAGTTTGGTATGAAACTTGACCTATGAAAAATATGGCAAGAATATTGATATGTATAACTTGGCCAAAATTTGACCTATGTAAACTGGGCATAGCTTTGTAAATATGTAAACTCTGAATCTTGACATATGTATAAAAAGGCATAAACTTGGTATATATGTAAAATTGTCTAGGATTAGGCATATATAAATTGGCATATGAAATTTGGCATGGATCTTGATATATGTGTAATTTGGCTAGAACTTGATATGTGTAAATTGACATAAACTTGGCATACATGTAAACAGGCAAGAATTAGACATATGTAAACCAACTAGAATTGGGTACATATACTAATGGGCATGTAATTTGGAATGTGGGCGTATGTTAATTAACAATTAATTGTCGTGTTTAGCATAATCATGGATAGTGACATTTAATTTGGTATGATTTACATACTAAAAATTATAAACATGATTTAAAGGGAAGGTGGGCCATAATAGTAAATGTTGATTAATGTAGTTATGGACATAAAGATAATTGGTAATTTTTAGCAAACTTGCCATAAATTAGTCATTAATCACATAAGTGATTTATGGCATAAAATGGTATTAATTATATACCTAAATTAATGAGATTGATTGGAAACAATTTGGGCAGTAATTTGAATTTGAATAGTTTACATAATTAATGTAAATTAGAAAATACGAATATGCTTAGCACGAGGTTGGATTGAGTTGTGATGTAAAACCTGCCCGGACCCGCCCGGCTGTCCAGTAATCACAACAATACCTATCCAATGTGGAAGGCTAAACATTGGGCCCAATAAAGACCCGAGGTTAGACTGAGTTGTGGCGTAAGACTGCCCGGACCCGACTGGCACACAGGCAGCCACAACAATATATGTCTAATGTGAGAGGTTGGGGCTCTAATAAGACAATTAGAGCTGAGCTAGGATTTGTAAGGTTAAGTTAACTAGAACACTTAACCAATTTCAACATGTTAACTAAATTGGTAGGTAGGGTTTGGTTAATCTGGACACTTAACCAATTTAATATGTTGACTATGGGAGTGGGTAAGGTTAAGCAAATGTTTAACCATTATAACATGATTAAACTGGACTAGAGAGTGAGGTTAAGTTAATGAGAACACTTAACTAATACAATGGGTTAATTGGACAAGTAGTTGCGGTTAAGTAGTAACACTTAACCAAAATAACAGGACAAGCGGGCGGGTTAAGTTAACTTGAATAAGTTGATAACACTTAACCATTATAATAGGACTAGTGGATGGGGTTAAGTTAACGTGCACTTAACCAATCTGATGTGATGCGTGGTAGGGTTAAGTAACACATGGGGTTAAGTTAACAAGAAAATTCTTAACCAATGTAACCAGATAGACGAACGGGGTTAAGTTAATAAACCACACTTAACCAATCAAACATAATAAGCGAGAAAGGTTAAGTTAACTAAGGTAAACACTTAACCATGGTAACATAACGAGTAGAAGGGTTAAGTACATATCAGGGTTGGCGGGTAATATTAGTAAATATAGGCGCACATACACTTAACCATTAAATACACATGCTTGAATCAGTAGCGGGGTTAAGTACACATTAGGGTCGGTGGGTAATATCAGAGAATATAGGCCCACAGACTTAACCATTAGAAAAACCTAGTAACGGGGACCCATTTCAGCAGTAACCCACATTAGGTATCAACGGAACCCTGAGCTAGGCAGGGTGGGGCACGATTACTGGGCTGATTATAAGAGGTCAAATTAGCGGCGGTTGGTGCAGCAGTGCAGGTTCTAACAGAGTGCGGGCGTGCACACACTTCGACGTAGAAAATTTAGCCACTGGGCATCAGTAGGTATAAAGCTGTGCATCTTGGTTGTGTCAGGGTTGCCACCATGGGACTTGATACACCCCATGGTGGGACCAGCACAGGTATCTACAAGTAGGGGGCCGCGTGACACAAACGAGAACTAGGTCAAGTAGGGAGCCGATCGATAAGGTAGTAAGGGTGCATCGAATATATACATGGCCATTGGGGTGATCGAGGTGGAATCCTCATAATCGATGTACACCTGAAGGCTACCATAATTGCGGGGATTGGGATCACATTGTAATTATTACATAACACGGGCTACTAGTTGGGACACTAGCAGGGGGTACGGATCCTTGTTACACAGGACACTAGTTGGGACACTAGTATGAATACGGATCATTCCTTGTAAGACATTTATGAGGATGCTAGTTAGGTGGTGCAGAGCAAATAGATATCGTTTTAATGGTAAAGCTTAGAAACCTTGCAATGTTATTCTTGATAGAAACCATGCGGTGGGATACTTGATAGGAATTATGGGATGTTATACTTGTTTCATCGTGCCCGAAGTTTATTTTGTTACCTTAGTTTATCTTGTTATCATAGTTTATCTTGATATCTTAGTTTATCTTGCCTACCTTGTTATCATGCTAATGTTTACTTTCAGTTTATTCATGCCATGTTATCTTTACCTATTTTTATGCTGAAAGTCACTAGGACTTACTCAGTCTTTATGACTGACCCGTTTTGTTTCGCCTTTTTTTCTTCCGTTCCCCCCCCCCCCAGGTTCACAGGGTGGGAATATAGCTTAGTTCGGATCTTACCAAGCTCCAAGGCTATTTCATGTATGGCTTGGATTTCTCTTGGCTATGGCTTGCTTTGCTTTATTGGGGAATACTGCAGTTTGTTTTTATGCTTCTTTGTTTTTGAGCAAGACAGATATTTTAACTATGAAATTGGGTATTGGAAGTTGATGGGCTTTTCTTGTAAACATTTATATTTAATAAATGATTTGAAGTACTTCCACTTTATTTTCCGCTGTTTTATATATGTCTGTCTTGTAATATTTCTGTTCCAGTACTCATAATACTCCATTGAAGTTAAGGAATTCCCTTTGTGAGTGACCTTAATAGATGTGGGGTGTTACATTTGGTATCAGAGCAGAAGGTTACCAGACTGGGCAAAAGTTTTCAGAAACCTTCTGAAATTATTTTCAAGACATTTACAAAGAAGCAAATTTTCAAGAAAATTTTGTTTTGATTAAAAGGCATATTCCCCAAAGCCATATGCACTATCTTTTGATTCTCTCTTGAAATCTCTTCTCTCTCTTTTCACCATAGTTTCGTAGGCATCCGATATATGTCGGAGGGCAAAGAAGTGCCTAACCTCCATTTGTAGCCGTGGTAGTCCCATCTGCGTCTAATCTTATTTCAAGTTGGGTAGAGTGTCGTGCGTTGGAGGTAGCTTCAAGAGACTTGTTAACAAACTATACAAGGATAGTAAGAACAAGGAACTAGTTGTTATAGCTTAATCCACGAAGGAGGAAAAAGGTGAAAGGAAAGGGGCCTAAGTGAAAGAATAGTAAAACCAATGGCAAGAGAGAGTATCTTTAGTGAGAAGGGACATGCAGTTAAGTATTATAGGACAAGGGCAAGGGACAAGATCGTCGAGAGGGCAATTGAATGCTCTCACCACTAGCGTACCTAAGAGGGTGATAACATTTCTGTTAGAGGTTTAGCTTTTCTTTTCTATCATCCCACTAGAACTTTGTTTTTGTACATCGCATCCTTTTAATTCTGCTTCGAAAGTTGAGTCTCTGCACCTTAGTACTAGCATGGTAGAGGATCCCATTTTTTTCTTCTTTTCTCAAAATCCTATTGGGGAAATCGTGGCTCATTTATTCATGACTTATTTGGATTTGAGAATATCTATGCTAAGTGTTGAGTCTAGGAGTAATGTTTATGTTTTGGGCTATGGGTTGATTCTAGCGATGGAGTGGTTATCCAGTAAGGATGACCTTCTCGGTTTTGAAAAGAGGGTAGTTAGACTCTTGACTTGCCTCGGTAATACCCTCGAAGTCACAGGTAACCTTTAGGGTTCTATCATGATTTGTTTCCCAGAATCTCTTGACACATTTATTGGTAATTTGTAATCCGATCGAGTAGTGTTCGCCACTAAGGCGGATGGGTCATTTCGCTTATGCATGAGTTGTGGAGAATCACCTTAGTAAGTACATTTGGCAACATGGTTGGCATTTATTTCCAAGAGATAGTTCTTCTACGTGGAATACCTGATAGTAAGTGGACGAGATCCAAGATTCACTAGTGAATTTTGGAGAGCTTGCATGAAACCATGAGTACGCAGTTATGTTTGAGCCGAGTATACTAGGAGGAGAATAAGTGAACGTGGAACGAGAGGCAAAAGTGAAATGGATTCCAACCCATATTTTGGAAACAAGAATTAAGAAGCTACATAATTGTGAAGTTAAAGGCGGTCAAAGCACAATGGAGTTAAGCTCAAAGAAATGCGACTTAGAAGATTGAAGACTAGATTCGCGCATCATATCTCTTTTTAAGAGTATATCCTTGATCCCTCTTTTCCTGTAGAGCTTACTCACATGCTATCTTTTGTGTATATCCTCTCGGTCCTATTCTCAATCCTATTTCTATTGCGAACCCCATAGGGAGTATGACTCATCTGTTAGTAATATATGTTGGGGGCTTGAGGATGTCTGTTGGGTGGACTAAACTTTTTGGGTTTTATAGGATACGGGTTGGTTTTAGGAAGGGATTTTCTTGTGACCTAAAAGGAGTCCATCATGCTTAGTTTCATAGAAACATATATATTGGTTGGGTTGAGTAATTCTTTGGGTGTCAGTCTGATGTTGATTTCGGTCTTCGGGGCTGGTGCTTAGGGAGTTCTTCTCCTAATCAATACATATGTGTGGCATAGATTTCCAGTTCTGACATTGCCTAATGGGCACGAAGTTTTTACTTGCTTCTGTCATTCAACTTTATCTTTAGACAGGAACAATTGTGTGTAAACATGTGTTTGAGACATGTTATGATTAATGGTTGCAAGTGGTTGCATGTGGTTGCTAGTGGTTGCTCGTGGATGCATTTACACATTAGGCACTAGATCGGCTCAGACACACTTTCATATTGCATATGCTTGAGTGTTTACACTTGTTCATGGATGAAATTGAATGTGTTATCATGTGAATGTTGCATATGGATGGATGTTTGTGCACACATATAGTGTTTATATGACTAGGACTAATTGCATACATACTGGACTCATGACACTAAGCATATTTTGCATTTAGAAGATCAATCAGGCCTGATCATTTGCATTAGATAAGTACATGTACACACACTTCACATATGATCCTGAAGCATTAGAAGTCATTTAAGGACAATGGATGCTCGTGTTTGATGGATGAGTAGATGGATGATTGGATGTTAAGATATACATTCTTCCTAACTTGAAGATTTCGGGGACGAAATCCTTTTAAGTGGGGGAGAATGTAACACCCCGTGAATTCTATAACGTTAAGCTTCACGAATTAAAGTATAATTAATTATAAATGATGAAATCAAGGGAAATGGGTTATGCCATTGCGTTCGTCTCGGAAAAATACGCGAAATAGAGTCCGAGTTTTCGAAAATCGGATACCGTATGAAGAAGATATGGACGAACGAAGTTAGGCAGAAAAACCGAAAACAGTTTAGAATACACTGGCGCACTTGTGAAGTGCGCCAGTACAAAACTACACTGGCGCACCTGCCAAGTGCGCCCGTACAAATCCAGCACCGAATTCGCGAGTGTTCTGAGGTGACGTGTCTTCTTTTGAGTGGCTAGATGATGTGTATTCGAGCTGTGCGATTCTGATGACTTCTGGACTGATCTGAAGGCTCTAAATCACCCTATTCAGCTATAAAATAACACCTAGACCTAGCATAACTCACAGCAAATCATTCTTACACCGTTATGCTGCTGGACTTCCTCTTGATCATGGCCGCCGTCTCTAATATTCTTCCTATGCTTTCAAACTCAAATCAATTCAAAGGTTAAAGCTTCAACAAAGGATCAAAGAATAAATCAGCGACGCCGCAACATTTCTACAACAAATCCAATTCTTAATTCATTAGCCATGCTATGTAAGTTCTAGTTGCTTTCCGATTTAAATATTTAATTATAATGTGGCCATGAAATAAAGTGGATTTGGATTTAAGTATGTGTATCGATTCAGATCTATTTCTGTTTCTTCTTGAATCTTGATCTTAGGACTTTTCTATCTTTACTCTCATGCTAAGTTCATGATCTATCAGCCTATTGTAAATCAATTTTCTTGATTCATGTTGATATTATTATCCAGTTGTAATCTTAATATGCCCGTGATGATGTTTTTCTCTCCAATCTTGTTTTGATGCAAAATTCTACCTTTCCCCTATTTATTTTCTTTTGATGCACCTAGGTCAATTTCGGACCTAGGGCTAAACTTCGATTTGCGTGCGATTGAATACGGGGGAAATATTGGGATATTGTCTTGTCGGATACATGTGTTGGATAGAAGCGAAGGCATAATATGAAAACTGGATATTTGGGTATTATTGCCATTAACATGAAATTTGAGTCTGGGTATTATCGTTACAATTAAAGTTCGCTAGCTTGGGTAAATTGGGGTAAACATGGAATACATGTAGTTTGGTATGAAACTTGACCTATGAAAAATATGGCAAGAATATTGATATGTATAACTTGGCCAAAATTTTACTTATGTAAATTGGGCATAGCTTTGTAAATATGTAAACTCTGAATCTTGACATATGTATAAAAAGGCATGAACTTGGTATATATGTAAAATTGTCTAGGATTAGGCATATATAAATTGGCATATGAAATTTGGCATGGATCTTGATATATGTGTAATTTGGCTAGAACTTGATATGTGTAAATTGACATAAATTTGGCATACATGTAAAAAGGCAAGAATTAGACATATGTAAACCAACTAGAATTGGGTACATATATTAATGGGCATGTAATTTGGAATGTGGGCTTATGTTAATTAACAAGTAATTGTCGTGTTTAGCATAATCATGGATAGTGACATTTAATTTGGTATGATTTACATACTAAAAATTATAAACATGATTTAAAGGGAAGATGGGCCATAATAGTAAATGTTGATTAATGTAATTATGGACATAAAGATAATTGGTAATTTTTAGCAAACTTGCCATAAATTAGTCATTAATCACATAAGTGATTTATGGCATAAAATGATATTAATTATATACCTAAATTAATGAGATTGATTGGAAACAAATTGGGCAGTAATTTGAATTTGAATAGTTTACATAATTAATGTAAATTAGAAAATACGAATATGCTTAGCACGAGGTTGGATTGAGTTGTGATGTAAACCTGCCCGGACCCGCCCGGCTGTCCAGTAATCACAACAATACCTATCCAATGTGGGAGGCTAAGCATTGGGCCCAATAAAGACCCGAGGTTAGACTGAGTTGTGGCGTAAGACTGCCCGGACCCGACCGGCACACAGGCAGCCACAACAATATCTGTCTATTGTGAGAGGTTGGGGCTCTAATATGACAATTAGAGCTGATCTAGGATTTGTAAGGTTAAGTTAACTAGAACACTTAACCAATTTCAACATGTTAACTAAATTGGTAGGTAGGGTTAGGTTAATCTGGACACTTAACCAATTTAATATGTTGACTATGGGAGTGGGTAAGGTTAAGCAAATGTTTAACCATTATAACATGCTTAAACTGGACTAGAGAGTGAGGTTAAGTTAATGAGAACACTTAACTAATACAATGGGTTAATTAGACAAGTGGATGCGGTTAAGTAGTAACACTTAACCAACATAACAGGACAAGCGGGTGGGTTAAGTTAACTTGAATAAGTTGATAACACTTAACCATTATAATAGGACTAGTGGATGGGGTTAAGTTAACGTGCACTTAACCAATCTGATGTGATGCGTGGTAGGGTTAAGTAACACATGGGGTTAAGTTAACAAGAAAATTCTTAACCAATGTAACCAGATAGACGAACGGGGTTAAGTTAGTAAACCATACTTAACCAATCAAACATAATAAGCGAGAAAGGTTAAGTTAACTAAGGTAAACACTTAACCATGGTAACATAACGAGTAGAAGGGTTAAGTACATATCAGGGTTGGCGGGTAATATTAGTAAATATAGGCCCACGTACACTTAACCATTAAATACACATGCTTGAATCAGTAGCGGGGTTAAGTACACATCAAGGTTGGTTGGTAATATCAGAGAATATAGGCCCACAGACTTAACCATTAGAAAAACCTAGTAACGGGGACCCATTTCAGCAGTAACCCACATTAGGTATAAACGGAACCCTGAGCTAGGCAGGGTGGGGCACGATTACTGGGTTGATTATAAGAGGTCAAATTAGCGGCGGTTGGTGCAGCAGTGCAGGTTCTAACGGAGTGCGGGCGTGCACACACTTCGCCGCAGAAAATTTAGCCACTGGGCATTAGTAGGTATAAAGCTGTGCATCTTGATTGTGTCAGGGTTGCCACCATGGGACTTGATACACCCCATGGTGGGACCAGCACAGGTGTCTACAAGTAGGGGGCCGCGTGACACAAACGAGAACTAGGTCAAGTAGGGAGCCGATCGATAAGGCAGTAAGGGTGCATCGAATATATACATGGCCATTGGGGTGATCGAGGTGGAATCCTCATAATCGATGTACACCTGAAGGCTACCATCACATTGTAATTATTATATAACACGGGCTACTAGTTGGGACACTAGTAGGGGGTACGGATCCTTGTTACACAGGACACTAGTTGGGACACTAGTAGGAATACGGATCATTCCATGTAAGACATTTATGAGGATGCTAGTTAGGTGGTGCAGAGCAAATAGATATCGTTTTAATGGTAAAGCTTAGAAACCTTGCAATGTTATTCTTGATAGAAACCATGCGGTGGGATACTTGATAGGAATTATGGGATGTTATACTTGTTTCATCGTGCCCGAAGTTTATTTTGTTACCTTTGTTTATCTTGTTATCATAGTTTATCTTGATATCTTAGTTTATCTTGCCTACCTTGTTATCATGCTTATGTTTACATTCAGTTTATTCATGCCATGTTATCTTTACCTATTTTTATGCTGAAAGTCACTAGGACTTACTCAGTCTTTATGACTAACCCGTTTTGTTTCGCCTCTTTTTCTTCCGCCCCCCCCCCCCCCCCCCCCCAGTTTCACAGGCTGGGAATATAGCTTAGTTCGGATCTTACCAAGCTCCAAGGCTCTTTCATGTATGGCTTGGATTTTTCTTGGCTATGGCTTGCTTTGCTTTATTGGGGAATACTGCAGTTTGTTTTTATGCTTCTTTGTTTTTGAACAAGACAGATATTTTAACTATGAAATTGGGTATTGGAAGTTGATGGGCTTTTCTTGTAAACATTTATATTTAATAAATGATTTGAAGTACTTCCACTTTATTTTCCGATGTTTTATATATGTCTGTCTTGTAATATTTCTGTTCCAGTACCCATAATACTCCATTGAAGTTAAGGAATTCCCTTTGTGAGTGACCTTAACAGATGTGGGGTGTTACAACGTACGTCTGGACGATCACCACTCATTATCCATATTTCGGGATGCCTCCCAATCAGGACCTCGGTTACCATCCAAACGAGGTGAAGATCTCCGGTCTTCGACCACCGTCTTCATCTTCGATTTTCAATCATTGGTCAATTATTTGAAATGAGAATTAACTCGGCTTTTCTAATAATTCACGTATATTTAGAATTTCAAATCAATTTATTTCAATGGTAAAATATTCGACAACACTAATTTTGTTCTTTAATGTAATTTTCACACCAAACACCTTCAACCATCAAATAGCACATAAATCGAGAAAATTCAGTTTATTTCCATTCCATATCGTTTATGATATTTTATAACGATTTATCGCTATTTTTATTTATTTTAAAATAGCCAATTTATTCAGAATGACGCTTCGGGCCATAACGCGGCCGTGGCGCTGTTTTTCTTCAGATTTGATTTACACATATATGAAAATCTAACTGTTGGATCTTTACAAAATTTACATCATTAGAAAGGTCTTTTCAAAACGAATCCAACTGTACTAGTTTCGGGAAAACCCGACGGTCGGATCTCCCTGTACAATCGTTTGAAGTTTCGATTTAAAAATACGAACTGCAGCGTCGTTATTCAATTAAATATAATTATATATATATATAATCGTTTCTGGCGCTGTTTTTCTTCAGATTTGAAATAATCATTCCAGACAATCCAACCGTTGGATTTTTACAAAGTTGGTGTCCTTGGAAAGACATTTCCAAGGCGAACTTAACGGTTGCGGTTTCGGGAAAAAATCCAATGGTCGGATTTCCCACACTAGTTGTTTGAAATCACGGTTTCAAAGCACGAACTGCACGGCCACGTTTCGTTTTAATTTTATTTATATTTATATAACTATATAAATATAGTTCATTCAACAATTTCAATATTGTTTTCACTTCAAATATTTCGCTAACGCCTTTAAATTATAGAAAATTTCGCCATAACCTCCTTTGTACGGGAGAGGCTGGGAAAATTCCCAAATAGCCACACGGGCGTCTCATGTCAAAAAGAAAAACAAAAAGCCAAGCGGCTAGCCAACAGGCTCATAAAATCATCACCTAAACAAAACAGTAAATGTGTACCTATTTGTCGGGCACAAAATTTTATTCCTCTTCTCTAGCCCCTTTGCTATAACCTGTTCAATAAATATGCATGTACATATATACAGTTTTTATCACTTATCATTTTCCATTCAACTTCATATTTGATTCCATTTGGTTTAAAAACACCATTCATTCTAATGTTGCATGCATAGGCAAAAATCATATCCTTGGCTAATTAATGAATATTTCAACTCATGCATATTTATTTGAACGAGTTGCTATTTTTAACACTTCACATTTTAAAAATTCATGTATATAATAAAAATGTGATTTTTATTGTAAAACAATTTATTTCAAAACACTTTTATTTTGTACAGTTTATACAGGTGATAAAAATAGGATTTTTATTATAAACCCATTTATTTTAAAACAAGGTCATTTTGCATGGTTCATATAGATGATAAAAAGGTGATTTTTATATTTAAAAACACGAAGACCATTCAACACATGAATTTCTAATCAACGAATGAATATCGATTCAACACATGAAGGTTTTCTATAGTTTATATACATAGATAAAAATGTGATTTTTATATTTAAAACACGAAGACCATTCAACACATGAATTTCTAATCAACGAATGAATATCGATTCAACACATGAAGGTTTTCTATTCAACGAATAAATATAGTTTCAGCAAATGAAAATTATTCAAACACATGAGTATTATTCAAAATTTCGGCAGCATGATGGCAGGGTAGTTAAAACCGGGACCGCCCCTAGTACGGCTCCTCGCTCTACGTTAAAACCTCTTGGTTTTTTGACAATAGGGATCATGCATCTAGTTCGCACGCAGGCGGCATGTATATATTTATTTCATTTCCACAAACTAATCCTATGTGGTTTCAACCAAATATTTCTCAACCACAAATGGGTATTTTTCAACCACAATCAATCAATATCAACCACAAACAATCCCAAACAACCATTCGCTATCAATCAATTTTCACACCAATCACAATCAATAAATATCGTCCATGGTTTGTGGACGAGGGGCGTATATATATATATATATATATATATATATATATATATATATAGCAATTCACTTCTATTTCAACATATAGATAATTTTCACAACGCATATACAACTTATACATCGAACGTACGACTTATACAACGCTTATACATGAGGTGGACAACACTTATATAGCTCATACATCGAATATATAATTTATACATCGTCGTTACAATATCGTTTATAAATTAGAAATCTCACATTGGGTTCCACTCCACCAAAAATAGCAGAAGGCTCATAAAAATATGTGGTCTCTTCTAGAAGGTAGAGGACGTCCTCACGGTCACGATGTTTCCTGTTTCATCGAATTTCTTTAATGAACGAAAAAGGTATGATTTTTCGAAGTTTGCAACGGTTTTAAACTGTTAAAATCAGTTTTAAATTAAACAGCCGATTACCTTTCAAAATCTTCAAAACTAGGTTTCGATCTTTCAGGCAATCCGTGTATCGAGGGGTCGATCGGCCTGCGCAACATCGAAGAGGGAGGAAAGGGCTATCCGCGCCCGGTGGTGGGACCCACCTCGGCGGCGAATCCTGGTCGTGGCGGCGGCGTGAACTTCCGGACTTTGAGTGGCTCGATCTCCTCATACAAGCGACGATAGGGGGCGTACCAGCTATTTATGGGAAGAGGGTGGCGAGGGCTTCAGAAAACTCCAAAGGGAGGGCATGTTTCGATGATCAGAATCGCCAGAAAATGGAAGGGAAGGGGGGAGCGGTTTTCCGCCGCTGATCGACTTCGGGGAGAGAGAGAGAGAAGGAAATTCTTTTTTTTAATATAAAAATTTTGATTGGTCGGGGAGGTTTTAAAGGGGTTTTCTGATGCGACCACCAATCTAAACCCAACGACTATCGACCCCAGCATTTTACCCCCATTCCGAACACAATGGGATATGTTTCGTAGGCCCATTCGATTGTTTCAGTCAGTTTTCCTTCAAATTAAAATATAAAACATTCAATATTAAATTTGAACGTACATTTCAATTTGCCAGGGCCACAAACTGATTCGAAAAATTCCAGAAAAATAAATCAAGCTATGTTTTGACAGTACGGTCCCAACAAAACTGGTTTCGCCGAATTCTGAGAACGTTTGCAGAAAGGCCCATTTCTGGTCGATCCAATTTAACTATAATCGACCAAAACACGTTTTCCTTTGCCACGCTCACATACTAGCTTTAAAAATTTTGAAATTTGAAACCTAGCAATAACTTCCCATCCCGGATCCAACAAAAGTGGTTTCGTCGAATTCCGAGGTCGTATGCAAAATGGCCAATTTCACGGACTATATAAATTCCATAGCGACCTTTCTGAAAATTTATTCAGCCATAACTTTTGCTTTCCGCTATGAAAATTCGATTTTTCAGATTCGTTAGAAAGGTATTCACTAACAGATTTAAATATTTTTGGTTTCGCTAAAATCCATTTTGTTTTGCACCCGGTACTTTCCGACAAAGTTTGAATTCAATTTTTGAAACTGCAGCGCCATTTCAGGCCTTGTTTAAAATTATAATTAATTATATTCATTTTCAATTGTCGATTCAAACTCACATTCCATTGCCATTATTTAAAATATTTATTTTAAATATTTAAAATCCATTATTTTAGCCAATTTAAAAATTTTAAATTTGTTCAGATTTTCTGGGTCTTTACAATCTCCCCCACTTAAAACTTTTCGTCCCCGAAAAGGAACAAAGTCAAATGTGGTTTGATTAATCAACTCTACGTTCGATCTGGCTTCCATTCTCCATATTTTCAGTTTTTGAGAATTTTCAAATTCTTCAAAAATTTGGCTAACACCCGGAATTTTGGAAAAAATTCGCCATAACCTCCTTTGTATGGGGAGGGGTTTGGAAATTTATTGGGCCGTATTAGGTACCTAATAAATCCTAATAAGCATACACATATTTATAGTGATATATTCTGTTGTTTACAGGGGAGCATGTATTGATAATAACTCCAGAGAATAAATTCTCGTCACCCTGCCCCGTGTGGGAAATAAATAGTCCACGCGCCGTATCTAATAACTAGAGAGACGTGATTATTGTCAACTCCAGACCCGTGTGGTTTTTTTTATTAATCTGGCAATTTAATCGTTACAATTTAAATAGTCCATATCAGTCATCAGTTCAACCTGTAAAATATAGTCATCGCCATACAAGCCTCTCGCTCGTATGGTAAATCTTCCACCTCGTCACACAAGCTCCAAATGCTTATGTGGTATATGATGAAGTATGTCTATCTTCTGAAGTATGCTATGTAATGTAGTTCAAAATTAATTGTTACTATCTTATGGCGACGTTTATTATTTCACACAGAAAAACCAGCACTCCGCATCCAATGGCATTCGCAGGAGTTGATATAATAATATTTCGCATCCAACTCATTAAGGTTTACCTATTTGTCGGGCACGCAAATAAAATCTTTACTCAACAGCTAATCCATTTACCTGTTCAAACATATATAGTACACATGTATATATATATTCCTATTTATTTTCTAATCAGTTCAGTGTGTGATATAATCGAATAAATTCTAACATTATTCTATTGTTGATTAAATTAACTATCGTTTTAATAATTCAATTAATGAAATCTACTATCACAAAACTCAAACAACAATCAAATTGCTTTTAAATTTTCAAAAATATACCTTACAAATTAATCCCTATTCTTTTAAAATTATTCAGACTATAGAGTTAAAAGTGCACATCCATGGAAAGAAAATAACAATAGAATAGAGAATTAAATGGTGATGTAAAGTATGGTAAATATACCTTGCAACGGAGTCAATCAGAGATATCCACTCGGCATCTAGGATAAGCTTTCTGAATGCTCTCCTCAGTTTCCCAAGTACAATCTCGCGGATCTCCACTCCATTGCACTTTGACTAAGTGAACCTTCTTGTTCCTCAGCTCTTTGGTTTCTTTGCCGATAATATTTAGCGGCTCTCTTCTCACAGCCAATTCTGGAGTAATTTCAATGTCCTGTTGAGCTGCTTCTTCCACGATCAAGTCTGGATCATGAATGTGTTTTCGAAGTTGAGATATATGAAATACATCATGAACTCCAGGCAACCAGTCAGGCAATTTGAACCTATAAGCGAGAGTTCCGATCCGTTCCAAAATAGGAAACGGACCAATGAATTTGGGTGCCAACTTTCCAGTTTTACCGAACCGAATAACTCCTCTCATCGGCGATACTTTCAAATACACGTAGTCGCCAACAACAAAGGATATATCTCTTCTTCTTCTATCGGCATAGCTCTTTTGTCGGCTTTGAGCGGCGAGTAATCGCTTCTTAATAAAATCGACTTTGTCGGCAGCTTCTCGAATCATATCAGGACCCAACACAAGTCTATTACCCGGTTCGACCCAACAAGCGGGAGATCGGCACGGTCTACCATACAATGCTTCGAATGGCGACATTGTCAGGATCGCCTGGTAGCTGTTGTTATATGAGAATTCAGCCAAATGCAGATGGTCTTCCCATGATCCACCGAAATCTAGAAAACAAGCCCGCAATAGATCTTCTAAAATGCGATTCACCCTCTCAGTCTGACCGTCTGACTAAGGATGATAAGCGGTGCTCAAATTCAACTTCGTTCCCAGCTCGACCTGAAATGCCTCCCAGAATTTGCTAGTGAATGTTGTATCTCTATCACTGACTATACTGAGCGACACTCCATGTAGTATAACTATTTCCCTGAAGTATATCTGCGCCAGACTCTGAGCAGTTCTGTTTGATCTGACAGGTATAAAATGGGCGGTCTTCGTGAAGCGATCTACGATCACCCAAATACTGTCATTCCCTTTTCTGGTTCTGGGCAGACCATCAATGAAATCCATAGAAATATGTTCCCACATGAAGCCAGGAACTTCTAGCGGTTGTAACAGTCCAGCAAGTTTCTGTTGGTCGCTTTTGACTAGCTGGCAGGTAGGGCATCGACTAACATATAAAGAAATGTCCCTCTTCATCGACTTCCACCAGAAAGTGTGTTTAATGTCATTGTACATTTTTCTTACTCGCGGATGGATACTAAGTTATGACTTGTGGCATTCATCTAGTACTTCCTTTCGAAGCTCAGGAATGTTAGGGACACAGATTCGACCTTTGAGCCTTAGAATTCCATCATTATCAACTTAAAAACTCGAGGGTTCGCCTTTCTGAATTATCTCTCTGATCTTCTTAATGAAGTGATCATCCTTTTGAAGAGCAGATATTTTATCTATCAATGAAGTCGTGATAACAAAGCTGGCGATCATCTCATTCTTTCGGCTTAACGCATCGGCCACGACATTGGCTTTCCCTGGAGTGTATATGATTTCAAAGTCATATGCTGCTAGAAACTCCAGCCAACGTTGCTGCCTCAGATTCAAGTCCTTCTGGGTGAACAGATACTTCGGCGACTGATGATCTGTAAACAGTTCGAATGTCTCACCCAAAAGATAATGCCTCCAGATTTTCAAAGCGAATACTACATCCAATAACTCAAGATCATGAGTTACGTAGTTCTTTTCGTGCGGCTTCAGGTGATGGCTAGCATAAGTAATCACTTGACCCCTTTGCATTAACACTGCGCCAAGGCCTTCTCTAGAAGCATCAGTCCAGACTTGCAAATCTTGGTTGCCATCGATGATGGTTAACACTGGAGCAGTCGTTAGTCTTAATTTTAGCTCCACAAAAGCCTCCTCACTTTCTGGAGTCCACTTGAATTTTTAGTGCTTCTTCGTAAGCTTCGTTAAATGACCAGATATCTTCGAAAAGTTTTTAATGAACTTCCGGTAATAGCTAGCCAATCCGAGAAAACTGCGGACTTCAGTAGGGGTGCTGGTCTGTTTCCAATTCTGAATTGCTATGGTTTTGGTTGGATCCACAGCGATTCCTTCTTTCGATACGATGTGGCCTAGAAATTTTACTTCATCTTGCCAGAAGATGCATTTGGAAAATTTGGCTTTTAATACATTCCGTCTCAGAATTTCTAGAACCTGTTCCAGATGCTTTTCATGTTCGGCCTTTGATTTAGAGAAGATTAGAATATCGTCAATAAAAACCAAAACAAATTTATTCAAAACTCCTCTGAACACTCTATTCATCAGAATGACGAAGTAAGCGGGAGCGTTACATAAGCCGAACGACATTACTAACCACTCGTAGAACAAGTCTGGACTTCTGAATGCTGTCATTGGAACACACTCTTCGGCAATTCGAAGTTGATGGAAGCCTGTAGCTAGGTCCATTCGTGAAAATACTTGTGCTCCATTTAGACGATCCAACAAATCATCTATTCGTGGGAATGGATATTTGTTCTTTATTGTCTGCTTGTTCAAATCACGATAATCCACACATAGACGTAGAGTACCGTCAGATTTTGGGACAAATACCACTGCTGCACCCCAATCAGAGAAACTAGGCCTGATCAGACCTTTCCATACTAACTGTCTTGTTTGATAGTCTAATTCCAACTTCTCTTTCAAGGACATTTTTCGAATAGCGTGTACTACTTGCCTTGCATTCAGAATTAAAGCAATTTTGAAATCAATTTCTCTTTGCAGGGGTAAGCGAACAACTTCTCCGAACACATCAGCATAGTTCTTGACAACAGGAATATCTTTCACTAGGTCGGGGATATTCTCTGTGACTTCTGGGGTATTTTCTATTTGGGCTGGAGAGACATCCAAAGCTGCCTAGAAGTGTTTTCTATTAGCTTTCTGTCCTTCACAGGGAATGGTTATATAACCACCCGATTTTATCTTTGCCCTAACAACTCTCTCGGCGCATCTAACCTCTGCCTCATATTTGGTTAGCCAATCCAATCCCAGAATAAGATCGAATTCATTAAAATTCATGACCATAGAGATAGTAGGGAATTTATAACAAGAAAAAGAGACAGGTACTGCACCAGCCCAATTGAGACCGATGGAAACCCCGACTGGATTTTGGACAGTCATTGGTCCTTTGAGCTCCTTCACATTTAAATTCAACTTCTTAACTGCATTCTTGGAAATGAAGCTTCGTTACGCGCCTGTCTCAAACAACACTTTAACTGGAATGTTCTTGACATTAAGCGTGCCTTCTAAAACATCAGACCTTTCTTGAGCAGACGAAGATGCAGGTACTTCTATCACTTCATTTAGATGTACTGCTTCAGGCATTCTGAATAGCGGGCAGGCCTTTGAAAGATGACCGGTCTGATGTCATTGACTGCACTTTCTATTCTATTGGAACTTCTTACCGGATTTTGTTTCATCTTTCCTTAGGTACTTCGAGGGTTTACAATTCCTGGTCAAATGCCCCTGCTTATGGCAGTTACTGCATACAGCTGTCGTTACTGGTTCTTTTTCGGATCTGGCCCTTTTTCGATTAACTTTGGGCTCCTTACCGACTTCAGACATTGTACTGGCCTCAGGATGATCAGTTTCAGACTCAACTTTATTACTAGAGCTGACTTCTTCTTCGTACAGTAGCATACTTTTCTTGTCTAGATCTTCGTACTGATAAGCCATGTATATCATTTCAGAAAAGGGGAGCTTCACGTTCCTCATTACACTGTTCTGATATTTTCTTTGAGGCCCGTTGATGAATCTCATATTCTTCCTCTTCGGATTCTCAATTAGATGAGGAGCAAAGTGAGAAAGATTGCTGAATTTCTTATGATATTCGGGAATGGTCATATCTCCTTGTATCCAATATGAAAATTCATCACATAGTCGCTCAATTGCTTCTGGAGGAGTAAATCTTTCCAGGAAAATCACCTTGAATCTATCCTAGGTGATATAACCTTCTGGATTATCCTTAACAACAGAATACCACCAGAATAATGCTTCGTCTTTGAGTGCCTAGGAGGCCAGTAATCTTTTCTGCTCATCCCTCAGCTTTAATCCTTCGAAGATTTTCTCAGCAGAACGAATTCATGCTTGTGTTCTCATAAGAGATTCTTCGCCCAAGAACGGCTTTCCACCCAGATTTCTATATTTCATATATAGGGCCTCAATATCCGGGTCTGTATCACTTCTTCTATTTCTGGCACTCATTTTCTAGTTCTTCTGCAAATAGAAGATCAAGTGTTAGGTCAACAGAAAAGATATTTCAAAATATAGAGACAAATACATGAATGTAAATGTGTCTATTAAGGTGTAATTTCATTCTTCTACTCATACTAGGATACTACTGATCCTATATGTAATGAGTTTCCCGTCCTAGAACATTACTGGTTCTATTTCTGACGAGTTCGTTAGTATGTTATATTCCAGAACTAAGCTTAACCAAGGCTCTGATACCAAATGATACGACCCCAAATCCCGTACTGACGGGGGCAAGGGTAATCCGTGGAATATAACAGAGAAACAGATAATAGCAGAACAGAAATAAACAAATACACCAGATAATGAATAATAGAATATACTGGATAAGAGTAATCATCCGAGTTACACAGTATACAGGATCATACTTAGTAAAAATACAGTTCAGCTATACATAAATGTCTACAGCGGAAAACAAACATAATATGTACAATAGGAGCTGAACAGCATAAAAAGAGATAAATGATAGAATCCATCTTCAGCTCCAGCCATCCAGAAAGAACCAGCTAAACCTGAATACAAGGCTGCCTATGTAGAAAAAGGGGCACCCGAGTTTGAAAGTGAAACAAACTACGAGTCAGTCATGGGACTGGTATGAGAAATCTATTCAACACATCTAATATATGGCTAATCGCAGGACCACGCCACTTTCGTGGAACGGGTTTACTCCATTGGATTGCCAGTGCTTTAAAACAAATCTTTCTTTTAAAACAACGCAATTCTTTATATAAAAATGAAGCCATAATAAGACACAGTTCCCATCACACAATGCAACGCGAACCGGAGGATAGAGTTTTTAACTTATAACGGACAAAATAAGCTTGATACGAATAAAACAAAGGCATTTGATATTATTGCTAGTGTTTATATGTTTCAAAAACAATTTCAAATCATAACCATCAATCATAGACGGCATGGGTACCATATATCATGTCGCCATATATGTATACAATCAAAACCGCACGATGTCGTATTTGGAAATTGGATTTCCATCATGAACCAAGGCAAAAGATAGTCCTTACTGAATTCAAGACTGCCTAGCCCGAGTCTCAGGATCAGAGCTCGAGTGACCCTTGGATCATCAGGGCCAGTCCACCGATGTGGATTAAAATTCCTGGACACTGCATTTCCCCGCCCTTTGTGGCGTAAACGAGCCAACGAATGACTCCATCGGACCCGGATCGTCCGATCTAACCCAGGCGCCTCGCAACAGAAACAACCAAACAGGTGAAAAGTATATAAATGTCAGGGCTGGTAGGTCACTGACACCACCCTAGCTAGGAAGAAACGCAGGCCCTCCTTGATGTCCTCTCCCATTTCTGGTTCATACCGGGGTGTGAGACTCGCGATTTTACGTTATACACAAAGCTACGCCACACCGGCGGTGCTTTGATCATCACCACAAGACTTTGCTTTTCTATAGAAGCCTTGATCATTTGCCACTTAGGCATGCCACACTAGCAATTCGTGCCATGCGACTGATGTCCATTGATATACAACCTCTGAGCTCGTGCGTTTCAGAGAAGGGCGTTAAGAAAAAGAATAAATTCTCCGCCGCCAAACAGATGTGTATTTAACAAAGATCGATCAACACATAATAAAATCCAATGTCAGACACACAGTCCATTTACATGTCCATTCCGGGTCTGAACGAAACCGGAGGCACTAAATACCTCGCAAACCCATCGATCTCCACGTATGTCTGGACGATCACCACTCATTATCCATATTTCGGGATGTAACACCCCACACCCGCTAAGGTCACTCACTAAGGGAATGCCTTAACTTCGGTGGAGTATTTTAAGTGAATATAGAACAAAAAAATTACAACAAGACAGATATAAGTAATACTTGAAATGTAAACATCATTTCATTGCAGTAGAAGGTAAACATGTTTGGTACATACCAAAAACCAACAAGAGTCAAGTACAAAATATCCATCTTGATAAAACATAAGTACATAATCCCCCTTCATAACTAATAGCCATAGCAGAAAAGATAAGCTGAGCTTTACATCAACGGTCCAAGCTCCAAAAGATAGATAAAGCAATCTGATCAAAGTCCACTAGTGCTAGGCCCACTCTGAGAACCTGAGGGTTGGGAAAAAGATTAAAACAACGGGGTCAGACATAAGTCTGAGCGAGTCCTATGACTTTAACAATACAATCATTAAAGTAATTAGGGTATGATATAAACTTGGTACGGTAACGACTGGGGATAAATGACTACACTAAGCAGCCAACTAGACATAGGAAGAACTAAGATATCGGTAAAGACGCATCTACCTACCCAAGGGTAATTACTACACTGCACCACACCAGTCATTCCTACTTAAAGGTTGATCCCACCCAAGGACATAGAAATTTAACTAGTACTTTAGTGTACGCCTAGCTGACCACATAGGTGCCGTCTGCCCCTATCTCCACTAGGTGTACCCACTACTCCCCAAGCGATCGGCTCCCTAACGTAGATACCCGTGCTGGCCCAACAGTGGGGTGTATCACTCCCCAAAGTGGCAACCCGATACAACGAACGGTGCACGGCTTATACCTACACGATGCAACAACGTCTTACCTACCAGCCCGGGCCCACACACGCATATGAAACCCGTCGGACTTGCGTTGCCACCGCTAACCTGTTTTTGGCCTCTTATAGTCAAGCCCAGTATGCGTGTCCCGTCCTTGAATTGGGTCGAGCCCACAAAGATACGTTTTGGGTTACTGGTTGAAATGGGCCCCTACAAGCTACCCACCTAAGCTTGTCCCTTTTCTAGTGCCTCCCACTTAACCCTTTAATCATGTTTAATTACATGTTTCCACTTGGTTAAGTATTCTAATCGTATTTTCTATTGCCACCCAAGGCAACCCACTAGATTTCCACATGCCACCCAAGGCACTTACTTGATTTCCACATGCCACCCAAGGCACCCACTTAACCCCTCATGCCCCACTACATGCTTATCTGGTTAAGTGTTTCTTAATTGATTAAGACTATAACCTTTGCAAAGACCTCTCACATTAGACTATCTTTTATGGCAGCTGGATTTGTCGGTCGGGTCCGGGCAGCCTTATGCCATAACCGAGTCTAACCTCGTGTGTTTACACTTGTCACATATTTAGTTTATGCCTAAGACCTCTCACATTGGGCCAATCATTTGTAGCCGCTGGATCTGTCGGTCTGGTCCGGGCGGTCTTATGCTACAAAAGGGTCCAACCTCGTGTCTTAGTCGATTAATTACACCTAATTAATCACCCCCATATTTTGAATTAATTTTCCCTAATTAATTCCAATTTAATGATATACATAATTGACTCAATTATGTCCATCCACTTATGGTATGCAACATCATACCCATTTCACCACAATTTTGTTAACATGAATATTAACCCCATCGTTCCCCACGTAATACGCTAACATGACATACTTAAAAGTGAAGATTCATCACAAATGCAATGGGTTCTACTTAGCATAACATTAGCATCATTATGGGTTTTAAAGGTGTCAACTTGCATATATGACCATAGCATCAAACCCAACTAGCATAAATAACCAACCCAAACTTGCATGAATCACATATGTCATAAAGAGGGTAACTTGCATAGATGTTCATGTCATAGACCTATCATAAAGGGATAAACTTGCATACATGTCATAGGTCTAAAGAAGGGATGAACTTGCATATGTTACTCGTATCATAAAAAGGGGTAAACATGCATATATATGCATGACATACAAAGGGGTAAACTTGCATACGTATGCATATCATACAAAGGTGTAAACTTGCACATGTTACTTGCATATAATCAAACACCAAACTTGCATAACATGTCATATATTAAATTGCATATAATCAAACACCAAACTTGCATAACATGTCATATATGAACTTGCATATAATCAAACACCAAACTTGCATAACATGTCATATATGAACTTGCATATAATCAAACACCAAACTTGCATAACATGGTGTCATAATAGATCAATGTTTATCATAGTGATTTGCATAACTAGCATCATGAACATATAGCATAAAACTTGCATAACTAGCATCATGAACACATAGCATATGATAACATAACTTGCATTGATCCACATTCATAACCATAACCTCATTATATCCTATTATAATTAGTTTAGCAATTGCTTGCTAAAGGCATAGAAACTCACAACTTGTTGATTAGCACTTTTATGAAGAAGATTAAGTTGCTAGAGTTGATTAGAAGTTGATTTGAGAAGCTATCTTCCTCTTTAATTTGTTGGTGGCTCCTTCTAGTTGCAATTTGATGGCATGACGATGTTGTATCAAATTTTAGTATGAATTAGGGTAGTCTTAGGGTGTATTTATAGATTAGTTAAGTGTTTTAGGCCATTAGATTAACCCTAATTCAGATTAGAGCCATCAGATTAGTTAAGTCTTAGGGTGTATTTAAAAACACCATTCATTCTAATGTTGCATGCATAGGCAAAAATCATATCATTAGAAAATTAATGAATATTTGAACTCATGCATATTTATTTGAACGAGTTGCTATTTTTAACACTTCACATTTTAACAATTCATGTATATAATAAAAATGTGATTTTTATTGTAAAACAATTTATTTCAAAACACTTTGATTTTATATAGTTTATACAGGTGATAAAAATATGATTTTTATTATAAAACCATTTATTTTAAAACAAGGTCATTTTGCATGGTTCATATAGATGATAAAAAGCTGATTTTTATATTTAAAAACACGAAGACCATTCAACACATGAATTTCTAATCAACGAATGAATATCGATTCAACACATGAAGGTTTTCTATAGTTTATATACATAGATAAAAATGTGATTTTTATATTTAAAACACGAAGACCATTCAACACATGAATTTCTAATCAACAAATGAATATCAATTCAACACATGAAGGTTTTCTATTCAATGAATAAATATAGTTTCAGCAAATGAAAATAATTCAAACACATGAATATTATTCAAAATTTCGGCAGCATAACGGCAGGGTAGTTAAAACCGGGACCGTCCCTAGTACGGCTCCTCGCTCTACCTTAAAACCTCGCGGTTTTTTGACAATGGGGATCATGCATCTAGTTCGCACGCAGGCGGCATGTATATATTCAATTCATTTCCATAAACTAATCCTATGTGGTTTCAACCAAATATTTCTCAACCACAAATGGGTATTTTTCAACCACAATCAATCAAGATCAACCACAAACAATCCCAAACAACCATTCGCTATCAATCAATTTTCACACCAATCACAATCAATAAATATCGTCCATGGTTTGTGGACGAGGGGCGTATATATATATATTTATTTATTTATATAGCAATTCGCTTCAATTTCAACACATAGATAATTTTTACAACGCATATACAACTTATACATCGAACGTACGACTTATACAACGCTTATACATGAGGTGTACAACGCTTATATAGCTCATACATCGAATATATAATTTATACATCGTCGTTTCCATATCGTTTATAAATTAGAAATCTCACAATGGGTTCCACTCCACCAAAAATAGCAGAAGTCTCAGAAAAATATGCGGTCTCTTCTAGAAGGTAGAGGACGTCCTCACGGTCACGATGGTTCCTGTTTCATCGAATTTCGTTAACGTACTAAAAAGATACGATTTTTCGAAGTTTGCAACGGTTTTAAACTGTTAAAACCAGTTTTAAATTAAACAGCCGATTACCTTTCAAAATCTTCAAAACTAGGTTTCGATCTTTCAGGCAATCCGTGTATCGAGGGGTCGATCGGCCTGCGCAACGTCGAAGAGGGTGGAAAGGGCTATCCACGCCGGTGTTGGGACCCAGCTCGGCGGCGAATCCTGGTCGTGGTGGCGGCGTGAACTTCCGTACTTTGAGGGGCTGGATCTCCTCGAACGATCGACGATAGGGGGCGTACCAGCTATGGATCGGAAGAGGGTGGCGAGGGCTTCAGAAAACTCTAAAGGGCGGTGGTGTTTCGATGATCAGAATCGCCAGAAAATGGAAGGGAAGGGGGGAGCGGTTTTCCGCCGTTGATCGACTTCGGGGAGAGAGAGAGAAGGAAATTCTTTTTTTTTATAAAAATTTTGATTGGTCGGGGAGGTTTTAAAGGGGTTTACTGACGCGACCACCAATCTAAACCCAACGACTGTCGTCTCCAGTGTTTTACCCCTATTCCGAACACAATGGGATATGTTTCGTAGGCCCATTCTACTGTTTCAGTCTGTTTTCCTTCAAATTAAAATATAAAACATTCAATATTTAATTTGAACGTACATTTCAATTTGCCAAGGCCACAAACTAATTCGAAAAATTCCGGAAAAATAAATCTAGCTATTTTTTGACGATACGGTCCCAACAAAACTAGTTTCGTCGAATTCTGAGACAGTTTGCAGAAAGGCCCATTTCTGGTCGATCCAATTTAACTATAATTGACCAAAACACGTTTTCCTTGGCCACGCTCACATACTAGCTTTAAAAATTATGAAATTTGAAACATAGCAATAACTTCCCATCCCGGATCCAACAAAAGTGGTTTCGTCGAATTCCGAGGTCGTATGCAAAATGGCCAATTTCACGGGCTATATAAATTCCATAGCGACCTTTCTGAAAATTCATTAAGCCATAACTTTTGCTTTCCGCTATGAAAATTCGATTTTTCAGATTCATTAGAAAGGTATTCACTAACAGATTTAAATATTTTTGGTTTCGCTAAAATCTTTTTTGTTTTGCACTCGGTACAGTCCGACAAAGTTTGAATTCAATTTTAGAAACTACAGCGCCATTTCAGGCCTTGTTTATAATTATAATTAATTATATTCGTTTTCAATTGTCGATTCAAACTCACTTTCCATTGCCATTATTTTAAATATTTATTTTAAATATTTAAAATCCACTATTTTAGCCAATTTAAAATTTTTAAATTGGTTCAGATTTTCTGGGTCGTTACAACTACTAAAACCTCGAGGCTCTCTATTTCAAGGATGGCATCCTCTTGTCGGAGGAATCTCTCGGCCTCGGAGTAAAAGCCGCCTATATCTTTTGGAGGATCTCTGGTTAAGGAGTTTGAGAATTCCGATCTCTTCTAGACTCCCGCGATGGCGGCCATAAGTACCATCGATGGCTCAGGCCGATCGACAGATGTCACGGCTGCGTTGAATCTTTCAAGGAAGGATCTGAGCGTTTCTCCGGATCGCTGCTTGATGATAGCTAAGAACATGACACTTTTCGGTCGATAGATATGTACTCGAAATTGCTCAATGAAGCGTGTGACCAGAGTATTCGAGCTGCTGATCGACTCCGTTATTAGCTACCGAAACCACATACTGGCTATATCTGTGAGAAAGAAGGGAAAGAATTGGGCCATGAAGCTGGTCGATGCACCAAGTCCTTCCATATGTCGCATGTATCACATAAGATGGATGGTCGGGCCGGTGCGACCGTTGCATGGTTCGATAGCTGGGAACTTGAAGTCCGGAGGGTTTCAAGAATTTCTAATTTCTCTGGTGAAGGGACTGCGATTGACATTGTCTATGTCTTGTTGCAAAGAGTTGCCCAGAGTGAAGCGTCAGATGATTCTTGCAAGCTGGCTCCCATCTCCAAGGAGTCGTTGCCATGAATTTAGTTTGGCATCTTGAGAGGGTTCAGCGCGAGGGTGCAGCAAAAGAATGCTCGGAAGGGTGGCTGTTGATTGAGCTCGTCCCCCGAGAGTCGACAGAAGATGTGAGGGAAGGTAAGCCACAGTAGGTGGTTCTGGGAAGAATGGCCCCTCTGGAACCCGATGAGTTGTGGATCGAGCCATGCCCGTAACAAAGGGTCTAGGCTGATCCAGCATAGCATGTGATGTTTGGAGCCCGGGGTTGCCCCCGTTTGGTGTGATGTTAGGAGGGTCTACGGTAACGTTTTGTCCCACCACAGTGAGGACCAGCATTGTAGGGTGGCCTCCATCGTTCGACGGGAAGGCTGCTCCAGCTCTTCATTGAAGGGGAAGAGTGGTTAATCTGTTCTGCGATAAGATTTTGGGTTGTAATGGGAATGGCATTGATTCTGATGGACCCGGTGGGAGCTCGACCGATTCGATAGGTCATGATATTCTAAAGAGTGGAGGCATATTTGCTAGAAGACTTAGATCTCGATCGCGTGCCTCCTGAGGTTCTCCTGCTGCAACTGCACTGGTTGCTGGATGTGATACTTCCTGTAACACCCCATGGCCATTAATGTCACTCACAAAGGGAATGCATTGATGTCATCAAGCGTTATAGTAGTATAGAATAGATAAATTACAAGAATAAATAAATAAAACACAGCGGAAGATAAAACTTATTTCATAGCATCATAACTTCAAAACAAGCTTACATAAGTAGTCTCCAAAAACTATTACAGCAGGATTAATTGTCTTTTCCAAAAACTTCAAAGTACATAAAGAAGCAAATACTTAAATAACATAAATGCATAAATCCCCACTGAGCATGAGCAAAGCCATAAAGATGAGAGAGTCCAAGGCGATACATCTACTCTCTTCAAGCAACTGAAAGAAATCGGCACTAATCTGTAGTATTCCCTCCTTGCAAACCTTAGGGGGGTGAAGGAAAGAAAATAGGTGGAAACAAAACTGGTCAGACATAAAGTCTGGCGAGTCCAGTAATTTTAACAAACAATAGGTAAGGTAATTGATCAAGGCATAAATAGGTATCATGATATGGCTACAGGATAGATAAGGTAGATAAAAAGGATGGACAAGATGATTCCACTCCTAAGTACTAAGACAATCCTACACCTTGTCTAAGCGAACAACCATCCAAGTACTAACCGTGAAGACCGAAGTCAACATCAGACTAGTACCCAAAGGACTATCCAACTCAACCAACATGTATTTCGTTAAACCGCACTTTTGCTAAGTTACGCCACATTACTTAATTACACCGCACATCTACTAGTTTCTTTTTACTAAAGGTTGATCCCTTCCCACTAAATGTACCCACATGACAAACTTGGTTGTTACTTGTGCCTAGCTGCTATCGTAGGTGCCGACTTGCTCCTAACACCGCTAAGGTATCCTTACCCTACCCATTCGATCGACTCCCTAAACCTCGTAGGCACTCGTGCTGGCCCCACAATAGGGTGTATCACTCCGAAAAGTGGCAAACCGGATACCACCATAAAATGCACGGCCAGACCTACACGATGCAACAACGTCTTACCTACCAGCCCAGACCCATGCATGCACATGAACCCGTTGGACTAGCGTTGCCACCGCTATTCACGTTTTGACCTCTTACATTCAAGTCCAGTAAGCGTGCCCCAACCCCAGCCTAGTACCGGGCCCAATTAGATACTCAAACGGGTTACTGGTTGAAACGGGTCCCCATCCGACACAAGCCTCCCACCTATGCTTGGTCCCCACTAGGTTTTTCTCCCACTTAACCATTTTAATTTAAATGTCCATGTCTTGCACATGCTACGGTTAAATCCATACTTACATGTCATAATTTACATGTCTTATCTTATTCCGATTAAGTCCATATTTACATGTCATAATTTACATGTCACCCCACTTAACCCTCTAACCATACCCATGTCTTATTATGGTTAGTTTTCCTCAATTCATTCCTTAAGACGAACGGTGCTTGACCTCCCTCATTAGAACGAACACTTTGTGGCCGCTGGATTTACCGGGCGGTTCCGAGAAGTCTTACACCACGAACCGGGTCTAACCTCGTGTCATTAACCGTTACGCCTACAATTCATTCCTTTGACCTCTCACATTAGACGTTCAATTGTGCCTAACCTCGTGTCAAAGGTTTATTAATACTCGTATTTCACCCATACCCAATTTTCATGTCATGTATATCCAATTAAACATGTAATCATGTTTATAATATTGCCTATTCCAAATTGTCACTAATTACATATTAATTAGCCTCAATTATAAATTTACAATTATAGGCAATTTCATCAATTCCATGTAATTCATACCCAAATATGCCAATTTCACATATTATCCAATAATCAAAATATCCAATAATATCCAATTTTCCATATTTCACATATTTCCATCGTTCCCACGTATTCGCATTCGCGCGTATTTTTAACATAGGCTCAAAGGTAGCCTAGATCCAAAATTAAAAGGAATAGGGATAAGAAGAGAGAATTAAATCACAAAAAATTGGAATTAACACAACATCATGAAATAAAGGGGCATGTAAACTGGAATAGAGGCATAATGACAGATTCAACATGAATAAACTGATAAAAGGTATGAATTTACTTAGAAAAAAAGGCAAATGATGACATGCATTAAAAAGGTAAAGACTTGGATGAGATTTTAATTACACACATACATATGAATCCTCTTTACAACTTCATCATGTTACTTTTAATCCCACTATATTGTGAAAATCACCATACTCACCTTTCGTGGTTAAAGAATAGAATTATGCACTGAAATTGGTGTAGAAACGTTAATTTATCTTCTTGAATTGTTGTAGAAGCTCTTATCTTTGATTTGAGTTGAAGTTGAACACTTTAGATTTGATTTAGAGGCGGCGGCTAGGGTTTAAGAGAGAATTTGACGCATAATGGTGTCATTGATAATATTTATGAATTAGGGTTAGGTCTTAGAATGTATATATAGGTGTAGGAAGTTATTTAGGCCTTAAGATTAACCATAGAACTGATCTGGGCCACTCAGATGCCATATCAGCCCTTAGGGCGAATCGGGCCACGGGTTGGCAGCCAAACACCCTGGATTGACCTCTAGTCGACCCAACAGGGCTTGGGTCGACTCCAAAAATGGTGCGGTTCGGTTATTCCCCCTCCCGATTCGCTGTTTCGAACTTTTTTTTTGAATATTTATTTATTTAATTTTTATATATATCTATATATATTTCCCTCATATGCATACAAACTTCGTGGCTTAATAACTTCTTAATAATTAACCATTTTTACACTAAACCACTTTTTGAACTGCGTTCAAACTAAGCCACTTTTTGGCCATTCCCCTAAAACAAAAATATGGCGCTGGCGGGGATCGAACTCTATACATCTTGTATGAAAGTCACATGTTCTAACCAAATGAGCTACTAAGTCTTTTGCTTACAAACCTTAGAACAATGCTAAACATCATTCTTTTCTCATTCCTCTTTTTTGAATAAATTATTCTTTAATTTGTTATTTTAATATTCTTAGAAAATACGGTGTGTTACATTCTCCACTACTTAAAGGATTTCGTCCTCGAAATCTCTAAGTCAAGAAGAATGTATCCTACCATCCAATCATCCATCCACTCAACCATCAACCACTAGCAACCATGTTCCTTAAAATATTTCTAATGATTTTCATGTACATATGCATAGTGTGTGTATATGTCCGGATACTAATGCAAAATCAGGCGGTCCACTGATTCAGTCGACCTCCTTAATGCAAATAATGATAGTGCCTTGTATCCATCATGTATGCAAAGAACTCTATACATATCATTACTACATGTGTGCACGACAATTCATTTGAATGCAACATCCATATGATACGCACATTCAACGTACAGTCATTTTACTAAATACATCCATTTATATGCAATATGCAATATGAAAGTGACTGAGCCAATCTAGTGCCTAAAGTATGTATATATGCATCCACGATCAACCACTAGCAAACACTTGCATCCACATGCATCAACCATACAAAACATGTCTCAAACGCATGTTTCAACCATAGGACTACCCTATCTAAAGGTCAAAGATACTAGTGAGAGGATATACTAAAGATAGTACAAGTACAAGCTAAGCAATAAAGGAGAAATTAAAAGACATACCCTCGAAAAGAAAAGGTTACAATGAACTCATCTTCTCTTCCGTCTCCCAAGTAGCGTCGCTCTCATCATCTCCCCATTGCACTTTGACTAGCTTGACCTCTCTATTCCTCAACTTCTTAATCTCGGACCCAAGAATGCATGTAGGAGCTCGTGGAATCGTCGCATCACGCTCCATTTCCACATCTCTAAGAAAGCTCTTCCAAAACTCGCTAGTAAAGATAGGATCGCGATCACTCACTATGCTAGAAGGAACACCGTGCAAACGAACTATCTCTCGAATGTATACGGAGGCTAACCGTGGAGCAGTCCTCTTACTCTTCACGGGAATGAAATGGGCGCTCTTATTAAGTCCGTCTACCATGACTTAAATCCCTGTATTACCCTTCCTTAATCTTGGTAACCCATCAACAAAGTCCATCGAGACACTCTCCCACATTCATTGTGGGACCTCCAATGGGTGAAGCAACCCACCGGGCTTCTTTTGCTATGCTTTTACTTGTTGGCAAACCAAGCATCTAGCGACAAACTCGGCCACATCCCTCTTCATACCGACCCAAAAGTAAACCCTTCTCATGTCCATGTACATCTTGTCCCCGCCGGGATGAATGGTCATCTTCGAACGATGTGCATCATCAAGAATGGTCTTCCTCAAGTTCTCGTCTCGTGGTACATAAAGTCTACCGTCCCTACGTAACCAACCCTTATCATCTAGGGTATACCTACAGAGATGGCTCGATGACTCCCCTCTTATGAGCTTCTCTACTAACTCAACCAACTATGGGTCATCTCGCTGTGCCTCACCAATTTTTCCCAAAATCGTACGTCTGACCTCTAAGGATGCTAGCAAACCGGGTCCAAAGTCAATGGAAGGTCAAAAGTAGAGATAAACTCTAAGCTTCGCCGCTCAACAAACAACGGACTCAAGGACAACCTTTTCCTACTTAAGGCGTCTACGACCACGTTACCCTTGCTAGGGGTATATGCTATCTCGAAATCGTAGGACGCTAAGAATTCCATCCACCTTTGCTACCTTAAGTTCAAGTCCTTTTGAGAGAACAAGTATTTGGCGATTTGTGGTCTGTAAACAATTCGAATTTCTCGCCAAGAAGATAATGGCGCCAAAACTTAAGCGCGAAAACAATAACGGCCAACTCTAGGTCATGTGTAAGGTAATTTTTCTCATGCACTCTCAACTGCCTTCCTCCATTGGCTATTACTCTCCCCTCTTGCATTAAGACTGCGCCAAGTCCTGTCCCACAAGCATCGGTATAAACGGTAAATGGCTTACTCCCATCAGGCAACACTAAGACTGGGGCTGTGGTCAAAGCTCATTTTAAATGTTGGAACGCATCATCACAATCTACATCCCATGTGAAAACTAGTATCTTCTTCATCAAGCATGTCAATGGGGCTGATATCTTTGCGAAGTCCTTGATAAACTTCCTATGGTAGCCAGCCAACCCCAAGAAACTCCTCACCTCTGTAGCATTTTTAGGGACCTTTCAATATTGGATGGACACCACCTTCGCGGGATCCACAGCTATCCCTTCTTTGGAAACCACGTGCCCAAAGAATCGCACTTCTTTCCTCCAAAAGTGACATTTAGAAAATTTAGGTTTAAGGTTATGCGCTCGAAGGATCTCCAACACTTCCCTAACATGTAGGGCATGCTCTTCCTCGTTCTTAGAAAAGATCAAGATGTCATCCACCAAGACCAAAACGAATTTATTAGGGTACTCCCTAAACACCCTACTCATCAAGTCAACAAAGTTTGCGGGGGCGTTTGTCAAACCGAAGGGCATCACAAGGCACTCATAGTGTTATCCATCTGATCGATCCAAGTGAATATTGGTCGGTTTTAAGCGTTTTGAAGAAGGGGTCGGTCCTGAAGTTATTACATGGGGTCGGTCATCGTCTGGTTGTTCCTTTCTTTAAAATCTACTGGTCGTTCCCTTCCTTAAACACCTGGTCGCTCTGTCTTTGGATAAAAGCTACAGGGTCGGTTCTGCAGTGCCACAGGACTGGCCGTTTCTTCTCAACTCGTGGCTTGAGCCAAAAGGCTTGATAAATCATCTGGTCGCTCCAAATACAGAAGATCTTTGGTCGTTCCAGATGAAGAAGATCTATGATCTCTCCAAATGCAAAGTGCAGTTGGTCGTCCTTCTCTGGAGACCGACCCCATGTTTGAGGGAACCAATTCCGATGTGTTCTCGATCCTGGTCGCATATTTCTGGAAGGTATTCTTTGGTCGGTCCGCTCCGCATTCTAGCCTCCTGGTCGTCCTTTCTTCTGGCGGAAGCTCCTGGTCGGCCAAAGCGCTAGAAACGACCTGTGATGGCGTGACAGCTGGAAACAACTGGTGACAACTGGCAGTGGCATTTCCGTAAATACCGAAAATACCGACCAGACCCCTGAATACAAGATTTCAGCCATTTCTCCGCCTATAAATAGGACCCTACCTCCATCATTTTGGGGGGGGGGCTTTTTCTGGAACTATGAGGAGGTGCTGGCTAATTGCTTTCGGGATTTCTCCAAGCATTCTTACATCTCTTCTCTATCATCGATCATAAGTCTATGGAACATTGGAGCATGTGGAGCATAGCTTGCATGGAGGAACAAGCATAAGCATTTCACGCACTTCTTCATTTCTTCTTGATCATTCACCCAAAGATCTAAGGAGCTTTCATCCATGGCTTCCGTGGAGGGATTGGCTTAAAATACTTCAAGCTTTCATCCATTCTTTCAATCGGTTGTAAGGACAAATGCATGTCAAAGGAGCTTGTATGAATGTATAATGGGGCAAATGTTGTAATCTTTTGGTGATTAATGAAATCCAATCTTCAAAGTGGACGTAGACTTGATTAAGAGTCGAACCACTATAAAATTCTTGTCTTCTTTCCTTAGTTTGGTATTTTGATGCTTTTGAATGTTAGATATGGCCTCATATAACTCTAAAGGTTTTCTAATGCCCCGCCTCTGAAAAGGTGACGTGCTTTCTAAGCATCTCGCCTCTGATTAGGTAACGTGTTTAGAAATACCATTTTGGTTGTTATACCAATTTTCGGTATCAACAATTGGGCGCCCACCGTGGGGCCAGATCTACTTTCTGGCATCAAATATACTACAAAGATCTTGAGATCTTGAAGCTAAGCCTTAAAATAGCTCGCTCCAGCTTGCGATTTGGACCTTCCGACGAACTCTCCTCAAAGTTCAGGTTGCTTTCTGAAATAATGCCGCCAAAAGTGAGCAAGGAAGCAAGAACTAGGACATCTACGGAAAGAAATCGGGAGGAAACCCCCATGATCAACCAATTTGAATTAGGCGAAACATCAAATGGAGGCATGAATGTTACAAGGGGCGAGCTTGATCAAGCTGTCGCTGGATTGACGCAACAGCTAGAGATAGCTAACAAAGCCATGTTGACAAAACTTGATTCGCTCTTTGCTCTTCAGGCCGCTACGGCAAAGGTGGCCTCTAAGCCCATTCGTGCAGAGGATGCTGGTTCTTCTGCTTCTAGTCCAAATCAAGAAAAATCTTTTCAAGAAATCTCTAATCCTGGTAAAGGAAAGCCCGATAATCCAAAGCAAGCCGCTTGGAACCATAATGGAGAAGCTACTTCTTGTCGAGTTGCCGATGCTGCCAAAGGGGCACTTTCCAATCGAGAAAGGCCAGGCCCACTAAGTCGCAACCGTGAAGGTTTGCAAAGGCAAGCCTCCGGCCAAGACATAGGCGTCCACCCCGCAGAAAGCCTCGACGAGAAGGATCGCCTTCTGAAGATGGTCCGACAGATCATGAAGGAGGACAAGCACCGAAACGATAATGAAGCAGAATGGGAATTCGCGCCAACTAAAACCCCCCTTACCGAAAGAATCAAGAAAACAACCTTCCCGCGAAAGTTCAAACCGCCCACCATCCAAGCTTATAATGGGACAGGTGACCCTAATATGTTCTTGTTCCGATACGATCAACACAAGGATGGGGCACAAGCAACTGACGAGCTTAAGTGCCTGCACTTCCCGGTGTATTTGTAGGGGGTTGCATCATTATGGTTCACAAAGTTTCCTCCCAGATCTATTGATAACTTTGCCACATTGGCAAGATGCTTCCGAGACCAGTTCCGCCTCCAAACAACAAAAGTCAGAGATATCATGTCCCTCAATGAACTAGAACAAGCTCCTGGTGAAACGATAAGGTCTTTCTTGAATCGTTTTAATGCTACTACTGCAGAAGTAGGGACCCACGAGCCAAGGCTAATTCTAATGGCCTTAAAGGGGGGCATTGATAAGCTGTCTGAGTTCGGAAGGTGGCTAAAAAGGAAAAAACCTGAGACGCTAGAGAAATTTTATGACAAGGCCGAGGAATACATGTGTCTTGAAGATGATCCTATCTATTCCGTTGGCAATGTCAAAGCTAAGGTGGTCCCGGAAAGGAAGGAAGCTCCCAAAAAGAATAGTCAAGAAATTTTGGGGAAGGTCAAAAGAGAGGAAGCAGTAATGATGCTAGAAATGATAAGGATTCCAAGAAACGGCGTTTCTTCAAGCCAACAGATTTTACTCCGTTGAATGATACAATCGAGCACATATATATGGCAACGAAGGATGCAGAGGGCTATCCGAGCCCAAAGCCAGAAAAGGTGTCCGAAGAAGCTGCGAACTCTGGAAGGTTTTTTCGATTTCATAATCGACCAGGCCATGACACGAATGAATGTCGACACTTGAGGAATCTGGTTGAAGAATTAATAAGGAAGAATAGCCTCCAAGAGTACGTAAAGCGGTCAACATATGCCGGGCCTACTCAGGGACAACAAACTCGTCCGACTCAAGATGGAAGAACACCTGCAAGTGACCCCCGACCAATAATCAATACGATTAGTGGTGGTCCTCATCCAGTAGGAGATACTTGGGAGGATATGATCAGGTATACTAATGAACCAAGAAGCGTTCTAAAAGGAGACGGTTTTGAGGTTTGCAATAATTCTCTTCGTCGAAAAATGCCTAAAACATCCTGTGAAGATGTTATCTTCTGGGATCGGGATTCCGACGGAATGTTGGTCCCAACTGTTGACCCAATGGTGATCACTATTGGCTTGGGTCCAGCAATAGTAAAGAAGATGTTGATTGATAACGGAGCATCCGTGAACATTCTGTTTTACAGTACTTTCTCTAAAATGTGTCTATCCGTGGATAATGTGCGAGCTAGCAAAGACAAAATACACGGGTTTACTGGCGTACCAACTCAGCCAATAGGTGTGATTGATCTCCTTGTAGAACTAGGAGAGGGAGAGAAGCAAGTCTCCATGATACAATCTTTCGTTATAATTGACTCACCTTCAGGGTATAATGCATTCTTGGGAAGGGCAGCACTTGCCGACTTCAGGATAGCTCTTGCTCCTTGGTGTTTGATGATGAAGTTCCCGACCGCAAATGGGGTGGGAGTTATCAAAGGGGATCCTCAGGAATCGAGAGAATGCTATATGGCAGAACTGATTGAAGCTCGGAAATACGAAATTCAGAAGGATGCGGAGACTCCTCTCTGCATCCATGAAGCTCCTTTATAGCAATTAATGACCTCCCCTGCGCTGGAGCATATAACGACATGCAGGAAGATATGGACCCACGAAAAATCAGTGCAGGGGATGAAAAGGTAGCACCAGCTGAAGCTACCATTTACATAGAAATCCATGATAGTGATACAGATAAGCTAATAAAGATAGGCTCCCAATTGGACCCTATGCTGCAAAAGGAATTGATTAGTTTTTTGAAAGCAAATTTGGATGTCTTCGCTTGGAGTCACTCTAATATGTGCGGGATACCTCCAGACGTAATAGTGCATAAGCTGAATATTGACCCCAACGTGCGCCCGGTGAAGCAGAAAAGACGGATGCAGGGCCCAGAAAGGTCTGAAGCTTTGAAAGATGAAGTGGATAGGCTATTGAAGAATAATTTCATTCGAGAATCCACCTATCCTAATTGGGTGTCCAATCCAGTCCTTGTGAAAAAATCAAACGGCAAATGCCGAGTGTGTGTTGATTATTCTGACTTAAATAAGGCTTGCCCAAAAGATAGTTTCCCCCTACCTCGAATTGATAAACTTGTTGATGCAACAGCGGGGCATGAACTATTGTCTTTCATGGATGCATATTCTGGATACAATCAGATTATGATGCACGAGCCAGACCAGGATAGTACCAGTTTCATAACTGATCGTGGTTTATATTGTTATAAGGTAATGCCGTTTGGTTTGAAAAATGCAGGTGCCACCTACCAACGCTTGGTGAACGCGATGTTCAAAACTCAAATTGGAAAGACTATGGAGGTTTATGTTGACGACATGCTGGTAAAATCCCAAGAGGCAAAGAATCATATAGAAGATCTTGATGAAATGTTCCAAATCCTGAGGAGATACGGCATGAAGCTCAATCCACTTAAGTGCTCGTTCGGCGTAGCATCAGGAAAATTTCTTGGTTTCATGGTAAATGCTCAGGGCATTGAAGCAAACCCAGCGCAAGTGATTGCTTTACGAGAAATGCAAGCTCCACGGACTAAGAAAGAAATCCAATGCTTAAATGCAAGGTAGCAGCATTAAGCCGCTTCATCTCAAGGGCAACGGACAGGTGCATTCCCCTATTTGATGCATTAAAAAAGGAAAAGAAAAGCTTCCAGTGGACTCCCGAATGCCAGCAAGCATTTGAAGATCTCATCAAGCACATGGAATCCCCTCCGATGCTATCAAAGCCTAGGAATGGAGAAAGCTTTCTCTTATACCTTGCAGTGTCATCCCATGCGTTGAGCGCAACACTCGTTAGGGAGGAAGACAAAGTGCATTGGCCAGTATACTACATTAGCAAAAGGTTTACCGGGGCAGAGATGAATTATCCAAGGATAGAAAAGCTTGCATATGCCTTGCTCATCGCATCACAAAAGCTCAGACTCTATTTCCAATCCCACTCTATTAAAGTACTTACCGACCAACCGTTGAAACAGGTATTGTTCCGTTCAGAAACTTCGGGGAGACTCCTGAAATGGAACATTGAACTCAGCCAATATGATATCACTTACTACCCCAGAAAAGCAATAAATGGGCAAGCTTTGGCTGACTTTATCGCTGACTTCACTGATAGGGGAGAGGAAATGGAGGAAACTAACGAATTGGCCGTTAGGTGGAAACTTTTTGTTGATGGCGCTAAGAATGAATATTGTGCTGGGGCAGGGATAGTATTCGAAACCCCAGAAGGACGACATGTATGCTGTGCTCTGCGATTCGAATTCCCCATCACCAACAACGAGGCCGAATATGAAGCGTTACTTGGAGGATTGCGGGTTGCAAAAGAATTAAGCTTGAAATGTTTACTAATATTCAGCGATTCACAGCTAATGGTTTCTCAAATCAAAGGTGAATTCCAGACTAAGATGGGAAGGCTTCCTACATATCTGCTTAAAGCCAAAGAACTTCTCGACAACTTGGAGTATTATTCTATCTCTCATATTCCTCGCAGAGAAAATTGGAAGGTAGATTCCTTTTCAAAACTAGCTAGCACCGGAGATCCTCAAATCTTCGATCTAGTTCCTGTGGAAGTATTATCTAGTTCCAGCATTGAGGAATCCGATATAGACAGGGTTATGGAAGCAACCAACGAGCCCGACTCGTGGATGACCCCTATAAAAAACTATATACTTCACGGAACACTTCCTGAGAAACCAAAGGATCCCAGAAAACTGCTCCGAAAGTCTCGACCATATCTTGTCCAAGGTGGTCATTTATACAGGAGAGGATATTCAACGCCATTACTACGATGTGTAACAAAGAAGGAATCTAAAGCGATTTTGGCGGAGCTACATGAAGGAGATTGTGGAGGTCATGTTGGTGGACAGACTCTTGCCAAAAAGGTCCTTCGATATGGTTATTTTTGGCCCGATGTGAACGTCGACTCAATGACATTGACTAAGAAATGCGATCGGTGCCAGAAATTTGCAAAAATACCAAGAGCTCCGTCAACTGAGTTGACACAGATGTTGAGTCCTTGGCCATTTGCTGTCTGGGGCATAGACTTGATTGGAGCACTACCTACCGCAAAATCGAGTTTCAAATATGCTATAGTGGCCGTGGATTACTTTACCAAATGGGCTGAAGCTGAACCATTGGCAACTATCACATCGAAGAAGGTAATCAACTTTGTGTTGAAAATTATCATATGCAGGTTTGGGGTTCCACAGAAAATTATCACCGACAATGGCACGCAATTTGAAAGTGATGAATTCAAGGATTTCTGCAACAAATATCATATTCAGAAGTGCTTTGCAGCAGTTGCCCACCCGCAGGCCAACGGGCAAGTTGAGGCAGTCAACAAAATCCTGAAGTCCACCATTAAAAAGCGTCTCGAGAAAGCTACGGGCAACTGGATTGAAGAATTTCCACTTGCCCTATGGGCTTATCGTACGACTCATAAAACTCCAACTGGGCATACTCCGTTCTCCTTGGCATATGGTTCGGAAGCAATGATACCTGTGGAGTTAGAGGTTCCGACTCACCGCAGAATTCATTTTAACCAGGAAGAGAATGAAAAGCTGCAACTTGAGGCTCTTGATTTACTCGAGGAGAAAAGGACTGAATCAGAACTTAGAATGGTTGCCCATCAGAGAAGAGTTGCTCGACACTTCAATCAAAAGGCCAGGCATAGAACATTCAAAATGGGAGACTTGGTGTTAAAGAAAATCATGACCGCAACAGGAGTCTTTGGCCCCAATTGGGAAGGACCGTTTATTGTCAATCAAAAGCTTCTTGACGGTACCTTTAAACTTAAAACTACAGATGGAGTAGAACTCCCAAGGGCCTGGAACAGTGATCACCTTCGTCGTTATTTCAAATGATTTTCTAACTCATATTCTTTTTGTATTTTTCTATGAATATAGTAAATACTTTGTATGAAATTACATGAGTATAAATCCAGCAGCACTTCTGATTCTGTGTAAGCTTTATATTCGCACGTCTTTGATCATATATCCAAAAGATGCACAGCTATGGTTACTGGACACGATACCTCCGTCATCTTGTTCTCCGACATAAAACTCGCCATAGCTTTACTGAAGAAATATGATCCAAAAGCAGGCGCAAATTTAACCCAAACCTTCTCCGAGGATTCTCAGTTGAATAATAAACTGAGTCTTCTCCAGGGGTGCTCGGTCAAATAACCCAAAGTCAGACAAAATATGATCGCGTTATAACCGAGTATCTTAACCTAAACTCTCTCCGAGGATTCTCAGTCGAATAATAAACTGAGTCTTCTCCAGGGGTGCTCGGTCAAATAACCCAAAGTCAGACAAAATCTGATCGCGTTACAACCGAGTTTCTTAACCTAAACCCTCTCCGAGGATTCTCAGTCGAATAATAAACTGAGTCTTCTCCAGGGGTGCTCGGTCAAATAACCCAAAGTTAGACAAAATCTGATCGCGTTATAACCGAGTTTCTTAACCCAAACCCTCTCCGAGGATTCTCAGTCGAATAATAAACTGAGTCTTCTCTAGGGGTGCTCGGCCAAATAACCCAAAGTCAGACAAAATCTGATTGCGTTATAACCGAGTTTCTTAACCCAAACCCTCTCCGAGGATTCTCAGTCGAATAATAAACTGAGTCTTCTCCAGGGGTGCTCAGTCAATAAATCAAAGTCAGATAAAACTTGACAACGATATTACTGAGTCTTTGACAGGGAAAACCTTCAAAAGGCATTCAAACATTTCTCGAATATCTAAACGCATTAGGACGCAAAGGATAAGAGATTCTGGATAACACCTGCGAAGTTCGTATGAAGAATGAAAAAGCTCCAAATGTCACAATGAAATGACATACGCTTTCTAAATTCTGATCACAACTTAAAAACATCCAAATCTCAAATCTATTTTCAATGTATTAAAGTTGAAATATCCCATTGGTACAGGGGCATATAGCAAAAGTGACTACTTGATTCTTTACATGCCAAAGGATCACTGCAACTATACACAGTTGAAAAATCCATAAACAAGCGATGTGTGTAAAGTGAGATGTGCGAGTGTGGTATGCAAGCCAGGACAAGCGGAAGAAAGTAACGACAAGGTTACAAATGCTGAAACACAAAACATCACCACGTCACATTCAAACACAGAAAGTCAACCTACATCACATTCATAGAGATCATAGTGTACCAACAAAAGATAAAAATAGAAGTTAAATGCGAGGACCGGGACTCGCTTAATACAACCGGTCTAGACATAAAATCCACCAAGCCAAAAGTCATCAAGAGAGAACAAGCTATGCCTTTGGGTTCTTCCTGGGCCGTCCTACCTTCCTCTTCACCGGGACAGACCCAGATGTGGAAGCTTCACCAACCGATCCCCTTTTGGAAGGTCCCACCAATTCAATGTTCCCCATTGGAAGGGCAGCAACAAGAGCGTCTCGGTTCCTCAAAGCACGGATCAGCTTGACCTTATCAGCCTCCAGAGCAACAATACGATCAAGACTTTCCCGGTGAAGTCTTTGAAGATCTTCAGCCAAACCATGCCAGTCATGAATTTTCCTCGCAGTATGGTCTCTGAGCAAATCCATTTGCTTCTCAAACTGGCACAAGGCGTCGTCCATGCGCTCCATCAGCCTGGTTTTTGCCACCATGATGTCACAAGATGTCATCTGCCGATCACTATAGTCGGAAGAATCCCCATATAAATCCCAATCAGGGAGCCGTTTAGCCAGCTTGGAATAGCAAGCCCTCAGTGCATAAGAAGGCCTGTTTATAACTGATTGAATTTCTGAATAGGTGGGGCCAACGAGCACAGGAGAAGTCAGTGAGGGCTGGCCAGTATTCTCTTCGTCCAGATCAAAACGCCTTTTCATCTTATCAGGCGTTAAATCCATCCTGTGTAAAAAGAAAACGCTGTTCATATATTTAAGTTAATAAATGAACATCAAACAAGTACATTGGGGAAACGTAGTGCAGGCAGGTTCGGTCATGGCAGGCTAGAGATTGATTGGTCCAAGACTAGTCAGGCCCTGGTCGCTTAAAACAGGTAAAGCATCTGGTCGCTCAAAGCTGGTCAGGCCCTGGTCGCTCAAAATTAGCGAAATTCTGATCGTCCAAAGCTAATCCTAATCCTAGTCGGTCTAGTAACGATCAATTCCTGATCGACCAAAGAACCAATTCAGCTCTGGATGATTCTAAGTCATTCAAGACTTGGTCGTTGTTAAATTGGTCATAACTTGGGTCGGTAATAAAGCTGATTGGTCCGCACAAAATGGTTGGCTGAACCGGAAATTGACCAATAGGGCCATGAAAAATCACCCAAGATTGACACGGCACAAGATCAACTAGGTTGGTTATATCTTAGAAATTAGATATGATACAAAGGCATTATATCGAAAAATGTTGGATTAAACAAGAAATCAAGCATGCGCGAGCCATTCAAGCATTTACATTGTGATTATCATCGTAATAAGAAAGAACTACAAAGGTTTTTTATTGCAAAAACATCATCCGCAAATTCAAATTGAACAGATTGGCTTCTATCTTACTGTTAAGCATTCCAATATGCAAGGAGTGTCGAATTCAAGGATTTTACAATCAAGTTGCAATCATACATCAAAACTAATCCAAATACGGTTTAACCCCGAAAAATCCAGCCAAATTCAAAGTACGGCGTCGATCATTCTCGAATTAACAAAGAGATGATTCTAGAAGGAAAATCAAAGCATGCATCACAAAACGATTTCATATGCATCAGTCAGTCAAGCGTTTGCACAAACAAGTCGTGATTGCTGCGAAAATGACATAGAGATTGCTCCAAACTCAAAGTCATCGTTAGAATGCATAAAATGTACCTGGGATTTGGAAGAATAGTTCGGGTTGGTAAAGCAGCAGCTTGAATCGGCAAGGAAGTAAGCTAAAAATCGAGCACTTTGTTTTTTAAAGAAAGGAAAGCCACCATTGATGAAGATTTTGACCGAGAAGAAATGGAGAAGGAAATGACGGGTTGAATTAATTATATAAGTTTAATTTGGTCTCTCCGGATTTTGAGGAATTTTCTCTTCATCTTCAAGAATTTGGCTTTTTCGTGCGTTCCAAAACTGGAGAAAAGACCGACCTCTACTAGCCACGTTTAAAACCGATCCCTAGTTAAACCTGATCGAACCACAAATGTTTCGAAGCCCACAGTTTTTATAAAAACTATGAAACTTCGAGGGGCAAAATGTTACCCATCTGATCTATCCAAGTGAATATGGGTCGGTTTTAAGCGTTTTGAAGAAGGGGTCGGTCCTGAAGTTATTACATGGGGTCGGTCATCATCTGGTCGTTCCTTTCTTTAAACTCTACTGGTCGTTCCCTTCCTCAAACACCTGGTTGCTCTGTCTTTGGATAAAAGCTACAGGGTCGGTTCTGTAGTGCCACAGGACTGGTCGTTTCTTCTCAACTCGTGGCTTTAGCCAAAAGGCTTGATAAATCATCTGGTCGCTCCAAATACAGAAGATCTTTGGCTGTTCCAGATGAAGAAGATCTCTGATCGCTCCAAATGCAAAGGGCAGCTGGTCATCCTTCTCTGGAGACCGACCCCATGTTTGAGGGAACCAATTCCGATGTGCTCTCGATCCTGGTCGCACATTTCTGGAAGGTATTCTTTGGTCGGTCCGCTCTGCATTCTAGCCTCCTGGTCGTCCTTTCTTCTTGCGGAAGCTCCTGGTCGGTCAAAGCGCTAGAAACGACCAGTGATGGCGTGACAGCTGGAAACAACTGGTGACAACTGGCAATGGCGTTTCCGTAAATACCGAAAATACCGACCAGACCCCTGAATACAAGATTTCAGCCATTTCTCCGCCTATAAATAGGACCCTACCTCCATCATTTTGGGGGGGCTTTTTCTGGAACTACGAGGAGGTGCTGCCTAATTGCTTTCGGGATTTCTCCAAGCATTCTTACATCTCTTCTCTATTATCGATCATAAGTCTATGGAACATTGGAGCATGTGGAGCATAGCTTGCATGGAGGAACAAGCATAAGAATTTCACGCACTTCTTCATTTCTTCTTGATCATTCACCCGAAGATCAAAGGAGCTTTCATCCATGGCTTCCATGGAGGGATTGGCATAAAATACTTCAAGCTTTCATCCATTCTTTCAATTGGTTGTTAGGACAAATGCATGTCAAAGGAGCTTGTATGAATGTATAATGGAGCAAATGTTGTAATATTTTGGTGATTAATGAAATCCAATCTTCAAAGTGGACGTAGACTTGATTAAGAGTCGAACCACTATAAAATTCTTGTCTTCTTTCCTTATTTTGGTATTTTGATGCTTTTGAATGTTAGATATGGCCTCACATAACTCTAAAGGTTTCCTAACGCCACGCCTCTGAAAAGGTGACGTGCTTTCTAAGCATCTCGCCTCTGATTAGGTAACGTGTTTAGAAATACCATTTTGGTTGTTATACCAATTTTCGGTATCAACACATAGAAACCGTCCAGAGTCCTAACGGCAGTCTTTTCTATTCTATCCTCGGTCACTCTCAACTTATGGAAACCGGTGGCTAAGTCCAACTGCGAAAGCACTGAGACACCAACTAACTGATCGAACAGATCGTCAATCCTCGGCAGTGGGTGCCTATTCTTCTTAGTAAGCCTATTAACTTCTCTATAGTCCACACAAAGTCTAAGGGACCCATCCGCCTTCGTGGCAAATACTACTGGAGCACCCCACTCTGATATACTACGTCTTATGAACCCCTTCTCAAGCAACCCCCCTACTTGCTTATTGAGTTCCTTCCTCTCACGAGGAGCCATGTGGCGTACTGGCAGAGATACGGGTTTTGCATTATCTACAAGAAAAATACGAAAGTCTATCTCACGTTTTGGGGGTAGACCCCTCACCTCATCGAAGACATCAACATATTCACGGACTATACGAACAGAATGTAAATCATCATTGGACGCGTCAAGTGACTCAAGATAACTAAGCATCACTAATCCTCTAGGGTCATAAGAAATATCAAGGGTCTTTCCACTACGAGTCAACAAATTTACTACCCTTCGTTCACAATCTAGGATGGCACCATGTCTGGCTAGCCAATCCATCCCTAGGATCAACCCATAGCTCATGAAACCAAGAACAAAAGCATTACATTCAAAACCAACACCTAAGATAGACAATCTCAAATCCCTACAAACCATGGATAAATGAGCCGACCCACCAATAGGATTTGAGACTATAATGGAATCCACAAGGAGACTAGTATTTAAGTGCAGTGTTTCAACTAATGATGTAGAGATAAATGAATGTGATGAGCTAGAATCGAATAAAGTACGGACAGGATGATCAAACAAGAAAATCAAACTTTCGACAGAAATTTTTCTACCTTCTTCCTGCCCCGGAGCAATGAGAGCATGAACCTGCCCTCTGCCCTTACTTATTAGAATAGTCCTTGACAGCATGACCTGGATCACCACAATGATAACAAGCGAACTTCTTCTTCTTCCTATAATATTTCTTCAAATGGCCGAGTATCGCACAGTTGTGACACTTCCTATTTTCTTTACCACCTTTCTTTTGTTGTTGGGCTTTCTTTAGATTCTCCTTCTATTTTTGCGGCCTAAAAGTACTTACACCCTTCTCTTCTTCATGCATGTATGCCATATCAACAAGCTTTTCATATGTAGCCCCCATTGGAATGTGGGACATAGCCAAACTGTGAAGCGGTTCATTTTGGCCCTTTGCAAACCTCAAAGCCTTCTTGTGAGGCGTATTCACCAACTCTAGCCCAAATCTCGCCAATTTATTAAATTCGGTCACATACTCCTTCACAGTCAAGTTTTTCTGCTTCAATGTCAAGAACCTCTCCATGTACATACTCTCCTCAGCTTGAGAAAGGAATTTCAACTCAAATCTTACCCTAAAATCTGCCCATGTCTCTACAACACGCTCTCCATTAGTAACCTCCCACCAAAACGAAGCTTCGTCCTTCATCAACCAAGCAGCCAATCGGACCTTCTTACAATCGTCCAAATCGAAAATGCCAAACAGATCTTCCACTTCTTTCAACCAATTTCTAGCTTCAACGAACGTTTCAGACCCACTAAAAGGTGTTCCACCCATCGAACGAAAGTCTTAACATATCTTCGAGAAAGCATCTCAATGCGGAGGAATGACTGGAGCTGGGGGAGGAGGAGGAGGAACGTCGGTCGGACCTGCTGCAGCGGCCCTAGCCTCGAGATATTGACGAAACCAACCGGGTACATGAACACCCACTGGTATCTCAGATGCTCTAGACATAATGAAAAGCAAAAGAAAGAGTTTCAAAACAAGGGAAGCGAAAGAGAGATGTATGACTTGCGGGGATTATGCTCTTTAATGTAAACTTTCCTTGAAAATAGCTTCTTCAAAACAAGTTTTTGAAAATAATTTCCGTGAAAATAATAATTTTGAAAACACTTTTCAAAACTTTTTATCTGTTCTTGTAACCATAGCTCTGATACCACGTGTAACACCCCATGACCATTAATGTCACTCACAAAGGGAATGCATTGATGTCATGAAGCGTTATACTAGTATAGAAAATATAAATTAAAAGAATAAATAAATAAATCACAACGGAAGATAAAACTTATTTCATAACATCATAACTTCAAAACACGCTTACATAAGTAGTCTCCCAAAACCGTTACAACAGGATCAATTGTCTTTTCCAAAAACTTCAAAGTACATAAAGAAGCAAATACTTAAATTAACGTAAATGCATAAATCCCGACTGAGCATGAGCAAATCCATAAAGATGAGAGAGTCCAAAGTGATACATCTACTCTCTTCAAGCAACTGAAAGAAATTCGCACTAAGCTATAGTATTCCCTTCTTGCAAACCTGAGGGGGGGAAGGAAAGAAAAGAGGTGGAAACAAAACGGGTCAAACATAAAGTCCGGTGAGTCCAGTAATTTTAACAAATAATATGTAAGGTAAATGATCAAGACATAAATAGGTATCATGATATTGCTGCAGGATAGATAAGGTAGATAAAAAGGATGGACAAGATGATTCCATTCCTAAGTACTAAGACAATCCTACACCTTGGCTAAGCGAACAACCCTCCAAGTACTAACCCCGAAGACTGAAGTCAACATCAGACTAGCAGCCAAAGGACTATCCAACTCAACCAACATGTATTTCGTTACACCGCACTTTTGGTAAGTTACACCACATTACTTAATTACACCGCACATCTACTAGTCTCTATTTACTAAAGGTTGATCCCTTCCCACTAACTATACCCACATAATAAACTTGGTAGTTACTTGTACTAAGCTGCTTCGTAGTTGCCGGCTTGCTCCTACCACCGCTAAGGTACCCTTACCCTACCCATTTGATCGGCTACCTAAACCCCGTAGGCACCCGTTTTGGCCCCATAGTGGGGTGTATCACTCCCCAAAGTGGCAATCCTGATACCGATATAAAATGCACGGCCATACCTACACGATGCAACAACGTCTTACCTACCAGCCCGGACCCATGTACGCACATGAACCCGTTGGACTTGCGTTTCTACCGCTATTCATATTTTGACCTCTTACGTTCAAGTCAAGTAAGCGTGCCCCAACCCTGGCCTAGTACCGGCCCCCATTAGATACTCAAACGGGTTACTGGTTGAAATGGGTCCCCATCCGACATAAGCCTCCCGCCTGTGCTTGGTCCCCACTAGGTTTTCTCCCACTTAAACAATTTTAATTTAAGTGTTCAGGTCTTACACATGATACGGTTAAGTCCATACTTACATGTCATAATTTACATGTCCTATCTTATTCCGCTTAAGTCCATATTTACATGTCATAATTTACATGTCACCCCACTTTACCTTCTAACCATACCCATGTCTTATTATGGTTAGTATTCCTTAATTCATTCCTTATGACGAACGGTCCATGACCTCCCACATTAGACCGAACACTTTGTGGCCGCTGGATTTGTCGGCCGGTTACGGGCAGTCTTACGCCACAAACCGGGTCTAACCTGATGTCATTAACCGTTACGCTACAATTCATTCCTTTGACCTCTCACATTAGACGTCCAACTGTGGCAGCGGTATTTGCCAGGCGGTTCCGGGCAACCTTACGCCACAATTGCGCCTAACCTCGTGTCAAAGGTTTATTAATAATCGTATTTCACCCATACCCAATTTTCATATCATGTATATCCAATTAAACATGTAATCATGTTTACAATATTTCCTATTCCAAATTGTCACTAATTACATATTAATTAGCCTCAATTACAAATTTACAATTATAGGAAATTTCATCAATTCCATGTAATTCATACACAAATATGCAAGTTTCACGTATTAACCAACTATCCAAAATATCTAATAATATCCAATTTTCCATATTTCACATATTTCCATCATTCCCACGTATTCGCATTCGCGTGTATTTTTAACATAGGCTCAAAGGTAGCGTAGATCCAAAAATAAAAGGAATAGGGATAAGAAGGGAGAATCAAATCATAGAAAATTGGAATTAACACAACATCATGAAATAAAGGGGCATGTAAACTGGCAAAGAGGCATAATGATAGATTCAACATGAATAAACTGATAAAAGGTATGAACTTTACATAGAAAAATAGGCATATGATGACATGAATCAAAAAGGTGAAGACTTGGATGAAATTTAAATTACATACATACATATGAATCCTCTTTACAACTTCATCATGTTACTTTTAATCCCATTATATTGTGAAAATCACCGTACTCACCTTTCGTGGTTAATGAATATAATTATGCACTGAAATTGGTGTAGAAACGTTGCGTTGTTGCTGATTTATCTTCTTGAATTGTTGTAGAAGCTCTAGTCTTTAATTTGGGTTGAAGTTGAGCACTTGAGATTTGATTTAGAGGCGGCGGCTTGGGTTTAAGAGAGAAATTGACAGCAGATAATATTTATGAATTAGGGTTATGTCTTAGGGTGTATATATAGGTGTAGGAAGTTATTTATGCCTTAGGATTAACTGTAGAAATGATCTGGACCACTCAAATGCCATATCATCCCTTAGGGCAAATCTGGCCATGGGTTGGCAGCCAAACACCCTGGATTGACCTCTAGTCGACCCGCGGGGCTTGGGTCGACTCCAAAAACGGTGCGGTTCAGCTATGCCCCCTCACGATTCGCTGTTTTGAACTTTTTTACTAATTATTTATTTAATTTATATATATATATATATATATATTTCTATCATATACATACAAACTTCATGGCTGAATAACTTTTTCATAGTTAACCATTTTCACACAATTCCACTTTTTGAACTGCGTTCACACTAAGCCACTTTTTAGCCAATCCCCTAAAACAAAAATTTGGCGCTGGCGGGCATTGAACTCTGTATCTCTTGTATGCAAGTCACATGTTCTAACCAAATGAGCTACTAAGTCTTTTGCTTACAAACCTTAGAACAATGATAAACATCATTCTTTTATCATTCCTCATTTTCAAATAAATTATTCTTTAATTTGTTATTTTAATATTCTCAAAAAATTCGAGGTGTTACACTCCCGGTTGGGATCAATCGGTTGGTGGGGCCAAACCAAGATGAAATAAAGGTGTAGCCTGATCAGTAGCCTGATTCCGTGCAGACCGAAGATCAATTGTTTCCCCAGCTTCAGTCGGTGGAGGAATGATGTTGAAGCGTTCACTCCTGTTTCCAGCCAACCGAGAAGGTGATCCATCAAATGCTGTTGTCGTTCGAGGATTTTACCCTGAGATGTCATATGGTCTATGAACTCGACCATGATTTTATCCATGTCGTCCCGGGTCAGGAATCGAGACATATTGTCATGAGAGGAGAATTCGTGGATAACTTCTGCAGCATCTGTATCGTTTGCATCGGCGTTTGCGGGACGAGAGGATGTTGCATCTTTCTTTCGTTTGTTCGCCATGATCTGGGATGAACAGGGCTCGATGGCGAAGTCGGTGCGCTTCCCGTACCTGGCGCGCCAAAGTGTTGACGTCAAAAGTTGGTCACTAGTGACGATCAACCCCCAATCGTGCGATCAACACACGAGTAAAGATTTTAAAAAAAATACAATAAAAGTAAAAAAAACGGGGAGCAAACACAGAATTTTTATAGTGGTTCGGCAATGACAATGCCTACATCCACTTTATATATTATTTCTCTTTTGTAATTACAAATACAATGCTTTTTTTGTCAAGAGAAGAGAAAGAAGATGACTATTTTCCTTTCTTCTTTTTGAGAGAGATTGAGGGAAGCAAACTCCAGAGGGTTGCAATGAAGTTTTTTGAGAAGTCTGGAAAAGAGTTCCAGAGTCAGGAGTTGTTTCCAAAGGTTCGTCCATTTCCTCTTTAAGCATAGAGATATTTATAGCTGGAGAATGCAGCTTGGGCTACTACGATAAGGTCCGACAATTTCGGGAAAGCCTGGACATGTGGAATCCATCTATTGGCCTGAGTAGCGGCTAGAAGTCTAATTCCTATATTCATAAATAGTATCCTCGAAAGTTGTAGCTGACGTGGCATCCACGGAGAGGATTATCAAAAGTAGAGCTTTGTCCGCATATGGTTTGACTGCGTTTACTGCCTTGAAAGCCGGGATATTTGGAAGACTAGCTCCGTAGAAGACTTCCATGCAGGCCCGAGATAATCGATCGACGCGCTCTGTTTGGGAACGAGATAATCGGTCGACTAGGAGAGCTATTCTTATGGGGCGAATTGCCAATCTACCTTGGCTGGACTTGGGCCGACATGTGACTGCTTTGGACTGGGTTTCTGTTGGGCTTCCTGAAGCGCGGCTTATATATGTTTGCGCTTTTGAGCTTTGGTTTGGCTCGTTGAGACTCTTGCCAAAAAAGAGGGTGAACAAAGTGTAAAACCCTACGTCCATTAATTTCACTCTCAAAGGGAATGCATTAACTTTCATGGAGTGTTATTATTATATAGAATAGAATATAACAAGACATATACATATATCCAAAACAGCTTGCGGGACCCAATGCTGACTCAGCACTGCATGTATGATAAGATTTGGCTAGATTCATTTGCGAACCATGAGTATTTTCTTAACAGGGTTCAATGGTGACTCAGCGCTACGTGTACGATAAGGTCGTGAGCACCTATAAATAAGACCATAGTCCTAACCCTAAACATCGTAATTCAGCGTCTGCGCTGGAGCTCTGTTATGGCCCTCCCTCTCTCTCTTCTCAAATCTTTTCTAAAATTAAAATGTTAGCCTAGGAGGATTATGAATTCAGATCTAGAGGAGGGAATCAATGTTAATAAAAAGATTATTGAATCATGAAAGCAAGGTAAATCTCTAAGAACAAATCTATTTAAATTATTTCTCTTTCCCTTCTCTTTCCATGAAATAATAAATCCCTGGTCGTTATGTCGTGAATCAAATTAAAGGGAAAAGGAAAACCATGGATGATACAACGGATCGGATCCGAAATTTGGGGAAAGCTTAAAGGTGAGTGGGTTTAAGCTATAGCCTTTAGATAATGTTCCGAATATCGTTTAGCATTCCCATTTTTAATAAATTTTGAAATGGCCAGTTTAATTATAAATTGCGATTGTAACAAATTGAAATGTTGATATTAATATGTCAGGAAATTCCTACGTTGAATTGGCTAAGTTGTTGAATCCTTACATGTTGGAGAAAATAAACTTGTTAGGATATGAATAGCCAATTCAGTAATTGTAATTAAATGCTTTACTTGGGACATATTATTGATTGAACGACATGTTAAAATAATTACCCGTTTGAATGTTTACATGTCCTAGAGGAATTAAACATATGTTGAAAATGGCATGCGACAAAATATAGGCAAAAATTAGAGGACGTGTAAATTAGATTATTGTAAACTATATTACAGTAAAAAGGATAATATGACTAAAACGTTCATGTAATGAACATAACATATATTATGTTTTGAGATTTTAATTTGGAAGCGCGATTGATATGAACATATGTGATTGAATGAAAATGAATATGCCTTGGATTACAATTAGAAAATGTTACTACACTTATGGCACGAGGTTAGGTTGCATTATTGGCGGAAGTCTGCCCGGACCCGACCGGCATATCCAACAGCCACTAATGTGGAACCTAATGTGAGAGGCCTAAGTGAAAGAATTAACAACATGTTCTAAGACACAAGGTTAAGTCAGCTTGTGGTAGAAGTCTGCCCAAACCCGCCCGACAAATCCATCGTCCACAATTATAGGCTTAATGTGAGAGGTCTAGTGCTTCTCTCTCTCTCTCTCTCTATATATATATATATATATATATATATATATATATAACAAGATATGAATAAACAGCAAGGATGGTAATTAAATGTCTAACTCAGAAAGTAAGAAAGGAAGGGATGTAATGAATTGATAAGTAAAACATGTTATTGAAATCAAACAAGAATATAAAAGGGATTGTGGATCACAGACCTTGGGTCACAATCTAGAGAATAACATGCTGTAAGCTTATTAATAAACTTAAATGAATTAAGTTATAAATTGAATTAATAAGCAAGGGTAACTTGGTAAACTTGAAAAGGAATTCAATGTGAAGAAGAATAGCCAAGTCAATTGAGAAAACTCATGAGGTGGCGCAAGCGCGTAATTAATGGTTAGACGTAGGGTCTAACGACACATAAAACTGAGGCGCTTGGATTGGTCCATACGTTAGAGGATGAATAACCCTAAGGGGTAGATCATCGGGACGTCAAAAGACACCAAGAGTAGCACGTGTCCATCTAAATAGTCTTGTAGGCTCCAACGGACTGGGTTAAGAGCACGCGGCTTCCGGGTACGTAGGGTACTCTAGATATTTCTCTGTGAGTGGCAGATGATCCGCCTGTGCTCACAGAGGTTAGGTCTCCGTCGGTGAACCAATGAGTATGCCTTGATTGCAATAATATGGGGCACTCAAAAGACTAACATGGACCAGCACGATTCGGCAATACCAATTAGTGCCCTGTGATAGCAACTCATCGTCTACCTACCATCTTCAGTCAGTACGTAAAGCGGAAAGGCGGAGAACTTCAAAAGACCATATACTTTGCTATCTAGTTATGGGTGAGGTTGGCCAGTAGGTTTGAAGGGCATAGGGGGCCGGGGTTAAGTTCTCATTCTTGATATTCTTAGGTGCCTTTCATTAGTTAAGGGAGGGGTCTAGTGGGACTATAGCCAATGTAAAAGAAGAACTTAGCATCGTCAATAAGCAAATATCTGAAAGCTCCGGACCGAGTGTTGTGTTTGTTGATTAGCCCTACCACGGGACTCGGGCGCACATATAGAGAACATGTGCAATTGACATCGAGAACGATTGACGACACGTACATGGGAAAATCTAGGTACACTCATGTCGCTCTGGGTGGCGTATCATAAGACTAGAGGGCATTATTCGAAGATGAAACCTAATTCGATCGAATGGTTCAAAGATGGCAGTCCGAACGCTTACGTAATATAGAAGTAATGGTTCTTTGCAGAAGTAGCGTTGACATATATACAGAAATCCGTACGATATTTGTGCGTAGGATTGGGGAATCCTATATTCCTCCGATTATACGGTGGAGACCGTGCGAGTGGGGTAATACGGGTTATAACTCAATATTGAGAGATAGCTTCATATACTGTATTAGGTTAATGTAACACCCCGTATGTTGAATAACTAGCTATAATACAAAACAGGGCAGAATTAAATTTAAAAATCTGAATCAGGGGAAACGGGCTATGCCATTGCGTTCGTCTCGGAAAAATACGCGAAATAAAGTCCGAGTTTTCGAAAATCGGAGTCAGTATGACCCCGATAAGGCCCAAAGAAGTTTTCAGAAATTTAAAAACAGATTTAAAATCCGAAATTTCAAAATTCAGAAGTGGCGGGAAAATTCCCGCCAGAACCAGGGGGTATACCTGGGGGTCGACAGGGGAGTCGATCTCCCCCCAGGTCGACTGGGGAGTCGACCCTTGGGTCGACCTGGGAGTCGACCTCCCTGGTCGAGCCCAGGTGACCTGGGTGCATCAGTTTGGCTTTTGGGATGGGTCTGGTGGCTTGTGACGAGATCTGACGGCTCTAACCTAATCTAGGGTTAATCTAAGGGCCTAAACTACATCCTAATTCTATAAATACACCCTAAGACTACCCTAATTCATACTAAAATTGGAGACAATGTCGTTATGCCGTCAAAATGCAACTAGGAGGAGCCACCAACAAATTAAAGAGGAGGAAAGCTTCTCAAATCAACTCTAGCAACTTAATCTTCTTCATTTAAGTGCTAATCAACAAGTGGTGAGTTTTCTATGGCCTTAATGACCAATTATTGAAGTGATTATGATAGGATATGATGAGGTTATGGCTATGAATGTGGATCAATGCATGTTTTGCAAGTTATATGCTATGTGTTAATGATGTTATGCATGTTATGCAAGTTATGTTCTATATGTTCATGAAGTTATGCAAGTTATGCAAGTCATATGATACATGTTCATGATGTTATGCAAGTTATGCAAGTCATATGCTATGTGTTTGAGGTATTGTGCAAGTTATGCAAGTCATATGATATATGTTCATGAAGTTATGCAAGTTATGCAAGTTATGCAAGTCATATGATACATGTTCATGATGTTATACAAGTTATGCAAGTCATATGCTAGGTGTTTATGATGTTATGCAAGATATGCAAGTCATATGAGAAACATTGATCCATTATGACACCATGATATGCAAGTTTGGTGTATGATTATATGCTAGTTCATACATGATATGTTATGCAAGTTTGGTGTATGATTATATGCAAGTTCATCTATGATATGTATGCAAGTTTAGTGTATGATTATATGCAAGTTCACATATGACATGTTATTCAAGTTATTGTTTGAAGATATGCAAGTAACATGTGCAAGTTTACACCTTAGTATGATATGCATACATATGCAAGTTAACCCCTTTGTATGTCATACATATATATGTAAGTTTACCCCCTTGAATGACATAAGAAACTTATGCAAGTTAACCTCTTTATGACATATGTGATTCATGCAAGTTTGGGTTGATTATTTATGCTAGTTGGGTTGATGCTATTTGCATGTTGACACCTTTAAACCCATGTTGATGCTAATGTTATGCAAGTTGAACCCATTACATTTATGGTGAATCTTCCCTTTTATGTCATGTTAGCGAATTACGTGGGGAACGATGGGGTTAATAAACACGCTAATGAAATTGTGTGAAGTTGGTATGATTATGCATACCACAAAGTGGATGGACATAATTGAGTCAATTATGTACATCGTTAAAATTGGAATTAATTAGGGAAAATTAATTCGGGGGTGATTAATTAGGTGTAATTAATCGACTAAGACACGAGGTTGGACCCTTTTGTAGCATAAGACTGCCTGGAACCGACCGGCATATCCAGCGGCTACAAATGATTGGCCCAATGTGGGAGGTCTTAGGCACAAATTAAATACGTGACAAGTGTATAGACACGAGGTTAGACTCGGTTATGGCGTAAGGCTGCCCGGACCCAACCGGCAAATCCAGCTGCCATAAAAGATAGTCTAATGTGAGAGGTCTTTACAGCGGTTACGTTCTTAATAAATTAAGAAACACTTAACCAGATAAGCATGTAGTGGGGCATGAAGGGTTAAGTGGGTGCCTTGGGTGGCATGTGGAGATTAAGTAAGTGCCTTGGGTGGCATGAGAAAATCTAGTGGTTGCCTTGGGTGGCAATAGAAAATACGATTAGAATACTTAACCAAAGTGGAACATGTAATTAAGCATGATTAAAGGGTTAAGTGGGTGCCTTGGGTGGCATGAGGAAATCTAGTGGTTGCCTTGAGTGGCAATAGAAGATAAGATTAGAATACTTAACCAAAGTGGGACATGTAATTAGACATGATTAAAGGATTAAGTGGGTGCCTTGGGTGGCATGTAGAAATCTAGTGGGTGCCTTGAGTGGCAATTGAAATATGATTAGATGACTTAACCAAACCTTAACATGTAGGTGGGCATGATTATGAAAAAGGGGTTAAGTGGGATGCACTAGATTAAATGACAAGCTTAAGTAGTAGCTTATGGGGACCTTAAGTGGCAATTGAAATATGATTAAATGACAAGCTTAAGTAGTAGCTTGTGGGGCCCTTAAGTGGCAATTGAAATATGATTAAATGACAAGCTTAAGTAGTAGCTTGTGGGGCCCTTAAGTGGCAATTGAAATATGATTAAATGACAAGCTTAAGTAGTAGCTTGTGGGGCCTTGAGTGGCAATTGAAATATGATTAGATGACTTAACCAAACCTTAACATGTAAGTGGGCATGATAATGAAAAGGGGTTAAGTGGGATGCGCTAGATAAAATGACAAGCTTAAGTAGTAGCTTGTGGGGGGCCCGTTTCAACCCGTAACCCATATGTATCTTATTGGGCTCGACCCATGTCGAGGACGGGACACGAGTACTAGGCTTGACTGTAAGAGGCCAAAACGGGGTAGCGGTGGCAACGCGAGTCCAGCGGGTTTCATATGCGTGTGTGCACCCGGGCTGGTAGGTAAGACGTTGTTGCATCGTGTAGGTATAAGCCGTGCACCATTGATTATCGGGTTGCCACTTTGGGGAGTGATACACCCCACTGTGGGGCCAGCACGGGTATCTACGTAAGGGAGCCGATCGCTTGGGGAGTAGTGGGTACACCTAGTGGAGATAGCGGAAAACGGCACCTATGTAGTCAGCTAGGGGTACAAGAAACTACTGGGTAAAATTACTAGGTACACTTAGTGGGATCAACCTTTAAGTAGGAATTCCCTTGGTGGGTAGAACTGGTGTGGTGCAGTGTAGGAATTACCCTTGGGTGGGTAGATCTGGGGTGGTGCAGTGTAGTACTTATCCTTGGGTGGGTAGGCGCGTCTTTACCGTTATCTTAGTTTATCCTAAGTCTAGTTGGCTACTTAGTGTAGTCATTTATCCCCAGTCGTACCGTACCAGGTATATATCATACCCTAATTACTTTAATGATTGTATTGTTAAGGTTATAGGGCTCACTCAGACTTATGTCTGACCCCGTTGTTTTTGTCTTTTTCCCCAACCCTCAGTTTCTCAGAGTGGGCCTAGCACTAGTGGGCTTTGATCAGATTGCTTTATCTACCTTTTGGAGCTTGGATTCTTGAAGAGAAACTCGGTTATCTTTTCTATTATGGCTATTAGTATGTAGTGGGATTATGTACTTATGTTTTAACGAGATGGATATTTTGTACTTGACTCTTGTTGGTTTTTGAGATGTAACCAAACATGTTTACCTTCTGCTGCAATGAAATGATGTTTTAAAATTTCAAGTATTACTTATATCTGTCTTGTTGTAATTTTTCAGATCTATATTCACTTAAATACTCCACCGAAGCTAGGGCATTCCCTTTGTGAGTGACCTTAGCGGGTGTGGGGTGTTACACGTGGTATCAGAGCTCAAGGTTACCAGAACAGATAAAATTTTTAGAAAACTATTTTTCTAAAAACATTTTTGGAAGAAGTATTTTCAAAAACATGAGAAAAGTTTTTGAAAGAAAAGCATAACCCCCAATAGCCATATCTTTATCCTTCGGATTCTCCGTTTTGAATCTCTTCCTCCTTCTCTTTTTGAATTTCCCCTCCGCGTATAGATGTCTTTTTAAGATAAGTAAGGACTTCCGTATGAAGGACGGAAGAACCACTTCAAGGGACTAAGTCATTTGTCAGGCTAAGGAGTTAGTCCAAGGAGGTGGAGGGCTTATGGGTACCGTTAAGATGGACGAGAGAGGAAGGTTCAAATAGCTATTAGGTTAATAAGGGACCAAACCTCATCGTGGTAAGGAGGCCACGAAAGGAGAATGTGAAGGGGAAGGCTAGTTGTTTTGGAGAAATAGGACTCCTTATTAGTGTTGTCCAAAAAGGTAAGGACGAAGTACAGGATCTTCTGGAGGGTAGACGTATTCCCTCACAACGGGTATACCTGATGGGGGAAGGACCGTCTAAGTTGAAATTTGGTTCGCTCGATCATCCTGTTCGAACTTTATTCGACTCTGGCGCACCACATTCGTTTATCTCATCATCATTAGTTGAGTCACTGCACCTAGACACCAGTTTGGTAAATGATCCCGTGGTTGTTTCAAACCCAATTGGGAGGGCTCCACTTATTTGTCCATGATTTGTTTGGGTTTGAAGATTTCCATACTTAGCGTTGAGATTAGAGGTGATGCTTTTGTTTGGGCTTCACGGGCTATGGGTTGATTTTGGGCATGGACTGGTTATCCAGTAATGGTGTCGTTCTTGATTGTGAAAGGAAAGTTGTTAGGCTTATGACCCGCTTGGGTAACACTCTCGATATCTTTTGTAATCCCATAGATTCTGTTTTGCTAAGTTATTTTGAATCGCTTGACGCTTTGGTCGAGAGTTTGCGATCTGTTAGAGTGGTCCGGGAATACTCGGATGAGTTCGAGGAGGTGAAGGGCTTACCTCCGAAGCGGGAGATAGACCTCCGAATATATTTGGTAGACGATGCTAAACCAGTATCTTGGTCAGTGCGCCGCATGGCTCCTCGTGAGAGGAGGGAACTCCATAAGCAAGTAGGGGAGTTGCTTGAGAAGGGGGTTCATAAGACGAAGTGGATCGGATTGGGGTGCTCCAGTAGTTTTTGCTACAAAGGCGGATGGGTCCCTCAGACTTTGTGTAGGCTATAGAGGACTCAACAAGCTCACAAAGAAGAATAGACACCCGTTGCCAAGGATTGATGACCTTTTTGATCGGTTGGTTGGCGCCTCAGTGTTTCGCAGTGGGACTTGGCCACGGAGTTTCATCAGTTGGGAGTGACTGAGGATAGTATAGAGAAGACCGCCTTTAGGACTCTGGATGGTTTCTATGAGTGGCATGTGATGCCATTTGGTTTGACGAACGCCCCCACATACTTTGTTGATTTGATGAGTAGGGTGTTCAGGGAGTACCTAAATAACTTCGTAATGGTCTTTGTGGATGACATCTTGGTCTTTTCTAAAAGCAAAATAAGTTTTTGTATGTGCTTAATAGGTTAAGCAAAGCCAGTTATTTGATCAACGGTGGTTTTGGAGCGAGACTGGCAAGGAAATCCAGAGTTGGACAAGGGCTTAATCATTTAGCCGTTTTTACTAGTATCATCTCACGTAGGTCGTCTAAATTCGAAGGAGGTGTCCCTTGGGTGTTTGTCTGATATTGGTTTAGGCCTTTGGGGCTTGCACTTGGGGGATGTCGAGTTCGACTAGGATGGTCTGCGTGAGAGATGGATATTTATGACGATTTTGGGAGAATATCCTGGTTTTCTCTAGAAGTATGCCATACATCTTAGGGAAGTGTTGAAGACTCTTCAAGCGCATAGTCTTGAGACAGAAAAGGTGGATGAAGTTCTTAGCATCCTATGATTTCGAGATAGCGTATACCCCTGGCAAGGGTAACGTGGTGGCGGACGCCTTGAGCGGAAAAAGGTTGTCCTTGAGTCCATTGTTCGTGGAACGACGAAGCTTGGAATTTATCTCGATGTTTGATTTCATACCTTCCGTTGACTTTATACCTGGTTGGCTAGCATCCTTGGAGGTCAGACCTACTCTATTGAGATGGATTGGCGAGGCACAGCGGGACGACCCACAGTTGGTTGAGTTGGTAGAGAGGCTCATAAGGGGGGGGGGGGGAGTCGTCTAGCCATTTGAGTAGGTACACCCTAGACGATAGGGGGTGCTTGCGTAGAGACGGTAGACTTTGTGTACCGCAAGACAAGGGTTTAAGGAAGACTATTCTTGATGATGCACACCGTTCTAGGATGACCATTTATCCCGGTGGGGACAAGATGTACCAAGACATGAAGCGAGTTTTCTTTTGGGCCGGTATGAAGAAAGATGTGGCCGAGTATGTCGCTAGATGCTTGGTGTGCCAATAGGTGAAAGCGGAGCAAAAGAAACCGGGTGGGTTGCTTCACCCATTGGAAGTTCCGCAATAGAAGTGGGATAGCGTCTCGATGGATTTTATTGATGGGTTACCAAGATCGAGGAAGGGTAATACGGGAATTTGGGTTGTGATAGATAGACTTACTAAGAGCGCCCATTTCATACCCGTGAAGAGCAAGAGGATTGTTCCATGTCTAGCTTCGGTTTATCTTCGAGAGATAATTCAGTTGCATAGGGAACAGGACGTATTCCATGTGTCACATTTAAGGAAGTGCCTACATGAGACCGCAGAGGTGGTAGAGCCGAGCTTGCTTAAAGAAGTGGAGGTAGAGCGTGATGTGACTATTTGACGAGCTCCTACCCGCATCCTTGGGTCAGATATTAGGAAGTCGAGAAACAGAGAGGTTCGACTAGTCAAAGTGCCAAGGGGAGAAGATGAGAGTAATGCTACTTGGGAGACAGAAGCGAAGATGCGTTCATTGTACCCATTCCTTTTTGAGGGTATGTCCTTTAAACTTCTCCTTTATCGTTTGTCTAGTGCTTATCTTATCTTTAGTATGTCCTCTCATCAGTACCTTTGACCTTTAGATAGGGAAAACCTATGGTTGAAACATGTGTTTGAGACATGTTATGATTGATGGATGCGTGTGGATGCAAGTGGTTGCTAGTGGTTGCTCGTGGATGCATATACACACAGTCTAGGCACTAGATCGGCTCAGTCACTTCATATTGCATATTGCATATAATTGTGTGTAGGTAGCTATATTAATGGATGTATAATGATTATGTTATCACATGGATGATGCATTTTGGTGAATGATTGTGCACTCATGTAGAGATAGTGTGTGTCGATAGGGTTCTTTTGCATACATATTGGATGCATGGCACTATCATGGTTTGCATTAAGGAGGTCAACTAAATAAGTGGACCGCCTAATTTTGCATTAGACAGGGAACATATATACACACTCTTCGCATATGTTCATACAGCATTAGAAACTTTAAGGACAATGGATGCCAGTGTTTGATGGTTTCAGTAGATGGTTGTTTGGATGGTAGGATACGTTCTTCTTGATTTAGAGATTTCGGGGACGAAATCCTTTAAGTAGGGGAGAATGTAACACCCCGTATGTTGAATAACTAGCTATAATATAAAACAGGGCAGAATTAAATTTAAAAATCTGAATCAGGGGAATCGAGCTGCTACATTGCGTTCGTCTCGGAAAAATACGCGAAATAGAGTCCGAGTTTTCGAAAATCGGAGTCCGTATGACCCCGATAAGGCCCAAAGAAGTTTTCAGAAATTTAAAAACAGATTTAAAATCCGAAATTTCAAAATTCAGTAGTGGCGGGAAAATTACCGCCAGACCCAGGGGGTCGACCTGGGGGTCTACTGGGAGTCGACCTCCCCCCCAGGTCGACTGGGGAGTCGACCCTAGGGTCGACCTGGGAGTCGACCTCCCTGGTCGAGCCCAGGTGACCTGGGTTCATCAGTTTGGCTTTTGGGCTGGTCTGGTGGCTTGTGACGAGATCTGACGGCTGTAACCTAATCTAGGGTTAATCTAAGGGCCTAAACTACATCCTAATTCTATAAATACACCCTAAGACTACCCTAATTCATACTAAAATTGGAGACAACGTCGTTATGCCGTCAAAATGCAACTAGGAGGAGCCACCAACAAATTAAAGAGGAGGAAAGCTTCTCAAATCAACTTCTAATCAACTCTAGCAACTTAATCTTCTTCATTTAAGTGCTAATCAACAAGTGGTGAGTTTTCTATAGCCTTAATGACCAATTATTGAAGTGGTTATGATAGGATATGTTGAGGTTATGGCTATGAATGTGGATCAATGCATGTTATGCAAGTTATATGCTATGTGTTAATGATGTTATGCAAGTTATGTTCTATATGTTCATGAAGTTATGCAAGTTATGCAAGTCATATGATACATGTTCATGATGTTATGCAAGTTATGCAAGTCATATGCTATGTGTTTGAGGTATTATGCAAGTTATGCAAGTCATATGATATATGTTCATGAAGTTATGCAAGTTATGCAAGTCATATGATACATGTTCATGATGTTATACAAGTTATGCAAGTCATATGCTAGGTGTTTATGATGTTATGCAAGATATGCAAGTCATATGAGAAACATTGATCAATTATGACACCATGATATGCAAGTTTGGTGTATGATTATATGCTAGTTCATACATGATATGTTATGCAAGTTTGGTGTATGATTATATGCAAGTTCATCTATGATATGTATGCAAGTTTGGTGTATGGTTATATGCAAGTTCACATATGACATGTTATGCAATTTTGGTGTTTGAAGATATGCAAGTAACATGTGCAAGTTTACACCTTAGTATGATATGCATACGTATGCAAGTTAACCCCTTTGTATGTCATACATACATATGTAAGTTTACCCCCTTGAATGACATAAGAAACTTATGCAAGTTAACCTCTTTATGACATATGTGATTCATGCAAGTTTGGGTTGATTATTTATGCTAGTTGGGTTGATGCTATATGCATGTTGACACATTTAAACCCATGTTGATGCTAATGTTATGCAAGTTGAACCCATTACATTTATGATGAATCTTCCCTTTTATGTCATGTTAGCGAATTACGTGGGGAACGATGGTGTTAATAAACACGCTAATGAAATTGTGTGAAGCCGGTATGATTATGCATACCACAAAGTGGATGGACATAATTGAGTCAATTATGTACATCGTTAAAATTGGAATTAATTAGGGAAAATTAATTCGTGGGTGATTAATTAGGTGTAATTAATCGACTAAGACACGAGGTTGGACCCTTTTGTAGCATAAGACTGCCCGGAACCGACCGGCATATCCAGCGGCTACAAATGATTGGCCCAATGTGGGAGGTCTTAGGCACAAACTAAATACGTGACAAGTGTATAGACATGACGTTAGACTCGGTTTTGGCGTAAGGCTGCCCGGACCCAACCGGCAAATCTTGCTGCCATAAAAGATAGTCTAATGTGAGAGGTCTTTACGACGGTTACGTTCTTAATCAATTAAGAAACACTTAACCAGATAAGCATGTAGTGGGGCATGAAGGGTTAAGTGGGTGCCTTGGGTGGCATGTGGAGATTAAGTAAGTGCCTTGGGTGGCATGAGAAAATCTAGTGGTTGCCTTGGGTGGCAATAGAAAATACGATTAGAATACTTAACCAAAGTGGAACATGTAATTAAGCATGATTAAAGGGTTAAGTGGGTGCCTTGGGTGGCATGAGGAAATCTAGTGGTTGCCTTGAGTGGCAATAGAAGATAAGATTAGAATACTTAACCAAAGTGGGACATGTAATTAAACATGATTAAAGGGTTAAGTGGGTGCCTTGGGTGGCATGTAGAAATCTAGTGGGTGCCTTGAGTGGCAATTGAAATATGATTAGATGACTTAACCAAACCTTAACATGTAGGTGGGCATGATTATGAAAAAGGGGTTAAGTGGGATGCACTAGATTAAATGACAAGCTTAAGTAGTAGCTTGTGGGGCCCTTAAGTGGCAATTGAAATATGATTAAATGACAAGCTTAAGTAGTAGCTTGTGCGGCCCTTAAGTGGCAATTGAAATATGATTAAATGACAAGCTTAAGTATTAGCTTGTGGGGCCCTTAAGTGCAAATTGAAATATGATTAAATGAAAAGCTTAAGTAGTAGCTTATGGGGCCTTGAGTGGCAATTGAAATATGATTAGATGACTTAACCAAACCTTAACATGTAAGTGGGCATGATAATGAAAAGGGGTTAAGTGGGATGCGCTAGATAAAATGACAAGCTTAAGTAGTAGCTTGTGGGGGGCCCGTTTCAACCAGTAACCCATATGTATCTTATTGGGCTCGACCCATGTCGAGGACGGGACACGCGTACTGGACTTGACTGTAAGAGGCCAAAACGGGGTAGCGGTGGCAACGCGAGTCCAACGGGTTTCATATGCGTGTGTGGACCCGAGCTGGTAGGTAAGACGTTGTTGCATCGTGTAGGTATAAGCCGTGCACCATTGATTATCGGGTTGCCACTTTGGGGAGTGATACACCCCACTGTGGGGCCAGCACGGGTATCTACGTTAGGGAGCCGATCGCTTGGGGAGTAGTGGGTACACCTAGTGGAGATAGGGGCAGACGGGACCTATGTAGTCAGCTAGGGGTACAAGAAACTACTGGGTAAAATTACTAAGTACACTTAGTGGGATCAACTTTAAGTAGGAATTACCCTTGGTGGGTAGAACTGGTGTGGTGCAGTGTAGGAATTACCCTTGGGTGGGTAGATCTGGTGTGGTGCAGTGTAGTATTTATCCTTGGGTGGGTAAGCACGTCTTTACCGTTATCTTAGTTTATCCTAAGTCTAGTTGGCAACTTAGTGTAGTCATTTATCCCCAGTCGTACCGTACCAGGTTTATATCATACCCTAATTACTTTAATGATTGTATTGTTAAGGTTATAGGGCTCACTCAGACTTATGTCTGACCCCGTTGTTTTTATCTTTTTCCCCAACCCTCAGGTTCTCAGAGTGGGCCTAGCACTAGTGGGCTTTGATTAGATTTCTTTATCTATCTTTTGGAGCTTGGATTCTGGAAGAGAAACTCGGTTATCTTTTCTATTATGGCTATTAGTATGTAGTGGGATTATGTACTTATGTTTTAACGAGATGGATATTTTGTACTTGACTCTTGTTGGTTTTTGAGATGTAACCAAACATGTTTACCTTCTGCTGCAATGAAATGATGTTTTAAAATTTCAAGTATTACTTATATCTGTCTTGTTGTAATTTTTCAGATCTATATTCACTTAAATACTCCACCGAAGCTAAGGCATTCCCTTTGTGAGTGACCTTAGCGGGTGTGGGGTGTTACAGTTAATTCACTGGGAAGTAAATGGGTACGACGTGTGTGTAAGCCTTGAGTGTTGTTAACCCACGTAACGTAATAAATAAGAAAATATGATTGAAAAATATATGTAAGATTATCCCAAGTGTATAGTTTAAATCCAGTCACCAAAACTTGTGTTCGGACCCCATCCTCGTAAAACACTCACAGGTTAGATTGTGGCAGAGACATGATAGCTTTGGATACTGGTTAGGCAGTATTAATAATACGGTAAGACTATGTTTTGATTATACTATATTTTATCGTTTCCACTATGAGATATTTTTCTGATCTCTGACATTTTTTATGTCTCTATCTCTTCTGCAGGAAACCAGAGCAAACCAATCCGAGTTTCGATAGATTGGAATTTTGAAAAAGAATTTGATCTGTCGAAGCTGGGGTTGTCACATCTGGTATCAGAACTTAGGTTTAGGTTTCCTATGTTAATAGTGAGTGAATGTACTTGTATTTTTAAAAATATAAATATATTATATATATACCTAGATCCATAGTGGAACCCACGAAATAGAAAGAGTACAATATGGAATGAAATGGGATGTTTGTTTTGTACACTAAAGGAATGAATATGCAAATTTGAGACCCTTAGGAAGTTTGGTTGGGAAGTGTACAATACACTTTGTACGGAAGGAAAATAAATCCTGTATGATTATTATTTTGGAAAAAGGTAGAACCGAGAAAAATGGACTAGGAATATATATAGTTGAGAAATTGACCTTTGGGAGTGTCTAGGAGAACCTAGAAAAGTTGGAAACCCACATTGAGTCTAACCCCATTATTAATTTTTAAGAACTTGAGATTGTAAAGGTTTTAGGAAAAAAAATTCATTTCACAATTATTTTTGGTAAATTATTTAAACGAGAATTTTGTTGGGTGGACAAAATAAGTTATAGAAAATGAGAATAGAGTGGATGTTGTCACCTTGTCTACTGAACTGACCTTATAGGTAAGAACAAGTCATAAACCCGATTAAGGAAAATAGTTGTCTGTATCTACTCCAGTTTTGCGATTTGAAAAAAAAATTGCAAGGTAAGACGAAAAAGAAAAGCTACAACAAAGAAAATTTTCTTATGTGGGATGTGCTTAGATAGGAAAATAGGAAATCTTTAAACGTTGTTTCATAAAATCCAAGTACGGTTTGAAAAAAAGTATATAAAAAAAGGAAGGTGTGAAATTTTCTGTTTTCCACCTTTTTGTAACATAAGAAATCGAATTTAGAAAATTAGATTTTACAGAAATTCGAAAAATAAAGTTGGTTGGTAGGATTATGGATGCAACAATTGGATGAACTATGCTCTTACTCAGTAAGAGTGTGGGAAAATTTGGTTGTAAACGCATTTTGATTTTCAAAATATTGCATTCATGTAGAACTGCCGGTATATTTAGAATGTGAGCATCATATTTTAAAAAGGATGTTTGAGAAATTTGCATACACATAGGAGGTACCGCTTAGGCGTACATGCATTATTATGTTGTATTTCACTTTGCACAAGTGCACAATGTTTGCTAAAATTGGATGCACACATGATGGATGTATATTATGCGAGGGGTTAATTGATTTTACCCTTATTAAATTTCGGGGACGAAATTTCCGAAGCGCGGGAGAATGTAACACCCCATATTTTTAAGATAATAATAACTTAATTAAATAATGAGAATTAAGTAAAATGGCCTGCGCCATTGTGTCCGTCTTGGAATTCTGGTCAATATAGACACCTGGATTGCGTAAACCGGACGTCATATGATTAAGTTATTAAGCCTAGAAGTTTGTATACGCACAAGAGAAATATGTATATATATATATATATGCAAACAAATTAAAATATAAAATAAGGATTGAACGTAATAAATACATGCACTGAAAAAATGTAATGCACGCATTGAAAGAAAGAAAGGATTGGTTGCATGCAATGTAAATATGTTACATGCACTGATTTGCAAACATAATGCATTAACATTAAAAGAAAAAGATTCATCTGATGGTTTAATTTAAGTATTATAACTAACATGAAAAAGAGAAGTATGGAGAGAACAATAATTATCATTGTTCTAAGACTTATTAACAAAAGACTTCATAGCTTAGTTGGTTAAGGCATTGGATTTGTAACCTAGAGGTCGGGGGTTCGAACCCCGGTGGTGGCATAATCTTTATCTTTGTTTTAGAGGGGGCCAACTGAACATGCAAATATATGTACACGTAAAAATTCAAAATTTGAAAGGATAAAAAATGTACATATAAGGAAATAAAGAAAATATACGAATATATATATGAGAATATATATATATGCAGAAATATATATACACAAAAGATAAAATTCAAGATAAGGCTACAAGCAATAATATATGGCAAGAATCAAATAACGGTGCAACATCGTTTGAATTTTGAAAATAAAATGAAAGTTGTGCGTGTATACATACGCCTAAAATGGTTGTTAGAGGAATACATATAAGAATATTTCATGTGTATAAAACAGTTAAATAAATTCCAAAAATTCAAAAGCTCAAAAATCAAATTTGTACCCCAAACAATTCAAACTTCTGCACCAAAACATCTTGTGGGACACAATGCTGACTCAGCATTGCGTATATGATAAGATTTGGCTAGATTCAGTTGCGAACCTGGACTATTTTCTTAAATGGGTTCAATGCTGACTCATCGCTGCGTGTACGATAAAGTCTTGAGCACCTATAAATAAACCTTAAACCTAACTCTAAACATCATAATTCGGCGGCTGCGCTGGAGCTCTGACATGGATCCCTCTCTCTCTCTCTCTCTCTCTCTTCTCAAATCTATCCTAAATTAAAATGTTAGCCTAGGATGATTATGAATTCAGATCTGGAAGAGGGAATCAATGTTAATAAAAAGATTATTGAATCATGAAAGCAAGGTAAACTTCTAAGAACCAATCTATTTAAATTATTTCTCTTTCCCTTTTCTTTTCATAAAATAATAAATCCAAGGTCGTTAGGTCGTGAATCAAACTAAAGGGAAAAGGAAAACCATGGATTATATAATGGATCAGATCAAAAAATTTGGGAAAGATTAAAGGTGAGGGGGTTTAAGCTATAGCCTTTAGATAATGTTATGACTATCGTTTAGCATTCCACTTTTTAATAAATTTTGGAATGGCCAGTTTAATTATATATTGTTGTTGTATCGAATTGAAATGTTGATATGAATATGTCAGGAAATTTCTATATTGAATTGGCTAAGTTATTGAATGTTTGCATGTTGGAGAAAATAAACTTGTTAGGATATGAATAGCCAATTCAGTGATTGTAATTACATGCTTTACTTGGGACATATTATTGATTGAACGACATGTTAAAATAATTACCTGATTGAATGTTTACATGTCCTAATAGAATTAAACATATATTGAAAATGACATGCGACAAAATATAGGAAAAAATTGGATTACACGTAAATTAGATTACTGTAAACTATATTATAGTATAAAGGATAATATGTCTAAAATTTTCATGTAATGAACATAACATATATTATGTTTTGAGATTTTGATTTGGAAGCGCAATTTGATATGAACATAAGTGATTGAATGAAAATGAATATGCCTAACTACACTTATGGCACGAGGTTAGGTTGCATTAGTGGTGGAAGTATGCCTGGACCCGATCTGCATATCCAACAGCCCCTAATGTTGAACCTAATGTGAGAGGCCTAAGTGAAAGTATTAACAATATGTGCTAAGACACGAGGTTAAATCAGCTTGTGTTAGAAGTCTGCCCGGAACCGCCCAGCAAATCGAGCGTCCAAAAGTATAAGCTTAATGTGATAGGTCTAGTGCTTATATATATATATATATATATATATATATATATATATCTGTGAGTGTGTGTATCTATCAATGTATATAACAAGATATGAATAAATGGCAAGGATGGTAATTAAATGTCTAACTCAGAAAATAAGAAATGAAGTGATGTAATGAACTGAATTAGTATGATAAGAGGGAAAAGTGATGTATTTCCCTAAATGACTTATTTCTCAGAACGTTGTTGCAAGTAAGACACAATAAATAAAGAAAACTAAAGAAATTACTTGCTACCACGGATTTAGATGGGAAAACGTTATGAAAATAAATCATTGATTCCTTCTATCAAACTGATAAGTTGCATGAAGTGTTTTCCTTAATACAATAAGGAACATATATTACAGTGAAAGAAGAATAATTGTTTACAAAAGTAAATGGTTTAAAAGGGGAATGATAATGACCTATTATAAATAAATAACAATAATGAAAATATTGTATAATAGATAGATTTGTCCAAGGGAAAAGTGAATATTATAACTTAGGTTATAATAAACTAGTAAGGGAATGGGATAACTGGTGAATTAAGTTAAGTGACACTTAATTGTAAATTAAGTAATCAGAAAAGGGGAAAACCTGAAACCAGTTAAGAAAAGTGGGAAAAATATATTGTACTTAATTATAAATTAAGTAGTTTGGGAGTCTGAAACTCGTTGGTAAGAATAACATGTTTAGACTTGTCCTAGGGACAAGGGGAAATTATAACATATGTTATAATAAATGGGTAGAGAAACTTATTAATGGGCCATAGTTAATAGAAGTAAGTTAATAAGTAAACAACGGTAAGTCGTATTGACGACGTAAAGTGGGATTATGATTAAATGAGAAAGGATGAGGAAAACTTATGAAATGAAATAAGTTATATTTAATCATAAATGGTAAGTGACATGTGAATTGGAAACAAGTGAACTGGATATACTTAATAAAGTAAAACATGTTATTGAAATCAAATAAGAATATAAAAGGGATTATGGATCACAGACCTTGGGCCACAATCTATAAAATAACATGTTGTAAGCTTATTAATAAAATTAAATGGGTTGAGTTATAAATTGAACTAATAATCATGGTTGGTAAACTTGAAAAGGATGTCAATGTAAAGGAGAATAACCAAGTTATTTGGAAAAATCACGAGGTGGCGCAAGCGCGTAATTAATGGTTAGACGTAGGGTCTAATTACATATAAAACTGATGCGCTTAGACAATCCCATATGCTAGTGGATGAATAACCTTAAGGAGTAGATCATCGGGATGTCAAAATACACAAAGAGGAGCGCATGTCCATCTAGATATTCTTGTAGGCTCCATCAGACTGGGTTAAGTAGCACGCAGGTTCCAGGGATGTAGGGTACTCTTGCTATTCCTCTATGAGTGGCAGATGATCCGCCTGTGCTCACAGAGGTTAGGTCTGCGTTGGTGAACTAATGAGTATGCCTTGATTCCAATAATAAGGGGAAATCAAAAGACTAAGATGGACCAACAAGATTATGCGACACCAGTTAGTGCCCGGTGATAGAAACTCGTCATCTACCTACCATCTTCAGTCAGTACGCAAAGCGGAAAGGCGGAAAACTCCAAAAGACCGTATACGTTGCTATTTAGTTATGAGTGAGGATGGCCAATAGGTTTGAAGGGCATAAGGGACCGGGGTTAAGTTCTCATTCTTGATATTCTTGGGTGGCTTTCATTAGTTAAGGGAGGGGTCTGGTGGGACCATAAACACTGTAAAAGCAGAACTTAGCATCTGCAATCGGCAGATATCTGAAAGCTTCCGACTGAGTTTCGTGTTTCCTGATTAGCCCTGCCACGGGACTCAGACGCACATATAGAGAAGATGTGCAATAGACATCGAGAACGATTGATGATACGTATGTGGGAAAGTCTAGGTACAATCAAGACTCTCTAGTTGGTGTATCATAAGACTAGAGGGCATTATTCGAGGATGGAACCTAATTCGATCGAATGGTTCGAAGATGGCAGTCCGAACGCTTACGTAATATAGAAGTAGTGGTTCTTTGCAAACGTAGCGTTGACATATATACAGAAATCCGCAGGACATTCAGGCGTAAGATTAGGTACTGCTATATTCCTACGATGATACGGTGGAGACCGTTCGAGTGGGTACCATGTGGCGTATCTCAATATTGAGAGATAGCTTCATAAACTGTATTTGGTTAATTCACTGGGAAGTAAATGGGTACGACGTGTGTGTAAGCCTTGAGTGTTGTTAACCCAAGTAACCTAATAAATAACAAAATATGATTGAACGGTACATGTAAGATTATCCAAAGTGTATAGTTTAAATTCGGTCACCAAAACTTGTGTACTGACCCCCTCCTCATAACATACTCGCAGGTTAGATTGTGGCAGAGCCATGATAGCTTTGGATATTGGTTAGGAAGTATTAACAATACGGTAAGACTACGTTTTGATTATATTATAATTTATCCTTTCAGGTGTGAGATATTTTTCTTAGCTATGACATGTTTTATGTCTCTATCTTTTCTGCAGGATACCAGAGCAAACCAATCCAAGTTTCGATAGACTGGAATTTTGAAAAACAATCGGTCTGTCGAAATTGGGGTTGTCACAGTGGCTTTGGCAGAATCCTTTGCAGAGGGAAGCTCTCATCATCCCCTGGCTCTTGTTTCTGCTACTGAGTATTGTACTGACTTCCCAGCACTCGAGGATAGCAGATTCACCTCACATACTGCAACAAGCACCCTTCCTATCCTTACCATGCCATCTTTGACCATAGGTAAATTCCTTTTACCCTGCATCCCCGAGGATAAAGCGATTACTGAATTTGTGGACTAAAAACGTTGTATATTTGCTATACAGTTCGTACTGAGCCTATGACGGCAGCAGACCATGCCCCAGTGATCCCCAAGTGACTGCCTCAGGGCCAGTCCCCATAGGAACACAGTTTGGAGAGGGTGGCGACCAACTGGACACCTTTTCTGACATAGGAGTAACTCCTAGCATTGTGGACATTCTTAAAAAGGAAGGAGAGGTGGCCGATGTGCAAAGTGCCACTGCCAAGGGTTCAGTGGAAGCCGATGTATCAACGATGGCAGCAAGAGGCTAGAAGGTGGAAGAGATGGAGAGGGGCGCTGCTGATGTCCATAAGGAACGGGAAGATGAAGAGGCCCGGCGGAGGGTCGTTGAGATCATTGAGAAAACCATATCGTGCAAGTCTTAGTAGCCCGCCGAGCGATGGGCCACCAGAGAAGCAAAGGAGAAAGCTGTGCGGGAAGGAATGGAGATCCTAAAAAGGAGCGAGGTCATGGTAGGCCTTCCTTCTGGGGGTGCCCCCGTACCACTGCCGCTCCTCGTTACTACCGATGTCACGGTGGTCTCCAACAGTGACGGTGCTAAGGAGCGTCACATCTCCGTTACTCATGAGTTAGCAACTCGTCCAAAGGGCCGATGAGGCAAGAGTGGTTTGAGCGGAAGAGGATCTGGCCGAAAGAGATCTGGTGCAGGTGACGAACCGTCGAGTGCCGAATCTGCAAAAAAGTACAAGCACAAGGAAAAGTAGAAGAAACACGGTTAGTGTTAGTAGCGTAAGTAAAAGTTACCGTTATTTTGGTATTGTAGGTTGATAGATTATGTGAGTACGACCATCGCTTTTGGTTTTTCAAGAAACGGTGTGGCTCTCATGTACACCCTGTTATTAGAAAGGAAAAGTATTAGACACGAAGTTTCTTTAGTGTGCGTGTGTGGGAATTAAAATATGTATTAGTAAGGTCACATTTATTTCAAGCATTCAGATGATCTTTTTATGTATTCCGGCGTCTCGTACTTACGTAAACGTATATATCGTTACTCTTAGCACAAAAGCGATTAGGGGCCGTCTCTAGGTAAATTATTCCAGAGAGGTGAGATAGAGCGCTGGTTTCAGTAAGTTTCCCTCAACTCAGGAAACCCATAGTTTGGAGAACTAGGCTATGCGCCTACTTTTTTGGGTGGCCCGGGGTAAAGCCCAAGTATGGCATATGTGTAGAGAGTCGCGTTGTGCGTTTCGCTAGGTGGGTGGCTCTCTCGTCGTTCATTGGGTTGGGGCGAGCCGCCAGACGTCGTTTATTTACCGGCACAGTTTTCAGCCCTGATCATCAACTCGTAAGGTCCGATCGTGGCCACGGGCTACCGCTCATCCTTGAGAGTGAAGGGGAAGAAACGATTTAAGGTCGGTCTTTGTGCTGCGCCAAGATTCGACCGCCACCCTCAACCGACGAAGAGAGATTTGCATCGATCTTAGTCGGTCGCGGGTGGCGCCAAGCCACCTAGGCTAGGGCGCGGAACGATTTATCCTCGCCCTCGGCACAGGGCCGAGGTTTGAGTTAGTGGTTGTTTGTACTCGGTCGCACAGCGTGTCAGCGATTTAAGTAGCGTTGCCGGCTTTCGTGCTCGGGTTGTAGGGCATAGCCAAGTGTCTTAGATTTGACGCAGCGTTACAGTTGGAAAACCAACATCGGCTCCCGTGCTTAGGGTGCTGCTGTGGCCGTCGCAGGCGTGAGTCAAGGTAAGTGTCAGAACTAACAAAGTGCGTCACGTGAGAACTAAAAAACAAGGAGATACAAAACTTAACATCATTTCTACTGATAACTTTGGCAGTAACAACCTTTACAATGCCTTGAATTTTTGAAAGATAAAACATTGCTAAAAAAGCATAAATAACCATATACTGTGTTATGTAAAGTAACGCCGAGCTGATTGCCTATGCAGAAACATCCAGGTAAATGTATAAGTCTTCATGATCTATAGGCTTGGAAAGGATAGTTGGTCACTCTAAGTGGTCTAGAAGTTCTTTGAATGCGGCGACGCATTCAGAGGTCCACTCGAAACTGCGTTTCCCTTTTTGGAGTAAGTCGAAGAAGGGGATGCATTTGTCGGTGGCCATAGAGATGAACAGGCTTAAAGCGGCGACCTTTCCTTTTAGACTTTGGACATCCCTGATGTTCTCGGGAACGCGGATGTCTCGAATAGCTTTGATCTTTTCTGGATTGACTTCGATGCCTCGAGAATTGACAATCAAACCTATGAATTTTCCCGAAACGACTCCGAAGGAGCACTTCAGGGGGTTGAGTTTCATGTCATGCCGGCGGTGCACATCGAACATCTCGAAGAGGTCGTGGACGTGATTGCTTGATATTTTAGAATTCACTAGCATATCATCCACGTACACCTCCATGGATTTCCTAATCCGATTTTTAAACAGTCGATTATCCATTCGCTGATAGGTGGCGACGGCATTCTTGAGGCCGAATGGCATCACACGGTAACAATAGAGCCCAAGGTCGGTCATGAAAGAGGTATGGTCTTGATCACATAGGTTCATTGGGATCTAATGGTAGCCTGAGTAGGCATCCATAAAAGATAACAGTTGGTATATGACAGTCGAGTCGACAAATCGATCGATCTTCGGGAGCGGAAAACAGTCCTTCTAACATGCCTTGTTGAGGTTGGAGAGGTTGACGTATGTCCACCATTTACCGTTGCCTTTTTTTACCAGGACAGGGTTGGAAACCCACTCACGATAATCGGCTTCGCGGATGAAATTATTGTTGAGCAGACAGTCCACCTCTTCTTCGAGCGCCCTGGACCTCTCGGGTCCCAAGAAGCGGCGGTTTTGTTTGACAGGAGGCATTCTAGGATCCAAGCAAAGAGAATGACAAGCAATCATGGGATCGATGTAATTCATGCAGGAGTGAGTGCGTGCAAACACATCCAGATTGGCCTTCAGGAAACATATGATGTCTTCTTTGGTAGCGAGGTGGAGTTGCGACCCTACCTTCAACACCCTTGTTAGGTCGTCGAGGTCGACGGGAACGTCCACCGTGGATTCGACTTGGACAACCCTCTCGTAATCGTGCTCCTCGTCCTTCCGTGGGTCGAGATCATCGGAAAATGGCAGTGGCATTTGAGCTAGGGCTCAAACGCTGCTGGCTGCTATGCTAAGACGTTCTTGGCGCAAGACGGCGCGAGCACGGCTTTGCCGTTGTCCCTGTTGCATGCGTTCTTCCATTCTGTTTCATTGCATTCCGTGGCGCTTCTTTGGTCACCCTTAATTTGCCGATTCCATTTTCCATCGAGAATTGCATCAAGAGAGACCAAGGTGCAATGTAAACCCGGTATTCGGTGAGGAAAGGGCGCTCGAGGATAGTATTTTAGGGGGAGTCGATGTCTATAACCATGAAGGTGAGAATTCGGACTCGGCTTTGATCCCCCTCGCCCAGCTCCACAGGTAGGTCGATCATCCATACGGCGGAACTGGAGGCCCCGTTGAAGCCGTGAATCGCAGCATCACATGGCTTAAGATCATTTGCTTCTACTTTCATCTGGTCATCGGCAACCTTAGATATGATATTAACCAAACTTCCAGAGTCGATTAAAACTTTTCGAACGGAGGTGGCTCCGATGTGCGTCATAATGACTAATGGATCGGTGGTCAGGATTTCTACCCCCATCGATTCTCTTCCTCGAAAGATGACGTCGTCGTGCGAACTTTTCTTCAGCTTGGCTGGGTTGAACTTAGGGAGAGGGAGCAGGCTTCGTATATAGCGTGCTTTATGGCACTCACATACTCCTCCATCTTTTTATGCCATGTGTGGGGTAAGGTCTGCAACATATGGTGTTTAACACGATTCCTCGTCTCGGGTTAGATGATCCCGGAGCTGGCCTGGTGGCTGCTTGGGGAGCTAGTGCTGGAGGCTGCGAGTTTGCTTCTTGGGGAAAGGGCTCTGGGACATATTGCTCGAGCCGTTTCTCACGGATAAGTTTCTCGATTGCGTCCCTGAGTTAACGACATTAGTTCGTATCGTGCCCGTACACGTCGTGGTACCCACATTACCTCCCAGTGTTCCTCTCGTGGTCGGTGGATTCTCTGATGTGCGGCTTTTTGTGGGGCAAGGTGTTACATGTTTCCAAGTAGATCGTATCTATGTCTTTGCTCATAGGGGTGTAGGTTTCAAAGGCTTGGCGAGGGTTCGGCCTTCTTGGTTCAGCCGGGGCTTGCCCGTTGTTTCGTCCATCCAGCCTGCAGTTATTTGATCTTTGCCTGGAGCGACCTTCCCCTCTGTTCTGATCGAAGGGCACCCCGCTCCACCTACCCCTGAGGTTGTTATTCGCGGCGCCCGCTTTGGGGTTGTTGGGATGACTTGTGGTGGAGAGCCGATTTCTCCTTGCCTCCTCTTGGCATAGGTATTGATCTGCCTTCTCGTAGAAGGCGTCGAGGCTCTTCGGCTATTTCCATCGATCCAAGCCACGAATTCCGAAGCAGGGAGGACACCTTTCGCTAGCTAAAAGAGGACGGTGTGAGGATATGGATCACTGACCTCGGCGACAGCTATGTTAAACTTGGAGAAGTAGCTTTTGAGGGACTCGGTGGGCCCTTGGTATAGATTGGATAAAGTGAGGGCATTCTTCGGAGTCGGGATATGCAGACTAGCTCAGTTGCAAGACGCCCAAAGTTGTCAATGGAATCGAGTGGGAGGCGAGAAAACCAAAGCAAAGTGGTACCAGATAGGAAGACTGGAAAGCATTTGCACTTAGCTAGATCATTACCCCAGCTCGAGTCCATCCGCCATTTGTATCCATTCCAGAATGCACAAGGATCAGTGGTACCATCGTAGAGTGGCATCTGAAGCATGTTAAAGCACCTCGGCCACTCGACCTCATCTACTCTTCTCGTGAAGGGGTTATGTATGATATGGGCTTCCCATGAGCCGTGTGTGTCCCCTCGCATTACCCTCATGTCACTTTGTACCAATTTGGCGAGATAGGACGGATAGGGATCTGCCATCAGGATTCATGGATTTTGACGCGGTTCTGGAGTCCTATTACCAGGATGCCTCCTATGGTCGACGTCCGGATCGTCTTCCTCCACGTCCTCGATATCTATGATGGGGTTTTGGCATGGTTGGTGAGGTGAATCGGGGTGATGCGGGCCCTGTTTTGGAGAAGCACGGGCCGCTTGGATAGCGGGCCCATCACTCTGATTAGCAGCGACCGAGTTGTGCCGCGGAAGTGGTTGGGTAGTAGGACCAGGTCCGTTGTTGATGATCAATCTAGTTTGGTCTCGGTACTGTCCCCCCTCGCTATATGTGACTATGGTTCGATCGCCGTTGCTATTGCCGTTACCGTTGTCGAGGGCATTGGTACGAGCAACGATGTTGTTGATGAGGCTGAACCTCCTCCTTTGATGTGGGCCCCTCGACTCGAAAGAGGAAGTTTCCGAGGCGGTGGGTCGAGGTCGAGCATTGTTTCGAGTTAGTCGAAGTCGGGCGACGATGCGTTGTCTTTCTTGAAGTTGCCGCATAAGGTCGATGTTGTGCCTTAGCGCTTGGTTAAGCTCGACTGCATTGTTCTCATATCTTTCATTAAGCATGCATATTTGAGCTTGTGTAACGAGCGGTTCAGGGTCCACAATATGAGGCACAGTTTCATTAGCGACCGGGATATCCGCAGGTTGAGGTTGTTGGGATGTTCTGGCCTCGGCTACGACTGAAGAGCCGACCATTGCATTCTTTGACTTCTTCACCATCGTAAGCGGACTCAATAGCAGGTTGAGCAAGGAAACTTAGACTCGTCGAGGTCGGGATGACAATATGGAGAAAGACGCAAGTTTTGAGTAGATTCCCAGTGAAAGCACCAAATGTTGACGACAAATATGTCGAAAACACCAAAGATTCCTATTACTAATATTAGTTAATTTGGTCGCAAGACTAAGTAAGAGAAAGCGATAAATAACAAGAGAGATTCACGTTGGTTCGGCCCGGCGGGGCCTACGTCCACTTTTAACATGTTGGAGTATTATTAATGACGAAGGATTACAAGGTTGAGACTATCTTGAGATATCTCATTACATTCATTTTCCATGATGATGTCATAATTAAAATATATTAAATAAATAAGGAAAATTGTAGTTTAGTGCTTCTTCTTCCTTAAAGAGGAGATGCCATTAATCTATGTCTAGAAAGGTTCCTAGGTCACGAAATCCAACCCTTTTGAAGTGGGAGGCCATGTGCTATTTATAGGAGTGGGAGTAGATAGGAATGGGGACCACATGCAGGAAATTCGCGCCCGCTACACTCATAGCCCAGAATTTCGCACCCGAGCATGGGTGCGAAATTTCGCACCCACTGGTTGCGAAATTTTGTACCCGCTGGGTGCGAAGCTCCTGCGAGGGGAGCGAGGGTCCCGCCTTTGGGCGCGTGAGGCTTGAGTTTCCATTGAGGCCCAAGGCCTTGGCCCGGGGTTGCTTCTTGAATGCTGTGAGGTTACGAGTACTGCAGTCCCCTCCTGATCCTGCTTCCTTTATTCCTAAGCGCCGCTTCTTGGCCTTAGCTCCACACGATTCGTTGATTTAAGCGTGTTCGCCGCACTCTTGGGAACCGGGCTAAAAAGCCGGTTAACAGTGTAGGATGCCAGTTATTTACTCTCAATGTCTGCGTGAGATTACAGTTTCAATTTAAGGTTAACGTCACTGTCATTGTTCATGTTTGCTGTTGTTTTGTGGTGTTGAGGATGTCCTTCTTGACAATCAATCTGTTGACATTTTTTGTGCTTTTCTTTCTAAGGCCTAGCTTGGTAGTTCTGTATGGTATTTCTTTTCTCATATCAATTTACTCCAGTGCCATTTTGGTTTGAAGAAAGTTGTTTCTAATGCAAAAGGAGGGTGTTGTTTTAAATTGTAGTTGGTGTATTGGCTGCCATGTTATGCAATTTTGTAAGTCTGTTCTGGAAGTTTTGATGTCTATACTATATGATACATTTTAGGATAGAAACTAACGAGAAGATATGACCTTTGAGATTATTACAGCGTAAACTAACTAAACCATGCTAGCAAAAGATATCCCAGCAATTAAATAGCTGAATAGTTATTTAAATAGTTTGATTTACAGTTAATTTAACCATGAAATGTTTGGTTTATTATTGGGTTTAGATGAAACCTCTTTCTAACTTCTCATCACTTTCCAATTATATATTATTCCATTTTCTTGTCAATAAATCACTTGTAAGATACTGTTTAGTGTTTGCTATATATTTACGTAAGTGCTTCTTTGTATCAAGTGGACGAATATCAACCGTATAAATTATAATTATTTAAAAATAAATAAGTGTAGTATTCGATCTTTCATCCATAAATTATTGTTACGATAGTTTGGATATGAATGAAATTATAAAATTTTACATGAAGTAGAGAAAATGTTCGCATGTGGAGTTATGTAGCCATCCACTTGTCAGTCAAGTTTGTAAGCTATAGGAATAGAAGTACTATTTGTCAAGTTAGAGTAGTAATTTCATGCATTGCAATATTTTTTGTCCTCCATTTTACAGAACTGAATCAAAAGGAAATTAAAATGTCCATGTGTGCATGTCGATTTGTCAAGCTGGAGTATAATTTTCCATATTGCCTGTTATTCACTTGTTACATGTCCATGTGTGCAACAAGAATATGACGAATAAATGGTGCATTCTTGTGATTGAGAATAAGTTTTGGAAATAAAACGTAGTATCAAATATGAAAATTTGATTCTTCTATTTTTAGCTTAAAAACTGATTAGTGCATATCTTTGTTAATAGAATATCAATGATAAACAAAATGTAGCGGAAGAACAATGACTCCACGTGGTAATACGCCACAGGTATTTCTTAACATAGCAAAATTTGCACAGCATTTGTTTTATTTCATTACATTTACACTACATTTCTTTTGGTTCATCTGATATTGCAATTAATTTTATGTTTCAAGCAACTAACTGAATTATGCGTTCCTGATCCACATTTCTATGTTACTATGTTGAATTTCCATTAGCATTTCAGTTTCACAACATTTAGTTATAAACATGCATTTACCATTAGGAACACTTTTAGTCTCCCACTGAAAATATCTTCGAAGAGAATTTTGAGGATACTTTTTGTCTCCCATTGTGCCCTCCAAATGAACAATACTGTTCTGTTTGAGACCGTAATGACCCGCATTTTTAGAGATATATAATTAATTTATTTAATTATATAATTAGTGATTTAGAGAAGTTAATGATCGTTTAATTAAATAATATTGAATATTTAAATAATAATTATAATATAATAATATATTATAATGTCGAGATAGTCGGAAATAGCAGAAGTCACAATAGAGTGTGAATTGAATAGTATACAAGATGTGGTTGAGTTTCGATTCAGAATATAATAACGTATATATGGAATCGACGGCGTTTGAACGTATAATTATAAACGAGCTTGAAATGGCGCGGCAGTTCGCTATTTGGCGATTTTAACTTCAACTGAATGTACAGGGTCCGTTTTAAATCGGATTTCTGTGAAACAAGAAACGTGTGGAGCTGGTGGAGTATATCTTTCTAGTGGAAGAAAAATAGCGGGATTTCGTCGTGTAGATTTTGAGTTATGTCCAAATCAAATTCTCAGAGATGCAGCGCCCTGACCATAACGATTTGATTATATTTTAAATAAGGATTTAAATAGAAATCGAGCGTCGATATAACTCTGACGAGGTAATATCGAGCTGTAAATACATACAGGAATATTCTGGAGCTGTATGGTATGCCACTGTGAATAGAGACGATAATAATTAATTTTAAACAATTAATTTAATTATATTTAAATATATTTATATATTTAAATAGGCTATTTAGAGCTTTGAAAAATAGCCACTTTTGCATACGAAGTCGGAATTCGATGAAACCAGTTTTGTTGGATCCGCAATGTCAAATAGTTGTTAGATTCCAAGTTTCGTGATTTTTAGAGTCATGGTGTGACTGTAGGGATTTTTAGAGTGAGAAATAGTCAGTATTTCGACAGTTAAAAATACGCTGTGTGAGCAAATGGAGTCGGAATTCGACGAAACCAGTTTCGTTGGGACCGTAATGTCGAACTTTAGCTGCATGTCCAGTTTCGTGATTTTTGAATATCGTATGTGATCACAAGAATTTTAGAGGACGAATTAAAATCACGTTTGCTTAAAAACCAATATAATATTCGAATAAAAAAATATAAAAACTAACCTATATAATACCATTTCCAATTCTAAACCTAATACATTCTTCCTCAGTCAAACAATACCGCCGTCACATTTTTTTTGGCTCCAAATCAATTTCGCGAATGGGAAAAATCAAATAAAAATCGAAATGAATTCCATAAATCCCTAGATAAATATGTTAGGGATGCTTGAAGGGTTGGCTACGTTCTGGTATACATTTTGTGGGTTGCGATGGGGTTTTACTGGTGCTCGAAACACAGCCGTGATGCTAGGGTTCCCTCTCGTTTCGGGTATGGTGAATTTTTGGGAAAAAGGAGTTCACGTTTGGGTTTATGGTGTTAAACCGAACGTGAGGCTGGAGTTTTGAGGATTTTGGTGAATACTGAGTTCGGTGCTTTTCCAGTCACCGTGAGGTTCGTGCTGGTCATCGCGAAGGGCTGTGTGGGAGGAGCGGTGTTCGATGATAAGGCAGAAACGGAGAGGGGTTGAGGAGATGAAGAATGGTACCATTTATGTGATTGTTGGTTGAAGTATTGGAGGATGTGAAAACCCGTAACTTCCCGTAAAGGAAAGCGTCGGATAGTTCGAGAACAAGCCACAAATAACTCATACAAAAGAACATTTCATTGTATATTACAACAATGCATCAGATTACAAGAATATACAGAGTATGAATAAATATTACACACAAATATCAGAGATTTAAATTACATTTAAATACATAGCAGCGGAAAATAATACAATACACAACTAGAAGGAGATATACGAATACAAAGCTTTTCGGATATCGTTCCAGCTGTAAACCAGGATCCTGTGAATGTAAATCTGCAAAACCAAAACTACTAGCTGCCCGTGTCAAAATAGGGGCACCAGAGTTTAGGTTAAAACAATAAACTCCAGGTCAGTCATGTGACTGGTGTGAGAACTAAAACAGTTAATCTTTATTTTAAAGTTAGGTAAATCAAAGGACCACGCCGTATAACACGGAACGGGTTTCCTCCCAAGAATACCAGTGCATAAAAAAAACAGCGCAATGCTAAATAAAGAAAAATGAAGCTGTTATAAGACCCAGGTCCCATCACACAATGCAACGCAGTCGAGGATAGGGTTTTCCCTTATAACAGCCAAAGAATGCTTGATACGTTTAAAACAAATCATTTGATACTATTATAAGTGCATAGTGTATAAAACAACTTCAAATCATAAGTATCAATCATAGGCGGCATGGGTACCATATATCATGTCGCCATATATAGGTTTACAAATAAAACCGCAAATGTCACGTATTTGGAAATTGGATTTCCGTCTATGAACTGAGGCAAAAGATAGTCCTCAACCGATTCGAGACTGTCTAGCCCGAGCCTCAGGCAAGTACTCTGTCAAGCCTTTGGATCCTCAGGGCCGGTCCACCGATGTGGATTAAAATGCCTGAACATGCGTTTCCCCGCCCTTTGGTGCGTAAATGAGCCAACTAAATGACTCCATCGGTTCGAGAACGACCGATCAATCCGAGGCGCCTCGCAACAGCAACAACCGCATAAGTCAAACTCGTCAGGGCGTGTAAAACCACTGACGCCACTTCTAGCTAGAAAGAAACGCATGCCCTCCCTGACGTCCTCTCCCATTTTTGGTTCATACCGGTTGTGAAACACGCGAAGTAAACGTTACACAACGCTACGCCACAAAGGCCTTGCTTTGATCATCACCACAAGACTTTGCTTTTCAACAGAAGCCTCGATCAATTGCCACTTAGGCATGCCACACAGGCAATTCACTCCATGCGTTTGATATCCATCAATATATAACCCCTGAGCTCGTACGTCTCAGAGAAGGGCGTTAAGCAAGAGAATAAATTCTCCGCCGCCAAACAGATATATATTTAATAGAGATCAATCACACGGACTAAAATCCAATGTCAGACACACAGTCCATTTACAAGTCCGTTCTGGGTCTGAACGAAACCGGAGGCACCTAGTACACCGCATATCCATCGATCTCCAAGTACGTCTGGACGATCACTAACTGTTTCCATCTTCTTGGGTGTACAGCCCAATCAAGATCATCAGTAATTACCCAAACGACGTGAAGACCTCCGGTCTTCGACCATCGTCTTCATCTTCGACTTATCGTCGTATCATTTATTCGGGATGGGTTAAACCCGGTCTTCCCGAATAACTCGCGTATATTTTAAATAAGTGTTACACAAACACAACATACGCCTCATTTCAATTCATTAGTCACTAACCGTAAATTAATCAAGAGAATAATTCCCCAAATATTAACCCCGAAGGCCGAAACCAACATCAGATCAATATTCAGAAAACCATTCTGCTTGGCTAACCGACAGTTAGTTTCTAAATTTCACGTTCATAGGGAAAGGTTCCCATTAATTTTATCAAAGATAAATTCTTGAATTTATGCTTTAATCTACTTTTGAATATCAATTCAAACTAGTCGGGATTAGCGAACCTTACCGAAGTAATCATTTGTTTTAATTTCCCAATCCCAACCTATTCATCCCATGAAGTAAAACTGGTTATACTTCATATCTAACACCACGGTGTTATCGGTAAATTCAATTACCATTTCACGTTCAAATCTAATTAAAGATTTAACTATCGCCTGGAGCAAAACTGGTGATACTCCATTCTCGATCTTTTCAATCTAATTAAAGATTCATTAAAACTCCACTTAGTTTTAATCGTTAACCGGGTTAAAGAATCAGTGTCATTCAAAACACAGTTCACGATAAACCCAAAATATCATTCCATTAATTATCGGGTTAAAGAACGGGTGTTATTTAAAACACTGTTCACGATAAACCCAAAAATCAATTCAATTCCAATTAAATATTATTTAATTGGTACACTTCGTTAAATCTAAATAAAAAGATTTAATCTTTCCTCAACTGGGTTCAAGAACAGTGTTAATGAAGACACCATTCACGACAAACCCAAATCACATTTGATATTAAATACAAGGCTCTGAATAGAAAATATCCCGGCTTATATTCAATATCAAATTCTACGATTAACAAATGTCGTATTGGAAATAACGATATAAATATATATATCTTTCAAATTTCCATAACAACATCTGTATAATCCCGAATTCCAACATCGAAATATTCCGAAGACAATTTCGATTCAAATCCACCCCAATGCAATCATTGGAAATTCTGGTTATTTTCAAAACCATTTCAAATCCAATTTATTTATTTAAAAATAAATAGAATTATATTTCTAGTTCAAAACTAGTTCATTTCGATAAAAATCTATTTTTATCTTTTCAGATATGGAGTTTTTCATCCCAATTCTTTCTAAATCATTTCTTATGATTTTACATAAATTATTACTATTTTTAATAATTTTATCAAGGCCCGTACAGTCGATTTCCATCAACGGCCATCGAACTGCACTTACACCGACCTTTTTCGAATTTGATTTGGACGTATCTCCAAATCCAACCATTAGATTTTGAATTTCTAATATTCGTTAGAAAGCTCTTTTTGATACGAACCCAACGGTTCCGGTTTTAGGAGAATCCGACGGTCGGATCTCCCGTAATGTCCGTTTGAAATTCACGAACTGCCGCGGCGCGGCGCGTTCTATTCAGGCCATTATATTATATATATATATATAATATATATAATATATACTTCGTCGATTTCTATTTAAAACGAATTATATAAATAGTTTTAAATTCGTTTCAAAACCAATTTCAACTTCCATTTCAATTCAAATCAAAATTGTATTCTTCTTTATAAATTCGTTTTAAAATTCATTTCTATTCAACTCAAATTTCAATTCAATTTGAATTCATTTCACTTTGCTTTCGATTCAATTTGAATTCGTTTTCAAATCAATCCAATTTCAAAGTCGTTTTCTATTCGGTTCAAATTCATTTTCTATTCAAATCAAATTCGTTTCGTTTTCTATTTGAATCCAATTCATTATATATTCAATTGAAATCAAATCCGTTAAATATTCAATTCGAATTCAATTTGTTTTCAATCCAATTTGAATTCGATTCGTTATATATTCAATTGAAATTAAATTGGTTTTCTATTCCATTCCATTCGAAATCGCTTTATATTCAATTCATTTCGAAATCGTTTTATATTCAATTCATTTCGAAATCGTTATATATTCAATTCATTTCGAAATCGTTATATATTCAATTCATTTCGAAATCGTTATATATTCAATTCATTTCGAAATCGTTATATATTCAATTCATTGTAATCGATATAAATATCGTTCGCGTCAAAATGGCGCATCACTATTCAACACGGCTTTATATATTCTATTTCAAATATTTCTTTTTGTCAACACACGACTAATCTCAACGAATGAGTACCGTCCATGTGTGACTATTTTTGTTAAAATACTTCGTTCAACACATGACTAATCTCAACGGATGAGTACAGTCAACACATGAACCTTTACTTTATATTGACAAAGATGTAAATTTTATTATAAAAATAATTCGTTCAACACATGACTAATCTCAACGGATGAGTATAGTCAACACATGAACCTTTATTTTATATTGATAAAGATATAAATTTTATTATCAAAATATTTCGTTCAACACATGACTAATCCCCACGAATGAGTATAGTCAACACATGAACCTTTATTTTATATATTCTTTATTTTCTAAATTGGAATGAGGCCCAATCAATTACCATATAAAATTAATTATATGGATTTTCATACAACACATGTATATAATAACATTGAAAAATAATCAACCATCAACCAAAGTGCACTACACTGTATAAGCATCAAATATAGATATTTAATGCTTATAACAGCCTGTCAATCAATCGATCGACATATTTAATCAATCAGGATGAGTGAACTTCAAATTTCATCCCAACACCCGTGTGGGGTTTCAAACAATCAAACACAGATTTTATTCGTGCAGCTGGGCGATGTGTAAAATTTATCGACCCAATCAATGTCAGTCAAATCAGTGTACATAAACAAACCGTCTGATTTGTAAATGAATATTTATTTATTCACATTCACTATATTCATATTCACGTTAAAAATTATATTTTTAACGATAAAACATTTTATTCCAACATATGAATTTCTATTCAGTTCATTCTTTAAATAAAATGATAGTTTTATTTTTCTAATTTATTTTAGAAAATTTCGGCGGTATAACGGCACGATACTAGAAACGGGACGAGGCCTAGCCTTATCCCCAGTCTAGTGAAGGCCCACGCCATTCACACATCAATCAAATCAATTTCATTTCACCAAACAATTCAATTCAAACCAATAACCTAACCAACTACACAATCAAACAATTTAACAAACAAGCCATCCATGGTCTGTGGATGACGGGTGTCGGGTGCTACTAAGCACCGTCTGCATCCTAGTATATATATATAACTAGAAAAGGAAATGGAAGAGTGAGAAGTTCTCACCGAAAGCTATCCAAACATCTTGACTCTTCTTTGATATAAATCTTCTTCGTTCTCGCCTTTTTGTCACCTTCGTTGTCCGCTTTCACTACCTATGTAAAAATCGAATTTTTACTGGTATTCCATATATAAAAATCATATTTTTATTTCGATGTTCAATATATAAAAATCATATTTTTATTTCGAAGTTCAATATATAAAAATCATATTTTTATTTCGAAGTTCAATATATAAAAATCATATTTTTATTTCGAAGTTCAATATATAAAAATCATATTTTTGTTTCGTTTAAAAACAAAATCTTCTTCTATATTTTTCAAAGCAAAGTTTTCTACTATATTTTTCAAAGCAAAGTTTTCTACTATATTTTTCAAAAACAATGTTTTCTACTATATTTTTAAAAACAATGTTTTCTACTATATTTTTAAAACAATGTTTTCTACTATATTTTTAAAAACAATGTTTTCTACTATATTTTTAAAAACAATGTTTTCTACTATATTTTTAAAACAATGTTTTCTACTATATTTTTAAAACAATGTTTTCTACTATATTTTTAAAACAATGTTTTCTACTATATTTTTAAAAACAATGTTTTCTACTATATTTTCAAAACAATGTTTTTTTCATTTTCATTTTTTTTATTTAAAAAAAAACTGCATAAAGAAAAATGTTTTAAAAACTGCATAAAGAAAAATGTTTTAAAATAAAATGCGAAGAGCTCACTGTTTTGTGCTCGAACTGAGCTCCAGCTCTTGGGCTTCGATTAGCGCGCCACTGGAGGGGGCGGAGCGCAATCGGAGTTGACCACCCTGAGCGCCATCGCGAACCTCCCCTCCCCCATGAGCGACGCCACCCTCGGTACCCCCTTGCGCCAGAAAACCCCATGCGAAGTTTAGAGCTTTCGAGCTCGATTACAGCTCCGACGAGGGGCTGCAGCTTTGGCGACCTCCGCTGGTGACAGGGCCCCCCCAGGCGAACGGTTTCCCACTAGTGGCCGACGATGATCCTGCGCCTTCGCGGAGATCGGAGGAGAGGTTTGGGAGAGGCTGAGGGCCCTCGGTTTTATTTTGGGGGCGGGTCTGAAAAATTAGGTTTTAAAGAGTTTTTTTTTTCCTTTTTATACCCTTTTTTTTGTTATTTAATTCCTAATTTTACTTGTTTAATATCACGAACTTCAAATAAAACCCTACGACTGTCGCCCCCAGAGTTTTACCCCCATTCTGAACACAATGGGATATGTATCGTAGGTTGATTTGATCGTTTGAATCAGTTTCCTTTGAATTTATATTTAAATCACTATAATGAATTTTAAACGTACATTTCAAATTACCGGGGTCACATACGAACTTTAAAAATTCCTGAAAAATATTTTCTAGCTTCGTATTGACGATACGGTCCTAACAAAACTTGTTTCGCCGAATTCTGAGACCGTTACAAAAATGGCCAATCTCCAGTAGATTAAAATCAACTAAAACCGGTCAAACGCGTTTTCCTTTGCCACGCTCACATATTGATTCAAAAAAAATATGAAATTTGAAACCTAGCAATAATTTGACATCACGGACCCAACAAAACTGGTTTCGTCGAAATCCGAGGTCGTTTGCAAAATGTCCATTTTTAAGGGCCTGAATTCCATGGCGACTATTCAGAATTTTCAACTGGACATATCTTTTGATTCCCGCTATGAAATCCTGATTTTTCGGAGTCGATAGAAAGATATCATCATTTAGATCCTAATGTTTTTGGTTTCACTAAAATCCGGATTGTTTTGCATCCGGAATGCTCAATTGAAGTTCGAAATCGAATTATCGAACTACCGCGCCATTTTCAATTCTATTTATAATTATATATAAATATTTATATTCTAACGACGACGCGTATAGTATATACGTCGAATTATATTAAAAATAAATTTTCTCGTCGATACTATTTAAAATAATTCATTTTAAATAGTCAAAATTCGCTAAGATTGCTAAAATAAAAATTTTAAATTGGCTCGCATTTTACGTGTTGTTACAATCTCCCCCACTTAAAACTTTTCGTCCCCGAAAAGGAACAAAGTCGAAAGTGGTTTGATTAATCAACTCTACGTTCGATCTGGCTTCCATTCTCCAACTTTTCAGTTTCTGAGAATTTTCAAAATTTCAAAAATTTGGCTAACACCCTAAATTTTCGAAAAATTTCGCCATAACCTCCCCTGCACCGGGACCATCGGGGAATTTCAAATAGCTTCCCCGGTCCTTCAGATCTCAAAAAGAAAAAGAAAAAGCCAAGCGGCTAGCCAATAGGCTCATAAAATCATCATCACCCAAACAAAACAGTAAATTATGTAGTAAACATGTACCTATTTGTCGGGTAAACAAATTTTATTCTCTGGCTCTAGCCTCCTTGCTGTGACCTGTTCAATGTAAGTATATGTATATGCAAGCAAATGCAACCAATTTTCAATACAATACAATATTTGTTTCAATTAGGCTAAATGGTTCAAAATTATCAAACAAATAAACAAACAACACAAACATCAATCAATTAGTGAATTTAACGTTTCAAATTGATAATTTTGATATATATAAAGAAAATCATGTTTTGATGCCAAATCACAACAATGTATTCTAGCTATATTAGTTTTGGTTCTCACACCAGTCTAATGGAAATATATAGAAATCACACCTTCGAAACACGAATATAAATGTTGATGATGCGATCGCTATCATCAATATCATCTTCGGGCGACTAGAGTATGTTGCTATATCTATCCAATATATTAAAATTTCAAATACACGTTGATCAGACGTATACGCAAAATCTATATATACTGGATTGTCCATATCAATATAAATAGATAATCAAATACGAATAATTGATTTCAATTTTCAAAACAAAAATTGTTTTCATTTGAAAAATATACTCTTCACACTCGTCCTAGGATACTACTGATCCTATCTCTAACGAGTCATTCTAATTGGATATTACTAATCCAATATCTGATGAATCCTTTCGTATGGTTCTAATGTGTCTTGTTCTCGAGCTCTGTAAACCAAAGCTCTGATACCAACTGTGAAAACCCGTAACTTCCCCGTAAAGGAAAGCGTCGGATAGTTCGAGAACAAGCCACAACATAACTCATACAGAAGAACATTTCATTGTATATTACAACAATGCATCAGATTACAAGAATATACAGAGTATGAATAAATATTACACAGAAATATCAGAGATTTAAATTACATTTAAATACATAGCAGCGGAAAATAATACAATACACAACTAGAAGGAGATATACGGATACAAAGCTTTCCGGATATCGTTCCAGCTGTAAACCAGGATCCTGTGAATGTAAATCTGCAAAACCAAAACTACTAGCTGCCCGTGTCAAAATAGGGGCACCCAGAGTTTAGGTTAAAACAATAAACTCCAGGTCAGTCATGTGACTGGTGTGAGAACTAAAACAGTTAATCTTTATTTTAAAGTTAGGTAAATCAAGGGACCACGCCGTATAACACGGAACGGGTTTCCTCCCAAGAATACCAGTGTATAAAACAAACAGCGCAATGCTAAATAAAGAAAAATGAAGCTGTTATAAGACCCAGGTCCCATCACACAATGCAACGCAGTCGAGGATAGGGTTTTCCCTTATAACAGCCAAAGAATGCTTGATACGTTTAAAACAAATCATTTGATACTATTATAAGTGCATAGTGTATAAAACAACTTCAAATCATAAGTATCAATCATAGGCGGCATGGGTACCATATATCATGTCGCCATATATAGGTTTACAAATAAAACAGCAAATGTCACGTATTTGGAAATTGGATTTCCGTCTATGAACCGAGGCAAAAGATAGTCCTCAACCGATTCGAGACTGTCTAGCCCGAGCCTTAGGCAAGTACTCTGTCAAGCCTTTGGATCCTCAGGGCCGGTCCACCGATGTGGATTAAAATGCCTGAACATGCGTTTCCCCGCCCTTTGGGGCGTAAATGAGCCAACTAAATGACTCCATCGGTTCGAGAACGACCGATCAATCCGAGGCGCCTCGCAACAGCAACAACCACATAAGTCAAACTCGTCAGGGCGTGTAAAACCACTGACGCCACTTCTAGCTAGAAAGAAACGCATGCCCTCCCTGACGTCCTCTCCCGTTTTTGGTTCATACCGGGTGTGAAACACGCGAAGTAAACGTTACACAAAGCTACGCCACAAAGGCCTTGCTTTGATCATCACCACAAGACTTTGCTTTTCAACAGAAGCCTCGATCAATTGCCACTTAGGCATGCCACACAGGCAATTCACTCCATGCGTTTGATATCCATCAATATATAACCCCTGAGCTCGTACGTCTCAGAGAAGGGCGTTAAGCAAGAGAATAAATTATCCGCCGCCAAACAGATATATAATTAATAGAGATCAATCACACGGACTAAAATCCAATGTCAGACACACAGTCCATTTAAAAGTCCGTTCTGGGTCTGAACGAAACCGGAGGCACCTAGTACCCCGCATATCCATCGATCTCCAAGTACGTCTGGACGATCACTAACTGTTTCCATCTTCTTGGGTGTACAACCCAATCAAGATCATCAGTAATTACCCAAACGACGTGAAGACCTCCGGTCTTCGACCATCGTCTTCATCTTCGACTTATCGTCGTATCAGTTATTCGGGATGGGTTAAACCCGGTCTTCCCGAATAACTCGCGTATATTTTAAATAAGTGTTACACAAACACAACATACGCCTCATTTCAATTCATTAGTCACTAACCGTAAATTAATCAAGAGAATAATTCCCCAAATATTAACCCCGAAGGCCGAAACCAACATCAGATCAATATTCAGAAAACCATTCTGCTTGGCTAACCGACAGTTAGTTTCTAAATTTCACGTTCATAGGGAAAGGTTCCCATTAATTTTATCAAAGATAAATTCTTGAATTTATGCTTTAATCTACTTTTGAATATCAATTCAAACTAGTCGGGATTAGCGAACCTTACCGAAGTAATCATTTGTTTTAATTTCCCAATCCCAACCTATTCATCCCATGAAGTAAAACTGGTTATACTTCATATCTAACACCACGGTGTTATCGATAAATTCAATTACCATTTCACGTTCAAATCTAATTAAAGATTTAACTATCGCATGGAGCAAAACTGGTGATACTCCATTCTCGATCTTTTCAATCTAGTTAAAGATTCATTAAAACTCCACTTAGTTTTAATCGTTAACCGGGTTAAAGAATCAGTGTCATTCAAAACACAGTTCACGATAAACCCAAAATATCATTCCATTAATTTTCGGGTTAAAGAACGAGTGTTATTTAAAACACTGTTCACGATAAACCCAAAAATCAATTCAATTCCAATTAAATATTATTTAATTGGTACACTTCATTAAATCTAAATAAAAAGATTTAATCTTTCCTCAACTGGGTTCAAGAACAGTGTTAATGAAGACACCATTCACGACAAACCCAAATCACATTTGATATTAAATACAAGGCTCTGAATAGAAAATATCCCGGCTTATATTTAATATCAAATTCTACGATTAACAAATGTCGTATTGGAAATAACGTTATAAATATATATATCTTTCAAATTTCCATAACAACATCTGTATAATCCCGAATTCCAACATCGAAATATTCCGAAGACAATTTCGATTCAAATCCACCCCAATGCAATCATTGGAAATTCTGGTTATTTTCAAAACCATTTCAAATCCAATTTATTTATTTAAAAATAAATAGAATTATATTTCTAGTTCAAAACTAGTTCATTTCGATAAAAATCTATTTTTATCTTTTCAAATATGGAGTTTTTCATCCCAATTCTTTCTAAATCATTTCTTATGATTTTACATAAATTATTACTATTTTTAATAATTTTATCAGGGCCCGTACAGTCGATTTCCATCAATGGCCATCGAACTGCACTTACAGCGACCTTTTTCGAATTTGATTTGGACGTATCTCCAAATCCAACCGTTAGATTTTGAATTTCTAATATTCGTTAGAAAGCTCTTTTCGATACGAACCCAACGGTTCCGGTTTTAGGAGAATCCGACGGTCGGATCTCCCGTAATGTCCGTTTGAAATAAATGGTCGAAATTCACGAACTGCCGCGGCGCGGCGCGTTCTATTCAGGCCATTATATTATATATATATAATATATATAATATATACTTCGTCGATTTCTATTTAAAACGAATTATATAAATAGTTTTAAATTCGTTTCAAAAGCAATTTCAACTTCCATTTCAATTCAAATCAAAATTGAATTCTTCTTTATAAATTCGTTTTAAAATTCATTTCTATTCAATTCAAATTTCAATTCAATTTGAATTCATTTCACTTTGCTTTCGATTCAATTTGAATTCGTTTTCAATTCAATCCAATTTCAAAGTCGTTTTCTATTCGGTTCAAATTCATTTTCTATTCAAATCAAATTCGTTTCGTTTTCTATTTGAATCCAATTCATTATATATTCAATTGAAATCAAATCCGTTAAATATTCAATTCGAATTCAATTTGTTTTCAATCCAATTTGAATTCGATTCGTTATATATTCAATTGAAATTAAATTGGTTTTCTATTCCATTCCATTCGAAATCGCTTTATATTCAATTCATTTCGAAATCGTTATATATTCAATTCATTTCGAAATCGTTATATATTCAATTCATTTCGAAATCGTTATATATTCAATTCATTTCGAAATCGTTATATATTCAATTCATTGTAATCGATATAAATATCGTTCGCGTCAAAATGGCGCATCACTATTCAACACGGCTTTATATATTCTATTTCAAATATTTCTTTTTGTCAACACACGACTAATCTCAACGAATGAGTACCGTCCATGTGTGACTATTTTTGTTAAAATACTTCGTTCAACACATGACTAATCTCAACGGATGAGTACAGTCAACACATGAACCTTTACTTTATATTGACAAAGATGTAAATTTTATTATAAAAATAATTCGTTCAACACATGACTAAACTCAACGGATGAGTATAGTCAACACATGAACCTTTATTTTATATTGATAAAGATATAAATTTTATTATAAAAATATTTCGTTCAACACATGACTAATCCCCATGAATGAGTATAGTCAACACATGAACCTTTATTTTATATATTCTTTATTTTCTAAATTGGAATGAGGCCCAATCAATTACCATATAAAATTAATTATATGGATTTTCATACAACACATGTATATAATAACATTGAAAAATAATCAACCATCAACCAAAGTGCACTACACTGTATAAGCATCAAATATAGATATTTAACTCTTATAGCAGCCTGTCAATCAATCGATCGACATATTTAATCAATCAGGATGAGTGAACTTCAAATTTCATCCCAACACCCGTGTGGGGTTTCAAACAATCAAACACAGATTTTATTCGTGCAGCTGGGCGATGTGTAAAATTTATCGACCCAATCAACGTCAGTCAAATCAGTGTACATAAACAAACCGTCTGATTTGTAAATGAATATTTATTTATTCACATTCACTATATTCATATTCACGTTAAAAATTATATTTTTAACGATAAAACATTTTATTCCAACATATGAATTTCTATTCAGTTCATTCTTTAAATAAAATGATAGTTTTATTTTTCTAATTTATTTTAGAAAATTTCGGCGGTATAACGGCACGATACTAGAAACGGGACGAGGCCTAGCCTTATCCCCGGTCTAGTGAAGGCCCACGCCATTCACACATCAATCAAATCAATTTCATTTCACCAAACAATTCAATTCAAACCAATAACCTAACCAACTACACAATCAAACAATTTAACAAACAAGCCATCCATGGTCTGTGGATGACGGGTGTCGGGTGCTACTAAGCACCGTCTGCATCCTAGTATATATATATAACTAGAAAAAGAAATGGAAGAGTGAGAAGTTCTCACCGAAAGCTATCCAAACATCTTGACTCTTCTTTGATATAAATCTTCTTCGTTCTCGCCTTTTTGTCACCTTCGTTGTCCGCTTTCACTACCTATGTAAAAATCGAATTTTTACTGGTATTCCATATATAAAAATCATATTTTTATTTCGAAGTTCAATATATAAAAATCATATTTTTATTTCGAAGTTCAATATATAAAATCATATTTTTATTTCGAAGTTCAATATATAAAAATCATATTTTTATTTCGAAGTTCAATATATAAAAATCATATTTTTATTTCGAAGTTCAATATATAAAAATCATATTTTTATTTCGTTTAAAAACAAAATCTTCTTCTATATTTTTCAAAGCAAAGTTTTCTACTATATTTTTCAAAGCAAAGTTTTCTACTATATTTTTCAAAAACAATGTTTTCTACTATATTTTTAAAAACAATGTTTTCTACTATATTTTTAAAAACAATGTTTTCTACTATATTTTTAAAAACAATGTTTTCTACTATATTTTTAAAAACAATGTTTTCTACTATATTTTAAAAACAATGTTTTCTACTATATTTTTAAAACAATGTTTTCTACTATATTTTTAAAACAATGTTTTCTACTATATTTTTGAAAACAATGTTTTCTACTATATTTTCAAAACAATGTTTTTTTCATTTTCATTTTTTTTATTTAAAAAAAAATTGCATAAAGAAAAATGTTTTAAAAACTGCATAAAGAAAAATGTTTTAAAATAAAATGAGAAGAGCTCACTGTTTCGTGCTCGAACTGAGCTCCTGCTCTTGGGCTTCCATTAGCGCGCCACTGGAGGGGGCGGAGCACGATCGGAGTTGACCACCCTGAGCGCCATCGCGAACCACCCCTCCCCCATGAGCGACGCCACCCTCGGTACCCCCTTGCGCCAGAAAACCCCATGCGAAGTTTAGAGCTTTCGAGCTCGATTACAGCTCCGACGAGGGGCTGGAGCTTTGGCGACCTCCGCTGGTGACAGGGCCCCCCCCAGGCGAACGGTTTCCCCCTAGTGGCCGACGATGATCCTGCGCCTTCGCGGAGATCGGAGGAGAGGTTTGGGAGAGGCTGAGGGCCCTCGGTTTTATTTTGGGGGCGGGTCTGAAAAATTAGGGTTTAGAGAGTTTTTTTTTCCTTTTTATACCCTTTTTTTATTATTTAATTCCTAATTTTACTTGTTTAATATCACGAACTTCAAATAAAACCCTACGACTGTCGCCCCCAGAGTTTTACCCCCATTCTGAACACAATGGGATATGTATCGTAGGTTGATTTGATCGTTTGAATCAGTTTCCTTTGAATTTACATTTAAATCACTATATTGAATTTTAAACGTACATTTCAAATTACCGGGGTAACATACCAACTTCAAAAATTCCTGAAAAATATTTTCTAGCTTCGTATTGACGATACGGTCCTAACAAAACTAGTTTCGCCGAATTCTGAGACAGTTAGAAAAATGGCCAATTTCTAGTCGATTAAAATCAACTAAAACTGGTCAAACGCGTTTTCCTTTGCCACGCTCACATATTGATTCAAAAAAATTATGAAATTTGAAACCTAGCATTAATTTGACATCACGGACCCAACAAAACTGGTTTCGTCGAAATCCGAGGTCGTTTGCAAAATGTCCATTTTTAAGGGCCTGAATTCCATGGCGACTATTCAGAATTTTCAACTGGACATATCTTTTGATTCCCGCTATGAAATCCTGATTTTTCGGATTCGATAGAAAGATATCATCATTTAGATCCTAATGTTTTTGGTTTCACTAAAATCCGGATTGTTTTGCATCCGGAATGCTCAATTGAAGTTTGAAATCGAATTATCGAACTACCGCGCCATTTTCAATTCTATTTATAATTATATATAAATATTTATATTCTAACGACGACGCGTATAGTATATACGTCGAATTATATTAAAAATAAATTTTCTCGTCGATACTATTTAAAATAATTCATTTTAAATAGTCAAAATTCGCTAAGATTGCCAAAATAAAAATTTCAAACTGGCTCGCATTTTACGGGTTGTTACAGAGGAATTCGCATCCACGATGGCTGTGTGAGGAGGGGATATTTTAGTTCGACAGGAGGAAAGGTCCGATGTTTTTGAGTGGAGGAAGAAAGGGCCACGTCGGGTTCCAAATTGTGGTAATGGGCCGAGTGAAATGGTAAAGCCCAAATAGATTAAAAATCAAGTTTTTATTTTATATTAATTGTGTAATAACTTGCTATCTAAATATCTTGGTCATACGTGGACGAAATTCAGCGAAACAAGATCGGACAGGATCGTATGGACGGGAGCAACACGATGAGACTGACTGGGAGTGAATCAGAGCCCGTTACAATTTATAGCAAAATAAATTATCCGTCAGAATCAAAGATGGTTATCGTTATTCACGATGATTGTCCAATGTGAGTAAATCTCACTAACTCTGAACAGTTTATAATTTCATGTTGTATATTTAGAACTGTTAGAAATTGTCTGATGTACTGTGTGTTGATTGTTTGATTGAACTGCTAGTCAGTTCGTTAAATTTCTATATTGATTCTGTTTAACATAATATATCATATGGAACTGAAAGTGATGTTATCTATACTGTCTAACATCTGTGATGCAGGGAAACAGGTTGGAGGAATCCGACTGGATTCCTCAACAATTATTTTATTATTTTTCATATATTTTGATATATGATGTGAATTATAACCTATTGTTGATTGTGTGTGTATGGACGATATTGAACATCGTGATTTGATATGATTGAATACCATAACATACCGAATGTTGATAAGGAGATTTTTCAAAGTGATATTGAAAATAGATTATTTATAAAGTGGAATATTTATAAATAAGAAATGTTTATAAATTGGAATATTTATAAATAGGAGATATTTGAAAAAGAAATAAATTCAAAACATTTCTTTTTGAATGGAAAGGCCTGTGTGGCGAGTTTGGGGATTTTCCCGATGCTCCCGATACAAAGGAGGTTATGGCGAATTTTCCCGGGAATTTAAGGAGTCAGAATATTCTTAAGAATAAATTTGAAAAGGGAATATTTGCAAACCATTTTCAAATAGAATAAAATAGAGAAAAGAAATATTTGTAAACCATTTACAAATAGAATTGAAAGGGGAATATTTAGAAAATAAATAGAGTTGATAAAAAGGAAATTGGTTTATAAAGGAAACCGTTATAAAAAGGAAAACGTTATTAAAAGGACATTTATAAAGTGTAGAACCGTTATTTAAAAGTAAATCTTTTCAAATGAATAAAATGTTGTTAAAAAGGAAATCTTTATAAAGTGAATAAAGTAAATCGAATATGGTAATCGAAAGGAGTTAATCGAATATAGTTTATTCGAATAGAGTAAAGGAGTTAATCGAATATAATTTATTCGAATAGAGTTAGAGGAGTTAATCGAATATAGTTTATTCGAATAGAGTAAAGGAGTTAATCGAATATAATTTATTCGAATAGAGTTAGAGGAGTTATCGAATATAGTTTATTCGACAGGAGTTAAGTGAACAGTTAGAGTTAAACAGTTAGAGTTAAACAGTTAGAGTTAAACAGTTAGAGTTAAAAAGTTAGAGTTAAACAGTTAGAGTTAAAACAAACATAGTTATTCAGGATGAGTTGCCATTTAGCACGAATGCTAGCGTAATTCGCAGGGCTATAAATAGCCTACCGCGTTCGGATGTTTCCTGAGGGAATCAGGCGTAACCATTGTGATCGCTGCGATCTAGAGTTGAGCGAATGGAGTTAAAGAATATAAAGTTAAACAAAATTAGAATCTGACTAGAGATTAATAGGTTGAATGATTTCCTGGGTATCGATCTGATGTTGGTTTCGGCCTTCGGGGTTCATACTTAGGAAGTTGTTCTCTTGTTAGTTTATACTTAGAGTCTGATATTTGTGGAAGGATAGTGATACGTAAATAAACAATGGAAATGTTTTCCAACGTTGATAACAAATATTTTCTAAATATAGAAAATAAGGAAATATGTATAGATATACATGATGCTTGATCGATTGACATTCCGTTTGGAATTTAGATCGTTGTTTGTACACGGACATGTTTTCATTTGATAGTTAAATCACAGACTATCGAAGTTTTGACCATTTTAACGTTGTTAATATGGAGAGACCGGTTGGATTATTATCCATAGAACCACTCTGTATTGGCATAAGCGTTGCGAATCATATATGCCAAAGATAATTGAAGACGGAGTAAAATGCAAGGGCTATCCTGTTTACAGAATAGTGCCTTCGGTTTGTCCAGTCCCAGGACAACTTGTATGGACGAAGGTCTGACAGAGTATATACAATAGATCGCGTAAGTTGATCTGTTCAAACGTATTCACGTTTGGTGGTGGAGGAATTCGTTTCTCTTAGCTGTATACCCGTGTTATTTTTGGATAAGTCAATTTGTGATTTGGCGGGTATGACGATGTGACATTTCTAAGTGAATGAAGATGGATGTCTGACATAGTATTTCCAGACAGTCACGTACATTGATTTCTTCAACTATACCAAGAGTGGAAGCGGAGAAGGAAACTTCTTTTAGCTGACACATAATGTATGGTTGTAGACGTCAATTAGTGATTCTGATGGATCCGACAATGTGGCATTCGAAGTGAATCTGATGTAATGATAAAGCGTAGCTTCTAGCCTCATCATCCGGTAAATGACAGAAATCGGGCAGGCAGCATGGCTAAGTCGGTCGCACCGAAGTAGGGTGTATAATCACCTATCTAGTGAATATTCATTTGTTTCTTAAATCTATCAATGTTGTCCCATATATATACGGGAACAGTTGCTGATCCCAACCGTTGGTGATGTACATTAGATACACTCAAGCGAAATGAGTGGTCGGTCATGTGTGGCTGAGTTACAAGATGTTCTTGTTGAACTCCAGTGTATCGTTCCTAGAGTACACTGATCGGAAGGTGGTTCCATACCTTGTCATAGTTGGAAATCCATTATCCAATACGTGCTTGCGATTTTGATTGTATACTATATATGTAGAACGTGAGATGAAAGCGTTTCTGCTAGTTGATATCTATTTGTACATAGACATTATTATAATATCAAAAGGTTTTTGATATAAAGATATTTTGGATTCTTATAAGGGAAAAACCCGTTCCGTTCTGCGGCGTGGTCTTATGAGATATCGTTTACTTGTTCATATACCTGTTTAAACTATTTTACTCACACCAGTCCCATGACTGACCCGGAGTTTACTTTGTTGTTTTCCCTAAACACTTGGGTGCCTAAATTTGTACGGGCAGTCAAGTAGCCGGGATTTGCAGATACATTGAAGAGCTGGATCAGGAGGCTTCAGAATCATATAGCTATAGTTTATTTCCGTTGTGTTGTAAGTGTTGTACTCTGATAAGTGCTATTGTATACATAACTGTTATATTTCAAAGTTGTGTTATCTATTATATGTTATTCGTTCCGCTGTGAGGTTCGTGTTACTCTGATGTTGTGTTCTTCTTCTTCTTCTATTCTAAGTTTCTATCTTACCTATTCTCACCTTCTAATTTCTTTCATTAATTACCGGGATTTTTCGATGTTTTGGTTATCGACGTCGAGCTTACGTCGATAACCAAAGTCGCCGAAAATCCGGGTCACTACAGTTGGTATCAGAGCTTAAGTTAAGAATTACTTGGCTCTGTGGCGTGACTCGGTAGAGATAGGGTTAGTAATACCCTAGATTGAGTTTGAGTGCATATATATACGAGTGAACGTATTTGTATTTGATATAAAAATTTGTTTTATATTGTGGAGATTCATTGGTTGAGTTGTTTATGAGTTCTGGTCGATCAGTTTGATCCACTGTATCGGTAGGAGTTACTGAACACTTGAATACGATGGGTCGTCACGATATGTTTTTAAAAGAGGGTAAATTAAAATAAGTTTACCCAAGGTATATCTTGATATAGAGAAGATATATATATATATATATATCAAATTTATAATATATTGGATATATTGGTTGTTATTATAATCGAGTAAGATTATAAAGTGAAATGGTTATATATAACCCACCAGAATTCATATAAGTGAAAAATGTGAAATCAGAGGAGTTAAATCTGAAATTAAAGTCAGAATTGGAATTAAAAACTGGAAATTCAGATAAGTGTCTGTAATTGAATCTGGATTAGATATATGTGAATTTTAAAATCCTAGGAGGTTTTAAATTTGTTTTAATAAGGATATTTTGAACTGATTCAAGATGGAAGTGTTTAAGTTTGAGTTTTGAAAAGGAATATAGTATTGAACTCACTTTGATCGCTGGAAAATAATTCTGATGATGGTGTACACAGTGTGATTTTCGAGTTATAAGTGACGGATTACTACCAAGATTTTATTTTCAAATCTGTTTTGCGAAAACAAGTGTTTAAGAATTCAAATTTTTTGAATTGGTATTATGATTCCAAACTTTACTTGAAATAAAAGCCCAGGAATTTAAATTCTAAAATTTAAATTTAACTTGTTAAGTTAAGTAAAACTGGGGTGATAAGAGAATAATCTGAAATGGTCTTGTACTGATGGGTTAAGAGTTTGAAATCGAGAATCAAACTCGAGTTGAAATGATATTTGGCTTGGATATAAAGCAAATGGTTGTGTTGGAGATAATGCAAAATTTGAGTGGGTGAATAACATTGGTATATGCTGAGTTGATAGCATATAGAGAAGTAATAGAGTTGATATGCCCGATAAAAAGATACCAGTTTATATTTTATATGGATATGAGATTTATGAGCCGAATTGGCAAGCCGCTTGGCATTTTGATTTTCTTTTGGGGTGAAGAAGGCCCAGAGAGGCGAGTTGGAGTTTGAGATATTGACTAGTACAAAGGAGGTGCTGGCAAAATTTTTCGAAAAGTTAAAAGTGTTAGAAAATTTTCAGAATTTTTGAAAATTTTAGTAGTCGGAATAAATTAATATTTTGGTCAATATTAATTGGTTCAGTTGAAACTGAAGTTGAAAGGTAAACAAATCCTAGGAATTCCAATAGATAGGGTCGTTCTCTACCTTAGCAATTTCGAGGACGAAATTATTATAAGGGGGAAGAATGTAATGACCCGCATTTTTAGAGATATATAATTAATTTATTTAATTATATAATTAGTGATTTAGAGAAGTTAATGATCGTTTAATTAAATAATATTGAATATTTAAATAGTAATTATAATATAATAATATATTATAATGTCGAGATAGTCGGAAATAGTAGAAGTCACAATAGAGTGTGAATTGAATAGTATACAAGAGGTGGTTGAGTTTCGATTCAGAATATAATAACGTATATATGGAATCGACGGCGTTTGAACGTATAATTATAAACGAGCTTGAAATGGCGCGGCAGTTCGCTATTTGGCGATTTTAACTTCAACTGAATGTACAGGGTCCGTTTTAAATCGGATTTCTGTGAAACAAGAAACGTGTGGAGCTGGTGGAGTATATCTTTCTAGTGGAAGAAAAATAGCGGGATTTCGTCGTGTAGATTTTGAGTTATGTCCAAATCAAATTCTCAGAGATGCAGCGCCCTGACCATAACGATTTAATTATATTTTAAATAAGGATTTAAATAGAAATCGAGCGTCGATATAACTCTGACGAGGTAATATCGAGCTGTAAATACATACAGGAATATTCTGGAGCTGTATGGTATGCCACTGTGAATAGAGACGATAATAATTAATTTTAAACAATTAATTTAATTATATTTAAATATATTTATATATTTAAATAGGCTATTTAGAGCTTTGAAAAATAGCCACTTTTGCATATGAAGTCGGAATTCGATGAAACCAGTTTTGTTGGATCCGCAATGTCAAATAGTTGTTAGATTCCAAGTTTCGTGATTTTTAGAGTCAGGGTGTGACTGTAGGGATTTTTAGAGTGAGAAACAGTCAGTATTTCGACAGTTAAAAATGCGCTGTGTGAGCAAACGGAGTCGGAATTCGACGAAACCAGTTTCGTTGGGACCGTAGTGTCGAACTTTAGCTGCATGTCCAGTTTCGTGATTTTTGAATATCGTATGTGATCACAGGAATTTTAGAGGACGAATTAAAATCACGTTTGCTTAAAAACCAATATAATATTCGAATAAAAAAAATATAAAAACTAACCTATATAATACCATTTCCAATTCTAAACCTAATACATTCTTCCTCAGTCAAACAATACCGCCGTCACATTTTTTCTGGATCCAAATCAATTTCGCGAATGGGAAAAATCAAATAAAAATTGAAATGAATTCCATAAATCCCTAGATAAATATGTTAGGGATGCTTGAAGGGTTGGCTACGTTCTGGTATACATTTTGTGGGTTGCGATGGGGTTTTACTGGTGCTCGAAACACAGCCGTGATGCTAGGGTTCCCTCTCGTTTCGGGTATGGTGAATTTTTGGGAAAAAGGAGTTCACGTTTGGGTTTATGGTGTAAAACCGAACGTGAGGCTGGAGTTTTGAGGATTTTGGTGAGTAGTGAGTTCGGTGCTTTTCCAGTCACCGTGAGGTTCGTGCTGGTCATCGCGAAGGGCTGTGTGGGAGGAGCGGTGTTCGATGAGAAGGCAGAAACGGACAGGGGTTGAGGAGATGAAGAATGGTACCATTTATGTGATTGTTCGTTGAAGTATTGGAGGAATTCGCATCCATGATGGCTGTGTGAGTAGGGGATATTTTAGTTCGACAGGAGGAAAGGTCCGATGTTTTTGAGTGGAGGAAGAAAGGGCCACGTCGGGTTCTAAATTGTGGTAGTGGGCCGAGTGAAATGGTAAAGCCCAAATAGATTAAAAATCAAGTTTTTATTTTATATTAATTGTGTAATAACTTGCTGTCTAAATATCTTGGTCATACGTGGACGAAATTCAGCGAAACAAGATCCGACAGGATCGTATGGACGGGAGCAACACGATGAGACTGACCGGGAGTGAATCCGAGCCCGTTACAATTTATAGAAAAATAAATTATCCGTCAGAATCAAAGATGGTTATCGTTATTAACGATGATTGTCCAATGTGAGTAAATCTCACTAACTCTGAACAGTTTATAATTTCATGTTGTATATTTAGAACTGTTAGAAATTGCCTGATGTATTGTGTGTTGATTGTTTGATTGAACTGCTAGTCAGTTAGTTAAATTTCTATATTGATTCTGTTTAACAGAATATATCATATGGAACTGAAAGTGATGTTATCTATACTGTCTAACATCTGTGATGCAGGGAAACAGGTTGGAGGAATCCGACTGGATTCCTCAACAGTTATTTTATTGTTTTTCATATATTTTGATATATGATGTGAATTATAACCTTTTGTTGATTGTGTGTGTATGGACGATATTGAACATCGTGATTTGATATGACTGAATACCATAACATACCGAATGTTGATAATCAGATTTTTCAAAGTGATATTGAAAATAGATTATTTATAAAGTGGAATATTTAAAAATAAGAAATGTTTATAAATTGGAATATTTAAAATAGGAGATATTTGAAAAAGAAATAAATTCAAAACATTTCTTTTTGAATGGAAAGGCCTGTGTGGCGAGTTTGGGGATTTTCCCGATGCTCCCGATACAAAGGAGGTTATGGCGAATTTTCTCGGTAATTTAAGGAGTTATAATATTCTTAAGAATAAATTTGAAAAGGGAATATTTGCAAACCATTTGCAAATAGAATAAAACAGAGAAAAGAAATATTTGTAAACCATTTACAAATAGAATTGAAAGGGGAATATTTAGAAAATAAATAGAGTTGATAAAAAGGAAATTGGTTTATAAAGGAAACCGTTATAAAAAGGAAACCGTTATTAAAAGGACATTTATAAAGTGTAGAACCGTTATTTAAAAGTAAATCTTTTCAAATGAATAAAACGTTGTTAAAAAGGAAATCTTTATAAAGTGAATAAAGTAAATCGAATATGGTAATCGAAACTAGTTAATCGAATATAGTTTATTCGAATAGAGTAAAGGAGTTAATCGAATATAATTTATTCGAATAGAGTTAGAGGAGTTAATCGAATATAGTTTATTCGAATAGAGTAAAGAAGATAATCGAATATAAATTATTCGAATAGAGTTAGAGGAGTTATCGAATATAGTTTATTCGATAGGAGTTAAGTGAACAGTTAGAGTTAAACAGTTAGAGTTAAACAGTTAGAGTTAAACAGCTAGAGTTAAAACAAACATAGTTATTCAGGATGAGTTGCCATTTAGCACGACTGCTAGTGTAATTCGCAGGGCTGTAAATAGCCTACGGCGTTCGGATGTTTCCTGAGGGAATCAGGCGTAACCATTGTGATCGCTGCGATCTAGAGTTGAGCGAATGGAGTTAAAGAATATAAAGTTAAACAAAATTAGAATCTGACTAGAGATTAATAGGTTGAATGATTTCCTGGGTATCGAACTGATGTTGGTTTCGGCCTTCGGGGTTTATACTTAGGAAGTTGTTCTCTTGTTAGTTTATACTTAGAGTCTGATATTTGTGGAAGGATAGTGATATGTAAATAAACAATGGAAATGTTTTCCAACGTTGATAACAAATATTTTCTAAATATAGAAAATAAGGAAATATGTATAGATATACATGATACTTGATCGATTGACATTCCATTTGGAATTTAGATCGTTGTTTGTACACGGACATGTTTTCATTTGATAGTTAAATCACAGACTATCGAAGTTTTGACCATTTTAACGTTGTTAATATGGAGAGACCGGTTGGATTATTATCCATAGAACCACTCTGTATTGGCATAAGCGTTGCGAATCATATATGCCAAAGATAATTGAAGACGGAGTAAAATGCAAGGGCTATCCTGTTTACAGAATAGTGCCTTCGGTTTGTCCAGTCCCAGGACAACTTGTATGGACGAAGGTCTGACAGAGTATATCCAATAGATCGCGTAAGTTGATCTGTTCAAACGTATTCACGTTTGGTGGCAGAGGAATTCGTTTCTCTTAGCTGTATACCCGTGTTATTTTTGGATAAGTCAATTTGTGATTTGGCGGGTATGACGATGTGACATTTCTAAGTGAATGAAGATGGATGTCTGACATAGTATTTCCAGACAGTCACGTACATTGATTTCTTCAACTATACCAAGAGTGGAAGCGGAGAAGGAAACTTCTTTTAGCTGACACGTAATGTATGGTTGTAGACGTCAATTAGTGATTCTGATGGATCTGACAATGTGGCATTCGAAGTGAATCTGATGTAATGATAAAGCGTAGCTTCTAGCCTCATCATCCGGTAAATGACAGAAATCGGGCAGGCAGCATGGCTAAGTCGGCCGCACCGAAGTAGGGTGTATAATCACCTATCTAGTGAATATTCATTTGTTTCTTAAATCTATCAATGCTGTCCCATATATATACGGGAACGGTTGCTGATCCCAACCGTTGGTGATGTACATTCGATACACTCAAGCGAAATGAGTGGTCGGTCATGTGTGGCTGAGTTACAAGATGTTCTTGTTGAACTCCAGTGTATCGTTCCTAGAGTACACTGATCGAAAGGTGGTTCCATACCTTGTCATAGTTGGAAATCCATTATCCAATACGTGCTTGCGATTTTGATTGTATACTATATATGTAGAACGTGAGATGAAAGCGTTTCTGCTAGTTGATATCTATTTGTACATAGACATTATTATAATATCAAAAGGTTTTTGATATAAAGATATTTTGGATTCTCATAAGGGAAAAACCCGTTCCGTTCTGCGGCGTGGTCTTATGAGATATCGTTTACTTGTTCATATACCTGTTTAAACTATTTTACTCACACCAGTCCCATGACTGACCCGGAGTTTACTTTGTTGTTTTCCCTAAACTCTTGGGTGCCTAAATTTGTACAGGCAGTCAAGTAGTCGGGATTTGCAGATACATTGAAGAGCTGGAGCAGGAGGCTTCAGAATCATATATCTATAGTTTATTTCCGCTGTGTTGTAAGTGCTGTACTCTGATAAGTGCTATTGTATACATAACTGTTATATTTCAAAGTTATGTTATCTATTATATGTTATTCGTTCCGCTGTGAGGTTCGTGTTACTCTGATGTTGTGTTCTTGTTCTTCTTCTATTCTAAGTTTCTATCTTACCTATTCTCACCTTCTAATTTCTTTCATTAATTACCGGGATTTTTCGATGTTTTGGTTATCGACGTCGAGCTTACGTCGATAACCAAAGTCGCCGAAAATCCGGGTCACTATAGAGACCCTTCCCACCGCACGCATATTTCATTTAGTTCTCTAACGATGACGGTTTCATCCATTGATTCTTTTCATTCTCCTTTAAAAAAATCATGTTTTCATGCTCGCCTCTAAATTAGATTTATTCATGTCACTTTCTCCATTACCGGTGACCTTTGGTCCATCAGCGATCTTAGGCACTGCCATGAATTTCATTTTCTCCGATTTAATTAGATAATAACTATCTTTTCAATTCGTTCCTTATTCGCTTTTCTGACGGTCAATTGATCGGTATTGCTCTCAAAAAGATGAAAAACGCATTTACAGGCTGCCTGCTATTCAAAAGTGTTCTTTGATCCTTCTTGGGTCAAGATCACTGGTGTGAATAAATTTAATAACCGCTTTTCTCTTATCTTTTTCAGTTTCTTCCCCATGCTGGAACAAGTTTGCTTTGGGTAAAAATGTTATAGTCGTTCAGTCTGTCTATCGATTTTTCTAAATTAAATTATTATCGTAGATATCAACCCATTATTATTATTATTTGATTTTTTGGAGTGGCAACCCTTTCTTCCTTAGAGTTTTGAAAGAACCAATTGAAAGAAAGAATAGAGTCAGGCTGCACATGTGGACAAAGCTATACATATATATAACATCCATAAACAACAGACAACCGACATCACAAGGAAGGGGAATAATCCAACTCAATTAAACTCGATGGTTACTTCCTGCCACTAAAACAGAAAAGACTACCAGTCTGCAACTTCGATATTTATACACCGGTATCTCTATCACAATTACAAAGTTGTACACACATGCACCAAGACTAAAAACCAAAAAACAGAGAAAAGGATGTAATTGGTCAGTCCTTAACAAGCCCTCCTTTGCCATCCTTTCTATGCACTACACCAATACTACTAGGGCTCACGTCCCCTCAATGGTAAGTCGATGTTGTAACTAACTCCATTATTCTGACTCGGTCTCCTATCAGTATCTTCTCTTCCACTTCCACTCTCTCTGCCTCGACAGAGTCGATCATCCACACTTTCGAACCAACAGGAGTGGATGTTCTCAACATTCCATATGTATCTATGGACAAAATGCTTCTGATGCTGTTACGTGTGTGACCCGACCAGCCAAACCTCGGTTGCATTGCAGACTCATTTATCCTCAATCGTTGACCTACCACAAGCCTCGTGCTTGCTGCTACCCTTTCATTTGTTTTGTCTAAGAAATTTCTTTGGGTTGAAATCTGCTTTTACTGAAGTTGATCCTTGCTGGTGAACACGCTAAAAAATAATAAAATATTTGTTTTGTGTTGAGTTCCCTTGTTATCAGAATGAAATGTTTTATTTCTGAACTGACACCGATAATGTTACATTTGATGGATACGTGTATTTGTACTTGTACATGAGATAATGGGAAAAAGAGTTCGAATAGCTTATGTATAAAACGATATAAAGCTAGAGTGTTTGTTTGAACCGAAATAAACTATCTCATATTCTATCTAAATTAAACTAGGAAAAAACAAATTTTAAGTTCATCGATTTTGCTATAGCAGATCCTTTGTATCGCCTGCTTTATCACTTTGGCTAACAGTTGCCTTTTTTTTCATTGTCTTCTCATTTTCTCCATCTATGATTTTTCTCATACATTTACAATACCACATACTGAAAACTATTGAATTAAATAATGTGCCTATGACAACTTTAGATTTATCCTTGTTCCATACAAGTAGCACATAAAACATCAAGCTTTTGTTGATATTATATTTTAGATAAAAATAGCCTAAGTCCTTTAAAAAGCTATATAAGCGTGTCTGTATTAAAAAGTTATGATTATAAAATAGCATATTAAAATAATAATAATAATAATAATAATAATAATATATTTATTTTCACAACAAATGAATATTTATTGTTATACACAAAATATTGGGAGACATACCCGATCGGTATGTTCAGAGAAACAGACTGGTCGGCCAGAGAAAATACAACATAACTTAATCCAGTAAAGTGACACCGATTGGTACGACAATAACGGTACATGTTGGTCTGTACCCTAGCGCACCGGTTAGATAGTCACAAGTCTAGAGCAGAGCGGCTCCCTGTGAAAAGAAAGGAAAGCTCGCCTACCGGTCGGCTAGGGTCCGAGAGTACAGACCGGCCCCTCTGGGGTAGCGTGCTTGGTCAAAACATTACAATATCGGCCGGTCCAAGGACAAGCAACTGCTCGGCCATAATATGGAATCAATGCCAGGTCGCACGTGTGGAGCAGAAAGGGAACCATACTGATAGACTAGACCTAATCTACATCGTTCGGTCATCCCGACAGTTGTTGACAGGTTGGCTTTTGGATAGTTGTTGCCAGGCCGGCTAGTGGCAATTCTGTAAATTACGTCCGAACAACCAGTGACTCTAAAGGCCATATCACCTCACTCCATTTCTCCACTCCTATAAATGGAGCTCCAACACCACTTTAATGGGGGACAGATTCTATGACCCCGAAGGGCTGTTAAACTTCGTTGCTTAAGAGACTAGAACTTTTCCAGTTGTAAACTTCGCTCCGCTTATGAGAGGAATTTCATATCAAACCTCATTCTGAAAACCATCCATGTTCCGATTGGTCTTTTAGCTTTGGTGACTTCCCACCAATAGGAGGCTTCATCTTTGAGCAACCACACCGCCAACTATATTTTCTGTCTATCATTCACCTCGAAGATATCGAATAGATCCTCGGTTTCTTTGAGCCAATTCCTAGCTTCTACGAATGATTCGGTTCCCTTGAAATCCTTTCCACCCATGGCCCTAAAGTCTCTACAAATCTTTGAAAAAGCATTTGCAAGCGGAGGAGAAAGACGAGGAAGTACTGCATTTGGAGGAGGAATATCTGCTGGGCCTGCATCGTTGGCCCTATCTTCTAAGTACCTCCTGAACCAACCAGGTATTGGCACACCCTCTGGAAGGTTAAGATTCCCAGACATGCTAAAACAAAAAGGAAAAGATTTTAAAACAAAGGATGGAATGATAGGGCATATGGCTTTGGGGGATTATGCCTTTAAAATAAAATAAAACTTTTTCTTGTAAAATGCTCATTTATATTTCTTTTGAAAATAGTTTTCAATAATTCTTATTTGATCTGGTAAACCTTTGCTCTGATACCAAATGAAACACGCCACCTCCGTTAAGGCTACTCACAAAGGGAATGCCTTAACTTTGGTGGAGGGTTATAGGAACAAGACATAGAAAAATTTACAAGACAGATTAATATAAGCAGCGGAAATCAAACATTTATCGCATATGTGGTTCAATACAAAAGCATTACAACAATTTTTCTCAAAATACTTCCAAAACATTACAACATAATTCCTATCTTGATTATTTAATAAAGAAGTATAAACCATAAAAAAACTGCATAAATCCCCAAGCATAGTATCCAAAAGCCATAACCAAGGTAAAGGAGTCCCAATCCTACATCTATTTTCTTGAAGCTTGCAAAGAGTCTGACTAAGCTGGAGTATTCCCTCCCTGTGGACCTTGAGGGGGGGGAGGGAACGGAAGAAAAGAAGACGAAAGAAAACGGGTCAGACAATAAGTCTGGCAAGTTAAGTGATTACTTGTATTTAAACAAGGAAAAGGGATCATGACAGTGATAACGAAATATAGGACAATACCCTAATATAAGATAAGTTTAACATGTGATTGCACCCATTACTAAGGCCTCTGCACCTACTAACCATTGGTTCAACCAGCTCCACGTGTTCATAACAAACGATCCCCTTAACTATCGCCTCCTACTCACATGCATTCATGTCCTGTGTCATTTAGCCTCGCTTGACTGTTGCTACCTGTGTTGGTCCCACCATAGGGTATACCAGTCCCTCTGGTGGCAACCAGACATGATTCATGATGCACTGTATACACTACTTATGCCCAGTGCCTGCTTTTTCCACTCCGGAGTACGTGCACGTCCGGACTCCGTCGGAACCTACACTGACGCACCAACTACCGACGTTTTGACCGCTTATAATCAGCCCAACAATCGTGCCACACCCTTCCTAGTTCAGGGTACCATGATACATCTATGTGGGTTACTACTGAAATGGGTCCCCGTTACTAGGGTTTTCTAGTCAACATGTTTATTTGGTTAAGTGTCCAAGTTTACCTAACCTCACCCATCAGTTTAGTTAACATGTTGAATCGGTTAAGCGTTTCCCTAATTGACTTAGCCCTATCAATCTTGACTTTAGCTTTAACTTATTTATTAATGCACCAACCACTCAAATTAGACAGGTATTGCTGTGGTCATTGGATTTGCAGGTCTTTTCCGGGAAGGTTTACACCCCAACTCAGTCAAACCTCGGGTCCTTTTTGGGCTTGATGCACTAACCACCCACATTAGACATGTCTTGTTGTGGTCACTGGATATGCCGATCGGTTCCGGGCAGGTTTACACCACAACTCAGTCTATCCTCCGGTTAGGCACATTCATCATTTCTAAATTCATATATTTTCTATATATGTCCAATTCTTTATGTACATTAATTTTAATTTATTAATGTCATAATTATCCTATCAATTATTGCTCATAATAAATGGTATATCAAATATACCATTTTATGAACAAACCTATGACATGAATTTTCATGTTTTCCCCATCGCTACCCCTGTAGAACGTACGCATGAATCACATAAAGTATTGGGCTAATAAATTAGCCCAAACCCATAAACAAATAGGGTAATAAACAAGGGACATGAAATAAACATAAAATAGCATACATTTAACTTATCACATGTAACTTGGCATAGATGTATCATTAACTTAACCAAACAGGTAAAGGTGAACTTGTGACTAAGTTGGATCTGATTATCATATAAACTTGATATGGGTCTAACATGGAGGTTTAACATATAAACACAATTTAGCATACTAACTTATGTATGTTAAAACATAAGAAAGCTACTATAAACATATTTAAATCGCAACTTAGCATGATGTCTTATGTGTGTTACAACATAAGAGAACTACCATAATCATATTTACATCACTACTCAGCATGATAACATAAGGGAGGTATCATAATCATATTTACATCACAACTTAGCATGATAACTTATGTGTTAAAACATAAGAGAGGTGTCAAAATCATATTTACGTCACAACCTAGCATGATAACTTATGTGTTAAAACATAAGAGAGGTACAGATCCAATCTTGCAACATTAATAGATTCAACTTAACATAGTACTAAATATTCATGTATGTTAATCTAACATGTGAGTACGATTTAGATCATAAACATGCAAAGAACCACCAAATTACAACATGACATGTTTCACCAATTTGTTGGCATAATAATCGCGTTACTCAATCATAATAGATCCCCATACATAAAATATAGTATGCTTATCACTACAAACATATAGGCATGATCAATCACAACAGTAATTTAAGATACATAAGAATCAAACTTCATTATCTCATAAATAAGTATCATCCCATATTCGAGTTACAACATACCATGATTTCATTTAAAAAGAACGTTTAAATCTACGTAATAACCAACTTACAAACTAAAAGGAATTCTTGAATTCTTAAATATGAACTCTGAAATTAGAGATACGCGCCTTTGACGAAGATCGTTGAATTAGATTAGTTTTTATTTGATTTTGATTTAAGCTTTTAACTAGTCTTTGAATTGAAAACGGTGACAGCTACTCCAAGTCCTCTACTGAGGGCATGATAGTTCCAGAATCATTTTTGTGTGAATTTTAGGTTGAGTATTGAGTTGTTTATATAGAATTTCAATTTAATTTTAGCCGTCGGATGAACTCAGAGTTAATCACAGCCATTCAGACCAGATCAGGACCATCCAGAAACCCTAGTGACCCAGCATGAATTCATCAGTTGTTCAAATTTTGGATCTGGCTGGGGGCCAGGTCGAACCCCAGGTCGACCCTACGGTCGACCCCTGCGGGGGAGGTCGACACTAGGGTCGACCCTCTGTTCAACCGGCCTTGGTGGGAATTTCCCCGCTTCTGCCTTCTGTTTGAATTTCGAAATCTAGCTTGAGCTTTTTGAATTTATTTGAATTTCTGAAACTTCAGCAGGCCATAACTTCTTCATACGAAGTCCAATTCACGCAAACTCGGACTCTATCTCAAGAAAAATTCCGAGACTAACGCAATGGCATAACCCATTTCCCTTAATTCTCAAATTTGAAATTAAGTATTGTTTAATTCGTTACTATAGCGTTAGTAGAAAATACGGGGTGTTACTGGAAATTGAGGAGCCAACGAGAGCAATCGCAAGCAGGAAGCTATACATAGATGGCTCAAGAAATGATTACTATTCAGGGGCCGGAATTGTCTTGGAAACTCCAGAAGGCCACCTTATGTTATGCATTAAGGTTGGAATTTCCGTCAACCAATAATGAGGTCGAATACAAAGCACCGATAAATGGATTAAAACTAGCAAAAGAGCTGAATCTAAAAAACGTGCGGATCCTCAATGATTCCCAAATGGTAGTGGGTCAGGTCCTTGGGGAATTCCAGACCAAAGTAGGAAATCTTCGTTCTTATCTTACTAAATCTATGGAACTCCTCAACAATCTCAATCACTACACTATATCTCACATTCCAAGAGAAGAAAATGTAAAGGCAGACTCTCTCGCTAAATACGCTAGTTCTTCTGATGCACATTTGCTATGGATAATACCTATTGAAGTCCTTACATCACCTACTATTGAAGAGTTAGATGTCGATTGAATTATGGAAACAATTGAAGAACCCGAGTCCTGGATGAAATCAATTAAGGAATATATACTCAACGGAACACTTCCAGAGGGACCAAAAAAGCGGAGGAAAATACTGCGCAAGGCTCCATTATATCTTGTACAGGACGGGAGGATGTACAAACGAGTATTCTCTATGCCATTACTGCGATGTGGGTCCAAGGAAGAGTCAAAAGCAATATTGGCAGAACTGCATGAGGGAGATTGCGGAGGTCACATCGACGGTCAGACATTAGCCAACAAAGTTCAGCGATATGGCTATTTTGGCCCGATGTAAACCTGGACGCGATGACTTATGCCAAATGATGTGATAAATGTCAAAGATTTACAAAGATTCCGAGAGAACCACCAACCGAGTTGATATAGATGGTCAGCCCATGGTCATTTGTTGTCTCAGGCATAGATTTGATTGGGGAACTACCCACTGTGAAATCAAACATGAAGTACGCGATAGTGGCAGTCGATTATTTCACGAAATGGGCTGATGCGGAGCCAATAGCCATTATTACTTCAATGAAGGTGATCAACTTTGTCTTGAAAAGCATCATCAGTAGGATCAGCATACCACAAAAAATAATCACTGATAATGGGATTCAGTTTGAAAGCGGTGAGTTATTGGACTTTTGTACCACGTACAAGATCAAGAAAAGTTTTTCGGCCGTTGCCCATCCGCAAGCTAACGGGCAAGTTGAGGCAATCAACAAGATCCTAAAATCAACCATCAAGAAATGACTTGAGAAAGCAAAGGGTGAATGGGTTGATGAGCTTCTGCTTGCATTATAGGCATATCGTACCATACATAAAACAGGAACAGGGCACACTCTGTTTTCATTGATCCAAGGATCTAAGGCAATGATCCCGGTTGAACTAGAGGTTTCAACTCATAGAAGGATCTACTTCGACTAAGCGGAAAATGAAAAGCTTCAACTCGAAGCACTTGACTTGCTCGAGGAAAGAAGAAAAGAGTCAGAACTCAGAATCGTAGCGCATCAGAGAAGAAAAGCCCTTGTTTTGATGCTCAAGTTAAGCGAAGGACCTTCCAAGTTGGGGATCTCGTTCTTAAGAGGGTCGTGACAGGAACCGGAGTACAAGGACCCAACTGGGAGGGACCTTATATGATAGGCCAAAAATTCTCAGATGGTTCATTTGATCTAAAGACAACGAAGTCCAACTCCCAAGGATATGGAATGCTATACATCTCCATCACTACTTCTTTTAATGTACCTTTCATATTACTTGTAAATAATATGCATTATACATACTATGCAACGTTGTTACAAGTTTTGTAAATATAAATGAAAGGACTTGCATTACATGGATAAATCTTACATTTGCAAATTTCTCACTAAGATTCGACTTTTACTGCAGGTCCTCTGAAAATATGATGGCACTATCATGACTTAACCAATCCTGGTGATTATTATAGCATATCCTAACTGGATAGCTCAAATGTCCACCACTTAATGCTAGAACCATCATTCGAAAAAAACTCGAAGATGTGGAAGCATAACTGTGCAAGGACGAAACGCCAAGGATTGGTATGTCAGATGAAATGACCTCTAAATCATTTAGTGAAATTGCGAGTTCCGCTAAAAGGACAACTTCTATATTCCAAGGTTCCAAAACCTAGCTCTAACAAAATGAAATAAAAAACCGATAATTGAGCTAGCGTTAGTCCCGAGAAACTACATAAGTGATAAACTAAAGACCTCCCCGAGGGGCACACGGTTAATTATCGACGCCATTGATACATGGTTGGACAACGATACAAACACCTGGTTTTTAAAAACGAAAGATCTCCGCGGGGGGCGCTTGGTTAATCGACGACGCCATTGATACATGGCTGGATAAAGACACAAACACTGAGTCTAGAAGACTTCTTCGGAGGCATCCACTCAAATGTTGGATCTACCAAATCCAACTAATTCGACGTCTTTCAAACCCAGTAACTGACGGATTATAAAGGCCCCTTCCGGGGCATCCGATCATATTCCGGGTCTTCCAAATCCAGTTAATGACAGATCCAAATACCTTCTTAAAAGCGCCCTACAGATTCTACAAGTGGCTGAACCGTTTGGACACAATGAATAAAGGGTTCACAAATGTTGCCTTTCAAACGAGGGTTTAAAAGTAGGAACTCATCTTCGTAAAGGTGTGAAGGTTCTGTGTTGCAGGCACGAAAAGGAAACGAATGTAGAATGCAAAACATCGAAATACAACAAAGCTCAAGTACAATGAGCATAACACAATTTCGTTCCAGTAACACAGAACCGTATCACATAACCCCAAGGTCGAGTAGAAGATATCAAAAATGCATAAAGTAACAAGTACAAGAGTGATGATTTGCAAAAAAAGAAGAAAAATCAAATCACAGATACATACCCATCAAGCATAAAATAGCGTATGGCATCCAACGTGTCGTATTATATCGACTAGTTAATCGTTAAGTGTCAGTGCGATTTTAAACCGAATTGGTGTACCTTAGCAAGCAGTGTTCGATAAATTTTAAGACCACCGAATTAAACAAGTTTGCAAAGATACTTCGTTTGGTTCATGTTAGAAATTCACAGTGATTAAACGATTGGTTTGTTGTCGATATGGGCAATCGATGACAAAATGACTAACCTATAAATATGCAGTTCTTTTGTCGTTACAAAACAATTTGTGATTATGAAAAGATCCAAGTTAAAGCTGGGGCAATCACGCATCAGTACAACACATCTTGGAATACATTCCGATATGCAAAGCCAAGGTGTCATCATACAACAATCGAATCGATGTATTGCTAATAAACTATGGCACTGGTCGGCTTCAAGCAGAAGATGACCAATCAGTTAATGCCCCTAATAACCGATTGGCCATGCGCCGACCGACCTAGTAATCACAGACATCGGCAGGCTAGTTTCAGTTTATAAGTGCAAGACATGCCAAGTGAATACATATGAAAGAAAATGAACTGAGAGCGAAGCAACCTAGCTAATTAAGCATCGACTATCATAACCAACATTCCATAACCATCAAAATGGACCAACAAACACAATCACAGCATCAATATTAGTCGCAATGTATCAGCATAAACTAGGATAGAAGTTAAAGGCGAGGACCGGAACTCGCTTAAGTATAACCAGACTAAATATAGAGTTCATAAAGCTAAAAATTATCAAGTACCAGAAGAGGGAGGCTACGCGTTCGGATACTTTCGAGGCCTTCCCACTTTCCTCTTTATTGGAGAAGAACCTGATGGGGAAGCGTTAGAAGCTGGCCTCTTACTAGATGGACACACCAGCTCGACATCTCCCCTAGGGAAGGCAGCAACAACGACATCTCGGTCTCTCATAGCATGGATCAGTTTCACCTTATTAGCCTCCAGAACCGTGATATGCTCAATGTTCTCTCGATGGAGCCTCTGAAGATCTCCAGCCAATGCATGCCAGTCTTGAAGCTTCCTTGCAGTCCGATCTTTGAGTAGATCCATCTGTCTCTCAAATTGATGTAGAGTATCCTCCATGCATCTGAGCAGTCTAGATTTGGCTACAACAACGTCACTAGATGTCATTCGGCGATTGGAGGGCTACACTATAAGTTAGAAGAGACCCCCTACAAGTTCAAACCTGGGAGTCGCCTAGCAAGCTTAGCATTACATGCTCCAGGAACATAACGGGGCTTGTTCACGATGGTTTGGAATTCAGGATAAGAGGGGCTGATAGGTAAAGGAGAGTTCACCAAAGGTTGACCCATTGATTGGCTTTCCAAGTCAAAAAACTTCTTTGATCTAAGATCTCGAGGAGATGGTTCCATCCTACAAAAAACAATAAAAATGAGAAAATATAAGAAAGCAACGGGATTGATTCAAAAAAGAGTCGGCCAGTATTGTTTTCAGCCCAGGCCAACCTGTACCCCCAAAAATCGCCTAGAAATGCATAAATAACCGATCGGTCAGAATTAGTCACATATTAAAGAGCCATAGGACTGACCGACACCTGGGACAAACTGGTCTGTACCATTAACTTCCTTTGAGAATGGAACCAACTGGTTGGTATTCGATACAGACCGGCCGACACCTCTACTCCCTCAGGAACTTAACGCGGAGCAGCCGGTACCCATAACCGAACGAGCAACATGATTGACTTCCCATAAGAAAGGCCGACCGGTACTAATGTAATTTTGGAGTCCGCGCCTATCACTAAACCATTCACAACTTCAATCATGGGCATTGACAAAATAGAAGCGCGGGGATTAAACTGAAGGACAATGTGGATAACATACGAGTAAAATGCACACAATTTCGAAAACAAAATCCATTGGTATTGTGAAAACTACAAGATTAATGAATTTTTGGGTTAAGCATATTATCGAACGACACATGGGCATCAAACGAAACTAAGACAATGAAAACAAAATTTTATAACAATGATGTCATCCACAATCATGATGTCTAAATTGTACCCGATCTTGTTTCAGGGCATTTCAACTCAAGGACAGCAATACCAAAAATAAAAGTTCACCAAACTGTCGCTTTTAACCAAATCAACTCAAACCATACCCGACAACATTGTTCTCAAATACAAAAGCATTTCAGCTTAGATCAATGAAGAATAAAACGAAATTAAAAGGAGACCTAGCAGCTAAAAAATCAACCTGAAGCTCGAAATAAGGAAAAGGATTAACTAGAAGCCTAAAAGATAAAGAAAGCTCCACTTTTGGTTTTCTCCAATCAGGATTTGTCTGCCATTAATTTTCTTTAAAAGGAAAGTGTAAAGTTATGTGGAAATGACTTTTCAAAGGGCCGTATTAATAAAGGTGCATTGGGAAGCTCAATAGCCATGAGAGATGAAAAGTCACATCGTTCAATTCCCAAGTCAAGTCCGCAAATTCTAATAGACGTGCACCGACCGGCTAGAGAACCCGCCAACACCTGCCTCGGTCGTGCTTATGCTAATGGACCAATCGGCCTATCAGAATCCCTTATTTCAGTTTGCTCTATCCGTCTATAGGTGTGATGATCAAGATTCATCGATTCATAATAAGGGTGTTTATGTCGAGGTCCACAATTTTACAAGAATAAATATTGTGGACCGCGAGGGGCAAATGTTGTAACAACCCTGAATTTTGAGGTAAATTTAAAAATTTATTTTAAGGAATTTTAATTGGTTTTGATATTTAAAATAATTTATTTTAAAATAAAAATGATTAAAAATTGATTTAAATCGAAGTTAGGATGAATAATTTAATTTTAATTATAAAAGGAGTTAGAAATAACGCGGTAGTTTGAAAAATCAAACTTGAACTTTGACTAACCGTACAAGATGAAAAATTTAATGGATTCTAGTGAAACCAGAAATATTAGAATCTATTTAAAAATATCTTTCCAACAAATCTGAAAAATCAAAATTTCATAGCGGGAATCAAAAGTTAAGTCAAAATCAATATTTAGAAAGGTCGCTATGAAATATATAAAGGTCAAAAACACTATTTTTTGCATACGAAGGAATTTGAACTCAAAACCACTTCCATTGACTTCAGAATGACGTTTCTGCATTGCAAAAGTATAAACACTTATATATTTCGAGTTTCGGAAATTATTTGTTTAAAAATGTATTTTTAATATTTAATATATACACCTTGAAAACGGCCATTTTTCAAACGGCCTCAGAATTGAACGAAATTAGTTTTGTTAGGACCGTATCGTCATAACAAAGCCAAATGTATTTTTTCTGTAATTTTTAGAGTCAGTATGTGACCCCGGTAATTTAAAATGTACGCTTGAATTTAATAATTAATTGATTTATATTTTAAATTAACGAAAAACATATCATAACAACCGAATTGGGTTACGAAACATATTCCATTGCATTCGGGATGGAGGTTATTAGCTATGGGCGACACTCGTTGGGTTTGATTCGGAGTTCATGGCATTAAACAAGAATTTTTCGAATTAAATGAATTATTAAATAATAAAATGCATAGTATACAGTATAAATACATGGGCAAATACCGTACATCTCTAATACCCTAGTGGAGCAGCCGCGATCTCAATTCCATGGCCGAAAAACTCCTAAGCTAATTTGTTAATCTCTCCCATTATGATTCGAGTTTAATCACAAATTCAAAACAAAACGAAAGAACTCCTCACGAGCTTCCAGATCATATGGTGATGATCTCCTCTGACGAACCCTGGCGATCGGAATTCGGCCTAGAAGGCGGCGCGTTGGTGGCCGGTTTTTAGGTGGATGGGGCCGGCGAGTTCGACGCGGGTGGTGGAGCAGGGAGGTAGGGCGTGGGTGGTCGGCGTGGCACTCTCTGATCGAGGTTCAGTGCCTCGATTTTTGTGTAATTTTGAACCCTAAATTCTGGAGCATGGGTTCAGTGGTATCGGCCAAGATCTGTAGAAGAGGAAGATGCTTTGTAGAAGGGGATTAAGGTTAAACCTATTTAAAACATTAATTACTTTAATTAATTGTTTAATTAAAATTTGTCCAATGTTAAAAATGGCATAACTTATCCAAACAGAAATGAAATCGAATGAAACGAAGTGCGTTGGGATCGGCTTTCTGAAATCTACAACTAGGGACAAATTAGAACTGTAACGGAGCAGATGAAATTTTGACCAAATTTCAGATCTGAATTAAAAGATCGGTGAGATTTCTACTTTAAATTAATTATTTATTTCAAATGAGAAATTTATATTTATTTCATGTTCATGGTTGTATATATAATTATTTCAGTGTTGATTTGTTCTGTGATGACAATTGCTGAGTTATATTGTTGTATGATTGCGATGTATCGTTGGATTGATTTGTGTGTCACATGTTTGATAAATTTAGTTTCACAATAAAATCCTATTATTATTGTATATATCACATTAGAATAAAGAAATTGTTTTGATAAATAAAATCTCCTTTGTTTGTCACATTAGAATATAGGAATTGTCTTAACAAATAAAATCTCTTGTATTTACCATATTAGAGTATAGAGGCTGATTAACAAATAAAATCCCTTTTATTTGTTATTGGAACACATAGAAAATATCGACATATAAAATATTCTTTTATATGACATTAAAATACTTAGACAAAATGTTTGCGTATAAAATATCCTTTTATATGTTATTAGAATGTATAGAAAGTATAAACAAATAAAAGTATTCTTTTATTTGTTGTTAGAATACATAGAAAAGTGTAAAACAATAAAATACCCTTTTTATGTTATTCTAGAATTGAAAACAAAATTTATTCTTTTATTTGTATTCACCAATGCAAATATATATTGAAAACAAAATTTATTCTTTTATTTGCATTCACCAATGCAAATATATATTGAGAATGAAATTTGTTCTTTTATTTGCATTCACCAATGCAAATATATATATTAAAAAAAACTTGTTCTTTTATTTGTATTTGCAAATACTAATATAAATATATATAAAACAAAAAAAAACATTTATATAGAAAAATGAATTTATATTTGATTTTACATTTTTTGTGTAAATGTGACATCAACATTGATTTTTGTTAAAAAGAGAGGAATGACATTAACATTGATGTAACAACCTGAATTTTGATAACATGTTAAAACAAGAAATCAAGGAAGAACTAAATTTTAAAATAAGAATCAGGGAAAACTGGTTGCGCCCTTGCGTTCGTCTCGGAATTCTACATGAAACAGAGTCCGAGTTTTCGAAAATCGGAGTCCGGATGAAGAAGTTATGGCCTTTAGAAGATTCAGCAGATTTCAGGCAGCACTGTACCAGGGGGTCGACCATAGGGTCGACCTACCCCCCAGGTCGACCATAGTGTCGACCTCCACCCCTTAGAGGTCGACCTGGTGGCATGTTTTGACCCTGAACCGATTTTTGAAGCTTGAGACGTGTTTTGATGCTCCAGATTGATTCTAGGGTTAATCTAAGGGCATAAACTAGTTGCTACACCAATAAAAACACCCTTAGACCTAACCTAATTCATATCAACTTATTCTTACACCATTATGCTGCTAAAATACCTCTTGAACCATGACCTCCGTCTCCAAATGAAAGTACAAACATTCAAACTCAAATCAATTCAAAGAACAAGGCTTCTACAATGATTCAAGAGAATAAATCAACAACGCCACGACATTTTTACAACAAATTCAGTTCTTAATTCATTAGCCATGCTCTGTAACTTTTAGTTATTTTCCGATTAAAATATTTAAATATAATATGGGCATGTGATGAAGTGAAATTGGATTTAAGTATGTTTATCGATCTATTTCTGTTGCTTCTTGGATCTTGAGTTTTGAGACTTGTCTATACTTATTCCATGTCTAGTTTATGATCTATTCAGCCTATTGCAAATCAGTTTTCTTGATTTATATTGATACTATTACCAAGTTGTAATCTTTGTGCCTGTGATGATGTTTTTCTCTCTGATCTGATTTTTATGCAAAATTCTACCTTCCCCTATTTATTTTCTTTTGATGAACCTAGGTCAATTTCGGACCTAGGCCTAAACTACGATATACGTGCGATGGTATACAGGGGGAAATATTGGAATATTGCCTAGTGGAATATACGTGTTTGGTGGAATTGATGGCATAACATAAAAATTGGATATTTGGGTATTACTACCATTAACATGAAATTGGATATTTGGGTATTGTCGATATAATTGAAATTGCAAGTTTGGGCATACATGAATTGGCATGTAAATTAAATCACGAGTTTGGGACTATGTAAATTAAATCAATAGATTGGGCTTATGTTAATTAGGCATATGTAGAATTGTGAATTTGAACATGAAAGCGATTGTAATAAAAATATTATAGTTTGGGATAACTACATCGAATCATGATTTGGGTTTATTTGGGCATGATTCATGCAATTTTGGCTAGAACTTGATATGGGTAAAATGGCATAAACTTGGCGTACATGTATATAGGCGAGAATTGGACATATGTAAACTGACTAGAATTGGGTACATATATAAATTGGCATGTAATCTAGAACTTGGGCATATGCTAATTATGTAAGATTTCGAGTTGAAACATATATGATAATTTATGACTTGGTAGAGGTTTAATATGAACGTGCTTAAGTTGGGTTTTCCTTAGTTGGCATGTATCGTAAATAAAAGGCTATAACTTGGCATAACCTTATAGTGAATTATGATAATAATTTGGGAATACGTTTTGGGGGGAAAAATGTGAATTATGAACTTGATAATTGGCATATAACTGGAAATATGAACGTGGTTGGACCATGAACATTTCTATATGTTAAACACATGAACTGATATTGGGGTTTTGGATGGAATACGACCATTAATGAACCTTTGACACGAGTTTAGACTCAATTTGTGGTGTAAATCTACCTGGAACCGCCCGGCAAATCCAGTAGCCACAAAGTGTCAGTCTAATGTGAGAGGTAGAAGGCCAAATTGTAGGCGTAACGGTTTATGACACGAGGTTAGACCCAGTTTATGGTGCAAATCTGCCCGGAACCGCCCGGCAAATCCAGTGGCCACAAAGTGCACGGTCTAATGTGAGAGGCCGTGATTCGTTTGTCATAATGAATGAATTAAGGAATACTAACCATAATAAGACGTGGGTATGGTTAGAGGGTTAGGTGGGATGATATGGAAATTTGACATGTAAATGTGGACCTAACCTGTATAAGTTAAGAACATGTAAAACTTATAAATGTAGGCTCAACCAATATGATATGAATGGGTGGGTTAAGTAACGTAGCTAGGCTAATGACACTTAACCGTTATAACCTGACTAGCGGGTGGGTTGGGATAACTTGAATAGGTTGATAACACCCAATCGATATAACCTGATACGTGGTAGGGATAACTGAACACACTAGGGTAACACTTAACCATTATAATATGACTAGTGGATGGGGTTAAGTTAACATGCACTTAACCAATATAACGTGACGCGCGGTAAGGTTAAGTAACAACAGAGGGTAACACTTAACCGTCACAACATGATAAGTAGGTGGGCTAAGTCAAGGTACACTTAACCAATATGACATGACATGCGCTAGGGTTAAGTTAACACAAGGGAAAACGCTTAGTCGGTATAACAAGACTTGCGGTAAGGTTAAGTAACACAAGGAGCAACACTTAACCGATATAACATGAGGTGTGGTGGGGTTAAGTAAAACAAGAGAAAACACTTAACCAACTTAGCGTGATGGACGGAGAAGGTTAAGTACATATCGGGTTGGTGGGTAATATTAGTAAATATAGGCCGGTAAACTTAACCAATAGGAAACCCTGGTAACGGGGACCCATTTCAGCAGTAACCAAATTAGGTATCATGGTACCCTGAAACTAGGCAGGGTGGAGCACGATTACTGGGCTGATTGTAAGCGGTCAAAGCGACGGCAGGTGGTGCACAGTGTGGTTCTAACGGAGTGCGGGCATGCACGCAACTTCGGAGCAAAAAAACAGGGCACTGGAGGGCACTAGTAGTATACCCTATGCATTCTAGAATTGTGTCGGGCCGCCACCATGGGACTGGATACACCCCATGGTGGGACCAGCATAGGTATCTACAATCATTGAGGGCCGTATGATACACGTAGGTAGCATAATCCCTAGGTTGGACCTAGGTGGCATAAACCCTAAATTCGAGAAGCGTTCAATAGGTAGCATAATCCCTAGGTTTGACCTAGGTGGCATAAATCCTAGTTGAATCTAGGAAGCACTCGATAGAAGACCCTAGATTAGATCTAGGTAATAAATAATAGATGTACACGTGAAAGCAACCATAATTTCGGGAATCGGGATCACGTTATGATTTTATCATTTTATATAGATTACTCGTTGGGACACTAGTTAGGTGGTGCAGAGAAAATAAATAGCATTTTAATGGTGAAGCAGAGAAATCTTGCGATGCTTGATAGAAATATTGTGAAACTATACTTAGTTCATCTTGAATGGGAGCCTTGCAATGTTATACATGACAGAAATCCTATGATGTTATTCTTAGTTATCGTGCCTGTAGCTTATCTTGTCATCATGCTTATGTTTACTTTCAGTTTATTCATGCCATTTTATCTTTACCTATTTTTATGCTGAAAGTCACGAGGACTTACTCAGTCTTTATGACTGACCCGTTTTGTTCGCCTCTTTTTCTTCCGTTCCCCCCCCCCCCCCAGGTTCGCAGGGTGGGAATACGGCTTAGTTCGGATCTTACCAAGCTCCAAGGCTCTTTCATGTACTTCTTGGATTTCTCTTGGCTATGGCTTGCTTTGCTTTATTGGGGAATACTACAATTTATTTTTATGCTTCTTTGTTTTTGAGAAAGATGGACATTTTAGCTATGTAATTGGGTATTGGAAGTTGATGGGCTTTTATTGTACACAATTATATTTAATAAATGATTTGAAGTACTTTTACTTTACTTTCCGCTGTTTTATATATGTCTGTCTTGTAATATTTCTGTTCCAGTACCCATAATACTCCATTGAAGTTAAGGCATTCCCTTTGTGAGTGACCTTAACGGATGTGGGGTGTTACATTTGGTATCAGAGCAGAAGGTTACCAGACTGGGCAAAAGATTTAAAAAATCTTATGAACTAGTTTTCAAAACATTTACAAAGAAGCAATTTTTCGAAATTTTTTTTTTTTGATTAAAAGGCATATTCCCCAAAGCCATATGCACTATCTTTTGATTCTCTCTTGAAATCTCTTCTCTCTCTTTTCACCACTGTTTCATAGGCATTCGACATATGTCGGAAGGCAAAGAAGTACCCAACCTCCATCTGTAACCGCAGTAGTTCCATCTGCGTCAAATCTTATTTCATGCTTTGTAGAGTTGCCGTGCGATGGAGGTAGCTTCCGAGAAAACTTGTCAACAAGCTATACAAGGATAGTAAGAACAAAAAGAACACAAGCCTAATGATGAGAAACTTGTTGAAATGGCTTAATCCACGAAGGAGGAAAAAGGTGAAAGGAAAGAGGCCAAAGTGAGAGAATAATAAAACCCATGACAAGAGAGAGTATCTTTTGTATGGTAAAAAGGGACATGTAGTTAAGTATTAAAGGACAAGGACAAGGGCAAAGAACAAGATCGTCGAGAGGGCAATTGTATGCTCTCACTACTAGCATACCTAAGAGAGGTGGTAACGTTTCTGTTAAAGGTTCATCTTTTCTTTTCTATCATCCCACTAGAACTTTGTTTTCGTACATCGCATCCTTTTAATTATGCTTCAATAGTTGAAGTCTCTGCACCTTAGTACTAGTGTAGTAGAGGATCCCGTTTTTGTCTCCAATTCTGTTGGGGAATCGGCTCATTTATTCATGACTTGTTTGGATTTGAGAAGGTTTATGCTAAGTGTTGAGTTTAGAAGTAAAGCTTATGTTTTTGGGCAATGGGTTGATTCTAGGGATGGAGTGGTTGTCCAGAAATGATACCATTCTCGAGTATGAAAAGAGGTTAGTTGGACTCTTGACTTGCCCCGTTAATGCCCTCGTAGTCTAGTGTAACCCTTAGCGTTCTGCCATGCTAAGTTACCTAGAATCTCTTAATATATTTATTGATCCGCTTGAGTAGTGTTCGCCACTAAGGCGGATGGTTCATCTCATTTATGCATGAGTTATAGAAAATCACCTTATTGAGTACACTTGGCAACATGGTTGACATCTGTTTATTTGCAAGAGATAATTCTTCTGCGTGGAATACCCTATAAACGAGATCCAAGATTCACAAATGAATTTTGGAGAGCTTGCATGAAACCATGAGTACGCAGTTATGTTTAAGCCGAGTATACAAGAAAAAGAATACATGAAAGTGGAACGAGAGGCGACAGTGGAATGAGTTCCAACTCATATTTTGGAAACAAGAATTAAGAAGCTACGAAATTGTGAAGTTAAAGACGGTGAAAGCACAATGGAGTTAAGCTCAAGGAAATGCAACTCAGAAGATTGAAGACTAGATGCGTGCATCATATCTCTTTTTAAGAGTATATCCTTGATCCCTCTTTTCCTGTAGAGCTTATTTGCATGCAATCTTTTAAGCATATCCTCTCGGTCCTATTCTCCATCCTATTTCTGTTAGGGAGTATGACTCATCTGTTAGTAATACATGTTGGGGCTTGAGGGTGTCCGTTGGGTTGACTAAACTTTTTGGGTTTTATAGGATATGGGTTGGTCTTAGGAAGGGATTTCTTGTGACCAAAAAGGAGTCCGTCATGCTTAGTTTCGTAGGAACATATATTTATTGGTTGGGTTGAGTAATTCTTTGGGTGTCGGTCTGATATTGATTTCGGTCTTCGGGGCTGATGCTTAGGGAGTTCTTCTCCTAATCAGTATATATATGGCGTAGATTTCCAGTTTTGACATTGCCTAATGGGCACAAAGTTTTTACTTGCTTCTATCATTCGACTATATCTTTGGATAGGAACAATTGGGTGTAACCATGTGTTTGAGACATGTTATGATTGATGGTTGCAAGTGGTTGCAAGCGGTTGCTAGTGGTTGCTCGTGGATGCATATACACGCACCTTAGATGCTAGATCGGCTACGTCACCTTTCATATTGCATATGCATGAGTGTTTATACTTGTTTACGGATGAAATTAAATGTGTTATCATGTGGATGTTGCATATGGATGGATGTTTGTGCACACGTATAGTGTTTATGTGGCTAGGACTATTCGCATACATGTTGGACTCGTGGCACAAAAATATATTTTGCATTAGAAAGATCAATCTGGCCTGATCATTTGCATTAGATAAGGAACATATACACACACTTTCTGCATATGTTCATACAGCATTAGAATTCTCTTAAGGACAATGGATGCCTGTGATTGATGATTGAGTAGATGGATGATTGGATGGTAGGACACATTCTTCTTAACTTGAAGATTTCGGGGACGAAATACTTTAAGGAGAGGAGAATGTAACAACCCGAATTTTGATAACATGTTAAAACAAGAAATCAAGGCAGAATAAAATTTAAAATAAGAATCGAGGAAAACAGGTTGTGCCATTGCGTTCGTCTCGGAATTCTACATGAAATAGCGTCCGAGTTTTCGAAAATCGGAGTACGGATGAAGAAGTTATGGCCTTCAGAATATTCAACAGATTTCAGGCAGCACTAGACCAAGGGGTCGACCATAGGGTCGACCTACCCCTCCCCCCTCCCCCCAGGTCGACCATAGGGTCGACCTACCCTCCAGGTCGACCATAGTGTCGACCTCCACCCCCTACAGGTCGACCTGGTCGGCCTGTTTTGACCATGAACCCATTTTTTAAGCCTGAGACATGTTTTGATGGTCCGGATTGATTCTAGGGTTAATCCAAGGGCCTAAACTAGTTGCTACACCTATAAAAACACCCTTAGACCTAACCTAATTCATATCAAATCATTCTTACACCATTGTGCTGCTAAAATACCTCTTGAACCATGGCCGTCTTCTCCAAATCAAAGTACAAACATTCAAACTCAAATCAATTCAAAGAACAAGGCTTCTACAATGATTCAAGAGACTAAATCAACAACGCCGCGACACTTTTACAACAAATTCAGTTCTTAATTCATTAGCCATGCTTTGTAAGTTTTAGTTATTTTCCGATTAAAATATTTAAATATAATATGGGCATGTGATGAAGTGAAATTGGATTTAAGTATGTTTATCGCTCTATTTCTGTTGCTTCTTGGATCTTGAGTATTGAGACTTGTCTATCTTTATTCCCATGTCTAGTTTATGATCTATTCAGCCTATTGTAAATCATTTTTCTTGATTTATATTGATATTATTACCAAGTTGTAATCTTCATGCCTATGATGATGTTTTTCTCTCTGATTTGATTTTTATGCAAAATTCTACCATCCCCTATTTATTTTCTTTTGATGAACCTAGGTCAATTTCGGAACTAAGGCCTAAACTACGATATATGTGCGATGGTATACGGGGGGAAATATTGGAATATTGCCTAGTGGAATATATGTGTTTGGTGGAATTGAAGGCATAACATAAAAATTGGATATCTGTGTATTACTACCATTAACATGAAATTGGATATTTGGGTATTGTCGATATAATTGAAATTGCAAGTTTGGGCATACATGAATTGGCATGTAAATTAAATCAAGAGTTTGGGACTATGTAAATTAAATCAAAAGATTGGGCTTATGTTAATTAGGCATATGTAGAATTGGAAATTTGAACATGAAAGCGATTGTAATAAAAATATTATAGTTTGGGATAACTACATCATGAATCATGATTTGGGTTTATTTGGGCATGATTCACGCAATTTTGGCTAGAACTTGATATGGGTAAAATGGCATAAACTTGGCGTACATGTAAATAGGCAAGAATTGGACGTATGTAAACCGACTAGAATTGGGTACATATATAAATTGGCATGTAATCTAGAACTTGGGCATATGATAATTATGTAAGATTTGGAGTTGAAACATATATGATAATTTATGACTTGCTAGAGGTTTAATATGAACGCGCCTAAGTGGGGTTTTGGGTAGTTGGCATGTATTGTACATAAAAGGCTATAACTTGGCATAACCTTATAGTGAATTACGATAATAATTTGGGAATACGTTGTGGGGCAAAAACGTGAATTTGAACTTGATAATTGGCATATAACTGGAAATATGAACGTGGTTGGACTATGAACATTTCTATATGTTAAACACATGAACTGATATTGGGGTTTTGGGTGGAATACGACCACTAATGAACCTTTGACACGAGGTTAGACTCAGTTTGTGGTGTAAATCTACCCGGAACCGCCCAGCAAATCCAGTAGCCACAAAGTGTCAGTTTAATGTGAGAGGTCGAAAGCCAAATTGTAGGCGTAACGGTTTAAGACACGAGGTTAGACCCAGTTTATGGTGTAAATCTTCCCGAAATAGCTCGACAAATCCAGTGGCCACAAATGGCACGGTCTAATGTGAGAGGTCATGATTCGTTCGTCATAATGAATGAATTAAGGAATACTAACCATAATAAGACGTTGGTTTGGTAAGAGGGTTAGGTGGGATGATAAGGAAATTTGACATGTAAATGTGGACCTAACCGGTATAAGTTAAGAACATGTAAAACTTATAAATGTAGGCTCAACCAATATGATATGAATGGGTGGGTTAAGTAACATGGCTAGGCTAAGGACACTTAACCGTTATAACCTGACTAGCGGATGGGTTGGGCTAACTTGAATAGGTTGATAACACCCAATCGATATAACCTGATTCGTGGTAGGGTTAAGTGAACACACGAGTGTAACACTTAACCATTATAATATGACTGGTGGATGGGGTTAAGTTAACATGCACTTAACCAATATAACGTGATGCGTGGTAAGGTTAAGTAACAACAGAGGGTAACACTTAACCGTCACAACATGATAAGTAGGTGGGCTAAGTCAACGTACACTTAACCAATATGACATGACATGCGGTGGGGTTAAGTTAACACAAGGGAGAACGCTTAGCCGGTATAACAAGAATTGTGGTAGGGTTAAGTAACACAAGGAGCAGCACTTAACCGATATAACATGAGGTGTGGCGGGGTTAAGTAAAATAAGAGAAAACACTTAACCAACTTTACGTGATGGATAGAGAAGGTTAAGTACATATCGGGTTGGTGGGTAATATTAGTAAATGTAGGCCCGCAAACTTAACCAGTAGGAAACCCTAGTAACGGGGACCCATTTCAGCAGTAACCCAAATTATGTATCAGGGTACCCTGAAACTAGGCAGGGTGGGGCAGGATTACTGGGCTGACTGTAAGTGGTCAAAGTGACGGCAAGTGGTGCACAGTGTGGTTCTAACGGAGTGTGGGCGTGCACGCAACTCTACAGCAGAAAAACAGGGCACTGGAGGGCACCAGTAGTATACCTAATGCATTCTAGAATTGTGTCGGACTGCCACCATGGGACTGGATACACCCCCATGGTGGGACCATCATAGGTATCTACAATCTTTGGGGCCGTATGATACACGTAGGTAGCATAATCCCTAGTTTGGACCTAGGTAGCATAAACCCTGAATCTGAGAAGCGTTCAATAGGTAGCATAATCCCTAGGTTGGACCTAGGTGGCATAAATCTTGGTTAAATCTAGGAAGCGTTCGATAGAAGACCTATATTAGATCTAGGTAATAAATAATAGATGTACACGTGAAAGCAACTGTAATTTCGGGAATCGGGATCACGTTATGATTTTATCATTTTATATAGATTACTAGTTGGGACACTAGTTAGGTGGTGTAGAGCAAATAGATAGCATTTTAATGGTGAAGCAGAGAAATCTTGCGATGCTTGATAGAAATCTTGCGAAACATTACTTAGTTCATCTTGAATGGGAACAATGCAATGTTACACATGACAGATTCCTATGATGTTATTCTTAGTTATCGTGCCTGTAGCTTATCTTGTCATCATGCTTATGTTTACTTTCAGTTTATTCATGCCATGTTATCTTTACCTATTTTTATGCTGAAAGTCACTAGGACTTACTCAGTCTTTATGACTGACCCATTTTTTTCGCCTCTTTTTCTTCCTTTCACCACCCAAAGGTTCGCAGGGTGGGAATACAGCTTAGTTCGGATCTTACCATGCTCCAAGGCTCTTTCATGTACTGCTTGGATTTCTCTTGGCTATGACTTGCTTTGCTTTATTGGGGAATACTACAATTTATTTTTATGCTTCTTTTTTTTTGAGCAAGACGGATATTTTAGCTATGTAATTGGGTATTGGAAGTTGATGGGCTTTTATTATAAACAATTATATTTAATAAATGATTTGAAGTACTTTTACTTTAGTTTCCGCTGTTTTATATATGTCTGTCTTGTAATATTTCTGTTCCAGTACTCATAATACTCCATTGAAGTTATGGCATTCCCTTTGTGAGTGACCTTAATGGATGTGGGGTGTTACAATTGATTTTAGTTGAAATAATAAGAATTTCATTTTTCACTGTCTTAGTTGAAATAAGTACAAGACATCATTTTGGTTAGTGAATAAAAAGAGGACAAACTTGAAAAGTAATCATTTTATTTACGTTTACATTTACATTCATTTGTAGAATAAAAAGAACAGCTTTATTTAAATTTCCCCTTTAGTAATTAAAACGAATGTATGTATAGGGAACACACTTTATTTACATTTCCCTTTGTATATAAAAAGACCAAAATTGGATGACATATCTTATTCACATTTATTATGCGAATAAATTGAACAACATTAGCGACGAAATTTTATCCACATTTCTAATGTAAATAAAATGAACAATTTAGTGATAAAACTTTATTTACAATTTCTATGTAAATAGGATGAACACATTGATAGTGAGAACTTTTATTTATATTTTCTAGGTAAATAAAATGAATATATTTATAGCGACGACCTTTATTTACTCTTTCTTCTGTAAATAAGAAGTATAACTTAGCAAGGACATTTATGTACATTTTCTTCTGTAGAAAAATAAATAAAGAGTAACATTTATTTACATGTAGTGTAAATAAATAGGAAATATAAAAAGGTTACGTCTTTCTTAGTGTAAATAAGAATTAAGAAAATTTATTTTTTTAATGTAAATATAACTTAAGAAAATAAACGGTCTTTTGTTTGTGATCTCTAACACAAATATAACATAGAAAATAAAATTCCCTTTTTATTTGCATTCCACAATGCAAATATGACATGGAAATAAAAGTGCATCTTTTTATTTATGTTTTCAATGTAAAAAAAAGGAATTGAAGAATTTACATTTTCAATGTAAATAAAGGAAATAAAGGAATTTACACTTTATATGTAAATTAAAAAAAGGTTTGATAGGAATGCACATTTTATATAAGATAAAAGAATGATTCGGAATATACATTTTCCAATGTAAGTAGGATATAAAATAAAAGTCGCATTTATAATGTAAAAAGAAAAGTTTACATTTTTAATGTAAATAAGATTAAAAAGATGAAAGTTACATTTTTAATGTAAAAGGAAAAGTTTACAATTTTAATGTGAATAAGAGATGGAGAACTTTACATTTTCATGTAATTAGAACTTAAAGAGGAAGATTTACATTTTAATCAATTGAATTTTTATTAAAAAGGAAAACGGTATGAAATTTACATATTCATGCAAAAAAAATAAAAATTTCAGTAAAGATTAAAAGATATGAAATTTACATTTTCATGTGTAAAGATTAAAGCAAGAATATCATTTTTCTTGTAAAGTAAAGAATGACACAAAATAATCATTTTTGTTGAATTAGAAATAACGCACAATAATTTGCATGGTTGTGTAGATTGAAAATAAAAAATTATACATTGCCTGTATAGGTTGTGTATGTGAATTAAAATTAACATTATTGTGTGTTATGTTATATATCTTTGCTTGTCATGATTACCGCAATAATGAAATGGCCGAAGAAATTGTTTGTATATATATAATTATATATATAAACAAATTTTAATTGAACAAATAGAGCGTGGTAGTTCACTTTATAGAATTGTACTTTTAGTTGATTATACTGAAATATCCGACTGTTGAATTTTCCCAAATTTGTAACCGTTAGGTTGGCCTTGGGAAGATCTTTCCAATGATATGAATTATGTTAAATTCCAACGGTTAGATTTAGAGAAATGTGTAAAAAAAATTGGGTGAAAACAGCGCCAGGGTCGCCTATTGACTGGAAGCGTCGTTAAATGGAATTTAATTATTTTTATATAAATAAAAATAAAGATTGATTGTTATAAATTACTAATAACGATATGAAATGATTTCCAACTTATATATATGCGATAATTATTTGGAAAGTCCGAGTCTATCTCATTCCAAATAATTTAAGCGATGTTTAAAATTCAAGTTTTGATGATGACGTAGAAGACCGACGATCTTCATATCGAATGGACGACGGCTCCTGATGCCCGTGATTGGAGTAGCTATTTTGAAATGGCTACAGTGGTGGCCGTCCGGACGTAGTGTTGATTTATACGGATTTGGCTTTCGCTCAGACCCAGAGCATAAGCTTATAAATGTAATGTGTGTCTGACGTTGAATTTTTTTCTATGTAAATTGATTTCTATTAATATACGACCGTTGGCGGTGGAGAATTTATTCTCTTGCTCAACACCCTTAGAGTTTGTGTATTAATAGTTATCAATCGCATGGCGTGAATTGTCAACGAGGCATGCTAAGATGAAGATGATCAATGCTTTGTTGAAAAGCAGGCCTTGTGGTTATAATGTTACTTCGCGAGCCTCACAACCCGTTTGAGTCTAAAACAGGAGAAGGGAACACAGGGAGAGCAGCACATATCTTTCTAGCTTGAAGTGTGGTTGGTGCTTAAACTGGCTGATATTTACTTATGTGGATGATGGAATGTGGCGTGCCCCGGATGATAGGTCCTATAGGATAGGGAAACGTGTGTTCAGGAATTGCCAATCCACGAAGCTGTATGTGTGGCCGGCCCTGCAGCTATCCAAGGGTTCACTGCAGGGGATCCTGAAGCATTAGCTAGAGTGTCTCGAATCGGTAAGGAGCTCCTCCCTAGCCTTGACTCATGATGGAAACCCAGTTTCCAATACGACCTCACGCGGATTTGATTGTATTACTAGTAAGGAAGCATAGTATTATGGTATCTATGTGTCCTAGGATTGATACATTATGATTGAACTGTTTTTGAAAACTTATATACACTAATAATACTATCAAATTCGTTTTTATCGTACCAAGCATGTTTAATCACCATAAGGCAAAACCCTATCCTTTGGTTTGCGTTGGATTGTGTGATGGGACTTGGGTCTTATGGTGATTCCATTTTTCTCAAAAGCATAGGGTTGTTTTATGATTACTTACTCTTTGTTTTGTCACTTCAAGTTATGCACGACAATCCATTGGAATAAATCTATTCCGCGTTAGCGGCATGGTCCATGGATTTGCCTTATTACTTTTAGTTAAATTAGTTAAGAATTCTCACACCAGTCCCATGACTGACCCGTTGTTTGTTTCCACCTTTGCAAACTCGGGTGCCCTCTTTTCCACACAGGCAGTCGAGTAGTTTCTCTACAGGTTCTCACTTCGAGCAGGATTCTGGATTGAAGCTTAAAGCTATGTCCAGAGCATAGTTGTCATCTACTGCCTTAGTTATTTTATTTCCGCTGCACTGTATTGTATTTATTGTAATTTACCTTCCGCTGTAATTTTATTCAATATACTCTGATATGCTCTGTACTCTGATGTAACATTATTGTAATGTTTATAAAAGTCTGTTGTTGTTTTGATGTTGTTGTATTCCCAAAGTTAACGTACTCGGGTTTTGAACGGTCTTGGTCGATTTTGCGATCGATCGGGTCGGGCGAAATGCGTGTCATTACAGTTGGTATCAGAGCTTTGGTTAGCTCAAATCTTTGGGGTACAACTCATTAGAACGGAACAAAAGACTCATCAGAGATTGGATTGTTAATATCCAATAAGAATACTCATTAGAGATCGGATCAGTAGTGTCGTAGAATGAGAAAACTCATTAGAGATGGGGTTAGTAATGCCCTAGAATGAGTTGAGAGTAACAAGCCTATAATATGCGTATTTGTAATTATAATCTATTTTAGAAAATGTGAATCTTGAATATATAAAAGTTATATATTTCAAAGTTAATCAACAAATAAAATTATTGAAATCAATAAAAGAGAGAAATATGGGTTAATTAATTAAGCACTTTTTAGCTTCGTTCCTTTTCGAGGACGAAAAGTTTTTAAGTAGGGGAGACTGTAACTACCCTGAATTTTGGGGTAAATTTAAAAATTTATTTTAAGTAATTTTAATGGGTTTTGATATTTAAAATAATTTGTTTTAAAATAATAATGATTAAAAATTGATTTAAATCGAAGTTAGGATGAATAATTTAATTTTAATTATAAAAGGAGTTTGAAATAACGCGGTAGTTTGAAAAGTCAAACTTGAACTTTAACTAACCGTAAAAGATGAAAAATTCAACGGATTTTAGTGAAACCAAAAATATTAGAATCTATTTAAAAATATCTTTCCAACAAATCCGAAAAATCGAAATTTCATAGCGGGAATCAAAAGTTATGTCAAAATTAAAATTTAGAAAGGTCTTTATGAAATATATAAAGGTCAAAAACACTACCTTTTGCATACGAAGGAATTTGAACTCGAAACCACTTCCATTGAGTTCAGAATGACGTTTCTGCGTTGAAAAAGTATAAACACTTATATATTTCGAGTTTCGGAAATTATTTGATTAAAATTGTATTTTTAATATTTAATATATACACCTTGAAAAAGGCCATTTTTCAAACGAGCTCAGAATTGAATGAAATTAGTTTTGTTAGGACCGTATCGTCATAACAAAGCCAAATATATTTTTTCTGTAATTTTTAGAGTCAGCATGTGACCCTGGTAATTTAAAATGTATGCTTGAATTTATTAATTAATTAACTTATATTTTAAATTAAAGAAAAACATATCGTAGCAGACGAATTGGGTTACGAAACATATTCCATTGCTTTCGGGATGGGGGTTATTAGCTTCGGGCGACACTCGTTGGGTTTGATTTGGAGTTCGTGGCATTAAACAAGAATTTTTCGAATTAAATGAATTATTAAATTATAAAATACCATAGTATACAGTATAAATACATGGGCAAATACCATACATCCCTAATACCCTAGTGGAGCAGCCCTCATCTCAATTCCATGGACAAAAAGCTCCTAAGCAAATTCGTTAATCTCTCCCATTATGATTCGAGTTTAATCACAAACTCAAAACAAAACGAAAGTACTCCTCACGAGCTTCCAGTTCATACGGTGATGATATCCTCTGACGAACCCTGGCCATCGGAATTCGTCCAAGAAGACGGCGCGTTGGTGGGCGGTTTCTGGGTGGATGGGGCCGGCGAGTTCGACGCGGGTGGTGGCGCAAGGAGGTGGCGTGTGGGTGGTCGGCGTGGCACTCTCTGATCGAGGATCAGCGCCTCGGTTTTTGTGTAATTTCGAACCCTAAATTCTAGAGCATGGGTTCAGTGGTATCGGCCAAGATCTATAGAAGAGGAAGATGCTTTGCAGAAGGGGATTAAGGTTAAAACAATTTAAAACCTTAATTACTTTAATATATTATTTAATTAAAATTTGTCCAATGTTAAAAATGGCATAACTTATCCAAACATAAATGAAATCGAAAGAAACGAAGTGCGTTAGGATCGGCTTTCTGAACTCTACAACTAGGGATAAACCAGAACTGTAACGGAGCTGATGAAATTTTGACCAAATTTAAGATCTGAATTAAAAGCTCGGTGAGATTTCTACTTTAAATTAATTATTTATTTCAAATGAGAAATTTATATTTATTTTATGTTCATGATTGTATATATAATTATTTCAGTGCTGATCTGTTCTGTGATGACAATTGCTGAGTTATATTGTTGTATGATTGTGATGTATCGTTGGATTGATTTGTGTGTCACATGTTTGATAAATTTAGTTTCACAATAAAATCCTATTTTTATTGTATATATCACATTAGAATAAAGAAATTATTTTGTTAAATAAAATCTCCTTCGTTTGTTACATTAGAATATAGGAATTGTTTTGATAAATAAAATCTCTTTTATTTACCATATTAGAGTATAGAGGTTGATTAACAAATAAAATCCCTTTTATTTGTTATTGGAACACATAGAAAATATCGACATATAAAATATTCTTTTATATGACATTAAAATACTTAGAGAAAATGTTTGCGTATAAAATATCCTTTTATATGTTATTAGAATGTATAGAAAAATATAAACAAATAAAAGTATTCTTTTATTTGTTGTTAGAACACATAGAAATGTGTAAAACAATAAAATACCCTTTTTATGTTATTCTAGAATTGAAAACAAAATTTATTCTTTTATTTGCATTCACCAATGCAAATATATATTGACAACAAAATTTATTCTTTTGTTTGCATTCACCAATGTAAATATATATTGAGAATGAAATTTGTTCTTTTATTTACATTCACCAATGCAAATATATATTAAAAATAAAACTTGTTCTTTTATTTGTATTTACAGATAAAATATATATATATATATATATATATAAAACTAAAAAAACATTTATATAGAAAAATGAATTTATATTTGATTTTACAATTTTTTTGTGTAAATGTGACATCAACATTGATTTTTGTTAAAAAGAGAGGAATGACATTAACATTGATTTTTAGTTGAAATAATAAAAATTTCATTTTTCACTGTCTTAGTTGAAATAAGTACAAGACGTCATTTTGGTTAGTGAATAAAAAGAGGACAAACCAGAAAAATAATCATTTTATTTACATTTACATTCATTTGTAGAATAAAAAGAACAGCTTTATTTACATTTCCCCTTTTGTAATTAAAATGAATATATGTATAGTGAACACACTTTATTTACATTTCCCTTTGTATATAAAGAGACCAAAATTGGATGACATATTTTATTCACATTTATTATGCGAATAAATTGAACAACTTTAGCGACGAAATTTTATCTACATTTCTTATGTAAATAAAATGAACAATTTAGTGATAAAACTTTATTTACAATTACTATGTAAATAGGATGAACACATTGATAGTGAGAACTTTTATTTATATTTTCTAGGTAAATAAAATGAACGTATTTATAGCGGCGACCTTTATTTACACTTTCTTCTGTAAATAAGAAGAATAACTTAGCAAGGACATTTATGTACATTTTCTTTTATAGAAAAAAAATAAAGAGTTTCATTTATTACATGTAGTGTACATTAATAGGAAATATAAAAAGATTACATCTTTCTTAGTGTAAATAAGAATTAAGAAAAGTTATTTTTTTAATGTAAATATAACTTAGGAAAATAAACGGTCTTTTGTTTGTGATCTCTAACACAAATATAACATAGAAAATAAAATTCCCTTTTTATTTGCATTCCACAATGCAAATATGACATGGAAATAAAAGTGTATCTTTTTATTTATGTTTTCAATGTAAAAAAAGGAATTGAAGAATTTACATTTTCAATGTAAATAAAGGAAATAAAGGAATTTACACTTTATATGTAAATAAAAAATAGGTTTGATAGGAATGTACATTTTATATAAGATAAAAGAATGATTAGGAATATACAGTTTCCAATGTAAGTAGGATATAAAATAAAAGTTACATTTTTAATGTAAAAAGAAAGTTTACATTTTTAATGTAAATAAGATTTGTTAGATCAAAATTTGGACCTAACACCCAAATCATTCTGATTCTTATAGAGTTTTAACTAAAGAATGAAGAAAAAGAAGAAAACACACAGAATTTATAGTGGTTCGGCGTTAACAAGCCTACGTCCACTTTATATGTTATTGATTATACTTTAAATGCTGGTACAATCAATGATTTCTAATAGATCTAAATTTGGACCTAACACCCAAATCGTTCTGATTCTTATAGAGTTTTAACTGAAGAATGAAGAAAAAGAAGATAACACACAGAATTCATAGTGGTTCGGCGTTAAACAAGCCTACGTCCACTTTATATTTTATTGATTATACTTTAAATGCTGGTACAATCAATGATTTCTCTCTAGCTCACTTTTACAATTGTGATTTCTCTCAGTAATCTAGTAATTAAACTGATAAGAAATGGTAGTATGAGAATAATGGCGGAATCAGCCCTCAATATTGCCAAAAGGATCCCAAAAAATGCCAAGCTCCGGGCTATTTATAGCTGATCTTTAAAAATGTTAGATCAAAATTTGGACCTAACACCCAAATCGTTCTGATTCTTATAGAGTTTTAACAGAAGTATGAAGAAAAAGAAGATAACACACAGAATTTATAGTGGTTCGGCGTTAACAAGCCTACGTCCACTTTTTATGTTATTGATTATACTTTAAATGCTGGTACAATCAATGATTTCTCCCTAGCTCACTTTTACATTTGTGATTTTTCTCAGTAATCTAGTAATAAAACTGATAAGAAATGGTAGTATGACAATAATGGCGGAATCAGTCCTCAATATTGCCAAAAGGATCCCAAAAAATGCCAAGCTCCGGGCTATTTATAGCTGATCTTGTCAGGCGGATCGTGGTCACACGTGGCACGAATCCCGAGAACATCGGATCGCATCGCAGCCGATGAAGAAATAGTCAAATTAGCCGTTACGGACAGGTGACGCGATCCCCTTGAAGATCGGATCGAGCAAATGGGGAGAATCGGTCAAAATGACGGTTGGGGGCATGTGTCGCTGGATCCGTGCATCTCGGATCGCCGAAGACTAGCTCGTGCTTGAACGGGTCAGGGTCTTCGCCGTGCATCAGGGGATCGGATCAGTCTATACTGGGCAACAATGTTTGTACGGATCGAGTCGCACAGAGGTGGTCGTTTCGCTGATGCAATGGGGGCGATCCGATGGTGCGATCCGTTCCTTCATGTACTTAGGGAATGTAGTTTCATACTTTCTTCTTATGAATGAACCTGGGTGGGTTGGTCAAAAAGCTAGCCAACATTTTGCCCCCTCGAAGTATGTTTTAACGATGATGGAACATGCTTCGAAGCTATAAAATCGTCTTTTCACAACGAGACGCAAATCAGTGAACAATTCCTTTTCTGGGATCTTTCGGAGTCTTCATCACTGAATCTGTCGGTCATTTATCGATTCGGATCGCATGCACGAGTCGTGGTCTGTTAGCGAGTCATTCGCCTCGTTTTTTGGTGAGCACTTGGGCCTTTTCACGGAACGGAACGAGATGGGCTTCTCTTCGAGACGTGGTGGGCTTTTGGTTCGCGGACCGTCTATTTTCGTGGATCGAATAAGACAAAAAAGGGGAGACAAACGGTCGCCCTTTTGCCTATATATGTCGACCCTCCTCTCCACTTTCTTCCTTCTTCTCGCTTTTGTATCGTATCGCCAGCTCCATTGAGGAAAAACCTTATTTTCGATTTCCAAATTCTTGCTCGATTTCGAACTTTAAAAAGGTAACTAGACAATTTCTCTTGAATTTCTACCGTGTTCGCACTAGTTTAGAGAGCATGGACAACGGGATTTTATAAGATTTGGTGAGAGTGGACCTGGGCGTGCCTGGTGCGAAGAGGAAAGCTGAGGAGGGAGAAGGAAGGGATGACCAAGTCGGTTCGTGGGCAAGGTCGGAGTTCGGAGGCGAGACGAGGGGAGAGGGTACTGAACTGGAATGTTGATTTGGGTAGCGGATCAGATCGCAGAAATGACAAGGCTTCGACTCGTATGAGTGTCGTTTCGCGGAGATATTAGAGCTTCGGATCGTGGAGGATGGGGGCGATGCGGATCGCCAAGAAGCCATCGCGTTCCGTTCAGGATGAGTTGGTGCGCCTCACGGTTCGAAGCTTTTCCCTGTTCTAATACCCCTACGCGTACCGAGTCCTTTACCACGATCCGTCCACTCTTCGCGATCCGATCCTGTCTTGCGATCCGATTGCTGACTGAATAATATGATGCGACTTTAACAAATCGATGAATAGTTAGGTTAGAGCCCTTGATACGAACATTCCAGATCGAACAACTGCATAATCTATCAATCGAACGATGACCAATGTCTGGATGATTTTATTGACCCTTGTACTTTTCTTTAATGCATGCACAAGCACACACACTGGCACCTACAGACACGGGCGACGGGTAGTTTTAATCTCATTTTTCATGTTTTCTCGCCTAACAGTAATGTCGGATAATCAATCTTCTTCAAGATCCGTTATAGAAACGGAGTCCGAGGTTCCTGAGCAATAAAACCCCGAGGTGCCTCCAATTAACCTAGGAGGTGAAGATTCTGGATCTGAATACGAGGCAACGGAATCGGATCCGTCTGAAAGTACTTCATCTAGTGAAGAGTCTGAGATAGAAAGGCGAGCTCCCGACGAGATTCCTGGCGCGCTCGAGATAGAGAAATTTTCTAATTCTTTAGCATCTAAACTCTATGACATAAAGCTTAAAAGAATCTGCCTGAGACACGGGATTCCTTGGGATGATGTGAGGACACCCGATAACGAAGATAGACCCCACTTAGCTCCGGAAGGGTATATGGCAGTCAGCCGAACCATGTGCTTGGTAGGTGCTATTCCTCCGTTTCCTCCAATTGTCATAGAGACCTTAAAACGACTGGGTATCGCTCCGATGCAGCTTCATCCTAATACCTACGCATCTCTATACACCCTATATATTGCATACGCGTAGATCCTACATACCGAACTCACATTTAGAGATTTAACATTCTTCTTTCTTTTCAAGCATCACTCCTCGGCTACCCCAAATTTCTCTTTCTTTGAATCGGTGGCGAATAGGAAGGTTCTGTATGACGAATACAACAATATAGGGGATCCTAAGTGTGACGATCCCAAAACCCCATGACACGGTGTTAAGGATAATCATTGGAATATAACACATTAATCATCATTCGCAGATCACAGAAAATAGCATAAACAGAAAATAGAATAATTTACACACATATGACTGCGGAATCATATAGATATCATCACATCAGAGAAGCACAGTACATGATACAACTTAGTGCATAATGATACATAATCAGTCACCATCGCCAGAGGCGGAATCATACATAAAGAGTACTCAAAATAAATATCAGTCTACATCGCCAATGGCGGAATCATAATATAGATACAATAATGGCGGAGAAAATCCAAGTCAGCACGGTGTAGTCAAGCCTCGCCATGAGCCAAAAGGTGCGTCAGAAACCTGTAACTAGGCTGCCCGTGTGAAATGAGGGCACCCGAGTTTGCGAGGTGAAACAAACTACGAGTCAGTCATGGGACTGGTATGAGAAATCTACTCAACTTATTAACAACAATAATAAGGCAAATCAAAGGACCACGCCACTTTCGCGGAATGGGTTTACTCCAATGAGTGCTAGTGCATGAAATAAAATAACGATTAAATCAACGTAATGCTTTTTATAAAATGAAGCCATTATAAGACTCAGGTCCCATCACACAATGCAACGCAAGCCGGAGGATAGAGTTTTTACCTTATAATGGCCAAAGATGCTTCGTACGAATAAAAAAAAAGTGCTTGATATTATTACTAGTGCATATATGTTTCAAAAGCAAATTCAATCATAAATATCAATCCTAGGCGGCATAGCTACCATCTACTATGTCGCCATACTAGTAATACAATCACATCCGCATATTTCATATTGGAAATTGGATTCCTTCATGAGTCGAGGCAAGGGGCAAGCTCCTCTCCGATTCGAGACACTCTAGCAAATGCCTCGGGACCGCACACAGCAATCCCCTGGATCCTCCAAGGCCAGTCCTCTCTTACTTTTGAGGATTGGCAATTCCTGAACACACGTTTCCCGGTCCTTACAGACCTATAATCGAGGCGCCTCGCATCCGAACAACCACACAGGTGAAAAGTAGATATAAATGTCAGGGCTGGGAGGTCACTGACACCACCATAGCTAGAAAGAAACGTCATGCACTCCTTGGGTCCTTCTCCCGTTTTTGACTCATACCGGGGTTTTAGGTTCGCGAATTCACGTTATACACAAAGCTACGTCACACAGACCATGCTTTGATCATCAACCACAAGACTTTGCTTTGCAACAGAAGCCTTGATCATATGCCACTTAGGCGTGCCACACAGGCAATCCAATCCATGCGACTGATTTCTGTCAATACATAACCTCTGAGCTCGTACGTCTCAGAGAAGGGCGTTAAGCAAGAGAATAAATTCTCTGCCGCCAAACAGATATATATTTAACCGAGATCAATCAACACAGAACAAAATCCAATGTCAGACACACAATCCATTTACAAGTCCGTTCTGGGTCTGAACGAAACCGGAGGCACCAATTCCTCGCATATCCGTACAATCAACAGTATGTTTGGACGGCTACTACTTCAATTCCTTCATGGTAACTACTCCAATCACGAGCATCAGTAGCGCCCATCCATCCAATGTGGAAATCGTCGGTCTTCAACCGTCTTCCACTATTCGACTTCTCAACGTCGATCGATTATTTGAAATGAGATGAACTCGGCCTTTTCAAATAACCCACGTATATTTAGATTTTCAAATCAATTAATCACATGGTTAGATTATTCAACATTCACATTTCGGTTATTTAGTTATAATTTTCATGTCAAATACATTCAACCATCACATATCAAGCAAACACTACGAAATTGGTTTATTTCCACTCTATATCGTCTATAGTATTTTATAACGATATATCGCCATTTCTATTTAATTAAAAACGGCTAAATTTAATTAAACGACTTTTCAGGTCGTATCGATGCACTGGCGCTGCTTTTCACTAATTTTGTTCCACACATATATGAAAATCTAATCGTTGGATCTTCACAAATTTTATATCATTAGGAAGGTCATTTCAAAACGAATCCAACGGTTTCAGTTTCGGGAAAATCCGACGGTCGGATCTTCCACACTAGCCATTTGAAGTTACGATTTCAATTTATGAATTGCAGCGTCGTTATTCGATTTAATTTTAATTGTACTTATATTTATATATTTATATACATATAGTCGTTTCTGGCGCTGTTTTTCTTCAGTTTTGAATTAAACATTCCAGACAATCCAACCATCGGATCTTCACAAAGTTGGTGTCGTTGGAAAGATATTTCCAAGGCGAACCCAACGGTTGCGGTTTCGGGAAAATCCAATGGTCGGATTTCCCGCATTAGTCGTTTGAAATCACGGTTTCAAAACACGAACTACACGGCCACGTTTCGCTTTAATTCCATTTATATTTATATGTTTATATAAATATAGTTCATTCAAAAATTCCTATATCGTTTCCACTTCAATTATTTCACTAATGCCTTTAAATTCCGGAAAATTTCGCCATAACCTCCTTTGTACGGGAGGGTCTGCGAAAATTCTCAAATAGCCACACGGGCGTCTCCTATCAAAAAGAAAAAGCCACGCGGCTAGCCAACAGGCTCATAAAATCATCACCCAAACAAAGCGGTAAATGTGTACCTATTTGTCGGGCACAAAATTTTGTTTCTCTTCTCTAGCCCCTTTTCTTTAACATGTTCAATAGATATGCATGTACATATATACAATTTCTATCACTTATCATTTTCCATTCAATTTCATATTTGATTTGCTTTGGTTTAAAAACACCATTCATTCAAATGTTGCATGCGTAGGATAAAATCATATCATTAACTAATTAATGTATATTTCAACTCATGCACGTTTATTTGAACAAGTGGCTATTTTTAACACTTCACATTTCAAAGATGATAATTTTGGCGAACTAAAATATATTTCAACACATGACTTTTTTATTTAGTTCCTATGCATGTTAAAAATAATATTTCTTTCACAAATATTTATTTCAACGTCCGCATATCTTTAGCATATCACACATTTGATAAAAATGATATTTTTATCACTTAACATATTTAATCGACAAATAGATGTTTCAACACTTCATAGTTTCAATAAAAATGTAATTTTTATTGTTCGATCTTTTTTATTCAACACATGAACTTTTCCACTACACACACTTCTAAACAAATGAGCATATCCACACATGGACATTTTATTTATGTTGTTCATATTATAAAGATGGTATTTTTATTGTTGAAACTATTTATATAAGGCGAATATTTTTCATACTTCATATATATGTAAAAATGTGATTTTTATTGTTTAAACACTTCATTCATTCACAAATGAATTTAATTTTCACACAATACTTTTCAACACACAAATATTTCCACACATGGATATATTTTCAACATATGGCTTTAATTTCAACGCATGAAAAATAATTTCAACATATGAAAATAATTCTAACACACAAAGATTATTCAAAATTTCGGCAGCATAACGGCAGGGTAGTTAAAACCGGCACCGTCCCTAGTACGGCTCCTCGCTCTACCTTAAAACCTCGCGGTTTTTGTCAATGGGGATTCATGCATCTAATTCGCACGCAGGCGGCATGTTTATTTTTATTTCCACAAATATTTCCAATTCATTTCAACCACCAATGGGTATTTTTCAACCACAACCAAACAATATCAACCACAAACAATTATTCAACCATTCGTATTTTTCATCCAACATTTCACACCAATTCATCACAATAAATATCGTCCATGGTTTGTGGACGAGGGGAGTATATATATATATATATATAATTGCTATATTTCACTTGCATTTCAACACATATATCAATTATTCTATGCATGTAAAATTCATACTTCGCGTATATAGCTTACACTACGCATGTACATGAGGTATACAACACATATGTAATTTATATTTCGCTAATATAAATTATACACGACATTTTCCATTCAATTTCACGTTAATTTAGATTTCTCACCTTGGTTTTCGGAGCACTAAAAATCGATACGATGTCAGAAAAATCCGCGGCTTCTTCTATTGGGTAGAGAGCTTCCTTGCGGTCCCGATGTTTCCTGTTTCATCGAATTTCGTCAACACACCAAAAAGATATGATTTTTCAAAGTGTAAAGATCAGAGAAAAATTCACTTTCACGAAGCTTCAAAACTAGGTTTATAGTTTTCGCGAAATCAGTGGCACGTGGGGATGATCGGGGGTGCTGACGTGGAAGAGGGAAGAGAGAGCTTCACGTCGCTGGTGGTTTGAGGGGGTGCGGTGGCAGATCGGAGCGGCGGCGGCGCTGGGAAGGTCGGGTCTTCCTGGCCTCGATTCAGGCGGAGGTGGCGACGAGGGTGGCGATGCTGGGGTCGGATTTGAAGAGGGGACTGAGACGCGTCGAATGGTGGCGGTGGCGAAGTCTGGAAGCGACTGTGGCGGCGACGGCGGAGGGGAGAAGGTCACGAGCGGGTTTTGCCGTTGATCGGGGGGGGGGGGGGGGTTTAAAATTTATGAAAGGAAAATTCTGATTGGCCGAGGACTATATTAAATTTTTAAATAGTGTTTTCTCAAACGAACTCCTTTTTATACCCAACGACTATCGCCCCTAGCTAAATACCCCCATTACGGACACAATTGTATATGTTTCGTAGGCCAATTCGACTGTTGCAGTCAATTATTTTTCAAATTAAAGTATAAAACATTTAATTTTTAACTCTGAACGCACATTTCAATTTGCAAGGGCCACAAACTGATTCGAAAAATTCCAGAAAAATAAATCTAGCTATGTTTTGACGCTACGGTCCCAACAAAACTAGTTTTGTCGAATTCTGAGGTCGTTTGAAAAATGGCCATTTTCTGGTCGATCCAATTTAACAAAAATTGACCAAACACATTTTCTTTTGCCACGCTCACATACTAGCTTCAAAAATTATGAAATTTGAAACCTAGCAATAATTTGACATCCCGGACCCAACAAAAGTGGTTTCATCGAATTCCGAGGTCGTATGCAAAATATCAATTTTCCAGGGCTATATATTCTGTATACCGACCCTTCTGAAAATTCATTCGGCCATAACTTTTGATTCCCGTTATGAAACTTCCATTTTTCAGATTCGTTAGAAAGGTATTGACTAACAGATTTAAATATTTTTGGTTTCGCTAAAATCCGTTATATTTTCCACCCGGCACAGTCAGTCAAAGTTTGAATTCAAATTTTCAAACTGACTCACTATTCCTAATTCACTATTTTATTGAAATATTCTATTTCAAGGGTTCAAATTCCTTTGAAATCACCATTTTAAAAATTTTAAATTGGCTCGTATTTTCCGGGTTATTACACTAAGTCCGATTGGTTCTATATAAAGAAACAGGCCGGGTGCTCAAGAAGATGGCTTAAATCAAGTAAACTTTAATCTTTTGACTGAATATCTTGTTCACGAATCCAAAGCATTAACATTCTCCCGCCTTTTTCTTTGTTTTAAACAGATCACGTCTTCCCGAAAACGGAGGGCGCGTTATACAATAATCGATTGTCTATTCTTCTACAAAGCAGATCCGACTTTCTAAAGATCAAAAAGTGCATCACTGACGAGAATCTTCATAAGCATCATCTTCTGGATATAAGATTTGGACTTGGCGCTAGCGGCAAACCCTATAGATACGTGCCCCCAACGGAGGGAGAGGGAACATCGCAGGCAGTAGAAACAACTAAATTTCGCAAGAGTCCTTCCCCGATAGTCATCCAAGACGATGAGGACCTGAACATATATAGAGGGGATGAGGCCCGTGGTGACAAGTCCAAGAAAATTCCAGTTTCTCCTCCGATCGAACCCGCTGCTCCAGATGATTTGACAGAAGAACAGTTATTCAACGAGCTGAGCAAAATTCCTCTGCCCGATAATGTATACACAGAGAGGGACTTTGATGGGGAGCCATTCTTCCCTGCTTCTGAAGAGACCATCGCTCCAACTATAGAACAAGAAACTACTCAGATGAGCCTGTCTTCAGGCCCGGGTCTGTTAGGGGGAATTATATGGGATGCACAAATCACACACACTGTCTGTCCCCCGCACTCTTACATCGTCAGTATTCAAAGTTTTAATATGCTCTTTTCTCTTTTGCAGGAAAGATGTCCCGTAGGCGATCTTATTCTTATCGTTCTCTTCGTGAGGGCACACCCAGTCTTCATCCGAGTACTGAGATCTCTCGCGGCCCTTCTCACAAACCGACTTCCTCGCAACCCCGGTCTGCACCGAAATCGACATATGGCAAGCTTCCCAGTTATCTGATAGTTCCTGCAGGGGGAAAACAGCTTCCTAAAGAGCTAGCTCCCCCGAAGAGTGCACTCTCTCATAGCAGGCCGTCGAAAAGACATCACGAGTCTAAGGATGAAAGCAAGGATCCAATCAAAGATTTTGAAAAGGAGAGGAGTGACATCGTCCCTTCCATCCAGCTAGAGTTGGCTTCCCCCGGGTCACGGGATTACATCCTTGGCCCCGAGATTCAAGGTAGGCTGGAAAAGTTGCGGGAACAATTCCCAAACATCTTCTTCGAAAGGATGACGTTTGTTCCTGCCTTGGAGCCAGTTCCTAAGAACTGGGTTAATGAAGTCGTCGGGCACATTCGCCATGCAGCCAGACAGTATGAGATGATGAAGAAACATGCGGTTAATCTTTCAGAAGTAATTCGAACGCTCGAAATGGAAGCACATAGATCTAAAGAGAAACTTGATAACAACGAAAGGGCCAGGACAAAGATGGAGAAGGACTTGGAGGATGCTCAATCCCAACTCGCCTTAGCGCGGAGAGATGCTGAAAATTATAAGAATGAATTGGAGAATGCTAGGAAGCGCTTTCATTCGGAACTTGACTCCAATAGCCAAGAGAAGATGGCTTTAAAGAAGGAAGAAGAAGATCTCAAAATGGCCAACATTGAGTTGAAGACAGCACAAGGCCATTTTGAAGCTGAGAGAGCTGCTTGGGAGGCAAAAAAGCAAGTTTGAATGAAAGTTTAGCTTTGGCTGAAGCGGAAAAGGTGATTTTACATGATCAAATCGCGGATGCAGAGAGACTGGCGGCTCTTGCCGAAAAGAATGTTGAAAGCGCCACCGACATGGCTACTGCTTCTAACAACAAGCTCCTCGATAGAGAGAAAGATATCGAGGGGTTTGAAGAGATGATTTTTTACTTCGTGGGCCAAGTCCTCAAAACCCGCAACATCTCGTGGAGCCCGGATTACTACGTTACTTTAGCCAATTTATGGGATGCCATCGTTGAGGGTGAGAAGCAGAGATTGGGAGTCGAAGAAATTGATGAAGATGAGTTGATGAAGAGCATCTTGAGGGATAACGGGCCCGAGGACCTGGCAGAAGGTCGTCGTCTGATTCAAGCGGAAATGAAAAAGGAGAGGGCCCTGGCTGAGGGTAAAGGCAAAGCTGACGAAGGTTCGAGTTCAGCCGTGGAGCCCAAGACCTCCGAAGTTGAGGAATACCATCTTGATGATCCACTAATCCCTTTGGGCCTAACTCCTGTGGTTGTTGGAGCTCCTGCAGCTACACAAGAAGGAGGATCTGCGGAAGGTATCTGCCTTTTTTCCCAATAATTTGTCAAAGCAATGGTGAATTGTCGTCGTCTGGTAGAGCAACCAATTGAATTAGTAACGTGTGTTCCCCATAATACAGGTGGTGAGCCCGTCGACAAGGGTGTTGAAAAAGTAAAAGTGGCGGAGAAGGAGGTCATCTCGCCAGGTGCCGGTGTTGATATATCGAAGCAGACTAAGGATACAACAGCAGAGAAAAGCGTCCTGGCACCTAGTGCTGATGTTCCCTAGGATGCTGAAACCATCAAGGCCTTGAAAGACATGGATGGGCGCCATGTAGAGGATGAGGAGGATATCATTGGCGCCAAAGAGACCGAAGACGATGACGACGAAACTTTGGCCAGTAGAAAAGCTAGGCAGGAAAAGGAGATGGCCTTGAAGATGGTGGGACAAGAGCCTCTGAACATAGTCCCTATCGCGGAACTTGATCCGAAAACTGGGATGATTTTGAAAATCCAGCCCAAATCCATCAGCAGACAACTTCATTTTGCGAATCCTAATGATTTCCCGGCTTCCCTTACTGATAAAAGGAAGAGAAAGGAGGCGGAAGAGGAATCTTCTGAAGAGTCATATGTTCCTCTCATAGACAAAAGGAAGAGGACGAAAGGAGATCAATCCGACGCTGACAAGGTGAAGTTGGAGAAACAGAAGCAGGAGAAGAGGTCAAAGCGTAAATAGGATATTGTCACTGGTTTTTATTTTGTCTTTAGGTTTTCCACTGGCCAGGAAGTGTAATTATGAGACTAGCCCTCACTTTTGTTTTCTAGGTTATTTTTCACTTTGCAGGCTTGCAGTATATAAAGGAAAGTTTACCGCTTTTTGCATCATTGTGTACCTGTATTCAAATAAACTTTCCATGTTTATTCATAGACCATCTAATTATAACTAAAATCAGTCAAACAACAAAAAGAAAACTTAAAAATTTTCGTGCTGCATTGCTGCATTAAAGTTCATGTGTATATGCATATGGCCCCCAATCAATCGTCAATGTAGCGCTTAACTAGGGCTTATTAAAGATTGATTAGCATTATTCGCATGTTTCCCCCTATTTCTAAATATGGGGGACTTAGAAAATTTCATAAGATAACTGCTCTTGTGGTACTGAACTTCTGGCACCTTTCTCAGTGCTTAATCATAGACTACTTTATACTCTCCTGGTGGTCGCCGAGGTTAGAGTTCAAATTCAATAGTCCAGTCGGTCCTTGTTCCTTCAGCAGGGAAGGAGTTCTTTCTCAGTGCTTACCCAGAGACGCTTTTATGCTCTCCCTCTCTCTGGAGGGTTAGAGTTCGAGCTCAGCAATTCAATCGCTCCCCGATCCTTCAGTGGGGAAGGAACTCTTTCTCAGCGCTCAATCGGAGACGCTTTTATACTCTCTCTCTCTGGATAGTTAGAGTTCGAGCTCAGCAATTCAGTCGCTCCCCGATCCTTCAGCGGGGAAGGAGCTCTTTTTCAGCGCTCAATCGTAGACGCTTTTATACTCTCTCTCTGGAGAGTTAGAGTTCGAGCTCAGCAATTCAGTCGCCCCCCGATACTTCAGCGGGGAAGGAGCACTTTCTCAGCGCTCAATCGGAGACACTTTTATACTCTCTCTCTCTCTCTCTGGAGAGTTAGAGTTCCGTCAAGGCGGTTCAGATCATGGTACACTGCACTGACTTATGGACATCGGCTTCATGTCCGTTATGCTCTCTCTCGGCTCTGGAGAGTTAGAGCGCTATCAATGATGTAATTTACTTTATTGCATCCTCAGAATTTTGACTTGTGATTACGTTCCATTCTGATGGAAGGAATTTATGATTATATGCTTCTGGGATCGTTGCATTATTCACAGCAATTTCCATAAAAATAAAAAGGCAGATAAATAAAGGTGCAATAAAGGTAAATGACACACAATATTTTTATAGTGGTTCGGTCGAATCATGACCTACGTCCACTTTATAATTTTTTGCTTTAAGAAATCAGACTATTCTTGGCAAGTCGTGCCTTTTACATGGTTCTTAACAAAGCAAAAGAACAGATTTGAAATTTTTATGTTAAGTATGGCCGTAAATGTTGGGCATTCCACACTCGAGGGATTTCCATTCCATCTACGGTTTCCAGCTTAAAGGTTCCATTATCAAGATTGCTCATAATGGAGTACGGTCCTTCCCACCTCGCTCCCATATGAGTTGGGGGTGGAAAGACACGTTTCAGAACCAAGTCTCCGGGTTCCCAGTTTCGGGCTCGAACATTTTTGTTGTAGTATCGGGAGTCCTGTTGTTTGCATCTCAAGGCACGCAGGTCTGCTTCATCCCTCTTTTCTTCGATCATATCCAGGGACTCAAGGAGCAATTCATTATTGGTCATTGGATCATAATAAGTCACTCGGTGAGAAGGTACCTTTATCTCAACCGGGATGACCGCTTCCGTTCCAAAAGCAAGGGAGAAGGGGGTATGTCCTGTTGCCGATTTATATGTTGTCCTGTAGGCCCATAGTGCCAAGGGCAATTCATCAGCCCATATGGCTCTGGCCCGCTTCAGTCTCCTTTTCAGAATGGACTTAATCACTTTATTCGGCGCTTCGACTTGTCCGTTCGATTGCGGGTGCGCCACAGAGGTGTATCGATTCTCAATGTGGTATTTTTGGCAGAAATTTCTGAATTCAGTGATATCGAACTGAGTTCCGTTATCCGTTATCACAATCTTTGGAATCCCAAATCGACAGATGATGTTTCTGACGATAAAATTGATCACTCGCTTGGTTGTGATTGTAGTCAGTGGTTCAGCCTCGACCCACTTAGTGAAATAATCTACGGCTACTATAGCGAACCTTGCCCCGCCCCTAGCTATGAGGAGACTTCCGATGATATCAATTCCCCACATGGAGAAAGGCCATGGGCTCGTCATTGTTTTTAACTAATTAGGAGGTGCTCTAGGTATCTTTGAAAATCTCTGGCACGCATCACACCGTCGTGTGTATTTTGCCGCATCCTTGTTTATGGTAGGCCATAAACAACCATGCCGCAACACCTTTTTTGCCAATGTTTGCCCTCCAGTTTGATCGCCGCATTCGCCTTCGTGTACCTCCTGCAGCACACGCTTGATGTCATCGTGGGCTATACACCGAAGAAGGGGCATCGAAAATCCTTGTCTGTAAAGAACTCCGCCTTGCAGAACGTATCGGGCAGCTTTGCGAATTATCTTACGTCTCTTGCTTTTCTTGGTCGGAAGTGCTCCATTCATCAAGATACTCTTTAGAGGGGTCATCCACGACTCCCTTTCTGATCCGTATCTAGTATTGGATCGATTTCCATTTGATCTATACTAGGGGACCGAAGCACTTCAACAGGGGCTAGCCCGGTCTCTTCAGGATCGTCGGAACTAGCCATCTTTGCAAACTTATCCGCCTGCTGATTCTCTGACCGTGGAATGTGAGATATGCTGTAGTCATCAAAGTCGTTCAGCAACTCCTTCACTTTCTTCAAATTTAGAATCAATCTTGCACTTTTGGCTTGGAATTTTCCAGTAACCTGGTTCACAACTAACTTGGAGTCGCAAAGGATGTTCAGCTTTGTGACTTCTAACTCCTTTGCGATCCTTAGTCCGACTATCAGGGCTTCATATTCGGAGTCGTTGTTAGTGGCGTGAAACTCCATCTGGATAGCATAGGATATCAATCGTTTCTCGGTAGTTTCAAGCACTATTCCAGAGCCGGATCTTTCGTCGTTCCTAGCTCCATCAGTATACAATCTCCAGGCATTGGGATCGAAAAGTAATTTTGAAGGATCAACTTCTTCGTTTGCTATATCCTCCTCCGGGATGGTAAACTCTGCTATGATGTCGGCTATCACTTGCCCCCGAATTGACCGTCGGGGCTGAAAGTTTAGATCAAATTGACTTAACTCAATGTTCCATTTGAGTAATCTCCCAGATGTTTCTGGTCTTTGTATAACTTTCTTGAGTGGATGATCGGTGTATACGGTAATGGGATGCGCCTGAAAATAATGTCGAAGCTTTCTAGAGGCGATCAGTAAACTATACGCCAACTTTTCTATCCTTAGATAATTACGCTCTGCTGCCGTCAATTTTTTGCTCACGTAATACACAGGTCTTTGGACCCTATCTTCTTCTCTTCCCAACGCTGAGCTGATCGCGTGGGATGACACTACCAAGTACACGAATAAGTCCTCGTGATCCATCGGCTTAGATAATATCGGAGGTTTCTCCAGGTGCCTCAGTATGTTCTGAAATGCTTCTACGCAGTCAGGCGTCCATTTGAAGTGGCGTTTTCCCCGCTTTATTAATTCGAAGAACGGGATGCATTTGTCCGTAGCCCTGGAGATAAATCTGCTTAGTGCGGCTACTTTTCCTGCAAGGCTTTGCACATCCTTAATTTGCCTAGGTTCCTGAATATCTATGATTGCCGCGATCTGGTCTGGATTAATCTCAATCCCACGGAAACTGACGATGAACCCCAAGAATTTTCCGGAGGCGACACCGAATGAACATTTTGTTGGGTTGAGTTTCATTCCGTACTTTCGAAGAATTCCGAACATCTCTGCCAAGTCCGTAGTGTGATGGGAGGATTGCTTCGAATTAACGAACATGTCGTCGACGTATACTTCCATTGTTTTCCCGATCTGGTTATAGAACATCCTGTTGACTAAACGTTGATATGTAGCGCCTGCGTTCTTCAAGCCAAAGGGCATCACTACATAGCAATATAATCCCAGATCCGTGATAAAACTAGTGTGTTCTTGATCTGGAACATGGATTGGAATCTGGTTATATCCTGAGTAAGCATCCATAAATGAGAGAAGTTCATGACCCGCCGTCGAGTCCACCAACTGGTCGATCCGGGGTAACAGAAAACTGTCTTTTGGGCAGGCTTTGTTCGAATCCGAGAAGTCGATACACGTTCACCACTTCCCGTTGGCCTTCTTTACCAAGACTGGATTTGAAATCCAGTCTGGGTAGATCGAGTCTCTGATAAATCCATCACTCTTTAGCTTTCCAACTTCTTCTTGCAAGGCAACAGACCTCTCAGGGCCCAGCATTCGCCTTTTTTGCTTTACCGGAGGATGTTTAGGGTTAATGCTTAATGAATGGCTCATGATTGATGGGGATATCCGCACATGTCTGCGTGGGTCCAAGAAAATATATCCAGGTTATTTTTTAAGAAATCCGTCAGTTCTTTAACGAGATTTGGATTTAACTGGGATACAATCTTAAGGACCTTCTCTGGGTCACTATCATCGATCGGTACATCCATAGTTGTCTCATTGGGAGTCGCCATTCTGCCCCTAGGTTCTTGTTCCTCTATGGGATCTATATCCTCGGGCAACTCTCTGGGCGACTCTCCTACGGTTATCCTCTTTAGTTGCTATAAGGTCTCCGCCCTTGTAAGGGGAGAAGCGCCCCTGGTTTCTATGTCCCCTCCATTGCGAAGTAACTTTAGCTCGGCAACATAACATGCTCGTGCGGCAACCTGATCTCCTCTAACAATACCAACACGAGTTTTTGTGGGGAATTTCAATAATAAGCACCAGGGGGCTATACAAGCTCTAAACTTTGTGAGGGCCGGTCGGCCCAAGAAGGCATTGTAGGGTGATTCAACATCCAATACCACGAAGGGAAGGATTCTCACTCTTTGGCGTTCTCCTTCCCCAAGCGTAACTGGTAACTCTACATAACCCATTGGAGCAGTGGATGCTCCGTTAAATCCACGGATCCATCCTTGACAGGGCTTCGAGTCTTTTATTTCGAGGTTCATCTGGTCGAATGTCCTTTTGAAAAGAATGTTGACGGAACTCCCGTTGTCCACTAAAACCTTATGAATAGTGGCTGGTCCAATAGGTACTGTGATTACAAATGGATCTTCAGTCGGAGCATGGACTCCAATGCTTTCTCGTTCGCGGAAAACGACATCGTCGGACATCATCTTTTGTTGCTTTATCGGGATATTGTCCTCGGGGTTGCTGCACTCCCCTACCTCGAGGTGTTGCTTGGCTGCATTGACATATTGATCCAATGCCTTGGAACTGTGTCCGGCGAGATAAAGCCTTCCGATTACGGTATTGATAACGATGTCCTTTCCCTTTTGCTGGGCAGTTGGCCTGGCAGCAAGTTGATTCTGGTTCTGATTTGGGGCCTGTACGGCTTGCCCCCTATCTCTGGGCGTTACTCTGTATTCATCTAATTTTCCTTCTCGAAGAAGCCTCTCGACTACATCTCTTAGGTAACGACATTCATTTGTCGAATGGCCATGAATCTGACGAAAGAGACAAAACTTCCCCGTTTCACGTTCTTTCTACGTCGACTCTTTGGGAGGCGGCCTCTTATTCTGGAGGACGTTGTACGAATCCATGAAGATATTTTCCAAAGTATAATTTATTGGCGTATAACTCTCAAAGGCCCTGGGACGAGTCCTTCTCTTGGAGTTGTTCCCTCGGTTCCTCTTCCGGTTGTTGCCATTACTATTATTATCATTGTTCCCTGACTGACGACCACCCTGATTACGATTTCCGACATTAACTTCAACCTTCCTCGAGCTGTCTCCTGTCTGCTTAATGGCGACATTGCTCTTGATTTCCTCCTTGTCGGCCGTTTTTGCCTTTCGATTGGCATATACTTCTTCCCGGCGTAAATGTACGTTAGCTTTTTCGTAGAATAACTCTCTAGTATGGGGTGGCTTGCCTGCCAGGTATCTCCCAAATTCAGTGTCTTTATCTACTCCATCAATCAGAGCTGCCACAACGGTTGGCTCATGAGGATCTTTAACTTCAGTAGCGGCCAGGTTGAAATGGTCTAGGTACACCCTCAAACTCTTGCCTGGTCGCTTCTTGACAAGGAACAAGTCAATCACACTCTTTGTCTTTTGTGCATAGATGCGGAATTGTTCCACGAACTTTTCACTCAACTCCATGAAGCTAGAAATTGATCTTGCTGGTAAGCGAGTAAACCATAACAATGATACATCCTCCAAGAATATGGGAAATGCTTTGCACTTGACAGCGTCAGAAGCTGCGGCAACGGTCATTGACCAAGAATATCTCATCAGATGCTGGACGGGATCAGATCTACCCGCGTATTGGTTCATCTGTGGCGTGTTAAAACGCCTCGGGAAATTCGCATCCAATATATCATCAGTGAAAGGGGTGTGACTGCGGTCAATTCCCCAATCTTCATTCCGTTGTCCACGGCTATCTGCCAGAATTTGATGGATCATAGCTGCAACATTTGCACTGGTCAGCGGAGGTTCAGGGTCATTGCTTCTTGCTCGGCGGGGTTCTCAAATCTCTCTTCCGGGAGCAGTCACAAAATCCGGGGCTCGGACTTGGCTTCGTTGACCCCTGTTACCATGAGCATTTGCGCGGCGACGGGGCTGAGGTAGTCTGTTCTGTACAGGACTGTCCACACCTCGAGCTCTAGGAGTTGCGGCGTGATCGTTCACATTACGGTTTGAGGGCCCCGCATCTTGTGCTTCTTCTTCCCGTGATGGCAGGGTTCCAAATCGAAGCTGCTCTATGTTCTCGGGTCTCTCATATGGTCGCCGCGGAGGTCTCGGCGATTCCTCTGACGAAGAAGAATATCCTGGAGTGAGCGAACGAACTGGCGGCGTCCTTTGCCTTACGAGATAATTAAGCCTTCTATCCATAGCGGTCAAATTTTGTCGCAGAACGGAGCTTTCCTGCCTTTGGGCAGCCAATTCATCAAACAGTCTCTCCCACATATCAGAAAAGCGAGAGAGATCCCCCTCAGTAACGGGAGCAGCAGGGTCATATTGGTCATCATCACTTTCTCTTATGCGCAAAGAGCTTGAGCCAGGTCGAGCGGAGGGTCCAGGACGGTAGGAGCAAGCCATAGGCTCCTTTCCAGGTCGAGTTGTAGCCCGATCATCAATTTGGATCGCTGTGGATCGAGGATGGTGGCTCGCAGCGCCCCCCTGGGATCGGCTGGTGGTCACGGTACGCGGAGGATTCGAGGCGTTATCTCGGGATCGAGTAACAACCCCTTCAGCAGTCCAGATCGCCTCGTTCTCGTCGACTCGGAGCGTGGCATCTTCATAAGATAGGTTCGCCCCCGGCGCTCCGCGATCCAAAGTTCCCTCATTGCCTAGCTCGTGCACACTTTCTTCAACTGCTTCATTCGCGGTTTCATTGGTTCGTGAAGCGCGTACTTCCTTAGATCTCTTTCCAGCCATGATATCAGAAGTCGCTGGAATCTTTAAAGAACTGAATAATGAAGTTTTAGGACTGTTTTCTCAGTGAAAGAACCGAAATGTTAGATCAAAATTTGGACCTATACTACCATTTCTTATCAGTTTTATTACTAGATTACTGAGAGAAATCACAATTGTAAAAGTGAGCTAGAGAGAAATCATTGATTGTACCAGCATTTAAAGTATAATCAATAACATATAAAGTGGACGTAGGCTTGTTAACGCCGAACCACTATAAATTCTGTGTGTTATCTTCTTTTTCTTCATTCTTCAGTTAAAACTCTATAAGAATCAGAACGATTTGGGTGTTAGGTCCAAATTTTGATCTAACAAGATTAAAAAAATGAAAGTTACATTTTTAATGTAAAATGAAAAGTTTACAATTTTAATGTGAATAAGAGAAGGAGAACTTTACATTTTCATGTAATTAGAACTTAAAGAAGAAGATTTACGTTTTAATCAATTTAATTTTTATTAAAAAAGACAAAGGTATGAAATTTACATATTCATGTAAAAAAAATTATTCAGTAAAGATTAAAAGATATGAAATTTACCTTTTCATGTGTAAAGATTAAAGCAAGAATATCATTTTGCTTGTAAAGAAAAGAATGACACAAAATAATCATTTTTGTTGAAATAGAAATGATGCACAAGAATTTGCATGGTTGTGTAGATTGAAAATAAAAAAATATACATTGCATGTATAGGTTGTGTATGTGAATTAAAATAAACATTATTGTGTGTTATGTTATATATCTTTACTTGTCATGATTACTACAATAATGAAATGGCCGAAGAAATTGTATGTATATATATAATTATATATATATAAACAAATTTTAATTGAACAAATAGAGCGTGGTAGTTCACTTTATAGAATTGTACTTTTAGTTGATTATACCGAAATATCCGACCGTCGAATTTTCCTAAATCGGTAAATGTTAGGTTCGCCTTGGGAAGATCTTTCCAATGATATGAATTATGTTAAATTCCAACGGTTAGATTTAGAGAAATGTGTAAAACAAATTTGGGTGAAAACAGCGTCAAGGTCGCCTATTGACTTGAAGCGTCGTTAAATGGAATTTAATTAATTTTATATAAATAAAAATAAAGATTGATCATTATAAATTACTAATAACGATATGAAATGATTTCCAACTTTATATATGTGGTAATTATTTGGAAAGTCCGAGTCTATCTCATTCCAAATAATTTAAGCGACGTTTAAAATTCAAGTTTTGAAGGCGACGATAGAAGACCTACGATCTTGATATCGAATGGACGACGTCTGCTGATGCCCGTGATTGTAGTAGCTACCTTGAAGTGGCTATAGTGGTGGCCGTCCGGACGTAGTGTTGTTTTGTACGGATTTGGCTTTCACTCAGACCTAGAGCATATGCTTATAAATGGAATGTGTGTCTGATGTTGAGTTTTATTCTACGTAAATTGATTTCTATTAATATACGACCGTTGGTGGCAGAGAATTTATTCTCTTGCTCAACACCCTTAGAGGTTGTATATAAATAGTTATCAATCGCATGGCGTGAATTATCAACGTGGCAGGCTAAGATGAAAATGATCAACGCTTTGTTGAAAAGCAGGCCTTGTGGTTATAACGTTACTTCGCGAGCCTCACAACCCGGTTAAGTCTAAAACGGGAGAAGGGAACGCATGGAGAGCAACACGTTTCTTTCTAGCTAGAAGTGGTGTCAGTGCTTAAACTGGCTGATATTTACTTATGTGGATGATGGAATGTGGCGCGCCTCGGATGATAAGTCCTATAGGATTGGGAAACGTGTGTTCAGGAATTGCCAATCCACGAAGTTGTATGGGTGGACCGGCCCTGCAGCTATCCAAGGGTTCACTGTGGGGGTTCCTGAGGCATTAGCTAGAGTGTCTCGAATCGGTAAGGAGCTCCTCCCTAGCCTTGACTCATGATGGAAACCCAATTTCCAATATGACCTCATGCGGATTTGATTGTATTACTAGTATGGAAGCATAGCATTATGGTATCTATGTGTCCTAGGATTGATACATTATGATTGAACTGTTTTTGAAAACTTATATACACTGATAATAATATCAAATTCGTTTTTATCGTACCAAGTATGTTTAATCACCATAAGGTAAAACCTTATCCTTTGGTTTGCGTTGCATTGTGTGATGGGACCTGGGTCTTATGGTGATTCCATTTTTCTCAAAAGCATAGCGTTGTTTTATGATCAGTTACTGTTTGTTTTGTCACTTTAAGTTATGCACGGCAATCCATTGGAAAAAACCCGTTCCGTGTTTGCGGCGTTGTCCTTGGATTTGCCTTATTACTTTTAGTTAAATTAGTTAAGAATTCTCACACTAGTCCCATGACTAACCCGTTGTTTTTTTCCAACTTTGCAAACTCGGGTGCCCTCTTTTCCACACAGGCAGTCGAGCAGTTTGTCTACAGGTTCTCACTTCGAGAAGGATTCTGGATTGAAGCTTAGAGTTGTTTCTAGAGCATAGTTGTCTTCTGCTGCCTTTGTTATTTTATTTCCGCTGCACTGTATTGTATTTATTGTAATTTACCTTCCGCTGTAATTTTATTAAATATACTCTGACATGTTCTGTACTCTAATGTAACATTATTGTATTGTTTATAAAAGTCTGCTGTTGTTGTTTTGATGTTCTTGTATTCCCAAAGTTAACGTACTCGGGTTTTGGATGGTCTTGGTCGATTTTGCGATCGATCGGGTCGGGCGAAATGCGTGTCGATACAAATGTTATCCATGAAATATTGGGTGACATACCCGATCGGTATGTTTAGATAAACGGACCGGTTGGCCAGAGAAAATACAACATAACTTAATCTAGTAAAGTGACACCGATCGGTAGGACAATAACGGTACGTGTCAGTCTGAACCCAAACGCACCGGTTAGATAGTCACAAGTCCAGAGCAGAGCGGCCCCCTGTGAAAAGAACGGAAAACTCTCCTATCGGTCGGCTAGGATCCAAAAGTACCAAAAGTCCCCTTTGAGGAAGCGTGCTTGGTCCAAACATTACAATATCGGCCGGTCCAAGGACAAGAAACCGACCGGCCATAATATGTAATCCTTGCTTGGTCGCCCGCGCGGAGCGGAAAGGGAACCATACCGATCGGCTGGACCTAATCCAGACCGTTCGGTCCTCCCGACAGGTGTTGACGGGTTGGCTTTTGGATAGCTGTTGCCAGGTAGTCCAGTGGAAATTCTGTAAATAACGTCCGACCGACCGGTGAATCTGAAGGCCATATCACTCCATTTCTCCACTCTGATAAATAGAGCTCCTACCCCACTTTAATGGGGGATGGATTCTATGACCTAGAAGGGCAGTTAAACTCAATTCTATACTTCTACTTAGTGATTTCATCATCTCTAATAACCTCAAAGGGAATATCCAACTTTGCATCCACCAGAGTCTATATGGAAATCTTTATCCGATCTACCATCTACCACAATTGAAGACTTTTACCATTTTTCCTTAATCAAGTTCTAAGATAGTATAATGATCAATGTAATGAGAGAATGTGCTTTCCTTGTAACTCTACATGCAATAATAGAATCGCTATTCAAACTAGATGTAGATCGCACTTGATCGAACCACTATAAAACATTGTGTCTCTTTACTTGCTTTTATTTGTTGATTGGCTCCACATTTCATATTTCCAAGTATTTTTGTGAAGTACCTCTAGTACATTTGTTGTTTGTGCCATTTATGATGCAAACATTTATCAATACGGATTCTGACATATCTGTATTTCTTGAATGTCGAAGATCCGTATACATTTATTAAACAACGATAAGATTTATAAAGACTTGGACTTGATATTCAGACTAATAAAGGGTGCTCTATGAAAATAGTAATCCTTGAATAAAAATATTAAACATAAAATATCTTATTTTGATTTGAAGAAAAACTATAATAATGCAACACATGCGCCATAATGACATTGACGATGAAAACTGTTCAAATTTAATTATGTTGCAACTATTTTCATCTATTTTTCAGATTTCTATGTTCTATGCACTTTTTTAGTGTGCTTCTCAAAACTGCTTATGGCTCAATTGTTTCAAAACTGCAGTTTCAATTGTTTCATTTCCTTTATTTACATTTCTTTTTCTCTCTAATGTTACATTTCTGTTTCAAGAATTTGGTCTTTACCATCTATTACTACAAACTAAAAACTATAAACATAGGCAATGATCGGTATTATATTTTCTCAATCCTTTAAAAAGTTTTGAACATAGAATATTTTGTGTTCCATGAAAGGTCTGTTGTGGACTTGGTCCCGCAAGTCTTTGTTCTAGAACTTATGTTTCTATTCAGGAGAAAAAATGTCTACATTATGCATTTCAGGCCTACAAGATGAAATGTTAGTTCAGGAGAAACACGTTACTATACAGTAAAGAGGCAACATGATCATTAAGAAAAATGATTTTCCTCAAATTCCTATATCAATTTTCTACCTTTGTTTCAAAAGCATCATACATGAATTAAAAGTCTCTTTAGTTCAGACATGGCTCGAAATATCCACCGAGCAACCAGGGAGACTAGTAAAAAAAAAACATTGCTAAAAATTTAATCAAATTTCCCCTTACTTCAGCTAAGCTATCATGAAATGAGTGATTTTTTCAGAATACATTTATGAAATGAACTATTGAGTAATATATGAAAAAATAATTCTAAAATCTATCCAATTCTTTGTTCCTCTTCTCATCCTTATACTTATGCTACTCCTATTCTTATAAGTAGAGTGCATTAATTCATTATTCCAATAATGTTATTGTCATTTAACACATTATTAAAATATGCAAGCACAAAGGAGAAACGACTTTGATCTTAACTAGCCTGTCAACTTCATTAGTTCATTGCATATAGTCCATGGTTATGCTTTGCAATTCCATTTATGTTGATATCATAATACTATTCATATTACATCAGAACCAAAAACGTAAAAATATTGATCCATGTTTTGAGCTATAAAATAAAATAGTATAGTGTTGGAGTGTCTGGATATATAGTTTCATATTGCGTCCCCTACTTCTATTATCAATATAATCCAAAGGGTGTAGTTTGTGGTGATCTCATATAAGCTCCTCTGATCATACTCTGGACACGTACACAACATCAACTAAACTCTACCAATGACATAAGCATGTGGGATTGTCTGAATTTTTATCCTTTATCTATAGGAGAACCAACAGGAATTGAGATATTATACTATTGGCTAATATGTCAATGTATACATACCATAAACTACCATACTAGATGATGGAAGAGGATTAATATATGATTATAGATATTTTAATGCATCCTAATAATATGGTCTGGAACATGTCTTTTTGTTTAGGAGAAAAAATGACTCCCTTGTTGCATGATCTTGTACATCATGCGATTTAGGCCTATAAGATCAAATGTTAGTTTTAGGGTTTCAATCCTATTCAAAATTTACGAGTCCAGTTTCCTGTATTCGCTTTATGTTCATCATCTCCAACATCTTAATATGCTTCTTCTTTTTTGTTTGTTTCATGTTATTTTCTGGACATGTCATTCATTTTTTCTGCTATATGCTTTTCGAAATTCATTCTTGCCATGGTGAGAATGTTTTTCGTGCTATGATTTCGTGAATCAACCTTGCCTACAATGAATTATTTGTGAATTAGCCTTGCATACAATGAATTATTTGTTTTGTTTCATCCATTCAATGAACTTTTCCCTATAGGGTTTGGCTTTGAGCGATCAGCCTTGCCTACAGGCTATTTTAGATTCCCCATAGGTTGGAGTGTTTTAGATTCACCTAACATGTCCAACTATTTGTTTTCTTTGAGGAAGTTTAACTTGAGCCTGGTTGAACAGTGTGAATCATAAATGTCAATTCTGAAACTAGACAGAAGTAAATGATTATATAAAATATAAATGTTGTAAATTAATTATAGCATCTATATAAATAATCCAGGAAAGCTTGCTTTCCATATCTATGTACAAATAGATTAAATGCAGGTTCATTTATGTTTGAATAAATATTATGTTGTTGCCATTTACTGATTTATGCACGCTATCTGATAACTATATTTGTGAATAAAACTACATTTAATTATTTTTTGTTATTTTTCTTCAGTCATATCAGAGTAGCAACAACGTCTCAAATGGTGGTAATATACACGTTGAGAATCATTCTAGAAAGTTCAAACTATTTGGTTGGAAATGAAATGTTGTTGTAGAAGCAATAATTGCATCAATTGTGTAACACCCTATAACACCCCACGTCCATTAATGTCACTCACGAAGCGAATGCATTAACTTCCATGGAGGTTATAAGTGAATATAGAACAGAAAAATTACAACAAGGCAGATAATAAATAGTACTTGGAAATCTAAAATTTCATTTTATTGCAGCGGAAATTAAACATGTTTGTTACATCATAAAACCATAGATCATAACCAAGTACAATATCCATCTTCATAAAAACAAAATACATAATCCCATTACATAAATAGCCATTAAAAAGATAACAAGCTGGACTTTACTCCAACGGTCCAAGCTTTCCAAAGAGAGATGAAGCAAATCAATCAAACTCCACTAGAGCTGGGCCCAACCTGAGGACCTGGAGGGGGAAAAAGGATAGAAATAGAGGGGGTCAGACATAAATTCTGGTGAGTATGATAATTCTAACAATACTATTATCAAAATAACTAGACTAAGGCATAAGCTGGAAGACAAGTAAATGTATATGAACTCTTAGGAAGATAAAGATAGCGTTTAAGATAACGTTAAAGACAACGATAAAGGCACACCTAATTACTAACGAATGATTACTACACTGCACCGCACATTACTACACTGCACCACACCAGTCACCTTATTGTTTGATCCCACTTGCTTCGCGCAGAAACTTTATAAATAGCCTTACGTACCCCTAGCTGACTACATAGGTGTCGTCTGCCCCTATCTCCACTAGGTGTACCCTACTACCCACTTTCGATCGGCTCCCTACTCGAAGATACCCGTGTTGGCCCCACAGTGGGGGTGTATCACTCCCCTATAGTGGAAACCAGATACAACTTGAGAATGCACGGCTTATACCTACACGATGCAACAACGTCTTACCTACCAGCCCAGGTCCACACACGCATACGAAACCCGTTGGACTTGCGTTGCCACCACTCCCCGTTTTGCCTCTTACAGTCGAACCCAGCATGCGTGTCCCGTCCTCGACTTGGGTTGAGCCCACAAAGATACGTTTGGGATACTAGTCAAAATGGGCCCCCATAAGCTACCCACCTAAGCTTATCACTAGTATATCCCACTTAACCCTCTTAGTCATGTTCATTTACATGTGTGTTTGGTTAAGTCTTACTAATCGTATTTCACATGCCACTAAGGGCACCCCTAGATTCCTCATGCCACCCAAGGCTATAACCTCATAAAGACCTCTCACATTAGACTGGCATTTATGGCAGCTGGATTTGCCGGGCAGGTCCGGGCAGTCTTACACCATAAAAGAGTCTAACCTCGTGTCTTTACAACCGTTATGCTTTAGTTTAGGCCTAGGACCTCTCACATTAGGCTGACATTTGTGACCACTGGATTTGTCGGGTGGGTCCGGGCAGGTTTATGTCACAAACGAGTCCAACCTCGTGTCCTAAACATTGATTAACACTTAAAATCTTTTACCCCAGTTTTAATAATTCCCTATTCAAATTATTAATTAAGTCAACTTTTAATGATATCCATAATAGACTCAATTATGTCCATCCACTTATGGCATGCAAAATCATATCAATTGCACCCCAACTTTTTAATATTAAATCCTTAATATTACCCCTACCCCACGTTTATACGTTCGCTTATTCAACGCATAATATAGGCTAGACGTGTATAGTCTAACACCTAGCACAAAAATAAATTATCACAACATATAGACAATTAAAATAAATCAAATCATAATAGGGGTGAAACTTGCATAAATTACACATGTTAAGGATCAAAAGGTGTCAACTTGTTAAATGTCTCAATTTATATGATATGATCATAGCCCAAATCTGTACATAAACTTGCATATGGGGTTTTTAGGCAACATAATGATGGTGTGAACTAGCATAGTATATCACATATGTCATAGGATAATTCTAGATGTCATAATAGTTGTCTTGGTATATGTTTAAAACTTTTCTAATCAATCTGACTTGCATATGTGACTTGTCATATAGATCAACATAACCCAAACATGATGATTTAATTAATATGAACTAACTAGCATAGATGGTAACATCATGGCCTTTTTAACATGTATGATTCATCACAACTTAGCATAGAAAATTTCAATATACATAACATCATCATAGCATGATTTACAACATATAAGATATCATCATCACATAACATTGGATTTACAATATACATGATAGCAAAAGGGGTTTACAACAACATATATGATAATTCACCTCATTTACTCATAATCCATTCATAACTCAACCTAATTAAAATGATAATAATCTTGTTAAGATCATCATACTCACAATTTAGAGAAGAAAAGAGAGAGTTTCGCTTTGCTTTAGGGTTGAGATGATTAGAATTGAATTTGCTTTTCTTCTTTCTTAGTTGGCGGCGGCTCCATTGATTTCCATGGCGATGGTATGACGGTAACTATTCTATTTTAATTAGGTTTAGGGTTAGCAGTAGGATGTATTTATAGGTGTAGGAAATTATTTAGGACCATTAGATTAACCCTCAACCATGAGAACCAATCAAATGCAAAATCTGCATTTGAGCGAATCGGCCCACGGGTTGACAGCCAAACACCCTGGATTTACCCCTAATCGACCCAGCAAAGCTTGGGTCGACATCAAAAATGGGCCGGTTCGGTTATTCCCCCTCCCAATTCGCCGTTTTGAACTTTTTCGCATATTTCTTTATTTAATTTTCTAAATTTATATATATATATATATATATATGTCAATATATGTATATATATATTTCTCTGTGCAACCCATTTCACTTAATTATTTTCTAAAAATTAAGTATACTTTAATTTGTGAATTTTAATGTTATAAAATTACGGGGTGTTACATTCTCCCCTCCTTAAAGGATTTCGTCTCCGAAATCTCCAAGTCAAGAAGAATGTATATTCTACCATCTAATCGTCCATCTACTCAACCATCAAACACCAGCATCCATTGTCCTTAAAAGACTTCTAATGCTTTAATGTTTATATGCACATTGTGTGTATATGTCCATATCTAATACAAAATTAGGTGTTCTACTGATTCAGTCGACCTCCTTAGTGCAATTCATGATAGTGCCATGCGTCCAATATTTATGCAAAAGATTCCTAATGATACATATTAATTCTATATGCGTGCACAGCCATCCACCCGAATGCAGCAATTATATGATAATACAACCATTAGACATCCATTTTACTAAATACATCCATATATATGCAATATGCAATATGAAGTGACTGAGCTGATCTGGTGTCTAATAGTGTGTGTATATGCATCCACGAGCAACCACTAGCAAACAATTGCATCCACTTTGCATCCACCATACATAACATGTCTCAAGCACATGTTTCAACCATAGGATTATCCTAACTAAAGGTCAAAGATACTAGCGAGAGGATATACTAAAGATAAGACAAGTACAAGCTAAGCGATAAAGGAGAAATTAAAAGACATACCCTCAAAAAGAAAAGGGTATCGTGAACGCATCTTCTCTTCTGTATCCCAAGTAGCGTTGCTCTCATCATCTCCCCATTGCACTTTGACTAGTCTGACCTCTCGATTCCTCAACCTCTTGATCTCCGACTAAAGAATGCGCGTAGGAGCTCGTCGAATGTCGCATCACGTTCTATCTCCACCTCTCTAAGCAAGCTCGGCTCTACCACTTTCGCGGTCTCGTGCAAGCACTTCCTCAAATGTGACACATGGAATACGTCATGTACACCACTAAGTCTCTCGGGCAACTCCACTCTATACGCCATCCATCCTATCCTCTCCTTAATAGGAAACGGCCCTACAAACCTTGGTGCTAATTTCCCAACGGACCCAAAGCGAACAACGTTTCGTAATGGAGACACTTTGACAAAGACCATGTCCCCAACTTCAAACTCGAGATCTGTCCTCCTCTTATCCGCATAAGATTTCTGCCTATCTTGCGCTGCTTTCATCCTCCTTCGAATCAAGTCGATCTTCTCCGAAGTCTCCCTAATCATATCGGGCCCAAGTAAGATCTTATCCGTAGATTCCCACCAACATGTAGGTGAGCGACAAGGTCGTCCATAAAGAGCTTCGAATGGTGCCATACCAATGCTGGACTAAAAGCTATTATTATATGCGAACTCAACCAATGGAAGATGCTCTTCCCATGTACCCCCAAAGTCTAGGATACATAGCCTCAACAGATCCTCTAGAATGCAATTCACCCTCTCAGTCTGGTCATCCGTCTGAGGACGATATGCGGTGCTCAAACATAACTGAGTCCCTACCGCCTCTTATATGCTTCTCCAAAATTCGCTAGTGAAAATAGGATCGCGGTTGCTCACTATGCTAGAAGGAACACCGTGCAAACGAACTTTCTCTCGAACGTATACAGAAGCTAACCATGGAGCAGTCCTCTTACTCTTCACGGGAATAAAATGGGCGCTCTTAGTAAGTCTATCCACTATAAACCAAATTCCCATATTACCCTTCCTCAATCGTTGTAATCCATCCACAAAATCCATCGAGATGCTTTCCCATTTCCTAAGTGGACCTCCAATGGGTGAAGCAACCCACTGGGTTTCTTTTGCTCCGCTTTTACTTGATGGCACACAAAGCATCTAGCGACATACTCGGCCACGTCTTTCTTCGTACCGACCCAAAAGTAAACTGTCTTCATGTCTTCGTACATCTTGTCCCCGCCGGGATGAATGGTCATCTTCGAACGATGTGCTTCGTCAAGAATAGTCTTCCTTAGGTCATCTTCTTTTGGTACACAAAGTCTACCGTTCCTACGTAACCAACCCTTATTGTCTAGGTATACCTACGGAGATGGCTTGATGACTCCCCTCCTTTGAGTTTTTCTACTAACTCAACCAACTGCGGGTCGTCTCGCTGTGCCTCACCAATCCATCCCAAAAGCGTAGGTCTGACCTCCAAGGATGCTTGCAAACCGGGTACGAAGTCAACGGAAGATCTAAAGTCAAACATCGAAATGAATTCTAAACTTCGCCGCTCAACAAACAAAGGACTTAAGGATAATCTTTTTCTACTTAAGGCGTCTGCCACCACGTTACCCTTGCCAGGGGTATAGGCTATATCGAAGTCGTAGGACACTAAGAACTCCATCCACCTTTGCTGCCTTAAGTTCAAGTCCTTTTGAGAGAATAGGTATTTTGAAGAGTTGTGGTCAGTGAATAATTCGAATTTCTCGCCAAGAAGATAATGACGCCAAGACTTAAGCGCGAAAACAATAGCGACCAACTCTAGGTCATGTGTGGGTTAATTCTTCTCATGCGCTCTCAACTGCCTTCCAGCACAGGCTATTACCCTGCCCTCTTGCATTAAGACTGCACCTAGTCCTGTCCCACAAGCATCAGTATAAACGGTAAACGGCTTACTCCCATCTGGCAATGCTAAGACTGGGCTGAAGTCAAAGTTCTCTTCAAACGTTGGAACTCATCATCACAATCTACGTCCCATGTGAAAACTAGGTTCTTCTTCGTCAAGCGTGTCAATGGAGCTGATATCTTTGCGAAGTCTTTGATAAACTTCCTATAGTAGCCAGCCAACCCCAAGAAACTTCTCACTTCGGTAGCATTTTTAGGGACCGTCCAATCTTGGATGGCCACCACCTTCGCGGGATCCACGGCTATCCCTTCTTCGGAAACCACGTGCCCCAAGAACCATGCTTCCTTCCTCCAGAAGTGACACTTAGAAAATTTAGCCTTAAGGCTATGTGCTCGTAGGGTATCCAACACTTCCCTAAGATGTAGGGCATGCTCTTCTTCATCCTTAGAAAAGATCAAGATGTCATCTACAAAGACTACCACAAATTTGTTAAGGTACTCCCTAAACACCCTACTCATCAAATCAACAAAATATGCTGGGGCGTTTGTCAAACCGAAGGGCATCACTAGCCATTCATAGAAACCGTCCGGAGTCCTAAAGGCAGTCTTGTCTATGCTATCCTCAGCCACTCTCAACTGATGGAACCCAGTGGCTAAGTCCAACTGCGAAAACACTGAGGCGCCAACTAACTGATCGAAGAGATCATCAATCCTTGGCAGTTGGTGTTTGTTCTTCTTAGTAAGTTTATTAAGATCTCTATAGTCCACACACAGTCCAAGGGACCCATCCGCCTTCGTGGAAAATACTAATGGAGCACGCCACTCCGATATACTTTGTCTTATGAACCACTTCTCAAGCAACTCCTTCACTTGCTTATCGAGTTCCCTCCTTTCACGTGGAGCCATGTGGCGTACTGGCAAAGATACTGGTTTCGCATTATGCACAAGATATATTCGAAAATCTATCTCCCGCTTCGGAGGCAAGCCCTTCACCTCCTCAAACACATCCGAGTATTCTCGGACCACTCTAACAGATCGTAGATTTTCCTCAGACGCGTCAAGCGATTCCAGATAGCTTGGCATAGCCGAATTTATGGGATTACAAAAGATTTCGAGAGTGTTGCCAAGGCGAGTCACAAGCCTAACTACTCTCCTTTCACAATCAAGAACGACCCCATTTCTGGATAATCAATCCATTCCTAAAATTAGCCCATAGCCCGTGAAGCCCAACACATAAGCATCACATCTAAATTCAACACTAAGTATGGAAATTTTCAAATCCAAACACATCATGGACAAATAAGCTGAGCCCCCTATTGGATTTGAAACAACTAAGGGATCCTCTACTAAACTGGTGTTTAAGTGCAGTGATTCAACTAATGATGTAGAGATAAATGAATGTGATGCGCCCGAATCGAATAAGGTACGGACAGGATGATCAAACAGAAAAACTAAGCTTTCAACAGAAATGGTTCTACCTGGTTCTTACAGCAGTGGGACCGCGAGAGCCTGAACTTGTCCCCTTGCCTGCCCTGGTGCCATAAGAGCCTGCACATATCCTCCAGAGGTAGCTCCCGCCCTCTGCCCCTTCTTTGGGCAGTCCTTCACTAAATGTCCCGCATCGCCACAATGAAAATAGCCAGTCTTCTTTTTCTTTCGGCAATCCTTGTTGAGATGGCCTGGGGTTCCGCAGTTAAAGCACTTCTTCTTTCCCTTGCCATTATTGTCTTTTCCACCCTTCCTGTTTTGTTGTTGTGGTTTCTTCTGATCCCCCTTCTTCTCGGGTGCCTTATCAGCTTTATCGCTTTTCTCCTCATGCATGAGCGCCATTTCTACTAGCTTCTCAAAGGTGCCCCCCATCGGGATGTGGGTCACAGCCAACCCTTGCAATGGTTCATTCAAGCCAATCACGAACCTTAGAGCCTTCTTCTCCGGCGTGTTTACTAAGTCCAAGCCAAACCTTGCTAACTGATTAAATTTATTGACATATTCTTTCACTGATGAGCTTCCTTGCTTCAATGTCAAGAACCTTTCCATATATAGATTTTCTACTTCCCTTGAGAGAAACTTCGCCTCGAACCTACGTCTGAAATCCGCCCAAGAGTTAACAGGACACTCCCCATTAGTGACCTCCCACCAAAACGAGGCCTCTCCCTTCATCAACCAAGCTGCTAATCGAACTCTCCTCCCTTCTTCTACTTCAAAGATTTCTAGCAATTCTTCCACCTCCTTAAGCCAACTCTAGCTTCCACAAACGTTTCTGACCCTTGAAATGGTTTTCCACCCATAGCCTTGAATTTCTTGCACGTCTTTGCAAAAGTATCTATGCGAGGAGGAGGAGGAGGAGGAACGGGTGCAACTTGTGGTGGAGGAACATTGGCTGGACCTACAGCGGCCCTATCCTCCAATACCCTCCTATACCATCCTGGTATTGTTACACCATCGGGTAGATTAAGATCTTCAGCCATGCTGAAACGAAAAAGGAAAGATTCAAAATGGAGAATTCGAAAGATAAAGATATGTGGCTATTGGGGATTATGTTTTTCTTAAAAACTTCTCTTTAAATTTCTCATTAAAACATGTTTTTGAAAGCACTTCTTCCAAATAACTATTTTTCTAAAGTATTTTTATCTGTTCTGGTAACCTTAAGCTCTGATACCACGTGTAACACCCCACGTCCATTAATGTCACTCACGAAGGGAATGCATTAACTTCCATGGAGGTTATAAGTGAATATAGAACAGAAAAATTACAACAAGACAGATAATAAATAGTACTTGGAAATCTAAAACTTCATTTTATTGCAGCGGAAATTAAACATGTTTGTTACATCATAATACCATAGATCATAACCAAGTACAATATCCATCTTCATAAAAAAAATACATAATCCCATTACATAAATAGCCATTAAAAAGATAACAAGCTGGACTTTACTCCAACGGTCCAAGCTTTCCAAAGAGAGATGAAGCAATTCAATCAAACTCCACTAGAGTTCGGCCCAACCAAAGGACCTGGATGGGGAAAAAGGATAAAAATAGAGGGGGTCAGACATAAAGTCTGGCGAGTATGATAATTCTAACAATACTATTATCAAAATAACAAGACTAAGTGTAACACCCCATAATTTTGTAACACTAAGATTTGCAAATCAAGGAAGAATTAAAAAAGTTAAGATCAAAATCAAGGGAAACGGGCTGCGCCATTGTGTTCGTCTCGGAAAAATATGAGAAATAGAGTCCAAGTTTTCGAAAATCGGAGTCCGTATGACCAAGATATGGCCCATCAAAGTTTTCAGAAAATTCCAAGTTCAAAACAGTTTAAAATAGAGTTAAATTCGAAATTCAAACGTGCAGGGGGCAGGCGGGAAAATTCCCGCCCATGTCAAGTCGACAGGGGTGTCGACTGCGTAGTCTACACCACCCCCCATGTCGACTGCCCAGTCGACATGGGTGTCGACCTGCCCGCTCTTTCCAGCTTTCTACACCTGGTTCATTCTGCTGTATTTGGTCACGTTTTCTGACCAGGTTCGTCCGCCTAGCACTATATAAACAGCCCTGGTCTTCTTCTTTATTCACAAATCTTTTTCTACCCTTATGCTGCGAAGATTCTAGTTAGACCTGGCTTCTTCTCCTCCTCTAAAATATATAAATAATTAAATAATATACATAAAATAAAACAAGACGAGGAGATGCTGCTCAAAAGACTTTCAAGAAGAAGAGATTCAAGCTAGGATTCAAAAGGAGGTTCAAACGACTTCAACGAATGATTTTCTACGAATCGTAGCAACGCCATCTTTCTTTTCTAATCTAAATCTCTGTAAGTCAGTTATTTCTAGATTTGAACGTTTTTCTTTGTTCATGACATGAAATTAAAGGAATAAAAGAATATGCCAATTCTCTTTCTTTCTTTTCGAATTTGTGCCTATCTCTTTGGACCTAATTAAGAACTGTCATGATTCAATGACAAATAAGAACGTGACTATCAAACTACGGACCTAAAAACCATATGCCTATGATTATGAACATTTGCCTATGACTATGGACATTGCCTATGACTATGGACACTACCTATGACTATGAACGTTGCCTATGATTGTGACTATGACTATGAGGATTACTTCCTTGAAAAAACCTATGCCTTTGATTAACATAAACTATTGCATATGACATAACAAGGACATCTGTGATTAAACCTCCATGATTCATGACTAGGAAAGTGTTGCTTAAGTTCTGTGATTTTGAGATTGGGTCTAAACCCGATTATTTATTCTGCTTGTCCTTGGTTTTCTTTGGTTTTAGACTATGGGAATTTACCTATTAAATTAGGTCTACCCATGTTCTTGAACCTACTCTGTCTATTCTTGGTTTTAGACCTTGGGAATTTACCTATTAAGTCAGGTCTACCCATGTTCTTGAACCTACGTCGTCATTCAAAACTATTTTATGCCAGTTGTTATATCTATCCTATTCATAGCAATCTTTGGTTCATTCCCTATTTTCTGCGAATCTAGATTTATCTATAATCTAGATTGAATCACGATTATACGAACGATGGGAATGCGATTTGGGGCAAAATATGAAATGTACTAAAACGTAGTTTAACTTGAAAATTGGCATAAATTGGGAACATGTATTATGGCATGTTGATAGAAATGCAAATTGGATAAATTTGACATAAATTATAAGTTGTGTGATTTGAATCTTGTATTGACGTGTAAATCTAGCATTTACATGAATTGTGAACTAGAGTAATAAGTCTAGTTTGACATGAATTAGAATGTTAAATCAGAATTGGATTAGCTAATTTGGCTCGATAAGTATATTGGCATAAACTTGAAATTGACCATAACTGAGAGTAATTGTCAGGATTAGCAAAATCATGGTTAGTGACACTTCATTTGGTGTGGTTTACATACCAATAAGCATAAACATGATATAGAGGGGAAAATGGGTCGTAAGAATAAATGTTGACAATTTACATTAAAAGAGTAATTGGGAAATAAGTAAATTAGGATTAATTTACTTATAGAATTTGTCCTAAATGAGGAAATGTTAATCTAGACAAATTAAAGATTTATTAACGACATCCCTTTTAATGAAACACCAGAAAGTTCTAGGGTGACAGAGAGGATAGTGTCTAGGCTTGAGTTTGGAAAATACAAGTTTCCTGCTCTCCCTGGCTATCCCTAACTGATCCGACGGACGGGATGGTTACTTTCAAAACCTTATTTGAAAATTAATCAAAACCCTTTGAACTAGAAAACACGAATAGGCCTAACCCGAGGTTAGACTGGGTTGCGATGTAAACCTGCCAAGAACCAACCGACACATCCAGTAATCGCAACAATATCTGTCTAGTGTGAGTGGTCATGGCTTTAATTTATTTAGTTAAAGCTAGAACAAGAATGCTAAGGTTAAGTTAACTAAGACACTTAACCAACTTAACATGATAACAAGACTGGTAGGTGGGGTTAGGTTCATATAGTTAAGCTAGAATGGGAGGGTTAAGTCCATAGGAACACATAACCAACTTAAGCACAGTTAAGCTAGAATGGGAGGGCTAAGTCCATAGGGACACTTAACCAAACTTAACATCGTAACAAGACAAGATTTGTTGGGGATAAGTAACTAAGAAAACACTTATCGAAATTAACATGTTAACTAGACTAGAAGGTGGGGTTAAGTAAAGTTAATACACTTATCCAAATTAACATGTTAACTGGACTAGAGGTTGGGGTTAAGCAAGATTTAATACACCTAGCCAATTTGATATGTTAGCTGGGCTAGACCGTAGGGTTAAGTAAACTTGAACACTTATCCATCAGATTTCGATAAAGGAATAGGGTTAAGCCTAAAACATGACGGGATAATACTTAACCGTTAATAACAGGTTAGTTAAAAAAAGACGGGCAAGGTTAAGTTAAAAAGGAACACTTAACCAATACAGGGTGACTGGGTAGGGTTAAGTAATAAGAAATACTTAACCAATATAACTTGGTTTGTGGTGGGGTTAAGTCAACATGAATTACTAATAACACTTAATCAGTATAACAGGATGAATGAAGAGGGTTAAGTGGGCTTGAATCGACTAATGGCACTTAACCAATCCAAATTAACAGGAAAGGGAACTAAGTAGTAAACCTTAGAAAACAACAATTCTGGAAACTAAGTGGTAAATCTTAGTTAGTAAAACTAAGTAGTAATTCTTAGTCTAACACGGGAAGGAGCGAATGTCCGTCTAAATAGAGAAAAGGCTCCAACGAATTGGGTTACGAAGCCCGAGGCTTCGAGGGGACGTGAGGGTACTCTTGGTATCCCTCTGTGAGGCTGCAGATGATCCACCTGGGCCCACAGAGGTTAAGGTCTGCGTAGAAGAACCAGGGGTATGCCTTGGTTGCAATACATGGCAACCTAAAGACTAAGACGGACCGGCGTGATTCAGTGAGCAAACGGTAGCCCTGTGATAGCAACTCGTCGTCTACCATCCATCTTGAGTAAATCGAGATACGTGAAGCGGAAAGGTGGAGAACTCCAAAAGACCAAATAATTGCTATCTAGTTATGGTTGCGGATGGCCATAGGATAGTGGGGCACCGGGGGCCGGCGTATAGTTTTTATTTTACAAGGTGTGCCTTTCATTAGTTGAGGGAGGGGTCATGTGGGACCATAGCCACTGAAATAAAAACATACCTTAGCATCTGCATCAGTAGATATCTGAAAGCACGACCGAGTTCTGTATTCCTTGATTTTCCATGTCAAAGGACTCGGACCGCACATTACAGGACATGTGCATCTAGAAAAGCGATAACGATTCGCGATACATGCGTGGGGAAGTATAGGAACATATACACTCTAGGTAGTGTGTCCTAGACTTGGGGGCATCGTTCGACAGGTACCGTAATCCCTAGTTGGACTAGGTGGCATAAACCCTGAACTCGAGAAGCGTTCAGCAGATAGCGTAAAACTCTAGTTAAATCTTGAAAGCACTTGATAGAAAACCCTAGATTTGATCTAGGTAATAAGTAATGAATGTATGCCGTAAGGCAATGGAAAATACAGGTATTGAGATCACGTTATCATTACTAGTTGGGACACTAGATAGGTGGTGCAGAGATATAGAAATTAGTATAACAAGGAAATAGCGAAGCGGCGAAGTATTAGAGCGAAGCGGTGAAAGTATTAGAGCGTATCCAGTTTATCTTATCTGAGCATATCTTGTGATTACCTTGTCCAATCATGTTGACCCTATCATCATGGTGTAATCTTGTATTCAGTTAATTCATGTCGTCTTTTTTTTTTCCATGATCACATGCTAGAAGTTACTGAACTTACTCAGGCTTTATGTCTGACTCTGTTTTTCTTTCGTCTTCTTTTCTTCCGTTCCCCCCCCCCCCCCCACAAGTAGTAGAGGAGGGAGTAGTATAGCTCAGGTTAAGTTGGACTATCACTCTTTCCCAGCTTGAAGATTTATCGAAGTCTGCTTGGATACACTTATCAGATGCTATGGCTGGCTCATGCTAAAATTGGGGAATATAAATGTTGTTTTATGCTTCTTTATTTTGTAAGACAGATGATACTCTGAAATTGTAAAGAAACCATGGTACAAACTATTTTATCAATCAAGTAAAGTTTTATTTTCCAATGTTTTAATTTTGTCTATCTTGTAATTTATCTGCATCTTTTACCCTAAATGCTCCACAGAACTAAGTGCATTCCCTTTGTGAGTGACACTAAAGGATGTGGGGTGTCACACGTTGTTAGATCAAAATTTGGACCTAACACCCAAATTGTTTTGAATCTTGTAGAATTTTAACTGAAGAACGAAGAAAAAGAAAATAACACACAGAATTTATAGTGGTTCGGCGTTAATGAGCCTGCGTCCACTTTATATGTTATTGATTATATCTCGAATGCTGGTACAATCAATGATTTCTCTCTAGCTCACTTTTACAATAGTGATTTCTCTCAGTAATCTAGTAATAAAACTGATAATAAATGGTAGTATGACAATAATGGCGGAATCAATTCTCAATATTGCCAAAAAGATCCCAAAAAATGCCAAGCTCCGGGCTATTCATAACTGATTTTGTCAGGCGGGTCATGATAACACGTGGGACGAATCCCGAGAATATCGGATCGCATCGCTACCGTTGAAGATACAGTCAAATTAGTCGTTGTAGACAGGTGTTTTGATCCCCTTGAAAATCGGATCGTACAAATAGGGAGAATCGGTCAAAATGACTGTTTGGGACACGTGTCGCTGGATCCGTACGTCTCGGATCGCTGAAGACTAGCTCGTGTTTGAATGGGTTGGAGGCTCCACCATGCATCAAGGGATCGGATCGGTCTATTCTGGGCAATAATACATGTATGGATCGAATCGCATAGAGGTGTTGTTTCGCTGATGAAGTGGGGGCGATCCGATGGTGCGATCCAATGAGGGGCGATCCGATCGTGCGATCCAATGAGGGGCGATCCGATCCTTCATGCTCTTTAGGGAACGCAGTTTCATACTTTCTTCTTATGAATGAACCTGGATGGCTTGGTCAAAAGGCTAGCCAACATTTTTCCCCCTCGAAGTATGTTTTATCGATGATGGAACATGCTTCGAAGCTATAGAATCGTCTTTTCACAACGAGTCGCAAATCAGTGAACGATTTCTTTTCTGGGACTTTTCAGAGTCTTCATCACTGGATCTGATGGTTATTTATCGATTCGTATCGCGTAGTCGAGTCGCGATCCGTTAGCAAGCCATTCGTCTCGTTCTTTGGTGAGCACTTGGGCTTCATCACGGAACGAAATGGGCTTCTCTCCAAGACGTGGTGGGCTTTCGGTTCGCGGCCCGCCTATTTTAGCGGATCGAATAAGACAAAAAAAGGGAGACAAACGGTCGCCCTTCTGCCTATATAAGTCGACCCCCCTCTTCACTTTCTTCCTTCTTCCTTCTTTCGTATCATATCGCCTGCATCACTGAGGAAAAAAAACCCTGGTTTTTCAAACCTCCAAAAATCTGATTGTTTTCCCAACTTTTAGAAAGGTAAATCTACCGAAAGAACCCTTATTCGATATCGCTCTCGTTTTTATAAATTCTTTGACTGGTTTGAGGGAAGAAACGACGGAATGTTGTGTTTTTTAGGGGAACCAGCGAGACGCCATGGCTTGATAGATTCAGAGGTTGGAGTTCGGAAATGAGAAGGAGAGAGAGGAGGAAAACGGAGGAGGAAGGAGAAGAAAGAAGGCCGGTTCGGATCGTGGGCAAGGAGAGGAGAGGAAGAAGATGAAGGTGAGTGGCGAGACGGAGTGTCGTGGTGACGGCAGAGGAACATATCGTGGGGGGGGGGGGGGGGTGAAATGCTTCGGCAAAGACCCCGATGTCTCACGATCCGAGAGGGGGGAAATCCCTCTGACCTGCGATCTGAAGAAGGGTGATCCCTCTACCCTGCGATCCGAAGGAGGGCGATCCCTCTAACCTGCGATCCAAAGTAGGGTGAACTGTCTTACACACCGCGGTCCGAATCGCAGTTTGCGATCCAAGTCAATTTTTGAACCTTAGACGATGCCTTGTCACCATAAAATTCTGAACAGTTAGGCTAGGGCCTTGATTTGGACATTCTGGGCTAAATGACCACATAATTTAACTGCATATGATGGCTATTATTTTGATGATTGTGATAGCTTTTACGCTTTATCTTTAATGCTTGCACAAGCACACACACCGGCACTTGCACACAGGGAGGACGGGTAGTTTTAATCTCATTTTTCATGTTTTCTCGCCTAACAGTAATGTCGGATAATCAATCTTCTTCAAGATCGGCTACAGAAACGGATTCCGAGGCTCCTTAGCAATACAACCCTGAGGTCCCTCCGACTAACCCAGGAGGTGAGGATTCTAGCTCTGAATACGGGGCAACAGAATCAAATCCATCTGAAAGTACTTCATCTAGTGAAGAATCGGAGATAGACAGGCGAGCTCCCGACGAGATTCCTGGCGCGCTCGGAATAGATAAATTTTCTGATTCTTTAGCATCTAAACTAGATAATATAAAGCTTAAAAGAATCTGCCTAAGACATGGGATCCCTTGGGATGATGTCATGACACCCGGTAGCGAAGATAGACCCCACTTAGCTCCGAAAGGGTACATGGCAATCAGTCGAACCATGTGCTTGGTAGGAGCTATTCCTCCATTTTCTTCAATCGTCATCGAGACTTTAAAATGACTGGGTATCGCTCCGATGCAACTTCATCCTAATGCCTACGCATCTCTATACACCTTATATATTGCATATGCGGAGATCCTACATACCGGACTCACATTCAGAGATTTGACATTCTTCTTTCTCTTCAAGCATCGTTCCTCGGCAACCCCAAAATTCTCTTTCTTTGAATCGGTGGCGTATAGGAAAGTCCTGTATGATGGATATAGCAATATAGGGGATCCTAAGTCTGATTGGTTCTATATAAAGAAACAGGCTGGATGCTCAAGAAGATGGCTTAAATCAAGTAAACTTCAAGCTTTTAACTGAATATCTTGTTCAAGAAGTTGAAGTATTAACATTCTTCCTCCTTTTTCTTTGTCTTAAACAGGTCACGTCTTCCCGAAAACGGAGGGTCCGTTATACAACAATCGATTGTCTATTCTTCTTCAAAGCAGGTCTGACTTTCTAAGGATCAAAAAATGCATTACTGATGAGAATCTTCATAAGCATCATCTTCTGGATGTAAGATTTGGACTTGGCGCTGGCGGCAAACCTTATAAGTACGTGCCCCCAACGGAGGGAGAGGGAACATCGCAAGCAATAGAAACAACTAAGTTCCGCAAGAGTCCTTCCCCGATAGTCATCCAAGAGGATGAGGATCTGAATATATACAAAGGGGATGAGGCCCGTGGTGACAAGTCCAAGGAAATTCCAGTTTCTACTCCAATTGAATTCACTACTCCCGATGACTTGACAAACGAGTAGCTATTCAAAGAACTGAGCAAGATTCCTCTGCCCGATGATGTATATACAGAGAGGGACTTTGAAGGGGAGCCATTCTTCCCTGGTTCTGAGGAGGCCATCGCTCCAACTAGAGAACAAGAAACTAGTCAGATGAGCCTGTCTTCAGGCCCGGGTCTGTTAGGGGGAATTATATGGGATGCACAAATCACACATACTATCTGACCCCCCCCCCACTCTTATAGCGTCAGTATTCATGGTTTTAATATGCTCTTTTCTTTTTTTGCAGGAAAGATGTCCCACAGGCGATCCTATCCTTATCATTCCCTTCGTGAGGGCACACCCAGTCTTCATCCGGGTACTGAGCGTTCTCGCGGCCCTTCTCACAAGCCGACTTCCTCGTAACCCCGGTCTCCACCAAAATCGACCTCTGCCAAGCCTTCCAGTTATCCGGTAGTTCCTGCAGGGGGGAAGAAACTTCCTAAAGAGTTACCTCCTCCAAAGAGTGCACCTTCTCATAGCAGGTCGTCAAAAAGGCATCACGAATCTAAAGATAGAAGCAAGGACCCAATCAAAGAGTCTGAAAAGGAGAGGAGTGACGTCGTCCCTTCCAGCCAGCCAGAGTTGGCTGCCCCCGGGTCACGGGACTACATCCATTGTCCCGAGATTCACGGTAGGCTGGAAAAGCTGAGGGAACAATTGCCAGACATATTCTTTGACAGGATGACTTTTGTTCCAGCCTTGGAACCAGACCCTAAGAACTGGGATTATGAAGTCGTCGGGCACATCCGTCACGTTGCCAGGCAGTATGAGATGGTGAAATAACATGCAGTTTACCTTTCAGAAGTCATCCGATCGCTTGTAATAGAAGCACATAGATCTAAGGCGAAACTTGAAAACAACGAAAGGGCCAGGACAAAGATGGAGAAGGACATAGAAGATGCTCAATCCCAGCTAGCTTTAGCGCGGAGAGACGTCGAGAATTATAAAACTGAATTGGAGAATGCTAAAAAACGTTTTCATTCGGAACTTGACTCCAATAGACAAGAGAAAATTGCCTTAAAGAAGGAGGTTGAGGATCTCAAAATGGCCAACATTGAGTTGAAAACAGCACAAGGCCATTTCGAATCTGAGAGAGCTGCTTGGGAAGAAGAAAGAGCAAGTTTGAAAGAAAGTCTGGCTCTGGCTAAAGCGGAAATGCTGACTTTGAATGATGAAGTCGCAGACGCGGAGAGATGGGCAGCTCTTGCCGAACAGAATGTTGATAGTGCCATCGAGATGGCTACTGCCTCAAACAACAAGCTCCTCGAGAGAGAGAAGGATATCGAGGGGTTTGAAGAGATGATTTTTGACTTCCTTGGCCAAGTCCTCAAAACCCGCAACATTTCGTGGATCCCGGATTACCATGTCACATTAGCCAGTTTATGGGACGCGATTGTTGAGGGTGAAAAGCAGAGGTTGGGAGTCGAAGAAATTGATGAGGATGAGTTGATGAAGAGCATCTTGAGGGACAACGAGCCCGAGGACCTGGCAGAGGGTCGTCGTCTGATTCAAGCGGAGATGGAAAAGGAGAGGGCCCTGGCTAAGGGTAAGGGCAAAGCTGATGAAGGTTCGAGTTCAGCCGTGGGGCTCAAAACCTCCGGAGTTAAGGAGTACCATCCTGATGATCCACTAATCCCTTTGGGCCTAACTCCCGTGGTTGTTGGAGCTCCTGCAGCTACTCAAGAAGTAGGATCTGCAGAAGGTATCTCCCTTTTTTCTCCACAATTCGTCAAAACAATTGTGAATTGTCGTCGTCTGGTAGAACAACCAATTGAATTAGTAACATGTGTTCCTCATAATACAGGCGGCGAGCCCATCGACAAGGGTGCTGAAAAAGAAAAAGAGGCGGAGAAGGAGGCTTTCTTGCCAGGTGCCGGTATTGATATATCAAAGCAGGCTGAGGTCACAACAGCAGAGAAAAGCATCCCGGCACCTAGTACTGGCGTTCCCAAGGATGCGGAAACCATCGAGGCCTTGAAAGACATGGACGGGCGCCATGTAGAGGAAGAGGAAGATATTTTCGGCCCCAAAGAGACCGACGACGATGAGGATGAAACTCTGGCCAGCAGAAAAGCTAGGCAGGAAAAAGAGATGGCTTCGACGAAGGTGGGAGAAGAGCCTTTGGCCGTAGTTCCTATTGCAGAATTTGATCCTAAAACTGGGATGATTTTGAAAGTGCGGCCCAAATCCATTAGCAGACAGCTCCATTTTGCGAATCCTGACGACTTCCCGGCTTCCCTTTCTGATAAAAGGAAGAGAAAGGAGTTGGAAAAGGAATCTTCTGAAGAGTCGGATGTTCCCCTCATAGACAAAAGGAAGAGGAAGAAGGGAGATCAATCTGACGCTGACAAGGCTAGGCTGGAGAGACAGAAGCAGTAGAAGAGGTCGAAGCGTAAATAGGATACTGTTGCTGGTTTATATCTTTTCTTTAGGTTTTCCACTGGCCAGGAAGTGTAATTGTGAGACTGGCCCTCACTTTTGTTTTCTAAGTTATTTTTCACTTTGTTGGCTTACAGTATATAAAGGAAGTTTATCTCTTTTTGCATCATTGTGTACCTGTATTCAAATAGACTTTCCATGTTTAGTCATAGATCATTTAATTATAATTACAAACTAGTCAAACAACAAAAAGAAAACTTTTGTGCTGCATTGTTGTACTAAAGTTCAGTGTATGTATATGAGTATATGTGCCCCCAATCAGTTGTTATCATAGCGCCTGACTGGGGTTTACTAAGGATTGGTTAGTACTGTCGGCAAGTTGCCCCCTATTTCTGAATATGGGGGACTTAGAAGATTTCATAGGATAACTGTTCTTGTGGTACCGAATTTCTGGCACCTTTATCAGTGCTTAATCATAGACTTTCTTATACTCTCCTGACGGTCGCCGAGGTTAGAGTTTGAATTCAGTAGTTCAGTCGGCCCCTGTTCCTTCAGCAGGGAAGAAGTTCTTTCTCAGCGCTCAATCGGAGACGCTTTTATGCTCTCTCTCTCTCCGGAGAGTTAGAGTTCGAGCTCAGCATTTCATTCGCTCCCCGATCCTTCAACGGGGAAGGAGCTTTTTCTCAGTGCTCCATCGGAGAGGCTTTTATACTCTCTCTCTCTCTCTCTGGAGAGTTAGAGTTGGGACTCAGCCGTTCCACCGCTCCCCGATCCTTCAGCGGGGTAAGAGTCCTTTCTCATCGCCAAATCATGGACGCTTTTATATTCTCCTGGCGGTCGCCAAGGTTAGACTTTTGCTCAGGCGGCTCCGATCATGGTACACCGCCATGCCTTGTGGACGTCATCTTCGCGTCCTTTATACTCTCTCTCAACGCTGGAGAGTTAGAGTCACGGATCAAGCAGTCTGCAATCATGCACGCTCATCAAACTCATCCTAGGTTTACATTTTATTCCAAGCTCTGAGGATTAAAACCAGTCGGACATGTAGTTGGAGCATTTGCCAAGGCTTTGAGTTCCTCCGAATAGTCCACGGGAGGAATGGTTGGCACCAGACTTCGGGTACCTGCATTATTCACGTCGATTTCCATAAAAATAAACAGGCAGATAAACAAAGATGCAATAAAGGTAAATGACACACAATATTTTTATAGTGGTTCGGTTGAATCATGACCTACGTCCACTTTATAATTTTTTCCTTCAAGGAATCAAACTATTCTTGGCAAGTCGTGCCTTATACATGGTTTTCAACAAAGCAAAAGAACAGATTTGAAACTTTTATGTTAAGTGTGGCCGTAAATGTTGGGCATTCCACACTCTGGGGATTTCCCTTCCATCTACGGTTGCCAGCTTAAAGGTTCCATTATCAAGCTTGCTCAGAATGGAGTACGGTCATTCCCACTTCGCTCCCACATGAGTTGGGGGTGGAAAGACACGTTTCAGAACTAAGCCTCCGGGTTCCCAGGTTCGGGCTCGAACCTTTTTGTTGTAATATCGAGCGACATGTTGTTTGCATTTTAAAGCACGCAGGTCTGCTTCATCCCTCTTTTCTTCGATCATATCCAGGGACTCAAGGAGCAATTCATTGTTGGTCATCGGATAATAATAAGTCACCCGGTGAGAAGGTACCTTTATCTCAACCGGGATGACCACTTCCGTTCTAAAAGCAAGGGAAAAGGGGGTATGTCCCATTGCAGATTTATAGGTTGTCCTGTAGGCCCATAGTGCCAAGGGCAATTCATCAGCCCACATGGCTCTGGCTCGCTTCAGTCTCCTTTTCAGAATGGACTTAATCACTTTATTCGCCGCTTCGACTTGTCCGTTCGATTGCGGGTGCGCCACAGAGGTATACCGATTCTCAATGTGGTATTTTAGGCAGAAATTTCTGAATTCAGCGATATCGAACTGAGTTCCGTTATCCGTTATCACACTCTTTGGAATCCCAAATCGACAGATGATGTTTCTCACAATAAAGTTGATCACTTGTTTGGTTGTGATTGTAGTTAGTGGTTCATCCTCGACCCACTTAGTGAAATAATCCACAGCCACAATAGCGAACTTTGCTCCGCCCCTAGCTATGGGGAGACTTCCAATGATATCAATTCCCCACATAGCGAAAGGCCATGGGCTCATCATTGTTTTTAACTGATTAGGAGGTGCTCTAGGTATTTTCGAAAATCTCTGGCACGCATCACACCGTCGTGCGTATCTTACCGCGTCCTTGTTTATGGTAGGCCAGAAATAACCATGCCGCAACACCTTTTTTGCCAAAGTTTGCCCTCCAGTGTGGTCGCCGCATTCGCCTTCGTGAACCTCTTGCAGCACACGCTTGATGTCATCGTGAGCTATACACCGGAGGAGGGGCATTGAAAACCCTTGTCTGTAAAGAACTCCGCCTTGCAGAACGTATCGGGCGGCTTTACGAATTACTTTGCGCCTCTCGCTTTTCTTGGTTAGAAGCGCTCCATTCATCAGGAAATTCTTTAAAGGGGTCATCCAGGACACCCTTTCTGGTTCCGTCTCTAGTATTAGGTCGATTTCCATTTGATCTATACTAGGGGACCGAAGTACTTCAACGGGGGCTAGCCCGGTTACTTCAGGATCGTCGGAACTAGCCATCTTTGCCAACTTATCCGCCTGCTGATTTTCTGACCGCGGAATATGAGATACGCTGTAGTGATCAAAATCGTTTAGCAACTCTTTCACTTTCTTTAAGTATAAAATCAATCTTGCACTTTTAGCTTGCAATTTTCCAGTAACTTGGTTCACAACTAACTTGGAGTCGCAGAAGATGTTCAGCTTTGTGACCTCTAATTCCTTTGCGATCCTTAATTCGGCTATCAGGGCTTCATATTCGGAATCGTTGTTAGTGGCGTGAAACTCCATCCGGATAGCATAGGATATCAATCGTTTCTCTGGAGTTTCAAGCACTATTCCAGCGCCGGATCTTTCGTCATTCCTAGCGCCATCAGTATACAATCCCCAGGCATTGGGATCGAGAAGTAACTTTGAAGGATCAACTTCTTCATTTGCTATATCTTCCTCAGGGATGGTGAACTCTGCTATGAAGTCGGCTATCACTTGCCCACGAATTGACCGTCTGGGCTGAAAGTTCAAATAAAATTGACTTAACTCAATTTTCCATTTGAGTAATCATCCAGATGCCTCTGGTCTCTGTAGGACTTGCTTGAGCGGATGATCGGTGTATACGGTAATAGGATGCGCCTGAAAATAATGTCGAAGTTTTCTAGGGGCGATCAGTAAACTATACGCCAACTTTTCTATCCTTGGATAATTACGCTCTGTTGCCGTCAATTTTTTGCTCACGTAATACACAGGTCTTTGGACCTTATCTTCCTCTCTTACCAACGCTGAGCTGATCGCATGGGATGGCACTGCCAGATACACGAATAAGTCCTCGTGATCCATTGGCTTAGATAATATCGGAGGTTTCTCCAGGTGCCTCAGTAAGTTCTGAAACGCTTCTATGCAGTCGGGCGTCCATTTGAAGTGGCGTTTTCCCCGCTTTATTAATTCGAAGAATGGGATGCACTTATCAGTAGCCCTGGAGATAAATCTTCTTAGTGCGGCTACTTTTCCTGCAAGGCTTTGCACGTCCTTAATTTGCCTGGGTTCCTGAATGTCTCTGATTGCCGCGATCTGGTCTGAATTAATCTCAATCCCACGGGAACTGACGATGAACCCCAAGAATTTTCCGGAGGCAACACCGAATGAACATTTGGTTGGATTAAGTTTCATTCCGTACTTTCGAAGGATGCTGAACATCTCCGCCAAGTCCGTAGTGTGATGGGAGGATTGCTTGGACTTAACTAACATATCGTCGACGTATAATTCCATTGTTTTCCCGATCTGGTTATAAAACATTCTGTTAACTAAACGTTGATATGTAGCGCCCGCATTCTTCAAGCCAAAGGGCATCACTACATAACAATATAATCCCAGATCTGTGATAAAACTAGTGTGTTCTTGATCAGGAACATGGATCGGAATCTGGTTATATCCTGAGTTAGCATCCATGAATGATAGAAGTTCATGACCCGCCGTCGAGTCCACCAACTAGTCAATCCGGGGCAACGGGAAAGTATCTCTTGGGCAGGCTTTGTTCAAATCCGAGAAGTCAATACACGTTCGCCACTTCCCATTGCTTTCTTTGCCAGGACTGGATTTGAAATCCAGTCTGGGTAGGTCGAGTCTCTGATAAATCCATTACCGGAGGATGTTTAGGGTTAACGCTTAATGAATGGCTCATGATTGATGGGGATATCCCACACATGTCTGCGTGGGTCCAAGCAAATACATCCAAGTTGTTTTTTAAGAAATCCGTCAATTCTTTAGCGAGATTTGGATTTAACTGGGATCCAATCGTAAGGACCTTCTCCGGGTCACTATCATCGATCGGTACATCCACAGTTGTCTCCTTGGGAGTCGCCATTCTGCCCCCAGGTTCTTGATCCTCTCTGGGATCTATATCCTCGGGCAGCTCTCTGGGCGACTCTCCAACGGCTATCCTCTTTAGTAGCTATAAGGTCTCCGCCCCTATAGGGGGAGAAGTGCCTTTGGTTTCTATGTCCCCTCCATAACATGCTATAAGGTCTCTGCAACATAACATGCTCGCGCTACAACTTGATCTCCTCTGACGATACCAATGCCAGCTTCTGTGGGGAATTTTAATAACAAGCACCAGGGGGCTATACAGGCTCTAAACTTGGCGAGGGTCGGTCGGCCCAAGAAGGCATTGTAGGGCGATTTAACGTCCAAAACCACGAAGGGAAGGATTCTCACTCTCTGGCGTTCTCCTTCCCCAAGCGTAACTGGTAACTCTACATAACCCATTGGAGCGGTGGATGCTCCGTTAAACCCACGGATCCATCCTTGACAGGGCTTCAAGTCTTTTATTTCGAGGTTCATCTGGTCAAATCTCCTTTTGAAAAGAATGTTAACGGAACTTCCGTTGTCCACTAAAACCTTATGAACAGTGGCTGGTCCAATAGGTACTGTAATCACAAATGGATCTTCAGTCGGAGCATGGACTCCAATGCTTTCTCGTTCTCGGAAAACAACATCGTCGGTCATCATCTTTTGTTGCTTCACCGGGATATTGTCCTCGGGGTTGCTACTCTCCCCTACCTCGAGGTGTTGCTCGGCTGCATTGACATATTGATCCAACGCCTTGTAACTATGCCCGGCGAGATAAATTCCTCCGATTACGGTATTGATAACGATATTCTTTCCAATTTGCTGAGCAATTGGCCTGGCAGCAAGTTGATTCTGGTTCTGATTAGGGGCTTGTACTGCTTGCCCCCTATCTCTGGGCGTTACTCTGTATTCATCTAATTTTCCTTCTCGAAGAAGCCTCTCGGCTACATCTCTTAGGTGACGGCATTCATTTGTCGAATGGCCATGAATCTGATGAAAGAGACAATACTTCCCCGTTTCACATTCTTTTTCTGTTGATTCTCTGGGAGGTGGCCTCTTATTCTGGAGGACGTTGTAAGAATCCATGAAGATGTTTTCCAGAGTATCATTCAGTGGCGTATAACTCTCAAAGGCCCTGGGACGAGTCCTTCTCTGGGAGTCGTTCCCTCGGTTCCTCTTCCGGTTGTTGCCATTACTATTATTATCATTGTTTCCTGACTGACGGGCACCCTGATTCCGGTTTTCGACATTAACTTCGACTTTCCCCAAGCTGTCTCCAGTCTGCTTAATGGCGACATTGCTCTGGATTTCCTCCTTATTGGTCGTTTTTGCCTTTCGGTAAGCATATACTTCTTCCCGGCGTAAGTGTACGTTAGCCTTCTCGTAGAATAATTCTCTACTATGGGGTGGCTTGCCTGCCAGGTATCTCCCGAATTAAGTATCTTTATCTACTCCATCAATCAGTGCTGCGACAACGGTTGGTTCATGGGGATCTTTAACTTCAGTGGCGGCCAAGTTGAAACGGTCTAGGTATGACCTCAAACTCTCGCCTGGTCGCTGCTTTACAAGGAACAAGTCAATCACACTCTTTGTTTTTTGTGTATAGATACGGAATTGTTCTACGAACTTCTCAATCAACTCCCTAAAGCTAGAAATCGATCTTGCTGGCAAGCGAGTATACCATAACAATGCTACATCCTCCAAGAATATGGGAAATGCTTTGCACTTGACAGCGTCAAAAGCTGCGGCAGCGGTCATTGACCAAGAATATCTCATCAGATGCTGGACGGGATCAGACCTACCCGCGTATCGGTTCATCTGTGGCATGTTGAAACGCCTTGGGAAAATCGCATCCAAAATTTCATCAGTGAAAGGGGTGTGACTGCGGTCAATTCCCCAGTCTTCATTCCGTTGTCCCCGGCTATCTGCCAGAATCTGATGGATCATGGCTGCAACATTTGCACTGGTCAGCGGAGGTTCAGGGTCGGTGCCTCTGGCTCGGCGGGGTTCTGTAATCTCTCTTCCGGGAGCAGTCACAAAATCCGGGGCTCGGATAGGGCTTCCATGCCTCCTGTTACCATGAGCATGTGTGCGGCGACGGGGCCGAGGTAGTCTGTTATGTACGGGAATGTCCACATCTCGAGCCCTGGGAGTTGCGGCGTGATCGCTCACATTACGGTTTGAGGGCCCCCCCTCCAGTGCTTCTTCTTCCCTTGATGGCAGGGTTCCGAACCGAAGCTGCTCTATATTTTCGGCTCTCTCATATGGTCATCGCGGAGGTCTCGGCGATTCCTTTGACGAAGAAGAATATCCTGGAGTGAGTGGACGAACCGGCGGCGTCCTTTGCCTTGCGAGCTCATCAAGCCTCCTATCCATAGTAGTCAAATATTGTCGCAGGACAGAGCTTTCCTGCCTTTGCGAAGCCAATTCATCAAACAGTCTCTCCCACATTTCGGAAAAGCGAGAGAGATCCCCCTTAGTAACGGGAGCAGCAGGATCATATTGGTCATCATCACTTTCTCTTATACGCAAAGAGCTTGAGCCAGGTCGAGCGGAGGGGCCAGGATGGTAGGAGCGAGCCATAGGCTCCTTTCCAGGTCGAGTTGTAGTCCGATCATCAACTCGAATCGCTGTGGTTCGAGGATGGCGGCTCGCAACGCCACCCTGAGATCGATTCGTGGTCGCGGTGCGCGGAGGATTCGAGGCGTTACCTCGAGATGGAGTAACAACCCCTTCAGCAGTCCGGATCGCCTCCTTCTCGTCGACTCGGAGCGTGGCGTCTTCATCGGATCGGTTCGCCCCCTGCGCTCCGCGATCCAGAATTTCCTCATTGCCTAGCTCGTGCACACTTTCTTCAATTGTTTCATTGGTTTGTGAAGCTCGTGCTTCCTTAGATCTTTTTCCAGCCATGATATCCCAATCGCTGGAATCTTCAAAGAAATGAATAGTGCAACTTTAAGACTGTCTTCTCAGTGAAAGCACCAAAATGTTAGATCAAAATTTGGACCTAACACCCAAATTGTTCTGAATCTTGTAGAATTTTAAATGAAGAACGAAGAAAAAGAAAATAACACACATAATTTATAGTGGTTCGGCGTTAATGAGCCTACGTCCACTTTATATGTTATTGATTATATCTCGAATGCTGGTACAATCAATGGTTTCTCTCTAGCTCACTTTTACAATCGTGATTTCTCTCAGTAATCTAGTAATAAAACTGATAATAAATGGTAGTATGACAATAATGGCGGAATCAGTCCTCAATATTGCCAAAAAGATCCCAAAAAATGCCAAGCTCCAGGCTATTTATAGCTGATTTTGTCAGGCGGGTCGTGATAACACGTGGCACGAATCCTGAGAACATCGGATCGCATCGCTACCGTTGAAGATACAGTCAAATTAGCCGTTGTAGACAGGTGTTGCGATCCCCTTGAAAATCAGATCGTACAAATGGGGAGAATCGGTCAAAATGATGGTTTGGGACACGTGTCGCTGGATCCGTACGTCTCGGATCGCTGAAGACTAGATCGTGTTTGAATGGGTTGAAGGCTCCGCCATGCATCAAGAGATCGGATCGGTCTATTCTAGGCAATAATACATGTATGGATCGAATCGCATAGAGGTGTCGTTTCGCTGATGAAGTGGGGGCGATCCGATGGTGCGATCCAATGAGGGGCGATCCGATCGTGCGATCCAATGAGGGGCGATCCGATCCTTCATGCTCTTTAGGGAACGCAGTTTCATACTTTCTTCTTATGAATGAACCTGGATGGCTTGGTCAAAAGGCTAGCCAACACACGTGGTATCAGAGCTGAAGGTTACTGGATCATATAAAGGATTTGAAAAATTATTTTCAAAACGGTTTTTAAAGAAGCATTTTGAAAAGAAAAGATTTGTTTAAAAGCATATTCCCCAAAAGCCATACACACCATCTTCTCTTCCTCTGTTTAAATTCTTGTCTCCTTCTTTCTTGAGTCTCTGGGGCTCCTGGCTTTCTGGGAGGTAACCTCATCGAAGGGCCAAGTAGTGCCTGGCTTCCATCCATAGTCGTAGTTGTTTCATCAACGAGCAGTTTTCTTTCGAAGCTTAGTAGGATTTTCCGTACGATGGAGGCAGCTTTCGTGGGATTTGTCAACATGACTACACACTAAAAGGGATGAGGAGTTTGGCTAAGGAGCACAACCCAAGGATGAGGAATTCATGGATGTAGATTTAGCTCACGAAGTAGAAAGAAATCATAAAACCTAAGACAAGAGGAAGTATCTTGGCTAGGGTATGATAGGGCATATAATTAGGGACAAGGGAAAGAATGAGGAACAAGATTTTCAGAAGGGCAAGTACATACTTTCACCACCAAGCGTACCTAGGAGAAAGGTAGTAAAGTTCTGTTGACAGAGTCTAGTTGTGTTGTTCGTACTCTTTCCTTTGGAATTAGCACTTCGCATTTGTTTATATCCACTTCCCTAGTTGAGTCTCTGCACCATAGTACTTGTATAGTAGAAAGATCTATAACACCCCACCTCCGCCAGGGTGTCTCTTGCAAGCACTCTGACTTTGGAGGGGCGTTTGAATCAGGTAAACATGCATAATGATATATCAAGGCAGAACAACAACATATGTATATATGTAAACAGAGTAAATAGGATAAGTAAAACAGCGGAAGATTTCAAACCACTTCAAAACAAGTCTGGTACAACATAATGTCAACTTTCCAAATACACAAGTCTAGATAAAAACAACATCACTGAAAAACTGAAATACATAAGTACTATCCCCAAAATAAGTGATAACCATAGCTAGCTTCATGTCAAGACCGTACATGAGCTAAAATCCCACAAGCAAGCGATCAGAAATCCAAGCTAAGCTCCACTATTCCCACCCTGAGAACATGGGGGGGTAACGGAAGAAAAGAGGCGAAAGAAAACAGGTCAGTCAAAAAGACTGAGTAAGCCCTACTAAAATCAATGTAAACTGATAAAGTTAACTGGCATGGGAAGCAGGGATGATCATAAGGATAACAACATACTAGCATGATGATTAACTAACAAGGTAGATAAAGGTGTCATCGCATAATCAGGTTTAAGGTTTTTCACCACAGGTGTACCTGCATTCTAACATGTCATGTATAAACAAGAATTTATCCCTTGGCCTAAACTTGGCCCAGTATCAGGTGTTTGACTTAAATCAAAATCCAACTTCTTGGTACTAATTCTAGTATAACAGGATTAGGTGTTACCCCAATGTTTGCATCGAAACAGGACGGAACAGAATGGTCCATACAGAGATAGAGTTTGGGACAAATGGGCTTTTACCACCCTAACAGATAAAGTACAGAAACGGAATGCTAACCATAACGGGCCTTTACCACCCTAACAGAACAGAGTACAGAAACGGAATACTACAATTAGGTGTACACTAGTAGTGGGCCTTTACCACCCTAATAGACGGCACCACGCAGAAACAAACTGGTGTTACCACCCAACAAAACAGACGGTACCAACAGAATCAGACAGAGCTAAGTGTACCCTAAATCCTACCCAAGCGATCGTGTAACACCCCGAATTTTCTATTAACACTAAAGTTGCTAAAATATTAATAAGTGTGTAAGAGAGGGGATGTATCTAATATGAATATAAAAATATTAATAAGTGTGTAAGAGAGGGGATGTATCTAATATGAATATAAAAATATTAATAAGTGTGTAAGAGAGGGGATGTATCTAATATGAATATAAAAATATTAATAAGTGTGTAAGAGAGGGGATGTATCTAATATGAATATAAAAACAATAATAAGTGTGTAAAAGGGGGGGATGTATCTAATATGTACATTGTAGAAAATATATATGTATTCATGACATGAATAGAAGTTTATTAATATGCTGAGTGTTTGCTGAGTCACTTCTGACTCATTGCTGAGTCAACAAGATAAACCCCATCTTGTCTAAACGGCTGTGGTTATTTCTAGGTTAAATCTAATGGCCTGAATGAATTCTAAAATCTATAAATAAGTGGGTAGACCCTAGACCTAAATCACTTGTAAAATTAGAGAAGCTACCGTCATGCTACTGCCATGGAGTTCAGCATAGCCGTCACAAACTAAGAAGAGAAAGCCTAATCATCTACAACTAAATCTACACAAATCAAATCAAAAGATCTCTCTTTCTCTAATTCTTTTCTTTTGTTGGTGAGTATGATGATTCTCACAAGACTATTACAAACTAATTTGACTCAGTTATGAATGGATCACAAGAAAGTGATGTGATTTGTAATTGTAAATTCTATATATTGTGGATCTCTTATTATGTTATTATGTTGTCGTATGACGTAAATTATATATGCTATGTCATGCTATGTTGTAAATTCTCTTATGCTATGTCGTGCTATGTTGAGAATCATGTCAAGCTATGTTATACTATCATACTATGCCATGTTATAAATCATGCTATATTATGTTGAAAAATCATGATGTTGTTGGATCATGCTTAAAGTTATGTATTTTTTTCTTAATTTAAATGGATCTTGTTTATGGGAATTTGCCTATTAGGTTAGGTGTACCCATAAACTTGAAACTATAATTAAATAAAACTTGATTATGGGAATTTGCCTATTGAGTTAGGTGTACCCATATAAAACCATGTTGTTAAAAAATTAGATGATGTTGATTCACACATGTTAATATGTAAGTTTATGAAAATTGATTGAGATCATATTAGGTGAATTTTGAACAAGTTGACACCTTTAGATCCATGACATGTATAATCTATGCAAATTGGACATATGCAAGTTTCACCCCTTATTATGATTCATTTGGTCACATATGCACGTTGTTATTATGATAATCTCTTTTATGCTATGGGTTAGGCTATTCGATTCTAACATATATTTTGCGAATAAACGTTCAAACGTGGGGTAGGGGTAATATTAGGAATTAATAAATTGGGTGCAATTTTGTAAGATGTTGCATACCATGAATGAATGTCCATAATTGAGTCAATTATGGACATTGTTAAAAATTGGAAGTAATTAATAATTCAAGTAGGGAATTATTAAAATTGGGGGAAAGTGGATTATTATTAATAATCAATGCTTAGGACACGAGGTTGGACCCGTTTGTGATGTAAACCTGCCCGGACCCGCCCGGCAAATCCAGTAGTCACAAATGTCGGCCCAATGTGAGAGGTCCTAGGCCCAAACTAAAGCATAACAGTTGTAAAGACACGAGGTTAGACTCTTTTATGGTGTAAGACTGCCCGGACCCGCCCGGCAAATCCAGCTGCCATAAATGCCAGTCTAATGTGAGAGGTCTTTATGAGGTTATGGCCTTAATGAACTAAGAAATACTTAACCAGATAATCATGTAAGGTGGGACATGGGGGCTAAGTAGGTGCCTTGGGTGGCATGAGGAATCTGGTGGTTGCCTTTAGAGGCATTTGAAATACGATTAGACTTAACCAAACACACATGTAAATGAACATGACTAAGTGGGTTAAGTGGGATGGACTAATGGGGACAAGCTTAGGTGGAAGGCTTGTGGTAAATAGTGGGGGCCCATTTCAACCAGTATCCCAAAACGTATCTTTGTGGGCTCGACCCAAGTCGAGGACGGGACACGCATACTGGGTTTGACTATAAGAGGCCAAAACAGGGAGCGGTGGCAACGCATGTCCAACGGGTTTCATATGCGTGTGTGGACCCGGGCTGGTAGGTAAGACGTTGTTGCATCGTGTAGGTATAAGCCGTGCATGTCCGTTGTATCAGGTTGCCACTTTAGGGGAGTGATACACCCCACTGTGGGGCCAGCACGGGTATCTACGAGTTAGGGAGCCGATCGAATAATGGGAAGTAGGGTACACCTAGTGGAGATAGGGGCAGGCGGCACCTATGTAGTCACCTAGGGGTACGTAAAGCCATTGGGAAAGTTTCTAAGTGAAGCTAAGTGGGATGAATCTTTAGGGTGACTGGTGTGGTGCAGTATAGTGTTTATCCTTTAGTATTTAGGAGCGCCTATAACGTTGCCTTTAGCGATTGTCTATGTCCTTAATCTGCTCTTCATAGACATTTTCTTGTTTTCCAGCTTATGCCTTAGTCCAGTTATTTTGGTAATAGTATTGTAGAATTATCATATTCACCAGACTTTATGTCTGACCCCCTCTTTTCCATCCTTTTTCTCCCTTCAGGTCCGCAGGTCGGGCCAAGTTCTAGTGGAGTCTAGTTGGATCGCTTATCTTCTGGAAAGCTTGGACTGCTGAAGTAAAGTCCAGCTTGTTATCTTTCTTTTTAATGGCTATTCATGTAATGGGATTATGTACTTGTTTTATCAAGATAGATATTGTACTTGACATTGAATATGGTGTTATGATGTAATCAAACATGTTTTGACTTCTGCTACAATGAAATAAAGTTTTTGAATTTCCAAGTACCATTTTATATCTGTCTTGTTGTAATTTTACTGTTCTATATTCACTTAAAACCTCCATGGAAGTTAATGCATTCCCTTTGTGAGTGACATTAATGGACGTGGGGTGTTACACGTGGTATCAGAGCACAAGGTTACCAGAACAGATAAAAATTTTTTTAGAAAAATATTTTTTTTCTAAAGTATTTTTGGAACAAGTGCTTTCAAAAAAAAAAAAAAAACTTTATTTCCTTGTCTTTATCTTTCGAATTCTCCATTTTGAATCTTTCCTTTTTCGTTTCAGCATGGCTGAAGATCTTAATCTCCCAGAAGGTGTGACGATTCCAGGGTGGTTTAGGAGATACTTGGAGGCTAGGGCCACCACTGCAGGCCCAGCGGATACTCCTCCACCCCTAGTTGCACCCATTCCTCCTCCACCTCCTCCCCCTCGTGTTGACACTTTTGCAAAGACGTGCAAGGAATTCAAGGCTATGGCAGGAAAAACTTTTCAAGGGACTGAGACGTTTGTGGAGGCCAGAGATTGGCTTAAGGAGACTGAGGAATTGTTGGATATCTTTGAAGTGGAAGATGGGAGGAAAGTCCGTTTAGCTGCTTGGTTAATGAAGGGAGAGGCCTCGTTTTGGTGGGAGGTCACTAACGGGGAACGTCCAGTTGATTCATGGGCGGATTTCAGACGAAGGTTTGAGGCAAAGTTTCTTTCAAGGGCAGAGGAGAAGTTAAATATGGAAAAATTCCTGGCACTAAAGCAAGGGAGCTCATCAGTAAAGGAATATGTCAATATATTTAATCAGTTAGCAAGGTTTGGCTTGGAGTTGGTGAACACGCCAGAGAAGAAAGCTTTGAGGTTCGTTAGAGGCTTGAATGAACCGTTGCAAGGGTTGGCTATGACCCACATCCCTATGGGAGCCACCTTTGAAAAGCTAGTAGAAATGGCACTTATGCATGAGGATAAGGCAGTTGAAAAGAAAGGGGATCAGAAGAAACCCCAACAGCAAAATAAGAAGGGTGGTAAAAACAATAATGGCAAAGGGAAGAAGAAATGCTTCAATTGTGGGACGCCTGGCCATCTCAGCAATGATTGTAGAATTAAAAAGAAGACTGGTTGTTTTCATTGTGGAGATGCGGGACATTTAGTGAAGGACTGTCCAAAGAAGGGGCAGAGGGCAGGGTCTACCTCGGGAGGACAGGTGCAGGCTCTTATGGCACCAGGGCAGGCAACGGGGCAAGTTCAGGCTATTGCGGCCCCACCGCTGCAAGAAAGAGGTAGAACAATTTCTGTTGAAAGCTTAGTTTTTCTGTTTGATCATCCTGTCTGTACCTTATTCGATTCTGGCGCATCTCATTCGTTTATCTCTGCATCATTAGTTGAATCACTGCACTTGAACACCAGTTTAGTAGAGGATCCCTTGGTCGTTTCAAATCCAATTGGGGGTTCGGCTCATTTGACCGTGATATTTTTGGATTTGAAAATCTCTATACTTAGCGTTGAATTTAGATGTGATGCTTATGTATTGGGCTTCACGGGCTATGGGCTAATTTTAGGAATGGATTGGTTGTCTAGAAATAGGGCCATTCTTGATTGTGAAAGGAGAGTAGTTAGGCTTGTGACTCGCCTTGGTAATGCTCTCGACATCTTTTGTAATCCCATAAATTCCGTTATGCTAAGTTATCTTGAATCGCTTGACGCGTCTGTAGAGAACCTGCGATCGGTAGAAGTGGTCCGGGAATATCCGGATGTGTTTGAGGAGGTGAAGGGCTTACCTCCAAAGCGGGAGATAGACTTTCGAATTTATCTTGTGGATAATGCTAAACCCGTATCTTTGCCAGTGCGCCACATGGCTCCTCGTGAAAGGAGGGAACTCAATAAGCAAGTAAAGGAGCTGCTTGAGAAGGGGTTCATAAGACGTAGTATATCGGAGTGGGGTGCTCCAGTAGTTTTTGCCACAAAGGCGGATGGGTCTCTTAGAATTTGTATGGACTATAGAGAACTAAACAAGCTTACTAAAAAGAACCTACACCCACTGCCGAGGATTGACGATCTCTTTGATCAGTTAGTTGGCGCCTCAGTGTTTTCGCAGTTGGACTTAGCCACTGGCTTTCATCAACTGAGAGTGGCTGAGGATAGTATAGATAAGACTGCTTTTAGGACTCCTGACGGATTCTATGAATGGCTAGTGATGCCCTTTGGTTTGACAAATGCCCCTGCATATTTTGTTGATTTGATGAGTAGGGTGTTTAGGGAATACCTTAACAAATTCGTGGTAGTCTTTGTGGATGACATCTTAGTCTTTTCTAAGAATAAAGAAGAGCACTCCCTACATCTTAGGGAAGTGTTGGAACCCCTTCGAGCGCATAACCTCAAGGCAAAATTTTCTAAGTGTCACTTCTGGAGGAAGGAAGTACGGTTCTTAGGGCACGTGGTTTCCAAAGAAGGGATAGCAGTGGATCCCGCAAAGGTGGTGGCCATCCAAGATTGGAAGGTCCCTAAAAATGCAACCGAAGTAAGAAGTTTCTTGGGGTTGGCTGGCTATTATAGGAAGTTTATCAAAGACTTCGCAAAAATATCAGCTCCATTAACACGGTTAACGAAGAAGAACCTGGTTTTTACGTGGGACAAAGATTGCGATGATGCGTTCCAACGTTTAAAGAGAGCCTTAACTTCAGCCCTAGTCTTAGTGCTGCCAGACGGGAATAAACCGTTTACCATCTATACTGATGCTTGTTGTGAAGACCCGCAACTTCCCCGTAAAGGAAAGCGTCGGATAGTTCGAGAACAAACCACAACAGAACGCATACAGAAGAACATTTCATTGTATATTACAACAATGCATCAGATTACAAGAATATACAGAGTATAAACAAATAAATATTACACAGAAATATCAGAGATTTAAATTACATTTAAATACATCGCAGCGGAAAATAATACAATACACAACTAGAAGAGATATACGGATACAAAGCTTTCCGGATATCGTTCCAGCTGTAAACCAGGATCCTGTGAATATAAATCTGCAAAACCAAAACTAATAGCTGCCCGTGTCGAAAATAAGGGCACCCAGAGTTTAGGTTAAAACAATAAACTCCAGGTCAGTCATGTGACTGGTGTGAGAACTAAAACAGTTATTAATCTTTATTTTAAATCATTAGGTAAATCAAGGGACCACGCCGTATAACACGGAACGGGTTTCCTCCCAAGAATACCAGTGCATAAAACAAACAGCGCAATGCTAAATAAAGAAAAATGAAGCTGTTATAAGACCCAGGTCCTATCACACAATGCAAACGCAAGCCGGGGGATAGGGTTTTCCCTTATAACAGCCAAAGAATGCTGGATACGTTTAAAACAAATCATTTGATACTCTTATAAGTGCATAGTGTATAAAACAACTTCAAATCATAAGTATCAATCATAGGCGACATGAGCGTCCCATGCCACTATGTCGCCATATATAGGTTTACAACTTAAAACCGCAAGTGTCACGTATTTGGAAATTGGTTTTCCATCTATGAACCGAGGCCAGGGATCGTCCTCAACCGCTTTTAGACAATCTAGCCCATGTCTAGGAACAGCCGCAACTGCCCCTTGGATCGTCAGGGCCGGTCCACACGGAGTGGATTATAGTGCCTGAACAATACGTCTCTCCGCCCTATGGGGCGTAAATGAGCCAACGAATGACTCCATCGGTTCGAGAACGACCGATCAATCCGAGGCGCCTCGCAACAGCAACAACCACATAAGTCAAACTCGTCAGGGCGTGTAAAACCACTGACGCCACTTCTAGCTAGAAAGAAACGCATGTCCTCCCTGAGGTCCTCTCCCGTTTTTGGTTCATACCGGGTGTGAAACTCGCGAAGTAAACGTTACACAAAGCTACGCCACAAAGGCCGTGCTTTGATCATCACCACAAGACTTTGCTTTTCAACAGAAGCCTTGATCATTTGCATCTTAGCATGCCACACAGGCAAACCATCCTATGCAACCGATATCAGTCACACAGAATGAAATCCAATGTCAGACACACAGTCCATTTACACGTCCGTCCTGGGTCTGAACGAAACCGGAGGCACCTAGTACCCCGCATATCCATCGATCTCCAAGTACGTCTGGACGATCACTAACTGTTTCCATCTTCTTGGGTGTACAGCCCAATCAAGATCATCAGTTATCACCCAAACGACGTGAAGACCTCCGGTCTTCGACCATCGTCTTCATCTTCGACTTATCGTCGTATCAGTTATTCAGAATGGGATAAACCCGGTCTTTCCGAATAACTCGCGTATATTTTAAATAAGTGTTACACAAACACAACATACGCCTCATTCCAATTCATTAGTCACTAACCGTAAATTAATCAAGAGAATAATTTCCCAAATATTAACCCCGAAGGCCGAAACCAACATCAGATCAATATCCAGAAAACCATTCTACTTAGCTAACCGACAGTTAGTTTCTAAATTTCACGTTCAAATCTAATTAAAGATTTAACTATCGCCTGGAGCAAAACTGGTGATACTCCATTCTCGATCTTTTCAATCTAATTAAAGATTCATTAAAACTCCACTTAGTTTTAATCTGTGACTGGGTTAAAGAATCAGTGTCATTTAAAACACGGTTCACGATAAACCCATAGTCACATCCCCTTAATTATCGGGTTAAAGAACAAGTGTTATTTAAAACACTGTTCACGATAAACCCAAAAATCAATATTCATTCAATTCCAATTAAATATTATTTAATTGGTACACTTCATTAAATCTAAATAAAAAGATTTAATCATTTCTCAACTGGGTTCAAGAACAGTGTTAGTGAAGACACCATTCACGACAAACCCAAATCACATTCATTAATTATCGGGTTAAAGAACTAGTGTTATTTAAAACACTGTTCACGATAAACCCAAAAATCAATATCAATTCAATTCCAATTAAATATTATTTAATTGGTACACTTCATTAAATCTAAATAAAAAGATTTAATCTTTTCTCACTTGGGTTCAAGAACAGTGTTAGTGAAGACACCATTCACGACAAACCCAAATCATATTCATTAATTATCGGGTTAAAGAACTAGTGTTATTTAAAACACTGTTCACGATAAACCAAAAAATCAATATCAATTCAATTCCAATTAAATATTATTTAATTGGTACACTTCATTAAATCTAAATAAAAAGATTTAATCTTTTCTCACTTGGGTTCAAGAACAGTGTTAGTGAAGACACCATTCACGACAAACCCAAATCACATTTGACATTCAATATAAGGCTCTGAATAGAAAATATATCGGCTTATATTCAATATCAAATTCTACGATTAACAAATGTCGTATTGGAAATAACGATATATATATATATATATATCTTTCAAATTTCCGTAACAACATCCGTATAATCACAAATTCCAACATCGAAATATTCCGAAGACAATTTCGATTCAAATCCACTCCAATGCAATCATTGGAAACTTTGGTTATTTTCAAAACCCTTTTCAAATTCAATTTATTTATAAAAATAAATAGAATTATAATTCTAGTTCAAAACTAGTTCATTTCGATAAAAATCTATTTTTATCTTTTCAAATAGGGAGTTTTTCATCCCAATTCTTTCTAAATCATTTCTTATGATTTTACACAAATTATTACTATTTTTAATAATTTTATCAAGGCCCGTACAGTCGATTTCCAACAATGGCCATCGAACTGCACTTACAGCGACCTTTTTCGAATTTGATTTGGACGTATCTCCAAATCCAACCGTTAGATTTCAAATTTCTAACATTCATTAGAAAGCTCTTTTCGATACGAACCCAACGGTTCCGGTTTTAGGAGAATCCGACGGTCGGATCTCCCGTAATGTCCGTTTGAAATAAATGGTCGAAATTCGCGAACTGCCGCGGCGCGACGCGTTCTATTCAGGCCATTATATTATATATAATATATATAATATATATTTCGTCGATTTCTATTTAAAACGAATTATATAAATAGTTTTGAATTCGTTTCAAAAACATTTTCAACTTCCATTTCAATTCAAATCAAAATTGAATTCTTCTCTATAAATTCGTTTTAAAATTCATTTCTATTCAATTCAAATTTCAATTCAATTTGAATTCGTTTCAATTTATTTCGAAATCGTTTTCAATTCAATTCATTTCGAAATCGTTTTCAATTCAATTCATTTCGAAATCGTTTTCAATTCAATTCATTTCGAAATCGTTTTCAATTCAATTCATTTCGAAATCGTTTTCAATTTAATTCATTTCGAAATCGTTTTCAATTCAATTCATTTCGAAATCGTTTTCAATTCAATTCATTTCGAAATCGTTTTCAATTCAATTCATTTCGAAATCGTTTTCAATTCAATTCATTTCGAAATCGCTTTCAATTCAATTCATTTCGAAATCGTTTTCAATTCAATTCGAAATCGATAAAATCGATATAAATATCGTTCACGTCAAAATGGCGTCAATCTAATCAACACGGCTTCATAAAGTTCTATTTTCAAATATTCTATTTCAAATATTTCTTTTTCAAAATAGTTGTTATTATCAAAATATTTTGTTCAACACATGACCAATCTCAATGAATGAGTACTGTCAACACATGAACTTTTATTTTATAATATTCTTTATTTTTCAAATTGGAATGAGGCCCAATCAATTACCATATAAAATTAATTATATGGATTTTCATACAACACATGTATATAATAACATTGAAAATAATCAACCATCAACCAAAGTGCACTACACTGTAAAAGCATCAAATATAGATATTCAACGCTTATAACAGCCTGTCAATCAATCGATCGACATATTCAATCAATCAGGATGAGTGAACTTCAAATTTCATCCCAACACCCGTGTGGGGTTTCAAACAATCGAACACATATTTTATTTGTGCAGTTAGGCGATGTGTAAAATTTATCGACCCAATCAACATCATTCAAATAGGTGTACATAAACAAACCGTCTGGTTTGTAAATGAATATTCTATTTTATTCACTTCACGTTAAAAATTATATTTTTAACGATAAAACATTTTACTTCAACTTATGAATTTCTATTCAATTCATTTATTCAATAAAATGATATTTTTATTTTTCTAACATATTTTAGAAAATTTCGGCGGCATAACGGCACGATACTAAAAACGGGATAAGGCCTAGCCTTGTCCCCGGTCTAGTGAAGGCCCACGCCATTCACATATCAATCAAATTCACTTTCGTTATGCAAACCACAAAATTTGGAGTAAGGGTCTAACCTAGCCTTACTCCTTCGCCTTATAACGGCGCACGTCTAATCCTAACCAATTTATCGATTCGATTTTTCACACCACAAACCACATTCAAACCAATATCGCAATCAATCACCAAACAGTCAAACAAACAAGTCCATGGTCTGTGGATGGGTGTCGGGTGCTACTAAGCACCGTCTGCATCCTAGTATATATATAACTAGAAAAATAAATTGAAAGGTGAGAAATTCTCACATATAGCTATCCTAGCTCCCCGGCACTTCATTTGCAGGAAATCTTCACTGTTCTCGTCGATATCACTTTCTTCGCCTGTATTCTCTACATATGCAAAAATCGAATTTTTACTTCGCTATTCCATATATAAAAATCATATTTTTCTTTCGATGTTCTATATATAAAAATCATATTTTTATATCGAAGTTCAATATATAAAAATTCTATTTTTCTATCGAAGTTCAATATATAAAAATTCTATTTTTTCTATCGAAGTTCAATATATAAAAATTCTATTTTTTCTATCGAAGTTCAATATATAAAAATTCTATTTTTTCTATCGAAGTTCAATATATAAAAATTCTATTTTTCTATCGAAGTTCAATATATAAAAATTCTATTTTTTCTATCGAAGTTCAATATATAAAAATTCTATTTTTCTATCGAAGTTCAATATATAAAAATTATATTTTTATTCTATCGAAGTTCAATATATAAAAATTCTATTTTTTCTATCGAAGTTCAATATATAAAAATTCTATTTTTTCTATCGAAGTTCAATATATAAAAATTCTATTTTTTCTATTTCAATTTATAAAAATCACTATTTTTAACCGGTTGTTTATATAAAAATTATATTTTTATATAATTAAAAATTACTTCATTGCTGGATTAAAAATCAAATATTTTTCTTATTAAAAATCCAATCTTTCTACTTAATAAAAAATTTGACCTTCTCTAGTTACAAAATTTCTAACTTCATCAGAAAAATAAAAATCAGAAAAATAAAACAAAATAAAATGAAATTAAAATGAATATAAACTTACAATGTTCAGATCGGAGGGGGGGGGGGTGTTGCGCTGCAGCAAAGAAGACCAAAAAAGGGGGGGGGACGGGTTCGGATCTATGAAGGAGAGGTGGCTAGGGCTTGCGGGGTGGTGCGTAGGGGGGGGGGGTCAGGGGCGCGTCGGGTAGGTGGAAGGTCAGGGAGGTGAGGGTGGTCGGACGGCCTTCTGGCGATGATGGGGCCCGCTCATGGCTGGGTGCGTCGATCGTTATTGAGGGGGGGGGAGAGAGTGGAGCGGAGGAGAGAGGGCGGCGCAGTGGCCAGCCCTGGGCGGCGCGTCGCCAGGCCGCGATGGCCTTCGGTGGAGGAGCGACATCTCCTCCCCTTTCTTCTTTTTTTTTTTTTTTTATTTTCTGTTCAATGAATTTAATCGGTGGGGGGCCAGAACTAAAAGGAGGGAGAGAAGAGAATTTTTTATTAATTAATTAATTAATTTTTTTTTTTATATTTTATTTACTAAAAGTTGACTTTTGCATACGACCTCGAAACGAGGTCCACCGCCTGTCGTCCATAGCGAATTACCCCCATTCCGAACACAATGGGATATGTATCGTAAGCTGATTCGACCGTTTGAATCAGTTTTCGTTAAATTTACATTTAAATCACTATATTGAATTTTAAACGTACATTTCAAATTACCGGGGTCACATAATAACTCTATAAATTGCAGAAAAATATTTTCTAGCTTCGTATTGACGATACGGTCCTAACAAAACTAGTTTCGTCGAATTCTGAGACTGTTTGAAAAATGGCCAATTTCCAGTCGATTAAAATCAACTGAAACTGGTCAAACGCGTTTTCCTTTGCCACGCTCACATATTGATTCGAAAAATTATGAAATTTGAAATCTAGCAATAACTTAACACCACGGACCCAACAAAACTGGTTTCGTCGGAATCCGAGGTCGTTTGCAAAATTGCTATTTTTAAGGGCCTTATATATATAAAAATATATATAAATTCCACAGCGACTATTTCTAATTTTAAACTGGACATATCTTATCATTTCTAAGATGAAATCTCAGTTTGTTAATTTCGTTACAAAGATATAGTTATACAGATTCAAATATTTCTTGTTTCGTTCAATTCTGACTTATAACGAATTCTGTATATTCATTTGAAATTAGAAATCGAATTTTCGAACTACCGCGCCATTTTCAATTCCTTTTATAATTATATATAATTATTTATATTCTAACGACGACGCGTATAATATATACGTTCGAATTCTATTCAAAATAAATTTCTCGTCGATTATATTTAAAATAATCTATTTTAAATATTCAAAATTCGCTATAATCGCCAAAATAAAAATTTTAAACTGGCCCAGATTTTCCGGGTTGTTACAATCTCCCCCACTTAAAACTTTTCGTCCCCGAAAAGGAACAAAGTCGAAAGTGGTTTGATTATTCAGCTCTACGTTCGATCTGGCTTCCATTCTCCAACTCTTTAGTTTCTGAGAATTTTCTAAATTTCAAAAATTTGGCTAACACCCTAAATTTTTGAAAAATTTCGCCATAACCTCCCCTGCACCTGGAGCATCGGGGAATTTCAAATAGCTTCCCCGGTCCTTCAGATCTCAAAAAGAAAAAGAAAAAGCCAAGCGGCTAGCCAATAGGCTCACAAAATCATCATCACCCAAACAAAACAGTAAATTATGTAGTAAACATGTACCTATTTGTCGGGCAAACAAATTTTATTCTCTGGCTCTAGCCTCCTTGCTATGACCTGCTCAATATAAGTATATGTATATGCAAGCAAATGCGACCAATTTTCAATATAATCCAATATTTGATTCAATTAGGCTAAATGGTTTAAAATTAGCAAACAAATGAACAAACAACACAAACATCAATCAATTAGTGAATTTAACGTTTCAAATTCATAATTTTGATATATATACTGAAAATCTTGTTTTTGATGCCAATTCACAACAAAGTGTTCTAGCTATATAAGATTTGGTTCTCACACCAGCCTAATGGAAATATATAGATATCACACTTTCGTTACTCGAAAATAAATGCTGGTGATGGTATACTTCATCATCAGGACCATGTCCGGGCGACTAGAGTGCGACTCTATATCTATCCAATATATTAAAATTTCGAATACACGCGGATCAGACGTATACGCAAAATCTATATATACTGGATTGTCCACATCAATTTAAATAGATAATCAAATACGAATAATTGATTTAAATTTTCAAAACAAAAATTTGTTTTCATTTTCAAAAATATACTCTTCACACTCGTTCTAGGATACTACTGATCCTATCTCTAACGAGTCATTCTAGTTGGACATTACTAATCCAATATCTGATGAATTCTTTCGTAGGGTTCTAATGTGTCTTGTTCTCTGCTTTGTAAACCAAAGCTCTGATACCAACTGTGAAGACCCGCAACTTCCCCGTAAAGGAAAGCGTCGGATAGTTCGAGAACAAACCACAACAGAACGCATACAGAAGAACATTTCATTGTATATTACAACAATGCATCAGATTACAAGAATATACAGAGTATAAACAAATAAATATTACACAGAAATATCAGAGATTTAAATTACATTTAAATACATCGCAGCGGAAAATAATACAATACACAACTAGAAGAGATATACGGATACAAAGCTTTCCGGATATCGTTCCAGCTGTAAACCAGGATCCTGTGAATATAAATCTGCAAAACCAAAACTACTAGCTGCCCGTGTCGAAAATAAGGGCACCCAGAGTTTAGGTTAAAACAATAAACTCCAGGTCAGTCATGTGACTGGTGTGAGAACTAAAACAGTTATTAATCTTTATTTTAAATCATTAGGTAAATCAAGGGACCACGCCGTATAACACGGAACGGGTTTCCTCCCAAGAATACCAGTGCATAAAACAAACAGCGCAATGCTAAATAAAGAAAAATGAAGCTGTTATAAGACCCAGGTCCTATCACACAATGCAAACGCAAGCCGGGGGATAGGGTTTTCCCTTATAACAGCCAAAGAATGCTGGATACGTTTAAAACAAATCATTTGATACTCTTATAAGTGCATAGTGTATAAAACAACTTCAAATCATAAGTATCAATCATAGGCGACATGAGCGTCCCATGCCACTATGTCGCCATATATAGGTTTACAACTTAAAACCGCAAGTGTCACGTATTTGGAAATTGGTTTTCCATCTATGAACCGAGGCCAGGGATCGTCCTCAACCGCTTTTAGACAATCTAGCCCATGTCTAGGAACAGCCGCAACTGCCCCTTGGATCGTCAGGGCCGGTCCACACGGAGTGGATTATAGTGCCTGAACAATACGTCTCTCCGCCCTATGGGGCGTAAATGAGCCAACGAATGACTCCATCGGTTCGAGAACGACCGATCAATCCGAGGCGCCTCGCAACAGCAACAACCACATAAGTCAAACTCGTCAGGGCGTGTAAAACCACTGACGCCACTTCTAGCTAGAAAGAAACGCATGTCCTCCCTGAGGTCCTCTCCCGTTTTTGGTTCATACCGGGTGTGAAACTCGCGAAGTAAACGTTACACAAAGCTACGCCACAAAGGCCGTGCTTTGATCATCACCACAAGACTTTGCTTTTCAACAGAAGCCTTGATCATTTGCATCTTAGCATGCCACACAGGCAAACCATCCTATGCAACCGATATCAGTCACACAGAATGAAATCCAATGTCAGACACACAGTCCATTTACACGTCCGTCCTGGGTCTGAACGAAACCGGAGGCACCTAGTACCCCGCATATCCATCGATCTCCAAGTACGTCTGGACGATCACTAACTGTTTCCATCTTCTTGGGTGTACAGCCCAATCAAGATCATCAGTTATCACCCAAACGACGTGAAGACCTCCGGTCTTCGACCATCGTCTTCATCTTCGACTTATCGTCGTATCAGTTATTCAGAATGGGATAAACCCGGTCTTTCCGAATAACTCGCGTATATTTTAAATAAGTGTTACACAAACACAACATACGCCTCATTCCAATTCATTAGTCACTAACCGTAAATTAATCAAGAGAATAATTTCCCAAATATTAACCCCGAAGGCCGAAACCAACATCAGATCAATATCCAGAAAACCATTCTACTTAGCTAACCGACAGTTAGTTTCTAAATTTCACGTTCAAATCTAATTAAAGATTTAACTATCGCCTGGAGCAAAACTGGTGATACTCCATTCTCGATCTTTTCAATCTAATTAAAGATTCATTAAAACTCCACTTAGTTTTAATCTGTGACTGGGTTAAAGAATCAGTGTCATTTAAAACACGGTTCACGATAAACCCATAGTCACATCCCCTTAATTATCGGGTTAAAGAACAAGTGTTATTTAAAACACTGTTCACGATAAACCCAAAAATCAATATTCATTCAATTCCAATTAAATATTATTTAATTGGTACACTTCATTAAATCTAAATAAAAAGATTTAATCATTTCTCAACTGGGTTCAAGAACAGTGTTAGTGAAGACACCATTCACGACAAACCCAAATCACATTCATTAATTATCGGGTTAAAGAACTAGTGTTATTTAAAACACTGTTCACGATAAACCCAAAAATCAATATCAATTCAATTCCAATTAAATATTATTTAATTGGTACACTTCATTAAATCTAAATAAAAAGATTTAATCTTTTCTCACTTGGGTTCAAGAACAGTGTTAGTGAAGACACCATTCACGACAAACCCAAATCATATTCATTAATTATCGGGTTAAAGAACTAGTGTTATTTAAAACACTGTTCACGATAAACCAAAAAATCAATATCAATTCAATTCCAATTAAATATTATTTAATTGGTACACTTCATTAAATCTAAATAAAAAGATTTAATCTTTTCTCACTTGGGTTCAAGAACAGTGTTAGTGAAGACACCATTCACGACAAACCCAAATCACATTTGACATTCAATATAAGGCTCTGAATAGAAAATATATCGGCTTATATTCAATATCAAATTCTACGATTAACAAATGTCGTATTGGAAATAACGATATATATATATATATATATCTTTCAAATTTCCGTAACAACATCCGTATAATCACAAATTCCAACATCGAAATATTCCGAAGACAATTTCGATTCAAATCCACTCCAATGCAATCATTGGAAACTTTGGTTATTTTCAAAACCCTTTTCAAATTCAATTTATTTATAAAAATAAATAGAATTATAATTCTAGTTCAAAACTAGTTCATTTCGATAAAAATCTATTTTTATCTTTTCAAATAGGGAGTTTTTCATCCCAAATCTTTCTAAATCATTTCTTATGATTTTACACAAATTATTACTATTTTTAATAATTTTATCAAGGCCCGTACAGTCGATTTCCAACAATGGCCATCGAACTGCACTTACAGCGACCTTTTTCGAATTTGATTTGGACGTATCTCCAAATCCAACCGTTAGATTTCAAATTTCTAACATTCATTAGAAAGCTCTTTTCGATACGAACCCAACGGTTCCGGTTTTAGGAGAATCCGACGGTCGGATCTCCCGTAATGTCCGTTTGAAATAAATGGTCGAAATTCGCGAACTGCCGCGGCGCGACGCGTTCTATTCAGGCCATTATATTATATATAATATATATAATATATATTTCGTCGATTTCTATTTAAAACGAATTATATAAATAGTTTTGAATTCGTTTCAAAAACATTTTCAACTTCCATTTCAATTCAAATCAAAATTGAATTCTTCTCTATAAATTCGTTTTAAAATTCATTTCTATTCAATTCAAATTTCAATTCAATTTGAATTCGTTTCAATTTATTTCGAAATCGTTTTCAATTCAATTCATTTCGAAATCGTTTTCAATTCAATTCATTTCGAAATCGTTTTCAATTCAATTCATTTCGAAATCGTTTTCAATTCAATTCATTTCGAAATCGTTTTCAATTTAATTCATTTCGAAATCGTTTTCAATTCAATTCATTTCGAAATCGTTTTCAATTCAATTCATTTCGAAATCGTTTTCAATTCAATTCATTTCGAAATCGTTTTCAATTCAATTCATTTCGAAATCGCTTTCAATTCAATTCATTTCGAAATCGTTTTCAATTCAATTCGAAATCGATAAAATCGATATAAATATCGTTCACGTCAAAATGGCGTCAATCTAATCAACACGGCTTCATAAAGTTCTATTTTCAAATATTCTATTTCAAATATTTCTTTTTCAAAATAGTTGTTATTATCAAAATATTTTGTTCAACACATGACCAATCTCAATGAATGAGTACTGTCAACACATGAACTTTTATTTTATAATATTCTTTATTTTTCAAATTGGAATGAGGCCCAATCAATTACCATATAAAATTAATTATATGGATTTTCATACAACACATGTATATAATAACATTGAAAATAATCAACCATCAACCAAAGTGCACTACACTGTAAAAGCATCAAATATAGATATTCAACGCTTATAACAGCCTGTCAATCAATCGATCGACATATTCAATCAATCAGGATGAGTGAACTTCAAATTTCATCCCAACACCCGTGTGGGGTTTCAAACAATCGAACACATATTTTATTTGTGCAGTTAGGCGATGTGTAAAATTTATCGACCCAATCAACGTCATTCAAATAGGTGTACATAAACAAACCGTCTGGTTTGTAAATGAATATTCTATTTTATTCACTTCACGTTAAAAATTATATTTTTAACGATAAAACATTTTATTTCAACTTATGAATTTCTATTCAATTCATTTATTCAATAAAATGATATTTTTATTTTTCTAACATATTTTAGAAAATTTCGGCGGCATAACGGCACGATACTAAAAACGGGATAAGGCCTAGCCTTGTCCCCGGTCTAGTGAAGGCCCACGCCATTCACATATCAATCAAATTCACTTTCGTTATGCAAACCACAAAATTTGGAGTAAGGGTCTAACCTAGCCTTACTCCTTCGCCTTATAACGGCGCACGTCTAATCCTAACCAATTTATCGATTCGATTTTTCACACCACAAACCACATTCAAACCAATATCGCAATCAATCACCAAACAGTCAAACAAACAAGTCCATGGTCTGTGGACGGGTGTCGGGTGCTACTAAGCACCGTCTGCATCCTAGTATATATATAACTAGAAAAATAAATTGAAAGGTGAGAAATTCTCACATATAACTATCCTAGCTCCCCGGCACTTCATTTGCAGGAAATCTTCACTGTTCTCGTCGATATCACTTTCTTCGCCTGTATTCTCTACATATGCAAAAATCGAATTTTTACTTCGCTATTCCATATATAAAAATCATATTTTTCTTTCGATGTTCTATATATAAAAATCATATTTTTATATCGAAGTTCAATATATAAAAATTCTATTTTTCTATCGAAGTTCAATATATAAAAATTCTATTTTTTCTATCGAAGTTCAATATATAAAAATTCTATTTTTTCTATCGAAGTTCAATATATAAAAATTCTATTTTTTCTATCGAAGTTCAATATATAAAAATTCTATTTTTCTATCGAAGTTCAATATATAAAAATTCTATTTTTTCTATCGAAGTTCAATATATAAAAATTCTATTTTTCTATCGAAGTTCAATATATAAAAATTATATTTTTATTCTATCGAAGTTCAATATATAAAAATTCTATTTTTTCTATCGAAGTTCAATATATAAAAATTCTATTTTTTCTATTTCAATTTATAAAAATCACTATTTTTAACCGGTTGTTTATATAAAAATTATATTTTTATATAATTAAAAATTACTTCATTGCTGGATTAAAAATCAAATATTTTTCTTATTAAAAATCCAATCTTTCTACTTAATAAAAAATTTGACCTTCTCTAGTTACAAAATTTCTAACTTCATCAGAAAAATAAAAATCAGAAAAATAAAACAAAATAAAATGAAATTAAAATGAATATAAACTTACAATGTTCAGATCGGAGGGGGGGGGGGTGTTGCGCTGCAGCAAAGAAGACCAAAAAAGGGGGGGGGGGACGGGTTCGGATCTATGAAGGAGAGGTGGCTAGGGCTTGCGGGGTGGTGCGTAGGGGGGGGTCAGGGGCGCGTCGGGTAGGTGGAAGGTCAGGGAGGTGAGGGTGGTCGGACGGCCTTCTGGCGATGATGGGGCCCGCTCATGGCTGGGTGCGTCGATCGTTACTGAGGGGGGGGGGAGAGAGTGGAGCGGAGGAGAGAGGGCGGCGCAGTGGCCAGCCCTGGGCGGCGCGTCGCCAGGCCGCGATGGCCTTCGGTGGAGGAGCGACAGCTCCTCCCCTTTCTTCTTTTTTTTTTTTTTTTTTTTTCTGTTCAATGAATTTAATCGGTGGGGGGCCAGAACTAAAAGGAGGGAGAGAAGAGAATTTTTTATTAATTAATTAATTAATTTTTTTTTTATATTTTATTTACTAAAAGTTGACTTTTACATACGACCTCGAAACGAGGTCCACCGCCTGTCGTCCATAGCGAATTACCCCCATTCCGAACACAATGGGATATGTATCGTAAGCTGATTCGACCGTTTGAATCAGTTTTCGTTAAATTTACATTTAAATCACTATATTGAATTTTAAACGTACATTTCAAATTACCGGGGTCACATAATAACTCTATAAATTGCAGAAAAATATTTTCTAGCTTCGTATTGACGATACGGTCCTAACAAAACTAGTTTCGTCGAATTTTGAGACTGTTTGAAAAATGGCCAATTTCCAGTCGATTAAAATCAACTGAAACTGGTCAAACGCGTTTTCCTTTGCCACGCTCACATATTGATTCGAAAAATTATGAAATTTGAAATCTAGCAATAACTTAACACCACGGACCCAACAAAACTGGTTTCGTCGGAATCCGAGGTCGTTTGCAAAATTGCTATTTTTAAGGGCCTTATATATATAAAAATATATATAAATTCCACAGCGACTATTTCTAATTTTAAACTGGACATATCTTATCATTTCTAAGATGAAATCTCAGTTTGTTAATTTCGTTACAAAGATATAGTTATACAGATTCAAATATTTCTTGTTTCGTTCAATTCTGACTTATAACGAATTCTGTATATTCATTTGAAATTAGAAATCGAATTTTCGAACTACCGCGCCATTTTCAATTCCTTTTATAATTATATATAATTATTTATATTCTAACGACGACGAGTATAATATATACGTTCGAATTCTATTCAAAATAAATTTCTCGTCGATTATATTTAAAATAATCTATTTTAAATATTCAAAATTCGCTATAATCGCCAAAATAAAAATTTTAAACTGGCCCAGATTTTCCGGGTTGTTACACTTGTGGGACGGGACTTGGCGCGGTCCTCATGCAAGAGGGAAGAGTAATAGCCTATGGTGGAAGGCAGTTGAGGGTTCATGAAAAGAATTACCCCACGCATGACTTAGAGCTAGCCGCAATTGTTTTCGCGCTTAAGTCTTGGCGTCACTATCTTCTTGGTGAGAAATTCGAACTATTCACTGACAACAAATCATTAAAATACTTATTCTCTCAGAAGGATTTGAATTTAAGGCAGCAACGGTGGATGGAATTCTTAGCCTCCTACGATTTTGAAATAGCATATACCCCGGGCAAGGGTAACGTGGTGGCAGACGCCTTAAGTAGGAAAAGGTTGTCCTTGAGTCCGTTGTTTGTTGAACGACAAAGCTTAGAATTCATCTCTATGTTTGACTTTAGACCCTCCGTTGACTTAGTGCCCGGTCTGTTAGCATCCTTGGAGGTTAGACCTACACTTCTAGGACGGGTTGGTGAGGCACAACGAGACGACCCACGGTTGGTTGAGATAGTAGAAAAGCTCAAAGGGGGGAGTCGTCAAGCCATCTTCGTAGGTATACCCTAGACGATAAGGGTTGGTTACGAAGGGATAATAGACTTTGTGTACCACAAGACGAAGACTTAAGGAAGGCCATTCTTGATGATGCTCATCGCTCAAAAATGACCATTCATCCCGGCGGGGATAAGACGTACAAAGATATGAAGCGGGTTTTCTTTTGGGCCGGTATGAAAAAGGATGTGGCCGAGTACGTCGCTAGATGCTTGGTGTGCCAACGAGTTAAAGCAGAACAAAAGAAACCCGGTGGGTTGCTTCACCCATTAGAAGTTCCACTATGGAAACGGGATCGCATCTCAATGGATTTTGTGGATGGATTACCAAGATCAAGGAAGGGTAACACGGGGATTTGGGTTATAGTAGATAGACTTACTAAAAGCGCCCATTTTATTCCCGTGAAAAGTAAGAGGACTGCTTCGTGGTTGGCTTCTGTATACATTAAGGAGATAGTTCGTTTGCACGGTATTCCTTCTAGTATAATAAGCGACCGTGACCCCATCTTTACTAGCGAATTTTGGAAGAGTTTACAAGAGTTGGTAGGGACTCAGCTATGTTTGAGCACCGCATATCATCCTCAGATAGACGGCCAGACCGAGAGGGTGAATCGCATTCTAGAGGATCTTTTAAGGCTTTGTATCCTAGGCTTTTGGGGTACATGGGAAGAGCACCTTACGTTAGTAGAATTCGCATATAATAATAGCTTTCAGTCTAGTATTGGCATGGCACCTTTCGAAGCTCTTTATGGAAGGCCTTGCCGTTCGCCTACATGTTGGTGGGAATCTACCGATAAAATCCTACTTGGGCCCGATATGGTTAGGGAAACCTCGGAGAAGATTGAGTTGATTCGAAGGAGGATGAAAGCAGCACAAGATAGGCAAAAATCGTATGCTGATAAGAGGAGGACAGATCTTGAGTTTGGCATTGGGACATGGTTTTTATCAAAGTATCTCCGTTACAGAATGTTGTTCGCTTTGGGTCCGTGGGGAAATTAGCACCAAGGTTTGTAGGTTCGTTTCCTGTAAAAAATAGGATTGGGAAGATGGCATATAGGGTGGAGTTGCCTGTGAAACTTAGTGGAGTACACGACGTATTCCATGTATGACATTTGAGGAAGTGTTTGCACAAGACCGCGGAGGTGGTAGAGCCGAGCTTGCTTAAAGAGGTGGAAATAGAGCGTGATGCAACAATTAGACGAGCTCCTACATGCATTCTTGGGTCGGAGATCAAAAAGTTGAGGAATCGAGAGGTCAGACTGATTAAAGTGCAATGGGGAGATGATGAGAGCAACGCAACTTGGGAGACAGAAGAGAAGATGCGTTCGTTGTACCCTTTTCTTTTTGAGGGTATGTCTTTTAATTTCTCCTTTATCGCTTAGCTTATCTTATCTTGTCTTTAGTATGTCCTCTCATTAGTATCTTTGACCTTTAGTTAGGATAATCCTATGGTTGAAACATGTGTTTGAGACATGTTATGTATGATGGATGCAAAATGGATGCAAGTGTTTGCTAGTGGTTGCTCGTGGATGCATATATACACACACTTTAGGCACTAGATCGGCTCAGTCACTTCATAATGCATATTGCATATATATGGATGTATTTAGTATAATGGATGTATAATGGTTGTACCATCATATGGATGCTGCATTCGGTTGAATGGGTGTGCACGCATATAGAAGTAGTATGTAAGCAATTAGGATCTTTTGCATACATAATGGATTCATGACACTTACATAATTTGCATTAAGGAGGTCAACTGAATCAGTAGACCGCCTGATTTCGCATTAGGTAAGGACATGTACACACACTTTGCATATGATCATAAAGCATTAGAAGTCTTTTAAGGACAATGGATGCATGTGTATGATGGATGAGTAGATGGACGTTTAGATGGTAGGATATACATTCTTCCAGACTTGAAGATTTCGGGGACGAAATCCTAAAAGGAGGGGAGAATGTAACACCCCGAATTTTCTATTAACGCTAAAGTTGCTAAAATATTAATAAGTGTGTAAGAGAGGGGATGTATCTAATATGAATATAAAAATATTAATAAGTGTGTAAGAGAGGGGATGTATCTAATATGAATATAAAAGTGTGTAAGAGAGGGGATGTATCTAATATGAATATAAAAATATTAATAAGTGTGTAAGAGAGGGGATGTATCTAATATGAATATAAAAATATTAATAAGTGTGTAAGAGAGGGGATGTATCTAATATGAATATAAAAACAATAATAAGTGTGTAAAAGGGGGGATGTATCTAATATGTACATTGTAGAAAATATATATATATATTTATGACATGAATAGAAGTTTATTAATATGCTGAGTGTTTGCTGAGTCACTTCTGACTCATTGCTGAGTCAATAAGATAAACCCCATCTTGTCTGAACGGCTGCGGTCATTTCTAGGTTAAATCTAATGGCCTAAATGAATTCTAAAATCTATAAATAAGTGGGTAGACCCTAGACCTAAATCACTTGTAAAATTAGAGAAGCTACTGTCATGCTACTGCCATGGAGTTCAGCATAGCCGTCACAAACTAAGAAGAGGAAGCCTAATCATCTACAACTAAATCTACACAAATCAAATCAAAAGATCTCTCTTTCTCTAATTCTTTTCTTTTGTTGGTGAGTATGATGATTCTCACAAGACTATTACAAACTAATTTGACTCAGTTATGAATGGATCACAAGAAAGTGATGTGATTTGTAATTGTAAATTCTATATATTGTGGATCTCTTATTAGGTTATTATGTTGTCGTATGATGTAAATTATATATGCTATGTCATGCTATGTTGTAAATTCTCTTATGCTATGTCGTGCTATGTTGAGAATCATGTCAAGCTATGTTATACTATCATACTATGCATGTTATAAATCATGCTATATTATGTTGAAAAATCATGATGTTGTTGGATCATGCTTAAAGTTATGTTTTTTTTTTCTTAATTTAAATTGATCTTTTTTATGGGAATTTGCCTATTAGGTTAGGTGTACCCATAAACTTGAAACTATAATTAAATAAAACTTGATTATGGGAATTTGCCTATTGAGTTAGGTGTACCCTTATAAGACCATGTTGTTAAAAAATTAGATGATGTTGATTCACACATGTTCATATGTAAGTTTATGAAAATTGATTGAGATCATATTAGGTGAATTTTGAACAAGTTGACACCTTTAGATCCATGACATATATAATCTATGCAAATTGGACATATGCAAGTTTCACCCCTTATTATGATTCATTTGGTCACATATGCACGTTGTTATTATGATAATCTCTTTTATGCTATGGGTTAGGCTATTCGAGTCTAACATATATTTTGCGAATAAACGTTCAAACGTGGGGTAGGGGTAATATTAGGAATTAATAAATTAGGTGCAATTTTGTAAGATGTTGCATACCATGAATGAATGTCCATAATTGAGTCAATTATGGACATTGTTAAAAATTGGAAGTAATTAATAATTCAAGTAGGGAATTATTAAAATTGGGGGAAAGTGGATTATTATTAATAATCAATGCTTAGGACACGAGGTTGGACCCGTTTGTGATGTAAACCTGCCCGGACCCGCCCGGCAAATCCAGTAGTCACAAATGTCGGCCCAATGTGAGAGGTCCTAGGCCCAAACTAAAGCATAACAGTTGTAAAGACACGAGGTTAGACTCTTTTATGGTGTAAGACTGCCCGGACCCGCCCGGCAAATCCAGCTGCCATAAATGCCAGTCTAATGTGAGAGGTCTTTATAAGGTTATGGCCTTAATGAACTAAGAAATACTTAACCAGATAATCATGTAAGGTGGGACATGGGGGTTAAGTAGGTGCCTTGGGTGGCATGAGGAATCTGGTGGTTGCCTTTAGAGGCATTTGAAATACGATTAGACTTAACCAAACACACATGTAAATGAACATGACTAAGTGGGTTAAGTGGGATGGACTAATGGGGACAAGCTTAGGTGGAATGCTTGTGGTAAATAGTGGGGGCCCATTTCAACCAGTATCCCAAAACGTATCTTTGTGGGCTCGACCCAAGTCGAGGACGGGACACGCATACTGGGTTTGACTATAAGAGGCCAAAACAGGGAGCGGTGGCAACGCAAGTCCAACGGGTTTCATATGCGTGTGTGGACCCGGGCTGGTAGGTAAGACGTTGTTGCATCATGTAGGTATAAGCCGTGCATGTCCGTTGTATCAGGTTGCCACTTTAGGGGAGTGATACACCCCACTGTGGGGCCAGCACGGGTATCTACGAGTTAGGGAGCCGATCGAATAATGGGAAGTAGGGTACACCTAGTGGAGATAGGGGCAGGCGGCACCTATGTAGTCAGCTAGGGGTACGTAAAGCCATTGGGAAAGTTTCTAAGTGAAGCTAAGTGGGATGAATCTTTAGGGTGACTTGTGTGGTGCAGTATAGTGTTTATCCTTTAGTATTTAGGAGCGCCTATAACGTTGCCTTTAGCGATTGTCTATGTCCTTAATCTGCTCTTCATAGACATTTTCTTGTTTTCCAGCTTATGCCTTAGTCCAGTTATTTTGGTAATAGTATTGTAGAATTATCATATTCACCAGACTTTATGTCTGACCCCCTCTTTTCCATCCTTTTTCTCCCTTCAGGTCCGCAGGTTGGGCCAAGTTCTAGTGGAGTCTAGTTGGATCGCTTATCTTCTGGAAAGCTTGGACTGCTGAAGTAAAGTCCAGCTTGTTATCTTTCTTTTTAATGGCTATTCATGTAATGGGATTATGTACTTGTTTTATCAAGATAGATATTGTGCTTGACATTGAATATGGTGTTATGATGTAATCAAACATGTTTTGACTTCTGCTACAATGAAATAAAGTTTTTGAATTTCCAAGTACTATTTTATATCTGTCTTGTTGTAATTTTACTGTTCTATATTCACTTAAAACCTCCATGGAAGTTAATGCATTCCCTTTGTGAGTGACATTAATGGACGTGGGGTGTTACAGATCGGCTCCCTAATACATAAATACCCTGTGTCGGCCCTACGATAGGGTGTATCACTCCCTAAAGTGGCAACCAATTGGCACAGGCATATTTACAGATGTCATGGCGTCTTACATCCTCAGAGGCAGACCGGGATCCATGCACGCACATGACCCGGTTGGAACGCACCATCAACACCCATCGCCATTATCAGAATGAACCACTTATAATTAGTTCAGTAAGCATGCCCCGACCCTACCTACAGTTGGGTCAAAGTTTTGATACCAGAAAGGGTTACTGACTAATATGGGTCCCAAACAACAAATGACACAAGTATTTCCCCCTTGTGTCCCCAGACTATCAGATTCAGATTAACTTATTAACAGAGTTCAGACATGCAAAGTTCAGAAGATCAGTTTTCAGACTAACGGATCAGATAACAGATTTACAAACTTATCTAACTTGGTGTGGGTCCTACAGATCCGCAAAATAGGCTCGTTTAATTTATCAATCAAGTTAGTTTATCCAGACCAGGTATCAAATTGGTTCTCAGCCTTATCGAATTACTGAGTTGGATTGGTTAAGTATAGTTCAACTTAACCCCGTTAAATTACCGAGTTCAGATTGGTTATGTGTAGGTTAACTTAACCCCGTTAATTTACCAAGTTCAGATTGGTTAAGTGTAGGTTAACTTAACCCCGTTAATTTACCGAGTTCAGATTGGTTAAGTGTAGGTTAACTTAACCCCGATTAATCCACCAAGCCCAAATTGGTTAAGTATTAAGTGGACCATGACTTAACCCTAATCATGAGGCATTAATTAATTAATGTGCCTTAACCTCTCACATTAGACTTTGTTGCGGTAACTAGTTAAGCCGGTCGGTTCCGGGTAGCTTTACACTACAACTTGGTCTAACCTCGGGTTCAAGGTACAATATGACCAACTTCTCACATTGGGTCCTATTGTTTGTAGCAACTAGTTAAGCCGGTCGGTTCCGGGTAGTTTTACGCTACAAACTCAACCCAACCTCGAGTTGGTCACACTTATATTTTCTAAGTGTCATGTCCATCATGTTTCCAAAACATATTACAAGTTTCCAAGCATTTGGGTAGACCTAACTTAATACGTAAATTCCCAATGGGTAGACCTAACTTAATAGGTAAATTCCCAATCTTATGTTTTTATGTCTTTTAAGTTTTACCCAACCCCAAACGCAATCCCATCGCTTACATATCGCAATAGCGCATAAAGGATAGAAAGAGGGAACTTGGTATAATCATGACATAAAGGTGTTGAAGCCACAAGTTTAACATGGTGGCATACGAAATGTACATATGTTCATATACTTGCATTAGGCCTCAAAAGCATGCATAAAACCAAACTTAGAATATTGGTGATACATGGTGATAAATGACATGTGGAAATGGCCATAAGTTCGCATTTAGCCTCACATGCAAGTTATCATAAGAGATATGATAACTTACATGTTGCCAAAATGCAACCTTTAGCATAAAGCTTGAAGCTTTATGTTCATAAACCCAAGATAAGCTTGCATAACATGATAACATGAACAAAATGATCAACCCAAACTTGCATAACATAACTTGAATATCATATGGCAAACTTGCATATCAAACTTGCATAACATAACATGATAAGCTTGCATATCACAACATATCAAACTTCCATAACATAACATGATAAACTTGCATATCATAACATATCAAACTTGCATAACATAACATGATAAACTTGCATATCATATCATAATGATCAAACACAACTTGCATCATTCAACTTTAGAGTTTAAATAAGAAAGTAGAAAAGGGCTTACAATGCTTATGAAGACACAAAAATATGACAAAGCCCTTATGCAATCAAATAGACCCAAAATGCAAGCTCTAATAGAAAAACCCTTGAGCCAAAATGATCAAAACTCTTTCTTTATGATGCAAATATAGAAACTTGACTTGAATGCAAGCTAATGATGCTCATACAAGCTTGAAAACACTTGTATGCATGGAAAATATCTCATACAAATGACTTAGGAATTTTATGAAGAGAGTGGAGGCCATGAGAGGAATGATTTTGCCATAGTTTAGTTGCTAGAATGAATAATGATGATTTAGGGTTAGGTTAGGGCCTTATTTATAGAGATTAGGACTAGTTCTAGCCTTAGGATTAAACCCTAGTTCCAATCTCAGCCCTCAAAACCGAATCTGGCACCCAAACTCAACACAAATCCAAAATGGTGCACCAGGCAGAACTGCCCGGCTGGACCAAGTCGACAGCCAAGTCGACAGGGCTGTCGACTTGGGTCCAACCAAGTCGACTCCCAAGTCGACAGGGCTGTCGACTTGGGTGCTCTGGAGGGAATTTTCCCGCCTGCGCCCAACTTCCCTAATTTTCAAATTCAAACTTGAATTTGAAATCTGTTTTTACTTTGAATTTTTCTGAAAACTTCGTTGGGCCTTAATCGGATCATCCGGACTCCAATTTTCGAAAACTCGGACTCTATTTCGCGTATTTTTCCGAGACGAACGCAATGGCACATCCCATTTCCCTTGATTCAGATTTTTAAATTAAACTCTGCATCGATTTACGTTATAACATGTTATCAGAAATACGGGTTGTTACATTCTCCCCTCCTTAAAGGATTTCGTCCTCGAAATCTTCAAGTTAGGAAGAACGCATCCTACCATCCATCTACTCAAATCCTCATTCACGAGCAATCATTGTCCTTAAAGATTCTAATGCGGTATGAACATATGCAAAAGGTGTGTGTATATGTTCTTGTCTAATGCAAAGATCATCAATGCAAAATATGTTAGTGAAATGAATCCATTATGTATGCAAATAGTCCTAATCATATAATACTATATGTGTGCACAAACATTCGTCTATTTGCAACATCCATGTGCTGAATTAACCATCTTGCAACCATAAGAATTGAAAATGTACACACGTCCATATGCAATACGAGAGTGTATTTCAAGCCGATCTAGTGCCTAGTGTGTGTTTATGCATCCACGAGCAACCACTAGCAACCACTTGCATCCACTTGCAACCATCAAACATAACATGGCTCAAACACATGTTTGCATCCATAGGATTCCTATCTCAACAAGATACAGTCGAGTGATGGAAGCGAGTGAAGATAAAACAAAAACTTGGTACATATACTTATAGACTACTAGTACGGATCAGATTTCCCCAAATGATTCTTAGGAAACTAAGCATGGTAGAAACCCAGTATGTATTCGTCATAGTCACCCTCATGCCCAACACAGATACTCTCAATCCCCAATTTTAAACAGATGAGTTATAACTCTCAGGGAGTTTGAGACTATTACCAGATCAGAAGCAAGACTAGCATTAAAGTACCGAGTTTCCATTACAGAATCAAAATACCAGAAAAAGAGTTTCAAACTGAAAATCAGACAAGGAAAATTAAACATCCTACAGACAAATTATTCTAGCCATAATCTATTCACTCGCCATGCGAGTATTCACCGTTCCTTCCGATGTAGTCCCTTTCTTCTACGGGCAGTCCCTAGTGAAGTGTCCCATCTCTCCACAGTTAAAGCAAGTGCCCTTCCTCTTTCTGCAATCCTTGTTTAGATGAGTTGAGCTTCCACAAGTAAAGCACTTCTTTTCCTTCTTATCTTCAGACTTCTCCTCCTTCTTTTGCATTTCCTTTTTGGGCCCCGTTTTCTTGTTTTGAGACTCATTCCCCTTGACCTCCTTCTTTGCACTCTTGTTCTCTTCATTGAGTAGGGCCATATCTACCAAACTCTCAAACGTGGCCCCCATGGGCACATGAGACATAGCTAACTCCTATAAAGGCTCATTCAATCCTCTAGCAAAACGAAGAGCCTTCTTCTGAGTAGTACTCACCATATCCAAGCCAAAACGTGCTAACTGATTGAACTTGTTCACATATTCTTTGACAGGCATGTCTCCTTGCTTCAAAGTAATAAACCTCTCCATTTGCAAATTCTCTTCAGCAAAAGACAGAAACTTAAGCCCGAATCTTGTCCTGAAATCGGCCCAAGTCTCAACGGGCCTAGTCGCGGTGGTGATCTCCCACCAATAAGCGGCTTCATCCTTCATAAGCCAAACCGCCAACAAGATCTTTCTCTGATCATCTAATCCAAAGATAGCGAATAAATCCTCGGTCTCTTTCAACCAATTCCGGGCCTCTACAAAAGTCTCGGTACCTAGAAAGTTCTTGCCACCCATTGCTATGAAGTCCTTGCAAATCTTCGTGAACTCTACTGGAGGATGCTGAGGGGGAGGAGGAGGAGGAACCTCAGCGACAGGAGGTGGAGGAACATTAACCACCGGAGGAGGAGTAACATTTGTGGGGCCGGCTTCGGTTGCCCTAGCCTCCATAAGTCTCCTATACCAAACAGGAACTTGCACTCCCTATGGGATAACAAAGTTATCTGCCATACTGAAACAAGGGAAAAGATAGATTCAGAACGAGGAAACTAAGAATAGATAACTAAGGATTGTGCTAATGGCTTTTGGGGAATTGCCTTTTTTCTGAAATACTAGACTTTTCTTCGGAAAATACTTTATACTTGATTTTGAAAATAGTTTTCCAATAGTTTTAAAAACCTTTTTGTTCCTTCTCGTAAACCATATGCTCTGATATCAAATGTAACACCCCACCTCCGCCAGGGTGTCTCTTGCAAGCACTCTGACTTTGGAGGGGCGTTTGAATTAGGTAAACATGCATAATGATATATCAAGGCAGAACAACAACATATGTATATATGTAAACAGAGTAAATAAGATAAGTAAAACAGCGGAAGATTTCAAACCATTTCAAAACAAGTCTGGTACAACATAATGTCAACTTTCCAAATACACAAGTCTAGATAAAAACAACATCACTGAAAAACTGAAATACATAAGTACTATCCCCAAAATAAGTGATAACCATAGCTAGCTTCATGTCAAGACCGTACATGAGCTAAAATCCCACAAGCAAGCGATCAGAAATCCAAGCTAAGCTCCACTATTCCCACCCTGAGAACCTGGGGGGGGGGGGGGAAACGGAAGAAAAGAGGTGAAAGAAAACAGGTCAGTCAAAAAGACTGAGTAAGCCCTACTACAATCAATGTAAACTGATAAAGTTAACTGGCATGTGAAGCAGGGATTATCATAAGGATAACAACATACTAGCATGATGATTAACTAACAAGGTAGATAAAGGTGTCATCGCATAATCAGGTTTAAGGTTTTTCACCACAGGTGTACTAGCATTCTAACATGTCATGTATAAACAAGAATTTATCCCTTGGCCTAAACTTGGCCCAGTATCAGGTGTTTGACTTAAATAAAAATCCAACTTCTTGGTACTAATTCTAGTAACAGGATTAGGTGTTACCCCAATGTTTACATCGAAACAGGACGGAACATAATGGTCCATACAGAGATAGAGTTTGGGACAAATGGGCTTTTACCACCCTAACAGATAAAGTACAGAAACGGAATACTAACAATAATGGGCCTTTGCCACCCTAACAGAACAGAGTATAGAAACAGAATACTACAATTAGGTGTACACTAGTAGTGGGCCTTTACCACACTAATAGACAGCACCACGCAGAAACAAACGGGTGTTTCCACCCAACAAAACAGACGGTACCAACAGAATCAGACAGAGCTAAGTGTACCCTAAATCCTACCCAAGCGATCGGCTCCCTAATACATAAATACCCTGTGTCGGCCCTACGATAGGGTGTATCACTCCCTAAAGTGGCAACCAATTGGCACAGGCATATTTACAGATGTCATGGCGTCTTACATCCTCAGAGGCATACCGGGATCCATGCACGCACATGACCTGGTTGGAACGCACCATCAACACCCATCGCCATTATCAGAATGAACCACTTATAATTAGTTCAGTAAGCGTGCCCGGACCCTACCTACAGTTGGGTCAAAGTTTTGATACCAGAAAGGGTTACTGACTAATATGGGTCCCAAACAACAAATGACACAAGTATTTCCCCCTTGTGTCCCCAGACTATCAGATTCAGATTAACTTATTAACAGAGTTCAGACATACAAAGTTCAGACGATCAGTTTTCAGACTAACGGATCAGATAACAGATTTACAAACTTGCCTAACTTGGTGTGGGTCCTACAGATCCGCAAAACAGGTTCGTTTAATTTATCAATCAAGTTAGTTTATCCAGACCAGGTATCAAATTGGTTCTCAGCCTTATCGAATTACTGAGTTGGATTGGTTAAGTATAGTTCAACTTAACCCCGTTAAATTACCGAGTTCAGATTGGTTAAGTGTAGGTTAACTTGACCCCGTTAATTTACCGAGTTCAGATTGGTTAAGTGTAGGTTAACTTAACCCCGTTAATTTACCGAGTTCAGATTGGTTAAGTGTAGGTTAACTTAACCCCGATTAATCCACCAAGCCCAAATTGGTTAAGTATTAAGTGGACCATGACTTAACCCTAATCAAGAGGCATTAATTAATTAATGTGCCTTAACCTCTCACATTAGACTTTGTTGCGGTTACTAGTTAAGCCGGTCGGTTCCGGGTAGCTTTACACCACAACTTGGTCTAACCTCGGGTTCAAGGTACAGCATGACCAACTTCTCACATTGGGTCCTATTGTTTGTAGCAACTAGTTAAGCCGGTCGGTTCTGGGTAGTTTTACGCTACAAACTCAACCCAACCTCGAGTTGGTCACACTTATATTTTCTAAGTGTCATGTCCATCATGTTTCCAAAACATATTACAAGTTTCCAAGCATTTGGGTAGACCTAACTTAATAGGTAAATTCCCAATGGGTAGACCTAACTTAATAGGTAAATTGCCAATCTTATGTTAGTATGTCTTTTATGTTTTACCCAACCCCAAACGCAATCCCATCGCTTACATATCGCAATAGCGCATAAAGGATAGAAAGAGGGAACTTGGTATAATCATGACATAAAGGTGTTGAAGCCACAAGTTTAACATGGTGGCATATGAAATGTACATATGTTCATATGCTTGCATTAGGCCTCAAAAGCATGCATAAAACCAAACTTAGCATATTGGTGATACATGGTGATAAATGACATGTGGAAATGGCCATAAGTTCGCATTTAGCCTCACATGCAAGTTATCATAAGAGATATGATAACTTACATGTTGCCAAAATGCAACCTTTAGCATAAAGCTTGAAGCTTTATGTTCATAAACCTAAGATAAGCTTCATAACATGAACAAAATGATCAACCCAAACTTGCATAACATAACTTGCATATCGTATGGCAAACTTGCATATCAAACTTGCATAACATAACATGATAAGCTTGCATATCACAACATATCAAACTTGCATAACATAACATGATAAACTTGCATATCATAACATATCAAACTTGCATAACATAACATGATAAACTTGCATATCATATCATAATGATCAAACACAACTTGCATCATTCATTAACTTTAGAGTTTAAATATGAAAGTAGAAAAGGGCTTATAATGCTTATGAAGACACAAAAATATGACAAAGCCCTTATGCAATCAAATAGACCCAAAATGCAAGCTCTAATAGAAAAACCCTTGAGCCAAAATGATCAAAAATCTTTCTTTATGATGCAAATATAGAAACTTGACTTGAATGCAAGCTAATGATGCTCATACAAGCTTGAAAACACTTGTATGCATGGAAAATCTCTCATAGAAATGACTTAGGAATTTTATGAAGAGAGTGGAGGCCATGAGAGGAATGATTTTGCCATAGTTTAGTTGCTAGAATGAATAATGATGATTTAGGGTTAGGTTAGGGCCTTATTTATAGAGATTAGGACTAGTTCTAGCCTTAGGATTAAACCCTAGTTCCAATCTCAGCCCTCAAAACCGAATCTGGCCCCCAAACTCAACACAACTCCAAAATGGTGCACCAGGAAGAACTGCCCGGCTGGACCAAGTCGACAGCCAAGTCGACAGGGCTGTCGACTTGGGTCCAACCAAGTCGACTCCCAAGTCGACAGGGCTGTCGACTTGGGTGCTCTGGCGGGAATTTTCCCGCCTGCGCCCAACTTCCCTAATTTTCAAATTCAAACTTGAATTTGAAATCTGCTTTTACTTTGAATTTTTCTGAAAACTTCGTTGGGCCTTAATCGGGTCATACGGACTCCGATTTTCGAAAACTCGGACTCTATTTCGCGTAATTTTCCGAGACGAACGCAATGGCACAGCCCGTTTCCCTTGATTCAGAATTTTAAATTAAACTCTGCCTCGATTTACGTTATAACAGGTTATAAGAAATACGGGTTGTTACAAGATCCCACTAGAGTATCAAATCCAATTGGTGGTCCGACCAGTCTATTTTTAGTAGGGATTTGAGGATAGCTATCGAGTTTGCTTATATCATCTCATGTAGGTCGTCTAAATTCGAAGGAGATATTCCTTGGATGCTTGTCTGATATTGGTTTAGGCCTTTGGGGCTTGTACTTGAGGAATGTCGAGTTCGACTAAGGTAGTTTGCGTGAGAAATGAATAGTTATGGAAGGCACTCTAGAAAGTGCGTAGTGACCTTTTTATCCTCATAGTTATAGCGTGATGGATAAGCTAAGAGGAGAGAGACCTCTAATCATCTTAGTACATACACATGGCATCATAGTTGACGTCTGTTTACTTTAGAGATGGAGGCCAGAAACTTCACAATCGTGAAGTTAAATTAGTTAAGATACAGTGGAGTAAAGCTCAAGAAGGATAGATACTGGCATCATACCCTTTTTCCTTGGGTGCATTCTTGACTTCTTTTGTTTGTAGGAGCTTTATGCATAATTGTTTCTCCCTTTCCAAAGTATATCCTCTAGGACGTATCATCGATCCTTAGGTAGAAGCCAATGGATGTAAACATGTATTTGAAACATGTTATGGTTGAATGGTTGCAAGTGGTTGCAAATGGTTGCTCGTGAATGCATATGCATACGTATTAGGCACTAGATCAAGTTTGGACGCTTTCATATTGCATTTACAGATATGTATTTGTTTGTAAGTTTAACTTGATATGTTATCACATGGATGTTGCATATGGATGAATGGCTGTGCACGCATGTAGTATTTACATAACTAGGGATGCTTGCATACATTATTGGACACATGGCACTGACATGGTTCGCATTAAGGAGGTCAACTGAATCAGTAGACCGCCTGATTTGCATTAGATAAAGACATATACACACACTATGCATATGAACATGTAGGCATTGGAAATCTTTTAAGGACAATGGATGCCTGTGATTGAATGGTTGAGTAGATGGGTGATTGGATGGTAGGACACATTCTTCCTAACTTGGAGATTTCGGGTACGAAATCCTTTTAAGTGGGGGAGAATGTAACACCCCGTAATTCTGTAACACTAAGATTCGCAAATCAAGGAAGAATTAAAAAAGTTAAAATCAAAATCAAGGGAAACGGGCTGCGCCATTGTGTTCGTCTCGGAAAAATACACGAAATAGAGTCTGATTTTCGAAAATCGGAGTCCGTATGACCAAGATATGGCCCATCAAAGTTTTCAGAAAATTCCAAGTTCAAAACAGATTAAAATAGAGTTAAATTCGAAATTCAAACGCGCAGGGGGTTGGCGGGAAAATTCCCGCCCAGGTCAAGTCGACAGGGGTGTCGACTGCGCAGTCGACACCACCCCCCATGTCGACTGCCCAGTCGACAAGGGTGTCGACCTGCCCGCTTTTTCCAACTTTCTGCACTTGGTTCGTTCTGCTGTATTTGGTCACGTTTTCTGACCAGGTTCGTCTGCCTAGCACTATATAAACAACCCTGGTCTTCTTCTCTATTCACAATTCTTTTTCTACCCATATGCTGCAAAGATTCTTGTTAGACATGGCTTCTTCTCCTCCTCTAAAATATATAAATAAATAAATAATATATATAAAATAAAACAAGACGAGGAGATGCTGCTCAAAAGACTTTCAAAAGAAGAGATTCAAGCTAGTATTCAAAAGGAGGTTCAAATGACTTCAACGAATGATTTTCTACGAATCGTAGCAACGCCATCTTTCTTTTGTAATCTAAATCTCTGTAAGTTAGTTATTTCTAGATTTGAACGTTTTTCTTTGTTCACAACATGAAATTAAAGGAATAAAAGAATACGCCAATTCTCTTTCTTTCTATTCGAATCTGTGCCTATCTCTTTGGACCTGATTAAGAACTGTCATGATTCAAAGACAAATAAGACCGTGACTATGAAACTATGGACCTAAAAACCATATGCCTATGACTATGAACATTTGCCTATGGCTATGGACATTGCCTATGACTATGGACACTGCCTATGACTATGAACGTTTCCCATGATTGTGACTATGACTATGAGGATTACTTCCTTGACAAAACCTATGCCTTTGATTAACATAAACTATTTCCTATGACATAACAAGGACATCTATGATTAAACCTCCATGATTCATGACTAGGAAAGTGTTGCTTAAGTTCTGTGATTTTGAGATTGGGGCTAAACCCGATTATTTATTCTGCTTGTCCTTGGTTTTCTTTGGTTTTAGACTATGTGAATTTACCTATTAAGTTAGGTCTACCCATGTTCTTGAACCTACTCTGTCTATTCTTGGTTTTAGACCTTGGGAATTTACCTATTAAGGCAGGTCTACCCATGTTCTTCAACCTACGTCGTTATTCAAAACCATTTTCAGCTAGTTGTTATATCTATTCTTTTCATAGCAATCTTTGGTTCATTCCCTATTTTCTACGAATCAAGATTTATCTATAATCTAGATTGAATCACGATTATACGAACGGTGGGAATGCGATTTGGGGCAAAATATGAAATTTACTTAAACGTAGTTTAACTTGGAAATTGGCATAAATTGGGAACATGTATTATGGCATGTTCATAGAAATGCAAATTGGATAAAGTTGACAGAAGTTATAAGATGTGTAATTTGAATCTTGTATTGACGTATAAACCTAGCATTTACATGAATTTTGAACTAGAGTAATAAGTCTAGTTTGACATGAATTAGAATTATAAATCAGAATTGATTAGCTAATTTGGCTCAATAAGTATATTGGCATAAACTTGAAATTGGACATAATTGGGAGTAATTGTCAGGATTAGCAAAATCATGGTTAGTGACACTTCATTTGGCATGGTTTACATACCAAAAAGTATAAACATGATATAGAGGGGAAAATGGGCCGTAAGAATAAATGTTGACAATTTACATTAAAAGAGTAATTGGGAAATAAGTAAATTAGGATTAATTTACTTATAGAATTTGTCCTAAATGAGGAAATGTTAATCTAGACAAATTAAAGATTTATTAACGACATCTCTTTTAATGAAACACCAGAAAGTTCTAGGGTGACAGAGAGGATAGTGTTGTTAGCCTACTTTGTGAACTAGGCAACACAAAGTCGAGATGTCAAGCGTTGAAGAACATTTCTTCTTAGAAAGAATCGGGTCGGATTGGAGAGCTACCACCAGTCAGATCGGAGAGCAACCACCAGTCAGATCGGAGAGCTACCACAAGTCAGATCGGTGAGCTACTACCAGTCGGATCGGTGAGCTACTACCAGTCGGATCGGTGAGCTACTACCAATCAGATCGGTGGGCTTATACCAGGTCGGAACGGAGCAGAGCGAAATGGATAAGGACTTAGTTTCAGCTTAGTTCGGGTCAGATCGGATGCCCCAATACGAACCCCTTCTGCACGCTCCTCCGAACCGAACCCATATTCCATATCACTTCCCCCACGATCGTCTGGATATTCGAGCGGTTATGACCAGTTCCTACCCACGATAATCTCTACTCTGATGCACTGTCAGCACTAGAATCCATCCGAGCCCGAGTATGATGGGATGAAAGACACGTGGCTCCGAACCGGGCTGAATCTGAGTGAATTTCCACCTATAAATACCCCATCAAGAAACAGAAAAAGGGATCTTATTTTTGGCACTTTTAGAGTTCAAACACTTTTAAAAACCGAATTCCAGCATTCCCAGATAATCCAAATCGTCATTCAACATTTGTTTTGAGACAATTGAGTGAACGTACATGAGCTGTGAGTGAAATAGAGTGAATATATCATTGTAATTTCATCTATATCATCAGGAATAGTGATTACAAAGTGGACGTAGGCTTTTCAACGCCGAACCACTATAAATTCCGTGTCTCCATTTTACTTTTGATCTTTTTTATTTCGATTTTAGTCAATTTGGGTGTTAGAACCACCTTTTGGTCCAACATTTTGGTGCTTCCACTGAGAAACGTTTGAATTCTTTGTTTTTCCGGATTATCGTTATACTTTTTGGACCGTTGAGTTTAAAGAAGTTAATCCTCAAATTTCGACGCTCTTGAATACTTGTTGATTGATTGTTGAAGAACTATGGCCAAAGGAAAAGGCAAGGAAGTTCAAACCAGTCGAGGAAATGGAGTTGGTGAAGATCAGCAAAACGCAGTTGTGACAAGGTCTCGTGGGCAGAGCTCGGGAGTGGATCGGACAGATACAGGAAATCCGAACCGCGCTCAAGGAGAAAGCTCCGATCCGATCCGAGTAGGAGAATCTGAAGCAGTGCACTCCCACAACCTGAACCGACCCGAGCAAATCGCACTGCACCGACCCGAACAAGCTTCCCAGCTCCGACCCGACCTGAACGCCCAGCTCCGATCCGATCCGACGCTTGGTGATGTTGGAATCTCTACTCGAGCCCCTCCAAATGCTCCGACTCCAGCCACCAGGGTCAATGATCAGGTCAATCCATCTGCGCCTATTACTCAAGGAGATTTTTCATGCCTACTTGACATACTTGAGAGTACCAGGGATGCTATGAAAATCCACGAGCGCACCGACCTCATGATGCAAGAAAACATGAGACTCATGAGCAGGGAAATTTGCAAACTCTGTAGACAGAGAACCCCATCTCCGGTTCATCACACACCAATGGATCAGTCTTCTTCTTCTGAGGAAGAATGGCCCCGTGAAAGAAGGCTGCTCGAACGACCTCAGAATTTAGAGCAGCTGACATTCTGATCTTTGGGATCTCGCGAGGACGCTGCACGGGTACTAGGACCCAATGATCCAAGCTTGAGAGAGTCTATGTTGTTACCGATGCAGGGATCCCATTTATTACCTAGAGACCCTAACCTTACCAATCCCACACAGGGACAGATGCTCCAACCCCTTCCTCCCGAGATCGACCGGGAGCGTAGGGAACGAAGCAGAGCAGTAGCAGCTCGAAGAAGAAGGGCGTCCCCTGATCAAGAGCCCAGAGGAAACCGGAACATCAAATGGAGGGCGTCTCCTGATCAAGAGCCCAGAAGGAACCCGGATACCAGAGCCAGGGAGCCTGAACGACCCCTGACCAATGCTGACGTATGGGCTATGGTACGCTAGATCATGTCTGAAAGCCAGAACTATACAAATGAAGATTATGGCATTGAGCGAAGCCATACTCCCTTCACTGACGACATCCTCAACTTTCTGTTTCCCCGACGTTTTAACCTGCCGCAAATGGACAAGTACAATGGGAGAACCGATCCGGGACAGCATTTGATGCGATATGCATGGATCATGAATGTTGCTGCTGCCCCTGACGCAGTGAAGTGCAAAGCCTTCCCGATCTATTTAGAAGACGTGGCGCTTTTATGGTTTACCTGACTCCCTCCTTGGTCGATATCGAATTTTAGGGAATTAAGCGAACGTTTTATGAATCAATTCCGACTCCATACCCGAAAGTCTAAAAATGTTATTGAATTATAAAGAATTAAACAAGAGTTGGGTGAGTCTTTGAAGTCATATCTCGACCGTTTCAACTTAGCTGTGACAGAAGTCAGTGACCCGCATGAGCCCACCATCTTGATGGCTTTGATGGAAGGAGTCGATCCTGACTCCGAGTTTGGATATTATCTTTCTGGGAAGCCACCTCCCACGAGAGAGTTATTCTATGAAAAAGCCGATATTCACTTAAGACGAGAGGAGGCAAGGGAAAACCGAAAGAGAAAGTCAGAGTAACGTCGCCGTGAAGCAATCTGGAGAAAGTTCAAGAAAAGTTGAGGTGAATGTGGGAAACAAGAGTGGAAACGACAATAATGGAAACGGGGGCAACAACAACAACCGTAACGCAAGTGGTAACGACAATTATACACCGCTGAACGACACTCTAGAGAACATTTACTTGGATACATACAATGTTTTACAATATAAAAGACCGCCGCCTCGAGACTCAACGGAGAAAGAAATCGCAACTGGAAAGTTTTGTTTGTTTCATGGAACTCATGGACATTCAACAAATGAATGTCGACATTTGATAGATTTGATTGAGAAGCTGCTGCACGAAGGAAAGTTGAATGAATATAAGGCTGCGCCAAGAGACAGGGGGCAAGGAGAATAGGCTCCAAACCAGAATCAATCTGCTCCCAAGCCTACAGCGCAGTAGAAAGGCAAGGGAATTGTTATCAACACCATAGTGGGTGGACCCCACCAGGCGATCCACGGTTTTAGAGCAATGGATCAATATGTTAATGCAGCTAAGCACGTAGATGTGGATGAATGTGATGATTTGGAAGATGTTGCCCCTGTGAAACAGGAAAGGACAATGTTTGATGACGTGATATTCCATAGCAGAGATAATACCGGAATCCAGTCACCCACTGATGATCCGTTGGTCATTACCACTACCATTGGACCGGCATTGGTTCATAAGGTGTTAGTAGACAATGGAAGCTCTGTTAATATTTTGTTTAAAAAGTCAGTCAATCATATGAAACTTGAGTCCGAAGATTTGAAGCCATGCGAAGGTTGGATTCGAGGCTTCAACGGAGCATCGACAGCTCCGATGGTGTATATAGAATTGCCCGTAACATTGGGGCAAGGGGAACGCCGGAGAGTACGAATGCTTCAGTTCGTAGTGTTGGACGTAGATTCGCCCTACAACGCATTTTTGGGAAGGCCTGCCCTTGCAGAGTTTAGGGCTTGCATCGCCCCTTGGTGTTTATTGCTTAAATTCCCAACTGAAGCCGGAACAGGAGTAGTGAGAGTAGATCAAGTCTCCGGACGGGCTTGTTATGTTGCCGAGTTAAAGATGTTGATGAAGGGACTTAACATCGAAATTAAACGTGCCTTGCCTCCTCCAAAGGAGGGCTCAGCGTAGCAATTGGAGGGATCAGCCCCGAAGGAGTTGTCCAAAGGAACGCCCGAAAACTTGGATCCCAGAAAAGATGAGGAACCAGAGGCTAGAAATGCGACTCCTAACGAAGCGATAGTGGACATACCTATTGACGAAGCTGATCCAACAAGAGTTTTGAAGATTGGATCCCAGTTGGATCCACATCGAGCCAAAGAATTAACTGACTTCCTAAAGGCAAACCAGGATGTATTTGCCCGGACCCACGCCGACATGTGTGGGATATCGCCATCCGTCATAAGCCATTCACTAAATATAAACCCAAAACACCCACCTGTGAAGCAAAAGAGACGTGTGCTGGGCCCAGAGAGGTCAGCAGCTCTGAAAGAAGAAGTGGAGAAGTTGAAACAGAACGGATTTATTAGAGACTCGACATATCCCGACTGTATATCGAATACCGTCCTAGTAAAGAAGCCAAATGGAAAATGGCAGACTTGCATTTATTTTTCAGACTTGAACAAAGTTTGCCCGAAAGATAGCTTCCCACTCCCCAGAATTGACCAGCTTGTAGACTCGACAGCAGGACACGAACTTCTTTCTTTCATGGATGCATATTCCGGGTACAACCAGATTCCTATGCACGTGCCAGATCAAGAACATACGAGCTTTATTACAAATTTGGGGTTGCATTGTTACGTGGTTATGCCGTTCGGATTGAAAAATGCTGGAGCCACTTATCAACGCCTGGTGAACAGGATGTTTTATAACCAAATAGGGAAGACTATGGAAGTTTATGTGGATGATATGCTTGTCAAATCGAAACAGTCCTCCAGCCATACACAAGACATGGCAGAAATGTTTGGCATCCTACGAAGGTATCGAATGAAGTTGAATCCTTTGAAATGTTCATTTGGAGTGGAATCGGGAAAGTTTCTAGGCTTCATTGTAAGCTCTCGAGGGGTTGAAATCGATCCTAGCCAAATAGCAGCAATAAGAAACATTGAACAACCGAGGAGAATTAATGATGTCCAAAGTCTTGTGGGGAAAGTAGCCGCGTTGAGTAGATTTATCTCCAAAGCAATGGACAAATGCGTCCCATTTCTTGACTTGATTAAAAGAGGAAAGAAGAATTTCGAATGGACTCCGGACTGTGTTGAGGCCTTTCGAAATTTATTGGAATTACTAGAAAAACCACCGATTCTATCAAAGCCAGTGGATCATGAAGAATTGTTCGTTTACTTAGCGGTCTCGGCTCAAGCTGGTAGCACAGACTTGGTCCGAGAAGAAGACAAAGTGCAAAGGCTGGTGTATTATGTAAGCAAGAAATTGGCAGCTGCAGAACGCAACTACCCAAGGATTGAGAAGCTCGCTTACAGCCTCCTAATCACCTCCCGAAAACTTCATCACTATTTCCAAGCTCACCCAATAACCATATACACTGACCAGCCTCTGAGGCAGGTGTTGCAGAGACCCGAAGCATCGGGGCGTTTGATCAAATGGAATATTGAATTAAGTCGGTATGATTTAAATTTTCAGCCGCGAAGGTCGACCAGGGGGCAAGCTCTGGCTGACTTTATAGCAGAGTTCACAATCCCAGAGGAGGAAATAATCGATGACAAAGTGGTCAAGTCAGAGGACAAGTTAAAATTAGATCCATGGAAGTTGTACAGAGACGGAGCCAAAAATGACCGAAGGTCCGAAGCTGGAATCGTCTTGGTTACTCCTGAGGGACGGTCGTTATATTACGCTCTACGATTAGAATTTTCAGCGACTAATAACGATTCGGAATATGAAGCCCTGATTGCCGGACTGAAACTTGCTAAAGAACTCAGAGTAAAGACATTGGACATATTATGCGACTCCAAAATAGTTGTTTGCCACGTGCGAAAGGAGTTTGTGGCTCGGGGACCTCGACATATCACCTAACTCGGGAAAGTGGAAAAGTTGTTGATTAACCTGGAACGGTATAACATAACGCATATCCCAAGAGCCGAAAACCAGAAGGCAGACAGGCTAGCAAAGTTAGCTAGTTCCGACAACCCAGAAGAGACCGGAATAATTCCAATTGAAACGTTGGAATCGCCAAGCTTTGAGTCGATGGAAATTGAATTCACTTTCGAAGCAGAACCGGAGAAGGAGTCATGGATGACCCCAATTAAGAATTTCCTTAAGAATGGGATACTCCCATCAAAGAAGTGTGAGAGACGGGCTATAGTTCGCAAGGCCACCAGATACATCCTTCAAGATGATACTCTTTATAGACAAGGATTTTCTATGTCCATGTTACGATGTATAGCACACAACGACATCAAACGTGTACTAAAAGAAGTACACGAAGGTGAGTGTGGAGATCATACAGGAGGTCAGACTTTAGCGAAAAAGATATTGCGGTATGGATACTTCTGGCCCACAATTAATAAAGATGCAGCTGATTATTCACGACACTGCGACAAGTGCCAGAGATTCGCCAAAATTCCCAGACCACCGCCAACCCAACTCAAATCGATGGTGAGTCCTTGGCCTTTTGCCACGTGGGAAATTGATATCATTGAAGTTCTACCAATTGCTAAAGGAGGAGCGAAATATGCGATAGTCGCTGTGGACTATTTCACGAAGTGGGTGGAAGCTGAGCCCCTAACCAAAATCACAGCGAGAAAGGCGGTAAGTTTCGTGGTTAGAAATATTATCTGCCGATTCGGGATCCCAAGTACCATTATAACTGATAACGGAACCTAGTTCGATGGTGCGGAATTCCGAAATTTCTGCCAGAAATATAAGATCGACAAACGGTATACTGCTGTTGCTTATCCGCAGTCGAATGGGCAAGTAGAAGCAATAAACAAAGTCATAAAATCCATCCTCAAGAAACGGTTAGAACGCGCAAAGGCAAAATGGGTTGACGAATTGCCCTTAGCTTTGTGGGCATATCGGACAACGTTTAAGACAGCTACCGGTCATACTCCTTTCTCCCTCTAATTTGGTTCAGAAGCAGTAATTCCAGTAGAGCTTGAGGTTCCCTCTCACAGGGTGACGTATTATGACCCGATGACGAATCAGGCACTCTTACTCGAGTCTCTTGATGAAATCGAAGAAAAAAGGGACGAAGCAGATTTGCGCGCGTCAAGACATCGACGTTAGATGGAACGCTATTATGACAAAAAAGTTCGTCTTAGGACTTTTGAACCGGGAGATTTGGTGCTAAAGAGGGTCTTTCCATCCCTTCCTCACCTCGGTCAAAAGTGGGAAGGACCCTTTGTCATCCAACGGAAACTTGAAACAGGAACCTTCAAGTTAACGACCGTGGATGGCGAAGAGGTACCTAGGGCATAGAATGCCCAACACTTGATGCGATAGTTGAATTAGAAAGGTTGTACTCTTTGTTGTTTTTCTTATGAACTCTGTAAAAAGGCACGACTTGCCTTAGAAAAGTCTGATGATGTGAAAAAAGAAATATAAAGTGGATGTAGGCTACGACTTAGCCGAACCACTATAAATAGATCGTGTGTCATTTACTTTCCCGCATTATATATACCTTCACCTACTATTCTGTTGCAATTATGGAATATAAGATGATTTAAAACCTGAAAGGTTGAAAACAGTTTATACGTAGGAAAAAGCACAACGACTGTATGTGCGATAAGACATAAAAGAATGGGAAGACGACATTCTTAACTCTAACTCTCGAGAATTGAGAGAGAGTATAAAGGACGGGAAGACGACGTCCTCTGAGGCGTGAAGGTGCACCCAGATAAGAGAACACCTCAGTAAGAACTCTAACCTGAGTATAAGACAGGAGAGTATAAAAAATGCCAGAAAAAACGACAGGCATTGACGACATAGAGAATGTAACCCCGTCGGAGAATCGGGGATACTCAGACTACTTGACTAAATCTTGAATAGTTTTTCAAGATTGACTGGGGGCATACATGTACACACATATTTACCCCCATCATAACTTCGTTGCACACATATAGTGGGACATGCATTCATACATATGTACAAAACCGATAACTAACAGACATTGCAGAAAACAAATTATTTTTATTCACAAATGAAACAATTTGTACAGGAACACAGTTAAAAAGAAGGTGCATGGGACACTCTTGCGACAACAATTATGGGCCAATCAAATGCTAAATTAACGCAAGACATCCCACTATTTAGACTTCGAAGGAGGCTTGGACTTCTTAGCAGCCTTCTCCGCATCCCTCGCCTCTTTTTTGGCCTCCGTCAAGATGCACTTTGACTTTTTCTTTCCTGAAGCTGAAGTGCTAGAATCGGTTGACTTCTTCCCGGAGGGCGGAACGCTGGAATCAAGAGAAGACTTTTTAGTAAGCTCCTCTGTAATGGATCTAGTCGAAAGCTTAACAACTAACCTTGATCCTGCATCCACTACTGCGAGGGCTTAAGGCTTTCAGGGTCTAAGTCTTCAGCTGTAAGCGGCAAGCGTTTATCTTGGTCAGCTTTCAATGCAGCTAAGGTAACATCATCGGTGCTCTTCGACTCCCCGACTATGGGCACCTCAGGGTCTTCCTCATGTCCCCCGTCGCCGCCATCGTCCATTAAGGCATCTATCATTTCGTCATCATGAGGAGTGTCAGCCTTAGATGGTTTATTTCCTTCTCCCGAATATATAGGGGCAGCCTTGTCTTTTCCCCCTTTAGCCTTCTCCGTAGGCTCTGCTCTAGCGGCCATTCCGTAGGACACATCTATCTTTTCGGACGGTCCAATACCTAAAGAGTGAGAAGCAACAGTTATCAACTCAGGAGAAAATAGTGGGATTTTGATCGATTGCTCGATCTCGTGACGAAAGGTAGAGATAGCCTTGACGAATTGAGGTGAAAATGTAGAGATACCTTCCGAAGACTTCTCGGCTGGAGTGACAACTGTCTCCAATGTCGTTTCGGGTATGGGGGATAAAAGATTTGTCCGAGGGATCCCCGGGTTTTCAGGATCATATCCCTCTACTTCAGAAGTTGCAGAGGCAGTAGAGGAAGAACCAGCCTCGGGAATGTTCTTTTACTTAGACCTCCGCCTCTCTTCGTCCATAACAGCAGCAATGAGGCGGCGTCCTTCGGCTAGGCGTTCTGGTTCATCATCTCGTAAATAGTTCTCCATCAACTTGTCCTCATCAATGGAATCTACCTTGAGCTCCTCCTTCTCCCACTCAACGATCTGACTCCACACTTGGACTAGGGTAGATGGATAATCTTCAATCCAAGAAATGTTCCGGCGGCGGATGATATGCACAAAGAATTCAATCATTAATTCGCCGAAACCCTGTACCTCTCCCTCAGCCTCCGACAATTGTTTGCGGGCCTCTTCAGCGGACTTAATAGCACATCCGACGTTACCCTCCGCTAGGGTGGCCCTGTTCTCTGCCTCTACTAGCTTAGATGCCAAGTCAGCATTTTTCTTTTCCAATTCAGCATTTCTCCTCGCTAACTCGGCATTCTTCCGCTCAAGGCCAGCATAAGCAAGCCGCGTTTTGGCAGCATCTGACTTGGCATCTTCGGCTTGTTTCTTCAATTCATAACGCTCTTGGGTATGGGACTCCAGCAAATCATGATAGCGTTTTTGCAGATCTTCAAATTGTTGTTTAAAGCTAGTAGCATCCCGTTGAGCAACAGCAAGCTGGGCCTGTGTATCCTCCAAGTCTTTTCCTAGATTTTTTAAGGCCTTTGCATCGTCTTCTGCGGTTTTTTGCATCGAGTCAGCATTCATGATTAAGGTGCGGATGATTCTGGAAAGGCTGCGCGAATACTTAAACATTTCTGAAAACTGTTTCTCGACCGCATCTATCTTTGCTTTGGCCTCATCTGCCCACCTTGAAGAAATAGGTTCAAGCGCAGGTAAAAAAGTCAAATTTTTGAAATAATGTTCAGGAAATTGCTCCTCCAGACACGCCCGTTTAACTGCAGTTTCAGCATCTAGTGGTGGAGGGGAGGGGATTGTCAGCTCAGTATCCCTGTGCGTGGAGGGTTCAATGGCCTCTTTATCCGTTCTAGGCCGTTTAGCGGGAACCTTACGCTTGCTTCATGATTCAGTATCTTTTGGCGGACTCTTCTCCCTACTATGCTTTTCTTGAGAAGAGGTTAAGTCTTTTGATTGCGGCCTGTCCTCTTCCCGACGACCTTGGTAACCTTTATATCGCTCTGGGTCTGTCCGGACAGGAGAGCGAGAATGCGAGGTTCACGAACGATAAGGATCGTAGGGCCTTCTATCCTCCCTACTGCGATCTTCACGGCGATCATGCTCAGTATCATAGGGCGGATTAGACATGCTGCGGCGGAGTTTCCTGATATCATAGTAAGATCGGGACGTCGTACCTGCACAACAAGATATATGAAATTCAGGATCAATATTTTCACAAAGAAAAGGATGCTGTGAGTTGTGGTGCTATTGTGTAAAGTGCATCCTAAGTGGTATTTTCCCCCCGACAAACCCGAGTCCGAAGCTAGACTAGTACGAGTGGGCTCTTTGGCCTTAGCAGGAGTGGTCTCTTCCGAAGAAGTGAAAACTAAAGGATTCTTCCCAAAATCCTCTGAAGTGTAAATAGTTTCAGGTAAAGGGAGATCCCCCAAATCCTGGAATAGTGGGTCATCGGTACTAGGGACATCTCCCTCAGAAGCATCAATCGGCGACCCTTTGGAAGACGTTCACCTTTCCGGAGAAATGGCTACCCTTCGCGATGCTTTTCGGTCATGTTAGCCAACTAATCATCTTGAGTAGAAGATGGAGAGGGTGAAGCCTGAAGAGGCACTGTAGGAGCTCTCGAACTTTCGCCCGTTTGTGGGATTACGTCCACTGGAGAAATATATACATATGGACCCGTCCCGTGACCGATGCTACGGGTAATGGATAGCAACCCATGAAGATGAAGATATTCGTCCTTAAGGACTTCATCAATAGTTAAAAACTTCTGATCACCATTAAGGAGCTGGTGCATCCGATCAAAGAATACTTGGTCCGATATTTGTTTTGGGTTGTCAACTGCAAATAAAAAGAAAAACGAATTAATTCGGTGGCTTGAATGTACAGAGTCAAAATATAGAAAACCAGTGCTTTACTTGATTTCGTCCACCTCCTAGCACACCCTGGTTGTCGCTTTACATAAAACCATTCTAGCCTGGAGTCCCCAGCTTTACTACTGAATGGTGCAGGAATAATTTTCCTCTTGGGGACAGACTCGAAGTAACAGAAAGAAGGAGTTTCGCGAGTCCGGTGTTTGAAGTTATAGAAGAAGTGAACATCGTCAAAAGTAAGTTCTATGCCTAAGATCTCACGGTATGCTACATATAAGGTGTATAAGTCGGCATAGGAATTGGGATGCAGCTGCATGGGGGTAATCCGCATTTGTCTTAGAAAATCGACGACGAAAGGAGAAAATGGAGGGATAGCCCCGACCATGCACATCAACCGAGTGATCGCCATATACCCCTCTGGAGGGTTGTGGGGACGGTCAGATTTGGATGGCAATAAGGTATCCCCTTTGGGTATCCCGTATTTTAGTCGTATCCGGATAAGTCTGTCATTGTCGATCGTCGATTCAACGGAATCTTGAGGTGATTCCAATATGACGGCAGACTCAAATTCATCAGGAGCTCGGTCATCGCCAATCCCTCCTTCCTCTTCACAACCTAGGGAAACTCCACCCTCTGAAGACACATTGTCGCTTTCGCGAGTTCCAACCTCGTAGTCTGAGCCCTCGTTATTCAATTATGGATCCGAGGAAGAAGATATGTATTCAAGAGTAATTTTGTTGGATATCTCCGGGGCCTCCTTCTTCTCTGCTAGTCTAGAGGAGCGTCTGGATGTCATGGTCACAAAACTACTGAAGAAGCAATAAGCCCGTATCCCCTCGTGCATGTGTGCAAACTAAAGCGTGAGCAGTGTATGTAGAAAGTGTAAAGTAAATGTTTGAAAGTGCGACGCAAAATCTTGGCAAAGTAACAAGGATCATGGCAGTTCTTGATGTCCATTTATGTTCGCAGGACACTATCCTAACTGGCCATTAAGTTGAAGATTATGCCAAGAGTTGATTGGGCCAGTTAAACAAGTTTTTATGCATTAAGTTGGACTGCACTTCGGTTCGGGTGCATTCATGGTGATCGGATCGGGGGCGTCGCCCTGTCTTGAACTCGGACAAACATTGGAACCCTAGGAATCAAAGTCGGATCGGTTCGGAAGTGGATCCCCCGAACGGTTCGGATCGGATTAGGTAGACATGCTTCTCTCCCCCTTAATTTTACAGTCCGATCCGATCCGACTAGGTGAATTCTATTTCCCTCTTCAACTGTTTGCCCCGACCCGATCCGGCCTTCTGGATCTCTCTTCCTTTTCCTTTCCTCCGTTTTCCATACTCCATCGCCTGAACCAAACCCCTGTAACCTCCTTCTTCTTCCTCTTCTTTAATTTTAAATCCAATCTCTTCACGGAAACCCCAGTTATGATCGAATAAGCTACTATTCTCTCTTCCAACGCCTCGAAGTGGCAACGGAGCCACCAACGATGATAGCGAAGGAAGAGGAAGCTGTAGCATTGAAGCCACACCCAAATCGGTCGAATCTACCATGAATTTCAATTAAAATCAACTATCACAAAATTAATCGAGGATTTAAACCTACCAAGTTGCTTAATTGGGAGATTAGCACGAGAATTGTGAGAATTTTCCTTTTTTGAGACCTAGGTTTCGGAGCTAAAACTTATAAAATAATAAAAGAAAAAGAAAGTGAGAAGAAGATGAAGGCTGGATTTATATAAATACATGGTGGCTATTTATATTCCCGCTCGGACTAGCTCGAAAGCCCAGCAGCACAGCTCAGCCCACTAGTCCAATGTGAAATAGAAAAAGAAGAGGATCCGTTCGGGTCGAAACCCGAACCGAACATAGTTTCATATGTCAGCATGGCATTTGAGTTGAACTAAAATTCGAAGAGAAAGATGAAAGCACAAGGAAAATCAAAGGGAAGATTACCAGGAAGGCACTGTGCAACGACAATCAAAGCATGCTCCGTTTCCAACAGAAGCATCCTTTGAGGGGGCAAAATGTTAGCCTACTTTGTGAACTAGGCAACACAAAGTCGAGATGTCAAGCGTTGAAGAACATTTCTTCTTAGAAAGCATCGGGTCGGATTGGAGAGCTACCACCAGTTAGATCGGAGAGCTACCACCAGTCAGATCGGTGAGCTACCACCAGTCAGATCGGTGAGCTACTACCAGTCGGATCGGTGAGCTACTACCAGTCGGATCGGTGAGCTACTTCCAATCGGATCGGTTGGCTACTACCAGGTCAGAATGGAGCAGAGCGAAATGGATAAGGACTTAGTTTCAGCTTAGTTCGGGTCGGATCGGATGCCCCGATCCGAACCCCTTCTGCACGCTCCTCCGAACCGAACCCATATTCCATATCACTTTCCCCCACGATCGCCTGGATATTCGGAGCGGTTAAGTCCAGTTCCTACCCACGATAATCTCTACTCTGATGCGCTGTCAGCACTAGAATCCATCCGAGCCCGAGTATGATGGGATGAAAGACACGTGGCTCCGAACCGGGCTGAATCTGAGTGAATTTCCACCTGTAAATACCCCGTCAAGAAACAGAAAAAGGGATATTCTTTTTAGCACTTTGAGAGTTCAAACACTTCCAAAAACCGAATTCCAGCATTCCCAGATAATCCAAATCGTCATTCAACATTTGTTTTGAGACAATTGAGTGAATGTACATGAGCTGTGAGTGAAATTGAGTGAATATATCATTGTAATTGCATCTATATCATCAAGAATAGTGATTACAAAGTGGACGTAGGCTATTCAACGCCGAACCACTATAAATTCTGTGTCTCCATTTTACTTTTGATCTTATTTTATTTCGATTTTAGTCAATTTGGGTGTTAGAACCACTTTTTGGTCTAAGAAGTGTCTAGGCTTGAGTTTGGAAAATACAAGTCTCCTGCTCTCCCTGGCTATCCCTAACTGATTCGACGGACGGGATGGTTACTTTCAAAAACTGATTTGAAAATTAATCAAAACCCTTTGAACTAGAAAACACGAATAGGACTAACCTGAAGTTAGACTGAGTTGCGATGTAAACCTGCCCGGAACCAACCGGCACATCCAGTAATCGCAACAATATCTGTCTAATGTGAGTGGTCATGGCTTTAATTTATTTAGTTAAAGCTAGAACAAGAATGCTAGGGTTAAGTTAACTAAGACACTTAACCAACTTAACATGATAACAAGACTGGTAGTTGGGGTTAGGTTCATACAGCTAAGCTAGAATGGGAGGGTTAAGTCCACAGGAACACTTAACCAACTTAAGCACAGTTAAGCTAGAATGGGAGGGCTAAGTCCATAGGGACACTTAACCAAACTTAACATCGTAACAAGACAAGATTTGTAGGGGATAAGTAACTTAGAAAACACTTATCCAAATTAACATGTTAACTAGACTAGAAGGTGGGGCTAAGTAAAGTTAATACACTTATCCAAATTAACATTTTAACTGGACTAGAGGTTGGGGTTAAGCAAGATTTAATACACTTAGCCAATTTGATATGTTAGCTGGGCTAGACCGTAGGGTTAAGTAAACTTGAACACTTAACCATCAGATTTCGATAAAGGAATAGGGTTAAGCCTAAAACATGAAGGGATAATACTTAACTGTTAATAACAGGTTAGTTAAAAATAGATGGGCAAGGTTAAGTTAAAAAGGAACACTTAACCAATACAGGGTGAATGGGTAGGGTTAAGTAATAAGAAATACTTAACCAATATAACTAGGGTTTTGGTGGGGTTAAGTCAACATGAATTACCAATAACACTTAACCAGTATAACAGGATAAATGAAGAGGGTTAAGTTGGCTTGAATCGACTAATGACACTTAACCAATCCAAATTGATGGGAAAGGGAACTAAGTAGTAAACCTTAGAAAACAACGATTCTGGAAACTAAGTGGTAAATCTTAGTTAGTAAAACTAAGTAGTAATTCTTAGTCTAACACGGGAATGAGCGAATGTCCATATGAATAGAGAGAAGGCTCCAACGAATTGGGTTATGAAGCCCGAGGCTTCGAGGGGACGTGAGGGTACTCTTGGTATCCCTCTGTGAGGCTGCAGATGATCCGCCTGGGCCCACAGGGGTTAAGGTCTGCGTAGAAGAACCAGGGGTATGCCTTGGTTGCAATACATGGCAACCTAAAGACTAAGATGGACCGGCGTGATTCGGCGAGCAAACGGTAGTCCTGTGATAGCAACTCGTCGTCTACCATCCATCTTGAGTCAATCGAGATACGTGAAGCGGAAAGGCGGAGAACTCCAAAAGACCATATACTTGCTATCTAGTTATGGTTTCGGATGGCCATAGGATAGTGGGGCACCGGGGGCCGGCGTATAGTTCCCATTTTACAAGGTGTGCCTTTCATTAGTTGAGGGAGGGGTCAAGTGGGACCATAGCCACTGAAATAAAAATAGACCTTAGCATCTGCATCGGCAGATATCTGAAAGCTCCCGACCGAGTTCTGTATTCCTTGATTTGCCCTGTCATAGGACTCGGACCGCACATTACAGGACATGTGCGTCTAGACAAGCGATAACGATTCGCGATACATGCCTGGGGAAGTATAGGAACATATACCACTCTAGGTAGTGTGTCCTAGACTTGGGAGCATCGTTCGACAGGTAGCGTAATCCCTAGTTGGACTAGGTGGCATAAACCGTGAACTCGAGTAGCGTTCAGTAGATAGCATTAAACTCTATTTAAATCTAGAAAGCACTTGATAGAAAACCCTATATTTGATCTAGGTAATAAGTAATGAATGTATGCCGGAAGGCAATGGAAAATAAAGGGATTGGGATCACGTTATCATTACTAGTTGGGACATTATATAGGTGGTGCAGAGATATAGAAATAAGTATAACAAGGAAATAGCGAAGCGGCGAAGTATTAGAGCGAAGCGGCGAAAGTATTAGAGCGTATCCAGTTTATCTTATTTTAGCATATCTTGTGATTACCTTGTCCAATCATGTTAACCCTATCATCATGGTGTAATCTTGTATTCAGTTAATTCATGTCGTCTTGTTTTTCCATGATCACATGCTAGAAGTTACTGAACTTACTCAGGCTTTATGTCTGACTCTGTTTTTCTTTCGTCTTCTTTTCTTCCGTTTCCCCCCTCCCCCCAGGTAGTGGAGGAGGGAGTAGTATAGCTCAGGTTAAGTTGGACTGTCACTCTTTCCCAGCTCGAAGATTTATCGAAGTCTGCTTGGATTTTCTTATCAGATGCTATGGCTGGCTCATGCTAAAATTGGGGAATATAAATGTTGTTTTATGCTTCTTTATTTTGTAGGACAGATGATACTCTGATATTGTAAAGAAACCATTGTACAGACTATTTTATCAATAAAGTAAAGTTTTATTTTTCGCTGTTTTAATTTTGTCTATCTTCTAATTTATCTGCATCTTTTACCCTAAATGCTCCACAGAACTTAGTGCATTCCCTTTGTGAGTGACACTAAAGGATGTGGGGTGTTACACTAAGGCATAAGCTGGAAGACAAGTAAATGTCTATGAACTCTTAGCAGGATAAAGATAGCGTTTAAGATAATGTTAAAGATAACGGTAAAGGCACACCTAATTACTAACGAATGATTAATACACTGCACCGCACATTACTACACTGCACCACACCAGTCACCCTATTGTTTGATCCCACTTGCTTCACGTAGAAACTTTATAAATAGCCTTACGTACCCCTAGCTGACAACATAGGTGTCGTCATCTGCCCCTATCTCCACTAGGTGTAACCCACTACCCAGTTTCGATCGGCTCCCAACTCATAGATACCCGTGCTGGCCCCACAATGGGGTGTATCACTCCGCTAAAGTGGCAACCCGATACAACTTGAGAATGCACAGCTTATAACTACACGATGCAACAACGTCTTACCTACCAGCCCGGGTCCACACACGCATACGAAACCCGTTGGACTTGCGTTGCCACCGCTCCCCATTTTGGCCTCTTACAGTCGAACCCAGCATGCGTGTCCCGTCCTCGACTTGGGTCGAGCCCACAAAGATACGTTTGGGATACTGGTCGAAATGGGCCCCCACAAGCTACCCACCTTAGCTTGTCACTAGTATATCCCACTTAACCCTCTTAGTCATGTTCATTTACATGTTTGTTTGGTTAAGTCTTACTAATCGTATTTCACATGCCACTAAGGGCACCCCCTAGATTCCTCATGCCACCCAAGGCACCTACTTAACCCCCATGTCCCACCTTACATGTTTATCTGGTTAAGTATTTCTTAATTCATTCAGGCCATGACCTCATAAAGACCTCTCACATTAGACTGGCATTTATGGCAGCTGGATTTGCCGGGCGGGTCCCAGCAATCTTACACTATAAAAGAGTCTAACCTCGTGTCTTTACAATCGTTATGCTTTAGTTTAGGCCTAGGACCTCTCACATTGGGCTGAAATTTGTGACCACTGGATTTGTCGGGCGGGTCCGGCAAGTTTACGTCACAAACGAGTCCAACCTCGTGTCTTAAGCATTGATTAACACTTAAAATCTTTTACCCCAGTTTTAATAATTCCCTATTCAAATTATTAATTAAGTCAACTTTTAATGATGTCCATAATTGACTCAATTATGGCCATCCACTTATGCCATGCAAAATCATATCAATTGCACCCCAACTTTTTAATATTAAATCCTTAATATTACCCCTACCCCACATTTATACGTTCACTTATTCAACGCATAATATAGGCTAGACTTGTATAGTCTAACACCTAGCACAAAGATAAATTATCACAACATATAGACAATTAAAATAAATCTAATCATAATAGGGGTGAAACTTGCATAAACTACACATGTTAAGGATCAAAAGGTGTCAACTTGTTAAATGTCTCAATTTATATTATATGATCATAGCCAAATCTATACATAAACTTGCATATGGGGTTTTTAGGCAACATAATGATGGTGTGAACTAGCATAGGATATCACATATGTCATAGCATAATTCTAGATGTCATAATAGATGTCTTGGTATATGTTTATAACTTTTCTAATCAATCTAACTTGCATATTTGACTTGTCATATAGATCAACATAACCCAAACATGATGATTTAATTAATATGAACTAACTAGCATAGATGGTAACATCATGGCCTTTTTAACATGTATGATTCATCACAACTTAGCATAGAAACTTTCAACATACATAACATCATCGTAGCATGATTTACAACATATAAGATATCATCATCACATAACATTGGATTTACAATATACATGATAGCAAAAGGGGTTTACAACAAAATATATGATAATTCACATCATCTACTCATAATCCACTCATAACTCAACCTAATTAAAATGATAATAATCTTGTTAAGATCATCATACTCACAATTTAGAGAAGAAAAGAGAGAGTTTTGCTTTGATTTAGGGTTGAGAGAATTAGAATTGAATTTGCTTTTCTTCTTTCTTAGTTGGCGGCGACTCCATTGATTTCCATGGCGATGGTATGACGGTAACTATTCTATTTTAATTAGGGTTAGGGTTAGCATTAGGATGTATTTATAGGTGTAGGAAGTTATTTAGGACCATTAGATTAACCCTGAACCATGAGAACCAATCAAATGCAAAATCTGCATTTGAGCGAATCGGCCCACGGGTTGACAACCAAACACCCTGGATTAACCCCTAGTCGACCCAGCGAAGCTCGGGTCGACCTCAAAAATGGGTCGCTTCGCTTATTCCCCCTCCCAATTCGCTGTTTTGAACTTTTTCGCATATTTATTTATTTAATTTTTTAAGTTTATATATATATATATATATCAATATTTATATATATTTCTCTGCACAACCCATTTCACATAATTCTTTTCTAAAAATTAAGTATACTTTAATATGTGAATTTTAATGTTATAAAATTACGGGGTGTTACACACCACACATCCATTAATGTCACTCGCAAAGGGAATGCATTAACTTCAATGGAGCATTTTAAGTGAATATAGAACACAAAATCACAACAAGACAGATATAAAGCAGTACTTGAAAATTTAAAACTTTATTTATTGCAGCCGAAGGTAAATATGTTTGGTTACATCATAAAAAAACATAAAACAAAGTACATAGTCCCACTACTACAAATAGCCATAAAGAAAATGATAGGCTGAACTTTACTTCGGCAATCCAAATCCAAGTGCTCCCAAAGAGATCCCAATCAAGCTCCACTAGTACTAGTCCCACCCTCAGAACCTGGTGGGGGAGGGGGGAAAGGAAGAAAAGAGGTGGAAATAAAGGGGGTCAGACATAAAGTCTGGCGAATGCGATAACTCTAACAACATAATTATTAAAGCAATATGATAAGATATAAGATGGAGAATAAGGTAATGACTATGTGAACCGCATGGGTATGGCAAGGCAATCAAGAGAAACAGAGATAATGTAAATGGCGCTTCCTAGTCATATAGGATAATTACTATACTCCACCGTACTGTACCATACTGTACTGTACAAACACTAACTGCATCCCTACTAGTCACTTTAAAAATTTGATCCCTCTTGGCTAAATAGAACGATGATAGCTTCGTGTACTACTAGATGTACCCACTATCCTCCATGTTTGACTGTATATCTCTAGTTGCTATCATAGGTACCCAGCGTGTACCTATCCCCACTAGACGTACCCCTTCAATAAGTAATAATGGTAATTCCACGTACTCCTAGCTGACGTCATAGGTGCCGCCTACTCCTATCTCCACTAGGTATACCCCCTGAGTAATTATTAATAATAGTGGTAGCTTCATGTACCCCTAGCTGACTACATAGGTGCCGCCTGCTCCTATCTCCACTAGGTGTACCCACTACCCTGCCCCATTCGATCGGCTCCCTAACTCGTAGTTACCCGTGTTGGCCCCACAGTGGGGTTTATCACTCCCCAAAGTGGCAACCCGATACCACCAATGATGCATGACTTATACCTACACGATGAAACAATGTTTTACCTACCATCCCGGGTCCACACACGCATATGAACCTGTTGGACTTGCGTTGCCACCGCTAACCCGGTTTGGCCTCTTACAGTCAAGCCCAGTATGCGTGTCCCGTCCTCGACTTGGGTCGAGCCAACAAAGATACGAATGGGTTACTGGTTGAAACGGGCCCCCATTACTTGACACAAGCTATCCACCTAAGCTTGGTCCCCTCTAGTATATCCCACTTAACCCCCTTCATGTTCACTTACATGTTTTAAATTTTGTTAAGGGTTTCCATTAGTAATTCCACATGCCACCCATGGCACCCACTTAACCCCTATGTCCCACTTACATGTTTTACCTTGGTTAAGTGTTACTAATCGTATTTCCTCATGCCACCCAAGGCACCCACTAGATTCCACATGCCACCCAAGGCACCCACTTAACCCCCTCATGTCCCACTACATGTTTAACTGGTTAAGTGTTTCTTAATTCATTAAGACCGTAACCTCATAACGACCTCTCACATTAGACTGGCATTTGTGGCAGTTGGATTTGTTGGGGGGTCCGGGCAGTCTTACAACACAAACGAGCCTAACCTCGTGTCTTTACAACTGTTACGTATTTAATTTGTGCCTAAGTCCTCTCACATTAGACTGGCATTTGTGGCAGCTGGATTTGTCGGGCGGGTCCGGGCAGTCTTACACCACAAACGAGCCTAACCTCATGTCTTAGACGATTAATTACACCTAATTAATAATTCCCCCAATTTGAATTACTTTCCCTATTCAAATTATCAATCAATTCCAAATTTAACGATGTCCATAATTGACTCAATTATGTCCATCCATTTATGGTATATAAAATCATACCAATTTCATCACTAAATTATTTTATTCGTTAAAATTAATTACATGCCTTTTTAGGCCATTACATGCCAAATTCACAATATGTGTGTATCCACTATTTTCGCCATCATGCCCCCGTCATTCATTCGCTTAACATGATATATACATATTAAACTAGCAAATAGTCTAATACTTAAAAAAAGGAATAAACGTCATAAAGTAACATACACATAATAATAGATCTAATTTGCATCTAACTTGCAATTAAGAATTACAACATACTTGCATAGTCTTTGTATTATCAAGGATCCAAAAATCATAGATCTAAAAGGTGCGAACTTGCATGTATGAACATTGCTTTACACCCAACTAGCCAAGGTAATTATCACAAACTTACATAAACTGTGTATGTCGTCAACCTAAACATAAAGGTGTCATCTTGCATAACTATGGATCTAATAAAAGGTGTTAACCTGAGTAAACTATGGATCCACATAAAGGTGTAAACTTGCATAACTATGCATGTCATAGTTTCAACATAAAAATGTCAACTTGAATATGGATCTAAACTTTAAAGGTGTGAACTTATATATATGTGAATCCAACTATCGCTTAAACTTGCATATGAACATAATACTTATACGAACTAGCATATGATCCACATCCATATTCGCATAAAAACTGTTGTTATAAACCTAGGTGATTGGATTATAAAAACGGATTCATTGACATAAGTTAACATCGTGAATTACTAGCATATATTTTAGATCCAAACTTACATATCATCATATAACTCGCATACAACTTGCGTGATCCTATTAACTTGCATAATATCATATGTACAACTTGCATAATAATATTAACTTGCATAACATCATATATGAAACTTGCATAATCATTTTAACTTGCATAACATCATACATGAAACTTGCATAACATCATATATAAAACTTGCATAACATCATACAATATGAATCAAGTAAACATACGTGATTAAACATATGAATTAGATTCACAACCACAACTTATAATCCAATGTATATCACATCATAATTGATTTAGCAATTATTTTGTTAAAGTGATCGTACTCACAACTCTTTAGTTCTGAATTCTGATTTTTGGAGTTGTATTAGCTCTCCTTTGAAGAAGATTCGTTGTTAGTGTTGAATAGAACTGATTTGGTTTGTTGTTCTTCCTCTTTAATTTGTGGTGGCTACTCTAGGGTTCAAGACGACGGCATGACGACCATAGTTTCAGTTTTAATTCTGATTTAGGGTTTGATTCTATGGGTCTTTTTATAGAGTTTTGAAATAATTTAAGCCGTCGGATGATCTTAGGGTTAATCTAAACCACTCAGTCAAGACAGGGTGACAAGTCAGTCCTAATGACTCAGCAAGGAGTCAGAGAGGACTCAACAATGAGTCAGAACATGGGTCAGACTGAACCAGAAGGCTGTGCAGGTTTTCTCCTGGCCTGGGCGCACTTGGGAAGTGCACCAATGTAAATTTGTACTGGTGCACTTCCCATGTGTGCCAGTGCAATAATTTTTTTCCTCTTGTTTTGCCACCAAACTTCGTTCGTCTATAACTCCTTCATCTGTTACCCGTTTCCCGCAAACTCGGACTCTATTTCAACCAGAATTCCGAGACAAACACAATGGCACAACCCCAGTCCCTTAATTCACATGTCTGAGATTAATTATTCTTTATTTTACGTAATTAGATTATTCAAAAATCCGACGTGTTACATTCTCCCCTCCTTAAAGGATTTCGCTCCCGAAATCTCTAAGTTACGGAGAATGCATATCCTACCATCCAAACAACCATCTACTCAACCATCAAACACGGGCATCCATTGTCCTTATAAAATTTCTAATGTTGTATGAACATATGCAAGAAGTGTGTGTATATGTTCCTTATCCAATGCAAAATCAGGCGGTCTACTGATTCAGTTGACCTCCTTAAGGCAAACCATGATAGTGTCATGCGTCCATTATGTATGTGAAGAACCCTATCGATACATATTATTTCTACAAGTGTGCACAACCATCCACCAAAATGCATCATCCATATGATAGCACAACCATTATACATCCATTACTTAAATATGTACACACATTAATATGCAATATGCAATATGAAGTGACAGAGCCGATCTAGTGCCTAAAGTGTGTGTATATGCATCCACGAGCAACCACTAGCAAACACTTGCATCCACATGCATCCATCATACATAATATGTCTCAAACACATGTTTCAACCATAGGACTATCCTATCTAAAGGTCAAAGGTACTAGCGAGAGGACATACTAGAGATAAGATAAGTATAAGGTAAGCGATAAAGGAGGAATTAAAAGGCATACCGTCGAAAAGAAAAGGGTACAATGAACGTATCTTCTCTTCTGTCTCCTAAGTAGCGTTGCTCTCGTCATCTCCCCATTGCAATTTGACAAGTTTGACCTATCGATTCCTCAACTTCTTAATCTCCAACCCAAGAATGCACGTAGGAGCTTGTCGAATCGTCGCATCACGCTCGATCTCCACCTCTTTAAGCAAGCTCGGCTCTACCACTTCCGCGGTCTCGTGCAACCACTTCCTCAAATGTGATACATGGAATATGTCGTGTACGCCACTAAGTCTCTCGGGCAACTCCACTCTATACGCCATCTGCCCAATCCTGTCCTTAATAGGAAACGACCCTACAAACCTTGGTGCTAACATTCCAATGGACCCAAAGCGAACGACGTTCCGTAATGGAGACACCTTGACAAAGACCATCTCCCCAATATCAAACTCAAGATCTGACTTCCTCTTGTCCGCATAAGATTTCTGTCTATCTTGCGCCGTCTTCATCCTCCTTTGAATCAAATCAATCTTTTCCGAAGTCTCTCTAATCATATCGGGTCCAAGAAAGACCTTGTCTGTAGATTCCCACCAACATGTAGGCGAATGACACGGCCGTCCATAAAAAGCCTCGAACGGTGCCATGCCGATGCTAGACTGAAAGCTGTTATTATATGCAAACTCCACCAACGGAAGATGTTCCTCCCATGTACCTCCGAAATCTAAGACACACAACCTCAATAAGTCCTCTAGAATACGATTCACCCTCTCGGTCTGGTCGTCCGTCTGAGGATGATATGCGGTGCTCAAACATAACTATGTCCCTACTGCCTCTTGCAAGCTCTTCCAAAATTCGCTAGTGAAAATAGGATCGCGGTCGCTCACTATGCTAGAAGGAACACCATGCTAACGAACTATCTCTCGAATGTATACGGAGGCTAACCATGGAGCAGTCCTCTTTCTCTTCATGGGAATGAAATGGGTGCTCTTAGTAAGTCTGTCTACCATGACCCAAATCCCCGTAATACCCAAAGTCTATCGTCCCTACGCAACCAACCCTTATCATCTAGGGTATACATACTTAGGTGGCTTGATGACTCCCCTCTTATGAGATTCTCTACTAACTCCATCAACTGTGGGTCATCACGTTGTGCCTCTCCAACCCGTCCCAAAAGCGTAGGTCTGACCTTAAGGACGCTAGCAAACTGGGTACAAAATCAATGGATGGTCTAAAGTCAAAGGTAGAGATAAACTCTAAGCTACATTGCTCGACAAACAAAGGGCATAATGTCAACTTTTTCCTACTCAACGCATCCGCCACAACGTTACCCTTGTCAGGGGTATATGCTATCTTGAAATCGTAGGACGCCAAGAATTCCATCCACCATAACATATCACCCTTCCCAAGAGACCACATGCCCTGAAATCCTCAATTCTTTCCTCCAAAAATGGTATTTTGGAGAACTTAGCTTTAAGCTTGTGCACTTGTATGGCCCCTAAGCTTTCCCTAAGATGTAGGGCATGCTCTTCTCTACTTCTAGAGAAATCCAGGATACTATCCCATGAAAAATCGTCACAACTATCCATCTCTCACACGGACCCTCCTAGTCGAACTCGACATCCCCCATGTGCAAGCCCCAAAGTCCTAAACCAATATCAGACAAACACCAAAGGGAGACCTCCTTCGAATTAAGACGACCTATGTGAGATGATACTAGTAAGATGGCCAACCAATTGAGCACTTGACCGTCTCTAGATGCCCTTGCCAGTCTTGCTCCAAAACCACCGCTGATTACATAACTGGCTTTGCTTAATCTATTAAGCACATACGAAAACTTATTTCGCGCCTCTGGGTTAACCTCGCACTTTATCAAAGACGTCTCCATACTCACGGACCACACAAACAGACTCCCAATCATCGTTGGATGTGTCATAAGATTCTAGGAATCTAAGCATCACTGAACCCCTAGGGTCACAAGAAATATGAGGGTATTTCCATAACGAATCAATAGTTTAACTACCCTCCTTTAACAGTCTAGGATGGCACCCCGCCTGGCTAGCCAATCCACCCCTAGAATCAAACTATAGCCCGTGAAACCAAGGACGAAGGCGTTGCATTCGAATCCAATGCCCAAGATAGACACTCTTAAATACTGACAAACCATTGAAGGATGAGCCGAACTACCAACAGGATTTGGGACTAGGATGGGATCCTTAACTAGACTAGTATTTAGGTATAGTGTTTCAACTAACAAAGCAGATACTAACGAGTATGAAGTGCCATAATCTAACAAAGTTCAAACAGGATGATAAAGAAAACCAAATTTCAACCTAGACGGTCCTACCCCCATCAGGTATACCAGCCGTGAGGGAATACAACTACCCTCCAGAAGATCCTGTATTTTGTCCTTGCCTCTTTGGAAAATCCTAGGGTATCCTATTTCTCCAAAACAACTAGCCTTCTTCTTCATATTATTCATTCATGACCTCCCACCAAGATGAGGTTTCGTCCTTTGTTAACAAAACAACTATTTGAACCTTCCTCCCATCGTCTATCTTAAAGATACCAACAAGCCCTTCACTTTCTTGGAGTTACTGCCTGACAAACGTCTAAGTCTCTTGAAGTGGATTTCCTCCTTCATACGGAAGTTCTTATTTATCTTAGAAAAAGCATCTATACGCGGAGGGGGGAAAGAAACTCAAAAAGAGAAATAGGAAGAGATTCAAAACGGAGAATCGAAGGAAAGATATATGGTTCTTCGGGATATTGTTCTTAAAATAAAACTTTATTTCAAAAATACTCTTCTACAAACATATTTTTGAAAGTATTCTTTATAAAAATGCTTTTGAAAAATAGTTTTTCAAAATATCTTATCTGTTCTGGTAACCTTCAGCTCTGATACCACGTGTAACACCCCACGTCCATTAATGTCACTCACAGAGGGAATGCACTAACTTCCATGGAGCATTTTAAGTGAATATAGAAAAGAAAATCACAACAAGACAGATATAAAGCAGTACTTGAAAATTTAAAACATTATTTATTGCAGAAGAAAGTAAATATGTTTGGTTACATCATCAAAAACCATAAACCAAAGTCAAGTACATAATATCCATCTTAATAAAACAAAGTACATAATCCCACTACTACAAATAGCCATAAAGAAAATTATAGGCTGAACTTTACTTCGGCAATCCAAATCCAAGTGCTTCCAAAGAGATCCCAATCAAGCTCCACTAGTACTAGTCCACGCTTAGAACCTGGGGGGGAGGAAGAAAAGAGGTGGAAACAAAGGGGGTCAGAAATAAAGTATGGCGAGTGCGATAACTCTAACAACATAATTATTAAAGAAATATGATAAGATATAAGCTGGAGAATAAGGTAATGACTGTGTGAACCACATGGGTATGGCAAGGCAATCAAGAGAAATAGAGATAATGTAAATGGCGCTTCCTAGTCGATATAGGATAATTAATATACTCTACCATACTGTACTGTACTAACACTAACTGCACCCCTACTAGTCACTCTAGAAATTTTATCCCTCTTGGCTAAATAGAACGATGATAGCTTCGTGTACCACTAGATGTACCTACTATCCTCCATGTTTGACTGTATATCTCTAGTTGCTATCATAGGTACCCAGCGTGTACATATCCCTACTAGATGTACCACTTCAATAAGTAATAATGGTAATTCCATGTACTCCTAGCTGACGTCATAGGTGTCGTCTGCTCCTATCTCCACTAGGTGTACCCCCTTGGTAATTATTAATAATAGTGGTAGCTTCGTGTACCCCTAGCTGACTACATAGGTGCCGTCTGCTCCTATCTCCACTAAGTGTACCCACTGCCCGACCCCATTCGATCGGCTCCCTAACTCGTAGATACCCGTGCTGGCCCCACAGTGGGGTGTATCACTCCCCAAAGTGGCAATCTGATACCACCAATGATGCACGGCTTATACTGTAACAACCCGTATTTTTCGATAACGTGTTAAGACGAGAATCAAGGCAGAATTTAATTTTACATTCTGAATCAAGTGAAACGGGCTATGCCATTGTGTTCGTCTCGGAAAAATACGCGAAATATAGTCCGAGTTTTCGAAAATCGGAGTCCGTATGACCAAGATATGGCCAGAACAAGTTTTCAGCAATTTTCGGGCAGACTGGCTCCTGTCGACAGCCAAGTCGACTGCCCTGTCGACTGCCCTGTCGACTTGGGGCCCATGGTGTCGACTGGGCTGTCGACTTGCCCCCTGTACAGGTCGAATTTGTCGACCTGGAGTAGTCCTGAACCCATTTTTGAGGTCCGGGATGAGTTTTGATGGCCCGGATTGACTCTAGGGCTGATTTTAAGGCCCTAGAAGGTTCCTACATGTGGCTTCTTCTCCAAGACATGCTTTAAAGGTTGGGATTAGATCTAGGATTGATCCTATGGCCTAAACTATCCTAATCCTCTATAAAAAGACCCCTAACCCTCTCCTTTAATCCTCATTATTCACTCATGCAACTAAACTATGGCAAAATTCCTACTCTTATGGCCTCCACTCAACTATCCTAGCCTCCACTTCATTTCTATGAAAGGTTTCATGATCATGAGAGTGTTATAGAGTCCCTATGTTAGTATGAGAGCTTCTCAAGTTGATTTCAAGGCAAAAGCTATGATCTTTGTTCATAAAGATGGTGTTTTTAGTGATTTGGTGCATCCATCTTTGGGTTTTTGGGTGATGGCATGCATAGGCTTCATCATAAGCTTTGGTTTAATCGATTTAGGCCTTCATAGCAAGGTAAGCCCTTCCCTACTCTTAGGTATTAACTATGAAGTTAAAAGTTCATGTTGAAAGTTTGGGTTTGATCATTGAGAATGATGCATGCTATCATGTTATGCAAGTTTATGAAGTCATTATCTTGATCTTATGAGCTAAAAGCCATAACCTTTATATTGAAATGTTGCATTATGCAACATGAAAACCTTCATAATCATTATGTCAACTTGCATATGAAGTCATAACCCTTATATGATGATATATGCGAGTTACTAGTCATCATTCCTTGTCTTTTGTCACCATGATTCGTTTATGTGCCAAGTTTGGGTTTATGCATGTTTTTGAGGTGTAGGAATGTAACATGCAAGTTAATGAACACATGTGTGCCTCATTTGCCACCATGATTAACTTGTGACTTAATATCCATTTTTGTCATGCCTTTGCCAAGTCTCTTCTTTTAATCCATCACGTTGTTGCAAACGTATATGCGAGTTTAAAAAGCGTTGGGGTCACATTATGGGGAAACATAATGACATGAATATGATTTGGGTAAATGGGTATAAACATGACAGCATGTAACGTTAAATATGTCATGTGTTTATACTTGAAAGCATGACTTGAAATGTAACATGGAAGTTGACATGTAAGTATGCATAAAAACATAAGCTTGGGAATTTACCTATTAAGTTAGGTCTAACCATTGGGAATTTACCTATTAGGTTAGGTCTACCCAATTGCTTGAAAACTTGACTATGAACATGACACTAGACTAAACATGAAAGTGGCCAACTCGAGGTTGGGTTGAGTTTGCAACGTAAAACTACCCGGAACCGACCGGCCTAACTAGTAGTTGCAAACAATAGGACTCAATGTGAGAAGTTGGTCATGTTGTGCTTGAACCCGAGGTTAGACCAAGTTGTGGTGTAAAGCTACCCGGAACCGACCGGCTTAACTAGTAACCACAACAAAGTCTAATGTGAGAGGTTGGGGTGCATTAAGTAATTAATGTCACATGATAGGGTTAAGTTAATTTGATTAATGACTCTTAACCAAATATGACATGGATAAAGGGGTTAAGTAAATTGATTAGGCTAATGATACTTAACAAAACATGACAAGGTTGGGTAGGTTAAGTGATTTGATTTGCTTAATGACACTTAACCATCTTTATACGACTTGGTAATTAGATGGGGTTAAGTAATTTACACTTAACTAATCCGACTTGGTAATTAGATGGGGTTAAGTAATTAAGGCTTAACTAATCTAAACACGGTAATTAAACGGGGTTAAGTAATTGACACTTAACTAATCTCGACACGGTAATTCGATGGGGTTAAGCTAAAACACTTAACCAAACTAAACTTGGTAATTCAATGAGGTTAAGTAACCAATACTCAACCAACTTAACATGATAATCTAATGGGGTTAAGCAACTTATACTTAACGAATTATACATGATGATTTGATGAGGATTAAGTGATCCACACTTAACCAATCTAATACGCGGACCTGATAAGGTTAAGTCACAAGACCTTCTTAGAGCATACTTAACCATTCTAGTACAATTAGAGGATGGGGTTAAGCCAGCCTATACTTAACCAATCCGACTCGATAATTGGATGGGATTAAGATAATCTATGCTTAATCAATCTAACAAGATAATCCGATAGGATTAAAGTAAACTGGTACTTGACCAATTTGACTCGATAGGGTTAAGTCATGGACTTGAATGATAACACTTAACCCATTAGATAAACCCTAATTCGGAGGATTAGGTAAATAACCATCGTTAACAAGGATTATGGAAATAAGGATAAGTGGTAAACCTTAGTTAAGGGAAACTAAGTAATAATTCTTAGTCAAGGAAATTTGGACCATTTCTTAGATAGATTAGTAACCCGATACGTTAGGTCAACGTTTAAGTATGCGTGTAGGAGCAGGCTATCTGATTTAGATAAAGGCTCCAACGAGCTGGGTAACGAAGCAGCGGCTTCGGGGAACGTGAGGATATTCTTGGGATCCCTCTGTGAGCTGCCAGGTCATTATACTAGGCTCACGAGAGGTTGAGGTCTGCGGTAGAAGAACCAAGAATATGCCTTGGTTGCTATGCGAGCGACCTAAAGACTGGGGTGGACAGCAGTGAGTCGACGAATACATAAGGTGCCCGAGATAGCAAGTTCGTCGATCATCTACCATCTTGAGTCAAGCGTGTACGTACGGAAAGGCAGGGAACACCCAACAGACCATAATTGCTATCTAATTATGGGTGAGGTAGGCCGTAGGATGTGGGCTGGCCGGAGTGTAGTTCTCATGTAAGATTTTCTCTTGTGTTGCCTTTCACTAGTTAAGGGAGGGGTCACGTGGGACCATAGCCACGTGTAGAAAAGCAGACCTTAGTATCTGCATCGGCAGATAAATCTAAAGCTCCCGACCGAGTCCTGTATTTCTTGTTTTGCCCTGTGGCAGGACTCGGATGGCACGATGTGATACATGTGCATACAGTTATAGAAAAACGATTCACGATGAATGCGTGGGAAAAAGGGCGCGGTTGAGGGTTAGCGTAATCCCTAGTGGCCTAGGTGGTTTAACTCAAACCGAAATACGAAAGCGTGCAATAGGTAAGCGTAATCCCTAGTGGTGCTAGGTGGCGTAAGTCCTAGTAGTTCAAACGATGATTCATATGGAAGAGCCTAGCTAGAACAAGGGTGACAGTCCAAACGATTTCAAGGATAATACGACATGAGGAAGCCCGTACGAGGTACGGCAAAGGACTGAACTTATATACATGGAAAGAAACATATGATTTGAGTAACCTATATATGCGATATATTAGGTTGACATGGACCATTACACGACTTTGAGTAAGGGACATTCATGGTTAACACATAACAAGGCTGGGATACTAGTACGGAGGGTGCAGAGCAAATGTACATGTTAGAACCAGGAAGAATATACGGAATAGATACCGTGGGATGTTAGACGGGGTAGATACCTTGGGATAATATACTTGATAGAAATCTGACGATATGATACTTTGATTTATCATGACACCGTAGTTTATCATGATACCTTAGTTCAGTAGTTTATCCTGTTATTTTGATTTAGCTTATCTATCTTGTTATCATGCTCATGTTCATCTCAGTTTCTCATGTCAGTTAACTTTACTAGTTTCTATACTAATAGTAGATAGGGCTTACTCAGTCTTTTTGACTGACCCGTTTTGTTTCACCTCTTTTCTTCCGTTTCCCCCCAGGTTACAGGGAGGAAACAATGCTGTTTAGTTCGGACTTCTTCCGATTGAAGGTCATCATGGATGGCTTGGACTTCTCTTGGCTATGGCTACTTTACTGTTTTTACTTGGGGAATAATTTATTAAAAAGTCTTTATGCTTCTTTACTATTGCAAGACAGGTTTTGATGTACTCTGATGTAAAAGGCTTTAGACCTTATGTATTCATGTTATGAAAGATTGATTTTACTTCCGCTATTTTATGTGTTCTGTCTTGTGATATTTCTGTGCATGTTACCAATAATGCCCCTCTAAAGCTAGTGCATTCCCTTGCGAGTGACCCTAGCGGAGGCGGGGTGTTACATTTGGTATCAGAGCAGAAGGTTACTAGACTGGGCAAAAGTTTTTAAAGACCTTCTGAAAATTATTTGAAAATCGTTTACAAAGAAGCATTTTTTTCAAGAAAATTTTCTTTTAAAAAGAAAAAGGCTATTCCCCAAAGGCCATTAGCATTATCCTTGTTTCCTTGATTGTATCTCTTTTCCTTTCTTTCCTCCATCTGTAGTCACAGTGGTTTTGACTGCGACTAGTCTTTCTAGCTGCGTAAGTGTTTTCCGTACGATGGAGGTGGTTCTCGAGAGACCGTTGCAGAGTTATGCATGAAAGGATAGTAAGAACAAGGATAAAGGATACGAGCTCAGGGATAAGCAACATGTTGGTATGGCTGAGTCCTAAAAGGAGGGAGAAAGATGAACAATGAAACCCATGACGAGAGAGTACCTTTGGTATGGTGAAACGGGACGGATAGTTAAGTATCATGGAACAGGGACAAGATCATTCGGAGGGCAATAGTATGCTCTCATTTCTAGGGTACCTCAGAAGGAGGGTAACGATCTTGTTAAAGGTTTAGCTTTTCTTCTCTACCATCTTGTCGAGACTTTGTTTTGATCCCCGCATCATTTAAGTCCGCTTCGGTAGTTGAGTCTCTGCACCTTAAGTACTAACGTAATAGAGAATCCCATTTTTGTCTCAAAGTCCTATTGGAGAATCAGTCCATTTATACATGACTTGTTTAGATTTGGTAATGTCTATGCCAAGTGTTGAGTTTGGAAATAATGCTTATGATTATAAGCTATGGATGGATTCTAGGGATGAAGTTGTTATCCCGTAGGGGGTGCCACTCTCGGTTTTGATAGGAGGGTAGTTAGACCTTTTGACTAGCCTTGGTATTGCCCTCGAAGTATCGGGTAACCTTTTTGAGGTTCTGTCATGACTAGTTACTTAGAATCCCTTGATGCCTTTATTGGAAATTTGAAGCCCGATCGAGTGGTGTTCGCCAATAAGACGGATGGTTTACTTCATTTATGCATGGGTTATAGAGATCACCCTAGTAAGTGCGCATGATAACCTGATTGACATCTGTTTACTTTCAAGAGAAAGTTCTTCTACATGGAATGCCTTATAGTATATAAACGAGATCCAAGATTCACTAGTGAATTTTGGAAAGCTCGCATGGAATAATGTGTACGCAGTCCTGTTTGCGCCAAGTATTCTAGAAGGAGAATAAGTGCAAGTGGAACGAGAGGCGACAAGGAAATGAGTTCCAACTCATGTTATGGAAGCAGGAAATAAGAAGCTGCGAAATCGTGAAGTAAAAGGGGCGGTCAAGGCACGATGGAACTAAGCTCAAGGTAATGCGACTTAGGAGACTGAAGACTAAATACGTGCATGATATCTCTTTTGGGAATATATCCTCGATCCCTGTTTTTCTGTTGAGCTTGCTTGTAGGCTATCTTTTATGGATATCCTCTCGGTCCTGTCTCTGTTACAAACCCCGTACGGAGTTTGTTTTGTTTATCTTCTCGACCCTGTTTCAGGGAATTCTAGGTAGAACCCTATGGATGTAAACATGTATTTGAAACATGTTATGATTGATATGGTTGCAAGTGGTTGCTCGTGGATGCGCGAATACACATTAGATACTAGCTCGACTCGGTCACATTTCATATTGCATATGCACGAGTATTTATACTTGTTTATGGATGAAATCGAATGTATTATCATGCGGTTGTTGCATATGAATGAATGATTGTGCACGCATATAGTATCTATATGACTAGGACTATATGCATACATGTTGGATTCATGGCACTATACATATTTTGCATTATAAAGATTATTCAGGCCTGATCATTAGCATTAGCTAAGGAACATGTACACACACGTTTTGCATATATTCATACAGCATTAGAAATCATCTAAGGACAATGGTTGCTTGTGGATGTGTTTTGAGTAGATGGATGATGGATGGTAGGATATGTTCTTCCTCACTTGGAGATTTCGGGGACGAAATCCTAAAAGGTGGGGAGAATGTAACAACCCGTATTTTTCGATAACGTGTTAAGACGAGAATCAAGGCAGAATTTAATTTTAAATTCTGAATCAAGTGAAACGGGCTATGCCATTGTGTTCGTCTCGGAAATATACGCGAAATAGAGTCCGAGTTTTCGAAAATCGGAGTCCGTATGACCAAGATATGGCCAGAACAAGTTTTCAGCAGTTTTCGGGCAGACTGGCTCCTGTTGACAGCCAAGTCGACAGCCCTGTCGACTGCCCTGTCGACTTGGAGCCCATGGTGTCGACTGGGCTGTCGACTTGCCCCCTGTACAGGTCGAATTTTTCGACCTGGAGTAGTCCTGAACCCATTTTTGAGGCCCGGGATGAGTTTTGATGGCCCGGATTGACTCTAGGGCTGATTTTAAGGCCCTAGAAGGTTCCTACATGTGGCTTCTTCTCCAAGACATGCTTTAAAGGTTGGGATTAGATCTAGGATTGATCCTATGGCCTAAACTATCCTAATCCTCTATAAAAAGACCCCTAACCCTCTCCTTTAATCCTCATTATTCACTCATGCAACTAAACTATGGCAAAATTCCTACTCTCATGGCCTCCACTCAACTATCCTAGCCTCCACTTCATTTCTATGAAAGGTTTCATGATCATGAGAGTGTTATAGAGTCCCTATGTTAGTATGAGAGCTTCTCAAGTTGATTTCAAGGCAAAAGCTATGATCTTTGTTCATAAAGATGGTGTTTTTAGTGATTTGGTGCATCCATCTTTGGGTTTTTGGGTGATGGCATGCATAGGCTTCATCATAAGCTTTGGTTTAATCGATTTAGGCCTTCATAGCAAGGTAAGCCCTTCCCTACTCTTAGGTATTAACTATGAAGTTAAAAGTTCATGTTGAAAGTTTGGGTTTGATCATTGAGAATGATGCATGCTATCATGTTATGCAAGTTTATGAAGTCATTATCTTGATCTTATGAGCTAAAAGCCATAACCTTTATGTTGAAATGTTGCATTATGCAACATGAAAACCTTCATAATCATTATGTCAACTTGCATATGAAGTCATAACCCTTATATGATGATATATGCGAGTTACTAGTCATCATTCCTTGTCTTTTGTCACCTTGATTCGTTTATGTGCCAAGTTTGGGTTTATGCATGTTTTTGAGGTGTAGGAATGTAACATGCAAGTTAATGAACACATGTGTGCCTCATTTGCCACCATGATTAACTTGTGACTTAATATCCATTTTTGTCATGCCTTTGCCAAGTCTCTTCTTTTAATCCATCACGTTGTTGCAAACGTATATGCGAGTTTAAAAAGCGTTGGGGTCACGTTATGGGGAAACATAATGACATGAATATGATTTGGGTAAATGGGTATAAACATGACAGCATGTAACGTTAAATATGACATGTGTTTGTACTTGAAAACATGACTTGAAATGTAACATGGAAGTTGACATGTAAGTATGCATAAAAACATAAGCTTGGGAATTTACCTATTAAGTTAGGTCTACGCATTGGGAATTTACCTATTAGGTTAGGTCTACCCAATTGCTTGAAAACTTGACTATGAACATGACACTAGACTAAACATGAAAGTGGCCAACTCGAGGTTGGGTTGAGTTTGCAACGTAAAACTACCCGTAACCGACCGGCCTAACTAGTAGTTGCAAACAATAGGACTCAATGTGAGAAGTTGGTCATGTTGTGCTTGAACCCGAGGTTAGACCAAGTTGTGGTGTAAAGCTACCCGGAACCGACCGGCTTAACTAGTAACCACAACAAAGTCTAATGTGAGAGGTTGGGGTGCATTAAGTAATTAATGTCACATGATAGGGTTAAGTTAATTTGATTAATGACTCTTAACCAAATATGACATGGATAAAGGGGTTAAGTAAATTGATTAGGCTAATGATACTTAACAAAACATGACAAGGTTGGGTAGGTTAAGTGATTTGATTTGCTTAATGACACTTAACCATCTTTATACGACTTGGTAATTAGATGGGGTTAAGTAATTTACACTTAACTTATCCGACTTGGTAATTGGATGGGGTTAAGTAATTAAGGCTTAACTAATCTAAACACGGTAATTAAACGGGGTTAAGTAATTGACACTTAACTAATCTCGACACGGTAATTCGATGGGGTTAAGCTAAAACACTTAACCAAACTAAACTTGGTAATTCAATGAGGTTAAGTAACCAATACTCAACCAACTTAACATGATAATCTAATGGGGTTAAGCAACTTATACTTAACCAATTATACATGATGATTTGATGAGGATTAAGTGATCCACACTTAACCAATCTAATATGCGGACCTGATAAGGTTAAGTCACAAGACCTTCTTAGAGTATACTTAACCATTCTAGTACAATTAGAGGATGGGGTTAAGCCAGCCTATACTTAACCAATCCGACTCGATAATTGGATGGGATTAAGATAATCTATGCTTAATCAATCTAACAAGATAATCCGATAGGATTAAAGTAAACTGGTACTTGACCAATTTGACTCGATACGGTTAAGTCATGGACTTGAATGATAACACTTAACCCATTAGATAAACCCTAATTCGGAGGATTAGGTAAATAACCATCGTTAACAAGGATTATGGAAATAAGGCTAAGTGGTAAACCTTAGTTAAGGGAAACTCAGTAATAATTCTTAGTCAAGGAAATTTGGACCATTTCTTAGATAGATTAGTAACCCGATACTTTAGGTCAACGTTTAAGTATGCGTGTAGGAGCAGGCTATCTGATTTAGATAAAGGCTCCAACGAACTGGGTAACGAAGCAGCGGCTTCGGGGAACGTGAGGATATTCTTGGGATCCCTCTGTGAGCTGCCAGGTCATTATACTAGGCTCACGAGAGGTTGAGGTCTGCGGTAGAAGAACCAAGAATATGCCTTGGTTGCTATGCGAGCGACCTAAAGACTGGGGTGGATAGCAGTGAGTCGACGAATACATAAGGTGCCCGAGATAGCAAGTTCGTCGATCATCTACCATCTTGAGTCAAGCGTGTACGTACGGAAAGGCAGGGAACACCCAACAGACCATAATTGCTATCTAATTATGGGTGTGGTAGGCCGTAGGATGTGGGCTGGCCGGAGTGTAGTTCTCATGCAAGATTTTCTCTTGTGTTGCCTTTCACTAGTTGAGGGAGGGGTCACGTGGGACCATAGCCACGTGTAGAAAAGCAGACCTTAGTATCTGCATCGGCAGATAAATCTAAAGCTCCCGACCGAGTCCTGTATTTCTTGTTTTGCCCTGTGACAGGACTCGGATGGCACGATGTGATACATGTGCATACAGTTATAGAAAAACGATTCACGATGAATGCGTGGGAAAAAGGGCGCGGTTGAGGGTTAGCGTAATCCCTAGTGGCCTAGGTGGTTTAACTCAAACCGAAATACGAAAGCGTGCAATAGGTAAGCGTAATCCCTAGTGGTGCTAGGTGGCGTAAGTCCTAGTAGTTCAAACGATGATTCATATGGAAGAGCCTAGCTAGAACAAGGGTGACAGTCCAAACGATTTCAAGGATAATACGACATGAGGAAGCCCGTACGAGGTACGGCAAAGGACTGAACTTATATACATGAAAAGAAACATATGATTTGAGTAACCTATATATGCGATATATTAGGTTGACATGGACCATTACCCGACTTTTAGTAAGGGACATTCATGGTTAACACATAACAAGGCTGGGATACTAGTACGGAGGGTGCAGAGCAAATGTACATGTTAGAACCAGGAAGAATATACGGAATAGATACCGTGGGATGTTAGACGGGGTAGATACCTTGGGATAATATACTTGATAGAAATCTGACGATATGATACTTTGATTTATCATGACACCGTAGTTTATCATGATACCTTAGTTCAGTAGTTTATCCTGTTATTTTGATTTAGCTTATCTATCTTGTTATCATGCTCATGTTCATCTCAGTTTCTCATGTCAGTTAACTTTACTAGTTTCTATACTAATAGTAGATAGGGCTTACTCAGTCTTTTTGACTGACCCGTTTTGTTTCGCCTCTTTTCTTCCGTTTCCCCCCCAGGTTACAGGGAGGAAACAATGCTGTTTAGTTCGGACTTCTTCCGATTGAAGGTCATCATGGATGGCTTGGACTTCTCTTGGCTATGGCTACTTTACTGTTTTTACTTGGGGAATAATTTATTATAAAGTCTTTATGCTTCTTTACTATTGCAAGACAGGTTTTGATGTACTCTGATGTAAAAGGCTTTAGACCTTATGTATTCATGTTATGAAAGATTGATTTTACTTCCGCTATTTTATGTGTTCTGTCTTGTGATATTTCTGTGCATGTTACCAATAATGCCCCTCTAAAGCTAGTGCATTCCCTTGCGAGTGACCCTAGCGGAGGCGGGGTGTTACATATACCTACACAATGCAATAACGTCTTACCTACCAGCCCAGGTCCACACACGCATATGAGCCCGATGGACTTGCGTTGCCACCGCTAACCCGGTTTGGCCTCATACAGTCAGGCCCAATATGCGTGTCCCGTCCTCGACTTGGGTCGAGCCCACAAAGATACGAATGGGTTACTAGTCGAAACGGGCCCCCATTACTTGACACAAGCTATCCACCTAAGCTTGGTCCCCTCTAGTATATCCCACTTAACCCCCTTCATGTCCACTTACATGTTTTAAATTTGGTTAAGGGTTTCCATTAGTAATTCCACATGCCACACAAGGCACCCACTTAACCCTTATGTCCCACTTACATGTTTTACCTTGGTTAAGTGTTACTAATCGTATTTCCTAATGCCACCCAGGGCACCCACTAGATTCCATATGCCACCCAAGGCACCCACTTAACCCCCTCATGTCCCACTACATGTTTATCTGGTTAAGTGTTTCTTAATTCATTAAGACCGTAACCTCATAAAGACCTCTTACATTAGACTGACATTTGTGGCAACTGGATTTGTCGGGCGGGTCCGGGCAGTCTTACACCACAAACGAGCCTAACCTCGTGTCTTTACAACTGTTACGTATTTAATTTATGCCTAAGTCCTCTCACATTAGACTGGCATTTGTGGCAGCTGGATTTGTCGGGCGGGTCCGGGAAGTCTTACACCACAAACGATCCTAACCTCGGGTCTTAGACGATTAATTACACCTAATTAATCATTCCCTCAATTTGAATTACTTTCCCTATTCAAATTAACAATAAATTCCAAATTTAACGATGTCTATAATTGACTCAATTATGTCCATCCATTTATGGTATGTAAAATCATACCAATTTGATCACTAATTAATTTTATTCCTTAAAATTAATTACATGCCTTTTTAGGCCATTACATGCCAAATTCACAATATGTGTTTATCCACTATTAAACCCATCGTACTCCCGTCATTCATTCGCTTAACATGATATATACATATTAGACTAGCAAATAGTCTAATGCGTAAAAAAAGGAATGAATATCATAAAGTCACATATACACAATAATAGATCTAATTTGCATCTAACTTGCAATTAAGAATTACAACATACTTGCATAGTCTTTGTATTATCAAGGATCCAAAAATCATAGATCTAAAAGGTGCGAACCTGCATGTATGAACATAGCTTTACACCCAACTAGCCTAGGTAATTATCACAAACTTACATAAACTATGTATGTCGTCAACCTAAACATAAAGGTGTCATCTTGCATAACTGTGGATCCAATAAAAGGTGTTAACCTGAGTAAACTATGGATCCACATAAACGTGTAAACTTGCATAACTATGCATGTCATAGTTTCAACATAAAAATGTCAACTTGAATATGGATCTAAACTTTAAAGGTGTGAAATTGTATATATTTGAATCCAACTATCACTTAAACTTGCATATGAACATAATACTTATACGAACTAGCATATGTTCCACATCCATATTCGCATAAAAACTGATGTTATAAACCTAGGCGATTGGATTATAAAAAGGGATTCATTGACACAAGTTAACAACATGAATTACTAGCATATATTTTAGATCCAAACTTTCATAACATCATATAACTCGCATACAACTTGCGTGATCCTATTAACTTGCATAACATCATATGTGCAACTTGCATAATCATATTAACTTGCATAACGTCATATATGAAACTTACATAATCATATTAACTTGCATAACATCATATGTGAAACTTGCATAACATCATACATGAAACTTGCATAACATCATATATAAAACTTGCATAACATCGTACAATATGAATCAAGTTAACATACATGATTAAACATATGAATTAGATTCACAACCACAACTTATAATCCAACTTATATCACATCATAATTGATTTAGCAATTATTTTGTTAAAGTGATCGAACTCACAACTCAAAAGCGGTCTTGAGCTGAATTCAGATTTCTGGAGTTGTATTAGCACTCCTTTGAAGAAGATTCGTTGTTAGGGTAGAATAGAACTGATTTGGTTTGTTGTTCTTCCTCTTTAATTTGTGGCGGCTACTCTAGGGTTCAAGATGACAGCATGACGGCCATAGTTTCAGTTTTAATTCTGATTTAGGGTTTCAGTCTATGGGTCTTTTTATGGAGTTTTGAATTAATTTAAGCCGTCGGATGGTCTTAGGGTTAATCGAAACCACTCAGTCAAGATAGGGTGACAAGTCAGCCCTAATGACTCAGCAAGGAGTCAGAGAGGACTCAGCAATGAGTTAGAACATGGGTCAGACTGAACCAGAAGGCTGTGCAGGTTTTCTCTTGGCCTGGGCGCACTTGGGAAGTGCGCCAATGTAAATTTGTACTGGCGCACTTCCCAAGTGCGCCAGTTCAATATGTAACACCCCACCTCCGTTAAGGTCACTCACAAAGGGAATGCCTTAACTTTGGTGGAGCATATTCGTAAACAGAACAGAAACTTACAAGACAGATAAAACAGTATTTGAAAATTTTTAACTTTATTACAGCGGAAACAGAAATCAATATGGTTACATCCTTTCAAATCTCATAATTCAAGTACAAAATATCAGTCTTGTACAAAAGCCTTCAAAATGCATGGTTTAAAATCATAATCCCCACAGAAAACGGGATGAGAGATAACTGTAACATGTGTAGCAGATATAACAGAAGAACAAAATGACATAAACTATTGCTTTACACTTCTCTGCACTAATACTAGTACAACAGAATTAGGTCTCACCCTAATGTCTAAACTGAAGCATGAACGGGTAAAGAATAATTTAACAGAAACAGAATGCTAATAATGGGCCTTTACTACCCGATCAGAAACAGACAGAAGCAGAAACAGATTAATCCCTACGGAAACAGAATGAAGAATTAGGTGTACACTAGTAATGGGCCTTTACCACCCGAACAGACGGTACCACGCAGAAACAGACAGGTGTTACCGCCCAACAGAAACAAACGGTACCAACAGAAACAGACAGTACTAAGTGTACCCTAAAACCCTACCCCAAGCGATCGGCTCCCTAATACATAAATATCCTGCGTCGGCCCCACAGTAGGGTGTATCACTCCCTAAAGTGAAAACCAATTGGCACAGACCTATTTACAGATGTCACGGCGTCTTACATCCTTAGAGGCAGACCGGGAACCATGCACGCACATGACCCGGTTGGAACTCACCATCAACACCCCTCGCCATTATCAGAATGAACCACTTATAATTAGTTCAGTAAGCGTGCCCGGACCCTACCTACTGTTGGGTCAAAGTTTTGATACCAGAAAGGGTTACTGACTAATATGGGTCCCAAACAACAGATGACACAAGTAATTACCCTCCTAACCTTGTGTCCCCAGACTAACAGATTTCAGATTAACTTGTTTACAAGTTCAGACATACAGAATTCAGATTTACTAGTTCACAGATTAAGTTAACAAGTTTTCAGACTAACAGATCAGATGTACAGATTTTTCAGATTTGTCTAACTTTGTATTGGGCCTACAGATTCCTGGACGGGTTTACTACACCTCTTAATCCAGTTGGTTTAACCCTATTTTCCCCCAATACGTTTTTGACGACATTCTTATCTTAGATTTGCATTAATTTATTATTAATGCCCAGACCTCTCACATTAGGTCGTTAGCTTGTGGCCGCTGGATGTGCCGGGCGGTTCCGGGCAGACTTCTACCACAAGCCAGACCTAACCTCGTGTCTTAAGCAGGTTATGACTAACTTCTCACATTAGAACCTATTGTTTGCGGCCACTGGATGTGCCGGTCGGTTCCGGGCAGATTTACGTCCCAAACTCATTCTAACCTCGAGTTAGCCATATTCATCTTTGCGGCCAATTAATTAATTATTTACCGTTTATGCGCACGCCCAATATATATGCCAATTCAGATTATATCAATAACAGAATGATCACATCCACTCAACTGATATAGCAGATAACAGATTTTAGCAGATTGGGTGACTTAACAGATTTAACCGATTTAACACTTAGCAGATTTTGGCATATAACAGATTAGGCATCTCAACAGACAAATTTAACAGACTATGCATTTCCATTTAATTAGCAGTTTAGGCCATATAACAGAACTAGCAGATTAGGCAACTTAACAAATCAGCAGGATAGGCATTTCAACAGATTAAGCGGATTAGCAGAGCAGATAACAGATTTAGCAGATTTGGTATTTTCAATAGACTTAGCAGATGACAAATAACAAATTAGACATATCTACAGATTTAGTTTAGCAGATTTAGGCGATTCAACAAATTTAGCCTACAGTTATATGCCAAATCATGGTCATAATTCATAATTCAACATAGGCTACATATTTTTAGTTAAACATTGCATAGTACAGAAGAATCTCTAAAAACTCCAAATCATATGCCTAGACTCACATAAAACAAAGGTTGAGTAGATGATCATGGGTAGACCTAACTCAATAGGTAAATTCCCAAATCATGGTATGAATTATGCCAAGTTATAGCCTTTATTGCTAATTATCCAAAAATCCATATTTAGGAGTGTTCACATTTATAGTTATCCTATTTTAATATAGGTCCTTTATGCCTAAACAACATGTTCGTTTCAGCCCAAGTCATAATATGTCCAAGGATCTAGATCTAAGAAATGTCCTTTAGTTCAGATCTTAATATTCCAGATATTACAAGTCATATATTACCATATGATATTCCCAAATGTCATATATGCACAGATCTAGATCTAGTTTACAACCTATGTCCTTTATTCAATTCAGTAACAGATCAGTCCAATTTATGCCTTAGATTTATGTTCTAGGTTCCAAGTTCAACCTATGTTCTTTCCTTAAATCAGTCACATATCGGTCATGACCAATTTATGCATATTCATTTGATTGTCCCAAACATTTTAACGTATGTTAATCTCTTATGAGATTGGCTCAGGCTCACGGTAGCCTGTCTATAAAAACAGAAAGGAAGCAGAAAGGGATACGGAACAGTCACAGAAAAACAGATCTGACAGATATACAATCTCAGATTCAGATTCACAATTCATGTCAAAATCAGAATTAACGTTTATAGCGGAAAATAACTGTACTTGCCTTGATTGGATTAAAGAAAGAACTTTAGTTGTTGTAGAATTGTTGCAGAAGCTTTTATCTCAAATTTGAATTGAATTGCTTAGGTTGATGTTGATTAGCTTCTAGTTTTGATTCCAGCAGAGTAGCGACGCCATTTTTATTTTTATTAGAACAGAGGCAAAGAAGAAGCAGAATAGAATTGTGTGTAAATGAGGCTTGGTCTTAGGATGTATTTATAGGTGTAGTTAGTTGTTTTAGGCCTTTAGATAAACCCTAAAACAGATCAGAACCGTCAGAATTTGTCACAGACACACCAAAACAGCCCAAAAACCCATCCAGATGCACCCAGGCCGACCTGGCTCGACCAGGGAGGTCGACCCCCAAGTCGACACCCAGGTCGACTCCCCTGTCGACCTGGGGGGGAGGTCGACCCCTAGGTCGACACCCAGGTCGACTCCCCAGTCGACCTGGTCTAGGCGGGAATTTTCCCGCCTGGCTCGTTTTCTGCATTTTTGAAATCTGTTTCATTTTTCTGATTTTTCGTGAAACTTCTGAAGGCCATATCTCGGTTATACTGACTCCGATTTTCGAAATTTCGGACTCTATTTCGTGTATTTTTCCGAGACGAACGCAACCGCGAAACCCGTTTCCCTTAATTCTCACATCTGTAATTAGTTATTCTTAAATTTGTGGCATTAACAGAATTACGGGGTGTTACATTCTCCCCTCCTTAAAGGATTTCGTCCTCGAAATCTTCAAGTTAAAAAGAATGTGTCCTACCATCCAATCACTTATCTACTCGGTCATCATCCACAAGCATCCATTGTCCTTATAAATTTCTAGTGCTGTATGAACATTTGCAAAAGTGTGTGTATATGTTCATTATCTAATGCAAAGATCAGGCGGTCTACTGATTCAGTTGACCTCCTTAATGCGAATAATGTCAGTGCCATGAGTCCAATATGTATGCAATTTTCCTATTTGATACATATTATTTCTATATGAGTGCACAACCATCCACTCATATGCAACATCCATGTGCTGATTCAACCATTTTGCATCCATAAAAATTTAAAATGCTCACACATCCATATGCAGTATGAGAGCGTTTTCGAGCCGATCTATTGCCTAGTTTGTGTATATGCGTCCACGAGCAACCACTAGCAACCACTTGCATCCACTTGCAACCATCAAACATAACATGTCTTAAACACATGTTTACACCCATTAGTTTCTACCTAAAGTTCGAAGATTCGATCGATAGGATACAGTCGAAAGATGGAAGCGAGTACAGATAAAACAAAAACTTGGTTCCTATCAGACATTGGTTGAGAAAATAATTCCCCTAAGTGTCAACCCCGAAGACCGAAATAACCATCAGATTGACACCGAGAGGGTTACCTTCTTTAGACAATGTCAAAACTGGAAATCTTATCAGAAGTATTCAGATATTAACAGACTACTGGTACAGATCAGGTTCCCTATTGATTCTTCGGAAGCTAAGCATGATAAAATCATATCCCACAAAAACTCAGAATATATGCGTCATATTTGATGCCTAAAACAGATATCCCTCAAACCTTAATCTCAAACAGATGAGCCATAACCCTTATGGGTCTAAGCCTACAGCGGAATTCAGAAATAATACTAGTATTAAAGTGCAGAGTATCGATTACAAAATCAAAATACCAGAATCAGAAAAAGTCTTAACTCCATAATCAGATAAAGAAATTAAACCTACTATAGAAATTTTCCTATTTCTATCCTAGCCACTAGCCTCGAGAGTGTTTGCCTGCACTCCTTGCCCTCGTCTCTTCGGGCAGTCCCTAGTGAAGTGCCCCATCTCTCCACAGTTGAAGCAAGTGCCTTTCCTTTTTCTGCAATCCTTGTTCAGATGAGTCGAGCTCCCACAAGTAAAGCACTTTTTCCCCTTCTTATCTTCAGTCTTTTAATCCTTCTTTTGTGTTTCCTTTTTGGGCCCCGCTTTCTTATTCTATGGTTCTTCCTTCTTTGTCTCTTTCGGGCCCTTGTCTTCCTCGTGCAGTAGTGCCATGTCCACCAATCTCTCGTAAGTCACTCCCATGGGTACATGGGTCATGGCTAGAATGTGCAGTGGATCGTTCAATCCTTTAACAAAGCGAAGAGCCTTTTTATGCTGAGTGTTGACTAAATCCAATCCGAACCTAGCTAGTTGGTTGAACTAGTTGACGTATTCCTTGACCGTCATACTTCCTTGCTTAAGAGATAGGAACTTCTCCAGTTGTAAACTCCGTTCAGCTTGCGAGAGAAATTTTGTCTCAAACCTTGTTCTGAAATCTATCCATGTCTCAACCAGCCTCTCGGCGTTAGTGACTTCCCACCAGTAGGAAGCTTCGTCTTTGAGCAGCCATACCGCCAACTGTACCTTCTGCCTATCGTCCACCTCGATGATAACGAACAGATCCTCAATTTCTTTGAGCCAATTCCTCGCTTCTACGAATGATTCAGTTCCTTTGAAATCCTTCCCACCCATGGCCCTAAAATCTCTACAGATCTTTGAGAAAGCAATTGCACGAGGAGGGGGTGGGGGAGGGGGATCATTTGCTAGACCTGCAGCGGCGGTCCTAGCCTCAAGATATGAAACCAACCGGGTACATGAACACCCTCTGGTATCTCAGATGCTTCAGACATGCTGAAACGAAAAAAGGAAAGGTTCAATACAAAAAGGACTGAAAGAAAGATATATGGCTCTTGGGGATTATGTTTTTCAAAATAAGCTTTATTTTTGAAGATACTTCCTTTCAAAATCTTTTTGAAAATAGTTTTCAAAACTTTTTATAAAATCTGGTAACCTTCAGCTCTGATACCACGTGTAACACCCCACCTCCGTTAAGGTCACTCAAAAAGGGAATGCCTTAACTTTGGTGGAGCATTTTAGTAAACAGAACAGAAACTTACAAGACAGATAAAACAGTACTTGAAAATTTTTAACTTTATTACAGCGGAAACAGAAATCAATATGGTTACATCCTTTCAAATCTCAGAATTCAAGTACAAAATATCAGTCTTGTACAAAAGCCTTCAAAATGCATGGTTTAAAATCATAATCCCCACAGAAGAAGACAAGCTATACTTTAAGCACTTCAAGCAGAAGAAATCCGGATCTAGCTAGAGTATCCCCTCCTTAGAAAACCTGGGGGGGAAACGGAAGAAAAGAGGCGAAACAACAAGGGTCAGACATAAAGTTTGGCAAGTCCAGTGACTTTCAGCATATGAACAGATAATAATAATATGACATGAACATAAAACTGGATGAGAGATAACTGTAACAGGTGTAGCAGATATAACAGAAGAACAGAATGACATAAACTATTGATTTACACTTCTCTGCACTAATACTAGTATAACAGAATTAGGTGTGACCCTAATGTCTAAACTGACGCAGGAACGGGTAAAGAATAATTTAACTGAAACAGAATGCTAATAATGGGCCTTTACTACCCGATCAGAAACAGACAGAAGCAGAAACAGATTAATCCCTACGGAAACAGAATGTAGAATTAGGTGTACACTAGTAATGGGCCTTTACCACACGAACAGACGGCACCATGCAGAAACAGACAGGTGTTACCACCCAACAGAAACAGACGGTACCAACAGAAACAGACAGAACTAAGTGTACCCTAAAACCCTACCCCTAGCGATCGGCTCCCAAATACATAAATATCCTGTGTCGGCCCCACAGTAGGGTGTATCACTCCCTAAAGTGACAACCAATTGGCACAGACATATTTACAGATGTCACGGTGTCCTACATCCTCAGAGGCAGACCGGGATCCATGCACGCACATGACCCAGTTGGAACGCACCATCAACACCCCTCGCCATTATCAGAATGAACCACTTATAATTAGTTCAGTAAGCGTGCCCGTACCCTACCTACTGTTGGGTCAATGTTTTGATACCAGAAAGGGTTACTGACTAATATGGGTCCCAAACAACAGATGACATAAGTAATTCCCCTCCTAACCTTGTGTCCCCAGACTAACATATTTCAGATTAACTTGTTTACAAGTTCAGACATACAGAATTCAGATTTACTAGTTCACAGATTAAGTTAACAAGTTTTCAGACTAACAGATCAAATGTACAGATTTTTCAGATTTGTCTAACTTTGTATTGGGCCTACAAATTCCTGGACGGGTTTACTACACCTATTAATCCAGTTGGTTTAACCCTATTTTCCCCCAATACGTTTTTGACGACATTCTTATTTTAGATTTGCATTAATTAATTATTAATGCCCAGACCTCTCACATTAGGTCGCTAGCTTGTGGCCGCTGGATGTGCCGGGCGGTTCCGGGCAGACTTCTGCCACAAGCCAGACCTAACCTCGTGTCTTAAGCAGGTTATGACTAACTTCTCACATTAGAACCTATTGTTTGCGACAACTGGATGTGCCGGGCGGTTCCGGGCAGATTTACGTCGCAAACTCATTCTAACCTCGAGTTAGCCATATTCATCTTTGCGACCAATTAATTAATTATTTACCGTTTATGCGCAAGCCCAATATATATGCCAATTCAGATTATATCAATAACAGAATGATCACATCAACTCAACTGATATAGCAGATAACAGATTTTAGTAGATTGGATGACTTAACAGATTTAACCGATTTAGCACTTAGCAGATTTTGGCATATAACAGATTAGGCATCTCAACAGACAAATTTAACAGACTAGGCATTTCCATTTAATTAGCAGTTTAGGCCATATAACAGAACTAGCAGATTAGGAAAGTTAACAAATCAGCAGGATAGGCATTTCAACAGATTAAGAGGATTAGCAGAGCAGATAATAGATTTAGCAGATTTGGTATTTTCAATAGACTTAGCAGATGACAGATAACAAATTAGACATATCTACAGATTTAGTTTAGCAGATTTAGGCGATTCAACAAATTTAGCCTACACTATATGCCAAATCATGGTCATAATTCATAACTCAACATAGGCTACAGATTTTTAGTTAAACATTGCATAGTACGGAAGAATCTCTAAAAACTCCAAATCATATGCCTAGACTCACATAAAACAAAGGTTGAGTAGATGATCATTGGTAGACCTAACTCAATAGGTAAATTCCCAAATCATGGTATGAATTATGCCAAGTTATAGCCTTTATTGCTAATTATCCAAAAATCCATATTTACACGTGTTCACATTTATAGTTATCCTATTTTAATATAGGTCCTTTATGCCTAAACAACATGTTCGTTTAAGCCCAAGTCATAATATGTCCAAGGATCTAGATCTAAGAAATGTCCTTTAGTTAAGATCTTAATAATCCAGATATTACAAGTCATATATTACCATATGATATTCCCAAACTGTCATATATGCATAGATCTAGACCAATTTAACAACCTATCTCCTTTATTCAATTCAGTCACAGATTAGTCCAATTTATGCCTTAGATTTATGTTCTAGGTTCCAAGTTCAACGTATGTTCTTTCCTTAAATCAGTCACATATCGGTCATGCCCAATTTATGCATATTCATTTGATTGTTCCAAACATTTTAACGTATGTTAATCTCTTATGAGATTGGCTCAGGCTCGTGGTAGCCTGGCTATATAAATAGAAAGGAAGCAGAAAGGGATACAGAACAGTCACAGAAAAACAGATCTGACAGATATACAATCTCAGATTCAGATTCACAATTCATGTCAAAATCAGAATTAACGTTTATAGCGGAAAATAACTGTAATTGTCTTGATTGGATTAAAGAAAGAACTTTAGTTATTGCAGAATTGTTGCAGAAGCTTTTATCTCAAATTTGAGTTGAATTTCTTAGGTTGATGTTGATTAGCTTCTAGTTTTTATTCCAGCAGAGTAGCGAAGCCATTTTTATTTTTATTAGAACAGAGGCAGAGAAGAAGCAGAATAGAATTGTGTGTAAAGGAGGCTAGGTCTTAGGATGTATTTATAGGTGTAGTTAGTTGTTTTAGGCCTTTAGATAAACCCTAAAACAGATCAGAACCGTCAGAATTCGTCACAGACTCACCAAAACAGCCCAAAAACCCATCCAGATGCACCCAGGCCGACCTGGCTCGACCAGGGAGGTCGACCCCTAGGTCGACACCCAGGTTGACTCCCCAGTCGACCTGGGGGGAGATCGACCTCTAGGTCGACACCCAGGTCGACTACCCAGTCGACCTGGTCTGGGCGGGAATTTTCCCGCCTGGCTCGTTTTTTGCATTTTTGAAATCTGTTTCGTTATTCTGATTTTTCGTGAAACTTCTGAAGGCCATATCTCGGTCATACTGACTCCGATTTTCGGAATTTCGGACTCTATTTCTCGTATTTTTCCGAGACGAACGCAATCGCGAAACCCGTTTCCCTTAATTCTCACATCTGTAATTAGTTATTCTTAAATTTGTTGCATTAGCAGAATTACGGGGTGTTACACAATATTTTTTTCACTTGTTTTGCCACCAATCTTTGTTTGTCTATAACTCCTTCATCTGTTACCCGTTTCCCGCAAACTCTGACTCTAATTCAACCAGAATTCCTAGACGAACACAATAGCGCAACCCCATTTCCTTAATTCTCACGTCTGAGATTAATTATTCTTTATTTTAGTTAATTCGATTATTTAAAAATCCGGGGTGTTACAAATTGATACTAGTGTTTTAGTGCACCATGTAGCATTAGGAGTAGATGCATGGAAGGTTTGTGTTGTTATGGTAGTGGATCCACAGGCTATTTTATACAGGTATACTTCAGATATCTACTCCCTTAAGTGATAAGCTTCTACCTACATAATTGATGGACACTTAAGCCTATTGAGAACTAGCAACGGTGCAATCAACAATATATTGTAATGTTATAATAACTTTCCGTTCGTGATTGCATAATAAGATGGGTATGTCTAGATGGAAGGTAATAAAGATCACTCTACTAGTTGCATTATACTGCACTAATCGAAAAATCTCAACTGGTCAAATTTCCTTGGTTTTGATAAATTTGAAATTATAAAGAGTCTAAAAGGTTGAACTTTCATACATGGAATGTGTATAAGAATGCTTTGCACACCCTGCCTAAGCTAGCCAGCAAAGGCATCAATGTCTCAGTGAATTGTATATTTTGCTGGTTTGCACAAGAAGAAACTCATAATTTGTTCTTTTAGATGCTCCTACACGATCTGTATCTCGAGGAAGATGTGGCTAGGTAGTTTTGATGATCTCCTTATAGATAACAAGGAAGAGTGGATGAACATATATAAATCAAAGATGGAAGCGAAATTCAACATACGGGCTACTGACAATGCTTAATGGTACGGTCAAATAATCTCGTTTGAGAGAAACCAATGCATATTTTGCAACAAGAAGAGAAAAAGAATACAGGTCTATTATGTTATTTTTGTTAGCATATATAGAGAAATTAAGTTGTCTACCTATTCGTTTGATGCGGTTGCCAGAGATAGATGGGCACAACTTTCCTCCCCTCTTCTTTTATTTTTATGTATTTCTTCTTTCCTTTATATATTTATATTGTTAGACTCTCTTATTAAATAAATAAAACGGTAAAGGCATTTAACCCCGCTGGTTTTTCCAAAAATAAAAATACATGAGTACAGTGTTGAAAAATGTAAACGTTGCTTCAACACTTAGAACGATGTGTGGTGAAAGCAAAGAAAACACACTTATATTCACATGTCAAAATTATAACATTTTACCAATGACAGGATATCCATGAAACAACATCGTGCCCCCAATAAGTGAGGGTCGTGCTCACACATTTTATCGGCCTACGAAACCAAAACATATCTATAATAGTTAGTTGGAATAATCGCCTTTCTTCTTCTACTTCTTCTTAGCCTCGGCTTTTGGCGGCTCATCTTTCTTTCAGTTCCTTTTCGACTCCTCGCTCCCTCCTGATTATTTCTCTTTCAGCGAAGTAGGAGTGGGTCGAGGCCTGAACTCATACCCACTGGTTACAGCTTCGTGGAGGACCCATGTCTTCTCCTCTTCACTCAGGATATAGATGGTTTCAGTTTCGGGGAGGATTGCCTTCAGTGGAGGAGAGAAAGCTTCGACGATATACCTCAAAATTTGTATCTTCTTGACTACTTCCTTAGCTTTCCTGGCCTCCTTGTCGAATTTCTTCGTCGTTGGCCGACCCGCCTTAAGCTTTGCCTCCTCGTGGGCCTTCAGCCTCTTTAGCTACACCTCGGTCTTCTTTTTTTATGCCTCGCTCCCCACCTTTTTATGGGCCTCTTCCTCAGCCTTAACCCTCTCCTCCTCCTAAGAGCTTGGCCTCCTCATCCACTTTCCTCTTTGTCTCAAGCTCCTTTGACTTCATCAGCTGTTGAGTTTTCTGTTCTTCGAATAGATCATGCATGGACTGCCCAACTGTCCCCTTATGCCCCATCACTGTGACATCTACACCCTGTTGGTCCTTTCCCCCATCAAGCACTTTTGCAAAGTTATCCAATCTAAACTCTCCCATCTCTAAGTGAAAATCTTCAAGTCGCATGAACTCTCCCACCATTTACGTTTTGTAAGTATCCACATCCGTCCCGGTCCCCGGTATTACTTCTGCTTGTAAGGTACTTGCACGTCAAGGAGAAAAGAAAGTTAGATTACTTCCATTTTTTAGTATCATACTTTCAAGTATCGAAGAGAAAGTTGGTATACCTTTCGGCATTTGTTGTGTGGCTCCCATTGACATCTACCCTTCGATAATTGATGGAAGAAAAATTGGAGCTGATGCGGAAGGGCCACCAACATAAGTGCAAAGAATGGCTTGATGCTATTGGAGAACGGCTTCATGATCCACTATGATGCTTTCAGTTACAAGTATTTTCCTCTTCTCAGCAACACGTCTTTTCGCATCTTCCACTTTGACCTCTTCTCCATGAAATTTCCTCTGTTCTACCAACACCCGACGCTAATCCTCCATCAGATATTGGTCCATAAGTTATGCCTCATCCACTGACTCTACTTCTTGGGCAGTAGCTCCATCCTCTACCAAAATCTTCTAAGTTAAGGCTAAGTTTCGAGCATAGTCATGAAGCCATAAAAGCCCACACTGTCGAAGAGCTTTGACATAAAAACGTCAAACTGCAGACTCCATGTCCCTTTCTACCTCCTCTCAGGCCTCCCTGACATGTATTATGATCTCTTCTAGCCTAGCTTCATACTCGGCTCTAACTCCATCAATTTGGCTGAGCACTTTATCGTTTGAAGCTTCTGTCGCCTCCTTCTACATTATAGCCTTTTCGAGCTCGGTACGGTGTATCGTAAGCGCCCACTTGAGCTCTTTATTCTCCTTCTTTAGAGTTTTTCCACTTCATTCTCCTTTCAAAGCCTTTCATTCTCCTCAATTAATGTTTGGTTTTCCGCCCAAAGCTGTTGTAATGCCTTATTCTCTTCTTATAGCCAAGCGTTCTCCTTGGACATGGCCTTGTTATCTTTTCCTAACATGGTCGCTCGGGTCGACACAGAGGCCAACATATCTTTGTACTCATCGCAAGCCATGGTCATGGCGGCCTTCGTGTCTTTAAGCTCCTTCTTCAATGTATCTATTTTGGCAACAGAGAGTTATTACATAAAAAATGTTACACGAATGTGTAGAAATAAATGCAAGTCGGAACCATGTCTTACTTATTTCGGCATCTCATGTCATGAGACTCTATCGTTCAAGCTTAACTTCTATTTGTGAGCTTTAAACCTCCCCATTCTTCTTTAGTACTAGCTCCAAGAGTCTCCCCAAATATTTGTACATGTCTCGATACTATAATAGTTGTGTACACCTGCTTCAAAAAATCTTCATTGTCGCAGTGTTGGATCACATTAATATTTGGTAGCCACATCAAATCTTCGAAGTAAAAGTAGGGGAATGAATTCATCAGTATCGCCTTCCTTTCCTCAACACTAAAAAGTGGGATTGTTGAAATGTCGGGCAGTATCGGGCCCCGACTCCTTGCATCCCTTCCTCTAGTTCCTGACCATTCTTCGTCAAGTTTGCCACTGCCTAATGCAGTCGCAACTGGTGCGAGGGTTGGTAAGTAAGAAGGCAGGATCATTGCCACCTACTGCTTTGTGCTTATTATTTCATCTCCTCTCTTAGAATCTGCAGGTCTCGTGCCCATGGTCAAAGGCATTGAGTACGAGGAAGGCTCTCAAAGGCGACGTCTACTTTCTGGCCCGTGTGTTTTTTTTCTTTGTGGAATGGTGCATTTCCGAGGAAATCGCTCATAACGTTCTTTTTCTACTGTTGAGAATATTTCCAATCACGATCTTTGTCACATTACCGAGAGAAGGCGCTTGCACAGAGAAAACTTGAATCAAAATCGAACATCTAACATATATGAATCAAGTGCTCAGTTGTGCAGTAATTGTGATTGTGTGTTTCTTAAATGTACTCCCCACATGGACCCGTTGTTTGCTTGTACATTCAGCCATAATATTTCGACATTAGCTTCATTTAACCCTAAAGAAGATGTCTTTATCGGGATCCCATTCTGATTTTCAGCATCCAATGACGCGATGATCTCGAAGGTCTTAGCCGGAGAACTTGGTTCAACAGCCTCTCCCAGCCTTGTCTCCTCAAGCAGAGAGGGAACGGGAGTGGGTTGTGAACCATACTCTCTGGTGGGAACCTCCTCATCATTGTTGTCGCCGCCTTCATTCGCCTGGGATCCTTTTATCTCTTCCTCAACCATAGGCTCGTCAAGAAGCGCGACAGGGGGCATCTCTTCTTGCAGACTCATAGAAATTCCTTCTCCCTCAGCTTCTGCCACTTCCTCTTCTTCATCGTGGTCCTTATGACCCATTTACGTTAAAGCCTGTAGTGTTACCAAAGATAGAAGGATACATGCTTGGTAAACGTCATGCAAGTAGAAGCCTTACAGTTCCCCAAGAATACACACTAATCACATTATCGTACCCCTCGTTTACGGGGTTTCGAACCCCAAGTCTCTTATCTCTCATGCTCAAAAGCCTTGTACCCCTCATACACCAAAACTCCGAACCGTTGTGGCTCGAGGCCCCTAATTCGTATCCCTCGCATTTACAAGATTTTGGACCCTGCGATAATGGTATTTTCGTGTCCCTTTGCCTTCAGTATTTCGAACCCCACAACATTAAGAGATTCGAACCCTCAATGCAACATAAACAACGCATCCCTCGGGATATGAGTTTGTATCCCCTTAGGTATACGAAATACTTGTATCTACCTGAGATACAGAATTACCATATCCCCTAGGGGACAAGCCACTTTGTATGCAAGGGATACGAATTTGGTATCCCATAAGAGGGATAGGAGTTTTTCTGCAAATAATAAGGGGGAGTCGAAATTCGTGATGACGCCCTCTAGGGATACGAAAATCTGCAATGTGGTCCCCAAGTCCTACCCACTCCTACCTAACAACTCCACTATAAATACCCCCAAACTCACACTTCAAAGGGGTTGGAAATTGGTTGATTTGGCACCTATTGAGGGCTCTAAGTGACCTATTTAATAGCATCCTTGCTTTGACGAGAAAGAAGAATAAGCATAAAAGTTACTTTTTCCCAATATTTATATATGATGATTATGACATCACAATACTTGGAAAAGTTTGTAAAAGGGTGTCATGAGATAGTCCAAAGCTTGTAACTTATTGTTGTCAATAAAATATCACCAATTCTTCCAAAGTGGACGTAGGCCCTGTACGGGACAGATCCACTATAAATCTTCTGTGTTATTTACTACTTTCTTCACTTATTTTACCATGCGAAACATAATTCTCTAAGTAATGGAGAATCTTTGGGTATTACGAAGCTTTTTACCGTCAACATTTATTATACTGGTTGTGCAATTTAATTAATACTATTACTTTGAGTGAATTGGATGTGCTGTGATGGTTTGCATGTGTGAAATTAAACATACACCATAGAATAGTAAACAATAATTATCGACTACACCGCATAGCATATATCATGGACTGCATATCATAGCATATCGATATAAGCATGTAATTATTTGATGCTTATATGACGAGATTTGGATTACCATACGAGCATGTAAGTATTTGATGCTTGTACGGCGAGGACTGAATTGCAGCTTGAACCAAGGATTGATTATGGACTTAATAAACATCGAATGATAAATCGCAGGAATATACACATCTCTCTTTTGTGTAGATAAGGCACATGGATCGCGATTAAACCCCATCACAGTGTCAAAGGATGATTCTTTACACATCTCCCTTGGGTTTAGATAAGTCAGAATTGTATTTTTTTGTTTGTGTATTGATATATTGAATTATTGAGTGCTTGATAAGGCCATATATATTTGTCCAGATAAACCCGTAACAAGGAGGTTATAGCGAAAATTTTCGGAAGCTTAAGGCGTTAGCCAAATTTCAGGAAAATTAGAAAGTTCTTAGAGACTGAAAAGTTGAAGAACTTAAGCCAAAATGAAAGTTCGGTCAGTTAGTTAAATGACTTTCAGCTACATTCCTTTTTCGGGATGAAAAAGTTTTAAGTGGGGAAGATTGTAACATCCCTGAAATTTTGGAATAAATTTTAATTTTTTTAATTGATTTTGAGAAAAAATAAATATTTTAAACACTTTATTTGGAGAATAAACGACTTAGAATTTATTTTAAATGAAGTTTGAGCGTATTAATTAATAATTTAATTAAAACGAGCTCATAGGGAGTTTGAAGATTTAGTTTTCAACTTTAAACGAGTATACAGAATTCATTATAAGTCAGAATTTGATGAAACAAGAAACATTAGGATCTATTTAATTATAGCTTTCTAACGAAGGTAAAAATTGAAATATCAAGTTATAAATTGTAATTTATATCCAAATTAAAATTTAAATAGTCTCTATGAAATCGTTTATAAATTATAATGATTTATTAAATCGAATAAAAGGATTTTTCATGTAAATTAAGCCCTGTTTGACTTGAAAATTGTCATACGGAGTTATAAACTCAAGTATGTTCATTTTACACTTTTATGATATTTTGTTTGGATATCTATGTGATAATAATAAATATTTTGTTATTAATTTGGATAATTTTGAAATTTAATAATGTTATTTTAATATTACATAGCCCTTAAAAATAGATATTCTGCAAACGACCACCGTTTAAGACGAAACTAATTTTGTTGGATCAGGACATCAAATTATTATAATTTTTTTAATTACAAGTCAATTAGAATTTTTACGTAAGCACAGTAAGTTTAAACGCGTGTTGAATTTCAGTTATAAATTCAATAAGCTAGAAAAAAGTTCATTATTCAAAGGGCCTTCAAATTTGACGAAACTAGGTCCATTAGAACCATATTAATGAAACATAGATAGATTTCAAATTTCATAATTTTTGGAGCTAACATGTGGTTGCAGTAAATTAAAGCGTACGTTCAAATTCAATGTTTAACGTTATATTGACATATATTTTAAATTTTAAGAAAAACTGATTGAAACGATAGAATTAACTCCTGAAACATATCTCATTTAGTCCGAAATGTGGGTAATTGGTTAAGGACAATGGTCGTTGGGCTTCGTTTGGAGTTCGAACGTGAAACTTCACTTTTTAAAGTTATAGGATTAAAAAAATTAATTAATTAAGGGTATAGATACCCATTTTCAGACCCAAATGCTAATTTCTAAACCCTAGCCGCCACTTTGGTTATTTTGGCTGAAATAATCCGAATTTCATCCCCTCTTTTATCTCAATCCATCACGAATTAGAAAATGATTTCCTCACGAAAGTTGTAGAGATTCTTATGCTCTTCAGATCTATACGATTAAGATCATGTTTCATGTAATGTTTTTCCCAAAGTTCGGCCTCCATCCCACTGCGATTACACACAATTTCAGGTGCAATGGGGGAGCTTGATTTCACCCACACTCATGACAATGGTGGAGGAAGGAGACAGATTCAATGGGGTGTACTTTGATCGATCTCTGGAGGCTCGGAGTAGGGTGTGAATTTAAGAGGACAGGATACGTTTTTGGTCGTGTTACAGCAGGTTATGGGGGAGTGAAGGAGGATTAGGGGATAGGGTTAGATTAATTAGGTAATAAGGGGTAATTAATTACTATTTAATTTAAGTTAATGACATATATATGCATAAAAACTTGTAAAAATCATAACTATTTCATACCACATCAGAATTCGACTATTTTAGATGCGTTGGAACCGTGACGATGAAGGATTTGCAATGAAACCAATATGGACAAGATTGGCAGCAATTAGAATTTTGGTTCAGTTAAACGTCATGTTTAATTTAACTAAAATAGTCATTATTTAACGATTTCAAAACCGACCATTATGAGAACTCTCTCACTCAATTATTTTGTTATGTTATTATAATCATATGTAAATATATTGCTTACTTATGCTGACTTTTATTTGATAAAATTATCATAAAATGTTATATGGTGCATGGTAGCTCACATAACAATTGTTTACAAACCTGGTAGATGAATTATTAATTGTTTATATTATGATTCGAACGTGATTTCGACATATTTAATGTATTAAAAGCAATGTTAGATTATTTGCGGTAGTTGAAATTGGATATAAATATCCCTTTATAATTTAAACGGTGAATGTATTATCAATTGCTTAAGTATAATTGGTTGGATTGAAAAAAAAAATGTATCGAATATATAATTTATAAATTGATTATTTAATTGTTGAAAACGCCATACGGGTGTTGGGATGATATTTGATTTACACAAATTCCTAGTATTTAGATTTGATGTTAATCGATTGATTAACAGACTGATATGAACGTTAAATATTTTATTTAAAGCTCATATGCATGTAAGTGCACACTGAATGGTTGATAGTTGTTTATCACTATCGTTAGACACATATGATGAATGAAATCCATATAAATTAATTTATATGGATATTGGTTGAATGTTATTCCAATCTGCAATAAAATATGAATATTTTAATAATATAATATTTTTTTGATTCGGACATCCGATTTTGGATGGACGCAAAGATAACAAAATATCATTGAATATTCGTGATTGTAACGAATGGTCTTGAAGTAAAAATAATATTAGAATTCACCGAACAGTGAAACGTGCAATTTTGAAGATAAACGACTGAAGTTAGTTTTCAAAGAAAATTATATATTTTATATAATTTCTAAAAATTGTTTTGAAGTGCTTCGATTTATATTTAAAATTTATAACTCGATTCGGCCTTGAATAGAATGCATCGCGCAGCGAGGGTTCGCGAACGTCAACCCATTTCTTAATATTTACGTATCGGGTGATCGAACCATTGGATTCTACTGAAATTGGAACCGTTGGAACCATAATGAAATGTGCTTGCTGATAAAATGAGAATTTTTGAACCCAACGGTTAGTTAATATAACTCCAAATAAGTTTCAGAATAAGGTCGCTATGGATGCAGTTCGGTGGCCTATATTGAAAACCGACTATAACGGCCTCAATAAAATTACTGAAAATAATTATGATAAATCACAATAAATGATTTAAAAAGATTATGGGTGAAATATTCCAGGTTTTGAAAAGATATAAGATATTTTTATTTGAATGAACTAGTTGACAACTAGAGTAGTAATCCAATGATTTTAAATTAATAATTGGATTTGTAAATGTTTTTAACGTATGCAAAGATTTCCAACATATAGATTGAAATTAACTTGAATGGAAATATTCTTCTGATATTTCAAGATCAAATTCTGTGATTATACATATATCGTTGAGAAATTCAGAAGATATTGATATTGTTATTTCAAAACGATATCTGTTGATTTCAAATTTGGTATTGAATGTAAATCGACATGATTTCCATTAAGATTATATATTTAATAGCAAAGTTGATTTGGGGTTGTTGTGAATGGTGGCTTTAATAACGTTGTTCTTAAACCTGTTGAAATGTAAGTTATAGAAGAAATCTTTTAATTAAGACTTAATGAAATTTTCCAATTTAACAAATTTAATTAGGATTGAATGGGAGTTAATTTAGGTTGTTGTGAATAGTATCTTAAATAATACTATTCTTAAACCCAGTGGTAAAAAGGAAAAAACCTTTTAAATAAAATTTAATGAAGTTTTCCAGTTTATTCAATTAAATTGGGATTGAATGGAATTCGATTCATAATAATGGCAATGAGCTTATGTAAAGGAAGGCCTTTACTATTTATGGAATTTAAAATGCTTCGCCGTTATTTCACTTATAGTATTAGCCAGATACGGAAATTTATATTGATTATAAAGTACTTATATTTCCATGAAGATTCCATGTTAATGGAAGATGATTTTTGGTTTATCGTGAACGATGCTTTTAAATGGTAGTTGTTCTTTAACCCAGTTAAAGACGAGATTAATTTCTAGAAATTGAGTAATCATTTAGTTATGATTCTTGAATATAAAAATATATTACAAAATCTTTCGAAATGATTTCAGAGGAATGCATTAAATTATAAGTTTAAAAGAGTTAATCTTTGATAAAATTAATGGGAAACTTCCCTGAATGAATAAGAATATCTGAATAAAAGAATATTCTGGATTGGAATGAGATGTGTACCATCTTTTTGTATTTATCACGTGATTATAAAATGCGCCGGTTATTTGAAAAGACCGGGTTCAACCTATTCTGAATAACTGTTGCGACAATTAAAAGTTGAAGAATGAAGAATGCGGTTGAAGACTAAAGATCTTCACATCTATGGGCTATTGCTGAAGTCTCACTTGGAAAGTACACCCAAGTAGAGGTTATAAATGGTGGTTGTCCAAACGTACTTGGAAATTAATTGGGTATGCGAGGACCTCTCTCTGTATTGGACATATGGGATGAGGAATAAAGTGCCTCCGGTTTCGTTAAGACCTAGAACGAACTTGCAAATGGATTGTGTGTCTGACATCGTAGTTTGTGCTATATTAATTGATATTTACTTAATATATATTTGTTTGGTGGCGGAGAATATATTCTCTTTTCTTAACACCCTTCTCTGAGATGTATGAGCTAAGAGGTTATATATTGGCGAATATCAACGATATGGTAGGGATTGACAATGTGGCATGCTAAGATGCAACGATCAAAACTTTTTTTGAAAAGAAGGGCCTTGTAGATGATGATCAAAGCATGGCTTTAATATAGCGCAGCTTTGTGTATAACGTTAGTTCGCGAGCTTCACAACTTGTATGAGTCAAAAAGGGGATTAGGGACAACAGGGAGTGCATGCATTTCTTTCTAACTAGTGGTGATGTCATGGTATGGAGCCTAGACATTTTACTTATGTTGATGATTATATAGCGAGGAACCTCTGATATAGCCTTAAAAGGCCTAGATGGTTGACGTACTGACCAGATTATAGGTCTGATAGGACAGAGAAATTTATTGTTCAGGAATTTCCAATCGACAAAAGTAAGTGTGGACCGGCTTTGTAAGATCCAAGGGTCACATGTATTGGTCCTAGGCATCCCGCTAGAGATTGCCCGAATCGGATGAGGAAGATCCTTTGCCTCGACTTATAGATGAAATCCAATTTCCGGTACGCGACCTTTCGGGTTTAGTTCTAAACTTATATGGCAACATGGTAGGATGGGTACTATGTAGTCTATGATTAATACATTTATATTCGAATTTGTTTTTTGGACTATGCACTTATAATAATAGCAAAAATATTTGTTTTAAAGTGTGTCAAGCTTGTTTGGATATTATAAGGTAAAATTCTATCCACCGGCTTGTTTTGCATTGTGTGATGGGACCTGAGTCTTATAACAAGTTCATTTTTCCAAAAAGCATTGTGTTGTTTATTAATAGTTTTATTTCAAAGTATTCTGGGAGTAAAACCGTTATGTGATATGCGGCGTGGTCCCGTTATTTACCTTGTTTTAAAGTCAAGTTTTAATAACTATTTTAGCTCTCACACTAGTCCCATTACTGACTTAGAGTTTATTAATTTCCACCTAAACTTTGGGTGCCCATATTTTCCACATGGGAAGTCAGTGGTTTCGGGTTTCCAAATTCTTTTATTTTCACAGGATCCTAGGTTACGACTGGAGCTATATTCAATAAGCAATGTATCTATGAATTGCCTTCAGCTGTGGTTTTTGATGTTTTTGTATTTATAGTTTACATTCACACTGTTATGTAATTTATTTTATTCTATGATAATTGTATTGTCGTTGTGTATTTTATTTTATTCGTACTCTGATATTCTTGTACTTTGATGTAAATTTCATTGCCGATATGTATTGCCGAGCGGGGATATCGGATTGTGTCAACCCGGGTTTTTGGGTACTAAGAACAGGCTAATCACAACATGTTCTGTAAATTGAAATCTTAGGTAAATAGATACGACTTTAAGAACCTAATTCGTTAATAAATTAATTGATAAAATGAAGAATTTCAATATTTTTTGAAAGTATTGAGATAAATTAAATTCTACAATAATATAATAAAGAAATTTATTCCAATCTGTGTTTACTAAATGAATTTGTCTAAGAAAGTTCGAAAAATATGTTAAAAGGCTCTTTTTTCAAATTTAATAGTTGGGAAATTGTTTCTTAACAACCTTTTTGGTTATTAAGATTAATATTAGGAATATGTAAAACTGATTTGTAAACTAATACTCGAGTATATGCACATTTTAATATGTTTCTCGGGTTATTAAATATGACGCAACAAATGCATAACAATTTCGTTGATTAACAAAATAAAATTTGAAGTGATCAAATGTCAAACATAAGTTTTAATATGTTTTTATTGTGTGTACTGTAATAAATTGCAATACCAGTATATATATATATACATATTGAATTGGGTGTAAAGATGTGTTTTGTAAGTATCATTGAGTTATAAATAAAATAGGGAAAATGTAAATACGAATGAAAATCAATATTTATATCTGAAAATAAATTTTTATATGTTGGAATAAGATATTTGTATCTAAACTTTGTGTTTCGAGCAAGTATAAACTTAAAATGTAAATTTTCTTATATAAAATTGTAAATTATACACTTTATTGGTAAAATATAAACCTTGTGTTAATTATTTTAACTTTTTAAAAGAAGGTTTAATAATGTTTTGAATATGGTGTATAAATATTTTGTTAGGCCAAACAATGTATTGTGATGTAAAAGTGGTGAAAACTAATGTTTAACTTGTGTAAAATGGTGTTACGTAGCCTAATTTTGTTTATTTGGTAAACCTAGGCCTAAGTGAGTCTAAAGAAAGCTAAAGTCCATTATCTTTAGCTTGTAAGATGGATCTGGAGGGAGAGATATCAAAGTACGTAATTTTTGTAACAACTCGTATTTCGATAACATGTTAAAACAAGAATCAAGGCAGAATTTAATTTTAAATTCTGAATCAAGTAAAACGGGCTATGCCATTGCGTTCGTCTCGGAAAAATACGCGAAATAGAGTCCGAAATTTTGTAAATCGGAGTCCGTATGACCCGGTTAAGGCCCAAAGAAGTTTTCGGGAAATTTGAATTTCGAAAACATGCAGAGATGGGGCCAGGCGGGAAAATTCCCGCCCAGACAAGTCGAATTGGCTGTCGACAGGGCTGTAGACAGGCATGTCGACAGGCAAGTCGACAGGGCTGTCGACTTGCCCTGTCGGCTGATTCTAGTCTGGTGCACCTATTTTCTATCTTGGCTAGGCTTTTGGGCTTGGTTTGAAATCTGACGGTTTAGGTTGGTCCTAGGGTTAATCTAAGGGCCTAAAACTATCCTAATCTCTATAAAAAGACCCTAAACCTACCCCTAAACCCTCATTATTCACTCATGTAACTAAACTATGGCCAAATTTCTACTCTCATGGCCTCCAATCAACTATCCTAGCCTCCACTTCATTTCTATGAGAGGTTTCATGATCATGAGAGTGTTAGAGAGTCCCTATGTTAGTATGAGAGCTTCTCAAGTTGATTTCAAGGCAAAAGCTTTGATCTTTGTTCATAAAGATGGTGTTTTGGTGGGTTTGGAGCATCCATCTTTGGATTTTTGGGTGATGGCATGCATAGGCTTCACCACAAGCTTTAGTTTAATCGATTTAGGCCTTCATAGCAATGTAAGCCCTTCCCTATTCTTAGATATTAACTATGGGGTTAAATGTTCATGTTGAAAGTTTGGGTTTGGTCATTGAGAATGATGCATGCTATCATGTTATGTAAGTTTATGAAGTCATTATCTTGATCCTATGAGCTAAAAGCTACAACCTTTATGTTGAAATGTTGCATTATGCAACATGAGAATCTTCATAATCATTATGTCAACTTGCATATGAAGTCATAACCCTTATATGATGATGTAAGCGAGTTCCTAGTCATCATTCTATGTCTTTTGTCACCATGATTCGCTTATGTGCCAAGTTTGGGTTTATGCATGTTTTGAGGCTTAAGAATGTAACATGCAAGCTAATGAACACATTTGTGCCTCATTTGCCACCATGATTAACTTGTGGCTTAATATCCATTTTTGTCATGCCTTTGTCAAGTCTCTTCTTTTAGTCCATTACGTTGTTGCGAACATATATGCGAGTTTAAAAGCGTTGGGGTCACATTATGAGGAAAACATAATGACATGAACATGATTTGGGTAAATGGGTATAAACATGACAATATGTAACGTTAAATATGACATGAAAATACAACTTGGAAACATGACTTGAAAGATAACATGGAAGTTGACATGTAAGTATGCATAAAAACATAAGCTTGGGAATTTACCTATTAAGTTAGGTCTACCCATTGGGAATTTACCTATTAAGTTAGGTCTACCCAATTGCTTGAAAACTTGAATATGAGCATGACACTAGACTAAACATGAAAGTGGCCAACTCGAGGTTGGGTTGAGTTTGCAACGTAAAGCTACCCGGAACCGACTGGCCTAACTAGTAGTTGTAAACAATAGGACCCAATGTGAGAAGTTGGTCATGTTGTGCTTGAACCCGAGGTTAGACCAAGTTGTGGTATAAAGCTACCCGGAACCGACCGGCTTAACTAGTAACCACAATAAAGTCTAATGTGAGAGGTTGAAGTGCATTAATTAAATTAATGCCACATGATAAGGTTAAGTAAATTTGACTAATGACACTTAACCGATATGACACGAATGGGTAGGTTAAGTGGGACCGGGCTTGATTTCTTAATGACACTTAACCATGCAAGGTGATTGGGGGATGGGGTTAAGTAATTTACACTTAACTAATCCGACTTGGTAATCAGATGGGGTTAAGTAATTAAGGCTTAACTAATCTAAACACGGTAATTAGACGGGGTTAAGTAATTAAGACTTAACTAATCTAAACATGGTAATTAGATGGGGTTAAGTAATTGATACTTAACGAATCCAACTACGGTAATTAGATGGGGTTAAGTAATCCACACTTAACTAATCTAGACACGGTAATTCGATAGGGTTAAGTTAAACACTTAACCAATTTAAACTTGGTAATTCAATGAGGTTAAGTGACCAATACTCAACCAACTTAGCGTGATAATTTAATGGGGTTAAGAACTTATACTTAACAAATTATACATGATGATTTGATGAGGTTAAGTAACCTACACTTAACCAATCTAATACGCGGACCTGATAGGGTTAAGTCACAAGACCTTTTTGGAATATACTTAACCATTGTAGTACGATTAGAGGATGGGGTTAAGCCAACCTATACTTAACCAATCCGACTCGATAATTTGATGGGATTAAGATTATCTATGCTTAATCAATCTAGCAAGATAATCCGATAGGATTAAAATAAACTGGTACTTGACCAATTTGACTCGATAGGGTTAAGTCATGAGCCTCTAGGTACACTTAACCAACTTGTAGGGCTAAGTCTTGAACTTAAATACTTAGCCAACTTGACACATGGTTTGTAGGGTTAAGTCTTGGACTTGGATACTTAGCCAATTTTGACATGGTTTGTAGACGGGCTAAGTTATGAACTTAAGTGACACTTAACCCATTAGATAAACCCTAATTCAGAGGATTAGGTAAATAACCATAGTTAACAAGGATTATGGAAATAAGGCTAAGTGGTAAACCTTAGTTAAGGGAAACTAAGTAATAATTCTTAGTCAAGGAAATTTGGACCATTTCTTAGATAGATTAGTAACCCGATACGTTAGGTCAACGTTTAAGTATGCGTGTAGGAGCAGGCTATCAGATTTAGATAAAGGCTCCAACAAACTGGGTAATGAAGCAGCGGCTTCGGGGAACGTGAGGATATTCTTGGGATCCCTCTGTGAGCTGCCAGGTCAATATACTAGGCTCACGAGAGGTTGAGGTCTACGGTAGAAGAACCAAGAATATGCCTTGGTTGCTATGCGAGCGACCTAAAGACTGGGGTGGATAGCAGTGAGTCGACGAATACATAAGGTGCCCGAGATAGCAAGTTCGTCGATCATCTACCATCTTGAGTCAAGCGTGTACGTACGGAAAGGCAGGGAACACCCAACAGACCATAATTGCTATCTAATTATGGGTGAGGTAGGCCGTAGGATGTGGGCTGGCCGGAGTGTAGTTCTCATGCAAGATTTTCTCTTGTGTTGCCTTTCACTAGTTGAGGGAGGGGTCTCATGGGACCATAGCCACGTGTAGAAAAGCAGACCTTAGTATCTGCATCGGCAGATAAATCTAAAGCTCCCGACCGAGTCCTGTATTTCTTGTTTTGCCCTGTGACAGGACTCGGATGGCACGATGTGATACATGTGCATACAGGTATAGAAAAACGATTCACGATGAATGCGTGGGAAAAAGGGCGCGGTTGAGGGTTAGCGTAATCCCTAGTGGCCTAGGTGGTTTAACCCAAACCGAAATACGAAAGCGTGCAATAGGTAAGCGTAATCCCTAGTGGTGCTAGGTGGCGTAAGTCCTAGTAGTTCAAACGATGATTCATATGGAAGAGCCTAGCTAGAACAAGGGTGACAGTCCAAACGATTTCAAGGATAATACGATATGAGGAAGCCCGTATGAGGTACGGCAAAGGACTGAACTTATATACATGGAAAGAAACATATGATTTGAGTAACCTATATATGCGATATATTAGGTTGACATGGACCATTACACGACTTTGAGTAAGGGACATTCATGGTTAACACATAACAAGGCTGGGATACTAGTACGGAGGGTACAGAGCAGGCATACAGGATAGATACCATGGGACGTTATACGCGATAGATATCTTGGGATATTATACTTGATAGAAACCTGACAATGTGATACCTTGTTTTATCTTGACATCGTAGTTTATCACGACACGCTAGTTTATCTGAGTTCAGTAGTTCATCCTGTTATTTTGATTTAATTGACCTATCTTGTATCATGCTTATGTTCATCTCAGTTTCTCATGACAGTTAACTTTACTAGTTTTTATACTAATAGTAGATAGGGCTTACTCATTCTTTTTGACTGACCCGTTTTGTTTCGCCTCTTTTCTTCCGTTTCCCCCCCCCAGGTTACAGGGAGGAAACACTCTATATAGTTCGGACTTCTTCTGCTTGAAGGTCATCATGGATGGCTTGGACTTTTCCTGGCTATGGCTACTTTACTGTTTTTACTTGGGGAATAATTTATGAAAAAGTCTTTATGCTTCTTTACTATTGCAAGACAGGTTTTGATGTACTCTGATGTAAAAGGCTTTAGACCTTATGTATTCATGTTATGAAAGATTGATTTTACTTCCGCTATTTTATGTGTTCTGTCTTGTGATGTTTCTGTGCATGTTTACCAATAATGCCCCTCTAAAGCTAGTGCATTCCCTTGCGAGTGATCCTAGTGGAGGCGGGGTGTTACATTTGGTATCAGAGCAGAAGGTTACTAGACTGGGCAAAAGTTTTTAAAGACCTTCTGAAAATTATTTGAAAAACCGTTTACAAAGAAGCATTTTTCAAGAAAATTTTCTTTTAAAAAGAAAAAGGCTATTCCCCAAAGGCCATTAGCATTATCCTTGTTTCCTTGATTGAATCTCTTTTCCTTTCTTTCCTCCATCTGTAGTCACAGTGGTTTTGACTGCGACTAGTCTTTCTAGCTGCGTAAGTGTTTCCCGTACGGTGGAGGTGGTTCTCGAGAGACCGTTGCAGAGTTATGCATGAAAGGATAGTAAGAACAAGGATAAAGGATACGAGTTCAGGGTTAAGCAACATGTTGGTATGGCTGAGTCCTAAAAGGAGGGAGAAAGATGAACAATGAAACCCATGACGAGAGAGTACCTTTGGCATGGTGAAACGGGACGGATAGTTAAGTATCATGGAACAGGGACAAGATCATTCGGAGGGCAATAGTATGCTCTCATTTCTAGGGTACCTCAGAAGGAGGGTAACGATCTTGTTAAAGGTTTAGCTTTTCTTTTCTATCATTCTGTCGGGACTTTGTTTTGATCATCCCATCTTTTAAGTCCGCTTCGATAGTTGAGTCTCTGCACCTTAGTACTAGTGTAGTAGAGGATCCCGTTTTTGTCCCAAGTCCTATTGGAAGATCAGTCCATTTACTCATGGCTTGTTTGGATTTGAGAATGTCTATATCAAGTTTTGAGCTTGGAAATAATGCTTATGTTTATAAGTTGTGGATGGATTCTAGGGATGAAGTGGTTATCCAGTAAGGGGTGCCACTCTCGGTTTTAGAAGGAGGGTAGTTAGACTCTTGGCTTGCTTTGGTAATACCCTTGAAGTATCGCGTAACCTTTTGGGTTCTGTCATGATTAGTTACTTAGAATCCCTAGATGCCTTTGTTGGAAATTAGAAACCCGATCGAATGGTGTTCGCTAATAAGACGGATGGTTTACTTCGATTATGTATGGGTTATGGGAATTACCCTAGTAAGTGCGCACGGTAACTTGTTTACTTTCAAGAGAAAGTTTTTCTACGTGGAATACCTAATGGTACAAGGTCAAGAATTCACTAGTGAATTTTGAGGGCTCGCATGGAATAATGTGTACGCAGTCCTGTTTGCGCCAAGTATTCTAGACGCAGAATAAGTGCAAGTGGAACGAGAGGCGACGAGGAAATGAGTTCCAACTCATGTTATGGAAACAGGAAATAAGAAGCTGCGAAATCATGAAGTAAAAGGGGCGGTCAAGGCACGATGGAACTAAGCTCAAGGTAATGCGACTCAGGAGACTGAAGACTAAATACGTGCATGATGTCTCTTTTGGGAATATATCCTCGATCCCTGTTTTTCTGTTGAGCTTGCTTGTAGGCTATCTTTTATGGATATCCTCTCGGTCCTGTCTCTGTTACAAACCCCGTACGGAGTTTGTTTTGTTTATCTTCTCGACCCTGTTTCAGGGAATCTTAGGTAGAACCCTATGGATGTAAACATGTATTTGAAACATGTTATGGTTGATATGGTTGCAAATGGTTGCAAGTGGTTGCTCGTGGATGCGCAAATTTACATTAGATATTAGCTCGACTCGGTCACATTTCATATTGCATATGCACGAGTATTTATACTTGTTTATGGATGAAATTGAATGTGTTATCATGCGGATGTTGCATATGGTTGAATGTTTGTGCACGCATATAGTGTATATGACTAGGACTATTTGCATACATGAGGGATTCATAGCACCAAACATATTTTTGCATTCAAAAGATTTTTCAGGCCTGATCATTAGCATTAGCTAAGGAACATGTACACACACGTTTTGCATACATTCATAAAGCATTAGGAGTCGTCTAAGGACAATGGTTGCTTATGGATGATGGTTTGAGTAGATGGATGATGGATGGTAGGATATGTTCTTCCTAACTTTGAGATTTCGGGGACGAAATCCTAAAAGGTGGGGAGAATGTAACAACTCGTATTTCGATAACATGTTAAAACGAGAATCAAGGCAGAATTTAATTTTAAATTCTGAATCAAGTAAAACGGGCTATGCCATTGCGTTCATCTCGGAAAAATACGCGAAATAGAGTCCGAAATTTTGTAAATCGGAGTACGTATGACCCGGTTAAGGCCCAAAGAAATTTTCGGGAAATTTGAATTTCGAAAACATGCAGAGATGGGGCCAGGCGGGAAAATTCCCGCCCAGACAAGTCTACTTGGCTGTCGACAGGGCTGTCGACAGGCATGTCGACAGGCATGTCGACAGGCAAGTCGACAGGGCCGTCGACTTGCCCTGTCGGCTGATTCTGGTCTGGTGCACCTATTTTCTATCTTGGCTAGGCTTTTGGGCCTGGTTTGAAATCTGACGGTTTAGGTTGGTCCTAGGGTTAATCTAAGGGCCTAAAACTATCCTAATCTCTATAAAAAGACCCTAAACCTACCCCTAAACCCTCATTATTCACTCATGTAACTAAACTAAGGCCAAATTTCTACTCTCATGGCCTCCACTCAACTATCCTAGCCTCCACTTCATTTCTATGAGAGGTTCCATGATCATGAGAGTGTTAGAGAGTCCCTATGTTAGTATGAGAGCTTCTCAAGTTGATTTCAAGGCAAAAGCTTTGATCTTTGTTCATAAATATGGTGTTTTGGTGGGTTTGGAGCATCCATCTTTGGATTTTTGGGTGATGGCATGCATAGGCTTCACCACAAGCTTTAGTTTAATCGATTTAGGCCTTCATAGCAATGTAAGCCCTTCCCTACTCTTAGATATTAACTATGGGGTTAAATGTTCATGTTGAAAGTTTGGGTTTGGTCATTGAGAATGATGCATGCTATCATGTTATGTAAGTTTATGAAGTCATTATCTTGATCCTATGAGCTAAAAGCTACAACCTTTATGTTGAAATGTTGCATTATGCAACATGAGAATCTTCATAATCATTATGTCAACTTGCATATGAAGTCATAACCCTTATATGATGATGTATGCGAGTTCCTAGTCATCATTCTATGTCTTTTGTCACCATGATTCGCTTATGTGCCAAGTTTGGGTTTATGCATGTTTTGAGGCTTAGGAATGTAACATGCAAGCTAATGAACACATTTGTGCCTCATTTGCCACCATGATTAACTTGTGGCTTAATATCCATTTTTGTCATGCCTTTGTCAAGTCTCTTCTTTTAGTCCATTACGTTGTTGCGAACATATATGCGAGTTTAAAAGCGTTGGGGTCACATTATGAGGAAAACATAATGACATGAACATGATTTGGGTAAATGGGTATAAACATGACAATATGTAACGTTAAATATGACATGAAAATACAACTTGGAAACATTACTTGAAAGATAACATGGAAGTTGACATGTAAGTATGCATAAAAACATAAGCTTGGGAATTTACCTATTAAGTTAGGTCTACCCATTGGGAATTTACCTATTAAGTTAGGTCTACCCAATTGCTTGAAAACTTGAATATGAGCATGACACTAGACTAAACATGAAAGTGGCCAACTCGAGGTTGGGTTGAGTTTGCAACGTAAAGCTACACGGAACCGACCGGCCTAACTAGTAGTTGTAAACAATAGGACCCAATGTGAGAAGTTGGTCATGTTGTGCTTGAACCCGAGGTTAGACCAAGTTGTGGTATAAAGCTACCCGGAACCGACCGGCTTAACTAGTAACCACAATAAAGTCTAATGTGAGAGGTTGAAGTGCATTAATTAAATTAATGCCACATGATAAGGTTAAGTAAATTTGACTAATGACACTTAACCGATATGACACGAATGGGTAGGTTAAGTGGGACCGGGCTTGATTTCTTAATGACACTTAACCATGCAAGGTGATTGGGGGATGGGGTTAAGTAATTTACACTTAACTAATCCGACTTGGTAATCAGATGGGGTTAAGTAATTAAGGCTTAACTAATCTAAACACGGTAATTAGACGGGGTTAAGTAATTAAGACTTAACTAATCTAAACATGGTAATTAGATGGGGTTAAGTATTTGATACTTAACTAATCCAACTACGGTAATTAGATGGGGTTAAGTAATCCACACTTAACTAATCTAAACACAGTAATTCGATGGGGTTAAGTTAAACACTTAACCAATTTAAACTTGGTAATTCAATGAGGTTAAGTGACCAATACTCAACCAACTTAACGTGATAATTTAATGGGGTTAAGCAACTTATACTTAACCAATTATACATGATGATTTGATGAGGTTAAGTAACCTACACTTAACCAATCTAATACGCGGACCTGATAGGGTTAAGTCACAAGACTTTTTTGGAATATACTTAACCATTGTAGTACGATTAGAGGATGGGGTTAAGCCAACCTATACTTAACCAATCCGACTCGATAATTTGATGGGATTAAGATAATCTATGCTTAATCAATCTAGCAAGATAATCCGATAGGAATAAAATAAACTGGTACTTGACCAATTTGACTCGATAGGGTTAAGTCATGAGCCTCTAGGTACACTTAACCAACTTGTAGGGCTAAGTCTTGAACTTAAATACTTAGCCAACTTGACACGTGGTTTGTAGGGTTAAGTCTTGGACTTGGATACTTAGCCAATTTTGACATGGTTTGTAGACGGGCTAAGTTATGAACTTAAGTGACACTTAACCCATTAGATAAACCCTAATTCGGAGGATTAGGTAAATAACCATACTTAACAAGGATTATGGAAATAAGGCTAAGTGGTAAACCTTAGTTAAGGGAAACTAAGTAATAATTCTTAGTCAAGGAAATTTGGACCATTTCTTAGATAGATTAGTAACCCGATACGTTAGGTCAACGTTTAAGTATGCGTGTAGGAGCAGGCTATCAGATTTAGATAAAGGCTCCAACGAACTGGGTAACGAAGCAGCGGCTTCGGGGAACGTGAGGATATTCTTGGGATCCCTCTGTGAGCTGCCAGGTCAATATACTAGGCTCACGAGAGGTTGAGGTCTACGGTAGAAGAACCAAGAATATGCCTTGGTTGCTATGCGAGCGACCTAAAGACTGGGGTGGATAGTAGTGAGTCGACGAATACATAAGGTGCCCGAGATAGCAAGTTCGTCGATCATCTACCATCTTGAGTCAAGCGTGTACGTACGGAAAGGCAGGGAACACCCAACAGACCATAATTGCTATCTAATTATGGGTGAGGTAGGCCGTAGGATGTGGGCTGGCCGGAGTGTAGTTCTCATGCAAGATTTTCTCTTGTGTTGCCTTTCACTAGTTGAGGGAGGGGTCTCGTGGGACCATAGCCACTTGTAGAAAAGCAGACCTTAGTATCTGCATCGGCAGATAAATCTAAAGCTCCCGACCGAGTCCTGTATTTCTTGTTTTGCCCTGTGACAGGACTCGGATGGCACGATGTGATACATGTGCATACAGGTATAGAAAAACGATTCACGATGAATGCGCGGGAAAAAGGGCGCGGTTGAGGGTTAGCGTAATCCCTAGTGGCCTAGGTGGTTTAACCCAAACCGAAATACGAAAGCGTGCAATAGGTAAGCGTAATCCCTAGTGGTGCTAGGTGGCGTAAGTCCTAGTAGTTCAAACGATGATTCATATGGAAGAGCCTAGCTAGAACAAGGGTGACAGTCCAAACGATTTCAAGGATAATACGACATGGTGAAGCCCGCACGAGGTACGGCAAACGACTGAACTTATATACATGGAAAGAAACATATGATTTGAGTAACCTATATATGCGATATATTAGGTTGACATGGACCATTACACGACTTTGAGTAAGGGACATTCATGGTTAACACATAACAAGGCTGGGATACTAGTACGGAGGGTGCAGAGCAGGCATACAGGATAGATACCATGGGACGTTATACGCGATAGATATCTTGGGATATTATACTTGATAGAAACCTGACAATGTGATACCTTGTTTTATCTTGACATCGTAGTTTATCACGACACCCTAGTTTATCTGAGTTCAGTAGTTCATCCTGTTATTTTGATTTAATTGACCTATCTTGTATCATGCTTATGTTCATCTCAGTTTCTCATGACAGTTAACTTTACTAGTTTTTATACTAATAGTAGATAGGGCTTACTCAGTCTTTTTGACTGACCCGTTTTGTTTCGCCTCTTTTCTTCCGTTTCCCCCCCAGGTTACAGGGAGGAAACACTGCTGTTTAATTCGGACTTCTTCTGCTTGAAGATCATCATGGATGGCTTGGACTTTTCCTGGCTATGGCTACTTTACTGTTTTTACTTGGGGAATAATTTATGAAAAAGTCTTTATGCTTCTTTACTATTGCAAGACAGGTTTTGATGTACTCTGATGTAAAAGGCTTTAGACCTTATGTATTCATGTTATGAAAGATTGATTTTACTTCCGCTATTTTATGTGTTCTGTCTTGTGATGTTTCTGTGCATGTTTACCAATAATGCCCCTCTAAAGCTAGTGCATTCCCTTGCGAGTGACCCTAGCGGAGGCGGGGTGTTACACTTTTATTTTATTTTTTTCTCTTAAATGAAGAAGCGATAAAGAAATAAAATCTCTATCTTCTTCCTACTCAAAATCTCGAAATTAAATCCAATTTAAAATGAAGAAAATTAAGAGAAAGATTGCCAATTGTCATGCTACAAGTAATCTAATTCCAACAACAGATTCAAGTTTTTTCTCCTTGAAAATTTAAGAGGAAGATTATGGTAACCATTGAAGCTTGCATGTCTTCTCTTTTTCTTTCAGCTTGGCATTTGGTGCCTTAAGTCTCAATCTTGCAACTATCTAAGTCCAAATTTAAACGAAATCCGGCCAAAGTGAGTTTATACAAATCACACACTCTAGCTTAAATATTTATTTGGATATACTTTGGGTTTGACTGGAATAAACATTGAAATTTGATTACTGTAACCGTGAGTAATTTCAACAAGGTTTTCTATGTATAATATTGCCAAGATGTAAGTTTGCAGCATGATATCTCTTTCACCTTTGATCTGAATCATGTAATTATTATTTCAATATAGTATTCGAAATTCAGTCCTTGTGCATGTCGAATTTGAACTAAATTCGATCACTGTCGAGTAGAAAAATCATGGCTTGAAGTTGAACATGGGGTTATTTCATTTGTTAAAGAAATTACTCTTCTTGTGTCTACACAACCAGGGATTGTGTCGTCACATTGTCGAACACCCATGGTGTGTTTCGACATAGGTGTTATGTAACGTCCTGGATTTTTAACTAACTTTGTTAAACAATAAATTATTGACTATATCATTGATTAATTAAATTAAATATAATTCGATTAAATACTTGAAAAAATTTACATTAATCTTTTATTTAAAATTCTGTGTATATATATAGATATATTAATTTGTTGCAAAAACCTTTTACATATGTATATATGTAAAAGTAAGTGGTGTTTTATCTTTTGTTTTACAATTTTAATTGGATTTTTAACTTATGTAAAAATAAACAACTTAAGTAAAATGTTTGATTACTTCATATATAAGAAACAAAAGGACATATGAAGATATAAACCTGTTGTATTTAACACCATAAATAATCGAATGAAATCTTTTGATGTGTATACAAATATGTTGTTTAAATCAATGAAGTAACTAGACAACATAGCTGATGAAACTTGAAAACTAAGTATGCCTTTAAAATATCAAGTTTGCGTGTGGTGTGGTACAATATGTACTCCATTTTAGCCTAACTATATATTAATAGCTATACACTAAAATATCTAGAAAAATAATCAAAATAGCTAGCATCTAGCAAGATAGAAATGGTGACAACCTATGCATTTCAAATCAAAATATGCATATATAGTTTGCTTAAGAACAAAGCATCACTTTCTAAACTATTGGATGAAATTGACAAGTACAATTTATATGTACCTTAAGTTGCTTGCCGTAGCTTCTCTTACATGAAGAATGTTTGCATAGCTAAACTATAGGCAAATTCTGGCACAGCTAAACTATACGCCATTTCTTTTCAATCAACTACATAGCTAGAATACTTGGAATTTAGGAGCTAAGAGAACTAATTTCAAATGCAAATATCTCGATCGTATATACGTATTCCCTCATCCTATGCCGTAGTGACGTACAGATAACAATATTACATTCCACATATATTTATCATTACTACGTAAACGTACTGACTGCCACCTTTGTTCGAATCAGAATCCATAACGAAGTAACGCCTTCAAGTCTACGATAGACCAACCAGAGCTGATATGCATGTATCTAGACTGTCCACCATACGTATCTTCATTTGTCGATCGATGCCTCAATCGTACATCCCCTAATGTGCACCGAGTTCCATGCCAGGGCGATACAAGAAACTCGGAACTCGGTTGAGTGCTTTTCCATATCTGTACAGGACCGTCTTTAAAGAGCCTCTATAGATATACCTAGGGTATGTTTTCATGGCGGCAATGGCCCCACCTTGGCCCCTCCCTCAAGTAGTAAAGACTACTAGAGCTAAGCGACTTCCACTACACAAACAATCTAAACATCCATATGGCATCTCCACTCAACCCCTTACCCCAATAGTAAAGGGTGAAATGGTATCTTGGGTTCAGCTTGAGTCTTTCCGCATCCCAATGGTTGCCGATGATGGGTGTCCGACGGTCTACTCTCCTTGTTGGCCCTGACCCTCTGCCTCCTCGTGAGGCAACCACCACACAACCCTTGTGTCACCTCATCACAACATTCTGACTACATAGCTACATCTGCAATCAAGGCCCACCCACCAAGTAGTTATGCGCAGACCCAACCTCTACGGACAGAACCTAAGACATCTGCCACCGCACAGAGGACTACTAGGAGCACCTTACGTAGCTTGGAAGCCGCGTGCTTCCCCTTCCAGTCCTTCGGAGCCGTTATAACAATCAGACGAATATGCGCTCTTCCTCGTGCCTTATAACACCACGATGATCTACCCCGTTGGGTTATTCACCCTCAAACGTGCGGACTGGTTCAAGCACCTCACTTTAGTATATTATTAGACCCTATGTTTAAACATTCTTTTACGCGCTTGTCTCACCTCATTTCGTTTCCAGTTAACTTTGTTATTCCAATTCATATTGAATTCCTGTTCAAACTACCAAGTTTCTCTTGCTTATTAACTTCAGTCATACAACTTAATCCATTTAAGTTTATTTATAAGCCCACAACATGTTATTCTCTAGATTGTGGCCCAAGGTCTGTAATCCACAATCTCTTTTATATTTTCTTGTTGGTTTCATTATTACAATAGCATGTTTTACTTAATATGTAACTCAGAATGTCCAATTCACATGTTTTCTAACTAACATGTCACTTACCATTTATGATTAAATATTACTTATTTTATTTCATAAGTTTTCCTCATTCTTTCTCATTTAATCATAATTCCATTTTACGTTGTCAATACAACTTATCGTTGTTTACTTATTAACTTAGTTCTATAAACTAAGGCCCATTAATAACTTTCTCTACCCGTTTATTATAACCTTTGTTATAATTTCCCCTTGTCCCTAGGACTAACCTAAACATTCTTATCAACGGTTTTCTGTAACACCCCGCATTTTTAATATAATTAAAATATGTAAAAAAATGTGTATATGCATAGATAGGTAAATAATCGTGATGTACAATGAGAATTAATTAATACATGGAAGAGAAGGAAAAACTAATTCGATAACAGTGTACGTAACAGAGAAGACAATAAAATAAGGGTACTTAATTTAAATATCAGGAATTAAGTAAAACGGACATCACAATTGTGTTCGTCTCGAAATTTTTCTTGGAATAGAGTCCAAGTTTTGGAAAATCAGACTCCGTATGAAAGAGTTATGGCCTGCGAAATATTCAACAAAAATTCAGAATTTACATAGAAAATACCCAGGCAGGTCGACCTACCCAGGGAGGTCGACCTGGGGGTCGACCTACCCAGGGAGGTCGACCTAGGGGTCGACCTTAGTGTCAACCTCCCCTCTGATTTCTCCAGATCTGAGCAGTGACAAATTTTGATGTGCTGGACGGACCGGATGGCTTCTAGGGCGATCTAATGGCTCTAAAACACTCACACCTATAAAATAGTGCCTACACCTAACCTAATTCATAAACAATTCCTTCTGACGCCTCCATGCTGCCAAACTTCAACCAAACATGGCCGCTGCCCCAAAATCCTAAACTAAATTGCAAGTTCTTCACCGACTTTGGTGTTTAATCAAAGCAAGAAGCAAAATTCTTCATCAATGATTCAAGCTCTTCACCAACAATCAAATAAGAAGATTAAATCAGCATTCTACATCAACACAAATAGTTTATTTTCCCAAATCCAGTCAAGGTGAGTGGAATTATAATAAATTTGTTGTATAATAGTATTATTATTATCGTTCATCATTCCCCAATTATTAATTTAATTCAAGATTCATGTTATAATAGTTGTTCCTTTTATCCTCCTTCCCCTTTTTGTTTTTGGATCTAGGTTATCTCGAACCTAGACGAAAATCTTATTATGCATACGTGCGGTTGGAATATGGAAATGTTGGGCATAATCTAATTTATGCAACCGAGAAATATAATCTGTAATTTGGGGTTTGTGGCATAACAATTGTTGTTGCAAATATTAGGCATAATTTATTTTATTCAATTGAGGAATATAATCAATAATTTGGGATTGGGGCATAACAATTATTATTGCAAATATGGGGGAAAATTGGCAAATTGTATATAGGGATTATTTAATGAAGTGAAGTTTGAATTGATAAATTTGGGGCGTAATTCATAATGAATCTTTGGGTATGATTTGGGAACATGAATCTATGGGGAATAGCGCATAATTACGAATTCTAACTTATGATGTTAACAGGAAATTATGTATATTTAATTTGAATTAGTGAATATGGAATGTAATTGGAAAATTGGAATAATAGGTACAGCCTATTAACGGGATTATGAACATGAACATGCTTGCAAATTTACAATTGGCCTATGACACCTAGAATAGACATGAATTGTAATTAAGTTGAATTTGGAACACATGACATGAATTTGGGGTTTGGGTGAAAGACGATTGTTAATGAACGCCTATGACACGAGGTTAGGCGCATTTGTTGTGTATGACTGCCCGGAACCGTTCGGCAAATCCAGCAACCACAAGCGGACGTCTAATGTTAGAGGTCAATGGCAAGAACTAGAGGCGTAACGGTTTATGACACCACGTTAGGCACGTTTGTGCTGTAAGACTGCCCGGAACCGCCCGGGAAATCCAGCAGCTACGAACGGACTTCTAATGTGAGAGGTCATACATCTTTACGGCATAATAAATTAAGAAATACTAACCATAATAAGAGATGTGGGTGACATGGGTATGGTTAGAGGGTTAAGTGGGACACGGGTGACATGTGAAACAAAAATTTAGATATGATTAACCAAATGGAACCTGTAAAGGTATCATAAATTAATTGAATTGGGTAAAGTTTAAGTAACTGGTTAAGTAAATGGAAGGGTTAAGTAAAATCTAAAATTAATGACAAGAAATGGGGAATGATAAATAACCTATTATGAATAAACTTGAATAAGGCAAGAAAGGATAATAGGTGGAAATTATAACCTATGGGACAAGATAAGTTATAGGAAACGATAAGGAAGACGATATAACACTTAACCAATTTGACATGATATATGGGTAGGATAAATCAACATGAACTAATAGATAACACTTAACCAATTTGACATGACGCGTGGGTTGAATTAAATATGTGACTGGGGATTAAGTCAACTTGGGGACATGGGCAAACTTAACCAATATAACAGTATCAAAGCAAGGAAAAGTGGGGAATGATAAGATTAAATAATAGATAAGCTTATCCTAGGGATAACAAATGAATACGACTTTAGATGTAGTACAAGACTCGAAAGGTGGATGACTTATACTATGAAATAAGTTAATCTAAGCTGGAAATGTGAGAAAACACCCGTATGCTATCATTTGATAAAAAGAACTTAAGTCATGCTTTAATTCATTTGTAAACCTTAGTTAAAAGGAACTAAGTAACAAACCTTAGTTAAAGAAAACTAAGTAACAGAAATTAAGTATCAAACCTTGGTTAAGAGAACCAAGTAATAAACCTTAGTTAAGAGAACTAAGTAAAAAACGAGAAAGAGAACTAAGTAGTAAACCTTAGTTAAGAGAACTAAGTTGTAAACCTTAGTTAAGAAAACGAACGATTAAGTGAACTAAGTAGTGAACCTTATTTAAGAGGACTAGGTAGTAAACCTTAGTTAAGAAAGCTAACGATTCAGGAAACTAAGTAGTAAACCTTAGTTAAGAGAACAAAGTAGTAAACCTTAGTCAAGAAAGCCAAGTAGAACACGAGGAGGAGCGAACGTCCATCTGATCATGAACAAGGCTCCAACGAATGGGGTTACGAAACACGCGGCTTCTAGGGAACGGGAGGGTACTCTTGGTATCCCTCTGTGAGGTTGCAGATGATCCTCCTGGGCTCATAGAGGTTAAGGTCTGCGTTAGAAGAGCCAAGGGTATGCCTTGGTTGCAATATAAGCAAGCTAAAGACTAGGATGAAGCAGCGTGTGGCAGCAATATCTTGTTTAGCCCTGTGATAGCACGTCGTCGTCTACCTACCATCTTGTGTCAATCGAGTACGTAATGCGGAAAGGCGGGGAACTCCAACAGACCATATACTTGCTATCTAGTTATGGGTGAGGTTTGGCCAATAGGTTTTTGGGGGCATAGGGGACCTGCTAATAGTTCTCATTCTTGGTTTTCTTGGGTGCATTTCATTAGTTGAGGGAGGGATAAAGTGGGACCATAGACACACACAGATAAAAACAAACCTTAGCATCTGCATCAGCAGATAACTTAAAGCTCCCGACTGAGTTCCGTGTTTCTTGATTAGCCCTGCCGTAGGACTCGGGCTGCACATACAGAGGACATGTGCAACTAGACACTAATAACTATTCACGACTCGTACGTGGGGAAAGTCTAGGAACATATATCGCTCTGGGTAGTGTGTCATAGACTAGGGGGCATCGTTCGACAGGTATCATAATCCCTAGTTGGACCTAGGTCGCGTAAACCCTGAATCCGAGAAGTGTTCAATAGGTAGCATAAACCGTAGTGGTCCTGGGTAGCGTAAACCCTGGTTGGATCTAGGAAGCGCTCGATAGTAAACCTTAGATTAGATCTAGATGATACCCGGAATCTAGCAAGATCTAGAGTGGCAGTCCAAACGATTTCGTGAATTGTGGCAATACAGTAAAGTAGTATAGATTTACATGATGAAGCCCGTACGACATACGACAAGGGACTGTATATATACATGGAAATGTTTTGACGTGTTGGGGGTATCTACATATATGTTGTATTAGGTTAACCTACTAGTGGGACATTAGTATAGCTTAAAGAGCTAACATTGTTAACAACCTAATAACCAAGAAAATGTAACTGAACGGTATATGTAGGATTATACAGAAGTTTATTCTAAGTCCACTCACACAGAACTTATGTTCTGGCCCCTTCCTCATTACATACTTCCAAGTTAGGTTCATTACAGAGATGGTATAGCTTTGGATATTGTCTTAGCAGTATTGTTAATAAGGTAAAGCAATATTTGAATATTATACTTTATTTCCTTCCGCTGTGAGATGATTTACGAGTTTTGACATGTTTCTTTATCTCTGTCTTTTAACGCAGGATACCAGAGCACCCAACTCGGGTTTCAATAGATTGGATTTTTGAAAAAAATACGATCTGTCGGAATCCAGGTTGTCACATCTGGTATCAGAGCTTCGGTTTAGTGATCTTAGGGTGATAATGAGTGAATGTATTTGTATTTTCTAAAATATAAATATAATATATATATAAAACTAAATCCATATAGTAGCCCACTAGACATAAAAAGAGTTGGGATATGTAGTTTGTACATTCAAGGAATAAACATAGGAATTTGGAAACCATTAGGTGGTTGGGAAAGTGTACAATATGACTTGAAGCTAGAGAAAGAAAATATCCCATAGGATGGAAACTGAAATATTAATATTTCAGAGTAGTGGGTTTAGAAGTGTAACCTTAGAAACTATAAAAGGTTGAAAAACGAAAAATGGATTAGGAATATATATAGTCGAGAGAATTGAATTCGCGAAAGTGCCTAGGAAAATCCTAGTTAGTTGAAGACCCTCTTTGAGTCTAACCCAATAATAAACTTTAGAAATTTTTGTTGGGTGAACAAAATAAGCGGTAGAGTTTAGGAATAGAATAGATGGCTGCACCTTATAGCGAGTAGTTAAATTAACAATTGTAAACAGGAAAAATGTAACTTCGATAGTTGTCCTTGCCTACTCCAGTTTCGTGATTTGAAGAAAATGTTTTGCATTTTATTTTGTGACATGTTTTTTTTATGGTTTGGCAAAAGCAAGTTTTTGAAAAGAATAAAAGTTTTACCACTTTTAGTTTTTGGAAGGAGAAGGTAACAAAAAGAAAGAAGGCCAAACCATGTTTTGATAATGGAGTAGTTAAGGATTAATACCTAGAAAGGAGGAGATAAAGTTAAAGCTATTAGAACAAACTGGGGATTGGTTGAGTTGAGTAATTCTCTGGGTTCCAATCTGATGTTGATTTCGGTCTTCGAGGTTGATACTTAGGGAATTATTTTCATGCCAATTTACAGTCAGGGATTAGATAATATTGAACTAATGGAAAATTTCCCGTACAATGTATAAGCATTGAGAAACCTAGGTTTGTTGCATGAGAAAAAGAAAAAGGATTGTTGCTTGAAAGAGAAGTATAGGCTAGTAATACACAGCATGGACTAGTGGTGACTACTAGGTAGTGAAGGGCAAGCAAGTGTATAGATCCTGTTGAGTGGACTCATGACATAAGTCCTAAGATTATTTGCCCATAGTAGTAGTTGTGTAGGATGCTGTTTGAGTTGAAAACGAAAAGGCTTATTTGAAAATAATAAATTTTAGTAATTTGATTAAGTCAAATAAGCTAAGAAAGAAACTAGCCTAACTAAAAAGAAAACAACTGAATCAATCAAGCAGCAAAACGGGACGGGAAAAGAAAATGGAAATCTTAAGAAAAAGATGAATAAATATGAAATTTTTCCTAGATAAGTGGAAAAAGAGAAGAAATTTTCTTATGTGATTGTGTTTGGATAGGAAAATAGGAAATCTTCATAGAATAGTCATATAAAAATCCAAGTACGATTAGAAAAGAAAAATGTAGGATGTGAATTTTTCCGTTTTATACCTTTTCGTAACATAAGAAATTGAATTTGGAAAATTAGATTTTTCTAAATTTCGAAATTAATGATGGATGGTAGGGTTTTGGATGCGACAATTGGGTGAACTATGCTCTTATTCTATAAGAGTATGGGAAAACTTGGATGAAAAATATTTTGATTTTTCAAGAATATTGCATTCATATAGAACTGCATTTATATTTAGGATGTGAGCATCATGTTTTGAAAGAGTTTTTTTTTATTTGCATACATATTGGTGGATCCAAATTAGGCGTACATATTTTACTATGACGTATCTCACTTGGCACATGTGCACAATGTTTGCAACAATTGGATGCACACTTGATGGATGGATATTGCGAGGGTTTATCTATTTTACTCTTATCGAATTTCGGGGACGAAATTCTTTAAGGGTGGGAGAATGTAACACACCGTATTTTTAATATAACTGAAAATATTTAAAAAAATATGTGCATATGCATAGATAGGTAAATAATGGTGATGTATAATGAGAATTAATTAATACATGGAACAGAAGGAAAAATTAATTCGATAACAGTGTACGTAACAAAGAAGATAATAAAATAAGGATACTTAATTTAAATATCAGGAACTTAATAAAACGGACATCACCATCGTGTTCGTCTCGAAATTCTTCTTGGAATAGAGTCCAAGTTTTCGAAAATTGGACTCCGTATGAAAGAGTTATGGCCTGCGGGAGATTCAACAAAAATTCAGAATTTACATAGGAAAATACCCAGGTAGGTTGACCTGGGGGTCGACCTACCCAGGGAGGTCGACCTGGGGGTCGACTTACCCAGGGAGGTCGACCCAGGGGTCGACCTTAGTGTCAACCTCCCCCCTGATTTTTCCACATCTGAGCAGTGACGATTTTTGATGTGCTGGACGGACCAGATGGCTTCTAGGGCGATCTAATGGCTCTAAAACACTTTCTACACCAATAAAATAGTGCTTAGACTTAACCTAATTCATTAACAATTCCTTTTGACGCCTCCATGCCGCCAAACTTCAACCAAACATGGCCGCCGCCCCAAAACCCTAAACTAAATTGCAAGTTCTTCACCAACTTTGGAGTTTAATAAAATCAAGAAGCAAAATTCTTCATCAACGATTCAAGCTCTTCACCAAAAATCAAATAAGAAGATTAAATCAGCGTTCTACATAAACGACAAATCGTTCATTTTCCCCAATCCTGTCAAGGTGAGTGGAATTATATTAAATTTGTTGTATTGTAGTAATATTATCGTTCATCATTCCCCAGTTATTAATTTAATTCAAGATTCATGTTATACTAGTTATTACTTTTATCCTCCTTCCCCTTTTTATTTTTTGATCTAGGTAATCTCGAACCTAGACGAAAATCTTTTTATGCATATGTGTGGTTGGAATATGGAATTGCTGGGCATAATCTTTTTTATGCAATCGAGAAATATAATCTATAATTTGGGGTTTGTGGCATAACAATTGTTGTTGCAAATATTGGGCATAATTTATTTCATGCAATCGAGGAATATAATCTATAATTTAGGATTAGGGCATAACAATTATTATTGCAAATATTGGGGAAAATTGGCAAATTGTATATGGGGATTATTTAATGAAGTAAAGTTTGAATTGATAATTTTGGGGCGTAATTCATAATGAATCTTTGGGTATGATTTGGGAACATGAATCTATGGTGAATAGAGCATAATTATGAATTCTGACTTATGATGTTAACAGGAAATTGTATAAATTTAATTGGAATTAGTGAATATGGAATGTGATTGGGAAATTGGAATAATAGGTATAGCCTATTAACAGGATTATGAACATGAACATGCTTGCAAATTTATAATTGGCCCATGACACCTAGAATAGACATGAATTGTAATTAAGTTGAATTAGGAACACATGACATGAATTTGGGGTTTGGGTGAAAGACGATTGTTAATGAACGCCTATGACATGAGGTTAGGTGCGTTTGTGGTGTAAGACTGCCGGAACCGCCCGGCAAATCCAGCAACCACAAGATAACGTCTAATGTGAGAGGTCAATGACAAGAACTAGAGGCGTAATGGTTTATGACACGAGGTTGGGCTCGTTTGTGGTGTAAACCGCCTGGAACAGCCCGACAAATCCAATAGCCACGTACGGACGTCTGATGTGAGAGGTCATACATCGTTACGGCATAATAAATAAATTAAGAAATACTAACCATAATAAAACATGTGGGTGACATGGGTATGGTTAGAGGGTTAAGTGGGACACGAGTGACATGGAAAACAAAAATTTAGATATGCTTAACCAAATGGGACCCATAACAGTATCTTAAATTAATTGAATTGGGTAAAGTTTAAGTAACTGGTTAAGTAAATGGAAGGGTTAAGTCAAATCTAAAATTAATGACAAGAAATGGGGAATGATAAATAACCTATTATGAATAAACCTGAAAAAGGCAAGATAGGATAATAGGTGGAAATTATAACCTATGGGACAAGATAAGTTATAGGAAACGATAAGGAAGATGAGATAACACTTAACCAATTTGACATGATATATGGGTAGGTTAAGTCAACATGAACTGATAGATAACACTTAACCAATTTGACATGACGTGTGGGTTGAATTGAATATGTGACTGGGTGTTAAGTCAACTTAGACACATGGGCAAACTTAACCAATATAACAGTATCAAAGCAAGGAAAAGTGGGGAATGATAAGATTAAATAATAGATAAGCTTATCCTAGGGATAACAAATGAATATGACTTAAGATGTAATGCAAGACTCAAAAAGTGGGATGACTTATACCATGAAATAAGTTAATCTAAGGTGGAAATGTGGGAAAACACCTGTATGCTATCATTTGATAAAGAGAACTTAAGTCATGCTTGAATACATTGGTAAACCTTAGTTAAAAGGAATTAAGTAACAAACCTTAGTTAAACAAAACTAAGTAACAGAAATTAAGTATCAAACCTTTGTTAAGAGAACCAAGTAACAAACCTTAGTTAAGAGAACTAAGTAAATAACGAGAAAGAGAACTAACTAGTAAACCTTAGTTAAGAGAACTAAATTGTAAACCTTAGTTAAGAAAATGAACGATTCAGAGAACTAAGTAGTGGACATTAGTTAAGAGGAAAAAGTAGTAAACCTTAGTTCAGAAAGCTAACGATTCAGGAAACTAAGTAGTAAACCTTAGTTAAGAGAATTAAGTTGTAAACCTTAATCAAGAAAGCTAAGTAGAACACGAGGAGGAGCGAACGTCCATCTGACCATGAAGAAGGATCCAACGAACTGGGTTACGAAGCACGTGGCTTCGAGGGAACGTGAGGGTACTCTTGGTATCCCTCTGTGAGGTTGCAGATGATCCTCCTGGGCTCACAGAGGTTAAGGTCTGCGTTAGAAGAGCCAAGGGTATGCCTTGGTTGCAATATAAGCAACCTAAAGACTAGGATGGACCAGCGTGAGGCGGCGATATCTTGTTTAGCCCTGTGATTGCACTTCGTCGTCTACCTACCATCTTCAGTCAATCGAGTACGTAAAGCGGAAAGGTGGAGAATTCCAACAGACAATATACTAGCTATCTAGTTATGGGTGAGGATTGGCTAGTAGGTTTTTGGGCATAGGGGGCCTTCTAATATTTCTCATTCTTGATTTTCTTGGGTGCCTTTCATTAGTTGAGGGAGGGGTCAAGTGGGACCATAGCCACACACAGATAAAAACAAACCTTAGCATCTGCATCGGTAGATAACTTAAAGCTCCCGACCAAGTTCTGTGTTTCTTGATTAGCCCTGCCACGGGACTCGGGCGACACATACAGAGGACATGTGCAACTAGACACCAATAACTATTCACGACACGTACGTGGGGAAAGTTTAGGAACATATATCTCTCTGGGTAGTGTGTCCTAGACTAGGGGGCATCGTTCGATAGGTCGGATAATCCCTAGTTGGACCTAGGTCGCGTAAACCCTGAATCCAAGAAGTGTTCAATAGGTTGCATAAACCTCAGTGGTCCTGGGTAGCACAAACCCTACTTGAATCTAGGAAGCGCTCGATAGTAAACCTTAGATTAGATCTAGATGATACACAGAATCTTGCAATATCGAAAGTGGCAGTCCAAACGATTTTGAGAATGGTTTCACTACACTAAAGTAGTATAGATTTACATGATGAAGCCCGTACGACATACGACAAGGGATTTATACATACATGGAAAGGATTTGACGAGTTGGGGGTATCTACATATACGTTGTATTAGGTTAACCTACTAGTGGGACATGAGTATAGCTTAAAGAGCTAACATTATTAACTACCTAATAACCAAGAAAATGTAAATGAATGGTATATGTAGGATTATACCGAAGTTTATTCTAAGTCCACTAACAAAGAACTTATGTTCTGACGCCCTCCTCATTACATACTTCCAGGATAGGTTCATGACAGAGATGGTATAGCTTTGGATACTGGTTTAGCAGTATTGTTAATAAGGTAAAGAAATATTTGAATATTATACTTTATTTCCTTCCGCTGTGAGATGCTTTACGAGTTCTGACATGTTTCTTTATCTCTGTCTTTTTCCGTAGGATACCATAGCACCCAACTCGGGTTTTGATAGATTGGATTTTTGACAAAAATTCGGTCAGTCAGAATCCGGGTTGTCACAGTTTCAAACTTCCAAGCTTACAGATTACATAATTTATAATTAAGTACAATATATTTTCTGCCTTTTTCTTAACTGGTTTCGGGTTTTCCCCTTAATTTACAATTAAATGTCCCTTAACTCAATTCACCAGTTATCCTATTCTCTTACTAACTTATTATAACCTAAGTTATAATCCCCACTTGTCCCTAGTACAAGTTTACCTATTATACAACATTTTCATTAATGTTACTTATTTATGATAGGTGATTATCATTTTTGCAAGTTACGCTTACCCTAAAGGTGTCTTTAATTACATAACTTTAATATTTCTACCGGTTATGTATACCACTAGGTATCTTTAATTACTTAACATTATCGGGCTAAGTTTGCTGGCTTATATGTAAATATTACCCACCGCATCAGATTTGCTTAGCCCACCCACTGTCCAACCAATTTTACTAAACGCTAACTTTAGTTCATATTCATACAATCCCTATAGATTATATTAGGTTAAGTAGTCCAATTCATTATAATGTCCATTTATGGTTTATAATGGGCTAGACCTCCCACATTAGGCCAACAACATGTGGATGCTAGATATGCCTGTCGGGTTAGGGAGAACTTCTTCCACAAGTTGGGCCTGACCTCGTGTCGTAGCCCATCTCGTATTTGCGCTCTTAGACCTCTAACATTAGGTTCAACATTAGTGGATGCCGGATATGTCGGTCGGGTCCAGACAGAATTCCACCAATAATGCAACCTAACCTCGTGCCAAGGTGCGGTTCATTTTGAGGCATATTAATTTTTCTTAGAATTTTACTGCATTCATTTCTTACATAATATGCCTAACATTTATCGCATGTTCTTTCCAACACATAATTTATTTTATCGTAAGGTAATATCAACCCAACATGTCTTAATCTTCCCAAAATATTATTTTTCTTTTTTCATCAACTAAAAATGTCCAATTTTTCCAATTCAATTCTCACATATTTTCATTAATATCTTAACTTACAACCTCTAGTTATGCGGCCGTTACCCCCAAAATCCCCAATCACAAATTTTGTGCCAAAATTGAAGTTTCCAACCACAATACATGTTATGTTCCCAAAATTTCATTACAAATTATGCCTAAATTCCAATATACTTCGCATGCCTTCGTACATGTAATTAACTTCTTTTATAACAAAGAGGTAGTTCTCAAATAATGTCTTATTTACCCGAAAATCTCATTTATTCCAGTTTCCGTATCCGCAAAATGAATCTTTATAACAATATCCATATATATCATAACATGCTAACTGATTGAACATAATTTTTCATTTTACCGCAATTGTCCATCGCATTAATTAACTTTTACAATACATTCATAATGAATATTCATGGGGAATGATCAAATAATAAACATACTATTATTCACAAGGGATAATTTAAACCCACTCACCCAAAGCTTTCCAAAATCTTGAATCTGATCAGATCTATTGCTGCATGGTTTCCCTGACTGAATTTAAGACCTAAAGAACCAAGCTTCTATAAATTAAACCGAAAAAGAAAGGGAAAGGAGGAAGAAAAGGGAAGAAGAACTCAAAAATAGGTCAGCTTCAATAATCAACTCTCGTGCAACATATATCTAGGCATCTATATTGCAGATCTAAATTCTTTTCTCTCATTTTGAAGCGGAAGAATTCTAGATCTAACTTTTATTTTAAGAAAAGGTTTGGAGAGGAAGAGAAAAGAGCAGATCTTTGATTAGATCTAGGAAATAGAAGAGTGGTTGCTTGAGGAAGGAGCAGAGTTTCGGTGTCTCCTTTAAAATTATGAAAGTGGAAGAAAACCTAACCATCTATTTATAGGTGTGTTGGAGGAACTAGTCCCTTTGGATTTAATCTAAAACTTATCTGAACCAACCACCTCACTTAGAAAAAAAGAACACTCTATATTAGCCTAGGGTACGCTGCACCCACGAGCCATGCGCACGCACAGGTGTGTCGACACCTATTTTTTTTTTATTTGAAATTTATTGCACATAAATCAAAACGTTCCTTTTCTTTTCTAGTTTGTTCGCTTCTTTGTTCGCACGCAAGACTTGTTCTAAATTTTATTTATGTGTAACCAACCCTTGTGCGTAAGTGAAGCATTTATATGTGAACAAATATATATATATATATATATATATATATATATATATATAATTCTTCATCCAATCAATTAAATGATCTACTTCTCTTTTTAACCGCTGAGTGCTCTTATTAAAAAGAAACCACTTTAACCCTTTTCACACTCCATTAATGCATTCTTCCTTATATATCCATGTGTCATTATATTATTTATAAAATTTGAATTGTATGCTTATTAATTCATTTAATGCCTCTTTTTTTCTTACTTTTCTAATTAGTACACTATATTATACCATTTTTAATGCATTACATAGTAACCTCTTTCCTTCATGCATTTATTTATTTGCTTGCATCTTATTTAACTTTTCCCTATTTATCTTGCATTAATATTCTTATTTGTCATATACATCTTCTCTACTACAATTAGTTGCATTAGCATATTAATTTTTATCTCTTGCATGTATTTATTGTTTTTATTGCACAATGTTCCTCATTTTAAACATTACTACGTGCATTTACACATCAATTCTTTCTTTACCTCTTGCATATTAAGTTATGCACTCTTTTCTCTTTTATTTTTATTTTTTTTCATACATATGTATGTTTTAATTATTGTATGCGTAAACAATACAACCTTCCATTTATTAATTTCTTCTTAATTATGCATATATTCATATGCACGTAATTAATTGCATGCGTATTATTAATTTCAACATTAATATATATGCTCTTTTACTTATACATTAATTAGAAATATTGCAGAGTGTTACATTCTCCCACCCTTAAGGAATTTCGTCCCCGAAATTCGATGAGAGTAAAATAGATAATCTCTCACATAATATTCATCTATCATGTGTGCATCCAATTTTTGCGAGCATTATGCGCATGTGCAAAGTGAAATACAACATAGTAATGCATGTATGCCTAATTTGGTACCACCTATATCTATGCAAACTTTTTCAAAAAAAATTCAAAACATGATGCTCACATCCTAAATAAACTTGCAAATCTATATGAATATAATATTTTTTAAAAATTAAAACATTTTTCACCCAATGTTTCCCACAGTCTTACATAGTAAGAGCATAGTTCGTCCAATTGTTGCATCCATAATCCTACCAACCAACTTTATTTTTCGAATTTCAGAAAAATCTAATTTTCTAAATTCGATTTCTTATGTTACAAAAAGGTGGAAACGGAAAACTTCGCATCCTCCATTTTTCTTTTCAAACCTTTTTCTAAACATACTTGGTTTTTATGTAACTATTTATAAAGATTTCCTATTTTTCTATCCAAGAACAGTCCACATAAGAAAATTTTCTTTTTTTTACTGATTTTCTCTTCATCTTATCTTGGAAATTTTTCATTCATATTCATCTTTTCTCAACCAGTTTTATGACTTGTTCTTACCTATATGGTCGGTTTAGTCTCTTACTACAAGGTGACAACATCCACTCTATTCTATTTTTCGATAACTTATTTTGTCCACCCACAAAATTATCTTAAACTAATTTATCAAAAAGGGTTGTCATAAGAATAGAGATTTAAAATCTTTCTTTATTAAAGATTCTTGTATGGAATATAACAAGAAAACTAGCGAGCTATACATGCTCTATAGTATGCACCTTTTATTGATAGAGTTTTATCTTAGTCAAAAAATTTTGCAAGAAATCACTATTTGCTAAATATACCCCATTTTTCTTCAAAATCCAATACGTATACTTTACATATTTAATACTATAACTTTTAAGATTAAAACTTGAAAATGCCATAAACCATTTTCCTGAAAGTTTTATAATCTCAAGTTCTTAAAAGTTAATAATGGTGTTAGACTCAAAGAGGGCTTCCAATTTTCTTCTAATCTTTCCTAGACACTCCCCAATATCAATTCTCTCAATTATATATATTCCTAATCCATTTTTCTCTTTTCAACCTTTTCCAATTTATAAGGTTTTCAAGCCCATTAACCCAAAATGCTAATCTTATGGGATTCACTTTCCTTCCATACAAAGTATATAGTACACTCTCTACCCAATTTACCTAAGGGTCTCAAATTTCCATATTCATTCCTTTAGTGTACAAAACAACATCCCATTTCGTACCACATTATACCCTTTCCATTTGGTGGGTTCCTCTATGGGACTACGCATATGTATAATATATTTTTATTTTTAAAATATAAATATGTTCACTCGCTATTTATATAGGAATCCTAAACCTAAGCTCTGGTACCAGATGTGACAACCCAAATTTCGACAGACCGATTTTTTTTCAAAAACCCAGTCCATCGAAACCCTTGTTGGTTTGCTCTGGTATCTTGCAGAAAAGACAGAGACATAAAACGTGTTAGAGTTCAGAAAACATCTACAAACGGAAGGAACAAAATATAATGTAATCAAAACATAGCTTTACTTTAATATCAATACTGCTAAACCCGTATCCAAAGCTATACAATCTCTGTCATGAACCTAACCTGCGAATGTTATGAGGAGGGGGGATCAGTACATAAGTTCTGGTGTCTGGACATAAATTACACTTCTGGATAATCCTACATATACCGTACTATCACATTCTCTTATTTATTAGGTTATCTACGTTATTAGCACTCAAGGCCTACACACACACGTTGCACCCATCTACTCCCCAGTAGGTTAACCTAATATAGTGTATATGTAGCTACCCCAATTAAAGTACACCTTACGGTAACCTACTCGCAAAGTCTCCACCGTATATACGCAGTCCCTCATCCTATGCCATAGTGACGTATGGATAACAAGATTATGTTCCTCATATATCTATCATTACTACGTAAACGTACTGACTGCCACCATTGTTCGAATAAGACTCCATAACGTAGTAATGCCCTCTAGTCTACGATACACCACCCAGAGCCGATATGCATGTATTTAGACTGTCCACCATACGTATCTTCATTTGTAGCTCGATGCCTCAACCGCACATCCCCTAATGTGCACCAAGTTCCATGGCAGGGCGATACAAGAATAACGGAACTCGGTCGGGAGGTTTTCCATTTCTGTATAGGCCCTTCTTTAAAGAGCCTCTATAGATATACCTAGTATCTATTTTCATGGTGGATATGGCCCTACCTCGGCCCCTCCCTTAACTAGAAATGACTACCAGAGTGAAGCAACTGCCGCTACACAAAACATCTAAACATCCATGTGGCGTCACCCCTAAAACTCTTACCCCGATAGTGAAGGGTGAAAATGTGTCTTGGGTTTTGCTCGAGTCTTTCAGCATCCTACTAGAAGCCGATGAAGGGTGTATGACGGTCTACTATCCCTGTTGGTCCTGACCCTCTGCCTTGTCGTGAGGCAACCGCTGAACCACCCTTTTGTCACCTCGTCGCAGCATTTTTGCTGCACAGCTACACCTGCAGTCAAGGCCAACCCACCTAGTAGTTACGTGCAGACCCAACCTCTGCGGACACAGCCTAAGACATCTGCCGCCTCACAGAGGACTACTTGGAGCACCTTACGTACCTCAAGAAGCCGCGTGCTTCCCCTTTCAGTCCGTCAGAGTCGTCAGAACAATCATATGAATGTACGCTCTTCTTCGTGCCTTATAACACCACGATGATCTACCCCGTTGGGTTATTCACCCTCAAACGTGCGGACTGATTCAAGCGCCTCACGTTAATATGTTATTAGACCCTATATCTAAACATTCTTTTACGCTCTTGTCTCACCTCATCAGGTTTCCAGTTAACTTGGTTATTCCAATTCATATTGAATTCTTATTCAAATTACCAAGTTTATCTTGCTTATTAATTTCAGTCATACAACTTAATCCATTCAATTTTATTAATATGCCCACAACATGTTATTCTCCAGATTGTGGCCCAAGTTCTGTAATCCACAATCTCTTTTATATTTTCTTATTGGTTTCATCATTACAATAACATGTTTTACTTAATATGTAATTAAGTATCTCCAATTCGCATGTTTTCTAACTAACATGTCACTTACCATTTATGATTAAATATAACTTATTTTATTTCATATGTTTTCCTCATTCTTTCTCATTTAATCATAATTCCATTTTACGTTGTCAATACAACTTATCGTTGTTTACTTATTAACTTAGTTCTATTAAGTAAGGCTCATTAATAAGTTTCTCTACCCGTTTATTATAACCTATGTTATAATTTCCTCTTGTCCCAAGGACAAACCTAAACATTCTTATTGTAACACCCCACCTCTGCTAGGATCACTCCTTGGAATGTACTAGCTTTGGAGGGGCGTTATTGTGGAGGTAAACATGCACAGAGATATCGCAAGACAGAATATATAAAAATAATTATAAGTAAAGTAGCGGTAGTAGATAAAAACCCATCATCATCATCTCACAAAACCAACATAGTCAAGTACATAGTATCAAAATGTCATGATCCAAAATACAACATAAGTCTAGATACGTAGAAACAAAATACATGGTAAAACATCAGTACTAATCCCCAGAAATAAAAGATAAGCCACAGCTAGCTCAGATCCATACATGAGCTATCCAACAAGCAAGCCAAAGATCCACTAAGTAGATGTAGCCCCTCCCTGAGAACCTGTGGGGGGGGGGGAGAAACGGAAGAAAAGAAGCGAAAGAAAACAGGTCAGTCAAAAAGACTGGTAAGCCCTACTACGATCAATCTATAAACTAATAAAGTTAACAGCATGATGGAAACTGAGGTAAACATACTGGCAATAGATAAAGGTGACATCACATAAGAAGATTAAGTTTTTGTACCACAGTGTACCAGCAAACCCACAAAACAGATATTGATCCCTTAGCCCAAACTTTGGCCCAATAACATGAAGTGACCTTAATATAAGGTCCAGCCCAACGGTCTAGTCGATCGGCTCCCTATAAACCTAACACGTCAAGTGTTGGTGTCCATACGGCCCATATGGATGTAGTTAGACTGTGCTGGGTCCACCTTCGGGTGTATCAAGCCCTAAGGTGTCAACCCCAGACACCTAAGCAATAATACACAGTCTAAGCCTACTGGTACTCGTGCCTCGAATTTGTCCAACATCGGACTACGTGCACGTCCGTAGCCCGCCGGACCCGCACCGCTGTACCACTCAGCCGTCGCTTTGGTCGCTTACATCAGTCCAGTAATCGTGCCCCGCCCTAACCTAGCTGTAGGGTTATGGTGATACCAAACTGGGATTACTGCTGGAACAGACCGAGTTGCTAGGGTTTCTAAGATGGTTAAGTGTGGTTTTAACCCTTCACTAATCATGGATTAAATTAGTTAAGTGTAGCCACTTAACCCCATCTAATCCTCGCATCCCCATTATTGGTTAAGTATTAGTGGGCCATGACTTAACCCTAATCATGAGGCATTAATTAATTAACGCACCCAACCTCTCACATTAGACATCCGTGGTTACCTGGGAAGATTTACACCACATCTAGGTCTAACCTCGGGTCTTATTGTGCAACATGACCAACTACCCACATTAGACCCCACGTTGTGGTTACCTGGGAAGATTTACACCACAACTAGGTCTAACCTCGAGTTGGCCATATCATGTTATCTAATGTCATGTCCACTTTAAAACATATTTACAAGTTAACATATACTTGGGTAGACCTAACTTAATAGGTAAATTCCCAAGGGGTAGACCTAACTTAATAGGTAAATTCCCAATCTTTTAGTTTCATGTATTTTTAAGTTTACCCAAACCCTCCCAACGTCATTATCTCGCTTACATATTCGTCATAACGCATAAGGGTATAAAAGGTAACTTGGCATAACATACATGATGAACTTCACATATCATAATAAACATGCATACATGTTAAACTTGCAAATCATGTCATAGTGAACTCGCATAAACATGCATAGCTTATTAAATATGCATAACATGGTAAGGTGAACTTGCATAAACATGCATAACCCATTAAGCTTGCATAACATGGTAAGGTGAACTTGCATAAACATGCATAACCCATAAAACATGTATAACATGGTAAGGTGAACTTACATAAGCATGCATAATCCATTAAACATGTAGAACATGGCATAGTAAACTCGCATAGGCATGCATAACTTATGAAAACATGTAAAACATGGCATAGTAAACTCGCATAATTATGCATAACTTATGAAACATGTAAAACATGGCATAATGAGTTCGCATAAGCATGCATAATCAAATAAACTCACATAAATATCAACTTTCACCACATATTAACTTTAGAGTTTGTAAAGTGAAGGTAAGAGCGCTTACAAATATAAACAAGTCACAAATCCACCAAATAAGATGAAGAAGCCCTTTGAAAACCCAAAACAAAGCTTCAAATAAGAAAACCCTTTTGCAAAATCCCAAAAACACAAACTTAGCAAATCAAACTTGCCACTTAATGAAGTATGCAAGTTATTAAGCATTCATACAACATAGAAAAGGTTGTATGATCATCATATCTTCATAGGATTTAAACTTTGAGGAAGGTGGAGGCTAGGGTTTTTAGGTGGAGGCCATTTAAGGATTCAATTTGACATAGTTTAGTTGCTAGATTGATTAATGAGGCTTTAGGGTAGGATTAGGGGTATATTTATAGGGAATTAGAGTGTTTTAAGCCCTAGGATTAACCCTAGAATAGTTTTGGCCCGTCAGATTTCGGAATTCTCTAGAACCAGGCCACACAACCAAGCCCAAACTAAAATGGTGCGCCAGGCAGATTTGCCTGGCTACCCCCTGTCGACAGGGCTGTCGACAGGGCTGTCGACTCCCTAGGGGCCCTGTCGACATGCCTGTCGACATGCGGGTCCTGGCGGGAGTTTTCCCGCCTGACGCCAATTAGCCCTAATCCTTGTTTTTAATTTGAAATTTAAATCTGTTTTCAACATGGAATTTTCTGAAAACTTCAATGGGCCTTAACTGGGTCATACGGACTCCGATTTTCGAAAACTCGGACTCTATTTCGCGTATTTTTCCGAGACGAACGCAATGGCATAGCCCGTTTCCCTTGATTCAGATTTGTAAATTAAATTCTGCCTCGATTTATGTTATTACAGGTTATTGAAAATACGGGTTCTTACATTCTCCCCTCCTTAAAGGATTTCGTCCCCGAAATCTTCAAGTTAGGAAGAACGTATCCTACCATCCAATCATCCATCTACTCAAAGCATCATCCACGAGCAATCATTGTCCTTACAAGATTCTAAATGCTGGATGAACATATGCAGAGGTGTGTGTATATGTACTTATTTAATCCAAAGATCAATGCAAAATATGTTAGTGAAATGTATCCATATGTATGCAAATCCCTAACATAATGTATAATATCTACATGTGTGCTCAATCATACGTCCATATGCAACATCCATGTGATAGCATACAAAATTCCATCCATGAATAAGCATAAACACCCATGCACATGCAATATGAGAAGTGTGTGAGCCGATCTAGTGCCTACTGTGTATCATGCATCCACGAGTAACCACTTGCAAACACTTGCAACCACTTGCATCCATCAATCATAACATGTCTCAAACACATGTTTCATCCAAAGGATTCTACCTAGGGTTCTCATGATAAGGTAGACACGATGAACTAGATAAACTAGATAGACATGGATAGCAAAAGAAAGAGATTGAGAGTGTACCCTCAAAAAGAAATGGATAAAGCCTACGCATCTTCTCTTCAGTCTCCCAAGTCGCGTCTTCCTCGGCTTCACCCCATTGAACTTTCACCAACTGGACCTCACGATTCCTTAGCTTCTTGATCTCTGTCCCTAAGATACGAATCGGAGCTCTCCTCAAGGTAGCTTCTTTCTCTACTTCCACATCTTCTAGAACACTTGGCTCAACCACCTCTGCCGACTCATGCAAGCACTTTCGGAGATGCGAAACATGAAAGACATTATGCACTCCAGCAAGCTTCTCAGGCAACTCTACTCTATAAGCCATCTGCCCGATCCTCTCTATGACTGGAAACGGTCCGACAAACCTCGGTGCTAACTTCCCTACGGCTCCAAACCGAACCACATTTCGCAAAGGAGAAACCTTCACGAAAACCATATCCCCAACCTCAAACTCCAAATCAGACCTCCGCTTATCAGTATAAGATTTCTGTCTGTCTTGGGCTGCCTTCATTCGTCTTCTGATCAACTCGACCTTTTCGGATGTATCTCTAATCATGTCAGGTCCAAGTATAAGCTTGTCTGTAGTCTCCCACCAACATGTAGGTGACTTGCATGGTCTCCCATATAAAGCCTCAAACGGTGCCATACCAATGCTCGCCTGATAACTGTTATTATAAGCAAATTCTACAAGAGGAAGGTGGTCTTCCCAAGTACCACCAAAATCCAAGATGCAAAGTCTCAACAAGTCCTCAAGCACTCGATTCACCCTTTCGGTCTGGCCATCCGTCTGTGGGTGATAAGCTGTACTCAGATTCAAACTTGTGCCCATAGCTTCCTGCAAACTGTTCCAGAACTGACTAGTAAAGATGGGGTCTCGGTCACTGACTATCCTAGAAGGGACTCCATGTAGTCGCACTATCTCACGAAGATATACTGATGCTAGGCCAGATGCGGTCCTTTTGCTCTTCACCGGAATAAAATGAGCACTCTTCGTAAGTCTATCTACAATGACCCAAATGCTCGTATTCCCTTTCCTTGACCTTGGAAGCCCATCAATAAAGTCCATGGAGATACTCTCCCACTTCCAAAGTGGAACGTCTAGAGGATGCAATAGCCCACCGGGCTTCTTTGACGCAGATTTAACTTGTTGGCAAATGGTACATCTAGAGACAAATTCCGCCACATCCTTCTTCATTCCAGGCCAAAAGAAAATACGTCTCATGTCTTGGTACATTTTATCCCCGCCTGGATGTATAGTCAATTTAGAGCGATGTGCTTCTTCCAGAACTTTTCTTACTAGATCTTCTACAATGGGGACACATAACCTTCCATCTCTTCTCAGCCAACCCTTGTCATCAATAGAATATCGAGCAAGGTGACTAGATGCCTCCCCTCGAATCAGCTTATCCATAATTTCAATTATCTGAGGGTCTCCCTTCTGCGAAGCCCCAACTTGATCCAGAAGGGTAGGCCTGAGCTCAAGAGATGCTAAAGAACCGGTCATCGACTCGACCGCCAAAGAGAAATCAAAGGTTGCCAGGAACTCTAAATTCTTCATCTCAACAAATAGAGGACTTAGTGTCAACCTTCTTCTACTTAACGCATCCGCTACAACATTCCCCTTGCCAGGGGTATAGGCTATATCAAAATCGTAGGATGCCAAGAATTCCATCCACCTCTGCTGCCTCAAGTTCAGATCCTTCTGCGAAAAGAGATACTTCAAAGACTTATGATCAGTATATAGCTCAAATCTCTCTCCCAGAAGATAATGACGCCAAGCCTTGAGCGCATATACTATCGCTGCCAGCTCTAGATCGTGAACAGGATAATTCTTCTCATGCACCTTGAGTTGTCTGCCACCAAAGCATATAACTCTGCCTTCTTGCATCAGAACGGCGCCCAACCCCGTGCCACAAGCATCGGTGTATACGGTAAACATCTTACCACCATCGGGTAAAGCCAAAACAGGTGCTGAGGTAAGGGCTCTCTTGAGTCTCTGAAAAGCAAACTCACAATCCATATCCCAAGCAAAAACTAAGTTTTTCTTCGTCAACTTAGTCAGAGGAGCGGATATCTTCGCGAAGTCCTTAATGAACTTCCGGTAAAAACCTGCAAGACCAAGAAAACTTCTCACTTCGGTTGCATTCCTTGGAGTCTTCCAATCCTGAACAGCCACTACTTTAGCGGGATCCACCGCCAAGCCTTGCTTAGATACTATATGCCCAAGGAACCGAACTTCCCTTCTCCAAAAGTGACACTTGGAGAACTTGGCCTTCAACTGATGCGCCCTAAGCGTATCCATCACTTGCACAAGATGCCTCGCGTGTTCTTCTTCATCTTTGGAGAAGATCAGAATATCATCTACGAAGACCACGACAAACTTATTCAAGAACTCTCGGAACACCCTACTCATTAAGTCCACAAAATACGCGGGTGCATTCGTCAACCCAAACGGCATCACAAGCCATTCGAAAAATCCATCTGGAGTTCTGAATGCAGTCTTGTCTATACTATCTTCAGCCACTCTGAGCTGATGAAATCCAGTAGCAAGATCAAGTTGAGAGAAGACAGAAGCACCAACCAGCTGGTCAAAAAGATCATCAATCCTCGGTAACGGGTGTCTGTTCTTCTTAGTCAGCTTATTCAACTCTCTATAGTCCACACAGAGCCGAAGAGAACCATCTGCCTTAGTAGCAAAAACCACAGGCGCTCCCCATTCGGATATACTTCGTCTGATGAAGTTTTTCTCAAGCAATTCCTTCACTTGCTTGCTGAGCTCCCGTCTCTCACGCGGAGCCATGTGCCGAACGGGCAAAGAAACAGGCTTAGCATTATCCACCAGATAAATGCGAAAATCAATCTCTCGTTTAGGGGGCAACCCCTTAACTTCTTCAAAAACATCTGGATATTCTCGGACCACTCTTACAGACTGAAGAGTTTCCTCTGGCGAGTCGAGAGATTCAAGATAGCACAACATGACGGGATCCTTCGGATTGCATGAAATCTCTAAGGTGTTGCCCAGGCGAGTCACAAGCCTTACAACCCTATGCTCACAATCCAGGATGGCTCCATATCTAGACAGCCAATCCATGCCCAAGATCAATCCGTATCCCCTGAAACCAAGAACATACGCACTACACAAGAACTTTACACTAAGTATAGAGATCCTCAGATCCTCACATATCCTAGATAGATGAGCAGAACCCCCAATGGGATTCGAAACACAAACGGGATCATCCACTAAGCTAGTACTAAGGTGCAAACTATCAACAAGATCAGATGAAACAAAGCTATGTGATGCACCAGAATCAAACAAGGTACGAACTGGAAGATCGGAAATATAAACAAGGTTCTCAACAGAAACACTATCTCGCTCGGGAACTGAAGCGGCATTGAGAGCATGAACTTGCCTTCCTGAAGGTCCAGCATGCTGAGTCTGACCCTGCCCTTTCTTCTTCGGGCATTCCTTGCTAAAGTGCCCAGTCTCTCCACAAGAAAAGCATCCACCACTAAGCTTCCTTTTCTTCTTCCTGCAATCCTTAGCAAAGTGCCCAGCTATGCCACAGTAATTGCACTTTCCCTTGCCTTTGTTGTTGCCCTTCTTGTTCTTTCTCTGATTCCCCTGACTGCCTTGACCACCTTGATTGCTTTTACCCTGAGGATCATTCTTCTTTGCTTGAGCATCATCTGACTTGGCCTCTTTCTTTCCATCTCCCTGAAGTAGAGCCATATCAACTAAACTCTCAAAAGTAGCTCCATGGGGAATATGCGACATTGCCAAACCCTGCAGTGGCTCATTCAATCCCCTGGCGAATCGGAGAGCCTTCTTCTCAGGAGTGTTTACCATATCCAGACCAAAACGGGCCAGCTGATTAAATTTATTCACATACTCCTTGACAGTCATACCGCCTTGCTTTAATGAAATGAACTTCTCCATTTGTAAATTCGCCTCAGCAGTAGATAGAAACTTAGCCACAAATCTAGCCCTCAAATCGGCCCAAGCCTCAACGGGCCTCGTCCCATTGGTGACCTCCCACCAATAGGCCGCTTCGTCCTTTAAAAGCCATACTGTCAATAAGATCTTCCTCTCGTCATCAATCCCAAAGACAGCAAACAAGTCTTCAGTGTCTTTCAGCCAATTCCTAGCTTCAACAAAAGATTCCGTGCCTAGGAAATTCTTGCCTCCCATTGCCTTAAAGTCTTTACAAACTTTTGTGAACTCAACCTGAGGATGCTGAGGGGGAGGAGGGGGAAGAGGAGCCTCAGCAACTGGAGGAGGAGGAGCAGGAACTACCGGAGGAGGGACATTAGGGGGAGGATTCTCAACCACAGGAGGAGGAGTGGGAGTAGGGTTTGCGGGGCCAGCTACTGCCCTAGCTTCTAAAAGCCTCCTATACCAGAGTGGTACGTTTACTCCATCCGGGATGGCAAGATTTTCAGCCATACTGAAACGAAAGATAAGATAAGATTAGGTCAAGGGAACGAAGGATAACGCTAATGGCTTTTTGGGGATTAGCCTTAAAATAATCTAGACTTTATTTTGGAAAATACTTAGTAGGTTTTTGAAAATAGTTTTTCAAAAAGGGTTTTTTTTTTTCAAAAATTTTGTTCAATCTTGTTAACCTTGTGCTCTGATACCAAATGTAACACCCCACCTCTGCTAGGATCACTCCTTGGAATATACTAGCTTTGGAGTGGCGTTATTGTGGAGGTAAACATGCACAGAGATATCGCAAGACAGAATATATAAAAATAATTATAAGTAAAGCAGCGGTATTAGATAAAAACCCATCATCATCATCTCACAAAACCAACATAGTCAAGTACATAGTATCAAAATGTCATGATCCAAAATACAACATAAGTCTAGATACGTAGAAACAAAATACATGGTAAAACATCAGTACTAATCCCCAGAAATAAAAGATAAGCCACAGCTAGCTCAGATCCATACATGAGCTATCCAACAAGCAAGCCAAAGATCCACTAAGTAGATGTAGCCCCTCCCTGAGAACCTGTGGGGGGGGGGGGAGAAACGGAAGAAAAGAAGCGAAAGAAAACAGGTCAGTCAAAAAGACTGGTAAGCCCTACTACGATCAATCTATAAACTAATAAAGTTAACAGCATGATGGAAACTGAGGTAAACATACTGGCAATAGATAAAGGTGACATCACATAAGAAGATTAAGTTTTTGTACCACAGTGTACCAGCAAACCCACAAAACAGATATTGATCCCTTAGCCCAAACTTTGGCCCAATAACATGAAGTGACCTTAATATAAGGTCCAGCCCAACGGTCTAGTCGATCGGCTCCCTATAAACCTAACACGTCAAGTGTTGGTGTCCATACGGCCCACATGGATGTAGTTAGACTGTGCTGGGTCCACCTTCGGGTGTATCAAGCCCTAAGGTGTCAACCCCAGACACCTAAGCAATAATACATAGTCTAAGCCTACTGGTACCCGTGCCTCGAGTTTGTCCAACATCGGACTACGTGCACGTCCGTAGCCCGCCGGACCCGCACCGCTGTACCACTCAGCCGTCGCTTTGGTCGCTTACATCAGTCCAGTAATCGTGCCCCGCCCTAACCTAGCTGTAGGGTTATGGTGATACCAAACTGGGATTACTGCTGGAACAGACCACGTTGCTAGGGTTTCTAAGAGGGTTAAGTGTGGTTTTAACCCTTTACTAATCATGGATTAAATTAGTTAAGTGTAGCCACTTAACCCCATCTAATCCTCGCATCCCCATTATTGGTTAAGTATTAGTGGGCCATGACTTAACCATAATCATGAGGCATTAATTAATTAACGCACCCAACCTCTCACATTAGACATCCGTGGTTACCTGGGAAGATTTACACCACATCTAGGTCTAACCTCGGGTCTTATGGTGCAACATGACCAACTACCCACATTAGACCCCACGTTGTGGTTACCTGGGAAGATTTACACCACAACTAGGTCTAACCTCGAGTTGGCCATATCATGTTATCTAATGTCATGTCCACTTTAAAACATATTTACAAGTTAACATATACTTGGGTAGACCTAACTTAATAGGTAAATTCCCAAGGGGTAGACCTAACTTAATAGGTAAATTCCCAATCTTTTAGTTTCATGTATTTTTAAGTTTACCCAAACCCTCCCAACGTCATTATCTCGCTTACATATTCGTCATAACGCATAAGAGTATAAAAGGTAACTTGGCATAACATACATGATGAACTTCACATATCATAATAAACATGCATACATGTTAAACTTGAAGATCATGTCATAGTGAACTCGCATAAACATGCATAGCTTATTAAATATGCATAACATGGTATGGTGAACTTGCATAAACATGCATAACCCATTAAGCTTGCATAACATGGTAAGGTGAACTTGCATAAACATGCATAACCCATAAAACATATATAACATGGTAATGTGAACTTGCATAAGCATGCATAATCCATTAAACATGTAGAACATGGCATAGTAAACTCGCATAGGCATGCATCACTTATGAAAACATGTAAAACATGGCATAGTAAACTCGCATAAGCATGCATAACTTATGAAACATGTAAAACATGGCATAATGAGTTCGCATAAGCATGCATAATCAAATAAACTCACATAAATCTCAACTTTCACCACATATTAACTTTAGAGTTTGTAAAGTGAAGGTAAGAGGGCTTACAAATATAAACAAGTCACAAATCCACCAAATAAGATGAAGAAGCCCTTTGAAAACCCAAAACAAAGCTTCAAATAAAAAAACCCTTTTGCAAAATCCCAAAAACACAAACTTAGCAAATCAAACTTGCCACTTAATGAAGTATGCAAGTTATTAAGCATTCATACAACATAGAAAAGGTTGTATGATCATCATATCTTCATAGGATTTAAACTTTGAGGAAGGTGGAGGCTAGGGTTTTTAGGTGGAGGCCATTTGAGGATTCAATTTGACATAGTTTAGTTGCTAGATTGATTAATGAGGCTTTAGGGTAGGATTAGGGGTATATTTATAGGGAATTAGAGTGTTTTGAGCCCTAGGAATAACCCTAGAATAGTTTTGGCCCGTCAGATTTCGGAATTCTCTAGAACCAGGCCACACAACTAAGCCCAAACCAAAATGGTGCGCCAGGCAGATTTGCCTGGCTACCCCCTGTCGACAGGGCTGTCGACAGGGCTGTCGACTCCCTAGGGGCCCTGTCGACATGCCTGTCGACATGCGGGTCCTGGCGGGAGTTTTCCCGCCTGACGCCAATTAGCCCTAATCCTTGTTGTTAATTTGAAATTTAAATCTGTTTTCAACATGGAATTTTCTGAAAACTTCAATGGGCCTTAACTGGGTCATACGGACTCCGATTTTCGAAAACTCGGACTCTATTTCGCGTATTTTTCCGAGACGAACGCAATGGCACAGCCCGTTTCCCTTGATTCATATTTGTAAATTAAATTCTGCCTCGATTTATGTTATTACAGGTTATTGAAAATACGGGTTGTTACACTTATCAACGGGTTTTAGACTTCCAAGCTTACAGATTACTTAATTTATAATTAAGTATAATATATTTTCCCCTTTTTTCTTAACTATTTTCAGGTTTTCATCTTAATTTACAATTAAGTGTCCCTTAACTTAGTTCACCAATTATCCGCTTCTCTTACTAACTTATTATAACCTAAGTTATATTCCCCACTTGTCCCCAGGACAAGTTTACCTATTATACAACATTTTCATTAACATTACCTATTAATAATAGGTGATTATCATTTCTTCAAGTTACGCTTACCCTAAAGGTGACTTTAATTTCATAACTTTATTATTTCTTCCGGTTATGTATACTACTAGGTATCTTTAATTACATAACCTTATTGGGCTAAGTTTGCTGGCCTATATTTAAATTTTAGACACCCCCTCAGATTTGCTTAGCCCACCCATTGTCCAACCAATTTTACTTAACCTTGACTTTAGTTCATATTCATACAATCCCTATTTATTAGATTAGGTTAATTAGTCCAATTCATTTCCATGTCCATTTATGGTTTATAATGGGCTAGACCTCCCACATTAGGCCTTCAACTTGTGGATGCTGGATATGATGGTCGGGTTCGGGCAGACTTCTTCCACAAGTTGGGTCGAATCTCATGTAATATCCCGTCTCGTATTTGCACACTTATACCTCTCACATTAGGTTCAACATTAGTGGCTGCTTGATATGCCGGTCGGGTCCGGGAAGACATCCACCACTAATGCAACTGTAACAACCCGAATTTTAATAACGTGTTAAAACCATAAATCAAGGCAGATTTAATTTGTAAAATAAGAATCAAGGGAAATGGGTTATGCCATTGCATTCGTCTCGAAATTTTACATGAAATAGAGTCTGAGTTTTCGAAAATTGGAGTCCGGATGAAGAAGATATGTCTTGTAGAAGATTCAGCAGATTTTAGGCAGCACAGGACCAGGCAGGCTGACCTGAGGGTCGACCTGGGGGCCAGGTCGACAATGTGGTCGACCTACCCCCCCCCTGGTCGACCACGTGGTCGACCTCCCCTCCTTACAGGTCGACCTGGTCAGCCTGTTTTGACCCAGAGCCCATTTTTGAAGCCTAAGACATGTTTTGATGGTCCGGATTGATTCTAGGGTTATTCTAAGGGCTAAACTAGTTGCTAGCCCTATAAATACATCCTAAGACCTAGCCTAATTCACGCAAATCATTCTTACCCTGCTATGCTGCTAATTAACCTCTTGAACCATGGTCGCCGCCTCCAAATTAAAGCTTAAGCATTCAAACTCGATTCAAATCAAAGATCAACGCTTCCATAACAATTCAAGAGAATAGATCAGCGACACCGCAACGTTCTACAACAAATTTCTAGACATGACTTATGCATCTAAATTTCTTAGAACACAATCCGGAAGTTCCAGTTACTTTTAGATAAAAACAATAAATCTAATATGGGTATGTTATAAATTGGAATTGATTTATGTATGATTCATATCTATTCTTGTTTTCTTCTTGGATCTTTACTATTGGGAATATTTCCTACGGCGTTGAAACTATTGTTAATGGCCTAAGACTAAGACGGTGAACATATGATTATGCCTATGCCTATGACTATGAACATAAGACTGCGCCTATGAATGTGAACATAAGACTATGCCTATGCCTATGACTGTGAACATAAGACTATGCCTATGCCTAAGACTATGAACATAAGACTATGCCTATGCCTATGACGGTGAACATAAGACTATTGCCTATGACTATGACAAGGACAATTATGACTAATCACCTATGATTTATGACCATGAGGTTATTGCCTAGAATTATGACTATGAAATTGGATCTAAGCTTGATTTTCTATTCAGACCTATTTTCTTTATTTGTCTTGATTTTGGGGATTTTTCTATTTAAGTTAGATCTATCCGTGTTCTTGAATCTAGATTGTTATTCATACCTGTTCATGTTCATAATGTTATGCCTGCGATGTTTTAATCAATTAATTCAGTTAGGTCATGCCTTCGAAATAAATTGATAACAGAGCAATGTTTATTATGTTGATCTATGCCTGTGTTTCTATTCTATCATCATGTTGAATTGGGAATTAATGAATAAGTCTATTCATATGTATATGAACTTGGAGTATAACCCGTTATGACAAGTTGTGTAGTTTATCATGTTATGCAAGTTTTAGGTTGTGAAATCATATCACATATGTGATCAAACGTTAGATCTACATGTTTATGTATATATGTTAAACCTATGTCATATTTCAAGTTCACACTTATTCATATGTTTGTGATTGTTAGACCCAAAAGTGGTTCTAACACCCAAATTGATCTAAAACAAGATAAAATGAGATAAAAATAGAAACGAACACGCAGGATTTATAGTGGTTCGGCGAACAAATGCCTACGTCCACTTATCTTTCACTATATTCAATAATTCAGTTGCAAATACAAAGTAATTCTCTCTCATAATTCACTTTTGTTCACTCAATTGACTAAAACAAGAAATGAAAGATGGTTTGGATTTTCCGGGAGTAATGGAGTTCGGATGATGGAGGTGATTGAATTCTCTAAGTGCCGAAAAAAAGATCCTTTTCTTTGTCTCCAGTCGGGGTATTTATAGGTGTGAATTTGCCTGAGATTCAATCCGGGTCGGACCACGTGTTATCCATCGCAATCTCTTCGGGTTCGGATGAACTATCAAGCTGACAACACATCAAAGAGATGAACGTTAGGGGTAGGAATTAGTCACAGCCGGTCCGGTTCTCCAGGCGATTTTACAGGAGATTAATCATGGATCATGGGTGCGGGTCGGAGACATGCAGGTAAGGGGTTCGGATCGGGATATCCGATCCGAACTGGATTGGTTTGGGCGTCTTTCCTTCTCTGACCTATTCCGCTCCGCTCCAGTGTTGTGGCAAGCAGATGGCCTTCCGATCCGTTCGAGATTTAGTTGCCTTCCGATCCGATTGGATATGCCTCACCAATCTATCTAGTAAGAGATCACCGATCCGATCAGGGAATTCTATCCGATCCGAACATGATTCAACCCGATCCGAACAGCTGCAGCTCTCAATCTGAATTGTAGTGTTTTCCTTCAATCCGAACCGAAGCCTTATAATTAAAAATATCATTCAATGTTTGGTTTCTTGACTTTGTGTTGCCTAGTTCACAAAGTAGGCTAACATTCTGCCCCCTCAAAGGATGCTTCTGTTGTATACGAAGCGTGCTTTGACGTCATTCGAGATGCTAGTCCTTGAATCGGAACGGTCAGGAGAAATGCACAGACTTCTATTCGGTTCGGTGTCTGACTCGAGCACATTTTCTTCATTTCTGAACAAGTTTAGGAATTTTTATCGACACATAGTGCTTCTCTCGGGTATGCTCTTCCTTTATCCTTCTTCTTTTCAATTCGAGTCGGAGGATAAAATAACGTGCGAAATTTGCTCGGTTCGGATTCCGATCCGAAGCGCTTTCGTGGGTTTGGCTCTTTGACATTGGGCCTTCAGGCAGAGTTGTGCTTCTGGGCCTTCACTCCGGTCCGAGCGGGTGAGAAAGAATAGGAATACGAGGAGTCAACATTACCCCTTATATAAACTCACCACCGTCTTCTTTCTTTTCTTCTTCTTTTCCACCACCGCTTCCAAACCTAGCATTAAAAACTTTAAAAAACTCGAATATTCTGAAACCGCTCCTTGTAGATTTCTCAAATCGAACATATAGGTAGCTTTTTAATCTCGAATAACTTCATTGTAACCGTACTTGATTTCAATTTGCGGTCGATTGGGACGGTTTAGCCACGGGGCTTTGCTTGAACTCCACGTCGTTACTGTGGTGGATCCGCCATCGCTTCGAGGCGTTGCGAGGTTGGAGTGGGCAAATATTTGTCCTCAACGGTAGCCTTGGCGATAGAACAAATTTGTTTGCGAGTAGAGGGGAAAGAGGAAGAAGATGAGGAGCGTGATGACAAATTGGAGCTGGTTCGGGTAGAAGACGAAGGAGCAAAAAGGAAGGAGAATGAAAGGGGATCGGTTCGGGTTTCATACTTTAGAAAGACGGGAAGGAAAGAAAATGTCGGTTCGGGTCGGAGAAGTGAATGGGATAAGCGGTTGAAATAAATGGACCGGTTGAGTGGTGTTGGTTCGGTTCGGATCAGGTCACCCGATCCGATCAGATCAGTCCTGCTTCCGAACCCATTGTTTCCCTTGTCTTGAACTGGCCTTATTTTAATGAAGCATCCGAACCGACCCTATATCTGTATTTGTGTTGAGCCAATTATCATATGCATATCCGAACCGAACCGAACGTATCAAACTTGGCACACAAAGATTACCTAACTAATTCAACTAACATTCACTCTAGACAATAACCTCGTGGACAGTTAGGATAGTGCCTTGCGAACAGAAACAAGAATTAAGAACAACTCTGACTATCACCTTTTCTTCAAAGCTTCGTCTTACATTGCTGTACCTTTATTTTGCATTTCCCATATTTGCTGCACACACTTTAGTTCACACACACACACAAAGGGGACACGGGATAATCTACTCTAATCCGTGCTATTACTTCTTCAATAGTTCCATGACAATGAGGCCCAGACGCTCTTCCCGTCTAGCTGAGAGGAAAGAAGCTCCGGAAACTTCTAGCAAAATCACTCTTGAGGATATATCTTCTTCGTCCGATCCGGAATGGGACAGTGAAGGTCCGGATTACGGAGTTGGTCATCGGGAAAGCGACGAAGCGTCTTCAGAGACTGAAGTTTCCCTGGGCTTTGAGGAGGAAGGAGGGATTGGTGACAATCGAGCACCCGATGAATTTGACTCAGCCATTATATTGGAGTCACCTCCAGATTCCGTAGAATCGACAATCGACAACGACCGACTTGTTCGAATTTGCTTGAAGTATGGAATAATGAAAAGGGACATCCTAGTGCCCTCACGCTCTGACCGTCCCCACAACCCTCCGGAAGGATATATGACGGTCACTCGACTGATGTGCATGGTCGGCGCCATCCCTCCATTCTCGCCTTTCATCGTTGATTTCTTAAGACAAATGCGGATTGCCCCCATGCAGTTGCATCCCAATTCATATGCCTATCTGCATACCTTATTCATAGCATATCGTGAAATTCTAGGCGTAGAGCCCACGTTTGATGATGTTCATTTCTTCTATAATTTCAAACATCGGACTAGAGAAACTCCATCTTTCTGTTACTTTGAATCGGTCCCAAAAAGGAAGATAATCTCTACGCCATTTAGCAGTAAAGCTGGAGATTCCAGACTAGAGTGGTTCTATATAAAGCAACAGTCTGGATGCGCTAGGAGATGGACAAAATCAAGTAAAGCATTGATTTTCTGAACCCGGACTCCATACACTTGAATCATCACTCTGACCTGTTTTCCCTTTTTTTTGTTTGCAGTCGACAATCCCAAACAGATATCAGACCAGGTGTTCTTTGATCGGATGCACCGTCTTCTTAATGGCGATCAAAAATTCTTGACAATCGACGAGGTCCTTAAAGATGAATACCTTCACTTTCATGGGCTGCTATCTGTTTTTCGCAGCATTGGACATGGGACGGTTCCATACGCGTACATTCCTCCAGTGGAGGTGGTCCCAGAGATAGGAGAGGGCTCAGGAATTCCTACCGCTTCTCTTCACACTTCACCTTCTCCATCTTCTACGCAAGATGATGAATTGGCTAATCTGTCCAAAAAGCATCGTGAAGGGTATATTGCCCCCGAGGAAACTACTTCTCTAGATAAGTCAAAATCTTCCCAAGAGTCGCCACTTCACGCTTCCGAAGGGGATGTTCCTAGCACTAATGAGCACATATTTCAGGGTTTGGGGGATCTCCCCTTACCTGAAACTATATATACTTCAGAGGATTTCAGGAAGGATCCTTTAGTCTTCACTTCTTCTGAAGAAACTACTCCCGCTAAGGCCAAAGAGCCTGCCCGCACCAGTCTAGCTTCAGACTCGGGTTGGTTGGGGGGACACACACCACTTAGGATGCACTTTACACCACAGCATTAGCATTCATTGCACTTCTTTCTCCATGAATCCATTGATTCTAAATTTCGCTTATCTTATCGTGCAGGTACAATGTCTCGGTCCTATTATGATATAAGAAAGCTTCGTCGCAGCATGTCCAATCCTCCTCAGGATGCCGAGTATGATCGCCGGGATGATCGTGGTAGGGAGGAAAGAAGACCTTATGATCCCTATCGATCTCGGCCCTCACGCTCTCGCTCACCAGTTCGACCGGAACAAGAAAAATACAAGAGCTATCAAGGTCGTAGGGAGGAGGATAGACCACCATCCAAGGATTCCACTTCCTCCCATGAAAAACGGAGTAGAGAGAAAACTCCTCCAAAGGAAACCGGGTCTCGAAGTAAGCAAAAGGTCCCTGCTACTAAACGACCTAGGACAGACAAGGGTTCTACAGAATCTTCTTCAGGAAGGGACACTGAATTAACAATCCTCGCTCCTCCTCCTCCAGATGCGGGTACTGCAGTAAGGCTGGCATATTTAAAGGAGCAATTTCCCGAGCACTACTTCGAGACTCTGACCTTTCTACCTACCCTTGAACCTATTTCTTCTAATTGGGCAGATGAGGCCAAGGCAAAAATTGATTTGGTAGAAAAACAATATTCCGAGATGTTCAAGTATTCACGCAATCTTTCTAGAATCGTCCGCACTCTAATGACAAATGCTGACTCAATGCAAAAGACCGCGGAGGAGGATGCTAAGGCCTTAAAGACCTTAGGAAAAGACTTAGAAGACACTCAAGCTCAACTAGCTGTTGCTCAAAAGAACGCTTCTAATTTCAAACAACAGTTTGAGGACATGCAAAAGCGTTATCATGACTTGCTTGAGTCCCATACTCAGGAGCGCTCTGAACTAAAAAAGCAGGCTGACGAGGCCAAATCAGAGGCTGCTAAGACACGCCTCGCTTACGCTGAGCTTGAACGGAAAAACGCCGAGTTAGCAAAAAGGAGTGCTGAATTAGAAAAGAAGAATGCTGACTTGGCTTCGAAGCTGTTGGAGGCAGAAAACAGGGCTGCTCTGGCTGAGGGCAATGTGGAATGTGCTATTAAATCTGCGGAGGAAGCCCGCAAGCAATTATCTGAGGCGGAGGTTGAGATTCAAAGTTTCGGCGAATTAATGATTGAATTCTTCGCACATATTATTCGTCGTCGAAACATTTCTTGGATCGAGGACTATCCATCCACTCTGGTTCAAGTATGGAATCAAATCGTTGAGTGGGAAAAAGAAGAACTTAAGGTCGATTCCCTCGATGAAGATAAGCTGATGGAGAAATACTTGAGAGACGATGAACCAGAGCGCCTAGCTGAAGGGCGCCGCCTAATTGCTGAGACCATGGAAGAAGAGAGGCGGAAATCTAAACAGAAAACTATTCCCGAAGCTGGCTCCTCTTCTTCTGCTCCTACAACTCCCGAAGTAGAAGGGTATGATCCCGAAAACCCGGGAATTTCCCGGACAACTTTGCTATCTCCCATTCCTGAAATAACTCCTGAGGTAGTAGTCACCCCCGCTGAAAAGTCTTCAGAAGGTATTCCTATCTTTTCTCCTCAATTCGCCAAGGCTACTACTACCTTTGGCTACGTGATTGAACGTTCGATGAGAAATCCTTTACTTTCGCCTGAGTTGATAACCGATGTTTCTCATTATGTAGGTGTTGAATCATTCGCAAAAACAGATGTAGCTCAAGGAGCTACCGCTGGGACAAAGCCCGCAGATGGGGCCAAAAAAGGGGAAGACAAGGCTGTTTTCATAGACTTGGGAGAAGGAAATGAACCAACTAAGGTCACCACTCCCCATGATGAAGAAATGATCGCAGCTTTAAAATGCGACGGAGGAGGCGAGGGGCATGATGAGGAACCGGAGGTTGCAATAACTGGGGAGTCGAAAAGCGCCGATGACGTTACCTTGGCGGCCATGAAGGCTGATCAAGACAAGCGCTTGCAATTAAAGGCCGAAGAACTAGACCCTGAGGCCCTTAAGCCCCTCGCAGTTGTGGATGCAGCTTCAAGGTTAGTTGCTAAGCTCTCAACTAGATCTATTACCGAAGAACTTGCTAAAAAATCTTCTCCTGATTCCAGTGTCCCGCCCTCCGGGAAGAAGTCAACTGGCTCCAGCACCGCATCTTCAGGAAAAAAGAAATCGAAACGAATCTTGACTGAAGCCGAGAAGGAAGCAAAGGATGCGGAAAAAGCTGCCAAAAAATCGAAGGCTCATTCCAAACCCAAATAGTGGGTTCCCCTGCATCTTTTTAGCATTTTTGTGAACCAATAACTGCTGCTACACAAGCAGCTCCTGCACTTTCTTCTTTAGTTATTTCCCTGTACAAATTCATTCATTTGTAAATAAAAATAATTCACTTTTTGCCATGTTTATTTGTTAGCAGTTCTGCACTTATGTAAAAATGCATGTCTATAGTTATGAAACAAAGTTGTGGAGGGGGGAAATATGTGTATGCATATGTGTCCCCGGTCAATTTTCCATAAGTTATTCAATGCTTAACCATGCAATCTGAATGCTCCCAATTCTCTAATGGGATAGCATTTCCTGTGTCGTCAATACCTGTTGTTTTTCCCGGCATTTCTTTTATACTCTCTCTCTTTCTCTTGAGAGTTAGAGTTCGAGCTTAGTCATCTATTCATTCCCCGGTCTCTCAACGGGAAAAGATTTCTGTCTCGGCGCTCGGTCGGAGACGCCTTTATACTCCCTTTCTCTCTGGAAAGTTAGAGTTAAGAATAGAATTTCTTTTTCAGCGCTCAGTCGGAGACGCCTTTATACTTTCTCTCTTTCTCTGGAGAGTTAGAGTTAAGAATAGAATTTCTTTTTCAGCGCTCAGTCGGAGACGCTTTTATACTCTCTCTCTTTCTCTGGAGAGTTAGAGTTAAGAATGTCGTTTTCTCATTCTTTTACGTCTTATTGCACAAATAATCATTGTGCTTCTTTTTATGTCCAAACTGTTTTCAACCTTTTTAAGGCTCTGAGTTATCCTGTATTTTATAATCACAACAGAACAACTAATGAATGTAAATGCATAAAAGTAAATAACACACAATATTTTTATAGTGGTTCAGCTAAGTCGTAGCCTACATCCACTTTATAGTCCTTTATTCATATCATCAGATTTTCCCAAGGCAAGGCATGTCTTGTTACGGAATTCACAGAAAAAATAACAAAGAGTATAGCATTTCTAATCCAAATATAGCATAAAGTGTTGGGCATTCCATGCTCGAGGAACTTCTTCGCCATCTACGGTCGTTAACTTGAAGGTTCCTTTTTCAAGTTTCCGTTGGATGACAAAGGGTCCTTCCCATTTTGGGCCGAGGTGAGGAAGGGATGGAAAAACTCTCTTTAGCACCAAATCTCCTAGTTCAAAAGTTCTGAGGCGAACTTTTTTGTCATAATAGCGTGCCATCTGACGCCGATGTCTTGCTGCACGCAAGTCTGCTTCGTCCCTTTTCTCTTCGACTTCATCAAGAGACTCAAGTAAAAGCGCCTGATTCGTCATCGGGTCATAATACGTCACCCTGTGGGAAGGAACTTCCAGTTCAACTGGAATTACTGCTTCTGAGCCAAAGGAGAGAGAGAAAGGGGTATGACCGGTAGCCGTTTTAAACGTTGTTCGATATGCCCACAAAGCTAGGGGCAATTCATCAACCCATTTTGCTTTTGCACGCTCTAATCGCTTCTTGAGGATGGATTTTATTACCTTGTTTATTGCCTCTACTTGCCCATTCGATTGTGGATATGCAACTGCAGTATATCGTTTGTCTATCTTGTATTTTTGGCAAAAATTTCTGAATTTAGTGCTATCAAATTGGGTCCCGTTGTCAGTAATAATCGTCCTTGGGATCCCGAATCGGCATATAATATTTCTGACCACAAAACTTATCACCTTTCTCGTGGTGATCTTAGTCAAGGGCTCAGCTTCCACCCACTTTGTGAAATAATCCACGGCCACTATTGCATACTTAGCTCCTCCTTTAGCAATCGGTAAAACTCCAATGATATCAATTCCCCATGTGGCAAATGGCCAAGGACTCACCATCGATTTAAGATGGGTTGACGGTGCCCTGGGGATTTTGGCGAATCTCTGGCATTTATCGCAGCGTCGTGAATAATCAGCCCCATCTTTGTTGATCGTAGGCCAGAAGTATCCGAACCGCAATATTTTCTTTGCTAAAGTTTGACCTCCTGTATGATCTCCACACTCACCTTCGTGGACTTCTCTTAGTACACGCTTGATGTCGTCGTGTGCGATACATCGTAACAGGGGCATAGAAAATCCTTGTCTATAGAGAGTATCGTCTTGTATAACATATCGGGTTGCTTTGCGAACTACAGCTCTTTTCTCACTCTTCTTTGATGGGAGTGTCCCATTCTTAAGAAAATTCTTAATTGGAGTCATCCATGACTCCTTCTCTGGTTCCGCTTCAAGAGCGAATTCAATTTCCATGGACTCAAAGCTTGGCGACTCCAACGTTTCAATTGGAATTACCTCAGTCCCTTCTGGATTGTCAGAACTAGCCAGTTTTGCCAGTCTATCCGCTTTCTGGTTTTCAACTCTGGGAATATGTGTTATGTTGTACCGCTCTAAGCTATTCAATAGCTCTTTCACTTTCTTGAGGTAGGCGATAAGTCGAGGTCCTCGAGCCGCGAACTCCTCTCGCACTTGACAAACTACAATCTTAGAGTCACAAAATATGTCCATCATTTTTACTCCGAGGTCTTTAGCAAGTTTCAGCCCGGCAATCAGGGCTTCATACTCAGAGTCATTGTTAGTTGCCGAGAATTCTAATCGCAGGGCGTAATATAACGACCGTCCCTCGGGAGTGACTAAGACAATTCCAGCTCCGGACCTTCGGTCATTTTTAGCTCCGTCGGTATATAATTTCCACGGATTCATCTCTAGTTCTTCCTCAGATTTGACCATTCGGTCATTGATTATTTCCTCCTCTGGAATAGTGAACTCCGCAATAAAGTCTGCTAGAGCTTGCCCCCTGATTGACTTTCGTGGTTGAAAATTCAAATCAAACTGGCTTAGTTCTATGTTCCATTTGATCAACCTTCCCGATGCTTCGGGTCTCTGTAACACCTGTCTTAACGGCTGGTCGCTGTATATGGTTATTGGATGGGCTTGGAAGTAGTGACGAAGTTTTCGGGATGCGAGGAGGCTGTAAGCAAGCTTCTCAATCTTTGGGTAGTTGCGCTCTGCCGCTGCTGATTTCTTACTCACATAGTACACTGGCCTTTGTACTTTGTCTTCTTCTCGAACCAGGGCTGTGCTAACAGCGTGAGCCGAGACTGCTAGATAAACAAATAATTCTTCGTGATCTACGGGCTTTGATAAGATTGGTGGTTTCTCTAACAGCTCTAACAGATTTTGAAAAGCCTCAACACAATCGGGAGTCCACTGGAAGTTCTTCTTTCCCCTTTTTATCAAATCAAAAAACGGAACACACTTATCTGTGGCTTTGGAGATGAATCTACTCAATGCCGCTACTTTCCCTGCCAGACTTTGGACGTCTTTAATTCTCCTCGGTTCTTCGATGTTTCTAATCGCTGCTATCTGGCTAGGGTTGATTTCAATTCCTCGGGAACTCACAATGAAGCCAAGGAACTTCCCCGATGCCACTCCAAACGAACATTTTAAAGGGTTCAGTTTCATACGGTATTTCCGCAAGATACCAAACATTTCCGCTAAGTCTTGCGTATGGCTGGAAGACTGTTTTGATTTAACAAGCATATCATCCACATAAACTTCCATAGTTTTTCCTATTTGATCATAAAACATTCTATTTACCAAGCGCTGATAAGTAGCTCCAGCGTTTTTTAACCCGAATGGCATTACAACATAACAATATAGCCCCAAATTCGTAATGAAACTCGTATGTTCTTGGTCTGGTACATGCATAGGAATTTGGTTGTATCCAGAGTATGCGTCCATGAAAGAAAGAAGTTCATGACCTGCTGTCGAGTCTACAAGCTGGTCAATCCTGGGAAGTGGGAAACTATCTTTTGGGCAAGCTTTATTTAAATCTGAAAAGTCAATACAAGTTCGCCACTTTCCGTTTGGCTTCTTTACCAAAACGGGATTCGATATCCAGTCGGGATAAGTCGAATCTCGAATAAATCCATTTTGCTTCAATTTCTCTACTTCCTCTTTGAGAGCAGCTGACCTCTCTGGGCCCAGCATGCGTCTCTTTTGCTTCACAGGCGGATGCTTCGGATTTACATTCAATTTGTGACTGATAATGGAAGGTGATATCCCACACATGTCAGCATGGGTCCAGGTGAACACATCTAAGTTTGCCTTCAAGAAGTCCGTCAGTTCTTCTGCACGACGTGGATCCAGTTGAGAACCAATCTTCAAAACTTTCATCGGATCAGCTTTATCAATGGGAATTTCCACTGTCGCTTCATTAGGAGTTGCATTCCTAGCCTCTGGTTCCTCGTCTTTTCTAGGATCCAGGTCTTCAGGTGTTCCTTTGGGCAACTCCTTTGGGGTCAATTTCTTTAATTGCTATGCCGAGTCCCCCTTTGAGGGAGACGAGGCATCCTTACTTTCAGCATTAACTCCTTTCATCAACATCTTCAGTTCGGCCACATAGCAGGCCCGTCCAGAAACCTGATCCCCTCTTATTACTCCAGTCCCGGCTTCGGTTGGGAACTTTAGTAATAAGCACCAAGGGGCGATACAAACTCGAAATTCAGCGAGGGCAGGTCTCCCTAAAAATGCGTTATATGGCGAATCTACGTCCAATACTACGAACTGAAGCATTCTCACTCTTCTACGTTCTCCTTGCCCTAGGGTCACGGGCAACTCTATATATCCCATGGGAGCTGTCGTCGCTCCGTTGAAGCCTCTAATCCATCCTTCACAAGGTTTCAGATCTTCGGGCTCAAGCTTCATCTGATCAAATGACTTCTTGAACAAAATATTAACGGAACTTCCGTTGTCTACTAATACCTTATGGACCAAGGCCGGCCCAATGGTGGTAGTAATAACCAACGGATCATTGGTCGGAGATTGTATCCCCGTGTTGTCTCGGCTGCGAAATACCACGTCGTCGAACATGGTTTTTTGTTGTTTTACAGGGGTGACATCTTCCAAGTCGTCACCTTCATTCACATCTAGATGCTTGGCAGCATTCACATATTGGTCCATTGACCTAAAACTTCGGATTGCCGGGTGAGGTCCGCCTACTATGGAGTTGATAACAATCCCTTTACCTTTCTGCTGCGCGGTAGGCTTAGGAGCAGGTAGGATCTGTTTTGGAGCCTCCTCTCCTTGCCCCCTGTCCCTCGGTGCAACCTTGTACTCATCCAACTTTCCTTCACGCAGCAGCTTTTCAATTACATCCCTCAAATGCCGACATTCATTGGTCGAATGTCCATGTGTTCCGTGAAACAAGCAAAATTTCCCTGTCGCCATTTCTTTCTCGGTCGAATCACGAGGTGGCGGTCTTTTGTACTGCAACACATTGTACGTATCCAGATAAATATTTTCCAGGGTGTCATTCAATGGTGTATAGTTCTCGTAGTTCTGGAATCGGGGCCTCTTGTTAGGGTCACTTCCCCTATTTCTGTTTCTTCTGTTACCGTTCGAATTACGGTTACTGTTGTTTCCCCCATTTCCAGTATTGCTGTTTCCACCCTTGTTTCCTACATTTACTTCAACCTTGCCAGAACTTTCCCCAGACTGCTTCACGGCAATATTACTCTGCACATTCTCCTTTGAAGCCGTCTCAGACTTTCTCTTTCGGTTTGCCCTGGCCTCCTCTCGTCTTAGATAAATATCGGCTTTTTCGTAGAATATCGCCCTTGTGGGGGGTGTTTTCCCAGAAATGTAGTCTCCAAACTCGGATTCAGGATCGACTCCTTCCTTCAATGCCATCAGAATAGTGGGTTCGTGCGGGTCACTGACCTCAGTTACGGCTTGGTTAAAACGATCAAGATATGCCCTTAAAGATTCTCCTGGTGCCTGTTTGATTCTTGACAATTCAATAACACTCTTGGACTTTCGGGCATGTAGTCGGAACTGGTTCATGAAACGCTCGCTTAGTTCTTTGTAATTAGAAATCGAGCGAGGAGGAAGTCGGGTAAACCAGAACAATGCCACATCTTCTAGGTAGATTGGAAGGCTTTGCACTTCACTTCATCAGGGGCAGCAGCGGCGTTCATAAGCCACGAATACCGCATCAAATGCTGTCCCGGATCAGTCCTTCCGTTATATTTGTCCATCTGTGGCAAGTTAAAGCGTCGGGGAAACTGGAAGTCGAGGATATCGTCGGTGAACGGAGTATGGCTTCGTTCAATGCCATAGTCTTCATTTGTATAATTCCGGCTCTCGGACATAATTCGGCGAACCATTGCCTGTACATCAGCACTAGTTAGGGGCTGCTCAGGTTCTCTGGCCCCAGTATCCAAGTCCCTTCTGGGCACTTGCTCCGGAGATGCCCTTCTTCTTCGAGCTGCCTCTGCTCGATTCCGTTCCCTGTGTTCCCGGTCGATCTCGGGAAGAGGGGACTGGAGTCTTTGCCCCCGAGTGGGGCCATCGTTTCCTAATGCTCGTGCGATATCCTCGCGAGATCCCAAAGATCCAAATGTCAGCTGCTCCACGTTCTGAGGTCGTTCGAGTGGCCTTCGTTCGCGGGGCCTCTCTTCCTTGGAAGATGAAGATTGATCTACGGGTGTGTGACGAACCGGTGATGGAGTTCTCTGTCGACGAAGCTCATTGATCTCCCGACTCATGAGCCTCATATTTTCCTGCATCATGAGATTAGTGCGCTCATGAACTCTCATAGCTTCCCTTGTGCTCTCAAGCATGTCAAGCAAGCGTGAAAAATCTCCTTGAGTGATGGGCGCAGATGGATTGACCTGATCTCCAACCCTGGCAGCTGGAATTGGAGCATTCGTAGGGACTCGAGTAGAGGTTCCAGCTTCACCAAGCATCGGGTCGGATCGGAGGTAGGAGGTCGGGTCGGATCGGAGCTGGGGTGCCTGGTCGGATCGGTGCGCAGCGAGCAGCTCGGGTCGATTCAGATTGGGGGAGTGCACTGCTTCAGAGTCTCCTACCCGGATCGGATCGGAGCTCTCCCCCTGCTGGCGGCTCGGATTTCCTGCATTGATTCTTCCTGCTGCTGAACTCTGCCCCCGAGACCTTGTTACAACAGCGCGTTGCTGATCTTCGCCAGCTCCATTTCCTTGAACAAACTGAACTTCCTTGCCTTTTCCTTTGGCCATGAGTCTTTGACAATTACTTCAACGAATGTAAGAAAACGGAGAAACTTAAGGATTCACTTCTTTGAACTCAACGGTCCAAAAAGTAGAAAGAGATCCCGGAAAATAAAGAATTTAGATGAGGATTCTCAGTGAAAGCACCAAAATGTTAGACCCAAAAGTGGTTCTAACACCCAAATTGATCTAAAACAAGATAAAATGAGATAAAAATAGAAACGAACACGCAGGATTTATAGTGGTTCGGCGAACAAATGCCTACGTCCACTTATCTTTCACTATATTCAATAATTCAGTTGCAAATACAAAGTAATTCTCTCTCACAATTCACTTTTGTTCACTCAATTGACTAAAACAAGAAATGAAAGATGGTTTGGATTTTCAGGGAGTAATGGAGTTCGGATGATGGAGGTGATTGAATTCTCTAAGTGCCGAAAAAAGATCCTTTTCTTTGTCTCCAGTCGGGGTATTTATAGGTGTGAATTTGCCTGAGATTCAATCCGGGTCGGACCACGTGTTATCCATCGCACTCTCTTCGGGTTCGGATGAACTATCAAGCTGACAACACATCAAAGAGATGAACGTTAGGGGTAGGAATTAGTCACAGCCGGTCCGGTTCTCCAGGCGATTTTACAGGAGATTAATCATGGATCATGGGTGCGGGTCGGAGACATGCAGGTAAGGGGTTCGGATCGGGATATCCGATCCGAACCGGATTGGTTTGGGCTTCTTTCCTTCTCTGACCTATTCCGCTCCGCTCCAGTGTTGTGGCAAGCAGATGGCCTTCCGATCCGTTCGAGATTTAGTTGCCTTCCGATCCGATTGGATATGCCTCACCAATCTATCTAGTAAGAGATCACCGATCCGATCAGGGAATTCTATCCGATCCGAACAGGATTCAACCCGATCCGAACAGCTGCAGCTCTCAATCTGAATTGTAGTGTTTTCCTTCAATCCGAACCGAAGCCTTATAATTAAAAATATCATTCAATGTTTGGTTTCTTGACTTTGTGTTGCCTAGTTCACAAAGTAGGCTAACAGTGATTGATTTGCAAGTTCATATATATGTAAGTTGATTTAGTCTATGTTGCAAATTAACATATATGTATGTTGGTTCAGTCTACGCTGCAAGATCACACCTATGATATTCATGTTGATTATTTTGCAAGTTCACACCTATGATGTTCATATTGACAATGCCGATGATGCCAAGTTTACGCCTATGTCATGCTTATGTTAATGAATTGTGTTATGCCAATTTTGTGTACGTTAAATTAGGCTAAGTTTTTAGCCTAATATTATATGTCAAAAACCATGCGAACGGAAAATTAGGCTAAGATTCTTAGCCTAATATTTAGACGGGGTATCGTTGGGAAAAATTGGTAATTATAGGAAACTTGACATGAAACATGCTTTGAAAACTTGACACGAACTTGACATGAATCTTGAACATGGACATGACACTAGAAGGAACATGAAAATGACCAACTCGAAGTTGGGTTGAGTTGGAGTGTAATTATGCCCGGAACAGCCCGGCAAATCCAGTTACTGCAAACAACAGGATCCAATGTGGGTAGTTGGTCATATCGCGCTTGAAACCTAAGGTCAGACTGAGTTGTGGTGTAATTCTGCCCGGAACCGCCCGACATATCCAGTGACCACAACAACAGGTCTGATGTGAGAGTTTGGGGTGCATTAATGAATTAATGCCACATGATAGGGTTAAGTTATGAACATGAAAGACAATACTTAACCAACTTGACACATGAACTTGAACGGTGACACTTAGTCAAATTTGACATGACACGTAGGCGGGTTAAGTCACGAACTTGAATGACAACACTTAACCAACTTGACATGCTAGACTGATAGGGGTTAAGTCACGAATTTAAATAACAACACTTAACCTATTGGACGGAAACCCTAGTTACGCGGTCCATTTCAGCAATAACCCACTAGATGTATCATGGTACCCTGGAACTAGGCAGGGTGGGGCACGATTACTGGGCTGATTGTAAGCTACCAAAATGACGGCTGTGTTGGTGTGCGAGTGTAGGTTCAGGCGGGCTATGGTCGTGCATGTGGTCCGGAGTTGAAAAAGCAGGCATTGAGCATCAGTAGGTTTATCTGTGCATTCTTGATTCGTGTCGGTGGCTGGCACCCTAGGGCTTGATACACGCTATGGTAGACCTAGCACAGGTGACTACATTCGTGAAAGGGTCGTATGACACAGACACATGATGAGCTAGAACTTGTAGGGAGCAGATCAACTAGTGGATCGTTTCGTTGGACCTAGAAATGGGTCATTTCATGATATTGGGCCAAGAAATCATTTCATGATTAATATAAGACACGGGTTTGGGATCCTAGTATAGTTGATGCAGCGAACCTTGAATACGTGTTGTTATACTTGATTTATACTTGATTTATCATGTTATCTTAGTCTATCTTGCCAATCTTGACAGCATCTTTATGGTTACTTTCAGTTTAAACATGTCATGTTACCATTATCCCTTTTTATGCTGAAAGTCACTTGGACTTACCAGTCTTTATGACTGACCCGTTTTCTTTCGCCTCGTTTTCTTTCGTTCCCCCCCCCCCTCCAAGGTTCTCAGGTAGGAAACTCTAGCACTTTGCTTGGATTTCGCTTGCTTTTGGTTCAGCTCATGTACGGTTTGATCTTGAGCTATGCTATGGCTGCATTTCCGCTATCTTTGGGGAATTAAGCTACTTTTGATGTATTAAGTTTATGCTTCTTTATTTATGCAAGACAGAATTTGTTGTAATGGAAAATAATGATCTTGGCTATTTGATGTAAAAGGTTTTGACTCTTTTTGAAAGTAATGAAATTTATCTTTTGATTCTTCCGCTGTTTTATCTGTGTTCTGTCTTGTGATATTTCTGTGTTTGTTTACCTTGATAACGCTCCTCCAAAACTAGTGCATTCCCTTTGTGAGTGACCCTAGTGGAGGTGGGGTGTTACATTTGGTATCAGAGCAGATGGTTACCAAACTGGGCAAAAGTTTTTTTAAAAAAAACCTTCTGAAATTATTTTCATAACCGTTTACAAAGAAGCATTTTTCAAGAAAAGTATTGTTTTATTTAAAGTATATTCCCCAAAAGCCATCAGCACTATCCTTTGTTTCCTTGTTTGTATCTCTTTTCCTTTCTTTTTCACCATCTGTAGTCGCTGTAGTTTTTACCTACAGCTAGTCTTCTTTCTAGCCTCTTAGACGGTTTTTCGTACGATGGACATAGTTTTTGTGAGGCTTGTTAATATGTTACATAGGAAAGGTATGAGGGATAAGAAAGAAGTTAAGGTGGATGAGTCTCAGAACAAGAAGGAAGACTTCCAGAAGGTAGACTCCGAGAAAGGAGGCAAGAACAACAACAATTATAAGGATTACAAGACACGTGAGAAAATAAAATGCCACTTCTGCGGTATTAAGCGGCATATAGCCTAGGATTGTAGAAAGAAGAAGATGAAGATGGGAGCATGCTTTCAGTGTGGTGAAACTGGAAAAATCTGCAAGAACTGTCGTAAGAAGCAAGGACAAGCCCCACAACCAGGACCTTCTTGGGGTACATCCTTAACTTCTTCTCCTAGATGCTTTGTTTTATCTTGCTTATCTCCACAATCCTATCTTGAGAAACTTAGGTAGAACCCTTTTGGATGTAAGCATGTTATTGAAACATGTTATGGTTTATGTTTGCAAATGGTTGCAAGTGGTTGCTCATGGTTGCATAACACACATTAGGCACGATATCGGCTCAGACACATTTTCATATGGCATATGCATGAGTGTTTATACTTGTTTATGGATGAAATTGAATGTGTTATCATATGGATGTTGCATATGGACGGATGTTTGTGCACACATATAGTGTTTATGTGACTAGGACTATTTGCATACATGTTGGATTCATGACACTAGACATATTTTGCATTAGGAAGATCAATCAGGCCTGATCATTTGCATTAGATAAGGAACATATACACACACTTTCTGCATATGTTCATATAGCATTAGAAATTTTTTAAGGACAATGGTTGCTTGTGAATGATGGTTGAGTAGATGGTTGATTGGATTATAGAATGCATTCTTCTTAACTTGAAGATTTCGGGGACGAAATCCTTTAAGGAGGGAAGAATGTAACAACCCGAATTTTAATAACGTGTTAAAACCATAAATCAAGGCAGAATTAATTTTTAAAATAAGAATCAAGGGAAACGGGTTACACCATTGCATTTGTCTCAAAATTTTACATGAAATAAAGTACGATTTTTCGAAAATCGGAGTCCGGATGAAGAAGTTATGGCCTGTAGAAGATTCAGTAGATTTGAAGCAGCACAGGACCAGGCAGGTCGACCTAGGGGTCGACCTGGGGGCCCGGTCGACCATGTGGTCGACCTTAGGGTCGACCTACCCCCCAGGTGACCATGTGGTCGACCTCCCCCCTTACAGGTCGACTTAGTCGGCCTGTTTTGACACAGAACCCATTTTTGAAGCCTGAGACATGTTTTGATGGTCCAGATTGATTCTAGGGTTATTTTAAGGGCTTAAACTAGTTGCTACCCATATAAATACAACCTAAGACCTAGCCTAATTCATGCAAATCATTCTTACACTGCTATGCTGCTAATTCACCTCTTGAACCATGGCCACCGCCTCCAAATTACAGCTTAAGCATTCAAGCTCGATTCAAATCAAAGATCAACTCTTCTATAACAATTCAAGAGAATAGATCAACGACACCGCGACGTTAAATGACAAATTTCTAGACATGACTTATACATCTAAATTTCTTGGACAACAATCTGTAAGTTCCAGTTACTTTTAGACAAAAACTATAAATCTAATATGGGCATGTTATAAATTGGAATTGATTTATGTATGATTCATATCTATTCTTGTTTTCTTCTTGGATCTTGACTATTGGGAATATTTCCTACGACGTTGAAACTATTGTTAATGGCCTAAGACTAAGATGGTGAACATAAGATTATGCATATGCCTATGACTATGAACATAAGACTACGCCTATTAATGTGAATAAGACTATGCCTATGCCTATGACTGTGAACATAAGACTATGCCTATGCCTTAGACTGTGAACATAAGACTATGCCTATGCCTATGACGGTGAACATAAGACTATTGCCTATGACTATGACAAGTACAATTATGACTAATCACCTATGATTCTTGAACATGAGGTTATTGCCTAGAATTATGACTATGAAATTGGATCTAAGCTTGATTTTCTATTCAGACCTATTTTCTTTATTTGTCTTAATTTTGGGGTTTTCTCTATTTAAGTTAGATATATCCGTGTTCTTGAATCTAGATTGTTATTCAAACCTTTTCATGTTCATAATGTTATGCCTGCGATGTTTTAATCAATTTATTCAGTTAGGTCATGCCTTGGAAATAAATTGATAATAGAGCAATGTTTATTACGTTGATATATGCCTGTGGTTCTATTCTATCATCATGTTGAATTGGGAATTAATGAATAAGTCTATTCATATGTATATGAACTTGGAGTATAACCCGTTATGACAAGTTGTGTAGTTTATCATGTTATGCAAGTTTTAGGTTGTGAAATCATATCACATATGTGATCAAACGTTAGATCTACATGTTTATGTATATATGTTAAACCTATGTCATATTTCAAGTTCACACTTATTCATATGTTTGTGATTGATTTGCAAGTTCACATATATGTAAGTTGATTTAGTCTATGTTGCAAATTCACATATATGTATGTTGGTTCAGTCTACGCTGCAAGATCACACCTATGATATTCATGTTGATTATTTTGCAAGTTCACACCTATGATGTTCATATTGACTATGCCGATGATGCCAAGTTTACGCTTATGTCATGCTTATGTTAATGAATTGCTTTATGCCAATTTTTTGTACGTTAAATTAGGCTAAGTTTTTAGCTTAATATTATATGTCAAAAACCATGCGGACGGAAAATTAGGCTAAGATTGTTAGCCTAATATTTAGACGGTGTAACGTTGGGAAATATTGGTAATTAAAGGAAACTTGACATGAAACCTGCCTTGAAAACTTGACACGAACTTGACATGAATCTTGAACATGGACATGACACTAGAAGGAACATGAAAATGGCCAACTCGAGGTTGGGTTGAGTTTGCAGTGTAATTCTTCCCGGAACCGCCCGGCAAATCCAGTTACTGCAAACAACAGGATCCAATGTGGGTAGTTGGTTATATCGCGCTTGAAACCTGAGGTCAGACTGAGTTGTGGTGTAATTCTGCCGGGAACCGCTCGGCATATCCAGTGACCACAACAACAGGTCTGAGTTGAGAGTTTGGGGTGCATTAATGAATTAATGCCACATGATAGGGTTAAGTTATGAACATGAAAGACAATACTTAACCAACTTGACACATGAACTTGAACGGTGACACTTAGTCAAATTTGACATGACACGTAGGCGGGTTAAGTCACGAACTTGAATGACAACACTTAACTAACTTGACATGCTAGACTTATAGGGGTTAAGTCACGAATTTAAATAACAACACTTAACCTATTGGACGGAAACCCTAGTTACGCGGTCCATTTCAGCAGTAACCCACTAGATGTATCATGGTACCCTGGAACTAGGCAAGGTGCGGCACGATTAGTGGGCTTATTGTAAGCAACCAAAATGACGGCTGTGTTGGTGCGCCAGTGTAGGTTCAGGCAGGCTATGGTCGTGCACGTGGTCCGGAGTTGAAAAAGCAGGCATTGGGCATTAGTAGGTTTATCTGTGCATTCTTGATTCGTGTCGGTGGTTGGCACCCTAGGGCTTGATACGCCCTATGGTGGACCTAGCACAGGTGACTACATTCGTGATAGGGTCGTATGACACAGTCACATGATGAGCTAGAACTTGTAGGGAGCCGATCGACTAGTGGATCATTTCATTGGACCTAGAAATCGGTCATTTCATGATATTGGGCCAAGAAATCATTTCATGATTAATATAAGACATGGGTTTGGGATCCTAGTACAGTTGATGTAGCGAACCTTGAATACGTGATGCTATACTTGATTTATCATGTTATCTTAGTCTATCTTCCCAATCTTGACAGTATCCTTATGGTTACTTTCAGTTTATACATGTCTTGTTACCTTTATCCTTTTTATGTTGAATGTCACTTGGACTTACCAGTCTTTATGACTGACCCGTTTTCTTTCGCCTCTTTTTCTTTCGTCCCCCCTCCCCCCCAGGTTGTCAGGGAGGAAACTCTAGCACTTAGCTTGGATTTTGCTTGCTTTCGGTTCAGCTCATGTACGGTTTGATCTTGAGCTATGCTATGGCTGCATTTCTGCTATCTTTGGGGAATTAAGCTACTTTTGATGTTTTAAGTTTATGCTTCTTTATTTATGCAAGACATAATTTGTTGTAATGGAAAATAATGATCTTGGCTATTTGATGTAAAAGGTTTTGACACTTTTTGAAAGTAATGAAATTTATCTTTTTATTCTTCCGCAGTTTTATCTGTGTTCTATCTTGTGACATTTTTGTATTTGTTTACCTTTATAACGCTCCTCCAAAACTAATGCATTCCCTTTGTTAGTGACCCTAGCGGATGTGGGGAGTTACAACAACCTAACCTCGTGCCTAGGCACGGTTCAGTTTTAGGCATATTTATTTTTCTTAGAATTATACTGCATTCTTTTCTTACATATTATGCCTAACATTTATCGCATGTTCTTCCCAACACATAATTTATTTTACCGTAAGGTAATATCAACCCAACATGTCTTAATCTTCCGAAATTCTTTTTTTTCTTTTTTCATTATCAAAACATGTATAATTATTCTAATTTAATTCTCACATATTTTCTTTAATATCTTAAATTAAGACCTCTAGTTATGCACTAATTAGCCCAAAATCCCCAATCATAAATTTTGTCCCAAAATTAAAGTTTCCAACCACAATACTTGTTATGTTCGCAAAATTTCATTACAAATTATGCCCAAAATTCAATATACTTCGCATGCCTTCGTACGTGTAATTATCTTCTTTTATAATAAAGATGTAGTTCTCAAATAATGTCTTATTTACCCAAAAATCTCATTTATTCCAATTCTCATATCCACAAAATGAATCTTTATAACAATATCCATGTATGTCGTAACATGTTAACTGATTGAACATAATCTTTCATTTTAGCACAATTATCCATCGCATCAATAAACTTTTCCAATACATTCATTATGAATATTAATGGTGAATTATTAAACAATAAACATACTATTATTCATAAGGGATAATTTAAACGCACTCACCCAAAGCTTTCCAAAATCTTGAATCTTAGCCTAGAGTATATTAATTGCGTACCCGAACTAAGCGCTTGGGAAGGAATATAATCCGAACTTGATCTCAAGAAAGAAATTATAGAAACTAATTCGATCTAATCTCTAACTTAACGAGTTTCTTTTGCGGAAGGTCGCTAAGCCACTACTGAGGAGGCAGTATAAACAAAGAGAAAGCGCGGGAAAAATGACAAGAAGGTATTGGAACATCCATAAAGGAGATGATTCGATACAATCTCTTTCTTGCCCAGTATATTAGCGGAGCGATAGCGAAGAAAGAAGAGAGATTCACTAGCCGTAAGGGTAAGATATTCTACAACCAGAAATCCTGTGTTCAGTGGGATACAATTGTTGATGGGAATCAGCTTGGTCTTGCATTGTTTTCTTCCTTCACGGATAATAAGCTACTACTACAGGCCCGGAACTTAAAGCAGCGTTAAGCCCTCCCGTTGGTACTATTAATAGTAGGTCTCCTCATCTGAGCTAAACCTCTCGTCTCGATGAACTGCACCAATCATTTGAATTCCTGACTGAAAAGAATGAAAAATACGTCTATTTTTTACTAAATAAACCGCGACTCCTAAAGTGAATAAAAGCAATGGCAATCGCAACCGGAATTGAACTCTTTCTAAGCTACAGAGTAAGAAAGCACAGGAAGAACAGTTCGGACAGATGTTATCTAAAAAGAGAGACCTAAAAGGATAGTCAAAAAGGGAAATCAAACCTTTCACTGTGACTTTCCTACCTCGATCTTGTCCACTTGAAACACTGGTTGCGAAGCAGAGGTAGTTTACAAATCAATTGATCAGATCTATTGCTCCATGGTTTCTCTGACTGAATTTTAGACCTAAAGAACCATGGATCTATAAATTAAACCCAACAAGAAAGGGAAAGGAAGAAGAAAAGTGTAGGAGAACTCAAAAATAGGTCAGATTCGTTAATCACCTCTCGTGCAACGTAGATCTAGGAATCTATATTGCAGATCTAAATTTTTCTCTCTCATTTTGAAGCAGAAGAATCTTAGATCTAACTTTTATTTTAAGAAAAGGTTTCGAGAGGAAGAGAAAAGGGCAGATCTTTGATTAGATCTAGGAAATAGGAGAGTGATTGCTTGAGGAAGAAGGAGCAGAGTTTCGGCGTCTCCTCTAAAAAAATTATGAGAGTGAAAGAAAACCAAGCCATCTATTTATAGGAGTGTCAGAAGAACTAGGCCCTTTGGATTTAATCTAAAACCTATCTGAACCAACCACCTCACTAAAAAGAAAAGAGCACTCTAGAATATCCCAGGGTGCGCTGTACCCATGAGCCATGCGCAGGCATAGGGGTATCGACACCTATTTTTTTATTTTTATTATTTGGAACTTATTGCACATAAATCAAAACATTCCTTTTCCTTCCTAGTTTGTTTGATTCTCTGTTCGCATGCAAGACTTGTTCTAAATTTTATTTATTTGTAACTTACCCTTGTGCGTAAGTTAAGCATTTATATGTGAACAAATATATATATTATTCTTCCTCCAATCAATTAAATGATCTACTTCTCCTTTTAACCACTGAATGCTCTTATTAAAAATAAACCACTTTAACCTTTTCACGCTGCATTGCATTGATTGCTCATTTTCCATTAATGCATTCTTCCTTTACATTTATATCCATGTGTCATTATATTATTTATACAATTTGAATTGTGTGTTCATTAATTCTTTCAATGCCACTCTTTTCTTACTTTTCTAATTAGTACACTATATTATACCATTTTTAATGCATTACATAGTAACCTCTTTCCTTCATGCATTTATTTATTCGCTTGCATTCTTATTTAACTTTTCCCTTTTTATCTTGCATGAATATTCTTATTTGTCATATACATCTTCTCTCCTGCGATAATTGCATTAGCACATTAATTTTTCTCTCTTGCATGAATTTATTGTTTTTATTGCACAATGTTCCTCATTTTAAACATTACTGTGTGCATTTGCACATCAATTCTTTCTTTACCGCTTGCATATTAAGTTATGCACTCTTTTCTATTTTGTTTTATTTTTTTCATGCATATATATGTTTTAATTATTGTATGCATAAACAATACAACCTTCCATTTATTAATTTATTCTTAATTACACATATATTCATATGCACGTAATTAATTGCATGCGTATTATTAATTTCAACATCAATATATGCACTTTTACTTGTACACTACTTAGAAAAATTGCACGGTGTTACATGACGATTTTTGGAAAATCATCAATGTAGAATGCCTATACTTTGAGAGCTATTTTTCAGAAGCTAGGTTTCCATACTGGTTTAAATGTTAATGCATGAAAAAAAAAATTAGTGTTAATGCAAACAATTCAAGGGATGTTCTAAATATACTTGAATTTGATCAGGGGATATTACCTATTAAATATCTTGTAATTCCGTTGTCTTCTAACTATCTACACTATTTACAGTGTATTTCTTTGATTCAGTGTGTTCAAAGAAAAATCCAAGGATGGGAAACAATGTTTCTGAGCTTTGCAAGTAGAGAAGAATTGATTAATACAGTAATCGCTCCTATCATATTAAACTAGCTGTTTATTTATCAGATCCCAGAATATACATTAGACAAATTTGAATCTCTTTGTTCTGATTTTTTTCGGGAGGATCAGCACACAAAGTGTCTTGGAAAAATCTTTGTAAACCAAATGCAGAAGGAGGTATTGGTTTAAAAAAAAATCAAATCTCAAAAAAGCTACTTGTATTAAATTGCTTTTGAATGATCTTTCAAACACTTCTATTTGGATTAAATGGATGCATAGTAGATATTAAAAAAATAAGCATTTTTGGACTATGGCCAGTGAAAATAATGCTTCTCCAACTTGGAAATCTTTGTTAAGGCTTTGAAATCATTCTAAACAATTATTTAATAAGGTGATTGCTAATGGGACAGATACTTACCTATGGTTTGAACCATGGGTTATCCGTCAATGTATGGTAGATTTATTGGGGTATGATAGAGTTTATATGATTGGTGATGGTGAAATGAAAGTTATTTCTATCGTTAGAAATGATGTTTTTGAACCAGAAATACACCTTGCAACTCGAGAACTTATTCAAGAAATTTGTTCAACCCCCACACACCCAAATCATATACAAGATTCATATGAATGGTGTGAAGAAGGATTGATTTCATTGTCATCAATGTTGGGATATTGTGAGAAGCCATAAAGAAAATGACATTATGTATTCAGCAATTTGGCATAAGAAAAATGGTAAAAGGATGTCATTTATCTCATAACTTGCTATCACCGGAAGGATTAATACAAAAGACATGATTGTTCACTAAAATAATGTATCAAATATTATGTACCCTTTGTGTGATAATCATCCAGAGTGTGTGCAACATCTTTTCTTTGAATGTGACTATTAGACCTTTATTTGGATCTCTCTAAGACAAAAATTGATCCTTCCTTTAAATTTTGATTTTGATTTAAGAAATGAAGTTAGAGATCTTCACTCCAGTTTTAAAAAACAGGATCAAATTTCGTACTTAGTTTGAAACAATGGGAGTAAAACGGTGAGGAATCAGGGAAATTCATTAATTCTTGAACACTGGGGATTTGAGCTTTTTGATGGTGTGTAGTTGAATCTATGAATTGGCGTATATTTAGGGATTTAAATTTGAATAAGTGCGCCTTTTGGGCTGGATCAGGTTTTCTGAATTCCAATTCCATTTTGATGTTTTTTTCTAGGTTTTTCATGTTGTAATGTGAAGGACATATGATGATGTATACCAAATTTATATGTACTCTTTTTCCCTGAAAGGCACCCATCTAGGTTAGGGGATTACGGAGTTTTATTAAGGCGTATAAAGGTGGTTTTTATTTGGTTTCATATTAAAGTGAACCAATTTTCAAATAAATTTTATTATTATTATTTTTTGAAAATTGGTTCACTTTTATTAACAACTAGAAAAGTACATAATGAGGTTAGCATACTAACCTAAATACAAACTGAAAGCATAAAATAAATACATACTTGTACTAAATTAAATGCTAAAAGTGCGTTTTGAACCCATGGTGAGGTTACCAACTCCATAGCAAGTGCGATCCTGCTGCACTTCTAATCCTCTATTGTTGTCCTTTGAGTGGCAGAGATTAAGACGGTTTGCCACAATTCCGTTACTCCGAATCAACTTGTAGCACTGTGGTAAACTTTGAACAGCAGCTATGAGAGTCACTGCCCGAGATCTCAACATAAATTAATTATCCGAACTCAACGCCTATGATCTCAATCTGAAACTGAATAAGGATGTTGCCTTTTGTTTGCAAAATTGACGATGAAGAACACAGCCTCCAGAAGTTCTGGAGATTAACGAGCGTTTCACTTCTTCTCTTATACTTTACCATGGTCTGTAGTAATCGTTACCTTTGTTCTGAGCATGCGCTCCAGAATTCATCTGCTATATACTAATTTTTCTTTCCTATAGACGAGCTTTATTTTCCACATAGCATAACGTATTAAATTGAGAATAGCCAGTAAGTAAACCCCATCAACCATCTTACACTGCTCCCTTCATTTGCACAACAAGAGCCCTTATTAATGAACAACTTCCAAACTTACTACTCAATCCCAATAATCTAAGTAACATAACTCTCTAATATTCATAAGACAAGAACTACTGGGATCAAGTGTATTATCCAGATTGCAAAGTTAAAGGTACTGTGTTCCTTTTCTAAAAGGTCATCTAATTCTTAACACGAGAATCATAACAGCCATTTCCTTCATTCTGCTACTTGAGGCATCAAAAGGGTACGCATGCCTAAGTTGTAGCTTTGGGAATGCCTTATATATGATTATGCACATAATCAAATTGGTATGGGAGCATGAGACTATTTTGAAACAGAGATATTGGGTCTCCAAACTGGGTTATACACAGATCCCTTATTTATCCTGTCAAACTTTGCATTTCCGAAATATGTTGCTTGGATTTTCACACGGCAAGAATACAAAGATGCAAATCACGTTGTAGTGGGCAATCACCAATTGTGAATCAAGAAAAAACAAGGCTCATTTCGCATCAATTGCAAAACAGTTAACAAAAGATAATCCATCAAACCGCAAATTAACTGTGAATCCAAACTCCAAAAACATATAGAAAACCAAGATATACATCGTCGAATAAGTAAAGTACTTCCGAATTTCAAAACTGGAAACCGAATCAAACAATCAAACCTTTCTGAAATCGAACCCAGGTCGAATGAAACCGAGTTAAAAAAGATTGGTTAAAAGGAACCAGGGGATATGGAATTAGGTTTAGCGATTGAATTAGTTACACCAAATCGCACCCGTCCTAGTGGCTTGATCTTTCATTAGAATGGCTTAAAGAAGCGATCTGAAAGTTGATTGTTTGAATTCGAAATTCCAGCAGCCATCAGGAGTGATGTTGAAGACGCGATGAACTTGGACTCTTCAGTTTTAACAGAGTTCAGCCGAATAAGTTGTAAAGCGGTATTCAAAAGTAGAAAGAAACAATTGAAAAATATGGTTGTACTTTTAAGGAAAGCGGTTTTGAATGGCAGAATTTTGTGGAAGATGGAAATTGCCATTTTCCTCCCATGGGGAGTGGAAAACGTTCAATTTTGCATGTATATATATATATATACCAATTTTCAAATATATATATATGTGTGTGTGTGTGTGTGTGTGTATGAACTGGTGTACAAATATGCATATTGCAATAACCAGGTGGAATATATAAAGGTTATTTTTCAATTGTTTGTTGAAAACTTGTGTACCAATTTAACAATTTTGACAAGCAAATTGGAATTATTTTGATCGATTTCATTGATGTTGGAATAAGTTATTTTATAAGGCAAGGGTGGTAGTTGTGTATGGAGATATCATAGCTGATTGTAGAATTTTCTCATGAACTTTTCTCATGTAATCTCAGTAACTTATATGGTTACTGTAAGCCAAATATCATAGTACCTACGAGATGAAGCAATTTGTTGTTTTAACTCTTAATTATAGTGGGAGCGTCGACTAAATTCAACGAAGCATGAGATAAAATTCAGTAACCTGGTTTCTGGAATCCAACTGTAATTACACATCAATTTGGATATATTGTTTCATCACAAAGGAAAGCATGGAAAATGGCACCTGGGAATAGTAGGATAATGGAGCAAGGAAGGCGTACAAGTTGTTTTAGCATTACGGAGAAGTGCAAGGATAAGTGAGATTAGATTGAAGCATGCCTTATCATGGGTCGAGCGTAATTTTATTAATATTACTATTTTTGTTTGTACCATAGCGTATGTATTTTATGTTTTTATTTCTAGTTCAGTCAAGTTAGTATGCTAACCTAACTTTGTTATGTAATTTTAATATTTAATAAAAGCTTACCGATTTTCCAAAAAAAAATTGTATATATACGTACTGGCCAAACCAAATTTGAATAGTTGAATAGCTTAGTTATTTCTCTCAATCAACTATAAAACCACTTCTTTTCAATGAAATGAAAATGCAACTATATTCTAACCTACCATTTAACGACCCACATTTTACTTATTGGAGGATCGTAAATTATTTTTGTTTTATTCCCTGAGGGCTGGATCATTCTCATATTTTGATATGTTGGTTATGGGGATGTGAGACATGTCCATAATTTTTATCAATTTAATTTGTGGTTGTTTTGCCCCTGTCAGTTTTGTAAATGACAAAACTTTTGACTGGGATCAAATCATGTGCTGAGATTGATTTCGTTGGAAAGAAAATGATGTTTCTAATTCCGTAGAGTGGTCACATTAAGGATTTTGTTCAGCGGTTTGGGAGAAATCGTTGTTTTAGTGCTACACAATTTCAAGGCAGGATTGGTGATGATAGCTATAGTCACGGATGATGATTGTTTTGCTTATATCGCTTGTGTAGATTGTCCAACATCGAAGGGGATATCTTTTGGATGCTAGTCTTATGTTAGTTTGGGCCATCAGGGCTTTTGCTTGGGAGATGTCGATCTCGATTAGGATGGGCTATACAGGATAATTATTTGCTTTATCTGTTACAACGTCGTTATTATTGATTGTTGTAAAGGATATCATTATCAAATGTGGGTGAGACGGTTAGAGTTTTTCTCTGTTGTTGAGTTGGTAGATTAGTTGATTGATCTACCTATTTCTCATATACTTTATTAATGATATTATATAGCCGTTTTATCGCTCATTAAGACTAGTGTCTGACTCATGGTTTAATGTTTCCCTCTTATTACTTTGGGGTATTAATCCATGTTTTGGAAGGAAAGACTGAGTAGCAGGTAGTGGATCTTGATGAGGACGATGCTGTAGAGCGATAACGAGAAGGAGGCTGCAGTATTAATTCATATATGTTATAATATGTTTTCGGTGTTACGGTTGTTATGATACTTTGAGTGATTGTAGTGAGGGCTTTTGTATAGAATTTGTTGAAGTATTCAAGTGGCATTATGGATATCCTTTTGATGATATGAAATATTAAAATTCTGCTCAATTATGTTTCGCTATTACTGCCTGTTGTATATGTTCAATTATATTTTATCCTTGTGTTAGTGAGTCATACGACAGGTTCAGCTTGTGTTATTCTACCCTGATGAAAGTTTAAAGCTGCATGGCCCGTCTTACAATGTATTATTACTCTTTTTTAGTGCGAGAGTTATGGGCGGTTGTCACATTTGGTATCAATGTTCTGGTTATCGATTTTAGTCAAAGTTCGAGGACATAATTACATATAAGAGACGTATTTGTAGATTTTGATGGATGAATACTATATATTTGTGTATAATATAATAGCATTTGAACTCCATTTGCAGATTTTCTCATGTGTGTACTAATCATTCTATTTTCCATATTCAAAATGAGTCATCGAACGTCGAGACACGTTGCTAGGGAGGAGACTGTTCCTGGAGGGGGAAATGGGTGTATACCAGATTACCTAGCTATGTTCAAGGCCATGATGGCAATGATCATGAAAAGGGATCCGGCTCCACAGACAGCCATGGTAGATGCAGGAGTTCAAGTGAAGGTGTCTAGGGTCGTGGACTTCACGAAACTATGCAATGATTCCACTAATCTAGGAGGGAAACCGTTTAAAGGGACGGATCCCATCGTAGAGATTCAATGGTGGCTTGATACTTGCATTCGGACCTTTGGAGACCTGGGAATTGATGATGCAACGTAGTGGCAGCTTGCATCAAGCCAGCTAAACGGCAAAGCTACAGGTTGGTAGAACTCTATCATTCTGGAAACTAGAGAAGTTGATTTTTATGGGAGCAATTCCAAGTCATGTTTTAGATGAAGTTTATCTCTACTGTTTAGATGTCTATTCTATTCAAGAGGTTTGTTGACCTGAAGCAGAATGGTATGCCAGTGTTGGAGTATGTTTCTGACATCAATGCTTTGTCGAAGTATGTTCATTCATATGTCGAGACTCCTTATCAAAAGAAGGAGAAGTTCGTTATGGGCTTGGATAAGTATCTGAGAAGTCACCTAGTTTATCAATTAGATGATACTTATGAGAAGATCGTGCAAAAAGCTTTTAGGCGCGAGAGTTTGTTTACCTAGGAAGAGACTGTTGTTGTAGCTAAACAGGAGCCAAAACCAAAAAAGGATGATAATAACAAGAAGTGGAAGCAACAATAGCAAAAAGGGAAGGAGGGCTAGAAAATGTCGAAAAGCGAGGTGATTTTTTTTAACTTCCAGCAGAAAGGCCATTTTTCCAGGGATTGAAGTATCCAAAAGGTGAAAGGAAGTGCTTTTATTGTGTAAACCATGGGCATAGCAAGAAGTATTGTCCAGAACAGCCGAAGGGTAGGCCGATTGTGGAGGCATACGCTTTGGAAGTTGTTCCTTTTTCTTCGCGGTCTCATACGGCAAAGGATAAAGGGAAGAGCATTTTCATTCATGGTACTCTTTCCATTTGAAATGTTTTTGGTTCACATGTTGATACTGAAGCATCGCATTCTCTCATGGGTTATGAGCTTTTGTGCCGCTTGGGTTTGGAACCCGAGATTTGTGGTAGACCATCAATGGTGACTAATCCAGTAGGGGTTCGTCCAGCTTGTGTATGATTTGTCATGGTCTGGTGTTTTCAACTCATGGTTACTCCTTTCTGTTTGATTTCTTTGTTTTGAACTTTGTTGGATTTGGAATCATACTGGGTATGGACAAGCTAAAGAGGTATGTGGCAAAAGTGGATTGCGAGAAGCTAGAGGTGATAGTCGGGAATGGGAAGGGAGAATGGTTGTGATTAAAGGTAATCAAGAAGATGTGGTCTTCGAAAGCTATTTATATCCGCTTTTGATTCCAAAGGGAGACTTGTCATTTGCGTTGATCGCTAATGAGTTCGATGATGCCTTTGACGACATCAAAGTTTTGTCGTCGCATCGTGAGATTGAGATTCGGGACCGATTTATTCGAGGGTATAAGACCTATCGTTATGTCTCTTAGGCGGATGGCGCCTAAGGAACAACAAGCGCTATAGGTACAAGTACGAGACCTTTTGGGAAAGAGATCCATTCATAGAAGCGTGTCCGAATGAGGTGCACCAGTTTTGTTTGCAACCAAGGCTGATGTAACTTTGTGATTGTGTGTGCATCATCGTGAGCTGAACAAGGTGACTAAGAAAAACAAGTGTCCACTTCCGAGGATGGGTGATTTGTTTGATCAGCTTTACGAAGACAATGTGTTTTCTCAAGCAGATTTGGAGATAGGATTTCACCAACAGAGAGTAGCGAGGAATAGATTTGTGGCATTTGTGAGTCGACAACTAATGCAGAACGAGAGGAGTTATCCAACTCATGATTTGGAATCAGAAGCGATTGTGTTTGCTTAAGGATAGGAAGACATTACCTGTTAGGAGTTCGATTCGAGTTATCTATGTATCCCAAGTCATTTAAGTATCTTTTCTCCCAGAAGGATTTGAATCTTCGGTAGCAATGGTGGTTAGAGTTTCAAGCATCGTATGTTTTAGGAATAGTTTATACTCTTGCTAAAGGTAACGCGATTGCTGATGCGTTGAGACGAAGACACGCAAGTTTGGCAGAAATGCTTTCAGAATGGAAGCACCACGAGTATTGGCAGGATTTTATTTCAGGCCTCGGTGTTAGTTAGAGATTGAGATGTTGGCGAGCTTACCGATAAGACCTACTCTCACCGAGAAGATTGGCGAAATGTAGAAGCGTGATACAAAGCTTATTAAGATCATCCAGAAGCTAGAAACAGAAGATAAGGAATTCGAAGTCGATCGAGACGGTTGGCTTTGGAAGTAAGGGAAAGTTAGCTCCAAGGTTTGTAGAACCGTTTCCGATAGACAAACGAATCGTAAAGCTCCCATATAGACTGGATGTACCTGAGAAGATGTCGGGCATGCACTACATTTTCCATGGGTCGTTTCTATGGAAGTGTGTGCGTGATTCAAATGTGATGGTATCTCCGTAGCATTACAAAAACCTAAGAGTTTGTTCCATAGTTACGAAACCTCGTAAGCCGCTTCACGTTGTGGGGTATGACAAGAAATAGCTTAGAAGGAAGATGGTTAAGCTAGTCTAAGTAAAATGGTGAGAGGATGATTATGATCGTACGTGGGGAATGGAAGAGAGTATGAAGACGATCCATCCAGAACTCTTCGTTGATATGACCCATTAATGTTGTGTCACCTTAAAGCATTGTAACTTGTATTGTTTTTGTTAGAATTCCGTGTGCTAGGATAAAACTATGGTCGCATGGCTTGATGGATGCTAGTTTGGATGTAAATTGGCTACTTGTGGATGATAGACATTCAAAATTGCTTAGGTTGCTTGTGTTTGTTTGGAATTTCGTGGGTGAAATTCCTATAAGTGGGGAGAATGTAACGATCCAAATTTTACTTATCGGAGGATCGTAAAATATTTTTATTTTATTCCCTGAGGGTCGGATCATTCTTATATTTTGAAATGTTGTTTATTGGGATCTGAGACACTTCCATAATTTTTATTAGTTTTATTTGTGATCATTTAGCCACTGTCGGTTTTGTGCAAGGAATAACTTTTGGCTGGGACCGAATCAGGAGCTAAAATCAATTTCATTGGAAAGGAAGTGATATTTCCAATTCTGTAGAGTGGTTACATTAAAGATTTGGTTCAGTGGTCTGGGAGAATTCACTGTTTTAGTGCTACACAATTTCAAGGAAGGATTGACGGTGATAGCCAGAGTCATGGATGATGACTGTTTTTTTTGTATCGTCTTATTTAGGTTGTCCAACGTCGAAGGAGATAACTTTTGGGTGCTTGTCAGGTGTTGATTTAGGCCTTTGGGGCTTGTGCTTAGGCAATGTCGATCTCAATCAGGATGGTCCATATAGGATAATTAGTTGTTATGTCTGATAGTACATGGTTTTTATTGATTGTTGTAAAGGCTATCATTGTCAGATGTGGGGGAGACTATTTTTGTTTTTCTCTTTTGTTGAGTTGGTAAATTAGTCGATTGATCTACCTATTTCTCATATACTTTATTGATGATGTTAGATAGTTGTTTTATCGTTCATTAAGACTATTGTCTGACTCTAGGTTTTAAGTTTCCCTTTTATTACCTTGGGTTGTTCATCCATGTTTTGGATGGGCAGACTGAGTAGCAGGTAGCAGGTAGCAGGTAGTAGACCATGATGAGGATGATGCCGCAGAGTAGTGACGAGAAGGAGGCCGTCATATTTTTTTCCTGCATATTAGTATATGTTTCCGCTGTTATGGTTGTTATGATACTCTGAGTGATTATATGGAAGCTTTTTGTACAAAATATGATGATGTATTCCAGTGGTACCATGGACATCCTTTTGGTGATATGAAAGTTTGAAGTTATATGCAATTGTGCTTCGCTACTACTACCTAATGTATATGTTCGATTATATTTTATCCTTGCACTGAGAGATATACTGTAACACCCCATGTTCATGTTATTATTAATATTCACAAATTAAAGAATAACTAATCTCAGATATGAGAATTAAGTGAAACGGGTTGCGCCTTTGTGTTCGTCTCAGAATTTTGGTTGAGATAGAGTCCGAGTTTGCGTGAATTGAACTTCGTATGAAGAAGTTATGGCGATCGGAAATTTCATAAAATTAAAAAACAGATTTCGAAAATTCAAATTTCAGAGTCAGAATGGGCTAGGCAGGAAATTTCCCGCCAGGGCCAGGTCGACCATAGGGTTGACCTGGGGGTCGACCATAGGGTTGACCTGGGGGTCGACCTACCCTCACCAGGTCGACCATATGGTCGACCTGGGGGTCGAACCGCCCCCCCTCCCCCCCAGGAAGATTTGATTTATGACTGTATGCTGACTCATTAGGGTTTCTGATCTGCTCTGAATGGCTGGGGTTAATTCTGGGTTGATCGGATGACTTAAATTAATCCTAAACTCTATAAAAAGACATGTAGACTCAAACCCTAAAATCAAATTAAAATTAAATTCATGGCCTCCATGTCGTCAACTAGCAACCTAGAATAGTCGCCGCCAAATAGAGAGGAAGAAAAGATAATCAACTTCAATTCTATTCAACTCTAACAACGAATCTACTTCAAGGGAAAGCTAATTCAACTTCAGAACTCAGAATTCATAACTCAAGACCTTCTTTGAGTTATGAGTTCAATTTCTTTAATAAAATAATTAGCAGTTTAATTGGATTGGGTTATGATGCGGATTATGGGGCTATGTTGTGAATTATTGACCGCATATTATCATCTTTGTTGTAAAATTGTGATGTTATCATTTATGTTGTAAATTCTATGATGTTATCATCTATGTTGTAAAGTTGTGATGTTATGATCTATGTTGTAATTCTATAATTGATCAATTCATGATAATGTTTCATATGCTAGTTTGGTTATGTTGATTCATATGATAAATCATATGTATGCATGCAAGTTTAGGTGTTGATTTAGATGTGGATCATATGCAGGTTAGTAAAGATTATGTATAACCTTACATATTTCATGACATCTATTTTAGATCTAAAGTTAAGCTATTACATTTGTAATTCTACATGCTAGTTTACATGTTTAGATGTAAGTTTACACCATTGTTATGTTGCATAAATCACATATGCAAGTTTATATAAATATATGAGTTTGGAATATGAATCATGTTATGCAAGTTTGTGGTTAATGACTATGCAAGTTTACAACTTTAGATGTAGATCTATGACATACATGATTTATGCAAGTTTGTGACTACTACCAAACCAAGTTTACACCTTTAGATTTGTATATATGACATATGTAGTTTTATGCAAGTTGTAACTTTGGCCTATGCAAGTTTTAGATGTAGAACCTCATTCACACATGCAAGTTCACCCCTATGTTTAGATCTATTTTTATCTATATGTATGTTGTGATGTTTTCTCTTTATTCCATGAGTTAGACTATTCGAGTCTAACGTATATTTTACGTTAAACGAACAAACGTACAACATGGGGTAATGGGATAATATTAAAAGATTTAATATTGAGAATTGGCAGAAATGCCTTAAATGGTATAAAATAAATATGTGAAGATAATTGGTATGATATTGCATACCAAAAATAGATGGACATAATTGATTCAATTATGGCCATAGTTAAATTTAGAATTGATTGATAATTTAAATAGGGAAAGTAATTCAAATTGGGGGATAATTAATTTTGTGTAATTAATCGTCTAAGACACGAGGTTAGGCTCTTTTGTGGTGTAAGACTGCCCGGACCCGCACGGCAAATCCAACTGCCACAAATGCTAGTCTAATGTGGGAGCTCTTAGGCATAAATTAAATGCGTAACAATTGTAAAGACACGAGGTTAGGCTCGTTTGTGGTGTAAGCATGCCCGGACCCGCCGGGCAATTCCAGCCGCCACAAATGCCAGTCTAATGTGAGAGTTCTTTATAAGGTTACGGTCCTAATGAATTAAGAAACACTTAACCAGATAAACACGTAGTGGGACATGAGGGGGTTAAGTGGGTGCCTTGGGTGGCATGTGGAATTAAGTGGGTGCCTTGGGTGGCATTTGAAATACGATTAGAAACACATAACCAAAATTTGAAAACATGCAAGTGAACATGAATAAGGAAAGGATTAAGTGGGATGTACTAGACGGGACCAAGCTTAGGTGGATAGCTTGTGTCAAGTAATGGGGACCCGTTTCAACCAGTAACCCATACGTATCTTTATGGGCTCGAACCAAGTCGAGGACGGTACATGCATAATGGGCTTGACTGTAAGAGGCCAAGACGGGTTAGCGGTGGCAACGCAAGTCCAATGGGTTCATATGTGTGTGTGGGCCCGGGCAGGTAGGTAAGACGTTGCATCGTGTAGGTATAAGCCGTGCATTGTTGGTGGTATCGGGTTGCCACTTTGGGGAGTGACACACCCCACTATGGGGCCAACACGGGTATCTACGAGTTTGGGAGCCGATCGAATGGGGAGGGTAGTGGATACGCCTAGTGGAGATAGGAGCAGACGACACCTATGAAGATAGCTAGGACTATAACCACCATATTATGAATAAATATTGTGATTAGAATAGGGAGGGTAGTGGGTGGGCAGACGGCACCTATGAAGGTAGCTAGGGTTACACTAAACTACCATTATCATTATTAAGTTCTATAGGCGGGATCAACCGTTAGGGTGACTAGTGGTGGTGCAGTATAGTAATTATCCTATAGTGATTAGGGGTGCCTTTAATGAATAACTTGGTTCATCTTATTTCCTTGTTTGTTCTGTCATACCCAATTGTTCACAGTCATTTCCATATTTTCCAACTTATGCCTTAGCCTAGATATTTTGGGAATTATATTGTTAAAGTTATCGCACTCGCCATACTTTATGTCTGACCCCCTTTTCTTTCCACCTCTTGTCTTCCTCCCCCCCCCCCCCCCCCCAGGTGCTCAGGTTGGAACTAGCACCAGTGGAGCTTGATTTTGGATAGCTGTATCGCTTGCTTTTAGAAGTTGCTTGGATCGCTGAAGTAAATGTTCTGCATATCTTATTTATGGCTACTTTGTACTAGGGTTATGTCTTTCAATTTATGTACTCTGATTTAGTCAAGATGGATTTTATGTACTTTGACTTTTGTTTTTGATGATGTAATCAAACCTATGTGTTTACCGCTGCAACGAATAAAGTTTTTAATTTTTAAGTATTGTTTATATCTGTCTTGCTGTTAAGTTTCTGTTCTATACTAACTTAAAATGCTCCATAGAAGTTAATTCATTCCCATTGTGAATGATATTAATGGACGTGGGGTGTTACAAGTGGTATCAGAGCTGAAGGTTACCAGAACATATGGGAATTTTGAAAAGCTATATTTCAAAACCACTTTTATAAAGAAGTACCTTCAAAAGTATGTTTTAAGGAAAGTATTTTCTAGAGAAAAGCTTATTTTAGAAAGCATAACCCCAAGATCCAAATATCTTCCCTTCTATTCATTTGTATTGAATCTTTCCTTTTTCGTTTCAGCATGTCTGGAGCATCTGAGATACCAGAGGGTGTTCATGTACCCGGTTGGTTTCGTCGATATCTCGAGGCTAGGGCCGCTACCGTGGGTCCGACCAACGTTCCTCCTCCTCCTACTCCTCCAGCTCCAGTCATTCCTCCGCGTGGAGATACTTTCTCCAAGATATGTAAAGATTTTCGTTCGATGGGTGGAAAATCTTTTAGTGGGACTGAAACATTCATTGAAGCTAGAAATTGGTTGAAAGAATTAGAGGATCTGTTTGGCATTTTTGATTTGGACGATTGTAAGAAGGTCCAATTGGCTGCTTGGTTGATGAAGGACGAAGTTTCGTTTTGGTGGGAAGTTACTAATGGGGAGCGTCCAGTTAATACATGGCCAGATTTCAGGCATAGGTTTGAGGCAAAGTTTCTCTCACGGGCTGAGGAGAATCTATACATGGAAAGGTTTTTGGCATTGAAGCAGGGGAATCTGTCAGTAAAAGAATACATCAACAAGTTCAATCAGTTGATGAGGTTTTGCTTGGACTTGTTGAATACACCCGAAAAGAAGGCCCTGAGATTTGTTAAGGATTTGATGAGCCACTACATGGGTTAGCTATGACCCACCTCCCTATGGGGGCCACCTTTGAGAGGCTAGTTAATATGGCACTTATGCATGAAGAGGAGAAAGGCGCCAATGCTAATAAAGCAACCGAGAATAAAGGGGATCAAAAATCGCAACAGCAACAGCAGAACAAGAAGGGTGGTAAAGACAACAATGGCAAGGGAAAGAAGAAGTGCTTTAATTGTGGGACACCAGGCCATCTGAGTAAATACTGTAGGAAAACAAAGAAGACCAACTGTTTCCACTGTGGAGAGGCAGGTTATCTAGTTAAGGACTGCCCAAGGAAACAGGGACAAGGGTCTACCTCGGGAGGGCAGCTTCAGGCTCTCATGGCACCAGGGCAGGCAGGAGGGAAGGTCCAGGCTCTCATGGCCCCACCGCTGCAAGAACGAGGTAGAACAATTTCCGCTGAAAGTTTAGTTTTTCTGTTTGATCATCCTGTTCGTACTTTGTTTGACTCTAGCATATCACACTCATTTGTATCTGCTTCGTTAGTTGACATGCTGCACCTAAATACTTGTCTAGTTTCGGATCCCATAGTAGTCTCAAATCCTATTGGTGGTTCGAATCATCTTTCCATGATTTGTCGGGATTTGTGAGTGTCTATCTTTGGCGTTGTGTTTGAATGCAACGCATTTGTTCTTGGTTTCATGGGCTACGGCTTGATTCTAGGTATGGATTGGCTAACTAGATACGGTTCCATCCTAGACTGTGAGAGAAGGGTAGTTAGATTTTTGACTCATTGTCGAAAGACCCTTGATATTTTTTGTGAACCTAGAGGTCCAGTAATGCTTAGTTACCTAGAATCTCTTGACATATCCAATGATGATCCGAAATCTGTTCGTGTGGTCCGTGAATATAGTAACGTCTTCAAAGAGGTTCGAGGTTTACCCCCGAGGCGTGAGATAGACTTTCGTATTTATCTTGTAGACAATGCAAAACCAGTATCTCTACCAGTACGCCACATGGTTCCTCGTGAGAGGAGGGAGATCAATAAGCAAGTAGGGGAGCTGCTTGAGAAGGGGTTCATAAGACGTAGTATATCAGGGTGGGGTGCTCAATTGTTTGGTTACTTTGATAGTATCATCTCACGTAGATTGTCCGAATTCGGAGGAGATATTCCTTGGGTGCTTGTCTGATATTGGCTTAGGCCTTTAGGGCTTGTGCATGGGGAATGTCGAGTTCAAGTAGGATGGTTTGTGTGAGATAAATAGTTGTGGCGATTTTCATTGCATGATATCTTGGTTTTCTCGAGAAGTGATGTGCAGCTGTGACATGATAAGACTATTCGATGGTATGGGCGGCCCTGGGTTAGATTCAATAGGGTTATGAGATGACTCAAGTGGGATGTGAAGTAATGGATTATTTAGAACCCTATGTTGATACCATTTTTTTAGATGAAGAAGGCAAGATTCTTAGGGCACGTGGTCTCTAAGGAAGGGGTAGCTGTGGATCCCGCGAAGGTGGCGGCAGTCCAAGAATTGAAGGTTGCAAGAAAAGCGACGGAAATAAGAAGTTTTCTAGGAGAAGATTGGACAAATGGCGTATAGAGTAGAGTTGCGCGAGAGACTCAATGGTGTAGACGACATATTCCATGTATCACAATTAAGGAAATGCTTGCACGAGATCGCGAAAGTGGTAGAGCCGAGCTTGCTTAGAGAGGTCGAGATAGAGCATGATTCGACGAACTCATACATGCATTCTTGGGTCAGAGATTAAGAAGTTGAGGAATCAAGAGGTCAAGCTAGTCAAAGTGCAATGGGGAGATGAGGAGAATGACGCTACTTGGAAGACGGAAGAGAAGATGCATTCATTGTACCCATTTCTTTTCGAGGGCATGTCTTTTTATTTCTCCTTTATCGCTTAGCTTGTACTTGCTTTATCTTTTGTGTGTCCTCTCGCTAGTATCTTTGACCTTTAGATAGGGAAGTCCTATGGTTGAGACATGTCATGTATGATGGATGCATGTGGATGCAAGTGGTTGCTAGTTGTTCCTCGTGGATGCATATACACACACTTTAGGCACTAGATCGGCTCAGTCACTTCATATTGCATATTGCATATAAATGTGTGTGCATATTTAAATAATGGATGTATAATGGTTGTACTATCATATGGATGTTGCATTTTGGTGAATGGTTGTGCACATATGTAGAAATAATATGTATCGATAGGATTCTTTCGCATACATAATGGACGCATGGCACTATCATGGTTGCATTAAGGAGGTCAACTGAATCAGTAGACCACCTGATTTTGCATTAGATAGAGAGCATATACAAACACTTTTTGCATATGTTCATACAACATTAGGAATTTTATAAGGACAATAGATGCCTTCGTTTGATGGTTGAGTAGATGGTTGTTTGGATGTTAGGATATGCATTCTCCTTAACTTGGAGATTTCGGGGGCGAAATCCTTTAAGGATGGGAGAATGTAACACCCCGTGTTTCTGTTAATATTAATATTCACAAATTAAAGAATAACCAATGTCAGATATGAGAATTAAGGGAAACGGTTTTGCCATTGTGTTCGACTCGGAATTTTGGTTGAGATAGAGTCCGAGTTTGCGTGAATTGGACTTCGTATGAAGAAGTTATGGCGATCGGAAGTTTCAGAAAATTCAAAACAGATTTCGAAAATTCAAATTTCAGAGTCAGAATGAGCTAGGCGGAAAAATTTCCCGCCGGGGCCAGGTTGACCATAGGGTCGACCTGGGGATCGACCTACCCTCACCAGGTCGACCTGGGGATCGACCTACCCTCACTAGGTCGACCATAGAGTCGACCTACCCCCCTGGCAGATTTGATTTATGACTGTATGCTGACTCATTAGGGTTTTTGATCTGCTCTGAATCGCTGGGGTTAATTCTGGGTTGATCAGACAGCTTAAATTAATCCTAAACTCTATAAAAAGACATGTAGACTTAAACCCTAAAATCAAATTAAAATTAAATTCATGGCCTCAATGCCGACACCTAGCAACCTAGAGTAGCCGCCGCCAATTAGAGTGGAAGAAAAGTGTAATAACACGGAAATCTGAGCCAATTTAAAATTTTTGTTTTGGCAATTTTAGTGAATTTTGATTATTTAAAATGAATTATTTTAAATAAAAACAACGAGAAATTTATTTTGAATAGATTAAAACGTATATATTTATATACGTCATCGTTGGAATATAAATATTATTTATATATATAAAAGGAATAAAAAATGGCGCGGTAGTTCGATAATTCGATTTCAAAATTCAAATGAATGTACCGGGTGCAAAATAAACCGGATTTTAGTGAAACCAAAAATATTAGAATCTATTTGTGAATATCTTTCCAACGAATCCGAAAGATTGAAATTTCATAGCGGGAATCAAAAGATATTGTCAGTTAAAATTTCAGAATATTTGCTATGGAATTTCGGCCCTTAAAAATGAGAATTTTGCAAACGACCTCGGTTTTCGACGAAACCACTTTTGTTGGATCTGTGATGTCAAATTATTGCTAGGTTTCAAAATTCGTAATTTTTCGAATCAATATGTGAGCGTGGCGAAGGAAAACGCGTTTGACCTGTTTCAGTTGATTTTAATCGACTGGAAAATGGCCATTTTTCAAACGTTCTCGGAATTTGACGAAATTAGTTTTGTTAGGACGGTATCGTCAATACGAAGCTAGAAAATATTTTTCGGGAATTTCTGGAGTCCGTATGTCGCCCCGGTAAATTGAAATGCGCGTTCAAATTCAATATATAGAGTTATATTTTGATTTTGACGAAAACTGATTGAAACGGTCGGATCAGCCTGCGATACATATCCCATTGTGTTTGGAATGGGGGTAATTAGCTGTGGACGACAGTCGGTGGGTCTCGTTTCGAGGTCAAAATAAAAAGGTACCTTTTTGAAGAAGAAAATAATTAAATAAATTAAATTTATAACAAACCCCTCCCTCTTATAACACCTCCTCTCTCCCTCTCACTTCTAGAGCTGGAAATTTTTACCATATTACCACTTACCAGCCATTATCAACAGCTACCAACAAAAGTGGTACCGAAAAAGCGGTAACCAATTTGATTGGTACAGTATGCCAAACCACATGGAAATATGCGGTACGGTAATGGTAATTGAGCTTTGAAAATGGTAATTACCATACCTACCACATATATGTTTAATACATAACGAAGAATTTTTTAATATGTAATGATTTAATAAAATACCTAGAAAAACACTATTACGATACAAGATTGAATGCAATTTTTATTATATACCTTGGAAACGATATAATTTAAATGGTATTTTTGTTCACCCATAAAGTTTTCATTCATGTTTGACTACGTAAATAATATATATATAAATAATAATATAATAACAAAAAAATTAATATTTAATATTTTAACGTGAAATATTGTAAACAAAAAGATCTCATACTAGTCAACGGTAAAAATTTATTACCGACCTCTACCAACCATTACCAACCATAAACCGAACTATTGGAAACCGATTTTTTTGGTTGGTAATGGTATGATTTTTCCTTTACCATATAAAGCCAGTACGGTAATGGTTTTGAGTACAAAGTTCCGGTACCGAACCGATTCCACCCCTACTCACTTCAGTTATAAAGAAATAGAAAAAAAAAAAAGAAAAAAAAAACCAATCGCGAGACCCTCTGGCTGCCATCACCCCCACCTCGTGGCGCACCCCTCCGGCGAAAACCCCCTCCCCCCGATCAAACGCCTCTCCTCCCCACGCTTCATATTGGCATAGCTTTGTGAATAGCCCATACCCCTTTGGGTTCCCATGCACATCGAACCCATGAACACAAGATGCCTCACTCCCTTGGTAGTTCCTGCTGTTGCCTTCTTCTTCTTCTTCATATATTCACTAAATCACTTTAGTGCACACATAGTGTACTTGTGCATGTGCATTAACACTCCACCAGTCACTACATTGTCTCGATCACCTCCATATGTCGCTCATCACTCACTGGCCCCATTTCCAAACTCGAAATAGCCTCCATTCACTAGAATAGTGATTTCACTGTTATACTCGAGCTTCATCAATAAACACAGATCCACCAAATTTCTTCCAACTACCACCTCAGACCACCGGAGCACCCCCAGACTCTGGCCACGTCTTGGTGACGACCCACGTCACTGATTCCCCTTGGTGTGCAACCTCATATCTCTATCGTTGTGACGATCCCAAAACCCCGTGACACGGTGTTAAGGATAATCATTGGAATATAACACATTAATCATCATTAGCAGATCACAGATAATAGCATAAACAGAAAATAGAATAATTTACACACATATGACAGCGGAATCATATAGATATCATCACATCAGAGAAGCACAGAACAGAATACAACTTAGTGCATAATGATACATAATCAGTCACCATTGCCTGAGGCGGAATCATACATGAAGAGTACACAAAAGGAATATCAGTCTACATCGCCAGTGGCTGAATCATAATATAGATACAATAATGGCGGAGAAAATCCAAGTCAGCCCGGTGTAGTCAAGCCTCGCCATGAGCCAAAAGGTGCGTCAGAAACCTGTAACTAGGCTGCCCGTGTGAAAATGAGGGCACCCGAGTTTGCAAGGTGAAACAAACTACGAGTCAGTCATGGGACTGGTATGAGAAATCTACTCAACTTATTAACAACTATAATAAGGCAAATCAAAGGACCACGCCACTTTCGCGGAACGGGTTTACTCCAATGAGTGCTAGTGCATGAAATAAAATAAATGATTAAATCAACGCAATGCTTTTTATAGAATGAAGCCATTATAAGACTCAGGTCCCATCACACAATGCAACGCAAGTTTGAGGATAAAGTTTTTACCCTATAATGGCCAAAGATGCTTCATACGAATAAAACAAAGGTATTTGATATTATTACTAGTGTATATATGTTTCAAAAGCAAACTCAATCATAAATATCAATCCTAGGCGGCATAGCTACCATCTACTATGTCGCCGTACTAGTAATACAATCACATCCGCAAATTTCGTATTGGAAATTGGATTCCTTCATGAGTCGAGGCAAGGGGCAAGCCTCTCCGATTCGAGACACTCTAGCAAATGTCCCAGGACCCCACTATGATCCTTGGATCTTCAGGGCCGGTCCTCTCTTACTTTTGAGGATTGGCAATTCCTGAACACACGTTTCCCGGTCCTTACAGACCTATATCGAGGCACCTCGAATTCCAACAACCACACAGGTGAAAAGTATATATAATGTCAGGGCTGGTAGGTCACTGACACCACCTTAGCTAGAAAGAAACGTCGTGCTCTCCCTGCAGTCACTCTCCCGTTTTTGACTCATACCGTGGTGTGAGGCTCGCGAATTCACGTTATACACAAAGCTACGTCACACAGACCATGCTTTGATCATCAACCACAAGACTTTGCTTTGCAACAGAAGCCTTGATCATATGCCACTTAGGCGTGCCACACAGGCAATCAACTCCATGCGACTTATTTCTGTCAATACATAACCTCTGAGCTCGTACGTCTCAGAGAAGGGCGTTAAGCAAAAGAATAAATTCTCCGCCGCCAAACAGATATATATTTAACAGAGATCAATCAACACAGAACAAAATCCAATGTCAAACACACAGTCCATTTACAAGTCCGTTCTGGGTCTGAACGAAACCGGAGGCACCAATTCCTCGCATATCCGTACAATCAACAGTATGTTTGGACGGCTACTACTTCAATTCCTTCATGGTAGCTACTCCAATCACGAGCATCAATAGCGCCCATCCATCCAATGTGGAGATCGTCGGTCTTCAGTCATCTTCGCCTCTTCGACTTCTCGACGTCAATCGATTATTTGAAATGAGACAAACTCGGCCTTTTCAAATAACCCGCGTATATTTAGATTTTCAAATCAATTATTCACATGGTTGGACTATTCAACATTCACATTTCAGTTATTTACTTATAATTTTCATGTCAAATACATTCAACCATCACATATCAAGCAAACACAACACAATTGGTTTATTTCCACTCTATATCGTCAATAGTATTTTATAACGATATATCGCCATTTTTATTTAATTTAAAACGGCCATATTTAATTAAACGACGTTTCAGGTCGTGTCGATGCACTAGCGCTGCTTTTCACTAATTTTGTTTTACACATATATGAAAATCTAACCGTCGGATCTTCACAAATTTTACATCATTAGGAAGGTCATTTCAAAACAAATCCAACGGTTTCAGTTTTGGGAAAATCCGACGGTCGGATCTTCCACACTAGCCATTTGAAATCACAGTTTCAATTTACGAACTACAGCGTCGTTATTCGATTTAATTAAATTATATTTATATATATATAAATATAATCGTTTCTGGCGCTGTTTTTCTTTAGTTTTGAATTAAACATTCCAGACAATCCAACCGTCGGATCTTCACAAAGTTGGTGCCATTGGAAAGATATTTCCAAGGCGAACCCAACGGTTGAGGTTTCGGGAAAATCCAATGATCGGATATTCCGCACTAGTCATTTGAAATCATGGTTTCAAAATATGAACTGCACAGCCACGTTTTAATTCTATTTATATTTATATATTTATATAAATATAGTTCATTCAAAAATTCCAATATCGTTTCCACTTCAATTATTTCACTAACGCCTTTAAATTTTGGAAAATTTCTCCATAACCTCCTTTGTACGGGAGGGTCTGGGAAAATTCCCAAATAGCCACACGGGCGTCTCATATCAAAAAGAAAAAGGAAAAGCCAAGCGGCTAGCCAACAGGCTCATAAAATCATCACCCAAACAAAGCGGTAAATGTGTACCTATTTGTCGGGTACAAAATTCTATTTCTCTTCTCTAGCCCCTTTTGCTTTAACCTGTTCATTAGATATGCATGTACATATATACAATTTCTAACATTTATCATTTTCCATTCAATTTCATATTTGATTTGCTTTGGTTTAAAAACACCATTCATTCTAATGTTGCATGCATAGGCTAAAATCATATCATTAGCTAGTTAATGTATATTTCAACTCATGCACGTTTATTTGAACAAGTGGCTATTTTCAACACTTCACATTTCAAAGATGATAATTTTGGCGAAATAAAATAGATTTCAACACATGACTATTTTATTTAGTTCCTATGCATGTTAAAAATAATATTTCTATCATAAATATTTATTTCAACGTCCGCATATCTTTAGCATATCACACATATGATAAAAATGATATTTTTATCATTTAAAATATTTATTCAACCAATGTATGGTTTCAACACTTCATAGTTTCAATAAAAATGTAATTTTTATCGTTCAATCTTTTTATTCAACACATGAACTTTTCCACTACACACACTTCTCAACAAATGAGTATTTCCACACATGGACACTTTGTTTATGTTGTTCATATTAGAAAGATGGGATTTTTATGATTGAAATTATTTATATAAGGCGAATATTTTTCATACTTCATATATACCTAGAAATGTGATTTTTATTGTTTAAACACTTCATTCATTCACAAATGAATTTAATTTTCATACAACACTTTTCAGCACATGAATATTTCCACACATGGATATAGTTTCAATATATGACTTTAATTTCTATGCATGAAAATAATTTCAACATATGAAAATAATTCTAACACACAAAGATTATTCAAAATTTCGGCAGCATAACGGCAGGGTAGTTAAAACCGGCACTGTCCCTAGTACGGCTCCTCGCTCTACCTTAAAACCTCGCGGTTTTTGACAATGGGGATTCATGCATCTAATTCGCACGCAGGCGGCATGTTTATTTTTATTTCCACAAATATTTCCAATTCATTTCAATCACCAATGGGTATTTTTCAACCACAACCAAACAATATCAACCACAAACAATTATTCAACCATTCGTATTTTTCATTCAATATTTCACACCAATTCACCACAATAAACATCGTCCATGGTTTGTGGACGAGGGGAGTATATATATAATATAATATATATTTGCTATATTTCACTTGCATTTCAACACATATATCAATTATTCTATGCAAGTAAAAATTCATACTTCGCTTATATAGCTTACAATACGCATGTACACGAGGTATACAACACGTATGTAATTTATATTTCGCTTATATAAATTATACACAACATTTTCCATTCAATTTCACGTTAATTTAGATTTCTCACCTTGGTTTTCTGAGCGCTAAAAATCGGTACGATTTCAGAAAAATCCGCAGCTTCTTCTATTGGGTAGAGAGCTTCCTTGCGGTCTCGATGTTTCCTGTTTCATCGAATTTCGTCAACACACCAAAAAGATATGATTTTTCAAAGTGTAAAGATCAAAGAAAAACGCACTTTCAGAAAGCTTCAAAACTAGGTTTGCGGTTTTCGCGAGAACCGGGACACGAGGGGACGATCAGGAAGTTGGAGGTGGAAGAGCTACGAGAGAGCTACAGGCGCGCGGCGGTTTGGTGGGACTCGGTGGCGCAGAACGGCGGCGGTGGCGGTTTGAAGGTCGGAAGTTTGGAGGTGGATATCTCGGCGTAGAGGCGACGATAGGGGGAGCTCCTTATATGGATTTGAAGAGGGGAGGGAGAACTACAAAAAGTTGAACTGGGGGAGGAGCTAATTCTGGCCGTGGCGATCGGAAATCGCCTGGGAAGGAGAAGAAGGGCTTCCGCAGTCGATGCCGGGGTCGGGGGCGGGGGGGGGGGGGGGGGGGGTGGGGGTTATGTTTTTTTTTTTTTTTATGAATGGAAAAATATGATTGGCCGAGACTATATTAAATTTTTAAATAGTGTTTTCTTAAACGAACTCCTTTTTAAACCCAACGACTGTCGCCCCTAGCTAAATACCCCCATTCCGGACACAATGGGATATGTTTCGTAGGCCAATTCGACTGTTACAGTCAGTTATTTTTCAAATTAAAGTATAAAACATTTAATTTTTAACTCTTAACGCACATTTCAATTTGCCAGGGCCACAAACTGATTCGAAAAATTCCAGAAAAATAAATTTAGCTATGTTTTGATGCTACGGTCCCAACAAAACTAGTTTCGTCGAATTCTGAGGTCGTTTGAAAATGGCCATTTTCTGGTCGATCCAATTTAACAGAAATCGACCAAACACATTTTCTTTTGCCACGCTCACATACTAGCTTCAAAAATTATGAAATTTGAAACTTAGCAATAGTTTGACATCCCGGACCCAACAAAAGTGGTTTCGTCGAATTCCGAGGTCGTACGCAAAATATCAATTTTCCAGTGCTATATATTCTATATACCGACTCTTCTGAAAATTCATTCGGCCATAACTTTTGATTCCCGTTATGAAACTTCGATTTTTCAGATTCGTTAGAAAGGTATTGACTAACAGATTTAAATATTTTTGGTTTCACTAAAATCCGTTATATTTTCCACCCTGCATAGTCAGTCAAAGTTTGAATTCAAATTTTCAAACCGACTCACTATTTCTAATTTACTATTTTATTGAAATATTCTATTTCAATTGTTCAAATTCCTTTGAAATAATCAATTTAAAAATTTTAAATTGGCTCGTATTTTCCGTGTTATTACAATCGTGACTATGCAGTTCGACGTTGGACGTGGGTTACAAGAGGAAACCCATCTTCCACCTTGTTTACATAATGCCCCCCATAAAATTGATTTTGCATTTTCCCTTGAATACTGAAACCACACACCACTCCAGGCTTCACTCCCTAGCACTTGATCATTGGGATCACCAGAGATCGCTCAAACAAAGTTTTTTGTTTAGCTCAAATATCTCAACCATGACTTCGTTAAAAATCTTAAAATTACTAGTAAAATTCATGGTTTTCATATACTAATACATTTTTATGCCTAAAACCCGACCTCGTGATGGTCGAAAATCTATGTTTTAGAAATTAGTTACTAAAATGGGTATATATCTTAGAATATATACATTTATATACTTCGAAAATATACTTACTATATACTATAGATGTATATCGACAACTATTATATAGAAACCAAACCCTATGACTTATTGAATTCCATTTATTGAATTTTTTTTACCAACAGGGTGTAAAGCTAACATTTATGCAGTTAAGCAAAAAGGAAGTCTAAGGGTTTTCAATCCAATGCAACATCGATTGTTTGGTTTAGAAATGGGTTCACATGTTCATAGATAGGGGAAGGCATGTATATAAGCATTAATGTTCAATATATGACTATTGTATGGGTTTAAAAAGGTAAACAGTGAAGTGTTACTCACCTATCATGCTCTTTGTTCTTTGTTCTTTGTTCTTATGCTATGCCTAACGTCTCTCTCTTCAGTTTCCCTTGATTTTTGGTTCGAGTGATATATGAATTGGTTTAGTGGGGCAAGGTGTGTAAATATAGGAAAATTTTAGATTAAAATATTACATAGCATAGATTGGTGGTATGTGACGAGCGGCCATAACTTCCGCACTTAACAAGAGGATTAATGCGCTGAAAGACATGCCAGACAGTTTTGGACACTCATCAAAGTAGAATAACACAAGCGGAACTTGTCGTATATGTAACACCCCACGTCCATTAATGTCATTCACAAAGGGAATGCATTAACTTCTATGGAGTGTTTTAAGTGAGTATAGAACAGAAACTTAACAACAAGACAAATATAAACAGTACTTAAGAATTAAAACTTTATTCATTTCAGTAGTAAACACATAGGTTTGATTACATCATCAAAAACCAAAGTCAAAGTACATAATATCCATCTTGACTAAATCAGAGTACATAAATTGAAAGACTTAACCCCAGTACAAAATAGCCATAAATAAGATAGGCTGAACTTTTAAAAGCAAGCGATACAGCTGTCGAAAATCAAGAGGTGGAAAGAAAAGGGGGTCAGACATAAAGTCTGGCGAGTGCGATAACTTTAACAATATAATTCCCAAAATAACTAGGCTAGGGCATAAGTTGGAAAATAAGGAAATGACTGTGAACAATTGGGTATGACAGAACAAACAAGGAAATAAGATGAACCAAGTTATTCGTTAAGGCACCCCTAATCACTATAGGATGATTACTATACAGCACCACCACTAGTCACCCTAATGGTTGATCTCGCCTAAAGAACTTAATATTGATAATGGTAATTTAGTGTACCCCTAGCTACCTTCATAGGTGTCGTCTACCCCTGTCTCCACTAGGTACACCCACTACCCTCCCCGTTCTAATTACAAAATTTATTCATAATATGGTAGTTTTACTCCTAGCTGTCTTCATAGGTGCCACCTACTCCTATCTCCACTAGGCGTATCCACTACCCTCCCCATTTGATCGGTTCCCAAAATCGTAGATACCCGTGCTGGCCCCATAGTGGGGTGTATCACTCCATAAAGTGGCAACCCGATACCACCAACAATGCACGGCTTATACCTACACGATGCAACAACATCTTACCTACCAGCCCGGGCCCACACACACATATGAACACGTTGGACTTGTGTTGCCACCGCTAACCCGTTTTGGCCTCTTACAGTCAAGCCCAGTATGCATGTACCGTCCTCGACTTGGGTCGAGCCCACAAAGATACGTATGGGTTACTGGTTGAAATGGGCCCCCATTACTTGACACAAGCTATCCACCTAAACTTGGTCCCCTCTAGTACATCCCACTTAACCCTTTCCTTATTCATGTTCACTTGCATGTTTCCAAATTTTGGTTAAGTGTTTCTAATCATATTTCAAATGCCACCCAAGGCAACCACTTCATTCCACATGCCACCCAAGGCACCCACTTAACCCCCTCATGTCCAACTACATGTTTATCTAGTTAAGTGTTTCTTAATTCATTAAGACCGTAACCTTTTAAAGACCTCTCACATTAGACTGACATTTGTTGCAGCTGGATTTGCCGGGCGGGTCCGGGCTGTCTTACACCCAAAACGAGCCTAACCTCATGTCTTTACAATTGTAACACATTTAATTTATGCCTAAGACCTCCCACATTAGACTGACATTTGTGGCAGCTGGATTTGCAGGGCGGGTCCGGGCAGTCTTACACCACAAAAGAGCCTAAGATCGTGTCTTAGACAATTAATTACACAAAATTAATTATCCCCCAATTTTAATTACTTTCCCTATTCAAATTATCAATCAATTCCAAATTTAACTATGGCCATAATTGACTCAATTATGTCCGTATATTTATGGTATGCAAAATCATACAATTATCTTCAGATATTTATTTTATACCATTTAAGGCATTTATGCCAATTCTCAATATTAAATCTTTTAATATTATCCCATTACCCCACGTTGTACGTTTGTTCGTTATACGTTAGAATCCAATAGTCTGACTCATGGAATAAAGAGAAAACATCACAACATATATACAGATAAAACTAGATCTAAACATAGGGGTGAACTTGCGTGTGTGAATTAGGTTCTACAACTAAAACTTGCATAGGCCAAAGTTACAACTTGCATAAAACTACATATGTCATATATTCAAATATAAAGGTGTAAACTTGTTTAGGTAGTAGTCACAAACTTGCATAAATCATGTATGTCATAGTTCCACATCTAAAGGTGTAAACTTGCATAGGCAATAACCACAAACTTGCATAACATGATTCTTATTTCAAACTCATATATTTATATAAACTTGCAGATGTGATTTATGCAACATAACAATGGTGTAAACTTACATCTAAACATGTAAACTAGCATGTAGAATTACACACGTCATAGCCTAACTTGCATATGATTCACATCTAAATCAACACCTAAACTTGCATGCATACATATGATTTATCATATGAATCAACATAACCAACCTAGCATATGAAACATTATAATGAATTGATCAATTATAGAATTACAACATAGATAATAACATCACAACTTTACAACATAGATGATAACATCATAGAATTTACAACATAAATGATAACATCACAATTTTACCACATACATGATAATATGCGGTCAATAATTCAAAACATAGCCCGATAATCCGCATCATAACTCAATCCAATTAAATTGCTAATTATTTTATTAAAGAAATCGTACTCACAACTCAAAGAAGGTCTTGAGTTCAGAATTCTAAGTTCTGAAGTTGAATTAGCTTTACCTTGAAGTAGATTCGTTGTTAGATTTGAATAGAATTGAATTTGATTAGCTTTTTGAAATGACCCGAAATCCCCCTTACGGGAAATCGCTGATTGAGTAGAGAACAAGCCATATCAGAACGCAGACAGAAGAACATTTCATTGTATATTACAACAATTCCATCAGGTTACAAGATTATATAGAGTATAAATGAATAAAATACATTCGATAAATATCAGAGAATTAAATTACATTTAAATACATCGCCGCGGAAAAATAATACTATACACAACTAGAAGTAATACACGGATACAGAGCTTTCCGAGTATCGTTCCAGCTGTAAATCAGGATCCTTTGAATATAAATCTGCAAAACCAAAACTACTAGCTTCCCATGTCGAAAATAAGGGCACCCGGAGTTTAGGTTAAAACAATAAACTCCAGGTCAGTCATAGGACTGGTGTGAGAACAAAAACAGTTATTAATCTTTATTTTAAAGTTGGGTAAATCAAGGGACCACGCCGTATAACAAGGAACGGGTTTCCTCCCAAGAACACCAGTGCATAAAACAACAGCGCAATGCTAAATAAAGAAAAATGAAGCTATTATAAGACCCAGTTCCATCACACAATGCAACGCAAGCCGGAAGATAGGGTTTTTACCTTATAATAGCAAAAGAATGCTTGATACGCTAAATTTCATGTTTTAATTCTTAATCAGATGTGACGAAAAAGAATTTCGCTCGGTCCGAACCAGTCGCTAAACCGATCCAGGCCGTTCGAAACGCCCTATCGTTTGAGAACACGACAAAACAGAACGCATACAGAAGAACATTTCATTGTATATTACAACAATGCATCAGAATACAAGAATATACAGAGTATAAACAAATAAATATTACACAGAAATATCAGAGATTTAAATTACATTTAAGTACATAGCAGCGGAAAATAATACAATACACAACTAGAAGAAGATATACGGATACAAAGCTTTCCGGATATCGTTCCAGCTGTAAACCAGGGTCCTGTGAATATAAATCTGCAAAACCAAAACTACTAAATGCCCGTGTCAAAATAGGGGCACCCAGAGTTTAGGTTAAAACAATAAACTCCAGGTCAGTCATGGGACTGGTGTGAGAACTAAAACAGTTATTAATCTTTATTTTCAAAGGTAAATCAAGGGACCACGCCGTATAACACGGAACGGGTTTCCTCCCAAGAATACCAGTGCATAAAACAACAGCGCAATGCTAAATAAAGAAAAATGAAGCTGTTATAAGACCCAGGTCCCATCACACAATGCAACGCAGTCGAGGATAGGGTTTTCCCTTATAACAGCCAAAGAATGCTTGATACGTTTAAAATAAATTGTTTGATACTATAATAAGTGCATAGTGTATAAAACAACTTCAAATCATAAGTATCAATCATAGGCGGCATGGGTACCATATATCATGTCGCCATACTAGTTTTACAATTAAAACCGCAAATGTCACGTATTTGGAAATTGGATTTCCGTCTATGAACCGAGGCAAAAGATAGTCCTCAACTGATTCGAGACTGCCTAGCCCGAGCCTCAGGATCAGAGCTCGAGTGACCCTTGGATCCTCAGGGCCAGTCCACCGATGTGGATTAAACTTAAACCCTGAACATGCGTTTCCCCACCCTATGGGGTGTAAGTCTGGTCCGTCTGCCGACCAGAATGCATCGGCCGAAACCGATATAACCGAGGCGCCTCGCAACAGCAACAACCACATAAGTCAAACTCGTCAGGGCGTGTAAAACCACTGACGCCACTTCTAGCTAGGAAGAAACGCATGCCCTCCCTAACGTCCTCTCCCGTTTTTGGTTCACAACCGGGGTGCGAGGCTCGCGAATTCACGTTACACAAAGCTGTGCCACACAGGCCGTGCTTTGATCATCACCACAAGACTTTGCTTTCCAACAGAAGCCTCGATCAATTGCCACTTAGGCATGCCACACAGGCAATTCACTCTATGTGTTTGATATCCATCAGTATATAACCCCTGAGCTCGTACGTCTCAGAGAAGGGCGTTAAGCAAGAGAATAAATTCTCCGCCGCCAAACAGATATATATTTAATAGAAATCAAACACACAGACTAAAATCCAATGTCAGACACACAGTCCATTTACAAGTCCGTTCTGGGTCTGAACGAAACCGGAGGCACCTAGTACCTCGCATATCCATCGATCTCCAAGTACGTCTGGACGATCACCAACTGTTTCCATCTTCTTGGGTGTACAGCCCAATCAAGATCATCAGTTATCACCCAAACGACGTGAAGACTTCCGGTCTTCGACCACCGTCTTCATCTTCGACACCACGTCGAATCAGTTATTCAGAATGGGATAAACCCGGTCTTTCTGAATAACTCGCGTATATATTATAAAAGTGTTACACAAACACAACATACGCCTCATTCCAATCCAGAATATTCTTTTATCCAAATATTCCCATAAATTTTATCCAAGATAAATTCTTTAAATTTATTCTTTAATCTTCTTTGAATATCAATTCAAACTAGTCGGGATTAGCGAACCACACCGAAGTAATCATTTATTTTATTTCCCAATCCCAACCTATTCATCCCATGAAGTAAAACTGGTAGTACTTCATATCTAACACCACAGTGTTATCGGTAATTCAATTACCATTTCACGTTCAAATCTAATTAAAGATTTAACTATCGCCTGGAGTAAAACTGGTGATACTCCATTCTCGATCTTTTCAATCTAATTAAAGATTCATTAAAACTCCACCTAGTTTTAATCTTCGGCTGGGTTAAAGAATCAGTGTCATTTAAAACACGGTTCACGATAAACCCAAAATCACATTCCATTAATTATCGGGTTAAAGAACGAGTGTTATTTAAAACACGGTTCACGATAAACCCAAAAATCAATATCACTTCCATTCCAATTAAATATCATTCAATTGGTACACTTCATTAAATCTAACTAAAAAGATTTAATCTTTTCTCAACTGGGTTCAAGAACAGTGTTAGTGAAGACACCATTCACCACAAACCCAAATCACATTCGATATTCAATACAAGGCTCTGAATAGAAAATATATCGGCTTATATTCAATATCAAATCCTACGACTAACAAATGTCGTATTGGAAATAACGATATAAATATATATCTTTCAAATTTCCATAACAACATCTGTATAATCACGAATCCCAACATCGGAATATTCCGAAGACAATTTCGATTCAAATCCACTCCAATGCAATCATTGGAAATTTTGGTTATTTTCTAAACCCTTTTCAAATTCAATTTATTTATTTAAAAATAAATAGAATTATAATTCTAGTTCAAAACTAGTTCATTTCGATAAAAATCTACTTTTATCTTTTCAAATATGGATTTTTTCATCCCAAATCTTCACAAATCATTTCTTATGATTTTACACAAATTATTACTATTTTTAATAATTTTATCAAGGCCCGTACAGTCGATTTCCATCAATGGCCATCGAACTGCACTTACAGCGACCTTTTTCAAATTTGATTTGGACATAATTCCAAATCCAACCGTTAGATTTCAAATTTCTAACATTCGCTAGAAAGCTCTTTTCGATACGAACCCAACGGTTCCGGTTTTAGGAGAATCCGACGGTCGGATCTCCCGCAACGTCCGTTTGAAATAAATGGTCGAAATTCACGAACTGCCGCGGCGCGGCGCGTTCTATTCAGGCCATTATATTATATATATAATATATATAATATATATATCGTCGATTTCTATTTAAAACGAATTATATAAATAGTTTTGAATTCGTTTCAAAAATCTATTTCAACTTCCATTTCAATTCAAAACAAAATTGAATTCTTCTTTATAGATTCGTTTCAAAATTCATTTCTATTCAATTCAAATTTCAATTCAATTTGAATTCATTTCAATTCACTTTCAATTCAATTCGAATTCGTTTTTAATTCAATTCATTTCGAAATCACTTTCAATTCAATTCACTTTGAATTCGTTTTCAATTCAATTCATTTCGAAATCACTTTCAATTCAATTCACTTTGAATTCGTTTTCAATTCAATTCATTTCGAAATCACTTTCAATTCAATTCGAATTCGTTTTCAATTCAATTCATTTCGAAATCTCTTTCAATTCAATTCACTTTGAATTCGTTTTCAACTCAATTCATTTCGAAATCACTTTCAATTCATTTCACTTTGAATTCGTTTAAAATTGATATAAATATCGTTCACGTCAAAATGGCGTCAATCTAATCAACACGGCTTCATAAATTTCTATTTTCAAATATTCTCTTTCAAAATATTTCTATTTCTAAACTGGAATGAGGCCCAATCAATTACCATATAAAATTAATTATATGGATTTTCATACAACACATGTATATAATAGCATTGAAAAATAATCAACCATCAACCAAAGTGCACTACACTGTATAAGCATCAAATAAAGATACCTAACGCTTATAACAGCATGTCAATCAATCGATCGACATATTTAATCAATCAGGATGAGTGAACTTCAAATTTCATCCCAACACCCGTGTGGGGTTTCAAACAATCAAACACAGATTTTATTTGTGCGGTTGGGCGATGTGTGAAATTTATCGACCCAATCAATATCAATCAAATCAGTGCATATACAAACAAATCGGCCGATTTGTTTATAACTATTCATTTATTCACATTCACGTTAAAAATTATATTTTTAACGATAAAACATTTTATTTCAACCTATGAATTTCTATTCAATTCATTTTCACAATAAAATGATATTTTTATTTTCTAACATATTTTAGAAAATTTCGGCGGCATAACGGCACGATACTAGAAACGGGACAAGGCCTAGCCTTATCCCCGGTCTAGTGAAGGCCCACGCCATTCACATATCAATTTTAATCAATTTCCAATTTAACCAATCAATCAAATCCAAATCAAATAATCTAGCCAACTACACAACCAAACAAACAAGTCCATGGTATGTGGACGGGTGTCGGGTGCTTCTAATAAGCACCGTCTGCATCCTAGTATATATATATATAACTAGAAAATAAATTTGAAAGGTGAGAAATTCTCACTTATAGCTATCCTAGCTCCACGGCTCTTCATTTGCAGAAGTCTTCGTCTTTTCGCCTTTTTGTCACCTTCGTTGCTCGCTTTCACTACATATGTAAAAACCGAATTTTTACTTCGCTATTCAATATTTAAAAATCATATTTCTATTTCGAATGTCAATATATAAAAATCAAATTTTTAGTTCAAAGTTCAATATATAAAAATCGAATTTTTACTTCAAAGTTCAATATATAAAAATCGAATTTTTACTTCAAAGTTCAATATATAAAAATCGAATTTTTACTTTCTCTACATTATAAAGATTATATTTTTCTTATTCTTATGATGCAACTATTATATTTTTATTGCTTTAAAAATACAAGAATCATACCTTACTATTTCTACTTAACAAAAATTCCATCTTTTCTGTTTTTAAAAATATGATCTTTATTTTCAAGTTCAAAATTTTTCTATTAAAAGATCAAACCTTTTTCTTATTTCAAAGTTAAAAATAAAAATCATTTCCTTTTCCTTTTCAAACCAGTTTTTATTTTCTTTTCAAAACAGTTTTTAAAACTCTTTTATAAAAATGCAGTTTTTTCTTTCTCTTTTAAAAATAAATCAGTTTATACTTTTAAAAACAAAATCAGTTTATACTTTTAAAAATATCAGTTTTATACTTTTAAAAATATCAGTTTTATACTTTTAAAAATATCAGTTTTATACTTTTAAAAATATTCAGTTTTCTTTTTATTTAAAACAAAAATCAGTTTTCAACTTTTAAAAATATCAGTTTTATACTTTTAAAAATATCAGTTTTCTACTTTTAAAAATATCAGTTTTATACTTTTAAAAATATTCAGTTTTCTTTTTATTAAAAACAAAAATCAGTTTTCATTTTTCTCAAAGACAAAATCAGTTTTAAATTCTTAAAAAAAACAGGTTTAAATCAGTTTCAATTTTATTTATAAATCAGTTTTAAAATCATGTTCAAATCAGTTTTTTTCTTTTTACAAAATTCAGTTTTTTACTTTTATATATATAAAAAAAATCTGTTTTTACTTTTAATCAAAGTAGTATTTAATCCCAGAGAAAAAACAGTATTTTACAGAATTAAAAGTAAAAATAAAAAAAAATAAAAACGCGGACCTTTGCTGTCGCCTGAAGAGGGGGGGGTGCGCTTCGGGTTCACGGATCGATGCAGGGGGGAGGGTCGCGGGTGCTCAGGCGCTGGCGGTTTCGAACAGTTGGAGGAGAGAGAAGCAGAGGAAGGGGGGGTTCGATGGGGAGGAGGCGGCGACGGGGTGGGGCTTCTTCGGTGGAGGCGCGGTGGTCTTCGGTGGAGGAGCGATGGCGATCTGCCATCGATTTGAGAGATCGATCCCCTTTTTTTTTCAGATGGGAAAAGTAAGAGAGAGAAGAGGGAAAGAAATAAGGGGGGGGCTATATATAAATTATAATATTTAATTTCATTTATTTTCAAAAAAGCAACTTTTTATTTTAAACTCAAAACGAAACTCACCGACTATCATCCCTAGCTAATTACCCCTATTCCGAACACAATGGGATATGTGTCACAAGTTGATTCGATCGTTTGAATCAGTTTCCGTTGAATTTTACATTTTAAATCACTGTATTGAATTTTAAACGTACATTTCAAATTACCGGGGTCACATACTAACTAGAAAAATTCCAGAAAAATATTTTCTAGCTTCGTATTGACGATACGGTCCTAACAAAACTAGTTTCGTCGAATTCCGAGACCGCTGGAAAAATGGCCAATTTCCAGTCGATTAAATTCAACTGAAATGGTCAAACGCGTTTTCCTTGGCCATGCTCACATATTGATTCGAAAAATTATGAAATTTGGAATCTAGCAATAACTTCACATCCCGGACCCAACAAAACTGGTTTCGTCGAAATCCGAGGTCGTTTGCAAAATGTCCATTTTTAAGGGCCTGAATTCCATAGCGACTATTCAGAATTTTCAACTGGACATATCTCTCAATTTTTAAAGTGAAATCTCAGTTTCTTACATCCGTTAGAAAGATATCATCAATTAGATCCTAATGTTTTTGGTTTCACTAAAATCCGGATTGTTTTGCACCCGGTACATTCAATTGAAGTTTGAAATCGAATTATCGAACTACCGCGCCATTTTCAATTCTATTTAATATTATATATAATTATTTATATTCTAGCGACGACGCGTATAATATATACGTCGAATTCTATTCAAAATAAATTTCTCGTCGATTTTATTTAAAATAACTCAATTTAAATATTCAAATTCAGCTAAAATTGCCAAAATAAAAATTTCAAACTGGCCCGCATTTTACGGGTTGTTACAATCTTCCCCACTTAAAACTTTTCGTCCCCGAAAAGGAACAAAGTCGAAAGTGGTTTGATTATTCAGCTCTACGTTCGATCTGGCTTTCATTCTCCAACTTTTCAGTTTCTGAGAATTTCCAAAATTTCAAAAATTTGGCTAACACCCTAAATTTTTGAAAAATTTCGCCATAACCTCCCCTGCAATGGGAGCATCGGGGAATTTCAAATAGCTTCCCCGGTCCTTCAGATCTCAAAAAGAAAAAGAAAAAGCCAAGCGGCTAGCCAATAGGCTCACAAAATCATCATCACCCAAACAAAACAGGAAATTATGTAGTAAACATGTACCTATTTGTCGGGCAAACAAATTTTATTCTCTGGCTCTAGCCTCCTTGCTATGACCTGTTCAAAAGATATACATGTATGCAAGCAAATGCGACCAATTTTCAATATAAGTCAATATATGATTCAATCAGGCTAATTGGTTAAAAATTATCAAACCATTTAACAAACAACACAAACATCAATCAATTAGTGAATTTAACGTTTCAAATTCATAATTTGATATATATACAAAAATCATGTTTTTGATGCCAAATCACAACGATGAATTCTAGCTATACATAAGTTTTGAGTTCTCACACCAGCCTAATGGAAATATATAGAAAATCACACCTTCGAGACACGAACATAAATACTTATGATGTCATGACAATCATCAGTACCATCTTCGGGCGACTAGAGTGTGATGCTATATCTATCCAATATATTAAAATTTCGAATACACGCGGATCAGACGTATACGCAAAATCTATATATACTGGATTGTCCACATCAATATAAATGGATAATCAAATACGAATAATTGATTTAAATTTTCAAAACAAAATTTGTTTTCACTTTAAAAATATACTCTTCACACTCGTTTTAGGATACTACTGATCCGATCTCTAACGAGTCATTCTCGTTGGATATTACTAATCCAATTTCTGATGAATTCTTTCGTACGATTCTAATGTGCCTTGTTCTCTGCTTTGTAAACCAAAGCTCTGATGCCAAATGTGACGAAAAAGAATTTCGCTCGGTCCGAACCAGTCGCTAAACCGATCCAGGCCGTTCGAAACGCCCTATCGTTTGAGAACACGACAAAACAGAACGCATACAGAAGAACATTTCATTGTATATTACAACAATGCATCAGAATACAAGAATATACAGAGTATAAACAAATAAATATTACACAGAAATATCAGAGATTTAAATTACATTTAAGTACATAGCAGCGGAAAATAATACAATACACAACTAGAAGAAGATATACGGATACAAAGCTTTCCGGATATCGTTCCAGCTGTAAACCAGGGTCCTGTGAATATAAATCTGCAAAACCAAAACTACTAGCTGCCCGTGTCAAAATAGGGGCACCTAGAGTTTAGGTTAAAACAATAAACTCCAGGTCAGTCATGGGACTGGTGTGAGAACTAAAACAGTTATTAATCTTTATTTTCAAAGGTAAATCAAGGGACCACGCCGTATAACACGGAACGGGTTTCCTCCCAAGAATACCAGTGCATAAAACAACAGCGCAATGCTAAATAAAGAAAAATGAAGCTGTTATAAGACCCAGGTCCCATCACACAATGCAACGCAGTCGAGGATAGGGTTTTCCCTTATAACAGCCAAAGAATGCTTGATACGTTTAAAACAAATTGTTTGATACTATAATAAGTGCATAGTGTATAAAACAACTTCAAATCATAAGTATCAATCATAGGCGGCATGGGTACCATATATCATGTCGCCATACTAGTTTTACAATTAAAACCGCAAATGTCACGTATTTGGAAATTGGATTTCCGTCTATGAACCGAGGCAAAAGATAGTCCTCAACCGATTCGAGACTGCCTAGCCCGAGCCTCAGGATCAGAGCTCGAGTGACCCTTGGATCCTCAGGGCCAGTCCACCGATGTGGATTAAACTTAAACCCTGAACATGCGTTTCCCCACCCTATGGGGTGTAAGTCTGGTCCGTCTGCCGACCAGAATGCATCGGCCGAAACCGATATAACCGAGGCGCCTCGCAACAGCAACAACCACATAAGTCAAACTCGCCAGGGCGTGTAAAACCACTGACGCCACTTCTAGCTAGGAAGAAACGCATGCCCTCCCTGACGTCCTCTCCCGTTTTTGGTTCACAACCGGGGTGCGAGGCTCGCGAATTCACGTTACACAAAGCTGTGCCACACAGGCCGTGCTTTGATCATCACCACAAGACTTTGCTTTTCAACAGAAGCCTCGATCAATTGCCACTTAGGCATGCCACACAGGCAATTCACTCTATGTGTTTGATATCCATCAGTATATAACCCCTGAGCTCGTACGTCTCAGAGAAGGGCGTTAAGCAAGAGAATAAATTCTCCGCCGCCAAACAGATATATATTTAATAGAAATCAAACACACAGACTAAAATCCAATGTCAGACACACAGTCCATTTACAAGTCCGTTCTGGGTCTGAACGAAACCGGAGGCACCTAGTACCTCGCATATCCATCGATCTCCAAGTACGTCTGGACGATCACCAACTGTTTCCATCTTCTTGGGTGTACAGCCCAATCAAGATCATCAGTTATCACCCAAACGACGTGAAGACTTCCGGTCTTCGACCACCGTCTTCATCTTCGACACCACGTCGAATCAGTTATTCAGAATGGGATAAACCCGGTCTTTCTGAATAACTCGCGTATATATTATAAAAGTGTTACACAAACACAACATACGCCTCATTCCAATCCAGAATATTCTTTTATCCAAATATTCCCATAAATTTTATCCAAGATAAATTCTTTAAATTTATTCTTTAATCTTCTTTGAATATCAATTCAAACTAGTCGGGATTAGCGAACCACACCGAAGTAATCATTTATTTTATTTCCCAATCCCAACCTATTCATCCCATGAAGTAAAACTGGTAGTACTTCATATCTAACACCACAGTGTTATCGGTAATTCAATTACCATTTCACGTTCAAATCTAATTAAAGATTTAACTATCGCCTGGAGTAAAACTGGTGATACTCCATTCTCGATCTTTTCAATCTAATTAAAGATTCATTAAAACTCCACCTAGTTTTAATCTTCGGCTGGGTTAAAGAATCAGTGTCATTTAAAACACGATTCACGATAAACCCAAAATCACATTCCATTAATTATCGGGTTAAAGAACGAGTGTTATTTAAAACACGGTTCACGATAAACCCAAAAATCAATATCACTTCCATTCCAATTAAATATCATTCAATTGGTACACTTCATTAAATCTAACTAAAAAGATTTAATCTTTTCTCAACTGGGTTCAAGAACAGTGTTAGTGAAGACACCATTCACCACAAACCCAAATCACATTCGATATTCAATACAAGGCTCTGAATAGAAAATATATCGGCTTATATTCAATATCAAATCCTACGACTAACAAATGTCGTATTGGAAATAACGATATAAATATATATCTTTCAAATTTCCATAACAACATCTGTATAATCACGAATCCCAACATCGGAATATTCCGAAGACAATTTCGATTCAAATCCACTCCAATGCAATCATTGGAAATTTTGGTTATTTTCAAAACCCTTTTCAAATTCAATTTATTTATTTAAAAATAAATAGAATTATAATTCTAGTTCAAAACTAGTTCATTTCGATAAAAATCTATTTTTATCTTTTCAAATATGGAGTTTTTCATCCCAAATCTTCACAAATCATTTCTTATGATTTTACACAAATTATTACTATTTTTAATAATTTTATCAAGGCCCGTACAGTCGATTTCCATCAATGGCCATCGAACTGCACTTACAGCGATCTTTTTCAAATTTGATTTGGACATAATTCCAAATCCAACCGTTAGATTTCAAATTTCTAACATTCGCTAGAAAGCTCTTTTCGATACGAACCCAACGGTTCCGGTTTTAGGAGAATCCGACGGTCGGATCTCCCGCAACGTCCGTTTGAAATAAATGGTCGAAATTCACGAACTGCCGCGGCGCGGCGCGTTCTATTCAGGCCATTATATTATATATATAATATATATAATATATATATCGTCGATTTCTATTTAAAACGAATTATATAAATAGTTTTGAATTCGTTTCAAAAATCTATTTCAACTTCCATTTCAATTCAAAACAAAATTGAATTCTTCTATATAGATTCGTTTCAAAATTCATTTCTATTCAATTCAAATTTCAATTCAATTTGAATTCATTTCAATTCACTTTCAATTCAATTCGAATTTGTTTTTAATTCAATTCATTTCGAAATCACTTTCAATTCAATTCACTTTGAATTCGTTTTCAATTCAATTCATTTCGAAATCACTTTCAATTCAATTCACTTTGAATTCGTTTTCAATTCAATTCATTTCGAAATCACTTTCAATTCAATTCGAATTCGTTTTCAATTCAATTCATTTCGAAATCTCTTTCAATTCAATTCACTTTGAATTCGTTTTCAACTCAATTCATTTCGAAATCACTTTCAATTCATTTCACTTTGAATTCGTTTAAAATTGATATAAATATCGTTCACGTCAAAATGGCGTCAATCTAATCAACACGGCTTCATAAATTTCTATTTTCAAATATTCTCTTTCAAAATATTTCTATTTCTAAACTGGAATGAGGCCCAATCAATTACCATATAAAATTAATTATATGGATTTTCATAAAACACATGTATATAATAGCATTGAAAAATAATCAACCATCAACCAAAGTGCACTACACTGTATAAGCATCAAATAAAGATACCTAACGCTTATAACAGCATGTCAATCAATCGATCGACATATTTAATCAATCAGGATGAGTGAACATCAAATTTCATCCCAACACCCGTGTGGGGTTTCAAACAATCAAACACAGATTTTATTTGTGCGGTTGGGCGATGTGTGAAATTTATCGACCCAATCAATATCAATCAAATCAGTGCATATACAAACAAATCGGCCGATTTGTTTATAACTATTCATTTATTCACATTCACGTTAAAAATTATATTTTTAACGATAAAACATTTTATTTCAACCTATGAATTTCTATTCAATTCATTTTCACAATAAAATGATATTTTTATTTTCTAACATATTTTAGAAAATTTCGGCGGCATAACGGCACGATACTAGAAACGGGACAAGGCCTAGCCTTATCCCCGGTCTAGTGAAGGCCCACGCCATTCACATATCAATTTTAATCAATTTCCAATTTAACCAATCAATCAAATCCAAATCAAATAATCTAGCCAACTACACAACCAAACAAACAAGTCCATGGTATGTGGACGGGTGTCGGGTGCTTCTAATAAGCACCGTCTGCATCCTAGTATATATATATATAACTAGAAAATAAATTTGAAAGGTGAGAAATTCTCACTTATAGCTATCCTAGCTCCACGGCTCTTCATTTGCAGAAGTCTTCGTCTTTTCGCCTTTTTGTCACCTTCGTTGCTCGCTTTCACTACATATGTAAAAACCGAATTTTTACTTCGCTATTCAATATTTAAAAATCATATTTCTATTTCGAATGTCAATATATAAAAATCAAATTTTTAGTTCAAAGTTCAATATATAAAAATCGAATTTTTACTTCAAAGTTCAATATATAAAAATCGAATTTTTACTTCAAAGTTCAATATATAAAAATCGAATTTTTACTTTCTCTACATTATAAAGATTATATTTTTCTTATTCTTATGATGCAACTATTATATTTTTATTGCTTTAAAAATACAAGAATCATACCTTACTATTTCTACTTAACAAAAATTCCATCTTTTCTGTTTTTAAAAATATGATCTTTATTTTCAAGTTCAAAATTTTTCTATTAAAAGATCAAACCTTTTTCTTATTTCAAAGTTAAAAATAAAAATCATTTCCTTTTCCTTTTCAAACCAGTTTTTATTTTCTTTTCAAAACAGTTTTTAAAACTCTTTTATAAAAATGCAATTTTTTCTTTCTCTTTTAAAAATAAATCAGTTTATACTTTTAAAAACAAAATCAGTTTATACTTTTAAAAATATCAGTTTTATACTTTTAAAAATATCAGTTTTATACTTTTAAAAATATTCAGTTTTCTTTTTATTAAAAACAAAAATCAGTTTTCAACTTTTAAAAATATCAGTTTTATACTTTTAAAAATATCAGTTTTCTACTTTTAAAAATATCAGTTTTATACTTTTAAAAATATTCAGTTTTCTTTTTATTAAAAACAAAAATCAGTTTTCATTTTTCTCAAAGACAAAATCAGTTTTAAATTCTTAAAAAAAACAGGTTTAAATCAGTTTCAATTTTATTTATAAATCAGTTTTAAAATCATGTTCAAATCAGTTTTTTTCTTTTTACAAAATTCAGTTTTTTACTTTTATATATATAAAAAAAATCTGTTTTTACTTTTAATCAAATTAGTATTTAATCCCAGAGAAAAAAACAGTATTTTACAGAATTAAAAGTAAAAATAAAAAAAAATAAAAACGCGGACCTTTGCTGTCGCCTGAAGAGGGGGGGGGGTGCGCTTCGGGTTCATGGATCGATGCAGGGGGGAGGGTCGCGGGTGCTCAGGCGCTGGCGGTTTCGAACAGTTGGAGGAGAGAGAAGCAGAGGAAGGGGGGGTTCGATGGGGAGGAGGCGGCGACGGGGTGGGGCTTCTCCGGTGGAGGCGCGGTGGTCTTCGGTGGAGGAGCGATGGCGATCTGCCATCGATTTGAGAGATCGATCCCCTTTTTTTTTCAGATGGGAAAAGTAAGAGAGAGAAGAGGGAAAGAAATAAGGGGGGGGCTATATATAAATTATAATATTTAATTTCATTTATTTTCAAAAAAGCAACTTTTTATTTTAAACTCCAAACGAAACTCACCGACTATCATCCCTAGCTAATTACCCCTATTCCGAACACAATGGGATATGTGTCACAAGTTGATTCGATCGTTTGAATCAGTTTCCGTTGAATTTTACATTTTAAATCACTGTATTGAATTTTAAACGTACATTTCAAATTACCGGGTTCACATACTAACTAGAAAAATTCCAGAAAAATATTTTCTAGCTTCGTATTGACGATACGGTCCTAACAAAACTAGTTTCGTCGAATTCCGAGACCGTTGGAAAAATGGCCAATTTCCAGTCGATTAAATTCAACAGAAATGGTCAAACACGTTTTCCTTGGCCATGCTCACATATTGATTCGAAAAATTATGAAATTTGGAATCTAGCAATAACTTCACATCCCGGACCCAACAAAACTGGTTTCGTCGAAATCCGAGGTCGTTTGCAAAATGTCCATTTTTAAGGGCCTGAATTCCATAGCGACTATTCAGAATTTTCAACTGGACATATCTCTCAATTTTTAAAGTGAAATCTCAGTTTCTTACATCCGTTAGAAAGATATCATCAATTAGATCCTAATGTTTTTGGTTTCACTAAAATCCGGATTGTTTTGCACCCGGTACATTCAATTGAAGTTTGAAATCGAATTATCGAACTACCGCGCCATTTTCAATTCTATTTAATATTATATATAATTATTTATATTCTAGCGACGACGCGTATAATATATACGTCGAATTCTATTCAAAATAAATTTCTCGTCGATTTTATTTAAAATAACTCAATTTAAATATTCAAATTCAGCTAAAATTGCCAAAATAAAAATTTCAAACTGGCCCGCATTTTACGGGTTGTTACATCAGACTCCAACCGTAAATTAGTAAGAGAACGATTCCCTAAGTATTAACCCCGAAGGCCGAAACCAACATCAAACTAATACCAAGGAAACCCCCATCTTAGCTCGTTTCCAGTTAGTTTCTGATTTTATATACAATCATAAATATCAATCATAGGTGGCATGAATGCCACATCCCACTTTGTCGCCATATATAGGATTACAATCAAAACCGCAAAGTCACGTTTTGGAAATTGAATTTCCATCTGCGAACCGAGGCAAAAGATAGTCCTCACCGATTTGAGACCCTCTAGCCCGAGCCTCAGGACCCAGACTCAGGTGGGCCCTTGGAGCGACAGGGTCGGTCCACCGATGTGGATTAAAATTCCTAAACACTGCGTTTCCCCACCCTTTGGGGCGTAAATGAGCCAACGAATGACGCCATCGGCTTCACATAGTCACCGACAAATCCGAGGCGCCTCGCAAACCAACAACCACATAAGTCAAACTCGTCAGGGCGTGTAAAACCATTGACGCCACTTCTAGATAGAAAGAAACGCATGTCCTCCCTTCGGTCCTCTCCTGTTTCTGGTCCACTACCGGGTGTGAGGCTCGCGAATCAACGCTACACAAAGCTACGCCACAAAGGCCGTTCTTTGATCATCAACCACAAGACCTTGCTTTTCAACAAAAGCCTTGATCATTTGCATCTTAGCATGCCACACAGGCAAACCACTCCATCCAACCGATATCCATCAATCACGCAGAATGATATCCAATGTCAGACACACAGTCCATTTACAAGTCCGTTCTGGGTCTGAACGAAACCAGAGGAACCTAGTACCTCACATATCCATCGATCTCCAAATATGTCTGGACGACCACCAACTGATTCCCTCCTCTTGGGTGTATGGCCCAATCAAGATCATCAGTAATTATCCAAATGACGTGAAGACCTCCAGTCTTCAACCATCGTCTTCATCTTCGACATATCGTCGAATCAGTTATTCAGAATGGGATAAACCCGGTCTGTCCGAATAACTCGCGTATATAATAAACAAGGGTTACACAAACACAAAATATGCCTCATTCCAATTCATTAGTCACTAACCGTAAATTAACAAGAGAATAATTTCCCAAACATTAACCCCGTAGGCCGAAACCAACATCAGATCAATACCCAGGAAACCATTCTTCTTAGCTAACCTACAGTTAGTTTTTAAATTTCACATTCTTAGGGAAAGGTTCCCATTAATTTTATCAAAGATAAATTATTTTAAATTTATTCTTTAATCTTCCTTTGAATATCAATTCAAACTAGTCGGGATTAACGAACCTTACAGAAGTAATCATTTGTTTTAATTTCCCAATCCCAACCTATTCATCCCATGAAGTAAAATTGGTCATACTTCATATCTAACACCACGGTGTTATCAGTAAATTCAATTACCATTTCACGTTTAAATCTAATTAAAGATTTACCTATCGCCTGAAGCAAAATTTGTGAGACTCCATTCTAGAACTTTTCAATCTATTTAAAGATTCATTAAAACCCCACTTAGTTTTAATCTTTAACTGGGTTAAAGAATTAGTGTCATTTAAAACACGGTTCACGATAAACCCAAAATCACATTCCATTTCAATCAGTCCCTAACCGTAAATTAGCAAGTGGGAAATTCCCTAAGTATCAACCCCAAAGGCCGAAACCAACATTAGATCAATACCCCAAAAACCATTCAACTTAACTAATCTCCAGTTAGTTTCTGATTTTCTTAACTCCTTTGGGTCTAAGAATAGTATTATTGAAGATACCATTCACGACAACCCAAAATCACATTTCATTAATTATCGGGTTAAAGAACAAGTGTTATTTAAAACACTGTTCATGATAAACCCAAAAATCAATAGCAATTCAATTCCAATTAAATATTATTTAATTGGTACACTTCATTAAATCTAAATAAAAAGATTTAATATTTTTCTCAACTGGGCTTAAGAACAGTGTTAATGAAGACACCATTCACGACAAACCCAAATCACATTTGATATTAAATACAAGGCTCTGAATAGAAAATATATCGGCTTATATTCAATATCAAATTCCACGACCAGCAAATATCGTATTGGAAATAACGATATAAAAATATCTTTCAAATTTCCATAACAACATCTGTATAATCACGAAATCCAACATCGAAATATTCCAAAAATGATTTTGATTCAAATCAATTCCAATTCAATTATTGGGAAATCTTGGTTATTTTCAAAACCATTTCAAATTCAATTTATTTATTTTAAAAATAAATAAATTATTATTCTAGTTCAAAACTAGTTCATTTCGATAAAAATCTATTTTTATCTTTTCAAATATGGAGTTTTTCATCCCAATTCTTCACAAATCATTTCTTATGATTTTACAAAAATTATTGATATTTTTAATAATTTTATCAAGGCCTGTACAGTCGATTTCCATCAACGGCCGTCGAACTGCACTTACAACGACCTTTTCCAAATTTGTTGGACATAATTCAAAATCCATCCGTTAGATTTCAAATCTCTAATATTCGATTGAAAGCTCTTTTCGACACGAACCCAACGGTTCCGGTTTTAGGAGAATCCAACGGTCGGATCTCCCGCAATATCCATTCGAAGTCAATGGTCGAAATTCGTGAACTGCCGCGGCGCGGCGCGTTCTATTCAGGCAGTTTATATATATATATATATATATATATATATATATATATATATATATATATATATATATATTTCATCGATTACCTTTTAAAACGTATTTTATAAATCGTTTTAAATTCGTTTTCGAAACGATTTCAACTTCATTTCAAATTCAAATCAAAATTAATTTTTTTTTCTCATAAATTTGTTTTAAATTCATTTCAAATTGATTTTAATTCAAATCGATTTTTAATTCAATTTCAGTTCGTTTTCAATTCGATTCAATTTCTATTCGATTTTGAATTTATTTCAAATCGATTTTTATTCAATTTCAATTCAATTCGAATTCATTTCAATTCGAATTCAATTCTATTTAATTTTAATTCGAATTCAATTCTATTTCAATTTAATTCGAATTCATTTCTGTTCAAGTTCAATTCGAATTTCAATTCTATTCAATTTAATTCGAATTCAATTCTATTCAATTTTAATTCGAATTTCAATTCTATTTAAATTTAATTCGAATTCATTTCTATTCAAGTTCAATTCGAATTTCAATTCTATTCAATTTAATTCGAATTTCAATTCTATTCAATTTAATTTGAATTTCAAATCTATTTCAATATTCATTGAAAAATGAATAAAATCGATATAAATACCGTTCACGTCAAAATGGCATCAATCTAATCAACACGGCTTCATATATTTCTATTTTCAAATATTCTATTTCAAATATTTCTTTTTCAATATTTCTATTCAAATATTTCTATTTCAAATATTTCTATTCAAATACTTCTATTCAAATATTTCTATTCAAAACTGGAATGAGGCCCAGTCAATTACCATATAATGTTAATTATATATATTTTCTACAACACATGTATAAAATAACAACAATAAATAATCATCCATCATCCAGAGTGCACCACACAACTGCATAAGAATTAAATATAAATAATTAACGCTTACATAGTCTATCGACCAATCGATCGACATACAGCTAAATAATTGGGATTAGTGTACGCCGAATATCATCCCAATACCCGTGTGTGGTTTCAAACAATCAAACACAGATTTTATTTGTGCAGTTGGGTGATGTGTAAAATTTATCGTCCCAATCAACATCAATCAAATCAGTGTATATAAACAAATTTCCGATTGGTTTATAAATATTTATTTTATATACACGTTAAAAATTCTATTTTGAACTATAAAATATTTTGAACTGCATAAATATTTTATTTCATTTCACACCACCACACAATCAACTACACATCAAAATCAAAGAAACAAGCATACAAGTCGTCCATGGTCTATGGACGACGGGTGTCAGGTGCTACTAAACACCGTCTGCATCCTAGTATATATTTTTAACTAGAAAATTAAATAAAAGGTGAGGAGTTCTCACCGACTAGCTAATCCAAACGCTACGACTCTTCATATGTAGAAGTCTTCGTCATGCTCGCCCTTCATCAATTTCGTTGCCCGTAGCCACTACATATATAAAAATTAAATTTTTATGTTGTTGCTATTTATATAAAAATCACATTTTTATAAAGCTGCATATATAATAATCATTATATTTCTACAACGAATTCATATCGATAAAGATCGAATTTTTATTTCATCGCTATAAAAATCACATTTTTACTTCAACATATATATACGAAAAATCAAATTTTTATTTCGCTACATATATAAAGATAATATTTTTATATCCTCTATTATATAAAAATCATATTTTTAATACTTCTACTTTGTAAAAATCAAATTTTTATTTAAACCCTTCAATAAAAATCATATCATTATTATCACTATATTATAAAAATCATATTTTTATAATCTCTGCTATATAAAAATTTTATTTTTTTTATCATAAACAAAAATGGTATCTTTATTTATATGAACACACTATAAAAATCTCATCTTCAATCATATAGATACACTATAAAAATCCCATCTTTATTTTGTTTGAAACACCACACCTCCGTTAGGGTCACTCTCAAAGGGAATGCCCTAATTTTGGTGGAGGTTTATAAGTATAAATCACAGATATACAAGACAGATATAATAACACATATTTTTGAACAGCGGAAGACGACAACTTTTATTTCATTCAAATACGTGTTACACCAACCATACCATAATTGTCTTACAACACTTCCAAAAACATAACATCTTCATAACTGTCTTGATTACATTATTTAAAGAAGCATAAAGAAAACATAAATAAACTGCAAAAGTCCCATAATTGCTGTCCAAAGCCATAGTCCAAAACGAAAAGATCCAAGCAATACATTTTTTCTCTTCAAGCTGGATATGAAGGCTGGTCAAGCTACGGTATTCCCTCCCTGTGGACCGGGGGGGGGGGGGGGGGACGGAAGAAAAGAAGACAAAAGAAAAGTAGAGTCAGACATAAAGGCTGAGTAAGTCTAGGACTATTCAGTCTATGAATAAAGAACTGGGTATGACAATTATAAACTAGAAATGGGAAAGTACCATATACTGAGTTAAGTTGTCTAGGGTCGAATATACTATCGTACCCCATATTAATCTCTATACCCATATAAACTAGTTCTCAACAGGCACCCCATAATCAGGGTGAAGTGATCCATTTTATGATGATCGGCTCCTACTCGCATAGTTACATGTGTCTTAAGACCCCCGATGTTGTAGCTACCTATGCTGGTCCCACCATGGGGTGTATCAAGTCCCATGGTGGCGGCCCGACACAACCCAAGAATGCACAGGTATGCTACTAGTGCCCAGTGCCTTATTTTTCTGCGCCGGAGTGTGCGCACGCCCGCACCCCGTTAGAACCTACACTGCTACACCACCGCCATCGATTTGACCTCTTACAGTCAGCCCAGTAATCATGCCCCACCCTGCCTAGTTTCAGGGTATCATGATACCTTGTAGGGTTACTGCTGAAAAGGGTCCCCCGCTACTAGGTTTTCTATTTCTAGCCAACATGCTAAGTTGGTTAAGTGTTTTATAAACCTAACCCGCAATCAATCTGTCCAGTTTAGCATGTTCCGTTTTGATTAAGTATTAATATAATTTACTTAATCCTATCAATCGTGACTCAGCCTTAATTGTCTTATTAAAGCCTTGACCTCTCACATTAGACAGGTATTGTTGTGGCTGCCTGTTGCCGGTTGGGTCCGGGCAGTCTTACGTCACAACTCAGTCTAACCTCGGGTCCTTATTGGGCTCCGTGTTTAACCACCCACATTGGATAGATATTGTTGTGACTACTGGACAGCCGGGCGGTTCCGGGCAGGTTTACATCACAACTCAATCCAACATCGGGTTAAACACATCGTATTTTCTACATTTACATATTTTGTCTCTTTTCTTTTTATTTGTAAATATTTGCGGCCCATTATTCAAATTCATCTTTATTGGTTAAGATTTATTTATGCCACTTAATTGTTTTTCAAGGTTGTTGGCGTGCGTCAAACATGCCAACACATATGTTCTATATTTTAGCCCAAACGTCATTACCCCCGTTTTATACGTTCGCTCCAATGTAAGGTGTGTTGGTTTTAATACTTAAAACCAATTTAGCCATATGAAAAGGGGAGGCTATAACATGGTGTTTATAAGATAACATAAAAAAGGGAGTGTGAACGCATGAACTTGCAACATAACGATCCAATTAACATAAGGTAGGCATATGTGAACTTGCAATTGTAACAACATATAATATAAGCAATACTTAAACATGAATCATTATATTCACATAATCATGGTATAAACAAAACATGGATCATTCTATTCATGTAGTCATGGCATAAATGATACTTAAACATGAACCATTCTAATCATATAATTATGGCATAATCATAGTTGAACATGAGTCCTTCTATTCATATAGTCATGGCATAAACATAATTGAACATGAATCCTACTATTCATATAATCATGGTTTTTATCCTATCTATGTAACTTGTAAGTGGGACGTAATTCTAGTGTAATTTCTTATGTAACTTATGTGCCAAATATATTGTCATATGATTATGATAACAACATAAGCCTAGAAACATGTTTTCAACTAGGCATAATAACAAACATAGTTTAGTCATGTTCATAAAATTAATACAAGCTTACAAAGACGCTTGCTTTTGTCACTATCAAAAAATCATGATCTTTATACTTGAACTATGATGCCAATTCCAACATAACCTTCATATGAATCATAATACTTAAGTGGATCAAATTACACTAAAGATGACCATAGAATTATACATCATGTTGGCATAAAAATAAATCATATACTTGCATGAATTTCAAATAAACTATTACAACATATAGTTGTTATTTCAACATGAATCTTATACTTGCAATTATACAATGGGTGTTGTAAATAACTACCACAAACATGTAGTTTTCAGTATGAATCATATGCTTGCATGAATCCCAATCAAAATTCCACAACATGTGGTTGTCAACATAAACCATATACTTGTATGAATCAAACCATAGCATTGCCAAATCGTTTTAGAATCAAAATAACATACAAATATAAGTCATTATCGCCACAATTCCATTTCGTTTCCAACGCAAATCGCGTACTTGCAAATATCCAATCGTATGCCATAATATTCCCAAATCGTTTAGCATCAAAGCAACATAAAAATATAGATTACTATCGCCACTGTTCCATTTCTTACTTTACACAAATCAACACAATTATTTAATTCACATCGGAATAGCACTCTACTTACAACGTATGACGAAATCTTCAATTCAGGAATCTGAATTTTGAAATTGGAGATGCTATCCTTTGTTGTAGGCGTTGTTTTGATTGATTTGACGTTGCTTTAAGCTTTTGATTTATCTCCTAATTGTCTCTCTATTTTCTGACGGCTATCCTCCGTCTCTCCTCAGCAACATGACGGTCTCATCACCATTTTAGTGTATGTGAATTAGGGTTAGTCTTAGGTCCTTTTTATAGAGTTTCTGAGTTGATTTAGACTGTCGATGGAGCTTGGTTTAATAATAGCTGTTCGTTCAAAGAAGAGACCAACCAGGAGTTGACACCAAGCCCTAGTGACAAGGCAAGGCTCAGAAAATCGACCAAACATAGACTAGGCCAGCCAGTGTGGGCTGGGTTCGACCTGGCTCAGGGGCCAGGTCGACTCCCCAGTCGACCCCCAGGTCGACTCTAGTGTCGACCTGCCTGGGAAGGTCGACACCTAGGTCGACTCCCAGGTCGACCTAGCCTGGCAGGTCGACCTTTGGGTCGACCCCCAGGCCGACCTGGTGGGTTTGGGCGGGAATTTTCCCGCCTACTCTGATTGGGCTGAAATTTAAATCTGTTTTCGAATTTAGAATTTTCTAAAACTTCGTCGGGCCATAATTTGGTCATATGGGCTCCTTTTTTCGAAAACCCGGACTCTATTTCGCGTATTTTTCCGAGACGAACGCAATGGCGTATTCCATTTCCCTTAATACTTTGTTTTGAAATTAGTTATACTTTAATTTATGAATTTCACTGTTATAGAATACACAGGGTGTTACATTCTCCCCTACTTAAAAGGATTTCGTCCCGAAATCTTCAAGTTCAGGAAGAATGTACATCCTAACATCCATCTACTCATCCATCCAACACGAGCATCCATTGTCCTTAAAAGACTTCTAATGCTTCATGATAATATGCGAAGTGTGTGTGTATACATGTACTTATCTAATGCAAAATCAGGCGGTCTACTGATTCAGTTGACCTCCTTAATGCGAATTATGTAAGTGCTATGAATCCATTATGTATGCAAATCCTCCTATTCATGATTCTACATGCGTGCACAATCATTCATACAAATGCAACATCCATATGACACATATTAAAGTTCAACCATATACGAATGCAAACATATATGCATATGCAATATGAAGTGATTGAGCCGATCTAAAACCTAGATTGTGTGTGTATATGCAACCACGAGCAACCACTAGCAATCACTTGCAACCACTTGCAATCATCATCCATAACATGTTTCAATTACATGTTTTCATCCAAAGGGTTTCTACCTAAAAGATAGGGTCGAGGAAATATACCTAAAAAGATAGATAAAAGCGCAACTTAAGGAAAAAGGAAGGTCAAAGATGTACCCTCGAAAAGAAAAGGGTAGGTAGTGCGTATTTTAGCTTCAGTTTCCCAAGTTGCATCTCCTTCAGCGTCGCTCCACTGAACTTTGAAGAGCTTGACTTCACGGTTGCGTAGCTTCTTCACTTCCGTTCCTAATATGCGGGTTGGAACTTTCCTTATGGTTGCTTCGCGTTCCACTTCAGCTTCTTCTAGGATATTTGGCTCTACCACTTCAGCTAACTCATGTAGACATTTTCGTAGATGTGAAACGTGAAAGAAGTTGTGAACTTCGGCCAATTTTTCGGGTAGCTCTAATCTATAGGCCATTTTCCCAATTTTCTCAATGATAGGAAATGGCCCTACGAACCTCGGTGCTAGCTTCCCTGTGGTTCCAAAACGAACAACGTTCCTTAGCGGAGATACCTTAAGAAAAACTCTGTCCCCAACCTCAAATTCAAGGTCGGTCCTCCTCTTGTCGGCGTAGGACTTTTGTCTGTCTTGGGCCGTCTTCATCCTTCTTCGTATTAAGTCTACTTTTTCTGAAGTCTCTCGGATCATATCTGGTCCAAGTATGAGCTTATCAGTAGACTCCCACCAACAAGTGGGCGATCAGCACGGTCTTCCATATAAAGCTTCGAAGGGCGCCATTCCGATGGTTGCTTGATAGCTGTTGTTGTAGGCAAATTCCACCAAAGGAAGATGGTCTTCCCACGTCCCTCTGAAGTCAAGGATGCACTGTCTTAAAAGGTCCTCCAAAACTCTGTTCACTCTTTATGTTTGGCTGTCGGTTTGGGGATGATAGGCTGTTGTAAAGACCCGGAAAATTCGAACACTTAATCTTTGAATAACATAACAATTTGTAATATTGTTAAGTGTTATAAATATGATTTTATAACCTTGTTAAACATCATTTAATTAGTAATTTATAATTCTAGACTCGTTTTGAAAAAATGCTTTCAAAAATATATTTTTTGTAAAATATTGATAAAATGACCGAAAATCGTTTTATCAATAAATGGCTATTTTCTCAATAAAAGTTGTTGAAAATTTTAGTGAATGTCTAATTAATCATTAGGGAAGTAGTTAGCAAATAAAAGTATTTTTCATATTTATGGTTAACTATTTTGATGATGTCATCATTTTAAAAAATGAGCATTTAAGGAAAGTTTTCGTATGTTGGGTATTTAAATACTCAAATAAATGTTTTATAATTTGAATATGCTTGTTTTAATTGTTTAAATAAGTTAATGAATTTATTTCCAAGTTTTGTTTACTTGAATAAATCATTTGATAAAGAACTAAAAATATGGTCGAGGTTCAACTTCCAGATTCACATCCTATCGTTGAATAGAAATTGTTTCATATCGTTGCAACGTTGTTTGATATATTTTATATATGCACATACACATATATATGTAATCATAATTAGTCCCATCAAGAGTTTAGAAAATATCCTAAGTGTATGTATATAAGCTCCTTATATGTATACAAACGGAAGCCTAATCATTAAGCTTTGAAAAAGCAAACTTACCATCATCTTACACACCTCTCACATCAACTTACACACCTCTCACTTCACCTTACACACCATCTCATCCCTCATTAATGCCATTAGGGTTTTAATTGCATTTTGGTCTTTTCCCATTCACCTTCCTTTTCCTATATAAGGAGGGGTATGCCTCCTTATTTCTTACACAAAATTCCTAAGCTTAATGAAGCTTTTTAATGGTTTCTTTTCATCTTCTTCCTCTTCCTTACTAACTTTCTCAAACTATAATCAAACCAACTCCAAATCAACTCAAACTTTGAGCGTAGCCTTCTTATGCCATTACAAGACCTTTTAGCAAGTTAGAAGTTGAAAAATCCAAGCCCCTCTCAATTTTCATCTTTGGCCGTGAGCTGTATAAGGAAGAAAGCAAGGAAAAACAAGGGAAGGAAGGAGGTTGCTAGCTTGGATCATTGTTCTTATTCTTGGATCTTTATTCTTATTATTGGATCTTGGATTTTCTAAGGATTAAGGTGATTATACTCACTATTTAGGACAGCAAACATAAACCCTTTTGCATGTTTTTAACTATGCTTAAAGTTGCTTGAATGTTGGTAACTTAGTTAAAAATGTTGTCTTGATTCTTACTTTAAAAGTAAGCTACATATGTGATCCATGTTAATGGATTGGAATGGACTTGAATGGACTTGAATGGACTTGGAATGGGACTTGAATTGACTTGTATAACAAGTGGAATGGAATTTTAACAAAGCACATAAGGATTAGTAGGGAATTGACATATTGTGGACTTGAACTTGAAAGTGCACTTATAGCGATAGTCGCTATATATGCAGTTTTAATTGTTGTGTTTTCAATACATTGTATGGAACTTTGTGATGACGTCCTTAGTGATTTCTTATCATATTAAAATGGTTGTTTAACTTGTATGTTAAATTGAAGTAAGTTTGAAAGTGTGTGAAGCTAGAATAGTGATATTAGTGCACTTCCTAATTACTTGTTTATTGAATATCATGGGTACTGTGCTTAATTCAAATAAGCCGACGAGTAGGCTTATCTATCTGTGAGTGTCAGAAATGGGGTGTCTAGGCAAGGGGTGATATGCAACCAGTGCTCTAACTTACCTGGCCTCACTCTTGACCGAGGGATAGTTAAGTTGATAATGTCGGAAACGAGTTAAGTACACGAAGTGTGATTTCTGTAAGCATAAAATGGTTTTGATTTTGTCGTGACAATGTGTTAATTACATTAGTCTTTAAGCCTCTCAGATTATATCATGGAAGTAAGTATAATTGAATCTTTAAACAAACATTTAAAGATAAATTATAAAGGATTGTTTTGGGTTTGTTGTAAACATTGTTTTAGCAACACTTGTTTTGAAACCCTTGGAATGTAGTTAAAATGGAATATACGGTTTAATGATATTGAATATACTTAGATCTTTAATGATTGATTTTAAAGATAGAAACAAGTATAGAAATCTTTCAGAATAAAGATATTGAATAAGATGTTTAACTTATAAAAGGGATGAGGTTCTTTATTAAACAATGGTTTAAACCTCTTTGGTTATACTTTAAGAAATCTTAAAAATGAATTTTTGAGATAGTTATACCGGAGGGATAAGTATATAAATACGTTTTGAAGTATTGAAGTTAGAAAAGAAATATTGAAAATGAATTATAGTTATACTTATACCGGAGGGATAAGTATATGAATACGTTTTGAAGTATTGAAGTTAGAAAAGAATTCTTAAAATTGAATTGTAGATATACTTATATCGGAGCGATAAGTATATGAGTACGTTTTGAAATATTGAAGTTAAATAGGAAATCTTGGAATTGAATTGTGAATATACTTATACCGGAGGGATAAGTATATTAAAACCCTTTTTGGGTAGTAAGACTATATCGGATTAGGTAATTCGTAGAATATATACATATACACATTTTATATGTATAAGTTGAATATATACGCTAGTATATAAAGGTATATTAATCGAGTATGAGTTATTGATTAATAATTGAAGTTGTATTTGACAAGTGAAGTTTTATTAGATAAAAGGAGTTTTACTAATAACAGAAGTTTTAATTAATGAAAGGTTAATTAAATGGGAATGGGATTAGAAGCCGTTTATATGAGTTAACCGTGCTTCAACTGTTTATCATGCTATGTGACTTGATTGTGATTTGATTGTTTAACACGCTTTGTAACATTGATAGTGCCTTGGATATTTATTCAATTGTTATGGAAATTAAGCGAGGTTGTTTTCCATATACAATCATTTATTATGTGAATTGTAGTCAGTTAATTGACTATAGAACTTGACCTTAAATCTAGCGAATAGTTTTGAGGAGACCGGGATTGGTAAGTGTTCTACTTATCGAAAACCACTTCAAAACTAGTACATGGGTTCTATGTTTTGGAAGCGGTTGTGAAGTGAAGACCATATGGCGATTCGAGATCTGTTGAGATGCTCGAACACATATAGTAATTCTAAGATCTATGAAAGAATCTATGTGTGATTCCAAGATCTGTTGATGTATTGGAATCCATGTATGATTCTGAGATCTGTGAAGGAGTTTATGTGTGATTCCAAGAACTATTGAGCTGTGGGATTCCAACTGGGAATTCTTGCTCTGTTCGAGTGATGAAGACTCATGTGAAAGATGCCGAACGAAACCTCGACATCGGAAATGGCTAAAAACAGAGTAGGAGCACAATCTGGGGTTTAGCTAACCTACGGCAGGATATATTGTCTCCATATCTAGTGTATGCTTATTATCGAATTGTGCGGGAGCTCCTCGAAGTTGCGCGCGGGAGTTGTATATATTTGGTTCCACGTGGTGCACTTCGGTGTTTCGTGCGTGGGCCATTTGTGTTTACCTTATGGTATATTTTATCTAGAGATATGCGACGCTCGGAGGTACTTTCTGACCCTTGTGCATGGAGTTTGGATCTGTATTGAGAGATCTCCGATGGAAAATCCAATATGCGAACGTGCCTTATCGGTTTTGTTTGTACACTTAATAGTTGTCGAATGTAACCAATGTAACCATTCCTTCTATGGGAATTTATTTATATTCTACACCCTAGACATTATTTATAATACAACTATACTTCTCCTAATAAATGGTTGGTTTCAATTGAGGGGAAATCCGGAGCGGTTATCTGCACAGTCCCCTCAGTGTTGTTACATGCAATGTGTATCTCGAGTTTCTCATACCAGGCTGATGTCTGACGCTCGGTTTTTGTTTTCCTTAAAATCATCACGTACTCCTTCGAGTAGGCTGAGTATGTCAGGTTTTACTTTGGATGCCTTGGAGCTTTTGGAAGAGAGTTGGAGTTCATCTTACCGTACTTTTTATATCCGCTGCATTCTATGTTGTACATCGACATTTATGAGGACGGGTTGTTATAATTGTCCAAGTTGATGATAGGTTAGTCTTCTCTGATAGATGTAATCATACAGTTTTATTTGGTAAAGATCATTCATTATATTATATGTTACCGTTCCGTTGTGAGATTCTGATATTGTGTCCTCTTCTTCCTTAGTCTATTTTCTTTTTATTTTATTTCACCCTAACTTTTCGTCTTTCCGGCACTTGGGTGCTCGGCACGTGAATACCGTGGATGTATTAGTGTCAACATTTGAGGGTCGAAAAGTCGAGTCGTTACATTTGGTATCAGAGCACAAGGTTGAGCGAACACCTTGGCTTAGGTTTGGTATGACTCATCAACAAATAGAGTAATGGAATGCCCTAACATGAGTTGAGTGTATTATATATAAGAGAGCGCGAATTTGTTAGTGCTATAAATATATATATTATGTTGTGTTAGTTAATCTGTTGAGTGGTTTATGAATTCTGGTCGATATGTGGGATGCCATGGTATCGATAGGGATTTCTAAATACTTAAACAAGGCAAATCGACACAATTATGGTTTTAAATTGGTAAATGAAATAATTTTACCTAGGCTTATATTTTTGTACAAAATATAAACTTTCATAAATTGATATAGTTTTTTATGATGTGTTTGGTTGTTAGGAATGATAATATTCAACTATTATTAGTTATACTTGATCAGTTTATGAGCATGTACTATTGCTTGTTGACTTATAACTAGTTTACCTTTTAAAAACATGGGTTGGGTAGATGGGAATAAGTGAGAACATTAGATATGAACACCTTGCGAATTAAGTTTCATAGTTTGACTATAAGGCGTTTAATGATGATGTTAGGTTAAATTTAATTTTAACATGATTCGTATATTATAATCCAAATAATGATAAGAATTTGTGAAATAAGTTAGATAAAGAAGTGCTTTATATAAATTATTGAAACTCGATTAAGTCATTTTGCGGAACCATATAGTTTATGCATTAAGATTGTATAAATGTGAATAATGCAATGATTTGTAGTTTGGTCGGTTTCATTTGTTAAAATGAAACGGGATTTTCAACGATTTTGGATAATTGAAAACTTTTGAATTATTATGGAACTTGAAGTTAAGTGTTTGTGAAAATATAAATTGAGTTTATATAACACTTGAATTATTAAGATAGCAAGTTGGAACAAGTTCAAAATTTGATTAACATACTCAACAAATTTGATGTTTGGATATACTCATAGAATGTATTAGAGTATTATATGTGTACAAACTTAAGTTATACAGTGTTTAATAACTTGAAGTAAAGTTTTATGGAATGATTCATAAGTGGTTTTAGTATTAATAAAGAAATACTAAGTGATAATTGAATGTCGAAAAAAGAGGAAGGATATTAGAATAAAATGACATACTATACATATAGAAGAATTAATAAAGGATATTTGGTGGTTAAGAAACCAATAGGATAAAATACGTGAGTTGTGCGTAGATCATTTTATTCGCATAGTTGATCTTGGTACAGATTCGAGTACAGGATTTTGTAGGTGATTTACACCAGTCCGAACAAGGGTTCTTCACTATACTTTGATAGTGAATACTTGATATGGATTTTTGATATGATCCTGAAGTTTTCTATCATAGTGTATGGCTACGTAAGGAAGATGGAAGTTTCTGGTCAAGAAACTAGATCGAAGTACGCACTAGATATGTCAAGTGTGGTATACTTGTTCGGAAACGAAGTCTTGTGATCGGGAAAGTGATATGATCAGACAATGTGTACGGATGGTTTATTAACATCGTATGGGATTTAGTATGTTTGGTAGCTAGTGGAGGGTTTCGGAAACGACTCTTTGATTTGTTATAAGGTATTGTGAATTATCGACTTAGTAATCCCTAAGGCTGTTGAGCGTAAGGCGCACTTAGTAGGTTGTTTATCATCCTTATGCGATGAGGGGGTTTGAACTTGATCAAGCCATGAGTTTTGTTTGCTGGTAGTATGATACTGTTAGGTATCGATGTTTGATTGTTTCTTTGGTTTCTCGTGTTGCAATTTCGGGGGCGAAATATTTTAAGTGGGGGAGAATGTAAAGACCCGGAAAATTCGAACACTTAATCTTTGAATAACATAACAACTTGTAATATTGTTAAGTGTTATAAATATGATTTTATAACCTTGTTAAACATCATTTAATTACTAATTTATAATTCTAGACTCATTTTGAAAAAATGCTTTCAAAAATATATTTTTGGTAAAATATTGATAAAATGACCGAAAATCGTTTTATCAATAAATGGCTATTTTCTCAGTAAAAGTTGTTGAAAATTTTAGTGAATGTCTAATTAATCATTAGGGAAGTAGTTAGCTAATAAAAGTATTTTTCATATTTATGGTTAACTATTTTGATGATGTCATCATTTTCAAAAATGAGCATTTAAGGAAAGTTTTCTTATGTTGGGTATTTAAATACTCAATAAATGTTTTATAATTTGAATATGCTTGTTTTAATTGTTTAAATAAGTTAATGAATTTATTTCCAAGTTTTGTTTACTTGAATAAATCATTTGATAAAGAACTAAAAATATGATGGAGGTTCAACTTCCAGATTCACATCCTATCGTTGAATAGAAATTGTTTCATATCGTTGCAACGTTGTGTGATATATTTGTATATATGCACATACACATATATATGTAATCATAATTAGTCACATCAAGAGTTTAGAAAATATCCTAAGTGTATGTATATAAGCTCCTTATATGTATACAAATGGAAGCCTAATCCTTAAGCTTTGAAAAAGCAAACTTACCATCATCTTACACACCTCTCACATCAACTTAGACACCTCTCACTTCACCTTACACACCATCTCATCACTCATTAATGCCATTAGGGTTTTAAGGGCATTTTGCTCTTTTCCCATTCACCTTCCTTTTCGTATATAAGGAGGGGTATGCCTCCTTATTTCTTACACAAAATTCCTAAGCTTAATGAAGCTTTTTAATGGTTTCTCTTCATCTTCTTCCTCTTCCTTACTAACTTTCTCAAACTATATTCAAACCAACTCCAAATCAACTCAAACTTTGAGTGTAGCCTTCTTATGCCATTACAAGACCTTTTAGCAAGTTAGAAGTTGAAAAATCCAAGCCCCTCTCAATTTTCATCTTTGGCCGTGAGCTATATAATGAAGAAAGCAAGGAAGAACAAGGGAAGGAAGGAGGTTGCTAGCTTGGATCATTGTTCTTATTCTTGGATCTTTATTCTTATTATTGGATCTTGGATTTTCTAAGGATTAAGGTGAGTTTACTCACTATTTAGGACAGCAAACATAAACCCTTTTGCATGTTTTTAACTATGCTTAAAGTTGCTTGAATGTTGGTAACTTAGTTAAAAATGTTGTCTTGATTCTTACTTTAAAAGTAAGCGACATATGTGATCCATGTTAATGGATTGGAATGGACTTGAATGGACTTGGAATGAGACTTGAATTGACTTGTATAACAAGTGGAATGGAATTTTAACAAAGCACATAAGGATTAGTAGGGAATTGACATATTGTGGACTTGAACTTGAAAGTGCACTTATAGCGATAGTCGCTATATATGCATTTTTAATTTTTGTGTTTTCAATACATTGTATGGAATTTTGTGATGACGTCCTTAGTGATTTCTTATCATATTAAAATGGTTGTTTAACTTGTATGTTAAATTGAAGTAAGTTTGAAAGTGTGTGAAGCTAGAATAGTGATATGAGTGCACTTCCTAATTACTTGTTTATTGAATATCATGGGTACTGTGCTTAATTCTAATAAGCCGACGAGTAGGCTTATCTATCTGTGAGTGTCAAGAATGGGGTGTCTAGGCAAGGGGTGATATGCAACCAGTGCTCTAACTTACCTGGCCTCACTCTTGACCGAGGGATAGTTAAGTTGATAATGTCGGAAATGAGTTAAGTACATGAAGTGTGATTTCTGTAAGCATAAAATGGTTTTGATTTTGTCGTGACAATGTGTTAATTACATTAGTCTTTAAGCCTCTCAGATTATATCATGGAAGTAAATATAATTGAATCTTTAAACAAACATTTAAAGATAAATTATAAAGGATTGTTTTGGGTTTGTTGTAAACATTGTTTTAGCAACACTTGTTTTGAAACCCTTGGAATGTAGTTAAACTGGAATATACGGTTTAATGATTTTGAATATACTTAGATCTTTAACAATTGATTTTAAAGATAGAAACAAGTATAGAAATCTTTCAGAATAAAGATATTGGATAAGATGTTTAACTTATAAAAGAGAAGAGGTTCTTTTTTAAACAATGGTTTAAACCTCTTTGGTTATACTTTAATAATCTTAGAAATGAATTATTGAGATAGTTATACCGGAGGGATAAGTATATAAATACGTTTTGAAGTATTGAAGTTAGAAAAGAAATATTGAAAATGAATTGTAGTTATACTTATACCGTAGGGATAAGTATATGAATACATTTTGAAGTATTGAAGTTAGGAAAGAATTCTTAAAATTGAATTGTAGATATACTTATACCGGAGCGATAAGTATATGAGTACGTTTTGAAATATTGAAGTTAAATAGGAAATCTTGGAATTGAATTGTGATTATACTTATACCGGAGGGATAAGTATATTAAAACCCTTTTTGGGTAGTAAGACTATCACGGATTAGGTAATTCGTAGAATATATACATACACACATTTTATATGTATAAGTTGAATATATATGCTAGTATATAAAGGTATATTATTCGAGTATGAGTTATTGATTAATAATTGAAGTTGTATTTAACAAGTGAAGTTTTATTAGATAAAAGGAGTTTTACTAATAACAGAAGTTTTAATTAATGAAAGGTTAATTAAATGGGAATGGGATTAGAAGCCGTTTATATGAGTTAACCATGCTTCAACTGTTTATCATGCTATGTGACTTGTTTGTGATTTGATTGTTTAACACGCTTTATAACATTGATAGTGCCTTGGATGTTTATTCAATTGTTATGGAAATTAAGCGAGGTTGTTTTCCATATGCAATCATTTATTATGTGAATTGTAGTCAGTTAATTGACTATAGAACTTGACCTTAAATCTAGCGACTAGTTTTGAGGAGACCGGGATTGGTAAGTGTTCTACTTATCGAAAACCACTTCAAAACTAGTACATGGGTTCTATGTTTTGGAAGCAGTTGTGAAGTGAAGACCATATGGCGATTCGAGATCTGTTGAGATGCTCGAACACATATAGTGATTCTATGATCTATGAAAGAATCTATGTGTGATTCCAAGATATGTTGATGTATTGGAATCCATGTATGATTCTGAGATCTGTGAAGGAGTCTATGTGTGATTCCAAGAACTATTGAGCTGTGGGATTCCAACTGGGAATTCTTGTTATGTTCGAGTGATGAAGACTCATGTGAAAGATGCCGAACGAAACCTCGACATCGGAAATGGCTAAAAACAGTGTAGGAGCACAATCTGGGGTTTTGCTAACCTACGGCAGGATATATTGACTCCATATCTAGTGTATGCTTATTATCGAATTGTGCGGGAGCTCCTCGAAGTTGCGCGCGGGAGTTGGATATATTTGGTTCCACGTGGTGCACTTCGGTGTTTCATGCGTGGGCCAGTTGTGTTTACCTTATGGTATATTTTATCTAGAGATATGCGACGCTCGGAGGTACTTTCTGACCCTTGTGCATGGAGTTTGGATCTGTATTGAGAGATCTTCGATGGAAAATCCAATATGCGAACGTGCCTTATCGGTTTTGTTTTTACACTTAATAGTTGTCGAATGTAACCAATGTAACCATTCCTTCTATGTGAATTTATTTATATTCTACACCCTAGACAATATTTATAATACAACTATACTTCTCCTAATAAATGGTTGGTTTCAATGAGGGGAAATCCGGAGCGGTTATCTGCACAGTCCCCTCAGTGTTGTTACATGCAATGTGTATCTTGAGTTTCTCATACCAGACTGATGTCTGACGCTCGGTTTTTGTTTTCCTTAAAATCATCACGTACTCCTTCGAGTAGGCGGAGTATGGCAGGTTTTACTTTGGTTGCCTTGGAGCTTATGGAAGAGAGTTGGAGTTCATCTTACCGTACTTTTTATATCCGATGCATTCTATGTTGTACATCAACATTTATGAGGACGGGTTGTTATAACTGTCCAAGTTGATGATAGGTTAGTCTTCTCTGATAGTTGTAATCATACAGTTTTATTTGGTAAAGATCATTCATTATATTATATGTTACCGTTCCATTGTGAGATTCTGATATTGTGTCCTCTTCTTCCTTAGTCTATTTTCTTTTTATTTCACCCTAACTTTTCGTCTTACCGACACTTGGGTGGGTGGCACGTGAATACCGTGGATGTATTAGTGTCGACATTTAAGGGTCGAAAAGTCGGGTCGTTACAGCTGTGCTCAAGCATAAATGTGTGCCTACCGCTTCTTGCAGACTCCGCCAAAACTCACTGGTGAAGATAGGGTCTCGGTTGCTAACAATGCTGGATGGTATTCCATGGAGTCGAACGATTTCCTTGAGGTAAAGAGATGCTAGAGATGAGGCAGTTCTTCTGCTTTTGACAGGTAAAAGGTGGGCGCTTTTAGTAAGCCTATCCACTATTACCCAAATGCTAGTGTTGCCTCTCCTAGACCTAGGCAGCCCATCGATGAAGTCCATTGAGATGCTATCCCACTTCAACTGCGGGACCTCTAGAGGATGTAACAGACCGCCAGGCTTTTTCTGTTCCGCCTTAACCTGTTGGCACACCATACACTTAGAGACGAATTCTGCCACGTCCTTCTTCATGTCATTCCAAAAAGAAAGTTCTTTTTATGTCCTTGTACATTTTATCGCCGCCTGGGTGTATCGTCATCTTGGAGTGATGTGCTTCCTCGAGAACCTTCTTTACTAAATCCCTTGTCTGTGGGACGCATAGCCTTCCGTCTCGCCTTAGCCAACCCTTATCATCGATGGAGTATCTGTTGAGGTGACTTGAAGTCTCACCCCTAATTAGCCTATCAATCGTCTCCACAAGTTGAGGGTCCTCGCATTGTGTTGTCCCTATCGAGTCCACTAAAGTGGGGCATACTTCGAGAGATGCTAGCAAGCCTGGTACAAAATCGGAGGAAGGCCTAAAGTCGAAGCTGGCTATAAAGTCTAGGCTTTGTCTTTCAACAAACAGCGGGCTTAAGGTCAGTTTCTTTCGGCTCAACGCGTCTGCCACTACGTTGCCTTTGCCCGGAGTATAGGAGATTTCGAAATCATACGAGGCAAGAAACTCCATCCATCTCTGTTGCCTCAAGTTGAGGTCATTCTGCGAGAAAAGATATTTCAACGATTTATGGTCAGTGTAAAATTCAAACTTCTCACCTAGGAGATAGTGTCGCCAAGACTTGAGTGCAAAGACGATGGCAGCTAACTCAAGATCGTGGGTCGGGTAGTTCTTTTCGTGCACTTTCAACTGCCTCCCGCCATAAGCTACTACCCTTTCTTCTTGCATTAAGAAGGCGCCTAGCCCTGTCCCACATGCATCTGTATAAATAGTGAACATCTTGCTTCCATCTGGCAACGTCAAAACTGGGGCTGTTGTAAGAGCCCTTTTCAGTCGTTGGAAAGAAAACTCGCAATCCAAGTCCCAATTGAACACTAGATTCTTCTTGGTCAACTTCGTGAGAGGAGCTGAGATTTTCGCAAAATCCCTTATGAACTTTCGATAGAAACCTGCTAGTCCTAGAAAACTTCGAACCTCAGTTGCGTTCCTTTGTGTCTTCCAATCCTGTACCGCCACTACCTTAATAGGGTCCACTGCTAACCCTTGCTTGGATACTATGTGCCCAAGGAACCTCACTTCTTCTCTCCAAAAGTGGCATTTGGAGAATTTGGCTTTTAGCTGATGGACTCGCAGAGTTTCCATGATTTCCCTAAAGTGTTGAGCATGTTACTCTTCACTCTTTGAGAAGATAAGGATATCGTCTACGAAGACCACTACGAACTTATTGAGGAAATCCCTGAATACCCTACTCATCAGGTCCACGAAGTAAGCAGGTGCATTTGTCAAGCCGAAAGGCATGACAAGCCATTTAAAGAAGCCGTCTGGTGTTTTGAATGCCGTTTTATCGATACTATCTTCAGCCACCCTTAGCTGATGAAAATCGGTCGCTAAATCGGGTTGGGAGAAAACAGACGCTCCTACAAGCTGATCAAACAAATCGTCAATTCTGGAGAGAGGGTGCCTATTCTTTTTAGTTAGCTTGTTGAGCTCCCTATAGTCAACACATAGACGGAGTGAACCATCCGCCTTTGTAGCGAACACCACTGGAGCGCCCCATTCTGAAATGCTCCTCCTAATGAACCCCTTTTCTAGAAGCTTTTTAATCTGTTTACTGAGCTCTTTCCTTTCTCGTGGAGCCATGTGTCTAACGGGTAACGCAACGGGCTTTGCATTATCTACAAGATATATACGGAAGTCTATCTCCCGCTTCGGAGGCAAGCCCTTCACCTCTTCGAAGACATCCGGATATTCCCGGACCACTCTAACCGATTGAAAATTTTCAACGAAGGCATCTAGCGATTCAAGGTAACTAAGCATAACCGCATACGAGGGGTTACAAGAAATTTCCAAAGTATTACCGAGCTGGGTTAGGAGCCTAACAACCCTTTTCTCACAATCGAGGATGGCCCCATTACTGGATAGCCAATCCATGCCCAAAATCAAACCATATCCCGTAAAGCCCAAAACAAAGGCACTACATTTAAATTCTATGCTTAGAATAGAAATTTTCAATCCCAAACAGATCATAGACAAATGAGCTCGGCCCCCAATTGGGTTTGAAACAATTAAGGGGTCTTCTACCATACTAGTTTTTAGGTGCAGAGATTCTACGAAAGCAGACGAGATAAAGGAGTGTGATGCGCCAGAATCAAATAAAGTGCGAACGGGGTGATCATAAAGGTAAACTACAGTTTCTACAGAAGTATTTATACCTCGCTGTTGCAGAGGTGGCGCCTCTAGCACATGAACTTGTGCCCCTGAGGTGGATCCAGCCCTCTGCCCCTGTCCTCGTTTCTTTGGGCAGTCCTTTGCCATGTGGCATGTCTCACCGCAAGAAAAGCACCCACCATTCATCTTGGCCTTCTTTTCCCGGCAATCTTTCACTAAGTGCCCCACTTTGCCACGGAAATTACACTTCCTCTTCTCTTTGTTGCCTTTCCCGCCCTTCTTAAAGTCTGTCTTCTTAGGCTGCAAACCTTCTTTCTTCCCTTGAGAGTTTTCAGCCTTTGCCTCCTTCTTGCCCTTATCCTCTTTGTCCAACAACGCCATCTGTACCAACCTTTCATACGTAGCTCCCATGGGCATATGGGTCATGACCAAACTGTGTAATGGCTCATTCAACCCTTTGACAAAACGGAGAGCCTTCTTGTGCGGGGTGTTGACTAGGTCCAGTCCGAACCTAGCCAGCTCATCGAACTGATTAACATACTCTTTGACTGTCTTGTTCCCTTGCTTAAGAAATAAGAATTTTTCCAACTGCAAACTCCTTTCCACGTCTGAGAGAAATTTAGCCTCAAACCTTGCCCTAAAGTCCTCCCATGTTTCGACTGGTCTTTCTACATTAGTGACTTCCCACCAGTAGGAAGCCTCGCCTTTAAGTAGCCATACTTCCAGTTGTACTTTCTGTCTATCCTCTACCTCAAAGATGATCAATAAGTCCTCGGTTTCTTTCAGCCAATTTCTAGCTGCCACGAAGGGCTCAGTTCCATGAAAATCCTTTCCTCCCATAGCTTTAAAATCTTTACATATCTTAGCAAAGGTGTTTCCCCTCAGAGGAGGTGGAGGAAGAGGTGTTGCTGCAGCTGGATGATTTCCCGCAGCTGGGGGAGGAGGAACGGTAGGACCTGGCTGAGTGGCCCTTGCTTATAAGAACCGTCTAAACCAACCAGGTATTGGTACACCCTCTGGCAAGTTAAGTTCTTCGGACATGATGAAACAAAAAGGATAGATTCAAAACGAAGGATAAGAGATAGTTCCTATGGCTTTGGGGGGACTTTGCCTTTTAAAATAAAATAATATTTTATCTTAAAAATGCTTCTTTAAATTTCTTTTTTGAAAATAAATTTTCAAAACTTTTTATCTTATCTGGTAAACCTATGCTCTGATACCAAGTGAAACACCCCACCTCCGTTAGGGTCACTCTCAAGGGGAATGCCCTAATTTTGGTGGAGGTTTATAAGTATAAATCACAGATATACAAGACACATATAATAACACATATTTTTGAACAGCGGAAAAAGACAACTTTTATTTCATTCAAATACGTGTTACACCAACCATACCATAACTGTCTTACAACACTTCCAAAAACATAACATCTTCATAACTGTCTTGATTACATTATTTAAAGAAGCATAAAGAAAACATAAATAAACTGCAAAAGTCCCATAATTGTTAGCCAAAGCCATAGTCCAAAACGAAAAGATCCAAGCAATACATTCTTTCTCTTCAAGCTGGATATGAAGGCTGGTCAAGCTGCGGTATTCCCTCCCTGTGGACCTGGGGGGGGGGGGGGGGAACGGAAGAAAAGAAGACAAAAGAAAAGTAGAGTCAGACATAAAGCCTGAGTAAGTCTAGGACTATTCAGTTTATGAATAAAGAACTGGGTATGACAAGTATAAACTAGAAATGGGAAAGTACCATATACTGAGTTAAGTTGTCTAGGGTCGAATATACTATCGTACACCATATTAATCTCTGTACCCATATAAACTAGTTCCCAACAGGCACCCCATAATCAGGGTGAAGTGATCCATTTTATGATGATCGGCTCCTACTCGCATAGTTACATGTGTCTTACGGCCCCCGATGCTGTAGTTACCTATGCTGGTCCCACCATGGGGTGTATCAAGTCCCATGGTGGCGGCCCGACACAACCCTAAAATGCACAGGTATGCTACTGGTGCCCAGTGCCTTATTTTTCTGCGCCGGAGTGTGTGCACGTCCGCACCCCGTTAGAACCTACAGTGCTACACCACCGCCGTCGATTTGACCTCTTACAGTCAGTCCAGTAATCATGCCCCACCCTGCCTAGTTTCAGGGTATCATGATACCTTGTAGGGTTACTGCTGAAAAGGGTTCCCCGCTACTAGGTTTTCTATTTCTAGCCAACATGCTAAGTTGGTTAAGTGTTTTATAAACCTAACCCCCAATCAATCTGTCCACTTTAGCATGTTCCATTTTGATTAAGTATTAATATAATTTACTTAATCCTATCAATCGTGACTCAGCCTTAATTGTCTTATTAAAGCCTTGACCTCTCACATTAGACAGGTATTGTTGTGGCTGCCTGTTGCCGGTTGGGTCTGGGCAGTCTTACGCCCAACTCAGTCTAACCTCGGGTCCTTATTGGGCTTCGTGTTTAACCACCCACATTGGATAGGTATTGTTGTGACTACTGGACAGCCGGGCGGTTCCGGGCAGGTTTACATCACAACTCAATCCAACCTCGGGTTAAACACATCGTATTTTCTACATTTACATATTTTGTCTCTTTTCTTTTTATTTGTAAATATTTGCCACTTAATTGTTTTTCAAGGTTGTTGGCGTGCGTCCTACATGCCAACACATATGTTCTATATTTTAGCCCAAACGTCATTACCCCCATTTTATACGTTCGCTCCAATGTAAGGTGTGTTGGTTTTAATACTTAAACCCAATTTAGCCATATGAAAAGGGGAGGCTATAACATGGTGTTTATAAGGTAACATAAAAAAGGGAGTGTGAACGCATGAACTTGCAACATAACGATCAAATTAACATAAGGTAGGCATATGTGAACTTGCAATTGTAACAACATATAATATAAGCAATACTTAAACATGAATCATTCTATTCACATAATCATGGTATAAACAAAACATGGATCATTCTATTCATGTAGTCATGGCATAAATGATACTTAAACATGAACCATTCTAATCATATAATTATGGCATAATCATAGTTGAACATGAGTCCTTCTATTCATATAGTCATGGCATAAACATAATTGAACATGAATCCTACTATTCATATAATCATGGTTTTTATCCTATCTATGTAACTTGTAAGTGGGATGTAATTCTAGTGTAATTTCTTATGTAACTTATGTGCCAAATATATTGTCATATGATTATGATAACAACATAAGCCTTGAAACATGTTTTCAACTAGGCATAATAAAAAACATAGTTTAGTCATGTTCATAAAATTAATACAAGCTTACAAAGACGCTTGCTTTTGTCACTATCACAAAATCATGATCTTTATACTTGAACTATGATGCCAATTCCAACATAACCTTCATATGAATCATAATACTTAAGTGGATCAAATTACACTAAAGATGACCATAGAATTATACATCATGTTGGCATAAAAATAAATCATATACTTGCATGAATTTCAAATAAACTATTACAACATATAGTTGTTATTTCAACATGAATCTTATACTTGCAATTATCAAATGGGTATTGTAAATAACAACCACAAACATGTAGTTTTCAATATGAATCATATGCTTGCATGAATCCCAATCAAAATTCCACAACATGTGGTTGTCAACATAAACCATATACTTGTATGAATCAAACAATAGCATTGCCAAATCGTTTTAGAATCAAAATAACATACAAATATAAGTCATTATCGCCACAATTCCATTTCGTTTCCAACGCAAATCGCGTACTTGCAAATATCCAATCGTATACCATAATATTCCCAAATCGTTTAGCATCAAAGCAACATAAAAATATAGATTACTATCGCCACAGTTCCATTTCTTACTTTACACAAATCAACACAATTATTTAATTCACATCGGAATAGCACTCTACTTACAACGTATGACGAAATCTTCAATTCAGGAATCTGAATTCTGAAATTGGAGATGCTATCCTTTGTTGTAGGCGTTGTTTTGATTGATTTGACGATGCTTTAAGCTTTTGATTTATCTCCTAATTGTCTCTCTATTTTCTAACGGCTATCCTCAGTCTCTCCTCAGCAGCATGACGGTCTCATCTCCATTTTAGTTTATGTGAATTAGGGTTAGTCTTAGGTCCTTTTTATAGAGTTTTTGAGTTGATTTAGACCGTCGATGGAGCTTGGTTTAATAATAGCCGTTCGTTCAAAGAAGAGACCAACCAGGAGCTGACACCAAGCCCTAGTGACAAAGCAAGGCTCAGAAAATCGACCAAACACAGACTAGGCCAGCCAGGGTGGGCTAGGTTCGACCTGGCTCAGGTGCCAGGTCGACTCCCCAGTCGACCCCCACGTCGACTCTAGAGTCGACCTGCCTGGCCAGGTCGACACCTAGGTCGACTCCCAGGTCGACCTGGCCTGGCAGGTCGACCCTTGGGTCGACCCCCAGCCGACCTGGTGGGTTTGGCCGGGAATTTTCCTGCCTACTCTGATTGGGCTGAAATTTAAATCTGTTTTCGAATTTAAAATTTTCTTAAACTTTGTCGGGCCATAATTTGGTCATACGGGCTCCGTTTTTCGAAAACTCGGACTCTATTTCGCGTATTTTTCCGAGACGAACGCAATGGCGTATCCCGTTTCCCTTATTATTTTGTTTTGAAATTAGGTATACTTTAATTTGTGAATTTCACAGTTATAGAATACACGGGGTGTTACATTCTCCCCTACTTAAAAGGATTTCGTCACGAAATCTTCAAGTTCAGGAAGAATGTACATCCTAACATCCAAACATCCATCTACTCATCCATCCAACACGAGCATCCATTGTCCTTAAAAGACTTCTAATGCTTCATGATAATATGCGAAGTGTGTGTATATACATGTACTTATCTAATGCAAAATCAGGCGGTCTACTGATTCAGTTGACCTCCTTAATGCGAATTATGTAAGTGCTATGAATCCATTATGTATGCAAATCCTCCTATTCATGATTCTACATGCGTGCACAATCATTCATACAAATGCAACATCCATATGACACATATTAAAGTTCAACCATATACGAATGCAAACATATATGCATATGCAATATGAAGTGATTGAGCCGATCTAAAACCTAGATTGTGTGTGTATATGCAACCACGAGCAACCACTAGCAATCACTTGCAACCACTTGCAATCATCATCCATAACATGTTTCAATTACATGTTTTCATCCAAAGGGTTTCTACCTAAAAGATAGGGTCGAGGAAATATACCTAAAAAGATAGATAAAAGCGCAACTTAAGGAAAAAGGAAAGATCAAAGATGTACCCTCGAAAAGAAAAGGGTAGGTAGTGCGTATTTTAGCTTCAGTTTCCCAAGTTGCATCTCCTTCAGCGTCGCTCCACTGAACTTTGACGATCTTGACTTCGCGGTTGCGTAGATTCTTCACTTCCGTTCCTAATGTGCGGGTTGGAACTTTCCTTATGGTTGCTTCGCGTTCCACTTCAGCTTCTTCTAGGATATTTGGCTCTACCACTTCAGCAGACTCATGTAGACATTTTCGGAGATGTGAAACGTGAAAGACGTTGTGAACTCCGGCCAATTTTTCGGGTAGCTCTAATCTATAGGCCATTTTCCCAATTTTCTCAATGATAGGGAATGGCCCTACGAACCTCGGTGCTAGCTTCCCTGTGGTTCCAAAACGAACAACGTTCCTTAGCGGAGATACCTTAAGAAAAACTTTGTCCCCAACCTCAAATTCAAGGTCGGTCCTCCTCTTGTCGGCGTAGGACTTTTGTCTGTCTTGGGCCGTCTTCATCCTTCTTCGTATTAAGTCTACTTTTTCAGAAGTCTCTCGGATCATATCTGGTCCAAGTATGAGCTTATCAGTAGACTCCCACCAACAAGTGGGCGATCGGCACGGTCTTCCATATAAAGCTTCGAAGGGCGCCATTCCGATGGTTGCTTGATAGCTGTTGTTGTAGGCCAATTCCACCAAAGGAAGATGGTCTTCCCACGTCCCTCTGAAGTCAAGGATGCACAGTCTTAAAAGGTCCTCCAAAACTCTGTTCACTCTTTCTGTTTGGCCGTCGGTTTGGGGATGATAGGCTGTTGTAAAGACCCGGAAAATTCGAACACTTAATCTTCGAATAACATAACAATTTGTAATATTGTCAAGTGTTATAAATATGATTTTATAACCTTGTTAAACATCATTTAATTAGTTATTTATAATTCTAGACTCGTTTTGAAAAAATGCTTTCAAAAATTTATTTTTGGTAAAATATTGATAAAATGACCGAAAATCGTTTTATCAATAAATGGCTATTTTCTCAGTAAAAGTTGTTGAAAATTTTAGTGAATGTCTAATTAATCATTAGGGAAGTAGTTAGCTAATAAAAGTATTTTTCATATTTATTGTTAACTATTTTGATGATGTCATCATTTTCAAAAATGAGCATTTAAGGAAAGTTTTCGTATGTTGGGTATTTAAATACTCAAATAAATGTTTTATAATTTGAATATGCTTGTTTTAATTGTTTAAATAAGTTAACGAATTTATTTCCAAGTTTTGTTTACTTGAATAAATCATTTGATAAAGAACTAAAAATATGATCGAGGTTCAACTTCCAGATTCACATCCTATCGTTGAATAGAAATTGTTTCATATCGTTGCAACGTTGTTTGATATATTTGTATATATGCACATACACATATATATGTAATCATAATTAGTCACATCAAGAGTTTAGAAAATATCCTAAGTGTATGTATATAAGCTCCTTATATGTATACAAATGGAAGCCTAATCCTTAAGCTTTGAAAAAGCAAACTTACCATCATCTTACACACCTCTCACATTAACTTACACACCTCTCACTTCACCTTACACACCATCTCATCACTCATTAATGCCATTAGGGTTTTAAGGGCATTTTGGTCTTTTCCCATTCACCTTCCTTTTCCTATATAAGGAGGGGTATGCCTCCTTATTTCTTACACAAAATTCCTAAGCTTAATGAAGCTTTTTAATGGTTTCTCTTCATCTTCTTCCTCTTCCTTACTAACTTTCTCAAACTATATTCAAACCAACTCCAAATCAACTCAAACTTTGAGTGTAGCCTTCTTATGCCATTACAAGACATTTTAGCAAGTTAGAAGTTGAAAAATCCAAGCCCCTCTCAATTTTCATCTTTGGCCGTGAGCTATATAAGGAAGAAAGCAAGGAAAAACAAGGGAAGGAAGGAGGTTGCTAGCTTGGATCATTGTTCTTATTCTTGGATCTTTATTCTTATTATTGGATCTTGGATTTTCTAAGGATTAAGGTGAGTTTACTCACTATTTAGGACAGCAAACATAAACCCTTTTGCATGTTTTTAACTATGCTTAAAGTTGCTTGAATGTTGGTAACTTAGTTAAAAATGTTGTCTTGATTCTTACTTTAAAAGTAAGCTACATATGTGATCCATGTTAATGGATTGGAATGGACTTGAATGGACTTGGAATGGGACTTGAATTGACTTGTATAACAAGTGGAATGGAATTTTAACAAAGCACATAAGGATTAGTAGGGAATTGACATATTGTGGACTTGAACTTGAAAGTGCACTTATAGCGATAGTCGCTATATATGCAGTTTTAATTGTTGTGTTTTCAATACATTGTATGGAACTTTGTGATGACGTCCTTAGTGATTTCTTATCATATTAAAATGGTTGTTTAACTTGTATGTTAAATTGAAGTAAGTTTGAAAGTGTGTGAAGCTAGAATAGTGATATGAGTGCACTTCCTAATTACTTGTTTATTGAATATCATGGGTACTGTGCTTAATTCTAATAAGCCGACGAGTAGGCTTATCTATCTGTGAGTGTCAAGAATGGGGTGCCTAGGCAAGGGGTGACATGCAACCAGTGCTCTAACTTACCTGGCCTCACTCTTGACCGAGCGATAGTTAAGTTGATAATGTCAGAAATGAGTTAAGTACACGAAGTGTGATTTCTGTAAGCATAAAATGGTTTTGATTTTGTCGTGACAATGTGTTAATTACATTAGTCTTTAAGCCTCTCAGATTATATCATGGAAGTCTATATAATTGAATCTTTAAACAAACATTTAAAGATAAATTATAAAGGATTGTTTTGGGTTTGTTGTAAACATTGTTTTAGCAACACTTGTTTTGAAACCCTTGGAATGTAGTTAAAATGGAATATACGGTTTAATGATATTGAATATACTTAGATCTTTAATAATTGATTTTAAAGATAGAAACAAGTATAGAAATCTTTCAGAATAAAGATATTTAATAAGATGTTTAACTTATAAAAGAGAAGAGGTTCTTTATTAAACAATGATTTAAACCGCTTTGGTTATACTTTAAGAAATCTTAAAAATGAATTATTGAGATAGTTATACCGGAGGGATAAGTATATAAATACGTTTTGAAGTATTGAAGTTAGAAAAGAAATATTGAAAATGAATTGTTGTTATACTTATACCGGAGGGATAAGTATATGAATACGTTTTGAAGTATTGAAGTTAGGAAAGAATTCTTAAAATTGAATTGTAGATATACTTATACCGGAGCGATAAGTATATGAGTACGTTTTGAAATATTGAAGTTAAATAGGAAATTTTGGAATTGAATTGTGATTATACTTATACCGGAGGGATAAGTATATTAAAACCCTTTTTGGGTAGTAAGACTATAACGTATTAGGTAATTCGTAGAATATATACATATACACATTTTATATGTATAAGTTGAATATATATGCTAGTATATAAAGGTATATTAATCGAGTATGAGTTATTGATTAATAATTGAAGTTGTATTTGACAAGTGAAGTTTTATTAGATAAAAGGAGTTTTACTAATAACAGAAGTTTTAATTAATGAAAGGTTAATTAAATGGGAATGGGATTAGAAGCCGTTTATATGAGTTAACCGTGCTTCAACTGTTTATCATGCTATGTGACTTGATTGTGATTTGATTGTTTAACACGCTTTGTAACATTGATAGTGCCTTGGATATTTATTCAATTGTTATGGAAATTAAGCGAGGTTGTTTTCCACATACAATCATTTATTATGTGAATTGTAGTCAGTTAATTGACTATAGAACTTGACCTTAAATCTAGCGACTAGTTTTGAGGAGACCGGGATTGGTAAGTGTTCTACTTATCGAAAACCACTTCAAAACTAGTACATGGGTTCTATGTTTTGGAAGCGGTTGTGAAGTGAAGACCATACGGCGATTCGAGATCTGTTGAGATGCTCGAACACATATAGTGATTCTAAGATCTATGAAAGAATCTATGTGTGATTCCAAGATCTGTTGATGTATTGGAATCCATGTATGATTCTGAGATCTGTGAAGGAGTTTATGTGTGATTCCAAGAACTATTGAGCTGTGGGATTCCAACTGGGAATTCTTGCTCTGTTCGAGTGATGAAGACTCATGTGAAAGATGCCGAACGAAACCTCGACATCGGAAATGGCTAAAAACAGAGTAGGAGCACGATCTGGGGTTTTGCTAACCTACGGCAGGATATATTGTCTCCATATCTAGTGTATGCTTATTATCGAATTGTGCGGGAGCTCCTCGAAGTTGCGCGCGGGAGTTGTATATATTTGGTTCCACGTGGTGCACTTCGGTGTTTCGTGCGTGGGCCATTTTTGTTTACCTTATGGTATATTTTATCTAGAGATATGCGACGCTCGGAGGTACTTTCTGACCCTTATGCACGGAGTTTGGATCTGTATTGAGAGATCTCCGATGGAAAATCCAATATGCGAACGTGCCTTATCGGTCTTGTTTGTACACATAATAGTTGTCGAATGTAACCAATGTAACCATTCCTTCTATGTGAATTTATTTATATTCTACACCCTAGACATTATTTATAATACAACTATACTTCTCCTAATAAATGGTTGGTTTCAATTGAGGGGAAATCCGGAGCGGTTATCTGCACAGTCCCCTCAGTGTTGTTACATGCAATGTGTATCTTGATTCTCATACCAGACTGATGTCTGACGCTCGGTTTTTGTTTTCCTTAAAATCATCATGTACTCCTTCGAGTAGGCTGAGTATGGCAGGTTTTACTTTAGATGCCTTGGAGCTTTTGGAAGAGAGTTGGAGTTCATCTTACCGTACTTTTTATATCCGCTGCATTCTATGTTGTACATCAACATTTATGAGGACGGGTTGTTATAACTGTCCAAGTTGATGATAGGTTAGTCTTCTCCGATAGTTGTAATCATACAGTTTTATTTGGTAAAGATAATTCATTGTATTATATGTTACCGTTCCGTTGTGAGATTCTGATATTGTGTCCTCTTCTTCCTTAGTCTATTTTCTTTTTATTTTATTTCAAACTAACTTTTCGTCTTTCCGGCACTTGGGTGCTCGGCACGTGAATACCGTGGATGTATTAGTGTCGACATTTGAGGGTCGAAAAGTCGGGTCGCTACATTTGATATCAAAGCACAAGGTTGAGCGAACACCTTGGCTTAGGTTGGGTATGACTCATCAAGAGATAGGGTAATGGAATGCCCTAACATGTGTTGAGTGTATTATATATAAGAAAGCGCGAATTTGTTAGTGCTATAAATATATATATTATGTTGTGTTAGTTAAACTGTTGAGTGGTTTATGAATTCTGGTCGATATGCGGGACGCCATGGTATCGATAGGGATTTCTAAATACTTAAACAAGGCAAATCGACACAATTATGGTTTTAAATTGGTAAATGAAAAAATTTTACCTAGGCTTATATTTTTTTACAAAATATAAACTTTCATAAATTGATATAGTTTTTTATGATGTGTTTGGTTGTTAGGAATGATAATATTCAACTATTATTAGTTATACTTGATCAGTTTATGAGCATGTACTATTGCTTGTTGACTTATAACTAGTTTACCTTTTAAAAACATGGGTTGGGTAGATGGGAATAAGTGAGAACATTAGATATGAACACCTTGCGAATTAAGTTTCATAGTTTGACTATAAGGCGTTTAATGATGATGTTAGGTTAAATTTAATTTTAACATGATTCGTATATTATAATCCAAATAATGATAAGAATTTGTGAAATAAGTTAGATAAAGAAGTGCTCTATATAAATTATTGAAACTCGATTAAGTCATTTTACGGAACCATATAGTTTATGCATTAAGATTGTATAAATGTGAATAATGCCATGATTTGTAGTTTGGTCGGTTTCATTTGTTAAAATGAAATGGTATTTTCAACGATTTTGGATAGTTGAAAACTTTTGAATTATTATGGAACTTGAAGTTAAGTGTTTGTGAAAATATAAATTGAGTTTATATAACACTTGAATTATTAAGATAGCAAGTTGGAACAAGTTCAAAATTTGATTAACATACTCAACAAATTTGATGTTTGGATATACTCATAGAATGTATTAGAGTATTATATGTGTACAAACTTAAGTTATACAGTGTTTAATAACTTGAAGTAAAGTTTTATGGAATGATTCATAAGTGGTTTTAGTATTAACAAAGAAGTACTAAGTGATAATTGAATGTCGAAAAAAGAGGAAGGATATTAGAATAAAATGGCATGCTATACATATAGAAGAATTAATAAAGGATATTTGGTGGTTAAGAAACCAATAGGATTAAATACGTGAGTTGTACGTAGATCATTTTATTCGCATAGTTGATCTTGGTACAGATTCGAGTACAGATTTTGAAGGTGATTTACACCAGTCCGAACAAGGGTTCTTCACTATACTTTGATAGTGAATACTTGATATGGATTTTTGATATGATCCTGAAGTTTTCTGTCATAGTGTATGACTACGTAAGGAGGATGGAAGTTTCTGGTCAAGAAACTAGATCGAAGTACGCACTAGATATGTCAAGTGTGGTATACTAGTTCGGAAACGAAGTCTTGTGATCGGGAAAGTGATATGATCAGACAATGTGTACGGATGGTTTATTAACATCATATGGGATTTAGTATGTTTGGTAGCTAGTGGAGGGTTTCGGAAACGACTGTTTGATTTGTTATGAGGTATTGTGAATTATCGACTGAGTAATCCCTAAGGCTGTTGAGCGTAAGGCGCATTTAGTAGGTTGTTTATCATCCTTATGCGATGAGGGTGTTTGAACTTGATCAAGCCATGAGTTTTGTTTGCTGGTAGTATGATACTGTTAGGTATCGATGTTTGATTGTTTCTTTGGTTTCTCGTGTTGCAATTACGGGGGCGAAATATTTTAAGTGGGGGAGAATGTAAAGACCCGGAAAATTCGAACACTTAATCATTGAATAACATAACAATTTGTAATATTGTTAAGTGTTATAAATATGATTTTATAACCTTGTTAAACATCATTTAATTAGTAATTTATAATTCTAGACTCATTTTGAAAAAATGCTTTCAAAAATATATTTTTGGTAAAATATTGATAAAATGACCGAAAATCGTTTTATCAATAAATGGCTATTTTCTCAGTAAAAGTTGTTGAAAATTTTAGTGAATGTCTAATTAATCATTAGGGAAGTAGTTAGCTAATAAAAGTATTTTTCATATTTATGGTTAACTATTTTGATGATGTCATCATTTTCAAAAATGAGCATTTAAGGAAAGTTTTCGTATGTTGGGTATTTAAATACTCAAATAAATGTTTTATAATTTGAATATGCTTGTTTTAATTATTTAAATAAGTTAATGAATTTATTTCCAAGTTTTGTTTACTTGAATAAATCATTTGATAAAGAACTAAAAATATGATCGAGGTTCAACTTCCAGATTCACATCCTATCGTTGAATAGAAATTGTTTCATATCGTTGCAACGTTGTTTGATATATTTGTATATATGCACATACACATATATATGTAATCATAATTAGTCACATCAAGAGTTTAGAAAATATCCTAAGTGTATGTATATAAGCTCCTTATATGTATACAAATGGAAGCCTAATCCTTAAGCTTTGAAAAAGCAAACTTACCATCATCTTACACACCTCTCACATCAACTTACACACCTCTCACTTCACCTTACACACCATCTCATCACTCATTAATCCATTAGGGTTTTAAGGGCATTTTGGTCTTTTCCCATTCATCTTCCTTTTCCTATATAAGGAGGGGTATGCCTCCTTATTTCTTACACAAAATTCCTAAGCTTAATGAAGCTTTTTAATGGTTTCTCTTCATCTTCTTCCTCTTCGTTACTAACTTTCTCAAACTATATTCAAACCAACTCCAAATCAACTCAAACTTTGAGTGTAGCCTTCTTATGCCATTACAAGACCTTTTAGCAAGTTTGAAGTTGAAAAATCCAAGCCCCTCTCAATTTTCATCATTGGCCGTGAGCTATATAAGGAAGAAAGCAAGGAAAAACAAGGGAAGGAAGGAGGTTGCTAGCTTGGATCATTGTTCTTATTCTTGGATCTTTATTCTTATTATTGGATCTTGGATTTTCTAAGGATTAAGGTGAGTTTACTCACTATTTAGGACAGCAAACATAAACCCTTTTGCATGTTTTTAACTATGCTTAAAGTTGCTTGAATGTTGGTAACTTAGTTAAAAATGTTGTCTTGATTCTTACTTTAAAAGTAAGCGACATATGTGATCCATGTTAATGGATTGGAATGGACTTGAATGGACTTGGAATGGGACTTGAATTAACTTGTATAACAAGTGGAATGGAATTTTAACAAAGCACATAAGGATTAGTAGGGAATTGACATATTGTGGACTTGAACTTGAAAGTGCACTTATAGCGATAGTCGCTATATATGCAGTTTTAATTGTTGTGTTTTCAATACATTGTATGGAACTTTGTGGTGACGTCCTTAGTGATTTCTTATCATATTAAAATGGTTGTTTAACTTGTATGTTAAATTGAAGTAAGTTTGAAAGTGTGTGAAGCTAGAATTGTGATATGAGTGCACTTCCTAATTACTGGTTTATTGAATATCATGGGTACTGTGCTTAATTCTAATAAGCCGACGAGTAGGCTTATCTATCTGTGAGTGTCAAGAATGGGGTGTCTAGGCAAGGGGTGATATGCAACCAGTGCTCTAACTTACCTAGCCTCACTCTTGACCGAGGGATAGTTAAGTTGATAATGTCGGAAACGAGTTAAGTACAAGAAGTGTGATTTCTGTAAGCATAAAATGGTTTTGATTTTGTCGTGACAATGTGTTAATTACATTAGTCTTTAAGCCTCTCAGATTATATCATGGAAGTAAATATAATTGAATCTTTAAACAAACATTTAAAGATAAATTATAAAGGATTGTTTTGGGTTTGTTGTAAACATTGTTTAAGCAACACTTGTTTTGAAACCCTTGGAATGTAGTTAAACTGGAATATACTGTTTAATGATTTTGAATATACTTAGATCTTTAATAATTAATTTTAAAGATAGAAACAAGTATAGAAATCTTTCAGAATAAAGATATTGAATAAGGTGTTTAACTTATAAAAGAGAAGAGGTTCTTTATTAAACAATGGTTTAAACCTCTTTGGTTATACTTTAAGAAATCTTAGAAATGAATTATTGAGATAGTTATACCGGAGGGATATGTATATAAATAAGTTTTGAAGTATTGAAGTTAGAAAAGAAATATTGAAAATGAATTGTAGTTATACTTATACCGGAGGGATAAGTATATGAATACGTTTTGAAGTATTGAAGTTAGGAAAGAATTCTTAAAATTGAATTGTAGATATACTTATACCGGAGCGATAAGTATATGAGTACGTTTTGAAATATTGAAGTTAAATAGGAAATCTTGGAATTGAATTGTGATTATACTTATACCGGAGGGATAAGTATATTAAAACCCTTTTTGGGTAGTAAGACTATCACGGATTAGGTAATTCGTAGAATATATACATACACACATTTTATATGTATAAGTTGAATATATATGCTAGTATATAAAGGTATATTATTCGAGTATGAGTTATTGATTAATAATTGAAGTTGTATTTAACAAGTGAAGTTTTATTAGATAAAAGGAGTTTTACTAATAACAGAAGTTTTAATTAATGAAAGGTTAATTAAATGGGAATGGCATTAGAAGCCGTTTATATGAGTTAACCATGCTTCAACTGTTTATCATGCTATGTGACTTGTTTGTGATTTGATTGTTTAACACGCTTTATAACATTGATAGTGCCTTGGATGTTTATTCAATTGTTATGGAAATTAAGCGAGGTTGTTTTCCATATACAATCATTTATTATGTGAATTGTAGTCAGTTAATTGACTATAGAACATGACCTTAAATCTAGCGACTAGTTTTGAGGAGACCGGGATTGGTAAGTGTTCTACTTATCGAAAACCACTTCAAAACTAGTACATGGGTTCTATGTTTTGGAAGCGGTTGTGAAGTGAAGACCATATGGCGATTCGAGATCTGTTGAGATGCTAAGATCTATGAAAGAATCTATGTGTGATTCCAAGATATGTTGATGTATTGGAATCCATGTATGATTCTGAGATCTGTGAAGGAGTCTATGTGTGATTCCAAGAACTATTGAGCTGTGGGATTCCAACTGGGAATTCTTGTTCTGTTCGAGTGATGATGACTCATGTGAAAGATGCCGAACGAAACCTCGACATCGGAAATGGCTAAAAACAGAGTAGGAGCACAATCTGGGGTTTTGCTAACCTACGGCAGGATATATTGACTCCATATCTAGTGTATGCTTATTATTGAATTGTGCGGGAGCTCCTCGAAGTTGCGCGCGGGAGTTGGATATATTTGGTTCCACGTGGTGCACTTCGGTGTTCCGTGCGTGGGCCAGTTGTGTTTACCTTATGGTATATTTTATCTAGAGATATGCGACGCTCGGAGGTACTTTCTAACCCTTGTGCATGGAGTTTGGATCTGTATTGAGAGATCTCGGATGGAAAATCCAATATGCGAACGTGCCTTATCGGTTTTGTTTTTACACTTAATAGTTGTCAAATGTAACCAATGTAACCATTCCGTCTATGTGAATTTATTTATATTCTACACCCTAGACATTATTTATAATACAACTATACTTCTCCTAATAAATGGTTGGTTTCAATTGAGGGGAAATCCGGAGCGGTTATCTGCACAGTCCCCTCAGTGTTGTTACATGCAATGTGTATCTTGAGTTTCTCATACCAGACTGATGTCTGACGCTCGGTTTTTGTTTTCCTTAAAATCATCACGTACTCCTTCGAGTAGGCTGAGTATGGCAGGTTTTACTTTGGATGCCTTGGAGCTTTTGGAAGAGAGTTGGAGTTCATCTTACAATACTTTTTATATCCGCTGCATTCTATGTTGTACATCAACATTTAGGAGGACGGGTTGTTATAACTGTCCAAGTTGATGATAGGTTAGTCTTCTTTGATAGTTGTAATCATACAGTTTTATTTGGTAAAGATCATTCATTATATTATATGTTACCGTTCCGTTGTGAGATTCTGATATTGTGTCCTCTTCTTCCTTAGTCTATTTTCTTTTTATTTCACCCTAACTTTTCGTCTTTCCGGCACTTGGGTGCGTGGCACGTGAATACCGTGGATGTATTAGTGTCGACATTTGAGGGTCGAAAAGTCGGGTCGTTACAGCTATGCTCAAGCATAACTGTGTGCGTACCGCTTCTTGCAGACTCCGCCAAAACTCACTGGTGAAGATAGGGTCTCGGTCGCTAACAATGCTGGATGGTATTCCATGGAGTCGAACGATTTCCTTGAGGTAAAGAGACGCTAGAGATGAGGCAGTTCTTCTGCTTTTGACAGGTAAAAGGTGGGCGCTTTTAGTAAGCCTATCCACTATTACCCAAATGCTAGTGTTGCCTCTCCTAGACCTAGGCAGCCCATCGATGAAGTCCATTGAGATGCTATCCCACTTCCACTGCGGGACCTCTAGAGGATGTAACAGACCGCCAGGCTTTTTCTGTTCCGCCTTAACCTTTTGGCACACCATAAACTTAGAGGCGAATTCTGCCACGTCCTTCTTCATGTCGTTCCAAAAGAAAGTTCTTTTTATGTCCTTGTACATTTTATCGCCGCCTGGGTGTATCGTCATCTTAGAGTGATGTGCTTCCTCGAGAACCTTCTTTACTAAATCCCTTGTCTGTGGGACGCATAGCCTTCCGTCTTGCCTTAGCCAACCCTTATCATCGATGGAGTATCTGTTGAGGTGACTTGAAGTCTCACCCCTAATTAGCCTATCAATCATCTCCACAAGCTGATGGTCCTCGCGTTGTATTGTCCCTATCGAGTCCACTAAAGTCGGGCGTACTTGGAGAGATGCTAGCAAGCCTGGTACAAAATCGGAGGAAGGCCTAAAGTCGAAGCTGGCTATAAACTTTAGGCTTTGTCTGTCAACAAACAGCGGGCTTAAGGTCAGTTTCTTTCGGCTCAACGCGTCTGCCACTACGTTGCCTTTGCCCGGAGTATAGGAGATTTCGAAATCATACGAGGCAAGAAACTCCATCCATCTCTGTTGCCTCAAGTTGAGTTCTTTCTGCGATAAAAGATATTTCAACGATTTATGGTTAGTGTAAAGTTCAAACTTCTCACCTAGGAGATAGTGTCGCCAAGACTTGAGTGCAAAGACGATGGCAGCTAACTCAAGATCGTGGGTCGGGTAGTTCTTTTCGTGCACTTTCAACTGCCTCCCGCCATAAGCTACTACCCTTCCTTCTTGCATTAAGACGGCGCCTAGCCCTGTCCCGCATGCATCTGTATAAATAGTGAACATCTTTCTTCCATCTGGCAACGTCAAAACTGGGGCTGTTGTAAGAGCCCTTTTCAGTTGCTGGAAAGCAAACTCGCAATCCAAGTCCCAATTGAACACTAGATTCTTCTTGGTCAACTTCGTGAGCGGAGCTGAGATTTTCGCAAAATCCCTTATGAACTTTCGATAGAAACCTGCTAGTCCTAGAAAACTTCGGACCTCAGTTGCATTCCTTGGTGTCTTCCAATCCTGTACCGCCACTACCTTAGCAGGGTCCACTGCTAACCCTTGCTTGGATACTATGTGCCCAAGGAACCTCACTTCTTCTCTCCAAAAGTGGCATTTGGAGAATTTGGCTTTTAGCTGATGGACTCGCAGAGTTTCCATGATTGCCCTTAAGTGCTGAGCATGTTACTCTTCACTCTTTGAGAAGATAAGGATATCGTCTACGAAGACCACTACGAACTTATTGAGGAAATCTCTGAATACCCTACTCATTAGGTCCACGAAGTAAGCAGGTGCATTTGTCAAGCCGAAAGGCATGACAAGCCATTCAAAGAAGCCGTCTGGGGTTCTGAATGCCGTTTATCGATACTATCTTCAGCCACCCTTAGCTGATGAAAACCGGTCGCTAAATCGGGTTGGGAGAAAACAGACGCTCCTACAAGCTGATCAAACAAATCGTCAATTCTGGGGAGAGGGTGCCTATTCATTTTCGTTAGCTTGTTGAGCTCCCTATAGTCAACACATAGACGGAGTGAACCATCCGCCTTTGTAGCGAACACCACTGGAGCGCCCCATTCTGAAATGCTCCTCCTAATGAACCCCTTTTCTAGAAGCTTTTTAATCTGTTTACTGAGCTCTTTCCTTTCCCGTGGAGCCATGTGTCTAACGGGTAACGCAACGGGCTTTGCATTATCTACAAGATATATACGGAAGTCTATCTCCCGCTTCGGAGGCAAGCCCTTCACCTCTTCGAAGACATCCGGATATTCCCGGACCACTCTAACCGATTGAAAATTTTCAACGGAGGCATCTAGCGATTCAAGGTAACTAAGCATAACCGCATACGAGGGGTTACAAGAAATTTCCAAAGTATTACCGAGCTGGGTTAGGAGCCTAACAACCCTTTTCTCACAATCGAGGATGGCCCCATTACTGGATAGCCAATCCATGCCCAAAATCAAACCATATCCCGTAAAGCCCAAAACAAAGGCACTACATTTAAATTCTATGCTTAGAATAGAAATTTTCAATCCCAAACAGATCACAGACAAATAAGCTGGGCCCCCAATTGGGTTTGAAACAATTAAGGGGTCCTCTACCATACTAGTTTTTAGGTGCAAAGATTCTACTAAAGCAGACGAGATAAAGGAGTGTGATGCGCCAGAATCAAATAAAGTGCGAACGGGGTGATCATAAAGGTAAACTACAGTTTCTACAGAAGTATTTATACCTCGCTGTTGCAGAGGTGGCGCCTCTAGCACATGAACTTGTGCCCCTGAGGTGGATCCAGCCCTCTGCCCCTGTCCTCGTTTCTTTGGGCAGTCCTTTGCCATGTGGCCTGTCTCACCGCAAGAAAAGCACCCACCATTCATCTTGGCCTTCTTTTTTCGGCAATCTTTCACTAAGTGCCCCACTTTGCCACATAAATTACACTTCCTCTTCTCTTTGTTGCCTTTCCCGCCCTTCTTAAAGTCTGTCTTCTTAGGCTGCAAACCTTCTTTCTTCCCTTGAGATTTTTCTGCCTTTGCCTCCTTCTTGCCCTTATCCTCTTTGTTCAGCAACGCCATCTGTACCAACCTTTCATACGTAGCTCCCATGGGTATATGGGTCATGGCCAAACTGTGTAATGGCTCATTCAACCCTTTGACAAAACGGAGAGCCTTCTTGTGCGGGGTGTTGACTAGGTCCAGTCCGAACCTAGCCAGCTCATCGAACTGATTAACATACTCTTTGACTGTCTTGTTCCCTTTCTTAAGAAATAAGAATTTTTCCAACTGCAAACTCCTTTCCGCGTCTGAGAGATATTTAGCCTCAAACCTTGCCCTAAAGTCCTCCCATGTTTCGACTGGTCTTTCTACATTAGTGACTTCCCACCAGTAGGAAGCCTCGCCTTTAAGTGCCATACTGCCAGTTGTATTTTCTGTCTATCCTCTACCTCAAAGATGATGAATAAGTCCTTGGTTTCTTTCAGCCAATTTCTAGCTACCACGAAGGGCTTAGCTCCATGAAAATCCTTTCCTCCCATAGCTTTAAAATCTTTACATATCTTAGCAAAGGTGTTTCCCCTCAGAGGAGGTGGAGGAAGAGGTGCTGCTGCAGCTGGATGATTTCCCGCAGCTGGGGGAGGAGGAACGGTAGGACCTGGCTGAGTGGCCCTTGCTTCTAAGAACCGTCTAAACCAACCAGGTATTGGTACACCCTCTGGCAAGTTAAGTTCTTCGGACATGATGAAACAAAAAGGATAGATTCAAAACGAAGGATAAGAGATAGTTCCTATGTCTTTGGGGGGACTTTGCCTTTTAAAATAAAAAAATATTTTATCTTAAAAATGCTTCTTTAAATTTCTTTTTTGAAAATAAATTTTCAAAACTTTTTTTCTTATCTGGTAAACCTATGATCTGATACCAAGTGGAACACCCCACCTCCGTTAGGGTCACTCTCAAAGGGAATGCCCTAATTTTGGTGGAGGTTTATAAGTATAAATCACAGATATACAAGACAGATATAATAACACATATTTTTGAACAGCGGAAAACGACAACTTTTATTTCATTCAAATACGTGTTACACCAACCATACCATAATTGTCTTACAACACTTCCAAAAACATAACATCTTCATAACTGTCTTGATTACATTATTTAAAGAAGCATAAAGAAAACATAAATAAATTGCAAAAGTCCCATAATTGCTGTCCATAGACATAGTCCAAAACGAAAAGATCCAAGCAATACATTCTTTCTCTTCAAGCTGGATATGAAGGCTGGTCAAACTGCGGTATTCCCTCCCTGTGGACCTGGGGGGGGGAGGAAATGGGAGAAAAGAAGACGAAAGAAAAGTAGAGTTAGACATAAAGCCTGAGTAAGTCTAGGACTATTCAGTCTATGAATAAAGAACTGGGTATGACAAGTATAAACTAGAAATGGGAAAGTACCATAAACCGAGTTAAGTTGTCTAGGGCCGAATATACTATCGTACCCCATATTAATCTCTGTACCGATATAAACTAGTTCCCAACAGGCACCCCATAATCCGGGTGAAGTGATCCATTTTATGATGATCGGCTCCTACTCGCATAGTTACATGTGTCTTACGGCCCCCAATGCTGTAGTTACCTATGCTGGTCCCACCATGGGGTCTATCAAGTCCCATGGTGGTGGCCCGACACAACCCTAGAATGCACATGTATGCTACTGGTGCCCAGTGCCTTATTTTTCTGCGCCGGAGTGTGTGCACGCCCGCACCCCGTTAGAACCTACACTGCTACACCACCGCCGTCGATTTGACCTCTTACAGTCAGCCCACTAATCGTGCCCCACCCTGCCTAGTTTCAGGGTATCATGATACCTTGTAGGGTTACTGCTGAAAAGGGTCCCCCGCTACTAGGTTTTCTATTTCTAGCCAATATGCTAAGTTGGTTAAGTGTTTTATAAACCTAACCCCCAATCAATCTGTCCAGTTTAGCATGTTCCATTTTGATTAAGTATTAATATAATTTGCTTAATCCTATCAATCCTGACTCAGCCTTAATTGTCTTATTAAAGCCTTGACCTCTCACATTAGACAGGTATTGTTGTGGCTGCCTGTTGCCGGTTGGGTCCGGGCAGCCTTACGCCACAACTCAGTCTAACCTCGGGTCCTTATTGGGCTCCGTGTTTAACCACCCACATTGGATAGGTATTGTTGTGACTACTGGACAGCCGGGCGGTTCCGGGCAGGTTTACATCACAACTCAATCCAACCTCGGGTTAAACACATCTTATTTTCTACATTTACATATTTTGTCTCTTTTCTTTTTATATGTAAATATTTGCGTCCCATTATTAAAATTCATCTTTATTGGTTAAGATTTATTTATGCCACTTAATTGTTTTTCAAGGTTGTTGGCGTGCATCAAACATGCCAACACATATGTTCTATATTTTAGCCCAAACGTCATTACTCCCGTTTTATACATTCGCTCCAATGTATGGTGTGTTGGGTTTAATACTTAAACCCAATTTAGCCATATGAAAAGGGGAGGCTATAACATGGTGTTTATAACGTAACATAAAAAAGGGAGTGTGAACGCATGAACTTGCAACATAACGATCCAATTAACATAAGGTAGGCATATGTGAACTTGCAATTGTAACAACATATAATATAAGCAATACTTAAACATGAATCATTCTATTCACATAATCATGGTATAAACAAAACATGGATCATTCTATTCATGTAGTCATGGCATAAATGATACTTAAACATGAACCATTCTAATCATATAATTATGGCATAATCATAGTTGAACATGAGTCCTTCTATTCATATAGTCATGGCATAAACATAATTGAACATGAATCCTACTATTCATATAATCATGGTTTTTATCCTATCTATGTAACTTGTAAGTGGGACGTAAGTCTAGTGTAATTTCTAATGTAACTTATGTGCCAAATATATTGTTATATGATTATGATAACAACATAAGCCTAGAAACATGTTTTCAACTAGGCATAATAACAAACATAGTTCAATCATGTTCATAAAATTAATACAAGCTTACAAAGACGCTTGCTTTTGTCACTATCACAAAATCATGATCTTTATACTTGAACTATGATGCCAATTCCAACATAACCTTCATATGAATCATAATAATTAAGTGGATCAAATTACACTAAAGATGACCATAGAATTATACATCATGTTGGCATAAAATTAATCATATACTTGCATGAATTGCAAATAAACTATTACAACATATAGTTTTTATTTCAACATGAATCTTATGCTTGCAATTATCAAATGGGTGTTGTAAATAACTACCACAAACATGTAGTTTTCAATATGAATCATATGCTTGCATGAATCCCAATCAAAATTCCACAACATGTGGTTGTCAACATAAACCATATACTTGTATGAATCAAACCATAGCATTGCCAAATCGTTTTAGAATCAAAATAACATACAAATATAAGTCATTATTGCCACAATTCCATTTCGTTTCCAACGCAAATCGCGTACTTGCAAATATCCAATCGTATACCATAATATTCCCTAATCGTTTAGCATCAAAGCAACATATAAATATAGATTACTATCGCCACAATTCCATTTCTTACTTTACACAAATCAACACAATTATTTAATTCACATCGGAATAGCACTCTACTTACAACGTATGACGAAATCTTCAATTCAGGAATCTGAATTCTGAAATTGGAGATGCTATGCTTTGTTGTAGGCGTTGTTTTGATTGATTTGACGTTGCTTTAAGCTTTTTATTTATCTCCTAATTGTCTCTCTATTTTCTGACGGCTATCCTCAGTCTCTCCTCAGCAGCATGACGGTCTCATCTCCATTTTAGTTTATGTGAATTAGGGTTAGTCTTAGGTCCTTTTTATAGAGTTTCTGAGTTGATTTAGACCGTCGATGGAGCTTGGTTTAATAATAGCCGTTCGTTCAAAGAAGAGACCAACCAAGAGCTGACACCTAGCACTGGTGACAAGGCAAGGCTCGGAAAATCGACCAAACACAGACTAGGCCAGCCAGGGTGGGATGGGTTTGACCTGGCTCAGGGGCCAGGTCGACTCCCCAGTCGACCCCCAGGTCGACTCTAGAGTCGACCTGCCTGGGTAGGTCGACACCTAGGTCGACCCCCAGGTCGACCTGGCCTGGCAGGTCGACCCTAGGGTCGACCCCCAGGTCGACCTGGTGGGTTTGGGCGGGAATTTTCCCACCTACTCTGATTGGGCTGAAATTTAAATCTGTTTTCGAATTTAGAATTTTCTGAAACTTCGTCGGGCCATAATTTGTTCATACGGGCTCCGTTTTTCGAAAACTCAGACTCTATTTCGCGTATTTTTCCGAGACGGACGCAATGGCGTATCCCGTTTCCCTTAATACTTTGTTTTGAAATTAGTTATACTTTAATTTGTGAATTTCACATTTATAGAATACACGGGGTGTTACATTGTTCATATATTGTTATGTATAATAAAAATCCAACCTTTAACGATATGTTAAACGCATAAAAGTCACGGTTTTATTTTCAAATATATACATTTATATCAATTCAGATTTTAAAACAAGTTCCATAGAAAATAAATAAAATAACTGTAAATAAATAAATAAATAAATAATACCTTAATTTCGGGTATGGTTGTGGAAGGGGGAGGTGACGGTTCGACAGAGGGTCGGGGGAGTGATGGTTCGGTGTTCGATTCGAGCGAAGGGGGGGCGTGCGGTTTGGATATGTGGCGCTCGAGACTGGGCGGCTTCGACGTGGGGAGGAGAGGCGGTTGATCGGAGGGAGGGCGTTTTGGCCGGAGGGGTGCGCCACGAGGTGGGGGTGATGGCGGCCTGAGGGTCTGGTGATTGGGTTTTCTTTTTTTTTTTCTTTTTTTTCTATTTCTTAAAAGCTGAAGTGAGAGGGAGAGAGGAGGTGTTATAAGAGGGAGGGGTTTGTTATAAATTTAATTTATTTAATTATTTTCTTCTTCAAAAAGGTACCTTTTTATTTTAACCTCGAAACGAGACCCACTGCCTGTCGTCCATAGCTAATTACCCCCATTCTGAATACAGTGGGACATGTATCACAGGCTGATCCGACCGTTTCGATCAGTTTTCATCAAAATCAAAATATAACTCTATATATTGAATTTGAACGCGCATTTCAATTTACCGGGGCCACATACGGACTATAAAAATTCCCTAAAAATATTTTCTAGCTTCGTATTGACGATGCGGTCCTAACGAAACTAATTTCGTCAAATTCCGAGACCGTTTGAAAAATGGCCATTTTCCAGTCGATTAAAATCAACTAAAACTGGTCAAACGCGTTTTCCTTTACCACGCTCACATATTGATTCGAAAAATTACGAATTTTTAAACCTAGCAATAACTTGACATCATGGATCCAACAAAAGTGGTTTCGTCGAAAACCGAGGTCATTTGCAAAATTCCCATTTTTAAGGGCCAAAATTCCATAGCGACTATTCTGAAATTTCAACTGGACATATCTTTTGATTCCCGCTATGAAATTTCAATCTTTCGGATTTATTGGAAAGATATTCACAAATAGATTCTAATATTTTTGGTTTCACTAAAATCCGGTTTATTTTGCACCCGTTAAATTCATTTGAATTTTGAAATCAAATTATCGAACTACCGCGCCATTTTCAATTCCTTTTATATATATAAATAAATATTTATATTCTAATGACGACGTATATAAATATATACACTCTAATATATTCAAAATAAATTTCTCGTCGTTTTTATTTAAAATAATTCATTTTAAATAATCAAAATTCACAAAAATTGCCAAAATAAAAATTTTAAATTGGCTCGGATTTCCGGGTTATTACAATCTCCCCCACTTAAAACTTTTCATCCCCGAAAAGGAACGAAGCCGAAAGTTGTTTAACTAATCAACTCAACTTTCATTGTTTTCTTTACAGCTTAAGTTCTTCAACTTTTCAGTTTCTAAGAACTTTTCAAATTTTTCAAAAATTTGGCTAACACCCTAAATTTTCGAAAAATTTAGCCATATCCTCCCCTGCCCCGGGGACTTCGGGATATTTCATATAGCCTCCCATGGCCTTCTTCAATCCAAGAGAAAAAGAAAAAGCCAATCGACTCATAAAATCATGATCACCCAAACAAAACAGTAAATTATGGTAAACATGTACGTATTTGTCGGGCAAACAATTTTATTCTTCTGCTCTAGCCTCCTTGCTATGACCTGTTCAATAGATATACAAGTACTATGCATGCAAATGCGACTAATTTTCAATACAATTCACTATTTGATATAATTTTGCTAAAGATTCAACATTTAATTAATCAAACTATAATCAAACAACACAACCAGCAGTCAGTTAGTTTATTAGCTTTTGAAATTCATAACTTTGATATATAGTCAAAAAATCAGATTTTGATGCCAAATCACAACAATAAGCCCTATCTAATTTTGGTTCTCACACCAGTCTAATGGAAATATATAGATATCAAAATTTTGGCACTCGAATATCAACTCTGATGACGATGCATCAATCATCAGAATCCTCTCTGGGCGACTAGAGTGTGACTCTATATCTATCCAGTATATTAAAACTTCGAATACACGCGGATCAGACGTATATGCAAAATCTTTATATAATGGTTAGTCCAAATCAATAAAAATAAATATTCAAATACGAATATTTCAATTTAAATTTTCAAAACAAAAATTGTTTTCAATTTAAAAATATACTCTTCACACTCGCTCTAGGAAGCTCCTGATCCCATCTCTAACGAGTCATTCTCATTGGATATTATAATCCAATCTCTGATGAATTCTTTCGTATGGTTCTAATGTGTCTTGTTCTCTGAGCTTTGTAAATCAAAGCTCCGATACCAAAATGAAATGACCCGAAATCCCCCTTACGGGAAATCGCGGATTGAGTTGAGAACAAGCCACATCAGAACGCAGACAGAAGAACATTTCATTGCATATTACAACAATTCCATCAGATTACAAGAATATACAGAGTATAAATGAATAAAATACATTCGATAAATATCAGAGATTTAAATTACATTTAAATACATCGCCATGGAATAATAATACTATACACAACTAGAAGTAATACACGGATACAGAGCTTTCCGAGTATCGTTCTAGTTGTAAATCAGGATCCTGTGAATATAAATCTGCAAAACCAAAACTACTAGCTGCCCGTGTCGAAAATAAGGGCACCCAGAGTTTAGGTTAAAACAATAAAATGCAGGTCAGTCATGGGACTGGTGTGAGAACAAAAAACAGTTATTAATCTTTATTTTAAAGTTGGGTAAATCTAGGGACCACGCCGTATAACACGGAACAGGTTTCCTCCCAAGAACACCAGTGCATAAAACGACAGCTCAATGCTAAATAAAGAAAAATGAAGCTATTATAAGACCCAGTTCCCATCAGACAATGCAACGCAAGCCAAAGGATAGGATTTTTACCTTATAATAGCCAAAGAATGCTTGATACGTGTTAGACCAAAAATTGGGCCTAACACCCAAATGTAGATCACAGATCACAGAATGCAGAAAAAAGTAAATAAAGAGGAGACACACAAAGTTTTTATAGTGTTTCAGCTGTAGATGTAGCCTACGTCCACTTTATAATCTTATTGTTATACTGACAGATTACAAGAATCAGTTATATGTAGACACACATTCCGTGTGTTAATTGAGATTAGAAGAGGAGAATTTATGTGAAGAAGGGTGCAAAATCCCTGCACTTCAGTAATGGTGGAAGCTATGAAGAGTTAGAGCAAAAAAGGTCCTTAAAAATGCTCTCAAATGGTGTATTTATAGCTGTAGGAGGGCTCCTGAGTTGACCGGTTCGTGATCATGTACGTGGCAGGCGATCCATAAAAGTAGGAGCGAAAGTAGCCTCGAGAACAGGTCAAAACAGTGTGCGAGTCTGCAGGCTCGGTGGTCGGATCGTGGTGATAGGATCGGATCGCGGATCAAGGGTGCGCACCACGAACGGGACGTGGTTGGAGGTAGCGAGCAGGGTGATGACGGGTCGGATCGTAGTGCATGAGGGGCGATCCGAGGGGGGCGATCCGATCGAGGGCGAGCTGATGGGAGCGAACCGAATTGGTGCTTACGAACCAGAGGGGGCGATCCGAGCCCATGATGCTTCGTCCGGAAATTGCCAGATTATACCTGTTCACGGAAACGAGCATAACTTTCAAACCGTAAGTCCGATTGAGCCAAACCGAAGCTCAAACTGAAGCTAACTCAGAGATCTACAAATGTTACAGAGCTTAGCTCCGTAATCTCTGTTTTCGGGCCCAAAAGAGGTCGTCTGATTGGAGTTTCGGGCCTTTCTTTGTTGGTGATGTGATTTTGACCAAAAAGTGCGTCAACAATACGCTAAATTTCATGTTTTAATTCTTAATCAGACTCCAACCGTAAATTAGTAAGAGTTCGATTCCCTGAGTATTTACCCCGAAGGCTGAAACCAACATCAGACTAATACCCAGGAAACCACCCATCTTAGCTCGTTTCCAGTTTGTTTCTGATTTTATATACAATCATAAATATCAATCATAGGCGGCATGAGCGCCCCATCCCACTATGTTGCCATATATAGGATTACAATCAAAACCGCAAAGTCACATATTGGAAATTGGATTTCCATCTGCGAACCGAGGCAGAAGACAGTCCTCAACGATTCGAGACTCTCTAGCCCGAGCCTCAGGACCCAGACTCAGGTGGGCCCTTGGAGCGACAGGACGGTCCACCGATGTGGATTAAAATTCCTGAACACTGCGTTTCCCCACCCTTTGGGGCATAAATGAGCCAACGAATGACTCCATCGGCTTCACATAGTCACCGACAAATCCGAGGCGCCTCGCAAACCAACAACCACATAAGTCAAACTCGTCAGGGCATGTAAAACCACTGACGCCACTTCTAGCTAGAAAGAAACGCATGTCGTCCCTGAGGTCCTCTCCCGTTTCTGGTCCACTACCGGGGTGTGAGGCTCGCGAATCAACGCTACACAAAGCTACGCCACAAAGTCCGTGCTTTGATCATCAACCACAAGACATTGCTTTTCAACAAAAGCCTTGATCATTTGCATCTTAGCATGCCACATAGGTAAACCACTCCATGCAACTGATATCCATCAATCACACAAAATAATATCCAATGTCAGACACACAGTCCATTTACAAGTCCGTTCTGGGTCTGAACGAAACCGTAGGCACCTAGTACCTCGCATATCCATCGATCTACATGTACGTCTAGACGACCACCAACTGACTCCCTCCTCTTGGGTGTACGGCCCAATCAAGATTATCTGTAATTATCCAAATGACATGAAGAGCTCCGGTCTTCAACCACCGTCTTCATCTTCGACTCATCGTCGAATCAGTTATTCAGAATGGGATAAACCCGGTCTTTCCGAATAACTCGCGTATATAATAAACAAGTGTTACACAAACACAACATACGCCTCATACCAATTCATCAGTCACTAACCGTAAATTAGCAAGAGAATAATTTCCCAAACATTAACCCCGAAGGCCGAAACCAACATCAGATCAATACCCAGGAAACCATTCTTCTTAGCTAACCTACAGTTAGTTTCTAAATTTCACATTCTTAGGGAAAGGTTCCCATTAATTTTATCAAAGATAAATTCTTTTAAATTTATTCTTTATTCTTCCTTTGAATATCAATTCAAACTAGTCGGGATTAACGAACCTTACCAAAGTAATCATTTGTTTTAAATTCCCAATCCCAACCTATTCATCTCATGAAGTAAAACTGGTCATACTTCATATCTAACACCACGGTGTTATCGGTAAATTCAATTACCATTTCACGTTTAAATCTAATTAAAGATTTACCTATCGCTTGGAGCAAAACTGGTGATACTCCATTCTCGATCTTTTCAATCTAATTAAAGATTCATTTAAACCCCACTTAGTTTTAATCTTTAACAGGGTTAAAGAATCAGTGTCGTTTAAAGCACGGTTCATGATAAACCAAAAATCACATTCCATTTCAATCAGTCCCTAACCGTAAATTAGCAAGTGAGCAATTCCCTAAGTATTAACCCCGTAGGCCGAAACCAACAACAGATCAATACCACAGAAACCATTCAACTTAACTAATCACCGGTTAGTTTCTCATTTTCTTAACTCCTTTGGGTCTAAGAACAGTAATATTGAAGATACCGTTCACGACAACCCAAAATCACATTTCATTAATTATCGGGTTAAAGAACAAGTGTTATTTAAAACACTATTCATGATAAACCCAAAAATCAATGCCAATTCAATTCCAATTAAATATTATTTAATTGGTACACTTCATTAAATCTAAATAAAAAGATTTAATCTTTTTCTCAACTGGGCTTAAGAACATTGTTAATGAAGACACCATTCACGACAAACCCAAATCACATTTGATATTAAATACAAGGCTCTGAATAGAAAATATATCGGCTTATATTCAAAATCAAATTCTACGACCAGCAAATATCGTTTTGGAAATAACGATTTAAATATATCTTTCAAATTTCCATAACAATATCTGTATAATCATGAAATCCAACATTGAAATATTCCAATGATGATTTCGATTCAAATCCATTCCAATTCAATTATTTGGAAATCGTTGTTATTTTCAAAACCATTTCAAATTCAATTTATTTATTTTAAAAATAAATAAATTATTATTCTAGTTTAAAACTAGTTCATTTCGATAAAAATCTATTTTCATCTTTTCAAATATGGAGTTTTTCATCCCAATTCTTCACAAATCATTTCTTATGATTTTACACAAATTATTGATATTTTTAATAATTTTATCAAGGCCCGTACAGTCGATTTCCATCAACGGCCGTCGAACTGCTCTTACAACGACCTTTCCCAAATTTGATTTGGACATAATTCCAAATCCAACCGTTAGATTTCAAATCTCTAATATTAATTAGAAAGCTCTTTTCGATACGAACCCAACGGTTCCGGTTTTAAGAGAATCCGACGGTCGGATCTCCCGCAATATCCATTCGAAGTCAATGGTCGAAATTCGCGAACTGCCGTGGCGCGGCGCGTTCCATTTAGGCCATATATATATAATATATATATATATATATATATATTATATATTTCTTCGATTTTCTTTTAAAATGTATTTTATAAATCGTTTTAAATTCGTTTTCGAAACGATTTCAGCTTCATTTCAAATTCAAATCAAAATTAATTGATTTCAATTAAAATCGATTTTTAATTCAATTTCAGTTCGTTTCCAATTCGATTCAATTTCTATTCAATTTTGAATTTATTTCAAATCGATTTCTATTCAATTTCAATTCAATTCGAATTCATTTCAATTTGATTTCAATTCGAATTCAATTCTATTTAATTTTAATTCGAATTCAATTCTATTTCAATTTAATTCGAATTCATTTCTATTCAAGTTCAATTCGAATTTCTATTCTATTCAATTTAATTCGAATTCAATTCTATTCAATTTTAATTCGAATTACAAATCTATTTCAATTTAATTCGAATTCATTTCTATTCAAGTTCAGTTCGAATTTCAATTCTATTCAATTTAATTCGAATTTCAATTCTATTCAATTTAATTCGAATTTCAAATCTATTTCAATATTCATTGAAAAATGAATAAAATCGATATAAATAACGTTCACATCAAAATGGCGTCAATCTAATCAACACGGCTTCATATATTTCTATTTTCAAATATTCTATTTCAAATATTTCTTTTCCAATATTTCTATTCAAATATTTCTATTTCAAATATTTCTATTCAAATATTTCTATTCAAAACTGGAATAAGGCCCAATCGATTACCAAATAATGTTAATTATATGGATTTTCTACAACTCATGTATAAAATAACAACGATAAATAATCAACCATCATCCAGAGTGCACCACACAACTACATTAGCATTAAATATAAATAATTAACGCTTACACAGTCTGTCGACCTATCGGTCGACATACAGCTAAATAATTGGGATTAGTGTACGCCAAATATCATCCCAATACCCGTGTGGGGTTTCAAACAATCAAACACAGATTTTATTTGTGCAGTTAGGCGATGTGTAAAATTTATCGTCCCAATCAATATCAATCAAATCCGTGTATATAAACAAATCTTCGATTTGTTTATAAATATTTATTCTATATACACGTTAAAAATTCTATTTTCAACTATAAAATACTTTTAACTATATAAATATTTTATTTCATTTCACCCCACCACACAATCAACAACTTATCAAAATCAAACAAACAAGCATACAAGCCGTCCATGGTCTGTGCACGATCGGTGTCGGGTGCTACTAAACAACGTCTGCATCCCAATATATATTTTTAACTAGAAATTTAAATTAAAGGTGAGGACTTCTCACGGACTAGCTAACCCAAACGCCACGACTCTTCATATGTAGAAGTCTTCGTCGAGCTCACCCTTCGTCAATTTCGTTGCCCGTAGCCGCTACATATATAAAAATCACATTTTTATGTTGTTGCTATTTATATAAAAACCACATTTTTATAATGCTGCATTTATAATAATCATTATATTTCTACAACGACTTCATATCGATAAAGATCGAATTTTTATTTCATTGCTTTAAAAATCACAATTTTACTTCAACATATATATAAGAAAAATCAGATTTTTATTTCGCTACATATATAAAGATAATATTTTTATATCCTCTATTATATAAAAATCATATTTTTAATACTTCTACTTTTTAAAAAACATATTTTTATTTAAACCCTTCAATAAAAATCATATCTTTATTATCACAATAGTATAAAAATCATATTTTATAATCTCTACTATATAAAAATTATATTTTTTTTATCATATACAAAAATCGTATCTTTATTTATATGAACACACTATAAAAATCCCATCTTCAATCATATGGATACCTGTAACGACCCAGAAAATCTGAACCAATCTAAAATTTTTAAATTGGCTAAAATAATGGATTTTAAATATTTAAAAATAAATATTTTAAATAATGGCGATGAAAACTGAGTTTGAATCGACATTTGAAAACGAATATAATTAATTATAATTATATATAGAATTGAAAATGGCGCGGTAGTTCGATAATTCGATTTCAAACTTCAATTGAATATACCGGGTGCAAAACAATCCGGATTTTAGCGAAACCCAAAACATTAGGATCTAATTGGTAATATCTTTCCAACGAATCCGACCAATCGAAATTTGATAGCGGGAATCAAAAGATATGTCCAGTTGAAAATTATGAATAGTCGCTATGGAATTCAGGCCCTTAAAAATGGACATTTTGCAAACGACCTCGGATTTCGATGAAACCACTTTTGTTAGATCCGCAGTGTCAAGTTATTAGTAGGTTTCAAATTTCATAATTTTTCGAATCAATATGTGAGCGTGGCAAAGGAAAACGCGTTTGACCAGTTTCCGTTGATTTTAATCGACTGGAAATTGGCCATTTTTCAAACGGTCTCAGAATTCGACGAAACTAGTTTTATTACGACCGTATCGTCAATACGAAGCTAGAAAATATTTTTCTGGAATTTTTCTAGTCAGTATGTGGCCCCGGTAATTTGAAAGGTACGTTTAAAATTCAATATAGTGATTTAAATGTAAATTCAACGGAAACTGATTGTAACGATCAAATCAACTTGCGATACATATCCCATTGTGTTCGGAATGGGAGTAAAACGCTATGGACGGCAGGCGGTGGGCCTCGTTTAGAGGGCGTATGTAAAAGTCAACTTTTTGCAAAATTAAATAATTAAATAAAAAATATATATATATATATTTTTTAATTCCCTTCCCTCTCCTTATTCATTCTGCCCCCCCCCCCCCCCCCCTTCAAAAATTAAATCGGCAGAAGGAAAAAAAAAGAAAGAAAAAAAAGAGAAAACCCTAAGACTATCGATCGACGCCCCCCAGAAGCATCGACGCCACCGCCGCCCATCACCGCACCCGCTCCCCTCGTTCGACGAACCAGTGACGAGCCCAAACCCCACCCCTCGAAGCCATCGCGACGCCGAATCGCGAGCCCCCCTCTTCGAATTCAAACCCCCACCTCCAGCACCTCCTGCCGCTGACATCTTCTTCAATCCCCCCCTTTCTTCGCAGGAATGTAAGTATTTTATTTTAAGTATTTTATTTTTATTTTAATTCTGTAATGCTGTTTGTTTTAAAAAGGTTAATACTGAATTTTTTTTTAAAGGTTTAAAAACCGAATTTTTTTTAAAAAAAAAAACATTTAAAAACTGATTTTAAAAAAGGTTTTAAAACCGAATTGATTTTAAACTTTAAAAAGAAAGAATACCGTTTTTTTTTTTGGATTTAAAAACTGATTTTTATAGAGGATTAAAACAGATTTTTGGAAGGTTTTAAAACTGATTTTTTTTAAGAGTTTAAAACTTTAAAATAGAAAAGGTTTGAACTTTAAAATAGAAAAGGTTTGAGCTTTAAAATAGAAAAGGTTTGGACTTTAAAATAGAAAAGATCAGATTTTTAGAATGGAAAAGATCATATTTTTAAAATAGAAAAGACGGAATTTTTATTAAGTAAAAGAAGTAAGATATGAAAATCTATATTTTTAAAGCAATAAAAATATAATTTTTACATCATAGGAATATTAAAAATATAATCATTATATATTGAATAGCGAAGTCAAAATTCGATTTTTATATATTGAATAACATAGTAAAAATTCGATTTTTACATATGTAGAGAATACGGGTGAAAGCGACAAAAAGGCGAGATTGGCGAAAATTTCTCTAAAGGAAGAATCGTAGTATTGGATAGCTATTGGTGAGATTTCTGATTTAAAAATTATATATATGTGTTGAAAATGAAAGTGAATTGCTATATATAAATATCTATATATATATATATATATATATATATATATATATATATATATATATATACGCCCCTCGTCCACAAACCATGGACGATATTTATTGGTTGAAATTGTTGTGAAAATTGATAGATAGCGAATGATTGTTTGGGATTGTTTGTGATTGATATTGGTTGATTACGGTTGGAAAATACCCGTTTGTGGTTGAAAAATATTTGGTTGAAACCACATAGGATTAGTTTGTGGAAATGAAATAAATATATACATGCCGCCTGCGTGCGAACTAGATGCATGATCCCCATTGTCAAAAACCGCGAGGTTTTAAGGTAGAGCGAGGAGCCGTACTAGGGACGGTCCCGGTTTAACTACCCTGCCGTTATGCTGTCGAAATTTTGAATAATATTCGTGTGTTTGAATTATTTTCATATGCTTCAACTATATTTATTCATTGTATAGAAAACATTCATGTGTTGAATTTGTATTCATTCGTTGATTAGAAATTCATGTGTTGAATGGTATTCATATTTTGAAATAAATCATTCGATAATAAAAATCACATTTTTATCTATATATAGAAACTATAGAAAACATTCATGTGTTGAATTGATATTCATTCGTTGATTAGAAATTCATGTGTTGAATGGTATTCATATTTTGAAATAAATCGTTCGATAATAAAAATCACATTTTTATCTATATATAGAAACTATAGAAAACATTCATGTGTTGAATTGATATTCATTCGTTGATTAGAAATTCATGTGTTGAATGGTATTCATATTTTGAAATAAATTGTTCGATAATAAAAATCACGTTTTTATCTATATATAGAAACTATAGAAAACATTCATGTGTTGAATTGATATTCATTCGTTGATTAGAAAATCATGTGTTGAATGGTATTCATATTTTGAAATAAATCGTTTGATAATAAAAATCACCTTTTATCGACTATATGAACTGTGTAAAATAACCTCGTTTTAAAAGAAATTGTTTTATGATAAAAATCCCATTTTTATCACCAACTTGAACTATATAGAAAAATAGTGTTTTGAAATGAATTGTTTTACAGTAAAAATCACATTTTTATTGTATGCATAAATCGTTGAAATGTGAAGTGTTAAAAATAGCCACTTGTTCAAAATAAACATATATGAGTTGAAATATTCATTAATTAGCTAATGAAATGATTTGCACCTATTTATGTAACATTAGAATGAATGGTGTTTTTAAACCAAATAGAAATCAAATATGAAATTGAATGGAAAATGATAAATGATAAGAACTGTATATATATGTACATGCATATTCATTGAACAGGTTATAGCAAAGGAGCTAGAGAAGAGGAATAAAATTTTGTGCCCGACAAATAGGTACACATTTACTGCTTTGTTTGGGTGATGATTTTATGAGCCTGTTGGCTAGCCGCTTGGCTTTTTCTTTTTCTTTTTGAGATTAGAAGGACCGGGAAAGCTATTTGCGATTTCCCGATGCTCCCGGTGCAGGGGAGGTTATGGCGAAATTTTCCAAAATTTTAAGGTGTTAGAAAAATATTTGAAGTGAAAACGATATGGAAATCATTGAATGAACTATATTTATATAAATATATAAATATAAATAAAATTAAAACAAAACGAAGCCGTGCAGTTCGTATTTTGAAACCGTGATTTCAAACGACTGGTGCGGGGAATCCGACCATTGGATTTTCCCGAAACCTCAACCGTCGGGTTCGCCTTGGAATAATCTTTCCAACGACACCAACCTTGTAAAAATCCAACAGTTGGATTGTCTGGAATGTTTAATTCAAATCTGAAGAAAAACAGCGCCAGAAACGATTATATATTTATATATATATATATAAATATAATTATATTTAATCGAATAACGACGCTGCAGTTCGTATTTTGAAATCGAAACTTCAAACGATTGTACCGGGAGATCCGACCGTCGGATTTTCCCGAAACTGGAACCGTTGGATCCGTTTTGAAAAGACCTTTCTAATGATGTAAATTTTGTGAAGATCCAACGGTTAGATTTTCAGATATGTGTAAATCAAATCTGAAGAAAAACGGCACCACGGCCGCCTTATGGCCCGAAGCGTCGTTTTGAATAAAATAGCTATTTTAAATTAAATAAAAATAGCGATAAATAGTTATAAAATATCATAAGCGATATGGAATAGAAATAAACTGAATTTGCTTGATTTATGTGATATTTGATGGTTGAATGTGTTTGGTGTGAAAATTACATTAAAGAACAAAATTGATGTTGTCAAATAATTTAACCATTGAAATAAATTGAATTGAAATTCTAAATATACGTGAATTATTTGAAAAGGCCGAGTTAATTCTCATTTCGAATAATTGACCGACGATTGAAAGTCGAAGATGAAGACGACGGTCGAAGACCGGAGATCTTCACCTCGTTTGGATGGTAACCGAGGTCCTGATTGGGAGGCATCCCGAAATATGGATAATGAGTGGTGATCGTTCAGACGTGAGTGGTGATCGATGGGTTGGCGAGGTATTTAGTGCCTCCGGTTTCGTTCAGACCCAGAACGGACTTGTAAATGGACTGTGTGTCTGACATTGGAGTTTATTCTGTGTTGATTGATTTCTGTTAAATATACATCTGTTTGGCGGCGGAGAATTTATTATTTTGCTTAACGCCCTTCTCTGAGACGCACGAGCTCAGAGGTTGTATATCGATGGACATCAGTCGCATGGCATGAATTGCCTGTGTGGCATGCTAAGATGCAGTGATCAGGGCTTCTGTTGAAAAGCAAATTCTTGTGGTGATGATCAAAGCACCGCCTGTGTGGCGTAGCTTTGTGTATAACGTGAATTCGCGAGCCTCACACCCCGGTATGAACCTAAAACGGGAGAAGGACCTCAGGGACGGCATGCGTTTCTTTCTAGCTAGGGTGGTGTCAGTGACCTACCAGCCCTGACATTTATATACTTTTCACCTATGTGGTTGTTGCTGTTGCGAGGCGCCTCAGTTTGATCGGACGATCCGGGTCCAATGGAGTCATTCGTTGGCTCATTTACGCCCCAAAGGGCGGGGAAACGTATTGTTCAGGCATAATAATCCACATCGGTGGACCGGCCCTGTCGCTCCAAGGCTTGCCTGCGCGCTTGACTGTGGCTCGGGCTAGAGAGTCACGAATTCGGTAAGGACTATCTTTTGCCTTGGTTCATGACGGACATCCAATTTCCAAATATGACATCGTGCGGTTTTGATTGTATATATATCTGGCGACATGATATATGGTACCCATGCTGTCTATGATTGATAGTTATGATTTGAAATTGTTTTCAAAACATATAAACACTAGCAATAATATCAAATGCCTTTGTTTTATTCGTATCAATCATATTTTGGCCATTATAAGGTAAAACTCTATCCTCCGGTTTGCGTTGCATTGTGTGATGGGAACTGAGTCTTATAATGGCTTCATTTTTATAAAATGCATTGCGTTGTTTTAAAAGAAAGATTTGTTTTAAAGCACTGGCAATCCAATGGAGTAAACCCGTTCCACGAAAGTGGCGTGGTCCTGTGATTAGCCATATTATATATGTGTCGAGTAGATTTCTCATACCAGTCCCATGACTGACTCGTAGTTTGTTTCACTTTCAAACTCGGGTGCCCCTTTTCCTACGCGGGCAGCCTTGTATTCAGGTTTAGCTGGTTCTTTCTGGATAGCTGGAGCTGAAGATGGATTCTATCATTTATTCCTTTTTATGCTGTTCAGCTCCTATTGTACATATTTTGTTTATTTCCGCTGTAGACATTTATGTATAGCTGAACTGTATTTGTGCTAAGTAAGATCCTGTATACTGTGTAACTCTGATGATTACTTTTATCCAGTATATTTTATTGTTCATTTTCTGGTGTATTTATTTAATTCTGTTCTGCTATTATCTGTTTCTGTGTTATATTCCAAAGATAACCCTTGATTCCGTCTAAACGGGATTTAGGGTCGTCTCAATGTGGTATCAGAGCTTTGGTTAAGCTTAGTTCTGGAATATAACATTTGAACGAACTCGTCAGAAATAGAACCAGTAGTGTTCTAGGACGGGTAACTCCATACAGATAGGATCAGTAAAATCCTAGTATGAGTAAAGCAAAATGAAATTACACCCCAGTAGATACATTTACATTAAGGTATATGTTTCTATGTTTTAAAATACCTTTTCTGTGACCTGGCACTTGATCTGCCATTTGCAGAAGTACTAGAAAATGAGTGCCAGAAGCAGAAGAAGTAATACTGACCCGGATATAGAAGCTCTATTTTTGAAATATAGAAATCTGGGTGGAAAACCCTTTTCTGGTGAAGAAGCAATTATGAAAACACAAGCTTGGATTCGTTCGGCTGAGAAAATCTTCGAAGCATTAAAGCTGGGGGATGACCAGAAAAGATTACTGGCCTCTTGGGCACTCAAATATGAAGCTTTGTTCTGGTGGGATTCTGTTGTTAAGGATAATCCAGAAGTTGATATCACCTGGGACAGATTCAAAGTGATTTTCTTAGAAAGATTTGCTCCTCCCGAAGCAACCGAGCGATTATGTGATGAATTTTCTTATCTAATACCAGGTGATATGACCATCCCAGAATATCATAAGAAATTCAACGAACTTGCTCACTTTGCTCCTCATCTGATTCAAGATCCAAAGAGGAAAAATTTGAGATTTATTCACGGGCTTCAAAGGAAATACCAGAATAAAGTATTGGGACATGTGAAGCTTCCTTTTTCTGAAATGATATACATGGCTTATCAGTATGAAGATCTCCATAAGAAAGGGATGTTACGCGACGAAGAAGAAGTTCGTTGTAGTGACAAAGAAGAGTTGGAAACTGATATTCCAGAAGCCAGTACGAGGGCTGAGTCCAATGAGAAGCCCAGTGCTAAGAGAAAAAGGGCCAAGTCTGGGAAAGAACCAGTGACAACAGCTATTTGCTCTAACTGCAATAAGAAAGGACATCTCTCGATAAGTTGCCGATCTCTAAAGAAACCAAAAATGGATGAATCTAAATCCAAGAATAAGTTTCAAGTGACACGGGAGTGCAATCTTTGTCGTAAAACTGGTCATATAAAGAGAGACTGTTAGATGTTGAAAAAGACCATAACGGTTCAAGTAAATGAAGTAGCAGAAACCTCAGCACCCTCAGATATTCAGGAAAGATCTGATGTTTTAGAAGGCACGCTCAATGTCAATAACATTCCAGTTAAAGTACTGTTTGACACAGGCGCGTCACGAAGCTTTATTGCAAAGAGTGCAGTCAAGAAGCTGGATTTGAATTTGAGGAAGCTCAAGGAACCAATGACTGTCCAGAATCCGGTTGGGGGTTCAATTGATCTAAGTTGGATTTGTGCAGTACCTGTCTCCTTTTCTTGCTATAAATTCCCTTTAATCTCTATCGTCATGAATTTTTATGAATTCGATCTTATTCTGGGATTGGATTGGCTAACCAAATATGAAGCGGAAGTTAAATGCACCGAGAGAGTTGTGAAGGCAAAAGCACAATTGGGAAATTATATAACCATACCATGTGAAGGCCCAACTTCAAATAGAAAAGATTTCTGGTCAGCTCTCGATGTTTCTCCAGCTCAAATAGAAAATATCCCTGAGGTCACAGAGAATATTCCGACCTAATCAAAGATATTCCTGTCGTCAAGAACTATGCGGATGTATTCGAAGAAGTTGTTCGCTTACCTCCGCAGAGAGAAATAGATTTCAAAATTGCTTTGATTCCTAATGCAAGGCCGGTAGTTCACGCTATTCGAAGAATGTCTTTGAAAGAGAAGGAGGAATTAGACAATCAAACACGACAGCTTGTATGGAAAGGTCTGATCAGGCCTAGTTTCTCTGATTGGGGTGCAGCAGTGGTATTTGTCCCAAAATCTGACGGTACTCTACGTCTATGTGTGGATTATCGTGATTTGAACAAACAGACAATAAAGAAAAAATATCCATTGCCACGAATAGATGATTTGTTGGATCGATTAAATGGAGCACAAGTATTTTCAAGAATGGACCTAGCTACAGGTTTCCATCAACTTCGAATTGCCGAAGAGTGTGTTCCAATGACAGCGTTCAGAGGCCCCGACTTATTCTACGAGTGGTTAGTAATGCCGTTCGGCTTATGTAACGCTCCCGCTTACTTCGTCGATCTAATGAACCGAGTATTTAGGGGAGTACTGAATAAATTTGTTCTGGTTTTTACTGATGATATTCTAATCTTCTCTAAATCAAAGGCCGAACATGAAAAGCATCTGGAACAAGTTCTAGAAATTCTGAGAAGGAATGTATTTAAAGCAAAGTTTTCCAAATGTATATTCTGGCAGGATGAAGTGAAATTTCTGGGCCATGTTGTATCGAAAGAAGGAATCGCTGTTGATCCAAGTAAAATCACGGCTATTCAAAACTGGAAACAGCCTAGCACCCCCACTGAAGTCCGTAGTTTTCTTGGATTGGCTAGCTATTACCGAAAGTTCGTTAAAGACTTTTCGAAGATATCTGGTCACTTAACGAAGCTTACAAAGAAGCATTCTAAATTCAAATGGACTCCAGAAAATGAGGAGGCTTTCGAAGAGTTAAAGTTGAGACTAACGACTGCCCCAGTGTTAACCATCATCGATGGCAACCAAGATTTAAAAGTATGGACTGATGCTTCTAGGGAAGGCCTTGGCGCAGTGTTAATGCAAAGAGGTCAAGTGATTGCTTATGCTAGCCGTCAACTGAAGCCGCATGAGAAGAACTACGTAAGTCATGATCTTGAGTTATTGGCTATAGTATTCGCTTTGAAAATCTGGAGACACAATCTTCTGGGCGAGAGATTTGAACTGTTTACAGATCACCAGTCGCTAAAGTATCTGTTCACTCAGAAAGACCTGAATCTGAGGCAGCAACGTTGGCTGGAGTTTCTTGCAGCATATGACTTTGAAATTGTATATACTCCAGGAAAAGCCAATGTTGTGGCCGATGCATTAAGCAGAAAGAATGTAATGATCGCCAGTTTTATTATCACGACTTCATTGCTAGATAAGATATCTGCTCTTCAGGAGGATGATCACTTCATTCAGAAGATCAGAGGGATAATTCAACAAGGCGAACCTTCGAGTTTTCAAGTAGACAGTGATGGGATTTTAAGGCTCAAAGGTCGAATCTGTGTCCCTAACATTCCTAAACTTCGAAAAGAAGTTCTGGATGAATGCCACAAGTCAAAACTCAGTATCCATCCGGGAGTAAGCAAAATGTATAATGACATCAAGCGCACTTTCTGGTGGAAGTCGATGAAGAGGGACATTTCTTTATATGTCAGCCGATGCCCTACTTGCCAGCTAGTCAACATTGACCAACAGAAATTGGCTGGATTATTGCAACCACTAGAGGTTCCTGGCTGGAAGTGGGAACATATTTCTATGGATTTCATCGATGGTTTGCCCAGAACCAAAAAGGGGAATGACAGTATTTGGGTGATCGTAGATCGTTTCACGAAGACCGCCCATTTCATACCTGTTAGATCAAACAGAACTGCTCAGAGTCTGGCGCAGATTTACGTCAGGGAAATAGTTAGACTACATGGAATGCCGCTCAATATAGTAAGTGATAGAGATACAATATTCATTAGTAAATTCTGGGAAGCATTTCAAGTCGAGCTGGGAATGAAGTTAAACTTGAGCACCGCTTATCATCCTCAGACAGACGGTCAGACTGAGACGGTGAATCGCATTTTAGAAGATCTATTGCGGGCTTGTGTTATAGATTTCGGTGGATCATGGGAAGACCATCTGCATTTGGCTGAATTATCTTATAACAACAGCTACCAGGCGAGTCTGACAATGTCAACATTCGAAGCATTGTACGGTAGACCGTGCCGATCTCCTGCTTGTTGGGTCGAGCCTGGAAATAGACTTGTGTTGGGTCCTGATATGATTCGAGAAGCTGCCGAAAAAGTCGATTTTATTAAGAAGCGATTACTCGCCGCTCAAAGCCGACAAAAGAGCTATGCCGATAGAAGAAGAAGAGATATATCCTTTGAAGTTGGCGACTATGTATATTTGAAAGTATCGCCGATGAGAGGAGTAATCCGGTTCGGTAAAACTGGAAAGTTAGCGCCCAAATTTATTGGTCCGTTTCCTATTCTGGAACGGATTGGGACTCTAGCATATAAAGTTAAACTTCCTGATTGGTTGCCTGGAGTTCATGATGTATTTCATATATCTCAACTTCGAAAACACGTTCATGATCCAGACTTGATCGTGGAAGAAGCAGCTCAACAGGACATTGAAATTACTCCAGAATTAGCCGTGAGGCGAGAGCCGCTGAAGATCATCGGCAAAGAAACCAAAGAGCTGAGGAACAAGAAGGTTCGCTTAGTCAAAGTGCAATGGAGTGGAGATCCGCGAGATTGTACTTGGGAAACTGAGAAGAGCATTCAGAAAGCTTATCCTAGATGCCGAGTAGATATCTCTGATTGACTCTGGTGCAAGGTACATTTACCCTACTTCGCATTACCATTCAATTCTCTACTCTATTGTTATTTTCTTTTCATAGATGTGCACTTTTAATTATATAGTCTGAATGATTTTTAAAGAGTATAGGAATTGATTAGTATATTTTTGAAGGTTAAAAACAATTGGATTGGTTGTTGTGTTGTGTGATTGTAGATTTATCAAACCACTTTCGACTTTGTTCCTTTTCGGGGACGAAAAGTTTTAAGTGGGGGAGATTGTAACGACCCAGAAAATCTGAACCAATTTAAAATTTTTAAATTGGCTAAAATAATGGATTTTAAATATTTAAAAATAAATATTTTAAATAATGGCGATGAAAACTGAGTTTGAATCGACATTTGAAAACGAATATAATTAATTATAATTATATATAGAATTGAAAATGGCGCGGTAGTTCGATAATTCGATTTCAAACTTCAATTGAATATACCGGGTGCAAAACAATCCGGATTTTAGCGAAACCAAAAACATTAGGATCTAATTGGTAATATCTTTCCAACGAATCCGACCAATCGAAATTTGATAGCGGGAATCAAAAGATATGTCCAGTTGAAAATTCTGAATAGTCGCTATGGAATTCAGGCCCTTAAAAATGGACATTTTGCAAACGACCTCGGATTTCGATGAAACAACTTTTGTTAGATCCGCAGTGTCAAGTTATTGGTAGGTTTCAAATTTCATAATTTTTCGAATCAATATGTGAGCGTGGCAAAGGAAAACGCGTTTGACCAGTTTCCGTTGATTTTAATCGACTGGAAATTGGCCATTTTTCCAAACGGTCTCAGAATTCGACGAAACTAGTTTTGTTAGGACCGTATCGTCAATACGAAGCTAGAAAATATTTTTCTGGAATTTTTCTAGTTAGTATGTGGCCCCGGTAATTTGAAAGGTACGTTTAAAATTCAATATAGTGATTTAAATGTAAATTCAACGGAAACAGATTGTAACGATCAAATCAGCTTGCGATACATATCCCATTGTGTTCGGAATGGGGGTAAAACGCTATGGATGGCAGGCGGTGGGGCTCGTTTAGAGGTCGTATGTAAAAGTCAACTTTTTGCAAAATTAAATAATTAAATAATAAAAAAAAATATTTTAATTCCCTTCCCTCTCCTTATTCATTCTGCCCCCCCCCTCAAAAATTAAATCGGCAGAAGGAAAAAAAAAAGAAAAAAAATAGAAAACCCTAAGACTATCGATCGACGCCCCCCTGAAGCATCGATGCCACCGCCGCCCATCACCGCACCCGCTCCCCTCGTTCGTCGAACCAGTGACGAGCCCAAACCCCACCCCTCGAAGCCATCGCCACGTCGAATCGCGAGCCCCCCTCTTCGAATTCAAACCCCCACCTCCAGCACCTCCTGCCGCCGACATCTTCTTCAGTCCCCCCCTTTCTTCGCAGGAATGTAAGTATTTTATTTTAAGTATTTTATTTTTATTTTAATTCTGTAATGCTGTTTGTTTTAAAAAGGTTAATACTGAATTTTTTTTAAAGGTTTAAAAACCGAATTTTTTTGTAAAAAAAAAAACATTTAAAAACTGATTTTAAAAACGGTTTTAAAACTGAATTGATTTTAAACTTTAAAAAGAAAGAATACTTTTTTTTTGGATTTAAAAACTGATTTTTATAGAGGATTAAAACAGATTTTTGGAAGGTTTTAAAACTGATTTTTTTTAAGAGATTAAAACTGATTTGATTTTAAAACTTTAAAATAGAAAAGGTTTGAACTTTAAAATAGAAAAGGTTTGAGCTTTAAAATAGAAAAGGTTTGGACTTTAAAATAGAAAAGATCAGATTTTTAGAATGGAAAAGACCTTATTTTTAAAATAGAAAAGATGGAATTTTTATTAAGTAAATGAAGTATGATATGAAAATTTATATTTTTAAAGCAATAAAAATATAATTTTTACATCATAGGAATATTAAAAATATAATCTTTATATATTGAATAGCGAAGTCAAAATTCGATTTTTATATATTGAATAACATAGTAAAAATTCGATTTTTACATATGTAGAGAATACGGGTGAAAGCGACAAAAAGGTGAGATTGGCGAAAATTTCTCTAAAGGAAGAATCGTAGTATTGGATAGCTATTGGTGAGATTTCTGATTTAAAAATTATATATATGTGTTGAAAATGAAAGTGAATTGCTATATATAAATATATATATATATATATATACACGCCCCTCGTCCACAAACCATGGACGATATTTATTGGTTGAAATTGTTGTGAAAATTGATTGATAGCGAATGATTGTTTGGGATTGTTTGTGATTGATATTGGTTGATTGCGGTTGAAAAATACCCGTTTGTGGTTGAAAAATATTTGGTTGAAACCACATAGGATTAGTTTGTGGAAATGAAATAAATATATACATGCCGCCTGCGTGCGAACTAGATGCATGATCCCCATTGTCAAAAACCGCGAGGTTTTAAGGTAGAGCGAGGAGCCGTACTAGGGACGGTCCCGGTTTAACTACCCTGCCGTTATGCTGCCGAAATTTTGAATAATATTCGTGTGTTTGAATTATTTTCATATGCTTAAACTATATTTATTCATTGTATAGAAAACATTCATGTGTTGAATTGATATTCATTCGTTGTTTAGAAATTCATGTGTTGAATGGTATTCATATTTTGAAATAAATCGTTCGATAATAAAAATCACATTTTTATCTATATATAGAAACTATAGAAAACATTCATGTGTTGAATTGATATTCATTCGTTGATTAGAAATTCATGTGTTGAATGGTATTCATATTTTGAAATAAATCGTTCGATAATAAAAATCACATTTTTATCTATATATAGAAACTATAGAAAACATTCATGTGTTGAATTGATATTCATTCGTTGATTAGAAATTCATGTGTTGAATGGTATTCATATTTTGAAATAAATCGTTCGATAATAAAAATCACGTTTTTATCTATATATAGAAACTATAGAAAACATTCATGTGTTGAATTGATATTCATTCGTTGATTAGAAATTCATGTGTTGAATGGTATTCATATTTTGAAATAAATCGTTTGATAATAAAAATCACCTTTTATCAACTATATGAACTGTGTAAAATAACCTCGTTTTAAAAGAAATTGTTTTATGATAAAAATCCCATTTTTATCACCAACTTGAACTATATAGAAAAATAGTGTTTTGAAATGAATTGTTTTACAATAAAAATCACATTTTTATTGTATGCATAAATCGTTGAAATGTGAAGTGTTAAAAATAGCCACTTGTTCAAAATAAACATATATGAGTTGAAATATTCATTAATTAGCTAATGAAATGATTTGCACCTATTTATGTAACATTAGAATGAATGGTGTTTTTAAACCAAATAGAAATCAAATATGAAATTGAATAGAAAATGATAAATGATAAGAACTGTATATATATGTACATGCATATCCATTGAACAGGTTATAGCAAAGGGGCTAGAGAAGAGGAATAAAATTTTGTGCCCGACAAATAGGTACACATTTACTGCTTTGTTTGGGTGATGATTTTATGAGCCTGTTGGCTAGCCGCTTGGCTTTTTCTTTTTCTTTTTGAGATTAGAAGGACCGGGAAAGCTATTTGCGATTTCCCGATGCTCCCGGTGCAGGGGAGGTTATGGCGAAATTTTCCAAAATTTTAAGATGTTAGAAAAATATTTGAAGTGAAAACGATATGGAAATCATTGAATGAACTATATTTATATAAATATATAAATATAAATAAAATTAAAACGAAACGAAGCCATGCAGTTCGTATTTTGAAACCGTGATTTCAAACGACTGGTGCGGGGAATCCGACCATTGGATTTTCCCGAAACCTCAACCATCGGGTTCGCCTTGGAATAATCTTTCCAACGATACCAACCTTGTAAAAATCCAACGGTTGGATTGTCTGGAATGTTTAATTCAAATCTGAAGAAAAACAGCGCCAGAAACGATTATATATTTATATATATATAAATATAATTATATTTAATCGAATAACGACGCTGCAGTTCGTATTTTGAAATCGAAACTTCAAACGATTGTACCGGGAGATCCGACCGTCGGATTTTCCTGAAACTGGAACCGTTGGATCCGTTTTGAAAAGACCATTCTAAGGATGTAAATTTTGTGAAGATCCAACGGTTAGATTTTCAGATATGTGTAAATCAAATCTGAAGAAAAACAGCGCCACGGCCGCCTTATGGCCCGAAGCGTCGTTTTGAATAAAATAGCTATTTTAAATTAAATAAAAATAGCGGTAAATAGTTATAAAATATCATAAGCGATATGGAATAGAAATAAACTGAATTTGCTTGATTTATGTGATATTTGATGGTTGAATGTGTTTGGTGTGAAAATTACATTAAAGAACAAAATTGATGTTGTCAACTAATTTAACCATTGAAATAAATTGAATTGAAATTCTAAATATACGTGAATTATTTGAAAAGGCCGAGTTAATTCTCATTTCGAATAATTGACCGACGATTGAAAGTCGAAGATGAAGACGACGGTCGAAGACCGGAGATCTTCACCTCGTTTGGATGGTAACCGAGGTCCTGATTGGGAGGCATCCCGAAATATGGATAATGGGTGGTGATCGTTCAGACGTGAGTGGTGATCGATGGGTTGGCGAGGTATTTAGTGCCTCTGGTTTCGTTCAGACCCAAAACGGACTTGTAAATGGACTGTGTGTCTGACATTGGAGTTTATTCTGTGTTGATTGATTTCTGTTAAATATACATCTGTTTGGCGGCGGAGAATTTATTCTTTTGCTTAACGCCCTTCTCTGAGACACACGAGCTCAGAGGTTGTATATCGATGTACATCAGTCGCATGGCATGAATTTCCTGTGTGGCATGCTAAGATGCAGTGATCAGGGCTTCTGTTGAAAAGCAAAGTATTGTGGTGATGATCAAAGAACCGCCTGTGTGGCGTAGCTTTGTGTATAACGTGAATTCGCGAGCCTCACACCCCGGTATGAACCTAAAACGGGAGAAGGACCTCAGGGAGGGCATGCGTTTCTTTCTAGCTAGGGTGGTGTCAGTGACCTACCAGCCCTGACATTTATATACTTTTCACCTATGTGGTTGTTGCTGTTGCGAGGCGCCTCGGTTTGATCGGACGATCCGGTTCCGATGGAGTCATTCGTTGGCTCATTTACGCCCCAAAGGGCGGGGAAACGTATTGTTCAGGCATAATAATCCACATCGGTGGACCGGCCCTGTCGCTCCAAGGCTTGCCTGCGCGCTTGCCTGTGGCTCGGGCTAGAGAGTCACGAATTCGGTAAGGACTATCTTTTGCCTTGGTTCATGACGGACATCCAATTTCCAAATACGACATCGTGCGATTTTGATTGTATATATATATGGCGACATGATATATGGTACCCATGCCGTCTATGATTGATAGTTATGATTTGAAATTTTTTTCAAAACATATAAACACTAGCAATAATATCAAATGCCTTTGTTTTATTCGTATCAATCATATTTTGGCCATTATAAGGTAAAATTCTATCCTCCAGTTTGCGTTGCATTGTGTGATGGGAACTGAGTCTTATAATGGCTTCATTTTTATAAAAATGCATTGCGTTGTTTTAAAAGAAAGATTTGTTTTAAAGCACTGGCAATCCAATGGAGTAAACCCGTTCCACGAAAGTGGCGTGGTCCTGTGATTAGCCATATTATATATGTGTCGAGTAGATTTCCCATACCAGTCCCATGACTGACTCGTAGTTTGTTTCACTTTCAAACTCGGGTGCCCCTTTTCCTGCGCGGGCAGCCTTGTATTCAGGTTTAGCTGGTTCTTTCTGGATAGCTGGAGCTGAAGATGGATTCTATCATTTATTCCTTTTTATGCTGTTCAGCTCCTATTGTACATATTTTGTTTATTTCCGCTGTAGACATATATGTATAGCTGAACTGTATTTGTGCTAAGTAAGATCCTGTATACTGTGTAAATCTGATGATTACTTTTATCTAGTATATTTTATTGTTCATTTTCTGGTGTATTTATTTAATTCTGTTCTGCTATTATCTGTTTCTGTGTTATATTCCAAAGATAACCCTTGATTCCGTCTAAACGGGATTTAGGGTCGTCTCAATACCCTATAAAAATGCCATCTTTATTTTGTTCATATATTGTTAGGTATAAAAAAATCTAACCTTTAAAGATATGTTAAACGTATAAAAGTCAGGGTTTTATTTTCAAATCTATACATTTATATCAATTCAGATTTAAAAAAAATTCCATAGAAAATAAATAAAATAAAATAACTGTAAATAAATAAATAAAACATACCTTAATTTCGGGTTTGGTTGTGGAAGGGGGAGGTGATGGTTCGTCAGAGGGTCGGGGGAGGTGATGGTTCGGTGTTCGATTCGAGCGAAGGGGTGGGCGCGCATACGATATATCGGTGTGGGGAGGAGAGGCGTTTGATGGGGTTAGTTATTTTTCTACGTATATAGGAAAAATGGCCATTTTCAGGTAAGTGATGTCAAATTATTATTTTCCCATACACAATGTTATGCCACAATGGTCGTGCTTTGATAATCAACCACAAGACTCTTCTTTTCAACAGAAGCCTTGATCATTTGCATCTTAGCATGCCACACAGGCAAACCACTCCATGCAACCGATATCCATCAATCACACAGAATGGTATCCAATGTCAGACACACAGTCCATTTACAAGTCCTTTCTGGGTCTGAACGAAACCGGATGCACCTTGTACCTCGCATATCCATCGATCTCTAAGTATGTCCGGACAATCACCAACTGATTCCCTCCTCTTGGGTGTACAGCCCAATCAAGGTCATCAGTAATTATCCAAACGATGTGAAGACCTCTGGTCTTCGACCACCGTCTTCATCCTTGACACATCTTCGAATCAGTTATTCAGAATGGGATAAACCTGGTTTTTCTGAATAACTCGCGTATATAATAAACAAGTGTTATACAAACACAACATACGTCTCATTCCAATTCAGAATATTTTTTTATTTATATATTCACATCTATAGGGAAAGGTTCCCATTAATTTTATCAAAGATAAATTCTTTTAAATTTATTCTTTAATCTTCTTTCAGATTTCAATTCCAACCAAATTATGGTTTATCCAAACTTGTCGGGATTAACGAACTTTACCGAAGTAATCATTTGTTTTAATTTACCAATCCCAACCTATTCATCCCATGAAGTAAAACTGGTAATACTTCATATCTAACACCATGGTGTTATTGGTAAATTCAATTACCATTTCACGTTAAAATCTAATTAAAGATTTAACTATCGCCTAGAGCAAAACTGGTGAAACTCCCTTCTAGATCATTTCAATCTAATTAAAGATTAATTGAAACTCCACTTGGTTTTAATCTTCCAAAAAATCATTATAAATGATTGTTTAACTTGGGAAATCATATCCTTTCTTTAACTGGGTTAAAGAACCAATATCATTTAAAACATGGTTCACTATAAACCCAAAATCACATTCCATTCCATCAGCCTTTAACCGTAAATTAGCAAGTGAACAATTCCCTAAGTATTAACCCCGAAGGCCGAAACCAACATTAGATCAATACCCAAGAAACCATTCAACTTAACTAATCTTCAGTTAGTTTCTTATTTTCTTAACTCCGTTGGGTCTAAGAACGGTATTATTAAAGATACCATTCACGACAACCTAAATCACATTCCATTAACGATGGAATCTTCATGGAAAACAAATCGATATATATAATCGATATAGACTTCCATATTCGACTAACAATATAAATGGAATAACGGCAAAGCCTTTTAAATTCCATATATATTAGCAGTCCTCATCCAGAGAGATTCACTTCGATTATTACCAAATCGAATTCCATTCCATTCCAGTTTATTTTATTAAATTGGAAAACTTTACTTTGGAAAATATCCTTTAAATCTTAACAAAAGATTTATAAATTCCAAATCACATTTCATTGTAAATCGGATTAAAGAACAAATGTCGTTAAAACACAGTTCATGATAAACCTAATTCACATTCCATTAATTATCGGGTTAAAGAACAAATGTTATTTAAAACACCGTTCACGATAAACCCAAAAATCAATTCAAATTCGATTCCAATTAAATACCATTTAATTGGTATACTTCATTAAATCTAAATAAAAAGATTTAATCTTTTTCTCAACTTGGTTAAAGAACAGTGTTAATGAAGACACCATTCACGACAAACCCAAATCCCATTTGATATTAGGATTAATTGTCAAGAATAATCCGAAGTTTAACGTGTCTTCCCATAATAATCTCAAGTTTGGATTATTTCTGAATAATCCAAAGTTTGGGGGTGTCTTCCTGTAACAACCCGTATTTTCAATAATCTGTTATAACATAAATTGAGGCAGAATCTAATAATAAAATGTGAATCAAGGGAAACGGGCTGTGCCATTGCGTTCGTCTCGGAAAAATACGCGAAATAGAGTCCGAGTTTTCGAAAATCGGAGTCCGTATGACTCAGTCAAGGCCCATTGAAGTTTGCAGAAAATTCCTAAGTAAAAACAGATTTAAATTTTAAATTTAAAAACAGGAATTAGGGCAAACTGGGCAGGCGGGAAAAATTTCCGCCCAGGGCCACATGTCGACAGGCCTGTCGACAGGGGTCTTGGGGTGTCGACAGCCCTGTCGACAGCCCTGTCGATAGGGGGTGCCCGGCTGATTAGCCTGGTGCACCATTTCTGATTAGGGTTGGGTCTTGTGGCCTGTTTCTAGAGAGTTCCGAGATCTGATGGACCTAATTGAATCTAGGGTTAATCCTATGGTCTAAATTACTAGCCTAATCTATAAATAAGACCCAAACCTACCCTAAATCATTCATTATTCATCCTAGTAACTAAACTATGGCAAAATCAAAACTCTCATGGCCTCCACTCTCTTCATACAATTCCTAAATTGATTCCTAAGTGATTTTCCATGCATACAAGTATATTTGGGCTTGTATGATCCTCCTTAGCTTGCATTAAAGGCTTGTTTCTCTATTGGCGTCATAAAGGAGGAGTCTTGATCAAGTTTGCTTGCATTTGGGGGTTTTAATTAGTTGCATAAGGGGGTTTCTTACAATAGCTATACTCATTTGAGTCCGCATAAGCATTGTAAGCCCTCTTACCTTCATTTTAGAAACTCTAAAGTTAATATGTGATGCAAGTTGGGATTTATGTATGTATGTTTATTAAGTTATGCATATTTATGCAAGTTTGCTAAGCCATGATTTGCAAGTTTATTAAGTTATGCATGTTTATGCAAGTTTGCTAAGCCATGATTTGCAAGTTTATTAAGTTATGCATGTTTATGCAAGTTTGCTAAGCCATGATTTGCAAGTTTATTAAGTTATGCATGTTTATGCAAGTTTACTAAGCCATGATTTGCAAGTTAAATGAGTTATGCATGTTTATGCGAGTCCACTAAGCCATGATTTGCAAGTTAAATGAGTTATGCATGTTTATGCGAGTCCACTATGCCATGGTTTGCAAGTTAAATGAGTTATGCATGTTTATGCAAGTCCACTATGCCATGATTTGCAAGTTAAATGAGTTATGTATGTTTATGCAAGTTTATTATGCCATATTGTGCATGTTTAATAAGTTATGCATGCTTATGCAAGTTTAAAATGGCAAGTTGTGCATGTTTGACAAGTTATGCATGCTTATGCAAGTTTAAAATGACAAGTTGTGCATGTTTGACAAGTTATGCATGTTTATGGTAATATGCAAGTTCACTATGCTAAATTATGCGAGTTTAACATGTTATGCATGTTTATGGTAATATGCAAGTTCACTATGCTAAATTATGCGAGTTTAACATGTTATGCATGTTTATGGTAATATGCAAGTTCACTATGCTAAATTATGCGAGTTTAACATGTTATGCATGTTTATGGTAATATGCAAGTTCACTATGCTAAGTTGTACAAGTCTAACATGTTATGCATGACTGTTGTGCAAGTTAATCATGTATGTTGTGCCAAGTTCCCTCTTCCTATCCTTTATGCGTTATTACGAATATGTAAGCGATAGAATGACGTTGGGGGTTTTGGGTAAACTTAAAATACATGAAAATATAAGATTGGGAATTTACCTATTAAGTTAGGTCTACCCCTTGGAAATTTACCTATTAAGTTAGGTCTACCCAAGTAATTGTTTGACTTGTGATTATGTTTTGAAATGAAGTGGACATGACACTTAGAAAACATAAGTGTGGCCAACTCGAGGTTGGGTTGAGTTTGTAGCGTAATTCTACCCGGAACCTACCGGCTTAACTAGTGGCTACAAACAATAAGACCCAATGTGAGAAGTTGGTCATGTGGTGCCAAGACCCGAGGTTAGACCAAGTTGTGGTGTAAAGCTACCCGGACCCGGCCGGCTTAACTAGTAACCGCAACAAAGTCTAATGTGAGAGGTTAAGGTGCATTAAATTAATTAATGCCTCACGATTAGGGTTAAGTCAGGGTCCACTAATACTTAATCCATTTGGGAGTTAGAGGGATTGAAATGGGGTTAAGTGTGAACTGTTAGTTACACTTAACCAGTTTAATCCACTTGGGGATTCGAGGGATTGAAATGAGGTTAAGCCACACTTAACCAGTTTAATCCAGGATTAGTGAAGGGTTAAATCACACTTAACCCTCTTAGGAAACCCTAGCAGCGGGTCTGTTCCGGTAGTAATCCCAGTTTGGTATCATCACAACCCTAGAGACTAGGCTAGGGCGGGGCACGATTACTGACGGATGTAACCGACCAAAGAGGAGGCCGAGTGGTACAGCGATGCGGGTCCAGGCGGGCTACGGACGTGCACGTAGTTCGGTGTTGGACAAACTCGAGGCACGGGTACCAGTAGGTCTGGGCTGTGCATTATTGCTTAAGTGTCCGGGGTTGACACCCGAGGGCTTGATACACCCGAAGGTGGACCCAGCTCAGTCAGACTACATCCATATGTGGGCCGTATGGACACCAACACTTGACGTGTTAGGCTTATAGGGAGCCGATCGACTAGACCGTTGGGTTGGACCTTATATTAAGGTAACTTCATGATTTTGGGCCAAAGTTTGGGCTGAGGGATCAATACCTGTTATGTTGGTTTACTAGTACACCGTGGTGCAAAACTTAACCTTGTTTATGCGATGACACCTCTATCTATCTTGTAGTTAATTTATCATGCCAGTATGTTGTTATCTATGATCATCTCAGGTTCCATCATGATGTTAACTTTATTAGTTTATAGACTGATCGTAGCAGGGCTTACTCAGTCTTTTTGACTGACCTGTTTTGTTTCACCTCTTTTCTTCCGTTTCCCCCCCAGGTTCTCAGGGAGGGAATACTGGAGCCTAGCTTGGATTTTAGCTACTTCCTTGGATAGCTCAAGTATGCTTTGGACTTGAGCCCGCTATGGTTTATCACTTTAATTTGGGGATAGTACTTATGTATTTCAGTTTATCAGATGATGTATTTATCTAGACTTGTAATTTTGGGAAAATTGACATTTTGATGTACCAGACTTGTGTTTTGAAATGGTTTAAAAATCTTCCGCTGTTTTATCTACTTACTCTGTTTATTTACATATATATATGTCATGTCCTGCCTTGCTATATCATTATGCATGTTTACCTTATTTTAAAACGCCCCACCAAAGTCAGAGTCGCTTGCAAGAGCCACCCTGACGGAGGTGGGGTGTTACATTTGGTATCAGAGCATATGGTTTACGAGAAGGGATAAAAAGGTTTTTAAAACTTTTGGAAAAACTATTTTCAAAACCAAGTATAAAGTATTTTCCAAAGAAAAGTCTAGTTTATTTTAAAGGCTATTCCCCAAAAAGCCATTAGCAAAATTCCTTCGTTTTTCTCCATTCTGAATCTATCTTTTTCCTTTGTTTCCAGTATGGCCGACAACTTTGCCATTCCGGAGGGAGTACACGTACCTGTTTGGTATAGGAGACTTTTGGAGGCTAGGGCCACCGAAGCCGGCCCCGCAAATATTACTCCTCCTCCGGTAGTTGATGTTCCTCTTCCTCCTTCCCCTCAGCATCCTCAAACTGACTTCGCAGAGATTTGCCAAGATTTTAAGGCGATGGGTTGCAAGAATTTCTTTGGAACCGAGACTTTTGTAGAGGCAAGGAATTGGTTGAAAGAGACCGAAGATCTTTTAGCCACCTTTGATATAGGTGACCGCAGGAAGGTTCTATTGGCAGTATGGTTGCTAAAGGAAGAAGCTGTACGTTGGTGGGTAGTCACCACCGCTACTAGGCCAATTGAGACTTGGGATGACTTTAGAGGAAGGTTTGGACTGAGGTTCTTATCACTGAAGCAAGGGGACATGACTATTAGGGAATACATAGATAAGTTTAATCAACTGGCTCAGGACGATTTAGACTTGGTTAATACAGCTCAGAAGAAGGCCCTACACTTTGCTCTAGGATTAAACGAGTCATTACATGGTTTGGCCATGTCTCATATACCCTTGGGGGCGACTCTCGAGAATTTGGTGAATATGGCCCTACTTCAAGAAGAAGATAACAATGACAAGAAAGAGGTCAAGACGAATGAGCCTCAAGGCAAGAGAGTAAATTCCGGGAAACGAGGCAAGAATAACAACAACAACCGCAAGGACAAGCCAAGGGCGAATGGGAATGTAACTTCTGTGGTATAGTTGGACATATAGCCAGGGAATGTAGGAAGAAGAAGAGAAAGCGGGGCGAATGCTTTCATTGTGGTGAGTCTGGACATCTCAACAAAGATTGCCCGAGGAAACAAGGGCAAGGTCAGACTCAGTGTGCAGGACTATCTGGAGGGCGAGTTCATCCCCTCAACACCGTTCTTCCAGCTCATAGAGGTGGTGTTTTTGTTGAAAATCTTGTTTACATTTTCTGATTTTCCCTGTTCGTACTTTGTTTGATTCTGGCACATCGCATAGTTTTATTTCATCTGATCTAGTTGAAAGTTTGAACCTAAGTACTAGTCTGGTTGATGATCCCGTATGTGCTTCAAATCCAATTAGGGGTTCTGCCCGCCTGTTTGTGGTCTGAGTGGATTTGAAAATTTCTATCTTGAGTATGGAATGCTCGTGGGATGTTTATATTCTCGGTTTCGGGGGATATAGGTTGGTTTTGGGCATGGAGTGGTTGTCCTGTTTTGGAGCCATGCTGGGTTTTGTATATAGGGTTGGGAGGCACATGACTCGCCTCGGTAATATCCTAGAAATTTCTAGCAACCCCATGGGACCCGTCATGTTATGATATCTTGAATCCCTCAACTCGTCTATTGATAGTTTGAAATCGGTGAGGGTGGTCCGAGAATATCCCGATATCTTGGGGGAAAGTAAAAAGGGTTACCCCTAGACGTGGGATAGATTTCCGCATTATCTGGTTGGTAATACCAAGCCAGTTTCGTGGCCGGCTAGGCAAGTGACCTCACGAGATGAGAGCTAAGAAAGCAAGGCAAGGAGTTGCTTGAGAAGAACTTCCTGAGACGAAGCATTTTCGAGTGGGGTGCTCCAGTAGTATTCGTTATGGATGTGGACGGTTTGCTTCGCTTATGTGTTGATTATCGTGAGAGGAATAGATAACCGTCACCAAGGATCAATGATTTGTTTGATCAGCTTGTAGGAGCATCTGTTTTCTTTTGATCCAGCTACCGGATTCCATCAGCTTAGGATGGCTGAGGATGGAATTGACAAGACTGCGTTTAGGACTCTAGATGGATTTTGGAATGGCTAGTTATGCTAGTTGGTTTGACTAATGCACCCGCATATTACGTGAACTTGATGGGTAGGGTGTTTAGGGAGTCCTTGAACAAGTTTGTCGTGGTCGTCGTAGACGATATTTTGATCTCCTAAAAAGAACGAGGAAGAGCATGCTAGACACCTCAAGGAGGTGATGGATACGCTTAGAGCCACCAGTTGAAGGACAAGTTCTCCAAATGTCACTTTGAAGGAAAGAAGTTGGATTTCTTGGGCACATAGTTCCTAAGTAAGGCTTAGCGGTGGATTCCGCTAAAGTGGTTGCGGTTTGAGACCGGAAAACTCTGAGGAGGGCAATTGAAGTAAGAAGCTTTCCCCGTTTTGCTAGTTAGTTAGCATTCCCGGAGCTTAGACTTACTCTTCTGGATCAAGAAGGGGGTTTCGCAGGAAGAAGACCCGCGGTTAGTCAAGAACATGGACCAGTTGATTCGAGGCGAGATGTTAAGTCACCTCACTAGATATATTATAGATGACAAGGGATGACTAAGGCACGATGAGAGATTATGTGTTCCTCGGGTGGAAGACTTGGTAAAGAAGGTTCTTGAAGATGCGCATCACTCGAGGAGGTGGCCGAGTTGGTCTCAGGATGCATGTTGTGCCACCAGGTTAAGGCCAAGTCATAGAAGCCCGGCGGGCCATTACCTCCATTGGAGGTTTCGCCAAGGAAGTGTGAAAACATCTCGATAGATTATGTGGATAGACTACCTAGATCAAAGAAAGGGAATACGGGTATGTGGGTCATAATAGGTAGACTCATGAAGAGTGCTCATTTCAGTCCGGTGAAGAGCAAGAGGACTGCGTCATGGTTAGCAACAGTTTACCCTCAAGAAGTTGGCCAGTTTTGGAATAGCCTACAGGAAGCCATGGGTAGGCAGTTGAATCTAGGTATGGCCTATCACTCATAGGCGGATGGTTCATTTCGATTAAGCATGAGTTATAGAAAATCACGTTTATAAGGGCAATTGGCAACGTGGATTGGTATTTTCAAGAAAAGTTCTGCTGCGTGGAATACTTTATAGTAAGTAGACGAGATCCAGGATTCAATAGTGAATTTTGGAGAGCTTGCATGAAATCATGAGGTTATAGTATGTTTAAGCCAAGTATACAGAAGGAAGAATAAGTAGAAAAGAAAGACGAGAGGCGATAATGAAATGAGTTCCAACTCGAATTTGGGAGCCAAGGAATCATGAAGTGAAAGATAATCAAAACACAGTGGAGTTAAGCTCAAGGAAACGTGACTAAGAAGAGTGAAGACTAGATACGCGCATCATATCTCTTTTTTAAGAGTGCATCCTTGATCCTTGTTTTCCTGTGGAGCTTGCTTGCAAGTTATCTTTTGTATATATCCTCTCGGTCCCATTCTTGATCTCATTTCTGTTAGCTCCATAAGCGGGTTATGACTCATCGGTTAGTACTATATGTCAGAGTTTAAATGGATTTCTTGTAATCCAAAAAGGGGTTTATCTTGCTCCTTTCTCTGTCCATGTTTATCTAGTTTATCGTGTTTATCTTGTCATGAGAGTCTTAGGTAGAAACCCTTTGGTTGAAACATGTGTTTGAAACATGTTATGGTTGATGGTTGCAAGTGGTTGCAAGTGTTTGCAAGTGGTTGCTCGTGGATGCATTATACACGATTAGGCACTAGATCGGCTCGCACACTCCTCATATTGCATGTGCATGAGTGTTTATGCTTATTCATGGATGAAAATTGTGTGTTATCACATGGATGTTGCATATGGATGTATGATTGAGCACGCATCTAGATATTATACATTACGTTAGGAATTTGCATACATATGGATACATTTCACTAACATCTTTTGCATTGATCTTTGCATTAGATAAGTACATATACACACACCTCTGCATATGTTCATCCAGCATTTAGAATCTTGTAAGGACAATGATTGCTCGTGGATGATGCTTTGAGTAGATGGATGATTGGATGGTAGGATACGTTCTTCCTAACTTAAAGATTTCGGGAACGAAATCCTTTAAGGAGGGGAGAATGTAACAACCCGTATTTTCAATAATCTGTTATAACATAAATTGAGGCAGAATCTAATTATAAAATGTGAATCAAGGGAAACGGGCTATGCCATTGCGTTCGTCTCGGAAAAATACGCGAAATAGAGTCCGAGTTTTCGAAAATCGGAGTCCGTATGACTCAGTCAAGGCCCATTGAAGTTTGCAGAAAATTCCTAAGTAAAAACAGATTTAAATTTTAAATTTAAAAACAGGAATTAGGGCAAACTGGGCAGGCGGGAAAAATTCCCGCCCAGGGCCACATGTCGATAGGCCTGTCGACAGGGGTCTTGGGGTGTCGACAGCCCTGTCGACAGGGGGTGCCCGGCTGATTAGCCTGGTGCACCATTTCTGATTAGGGTTGGGTCTTGTGGCCTGTTTCTAGAGAGTTCCGAGATCTGATGGACCTAATTGAATCTAGGGTTAATCCTATGGTCTAAATTACTAGCCTAATCTATAAATAAGACCCTAACCTACCCTAAATCATTCATTATTCATCCTAGTAACTAAACTATGGCAAAATCAAAACTCTCATGGCCTCCACTCTCTTCATACAATTCCTAAATTGATTCCTAAGTGATTTTCCATGCATACAATTATATTTGGGCTTGTATGATCCTCCTTAGCTTGCATTAAAGGCTTGTTTCTCTATTGGCGTCATAAAGGAGGAGTCTTGATCAAGTTTGCTTGCATTTGGGGGTTTTAATTAGTTGCATAAGGGGGTTTCTTACAATAGCTATACTCATTTGAGTCCGCATAAGCATTGTAAGCCCTCTTACCTTCATTTTAGAAACTCTAAAGTTAATATGTGATGCAAGTTGGGATTTATGTATGTATGTTTATTAAGTTATGCATGTTTATGCAAGTTTGCTAAGCCATGATTTGCAAGTTTATTAAGTTATTAAGTTATGCATGTTTATGCAAGTTTGCTAAGCCATGATTTGCAAGTTTATTAAGTTATGCATGTTTATGCAAGTTTGCTAAGCCATGATTTGCAAGTTTATTAAGTTATGCATGTTTATGCAAGTTTGCTAAGCCATGATTTGCAAGTTAAATGAGTTATGCATGTTTATGCAAGTCCACTAAGCCATGATTTGCAAGTTAAATGAGTTATGCATGTTTATGCGAGTCCACTATGCCATGGTTTGCAAGTTAAATGAGTTATGCATGTTTATGCAAGTCCACTATGCCATGATTTGCAAGTTAAATGAGTTATGTATGTTTATGCAAGTTCATTATGCCATATTGTGCATGTTTAATAAGTTATGCATGCTTATGCAAGTTTAAAATGGCAAGTTGTGCATGTTTGACAAGTTATGCATGCTTATGCAAGTTTAAAATGACAAGTTGTGCATGTTTGACAAGTTATGCATGTTTATGGTAATATGCAAGTTCACTATGCTAAATTATGCGAGTTTAACATGTTATGCATGTTTATGGTAATATGCAAGTTCACTATGCTAAATTATGCGAGTTTAACATGTTATGCATGTTTATGGTAATATGCAAGTTCACTATGCTAAGTTGTACAAGTCTAACACGTTATGCATGACTGTTGTGCAAGTTTATCATGTATGTTGTGCCAAGTTCCCTCTTCCTATCCTTTATGCGTTATTACGAATATGTAAGCGATAGAATGACGTTGGGGGTTTTGGGTAAACTTAAAATACATGAAAATATAAGATTGGGAATTTACCTATTAAGTTAGGTCTACCCCTTGGGAATTTACCTATTAAGTTAGGTCTACCCAAGTAATTGTTTGACCTGTGATTAGGTTTTGAAATGAAGTGGACATGACACTTAGAAAACATAAGTGTGGCCAACTCGAGGTTGGGTTGAGTTTGTAGCGTAATTCTACCCGGAACCTATCGGCTTAACTAGTGGCTACAAACAATAAGACCCAATGTGAGAAGTTGGTCATGTGGTGCCAAGACCCGAGGTTAGACCAAGTTGTGGTGTAAAGCTACCCGGACCCGCCCGGCTTAACTAGTAACCGCAACAAAGTCTAATGTGAGAGGTTAAGGTGCATTAAATTAATTAGTGCCTCATGATTAGGGTTAAGTCAGGGTCCACTAATACTTAATCCATTTGAGAGTTAGAGGGATTGAAATGGGGTTAAGTGTGAACTGTTAGTTACACTTAACCAGTTTAATCCACTTGGGGATTCGAGGGATTGAAATGAGGTTAAGCCACACTTAACCAGTTTAATCCAGGATTAGTGAAGGGTTAAATCACACTTAACCCTCTTAGGAAACCCTAGCAGCGGGTCTGTTCCGGCAGTAATCCCAGTTTGGTATCATCACAACCCTAGAGACTAGGCTAGGGCGGGGCACGATTACTGACGGATGTAACCGACCAAAGAGGAGGCCGAGTGGTACAGCAATGCGGGTCCAGGCGGGCTACGGACGTGCACGTAGTCCGGTGTTGGACACACTCGAGGCACGGGTACCAGTAGGTCTGGGCTGTGCATTATTGCTTAAGTGTCCGGGGTTGACACCCGAGGGCTTGATACACCCGAAGGTGGACCCAGCACAGTCAGACTACATCCATATGTGGGCCGTATGGACACCAACACTTGACGTGTTAGGCTTATAGGGAGCCGATCGACTAGACCGTTGGGTTGGACCTTATATTAAGGTCACTTCATGATTTTGGGCCAAAGTTTGGGCTGAGGGATCAATACCTGTTATGTTGGTTTACTAGTACACCGTGGTGCAAAACTTAACCTTGTTTATGCGATGACACCTCTATCTATCTTGTAGTTAATTTATCATGCCAGTATGTTGTTATCTATGATCATCTCAGGTTCCATCATGATGTTAACTTTATTAGTTTATAGACTGATCGTAGCAGGGCTTACTCAGTCTTTTTGACTGACCCGTTTTGTTTCGCCTCTTTTCTTCCGTTTCCCCCCCAAGGTTCTCAGGGAGGGAATACTGGAGCCTAGCTTGGATTTTAGCTGCTTCCTTGGATAGCTCAAGTATGCTTTGGACTTGAGCCCGCTATGGTTTATCACTCTTATTTGGGGATAGTACTTATGTATTTCAGTTTATCAGATGATGTATTTATCTAGACTTGTAATTTTGGGAAAATTGACATTTTGATGTACCAGACTTGTGTTTTGAAATGGTTTAAAAATCTTCCGCTGTTTTATCTACTTACTCTGTTTATTTACATATATATATGTCATGTCCTGCCTTGCTATATCATTATGCATGTTTACCTTATTTTAAAACGCCCCACCAAAGTCAGAGTCGCTTGCAAGAGCCACCCTGACGGAGGCGGGGTGTTACACTTCCCATATTTATCCCTATGACCCCCTGGCGTGTTATTTTGAGATCAATATGAGAAGACACCAACAAACTTTGGATTAATATGCGAAGACCCAAGTAAATGGGATTAATATGGGAAGACACCCCCCAAACTTCGGATTATTCAGAAATAATCCAAACTTGGGATTATTATGGAATGACACGTTAAACCTCGTATTATTCTTGAAAATTAATCCTTGATATTAAATACAAGGATCTGAATAGAAAATATATTGGCTTATATTCAATATCAAATTCTATGACCAACAAATATCGTATTGGAAATAACGATATAAATATATCTTTCAAATTCCCATAACAATATTGTATAATCACGAAATCCAACATCGAAATATTCCAAAGATAATTTCTATTCAAATGCAGTCCAATTCAATTATCGGAAATTTTGGTTACTTTTAAAACCCTTTCAAATCCAATTTATTTATTTCAAAAATAAATGGATTATAATTCTAGTTGAAAGCTAGTTCATTTCGACAAAAAACTATTTTTATCTTTTCAAATATGGAGTTTTTCATCCCAATTCTTTCCAAATCATTTCTTATGACTTTGCACAAATAATTGCTATTTTTAATAATTTTATCAAGGCCCGTACAGTCGATTCCCATTAACGGCCATCGAACAACACTTACAACGACCTTTTCCAAATTTTATTTGGACATAATTCCAAATCCAACCATTAGATTTAAATATCTAATATTCATTAGAAAGCACTTTTCGATACGAACCCAACGGTTCCGGTTTTAGGAGAATCCGACGGTCGGAACTCCCATAATATCCATTCGAAGTCAATGGTCAAAATTCGCGAACTGCCGCAGTGCGGCGCGTTCTATTCAGGCCATTATATTATATATACCGGTACAAAAGCACGCCCGATGGACGTGTGCATAGATGAATTAGACCAAAGCTGCAAATAAAGTCTAGAGTGAGAAGTCATTATTTTTTGTATGCAGTAAAAAACATGTACAGTTTTGCATGGAAAAGATGGAAAGATAAAAATGTATAGAAGAAAAATTACACAGTAAATCATGAACGTGCACTAATCCATAATGGGCATAACAGCAGAAAAAATGTGAGAACATGATTGCAAAAAGTTGGATGAGCAGTAGAAGGCTTGTAAAATTTGAAAAGGAAAAAAATTCGTATTGATTCTTGGCCAAACGAAGCTTCACCGTGCGGATGTGTGAAGGAATATCTTTTTCTTGCAAAAAAGGAATCGAAACCTCTCTGCCACCAACTCTCAAGACATTATTTTTTAAGTCAATCACGCACAGATGTTTGTGCAGCATGTCCAATATAAATAGAATCTCCAAATTGGAAGCATCCAACACAGTGAGAGAGCATATTTAAAATGCATTACCAATCTTGATTTGAGCAGCATGAATCCGGCTGAGTATCTCTGATTTGCCAACACCAACAGCTACACCCTTAAAGCGCTGGTCCAAAAGTCGCAATAATTCACAATGCTCAGCACAGCTCTTTGATATGATTGTCGATTGTCCTCCACTATCAACAAATGCCTTCAGAGGAACACCATTGACTTTCATGTCCTTGTGTAACATTATAACACGTCCAAATGCTTCAGGATTATGTTCAATTGCAACTTCCTAATTATCATCAATTCTTTTCTGTCAAATAGCTTCTTCAATTTACCTTTGTTCTTCCACATCAAAAGGATCTGCATACATCAAAGCTAGCTCTTCCTCTTATTTCTGTGACGGCAAGGAATTTCGCTCGATCCGAATCAGTCGTTAAATCGATCTAGACCGTTCGAAACCCCTGATCGTTTGAGAACATGACAAATCAGAACACAGACGGAAGAATATTTTCATTGTTATTACAACAATTCCATCAGAATACAAGAATATACAGAGTATAAATGAATAAATTACATTCGATAAATATCAGAGATTACAATAAATTACATAGCAATAGAAAAATAATAATACAAAGCACAACTGAAGGTGATATACGGATACAGAGCTTTCCGGATATCGTTCCAGCTGTAAACCAGGATCCTGTGGATATAAATCTGCAAAACCAAAACTACTAGCTGCCCGCGTCGAAAATATGGGAACCCAGAGTTTAGGTTAAAACAATAAACTCCAGGTCAGTCATGTGACTAGTGTGAGAACTAAAACAGTTATTAAAACTTTATTTTAAAAAAGAGTAATTCAAGGGACCACGCCGTATAACACGGAACGGGTTTTCTCCCAAGAATACCAGTGCATAGAAAAGACAATGCAATGGTTTTTCGAAAAATGAAGCTATTATAAGACCCAGGTCCCATCACACAATGCAACGAAAGCCGGAGGATAGGGTTTTCCCTTATAATAGCCAAACATGCTTGGTACGTTTTAAAAACAAATCATTTGATACTATAATAAGTGTATAGTGTTAAAACCATTTCAATCAGAAATATCAATCATAGGCGGCATAGCTACCATCTACTATGTCGCCATACTATTTCTACAATTAAAACCGCAGTATCACGTATTGGAAATTGGATTTCCGTCATGAGTCTAGGCAAGGGGCAAGCTCCTCTCCGCTTTGAGACAGTCTAGCAAATGGTCAGGACTACACACTCTGGGCAGCCACTAGATCGGTTGGGTCGGTCCTCTCTTACGTTTGAGGATTATTTATTCCTGAACACACGTTTCCCGGTCCTTACAGACCTATAATCGAGGCGCCTCATTTCAAATACCACAAAGGTGAAAAGTATATAAATGTCAGGGCTGGTAAGTCACTGACGCCACCAAAGCTAGAAAGAAACGTCGTGCTCTCCCAACGGTCCGTATCCCGTTTTTAACTCATACCGAGGTGTGAGGCTCGCGAATTCACGTTATACACAAAGCTGCCACGTAGGCCGTGCTTTGATCATCAACCACAAGACTTTGCTTTTCAACAGAAGCCTTGATCCATGCAACTCAGCATGCCACACAGGCAATTCATGCTATGCGATTGATATCTATCGATATATAACCTCTAAGCTTGTACGTCTCAGAGAAGGGCGTTAAGCAAGAGAATAAATTCTCCGTCGCCAAACAGATATATATTTAACAGAAATCAATCAACACAGAATAAAATCCAATGTTAGACACACAATCCGTTTACAAGTTCGTTCTGGGCCTGAACGAAACCGGAGGCACTTTCCTCGCATATCTGTCGATCTCCAAGTACGTCTGGACGACCACCAACTGATTCCCTCATCTTGGGTGTACAGCCCAATCAAGATCATCAGTAATCACCCAAACGATGTGAAGACTTCCGGTCTTCAACCACCGTCTTCATCTTCGACTTATCGTCGAATCGGTTATTCAGAATGGGTATAAACCCGGCCTTTCCGAACAACCCGCGTATATTAAAACAAATGTTACACCAACACAACAAACGACTCATTCCAATTCAGAATATTCTTTTATTCACAAAATCACATTTTTAGGGAAAGGTTCCCATAAATTTTATCCAAGATAAATTCTTTAAAATTTATCCTTTAATCTTCCTTTGGATGACATTTCAAACCAAATTATGGTTTTTCAAACTGGTCGAGATTAGCGAACGACATCGAAGTAATTATTTATTTTATTTCCCAATCCCAACCTATTCATCCCATGAAGCAAAACAGGTAATACTTCATATCTAACACCATGGTGTTATCGGTAAAATTAATTACCATTTCACGTTCAAATCTAATTAAAGATTTAACTATCGCTTTGGAGAAAAACTGGTGATACTCCATTCTTGCTCACTTTCTAAATTTGATAATTTAGATTACGAATTCACATTTCAATCTAATTGCAGATTCATTAAAACTCCTTTTATTGGGTTAAAGAACTAATGTCTTTTAAAACACAGTTCACGACAAACCCAAATCACATTCTATTTATTATCGGGTTAAAGAACTGGTGTTATTTAAAACACTGTTCACGATAAACCCTGTAACACCCCACCTCCGCCAGGGTGACTCTTGCAAGCACTCTGACTTTGGGGGGGCGTTTGAATCAGGCAAACATGCATAATGATATATCAAGGCAGAACAAGAACATAGGTATATATGAAAACAGAGTAAATAACATAGACAAAACAGCGGAAGATTTTAAACCATTTCAAAACAAGTCTGGTACAACATAATGTCAATTTCCCAAATAAACAAGTCTAGATAAAACAACATCATCTGAAAACTGAAATACATAAGTGTTATCCCCAAAATACGTGAGAACCATAGCTAGCTTCATGTAGAAAGCGTACATGAGCTGAAATCCCACAAGCAAGCAAACCAAAATCCAAGCTAGGCTACTGTATTCCCTCCCTGAGAACCTGGGGGGGAGGGGGAAACGGAAGAAAAGAGGCGAAAGAAAACAAGTCAGTCAAAAAGACTGAGTAAGCCCTACTACAATCAATGTAAACTGATAAAGTTAACTGGTATGAGCAGCAGGGATGAACATAAGGATAACAACATACTAGCATGATGATTAACTAACAAGGTAGATAAAGGTGTCATCGCATAATCAGGATTAAGGTTTTGCACCACAGGTGTACTAGCAAACTAACATGACTTGAATAAACAAGTATTGATCCCTTGGCCCAAGCTTTGGCCCAATAACATGAAATGACCCTAATACAAGGTCCAAGAACATGAAGTGACCCTAACACGAGGTCCAACCAAACGGTTTAGTCGATCGGCTCCCTAAGCCTAACTCGTCACGTGTTGGTGTCAATACGGCCCAAACATGATTGTAGTCGAACTGTGCCGGGTCCACCCTTCGGGTGTATCAAGCCCTAGGGTGTCAACCCCTGGACACCATGAACATGAGTGCACAGTCCCGATCTACTGGTACCCGTGTATGTTTTCTCTGGCTACGGACTATGTGCATGACCAGAGTCCGCCCGGGACTACACCGGCGTACCACCCTGCCGTCGTTTATTGGTCGCTTACCTCCAGTCCAGTAATCGTGCCCCCACCCTAGCCTAGTCCCTAGGGTCATGATGATACAAACTAGGGATTACTGCTGGAGTGGACCCCCATTGCTAGGATTTCTCTAGTGGGTTAAGTACGGTTTAACCCCTTTACTAATCATGGATTAACTTGGTTAAGTGTAACGATGAGTTCACGACTTAACCCCGATTAATCTACCAAGCCCAAATTGGTTAAGTATTAAATGGACCATGACTTAACCCTAATCATGAGGCATTAATTAATTAATGCGCCTTAACCTCTCACATTAGACTTTGTTGTAGTTACTGGTTAAGCCGGGCGGGTCCGGGTAGCTTTACACCACAACTCGGTCTAACCTCGGGTCCAAGGTACAACATGACCAACTTCTCACATTGGGTCCTATTGTTTGTAGCAACTAGTTAAGCCGGTCGGTTCCGGGTAGGTTTACGCTACAAACTCAACCCAACCTCGAGTTGGCCACACTTATCTTATCTAAGTGTCATGTCCACCATGTTTCCAAAACATATTACAAATTTTCAAGCAATTGGGTAGACCTAACTTAATAGGTAAATTCCCAATGGGTAGACCTAACTTAATAGGTAAATTCCCAAGCTTATGTTTTTATGTCTTTTAAGTTTACCCAACCCCAAACGCAATCCCATCGCTTACATATCACAATAGCGCATAAAGGATAGAAAGAGGGAACTTGGCATAATCATGACATAAAAGTGTTGAAGCCACAAGTTCAACATGGTGGCATATGAAATGTACATATGTTCAAATACTTGCATTAGGCCTCAAAAAGCATGCATAACTTGCATATCATATAACAACTTGCATATCAAACTTGCATAGCATAACTTGCATATCATGTGGCAACTTGCATATCAAACTTGCGTAGCATAACTTGCATATCATATAACAACTTGCATATCAAACTTGCATAGCATAACTTGCATATCATGTGACAACTTGCATATCAAACTTGCATAGCATAACTTGCATATCATATGACAACTTACATATCAAACTTGCATACCATAACTTGCATATCATATGACAACTTACATATCAAACTTGCATAACACAACTTGCATATCATACATTTAACTTTAAAGTTTAAGTATGAGAGTAGAATAGGGCTTACAATGCTTATGCGGACTCAAATGAGTATAGCAAATGTAAGAAAACCCTTATGCAACCAATTAAACCCCAAAATGCAAGCAAAATAGATAAAAACTCTCTCTTTATGATGCAAAGATAAAAACTTGACTTGAATGCAAGCTAATGATGATCATACAAGTCTAAAAACACTTGTATGCATGGAAAATCTCATAAAAACTTGTTTAGGAATTTTATGAAGAGAGTGGAGGCCATGAGAGGATTGATTTTGCCATAGTTTAGTTGCTAGAATGAATAATGATGATTTAGGGTAGGTTAGGGTCTTATTTATAGATTAGGCAAGTGATTTAGGCCATAGGATTAAACCCTAGTTCCAATCTCAGCCCTCAAAACCGAATCTGGCCCCCAAGCTCAACACAAACCCAAAATGGTGCACCAGGCTAGAGAGCCCGTCTGAGCCAAGTCGACAGCCCAGTCGACAGGGCTGTCGACTTGGTCTAACCAAGTCGACTCCCAAGTCGACAGGGCTGTCGACATGGGGTGTTCTGGCGGGATTTTTCCCGCCTGGCCCAAACTGGCCCAATTTTCCAAATTCAAGTTTGAATTTGAAATCTGTTTTTACCTTGGAATTTTCTGAAAACTTCGTTGGGCCTTAACCGGGTCATACGGACTCCGATTTTCGAAAACTCGGACTCTATTTCGCGTATTTTTCCGAGACGAACGCAATGGCATAGCCCGTTTCCCTTGATTCAGATATTAGAATTAAATTCTGCCTCGATTTATGTTATAACAGGTTATGGAAAATACGGGTTGTTACATTCTCCCCTGCTTAAAGGATTTCGTCCCCGAAATCTTCAAGTTAGGAAGAACGTATCCTACCATCCAATCATCCATCTACTCGAAACATCATCCACGAGCAATCATTGTCCTTACAAGATTCTAAATGTTGTATGAACATATGCAAAGGTGTGTGTATATGTCCTTATCTAATGCAAATATCATCAATGCAAATTATGTTAGTGAAATGAATCCATATGTATGCAATCCCTAACATAATGTATAACATCTATACGTGTGCACATACATACATCCATATGCAACATCCATGTGATAACACAAAAATTTTCATCCTTGAATAAGCATAAACACTCATGCATATGCAATATGAGGGGTGTGTGAGCCGATCTAGTGCCTAATCGTGTATAATGCATCCACGAGCAACCACATGCAAACACTTGCAACCACTTGCAACCATCAAGCATAACATGTTTCAAACACATGTTTCATCCAAAGGGTTTCTACCTAAGGTTCTCATGACAAGATTAACACGATAAACTAGATAAATAAGGATAGCAAAGAGAAAGATATGCTAACAAAGAAAAGAGATTGAGAGTGTACCCTCAAAAAGGAATGGATAAAGCCCACGCATCTTCTCCTCGGTTTCCCAAGTTGCGTCTTCTTCGGCTTCACCCCATCGAACCTTCACTAACTTGACCTCTCGATTCCTTAGCTTCTTGGTCTCTGTCCCCAGGATACGAATCAAAGCTCTCCTCAAGGTAGCTTCTTTCTCCACTTCTACATCTTCCAGAACACTTGGCTCAACAACCTCTGCTGACTCATGTAAACATTTCCAGAGATGCGAGACATGAAAAACATCGTGTACTCCGGCAAGCTTCTCGGGCAACTTCACTCTATAAGCCATCTGCCCGATCCTCTCTATAATAGGGAATGGTCCAACAAACCTTGGTGCTAACTTCCCAACGGCTCCAAATCGGACCACATTCCGCAAAGGAGAAACCTTCACGAAAACCATATCCCCAGCATCAAACTCCAAATCAGTCCTTCGCTTATCAGCATAGGATTTCTGTCGGTCTTGGGCCGCTTTCATCCGTTTCCGAATCAACTCGATCTTCTCGGATGTATCTCTGATCATATCAGGCCCAAGTATAAGCTTATCTGTAGCCTCCCACCAACATGTAGGCGACTTGCACGGCCTCCCATATAAACTTCAAATGGTGCCATCCCTATGCTTTCCTGATAACTGTTATTATATGCAAACTCAACAAGAGGAAGATGGTCTTCCCAAGTACCACCAAAATCCAGAATACAAAGCCTCAACAGATCCTCGAGTACCCTATTCACCCTTTCGGTTTGACCGTCCGTCTGTGGGTGATAAGCAGTACTTAGATTCAACCTTGTGCCCATAGCTTCTTGCAAGCTATTCCAGAACTGACTTGTAAAGATTGGGTCACGGTCACTGACAATACTAGAAGGGACTCCATGAAGTCTCACAATCTCACGAAGATATACGGACGCTAGCCAAGATGCGGTCCTCTTGCTCTTCACCGGAATAAAATGAGCACTCTTCGTAAGTCTATCGACGATAACCCAAATGCTCGTATTCCCTTTCCTTGACCTTGGTAGCCCATCGATAAAATCCATGGAAATGCTCTCCCACTTCCAAAGTGGATCGTCTAGAGGATGCAACAGCCCACCAGGCTTCTTTGACTCGGCCTTAACTTGCTGACAAACTGTAACACCCCGCCTCCGCTAGGGTCACTCGCAAAGGAATGCACTAGCTTTAGAGGGGCATTATTGGTAAACATGCACAGAAATATCACAAGACAGAACATATGAAATAGCGGAAGTAAAATCAAACTTTCATAAATTCGATAATTAAGGTCTAAAGCCTTTTACATCGGAGTACATCAAAACCTGTCTTGCAATAGTAAAGAAGCATAAAGACTTTTTAATAAATTATTCCCCAAGTAAAACAGTAAAGTAGCCATAGCCAAGAGAAGTCCAAGCCATCCATGATGACCTTCAAGCAGAAGAAGTCTGAACTACACAGCATTGTTTCCTCCCTGTAACCTGGGGGGGGGGGGAAACGGAAGAAAAGAGGCGAAACAAAACGGGTCAGTCAAAAAGACTGAGTAAGTCCTATCTACTTCCAGTATAAAAACAGGTAAAGGTAACATGACATGCATAAACTGAAAGTAAACATAAGGATAACTACAAGATAGATAAACTAAACCAGGGTAGCCGGTTGAACTACTGTGGCAAGGTAAACTAAGGTATCATGATAAACTACAGTGTTATGATAAGTCAAGGTATCACATCGTCAGATTTCTATCGAGTACATCATCCCAAGGTATCTGCCCCGTCTAACATCCCAAGGTATCTATTATGTATATTTTTCCTAGTTCTAACATGTATATTTGCTCTGCACCCTTCGTACTAGTATCCCAGCCTTGTTATGTGTTAACCATGAATGTCCCTCACTCAAAGTCGTGTAATGGTCCATGTCAACCTAATATATCGCATATATAGGTTACTCAAATCATATGTTTCTTTCCACGTATATAAGTTTAGTCCTTTGTCGTACCTCGTACGGGCTTCCTCATGTCGTATTATCCTTGAAATCGTTTGGACTGTCACCCTTGTTCTAGCTAGGCTCTTCCATATGAATCATCGTTTGAACTACTAGGACCTACGCCACCTAGCACCACTAGGGATTACGCTTACCTATTGCACGCTTCCGTATTTCGGTTTGGGTTAAACCACCTAGGCCACTAGGGATTACGCTAACCCTCAACCGCGCCCTTTTTCCCCCGCATTCATCGTGAATCGTTTTTCTATAACTGTATGCACATGTATCACATCGTGCCATCCGAGTCCTGTCCCAGGGCAAAACAAGAAATACAGGACTCGGTCGGGAGCTTTAGATTTATCTGCCGATGCAGATATTAAGGTCTGCTTTTCTACACGTGGCTATGGTCCCACGAGACCCCTCCCTCAACTAGTGAAAGGCAACACAAGAGAAAATCTTGCATGAGAACTACACTCCGGCCAGCCCACATCCTACGGCCTACCTCACCCATAATTAGATAGCAATTATGGTCTGTTGGGTGTTCCCCGCCTTTCCGTACGTACACGCTTGACTCAAGATGGTAGATGATCGACGAACTTGCTATCTCGGGCACCTTATGTATTCGTCGACTCACTGCTATCCACCCCAGTCTTTAGGTCGCTCGCATAGCAACCAAGGCATATTCTTGGTTCTTCTACCGCAGACCTCAACCTCTCGTGAGCCTAGTATAATGACCTGGCAGCTCACAGAGGGATCCCAAGAATATCCTCACGTTCCCCGAAGCCGCTGTTTCATTACCCAGTTCGCTGGAGCCTTTATCTAAATCAGATAGCCCGCTCCTACACGTATACTTAACCGATGACCTACCGTATCGGGTTACTCATCTATCTAAGAGGTGGTCCAAATTTCCTTGACTAAGAATTATTACTTAGTTTCTTTTAACTAAGGTTTACCACTTAGCCTTATTTCCATAATCCTTGTTAACTATGGTTATTTACCTAGTCCTCCGAATTAGGGTTTATCTAATGGGTTAAGTGTCACTTAAGTTCATAACTTAGCTCGTCTACAAACCATGTCAAAATTTGCTAAGTATCCAAGTCAAAGACTTAACCCTACAAACCATGTGTCAAGTTGGCTAAGTATATTAAGCAATCCATAACTTAACCTCGTCTAATTTATCATTTTAGATTGACTAATTATATAAATTAACTTGACCTTGTCAAATTACCGAGTCAAATCGGTCAAGCGTATTCAAGTGATTCGTGACTTAGCCTTATCATGTTTTCACGTTAGATTGGTTAAGTATAGGTTAACTTAACCTCATCAAATTAACGAGTTAGATTGGTTAAGTATAGGTCACTTAACCTCATCAAATCATCGTGTTAAATTAGTTAAGTGTTTAACTTAACCCCGTCCGATTACCATGTTTAGATTAGTTAAGTCTAATCTTAACCTCATCCATTAACTGTATTATACGGTTAAGTGTCATTAAGAAAATTTACTTAACCTTATCAAGTTATCGTGTTGGATTGATTAAGTGTTGGTTAACTTAATCCCGTCCCCTCGTCGTATAAAAATGGTCAAGTGTCGTTAGGCAAATCAAGTTACTTAACCTACCCAACCCTGTCATGTTTTGTTAAGTATCATTAGCCTAATCAAATTACTTAACCCGTTTGTCCATGTCATATTTGGTTAAGCCTCATTAATCAAATTAACTTAACCCTATTATGTGGCATTAATTATTTAATGCACCCCAACCTCTCACATTAGACTTTGTTGTGGTTACTAGTTAAGCCGGGCGGGTCCGGGTAGATTTACACCACAACTTGGTCTAACCTCGGGTTCAAGCACAACATGACCAACTTCTCACATTGCGTCCTATTGTTTGCAACTACTAGTTAGGCCGGTCGGTTCCGGGTAGTTTTACGTTGCAAACTCAACCGAACCTCGAGTTGGCCACTTTCATGTTTAGTCTAGTGTCATGTTCATAGTCAAGTTTTCAAGCAATTGGGTAGACCAAACTTAATAGGTAAATTCCCAATGGGTAGACCTAACTTAATAGGTAAATTCCCAAGCTTATGTTTTTATGCATACTTACATGTCAACTTCCATGTTATATTTAATGTTACATGTTGTCATGTTATACCCATTTAACCCAAATCATGTTTCACATCATATTTTTATGAAACTTCAAGTTAAGTTTTTCATGTATATTCATGCTCGTCTAACCTAACCTCAAAACGTGTTTCCAACGTAAGTATAGATGAGTCAACATAATAGGAATACTATGACTACAAATTGGCCTCGATCATGCATAGTGTCATAAAAAGGGGTTTTGGCCACAAACACACAAAATGTCACAAGGGAATTTGGCCACAAACATGCATATTATCAAAAAGGGTTTGGCCATAAACATGCACAACTTAAAAGAGGGGATTGGCCACAAGCATGCATAATCTCATAAAGGATTTGGCCACAAACTTGCATGATAGCATAAGGGGTTTGGGTTCATAAACATGCATAAGCCTCAAAATCTTGCCTTAGCCAATGTCTCACAAGTAAAATGGTTCCTAAAGGTTCATGCTAGCATTTCATGCATAAAGATCCAAACTTGCAAGTTAAACTAGGTTATGCATAGCATGAGAGGCATGATTAAGTCACTCACAAGGCCTAAAATCATAAATATAAACACAAGAGGCAAGGTAAGGTTCATATAGGTTCGCATAATCATGTTTAGCCTCATTTTATCCCATGTCATTATCAAAACTACCGTTTCCATCTAAAAGTAGCTAGAACTTACATAGGCAAGGCTTAGGAAAGGGATCATGCATCATCTTGACGAAGAAAGGTGGCTCCTTTGAAGAAGAACCATCATGAAACTCGCATAGCAATGTTGATTTGGCCTCTATTTGGTGTAGCAAGCTTGCATCCTTTGATTTGAACCCGATTTGAAGGCATAGGCTCTAGGGATTGGAGATGGAGGCCATGATCAAAATTGATTTTGGCAGCACTTAGTTGCTAGGTTTGATTTTTAGGGATTTAGGTTAGGTTTAGGGTCTTTTTATAGAGATTAGGATAGTTTTAGGCCCTTAGATTAACCCTAGGATAGATCAGGACCATCAGATCTCGGTGGCTTCTAGAACCAGCCCAAGAACAAGACCAGGTGAGACAAACAGGTGCGCCAGGCAACTTGCCCCGGCCACCCCCTGTCGACAGGCAAGTCGACAGGGCTGTCGACTTGGTCTGGGCCCAAGTCGACAGGCCTGTCGACAGCCCTGTCGACATGGCCTAGGCGGGAAACTCCCCGCCTAGCCCCAGATCTGATTTTCCAAGGCTATTTCCGAAGTTCAAATTTCCAGAAATCTTCTTTGGGCCTTTAACGAGTCATACGGACTCCGATTCTCGAAAACTCGGACTCTATTTCGCGTATTTTTCCGAGACGAACGCAATGGCACAGACCATTTCACTTGATTCAGAATTTATAATTTAATTCTGTCTTTATTCTTGATTTAACGTGTTGTAAAAATTCGGGTTGTTACATTCTCCCCTTCTTAAAGGATTTCGTCCCCGAAATCTCAAAGTTAGGAAGAACATATCCTACCATCCATCATCCATCTACTCAAACCATCATCCACAAGCAACCATTGTCCTTAGACGACTCCTAATGCTTTATGAATGTATGCAAAACGTGTGTGTACATGTTCCTTAGCTAATGCTAATGATCAGGCCTGAAAAATCTTTTGAATGCAAAAACATGTTTAGTGCTATGAATCCATCATGTATGCAAATAGTCCTAGTCATATACACAATATGCGTGCACAAACATTCAACCATATGCAACATCCGCATGATAACACATTCAATTTCATCCATAAACAAATACTCGTGCATATGCAATATGAAATGTGACCGAGTCGAGCTAATATCTAATGTAAATTCGCGCATCCACGAGCAACCACTTGCAACCATTTGCAACCATATCAACCATAACATGTTTCAAATACATGTTTACATCCACAGGGTTCTACCTAAGATTCCCTGAAACAGGGTCGAGGAGATAAACAAAACAAACTCCTTACGGGGTTTGTAACAGAGACAGGACCGAGAGGATATCCATAAAAGATAGCCTACAAGAAAGCTCAACAGAAAAACAGGGATCGAGGATATATTCCCAAAAGAGATATCATGCACGTATTTAGTCTTCAGTCTCCTGAGTCGCATTACCTTGAGATTAGTTCCATCATGCCTTGACCGCCCCTTTTTACTCCACGATTTCGCAGCTTCTTATTTCATGTTTCCATAACATGAGTTGGAACTCATTTCCTCGTCGCCTCTCGTTCCACTTGCACTTATTCTCCTTCTAGAATACTTGGCGCAAACAGGACTGCGTACACATTATTCCATGCGAGCCCTCAAAATTCACTAGTGAATCCTGGACCTTGTACCATAAGGTATTCCACGTATAAAAACTTTCTCTTGAAAGTAAACAAGTTACCGTGCGTACTTACTAGGGTAATTCCCATAACCCATACATAATCGAAGTAAACCATCCGTCTTATTAGCGAACACCATTCGATCGGGTTTCTAATTTCCAACAAAGGCATCTAGGGATTCTAAGTAAGTAATCATGATAGAACCCAAAAGGTTACGCGATACTTCGAGGGTATTACCAAAGCAAGCCAAGGGTCTAACTACCCTCCTTCTAAAACCGAGAGTGGCACCCCTTACTGGATAACCACTTCATCCCTAGAATCATTCCACAACTTATAAACATAAGCATTATTTCCAAGCTCAATACTTGACATAGACATTCTCAAATCCAAACAAGTCATGAATAAATGGACCGATCTTCCAATAGGACTTGAGACAAAAACGAGATCCTCTACTACGCTAGTACTAAGGTGCAGAGACTCAACTATCGAAGCGGACATAAAAGATGCGGTGATCAAAACAAAGTCCCGACAGGATGATAGAGAAGAAAAGCTAAACCTTTAACAAGATCATTACCCTCCTTCTGAGGTACCCTAGAAATGAGAGCATACTATTGCCCTCCAATGATCTTGTCCCTGTTCCATGATACTTAACTGTCCGTCCCGTTTCACCATGCCAAAGGTACTCTCTCGTCATGGGTTTCATTGTTCATCTTTCTCCCTCCTTTTAGGACTCAGCCATACCAACATGTTGCTTATCGCTGAGCTCGTATCCTTTATCCTTGTTCTTACTATCCTTTCATGCATAACTCTGCAACGGTCTCTCGAGAACCACCTCCATCGTACGGGAAACACTTACGCAGCTAGAAAGACTAGTCGCAGTCAAAACCACTGTGACTACAGATGGAGGAAAGAAAGGAAAAGAGATTCAATCAAGGAAACAAGGATAATGCTAATGGCCTTTGGGGAATAGCCTTTTTCTTTTTAAAAGAAAATTTTCTTGAAAAATGCTTCTTTGTAAACGGTTTTTCAAATAATTTTCAGAAGGTCTTTAAAAACTTTTGCCCAGTCTAGTAACCTTCTGCTCTGATACCAAATGTAACACCCCGCCTCCGCTAGGGTCACTCGCAAAGGAATGCACTAGCTTTAGAGGGGCATTATTGGTAAACATGCACAGAAATATCACAAGACAGAACATATGAAATAGCGGAAGTAAAATCAAACTTTCATAAATTCGATAATTAAGGTCTAAAGCCTTTTACATCAGAGTACAAAACCTGTATTGCAATAGTAAAGAAGCATAAAGACTTTTTAATAAATTATTCCCCAAGTAAAACAGTAAAGTAGCCATAGCCAAGAGAAGTCCAAGCCATCCATGATGACCTTCAAGCAGAAGAAGTCCGAACTACACAGCATTGTTTCCTCCCTGTAACCTGGGGGGGGGGGGAACAGAAGAAAAGAGGCGAAACAAAACGGGTCAGTCAAAAAGACTGAGTAAGTCCTATCTACTTCCAGTATAAAAACAGGTAAAGGTAACATGACATGCATAAACTGAAAGTAAACATAAGGATAACTACAAGATAGATAAACTAAACCAGGGTAGCCGGTTGAACTACTGTGGCAAGGTAAACTAAGGTATCATGATAAACTACAGTGTTATGATAAGTCAAGGTATCACATCGTCAGATTTCTATCGAGTACATCATCCCAAGGTATCTGTCCCGTCTAACATCCCAAGGTATCTATTATGTATATTCTTCCTAGTTCTAACCTGTATATTTGCTCTGCACCCTTCGTACTAGTATCCCAGCCTTGTTATGTGTTAACCATGAATGTCCCTCACTCAAAGTCGTGTAATGGTCCATGTCAACCTAATATATCGCATATATAGGTTACTCAAATCATATGCTTCTTTCCACGTATATAAGTTCAGTCCTTTGCCGTACCTCGTACGGGCTTCCTCATGTCGTATTATCCTTGAAATCGTTTGGACTGTCACCCTTGTTCTAGCTAGGCTCTTCCATATGAATCATCGTTTGAACTACTAGGACCTACGCCACCTAGCACCACTAGGGATTACGCTTACCTATTGCACGCTTCCGTATTTCGGTTTGGGTTAAACCACCTAGGCCACTAGGGATTACGCTAACCCTCAACCGCGCCCTTTTTCCCCCGCATTCATCGTGAATCGTTTTTCTATAACTGTATGCACATGTATCACATCGTGCCATCCGAGTCCTGTCCCAGGGCAAAACAAGAAATACAGGACTCGGTCGGGAGCTTTAGATTTATCTGCCGATGCAGATACTAAGGTCTGCTTTTCTACACGTGGCTATGGTCCCACGAGACCCCTCCCTCAACTAGTGAAAGGCAACACAAGAGAAAATCTTGCATGAGAACTACCCTCCGGCCAGCCCACATCCTACGGCCTACCTCACCTATAATTATGGTCCCACGAGACCCCTCCCTCAACTAGTGAAAGGCAACACAAGAGAAAATCTTGCATGAGAACTACACTCCGGCCAGCCCACATCCCACGGCCTACCTCACCTATAATTAGATAGCAATTATGGTCCGTTGGGTGTTCCCCGCCTTTCCGTACGTACACGCTTGACTCAAGATGGTAGATGATCGACGAACTTGCTATCTCGGGCACCTTATGTATTCGTCGACTCACTGCTATCCACCCCAGTCTTTAGGTCGCTCGCATAGCAACCAAGGCATATTCTTGGTTCTTCTACCGCAGACCTCAACCTCTCGTGAGCCTAGTATAATGACCTGGCAGCTCACAGAGGGATCCCAAGAATATCCTCACGTTCCCCGAAGTCGCTGCTTCATTACCCAGTTCGCTGGAGCCTTTATCTAAATCAGATAGCCCGCTCCTACACGTATACTTAACCGATGACCTACCGTATCGGGTTACTCATCTATCTAAGAGGTGGTCCAAATTTCCTTGACTAAGAATTATTACTTAGTTTCTTTTAACTAAGGTTTACCACTTAGCCTTATTTCCATAATCCTTGTTAACTATGGTTATTTACCTAGTCCTCCGAATTAGGGTTTATCTAATGGGTTAAGTGTCACTTAAGTTCATAACTTAGCTCGTCTACAAACCATGTCAAAATTTGCTAAGTATACAAGTCCAAGACTTAACCCTACAAACCATGTGTCAAGTTGGCTAAGTATATTAAGCAATCCATAACTTAACCTCGTCTAATTTATCATTTTAGATTGATTAATTATATAAATTAACTTGACCTTGTCAAATTACCGAGTCAAATCGGTCAAGCGTATTCAAGTGATTCGTGACTTAGCCTTATCATGTTTTCACGTTACATTGGTTAAGTATAGGTTAACTTAACCTCATCAAATTAACGAGTTAGATTGGTTAAGTATAGGTCACTTAACCTCATCAAATCATCGTGTTAAATTAGTTAAGTGTTTAACTTAACCCCATCCGATTACCATGTTTAGATTAGTTAAGTCTAATCTTAACCTCATCCATTAACTGCATTATACGGTTAAGTGTCATTAAGAAAATTTACTTAACCTTATCAAGTTATCGTGTTGGATTGATTAAGTGTTGGTTAACTTAATCCCGTCCCCTCGTCGTATAAAAATGGTCAAGTGTCGTTAGGCAAATCAAGTTACTTAACCTACCCAACCCTGTCATGTTTTGTTAAGTATCATTAGCCTAATCAAATTACTTAACCCGTTTGTCCATGTCATATTTGGTTAAGCCTCATTAATCAAATTAACTTAACCCTATTATGTGGCATTAATTATTTAATGCACCCCAACCTCTCACATTAGACTTTGTTGTGGTTACTAGTTAAGCCGGGCGGGTCCGGGTAGATTTACACCACAACTTGGTCTAACCTCGGGTTCAAGCACAACATGACCAACTTCTCACATTGAGTCCTATTGTTTGCAACTACTAGTTAGGCCGGTCGGTTCCGGGTAGTTTTACGTTGCAAACTCAACCGAACCTCGAGTTGGCCACTTTCATGTTTAGTCTAGTGTCATGTTCATAGTCAAGTTTTCAAGCAATTGGGTAGACCTAACTTAATAGGTAAATTCCCAATGGGTAGACCTAACTTAATAGGTAAATTCCCAAGCTTATGTTTTTATGCATACTTACATGTCAACTTCCATGTTATATTTAATGTTACATGTTGTCATGTTATACCCATTTAACCCAAATCATGTTTCACATCATATTTTTATGAAACTTCAAGTTAAGTTTTTCATGTATATTCATGCTCATCTAACCTAACCTCAAAACGTGTTTCCAATGTAAGTATAGACGAGTCAACATAATAGGAATACTATGACTACAAATTGGCCTCGATCATGCATAGTGTCATAAAAAGGGGTTTTGGCCACAAACGCACAAAATGTCACAAGGGAATTTGGCCACAAACATGCATATTATCAAAAAGGGTTTGGCCATAAACATGCACAACTTAAAAGAAGGGATTGTCCACAAGCATGCATAATCTCATAAAGGATTTGGCCACAAACTTGCATGATAGCATAAGGGGTTTGGGCTCATAAACATGCATAAGCCTCAAAATCTTGCCTTAGCCAATGTCTCACAAGTAAAATGGTTCCTAAAGATTCATGCTAGCATTTCATGCATAAAGATCCAAACTTGCAAGTTAAACTAGGTTATGCATAGCATGAGAGGCATGATTAAGTCACTCACAAGGCCTAAAATCATAAATATAAACACAAGAGGCAAGGTAAGGTTCATATAGGTTCGCATAATCATGTTTAGCCTCATTTTATCCCATGTCATTATCAAAACTACCGTTTCCATCTAAAAGTAGCTAGAACTTACATAGGCAAGGCTTAGGAAAGGGATCATGCATCATCTTGACGAAGAAAGGTGGCTCCTTTGACGAAGCACCATCATGAAACTCGCATAGCAATGTTGATTTGGCCTCTATTTGGTGTAGCAAGCTTGCATCCTTTGATTTGAACCCGATTTGAAGGCATAGGCTCTAGGGATTGGAGATGGAGGCCATGATCAAAATTGATTTTGGCAGCACTTAGTTGCTAGGTTTGATTTTTAGGGATTTAGGTTAGGTTTAGGGTCTTTTTATAGAGATTAGGATAGTTTTAGGCCCTTAGATTAACCCTAGGATAGATCAGGACCATCAGATCTCGGAGGCTTCTAGAACCAGCCCAAGAACAAGACCAGGTGAGACAAACAGGTGCGCCAGGCAACTTGCCCCGGCCACCCCCTGTCGACAGGCAAGTCGACAGGGCTGTCGACTTGGTCTGGGCCCAAGTTGACAGGCCTGTCGACAGCCCTGTCGACATGGCCTAGGCGGGAAACTCCCCGCCTAGCCCCAGATCTGATTTTCCAAGGCTATTTCCGAAGTTCAAATTTCCAGAAATCTTCTTTGGGCCTTTAACGAGTCATACGGACTCCGATTCTCGAAAACTCGGACTCTATTTCGCGTATTTTTCCGAGACGAACGCAATGGCACAGATCGTTTCACTTGATTCAGAATTTATAATTTAATTTTGTCTTTATTCTTGATTTAACGTGTTGTAAAAATTCGGGTTGTTACATTCTCCCCTTCTTAAAGGATTTCCTCCCCGAAATCTCAAAGTTAGGAAGAACATATCCTACCATCCATCATCCATCTACTCAAACCATCATCCACAAGCAACCATTGTCCTTAGACGACTCCTAATGCTTTATGAATGTATGCAAAACGTGTGTGTACATGTTCCTTAGCTAATGCTAATGATCAGGCCTGAAAAATCTTTTGAATGCAAAAACATGTTTAGTTCTATGAATCCATCATGTATGCAAATAGTCCTAGTCATATACACTATATGCGTGCACAAACATTCAACCATATGCAACATCCGCATGATAACACATTCAATTTCATCCATAAACAAATACTCGTGCATATGCAATATGAAATGTGACCGAGTCGAGCTAATATCTAATGTAAATTCGCGCATCCACGAGCAACCACTTGCAACCATTTGCAACCATATCAACCAAAACATGTTTCAAATACATGTTTACATCCACAGGGTTCTACCTAAGATTCCCTGAAACACGGTCGAGGAGATAAACAAAACAAACTCCTTAAGGGGTTTGTAACAGAGACAGGACCGAGAGGATATCCATAAAAGATAGCCTACAAGAAAGCTCAACAGAAAAACAGGGATCGAGGATATATTCCCAAAAGAGATATCATGCACGTATTTAGTCTTCAGTCTCCTGAGTCGCATTACCTTGAGCTTAGTTCCATCATGCCTTGACCTCCCCTTTTTACTCCATGATTCCGCAGCTTCTTATTTCCTGTTTCCATAACATGAGTTGGAACTCACTTCCTCGTCGCCTCTCGTTCCACTTGCACTTATTCTCCTTCTAGAATACTTGGCGCAAACAGGACTGCGTACACATTATTCCATGCGAGCCCTCAAAATTCACTAGTGAATCCTGGACCTTGTACCATAAGGTATTCCACGTAGAAAAACTTTCTCTTGAAAGTAAACAAGTTACCGTGCGTACTTACTAGGGTAATTCCCATAACCCATACATAATCGAAGTAAACCATCCGTCTTATTAGCGAACACCATTCGATCGGATTTCTAATTTCCAACAAAGGCATCTAGGGATTCTAAGTAAGTAATCATGACAGAACCCAAAAGGTTACGCGATACTTCGAGGGTATTACCAAAGCAAGCCAAGGGTCTAACTACCCTCCTTCTAAAACCGAGAGTGGCACCCCTTACTGGATAACCACTTCATCCCTAGAATCCATCCACAACTTATAAACATAAGCATTATTTCCAAGCTCAATACTTGACATAGACATTCTCAAATCCAAACAAGTCATGAATAAATGGACCGATCTTCCAATAGGACTTGAGACAAAAACGGGATCCTCTACTACGCTAGTACTAAGGTGCAGAGACTCAACTATCGAAGCGGACTTAAAAGATGCGGTGATCAAAACAAAGTCCCGACAGGATGATAGAGAAGAAAAGCTAAACCTTTAACAAGATCGTTACCCTCCTTCTGAGGTACCCTAGAAATGAGAGCATACTATTGCCCTACGAATGATCTTGTCCCTGTTCCATGATACTTAAATGTCCGTCCCGTTTCACCATGCCAAAGGTACTCTCTCGTCATGGGTTTCATTGTTCATCTTTCTCCCTCCTTTTAGGACTCAGCCATACCAACATGTTGCTTATCCCTGAGCTCGTATCCTTTATCCTTGTTCTTACTATCCTTTCATGCATAACTCTGCAACGGTCTCTCGAGAACCACCTCCATCGTACGGGAAACACTTACGCAGCTAGAAAGACTAGTCGCAGTCAAAACCACTGTGACTACAGATGGAGGAAAGAAAGGAAAAGAGATTCAATCAAGGAAACAAGGATAATGCTAATGGCCTTTGGGGAATAGCCTTTTTCTTTTTAAAAGAAAATTTTCTTGAAAAATGCTTCTTTGTAAACGGTTTTTCAAATAATTTTCAGAAGGTCTTTAAAAACTTTTGCCCTGTCTAGTAACCTTCTGCTCTGATACCAAATGTAACACCCCGCCTCCGCTAGGGTCACTCGCAAAGGAATGCACTAGCTTTAGAGGGGCATTATTGGTAAACATGCACAGAAATATCACAAGACAGAACATATGAAATAGCGGAAGTAAAATCAAACTTTCATAAATTCGATAATTAAGGTCTAAAGCCCAGTCTAGTAACCTTCTGCTCTGAGTTCCAGAGATGCTAAAGAACCGGTCATCGACTCAATCGCCAAAGAGAAATCAAAGGTTGCCACATACTCTAAATTCTTCATCTCAACGAATAGAGGACTTAGGGTCAACCTTCTTCTACTCAATGCATCAGCTACCACATTCCCCTTGCCAGGGGTATAAGCTATCTCAAAATCATAGGACGCCAAGAATTCCATCCATCTTTGTTGCCTCAGATTCAGATCCTTCTGAGAAAAGAGATACTTCAATGACTTGTGATCGGTATAAAGCTCAAATCTCTCTCCCAAAAGATAATGGCGCCAAGCCTTACGTGCATATACTATTGCTGCCAACTCTAAGTCATGAGTGGGATAGTTCTTCTCATGCACTTTGAGTTGTCTACCGCCAAAGCATATCACTCTTCCTTCTTGCATTAAAACAGCTCCTATCCCCATGCCACATGCATCGGTGTATACTGTAAATAACTTCCCTCCATCGGGCAAAGCTAGAACAGGTGCTGATGTGAGAGCTCTCTTGAGCTTCTGAAAAGCAAGCTCGCATTCTATGCTCCAAGCAAAAACTAAATTCTTCTTCATCAATTTAGTAAGAGGAGCAGAAATCTTCGCGAAGTCCTTGATGAACTTTCGGTAAAAACCCGCAAGACCTAGAAAACTTCTTACTTCGGTTGCATTCCTTGGAGTCTTCCAATCCTGAACTGCAACCACCTTAGCGGGATCTACCGCTAAGCCTTGCTTAGATACTATATGCCCAAGGAATCTAACTTCCCTTCTCCAAAAGTGACACTTGGAGAACTTGGCCTTCAACTGATGCGCTCTAAGCGTATCCATCACCTCCATGAGATGCCTTGCGTGCTCTTCCTCATCCTTAGAGAAGATCAGAATATCATCTACGAAGACCACGATAGACTTGTTCAAGAACTCCCGGAACACCCTACTCATCAAGTCCACGAAATATGCGGGTGCATTCGTCAAGCCGAACGACATGACAAGCCATTCGAAGAATCCATCTGGAGTCCTGAACGCAGTCTTGTCTATACTATCCTCAGCTACCCTGAGCTGATGGAATCCAGTAGCAATATCAAGCTGAGAGAAAACAGAAGCACCGACAAGCTAGTCAAAGAGATCATCAATCCTCGGTAATGGGTGTCTGTACTTCTTAGTCAGCTTATTCAACTCTCGATAGTCAACACAAAGTCGGAGAGAACCATCTGCCTTGGTAGCAAAAACCACAGGCGCTCCCCATTCAGATATACTTCGTCTAATGAAGTTCTTCTCAAGCAACTCCTTCACTTGCTTACTTAGCTCCCGCCTTTCACGCGGAGCCATGTGCCGAACGGGCAAAGAAACCGCTTTGCATTATCCACCAGATAAATGCGGAAATCAATCTCTCGCTTAGGGGGCAACCCCCTAACTTCATCGAAAACATCCGGATACTCTCGAACCACTCTCACAGACTGAAGAGTCTCCATTGACGAGTCGAGTGATTCAAGATAGCACAACATGATGGGACCTCTCGGATCACAAGAAATCTCTAGGCTGTTCCCGAGGCGAGTCACGAGCCTCACAACCCTATGCTCACAATCAAGAATGGCCCCATATCTGGACAGCCAATCCATGCACAATATCAATCCGTATCCCCTGAAACCAAGAACATAAGCACTGCACAAGAACTCTACACTCAGTATAGAGATCCTCAAATCCCCACATATCATAGACAAATGGGCGGAACCACCAATAGGATTTGAGACACAGACGGGATCATCTACCAAGCTAGTACTAAGGTGCAAAATATCAACAAGATCAGATGAGATAAAGCTATGCGATGCACCAGAATCAAACAAGGTACGAACTGGAAAATCAGAAATATATACAAGGATCTCAACAGAAATACTACCTCGATCGGGAACTGGAGCGGTATTGAGAGCATGAACTTGCCCTCCTGAAGGTCCAGCACGCTGAGTCTTACCCTGGCCTTGCCCTCGCTTCTTCGGGCACTCCTTACTAAAATGTCCAGTCTCACCGCAGAAAAAGCATTCACCATTCTTCCTTTTCCTCTTCTTACAATCCTTGATAAGATGCCCAGCTGAACCGCAATAATGACACTTCCCCTTGGTGTTCTTGCCCTTGTTGTTGTTTCCCTTGTTGCCCTGACTCTTGTTCTTGTTCTGATTGCCTTGACTGCTTTGACCACTTGGATTACCCTGATTTCCTTTTCCCTGGGAATCAGTCTTCTTGGCTTGAGTATCATTCACCTTGATCTCTTTCTTGTCATCTCCCTGAAGTAACGCCATATCAACCAAGCTCTCAAACGTGGCCCCATGGGGAATATGTGACATAGCCAATCCCTGCAACGGCTCATTCAATCCTCTAGCAAAACGAAGAGCCTTCTTCTGAGGAGTATTCACCATGTCTAAGCCAAAACGAGCTAACTGATTGAACTTGTTCACATATTCTTTGACAGACATATCTCCTTGCTTCAAAGTTATGAACCTCTCCATTTGCAGATTCTCCTCAGCAGAAGATAGAAACTTAAGCATGAACCTTGCCCTGAAATCGGCCCAAGTCTCAACAGGCCTAGTACCATTGGTGACTTCCCACCAATAAGCGGCTTCATCCTTCATAAGCCAAACTGCCAACAAGACCTTCCTCTGATCGTCTAACCCAAAGATAGCAAATAAATCCTCGGTCTCTTTCAACCAATTTCTGGCCTCTACAAAAGTCTCAGTGCCTTGAAAGTTCTTCCCACCCATTGCTTTGAAATCTTTGCAATTCTTTGCGAAGTCAGCTTGAGGATGCTGAGGGGGAGGAGGAAGAGGAACCTCAGCGACAGGAGGAGGAACATTAGCGACAGGAGGAGGAACATTAGCCACTGGAGGAGGAGGAGGAACATTAACTACTGGAGGAGGCGGAGGGACATCTGCGGGGCCGGCTTCGGTCGCCCTAGCCTCCAAAAGTCTCCTATACCAAACAAGTACGTGTACTCCCTCCGGGATAGCAAAGTTATCGGCCATACTGAAAAAGAAAAAGACAGATTCAGAATGGAGAAAAACGAAGGGATTTTGCTAATGGCTTTTTGGGGAATAGCCTTTAAAATAAACTAGACTTTTCTTTGGAAAATACCTTATACTTGATTTTGAAAATAGTTTTCCAAAAGTTTTAAAAAAACCTTTTTGTTCCTTCTCGTAAACCATATGCTCTGATACCAAATTGTAACACCCCACCTCCGCCAGGGTGACTCTTGCAAGCACTCTGACTTTGGAGGGGCGTTTGAATCAGGCAAACATACATAATGATATATCAAGGTAGAACAAGACCATACCTATATATGAAAACAGAGTAAATAACATAGACAAAACAGCGGAAGATTTTAAACCATTTCAAAACAAGTCTGGTACAACATAATGTCAATTTCCCAAATAAACATGTCTAGATAAAACAACATCAACTAAAAACTGAAATACATAAATGCTATCCCCAAAATACGTGAGAACCATAGTTGGCTTCATGTAGAAAGCGTACATGAGCTGAAATCCCACAAGCAAGCAATCCAAAATCCAAGCTAGGCTCCTGTATTCCCTCCCTGAGAACCTGGGGGGGCGGGGGAACGGAAGAAAAGAGGCGAAAGAAAACAGGTCAGTCAAAAAGACTGAGTAAGCCCTACTACAATCAATGTAAACTGATAAAGTTAACTGGTGTGAGCAGCAGGGATGAACATAAGGATAACAACATACTAGCATGATGATTAACTAACAAGGTAGATAAAGGTGTCATCGCATAATCAGGATTAAGGTTTTGCACCACAGGTGTACTAGCAAACTAACATGACTTGAATAAACAAGTATTGATCCCTTGGCCCAAGCTTTAGCCCAATAACATGAAATGACCCTAATACAAGGTCCAAGAACATGAAGTGACCCTAACACGAGGTCCAACCAAACGGTCTAGTCGATCGGCTCCCTAAGCATAACTCGTCACGTGTTGGTGTCAATACGGCCCAAACATGATTGTAGTCGAACTGTGCCGGGTCCACCCTTCGGGTGTATCAAGCCCTAGGGTGTCAACCCCTGGACACCATGAACATGAGTGCACAGTCCCGATCTACTGGTACCCGTGCATGTTTTCTCCGGCTACGGACTATGTGCACGACCAGAGTCCGCCCGGAACTACACCGGCATACCACCCTGCCGTCGTTTATTGGTCGCTTACCTCCAGTCCAGTAATCGTGCCCCCACCCTAGCCTAGTCCCTAGGGTCATGATGATACAAACTAGGGATTACTGCTGGAGTGGACCCCCATTGCTAGGATTTCTCTAGTGGGTTAAGTACGGTTTAACCCCTTTACTAATCATGGATTAACTTGGTTAAGTGTAACGATGAGTTCACGACTTAACCCCGATTATTCTACCAAGTCCAAATTGGTTAAGTATTAAATGGACCATGACTTAACCCTAATCATGAAGCATTAATTAATTAATGCGCCTTAACCTCTCACATTAGACTTTGTTGTGGTTACTAGTTAAGCCGGGCGGGTCCGGGTAGCTTTACACCACAACTCGGTCTAACCTCGGGTCCAAGGTACAACATGACCAACTTCTCACATTGGGTCCTATTGTTTGTAGCAACTAGTTAAGGCGGTCGGTTCCGGGTAGGTTTACGCTACAAACTCAACCCGACCTCGAGTTGGCCACACTTATCTTATCTAAGTGTCATGTCCACCATGTTTCCAAAACATGTTACAAATTTTCAAGCAATTGGGTAGACCTAACTTAATAGGTAAATTCCCAATGGGTAGACCTAACTTAATAGGTAAATTCCCAAGCTTATGTTTTTATGTCTTTTAAGTTTACCCAACCCCAAACGCAATCCCATCGCTTACATATCGCAATAGCGCATAAAGGATAGAAAGAGGGAACTTGGCATAATCATGACATAAAAGTGTTGAAGCCACAAGTTCAACATGGTGGCATATGAAATGTACATATGTTCAAATACTTGCATTAGGCCTCAAAAATCATGCATAACTTGCATATCATATAACAACTTGCATATCAAACTTGCATAGCATAACTTGCATATCATGTGGCAACTTGCATATCAAACTTGCATAGCATAACTTGCATATCATATGACAACTTGCATATCAAACTTGCATAGCATAACTTGCATATCATGTGACAACTTGCATATCAAACTTGCATAGCATAACTTGCATATCATATGACAACTTACATATCAAACTTGCATAACAGAACTTGCATATCATATGACAACTTACATATCAAACTTGCATAACACAACTTGCATATCATACATTTAACTTTAAAGTTTAAGTATGAGAGTAGAATAGGGCTTACAATGCTTATGCGGACTCAAATGAGTATAGCAAATGTAAGAAAACCCTTATGCAACCAATTAAACCCCAAAATGCAAGCAAAATAGATCAAAACTCTCTCTTTATGATACAAAGATAAAAACTTGACTAGAATGCAAGCTAATGATGATCATACAAGTCTAAAAACACTTGTATGCATGGAAAATCTCATAAAAACTTGTTTAGGAATTTTATGAAGAGAGTGGAGGCCATGAGAGGATTGATTTTGCCATAGTTTATTTGCTAGAATGAATAATGATGATTTAGGGTAGGTTAGGGTCTTATTTATAGATTAGGCAAGTGATTTAGGCCATAGGATTAAACCCTAGTTCCAATCTCAGCCCTCAAAACCGAATCTGGCCCCCAAGCTCAACACAAACCCAAAATGGTGCACCAGGCTAGAAAGCCCGTCTGGGCCAAGTCGACAGCCCAGTCGACAGGGCTATCGACTTGGTCTAACCAAGTCGACTCCCAAGTCGACAGGGCTGTCGACTTAAGGTGTTCTGGCGGGATTTTTCCCACCTGGCCCAATTTTCCAAATTCAAGTTTGAATTTGAAATCTGTTTTTACCTTGGAATTTTCTGAAAACTTCGTTGGGCCTTAACCGGGTCATGCGGACTCCGATTTTCGAAAACTCGGACTCTATTTCGCGTATTTTTCCAAGACGAACGCAATGGCATAGCCCGTTTCCCTTGTTTCAGATTTTAGAATTAAATTCTGCCTCGATTTATGTTAAAACAGGTTATGGAAAATACGGGTTGTTACAAACCCACATCAATTCTATTTAAAACCCATTTCAAATCCAATTTATTCATTTAAAAATAAATGGGTTTTAATATTAGTTCAAAACTAGTTCATCTTGATAAAAATCTATTTTTATCTTTTCAAATGTGGAGTTTTTCATCCCAATTTTTCACAATTCATTTCTTATGATTATACGTGAATTATTACTATTTTTTAATAATTTTATCAAGGCCCGTACAGTCGATTTCCATCAACGGCCATCGAATTGCACTTACAGCGACCTTTTTCAAATTTGATTTGGTCGTATCTCCAAAACCAACCATTAGATTTCAAATTTCTAATATTCTTTAGAAATCTCCTTTCGATACGAACTCAACGGTTCCCGTTTTCGGAGAATCCGACGGTCGGATCTCCCGTAATGTCCGTTTGAAATAAATGGTCGAAATTCACGAACAGCCGCGGCGCGGCGCGTTCTATTCAGGCCATTATATTATATATATAATATATATAATATATATTTCATCGATTACTACTTAAAAATGAATTTTATAAGTAGTTTTGAATTCATTTCAAAAACAATTTCAACCTTTATTTCAAATTCAAATCAAAATTGAATTTCCTATTATGAATCCTTTTTACTTTCATTTCTATTTGATTTCAATTCAAATCGACTTTATTTCGATTCGAATTCATTTCGTTTTCTATTCAATTTGAATTCAAATTGGTTTTCTATTCAATTCAAATCAAATTCGTTATATATTCAATTGAAATCAAATTTGTTTTCTATTCAATTCATTTCGAAATCGTTTTATATTCAATTCATTTCGAAATCGTTTTATATTCAATTCATTTCGAAATCGTTATATATTCAACTCATTTCGAAATCATTTTATATTCAATTCATTTCGAAATCGCTTTATATTCAATTCATTTCGAAATCGTTTTATATTCAATTCATTTCGAAATCTTTTTATATTCAATTCATTTCGAAATCGTTTTATATTCAATTCATTTCGAAATCGTTTTATATTCAATTCATTTCGAAATCATCTTATATTCAATTCATTTCGAAATCGTTTTAATTCAATTCATTTCGAAATCGTTTTATATTCAGTTCATATTGGTTTTCTATTCGATTCATTTTGAATTCGTTTTATATTCAATTCATTTCGAAATTGTTTTATATTCAATTCATATTGGTTTTCTATTCGATTCATTTCGAAATCGTTTTATATTCAATTCATTTCGAAATCGTTTTATATTCAATTCATTTCAAAATTGTTTTATATTCAATTCATATTGGTTTTCTATTCGATTCATTTCGAAATCGTTTTATATTTGATTCATTTCGAAATCATTTTATATTCAATTCATTTCGAAATCGTTTTATATTCCATTCATTTCGAAATCATTTTATATTCAATTCATTTCGAAATCGTTTTATATTCAATTCATTTCGAAATCGTTTTATATTCAATTAATTTCGAAATGAGTAAAATCGATATAAATATCGTTCACTTCAAAATGGCGTCAATCTAATAACCACGGCTTCATGTATTTCTATTTTCAAATATTCAATTTCAAATATTTCTATTTTAAAATATTTCGTTCAACAAATGACTAATCTCAACGGATGAGTACTATCAACACATGAACCTTTATTTTATAATATTCTTTATTCTTCAAATTGGAATGAGGCCCGAACAATCACCATATAATGTTAATTATATGGATTCCATACCACACATGCATATAATAGCATTGAAAAATAATCAACCATCAACCAAAGTGCACTACACAGTATAAGCATCAAATATAGATATTTAACGCTTATAACAGCCTGTCAATCAATCGATCGACATATTTAATCAATCAGGATGAGTGAACTTCAAATTTCATCCTAACACCCGTGTGGGGTTTCAAACAATCAAACACAGATTTTATTTGTGCAGTTGGGCGATGTGTAAAATTTATCGACCCAATCAATATCCTTCAAATAGGTGTACATAAACAAACCGTCCGGTTTGTAAATGAATATTTTATTTATTCACATTCACTATATTCATATTCACGTTAAAAATTATATTTTTAATGATAAAACATTTTATTCAACCTATGAAAATAATCTATTCAGTTCATTTACAAAATAAAAATGATATTTTTATTTTTCTAACTTATTTTAGAAAATTTCGACGGCATAACGACACGATAGTAGAAAAGGGACAAGGCCTAGCCTTATCCCCGGTCCAGTGAAGGCCCACGCCATTCACACATCAATCAAATCCATTCCATTTCACCAAACAATTCAATTCAAACCAAATAATCTAACTAACGACACAACCAAACAAACAAGTCCATGGTCTGTGGACGATTGTGTCGGGTGCTACTAAACACCTTCTGCATCCTAGTATATATTTATAACTAGAAAAAGAGATTTTGAGTGAGGAGTTCTCACAGAAAGCTATCCCAACTTCACGACACTTCATTTAGAGAAATCTTCGTCGTTCTCGCCTTTCTCCACTTTCGTTGTCCGTAGCCACTACATAAATAAAAATCGAATTTTTACTTCGCTATTCAATATATAAAAATCGAATTTTTACTTCACTATTCAATAAATAAAAATCGAATTTTTACTTCGCTATTCAATATATAAAAATCGAATTTTTAATATCTATACTATATAAAGATCATATTTTTAATCCACTACATAAGTAAAAATCATGCCTTTCTCCATTTAAAAATATCGTCTTTCTTCCTTTAAAAATCTAATCTTTTCTATTTTAAAAATCTAATCTTTTCTATAAATTAAAAATCGAATTTTTATCCTTTCTTCTATATAAAAATTCGAACTTTACTCTTTATAAAAATTCAATCTTTCATATGATTTCCTCCGTATAAAATCGATTTTTTTTATACACTAGAAACAAATAAATAAATAAAAACAAATTAAAACGTACCGGCTATTTTGGGGGCAGAGATGGCGGTCCTCCGGTGCTGTGGTGGCTCGATTTGGGTCACAAAGCATTAGGGGGTTCGCGGTTCCAGGGTTTTTCGAGGGAGGGGCGGAGAGGAATGGCTAGCATGGTCGGAGTGGGTGCCAGGGTGGGCGCGCCGGCGAGGGAGGTCCGGATGGCGGGGGAAGACGCGGGGTTTATGGTTTAGGGGGTCTCGTTCGTGCTTGGGCTGGAGATGGACGGAGGGAAAGGAGGAGCGAAGGGGGAAGGAGGGGAGGCGAGCTCCATCGGAGGGTGGGCGTTGGCCGCCGCGGTGGTGGATGCGACGAAGGGGGTGGGCAGCGGTTTCCTCGATCCGTTTTCTTTTCTTGTTTTTAATTTTGAATAATTTTGACCGGGGGGGGGGGGGGGGGGTGGGCAGAAAGAATATAGAGAGGGAAAAGGGGGGCTTTTATTTTATTATTTTAATTGCAAAAAGTTGACTTTCACATACGACCTCTAAACGAGGCCCACAGTCTGTCGTCCATAGCGTTTTACCCCCATTCCGAACACAATGGGATATGTTTCGTAGGCTGATTAGATCGTAACAATCAGTTTCCGTTAAAATCAACATATAACTCTATATATTAAATTTGAACGCGTATTTCAATTTACGGGGGTCACATACGAACTCTAAAAATTCCATAAAAATATTTTCTAGCTTCGTATTGACGATACGGTCCTAACAAAACTAGTTTCGTCGAATTCTGAGGCCGTTTGAAAAATGGCCATTTTCAAGTCGATTGAAATCAACTAAAACTGGTCAAACGCGTTTTCCTTCGCCACACTCACATATTGATTTGAAAAATTATGAAATCTGAAACCTAGCAATAATTTGACACTGCGGATCCAACAAAAGTGGTTTCGTCGAAATCCGAGGTCGTTTGCAAAATGTCTATTTTTTAGGGTTTGAATTCCATAGCGACTATTCAGAATTTTCAAATGGACATATCTTTTGATTCCCGCTATGAAATATCAATTTTTCAGATTTGTTGGAAAGATATTCTCAATTAGATTCCATTATTTTTGGTTTCACTAAAATCCGGATTGTTTTGCACCCGGTACATTCAATTGAAGTTTGAAATCGAATTATCGAACTACCGCGCCATTTTCAATTCTATTTATAATTGTATAAAAATATTTATATTCTAACGACGACGTATATAATACATATCTGGAATTCTATTCAAAAAAAATTTTCTCGTCTATATTATTTAAAATAATCTATTTTAAATATTCGAAATTCGCTAAAATTGCCAAAATAAAAATTTTAAACTGGCTCGCTTTTCCGGGTTATTACAATTTCCGTCATAATTGCATTTTCCGTTCATGGCGTTTTCGCATGAGTTTCTGGAGATCATCGAGGTTATCGCAAAAGTTGCTTGTGCAAGTGCAGGGTCGTTCTGAAATAGCTGAGCCTTATTTGAGATTCATTTCAGTTATGTTGTTGGAAAGCTGCAGGATTCACAGCTGAACCATCAGGATTAAATCTTATGTAAGCCACCTTTTCTCATCATGAGTTAAATTTATATAATCCATGCTTCAATGAGCCATTTGCAATTACACGTATGGACAATAAAAGATAAAGCTTAATAAGTACACGAAGATAATAATTTTTAAATTTGAAGCAAATTTATCTTTAAACTTGAATCTCCAATCCCATTGTTATGCTAATATCATTGCTTCAACCATGTTTCTGAAGCAATTATGATTTGACTAATATAAACTTAATCATACAATATTTACCATGATTTTCCATATTGTTTTAACTGGTTCATGTTTCACAAAATGTAGGTGCTAAAGATTATAGGACAACTAGTAATAGAAAACTTATTCAAACAAATGATGGTTATAAAGATTTTACGTAATTTAGCTACAAAATGTTAAAATTTATTGATAGCATATCAGGGTAAAGTAAGGTTGTGATCGATGTGATTAGATACTGTCATTAAATTGATGGAGCTTTCTTACTCTCATGTGTCACTAAAGCACCATAAAGCAAAAAACAGAAACAAATGAAGTATGCAGCATATGGAGGTTGGGCCTTTAAATAGCTTTCTGGAGTCAAGGAGAGCGGTAAATAAAATCAGACATAGCAAACGGCCGGTATAGAAAAAACATGTTACAAGTGCTTGATATAAAAAAAATGTACGTCGTTAAGATAAAAAAAATGGTCCAATCATATTCAGATGTCCTTCCGAATGTAAAAATTATCCAAACCATAATCCAGCATTACAGGGGACATCGGCAACAACATTACTGCATAATTAAATTTGGATCTAGCAGTCTTAAAATGGAATCAAACATGATAGTCATTATAGGCAGAATGGATTATATACTATTGAATGGGAATATGTTACAATTATGGTGGAAAGAAATCCATAGCTTGCAATTAAAAAAACAAAAACATGGTTTTCAGTAGTTGGACATTAGGGAAGTATGTCGATGACAATCATGAAATAGAGAAAATGCCTTATTCACTATGTCTACAATGATGTGAGCGAACAACATTGGTCAAACAGAATAACAGTAAAATAACGTCTCTACATTTTAGCAAGTAGACTGTTCTTCCTGTGTAAACTGTAGTCTAACATCAAGTTTAATACCTGGGGTCGTGTAAAAATTATGGAACGTACATTTCTTTTAGCCATTCGGAGATATCTTCTAGTTAAACTGAAAATAAAGACTAACCGGGGTCAGTTCTTTGTTATATGAATCAATAAATAGCTCAATAAAAATATAAACTTAAGTCTGAACATAATTGTTTTTGGCATAACCTCGGAATATAAAATATTTCAGGTCTACAGTCTAAAGTATACTTTGAAAATAATAAATTAAACTGAAAAAAAGACTAACTGACTTCAATTCTTTGTTATTTGCGTCAATGAATAGCTCAATAAAAGCATAAACTTAGGTCTAAAAATAAATTTTGGGATTAAACTGGGAATAAAAAATATTTCAGGTCTGTAGTCCAAAGACTCTAAACCATACTTTGAACATATGCAACAAAATTATACTTTAGACCCCATGTATTATACCATGAAACAAACTACATAGTTATGGTATCATCATTATAGGGTAGATTTATATACATTCCTATGCAACATTTAAAAAGCATGATAGTGTGCCTTTACATTTCTTTAGTAAACTGACGTTTCCCAATTTTAATTTTCTTTCAATAACAATAAGAGTCGAAGTCAGCCTTTCGTCAAAGCTATGTGTTTTTACTCTTTTAAGTAATAAAAACACATCTAAAATACTTGATGCTTGACGACTGACCATAAATTATTAGTTGGAGTTGCCTTAACCAAAATGAAATGTAGATATAGTACCTCGACAATCAGTATATGCCTTTCGGTTCTAAAAGTTTCGACAATCAAGTAATTGTAACAACCTCTACAGCTCATACAGAAGCAGCTACTCTCATCCTATATGTTATGAAAATGGGCCAAACACCTAAAAGAAAAGAGGAAAAAACCCAAAGTTTTATGACGTGCATATATTATACTTCAATCAAATCAAACAAATTATGATTAACAGATCTATACCTTCTGTTGTTTGTATGGGTAGTGAAGCAGCTGCCCGTGGCTCTAGCAAACTGTTTGTAAATTTCATGCGTTATTATATTTAATGCAAGCATGTAATCCTAAGCAAAAAATAGATTATGTATCAAAGTTTGCCACATACTCGTAACTATAGATCAAAGCAGAGAATATGGATAAGATATTCAATGAAATCATCTTATTTCACAACCAACTCTATACAAAATATTTGTGCAGATTAATGGAAGGCAGAGAGGCAGAGAAAATTCCCACTGTGTGTATGTTCCGAAGGTCTTATTGTGGGAAAAAGGAAACACGGAAGTTGAATTTACATTGTACTGATACTAAACAAAACATATATTAGATTCATTTTTGGGCAAGCAATAATAATAGTACACCATAATAATTGTATTTGAAGAATAACCATTTTAAGCTTCAGTTATTTGCTTTCGAATATAATGCTTGCAAACATTTTGAATATAATGAGAATCAAGTTCATCCTCTAAAAAGGATTTTCTGAAAAGTTTACGCGATTATGCAAGTATTACCTATGAAAGCTTAGTCAATTCTTTGGAATACATAAGAAGAACACAGTAGAATTTTAGGTTTTACTGAGAAGCAGTATAATAATATAATCCAATGAGTTTCATCGATTGTCCATTCAGAATTTAATGGAAAGAATTCTAATTTATCATAGACAAAAAACAGAAAAGGATATTGAGATGACCCTACAAACTATAAAATTCATCTGCCATCAACTGCTGCAATTGGCCCTTGAATGTTTTCGGCAAAAATAACAAACTCATCAGAAACCTCGATGCAACAATATTGAAACATATGAAAAAGAGAAGAAATATATGAGAAGGACGTATTGAACGTTGTCTACCATTGAGAACAAACTCAACCAATCTTTAACATACAAAAGAACAAACTAATACAGCTTAATTACCAATATCGATTGAAAATTATTTCCACTGTTGTTAAGTCAAGCGATATAACTAACTGTAACGATATAAAATTAAAAACTTATAGTCGAAACGATTTAATCAACAAAATAATACATTAAAATGATGCTTCCTGTCAGAAGATGACTCAAAAGCATTAACGACAGGTTCTAAGAAAATAAGTAATATATGATAACCTGAGGATTGTTTGAACTGAAGAGATCCGAAGTCAGGAATTGTATACTTGACATGGTGGCAGGAGATATAGTCGCAAATTTGATGCATATCTGATAGCATGACTGGTGCCAGATTTGTCGATTTGGTCGATTCATCTCAGATCTAGAGCCTGCGTGCCTTCCTTCCGTTGTTGACACGATGTTTTAGCAGTAGTTTAGTAGGGAAGAAAATATCGGCATTAGAAATGGTGAAAACCGAGAACCGTTGAAGAAAATGGGGGAGAAAATGGAGAGCGTGTTGAAATTTAGTCGTGGTCAGAACGTGGAAAGGGGAAATGACCCATACGCCCTCTTTTTTCTTTGTTTCTGTAATTGTTTTGAAGGAACTGACTGGGTTGATTGGGAAGACCTAAAAAGCTTCACCACCCTCAAAACATTTCCTTTGTTAGTAGAGATAATATATATAATATATACTTCATCAATTCCCTTTTAAAACGTATTTTATAAATCGTTTTAAATTCGTTTTCAAAACGATTTCAACTTCATATTCAATTTCAAATCAAAATTGAATATTCCGTATCATCGATATATAAATGATAATACTTTCAAAACATAAGATTTTGAAATCAATTCCTTTTCGATATTCATTATAAAAATGAATAAAATCGATATAAATACCGTTCACGTCAAAATGGCGTTAATCTAATCAACACGGCTTTATATATTAAAATATATTTGTGTCCATCCCAAATCGGACATCAAAATCAATGTTTGATCCTTTTACTGAATATTATTTGAAAATATTCGTTATTTTAAAATAATCGTTATTTTAAAATATTCATTCTTTCTGAACTGGAATCAGACATAGTCAATTACCACATAATGTGATTATATGGATTTTCACACAACATATGTGTATAACAACAATGAAAACAACAACCCATCATCCAGAGTGCATTCTACATGGCATAAGCATCAAATATAAATATTCGACGCTTATAACAGCCTGTCAATCAATCGATCGACATACAACTAATTATTGGGATTAGTGTATGTCCAATTTCATCCCATTACCCATGTGGGGTTTTCAAATAACAAACACAGATTTATTTGTGCAGTTGGGCAATGTGTAAAATTTATCGTCCCAATCAATATCATTCAAATGTGTGTACATAAACAAATCGTCCGACTTGTTTATGAGTATTTATTTTATATACACGTTAAAAATTATATTTTTAACTATAAAATATTTATTCATTCCACATCACACAATCAATTTTCACAACACAACAATTAAACAAACAAGTCGTCCATGGTCTGTGGACGACGGGTGTCTGGTGCTGCTAAACACCGCCTTCATCCTAGTATATATATTAACTAGAAAAATAAATTAAAAGTGAGAAGTTCTCACCTTTGGGTTCCAATCCGCCGTGTTTTACTTATGGACTTCTGAACCGTTTGGATTTGTTTGAGATTCCAATGCAGTCTTTACCACGCAGTTCATAATAAAAATAATTTTTTTATTGCTTCATTCTGATAAATAAAAATCATATTTTTATTCTTTCTACTTCATATATTTTTACTTTGCTACATATATGATAAAAATCACAATTTTATATTGTCACTTCATATATAAAAATCGTATTTTTATCCTATCGCTACATATATAAAGATCAGATTTTCATTATCTATATAATATAAAAATCATCTTTTTATTATTCCTATAATATAAAAATCATATTTTTTATTCTCCCTATAATATAAAAATCATATTTTTTTATTTCACTTCTCATATGATAAAAATCACATTTTTATCGCTTCTTCACATAGATAAAAAAATCATAACTTTATCCCTTCGTTTGCCTTATAAAAATCACAACTTTCAAGCGATAAAAATCAAATCTGTTTCAGTTTTAAACGGAAAAAAAATCAGTTTTTAAACTTAACCAAAATCAGTTTTTAAAATAAACTAAAATCAGTTTTTAAAATAAATTAAAATCAGTTTTTAAAATAAATTAAAATCAGCTTTTTAAAATAAATTAAAAGAAAAAAACTTACTGTCAAATGAAGGAGGAAGGCCGGGGGAGTGCACGCGGTTGTTGGCGGTGGTCGGAAGGGGGCGGGTTTGTCGCGTGGCACGGCGCTGGCGCTGGGGGAAGTCCACGGCAAGAGGCTTCTCGGGTTTGGGGCCTTCTGCGATTTGGGGGGAACGGTTTGGTGTCCACTGAGGAGAGTGAGAGGTCGCGGAGGGGGGAGGAGGTGGAAAAAGGGGCGGCGGCGTCAACAGCACGGGGGGGGGGGCTGAACGGGGCAGCGTTGGGGCTATCGCGCGAGGGCACGAGGGCGTCTCTCTCTCTCTCTGTTTTTAATTTGATCTGCCGGGTTTGACTTTTGATTTGGGGGAGGGAGAGTATAAGGGGGAAGAGAAGTTCATTATTAATTTATTATTTATTTTAAATTTTAAATTCCATATATCAACTTTTTATTTCGAACTCTTAATCGAACCCACCGACTGTCATCCGTAGCTAATTACCCCCATTCCGAACATAATGGGATATGCATCATAAGCCAATTCAATGGTTATGATCAGTTTTCATCAAAATTAAAATATAACTCAGTATATATATTAAATTTGAACGTACATTTTAATTTACCGGGGCCACATACTAATTCTAAAAATTATAGAAAAATATTTTCTAGCTTTATATTGACGATACGGTCCTAACAAAACCAATTTCGTCAAATTCTGAGACCGTTTGAAAAATGGCCATTTTCCAGTTGATTAAAATCAACTAAAACTGACCAAACGCGTTTTCCTTTACCACGCTCACATATTGATTCAGAAAATTATGAATTTTGAAACCTAGCAATAACTTGACATCACGGATCCAACAAAAGTGGTTTCGTTGAAAACGAAGGTTGTTTGCAAAATTTCCATTTCTAAGGGCTATATTTTCCATAGCAACTATTCTGAAATTTCTACTGGGCATGACTTTTTATCCCTGCTATGAAATTTTGAATTTTCATATTCGTTGGAATGATATACTCAAATAGATTCTAATATTTTTGGTTTCGCTTAAATCCGGTTTATTTTGAATCCTATACATTCATTTGAAATTTGAAATCGAATTTTCGAACTACTGCGCCATTTCCGATTCCTTTTATAATTAAAAATAAATATTTATATTCTACCGACGATATATATAAATATATACATTCTATTTCTATTCAAAATAAATTTCTCGTCATTATTATTCAAAATAACTCATTTTAAATATTCAAAATTCATTAAAATTGCAAAAATAAAATATTTAAATTGGCTCAGATTTCCGTGTTGTTACAATCTCCCCCACTTAAAACTTTTCGTCCCTGAAAAGGAACGAAGCTGAAAGTTGTTTAAAAAATCAACTCAACTTCCATTATTTTAATTACGACTTAAGTCCTTCAACTTTTAAGTTTCTAAGAACATTTCAAATTTTTCAACAATTTGGCTAACACACTAAATTTTCGAAAAATTTCGCCCTAAAATCCCCTGCACCCGGAGCATCGGGATATTTCAAACAGCCTCCCATGGCCCTCACCAATCCAAAAGAAAAATAAAACGCCAAGTGGCTAGCAAATCGGCTCATAAAATCATCAAAAACCCAAGAAATACAATAAACACGTACCTATTTGTCGGGCATACAATTTTATTCCTCTTCGCTAGCCTCCTTGCTATAACCTGTTCACCCATATATATGTACATGCACGCATTTCCAAATAATTTTCAATACAATTCAATATTTGATATAATTTGGCCTAAATGGTTAAAAATATCAAACCAATAATCAAACAACAATCAATCAATTAGTGACTTAATGTTTTAAATTCATAGTTTTGATATATATATACGGAAAATCATGTTTTTGATGCCAAGTCACAACAATATATTCTAACTATATTTTGGTTCTCATATCAGTCAATTGTAAATATATAGATATCACAATTTCGAAACATGAACACAAGTGCTGATGATGACATGCCATCATCAGAACCATCTCTAGACGACTAGAATGTGATTCTATATCTACCCAGTACATTAAAACTTTGAATACCCATGGATTAGACGTGTACGCAAAATCTTTATATATTGGAGTGTCCAAATTCAATGCAAATAAATATTCAAATACGTTGAATAAGGTTTAAAATTTCAAACAAAAATTGTTTTTTTTTTTAAAACATCACTCTTCAGACTCGTTCTAGGATACTACTGATCCTATCTCTAACGAGTCATTCTCATTGGATACTACTAATCCAATCTCTGATGAATTCTTTCATATGGTTCTAATGTGTCTTGTTCTCGAGCTTTGTAAACCAAAGCTCTGATACCACGATGAAACGACCTGAAATCCCCCTTATGGGAAATCACGGATTGAGTTGAGAACAAGCCACATCGGAGCACAAATAGAAGAACATTTCATTGTTTATTACAACAATCATCAAAATACAAGAATATACATAGTATGAATAAATATTACACATCATAAAATATCAGAGATTACAATACATTACATAGCAGCGGAAAATTAATAAAAAACACAACTGAAAGTAATACACGGAAACAGAGCTTTCCAGATATCATTCCAGCTGTAAACCAGGATCTTGTGAATATAAATCTGCAAAACCAAAACTACTAGCTGCCCATGTGGAAAATAAGGGCACCGAGAGTTTAGGTTAAAATAATAAATTACAGATCAGTCATGTGACTCGTGTGAGAACTAAAACAGTTATTAATCTTTATTTTAATGTTAGTTAAATCAAGGGACCACGCCGTATAACATGGAACGGGTTTTCTCCAAAGAATACCAGTGCATAAAACAACAGCGCAATGCTAAATAAAGAACAATGAAGCTATTATCAGACCCAGATCCCATCACACAATGCAACACAAGCCGGAGGATAGGGTTTTACCTTATAATAGCCAAATATGCTTGGTACGTGAAATTTCATCTTTTATTATTACTATAAGTGTATAGTGTCTAAACAATTTCAATCATAAGTATTAATCATAGACGGCACGGGTACCATATATCATGTCGCCAACACTAGGCTCTACAATCAAAACCGCAAACGTCACGTATTGGTAGTTTGATTTCCCCCTATGAACCGAGGCAAAAGATAGTCCTCAACGATTCGAGACTGTCTAGCCCGACCCTCAGGATCAGAGCTCGAGTGACCCTTTTATCATCAGGGCCGGTCCACCGATGTGGATTAAAATGCCTGTGTTTTATATAACGGTGTTGTATACACAATTATATGATTTTTGTTTGATGATAACAACCAAATAAATATTATTTTAATGTGTTTGATATTGTACTGTTATTATACGTCACAGACTGGAATATAATATTTATATTTAAATGAAATACGACTGTACAGAAATTTAAATATTCACACAGTATTTTATTTAAATATAATATTTTATTTCACTATCAAAACAGTACAAATTTATAAACTCCATTGTTTATACATTTCTCTTATATTCACTGATATTCACTACATCACAATACATTCACATACTCATTTACAGATTTTTTTCTTATACAAACACTTATACACTTTTACTGACACTGTCTTCTGTCTTTCATCTTCGGTCTTCACAGCTTACAAGTCAGTCCAGTCTTCATACAGTCAGTCTCCACGGTACTTCACTGTCAGTGCAGTCATCATCTGCATACCTGTCATATACAGATACACACACACTGCAATAGAATTTAGACTGAATATATGCGAATATAAATTTAATTTTTGAAATTTTATTTCCTCAGTTTTCTGGTGTGTTTCTCATCATTTTTCTGACTTGATCTAATTTGTTAATCCGACTGTGTCTAGACAGTATATATATAGTACATGGAGAGGAAAATTTTTCTGACGGATGCAAATACACACGTGTATAAATACACGTGTGCACTGCCTCGCCAAATCAGTGTATACAGCTGTGGAGCAGTCACATGGACCTAGCTCGACACATTGCACAACTCAACACATTTCAAGACAGTGATGCTATCAACAAAAATGGCAAAGCATGTATGTTCAAATTTTTAACAAAGTCAACAAAGCATGATTCAAGAAAGCAAATTGTAAATACCACATGAAAACAGCAAAGTCAAATATGACATGACAAAGAGGTGCAACAAAGAAGTAATCAGTAAAAGTCGATCTCATATAAGTGAAATGCTAATGAATTTAGCACGACAGCAAAAGCAAATGGCCGAGAAAAAATCAAAGTTGACATGGCAGAATACACAACACACAATCAAGACTGGAGCATACATGGCATGTACACAGCAGTCAACAGTGACACACATCAAAAAGAAATGGACACAATTGTGTACAAGTTTTTAGTGCAGCATGGGTTCTAGGAGCACAAACAGCAAGTTCAAGTATGGAGTCAAGCAAAATCAACAAGTGTGTAGGAAAGAATTTAAAGCAGGTTTCAGCAATGGTCAAATTAGCATTTTTATATGTGCATGCAAGAATAAAGTTTCTGCTGTGTACACAAATGTTTCATGGTACAACAATGTAGTGCAAGACAACATACTAAATCAGGTTTCAAGTAACCACAGTGGAACACAATATGGTGATGTATATATGACAAGAACAGGCAGTTCAAGTACAAAAAGTGGTCAAGACATAACAAGTTTCAAGTGCAGCAAGTGGTCGAACAAATCAGTTTGTGTTCAAGACCATACAGTGATGTTCATGCTCAAGGTAAATAAATACAGGGGTGCACTTTCATGTATGTATCTCATTTTATGTGGTCGATCCAGTCGAGTTCAAGCAAGTTTCAAAATACTCAAGTGACAAAATTGAGTGGCATGTACAATGCATACACAACTAAGCATAAATGGACAAGGATGCAAAAATGAGTCAGTAAATACATGGTGATTTTGTTTCATGCACACAAATCAGTGAAGTTCAAACCAGACCAGCCAAATGACAAGCATACAAGATATGGATGGAGTAAAGTCTTTATTTCAGAATGGCTCAACCCAGACAACAAGTTCACAACAACCACATGGGCAAGACAAATATGGACATAAAGCAAATGGTAAAATTCACTGTCTCAATAACATGGAGAAAGATTTATGCTTACGAAAATTAGATAAATGTTTTTGGGCAAAAATGTATATCAGAGAAAAGTGGCACGTGAAGTTTGGACAAAAGCAATTCAATTTGTCTACAAAAGTGATATGCATGCATCTGAAAGTAATTAAGGGAAATCTGTATTGATTGCATGATTTAATCCTTGCAAGTTTATTTTACAGTGAAAGCAAGAAAACATGGAAAGAATTTAGTCTTGCCAATAATCCCATTCAATTTTTAATCAAAGTGCTTTCAGAACAATTCCAGGCAAGTAAATAAAGAATAAATTTGGGAAGAAAGTTTTTCTGCAAATTAATCCTTTATTTCAAGAACCAAAAATGACATAAATCAGTTTTGAATTGCAAACGGATTTTTCAATATATATTCGGCAAGATTTTATCACAATTGATCACAAATTCACGGCTCTAATTGAGAGCAATCAAAAAGGGGCCACAAACTTTCAATCAAGAAATTCACATAGAGAAATTAAAGCATATTTTATCAAGAGTTTGTCAAAAATAGAAATCACGCATGGGATAAATTGCATCAAACAAGGTTTCTAGCAAGAATTGCAAAAGGCCGAGGAAACAAAAAGGAAATTTCACATCTTAAATCACGCAAGTAAATCAAAGCAGCAAAAGGGGCAACACAAAATCTGGCCAAGTCATTTATGAAATCAGAGTTTTCCTAGGGTTAATTCTACCGTATGAATACACGCACATCATCATAGGCAAGAATGATCGAAACCCACAAAAATCAATTCAAGTAATTTTTTTTAAAGCACGAAATTTCAGAAAACTCACGAGTTTCGGTCAGAAGCCCGTCCACAAATCAATCGAAGAACAGGAGCAACGACGCCATCGAGAAACAGAGATCATCTTCCAGAATACATCATCATCTGCAATCGATTTGGGGACGACGATTTCATTGAAACCCTAAATTACTTTCGTTTGGCCGCCATATTTTTTCTTCAGAGCAAAAGGGAGTTCGGGTTGAACAAATATGAAAGGGGGCCGGTCACTTTGTTATGGACTAAGCCTATTATGTCTTAAGGGCTAGGGTTTCTTTTTGTTTTAGTTTTATTGTTTATTTGTTTTTCATTTTGCATTGTTTTAATTTGTCTTCTGAAAACAATTCTGAACAGCTCTAGAATCTGTAAAATCTAGGGGGAATCAATCAGGGTGCTGACTGATAGTTGACATAGTCTGTAAAATTTTGGGTTACTGATTACGGGGTAGTAAACAGGGAAATCTGATCGAGTGGATATCAATCAGTCTAAGGTTTTGAGCGTAGGGTTAGAATAGGAGCAGGGTTTGCAAGTGTACATGGTCTTGTATGCGGGATCTGTTCTATCACCTAGTAGAAACCATAGAAATGCAGCAGTAGGCAGGGTTTTGCCGAAGCTGTGTATATCTGTGTGTGATTTACTTTCTGCATTCCTGTTTCAGTTATATTAGTGTGAAAACCCTCAACTTCCCTGTAAAGGAAAGCGTCGGATAGTTTGAGAACAAACCACAACAGAACGCATACAGAAGAACATTTCATTGTATATTACAACAATGCATCAGATTACAAGAATATACAGAGTATAAATGAATATTACACAGAAATATCAGAGATTTAAATTACATTTAAATACATCGCAGCGGAAAATAATACAATACACAACTAGAAGTAGATATACGGATACAAAGCTTTCCGGATATCGTTCCAGCTGTAAACCAGGATCCTGTGAATATAAATCTGCAAAACCAAAACTACTAGCTGCCCGTGTCAAAATAAGGGCACCCAGAGATTAGGTTAAAACAATAAGCTCCAGGTCAGTCATGGGACTGGTGTGAGAACTAAAACAGTTATTTATCTTTATTTTAAAGTTAGGTAAATCAAGGGGCCACGCCGTATAACACGGAACGGGTTTCCTCCCAAGAATACCAGTGCATAAAACAAACAACGCAATGCTAGATAAAGAAAAATGAAGTTGTTATAAGACCCAGGTCCTATCACACAATGCAACGCAAGCTGGGGGATAGGGTTTTCCCTTATAACAGCCAAAGAATGCTTGATACGTTTAAAACAAATCATTTGATACTACTATAAGTGCATAGTGTATAAAACAACATCAAATCATAAGTATCAATCATAGGCGACATGGGTACCATATATCATGTCGCCATATATAGGTTTACAAATAAAACCGCAAATGTCACGTATTTGGAAATTGGATTTCCATCTATGAACCGAGGCAAAAGATAGTCCTCAACCGATTCGAGACGCTCTAGCCCGCCCCTCAGGACCCAGACTCAGGTGGGCCCTTGGATCCTCAGGGTCGGTCCACCGATGTGGATTAAAATGCCTGAACATGCGTTTCCCTGCCTTTTGGGGCGTAAATGAGCCAACTAATTGACTCCATCGGTTCGAGAACGACCGATCAATCCGAGGCGCCTCGCAACAGCAACCACCACATAAGTCAAACTCGTCAGGGCGTGTAAAACAACTGACGCCACTTTTAAGCTAGAAAGAAACGCATGCCCTCCCTGACGTCCTCTCCCGTTTTTGGTTCATACCGGGTGTGAAACACGGGAAGTAAACGTTACACAAAGCTACGCCACAAAGGCCTTGCTTTGATCATCACCACAAGACTTTGCTTTTCAACAGAAGCCTCGATCAATTGCCACTTAGGCATGCCACACAGGCAATTCACTCCATGCGTTTGATATCCATCAATATATAACCCCTGAGCTCGTGCGTCTCAGAGAAGGGCGTTAAGCAAGAGAATAAATTCTCCGCCGCCAAACAGATATATATTTAATAGAAATCAAACACACAGACAAAAATCCAATGTCAGACACACAGTCCATTTACAAGTCCGTTCTGGGGCTGAACGAAACCGGAGGCACCTAGTACCCCGCATATCCATCGATCTCCAAGTACGTCTGGACGATCACCAACTGTTTCCATCTTCTTGGGTGTACAGCCCAATCAAGATCATCAGTAATTATCCAAACGACATGAAGACCTCCGGTCTTCGACCATCGTCTTCATCTTCGACTTATCGTCGTATCAGTTATTCAAAATGGGATAAATCCGGTCTTTCCGAATAACTCGCGTATATTTTAAATAAGTGTTACACAAACACAACATACGCCTCATTCCAATTCATCAGTCACTAACCGTAAATTAATCAAGAGAATAATTCCCCAAATATTAACCCCGAAGGCCGAAACCGACATCAGATCAATATCCAGAAAACCATTCTGCTTAGCTAACCGACAGTTAGTTTCTAAATTTCACATTCATAGGGAAAGGTTCCCATTAATTTTATCCAAGACAAATTTCTTGAATTTATTCTTTAATCTACTTTTGAATATCAATTCAAACTAGTCGGGATTAGCGAACCTTACCGAAGTAATCATTTGTTTTAATTTCCCAATCCCAACTTATTCATCCCATGAAGTAAAACTGGTTATACTTCATATCTAACACCACGGTGTTATCGGTAAATTCAATTACCATTTCGCGTTCAAATCTAATTAAAGATTTAACTATCGCCTGGAGCAAAACTGGTGATACTCCATTTCGATTATTTCAATCTAATTAAAGATTCATTAAAACTCCACTTAGTTTTAATCTGTGACTGGTTTAAAGAATCAGTGTCACTTAAAACACGGTTCACGATAAACCCAAAATCACATCACATTTCAATCAGTCCCTAATTGTAAATCAGCAAGTGAGCAATTCTCTAAGTATTAATCCCGAAGGCCGAAACCAACATCAGATCAATACTTCGGAAACTATTCAACTTAACTAATCTCCAGTTAGTTTCTGATTTTCTTAACTCCTTTAGGTCTAAGAACTGTATTATTGAAGATACCGTTCACGACAACCCAAAATCACATTTCATTGATGATCGGGTTAAAGAACGAGTGTTATTTAAAACACTATCCACGATAAACCCAAAAATCAACATTAATTCAATTCCAATTAAACATTATTTAATTGGTACACTTCATTAAATATAAATAAAAAGATTTAATCTTTTCTCCACTGGGTTCAAGAACAGTGTTAATGAAGACACCATTCACGACAAACCCAAATCACATTTGATATTCAATATAAGGCTCTAAATAGAAAATATATCGGCTTACATTCAATATCAAATTCTACGATTAACAAATGTCATATTGGAAATAACGATATAAATATATATCTTTCAAATTTCCATAACAACATCTGTATAATCACGAATTCCAACATCGAAATATTCCGAAGACAATTTCGATTCAAATCCACTCCAATGCAATCATTGAAAATTCTGGTTATTTTTAAAACCCTTTTCAAATTCAATTTATTTATTTAAAAATAAATAGAATTATATTTCTAGTTCAAAACTAGTTCATTTCGATAAAAATCTATTTTTATCTTTTCAAATATGGAGTTTTTCATCCCAAATCTTCACAAATCATTTCTTATGATTCTACACAAATTATTACTATTTTTAATAATTTTATCAAGGCCCGTACAGTCGATTTCCATCAATGGCCATCGAACTGCACTTACAACGACCTTTTCCAAATTTGATTTGGACGTAACTCCAAATCCAACCGTTAGATTTTGAATTTCTAGTATTCGTTAGAAAGCTCTTTTCGATACGAACCCAACGGTTCTGGTTTTAGGAGAATCCGACTGTCGGATCTCCCGTAATGTTCGTTTGAAATAAATGGTCGAAATTTACGAACTGCCGCGGCGCGGCGCGTTCTATTCAGGCCATTATATTATATATATAATATATATATAATATATTTCGTCAATTTCTATTTAAAACGAATTATATAAATAGTTTTAAATTCGTTTCAAAAGCAATTTCAACTTCCATTTCAATTCAAATCAAAATTGAATTCTTCTTTATAAATTCGTTTTAAAATTCATTTCTATTCAATTCAAATTTCAATTCAATTTGAATTCATTTCGATTCGCTTTCAATTCAATTTGAATTCGTTTTTAATTCATTTCATTTCGAAATCGCTTTCAATTCATTTCATTTCGAAATCGTTTTCAATTCATTTCATTTCGAAATCGTTTAAAATCGATATAAATATCGTTCACGTCAAAATGGCGTCAATCTAATCAACACGGCTTCATAAATTTCTCTTTTCAAATATTCTATTTCAAATATTTCTTTTTCAAAATAGTTGCTATTATCAAAATATTTCGTTCAACACATGACCAATCTCAATGGATGAGTACTGTCAACACATGAACCTTTATTTTATATTATAAAGATGTAAATTTTATTACTAAAATATTTCGTTCAACACATGACCAATCTCAATGGATGAAACTGTCAACACATGAACCTTTATTTTATATTATTCTTTATTTTCTAAATTGGAATGAGGCCCAATCAATTACCATATAAAGTTAATTATATGGATTTCATAACACATGTATATAATAGCAATGAAAAATAATCAACCATCAACCAAAGTGCACTACACTGTATAAGCATCAAATATAGATATCTAACGCTTATAACAGCCTGTCAATCAATCGATCGACATATTTAATCAATCAGGATGAGTGAACTTCAAATTTCATCCCAACACCCGTGTGGGGTTTCAAACAATCAAAAACAGATTTTATTTGTGCAGTTGGGCGATGTGTAAAATTTATCGACCCAATCAATGTCCTTCAAATAGGTGTACATAAACAAACCGTCTGGTTTGTAGATGAATATTTATTTATTCATATTCACGTTAAAAATTATATTTTTAACGATAAAACATTTTATTTCAACATATGAATTTCTATTCAGTTCATTCTTTAAATAAAATGATATTTTTATTTATCAAACATCTTTTAGAAAATTTCGGCGGCATAACGGCACGATACTAGAAACGGGACGAGGCCTAGCCTTATCCCCGGTCTAGTGAAGGCCCACGCCATTCACACATCAATCAAATCAATTTATTTCACCAACCAATTCAATTTCAAATCAAATCATCTAACTAATCTATGCAACCAAACAAACAAGTCCATGGTCTGTGGACGATTGTGTCGGGTGCTACTAAGCACCGTCTGCATCCTAGTATATATATATAACTAGAAAAAGAAATTGAAAGGTGAGAAATTCTCACAAATAACTATCCAATCATCTTGACTCTTCTTTGATAGAAATCTTCAACGTTATTGCATTCTTGTCATCTTCGTTGCTGTAGCCACTACATATGTAAAAATCGAATTTTTACTTCGCTATTCAATATATAAAAAACGAATTTTTACTTCGCTATTCAATATATAAAAATTGAATTTTTACTTCGATGTTCAATATATAAAAATCACATTTTTACTGCGATGTTCAATATATAAAAATCACATTTTTACTTCGATGTTCAATATATAAAAATCACATTTTTACTTCGATGTTGAATATATAAAAATCACATTTTTACTTCGATGTTCAATATATAAAAATCACATTTTTACTTCGCAAGGATTTCGCCTTTTCCCATTCAAAAATCTAATTTTTCCTATTTTAAAAATATGATCTTTTCCATTTTAAAAATATGATCTTTTCCATTTTAAAAATTCAATCTTTTCTAAAAACTCAATCTTTTCCACTTTAAAAAATCAATCTTTTCCATTTTAAAAATTCAATCTTTTCCATTTTAAAAATTCAATCTTTTCCATTTTCAAAATTCCTAAATCCTTTATCTAAATCTAAAACTTATCTAAGTTATAAGAATAAAAATAAAATCAGATTAGAAAATAAAGTCAGAAAACTCACGGTTTAAATCGAAGAGGAGGAATGGGGTCGGAGGATGGTGGCGCAACGTTCGAGTGGGGGGGGGGGTCTTCAGTGTCGCGGAAAGGAGGGGGGAGGGTTTCTGATGGTGGCGCCCCCTGGAGCAGCGACGACGAGCGAATCGGGGAGGGGAGGTATCGTGGCACGGTGGCGCGCCGCCTGGGGAGGGTCTCTTCGCGATTAGGGCTAGGGAATGGGCTGTCGGAGGGGAGGGGGAGGTGCGGCGCTTGCGGTGGCCTTGCGCTGGCGATCGATGGTCTTCATCGTGTTTTTTTTTCTTCCATTTTGAAATGATACGGGGGGGCCAGAGGTATAAGGGGAAGAGAGAAGTTTTTTTTTATTATTATTTTATTTTATTTTATTATTTAATTTTCCACAAAAAGCAACTTTTATTTTCGACTTCAAAATGAGGCCCACTGCCTGTCGTCCCTAGCGTTTTACCCCCATTCCTAACACAATGGGATATGTATCGCAAGCTGATTCGATAGTTATAATCAGTTTCCGTCAAAAGCAACATATAACTCTATATATTGATTTTGAACACGTATTTCAATTTACCGAGGTCACATACTAGCTCGATAAATTACAGAAAAATATTTTCTAGCTTCGTATTGACGATACGGTCCTAACAAAACTAGTTTCGTCGAATTCTGAGACCGTTAGAAAAATGGCCATTCTCCAGTCGATTAAAATCAACTTAAACTGGTCAAACGCGTTTTCCTTTGCCACGCTCACATTTAGATTCAGAAAATTATGAAATTTGGAACCTAGCAATAACTTTACATCACGGACCCAACAAAACTGGTTTCGTCGAAATCCGAGGTCATTTGCAAAATTCCTATTTTTAAGGGCCTGAATTCCATAGCGACTATTCAGAATTTTCAATTGGACATATCTTTTAATTCCCGCTATGAAATTTTGATTTTTCGGATTCGTTGGAAAGATATTATCAAATAGATCCTAATGTTTTTGGTTTCACTAAAATCCGGATTGTTTTGCCCCGGTACATTCAATTGAAGTTTGAAATCGAATTATCGAACTACCGCGCCATTTTCAATTCCTTTTATAATTATATATAATTATTTATATTCTAACGACGACACGTATAATATATACGTTCGAATTATGTTCAAAATAAATTTCTTGTCTGTATTATCTAAAATAATTCATTTTAAATAATCAAAATTCGCTAAAATTGCCAAAATAAAAATTTTAAACTGGTCCAGATTTTCGGGTTATTACAATCTCCCCCACTTAAAACTTTTCGTCCCCGAAAAGGAACAAAGTCGAAAGTGGTTTGATTAATCAGCTCTACGTTCGATCTGGCTTTCATTCTCTAACCTTTCAGTTTCTGAGAATTTTCTAAAATTTCAAAAATTTGGCTAACACCCTAAATTTTCGAAAAATTTCGCCATAACCTCCCCTGCACCGGGAGCATCGGGGAATTTCAAATAGCTTCCCCGGTCCTTCAGATCTCAAAAAGAAAAAGAAAAAGCCAAGCGACTAGCCAATAGGCTCATAAAATCATCATCACCCAAACAAAACAGTAAATTATGTAGTAAACATGTACCTATTTGTCGGGCAAACAAATTTTATTCTCTGTTCTAGCCTCCTTGCTATGACCTGTTCAATGAAAGTATATGCATATGCAAGCAAGTGCGACCAATTTTCAATACAGTTCAATATGCGATTCAGTTGGGCTAATTGGCTAAAAATTAGCAAACAAATAACCAAACAACACAAACATCAATCAATTAGTGAATTAACGTTTAAAATTCATAATTTTGATACATATACAGAAAATCTTGTTTTTGATGCCAAATCACAACAATACACCCTATTTAATTTTGGTTCTCACACCAGTCAATAGGAAATATATAGATATCACACCTTCGAAACACAAATATAATTACTAATGATGACGCGTCAATCATCAGAATCAGGTCCGTGCGACTAGAGTGTGATTCTATATCTATCCAATATATTAAAATTTTGAATATACGTTTGCAAGGCGTATATGTAAAATCTTTATATACTGGACTGTCCAAATCAATATAAATAAATAATCAAATACGAATAAGTGATTTAAATTTTCAAAACAAAAATTTGTTTTCCTTTTGAAAATATACTCTTCACACTCGTCCTAGGATACTACTGATCCCATCTCTAAAGAGTCATTCTCATTGGATATTGCTAATCCAATATCTGATGAATTCTTTCGTATGGTTCTAATGTGTCTTGTTCTCTGAGCTTTGTAAACCAAAGCTCTGATACCGACTGTGAAAACCCTCAACTTCCCCGTAAAGGAAAGCGTTGGATAGTTCGAGAACAAACCACAATAGAACGCATACAGAAGAACATTTCATTGTATATTACAACAATGCATCAGATTACAAGAATATACAGAGTATAAATGAATATTACACAGAAATATCAGAGATTTAAATTACATTTAAATACATCGCAGCGGAAAATAATACAATACACAACTAGAAGTAGATATACGGATACAAAGCTTTCCGGATATCGTTCCAGCTGTAAACCAGGATCCTGTGAATATAAATCTGCAAAACCAAAACTACTAGCTGCCCGTGTCAAAATAAGGGCACCCAGTGTTTAGGTTAAAACAATAAACTCCAGGTCAGTCATGGGACTGGTGTGAGAACTAAAACAGTTATTTATCTTTATTTTAAAGTTAGGTAAATCAAGGGGCCACGCCGTATAACACGGAACGGGTTTCCTCCCAAGAATACCAGTGCATAAAACAAACAGCGCAATGCTAGATAAAGAAAAATGAAGCTGTTATAAGACCCAGGTCCTATCACACAATGCAACGCAAGACGGGGGATAGGGTTTTCCCTTACAACAGCCAAAGAATGCTTGATACGTTTAAAACAAATCATTTGATACTACTATAAGTGCATAGTGTATAAAACAACTTCAAATCATAAGTATCAATCATAGGCGGCATGGGTACCATATATCATGTCGCCATATATAGGTTTACAAATAAAACCGCAAATGTCACGTATTTGGAAATTGGATTTCCATCTATGAACCGAGGCAAAAGATAGTCCTCAACCGATTCGAGACGCTCTAGCCCGCCCCTTAGGACCCAGACTCAGGTGGGCCCTTGGATCCTCACGGCCGGTCCACCGATGTGGATTAAAATGCCTGAAGATGTGTTTCCCCGCCCTTTGGGGCGTAAATGAGCCAACTAATTGACTCCATCGGTTCGAGAACGACCGATCAATCCGAGGCGCCTCGCAACAGCAACAAACCACATAAGTCAAACTCGTCAGGGCGTGTAAAACCACTGACGCCACTTTTTAGCTAGAAAGAAACGCATGCCCTCCCTGACGTCCTCTCCCATTTTTGGTTCATACCGGGTGTGAAACACGCGAAGTAAACGTTACACAAAGCTACGCCATAAAGGCCTTGCTTTGATCATCACCACAAGACTTTGCTTTTCAACAGAAGCCTCGATCAATTGCCACTTAGGCATGCCACACAGGCAATTCACTCCATGCGTTTGATATCCATCAATATATAACCCCTGAGCTCGTGCGTCTCAGAGAAGGGCGTTAAGCAAGAGAATAAATTCTCCGCCGCCAAATAGATATATATTTAACAGAAATCAAACACGCAGACTAAAATCCAATGTCAGACACACAGTCCATTTACAAGTCCGTTCTGGGGCTGAACGAAACCGGAGGCACCTAGTACCCCACACATCCATCGATCTCCAAGTACGTCTGGACGATCACCAACTGTTTCCATCTTCTTGGGTGTACAGCCCAATCAAGATCATCAGTAATTATCCAAACGACATGAAGACCACCGGTCTTCGACCATCGTCTTCATCTTCGACTTATCGTCGTATCAGTTATTAAAAATGGGATAAAACCGGTCTTTCCGAATAACTCGCGTATATTTTAAATAAGTGTTACACAAACACAACATACGCCTCATTCCAATTCATCAGTCACTAACCGTAAATTAATCAAGAGAATAATTCCCCAAATATTAACCCCGAATGCCGAAACCAACAACAAATCAATATCCAGAAAACCATTCTGCTTAGCTAACCGACAGTTAGTTTCTAAATTTCACATTCATAGGGAAAGGTTCCCATTAATTTTATCCAAGACAAATTTCTTGAATTTATTCTTTAATCTACTTTTGAATATCAATTCAAACTAGTCGGGATTAGCGAACCTTACCGAAGTAATCATTTGTTTTAATTTCCCAATCCCAACTTATTCATCCCATGAAGTAAAACTGGTTATACTTCATATCTAACACCACGGTGTTATCGGTAAATTCAATTACCATTTCACGTTAAAATCTAATTAAAGATTTAACTATCGCCTGGAGCAAAACTGGTGATACTCCATTTCGATTATTTCAATCTAATTAAAGATTCATTAAAACTCCACTTAGTTTTAATCTGTGACTGGGTTAAAGAATCAGTGTCACTTAAAACACGGTTCACGATAAACCCAAAATCACATCACATTTCAATCAGTCCCTAATTGTAAATTAGCAAGTGAGCAATTCCCTAAGTATTAATCCTGAAGGCCGAAACCAACATCAGATCAATACTTCGGAAACTATTCAACTTAACTAATCTCCAGTTAGTTTCTGATTTTCTTAACTCCTTTAGGACTAAGAACTGTATTATTGAAGATACCGTTCACGACAACCCAAAATCACATTTCGTTAATGATCGGGTTAAAGAACGAGTGTTATTTAAAACACTGTCCACGATAAACCCAAAAATCAACATTAATTCATTTCCAATTAAACATTATTTAATTGGTACACTTCATTAAATCTAAATAAAAAGATTTAATCTTTTCTCCACTGGGTTCAAGAACAGTGTTAATGAAGACACCATTCACGACAAACCCAAATCACATTTGATATTCAATATAAGGCTCTGAATAGAAAATATATCGGCTTACATTCAATATCAAATTCTACGATTAACAAATGTCATATTGGAAAGAACGATATAAATATATATCTTTCAAATTTCCATAACAACATCTGTATAATCATGAATTCCAACATTGAAATATTCCGAAGACAATTTCGATTCAAATCCACTCCAATGCAATCATTGAAAATTCTGGTTATTTTTAAAACCCTTTTCAAATTCAATTTATTTACTTAAAAATAAATAGAATTATATTTCTAGTTCAAAACTAGTTCATTTCGATAAAAAATCTATTTTTATCTTTTCAAATATGGAGTTTTTCATCCCAAATCTTCACAAATCATTTCTTATGATTTTACACAAATTATTACTATTTTTAATAATTTTATCAAGGCCCGTACAGTCGATTTCCATCAATGGCCATCGAACTGCACTTACAGCGACCTTTTTCAAATTTGATTTGGACGTAACTCCAAATCCAACCGTTAGATTTTGAATTTCTAGTATTCGTTAGAAAGCTCTTTTTGATACGAACCCAACGGTTCTGGTTTTAGTAGAATCCGACGGTCGGATCTCCCGTAATGTTCGTTTGAAATAAATGGTCGAAATTTACGAACTGCCGTGGCGCGGCGCGTTCTATTCAGGCCATTATATTATATATATAATATATATATAATATATTTCGTCGATTTCTATTTAAAACGAATTATATAAATAGTTTTAAATTCGTTTCAAAAGCAATTTCAACTTCCATTTCAATTCAAATCAAAATTGAATTCTTCTTTATAAATTCGTTTTAAAATTCATTTCTTTTCAATTCAAATTTCAATTCAATTTGAATTCATTTCAATTCGCTTTCAATTCAATTTGAATTCGTTTTCAATTCAATTCATTTCGAAATCGCTTTCAATTCATTTCATTTCGAAATCGTTTTCAATTCATCTCATTTCGAAATCGTTTAAAATCGATATAAATATCGTTCACGTCAAAATGGCGTCAATCTAATCAACACGGCTTCATAAATTTCTATTTTCAAATATTCTATTTCAAATATTTCTTTTTCAAAATAGTTGTTATTTTCAAAATATTTCGTTCAACACATGACCAATCTCAATGGATGAGTACTGTCAACACATGAACCTTTATTTTATATTATAAAGATGTAAATTTTATTACTAAAATATTTCGTTCAACACATGACCAATCTCAATGGATGAAACTGTCAACACATGAACCTTTATTTTATATTATTCTTTATTTTCTAAATTGGAATGAGGCCCAATCAATTACCATATAAAGTTAATTATATGGATTTCATACAACACATGTATATAATAGCATTGAAAAATAATCAACCATCAACCAAAGTGCACTACACTGTATAAGCATCAAATATAGATATCTAACGCTTATAACAGCCTGTCAATCAATCGATCGACATATTTAATCAATCAGGATGAGTGAACTTCAAATTTCATCCCAACACCCGTGTGGGGTTTCAAACAATCAAACATAGATTTTATTTGTGCAGTTGGGCGATGTGTAAAATTTATCGACCCAATCAATGTCCTTCAAATAGGTGTACATAAACAAACCGTCTGGTTTGTAGATGAATATTTATTTATTCACATTCACGTTAAAAATTAAATTTTTAACGATAAAACATTTTATTTCAACATATGAATTTCTATTCAGTTCATTCTTTAAATAAAATGATATTTTTATTTATCTAACATCTTTTAGAAAATTTCGGCGGCATAACGGCACGATACTAGAAACGGGATGAGGCCTAGCCTTATCCCCGGTCTAGTGAAGGCCCACGCCATTCACACATCAATCAAATCAATTTATTTCACCAAACAATTCAATTTCAAATCAAATCATCTAACTAATCTATGCAACCAAACAAACAAGTCCATGGTCTGTGGACAATTGTGTCGGGTGCTACTAAGCACCGTCTGCATCCTAGTATATATATATAACTAGAAAAAGAAATTGAAAGGTGAGAAATTCTCACAAATAGCTATCCAATCATCTTGACTCTTCTTTGATAGAAATCTTCAACGTTATTGCATTCTTGTCATCTTCGTTGCTGTAGCCACTACATATGTAAAAATCGAATTTTTACTTCGCTATTCAATATATAAAAAACGAATTTTTACTTCGCTGTTCAATATATAAAAATCGAATTTTTACTTCGATGTTCAATATATAAAAATCACATTTTTACTTCGATGTTCAATATATAAAAATCACATTTTTACTTCGATGTTCAATATATAAAAATCACATTTTTACTTCGCAAGGATTTCGCCTTTTCCCATTTCAAAAATCTAATTTTTCCTATTTTAAAAATATGATCTTTTCCATTTTAAAAATATGATCTTTTCCATTTTAAAAATTCAATCTTTTCCATTTTAAAAATTCAATCTTTTCCACTTTAAAAACTCAATCTTTTCCATTTTAAAAATTCAATCTTTTCCATTTTAAAAATTCAATCTTTTCCATTTTAAAAATTCAATCTTTTCCATTTTCAAAATTCCTAAATCCTTTATCTAAATCTAAAACTGATCTAAGTTATAAGAATAAAAATAAAATCAGATTAGAAAATAAAGTCAGAAAACTCACGGTTTAAATCGAAGAGGAGGAATGGGGTCGGAGGTTGGTGGCGCAGCGTTCGAGTGGGGGGGGGGTCTTCAGTGTCGCGGCAAGGAGCGGGGGAGGGTTTCTGATGGTGGCGCCCCCTGGAGCATCGACGACGAGCGAATCGGGGAGGGGGGGTATCGTTGCGCGGTGGCGCGCCGCCTGGGGAGGGTCTCTTCGCGATTAGGGCTTGGGAATGGGCTGTCGGAGGGGAGGGGGAGGTGCGGCGCTTGCGGTGGCCTTGCGCTGGCGATCGATGGTCTTCATCGTTTTTTTTTCTTCCATTTTGAAATGATACGGGGGGCCAGAGGTATAAGGGGAAGAGAGAAGTTTTTTTTTTATTATTTTATTTTATTATTTAATTTTCCACAAAAAGCAACTTTTATTTTCGACTTCAAAACGAGGCCCACCGCCTGTCGTCCCTAGCGTTTTACCACCGTTCCGAACAAAATGGGATATGTATCGCAAGCTGATTCAATAGTTACAATCAGTTTCCGTCAAAATCAACATATAACTTTATATATTGATTTTGAACACGTATTTCAATTTACCGGGGTCACATACTAGCTCGATAAATTACAGAAAAATATTTTCTAGCTTCGTATTGACGATACGGTCCTAACAAAACTAGTTTCGTCGAATTCTGAGACCGTTGGAAAAATGGCCATTCTCCAGTCGATTAAAATCAACTTAAACTGGTCAAACGCGTTTTCCTTTGCCACGCTCACATATAGATTCAGAAAATTATGAAATTTGGAACCTAGCAATAACTTTACATCACGGACCCAACAAAACTGGTTTCGTCGAAATCCGAGGTCGTTTGCAAAATTCCTATTTTTAAGGGCCTGAATTCCATAGCGACTATTCAGAATTTTTAATTGGACATATCTTTTGATTCCCGCAATGAAATTTTGATTTTTCGGATTCGTTGGAAAGATATTATCAAATAGATCCTAATGTTTTTGGTTTCACTAAAATCCGGATTGTTTTGCACCCGGTACATTCAATTGAAGTTTGAAATCGAATTATCGAACTACCGCGCCATTTTCAATTCCTTTTATAATTATATATAATTATTTATATTCTAACGACGACGCGTATAATATATACGTTCGAATTATGTTCAAAATAAATTTCTTGCCGATATTATCTAAAATAATTCATTTTAAATAATCAAAATTCGCTAAAATTGCCAAAATAAAAATTTTAAACTGGTCCAGATTTTCGGGTTATTACAATTAGGTGATCTGTTTATTATTATATATCTCGTTAGATTTTTAATTCTGTTAAAAACTGTGAAAAACCCTATTCACCCCCCCTCTAGGGTTACTCTAGATCCAACAGCCTGAACACTGCGTTTCCCCGACCTTTGGGGCGTAAATGAGTCATATGACTCCATCGGCTCCACATAGTCACCGATATATCCGAGGCGCCTCACAACAGCAATAACCGCATAGGTGAAAATAATATATATGTCAGGGCTGGTAGGTCACTAACACCACCCTAGCTAGAAAGAAATTCATGCCCTCCCTGATGTCCTCTCCCGTTTATGGATCACAACCGGGGTGTGATGCTCACGAATTAACGCTACACAAAGCTATGCCACAAAGGCCGTGCTTTGATCCTCAACCACAAGACTTTGCTTTTCAACAAAAGCCTTGATCATTTGCATCTTAGCATGCCACAAAGGCAAACCACTCCATGCAACTGATATCCATCAATCACACAGAATGGTATCCAATGTCAGACACATAGTCCATTTACAAGTTTGTTCTGGGTCTGAACGAAACCGGAGGCACCTTGTACCTCGCATATCCATAGATCTCCAAGTACGTCTGGACGATCACCTACTGATTCCCTCCTCTTGGGTGTACAGCCCAATCAAGATCATCATTAATTATCCAAACGATGTGAAGACCTCCGGTCTTCGACCACCGTCTCCGTCCTCGACACATCGTCGAATCAGTTATTCAGAATGGGATAAACCCGGCCTTTCTGAATAACTCGCATATATAATAAACATGTGTTACACAAACACAACATACGCCTCATTCCAATTCAGAATATTATTTTATTTAAATATTCACATCTATAGGGAAAGGTTCGCATTAATTTTATCAAAGATAAATTCTTTTAAATTTATTCTTTAATCTTCTTTTGGATTTCAATTCAAAACAAATTATGGTTTATCCAAACTAGTCGGCATTAACGAACCTTACTGAAGTAATCATTTGTTTTAATTTCCCAATCCCAACCTATTCACCCCATGAAGTAAAACTGGTAATACTTCATATCTAACACCACAGTGTTATCGGTAAATTCAATTACCATTTTACATTCAAATCTAATTAAAGATTTAACTATCGCCTAGAGCAAAACTGGTGATACTCCCTTCTCGATTATTTCAATCTAATTAAAGATTCATTAAAACTCCACTTTGTTTTAATCTTCCCAAAAATCAATATTAATGATTGTTTAACTTAGGAAATCGTATCTTGTCTTTAACTGAATTTAAGAACCAATGTCATTTAAAACACGGTTCACTATAAACCAAAAAACACATTCCATTCCATCAGCCTTTAACCGTAAATTAGAAAGTGAACAATTCCCTAAGTATTAACACTGAAGACCGAAACCAACATCAGATCAATAGCCAAGAAACCAATCAACTTAACTAATCTTCAGTTAGTTTTTGATTTTCTTAACTCTGTTGGGTCTAAGAACGGTATTATTAAAGATACCATTCACGACAACCCAAATCACATTCCATTAACGATGGAATCTTCATGGAAAGCAAATCGATATATTTAATCGATATAGACTTCCATATCCGACTAACAACATAAATGGAATAACGGCAAAGCTTTTTAAATTGCATATATATTAGCAGTCCTCATCCACGGAGATTCACTTCGATTATTACCAAATCGAATTCCATTCCATTCCAATTTATTTTATTAAATTGGAAAACTTCACTTTGGAAGATCTCCTTTAAATCTTAACAAAAGATTTATGAATTCCAAATCACATTTCACTGTAAATCGGGTTAAAGAACAAATGTCGTTAAAACAAAGTTCATGACAAACCCAATTCACATTCCGTTAATTATCGGGTTAAAGAACAAGTGTTATTTAAAACACCATTCACGATAATCCCAAAAATCAATTCAAATTCAATTCCAATTAAATACCATTTAATTGGTATATTTCATTAAATTTAAATAAAAAGATTTAATCTTTTCCCTAACTGGGTTTAAGAACAGTGTTAATGAAGACACCATTGACGACAAACCCAAATCCTATTTGATATTAAATACAAGGCTTTGAGTATAAAATATATCGGCTTATATTCAATATCATATTCTACGACAAACAAATATCCTATTGGAAATAACGATATAAATATATCTTTCAAATTACCATAACAATATCTGTATAATCACGAAATCCAACATCGAAATTTTCCAAAGTCAATTTCAATTCAAATCCATTCAAATTCAATTATCGAAAATTCTGATTACTTTTAAAATCCTTTCAAATCCAATTTATTTATTTCAAAAATAAATGGATTATAATTCTAGTTCAAAACTAGTTCATTTCGATAAAAATCTATTTTTATCTTTTCAAATATGGAATATTTCATCTCAATTATTTCCAAATCATTTCTTATTAATTTACACAAATTATTGGTATTTTTAATAATTTTATCAAGGCCCGTACAGTCGATTCCCATCAACGGCCATCGAAATGCACTTACAGCGACCTTTTCCAAATTTTATTAGGACATAATTCCAAATCCAACCGTTAGATTTCAAATCTCTAATATTATTAGAAAGCTCTTTTTGATACGAACCTAATGGTTCCGGTTTTAGGAGAATCCGACGGCCGGATCTCCCGTAATATCCATTCGAAGTCAATGGTCGAAATTCGCCAACTTCCGCAGCGCGGCGCATTCTATTCAGGTCATTATATTATATATATAATATGTATAATATATACTTCGTTGATTTCCTTCTAAAACGCATTTTATAATTCGTTTTAGATTCGTTTTCAAAACGATTTCAACTTCATATTCAATTTCAAATCAAAATTGAATATTCCATATCAATGATATATAACTGATATACTTTCAAAATATTAGATTTCGAAATCAATTCCTTTTTGATATTCATTATAAAAATGAATAAAATCGATATAAATATCGTTCATGTCAAAATGGCGTTAATCTAATCAACACGGCTTTATATATTAAAATATATTCGTGTCCATCCCAAATCGGACATCAAAATCAAATTTTGATTCTTTTACTGAATATTATTTGAAAATATTCGTTATTTTAAAATAATCCTTATTTTAAAATATTCATTCTTTCTGAACCGGAATCAGACGCAGTCAATTACCATATAATGTGATTATATGGATTTTCACACAACAAATGTGTATAACAACAATGAAAATAGCAATCCATCATCCAGAGTGCATTCTACACTGCATAAGCATCAAATATAAATATTTGACGCTTATAACATCCTGTCAATCAATCGATTGTCATAAATCTAATTATTGGGATTAGTGTATGTCCAATTTCATCCCAATACCCGTGTGGGGTATTCAAACAAAAACACAGATTTATTTGTGCAGTTGGGCGATGTGTAAAATTTAACGTCCCAATCAATATTATTTAAATGTGTGTACATAAACAAATCGCCCGACTTGTTTATGAATATTTATTTTATATATACGTTAAAAATTATATTTTTAACTATAAAATATTTATTCATTCCACATCACACAATTAATTTTCACAACACATCAATTAAACAAACAAGTCATCCATGGTCTGTGAGCGACGGGTGTCGGGTGCTGCTAAGCACCGTCTACATCCTAGTGTATATATTAACTAGAAAAATAAATTAAAAGTGAGAAGTTCTCACCTTTGGGTTCCACTCCGCTGACACGACCCGAACTTCCCCGGTAAGGAAAGCACAGATTGGGTTGAGGACAAGACAAAATAGAACGCAGATGGAAGAACATTTCATTGTTATTTCAACAATTCCATCAGATACAGGAATATACAGAGTATAATTCGATAAATATCAGAGATTACCTTAAATTACAAAGTAGCGGAAAATAATACAAAATACAACTTAAGGAGATATACGAATACAAAGCTTTCCGGATATCTTTCTAGCTGTAAACCAGGATCCTGTGAATATAAATCTGCAAAACTAAAACTACTAGCTGCCCGTGTCAAAATAAGGGCACCCAGAGTTTAGGTTAAAACAATAAACTCCAGATCAGTCATGGGACTGTTGTGAGAACTAAAACAGTTATTAATCTTTATTTTAAAGTTCGGTAAATCAAGGGACCATGCCGTATAACACGGAACGGGTTTCCTCCCAAGAACACCAGTGCATAAAACAACAGCGCGATGCTAAATAAAGAAAAATGAAGCTATTATAGGACCCAGATACCATCACACAATGAAACACAAACCACAGGATAAGGTTTTACCTTATAATAGCCAAAGAATGCTTGATATGTTCAAACAAATCTTTTATTATTACTATAAGTGGAGAAATCAATTTCAAATCATAAGTATCAATCATAGGCGGGATGAATGCCCCATACCACTATGTCGCCATATATAGGTTATACAATGAAAATCGCAAAGTCACGTATTTGGAAATTGGGTTTCCATCTATGAACCAAGGCAAAAGATAGTCCTCTACCGATTCGAGACGCTCTATCTCGTGTCTCAGGATCAGAGCTCGAGTGACCCTTAGGAGCCATAGGGTCGGTCCGCCGATGTGGATTAAAATTCCTGAACACTGCGTTTCCCCACCCTTTGGGGTGTCAATGAGTCCAATGACTCCATCGGTCCCGGATCGACCGATATATCCGAGGCGCCTCGCAACAACAACAACCACATAAGTCAAACTCGTCAGGGCGTGTAAAACCACTTACGCCACTTCTAGCTAGATGGAAACCCATGCCCTCCCTGGATCCTTCTCCCGTTTTTGGTTCACAACCGGGGTGTGAGGCTCGCGAATCAACGTTACACAAAGCTATGCCACACAGGCCGTGCTTTGATCATCCACCACAAGACTCTGCTTTTCAACAGAAGCCTTGATCATATAGCCTCTTAGGCATGCCACATAGGCAATTCACTCCATGCCTTTGATATCCATCAATATATAAGCTCTGAGCTCGTACTTCTCAGAGAAGGGCGTTAAGCAGGAGAATAAATTCTCCACCGCCAAGCAGATATATATTTAATAGAAATCAACCACACAGAATAAAATCCAATGTCAGACACACAGTCCATTTACAAGTTCGTTCTGGGTCTGAACGAAACCGGAGGCACCTAGTACCCCGCATATTCATCGATCTCTAAGTACGTCTGGACGATCACTAACTGATTCCTTCCTCTTGGGTGTACGACCCAATCAAGATCATCAGTAATCCCCCAAATGACGTGAAGACCTCCGGTCTTCACACACCATCTTTATCTACGACACTACGTCGAATCAGTTATTCAGAATGGGATAAACCTGGTCTTTCCGAATAACTCGCGTATATAATAAACAAGTGTTACACAAACACAACATATGCCTCATTCCAATTCATAATATTCTTTTATTCAAATATTCTTATACTTTGGGAAAATTTGCCATTAACTTTATCAAAGATAAATTCTTTAAATTTATTCTTTAATCTTCTTTGAATATCAATTCAAACTAGTCGGGATTGGCGAACCACACCGAAGTAATTATTTGTTTTATTTCCCAATCCCTACCTATTTATCCCATGGAGAAAAACTGGTAATACTCCATACTTAACACCACGGTGTTATCTGTAAAATTAATTACCATTTCACATTTAAATCTAATTAAAGATTTAACTATTGCTTTGGAGCAAAACTGGTGGTACTCCATTCTCGATCACCTCCCAGATTTGATAATTTAAATTATCAAATCCCATTTCAATCTAATTAAAGGTTCATTAAAACTCCACTTAGTTTTAATCTTTTCAAAAATCAATATCCTTCCTTTAACTGGGTTAAAGAACCAATGTCATCTAAAACACGATTCACGATAAACCCAAATCACATTCTATTGTTAATCGGGTTAAAGAACAGGTGTTGTTCAAAACACCGCTCACGATAAACCCAAAAACCAATTCAAATTCAAATTCAATTGAATATTATTTAATTGATACACTTCATTAAATCTAAATAGAAAGACTTAATCTTTTTCCCTATTGGGCTTAAGAACAGTGTTAATGAACACACCATTCATGACAAACCCAAATCACATTTGATATTAAATACAAGGCTCTGAATAGAAAATATACCGGCTTATATTCAATATCAAATCTTGAAACCAACAAATATCGTATTGGAAATAACGATATAAAATATATCTTTCAAATTCCAATAACAATATCTGTATAGTCACGAAATCCAACATCGAAATATTCCGAAGATAATTTCGATTCAACTCCAGTCCAATTCACGTATTGGGAATATTGATTATTTTTAAAATCACTTTCAAATTCAATTTATTTATTTCAAAAATAAATTGATTTTAATTCTAGTTCAAAACTAGTTCATTTCGATAAAAGTCTATTTTTATCTCTTCAAATGTGGAATTTTTCATCCCAGTTCCTTACAATTCACATATTATGATTTTACACAAATTATTACTATTTTTAATAATTTTATCAAGGTCCGTACAGTCGATTTCCATCAACGGCCATCGAATTGCACTTACAGCGACCTTTTCCAAATTTTATTTGGACATAATTTCAAATCCAACCGTTAGATTTCAAATTTCCAATATTTATTGGAAAGCTCTTTTCGATACAAACCCAACGGTTCTGGTTTTAGGAGAATCCGTCGATCGGATCTCCCGCAACGTCAATTCGAAGTCAATGGTCGAAATTCGCGAACTGCCGCGGCGCGGCGCGTTCTATTCAAGCCATTATATATATAATATATATATATATATATTATATATATTTCATCGATTTCCTTTTAAAATCTATTTTATAAATCGTTTTAAATTCGTTTTCAAAACCATTTCAACTCTATATTCAATTTCAAATCAAAACTGGATATTTCGTATCATTACTATATCAATGATAATATTTTCAAAACATTATATTTTGAAATCACTTATTTTCTATATTTATTACAAAAACGAATATAATCGATATAAATATTTTTCACGTCAAAATAACGCAACTCTAATCAACACGGCTTTATATATTTCAATAAATTTGTTATTCTATTCAACAAATGAATATTTATTCTATTCAACACATGAATCTATATTTCTTTCAACACACGACTAATCTCAACACATGAGTACTGTCAACACATGTCTATTTTTGTTATGCAATATATTTTATAAAATTATGGTATCTATCGTTTGATTTTTAAATCAGACTCCACCGTGAAGTAGTGTCTAATCTTAAATATGATAAAGATGTAAGTTTTTTTATATTTAAAATATTTTACTCAACACATAAATAGTTTCAACACATGAACATCGCCAACACATGACTATTTTTATATTCAACACATGAGTTTTCTTTTATAATATTCATTATTTCCCCGATTGGAATGAGGCTCAATCAATTACCATATAACGTTAATTATATGGGTTCCATACAACACATGTATATAATAGCGACGATAAACCATGAACCATCATCCAAAGTGCACCACACAACTGCATAAGCATCCAATATAAATAATTAACGCTTACACAGCCTGTCGACCAATCGATCGACATACCATTAAATAATTGGGATTAGTGTACTCAAATATCATCCCAACACCCGTGTGGGGTTACAAATCAACAAACGCAGATTTTTATTTGTGTAGTTGGGCGATGTGTAAAATTTATCATCCCAATCAATATCAGTTAAACTAGTGTATATAAACAAATCGGCCGATTTGTTTATAAATATTTATTTACTCACATTCACTATATTCATATTCAAGTTAAAAATTATATTTTTAACGATAATTAATTTATTTCAACCATCTACAATTTATTATCGATTTCACATCAACATCACAAACAAATTTCACATCAACATCAATCAAACAAACAAGCCATCCATGGTCCGTGGATGACGGGTGTCGGGTTCTGCTAAGCACCGTCTTCATCCTAGTATATATATATATATATATAACTAGAAAAAGAATTTTAGAGTGAGAAGTTCTCACCAAAGCTGACCCAACTCCACGACACTTCTATTGTAGGAAATCATCACTGTTCTCGCCTTTTGTCACATTCGTTGCCCGTAGCCACTACATATATAAAAATCACATTTTTATATTGTTGCCATGTATATAAAAATCACATTTTTATAATCACGCTATATGAATAAAAATTCTATTTTTACATCGCTACTATATAGATAAAAATTCTATTTTTACATCGTTACTATATAGATAAAAATTCTATTTTTACATCGTTACTATATAGATAAAAATTCTATTTTTACACCGCTACTATATAGATATAAACTCTATTTTTACACCGGAGTTCACATAATAAAGATTATATTTTTATAACTCTCCTCTCTATATAAAGATTTCGCCTTTTCACATATAAAGAATTCGCCTTTTCAAATATAAAGATTTCGCCTTTTCAAATATAAAGATTTCGCCTTTTCAAATATAAAGATTGAATTTTCATTATCATAACCATATAAAGATTATATTTTTATATTGCTACTTTATAAAGATCATATTTTTAATATTTCTCCTAAGTAAAAATCCAATTTTTGTAATTCTAAAACTGAAAATAACTTCAATGCTTTTACATACAGATCGAATATCTTTACGTCAAGGTTATTTCAGTTGAAAATATTATTTTTAGTTACACCACATAAATAAAAATAAATAAAAACAAAGTAAATAAATAAAAAAACTTACAGCGGCTTGGGGAGCGGGTTTGGGGCTATGCGAGTCAGGAAAAGGGAGGGGCGTCGGAGCTGCTATGACCGGCGGTCAGTCAGTGGTGGGGCGGTGGATTGAAGAAAGGGGGAAGGAGAGAGAAGTTGAGGACGGAGGGTGGGTTTCTGGCGTGGTCTGGCCACGATGGGGGTGGAGCAGTCGACCATCGGAGAAGAGAGGGTGGCGCGGTGGTTTACAGGTGGAGTGAGGAAGGAGGAAAGAAGGCGGAGGAAGCAGAAGGGGATGGGCGGAGTGGCGCGCGACCAGGAGGGAGAAGAAGAAGGTGGAGGCAGCGGCTCTGACAGAGGGGGCGGCGCCGAGCTTCTCCAGTTCGAGGCGCTTCTACTTTTCTTTTCTTTTCTTTTTTTATCTGTTGAAATGATTTCGAATAAGGGGGGTTGAGTGATAATAGGGGGAGAGAGAGAGGAAGTTTTAATTTTTTTGTATTATTTTATTTCAAAAATAGTTGACTTTTATTTCGACCTCGAAACGAGGCCCATCGCCTGTCGTCCATAGCATATTACCCCCATTCCGAACAAAATGGGATATGTATCGTAGGCTGATTCGATCGTTACAATCAGTTTTCGTCAAAATCAACATATAACTCTATATATTGATTTTTAACGTGCATTTCAATTTACTGGGGTCACATACTAACTCGAAAAATTCCAGAAAAATATTTCCTAGCTTCATATTGGCAATACGGTCCTAACAAAACTAGTTTCGTCGAATTCTGAGACCGTAGGAAAAATTTCTATTTTCCAGTTTGGGTGAAATTATTATTTTCAGGTCAGTGATAGAAATCCAACTTGCGAAGTTAAAATTATTATTTCCAACCCTTCACAGTAGCACGACCTTTGTGGCATAGCATTGTGTATGGGAAAATAATAATTTGACATCACTGACCTGAAAATGGACTTTGTGGCATAAAAGTTTCGTCGAAGCCCCCCCTGTCAGAGCCGTCGATTCGAGCGAAGGGTCGTGCTTTGTGCATAGGAAAAATGGCCATTTCGTTGAAATCACTATTCTTGTAATTGTTGGATGTAAGGGCTATTAAGTGAATTAGGGGTAGGATTAAAAAGTAGGGTTGTTTTGAAGTATTAAGAGAAGTAGGGGTAGTTTAAGCAAAGTTGGGGTAGATCGACAAATATGAAAGATTATGAATCGTTTGGATTGGGTGCTGCAAAAACCAACCATTCACAGTAGTAAAAAGATAGGTGTAACTGTTAGAAGTAAGGGATATTTAGAGAATTAGGGGCAGGATTAAAAAGAAGGGCGGTTTTTAAATATTAAGATAAGTAGGGGTAGTTTAAGCATTGTAGAGGTAGATCGACAAATATGAAATATTATGAATCGTTTGGATTGGGTGCTGCAAAAACCAAGCCTTCACAGTATTTAAAAAGGGGGTAATTTTTGGAAGTAAGGGCTATTTAAAGAATTAGGGATATGATTAAAAAGAAGGTTTTTTTTTGAAGTATTTAGAGAAGTAGGGGTAGTTTGAGCATATTAGCGTTAGATTGACAAATATGAAAGATTATGAATCGTTTGGATTGGGTGCTACAAAAACAAATCCTTCTCAGTAGTAAAAAGATAGGCGTAATTGTTGGAAATAAGGGATATTATAAGAAATAGGGGCAGGATTAAAAAGAAGGAGTGTTTTGAAGTATTAAGAGAAGTAGGGATAGTTTAAGCATAGTAGAGGTAGATCGACAAATTTGAAAGAATATGAATCGTTTGGATTGGGTGCTGCAAAAACCAACCCCTGACAGTAGTTAATAAAAGTGGTAATTGTTGGAAGAACGGGATTTTTAGAGAATTAGAGATATGACTAAAAAGAAGGGTTTTTTTGAAGTATTAAGAGAAGTAGGGGTAGTTTAAGCATAGTTGGGATAGATTGACAAACATGAAAGTTGATGAATCATTTAGATTGGGTCCTGCAGAAACCAACCCTTCATAATAGTTAAAAAATGAGGCAATATTTGGAAGTAAGGGCTATTTAGAGAACTAGTGGTAGGATTAAAAAGAAGGGTTGTTTTGAAGTATTAAGAGAAGTATGGATAGTTTAAGCATAGTAGGGGTAGACCAACAAATATAAAAGACGATGATTCGTTTGGATTGGATGCTGCAAAAACCAGCCCTTCACAGAAGTTATAAAATAGGGGTGATTGTTGGAAGTAACGACTATTTAGAGAATTAGGGGTAGGATTAAAAACAAGGGTTGTTTTGAAGTACCAAGAGAAGTAGAGGTAGTTTAAGCATCGTAGGGGTAGATCTACAAATATGAAAGACGATGAATCGTTTGGATTGGGTGCTACAAAAACCAACACTTCACAGTAGTTAAAAAATAGGGGTAATTGTTAAAATAAAGGCTATTTAGAGAAATAGGGGTAGGATTAAATAGAATAGCTATTTTGAAGTATTAAGAAAAGTAGAGGTATTTTAAGCATAGTAGGGGTAGATCGACAAATATGAAAGATGATGAATCGTTTGGATTGGATGCTGCAAAAACCAACCCTTCATAGTAGTTAAAAAATATGGGTAATTGTTGGATGTAAGGGCTATTTAGAGAATTAGGGGTAGGTTTAAAAAGAAGGGTTGTTTTGATGTACTAAGAGAAGTATGGGTAGTTTAAACATAGTTGGGGTTGATCGACAAATATGAAAGATCATGAATTGTTAGGATTGGGTGCTGCAAAAACCAACCCTTCATAGTAGTAAAAAGATAGGTGTAATTGTTGGAAGTAAGGGATATTTCGAGAATTAGGGGCAGGATTAAAAAGAGGGACTGTTTTGAATTATTAAAAGAAGTAGGGGTTGTTTAAGTATTGTAGAGGTAGATCGACAAATATGAAAGATTATGAATCGTTTGGATTGGGTGCTGCCAAAACCAACCATTCACAGTAGTTAAAAAATGGATAATTTTTGGAAGTAAGGGCTATTTAGAGAATTAGGGATAGGATTAAAAAGAAGGGTTTTTTTGAAGTATTAAGAGAAGTAGAGGTAGTTTAAGCATAATATGGGTAGATCGACAAATATGAAAGATTATGAATCGTTTGGATTGGGTGCGGCAAAACCCAACCCTTCACAGCAGTAAAAAGATAGGCGTAATTGTTGAAAGTAAGGGATATTTAGAGAATTAGGGGCAGGATTAAAAAGAAGGATTGTTTTGAAGTATTAAGAGAAGTAGGGTTAGTTTAAGCATAGTAGAGGTAGATGGACAAATATGAAAGATTATGAATCGTTTCGATTGGGTGCTGCCAAAACCAACTCTTCACATTAGTTAAAAAAGGGGTAATTTTTGGAAGAAAGGGATATCTAGAGAATTAGGGATAGATTAAAAAGAAGGGTTGTTTTGAAGTATTAAGAGAAGTTGGGGTAGTTTAAGCGTAGTAGGGGTAGATCGACAAATATGAAAGATGATGAATCATTTTGATTCGGTGTTGGAAAAATCAACACTTCACAGTAGTAAAAAATAGGGCAATTGTTGGAAGTAAGGTCTATTTAGAGAATTAGGGGTAGGATTAAAAAGAAGGGTTGTTTTGAAGTATTAAGAGAAGTGTGTATAGTTTAAGCATAGTAGGGGTAGATCGACAAATATAAAAGATGATGATTCGTTTGGATTGGATGCTGCAAAAATCAACCCTTCACAGTAGTTAAAAATTAGGGCAATTTGTGGAAGTAAGGGCTATTAAGAGAATTAGGGGTAGGATTAAAAAGAAAGGTTGTTTTGAAGTACTAAGAAAAGTAGAGGTAGTTTTAGCATAGTAGGGGTAGATCGACAAATATGAAAGATGATGAATCATTTGGATTGGGTGTTGTGACAACCCCAAATCCCATTCTGACGGAGACAAGGGTTATCTTTGGAATATAACACAGAAACAGATAATAGCAGAACAGAATAATTAAATACACCAGATAATGAACAATAGAATATACTCAATAAACGTAATCATCAGAGTTACACAGTATACAGGATCTTACTTAGAACAAATACAGTTCAGCTATACATAAATTTCCACAGCGGAAATAAACAAAATATGTACAATAGGAGCTGAACAGCATAAAAAGAGATAAATAATAGAATCCATCTTCAGCTCCAGCTCTCCAGAAAGAACCATCTAAACCTGAATACAAGGCTGCCTGTGTAGAAAAAGGGGCACCCAAGTTTGAAAGTGAAACAAACTACGAGTCAGTCATGGGACTGGTATGAGAAATCTATTCAACACATTTAATATATGGCTAATCACAGGACCACGCCACTTTCATGGAACGGGTTTACTCCATTGGATTGCCAGTGCTTTAAAAAAAATCTTTCTTTTAAACAACGCAATGCTTTTTATAAAAATGAAGCCATTATAAGACCCAGTTCCCATCACACAATGCAACGCAAACCGGAGGATAGAGTTTTTACCTTATAGCGGCCAAAATATGCTTGATACGAATAAAACAAAGGCATTTGATATTATTGCTAGTGTTTAAATGTTTTGGAAACAATTTCAAATCAGAACTATCAATCATAGACGACATTAATGCCCCATACCACTATGTCGCCATATATAGGTATACAATCAAAACCGCATGATGTCGTATTTGGAAATTTGATTTCCATCATGAACCAAGGCAAAAGATAGTCCTTACCGAATTCGAGACTGCCTAGCCAGAGTCTCAGGATCAAAGCTCGAGTGACCCTTGGATCGTCAGGGCCGGTCCACCGATGTGGATTATTACGCCTGAACAATACGTTTCCCCGCCCTTTGGGGCGTAAACGAGCCAACGAATGACTCCATCGGACCCTGATCGTCCGATCAAACCGAGGCGCCTCGCAACAGCAACAACCACAAAGGTGAAAAGTATATAAATGTCAGGGCTGGTAGGTCACTGACACCACCCTAGCTAGGAAGAAATGCATGCCCTCCCTGAGGTCCTTCACCTGTTTCTGGTTCATACCGGGGTGTGAGGCTCGCGAATTCACATTATACACAAAGCTACGCCACACAGGCGGGGCTTTGATCATCACCACAAGACTTTGCTTTTCAACAGAAGACTTGATCATTTGCCACTTAGGCATGCCACACTAGCAATTCATGCCATGCGACTAATGTCCATCGATATACAACCTCTGAGCTCGTGCGTTTCAGAGAAGGGCGTTAATCAAAAGAATAAATTCTCCGCCGCCAAACAAATGTATATTTAATAGAGATCAATCAACACAGAATAAAATCCAATGTCAGACACACAGTCCATTTACAAGTCCGTTCTGGGTCTGAACGAAACCGGAGGCACTAAATACCTCGCAAACCCATCGATCACCACGTACATCTGGACGATCACCACTCATTATCCATATTTCGGGATGCCTCCCAATCAGGACCTTGGTTACCATCCAAACGAGGTGAAGATCTTCGGTCTTCGACCATCGTCTTCAGCTTCGACTTTCAATCGTCGGTCAATTATTTGAAATGAGAATTAACTCGTCCTTTTCAAATAATTCACGTATTTTTAGAATTTCAAATCAATTTATTTCAATGGTTAAATCAATCGACAACACCAACTTGTTCTTTAATGTATTTTTCACACCAAACACCTTCAACCATCAAAAGCCACATAAATCGAGGAAATTCAGTTTATTTCCATTCCATATCGTTTATGATATTTTATAACAATTTATCGCTATTTTTATTTATTTTAAAATAGCCAATTTAGTCAAAACGACGCTTCGGGCCATAACGCGGTCATGGCGCTGTTTTTCTTCAGATTTGATTTACACATATCTGAAAATCTAACCATTGGTTCTTCCCAAAATTTACATCATTAGAAAGGTCTTTTCAAAACGAATCCAACGGTTCCAGTTTCGGGAAAATCCGACGGTCGGATCTCGCGGTACAATTGTTTGAAGGTTCGATTTCAAAATACGAACTGCAGCGTCGTTATTCGATTAAATATAGTTATATATATAAATATAATCGTTTCTGGCGCAGTTTTTCTTGAGATTTGAATTAAACATTCTAGAAAATCCAACCGTTGGATTTTTACAAAGTTGGTGCCGTTGGAAAGATATTTCCAAGGCGAACCCAACGGTTGAGGTTTCGGGAAAATCCAATGGTCGGATTTCCCGCACTAGCTGTTTGAAATCACTGTTTCAAAACACGAACTGCATGGCCACGTTTCATTTTAATTTTATTCATATTTATATATTTATATAAATATATTTCATTCAACAATTTCAATATCGTTTTCACTTCAAATATTTCACTAACGCCTTTAAATTTTGGAAAATTTCACCATAACTTCCTTTGTACGGGAGGGGCTGGGAAAATTCCCAAATAGCCACATGGGCGTCTCATGTCAAAACGAAAAAGAAAAAGCTAATCGGCTAGCCAACAGGCTCATAAAATCATCACCCAAACAAAACAGTAAATGTGTACCTATTTGTCGGGCGCAAAATTTTATTCCTCTTCTCTAGCCCCTTTGCTATAACATGTTCAATAAATATGCATGTGCATATATACTGTTCTTATCACTTATCATTTTCCATTCAACTTCATATTTGATTCCATTTGGTTTTAAAAACACCATTCATTCTAATGTTGCATGCATAGGAAAAAATCATATCATTAGCTAATTAATGAATATTTCAACTCATGCATATTTACTTGAACGAGTGGCTATTTTTAACACTTCACATTTCAACAGTTCAGGTATATAATAAGAACGTGATTTTTATTGTAAAACAATTCATATCAAAACACTATTATTTTATATAGTGTATGTATGTGATAAAATTAGGATTTTTATTATAAAACAATTTATTTCTAAACAAGATGATTTTTATATTTAAAACACGAAGACCATTCAACACATGAATTTCTAATCGACGAATGAATATCGATTCAACACATGAAGGTTTTCTATAGTTTATATACATAGATAAAAATGTGATTTTATATTTAAAACACGAATACCATTCAACACATGAATTTCTAATCAACGAATGAATATCGATACAACACATGAAGGTTTTCTATAGTTTATATACATAGATAAAAATGTGATTTTTATATTTAAAACACGAATACCATTCAACACATGAATTTCTAATCCATGAATGAATATCCTTTCAACACATGAAGGTTTTCTATAGTTTATATATATAGATAAAAATGTGATTTTTATATTTAGAACACGAACACCATTCAACACATGAATTTTTGTCCAACGAATGAATATCAATTCAACACATGAAGGTTTTCTATACAATGAATAAGTGTAGTTTCAGAAAATGAAAATAATTCAAACACATGAATATTATTCAAAATTTCGGCAGCATGACGGCAGGGTAGTTAAAACCGGGACCGTCCCTAGTACGGCTCCTCGCTCTACCTTAAAACCTCGCGGTTTTTAACAATGGGGATCATGCATCTAGTTCGCATGCAGGCGGCATGTATATATTTATTTCATTTCCACAAACTAATCCTATGTGGTTTCAACCAAATATTTCTCAACCACAAATGGGTATTTTTCAACCACAAACAATCACAATCAACCATTCGCTATCAATCAATTTTCACACCAATCACAACCAATAAATATCGTCCATGGTTTGTGGACGAGGGGCGTATATATATATATATATATATATATATATATATACATATATATATATATAGCAATTCACTTCTATTTCAACACATATATAATTTTTACAACGCATATATAACTTATACATTGAACATACAACTTATACAACGCTTATACATAAGGTGTACAACGCTTATATAACTCATACATCGACTATATAATTTATACATCATCTTTTTCCATATCGTTTATAAATTAGAAATCTCACCTTGGGTTCCACTCCACCAAAAATAGCAGAAGGCGCAGAAAAATATGCGGTCTCTTCTAAAATGTAGAAGACGTCCACACGACTCCACTGTCTCTTGTTTCACTGAATTTCGATCACATAGCAAAAAGATACGACTTTTACAAGGTTTGCAACGATTTAAAGGTGTTAAAATCAGTTCAGAATATATAAGCCGTTACCTGCTTGTAATCTTCGAAACTAGGTTTACGATTTGCGCTCAATCTGTTGCGCTAGGTGACGATCGGAGCACACCATGTTGTCGAGCTCCGAAACCCGCACCAGAGGATCCCCACGCCGTTGAACTCGTCGGCGATCTGGAGGAGTGGCGGTGCGCTAAAGGCGCGGACTTTGGAGAGGTCATTCTCTCCAATGGTGCGACGATAGGGGGTGAAGTCGGCGTTGATTTGAAGAGGGGGGAGAGAGCTTCGAAAAGTTGAACTGGGGTAGGGGCCACCGATGAAGGGATCGGCCGGATTTTGGCCATGGAGAAGGGAGCTTCTTTCGCCGTCGATCGCATTTAACGGGGGGGGGGGGGGGGGGGGGTTCTGATTATTTTTATTTTATTTTATTTATGGAAGAATTTTCCTATTGGTCGATATATATATATTTATTAAAAAATTGGGGTTTTCTTAAACGGACTCGAAATCAAACCCAACGACTGTCGTCCCTAGCGTTTTACCCCCATTCCGAACACAATGGGATATGTCTCGAAGGCCCATTCGAATGTTTCAGTCAGTTTTTCTTTAAATTAAAATATAAAACATTCAATATTTGATTTGAACGTACATTTCAATTTTCCAGGGCCACAAACTGATTCGAAAAATTCCAGAAAAATAAATCTAGCTATGTTTTGACGATACGGTCCCAACAAATCTAGTTACGTCGAATTCTGAGACCGTTTGCAAAAAGGCCCATTTCTGGTCGATCCAATTTAACTATAATTGACCAACACACGTTTTATTTTGCCACGCTCACATATTAGCTTCAAAATTTATGATATTTGAAACCTAGCAATAACTTCAGATCCCGGATCCAACAAAAGTGGTTTCGTCGAATTCCGAGGACGTATGCAAAATTGCCAATTTCACGGGCTATATAAATTCCATAGCGACCATTCTGAAAATTCATTCGGCCATAACTTTTGCTTTCCGCTATGAAAATTAGATTTTTCAGATTCGTTAGAAAGGTATTCACTAAAAGATTTAAATATTTTTTGTTTCACTAAAATCCGTTTTGTTTTGCACCCGGTACAGTCCGACAAAGTTTGAATTCAATTTTTGAAACTGCAGCGCCTTTTCAAGCCTTGTTTATAATTAGAATTAATTATATTCGTTTTAATTGTCGATTCAAACTCACTTTTCATTGCCATTATTTAAATTATTTATTTTAAATATTTAAAATCCATTATTTTAGCCAATTTAAAAAAATTTAATTGGTTCAGATTTTCTAGATCGTTACAGGTGCTGCAAAAACCAACCCTTCACAGAAGTTTAAAAATAGGGGTAATTGTTAGAGGTAAGGGCTCTTTATAGAATTAGGGGTAGGATTAAAAAGAATAGATTTTTTTAATATTAAGAGAAGTAGGGGTAGTTTAAGCATAGCAGTGGTAGATTGACAAATATGAGACAAGACGAATCATTGGATTGGATGCTGCAAAAACCAACCCTTCACAGTAGTTAAAAAATAGGGGTAATTATTGGATGTAAGGGACATTTAGATAAATATGGGTAGGAGTATAAGATGTGTTGTTTTTAAGTATTAAGAGAAGTAGGGGTAGTTTGAGCATAGTAGGGGTATATCGATAAATATTAAAGATGATGAATCGTTTGGATTGGGTGCTGAAAAAACCAACCCTTCACAGTAGTTAAAAAATAGGGGTAATTTTTGGAACTAAGAGCTATTTAGAGAATTGGGGGTAGGATTAAAAATAAGGGATTTTTTGAAGTATAAAGAGAATTAGGGGTAGTTTAAGCATAGTTGGGGTAGATCGACAAATATGAAAGAATATGAATCGTTTGGATTGGGTGCTAGAAAAACCAACCCTTCACAGTAGTTAAAAGGGGTAATTGTTGGAAGTAAGTTCTATTTAGAGAATTAGGGATAGGATTAAAAAGAAGGGTTGTTTTGAAGTATTAAGATAAGTAGGGGTAGTTTAAGCATAGTAGGGTTAGATCGAAAAATATGAAAGATGATTAATCATTTAGATTGGGTGCTGCAAAAACCAACCCTTCACAGCATTTAAAAAATAGGGCAATTGTTGGAGTAAGCGATATTTAGAGAATTAGGGGTAGGATTAAAAAGAAGGGTTGTTTTGAAGTATTAAGATAAGTTGGGATAGTTTAAGCATAGTAGGGGTAGATCGACAAATATAAAAGATGATGAATCGTTTGGATTGGATGCTGCAAAAACCAACCCTTCACAGAAGCTAAAAAATAGAGGTGATTGTTGGAAGTAAGGGCTATTTAGAGAATTAGGGGTAGGATTAAAAAGAAGGGTTGTTTTGAAGTACTAAGTGAAGTAGGGTTAGTTTAAGCATAGTAGGGGTAGATCGGCAAATATGAAAGATGATGAATCGTTTGATTTGGTTGCTGCAAAAACCAAGCCTTCACAGAAGTTGAAAAATAGGGGTAATTGTTGGAAGTAAGGGTTATTTATAGAATTAGGTTTAGGATTAAAAAGAATGGATGTTTTAAAGTATTAAGAGAAGTAGGGGTAGTTTAAGTATAGTAGGGGTAGATCGACAAATATGAGACATGATGAATCATTGGATTGGGTGCTGCAAAAACAAACCCTTCAAAGAAGTTGAAAAATAGGAGTAATTCTTGGAACTAAGAGCTATTTAGATAATTAGGGGTAGGATTAAAAAGAAGGGTTGATTTGAAGTATTAAGAGAAGTAAGGGTAGTTTAAGCACGATTAAAAAGAAGGGTTGTTTTGAAGCATTAAGAGAAGTAGGGGTGGTTTAAGCATAGTAGGGGTATACCGACAAATATTAAGAAAAATATTACACATCATAAAATATCAGAGATTACAATACATTACATAGCAGCGGGAAAATAATATAAAACACAACTGAAAGTAATACACGGATATAGAGCTTTCCGGATATCATTCCAGCTGTAAACCAGGATCCTGTGAATATAAATCTACAAAACTAAAACTACTTGCTGCCCGTGTGGAAAATAAGGGCACCCAGAGTTTAGGTTGAAACAATAAACTCTAGGTCAGTCATGTGACTGGTGTGAGAACTAAAACAGCTATTAATCTTTATTTTAAAGTTAGGTAAATCAAGGGACCACGCCATATAACATGGAACGGGTTTCCTCCCAAGAATACTAGTGCATAAAACAACAGTGCAATGCTAAATAAAGAACAATGAAGCTATTATAAGACCTAGGTCTCATCACACAATGCAACACAAGCCGAAGGATAGGGTTTTTCCTTATAATAGCCAAATATGCTTGGTACGTGAAATTACATCTTTTATTATTACTATAAGTGTATAGTGTCAAAACAATTTCAATCATAATTATTATAGACGGCATGGGTACCATATATCATGTCGCCTATACTAGGCTGTACAATCAAAACCGCAAATGTCACATATTGGAAGTTGGATTTCCATCTGTGAACCGAGGCAAAAGATAGTCCTCACCGATTCGAGACTGTCTAACCCGAGCCTCAGGATCAGAGCTCGAGTGACCCTTGGATCGTCAAGGCCAGTCCACCGATGTGGATTAAAATTCCTGAACACTGCGTTTCCTCGCCTTTTGGGGCGTAAATGAGTCATATGACTCCATCGGCTCCACATAGCCACCGATATATCCGAGGCGCCTCGCAACAGCAACAACCACACAGGTGAAAATAATATGAATGTCAAGGCCGTGCTTTGATCATCAACCACAAGATGGGGGGCTTCAAACCCATTTCCAACAGAAGCCTATTTTTTAACTACACCGACCTGAAAATAATAATTTTCACCCAAGGGTTGGATTTTCAGTTTGAGATTATAAACCCTATTTTTTAACTACTGTGAAGGATTAGTTTTTGCAGCACCCAATTAAAACGATTCATCATCTTTCATATTTGTTGATCTACCCCTACTATGCTTAAACTACCCATACTTCTCTTAATACTTCAAAACAACCGTGCATTTTAATCCTATCCCTAATTCTCAAAATAGCCCTTACTTCCAACAATTACCCCTATTTTTTAACTACCGTGAAGGGTTGGTTTTTAGAGCACCCAATCTAAATTATTTATCGTCTTTCATATTTGTCGATCTACCCCTACTATGCTTAAACTACCCCTACTTCTCTTAATACTTAAACACAACCCTTCTTTTTAATCCTAACCTTAATTCTCTAAACAGACCTTCCTTCCAACAATTACCCCTATTTTTTAACTACCATGAAGGGTTGGTTTTTGCAGCACCCAATCCAAATGATTCATCGTCTTTCATATTTGTCTATCTAACCCTACTATGCTTAAACTAACCCTTCTTCTTCTAATACTTCAAAATATTCGTTCTTTTTAATCCTTCCCCTAATTCTCTAAATAGCCATTCCCTCCAACAATTAACCCGATTTTTTAACATCTATGAAGGGTTGGTTTTTAGAGCACCTAATCCAAATGATTCATCAACTTTCATATTTGTCGATCAACACTTACTTCCAGCAATTACCCCTATCTTTTTACTACTGTGAAGGGTTGGTTTTTTGCAGCACCCAATCCAAATGATTCATAATCTTTCATACTAGTCGACCAACCCCTTCTATGCTTAAACTACCCGTACTTCTCTTTATACTTCAAAAAATCCCTTCTTTTTAATCTTATCCCTAATTCTCTGAATAGCACTTACTTAAAACAATTACCCCTATTTTTTAACTACTGTGAAGGGTTGGGTTTTGCAGCACCCAATCCAAATGATTCATCACTTTAATATTTGTCGATCTACCCGTACTATGCTTGAATTACCCCTCCTTCTCTTAATACTTCATAACAAACCTTCTTTTTAATCCTACCCCTAATTCTCAAAATAGTCCTTACTTCCAACAATTACCCCTTTTTTACTACTATGAAGGGTTGATTTTTGAAGCACCCAATCCAAACGATTCATCATCTTTCATATTTGTCGATCTATCCCTACTATGCTTAAACTACCCCTACTTCTCTTAATACTTCAAAACAACCCTTCTTTTTAATCCTACCCCTAATTCTCGAAATAGCCCTTGCTTCTAACAATTACACCTATTTTTTAACTACTGTGAGGGGTTGGTTTTTGCAGCACCCAATCCAATGATTCATCATGTCTCATATTTGTCGATCTACCCCTACTATGCCTAAACTACCCCTACTTCAATTAATACTTCAAAACAACCCTTCTTTTTAGACCTACGACTAATTCTATAAATACCCTTACATCCAACAATCACCCCTATTTTTTAAGATCTGTGAAGGGCTGGTTTTCGCAGCACCCAATCCAAACAATTCATCATCTTTAATATTTGTCAATTTACCCCAGCTATTCTTAAACTGACCCCCTACTTATCTTAGTACTTCAAAACAAAACTTCTTTTTAATCCTATTCCTAATTCTAAAAATTGCCCTTACTTCCAACAATCACCTTTATTTTTAACTTCTGTGAAGGGTGGGTTTTTGCAGCATCCAATCCAAATGATTCATAATCTTTTATATTTGTCGATTTACCCCTACTATGCTTAAACTATCCCTACTTCTCTTAATACTTCAAAACAACCCTTATTTTTAATCCTACCCCTAATTCTCTAAATAGAGCTTACTTCCAATAATTGCCTCTACTTTTTAACTACTGTGAAGGGTTGGTTTTTGCAGCACCCAATCGAAATGATTCATCATCTTTCATATTTATCGATCTACCCCTACTATGCTTACACTACTCCTACTTCTCTTAATACTTCAAAACAACCCTTCTTTTTGTTCTTATCCCTAATTCTCTAAATAGCCCTTACTTCCAACAATTACCCCTATGTTTTAACTTCTGTGAAGGGTTTGTTTTTGCAGCACACAATCCAAACGATTCATCATTTTCATATTTGTCAATCTACCACTACTTCTCTTAATACTTCAAGAAAACCCTTCTTTTTAGTCCTACCCCTTATTCTCTAAATATCCCTTACTTCCAACAATTACCCTTATTTTTTAACTACTGTGAAGGATTGGTTTTTGCAGCATCCAATCCAAGTGATTCATCATCTTTCATATTTGTCGATCTACCCCTAGTATGCTTAAACTACCCCTACTTCTCTGAATACTTCAAAACAACCCTTTTTTTTAATCCTACCCCTCATTCTATAAATAACACTTACTTCATGTAATTACCCCTATTTTTTAACTTCTGTGAAGGGTTGGTTTTTGCAGCGCATAATCCAAACGATTCATCATCTTTTATATTTGTCGATCTACCACTACTTCTCTTAATACTTCAAAACAATCATTATTTTAAATCGTACCACTAATTATCTAAATAGCCCTTACTTCCAACAATTACCCCTATATTTTAACAATTGTGAAGGGTTGGTTTTGGCAGCACCCAATCCAAACGATTCATCGTCTTTCATATTTGTCGATCTACCACTACTATGCCTAGACTACCCCTACTTCTCTTAATGCTTCAAACAGCTATTCTTTTTAATGCTACCCCTAATTATCTAAATAGCCCTTACTTCCAACAATTACCACTAATTTTTAACTACTGTGAAGGGTTGGTTTTTGCAGCACCCAATCCAAACGATTCATAATCTTTCACATTTGTCGATCTACCTCTACTATGCCTAAACTACCCCTACTTCTCTTAATACTTCAAAACAACCCTTCTTTTTAATCCTACCCAAAATTCTCTAAATAACCCTTACTTCCGACAATTACCTCTATTTTTTAACTTTTATGTAGGGTTGGTTTTTGCTTCACATAATCCAAATGATTCATCATCTTTCATATTTGTCGATTTACCCTTACTATGATTAAACGATCCCTAGTTCTCTTAATACTTCAAAACAACCCGTCTTTTTAATCCTACACCTAATTCGTTAAATAGCGCTTACTTCCAATAATTACATATATTATTTAACTTCTGTGAAGGGTTGGTTTTTGCAGCACACAATCCAAATGATTCTTCATTTTCATATTTGTCAATCAATCCCTACTTCTCTTAATACTTCAAAAAAAAAAAAAACTTCTTTTTAATCCTACCCCTAATTCTCTTAATAGCCCTTACTTCCAACAATTACCCCTTTTTTTTAACTAGTGTGAAGGATTGGTTTTTGCAGCACCCAATCCAAACGATTCATCATCTTTCATATTTGTCGATCTACCACTACTGTGCTTAAACTACCCCTACTTCTTTTAATACTTCGAAACAACACTTATTTTCATTCCTACCCCTAATTCTCTAAATAGCCCGTACTTCCAAAAATTACCCCTATTTTTTAATTATTATGAAGGGTTGGTTTTTGCAGCAACCAATCCAAGGGATTCATCATCTTTCATATTTGTCGATCTACCCCTAGTATGCTTAAACTACCTTCTTTTTAATCCTACCCCTAATTCTAGAAATAACACTTACTACCGGTAATTACCCCTATTTTTTAACTTCTGTGAAGGGTTGATTTTTGTAGCACACAATCCAAACGATTCATCATCTTTCATATTTGTCGATCTACCCCTACTTCTCTTAATACTTCAAAACAATTATTATTTTTAATCCAACCCCTAATTCTATAAATATCCCTTACTTCCAACAATTACCCCTATTTTTTAACAATTGTGAAGGGTTGGTTTTTGCAACAGCCAATCCAAACGATTCATCATCTTTCATATTCGTCGATCTACCCCTAGTATGCTTAGACTACCCCTACTTCTCTTAATGCTTCAAAACAGCTATTCTTTTTAATACTACCCCTAATTATCTAAATAGCCCTTACTTCCAACAATTTCCTTGTTTTTTAACTACTGTGAAGTGTTGGTTTTTGCAACACCCAATCTAAATGATTCATCATCTTTCATATTTTTCGATCTACCACTACAATGCTTAAACTACCACTACTTCTCTTAATACTTCAAAATAGTCCTTCTTTTTAATCCTACACCCAATTCTCTAAATATTCCTTACTTCCAACAATTACGCCTATCTTTTTACTACTGTGAAGGGTTGGTTTTTGCAACCCGCAATCCTAACGAATCATAACCTTTCATATTTGTCGATCTACGTCTACTATGCTTAAACTACCCCTACTTCTCTTACTACTTCTGTAACACCCCGAATTTTCTATTAACACTAAAGTTGCTAAAATATTAATAAGTGTGTAAGAGAGGGGATGTATCTAATATGAATATAAAAATATTAATAAGTGTGTAAGAGAGGGGATGTATCTAATATGAATATAAAAATATTAATAAGTGTGTAAGAGAGGGGATGTATCTAATATGAATATAAAAATATTAATAAGTGTGTAAGAGAGGGGATGTATCTAATATGTATATAAAAACAATAATAAGTGTGTAAAAGGGGGGATGTATCTAATGTGTACATTGTAGAATATATATATATATATATATATATATATATATATATATATATATATATATATATATATATATATGGGCAGTTAATGCAAACATGAATAGAAGTTTATTAATTTGCTGAGTGTTTGCTAAGTCACTTCTGACTCATTGCTGAGTCAACAAGATAAACCCCATCTTGTCTGAACGGCTGCGGTTATTTCTAGGTTAAATCTAATGGCCTAAATGAATTCTAAAATCTATAAATAAGTGGGTAGACCCTAGACCTAAATCACTTGTAAAATTAGAGAAGCTACCATCATGCTGCTGCCATGGAGTTCAGCATAGCCGTCACAAACTAAGAAGAGGAAGCCTAATCATTTACAACTAAATCTACACAAATCAAATCAAAAGATCTCTCTTTCTCTAATTCTTTTCTTTTGTTGGTGAGTATGATGATTCTCACAAGACTATTACAAACTAATTTGACTCAGTTATGAATGGATCACAAGAAAGTGATGTGATTTGTAATTGTAAATTCTATATATTGTGGATCTCTTATTATGTTATTATGTTGTCGTATGATGTAAATTATATATGCTATGTCATGCTATGTTGTAAATTCTCTTATGCTATGTCGTGCTATGTTGAGAATCATGTCAAGCTATGTTATACTATCATACTATGCCATGTTATAAATCATGCTATATTATGTTGAAAAATCATGATGTTGTTGGATCATGCTTAAAGTTATGTTTTTTTTTCTTAATTTAAATGGATCTTGTTTATGGGAATTTGCCTATTAGGTTAGGTGTACCCATAAACTTGAAACTATAATTAAATAAAACTTGATTATGGGAATTTGCCTATTGAGTTAGGTGTACCCATATAAAACCATGTTGTTAAAAAATTAGATGATGTTGATTCACACATGTTCATATGTAAGTTTATGAAAATTGATTGAGATCATATTAGGTGAATTTTGAACAAGTTGACACCTTTAGATCCATGACATGTATAATCTATGCAAGTTGGACATATGCAAGTTTCACCCCTTATTATGATTCATTTGGTCACATATACATGTTGTTATTATGATAATCTCTTTTATGCTATGAGTTAGGCTATTCGAGTCTAACATATATTTTGCGAATAAACGTTCAAACGTGGGGTAGGGGTAATATTAGGAATTAATAAATTGGGTGCAATTTTGTAAGATGTTGCATACCATGAATGAATGTCCATAATTGAGTCAATTATGGACATTGTTAAAAATTGGAAGTAATTAATAATTCAAGTAGGGAATTATTAAAATTGGGGGAAAGTGGATTATTATTAATAATCAATGCTTAGGACACGAGGTTGGACCCGTTTGTGATGTAAACCTGCCCGGACCCGCCCGGAAAATCCAGTAGTCACAAATGTCGGCCCAATGTGAGAGGTCCTAGGCCCAAACTAAAGCATAACAGTTGTAAAGACACGAGGTTAGACTCTTTTATGGTGTAAGACTGCCCGGACCCGCCCGGCAAATCCAGCTGCCATAAATGCCAGTCTAATGTGAGAGGTCTTTATGAGGTTATGGCCTTAATGAACTAAGAAATACTTAACCAGATAATCATGTAAGGTGGGACATGGGGGTTAAGTAGGTGCCTTGGGCGGCATGAGGAATCTGGTGGTTGCCTTTAGAGGCATTTGAAATACGATTAGACTTAACCAAACACACATGTAAATGAACATGACTAAGTGGGTTAAGTTGGATGGACTAATGGGGACAAGCTTAGGTGGAATGCTTGTGGTAAATAGTGGGGGCCCATTTCAACCAGTATCCCAAAACGTATCTTTGTGGGCCCGACCCAAGTCGAGGACGGGACACGCATACTGGGTTTGACTATAAGAGGCCAAAACAGGGAGCGGTGGCAACGCAAGTCCAACGGGTTTCATATGCGTGTGTGGACCCGGGCTGGTAGGTAAGACGTTGTTGCATCGTGTAGGTATAAGCCGTACATGTCCGTTGTATCAGGTTGCCACTTTAGGGGAGTGATACACCCCACTATGGGGCCAGCACGGGTATCTACGAGTTAGGGAGCCGATCGAATAATGGGAAGTAGGGTACACCTAGTGGAGATAGGGGCAGGCGGCACCTATGTAGTCAGCTAGGGGTACGTAAAGCCATTGGGAAAGTTTCTAAGTGAAGCTAAGGGGGATGAATCTTTAGGGTGACTGGTGTGGTGCAGTATAGTGTTTATCCTTTAGTATTTAGGAGCGCCTATAACGTTGCCTTTAGCGATTGTCTATGTCCTTAATCTGCTCTTTATAGACATTTTCTTGTTTTCCAACTTATGCCTTAGTCCAGTTATTTTGGTAATAGTATTGTAGAATTATCATATTCACCAGACTTTATGTCTGACCCCCTCTTTTCCATCCTTTTTCTCCCTTCAGGTCCGCAGGTTGGGCCAAGTTCTAGTGGAGTCTAGTTGGATTGCTTATCTCTTTTGGGAAAGCTTGGACTGCTGAAGTAAAGTCCAGCTTGTTATCTTTTTTTTAATGGCTATTTATGATGATGGGATTATGTATTTTGTTTTATCAAGATGGATATTGTACTTGACTCTAATTTATGGTATTATGATGTAATCAAACATGTTTTGACTTCTGCTGCAATGAAATAAAGTTTTAAATTTCCAAGTACTATTTTATATCTGTCTTGTTGTAATTTTACTGTTCTATACTCACTTAAAACCTCCATGGAAGTTAATGCATTCCCTTTGTGAGTGACATTAATGGACGTGGGGTGTTACACGTGGTATCAGAGCATAAGGTTACCAGAACAGATAAAAAAATTTTTTAGAAAAATATTTTTTTTCTAAAGTATTTTTGGAAGAAGTGCTTTAAAAAAAAACATGTTATTTAAAGAGAGTTTTTATGAAAAACATAATCCCAAATAGCCACATCCTTATCTTTATCTTTCGAATTCTCCATTTTGAATCTTTCCTTTTTCGTTTCAGCATGGCTGAAGATCTTAATCTCCCAGAAGGTGTGACGATTCCAGGGTGGTTTAGGAGATACTTGGAGGCTAGGGCCACCACTGCAGGCCCAGCAGATACTCCTCCACCCCTAGTTGCACCCATTCCTCCTCCTCCTCCTGCTCCTCGTGTTGACACTTTTGCAAAGACGTGCAAGGAATTCAAGGCTATGGGAGGAAAAACTTTTCAAGGGACTGAGACGTTTGTGGAGGCCAGAGATTTTCTTAAGGAGACTGAGGAATTGTTGGATATCATTGAAGTGGAAGATGGGAGGAAAGTCCGTTTAGCTGCTTGGTTAATGAAGGGAGAGGCCTCGTTTTGGTGGGAGGTCACTAACGGGGAACGTCCAGTTGATTCATGGGCGGATTTCAGACGAAGGTTTGAGGCAAAGTTTCTTTCAAGGGCAGAGGAGAACTTAAATATGGAAAAAATTCCTGGCACTAAAGCAAGGGAGCTCATCAGTAAAGGAATATGTCAATAAATTTAATCAGTTAGCAAGGTTTGGCTTGGAGTTGGTGAACACGCCAGAGAAGAAAGCTTTGAGGTTCGTTAGAGGCTTGAATGAACCGTTGCAAGGGTTGGCTATGACCCACATCCCTATGGGAGCCACCTTTGAAAAGCTAGTAGAAATGGCACTTATGCATGAGGATAAGGCAGTTGAAAAGAAAGGGGATCAGAAGAAACCCCAACATCAAAATAAGAAGGGTGGTAAAAACAATAATGGCAAAGGGAAGAAGAAATGCTTCAATTGTGGGACGCCTGGCCATCTCAGCAAAGATTGTAGAAAGAAAAAGAAGACTGGTTGTTTTCATTGTGGAGATGCGGGACATTTAGTGAAGGACTGTCCAAAGAAGGGGCAGAGGGCAGGGTCTACCTCGGGAGGACAGGTGCAGGCTCTTATGGCACCAGGGCAGGCAAGGGGGCAAGTTCAGGCTATTGCGGCCCCACCGCTGCAAGAACGAGGTAGAACAATTTCTGTTGAAAGCTTAGTTTTTCTGTTTGATCATCCTGTCCGTACCTTATTCGATTCTGGCGCATCTCATTCGTTTATCTCTGCATCATTAGTTGAATCACTGCACTTGAACACCAGTTTAGTAGAGGATCCCTTGGTCGTTTCAAATCCAATTGGGGGTTCGGCTCATTTGACCATGATATGTTTGGATTTGAAAATCTCTATACTTAGCGTTGAATTTAGATGTGATGCTTATGTATTGGGCTTCACGGGCTATGGGCTAATTTTAGGAATGGATTGGTTGTCTAGAAATAGGGCCATTCTTGATTGTGAAAGGACAGTAGTTAGGCTTGTGACTCGCCTTGGTAATGCTCTCGACATCTTTTGTAATCCCATAAATTCCGTTATGCTAAGTTATCTTGAATCGCTTGACGCGTCTGTAGAGAACCTGCGATCGGTAGAAGTGGTCCGGGAATATCCAGATGTGTTTGAGGAGGTGAAGGGCTTACCTCCAAAGCGGGAGATAGACTTTCGAATTTATCTTGTGGATAATGCTAAACCCGTACCTTTGCCAGTGCGCCACATGGCTCCTCGTGAAAGGAGGGAACTCAATAAGCAAGTAAAGGAGTTGCTTGAGAAGGGGTTCATAAGACGTAGTATATCGGAGTGGGGTGCTCCAGTAGTTTTTGCCACAAAGGCGGATGGGTCTCTTAGACTTTGTATGGACTATAGAGAACTAAACAAGCTTACTAAAAAGAACCGACACCCACTGCCGAGGATTGACGATCTCTTTGATCAGTTAGTTGGCGCCTCAGTGTTTTCGCAGTTGGACTTAGCCACTGGCTTTCATCAACTGAGAGTGGCTGAGGATAGTATAGATAAGACTGCTTTTAGGACTCCTGACGGATTCTATGAATGGCTAGTGATGCCCTTTGGTTTGACAAACGCCCCTGCATATTTTGTTGATTTGATGAGTAGGGTGTTTAGGGAATACCTTAACAAATTCGTGGTAGTCTTTGTGGATGACATCTTAGTCTTTTCTAAGAATAAAGAAGAGCACTCCCTACATCTTAGAGAAGTGTTGGAAACCCTTCGAGCGCATAACCTTAAGGCAAAATTTTCTAAGCGTCACTTCTGGAGGAAGGAAGTACGGTTCTTAGGGCACGTGGTTTCCAAAGAAGGGATAGCTGTGGATCCTGCAAAGGTGGTGGCCATCCAAGATTGGAAGGTCCCTAAAAATGCAACCGAAGTAAGAAGTTTCTTGGGGTTGGCTGGCTATTATAGGAAGTTTATCAAAGACTTCGCAAAAATATCAGCTCCATTAACACGGTTAACGAAGAAGAACCTGGTTTTTACGTGGGACAAAGATTGCGATGATGCGTTCCAACGTTTAAAGAGAGCCTTAACTTCAGCCCCAGTCTTAGTGCTGCCAGGCGGGAATAAACCGTTTACCATCTATACTGATGCTTGTGGGATGGGACTTGGCGCGGTCCTCATGCAAGAGGGAAGAGTAATAGCCTATGGTGGAAGGCAGTTGAGGGTTCAAGAAAAGAATTACCCCACGCATGACTTAGAGCTAGCCGCAATTGTTTTCGCGCTTAAGTCTTGGCGTTACTATCTTATTGGTGAGAAATTCGAACTGTTCACTGACTACAAATCATTAAAATACTTATTCTCTCAGAAGGATTTTAATTTAAGGCAGCAACGGTGGATGGAATTCTTAGCCTCCTACGATTTTGAAATAGCATATACCTCGGGCAAGGGTAACGTGGTGGCAGACGCCTTAAGTAGGAAAAGGTTGTCCTTGAGTCCGTTGTTTGTTGAACGACAAAGCTTAGAATTCATCTCTATGTTTGACTTTAGACCCTCCGTTGACTTAGTACCCGGTCTGTTAGCATCCTTGGAGGTTAGACCTACACTTCTAGGACGGGTTGGTGAGGCACAGCGAGACGACCCACAGTTGGTTGAGATAGTAGAAAAGCTCAAAGGGGGGGAGTCGTCAAGCCATCTTCGTAGGTATACTCTAGAAGATAAGGGTTGGTTACGAAGGGATAATAGACTTTGTTTACCACAAGACGAAGACTTAAGGAAGGCCATTGTTGATGATGCTCATCGCTCAAAAATGACCATTCATCCCGGCGGGGATAAGATGTACAAAGATATGAAGCGGGTTTTCTTTTGGGCCGGTATGAAAAAGGATGTGGCCGAGTACGTCGCTAGATGCTTGGTGTGCCAACGAGTTAAAGCAGAACAAAAGAAACCCGGTGGGTTGCTTCGCCCATTAGAAGTTCCACTATGGAAATGGGAAAGCATCTCAATGGATTTTGTGGATGGATTACAAAGATCAAGGAAGGGTAACACGGGGATTTGGGTTATAGTAGATAGACTTACTAAAAGCGCCCATTTTATTCCCGTGAAAAGTAAGAGGACTGCTCCGTGGTTGGCTTCTGTATACATTAAGGAGATAGTTCGTTTGCACGGTATTCCTTCTAGTATAGTAAGCGACCGTGACCCCATCTTTACTAGCGAATTTTGGAAGAGTTTACAAGAGGTGGTAGGGACTCAGCTATGTTTGAGCACCGCATATCATCCTCAGACAGACGGCCAGACCGAGAGGGTGAATCGCATTCTAGAGGATCTTTTAAGGCTTTGTATCCTAGACTTTGGGGGTACATGGGAAGAGCACCTTCCGTTAGTAGAATTCGCATATAATAATAGCTTTCAGTCTAGTATAGGCATGGCACCTTTCGAAGCTCTTTATGGATGGCCTTACCGTTCGCCTACATGTTGGTGGGAATCTACCGATAAAATCCTACTTGGGCCCGATATGGTTAGGGAAACCTCGGAGAAGATTGAGTTGATTCGAAGGAGGATGAAAGCAGCACAAGATAGGCAAAAATCGTATGCTGATAAGAGGAGGACAGATCTTGAGTTTGACATTGGGGACATGGTTTTTATCAAAGTATCTCCGTTACAGAATGTTGTTCGCTTTGGGTCCGTGGGGAAATTAGCACAAAGGTTTGTAGGGCCGTTTCCTGTAAAAAATAGGATTGGGAAGATGGCATATAGGGTGGAGTTGCCTGAGAAACTTAGTGAAGTACACGACATATTCCATGTATCACATTTGAGGAAGTGTTTGCACAAGACCGCGGAGGTGGTAGAGCCGAGCTTGCTTAAAGAGGTGGAAATAGAGCGTGATGCAACAATTAGACGAGCTCCTACATGCATTCTTGGGTCGGAGATCAAAAAGTTGAGGAATCGAGAGGTCAGACTGGTTAAAGTGCAATGGGGAGATGATGAGAGCAACGCAACTTGGGAGACAGAAGAGAAGATGCGTTCGTTGTACCCTTTTCTTTTTGAGGGTATGTCTTTTAATTTTTCCTTTATCGCTTAGCTTATCTTATCTTATCTTTAGTATGTCCTCTCATTAGTATCTTTGACCTTTAGTTAGGATAATCCTATGGTTGAAACATGTGTTTGAGACATGTTATGTATGATGAATGCAAAATGGATGCAAGTGTTTGCTAGTGGTTGCTCGTGGATGCATATATACACACACTTTAGGCACTAGATCGGCTCAGTCACTTCATATTGCATATTGCATATATATGGATGTATTTAGTATAATGGATGTATAATGGTTGTACCATCATATGGATGCTGCATTCGGTTGAATGGGTGTGCACGCATATAGAAGTAGTATGTAAGCAATTAGGATCTTTTGCATACATAATGGATTCATGACACTTACATAATTTGCATTAAGGGGGTCAACTGAATCAGTAGACCACCTGATTTCGCATTAGGTAAGGACATGTACACACACTTGCATATGATCATAAAGCATTAGAAGTCTTTTAAGGACAATGGATGCCTGTGTATGATGGATGAGTAGATGGACGTTTGGATGGTAGGATATACATTCTTCCAGACTTGAAGATTTCGGGGACGAAAACCTAAAAGGAGGGGAGAATGTAACACCCCGAATTTTCTATTAACACTAAAGTTGCTAAAATATTAATAAGTGTGTAAGAGAGGGGATGTATCTAATATGAATATAAAAATATTAATAAGTGTGTAAGAGAGGGGATGTATCTAATATGAATATAAAAATATTAATAAGTGTGTAAGAGAGGGGATGTATCTAATATGTATATAAAAACAATAATAAGTGTGTAAAAGGGGGGATGTATCTAATGTGTACATTGTAGAATATATATATATATATATATATATATATATGGGCAGTTAATGAAAACATGAATAGAAGTTTATTAATTTGCTGAGTGTTTGCTAAGTCACTTCTGACTCATTGCTGAGTCAACAAGATAAACCCCATCTTGTCTGAACGGCTGCGGTTATTTCTAGGTTAAATCTAATGACCTAAATGAATTCTAAAATCTATAAATAAGTGGGTAGACCCTAGACCTAAATCACTTGTAAAATTAGAGAAGCTACCGTCAAGCTGCTGCCATGGAGTTCAGCATAGCCGTCACAAACTAAGAAGAGGAAGCCTAATCATCTACAACTAAATCTACACAAATCAAATCAAAAGATCTCTCTTTCTCTAATTCTTTTCTTTTATTGGTGAGTATGATGATTCTCACAAGACTATTACAAACTAATTTGACTCAGTTATGAATGGATCACAAGAAAGTGATGTGATTTGTAATTGTAAATTCTATATATTGTGGATCAATTATTATGTTATTATGTTGTCGTATGATGTAAATTATATATGCTATGTCATGCTATGTTGTAAATTCTCTTATGTTATGTCGTGCTATGTTGAGAATCATGTCAAGCTATGTTATACTATCGTACTATGCCTTGTTATAAATCATGCTATATTATGTTGAAAAATCATGATGTTGTTGGATCATGCTTAAAGTTATGTTTTTTTTTCTTAATTTAAATGGATCTTGTTTATGGGAATTTGCCTATTAGGTTAGGTGTACCCATAAACTTGAAACTATAATTAAATAAAACTTGATTATGGGAATTTGCCTATTGAGTTAGGTGTACCCATATAAAACCATGTTGTTAAAAAATTAGATGATGTTGATTCACACATGTTCATATGTAAGTTTATGAAAATTGATTGAGATCATATTAGGTGAATTTTGAACAAGTTGACACCTTTAGATCCATGACATGTATAATATATGCAAGTTGGACATATGCAAGTTTCACCCCTTATTATGATTCATTTGGTCACATATACATGTTGTTATTATGATAATCTCTTTTATGCTACGAGTTAGGCTATTCGAGTCTAACATATATTTTGCGAATAAACGTTCAAACGTGGGGTAGGGGTAATATTAGGAATTAATAAATTGGGTGCAATTTTGTAAGATGTTGCATACCATGAATGAATGTCCATAATTGAGTCAATTATGGACATTGTTAAAAATTGGAAGTAATTAATAATTCAAGTAGGGAATTATTAAAATTGGGGGAAAGTGGATTATTATTAATAATCAATGCTTAGGACACGAGGTTGGACCCGTTTGTGATGTAAACCTGCCCGGACCCGCCCGACAAATCCAGTAGTCACAAATGTCGGCCCAATGTGAGAGGTCCTGGGCCCAAACTAAAGCATAACAGTTGTAAAGACACGAGGTTAGACTCTTTTATGGTGTAAGACTGCCCGGACGAGCCCGGCAAATCCAGCTGCCATAAATGCCAGTCTAATGTGAGAGGTCTTTATGAGGTTATGGCCTTAATGAACTAAGAAATACTTAACCAGATAATCATGTAAGGTGGGACATGGGGGTTAAGTAGGTGCCTTGGGTGGCATGAGGAATCTGGTGGTTGCCTTTAGAGGCATTTGAAATAAGATTAGACTTAACCAAACACACATGTAAATGAACATGACTAAGTGGGTTAAGTGGGATGGACTAATGGGGACAAGCTTAGGTGGAATGCTTGTGGTAAATAGTGGGGGCCCATTTCAACCAGTATCCCAAAACGTATCTTTGTGGGCTCGACCCAAGTCGAGGACGGGACACGCATACTGGGTTTGACTATAAGAGGCCAAAACAGGGAGCGGTGGCAACGCAAGTCCAACGGGTTTCATATCCGTGTGTGGACCCGGGCTGGTAGGTAAGACGTTGTTGCATCGTGTAGGTATAAGTCGTACATGTCCGTTGTATCAGGTTGCCACTTTAGGGGAGTGATACACCCCACTGTGGGGCCAGCACGGGTATCTACGAGTTAGGGAGCCGATTGAATAATGGGAAGTAGGGTACACCTAGTGGAGATAGGGGCAGGCGGCACCTATGTAGTCAGCTAGGGGTACGTAAAGCCATTGGGAAAGTTTCTAAGTGAAGCTAAGGGGGGTGAATCTTTAGGGTGACTGGTGTGGTGCAGTATAGTGTTTATCCTTTAGTATTTAGGAGCGCCTATAACGTTGCCTTTAGCGATTGTCTATGTCCTTAATCTGCTCTTCATAGACATTTTCTTGTTTTCCAGCTTATGCCTTAGTCCAGTTATTTTAGTAATAGTATTGTAGAATTATCATATTCACCAGACTTTATGTCTGACCCCCTCTTTTCCATCCTTTTTCTCCCTTCAGGTCCGCAGGTTGGGCCAAGTTCTAGTGGAGTCTAGTTGGATTGCTTATCTCTTTTGGGAAAGCTTGGACTGCTGAAGTAAAGTCCAGCTTGTTATCTTTTGTTTAATGGCTATTTATGATTATGGGATTATGTATTTTGTTTTATCAAGATGGATATTGTACTTGACTCTAATTTATGGTATTATGATGTAATCAAACATGTTTTGACTTCTGCTGCAATGAAATAAAGTTTTAAATTTCCAAGTACTATTTTATATCTGTCTTGTTGTAATTTTACTGTTCTATACTCACTTAAAACCTCCATGGAAGTTAATGCATTACCTTTGTGAGTGACATTAATGGACGTGGGGTGTTACAACTTCAAAACAGTCCTTCTTTTATTATTGTTTTCCTTTATTCATTATTTTATTCATTTATTTCGCATTATTTATTTTCTTGTAAACCGAGTATCATTCTACTTCTGTGAAGGGTTTGTTTTTGCAGCACCCAATTAAAACGATTCGTCATACTTCAAAACAGCCCTTCTTTTTAATCCAACCCCTAATTATGTAAATAGCTCTTACTTCCAACAATTACCCCTATTTTTAACTACTGTGAAGGGTCTGTTTTTGCAGCACCCAATCCAAACGATTCATCTTCTTTTATATTTGCCGATTTACCACTACTTTGCTTAAACTAACCTTATTTGTCTAAATAGCCCTTACTTCCAACAATTACCTCTTTTTTTACTGTTGTGAAGGTTTGGTTTTTGTAGCACCCAATCTAAATGATTCATAGTCTTTCATGTTTGTCGATCTACCCCTACTACACTTAAACTACCCCTACTTCTCTTTATACTTCAAAACAGCCCTTCTTTTTAGTCGTACCCCTAATTCTCTAAATTGTCCTTACTTCCAATAATTGCACCTATCTTTTTACTATTGTGAAGGGTATGATTAAGTATTGTAGGGGTAGATCAACAAATATGAAATATGATGAATTGTTTAGATTGAGTGCTGCAAAAGCCAACCATTCACAGTAGAAAAAAAATAGAGGTAATTGTTTGAAGTAAGGGCAATTTAGAGAATTTGGGGTTGGAATAAAAAGAAGGGTTGTTTTGAAGTGTTAAGAGAAGTAGGGGTAGTTTACGCATAGTAGGGGTAGATCGACAAATATGAAAGATGATGAATCGTTTGGATTGGGAGCTGCAAAAACCAACCCTTCACAGCGGTAAAAAGATAGGCGTAATTGTTGGAAGTAAGGGCTATTTGGAGAATTAGGGGTAGGATTAAAAAGAAGGGCTATCTTGAAGAATTAAGAGAAGTAGGGGTAGTTTTAGCATATTCGTGGTATCAACAAATATGAAAGATGATCAATCATTTGGATTAGGTGCTGCAAAAACCAACCCTTAATAGTAGTTAAAAATTAGGGGTAACTGTTCGATGTAAGGGATATTTAGATAATTAGGGGTAGGGTTAAAAAAAGGGTTGTTTTGAAGAATTGAGAGAAGTATGGGTAGTTGAATTATTGTAGGGATAGATCGACAAATATAAAAGATGATGAATCATTTTGATTGGGGGCTACAAAAACCAACCCTTCACGGTAGATTAAGCATTGTAGGGGTAGATCGACAAATATGAATTATGATGAATCGTTTAGATTGGCTGCTGCAAAAACCAAACCTTCACATTGGTTAAAAAATAGAGGTAATTGTTTAAAGTTAGGTCTATTTAGAGAATTAGGGGTAGGATTAAAAAGAAGGGTTGTTTTGAAGTATTAAGAGAGGTAGGGGTAGTTTACGCATAGTAGGGGTAGATCGACAAATATGAAAGACGATGAATCATTTGAATTTGTTGCTGCATAAACCAACCCTTCACAGTGGTAAAAAGATATGCGTAATTGTTGGAAGTTTGGGCTATTTAAAGAATTAGGGGTAGGATTAAAAAGAAGCGCTGTTTTGAAGTATTAAGAGAAGTAGGGGTAATTTTAGCATAGTCGGGGTAGATCGACAAATATGAATGATGAAGAATCATTTAGACCGGGTGCTGCAAAAACCAACCCTTCACAGAAGTTTAAAAATAGGGGTAATTGTTGAAAATAAGGGTTATTTAGAGTATAAGTGGTAGGATTAAACAGAAGAGATGTTTTGAAGTATTAAGAGAAGTATAGGTAGTTTAAGCATAGTAGGGGTAGATCGACAAATGTGACAGATGATGAATCATTTAGATTGGGTGCTACAAAAACCAACCCTTCATAGAAGTTAAAAAATAAGGGTAATTTTTGGAAGGAATGGCTATTTACAGAATTAGGGGTAGGATTAAAAAGAAGGGCTGTTTTGAAGTATTAAGACAAGCAGGGGTGGTTTAAACATAATAATGGTAGATCGATAAATATGAAAGATGACGAATCGTTCGGAATGGATGCTGCAAAAACCAACCCTTCACAGAAGTTAAAAAATAAGGGTAATTGTTGGAAGTAAGGGATATTTAGAAAATTAGGGGCAGGATTAAAAAGAAGTACTATTTTGAAGTATTAAGAGAATTATGGGAAGCTTAAGCCTAATAGGGGTAGATCGACAAATATGAAAGATGAGGAATCATTTGGATTGGGTGCTACAAAAACACAGTATTTAAAAAATTGGGGTAATTGTTGGAAGTAAGGGCTATTTAGAGAAACGGGAGTAGAATTAAAAAGAAGGGATGTTCTGAAGTATTAAGAGAAGTCGGGGTAGTTCGACAAACATGAAAGAAGATAAATCTTTCGATTGGGTGCTGGAAAAACCAACCCTTCAGAGTAGTTAAAAAATTGGGGTAATTATTGGAAGTAATGGCTATTTAGAGAATTAGGGGTATGATTAAAAAGAAGGGTTGTTTTGAAGAATTAAGAGAAGTAGTGGTAGTTTAGGCATAGTAGGGATAGATCTACAAATATGAGACATGATGAATCGTTTGGATTGGGTGCTGCAAAAACCAACCATTCATAGTTGTAAAAAGATAGGCGTAATTGTTGTAAGTAAGGGTTATTTGTAATTAGGGGTAGGAAAAAAAAGAAGTGTTGTTTTGAAGTATTAAGAGAAGTAGGGGTAGTTTAGGCATAGTAGGCTTAGATCGACAAATATGAAAGTTGATGAATTGTTTGGATTGGGTGCTGCAAAAACCAACCCTTCATAGTAGTAGAATGAAAATTGGTTTACAAATAAACTACCCCTGCTTCTCTTAACACTTTAAAACAAGCCTTCTTCTTGTTCCTACCCCTAATTCTCTATATAACCCTTAATTCCAACAATTACCCTTATTATTTAACTACTGTGAAGGGATGGTTTTAACAGTACACAATCCAAACGATTCATCATCTTTCATATTTTTTGATCTACCCCTACTATGCTTAAACTACAGCTACTTCTCTTAATACTTTAAAATAGTTACGCTTATCTTTTCACTACTGTGAATTGTTGGTTTTTGCAGCACCCAATCCAAACATTTCATAATCTTTCATATTTGTCGGTCTACCCCTACTTCTCTTAATACTTCAAATCAACCCATCTTTTTTATCTTCCCCCTAATTCTTTAAATAGCCCTTACTTCCAACAATTAGCCCTATTTTTTAACTACTATGAAAGGTTGGTTTTTGCAGCACCCAATCCAAACGATTCATCATCTTTCATATTTGTCTATCTACCCCTACTATGCTTAAACTACTCCTATTTCTCTTTGTACTTCAAAACATTCCTTCTTTTTATTCTAACCCTAATTCTCTAAATAGCCCTTACTTCCAACAATTACTCTTATTTTTTAACTACTGTGAAGGGTTGGTTTTTGCAGCATCCAATCTAAATGATTCATCATCTTTCATATTTGTCGATCTACCCCTGCTATGCTTAAACTACCCATACTTCACTTAATACTTCAAAACAGTCCTTCTTTTTAATCCTACCCCTAATTCTCTAAATAGACCTTACTTCTAACAATAACCCCTATTTTTTAACTACTATGAAGGGTTGGTTTTTGCAACACCCAATTTATCGGTTCGTCATCTTTCATATATGTCGATCTACCCCTAATATGCTTAAACTACCCCCTACTTTTATTATTTGGTTTTCTTTATTCATTTCTTAGACCTTTCTTCCAACAATTATTCCTATCTTTTTACTACTGTGAAGGGTTGGTTTTTGCAGCCTCCAATCCAAATGATTCATCATCTTCATATTTTTCGATCAACCCCTACTTCTCTTACTATTTCAAAACAGCCCTTCATTTTAATCCAACCCATAATTCTCTAAATAGCCATTACTGCTAAATATTACCCCTACTTTTTAACTTCTGTTAAGGGTTGGTTTTTATCGCACTCAATCCAAATGATTCGTCATCTTTCATATTAGTCGATCTACCCCTACTATGATTAAACTACCCCTACTTCTCTTAATACTTAAAAACAACCCTTCTTTTTAATCCTATCCCTAATTCTCTAAATAACCCTTACTTACTACAATTACCCCTATTTTTTAACTCTAAATAGCCCTTAGTTCCAACAATTACCCCTTTTTTTAACAACTGTGAATGCTTGGTTTTTGTTGCACCGAATCCAAGTGATTTATAATCCTTCATATTTGTCGATCTACCCCTACTATGCCTAAACTACCCCTACTTCTCTTTATATTTCAAAACAGCCCTTCTTTTTAATCCTACCTTTAATTCTCTAAATAGCCATTACTTCCAACAATTACCCCTAGTTTTTAACTACTGTGATGGGTTAGTTTTTGCAGCACCTAATCTAAATAATTCATCATGTTTCATATTTGTCGATCTACCGCTACTTCTCTTAATGCTTCAAAACTTCCCTTCTTTTAAATACTACCCCTAATTCTCTAAATAGTCCTTACTTCCAACAATTACCCCTATTTTTTAACTTCTTTGAAGGGTTGGTATTTGCAGCACCCAATCCACATGATTCATCTCTTTCTTATTATCGATCTACCACTACTATGCTTAAACAACCCCAACTATACTTAAATGTAAAGACCCGCAACTTCCCCGTAAAGGAAAGCGTCGGATAGTTTGAGAACTAACCACAACAGAACGCATACAAAAGAAAACATTTCATTGTATATTACAACAATGCATCAGATTACAAGAATATACAGAGTAAAAATGAATATTACACAGAAATATCAGAGATTTAAATTACATTTAAATACATAGCAGCGGAAAATAATACAATACACAACTAGAAGAGATATACGGATACAAAGCTTTCCGGATATCATTCCAGCTGTAAACCAGGATCCTGTGAATATAAATCTGCAAAACCAAAACTACTAGCTGCCCGTGTCAAAATAAGGGCACCCAGAGTTTAGGTTAAAACAATAAACTCCAGGTCAGTCATGGGACTGGTGTGAGAACTAAAACAGTTATTAATCTTTATTTTAAATCATTAGGTAAATCAAGGGACCACGCCGTATAACACGGAACGGGTCTCCTCCCAAGAATACCAGTGCATAAAACAAACAGCGCAATGCTAAATAAAGAAAAATGAAGCTGTTATAAGACCCAGGTCCCATCACACAATGCAACGCAGCCGAGGATAGGGTTTTCCCTTATAACAGCCAAAGAATGCTTGATACGGTTAAAACAAATCGTTTGATACTATTATAAGTGCATAGTGTATAAAACAACTTCAAATCATAAGTATCAATCATAGGCGGCATGAGCGCCCCATCCCACTATGTCACCATATATAGGTTTACAAATAAAACCGCAAAGTCACGTATTTGGAAATTGGATTTCCGTCTATGAACCGAGGCAAAAGATAGTCCTCAACCGATTCGAGACAATCTAGCCCATGTCTCAGGTCAGAGCTCGAGTGACCTTGGAGCGACAGGGCCGGTCCACCGATGTGGATTAAACTTAAACCCTGAACATGCGTTCCCCCGCCCTTTGGGCCGTAAATGAGCCAATCAAATGACTCCATCGGTTCGAGAACGACCGATCAATCCGAGGCGCCTCGCAACAGCAACAACCACATAAGTCAAACTCGTCAGGGCGTGTAAAACCACTGACGCCACTTTTTAGCTAGAAGGAAACGCATGCCCTCCCTGAGGTCCGTCTCCCGTTTTTGGTTCATACCGGGTGTGAAACTCGCGAAGTAAACGTTACACAAAGCTACGCCACAAAGGTCGTGCTTTGATCATCACCACAAGACTTTGCTTTTCAACAGAAGCCTCGATCAATTGCCACTTAGGCATGCCACAAAGGCAATTCACTCCATGCGTTTGATATCCATCAATATATAACCCCTGAGCTCGTACGTCTCAGAGAAGGGCGTTAAGCAAGAGAATAAATTCTCCGCCGCCAAACAGATATATATTTAATAGAGATCAATCACACGGACTAAAATCCAATGTCAGACACACAGTCCATTTACAAGTCCGTTCTAGGTCTGAACGAAACCGTAGGCACCTAGTACCCCGCATATCCATCGATCTCCAAGTACGTCTGGACGATCACTAACTGTTTCCATCTTCTTGGGTGTACAGCCCAATCAAGATCATCAGTAATTACCCAAACGACGTGAAGACCTCCGGTCTTCGACCATCGTCTTCATCTTCGACTTATCGTCGTATCAGTTATTCAGAATGGGATAAACCCGGTCTTTCCGAATAACTCGCGTATATTTTAAATAAGTGTTACACAAACACAACATACGCCTCATTCCAATTCATCAGTCACTAACCGTAAATTAATCAAGAGAATAATTTCCCAAATATTAACCCCGAAGGCCGAAACCAACATCAGATCAATATCCAGAAAACCATTCTGCTTGGCTAACCGACAGTTAGTTTCTAAATTTCACATTCATAGGGAAAGGTTCCCATTAATTTTATCCAAGATAAATTTCTTGAATTTATTCTTTAATCTATTTTTGAATATCAATTCAAAACTAGTCGGGATTAGCGAACCTTACCGAAGTAATCATTTGTATTATTTCCCAATCCCAACCTATTCATCCCATGAAGTAAAACTGGTAGTACTTCACATCTAACACCACAGTGTTATCGGTAAATTCAATTACCATTTCACGTTCAAATCTAATTAAAGATTTAACTATCGCCTGGAGTAAAACTGGTGATACTCCATTCTCGATCTTTTCAATCTAATTAAAGATTCATTAAAACTCCACTTAGTTTTAATCGTTAACTGGGTTAAAGAATCAGTGTCATTTAAAACACGGTTCACGATAAACCCAAAATCACATTCCATTAATTATCGGGTTAAAGAACGAGTGTTATTTAAAAACACTGTTCACGATAAACCCAAAAATCAATATCAATTCAATTCCAATTAAATATTATTTAATTGGTACACTTCATTAAATCTAAATAAAAAGATTTAATCCTTTCTCAACTGGGTTCAAGAACAGTGTTAGTGAAGACACCATTCACGACAAACCCAAATCACATTTGATATTCAATACAAGGCTCTGAATAGAAAATATATCGGCTTATATTCAATATCAAATTCTACGACTAACAAATGTCGTATTGGAAATAACGATATAAATATATATCTTTCAAATTTCCATAACAACCTCTGTATATTCACGAATTCCAACATAGAAATATTCCGAAGACAATTTCGATTCAAATCCATTCCAATGCAATCATTGGAAATTTTGGTTATTTTTAAAACCCTTTTCGAATTCAATTTATTTATTCAAAAATAAATAGAATTATAATTCTAGTTCAAAACTAGTTTATTTCGATAAAAATCTATTTTTATCTTTTCAAATATGGAGTTTTTCATCCCAATTCTTCTCAAATCATTTCTTATGATTATACACAAATTATTACTATTTTTAATAATTTTATCAAGGCCCGTACAGTCGATTTCCATCAACGGCCATCGAACTGCACTTACAGCGACCTTTTTCAAATTTGATTTGGACGTATCTCCAAATCCAGCCGTTAGATTTCAAATTTCAAATATTCGTTAGAACGCTCTTTTCGATACGAACCCAACGGTTCCGGTTTTAGGAGAATCCGACGGTCGGATCTCCCATAATGTCCGTTTGAAATAAATGGTCGAAATTCACGAACTGCCGCGGCGCGGCGCGTTCTATTCAGGCCATTATATTATATATATAATATATATAATATATATTTCGTCGATTTCTATTTAAAACGAATTATATAAATAGCTTTAAAATCGTTTCAAAAGCAATTCCAACTTTCTTTTCAATTCAAATCAAAATTGAATTCTTCTTTATAAATTCGTTTTAAAATTCATTTCTATTCAATTCGAATTTCAATTCAATTCGAATTCATTTCAATTCACTTTCAATTCAATTTGAAATCGTTTTCAATTCATTTCATTTCGAAATCGTTTTCAATTCATTTCATTTCGAAATCGTTTTCAATTCATTTCATTTTGAAATCGTTTTCAATTCATTTCATTTCGAAATCGTTTTCAATTCAATTCCTTTCGAAATCGTTTTCAATTCATTTCATTTCGAAATCGTTTTCAATTCATTTCATTTCGAAATCGTTTTCAATTCATTTCATTTTGAAATCGTTTTCAATTCATTTCATTTCGAAATCGTTTTCAATTCAATTCATTTCGAAATCGTTTTCAATTCAATTCATTTCGAAATCGTTTTCAATTCAATTCCTTTCGAAATCGTTTTCAATTCAATTCATTTCGAAATCGTTTTCAATTCAATTCATTTCGAAATCGTTTTCAATTCAATTCATTTCGAAATCGTTTTCAATTCAATTCATTTCGAAATCGTCTTCAATTCAATTCATTTCGAAATCGTCTTCAATTCAATTCATTTCGAAATCGTTTTCAATTCAATTCATTTCAAAATATTCGATTTCGAAATCACTTTTCAATATTCATTTTAAAATGAATAAAATCGATATGATTATCGTTCACGTCAAAATGGCGTCAATCTAATCAACACGGCTTCATAAATTTCTATTTTCAAATATTCTATTTCAAATATTTCTTTTTCAAAATAGTTGTTATTATCAAAATATTTCATTCAACACATGACCAATCTCAATGGATGAGTACTGTCAACACATGAACCTTTATTTTATATTGATAGAGATGTAAATTTTATTACTAAAATATTTCGTTCAACACATGACCAATCTCAATGGATGAGTACTGTCAACACATGAACTTTTATTTTATATCGATAAAGGTGTAAATTTTATTACTAAAATATTTCGTTCAACACATGACCAATCTCAATGGATGAGTACTGTCAACACATGAACTTTTATTTTATAATATTCTTTATTTTTCAAATTGGAATGAGGCCCAATCAATTACCATATAACATTAATTATATGGATTTTCATACAACACATGTATATAATAGCATTGAAAAATAATCAACCATCAACCAAAGTGCACTACACTGTATAAGCATCAAATATAAATATCTAATGCTTATAACAGCCTGTCAATCAATCGATCGACATATTTAATCAATCAGGATGAGTGAACTTCAAATTTCATCCCAACACCCGTGTGGGGTTTCAAACAATCAAACAAATATTTTATTTGTGCAGTTGGGCGATGTGTAAAATTTATCGTCCCAATCAATGTCCTTCAAATAGGTGTACATAAACAAACCGTCCGGTTTGTAAATGAATATTTTATTTATTCACATTCACGTTAAAAATTATATTTTTAACGATAAAACATTTTATTTTAACATATGAATTTCTATTCAGTTCATTCTTTAAATAAAATGATATTTTTATTTTCTAACATATTTTAGAAAATTTTGGCGGCATAACGGCACCATACTAGAAACGGGACGAGGCCTAGCCTTATCTCCGGTCTAGTGAAGGCCCACGCCATTCACACATCAATCAAAATCACCAAACAACCAAATTCAAATCAAATCATATAAATAATCTATGCAACCAAACAAACAAGTCCATGGTCTGTGGACGATTGTGTCGGGTGCTACTAAGCACCGTCTGCATCCTAGTATATATATATAAATAGAAATGAAATTGAAAGGTGAGAAATTCTCACATATAGCTATCCTAGCTCCACGGCACTTCATTGATAGAAATCTTCATAGTCATCGCATCTTCGTTGCTGTAGCCACTACATATGTAAAAATCGAATTTTTACTTCATTATTCAATATATAAAAATCGAATTTTTACTTCGATGTTCAATATATAAAAATCATATTTTTATCTCGAAGTTCAATATATAAAAAATCATATTTTTATTTCAAAGTTCAATATATAAAAATTATATTTTTATACCGCTACTATATAGATAAAAATTATAATTTCACACCGATGTTCATATAGTAAAGATTATATTTTTATCCCGCTATCCTTCATATGAAGATTTCGCCTTTTCAAAAACAAAGTTTATATTTTCCTCGAAGTAAAAATCATATTTTTACTTCACTACTCATATCAAAATATCGTCTTTTCACTTTTAAAAATATTACCTTTTCTATTTTAAAAATATATTTTTATATATGCAATCAAAATCGCTTCTTTACATAAATAAAAATCAGATCTTTTAGGAATTAAAAACTTGATCTTTTATGGAGTAAGAACCATAACTTTCACGAAGAAAAGATCTTTCCTTTATAGCGTTATATACATTAAAAATCGTATATTTTCTTCTTATGACAAGGGATATTCACAAGGACCAAATTTAATTAAGCTAAGTGAAATAAAGAACTTACTATATGTTTATCTTGTCGCTGTAAAAGTGAACTCAGCTTCACTCTCCACGGTTCATCATCGCCACTCCTCTTCTTTGCTCGGAGGAGGATCCCCTTCCGCCACAGGAAGCGTCACAGCGGTGGATTCGAGTGACTCGGGGAGTGGAGCTTCGGATTTACGAAGGGGGAGAGAGGAGCGTGAGGGGGGTGGTGGCGACTGGGGAGGCGGCCAAGGCAGGCGGCGCGCCACTGCCTAAAGGGGGGAGATGGCATTGGGCGGAGAAGAGGGTTTGGGTTCTTTTCAGAAGAGGAGAGGAAGGAGAAGCAGGAGGTGGCGAACGTGGCGGAGGAGAGAGGCAGAGGGGTGAAGCGCGATCGATGCTTGGTGGCCGCAGCGCCAGGTCGGCGGGCGGAGCTGAAGGGCTAGGGCACGATTTTTTTATTTTTTTTCTTTTGTGCTGAGTGGATAACGGGGAGGGAGAGAGGGTATAAAGGGAAGGGGTTGACTAGGAATAAATATATATTATTTTATTTTAATTTTAAAATCCAAAAAGTAACTTTTTATTTTGAACTCGAAATCAAGCCCACCGACTGTCGTCCCTAGCTAATTACCCCCATCCCGAACACAATGCGATATGTATCGTAAGCTGATTCGACTGTTTCGATCAGTTTCCTTTGAATTTACATTTAAATCACTATATTGAATTTTAAACGTACATTTCAAATTACCGGGGTCACATACTAACTAGAAAAATTCCTGAAAAATATTTTCTAGCTTCGTATTGACTATACGGTCCTAACAAAACTAGTTTCGTCGAATTCTGAGACCGTTGGAAAAATGACCAATTTCCCGTCGATTAAAATCAACTGAAACTGGTCAAACGCGTTTTCCTTTGCCACGCTCACATATTGATTCGAAAAATTATGAAATTTGAAACCTAGCAATAACTTGACATCACGGACCCAACAAAACTAGTTTCGTCGAAATCCGAGGTCATTTGCAAAATGTCCATTTTTAAGGGCCTGAATTCCATAGCGACTATTCAGAATTTTCAACTGGACATATCTTTTGATCCCCGCTATGAAAATTTGATTATTCGGATTCGTTGGAAAGATATTATCAATTAGATCCCATTATTTTTGGTTTCACTAAAATCCGGATTGTTTTGCACCCGGTACATTCATTTGAAGTTTGAAATCGAATTATCGAACTACCGCGCCATTTTCAATTCTATTTATAATTATATATAAATATTTATATTCTAACGACGACGTATATAATATATACGTTCGAATTCTATTCAAAGTAAATTTTCTCGTCGATATATTTAAAATAATTCATTTTAAATAATCAAAATTCGATAAAATTGCCAAAATAAAAATTTTAAACTGGCCCAGATTTTCGGGTTGTTACAATCTCCCCCACTTAAAACTTTTCGTCCCCAAAAAGGAACAAAGTCGAAAGTGGTTTGATTAATCAACTCTATGTTCGATCTGGCTTGCATTCTCCAACTCTTCAGTTTATGAGAATTTCCAAAATTTCAAAATTTTGGCTAACACCCTAAATTTTCGAAAAATTTCGCCATAACCTCCCCTGCACCGGGAGCATCGGGGAATTTCAAATAGCTTCCCCGGTCCTTCAGATCTCAAAAAGAAAAAGAAAAAGCCAAGCGGCTAGCCAATAGGCTCATAAAATCATCATCACCCATACAAAACAGGAAATTATGTAGTAAACATGTACCTATTTGTCGGGCAAACAAATTTTATTCTCTGCTCTAGCCTCCTTGCTATGACCTGTTCAATATAAATATATGTATATGCAAGCAAACACAACCAATTTTCAATACAGTTCCATATGTGATTCAATTAGGCTAAATGGTTCAAAATTAGCAAACAAATGAACAAACAACACAACATCAATCAATTAGTGAGTTAGAGTTTCAAATTCATAATTTTGATACATATACAAAAATCATGTTTTTGATGCCAAATCACAACAATAAGCCCTATCTAATTTTTGGTTCTCACACCAGTCTAATGGAAATATATAGAAAGCCCACTTTCGTCACTCGAACATAAATTCTAATGATGGAGCTCCATCATCAAAATCATCTCCGGGCGATTAGAGTGTAATTCTATATCTATCCAGTATATTAAAATTTCGAATACACGCGGATCAGACGTATACGCAAAATCTATATATACTGGATTGTCCACATCAATATAAATAAATAACCAAATACGAATAATTGATTTAAATTTTCAAAACAAAAATTTGTTTTCACTTTAAAAATATACTCTTCACACTCGTTCTAGGATACTACTGACCCCATCTCTAACGAGTCATCCTCGTTGGATATTACTAATCCAATATCTGATGAATTCTTTCGTATGGTTCTAATGTGTCTTGTTCTCTGAGCTTTGTAAACCAAAGCTCTGATACCAACTGTAAAGACCCGCAACTTCCCCGTAAAGGAAAGCGTCGGATAGTTTGAGAAATAACCACAACAGAACGCATACAAAAGAACATTTCATTGTATATTACAACAATGCATCAGATTACAAGAATATACAGAGTAAAAATGAATATTACACAGAAATATCAGAGATTTAAATTACATTTAAATACATAGCAGCGGAAAATAATACAATACACAACTAGAAGAGATATACGGATACAAAGCTTTCCGGATATCATTCCAGCTGTAAACCAGGATCCTGTGAATATAAATCTGCAAAACCAAAACTACTAGCTGCCCGTGTCAAAATAAGGGCACCCAGAGTTTAGGTTAAAACAATAAACTCCAGGTCAGTCATGGGACTGGTGTGAGAACTAAAACAGTTATTAATCTTTATTTTAAATCATTAGGTAAATCAAGGGACCACGCCGTATAACACGGAACGGGTTTCCTCCCAAGAATACCAGTGCATAAAACAAACAGCGCAATGCTAAATAAAGAAAAATGAAGCTGTTATAAGACCCAGGTCCCATCACACAATGCAACGCAGCCGAGGATAGGGTTTTCCCTTATAACAGCCAAAGAATGCTTGATACGGTTAAAACAAATCGTTTGATACTATTATAAGTGCATAGTGTATAAAACAACTTCAAATCATAAGTATCAATCATAGGCGGCATGAGCGCCCCATCCCACTATGTCATCATATATAGGTTTACAAATAAAACCGCAAAGTCACGTATTTGGAAATTGGATTTCCGTCTATGAACCGAGGCAAAAGATAGTCCTCAACCGATTCGAGACAATCTAGCCCATGTCTCAGGTCAGAGCTCGAGTGACCTTGGAGCGACAGGGCCGGTCCACCGATGTGGATTAAGCTTAAACCCTGAACATGCGTTCCCCCGCCCTTTGGGGCGTAAATGAGCCAATCAAATGACTCCATCGGTTCGAGAACGACCGATCAATCCGAGGCGCCTCGCAACAGTAACAACCACATAAGTCAAACTCGTCAGGGCGTGTAAAACGACTGACGCCACTTTTTAGCTAGAAGGAAACGCATGCCCTCCCTGAGGTCCGTCTCCCGTTTTTGGTTCATACCGGGTGTGAAACTCGCGAAGTAAACGTTACACAAAGCTACGCCACAAAGGCCGTGCTTTGATCATCACCACAAGACTTTGCTTTTCAACAGAAGCCTCGATCAATTGCCACTTAGGCATGCCACACAGGCAATTCACTCCATGCGTTTGATATCCATCAATATATAACCCCTGAGCTCGTACGTCTCAGAGAATGGCGTTAAGCAAGAGAATAAATTATCCGCCGCCAAACAGATACATATTTAATAGAGATCAATCACACGGACTAAAATCCATTGTCAGACACACAGTCCATTTACAAGTCCGTTCTGGGTCTGAACGAAACTGGAGGCACCTAGTACCCCGCATATCCATCGATCTCCAAGTACGTCTGGACGATCACAAACTGTTTCCATCTTCTTGGGTGTACAGCCCAATCAAGATCATCAGTAATTAGCCAAACGACGTGAAGACCTCCGGTCTTCGACCATCGTCTTCATCTTCGACTTATCGTCGTATCAGTTATTCAGAATGGGATAAACCCGGTCTTTCCGAATAACTCGCGTATATTTTAAATAAGTGTTACACAAACACAACATACGCCTCATTCCAATTCATCAGTCACTAACCGTAAATTAATCAAGAGAATAATTTCCCAAATATTAACCCCGAAGGCCGAAACCAACATCAGATCAATATCCAGAAAACCATTCTGCTTGGCTAACCGACAGTTAGTTTCTAAATTTCACATTCATAGGGAAAGGTTCCCATTAATTTTATCCAAGATAAATTTCTCGAATTTATTCTTTAATCTATTTTTGAATATCAATTCAAAACTAATCGGGATTAGCGAACCTTACCGAAGTAATCATTTGTTTTATTTCCCAATCCCAACCTATTCATCCCATGAAGTAAAACTGGTAGTACTTCACATCTAACACCACGGTGTTATCGGTAAATTCAATTACCATTTCACGTTCAAATCTAATTAAAGATTTAACTATCGCCTGGAGTAAAACTGGTGATACTCCATTCTCGATCTTTTCAATCTAATTAAAGATTCATTAAAACTCCACTTAGTTTTAATCGTTAACTGGGTTAAAGAATCAGTGTCATTTAAAACACGGTTCACGATAAACCCAAAATCACATTCCATTAATTATCGGGTTAAAGAACGAGTGTTATTTAAAAACACTATTCACGATAAACCCAAAAATCAATATCAATTCAATTCCAATTAAATATTATTTAATTGGTACACTTCATTAAATCTAAATAAAAAGATTTAATCTTTTCTCAACTGGGTTCAAGAACAGTGTTAGTGAAGACACCATTCACGACAAACCCAAATCACATTTGATATTCAATACAAGGCTCTGAATAGAAAATATATCGGCTTATATTCAATATCAAATTCTACGACTAACAAATGTCGTATTGGAAATAATGATATAAATATATATCTTTCAAATTTCCATAACAACCTCTGTATATTCACGAATTCCAACATCGAAATATTCCGAAGACAATTTCGATTCAAATCCATTCCAATGCAATCATTGGAAATTTTGGTTATTTTTAAAACCCTTTTCGAATTCAATTTATTTATTCAAAAATAAATAGAATTATAATTCTAGTTCAAAACTAGTTTATTCGATAAAAATCTATTTTTATCTTTTCAAATATGGAGTTTTTCATCCCAATTCTTCTCAAATCATTTCTTATGATTTTACACAAATTATTACTATTTTTAATAATTTTATCAAGGCCCGTACAGTCGATTTCCATCAACGGCCATCGAACTGCACTTACAGCGACCTTTTTCAAATTTGATTTGGACGTATCTCCAAATCCAGCCATTAGATTTCAAATTTCAAATATTCGTTAGAAAGCTCTTTTCGATACGAATCCAACGGTTCCGGTTTTAGGAGAATCCGACGGTCGGATCTCCCGTAATGTCCGTTTGAAATAAATGGTCGAAATTCACGAACTGCCGCGGCGCGGCGCGTTCTATTCAGGCCATTATATTATATATATAATATATATAATATATATTTCGTCGATTTCTATTTAAAACGAATTATATAAATAGCTTTAAAATCGTTTCAAAAGCAATTCCAACTTTCTTTTCAATTCAAATCAAAATTGAATTCTTCTTTATAAATTCGTTTTAAAATTCATTTCTATTCAATTCAAATTTCAATTCAACTCGAATTCATTTCAATTCAAATTGAAATCGTTTTCAATTCATTTAATTTCGAAATCGTTTTCAATTCATTTCATTTCGAAATCGTTTTCAATTCATTTCATTTCGAAATCGTTTTCAATTCATTTCATTTCGAAATCGTTTTCAATTCAATTCATTTCGAAATCGTTTTCAATTCAATTCCTTTCGAAATCGTTTTCAATTCATTTCATTTCGAAATCGTTTTCAATTCAATTCATTTCGAAATCGTTTTCAATTCATTTCATTTCGAAATCGTTTTCAATTCATTTCATTTCGAAATCGTTTTCAATTCAATTCATTTCGAAATCGTTTTCAATTCAATTCATTTCGAAATCGTTTTCAATTCAATTCATTTCGAAATCGTTTTCAATTCAATTCATTTCGAAATCGTTTTCAATTCATTTCATTTCGAAAACGTTTTCAATTCAATTCATTTCGAAATCATTTTCAATTCAATTCATTTCGAAATCGTCTTCAATTCAATTCATTTCGAAATCGTCTTCAATTCAATTCATTTCGAAATCGTTTTCAATTCAATTCATTTCAAAATATTCGATTTCGAAATCACTTTTCAATATTCATTTTAAAATGAATAAAATCGATATGATTATCGTTCACATCAAAATGGCGTCAATCTAATCAACACGGCTTCATAAATTTCTATTTTCACATATTCTATTTCAAATATTTCTTTTTCAAAATAGTTGTTATTATCAAAATATTTCGTTCAACACATGACCAATCTCAATGGATGAGTACTGTCAACACATGAACCTTTATTTTATATTGATAAAGATGTAAATTTTATTACTAAAATATTTCGTTCAACACATGACCAATCTCAATGGATGAGTACTGTCAACACATGAACTTTTATTTTATATCGATAAAGGTGTAAATTTTATTACTAAAATATTTCATTCAACACATGACCAATCTCAATGGATGAGTACTGTCAACACATGAACTTTTATTTTATAATATTCTTTATTTTTCAAATTGGAATGAGGCCCAATCAATTACCATATAACGTTAATTATATGGATTTTTATACAACACATGTATATAATAGCATTGAAAAATAATCAACCATCAACCAAAGTGCACTACACTGTATGAGCATCAAATATAAATATCTAATGCTTATAACAGCCTGTCAATCAATCGATCGACATATTTAATCAATCAGGATGAGTGAACTTCAAATTTCATCCCAACACCCGTGTGGGGTTTCAAACAATCAAACAAATATTTTATTTGTGCAGTTGGGCGATGTGTAAAATTTATCGTCCCAATCAATGTCCTTCAAATAGGTGTACATAAACAAACCGTCCGGTTTGTAAATGAATATTTTATTTATTCACATTCACGTTAAAAATTATATTTTTAACGATAAAACATTTTATTTTAACATATGAATTTCTATTCAGTTCATTCTTTAAATAAAATGATATTTTTATTTTCTAACATATTTTAGAAAATTTCGGCGGCATAACGGCACGATACTAGAAATGGGACGAGGCCTAGCCTTAACCCCGGTCTAGTGAAGGCCCACGCCATTCACACATCAATCAAAATCACCAAACAACCAAATTCAAATCAAATCATATAACTAATCTATGCAACCAAACAAACAAGTCCATGGTCTGTGGACGATTGTGTCGGGTGCTACTAAGCACCGTCTGCATCCTAGTATATATATATATAAATAGAAATGAAATTGAAAGGTGAGAAATTCTCACATATAGCTATCCTAGCTCCACGGCACTCCATTGATAGAAATCTTCATCGTCATCGCATCTTCGTTGCTGTAGCCACTACATATGTAAAAATCGAATTTTTACTTCATTATTCAATATATAAAAATCGAATTTTTACTTCGATGTTCAATATATAAAAATCATATTTTTATCTCGAAGTTCAATATATAAAAAATCATATTTTTATTTCAAAGTTCAATATATAAAAATCATATTTTTATACCGCTACTATATAGATAAAAATTATAATTTCACACCGATGTTCATATAGTAAAGATTATATTTTTATCCCGCTATCCTTCATATGAAGATTTCGCCTTTTCAAAAACAAAGTATATATTTTCCTCGAAGTAAAAATCATATTTTTACTTCACTACTCATATCAAAATATCGTCTTTTCACTTTTAAAAATATTACCTTTTCTATTTTAAAAATATATTTTTATATATGCAATCAAAATCGCTTCTTTACATAAATAAAAATCAGATCTTTTATGAATTAAAAACTTGATCTTTTATGAAGTAAGAACCATAACTTTCACGAAGAAAAGATCTCTCCTTTATAGCGTTATATACATTAAACATCGTATATTTTCTTCTTATGACAAGGGATATTCACAAGGACCAAATTTAATTAAGCTAAGTGAAATAAAGAACTTACTATATGTTTATCTTGTCGCTGTAAAACTGAACTCAGCTTCACTCTCCACGGTTCATCATCGCCACTCCTCTTCGTTGCTCGGAGGAGGATCCCCTTCCGCCACAGGAAGCGTCACAGCGGTGGATTCGAGTGACTCGGGGAGTGGAGCTTCGGATTTACGAAGGGGGAGAGAGGAGCGTGAGGGGGGGTGGTGGCGACTGGGGAGGCGGCCAAGGCAGGCGGCGCGCCACTGCCTAAAGGGGGGAGATGGCATTGGGCGGAGAAGAGGGTTTGGGTTCTTTTCAGAAGAGGAGAGGAAGGAGAAGCAGGAGGTGGCGAACGTGGCGGAGGAGAGAGGCAGAGGGGTGAAGCGCGATCGATGCTTGGTGGCCGCAGCGCCAGGTCGGCGGGCGGAGCTGAAGGGCTAGGGCACGATTTTTTTATTTTTTTTCTTTTGTGCTGAGTGGATAACGGGGAGGGAGAGAGGGTATAAAGGGAAGGGGTTGACTAGGAATAAATATATATTATTTTATTTTAATTTTAAAATCCAAAAAGTAACTTTTTATTTTGAACTCGAAATCAAGCCCACCGACTGTCGTCCCTAGCTAATTACCCCCATCCCGAACACAATGCGATATGTATCGTAAGTTGATTCGACTGTTTCGATCAGTTTCCTTTGAATTTATATTTAAATCACTATATTGAATTTTAAACGTACATTTCAAATTACCGGGGTCACATACTAACTAGAAAAATTCCTGAAAAATATTTTCTAGCTTCGTATTGACTATACGGTCCTAACAAAACTAGTTTCGTCGAATTCTGAGACCGTTGGAAAAATGACCAATTTCCCGTCGATTAAAATCAACTGAAACTGGTCAAACGCGTTTTCCTTTGCCACGCTCACATATTGATTCGAAAAATTATGAAATATGAAACCTAGCAATAACTTGACATCACGGACCCAACAAAACTAGTTTCATCGAAATCCGAGGTCATTTGCAAAATGTCCATTTTTAAGGGTCTGAATTCCATAGCGACTATTCAGAATTTTCAACTGAACATATCTTTTGATCCCCGCTATGAAAATTTGATTATTCGGATTCGTTGGAAAGATATTATCAATTAGATCCCATTATTTTTGGTTTCACTAAAATCCGGATTGTTTTGCACCCGGTACATTCATTTGAAGTTTGAAATCGAATTATCGAACTACCGCGCCATTTTCAATTCTATTTATAATTATATATAAATATTTATATTCTAACGACGACGTATATAATATATACGTTCGAATTCTATTCAAAATAAATTTTCTCGTCGATATATTTAAAATAATTCATTTTAAATAATCAAAATTCGATAAAATTGCCAAAATAAAAATTTTAAACTGGCCCAGATTTCCGGGTTGTTACATTAAACTACCCCTACTTCTCTCTTCAAAACAACGATTCTTTTTAATCCTACCCCTAATTCTCTAAATAGCCCATACTTCCAACAATTGCCCCTATTTTTTAACTATTGTGAAGGGTTAGTTTTTGCATCACCCAATCTAAATTATTCATCATTTTTCATATTTGTCGATCTACCCCTAGTATGCTTAAACTACCCCTGCTTCTCTTAATACTTCAAAACATCCCTTCTTTTTAATCCTACCCCAAATTGTCTAAATTGGCCTTACTTCCAACAATTACCCCTATTTTATACCTACTGTGAAGAGTTGATTTTTGCATCACTCAATCCAAATGATTCGTCGTCTTTCATATTTGTTGATCTACCCCAACTATGCTTAAACTACCCTTACTTCTATTAATACTTCCAAACAGTTATTCTTTTTGATACTACCTATAATTCTCTAAATAGCCCTTACTTCCAATAATATCCCAATTTTTTAACTACAATGAAGAGTTGGTTTTTGCAGCACCCAATCTAAATAATTCATCATCTTTCATATTTGTCGATCTACCCCTACTATGCTCAAACTACCTCTACTACTCTTAATACTTCAAAACAATCCTTATTTTTAATCCTACCAATAATTCTATAAATAGCCCTTAATTCCAACAGTTACCCTCATCTTTCTATTACTGCGAAGGGTTGATTTTTGCCGCACCCAATCTAAATGATTCATCGTCTTTCATAGTTGTCGATCTACTCCAACTATGCTTAAACTACCCATACTTCTCTTAATACTTCAAAACAGTCCTTATTTTTAATCTTACCCCTAATTCTCTAAATAGCCCTTACTTTCAACATTTACCCCTATTTTTTAACTTCTGTGAAGGGTTGGTTTTTGCTGCATCCAGTCCAAATGATTCATCATCTTTCATATTTGTCGATCTACCCTTACTATGCTCAAACTACCCCTACTTCATTTAATACTTCAAAACAGTCCTTCTTTTAATCCTACCCCTAATTCTTTAAATAGCCCTTACTTCCAACAATTACGCCTATCTTTTCACAATTGTGAAGGGTTGGTTTTTGCAGCACCCAATCCAAATGATTCATCATCTTTCATATTTGTCGATCTACCCCTGCTATGCTTAAGCTACCCCTACTTCTCTTAATACTTCAAAACATCCCTTCTTTTTAATCCTACCCTTAATTCTCTAAATAGCCCGTACTTCCAACAATCACACCTATTTTTTACTTCTGTGAAAGTTTGGTTTTTGCAGCACTAAATCCAAATGATTCATCATCGATCTACCCCTACAATGCTTAAACTACCCATACTTCTCTTAACACTTCAAAACAACTCTTCTTTTTAATCCTAACACTAATTCTCTAGATAGCCCTTACTTCCAACAATTAACCCCATTTTTTAACTTCTGTGAAAGGTTGGTTTTTGCAGCACCTAATCCAAATGATTCATAATCTTTCATATTTGTCGATCTGCCCCTACTATGCTTAAACTACCCCTACTTCTCTTAATACTTCAAAACAACTCTTCTTTTTAATCCTACCCCTAATTATCTAAATAGCGCTTACTTTCAACAATTACCTCTATTTTTTAACTACTGTGAAGGGTTGGTTTTTGCAGTGCCCAATCCAAATGATTCATCATCTTTCATATTTGTCGATCTACCACTACTATGCTTAAACTAGCCCTACTTCTCTTAATACTTCAAAAGAGTACTTCTTTATATAGCCCTTACTTAGAAAAAGTACCCTCATTTTTTAATTTCCGTGAAGGTTTGATTTTTGCAGCACCAAATCCAATTGATTCATCATCTTTCATATTTGTCGATCTATCCCTACTATGCTTAAACTACCCCTACTTCTCTTAATACTTCAAAACAACTCTTCTTTTTAATCCTACCCCTAATTCTCTACCCTTCACTGTAGTTAAAAAGTAGAGGTAATTTTTGTAAGTACGTTCTGTTTAGAGAATTAGGTGTACGATTAAAAAGAAGGGTTGTTTTGAAGTATTAAGAGATATCATTCTACTTTTGTGAACAGTTGGTTTTTGAAGCATCTAATCCAAACGTCCAAATGATTCATCATCTTTCATATTTGTCGATCTACCCCTACTATGCTTAAACAACCCCCTACTTCTCTTAATACTTCAAAACAACCCTTCTTTTTAATCCTACCCCTAATTCTCTATATAGCCTTTACTCCCAACAATTACCCCTATTTTTTAACAACCATGAAGGGTTGGTTATTGCAGCACCCAATCCAAATGATTCATCATCTTTCATATTTATCGAGCTACCTCTACTATGCTCAAACTACCCCTAATTCTCTTAATACTTCAAAATAACCATTCTTTTTAATCCTACCCCTAATTCTCTAAGTAGCCATTCCTTCCAACAATTACCCTTATTTTTTAACTTCTGTGATGGGTTGGTATTTGCAGCTCCCAATGCGAATGATTCACCATCTTTCATATTTTTCGATCTACCCCTACTATGCTTAAACTACCCCTACTTCTCTTAATACTTCAAAATAGTGCTTCGTTTTAATCCAACCCCTAATTCGCTAAATATCCCCTACTTCCAACAATTACCCCTATTTTTTAACTTCTGTGAAGGGTTGGTTTTTGCAGCACCCAATCCAAATGATTCATCGTCTTTCATAATTATCGATCTACCACTACTATGATTAAACTACCCTTACTCCTCTTAATACTTCAAAACATACCTTCTTTTTAATACTACCAATAATTCTCTAAACAACCCTTCCATCCAACAATTAACCCTATTTTTTATATATTGTGAAAGATTGGTTTTTGCAGCACCCAATCCAAACGATTCATCATCTTTCATATTTGTCGATCTACCCCTATTATGCTCAAACTTCCCCTACTTCTCTGAATACTTCAAAACAACCAATTTTTTTAATCCTATCCCAAATTCTCTAAATAGCCCTTTCTTCCAACAATTACCCCTATTTTTTTACTTCTGTGATTGGTTGGTTTTTGTAACACCCAATCCAAATAATTCATCATCTTTCGTATTTGTCGATCTACCCCTACTATGCTTAAACTATCTCTACTTCTCTTAATACTTCAAAACAGCCCTTCTTTTTAATCCTACCCATAATTCTCTAAATTTCCCTTGCTTCCAACAATTAAAAATATATTTTTACTACTGTGAAGGGTTGGTTTTTGCAGCATCCAATCAAAACGATTCATAATCTTTCATATTTGTCAATCTACCCCTACTATGCTTAGACTACCCCTACTTCTCCTAATACTTCAAAACGTACCTTCTTTTTAATCCTGCTAATAATTCTCTCATAGTAGTTAAAAAATAAGTGTAATTGTTTGAAGTAAGGGCTATTTAGAGAATTAGTGTTAGGATTAAAAAAAAAAGAGTTGTTTTGAAGTATTAATAGAAGTCGGGGTACTGTAGGCATAATAGGGGTAGATCAACAAATATAAAAGATGATGAATCATTTGGATTGGGTGTTGCAAAACCAAACCCTTCATAGTAGTTAAAAAATAGGGGTAATTGTTGGAAGTAAGGTTTATTTAGATAATTAACGGTAGGATTAAAAAGAAGGGCTGTTTTGAAGTATTAAGAGAAGTAGGGGTAGTTTAAGCATAGTAGGGGTAGATCGACAAATATGAAAGATGACGAATCGTTTGGATTGGGTGCTTCAAAAAACAACCCTTCAATGTAGTTAAATAATAGGGTAATCGTTGGAACTAAGGGTTATTTAGAGAATTGGGGATAGGATTAAAAAGAAAAACTGTTTTGAAGTATTAAGAGAAGTAGGGGTAGTTTAAGCATACTTGGGGAAGATCGACAAACATGAAAGATGATGAATCATTTGGATTCGGTTCTACAAAAACAAACCTTTCACAATAGTTAAATAGTAAGGGTAATTGTTGGAACTAAGGGTTATTTAGATAATTAGGGATAGGATTAAAAAGGACTGTTTTGAAGTACAAAGAGAAGTACTGGTAGTTTAAGCATAGTAGGGGTAGATCGAAAAATATGAAAGATGATGAATCGTTTGGATTGGGTCCTTCAAAAACCAACCCTTCACAGAAGTTAAAAAATAGGGGTAATTGGTGGAAGGAATGGCTATTTAGAAAATTAGGGATAGGATTAAAAAGAAAGGCTTTGAAGTACAAAGGGAAGTAGTGATAGTTTAAGCATAGTTGGGGTAGATCGACAAAATGGTATGAGATTCGTGCTTCACCAGTGCTGGTGGGAACTAAATGGAACCGTAATCAATAACAATTGAAAGTAAAAACACGAGTAAAGTAAAATAGAGACAAGATTTTAGAGTGCTTCATCCTTTTGGCAAGCCTCCATCCATTGTGAGGGTAGTTTATATTACCAATGAAGTTATTGCAAAGTACGTAAACTCTCCATTTTCATACATCTTTGTGTTCGCTCAGCATACTCTGACTCTTACATATGTATCCATCTTAGATCCTCAATATTTAATTAAAGAATGGTGGAATCTTTGGAGGAGAAGGACAGATGAATGAATGAGAAGGAGGATGCCTTTGCTCTTTTTCGGTTATAGGATTTTGATGGATGTCATGGCCAGATGGGTGAAAGACCTTCGAATAGTGATGACGATCATGGTTGGAAAAATGCTTAAGGAATGATCATGGTTGGAAAAATCAGAGTGACTTTAAAGAAGCGAATGATTTTGAACAGGCGGTCAGGTGACAAATATATGGGTGACTTAAGTCAGTGCTCTCGGGTGTGGTAATGTCTGATAATTGGTGAACGGGCAACGAACATCATAGTCTATAGGCGATCGACCAAGGCTTGTAGATCAGAACGTAAGTGGAACCCTTCTAGGTCTAGTATTTGATCGACTGGTAGATTGTGTTCGATCGAAGCACGAGTGATTGATTTGAAGAACTGGTGGTTTCATAGGAACGAGCGGACAGGTGATGAGTGCGTAGGCGACTTGTCAAAGCTCCCTACACAATATGAGAACGACTGACCAGACCATCATGAAAAGCTTTTGTAATTGACTGACGGATGTTATCTGTTTGAAGCGTGAGCATCTGATTGTCAATGAGCGGGCAACTGGCCGAGGCTTTGTAGAGCAGCTATAGATGCGACTATCTTGAGGTTGGTATCTATTGGACCGGTAGGTAGCTCATGATTAAAGTGTTAATGACCGATTGAAGGATGAGCAGATGACTAAATTTGCTGTGGGCGAACATTATGCACATGTGTGAACCCTGATATCTTTGTATTTCCTGCTATGTACATCTGATCAGGGGAGTGTGACTACAGAGTGGGACGTGTAGTCGGAACCAATTCTTTTTCCAATCTCGCGCGTATGACCTTCCCTTATGGTCGGGCTAACTGTTCTTGTTAAGTCTTCTTTATACCCGGGCGTTCTTTCATCACGCGACTGACCTTTTCCAGTATAAACGGCTGATCCTTTGAGCGGTGTACAACTTTCAGTTTACGCTGTATTCCTAGTAATATGGGGTAGTTTTCTGACCTATATGAGTTACCTAAGTGCCCAGGGTCGTGTGCTCCGATATATTAGCCCCATAACTGTCGCTCTGTAGTTCTTATGGAGATCTAATACACCAATTATACACAAGCTTTTTTGGGTATAAACACAACCCTTCACAGCAGTTAAAAAATAGGAATAATTGTTGGAAGTAAGGGAAATTTAGAGAATTAGGGTTAGGATTAAAAAGAAGGGTTGTTTTGAAGTATTAACAGAAGTAGGGGTAGTTTAAGCATATCAGGGGTAGATCGAAAAATATAAAAGATGATGAATCATATGGATTGGGTGCTGCAAAAACTAACCCTTCACAAAAGTTAAAAATAAGGGTAATTTTTGGAAGGGCTATTTAGAGAATTAGGGGTTGGATAAAAAAGTAGGATTGTTTTGAAGTATTAAGAGAAGTAGGGGTAGTTTAAGCATAATAGGGGTAGATCGACAAAAATGAAAGATGATGAATCGTTTAAATCAGGTGCTGCAAAAACCAACTCTTCACAGTAGTTAAAAATAGGGGTAATTGTTAGAAGTAAGGGCTATTTGGAGAATTACGGGACGGATTAAAAAGAAGGACCATTTTGAAGTACTAAGAGAAGTAGGGGTAGTTCAAGCATAATAGGTGTAGATCGACAAAAATGAAAATGATGAATCATTTGGATTGGGTGCTGCAAAAACCAACCCTTTACAGTAGTTAAAAAATAGGTGTAATTGTTGGAAGGAAGGGCTGTTTAGAGAATTAGGGGTAGGATTAAAAAGAAGGACTATTTTGAAGTGTAAAGAGAAGTAGGGGTAATTTAGGCATAGTAGGGGTAGATCAACAATATGAAAGATGATAAATCATTTGAATTGTGTGCTGCAAAAACCAACCCTACACGAAATTAAAAAATAGGGGTAATTTTTGGAAGGGAAATTTAGAAAATTAGAGGTAGGATTAAAAAGAAGGGTTGTTTAGAAGTTTTAAAAGAAGTAGGGGTTGTTTAAGCATAGTAGGGGTAGATTGACAAGTATGAAAGATGATGAATCGTTTGGATTGTGTGCTGCAAAAACCAACCCTTCACAATAGTTAAAAAATAGGGGTAATAGTTGCAAGTAAGGGCTATTTAGAGAATTTTGGTTTGGATTAAAAAGACGGACTGTTTTGAAGTATTAAGAGAAGTAGCGATAGTTTAAGCAAAGTAGGGGAATATCGACAAGTATGAAATATGATGAACCATTTGGATTGGGTGCTGCAAAAACCAACCCTTCAAAGTAGTTAAAAAATAGGGGTAATTGTTGGACTGGAAGGGTGTTTTGAGAATTAGGGGTAGTATTAAAAAGATGGATTGTTTTGAAGTTTAAAGAGAATTAGGGGTAGTTTAAGACTAGTAGGGGTAGATCGACAGATATGAAAGATGATGAATCATTTGGATTGGGTGCGGCAAAAACCAACCCTTTATTGAAGTTAAAAAATAGAGGTAATTATTGGAAGGGCTATTTAGAGAATTAGGGGTTGTATTAAAAAGAAGGGTTGTTTTGAAATATTAAGACAAGTAGGGGTTGTTTAAGCATAGTAGGGGTAGATCGATAAATATGAAATAAGATGAATCGTTTGGATTGGGTGCTGCAAAAACCAACCCTTCATAGTAGTTAAAAAATAGGGGCAATTGTTGGATGTAAGGGTTATTTAAAGAATTAGGGGTAGGATTAAAAAGAAGGCTTGTTTTGAAGTATTAAGAGAAGTAGGGGTAGTTTAAGCATAGTAGGGGTAAATCAACAAATATTAAAGATGGTAAATTATTAGGTTGGATGCTGCAAAAACCAACACTTTACAATAGTTAAAAAATAGGGGTAATTCTTGGAAGTGAGGGTATCTAGAGAATTCGGGGCTGGATTGAAAAGAAGGACTGTTTTGAAGCATTAAGAAAAGTATGGGTAGTTTAAGCATAGTAGGGGTAGATGAACAAATATGAAAGATGAACAATCGTTTGGATTGGGTGCTGCAAAAACTAAACCTTCACAGTAGTTAGAAAAAAGGGTAATTATTGGAAGTAAGGGCTATTTAGATAATTAGGGGTAGGATTAAAATGAATAGCTGTTTTGAAGTATTAAGAGAAGTAGGGGTAGTTTAAGCATAGTTGTTGTAGATCGACAAATATGAAAGATGATGAATCGTTTGGATTGGGTACTACAAAAACAAATCCGTCACAGTTGTTAAAAAATAAGGGTGATTGTTGGGTGTAAGGGCTATTTAAAGAATTAGGGGTAGGATTAAAAACAAGTCCTGTTTTGGAGTACTAAGAGACGTAGGTTTAGTTTAAGCATAGTAGGGGTAGATCGACAAATATGATAGATGATGGATCGTTTGGATTGGGTTCCGCAAAAACCAACCCTTCACAGTAGTAAAAAGATAGGCGTAATTATTGGAAGTATGGGCTATTTAGAGAATTAGGGATAGGATTATAAAGAAGGACTGTTTTGAAGTATTAAGAGAAGTAGGGGTAGTTTAAGCATAGTTGGGGTAGATCGACAAATATGGAAGATTATTAATCATTTGGATTGGGTGCTGCAAAAACCAACCCTTCGCACAACCCTTCTTTTAATCCTCCCTCTAATTCTCTAAATAACACCTACTTCCAACAATTACCCCTATTTTTTAACTACTATGAAGGGTTGGTTTTGGGCTAGGATTTAAAAGAAGGACTGTTTTGAAGTATTAAAAAAGTAGGGGTAGTTTAAGCATAGTAGAGGTAGATCGACAAATATGAAAGATGATAAATCATTTGGATTGGGTGCTGCAAAAACCAATCTTTCAAAGTATTTAAAAAATATAGGTAATTGTTGGAAGGGCTATTTAGAGAATTAGGGGTAAGATTAAAAGAATGTATTTTTTGAATTATTAAGAGAAGTAGGGGTAGATCGACAAATATGAAAGAGGATGAATCGTAAGGATTGCGTGCTGCAAAAATCAACACTTTATAAAAGTTAAAAAATAGGGGTAATTGTTGGATGTGCAATTTAGAGAATTTGGGGTTGGATTAAAAAGAAGGAGGGGTAATTGTTGAAAGGGCTATTTAGAGAATTTGGTGTTGGATTAAAAAGATAGGTTGTTTGGAAGTATTAAGAGAAGTAGAGGTAGTTTAAGCGTAGTAGAGGTAGATCGACAAATATGAAAGATGATGAATCTTTTGGATTGGGTATTGCAAAAACCAACCCTTCACAATAGTATAAAAGAGGTGTAATTGTTGGAAGTAAGGGATATTTGGAGAATTAGAGGTAGGATTAAAAAGAAGGACTGTATTGATTTATTCACAGAAGTAGGGGTAGTTTAAGCATAGTAGGAGTAGATCGAAAAATATGAAAGATGATGAATCATTTTGATTGGGTGCTGCAAAAACCAACACTTCGCAGAAGTTAAAAAATAGGGGTAATGGTTGGAAGTCTGGGCTATTTAGAGAACTAGGGATAGGATTCCAAAGAAAGACTTTTTTGTAGTATTTAGAGAAGTAGGGGTAGTTCAAGCACACTAGGGTTAGATCGACAAATATGAAAGATGATGAATCATTTAGATTAGATGCTTTAAGAACCAACCCTTCACAATAGTTAAAAATAGGTGTAATTGTTGGATGTAAGGGCTATTTAGAGAATCAGGGGTAGGATTTAAAAGAAGGGTTGTTTTGAAATATTTATAGAAGTAGGTGTAGTTTAAGCATAGTAGGGGTAGTTCAAGAGATATGAAAGATGATGAATCATTTGGATTGAATGCTGCAAAAACCATCCCTTCGCAGTAGTTAAAAAAAGGAGTAATTGTTGGAATTAAGGGCTATTTAGATAATTAGAGACAGGATTAAAAAGAAGGACTATTTTGAAGTATTAAGAGAAGTAGGGGTAGTTTAAGCATACTAGGGGAAGATCGACAAATATGAAAGATTATGTATCGTTTGGATTGGGTTCTGCAAAAACCTACCATTCACCGTAGTAAAAAGATAGGCGTAATTGTTGGAAGTAAGGGCTATTTAGAGAATTAGGGGTAGGATTGAAAAGAAGGGTTGTTTTGAAGTATTAAGAGAAGTAGGGTTAGTTTAAGCATATTAGGGGTAGATTGACAATTATGAAAGATGACGAATCATTTAGATTGGGTGCGGAAAAAACCATCCCTTCACAATAGTTAAGAAATAGGGGTAATTATTGGAAGTAAGGGCTATTTAGAGAATTAGGGATAGGATTAAAAAGAAGGGAGGTATTGAATTATTAAGAGAAGCAGGGGTAGTTTAAGCACAGTAGGATTAGATCGACAAATATGAAAGATGATGTATAATTTGGATTTTGTGCTGCAAATACAAACCCTTCACAGTAACTAAAAAATAGGGGTAGTTGTTGGATTAACGGCTATTTAGAGAATTAGGGTTAGAATTAAAAAGAAGAGCTATTTTGATGTATAAAGAGAAGTAGGGGTAGTTTAGGCATTGTAGGTGTAGATCGACAAATATGAAAGATGCTGAATTGTTTGGATTATGTGCTGCAAAAACAAACCCTTGACAGTAGTTAAAAAATAGTGGCAATTATTGGAAGTAAGGGCTATTTAGAGAATTAGGGGTAGGATCAAAAAGAAGGGTTATTTTGAAGTATAAAGAGAAGTAGGTACAGTTTAAGCGAAGTAGGGGTAGACCGACAAATAGGAATGATGATGTATCGTTTGTATTGGGTGCTACAAAAACCAACCCTACACAATAGTTAAAAAATAGGGGTGATTGTTGGAAGTAAGGGCTATTTAGAGAATTAGGTGTAGGATTAAAAGAAGGGCTTTTTTGAAGTACTAAGAGAAGGAGGGGCAGTTTAAGCATAGTAAGGGTAGATCGACAAATATGAAAGATGATGAATGATTTGGATAGGGTGCTGCAAAAACCAACCCTTCACAGTAGTTAAAAAGTAGGGGTAATTTTTGGAAGTAATCGTTTAGATTGGGTGCAGCAAAAGCCAACCCTTCACAGTAGTTAAAACATAGGAGTAATTTTTGAACGTAATGGTTATTTAGTGAATGAGGGGGTATGATTAAAAAGAAGGGTTGTTTTGAAGTATTAAGAGAAGAAGGGTAGTTTAAGCATAGTAGGGGTAGATCGACAAATGAGAAAGATTATGAATCGTTTGGTTTGGGTGATGAAAAAACCAACCACTCACAGTAGTAAAAACATATGTGTAATAGTTGGAAATAAGGTCTATTTAGAGAATTAGGGGTAGGATTTAAAAAAATGGACTGTTTTGAAGTATTAAGAGAAGTAGGGGTTGTTTAAGCATAGTAGGTGTAGATCGACAAATATGAAAGATTATGAAACATTTGGTTTGGGTGCTGCAAAAACCAACCATACACAATAGTAAAAAGATAGGCGTAATTGTTGGAAGTAAAGGCTATTTAGAGAATTAGTGGAAGGATTTTAAAGAAGGGTTGTTTTGAAGTATTAAGAGAAGTAGGTGTAGTTTAAGCATAGTAGGGGTAGATCGACAAATATGAAAGATGACGAATCATTTAGATTGGATGCTGCAAAAACCAACCCTCACAGAAGTTAAAAAACAGGGGTAATAATTGGAAATAATGGCTATTTATAGAATTAGTGGTTGGATTAAATAGAAGGGTTGTTTTCAAGTATTTAGAGAAGTAGAGATATTTTACAGATCGAAATATATGAAAGATGATGAATCATTTATTTTGGGTGGTACAAAAACCAACCCTTCATAGTAGTTTAAAAATAGGGATAATTGTTGGAAGTAAGGTCTATTTATAAAATTAGGGGTTATAATAAAAAGAAGGACTGTTTTGAAGTATTAAGAGAAGTAGGGTAGTTAAGAGAAGAAGAGGTTGTTTAAGCATAGTAAGGGGTAGATCGAGAAATATGAAAGGTGGCGAATCATTTAGATTGGGTGCTTCAATAACCAACCCTTCACAGTAGTTAAAAAATAGGTGTAATTGTTGGATGTGAGGGCTATTTAGAGAATTAGGGATAGGATTAAGAATAAGGGATGTTTTTAAGTATTAAGAGAAGTAGTGGTAGTTTAAGCATAGTAGGAGTAGATCGACAAATATGAAAGATAATAAATCAGTTGGATTGTTTGCTGCAAAAACCAACCGTTCATAGTAATTAAAAAATAGGGGTAATTGTTGGAAGTAAGTGCTATTTAGAGAATTAGTGGTAGAATTAAAAAGAAAGACTATTTTATTATTAAGAGAAGTAGGGTAGTTTAAGCATAGTAGGGGTAAATCGACAAATATGAAAGATGATGAATCATTTGGATTGGGTGCCGCAAAAACAAATCCTTCATAATAGTTAAAAAATAGGGGTAATTTTTGGAAGGAAGGGCTATTTATAGAATTAGGGGTAGTATTAAAAAGAAGAGTTGTTTTGAAGTATTAAGAGAAGTAGGGATAGTTTAGACATAGTAGGGGTAGATCGACAAATATGAAAGATGTTGAATCCTTTGGATTGTGTGCTGCAAAAACCAACCCTTCACAATAGTTAAAAAATAGGGGCATTTGTTGGAAGTAAGAGCTATTTAAAGAATTAGGATTAGGATTAAAAGAAGGGCTGTTTTGAAGTACTAAGAGAAGGAGGGGTAGTTTAAGAGTAGTATGGGTAGATCGACAAATATGAATGATGATGAATCATTTAGATCGGGTGCTGCAGAAACCAACACTTCGCAGTAGTTAAAAAATAGGGGTAATTGTTTGAAGTAAGGTCAATTTAGATAATTAGGGGTTGGATTAAAAAAGAAAGTTTTGAAGTATTAAGAGAATTATGGGTAGTTAAGTGAAGTAGGGGTAGTTAAGAGAAGAAGGGGTTGTTTAAGCATAATAGGGGGTAGATCGAGAAATAAGAAAGATGATGTATCATTTAGATTGGGTGCTGCAATAACCAACCCTTCACAGTAGTTAAAAATTAGGGGTATTTATTGGAAGTAAGGGCTATTTAGAGAATTAGGGATATGATTAAGAAGAAGGGAGGTTTTGAAGTATTAAGAGAAGTAGTGGTAGTTTAAGCATAGCGGGAGTAGATCGACAAATATGAAAGATGATAAATCATTTGGATTGTTTGCTGGAAAAACCAACCGTTCATAGTAATTAAAAAATAGGGGTAATTGTTGGAAGTAAGGGCTATTTACAGAATCAGGGTTAGGATTAAAATGAAAGACTGTTTTGAAGTATTAAGAGAAGTAGGGGTAGTTTAAGCATAGTAGGGGACATAGGGGTTAAGTGGGTGACTTGGGTGGCATGTGGAATTACTAATGGAAACCCTTAACCAAATTTAAAACATGTAAGTGGACATGAAGGGGGTTAAGTGGGATATACTAGAGGGGACCACGCTTAGGTGGATAGCTTGTGTCAAGTAATGGGGGCACGTTTCAACCAGTAACCCTTTCGTATCTTTGTGGGCTCGACCCAAGTCGAGGACGGGACACACATACTGGGCTTGACTGTAAGAGGCCAAACCGGGTTAGCGGTGGCAACGCAAGTCCAACGGGTTCATATGCGTGTGTGGACCCGGGCTGGTAGGTAAGACGTTGTTGCATCGTGTAGGTATAAGCCGTTCATCATTGGTGGTATCAAGTTGCCACTTTGGGGAGTGATACACCCTACTGTAGGGCCAGCACAGGTATCTACGAGTTAGGGAGCCGATCGAATGGGGCAGGGTAGTGGATACACCTAGTGGAGATAGGAGCAGACGACACCTATGTGGTTAGCTAAGGGTTCACGAAGCTACCACTATTATTGATAATTACTAAAGGGGTACACCTAGTGGAGATAGGAGTTGGCGGCACCTATGACGTCAGCGAGGAGTACGTGGAATTACCATTATTACTTATTAAAGGGGTACATCTAGGGGGGACAGGTACACGCTGGGTACCTATGATAACAACAAGAGATATACAGTCAAACATGGAGGATAGTGGGTACATCTAGTAGTACAGGAAGCTATCATCGTGCTATTTAGCCAAGAGGGATCAAATTTCTAGAGTGACTAGTAAGGGTGCGGTTAGTGTTAGTACAGTACAGTATGGTACAGTACGGTAAAGTATAGTAATTATCCTATATCGATTAGGAAGCGCCATTTACGTTATCTCTGTTTCTCTTGATTGCCTTGCCATACCCATGTGGTTCACACAGTCACTACCTTATTCTCCAGCTTATATCTTATCATATTGCTTTAATAATTATGTTGTTAGAGTTATCGGACTCGCCAGACTTTATGTCTGACCCCCTTTGTTTCCATCTCTTTTCTTCCTTCCCCCCCGCCCCCAAGGTTCTAAGGGTGGGACTAGTACTAGTGGAACTTGATTGGGATCCCTTTGGGAGCACTTGGATTTGGATTGCCGAAGTAAAGTTCAGCCTATCATTTTCTTTATGGCTATTTGTAGTAGTGGGAGAATGTACTTTGTTTTATCAAGATGGATATTGTTAGCCTGCTTTGTGACCAGGCTACCCAAAGCAAAGGATTTGAGTATGATCATGCATTGATCATCAATCGTTTGGATAAAGTGGCAGAATGTGGAAAAATCTGGATCTTTGCACTTTTGAAGATCGGTTCGTGACCACCCCCAAGGTCGGATCGCGGACATATATGCTAACGATTCGTATCGTGATCATGTATGCTAACCGATTCAGATTGTGATCATGTACGCTAACCGATTCGGATCGTGACCATGTATGCTAACCAATTCGGATCGTGACCATCACCATTATCACCAGCTCACCACCCCAGCTCATGAACCATGACCACGAACCGCGACCAGGACCTGCTACTACACATGTAGATTTTGACCTATTCTCAAGGCTACGACCGCTCCTACTTTCCCGGATTGGGGGCCATGTGTCCTACCACGACCTGGTCACCAAATGGGCTTTCCTACAGCTATAAATACACCTCCAGAAGGCATTTTCAAAGGACCTTTTGGCATTTCAACATCCATGGCAGCCATGGCCGACACTAATCCATGAACAACCACAATCTTCCTCCATAAAATCAATGAATTCAGAGGGAATTATTCATTGAATTCGAGTGAGAGAGAGGCAATACTCGTAATTGTAATCCATGAATGAAATGAGAAAATATGAAGTGGACGTAGGCTCGTTAACGCCAAACCACTATAAAAATCTCGTTGTCTCGCTTTTTCTATATTTTCAGCTATTTCTTCATATACTATGCTCAAAATACGACGATTTGGGTGTTAGGACCATTTTTTGGTCTAACATTTTGGTGCTTTCATTGAGAACTGAATTCTCATCCTATCGGATGGTTACTCTACTATATGGATTTGAAAGTCCAAAGAAAACAGTCCGCCTTCCTACCATTTTTGAAGATTTTTGGTGATTTCAAAAAATCAAAGATTCATGCCATCGAAGAAAGCAAAGGAATCGCCAGCTTCGTGATCGAATGAAGAATGAATAGATAACGCGCAGGAGCAGGTGGTTGGCTCGCGATCACTGGGGAGACCACGAAACGACCAATGGAGCAGCCACGATCCTTAAGGCGACAGCGACCCAGAGAGATGTCTGGTTCACGATCCGACCTGGTATGATCTCCACGATCTGGTCCCAAAGAGCCTTCACGACCGGACCGAGCAAGGAAATCACGGTCCAATCCGGTGATACCTCCATGACCCGACCTGGAGCAACTGTTATGGACATATCCACGAACCGATCTGAAGCTGGAAGGTTGGAGGGTCCTAATCGCTAAGCTGGACCACGAACCGGATGGACTGCCGAGCCACGACCCGAAGTGATTTGCGAAGCCCGATCCAAAGGGATATGCACGATCCGCGACCCAGAAAAGTGGTGATGAACAAGGGTCGCGACTCGACCCAAAAAAGTGATATTTTTTGGAAAAATACAATTTTCAGATCATTTCTAAAAAGGCTCCATGTTCCAAAATCGAAAAAACACTGCGGGCCCCCGGACCCCCAACGGTGCTGCGCCCGGACCTGCTGACGGCCTCGCCTTCGACTCGGAGCATGGCCTCGCCTTCGGCTCGGAGCACAGCCTCGCCTTCGGCTTGGAGCATGGCTCATCTTCAGCTCAACATATATGTTGGCCAACAGCGTTCGTCAAAGCTTGTCAATGAAGAATAAACGGATTGTTAAAGAATTTGACAATGGAATGGCGACGACTGGAATTCCTCCAGAAGCCATGACCTCTATCTACCAATGTTATTTAATGTGAGGAGTTATTTAAAAGATTCGACACGCTGGCTATGGCAGTATACAAAATAATGACGGTCTCATAACACCCTCCTCTTCTAGAGTTCCGATGGTGTATTGATTTGGCCAATGCAACTGATGTTTTTCATGAACAGGTAGTGATCACCTAGTTTACGTGACTCAAACCTGTCCTACATGCGAAATCCCAGATGACATTGACATAGAACGATCCGGATACTATTCGGAGGATGACTCAGAAGATCTCAATGACCATGATTCTCAATAATGGGATACCCGACAGCAAGTACGGATCCTAGCACTACAAAGTTACACTTCGCTAGAATGGCGTGGTGAAAATTATATGTCCCACGGTTCACTCCTTGAAAAGCTTAGCTAACATTTGCAATGCCTATTTGTCGTCAACCACATCGAGGAAGACTGATTTCCATAGAATAAAGTGTAGATCCATGTACTTTGGTGCCCAGAGTTAGGTACAAATTGAACCACCGTAGGCCATGATTGGGCATATGGATCCTTGCCCAGATGATAGCAACTTGACTACTCACCAGCCATCATATGACACTGGTCGAGAGATGGGAGTTCGAGATCAAAGTAAATATGAATCAACCATTAGCTCTCTACTTCTTCCTTTCATTGTGACGGAACACATGAACATTACTTGAAGCCTCACAAGCAATACTTTCATGTTCAAGCTTATCTAATCAAGGTCCAGACAGACCAGCTTAAACGGAATTCAGAGCCTGCATTGCGCCCTATGCCTATTGCTAAATATCCCAACCGAAGATGGAGTGGAAATTGTCTACGGTGGCCAACTTATTGGAGAAGGTGACTATTTGGATCGATGGAATACGCTACGCAACAAAGATGACATGAAACCCGAAGACGCTTCCCCTTCAGACGAAATGGAGTATGAAGGAAGTGTTAATATTGTGAATAAAGGGAGCATTGCAAAAGGAATTGCCCGATGATCTGCCCGAAGATATAGATCCCATAGAGGATGAAGATTCAGGATGCAGGAGTGCGACATCTAATGTAGCAACTGCCCAAAGGTGGAAAAGCTTTCTTAAAGCTCGTTCATTGTTTCAACAAAACTCCGCCACTATTGACATTCACCTGATTGTGATACACATTGATTAGATAATACGACAGGTCCTACAGCAACTTGAGGCTTTTGGAAGACAGCTCGAATGGGACATAGAGCTGAACTAGTTTGATCTCAATTTCATCCTAAAGAAGTCCATACGAGGACAAGCATTAGCCAACTTCATCGCTAAATGTACCACTCCCGAAGATGATGTGGAAGATGTAGAAGATGCACCTGGAAGACCTAATCAGACGGTGCAAAGAATGATTGACTGTCCAACGCCGATGTCTTATTAATAACCCGTAAAGGACGGTCAATTTACTATGCCTTACGGTTGAAATTCTCCGCTACTAACAACGGCTCCAAAGACGACACCCTGATTATCGAATTGAAATTCGCTAAGGAGTTGGGAATGGTGGCATTGAACATATTTTCTGACTTTCACATTGTTATTCGCCAGGCTCGAAAGGAATTCCAGACGAAGGAACCACCACTCGCAGCTTACCTAGAACCGGAAGAAGGGTTGTTGGATGTATTAGAACGTTACAACATATCTCATGTCCTATGAGCAGAAGATCAGAAGGCGGATAATCTGACCAAGTTAGAATGGTCCGACAATCTAGAAAAGGTCGAGATGATCCCCATCAAGACACTATGAAATACAACCATTGATCAGATGGAAGTTGATCCAAATTGGAGACCGAACCCGGAAGAGAGTCATGGTTAACTCCATGATAAACTTCCTACAGCACAGAATGCATCTAACAAGGTGAAGTGAAAGTCGTGCAATCGTTCTTTATGCCTCGAGATATGACATGCAATTCGACATTGCCTATTTTTCTTGGAAGGTTGTCCCAAAACAAACACCAACGAGTGCAATTGCCGAATTCACCGCCCTGAATGATTCGACCAAATCACCAATCAACCACCCATTAGATGGGAGATGTACATGAATGAAACTTCTGGTGAACGGCGTTCTGAAGTTAGAAACTGAAGACTCATACTTCCACTCTTTTCATCGATTATCTGCCAAGTGACTTACTCCCCTAAGGTTGGGGGCAACTACAGATTTGAGCATAAATTACTCGAGATTACATCATCTAATTCAGAGCTGATATATCAAGAATTTGCCTGGCTAATTAACTTAGTCTTGCCTGAAAGTTAGCGAGTTGAAGATCTAAAACGCTTACGCATGAATGCTGGTTGATTATCAGCGCACCAACCCTTGTCCCCGATATGGGATCGAGGGTATATCAGCAAATTTATGTGATATGATTATCCCACTAGCAATAATATCCTATTTCCTAGCATGGAAAGTGCAAAATTTTCTATAAGCATGAATCCATTGTTCTCATGCTAATTTACAACCTAACACCAATGGAAAGATGTGCTACCATTAGCAATCCAGTCATGACTTCCTGACACTCTATCCTTACCCTCAACAAGGGGGCAAAAAGGCGATTTGAAGGAGATGTGACTTCATCACTCGCATACAGTACCTACCTAACCGCCTTTGCCATCTCAAAACCCCGATCAAGGTTCTATTTATTCTTGGGACTTCCACTCGACGATGGTTTCGAAAGATATCCTTCATCAGCTAAAAGGTTTTGGCAGCCCTTCACTGGCAGAGCCAGGATAAGGCAGAATTAACTAGAAAAGAGCATGCAATTCCATTTCTGCTCCGAATGATATTCATTCCTTCAACAGGATTATTCTTTAACCATGACTCTTATATTTGCATGCTTTATAAGTTATTGATGTAGTTAACTTAGATGAATTAATATGTGGATGGTGTAGGGTCCCCGGATTTGATACCGATCAAACTTCGGACATCTGCAATTATGGAACAAAACAATAGCGAGCTCGACTGAACTGCTCGTCTACAAAGCCACGCCCTCTGTTTGAAGAAAGATGTATAGCTCGAGGTGGATCAGAGATGACAAGCTACTCCATGGCTTACACGTGGCAGACCTCGAAATAATTGCGCATTGACTTTAGTATTTCAAATACAAAATCCGATTCCAGATGGACGCAGTTCGGCCGTCTACATGGCTCGATCCTATGCTCGACACCACCATATTACATGAATTCAAATAAAGGAGGCAGCACTGCCCCTTGATATGCTCACTTTTCAATAACGCAATTTACTTTCATATGCTTCCTGGATTATTGACATGACTAACTCATGCAATATGAATAATGCAGGTACCCAAAGTTTGGTGCCAACCAATCCTCCCATAGATGGATCGGAGGAACGCAAAGCCTTGGCAAGCATTTTCCGATAAACTCTAATCCTCAGAACATGGATAGGAGTATAAATCTAGGATGAGTGTTATGGGCGCGACATAATTAAAGACGAATCGATCCGTTACTCTAACTCTCAAGATTCGAGAGGGAGTATAAAGGATGATAAGATGACGTCCACCACTCTAACTCTCAAGATCCGAGAGAGTATAAAGGACGCGAGGATGACGTCCGCAAGGCGTGAAGGTGCACCATGATAAAACCGCCTTGCCAACACTCTAACCTGCTGAAGGATCGGGAGAGTATAAAGGTGCTAGAGACTTAGCGCCCCCAAGAACTCCTACCTTGCTGAAGGATCGGGGAGCAGACTGAATGCTGAGCTCGAACTCTAACCTTGGCAATCGCCAGGAGAGTATAAAGGCGTCTATGATTAAGCGCTGAGAAAGAGCTCTTTAGTGAATCAGGGGCAGGATTAAAAAGAAGGGTTGTTTTGAAGTACTAAGAGAAGTAGGGATAGATTAAGCACAGTAGGGGTAGATTGACAAATATAAAAGTTGATGAATCATTTGGATTGGGTGCTACAAAAACCAACCCTTCAAAGTAGTAAAAAGATAGGAGAAATTTTTGCAAGTAAGGGCTATTTATAGAATTAGGGATAGGATTAAAAAGAACAACTGTTTTGAAGTATTAAGATAAGTAGGGGTAGTTTATGCATAGTAGGGGTAGATTAACAAATATGAAAGATGATGAATCGTTTGGATTGGGTGCTGAAAAAACCAACCCTCTCACAGTAGTTAAAAAATAGGGGTAATTGTTGGAAGTAAGGGCTATTTAGAAAATTAGGGGTATGATTAAAAAGAAGGGTTGTTTTGAAGTATTAAGGGAAGTAGGGTAGTTTAAGCATTGTAGGGGTAGATCGAAAAATATGAAAGATAGTGAATCATTTGGATTAGGTGCTGCAAAAATCAACCCTTCACAGTAGTTAAAAAATACGGGTTATTGTTGGAAGTAAGGGATATTTAGAGAATTAGTGGCACGATTAAAAAGAAGTGTTGTTTTGAAGTATTATGAGAAGTAAAGGTAGTTTAAGCATAGGAGGGGTGGATCGAAAAATATGAAAGACGATGAAACATTTGGATTGGGTGCTGCAAAAACCAACCCTTCATAGTGGTAGAAAGATAGGGGTAATTGGTGGAAGTAAGGGATATTTAGAGAATTAGTGATACGATTAAAAAGAAGATCTATTTTGAAGTATTAAGAGAAGTAGGGGTAGTTTAAGCATAGGAGGGTAATTGTTAGAAGTAAAAAACCAAACCCGACTATGCTTAAACTACCCCTACTTCTCTTAGTACTTCAAAAAAACCCTTCTTTTTAATCATATCCCTAATTCTCTAAATATCCCTTACTTCCAACAATAACCCCAACCTTTTAACTACTGTGAAGTGTTGGTTTTTTTAGCACCCAATCCAAATGATTCATCACCTTTCGTATTTGTCGATCTACCCCTACTATGCTTAAACTACCCCAACTTCTCTTAATACTTCAAAACACTCCTTCTTTTTAATCCAACCCCTAATTCTCTAAATAGTCCTTACTTCCAACAATTACCCCTATTCTTTAACTATTGTGAAGGATTGGTTTTTGCAGCACCCAATCCGAACGATTCATTATCTTTCATATTTTTCGATCTAACCCTACTTTGCTTAAACTACACCTACTTCTCTTAATACTTCAAATCAACAAGGAAGTTTTATGTAATTTCTTTTCTTGAAACACATGTATCCCTCTGAATTAGCTTCAGGTAGAGCTTTCTTTTGGCTAAAATAGACTTACGGTTTGAAAGTTACACTCATTTCTTTGAATGCCCATAGAATCAGAAATGTTTGGACTTCGGCATTAGTTGGACTCCGGGACTTATCGGATGGCCCAGATCGGATCAGAAAGGGGGACCCGATCCACCTTCTGCTGCACAGAAGTGCACGCTACTTTTGAATGAAAACACTTGCTCGGTACGGATGGAGATGTAGGAACCCGACCCGATCCGCTTTCTCCTTACTGCCATGAAGAGCACGTCACCTTCGAATTAAAGGCACCAGTTCAGATCGGATGTAGGACCCAATCCAACCCATATAGGACGAAATATTCTACGGAACACACTCGAGTTTGTCCTATTCTTATGGCCTGTTTTACTCCTAATTTCACGGATCGGACCACACATGGATTTACACAAACTACACGAGACTTCCTCCACTTACCTACTTCGTCTTAACAACACATTGGATTCGTAACGCATGTCATTCATCCGGGAGAATCTCTACGTCTATAATTACACGGAATCGGGGACTTCTAAAGGATCTTTGGTCATTCTAACTTTTGGCCTCCATCGAAGAGAACACATGGACATTGTGCTTCTTCCGTATTATTTTAACACGAGGATTTCATGCGTAAAAACACTCTTTCTTCCCCACTTCTTCATTAAAACACAAGGATGTTGTATGTAAATGACTCATAAGGGTTGTAGGAATGCATTGTGTTGATGGAAAAAATGTCGAAAACACCAAAGATTCCTTTTAATAGTAATTGTAGTTATGGTCGTAGGACTAAGTAAGAGAAAGAGGTAAATAACAAGAGATATTTATAGTGGTTCGGCCGGGCGGGGCCTACGTCCACTTTGAAGAGGTGTTGGAATATTATTAATGAACAAGGATTACAAGGATGAGACTACCTTTAGATATCTCATTACATTCATTTTGCTTGATGGTGTCATATTTACTATATATTAAGTAAATAGGGAAAATTGTGGCTTAGTCCTTCTTCTTTTTCAAAGAGGAGATGCCATTAAAGAAGGTCTAGGAAGGCTCCAAGGTCATAAAGTCCATCCCTTTTGAAGTGGGAGGCCATGGAATATTTATAGGAGTGGGAGTAGGGAGGATTAAGTGGCAGTAGGTAGGAATGGGGCCACATGTAGGATATTCGCGCCTACTGCCATCACAACCTAGAATTTCGGACCTGGGCATGGGTGCGAAATTTCGCGCCCATTGGGTGCAAAATTCCAACCCCGGATGGGTGTGAAGCTCCTGCGATGGGCGCGAGGGTCCCACATTTGGACGCGTGAGGCTTGAGTTTCATTCGAGGCCCAAGGACTTGGTTCGGGGTTGGTTCGTGGATGCTGTGAGGATACGAGTAGTGCAGTCGCCTCATGGTCCTGCTTCCTTTATTCCTAAGTGCCACTTTTTGGCCTCAGCTCCACGCGATTCGTTGAATTAAGAGTGTCCGATGCACTCTTGGGAATCTGGCTAAAAAGCGAGTTAATATTTGTCCCCTAAAGTATGTCATGTCTCTGACATGATGTGCTTTGTGTTGGTGGATGAATAGCTAAGCTGTTGTTCCTCCTTGTAGAAAAAACGGAAAATAAGCGTTAGTTATTGAGCTCATCCCATTAGGGTTGCGTATGAGCCATTGTAGGACGATGCATCGTACACAAACCGCAAGGCATCCACAACTTTGTCACCTCCGTGGATGCACGGGAGTTGGTATCCACATGCATGGAGTGAGTAGACGAGAGAGCGTTGCGCGGTGTTGCAAACCCGGAGGTGTGATAATTTTTATTTTTTTGGTGGGGTCTAAATTTCTTGAAACCCAAGGGGTTCGACACTTCGAAACCAGGGGTTGAAATTTCGAGCCGTGGCTTCGGAATTTCGAAAGCATGGGGGATCGAAATTTCGAACCCATATGGCTTGAAATTTCTAACCCGTGGGTTTGAAATTTCAAACCCAATGGGCTCGAAATTTCGAGCCCACGGTGGAATGTGAAGGGTCGTTTTTTATTTCATAAATAGGGACTCTCCCCCTCATTTTCTTTGTTTAATTTTTGTCCCCCTGAGCGCCATTGCCGAAAGCTTCGAACCCACGAATTCGAACCCAGGAATTTTGAACCTGAACTAGGTAGGGTCGAGGTTCAAGAGAGCGAGGAGGTCGGAGGAAGCTGAGGGGCCACGGTCGGAGACCTCGAAACTTGAGCCCAACTAGGTTCAAGGTCCTGGAACCTCGTGGGTTCGAAATTTCGAAACCAGCCGGTTCGACTCCTCGAACCCTCTAGGGTTCGAGTTTTCGAGACCCGATGGGATCGAGTTTTCGAACCCGCCGGGTTTGAAGTCTCGAACCCTCTGGATTCATAATTACGGACCCCGTGAGGATAGAGAACTCGAACCCTGTTGGTTCGAACTTCCGAACCTCGTGGGTTCGAACTTTCAAGCCCAGGTGCTCGAATTTTCGAACCCGTGTAGGTTCAGATTTTCGGACTTTTCCGGGTTTGAATCTACAGCCATTGATGGTTCCTGACCTTTGAGTTGCCGGGATTCTTGGTCTCTTATGCCATTGGACTTCGACTTTCGAATTACTTATCGTTGATGCATATGTTGATAGCCGCGCGCGGGGGCTGTATAATTATTCACATAGGGTAGAGCATAAAATCGGACTGGGACTTGAGCTGTTTTGAATTGTTATGAACTTTTCTTCATATAGCTTATACTTGCATTGCACCACATGCACATGTTAGTTAGCACCAACACGAGGGGTACAGGTCACTATACATCTTGTACTAACACTGATGTGTTGAACTATAGCTAAAGATGCATACAAGAACAAAAATCGAAAAGACAACGGAAGCCGAGGCATCCGAGCCCTTGTCTCACACATTTGACCCTGCCCCTAGAGGTAACCCGTCCGATAGCGAGCTTGAAACCACCGAAGGATCGACTCCTTCTCATACGACCAGCTCGTTGGAGGTGTCTGAGTCCGGGGAGAAATTTGGGTGGAGATATTCCCCGATCGTGACTGAAGAGACCGAGAATGCAGATATCTTGGGTGAGGATGCGCCAGCGCCTCCGATAGCTCCGGATATGCTTCCTGATGCAGTGATTTTGGAGAATCCCATTAATTCAGTTCAATCATGTATGGATGTCGCCGCAGTCAGTAAAATGGTATCATACCAGTTGACGTTGCTCATGCCCTGGGAAAAGATGGTAGAGCCCATGCACCACCCGAGGGTTTTACTGCTTAGAACCGACAAGCTTGATTTGCTAGATGTGTGCCCGCAGCTAACAACTTCATTTAGGACATGGTGTTCTACTTTCGGCTCACGCCATCACAACTGCACCCTAATGCTTATGCTTCTCTCCTAGGTACTTCCGTTTTTTTCTAGGTGTTCTCGAATCGGGAACCGACCGGAGACGACATTCGATATTCTACCATCAGAGGAAAACGAGCACTCGCTCCCCCCTCTAAGTGGTCTTTGGAAGCGACAGCCGCCGCCAAATTCTTCGTCAGAACATGGCCCAAGCCATCAGTGTTCAAACATGTGTGGTTTTTTGTTAATAGTCCTCCCGGCTTTGCCACAAGATGGTTTGAAGGATGTAAGTGATTTTCTAACTCCGCTCCTTGCCGTGAACTCATGGATTTCTTCCTTTTATTCATGGCTTTACTTGGGTGATGTTAGGGAATCCAAAGACAACTACTGGGGACGTATATTGGTAAAGTCTTAATGCTCTGCGAGTGATATCCACGAACCTTCGCGATACTAGCAACGTGAAAATCAAGATCACCTCCACCGAACTGGGTTACTGCCTAGTAATCGGGCAGTGATCAGGCCCGCGGTCACCTTTAATGTGCCAAAGGAGGGAGATGTGAAAGACACAATCACTACTACACGGAAGAGGAAAATACCCCCTATGGGAGGAGAGTTGCTAGAGACCGTTCGACCTCAACGAGATGTGCACGGTGATGAGACTCATGGTCGAGAGGAGGCCGCCAGAGATGAGTGGTTTCCAAGCACTCCCACCCCGTCTCCGGTAGTAGAGAGGGAGGGAACACTAGTTAAACCACAATCTCCGGCGACTCACTCGGGAGCCACTACCTCGCTCGAACCTGTGGGCCAGTTCAATGGCCAAAAGGGGGTTGATGTAGTAGTGAATCCACGGCCATATACAATGAACCTGGAAGAACTTACTCGCGCGGCGGAGGGGTTACCTTCCTCGAGCGGACCACAATCTGGTATGTTGAGGGAACACTTAGGGTATACATTCATAATACTACATAGCATAAATATTTGTCCACACGGGTGATTTGACTAATCTTGGCCTGTTTCATTGGCAGGTGATGTGGCAAGAGGACATAGTGGACGAGGCTATGGGCGCGGGGACCGTGAATACTCCCAGATTTCCCCCTTTGAGAGTTTCCGGAGGTCTACCAGTCTGTATCGTCCTCTATTCCAACAGGACAAGACAACGAGCATCGAGGCCGTGATCGATCTAGGCGACGCCTCCTCCCCCTCCAATCCGCATATCCATCGGAGATACTCGTCTTAACATAGGTGTCCCTCGGTCTTTACCTCCAATCGCTCCCCCGTCGGTCGTCGCTCCGGTTCCCGCTAGGCCTGCCAAGGGAAAGAAGTTGTTGTTTGGCCAGTTAAGGCCGGGTATAGATCTCGCAACAGGAATGCAAAATCTGACAGAGTCCCGAATTCGAGCGGTTTCCACAGAGGAGAGGAGGGCATTTTTGCACCTATACTTCCCCCAGTATCACTTTGACGAGTTGTCGTCTCTTCCTGATCTCCGCCCTACCCCTAGTAGTGAATTTGGGGAGATGTGGATGCATGTACAAGCTGCGTATCACCAAGCCAACAAACTTACCAAGTATTCCCTCCATCTCTCTGAGCTAATTAAGAGAAAGAACTGGGAGCTCCTCAATCGACAACTGACTATTGATGGTGAATAGACCTCAGATGCCAACTTGGTAACTGAGATAAGTAAGCCTATTTTACTGTGTCATGGTTAATCACATATTATTCTGTGTGTTCCTTAGTTTTAACCCGTGACCGTGTTGTTGCAGTGGAGTTGAAGCAGGCCTATGAGATTTTAAGGACGGAGGCTGCCCGTGAGCGTGAGACTTTTAACGACATAGTAAGTCGCTTGACCCTCTAAAACACAGCCTTTAAGAGGGATAAGGATGAGTGGTCCAAAACATGCGCCGACATGAAAGGGATATCGGGAGAGTTCATCAGCTTCAGGGCGACAATGCTACCCTGAGGGTAGATAATGAAAGATTTCTGGCTAAATATGCCGACATCGCCGATTTGTAAAGGCAACTTGAGGATATGAGAAAGGCGAAGGAGGACGCCGAAGCTAGCAATAGGGACATGTTGAGCATAGCTAATGGCATAAGGGACGAACATGCAAGGGAATTACCGCAGCTAAGGGGGTAGCTGAATGATGCAGAGTTCCGTTTTTGGTCCTCCTTCAAGGAGAGTATTCATGGCATGTACGTTAAGGCTTTGAGATTCCGAGAAATATCGTCGATGGAAGACTACCTGTGACGCCCCCAAATCTCGTTCAGACGGAGACAAGGGTTATCTTTGGAATATAACACAGAAACAGATAATAGCAGAACAAAATTAAATAAATACACCAGATAATGAACATTAGAATATACTGGATAAAAGTAATCATCAGAGTTACATAGTTTACAGGATCATACTTAGTACAAATACAGTTCAACTATACATATATGACCACAGTGGAAAATAAACATAATGTACAATAGGAGCTGAACATCATAAAAAGAGATAAATGAGAGAATCCATCTTCAGCTCCAGCTATCCAGAAAGAACCAGCTAAACCTGAATACAAGGCTACCCATGTAGGAAAAGGGGCACCCGAGTTTGAAAGTGAAACAAACTACGAGTCAGTCATGGGACTAGTATGAGAAATCTACTCAACACATTTATAATATGGCTAATCACAGGACCACGCCACTTTCGTGGAGCGGGTTTACTCCATTGGATCACCAGTGCTCTAAAACAAATCTTTCTTTTAAACATCGCAATGCTTTTTATAAAAATGAAGCCATTATAAGACTTAGTTCCCATCACACAATGCAACGCAAACCGGAGGATAGAGTTTTTACCTTAAAACGACCAAAATATGCTTGATACGAATAAAACAAAGGCATTTGATATTATTGCTAGTGTTTATATGTTTTGAAAACAATTTCAAATCATATCTATCAATCCTAGACGGCATTAATGCCCTATACCACTATGTCGCCATATATAGGTATACAATCAAAACCGCATGATGTCGTATTTGGAAATTGGATTTCCGTCATGAACCAAGGCAAAAGATAGTCCTTACCGAATTTGTGACTCTCTAGCCCGAGCCACAGGCAAGCGCGCAGGCAAGCCTTTAGATCGTCAGGGCCAGTCCACCGATGTGGATTATGATTCCTGAACACTACGTCTCCCCGCCCTTTGGGGCGTAAACGAGCCAACGAATGACTCCATCGGATCCGGATCGTCCGATCAAACCGAGGCGCCTCGCAACAGCAACAACCACACAGGTGAAAAGTATATAATTTTCAGGGCTGGTAGGTCACTGACACCACCCTAACTAGAAAGAAACGCATGCCCTTCCTGAGGTCCTTCTCCTGTTCCTGGTTCATACCATATAATGCTTCGACCCAACAAGCAGGAGATCGACACGGTCTACCATATAATGCTTCGAATGGTGACATTGTCAGGCCCTCCTGGTAGCTGTTGTTATATGAGAATTCAGCCAAATGTAGATGGTCTTCCCATGATCCACCGAAATATAGAACACACGCCCGCAATATATCTTCTAAAATACGATTCACCCTCTCAGTCTGACCGTCTGTCTGAGGATGATAAGTGGTGCTCAAGTTCAACTTTGTTCCCAGCTCTACTTGAAATGCCACCCAGAATTTACTAGTAAATATTGTGTCTCTATCACTGACTATACTGAGAGGCACTCCATGTAGTCTAACTATTTCCTTTAAATAAATCTGTGCCAGGCTCTGGGCAGTTCTGTTTGATCTAACAGGTAGGAAATGGGCGGTCTTCGTGAAGCGATCTACGATCACCCAAATACTGTCATTTCCTTTTCTGGTTCTGGGCAGACCATCAATGAAATCCATAGAAATATGTTCCTACTTCCAACCAGGAACGTCTTGCGCTTGTAATAATCCAGCTAGTTTATGTTGGTCGCTTTTGACTAGCTGGCAAGTAGGGCATCGGCTAACATATATTGAAACGTCCCTTTTTATAGCCTTCCACCTGAATGTTCGCTGGAGATCGTTTTACATTTTGTCTACACAAGGATGGATACTGAGCTTGGACTTGTGACACTCATCTAACACTTCCCTTTTTAGCTTGGGGATGTCAGGAACACAAATCCTTCCTTTCAACCTCAGGTTCTCATCGTTATCTACTTGAAAACACGAGGGTTCGCGTTTCTGAATCCTTTTGATCATATCCTTAATAAAATTATCCTCCTTCTAAAGAAAAGATATTTTGTTAATTAAGGAAGTCGTGATAATAAAGCTGGCGATCATTACATTCTTTCGGCTCAGCGCATTGGCCACGACATTGGCTTTCCCTGGAGTATATATAATTTCAAAGTCATATGCTGAAATAAACTCCAGCCAACGTTGCTACCTCAGATTCGGGTCTTTCTGGGTGAACAGATACTTTAACGACTGGTGATCTGTAAATAGTTCAAATCTCTCACCGAGAACATAGTGTCTCCGGATTTTCAAGGCGAATACTATAGCCAATAACTCAAGATCATGAGTTACGTAGTTCTTCTCGTGCGGCTTCAGCTGAGGGCTAGCCTAAGCAATCACTTGACCACTTTGCATTAACACTGTGCCAGGGCCTTCTCTAGAAGCATCAGTCTAGACTTTCAAATCCTGATTGCCATCGATGATGGTTAACACTGGAGCTGTCGTTAGTCTTAACTTTAGCTCTTCAAAAGCCTCTTCACATTCTGGAGTCCACTTGAATTTAGAATGCTTCTTTGTAAGCTTCGTTAAGTGACCAGATATCTTCGAAAAGTCTTTAACAAATTTCCGGTAATAACTAGCCAATCCGAGAAAACTGCGGACTTCAGTAGGGGTACTGGGCTGCTTCCAGTTTTGAATAGCTGTGAATTTACTTGGATCCACAGTGATTCCTTCTTTAAATACGACGTGGCCTAGAAATTTCACTTCATCTTGCCAGAATATGCATTTGGACAGTTTTGCTTTCAATACATTCTGTCTCAGAATTTCTAGAACTTTTTCCAGATGCTTTTCATGTTTGGCCTTTGATTTAGAGAGGATTAGAATATCGTCAATGAAAAGTAGAACAAATTTATTCAAAACCCCTCTGAACACTCTATTCATCAGATCGACGATGTAAGCTGGAGTGTTACATAAGCCGAACGGCATTACTAACCACTCGTTGAATAAATCTGGACCTCTGAATGCTGTCAAAGGAACACACTCCTCGACAATACGAAGTTGATGGAAGCCTGTAGCTAGGTCCATTCGTGAAAATACTTGTGCGCCATTTAATCGATCTAACAAATCATCGATCCGCGGCAATGGATATTTGTTCTTTGTCGTCAGCTTGTTCAAATCACGATAATCGACACATAGCCGTAGAGTACCGTCAGATTTTGGAACAAACACCACTGCTGCACACTAATCAGAGAAACTAGGTCTGATCAGACCCTTCCATACGAGCTGTCGTGTTTGATTGTCAAGTTCTTCTTTCTCTTTCAAGGACATTCTGCGAATAGCGTGAACTACCGGCCCTGCATGAGGATTGAACGTAATAAATACATGCACTGAAAAAAAAAATCTAATGCATGCATTGAAAGAAAGAAAGGATTGGTTGCATGCAATGTAAATATGTTTCATGCACTGATTTGCAAACATAATGCATTAACATTAAAAGAAAACTATTCATGCAACGGTTTAATTTAAGTATTGTAACTAACATGTAAAAGAGAAGTAAGGAGAGAACAATAATTTCATTGTTCTAAGACTTATTTACAAAAGACTTCATAGCTCAGTTGGTTAGCGCATTGGATTTGTAACGTAGAGCTCAGGGGTTCGTACCCCGGTGGTGGCATAATCTTTATCTTTGTTTTAGAGGAGGCCAACTGAACATGCAAATATATGTACACGTACAAATTGAAAATTTGAAAGTATAAGAACGTACATATAAGGAAATAAAGAAAATATATGTATATATATGAGAATATATATATATATATATGAAGAAATATATGTATGCGAAAGATAAAATTCAAGATAAGGCTACAGTCAATGAAATATGGCAAGAATCAAAAAACGGTGCAACATCGTTTGAATTTTGAAAATAAAATGAAAGTTGTGCGTGTATGTATACGCCTAAAGTGGTTGTTAGAGGAATACATATAAGAATATTTCATGTGAATAAAACAGTTAAATAAATTCCAGAAATTCAAAAGTTCAAAAATTAAATTTTTACACCAAAAAAATTCAAACATTCGAAATTCAAATTTCTGCGCCAAAACAGCTTGTGGGACACAATGCTGACTAAGGATTGCGTATATGATAAGATTTGGCTTGATTCATTTGCGAACCTGGACTATTTTCTTAACTGGGTTCAATTCTAACTCAGCGCTGCGTGTACGATAAGGTTTTGAGCACCCATAAATAAACCTTAAACCTAACCCTAAACATCATAATTCGGCAGCTGCGCTAGAGCTCTGCCATGGCTCCCTTTCTCTCTCTCTTCTCAAATCTATTCTAGAATTAAAATGTTAGCCTAGGATGATTACGAATTCAGTTCTGGAAGAGGGAATCAATGTTAATAAAAGGATTATTGAATCATGAAAGCAAGGTAAACCTCTAAGAACCAATTTATTTAAATTATTTCTCTTTCCCTTCTCTTTTCATGAAATAATAAATCCATGGTCGTTAGGTCATGAATCAAATTAAAGGGAAAAGGAAAACCATGGATTATATAATGGATCAGATCAAAAATTTGGGGAAAGCGTAAAGGTGATGGGGTTTAAGCTATAGCCTTTAGATAATGTTATGACTATCGTTTAGCATTCCCCTTTTTAATAAATTTTGGAATGGCCAGTTTAATTATATATTGTTGTTGTAACGAATTGAATTGCTGATATGAATATGTCAGGAAATTTCTATATTGAATTGGCTAAGTTATTGAATGTTTACATGTTGGAGGAAATAAACTTGTTAGGATATGAATAGCCAATTCAGTGATTGTAATTACATGGTTTACTTGGGACGTATTATTGATTGAACGACATGTTAAAATAATTACCTGATTGAATATTTACATGTCCTAATAGAATTAAACATATGTTGAAAATGACACGCGACAAAATATAGGCAAAAATTGGATGACATGTAAATTAGATTACTGTAAACTATATTACAGTAAAAAGGATAATATGTCTAAAATTTTCATGTAATGAACATAACATATATTATGTTTTGAGATTTTGATTTGGTAGCGCAATTTGATATGAACATAAGTGATTGAATGAAAATGAATATGCCTAACTACACTTATGGAACGAAGTTAGGTTGCATTAGTGGCGGAAGTCTGCCCGGACCCGATCTGCATATCCAGCAGCTACTAATGTTGAACCTAATGTGAGAGGCCTAAGTGAAAGTATTAACAACATGTGCTAAGACATGAGGTTAAGTCAGCTTGTGGTAGAAGTCTGCCCGGAACCGCCCGGCAAATCCAGCGTCCACAAGTATAAGCTTAATATGAGAGGTCTAGTGCTTATATATATATATATATATATGTATGTATGTATGTATGTATGTATATAAAAAGATATGGATAAATGGCAAGAACGGTAATTAAATGCCTAACTCAGAAAATAAGAAAGGAAGTGATGTAATGAACTGAGTTAGTATGATAAGAGGGAAAAGTGATGTATTTCCCTAAATGACTTATTTCTGAGAACGTTGTTGCAAGTAAGACACAACAAATAAAGAAAAGAAAAGAAATTACTTGCTACCACGGATTTAGATGGGAAAACGTTATGAAAATAAATCATTGATTCCTTTGATCAAACTGATAAGTTGCATGAAGTGTTTTCCTTAATGCAATAAGGAACATATATTACAGTGAAAGAAGAATAATGGTTTACAAAAGTAAATGGTTTAAAAGGGGAATGATAATGACCTATTATAAATAAATAACATTTGTCTATCTATTGTATAATAGATAGACTTGTCCAAGGGAAAAGTGAATATTATAACTTAGGTTATAATAAACTAGTAAGGGAATGGGATAACTGGTGAATTAAGTTAAGTGACACTTGATTGTAAATTATGTAATCACAAAAGGGGAAAACCTGAAACCAGTTAAGAAAAGGGGAAAAAATATATTGTACTTAATTATAAATTAAGTAGTCTGGGAGTCTGAAACTCGTTGGTAAGAATAACATGTTTAGACTTGTCCTAGGGACAAGGGGAAATTATAACATATGTTATAATAAATGGGTAGAGAAAGTTATTAATGGGCCTCAGTTAATAGAAGTAAATTAATAAGTAAACAACGGTAAGTCGTATTGACGGCGTAAAGTGGGATTTTGATTAAATGAGAAAGGATGAGGAAAACTTATGAAATGAAATAAGTTATATTTAATTGTAAATGGTAAGTGACATGTTAATTGGAAACAAGTGAACTATATATACTTAATAAAGTAAAACATGTTATTGAAATCAAAAAAGAATATAAAAGGGATTATGGATCACAGACCTTGGGCCATAATCAAGAAAATAACATGTTTTAAGCTTATTAATAAAATTAAATGGGTTGAGTTATAAATTGAATTAATAAGCAAGGGTAACTTGGTAAACTTGAAAAGGAAGTCAATGTGAAGGAGAATAACCAAGTTATTTGGAAAAACTCACGAGGTGGCGCAAGCGCGTAATTAATGGTTAGGCGTAGGGTCTAATGACATATAAAACTGAGGCGCTTAGACAATCCCATACGCTAGAGCATGAATAACCGTAAGGAGTAGATCATCGGGATGTCAAAAGACACAAAGAGGAGCGCATGTCCATCTAGATATTCTTGTAGGATCCATCAGACTGGTTTAAGTAGAACGGAGGTTCCAGGGACGTAGGGTACTCTTGGTATTCCTCTGTGAGTAGCAGATGATCCGCCTGTGCTCACAGAGGTTAGGTCTGCGTAGGTGAACCAATGAGTATGTCTTGATTCCAATAACAAGGGGCAATCAAAAGACTAAGATGGACCAACGTGATTTGGCGAGACCAGTTAGTGCCCTGTGATAGTAAACTCGTCATCTACCTACCATCTTCAGTCAGTACATAAAGCGGAAAAGGCGGGAAACTCCAAAAGACCGTATACTTTGCTATCTAGTTATGAGTGAGGATGGCCAATAGTTTTGAAGGGCATAGGGGGCCAGGGTTAAGTTCACATTCTTGATATTCTTGGGTGGCTTTCATTAGTTAAGGGAGGGGTCCGGTGGGACCATAGCCACCGTAAATGAAGACCTTAGAATCTGCAATCGTCAGATATTTGAAAGCTCCCGACCGAGTTCTATGTTTCCTGATTAGCCCTGCCACGGGACTCGGGCGCACATATAGAGAACATGTGCAATAGACATCGTGAATGATTGATGATACGTACGTGGGAAAGTTTAGGTACAATCAAGACTCTCTGGGTGGTGTATCATAAGACTAGAGGGCATTATTCGAGGATGGAACCTAATTCGATCGAATGGTTCGAAGATAGCAGTCTGAACGCTTACGCAATATAGAAGTAGTGGTCCTTTACAGACGTAGCGTTGACATATATACAGAAATCCGTACGACATTCAGGTGTAGGATAAGGTACTGCGATATTCCTACGATGATACAGTGGAGACCGTTCGAGTGGGGTACCATGTGGTGTATCTCAATGTTGAGAGATAGCTTCATATACTATATTTGGTTAATTCACGAGGAAGTAAATGGGTACGACGTGTGCGTAAGCCTTGAGTGCTATTAACCCAAGTAACCTAATAACTAACAAAATATGATTGAACGGTATATGAAAGATTATCCAAAGTGTATAGTTTAAATTCGGTCACCAGAACATGTGTACTGACCCCCTCCTCATAACACACTCGCAGGTTAGATTGTGGCAGAGCCATGATAGCTTTGGATATTGGTTAGGAAGTATTAATAGTACGGTAAGGCTACGTTTTGACTATATTATAATTTATCCTTTCTGCTGTGAGATATTTTTTTGAGCTCTGACATGTTTTATGTCTTTGTCTTTTCTGCAGGATACCAGAGCAAACCAATCCGAGTTTCGATAGACTGGAATTTTGAAAAAAAATCGGTCTGTCGAAATTGGGGTTGTCACAGTGGCTTTGGCAGAAACCTTTGCAGAGGGAACCTCTCGTCAGCCCCTGGCTCTTGTATCTGGTACTGAACATTATCCTGACTTCCCGGCACTCGAGGATAGAAGATTCACCTCACATACTGCAGCAAGCACCCTTCCTATCCTTACCGTGCCATCTTTGACCATAGGTAAATTCCTTTTACCCTGCATCCCCAAGGATAAAGCGATTACTGAATTTGCGGACTAAAAACGTTGTATATTTACTATACAGTTCGTTCTGACCCTATGACGGCAGCAGACCTTGCCCTCGTGATCCCCCAAGTGACTGCCTCGGGGTCAGTCCCCATAGGAACACAGTTTGGAGAGGGCAGCGACCAACTGGACACCTTTTCTGACATAGTAATAACTCCTAGCATTGTGTACATTCTTAATGAGGAAGGAGAGGTGGTCGATGTGCAAAGTGCCACTACCAAGGGTTCAGTGGAAGCCGATGTATCAACGATGGCAGCCAGAGGCTAGAAGGTGGAAGAGATAGAGAGGGGCGCTGCTGATGTCTGGAAGGAAAGGGAAGATGAGGAGGCCCAGCGGAGGGTCGTTGAGATCATTGAGAAAACCATATCGTGCAAGTCTCGGAAGGCCGCCGAGCGATGGGCTGCCAGCGAAGCAAAGGAGAAAGCTAAGCGGGAAGGATTGGAGATCCTGAAAAGGAGCGAGGTTGTGGTAGGCCTTCCTTCTGGGGGTGCCCCATACCTCCACCGCTAGTCATTACTACCGATGTCACGGAGGTCTCCAGTGGTGACGGTGCTAGGGAGCGTCGCATCTTCGTTACTCATGAGTCAGCTACTCGTCCAAAGGGCTGAGGAGGCAACAGTGGTTTGAGCGGAAGAGGATCCGGCCGAAAGATATCTGGTGCGGGTGACGAACCGTCGAGTGTCGATTCTGCAAAAAAGTACAAGCACAAGGAAAAGAAGAATAAACACGGTTAGAGTTAGTAGCCTAAGTAAAAGTTACCGTTGTTATGGTATTGTAGGACGATAGGTTACGCGAGTACGACCCTCGCTTTTGGTTTTCAAGAAACAGTGTGGCTCTCATGTACACCCTGTTATTAGAAAGGAAAAGTATTGGACACGAAGTTTGTTTAGCGTGTGTGTGGGAATTGAAATATGTATTAGTAAGGTCGCATTTATGTCAAGCATTTAGACGATCTTTTTATGTATTCCGGCGTCTTGTACTAACGTAAACTTACATATCGTTACTATTAGCACAAAAGCGTTTAGGGGTCGTCTCTGGGAAAATTATTCCAGAGAGGTGAGATAGAGCGCTGGTTTCAGTTAGTTTCCCTTACCTCAGGAAACCCGTAGTTTGCTGAACCAGGCTATGCGCCTACTTTTTTGGGTGGCCCGGGGCAAAGCCCAAGTATAGCATATGTGTAGAGAGTCATGTTGTGCGTTCCACTAGGTGGGTGGCTCTCCCATCATTCATCGGGTTGAGGCGAGCCGCCAGACGTCGTTTATTCGCCGGCGTAGTTTTCAGCCCTGATCATCAACTCGTAACGTCCGATCGTGGCCACGGGCTACTCCTCATCCTTGAGAGTGAAGGGGAAGAAACGATTTAAGGTCGGTCTTGGTGTAGCGCCGAGATTCGACCGGCACCCGCAATCAGCGAAGAGAGATTTTCATCGATCTTAGTCGGTCGTGGGTGGCGCCAAGCCGCCTGGGCTAGGGCGCGAAACGATTTATCCTCGGCACTGGGCCGATGTTCGATTTAGTGGTTGTTTGTACTCGGTCGCGCAGCGTGCCGGCGATTCGAGTAGCGTTGCTGGCTTTCGTGCTTGGGTTGCGGGGCGTAGCCAAGTGTCTTAGATTTGACACTGCGTTACAGTTGGAAAACCAGCATCGGCTCCCGTGCTTAGGGTGCTGGTGTGGCCGTCGCAGGCGTGAGTCAAGCTTAGTGTCGGAACTAACAAAATGCGTTACATGAGAACTAAACAACAAGGAGATAGAAAACTTAACATCATTTCTACTAATAACTTTGGCAGTAACAGCCTTTACAATGCCTTGAATTTTTGAAAAACAAAACATTGCTGAAAAAACGTAAACAACCGTGAACTGTGTTATGTAAAGTAACGCCGAGCTGAGTGCCTATGCAGAAACGACCAGGTAAATGTATAAGTCTTCTTGATCTATAGGCTTGGAAAGGATAGGTGGTCGCTCTAAGTGGTATAGAAGTGCTTTGAATGCGGCGACGCATTCAGAGGTCCACTCGAAACTGCGTTTCCCTTTTTGGAGTAAGTCGAAGAAGGGGATGCATTTGTCGGTGGCCATAAAGATGAACAGTCTTAAAGCGGCGACCTTTCCTCTTAGACTTTGGACATCCCTGATGTTCTCGGGAACGCAAATGTCCCGAATAGCTTTGACCTTTTCTGGATTGACTTCGATGCCTCGAGAATTGACAATCAAACCTATGAATTTTCCCGATGCAACTACGAAGGAGCACTTCAGGGGGTTGAGTTTCATGTCATGCTGGCGGTGGAAATCGAACATCTCAGAGAGGTCATGGACGTGATTGCTTTACATTTTAGAATTCACTAGCATATCATCCACGTACACCTCCATGGATTTCCTAATCCGATTTTTAAACATTCGATTAACCATTCACTGATAGGTGGTGGCTCCGGCATTCTTGAGGCCGAATGGCATAACACGGTAACCATAGAGCCCAAGGTCGGTCATGAAAGAGGTATGGTCTTGATCACAAAGGTTCATTGGGATCTGATGGTAGCCTGAGTCGGCGTCCATGAAAGATAGCAGTTGGTACCTGATGGTCAAGTCGACAAATCGATCGATATTCGGGAGCGGAAAACAGTCCTTCTGACATGCCTTGTTGAGGTCGGAGAGGTTGATGTTTGTCCAACATTTACCGTTGGCTTTTTTAACATGGACAGGGTTGGAAACCCACTTAGGATAGTCGGCTTCGCGGATGAAGTTATTGTTGAGCATACAGTCCACCTCTTCTTTGAGCGCCATGGACCTCCCGGATCCCAAGAAGCGGCGCTTTTTTTTGACAGGAGGCATTCTAGGATCCAAGCAAAGAGAATGACAAGCAATAACGGGATCGATGCCATTCATGTAGGAGTAAGTCCATGCAAACACATCCAGATTGGCCTTCAGGAAACATATGAGGTCTTCTTTGGTAGCGAGGTGGAGTTGCGACCCAACCTTCAACACCCTTGTTGTGTCGTCGAGGTCGACAGGAACGTCCACCGTGGATTCGACTGGGACATCCCTCTCGTAATCGTGCTCCTCGTACTTTCGTGGGTCGAGATCATCGGAAAATGGCAGTGGTGCCTGAGCCAGGGCTCAAACGCCGCTGGCTGCTATGCTAAGACATTCTTGGCGCAAGATAGCGCGAGCACGGCTTTGCCCTTGTCCCTGTTGCATGCGTTCTTCCGTTCTGTTTCATTGCATTCCCTGGCGCTTCTTTGGTCACCCTTAATTTGCCGATCCCATTTTCCATCGGGAATTTCATCAAGAGAGGCCATGGTGTAATGTAAACCCTGAATTCGGTGAGGAAAGGGCGCTCGAGGATAGCGTTGTAGGGGGAGTCGATGTCTATAACCATAAAGGTGAGAATTCGGACTCGGCTTTGATCCCCCTCGCCCAGCTCCACAGGTAGGTCGATCATCCCTACGGTGGAACTGGAGGCCCCATTGAAGCCGTGAATCGCAACATGACATGGCTTTAGATCATTTGGTTCTACTTTCATCTGGTCGTAGGCAGCCTTAGAGATGATATTAACCAAACTTCCTGAGTCGATTTAAACTTTTCGAACGGAGGTGGCACCGATGTGGGCCGTGATGACTAATGGATCGGTGGTCTGGATTTCTACCCCCATCGATTCGCGCATACTTTTCTGCAGCTTGGCTGGGGTGAACTTAGGGAGAGGGAGCAGGCTTCATATATAGCGTGCTTTATTGAACTCACATACTCCTCCATCTTTTGATGCCTTTTGTGGGGTAAGGTCTGCCACATAAGGTGTTTAACACGATTCCTCGTCTCGGCTTAGATGATCCCGGAGCTGCCCTGGTGGCTGCTTGGGGAGCTAGTGTTGGAGACTGCGAGTTTGCTTCTGGGGGAAAGGGCTCTGGGACATATTGCTCGAGCCGTTTCTCACGGATAAGTTTCTCGATTGCGTCCCGAGTTAACGACATTCGTTTTTATCGTGCCCGCACACATCGTGGTACCCACAATACCTTCCAGTGTTCCTCCCGTGGTCGGTGGATTCTCTAATGCGCGGCTTTTTTTGGGGCAAGGTGTTACATGTTTCCAAGTAGATCGTATCTATGTCTTCGTTCAGATGGGTGTAGGTTTCGATGGCTTGGCGAGGGCCGGGCCTTCTTGGTTCTGTCGGGGCTTGCCCATTGTTTCGTCCATCCAGCCTGCCATTATTTGGTCATTGCCTGGAGGGACCTTCCCCTCTGTTCTGATCAAAGGGCACCCCGCCCCGCCTACCCCTGAGGTTGTTATTCACGGCGCCCGCTTTGGGGACGTTGGGATGACTTGTGGCAGAGAGCCGATTTCTCCTTGCCTCCTCTTGGCATAGGTATTGATCTGCCTTCTCGTTGAAGGTGTCGAGGCTCTTCGGCTATTTCCATCGATCCAGGCGAAGAATTCCGAAGTAGGGAGGACACGTTTCGCTAGCTAAAAGAGGACGGTGCGAGGATATGGATCGTTGACCTCGGCGACAGCTATGTTAAACTTAGAGAAGTAGCTTTTGAGGGACTCGGTGGGCCCCTGGTATAGATTGGATAAAGTGAGGGCATTCTTCGGAGTCGGGATATGCAGACAGATCAGTTGCAAGATGCCCAAAGTTGTCAATGGAATCGACTGGGAGGCGAGAAAACCAAAGCAAAGCGGTACGAGATAGGAAGACCGGAAAGCATTTGCAGTTGGCTGGATCATTACCCCAGCTCGAGTCCATCTGCCATTTGTATCCATTCCAGAAAGCACAAGGTTCAGTGTTACCATCGTAGAGTGGCATCTGAAGCATGCTAAAGCGCCTCGGCCACTCGACCTCATCTACTCCTCTCGTAAAGGGGTTATGCATAATATGGGCTTCCCATGAGCCGTGTGTGTCCCCTCGCATTGCCCTCATAACACTTCATACCACTTTGGGGAGATAGGACTGATGGGGATCTACCATCAGGATTCAGGGATTTTGATGTGGTTTCGGAGTCCTATCAGCAGGATGCCTCCTATGGTAGACATCCGGATCGTCGTCCTCCCCGTCCTCGACATCTATGATGAGGTTTTGGCATGGTTGGTGAGGTGAATCGGGGTGATGCGGGCCCTGTTCTGGAGAAGCGCGGACCACTTGGATAGCGGGCCCATCACCCTGATTAGCGGCGACCGAGTTGCATCGAGGAAGAGGTTGGTTAGTAGGACCAGGTCTGTCGTTGATGATCAAGCTAGTTTGGTCTCGGTATTGTCCCCCCTTGCTATATGTGACTATGGTTCGATCGCTGTTGCCATTGCTGTTACCGTTGTCGAGGGCATTGGTACGAGCGGCGATGTTGTTGATGAGGCTGAACCTCCTCCTTTGATGTGGCCCCTCGACTCGAAAAAGGAAGTTTCCGAGGCGGTCGGTCGAGATCGAGCATTGTTTAGAGTTAGTCGAAGTCGGGCGACGATGCGTTGTCTTTCTTGAAGTTGTCGCATAACGTCGATGTTGTGCCTTAGCGCTTGGTTAAGCTCGAATGCATTGTTCTCATATCTTACATTAAGCGTGCATATTTGAGCTTGTGTAACGAGCGCTTCGTGTCCACAATATGAGGGACAGTTTCATTACCGACCGGGATATCCGCAGGTTGAGGTTGTTGGGATGTTCTGGCCTCAGCTACGGCTGAAGAGCCAACCATTGCATTCTTTGACTTCTTCACCCTCGTAAGTGGACTCGACAGCAGGTTGAGCAAGAAACCTTAGGCTCGTCGAGTTCGGGATGGTAATATGGGAGAAAGACGCAAGTTTTGAGTAGATTCTCAGTGAAAGCACCAAATGTTGACGACAAATATGTCAAAAACACCAAAGATTCCTATTACTAGAATTAGTTAATTTGGTCGCAAGACTATGTAACAGAAAGCGATAAATAACAAGAGAGATTTATATTGGTTCGGCCCGGCGGGGCCTACGTCCACTTTGATGGTGTTGGAGTATTATTAATGACCAAGGATTACAAGGTTTAGACTATCTTGAGATATCTCATTACATTCATTTTCCATGATGATGTCATTATTAAAAAATATTAAATAAATAAGGAAAATTGGAGTTTAGTCCTTCTTCTTCCTTAAAGAGGAGATGCCATTAATCAATGTCTAGGAAGGTTCCTAGGTCACGAAATCCAACCCTTTAGAAGTGGGACGCCATGGCCTATTTATAGGAGTGGGAGTAGGTAGGAATGGGGACCACATGCAGGAAATTCGCGCCCGCTGCACTCATAGCCCAGAATTTTGCACCCGTGCATGGGTGCGAAATTTCGCACTCGCTGGTTGCGAAATTTCGTACCCGCTAGGTGCGAAGCTCCTGCGAGGGGAGCGAGATTCCCGCCTTTGGGCGCGTGAGGCTTGAATTTCCTTTGAGGCCCAAGGCCTTGGCCCGGGGTTGCTTCTTGGATGCTGTGAGGTTACGAGTAGTGCAGTCCCCTCCTGATCCTGCTTCCTTTATTCCCAAGCGCCGCTTCTTGGCCTTAGATCCACGTGATTCGTTGAATTAAACGTGTCCGACGCACTCTTGGGAACTGGGCTAAAAAGTCGGTTAACAGTGTAGGATGCCAGTTATTTACTGTCAATGTCTGCGTGAGATTACAGTTTCAATTTAAGATTAACGTCATTGTCATTGTTCATGTTTGGTGTTGTTTTGTGGTGTTGAGGATGTCCTTCTTGACAATCAATCATTTGACATTTTTTGTGCTTTTCTTTCTGAGGCCTAGCTTGGTAGTTCTTGTTGGAAAACAATGGCTGAGTCGCGGACTAGGTCGCTTTCTTGAAGACGATTCGGCGATTTGGTCAGAGGTGCAAACCAATTCGTTCCTTCGCCGCCGCCTCTAGGATAAAACAGCCTCTAAAATAGTAACTGATTTGCTTGCACAAACAAATCAATGCAGATTTGCACTTTCGGGAAAAACACTGCTCGAAATTTCGTAGAAGTTTTTTTTTTTAATGGCGGCTGAGAAGAAGAGAATATAAAATTCGGTGTTTTTCTCGTCTCAGATAAAATAGTATATATAGAACGAGAATTAGGTTTTGGGAGAAAATATCGGATCTGCTAAAATTTCGGGGGGATTAATTATTTTACCGTTGCAAAAATTTTTCCGTTGCAGAATAAATATCGGTGCGCAAAATAATTTTTCCATAAGAAAACGGTTCGAAAACAACTAAGTTTTATGGTCCAAAAATATAAGTGCCTACACCACAAAGCCCAAGCCCAAGCCCGAACCGAACCGAACCGGGCCGGGCCGGGCCGGGCCGGGTCGAGTCGGTCGGTCGCGCGCGTGTGTGGTGGTCATGATGCATGGTCTCCCTCCCCACAACAATGCATGTATTGGGAGCCCAAGGCCCCAACATGACTTCTTAGAAACAAGTATAAATCCTTGCCTCTTCCCTATAATCCCATGATGTGGGACTACTCAAACATAGGAGCCATTCATACACTTATTCAATCATTTTTAATAATTCACATAATGTTTGTAAAACATTTCCAACAATCCCCCACTTGAATTTTTAAAAATATTTTCGAGCAGTTTCTTAAAAACATAAGATTGTGCATAAACAAAGGTGTCCAAGGACTTGAACCTTTGCATAGTGAGTAAGATTCAGTTTTTACTAGAGTGACACGTAGTCTTGAACTCTATTCCTGACATCAAACCACACACAACCTTTTCTATAGTGCAATCAGATAAGCCCGTGCATTTATGGCCCTGCACGTCTATCCCAGTTTAGTGAATGCTCTAGAAGTTTTGCCCAAACTCCATAGGAAACGGCCACATTTCCACATTCACAAAGGTGAGTATATCAAGAGCACTCCTGAAGGTAGGTACTCCACTCCAAATAGAGTATAGATCTCATTAAGAGTTTCTATTAACTCATCCTCTAATCACTTCAGGAATACATGCTTCTTGGTTCATTAAATAGCATGTTCAACTCATATCACTACACAACTTGTTATTACCCATTGAACCTAGTTCTTGGGATCTCCAGTCATTTAGGTCGGGTTACCATTGTGCGTGACTCAACAATCTAAGGGCAATAGTCCCATTCTTTTAGAAGAGTTATGGACTTTCTCTCTGGACAGTCCTTTCGTCAAAGGATCTGCCAAATTTTCCTCACTACGTACGTAATCCACTCTAACGGTACCTGTGGAAAGTAGTTCTCTAACAGTGCTGTGCTTACGACGTATTTGTCGTCTCTTACCGTTATAGTAACGGTTCTGAACTTTTGCAATAGCCGCGGTACTATCGCAATGTATCAACACTGCTGGTATCGGTTTTTCCCATAAGGGAATCTCAGCTAGCAGATTTCTCAAATATTCTGCCTCTTCACTAGCTGTAGCTAGTGCTATCATCTCAGACTCCATAGTAGACTGAGCCAAAATAGTCTGTTTCTTGGATTTCCAAGAAACAGCTCCTCCAGCGATGCTAAATGTGTAGCCACTGGTCGCTTTAGAATCATCAGATAAGGTATTCCAGTCTGCATCAGAATATCCTTCAAGTACAGCTGGAAACCTTTCATAATGTAATCCAAGGTTCATGGTTCGTTTAAGGTATCTCATTACCCTTTCAATAGCTTGCCAGTGCTCTATACTAGGTCTACTGGTAAACCTGCACAATAATCCCACGACATAGGCAATGTCGGGTCTAGTACAATCAGTGGCATACCGAAGGCTGCCAATGATGCTCGCATAATCAGACTGTCTTACACCTTCACCAGTGTTCTTAAATAACTTTACACTGTGATCATATGGCGTACTTGCAGGTTTACAGTCAAAGTAATTATATTTCTTTAGTATCTTCTCAATGTAATGAGATTGATCCAAAGAAATTCCCTTTTCTGACCTAGTAATCTTAATACCAAGGATTACACTCGCTTCACCTAGATCTTTCATATCAAAATTGACACTTAATAAGGATTTGACTGAGTTTATGGCATGAATATTTGACCCAAAAATGAGTAGGTCATCTACATAAAGGCATATAATAGTGCAAATGTCATTCTCAGATTTGTAATAAATGCATTTGTCACTTTCATTAACTTTAAAACCATTTGAAATGATTAAGTTATCAAATTTTTCATGCCATTGTTTAGGTGCTTGTTTTAAACCATATAATGATTTATCCAGTTTACATACTTTATGTTCTTGACCATGTACTACAAATCCTTCAGGCTGGTCCATATAAATTTCTTCGTCTAATTCACCGTTCAAAAAAGCAGTTTTAACATCCATTTGGTGTATAAGTAAATTATGAATGGAAGCAAGTGAGATTAATACCCGAATGGATGTTATTCTAGTTACAGGTGAAAAAGTGTCAAAGAAGTCTATATTTTCCTTTTGTTTAAAACCTTTAGCTACTAGTCGTGCTTTATATTTATCTATAGTGCCATCAGGTTTTAATTTCTTTTTAAGTACCCATTTACAGCCTATAGACTTACAACCAGGGGGTAAGTCTACCAAGTGCCAAGTCTTATTGGATTCTAAAGAATCCATCTCATCGTTTATAGCCTCTTGCCAGAAATCGGCATCTAAAGAAGATAAGGCTTCTTGGAGGTTTATAGGATCCTCCTCAATAGTAAAAGCACAAAAATCTGAACCAAAGTCTTTTATGGTTCTTGCTCTTTTACTTCTTCTAGGTTCAGCTTCAGAATTTTCATTAAGTTCTGTTCTAATAGGCATATTTGAAGTGCCCCCACTATTCCTTAATTTGAAAGGAAATTTAGTTTCATAAAAGTCGGCATCATTTGATTCAATTATGTTATGTGCATTAAGGTCATAAAATCTATATGCTTTGCTATTAATAGCATAGCCTATAAATGCACATTCATATGCTCTACTTGCCAATTTTATTCTCTTAGGGTCTGGAATGCGAACATATGCTAAACAACCCCAAGTTCTAAAGTATGAGACATTGGGTTTATGATTCTTTAAAATTTCATAAGGTGAAATTTTATTCTTAGATTTAGGGATTCTATTCAGAACGTAGCATACAGTCAATAAAATATCCCCCCACCAATGTTTTGCTGCACCAGAATTTAATAATATGGCAACTACTAGCTCGGTAAAGGTCCTATTTTTCCTTTCTGCTTTACCGTTCATTTCAGGTGAGTAGGGTGCAGTTCTCTCATGTACTATACCATGTTGTTTATAGAAATCCAGAATAGAATTAGATTCATATTCTGTTCCTCTATCACTACGAAGTCTCTTAATTTTTCTATTTGCTTGATTCTCAATCTCAGTTTTGAATGTTTTAAACATGTCAAAAGCATCACTTTTATTTTTCATAAGATATACATATGTGAAATCAGAGCAGTCATCAATAAAAGTGATAAAATAACGATGTCCCTGTCTAGTTAAAGTGCCATCAAGTTCACATATGTCAGAATGAATTAAGTCTAATGGTTCAGAAACTCTATCAACAGATTTGTGAGGTTTCTTTGTGATTTTAGCTTGTGTACAGAATTCACATTTATCAGATTCAGATTCTGTCATTTTAGGTATCATATCTAGGGTGCTCATATTACGAATAATTCGATTATTAACATGACATAATCTAGAATGCCAGATATTAAAATCACACAACATGTAAGCAGAAGTAGTCACTTTATTAGATTCAACATTCAGTTTAAACATACCCTCACAAGCATAACCCTTTCCCACAAAAGTTCCCTTATAAGTAAGAGTGTACAAATCAGCCCCAATAACTTGAGTGAAACCAGCCTTATTAAGGAGGAAGCCAGAGACCAGATTCTTTCTTATCTCTGGAGTGTGCATAACATCTTTCAGAATTACAGTTTTTCCAGAGGTGAACTTAAGTTCCACGTTTCCAATCCCCGCAACTGTAGTGGTGTGAGAGTCTCCCAACAGCACTTTCTGATTTTCAGCAGCCGTGTATGTAGAGAACATGCCACGATCATAGCAGACATGGCGAGAAGCACCAGTGTCTACCCACCAACCCTCTGATCCACCAACAAGGTGAATCTCAGTAACCATAGCCGTAAGAGGCTCCTCAGTCAGGTTAGCCTGCGGTGCAGAGCTTGGCCTGTTCCGGCACTTTCGTGCCATATGCCCTGGTTTTCCACAGTTGTAACAAAGAAACAACTGTCCAGAGTCATTCTTTTGGGCTGGTTTCTGCTGTCCTTTTGGGTTTCCTTGCGGATTCCCATTCTGTTTGTTGCGCCTGTTCTGATTCTTAAAAGATTTCTGATTTGGTTTCAGAACAGCGGGAGTGGTCTTCTTAGTACTGTTGTTATTCACAATCAGCACCTCTTCTTTTTGGTCCTGCTTGCGTGCCTCCTCCTCAATACGGAGGCGTGTAATCAAGCTTTCTAAGGAAAATTCCTTAGTCTTATGTCGCAAGACATTCTTAAAATCTTTCCAGCCTGGGGGTAATTTGTCAATGATAACAGCAATTTGAAATTGTTCGTCCAAGACCATACCTTCGGAGATGATCTCATGAGCTATTTTCTGCAGCTCATGAGACTGCATCTCTACCGATCTATCATCAGTCATCTGGTATTTTAAATAGCGGCTCACAGCATATTTCTTTGCCCCTGCCTCCTCTGTATCATATTTCTTCTTCAGTGCTTCCCAGATCTCTTTTGCTGTCTTTTCATCTGAGTTATAATAATCATACAGATCATCGCTCAGTCCATTCAGTATAAAATTCTTGCATAAGTAATCCTGTTCAGTCCAGGTCTGCAGTTGCTTTGACTGTTCAGTCCATGATGCCATCTTTGCTGCATCGGTCTCGTCAGGCTTTTCTGGTAGCTGCGGTTTTTCAGCAGTCAGAGCAGCCACCACCTTCCTGATCGTGAGGAAGAACTCCATCTTCTGACGCCAGCGCTTGAAATGCAAACCTTCGAACTTGAAAGGAGCAGCAGTCACCAGAGGGCCGTGAAAAGCAGAGGGAGGAGCAGAATCGTCCATGGTTGAGTTCGAGGCCATTGTTTCAGTTCGTCTTCAAATTGTTGGAAAACAATGGCTGAGTCGCGGACTAGGTCGCTTTCTTGAAGACGATTCGGCGATTTGGTCAGAGGTGCAAACCAATTCGTTCCTTCGCCGCCGCCTCTAGGATAAAACAGCCTCTAAAATAGTAACTGATTTGCTTGCACAAACAAATCAATGCAGATTTGCACTTTCGGGAAAAACACTGCTCGAAATTTCGTAGAAGTTTTTTTTTTTAATGGCGGCTGAGAAGAAGAGAATATAAAATTCGGTGTTTTTCTCGTCTCAGATAAAATAGTATATATAGAACGAGAATTAGGTTTTGGGAGAAAATATCGGATCTGCTAAAATTTCGGGGGGATTAATTATTTTACCGTTGCAGAATAAATATCGGTGCGCAAAATAATTTTTCCATAAGAAAACAACTAAGTTTTATGGTCCAAAAATATAAGTGCCTACACCACAAAGCCCAAGCCCAAGCCCGAACCGGGCCGGGCCGGTCGGTCGCGCGCGTGTGTGGTGGTCATGATGCATGGTCTCCCTCCCCACAACAATGCATGTATTGGGAGCCCAAGGCCCCAACATGACTTCTTAGAAACAAGTATAAATCCTTGCCTCTTCCCTATAATCCCATGATGTGGGACTACTCAAACATAGGAGCCATTCATACACTTATTCAATCATTTTTAATAATTCACATAATGTTTGTAAAACATTTCCAACAGTTCTGTATGTATTTCTTTTCTCATGTCATGTTACTCCAATGCCATTTCGGTTTGAAGCAGGTTGTTTCTGATGCAAAAGGAGGGTGTTGTTTTAAATTGTAGTTGGTGTATTGGCTGCGATGCTATGCAGTTTTGTAAGTCTGTTCTGGAAGTTTTGATGTCTATTCTATATGATACATCTTAGGATAGAAACTAACGAGAAGATATGACTTTTGAGATTATTACAGTGTAAACTAATTAAACCATGCCAGCAAAAGATATCACAGCTATTAAATAGCTGAATAGTTAGTTAAATAGTTTGATTTACAGTTAATTTAACCATGAAATGTTTGGTTTATTGTTGGGTTTAGGTGAAACCTCTTTCTAACTTCTCATCGCTTTCCGATTATATATTATTCCACTTTCTTGTCAATAAGTAACTTGAAAGATACTGTTTACTGTTTGCTATATGTTTACGAAAGTGTTGCTTTGTATCAAGTGGATGAATATCAACCGTATAAATTATAGTTATTTAAATATAAATAAGTGTAGTATTCGATCTTTTGGATATGAATGAAATTATAAAACATTACATGAAGTAGAGAAAATGTTCTCATGTGGAGTTATGTAGCCATCCACTTGTCAGTCAAGTTTGTAAGCTATAGGAATAGAAGTACTATTTGTCAAGTTAGAGTAGTAATTTCGTGCATTGCAATAATGTTTGTCCTCCAGTTTACAGAACTGAATCAAAAGGAAATTAAAATGTCCATGTGTGCATGTCCATTTGTCAAGCTGGAGTATATTTTTCCATATTGCCTGTTATTTACTTGTTACATGTCCATGTGTGCAACAAGAATATGACGAATAAATGGTGCATTCTTGTGATTGAGAATAAGTTTTGGAAATAAAACGTAGTATCAAATATGAAAATTTGATTCTTCTTTTTTTAGCTTAAAAACTGATTAGTGCATATCTTTGTAAATAGAATATCAATGATAAACAAAATGTAGCGGAAGAACAATGACTCCACGTGGAAATACGCCACAGGTATTTCTTAACATAGCAAAATTTGCACTGCATTTGTTTTATTTCATTACATTTGCACTACATTTCTTTTGGTTCATCTGATATTGCAATTAATTTTATGTTTCAAGCAACTAACTGAATTATGCATTCCTGATCCACATTTCTATGTTACTATGTTGAATTTCCATTAGCATTTCAGTCTCACAACATTTAGTTATAAACTTGCATTTACCATTAGGAACACTTTTAGTCTCCCAATGAAAATATCTTCGAAGAGAATTTTGAGGATACTTTTTGTCTCCCAATGTGCCCTCCAAATGAACAATATTGTTCTATTTGAGACCCTTCTCACCGCACGCATATTTCGTTTAGTTCTCTAACGATGACAGTTTCATCCATTGATTCTTTTCATTCTTCTTTACAAAATCCTGTTGTCATGCTCGCCTCTAAATTAGATTTATTCATGTCACTTTCTCCATTATCGGTGACCTTTGGTCCATCAGCGATCTTAGGCACTGCCATGAATTTCATTTTCTCCGATTTAATTAGATAATAACTATCTTTTCAATTCGTTCCTTATTCGCTTTTCCGACGGTCAATTCATCGGTATTGCTCTCAAAAAGATGAAAAACGCATTTACAGGCTGCCTGCTATTCCAGAGTGTTCTTTGATCCTTCTTGGGTCAAGATCACTGGTGTGAATAAATTTAATAACCACTTTTCTTTTATCTTTTTCAGTTTCTTCCCCATGCTGGAACAGTTTTGCTTTGGGTAAAAATGTTATAGTCGTTCAGTCTGTCTATCGATTTTTGTACATTAAATTATTATCACAGATATCAATCCATTATTATTATTATTTGATTTTTTGGAGTGGCAACCCTTTCTTCCTAGAGTTTTGAAAGAACCAATTGAAAGAAAGAACAGAGTCAGGCTGCACATGTGTACAAAGCTATACATATATATAACATCCATGAACAACAGAGAACCGACATCACAAGGGAAGGATAATAATCCAACTCAATTAAACTCGATGGTTACTTCCCGCCCCTAAAACAGAAAAGACTACCAGTCTACAACTTCGATATTTATACACTGGTATCTCTATCACAATTACAAAGTTTTACACACATTAACCAAAACTAAAAACCAAAAAACGGAGAAAAGGATGTAATTGGTCAGTCCTCAACAAGCCCTCCTTTTCCATCCTTTCTATGCACTACACCAATACTACTAGGGCTCACGTCCCCTCATTGGTAAGTCGATGTTGTAACTAACGCCCTTATTCTAACTCGGTCTCCTATCAGTATTTTCTCTTCCACTTCCACTCTCTCTGCCTCGACCGAGTCGATCATCCACACTTTTGAACCAACAGGAGTGGATGTTCTCAACATTCCATATGTATCTACGGACGAAATGCTTCTGATGTTGTTACGTGTGTGACCCGACCAACCAAACCTGGGTTGCATTGCAGACTCATTTATACTCACTCGTTGACCTACCACAAGCCCCTTGCTTGCTGCTACCCTTTCATTTGTTTTGTTTAAGCAATTTCTTCGGGTTGAAATCTGCTTTTACTGAAGTTGATCCTTGCTGGTGAGCACCCTAAAAAATAATATTTTTTTTGTTGAGTTCCCTTGTTATCAGAATGAAATGTTTTATTTCTAAACTGACAACGATAATGTTACATTTGGTGGATACGTGTATTTGTACTTGTACATGAAATAATGGGTAAAAGAGTTCAAATAGCTTATGTATAAAACGATATAAAGCTAGAGTGTTTGTTTGAACCGAAATAAACTATCTCATATTCTATCTAAATTAAACTAGGAAAAAACAAATTTTAAGTGCATCGATTTTGCTATAGCAGATCCTTTGTATCGCTTTCTTTATCACTTTGGCTAACAGTTGCCTTTTTTGTCATTGTCTTCTCATTTTCTCCATCTATGCTTTTTCTCATACATTTACAATACCACATACTGAAAACTATTGAAATAAATAATGTGCCTATGACAACTTTAGATTTATCCTTGTTCCATACAAGTAGAACATAAAACTTCAAGCTTTTGTTGATATTATATTTTAGAAAAAAAAAGCCTAAGTCCTTTAAAAAGCTATATAAGCGTGCCTGTATTAAAAAGTTATGAATATAAAATAGCACATTAAAATAATAATAATAATAATAATAATAATAATATATTTATTTTCACAACAAACGAATATTTATTGTTATCCACAAAATATTGGGAGACGTACCCGATCGGTATGCTAAGAGAAACGGACCGGTCGGCCAGAGAAAATACAACATAACTTAATCCAGTAAAGTAACACCGATCGACACGAAAATAACGGTACCGGTTGGTCTGTACCCTAGCGCACTGGTTAGATAGTCACATGTCCATAGCAGAGCGGCCCCCTGTGAAAAGAATGGAAAACTCGCATACCGGTCGGCTAGGGTGCGAGAGTACCGACCGGCCCCTCTGGGGTAGCGTACTTGGTCCAAACATTGCAATATCGGCCGATCCAAGGACAAGCAACTGGTCGGCCATAATATGGAATCAATGCCAGGTCGCCCGTGCGGAGCAGAAAAGATACCATACTGATAGACCAGACCTAATCTAGACCATTCGGTCATCCCGACAGTTGTTGATATGTTAGCTTTTGGATAGCTGTTGCCAGGCCGACCAGTGGCAATTCTGTAAATTACGTCCGACCGACCGGTGACTCTAAAGGTCATATCACTCCATTTCTCCACTCCTATAAATAGAGCTCCAACACCATTTTAATGGGGGACAAATTCTATGACCCAGAAAGGCTGTTAAACTCAATTCTCTACTTCTAATTAGTGATTTCATCATCTCCAATTACCTCAAAAGGAAGATCCAACTTCGCATCCATCAGAGTCCATATGGAAATCTAGATCCGATCTACCATCTGCCACAATTAAAGACTTTTACCATTTTTCCTTAAGCAAGTTCTAAGAGAGTGTAATGATGAATGTAATGAGAGAATGAGCTTGCCTTGTAACTCTACATGCAATAATAGAATCGCTATTCAAAGTGGATGTAGATCGCACTTGATCTAACCACTATAAAACATTGGGTCTCTTTACTTGCGTTGCTTTGTTTATTGGCTCCAAATTTCATATTTCCAAGTATTTTTGTGAAGTACTTCTAGTACATTTGGTGTTTGTGTCATTTTTGATGCAAACATTTGGCGCCCACCATGGGGCCGATTCAATCATCTGTTCTCTCACACTCGCTCATAAGGTCCGATACGTTGCACTAAAAGTCTATGCTTGTTTTACTACAATCTGATTCAAGTCCTCGCCTAAAGCAATGGGTAAACCAAGTAGACCATCAATGAAGGTCACCAATCAAAGCACCGATAATAACGATAATGCCGCGGATCATGAGCATGAGGCTACTCCTCCTAACAACCAATTTGAGCGTGGAGAAACTTCTAACGCCGAAGAAACGGTGACAAGGAGGGAACTCGATGAAGTGGCGGCTGGTTTAGCAAGCCAAATGGACATTGCAAATAAGGCTATGATGACGAGGATTGAAGAAATGTTCGTCATGCAAGCAACTATGGCCAAAGTCACCACGAAGTCCGCTCGTGCAAAGTCCATTCAAACTCCACGTACGGAAAACGCAGAATCCTCTTCTTCAAGCCCAAGCTGGGAAAATTCTTTTCAAGAGATAATGAATCCTAAACGTAAGGAAACTAAGCTACCTGATCATAACCTCTCTAACAAGGCGACTTCCCAACAAGTGCTTGGCTCCGCCAAAGGGGCACCTCTCCCTATGGGAGGTTCAGGACCCCGAAATATGAACTGTGACCGCCTGCTTAAGCAGATATCCGGTAAGGAAGACGGCGTCTGCCTTGCGGATCAAAACAATGAGGAAGAGTGTATATCAGAGATGATCCACAAAATTATGGAAAAGGGGCTGAAGAAGCAGAATGATGAGAAAGAATGGGGGTTTGCTCCCACAAGGACTCCACTTACAAAAGGAATAAAGATGGCACCTTATCCAAACAAATTTAAGCCACTGGCAGTCCAAGCTTACAACGGGACAACTGATCCTAATGTGTTCTTATTTAAGTATGATCAGCACATGGACGGAGCCTGAGCCACTGATGAGCTAAAGTGCTTATATTTCCCGACCTACCTTGAGGGAGTAGCCTCGCTTTAGTTAATAAAGTTACCTCCTAGTTTGGTGGATGATTTCGCTACGTTAGCAAAACTACTCCGGGAGCAGTTCAGGCTTCAAATCACAAAAGTGCGATATGTTATTGAATTGAATGAGCTGGAGCAAAGGCCAAGAGGGCCAATCAGAGCTTTTCTCACCCGATTCAACACTGCAGCAGCTGAAGTTGGAAATTACGAGCCTCGACTGGCTTTAACGGCCTTAAAGGGGGATGTAAATAAGAAGATTAAGCTAGGACGTTGGGTTAAAAAAAGAAGCACGGTACTCCCGAAGAGTTGTTCGATAAAGCTTAAGAATACATAGGTGTGGACGAGGATCCATCCTATGCTATGGACATCCCAGAAAACAGTTGTAATGACCCGGAAATTCTGTCCAATTTGAGCAGACCAAAAACACAAGTCCAACCCCAAATTAAACTGAAAATCAGGAAATTAACAGAAAGAATTGAGAGGGTGAGGATAAATAAGATAGAAACTTAGAATTGAAGAAAAAGAAGAACACAACATCAGAGTAACACGAACCTCACAGCGGAACGAATAACATATAATATATATATAACATAACTTGGAATATACATCTTTACTTGAATATACATCATTATCAAAGTACAACACTTACAACACATCGGAAATAACTATAGCTATATGATCCTGAAGCCTCCTGCTCAAGCTCTTCAAGTATCTGTAAATCCCAACTACTTGACTTCCCGTACAAAATTGGGCACCCAAGAGTTTAGGGAAAACAAAACAAAATAAACTCCAGTCAGTCATGGGACTGGTATGACTAAAACAGTTTAAAACAGTTTGAACTAGTAAACGATATTTCATAAGACCACGCCGTATAACGGAATGGGTTTTTCCCTTATGAGAATCCAAACTATCTTTATATCAAAAACCTTTTGATATTATAATAATGTCTATCAACCACAATAAAATAATCATCTAGCAGAAACGCTTTCATCTCACGTTCTACATATATAGTATACAATCAAAACCGCAAGCACGTATTGGGTAATGGGTTTCCAACAATGACAAGGTATGCAACCACCTTTCGCTAGTGTACCTCTAGAAAGGAATACACTGGGTTCAACAAGAACATCTTGCAACCCGACCACATATGGCCGACCAATCATTTCGCTTGATTGTATCGAATGTATATCACCAACGGTTGGGATCAGCAACCGTTTCCCGAATGTGAGAGTATCGACAATAGATTTTTAGAAATAAATGAAACTCTAGATCAGGTGATTATACACCCTACTTCGGAGCGACCGACTTAGCCATGCTGCCTGCCCGATTTCTGTCATTTACCGGATGTGACGCTAGAAGCTACGCTTTATCATCACACCAGATTTCACTTTGAATGTCACATCATCAAATCCATCAAATCACCGATTGACGTCTACAACAATACATTATGTGTTACATAAAAGAAGTTTCCTTCTTCGCTTCCACTATTGGTATGTTCGGAGAAATCAATATACGTGATCGTCTGGAAATACTCTATCAGAAATCAGTCCATACAAGTAATCCATGAACAGGATGAACCGAAGGCAGTTTCAGTATATCCATCTTAGGAACTGTTATCTAAGCTTTATATAACAGCCCTTGTACTTTACTCCGTCTTCAATTTTCTTTGGCATATATGATTCGCAACGCTTATGCCAATACAGAGTAGTTCTTTGGATAATAATCCAACCGGTCTCTCCATATTAGCAACGTAAATTGGTCAAAACTTCGATAGTCTGTGATTTAACCATCAAAGAAAATAGTTGTGCAAACAACGATATTATTTCCAGATGGAAATTCTATCAATCAATCATCAATCATATATATATGTATATTCATATTTCCTTATTTTCTATGCTTAGAAAATATATGTTATTAACACTGGAAAACATTTCCATTGTTTATTTACATATCACTATCATTTCACAGCTATCAGTCCCTGACTGTAAACTAGTAGGAGAACAATTCTCTAAGTATAAACCCCGAAGGCCGAGACCAACATCAGACCGATACTCAGAAAATTATTCAACTTAACTAATCTCTAGTCAGTTTCTAATCTTGTTTAACTCTATATTTTTACTCTATTTGATTAACTCTATTCGAATAGCTCTAGTTCTTTTTTACTCAAATCGATTAACTCTGTTTGATTAACTCTGTTCGAATTACTCTGTTCGAATAACTCTAGTTCGTTTTTACTCAAATCGATTAACTTTATTTGATTAACTCTAACTAGTTACTCTAATTAATTAACTCTGACTAGTCAACTCTAATTGATTAACTCTAATTAATTAACTCTAATTAATTAACTCAGGTTAATTAACTATATTTCCTTTTAAAATACCGTATTTATTTTCTAAATAAATATTTACTTTATAATCCTATTTATTTAACAAATAAATATCTCCTTTATTGTATTTATTCCAACAAATAAATATCTCTTTATTCTATTTATTCTAACAAATAAATATTCCTTTATTCTATTTGTAAATGGTTTACAAATATTTCTCTTCGTATTTGTTTGACAAATATTTTCCCTTATATTTGATTTACAAATATATATCCTTTATATTTGATCTACAAATATATTTCTCCTATATTTGATTTACCAAATTTATATTCCTTTTACAAAAAAATCCTTTTATATAAATATATATAAAATCCATAGATTTGATATAAATAAATTTATTTCAAAATATACTTTGAAAATTCCTTTTCTACATTCTGGTATTTCTTATGGTATTTAACACACCATATAACATCGATAAATATCGTCCCAACACACATAATCAATGTCGGATTATATATCGCATTATATATCACAATATATATAACAGTAAAATAAATGTTGAGGAATCCAGTTGGATTCCTCCAACCTGTTTCCCTGCATCACATATGTTAAACAATATAATTAACATCGACTATATTTCACTTCGAAATATTCTGCTAAACAGAATCGATATTAGATTAACGATTTAAATATATACATCGTTATCTAAAATTTCAGCTAATACACAAACAATTCAACCAAACAGTTAACACACAGCAATCAACAGATAATTATCAGTTCTAAGAATACATTGTGAAAATAGAAATGTTCGGAGTTAGTGAGATTTACTCACATTGAACTATCATCGTTAAATAACGATAATTGTCGCTTGATTCAGATGGACAATTTATTTTACTATAAATTGTAACGAGCTCAGATTCGCTCCCGGTCAGTTCCGTGGCGTAGCCACTGTCCATACGATCCCAACGCAACTTGTTTCGTCTGATTTCGATACCGTATGAGGAAGTTATGTCAATTACAACTTAATACAATTTAAAATAATTAACAACTTGGATTTAATTAATTAAATGGGCCATCACCTTTAAAGTCAGCCCATCCACTCGTTTCTAACCCGAACCGCTCAAAACACTTTCTTCCCCAAAATCACTTCGTGATTTCCAGTATTTAAAACACCCGCCGTTGACCTTCCTTTTACCTCCTCCCATCGCCACCTCGGCCATCCATCTACGGCGCCATCCCCACCAACGGCCTCGCCAACCGAATCTGCACCTGTTCATCCCCTGGAACCGTACTCCGGCGGCCTCCGCCAAAACCGAACTGCTGCTCCTTCCAACGTCAAACCACCGCGGCATTTCACCACACGCCACCGGACATTGCGTCGCCACCACGAAATTGCTCCACCGGCCATCACGAGTTCCACTATCTCCTCGAATATTCCTCCGGCGTCCTAAATCAAAATCCGAACCCCTCCTTGCTTCCCGCTGGATAAATGTCGATCCTCCCAAATCCCATCGCACACAAAACTGTGCGTATCTATGTGAAGCCCTTCCTTGTACGAGCCGAACGAACCCGACGCTGTACGATTTCGACGAGTTTTGAGCTCCATTTAATTTCTTGCAGTAATATAAGGAGCGACCTCCATTTTGAGTTTACATAGGATAAGGATTAGGTCTTAACACTTGGTAGAAGGGAGTATTTACACCATTAGGATTTTAGATATTTTTAGTTTAGATATTTTCCTTTTTGATTATTTTATTCCATTTAAAATGAATCATTAATTATATTCGTTTCAAAAAATTCGTACGACCACGTATAATAGCCAAAAATCATGAAATTTGACATAAAGCTAGAGTTCGACATTATGGTCCCAACGAAACTGGTTTCGTCGAATTCCGAATCTGTTTGCTCACACAGCGTATTTTTAACCGTCAAAATATCGATTGTTTTTCACCTTAAAAATCGGTACGACCACATACTGACTTCAAAAATCACGAAAGTGGATATCTAGCAATAATTTGACCTTGCGGATCCCACAAAATTAGTTTCGTCGAATTCCGAGGTCATTCGCAAAACTGGCTATTTTTAAGGCCTGGAATAACCCTTTTAAATATATAAATATATTTAAAAGAAATTAAATTAAACATTTATAAGTAAATATTATCGTATATATCCACATACGATATCGTTCAGCTCTAGAATATTCCTATATGAATTTCTAGCTTGATATTTCAAATCCCGATTAAATCGATATTCGATTTATAATGAAATTCCTTTTTTAAATATAAATAAATTGTTATATATTATAAAGGAATTCCACAGCGACTTTTCTAAAATTTGATTTGGACATAAATCAAAATCTACACGACGAAATCTCGATTTTTCTCTTCCACTAGAAAAATATTCTCCACCACCTCCTAACGTTTCTTGCTTCACAGAAATCTGGTTTAAAATGAACCCTATACATTCAGTTGAAGTTCAAATCGCCAAATATCGAACTGCAGCACCATTTCAAGCTTGGTTTTAATTATATTATAATTCAACTTTCAAACTGTCGTCGCTTTAAATATGTTCTCTAATATAATTCAACTCTAAGCTGAATTAAATATCACAGATGATCCAGTTCACACCAGATCGCCATTTCAGCCAATTCTGATTATTTCAGAATTAAATATTTTATTAATTTATTATTTAAATTAAATATTCACCATTATTTATTTAAACCACCATTTAATTCACTATATCACTATTTATATAATTAAACAAATTAATTACACTACCTCTACAAATGCGGATCATTACATTCTTCCCCACTTAAAATAATTTCGTCCTCGAAATTGCTAAAGTTAGAAGACGACCCTATCTACTGGTTAGAACTTATTTGTTCACTTCTAAATCTTCAGTTTTCCAACTGGTCCAATTTAATTTCAATTAAATATTAATTTATTCTTATCAACGAAAATTTTCAAAAATCCTGAATATTTTCTAAATCCTTAACTTTTCGAAAAATTTCGCCAGCACCTCCTTTGTACTGGTCAATCGGTCAAACCACCACTTGCCTCTCAGGGCCATCTCCATCCTCAAAGAAAATCAAACAGCCAAGCGGCTTGCCAATTCGGCTCAAAAATATCATGCTTATATCAAATATAAACTTGTACCTTTTTGTCGGGTTTATCAATATATCACTTCATCTGCCGTCAGTTCAGCATATACCAAGGTAAACCCAATCAAATTCCAATCTATTTTTGTCCACAAATCCAACCATGCTTATACCTAAGTCGAATTCAATTTCAAATCAAAGCTCCATTTTTGATTTTTAAATTCTTATCTCATCCGTCCAACTTACTTGATATCATTCTAACCAACTCAATTACCTATTAACTGGCTTTATTTTTAATTCCAATTTGCTTTCACAAATTTCTATTAAATTTTTTTTTAATTCAAACACTCTTTCCTGGGAGTTTTTAAATAGTTTACTCTTTTCAAAAATCAAATTTTCCTTTTTGAAATTCAACACAACTTGTCTTTACCAAAATAAATTCAAAACAGTATCTCTCGTAGTAATTCGTCACTTACAACTCGAAAATGAATACTGATGATGCAGCTGTCATCATAGGAATCTATTTTCCAGCGATCGAAACGAGTTCTATACTATAAAACCATTTCTAAACATTTCCACTCTGAAATTCATTTCAAAATATAATTCACAGTGCTTGTAAAACAATTTAAAATCTCCCAGGATCTTAAATTTTCCTTATTTTTAATCCAAATCCATTTACAAATACTTATCCAATTTTCCAGAATTTTAATTTCAATTCTGATTTAAATTCATATTTAACTCATCTAATTTCACGTATTTCACTTATATGAATTCGGATTGGTTATTTACATAACCATCTAATTTATAGTCTTACTCGATTATAATAACAACCAATGTATCCACTATATTATAATTTTGATATATATATATATATATATATATATATATATATATATATATCTTCTCTATATCAAGATATACCTTGGGTAAACTTATTTTAACGTACCCTCTTTTCAAAACATATCGTGTTGACCCATCGTATTCGAGTGTTTAGTAACTCCTACCGATACAGTGGATCAAACTGATCGACCAGAACTCATAAACAACTCAATCAATAAATCACCACAATGTAAAACAATTTTCATATCAATAACAAATACACTCACTCACATATATACACTCAAACTCAATCTAGGGTATTACTAACCCTATCTCTATCGAGTCACGCCACAGAGCCAAGGTAATTCACTTAACTTAAGCTCTGATACAAACTATAATGATCCGGAAATCCGGTCCAATTTGAGCTGACCAAAAACATAAGTCCAACCCCAAATTAAACTGAAAATCAGGAAATTAATAGAAAGAATTGAGAGGGTGAGGATAGATAAGATAGAAACTTAGAATAGAAGAAGAAGAAGAACACAACATCAGAGTAGCATGAACCTCACAGCGTAACGAAAAACATATAATATATATAACATAACTTGAAATATACATCTGTACTTGAATATACATCATTATCAAAGTACAACACTTACAACACAGCGGAAATAACTATAGCAATATGATCCTGAAGCCTCCTGCTCTAGCTCTTCAAGTATCTGTAAATCCCGGCTACTTGACTGCCCATACAAAATTGGGCACCCAAGAGTTTAGGGAAAACAAAACAAAATAAACTCCGGTCAGTCATGGGACTGGTATGAGTAAAACAGTTTAAAACACTTCGAACTAGTTAACGATATCTCATAAGACCACACCGTATAACGGAACGGGTTTTTCCCTTATGAGAATCCAAATTATCTTTATATCAAAAACCTTTTGATATTATAATAATGTCTATCAACCACGATATAATAATCATCTAGCATAAACGCTTTCATCTCACATTCTACATATATAGTATACAATCAAAACCGCAAGCACGTATTGGGTAATGGATTTCCAACTATGACAAGGTATGGAACCACCTTTCGCTAGTGTACCTCTAGAAAGGAATACAATGGGTTCAACAAGAACATCTTGCAACCCGTCCACACATGATCGACCACTCATTTCGCTTGAGTGTATCGAATGTATATCACCAACGGTTGGGATCAGCAACCGTTTCCCGAATGGGACAGTATCGACAATAGATTTTTAGAAATAAATGAAACTATAAATCAGGTGATTATACACACTACTTCGGAGCGACCGACTTGGCCATGCTGCCTGCCCGATTTCTATCATTTACCGAATGTGAGGCTAGAAGCTACGCTTTATCATCACAGCAGATTTCACTTTGAATGACACATCATCAAATCCATCAAATCACCGATTGACGTCTACAACAATACATTATGTGTTAGCTAAAAGAAGTTTCCTTCTCCGCTTCCACTCTTAGTATGGTCGGAGAAATCAATATACGTAATTGTCTGGAAATACTCTGTCAGACATCCGTCCATACAAGTCATCCAGGAACAGGATGAACTGAAGGCACTATTCAGTATATACATCTTAGGCACTGTTATCTAAGATTTATACAACAGCCCTTGTACTTTACTCCGTCTTCAATTCTCTTTGGCATATATGATTCGCAACGCTTATGCCAATACAGAGTGGTTCTTTGGATAATAATCCAACCGGTCTCTCCGTATTAACAATGTAAATTGGTCAAAACTTCGATAGTCTGTGATTAAACCATCAAAGAAAACAGGTGTGCAAACAACTATATTATTTCCAGATGGAAATTCTATCAATCAATCATCAATCATGTAGTGACCCGCATTTTTAGCTGTTGAATAATTTATTTATTTAAATTATTAAATATCGATTTATCGATATCGAGAACGTGAATTAAATAATATTGAATATTTAATTAATAATTATAATATAATATAATATATTATAATGTCGAAATAATAAAAAATTATTGGAAATCACAATATTTTGTGAACGGGGTTATCCCTAAGATGTAATTCAGCTTAGAGTTGAATTATACTGACAAATATATTCAATCGACGTCAGTTTGAAACGTAGAATTATAATATAATTAAATTCGAGCGCGTAACGACGCGGCAGTTCGCTATTTGGCGATTTGAACTTCAACTGAGTGTACAGGGTTCGTTTTAAATCGGATTTCTGTGAAACAAGAAACGTGTGGAGCTGGTGGAGTATATCTTTCTAGTGGAAGAGAAAAATCGGGATTTCGTCGTGTAGATTTTGAGATATGTCCAAATCAAATTTTAGAAAAGTCGCTATGAAATTCCTTTATAATTTATAAAGAAATTATTTATATTTAAAAAGGAAATTCAATATAAATCGAATATCGGGTTGACCCAGATTTGAAATATCAAGTTAGAAATTCATATAGGAATATTATGAAGCCGTATGGTATTCCACTGTGAATATAGACGATAATATTTATTTTTAAATATTAATTTAATTATATTTAAATATATTTATATATTTAAATGGGTCATTCGAAGCTTTAAAAATAGCCAGTTTTGCAAACGAATTCGGAATTCGACGAAACTAATTTTGTTGGATCCGCAATGTCAAATAGATGTTAGATTTCCAGTTTCGTGATTTTTAGAGTCACTGCGTGGTTGTACGGATTTTTAGAGTAAGAAACAGTCAGTATTTTGATAGTTAAAAATACGCTGTGTGAGCAAACGGAGTCGGAATTCGACGAAACCAGTTTCGTTGGGACCGTAATGTCGAACTCTAGCTACATGTCAGTTTTCATGATTTTTGAGTATCGTGTGTGATCACATGAATTTTTAGAAGTCAAAAATGAATATATAAATGAGAATATACCTAGAATATTCCTTGTATAAAATATCTAGATATTATCCTACTCTATAAATACTAACCCTTTCCTAAAAACCTTAGGTTAAACTCATTTTCTCGGCCAAATTTCTAGCCGCCACTATCTCAGAAAAAAACGTAAGAAAGAAATTCAAGGAAAAATCAAAAGAAATTAGAAATAAAATCCTAAAATCGCAACACTTGTTCTTTGAATCCCTGAGACCAAGTTCTTCAATGCAGTGTGGTTTGTAAGGTGTTCGACGTCATTTCCGTCGAAGGGTTTGTGAACAACGTGAGTTCACTGAAACTAGGGTTCATCGATTTGAAAATTGGAAGCATTGATACGGATTTCTGACCTTGTACTTGGGTTTCGGTGAGGGAATAGCACTTGCGTGCATTCTCTGGAGGAGTTCGAAGTATTTTTCTGTCGTGATTTACTGTATCGAGCACGGGAACTCCGGTTGACGCGATGCTCATCTTGAGCGCGAGTTGAATATGGAGGAGGGGAGAGGATAGAGCTCGCGAAGGAGGTGAACATGGTAATCTCCGTTCAAATCTTAGTTGAGTATACATGAAGAACGAGGCTTGGGGATGGACGGAAATGGCAGTATATCGTGAATGGTTTATCTGGAATGGGAGGGACCTAATCGAGAATGATGATAAAGGGAATGGTTGGAGCGGCTTTGGGAGTGGGTGATTTCGGTATCATTTGTTTGTGAAATCTTGCAGTGGAAAGGGTGATACGGTGAAGGATGGAACTCGAAAATGGCAAGAACATGGGAGCGACGGGAATCATTTCTGTGTTTGGGGAGATGAAGTTTGGGGTCTGGTATATTGAAAGGAGAATGGGCCGGGAAGAAAGATAAGGCCCAATACATATTTATTTAAGTTTTATTTTATTTAAATGTGTGTATAAGCTTGTTTATATCATATCTAATTCATACGTAAACGAAATCAAACAAAACAGGATCCGATAGGATCGTATGGACGGGCACTACACGATGGAACTGACTGGAAGTGGAATGGAGCTCGTTTGAATTTACGGCGAATTAAACTGTTTGATTCAAATCAAACGACAGTTTATCATTCTTTAACGATGAACTGCAAATGTGAGTAAATCTCACTAACTCTGAACAGTTTATATTTTCATGTTGTATTTTTAGAACTGTTAAATATTGACTGATTGATTGTGTGCTGACCGTTTGATTGAACTGCTAGTCAGTTAGTTAAATTTACGTATTGATTCTGTTTATCAGAATATATCAAATGAAACTGAAAGTGATGATTGATTTTATTGTGTTACATCTGTGGATGCAGGGAAACAGGTTGGAGGAATCCGACTGGATTCCTCAACAGTTATTTTATTGTTTTTCATATATTTTGATATATGATGTGAATTATAACCTGTTGTTGATTGTGTGTGTATGGACGATATTGAACATCGTGATTTGATATGATTGAATACCCCCAACATATGGATGTTGATAAAGGAGTTTTCAAAGTGATATTGAAAACAGAATATTTATAAATTGGAATATTTATAAACAAGAGATATTTATAAATAGAAATATTTATAAATTGGGATATTTATAAATAGGAGATATTTTAAAAAGGAAAATAAATTCAAAACATTTCTTTTTGAATCGAAAGGCCTGTGTGGCGAGTTTGGGGATTTTCCCGATGCTCCCGATACAAAGGAGGTTATGGCGAATTTTCCCGGGAATTTAAGGAGTTAGAATATTCCAAGAATAAATTTGAAAAGGAAATATTTGTAAACCATTTACAAATAGAATTGGAAAGGGAACATTTTAAAAAGAAAATCATTTTTTTAGTGTAGAACCGTTATTTAAAAGTAAACCTTTTCAAATGAATAAAACGTTGTTAAAAAGGAAATCTTTATAAAGTGAATAAAGTTAATCGAATGTAGACATTCGAAAGGAGAAATCGAATATGGTATTCGAAGTAAGTTAATCGAATGTAGACATTCGAAAGGAGTTAATCGAATATGGTATTCGAAGTTAGTTAATCGAATGTAGACATTCGAAAGGAGTTAATCGAATATGGTATTCGAAGTAAGTTAATCGAATGTAGACATTCGAAAGGAGTTAATCGAATATGGTATTCGAAGTTAGTTAATCGAATATGGTATTCGAAGTTAGTTAATCGAATATGGTATTCGAAGTTAGTTAATCGAATATGGTATTCGAAGTTAGTTAATCGAATATGGTATTCGAAGTTAGTTAATCGAATTTGGTATTCGAAGTTAGTTAATCGAATATGGTATTCGAAGTTAGTTAATCGAATATGGTATTCGAAGTTAGTTAATCGAATATGTTATTCGAAAGGGGATAGTCAAGTCGAGTTAGTCAAATAGAGTTAACCAGTTAGAGTTAATCAGTTAGAGTTAATCAGTTAGAGTTAACCAGTTGGAGTTAATTAGTTAGAGTTAATTGATTAGAGTTAAAACGAACTAGAGTTAATCAAATATAGTTATTTGAGACAGAGTTAGTCAAACATAGTACTCAAGGTAAGTTACCATCTCGTACGACTGCTAGCGTAATTCGCAGGGCTGTAAATAGCCTACGGCGGTCGGATGTTTCCTGAGGGAGTCAGGCGTAACCATTGTGAACGCTGCGATCTAGAGTCAAGCGAATGGAGTTTAATCGAATATTAGTTATTCGATAGGAGTTAATCGAGTTGATCGAGTTGAGAAATAAGTTAAGTTAAATAAGTTGAGTTGATCGGGTGGTTCGACCAAGTTAGTCGAGCCTAGTTAATCAAATCGAATTGGTCGAACCAAGTAAGTCGAGTTAAGTTAGTCAAGTTAGTCGAGCCTAGTTAATCGAATCGAATTGGTCGAACCAAGTAAGTCGAGTTAGTCGAGTCAAGTTAAGTTAGTCGAGTTAAATAAATCGATGTTAGTTTCATCGAAGGGAGTTATCGATGTTAGTTTCATCGAAAGGAGTTATCGATGTTAGTTTCATCGAAAGGAGTTATCGATGTTAGTTTCATCGAAAGGAGTTATCGATGTTAGTTTCATCGAAGTGAGATTTTCAAATATGAGATATTTGAAAGGGAAGAGTTATCGAATATTAGTTATTCGAAAAGAGATTATCGAATATCGTTTATTCGAGAAGGAGTTAATCGAATATAGGTTATTCGAAGAAGAGTTAATCAAATAGAGATTTCTCGAAGAGAGTTAATCGGCAAATTCGATTATATCGAATTCAGGAAAGTACGTATACTTTCCAGTGTTTTAAATAGAGATTTATTTATTTATAAATAAATAAGTGTTAGGTTAATTATTCACTAATAAGAATAGAAGTTATAATTAAAGTTAGATAATTCGAAAGTAAGGATTATAACGTTATCGTTATAACCAATGTTTTAAATATAGAAGTGGATTAGTAAAATTGAATCCGAGGAAGGCGTAAAGAAGTTGTTAAAGATTAAAAGATAAACTTTGACCATTTCGAAGTTATAACGTTGTTCAGTTAAGGTCTGAGAGGTAATTATACCCCAACTTGAGTGACTTCCTTCTTAACTAAGAAATGGTAAGGTTTGATCGTAAAGGAGTTTTGGAAATGTTTTCCGAACGAGAATCAGAAATGTTTTCTGATAAAAGAAAATAAGAATTTAGAATATAGGGAAACAGGAGATAAGTAATTAAATGAACTAAAGAGATTAATGTTAAATGATGTTTGTTCGATATAATTTCCATCTGGAAATAAATATCATTTTTTGCACACTTGTTTTTCTTTGATAGTTAACTCACCGACTATCGAAGTTTTGACCATTTTAACGTTGTTAATATGGAGAGACCGGTTGGATTTTTATCCAAAGAACCACTCTGTATTGGCATAAGCGTCGCGAATCATATATGCCAAAGATAATTGAAGACGGAATAAAATGCAAGGGCTATCCTGTTTACAGAATAGTGCCTTCGGTTTGTCCAGTCCCAGGACAACTTGTATGGACGAAGGTCTGACAGAGTATATCCAATGGATCGCGTAAGTTGATCTGTTCAAACGTATTCACGTTTGGTGGCGGAGGAATTTGTTCCTCTTAGCTGTATAACCGTGTTATTTTTGGATAAGTCAATTTGTGATTTGGCGGGTATGACGATGTGACATTTTAAGTAAATGAAGATGGATGTCTGACAGAGTATTTCCAGAAAGGTCACGTACGTTGATTTCTTCAATCGTATCAAGAGTGGAAGCGGAGAAGGAAACTTCTTTTAGCTGACACATAATGTATGGTTGTAGACGTCAATTAGTGATTTCGATGGATTTGACAATGTAGCATTCGAAGTGAATCTGATGTAAGGATAGAGCGTAGCTTCTAGCCTCATCAACCGGTAAATGACAGAAATCGGGCAGGCAGCATGGCTAAGTCGGTCGCACCGAAGTAGGGTGTATAATCACCTATCTAGAGAATATTCATTTGTTTCTAAAATCTATCAATGCTGTCCCATATATATACGGGAACGGTTGCTGATCCCAACCGTTGGTGATGTACATTCGATACACTCAAGCGAAATGAGTGGTCGGTCATGTGTGGCTGAGTTGCAAGATGTTCTTGTTGAACTCCAGTGTATCGTTCCTAGAGTACACTGATCGGAAGGTGATTCCATACCTTGTCATAGTTGGAAATCCATTATCCAGTACGTGCTTGCGATTTTGACTGTATACTATATATGTAGAACGTGAGATGAAAGCGTTTCTGCTAGTTGATATCTATTTGTACATAGACATTATTATAATATCAAAAGGTTTTTGATATAAAGATATTTTGGATTCTCATAAGGGAAAAACCCGTTCCGTTCTGCGGCGTGGTCTTATGAGATATCATTTACTTGTTCATATACCTGTTTAAACTGTTTTACTCATACCAGTCCCATGATTGACCCGGAGTTTACTTTGTTGTTTTCCCTAAACTCTTGGGTGCCTAATTTTGTACGGGCAGTCAAGTAGTCAGGAATTTGCAGATACATTGAAGAGCTGGAGCAGGAGGCTTCAGAATCATATAGCTATAGTTTATTTCCGCTGTGTTGTAAGTGCTGTACTCTGATAAGTGCTATTGTATACATAACTGTTATATTTCAAAGGTATGTTATCTATTATATGTTATTCGTTCCGCTGTGAGGTTCGTGTTACTCTGATGTTGTGTTCTTCTTCTTCTTCTATTCTAAGTTTCTATCTTATCTATTCTCACCTTCTAATTTCTTTCATTAACTACCGGGATTTTTCGACGGTTTGGTTATCGACGTCGTGCTTACGTCGATAACCAAAGCCGCTCAAAATCCGGGTCGTTACAGTTGGTATCAGAGCTTAAGTTAAGAATTACTTGGCTCTGTGGCGTGACTCGGTAGAGATAGGGTTAGTAATACCCTAGATTGAGTTTGAGTGTATATATAGGAGTGCGTATTTGTATTTGATATAAAAATGGTTTTATATTGTGGAGATTCATTGGTTGAGTTGTTTATGAATTCTGGACGATCAGTTTGATCCACTGTATCGGTAGGGGTTACTAAACACTTGAATACGATGGACCGACACAGTATGGATATGTGATATATTATCATATATAGGATGTGTTGGTAGTAATTATAATCAGGTAAGATTATAAAATGTGAAATGGCTATATATAACCAAGCAGAATTCATATAGGTAAAATATATGAAATAAGATGAATTAAATATGAATTTAAATCAGATGTGAAATTAAAATAAGGAAATTTTAAGTTCCTGGGAGATTTTGAAATGTTTTCAAAATGGAAGTATTCAGTAATGGTTTTGAAATGATATAGTATTGAAATCACTTGTGTCGCTGGAAAATAATTCCGATGATGACTGCGCAGTATCATCGGTGTGATTTTCGAGTTCTAAGTGGTGGATTACTACCAGAGATTTTGATTTGAATTGTTTTGAGAAAACAAGTTGTTTAGAAAATTCAAAGGTTTTGAATTGGCAGTATGATTTCAAATTGATTTGAAATAAAACTGGGAATTTAAGTTCTAGAATTTAAAATTTAACTAATGAAGTTAAATAAAATGAGATGGTGAAAATAAATTGAAAAGCTAACTTGAACTGAGTTAAATAGAATTGAATTGGATTAGAGAATAATCTGTTATGGAATTGGGTTGATGAGTTAAGAATTTGAAATTTGATATTCGGGTTCGAATGAAATTCGATTTGGTTTTGAGGATATGAACTGATTGGAATTTGATTGAGATAACACTGGTATATGCTGAGTTAATAGCATATGGAAGTGATAGAGTTGATGTGCCCGACAAAAAGGTACCAGTTTATATTATATATGAGTTTGGAATTTATGAGCCAATTTGGCAAGCCGCTTGGCTGTTTGATTTTCTTTTGGGATAAAGAAGGCCCAGAGAGGCGGGTTGGAGTTTGAGATATTGACCAGTACAAAGGAGGTGCTGGCAAAAATTTTCGAAAAAGTTAAGGTGTTAGAAAATTCTCAGAATTTTTGAAAATTTGGTTAACAGAAATAAAATTAATATTTTAGTCAATATTTATTGGTTCAGTTGAAACCGGAGATAAGAGGTAAACAGATAAATTTTTACCCAGTAGATAGGGTCGTCCCCTAGCTTAGCAATTTCGAGGACGAAATTATTTTAAGTGGGGAAGAATGTAGTGACCCGCATTTTTAGCTGTTGAATAATTTATTTATTTAAATTATTAAATATCGATTTATCGATATCGAGAACGTGAATTAAATAATATTGAATATTTAATTAATAATTATAATATAATATAATATATTATAATGTCGAAATAATAAAAAATTATTGGAAATCACAATATTTTGTGAACGGGGTTATCCCTAAGATGTAATTCAGCTTAGAGTTGAATTATACTGACAAATATATTCAATCGACGTCAGTTTGAAACGTAGAATTATAATATAATTAAATTCGAGCGCGTAACGACGCGGCAGTTCGCTATTTGGCGATTTGAACTTCAACTGAGTGTACAGGGTTCGTTTTAAATCGGATTTCTGTGAAACAAGAAACGTGTGGAGCTGGTGGAGTATATCTTTCTAGTGGAAGAGAAAAATCGGGATTTCGTCGTGTAGATTTTGAGATATGTCCAAATCAAATTTTAGAAAAGTCGCTATGAAATTCCTTTATAATTTATAAAGAAATTATTTATATTTAAAAAGGAAATTCAATATAAATCGAATATCGGGTTGACCCAGATTTGAAATATCAAGTTAGAAATTCATATAGGAATATTATGAAGCCGTATGGTATTCCACTGTGAATATAGACGATAATATTTATTTTTAAATATTAATTTAATTATATTTAAATATATTTATATATTTAAATGGGTCATTCGAAGCTTTAAAAATAGCCAGTTTTGCAAACGAATTCGGAATTCGACGAAACTAATTTTGTTGGATCCGCAATGTCAAATAGATGTTAGATTTCCAGTTTCGTGATTTTTAGAGTCACTGCGTGGTTGTACGGATTTTTAGAGTAAGAAACAGTCAGTATTTTGACAGTTAAAAATACGCTGTGTGAGCAAACGGAGTCGGAATTCGACGAAACCAGTTTCGTTGGGACCGTAATGTCGAACTCTAGCTACATGTCAGTTTTCATGATTTTTGAGTATCGTGTGTGATCACATGAATTTTTAGAAGTCAAAAATGAATATATAAATGAGAATATACCTAGAATATTCCTTGTATAAAATATCTAGATATTATCCTACTCTATAAATACTAACCCTTTCCTAAAAACCTTAGGTTAAACTCATTTTCTCGGCCAAATTTCTAGCCGCCACTATCTCAGAAGAAAACGTAAGAAAGAAATTCAAGGAAAAATCAAAAGAAATTAGAAATAAAATCCTAAAATCGCAACACTTGTTCTTTGAATCCCTGAGACCAAGTTCTTCAATGCAGTGTGGTTTGTAAGGTGTTCGACGTCATTTCCGTCGAAGGGTTTGTGAACAACGTGAGTTCACTGAAACTAGGGTTCATCGATTTGAAAATTGGAAGCATTGATACGGATTTCTGACCTTGTACTTGGGTTTCGGTGAGGGAATAGCACTTGCGTGTATTCTCTGGAGGAGTTCGAAGTATTTTTCTGTCGTGATTTACTGTATCGAGCACGGGAACTCCGGTTGACGCGATGCTCATCTTGAGCGCGAGTTGAATATGGAGGAGGGGAGAGGATAGAGCTCGCGAAGGAGGTGAACATGGTAATCTCCGTTCAAATCTTAGTTGAGTATACATGAAGAACGAGGCTTGGGGATGGACGGAAATGGCAGTATATCGTGAATGGTTTATCTGGAATGGGAGGGACCTAATCGAGAATGATGATAAAGGGAATGGTTCGAGCGGCTTTGGGAGTGGGTGATTTCGGTATCATTTGTTTGTGAAATCTTGCAGTGGAAAGGGTGATACGGTGAAGGATGGAACTCGAAAATGGCAAGAACATGGGAGCGACGGGATTCATTTCTGTGTTTGGGGAGATGAAGTTTGGGGTCTGGTATATTGAAAGGAGAATGGGCCGGGAAGAAATATAAGGCCCAATACATATTTATTTAAGTTTTATTTTATTTAAATGTGTGTATAAGCTTGTTTATATCATATCTAATTCACACGTAAACGAAATCAAACAAAACAGGATCCGATAGGATCGTATGGACGGGCACTACACGATGGAACTGACTGGAAGTGGAATGGAGCTCGTTTGAATTTACGGCGAATTAAACTGTTTGATTCAAATCAAACGACAGTTTATCATTCTTTAACGATGAACTGCAAATGTGAGTAAATCTCACTAACTCTGAACAGTTTATATTTTCATGTTGTATTTATAGAACTGTTAAATATTGACTGATTGATTGTGTGCTGACCGTTTGATTGAACTGCTAGTCAGTTAGTTAAATTTACGTATTGATTCTGTTTATCAGAATATATCAAATGAAACTGAAAGTGATGATTGATTTTATTGTGTTACATCTGTGGATGCAGGGAAACAGGTTGGAGGAATCCGACTGGATTCCTCAACAGTTATTTTATTGTTTTTCATATATTTTGATATATGATGTGAATTATAACCTGTTGTTGATTGTGTGTGTATGGACGATATTGAACATCGTGATTTGATATGATTGAATACCCCCAACATATGGATGTTGATAAAGGAGTTTTCAAAGTGATATTGAAAATAGAATATTTATAAATTGGAATATTTATAAACAAGAGATATTTATAAATAGAAATATTTATAAATAAGAATATTTATAAATTGGGATATTTATAAATAGGAGATATTTTAAAAAGGAAAATAAATTCAAAACATTTCTTTTTGAATGGAAAGGCCTGTGTGGCGAGTTTGGGGATTTTCCCGATGCTCCCGATACAAAGGAGGTTATGGCGAATTTTCCCGGGAATTTAAGGAGTTAGAATATTCCAAGCATAAATTTGAAAAGGAAATATTTGTAAACCATTTACAAATAGAATTGGAAAGGGAACATTTTAAAAAGAAAATCATTTTTTTTAGTGTAGAACCGTTATTTAAAAGTAAACCTTTTCAAATGAATAAAACGTTGTTAAAAAGGAAATCTTTATAAAGTGAATAAAGTTAATCGAATGTAGACATTCGAAAGGAGAAATCGAATATGGTATTCGAAGTAAGTTAATCGAATGTAGACATTCGAAAGGAGTTAATCGAATATGGTATTCGAAGTTAGTTAATCGAATGTAGACATTCGAAAGGAGTTAATCGAATATGGTATTCGAAGTTAGTTAATCGAATATGGTATTCGAAGTTAGTTAATCGAATATGGTATTCGAAGTTAGTTAATCGAATATGGTATTCGAAGTTAGTTAATCGAATATGGTATTCGAAGTTAGTTAATCGAATTTGGTATTCGAAGTTAGTTAATCGAATATGGTATTCGAAGTTAGTTAATCGAATATGGTATTCGAAGTTAGTTAATCGAATATGTTATTCGAAAGGGGATAGTCAAGTCGAGTTAGTCAAATAGAGTTAACCAGTTAGAGTTAATCAGTTAGAGTTAATCAGTTAGAGTTAACCAGTTGGAGTTAATTAGTTAGAGTTAATTGATTAGAGTTAAAACGAACTAGAGTTAATCAAATATAGTTATTTGAGACAGAGTTAGTCAAACATAGTACTCAGGGTAAGTTACCATCTCGTACGACTGCTAGCGTAATTCGCAGGGCTGTAAATAGCCTACGGCGGTCGGATGTTTCCTGAGGGAGTCAGGCGTAACCATTGTGAACGCTGCGATCTAGAGTCAAGCGAATGGAGTTTAATCGAATATTAGTTATTCGATAGGAGTTAATCGAGTTGATCGAGTTGAGAAATAAGTTAAGTTAAATAAGTTGAGTTGATCGGGTGGTTCGACCAAGTTAGTCGAGCCTAGTTAATCAAATCGAATTGGTCGAACCAAGTAAGTCGAGTTAAGTTATTCAAGTTAGTCGAGCCTAGTTAATCGAATCGAATTGGTCGAACCAAGTAAGTCGAGTTAGTCGAGTCAAGTTAAGTTAGTCGAGTTAAATAAATCGATGTTAGTTTCATCGAAGGGAGTTATCGATGTTAGTTTCATCGAAAGGAGTTATCGATGTTAGTTTCATCGAAAGGAGTTATCGATGTTAGTTTCATCGAAAGGAGTTATCGATGTTAGTTTCATCGAAGTGAGATTTTCAAATATGAGATATTTGAAAGGGAAGAGTTATCGAATATTAGTTATTCGAAAAGAGATTATCGAATATCGTTTATTCGAGAAGGAGTTAATCGAATATAGGTTATTCGAAGAAGAGTTAATCAAATAGAGATTTCTCGAAGAGAGTTAATCGGCAAATTCGATTATATCGAATTCGGGAAAGTACTTATACTTTCCAGTGTTTTAAATAGAGATTTATTTATTTATAAATAAATAAGTGTTAGGTTAATTATTCACTAATAAGAATAGAAGTTATAATTAAAGTTAGATAATTCGAAAGTAAGGATTATAACGTTATCGTTATAACCAATGTTTTAAATATAGAAGTGGATTAGTAAAATTGAATCCGAGGAAGGCGTAAAGAAGTTGTTAAAGATTAAAAGATAAACTTTGACCATTTCGAAGTTATAACGTTGTTCAGTTAAGGTCTGAGAGGTAATTATACCCCAACTTGAGTGACTTCCTTCTTAACTAAGAAATGGTAAGGTTTGATCGTAAAGGAGTTTTGGAAATGTTTTCCGAACGAGAATCAGAAATGTTTTCTGATAAAAGAAAATAAGAATTTAGAATATAGGGAAACAGGAGATAAGTAACTAAATGAACTAAAGAGATTAATGTTAAATGATGTTTGTTCGATATAATTTCCATCTGGAAATTAATATCATTTTTTGCACACTTGTTTTTCTTTGATAGTTAACTCACCGACTATCGAAGTTTTGACCATTTTAACGTTGTTAATATGGAGAGACCGGTTGGATTTTTATCCAAAGAACCACTCTGTATTGGCATAAGCGTCGCGAATCATATATGCCAAAGATAATTGAAGATGGAATAAAATGCAAGGGCTATCCTGTTTACAGAATAGTGCCTTCGGTTTGTCCAGTCCCAGGACAACTTGTATGGACGAAGGTCTGACAGAGTATATCCAATGGATCGCGTAAGTTGATCTGTTCAAACGTATTCACGTTTGGTGGCGGAGGAATTTGTTCCTCTTAGCTGTATACCCGTGTTATTTTTGGATAAGTCAATTTGTGATTTGGCGGGTATGACGATGTGACATTTTAAGTAAATGAAGATGGATGTCTGACAGAGTATTTCCAGAAAGGTCACGTACGTTGATTTCTTCAATCGTATCAAAAGTGGAAGCGGAGAAGGAAACTTCTTTTAGCTGACACATAATGTATGGTTGTAGACGTCAATTAGTGATTTCGATGGATTTGACAATGTAGCATTCGAAGTGAATCTGATGTAAGGATAGAGCGTAGCTTCTAGCCTCATCAACCGGTAAATGACAGAAATCGGGCAGGCAGCATGGCTAAGTCGGTCGTACCGAAGTAGGGTGTATAATCACCTATCTAGAGAATATTCATTTGTTTCTAAAATCTATCAATGCTGTCCCATATATATACGGGAACGGTTGCTGATCCCTACCGTTGGTGATGTACATTCGATACACTCAAGCGAAATGAGTGGTCGGTCATGTGTGGCTGAGTTGCAAGATGTTCTTGTTGAACTCCAGTGTATCGTTCCTAGAGTACACTGATCGGAAGGTGATTCCATACCTTGTCATAGTTGGAAATCCATTATCCAGTACGTGCTTGCGATTTTGACTGTATACTATATATGTAGAACGTGAGATGAAAGCGTTTCTGCTAGTTGATATCTATTTGTACATAGACATTATTATAATATCAAAAGGTTTTTGATATAAAGATATTTTGGATTCTCATAAGGGAAAAACCCGTTCCGTTCTGCGGCGTGGTCTTATGAGATATCATTTACTTGTTCATATACCTGTTTAAACTGTTTTACTCATACCAGTCCCATGACTGACCCGGAGTTTACTTTGTTGTTTTCCCTAAACTCTTGGGTGCCTAATTTTGTATGGGCAGTCAAGTAGTCAGGAATTTGCAGATACATTGAAGAGCTGGAGCAGGAGGCTTCAGAATCATATAGCTATAGTTTATTTCCGCTGTGTTGTAAGTGCTGTACTCTGATAAGTGCTATTGTATACATAACTGTTATATTTCAAAGGTATGTTATCTATTATATGTTATTCGTTCCGCTGTGAGGTTCGTGTTACTCTGATGTTGTGTTCTTCTTCTTCTTCTATTCTAAGTTTCTATCTTATCTATTCTCACCTTCTAATTTCTTTCATTAACTACCGGGATTTTTCGACGGTTTGGTTATCGACGTCGTGCTTACGTCGATAACCAAAGCCGCTCAAAATCCGGGTCGTTACAAATCATATATATATATATATTCATATTTCCTTATTTTCTATGCTTTGAAAATATATGTTATTAACACTGAAAAACATATCCATTGTTTATTTACATATCACTATCATTTCACAACTATCAGTCCGTGACTGTAAACTAGTAGGAGAACAATTCTCTAAGTATAAAGCCCGAAGGCCGAAACCAACATTAGATCGATACTCAGAAAATTATTCAACTTAACTAATCTCTAGTCAGTTTCTAGTCTTGTTTAACTCTATATCTTTACTCTATTTGATTAACTCTGTTCGAATAACTCTATTTTGTTTTTACTCAAATCAATTAACTCTATTTGATTAGCTCTGTTCGAATAACTCTATTCGAATAACTCTAGTTCGTTTTTACTCAAATCGATTAACTCTACTTGATTAAATCTAACTGGTTACTCTAATTAATTAACTCTGACTGGTCAACTCTAAGTGATTAACTATAATTAATTAACTCTAATTAATTAACTATATTTCCTTTTAAAATATCGTATTTATTTTCTAAATAAATATTTCCTTTATAATCCTATTTATTTAACAAATAAATATCTCTTTATTCTATTTATTCTAACAAATAAATATCTCTTTATTCTATTTATTCTAACAAATAAATATTCCTTTATTCTATTTGTAAATGGTTTACAAATACTTTTCTTCCTATTTGTTTGACAAATATTTTCCCTTAAATTTGATTTACAAATATATATCATTTATATTTGATTTACAAATATGTTTCTCCTATATTTGATTTACCAAATATATAATCCTTTTACAAAAAATCCTTTTATATATATATATATAATCCATTGATTTTATATAAATAAATTTATTTCAAAATATACTTTGAAATTTCCTTTTCTACATTCTAGTATTTCTTATGGTATTTAACACACCATATAACATCGACAAATATCGTCCCAACACACATAATCAACGTCAGATTATATATCACATTATATATCAAAATATATATATCACATTAAAATAAATGTTGAGGAATCCAGTTGGATTCCTCCAACCTGTTTCCCTGCATCACAGATGTTAAACAATATAATTAACATCGACTATATTTCACTTCGAAATATTCTTCTGAACAGAATCGATATTAGATTAACGATTTAAATATATACATTGTTATCTAAAATTTCAACTAATACACAAACAATTCAACCAAACAGTTAACACACAGCCATCATCAGATAATTATTAGTTCTAAGAATACGTTGTAAAAATTGAACTGTTCAGAGTTAGTGAGATTTACTCACATTGGACTATCATCGTTAAATAACGATAATTGTCGCTTGATTCAGACGGACAATTTATTTTGCTATAAATTGTAACGAGCTCAGATTCGCTCCCAGTCAGTTCCATGGCATAGCCACCGTCCATACGATCCCAACACAACTTGTTTCGTCTGATTTCGATACCGTATGAGGATGTTACGTCAATTACAATTTAATACAATTTAAAATAACTAACAACTTGGATTTAATTAATTAAATGGGCCATCACCTTTATACTCAGCCCATCCACTCATTTCTAACCCGACCCGCTCAAAACACTTTCTTCCCAAAAATCACTTCGCGATTTCCAGTATTTAAAACACCCGCCTTTGACCTTCCTTTGACCTCCTCTCATCGCCACCTCGGCCATCCATCTCCGGCGCCATCCCACCAACGGCCTCGCAACCTGAATCTGCACCTGTTCATCCCCCTGAACCCTACTCTGGCGGCCTCCTCCAAAACCGAACTGCTACTCCTTCCAATGTCAAACCATCGCCGCATTTCACCACATGCCACCGGACATTGAATCGCCACCACGAAATTGCTCCCCCGGCCATCACGAGTTCCACTATCTCCTCGAATATTCCTCCAGCGTCCTAAATCAAAATCCGGACCCCTCCTTGCTTCCCGCTGGATAAATGTCGATCCTCCCAAATCCCATCGCACACAAAACTTGAAGCCTTTCCTTGTACGAGCTTAACGAACCCGACGCTGTAAAATTTCAACGAGTTTTGAGCTCAATTTAATTTCTTGCAGTAATATAAGGAGCGGCCTCCATTTTGAGTTTACAGAGGATAAGGATTAGGTCTTAACACTTGGTAGACGGGGGTATTTATATCGTTTGGATTTTACATATTTTTAGTTTAGATATTTTCTTTTTGATTATTTTATTACATTTAAAATCAATCGTTAATTATATTCATTTCTAAAAATTTGTACGACCACGTATAATACCCAAAAATCATGAAATTTGACATAAAGCTAGAGTTCGACATTACGGTCCAAACGAAACTGGTTTCATCGAATTCCGACTCCGTTTGCTCACACAGCGTATTTTTAACCATCAAAATATCGTTTGTTTTTCACCTTAAAAATCGGTACGACCACATACTGATTACAAAAATCACGAAATTGGATATCTAACAATAATTTGACATTGCGAATCCAACAAAATTAGTTTCGTCGAATTCCGAGGTCGTTTGCAAAACTGGCTATTTTTAAAGCCTTGAATAACCCTTTTAAATATATAAATATATTTAAAAGAAATTAAATTAAATATTTATAAATAAATATTATCGTATATATCTGCATACGATATCTTTCTGCTCTAGAATATTCCTATATGAATTTCTAGCTTGATATTTCAAATCCCCATTAAATCGATATTCGATTTATAATGAAATTCCTTTTATAAATATAAATAAATCATTATATATTATAAAGGAATTCCACAACAACTTTTCTAGAATTTGATTTGGACATAAATCAAAGTCTACACGACGAAATGTCGATATTTCTCTTCCACTAGAAAAATATACTCCACCAGCTCCTAACTTCTCTTGTTTCACATAAATCCGATTTAAAATGAACCCTGTACATTCAGTTGAAGTTCAAATCGCCAAATATCGAACTGTAGCGCCATTTCAATCTAGATTTTAATTATATTATAATTCCACGTTCAAACTGTCGTCGTTTTATATATATTCGCTAATATAATTCAACTCTATGCTGAATTAAATATCACAGATGATCCAGTTCACAACATATCGCCATTTCAGCCAATTTTGATTATTTCAGAATTAAATATATTATTTAACATATTATTTAAATTAAATATTCACCATTATTTAATTAAACCACCATTTAATTCACTATATCACTATTTATATAACTAAATAAATTAATTATTCTACCTCTGCAAATGTGGGTCATTACAATAGTGTATAGCTTGAAAAGAAGAATTATGATACCGATAACAATCAGAAAAACCCTAGAGGTCATAAATGGGGCAATGATGTGAGAGACAACCGATTCAGTAAAATGTTCCACTACTTTAAGAACTCGGAGTTGACTCCATTAAATGAGACGGTGGAGAATATTTTCATGGCCACCAAGAATACCGAAGAGTACCCATTATCGAAGCAAATAAAGGTTAGTGAAGCCGCCATTAAATCCAGAAGATTTTGTCAGTTTCATAACCAACCGGGGCATAACACGAATGAATGTCGACACCTGAAGAGCTTAATTGAACAACTAATAAGGAAAATTTGACTTCAGCAGTACACCAAGAATCCACAGAATTCTCAAGTGTCCCATAGCCAAGGAACTTCTAATGGACAACCAGGTCAAAGCGAGAACGCTACAAACGCTTTTATGCCAAGACTGCTCATTAATACCATTTCAGGAGGCTACAACCTATCGAGAAAAGCTAGGGGGACCTTGTGAAATATGCAAATGAGGTGAGGAACCTCACAAAAGAAGGAGAACCCATGATCATGAGTGAAGCTTTTTCAGTAAAGATGCCAAGCTTTTCTTCGGATGACATTGTACTCAAAGAACAAGACTCAGAAGGGTTAATAATTCCAACTGAAGATCCGATGGTGATAACCATAGGCTTGGGCACTGCAATTGTCAGAAGAGTTTTAGTTGACAGTGGAGCGTCAGTCAATATATTGTAGATTAATGCCTTTCATAGAATGAAACTTTCTATGCGAGATGTGAAAGCTTGTCAAAGCAAAATTCATTGGTTCACCGGACAGACTATCCAATCAATCGGAATTATAAACCTGCATGTTGAGATTAGAGTGGGGGAGAAAGGGTCGCACGAGAGCAGTATTCTGTTGTGATCGACGAACTCTCTACTTATAACGCTTTCCTACGAAGGCCGACACTTGCAGCATTCCGAGTTACATTGGCCCCATGGTGCCTAACAATGAAATTTCCCACTGAGAACAGGATTGGCATAGTCAAAGGCAACCAGCAAACAACAAGGGAATGCTATCTGGCTGAGCTTTCTGGGGCAAGGAAAAAGGAGGTGAAGAAGGATGTGGAGATTCCGTTCTACATCCAAAACCCTTCTTTGTAGAAACTAAAGCGAGGTCCGCATACTGGCAAGCACAGTGGAGGTCAGAAGGAGATTGATCCAAGAAAAACTAGTATGGGGGAAGGCCGAGCGGCTCCAGTCGAGGGCACCATTTCTGTTCCAGTGCATGATAAAGATCCTAACCGACTTCTGAAGATAGGTTATCTATTAGGCCAAAGGCTCAAAAGGGATTTGATATTGTTTCTGAAAGCGAACTTGGATGTCTTCGCTCGGACGCACTCAGACATGTGTGGAATATTGGTAGACGTAATTGTTCATAAATTGAACATTAATCCCAATCTGATTCTAATAAAAAACGACGAACACAGGGACCTGAAAGATCGATAGCGTTGAAAGAAGAAGTAGATAGACTTTTTAAGAATAACTTCATACGAGTGTCAACGTATACTGTTTGGGTCTCAAATCCAGTTCTCGTCAAAAAGTCCAATGGCAAGCGGAGAGTGTGCATAGATTACTCGGACCTTAACAAAGCGAGTCCTAAGGACAGTATCCCCCCGCCTAGAATCGACCATCTTGTCGACGCAACCGCTGGGCACGCACTGCTATCTTTCATGGATGCATATTCTGGATATAATCAAATTATGATGCATGAACCGGATGAGAAGAACACAAGCTTTATAACCGATAGAGGCTTGTACTGTTATAAGGTTATGCCATTCAGACTAAAGAATGTTGGAGCAACATACCAGCGTCTAGTGAACTCCATGTTCAAATCCCAAACTGGGAACACTATGGAGGTTTACGTCGATGATACGCTGTTAAAGTCTAAAAAGGCTAAAGACCACCAAGTGGATCTAGCAGAGATGTTCCATATCCTTTGAAAACTCGGCATGAAGTTAAATCCACTGAAATGCTCATTTGGGGTTTCTTCAGGGAAATTTCTCGGATTCATAGTCAATGCCAGGGGCATTGAGCCGAATCCTTCCTAGGTCACGACATTACGAGAAGTGCGAGCACCAAAAACAATAAAGGAGCTTTAGAATTTGAATGGGAAAATTGTTGCCCTTAACCACTTCATCTCAAAAGAAACAAATCGATGCATCCCGCTTTTTGATGGTTTAATGGAAGGGAAGAAAGACTCTTAGTGAACATGGCTTAATCGATGCATCCCGCATCAACTAGGGAGTCGACCTGGGTGTCGACCCCCCTGCTTTTTCCATCTTTCTGAACCTGGTTTGTTTCTCTGTATCTAGACGCCATTCTGACCAGATTCGTTGACTTCTACACTATATAAACATCCCTAGTCTCCTCATCTATTCACAATTCTTCTCTACCCTTATGCTGCAAAGATTCTTAGTGAACATGGCTTCTTCTCCTCCAATTAAAATGAATAATAAATAGAATAATATATATAAAATAAATCAAGACGAGGAGATGCTGCTCAAAGACTTTCAAGAAGAGATTTGAATCAAGATTAAAGCTTCAAGATAAGGATCAAAGGCTAACGTCGCACGAATCATAGCAAAGCGATCTTTCTTTTCTAATCTAAATCTCTGTATGTCAGTTATTTTTAGATTTGAACATTTTTCTCTATTCGTGACATGAAATTAAAGGAATTATGCCAAATCTCTCTCTCTCTCTATTCGAATCAGTGCCTATAGTCTTGGACCTAATCAAGAACTGTTATGATTCAAGGACAAATGAGACTGTGACTATGAAACTATGGACCTTAAAACTATATTCCTCTTTGACTATGAACATTGCCTATGACTATGAACATTGCCTAATGACTATGGACATTGCCTATGACTATGACTGTGACTATGAGAATTATTTCCCTGACTAAGCCTATGACTTTGATTACGAAACATAAACTATTGCCTATGACATAACAAGGACAATTATGACTAAACACCTATGATTCATGACTAGGAAAGTGTTGCTTAAGTTTTTGACTGTGAAAATGGGTCTAAACCTGATTTTCTATTCTGTCTATTCTTGGTTTTCTTTGATTTTAGACCTTGGGAATTTACCTATTAAGTTAGGTCTACCCATGTTCTTGAACCTACGTCTCTATTCTGTCTATTCTTGGTTTTCTTTGGTTTTAGACCTTGGGAATTTACCTATTAAGTTAGGTCTACCTATGTTCTTGAACCTACGTCGTTATTCAACCCTTTTTATGCCAGTTATTATGTCTGTCTTTGGCATAGCATCTTTGGTTCATTCCCTATTTTCTACGAATCTATATTTATCTATAATCTAGATTGAATCATGATTATACGAACGATGGGAATACGATTTGGGCAAAATATGAAATTTACTAAAAATGTAGTTTTTAACTTGGAAATTGGCATAAATTGGGAACATGCATTACGACATAAAAATTGGATAAGTTTGACATGAATTATAGGATGTGTAATTTGAATCTAGCATTGGCGTGTAAATATAGCATTTACATGAATTGTGAACTAGAGTAATCAGTCTAGTTTGACATGAATTAGAATGTTAAATCAGAATTGGATTAGCTAATTTGGCACGGTTAGTATAGTAGCATAAATTTGAAATTGGCCACAATTGGGAGTAATTGCCAGGTTTAGCAAAATCATGGTTAGTGACACTTAATTTGTTATAGTTTACATACCAAAATGCATAAATATGATTTAGAGGGGGAAATGGGCCATAAGAATGAATGTTGACAATTTACATTAAAAGAGAAATTAGGAAATAAGTAAATTAGGAATAATTTACTTATAGGATTTGTCCTAAATGAGAAAAGGTAAAGTTAGACAAAAGAAAGGTTTATTAACGACATCTCTTTTAATAACACGCCAGAAAGTTCTAGGGTGACAGAGAGGATAGTGTCTAGGCTTGGGTTTGGAAAATACAAGTTTCCTGCTCTCCCTGGCTATACCTAACTGATCTGACGGACATGATGGTTACTTTCAAAACCTGATTTGAAAACTAATCAAAACCCTTTGAACTTAGAAAACACGAATACGCCTAACCCGAGGTTAGACTGAGTTGCGATGTAAACCTACCCGGGACCAATCGGCACATCCAGTATTCGCAACAATATCTGTCTATTGTGAGTGGTCGCGGTTTTAATCTATTTAATTAAAGCTAGAATAAGAATGGTAGGGTTAAGTTAACTAAGACACTTAACCAATTCAACAAGATAACCAAACCAATGGGTGGGGTTTGGTTCATACAGACACTTAACATAGTTAAGCTAGAATGGGAGGGTTAAGTCTATAGGAACACTTAACCAACTTAACACAGTCAAGCTAGAATGGGAGGGCTAAGTCAATAGGGACACTTAACCAAACTTATGGTAACAAGACCAGATTTGTAGGGGTTAAGTAACTAAGAAAACACTTAGCCAAATTAACCTGTTAACTAGACTAGAAGGTGGGGTTAAGTAAAGTTAATACACTTAGCCAAATTAACAAGTTAACTACACTAGAGTTTGGGGTTAAGTAAATATACTTAGCCAATTTGATATGTTAGCTGGGCTAGACCGTAGGGTTAAGTAAACTTGAACACTTAACCATCAGATTGTGATAAAAGAATAGGGTTAAGTCTAAACATGAAGGGATAATACTTAACCATTAATAACATGTTAGTTGAAACAGACGGGCAAGGTTAAGTTAAAAAGGAACAATTAACCAATACAAGATGAATGGGTAGGGTTAAGTAATAAGAAATACTTAACCAATATAACTTAGTTTGTGGTGGGATTATGTCAACATGAATTACTGATAAAACTTAACCAGTATAACAAGATAAGTGGAGAGGGTTAAGTTGGCTTGAATAGACTAATGACACTTAACCAATCCAAATGGACGGGAAAGAGAACTAAGTAGTAAACGTTAGTTAAGAAAACAATGATTCTGGAAACTAAGTGGTAAATCTTAGTTAGTAAAACTATGTAGTAATTCTTAGTATAACACGGGAGGGAGCGAATATCCGTCTGAGTAGAAAGAAGGCTCCAATGAATTGGGTTACGAAGCCCGAGACTTCGAGGGGACGTGAGGTTACTCTTGGTATCCCTCTGTGAGGCTGCAGATGATCCTCATGGGCTCACAGAGGTTAAGGTCTACGTAGAAGAACCAGGGGTATGCCTTGGTTGCAATACATGGCAACCTAAAGACCAGGATGGACCAGCGTGATTCGGCGAGAAAAACGGTAGCCCTGTGATAGCAACTCGTCGTCTACCATCCATCTTGAGTCAGTCGAGATACGTGAAGCGGAAAGGCGAAGAACTCCAAAAGACCATATACTTGCTATCTAGTAATGGATGAGGATGGCCATAGGATAGTGGGGCACCGGGGGCCGGCGTATAGTTCTCATTTTTCAAGGTGTGCCTTTCGTTTGTTGAGGGAGGGGTCAAGTGGGACCATAGCCACTGGAATAAAAACAGACCTTAGCATCTGCATCGGCTGATATCTGAAAGCTCCCGACCGACTTCTGTATTCCTTGATTTGCCCTGACACAGGACTCGGGCCGCACATTACTGGACATGTGCATCTAGACAAGCGATAGCGATTCGCGATACATGCGTGGGGAAGTATAGGAACATATACCACTCTATGTAGTGTGTCCTAGATTTGGGGGCATCATTCGTCAGGTAGCATAATCCCTAGTTGGACTAGGTGGCATAAACCCTGAATCCGAGATGCATTCAGCAGATAGCGTAAACTCTAATTTTGAAAGCATTTGATAGAAAACCCTAGATTAAGATCTAGGTAATAAATAATAAATGGATACCCGAAGGCAATGAAAGATACAGGGATTGGGATCACGTTATCGTTACTAGTTGGGAAACTAGTTAGGCGGTGCAGAGATATAGAAACCAGTATAACAAGGAAATAGCGAAGCGGCGAAAGCATTAGAGCATATCCAGTTTATCTTATCTTAGCATATCTTGTGATTATCTTGTCTAATCTTGTTGACCCTATGGTCATGGTGTAATCTTGGATTCAGTTAATTCATGTCGTTTGTTTTTCCATGTTCACATGCTAGAAGTTACTGAACTTACTCAGGCTTTATGTCTGAATCTGTTTTTCTTTCGTCTTCTTCTCTTCCGTTCCCCCCCCAGGTAGTAGAGGAGGGAGTAGTATAGCTCAGGTTAAGTTGGACTGTCACTCTTTCCCAGCTTGAAGATTTGTCGAAGTTTTGCTTGGATTCTCTTTCCAGATGCTATGGCTGGTTCTTGCTACATTGGGGAATATAAATGTATTTTTATGCTTCTTTATTTTGTAAGACAGATGACAGTCTGATATTGTAAAGAAATCTTTATACAAACTATTTTATCAGTAAAGCAAAGTTTTATTTTCCGCTGTTTAATTTCTGTCTGTCTTGTAATTTATCTGCATCTTTTACCCTAAATGCTCCACAGAACTTAGTGCATTCCCTTTGTGAGTGACACTAATGGACGTGGGGTGTTACACCTTCCCACCTTCCTCTTCATTGGAGAAGAACATGATGGGGAAGCATCAGAAGCTGGCCTCTTACTAGATGGACACACAGCTCGACATCTCCCCTGGGGAAGGCAGCAACAACGACATCTTGGTCTCTCATAGCATGGATAAGTTTCGCCTTATTAGCCTCCAGAACCATGATACGCTCAATGTTCTCTCAATGGAGTCTCTGAAGATCTCCAGCCAATGCAGGCCAGTCTTGAAGCTTCCTTGCAGTCCGATCTTTGAGTAGATCCATCTGTCTCTCAAATTGATGTAGAGTATCCTCCATGCGCCCGAGCAGTCTAGATTTGGATACAACAATGTCACTGGATGTCATTTGGCGATCGGAGGGCTAAACTATAAGTTAGAAGAGACCCCCCTGCAAGTTCAAACCTGGGAGTCACCTGGCAAGCTTAGCATTACATGCTCCAGGAACATAACGGTGCCTTTTCACGATGTTTTGGAGTTCTGGATAAGAGGGGCTGATAGGTAAAGGAGAGTTCACCAAATATTGACCCGTTGTTTAGCTTTCCAAGTCAAAAAACCTCTCTGATCTAAGCTCTTGAGGAGATGGTTCCATCCTGCAAAAATCAATAAAAATGATAAAGTATAAGAAAGCAATGGGATGGATTCCAAAAGGAGTCGGCCAGTATTGATTTCAGCCCAGGCCAATCGGTACCCCCAAAAATCGCCCAGAAATGCATAAATAACCGATCGGTCGGAATTAGTCACATATTAAAGATCCACAGGACTGACCGGCACCTGGGAAAAACTGGTCGGTACCATTAACTTCCTAGGAGAATGGAACCAACTGGTTGGTATTCGATATAGACCGGCCGACGCCTCTAGTCCCTCAGGAACTTAACGCGGAGCGGCCAGTACCCCTAATCGACCGAGCAACGTGATTGACTTCCCATAAGAAAGGCCGACTTGTACTAATGTAATTTTGGAGTCCGCGCCTATCACTAAACCGTTCACAACTTCAATCATGGGAATTGACAAAACAGAAGCACGGGGATTAAACTAAAGGACAATGTGGATAACATACAAGTAAAATGCACACAATTTCGAAAACAAAATACATTGGTATTGTGAAAACTACAAGATCAAGGAATTTTCGGGTTAAGCATATTATCGAATGACACACGGGCATCAAACGAAACTAAGACAATGAAAACAAAATTTTATAACAATGATGTCGTCCACAATCATGATGTCACAATTGTAACCGATCTTGTTTCAGGGCATTTCAACACAAGGACAGCCATACCAATAACATAAGTTCACCAAACTGTCACATTTAACCCAAATCAACTCAAACCAGACCCGACATCATTGTTCTCAAATAAAAGATGCAAATACAAAAGCATTTCAGTTTAGATCAATGAAGAATAAAACGAAATTAAAAGGAGACCTGGCGGCTGAAAAATCAACCAGAAGCTCGAAAGAAGGAGAAGGATTAACTAGAAGCCTAAAAGAGAAAGAAAGCTCCACTTTTGGTTTTCTCCAATCAGGATTTGTCTTCCATTAATTTTTTTTAAAAGGAAAGTGTAAAGTTGAGTGGAAATGACTTTTCAAAGTGTCGTATTAATAAAGGTGCATTGGGAAGCTCAATGGCCATGAGAGATGAAAAGTCACGTTGATCAAATCCCAAGTCAAGTCCGCAAATTCCAATTGACGTTCACCGACCGGCTAGAGAACCCGCCAACACCTGTCTCGGTTGTGCTTATGCTAATGGACCAATCGGCCTATCAGAAACCCTTATTTTAGTTTGCTCTATCCGTTTATAGGTGTGACGATCAAGATTCATCAATTCATAATAAGTGTGTTTATTTCGAGGTCCATAATTTTACAAGAATAAAGATTGAGGACCTCGAGGGGCAAATGTTATCCATGAAATATTGGGAGACATACCCGATCGGTATGTTTAGAGAAACGGACCGGTCGGCCAAAGAAAATACAACATAACTTAATCCAGTAAAGTGACACCGATCAATAGGACAATAACGGTACCGGTCGGTCTGAACCCAAGCGCACCGGTCAGATAGTCACAAGTCCAGAGCAGAGCGGCCCCTTGTGAAAAGATAGGAAAACTCGCCTATCGGTCAGCTAGGATCCAAGAGTACTAAAAGGCCCCTTTGAGGAAGCGTGCTTGGTCCAAACATTACAATATCGATCGGTCCAAGGACAAGCAACCGATCGGCCATAATATGTAATCCATGCCTGGTCGCCTGCGCGGAGCAGAAAGGGAACCATACTGATCGGCTGGACCTAATCCAGACCGTTCGGTCCTCCCGACAGGTGTTGACAGGTTGGCTTTTGTATAGCTGTTACCAGGTTGGCCAGTGGAAATTCTGTAAATAATGTCCAACCTACCGGTGACTCTGAAGGTCATATCACTCCATTTCTCCACTCCGATAAATAGAGCTCCTACCCCACTTTAATGGGGGATGGATTCTATGACCCAGAAGGGCTGTTAAACTCAATTCTCTACTTCTACTTAGTGATTTCATCTTCTCCAATCACCTCAAAAGGAAGATCCAACTTCGCAACCATCATAGTCCATATGGAAATCTAGATCCGATCTACCATCTGCCATAATTGAAGACTTTTACCATTTTTCCTTAATCAAGTTCTAAGATAGTATTAATGAGAGAATGTGCTTGCCTTGTAACTCTACATGCAATAATAGAATCGCTATTCAAAGTGGATGTAGATCGCACTTGATCGAACCACTATAAAACATTGTGTCTCTTTACTTGCTTTTCTTTGTTGATTGGCTCCACATTTCATATTTCCAAGTATTTTTGTGAAGTACCTCTAGTACATTTGTTGTTTGTGCCATTTTTGATGCAAACATTTATCAATACGGATTCTGACATATCTGTATTTCTTGAACGTCGAAGATTCGTATACATTTATCAAACAACGATAAAATTTATAAAAACTTGGACTTGAAATTCAGACTAATAAAGGGTGCTCTATAAAAATAGTAATCCTTGAATAAAAATATTAAACATAAAATATCTTCTTTTGATTTGAAGAAAAACTATTATAATGCAACACATGCGCCACAATGACATTGACGATGAAAACTGTTCAAATTTAATTATGTTGCAACTATTTTCATCTAGTTTTCAGATTTCTATGTTCTATGCACTTTTTTAGTGTGCTTCCCAAAACTGCTTATAGCTGAATTGTTACAAAACTGCAGTTTCAATTGTTTCATTTCCTTCATTTACATTTCATTTTCTCTCTAACGTTACATTTCTGTTGCAAGTATTTGGTCTTTACCATCTTTTACTACAAATTAAAAACTAGAAACATAGGCAATGATGGGTATTATATTTTCTCAGTCCTTTAAAAAGTTTTGAACATAGACTATTTTGTGTTTCATGAAAGGACTGTTGTGGACTTGGTCCAGTAAGTCTTTTTTCTGGAACTTATGTTCCTGTTCAGCAAAAAAAATGTCTACATTACGCGATTCAAGCCTATAAGATGAAATGTTCGTTCAGGAGAAACATGTTACTATATAGTAAAGATGCAACAGAATCATTAAGAAAAATGATTTTCTTCAAATTCCTATATCAATTTTCTACCTTTGTTTCGAAAGCATCATACATGAATTAAAAGTCTCTTTAGTTCAGACATGGCTCGAAATATCCACCGAGCAACCAGGGAGACTAGTAAAAAAATTCATTGCTAAAAATTTAATCAAATTTTGCCTAACTTCAGCCAAGCTATCATGAAATGAGTGATTTTTTTAGAATACATATATGAAATGAACTATTGAGTAATATATGAAAAAATAGTTCTAAAATATATCCAATACTTTGTTCCTCTTCTCGTCCTTTTACGTATGCCACTCCTATTCTTATAAGTAGAGTGCATTAATTCATTATTCCAATAATATTATTGTCATTTAACATAGTACTAAAATATGCAAGCACAAAGGAGAAACGACTTCGATCTTAACTAGCCTGTCAACTTCATTAATTCATTGCATATAGTCCATGGTTATGCTTTACAATTCCATTTATGTTGATATCATAATACCATTCATATTACATCAGAACCAAAAACGTAAAAATATTGATCTATGTTTTGAGTATAAAATAAAATAGTATAGTGTGGGAGTGTTAGGATTTGTAGTTTCATATTGCGTCCCCTACATCTATTATCAATATAATCCAAAGGGTGTAGTTTGTGGAGATCTCATAAAAGCTCCTCTGTTCATACTTTGGACACATACACAACATCAACTAAACTCTATCAATGACACAAGCATGTGGGATTGTCTGGATTTTTATCCTCTATCTATAGGAGAACCAACAGGAATTGAGATATTATACTATTGGCTAATATGCCAATGTATACATACCATAAACTACAATACTAGATGATGGAAGAGGATTAATATATGATTATAGATATTTTTATGCATCCTAATAATATGGTCTGGAACATGTGTTTTTGTTTAGGAGAAAAAATGACTCCCTTGTTGCATGATCTTGTACATTATGCGATTGAGGCCAATAAGATCAAATGTTAGTTTTAGGGTTTCAATCCTGTTCAAAATTTATGAGTCCAGTTTCCTGTATTCGCTCTATGTTCATCATCTCGAACATCTTAATGTGCTTCTTCTTTTTTGTTTGTTTCATGTTATTTTTTGGACATGTCTTTCATTTTTTCTTCTATATGCTTTTTGAAATTCATTCTTGCTATAGCGAGAATGTTTTTCGTGCTATGATTTTGGGAATCAGCCTTGCCTACAATGAATTATTTGTGAATTAGCCTTGCATACAATGAATTATTTGTTTTATTTCATCCATTCAATGAACTTTTTCCTATAGGGTATGGCTTTGAGCGATCAGCCTTGCCTACAGGCTATTTTATATTTCCGATAGGTTGGAGTGTTTTAGATTCACCTAACATGTCCAACTATTTGTTTTCTTTGAGGAAGTCTAACTTGAGCCTGGTTGAACAGTGTGAATCATAAATGTCATATCTGAAACTAGACGGAAGTAAATGATTATATAAAATATAAATGTTGTAAACTAATTATAGCATCTATGTAAATAATCCAGGAAAGCTTGCTTTCCATATCTATGTACAAATAGATTAAACGCAGGTTCATTTATGTTTGAATAAATATTATGTTGTTGCCATTTACTCATTTATGCATGCTATTTGATAACTATATTTGTGAATAAAACTACATTTAATTATTTGTTGTTATTTTTCTACAGTCATATCAGAGTAGCAACAACGTCTCAAATGGTGGTAATATACATGTTGAGAATCATTCTAGAAAGTTCAAACTATTTGGTTTGCAATGAAATGTTGTTGTAGAAGCAATAATTGCATCAATTGATACTGCTGTTTTAGTGCACCATGTACCATTAGGAGCAGATGCATAGAAGGTTTGGGTTGTTATGGTAGTGGATCCACAAGCTATTTTATACAGGCATACTTCAGATATCTACTCCCTTAAGTGATAAGCTTCTACCTACATAATTGATGGACACATACACCTATTGAGAACTAGCAATGGTGCAATCAACAATATATTGTAATGTTATAATAACTTTCCTTATGTGATTGCACAATAAGATGGGTATGTCTGGATGGAAGGTAATAAAGATCATTCTACTAGTTGCATTATATTACACTAATAGAAAAATATCAAATGGTCAAATTTCCTTGGTTTTGATAAATATGAAATTATAAAGACTCTAAAAGGTTGAACTTTCATACATGGAATGTGTATAAGAATGCTTTGCACACCCTGCCTAATCTTGCCAGCAAAGGCATCAATGTCTCAGTGAATAGTATATTTTGCAGGTTTGCACAAGAAGAAACTCATAATTTGTTCTTTTAGATGCTCCTACATGATCTGTATCTCGAGGAAGGTGAGGCTAGGCAGTTTTGCTTATCCCCTTATAGATAACAAGGAAGAGTGGATGAACATATATAAATTAAAGGTCGAAGCGAAATTCAACATACAGGCTACCGATAATGCTTAAGGCTACAGTCAAATAAATCTCATTTGAGAGAAACCAATGCATATTTTGCAACAAGAAGAGAAAAAGATTACAGGTCTATTATGTTATATGTGTTAGAATATATAGAGAAATTAAGTTGTCTACCTATTCTTTTGATGCGGTTACCAGAGATAGATGGGCATAACTTTCCTCCCCTCTTTTTTTTTATGTTTTTCCTCTTTCCTTTAATATATTTATATTGTTAGACTCTCTTATTAAATAAATAAAATGATAAAGGCATCTAACCCCGCTGGTTTTTCCAAAAATAAAAATACATGAGTACAATGTTGAAAAATGTAAATGTTGCTTGAACACTTTGAACGATGTGTGGTGAAAGCAAAGAAAACACACTTTTATTCACATGTCAAAATTATAACATTTTACCAATGACAGGATGTCCATGAAACAACATCGTGCCCCTAATAAGTGAGGGTCGTGCTCACACATTTTATCGGCCTACGAAACCAAAACATATCTATTATAATCAGTTGGAATAAAAACCTATCTTCTTCTACTTCTTCTCAGCCTCGGCTTTTGGCGGCTCATCATTCTTACTGTTCCTTTTCGACTCCTCGCTCCCTCCTGATTATTTCTCTTTCAGGGAAGTAGGTGTGGGTCGAGGCCTGAACTCATACCGACCGGTTATAGTTTCGTGGAGGAACCATGTCTTCTCCTCTTCACTCAGGATATCGATGGTTTCAGTTTTGGGGAGGATTGCCTTCAGTGGAGGAGAGATAGCTTCGACGATATACCTCAAAATTTGTATCTTCTTGACTTCTTCCTTAGCTTTCCCAGCCTCCTCGTCGACTTTCTTTGTTGTTGGCCGACCCGCCTTAAGCTTTGCCTCCTCGTGGGCCTTCAGCCTCTTTAACTACACCTCGGTCTTCTTTTTTGATGCCTCGCTCCCCACCATTTTATGGGCCTCTTCCTCAGCCTTAACCCTCTTCTCCTCTTAAGAGCTTGGCCTCCTCATCCACTTTCCTCTTTGTCTCAAGCTCCTTTGACTTCATCAGCTGTTGAGTTTTCTGTTCTTCGAATAGATCATGCATGGACTGCCCAACTGTCCAATTATGCCCCATCGCTGTGACATCTACACCCTGTTGGTCCTTTCCCCCATCAAGCACTTTTGCAGAGATATCTAATCTAAACTCTCCCATCTCTAAGTGAAAATCTTCGAGTCACATGAACTCTCCCACCATTTACGTTTTGTAAGCAACCACATCCGTCCCGGTCCCCGGTATTGCTTCTGCTTGTAAGGTACTTGCACGTCAAGGAGAAAAGAAAGTTAGATTACTTCCATTTTGTAGTATCATACTTTCAAGTATCGAAGAGAAAGTTGGTATACCTTTCGGCATTTGTTGTGTGGCTCCCATTGACATCTACCCTTCGATAATTGATGGAAGAAAAATTAGAGCTGATGCGGAAGGGCCACCAACATAAGTGCAATGAATGGCTTGATGCTATTGGAGAACAACTTCATGATCACTATGATGCTTTCAATTACAAGTATTTTCCTCTTCTCAGCAACACGTCTTTTCGCATCTTCCACTTTGACCTCTTCTCCATGAAATTTCCTCTCTTCTACCAACACCCGACGCTCATCCTCCATCAGATATTGGTCCATAAGTTGTGCCTCATACACTGACTCTACTTCCTAGGCAGTAGCTCCATCCTCTACCAACTTCTTCTAAGTCAAGGCTAAGTTTCAAGCATAGTCGTGAACCAGTAAAATCCCACAGTGTCGAAGAGCTTTGACATGGAAAGCTCAAACTGCAGACTCCATGTCCCTCTCTACCTCCTCTCAGGCCTCCCTGACTTGTATTCTGATCTCTTCTAGCCTAGCCTCATACTTGGCTCTAACACCATCAATTTGGCTGAGCACTTTATCGTTTGAAGCTTTTGTCGCCTCCTTCTACATTATAGCCCGTTCGAGCGCGGTACGGTGTATCGTAAGCGCCCACTTGAGCTCTTTGTTCTCCTTCTTCAGACGTTCTTCCACTTCATTCTCCTTTCGAAGCCTTTCATTCTCCTCAATTAATGCCTGGTTTTCCGCCCTAAGCTGTTGTAATGCCTTATTCTCTTCTTATAGCCAAACGTTCTCCTTGGACATAGCCTTTTTATCTTTTCCCAACATGGTCGCTCGGGCCGACACAGAGGCCAACATATCTTTTTACTGATCGCAAGCCTTAGTCATGGCGAACTTCGTGTCTTTAAGCTCCTTCTTCAATGTATCTATTTTGGCAACAGAGAGTTAGCACATAAAAAATGTTACTCGAATGTGTAGAAATAAATGCAAGTCGGAACCATGTCTTACTTATTTCGGCATCTCATGTCATGAGACTCTCTCATTCAAGCTTAACTTCTATTTGTGAGCCTTAAACCTCCCTATTCTTCTTTAATACTAGCTCCTAGAGTCTCCCCAAATATTTGTACATCTCTCGATACTATAATAGTTGCATACACCTGCTTCCAAAAATCTTCGTTGTCGCAGTGTTGGATCACATTAATATTTGGTAGCCACATCAAATCTTCGAAGTAAAAGTAGGGGAATGAATTCCTCAGTATCGCCTTCCTTTCCTCAACACTTAAAAGTGGGATTGCTGAAATGTTGAGCAGTATCGAGCCCCGACTCCTTGCATCCCTTCCTCTAGTTCCTGACCATTCTTCGTCAAGTTTGTCGTTGCCTAATGCAGGTGCAACTGGTGCGAGGGTTGGTATGTAAGAAGGCAGGATCATTGCCACCTACTGCTTTGCGCTTATTATTTCATCTCCTCTCTTAGAATCTACGGGTCTTGTGCCCATGGTCAAAGGCATTGAGTGCGAGGAAGGCTCTCAAAGGCGACGGCTACTTTCAGACCCATGTGTTTTTTTTCTTTGTGGAATGGTGCATTTCCGTGGAAATCGCTCATAACGTTCTTTTTCTACTATTGAGAATATTTCCAATCACAATCATTGTCACGTTACCGAGAGAAGGCACTTGTACAGAGCAAACTTGAATCAAAATTGAACATCTAACATATATGAATCAAGTGCTCAGTTGTGCAGTGCTTGTGATTGTGTGTTTCCTAAATGTACTCACCACATAGACCCGTTGTTCGCTAGTACATTCAGTAATAATATTTCGACATCAGCTTCGCTTAACCCTAAAGAAGATGTCTTTATCGGGATCCCATTCAGATCTTTGAACTTATTTTCAGCATCCAATGACGCGACGATCTCGAAAGTCTTAGCCGGAGAACTTGGTTCAACAGCCTCTCCAAGCCTCGTCTCCTCAAGCGGAGAGGTAACGGGAGTGGGTTGTGAACCATACTCTCTGGTGGGAACCTCCTCGTCATTGTTGCCGCTGCCTTCATTCCCCTGGGATCCTTTTATCTCTTCCTCAACCATAGGCTCGTCAGGAAGCGCGACAGGGGGCATCTCTTCCGGCAGACTCATAGAAATTCCTTCTCCCTTAGCTTCCGCCACTTCCACTTCTTCACCGTGGTCCTAATGACCCATTGACGTTAAAGCCTGTAGTGTTACCAAAGATAGAAGGATACATGCTTGGCAAAAGTCATGCAAGTAGAAGCCTTACGGCTCCCCAAGAACACACACTAATCACATTATCGTACCCCTCATTTAGGGGGTTTCGAACCCCAAGTCTTGTACCACTCATGCTCAAAATCCTTGTACCCCTCAAACACCAAAACTCCGAACCGATGTGGCTCGAGCCCCCTAATTCGTATCCCTCACAATTACAAGATTTTGGACCCCGCGATAATGGTATTTTCGTGTCCCTTCGCCTTCAGCATTTCGACCCCCACGACATTAAGAGATTAAAACCCTCAATGCAACATAAACAACGCATCCCTCGGGATACGAGTTCGTATCCCCTTAGGTATACGAAATACTTGTATCAAACTAAGATACAGAATTACCATATCCCCTAGGGGACATGCCACTTTGTATGCAAGGGATTTGAATTTGGTATCCCATAAGAGGGATAGGAGTTCTTCTGCAAATAATAAGGGGGAGTCGAAATTCCTGATGCCGCCATCCAGGGATATGAAAATCTGCAATGTGGTCCCCAAGTCCTACCCACTCCTACCTAACAACTCCATTATAAATACCCCCAAACTCACACTTCAAAGGGGTTGGAAATTGGTTGATTTGGCACCTATTGAGAGCTCTAAGTGACCTATTTAATAGCATCCTTGCTTTGACGAGGAAGAAGAAGCATAAAAGTTACTTTTTCCCAATATTTATATATGATGATTATGACATCACAATACTTGGAAAAGTTTGTAAAAGGGTGTCATGAGATAGTCCAAAGCTTGTAACTTATTGTTGTCAATAAAATATCACCAATTCTTCCAAAGTGGACGTAGGCCCCTATCCACAATAAATCTTCTGTGTTATTTACTGCTTTCTTCACTTATTTTACCATGTGAAACATAATTCTCTAAGTAATGGAGAATCTTTGGGTATTGCGATGTTTTTTACCGTCAACATTTATTATACTGGTTGTGCAATTTAATTAATACTATTACTTTGAGTGAATTGGATGCGCTGTGATGGTTGCATGTGTGAAACTAAACATACACCATAGAATAGTAAACAATAATTATGGACTACACCGCATAGCATATATCATGGACTATATATCATAGCATATCCATATAAGCATGCAATTATTTGATGCTTATATGATGAGGTTTGAATTACCATACGAGCATGTAAGTATTTGATGCTTGTAAGGCAAGGACTGAATTGCAACATGAACCAAGGATTGATTATGGACTTAATAAACATCTAATGATAAATCGCAGGAATATACACGTCTCCCTTGTGTGTAGATAAGGCACGTGGATCGCGGTTAAACCCCGTCACAGTGTCAAAGGATGATTTTTTACACATCTCCATTGGGTTTAGATAAGTCACAATTGTATTTTTTTTGTTTGTATATTGATATATTGAATAATTGAGTGCTTGATAAGGCTATATATATTTGTCCAGATAAACCCGTACCAAGGAGGTTATAGCGAAAATTTTCGGAAACTTAAGTCGTTAGCCAAATTTCAGGAAAATTAGAAAGTTCTTAGAGACTGAAAAGTTGAAGAACTTAAGCCAAAATGAAAGTTCAGTTAGTTAGTTAAATGACTTTCAGCTCCATTCCTTTTTCGGGACGAAAAAGTTTTAAGTGGGGAATATTGTAACATCCCTAAATTTTAGAACAAATTTTAAATTTGTTTTAATTGATTTTGAGAAAAAATAAATATTTTAAATGCTTTATTTGGAGAATAAACGACTTAGAATTTATTTCAAATGAAGTTTGAGCGTATTAATTAATAATTTAATTAAAACGAGCTTGTAGGTAGTTTGAAGATTTAGTTTTCAACTTTAAACGAGTATACAGAATTCATTATAAGTCAGAATTTGATGAAACAAGAAACGTTAGGATCTATTTAATTATAGCTTTCTAACGAATGTAAAAATTGAGATTTCAAGTTGTAAATTGTAATTTATGTCCAAATTAAAATTTAAATAGTCTCTATGAAATCGTTTATAAATTATAATGATTTATTAAATTGAATAAAAGGATTTTTCATGTAAATTGAGCCCCGTTTGACTAGAAAATTGTCATATGGAGTTATAAACTCAAGTATGTTCATTTTACACTTTTATGATATTTTGCTTGGATATCTATGTGATAATAATTATTATTTTGTTATTAAGTTGGATAATTTTGGAATTTAATAATGTTATTTTAATATTACATAGCCCTTAAAAATAGATATTCTTCGAATGACCTCCGTTTTAGACGAAACTAATTTTGTTGGATTAGGACATCAAATTATTATCATTTTGTTAATTTCAAATCAATTAGAATTTTTATGTAAGCACAGTAAGTTTAAACATGTGTTGAAATTCAGTTATAAATCCAATAAGCTAGAAAAAAGGTCATTATTCAAACGGCCTCCAAATTTGATGAAACTAGGTCCATTAGAACCGTATTAATGAAACATAGCTAGATTTCAAATTTCATAATTTTTGGAGCTAACATGCGGCTACATAAATTAAAGCGTACGTTCAAATTTAATATTTAACGTTATGTTGACATATATTTTAAATTTTAAGAAAAACTGATTGAAACGATAGAATTAACTCCTGAAACATATCTCATTTTTTTCGAAATGGGGATAATTGGTTGAGGACAATGGTCGTTGGGCTTTGTTTTGAGTTCGAACGTGAAACTTCCCTTTTTAAAGTTATAGGATTAAAAAATTAATTAATTAAGGGGTATAAATACCCATTTTCAGCCCAAAATGCTAATTTCTAAATCCTACCCGCCACTTTGGTTATAGTGGCTAAAATAATCCGAATTTCATCCCATCTTTTCTCTCAATCCATCACGAATCAGAAAATGATTTCCTCACGAAAGTTGTAGAGATTCTTATGCTCTTCAGATCTATACGATTAAGATCGTGTTTCTTGTAGTATTTTGCCCAAAGTTCGGCCTCCATCCCACTGCGATTACACACAATTTCAGGTGCAAGGGGGGAGCTTGATTTCACCCATACTCAAGGCGTAGGTGGAGGAAGGAGAGAGATTCGATGTGGTGTACTTTGATCGATCTCTGGAGGCTCAGAGTAGGGTGTGAATTTAAGAGGACGGGCTACCTTTTTGGTCGTGTTACAGCAGGTTATGGGGGAGTGAAGGAGGATTAGGGGAGAGGGTTAGATAAATTAGGTAATTAGGGGTAATTAATTACTATTTAATTTAAGTTAATGACATATATATGCATAAAAACTTGTAAAAATCATAACTATTTCATACCACATTAGAATTCGAGTATTTTAGATGCATTGGAACCGTGATGACGAAGGCTTTGCAATGAAACCAACATGGACAAGATTGGAAGCAATTAGAATTTTGGTTCAATTAAACGTTGTGTTTAACTTAACTAAAACAGTAGTTATTTAACGATTTCAAAACCGACCATTATGAGAACTCTCTCACTCAATTATTTTGTTATGTTATTATAATCATATGTAAATATATTGCTTCCTTATGCTGACTTTTATTTGATTAAATTATCATAAAATGTTATACGGTGCATGGTAGCTCACATCACAATTGTTAACAAACCTGGTAGATGAATTATTGATTGTTTATATTATGATTCGAACGTGATTTTGAAATATTTAATGTATTGAAAGCAATGTTAGATTATTTCCGGTAGTTGAAATTGGATATAAATATCCCTTTATAATTTAAACGGTAAATGTATTATCAATTGCTTAAGTATAATTGGTTGGATTGAAAAAAAAAATTGAATCGAATATATAATTTATAAATTGATTATTTAATTGTTGAAAACCCCATATGGGTGTTGGGATGATATTTGATTTACACTAATCCCTACTATTTAGATTTGATGTTAATCGATTGATTAACAGAATGATATGAACGTTAAATATTTTATTTAAAGCTCATATGCATATAAGTGCACACTGGATGGTTGATAGTTGTATACAACTATCGTTGGATGCATATGATGAATGAAATCCAAATAAGTTAATTTATATGGATATTGGTTTAATGTTATTCCAATCCGCAATAAATTATGAATATTTTAATAATATGATATTCTTTTGATTCAGACATCCGATTTTGGATGGACGCAAAGATAACAAAATATCGATGAATATTCGTGACTATAACGAATGGTCTTGAAGTAAAAATAATATTAGAATTCACCGAACAGTGAAACGTGCAATTTTGAAGATAAACGACTGAAATGAGTTTTCAAAGATAATTATATATTTTATATAAATTATAAAGAATGTTTTGAAGTGCTTCGATTTATATTTAAAATTTAAAAATCGATTCAGCCTTGAATAGAATGCGTCGCGCAGCGATGGTTCGTGAACGTCAACCCATAACTTAATATTTACGTATCGGGTGATCGAACCATTGGATTCTACTGAAATTGGAACCATTGGAACCATAATGAAATGTGCTTACTGAGAAAATGAGAATTTTTTAACCCAACGGTTAGTTAATATAACTCCAAATAAGTTTTGGCAAAAGGTCGCTATGGTTGTAGTTTGGTGGCCCATATTGGAAACCGACTGTAAGGGCCTTAATAAAATTACTGAAAATAACTATGATAAATCATAATAAATGATTTAAAAAGATTCTGGATGAAATATTCCAGGTTTTGAAAAGATATAAGATATTTTTATTTGAATGTACTAGTTGACAACTGGAGTAGTAATCCAATGATTTTAAATTAATAATTGGATTTGTAAATGGTTTTAATATAAGCAAAGATTTCCAACATATAAATTGAAATTAACTTGAATGGAAATAATCTTCTGATATTTCAAGATCAGATTCTGTGATTATACGTATATCGTTGAGAAATTTAGAAGATATTGATATCGTTATTTCAAAACGATATCTGTTGATTTCAAATTTGGTATTGAATGTAAATCGACATGATTTCCATTTAAGATTATATATTTAATAGCAAAGTTGATTTGGATTTGTTGTGAATGGTGGCTTTAATACCGTTGTTATTAAACCTATTGAAATGTAAGTTATAGAAGAAATCTTTTAATTAAGACTTAATGGAATTTTCCAATTTAACAAATTAAATTAGGATTGAATGGGAATTAATTTAGGCTGTTGTGAATAGTATCTTAAATAATACTATTTTTAAACCCCATGGTAAAAAGGAAAAAATCTTTTAAATAAAATTTTATGAAGTTTTCCAGTTTATTCAATTAAATTAAGACTGAATGGAATTCGATTCATAATAATCGTAATGAGCTTATGTAAAGGAAGGGCTTTACTATTTATGGAATTTAAAAGGCTTCGTCGTTATTTCACTTATAGTATTAGCCAGATACAGAAATTTATATCGATTATAAAGTATTTATATTTCCATGAAGATTCCATGTTAATGAAAGATGATTTTTGGTTTATCGTGAACGATGCTCTTAAATGGTAGTTGTTCTTTAACCCAGCTAAAGACGAGATTAATTTCTAAAAATTGAGTAATCATTTAGTTATGATTCTTGAATATAAAAATATATTACAAAATCTTTCGAAATAATTTCAGAGGAATGCATTAAACTATAAGTTTAAAAGAGATAATCTTTGATAAAATTAATGGGAGCCTTCCCTGAATGAATAAGAATATCTTAATAAAAGAATATTCTGGATTGGAATGAGGTGTGTACCATCTTTGTGTATCTACCATGGGATTATAAAGATGCGCCAGTTATTCGAAAAGACTGGGTTGAACCTATTCTGAATAATTGTTACGACGATTAAAAGTCGAAGAATGAAGACAACGGTTGAAGACTGAATATCTTCACATCTTTGGGCTATTGTTGAAGTCTCAATTGGAAAGTACACCCAATTAGAGGTTATAAATGGTGGTTGTCCAAACGTACTTGGAAATTAATTGGGTATGCGAGGACCTCTCTCTGTGTTGGACATATGGGATGAGGAATAAGGTGCCTCCTGTTTCGTTAAGACTTAGAACGTACTTGCAAATGGATTGTGTGTCTGACATCGTAGTTTGTGCTATATTAATTGATATTTACTTAATATATATTTGTTTGGTGGCGGAGAATTTATTCTCTTTTCTTAACACTCTTCTCTGAGATGTATGAGCTAAGAGGTTATATATTGACGAATATCAACGATATGGTAGGGATTGACAATGTGGCATGCTAAGATGCAATGATCAAAACTTTTTTTGAAACGCAGGGCCTCATAGATGATGATCAAAGCATGGCTTTAATATAGCGCACCTTTGTGTATAACGTTAGTTCGCGAGCTTCACACCCTGTATGAGTCAAAAAGGGGATTAGGGACAATAGGGAGTGCATGCGTTTCTTTCTAACTAGTGGTGATGTCATGGTATGTAGCCTAGACATTTTACTTATGTTAATGATTATATAGCGAGGAACCTCAGATATAGCCTTAAAAGACATAGATGGTCGACGTACTGACCAGATTATAGGTCTGATAGGACAGAGAAATTTATTGTTCAGGAATTGTCATCCACAAAAGTAAGTGTGGACCGGCGCTGTAAGATCCAAGGGTCACGTGTGTTGGTCCTATGCATCCCGCTACAGATTGCCCGAATCGAATGAGGAAGATCCTTTGTCTCGACTCATAGATGAAATCCAATTTCCGGTTTGCGACCTTTTGGGTTTAGTTCTAAACCTATATGGTAACATAGTAGGATGGGGTACTATGTAGTCTATGATTAATACATTTATATTCGAAGTTGTTTTCTGGACTATGCACTTATAATAATAACAAAAATATTTGTTTTAATGTGTGTCAAGCTTGTTTGGATATTATAAGGTAAAATTCTATCCTCCGGCTTGCGTTGCATTGTGTGATGGGACCAGAGTTTTATAATAAGTTCATTTTTCCAAAAAGCAGTGTGTTGTTTATTAATAGTTTTATTTCAAAGTATTCTGGGAGTAAAACCGTTATGTGATATACGGCGTGGTCCCGTTATTTACATTGTTTTAAAGTCAAGTTTTAATAACTGTTTTAGCTCTCACACTAGTCCCATTACTGACTTAGAGTTTATTAATTTCCACCTAAACTCTGGGTGCCCAAATTTTCCACACAGGAAGTCAGTGGTTTCGGGTTTCCAAATTCTTTTCTTTTCACAGGATCCTGGGTTACGACTGGAGCTATATTCAAAAAGCTATGTATCTATGAATTGCCTTTAGGTATGGTTTTTGATGTTTTTGTATTTATAGTTTACATTCCCACTGTTATGTAATTTATTTTATTCAATGATAATTGTAATGTCGCTGTGTATTTTATTTTATTTGTACTTTGATATTCTTGTACTTTGATGTAAATTTCATTGCCGCTGTGTATTGCCGAGCGGGGATTTCAGATCGTGTCAACCCGGGTTTTTGGGTACTAAGAATAGGCTAATCACAACATGTTTTGTAAATTGAAATATTAGGTAAATAGATACGACTTTAAGAACCTAATTCGTTAATAAATTAATTGCTAAAATGAAGAATTTCAATATTTTTTGAAAGTATTAAGATAAATTAAATTCTACAATAATATAATAAAGAAATTTATTCCTGTTGGCTAGCTTTTTGACCAAGCCACCCAGGATCATTCATAAGAAGAAAGCACGAAACCGCATTCTCTAAGAACATGGAGGAATGGATCGCATCATCGGATCGCCCGATATCGGATCGCCCACCATCGGATCGCACACTATCGACTCGCCCATTCCATCAGTGGAACGAGACCTCTATGCGAACCGATCCGATCCCTTGATGCATGGCGAACCCTCTGACCCGTTCAAGCGTGAGCTAGTCTTCAGCGATCCGAGTCGCACGGATCTAGCGATACGTGTCCCTAACCGTCATTTGGACCGATTCTTCCGATCTGCACGATCCGATTTTCAAGCAGATCGCGACACCTATCCACAACGGCTAATTTGACTATTTCCTCAACGGTGGCGATGCGATCCTATGTTCTCGGGATTCGTGCCACGTGTTATCACGACCCGTCTGACAAAATCAGCTATAAATAGCCCGGAGCTTGGCATTTTTTGGGATCTTTTTGGCAATATTGAGCACTGAATTCGCCATTGTTGTCAAAATACAATAGTACTGAGAGAAATCCTTGATTGTATTAGCTTTCAAAGTATAATCAATAATATATAAAGTGGACGTAGGCTCGTTAACGCCAAACCACTATAAATTCTGTGTGTTATTTCCTTTTTTCTCTTTCTTCGGTTGAAACTCTATAAGCTTCAGAACAATTTGGGTGTTAGGTCCAAATTTTGATCTAACATTTTGGTGCTTTCACTGAGAAAACAATCCTAAAGTTTCACTATTCGGTTCTTTGAAGATTCCAGCGATTCGGATATCATGGCTGGAAAAAGACCTAAGGAAGCACGAGCTTCACGGACCAACAAAACAATTGAAGAGAGTGTGCACGAGCTGGGCAATGAAGAAACTCTGGATCGCGGGGCGCAGGGGGCGAACCGATCCGACGAAGACACCACGCTCCGAGTCGACGAACACGGAGCGATCCGGACTGCTGAAGGGGTTGTTACTCGATCCCGAGGGAACGCCTCGCACCCTCCGCACACTGCGACCGCGAATCGACCTCAAGGGGGCGGTGCGATCCGCCACCTACGAACCGCAGCGATCCGAATTGATGATCAGACCACAACTCGACCTGGAAAGGAGCGTATGGCTCGCTCCTACCGTCCTGGCCCCTCTGCTCGACCCGGCTCAAGCTCTTTGCGCGTAAGAGAAGGTGATGACGATCAATATGATCCTGCTGCTCCCGTTACTGAGGGGGATCTCTCTCACTATTCTGAAATGTGGGAGAGGTTGTTTGATGAATTGGCTGCCCAAAGGCAGGAAAGCTCCATCCTGCGACAAAATTTGACTGCTATGGATAGAAGACTTGATGAGCTTGCAAGGCAAAGAACACCGCCGGTTCGTCCACTCACTCCAGGATATTCTTCTTCGTCTGAGGAATCGCCGAGACCTCCGCGACGGCTGTATGAGAGAGCCGAAAACATAGAACAGCTTCGGTTCGGAACCCTGCCATCACAGGAAGAAGAAGCGCTGGGGGCGGGGCCCTCAAACCGTAATGTGAATGATCAAGCCACAGCTCCCAGGGCTCGAGATGTGGATAGTCCTGTGCATAACAGACTACCTCAGCCCCGTCGCCGCACACATGCTCATGGTAACAGGGGGCAACGGAGCCCTGTCCGAGCCCCGGATTTTGTGACTACTCCCAGAAGAGAGACTAGATAACCCCGCCGAACAAGAGGCACTGACCCTGAACCTCCTTTGACCAGTGCAAATGTTACAGCCATGATCCACCAGATTCTGGCAGATAGCCGTGGACAACGGAATGAAGATTGGGGGATCGACCGCAGTCACACCCCTTTCACTGATGATATTTTGGATGCGACTTTTCCAAGGCGTTTCAACATGCCACAGATGAACTGATACGCGGGCAGGTCTGATCTTGTTCAGCATCAAATGAGATATTCTTGGTCAATGACCGCTGCTGCAGCTTCCGACGCTGTCAAATGTAAAGCGTTTCCCATATTCCTGGAGGATGTGGCTTTGTTATGGTTTACTCGCCTGCCGGCGAGATCGATTTCTAGCTTCTGGGAGTTGAGTGAGAAGTTCGTAGAACAATTCCGTATCTACGCACAGAAGACAAAAAGTGTGATCAATTTGTTCCTTGTCAAGCAGCGACCAGGCGAGAGTTTAAGGGTGTACCTGGATCGTTTCAATTTGGCCGCTACTGAAGTTAAAGATCCCCATGAATCGACCGTTGTCGCAGCACTGATTGACGGAGTAGATAAGGACACTGAATTCGGGAGGTACCTGGCAGGCAAACCGCCCCACATTAGAGAGTTATTCTATGAGAAAGCCAACGTACATTTACGCCGGGAAGAGGTATATGCTAACCGAAAGGAAAAAACGGCCAATAAGGAGGAAATCCCGAGCAATGTCGCCATAAAGCAGACGGGAGACGGCTCGGGGAAAGTCGAAGTAAATGTTGGAAATCAGAATCAGGGTGGTTGTCAGCCGGGTAACAACAATAATAATGGTAACGGCAACAACCGGAAGAGGAACCGAGGGAACGACTCCCAGAGAAGGACTTGTCCTAGGGCCTTTGAAAGTTATACACCAATAAATGATACTCTGGAAAATATCTTCATGGATGCGTATGAAGTCCTCCAGAATAAGAGGCCACCTCCCGGAGAGTCGACGGAGAAAGAGCGCGAAACAGGGAAGTTTTGTCTCTTTCATCAGATTCACGGCCATTCGACAAATGAATGCCGTCACTTAAGAGATGTAGTCGAAAGGCTGCTTCGAGAAGGAAAGCTAGATGAATACAGAGTAACGCCCAGAGAATGGGGACAAGCAGTGCAGGCCCCAAATCAGTACCAGAATCAACTTGCTGCTAGGCCGACTGCCCAGCAAAAGGGAAAGAACATTGTTATCAATACCGTAATCGGAGGACTTTATCTCGCTGGGCATAGTTCCAAGGCATTGGATCAATACGTCAATGCAGCCAAACAACACCTCGAGGTAGGGGAGTGTAGCAACCCCGAGGACAGTATCCCGGTGAAGCAGCAAAAGATGATGACCGACGATGTCGTCTTCCGAGAACGAGAAAGCATTGGAGTCCATGCTCCGACAGAGGATCCATTTGAAATTACAGTACCTATTGGTCCAGCCACTGTTCATAAGGTTTTGGTGGACAACGGGAGTTCCGTCTACATTCTTTTCAAAAGGACATTTGACCAGATGAACCTCGAAATAAAAGACTTGAAGCCTTGTCAAGGATGGATCCGTGGATTCAACGGAGCATCTACCGCTCCAATGGGTTATGTAGAGTTACCGGTTACGCTTGGGGAAGGAGAACGCCAGAGAGTGAGAATCCTTCCCTTCGTGGTTTTGGACGTTGAATCGCCCTACAACGCCTTCTTGGGCCGACCGGCCCTCGCAAAGTTTAGAGCCTGTATAGCCCCCTGGTGATTGTTATTGAAATTCCCCACAGAAGCTGGCATTGGTATCGTCAGAGGGGATCAGGTTGCTGCGCGAGCATGTTATGTTGCCGAACTAAAGCTACTCCGCAATGGAGGGGATATTGAAACTAAAGGCGCTTCTCCCCCTACGGGGGCGGAGACCTTATAGCAACTAAGGAGGATAGTCGTTGGAGAGTCGCCCAGAGAGATGCCCGACTATATAGATCCTAGAGAGGACCAAGAACCCGGAGGCAGAATGGCGACTCCTAACGAGACGACTGTGGATGTACCGATCGATGACAGTGACCCGGAGAAGGTCCTTAAGATTGGATCCCAGTTAAATCCGAATCTCGCTAAAGAATTGACGGATTTCTTAAAAAATAACTTGGATGTATTTGCTTGGACTCATGCAGAATTGTGCTGGATATCCCCATCAATCATGAGCCATTCATTAAGCATTAACCCTAAACATCCTCCTGTAAAGGAAAAAAGGCGAATGTTGGGCCCGGAGAGGTCCGCTGCCTTGAAAGAAGAGGTCGGAAAGCTAAAGAGTAATGGATTTATCAGAGATTCAACCTACCCAGACTGGATTTCGAATCCAGTCCTAGTAAAGAAGGCCAACGGGAAGTGGCGAACGTGTATCGACTTCTCGGATTTGAATAAAGCCTGTCCAAAAGATAGTTTCCCGTTACCTCGGATTGACCAGTTGGTAGACTCGACGGCAGGTCATGAGCTTCTCTCATTTATGGATGCTTATTCAGGATATAACCAGATTCCAATGCATGTTCCAGATCAAGAGCACACTAGTTTTATCACGGATCTGGGATTATATTGTTATGTGGTGATGCCCTTTGGCTTGAAGAATGCGGGCGCTACATAACAACGTTTGGTCAACAGAATGTTTTATAACCAGATCAGGAAAACCATGAAAGTATACGTCGACGATATGTTGGTTAATCCAAGCAATCTTCCCAACACACTACTGACTTGGCAGAGATGTTCGGCATTCTTCGAAAGTACGGAATGAAACTCAACCCAACCAAATGTTCATTCGGTGTTGCCTCCGGAAAATTCTTGGGATTCATCGTCAGTTCCCATGGTATTGAGATTAATCCAGACCAGATCACGGCAATCAGAGACATTCAGGAACCTAGGCAAATTAGGGATGTGCAAAGCCTTGCCGGAAAAGTGGCCGCATTAAGCAGATTTATCTCCAAGGTTACGGATAAGTGTATTCCATTCTTCGAATTAATAAAGCGAGGAAAACGCCACTTCAAATGGACACCCGACTGCGTAGAAGCGTTTCAGAATTTACTCAGACACCTGGAGAAACCTCCGATATTGTCTAAGCCAATAGATCATGAGGACTTATTCGTGTATTTGGCAGTGTCCTCCCATGCGATCAGCTCAGCGTTGGTAAGGGAAGATGATAAGGTCCAAAGACCTGTGTATTATGTCAGCAAAAAATTGATAGCAGCAGAGCGTAATTATCCACGAATAGAAAAGTTGGCGTATAGTTTGTTGATCGCCTCTAGAAAGCTTCGACATTATTTTCAGGTGCATCCTATCGCCATATACACCGATCATCCACTCAAGCAAGTCCTACAAAGACCAGAGGAATCTGGAAGGTTACTCAAATGGAATATTGAGCTAAGTCAATTTGTTTTGAACTTTCAGCCCAGACGGTCAATTCGGGGGCAAGTGATAGCCGACTTCATAGCAGAGTTCACTGTCCCTGAGGAAGATATAGCAAACGAAGAAGTTGGTCCTGCAAAATTACTTTTCGATCCCAATGCCTGGAGATTGTATACTGATGGCGCTAGGAATGACGAACCTATGCAATCCGGCGCTGGAATAGTGCTGGAAACCCCCGAGAAACGATTGATAACCTATGCAATCCGAATGGAGTTTCATGCCACTAACAACGATTCCGAATATGAAGCTCTGATAGCCGGGTTAAAGATTGCAAAGGAACTAGAAGTCACAAAGCTGAACATCTTCTGCGACTCCAAGTTAGTTGTGAACCAAGTCACGGGAAAATTCCAAGCTAAAAGTGCAAGATTGATTTTATACTTAAAGAAGGTGAAAGAATTGCTGAACGATCTTGATCACTACAGCATATCTCATATTCCGCGGTCAGAGAATCAGCAGGCAGACAAGTTGGCAAAGATGGCTAGTTCCGACGATCCTGAAGTGACTGGGCTAGCCCCCGTTGAAGTACTTCGGTCCCCTAGCATAGATCAAATGGAAGTCGACCTAGTACTAGAGACGGGACCAGAAAGGGAGTCCTAGATGACCCCTCTAAAGAATTTCCTGATGGATGGAACGCTTCCGACCAAGAAAAGTGAGAGGCGTAAAGTAATTCGTAAAGCCGCCCGATACGTTCTGCAAGGCGGAGTTCTTTACAGACAAGGGTTTTCAATGCCCCTCCTTCGGTGTGTAGCCCACGATGACATCAAACGTGTGCTGCAAGAAGTCCACGAAGGCGAATGTGGCGACCACACTGGAGGGCAAACTTTGGCAAAGAATGTGTTGCGACATGGTTATTTCTGGCCTACCATAAACAAGGATGCAGCGAGATACGCACGACGGTGTGATGCGTGCCAGAGATTTTCAAAGATACCTAGAGCACCTCCTAATCAGTTAAAAACGATGATGAGTCCATGGCCTTTCGCTATGTGGGGAATTGATATCATTGGAAATCTCCCCATAGCAAGGGGCGGAGCAAAGTTCACTATTGTGGCTGTAGATTATTTCACCAAGTGGGTCGAGGCTGAGCCACTAACTACGATCACAACAAAACGAGTGATCAACTTTATCGTGAGAAACATCATCTGTCGATTTGGGATTCCAAAGATTGTAATAACGGATAACGGAACTCAGTTCGATAGCGCTGAATTCAGAAACTTCTGCCAAAAATACCACATTGAGAATCGGTACACCTCTGTGGCGCACCCGCAATCGAACGGACAAGTCGAAGCGGCGAATAAAGTAATTAAGTCCATTCTGAAAAGAAGAATGAAGCGGGCTAGAGCTATGTTGGCTGATGAATTGCCCTTAGCTCTATGGGCCTACAGGACAACATATAAATCGGCAACAGGACATATCCCGTTCTCCCTTGCTTTTGGAACGGAAGCAGTCATCCCGGTTGAGATAAAGGTACCTTCTCACCGAGTGACTTATTATGATCCAATGACCAATAATGAATTGCTCCTTGAGTCCCTGGATATGATCGAAGAAAAAATGGATGAAGCAGACCTGCGTGCCTTGAGATACGAACAACAGGTCGCCCGATATTACAACAAAAAGGTTCGAGCCCGAACCTGGGAACCCGGAGACTTGGTTCTGAAACGTGTCTTTCCACCCCCAACTCATATGGGAGCGAAGTGGGAAGGACCGTACTCCATTCTGAGCAAGCTTGATAATGGAACCTTCAAGCTGGCAACCGTAGATGGAAAGGAAATCCCCAGAGTGTGGAATGCCCAACATTTACGGCCATATTTAACATGAAAGTTTCAAATTTATTCTTTTGCTGTGTTAAAAACCATGTATAAGGCATGACTTGCCTAGAATAGTCTGATTCCTTAAAGCAAAAGATTATAAAGTGGACATAGATCATGATTCGACCGAACCACTATAAAAATATTGTGTGTCATTTACCTTTATTGCATCTTTATTTATCTGCCTATTTATTTTTATGGAAATCAAAAGAATAATGCAGGTACCCGAAGTCTGTTGCCAACCGTTCCTCCCGTAGACTGTTTGGGGGAGCTCAAAGCCTTGGCAAGTGCTCCAACTGCTTGTCCGACTGGTTTCAATCCTTGGAGCTTGGATTAAAATATACATCTAGGACGAGTTTGATGAACATACATGATTGCAGACTGCTTGATTCGTGACTCTAACTCTACAGAATAGAGAGAGTATAAAGGACGCGAAGATGACGTCCACGAAACGTAGCGGTGTGCCATGATCGGAGCCGCCTGAGCAAAAGTTTAACCTCGGCGACCGCCAGGAGAATATAAAAGCGTCTCCGATTGAGCGCTGAGAAAGAGCTCCTTCCCCGCTGAAGGATCGGGGAGCGACAGAGCAACTGATCTCAAACTCTAACTCTCTAGAGAGAGAGAGTATAAAAGCGTCTCCGATTCAGCGCTGAGAAAGAGCTCCTTCCCCGCTGAAGGATCAGGGAGCGAATGAATCGCTGAGCTCGAACTCTAACTCTCCAGAGAGAGAGAGAGAGTATAAAAGCATCTCTAATTGAGCGCTGAGAAAGAGCTCCTTCCCCGCTGAAGGACGGGAAGCGACAGAATGGTTGAGCTCAAACTCTAACTCTCCAGAGAGAGAGAGTATAAAAGCGTCGATGATAAAGCGCTGAGAAAGGTGCTGGAGACTCAGCACCCCCATAATTCCTGCTCCGCTGAAGGATCGTTGAGCATATCATGAAGCAAGCTAGAGCTCGTTCCCTGTTGAAGGAACCGGGACCAACTGAATTATAGAGATTGAACTCTAACTCTGGCAACCGCAAGGAGAGTATAAAGGAGTCTATCATTAGGCACTGAGAAAGATGTCAGAAATTCGGTTCCACAAGAACAATTATCCTATGAAATCTTCTAAGTCCCCCATATTCAGAAATAGGGGGCAACCTGCCGACAAGGCTAAACAATTCTTAGCAAAACCCCGTCAGGCGCTATGATAAAAACTGATTGGGGGCAACGTGCGAATAATGTTAATCGATTTTTAACAAGCCTTAGTTAAGCTTTACGCCAATAACTGATTATGGGCCATATACATATACTGAACTTTAATACAGCAACGCAGCATGAAAATTTTCTTTTGGCTATCTGTTGTTTGACTGATTTGTAATTATTACTAGATGGCCTATGACTAAACATGGAAAGTTTATTTGAATACAGGTACGTAATGATGCAAAAAGAGATAAACTTTCATTTATATACTGCGGACCAACAAGGTGAAAAACAACCTAGAAAGGAAAGTAAGGGCCAGTCCCACAATTACACTTCCTGGCCAGTGGAAAACCTAAAGACAAAATATCAACAAACAACAAACATCCTATTTACGCTTTGGCCTCTTCTCTTGCTTCTGCCTCTCCAACCTCGCCTTGTCAGCATCAGATGGATCCCCTTTCTTCCTCTTCCTTTTGTCTATGAGGGGAACATCCGACTCCTCTGAAGATTCCTATTCCACCCCTTTTCTCTTCCTCCTATCAGAAAGGGAAGCCGGGAAGTCATCGGGGTTTGCAAAATGAAGCTGTCGGCTGATGGATTTGGGCTGAATCTTCACAATCATCCCAGTTTTGGGATCGAATTCTGCAAGATGGACTATGTCCAAAGCCTCATCTCCCACCTTCTTCGAAGCCAACTCTTTCTCTTGCTTGGCTTTTCGGCTGGCCAAGGTTTCATCGTCATCATCATCGGCCTTTTTGGTGCCGATAGTGTCTTCTTCGTCATCTACATGGCGCCCATCCATGTCTTTCAAAGCTTCGAGGGTCTCAGCATCTTTGGGAACATCAGCGCTAGGTGCCGGGATGCTTCTTTCTGTTGTTGTGACTTCGGCCTGCTTTGATATATCAATACCAGCACCTGGCGAGACAGCCTCCTTCTCCACTTCTTTTTCTTTTTCAGCACCCTTGTCGACGGGCTCGCCACCTGTATCAGGAGGAACATACGTTATTAATTCAATTGGTTGTTCTACTAGACGATGACAATTCACAATTGCTTTGACAAATTGTGGGGAAAAGAGAGAGATACCTTCAGCAGATGCTCCCTCTTGAGTGGTTGCAGAGGCTCTAATGACCACGGGATTTAAACCCAAAGGGATTAATGGATCATCAGGATGGTATTCCTCAACCCCAGAGGTCTTGGGCTCCACGACAGAACTTGAACCTTCGTCAATTTTGCCCTTGCCCTTCGCCAGGGCCCTCTCCTTTTCCATCTCCACCAGAATCAGGCGACGACCCTCTGCTAGGTCCTCAGGCTCATTGTCCCTTAAGATGCTCTTCATCAATTCATCCTCATCGATTTCTTCGACCCCCAATCTATGTTTTTCACCCTCCACAATGGCATCCCATAAATTGGCCAAAGTAACATGGTAATCCGGGATCCACGAGATGTTGCGAGTTTTGAGAACCTGGCCAAGGAAATCTAAAATCATCTCTTCAAACCCCTCGATCTCTTTCTCTCTTTCGAGGAGCTTGTTGTTAGAAGCACTGGCCAATTCAATGGCACTTTCAACATTCTTTTCAGCAAGGGCTGCCCGTCTCTCCGCGTCCGCGACCTGGTCATTCAAAATCACCTTTTCTGCTTTAGCCAAAGCCAACCTTTCTATTAAACTCGCTTTTTCTGCCTCCCAAGCAGCCCTCTCAGCTTCAAAATGGCCCTGTGTTGTTTTCAACTCGATGTTGGCCATTTTGAGATCTTCAACCTCCTTCTTTAAGGCCATTTTCTCTTGGCTATTGGAGTCCAGTTCCGAATGAAAGCGCTGCTTAGCATTCTCTAATTCAATCTTATAATTTTCAGCGTCCCTCGTGCTAAAGCAAGCTGGGATTGAGCATCTTCTAGGTCCTTCTCTAGCTTTGTCCTGGCCCTTTCGTTGTTTTCAAGTTTCGCCTTAGACCTGTGTGCTTCTATTTCGAGCGATCGGATGACTTCTGAAAAGTTAACTGCGTGCTTTTTCATCATCTCATATTGCTTGGCCACGTGGCGGATGTGCCCGATAACTTCATTATCCCAATTTTTAGGGACCGGTTCCAACGCTGGAACAAACACCATCCTGTCGAAGAATATGTCTGGGAATTGTTCCCGCAGCTTTTCCAGCCTACCTTGGATCTCGGGACCGTGGACGTAATTCCGTGACCCGGGGGCAGCCAACTCTGGCTGGCTGGAAGGGACGATGTCACTCCTCTCCTTCTCAGATTCTCTAATTGGGTCCTTGCCATTGTCTTTAGATTCGTGATGCCTTTTGGACGACCGGCTGTGGGAAGGTGCACTCTTTGGAGGAGTTAACTCTTTAGGAAGCTTCTTTCCCCCTGTAAGAACTGCCGGATAACTGGAAGGCTTGGTAGAGGTCGATTTTGGTGGAGACCGAGGTTGCGAGGAAGTCAGCCTGTGAGAAGGGCCACGAGGGCGCTCAGAATCCGGACGAAGGTTGGGTGTGCCCTCACGAAGAGAACGATACGAGTAAGATTTCCTGCGGGACATCGTTCCTGCAAAAAAAGAAAAAGAGCATATTAAAACTTTGAATACCCACGATATAAGAGTGCAGGGTCAGATAGTGTGTGTGATGTGTGCATCCCATATAATTCCCCCTAACAGACCCGGGCCTGGAGACAGGCTCATCTGACCAGTTTCTCGTCCTCTAGTTGGAGCGATGGTCTCTTCGGAAGCAGGGAAGAAAGACCCCTCTCCAAAGTCCTTTTCCGTATATACATCATCGGGTAGAGGGATTTTATTCAGCTCGTCAAATAAAAGCACTTCTGTCAAATCACCGGGAGCAACGGTTTTAATTGGAGCAGAAATAGGAATTTCCTTGGACACGTCACCGCGGACCTCATCTCCTCTGTATATGTTCATGTCTTCATCGTCTTGGATGACTATCGGAGAAGGACTCTTGCGAAATTTAGTTGTTTCTAACGCTTGTGAAGTTCCCTCTCCCTCTGTTGGGGGCACGTACTTATAAGGTTTGCCACTAGTGCCATGTCCAAATCTTCTATCCAAAAGACGATGCTTATGAAGATTGTCATCAGCAATGCATTTTTTGCTCCTTAGAAAGTCGGATCTGTTTTGTAAAAGAATGGATAATCGATTGTTGTATAGTGGACCCTCCTTTTTGGGGAAGACATGATCTATTTGAAACAAAGAAAAAGGGGGGAGAATGTTAACGCCTAAACTTCTTGAACTAGATATTCGATTAGAAGCTTAAAAGTTTACTTGATTTGAGCCATCTTCGTGAGCATCCGGCCTGTTTCCTTATATAAAACCAATCAGACTTAGGATCCCCTATATTGCTATATCCATCGTACAGAACCTTCCTATTCGCCGCCGATTCAAAGAAAGAGAAATTTGGAGTTGCCGAAGAACGGTGCTTAAAAAGAAAGAAGAATGTCAAATCTTTGAATTTAAGTTCGGCGTGTAGGATCTCCGCGTATGCAACATATAGGGTGTATAAGGATGCGTAGGCGTTCGGATGAAGCTGCATCGGAGCAATACCCAGTCTTCTTAAAGTTTCGATGGCAATCGGAGGGAACGGAGGAATAGCTCCTACCAAGCACATGGTCCGGCTGATTGCCATATATCCTTCTGGAGCTAGGTGGGGTCTATCTTCGCTTCCGGGTGTCAAGACGTCATCCCAAGGAATTCCGTGTCTCAAGCAAATTCTCTTAAGCTTTATATCGTCGAGCTTAGATGCTAAAGAATCAGAGAATTTATCTATTGCGAGCGCGCCGGGAATCTCGTCGGGAGCTCGTCCGTCTATCTCGGACTCTTCGCTAGATAAAGTACTTTCGGACGGATCTGATTCTGTGGCCTCGTACTCGGATCCAGTGTCTTCACCTCCAAGATTAGTGGGAGGAATTTCAGGGTTGTATTGCTCAGGAACCTCGGATTCCGCTTCTGTTGCGGATCTTGAAGAAGAGTGATCATTCGACATTACTGCTAGGACGAGAAAACATGAACAATGAGATTAATACTACCCGTCCCCCGTGTGTGCAAGTGCCGGTGAGTGTGCTTGTGTGTGCATTAAAAATAAAGCATGAAAGCAATCAAGATCATCGAAATATTAGTCGTCATATGCAGTCAAATTATGTGGTCATTTAGTCCAGAAAGTCCAACGTCAAGGCTCTAGCCTAACTGTTCAGAATTTTATGGTGACGAGGTGTTGATTAAAGTTTGAAATTTCTTCGTATCGTCAGCTATGAGTCGGATCGCAAGGCAGAGGGATCGCCCCCTTTTCGGATCGCAAGGCAGAGGGATCGCCCCCTTTCTGGATCGCAAGACAGAGGGATCGCCCCCCATCGAATCGCAGGGCAAAGGGATCGCTCCTTCACGAATCGTTGCAGCCCCCAACGATACGCGCTTTAGCTGTCACCACGATCTTCCATCTCTCCACTCGCCTTCATCTTCTCCTCTCCTTGCCCACGATCCGAACCGGCCTTCCCTCTTCTTCTACCTCCTTCGTTTTCCTCCTCTCCTTCCCATCCTCGAACTACGAGCAGTCAGCCATGGCGTTTTGATGATTTCTTCAGAAAATCGCAAATTTCCATCGTTTTTCAATCAAATTAGTCGAAAGATTTCATGAAAGAGCAGCGTTCACGAATAAGAATGCTTTTTGTGGAGTTACCTTTCCAAAAATTGAGGAAATGCTTGGATTTTCGAAGGTTTGAAAAACTTGGGTTCGTTCTTCGACAGTGCAGGCGAAACGATATGGCAGAAAGAAAGAAGAAAGAAAGTGAAGAGGGGAGGGTCGGCTTATATAGGCAAAGAGGGCGACCGTTTGTCTCCCCTTCTTTGTCCTATTCGATCCATGAAAGACCAGCGGGCCGCGGACCAAAAGCCCACCTCGACTCGAGGAGGAGCCCGTTTCGTTCCGAGGCCCAAGTGCACACCCAAGAACAAAACGAATGTTTCGCTAACGGACCGCGACTCGAGCCCGCGATACGAATCGATAAATTCAGGAATGAGGATTCTGAAAAATCCCAGAAAGAGAATTGTTCACTGATTCGCGACTTGCTGTGAAAAGACGATTCTATAGCTTAGAAGCATGTTCCGTCATCGATAAAACATACTTCGAGGGGGCAAAATGTTGGCTAGCTTTTTGACCAAGCCACCCAGGATCATTCATAAGAAGAAAGCACGAAACCGCATTCTCTAAGAACATGGAGGAATGGATCGCATCATCGGATCGCCCGATATCGGATCGCCCACCATCGGATCGCACACTATCGACTCGCCCATTCCATCAGCGGAACAAGACCTCTATGCGAACCGATCCGATCCCTTGATGCATGGCGAACCCTATGACCCGTTCAAGCGTGAGCTAGTCTTTAGCGATCCGAGTCGCACGGATCTAGCGACACGTGTCCCTAACCGTCATTTGGACCGATTCTTCCCATCTGCACGATCCGATTTTCAAGCAGATCGCGACACCTGTCCACAACGGCTAATTTGACTATTTCATCAACGGTGGCGATGCGATCCGATGTTCTCGGGATTCGTGCCACGTGTTATCACGACCCGCCTGACAAAATCAGCTATAAGTAGCCCGGAGCTTGGCATTTTTTGGGATCTTTTTTGCAATACTGAGCACTGAATCTGCCATTGTATTAGCTTTCAAAGTATAATCAATAATATATAATGTGGACGTAGGCTCGTTAACGCCGAACCCCTATAAATTTTGTGTGTTATTTCCTTTTTTCTCTTTCTTCGGTTGAAACTCTATAAGCTTCAGAACAATTTGGGTGTTTGGTCCAAATTTTGATCTAACAATTCCAATCTGTGTTTACTAAATGAATCTGTCTAAGAAAGTATGAAAAATATGTGAAAAGGCTCTTTTTTCAAATTTAATAATTGAGAAATTGTTTCTTAACAACCTTTTTGGTTATTAAGATTAATATTAAAAATATGTAAAACTGATTTGTAAACCAATACACGAGTATATGCACATTTTAATATGTTTCTTGGGTTGTTAAATATGAAGCAACAAGTGCATAACAATTTCATCGATTAAAAAATAAAATTTGAAGTGATCAAATGTCAAACATAAGATTTAATGTGTTTTTATTGTGTGTACTGTAATAAATCGCAATACCAGTATATATATACATATTGAATTGGGTGTAAAGATGTGTTTTGTAAGTATCATTGAGTTATAAATAAAATAGGGAAAATGTAAATACGAATGAAAATCTATATTTATATCTGAAAATAAATTTTTATATGTTGGAATAAGATATTTGTATCTAAACTTTATGTTTCGAGCAAGTATAAACTTAAAATGTAATTTTTTGTATACAAAATTATAAATTATACAATTTGTTGGTAAAATATAAACCTTGTGTTAATTATTTCAATTTTGTGTTTAAAAGAAGGTTTAGTAATGTTTTGAATATGTTGTATAAATTTTTTGTAAGGCCAAACAATGTATTGTGACGTAAAAGTGGTGAAAACTAATGTTTAACTTGTGTAAAATAGTGTTACGTAGCCTAATTTTGATTATTTGTTAAACCTAGGCCTAAGTGAATCTAAAGCAAGCTAAAGTCGATTATCTTTAGCTTGTAACATGGATCTGGAGGGAGAGATATCAAAGTACGAACTTTAATTTTATTTTTTTCTCTTAAATGAAGAAGTGATAAAGAAAGAAAATCTCTATCTTCTTCCTACTCAAAATCTCGAAATTAAATCCAATTTAAAATGAAGAAAATTAAGAGAAAGATTGCCAATTTTCATGCTACAAGTTATCTAACTCCAACAACATATTCAAGTATTTTCTCCTTGAAAATTTAAGAGGAAGATTATGGTAACTGTTGAAGCTTGCATGTCTTCTCTTTTTCTTTCAGCTTGGCATTTGGTGCCGTAAGTCTCAATCTTGCAACTATCTAAGTCCAAATTTAAGAGAAATCCAGCCAAAGTGAGTTTATACAAATCACACACTCTAGCTTAAATATTTATTTGGATATACTTTGGGTTTGACTGGAATAAACATTGAAATTTGATTACTGTAACCGTGAGTAATTTCAACAAGGTTTCTATGCATAATATTGCCTAGAAGTAATTTTGCCGCATGATATCTCTTTCACCTTTGATCTCAATCATGTAATTATTATTTCAATATAGTATTCCAAATTCAGTCCTTGTGCATGTCGAATTTGAACTAAATTCGATCACTGTCGAGTAGAAAAATCATGGCTTGAAGTTGAACATGGGGTTATTTCATTTGTTAAAGAAATTACTCTTCTTGTGTCTACACAACCAGGGATTGTGTCATCACATTGTCGAACACTCATGGTGTGTTTCGACATAGGTGTTCTGTAACGCCCTGGATTTTTAACTAACTTTGTTAGACAATAAATTATTGACTATATCATTGATTAATTAAATTAAATAGAATTCGATTAAATACTTGAAGAAATTTACATTAATCTTTTATTTAAAATTCTATGTATATATATATATATATATATCTATACTATACTATTAAAGCTGAGTTGGTTTTAGATGGCTCACAAGCCTCTCGGGTTTTTATTTGGACAGAACGTGAGTGTGACACGTGTAATGTGCACTCAACCGTCTTTTCCTTCTACGCGTATATCATTCTCTTTCCCCACCGCGTTTTCATTCTCATCCATCTAATCCCTCCCCCTTCTATGCTGCTACTAGCCTTCCCCTTCCCCGTCGCCTTATTCCTCGCCATCATATTTGCGGTATTTTCCCCAGCATCTGCCTTCTCCATTCGCTCCCCCCTTCCTCTCTAGCACCCCACTGGATTTCTATTCTAAACCCTAATTTAAGTTGGGCCTACTAGGTTTCGGCCTACACCCTTGATCAACAGGCATGCTTGCTCTCGGCAATTTCTTCCTTTGCATTTCTTCCACCTCTCCGCCTGATCTACCTATCGAAATATCATCAGTTAATGGCCGTTTTCTCTTTGTTCCGTCCTTTCTTCTGTTCTTTTCCTGCCTGGTTTGTTACAAACCGGGAATATTGAGATTATTTATTTTATATTGGGGGAATAAGAAGTATTTTGCGTCTCACACACGTTATACTTCAAATATGAAATTTATAGTACACACTGTCATTTGTGTTGTCCTTTTTGCTATACAACTTGCAAGTTATGCTTATCCATTAACTGTTGAAGGAAGTTACACTATTTATTTGTTTATGTTCGTTCTTTTCGTTTGTTTTTGCCGTCGACAACCCTGATTTTTGCTACGATGGTGTTTGCAGCATCGTTGTTACAGATGTCGGCTTTGTTACCAATATAGACTTTTTTATTTGCTTACTGCATCATTCTGTCGTTCACGGCATAGAGAGGTAGTGAATATAAGTGTTTGCTTTGTGTTTTCTAAATTTCATAGGTCCTCTGGAATCAAGGTGGAACTAAACATCAGTAACTGGTATTCCTTCATGAATTCACTGCACAATTACATTGTTCCTCTATTGAAAAGTTCCACTGTTTTGTATAAATTTTTTTCTTTATACATTCAGTTAATACTTCACTTTCATTGTTACTATCAATGATTGGTTGTTCATGATGTGTGATGTGCCTAACATGGAATGAAATATAGGACCTTATACCTCAGCACATCTTTTGTACCATCTGTTTCTTTCATTTATTTACTAAAAAAGCAACTTTTAGTAAGAGTTTAATATACTAGAGTTTTAATAATCTTTTTTCTTGGGAACTATTTAACAATGTGCGCTTGCTCATTTCCGACAAGATATAGATAGCGTACTGCTATATTATACGCTAGAGGGCCAGAGATGCACGCACACACACTTATATGTGTGTATCTGTGTATATATATTCGTGTACATGTACATATGTGTGTGTGCATATGTATATATTAGAAACAAAGGGAATTTTAGATCTAATTACTCAACTTAAAAATTAAATTTCGTGCCTGTCCAAATTGAAGTTCTCCTGATCTATCTTCCGTGTATCATAGTTTTTTCCCTGTTCGTTTAATAAGTAGTTGTAGTTCAGAAATTAGGATAATCATTCTAGATACCATTTGCTATTTTATACAAGCAAAAATCATAATTATTTTACAACATTTGAATACTTACGTCATGCTAGGTTTACATATGCGTAAAATATAGTAATTACATACCATGTTTGATCGTTATCCTGCAAATAAATTGGGTTTCTATGTTTCAAATAATGCAATAAACCAATTACCTGAGTTATTTGTTTACCAATTTCATATGCTTCTTATAAACTGCTAAACGAGAAGAGTTTGGTGTTAATGATGCATAGGCGGAATTATCAACTGTAGACAATGCTAGGTTTAATGAGAAAATTTATGTTGCAAATCAAATAAAGGGTGTAATGTTTTGGTATATTTATTGTTGGAACTAAGATTTCGACTCTTGATAATATATAACAATTTCACCTTTACACTTATTTCCAAACATAAACATACCATGATCATTCAATTAGAACAGAGTCGCGAACAATAGGTGTATATAATCCATGTCATGAAAATATTAGATATATGATAGAAATAGTTTTCCTAGAACTAATATTTTTTTGTGTCTTCAAAACAAAAATATGTATTCTCATTATTTCCTTATAAATAACTCGATTAAACTTGGATTTGAATTATGTGAAAGAATTTGTAAACATAAAGGGTTCATTGTTAAATTAGCATATTTATGTCTCATAACAACAAGGTTCAACGGTATCCCTGTAAATTTACTTGCATGTGTGTTTATTTACTATACAACGCGATGCAATGTTTGGAGAGCATGTAATACACACGAAAACGGAAAATTGTTTTCGACTTGCTAACTCATATGAACTTATCGATAAATAATACTGCAAAATATGAATGAATTAAAAAGGATCACAAAGAAAATGCTACCAAATAGCAAGCTCTATTGGGACGTGCATTATTAAACTAAGAGGAATTAATTGCCACATATTGTGTGCATGCCTGGTGCAAGGTCCGCGCAAATTGAGTAATTGTACTTCGATCAAATTCATTTTGTTTTGTTAGAAAACAATAATTTTCCGCTTCTACTGTTAATGCTATACGGTTGAATGTTACTTCCTTTTTTATACACCTTCTTTCTTACAAACGATACTAACTGCAATACATACTTTGCGAACTCAATTCAGTTTTAAGCAGTACAATTTTTTTTTTCTTTCATGTGTATATTATTGTTTCACAACCATGTGGGATATGGTCATACTTATTTCATTAACATAGGTCATGCTATTTTATTTATGCCATAATGTAAATTATTTGTGAACAAAGTCTCATTGCATCTAGGTTATAAAAACCAAAGTATTGTCTTCTAAAATATCTGTTTGCGAGAGAATTATCCTTTGGCACATACATAAATATTCATCGTTGTTGATTTTATGCTAAATTGGTACGTTGAATTTTATTCATATAAGAGATAAACGGTTCATATCTATTTCGGCCGAGTATAATGTCTTCAATGCTTTTTCTCTAATTAATTTTGGTGCGGTATATCCGTTTTCATACCATATCAGGTTTATTTTTCCACTTTGTCCATTACAATTTGCCATGGTTTATATGTGATCATGGATTATTTTACAACTGTTTACAAAAGCCAAAATTTCTATTGCTTATTTATTGCTTCCAGTACGGATAGTCTTCCTGATGGCAAATGAACTTATGATGGATAATTTATGGTTTGAAGTGTTCATTGTCCAGTTTCAACATTCGATTGTTTTGCACAGATTGACATTATCATATTATTTTAAATAAATTGGTTACTCAACACTGTATGCGGATCTTAAATGTATTAATGAGTAGGAAATACTCTGCTCTCAACGGCTCATTATAAGAACATTTTCGATGTATATTTAAATAACAGTGTTGATTAATTTTACAGTTGGATATGGGGTTAAATGTATATTAAGCAAATCGTAATAATAAATTGGTAATTGAATTTCTTATTAATTAACCGAGTTATCCATTCACGTGAAGTGTGAACCACAATTAATAACTAGGAATATATAGTCCATTTTACGTGGACAGACTTCTACCTGCTTTTCTTGCATTATTTGCTAAAAATTCTGCACATTAAATTGCATAATTATGTTTAGTATCCCACCTCCCATTTTTTGCATCTAACAATTTATTTCACAAAGATGTAAATACATTGTCACCTTTTTCTCCTATTTGGTAAGATTTTTGAAGATGATTTTCCACCTGTTCTATAACTCAGGAAAAAAAATTGTCTCAAACAAACATGTTGAGTATTCTTAGTAATATAATTTTATTGTTGTATGCTGATCATACAAAGAAATTCAGTACACTCTCTATGTATATCCATTGAATCTTTAATGCTCTTCATTTGTTCCCGCTGTAGTTTTTTTTTCTTTACAAATTTGCTTATGTTTTCAATTGATATTGCAACAATATTTGTTTGTTTACGATTATTTGGACTAATTCATATATGCGTTCATTGTTTATATATGTTTTGATAAAGCATTAAGCCAATAATAGTGCATTGGAACTTTGTATTGATTTTTGTTTAATTATTGAGAAACCCAAATTTTTACTATTCAATGGGAGGACAATCCTAATTAATGATTCTAATGGTTTTATTTATATTTTTTAACTTGAAAATAACTATATAAAAATTCATTTTGGTAGCATTTGAACATATACATGTATTATTAGTGGCGAATCATTCGTTACAATTAGATATGTCAGTATTTAGTTAGATTTGTAAACAATCGTACTCCAAATCCAATTTATACCCTTAGAATTCGTTTTCTTTCCTGTTAACCACCAAGATAAGTAACAAGTTAATTTGAGCATTAATCAAAATATTCATTAAATGATATTGATTTAACTTTAAATCGCCACCATTCGATAGCATTATTTTGATTGTTTAAAGACACTTTACTTAATCGATATATTTTATTGTAAACTGAAATTTTAGTGGAGACATGTACTGTACATGCACTTTGTGTCTATTGTTATTACAGCGTGGTTTTTGATTTTCATGTAATATGTAATAAATTCTCAGGTGTACGATGACCTTGTGCACAATTTGAGAGGTTATTATTGAAATACACGATAATTTAAGGATATGACAGTTTACTAATTAGGGGAATTGAGTAACACATTAATTATCAGGATTGTTTAAAGAGGCAGAAACTAATGATGTACTTATGTATGCATGAAATACAAGCAAATGCATTCATAAGCATTCTAAATTTTGTTTGTTGGCCAATGAACACCTTCCTCTTCCTTTTTTGTTAGGTGGAAAGTTCATGTGTTAAAACTACATCAGAAGTCATTGGATAATTAATGTGTTTAATTGCAAGAAGGAAGAATCAAATTAGTATTGATTTTCAAAATGGTATTAATTTTCAAAACTAGCCTTTATTAACTTAATAGGATACTATGAATATTTTAAGTTAATTTTCAAAATGGTATTAATTTTCAAAACTAGCATTTATTTACTTAATAGGATACTATGAATATTTTAAGTTACTAAAAATATGTACTAAATCAGTTCTTATATAATAGGATAATTGAAGTCAAATCAGTTAATAGGATAATTAATGATATTCAAATCAGTATCATTTTTTCCTAATTCAGCTATTGGATATCCAAAATTAAAATAGCTTGATTGAACATTCATTAAACCGATTAAAGCATGATCTGTTAAAGCAGTATTAAATCAGCTCCATCCGTTAAATCAGGGTTGTGGTATTAACACATGAACTGTTGGATACCTATCAGTAGATGTACGTTGCTAAATAAGACAGCTTACTCGATTGAAATAGTATTAAATCAGTTTGATAGGGTAAACTAATGATAATCATATCAGAATTACTGCTATGCTTCAATTAAGATGTTGGATATCTTGAGTTAAAAAAGCTTAATTGGTGAAAATTTCTCTTCCTTTGTTGCCAAATAAAACAAGGATACTATATATATCAGCTATCTATCTGTATTAAATGAAACAAGGATATTGTATACACCTTTTCCTAATTGGTGAAAATTTTCTTTGCTTTCTTGCTAAATAAAACAAGAACATTGTATACATTAATCGCTTTATGACTTAATCAGTATTAAATCATTTTAATAGGGTTTGTATGCATCAGCGGACACATGTTGCTAAATAAAACAGTCTAAATAGGTAAATTAGTATTAAATCGATTTAATACGGTAATTGATGATAATCAAATCAGTACTGATTTTCTCCTTCAGTTAAGCTGTTGGATATCCGGAGTGAAAACAACTTAATTAGTGAAAATTTCCCTTGCTTTATGTTGTACTATAAACATTTTAAGTTAATTCAAGCAAATTGTAAGAAAATTAGCGAGAACTGGATTACAAAAATAGTAATAATGATTTGATTATCATGTTTGTTTAATTTGTGTTTAATTGTATTTTCTTGCGATGACCGGTTGGATCTGAAACATGCTAAGCCTACAAATATTGTCGAAAATGTGGATTTGGATAACCGAACAGTACATACTTTAAGTTCAAGTGTTGTTACAAGCAATGCCAACTAATTGAAAGAACATAATTTAAGCTCTTCGTGGATTAGCCACATTTGATTGTTTTTTGTAGACTGCCATTCTATGTAGATGGATTCTGTGTAGATGGTGATTCTAAATATCTTACCATTGTCTTTGTTCATTTTTATTTACTTGCACCATTCCATGCAAATTTCAGCGTTTACATATTTTTATAAGTTACGCATATGTATGAGCAGATAAGCCATTTACAAAAAAGAATAATCAATAGTTGAGGTAGTATATAGACTGTATGATTTTATTTATTGCATCTTTTTTTGGGCTAGGAAGTAATAAATTTATTATTATTTAGTAAAAAATTAGCTTTCAATTTTTTTACTTCTTTGCTAGATTATTTGAATATTTTCGCCAATGGACATGGATGAATTTCTTTTGCACCATATGTAGATTTTATGACTGAACATGTTTAACACCATTTCTGCTACATGTTCCCTATTTGTCATAATTGCATGTGATGTATTACTGATTTTGCGTTTACATAGTGGATCTATGACTATAATTGAAAAACATTCTGCATGCTATGTTGAAACAATGTTTGCTATATCGAACCTTCTTTGGCATGGTATGAATTAAACATTGTATAAAAAAAATTGTGCTCTTATATTTGTCCAGGGAAAATAATAAAATTTGTTAGATAATTAAAATTTACTCCAAACGTCCCCTCTGTTTTTGCTGAGTGTGTGCCTAGAACAAAATATTATATCACTCACCATCATTAATAATTGTAATTATTCAGAAATCTGTCGAAATTTAAATTGTGGATAGTGTTACTTCCTGGTCACTTGAATGAAAGCAAGTTTAAATAGCTAAACAAAACCTAATGTTGACATAAAGATCATAATATAAACCTATATTTCTTTTATGTATACTTTCTATTTTTCTCTCTTTGAAAGTTTGACTATTATTCTCATATGCATATCTAATTTTAGCTCAACATAATAAACTAATGCCACAAAATCCTATTTCAAAGTATGAGAATAAGAATAGACTTCTCTTTAAACTTCCTCTCTGTTTTTTTACTTCCTCCCTAAGTTGCAAAAGAAGAAGCACAAATTAGAAGTTAATGTAGTTTACTGTCTACAATCTCAAAGGGCGTCATGTATATCAAAAAAGCTTTCATACTTACCTTTTTGGTTTCATTGGTATTATTGCATGCATGCACATTTTCTGGTTACATTAATAATTTCATTGGTACTTTTTGTAATCATTTGTTTTTCTATTTCTCTATTTGTAATTTTATGGTTCAGGTATGAAATGGAATAAGATATACTTTCTTCTGCATTTATATATGGTAGATACACAAGTATGTTCATTTTTATTCATTCTGACAATAATCTTATGGGTCATTTTAGGATTCACTGGTGTTATATAAAGAAACTATCCAATTAATTCGTCAAGAATAGTATGGCTGATATCAGCTTTGCTGATTCGGGAAAGGTACAGTAGTTTGCATATTTAACCACTGTTCTTATTTTAACAACAAAGCATGCTGCACAAAAAATTCAAAGCATTGTGGCTGCAATTGTAATTATACACATCTGTTTGATCTTGCATCTGTTTGAACATATACCATCAGTTACATTGGGGATGAATATAAAGTTAGTTAAGTATAAACTGTTGCGCTCATTAATTTTCTACGCTCAAGCAATATTATTCATAGATTCATTTTTTTTATTATGTGCTTTAAGTCCATGATTACTAACATTTTGCCAAAGATCATAATAGATACCATTTATTAACCTATTTTTTGTCCTAGCCTTTTCTATTCAATTTTTTGCATTTTGGACTTCTTTACCCACTCTTTTAAGTGGTTTTACATATACTAAAAGTATTTATGATCCACATAAATGTACACTATATTTAACTGGTTATGATTTTGCAAGGGTTGAATTGTATGCATACGATTTTTGTGTCCTTGATATATCCTGAATTTGCAGTTATCTTTTAACTATTTGATTTTTGTAACTTATTCTCCCATCTACTCCATTATTTTTAATTTTTTTAAGACTTTAAAGTAGGGGTTACTGGTATGTACCACTTTTCATATGTATTCTCAAGATTTATTATGATAATATTGCATTGAGTAACATCCATAATTAGCCATGAAATTCTTTTAAAGTTTAACTACTAGAAAGACAATTGTTGGTTTTTCAAAGTTGTTTAAATGTTGCTTACTGTACTTTTAGTTTTTCTGCCAAAACTACATTTATGATCTGTACTATTTATATGGACCAAGAACTATGTATAGATTTTCTTGTTCATAATATTTGTGTATTTATATTATTTTAATATATAATTTATAATTCACATTATTACTACCATATTTTAAATTCAAGAACTACATATGATTGTAAATTCACATTATTTTAATATATATAATATATGTGTTTGATTTTTGCTATTCCATCACCGGCAACATTTGTATTAGCCATATAACAAAGCAGTGGTCGACAGCCGTAACTTCCTATTTTATAGTCTATATTGTATGTTTAGTTTGGGCTATAACTCTTTCCCCTTTTATATATTTTCTTACATGATAGAACATGTTATCTTCCATGTAGAACCCATAAGTCTGTTAGCAGTCGAACATGAGATCTTAGAATTCCTTCGACATAATTTTCTTTTCCCTAAAATTCAGATTAGATTTCATTTTCAAGCTATTTTAGTGCTACTGATTGTTGTGAGATATCATAACTACTAGGTTGTATTTTTTCGCCAGGGTATCACAGGTATTAAGCTGTTTTTTTTTTTTTTTTTTTTTTTTTTTTTTTGGCGATTGAAAATATACATGTATAATTAGTGGAAGTTATATATTTTTACTGTAGTATTTAAGTTATGATTTATTTATAATAATTGTAAGCAAATATTTAGTTAAACTTACTGTAAATAAAGATTTAAGTATATGGTATTATGTGGTACGAATGTTCAAATTCATGTTTAATTATAGAGTTATTTTTCATAGAAATTTTATATGTTCTTGAATATGGTAAACATGACAAACAGTCTAATCATTTGCAGATGGTGAGTTGATGTTGAATTGTTTCTTGGTCGAAAAATTGCAATAATATTATGATCGTCATATTCAGGATTACATGCTAGCATATGTTGCAGGTATATAAAACCTTCTATTTGTAACAATGAGATGGTGCTTTAGTTTCTCAAACATAAGATTCTCATGTGTTGTAAGTTTCACCTGCTTATATACATTAATTTAAGATATCTATGCCACATTTTTATCATAATCAAAACATAGGAAACCTACTTAGAAAGCCTAAGATAATAACTAGAGTTTTATTTTTCTTGATTTCTGCCTTTTCTTATTTCATTTGATCAAGTTGTAACAAAAAGCTGAGCTTTCGGGTCAACTTATATTCAGTTAGAACAAACGATGGCAGTTTAGGTGTTCAGTTTTAAAACCAGATCATATTGTGGAGATGTACCAGATCATATCCTGAAGATGTATATTAAATTGGGAAGATAATTATATAATATATAACTGCCAAGTAAATCATAATTAGACTATTAACAGTATGTAATTGCTATCGTTAGTTTATTTGATAGCTTCTTCTAATGTTTTTATTTAATATACAGGTTTTGAAGGATGCAACAATGAGAATCAAACAAATCATTTCAGACTAAACATGGTGAGACATTGATTTATGGTTCACTTTCTCTAAACGATTTGTTTTTTGATATGATATTTTGCACTTCCATAAATGAATGATTGCTTAACCTATGGGTAATGAGTTTGTTAAATCCATCTTCTAACAATGAAATTTTTGCAATTTTATATTACATATTTTTTAGTTGAAAGTTCATACGAGTTAACAAGTAGAAAAATGTTTTTTTCGATTTTTTTGTTGTTGTTTGTAAGCTTTAGATGTAAATGACTTGCATTTTTTCTAAATATATATATATATATATATGCGGGCATCACTGTTGCTCAACGATGGTTAAATTCTGCTGGATTAGTTCAGAAATTACAATTTAATGCTTATATGACTCCATTCCAAACATGTGAACAATGGCATATTTTACCTTTTCAGATATGTTTTGTTACACACTTCCCGTCGGTTTCAAAATTCATTTCCATCCATCTGAAAAAAAATATTTATAAAAAATCGCTATATTTTTTTTCAGTACAAATGTGTTGTTAACATGGAGAACGCTTGCAACTTACCTTTCAACTACTTATTTTATAAAAAAATGTTGTCAGAACATAGTTTTTTCCTCCAATCATTCGTAGATTATCACATATGGATCTTCACTCATTACAGTCAATACATGTGTGTCTAATTTTTCCTCTACAGTTCGTTATTTGATACAGCTAAATTTTTAATGTCTACTTACTGATATTTGTCTGCTTTGGCATTGTGATGATATATCATTGCTAATTTGAAGATAAGTTCTTCCGTTAGTTCAGAGGCGCTATTTTTTTTCTTCCTTTTCCTTATAATATATATTAAGTGTCATTATTTCACTATGTTATAACTTATAAGTAGCATCAATAATGCTCCGATATTTTCTGTCATATGCTGTTGCAAGCATCAGTAACTGGTATGAACAACCAAGCATTTATATTTTCCATAAAACCATATTTGCAGCTGTTCATATTTATTTATGATTTCCTTTTCCACATAAACAGAAAATAATACATTTTTTAGTACAAATATTGTCGATTAACATTGATCCTTCTGATGAAACCTGAATCTTATCATCAAATATTGACATGTGTCATGTTGATGTCATATAATTTTCTTTATGTATATTACTATCAAAGCTTTTTAATTAAGGATCGAACGATTAACAGATGTATTTTAGGATTAAAAAAATGATTTAGCTTATGTGAATTGCAGCGGTTGGTTTGTTCCGTTTTTTGTTGAACTGAAAATCAACATTCCAATTTATATCATGTTAGTTTTAACTGAAAGTTCATTCATTCTTACTCATTAACCTATTATGTAAAGTTATCCCTTCCGTTTTATACATTCATGCTGATAATTGTTGTACATATTTTTGGTTAGATTTCCACATTATTCGATTAATCTTCTACACATAGAGTAATGTGTAGACTTTTTCCCTAATCGAGGAATATAAATCACAACATTCAAGGTAATATATACTTAATACATGATAATACTTTATAGTTAACCATTTTTTTAGACCAGCTGTGTCATAAAATAACCAAACGCCTATCTGCCAATCTGGTTGCATGTATTTTATGTATGATAATTACTATATTCATATCATTTAAATGCTTATCATCAATTTTGTTTCTGCGTAATAAAGTAGACTAAACTTTACCGATTAAGGTGTAATCATCACCATATAGGTTTCATAATAATGGTGTACATCAAAATGAAATGGTCGTGTTCTGCTCATTTTCTTTAAAGTTTTGAAATTTATTTTCTACTTTATTGTTGATGTTCTTGCTTATTTTGGCCTATTTACAGAGCAATGAGACCATTTTATTTTTCAATTCAACCATCGCTTTCACTATCCTTAAATGGGCATCTGTCAAAACTTCTCATTCCAATTAACCACCCTAACCTAATATCATTCATTATGCAGCTTCATTTTCTTCCCCAGTTTGAATAATTTATTCATTTACATGTTCATTAATTTAAATTTTTTACCCCTTAATTTTCTCGACTTATTTTTAAAAGTCTTTCCTTTTCCCATATTTAAGATGCTCCTTAGTTTTAGTCATTTTCGATACTTTTTCTTCGTGTTTTGAAGGATCTTTAAAGAATACAGAATTAGTTGTCTACATGCAAATAATATTTACTTATAACTTATAATTATCATAATGATTTTAGTTGATATCTTGCATATTTTAATATAATCCTTTAACTATAACCAATTATGTGTGTCATCGTATTTACCGTAACTCATTTTGGTACAATCTTTTAAAATAATAATTTAGTATTTGATATTTTGTTCTGTTGGATGCATTTATTTTGTCCTACATAAGTATGTGATATGGTTTGTCTTTGAGTTTCGATTAGATATTATCATCTATATTACTAACTATTCCACACAATCCCTCTGATTATATTTTTGTTTCTGCATCTTTTCAGATTCTTAATTATTACAAGCTGCGAAAAGACTAAAGCACCGATCCAATCTGGATTCGATGGTGTAGATTGAATAGAAGGGTGGTTGAAGTAGGATGAGCCAAATTCAAGAGAGTTGTAGACTAGAGAAATGTTACTGTACTGTGCGCAGGTAGGCTAACCTGGTGTTGATGATTTGCATAGCGAATTTATGTACACGAAGAAATAACCAAGCTTCTATTATATTACTATATACAGTCAGACGCTCTTTTGGCATAGAGTACCCAAATCCTTTATCGTTTGTATATAATAATAAACATTACCCAGTATCAATGCATTAGATATATCAAGGTTTAGGAGTGCGTTGTATCTACTTGATTACACGGATTAGCCTATTGTATTCATGTGTAAATAATCATCCACATTCTGTAACTTGGATATAGTGTTTGATAATCTGTGTTGCTACCTGTTATACGAATCTATGGGAAGGCCTTTGACAAACATTCACACTGTATTAGAGCAAACAAGTTTTGCACACTATAATTTCAAGCGTGTACAACTGTAATGGAAAATTTGGTAATGCACATGAATCAGAAGTAACCATTATAACCTCCATTATAAACAGATGAATAAAATATGACGTTAGCTTGGTTAAATTTCACGCCAAACTTGGTTAGATTTGGGAAATAGGTGGGATTTATGTTTCCAGAGAGGCAGAACACGTAATTTGTCCATAAAAATTAGTGCGCGCATTGGTTTTCGACGACATTGTGATATTAACTTAAAATGTGATGTTAGCGTGGTTAGATTTGACACCAAACATTGAGAAACAGTTGGAATTTTTGTTTCCAGAGAGTCAAAACACGTAATTTTTCCATAAATATTAGTGCGAGCATTGGTTTTTGAAGACTTTGTGATATTAAGTTGACTGTATGAAGTAGAAATTGTATTGCTATTTGTTGATGGTTGGTTATTGTTTTCAATTTTTGAAAATACAATAACCAAATCAATATCATTTTACTCCTAATTGTTTTTCACTCTACTTTAAGATTTAAATTTTAAACTACCCGTGTGCGAAGCACGGGTTCATACTAGTATAGATATATTAATTTGTTGCAAAAACCTTTTACCTACGTATAAATGTAAAAGTAAGTTGTGTTTTATCTTTTGTTTTACAATTTAATTGGATTTTTAACTTATGTAAAAATAAATAACTTAAGTAAAATGTTTGATTACTTCATATATAAGAAACAAAAGGACATATGAAGATATAAACCTGTTGTACTTAACACCATAAATTATTGAATGAAATCTTTTGATGTGTATACAAATGTGTTGTTTAAATCAATGAAGTAACTAGACAATATAGCTAAGGAAACTCGAAAACTAAGTATGCCTTTAAAATATCAAGTTCGCATGTGGTGTGGTACAATATGTACTTCATTTTAGCCTAACTATATATTAATAGCTATACACTAAAATCTCCAGAAAAACAATCAAAACAACTAGCATCTAGCAAGATAGAAATGGTGACAACCTATGCATTTCAAATCAAAATATGCATATCTAGTTTGCTTAAGAACAAAGCATCACTTTCTAAACTATTGGATGAAATTGACAAGTACAATTTATATGTACCTTAAGTTGCTTGTCATAGCATCTCTTACATGAAGCATGTTTGCATAGCTAAACTATAGGCAAATTCTTGCACTGCTAAACTATACGCCATTTCTTTTCAATCAACTACTTAGCTAGAATACATGGCATTTAGGAGCTAAGAGAACTAACTTCAAATGCAAATATCTCCACTGTATATACGTATTCCCTCATCCTATATCGTAGTGACATACGGATAATAATATTACATTCCAAATATATCTATCATTACTACGTAAACGTACTGACTTCCACTTTTGTTCGAATCAGAATCCTTATCGAAGCAATGCCTTCAAGTCTACGATAGACCACCCAGAGCCAATATGCATGTATCTAGACTGTCCACCATACGTATCTTCATTTGTAGACTGTGACGGCAAGGAATTTCGCTCGGTCCGAACCAGTCGCTAAACCGACCCAGACCGTTCGAAACGCCCTATCGTTTGAGAACATGACAAAATAGAACGCATACAAAAGAACATTTCATTGTATATTACAACAATGCATCAGATTACAAGAATATACAGAGTAAAAACGAATATTACACAAAAATATCAGAGATTTAAATTACATTTAAATACATAGCAGCGGAAAATAATACAATACACAACTAGAAGGAGATATACGGATACAAAGCTTTCCGGATATCGTTCCAGCTGTAAACCAGGATCCTGTGAATATAAATCTGCAAAACCAAAAATACTAGCTGCCCGTGTCAAAATAGGGGCACCCAGAGTTTAGGTTAAAACAATAAACTCCAGGTCAGTCATGTGACTGGTGTGAGAACTAAAACAGTTATTAATCTTTATTTTAAAGTTCGGTAAATCAAGGGACCACGCCGTATAACACGGAACGGGTTTCCTCCCAAGAATACTAGTGCATAAAACAACAGCGCAATGCTAAATAAAGAAAAATGAAGCTGTTATAAGACCCAGGTCCCATCACACAATGCAACGCAGCCGAGGATAGGGTTTTCCCTTATAACAGCCAAAGAATGTTTGATACGTTTAAAAAAAATCGTTTGATACTATTATAAGTGCATAGTGTATAAAACAACTTCAAATCATAAGTATCAATCATAGGCGGCATGAGCGCCCCATCCCACTATGTCGCCATATATAGGATTACAACTAAAACCGCAAGATCACGTATTTGGAAATTGGATTTCCGTCTATGAACCGAGGCAAAAGATAGTCCTCAACCGATTCGAGACAATCTAGCCTACCATGTCTCAGGAACAGCCGCAACTGCCCCCTGGATCGTCAGGGCCGGTCCACCGATGTGGATTATTATGCCTGAACAATACGTCTCCCCGCACTTTGGGGCGCAAACGAGCCAACGAATGACTCCATCAGTTCGAGAATGACCGATCAATCCGAGGCGCCTCGCAACAGCAACAACCACATAAGTCAAACTCGTCAGGGCGTGTAAAACCACTGACGCCACTTTTAGCTAGAAAGAAACGCAAGTCCTCCCTGAGGTCCGTCTCCCGTTTTTGGTTCATACCGGGTGTGAAACACGCGAGGTAAACGTTACACAAAGCTACGCCACAAAGGCCGTGCTTTGATCATCACCACAAGACTTTGCTTTTCAACAGAAGCCTCGATCAATTGCCACTTAGGCATGCCACACAGGCAATTCACTCCATGCGTTTGATATCCATCAATATATAACCCCTGAGCTCGTACGTCTCAGAGAAGGGCGTTAAGCAAGAGAATAAATTCTCCGCCGCCAAACAGATATATATTCAATAGAAATCAATCACACAGACTAAAATCCAATGTCAGACACACAGTCCATTTACAAGTCCGTTCTGGGTCTGAACGAAACCGGAGGCACCTAGTACCCCGCACATCCATCGATCTCCAAGTACGTCTGGACGATCACCAACTGTTTCCATCTTCTTGGGTGTACAGCCCAATCAAGATCATCAGTTATCACCCAAACGACGTGAAGACTTCCGGTCTTCGACCATCGTCTTCATCTTCGACTTATCGTCGTATCAGTTATTCAGAATGGGATAAACCCGGTCTTCCCGAATAACTCGCGTATATTTTATAAAAGTGCTACACAAACACAACATACGCCTCATTCCAATTCATTAGTCACTAACCGTAAATTAATCAAGAGAATAATTCCCCAAATATTAACCCCGAAGGCCGAAACCAACATCAGATCAATATCCAGAAAACCATTCTGCTTGGCTAACCGACAGTTAGTTTCTAAATTTCACATTCATAGGGAAAGGTTCCCATTAATTTTATCAAAGATAAATTCTTTGAATTTATTCTTTATTCTATTTTTGAATCTCAATTCAAACTAGTCGGGATTAGCGAACCTTACCGAAGTAATCATTCATTTTAATTTCCCCATCCCAACCTATTCATCCCATGAAGTAAAACTGGTAATACTTCATATCTAACACCACAGTGTTATCGGTAAATTCAATTACCACTTCACGTTCAAATCTAATTAAAGATTTAACTATCGCCTGGAGCAAAACTGGTGATGCTCCATTTTCGATCATTTCAATCTAATTAAAGATTCATTAAAACTCCACTTAGTTTTAATCGTTAACTGGGTTAAAGAATCAGTGTCATTTAAAACACAGTTCACGATAAATCCAAAATCACATTCCATTAATTATCGGGTTAAAGAACAAGTGTTATTTAAAACACTGTTCACGATAAACCCAAAAAAATCAATATCAATTCAATTCCAATTAAATATTATTTAATTGGCATACTTCATTAAATCTAAATAAAAAGATTTAACCTTTTCTCAGCTGGGTTCAAGAACAGTGTTAATGAAGACACCATTCACGACAAACCCAAATCACATTTGATATTCAATATAAGGCTCTGAATAGAAAATATATCAGCTTATATTCAATATCAAATTCTACGATTAACAAATGTCGTATTGGAAATAACGATATAAATATATATCTTTCAAATTTCCATAACAACATCCGTATAATCACGAATTCCAGCATCGAAATATTCCGAAGACAATTTCGATTCAAATCCACTCCAATGCAATCATTGGAAATTCTGGTTATTTTTAAAACCCTTTTCAAATTCAATTTATTTATTTAAAAATAAATAGAATTATATTTCTAGTTCAAAACTAGTTCATTTCGATAAAAATCTATTTTTATCTTTTCAAACATGAAGTTTTTCATCCCAAATCTTCACAAATCATTTCTTATGATTTTACACAAATTATTACTATTTTTAATAATTTTATCAAGGCCCGTACAGTTGATTTCCATCAACGGTCATCGAACTGCACTTACAGCGACCTTTTTCGAATTTGATTTGGACATAATTCCAAATCCAATCGTTAGATTTCACATTTCTAATATTCGATAGAAAGCTCTTTTCGATACGAACCCAACGGTTCCGGTTTTAGGAGAATCCGACGGTCGGATCTCCCGTAATGTCCGTTTGAACTAAATGGTCGAAATTCACGAACTGCCGCGGCGCGGCGCGTTCTATTCAGGCCATTATATTATATATATAATATATATAATATACTTCGTCGATTTCTATTTAAAACGAATTATATAAATAGTTTTAAATTCGTTTCAAAAGCAATTTCAACTTCCATTTCAATTCAAATCAAAATTGAATTCTTCTTTATAAATTCGTTTTAAAATTCATTCTTATTCAATTCAATTTCAATTCAATTTGAATTCGTTTTCAATTCAATTCATTTCGAATTCGTTTTCAATTCAATTCATTTCGAATTCGTTTTCAATTCAATTCATTTCGAAATCGTTTTCAATTCAATTCATTTCGAAATCGTTTTCAATTCAATTCATTTCGAATTCGTTTTCAATTCAATTCATTTCGAAATCGTTTTCAATTCAATTCATTTCGAAATCGTTTTCAATTCAATTCATTTCGTAATCGTTTTCAATTCAATTCATTTCGAATTCGTTTTCAATTCAATTCATTTCGAAATCGTTTTCAATTCAATTCATTTCGAAATCGTTTTCAATTCAATTCATTTCGAAATCGTTTTCAATTCAATTCATTTCGAAATCGTTTTCAATTCAATTCATTTCGAATTCGTTTTCAATTCAATTCATTTCGAATTCGTTTTCAATTCAATTCATTTCGAAATCGTTTTCAATTCAATTCATTTCGAAATCGTTTTCAATTCAATTCATTTCGAAATCGTTTTCAATTCAATTCATTTCGAAATCGTTTTCAATTCAATTCATTTCGAATTCGTTTCCAATTCAATATAAATATCGTTCACGTCAAAATGGCGTCAATCTAATCAACACGGCTTCATAAATTTCTATTTTCAAATATTCTATTTCAAATATTTCTTTTTCAAAATAGTTGTTATTATCAAAATATTTCGTTCAACACATGACCAATCTCAATGGATGAGTACTGTCAACACATGAACCTTTATTTTATAATATTCTTTATTTTTCAAATTGGAATGAGGCCCAATCAATTACCATATAAAGTTAATTATATGGATTTTCATACAACACATGTATATAATAGCATTGAAAAATAATCAACCATCAACCAAAGTGCACTACACTGTATAAGCATCAAATGTAGATATCTAACGCTTATAACAGCCTGTCAATCAATCGATCGACATATTTAATCAATCAGGATGAGTGAACTTCAAATTTCATCCCAACACCCGTGTGGGGTTTCAAACAATTAAACGCATATTTTATTTGTGCAGTTGGGCGATGTGTAAAATTTATCGACCCAATCAATGTCCTTCAAATAGGTGTACATAAACAAACCGTCTGGTTTGTAAATGAATATTTTATTTATTCACATTCACTATATTCATATTCACGTTAAAAATTATATTTTTAACGATAAAACATTTTATTTCAACACATGAATTTCTATTCAATTCATTTATTCAATAAAATGGTATTTTTATTTTTCTAACTTATTTTAGAAAATTTCGGCGGCATAACGGCACGGTACTAGAAACGGGACGAGGCCTAGCCTTATCCCCGGTCTAGTGAAGGCCCACGACATTCACACATCAATCAAATCAATTTCAATTCACCAAATAATTCAATTCAAACCAATAACCTAACCAACTACACAACCAAACAATTTATCAAACAAGCCATCAATGGTCTGTGGATGACGGGTGTCGGGTGCTACTAAGCACCGTCTGCATCCTAGTATATATGTATATAACTAGAAAAGAAATTGAAAGGTGAGAAATTCTCATAGATAGCTATCCAACCATCTCGACTCTTCTTTTGCAGAAGTCTTCGTCGCTCTCGCCTTTTTGTTGCTTTCGTTGCCCGTATTCTCTACATAGGTAAAAATCACATTTTTACTTCGCTATTCAATATATAAAAATCGAATTTTTACTTCGCTATTCAATATATAAAAATCGAATTTTTACATCGCTATTCAATATATAAAAATCGAATTTTTACTTCGATATTCAATATATAAAAATCGAATTTTTACTTCGATATTCAATATATAAAAATCGAATTTTTACTTCGCTATATATATGAACTTTTCAATGTTAAAAATATGAATTTTCGATGTTAATAATATGAACTTTTCGATGTTAAAAATATGAACTTTTCAACCTTACAAATATGAACTTTTCAATGTTAAAAATATGAACTTTTCGATGTTAAAAATATGAACTTTTCGATGTTAAAAATGATTAAAGATCATAGCCTCATACAAGTAAAAATAAAATCAAAAACAAAATCAGGAAGCTCACGGTGTTATCGGAGGAGAGAAGGAGGATTTTGTGCGCTCGCCGGAGGTCGGGGGGTATGGGGTCCTCGCGCAGGTGGTGGCGCCGATCTGGTGTCGGGTGGCGGGTCGTGGTGCTCTGGCAGTGGCGGATGGATCCGAGATTAGGGCACATGGGTTTTGCGTTTAAAAGAGGAAGGAGGAGAGAGAAGAGGTCGGAGCTGGGAGGGCGTTGGTGGCAGGGGGAGGTCGGCGCTGGCCGCGACGGGCGGTGGAGGAGCGCGCGCGTGGGAGTGGCGACGGGTTTTCTTTATTTTATTTATTTATTAATTTGATCGAACTGAAAGAGAGAGGAGGGGTGAAGGTATAGTGGTGTTTATTTAATTAATTTATTTTTTTATATTTATATTTTTTTTATTTTGACAAAAAGTTGACTTTCACACACGACCTCGAAACGAGGCCCACCGCCTGTCGTCTACAGCGTTTTACCCCCATTCCGAACACAATGGGATATGTATCGCAGGCTAATTCGATCGTTTGAATCAGTTTCCGTTGAATTAACATTTAAATCACTATTTTGAATTTTAAACGTACATTTCAAATTACTGGGGTCACATACTAACTCTAAAAATTCCAGAAAAATATTTTCTAGCTTCGTATTGACGATACGGTCCTAACAAAACTAGTTTCGTCGAATTCCGAGACCGTTTGAAAAATGGCCAATTTCCAGTCGATTAAAATCAACTGAAAATGGTCAATCGCGTTTTCCTTTGCCACGCTCACATATTGATTCGGAAAATTATGAAATTCGGAATCTAGCAATAACTTTACATCACGGACCCAACAAAAGTGGTTTCGTCGAAATCCGAGGTCGTTTGCAAAATGTCCATTTTTAAGGGCCTGAATTCCATAGCGACTATTCAGAATTTTCAACTGGACATATCTTTTGATTCCCGCTATGAAATCTCGATTTCTCGGATTCGTTGGAAAGATATTATCAATTAGATCCTAATGTTTTTGGTTTCACTAAAATCCGGATTGTTTTGCACCCGGTATGTTCAATTGAAGTTTGAAATCGAATTATCGAACTACCGCGCCATTTTCAATTCTATATATAATTATATATAAATATTTATATTCTAACGACGATGTATATAAATATATACGTCGAATTCAATTCAAAATAAATTTCTCGTCGATATTATTTAAAATAATTCATTTTAAATAATCAAAATTTGCTAAAATTGCCAAAATAAAAAATTTAAACTGGCCCAGATTTTCGGGTTATTACAATCTCCCCCACTTAAAACTTTTCGTCCCCGAAAAGGAACAAAGTCGAAAGTGGTTTGATTAATAAGCTCTTCGCTCGATCTGGCTTCCATTCTCCAACTCTTTAGTTTCTGAGAATTTTCAAAATTTCAAAAATTTGGCTAACACCCTAAATTTTCGAAAAATTTCGCCATAACCTCCCCTACACCGGGAGCATCGGGGAATTTCAAAAAGCTTCCCCGGTCCTCCAGATCTCAAAAAGAAAAAGAAAAAGCCAAGCGGCTAGCCAATAGGCTCACAAAATCATCATCACTCAAACAAAACAGGAAATTATGTAGTAAACATGTACCTATTTGTCGGGCAAACAAATTTTATTCTTCGGCTCTAGCCTCCTTGCTATGACCTGTTCAATGTAAGTACAAGTATATGCAAGCAAACGCAACCAATTTTCAATATAATTCAATATGTGATTCAATTAGGCTAAATGATTCAAAAAAATTATCTAACAAATAAACAAACAACACAAACATCAATCAATTAGTTAATTAACGTTTCAAATTCATAATTTTGATATATATACAAAAATCAGATTTTTGATGCCAAATCACAACAATAAGCCCTATCTAATTTTGGTTCTCACACCAGTCAATAGGAAGTATATAGATATTACACGTTCGTCACTCGAATATAAATTATAATGATGGAGCTCCATCATCAAAATCATCTCCGGGCGATTAGAGTGTAATTCTATATCTATCCAATATATCAAAACTTCGAATACACGCTAGCTAGGCGCATACGCAAAAATCTTTATATTTTGGATTGTCCTAATCAATATAAAATAAATAATCAAATACGAATAATTGATTTAAATTTTCAAAACAAAAACTGTTTTCACTTTCAAAAATATACTCTTCACACTCGTTCTAGGATACTACTGATCCTATCTCTAACGAGTCATTCTAATTGGATATTACTAATCCAATATCTGATGAATTCTTTCGTACTGTTCTAATGTGTCTTGTTCTCTGAGCTTTGTAAACCGAAGCTCTGATACCAACTGTGAAATAGCCGACGAACTCCGGTAGGCTTTGCAACCATCCCTTCATCCCCCAAGCAGCAGGTAAAACCCACCGTGGCTTTCACATGGTCCCCCAGTTACTTGTTTTACGTCGACCCTCTCGAGTCTCGCGCCCACTGGCGAACCAACCCCCACCACAAGGGACATGTGGGGGTAAGAGTCTCCCGTTCGCCACCAAACCGCGAAGCAAGAACCCCCCATCACGACTGCAACAAGAACTGGTGATGCTCCATTTTCGATCATTTCAATCTAATTAAAGATTCATTAAAACTCCACTTAGTTTTAATCGTTAACTGGGTTAAAGAATCAGTGTCATTTAAAACACAGTTCACGATAAACCCAAAATCACATTCCATTAATTATCGGGTTAAAGAACAAGTGTTATTTAAAACACTGTTCACGATAAACCCAAAAAAATCAATATCAATTCAATTCCAATTAAATATTATTTAATTGGCATACTTCATTAAATCTAAATAAAAAGATTTAACCTTTTCTCAGCTGGGTTCAAGAACAGTGTTAATGAAGACACCATTCACGACAAACCCAAATCACATTTGATATTCAATATAAGGCTCTGAATAGAAAATATATCGGCTTATATTCAATATCAAATTCTACGATTAACAAATGTCGTATTGGAAATAACGATATAAATATATATCTTTAAAATTTCCATAACAACATCTGTATAATCACGAATTCCAGCATCGAAATATTCCGAAGACAATTTCGATTCAAATCCACTCCAATGCAATCATTGGAAATTCTGGTTATTTTTAAAACCCTTTTCAAATTCAATTTATTTATTTAAAAATAAATAGAATTATATTTCTAGTTCAAAACTAGTTCATTTCGATAAAAATCTATTTTTATCTTTTCAAACATGAAGTTTTTCATCCCAAATCTTCACAAATCATTTCTTATGATTTTACACAAATTATTACTATTTTTAATAATTTTATCAAGGCCCGTACAGTTGATTTCCATCAACGGTCATCGAACTGCACTTACAGCGACCTTTTTCAAATTTGATTTGGACATAATTCCAAATCCAATCGTTAGATTTCACATTTCTAATATTCGTTAGAAAGCTCTTTTCGATACGAACCCAACGGTTCCGGTTTTAGGAGAATCCGACGGTCGGATCTCCCGTAATGTCCGTTTGAACTAAATGGTCGAAATTCACGAACTGCCGCGGCGCGGCGCGTTCTATTCAGGCCATTATATTATATATATTATATATATAATATACTTCGTCGATTTCTATTTAAAACGAATTATATAAATAGTTTTAAATTCGTTTCAAAAGCAATTTCATCTTCCATTTCAATTCAAATCAAAATTGAATTCTTCTTTATAAATTCGTTTTAAAATTCATTCTTATTCAATTCAAATTTCAATTCAATTTGAATTTGTTTTCAATTAAATTCATTTCGAATTCGTTTTCAATTCAATTCATTTCGAATTCGTTTTCAATTCAATTCATTTCGAAATCGTTTTCAATTCAATTCATTTCGAAATCGTTTTCAATTCAATTCATTTCGAAATCGTTTTCAATTCAATTCATTTCGAATTCGTTTTCAATTCAATTCATTTCGAAATCGTTTTCAATTCAATTCATTTCGAAATCGTTTTCAATTCAATTCATTTCGAAATCGTTTTCAATTCAATTCATTTCGAAATCGTTTTCAATTCAATTCATTTCGAAATCGTTTTCAATTCAATTCATTTCGAAATCGTTTTCAATTCAATTCATTTCGAATTCGTTTTCAATTCAATTCATTTCGAATTCGTTTTCAATTCAATTCATTTCGAAATCGTTTTCAATTCAATTCATTTCGAAATCGTTTTCAATTCAATTCATTTCGAAATCGTTTTCAATTCAATTCATTTCGAATTCGTTTCCAATTCAATATAAATATGGTTCACGTCAAAATGGCGTCAATCTAATCAACACGGCTTCATAAATTTCTATTTTCAAATATTCTATTTCAAATATTTCTTTTTCAAAATAGTTGTTATTATCAAAATATTTCGTTCAACACATGACCAATCTCAATGGATGAGTACTGTCAACACATGAACCTTTATTTTATAATATTCTTTATTTTTCAAATTGGAATGAGGCCCAATCAATTACCATATAAAGTTAATTATATGGATTTTCATACAACACATGTATATAATAGCATTGAAAAATAATCAACCATCAACCAAAGTGCACTACACTGTATAAGCATCAAATATAGATATCTTACGCTTATAACAGCCTGTCAATCAATCGATCGACATATTTAATCAATCAGGATGAGTGAACTTCAAATTTCATCCCAACACCCGTGTGGGGTTTCAAACAATTAAACGCATATTTTATTTGTGCAGTTGGGCGATGTGTAAAATTTATCGACCCAATCAATGTCCTTCAAATAGGTGTACATAAACAAACCGTCTGGTTTGTAAATGAATATTTTATTTATTCACATTCACTATATTCATATTCACGTTAAAAATTATATTTTTAACGATAAAACATTTTATTTCAACACATGAATTTCTATTCAATTCATTTATTCAATAAAATGGTATTTTTATTTTTCTAACTTTTTTTAGAAAATTTCGGCGGCATAACGGCACGGTACTAGAAACGGGACGAGGCCTAGCCTTATCCCCGGTCTAGTGAAGGCCCACGCCATTCACACATCAATCAAATCAATTTCAATTCACCAAATAATTCAATTCAAACCAATAACCTAACCAACTACACAACCAAACAATTTATCAAACAAGCCATCCATGGTCTGTGGATGACGGGTGTCGGGTGCTACTAAGCACCGTCTGCATCCTAGTATATATGTATATAACTAGAAAAGAAATTGAAAGGTGAGAAATTCTCACAGATAGCTATCCAACCATCTCGACTCTTCTTTTGCAGAAGTCTTCGTCGCTCTCGCCTTTTTGTTGCTTTCGTTGCCCGTATTCTCTACATAGGTAAAAATCACATTTTTACTTCGCTATTCAATATATAAAAATCGAATTTTTACTTCGTTATTCAATATATAAAAATCGAATTTTTACTTCGATATTCAATATATAAAAATCGAATTTTTACTTCGCTATTCAACATATAAAAATCGAATTTTTACTTCGATATTCAATATATAAAAATCGAATTTTTACTTCGATATTCAATATATAAAAATCGAACTTTTACTTCGCTATATATATGAACTTTTCAATGTTAAAAATATGAACTTTTCGATGTTAAAAATATGAACTTTTCGATGTTAAAAATATGAACTTTTCGATGTTAAAAATATGAACTTTTCAACCTTACAAATATGAACTTTTCAATGTTAAAAATATGAACTTTTCGATGTTAAAAATATGAACTTTTCGATGTTAAAAATGATTAAAGATCATAGCCTCATACAAGTAAAAATAAAATCAAAAACAAAATCAGGAAGCTCACGGTGTTATCGGAGGAGAGAAGGAGGATTTTGTGCGCTCGCCGGAGGTCGGGGGGTCTGGGGTCCTCGCGCAGGTGGTGGCGCCGATCTGGTGTCGGGTGGCGGGCCCTGGTGCTCTGGCAGTGGCGGATGGATCCGGGATTAGGGCACATGGGTTTTGCGTTTAAAAGAGGAAGGAGGAGAGAGAAGAGAAGAGGTCGGAGCTGGGAGGGCGTTGGTGGCAGGGGGAGGTCGGCGCTGGCCGCGACGGGCGGTGGAGGAGCGCGCGCGTGATAGTGGCGACGGGTTTTCTTTATTTTATTTATTTATTTATTTGATCGAACTGAAAGAGAGAGGAGGGGTGAAGGTATAGTGGTGTTTATTTAATTAATTTATTTTTTTATATTTATATTATTTTTTTATTTTGCCAAAAAGTTGACTTTCACACACGACCTCGAAACGAGGCCCACCGCCTGTCGTCTACAGCGTTTTACCCCCATTCCGAACACAATGGGATATGTATCGCAGGCTGGTTCGATCGTTTGAATCAGTTTCCGTTGAATTAACATTTAAATCACTATTTTGAATTTTAAACGTACATTTCAAATTACCGGGGTCACATACTAACTCTAAAAATTCCAGAAAAATATTTTCTAGCTTCGTATTGACGATACGGTCCTAACAAAACTAGTTTCGTCGAATTCCGAGACCGTTTGAAAAATGGCCAATTTCCAGTCGATTAAAATCAACTGAAAATGGTCAATCGCGTTTTCCTTTGCCACGCTCACATATTGATTCGGAAAATTATGAAATTCGGAATCTAGCAATAACTTTACATCATGGACCCAACAAAAGTGGTTTCGTCGAAATCCGAGGTCGTTTGCAAAATGTCCATTTTTAAGGGCCTGAATTCCATAGCGACTATTCAGAATTTTCAACTGAACATATCTTTTGATTCCCGCTATGAAATCTCGATTTCTCGGATTCGTTGGAAAGATATTATCAATTAGATCCTAATGTTTTTGGTTTCACTAAAATCCGGATTGTTTTGCACCCGGTATGTTCAATTGATGTTTGAAATCGAATTATCGAACTACCACGCCATTTTCAATTCTATATATAATTATATATAAATATTTATATTCTAACGACGACGTATATAAATATATACGTCGAATTCAATTCAAAATAAATTTCTCGTCGATATTATTTAAAATAATTCATTTTAAATAATCAAAATTTGCTAAAATTGCCAAAATAAAAATTTTAAACTGGCCCAGATTTTCGGGTTATTACATAGACCGATGCCTCAATCGCACATCCCCTAATGTGCACCGAGTTCCATTCCAAGGCGATACAAGAAACTCGGAACTCGGTTGAGTGCTTTTCCCTATTTGTACAGGCCCGTCTTTAAAGAGCCTCTACAGATATACCTAGGGTATGTTTTCATGGTGGCTATGGCAACACCTTGGCCCCTCCCTCAAGTAGTAAAAACTAATAGAGCTAAGCAACTTCCACTACACAAACAATCTAAACACCCATATGGCATCTCCACTCAACCCCTTACCCCGATAGTAAAGGGTGAAATGGTATCTTGGGTTTAGCTCGGGTCTTTCCACATCCCAATGGTTGCCGATGATGGGTGTCTGACGGTCCACTATCCTTGTTGGCCCTGACCCTCTGCCTCCTCGTGTGGAAACCACCACACCACCCTTGTGTCACCTCGTCACAGCATTCTAACTACATAGCTACATCTGCAATCAAGGCCCACCCACCTAGTAGTTACGCGCAGACCCAACCTCTACGGACAGAGCCTAAGACATCTACCACCGCACAGAGGACTACTAGGAGCACCTTACGTAGCTTGGGAAGCCGCGTGCTTCCCTTTCCAGTCCTTCGGAGTCGTTAGAACAATCAGACGAACGTGCGCTCTTCCTCGTGCCTTATAACACCACGATGATCTACCCTGTTGGGTTATTCACCCTCAAACGTGCGGACTGGTTCAAGCGCCTCACTTTAATATGTTATTAGACCCTATGTCTAAACATTCTTTTACGCGCTTGTCTCACCTCATCAGGTTTCCAGTTAACTTTGTTATTCCAATTCATATTGAATTCTTGTTCAAATTACCAAGTTTCTCTTGCTTATTAACTTCAGTCATACAACTTAATCCATTCAAGTTTATTAATAAGCCCACAACATGTTATTCTCTAGATTGTGGCCCAAGGTCTGTAATCCACAATCTCTTTTATATTTTCTTGTTGGTTTCATCATTACAATAGCATGTTTTACTTAATATGTAACTGAGTATGTCCAATTCACATGTTTTCTAACTAACATTTCACTTACCATTTATGATTAAATATAACTTATTTTATTTCATAAGTTTTCCTCATTCTTTCTCATTTAATCATAATTCCATTTTACATTGTCAGTACAACTTATCGTTGTTTAATTATTAACTTAGTTCTATTAACTAAGGCCCATTAATAATTTTCTCTACCCGTTTATTATAACCTTTGTTATAATTTCCCCTTGTCCCTAGAACTAACCTAAAAATTCTTATCAACGGGTTTCTGTAACACCCTGCATTTTTAATATAATTAAAATTCGTAAAAATATATGTGTATATGCATAGATAGGTAAATAATGGTGATGTACAATGAGAATTAATTAATACATGGAAGAGAAGGAAAAATTAATTCGATAACAGAGTACGTAACAGAGAAGATAATAAAATAAGGATAATTAATTTAAATATCAGGAATTAAGTAAAATGGACATCACAATTGTGTTTATCTCGAAATTCTGCTTGGAATAGCGTAAGTTTTTGAAAATCGGACTTTGTATGAAAGAGTTATGGCCTGCGAAAGATTCAACAAAAATTTAGAATTTACATTGGAAAATACCCAGGCAGGTCGACCTACCCAGGGAGGTCGACCTGGGGGTCGACCTACCCAGGGAGGTCAACCTAGGGGTCGACCTTAGTGTCGACCTCCCCCTGATTTATCCAGATCTGAGGAATGACGATTTTTGATGTGCTGGACGGACCAGATGGCTTCTAGGTTGAACTAATGGCTCTAAAACACTCTCTACACCTATAAAATAGTGCCTATACCTAACCTAATTCATAAACAATTCCTTCTGACGCCTCCATGCCACCAAACTTCAACCAAACATGGCCGCTGCCCCAGAACCCTAAACTAAATTGCAAGTTCTTCACCAACTTTGGAGTTTAATCAAGTCAAGAAGCAAAATTATTCCTCAACGATTCAAGCTCTTCACCGACAATCAAATAAGAAGATTAAATCAGCGTTCTACATCAATGACAAATCGTTTATTTTCTCTAATCTAGTCAAGGTGAGTGGAATTATAACAAATTTGTTGTATAGTAGTATTATTATTATTATCGTTCATCATTCCCCAATTATTAATTTAATTCAAGATTCATGTTATAATAATTGTTCCTTTTATCCTCCTTCCCTTTTTGTTTTTGGATCTAGGTTATCTCGAACCTAGACCAAAATCTTATTATGCATACGTGCGGTTGGAATATGGAAATGTTGGGCATAATCTATTTTATGCAATCGAGAGATATAATCTGTAATCTGGGGTTTGTGGCATAATAATTGTTGTTGCAAATATTGGGCATAATTTATTTTATTCAATCGAGGAATATAATCTGCAATTTGTGATTGTGGCATAAAAATTATTATTGCAAATATTGGGGAAAATTGGCAAATTGTATATAGGGATTATTTAATGAAGTAAAGTTTGAATTGATAATTTTGAGGCGCAATTCATAATGAATCTTTGGGTATGATTTGGGAACATGAATCTATGGTGAATAGCGCATAATTATGAATTATGGCTTATGATGTTAACAGGAAATTGTGTAAATTTAATTTGAATTAGTGAATATGGAATGTAATTGGAAAATTTGAATGATAGGTATAGCCTATTAACGGGATTATGAACATGAACATGCATGCAAATTTATAATTGGCCTATGACACCTAGAATAGACATGAATTGTAATTAAGTTGAATTTAGAACACATGACATGAATTTGGGGTTTGGGTGAAAGGCGATTGTTAATGAACGCCTATGACATGAGCTTAGGCGCATTTATGGTGTATGACTGCCCGGAACCGTCCGGTAAATCCAGCAACCACAAGCGGACGTCTAATGTGAGAGGTCAATGGCAAGAACTAGAGGCGTAACGGTTTACGACACGAGCTTAGGCACGTTTGTGTTGTAAGACTTCCCGGAACCGCCCGACAAATCCAGCAGCCACGAACAGACTTCTAATGTGAGAGGTCATACATCGTTATGGCATAATAAATTAAGAAACACTAACCATAATAAGACATGTGTGTGACATGAGTGTGGTTAGAGGGTTAAATGGGACACGGGTGACATGTGAAACAAAAATTTAGATATGCTTAACCAAATGGGACCAGTAACGGTATCATAAATTAGTTGAATTGGGTAAAGTTTAAGTAACCGGTTAAGTAAATGGAAGGGTTAAGTCAAATCTAAAATTAATGACAAGAAATGGGGAATTATAAATAACCTATTACGAATAAACTTGAATAAGGCAAGAAAGGATAATAGGTGTAAATTATAACTTATGGGACAAGATAAGTTATAGGAAACGATAAGGAAGATGGTATAACACTTAACCAATTTGACATGATATAAGGGTAGGTTAAGTCAACATGAACTGATAGATAACACTTACCCAACTTGATATGACGCGTGAGTTGAATTAAATACCTGATTGGGGGTTAAGTCAACTTGGAGACATAGGCAAACTTAACCAATATAACAGTATCAAAGAAAGGACAATTGGGGAATGATAAGATTAAATAATAGATAAGCTTATCCTAGGGATAACAAATGAATATGACTTAAGATGTAGTACAAGACTCGAAAGGTGATGACTTATACAATGAAATAAGTTAATCTAAGCTGGAAATGTGAGAAAACACCTGTATGCTATCATTTGATAAAGAAAACTTAAGTCATGCTTGAATTCATTTGTAAACCATAGTTAAAAGGAAATAAGTAACAAACCTTAGTTAAATAAAACTAAGTAACAAAAATTAAGTATCAAACCTTGGTTAAGAGAACCAAGTAATAAACCTTAGTTAAGAGGACTAAGTAAATAACGAGAAAGAGAACTAAGTAGTAAACCTTAGTTAAGAGAACTAAGTTGTAAACCTTAGTTAAGAAAACGAACGATTAAGTGAACTAAGTAGTGAACCTTAGTTAGGAGGACTAAGTAGTAAACCCTAGTTAAGAAAGCTAACGATTCAGGAAACTAAGTAGTAAACCTTAGTTAAGAGAGCTAAGCAGTAAACCTTAGTCAAGAAAGCCAAGTAGAACACGAGGAGGAGCGAACGTCCATCTGATCATGAACAAGGCTCCAACGAACGGGGTTACGAAGCAAGCAGCTTCGAGGGAACGTGAGGGTACTCTTGGTATCCCTATGTGAGGTTGCAGATGATCCTCCTGGGCTCACAAAAGTTAAGGTCTGCGTTAGAAGAGCCAAGGGTATGCCTTGGTTGCAATATAAGCAAGCTAAAGACTAGGATAGACATGCATGAGGTGGAGATATCTTGTTTAGCCCTGTGATAGCACGTCATCGTCTATCTACCATCTTGAGTCAATCGAGTACGTAAAGCGGAAATGCGGGGAACTCCAACTGACCATATACTTGATATCTTGTTATGGGTGAGGTTTGGCCAATATGTTTGTGGGGCATAGGGGGCATTCTAATAGTTCTCATTCTTGATTTTCTTGGGTTCCTTTCATTAGTTGAGGGAGGTGTCAAGTGGGACCATAGCCACACACAGATAAAAATAGACCTTAGCATCTGCATCGGCAGATAACTTAAAGCTCCCGACCGAGTTCTGTGTTTCTTGATTAGCCCTGCCGTAGGACTCTGGCTGCACATACAGAGGACGTGTGCAACTAGACACTGATAACTATTCACGACTCGTACGTGGGGAAAGTCTAGGAACATATATCACTCTAGGTAGTGTGTCATAGACTAGGGGGCATCGTTCGACAGGTATCTTAATCCCTAGTTGGACCTAGGTCGCGTAAACCCTGAATCCGAGAAGCGTTCAATAGGTAGCATAAACCATAGTGTTCGGGGCTAGCGTAAACCCTAGTTGGATCTAGGAAGCGCTCGATAGTAAACCTTAGATTTGACCTAGAAGATACCCGGAATCTAGCAAGATCGAGAGTGGCAGTTCAAACGATTTCGAGAGTGGTGGCACTACACTAAAGTAATGTAGATTTACATGATGAAGCTCGTATAACATACGGCAAGGGACTGTATATATACATGGAAAGGATTTGACGAGTTGGGGGTATCTACATATATGTTGTATTAGGTTAACCTACTAGTGGGACATGAGTATAACTTAAAGAGCTGACATTTTTAACAACCTAATAACCAAGAAAATGTAACTGAACGGTATATGTAGGATTATACAGAAGTTTATTCTAAGTCCACTCACACATAACATATGTTCTGACCCCTTCCTCATTACATACTTCCAAGTTAGGTTCATTACAGAGATGGTATAGCTTTGGATACTGGTTTAGTAGTATTGTTAATAAGGTAAAGCAATATTTGAATATTATACTTTATTTCCTTCCACTGTGAGATGCTTTACGAGTTCTGACATGTTTCGTTATCTCTGTCTTTTTCCGCAGGATACCAGAGCACCCAACTCGGGTTTCGATAGATTGGATTTTTGAAAAAAATTCGGTCTGTCGGAATCCAGTTTGTCACATCTGGTATCAGAGCTTCGGTTTAGTGATCTTAGGGAGATAATGAGTGAATGTATTTGTATTTTCTAAAATATAAATATAATATATATATATAAACCTAAATCCATATAGTAGCCCACTAGACATAAAAAGAGTTGGGATATCTAGTTTGTACACTCAAGGAATGAACATAGGAACCATTAGGTGGTTGGTTAAGTGTACAATATGAATTGAAGCTAGAGAAAGACAATATCCCATAGGATGGAAACTGAAATATTAGTATTTCAGAGTAGTGAGTTTAGAAGTGTAACCTTAGAAACTAGAAAAGTTTGAAAAATGAAAAAATGGATCAGGAATCTATATAGTCGAGAGAATTGAATCGCGAAAGTGCCTAGGAAAAGCCTAGTTAGTTGACGACCCGCTTTGAGTCTAACCCAATAATAAACTTTAGAAATTTTTGTTGGGTGAACAAAATAAGCGGTAGAGTGTAGGAATAGAATAGATGGCTGCACCTTATAGCAAGTAGTTAAATTAACAATTGTAAATAGGAAAATGTAACCTCGATAGTTGTCCTTGTCTACTCCAGTTTCGTGATTTGAAGAAAATGTTTTGCATTTTATTTTGTGACATGTTTTTTTTAGGGTTTGGCAAAAGCAAGTTTTTGAAAAGAATAAAAGTTTTACCACTTTTAGTTTTTGGAAGGAGAACGTAATAAAATGAAAGAAGGCCAAACAATGTTTTTAAAATGGAGTAGTTAAGGAATAAGGCCTAGAAAGGAGGAGATAAAGTTAAAGCTATTAGAACAAACTGGAGATTGGTTGAGTTGAGTAATTCTCGGAGTGCTAATCCGATGTTGATTTTGGTCTTCGGGGTTGATACTTAGGGAATTATTTTCATGCCAATTTACAGCCACGGATTAGATAATATTGAACTAATGGAAAATTTCCCGTAGAATGCATAAGCATTTTGAAACCTAGGTTTGTTGCTTGAGAAAAAGTAAAAGGATTGTTGCTTGAAAAAGAAGTATAGGCTTGTAACAACCCGAAAATCTAGACCAGTTTAAAATTTTTATTTTGGCAATTTTAACGGATTTTGATTATTTAAAATGAATTATTTTAAATAATATCGACGAGAAATTTATTTTGAATGGAATTAGAACGTATATATTATATACATCGTCGTTAGAATATAAATAATTATATATAATTATAAAAGGAATTGAAAATGGCACGGTAGTTCGATAATTCGATTTCAAACTTCAAATGAATGTACCAGGTGCAAAATAAACCGGATTTTAGTGAAACCAAAAATAATAGGATCTAATTGTGACTATCTTTCCAACGAATCCAAAAAATTGAAATTTCATAGCGGGAATCAAAAGATATGTCCAGTTGAAAATTCTGAATAGTCGCTATGGAATTCAGGCCCTTAAAAATGGAAATTTTGCAAATGACCTCGGATTTCGATAAAACCACTTTTGTTGGATCCGTGATGTAAAGTTATTGCTAGATTCCAAACTTCATAATTTTTCGAATCAATATGTGAGCGTGGCAAAAGAAAACGCATTTGACCAGTTTTAGTTGATTTTAATCGACTGGAAAATGTCCATTTTTCAAACGGTGTCAGAATTCGACGAAACTAGTTTTGTTAGGACCATATCGTCAATACGAACTTAGAAATAATTTTTCTGTAATTTTTCGAGTCCGTATGTGACCCCGGTAAATTGAAATGTGCGTTTAAATTGAATATATAAAGAATTATACTTTAAATTCAACGGAAACTGATTCAAACAGTCGAATTGACCTACGATACATATCCCATTGTGTTTGGAAGGGGGTAAATCACTGGGGGCGACAGTCGGTGGGTTCGATTTCGAGTCCAAATTTTAAAGTTGCTTTTTAGAGAATAAAATATTAAATAAACAAATTATAATATAAAACTTCCTCCCTACCCCCCCCCCCTTCATTTCAGTCAACGACGATTTAGGAGAATAAAAAAAAAGAAACATAGACGATCGAAATCGCGACGCGCTCCCCCTCCTCCGCCTGCGCGCCGTCGCGGGTCCCTTCCCTCCACAGGCGATCGCCGTTCGTCAGTATTCCCAGCCTCCGCCCCCTCTCCGATCTGTCTGTCTTGGCCCCCTCGACCGCGAACCCTAGCCCTCTGAAGCCCTAGCCGACCACCCAACTGCCACCACGCCACCCACCGGAGGAGCGCCGCCACCTAAAGGGACCCCGTCACCTGCAGCCACTCTAACGCAGCCCTCCGACTCCAATTCGACGAAAAGGTGAGTTTTTAACTGATTTTTAATTAGTATAATAACTAATTTTTGATATGTGAAAAAAAAGACTAATTTTTTTGATAATATAAAAAGGAGAAAAGATTATATGTATAGCGACAATTTTTATATATATGAGTTGTGACAAAGATTAGATTTTTAATATAGTAAACACGTGATTTATATATATTGAATAACATAGTAAAAATTCGATTTTTATATATTGAATAGCATAATAAAAATTCGATTTTTATATATTGAATAACATAGTAAAAATTCGATTTTTATATATTGAATAGCATGGTAAAAATTCGATTTTTATATATTGAATAACATAGTAAAAATTCGATTTTTATATATTGAATAGCATAGTAAAAATTCGATTTTTATATATTGAATAGCATAGTAAAAATTCGATTTTTATATATTGAATAGCATAGTAAAAATTCGATTTTTATATATTGAATAGCGAAGTAAAAATTCAATTTTTATATATTGAATAGCGAAGTAAAAATTCGATTTTTATATGTTGAATAGCAAAATAAAAATTCGATTTTTATATCTTGAATAGCATAGTAAAAATTCGATTTTTATATATTGAATAGCGAAGTAAAAATTCGATTTTAATATATTGAATAGCAAAGTAAAAATTCGATTTTTATATATTGAATAGCGAAGTGAAAATGTGATTTTTATATATTTAGTGAATACGGGCAACGAAATAGACAAAAGCAAAGCACGGTGAAGATTTCCTACCCATGAAGAATTGCATCATTCAGTTTAGCAAAAGGGTGAGAATTTCTCACTCTTCAATTTCTTTTCTAGTTATATATATATACTAGGATGCAGACGGTGTTTAGTAGCACCCGACACAATCGTCCACAGACCATGGACTTGTTTGTTTGGTTGTGTAGCTGGTTAGATTATTTGGTTTTAATTGAATTGTTTGGTGAAATGAATGGATTTGATTGATGTGTTAATGGCGTGGGCCTTCACAAGACCGGGGATAAGGCTAGGCCTTGTCCTGTTTTTAGTATCGTGCCGTTATGCCGCCGAAATTTTCTAAAATATGTTAGAGAAATAAAAATATCATTTTATTGAATAAATGAACCGAATAGAATATTCAAAGTTTGAATAAAATATTTTGGTCGTTAAAAATATAATTTTTAACATGAAAGTGAATAAATAAATATCTATAAACAAATCGGCCGATTTGTTTATATACACTGATTTGACTGATATTGATTGGGTCGATAAATTTTACACATCGCCCAACTCCACAAATAAAATCTTTGTTTGATTGTTTGAAACCCCACACGGGTATTGGGATAAATACGACATACACTAATCCCAATAACTAGTTGTATGTCGATCGATTGATTGACAGGCTGTTATAAGCGTTAGATATCTATATTTGATGCTTATACAGTGTGCACTTTGGATGATGGTTGATTATTTATCGTTGCTATTAAATGCATGTGTGGTATGGAATCCATATAGTTAACGCTATATGGTAATTGGTTGGGCCTCATTCCAATTTGAAAAATAAATAATATTATAAAATAAAGGTTCATGTGTTGACCGTACTCATCCGTTGAGATTAGTCATGTGTTGAACGAAATATTTTAATAATAAAATTTACATCTTTATCAATAAAAAAATAAATAAAGGTTCATGTGTTGACAGTACTCATCCATTGAGATTAGTCATGTGTTGAACGAAATATTTTAAAAATAGAAATATTTGAAATAGAAATATTTGAAAAGGAAATATTTGAAAAAGAAATATTTGAAATAGAATATTAGAAAATAGAAATATATGAAGCCGTGTTGATTAGATTGACGCCATTTTGACGTGAACGATATTTATATCGATTTTATTCATTTTAAAATGAATATTGAAAAGAGATTTCGAAATCGAATATTTTGAAATGAAATTTGAATTAAATGGAATAGAAAACGAATTTGATTTGAATGGAATAGAAAATGAATTTGATTTCAATTGAATATATAACGAATTTGATTTCAATTGAATATATAACGAATTTGATTTCAATTTAATATACAACAAATTTAATTTGAATGGAATAGAAAACGAATTTGATTCGAATTGAACAGAAAACGAATTGAATTCGAATTGAATAGAAAACGAATTGAATTCGAATTGAAAAGAAAACGAATTCGAATAGAATCGAATTGAAAAGAAAATGAATTCGAATCTAATTAAAATCGATTTGAATTGAAATCAAATAGAAATGAAAGTAAAAAGGATTCATAATAGAAAATTCAATTTTGATTTGAATTTGAAATGGAGGTTGAAATTGTTTTTGAAACGAATTTAAAACTATTTATAAAATTCGTTTTAAATAGAAATCGAAGAAATATATATTATATATATTATATATATTATATATATTATATAATGGCCTGAATAGTACGCGCCGCGCCACGGCAGTTCGTAAATTTCGACCATTGACTTCGAATGGACATTACGGGAGATCCGACCGTCGGATTCTCCTAAAACCGAAACCGTTGGGTTCGTATCAAAAAGAGCTTTCTAACGAATATTAGAAATTTGAAATCTAACGGTTGGATTTGGAGATACGTCCAAATCAAATTTGAAAAAGGTCGGTGTAAGTGCAGTTCGATGGCCGTTGATGGAAATCGACTGTACGAGCCTTGATAAAATTATTAAAAATAGTAATAATTAGTGTAAAATCATAAGAAATGATTTGGGAAAAATTGGGATGAAAAACTCCAGATTTGGAAAAATAAAAATAGTTTTTTATCGAAATGAACTAGTTTTGAACTAAAATTAAAACCCATTTATTTTTAAATAAATAAATTGGATTTGAAATGGGTTTAAATAGAATTGATTCATGGGTTTATCGTGAACTGTGTTTTAAATAACACTAGTTCTTTAACCCGATAATAAATAGAATGTGATTTGGGTTTATCGTGAACTGTGTTTTAAATGACACTAGTTCTTTAACGCGGAATAAAAAGAGTTTTAATGAATCTTCAATTAAATTGAAATGTGGATTGATAATTTAAATTATCAACTTTAGAAAATGAGCGAGAATGGAGTATCAACAGTTTTTCTCCAAAGCGATAGTTAAATCTTTAATCAGAGTTGAACGTGAAATGGTAATTAATTTTACCGATAACACTTTGGTGTTAAATATGGAGTATTACCAGTTTTGCTTCATGGGATGAATAGGTTGGGATTGGGAAATAAATTAAATAATTACTTCGGTATGGATCGCTAATCTCGACTAGTTTGGAAAACCATAATTTGGTTTGAAATGACATCCAAAGGAAGATTAAAGGATAAATTTTAAAGAATTTATCTTGGATAAAATTAATGGGAACCTTTCCCTAAGAATTGAAATTTAGAAACTAGCTGAAGGTTAGTTAAGAAGAATGGTTTCTTGGATATTGATCTGATGTTGGTTTCGGCCTTCGGGGTTAATATTTGGGGAATTGCTCTCTTACTGATTTACGGTTAGTAACTAATGAATTGGAATGAGGCGTATGTTGTGTTTCTGTAACATTTATTTTTAATATACGCGGGTTGTTCGGAAAGGCCGGGTTTATACCCATTCTGAATAACCGATTCGACAATATGTCGAAGATGAAGACGGTGGTTGAAGACCGGAAGTCTTCACATCGTTTGGATAATTACTGACGATCCTGATTGGGCTGTACAACCAAGAGGATGGAAATAGTTGGTGGTCGTCCAGACGTACTTGGAGATGGATGGATATGCGAGGAAAGTACCTCCGGTTTCGTTCAGACCTAGAACGGACTTGTAAATGGATGGTGTGTCTGACATTGTATTCCTTTATATTGTATTCGTTGATCTCTGCTAAATATACATATGTTTGGCGGCGGGGAATTTATTCTCTTGCTTAACGCCCTTCTCTGAGACATACGAGCTCATAGGTTATATATTGGCATAAATCAGTGGTAAGATATGGATTGATAGTGTGGCATGCTGAGATGCAGTGATCCAGACTTTTGCTGAAAAGCAAAGTTTGATGGATGATGATCAAAGCGCAGCTTTAATATAGCATGGCTTTGTGTATAGCGTTGATCCGCGAGCCTCACACCCCGGTATGGTGGTAAACTGGTGGTTTGATCAGTATGCTTTTTAGTGGATGGGAACCTTAGTGGTGTCGTGGATTCGGTCGACCAAGATGAGCCTAGTGCTCATGGATATATAGAGTAGGCTGTTTTTTCTATCGCTGGGACGTAAGCCACGGTGGTACTCTGGTACAAAATGTGCGGATGTGCAGACGGTGTTTTCTCTTGTTGGGACGTAAGCCGTGGGGAATTGTATTACGCGATCGATATTTCGAATCAGGAGCCGCCATGATGGAAATCCAATTTCCGATACATGTATTTCGGTTTTATTTGTAGAGCCTAGTATGGCGACATAGTGGGATGGGGCGCTTATGCCGTCTTTGATTGATACTTATGATTTGAAGATATTTTATACAATATGCACTTATAAAAAGTATCAAATGATTTGTTTTAAACGTATCAAGCATTCTTGGCTATTATAAGGTAAAAACCCTATCCTCCGGCTTGCATTGCATTGTGTGATAGGACCTGGGTCTTATAATAGCTTCATTTTTCTTTATTTAGCATTGCGCTGTTGTTTTATGCACTGGTGTTCTTGGGAGGAAACCCGTTCCGTGTTATGTGGCGTGGTCCCTTGATTTACCTAACTTTAAAAATAAAGATTAATAACTGTTTTAGTTCTCACACCAGTCACATGACTGACCTGGAGTTTATTGTTTTAACCTAAACTCTGGGTGCCCCTATTTTCGACATGGGCAGCTAGTAGTTTTGGTTTTGCAGATTTATATTCACAGGATCCTGATTTATAGCTGGAACGATATCCGGAAAGCTTTGTATCCGTATATCTCCTTCAGTTGTGTATCGTATTATTTTCCGCTGCTATGTATTTAAATGTAATTTAAATCTCTGATATTTCTATGTAATATTCATTCATACACTGTATGTTCTTGTATCTGATGGAATTGTTGTAATAACAGTGAAATGTTATTTTGTCTGCATTCTGATTTGTCTTGTCCTCATAGTAATTCGTTCTTTCTCATCTCTTCGGAGACTGGGGAAGTTTCAGGTCGCTTCATTTGGTATCAGAGCTTTGGTTTACAAAGCTCAGAGAACAAGGCACCTTAGAACCAAACGAAAGAATTCATCAGAGATTAGTAATATCCAATAAGAATGACTCGTTAGAGATGGGATCAGTAGTATCCTAGAACGAGTCAAAAGAGTGTTATTTTTAAAATAAACATTTAAACAAACTTTGTTTTGAAATTTTAAACCATTTATACGTATTTGAATATTTGTTTTATATTGAATTTGGACAATCCAATATATAAAGATTTTGCTTGTACGCCTTGCAAACGTGTATTCGAAGTTTTAATATATTGAATAGATATAGAATCACACTCTAGTCGCCCGGAGATGATACTGATGATTGAGATCTCATCATCAATGTTTATGTTCGAGTTTCGAAAGTGAGATATTTATATATTTCCAATCGACTGGTGTGAGAACCAAACTAGATAGGTTTATTGTTGTGGTTTGGCATCAAAAACATGATTTTTAGTATATATATATATATATATATATATATATAAAATGATACCTTTGAAAGTTAACCAACACATTGATTGCTAGCTGTGATGATTATTAATTCAACTAATAGAAATACTGGAAAGATATATAAAGCATAAATCAAGATATTTGTTAATGAAAAGTAATGCAAACTCTCTTGATAAAATTCTCAAAATATAATGTAGGAGATGGTTCTCTATGGCTTATCTAACGCTGACTTCAGTATCACTCCGAAACAAACAAGGAGGGCCCACCAGAAAAAGAAAGGAAGTTGAACTTAGGAACATTCGTGGGTGTTTATTGTCGTATATGCAGAGAAGAAGGGCATTATGCGGTTTGGTGCCCTGAGAGAAAGAAAATCAAGGAGAAAGAGATAAGAATGGACATAGTTTGTTTTAAGTGCAAAGAAACGGGACATTTTGTGGATAAGTGTCCAAACATTAAGAAAAAATCCAGAAAATTAGGAAAAGAAAAGAAGTGCTTCCGATGCAAAGATATAGGGCATCTAGCCCGAAATTGCCCGTTAAAGAAGGGTGATAAGAAATCCAAAGGAAAGGAGATATCTACTTTGGAAATTATGCAAGGAGGAGGCACGACTTCCTAGAAAGTTCGGTTTTAATGTAATGAACTAGCATTTTGGATATATGTATGGATGTGTATGATGCTTGTATGAACGTAAGTTTGCTTTTGTTTTAAAAATGTATCGATATTGTATAATATAGCTAGTGTAAGAAGAATGTTGAACTAAGGCGAATTTAGCATCGCATATTAAAATGTTTTGAAATTTGATTGAAATTGCATGCATATACTTGTACTTACATTGAACAGATCATAGCAAGGAGGCTATAGCAGAGAATAAAATTTGTTTGCCCGACAAATAGGTACATGTTTACTATAATTTACCGTTTTGTTTGGAAGGGGGGTAAAACGCTAGGGACGACAGTCGATGGGTTCGATTTCGAGTCTGAATTTTAAAGTTGCTTTTTAGAGAATAAAATATTAAATAAATAAACTATTATATAAAACTTCCTCCCTACCCCCCCTTCATTTCAGTCAACGACGATTTAGGAGAATAAAAAAAACACAGAAGATCGAAATCGCGACGCGCTCCCCCTTATCCGCCTGCGCGCCGTCGCGGGTCCCTTCCCTCCACAGGCGATCGCCGTTCGCCAGTATTCCCAGCCTCCGCCCCGTCTCCGATCTGTCTGTCTTGGCCCCCTCGACCGCGAACCCTAGCCCTCTGAAGCCCTAGCCGACCACCCAGCTGCCACCACGCCACCCACCGGAGGAGCGCCGCCACCTAAAGGGACCCCGTCACCTGCAGCCACTCCAACGCAGCCCTCCGACTCCAATTCGACGAAAAGGTGAGTTTTTAACTGATTTTTAATTAGTATAACAACTGATTTTTGATATGTGTAACAAAAGACTAATTTTTTTGATAATATAAAAAGGAGAAAAGATTATATGTATAGCGACAATTTTTATATATATGAGTTGCGACAAACATTAGATTTTTAATATAGTAAAGACGTGATTTTTGTATATTGAATAACATAGTAAAAATTCGATTTTTGTATATTGAATAGCATAGTAAAAATTCGATTTTTATATATTGAATAACATAGTAAAAATTCGATTTTTGTATATTGAATAGCATAGTAAAAATTCGATTTTTATATATTGAATAGCATAGTAAAAATTAGATTTTTATATATTGAATAGCGTAGTAAAAATTCGATTTTTATATATTGAATAGCATAGTAAAAATTCGATTTTTATATATTGAATAGCATAGTAAAAATTCGATTTTTATATATTGAATAACGAAGTAAAAATTCGATTTTTATATATTGAATAGCAAAGTAAAAATTCGATTTTTATATATTGAATAGCGAAGTGAAAATGTGATTTTTATATAGGTAGTGAATACGGGCAACGAAATAGACAAAAGCAAAGCACGGTGAAGATTTCCTACCCATGAAGAATTGCGTCATTCAGTTTAGCGAAAGGGTGAGAATTTCTCACTCTTCAATTTCTTTTCTAGTTATATATATATACTAGGATGCAGACCGTGTTTAGTAGCGCCCGACACAATCGTCCACGGACCATGGACTTGTTTGTTTGGTTGTGTAGTTGGTTAGATTATTTGGTTTGAATTGTGTTGTTTGGTGAAATGAATGGATTTGATTGATGTGTGAATGGCGTGGGCCTTCACTAGACCAGGGATAAGGCTAGGCCTTGTCCAGTTTTTAGTATCGTGCCGTTATGCCGCCGAAATTTTCTAAAATATGTTAGAGAAATAAAAATATCATTTTATTGAATAAATGAACCGAATAGAATATTCATAGTTTGAATAAAATATTTTGGTCGTTAAAAATATAATTTTTAACGTGAAAGTGAATAAATAAATATCTATAAACAAATCGGCCGATTTGTTTATATACACTGATTTGACTGATATTGATTGGGTCGATAAATTTTACACATCGCCCAACTGCACAAATAAAATCTATGTTTGATTGTTTGAAACCTCACACGGGTATTGGGATAAATACGACATACACTAATCCCAATAATTAGTTGTATGTCGATCGATTGATTGACAGGCTGTTATAAGCGTTAGATATCTATATTTGATGCTTATACAGTGTAGTGCACTTTGGATTATGGTTGATTATTTATCGTTGCTATTATATGCATGTGTGGTATGGAATCCATATAGTTAACGCTATATGGTAATTGGTTGGGCCTCATTCCAATTTGAAAAATAAAGAATATTATAAAATAATGGTTCATGTGTTGACCGTACTCATCCGTTGAGATTAGTCATGTGTTGAACGAAATATTTTAATAATAAAATTACATCTTTATCAATAAAAAAAATAAAGGTTCATGTGTTGACATTACTCATCCGTTGAGATTAGTAATGTGTTGAACGAAATATTTTAAAAATAGAAATAATTGAAATAGAAATATTTGAAAAGGAAATAATTGAACAAGAAACATTTGAAATAGAATATTAGAAAATAGAAATATATGAAGCCGTGTTGATTAGATTGACGCCATTTTGACGTGAACGATATTTATATCGATTTTATTCATTTTAAAATGAATATTGAAAAGAGATTTCGAAATCGAATATTTCGAAGTGAAATTTGAATTAAATGGAATAGAAAATGAATTTGATTTGAATGGAATAGAAAACGAATTTGATTTCAATTGAATATATAACAAATTTGATTTCAATTGAATATATAATGAATTTGATTTCAATTGAATATACAACGAATTTAATTTGTATGGAATAGAAAACGAATTAGATTCGAATTGAATAGAAAACGAATTGAATTCGAATTGAATAGAAAACGAATTGAATTCGAATTGAAAAGAAAACGAATTCGAATAGAATCGAATTGAAAAAAACGAATTCGAATAGAATCGAATTGAAAAGAAAATGAATTCGAATCGAATTAAAATCGATTTGAATTGAAATCAAATAGAAATGAAAGTAAAAAGGATTCATAATAGAAAATTCAATTTTGATTTGAATTTGAAATGGAGGTTGAAATTGTTTTTGAAACGATTTTAAAACTATTTATAAAATTCGTTTTAAATAGAAATCGACGAAATATATAATATATATATATAATACAATGGCCTGAATAGAACGCGCCGCGCCACGGCAGTTCGTAAATTTCGACCATTGACTTCGAATGGACATTACGGGAGATCCGACCGTCGTATTCTCCTAAAACCGGAACCGTTGGGTTCGTATCGAAAAGAGCTTTCTAAAGAATATTAGAAATTTGAAATCTAACGGTTGGATTTGGAGATACGTCCAAATCAAATTCGAAAAAGGTTGGTGTAAGTGCAGTTCGATGGCCGTTGATGGAAATCGACTGTACGGGCCTTGATAAAATTATTAAAAATAGTAATAATTAGTGTAAAATCATAAGAAATGATTTGGGAAAAATTGGGATGAAAAACTCCATATTTGGAAAAAAAAATAGATTTTTATCGAAATGAACTAGTTTTGAACTAAAATTAAAACCAATTTATTTTTAAATAAATAAATTGGATTTGAAATGGGTTTAAATAGAATTGATTCATGGATTTATCATGAACAGTGTTTTAAATAACACTAGTTCTTTAACCCGATAATAAATAGAATGTGATTTGGGTTTATCGTGAACTGTGTTTTAAATGACACTAGTTCTTTAACGCAGTAAAAAAAGAGTTTTATTGAATCTTCAATTAAATTGAAATGTGGATTGATAATTTAAATTATCAACTTTAGAAAATGAGCGAGAATGGAGTATCACCAGTTTTGCTCCAAAGCGATAGTTAAATCTTTAATCAGAGTTGAACATGAAATGGTAATTAATTTTACCGATAACACTGTGGTGTTAAATATGGAGTATTACCAGTTTTGCTTCATGGGATGAATAGGTTGGCATTGGGAAATAAATTAAATAATTACTTCGGTATGGATCGCTAATCTCGACTAGTTTGGAAAACCATAATTTGGTTTGAAATGACATCCAAAGGAAGATTAAAGGATAAATTTTAAAGAATTTATCTTGGATAAAATTAATGGGAACCTTTCCCTAAGAATTGAAATTTAGAAACTAGCTGAAGGTTAGTTAAGAAGAATGGTCTCCTGGATATTGATCTGATGTTGGTTTCGGCCTTCGGGGTTAATATTTAGGGAATTGCACTCTTACTTATTTACGGTTAGTAACTAATGAATTGGAATGAGGCGTATGTTGTGTTTGTGTAACATTTATTTTTAATATACGCGGGTTGTTCGGAAAGGCCGGGTTTATACACATTCTGAATAACCGATTCGACAATATGTCGAAGATGAAGACTGTGGTTGAAGACTGGAAGTCTTGACATTGTTTGGATAATTACTGACGATCCTGATTGGGCTGTACACCCAAGAGGATGGAAATAGTTGGTGGTTGTCCAGACATACTTGGATATGGATGGATATGCGAGGAAAGTGCCTCCGGTTTCGTTCAGACCTAGAACGGACTTGTAAATGGATGGTGTCTCTGACATTGAATTCCTTTATATTGTATTCGTTGATCTCTGCTAAATATACATCTATTTGGCGGTGGGGAATTTATTCTCTTGCTTAACGCCCTTCTCTGAGACATACGAGCTCAGAGGTTATATATTGGCAGAAATCAGTGGTACGGTATAGATTGATAGTGTGGCATGTTGAGATGCAGTGATCCAGACCTTTGTTGAAAAGCAAAGTTTGGTGGATGATGATCAAAGCGCAGCTTTAATATAGCATGGCTTTGTGTATAGCGTTGATCCGCGAGCCTCACACCCCGGTATGGTGGTAAACTAGTGGTTTGATCAGTATGCTTTTTAGTGGATGGGCATCTTAGTGGTGTCGTGGATTCGGTCGACCGAGATGAGCCTAGTGCTCAGGGATATATAGAGTAGGCGGTGTTTTCTCTCACTGGGACGTTAGCCGCGGTGGTACTTTGGTCCCAAATGTGCGGATGTGCAGACGGTGTTTTCTCTTGTTGGGACGTGGGCCATGGGGAATTGCGTTACGTGATCGATCTTTCGAATCAGGATCCGCCATGATGGAAATCCAATTTCCGATATGTGTATTTTGGTTTTATTTGTAGAGCCTAGTATGGCGACATAGTGGGATGGGGCGCTTATGCCGTCTTTGATTGATACTTATGATTTGAAGATATTTTATACAATATGCACTTATAAAAAATATCAAATGATTTGTTTTAAACGTATCAAGCATTCTTGGCTGTTATAAGGTAAAAACCCTATCCTCCAGCTTGCGTTGCATTGTGTGATGGGACCTGGGTCTTATAATAGCTTCATTTTTCTTTATTTAGCATTGCGCTGTTGTTTTATGCACTTGTGTTCTTGGGAGGAAACCCGTTCCGTGTTATGCGGCGTGGTCCCTTGATTTACCTAACTTTAAAAATAAAGATTAATAACTGTTTTTGTTCTCACACCAGTCACATGACTGACCTGGAGTTTATTTTTTAACCTAAACTCTGGGTGCCCCTATTTTCGACACGGGCAGCTAGTAGTTTTGGTTTTGCAGATTTATATTCGCAGGATCCTAATTTACAGCTGGAACGATATCCGGAAAGCTTTGTATTCGTATATCTCCTTCAGTTGTGTATCGTATTATTTTTCGCTGCTATGTATTTAAATGTAATTTAAATCTCTGATATTTCTGTGTAATATTCATTCATACTCTGTATATTCTTGTATCTGATGGAATTGTTGTAATAACGGTGAAATGTTCTTTTGTCTGCGTTCTGATTTGTCTTGTCCTCACAGTAATTCGTTCTTTCTCATCTCTTCGGAGACCGGGGAAGTTTCGGGTCGCTTCATTTGGTATCAGAGCTTTGGTTTACAAAGCTCAGAGAACAAGGCAACTTAGAACCAAACGAAAGGATTCAACAGAGATTAGTAATATCCAATAAGAATGACTCGTTAGAGATGGGATCAGTAGTATCCTAGAACGAGTCAAAATAGTGTTATTTTTAAAATAAACATTTAAACAAACTTTGTTTTGAAAATTTAAACCATTTATACGTATTTGAATATTTGTTTTATATTGAATTTGGACAATCCAATATATAAAGATTTTGCATATACGCCTTGCAAACGTGTATTCGAAGTTTTAATATATTGAATAGATATAGAATCACACTCTAGTCGCCCGTAGATGATACTGATGATTGAGATCTCATCATCAGTGTTTATGTTCGAGTTTCGAAAGTGAGATATTTATATATTTCCAATCAACTGGTGTGAGAACCAAACTAGATAGGTTTATTGTTGTGGTTTGGCATCAAAAACATGATTTTTAGTATATATATATAAAAAATTATACCTTTGAAAGTTTACCAACACATTGATTGCTAGATGTGATGATTATTAATTCAACTAATAGAAATACTGGAATGATATATAAAGCATAAATCAAGATATTTGTTAATGAAAAGTAATGAAAACTCTCTTGACAAAATTCTCAAAATATAATGTAGGAGATGGTTCTCTATGGCTTATCTAATGCTGACTTCAGTATGACTCTGAAACAAACAAGGAGGGCCCACTAGAAAACAGAAAAAGAAAGGAAGTTGAACTTAGGAACATACGTGGGTGTTTATTGTCGTATATGCAGAGAAGAAGGGCACTATGCGGTTCGGTGCCCTGAGAGAAAGAAAATCAAGGAGAAAGAGATAAGAATGGACATAGTTTGTTTTAAGTGCAAAGAAACGGGACATTTTGTGGATAAGTGTCCAAACGTTAAGAAAAAATCCAGAAAATTAGGAAAAGAAAAGAAGTGCTTCCGATGCAAAGATATACGGCATCTAGCCCGAAATTGCCCGTTAAAGAAGGGTGATAAGAAATCCAAAGGAAAGGAGATATCTACTTTGGAAATTATGCAAGGAGGAGGCACGACTTCCTATAAAGTTGGGATTTAGTGTAACGAACTAGCATTTTGGATATATGTATGGATGTGTATGATGCTTGTATGAACGTAAGTATGCTTTTGTTTTAAAAATGTATTGATATTGTATAATATAGCTAGTGTAAGAAGAATGTTGAACTAAGGCGAATTTAGCACAACATATTAAAATGTTTTGAAATTTGATTGAAATTGCATGCATATACTTGTACTTACATTGAACAGATCATAGCAAGGAGGCTATAGCAGAGAATAAAATTTGTTTGCCCGACAAATAGGTACATGTTTACTATAATTTACTGTTTTGTTTGGGTGATGATGATTTTATGAGCCGATTGGCTAGCCGCTTGGCTTTTTCTTTTTCTTTTTGAGATCAAAAGGCCTTTATGGCAATTTCGGGATTTTCCCGTGGCTCCCGGTGCAGGGGAGGTTATGGCGAAATTTTTCGAAAATTTAGGGTGTTAGCCAAATTTTTGAAATTTTTGAAAAGTTCTTAGAAACTGAAAAGTTGAAGAACTTAAGCCGTAATCAAAACAATGGAAGTTGAGTTGAAGTGTTAAACAACTTTCGACTTTGTTCCTTTTCGGGGACGAAAAGTTTTAAGTGGGGGAGATTGTAACAACCCGAAAATCTGGACCAGCTTAAAATTTTTATTTTGGCAGTTTTAGCGGATTTTGATTATTTAAAATGAATTATTTTAAATATTATCGACGAGAAATTTATTTTGAATGGAATTAGAACGTATATATTATATACGTCATCGTTATAATATAAATAATTATATATAATTATAAAAGGAATTGAAAATGGCATGGTAGTTCGATAATTCGCTTTCAAACATCAAATGAATGTACCGGGTTCAAAATAAACCGGATTTTAGTGAAACCAAAAATAATAGGATCTAATTGTGACTATCTTTCCAATGAATCCAAAAAATTGAAATTTCATAGCGGGAATCAAAAGATATGTCCAGTTGAAAATTCTGAATAGTCGCTATGGAATTCAGGCCCTTAAAAATGGAAATTTTGCAAACGACCACGGATTTCAACGAAACCACTTTTGTTGGATCCGTGATGTAAAGTTATTGCTAGATTCCAAACTTCATAATTTTTCGAATCAATATGTGAGCGTGGGAAAGGAAAACGCATTTGACCAGTTTTAGTTGATTTTAATCGACTGGAAAATGGCCATTTTTCAAACGGTGTCAGAATTCGACGAAACTAGTTTTATTAGGACCATATCGTCAATACAAAGTTAGAAATAATTTTTCTGTAATTTTTCGAGTCCGTATGTTACCCTTGTAAATTAAAATGTGCATTTAAATTGAATATATAAAGAATTATACTTTAAATTCAATTGAAACTGATTCAAACAGTCGAATTGACCTACGATACATATCCCATTGTGTTTGGAAGGGGGGTAAAACGCTAGGGACGACAGTCGGTGGGTTCGATTTCGAGTCCGAATTTTAAAGTTGCTGTTTAGAAAATAAAATATTAAATAAATAAATTATTATATAAAACTTCCTCCCTACCCCCCTTCATTTCAGTCAACGACGATTTAGGAGAATAAAAAAAAAGAAACACAGACGATCGAAATCGCGACGCGCTCCCCCTCCTCCGCCTGCGCGCCGTCGCGGGTCCCTTCCCTCCACAGGCGATCGTCGTTCGCCAGTATTCCCAGCCTCCGCCCCCTCTCCGATCTGTCTGTCTTGCCCCCCTCGACCGTGAACCCTAGCCCTCTGAAGCCCTAGCCGACCACCCAGCTGCCACCACGCCACCCACCGGAGGAGCGCTGCCACCTAAAGGGACCCCGTCACCTGCAGCCACTCCAACGCAGCCCTCCGACTCCAATTCGAAGAAAAGGTGAGTTTTTAACTGAGTTTTAATTAGTATAATAACTGATTTTTGATATGTGTAAAAAAAGACTAATTTTTTTTATAATTTAAAAAGGAGAAAAGATTATATGTATAGCGAAAATTTTTATATATATGAGTTGCGACAAACATTAGATTTTTAATATAGTAAAGACGTGATTTTTATATATTGAATAACATAGTAAAAATTCGATTTTTATATATTGAATATGTAACAACCCGGAAAATCTGGGCCAGTTTAAATTTTTCTTATTTTGGCAATTTTAGCTAATTTTGATTATTTAAAATGAATTATTTTAAATAATATCGATGAGAAATTTATTTTGAATATAATTCAAACATATATATTATATACGTCGTCGTTAGAATATAAATATTTATATATAATTATAAATAGAATTGAAAATGGCGCGGTAGTTCGATAATTCGATTTCAAACTTCAATTGAGTGTACCAGGTGCAAAACAATCCGGATTTTAGTGAAACCAAAAACATTAGGATCTAATTGATGATATCTTTCCAACGAATCCGAAAAATCAAAGTTTCATAGCGAGAATAAAAAGATATGTCCAGTTGAAAATTCTGAATAGTCGCTATGGAATTCAGGCCCTTAAAAATGGACATTTTGCGAACGACCTCGGATTTCGACGAAACCAGTTTTGTTGGGTCCGTGATGTCGAGTTATTGCTAGGTTTCAAATTTCATAATTTTTCGAATCAATATGTGAGCGTGGTAAAGGAAAACGCATTTGACCAGTTTCAGTTGATTTTAATCGACTGGAAATTGGCCATTTTTCAAACGGTCTCAGAATTCGACGAAACTAGTTTTGTTAGGACCGTATCATCAATACGAAGCTAGAAAATATTTTTCGAGAATTTTTAGAGTTAGTATGAGACCCCGGTAATTTGAAATGTACGTTTAAAATTCAATATAGTGATTTAAATGTAAATTCAACGGAAACTGATTGTAACAGTCGAATGGACCTACGAAACATATCCTATTGTGTTCGGAATGGGGGTATTTGGCTAGGGGCGGCATTCGTTGGAGTTCGTTTGGAGTTCAGAGGCGAATTTCACTTTTTAGAAATAAATAGAATTAAAATATTAATAAAATATTATTATAAAGAACCCTATTTCTCCACCTAACCCTAATCCTTTACCAGCTGCCGTCAACCCTAAATCAGGGGCTAAAACGTTCTGAAATAAAACCCTAAATCGCTCCTCGTATGATTCGAATCAGAAGGCGGTTCTAAAGCAAATATTCGAGGGGGATTCACGAGCTCTCCATCTATACTATTGTGATCGGAAACCGTGTGTTGTGGTGGCCAAATTTCTCTCTCAAAGCCGCCAATTTTGATCGATGTTTCCGTGGTGTAGGGGCAACCGAGTTACACTGTTCTCGAGGCAGGGATAGAGCGGAGCTAGGTGGTCGGAGGGAGGGGCTCTGATGGGATTCCGGTCGCGTGTAAGTGATGGGGCGCAGGCAAGATGAAATCGACTTTGGGTTCGAAGGGTTTCAACAGAACGATAGAAGAAGAACAGTGTCCAGAGCAGGAAAATAGCAGTGAGCTTCTCTTCTTTTATTTTATTTTATTTTAAATTCGGTTTTAATTTAAATACATTGTGTTAAAATCTGAATATGAAATATATACTATAGTTTAAAATATGATCTATCTATATTTAGTTTGAAAATTAAAAATATGGTTTTAAAAAGAATATATATATATATAGATAGCAATATATAAAAATAGCAATATGTTTTGGAAATATAAATTTTCTTTGCTTTGAAATATAAATTTTCTTTGCTTTGAAATATAAATTTTCTTTGCTTTGAAATATAATTTTTCTTTGCTTTGAAATATAAATTTTCTTTGCTTTGAAATATAAATTTCCTTTGCTTTGAAATGTAAATTTCCCTTGATTGGAAGATATACAAAAATTCGATTTTTATATATTGAATAGCGAAATAAAAATATGATTTTTATATATTGAACTTCGAAATAAAAATATGATTTTTATATATTGAACTTCGAAATAAAAATATGATTTTTATATATTGAACTTCGAAATAAAAATATGATTTTTATATATTGAACATCGAAGTAAAAATTCGATTTTTATATATTGAATAGCGAAGTAAAAATTCGATTTTTACATATGTAGCGAATACGGGCAACGAAAGCGACAAAAGGCGAGTTGGCGAAGATTTCTATAAAAGAAGAGTCAAGATGTTTGGATAGCTTTCGGTGAGAATTTCTCACTCTTCAATTTCTTTTCTAGTCATATATATATACTAGGATGCAGACGGTGCTTAGTAGCACCCGACACAATCGTCCACAGACCATGGACTTGTTTGTTTGGTTGCGTAGATTAGTTAGATGATTTGATTTGAAATTGAATTGTTTGGTGAAATAAATTGATTTGATTGATGTGTGAATGCCGTGGGCCTTCACTAGACCGGGGATAAGGCTAGGCCTTGTCCCGTTTCTAGTATCGTGCCATTATGCCGCCGAAATTTTCTAAAATAAGTTAGAAAAATAAAAATATCATTTTATTTAAAGAATGAACTGAATAGAAATTCATATGTTGGAATAAATGTTTTGTCGTTAAAAATATAATTTTTAACGTGAATGTAAATAAATAAATATTCATTTACAGACCGGACGGTTTGTTTATGTACACCTATTTGAAGGACATTGATTGGGTCGATAAATTTTACACATCGCCCAATTGCACAAATAAAATATTTGTTTGATTGTTTGAAAACCCCACACGGGTGTTAGGATGAAATATGCAGTTCACTCATCCTGATTTATTAAATATGTCGATCGATTGATTGACAGGCTGCTATAAGCGTTAGATATCTATATTCGATGCTTATACAGTGTAGTGCACTTTGGTTGATGGTTGGTTATTTTTCAATGCTATTATATGTGTGTAATGTATGAAAATCCATATAATTAACTTTATATGGTAATTGATTGGGCCTCATTCCAATTTGAAAAATAAAGAATATTATAAAATAAAAGTTCATGTGTTGACAGTACTCATCCATTGAGATTGGTCATGTGTTGAACGAAATATTTTAGTAATAAAATTTACATCTTTATCGATATAAAATAAAAGTTCATGTGTTGACAGTACTCATCCATTGAGATTGGTCATGTGTTGAACGAAATATTTTAGTAATAAAATTTACATCTTTATCAATATAAAATAAAGGTTCATGTGTTGACAGTCTCATCCATTGAGATTGGTCATGTGTTGAACGAAATATTTTGATAATAACAACTATTTTGAAAAAGAAATATTTGAAATAGAATATTTGAAAATATAAATTTATGAAGCCGTGTTGATTAGATTGACGCCATTTTGACGTGAACGATATTTATATCGATTTTATTCATTTTAAAATGAATATTGAAAACGATTTCGAAATGAATTGAATTGAAAACGATTTTGAAATGAATTGAATTGAAAACGATTTCGAAATGAATTGAATTGAAAACGATTTCGAAATGAATTGAATTGAAAACGATTTCGAAATGAATTGAATTGAAAACGATTTCGAAATGAATTGAATTGGAAACGATTTCGAAATGAATTGAATTGGAAACGATTTCGAAATGAATTGAATTGAAAACGATTTCGAAATGAATTGAATTGAAAACGATTTCGAAATGAAATGAATTGAAAACGACTTCGAAATGAATTGAAAACGAATTCAAATTGAAATGAAAGCAAATTGAAATGAATTCAAACTGAATTGAAATTTGAATTGAATAGAAATGAATTTTAAAACGAATTTTTAAAGAAGAATTCAATTTTGATTTGAATTGAAATGGAAGTTGAAATCGCTTTTGAAACGAATTTTAAAACTAATTATATAGTTCGTTTTAAATAGAAATCGACGATATATATATTATATATATTATATATATAATATAATGGCCTGAATAGAACGCGCCGCGTCGCGGCAGTTCGCGAATTTCGACCATTTATTTCAAACGAACATTACGGGAGATCCGACCGTCGGATTCTCCTAAAACCGGAACCGTTGGGTTCGTATCGAAAAGAGCTTTCTAACGGATATTAGAAATTTGAAATCTAACGGTTGGATTTGGAATTATGTCCAAATCAAATTCGAAAAAGGTCGCTGTAAGTGCAGTTCGATGGCCATTGATGGAAATCGACTGTACGGGCCTTGATAAAATTATTAAAAATAGTAATAATTTGTGTAAAATCATAAGAAATGATTTGTGAAGATTTGGGATGAAAAACTCCATATTTGAAAAGATAAAAATAGATTTTTATCGAATTGAACTAGTTTTGAACTAGAATTATAATTCTATTTATTTTTAAATAAATAAATTGAATTCGAAAAGGGTTTTAAAAATAACCAAAATTTCCAACGATTACATTGGAATGGATTTGAATCGAAATTGTCTTCGGAATATTTCGATGTTGAAATTCGTGATTATACAGGTGTTGTTATGGAAATTTGAAAGATATATATTTATATCGTTATTTCCAATACGACATTTGTTAATCGTAGAATTTGATATTGAATATAAGCCGATATATTTTCTATTCAGTTCCTTGTATTGAATATCAAATGTGATTTGGGTTTGTCGTGAATGGTGTCTTCACTAACACTGTTCTTGAACCCATTTGAGAAAAGATTAAATCTTTTTATTTAGATTTAATGAAGTGTACCAATTAAATAATATTTAATTGAAATTGAATTGATATTGATTTTTGGGTTTATCGTGAACAGTGTTTTAAATAACACTATTTCTTTAACCCGATAATTAATGAATGTGACTTTGGGTTTATCGTGAACCGTGTTTTAAATGACACGGATTCTTTAACCCAGATAACGATTAAAACTAAGTGGAGTTTTAATGAATCTTTAATTAGATTGAAATGGTCGAGAATGGAGTATCACCAGTTTTGCTCCAGGCGATAGTTAAATCTTTAATTAGATTTGAACGTGAAATTGTAATTGAATTTACCGATAACACAGTGTTGTTAGATATGAAGTATTACCAGTTTTACTTCATAGGATGAATAGGTTGGGAGTGGGAAATTAAAACAAATGATTACTTTGGTAAGGTTCGCTAATCCCGACTAGTTTGAATTGATATTCAAAAATAGATTAAAGAATAAATCCAAGAAATTTTTCTTGGATAAAATTAATGGGAACCTTTCCCTATGAATGTGAAATTTAGAAACTAACTGTCGGTTAGCCAAGTAGAATGGTTTTCTGAATATTGATCTGATGTTGGTTTCGGCCTTCGGGGTTAATATTTGGGGAAATATTCTCTTGATTAATTTACAGTTAGTGACTAATGAATTGGAATGAGGCGTATGTTGTGTTTGTGTAACACTTATTTAAAATATACGCGGGTTATTCGGAAAGACCGGGTTTATCCCATTCTGAATAACTGATACGACGATAAGTCGAAGATGAAGACGATGGTCGAAGACCGGAGGTCTTCACGTCGTTTGGGTGATAACTGATGATCTTGATTGGGCTGTACACCCAAGAAGATGGAAACAGTTGGTGATCGTCCAGACGTACTTGGAGATCGATGGATATGCGGGGTACTAGGTGCCTCCGGTTTCGTTCAGACGCAGAACGGACTTGTAAATGGACTGTGTGTCTGACATTGGATTTTAGTCTGTGTGATTGATCTCTATTAAATATATATCTGTTTGGCGGCGGAGAATTTATTCTCTTGCTTAACGCCCTTCTCTGAGACGTACGAGCTCAGGGGTTATATATTGATGGATATCAAACGCATGGAGTGAATTGCCTGTGTGGCATGCCTAAGTGGCAATTGATCGAGGCTTCTGTTGAAAAGCAAAGTCTTGTGGTGATGATCAAAGCAAGGCCTTAGTGGCGTAGCTTTGTGTAACGTTTACTTCGCGTGTTTCACACCCGGTATGAACCAAAAACGGGAGAGGACGTCAGGGAGGGCATGCGTTTCTTTCTAGCTAGAAGTGGCGTCAGTGGTTTTACACGCCCTGACGAGTTTGACTTATGTGGTTGTTGCTGTTGCGAGGCGCCTCGGATTGATCGGTCGTTCTCGAACCGATGGAGTCATTTAGTTGGCTCATTTACGCCCCAATGGGCGGGGAAACGCATGTTCAGGCATTTTAATCCACATCGGTGGACCGGCCCTGAGGATCCAAGGGTCGATGCGCTCTGACCCTGAGGCTCGGGCTAGACAGTCTCGAAGTCGGTGAGGACTATCTTTTGCCTCGGTTCATAGATGGAAATCCAATTTCCAAATACGTGACATTTGCGGTTTTATTTGTAACCCTATATATGGCGACATAGTGGTATGGGTCATTCATGTCGCCTATGATTGATACTTATGATTTGAAGTTGTTTTATACACTATGCACTTGTAATAGTATCAAATGATTTGTTTTCAACGTATCAAGCATTCTTGGCTATTATAAGGTAAAAACCCTATCCTCCGGCTTGCGTTGCACTGTGTGATGGGACCTGGGTCTTATAACAGCTTCATTTTTCTTTAATTAGCATTGCGCTGTTTGTTTTATGCACTGGTGTTCTTGGGAGGAAACCCGTTCCGTGTTATACGGCGTGGTCCCTTGATTTACCTAACTTTGAAAATAAAGATTAATAACTGTTTTAGTTCTCACACCAGTCACATGACTGACCTGGAGTTTATTGTTTTAACCTAAACTCTGGGTGCCCCTATTTTGACACGGGCAGGTAGTAGTTTTGGTTTTGCAGATTTATATCCACAGGATCCTGGTTTACAGCTGGAACGATATCCGGAAAGCTTTGTATCTGTATATCTCCTTCTAGTTGTGTATTGTATTATTTTCCGCTGCTATGTATTTAAATGTAATTTAAATCTCTGATATTTCTGTGTAATATATGTGTTTATCCATTTATACTCTGTATATTCTTGTAATCTGATGCATTGTTGTAATATACAATGAAATGTTCTTCTGTATGTGTTCTGTTGTGGCTTGTTCTCGAACTGTCCGACACTTTCCTTTACGGGGAAGTTACGGGTTTTCACAGTTGGTATCAGATCTTTGGTTTACAAAGCTCAGAGAACAAGGCACATTAGAACCATACGAAAGAATTCATCAGAAAGTGGATTAGTAATATCCAACGAGAATGACTCGTTAGAGATGGGATCAGTAGTATCCTAGAACGAGTGTGAAGAGTATATTTTTCAAGTAAAAACAAATTTTGTTTTGAAATTTTAAATCATTTAATCGTATTTGGTTATTTATTTATATTGATGTGGACAATCCAGTATATATAGATTTTGCGTATACATCTGATCCACGTGTATTTGAAATTTTAATATATTGGATAGATATAGAATCACACTCTAGTCGCTCGGACATGATTCTAATGATTGACGCGTCATCATTAGAATTTATTTTCGTGTTTCGAAGGTGAGATTTCTATATATTTCCTATTGACTGGTGTGAGAACCAAAAATTAGATAGGGCCTATTGTTGTGAATTGGCATTAAAAACATGATTTTTGTATATATATCAAAATTATGAATTTGAAACTCTAAGTCACTAATTGATTGATGTTGGTGTCGTTGGTTCATTTGTTTGCTAATTTTGAACCATTTAGCCTAATTGAATCAAATGTTGAACTGTATTGAAAATCGGTCGCATTTGCTTGCATATACATATATATCATTGAACAGGTCATAGCAAGGAGGCTTGAGCCAGAGAATAAAATTTGTTTGCCCGACAAATAGGTACATGTTTACTACATAATTTACTGTTTTGTTTGGGTGATGATGATTTTATGAGCCTATTGGCTAGCCGCTTGGCTTTTTCTTTTCCTTTTTGAGATCTGAAGGACCGGGGAAGCTATTTGAAATTCCCCGATGCTCCCGGTGCAGGGGAGGTTATGGCGAAATTTTTCGAAAATTTAGGGTGTTAGCCAAATTTTTGAAATTTTAGAAAATTCTCAGAAACTGAAAGGTTGGAGAATGGAAGCCAGATCGAACGTAGAGTTGAACGATCAAACCACTTTCGACTTTGTTCCTTTTCGGGGACGAAAAGATTTAAGTGGGGGAGATTTTAACAACCCGGAAAATCTGGGCCAGTTTAAGTTTTTTTTATTTTGGCAATTTTAGCGAATTTCGATTATTTAAAATGAATTATTTTAAATAATATCGATGAGAAATTTATTTTGAATATAATTCAAACATATATATTATACACGTCGTCGTTAGAATATAAATATTTATATATAATTATAAATAGAATTGAAAATGGCGCGGTAGTTCGATAATTCGATTTCAAACTTCAATTGAGTGTACCGGGTGCAAAACAATCCGGATTTTAGTGAAACCAAAAACATTAGGATCTAATTGATGATATCTTTCCAACGAATCCGAAAAATCAAAGTTTCATAGCGAGAATAAAAAGATATGTCCAGTTGAAAATTCTGAATAGTCGCTATGGAATTCAGGCCCTTAAAAATGGACATTTTGCGAACGACCTCGGATTTCGACGAAACCAGTTTTGTTGGGTCCGTGATGTCGAGTTATTGCTAGGTTTCAAATTTCATAATTTTTCGAATCAATATGTGAGCGTGGCAAAGGAAAACGCGTTTGACCAGTTTCAGTTGATTTTAATCGACTGGAAATTGGCCATTTTTCAAACGGTCTCAGAATTCGACGAAACTAGTTTTGTTAGGACCGTATCGTCAATACGAAGCTAGAAAATATTCTTCGAGAATTTTTAGAGTTAGTATGAGACCCCGGTAATTTGAAATGTACGTTTAAAATTCAATATAGTGATTTAAATGTAAATTCGACGGAAACTGATTGTAACAGTCGAATGGACCTACGAAACATATCCCATTGTGTTCGGAATGGGTGTATTTGGCTAGGGGAAGCATTCGTTGGAGTTCGTTTGGAGTTCAGAGGCGAATTTCACTTTTTAGAAATAAATAGAATTAAAATATTAATAAAATATTATTATAAATAACCCTATTTCTCCACCTAATCCTTTACCAGCTGCCGTCAACCCTAAATCAGTGGCTAAAACATTCTGAAATAAAACCCTAAATCGCTCCTCGTATGATTCGAATTAGAAGGCGGTTCTAAAGCAAATATTCGAGGGGGATTCACGAGCTCTCCATCTATGCTATTGTGATCGGAAACCGTGTGTTGTGGTGGCCAAATTTCTCTCTCAAAGCCGCCAATTTTGATCGATGTTTCCGTGGTGTAGGGGCAACCGAGTTGCACTGTTCTCGAGGTAGGGATAAAGCGGAGCTAGGTGGTCGGAGGGAGGGGCTCTGATGGGATTCCGGTCGCGTGTAAGTGATGGGGCGCAGGCAAGATGAAATCGACTTTGGGTTCGAAGGGTTTCAACAGAACGATAGAAGAAGAACAGTGTCCAGAGCAGGAAAATAGCAGTGAGCTTCTCTTCTTTTATTTTATTTTATTTTAAATTCGGTTTTAATTTAAATACATTGTGTTAAAATCTGAATATGAAATATATACTATAGTTTAAAATATGATCTATCTATATTTAGTTTGAAAATTAAAAATATGGTTTTAAAAAGAATATATATATATATAGATAGCAATATATAAAAATAGCAATATGTTTTGGAAATATAAATTTTCTTTGCTTTGAAATATAAATTTTCTTTGCTTTGAAATATAAATTTCTTTGCTTTGAAATATAAATTTTCTTTGCTTTGAAATATAAATTTTCTTTGCTTTGAAATATAAATTTTCTTTGCTTTGAAATATAAATTTCCTTTGCTTTGAAATGTAAATTTCCCTTGATTGGAAGATATACAAAAATTCGATTTTTATATATTGAATAGCGAAATAAAAATATGATTTTTATATATTGAACTTCGAAATAAAAATATGAATTTTATATATTTAACTTCGAAATAAAAATATGATTTTTATATATTGAACTTCGAAATAAAAATATGATTTTTATATATTGAACATCGAAGTAAAAATTCGATTTTTATATATTGAATAGCGAAGTAAAAATTCGATTTTTACATATGCAGTGAATACGGGCAACGAAAGCAACAAAAGGCGAGTTGGCGAAGATTTCTATAAAAGAAGAGTCAAGATGTTTGGATAGCTTTCGGTGAGAATTTCTCACTCTTCAATTTCTTTTCTAGTCATATATATATACTAGGATGCAGACGGTGCTTAGTAGCACCCGACACAATCGTCCACAGACCATGGACTTGTTTGTTTGGTTGCATAGATTAGTTAGATGATTTGATTTGAAATTGAATTGTTTGGTGAAATAAATTGATTTGATTGATGTGTGAATTGCGTGGGCCTTCACTAGACCGGGGATAAGGCTAGGCCTTGTCCCGTTTCTAGTATCGTGCCGTTATGCCGCCGAAATTTTCTAAAATAAGTTAGAAAAATAAAAATATCATTTTATTTAAAGAATGAACTGAATAGAAATTCATATGTTGGAATAAATGTTTTGTCGTTAAAAATATAATTTTTAACGTGAATGTAAATAATTAAATATTCATTTACAGACCGGACGGTTTGTTTATGTACACCTATTTGAAGGACATTGATTGGGTCGATAAATTTTACACATCGCCCAATTGCACAAATAAAATATTTGTTTGATTGTTTGAAAACCCCACACGGGTGTTAGGATGAAATATGCAGTTCACTCATCCTGATTTATTAAATATGTCGATCGATTGATTGACAGGCTGCTATAAGCGTTAGATATCTATATTCGATGCTTATACAGTGTAGTGCACTTTGGTTGATGGTTGGTTATTTTTCAATGCTATTATATGTGTGTAATGTATGAAAATCCATATAATTAACTTTATATGGTAATTGATTGGGCCTCATTCCAATTTGAAAAATAAAGAATATTATAAAATAAAAGTTCATGTGTTGACAGTACTCATCCATTGAGATTGGTCATGTGTTGAACGAAATATTTTAGTAATAAAATTTACATCTTTATCGATATAAAATAAAAGTTCATGTGTTGACAGTACTCATCCATTGAGATTGGTCATGTGTTGAACGAAATATTTTAGTAATAAAATTTACATCTTTATCAATATAAAATAAAGGTTCATGTGTTGACAGTCTCATCCATTGAGATTGGTCATGTGTTGAACGAAATATTTTGATAATAACAACTATTTTGAAAAAGAAATATTTGAAATAGAATATTTGAAAATAGAAATTTATGAAGCCGTGTTGATTAGATTGACGCCATTTTGACGTGAACGATATTTATATCGATTTTATTCATTTTAAAATGAATATTGAAAACGATTTCGAAATGAATTGAATTGAAAACGATTTCGAAATGAATTGAATTGAAAACGATTTCGAAATGAATTGAATTGAAAACGATTTCGAAATGAATTGAATTGGAAACGATTTCGAAATGAATTGAATTGAAAACGATTTCGAAATGAATTGAATTGAAAACGATTTCGAAATGAAATGAATTGAAAACGACTTCAAAATGAATTGAAAACGAATTCAAATTGAATTGAAAGCAAATTGAAATGAATTCAAACTGAATTGAAATTTGAATTGAATAGAAATGAATTTTAAAACGAATTTTTAAAGAAGAATTCAATTTTGATTTGAATTGAAATGGAAGTTGAAATCGCTTTTGAAACGAATTTTAAAACTAATTATATAGTTCGCTTTAAATAGAAATCGACGATATATATATTATATATATAATATAATGGCCTGAATAGAACGCGCCGCGCCGCGGCAGTTCGCGAATTTCGACCATTTATTTCAAACGAACATTACGGGAGATCCGACCGTCGGATTCTCCTAAAACCGGAACCGTTGGGTTCGTATCGAAAAGAGCTTTCTAACGGAAATTAGAAATTTGAAATCTAACGGTTGTATTTGGAATTATGTCCAAATCAAATTCGAAAAAGGTCGCTGTAAGTGCAGTTCGATGGCCATTGATGGAAATCGACTTTACGGGCCTTGATAAAATTATTAAAAATAGTAATAATTTGTGTAAAATCATAAGAAATGATTTGTGAAGATTTGGGATGAAAAACTCCATATTTGAAAAGATAAAAATAGATTTTTATCGAATTGAACTAGTTTTGAACTAGAATTATAATTCTATTTATTTTTAAATAAATAAATTGAATTCGAAAAGGGTTTTAAAAATAACCAAAATTTCCAATGATTGCATTGGAATGGATTTGAATCGAAATTGTCTTCGGAATATTTCGATGTTGAAATTCGTGATTATACAGGTGTTGTTATGGAAATTTGAAAGATAAAAATTTATATCGTTATTTCCAATACGACATTTGTTAATCGTAGAATTTGATATTGAATATAAGCCGATATATTTTCTATTCAGTTCCTTGTATTGAATATCAAATGTGATTTGGGTTTGTCGTGAATGGTGTCTTCACTAACACTGTTCTTGAACCCAGTTGAGAAAAGATTAAATCTTTTTATTTAGATTTAATGAAGTGTACCAATTAAATAATATTTAATTGAAATTGAATTGATATTGATTTTTGGGTTTATCGTGAACAGTGTTTTAAATAACACTTGTTCTTTAACCCGATAATTAATGAATGTGACTTTGGGTTTATCGTGAACCGTGTTTTAAATGACACGGATTCTTTAACCCAGATAACGATTAAAACTAAGTGGAGTTTTAATGAATCTTTAATTAGATTGAAATGGTCGAGAATGGAGTATCACCAGTTTTGCTCCAGGCGATATTTAAATCTTTAATTAGATTTGAACGTGAAATGGTAATTGAATTTACCAATAACACAGTGGTGTTAGATATGAAGTATTACCAGTTTTACTTCATGGGATGAATAGGTTGGGAGTGGGAAATTAAAACAAATGATTACTTCGGTAAGGTTCGCTAATCCCGACTAGTTTGAATTGATATTCAAAAATAGATTAAAGAATAAATCCAAGAAATTTATCTTGGATAAAATTAATGGGAACCTTTCCCTATGAATGTGAAATTTAGAAACTAACTGTCGGTTAGCCAAGTAGAATGGTTTTCTGAATATTGATCTGATGTTGGTTTCGGCCTTCGGGGTTAATATTTGGGGAATTATTCTCTTGATTAATTTACGGTTAGTGACTAATGAATTGGAATGAGGCGTATGTTATGTTTGTGTAACACTTATTTAAAATATACGCGGGTTATTCGGAAAGACCGGGTTTATCCCATTCTGAATAACTGATACGACGATAAGTCGAAGATGAAGACGATGGTCGAAGAACGGAGGTCTTCACGTCGTTTGGGTGATAACTGATGATCTTGATTGGGCTGTACACCCAAGAAGATGGAAACAGTTGGTGATCGTCCAGACGTACTTGGAGATCGATGGATATGCGGGGTACTAGGTGCCTCCGATTTCGTTCAGACCCAGAACGGACTTGTAAATGGACTGTGTGTCTGACATTGGATTTTAGTCCGTGTGATTGATCTCTATTAAATATATATCTGTTTGGCGGCGGAGAATTTATTCTCTTGCTTAACGCCCTTCTCTGAGACGTACGAGCTCAGGGGTTATATATTGATGGATATCAAACGCATGGAGTGAATTGCCTGTGTGGCATGCCTAAGTGGCAATTGATCGAGGCTTCTGTTGAAAAGCAAAGTCTTGTGGTGATGATCAAAGCAAGGCCTTAGTGGCGTAGCTTTGTGTAATGTTTACTTCGCGTGTTTCACACCCGGTATGAACCAAAAACGGGAGAGGATGTCAGGGAGGGCATGCGTTTCTTTCTAGCTAGAAGTGGCGTCAGTGGTTTTACACGCCCTGACGAGTTTGACTTATGTGGTTATTGCTGTTGCGAGGCGCCTCGGATTGATCGGTCGTTCTCGAACCGATGGAGTCATTTAGTTGGCTCATTTATGCCCCAAAGGGCGGGGAAACGCATGTTCAGCCATTTTAATCCACATCGGTGGACCGGCCCTGAGGATCCAAGGGTCGATGCGCTCTGACCCTGAGGCTCGGGCTAGACAGTCTCGAAGTCGGTGAGGACTATCTTTTGCCTCGGTTCATAGATGGAAATCCAATTTCCGAATACGTGACATTTGCGGTTTTATTTGTAACCCTATATATGGCGACATAGTGGTATGGGTCATTCATGTCGCCTATGATTGATACTTATGATTTGAAGTTGTTTTATACACTATGCACATGTAATAGTATCAAATGATTTGTTTTCAACGTATCAAGCATTCTTGGCTATTATAAGGTAAAAACCCTATCCTCCGGCTTGCGTTGCATTGTGTGATGGGACCTGGGTCTTATAACAGCTTCATTTTTCTTTAATTAGCATTGCGTTGTTTGTTTTATGCACTGGTGTTCTTGGGAGGAAACCCGTTCCGTGTTATACGGCGTGGTCCCTTGATTTACCTAACTTTGAAAATAAAGATTAATAACTGTTTTAGTTCTCACACCAGTCACATGACTGACCTGGAGTTTATTGTTTTAACCTAAACTCTGGGTGCCCCTATTTTGACACGGGCAGCTAGTAGTTTTGGTTTTGCAGATTTATATCCACAGGATCCTGGTTTACAGCTGGAACGATATCCGGAAAGCTTTGTATCCGTATATCTCCTTCTAGTTGTGTATTGTATTATTTTCCGCTGCTATGTATTTAAATGTAATTTAAATCTCTGATATTTCTGTGTAATATATGTGTTTATCCATTTATACTCTGTATATTCTTGTAATCTGATGCATTGTTGTAATACACAATGAAATGTTCTTCTGTATGTGTTCTGTTGTGGCTTGTTCTCGAACAATCCGACACTTTCCTTTACGGGGAAGTTACGGGTTTTCACAGAATAGCATAGTAAAAATTCGATTTTAATATATTGAATTACATAATAAAAATTCGATTTTTATATATTGAATAGCATAGTAAAAATTCAATTTTTATATATTGAATAGCATAGTAAAAATTCAGTTTTTATATATTGAATAGCATAGTAAAAATTCGATTTTTATATATTGAATAGCATGGTAAAAATTCGATTTTTATATATTGAATAGCGAAGTTAAAATTCAATTTTTATATATTGAATAGCAAAGTAAAAATTCGATTTTTATATATTGAATAGCGAAGTGAAAATGTGATTTTTATATATGTAGTGAATACGGGCAACGAAATAGACAAAAGCAAAGCACGGTGAAGATTTCCTACCCATGAAGAATTGCGTCATTCAGTTTAGCGAAAGGGTGAGAATTTCTCACTCTTCAATTTCTTTTCTAGTTATATATATATACTAGGATGCAGACGGTGTTTAGTAGTACCCGACACAATCGTCCACAGACCATGGACTTGTTTGTTTGGCTGTGTAGTTGGTTAGATTATTTGGTTTGAATTGAATTGTTTGGTGAAATGAATGGATTTGATTGATGTGTGAATGGCGTGGGCCTTCACTAGACCGGGGATAAGGCTAGGCCTTGTCCGGTTTTTAGTATCGTGCCGTTATGCCGCCGAAATTTTCTAAAATATGTTAGAAAAATAAAAATATCATTTTATTGAATAAATGAACCGAATAGAATATTCATAGTTTGAATAAAATATTTTTGTCGTTAAATATATAATTTTTAACGTGAAAGTGAATAAATAAATATCTATAAACAAATCGGCCGATTTGTTTATATACACTGATTTGACTGATATTGAGTGGGTCGATAAATTTTACACATCGCCCAACTGCACAAATAAAATCTGTGTTTGATTGTTTGAAACCCCACACGGGTATTGGGATAAAATACGGCATTAACTAATCCCAATAATTAGTTGTATGTCGATCGATTGATTGACAGGCTGTTATATGCGTTAGATATCTATATTTGATGCTTATACAGTGTAGTGCACTTTGGATGATGATTGATTATTTATCGTTGCTATTATATGCATGTGTGTTATGGAATCCATATAGTTAACTCTATATGGTAATTGGTTGGGCCACATTCCAATTTGAAAAATAAAGAATATTACAAAATAAAGGTTCATGTGTTGACCGTACTCATCTGTTGAGATTAGTCATGTGTTGAACGAAATATTTTAATAATAAAATTTACATCTTTATCAATAAAAAAATAAAGGTTCATGTTTTGACAGTACTCATCCGTTGAGATTAGTCATGTGTTGAACGAAATATTTTAAAAATAGAAATATTTGAAATAGAAATATTGGAAAAGGAATTATTTGAAAAAGAAATATTTGAAATAGAATATTAGAAAATAGAAATATATGAAGCCGTGTTGATTAGATTGATGCCATTTTGACGTGAACGATATGTATATCGATTTTATTCATTTTAAAATGAATATTGAAAAGAGATTTCAAAATCGAATATTTTGAAATGAAATTTGAATTAAATGGAATAGAAAACGAATTTGATTTGAATGGAATAGAAAACGAATTTGATTTCAATTGAATATATAACGAATTTGATTTCAATTGAATATATAACGAATTTGATTTCAATTGAATATACAACGAATTTAATTTGAATGGAATAGAAAACGAATTTGATTCGAATTGAATAGAAAACGAATTGAATAAAAAACGAATTGAATTCGAATTGAAAAGAAAACGAATTCGAATAGAATCGAATTGAAAAGAAAACGAATTCGAATAGAATCGAACTGAAAAGAAAATGAATTCGAATCGAATTAAAATCGATTTGAATTGAAATCAAATAGAAATGAAAGTAAAAAGGATTCATAATAGAAAATTCAATTTTGATTTGAATTTGAAATGGAGGTTGAAATTGTTTTTGAAACGAATTTAAAACTATTCATAAAATTCGTTTTAAATAGAAATCGATGAAATATATATTATATATATATAATATAATGGCCTGAATAGAACGCGCCGCGCCACGGCAGTTCGTAAATTTCGACCATTGACCTTGAATGGACATTACGGGAGATCCGACCATCAGATTCTCCAAAAACAAGAACCGTTGGGTTCGTATCGAAAAGAGCTTTCTAACGAATATTAGAAATTTGAAATCTAACGGTTGGATTTGGAGATACGTCCAAATCAAATTCGAAAAAGGTCGGTGTAAGTGCAGTTCGATGGCAGTTGATGGAAATCGACTGTACGGGCCTTGATAAAATTATTAAAAATAGTAATAATTAGTGTAAAATCATAAGAAATGATTTGGGAAAAATTGGGATGAAAAACTCCATATTTGGGAAAATAAAAATAAATTTTTATCGAAATGAACTAGTTTTGAACTAAAATTAAAACCCATTTATTTTTAAATAAATAAATTGGATTTGAAATGGGTTTAAATAGAATTGATTCATGGGTTTATCGTGAACTGTGTTTTAAATAACACTAGTTCTTTAACCCGATAATAAATAGAATGTGATTTGGGTTTATCGTGAACTGTGTTTTAAATGACACTAGTTCTTTAACGCAGTAAAAAAAGAGTTTTAATTTATCGTCAATTAAATTGAAATGTGGATTGATAATTTAAATTATCAACTTTAGAAAATGAGCGAGAATGGAGTATCCCCAGTTTTGCTCCAAAGCGATAGTTAAATCTTTAATCAGAGTTGAACGTGAAATGGTAATTAATTTTACCGATAACACTGTGGTGTTAAATATGGAGTATTACCAGTTTTGCTTCATGGGATGAATAGGTTGGGATTGGGAAATAAATTAAATAATTACTTCAGTATGGATCGCTAATCTCGACTAGTTTGGAAAACCATAATTTGGTTTGAAATGACATCCAAAGGAAGATTAAAGGATAAATTTTAAAGAATTTATCTTGGATAACATTAATGGGAACCTTTCCTTAAGAATTGAAATTTAGAAACTAGCTGAAGGTTAGTTAAGAAGAATGGTTTCCTAGATATTGATCTGATGTTGGTTTCGGCCTTCGGGGTTAATATTTGGGGAATTGCTCTCTTACTGATTTACGGTTAGTAACTAATGAATTGGAATGAGGCGTATGTTGTGTTTCTGTAACATTTATTTTTAATATACGCGGGTTGTTCGGAAAGGCCGGGTTTATACCCATTCTGAATAACCGATTCGACGATATGTCGAAGATGAAGACGGTGGTTGAAGACCGGAAGTCTTCACATCGTTTGGATAATTACTGACGATCCTGATTGGGCTGTAAACCCAAGAGGATGGAAATAGTTGGTGGTCGTCCAGACGTACTTGGAGATGGATGGATATGCGAGGAAAGTGCCTTCGGTTTCGTTAAGACCAAGAACGGACTTGTAAATGGATGGTGTATCTGACATTGTATTCCTTTATATTGTATTCGTTGATCTCTGCTAAATATATATCTGTTTGGCGGCGGGGAATTTATTCTCTTGCTTAACGCCCTTCTCTAAGACATACGAGCTCAGAGGTTATATATTGGCAGAAATCAGTGGCACGATATGGATTAATAGTGTGGCATGCTGAGATGCAGTGATCCAGACTTTTGTTGAAAAGCAAAGTTTGGGGGATGATGATCAAAGCGCAGCTTTAATATAGCATGGCTTTGTGTATAGCGTTGATCCGCGAGCCTCACACCCCGGTATGGAGGTAAACTGGTGGTTTGATCAGTATGCTTTTTATTGGATGGGCAACTTAGTGGTGTCGTGGATTCGGTCGACCGAGATGAGCCTAGTGCTCAGGGATATATAGAGTAGGCGGTGTTTTCTAACGCTGGGACGTAAGCCGCGGTGGTACTCTGGTCCCAAATGTGTGGATGTGCAGACGGTGTTTTCTCTTGTTGGGACATAAGCCATGGGGAAATGCATTGCGCGATCGATCTTTCGAATCAGGAGCCGCCATGATTGAAATTCAATTTCCGATACGTGTATTTCGGTTTTATTTGTAGAGCCTAGTATGGCGACATAGTGGGATGGGGCGCTTATGCCGTCTATGATTGATACTTATGATTTGAAGATATTTTATACAATATGCAGTTAAAAAAAGTATCAAATGATTACTTTTAAACGTATCAAGCATTCTTGGCTATTATAAGGTAAAAACCCTATCCTCCGGCTTGTGCTGCATTGTGTGATGGGACCTGGGTCTTATAATAGCTTCATTTTTCTTTATTTAGCATTGCGCTGTTGTTTTATGCACTGGTGTTCTAGGGAGGAAACCCGTTACGTGTTATGCGGCGTGGTCCCTTGATTTACCTAACTTTAAAAATAAAGATTAATAACTGTTTTAGTTCTCACACCAGTCACATGACTGACCTGGAGTTTATGGTTTTAACCTAAATTCTGGGTGCCCCTATTTTCGACACGGGCAGCTAGTAGTTTTAGTTTTGCAGATTTATATTCACAGGATCCTGGTTTACAGCTGGAACGATATCCGGAAAGCTTTGTATCTGTATATGTCCTTCAGTTGTGTATCGTATTATTTTCCGCTACTATGTATTTAAATGTAATTTAAATCTCTGATATTTCTGTGTAATATTCATTCATACTCTGTATATTCTTGTATCTGATGGAATTGTTGTAATAACGGTGAAATGTTCTTTTGTCTGCGTTCTGATTTGTCTTGTCCTCACAGTAATTCGTTCTTTCTCATCTCTTCGGAGACCGGGGAAGTTTCGGGTCGCTTCAAGGCTAGTAATACATAGCATGGACTAGTGGTGACTACTAGGCAGTGAAGGGCAAGCACGTGTGTAGATACTATTGAGTGGACCCGTGACATAAGTCCTAAGATCCTTTGCCCATAGTAGTAGCGGTATAGGATGCTGTTTGAGTTGAATACGAAAAGGCTTATTTGAAAATAATAAACTTAGTTAATTTGACTAAGTCAAATAAGCTAAGAAAGAAACTAGCCTAACTAAAAAGAAAACAACTGAATCAATCAAGCAGCAAAACGAGACGGGAAAAGAAAATGGAAATCTTAAGAAAAAGATGAATAAATATGAAATTTTTCCAAGATAAGATGAAAAAGAGAAGAAATTTTCTTATGTGATTATGCTTGGATAGGAAAATATGAAATCTTCATAGAAAGGTCATATAAAAATCCAAGTACGATTAGAAAAGAAAAATGTAGGATGTGAATTTTTCCATTTTATACCTTTTCGTAACATAAGAAATTGAATTTGGAAAATTAGATTTTTCTAAATTTTCAATTTAATGATGGATGGTAGGGTTTTGGATGCGACAATTGGGTGAACTATGCTCTTATTCTATAAGAGTATGGGAAAACTTGGATGAAAAATATTTTGATTTTTCAAGAATATTGCATTCATATAGAACTGCATGTATATTTAGGATGTGAGCATCATGTTATGAAAGAGTTTTTTTTTATTTTCATACATACAGGTGGATCCAAATTAGGCATACATACTTTACTATGACGTACCTCACTTTGCACATGTGCACAATGTTTGCAATAATTGGATGCATACTTGATGGATGGACACTGTGAGGGGTTATCTATTTTACTCTTATCGAATTTTGCGGACGAAATTCTTTAAGGGTGGGAGAATGTAACACCCCGCATTTTTAATATAATAGAAAATATGTAAAAAAAAAATGTGTATATGCATAGATAGGTAAATAATGGTGATGTACAATGAGAATTAATTAATACATGGAACAGAAGGAAAAATTAATTCGATAACAGTGTGCGTAACAAAGAAGATAATAAAATAAGGATACTTAATTAAATATCAGGAACTAAGTAAAACAGACATCACCATTGTGTTCGTCTCGAAATTCTGCTGGGAATAGAGTCCAGGTTCTAGAAAATCGGACTCTGTATGAAAGAGTTATGGCCTGCGGAAGATTCAACAAAAATTCAGAATTTACATAGGAAAATACCCAGGTAGGTTGACCTTGGGGTCGATCTACCAAGGGAGGTCGACCTGGGGGTCGACCTACCCAGGGAGGTCGACCTGGGGGTCGACCTTAGTGTCGACCTCCCCCTGATTTTTCCACATCTGAGCAGTGACGATTTTAGATGTGCTGGACGGACCGAGTGGCTTATAGGGCGATCTAATGGCTCTAAAACACTCTCTACACCTATAAAATAGTGCCTAGACCTAACCTAATTCATAAACAATTCCTTTTGACGCCTCCATGCTGCCAAACTTCAACCAAACCTGTCCGCCGCCCCAAAACCCTAAACTAAATTGCAAGTTCTTCACCAACTTTGGAGTTTAATCAAATCAAGAAGGAAAATTCTCCATCAACGATTCAAGCTCTTCACGAACAATCAAATAAGAATATTAAATCAGCGTTCTACATAAACGACAAATCATTTATTTTCCCCAATCCTGTCAAGGTGGGTGGAATTATAATAAATTTGTTGTATAGTAGTATTATTATCGTTCATCATTCCCCCGTTATTAATTTAATTCATGACTCATGTTATAATATTTATTCCTTTTATCCTCCTTCCCCTTTTTATTTTTTGATCTAGGTTATCTCGAACCTAGACGAAAATCTTATTATGCATATGTGTGGTTGGAATATGGAAATGCTAGGCATAATCTATTTTATGCAATCGAGAAATATAATCTGTAATTTGGGGTTTGTGGCATAACAATTGTTGTTGCAAATATTAGTCATAATTTATTTCATGCAATCGAGGAATATAATCTGTAAATTGGGATTGGGGCATAACAATTATTATTGCAAATATTGGGGAAAATTAGCAAATTGTATATGGGGATTATTTAATGAAGTAAAGTTTGAATTGATAATTTTGGGGCGTAATTCATAATGAATCTTTGGGTATGATATGGGAACATGAATCTATGGTGAATAGCGCATAATTACGAATTCTGACTTATGATGTTAACAGGAAATTGTGTAAATTTAATTGGAATTAGTCAATATGGAATGTGATTGGGAAATTGGAATAATAGGTATAGCCTATTAACGGGATTATGAACATGAACATGCTTGCAAATTTATAATTGACCTATGACACCTAGGATAGACATGAATTGTAATTAAGTTGAATTTGGAACACACGATATGAATTTGGGGTTTGGGTGAAAGACGATTGTTAATGAACGCCTACGACATGAGGTTAGGTGCGTTTGTGGAGTAAACTGCCGGAACCGCCCGGCAAATCCATCAACCACAAGAGGACGTCTAATGTGAGAGGTCAACGACAAGAACTAGAGGCGTAACGGTTTATGACACGAGGTTAGGTGCGTTTGTGGTGTAAGATTGCCCGGAACAGCCCGACAAATCCAACAACCACGTACGGACGACTGATGTGAGAGGTCATATATCGTTACGGCATAATAAATAAATTAAGAAATACTAACCATAATAAGACTTGTGGGTGACATGGGTATGGTTAGAGGGTTAAGTGGGACACGGGTGACATGTAAAACAAAAATTTAGATATGCTTAACCAAATGGGACCGGTAACGGTATCATAAATTAATTGAATTGTGTAAAGTTTAAGTAACTGGTTAAGTAAATGGAAGGTTTAAGTCAAATCTAAAATTAATGACAAGAAATAGGGAATGGTAAATAACCTATTATGAATAAACTTCAAAAAGGCAAGAAAGGATAATAGGTGGAAATTATAACCTATGGGACAAGATAAGTTATAGGAAACTAAGGAAGATGAGATAACACTTAACCAATTTGACATGATATATGGGTAGGTTAAGTCAACATGAACTGATAGATAACACTTAAACAATTTGACATGACGTGTAGGTTGAATTGAATATGTGACTGGGGGTTAAGTCAGCTTAGACACATGGGAAAACTTAACCTATATAACAGTATCAAAGCAAGGAAAAGTGGGGAATGATAAGATTAAATAATAGATAAGCTTATCCTAGGGATAACAAATGAATATGACTAAAGATGTAATACAAGACTCGAAAGGTGGGACGACTTATACCATGAAATAAGTTAATCTAAGGTGGAAATGTGGGAAAACACCCGTATGCTATCATATGATAAAGAGAACCCAAGTCATGCTTGAATTCATTGGTAAACCTTAGTTAAAAGGAACTAAGTAACAAACCTTAGCTAAAGAAAACTAAGTAACAGAAACTAAGTATCATACTTGGTTAAGAGAACTAAGTAATAAACCTTATTTAAGAGAACTAAGTAAATAACGAGAAAGAGAACTAACTAGTAAACCTTAGTTAAGAGAACTAAATTGTAAACCTTAGTTAAGAAAATGAACGATTAAGAGAACTAAGTAGTGAACCTTAGTTAAGAGGACAAAGTAGTAAACCTTAGTTAAGAAAGCTAACAATTCAGGAAACTAAGTAGTAAACCTTAGTTAAGAGAACTTAGTAGTAAACCTTAATCAAGAAAGCCAAGTAGAACACGAGGAGGAGCGAACGTCCATCTGATCATGAAGAAGGCTCCAACAAACTGGGTTACGAGCACGCGGCTTCAAGAGAACGTGAGGGTACTCTTGGTATCCCTCTGTGAGGTTGCAGATGATCCTCCTGGGCTCACAGAGGTTAAGGTCTGTGTTAGAAGAGCCAAGGATATGCCTTGGTTGCAACATAAGTAAGCTAAAGACTAGGATGGACTAGCGTGAGGCGGCGATATCTTGTTTAGCCCTGTGATAGCACTTCGTCGTCTACCTACCATCTTGAGTCAATCGAGTACGTAAAGCGGAAAGGCGGAGAACTCCAACAGACAATATACTTGCTATCTAGTTATAGGTGAGTTTTGGCCAATAGGTTTGTAGGGCATAGGGGGCCTGCTAACAGTTCTCATTCTTGATTTTTTGGGTCCCTTTCATTAGTTGAGGGAGGGGTCAAGTGGGACCATAGCCACACATAGATAAAAACAGAGCATCTGCATTGGTAGATAACTTAAAGCTCCCAACCAAGTTCCGTGTTTCTTGATTAGCCCTGCCACGGGACTCGGGCTGCATATACAGAGGAAATGTGCAACTAGACACCGATAACTATTCACGAGACGTACGTGGGGAAAGTTTAGGAACATATATCGCTGTGGGTAGTGTGGCCTAGACTAGGGGGCATCGTTCGATAGGTCGGATAATCCCTATTTAGGCCTCGGTCGCGTAAACCCTGAATCCAAGAAGTGTTCAATAGGTAGCATAAACCCCAGTGGTCCTGGGTAACGTAAACCCTGGTTGAATCTAGGTAGCGCTCGATAGTAAACCTTAGATTAGATCTAGATGATACACGGAATCTTGCAAGATCGAGAGTGGCAGTCCAAACGATTTCGAGAATGGTGGCACTACATTAAAGTAGTATAGTTTTTCATGATGAAGCCCGTACGACATACGACAAGGGACTGTATATATACATGGAAAGGATTTGACGAGTTGAGGGTACCTACATATACGTTGTATTAGGTTAACCTACTAGTGGGACATGAGTATGGCTTAAAGAGCTAACATTGTTAACAACCTAATAACCAAGAAAATGTAACTGAACGGTATATGTAGGATTATACAGAAGTTTATTTTAAGTCCACTCACACAGAACGAATGTTCTGACGCCCTCCTCATTACATACTTCGAGGATAGGTTCATGATAGAGATGGTATAGCTTTGGATATTGGTTTAGGTGTATTGTTAATAAGGTAAAGCAATATTTGAATATTATACTTTATTTCCTTCCGCTGTGAGATGCTTTACGAGTTCTGACATGTTTCTTTATCTCTGTCTTTTTCTGCAGGATACCAGAGCACCCAACTCGGGTTTCGATAGATTGGATTTTTGAAAAAAATTCGGTCTGTCAGAATCCGGGTTGTCACAGTTTCAGACTTCCAAGCTTACAGATTACGTAATTTATAATTAGGTACAATATATTTTCTGCCTTTTTCTTAACTGGTTTCAGGTTTTCCCCTTAATTTACAATTAAGTGTCCCTTAACTCAATTCACCAGTAGTCCTATTCTCTTACTAACTTATTATAACCTAAGTTATAATCCCCACTTGTCACTAGTACAAGTTTACCTATTATACAACATTTTCATTAATGTTACTTATTTATAATAGGTGATTATCATTTCTTCAAGTTACACTTACCCTAAAGGTGTCTTTAATTACATAACTTTAATATTTCTACTGGTTATGTATACCACTAGTTATCTTTAATTACTTAACATTATCGGGCTAAGTTTGCTGGCCTATATGTAAATATTACCCAACGCATCAGATTTGCTTAGCCCACCCATTTTCCAACCAATTTTACTAAACGCTAACTTTAGTTCATATTCATACAATCCCTATAGATTATATTAGGTTAAGTAGTCCAATTCATTACCATGTCCATTTTTGGTTTATAATGGGTTAAAACTCCCACATTAGGCCTACAAATTCTGGATGCTAGATATGCCTGTCGGGTCAAGGCGAACTTCTTCCACAAGTTGGGCCTAACCTCGTGTCATAGCCCATCTCGTATTTGCGCACTTAGACCTCTAACATTAGGTTCAACATTAGTGGATGCCGGATATGCCGGTCAAATCCAGGCAGACTTCCAACTAATGCAACCTAACCTTGTGCTAAGGCGCGGTTCATTTTAAGGCATATTTATTTTTCTTAGAATTTTACTGCATTCATTTCTTACATATTATGCCTAACATTTATCGCCTGTTCTTTCCAACACATAATTTATTTTATCGTAAGGTAATATCAACCCAACACGTCTTAATCTTCCCAAGTTCTTTTTTTTTATTTTTTCATCAACTAAACATGTCCAATTTTTCCAATTCAATTCTCACATATTTTTATTAATATCTTAAATTACGACCTCTAGTTATGCGGCAGTTACCCCAAAATCCCCAATCACAAATTTTGTCCCAAAATTAAAGTTTCCAACCACAATACACTATATGTTCCCAAAATTTCATTACAAATTATGCCTAAATTCCAATATACTTCGCATGCCTTCGTACATGTAATTAAATTCTTTAATAACAAAGAGATAGTTCTCAAATAATGTCTTATTTACCCGAAAATCTCATTTATTCCAGTTTTCAAATCCGCAAAATGAATCTTTATAACAATATTCATGTATATCATAACATGCTAACTGATTGAACATAATTTTTCATTTTAGCGCAATTATCCATCGTATCAATTAACTTTTCGAATACATTCATAATAAATATTCATGGGGAATGATCAAACAATAAACATACTATTATTCATAAGGGATAATTTAAACCCACTCACCCAAAGCTTTCCAAAATCTTGAATCTGATCAGATTTACTGTTGCATGGTTTCCCTGACTGAATTTAAGACCTAAAGAACCAAGCTTTTATACATTAAACCGAAAAAGAAAGGGAAAGTAGAAAGAAAAGGGAAGAAGAACTCAAAAAAACGTCAGATTCAATAATCAACTCTCGTGCAACGTAGATCTAGGCATCTATATTGCAGATCTAAATTCTTTTCTCTCATTTTGAAGCGGAAGAATCCTAGATCTAACTTTTATTTTAAGAAAACGTTTGGAGAGGAAGAGAAAATAGCAGATCTTTGATTAGATCTAGGAAATAGGAGAGTGGTTGCTTGAGGAAGGAGCAGAGTTTCGGTGTCTCCTTTAAAATTATGAAAGTGGAAGAAAATCTAACCATCTATTTATAGGTGTGTCAGAGGAACTAGGCCCTTTGGATTTAATCTAAAACTTATCTGAACCAACCACCTCACTTAGAAAAAAAGAACACTCTATAATAGCCCAGGGTACGTTGCACACACGAGCCATGCGCACGCACAGGTGTGTCGACACCTATTTTTTTCATTGTTTGAAATATATTGCACATAAATCAAAACGTTCCTTTTCTTTTCTAGTTTGTTCGCTTCTTTGTTCGCATGCAAGACTTGTTCTAAATTTTATTTATTTGTAACCAAGCCTTGTGCGTAAGTTAAGCATTTATATGCGAACAAATATATATATATATATATATATATATATATATATATATATATATATATTATGCTTCCTCCAATCAATTTAATGATCTACTTCTCTTTTTAACCACTGAATGCTCTTATTAAAAAGAAACCACTTTAACCCTTTTCACACTCCATTAATGCATTCTTCCTTACATTTATATCCATGTGTCATTATATTATTTATACAATTTGAATTGTATGCTCATTAATTCATTTAATGCCTCTTTTTTCTTACTTTTCTAATTAGTACACTATATTATACTATTTTTAACGCATTACATAGTAACCTCTTTCCTTCATGCATTTATTTATTTTCTTGCAACTTATTTAACTTTTCCTTTTTTATCTTGCATTAATATTCTTATTTGTCATATACATCTTCTCTACTACAATTAGTTGCATTAGCATATTAATTTTTCTCCCTTGCATGCATTTATTGTTTTTATTGCACAATGTTCCTCATTTTAAACATTACTCCGTGCATTTACACATCAATTCTTTCTTTACCGCTTGCATATTAAGTTATGCACTCTTTTCTCTTTTATTTTTATTTTTTTCATGCATATATATGTTTTAATTATTATATGCATAAACAATACAACCTTACATTTATTAATTTCTTCTTAATTATGCATATATTCATATGCAGGTAATTAATTGCACGCGTATTATTAATTTCAACATTAATATATATGCACTTTTACCTATACATTAATTAGCAATATTGCGGTGTGTTACATTCCCCCACCCTTAAGGAATTTCGTCTCTGAAATTCGATGAGAGTAAAATAGATAATCTCTCGCATAAAATTCATCTATCATGTGTGTATCCGATTTTTGCGAGCATTTTGCGCATGTGCAAAGTGAAATACAACATAGTAATGCATGTATGCCTAATTTGGTACCACCTATATCTATGCAAACTTTTTCAAAAACTTTTTCAAAGCATGATGCTCACGTCCTAAATAAACTTGCAAATCTATATGAATATAATATTTTTGAAAAATTAAAACATTTTTCTCCCAAAGTTTTCCACAGTCTTACAGAGTAAGAGAATAGTTCGTCCAATTGTTGCATCCATAATCCTACCAACCAACTTTATTTTTCAAATTTCAGAAAAATCTAATTTTCTAAATTCGATTTCTTATGTTACAAATAGGTGGAAACGGAAAACTTCGCATCCTCCATTTTTCTTTTCAAACTTTTTCCTAACTGTACTTAGTTTTCATGTAACCATTTAAAAAGATTTCCTATTTTTCTATCCAAGAACAGTCCACATAAGAAAATTTTCTTTTTTAACTAATTTTCTCTTCATCTTATCTTGGAAATTTTTCATTCATATTCACCTTTTCTCAACCAGTTTTATGACTTGTTCTTACCTATAAGGTCGGTTCCGTCTCTTACTACAAGGTGACAACATCCACTCTATTCTATTTTTCCATAACTTATTTTGTCCACCCACAAAATTATCTTAAACTAATTTATCCAAAAGGGTTGTCATAAGAATAGAGATTTAAAATCTTTCTTTATTAAAGATTCTTGTATGGAATATAACAAGAAAACTAGCGAGCTATACATGCTCTATAGTATGCACCTTTTATTGAGAGAATTTTATCTTATTCAAAAAAATTCGCAAGAAATCACTATTTGCTAAATATATCCCATTTTTTTTTAAAATCCAATACGTATACTTTACATATTTAAAACTATAACTTTTAAGATTAAAACTTGAAAATGCCATATACCATTTTCCCCAAAGTTTTATAATCTCAAGTTCTTAAAAGTTAATAATGGTGTTAGACTCAAAGCGGGCTTCCAATTTTCTTCTAATCTTTCCTAGACACTCCCCAATATCAATTCTCTCAATTATATATATTCCTAATCCATTTATCTCTTTTCAACCTTTTCCAATTTATAAGGTTTTCAAGCCCACTAAACCAAAACACTAATCATTTGGGATTCACTTTCCTTCCATACAAAGTATATTGTACACTCTCTACCCAATTTACCTAAGGGTCGCAAATTTCCATATTCATTCCTTTACTGTATAAAACAACATCCCATTTCTTACCACATTATACTCTTTCTATTTGGTGGGTTCCTCTATGGAACTACGTATATGTATAATATATTTATATTTTTAAAAATATAAATACGTTCACTCACTATTTATATAGGAATCCTAAACCTAAGCTCTGATACCAGATGTGACAACCCGAATTTCGACAGACCGATTTTTTTTTCAAAACCCCAATCCATCGAAACCCTTGTTAGTTTGCTCTGGTATCTTGCAGAAAATACAAAGACATAAAACGTGTTAGAGTTCAGAAAACATCTACAAACGGAAGGAACAAAATATAGTGTAATCAAAATATAGCTTTACTTTAATATCAATACTGCTTAACCCGTATCCAAAGCTATACAATCTCTATCATGAACTTAACCTGCGAATGTTATGAGGAGGGGGGATCAGTACATAAGTTCTGGTGTCTGGACATAAATTACACTTTTGGATAATTCTACATATACCGTACGATCACATTCTATTATTTATTAGGTTATCTATGTTATTAGCACTCAAGGCCTACACACACACGTCGCACCCATCTACTCCACAGTAGATTAACCTAATACAGTGTATACGTAGCTACCCCAACTAAAGTACACCACACGGTACCCTACTCGCAAAGTCTCCACCATATATACGCAGTCCCTCATCCTATGCCATAGTGACGTATGGATAACAAGATTACGTTCCGCATATATCTAACATTACTACGTAAAAGTACTGACTACCACCTTTGTTCGAATAAGACTCCATAACGGATTAATGCCCTCTAGTCTACGATACCCACCCCAGAGCCGATATGCATGTATTTAGACTGTCCACCATACGTATCTTCATTTGTAGCTCGATGTCTCAATCACACGTCCCCTAATGTGCACCAAGTTCCATGGCAGGGAGATACAAGAAACACGGAACTCGGTCGGGAGGTTTTCCATTTCTGTATAGGCCTGTCTTTAAAGAGCCTCTATAGATATACCTAGCGTCTGTTTTCATGGTGGCTATGGCCCTACCTCGGCCCCTCCCTCAACTAGAAATGACAACTAGAGCGAAGCAACTGCCGCTACACAAAACATCTGAACATCCATGTGGCGTCACCCCTAAAACTCTTACCCGATAGTGAAGGGTGAAAAGGTATCTTGGGTTTTTCTCGAGTCTTTCTGCATCCTACTGGCCGCCGATGATGGGTGTCTGACGGTCTACTATCCTTGTTGGTCATGACCCTCTGCCTTGTCGTGAGGCAACCGCCGAACCACCCTTTTGTCACCTCGTCATAGCATTCTTGCTGCATAGCAACATCTGCAGTCAAGGCCAACCCACCTAGTAGTTATGCGCAGACCCAACCTCTGCGGACACAGCCTAAGACATCTACCGCCTCACAGAGGACTACTAGGAGCACCTTACGTACCTCAAGAAGCCGTGTGCGTCCCCTTTCAGTCCATTAGAGCCGTCAGAACTATCAGATTAAAGTGCGCTCTTCTTCATGCCTTATAACACCACGATGATCTACCCCGTTGGGTTATTCACCCTCAAACGTGCGGACTGGTTCAAGCTCCTCACTTTAATATGTTATTAGACCCTATGTCTAAACATTCTTTTACGCTCTTGTTGTTGGATCTAGATTGACCCTGGAGGCGGGTGAATAGGGTTTATCACAGTTTTTTTAACTGAATTAAAATTCTAATGAGATATATAATAATAAACAGATCACAGAATATAGCAGAAACAGAAATGCAGAAAAAAAATCACACATAGATATACCCAGCTTCGGCAAAACCCTGGCTACTGTTGCATTTCTAAGGTTTCTACTAGGTGATAGAACAGTTCCCGCGTACAAGACCATGTACACTCGCAAACCCTGCTCCTATTCTAACCTTATGCTCAAAACCGTAGACTGACCGATATCCCCACAATCAGATTTCTCCCAGTTACAACCCTGTAACCAGTAACTCAGATTTTACAGACTCTAAAACTGGCAGTCAACACTCTGACTGATATCCTAGACTTTACAGATCTAGACACTGTTTCAGTTCGGTTGCAAAAGAAATTTAAAACAAAACAATAAAAGCAGAAACAAATTAAACTTGAAAAACCCTAGGATTTAAAGAAAGGGGTCATCCCCTTTAACACAATTTATCGGCCCATTTGCAAAGTATTGCACCCGTGTTCATTTGGTTAGCCCGATCCCTCCTTTCACGCTTTTGCTCTGGAAAATAAAAATGGCGACAGGGCGATTTGAAAACTAGATTTTTCTGATTCCCTCTGGATTGAAATCGATTGCTTGATGGATTGATTGTCGCGGTTCTCTGATTCCTTCAACTTGATAATGTCAATCGATTCCTTGCTTCACTGATTCGGGATTGCGATCGAATTCTGCTGAAACTTTTGAGTTGCTCCTGAATTTATTTAATTCTTGCTTTGAAAATGGTTGAATTGATTTTTGTGGGTTTCGATCTATATGCCTGTGATATAAATGCGTGTATAGATAGGGTAAATGAAAAACCCTAGTCTCTTATTTCATCGTATGATCTTAATCTGATTGCGTGCTTCCTTTTGATTTTCTCTACTTTGATTGAGTTGGTATCGGCCTTGATTGTTTTGGCACATGTGTGAAATCGAACTGATGAACCTGGATATGATTTTATAAACAATTCTGAAATTTGGCAAAACATAATTTTGATTTCCATAATTGCTTTCCATCTTTTGCTGTAAACACCAATCTGTTTCTTCTTGCTCAAAATTTGCTTGCCAAATATAAAACAAACTGATTTTTCCCTTTGTTGATTTGCACGACTTAAAAACCCTTGCTAAAAATGAATTGTCTGACATTTGAAAATGGTAAAACTCTTGCCAAAACAAAATGCATTGTGATTTCTTGAATCAGTTTAATACTTGCTAAATAAAGTCAGACCAATACTGCAAGTTCTCATGTAGATTTTATTTCTTGTCAAAGAAAATTCTTGATTGAATCAGCACAATACCTTCTGACTTGAATATGAAACAATTGGTTGATGTTTTATGGAAAACATATGAGTAATTGTTTCCCATAATTAATTTTCCAATTCTGCAAACTTACTCCTCTCCATAAAATCAAACATGAGATTTTTGCCTATAAATAATACTGATCATTGTTGTGTATAGTTGAAATAAGGCATCGCATTTACACTTGTTCATGCATATTCTAGTTTACCAGAATTTGAGCAGACACAATCTTTGGCTTGATTTGTACTCTTCCTTGTTAGTTGCCATGTCTTCTTCTTTATGCTCATTAGCTTGTGCACCCATCATTGCTTTGATCTAGCTGTTTGTACGTGTACGTTTCCCTGTTTTGAATATGCCTGCACTTGAAAATTCTTGCATATCCTTGCCACATGTACTTCCTTGAATGTGAGAACATACTTGCTCTAGCAATATGTACAAGTTCGAGCTGCCTTCATGCATATTGATAGCTTACGTATAAACAAAATTACACATGATTCTCGACTAAATAAAAAAAATGAAGTGGACCATGGGAGTTGCTTCACTATTTCATGCTGTGTTCTTGAAATGTTTCTGTGAATTTTGCTGTTCTACTGTTGAGTACACTTGTCCATTGAAGCTGCTTGTATATGAACGTGTTCTTTGAACTTGTCGAGGCACTTCATGTCATGTATACACCGCCTATACTCTCACTTGCATTTTCTTGTTTTGACATGTTTTGAAGCATGTTGACCATTTCTGTTTCTTGAAAACACTTGGTCATCTTGTTGCATCTGGACTTTGCACTGACTCGACCATGTGTTGATATCAAACTTGCACTTGTATGTCAACATGTTTTGACATTCCTCTTTGCTGCTATCATGCTTTATTCTTTACACTGCTTGCATGTGTACTTACTTGCTCGACCATTCTATGCTGTGTTGACATGCTTGCTTGACTCATGAGTTTGTTGTTGACTTTTCATTTAATGTTAGCTGAGTATACACTGAGTTGAGTTGGTTATTACGGGTGCCCCTTAGTTGCTCGCTACATTATGATTGGCGAGGCAGTGCACACATGTATACACGTGTGTATATGCAGCCAACAGACGAATTTTCCTGTCCCTGTACTATATACTGTATAGACACAGTCGGATTAACAAATCAGATCAAGTCAGAAAAATGATGAGAAACACACCAGAAAGCTAAGGCAAATAAAATTTATATTCACATGTATTCAATATTATTTCTATTACAGTGTACTGTGTGTGTGTTCATTTGTATGACAGGTATGAAGACTGGACTGACTGTGAAGACTGGGCTGTCTTGTCAGCTGTGAAGACAGAAGACAAGAAGATAGAAGGCAAAAAACAAGAACAGTGTGTGTAACAGTGAAAGTGTCTGTATATTGAGTCTGTGAATGTATAAGTGAAAAAGTACCGAGTCTCATAACCATGCATAACCAGAGCTTGGATTTTTAAATGAGGTTAGAGACACTCTTATATATTAATTATATTTTTATCATATTCAGCTTTATAAAGGAAAAACTCCTCAGTATATAGAACCAAAAAGTGGATGATAGAAATGCGGTAGGTACAGAAATGGTCTGTGAAATAAATTTCTAAATTAATTATATTATGAAATATGCTCGGCTGTACTGGGATTATTGAAAATTTTCAATTATCAATAATTCTAAATAATAATAACATAGACACAATTCCATCATAAATATTTTCACTGTTTATTCAAGATAATCTTTTAAAAATTATCAAACTCTCCACATTAATATAGAACTATAATGGATGGCTGAAAGATGATAAATAAAGGAGATGATCGTGAAATAATGGCCAATTCAAAGATATTATAATAAATGTTCAACCATCATGAAAATCTAAATAAAGTCTCCTCTTGTTGTGAAATATACTGCAGTCACAATTCATCACAATTTCAAAGTCTAATAATAATTTTGATGAATTATAAATACAGTTCAATTTGGATATCGATTTCAATTTCTGAATGAATAATTAATAAATGATTTTAAAATTGAAAATCAATTACAAGAGGAAATTAAATAGATTTATACAAAGGAAAAAATGTGTATGGTGTCTATACAAGGTGAAAATTAAAACCAGATGGATGAAAAAGCTGATACCAATTGTAGTCCCCTTTATCGAGGAATTTATTCACACCCTAGATATCTCAGATTAAAGAAATTTCAAACACAAAGCCCAAATAGACAAGATTAAAAATTTGGAACAACTATTAGAGCAGCAGTCAGATTAAAGCAGGCAGTTATTTGAAAACAGTATCAGAGCAGCATAGCAGAAACAATTCAAAATCAGACTTGTTAAGATGTTGATCACACAAGATGATTCATGATCCAATGATTAAAAATACCATTTATTTAAAATCATTTGATGAATACGAAGATATCAGGATTCAATGAATCGATCACACCAGATTATTAATTTTTTTTTATTCTGGATATGTGTGTGATTCAGTAAATCATTAATTTCAAATGATTTTATACAACCAAATATTTAAATTAAATATCCATGAAATAACAGAGAGATTTGAGACCAATTTTTTTTTCAAAGAATTTTCCAAATTATTTCTGACATGCATTAGGAATTTTTCAGAATATTTACATCAAGTTTGGAGACATAAAAATTATTTATTTAAAATCACTTGAATGGATGTTGATCATGAGATACAATGAATCAATCACACAGAATTAATTATTTCAGATCTGAGAGGTGTGTGAGATTCAACATATCAAAAATTTCAAATGATCTCAAACAGACAAAGATCTAAACCAGATGATCATGAATAACAGTGATATCAAGATATAAGCAATGATTCAAGACAGATCAAAAATATCCAAGCCAATCTGAAAATCAATGAAATTATCACGACTGAGAAGTAACAAAGTGATGTAATGAGTTTAACATTTTAAGCTTTTCTAAAATAAATTAGAAGAAACCCATAACAGCTGATGTGTGTGTAATTCCATTAAACTCTCAGATTATCAAAAATTTAGAATTCAAACTAACAGTGTTCAAGATATGACACGAATACATCAACACTGTTATGAATTCACAAATCATAAAATAAACTTCAAAACAATTGCAGATATATTCAAGTTCAAATTCAGGATATGGAAATTATTAACACACGATGATTTTGTACAAATAAAGCAAATTTCCAGAAAATCATGAATTCTGCACCTGGAAGTTTAAGAAGTACAGACTAAGAAGAACATGGCAGTGTCAAACTAAAAAAGAAGGGGATAAAGGAAGGAAAAAACACAGAATAAAAATATACAAAGGTGAGTTTATAGATCATACCAGAATCCAATGTAAAGAAGAACCTCTAACTCAACAGACTTGGCTAAGGAACTCTAAATAAATCAAAGATGTGGAATATCTTGAAATCAAATTTTCTTTTCCAAAGTAGTTCCTCTGCCAAAACTGGTACCTAGCAGTTGAGAGGGTTAAGTTATCTAACAATTCAAAATAGTTCAAGTCACAGTTTTATGTGGTCTAACAAAGATTGTTTTACCACTCATAGCTGTGTATCGAACTTTCTGTACCCAAACCTGTCTATATAACAAACCATCTGAATTTATCTTTGTACCCTTGGGAACCCAAATCTGTTTGAATTTAACAAAGCCCGTATTATTTTCTTTTGAGATCCAAGATTGTTTAAATGGTTTTTTATAAAACACATACTCATTTCATTTGTGATTTAAAAACCTTTTGGAATTATCAGAGTTAAAATTTTCAAAGCTATTCTTTTCAAAGGAGTTTGAAGGATTTTTAAAATCGCTTGAATTTCGTTTTTCAAAACCATTTATTCTCCCAAAACCAAGACCACGTTTATTTCCAACAAAAAATTGGTTTCTCAACAACATATTCAAAGATTTTTCACTGTTTGAAAATTTAGCCAAAATTGTTTGAAGTTATTGAATTTCAGTTTTAGGATCACCGTTTTCTTTCAATAAGCCTGAACAACGATTTTTAGTGATCTTACATCTTTCAAAATCAGATTTTAAAACCAAATTTTCATTTTTAAGAAAATTAATTTTGGTTTGGGACTCAATAATCTAAGATTCAAAAAGTTTTTTTTCAAACTCAAATTTCTTAGATTTTTCAATCTCCTTTTACTGTTCTTTCAAAATCAAATCGGATTTCAACAAATTCTCCTTTTCAGCAATTTCCAAATTGGAATATATATCAGTCTTAAAAATTTCAAATTCCTTTTGTAAAAAATTATTCAAACTTGATAACTCAATCTTGTTTTCTTTTAAGATCAGAATTTCTCTTTTAAACTTTTGAATATTTTTATTGAGATGAACAAGGTTGGTTTTTAATTTCAAACAATCTTTGCAATCTGAATTTGAAGAATTTTTAAAATGGTAAACCTATAATTCCAAATCATCAATTTTGCTGGTCAACCCAGAATTCTTAGATTTCAGAGATTTTTTTTTAGATTGGAGTTTATCAACATATTTAGTCAAATCAACGCACATATAAACTAAATCTTTGTATGAAAAATTTTCTGTTTCAGCATCTGTTGATTCTCCGTCTGATCCTTCTGAATTTTCATTTGTAAAACCTGTTAAAAAGAACTCTGAATCTGAGTTGATCTTCTCGGGTTTTGAACTACCGTTGTCAGATCTTCCATACTTTGTATTGAGAGTATCCCAGATTTTCTGTGCAGATAAACAATGGCAGATAAGATTAAACTGTTCTGTACTATGTTAATCAAATATAATTTTCATAGCACAGGTGTTGAAAGTAATATCTACACTATCAAATCCATTGATAACAACATCTCAATATTTAATATTAACAGATTTTAAATAAAATTCCATTTTGGATTTCCAGTTTAAAAAATATGCTTCATTGAAAATAGTTGGGGATGAACTGGACTGACTCTCTATCGACTAGCAACTAGGAATCACCATTACTCTAGAGTTAACAGAATACCAGCTCTTATACCACTTGTTGGATCTAGATTAACCCTAGAGGGGGGGGTGAATAGGGTTTATCACAGTTTTTTAACTGAATTAAAATTCTAACGAGGTATATAATAAACAGATCACAGAATATATCAAAAACAGAAATGCAGAAAATAAATCACACACAGATATACCCAGCTTCCGCAAAACCCTGCCTACTGCTGCATTTCTAAGGTTTCTACTAGGTGATAGAACAGTTCCGGCATACAAGACCATGTACACTCGCAAACCCTGCTCCTATTCTAACCCTATGCTCAAAACCGCAGACTGACCGATATCCCCACAATCAGATTTCTCCTAGTAACAACCCCGTAACCAGTAACTCAGATTTTACAGACTCTGAAACTGACAGTCAACACTCTGACTAATATCCTCGACTTTACAGATCTAGACACTGTTTCGGTTCTGTTACAAAAGAAATTTAAAACAAAACAATAAAAGAAAAAACAAATTAAACTTGAAAAACCCTAGGATTTAAAGAAAGGGGTCATCCGCTTTAACACAATTGAGCGGCCCATTTGCAAAGTGTTGCACCCGAGTTCATTTGGTTAGCCCGATCCCTCCTTTCAATCTTTTGCTCTGGAAAATAAAAATGGCGACAGGGCGATTTGAAAACTAGGGTTTTCTAATTCCCTCTGGATCGAAATTGATTGCTTGATGGATTGATTGTTGTGGTTCTCTTATTCCTTCAACTTGATGATGTTGATCGATTCCTTGATTCACTGATTTGGGATTACGATCGAATTCTACTGAAACTTGTGAGTTGTTCCTGAATTTATTTTATTCTTGCTTTGAAAATGGTTGAATTGATTTTTGTGGGTTTCGATCTATATGCTTGAGATGTAAATGCGTGTATAAATAGGGTAAATGAAAAACCCTAGTCTCTGATTTCATCATATGATCTTGATCTGATTGCGTGCTTTCACCTTTTGAATTTCTCGACTTTGATTAAGTTGGTATCGGCCTTGATTGTTTTGGCACATGTGTGAAATCGAACTGACAAACCTGGATATGATTTTATAAACAATTCTGAACTTTGGCAAAACATAATTTTGATTTCCATAATTGCTTTCCATCTTTTGCTGCAAACACCAATCTGTTTCTTCTTGCCCAAAATTTTCTTGCCAAATATAAAACAAACTGATTTTTCCCTTTGTTGATTTGCACGACTTGAAAACCCTTGCCAAAAATGAATTGTCTGACATTTGAAAATGGTAAAACTCTTTCCAAAACAAAATGCATTGTGATTTCTTGAATTAGTTTAATACTTGCCAAATAAAGTCAGACCAATACTACATGTTCTCATGCAGATTTTATTTCTTGCCAAAGAAAATTCTTGATTGAATCTACACAAAACTTTCTGACTTGAATATGAAACATTTGATTGATGTTTTGTGGAAATCGTATGAGTAATTGTTGCCCATAATCGATTTTCCAATTCTGCAAACTTACTCCTAGCCAAAAAAACAAACCTGTGATTTTTGCCTAAAAATAATACTGATCATTGTTGTGTATACTTGAAATAAAGCATTGCATTTAACTTGCTCATGCATTTTCTAGTTTACCAGAATTTGAGCAGACACAATCTTTGGCCTGATTTGTACTCTGACTTGTTAGTTGCCATGTCATCTTCTCTGTGCTCATTAGATTGTGCACCCATCTTTGCTTTGATCTAGTCGTTTGTACATGTACGTTTCCCTGTTTTGAATATGCCTGCACTTGAAACTTCTCGCGTGTGCTTGCCACATGTACTTCCTTCAATGTGTGAACATACTTGCTCTAGCAATATGTACAAGTTTAAGCTTCCTTCATGTATATTGATAGCTTACGTATAAACAAAATTACACATGATTCTCGACTATACAAAAAAAAAACTGAACTGGACCATGTGAGTTGCTTCACTATTTCATGCAGTGTTCTTGAAATGTTTCTCTGAGTTTTAGTGTTCTACTGTCGAGTACACTTGTCCATTGAAGCTGCTTGTATATGAACATGTGTTCTTTGAACTTGTCGAGGCACTTCATGTCATGTATACCCTTCCTATACTCTCACTTGCATTTTCTTGTTTTGACATGTTTTGAAGCTTGTTGACCATTGCTGTTTCTTGAAAACACTTGGTCATTTTGTTGCATCTGGACTTTGCAATGACTCGACCATGTGTTGATATCAAACCTGCACTTGTATGTCAACCTATTTTGTCATTCCTCTTTGCTGTTGTCATGCTTTATTCTTCACACTGCCTGCATGTGTACTTACTTTCTCGACCATTCTATGCTGTGTTGACATGCTTGCTTGACTCATGAGTTTGCTGTTGACTTTTCATTTAATGTTAGCTGAGTATACACTGAGTTGAGTTGGTTATTACGGCTGCTCCTCGGTTGCTCGCTACATTCTGATTGGCGAAGTGCACACGTGTATACACTTGTGTATATGCAGCCAACAGACGAATTTTCCTGTCCCTGTACTATATACTATCTAGACACAGTCGGATTTACAAATCAGATCAAGTCAGAAAAATGATGAGAAACACACCAGAAAACCGAGGCAAATAAAATTTTAAAAATAAAATATTTTCACATGTATTCAATGTTTTTGTTATTGCAGTGTACTGTGTGTGTGTTCATTTTTACGACAGGTATGAAGACTGGACTGACTGTGAAGACTGGGCTGTCTTGTAAGCTGTAAAGACAGAAAACAAGAACAGAGTTTGTAACAGTGAAAGTGTCTGTATATTGAGTTTGTGAATGTATAAGTGAAAAAGTACTGAGTGTTGAGTGATATAGTGAGGAGCTAATGTATATGAAAAAGTGATTGTACTGATTATTTGAAATAAACAAAATCTGTTTGAAATAAAATAGTATTTCATAGTTGTCAAACAGACATGTCTATTCTATTCTACTTATTTATAAGTACAAATATGTGAAGTGATAAAATAGTGGAGTTAAAATAGATGTACTTTTTGAAAGTTAGAAATATAATATTTATTTTTTAAATAAAATACAGTAAATATTTGAATTTCTGTACGGATGTATTTTTTTAAAATATAAATATTACATTCCTGTATGTGATGTAAATACAGAACATTACAGTAACAAACACATTTATAAAATATATTTTCTTGTTATCATCAAACAAAAATCACATAATTATGTATACAACACCGTTATATACAACACTTGTCTCACCTCATCAGGTTTCCAGTTAACTTGGTTATTCCAATTCATATTGAATTCTTATTCAAATTACTAAGTTTATCTTGCTTATTAATTTCAATCATACAACTTAATCCATTCAATTTTATTAATAAGCCCACAACATGTTATTCTACAGATTGTGGCCCAAGGTCTGTAATCCACAATCTCTTTTAACTTTTCTTGTTGGTTTCATCATTACAATAATTTTTTTTACTTAGTAAGTAATTAAGTATGTCCAATTCGCATGTTTTCTAACTAACATGTCACTTACCATTTATGATTAAATATAACTTATTTTATTTCATAATTTTCCTCATTCTTACTCATTTAATCATAATTCCATTTTACGTTGTCAATACAACTTATCGTTGTTTACTTATTAACTTAGTTCTATTAAGTAAGGCTCATTAATAAGTTTCTCTACCCGTTTACTATAACCTATGTTATAATTTCCCCTTGTCCTAAGGACAAACCTGAACATTCTTATCAACGGGTTTTAGACTTCCAGGCTTACAGATTACTTACTTTATAATTAAGTACAATATATTTTCCTCTTTTTTATTAAATGTTTTTAGGTTTTCCCCTTAATTTACAATTAAGTGTCCCTTAACATAGTTCACCAGTTATCCCCTTCTCTTACTAACTTATTATAACCCAAGTTATAATCCCCACTTGTCCCTAGGACAAGTTTACCTATTATACAACATTTTCATTAACATTACTTATTTATAATTGGTGATTATCGTTTCTTCAAGTTATGCTTACCCTAAAGTTGACTTTAATTACATAACTTTATTATTTCTACCGGTTGTGTATACCACTACGTATCTTTAATTACGTAACCTTACCGAGCTAAGTTTGCTGGCCTATATGTAAATTTTACACACCCCCTCACATTTGCTTAACCCACCCATTGTCCAACCAATTTTACTTATGTAACACCCCACCTCCGCCAGGGTGTCTCTTGCAAGCACTCTGACTTTGGAGGGGCGTTTGAATCAGGTAAACATGCATAATGATATATCAAGGCAGAACAAGAACATGTGTATATGCGTAAACAGAGTAAATAACATAGATAAAACAGCGGAAGATTTCAAACCATTTCAAAACAAGTCTGGTACAACATAATGTCAACTTTCCAAATAAACAAGTCTAGATAAAAACATCATCTGAAATACATAAGTATTATCCCCAAAATAAGCGATAACCATAGCTAGCTTCATGTCAAGACCGTACATGAGCTAAAATCCCACAAGCAAGCGATCAGAAATCCAGCTAAGCTCCAATATTCCCTCCCTGAGAACCTTGGGGGGGGAACGGAAGAAAAGAGGCGAAAGAAAACAGGTCAGTCAAAAAGACTGAGTAAGCCCTACTACAATCAATGTAAACTGGTAAAGTTAACTGGCATGAGCAGCAGGGATGAACATAAGGATAACAACATACTAGCATGATGATTAACTAACAAGGTAGATAAAGGTGTCATCGCATAATCAGGTTTAAGGTTTTGCACCACAGGTGTACTAGCAAATTAACACGACTTGAATAAACACGAATTGATCCCTTGGCCCAAGCTTTGGCCCAATAACATGAACTGACCCTCATACGAGGTCCAATGACATGAAGTGACCCCAATACGAGGTCCAACCAAACGGTCTAATCGATCGGCTCCCTAAGCCTAACTCGTCACGTGTTGGTGTCAATACGGCCCAAACATAATTGTAGTCGAACTGTGTCGGGTCCACCCTTCGGGTGTATCAAGCCCTAGGGTGCCAACCCCTGGACACCATAAACATGAGTGCACAGTCTCGATCTACTGGTACCTATGGGTGACTTCTCCAAATACGGACTACGTGCACGACCATAGTCCGTCCGGAACTACATCGGCGTACCACCCGGCCGTCGTTTGTTGGTCGCTTACCTCCAGTTCAGTAATCGTGCCCCACACCCTAGCCTAGACCCTAGGGCCATAATGATACAAACTTGGGATTACTGCTGGAGTGGACCCCCATTACTCGGATTTTTCTAGTGGGTTAAGTACGGTTTAACCCTCTTGCTAATCATGGATTTACTTGGTTAAGTGTAACGATGAGCCAACGATTTAACCCTGATTAATCTACCAAGCCCAAATTGGTTAAGTATTAAGTGGACCATGACTTAACCCTAATCACGAGGCATTAATTAATTTAATGCGCCTTAACCTCTCACATTAGACCTTGTTGTGGTTACTAGTTAAGCCGGGCGGGTCCGGGTAGCTTTACACCACAACTTGGTCTAACCTCGGGTTCAGTGTACAACATGGCCAACTTCTCATATTGGGTCCTATTGTTTGTAGCAACTAGTTAAGCCGGTCGGTTCCGGGTAGGTTTACGCTACAAACTCAACCCAACCTCGAGTTGGTCACACTTCTCTTTTCTAAGTGTCATGTCCATCATGTTTCCAAAACATGTTACAAGTTTTCAAGCAATTGGGTAGACCTAACTTAATAGGTAAATTCCCAATGGGTAGACCTAACTTAATAGGTAAATTCCCAAGCTTATGTTTTTATGTCTTTTAAGTTTACCCAACCCCAAACGCAATCCCATCGCTTACATATCGCAATAGCGCATAAAGGATAGAAAGAGGGAACTTGGCATAATCACGACATAAAGGTGTTGAAGCCACAAGTTCAACATGGTGGCATATGAAACGTACATATGTTCATATACTTGCATATTACATTTTTAGGCCTCAAAAGCATGCATAAAACCAAACTTAGCATATTGGTGATACATAGTGATAAATGACATGTACAGATGGCCATAAGTTCGCATCTAGCCTCACATGCAAGTTATCATAAGAGATATGATAACTTACATGTTTCCAAAATGCAACCTTTAGCATAATGCTTCAAGCTTTATGTTCATAAACCTAAGATAAGCTTGCATAACATGATAGCATGAACAAAATGTTCAACCCAAACTTCCATAACCTAACTTGCATATCAGATGAAAAACTTGCATATCAAACTTGCATAACATAACACGATAAACTTGCATATCATGACATGGCATACTTGCATAACATAACATGATGAACTTGCATATCATAACATGGCATACTTGCATATCACAACATGATAAACTTGCATATCATAGCATAGCAAACTTGCATATAAACTTCCATATCATAACATGATAAACTTGCATATCATAGCGTAGTAAACTTGCATATCACAACATGATAAACTTGTATATCATAGCATAGTAAACTTGCATATAAACTTGCATATCACAACATGATAAACTTGCATATCATAGCATAGTAAACTTGCATATAAACTTGCATATCATACATTTAACTTTAGAGTTTAAGTATGAAAGTAGAATAGGGCTTACAATGCTTATGAAGTCACAAAAGATATGACAAAGCCCTTATGCATTCAAATAGACCCAAAATGCAAGCTCTAACATAAAAACCCTTGAGCCAAAATGATCAATACTCTTTCTTTATGATGCAAATATGGAAACTTGACTTGAATGCAAGCTAATGATGCTCATACAAGTTTAAAAACACTTGTATGCATGGAAAATCTCTCATAGAAATTTATTTAGGAATTTTATGAAGAGAGTGGAGGCCATGAGAGAATTGATTTTGCCATAGTTTAGTTGCTAGAATGAATAATGATGATTTAGGGTTAGGTTAGGGCCTTATTTATAGAGATTAGGACTAGTTCTAGCCTTAGGATTAAACCCTAGTTCCAATATCAGCCCTTAAAACCGAATCTGGCCCCCAAGCTCAACACAATCTCAAAATGGTGCACCAGGCTAAACAGCCAGGCTGGACCAAGTCGACAGCCAAGTCGACAGGGCTGTCGACTTGGGTCCAACCAAGTCGACTCCCAAGTTGACAGGGCTGTCGACTTGGGTGTTCTGGCGGGATTTTTCCCGCCTGGCCCAATCTGTCCTAATTTTCAAATTCAAACTTGAATTTGAAATCTGTTTTTACTTTGAATTTTTCTAAAAACTTCGTTGGGCCTTAATCGGGTCACAGGGACTCCGATTTTCGAAAACTCGGACTCTATTTCACGAATTTTTCCGAGACGAACGCAATGGCATAGCCCGTTTCCCTTGATTCAGATTTATAAATTAAATTCTGCCTCGATTTACATTATTACAGGTTATTGAAAATACGGGTTGTTACATTCTCCCCTCCTTAAAGGATTTCGTCCCCGAAATCTCTAAGTTAGGAAGAACATATCCTACCATCCAATCATCCATCTACTCAAAACATCATCCACGAGCAATCGTTGTCCTTACAAGACTCTAAATGTTGTATGAACCTATGCAAAGGTGTGTGTATATGTACTTATCTAATGCAAATATCATCAATGCAAATTATGTTAGTGAAATGAATCCATATGTATGCAATTCCTAACATAATGTATAACATCTGTATGTGTGCACATAACATACATCCATATGCAACATCCATGTGATAACACTAAAATTTTCATCCATGAATAAGCATAAACACTCATGCATATGCAATATGAGGAGTGTGTGAGCCGATCTAGTGCCTAACGTGTATAATGCATCCACGAGTAACCACTTGCAACCATCAAGCATAACATGTTTCAAACACATGTTTCGTCCAAAGGGTTTCTACCTAAGGTTCTCATGACAAGATTTACACGATAAACTAGATAATCAAGACAAACATGGATAGCAAAAGATATGCTACAAAGAGATCGGGAAGATAAGCAGGACATACTCCTTTCGGATTACAAGAAATCCCTTCCTAACCCAACCCATATTCTAAAAAGCCCAAAAGGTTTAGTCAACCTAACGGACCCCTTCAAACCCTGACATGTACTACTAACCGATGAGTCATACCCCCTTATGGAGTTTACAATAGAAATGGGATCGAGGACGGGACCGAGAGGATGTACGTAAAAAGATAACATGCGAGTAAGTTCCACCGGAAAACAAGGATCAAGGATATACTCTTAGAAAGAGATATGATGCACGTATCTAGCTTTTAATCTTCTAAGTCACGTTTCCTTGAGCTTAACTCCACTATGCTTTGACCGTCTTTTACCTCATGATTTCTTAGCTTCTTTAACTCTTATTTCCAAATATGAGTTGGAACCCATTCCATTGTCGCCTCTTGTCTTACTCTTTCACTTACTCTTCTATCATTCTTGGCTTAAACATAACTATGACCTCATGGTTTCATGCAAGCTCACCAAAATTCACCAGTGAATCTTGGATCTCGTTTACTTACTATAAAGTATTCCACGCAGCAGAACCAATCCACGTTGCCAATTGCTCTTACCAACGTGATTTTCTATAACTCATGCTTGAACGAAATGAACCATCCGCCTGCGAATGATAGGCCGTACTTAGATTCAGTCGCTTGCCCATGACTTCCCATAGACTATCCCAAAACTGGCTAGTGAAGATTGAGTCCTGGTTTCTAACTATACTTTAGGGAACCTCGTGCAACCGCTTTATTTCTTGAAAGTAAACTGTCACTAGCTATGATGCAGTCCTTTCGCTCTTTACCGGAGTGAAATGAGCACTCTTCGTGAGTCTACCTAATATGACCCACATGCTCTTATTCCCTTTCCTTGACCTAGGCAGTCCATCCACGAAATCCTTTGTGATGCCTTTCCCTCTTGCGGGGACTTCCAATGGATATAATAGCCCACCGGGCTTCTACGACTCGGCCTTTAACCTGTTGGCACAACATGCACCTTGGGAAAAACTCGGCCACCTCCTCGGGTGATGTGCATCTTCAAGAACCTTCTTTCTCTCATCGCGTCTTTGCCATCCCTTGTTATCTATAGCGAGGTGACTTATCATCTCGCCTCTAGTCAACTTGTTCATGATCTTGGCTAACTGCGGGTCTTCCTTCTGTGAAGTCCCTACTTGATCCAGAAGGGTAGGTCTAAACTCAAGGGACGCTAACTGACTAATTAAACTGAGAAAGCTTCTTACTTCAACTGTCCTCGTTGGGGATTTCCGGTCTTGAACCGCGACCACTTTAGCAGGATCCTCCACTAAGCCTTGCTTAGAAACTATGTGCCCAAGAAATCTAACTTCTTTTCTCCAAAATGACATTTGGAGGACTTGGCTTTCAACTGATGCGCTCTAAGCGTATCCATCACCTCCTTGAGATGTCTTGCGTGCTCTTCCTCATCCTTTGGGAAGATCAGACTATCATCTACGAAGACTACCACAAACTCGTTCAGGAACTCCCTAGACATCCTACTTATCAAGTCCACGAAGTAGGCAGGTGCATTAGTCAAACCGAATGGCATGACCAGCCATTCTAAGAATCCATCTAGAGTTCTGAACGCAGTCTTGTCTATACTATCCTCAGCTACCCTAAGCTGATGGAATCCAGTAGCAAGATCAAGAGAGAACAGATGTTCCTACAAGCTGATCAAACAGATCATCGATCCTTGGCAATGGTTGTCTATTCTCTTTGTTTTACTCACGATAATCAACACACGGGTGAAGCGTACTGTCCACATTAGTAGCGAATACTACTAGAGCACCTTCCTCAGAAATGCTTCATCGAATGAAGTTCTTCTCAAGCAACTCCTTCACTTGCTTACCTAGCTCCCGTCTTACGGGACCATGTGCCTTACCGGCCACGAAACTATCTTGGCATTATCAACCAGATAAATGCGGAAATCTATCTCTCGCTTAGGGGTAACCCCCTTCACTTCACCCAAGATATCAGGATATTCTCGGACCACCCTCACCGATTGCAAACTATCGATAGACGAGTTGAGGGATTCAAGATAACACACAACATGACGGGACTCATAGGGTTACTAGAAATTTTTAGGGTATCACCGAGGCGAGTCATGAGCCTCACAACCCTATGCTCAAAAATCAAGGACGGTTCCAAAACTGGACAACACATCCAATCCCAAAATCAACCCATACCCCATGAAACCGAGAATATAAGCATCACACGAGAACTCTACACCCAAGATAGAGATTTTCAAATCCACGTAGATAATAGACAAATGGGCGGAACCCCCAATTGGATTTGAAACACACACGGGATCATTAACTAGACTAGTACTTAGGTGCAAACTTTCAACTAAATCAGATGAAATAAACTATGCGATGCACCAAAATCAAACAAAGTACGAACAGGAAAATCAGAAATATATACAAGGTTCTCAACAGAAATACTACCTCAATCGGGAACTGGAGCGGCATTGAGAGCATGAACTTGCCCTCCTGAAGGTCCAACACGCTGAGTCTGACCCTGGCCTTGCCCTTGCTTCTTCGGGCAGTCCTTACTGAAATGTCCAGTCTCTCCACAGTGAAAGCACCCACCCAATTTCCTTCTATTCTTCCTACAGTCCTTGACTATGTGCCCAACAATCCCACAGAAGTTGCACTTTCTTGTTTCCTTTCCTTGTTCTTGTTGCCCTTGTCGTTCTTGTTGTTCTGATTACTCTGATTTCCTTTCCCCTGGGGATCGGCCTTCTTGGCTTGAGTATCATTCATCTTGATCTCTTTCTTGTCACTCCTATTCTCTTCATTGAGTAGGGCCATATTCACCAAACTCTCGAAAGTTGCCCCCAAGGGTATATGAGTCATGGCTAAATCATGTAATGGCTCGTTTATTCCTAGAGCAAAGTATAGGGCCTTCTTCTGGGCTGTGTTAACCAAGTCTAAACCGACCTGAGCCAGTTTATTAAACTTATCTATGTATTCCCTAATAGTCATGTCCCCTTGCTTCAGTGATAGGAACCTTAGTCCAAACTTTCCTCGAAAGTCATCCCAAGTCTCAATTGGCCTAGTAACGGTGGTGACCACCCACCAACGTGCAGCTTCTTCCTTTAGCAACCACACTGCTAATAAAACCTTCCTACGTTCATCTATATCAAAGAAGGCAAAAAGATCTTCGGTTTCTTTCAACCAATTCCTTGCCTCTACATAAGTCTCTGTTCCAAAGAAATTCTTGCAACCCATCGCCTTAAAGTCTTTGCAAATCTCTGCGAAGTCAGCCTGAGAATGCTGAGGGGGAGGAGGAAGAGGAACCTCAGCAACAGGAGGAGGAGGAACATTAACTACCAGAGGAGGAGGAGGAACATCTGCGGGGCCGGCTTCGGACGCCCTAGCCTCCAAAAGTCTCCTATACCAAACAGGTACGTGTACTCCTTCCGGAATAGCAGAGTTATCGGCCATACTGAAACGAAGAATAAGATAGATTCAGAATGGAGAAAAACGAAGGAATTTTTGCTAATGGCTTTTTGGGGAGTAGCCTTTAAAATAAACTAGACTTTTCTTTGGAAAATACTTTATACTTGGTTTTGAAAATAGTTTTCCAAAAGTTTTCTAAAAACCTTTTTGTTCCTTCTCGTAAACCACCTCGCTCTGATACCAAATGTAACACCCCACCTCCGCCAGGGTGTCTCTTGCAAGCACTCTGACTTTGGAGGGGCGTTTGAATCAGGTAAACATGCATAATGATATATCAAGGCAGAACAAGAACATGTGTATATGCGTAAACAGAGTAAATAACATAGATAAAACAGCGGAAGATTTCAAACCATTTCAAAACAAGTCTGGTACAACATAATGTCAACTTTCCAAATAAACAAGTCTAGATAAAAACATCATCTGAAAAACTGAAATACATAAGTACTATCCCCAAAATAAGCGATACCCATAGCTAGCTTCATGTCAACACCGTACATGAGCTAAAATCCCACAAGCAAGCGATCATAAATCCAGCTAAGCTCCAAATATTCCCTCCCTAAGAACCTGGGGGGGGGGGGAAACGGAAGAAAAGAGGCGAAAGAAAACAGGTCAGTCAAAAAGATTGAGTAAGCCCTACTACAATCAATGTAAACTGGTAAAGTTAACTGGCATGAGCAGCAGGGATGAACATAAGGATAACAACATACTAGCATGATGATTAACTAACAAGGTAGATAAAGGTGTCATCGCATAATCAGGTTTAAGGTTTTGCACCACAGGTGTACTAGCAAACTAACATGACTTGAATAAACACGAATTGATCCCTTGGCCCAAGCTTTGGCCCAATAACATGAAGTGACCCTCATACGAGGTCCAATGACATGAAGTGACCCCAATACGAGGTCCAACCAAACGGTCTAATCGATCGGCTCCCTAAGCCTAACTCATCACGTGTTGGTGTCAATACGGCCCAAAAATAATTGTAGTCGAACTGTGCCGGGTCCACCCTTCGGGTGTATCAAGCCCTAGGATGCCAACCCCTGGACACCATAAACATGAGTGCACAGTCTCGATCTACTGGTACCCATGGGTGACTTCTCCAAATACGGACTACGTGCACGACCATAGTCCGTCCGGAACTACATCGGCGTACCACCCGGCCGTCGTTTATTGGTCGCTTACCTCCAGTTCAGTAATCGTGCCCCACACCCTAGCCTAGACCCTAGGGCCATAATGATACAAACTTGGGATTACTGCTAGAGTGGACCACGATTGCTAGGATTTTTCTAGTGGGTTAAGTACGGTTTAACCCTCTTGCTAATCATGGATTAACTTGGTTAAGTGTAACGATGAGCTCACGACTTAACCCTGATTAATCTACCAAGCCCAAATTGGTTAAGTATTAAGTGGACCATGACTTAACCCTAATCACGAGGAATTAATTAAATTAATGCGCCTTAACCTCTCACATTAGACCTTGTTGTGGTTACTAGTTAAGCCGGGCGGGTCCGGGTAGCTTTACACCATAACTTGGTCTAACCTCGGGTTCAAGGTACAACATGGCCAGCTTCTCACATTGGTCCTAATATTTGTAGCAACTAGTTAAGCCGGTCGGTTCCGGGTAGGTTTACGCTACAAACTCAACCCAACCTCGAGTTGGTCACACTTCTCTTTTCTAAGTGTCATGTCCATCATGTTTCCAAAACATGTTACAAGTTTTCAAGCAATTGGGTAGACCTAACTTAATAGGTAAATTCCCAATGGGTAGACCTAACTTAATAGGTAAATTCCCAAGCTTATGTTTTTATGTCTTTTAAGTTTACCCAACCCCAAACGCAATCCCATCGCTTACATGTCGCAATAGCGCATAAAGGATAGAAAGAGGGAACTTGGCATAATCACGACATAAAGGTGTTGAAGCCACAAGTTCAACATGGTGGCATATGAAACGTACATATGTTCATATACTTGCATATTACATTTTTAGGCCTCAAAAGCATGCATAAAACCAAACTTAGCATATTGGTGATACATAGTGATAAATGACATGTACAAATGGCCATAAGTTCGCATCTAGCCTCACATGCAAGTTATCATAAGAGATATGATAACTTACATGTTGCCAAAATGCAACCTTTAGCATAAAGCTTGAAGCTTTATGTTCATAAACCTAAGATAAGCTTGCATAACATGATAGCATGAACAAAATGTTCAACCCAAACTTACATAACCTAACTTGCCTATCATATGACAAACTTGCATATCAAACTTGCATAACATAACACGATAAACTTGCATATCATGACATGGCATACTTGCGTAACATAACATGATGAACTTGCATATCATAACATGGCATACTTGCATATAAACTTGCATATCACAAAATGATAAACTTGCATATCATAGCATAGCAAACTTGCATATAAACTTGCATATCATAACATGATAAACTTGCATATCATAGCATAGTAAACTTGCATATCACAACATGATAAACTTGCATATCATAGCATAGTTAACTTGCATATAAACTTGCATATCACAACATGATAAACTTGCATATCATAGCATAGTAAACTTGCATATAAACATGCATATCATACATTTAACTTTAGAGTTTAAGTATGAAAGTAGAATAGGGCTTACAATGCTTATGAAGTCACAAAAGATATGACAAAGCCCTTATGCATTAAAATAGACCCAAAATGCAAGCTCTAACATAAAAACCCTTGAGCCAAAATGATCCAAAATCTTTCTTTATGATGCAAATATGGAAACTTGACTTGAATGCAAGCTAATGATGCTCATACAAGTTTAAAAACACTTGTATGCATGGAAAATATCTCATAGAAATTTATTTAGGAATTTTATGAAGAGAGTGGAGGCCATGAGAGAATTGATTTTGCCATAGTTTAGTTGCTAGAATGAATAATGATGATTTAGGGTTAGGTTAGGGCCTTATTTATAGAGATTAGGACTAGTTCTAGCCTTAGGATTAAACCCTAGTTCCAATCTCAGCCCTTAAAACCGAATCTGGCCCCCAAGCTCAACACAATCTCAAAATGGTGCACCAGGCTAAACAGCCCGGCTGGACCAAGTCGACAGCCAAGTCGACAGGGCTGTCGACTTGGGTCCAACCAAGTCGACTCCCAAGTCGACAGGGCTGTCGACTTGGGTGTTCCGGCGGGATTTTTCCCGCCTGGCCCAACCTGTCCTAATTTTCAAATTCAAACTTGAATTTGAAATCTGTTTTTACTTTGAATTTTTCTAAAAACTTCATTGGGACTTAATCAGGTCATATGGACTCCGATTTTCGAAAACTCGGACTCTATTTCGCGTATTTTTCCGAGACGAACGCAATGGCATAGCCCGTTTCCCTTGATTCAGATTTATAAATTAAATTCTGCCTCGATTTACATTATTACAGGTTATTGAAAATACGGGTTGTTACAACTTAACCCTAACTTTAGTTCATATTCATACAATCCCTATGTATTAGATTAGGTTAAGCTGTCCAATTCATTTCCATGTCCATTTATGGTTTATAATGGGCTAGACCTCCCACATTAGGCCTTCAACTTGTGGATGCCTGATACGTTGGTCGGGTCCGGGCAGACTTCTTCCACAAGTTGGGCCGAATATCATGTAATAGCCCGTCTCGTATTTGCGCACTTAGACCTCTCACATTTGGTTCAACATTAGTGGTTGCTTGATATGCCGATCAGGTCCGGGAAGACATCCACAACTAATGCAACTGTAACAATCTCAATGTTAATAACGTGTTAAAACCATAAATCAAGGAAGATTTAATTTTTACAATAAGAATCAAAGGAAATAGATTATTCCATTGCGTTCGTCTCGAAATTTTACATGAATTAGAGTCCGAGTTTTCGAAAATCAGAGTCCAGATGAAGAAGTTATGTCCTGTAGAAGATTCAGCAGATTTTAGGCAGCACAGGACAAAGCAGGTCGACCTGGGGATCGACCTGGGGGCCAGATCGACCATGTGGTCGACCTTAGAGTCGAAATACCCCCCAGGTCGACCATGTGGTCGACCTCCCCCCTTACAGGTCGACCTAGTCGGCCTGTTTTGACCCAGAACCCATTTTTGAAGCCTGAGACGTGTTTTGATGGTTCGGATTGATTCTAGGGTTAATCTAAGGGCCTAAACTAGTTGCTACCCCTATAAATACATCTTAAGACCTAGCCTAATTCATATCTATTATTGTTTTCTTCTTGGATCTTGTCTATCGGGAATATTGCCTACGATGTTGAAACTATTGTTAACGGCCTAAGACTAAGACGGTGAACATAAGATTATGCCTATGCCTATGACTATGAACATAAGACTGCGCCTATGACTGGGAACATAAGACTATGCCTATGACTGTGAACATAAGACTATGCCTTTGCCTAAGACTGTGAACATATGACTACGCCTGTGCCTATGACGGTGAACATAAGACTATTGCCTATGACTATGACAACGACAATTATGACTAATCACATATAATTCATGATCATGAGGTTATTTCCTAGAATTATGACTATGAAATTGGATCTAAGCTTGATTTTCTATTCAGACCTATTTTCTTTATTTGTCTTGATTTTGGGGATTTTTCTATTTAAGTTAGATCTATACGTGTTCTTGAATCTAGATTGTTATTCAAACCTTTTCATGTTCATAATGTTATGCCTGCGATATTTTAATCAATTTATTCAGTTAGGTCATGCCTTGGAAATAAATTGATAACAGAGCAATGTTTATTATGTTGATCTATGCCTGTGGTTCTATTCTATCATCATATTGAATTGGGAATTAATGAATAAGTCTATTCATATGTATATGAACTTGGAGTATAACCCGTTATGACAATTTGTGTAGTTCATCATGTTAAGCAAGTTTTAGGTTGTGAAATCATATCACATATGCGACCAAATGTTAGATCTACATGTTTATGTATATATGTTAAACCTGTGTCATATTTCAATTTCACACTTATTCATATGTTCGTGATTGATTAGCAAGTTCACATATATGTAAGATGATTTAGTCTATGTTGCAAATTAACATATATGTATGTTGGTTCAGTCTACGCTGCAAGATCACACCTATGATATTCATGTCGATTATTTTGCAAGTTCACACCTATGATGTTCATATTGACTATGCCGATGATGCCAAGTTTACGCCTATGTCAAGCTTATGTTAATGAATTGCTTTATGCCAATTTTGTGTACATTAAATTAGGCTATGTTTTTAGCCTAATATTATATGTAAAACCATGCGGATGGAAAATTAGGCTATGATTGTTAGCCTAATATTTAGACGGGGTAACGTTGGGAAAAATTGGTAAATATAGGAAACTTGACATGAAACTTGCCTTAAAAACTTGACACGAACTTGACATGAAACTTGAACATGGACATGACACTAGAAGGAACATGAAAATGGCCAACTCGAGGTTGGGTTGAGTTTGCAGTGTAATTCTTCCCGGAATCGCCCGGCAAATCCAGTTACTGCAAACAACAGGATCCAATATGGGTAGTTAGTCTATCGCGCTTGAAACCCGAGGTCAGACTGAGTTGTGGTTTAATTCTGCCCGGAACCGCTCAGCATATCCAGTGGCCACAACAAAAGGTCTGATGTGAGATGTTGGGGTGCATTAATGAATTAATGCCACATGATAGGGTTAAGTTATGAACATGAAAGAAAATACTTAACCAACTTGACACATGAACTTGAACAGTGACACTTAGTCAAATTTGACATGACATGTAGGCGGGTTAAGTCACGAACTTGAATGACAACACTTAACCAACTTGACATGCTAGAATGATAGGTGTTAAGTCACGAATTTAAATGACAACACGTAACCTATAGGACGGAAACCCTAGTTATGCGGTCCATTTCAGCAGTAACCCAATAGATGTATCATGTTATCTTAGTCTATCTTGCCAATCTTGACAACATCCTTATGGTTACTTTCAGTTTATACATGTCATTTTCCTTTATTCGTTTTTATGCTAAAAGTCACTTGGACTTACCAGTCTTTATGACTGACCTGTTTTCTTTTGCCTCGTTTTCTTTCGTTTCCCCCCTCCCCCCACCTCCCCCAGGTTCTCAGGGAGGAAACTCTAGCACTTATCTTGGATTTCGCTTACTTTCGGTTCAGCTCATGTACGGTTTGATCTTGAGCTATGCTATGGCTGCATTTCTACTATCTTTGGGGTATTAAGCTACTTTTTATGTTTTAAGTTTATGCTTCTTTATTTATCCAAGACAGAATTTGTTGTAATGGAAAATAATGATCTTGGCTATTTGATGTAAAATGTTTTGACTCTTTTTGAAAGTAATGAAATTTATCTTTTGATTCTTCCGCTGTTTTATCTGTGTTCTGTCTTGTGATATTTCTGTGTTTGTTTACCTTGATAACGCATCTCCAAAACTAGTGCATTCCCTTTGTGAGTGACCCGGGCGGAGGTGGGGTGTTACATTTGGTATCAGAGCAGAAGGTTACCAAACTGGGCAAAAGTTTTTTAAAAAAAATCCTTCCGAAATTATTTTCAAAACCGTTTACAAAGAAGCATTTTTCAAGAAAAGTCTTGTTTTATTTAAAGGCTATTCCCCAAAAGCCATCAGCACACTCCTTTGTTTCCTTGTTTGAATCTCTTTTCCTTCCTTTTTCTCCATCTGTAGTCACAGTAGTTTTTACCTGCGGCTAATCTTCTTTCTAGCCTCGTAGAGGGTTTTTCGTACGATGGAGATAGTTTTTGTGAGGCTTGTCAATATGTTACATAGGAAAGGTGTGAGTGATAAGAAATAACTTAAGGCGGATGAGTCTCAGAACGAGAAGGAAGACTTCTAGAAGATTGACTCCGAGAAAGGAGGCAAGAACAACAACAACAACAATAAGGATAACAAGACACGTGAGAAAAGAAAATGCCGCTTCTGCGGTATTGAGGGGCATATAGCCTAGGATTGTAGAAAGAAAAAGATGAAGATGTGAGCATGCTTTCAGTGTGGTGAAACTGGACATATCAGCAAGAACTACCATAAGAAGCAAGGGCAAGCCCCACAAGCAGGACCTTCTGGGGGTACATCTTTAACTTCTTCTCCTAGATGCTTTTTTTTATCTTGCTTATCTCTTCAATCCTATCTTGAGAACCTTAGGTAGAACCCTTTTGGATGTAAACATGTGAGTGGAACATGTTATGGTTGATGTTTGCAAATGGTTGCAAGTGGTTGCTCGTTGTTGCATAACACACATTAGCCACTAGATCGGCTTAGACACATTTTCATATTGCATATGCATGAGTGTTTATACTTGTTTATGGATGAAATTGAATGTGTTATAATATGGATGTTGCATATGGATGGATGTTTGTGCACACATATAGTGTTTATGTGACTAGGACTATTTGCATACATGTTGGATTCATGACACTTGACATATTTTGCATTAGGAAGATCAATCAGGCTTGATCATTTGCATTAGATAAGGAACATACACACACACTTTCTGCATATGTTCATTTAGCATTAAAAATATTATAAGGACAACGGTTGCTTGTGGATGATGGTTGAGTAAATGGTTGATTGTATGATAGAATGCATTCTACTTAACTTGAAGATTTCGGGGATGAAATCCTTTAAGGAGGAAGAATGTAACAACCCGAATCTTAATAACGTGTTAAAACCATAAATCAAGGCAGAATAAATTTTTAAAATATGAATCAAGGGAAATGTGTTACGCCATTGCGTTCATCTCAAATTTTTACATGAAATAGAGTCCGAGTTTTCGAAAATCGGAATCCGGATGAAGAAGGTATGGCCTGTAGAAGATTCAACAGATTTTAGGCAACACAGGACCAGGTAGGTCGACCTGGGGGTCGACCTGAGGGCCAGATCGACCATGTGGTTGACCTTAGGGACGACCTACCCCTTAGGTCGACCTCCCCCCTTACAAGTCGACCTGGTCGGCCTGTTTTGACACATAACCCATTTTTGAAGCCTGAGACGTGTTTTGATGGTCCGGATTGATTCTAGGGTAATTCTAAGGGCCTAAACTAGTTTCTACCCCTATAAATACATCATAAGACCTAGCCTAATTCATACAAATCATTCTTACACTGCTATGCTGCTAATTCACTTCTTGAACCATGGCCGCCACCTCCAAATTAAACCTTAAGCATTCAAACTCGATTCAAATCAAAGATCAACGCTTCTATAACAATTCAAGAGAATAGATCAGCGAGACCGCAATGTTCTACGACAAATTTCTAGACATGACTTATGCATCTAAATTTCTTAGGCCACAATCTATAAGTTCCAGTTACTTTTAGATAAAAACTATAAATCTAGTATGTGCATGTTATAAATTGGAATTGATTTATGTACGATTCATATCTAGTCTAGTTTTCTTCTTGGATCTTGACTATTGGGAATATTTCCTACGACGTTGAAATAATTGTTAATGGACTAAGACTAAGACGGTGAACATAAGATTATGCCTATGACTATGAACACAAGACTACGCCTATGAATGTGAACATAAGACCATGCCTATGCCTATGACTGTGAACATAAGACTATGCCTATGACTGTGAACATAAGTCTATGCCTGTGCCTATGACGGTGATCATAAGACTATTGCTTTTGACTATGACAAGGACAATTATGACTAATCACCTATGATTCATGATCATTCGGTTATTTCCTAGAATTATGACTATGAAATTGGATCTAAGCTTGATTTTCTAATCAGACCCATTTTCTTTATTTGTCTTGATTTTGGGGATTTCACTATTTAAGTTAGATCTATCCGTGTTCTTGAATCTAGATTGTTATTCAAACCTTTTCATGTTCATAATGTTATGCCTGCGATGTTTTAATTAATTTATTCAGTTAGGTCATGCCTTGGAAATAAATTGATAATAGAGCAATGGTTATTATGTTGATCTATGCATGTGGTTCTATTCTAACATCATGTTGAATTGGGAATTAACGAATAAGTCTATTCATATGTATATGAACTTGGAGTATAACCCGTTATGACAAGTTGTGCAGTTTATCATGTTATGCAAGTTTTAGGTTGTGAAATCATATCACATATGTGACCAAATGTTAGATCTACATGTTTATGTATATAAGTTAAACCAATATCATATTTCAAGTTCACACTTATTCATATGTTCGTGATTGATTTGCAAGTTCACATATATGTAAGTTGATTTAGTCTATGTTGCAAATTCACATATATGTATGTTGGTTCAGTTTACGCTGCAAGATCACACATATGATATTCGTGTTGATTATTTTGCAAGTTCACACCTATGATGTTCATATTGACTATGCCGATGATGCCAAGTTTACGCTTATGTCATGCTTATGTTAATGAATTGCTTTATGCCAATTTTGTGAACGTTAAATTAGGCTAAGTTTTTAGCCTAATATTATATGTCAAAAATCATGCGGATGGAAAATTAGGCTAAGATTGTTAGTCTAATATTTAGACGGGGTAACGTTGGGAAAAATTGGTAATTATAGGAAACTTGACATGAAACTTGCCTTGAAAACTTGACATGAACTTGACATGAATCTTGAACATGGACATGACACTAGAAGGAACGTGAAAATGGCCAACTCGAGGTTGGGTTTAGTTTGCAGTGTAATTCTGCCCGGAACCGCCCGACTAATCCAGTTACTGCAAACAACAAGATCCAATATGGGTTGTTGGTCATATCGCGCTTGAAACCCGAAGTCTGATTGAGTTGTGGTGTAATTCTTCCTGGAACCGCCCGGCATATCCAGTGACCACAACAACAGGTCTGATATGAGAGGTTGGGGTGCATTAATGAATTAATGCCACATGATAGGGTTAAGTCATGAACACGAATGATAATACTTAACCAACATGACACAAGAACTTGAATGATGACACTTAGTCAAATTTTGACATGACACATAGGCGGGTTAAGTCACGAACTTGAATGACAACACTTAACCAACTTGACATGCTGGACTGATAGGGGTTAAGTCACGAATTTAAATGACAACACTTAAACTATTGGACGTAAACCCCAGTTACGCGGTCCATTTCAGCAATAACCCACTAGATGTATCATGGTAACCTGGAACTAGGTAGGGTGGGGCACGATTAGTGGGCTGATTGTAAGCGACCAAAACGACGGCTGTATTGGTGCACCTGTGTAGGTTCAGGCGGGCTATGGTCGTGCACGTGGTTCGGAGTTAGCACAGGTGATACACCCCAGGGCTACATGTCAGTGGTTGGCACCCTAGGGCTTGATACACCCTATGGTGGACCTAGCACAGGTGACTACATTCGTGATAGGGTCGTACGACACAGACACATGACGAGATAGAACTTGTAGGGAGTCGATCGACTAGTGGATCGTTTCGTTGGACCTAGAAATGGGTCATTTCATGATATTGGGCCAAGAAATCATTTCATGATTAATACAAGACATGGGTTTGGGATCCTAGTATAGTTGATGCAGCGAACCTTGAATACGTGATGCTATACTTCATTTATACTTGATTTATCTTGTTATCTTAGTCTACCTTGCCAATCTTGACAGCATCCTTATGTTTACTTTCAGTTTATACATGTCATGTTACCTTTATCTGTTTTTATGCTGAAAGTCACTTGGACTTACTAGTCTTTATGACTGACCCATTTTCTTCCGTTCCCCCCTAGGTTCTCAGGGAGGAAACTCTAGCACTTATCTTTGATTTCGCTTGCTTTCGGTTTAGCTCATGTACAGTTTGATCTTGAGCTATGCTAGGGCTGCATTTCTCCTATCTTTGGGGAATTAAGCTACTTTTGATGTTTTAAGTCTATGCTTCTTTATTTATGCAAGACAGAATTCGTTGTAATGGAAAATAATGATCTTGGCTATTTGATGTAAAAGGTTTTGACTCTTTTTGAAAGTAATGAAATTTATCTTTTGATTCTTCCATTGTTTTATATGTGTTCTGTCTTGTGATATTTTGGTGTTTGTTTACCTTGATAGCGCTCCTCCAAAACTACTGCATTCCCTTTGTGAGTGACCCTAGCGGAGGTGGCATGTTACAGCAACCTAACCTCGTGCTTGGCACGGTTCAGTTTTAGGCATATTTATTTTTCTTAGAATTTTACTGCAATCGTTTCTTACATATTATGCCTAAAATTTATCGCATGTACTTCCCAACACATAATTTATTTTATCGTAAGGTAATATCAAACCAACATGTCTTAATCTTCCCAAATTCTTTTTTTTCCTTTTTTCATCATCAAAACATGTATAATTATTCCAATTTAATTCTCACATATTTTCTTTAATATCTTAAATTAAGACCTCTAGTTATGCACTAATTAGCCCAAAATCCCCAATCATAAATTTTGTCCTAAAATTAAAGTTTCCAACCACAATACGTGTTATGTTCCCAAAATTTCATTACAAATTATGCCCAAAATTCAATATACTTCGCGTGCCTTCGTACATGTAATTATCTTCTTTTATAATAGAGAGGTAGTTCTCAAATAATGTCTTATTTACCCAAAAATCTCATTTATTCCAATTGTCATATCCACAAAATGAATCTTTATAACAATATCCATGTATATCGTAACATGTTAACTGATTGAACATAATCTTTCATTTTAGAACAATTATCCATCGCATAAATTAAATTTTCCAATACATTCATTATGAATATTCATGGGGAATTATTAAACGATAAACATACTATTATTCATAAGGGATAATTTAAACCCACTCACCCAAAGCTTTCCAAAATTTTGAATCTGATCAGATCTGTTGCTCCATGGTTTCCCTGACTGAATTTAAGACCTAAAGAACCATGGATATATAAATTAAACCCAAAAAGAAAGGGAAAGGAAGAAGAAAAGTGTAGAAAACTCAAAAATAGGTCAGATTCATTAATCACCTCTCGTGCAACGGAGATCTAGGCATCTATATTGCAGATATAAATTCTTCTCTCTCATTTTGAAGTAGAAGAATCTTATTTCTAACTTTTATTTTAAGAAAAGGTTTCGAGAGGAAGAGAAAAGGGAAGATCTTTGATTAGATCTAGGATATAGGAGAGTGGTTGCTTGAGGAAGAAGGAGCAGAGTTTCGGCGTCTCCTCTAAAAAAATTATGAGAGTGAAAGAAAACCTAGCCATCTATTTATAGGTGTGTCAGAAGAACTAGGCCCTTTGGATTTAATCTAAAACCTATCTGAACCAACCACCTTACTAAAAAAAAAAGAGCACTCTACAATAGCCCAGGGTGTGATGCACCCATGAGCCATGCGCAGGCATAGGGGTATCGACACCTATTTATTTATTTTATTATTTAAAACTTATTGCACATAAATCAAAACGTTCCTTTTCTTTCCTAGTTTGTTTGATTCTTTGTTCGCACGCAAGACTTGTTCTAAATTTTATTTATTTGTAACCAACCCTCGTGCGTATGTTAAGCATTTATATGCGAACAAATATATATATTATTCTTCCTCCAATCAATTAAATGATCTACTTCCCTTTTTAACCACTGAATGCTCTTATTAAAAATAAACCACTTTAACCCTTTTCACGCTGCATTGCATTGATTGCTCATTTTCCATTAATGCATTCTTCCTTTACATTTATATCCATGTGTCATTATATTATTTATACAATTTGAATTGTATGTTAATTAATTCTTTTAATGCCACTTTTTTCTTACTTTTCTAATTAGTACAATATATTATACCATTTTTAACGCATTACATAGTAACCTCTTTCCATCGTGCATTTCTTTATTTGCTTGCATTCTTATTTAACTTTTACCTTTTTATCTTGCATGAATGTTCTTATTTGTCATATACATCTTCTCTCCTACAATAATTGCATTAGCATATTAATTTTTCTCTCTTGCACAAATTTACTGTTTTTATTGCACAATGTTCCTCATTTTAAACATTACTGTGTGCATTTACACATCAATTCTTTCTTTACCCCTTGCATATTAAGTTATGCACTCTTTTCTCTTTTATTTTTAGTTTTTTCATGCATATATATGTTTTAATTAATGTATGCATAAACAATACAACCTTCCATTTATTTATTTATTCTTAATTTCACATATATTCATATGCATGTAATTAATTGCATGTGTATTATTAATTTCAACATCAATATATGCACTTTTACTTATACACTACTTAGAAAAATTGCTGGGTGTTACATGACGATTTTTTGAAAATCATCAATGTAGAATGCCTATTCTTTGAGAGCTATTTTTCAGAAGCTAGGTTTCCATACTGGGTTAAATGTTGATGCATGAAAAAATTATTATTTTTCAGTGTCAATGCAAACAATTCAAGGGATGTTCTAAATATACTTGAATTTGATCAGGGGATATTACCTATTAAATATCTTGGAATTTCGTTGTCTTCTGACTATCTCACTATTTACGGTGTATTTCTTTGATTCAGTGTGTTCAAAGAATAATCCAAGGATGGGAAACAATGTTTTTGAGCTTTGCAAGTAGAGAAGAATTGATTAATACCGTAATCGCTCCTATCATATTACACTAGCTGTTTATTTATCAGATCCCCGAATATACATTAGACAAATTTGAATCTCTTTGTTCTGATTTTTTAGGGAGGATCAGCACAAAAAGTGGCTTGGAAATTTTTTTTTAAACCAAATGCAGAAGGAGGTATTGGTTTAAAAAAATTTCAGATCTCAAAAAAGCTACTTGTATTAAATTGCTTTGGAATGATCTTTCAAACACTTCTATTTGGATTAAATGGATGCATAGTAGATATTAAAAAAATAAGCATTTTTGGACTATGGCCAGTGACAATAATGCTCCTCCAACTTGGAAATCTTTGTTAAGGCTTTGAACTCATTCTAAACAGTTATTTAATAAGGTAATTGGTAATGGGACAGATACTTACCTATGGTTTGAACCATGGGTTATCCGTTAATGTATGGTAGATTTATTGGGGTATAATAGAGTTTATATGATTGGTGATGCTGAAATTAAAGTTAATTCTATCATTAGAAATGATGTGTTTGAACCAGAAATACACCTTGCAACTCGAGAACTTATTCAAGGAATTTGTTCAACCCCCACCCACCGAAATCATATACAAGATTCCTATGAATGGTGTGAAGAAGGATTGATTTTATTATCATCAATATTGGGATATTGTGAGAAGCCATAAAGCAAATGACATTATGTATTCAGTAATTTGGCATAAGAAAAACGGTAAAAGCATGTCATTTATCTCATAACTTGCTATCACCGGAAGGATTAATACAAAAGACATGATTGTTCACTAAGATAATGTATCAAATATTATGTGCCCTTTGTGTGATAATCATCCAGAGTGTGTGCAACATCTTTTCTTTGAATGTGACTATTAGGCCTTTATTTGGATCTCTCTAAGAAAAAAATTGATGCTTCCTTTAAATTTTGATTTTGATTTAATAAATGAACCTAGAGATCTTCACTCCAATTTTAAAAAACAGGTTCAAATTTGGGATTTGCCTTGTGCTTCTTTGACTTCTGCTGTCTACTTTATATGGAAGGACAGGAAGTTAAGGCTCTTCCAAAATCGAAGCACCCATTCAGTTATTAAGTTAATGAAAATTGAAAGAGAAATTTCGTACTTAGTTTGAAACAATGGGAGTAAAATGGTGAGGAATCAGAGAAATTCATTAATTCTTGAACACCGGGGAATTGAGCTTTTTGATGCTGTGTAGTTGAATCTATGAAGTGGCGTATATTTGGGGATTTAAATTTGAATAAGTGCGCCTTTTAGGCTGGATCCGGTTTTCTGAATTCCAATTCCATTTTGATGTTTTTTTTCCAGGTTTTTCATGTTGTAATGAGAAAGACATACGATGATGTATACCTAATTTATATGTACTCCTTTTCCCTAAAAGGCACCCATCTAGGTTAGGGGATTACAGGGTTTTATTAAGGCGTATAAAGGTGGTTTTTATTTGGTTTCATAATAAAGTGAACCAATTTTCAAATAAATTTTATTAATTTTTTTTTTGAAAATTGGTTCACTTTTATTAACAACTAGAAAAGTACATAATGAGGTTAGCATACTAACCTAAATACAAACTGAAAGCATAAAATAAATACATACAAGTACTGAATTAAATGCTAAAAGTGCGTTTTGAACCAATGGTGAGGTTACCAACTCCATAGCAAGTGCGATCCCGCTGCACTTCTAATCCTCTATTGCTATACTTTGAGTGGTGGAGATTAAGACGGTTTGCCACCATTCCGTTACTTCGAATCAACTTGTAGCACTGTGGTAAACTTTGAACAGCAGCTATGAGAGTTACTGCCCGAGATCTCAGCATAAATTAATTATCCGAACTCAACGCCTATGATCTCAATCTGAAACTGAATGAGGATCTTGCCTTTTGTTTGCAAAATTTGATGGTGAAGAACACAGCCTCCAAAAGTTCTGGAGACTCATGAGAGTTTCACTTCTTCTCTTATACTTTACCATGGTATGTAGTAATCGTTATCTTTGTTCTGAGCATGCTCTCCGGAATTCATTTGCTATATACTAATTTATCTTGCCTATAGCCAAGCTTTATTTTCCACATAGCAGAACGTATTAAATTGAGAATAGCCAGTAAGTAAACCCCATCAACCATCTTACACTGCTCCCTTCATTTGCACAGCAACATCCCTTATTCATGAACAACTTCCAAAATTACCGCTCAATCCCAATAATCTAAGTAACATAACTCTATAGTATTCATAAGACAAGAACTACTGGGATCAAGTGTATTATCCAGAGTGCAAAGTTAAAGGTACTGTGTTCCTTTTCTAAAAGGTCATCCAATTCTTAACACGAGAATCATAACAGCCATTTCCTTCATTCTGCTACTTGAGGCATCAAAAGGTTACGCATGCCTAAGCAGTAGCTTTGGGAATGCCTTATATATGATTCTGCACATAATCAAACTAGTATGGGAGCCTGAAACTATTTTGAAACAGAGATACTGGGTTTCCAAACTGGGTTATACACAGATCCCTTATTTATCCTGTCAAACTTTGCATTTCAGAAATATGTTGCTTGGATTTTCAAAAGGAAAGAATACAAAAATGCAAATCACGTTATAGTGGGAAATCACCAATTGTGAATCAGGAAAAAACATGGCTCCTTTCGCATCAATTGCAAAACAGTTAACAAAAGATAATCCATCAAACCGCAAATTAAATGTGAATCCAAACTCCAAAAACATATAGAAAACCAAGATATACAGTGTCGAATAAGTATAGTCCTTCCGAATTTCAAAACTAGAAACTGAATCAAACAATCAAACCTTTCTGAAATCGAATCCAAGTCGAATGAAACCGAGTTAAAAAAAATTGGTTAAAAGGAACCAGGGGATATGGAATTAGGTTTAGCGATTGAATCAGTTACACCAAATCGCACCCGTCCTAGTGGCTTGATCTTTCAGTAGGATGGTTTAAAGAAGCGATCTGAAAGTTGTTGTTTGAATTCGAAATTCCAGCGGCCATCAGGAGTGATGTTGAAGACGCGATGAACTTGGACTCTTCAGTTTTAACGGAGTTCAGCCGAATACTTTGCAAAGCGGCATTCAAACGTAGAAAGAAACAATTAAAAACTATGGTCGTAGTTTTAAGGAAAGCGGTTTTGAATGGCAGAATTTTGTGGAAGATGGAAATCGCCATTTTCCTCTCCCATGGGGAGAGGAAACCGCTCAATTTTGCATGTATATATATACCAATTTTCATATATATATATATATATATATATATATATATATATATATATATATATATGTATGTATGTATGTATGTATATGTATATGTATGTATGTATGTACTGGTGTACCAATATACATATTGCAGTAACCAGGTGAAATTTATAAAGGCTGTTTTTCAATTGTTTGTTGAAAACTTGTGTACAAATTTAAAATTTTTGACAAGCAAATTGGAATTATTTTGGATCGATTTCATTGATGTTGGATTAAGATATTGTATAAGGCAAGGGTGGTAGTTTTGTATGGAGATATCATAGCCGATTGTAGAATTTTCTCGTGAACTTTTCTCATGTAATCTCAGTAACTTATCTGGTTACTATAAGCCAAATATCATAGTACCTACGAGATGAAGCAGTTTGTTGTTTTTACTCTTAATTATAGTGGAAGCGTCGGCTAAATTCAATGAAGCATGTGATAAAAATCAGTAACCTGGTTACTGGAAGCCAACGGTAATTACACAGCAATTTGGATATATTGTTTCATCACAAAGGAAAGCGTGGAAAATGGCACCTGAGAATAGTAGAATAATGAAGCAAGGAAGGTGTACTAGTTGTTTTAGCATTACGGAGAAGTGCAAGGATAAGCGGGATTAGATTGAAGTATGCCTTATCATGCGTCAAGCGTAATTTTATTAATAGTACTATTTTTGTTTGTACCATAGCGTATGTATTTTATGTTTTTATTTCTAGTTCAGTCAAGTTAGTATGCTAACTTAGCTTTGTTATGCAATTTCAATATTTAATAAAAGCTTACCAATTTTCCAAAAAAATAATGTATATATATGTACTGGCCAAAGAAAATTTGAATAGTTGAATAGCTTAGTTATTTCTCTCAATCAACTACAAAACCAATTCTTTTCAATGAAATGAAAATGCAACTATATTCTACCGTACCATTCAACGACCCACATTTTACTTATTGGAGGATCGTAAATTATTTTTGTTTTATTCCCCGAGGGCTGGATCATTCTCATATTTTGATATGTTGGTTATGGGGATGTGAGACATGTCCATAATTTTTATCAATTTAATTTGTGGCTGTTTTGCCCCTGTCAGTTTTGTAAATGACAAAACTTTTGACTGGGATCAAATCATGTGCTGAGATTGATTTCATTGGAAAGAAAATGATGTTTCTAATTCCGTCGAGTGGTCACATTAAAGATTTTGTTCAACGATTTGGGAGAAATCGTTGTTTTAGTGCTACACAATTTCAAGGCAAGATTGGTGATGATAGCTAGAGTCACGGATGATGATTGTTTTGCTTGTATCGTCTTGTGTAGATTGTCCAACATCGAAGGAGATATCTTTTGGATGCTAGTCTCATGTTGGTTTGGGCCGTCAGGGCTTGTGCTTGGGAGATGTCGATCTCGATTAGGATGGGCTATACAGGATAATTATTTGCTTTATCTGTTACTACGTGGTTACTATTGATTGTTGTAAAGGATATCATTGTCAAATGTGGGGGAGACGGTTTGAGTTTTTCTCTGTTGTTGAGTTGGTAGATTAGTTGATTGATCTACCTATTTCTCATATACTTTATTAATGATATTATATAGCTGTTTTATCGCTCAATAAGACTAGTGTCTGACTCATGGTTTTATGTTTCCCTCTTATTACTTTGGGATATTCATCCATGTTTTGGAAGGACAGACTGAGTAGTAGGTAGTAGATCTTGATGAGGACGATGCTGTAGAGCGATAACAAGAAGGAGGCTGCAGTATTAATTCCTATATAAATATGTTTCCGGTGTTACGGTTGTTATGATACTTTGAGTGATTGTAGTGAGGGTTTTTGTATAGAATTTGATGATGTATTCAAGTGGCATTATGGATATCCTTTTGATGATATGAAATATTAAAATTCTGCGCAATTATGTTTCACTATTACTGCCTATTGTATATGTTCAGTTATATTTTATCCTTGTGTTGTGAGTCATACGACAGGTTCTGCTTGCGTTATTCAACCCTGATGAAAGTTCATAGCTGCCTGGCCCGTCCTACAATGCATTATTACTATTTTTTAGTGCGAGAGTTATGGGCGGTTGTCACATTTGGTATCAATGTTCTGGTTATCGATTTTAGTCAAAGTTTGAGGACGTAATTACATATAAGAGACGTATTTGTAGATTTTGAAGGATGAATACTATGTATTTGTGTATAATATAATAGCATTTGAACTCCATTTGCAGATTTTCTCATTTGTGTACTAATCATTCTATTTTCCATATTTAAAATGAGTCATCGAACGTCGAGACACGTTGCTAGGGAGGAGACTGTTCCTGGAGGGGGAAATGGGTGTATACAAGATTACCTATCTATGTTCGAGGCCATGATGGCAATGATCATGAGAAGGGATCCGGCTCCACAGACAGCCGTGGTAGATGTAGGAGTTCTAGTGCAGGTGTCTAGGGCCGTGGACTTCACGAAACTATGCAATGATTCCACTAATCTAGGAGGGAAACCGTTTAAAGGGATGGAACCGATCGTAGAGATTCAATGGTGGCTTGATACTTGCATTCGGACCTTTGGAGACCTGGGAATTGACGATGCAACGTAGTGGCAGCTTGCATCAAGACAGCTAAACGGCAAAGCTACGGGTTGGTGGAACTCTATCATTCTAGAAACTATAGAAGATGATTTTTATGGGAGCAATTCCAAGTCATGTTTTAGACGAAGTTTATCTCTACTGTTTAGAAGTCTATTCTATTCAAGAGGTTTGTTGAGCTGAAGCAAAATGGTATGCCAGTGTTGGAGTAAGTTTCTGACATCAATGCTTTGTCGAAGTATGTTCATTCATATGTCGAGACTCCTTATCAAAAGAAGGAGAAGTTAGTTATGGGCTTGGATAAGTATCTGGGAAGTCACCTAGTTTATCAATTGGATGATACTTATGTGATGATCGCGCAAAAAGCTTTTAGGCACGAGAGTTTGTTTACCTCGGAAGAGACTGTTGTTGTAGCTAAACAGGAGACAAAACCAAAAAAGGATGATAATAACAAGAAGTGGAAGCAACAATAGCAAAAAGGGAAGGAGGTCTAGAAAATGTCGAAAAGCGAGGTGATTTTCTTTAACTTCCAGCAGAAAGGCCATTTTTCCAGGGATTGCATGGATCCAAAAGGTGAAAGGAAGTGCTTTATTTATGTAAAGCCTGGGCATGGAAAGAAGTATTGTCCAGAACAGCCGAAGGGTAGGCAGATTGTGAAGGCATACGCTTTGGAAGTTGTTCCTTTTTCTTCGAGGTCTCCTAAGACAAAGGATAAAGGGAAGAGCATTGTCATTCATGGTACTCTTCCCATTTGAAATGTTTTCAGTTCGTATGTTGATACTGGAGCATGGCATTCTCTCATGGGTTATGAGCTTGTGTGCCGCTTGGGTTTGGAACCCGAGATTTGTGGTAGACCATCAATGGTGACTAATCCAGTAGGGGGTTCGTCCAGCTTGTGTATGATTTGTCATGGTCTAGTATTTTCAACTCATGGTTACTCCTTTGTGTTTGATTTCTTTGTTTTGAACTTTGTTGGATTTGGAATCATACTGGGTATGGACAAGCTGAAGGCAAAAGTGGATTGCGAGAAGCTAGAGGTGACAGTCGGGAATGGGAAGGGAGAATGGTTGTGATTAAAGGTAATCCAGAAGATGGGGTCTTCGAAAGCTATTATATCCGCTTTTGATTCCAAAGGGAGATGTAACAACCCGAAAATCTGGGCCAGTTTAAAAAATTTAGTTTGGCAATTTTAGTGAATTTTGATTATTTAAAATGAATAATTTTATATAATATCAATGAGAAAATTTCTTTTGAATAAAATTCAATCATATATAGTTATATAGATTGACGTTAGAATATAAATAATTATATATAATTATAAAAGGAATAGAAAATGGCGCGGTAGTTCGATAATTCGATTTCAAACTTCAATTGAACATACCAGGTGCAAAATAAACCGGATTTTAGTGAAACCAAAAATAATGGGATCTAATTGTGAATATCTTTCCAATGAATCCGAAAAATCAAAATTTCATAGCGGGAATCAAAAGATATGTCCAGTTGAAATTTCAGAATAGTCGCTATGGAATTTCGGCCTTTGAAAATAGCCATTTTGCAAACGACCTCGGATTTCGAATAAACCACTTTTGTTGGATCCGTTATGTCAAGTTATTGCTAGATTCCAATTTTCATAATTTTTTGAATCAATATGTGAGCGTGGCAAAGGAAAACGCGTTTGACCAGTTTCAGTTGATTTTAATCGACTGGAAAATGGCCATTTTTCAAACGGTCTCAGAATTCGACGAAACTATTTTGTTATGACTGTATCGTCAATACGAAGCTAGAAAATATTTTTCTGGAATTTTTCTAGTTAGTATGTGACCCCGGTAAATTAAAATGCGCGTTCAAATTTAATATATAGAATTATATGTTGAATTTGCGAAAACTGATCGAAATGATCGAATCAGCTTGCGATGCATATCCCATTGTGTTCGGAATGGGGGTAAAACGTTAGGGACGACAGTCGTTGGGCTCGATTTGAGATTTGTATGAAAAGTCAACTTTCAAAGGAATAAAAAAAAATATATATATATTATTATATAGGGTCAAGCCCTAACCTCTCTCACAAATCAAACCCGCCTCCTTTATAGAAGAAATCGCGCCCCTCGGAACTCCTCATCCGCTCCTCCCCCTACAGTCACCATCCCGTCGCCCTCGCGCTTTCCACCTCCACCTCCGATGACCACCTCGTCGATCCCTCTCTCGCTCCCTCTTCGTCTGAGGGAAATCGAACGCCCAATCCCCCCCCCCCCCAAAAAAAACGAAGGAGACCAGAAACCGCGACCTCCCCTGAACCACCCAGTCCCCTGCGCGCACCACCTTCCCCCTTATAGTCCACCGCCACTTCGCCAGAAGTCAAGCGCGCCCTTCCTCAACCCTAAATCTCGCCAAGTGTTTGAATGTGAAAAGCTGAAGGCCTGGATTTTTATATATTGAATAGCGAAGTGAAAATTCGATTTTTAAATATTGAATAGCAAAGTGAAAATTCGATTTTTATATATTGAATAGCAGAGTAAAAATTCGATTTTTATATATTGAATAACAAAGTAAAAATTCGATTTTTATATATTGAATAGCAAAGTAAAAATTCGATTTTTCTATATTGAATAGCAAAGTAAAAATTCGATTTTTCTATATTGAATAACAAAGTAAAAATTCGACTTTTCTATATTGAATAACAAAGTAAAAATTCGATTTTTCTATATTGAATAACGAAGTAAAAATTCGATTTTTTTTATATTGAATAGCGAAGTAAAAATTCGATTTTTCTATATTGAATAAGAAAGTAAAAAATTCGACTTTTCTATATTGAATATCAAAGTAAAAATTCGATTTTTCTATATTGAATAACAAAGTAAAATTTCGACTTTTCTATATTGAATAACAAAGTAAAAATTCGATTTTCCTATATTGAATAACGAAGTAAAAATTCGATTTTTTATATATTGAATAGCGAAGTGAAAATGTGATTTTTATATATATAGTGGCTACGGGCAAAGAAAGCGACAAAAGGTGAGAATGGCAATGATTTCTCTAAATGTAGTGTCGTGGAGTTGGAATAGCTATTAGTGAGAACTTCTCACTCTTCAATTTCTTTTTCTAGTTATATATATATACTAGGATGCAGACGGTGTTTAGTAGCACCCGACACCATCGTCCACAGACCATGGACTTGTTTGTTTGGTTGTGTCATTGGTTGAATTGTTTTGTGAAATGAAATTGATTTGATTAATGTGTGAATGGCATGGGCCTTCACTAGACCGGGGATAAGGCTAGGCCTTGTCACGTTTCTAGTATCGTGCCGTTAATCCGCCGAAATTTTCCAAAATAAATTAGAAAAATAAAAATATCATTTTATTGAATAAATGAACTGAATAGAATATTCATAGGTTGAATAAAATAATTTGGTCATTAAAAATATAATTTTTAACGTGAATGTGAATAATAAGTAATTATAAACAAATCGGCAGATTTGTTTATATACACTGATTTGACTGATATTGAATGGGTCGATAAATTTTACACATCGCCCAACTGCACAAATAAAATCTGTGTTTGATTGTTTGAAACCCCACACGGGTATTGGGATAAAATACGGCATACACTAATCCCAATAATTAGTTGTATGTCGATCGATTGATTGATAGGCTGTTATAAGCGTTAGATATCTATATTTGATGCTTATACAGTGTAGTGCACTTTGGATGATGGTTGATTATTTATCATTGCTATTATATACATGTGTTGTATGGAATCCATATAATTAACTTTATATGGTAATTGATTGGGCCTCATTCCAATCGGGAAAATAAAGAATATTATACAATAAAGGTTCATGCGTTGACTGTACTCATCCGTTGAGATTAGTCATGTGTTGAACGAAGTATTTTAACAATAAAATTTATATCTTTATCACTATAAAGTAAAGGTTCATGTGTTGACTGTACTCATCCGTTGAGATTAGTCATGTGTTGAACGAAATATTTTAACAATAAAATCTACATCTTTATCATATATAAAATTTGAAACTAACTGGAAAATAGATGAGATGAGTGGTCTCGTAGATATTGATCTGATGTTGGTCTCGGCCTTCGGGGTTAATATTCAGGGAATCGTTCTCTTACTAATTTACGGTTGGAGTCTGATTTTAAATCAAACGAAAGATACCATAATTTTTATAAAATATATTAAATAACAAAAATAGTCACACATGGACAGTACTCATTCGTTGAGATTAGTCGTGTGTTGACAAAAATATAGATTCGGGTATTGAATTGAATAAATATTCATTTGTTGAATAGAATAACGGAATTATTGAAATATATAAAGCCGTGTTGATTAGAGATGCGCGATTTTGACGCGAACGATATTTTTATCGATTATATTCGTTTTTATAATTCGAATTGAATTGAATAGAAAACGAATTTGAATTGAATTGAATAGAAACAATTTTTATTGAATTGAATAGAAAACGAATTTGAATTGAATCGAATAGAAAACCAATTTGAATTGAATAGAAAACGAATTGAATTTGAATTGAATAGAAAACCAATTTGAATTGAATAGAAAACGAATTGAATTTGAATTGAATAGAAAATGAATTGAGTTTAAATTGAATTGAAAAAGAATTGAATTGAATTCAAATTGAATTGAAATTTGAATTGAATAGAAATGAATTTTAAAACAAATTTATAAGGAAGAATTCAATTTTGATTTGAATTGAAATGGAAGTTGAAATTGTTTTTGAAACGAATTTAAAACGATTTATAAAATTCGTTTTGAATAGAAATCGACGAAATATATATTATATATATATTATATATATAATATAATGGCCTGAATAGAACGCGCCACGCCGTGGAAGTTCGTGAATTTCGACCATTGACTTCGAACGGACATTACGGGAGATCCGACCATCGGATTCTCCTAAAATCGGAACCGTTGGTTCGTATTGAAAAGTGATTTCTAATGAATTTTAGAAATTTGAAATCTAACGATTGGATTTGGAGATACATCCAAATCAATTTCAGAAAAGGTCGCTGTAAGTGCAGTTCGATGGCCGTTGATGGAAATCGACTGTACGGGCCTTGATAAAATCATTAAAAATAGTAATAATTTGTGTAAAATCATAAGAAATGATTTAGGAAAAATTGGGATGAAAAACTCCATATTTGAATAAACATAAATTTTTATCGAAATGAACTAGTTTTGAACTAAAATTAAACCCGTTTATTTTCAAATAAATAAATTGAATTTGAAATGGTTGTAAATAGAATTGATTTGTGCGTTTATCGTGAAGGGTGTTTTAAATAACATCTGTTCTTTAACCCGATAAACAAATAGAATGTGATTTGGGTTTATCGTGAACTGTGTTTTAAATAACACTAGTTCTTTAACCCAGTAAAAGGAGTTTTAATGAATCTGCAATTAGATTGAAATGTGAATTGATAATCTAAATTGTCAAATTTGGAAAATGAGCGAGAATGGAGTATCACCAGTTTTGCTCCAAGCGATAGTTAAATCTTTAATTATATTTGAACGTGAAATGGTAATTAATTTTACAGATAACACCATGGTGTTAGATATGGAGTATTACCAGTTTTGCTTCATGGGATGAATAGGTTGGGATAGGAAAATAAAATAAATAATTACTTCGGTGTGGTTCACTTATCTCGACTAGTTTAGAAAACCATAATTTGGTTCGAAATGACATCCAAAAGAAGATTATAGGATAAATTTTAAAGATTTTATCTTGGATAAAATTAATGGGAACCTTTCCCTAAGAATTGAAATTTAGAAACTAGCTGTAGGTTAGCTCAGAAGAATGATTTCCTGGGTATTGATCTGATGTTGGTTTCAGCCTTCGGGGTTAATATTTGGTAAATTGTTCACTTGTTGATTTACGGTTAGCAGCTACTGAATTGGAATGAGGCGTATGTTGTGTTTGTGTAACATTCGTTTTTAATATACACGGGTTGTTCGGAAAGGCCGGGTTTATACCCATTCTGAATAACCGATTCGACGATATGTCGAAGATGAAGACGGTGGTCGAAGTCCGGAAGTCTTCACATCGTTTGGGAGATTACTGACGATCTTGATTAGGTTGCACACCCAAGATGAGGGAATCAGTTGGTGGTCGTCCAGACGTACTTGGAGATGGATGGATATGCGAGGAAAGTGCCTCCGGTTTCGTTCAGACCTAGAACGGACTTGTAAATGGATGGTGTGTCTGAATTGTATTCCTTTATATTGTATTCGTTGATCTCTGCTAAATATATATCTGTTTGGCGGCGGGGAATTTATTCTCTTGCTTAACGCCCTTCTCTGAGACATACGAGCTCAGAGGTTATACATTGGCAGAAATCAGTGGTACGATATGGTTTGATAGTGTGGCATGCTGAGATGCAGTGATCCAAACTTTTGTTGAAAAGCAAAGTTTGGTGGATGATGATCAAAGCGCAGCTTTGATATTGCACGGCTTTGTGTATAGCGTTGATTCGCGAGCCTCACACCCCGGTATGGTGGTAAACTGATTGTTTGATCAGTATGCTTTTTAGTGGATGGGCACCTTAGTGGTGTCGTGGATTCGGTCGACCGAGATGAGCTTAGTGCTCAGGGATATATAGAGTAAGCGGTGTTTTCTCTCGCTGGGACGTAAGCCGTGGTGATACTCTGGTCCCGAATGTGCGGACGTGCAGACGGTGTTTTCTCTTTTGCAGGGACGTAAGCCGTGGGGAATTTCACTACGCGATCGATCTTTCGAATCAGGAGCCACCATGATGGAAATCCAATTTCCAATACATGTATTGCGGTTTTAATTGTAAAACTAGTATGGCGACATGATATATGGTACCCATGCCGTTTATGATTGATATTTATGATTGAAATTGTTTTGACACTATAAACTTATTATAGTATCAAATGATTTGATTTTTTTAAAAACGTACCAAGCATGTTTGGCTATTATAAGGAAAAACCCGATCCTCCGGCTGCGTTGCATTGTGTGATGGGACCTGGGTCTTATAATAGCTTCATTTTTCTTTATTTAGCATTGCGCTGTTTGTTTTATGCACTGGTATCCTTGGGAGGAAACCCGTTCCGTGTTATACGGCGTGGTCCCTTGATTTACCTAACTTTAAAATAAAGATTTACAACTGTTTTAGTTCTCACACCAGTCCCATGACTGACCTGGAGTTTATTGTTTTTACCTAAACTCTGGGTGCCCCTATTTTCGACAAGGGCTGCTAGTAGTTTTGGTTTTGCAGATTTATATTCACACGATACTGGTTTACAGCTGGAACGATATCCGGAAAGCTTTGTATCCGTATATCTCCTTCAGTTGTGTATTGTATTATTTTCCGCTGCTATGTATTTAAATGTAATTTAAACCTCTGATATTTCTGTGTAATATTCATTTATACTCTGTATATTCTTGTATTCTGGTGCATTGTTGTAACATACAATGAAATGTTCTTTCATCTACGTTCTGTTGTGGCTTGTTCTCGAATTATCCGTGCTTTCCTCACCGGGGAAGTTACGGGTTTTCACAGTTGGTATCAGAGCTTTGGTTTACAAAGCTCAGAGAACAAGACACATTAGAACCATACGAAAGAATTCATCAGATATTGGATTAGTAATATCCAATGGGAATGACTCGTTAGAGATGGGATCAGTAGTATCCTAGAACGAGTGTGAAGAGTATATTTTTAAAATTGAAAACAAGTTTTGTTTTGATATTTAAATCGTTTTACATGTATTTGAATAATTTATTTATATTGATCTTGGACGATTCAGTATATAAAGAATTTGCATATACGCCTTGCAAACATGTATTCAAAGTTTTGATATATTGGATAGATAAAGCATCACACTCTAGTAGCCCGGAGATGATATTGATGATAGCGATCGCATCATTAACATTTATGTTCGAGTTTCGAAGGTGGGATTTCTATATATTTCCATTAGATTGGTGTGAGAACCAAAATTAGATAGGGCCTATTGTTGTGATTTGGCATCAAAAATCTGATTTTTGACTATATATCAAAGTTATGAATTTCAAAAGCTAATCAACTAATAGATTGATGGTTGTGTTGTTTGGTTATGGTTTGATTAATTGAAATTTTTAGCCATTTAGCCTAATTGAACCAAACATTTAATTGTACTGAAATTCGGTCGCATTTGCTTGTATATACATGTACTTACATTGAACAGTTCATAGCAAGGAGGCTAGAGCAGAGAATAAAATTTGTTTGCACGACAAATAGGTACATGTTTATCATAATTTACTGTTTTGTTTGGGTGATGATGATTTTATGAGCCGATTGGCTAGCCGCTTGGCTTTTTCTTTTTCTTTTTGAGATCTGAAGGCCTATATGGCAATTTCATGATTTTCCCGTGGCTCCCGGTGCAGGGGAGGTTATGGCGAAATTTTTCGAAAATTTAGGGTGTTAGCCAAATTTCTGAAGAATTTGAAAATTCTCAAAAACTGAAAAGTTGGAGAATGAAAGTCAGATCGAACGTAGTGTTGATTGATCAAACCACTTTCGACTTTATTCCTTTTCGGGGATGAAAAGTTTTAAGTGGGGGAGATTGTAACAACCCGAAAATCTAGGCCAGTTTAAAATTTTTATTTTGGCAATTTTAGTGAATTTTGATTATTTAAAATGAATAATTTTAAATAATATCGATGAGAAAATTTCTTTTGAATAAAATTCATTCGTATATAGTTATATAGATTGACGTTAGAATATAAATAATTATATATAATTATAAATGGAATTGAAAATGGCGCGGTAGTTTGATAATTCGATTTCAAACTTCAATTGAACGTACCGGGTGCAAAATAAACCGGATTTTAGTGAAACCAAAAATAATGGGATCTAATTGTGAATATCTTTCCAACGAATCCGAAAAATCAAAATTTCATAGCGGGAATCAAAAGATATGTCCAGTTGAAATTTCAGTATAGTCTGTATGGAATTTCGGCCTTTGAAAATAGCCATTTTGCAAACGACCTCGGATTTCGACGAAACAACTTTTGTTGGATCCATGATGTCAAGTTATTGCTAGATTCCAATTTTCATAATTTTTTGAATCAATATGTGAGCGTGGCAAAGGAAAACGCGTTTAACCAGTTTCAGTTGATTTTAATCGACTGGAAAATGGCCATTTTTCAAATGGTCTCAGAATTCGACGAAACTAGTTTTGTTAGGACCGTATCGCCAATACGAAGCTAGAAAATATTTTTCTGGAATTTTTCTAGTTAGTATGTGACCCCGGTAAATTGAAATGCGCGTTCAAATTTAATATATAGAATTATATGTTGATTTCGCGAAAATTGATCGAAATGATCGAATCAGCTTGCGATGCATATCCCAATGTGTTCGGAATGAGGGTGAAACGTTAGGGACGATAGTCGTTGGGCTCGATTTGAGATTCGTATGAAAAGTCAACTTTCAAAGGAATAAAAAAATAAATAAAATAAAATATATATATTATTATATAGGGTCAAGCCCTAATCTCTCTCTCACAAATCAAACCCGCCTCCTTTATAAAAGAAATCACGCCCCTCAGAACTCGTCTGCCGCTCCTCCCCCTACAGCCACCATCTCGTCGCCCTCGCGCTTTCCCCCTCCACCTCCGATGACCACCTCGCCGATCCCTCTCTCGCTCCCTCTTCTTCTGATGGAAATCGAACGCCCAATTCCCCCCCCCCCCCCAAAACGAAGGAGACCAGAAACCGCGACCTCCCCTGAACCACCCAGTCCCCTGCGTGCACCCCATTCCCCCTTCTAGTCCACCGCCACGTCGCCAGAAGTCAAGCGCGCCCTTCCTCAGCCCTAATTCTCGCTAAGTGTTCGAATGTGAAAAGCTGAAGGCGTGGAGCAAATCGGGATGATGGTTTGCAGAAGAAAGGGAAGGTAATTAAAAATTAATTTAAATTAATTAATTTCATAAATAGGTTTTTTATTTTATATAATAATGAGTTTTTTTATATAAGGATTATATTTTATAATGAAGAAGATTGTATTTTTATAATGAAAAGAAAAAGATTAGATTTTTCATTGTAGCAAGATATGATTTTTCATCATATAAAAAAAATATTTTTTTATATGATGTGAAGGGGAAAATATAATTTTTATATGATGTGAAGGGGAAAAATATGATTTTTAGATTATAGAAAAGAATAAAAATACGATTTTTATATTATATAGATAGTAAAATTTTGATCTTTAATTATGTAGTGTAATAAAAATTTGATTTTTATTATATATATGTTGAAATAAAAATGTGGTTTTTATAGCGATGATATAAAAATTCGATTTTTATATATTGAATAGCGAAGTGAAAATTCAATTTTTATATATTGAATAGCAGAGTAAAAATTCGATTTTTATATATTGAATAACGAAGTAAAAATTCGATTTTTATATATTGAATAGCGAAGTGAAAATTCGATTTTTATATATTGAATAGCGAAGTGAAAATTCGATTTTTATATATTGAATAGCAGAGTAAAAATTCGATTTTTATATATTGAATAACAAAGTAAAAATTCGATTTTTATATATTGAATAGCAAAGTAAAAATTCGATTTTTCTATATTGAATAGCGAAGTAAAAATTCGATTTTTCTATATTGAATAACAAAGTAAAAATTCGACTTTTCTATATTGAATAACAAAGTAAAAATTCGATTTTTCTATATTGAATACCGAAGTAAAAATTCGATTTTTCTATATTGAATAACAAAGTAAAAATTCGACTTTTCTATATTGAATAGCAAAGTAGAAATTCGATTTTTCTATATTGAATAACAAAGTAGAAATTCGACTTTTCTATATTGAATAACAAAGTAAAAATTCGATTTTTCTATATTGAATAACGAAGTAAAAATTCGATTTTTTATATAATGAATAGCGAAGTGAAAATGTGATTTTTATATATATAGTGGCTACGAGCATCGAAACCGCCAAAAGGCGAGAATGGCAATGATTTCTCTAAATGAAGCGTCGTGGAGTTGGAATAGCTATTGGTGAGAACTTCTCACTCTTCAATTTCTATTTCTAGTTATATATATATACTAGGATGCAGACGGTGTTTAGTAGCACCCGACACCATCGTCCACAGACCATGGACTTGTTTGTTTGGTTGTGTAGTTGGTTAGATTATTTGAGTTGAATTGAATTGTTCAGTGAAATGAAATTGATTTGATTGATGTGTGAATGGCGTGGGCCTTCACCAGACCGGGGATAAGGCTAGGCCTTGTCCCGTTTCTAGTATCGTGCCGTTATGCCGCCGAAATTTTCCAAAATAAATTAGAAAAAAAATATCATTTTATTTAATAAATGAACCGAATAGAATATTCATAGGTTGAATAAAATAATTTGGTCGTTAAAAATATAATTTTTAACGTGAATGTGAATAATAAATAATTATAAACAAATCGATCGATTTGTTTATATACACTGATTTGACTAATATTGATTGGGTCGATAAATTTTACACATCGCCCGACTGCACAAATAAAATCTGTGTTTGATTGTTTGAAACCCCACACGGGTATTGGGATAAAATACGGCATACACTAATCCCAATAATTAGTTGTATGTCGATCGATTGATTGACAGGCTGTTATAAGCGTTAGATATCTATATTTGATGCTTATACAGTGTAGTGCACTTTGGATGATGGTTGATTATTTATCATTGCTATTATATACATGTGTTGTATGGAATCCATTTAATTAACTTTATATGGTAATTGATTGGGCCTCATTCCAATCGGGAAAATAAAGAATATTATAAAAGAAAGGTTCATGCGTTGACTGTACTCATCCGTTGAGATTAGTCATGTGTTGAATGAAGTATTTTAACAATAAAATTTATATCTTTATCACTATAAAGTAAAGGTTCATGTGTTGACTGTACTCATCCGTTGGGATTAGTCATGTGTTGAGCGAAATATTTTAACAATAAAATCTACATCTTTATCATATATAAAATTTGAAACTAACTGGAAAATAGATGAGATGAATGGTCTCCTGGATATTGATCTGATGTTGGTCTCGGCCTTCGGGGTTAATATTCAGGGAATCGTTCTCTTACTAATTTACGCTTGGAGTCTGATTTTAAATCAAACGATAGATACCATAATTTTTATAAAATATATTAAATAACAAAAATAGTCACATATGGACAGTACTCATTCGTTAAGATTAGTCGTGTGTTGACAAAAATATAGATTCTGGTATTGAATAGAATAAATATTCATTTGTTGAATAGAATAACAGAATTATTGAAATATATAAAGCCGTGTTGATTAGAGATGCGCCATTTTGACGCGAATGATATTTATATCGATTATCTTCGTTTTTATAATTCGAATTGAATTGAATAGAAAACGAATTTGAATTGAATTGAATAGAAAACGAATTTGAATTGAATCGAATAGAAAACCAATTTGAATTGAATGGAAAACGAATTGAATTTGAATCGAATAGAAAACCAATTTGAAGAATTGAATTTGAATTGAATAGAAAATGAATTGAATTTGAATTGAATTGAAAACGAATTCGAATTTAATTGAAAACGAATTGAAATGAATTCAAATTGATTTGAAATTTGAATTGAATAGAAATGAATTTTAAAACGAATTTATAAGGAAGAATTAAATTTTGATTTGAATTGAAATGGAAGTTGAAATTGTTTTTGAAACGAATTTAAAACGATTTATAAAATTCGTTTTAAATAGAAATCGATAGAATATATATTATATATATATATATATATTATATATAATATAATGGCCTGAATAGAATGCGCCGCGCCGCGGCAGTTCGTGAATTTCGACCATTGACTTCGAACGGACATTACGTGAGATCCGACCGTCGGATTCTCCTAAAACCAGAACTGTTGCGTTCGTATCAAAAAGAGCTTTCTAACGAATTTTAGAAATTTGAAATCTAACTGTTGGATTTGGAGATACGTCCAAATCAATATCAGAAAAGGTCGCTGTAAGTGCAATTCGATGGCAGTTGATGGAAATCGACTGTACGGGCCTTGATAAAATCATTAAAAATAGTAATAATTTGTGTAAAATCATAAGAAATGATTTGGGAAAAATTGGGGTGAAAAACTCCATATTTCAAAAGATAAAAATAAATTTTTATCGAAATGAACAAGTTTTGAACTAAAATTAAACCCGTTTATTTTCAAATAAATAAATTGAATTTGAAATGGGTTGTAAATAGAATTGATTTGTGGGTTTATCGTGAAAGGTGTTTTAAATAACACCTGTTTTTTAACCCAATAAACAAATAGAATGTGATTTGGGTTTATCGTGAATTGTGTTTTAAATAACACTAGTTCTTTAACCCAGTAAAAGGAGTTTTAATGAATCTGCAATTGGATTGAAATGTGAATTGATAATCTAAATTGTCAAATTTGAAAAATGAGCGAGAATGGAGTATCACCAGTTTTGCTCCAAGCGATAGTTAAATCTTTAATTAGATTTGAACGTGAAATGGTAATTAATTTCACCGATAACACCGTGGTGTTAGATATGGAGTATTACCAGTTTTGCTTTATGGGATGAATAGGTTGGGATTGGGAAATAAAATAAATAATTACTTCGGTGTGGTTCGCTAATCTCGACTAGTTTGAAAAAACATAATTTGGTTTGAAATGACATCCAAAGGAAGATTAAAGGATAAATTTTAAAGAATTTATCTTGGATAAAATTATTGGGAAACTTTCCCTAAGAATTGAAATTTAGAAACTAGCTGTAGGTTAGCTAAGAGGAATGGTTTCCTGGGTATCGATCTGATGTTGGTTTCGGCCTTCGGGGTTAATATTTGGGAAATTGTTCTCGTGTTGATTTACGGTTAGTAGCTACTGAATTGGAATGAGGCGTATGTTGTGTTTATGTAACATTTGTTTTTAATATACGCGGGTTGTTCGGTGAAACGACCCACAACTTCCCCGTAAAGGAAAGTGTTGGATAGTTCGAGAACAAACCACAACAGAACACATACAGAAGATCATTTCATTGCTTATTACAACAATGCATCAGATTACAAGAATATACAGAGTATAAATGAATATTACACAGAAATATCAGAGATTTAAATTACATTTAAACACATAGCAGCGGAAAATAATACAATACACAACTAGAAGAGATATACGGATACAAAGCTTTCCGGATATCGTTCCAGCTGTAAACCAGGATCCTGTGAATATAAATCTGCAAAACCAAAACTACTAGCTGCCCATGTCAAAATAAGGGCACCCAGAGTTTAGGTTAAAACAATAAACTCCAGGTCAGTCATGGGACTGGTGTGAGAACGAAAACAGTTATTAATCTTTATTTTAAAGTTAGGTAAATCAAGGGACCACGCCGTATAACACGGAACGGGTTTCCTCCCAAGAACACCAGTGCATAAACAAACAACGCCATGCTAAATAAAGAAAAATGAAGCTGTTATAAGACCCAGGTCCCATCACACAATGCAACGCAGCCGAGGATAGGGTTTTCCCTTATAACAGCCAAAGAATGCTTGATACGTTGAAAACAAATCGTTTGATACTATTATAAGTGCATAGTGTATAAAACAACTTCAAATCATAAGTATCAATCATAGGCGGCATGAGCGCCCCATCCCACTATGTCGCCATACTAGGCTCTACAAATAAAACTGCAAAGTCACGTATTTGGAAATTAGATTTCCGTCTATGAACCGAGGCAAAAGATAGTCCTCAACCGATTCGTGACTCTCTAGCCCGAGCCACAGGACCCAGACTCAGGTGGGCCCTTGGAGCGACAGGGCCGGTCCACCGATGTGGATTAAAATGCCTGAACACTATGTTTCCCCACCCTATGGGCTGTAAATGAGCCAACTAAATGACTCCATCGGTTCGAGAACGACCGATCAATCCGAGGCGCCTCGCAACAGCAACAACCACATAAGTCAAACTCGTCAGGGCGTGTAAAACCACTGACGCCACTTTTTAGCTAGAAAGAAACGCAAGTCCTCCCTGAGGTCCGTCTCCCGTTTTTGGTTCATACCGGGTGTGAAACTCGCGAAGTAAACGTTACACAAAGCTACGCCACAAAGGCCTTGCTTTGATCACCACCAAAAGACTTTGCTTTTCAACAGAAGCCTCGATCAATTGCCACTTAGGCATGCCACACAGGCAATTCACTCCATGCGTTTGATATCCATCAATATATAACCCCTGAGCTCGTACGTCTCAGAGAAGGGCGTTATGGAAGAGAATAGATTCTCCGCCGCCTGAGCTCGTACGTCTCAGAGAAGGGCGTTATGGAAGAGAATAGATTCTCCGCCGCCAAACAGATATATATTTAATAGAAATCAAACACACAGACTAAAATCCAATGTCAGACACACAGTCCATTTACAAGTCCGTTCTGGGTCTGAACGAAACCGGAGGCACCTAGTACCCCGCATATCCATCGATCTCCAAGTACGTCTGGACGATCACCAACTGTTTCCATCTTCTTGGGTGTACAGCCCAATCAAGATCATCAGTAATCACCCAAACGACGTGAAGACTTCCGGTCTTCGACCATCGTCTTCATCTTCGACTTATCGTCGTATCAATTATTCAGAATGGGATAAACCCGGTCTTTCCGAATAACTCGCGTATATTTAAATAAGTGTTACACAAACACAACATACGCCTCATTCCAATTCATCAGTCACTAACCGTAAATTAATCAAGAGAATAATTCCCCAAATATTAACCCCGAAGGCCGAAACCAACATCAGATCAATATCCAAAAAACCATTCTTCTTAGCTAACCGACAGTTAGTTTCTAAATTTCACATTCATAGGGAAATGTTCCCATTAATTTTATCCAAGATAAATTCTTTGAATTTATTCTTTATTCTATTTTTGAATCTAAATTCAAACTAGTCGGGATTAGCGAACCTTACCGAAGTAATCATTTATTTTAATTTCCCCATCCCAACCTATTTCTCCCATGAAGTAAAACTGGTAATACTTCATATCTAACACCACAGTGTTATCGGTAAATTCAATTACCATTTCACGTTCAAATCTAATTAAAGATTTAACTATCGCCTGGAGCAAAACTGGTGATACTCCATTTCGATTATTTCAATCTAATTAAAGATTCATTAAAACCCTACTTAGTTTTAATCTGTGACTGGGTTAAAGAATCAGTGTCACTTAAAACACGGTTCACGATAAACCCAAAATCACATCACATTTCAATCAGTCCTTAATTGTAAATTAGCAAGTGAGCAATTCCCTAAGTATTAATCCCGAAGGCCGAAACCAACATCAGATCAATAGCTCAGAAACTATTCAACTTAACTAATCTCCAGTTAGTTTCTGATTTTCTTAACTCCTTTAGGTCTAAGAACTGTATTATTGAAGATACCGTTCATGACAACCCAAAATCGCCTTTCATTAATGATCGGGATAAAGAACGAGTGTTATTTAAAACACTGTCCACGATAAACCCAAAAATCAATATCAATTCAATTCCAATTAAACATTATTTAATTGGTACACTTCATTAAATCTATATAAAAAGATTTAATCTTTTCTCAACTGGGTTCAAGAACAGTGTTAATGAAGACACCATTCACGACAAACCCAAATCACATTTGATATTCAATACAAGGCACTGAATAGAAAATATATCGGCTTATATTCAATATCAAATTCTACGATTAACAGATGTCGTATTGGAAATAACGATATAAATATATATCTTTCAAATTTCCGTAACAACATCCGTATAATCACGAATTCCAACATCGAAATATTCCGAAGACAATTTCGATTCAAATCCACTCCAATGCAATCATTGGAAATTCTGGTTATTTTTAAAACCCTTTTCGAATTCAATTTATTTATTTAAAAATAAATAGAATTATAATTCTAGTTCAAAACTAGTTCATTTAGATAAAAATATATTTTTATCTTTTCAAATATGGAGTTTTTCATCCCAATTCTTTCTAAACCATTTCTTATGATTTTACACAAATTATTACTATTTTTAGTAATTTTATCAAGGCCCGTACAGTCGATTTCCATCAATGGCCATCGAACTGCACTTACAGCGACCTTTTTCAAATTTGATCTGGACATAATTCCAAATCCAACCGTTAGATTTCTAATTTGTAATATTCGTTAGAAAGCTCTTTTCGATACGAACCCAACGGTTCCGGTTTTAGGAGAATCCGACGGTCGGATCTCTCGTAATGTCCGTTTGAAATAAATGGTCGAAATTCACGAACTGCCGCGGCGCGGCGCGTTCTATTCAGGCCACTATATTATATAGATAATATATATAATATATATTTCGTCGATTTCTATTTAAAACGAATTATATATATATAGTTTTGAATTAGTTTCAAAAACAATTTCAACTTCCTTTTCAATTCAAATCAAAATTGAATTCTTCTTTATAAATTCGTTTTAAAATTCATTTCTATTCAGTTCAAATTTCAATTCAATTTGAATTCATTTCGATTCGTTTCCAATTCAATTCGAATTCGTTTCAATTCAATTTATTTCGAAATCATTATAAATATCGTTTACGTCAAAATGGCGTCAATCTAATCAACACGGCTTCATAAATTTCTATTTTCAAATATTCCATTTCAAATATTTCTTTTTTAAAATAGTTGTTATTATCAAAATATTTCGTTCAACACATGACCAATCTCAATGGATGAGTACTGTCAACACATGAACCTTTATTTTATATTGATAAAGATGTAAATTTTATTACTAAAATATTTCGTTCAACACATGACCAATCTCAATGGGTGAGTACTGTCAACACATGTACTTTTATTTTATAATATTCTTTATTTTTCAAATTGGAATGAGGCCCAATCAATCGCCATATAATGTTAATTATATGGATTCCATACAACACATGTATATAATAGCATTGAAAAATAATCAACCATCAACCAAAGTGCACTACACTGTATAAGCATCAAATATAGATACCTAACGCTTATAACAGCCTGTCAATCGATCGATCAACATATTTAATCAATCAGGATGAGTGAACTTCAAATTTCATCCCAACACCCGTGTGGGGTTTCAAACAATCAAACATAGATTTTATTTGTGCAGTTGGGCGATGTGTAAAATTTATCGACCCAATCAATGTCCTTCAAATAGGTGTTACATAAACAAACCGTCCGGTCTGTAAATGAATATTTATTTATTTACATTCACGTTAAAAATTATATTTTTAACGACAAAACATTTTATTTCAACCTATGAATTTCTATTCAATTCATTTATTCAATAAAATGATATTTTTATTTTTCTAACTTATTTTAGAAAAATTTCGGCGTCATAACGGCACGATACTAGAAACGGGACGAGGCCTAGCCTTATCCCCGGTCTAGTGAAGGCCCACGCCATTCACACATCAATCAAATCAATTCATTTCACCACACAATTCAATTTCAATCAAATAATCTAACAAATTTTTGCAATCAAACAAACAAGTCCATGGTCTGTGGACGATTGTGTCGGGTGCTACTAAGCACCGTCTGCATCCTAGTATATATATATATAACTAGAGAAGAAATTGAAAGGTGAGAAGTTCTCACCGATAGCTATCCTAACTCCACGGCTCTTCTTTGATAGAAATCTTCATCGTCATCGTATCTTCGTTGCTGTAGCCACTACATATGTAAAAATCGAATTTTTACTTCGTTATTCAATATATAAAAATCGAATTTTTTTTACTTCGATGTTCAATATATAGAAATCACATTTTTAATTCGAAGTTCAATATATAAAAATCACATTTTTAATTCAAAGTTCAATATATAAAAATCACATTTTTAATTCTCTACTGTATAAAAATCATACTTTTATCAACGCTATATATTTCAAAAATCATGTTTCTAATTCAAAACTATATATATAAAAATCATATTTTTATATTGTTATTTCTATTTTAAAACAAAGCAAATTTTCTATATTTTTCAAACAAAGTAAATTTTGTTTTGAAAGCAAAGCAAATTTTGTAAAAAAAAACATACGCTATTTTATTTTCAAAAACATATGCTATTTTATTTTCAAAAACATATGCTATTTTATTTTCAAAAACATATGCTATTTTATTACTAATATAAAAAAAACTGATTTAAAAATCTAATTACATTTAATTAACTAATTAAATAATTGCTGAAATTAACAATTAAATTAACTTCACTAACCCCTCCCTGTATCATTCACGAACCTTGCTCCCCCTAGGGTTTCCGTCGCGCTGCCAAGAGAAGCCATCGGAGATGGATCCGACCCCGCCATTGTGTTCGCCGTCGAAGGCTCCTCCAACGCGTTGACTGGCGTGCAACTCGAGGGGGCCACCACGCCTGAAACGGCGTGCGAACGGGAGCACTTCGAGCTCCTGTTTCTTCCTCCACAGACCACGATAAACCTTCAACCAAGTATGGATTTGAAGATCGAAAAACACTCTTTAATTTTCCCTAAAGAACCTAGGGTTAATTCTAAGTGGATTGGGGAATTTTTGGCTCGAAATTGGTGAGCAATTTCCGCCGTGGGTTACTGAAGAGCGGCGCAGAACTAGGTTTCAGAATAATGAATTTTCATTGGCTGAAAATTTTATTTATATTATTTTTAATTTCCCTAAATGGAAACTTTTCCATTCGAACTCTAAATCAAGCCCACCGACTGTCGTTCCCAGCTAATTACCCCCTTTTCGAACACAATAGGATATGTTTTGTAAGTTGATTAGACCGTTACGATCAGTTTCCATTGAATTTTAAATATAAATCTTTATATATTCAATTTAAACGCACATTTCAATTTACTGGGGCCACACACGGACTCTAAAAATTTCCGAAAAATATTTCCTAGCTTCGTATTGACGATACGGTCCTAACAAAACTAGTTTCGCCGAATTCTGAGATCGTTTGAAAAATGGCCAATTTCTAGTCGATTAAAATCAACAAAAATTGGTCAAACGCGTTTTCCTTTGCCACGCTCACATATTGATTTGGAAAATTATGAAATTTGAAAACTAACAATAATTTTACCTCCCGGACCCAACAAAACTGGTTTCGTCGAATTCCGAGGTCGTTTGCAAAATTCCCATTTTTAAGGGCCTGAATTTCCATAGCGACTATTCAGAATTTTTAACTGGACCTATCTTTTGATTCCCGCTATGAAATTTCGATTTGTCGGATTCGTTGGAAAGATATTATCAACTAGATCCTAATGTTTTTGGTTTCACTAAAATCCGGATTGTTTTGCACCCGGTACATTCAATTGAAGTTTGAAATCGAATTATCGAACTACCGCGCCATTTTCAATTCTATTTATAATTATATAAAAATATTTATATTCTAACTACGGCGTATATAAATATATACGTCGAATTCAATTCAAAATAAATTTCTCGTCGATATTATTTAAAATAATTCATTTTAAATAATTAAAATTTGCTAAAATTACCAAAATAAAAATTTCAAACTGGCCCAGATTTTCGGGTTGTTACAATCTCCCCCACTTAAAACTTTTCGTCCCCGAAAAGGAACAAAGTCGAAAGTGGTTTGATTAATCAACACTACGCCCGACCAGGCTTCCATTCTCCAACTCTTTAGTTTCTGAGAATTTTCAAAATTTCAAAAATTTGGCTAACACCCTAAATTTTTGAAAAATTTCGCCATAACCTCCCCTGCACCGGGAGCATCGGGGAATTTCAAATAGCTTCCCCGGTCCTTCAGATCTCAAAAAGAAAAAGAAAAAGCCAAGCGGCTAGCCAATAGGCTCATAAAATCATCATCACCCAAACAAAACAGGAAATTATGTAGTAAACATGTACCTATTTGTCGGGCAAACAAATTTTATTCTCTGCTCTAGCCTCCTTGCTATGACCTGTTCAATGATATACTTGTATATGCAAGCAAATGCAACTAATTCTCAATACAATTCAATATTTGGTTCAATTAGGCTAAATGGTTCAAAATTATCAAACAAATAAACAAACAACACAAACATCAATCAATTAGTGAATTTAACGTTTCAAATTGATAATTTTGATATATATGCTGAAAATCTTATTTTTGATGCCAATTCACAACAATGTGTTCTTGCTATATATAAGTTTTGTTTCTCACACCAGCCTAATGGAAACATATAGAAAATCACACCTTCAAAACACGAACATAAATACTGATGATGTCATGACAATCATCAGTACCATCTTCGGGCGACTAGAGTGTGATGCTATATCTATCCAATATATTAAAACTTCGAATACACGCGGATTAGACGTATACGCAAAATTTATATATACTGGATTGTCCAACTCAATATAAATAGATAATCAAATACGAATAATTGATTTAAATTTTCAAAACAAAAATTTGTTTTCACTTTAAAAATTTACTCTTCACACTCGTTCTAGGATACTACTGATCCCATCTCTAACGAGTCATCCTAATTGGATGTTACTAATCCAATATCTGATGAATTCTTTCGTATGGTTCTAATGTGCCTTGTTCTCTGCTTTGTAAACCAAAGCTCTGATACCAACTGAAACGACCCGCAACTTCCCCGTAAAGGAAAGTGTCGGATAGTTCGAGAACAAACCACAACAGAACACATACAGAAGAACATTTCATTGCTTATTACAACAATGCATCAGATTACAAGAATATACAGAGTATAAATGAATATTACACAGAAATATCAGAGATATAAATTACATTTAAACACATAGCAGCGGAAAATAATACAATACACAACTAGAAGAGATATACGGATACAAAGCTTTCCGGATATCGTTCCAGCTGTAAACTAGGATCCTGTGAATATAAATCTGCAAAACCAAAACTACTAGCTGCCCGTGTCAAAATAAGGGCACCCAGAGTTTAGGTTAAAACAATAAACTCCAGGTCAGTCATGGGACTGGTGTGAGAACGAAAACAGTTATTAATCTTTATTTTAAAGTTGGGTAAATCAAGGGACCACGCTGTATAACACGGAACGGGTTTCCTCCCAAGAACACCAGTGCATAAACAAACAGCGCCATGCTAAATAAAGAAAAATGAAGCTGTTATAAGACCCAGGTCCCATCACACAATGCAACGCAGCCGAGGATAGGGTTTTCCCTTATAACAGCCAATGAATGCTTGATACGTTGAAAACAAATCGTTTGATACTATTATAAGTTCATAGTGTATAAAACAACTTCAAATCATAAGTATCAATCATAGGCGGCATGAGCGCCCCATCCCACTATGTCGCCATACTAGGCTCTACAAATAAAACTGCAAAGTCACGTATTTGGAAATTGGATTTCCGTCTATGAACCGAGGCAAAAGATAGTCCTCAACCGATTCGTGACTCTCTAGCCCAAGCCACAGGACCCAGACTCAGGTGGGCCCTTGGAGCGACAGGGCCGGTCCACCGATGTGGATTAAAATGCCTGAACACTACGTTTCCCCACCCTATGGGGTGTAAATGAGCCAACTAAATGACTCCATCGGTTCGAGAACGACCGATCAATCCGAGGCGCCTCGCAACAGCAACAACCACATAAGTCAAACTCGTCAGGGCGTGTAAAATCACTGACGCCACTTTTTAGCTAGAAAGAAACGCAAGTCCTCCCTGAGGTCCGTCTCCCGTTTTTGGTTCATACCGGGTGTGAAACTCGCGAAGTAAACGTTACACAAAGCTACGCCAAAAAGGCCTTGCTTTGATCATCACCACAAGACTTTGCTTTTCAACAGAAGCCTCGATCAATTGCCACTTAGGCATGCCACACAGGCAATTCACTCCATGCGTTTGATATCCATCAATATATAACCCCTGAGCTCGTACGTCTCAGAGAAGGGCGTTAAGGAAGAGAATAGATTCTCCGCCGCCAAACAGATATATATTTAATAGAAATCAAACACACAGACTAAAATCCAATGTCAGACACACAGTCCATTTACAAGTCCGTTCTGGGTCTGAACGAAACCGGAGGCACCTAGTACCCCGCATATCCATCGATCTCCAAGTACGTCTGGACGATCACCAACTGTTTCCATCTTCTTGGGTGTACAGCCCAATCAAGATCATCAGTAATCACCCAAACGACGTGAAGACTTCCGGTCTTCGACCATCGTCTTCATCTTCGACTTATCGTCGTATCAATTATTCAGAATGGGATAAACCCGGTCTTTCCGAATAACTCGCGTATATTTAAATAAGTGTTACACAAACACAACATACGCCTCATTCCAATTCATCAGTCACTAACCGTAAATTAATCAAGAGAATAATTCCCCAAATATTAACCCCGAAGGCCGAAACCAACATCAGATCAATATCCAGAAAACCATTCTGCTTAGCTAACCGACAATTAGTTTCTAAATTTCACATTCATAGGGAAATGTTCCCATTAATTTTATCCAAGATAAATTCTTTGAATTTATTCTTTATTCTATTTTTGAATCTAAATTCAAACTAGTCGGGATTAGCGAACCTTACAGAAGTAATCATTTATTTTAATTTCCCCATCCCAACCTATTTCTCCCATGAAGTAAAACTGGTAATACTTCATATCTAACACCACAGTGTTATCGGTAAATTCAATTACCATTTCACGTTCAAATCTAATTAAAGATTTAACTATCGCCTGGAGCAAAACTGGTGATACTCCATTTCGATTATTTCAATCTAATTAAAGATTCATTAAAACCCCACTTAGTTTTAATCTGTGACTGGGTTAAAGAATCAGTGTCACTTAAAACACGGTTCACGATAAACCCAAAATCACATCACATTTCAATCAGTCCCTAATTGTAAATTAGCAAGTGAGCAATTCCCTAAGTATTAATCCCGAAGGCCGAAACCAACATCAGATCAATACCTCAGAAACTATTCAGCTTAACTAATCTCCAGTTAGTTTCTGATTTTCTTAACTCCTTTAGGTCTAAGAACTGTATTATTGAAGATACCATTCACGACAACCCAAAATCGCCTTTCATTAATGATCGGGTTAAAGAACGAGTGTAATTTTAAACACTGTCCACGATAAACCCAAAAATCAATATCAATTCAATTCCAATTAAACATTATTTAATTGGTACACTTCATTAAATCTAAATAAAAAGATTTAATCTTTTCTCAACTGGGTTCAAGAACAGTGTTAATGAAGACACCATTCACGACAAACCCAAATCACATTTGATATTCAATACAAGGCACTGAATAGAAAATATATCGGCTTATATTCAATATCAAATTCTACGATTAACAGATGTCGTATTGGAAATAACGATATAAATATATATCTTTCAAATTTCCGTAACAACATCCGTATAATCACGAATTCCAACATCGAAATATTCCGAAGACAATTTCGATTCAAATCCACTCCAATGCAATCATTGGAAATTCTGGTTATTTTTAAAACCCTTTTCGAATTCAATTTATTTATTTAAAAATAAATAGAATTATAATTCTAGTTCAAAACTAGTTCATTTAGATAAAAATCTATTTTTATCTTTTCAAATACGGAGTTTTTCATCCCAATTCTTTCTAAACCATTTCTTATGATTTTACACAAATTATTACTATTTTTAATAATTTTATCAAGGCCCGTACAGTCGATTTCCATCAAAGGCCATCGAACTGCACTTACAGCGACCTTTTTCAAATTTGATCTGGACATATTTCCAAATCCAACCGTTAGATTTCTAATTTCTAATATTCGTTAGAAAGCTCTTTTCGATACGAACCCAACGATTCCGGTTTTAGGAGAATCCGACGGTCGGATCTCTCGTAATGTCCGTTTGAAATAAATGGTCGAAATTCACGAACTGCCGCGGCGCGGCGCGTTCTATTCAGGCCATTATATTATATATATAATATATATATAATATATTTCGTCGATTTCTATTTAAAACGAATTATATATATATAGTTTTGAATTAGTTTCAAAAACAATTTCAACTTCCTTTTCAATTCAAATCAAAATTGAATTCTTCTTTATAAATTCGTTTTAAAATTCATTTCTATTCAATTCAAATTTCAATTCAATTTGAATTCATTTCGATTTGTTTCCAATTCAATTCGAATTCGTTTCAATTCAATTTATTTCGAAATCGTTATAAATATCGTTTACGTCAAAATGGCGTCAATCTAATCAACACGGCTTCATAAATTTCTATTTTCAAATATTCCATTTCAAATATTTCTTTTTTAAAATAGTTGTTATTATCAAAATATTTCGTTCAACACATGACCAATCTCAATGGATGAGTACTGTCAACACATGAACCTTTATTTTATATTGATAAAGATGTAAATTTTATTACTAAAATATTTCGTTCAACACATGACCAATCTCAATGGGTGAGTACTGTCAACACATGAACTTTTATTTTATAATATTCTTTATTTTTCAAATTGGAATGAGGCCCAATCAATCACCATATAATGTTAATTATACGGATTCCATACAACACATGTATATAATAGCATTGAAAAATAATCAACCATCAACCAAAGTGCACTACACTGTATAAGCATCAAATATAGATACCTAACGCTTATAACAGCCTGTCAATCGATCGATCGACATATTTAATCAATCAGGATGAGTGAACTTCAAATTTCATCCCAACACCCGTGTGGGGTTTCAAACAATCAAACACAGATTTTATTTGTGCAGTTGGGCGATGTGTAAAATTTATCGACCCAATCAATGTCCTTCAAATAGGTGTTACATAAACAAACCGTCCGGTCTGTAAATGAATATTTATTTATTTACATTCACATTAAAAATTATATTTTTAACGACAAAACATTTTATTTCAACCTATGAATTTCTATTCAATTCATTTATTCAATAAAATGATATTTTTATTTTTCTAACTTATTTTAGAAAAATTTCGGCTGCATAACGGCACGATACTAGAAACGGGACGAGGCCTAGCCTTATCCCCGGTATAGTGAAGGCCCACGCCATTCACACATCAATCAAATCAATTCATTTCACCACACAATTCAATTTCAATCAAATAATCTAACTAATTTTTGCAATCAAACAAACAAGTCCATGGTATGTGGACGATTGTGTCGGGTGCTACTAAGCACCGTCTGCATCCTAGTATATATATATATATATAACTAGAGAAGAAATTGAAAGGTGAGAAGTTCTCACCGATAGCTATCCTAACTCCACGGCTCTTCTTTGATAGAAATCTTCATCGTCATCGCATCTTCGTTGCTGTAGCCACTACATATGTAAAAATCGAATTTTTACTTCGTTATTCAATATATAAAAATCGAATTTTTTTTACTTCGATGTTCAATATATAGAAATCACATTTTTAATTCGAAGTTCAATATATAAAAATCACATTTTTAATTCGAAGTTCAATATATAAAAATCACATTTTTAATTCGCTACTGTATAAAAATCATACTTTTATCAACGCTAAATATTTCAAAAATCATGTTTCTAATTCAAAACTATATATATAAAAATCATATTTTTATATTGTTATTTCTATTTTAAAACAAAGAAAATTTTCTATATTTTTCAAACAAAGTAAATTTTGTTCTGAAAGCAAAGCAAATTTTGTTAAAAAAAAACATACGCTATTTTATTTTCAAAAACATATGCTATTTTATTTTCAAAAACATATGCTATTTTATTACTAATATAAAAATAATGCTTTTATAAAAAAAACTGATTTAAAAATCTAATTACATTTAATTAACTAATTAAATAATTGCTGAAATTAACAATTAAATTAACTTCACTAACCCCTCCCTGTATCATTCACGAACCTTGCTCCCCCTAGGGTTTCCGTCGCGCTGCCAAGAGAAGCCATCGGAGCTGGATCCGACCCCGCCACTGTGTTCGCCGTCGAAGGCACCTCCAACGCGTTGACTGGCGTGCAACTCGAGGGGGCTACCACGCCTGAAACGGCGTGCGAACGGGAGCACTTCGAGCTCCTGTTTCTTCCTCCACAGACCACGATAAACCTTCAACCAAGTATGGATTTGAAGATCGAAAAACACTCTTTAATTTTCCCTAAAGAACCTAGGGTTAATTCTAAGTGGATTGGGGAATTTTTTTCTCGAAATTGGTGAGCAATTTCCGCCGTGGGTTACTGAAGAGCGGCGCAGAACTAGGTTTCAGAATAATGAATTTTCATTGGCTGAAAATTTTATTTATATTATTTTTAATTTCCCTAAATGGAAACTTTTCCATTCGAACTCTAAATCAAGCCCACCGACTGTCGTTCCCAGCTAATTACCCCTTTTTCGAACACAATAGGATATGTTTTGTAAGTTGATTAGACCGTTACGATCAGTTTCCATTGAATTATAAATATAAATCTTTATATATTCAATTTTAACACACATTTCAATTTACTGGGGCCACACACGGACTCTAAAAATTTCCGAAAAATATTTCCTAGCTTCGTATTGACGATACGGTCCTAACAAAACTAGTTTCGCCGAATTCTGAGATCGTTTGAAAAATGGCCAATTTCCAGTCGATTAAAATCAACTAAAACTGGTCAAACGCGTTTTCCTTTGCCACGCTCACATATTGATTCGGAAAATTATGAAATTTGAAACCTAACAATAATTTTACCTCCCGGACCCAACAAAACTGGTTTCGTCGAATTCCGAGGTCGTTTGCAAAATTCCCATTTTTAAGGGCCTGAATTTCCATAGCGACTATTCATAATTTTCAACTGGACCTATCTTTTGATTCCCGCTATGAAATTTCGATTTGTCGGACTCGTTGGAAAGATATTATCAATTAGATCCTAATGTTTTGGGTTTCACTAAAATCCGGATTGTTTTGCACCCGGTACATTCAATTGAAGTTTGAAATTGAATTATCGAACTACCGCGCCATTTTCAATTCTATTTATAATTATATATAAATATTTATATTCTAACTACGGCGTATATAAATATATACGTCGAATTCAATTCAAAATAAATTTCTCGTCGATATTATTTAAAATAATTCATTTTAAATAATTAAAATTTGCTAAAATTACCAAAATAAAAATTTCAAACTGGCCCAGATTTTCGGGTTGTTACATTCGGAAAGGCCGGGTTTATACCCATTCTGAATAACCGATTCGATGATATGTCGAAGATGAAGACGGTGGTCGACGACCAGAAGTCTTCACATCGTTTGGGTGATTACTGATGATCTTGATTGGGCTGTACACCCAAGATGAGGGAATTAGTTGGTGGTCGACCAGACATACTTGGAGATGGATGGATATGCGAGGAAAGTGCCTCCGGTTTCGTTCATACCTAGAACGGACTTGTAAATGGATGGTGTGTCTGACATTGTATTCCTTCATATTGTATTCGTTGATCTCTGCTAAATATATGTCTGTTTGGCGGCGGGGAATTTATTCTCTTGCGTAACGCCCTTCTATGAGACATACGAGCTCAGAGGTTATATATTGGCAGAAAACAGTGGTACGATATGGTTTGATAGTGTGGCATGCTGAGATTCAGTGATCCAGACTTTTGTTGAAAAGCAAAGTTTGGTGGATGATGATCAAAGCGCAGCTTTGATATAGCATGGCTTTGTGTATAGCGTTGATTCGCGAGCCTCACACCCCGGTATGGTGGTAAATTGATGGTTTGTTCAGTATGCTTTTTAGTGGATGGGCACATTAGTGGTGTCATGGATTCGGTCGACCGAGATGAGCTTAGTGCACAGGGATATATAGAGTAAGCGGTGTTTTCTCTCGCTGGGACGTAAGCCGCGGTGATACTCTGGTCCCAAATGTGCGGATGTGCAGACTGTGTTTTCTCTTGCTGGGACGTTAGCCGTGGGGAATTGCACTACGCGATCGATCCTTCGACTCAGGAGCCACCATTATGGAAATCCAATTTCCAGTACGTGTATTGCGGTTTTAATTGTAGAACTAGTATGGCGACATGATATATGGTACCCATGTCGTCTATGATTGATATTTATGATTGAAATTGTTTTGACACTATACACTTATTATAGTATCAATTGATTTGATTTTTTTAAAACGTACCAAGCATGTTTAGCTATTATAAGGGAAAACCCTATCCTCCGGCTGCGTTGCATTGTGTGATGGGACCTGGGTCTTATAATAGCTTCATTTTTCTTTATTTAGCATTGCTCTGTTTGTTTTATGCACTGGTATCCTTGGGAGGAATCCCGTTCCATGTTATATGGCGTGGTCCCCTGATTTACCTAACTTTAAAATAAAGATTTACAACTGTTTTAGTTCTCACACCAGTCCCATGACTGACCTGGAGTTTATTGTTTTAACCTAAACTCTGGGTGCCGCTATTTTCGACATGGGCAGCTAGTAGTTTTGGTTTTGCAGATTTATATTCACAGGATCCTGGTTTACAGCTGGAACGATATCCGGAAAGCTTTGTATCCGTATATCTCCTTCAGTTGTGTATTGTATTATTTTCCACTGCTATGTATTTAAATGTAATTTAAACCTCTGATATTTCTGTGTAATATTCATTTATACTCTGTATATTCTTGTATTCTGGTGCATTGTTGTAATACACAATGAAATGTTCTTTCGTCTACGTTCTGTTGTGGCTTGTTCTCGAACTATCCGCGCTTTCCTCACCGGGGAAGTTACGGGTTTTCACAGGAGACTTGTCATTTCTGTTGATCGCTAATGAGTTCGATGATGCCTTTGACGACGTCAAAGTGTTGCCATCGCGTCGTGAGATTGAGATTCGGGACCGATTTGGTCGAGGGTATTAGACCTATCGTTATGTCTCTTAGGCGGATGGCGCCTAAGGAACAACAAGCGCTATAGGTACAATACGAGACCTTTTGGGAAAGAGATCCATTCATAAAAGCGTGTCCGAATGAGGTGCACCAGTTTTGTTTGCAACCAAGGCTGATGTAACTTTGAGATTGTATGTGCATCATCGTGAGCGGAACAAGGTGACTAAGAAAAACAAGTTTCCACTTCCGAGGATGGGTGATTTGTTTGATCGGCTTTACGAAGACAAGGTGTTTTCTCAGACAGATTTGGCGATAGGATTTCACCAACGGAGAGTAGCGAGGAATAGATTTGTGGCCTTTGTGAGTCGACAACTAAAGCAGAACGAGAGGAGATATCCAACTCATGATTTGGAATCAGAAGCGATTGTGTTTGCTTAAGGAAAGGAAGACATTACATGTTAGGAGTTCGATTCGAGTTATCTACGTATCCAAAGTCATTGAAGTATCTTTTCTCCCAAAAGGATTTGAATCTTCGGTATCAATGGTGGTTAGAGTTTCTAGCATTGTATGTTTTAGTAATAGTCTATACTCTTGCTAAAGGTAATGCGATTGCTGATGCGTTGAGACGAAGACACGCAAGTTTGGCAGAGATGTTTTCAGAATGGAAGCACCACAAGTATTGGCAGGATTTGATTTCAGCCCTCGGTGTTAGTTAGAGATTGAGATGTTGGCGAGCTTACCGATAAGACCTACTCTAATCAAGAAGATTGGAGAAAGGTAGAAGCGTGATACAAAGCTTATTAAGATCATCCAGAAGCTAGAAACAGAAGATAAGGAATTCGAAGTCGATCGAGACGGTTGGCTTTGGAAGTAAGGGAAAGTTAGCTCCAAGGTTTGTCGAACCGTTTTCGATCGACAAACAAATCGTAAAGCTCCCATATAGACCGGATGTACCTGAGAAGATGTCGGGCATGCACTACATTTTCCATGGGTCGTTTCTGTGGAAGTGTGTGCATGATTAAAATGTGATGGTATCTCCGTAGCAGTATAAAAACCTAAGATTCTAGTCCATAGTTACAAAACCTCGTAAGCTGCTTCACGTTGTGGGGAATGACAAGAAATAGCTTAGAAGGAAGATGGTTAAGCTAATCTAAGTAAAATGGTGCGAGGATGATTATGATCGTACGTGGGGAACGGAAGAGAGTATGAAGACGATCCATCCAGAACTCTTCGTTGATATGACCCATTAATGTTGTGTCACCTTAAAGCATTGTAACTTGTATTGTTTTTGTTAGAATTCCATATGCTAGGATAAAACTATGGTTGCATGGCTTGATGGATGCTAGTTTGGATGTAAATTGGCTACTTGTGGATGATAAACATGCAAAATTGCTTAGGTTGCTTGTGTTAGTTTGGAATTTCGTGGGCGAAATTCCTACAAGAGGGGAGAATGTAAAGATCCACATTTTACTTATCGGAGGATCGTAAAATATTTTTATTTTATTCCCTGAGGGTTGGATCATTCTCATATTTTGAAATGTTGTTTATGGGGATCTGAGACATTTCCATAATTTTTATTAGTTTTATTTGTGATCATTTAGCCACTGTCAGTTTTGTGCAAGGAATAACTTTTGGCTGGGACCGAATCAGGTGCTAAAATCAATTTCATTGGAAAAGAAGTGATATTTCCAATTCTGTAGAGTGGTTACATTAAAGATTTGGTTCAGTGGTCTGGGAGAATTCATTGTTTTAGTGCTACACAATTTCCAAGAAGGATTGACGGTGATAGCCAGAGTCATGGATGATGACTTTTTTTTTGTATCGTCTTATTTAGGTTGTCCAACGTCGAAGGAGATATCTTTTAGGTGCTTGTCAGATGTTGGTTTAGGCCTTCGGGGCTTGTGCTTGGCCGATGTCGATCTCAATCAGGATGGTCCATATAGGATAATTAGTTGTTATGTCTGATACTGCATGGTTTTTATTGATTGTTGTAAAGGCTATCATTGTCAGATGTAGGGGAGACTGTTTTTGTTTTTCTCTTTTGTTGAGTTGGTAAATTAGTCGATTAATCTACCTATTTCTCATAAACTTTATTGATGATGTTAGATAGTTGTTTTATCGTTCATTAAGACTATTGTCTGACTCTAGGTTTTAAGTTTCCCTTTTATTACCTTGGGTTGTTTATCCATGTTTTGGACGGGCAGACTGAGTAGCAGGTAGCAGGTAATAGACCATGATGAGGATGATGCCGTAGAGCAGTGACGAGAAGGAGGCCGTCATATTATTTACTGCATATTAGTATATGTTTCCACTGTAATGGTTGTTATGATACTCTGGGTGATTATATGGAAGCTTTTTGTACAAAATATGATGATGTATTCCAGTGGTACCATGGATATCCTTTTGATGATATGATAGTTTGAAGTTATACGCAATTGTGCTTCGCTACTACTACCTACTGTATATGTTCGATTATATTTTATCCTTGCGCTGAGAGATATACTGTAACACCCCGTGTTTCTGTTAATATTAATATTCACAAATTAAAGAATAACTAATTTCAGATATGAGAATTAAGTGAAATGGGTTGCGCCATTGTGTTCGTCTCGGAATTTTGGTTGAGATAGAGTCCGAGTTTGCGTGAGAGTTTGCGTGAATTGGATTTCGTATGAAGAAGTTATGGCGATCGGAAATTTCAAAAAATTCAAAACAGATATCGAAAATTCAAATTTCAGAGTCAGAATGGGCTAGGCGGGAAATTTCCCGCCAGGGCCAGCTTGACCATAGGGTCGACCTGGGGGTTGACCTACCCTCACCAGGTCGACCATAGGGTCGACCTAGGGGTCGACCTGCCCCCCCCCCCCCCCCCCCCGGGAAGATTTGATTTATGACTGTATGCTGACTCATTAGGGTTTCTGATTTACTCTGAATGGCTGGGGTTAATTCTGGGTTGATCGGATGACTTAAATTAATCCTAAACTCTATAAAAAGACATGTAGACTCAAACCCTAAAATCAAATTAAAATTAGATTCATGGCCTCTATGTCGTCACCTAGCAACCTAATAGCCGCCGCCAATTAGAGAGGAAGAAAAGCTAATCAACTTCAATTCTATTCAACTCTAACAACGAATCTACTTCAAGGGAAAGCTAATTCAACTTCAGAACTCAGAATTCAGAACTCAAGACCTTCTTTGAGTTGTGAGTTCGATTTCTTTAATAAAATAATTAGCAGTTTAATTGGATTGAGTTATGATGCGGATTATGGGGCTATGTTGTTAATTATTTACCGCATGTTATCATCTATGTTGTAAAATTGTGATGTTATCATTTATGTTGTAAATTCTATGATGTTATCATCTATGTTGTAAAGTTGTGATGTTATTATCTATGTTGTAATTCTATAATTGATCAATTCATGATAATGTTTCATATGCTAGTTTGGTTATGTTGATTCATATGATAAATCATATGTATGCATGCAAGTTTAGGTGTTGATTTAGATGTGGATCATATGCAGGTTAGTAAAGATTATGTATAACCTTACATGTTTCATGACATCTATTTTAGATCTAAAGTTAGGCTATTACATGTGTAATTCTACATGCTAGTTTACATGTTTAGATGTAAGTTTACACCATTGTTATGTTGCATAAATCACATATGCAAGTTTATATAAATATATGTGTTTGGAATATGAATCATGTTATGCAAGTATGTGGTTAATGACTATGCAAGTTTACACCTTTAGATGTAGATCTATGACATACATGATTTATGCAAGTTTGTGACTACTACCTAAACAAGTTTACAGCTTTAGATTTGGATCTACGACATATGTAGTTTTATGCAAGTTGTAACTTTGGCCTATGCAAGTTTTAGATGTAGAACCTCTATCACACATGCAAGTTCACCCCTATGTTTTGATCTAGTTTTATCTATATGTAAGTTGTGATGTTTTCTCTTTATTCCATGAGTTAAACTATTCGAGTCTAACGTATATTTTACGTTAAACAAACAAACGTACAACGTGGGGTAATGGGATAATATTAAAAGATTTAATATTGAGAATTGGCAGAAATGCCTTAAATGGTATAAAATAAATATGTGAAGATAATTAGTATGATTTTGCATACCATAAACAGATGGACATAATTGAGTCAATTATGGCCATAGTTAAATTTGGATTTGATTGATAATTTGAATAGGGAAAGAAATTCAAATTGGGGGATAATTAATTTTGTGTAATTAATCGTCTAAGACACGTGGTTAGGCTCTTTTGTGGTGTAAGACTGCCCGGACCCGCCCGACAAATCCATCTGCCACAAATGCCAGTCTAATGTGGGAGGTCTTAGGCATAAATTAAATGCGTAACAATTGTGAAGACACGAGATTAGGCTCGTTTGTGGTGTAAGACTGCCCGGACCCGCCCGGAAAGTCCAGCTGCCACAAATGCCAGTCTAATGTGAGAGGTCTTTGTAAGGTTACGGTCTTAATGAATTAAGAAACACATAACCAGATAAACACGTTGTGTGACATGAGGGGGTAAAGTGGGTGCCTTGGGTGGCATGTGGAATTAAGTGGGTGCCTTGGGTGGCATTTGAAATAGGATTAGAAATACTTAACCAAAATTTGAAAACATGCAAGTGAACATGAATAAGGAAAGGGTTAAGTGGGATGTACTAGAGGGGACCAAGCTTAGGTGGATAGCTTGTGTCAAGTAATGGGGGCCCGTTTGAACCAGTAACCCATACGTATCTTTATGGGCTCGACCCAAGTCGAGGACGGTACGCGCATACTGGGCTTGACTGTAAGAGGCCAAGACGGGTTAGCGGTGGCAACACAAGTCCAACGGGTTCATATGCGTGTGTGTGGGCCCAGGCTGGTAGGTAAGACGTTGTTGCATCATGTAGGTATAAGCCGTGCATTGTTAGTGGTATCGGGTTGCCACTTTGGGGAGTGATACGCCCCACTATGGGGCCAACACGGGTATCTACGAGTTAGGGAGCCAATCGAATGGGGAGGGTAGTGGATACGCCTAGTAGAGATAGGAGCAGACGACACCTATGAAGACAGCTAGGAGTATAACCACCATATTATGAATAAATGTTGTAATTATAATGGGGGGCTAGTGGGTACACCTAGTGGAGATAGGGGCAGACGACACCTATGAAGGTAGCTAGGGGTACACTAAACTACCATTATCATTATTAAGTTCTGTAGGCGGGATCAACCATTAGGGTGACTAGTGGTAGTGCAGTATAGTAATTATCCTATAGTGATTAGGGGTGCCTTTAACGAATAACTTGGTTCATCTTATTTCCTTGTTTGTTCTGTCATACCCAATTGTTCACAGTCATTTTCTTATTTTTTAACTTATGCCTTGGCCTAGTTATTTTGGGAATTATATTGTTAAAGTTATCGCACTCGCCAGACTTCATGTCTGACCACCTTTTCTTTCCACCTCTTGTCTTCCTGTCCCCCCCCCAAGGTGCTCAGGTTGGAACTAGCACCAGTGGATCTTGATTTTGGATAGTTGTATCGCTTGCTTTTAGAAGTTGCTTGGATCGCTGATGTAAAAGTTCAGCCTATCTTATTTATGGCTATTTTGTACTGGGGTTATGTCTTTCAATTTATGTACTCTAATTTAGTCAAGATCGATATTATGTACTTTGACTTTGGTTTTTGATGATGTAATCAAACCTATGTGTTTACCGCTGCAATGAATAAAGTTTTTAATTTTTAAGTACTTTTTGTATCTGTCTTGTTGTTAAGTTTCTGTTCTATACTCATTAAAATGCTCCATAGAAGTTAATGCATTCCATTTGTGAATGACATTAATGGACGTGGGGTATTACATATACGACAAGTTCCGCTTGTGTTATTCTACTTTGATGAGTGTCCAAAGCTGTATGGCATGTCTTTCAGCGCATTAATCCTCTTGTTAAGTGCGTAAGTTATAGGCGCTCATCACATACCACCAATCTATGCAATGTAATAATTTATCTAAAATTTTCCTATATTTACACACCATGCCCAACTAAACCAATTCATATATCACTCGAACCAAAAATCAAGGAAAACTGAAGAGAGAGACGTTAGGCGGAGCATAAGAACAAAGAACAAAGAGCATGATAGGTGTGTAACACTTCACTGTTTACCTTTCTAAACCCATACAATAGTCATATATTGAACATTAATGCTTATATACATGCCTGCCCCTATCTATGAACATGTGAACCCATTTCTAAACCAAACAATCGATGGTGCATTGGATTGAAAACCCTTAGACATCCTTTTTGCTTAACTGTGTAACTGTAAGCTTTACACCCTGTTGGTAAAAAAATTCAATAAATGGAATTCAACAAGTCATAGGGTTTGGTTTCTATATAATAGTTGTCGATATACATCTATAGTATATAGTAAAAATATTTTCAAAGTATATAAATGTATATATTCTAGGATATATACCCTTTCTAGTAACTAATTTCTAAAACATAGATTTTCGACCATCACGAGGTCGGGTTTTAGGCATTAAAATGCATTAGTATATGAAAATCATGAATTTTACTAGTAATTTTAAGATTTTTAACGAAGTAGTGGTCGAGATATTTGTGTTGAACAAAAAACTTTGTTTGAGCGATCTCTGGTGATCCCAACGATCAAGTGCTAGGGAGTGAAGCCTGGAGTGGTGTGAGGTTTCAGTATTCAAGGGAAAATGCAAAATCACTTTTCTATGGAGGGCATTATGTAAACAAGGTGGAAGATGGGTTTCCTCTTGTAACCCACGTGCAACGTAGAACTGCGTAGTCACGATGGAGATATGAGATTGCACACCAGGGGGAATCAGTGACGTGGGTCATCAAAAAGCCGTGGCCAGAGTCTGGGGTGCTCCTTTGGTCTGAGGTGGTAGTTGGAAGAAATTTGGTGGATCTGTGTTTATTGATGAAGCTCGGGTATAATTGTGAAATCACTATTCTAGTGAATGGAGGCAATTTCGAGTTTGGAAATGGGGCCAGTGAGTGATGGGCGACATATGGAGGTGATCGAGACAATGAAGTGACTGGTGGAGTGTTAATGCACATGCACAAGTACACTATGTGTGCGCTAAAGTGTCTTAGTGAATATATGAAGAAGAAGAAGAAGAAGAAGGCAACAGCAGGAACTGCCAAGGGAGTGAGGCATCTTGTGTTCATGGGTTCAATCTTGTTTTCTAATATAGCCCTGTAGTATCAACTTGAACAAAAGAAAAGAAAGCCAAAAGAGAAGAAACGGGGGTTAGAAACAAGAATCAAAGGAGGAGATGTAGGCGAGCAGCAATATTAACCAAAACAAATGCAAAGAAGAAAGTACCAGATTGAAGAAAAGGCAAATAAAATAGAAGTGCATGGGAACCCAAAGGGGTATGGGCTGAAGCATGATTGGATTAGAAACTTGGCCAATGAACTGTGTAAGGTAAAAGAATAAATAAAAAAAGAAAGAAAGAGAAGGCAATGCAGTAGAAAGAAAAGTGAGGGAAGGCAGCAGCGGTATTAAGGTAAGAAAGAGTGGCCGGGGAGAGGAAGTGGGCTAGAGCACTTGGGCTTTGATAAGTTGCACCAAGAATTTGATAAGAGAATATATATGTATGTATGTATGTATGTATGCATGTACAAAATATAAAATATAGAAGAAGAAGGTGCAGTAGTAAAAATGCAAAAGAAAGGGAAAGTGTAGCAACAAAAATGAAAGAAAAGGAAGGAAAGAGGCTAAGGATTTTGCGCCAAGAATATGAGAATTGGATCGGCAAAGTAAAAATAGTAAAGAAAACTAAAAAAAATGGGATTTTAAATTTAAAAATATTTTAAACAAAATAAATGTACATATATAATACGAATATTTTTATAAATAAAAATAGTAGTCTATGACTCGACTATGGACCAATACGGAAAGAAACAACTCTATTTGTCAAATTTTATTATTATAAATAATGGTTAAACAAATAATTAAATAATATATGTATAATTTGTTTAATTATATATATATATATGAAATAATAAAATGACTCAATTGTGTTGAATATTAATGGACGATGCAACCATTGCAATGTGATCGATCATTTGTGATGATTCATTTACAGTAAGTCAAATGTTTTGAAATGAACATTGAATGTTATTGGAATTTAATCGACTTAGGTTGATAATTGTTTTCATGATCAAGAAATGATTTCAAATCAAATTAATGACAAATAAATATAATTGTTGAATAATCTAATTAAATACAATAATCTGTTCCTTTAGGTATCATTTGACCCTAAAAGATATTAACGTTATCGTTTTGAAGAGTCCGGAATTTATATTCCACTTCGTCTCGATCCATGCACGTCAGAGATTGTTGAACATAATAGAAGACGGAGTTATGCAAGGGATGTTTTGTTAATCCTAGTTAGAAATTGTTTAAGATAAATTTACGGGATAGTGCCTTCGGTTTGTAGAGTCACATGACAACTTGTATGGACGAATGTCTGACAGAGTATGCCTAAACAATCAAGTATGTTGATCTCTCCAAATGTGGTTAGGTTTAGTGGCAGAGAAATTCGTTTCTCTTAGATTTATACCCTTAATATTTTTTTTGGGAAATCAATTAGTGGTTGGCGAATTTTGACAAAGTGGCATTCAAAGTAAATGAAGATATGATAAGCCAAAAGATAAGTTTAACCACAAGCTTCACAACCGGGAAATGAAAAAAATTGGGCAGGCAGCATTACTTTGTGGGTCGCTCCCATTAGGGTGTACTGTCACCTATCTAGAGAAATTTCACTTGCTTCTTTATTCTATCGCTGTTGTATGCTTCGCAAACTGTGGTTTGAGCTCAACCGTTTTTGACAATATATTCAGTACACTCAAACGAAATGAGTGGTCGGTTATGTATGGCTGGGTTGCAAGATGTTCTTGTTGAACCTTGTATATTCGTCTCTAGGGACAAACTATCGGAAGGTGGATTCATACCTTGTCCTAGTTGGAAACCCATTATCTGAAATCGCCTTGTGGTTTTGTTTGTAAACTATGTTGTGAAATGTGAGATGCAATCATTTGACTAGATTTTTCTTTATTTTGAAAACCCTAGACACAATCATAATAACTGATTTTGATATACAAAGCATTTTGATTCTCATAAGGTAAAAACCCTTTCCATACTTATGGTGTGGTCCTATGAGATACCTTTTATTTCTTAACTTGTTTTAAAATAGTTTACTTATATTAGTCCCCTGACGGACCCGAAGTTTATTTTTATGTGTTTTCCTAAACTATTGGGTACTCATAACAATTGTTATGAGTATACAAGTGAACCAAGTGGTAGAAATATTTTTTTTTGGAATTGTTGAATGGGAAGATACTACAAGATGGTCTATCTATTATATTCATGTATAACCATGATGTCTACAAGTTGGTTTATCAATAATGTCTATGTAACAATTTAGAAGTCAGTAATTTGTGACGGGCATGTAACCATATGTATGATGTACTCTGATATACTGTGTTTCTGATGTATAATGTTATATGATATAATATTTCGTTAAAATTCCACTGTGAGATTATGATGTTTTCTTTAGTTCTATCTTCTATCTATTTCTTATTCTTAAATAACGACACGACTTCTGAGGTGTTCGAAAGTCGGGTGGTTATAGTTAGTATCAGAGCTTAGGTTACTGAGTAACTAGACTTTGGATGAGTATTTGAGGGAGCGTATTTGTAATTTTATATAATTATTATATATAAATATATATACTTATGAGGGATCCACTTGAATTATCTACTTAAAGTCTTTTTTACCTTTCGATCTAGTTTTGACTATCAACCTGTTATATTCTGGAGATTAAGTATGAGTAGCCGAGGAATAAGAGGTCAGACTAGTGGAACCACCACTACCAATAGTCATACCACCAACTAGAATCCAGTAGAAACTATGGAAGAAGTGAGACTAGTTCAACTAGGTCAAATTTTGTGATTATCTGTAAGGATCATACTATTCTAGAAGGAAAACGGTTAAAGGGAACCGAATCTTTTATATAAGTTCAAGCATGGTTGAGGTCTTTTGAGAGAATCTTTAAGGGGATGAAATTAAATGACGAGAAAATGCGTCTCTTAGCTTCATGACAACTACAAGAAGCTGCCACAACAAGTTGTGATGCACAGACTGCAAATGTTTCCGAAGAGCAGTTTTCTTGGGAGAAATTCAAAGAGTAATTTGAGGCACATTTTCTTCGTGCCACAGGCGTGACTAGAATGTATAGGAATTTTTTAGACCTCAAACATAGGAGCATGACAGTAGCTGTGTCTGAGAATAAGTTTAATGCACTTTCCTATTTTCGATCAGAGTTGATCAACACTTCGCTCAATAAGAACGAGATGTTTATAGTAGGACTGAAGAACAGTTTTCAAGTTAAGATGTTTGGACATCTGAAGTTTCGATTTGTCGACTTAGTGAATATGGCACTTCGATATGAAGCCTTAGAAGCAAAGAAGCCAGTGGCAAAGGAGCAAACTGGAGAAACCAGTGGCGAATATCCCATTAAAAGAAAATTTAATCCAAACTGGAAAAACAAAGTAAAGGGAAAATTTGGACAAGAGAAGTCTCAAGATCATTACAAGAACGTGGAATGCCACAACTATGAACAGAAAGTACATATCGCTAGTTTTTGTAAGAATCCAGAAGTTAAGGAGCCACAACAAACGCCGGGACCGGGTAATGCTATAGTCCAGTAGATTTCATGCTTTAATTGTAATCAGCTCGGGCATATGGTTAAAGATTGTCCTCTTATGGAAACAGAAACGCAACCACGGGTCTTTTCAATAATGGATAATCCAGCAACCTCTGAGGATGTGAATGGAATAAGTTTTGGACGGTACCTTACTGTTAAATAAAAGGAGTAAAACAAACTAGGATCAGACTAAGGATAAGTTGAATAGAAATTAATTAAATTAGAATGATATCAAATCGTATTAATATAGGAAATGAAGTTAGAATTATAAATTGAATAAAATTTCGATTTCCATAGACTTAATTTATTAACTGGTTATGAACTCATGATAATTAAATGGATTGATTCCTTTTTTTTAAAATAAAATCTGATTTTTGAGTTCCAGATTGAAGATAACTAATTTCAGAATTAATTAATTAATGGATAATGTGGATAGGACTTAACATAGTTATGTGAATTGGATTGGTGAGTTGAATATGGATTGGAGTTTAAAAAGACAAATTGAAGTAGATAAATATGTTCGAATAGGGGTGATTCAAACAAATGAAGTGGATAAGATTTGGAATTTATTTTCCAAATGTTATCAAGGATATTTTTAAATGGAAAATGGGGTAATGTGCGTTAATAAAGAATTATGATATGGAGTTAAGAAATTGGAACCTAACAGGAGATTGGTTGAGTAAAATGATTTTTAAGTATTGATATGATGTGGATTTTGGTCTTTTGAGTTATTACTTTGAGGATTATTCTCTTACCAACTTATAGTCAGGCACTGACGAATGTTAAAGAACGGTAATAAATAAGAAATGATTATGTTTTCCAACATTAGTAACAAATATTTCTAGTTATGGAAATGACTGTGATAAATAACAAAGTTCTGATGTATGTTGGTTATTTATGTATACAAGTCAGTGAATTTAATTATAACTTAAATCATCTCGTTAATCCTTAATTTCGGGGATGAAATTCATTTAAAGAGGGTAGATTGTAACGTCTTGGGTTTTTAACTAACATTGTTGAACAATAAATTATTGACTATATAAATGATTAATTAAATTAAATAGAATTGGATTTAATACTTAAAGAAATTAAATTAATCTATTATTTAAAATTTTATGTATGTATATATATATATATTAATTTGTTGTAAAAATCTTTTACATATGTATATATGTAAAATAAGAAACTAAGCGACGATATATCTTTTTTTTACATTTTTAATTGGATTTTTAACTTATGTAAAAATAAATAACTTAAGTAAAATATCTCATTACTTCATATATAAGAAACAAAAGGACATAATGTAACTCCCCACCTCTATGCTAGTGTTAGCCAAGGCCATTGCAAGAAACGGTGTCAACTAACCCGAAGAATAAGGATGTTGATGAGCGACCATCTGTATATTAGATTTGAACGAGTGTTAAAAATATCGGATAACATGGTCTTACATTTTAAATTTCATGAGGAAATCCAACACATCTAAATCAAGTTCAAATCTACTACATAGTGGCTATACATAATTCAGAATCAAAATTAAATACATATCAATAAAATCAGCTCAGACACAGATATTCACATCACTAAGGTGGAAATAGATATGAATATAACACGTGAGCATCTATACAAAAATAACAGTCAAAGTCGGTCCACTATACAATAAAAGAATAGGTACAAGCTCCAGCCAAAAGAATAAGTATACGTGAAAAAACTATAATACATGTATAATCAAGAACTACAACTCTAATGTAGATACCGAAAAGCCAAAAGGTGATCCCTGCTAGAAGCCCTGCAAAAGCATCTGTAATACTCGGTCTGACCCAAGTATTATTTATTAGAATAAACAATAAACGGATTAGTCTAGCTGTACTCATCATAATAAACTAAGACAGAAATGGAGATATAAATAGATAATGATATATATAAAGTAAAAACAATGTTCAGATGTAAAATGTGAAGACTCGATATCCCCAGAAGATATGCCAAAGAAATCTTGATATTATATAACGATATCTCAATAACAAAGAAACTAAGATTAATAAATTAATATCAATACGAGATTGACAACACATATGTCAATAAGAATAAGATTGGTAAATTAATATCACTACAAGATTGACAGCACATATGTCAATAAGAAAAACAAGATCGAAGAAATCAATAAATTAGAAATTTCGAAGATCCCAAAAAAGGGGGAGACCTAAGTCAAGGCGGGAGTACGAGGCTCATCAAAATAAATATGGGAGTCCGAAGACAAAACCAAATATGGGAGTCCGAAGACTCAACCAACTCAATATCGAAGGAGAGACGCGATCTCAAGGCATAAGCCATAGTGTTGAGCAGATGCCCCTATGATGGTCCGAAAACCATAGGTCGTGAACCCGCAAATATTGTCCGAAGATCATCGATATAAGGGAATGAACTGAAGTTCCTCGAAATGATCCGATGAACATCAGGATGATCTAAAGTTCGGAATGATCCGAAGACCCACCAGAACTGAAGTTCCTATGATAAGATGGAACCGAAGTTCCTGAATTAGTCTGAAGACTCTCAAGTTGAACCGAAGTTCCTCAGGATGATCAGAAGATCATTAATGTGACTCGAAGGTCGGATTGATCCGAAGATCAAATATAGTGTAACTACGCCATGCTAGTAAATATAAGAGTTAAGCTCATGTCCCATAACCACTTGCTCTACTCGTATATTTATGAACAAATAGTATATTCCACTAAAATACTAAATGATCATTGCTACGGTGTTCAATCGGACGAGTCAAAGAATTAACCGTCAAACCAAACACAAGGGGTCATAGTCCTTGTTTTTACTAAGGCGTTTAATTAGATTTCTCATACGAACGAGAAAAATGTTTATGAAATCGTATAGTAGTAGATAGCAAAACAATTTGGAAAATAACATCATATAATGAAGTAGAATTAAAAACCATTTAGTAAAAGATTTGGTATCTACTAATAATTTTGAAACCCTTTCATGTAGTTTCGAAAGTGGAAATTCTCGTGAAATAGCGATCGAAATGACGATCGAACAAAGAATTCACGTTTTAATAACATAAATTAAAGCTCATGACTATCGATTATAAATTCGTTCACCACGAATCAGTTTAAAGTCCGTGGACATCGAGCTGTAGAAATCTATGCTGCAAGGAAACTGAAAAGTCACAAAAAGGTAGAAATGGGCTAAACCTCAGCCAAGAATGAGCTCAAATGGCCCTATGCAGTAGACCATGGTTTCCACCGATCTATTGCAGAAGAAAACGCGACCAGTCAACTGATCCTTTTTCACCAGTCGACTTGTTATTTTTTCCAGCGGACATAAATTTTAGTACAAGGTACCAGTCGACTGGTCCATTTTGACTAGTTGACTTGTGACTGTCAAACAACCCAATCTAGCTATTTCTTTAGCCAAATAGTATATGAATCGTTTCCGGTGAACTTCGGAGGCAATGCACTTCATCTAGATGATAACGAGGCCTCATAAGCTTGTCGAAACAACTCAAGAACACAAACGAACATGCGAAAACTTATATACGTGAGATTGCAGTGATTTTGATTATAAGTTAAAAGGTGATCTAAATTCCAAACCAAAGCATGCAAAAGTGATTCAAGCGACAACCGGGCTTCACAAGATCACCAATTCAACTTGTAGCATATGAATTCGATTGTGTGCACAATCTAAACGAGAGATTCCAATTTAATGAAACTAAAACTCATGAATCGGAAAGTGTATTCTTATCTAACCAATTCATATGCATATATAGAAGTAAAAATGAAGCTAAATTACACTTTACAAGCTTCTAGGCTTGTGGCATAGATGTGAATTCATTAAAGAACTCCCCTTTAGCTATTGTAAGTGAAGAGATGAATGAAGACATTTCCAAATCAACCTCTCTTCAAATATAACACACAATTATTCATTCTACACATGGATATACAATATTTTCTAAGATTTAGGTTTTCGAAATCATAAGAGTTGAAGAGGAATCATGTTGGAGAAGATAGAGACTCAGCTTACCTCTCTTTCTCTATGGATTCCACTTGATTTCAACATGAATTGGATTCCTAAGAACAAGCTCGGGCTTAGGGAATTTTAATTTCCCTCTCCCCATTTCTAATTTTATGGAGTATGAGGAAATGAATGAAGGAGGAGGGGGTTATGGGAGCTTTAAGGATGATTTTGACATACTCGAACTATATCGAAACTTATAGTTAAAAAGGTTGTGAACGATGATCCGGACTCAACGGAAGTGGTTTCGAGTCCAAATTAATCCATATGCAAAAAATGACTTTTCGGACATACACTCGATTAACGATTAACAACTAACGACGTTTAACAGACTTCCCCTCTTAAGGAAATTGTGTCCCTGCAATTACTTAAGAAAAATCTCAATATAGATATAAACACAACATTTACCATGAATTGGTATACAAAATAATAATAAACTAAGAAATTCACTTTTGAATTATTACACAAATTTTAAACTTTGAGTTATAAACCACTGTATAACTTATGTTTATACACATATAATGTTCAAATAAAAATCATGAACGTATAGAGAAACTAACTTATTTTCCCATAAGTGTCTTCAACAAATTAGAATTTTCTTTCTCAAACTATATATATTCTAAACCTCAATTTCAATAATTATTTAAATTTTATTCATGAACTATCTTACCGTGATTTTTCTAAAAACTTGGTTTAGACGTATCTCAAAATCTACAACACGAAATTCAAATGTTTTTCTTCTATTAGAAATAATAATCCAATAGATCCGGATAATTCTTGTTACAAAGAATTCCGACCCGTATTGGATCTTATACACTCATTTGAAATTAAAACTGAAAATTATGAACTACCATCCCGTGGCAAGCTCGTTTTAATAAAATTCAATTAAATCGCTTAACGTTCAATAAGTTCATAAACTACAAACTCATATTCTTACGTTCTCAATTTGAACTAATTAAACATTTTAAATTCGACGTGGAAATATTGACTATCCAAAATCATCGAATGTTCCCTATCACATTTTAGCTAGAATTTTTTTTTCACATAAAAGTTTATCATTATTCTAGCTTACAAAGTTTTATTAAATTGAAAAGGATAAGCGATCTCATTGGGGAAACAATATCATGAAATAAAATCCAGGTTATATATAACCAATAGGAAATATTAGCACATTCTCTAATATTTCATGAACAATTAAATTTGAACTTTTGAGTCTCCAATAAACCCCAAAAATTTCAAACTTAAAATATTAGCACGTCCTCTAATATTTCACGAACAACTTCTAAATCATGTAAACATGATAAATGGTAGGATTTAGAATAATTTCATAGAACTCGAAAACTTTTGGTTTTCAAATTCATGAGTATATCAACAACAAGAACGAGGTCAAACCAATCGGGTAATGATCTCGAAAACTTTGGTTCATTAAATTTAACAAAACAAACCGGAATATTTGTTAACCCATTTTCCTTGATGCCATTCTCATTATCATGAGAATTTTAGAAACACAAGGAAGTTTACGAATCAAAATTAAACTCGTTAAGAAGGACAGGAAATTGCATCACCGATAAGGGATGCCGAATATAGATGATTCCTTTGAAATAAAAAACATACACTTTTAAGTGATTAGGCCAATTAATTCCAAGAAATCACCGTAAACTCCAAACAACCAAGACATGCAAACAAGATTGTAGAGAATGTTCTCTCCTCAAGTAAAGAGTTTGAACATCCATAAATGTGACGTACAGGAATTTCTCTCGATCCGAATCAGTCGTTAAACCGGTCTAGACCGTTCGAAGCCTCTGATCGCTTTGAGAACAGGACAAATCAGAATGCAAACAGGAGAACATTTCATTGCTATTACAAAAATTCCATCAGATACAAGAATATACAGAGTATGAATGAATAAATTACATTCGACAAATATCAGAGATTACAATAAATTACATAGCAGTGGAAAATAATACGAAACACAACTGAAAGTGATACATGGATACAGAGCTTTCCGAGCATCGTTCCAGCTGTAAATCAGGATCCTGTGAATATAAATCTGCAAAACCAAAACTACTAGCTGCCCGTGTCGAAAATAAGGGCACCCAGAGTTTAGGTTAAAACAATAAACTCCAGGTTAGTCATGTGACTGGTGTGAGAACTAAAACAGTTATTTAAAACTTTACTTTGAAAGAGAGTAATTCAAGGGACCATGCCGTATAACACGGAACGGATTTCCTTCCAAGAAAACCAGTGCATAGAATAAACAACGCAATGCTTTTTCTAAAAATGAAGCTATTATAAGACCCAGGTCCCATCACACAATGCAACGCGAGCCGGAGGATAGGGTTTTCCCTTATAATAGCCAAACATGCTTGGTACGTTTAAAACAAATCATTTGATACTATTATAAGTGTATAGTGTCAAAACATTTTCAATCATAAATATCAATCCTAGGCGGCATGGGTACCATCTATCATGTCGCCATACTAGGCTCTACAAATAAAACCGAAATGCACGTATTGGAAATTGGATTTCCGTCATGAGTCGAGGCAAGGGGCAAGCTCCTCTCCGCTTCGAGACAATCTAGCAAATTCTCAGGACTACGCACTCTGGGCAGCCACATGGATCGGTTGGGCCGGTCCTCTCTTACATTTGAGGATTAGTTATTCCTGAACACACGTTTCCCGGTCCTTACAGACATATAATCGAGGCGCCTCATTCCAACAACCACAAAGGTGAAAAGTATATAAATGTCAGGGCTAGTAAGTCACTGACACCACCAAAGCTAGAAAGAAACGTCATGTTCTCCCAACGGTCCGTATCCCGTTTTTAACTCATACCGAGGTGTGAGGCTCGCGAATTCACGTTATACACAAAGCTACGCCACAAAGGTCGTGCTTTGATCATCCACTACAAGACTTTTCTTTTCAACAGAAGCCTTAATCCATGCAACTCAGTGTGCCACATAGGCAATTCATGCCATGCGATTGATATCTATCAATATATAACCTCTAAGCTCGTACGTCTCAGAGAAGGGCGTTAAGCAAGAGAATAAATTCTCCGCTGCCAAACATATATATATTTAACAGAAATCAACCAACACAGAATAAAATCCAATGTCAGACACACAATCCATTTACAAGTTCGTTCTGGGTCTGAACGAAACCGGAGGAACTTTCCTCGCATATCCATCGATCTCCAAGTACGTCTGGATGACCACCAACCGATTCCCTCATCTTGGGTGTACAGCCCAATCAAGATCATCAGTAATCACCTAAACGATGTGAAGACTTCCGGTCTTCAACCACCGTCTTCATCTTCGACATATCGTCGAATCGGTTATTCAAAATGGGTATAAACCCGGCCATTCCGAACAATCCGCGTATATTAAAAACAAATGTTACACAAACACAACTTACGCCTCATTCCAATTCATTAGTCACTAACCGTAAATAATTAAGAGAGCAATTTCCCAAATATCAACCCCGAAGGCCGAAACCAACATCAGATCAATATCCAGGAAACCATTCTTCTTAACTAACCTACAGCTAGTTTCTTAATTTCGTATTCTTAGGGAAAGGTTCCCATTAATTTTATCCAAGACAAATTCTTTAAACTTTATCCTTTAATCTTCCTTTGGATATCATTTCAAACCAGATTATGGTTTTTCCAAACTAGTCGAGATCAGCGAACCACACCGAAGTAATTATTTATTTTATTTCCCAATCCCAACCTATTTATCCCATGAAGCAAAACTGGTAATACCCCATATCTAATACCACGGTGTTATCGGTAAAATTAATTACCATTTCACGTTCAAATCTAATTAAAGATTTAACTATCGCTTTGGAGCAAAACAGGTGATACTCCATTCTCGCTCATTGCTAAATTTCATAATTTAGATAATCAATTCATATTTCAACCTAATTGCAGATTCATTAAAACTTCTTTTTCTGGGTTAAAGAACTAGTGTCATTTAAAACACAATTCACGATAAAACCAAATCACATTCTATTTATTATCGGGTCAAAGAACTAGTGTTATTTAAAACACAGTTCACGATAAATCCATGAATCAATTCTATTTAAAACCCATTTCAAATCCAATTTATTTATTTGAAAATAAACGGTTTTAATTTTAGTTCAAAACTTGTTCATTTCGATAAAAATCTATTTTTATCTTTTCAAATATGGAGTTTTTCATCCCAATTTTTCCCAAATCATTTCTTATGATTTTACACAAATTATTACTATTTTTAATAATTTTATCAAGGCCCGTACAGTCGATTTCCAACAACGGCCATCGAACTGCACTTACAGCGACCTTTTCCAAAATTGATTTGGACGTATCTCCAAATACAACCGTTAGATTTCAAATTTCTAATATTCGATAGAAAGCTCTTTTCGATACGAACCGAACGGTTTCGGTTTTAGGAGAATCCGACGGTCGGATCTCCTGCAATGTCCGTTCGAAATCAATGGTCGAAATACGCGAACTACCGCGGCGCGGCGTATTCTGTTCCGGCCATTATATTATATATATAATATATATAACATATATTTCATTGATTTCTATTTAAAACGAATTTTATAAATAGTTTTAAATTCGTTTCAAAAACAATTTCTACTTCCATTTCAAATTCAAATCAAAATTGAATCTTCCGTTATAAATTCATTTTAAATTCAATTCCATTCAATTCAAATTTCAATTCAATTTGAATTCATTTCAAATCGATTTTTGTTCTATTTCAATTCGTTTTCAATTCAATTCGAATTTGTTTTATATTCAATTCAATTCGAATTCGTTTTCTATTCAATTCAGATCAAATTCGTTTTCTATTAAATTCAAATCAAATTCGTTTTCTATTCAATTCAAATCAAATTCATTTTCTATTCAATTCAAATCAAATTCGTTTTCTATTCAATTCAAATCAAATTCATTTTCTATTCAATTCAAATCAAATTCGTTTTCTATTCAATTCAACTCAAATTCGTTTTCTATTCAAATCAAATTCAATTTGATTTCTAATTAAATCAAATTCATTTTCTATTCAAATCAACTTCATTTTCTATTCAAATCAAATTAAATTCAAATATAATCGATATAAATATCGTTCGCGTCAAAATGGCGCATCTCTAATCAACACAGCTTTATATTCAACAAATGGATCTATATTTTTTCAATACACGACTCTATATCTTTGTCAACACACGACTAATCTCAACGAATGAGTACACTCCACGTGTGACTATTTTTGTTATTTAATATATTTTATATAAAAATTATGGTATTTATCGTTTGATTTGAATCAGACTCCAACTGTAAATTAGTAAGAGAACGATTCCCTAAATATTAACCCCGAAGGCCGAAACCAACATCAGATCAATATCTAGGATACCACTCTTCTTATCTATTTTCCAGTTAGTTTCTAATTCTATATATGATAAAGATGTAAATTTTATTATTAAAATATTTCGTTCAACACATGACTAATCTCAACGGATGAGTACTGTCGACACATGAACGTTTGTTTTATAATATTATAGATGTAAATTTTATTGTTAAAATATTTCGTTCAACACATGACTAATCTCAACGAATGAGTACTGTTAACACATGAACCATTAGTTTATAATATTCTTTATCTTCTAAATTGGAATGAGACCCAATCAATCACCATATAGTGTTAACTCTATGGATTCCATACAACACATGTATATAATAGCAACGACAAATAATCAACCATCATCCAAAGTGCACTACACTGTATAAGCATTAAATATAGATATCTAACGCTTATAACAGCCTGTCGATCCATCGATCGACATACAACTAATTATTGGGATTGGTGTATGCCGTATTTTATCCCAATACCCGTGTGGGGTTTCAAATCAACAAACACAGATTTTTATTTGTGCAGTTGGGCGATGTGTAAAGTTTATCGTCCCAATCAATATCAGTCAAATCAGTGTATATAAACAAATCGGTCGATTTGTTTATAAATATTTATTTAGTCACATTCACGTTAATAATTATATTTTTAAGGATAAAATATTTATTTCAACCATCTACATTTTATTATCGATTTCACATCAACATCACAAACAATTTTTCACAACACATCAATCAAACAAACAAGCCATCCATGGTCTGTGGATGACGGGTGTCGGATGCTACTAAACACCGTCTACATCCTAGCATATATTATAATATAACTAGAAAAAAAGAATTTTAAAGAAGTGAGAAGTTCTCACCGATAGCTATCCTAACTCCACGGCACTCCCTACGTAGAACATTTTCACCGTGCTCGCTTTTTGCCACTTTCACTGCCCGTAGTCACTACATATATAAAAATCACATTTTTATATTGTTGCTATGTATATAAAAATTATATTTTTACTTTCCTATTCAATATATAAAAATCGAATTTTTACTTCGCTATTCAATATATAAAAATCGAATTTTTTACTTTGCTATTCAATATATAAAAATCGAATTTTTACTTTGCTATTATATAGATAAAAATTCTATTTTTACAACGCTATTATATATAAAGATTTCGCCTTTTCCATTTCAAAAATCTAATCTTTTCTATTTTAAAAATCCAATCTTTTCTATTTTAAAAATCCAATCTTTTCTATTTTAAAAATCTAATCTTTTCTATTTTATCATTATAAGAATCACACTTTTATTTTGCTATATATATAAAGATGATATTTTTACTATCTTACCTATATAAAAATTATATTTTTATATTTCTACAATATAAAAGATTATATTTTTATTATCTATATAACATGAAAATTATATTTTCACCCTTCCTATAATATAAAAATTATATTTTTAACCTTCCTGTATAATAGAAATTATATTTTTACTAAGCAAAGATCATATTTTTTATTTCATACTTTTCGCTATTTATAGTTATAACCTTTCGTTATTAAAAATATATAAATCTCGCCTTTGCCATCTAAAAGAAAAAAAAATCTGGTTTTTATACGATTTAAAAATCATATTTTTTTTCTTTAAAAACTGAAAATGAAAAATAAAAACAAATGGAAATAACATAAGCACTTACAGCGAATAGGGGGGGTTTGCTGAGGGTGAGGGCGTCGGCTAGGCTTCAGGTGGGGGGGGCTGTCGGGTTTTGGGTTCTTCGAGAGGGGAGCTCGTGCGTGAGGGTCTTCAGAGTAGGGAGGGAGAGAGAGCGAGTAGAGGACGAAGGAGATGGGGCTGTCGGCGGCAGATGTCCCCCGCGGTGGCTGCAATGGTTGGAAAGGGGGCGGTTTTTAGGGTTTTAGGGCCTGTTGGGAGGAGCGACGGGGAGCAGTCGAGAGGGTAGAGAGGGCGGCGCCATCGTTGGAGGTCGGAGGGGGAAGCCACCGAGGTCGGCGCGGCAGCACCTGGAGGAGGGCGCAGCGACTGGAAATCGCGATTCAGGAATGCGGTTCTTTTTTTTTTCTTTTATTTAAACGAATCTGAGAAGATTGAGGGGGGTCTATATAAAAATAAATTATATTATTTTATTTTAAAAAAGTTGACTTTTTTTTATATATATAAGACCTTTAAACGAGGCCCACCGCCTGTCATCCATAGCGTTTCACCCCCATTCCAAACACAATGGGATATGTACCATAAGCTGATTCGATCGTTTCGATCAGTTTTCGTCAAAACCAACATATAACTCTATATATTGAATTTGAACGCGCATTTCAATTTACCGGGGTCACATACTAACTTGAAAAATTCCAAAAAAATATTTTCTAGCTTCGTATTGACGATACGGTCCTAACAAAACTAGTTTCGTCGAATTCTGAGACCGTTGGGAAAATGGCCATTTTCCAGTCGATTAAAATCCAGGTGGATGCTTCGGATTTACATTCAATTTGTGACTTATAATGGATGGAGATATCCCACACATGTCAGCATGGGTCCAGGCAAACACGTCCAGGTTTGCCTTCAAGAAGTCCGTTAGTTCTTTAGCTCGACGTGGATCCAATTGAGAACCAATTTTCAAAACTTTTGTCGGATCAGCTTCATCAATGGGAATTTCCACTGTCGCTTCATTAGGAGTTGCATTCCTAGCCTCTGGCTCCTCGTCTTTTCTAGGATCCAGGTCTTCAGGTGTTCCTTTGGGCAACTCCTTTGGGGTCAATTTCTCTAATTGCTATGCCGAGTCCCCCTTTGAAGGAGACGAGGCACCCTTACTCTCAACGTCAAGTCCTTTCATCAACATTTTTAACTCGGCCACATAGCAGGCCCGTCCAGAAACCTGATCCCCTCTCATTACTCTAGTTCCGGCTTCGGTTGGGAACTTAAGTAACAGACACCAAGGGGCGATACAAACTCTAAATTCAGCGAGGGCAGGTCTTCCCAAAAATGCGTTATAAGGCAATTCTACGTCCAATACTACGAACTGAAGCATTCGCACTCTTCTACGTTCTCCTTGCCCCAGGGTCACGGGCAACTCTATGTATCCCATGGGAGCTGTCGACGCCCCGTTGAAGCCTCTAATCCATCCTTCACAAGGCTTCAAATCTTCGGGCTTAAGCTTCATCTGATCAAATGACTTCTTGAGAAAGATATTAACGGAACTTCCGTTGTCTACTAATACGTTATGGACCAAAGTCGGCCCAATGGTGGTAGTAATAACCAACGGATCATTGGTGGGTGATTGTATCCCAGTATTGTCTCGGCTTCGAAATACCACGTCGTCGAACATGGTCTTCTGTTGTTTTATTGGAGCGACATCTTCCAAATCATCACCTTAATTCACGTCTAGATGCTTGGCAGCATTCACATACTGATCCATTGATCTGAAACTTCGGATTGTCGGGTGAGATCCGCCTACTATGGAGTTGATGACAATCCCTTTACCTTTCTGCTGCGCTGTAGGCTTAGGAGCAGGTAGAATCTGTTTTGGAGCCTGCTCTCCTTGCCCCCTGTCCCTCGGGGCAACCTTGTACTCATCCAACTTTCCTTCACGCAGCAGCTTCTCAATCACATCCCTCAAATGCCGACATTCATTGGTCGAATGTCCATGAGTTCCGTGAAACAAGCAAAATTTCCCTGTCGCCATTTCTTTCTCGGTCGAATCACGAGGTGGCGGTCTTTTATACTGTAACACATTGTACGTATCCAGGTAAATATTTTCCAGGGTGTCGTTCAATGGTGTATAGTTCTCGTAGTTCTGGAATCGGGGTCTTTTGTTAGGGTCACTTCCCCTATTTCTGTTTCTTCTGTTACCGCTCGAATTACGGTTATTGTTGTTGTTTCCCCCACTTCCAGTATTGCTGTTTCCACCCTTGTTTCCTACATTTACTTCAACCTTGCCAGAATTCTCCCCCGACTGCTTCACGGCGATATTACTCTGCACATTCTCCTTTGAAGCCGTCTCAGACTTTCTCTTTCGGTTTGCCCTGGCCTCCTCTCGCCTTAAATAAATATCAGCTTTTTCGTAGAATACCTCCCTTGTGGGGGGTGTCTTCCCAGAAAGGTAGTCTCCAAACTCAGATTCAGGATCGACTCCTTCCTTCAATGCCATCAGAATAGTGGGCTCGTGCGGGTCACTGACCTCAGTTACAGCTTGGTTAAAACGATCAAGATATGCCCTTAAAGATTCTCCTGGTGCCTGTTTGATTCTCGATAATTCAATAACACTTTTGGACTTTCGGGCATGTAGTCGGAACTGGTTCATGAAACGCTCACTTAGCTCCTTGTAATTTGAAATCGAACGAGGAGGAAGTCGGGTAAACCAGAACAATGCCACATCTTCTAGGTAGATTGGGAATGCTTTGCACTTCACTTCATCTGGGGCAGCAGCAGCATTCATGAGCCACGAATACCTCATCAAATGCTGTCCCGGATCAGTCCTTCCGTTGTACTTGTCCATTTGTGGCAAATTAAAGCGTCGGGGAAATTGGAAGTCGAGGATATCGTCGGTGAAGGGAGTATGGCTTCTCTCAATGCCATAGTCTTCATTTGTATAATTCCGGCTCTCGGACATAATTTGGCGAACCATTGCCTGTACATCAGCATTAGTTAGGGGCCGCTTAGGTTCCCTGGCCCTAGTATCCGAGTTCCTTCTGGGCTCTTGCTCAGGAGATACTCTTCTTCTTCGAGCTGCCTCTGCTCGATTCCGCTCCCTGCGTTCCCGGTCGATCTCGGGATGAGGGGACTGGAGTCTTTGCCCCCGAGTGGGGTCATTGTTTCCTATTGCTCGTGCGATATCCTCACGAGATCCCAAAGATCCAAATGTCAGCTGCTCCATGTTCTGAGGTCGCTCGAGTGGCCTTCGTTCACGGGGCCTCTCTTCCTCAGAAGATGAAGATTGATCTACTGGTGTGTGACGAACCGGTGATGGAGTTCTCTGTCGATGGAGTTCACTAATCTCCCGACTCATGAGCCTCATATTTTCCTGCATCATGAGATTAGTGCGCTCGTGAACTTTCATGGCTTCCCTTGTACTCTCAAGCATGTCAAGCAAGCGCGAAAAATCTCCTTGAGTGATGGGCGCAGATGGATTGACCTTATCACCAACCCTGGCAGCTGGAATTGGAGCATTCATAGGGACTCGAGTAGAGGTTCCAGCTTCACCAAGCATCGGGTTGGGTCGGAGGTAAGAGGTCGGATCGGATCGGAGCTGGGGTGCCTGGTCGGATCGGTACGCAGCAAGCAGCTCGGGTCGGCTCAGATTGGAGGAATGCACTGCTTTAGAGTCTCCTACCCGGATCGGATCGGAGCTCTCCCCCTGCTGTCGGCTCGGATTTCCTGCATTGATTCTTCCTGCTGCTGAACTCTGCCCCCGAGACCTTGTTACAACAGCATTTTGCTGATCTTCTCCAGCTCCATTTCCTCGAACAGACTGAACTTCCTTGCCTTTTCCTTTGGCCATGAGTCTTTAACAATCACTTCAACAAATGTAAAAAAGCGGAGAAACTTAAGGATTCACTTCTTTGAACTCAACGGTCCAAAAAGTAGAAAGAGATCCCGAAAAATAAAGAATTTAGATGAGGATTCTCAGTGAAAGCACCAAAATGTTAGACCCAAAAGTGGTTCTAACACCCAAATTGATTAAAAGCAAATAAGATGAGATAAAAATAATAATGAACACACAGGATTTATAGTGGTTCGGCGAAGAAATGCCTACGTCCACTTATCTTTCACTATATTCAATAATTCAGTTTCAAATACAATGTATGATTCACTCAATTTCACTCACAACTCGCTTATATTCACTCAATAGATTAAAACAAATGATGAAAGATGATTTCGATTTTCCGGGAGTAATGGAGTTCGGATTATGGAGGTGGTTGAATTCTCAAAGTGCTGAAAAAAGATCCTTCTCTTTGTCTCCAGACGGGGTATTTATAGGTGTGAATTTGCTTGAAACTTGATCCGGGTCGGGGCCACATGTCGTCCATCCCACCATCTTCGGGTTCGGATGAAATGTTATGCTGACAACGCATCAAAGGAACAGACGTTATGGGTAAGAACTGGTCATAGCCGGTCCGGATATCCAGGCGCTTTTGCAGGAGAATAACATGGATCACGGGTTCGGGTCGGAGACGCGCAAATAAGGGGTTCGGATCGGGTTACCCGATCCGAACCGGATTGGCTTGGGTGCGACTCTCCTTCTCTAATCTGCTCCGCTCCGTTCCATTGTTGTGGCAAACAGGTGGCTTTCCGATCCATTCAAGATTTAGTTGCCCTCCGATCCGATTAGATATGCCTTACCAATCTACTCAGTAGGAGCTCACCGATCCGAACAGAGGACTCTTTCCGACCCGAACCGATGGTTTGCTCTGACCCGATCCGAACAGCTGCTGCTATCTAATCTAGATTGTAGTGTCTTCTCCAATCCGAACCGAAGTCTTCTAATTAAAAATTCCCTTCAATGTTTAGTTTCTTGACTTTGTGTTGCCTAGTTCACAAAGTAGGCTAACAGAGGTCGTTTGCAAAATTCCCATTTTTAAGGGCCTGAATTCCATAGCGACTATTCAAAATTTTAAACTGGACATATCTTTTGATTCCCGCTATGAAATCTTGATTTTTCGGATTCGTTGGAAAGATATCATCAATTAGATCCTATTATTTTTTGTTTCGTTAAAATCCGGATTGTTTTGCACCCGGTACATTCAATTGAAGTTTGAAATCGAATTATCGAACTACCGCGCCATTTTCAATTATATTTTATAATTTAAAATAAATATTTATATTCTAACAAAGACGTATATAATATATACGTTCGAATTCCATTCAAAATAAATTTCTCGTCTATATTATTTAAAATAATTCATTTTAAATGTTCGAAATTCGCTAAAATTGCCAAAATAAAAATTTTAAACTAGCTCGCATTTCCGGGTTATTACAATAAACATGGAAGTAGACAAAGAGAGAAAGGCCTATTCCGAATCGAAAGTCACCAAGTGATTAGTTTTAAACTTGGTGAAGTGATAAGAAACTTCGTTCACCATAAAGTTACAAATCAACAAATGGAACTTTTTGTCTTTCGACAAGGTGATCCGACACAGCAAAGAATTCTAACTACGCCTTCCGTCTTACCGACGTGGTGGCTTCATACCACAATATGTGATTTCTCATCAATGTATATAAAGCTATACAACACATCAGACATCTCAAGGTAGCTAACCTACAACAATCCGGAGATCCGATCCAATGACCAAAGTGATCCGAAAATATGGTTCAATGACCAAAACGATCTGGAGATCCTGTCCAATGACCAAAACGAACCGAGAATGCGACCCAATGACCAAAACGATCAGAAGATCAAAAAGATACAGTCCAATGACTAAATCGATCCAAAGATTAACAAGATATGGTCCAATGTCCAAAACGATCAGAAGATCAACAATGATACAGTTGAATGACCAAAACGATCCGAAGATCAAAAAGATACGGTCGAATGACCAAAACGATCCGAACATAAAAAACATACGGTCCAATGACCAAAACAATCCGAAGATCAAAAAGATACGGTCCAATGACCAAAACGATCCGAAGATCAACAACGATACGGTCCAATGACCAAAATGATCCGAAGATCAAAAAGATGTGGTCCATTGACCGAAATGATCCGAAGATCTACAACGATACGGTCCAATGACCAAAACAATCCGAAGACCAAAAAGATACGGTCCAGTGTCCAAAACGAAGATGATCATTGATGAACCTGTGGACACATGAAATGAATTCTCGATAAAGGGACGTCGATGAGCCTACAAAAACATCAAACGAACCGCTGGAATAGGTAAGTCGATGAGTCTATGAACACGTCAGACGAATCATAAAGTTTGAACCTGGACAAATTGGCAATGCACCTATAGATACACCTCTAAACCAAGTCCAACTTGAATGTTCCTAAAAGGCCAATAAGAACAATATATTTCCACTTCGTTAAAATGAGCTAGATAATTCAAGAAGTGCAAAACCATTACTTAGCTAAGACTTAAGTGACCAACTAGGATACGAAAACTTTCAATCGTCTAAGTACAGAAATTAACCGCCAAAATAAACACAAGAGTGTTGACCCCCTTGTTTTTACAAAAACATTTAATTAAAGTCCTTATTCATCTGAAAAAGAAAAATTACTTGTTTAAAACAAGTAATAGTTAAAATCAGAAGAGAAAAACAAAATCATTACCCCAAGAAAACAAAAGTCACCTTGATAGCAAAATAAATGGGTAACGAAAATTCTAGGCAGATGTAAGAATTTTACAAAACATAAGTTCAAAATAAGAAATCTCAAAATTCATAGTTAAAAAAAATTCAAACTATGAAAGGTGTGAACAATATATATGATGGCCATACGTATCCTATTCTCAAATCATTATATTATTTAAATCCCTACGGTTGCAATTTAACAAACATTACTAATGATTTTCCTCACCACTTATTTAAACCAAGTTTCTAATGCTATGCTTCAAGGGCGATGCAGATCATTAATATTTAATATAAGTGTTGTGTCAGAATGATCTCATCGAAGTGTTTAGAAACTCCTATCGATATCGTGGCGTCCCACTTCACGATTAGAATTGCTAACATACTCAATAGGTAACTCAACACAACAAAACAAATTACGTCCAAATAGGGTCGCAAATTTGCAAATAAATAACCAAAAGTATAAACATATATTTATGAATAAAATTTGAAATCACAAACAAAAAAATAAAAACATTTCACCATGCTAAGGAGAAATAATTTATTCGTTTTTTCCTCGCAAAGCTAATCTCAAACGGATTAGTATTTTACTTGATGAAAATTATTTTATTAAACTGTTTTATAAAATAATTTAGAAATCTTCAAAACTAAGTCCCTAAAGTTATTTCAAAACAAATGAAAACAATATGAATTCCTACACAAGGAAAGGAACGGGACTCTTGGTTTGTCAAGGCCAATATGTCACAAAGATGAACTCAAATAGATTTGATTGGTCAAAAAAAGGATTATGATATAAGATAAGGTATGACGGGTCGTAAGACTCAAATAAAATCCTAAATATGATTTCCTAAGAAACTTAGGACCATGATCCTCACCATAATATCTTATATTGTTCCGAACTTTGCTCTGATACCAAGTGTAACGCCCCACGTCCATGCTCACGTTAGCGAAGGCCATTGCCAGCAATGGTGTCAACTAACCCGAAACATCTAAATCAAGTTCAAATCTACTACAAAGTGGCTATATATAAATCGGAATCAATATAAAATACATAAAAACAAAATCCGGGTCAAAAACATATATTCACATCACTAAGGCAGAAATAGATATGAGTATAACACATGAGTATAAATACAAAAATAGCGGTCATAGTCGGTCCACTATACAATAAAAGAATAGGTACAAGCTCTAACCGAAAGAATAGGTATACATGAATAACTATGATACATGTATAATCAACAACTACAACTCTAATGTAGATACCAAAAAGCCAAAAGGTAGTCCCTGTTAGAATCCCTGTATAAGCACCTGCAATACTCAGTCTGACCCGAGTATTATTTATAAGAATAAACAATAAAAGGATCAGTCTAGTTGTACTCATCATGATAAACTAAGATAGAAATAGAGATATAAATAGAAAATTACATATATAAAGTAACATCAATGTTCACATGTAAAATGTGAAGACTCGATATGTCCATAATATTTGACAAAAATATCTTGACACTATATAAGGATATCTCAATAACAAAGAAACAAAGATTGATAAATTAATATCAATACGAGATTGACAACACATATGTCAATTTAAATAAGATTGGTAAATTAATATCACTATGAGATTGACAACACACATGTCAATAAAAAAAAGATCGAAGGAATAAATAAATTTGAAATCTCGAAGATCCAAAGAAGGGGAAGACCTAAGTCAAGACTGGAGTCCAAAGGCTCATCAAAATCAATATGGGAATCCAAAGACTCAACCAAGTAAACATGGGAGTCCGAAGACTCGACCAAGTAAATATGGTAGTCTGAAGACTCAACCAACTCAATATCGAAGGTGAGACTCGATCTAAAGGCATAAGCCATTGTATTGAGCCGAAGCTCCTACGATGGTCCAAAGATCGCAGGTCACGACCCCGCCATGATGGTCTGAAGATCATCGATATAACGGAATGAACCGAAGCTCCTCGAAATGATCCGAAAAACAACAGGATGCCCGAAGGTCGGAATGATCTGACGATCCACCGGAACTGAAGTTCTTACGATAAGATGGAACCGAAGTTCCTCAGTTAGTCTGAACACTCTCAAGATGAAACGAAAATCCTTAGGATGATCAGAAGACCATCAATGTGACCCAAAGGTCGGATTGATATGAATATCAAATACAGTGTAACTACGCTAAGCTAGTAAATATAAGAGTTAATCTCATGTCCCATAACCACTTGCTCTACTCGAATATTTACGAACAAGTAGTACATTCCACAAAAATACAAAACGATCATTGCCACGGTGTTCAATCGGATGAGTCCAACAATAAACCGTCAAAGCAAACAAAAGGGGTCATAGTCCTTGTTTTTACTAAGGCGTTTAATTAGATTTCTCATACGAACAAGGAAAAAGTTTTTGAAATCATATACTAGTAGATAGCAAAACAATTTGGAAAATAATCTCATATAATGAAGTAGAATTAAAAACCATTCAGTAAAAGATTTGGTATCTACTAACAATTTAGAAACCCTTTTATATAGTTTCGAAAGTGGCAATTCTCATGAAATAGCAATCGAAATGACGATCGAACAAAGAATCCACATTTTAATAATGTAAATTAAATCTCATGACTATCATTATTAATTCGTTCGCGACAAATCAATTGAAAGTCCATGGAAATCGAGCTGCAGAAATCTGTGTTGTAGGGAAACTGAAAAGTTACAAAGAAGGTCGAAATGGGCCGAAACTCAGCTGGGAATGAGCTCAAATGGCCCTATACGGTAGACTATGGTCTCCACCGGTCTACTGCTGAAAAACAGCAGAACCAGGCTACTGGACCTTTTTTCACTAGTCGACTGGTTATATTTTCCAATAGACATAAATTTCAATATAGGATACCGGTCGACTGGTTCATTTTGACCAGTCGACTGGTGACTGTCAAATTGACCAATTTGGCTTTTTTTTTTAGCCAAATCTTATATGAATCATTTTCGGTGAACAGTGAAGGCAATGCACTTGATCTAGATGATAATAAGGCCTCATAACCTCGTTGAAACAACTCAAGTACACAAACAAACATGCATAAACTTATATACATGGGATTGAAATGATTTTGATTATAAGTTCAATGGTGAACTAAATTCCCAACGAAAGCATGAAATAGTGATTCAAGCGACTTGTGAATACTTAGGACTTTGTCGTGGCAACAACGGGCTTCATAAAATCACCAATTCAACTTGTAGCATGTGAATTTGATTGTGTGCACAATCTAAACGAGATATTCCAATTTAATGAAACTAAAAGTCATGAACCGAAATGTGTATACTTATCTAACCAATTCATATGCATATAAACAAATCAAAATGAAGCTAAATTACACTTTACAAGCCTCTAGGCTTGTTGCATAGATGTGAGTTCATTAAAAAACTCACCTTTGGCTATTGCAAGTGAACAGATGAATGAATACTTTGCCAAATCAACCTCTCTTCGAATATAACACGCAATTCATCTATCCACACATGGATATACAATATTTCCTAAGAATTAGTTTTAGGAAATCATAAGAATTGAAGAGGAATTGAGTTGGATAAGATAGAGATTGAGCTTACCACTCTTTCTCTATGGATTTCCACTTGATGTGAACACGAATTGGATTCCTAAGACAAAGCTAGGGCTTAGGGAATTTTAATTTCCCTTTCCCAATTTCTAATTATTTGGAGTATGAGGAAATGAATGAAGGAGGAGGGGGTTGTGGGAGCTTTAAGGGTGAGAGAGGTTGGCTAACCCAAACCCAAGTCCAAATTCAAAATTTTGACATACTCGAAATATATCGAAGTTTATAGTCAAAAAGCTTGTAAACTATGATTCGGACTCAACGGAAGTGGTTTAGAGTCCAAATTCATCCTATGCAAAATGCGACTTTTCAGACACACACTCCAATAACGACTAACGACATTATATTTAAATAAAATATTTAAATATATTATCGTTAAATATGCAGGTTGTTACACATATGAAGACTTAAACCTTTTGAACTTAATACCATAAATCATTGAATGATATCATTTGTTGTGCGTACAAATGTGTCGTTTAAATTAATGAAGTAACTGGATAATTTAGCTAAGGAAACTTGAAAACTTAGTTTGCCTTTAAAAGTAAAGCTTGTGCATGGCCTGGTACAATTTGTACTTCATTTTAGCCTAACTATATATCAATAGCCATGTACTAAAATCTCTAGAAAACAATCAGAACAACCAGCATCTAGCAAGATAGAAATGGTGACAACCTATGCATTTCAAATCAAAATATACATAGTTAGTTTGCTTATGAACAAAGCATCACTTTCTAAACTATTGCATGCATGTGATAAGTAGAATTTATATGTACCTTAAGTTGATGGCCGTAGCTTCTCTTAGATGAAGCATGTTTGCACAGCGAAACTATAGGAAAATTCTTGCACAACTAAACTATAAGCCATTTCTTTTCAACCAACTAAATAGCTAGAATACTAGTCATTTATGGGCTAAACCACTAAGTTCAAATGCAAATAATGTGTACTTCAAACAACCAGGCTATATAGAACCTGAAATTGGAAATTAAACATGGCAAAAGCCTTCAAACAACATTCCTTTCAATCACACTTGTTGCTCAATCAAAGGTATGGCATCAAACTACATAATAATCTTTAAAGAGCTATTTAGAGTATAGATTGCTTAGATAGTTGGTTTTTAAACTATGTAATACTAGGGTATGTGTGTGTACATATATATATATATATATATATATATATATATATATATATATAATGTATTGGTTAAAGAAAAATTGAACAGCTGAATAACCTAGCTATTTCTCTCAATCAACTATAGAACCACTTATTTTCAATCAAATGAAAATGCTACTATATACTACCCTACCACCAATCTATGCTATGCAATATTTTAATCTAAAATTATCTTATACATACATACATAGCCTCTCAAACCGATTCATATATCAGACGAACCAAACATCAAGGAATGCTGAAGAGAGAAACCTTAGGAAGAGCATAAGAACAAAGACCAGAGAGCAAAGACGGTGAGTAACACTTCACTGTTTACCCTGTTAAACCCATGCCATAATCATATACTAAACATTGATGCTTGTATACATGCCTGCACCTACGTATGAACATGTGAAACAATCTGAACCAAAAAATCAATGGTGTGTTGGATTGAAAACCCCGAGACTTCCTTTTTGCTTAACGTTGTACCTATTAACTTTTACACCCTGTTGGTAAAAAAATCTAGAATTTGAATTCAACAAGTTATAGGGTTTGGTTTCTACACAAAAGTTGTTTATATACATCTATAGTTTATAGTAAAAATAGATTGGGTGCGGCAAAAACCAACCCTTCACAGTAGTTAAAAAAATGGGCAATTGTAGGAAGTAAGGGCTATTTAGAGTATTAGAGGTGGTATTAAAATGAAGGGTTGTTTTGAAGTATAAAGAGGAGTATGGATAGTTTAGGTATAGTAGTGGTAGATCGAAAAATATGAAAGATATTGAATCGTTTGGATTGGGTGCTGCAAAAACCAACCCTTCATAGTAGTAAAAAGATAGGCGTATTTTTTGGATGTAAGAGCTATTTAGAGAATTAGGGGTAGGATTAAAAAGAAAGGTTGTTTTGAAGTACTAACAGAAGTAGGGGTAGTTTAAGCATAGTAGGGGTAGATCGACAAATATGAAAGATGATGAGTCTTTTGGATTGGGTGCTGCAAAAACCAACCCTTCACATAAGTTAAAAAATAGGGATAATTATTGGAAGTAAGGGATATTTATAGAATTAGGGTAGGATTAAAAAGAAGGGCTGTTTTGAAGTATTAAGAGAAGTAGGGGTAGTTTAAGCATAGTAGGGGTAGATCGACAAATATGAGACATGATGAATCATTTGATTGGGTGTTGCAAAAACCAACCCTTCATAGTAATTAAAAAATAGTGGTAATTTGTGGAAATAATGGCTATTTAGATAATTAGGGGTAGGATTAAAAAGAAGGGTTGTTTGGAAGTATTCAGAGAAGCAGGGGTGGTGTAACAACCCGGAAATCTGAGCCAATTTAAAAATTTTATTTTTGCAATTTTAATGAGTTTTGAATATTTAAAATGAATTATTTTAAATAATAATGACGAGAAATTTATTTTGAATAGAAATAGAATGTATATATTTATATTGATCGTCGATAGAATATAAATATTTATTTTTAATTATAAAAGGAATCGAAAATGGCGCGGTTGTTCGAAAATTCGATTTCAAATTTCAAATGAATGTACATGATTCAAAATAAACTGGATTTTAGCAAAACCAAAAATATTAGAATCTATTTGAGAATATCATTCCAACGAATCTGAAAAATCAAAATTTTATAGCGGGGATAAAAAGTTAAACCCGGTTGAAATTTCAGAATAGTGCAATGGAAAATAAAGCCCATAAAAAGGGAAATTTTGCAAATGACCTTCATTTTCGACGAAACCACTTTTTTTGGATCCGTGATGTCAAGTTATTGCTAGGTTTCAAAATTTGTAATTTTCTGAATTAATATGTGAGTGTGGCAAGGGAAAACGCGTTTGGCCAGTTTCAGTTGATTTTAATCGACTGGTGGCCATTTTTCAAATGGTCTCAAAATTTAATGAAATTAGTTTTGTTAGGACCGTATCGTCAATATGAAGCTAGAAAATATTTTTCTAGAATTTTTAGAATTAGTATGTGGCCCCGATAAATTAAAATATACATTCAAATTCAATATATACTGAGTTATATTTTAATTTTGATGAAAACCGATCATAACAGTCGAATTGGCTTAAGATACATATCCCACTGTGTTCGGAATGGGTAATTAGCTCGGGACGACAGTCGGTGGGTTCGATTAAAAGTATGAAATAAAAAGCTGCTATATGGAATTTAAAATATAAAATAAATAATAAATTAATAATAAACTTCTCTTCCCCCTTATACTCTCTCTCCCCCAAATCAAAAGTCAACCCCGGCAGATAAAAAAAAAAGAGAGACGCCATCGCGCCCTCGCGCGATAGCCCCACCGCCGCCCCGTTCAGCGTGCGCCCCCGCGCTATTGACGCCGCCGCCCCTTCTTCCACCTCCTCCTACCTCCGCGACCTCTCTCTCTCCTCTGTGGACCCCAAACCGTTCCTCCCCAAATCGCCAGAAGGCCCTAAACCCGAGAAGCCTTGTAACGACTCGGAATTTGCAAGGACCCAATCGATAGCAAAATCGACTAAGACTGTTCAAAACACGAATACAATAACTTTTGGAATACAACAACATCAGAACAACAACAACAAACTTTTGTAAAACATCATAATAATGTTATATGAGAGTACAGAACATATCAGAGTACATTGAATAAAATTACACCAGAAGATAAATTTCAATAAATTAAATACAATAAACAGTGGAAGACTTCTATGCTCTGGAAACAGCTTTAGGCTTCAATCCAGAATCCTGCTCAAGAGATAAATATCTGCAAAAAGCTACTTGACTGCCCGTGTGGAAAAGAGGGCACCCGAGTTTGCAAAGTGAAACAAACAACGAGTCAGTCAGGGGACTGGTGTGAGAATTCATAACTAATATAACTAATAGCAATAAGGCAAATCCAAGGACCACGACGCTAACGCGGAACGGGTTTTATTCCAATGGATTGTCGGTGCATAAATTAAAGTAAATCGTTAAACAACGCAGTGCTTTTTAGAAAAATGAAACCATTATAAGACTCAAGTCCCATCACAAAATGCAACGCAAACCGGAGGATAGAGTTTTACCTTATAATGGTCAAAAGATGCTTGATACGATAAAACAGATTTGATATTATTATTAGTATATATATATTTCAAAAAAAATTCAATCATAATATATCAATCATAGATGGCATAGTACCCCATCCTACTATGTCGCCATACTAGTTCTACAATCAAAACCGCATGAGGTCATATTGGAAATTGGGTTTCCATCATGAGTCAAGGCTAGGGAAGAGCTCCTTACCGATTCGAGACACTCTAGCTAATGTCTCAGGATTCCCCGCAATTAACCCTTGGATCCTGCAGGGCCGGTCCGCACATACGATTTTGCGGATAAGTTATTCCTGAACACACGTTTCCCGGTCCTATAGGACCTAACATCCGAGGCGCCTCATTCCATCATCCACATAAGTAAAATGTCGGGCCGTGTAAAACCCAAACACCACTTCTAGCTAGAAAGAAACGTGTTGCTCTCCCTGCGTTCCATTCTCCCATTTTAGACTCCAACCGGGGTGTGAGGCTCGCGAAGCTATGTTATACACAAAGCTACGCCTAAACAGGCCATTCTTTGATCATCAACCACAAGGCCTTCTTTTCAACAAAAGCCTTGATCATTTGCATCTAAGCATGCCACATTGTTAATCCATACCATACCACTGATTCCTACCAATATTTAACCTCTAAGCTCGTACGTCTTAGAGAAGGGTGTTAAACACCAAACAGGTATATATTAAGCAGAGATCATCGAATACCATATAAAGGAATACAACGACAGACATATAATCCATTTTCAAGTCCGTTCTGGGTCTGAACGAAACCGGAGGCACCTTATATCTCGCATATCCGAACAACCAACAAGTAGTCTGGCCGGCAACCATTGTAGCCCCTTCAAGGTAGCTACTCCAATCATGGGCGTCAATGGTAACTCATCCATTCGACGTGAAGATCGTTGGTCTTCAATCACCGTCTTCAACTCTTCGATTTAGATCGACGAATAATCATTTGAAATGAGATTGAACTCGGACTTTTCAAATGATCCTCGTATATATATATATTTTAAAATCATTTCTTATCGCTAATATTGATTTATAACGATTAATCTCTATTTTTATTTATATAAAAATAATTGAATTTTATTTAACAACACTTCATGTCCATAGGAGACCTTGGCACTGTTTTCACCCAAATTTGTTTTACACATTTCTCTAAATCTATCCGTTGGATTTTAACACAATTCATATCGTTGGAAAGATCTTCCCAAGGCGAACCTAACGGTTTCAGTTTTGGGAAAATCCGACGGTCGGATCTTGCAGTATAATAATTTAAAAACACGATTCCAAAATGCGAAATACCACGCTCGATTCATTTACTTTTAATTTATATATATATATATATATATATATAATTATATATAAATATAATTCGTTTGATGATTTCAATCAATCTATTTATTTCACGCATATTTTGCCCACTCATTTTCATATAAAGAATTTATAATTCAACATATGATTGTTTTTATCCTAAAAAACATGCGAATAAAAAATGATATTTTATTTCAAAACTTTCACTAGAATCAACTTCCATTAAAATGAAATCTTTAAATGTTTAATCCTTTCCAATGAAAATGATACTAAAATCATATCTCATTTTAATATATTAACATGACACCACAAACACGTTTCATTTTTAATATATGAACATGACCCTAAAAATATATTTATTTTTAATGTAATAACATAACACTAAAATATGTTTATATTTCATATAACAAAATGACATTAAAGATATATTTATTTTTGATATTTTCAACATATCACTAAAATATGATTATGTTTCATATATATTAATGGTACAGTAAAATATGATTATGTTTCATATGCATTAACACTACAATAAAATATGATTATGTTTCATATGCATTAACACTACAATAAAATATGATTATGTTTCATATGCATTAGTACCACACCAAAACATGATTATGTTTTATATGAATTAGCACAACAATAAAATATGATTATGTTTCATATGCATTAAAACTACAATAAAATATGATTATGTTTCGTACGCATTAGTGCCACACTAAAACATGATTATGTTTAATATGCATTAATGCCACACTAAAACATGATTATGTTTCATATGCATTAATATGAATTTAAAATATGAATATACTTCATATGCATTGACATGAATCTAAAATATTGTAATATTTCATATTTCTATACTTACGCTAAAAATATATTTACATTCCCTGTTTTGCACTAATGCTAAAAATATATACATATATATAATAATCTAACTTTTGTTTCAACTAACATGACAAATTTATAATACATGAAATAGTCTAACTTTTATGTTAATCTATTCTTTAAAAACAAAATGAAAATTTTGTGTGTTAATCTATTTATATAAAAATGTAAATTTCTATCTTTATTCTTTTTAATGAAAAAGTAAATATTCTCTTTAAATCTTTTAAAATAGAAATATAAATTTATCCTTTAAATCTCTTTTACATGAAAATGTAAATTTATCCTTAAATCTCTTTTACATGAAAATGTAAATTTTCTTACTTTTAATCTTTTTTACATGAAAATGTAAACTTCATAATTTTAATCTAATTACATTAAAATGTAACTCTCCTTTTATACCAATTGACATTAAAATGTACTTTTAATCAAATAAACATTTCTGAACAAAACGGGAAATTTTTATTCTAATGTAACATTTTCAACTAAAATCTTATTTTTAATTAAATGCAACATTTTCAACTAAAAAATGTAATTTCTTACCTATGAAACATTTTAAACTAAAAATGTCATTTCTTTCTAATGTAACATTTTTATGGAAATGTTATCTCTTTTACTAATGCAACATTTTATATAAAAAATGCAATTTCCAATCTAATGTAACATTTTACATAAAAATGTAATTTCTTATTCTAATATAATATTTTACATACAAATGTAATTCTTATTGTCCTTTCTCTTTTCTAATGATTTATATTACAACAAAATATAATATTTATTGTCTTCACTTTTCTAATGTTTTATATTACAATAAAAATGAAATTTTTATTGTTCATCCTTTTTTTTCACTTTTAAAATAAACATGATATTCTATTTTCTAATTATCTTAACAAACATGGGATATTTATTTTGATTCTAGTATCACACAAAGTAATATTTTATATGTAAACCTTTCTTAATAAATGACATTTTCTATATAACATTACATTTCTTAAATAATGTCATTTACTATATAACATATCATTCCTTAAATAAATGGCATTTATTATATAAAATTAAATTTCTTAAATAAATTGCATTTTCTATTCAAGGTGGTATTAACGTGATAGTTTCCACAAGATGATATTAAAAAGACAATTTTCAACAAGGTGATATTAACATGACAATTTCCAACAAGGTGATATTAACATGACAATTTCCAACAAGGTGATATTAACATGACAATTTCCTATTCAACAAATTAAGTAATTTTGTTTTTCATCAGAATAATCCATTCAATCTACATATCAACATAATAAAATTCATCATCACAAATTCAATCACGAATAACAACACATAGCAATTAACAGTGGAGGGCAAATATCACTATCATAATTACTTTATTGTAATTATTAAAAAGAAACAGAATTCTCACCTCGTTTCAGATTCAGATCTAAAATTCAAAAGGTGAAGAATCAGTTCTAGGCGGTTCCACAATGTAGATTTTTCTGTCATGAGCGCAACGCATTTCATTTCGTTGAATTCAGATAAGATTTGAAAGAGATATAATTGTTTATACGTTAATTACAAATTTAAAATAATTAATACCACTAATCCCCAATTAGAATTAATCCCTCTCCTATCTTCTTCATATCAGCCGATAAAAGAAAACCCATTGCTCCATGAAGAACACGGCCAGCGCACCACCTATGCCGCCACTGTTCCTCGATCTGAAATGCTCACTAAATTTCATGGCCTAACTCCTTACGGTTTGGGAGATATAAATTATTTAATTTTGAGGGGCTTTCCTTTAGATTTTATAGAGAGAGAGGGGGAGAGAGAGAAAGAGGGTTGTTGTTAACCCTATTGAGGAAGAAAAGAAAATGAGGATTTGTGAGGAGGGAAAGATATAATATATGGAGGGTTTTAATTCCTTCCTTTTTTTGGATTTTTTCATGACATGTCCATTTTATTTATATATATGAAAAGCTGCTGATGTATAAATATATAGTAAGAAAAAAAAAACTAACGTAGTCTATATTAAATTCCCTTGGGACCACACTTATCTTTTTATTCAAATTTAAAAAGTAATTGATTGAGGAAACGAGATAATTGGAATATAGACTAAAAATAATGGCAGGTTATAAATGGTGAGGGAAAACAACAATATAAGATGTTAGGTAAAAATTAGAAATTAGTGGTAGGTGGAAATTTTAAAAGGAACGATACATGAAATGGGAACAAAAGATAGATGTAAAGCAAAGGAGGGACCCACCCTCAATATCTTTAACTACTATGTAACGGCTACGGATTTCGCCCGACCCAATCGATCGCAAAATCGACTAAGACCTTTCAAATTCCGCATACGTTAACTTTGGAATACAATAACATCAGAACAATAATAACAGACTTTTATAAACATTACAATAATGTTACATCAGAGTACAGAACATATCAGAGTACATTGAATAAAATTACAGCAGAAGATAAATTTCAATAAATTAAGTACAATAAACAGCGGAAGACTTCTATGCTCTGGAAACAGCTTTAGGCTTCGATCCAGAATCCTGTTCAAGAGATAAATATCTACAAAAAGCTACTCGACTGCCCGTGTGGAAAAGAGGGGACCCGAGTTTGCAAAGTGAAACAAACTACGAGTCAGTCATGGGACTGGTGTGAGAATTCTTAAATAATATAACTAATAGCAATAAGGCAAATCCAAGGACCACGCCGCTAACGCGGAACGGGTTTTATTCAAATGGATTGCCGGTGCATAAATTAAAGTAAATCATTAAACAACGCAATGCTTTTTAGAAAAATGAAACCATTATAAGACTCAAGTCCCATCACACAATGAAACGCAAACCGGAGGATAGAGTTTTACCTTATAATGGTCAAAAGATGCTTGATACGATAAAACAGATTTGATATTATTATTAGTGTATATATGTTTCATAAACATTTCAATCATAATGTATCAATCATAGACGGTATAGTAATCCATCCTACTATGTCGCCATACAAGTTCTACAACCAACACCGCATGAGGTCGTAATGGAAATTGGGTTTCCATCATGAGTCAAGGCTAGGGAGGAGCTCCTTACCGATTCGAGACACTCTAGAAAATGTCCTAGGATTCCCCACAGTTAACCCTTGGATCCTGCAGGGCCGGTCCGCACATACGATTTTGCGGATTAGTTATTCCTGAACACAAGTTTCCCGGTCCTATAGTACCTAACATCCGAGGCTCCTTATTCCATCATCCACATAAGTAAAATGCCGGGCCGTGTAAAACTCAAACACCACATCTAGCTAGAAAGAAACGTGCTACTCTACCTGCGTTCCCTTCTCCCGTTTTAGACTCCAAAAGGGGTGTGAGGCTCGCGAAGCTACGTTATACACAAAGCTACGCCTAAAGATGTCGTGCTTAGATCATCAACCACAAGGCCTTCTTTTCAACAAAAGCCTTGATCATTAGCATCTTAGCATGCCACATTGTCAATCCATACCATACCATTGATTTCTACCAATATATAACCTCTAAGCTCGTACGTCTTAGAGAAGGGTGTTAAACACTAAACAGATATATATTAAGCAGAGATCAACGGATACCATATAAAGGAATACAATGTCAGATATACAATCTATTTTCAAGTCTGTTCTAGTCAAAACGAAACCGGAGGCACCTTATACCTCGCATATCCGAACAACCAACAAGTAGTCTGGCCAGCCACTATTATAGCCCCTTCAAGGTAGCTACTCCAATCATGGGCGTCAATGGTAACTCATCCATTTGATGTAAAGATCGTCTCTCTTCAATCACCGTCTTCAACTCTTCGGCTTAGATCGACGAATAATCATTTGAAACGAGATTGAACTCGGACTTTTGAAATGATCCTCATATATATATATATATATATATAATTTAAATTCATTTCTTATCGTTATTATTGATTTATAATGATTAATCTCTATTTTTATTTATATAAAAATAATTGAATTTTATTCAACAACACTTCATGTCCATAAGCGACCTTGGCTTTGTTTTCAACTAAATTTGTTTTACACATTTCTCTAAATCTAACTGTTGGATTTTAACACAATTCATATCGTTGGAAAGATCTTCCCAAGGCGAACCTAAAGGTTTTAGTTTTGGGAAAATCCGACGGTCGGATCTTTCGGTATAATAATTTAAAGACACGATTCCAAAATGCGAACTACCACGCTCGATTCATTTACTTTTAATTTATATATATATATATAAAAAATTATATATAAATATAATTCCTTCGTTGATTTCAATCAATCTATTTATTTCATGCATATTTTGCCCACTCATTTTCATATCAAGAATTTATAATTCAACATATGATTCTTTTTATCCTAACAAACATGCGAATAAAAAATGATATTTTTATTTTATAACTTGTCACTAGAATCAACTTCCATTAAAATGAAATCTTTAAATGTTTAATCCTTTCCAATGAAAATGATACTAAAATCATATCTCATTTTAATATATGAACATGACACCACAAACATGTTTCATTTTTAATATATGACCATGACCCTAAAAATATATTTATTTTTAATGTAATAACATAACACTAAAATATGTTTATATTTCATATAACAAAATGACATTAAAGATATATTTATTTTTGATATTTTCAACATAACACTAAAATATGATTATGTTTCATATGTATTAATGCTACAGTAAAATATGATTATGTTTCATATGCATTAACACTACAAAAAAATATGATTATGTTTCATTTGCATTAGTAACACACTAAAACATGATTATGTTTCATATGCATTGGTGCCATAATAAAACATGATTATGTTTCATATGCATTAACATGAATTTAAAATATGAATAAATTTCATATGCATTAACATGAAACTAAAATATGTTAATATTTCATATTTCTATACTTACGCTAAAAATATATTTATATTCCCTGTTTTCCACTAACGCTAAAAATATATGCTTATATATAATAATCTAACTTTTGTTTAAACTAACATGACAAATTTATATTACATGAATTAGTCTAACTTTTATGTTAATCTTTTCTTTACAAACAAAATGAAATTTTTGTGTGTTAATCTATTTATATAAAATTGTAAATTTCTATCTTTATTCTTTTTAATGAAAATGTAAATTTTCTCTTTAAATCTTTTAACATGGAAATGTAAATTTATCCTCTAGATCTCTTTTATATGAAAATGTAAATTTATCCATACATCTCTTTTACATGATAATATATATTTTCTTACTTTTAATCTTTATTATATGAAAATGTAAACTTCATAATTTTAATCTAATTACATTAAAATGTAACTCTCCTTTTATACCAATTGACATTAAAATGTACTTTTAATCAAATAAACATTTCTGAACAAAAAAGGCAATTTTTATTCTAATGTGACATTTTCAACTAAAATCTTATTTTTAATTTAATGCAACATTTTCAACTAAAAATGTTATTTCTTACCTATGTAACATTTTAAACTAAAAATGTAATTTCTTTCTAATGTACCATTTTTATGGAAATGTTATCTCTTTTTCTATTGCAACATTTTATATGAAAATGTAATTTCCAATCTAATGTAACATTTTATATAAAAATGTAATTTCTTATTCTAATATAACATTTTACCTACAAATGTTGTGACGGCCCGCCCCGCACCAGCCTGCATTTTCTCAAAAAGTGCGCTGTACACATGCCCGACTAGCACAAGACGGTCGTCAAGAAAGAAAAGAAGAGAATGAACTAATTAAGAAACCTGCAGAATGTCTCACAGCGCATGGAATAAAATATAATAATAACATACTTGACACAAAACAGGCGAGACAGTGCATAAGCTGATAACTAAAGTCAACATCAATCATCAAAGCAGCGGAAATCCAAATACAGCTTATTACAATTTTCCAAATTTACTGTCTCTAAACAAAGGAAAACTGAAGTAGAAGATACACCAACAATGCCCAAGCAGTGATCTTCAACAACACAGGGAGAATACTATATATATTACGTGGAAGCCTCCTGCTCGTCTCCGGATCATCTACCCGTGCATCACCAGCTAACCTGTCTCTAGTCTGCTCGTGTGAGCACCCAGAGTAATAAGAGGAGACATAAACTCTGGGTCAGACATAAAGCCTGGTATGAGCGATAAGCATCTAAACAGAATAATAACAGGTATACTAAACCATACCTGAACCTGGACCTGCAACCAAAGAGTTAGTACCACATACCGTACAATACTCCAAGGTGCCATAATAAATGGTGTAAGGATACGGGGGTGGGGTGTGCATGTCACAATGATAGCAAACAAATCATCCATAGTAACCATCCTCACATCTCTCACTCAGTGCGTAAAGCGTACGGCATCTACCACTTTGGAACACTAGACAAACTGAGGTAACGACGAATCCCGACTTGTAGAAACCCTGCTGTGACCAAGCCAAACACTTGGAGTCATGACCAAACATTTCAATGACCCACTTCATTGGTCGTAGCCCTTGGTTCTACCGATACCATAATGGCCCTGAATCCGCCTTCGCACCTCCTACCATACTGGTCCAAAGCTATAGACGTCGATAACTCCTTAACACGCGTCCCGCAGCAAAGCCCAACCATGAAGCGAACTCGTTGATTCCCATCTGAATCTTGAGCTCTAACTTCTCATTTGGACTTCCTTTGCATCTCGGGTTCTCAGTCATTACCCTCCGGATCGGTCCTCGTTATGTTCGTAACTTCCTGGTTCGGTTCGCAGTCACCAGCTCGTAGCCATCAACCTCGGATCGGTTCGGATCATCCTTCACGCTCGGGTCGGATCGTCGAAGCCTTCCTGGTTCGGATCGGTCATGTTGAGCTTCCCCAGGCCGGGTCGGTTCAAGTTCCCCATCTCCATCGGATCGTGATCCTCAGGTCGTGGTGGCCCCCTCCAGTGCATAACTCCGGTTCGGGTCGTCTCGTGGTGTTCGGTTCGGGTCGGAGTCTCCAAGTCGCATCGCCATCGCTGATTCGGGTCGCACCGCCTGGTCACGAGGGATTCGGATCGTGCAAGCGGGTCGGATCGTGGCATGGTGCTACGATTCAAGATCTCCTTTGGTCATCATCTCGTGGAGGGGGTTCGGGTAGTATAGCCTCCATCGATTCGTGCTCATCGTCTTTCAGCGGATCGGGTCGGAGTCCTTACATCGGTTCAGTTCGGGTCCCCCTTGTCCGATCCGATCCGGTCAGATACCCTGCAGTTTTCTGCAACTTTCCAGCAACTGTTTATACGCCCTCGACGGCGTTTTCGACCAATCTAACTATTGGAATCAATCACAAAGCATACCAAAGAGTCATAGCAACATATAACAGCAACCACAAGCAACAAACAACAATTTAAATGAATCAAAATGAATCAAAAGTGGCCAAAACCTCACCTTTTCCTATAATCCCTCTTAATCATGTTTAAGCATACGATTAGCAAAACACATCGAAATTAACCCTAATTTCTAACAGAGCCTTAAAACATTATTTTAGAATTTTAAGAATTTTTCCAGAATTTATTTACGTATAAATTCGCTAATCTTCACTAATTACCCTTAATTAACTGTAATTAGTGTCAAAACGATGCTATCACTCACCTTTGCCACAACTAGAACCCCAAAACTGAAATATTCTCTGATTTGGCGCTGTCCCCAATCCTACACAGCAGCTCTACCTCGGTTCTCGTGCTAATACCCCTCGGTTTGATGTTTGCTATGCCTAATCTCCAATTAGAAAGTGATTTTTGGGTGTTTTAGAGAGATTTAGAGAGTGGAGGCCATGGCTAGGTCAAGAGAAATGAAAGTGGCGGCTGGAAAATGTCTAAAGAAATGTTTTCTAACCCTAATCAGCCTCCATATACCCCTAAACCCGAAATTCCCCTTGGGCCTAGCTGCTAATCACCCGGTTAAGCCCAATTAAGCTGTTTTTAACCATCTGAAACTTGTTTCAGCCATATCTCCCAAACGGTAAGTCCGTTTGGCTAATGTGACCACTCTACGGAAAGAGAAACCATCATCCGAAGCCAATGGAAGTGGTTTCAGGTCAAAATTCCTTTCCAGTCAAAAGTTATGGCCAAAACAGTGCCAACTAGGGGTAAAATGGTCATTTAAAAATCGGGAAAAATCACGAACATGGGAAATGACCCCAATAGTCGTCTCCCAAAGTTACATGACCATACGACTTCGTATGCGAAAGAAATAAATATCCTACGATCCTATGATGCGTAGAACGCGGGTCGTTACACTCTTCCCCCCTTAAGAAATTTCGTCCCCGAAATTCCTTAACCCAAAACATACAAAGGATCCCGCATGCCTAACAACCATATACAACAATCAAATATGCAAAACAAGCAAACAAGCCTATCCTAGCATGCGGAAAAACTAAATCGAAGTCAAAATCTTACCAGACAAAGAGTTCTGGATACTTCTTCCTTATGTCATCCTCTGTTTCCCAAGTACAATCACTCTCGTCCTCGCTCCACTGTACCTTGACTAGCTTCACCGCCTTCCTTCGAAGTTGCTTCATGTCGTACTCGACAATACGGGCCGGCTTGCGGTTCCCAACCGCCTCGGGTTCTACTTCGAAGTCCTCTAACTGATCAGGTGAAATAGTCATATCTGAGTCGTGAACGAACTTCCTTAGTTGGGAAACATGAAATACGTTATGAACTCCCGCCATCTTCTCTGGTAAGTCAATCCTATATGCCAAATTCCCGACTAGTTCAAGAACAGGGAATGGGCCAACAAATCTTGGTGCCAACTTGCCCCTCCTGCCAAATCGTATTACGCTCTTCAACGGGGAAATCTTGACAAACACCAAGTCACCAACGGAGAATTTTAAGTCTCTTCGCCTCTTATCAGCATAACTCTTCTGCCTATCTTGGGCTGCCTTCATTCGTTGCTGAATGATCTTGATCTTATCTGAAGTTTCCCTCACCACATCTGGTCCAAGCATAAACTTCTCGCCAGTCTCTATCCAACATGATGGTGAGTTACACGGCCTTCCGTACAAAGCTTCAAACGGAGCCATACCGATACTGGATTGGTAGCTATTATTATATGCAAACTCTACTAGATGCAAATGGTCATCCCATGATCCTCCAAAATCCAATATACATGCTCTCAAGAGATCTTCCAAAATACGGTTCACCCTCTCCGTCTGACCGTCGGTCTGAGGATGATATGCGGTACTGAGATGTAACTCTGACCCTAGAGCCTCTTGTAAGCTCTTCCAAAACCCACTAGTAAACAACGGGTCTCGGTCGCTCATAATGCTTTTAGGTACTCCATGAAATCTAACTACCCACTTCATATACAACTCTGCTAACTTAGCTGCCGTTCTGGTCGATTTGACTGGTATAAACCTTGCACTTTTAGTCAGTCGATCTACAATTACCCAAATGCCGTCATATCCCGATCTAGTCCTTGGTAAACCATCGATGAAATCCATCGAGACTTGCTCCCATTTCCATTCGGGAATTTCTAATGGTTGCAACAACCCACTAGGCTTCTTTTGCTCGGCTTTAACTAGCTGGCAATTCATGCATTTGGATATAAACTTCCCAACGTCTCTTTTCATCCCTTCCCAGTAGTAGGCCTGCTTCATATCTCGATACATCTTATTACCACCGGGGTGTATAGTCAGTTTTGAGTGATGACATTCTCTAAGCACTTCATCCCTCAATCCATTGACATTGGGTACAACAAGCTTTCCATTCTTTCTAAGCCATCTATCTCGATCAAGCCCATACTTGTTCACCTCCTCATCGATACCCATCTCTAACTTGGAGATGATTTCCAATAGGTTAGGATCGTCCCTCTGACTAGAGTCGATCCGCTCAATCAAAGTGGGTCTGATCGTCAAACTCGCTAACATTTCTGGATCCAATTCGCACTTTGGTCTGAAATCAAACCCCGCGATAAACTCCAGTTGCTTCCATTCAAGGAACATAGCCCCTAAGCTGGCATGTCTTCTACTCAATGCATCAGCCACCGCATTGCCCTTTCCTGGTGTGTATGCGATGTCAAAATCATAGGAAGCTAAGAACTCTAACCATCTCTGCTGACGGAGATTTAGATCCTTCTGGGAGAATAGATACTTTAACGACTTATGATCTGTAAATAGCTCAAATCTTTCTCCCAAGAGATAGTGTCTCCACATCTTTAACGCGAACACGATCGCTGCCAATTCTAAATCATGGGTAGGGTATCTTCTCTCGTGCGGTTTCAATTGCCGACTTGCATAAGCTACAACCCTACCGCCTTGCATCAATACAGCACCCAGTCCGGTACCACAGGCATCCGTGTATACCGTTATCTCTTCATCCCCCTTAGGAATGACTAACACTGGTGCGCTTGTCAACTTGTCCTTTAGACTTCTGAATGCATTCTCGCACCTTTCATCCCAGACAAAAGCTTGATTCTTCTTTGTCAACTGAGTCAACGGTGCTGCTATCTTGGAGAAGCCTTGGATAAACTTACGATAATATCCCGCTAATCCCAAGAAACTTCTTACATCTGTTGCATTCTTGGGCATAGGCCAATCTTGCACCGTAGCCACCTTTGCCGGGTCCACGGCAATACCGTTCTCTGATACAACATGGCCCAAGAACCTCACTTCCCTCTTCCAGAAGTGACACTTAGAAAACTTTTCTTTCAATTGGTGTTTTCTCAACACCTTCATCGCTACTCTTAAATGTTTCTTGTGTTCTTCCTCTGTCCTCGAATAGACCAAAATATCATCCACGAACACAAGAACAGACTTATTCAACTAATCTATGAATACCCTATTCATAAGATCCACAAAATATGCCGGGGCATTAGTCAGCCCAAATGGCATAACCAACCATTTATAAAACCCAGACGGCGTTCGAAATTCCGTTTTAGCTATACTCTCAGCTTCCACTCTAAGCTGATGAAAACCTGTCGCGGGATCCAACTGAGAAAATACTCTCGCGCCACTCAACTGATCAAACAAATCATCTATCCGCGGTAGAGGATACTTGTTCTTCCTCGTCACTTTATTCAACTCGCGGTAGTCTACACACAAACGAAGGGAACCATCCGCCTTGGTAGCAAACACGACTGGTGCTCCCCATTCAGAAACACTCCTTCTGATAAATCCCTTCTTCAAAAGATCGCTGACTTGCACCTCGAGCTCTCGCTGCTCCCTTGGTGCCATACGACGAAGTGGCATCACTATAGGTCTGGCATCTTTTACCAAATCAGTACGAAACTCAATCTCTCGGTGTGGTGGAAGTCCGGTCACTTCTTCGAAAACATCCGGATACTGGCCAACCACGGGCAAACCTGACAACTCACTATGCGGAATGTCGAGGGAGTTTAGAAAACTAGCCAATACCCCCTTACTGGGTAGGCCACGAAACACTATCCTCCGCCCATCATCCGCTCTAGCTGTCACCAACAAGCCCTCACAGTCTACCACCACCCCGTATCTTTGGAGCCAATCTACTCCCAAAATAATGCCAAACCCAGTAAAGCCCAAAACAAAGCAATCACAAACAAACATGCATCCATGACTCGATAGAACCACATTACGACAAATCATGCTAAGACTAGTCGAACCACCAATCGGGTTCGTCACTACTAAAGGTCTATCGACAATCTCGGGCTCCAATCCCAACCTATCTACCAGGTCACTAGATATGAAAGAACTGGAAGCTCCGGTATCAAACAAAACTCTAACAGGAACATCATAAACAGAAAGCATACCTTGAATGACGACATTCTTTCCCTTCTCCGCCGCAGTTGGGGCATTCGACGAAGAAGGAATAGCATTAAGAGCATATGCTTTCACCATTTGCTTTTCCTTAGGGGGTTGCGGACACTTGTCCTTGTGATGTCCCAGTTGGCCACAATTGAAGCACTTCCTATCCACTGGCTTGGCCCGACAATTACTAGCATAATGGCCCTTCTTACCACAGCTGAAGCACTCCACATCTTGCTTATTCTTTTTCTTCTGGCCATCCTTAGCCTGATTCTGCTTTCTCTTATTCTGAGAACCACCTTTGCCTCCACCACTAGCTTGTGGCTTTGGCTCATCTGCGGATGCAACTTCAGTCTTCGGCTTAGGGTAGAGACTTTCTGACCTTAACGCTTTCCCCACAATCGATTCAAACGTCTCATCGATGTGGTTAATAAGTTTTTCCCCCAAGTATTGATCCAAACCAGTTATGAATTTCTCATTCTTTTTCTCGGCAGTATCTATAAGAGATAACCCATATTTTGACAAAGTGTCAAATTCAGCAATATACTCCGAGACAGCCCTGCCATTCTGCTTGAGCTCCAAGAATTTCTTAAACAACATTGACTTCTGAGCAGCTGGAATGAACTTCTCACTAAAGCGAGCCTTAAACTGCTCCCAAGTAATCTGATCTTTGGGTGTAGCTGCCTTTATAGCATTCCACCAATTCATTGCCCGCCCTTGCAGCTGACGGGACGCTAGCTTTCTCTTCATCGCATCCTCGATACCCAAATCCTCGAAGATACGTTCGCAACTATCCAACCAATCTTGAACATCCGTAGCCGACTCCGTTCCGTGGAACGGCTTCCCACCAAGGCTAGTATAATCCTTATTCAGCTTGGCGAAGTCGACTCTTGGCGCCTGCACTATTGGACCACCACCATTTCCACCATTGGGAGCTGCCCTCTGTACATCTCTAAGCATCTCTCTCATGAGGTCAGTAAACATCGTCCTCATGTCAGCAGCATTCCCATTATTGGCTCCCCTACCAGCACCTCTAGTATATCGGCTCATCGTCAATCTGAAAAAGGAAATGATTAACGACTCCATAGTGGTGTTAGTGCAGTACGACTTCATCCTTATACTACTAATAGTATATATATATATATATATATATAGCTTTTTAAAAACCAAAGTAATCACAAATACGCTCTCTCGTATACGTATAATATCTCTCCCTGATAACTTCCCTAGGTTAACTACGCAACCTAGAGCTCTGATACCAAGTGTGACGGCCCGCCCCGCACCAGCATGCATTTCCTCCAAAAGTGCGCTGTACACATGCCCGACTAGCACAAAACGGTCGTCAAGAAAGAAAAGAAGAGAATGAACTAATTAAGAAACCTGCAGAATGTCTCACAGCGCATGGAATAAAATATAATAATAACATACTTGACACAAAACAGGCGAGACAGTGCATAAGCTGATAACTAAAGTCAACATCAATCATCAAAGCAGCGGAAATCCAAATACAGCTTATTACAATTTTCCAAATTTACTGTCTCTAAACAAAGGAAAACTGAAGTAGAAGATACACCAACAATGCCCAAGCAGTGATCTTCAACAACACAGGGAGAATACTATATATATTACGTGGAAGCCTCCTGCTCGTCTCCGGATCATCTACCCGTGCATCACCAGCTAACCTGTCTCTAGTCTGCTCGTGTGAGCACCCAGAGTAATAAGAGGAGACATAAACTCTGGGTCAGACATAAAGCCTGGTATGAGCGATAAGCATCTAAACAGAATAATAACAGGTATACTAAACCATACCTGAACCTGGACCTGCAACCAAAGAGTTAGTACCACATACCGTACAATACTCCAAGGTGCCATAATAAATGGTGTAAGGATACGGGGGTGGGGTGTGCATGTCACAATGATAGCAAACAAATCATCCATAGTAACCATCCTCACATCTCTCACTCAGTGCGTAAAGCGTACGACATCTACCACTTTGGAACACTAGACAAACTGAGGTAACGACGAATCCCGACTTGTAGAAACCCTGCTGTGACCAAGCCAAACACTTGGAGTCATGACCAAACATTTCAATGACCCACTTCATTGGTTGTAGCCCTTGGTTCTACCGATACCATAATGGCCCTGAATCCGCATTCGCACCTCCTACCATAGTGGTCCAAAGCTATAGACGTCGATAACTCCTTAACACGCGTCCCGCAGCAAAGCCCAACCATGAAGCGAACTCGTTGATTCCCATCTGAATCTTGAGCTCTAACTTCTCATTTGGACTTCCTTTGCATCTCCGGTTCTCAGTCATTACCCTCCGGATCGGTCCTCGTTCTGTTCGTAACTTCCTGGTTCGGTTCGCAGTCACCAGCTCGTAGCCATCAACCTCGGATCGGTTCGGATCATCCTTCACGCTCGGGTCGGATCGTCGAAGCCTTCCTGGTTCGGATCGGTCATGTTGAGCTTCCTCAGGTCGGGTCGGTTCAAGTTCCCCATCTCCATCGGATCGTGATCCTCAGGTCGTGGTGGCCCCCTCCAGTGCATAACTCCGGTTCGGGTCGTCTCGTGGTGTTCGGTTCGGGTCGGAGTCTCCAAGTCGCATCGCCATCGCTGATTCGGGTCGCACCGCCTGGTCACGAGGGATTCGGATCGTGCAAGCGGGTCGGATCGTGGCATGGTGCTACGATTCAAGATCTCCTTTGGTCATCATCTCGTGGAGGGGGTTCGGGTAGTATAGCCTCCATCGATTCGTGCTCATCGTCTTTCAGCGGATCGGGTCAGAGTCCTTACATCGGTTCGGTTCGGGTCCCCCATGTCCGATCCGATCCGGTCAGATACCCTGCAGTTTTCTGCAACTTTCCAGCAACTGTTTATACGCCTCTCGACGGCGTTTTCGACCAATCTAACTATTGGAATCAATCACAAAGCATACCAAAGAGTCATAGCAACATATAACAGCAACCACAAGCAACAAACAACAATCAAAATGAATCAAAAGTGGCCAAAACCTCACCTTTTCCTATAATCCCTCTTAATCATGTTTAAGCATACGATTAGCAAAACACATCGAAATTAACCCAAATTTCTAACAGAGCCTTAAAACATTATTTCAGAATTTTAAGAAATTTTCCAGAATTTATTTACGTATAAATTCGCTAATCTTCACTAATTACCCTTAATTAACTGTAATTAGTGTCAAAACGATGCTATCACTCACCTTTGCCACAACTAGAACCCCAAAACTGAAATATTCTCTGATTTGGCGCTGTCCCCAATCCTACACAGCAGCTCTACCTCGGTTCTTGTAACACCCCGGATTTTTCCGTTAACAGTAAATTAACAAATTAAAGTATAATTAAATTGTAACAGAAAAATTAAGGGAAACGGACATCACCATTGCGTTCGTCTCGGAATTCTGCTTGAGATTGAGTCCGAGTTTGCGCAAAACGGATAACGTATGAAGAAGATATCTTTAATTTAAATATTACAGCAAAACATGAAAAAAGAGAAGTAAGGAGAGGACAATAATTATTATTATTCTAAGACTTATTAACAAAAGCCTCTGTAGTTCAGTTGGTTAAGGCATTGGATTTGTAGCATGGAGGTCGGGGGTTCGAACCCCGGCGGCGACATAATTTTTATCTCTGTTTTAGAGAGGGCCAACTGAGCATGCAAATACATGTACGTATACAAATTCAAATTTTGAAAGGATAAGAACGTACATATAAGGAAATAAAGAAAATATATGTATATATATGAGAATATATATATATATATATATATATGCAAAAATATATGTATACAATAGATAAAATTCAAATAGACTAAAACAGCTCAATTTAAAGTTTAATTTTTGAAAATCGAACCCAGTCCCTCCTGGCTGGCCTGGTCTGTGTTTGGTCGAATTTCTGTGGGTTGCTTTGTCATTAGGGCTAGGTGGCAAGTTTTTATTGGTCTCTCTTCCTAATGAATGGCTATGATCTAACCTAGCAACATCAAGGGTCCTAATCAATTCCTAACCTCTATATAAACAACCCTAGACTAAACCCAAAGCTATTCATTCAAAATAAGATTATAGCCGCCATGTTGCTGAGGAACGACAAAGATTAGCCGCCGACTAGAGAGAGGATTAGGAAGAAAGTTCTAAAGCCTAAGGCAATTCAAAGCAACCTAAAGCTAATCAATTCAACAAAGGAATCATATCTCTTAATTAGAGAATTTGCCGCAACCATTGTAAGTAGAGTATTACTTTGGTATGAACAAATGATTGTGTAGATATGTATGCTTGAATTGTGGCAATGAAATTCGTATTTGTGCGATTTATATACTTTTGGATATTCTGAATTATGTCATTCAATTATAAAGAACTACATGCGGTAGTTCTATGCAAATATACGTTTGGAATATTGCGCAAATTATGTAGTCTATGTTGAAGCTACATGTATGTAGTTGATTGAAATTCATGCAAGTTTGGGGCTTTGTTATTATGCCATCATGATGTCTATTTTGTGCATAAATCATTTTGCAAGTAATTGAGACAAGTTTGGTTGTTATAGTTCATATGAAACTATGTTGGAATTTTGACACCATAATCCATGTATTAAGTCATGCTTTTGCAAAACTTATGAATATGGCTAGGCTATGAATGATATTGGGCATAATTGAAATTCATGATTAAGTCTATCTTGTTTAAAAGAATTATATGATGACATATGTGAGACATGGCTAAGTTAGACACAAAAATCCCTTTTTTGCAAGTTAAAAGCAAACACCATGATTAGGAATATTTATGCATAAGTATACCATCGTTATGTGATTAAATTTAATTAAGTTGAACTATGCTTTTGTGTTAGTAACAAAGTATCCTCTTTGTAAACATGTAGAAACCTTATGAACATGACTTGTTTATATTTATGCCATGAACAAATTTAACTATACCTATGCCATGTTTATGCTAGAAGTATTTATGCCATGCTTATGTTTGACATTATGCCATGTTTATGCTAGAAGTATTTATGCCATGCTTATGTTTGACATTATGCCATGTTTATGCTAGAAGTATTTATGCCATGCTTATGTTTGACATTATGCCATGTTTATGCTAGAAGTATTTATGCCATGCTTATGTTTGACCATATGCCATGCCTATGCTAGAAGAATTTTATGCCATGCTTATGTTTGACAATATGCCATGCCTATGCAAGAAGTATTTTATGCCATGCTTATGTTTGACAATATGCCATGTTTATGCTAGAAGTATTTAGGCCATGCTTATGTTTAACATTATGCCTAAATAAGAATATAGGTTCATGTTGTAGTTAAACCTATGCAAGTTTACATGCCTTGATTTATGTCACCTATGTTTTATGACCAAAATACATGTCACCACTATGCAAGTACACCAATTTTTATTATGTATTTTCCAACGTCATATGCAAGTTCATGCGCTCACTTTCCCCTCTTTGTGTATACGCCATAAGCCTCCCCTTTTCGCATGGCTAAATTGGGCTTTAAAAGGCTGAGCCCAATATATATAAACGGACGTGTAAAACGGGGGAAAATAACGTTGGGTAAAAAATTAATTAATTAATGAAAATATGAAATAGAAGGGCCCAAAGTCAAGTATGGGTTGGGCCCATGATTGGTGTAACCTTTACACCATTAACTTAATAATGGGCCGCAAATATTTACATATAAGAAATAAAGAAGAATGACAAGATATGTAAATGTAGAACATACGATGTGTTTAACCCGAGGTTGGATTGAGTTGTGATGTAAACCTGCCCGGAACCGCCCGGCTGTCCAGTAGTCACAACAATACCTATCCAATGTGGGAGATTAAACATGGATCCCAGCAAGGACCCGAGGTTAGACTGAGTTGTGGCGTAAGACTGCCCGGAACCAACCGGCAACAGGCAGCCACAACAATACCTGTCTAATGTGAGAGGTCCGGGCCTTAATAAGACAATTAAGGCTGAGTCAGGTTTGATAGGATTAAGTGAACTAAAGACTTAATCAAAATGGAACATGCTAAACTAAACGGACTGGTGGGGTTAGGTTAGGAAACACTTAACCAACTTAGCATGTTGGCTAGAGATAGAAAACCTAGTAACGGGGGACCCTTTTCAGCAGTAACCCTACACGGTGTATCATGATACCCTGAAACTAGGCAGGGTGGGGCACGATTACTGGGCTGATTGTAAGAGGTCAAAAATCGACGGCGGTGGTGTAGCAGTGTAGGTTCTAACGGTGTGCGGGCGTGCACGCACTCCGGCGCAGAAAAATAAAGCACCGGACACCAGTAGCATACCTTTGCACTCTAAGGTTGTGTCGGGTTGCCACTATGGGACTTGATACACCCCATGGTGGGACCAGCATAGGTAACTACAGACATCGGGGGCCGTAAGACACATGTAACTATGCGAGTAGGAGCCGATCATCGTAGAATGGATCACATCACCCTGATTTTGGGGTGCAAATTGGAAACTAGTTTATATGGGTTCAGAGATTAACATGGGGTACGATAGTATATTCGACCCTAGATAACTTAACCAAGTTCATAGTGTTTGCCCACTTCCTGTTTTACTTATCATACCCAGTTCTTTATTCATAGACAAAGTAGTACTAGACTTACTCAGGCTTTATGTCTGACTCTATTTTTCTTTCGTCTTCTTTCTTCTGTTTCCACCCCCCCCCCCCCCCCCCAAGGTCCTCAGGGAGGGAACACAGCAGCTTGACCTACCTCAGCATCCAGCTTGAAGAAGAGAAATGTATTGCTTGGACTTTCCTGTTTTGAACTATGGCTTTGGACAATCCACTATGGGGCTTTGGCAGTTTGTCTATGTTTTATTTATGCTTCTTTAAAAATAATGTACTCAAGACAGATTATGAAGTGTTATGTTATGTTTTTGAAAAGGATGTTGTTGTAACACGTATTTGACTTTGAGAAATAAAGTTTGTTGTTCTTCCGCTGTTTACAAATATGTGTTCTTATATCTGTCTTGTATATCTGTGACTTGTACTTATAAACCTCCACCAAAATTAGGGCATTCCCTTTGAGAGTGACCTTAACGGAGGTGGGGTGTTTCACTTGGTATCAGAGCATAGGTTTACCAGATAAGATAAAAAGTTTTGGAAAATTATTTTCAAAAAGGAAATTTAAAGAAGCATTTTTAAAAGAAAAATATTATTTTATTTTTAAAAGGCAAGGGCCACTCCCCAAAGCCATAGGAACTATCTCTTATCCTTCGTTTTGAATCTATCCTTTTTTGTTTCAGCATGTCCCAAGAACTTAACTTGCCTGAAGGGGTACCCATACCTGGTTGGTTTAGACGATTCTTAGAAGCAAGGGCCACTCAGCCAGGTCCTACCGTTCCTCCTCCCCCAGCGGAAGGAAATCATCCAGCTGCAGCAGCACCTTTTCCTCCACCTCCTCCTCGGGGAAACACTTTTGCTAAGATATGTAAAGATTTTAAAGCTATGGGAGGAAGGGATTTCCATGGAACTGAGTCCTTCGTAGCAGCTAGGAATTGGCTGAAAGAAACGGAGGACCTATTCATCATCTTTGAGGTAGAGGATAGAAAAAAAGTACAACTGGCGGTGTGGCTATTGAAGGGCGAGGCTTCCTACTGGTGGGAAGTCACTAATGCTGAAAGACCAGTAGAAACATGGGAGGACTTTAGGGCAAGGTTTGAGACCAAATTTCTCTCAGATGCGGAAAGAAGTTTGCAGTTGGAAAAATTCTTATTTCTTAAGCAAGGAGACAAGACTGTCAGAGAGTATGTGAATCAGTTCGATGAGCTGGCTAGGTTTGGGCTTGACCTAGTCAACACCCCGCACAAGAAGGCTCTCCGTTTCGTCAAAGGGTTAAATGAGCCATTACACAGTTTGGCCATGACACATATACCCATGGGGGCCACGTATGAAAGATTGGTGCAAATGGCATTGCTGAATGAGGAGGATAAGGGCAAGAAGGAGGCAAAGGCAGAAAGCTCTCAAGGGAAGAAAGAGGGTTTGCAGCCTAAGAAGATAGACTTTAAGAAAGGCGGGGAAGGCAACAAAGAGAAGAGGACGTGTAATTTCTGTGGCAAAGTGGGGCACTTAGTAAAGGACTGCCGGAAAAAGAAGGCCAAGGAGAATGGTGGGTGCTTTTCTTGCGGTGAGACGGGCCATAGGGCTAAGGACTGCCCAAAGAAACGGGGACAGGGGCAGGGCGCTGGATCCACCCCAGGGGCACAGATTCATGTGCTGGAAGCGCCACCTTTGCAACAGCGAGGTATAAATACTTCTGTAGAAAGCGTAGTTTATCTTTATAATCACCCCGTTCGCACTTTATTTGATTCTGGCGCATCACACTCCTTTATCTCGTCTGCTTTAGTAGAATCTCTGCACCTAAAAACTAGTATGGTAGAGGACCCCTTAATTGTTTCAAACCCAATTGGGGGCCCAGCTCATTTGTCTATGATCTGTGTGGGATTGAAAATTTCTATCCTAAGTGTTGAATTTCAATGTAGTGCCTTTGTTTTGGGCTTTTCGGGTTATGGTTTGATTTTGGGTATGGATTGGCTATCCAGTAATGGGGTCATCCTTGATTGTGAGAAAAGGGTTGTTAGGCTCCTAACCCAGCTCAGTAATACTTTGGAAATTTCTTGTAATCCCTCGTATGCGGTTATGCTTAGTTATCTTGAGTCGCTAGATGCCTCTGTTGAAAATTTGCAATCAGTTAGAGTGGTCCGGGAATATCCGGATGTCTTCGAAGAGGTGAAGGGCTTGCCTCCGAAGCGGGAAATAGACTTCCGCATATATCTTGTAGATAATGCAAAGCCCGTTGCGTTGCCCGTTAGACACATGGCTCCACGAGAAAGAAAAGAGCTCAGTAAACAGATTAAAGAGCTTCTAGAGAAGGGGTTCATTAGGTGGAGCATTTCAGAATAGGGCACTCCAGGAGTGTTCGCCACTAAGGCTGAAGGTTCATTTCACTTATGCATGAGTTGTAAAGAATCACCTTAGTAAGTACATTTGGCAACATAGTTGGACTTAGGAAGGGACTCCCTTGTGACCTAAAAGGAGTCCATCATGCTTAGTTTCCTAGAATCATATGTGGTGGTTGGGTTGATTAATTCTTTGGGTGTCAGTCTGATGTTGATTTCGGTCTTCGGGGCTGATGCTTAGAGAGTTCTTCTCCTAATCAATATATATGTGGCATAGATTTCCAGTTTTGACATTGCCTAATGGGCACAAAATTTTTACTTGCTTCTATCATTCGACTATACCTTTAGGTAGGACCATTTCCTATCATTGAGAAAATTTGGAAAATGACCTATAGATTAGAGCTACCCGAGAAATTGGCCGGAGTCCACAACGTTTTTCACGTTTCACATCTCCGAAAATGTCTACATGAGTCTGCTGAAGTGGTAGAGCCAAATATCCTCGAAGAGGCCGAAGTGGAACGCGAAGCAACCATAAGAAAAGTTCCAACCCGCATACTAGGAACGGAAGTGAAGAAGCTACGCAACCGCGAAGTCAAACTCGTCAAAGTTCAGTGGAGCGACGCCGAGGGAGACGCGACTTGGGAAACTGAAGCTAGAATACGCACTGCTTACCCTTTTCTTTTCGAGGGTACGTCCTTGATCTTTCTTTTTCCTTAAGTTGCGCTTTTATCTATCTTTTTAGGAATATCTCCTCGACCTTATCTTTTAGGTAGAAACCTTTTGGATGAAAACATGTAATTGAAACATGTTATGTATGATGGTTGCAAGTGGTTGCAAGTGATTGCTAGTAGTTGCTCGTGGTTGCATATACACACACAATCTAGGTTTTAGATCGGCTCAGTCACTTCATATTGCATATGCATATATGTTTGCATTCGTATATGGTTGAACTATAATGTGTTGTCATGTGGATGTTGCATTTGCATTAAATGATTGTGCACTCATGTAGAATCATGAATAGGAAAATTTGCATACATAATGGATTCATGGCACTTACATAATTCGCATTAAGGAGGTCAACTGAATCAGTAGACCGCCTGATTTTGCATTAGATAAGTTCATGAACACACACACTTCGCATATGATCATGAAGCATTAGAAGTCTTTTAAGGACAATGGATGCTCGTGTTTGATGGATGAGTAGATGGATGATTGAATGTTAGGATTTACATTCTTCCTAAACTTGAAGATTTCGGGGACGAAATCCTTTTAAGTGGGGGAGAATGTAACACCCCGGATTTTTCCGTTAACAGTAAATTAACAAATTAAAGTATAATTAAATTGTAACAGAAAAATTAAGGGAAACGGACATCAACATTGCGTTCGTCTCGGAATTCTGCTTGAGATTGAGTCCGAGTTTGCGCAAAACGGATAACGTATGAAGAAGATATCTTTAATTTAAATATTACAGCAAAACATGAAAAAAGAGAAGTAAGGAGAGGACAATAATTATTATTATTCTAAGACTTATTAACAAAAGCCTCTGTAGCTCAGTTGGTTAAGGCATTGGATTTGTAGCATGGAGGTCGGGGGTTCGAACCCCGGCGGCGACATAATTTTTATCTCTGTTTTAGAGAGGGCCAACTGAGCATGCAAATACATGTACGTATACAAATTCAAATTTTGAAAGGATAAGAACGTACATATAAGGAAATAAAGAAAATATATGTATATATATGAGAATATATATATATATATATGCAAAAATATATGTATACAATAGATAAAATTCAAATAGACTAAAACAGCTCAATTTAAAGTTTAATTTTTGAAAATCGAACCCAGTCCCTCCTGGCTGGCCTGGTCTGTGTTTGGTCGAATTTCTGTGGGTTGCTTTGTCATTAGGGCTAGGTGGCAAGTTTTTATTGGTCTCTCTTCCTAATGAATGGCTATGATCTAACCTAGCAACATCAAGGGTCCTAATCAATTCCTAACCTCTATATAAACAACCCTAGACTAAACCCTAAGCTATTCATTCAAAATAAGATTATAGCCACCATGTTGCTGAGGAACGACAAAGATTAGCCGCCGACTAGAGAGAGGATTAGGAAGAAAGTTCTAAAGCCTAAAGCAATTCAAAGCAACCTAAAGCTAATCAATTCAACAAAGGAATCATATCTCTTAATTAGAGAATTTGCCGCAACCATTGTAAGTAGAGTATTACTTTGGTATGAACAAATGATTGTGTAGATATGTATGCTTGAATTGTGGCAATGAAATTCGTATTTGTGCGATTTATATACTTTTGGATATTCTGAATTATGTCATTCAATTATAAAGAACTACATGCGGTAGTTCTATGCAAATATACGTTTGGAATATTGCGCAAATTATGTAGTCTATGTTGAAGCTACATGTATGTAGTTGATTGAAATTCATGCAAGTTTGGGGCTTTGTTATTATGCCATCATGATGTCTATTTTGTGCATAAATCATTTTGCAAGTAATTGAGACAAGTTTGGTTGTTATAGTTCATATGAAACTATGTTGGAATTTTGACACCATAATCCATGTATTAAGTCATGCTTTTGCAAAACTTATGAATATGGCTAGGCTATGAATGATATTGGGCATAATTGAAATTCATGATTAAGTCTATCTTGTTTAAAAGAATTATATGATGACATATGTGAGACATGGCTAAGTTAGACACAAAAATCCCTTTTTTGCAAGTTAAAAGCAAACACCATGATTAGGAATATTTATGCATAAGTATACCATCGTTATGTGATTAAATTTAATTAAGTTGAACTATGCTTTTGTGTTAGTAACAAAGTATCCTCTTTGTAAACATGTAGAAACCTTATGAACATGACTTGTTTATATTTATGCCATGAACAAATTTAACTATACCTATGCCATGTTTATGCTAGAAGTATTTATGTCATGCTTATGTTTGACATTATGCCATGTTTATGCTAGAAGTATTTATGCCATGCTTATGTTTGACATTATGCCATGTTTATGCTAGAAGTATTTATGCCATGCTTATGTTTGACATTATGCCATGTTTATGCTAGAAGTATTTATGCCATGCTTATGTTTGACCATATGCCATGCCTATGCTAGAAGTATTTTATGCCATGCTTATGTTTGACAATATGCCATGCCTATGCAAGAAGTATTTTATGCCATGCTTATGTTTGACAATATGCCATGTTTATGCTAGAAGTATTTAGGCCATGCTTATGTTTAACATTATGCCTAAATAAGAATATAGGTTCATGTTGTAGTTAAACCTATGCAAGTTTACATGCCTTGATTTATGTCACCTATGTTTTATGACCAAAATACATGTCACCACTATGTAAGTACACCAATTTCTATTATGTATTTTCCAACGTCATATGCAAGTTCATGCGCTCACTTTCCCCTCTTTGTGTATACGCCATAAGCCTCCCCTTTTCGCATGGCTAAATTGGGCTTTAAAAGGCTAAGCCCAATATATATAAACGGACGTGTAAAACGGGGGAAAATAACGTTGGGTAAAAAATTAATTAATGAATGAAAATATGAAATAGAAGGGCCCAAAGTCAAGTATGGGTTGGGCCCATGATTGGTGTAACCTTTACACCATTAACTTAATAATTGGCCGCAAATATTTACATATAAGAAATAAAGAAGAATGACAAGATATGTAAATGTAGAACATACGATGTGTTTAACCCGAGGTTGGATTGAGTTGTGATGTAAACCTGCCCGGAACCGCCCGGCTGTCCAGTAGTCACAACAATACCTATCCAATGTGGGAGATTAAACATGGAGCCCAGCAAGGACCCGAGGTTAGACTGAGTTGTGGCGTAAGACTGCCCGGAACCAACCGGCAACAGGCAGCCACAACAATACCTGTCTAATGTGAGAGGTCCGGGTCTTAATAAGACAATTAAGGCTGAGTCAGGTTTGATAGGATTAAGTGAACTAAAGACTTAATCAAAATGGAACATGCTAAACTAAACGGACTGGTGGGGTTAGGTTAGGAAACACTTAACCAACTTAGCATGTTGGCTAGAGATAGAAAACCTAGTAACGGGGGACCCTTTTCAGCAGTAACCCTACACAGTGTATCATGATACCCTGAAACTAGGCAGGGTGGGGCACGATTACTGGGCTGATTGTAAGAGGTCAAAAATCGACGGCGGTGGTGTAGCAGTGTAGGTTCTAACGGTGTGCGGGCGTGCACGCACTCCGGCGCAGAAAAATAAAGCACTGGACACCAGTAGCATACCTTTGCACTCTAAGGTTGTGTCGGGTTTCCACTATGGGACTTGATACACCCCATGGTGGGACCAGCATAGGTAACTACAGACATCGGGGGCCGTAAGACACATGTAACTATGCGAGTAGGAGCCGATCATCGTAGAATGGATCACATCACCATGATTTTGGGGTGCAAATTGGAAACTAGTTTATATGGGTTCAGAGATTAACATGGGGTACGATAGTATATTCGACCCTAGATAACTTAACCAAGTTCATAGTGTTTGCCCACTTCTTGTTTTACTTATCATACCCAGTTCTTTATTCATAGACAAAGTAGTACTAGACTTACTCACGCTTTATGTCTGACTCTATTTTTCTTTCGTCTTCTTTCTTCCGTTTCCACCCCCCCCCCCCCAGGTCCTCAGGGAGGGAACACAGCAGCTTGACCTACCTCAGCATCCAGCTTGAAGAAGAGAAATGTATTGCTTGGACTTTCCTGTTTTGAACTATGGCTTTGGACAATCCACTATGGGGCTTTGGCAGTTTGTCTATGTTTTATTTATGCTTCTTTAAAAATAATGTACTCAAGACAGATTATGAAGTGTTATGTTATGTTTTTGAAAAGGATGTTGTTGTAACACGTATTTGACTTTGAGAAATAAAGTTTGTTGTTCTTCCGCTGTTTACAAATATGTGTTCTTATATCTGTCTTGTATATCTGTGACTTGTACTTATAAACCTCCACCAAAATTAGGGCATTCCCTTTGAGAGTGACCTTAACGGAGGTGGGGTGTTTCAGTTCTCGTGCTAATACCCCTCGGTTTGATGTTTGCTATGCCTAATCTCCAATTAGAAAGTGATTTTTGGGTGTTTTAGAGAGATTTAGAGAGTGGAGGCCATGGCTAGGTCAAGAGAAATGAAAGTGGCGGCTGGAAAATGTCTAAAGAAATGTTTTCTAACCCTAATCAGCCTCCATATACCCCTAAACCCGAAATTCCCCTTGGGCCTAGCTGCTAATCACCCGGTTAAGCCCAATTAAGCTGTTTTTAACCATCTGAAACTTGTTTCAGCCATATCTCCCAAACGGTAAGTCCGTTTGGCTAATGTGACCACTCTACGGAAAGAGAAACCATCATCCGAAGCCAACGGAAGTGGGTTCAGGTCAAAATTCCTTTCCAGTCAAAAGTTATGGCCAAAACAGTGCCAACTAGGGGTAAAATGGTCATTTAAAAATCGGGAAAAATCACGAACATGGGAAATGACCCCAATAGTCGTCTCCCAAAGTTACATGACCATACGACTTCGTATGCGAAAGAAATAAATATCCTACGATCCTATGATGCGTAGAACGCGGGTCGTTACAAATGTAATTCCTATTGTCTTTTCTCTTTTCTAATCATCTATATTACAACAAAATATAATATTTATTGTCTTCACTTTTCTAATGTTTTATATTACAATAAAAATGAAATTTTTATTGTTCATCCTTTTTTTAAACTTTTAAAATAAACATGATATTCTATTTTCTAATTATCTTAACAAACGTGGAATATTTACTTTAATTCTAGTATCACATAAAGTAATATTTTATATGTAAACCTTTCTTAATAAATGGCATTTTCTATATAACATTACATTTCTTAAATAATGTCATTTACTATATAACATTTCATTCCTTAAATAAATGGCATTTATTATATAACATTACATTTCTTAAATAAATGGCATTTTCTATTCAAGGTGGTATTAACGTGACAATTTCCACAACATGATATTAACAAGACAATTTTCAACAAGGTGATATTAACATGACAATTTCCAACAAGGTGATATTAACATGACAATTTCCAACAAGGTGATATTAACATGACAATTTCCTATTCAACAAATTAAGTAATTTTTTTTTTCGTCAGAATAATCCATTCAATCAACATAATAAAATTCATCATCACAAATCCAATCACGAATAACAACACATAGCAATTAACAGTAGAGGGAAAATATCACTATCATAATTACTTTATTGTAATTATTAAAAAGAAACAGAATTCTCACCTCGTTTCAGATTCAGATCTAAAATTCAAAAGGTACAGAATCAGTTCTAGGCAGTTGCATAATGTAGATTTTTCTGTCATGAGAGCAACGCATTTCGTTTTGTTGAATTCTGATAAGATTTGAAAGATATATCATTATTTATACGTTAATTACAAATTTAAAATAATTAATACCACTAATCCCCAATTAGAATTAATCCCTCTCCTATCTTCTTCATATCAGCCGACAAAAGAAAACCCATTGCTCCATGAAGAACACCGCCTGCGCACCACCTATGCCGCCACTGTTCCTCGATCTGAGATGCTCACTAAATTTCATGGCCTAACTCCTAACGGTTTGGGAGATATAAATTATTTAATTTTGAGGGGCTTTCCTTTAGATTTTCGAGAGAGAGAGGGAGAGAGAGAAAGAGGGCTGCTGTTAATTCTTTTGAGGAAGAAGAGAAAATGAGGATTTGTGAAGAGGGAAAGATATAAAATATTGAGGGTTTTAATTCCTTCCCTTTTTTTTAATTTTTTTCATGACATGTCCATTTTATTTATACATAAGAAAAGCGGCTGATGTATAAATATGTAGGAAGAAAACAAAAAAAACCGACATAGTCTGTATTAAATTCCCTTGGGACCACACTTATCTTTTTATTCAAATTTCAAAAGTAATTGATTGAGGAAACGAGATAATTGGAACATAGACTAAACATAATGGCAGGTTATAAATGGTATGCGAAAACAACAATACAAGATGTTGGGTAAAATTTAGAAATTAATGGTAGGTGGAAATTTTAAAAGGAACGATACATGAAATGGGAACAAAAGATAGATATAAATCAAAGGAGGGACCCACCCTCATTATCTTTAACTACTATGTACAAGTTTTAAACTCATTTGTACATATGGTTCTCTTTCTAAAACCATTGATTACACAATTTTTTTTATTATTCAAGAATTCCAATTCATCTAAACATTAAATTCTAAATTACAATTTCTAAGAAGAATATAAAAGGTTGTCGTCTAATTATATCAATTCACATTATTATACTACGATATATAAACAATAGGTATGAATTTTCAATTAAATAAATATTTCATTATTACTGCAACCAACATTGCTAAGATACACATATATATTACTTTCCATTTTTCAAAATATATAAGATTAACGTTTCAGTATTTAATGAATCTATTCAAAAATTCAAAAGAGAAACATAGGAGAGAGAAAATGGGAATGTAATTAATGCTTGATCTATTGTTTAATGCCAATTGTTAGAAAGTTTATAACTTCTTTTCCATGTACATGTTAATATTAATAAATGTACATTTTCTACTGTTAAAACATTTTTATTACACAATGAATCTCTTTCACATTAAAAATGTATTTTTTTAATGTAAACATATCTAATCAAACTTTAATCTTTTTATACTTTAAAAACATAATGTTTAATGTAAACATATTTGTAACAACCCGAAAATCTGGGCCAGTTTAAAATTTTTATTTTGGCAATTTTAGCGAATTTTGATTATTTAAAATAGATTATTTTAAATAATATCGACGAGAAATTTATTTTGAATGGAATTAGAACGTATATATTATATACGTCGTCGTTAGAATATAAATATTTATATATAATTATAAATAGAATTGAATAATGGCGCGGTAGTTCGATAATTCGATTTCAAACTTCAATTGAATGTACCGGGTGCAAAACAATCCGGATTTTAGTGAAACCAAAAATAATAGGATCTAATTGATAATATCTTTCCAACGAATCCGGGAAATCGAGATTTCATAGCGAAAATCAAAATATATGTCCAGTTGAAAATTCTGAATAGTCGCTATGGAATTCAGGCCCTTAAAAATGGATATTTTGCAAACGACCTCGGATTTCGACGAAACCAGTTTTGTTGGGTCCGTGGTGTCAAATTATTGCTAGGTTTCAAATTTCATAACTTTTAGAATCAATATGTGAGCGTGGCAAAGGAAAATGCGTTTGACCGGTTTCAGTTGATTTTAATCGACTAGAAAATGGCCATTTTATAAACGGTCTCAGAATTCGACGAAACTAGTTTTGTTAGGACCATATCGTCAATACGAAGCTAGAAAATATTTTTCAGGAATTTTTAAAGTTCGTATGTGACCCCGGTAATTTGAAATGTACGTTTAAAATTCAATATAGTGATTTAAATGTAAATTAAACAGAAACTGATCGAAACAGTCGAATCAGCTTGCGATACATATCCCATTGTGTTCGGAATGGGGGTAAAACATTAGGGATGACAGGCGGTGGACCTCGTTTCGAGGTCGTATGGAAAAGTACCTTTTTTGAAATTAAAATAATAATAAGAAAATAAAAATAAAAATAAAACCCTTTCTCCCTTTATCTTTCTGCCCCCCCCCCCCCCCCCCCGTTCGATTTCATTTCTCAGAAGAAAAAAAAGGAAAAAAAAAACGAACGACGCTCGCCATCGCCTCCCCAGGCGTCGCCGCCGCCGGAAGTACCCCCCCCCCCTCGGATCGACAGCCGCCTCCCCTCCTTACCCTTCTCCTCTCCACCTCCTCCAACCTCCAACCGCACGACGCCCTCCTCTTCTTCTTCTCCACCTTAAACCACCGCCCTCCGCCATCTCGAGCGCCTCTGGCCACCGCCCTCCGACGCAGAAGTCTGCCGCCGACCCCCACTACCCTGCTGCCGCCACCAGCACAGTTCCTCCCCCCTCTGTAAGTTTTTTTTTTGTTGTTTTGTTATTTTATTTTTAAATTAATTTAAAACTGATTTTTAAAAAGCAATTTAAAACAAATTTTAAAAAGCAATTTAAAACTGATTTTAAAAAGCAATTTAAAACTGATTTTAAAAAGCAATTTAAAACTGATTTTAAAGAGTAATTTAAAACTGTTTTTAAAAAGAATTTAAAATAGAAAAGGTTTGAACTTTAAAATGGAAAAGATCATATTTTTAAAATAGAAAAGACGAAATTTTTATTATAAAGATATGATTTTGAAAATAAAGGTATGGTCTTTATATGTAGAATTAAATTTTAAAAATTAGATTTTTATTCATATAAATGGCCGATAAAAATTTGATCTTTATTGTTTGAATGGTAACGAAAAGATTAGATTTTTGAATCAAGGAAGATTTAATTTTTAGTATAGAAAGACGAAATTTTTATCGGTAGAAAGACGGGATCTTTATCTAATCAAGTTAGAATTTTTACATTAGAAAAGATGGAATTTTTACATCAGAATAGATAGAACTTCGAAATAAAAATATGATTTTTGTATATTGAATAGTATACTAAAAATTCGATTTTTATATATTGAATAGCGAAGTAAAAATTCGATTTTTACGTATGTAGTGGCTATAGCAACGAAGATGCGATAGCGATGAAGATTTCTATCAAAGTAGTGCCGTGGAGCTAGGATAGCTATTTGTGAGAATTTCTCACCTTTCAATTTCTTTTCTAGTTATGAATATATACTAGGATGCATACGGTGCTTAGTAGCACCCGACACAATCGTCCACAGACCATGGACTTGTTTGTTTGGTTGCATAGATTAGTTATATGATTTGATTTGAATTTGGTTGTTTGGTGAGTTTGATTGATGTGTGAATGGCGTGGGCCTTCACTAGACCGGGGATAAGGCTAGGCCTTGTCCCGTTTCTAGTATCGTGCCGTTATGCCGCCGAAATTTTCTAAAATATGTTAGAAAATAAAAATATCATTTTATTGTGTAAATGAATAATAGAAATTCATATGTTGAAATAAAATGTTTTATCGTTAAAAATATAATTTTTAACGTGAATATGATTATAGTGAAAGTGAATAAAATAAAATATTCATTTACAAACCGGACGGTTTGTTTATGTACACCTATTTGAAGGATATTGATTGGGTTGATAAATTTTACACATCGCCCAACAGCACAAATAAAATATGTGTTTGATTATTTGAAACCCCACACGGGTGTTGGGATGAAATTTGAAGTTCACTCATCCTGATTGATTGAATATGTCGATCGATTGATTGACAGGCTGTTATAAGCGTTAGATATCTATATTTGATGCCTATACAGTGTAGTGCACTTTGGTTGATGGTTGATTATTTTTCAATGCTATTATACATGTGTTGTATGAAAATCCATATAATTAACTTTATATGGTAATTGATTGGGCCTCATTCCAATTTGAAAACTAAAGGATATTATAAAATAAAGGTTCACGTGTTGACAGTACTCATCCATTGAGATTGGTCATGTGTTGAACGAAATATTTTAGTAATAAAATTTACATCTTTATCAATATAAAATAAAGGTTCATGTGTTGACAGTACTCATCCATTGAGATTGGTCATGTGTTGAACGAAATATTTTGATAATAACAACTATTTTGAAAAAGAAATATTTGAAATAGAATATTTGAAAATAGAAATTTATGAAGCCGTGTTGATTAGATTGACGCCATTTTGACGTAAACGATTTATATCGATTCTATTCATTTTGAAATGAATTGAGTATAAAACGATTTTGAAATGAATTGAATATAAAACGATTTCGAAATGAATTGAATTGAAAACGATTTTGAAATGAATTGAATTTAAAACGATTTCGAAATGAATTGAATTGAAAACGAATTCAAATGGAATTGAAAGCGAATTGAAATGAATTCAAATTGAATTGAAATTTGAATTGAATAGAAATGAATTTTAAAACGAATTTATAAAGAAGAATTCAATTTTGATTTGAATTGAAATGGAAGTTGAAATTGCTTTTGAAACGAATTTTAAAACTATTTATATAATTCGTTTTAAATAGAAATCGACGAAATATATATTATATATATAATATAATGGCCTGAATAGAACGCGCCGCGCCGCGGCAGTTCGCGAATTTCGACCATTGATTTCAAACGGACATTACGGGAGATCCGGCCGTCGGATTCTCCTAAAACCGGAACCGTTGGGTTCGTATCGAAAAGAGCTTTCTAACGAATATTAGAAATTAGAAATCTAACGGTTGGATTTGGAATTATGTCCAAATCAATTTTGAAAAAGGTCGCTGTAAGTGCAGTTCGATGGCCGTTGATGGAAATCGACTGTACGGGCCTTGATAAAATTATTAAAAATAGTAATAATTTGTGTAAAATCATAAGAAATGATTTGTGAAGATTTGGGGTGAAAAACTCCATATTTGAAAAGATAAAAATAGATTTTTATCGAAATGAACTGGTTTTGAACTAGACAGATAATTCTATTTATTTTTAAATAAATAAATTGAATTTGAAAAGGGTTTTAAAAATAACCAGAATTTCCAATGATTGCATTGGAGTGGATTTGAATCGAAATTGTCTTCGGAATATTTCGATGTTGGAATTCGTGATTATACAGATGTTGTTATGGAAATTTGAAAGATATATATTTATATCGTTATTTCCAATACGACATTTGTTAATCGTAGAATTTGATATTGAATATAAGCCGATATATTTTCTATTCAGAGCCTTATATTGAATATCAAATGTGATTTGGGTTTGTCGTGAATGGTGTCTTCAGTAACACAGTTCTTGAACCCAGTTGAGAAAAGATTAAATCTTTTTATTTAGATTTAATGAAGTGTACCAATTAAATGATATGGAATTGGAATTGAATTGGTATTGATTTTTGGGTTTATCGTGAACAGTGTTTTAAATAACACTTGTTCTTTAACCCGATAATTAATGGAATGATTTTTGGGTTTATCGTGAACAGTGTTTTAAATAACACTTGTTCTTTAACCCGATAATTAATGGAATGTGATTTTGGGTTTATCGTGAACCATGTTTTAAATGACACTGATTCTTTAACCCAGTTAACGATTAAAACAAAGTGGAGTTTTAATGAATCTTTAATTAGATTGAAATAATCGAGAATGGAGTATCACCAGTTTTGCTCCAGGCGATAGTTAAATCTTTAATTAGATTTGAACGCGAAATGGTAATTGAATTTACCGATAACACTGTGGTGTTAGATATGAAGTATTACCAGTTTTACTTCATGGGATAAATAGGTTGGGATTGGGAAATTAAAACAAATGATTACTTCGGTAAGTTTCGTTAATCCCGGCTAGTTGAATCGAAATTCAAAAGAATAGAATAAAGAATAAATTCAAGGAATTTATCTTGGATAAAATTAATGGGGACCTTTCCCGATGAACGTGAAATTTAGAAACTAACTGTCGGTTAGCCAAGCAGAATGGTTTTCTGGATATTGATCTGATGTTGGTTTCGGCCTTCGGGGTTAATATTTGGGAAATTATTCTCTTGATTAATTTACGGTTAGTGACTGATGAATTGGAATGAGGCGTATGTTGTGTTTGTCTAACACTTATTCAAAATATACGTGAGTTATTCGGAAAGACCGGGTTTATCCCATTCTGAATAACTGATACGACGATAAGTCGAAGATGAAGACGATGGTCGAAGACCGGAGGTCTTCACGTCGTTTGGGTAATTACTGATGATCTTGATTGGGCTGTACACCCAAGAAGATGGAAACAGTTGGGGATCGTCCAGACGTACTTGGAGATCAATGGATATGCGGGGTACTAGGTGCCTCCGGTTTCGTTCAGCCCCAGAACGGACTTGTAAATGGACTGTGTGTCTGACATTGGATTTTAGTCTGTGTGTTTGATTTCTATTAAATATATATCTGTTTGGCGGCAGAGAATTTATTCTCTTGCTTAACGCCCTTCTCTGAGACGTACGAGCTCAGGGGTTACATATTGATGGATATCAAACGCATGGAGTGAATTGCCTGTGTGGCATGCCTAAGTGGAAATTGATCGAGGCTTCTGTTGAAAAGCAAAGTCTTGTGGTGATGATCAAAGCAAGGCCTTTGTGGCGTAGCTTTGTGTAACGTTTACTTCGCGTGTTTCACACCCGGTATGAACCCAAAACGGGAGAGGACGTCAGGGAGGGCATGCGTTTCTTTCTAGCTAGAAGTGGCGTCAGTGGTTTTACACGCCCTGACGAGTTTGACTTATGTGGTTGTTGCTGTTGCGAGGCGCCTCGGATTGATCGGTCGTTCTCGAACCGATGGAGTCATTTATGTAACAACCCGTAAAATGCGAGCCAGTTTGAAATTTTTATTTTTGCAATTTTAGCGAATTTTGAATATTTAAAATGAATTATTTTAAATAATATCGACGAGAAATTTATTTTGATTATAATTCGAACGTTTATATTATATACGTCGTCGTTAGAATATAAATAATTATAAATAGAATTGAAAATGGCGCGGTAGTTCGATAATTCGATTTCAAACTTCAATTGAATGTACCGGGTGCAAAACGATCCGGATTTTAGTGAAACCAAAAATAATGGGATCTAATTGATGATATCTTTCCAACGAATCCGAATAGTCGAAATTTCATAGCGGGAATCAAAAGATATGTCCAGTTAAAAATTCTGAATAGCGCTATGGAATTCAGGCCCTTAAAAATGGACATTTTGCAAGCGACCTCGGATTTCGACGAAACCAGTTTTGTTGGATCCGCAGTGTCAAGTTATTGTTAGGTTTCAAATTTCATATTTTTTCGAATCAATATGTGAGCGTGGCAAAGGAAAACGCGTTTGAAAAGTTTCAGTTGATTTTAATCGACTGGAAATTGGCCATTTTTCAAACGGTCTCAGAATTCAACGAAACTAGTTTTGTTAGGACCGTATCGTTAATGCGAAGCTAGAAAATATTTTTCGGGAATATTTAGGGTTGTCATGTGACCCCAGTAATTTGAAATGTACGTTTAAAATTCAATATAATGATTTAAATGTAAATTTAACGGAAACTGATCAAAGCGATCGAATCAGCTTGCGATACATATCCCATTGTGTTCGGAATGGGGGTGAAATGCTATGGACGACAGGCGGTGGGCCTCGTTTCGAGGTCGTATGTAAAAGTCAACATTTAATGGAATTAAATATAAATATAATATAATATATGATTTACATATAGGCCCCTCTTTTTTTTTATTTCTTTCATTCGATTCCTCCCTCCCTCTTCTGGTTTCTCCGATTGAAATAGAGAATGGCGACTGCCATTCATCGCCGCCTGCCTCAGGTGTATCCGCCACGCCCTCGCCCCGGCCACCATCTCTGCCTCTCCCCTCCTTCAAGTCACGAAGACCCCCTCCGCCCCTCTCCTGCTCCAACGCGGCAGACCACGAACCCGTGACCCCAATCCCCAAATCCGCAGCCCCAATCCAAGAGCCAGAAGCCCTAGCGCCTGAGAGCCCTCACCTGGCCAAGCTCCACCGCCTGGAAGGCTGATGACGACTCCTCCTCGACCCCGGCGCCCACCACCACCCCAAAATCCGCACTAGTAAGTCTTCAGGTAGGTTTATTTTTGTTAATTTGCAATGTAATGAGTTTCTAGATTTTTACTATAGGAAAAACTGAATTTCTTTGTAAGGGAAAGATACGATTTGTTGAAAACAAAAAGGCTTGATTTTTGATTTAGAAAAGGCTCGATTTTTAGAGTTGAAAAGATCGAATTTTTATACATGAAAAGATAATATTCTTGAATATGTAGTAGCGGTAATAAAAATATGATTTTTATATTATAGAAAGAAGTAAAAATTTGATTTTTTATATATTGAACAGCATAGTAAAAGTTCGATTTTTAAATATATGAAGTGATTATAAAAATATGATTTTTATATTTTTAAAGTATTAAAAATATAGTCTTTACTATATAGATGATGTAAAAATATGATTTTTGGTTAGGTAGAAAATTAAAAATATAATTTTTACATGATAGGAATATTAAAAATATCATCTTTATATAGGTAGCAAAATAAAGGCGATATTTTTAAATATAAAAAGGCGATATTTTTAGATATGAAAAGACAATATTTTGAGATGAGTAGTGAAGTAAAAATATGATTTTTACTTCGAGAAAAATATAAACTTTATTTTTGAAAAGGCGAAATCTTTATATGAAGAATAGCGTGATAAAAATATAATCTTTGCTATATGAACATCGATGGGAAATTATAATTTTTATCTATATAGTAGAGGTATAAACATTCGATTTTTATATATTGAAAATCATAATAAAAAGTCGATTTTTATATATTGAATAACATAGAGAAAATTTGATTTTTATATAAAGTATAACGAAGTAAAAATTCAATTTTTAAAAGGTATGAAGCAATTATAAAAATCTGATTTTTAAATTGAAGGTGAATAAATAAAAATGTGTGATTTTTATATATGTAGTGGCTACGGGCAACAAAGGCGATAAAAGGGCGAGAACGACGAAGATCGCTACAATAGGAGTGTCGTGATATTGGATAGCTATCGGTGAGAATTTCTCACCTTTCAATTTCTTTTTCTAAGTTATATATATATACTAGGATGCAGACGGTGTTTAGTAGCACCCGACACAATCGTCCACAGACCATGGACTTGTTTGTTTGGTTGCATAGATTAGTTGGATGATTTGATTTGAAATTGAATTGTTTGGTGAAATAAATTGATATGATTGATGTGTGAATGGCGTGGGCCTTCACTAGACCGGGGATAAGGCTAGGCCTCGTCCCGTTTCTGGTATCGTGCCGTTATGCCGCCGAAATTTTCTAAAATATGTTAGAAAAATAAAAATATCATTTTATTTAAAGAAATGAACTGAATAGAAATTCATATGATAAAATAAAATGTTTTATCGTTAAAAATATAATTTTTAACGTGAAGCGAATAAAATAAAATATTCATTTACAAACCAGACGGTTTGTTTATGTACACCTATTTGAAGGACATTGATTGGGACGATAAATTTTACACATCGCCCAACTGCACAACTAAATCTGTGTTTGATTGTTTGAAACCCCACACGGGTGTTAGGATGAAATTCGAAGTTCACTCATCCTGATTGTTTAAATATGTCGATCGATTGATTGACAGGCTGTTATAAGCGTTAGATATCTATATTTGATGCTTATACAGTGTAGTGCACTTTGGTTGATGGTTGATTATTTTTCAATGCTATTATATGTGTGTAATGCATGAAAATCCATATAATTAACTTTATATGGTAATTGATTGGGCCTCATTCCAATTTGAAAAATAAAGAATATTATAAAATAAAAGTTCATGTGTTGACAGTACTCATCCATTGAGATTTGTCATGTGTTGAACGAAATATTTTAGTAATAAAATTTGCACCTTTATCGATATAAAATAAAAGTTCATGTGTTGACAGTACTCATTCATTGAGATTGGTCATGTGTTGAACGAAATATTTTAGTAATAAAATTTGCACCTTTATCGATATAAAATAAAAGTTCATGTGTTGACAGTACTCATTCATTGAGATTGGTCATGTGTTGAACGAAATATTTTAGTAATAAAATTTGCACCTTTATCGATATAAAATAAAAGTTCATGTGTTGACAGTACTCATTCATTGAGATTGGTCATGTGTTGAACGAAATATTTTGATAATAACAACTGTTTTGAAAAAGAAATATTTGAAATAGAATATTTGAAAATAGAAATTTATGAAGCCGTGTTGATTAGATTAACGCCATTTTGACGTGAACGATATTTATATCGATTTTATTAATTTCGAAATGAAATGAATTGAAAACGATTTCGAAATGAATTGAATTGAAAACGATTTCGAAATGAATTGAATTGAAAACGATTTCGAAATGAATTGAATTGAAAACGATTTCGAAATGAAATGAATTGAAAACGATTTCGAAATGAATTGAATTGAAAACGATTTCGAAATGAAAAGAATTGAAAACGATTTCGAAATGAATGGAATATAAAACGAATTCAAATTGAATTGAAAGCAAATTGAAATGAATTCAAATTGAATTGAAATATGAATTGAATAGAAATGAATTTTCAAACGAATTTATAAAGAAGAATTCAATTTTGATTTGAATCGAAAAGGAAGTTGAAATTGCTTTTGAAACGAATTTAAAACTATTTATATAATTCGTTTTAAATAGAAATCTACGAAATATATATTATATATATTATATATATGATATAATGGCCTGAATAGAACGCGCCGCGCCGCGGCAGTTCGCGAATTTCGACCATTTATTTCAAACGGACATTACGGGAGATCCGACCGTCGGATTCTCCTAAAACCGGAATCGTTGGGTTCGTATCGAAAAGGGCTTTCTAACGAATGTTAGAAATTTGAAATCTAACGGTTGGATTTGGAGATACGTCCAAATCAAATTCGAAAAAGGTCGCTGTAAGTGCAGTTCGATGGCCATTGATGGAAATCGACTGTACGGGCCTTGATAAAATTATTAAAAATAGTAATAATTTGTGTAAAATCATAAGAAATGATTTAGAAAGAATTGGGATGAAAAACTCCATATTTGAAAAGATAAAAATAGATTTTTATCTAAATGAACTAGTTTTGAACTAGAATTATAATTCTATTTATTTTTAAATAAATAAATTGAATTCGAAAAGGGTTTTGAAAATAACCAAAATTTCCAATGATTGCATTGGAGTGGATTTGAATCGAAATTGTCTTCGGAATATTTCGATGTTGGAATTCGTGATTATACAGGTGTTGTTATGGAAATTTGAAAGATATATATTTATATCGTTATTTCCAATACGACATTTGTTAATCGTAGAATTTGATATTGAATATAAGCCGATATATTTTCTATTCAGAGCCTTGTATCGAATATCAAATGTGATTTGGGTTTGTCGTGAATGGTGTCTTCACTAACACTGTTCTTGAACCCAGTTGAGAAAAGATTAAATCTTTTTATTTAGATTTAATGAAGTGTACCAATTAAACAATATTTAATTGGAATAGAATTGATATTGATTTTTGGGTTTATCGTGGACAGTGTTTTAAATAACACTTGTTCTTTAACCCGATAATTAATGGAATGATATTTTGGGTTTACCGTGAACCGTGTTTTAAATGACACTGATTCTTTAACCCTGTTAACAATTAAAACTAAGTGGAGTTTTAATGAATCTTTAATTAGATTGAAATAATCGAGAATGGAGTATCACCAGTTTTGCTCCAGGCGATAGTTAAATCTTTAATTAGATTTAAACGTGAAATGGTAATTGAATTTACCGATAACACTGTGGTGTTAGATATGAAGTATTACCAGTTTTACTTCATGGGATAAATAGGTTAGGATTGGGAAATTAAAACAAATGATTACTTCGGTAAGTTTCGTTAATCCCGGCTAGTTGAATCGAAATTCAAAAGAATAGAATAAAGAATAAATTCAAGAAATTTATCTTGGATAAAATTAATGGGAACCTTTCCCTATAAATGTGAAATTTAGAAACTAACTGTCGGTTAGCCAAGCAGAAGGGTTTTCTGGATATTGATCTGATGTTGGTTTCGGCCTTCGGAGTTAATATTTGGGGAATTATTCTCTTGATTAATTTACGGTTAGTGACTAATGGATTGGAATGAGGCGTATGTTGTGTTTGTGTAACACTTATTTAAAATATACGCGAGTTATTCGGAAAGACCGGGTTTATCCCATTCCGAATAACTGATACGACGATAAGTCGAAGATGAAGACGATGGTCGAAGACCGGAAGTCTTCACGTCGTTTGGGTGATAACTGATGATCTTGATTGGTCTGTACACCCAGGAAGATGGAAACAGTTGGTGATCGTCCAGGCGTACTTGGAGATCGATGGATATGCGGGGTACTAGGTGCCTCCGGTTTCGTTCAGACCCAGAACGGACTTGTAAATGGACTGTGTGTCTGACATTGGATTTTAGTCCGTGTGATTGATTTCTATTAAATATATATCTGTTTGGCGGCGGAGAATTTATTCTCTTGCTTAACGCCCTTCTCTGAGACGTACGAGCTCAGGGGTTATATTTTGATGGATATCAAACGCATGGAGTGAATTGCCTGTGTGGCATGCCTAAGTGTTAATTGATCGAGGCTTCTGTTGAAAAGCAAAGTCTTGTGGTGATGATCGAAGCACGGCCTTTGTGGCGTAGCTTTGTGTAACATTTACTTCGCGTGTTTCACACCCGGTATGAACCAAAAACGGGAGACGGACCTCAGGGAGGACTTGCGTTTCTTTCTAGCTAAAAGTGGCGTCAGTGGTTTTACACGCCCTGACGAGTTTGACTTATGTGGTTGTTGCTGTTGCGAGGCGCCTCGGATTGATCGGTCGTTCTCGAACCGATGGAGTCATTCGTTGTCTCGTTTGCGCCCCAAAGGGTGGGGAGACGTATTGTTCAGGCATAATAATCCACATCGGTGGACCGGCCCTGTCGCTCCAAGGGGCAGTTGCGGCTGTTCCTGAGACATAGTAGGCTAGATTGTCTCGATTCGGTTGAGGACTATCTTTTGCCTCGGTTCATAGACGGAAATCCAATTTCCAAATACGTGATCTTGCGGTTTTATTTGTAAACCTATATATGGCGACATGATATATGGTACCCATGCCGCCTATGATTGATACTTATGATTTGAAGTTGTTTTATACACTATGCACTTATAATAGTATCAAATGATCTGTTTTAAACGTATCAAGCATTCTTTGGCTGTTATAAGGGAAAACCCTATCCCCCGGCTTGCGTTGTATTGTGTGATAGGACCTGGGTCTTATAACAGCTTCATTTTTCTTTATTTAGCATTGCGCTGTTTGTTTTATGCACTGGTATTCTTGGGAGGAAACCCGTTCCGTGTTATGCGGCGTGGTCCCTTGATTTACCTAATGATTTAAAATAAGGATTAATAACTGTTTTAGTTCTCACACCAGTCCCATGACTGACCTGGAGTTTATTGTTTTAACCTAAACTCTGGGTGCCCTTATTTTGACACGGGCAGCTAGTAGTTTTGGTTTTGTAGATTTATATTAACAGGATCCTGGTTTACAGCTGGAATGATATCCGGAAAGCTTTGTATCCGTATATCTCCTTCTAGTTGTGTATTGTATTATTTTCCGCTGCTATGTATTTAAATGTAATTTAAATCTCTGATATTTCTGTGTATTATTTATTCATTTATACTCTGTATATTCTTGTAATCTGATGCATTGTTGTTATATACAATGAAATGTTCTTTTATATGCGTTCTGTTGTGGTTTGTTCTCGAACTATCCGACGCTTTCCTTTACGGGGAAGTTACGGGTTTTCACAGTTGGTATCAGAGCTTTGGTTTACAAAGCAGAGAACAAGACACATTAGAACCATACGAAAGAATTCATCAGATATTGGATTAGTAATATCCAACGAGAATGACTCGTTAGAGATGGGATCAGTAGTATCCTAGAACGAGTGTGAAGAGTATATTTTTGAAAATAAAAACAAAACATGTTTTGAAATATAAATCAATTATTCGTATTTGGTTATTTATTTATATTGATGTGGACAATCCAGTATATATAGATTTTGCGTATACGTCTGATCCGCGTGTATTCGAAGTTTTAATATACTGGATAGATATAGAGTCACATTCTAGACACCCGGGGATAATTTTGATGATGTGGCCACATCATCAGTATTTATATTCGTGTTTCGAAGGTGTGATTTCTATATATCTCCATTAGACTGGTGTGAGAACCAAAACTAATATAGCTAGAATACATTGTTGTGATTTGGCATCAAAACATGATTTTTGTATATATGTATCAAAATTATGAATTTGAGACTCTAATTCGCTAATTGATTGATGTTTGTGTTGTATGTTTATTTAGTTGCTTATTTTTAGCCATTTAGCCTAATTAAATCAAATAATGAATTGTATTGGAATTTGGTCGCATTTGCTTGCATATACATATACTTACATTGAACAGGTCATAGCAAGGAGGCTAGAGCAGAGAATAAAATTTGTTTGCCCGACAAATAGGTACATGTTTAATACATAATTTACTGTTTTGTTTGGGTGATGATGATTTTATGAGCCTATTGGCTAGCCGCTTGGCTTTTTCTTTTTCTTTTTGAGATCCAAAGGACCGGGTAAGCTATTTGAAATTCCCCGATGCTCCCGGTGCAGGGGAGGTTATGGCGAAATTTTTCAAAAATTTAGGGTGTTAGCCAAATTTTTGAAATTTTGAAAATTCTCAGAAACTGAAAAGTTGGAGAATGGAAGCCAGATCGAATGTAGAGCTGAATAATCAAACCACTTTCGACTTTGTTCCTTTTCGGGGACGAAAAGTTTTAAGTGGGGGAGATTGTAACAACCCGTAAAATGCGAGCCAGTTTGAAATTTTTATTTTTGCAATTTTAGCGAATTTTGAATATTTAAATTGAATTATTTTAAATAATATCGACGAGAAATTTATTTTGATTATAATTCGAACGTTTATATTATATACGTCGTCGTTAGAATATAAATAATTATATATAATTATAAATAGAATTGAAAATGGCGCTGTAGTTCAATAATTCGATTTCAAACTTCAATTGAATGTACCGGGTGCAAAACGATCCGGATTTTAGTGAAACCAAAAATAATGGGATCTAATTGATGATATCTTTCCAACGAATCCGAATAGTCGAAATTTCATAGTGGGAATCAAAAGATATGTCCAGTTGAAAATTCTGAATAGTCGCTATGGAAATCAGGCCCTTAAAAATGGACATTTTGCAAGCGACCTCGGATTTCGACGAAACCAGTTTTGTTGGATCCGCAGTGTCAAGTTATTGTTAGGTTTCAAATTTCATATTTTTTCGAATCAATATGTGAGCGTGGCAAAGGAAAACGCGTTTGACCAGTTTCAGTTGATTTTAATCGACTGGAAATTGGCCATTTTTCAAACGGTCTCAGAATTCAACGAAACAAGTTTTGTTAGGACCGTATCGTCAATGCGAAGCTAGAAAATATTTTTCGGGAATATTTAGGGTTGTTATGTGACCCCGATAATTTGAAATGTACGTTTAAAATTCAATATAATGATTTAAATGTAAATTTAACGGAAACTGATCAAAGCGATCGAATCAGCTTGCGATACATATCCCATTGTGTTCGGAATGGGGGTGAAATGCTATGGACGACAGGCGGTGGGCCTCGTTTCGAGGTCGTATGTAAAAGTCAACATTTAATGGAATTAAATATAAATATAATATAATATATGATTTACATATAGGCCCCTCTTTTTTTTTATTTCTTTCATTCGATTCCTCCCTCCCTCTTCTGGTTTCTCCGATTGAAATAGAGAATGACGACTGCCATTCATCGCCGCCTGCCTCAGGTGTATCCGCCACGCCCTCGCCCCGGCCACCATCTCTGCCTCTCCCCTCCTTCAAGTCACGAAGACCCCCTCCGCCCCTCTCCTGCTCCAACGCGGCAGACCACGAACCCGTGAACCCAACCCCCAAATCCGCAGCCCCAATCCAAGAGCCAGAAGCCCTAGCGCCTGAGAGCCCTCACCTGGCCAAGCTCCACCGCCTGGAAGGCTGATGACGACTCCTCCTCGACCCCGGCGCCCACCACCACCCCAAAATCCGCACTAGTAAGTCTTCAGGTAGGTTTATTTTTGTTAATTTGCAATGTAATGAGTTTCTAGATTTTTACTATAGGAAAAACTGAATTTCTTTGTAAGGGAAAGATACGATTTGTTGAAAACAAAAAGGCTTGATTTTTGATTTAGAAAAGGCTCAATTTTTAGAGTTGAAAAGATCGAATTTTTATACATGAAAAGATAATATTTTTGAATATGTAGTAGCGGTAATAAAAATATGATCTTTATATTATAGAAAGAAGTAAAAATTTGATTTTTTATATATTGAACAGCATAGTAAAAGTTCGATTTTTAAATATATGAAGTGATTATAAAAATATGATTTTTATATTTTTAAAGTATTAAAAATATAGTCTTTACTATATAGATGATGTAAAAATATGATTTTTTGTTAGGTAGAAAATTAAAAATATAATTTTTACATGATAGGAATATTTAAAATATCATCTTTATATAGGTAGCAAAATAAAGGCGATATTTTTAAATATAAAAAGGCGAAATTTTTAGATATGAAAAGACAATATTTTGAGATGAGTAGTGAAGTAAAAATATGATTTTTACTTCGAGAAAAATATAAACTTTATTTTTGAAAAGGCGAAATCTTTATATGAAGAATAGCGTGATAAAAATATAATCTTTACTATATGAACATCGATGGGAAATTATAATTTTTATCTATATAGTAGAGGTATAAACATTCGATTTTTATATATTGAAAATGATAATAAAAAGTCGATTTTTATATATTGAATAACATAGAGAAAATTTGATTTTTATATAAAGTATAACGAAGTAAAAATTCAATTTTTAAAAGGTATGAAGCAATTATAAAAATCTGATTTTTAAATTGAAGGTGAATAAATAAAAATGTGTGATTTTTATATATGTAGTGGCTACGGGCAACAAAGGCGATAAAAAGGCGAGAACGACGAAGATCTCTACAATAGGAGTGTCGTGATATTGGATAGCTATCGGTGAGAATTTCTCACCTTTCAATTTCTTTTTCTAAGTTATATATATATACTAGGATGCAGACGGTGTTTAGTAGCACCCGACACAATCGTCCACAGACCATGGACTTGTTTGTTTGGTTGCGTAGATTAGTTGGATGATTTGATTTGAAATTGAATTGTTTGGTGAAATAAATTGATATGATTGATGTGTGAATGGCGTGGGCCTTCACTAGACCGGGGATAAGGCTAGGCCTCGTCCGGTTTCTGGTATCGTGCCGTTATGCCGCCGAAATTTTCTAAAATATGTTAGAAAAATAAAAATATCATTTTATTTAAAGAAATGAACTGAATAGAAATTCATATGATAAAATAAAATGTTTTATCGTTAAAAATATAATTTTTAACGTGAAGCGAATAAAATAAAATATTCATTTACAAACCAGATGGTTTGTTTATGTACACCTATTTGAAGGACATTGATTGGGACGATAAATTTTACACATCGCCCAACTGCACAACTAAATCTGTGTTTGATTGTTTGAAACCCCACACGGGTGTTAGGATGAAATTTGAAGTTCACTCATTCTGATTGTTTAAATATGTCGATCGATTGATTGACAGGCTGTTATAAGCGTTAGATATCAATATTTGATGCTTATACAGTGTAGTGCACTTTGGTTGATGGTTGATTATTTTTCAATGCTATTATATGTGTGTAATGCATGAAAATCCATATAATTAACTTTATATGGTAATTGATTGGGCCTCGTTCCAATTTGAAAAATAAAGAATATTATAAAATAAAAGTTCATGTGTTGACAGTACTCATCCATTGAGATTGGTCATGTGTTGAACGAAATATTTTAGTAATAAAATTTGCACCTTTATCGATATAAAATAAAAGTTCATGTGTTGACAGTACTCATTCATTGAGATTGGTCATGTGTTGAACGAAATATTTTAGTAATAAAATTTGCACCTTTATCGATATAAAATAAAAGTTCATGTGTTGACAATACTCATTCATTGAGATTGGTCATGTGTTGAACGAAATATTTTAGTAATAAAATTTGCACCTTTATCGATATAAAATAAAAGTTCATGTGTTGACAATACTCATTCATTGAGATTGGTCATGTGTTGAACGAAATATTTTGATAATAACAACTATTTTGAAAAAGAAATATTTGAAATAGAATATTTGAAAATAGAAATTTATGAAGCCGTGTTGATTAGATTAACGCCATTTTGACGTGAACAATATTTATATCGATTTTATTAATTTCGAAATGAAATGAATTGAAAACGATTTCGAAATGAATTGAATTGAAAACGATTTCAAAATGAATTGAATTGAAAACGATTTCGAAATGAATTGAATTGGAAACGATTTCGAAATGAAATGAATTGAAAACGATTTCGAAATGAATTGAATTGAAAACGATTTCGAAATGAAAAGAATTGAAAACGATTTCGAAATGAATGGAATATAAAACGAATTCAAATTGAATTGAAAGCAAATTGAAATGAATTCAAATTGAATTGAAATTTGAATTGAATAGAAATGAATTTTCAAACGAATTTATAAAGAAGAATTCAATTTTGATTTGAATCGAAAAGGAAGTTGAAATTGCTTTTGAAACGAATTTAAAACTATTTATATAATTCGTTTTAAATAGAAATCGACGAAATATATATTATATATATTATATATATAATATAATGGCCTGAATAGAACGCGCCGCGCCGCGGCAGTTCGCGAATTTCGACCATTTATTTCAAACGGACATTACGGGAGATCCGACCGTCGGATTCTCCTAAAACCGGAACCGTTGGGTTCGTATCAAAAAGAGCTTTATAACGAATGTTAGAAATTTGAAATCTAACGGTTGGATTTGGAGATACGTCCAAATCAAATTCGAAAAAGGTCGCTGTAAGTGCAGTTCGATGGCCATTGATGGAAATCGACTGTACGGGCCTTGATAAAATTATTAAAAATAGTAATAATTTGTGTAAAATCATAAGAAATGATTTAGAAAGAATTGGGATGAAAAACTCCATATTTGAAAAGATAAAAATAGATTTTTATCTAAATGAACTAGTTTTGAACTAGAATTATAATTCTATTTATTTTTAAATAAATAAATTGAATTCGAAAAGGGTTTTGAAAATAACCAAAATTTCCAATGATTGCATTGGAGTGGATTTGAATCGAAATTGTCTTCGGAATATTTCGATGTTGGAATTCGTGATTATACAGGTGTTGTTATGGAAATTTGAAAGATATATATTTATATCGTTATTTCCAATACGACATTTGTTAATCGTAGAATTTGATATTGAATATAAGCCGATATATTTTCTATTCAGAGCCTTGTATCGAATATCAAATGTGATTTGGGTTTGTCGTGAATGGTGTCTTCACTAACACTGTTCTTGAACCCAGTTGAGAAAAGATTAAATCTTTTTATTTAGATTTAATGAAGTGTACCAATTAAACAATATTTAATTGGAATAGAATTGATATTGATTTTTGGGTTTATCGTGGACAGTGTTTTAAATAACACTTGTTCTTTAACCCGATAATTAATGGAATGATATTTTGGGTTTACCGTGAACCGTGTTTTAAATGACACTGATTCTTTAACCCAGTTAACGATTAAAACTAAGTGGAGTTTTAATGAATCTTTAATTAGATTGAAATAATCGAGAATGGAGTATCACCAGTTTTGCTCCAGGCGATAGTTAAATCTTTAATTAGATTTAAACATGAAATGGTAATTGAATTTACTGATAACACTGTGGTGTTAGATATGAGGTATTACCAGTTTTACTTCATGGGATAAATAGGTTGGGATTGGGAAATTAAAACAAATGATTACTTCGGTAAGTTTCGTTAATCCCGGCTAGTTGAATCGAAATTCAAAAGAATAGAATAAAGAATAAATTCAAGAAATTTATCTTGGATAAAATTAATGGGAACCTTTCCCTATAAATGTGAAATTTAGAAACTAACTGTCGGTTAGCCAAGCAGAAGGGTTTTCTGGATATTGATCTGATGTTGGTTTCGGCCTTCGGGGTTAATATTTGGGGAATTATTCTCTTGATTAATTTACGGTTAGTGACTAATGGATTGGAATGAGGCGTATGTTGTGTTTGTGTAACACTTATTTAAAATATATGCGAGTTATTCGGAAAGACCGGGTTTATCCCATTCTGAATAACTGATACGACGATAAGTCGAAGATGAAGACGATGGTCGAAGACCGGAAGTCTTCACGTCGTTTGGGTGGTAACTGATGATCTTGATTGGGCTGTACACCCAAGAAGACGGAAGCAGTTGGTGATCGTCCAGACGTACTTGGAGATCGATGGATATGCGGGGTACTAGGTGCCTCCGGTTTCGTTCAGACCCAGAACGGACTTGTAAATGGACTGTGTGTCTGACATTGGATTTTAGTCCGTGTGATTGATCTCTATTAAATATATATCTGTTTGGCGGCGGAGAATTTATTCTCTTGCTTAACGCCCTTCTCTGAGACGTACGAGCTCAGGGGTTATATTTTGATGGATATCAAACGCATGGAGTGAATTGCCTGTGTGGCATGCCTAAGTGGCAATTGATCGAGGCTTCTGTTGAAAAGCAAAGTCTTGTGGTGATGATCGAAGCACGGCCTTTGTGGCGTAGCTTTGTGTAACGTTTACTTCGCGTGTTTCACACCTGGTATGAACCAAAATCGGGAGACGGACCTCAAGGAGGACTTGCGTTTCTTTCTAGCTAAAAGTGGCATCAGTGGTTTTACACGCCCTGACGAGTTTGACTTATGTGGTTGTTGCTGTTGTGAGGCGCCTCGGATTGATCGGTCGTTCTCGAACCGATGGAGTCATTCGTTGGCTCGTTTGCGCCCCAAAGGGTGGGGAGACGTATTGTTCAGGCATAATAATCCACATCGGTGGACCGGCCCTGTCGCTCCAAGGGGCAGTTGCGGCTGTTCCTGAGACATGGTAGGCTAGATTGTCTCGAATCGGTTGAGGACTATCTTTTGCCTCGGTTCATAGACGGAAATCCAATTTCCAAATACGTGATCTTGCGGTTTTATTTGTAAACCTATATATGGCGACATGATATATGGTACCCATGCCGCATATGATTGATACTTATGATTTGAAGTTGTTTTATACGCTATGCACTTATAATAGTATCAAATGTTCTGTTTTAAACGTATCAAGCATTCTTTGGCTGTTATAAGGGAAAACCCTATCCCCCGGCTTGCGTTGCATTGTGTGATAGGACCTGGGTCTTATAACAGCTTCATTTTTCTTTATTTAGCATTGCGCTGTTTGTTTTATGCACTGGTATTCTTGGGAGGAAACCCGTTCCGTGTTATGCGGCGTGGTCCCTTGATTTACCTAATGATTTAAAATAAAGATTAATAACTGTTTTAGTTCTCACACCAGTCCCATGACTGACCTGGAGTTTATTGTTTTAACCTAAACTCTGGGTGCCCTTATTTTGACACGGGCAGCTAGTAGTTTTGGTTTTGCAGATTTATATTCACAGGATCCTGGTTTACAGCTGGAATGATATCCGGAAAGCTTTGTATCCGTATATCTCCTTCTAGTTGTGCATTGTATTATTTTCCGCTGCTATGTATTTAAACGTAATTTAAATCTCTGATATTTCTGTGTATTATTTATTCATTTATACTCTGTATATTCTTGTAATCTGATGCATTGTTGTTATATACAATGAAATGTTCTTTTATATGCGTTCTGTTGTGGTTTGTTCTCGAACTATCCGACGCTTTCCTTTACGGGGAAGTTACGGGTTTTCACAATTTAGTTGGCTCGTTTACGCCCCATAGGGCGGAGGAACGCATGTTCAGGGTTTAAGTTTAATCCACATCGGTGGACTGGCCCTGAGGATCCAAGGGCCCACCTGAGTCTGGGTCCTGTGGCTCGGGCTAGAGAGTCACGAATCGGTTGAGGACTATCTTTTGCCTCGGTTCATAGACGGAAATCCAATTTCCAAATACGTGACATTTGCGGTTTTAATTGTAGAACTAGTACGGCGACATGATATATGGTACCCATGCCGCCTATGATTGATACTTATGATTTGAAGTTGTTTTTATACACTATGCACTTATAATAGTATCAAATGATTTGTTTTAAACGTATCAAGCATTCTTTGGCTGTTATAAGGGAAAACCCTATCTCCCGGCTTGCGTTGCATTGTGTGATAGGACCTGGGTCTTATAACAGCATCATTTTTCTTTATTTAGCATTGCGCTGTTTGTTTTAGGCACTGGTATTCTTGGGAGGAAACCCGTTCCGTGTTATACGGCGTGGTCCCTTGATTTACCTAACTTTTAAAATAAAGATTAACTGTTTTAGTTCTCACACCAGTCACATGAATGACCTGGAGTTTATTGTTTTAACCTAAACTCTGGGTGCCCCTATTTTGACACGGGCAGCTAGTAGTTTTGGTTTTGCAGATTTATATTCACAGGATCCTGGTTTACAGCTGGAATGATATCCGGAAAGCTTTGTATCCGTATATCTCTTCTAGTTGTGTATTGTATTATTTTCCGCTGCTATGTATTTTAATGTAATTTAAATCTCTGATATTTCTATGTAATGTATATTCGTTTATACTCTGTATATTCTTGTAATCTGATGCATTGTTGTAATACAGTGAAATGTTCTTTTGTATGCGTTCTGTTTTGTCGTGTTCTCAAACGATAGGGCATTTCGAACGGTCTGGCTCGGTTTAGCGACTGGTTCGGACCGAGCGAAATTCCTTCTCGTCACAGTTGGTATCAGAGCTTTGGTTTACAAAGCTCGGAGAACAAGGCACATTAGAACCATATGAAAGAATTCATCAGATATTGGATTAGTAATATCCAATGGGAATGACTCGTTAGAAATAGGATCAGTAGCATCGTAGAACGAGTGTGAAGAGTATATTTTAGAAAATGAAAACAATTTTTGTTTTGAAAATTTAAATCAATCATTCGTATTTGATTATCTATTTATATTGAGTTGGACAGTCCAGTATATAAAGATTTTGCGTATACGTCTGATCCACGTGTATTTGAAATTTTAATATACTGGATAGATATAGAATTACACTCTAGACACCCGGAGATGGTTCTGATGATTGATCGATCATCATCAGAACTTATGTTCGTGTTTCGAAGGTGGGATTTCTATATATTTCCATTAGACTGGTGTGAGAACCAAAACCTATATATATAGCTAGGATACATTGTTGTGATTTGGCACCAAAAGATGATTTTTTGTATATGTATCAAAATTATGAATTTGAAACGTTAAATTCACTAATTGATTGATGTTTGTGTTGATTGTTTATTTGTTTGCTAATTTTGAACTATTATGCCTAATTGAACCAAATATTGAATATTATTGAAATTGGTCGCATTTGCTTGCATATACTTGTACTTACATTGAACAGGTCATAGCAAGGAGGCTAGAGCAGAGAATAAAATTTGTTTGCCCGACAAATAGGTACATGTTTACTACATAATTTACTATTTTGTTTGGGTGATGATGATTTTATGAGCCTATTGGCTAGCCGCTTGGCTTTTTCTTTTTCTTTTTGAGATCTGAATGACCGGGGAAGCTATTTGAAATTCCCCGATGCTCCTATTGCAGGGGAGGTTATGGCGAAATTTTTCGAAAATTTAGGGTGTTAGCCAAATTTTTGAAAATTTGAAAATTCTCAGAAACTGAAAAGTTGGAGAATGGAAGCCAGATCGAACGTAGAGTTGATTAATCAAACCACTTTCGACTTTGTTCCTTTTCGGGGACGAAAAGTTTTAAGTGGGGGTGATTGTAACAACCCGAAAATCTGGGCCAGTTTAAAATTTTTATTTTGGCAATTTTAGCGAATTTTGATTATTTAAAATAGATTATTTTAAATAATATCGACGAGAAATTTATTTTGAATGGAATTAGAATGTATATATTATATACGTCGTCGTTAGAATATAAATATTTATATATAATTATAAATAGAATTGAATAATGGCGCGGTAGTTCGATAATTCGATTTCAAACTTCAATTGAATGTACCGGGTGCAAAACAATCCGGATTTTAGTGAAACCAAAAATAATAGGATCTAATTGATAATATCTTTCCAACGAATCCGGGAAATCGAGATTTCATAGCGGAAATCAAAAGATATGTCCAGTTGAAAATTCTGAATAGTCGCTATGGAATTCAGGCCCTTAAAAATGGATATTTTGCAAACGACCTTGGATTTCGATGAAACCAGTTTTGTTGGGTCCGTGGTGTCAAATTATTGCTAGGGTTCAAATTTCATAATTTTTAGAATCAATATGTGAGCGTGGCAAAGGAAAATGCGTTTGACCGGTTTCAGTTGATTTTAATCGACTGGAAAATGGCCATTTTATAAACGGTCTCAGAATTCGACGAAACTAGCTTTGTTAGGACCATATCGTCAATACGAAGCTAAAAAATATTTTTCAGGAATTTTTAAAGTTCGTATGTGACCCCGGTAATTTGAAATGTACGTTTAAAATTCAATATAGTGATTTAAATGTAAATTAAACAGAAACTGATCGAAACAGTCGAATCAGCTTGCGATACATATCCCATTGTGTTCGGAATGGGGGTAAAACGTTAGGGATGACAGGCGGTGGACCTCGTTTCGAGGTCGTATGGAAAAGTACCTTTTTTGAAATTAAAATAATAAAAAAAATAAAAAAAAATAAAACCCTTTCTCCCTTTATCTTTCTGCCCCCCCCCCCCCCCCGTTCGATTTCATTTCTCAGAAAAAAAAAGGAAAAAAAAAAAAACGAACGACGCTCGCCATCACCTCCCCAGGCGTCGCCGCCGCCGGAAGTACCCCCCCTCGGATCGACAGCCGCCTCCCCTCCTTCCCCTTCTCCTCTCCACCTCCTCCAACCTCCAACCGCACGACGCCCTCCTCTTCTTCTTCTCCACCTTAAACCACCGCCCTTCGCCATCTCGAGCGCCTCTGGCCACCGCCCTCCGACGCAGAAGTCTGCCGCCGACCCCCACTACCCTGCTGCCGCCACCAGCACAGTCCCCCCCCCCCCTCTGTAAGTTTTTTTTTTGTTGTTTTGTTATTTTATTTTTAAAGTAATTCAAAACTGATTTTTAAAAAGCAATTTAAAACTGATTTTAAAAAGCAATTTAAAACTGATTTTAAAAAGCAATTTAATTTAAAACTGATTTTAAAGAGTAATTTAAAACTAATTTTAAAAAGAATTTAAAATAGAAAAGGTTTGAACTTTAAAATGGAAAAGATCATATTTTTAAAATAGAAAAGACGAAATTTTTATTATAAAGATATGATTTTGAAAATAAAGGTATGGTCTTTATATGTAGAATTAAATTTTAAAAATTAGATTTTTATTCATATAAATGGCCGATAAAAATTTGATCTTTATTGTTTGAATGGTAACGAAAAGATTAGATTTTTGAATCAAGGAAGATTTAATTTTTAATATAGAAAGACAAAATTTTTATCGGTAGAAAGACGGGATCTTTATCTAATCAAGTTAGAATTTTTACATTAGAAAAGATGGAATTTTTACATCAGAATAGATAGAACTTCGAAATAAAAATATGATTTTTATATATTGAATAATATACTAAAAATTCGATTTTTATATATTGAATAGCGAAGTAAAAATTCGATTTTTACATATGTAGTGGCTGCAGCAACGAAGATGCGATAGCGATGAAGATTTCTATCAAAGAAGTGCCGTGGAGCTAGGATAGCTATCTGTGAGAATTTCTCACCTTTCAATTTCTTTTCTAGTTATGAATATATACTAGGATGCAGACGGTGCTTAGTAGCACCCGACACAATCGTCCACAGACCATGGACTTGTTTGTTTGGTTGCATAGATTAGTTATATGATTTGATTTGAATTTGGTTGTTTGGTGATTTTGATTGATGTGTGAATGGCGTGGGCCTTCACTAGACCGGGGATAAGGCTAGGCCTTGTCCCGTTTTTAGTATCGTGCCGTTATGCTGCCGAAATTTTCTAAAATATGTTAGAAAATAAAAATATCATTTTATTGTGTAAATGAATAATAGAAATTCATATGTTGGAATAAAATGTTTTATCGTTAAAAATATAATTTTTAACGTGAATATGATTATAGTGAAAGTGAATAAAATAAAATATTCATTTACAAACCGGACGGTTTGTTTATGTACACCTATTTGAAGGATATTGATTGGGTTGATAAATTTTACACATCGCCCAACAGCACAAATAAAATATGTGTTTGTATTGTTTGAAACCCCACACGGGTGTTGGGATGAAATTTGAAGTTCACTCATCCTGATTGATTGAATATGTCGATCGATTGATTGATAGGCTGTTATAAGCGTTAGATATCTATATTTGATGCTTATACAGTGTAGTGCACTTTGGTTGATGGTTGATTATTTTTCAATGCTATTATACATGTGTTGTATGAAAATCCATATAATTAACTTTATATGGTAATTGATTGGGCCTCATTCCAATTTGAAAAATAAAGGATATTATAAAATAAAGGTTCATGTGTTGACAGTACTCATCCATTGAGATTGGTCATGTGTTGAACGAAATATTTTAGTAATAAAATTTACATCTTTATCAATATAAAATAAAGGTTCATGTGTTGACAGTACTCATCCATTGAGATTGGTCATGTGTTGAACGAAATATTTTGATAATAACAACTATTTTGAAAAAGAAATATTTGAAATAGAATATTAGAAAATAGAAATTTATGAAGCCGTGTTGATTAGATTGACGCCATTTTGACGTAAACGATTTACATCGATTCTATTCATTTTGAAATGAATTGAATATAAAACGATTTTGAAATGAATTGAATATAAAACGATTTCGAAATGAATTGAATTGAAAACGATTTTGAAATGAATTGAATTTAAAACGATTTCGAAATGAATTGAATTGAAAACGAATTCAAATGGAATTGAAAGCGAATTGAAATGAATTCAAATTGAATTGAAATTTGAATTGAATAGAAATGAATTTTAAAACGAATTTATAAAGAAGAATTCAATTTTGATTTGAATTGAAATGGAAGTTGAAATTGCTTTTGAAACGAATTTTAAAACTATTTATATAATTCGTTTTAAATAGAAATCGACGAAATATATATTATATATATTATATATATAATATAATGGCCTGAATAGAACGCGCCGCGCCGCGGCAGCTCGCGAATTACGACCATTGATTTCAAACGGACATTACGGGAGATCCGACCGTCGGATTCTCCTAAAACCGGAACCGTTGGGTTCGTATCGAAAAGAGCTTTCTAACGAATATTAGAAATTAGAAATCTAATGGTTGGATTTGGAATTATGTCCAAATCAAATTAGAAAAAGGAGGCTGTAAGTGCAGTTCGATGGCCGTTGATGGAAATCGACTGTACGGGCCTTGATAAAATTATTGAAAATAGTAATAATTTGTGTAAAATCATAAGAAATGATTTGTGAAGATTTGGGATGAAAAACTCCATATTTGAAAAGATAAAAATAGATTTTTATCGAAATGAACTGGTTTTGAACTAGAAAGATAATTCTATTTATTTTTAAATAAATAAATTGAATTTGAAAAGGGTTTTAAAAATAACCAGAATTTCCAATGATTGCATTGGAGTGGATTTGAATCGAAATTGTCTTCGGAATATTTCGATGTTGGAATTCATGACTATACAGATGTTGTTATGGAAATTTGAAAGATATATATTTATATCGTTATTTCCAATACGACATTTGTTAATCGTAGAATTTGATATTGAATATAAGCCGATATATTTTCTATTCAGAGCCTTATATTGAATATCAAATGTGATTTGGGTTTGTCGTGAATGGTGTCTTCAGTAACACTGTTCTTGAACCCAGTTGAGAAAAGATTAAATCTTTTTATTTAGATTTAATGAAGTTTACCAATTAAATGATATGGAATTGGAATTGAATTGGTATTGATTTTTGGGTTTATCGTGAACAGTGTTTTAAATAACACTTGTTCTTTAACCCGATAATTAATGGAATGATTTTTGGGTTTATCGTGAACAGTGTTTTAAATAACACTTGTTCTTTAACCCGATAATTAATGGAATGTGATTTTGGGTTTATCGTGAACCATGTTTTAAATGACACTGATTCTTTAACCCAGTTAACGATTAAAACTAAGTGGAGTTTTAATGAATCTTTAATTAGATTGAAATAATCGAGAATGGAGTATCACCAGTTTTGCTCCAGGCGATAGTTAAATCTTTAATTAGATTTGAACGTGAAATGGTAATTGAATTTACCGATAACACTGTGGTGTTAGATATGAAGTATTACCAGTTTTACTTCATGGGATAAATAGGTTGGGATTGGGAAATTAAAACAAATGATTACTTCAGTAAGTTTCGTTAATCCCGGCTAGTTGAATCGAAATTCAAAAGAATAGAATAAAGAATAAATTCAAGGAATTTATCTTGGATAAAATTAATGGGGACCTTTCCCTATGAACGTGAAATTTAGAAACTAACTGTCGGTTAGCCAAGCAGAATGGTTTTCTGGATATTGATCTGATGTTGGTTTCGGCCTTCGGGGTTAATATTTGGGAAATTATTCTCTTGATTAATTTACGGTTAGTGACTGATGAATTGGAATGAGGCGTATGTTGTGTTTGTCTAACACTTATTCAAAATATACGCGAGTTATTCGTAAAGACCGGGTTTATCCCATTCTGAATAACTGATACGACGATAAGTCGAAGATGAAGACGATGGTCGAAGACCGGAGGTCTTCACGTCGTTTGGGTAATTACTGATGATCTTGATTGGGCTGTACACCCAAGAAGATGGAAACAGTTGGTGATCGTCCAGACGTACTTGGAGATCAATGGATATGCGGGGTACTAGGTGCCTCCGGTTTCGTTCAGCCCCAGAACGGACTTGTAAATGGACTGTGTGTCTGACATTGGATTTTAGTCTGTGTGTTTGATTTCTATTAAATATATATCTGTTTGGCGGCGGAGAATTTATTCTCTTGCTTAACGCCCTTCTCTGAGACGTACGAGCTCAGGGGTTATATATTGATGGATATCAAACGCATGAAGTGAATTGCCTGTGTGGCATGCCTAAGTGGCAATTGATCGAGGCTTCTGTTGAAAAGCAAAGTCTTGTGGTGACGATCAAAGCAAGGTCTTTGTGGCGTAGCTTTGTGTAACGTTTACTTCGCGTGTTTCACACCCGGAATGAACCAAAAACGGGAGAGGACGTCAGGGAGGGCATGCGTTTCTTTCTAGCTAGAAGTGGCGTCAGTGGTTTTACACGCCCTGACGAGTATGACTTATGTGGTTGTTGCTGTTGCGAGGCGCCTCGGATTGATCGGTCGTTCTCGAACCGATGGAGTCATTTAGTTGGCTCGTTTACGCCCCATAGGGCGGAGGAACGCATGTTCAGGGTTTAAGTTTAATCCACATCGGTGGACTGGCCCTGAGGATCCAAGGGCCCACCTGAGTCTGGGTCCTGTGGCTCGGGCTAGAGAGTCACGAATCGGTTGAGGACTATCTTTTGCCTCGGTTCATAGACGGAAATCCAATTTCCAAATACGTGACATTTGCGGTTTTAATTGTAGAACTAGTTCGGCGACATGATATATGGTACCCATGCCGCCTATGATTGATACTTATGATTTGAAGTTGTTTTTATACACTATGCACTTATAATAGTATCAAATGATTTGTTTTAAACGTATCAAGCATTCTTTGGCTGTTATAAGGGAAAACCCTATCCCCCGGCTTGCGTTGCATTGTGTGATAGGACCTGGGTCTTATAACAGCTTCATTTTTCTTTATTTAGCATTGCGCTGTTTGTTTTATGCACTGGTATTCTTGGGAGGAAACCCGTTCCGTGTTATACGGCGTGGTCCCTTGATTTACCTAACTTTTAAAATAAAGATTAACTGTTTTAGTTCTCACACCAGTCACATGACTGACCTGGAGTTTATTGTTTTAACCTAAACTCTGGGTGCCCCTATTTTGACATGGGCAGCTAGTAGTTTTGGTTTTGCAGATTTATATTCACAGGATCCTGGTTTACAGCTGGAATGATATCCGGAAAGCTTTGTATCCGTATATCTCTTCTAGTTGTGTATTGTATTATTTTCCGCTGCTATGTATTTTAATGTAATTTAAATCTCTGATATTTCTGTGTAATGTATATTCGTTTATACTCTGTATATTCTTGTAATCTGATGCATTGTTGTAATACAGTGAAATGTTCTTCTGTATGCGTTCTGTTTTGTCGTGTTCTCAAACGATAGGGCATTTCAAACGGTCTGGGTCGGTTTAGCGACTGGTTCGGACCGAGCGAAATTCCTTCTCGTCACAATATTCCAATCAAAGTTTAATCTTTTTTTTTATAAGCAACAAAACTGTGAATTTTCACGTTTGCATATTTTCATTTATAACCTACACATTATTTTCAATCAATAAAATAATAAATGTCATTAAAGTTTCTACGTGACGTTAAAAAGAATATATATTTTTTGTTGTAAAACATTTCATGTTTCTACATGACATTAAAAAGTTAGACTTTTAGCATTAAACAAAATATGTTCATTCACATTAAAAAGAATAACTTTTTAATGTAAATCATTTTTATATTCTTACATTTAAATAAAGGCTAACTTTTATTTTAAAACTTTTTTTTTGACATAACTTCATACAAAATAAATTTTTATTTGTGATTATTTAAGATAAATAATTTTAAATATCAGAAACTTGTTAAAATAACTTAAAGTAAAATTTTAAATTTACCGCAAAATTCAGGGTTGTTACAAGCCCCTTGCCGTGGACTTTCCCCAGCGCCACCGCTGTGCCCCACGCCAAACCCCCCTCCCCTTCCGACCACCGCCAAAAACCACGTGGACTCCCCCGGCCTCCCTCCTTCGTATGACAGTAAGTGTTTTCTTTTAATTTATTTTAAAAAACTGATTTTAATTTAATTTAAAAACAAATTTTAATTTATTTTAAAAACTGATTTTAGTTTATTTTAAAAACTGATTTTAGTTTATTTAAAAACTGATTTTGGCTAAGTTTAAAAACTGATTTTTTTTGTTTAGTTTAATACTGAAAAAGATTTGATTTTTATCGCTTGAAAGTTGTGATTTTTATAAAGCAAACGAAGGGATAAATTTATGATTTTTTTATCTATGTGAAGAAGCAATAAAAATGTGATTTTTATCATATGAGAAGTGAAATAAAAATAATATGATTTTTATATTATAGGGAGAATAAAAAATATAATTTTTATATTATAGGAATAATAAAAAGATGATTTCTATATTATATACATAATAAAAATCTAATCTTTATATATGTAGCGACAGGATAAAAATACGATTTTTATATATGAAGTGACAATATAAAAATGTGATTTTTATCATATATTTAGCAAAGTAAAAATATATGAAGTAAGAAGAATAAAAATATGATTTTTATTTATTGGAATGAAGCAATAAAAATATAATTTTTATTATTAACAGCGTGGTAAGGATTGCATTGGAATTTCAAACAAATCCAAACAGTTCAGAAGTAAAACACGGCGGATGTAACAACCCGAAAATGCGAGCCAGTTTAAAAATTTTATTTTGGCAATTTTGCGAATTTTGAATATTTAAAATAGGTTATTTTATATAATAACGACGAGAAATTTATTTTGAATAGAATTAGAACGTATATATTATATATGTCGTTGTTAGAATATAAATAATTATATATAATTATAAAGAGAATTGAAAATGGCGCGGTAGTTCGATAATTCGATTTCAAACTTCAATTGAACATACCGAGTGCAAAATAAACCGGATTTTAGCAAAACCAATAATATTTGAATCTAATTGAGAATATCTTTCCAAGGAATCCAAAAAATTGAGATTTCATAGCGGGGATCAAAAGATATGTCCAGTTGAAAATTCTGAATAGTCGCTATGGAATTCAGACCCTTAAAAATAGCCATTTTGCAAACGACCTTGGATTTCGACGAAATCACTTTTGTTCGCTCCGTAATGTCAAATTATTGTTAGGTTTCAAATTTCATAATTTTTCGAATCAGTATGTGAGCGTGGCAAAGGAAAACGCGTTTGACCAGTTTCAGTTGATTTTAATCGACTGGAAAATGGCCGTTTTTCCAATGGTCTCAGAATTCGATGAAACTAGTTTTGTTAGACCGTATTGTCAATACGATGCTAGGAAATATTTTTCTGGAATTTTTCGAGTTAGTATGTGACCCCGGTAAATTGAAATGCGCGTTCAAAATCAATATAGAGAGTTATATGTTGATTTTGAAGAAAACTAAGTGTAACGATCGAATCATCCTACGATACATATCCCATTGTGTTTGGAATGAGGGTAATACGCTATGGACGACAGGCGGTGGGCCTCGTTTCGAGGTAAAAATAAAAGTCAACTTTTTTTGAAATAAAATAATATGAAAAAATTAAAACTTCCTCTCTCTCTCTCTCCCTATTATCACTCAGCCCCCCTATTCGAAATCATTTCAACAGATAAAAAAAGAAAAAGAAAAGAAAAGAGGAAGCGCCTCCGACTGGAGGAGCTCGAAGCCGCTCCCCCTGTTAGAGCCGCCACCTTCACCTTCTTCTTCTCCCTCCCGGTCGCGCGCCACTCTGCCCATCCCCTTCTGCTTCCTCCGCCTTCTTTTCTCCTTCCTCCCTCCACCTTTAAACCACCGCGCCACCCTCTCTTCTCCGATGGTCGACTGCTCCTCCCCCATCGTGGCCAGACCCCACCAGAAACCCCCCCTCCGTCCTCAGCTTCTCTCTCCTTCCCCCTTTCTTCAATCCACCGCCCACCACTGACTGACCGCCGGTCATAGCAGCTCCAACGCCCCTCCCTTTTCCTGACTCGCAAGCCCCAAATCCCCTCCCCAAGACCTGTAAGTTTTTTTATTTATTTACTTTATTTTTATTTATTTTTATTTATGTGGTGTAACTAAAATAATATTTTCAACTAAAATAACCTTGTCGTAAAGGTTTTCGATCTATATGTATAAGCATAGAAGTTATTTTCAGTTTTAAAATTACAAAAATTGGATTTTTACTTAGGGGAAGTATTAAAAATATGATCTTTATAAAGTAGCAATATAAAAACATAATCTTTAAATGGTTATGATAATAAAAATTCAATCTTTATATTTGAAAGGCGAAATCTTTATATTTGAAAGAGCGAAATCTTTATATTTGAAAAGGCGAAATCTTTATATGTGAAAAGGCGAAATCTTTATATAGAGAGGAGCGTTATAAAAATATAATCTTTATTATGTGAACACCGGTGTAAAAATAGATTTTTTATCTATATAGTAGAGGTGTAAAAATAGAATTTTTATCTATACAGTAACGATGTAAAAATAGAATTTTTATCTATATAGTAACGATGTAAAAATAGAATTTTTATCTATATAGTAACGATGTAAAAATTGAATTTTTATCTATATAGTAGCGATGTAAAATTAGAATTTTTATTCATATAGCGTGATTATAAAAATGTGATTTTTGTATACATAGCAACAATATAAAAATGTGATTTTTATATATGTCGTGGCTACGGGCAACGAAAGTGACAAATGGTGAGAACAGTGATGATTTCCTACAATAGAAGTTTCGTGGAGTTAGGTTAGCTTTGGTGAGAACTTCTCACTCTAAATTTCTTTTTCTAGTTATATATATATACTAGGATGCAGACGGTGCTTACCAGCACCCGACACCCGTCATCCACAGACCATGAATGGCTTGTTTGTTTGATTGATGTGTTGTGAAAATTGTTTTTGATGTTGATGTGAAATCGATAATAAATTATAGATGGTTGAAATAAATTAATTATCGTTAAAAATATAAATTTTAACGTGAATATGAATATAGTGAATGTGAGTAAATAAATATTTATGAACAAATCGGCCAATTTGTTTATATACACTAATTTAACTGATATTGATTGGGATGATAAATTTTACACATCGCCCAACTGCAAAAATAAAAATCTGCGTTTGTTGATTTGAAACCCCACACGGGTGTTGGGATGATATCTGAGTGCACTAATCCCAATTATTTAATGGTATGTCGATCGATTGGTCGACAGGCTGTGTAAGCGTAAATTATTTATATTGTATGCTTATGCAGTTGTGTGGTGCACTTTGGATGATGGTTGATGGTTTATCGTTGCTATTATTTACATGTGTTGTATGGAACCCATATAATTAACATTATATGGTAATTGATTGGGCCTCATTACAATCGGTGAAATAATGAATGTTATAAAAGAAAATTCATGTGTTGAATATAAAAATAGTCATGTGTCGACGATGTTCTTGTGTTGAAACTATTTATGTGTTGATTAAAATATTTTAAATATAACAAAACATACATCTTTATCATATTTAAGATTAGACACTACCTCACGGTGGAGTCTGATTTAAAAATCAAACGATAGATACCATAATTTTATAAAATATATTGCATAACAAAAATAGTCTTGTGTTGACAGTACTCATGTGTTGAGATTAGTCATGTGTTGAAAGAAATATAGATTCATGTGTTGAATAGAATAAATATTCATTTGTTGAATAGAATAACGAATTTCTTGAAATATATAAAGTCGTGTTGATTAGAGTTGCGCTATTTTGACGTGAATGATATTTATATCGATTATATTCGTTTTTATAATAAATATAGAAAAGAAGTGATTTCAAAATATAACATTTTGAAAATATTATCATTGATATAGTAATGATAGGAAATATCCAATTTTGATTTGAAATTGAATATAGAGTTGAAATGGTTTTGAAAACGAATTTAAAACAATTTATAAAATACGTTTTAAAAGGAAATCGACGAAATATATAATATATATAATATATATATATATATATATTATAATGGCCTGAATAGAATGCGCCGCGCCGCGGCAGTTCACGAATTTCGACCATTGACTTCGAATTGACGTTGCGGGAGATCCAACCGTCGGATTCTCCTAAAACCAGAACCGTTATGTTCGAATCGAAAAGAGCTTTCCAATAAATATTAAAAACTTGAAATCTAATTGTTGGATTTGAAATTATGTCCAAATCAAATTTGGAAAAGGTCGCTGTAAGTGCAGTTCGATGGCCGTTGATGGAAATCGATTGTACGGACCTTGATAAAATTATTAAAAATAGTAATAATTTGTGAAAAATCATAATATGTGAATTGTAAGGAACTGGGATGAAAAATTCCACATTTGAAGAGATAAAAATAGATTTTTATTGAAATGAACAAGTTTTGAACTAGAATTAAAATCAATTTATTTTTGAAATGAATAAATTGAATTTGAAAGTGATTTTAAAAATAATCAATATTCCCAGTACGTGAATTGGACTGGAGTTGAATCAAAATTATCTCCGGAATATTTCGATGTTGGATTTCGTGACTATACAGATATTGTTATGGGAATTTGAAAGATATATTTTATATCGTTATTTCCAATACGATATTTGTTGGTTTCAAGATTTGATATTGAATATAAGCCGGTATATTTTCTATTCAGAGCCTTGTATTTAATATCAAATGTGATTAGGGTTTGTCGTGAATGGTGTCTTCATTAACACTGTTATTAAGCCCAATAGGGAGAAAGATTAAATCTTTCTATTTAGATTTAATGAAGTGTATCAATTAAATAATATTCAATTGAATTTGAATTTGAATTAGTTTTTGGGCTTATCGTGAGCGGTTTTTTGAACAACACCTATTCTTTAATCTGATTAACAATAGAATGTGATTTGGGTTTATCGTGAATCGTGTTTTAGATGACATTGGTTCTTTAACCCAGTTAAAGGCAGGATATTGATTTTTGAAAAGATTAAAACTAAGTGGAGTTTTAATGAATCTTTAATTAGATTGAAATGGGACTTGATAATTTAAATTATCAAATCTGAAATGTGATTGAGAATGGAGTACCCCCAGTTTTGCTCTAAAGCGATAGTTAAAACTTTAATTAGATTTAAATGTGAAATGGTCTTTAATTTTACTGATAACACTGTGGTGTTAAGTATGGAGTATTACCAGTTTTTCTCCATGGGATAAATAGGTTGGGATTGGGAAATAAAACAAATAATTACTTCGTTGTGGTTCGCTAATCCCGACTAGTTTGAATTGATATTCAAAGGAGATTAAAGAATAAATTTGAAGAATTTATCTTTGATAAAGTTAATGGGAAATTTTCCCAAAGTATAAGAATATTTGAATAAAAGAATATTCTGAATTGGAATGAGGCGTATGTTGTGTTTGTGTAACACTTGTTTATTATATACGCGAGTTATTCAGAAAGACCGTTTTATCCCATTCTGAATAACTGATTCGACGTGGTGTCGAAGATGAAGACGGTGGTTGAAGACCGGATATGCGGGGTACTAGGTGCCTCCGGTTTCGTTCAAACCCAGAAAGAACTTGTAAATGGACTGTGTGTCTGACATTGGATTTTATTTTGTGTGGTTGATTTCTATTAAATATATATCTGTTTGGCGGCGGAGAATTTATTCTCCTACTTAACGCCCTTCTCTGAGACGTACGAGCTCAAAGGTTATATATTGATGGATATCAAACGCATGGAGTGAATTGCCTCTGTGGCATGCCTAAGAGGTAATATGATCAAGGCTTATGTTGAAAAGCAGAGTCTTGTGGTGGATGATCAAAGCACGGCCTGTGTGGCATAGCTTTGTGTAACATTGATTCGCGAGCCTCACACTTCAGTTGTGAACCAAAAACGGGAGAAGGATCAAGGGAGGGCATGCGTTTCCTTCTAGCTAGAAGTGGCGTCAGTGGTTTTACACGCCCTGACGAGTTTGACTTATGTGGTTGTTGATGTTGCGTGGCGCCTCAGATATATCGGTCGATCCAGGACCGATGGAGTCATTGGACTCATTGACACCCCAAAGGGTGGGGAAACGCAGTGTTCAGGAATTTTAATCCACAACGGTGGACCGGCCCTGTGGCTCCTAAGGGTCACTCGAGCTCTGATCCTGATACACGGGCTAGAGCGTCTCGAATCGGTAGAGGACTATCTTTTGCCTTGGTTCACAGATGGAAACCCAATTTCCAAATACGTGACTTTGCGATTTTGATTGTATAACCTATATATGGCGACATAGTGGTATGGGGCATTCATGCCGCCTATGATAGATACTTATGATTTGAAATTGATTTCTCCACTTATAGTAATAATAAAAGATTTGTTTTAACGTATCAAGCATTCTTTGGCTGTTATAAGGTAAAACCCCATCCTCTGGTTTGTGTTGCATTGTGTGATGGTACATGGGTCTTATAATAGCTTCATTTTTCTTTATTTAGCATCACGCTGTTGTTTTATGCACTGGTGTTCTTGGGAGGAAACCCGTTCCGTGTTATACGGCGTGGTCCCTTGATTTACCAAACTTTAAAATAAAGATTAATAACTGTTTTAGTTCTCGCACCAGTCCCATGACTGATCTGGAGTTTATTGTTTTAACCTAAACTCTGGGTGCACTTATTTTGACACGGGCAGCTAGTAGTTTTGGTTTTGCAGATTTATATTCGCAGGATCCTGGTTTACAGCTGGAACGATACCCGGGAAGCTTTGTATCCGTATATCTCCTTCAGTTGTATTTTGTATTATTTTCCACTGCTTTGTAATTTATTGTAATCTCTAATATTTATCGAATGTAATTTATTCATTTATACTCTATATATTCTTGTATCTGATGGAATTGTGGAAATAACAATGAAATGTTCTTCCATCTGCGTTCTATTTTGTCTTGTCCTCAACGCAATCCGTGCTTTCCTTACCGGGGAAGTTCGGGTCGTGCCAGTTTGGTATCAGAGCTTTGGTTTATAAAGCTCAGAGAACAAGGCACATTAGAACCATACGAAAGAATTCATCAGATATTGGATTAGTTATATCCAATGGGAATGACTCGTTAGAGATGGGATCAGTAGTATCCTAGAACGAGTGTGAAGAGTAGAATTTTGAAAGTGAAAACAAATTTTGTTTTGATCAATTATTCGTATTTGATTATTTATTTATATTGATTTGGACAGTCCAGTATATAAAGATTTTGCGTATACGTCTGATCCACATGTATTTGAAATTTTAATATACTGGATAGATAAAGAATTACACTCTAGTCGCCCGAAGATGGTACTGATGATTGTCATGACATCATCAGTATTTATGTTCGAGTGACGAAAGTAGGCTTTCTATATATTTCCTATTGACTGGTGTGAGAACGAAAATTTGATAGGGCCTATTGTTGTGATTTGGCATCAAAAATCTGATTTTTTACTATATATCAAAGTTATGAATTTTAAAAGCTAATCAACTAATTGATTGATGGTTGTGTTGTTTGATTATAGTTTGATTAATTAAAATGTTGAACCATTTAGTCAAATTGTACCAAAAAGTGAACTGTATTGAAATTTGGTCGCATTTCCTTGCATATACATGTACTTACATTGAACAGGTCATAGTAAAGAGGCTAGAGCAGAAGAATAAAATTGTTTGCCCGACAAATAGGTACATGTTTACCATAATTTACTGTTTTGTTTCGGTGATGATGATTTTATGAGCCGATTCGCTAGCCGCTTGGCCTTTTCTTTTTCTTTTTCAGATCAGAGGGCCCGTATGGCAATTTCGGGATTTTCCCTGTGCTCCAGGTGTAGGGGAGGTTATGGCGAAATTTTTCAAAAAATTACGGTGTTAGCCAAATTTTTGAAAAATTTGATAAGTTTTTAGAAACCGAAAATTGAAGAACTTAAGGCCGTAATCAAAAATATGGAAGTTGAGTTGATTGTTAAACAACTTTCGGCTTCGTTCCTTTTCGGGGACGAAATGTTTTAACTGGGGGAGAATGTAACAACCCGAAAATGCGAGCCAGTTTAAAATTTTTATTTTGGCAATTTTAGCGAATTTTGAATATTTAAAATAGGTTATTTTAAATAATAACGACGAGAAATTTATTTTGAATGGAATTAGGACGTATATATTATATACATCGTCGTTAGAATATAAATAATTATATATAATTATAAATAGAATTGAAAACAGTGCGGTAGTTCCATAATTCGATTTCAAACTTCAATTGAACATACCGGGTGCAAAATAAACCGGATTTTAGCAAAACCAGAAATATTTGAATCTAATTGAGAATATCTTTCCAACGAATCCAAAAAATTGAGATTTCATAGCGGGGATCAAAAGTTATGTCCAGTTGAAAATTTTGAATAGTCGCTATGGAATTCAGGCCCTTAAAAATAGCCATTTTGCAAACGACCTCGGATTTCGACGAAACCACTTTTGTTGGGTCCGTGATGTCAAATTATTGTTAGGTTTCAAATTTCATAATTTTTCGAATCAGTATGTGAGCGTGGCAAAGGAAAACGCGTTTGACCAGTTTTAGTTGATTTTAATCGACTGGAAAATGGCCATTTTTCCAACGGTTTCAGAATTCGACGAAACTAGTTTTGTTAGGACCGTATTGTCAATACGAAGCTAGGGAATATTTTTATGGAATTTTTCGAGTTAGTATGTGACCCCGGTAAATTGAAATGCGCGTTCAAAATCAATATATAGAGTTATATGTTGATTTTGACAAAAACTGATTGTAACGATCGAATCAGCCTACGATACATATCCCATTGTGTTCGGAATGAGGGTAATACACTATGGACGATAGGCAGTGGGCCTCGTTTCGAGGTCGTTATTAAAGTCAACTTTTTTTGAAATAAAATAATATAAAAAAAATTAAAACTTCCTCTCTCTCTCTCTCCCTCCCTATTATCACTCAGCCCCCCCATTCGAAATAGTTTCAACAGATAAAAAAAGAAAAAATAAAGAAAAGAGGAAGCGCCTCCGACTGGAGGAGCTCGACGCCCCTCCCTCCCCCCCCCCCCCCATCAGAGCCGCCGCCTCCACCTTCTTCTTTTCCCTCCCGGTCGCGCGCCACTCCGCCCATCCCCTTCTTCTTCCTCCACCTTCTTTCCTCCTTCCTCCCTCCACCTTTAAACCACTGCGCCACCCTCTCTTCTCAGATGGTCGACTGCTCCTCCCCCATCGTGGACAGACCCCGCCAGAAACCCTCCGTCCTCAGCTTCCCTCTCCTTCCCCCTTTCTTCAATCCACCGCCCCACCACTGACTGACCGCCGGTCATAGCAGCTCCGACGCCCCTCCCTTTTCCTGACTCGCACAGCCACAAACCCCCTCCCCAAGCCGCTGTAAGTTTTTGTATTTATTTACTTTGTTTTTATTTATTTTTATTTATGTGGTGTAACTAAAAATAATATTTTCAACTGAAATAACCTTGTCATAAAGGTATTCGATCTATATGTATAAGCATTGAAGTTATTTTCAGTTTTAGAATTACAAAAATTGGATTTTTACTTAGGGGAAATATTAAAAATATGATCTTTATAAAGTAGCAATATAAAAATATAATCTTTATATGGTTATGATAATAAAAATTCAATCTTTATATTTGAAAAGGCGAAATCTTTATATTTGAAAAGGCGAAATCTTTATATGTGAAAAGGCGAAATCTTTATATAGAGCGTTATAAAATTATAATGTTTATTATGTGAACACCGGTGTAAAAATAGAATTTTTATCTATATAGTAGCGGTGTAAAAATAGAATTTTTATCTATATAGTAACGATGTAAAAATAGAATTTTTATCTACATAGTAACGATGTAAAAATAGAATTTTTATCTATATAGTAGCGATGTAAAAATAGAATTTTTATTCATATAGTCTGATTATAAAAATGTGATTTTTATATACATAGCAACAATATAAAAATGCGGATTTTATATATGTAGTGGCTATGGGCAACGAAAGTGACAAAAGGCGAGAACGGTGATGATTTCCTACAATAGAAGTGTTGTGGAGTTGGGTTTGCTTTGGTGAGAACTTCTCACTCTAAATTTCTTTTTCTAGTTATATATATATATATACCAGGATGCAGACGGTGCTTAGCAGCACCCGACACCCATCATCCAAAGACAATGGATGGCTTGTTTGTTTGATTGATGTGTTGTGAAAATTGTTTGTGATGTTGACGTGAAATCGATAATAAATTGTAGATGGTTGAAAAAAATTAATTATTGTTAAAAATATAATTTTTTACGTGAATATGAATATAGTGAATGTGAGTAAATAAATATTTATAAACTAATCAGCCGATTTGTTTATATACACTAATTTTACTGATATTGATTGGGATGATAAATTTTACATATCGCCCAACTGCACAAATAAAAATCTGAGTTTGTTGATTTGAAACCCCACACGGGTGTTGGGATGATATTTGAGTACATTAATCCCAATTATTTAATGGTATGTCGATCGATTAGTCGTCAGGTTGTGTAAGCGTTAATTATTTATACTGAATGCTTATGCAGTTGTGTGGTTCACTTTGTACGATGGTTGATGGTTTATTATTGCTATTATATACATGTGTTGTATGGAACCCACATAATTAACGTTATATGGTAATTGATTGGGCCTCATTCCAATCGGGGAAATAATGAATATTATAAAAGAAAATTCATGTGTTGAATATAAAAATAGTCATGTGTTGACGATGTTCATGTGTTGTAACTATTTATGTGTTGAGTAAAATATTTTAAATATAACAAAACTTACATCTTTATCATATTTAAGATTAGACACTACCTCACGGTGGAGTCTGATTTAAAAATCAAACGATAGATACCATAATTTTATAAAATATATTGCATAACAAAAATAGTCGTGTGTTGACAGTACTCATGTGTTGAGATTAGTCGTGTGTTGAAAGAAATATAGATTCATGTGTTGAATAGAATAAATATCCATTTGTTGAATAGAATAACAAATTTATTGAAATATGTAAAGCCGTGTTGATTAGAGTTGTACTATTTTGACGTGAACGATATTTATATCGGTTATATTTGTTTTTATAATAAATATAGAAAAGAAGTGATTTCAAAATATAACGTTTTGAAAATATTATCATTGATATAGTAATGATAGGAAATATCCAATTTTGATTTGAAATTGAATATAGAGTTGAAATGGTTTTGAAAACGAATTTAAAACGATATATAAAATACGTTATAAAAGGAAATTGATGAAATATATATATATATATTATATATATAATGGCCTGAATAGAACGCGCCGCGCCGCGGCAGTTCGCGAATTTCGAATATTGACTTCGAATTGACGTTGCGGGAGATGCGACCGTCGGATTCTCCTAAAACTAGAACCATTGGGTTCATATCGAAAAGTGATTTCCAATAAATATTAGAAATTTGAAATCTAATGGTTGGATTTGAAATTATGTCCAAATCAAATTTGGAAAAGGTCGTTGTAAGTGCAGTTCGATGGCCGTTGATGGAAATCGACTGTACGGACCTTGATAAAATTATTAAAAATAGTAATAATTTGTGTAAAATCATAATATGTGAATTGTAAGGAACTGGGATGAAAAATTTCACATTTGAGGAGATAAAAATAGATTTTTATCGAAATGAACTAGTTTTGAACTAGAATTAAAATCAATTTATTTTTGAAATAAATAAATTGAATTCGAAAGTGATTTTAAAAATAATCAATATTCCCAATACGTGAATTGGACTTGAGTTGAATCGAAATAATCCTCGGAATATTTCGATGTTGGATTTCGTGACTATACATATATTGTTATTGGAATTTGAAAGATTTATTTTATATCGTTATTTCCAATACGATATTTGTTGGTTTCAAGATTTGATATTGAATATAAGCCGATATATTTTCTATTCAGAGCCTTGTATTTAATATCAAATGTGATTTGGGTTTGTCGTGAATGGCTTCTTCATTAACACTGTTCTTAAGCCCAATAGGGAAAAAGATTAAATCTTTCTATTTAGATTTAATGAAGTGTATCAATTAAATAATATTCAATTGAAATTTAATTTGAATTGGTTTTTGGGTTTATCGTGAGTGGTGTTTTGAACAACACCTGTTCTTTAACCCGATTAACAATAGAATGTGATTTGGGTTTATCGTGAATCGTGTTTTAGATGACATTGGTTCTTTAACCCAGTTAAAGGAAGGATATTGATTTTTGAAAAAATTAAAACTAAGTGGAGTTTTAATGAATCTTTAATTAGATTGAAATGGGACTTGATAATTTAAATTATCAAATCTGAAAGGTGATCGAGAATGGAGTACCACCAGTTTTGCTCCGAAGCGATAGTGAAATCTTTAATTAGATTTAAACTTGAAATGGTAATTAATTTTACTGATAACACCGTGGTGTTAAGTATGGAGTATTACCAGTTTTTCTCCATAGGATAAATAGGTTGGGATTGGGAAATAAAACAAATAATTACTTCGGTGTGGTTCGCTAATCCCGACTAGTTTGAATTGATATTCAAAGAAGATTAAAGAATAAATTGAAAGAATTTATCTTTGATAAAGTTAATGGGAAAATTTCCCAAAGTATAAGTATATTTGAATAAAAGAATATTCTGAATTGGAATGAGGCGTATGTTGTGTTTGTGTAACACTTGTTTATTATATACGCGAGTTATTCAGAAAGACCGGGTTTATCCCATTCTGAATAACTGATTCGGCGTAGTGTCGAAGATGAAGACGGTGGTTGAAGTCCGGAGGTATTCACGTCGTTTGGGGGATTACTGATGATCTTGACTGGGCCGTATACCAAAGTGGAGGGAATCAGTTAGTGATCGTCCAGACGTACTTGGAGATCGATGGATATGCGGAGTACTAGGTGCCTCCGGTTTCGTTCAGACCCAGAACGAACTTATAAATGGACTATGTGTCTGACATCGGATTTTATTCTGTGTGGTTGATTTCTATTAAATATATATCTGTTTGGCGGCGGAGAATTTATTCTCCTGCTTAACGCCCTTCTCTGAGACGTACGAGCTTAGAGGTTATATATTGATGGATATCAAACGCATGGAGAGAACTGCCTATGTGGCATGCCTTAGAGGCAATATGATCAAGGCTTCTGTTGAAAAGCAGAGTCTTGTGGTGGATGATCAAAGCACAGCCTGAGTGGCATAGCTTTGTGTAACGTTGATTCGCGAGCCTCACACCCCGGTTGTGAACCAAAAACGGGAGAAGGATCCAGGGATGGCATGCGTTTCCTTCTAGCTAGAAGTGGCGTTAGTGGTTTTACACGCCTTGACGAGTTTGACTTATGTGGTTGTTGCTGTTGCGAGGCGCCTCAGATATATCGGTCGATCCGGGACCGATGGAGTCATTGTACTCATTGACACCCCAATGGGTGGGGAAACGCAGTGTTCAAGAATTTTAATCCACATCGGTGGACCGACCCTATGGCTCCTAAGGGTCACTCGAGCTCTGATCCTGAAACACGGGCTAGAGCATCTCGAATCGGTAGAGGACTATCTTTTGCCTCGGTTCATAGTTGGAAACCCAATTTCCAAATACGTGTCTTTGCGATTTTGATTGTATAACCTATATATGGCGACATAGTGGTATGGGGCATTCATCCCGCCTATGGTTGATACTTATGATTTGAAATTGATTTCTCCACTTATAGTAATAATAAAAGATTTGTTTTAATGTATCAAGCATTCTTTGGCTACTATAAGGTAAAACCATATCCTCTAGTTTGTGTTGCATTGTGTGATGGGACCTGGGTCTTATAATAGCTTAATTTATCTTTATTTAGCATCGCGCTATTGTTTTATGCACTGGTGTTCTTGGGAGGAAACCCGTTCCATGTTATACGGCATGGTCCTTTGATTTACCGAACTTTAAAATAAAGATTAATAACGGTTTTAGTTCTCACACCAGTCCCATGACTGATCTAGAGTTTATTGTTTTAACCTAAACTCTGGGTGCCCTTATTTTGACACGGGCAGCTTGTAGTTTTGGTTTTGCAGATTTATATTCACAGGATCCTGTTTTACAGCTGGAACAATATCCGGAAAGCTATGTATCCGTATATCTCCTTCAGTTGTATTTTGTATTATTTTCCACTGCTTTGTAATTTATTGTAATCTCTGATATTTATCGAATGTAATTTATTCATTTATACTCTGTATATTCTTGTATCTGATGGAATTGTCGAAATAGCAATGAAATGTTCTCCCATCTGCGTTCTATTTTGCCTTGTCCTCAACGCAATCCGTGCTTTCCTTACCGGGGAAGTTCGGGTCGTGTCAGAGGAGTGGAACCCAAAGGTGAGAACTTCGCACTTTTAATATATTTTTCTAGTTAATATATATACCAGGATGCAGATGGTGCTTAGCAGCCACCGACACCCGTCGCCCACAGACCATGGATGAATTGTTTGTTTAATTGATGTGTTGTGAAAATTAATTATGTGATGTGGAATGGATAAATATTTTATAGTTAAAAATATAATTTTTATCGTACATATAAAATAAATATTCATAAACAAGTCGGACAATTTGTTTATGTACACACATTTGAATGATATTGATTGGGACGATAAATTTTACACATCGCCCAACTGCACAAATAAATCTGTATTTTTGTTTGAAAACCCCACACGGGTATTGGGATGAAATTGGACATACACTAATCCCAATAATTAGATTTATGTCAATCGATTGATTGACAGGATGTTATAAGCGTCAAATATTTATATTTGATGCTTATGCAGTGTAGAATGCACTCTGAATGATGGATTGCTGTTTTCATTGTTGTTATACACATTTGTTGTGTGAAAATCCATATAATCACATTATATGGTAATTGACTGTGTCTGATTCCGGTTCAGAAAGAATGAATATTTTAAAATAAGGATTATTTTAAAATAATGAATATTTTCAAATAATATTCAGTAAAAGAATCAAATTTTGATTTTGATGTCCGATTTGGGATGGACATGAATATATTTTAATATAGAAAGCCGTGTTGATTAGATTAACTCCATTTTGACGTGAACGATATTTATATCGATTTTATTCATTTTTATAATGAATATGGAAAAGGAATTGATTTCAAAATCTAATGTTTTGAAAGTATATCATTTATATATCGAACATATGGAATATTCAATTTTTATTTGAAATTGAATATGAAGTTGAAATCATTTTGAAAACGAATCTAAAACTATTTATAAAATGCGTTTTAAAAGGAAATCAACGAAGTATATATTATATATATTATATATATAATATAATGGCCTAAATAGAATGCGTCGCGCTGCGGAAGTTCGCGAATTTCGACCATTGACTTCGAATGGATATTACGGGAGATCCGGCTGTCGGATTCTCCTAAAACCGGAACCATTGGGTTCATATCGAAAAGAGCTTTCTAATGAATATTAGAGATTTGAAATTTAACGGTTGGATTTGGAATTATGTCCTAATCAAATTTGGAAAAGGTCGTTGTAAGTGCAGTTCGATGGCCGTTGATGGGAATCGACTGTACGGGCCTTGATAAAATTATTAAAAATACCAATAATTTGTGTAAAGTCATAAGAAATGATTTGGAAAGAATTGGGATGAAAAATTCCATATTTGAAAAGATAAAAATAGATTTTTGTCGAAATGAACTAGCTTTGAACTAGAATTATAATCCATTTATTTTTGAAATAAATAAATTGGATTTGAAAGGGTTTTAAAAGTAACCAAAATTTCCGATAATTGAATTGGACTGGATTTGAATCGAAATTGTCTTTGGAATATTTCGATGTTGGATTTCGTGATTATATAATATTGTTATCGGAATTTGAAAGATATATTTTTATCGTTATTTCCAATACGATATTTGTAGGTCATAGAATGTGATATTGAATATAAGCCGATATATTTTCTATTCAGAGCCTTGTGTTTAATATCAAGGATTAATGGTCAAGAATAATCCGAGGTTTAACGTGTCTTCCCATAATAATCCCAAGTTTGGATTATTTCTGAATAATCTGAAGTTTGGGGGGTGTCTTCCTATATTAATCCCATTTACTTGGGTCATCGCTTATTAATCCAAAGTTTGCGGGTGTCTTCCTATATTGATCTCAAAATAACATGTCCGGGGGTCATAGGGATAAATATGGGAAGACATCCCCAAACTTCGGATTATTCAGAAATAATCCAAACTTGGGATTATCATGGGAAGACACGTTAAACTTTGGATTATTCTTGACAATTAATCCTAATATCAAATGGGATTTGGGTTTGTCGTTATGGTGTCTTCATTAACACTGTTCTTAATCCCAGTTGAGAAAAAGATTAAATCTTTTTATTTAGATTTAATGAAGTATACCAATTAAATGGTATTTAATTGGAATTGAATTTGAATTGATTTTTGGGATTATCGTGAATGGTGTTTTAAATAACACTTGTTCTTTAACCCAATAATTAACGGAATGTGAATTGGGTTTATCATGAACTTTGTTTTAACATCATTTGTTCTTTAACCCGATTTACAGTGAAATGTGATTTAGAATTTATAAATCTTTTGTTAAGATATAAAGGAGATCTTCCAAAGTAAAGTTTTCCAATTTACTAAAATAAATTGGAATGGAATGGAATTCGATGCGGTAATAATCGACGTAAATCTCTGTGGATGAGGACTGCTAATATATATGGAATTTAAAAGGCTTTACCATTATTCCATTCATATTGTTAGTCGGATATGGAAGTCTATATCGATTAAATATATCGATTTGCTTTCCATGAAGATTCCATCGTTGATGGAATGTGATTAGGGTTGTCGTGAATGGTATCTTTAATAATACCATTCTTAGACCCAATGGAGTTAATAAAATCAAAAACTAACTGAAGATTAGTTAAGTTGATTGGTTTCTTGGGTATTGATCCGATGTAGGTTTCGGTCTTCGGTGTTAATACTTAGGGAATTGTTCACTTGCTAATTTACGGTTAAAGGATGATGGAATGGAATGTGATTTTGGGTTTATAGTGAACCGTGTTTTAAATGACATTGGTTCTTTAATCCAGTTTGAGGACAAGATACAATTTCCTAAGTTAAAAAATGATTAATATTGATTTTTGGGAAGATTAAAACCAAGTGGAGTTTTAATTAATTTTTAATTAGATTGAAATTATCGAGAAGGGAGTATCACCAGTTTTGGTCTAGGCGATAGCTAAATCTTTAATTAGATTTGACTATGAAATGGTAATTGAATTTACTGATAACACCGTGGTGTTAGATGTGAAGTATTTCCAGTTTTACCTCATGGGGTGAATAGGTTGGGATTGGGAAATTAAACAAATGATTACTTCAGTAAGGTTCGTTAATGCCGACTAGTTTGGATAAACCATAATTTGGTTTGAATTGAAATCCAAAAGAAGATTAAAGAATAAATTTAAAAGAATTTATCTTTTATAAAATTAATGCGAACCTTTCCCTATAAATGTGAATATTTAAATAAAGTAATATTCCGAATTGGAATGAGGCGTATGTTGTGTTTGTGTAACACTTGTTTATTATATATGCGAGTTATTCAGAAAGACCGGGTTTATCCCATTCCAAATAACCGATTCGACGATGTGTCGAGGATGGAGACGGTGGTCGAAGACCGGAGGTCTTCACATCGTTTGGATAATAAATGATGATCTTGATTGGGTTGTACACCCAAGAGGAGGGAATCAGTTGGTGATCGTCCAGACGTACTTGGAGATCGATGGATATGCGATGTACAAGGTGCCTCCGGTTTCGTTCAGACCCAGAACAGACTTGTAAATGGACCGTGTGTCTAACATTGGATACCATTCTGTGTGATTGATGGATATCGGTTGCATGAAGTGGTTTGCCTTTGTGTCATGCTAAGATGCAAATGATCAAGGCTTCTGTTGAAAAGCAAAGTCTTGTGGTTGAGGATCAAAGCACGGCCTTTGTGGCATAGCTTTGTGTAGCATTAAATCGCGAGCCTCACACCCCGGTTGTGAACCAGAAACGGGAGAGGACATCAGGGAGGGCATGAATTTCTTTCTAGCTAGGGTGGTGTCAGTGACCTACCATCCCTGACATTTATATTATTTTCACCTGTGTAGTTATTACTGTTGCGAGGCGCCTCGGATATATCGGTGACTATGTGCAGCCGATGGAGTCATATGACTTATTTACGCCCCAAAGGGCGGGGAAACGCAGTGTTCAGGCATTTTAATCCATATCGGTGGACCGACCCTGATGATCCAAGGGTCACTCGAGCTCTGATCCTGAGGCTCAGGCTAGACAGTCTCGAATCGGTGAGGACTATCTTTTGCCTCGGTTCATAGGGGGAAATCCAACTTCCAATACGTGACGTTTGCAGTTTTGATTGTAGAGCCTAGTATTTTCGATATGATATATGGTACCCGTGCCGTCTATGATTAATACTTATGATTGAAATTGTTTTGACACTATACACTTATAGTAATAATAAACGATGAAATTTCACGGACCAAGCATATTTGGCTATTATAAGGTAAAACTCTATCCTCCGGCTTGTGTTGCATTGTGTGATGGGACCTGGGTCTGATAATGTAACAACCCGTATTTTTGAATAACATGTTATAACATAAATGGAGGCAGAATTAAACTGTAAAATCTGAATCAAGGGAAACGGGCTATGCCATTGCGTTCGTCTCGGAAAAATACGCGAAATAGAGTCCGAGCTTTCGAAAATCGGAGTCCGTATGACCAAGATATGGCCTCGCGAAGTTTCACGAAAAATTCCCAAATTAAAGTATACTTAATTAAGTGAAATGGGTTGCGCAGAGAAATATATATATATTGATATATATATATAATTGAAAATTAAATAAATAAATATGCAAAAATGTTCAAAACAACGAATTGGGAGAGGGGAATAACCGAACCGGCCGATTTTTGAGGTCGACCCGAGCTCGTTGGGTCGACTAGGGGTTAATCCAGGGTGTTTGGCTGTCAACCCGTGGGCCGATTCGCTCAAATGCAGATTTTGCATTTGAATGGTTCTCATGGTCCATCTTTAATCTAAAGGCCCTAGATGGTTCCTACACTTGACTTCTTCCCCAAGACATGCTTTGATGGCTTGGATTGAATCTAGGGTTAATCCTATGGCCTAAAACACTTGCCTAATCTATAAATAAGACCCTAACCTACCCTAAATCATCATTATTCATTCATACAACTAAACTATGGCAAAATCAATCCTCTCATGGCCTCCACTCTCTTCATAAATTCCTAAACAAATTCTTATGAGATTTTCCATGCGTACAAGTGTTTTTAGACTTGTATGATCATCATTAGCTTGCATTCAAGTCAAGTTTCTATCTTTGCATCATAAAGAGAGAGTTTTGATCTATTTTGCTTGCATTTTTGGGGTTTAATTGGTTGCATAAGGGTTTTCTTACATTTGCTATACTCATTTGAGTCCGCATAAGCATAGTAAGCCCTATTCCTTTCATACTTAAACTCTAAAGTTAAATGTATGATATGCAAGTTATCATATGTTATGCAAGTTTGTTTATGCAAGTATGATATGCAAGTTGTCATATGTTATGCAAGTTTGTTTATGCAAGTATGATATGCAAGTTGTCATATGTTATGCAAGTTTGTTTATGCAAGTTTGATATGCAAGTTGTCATATATTATGCAAGTTTTATTTTGCAAGTTTGTTATGCAAGTGTCATATGATATGCAAGTATGTTATGCAAGTTTGGGGATGGTCATATGGTTCATGTTATCATGTTATGCAAGCTTATTTTGAGTATGTGAACATAAAGCTTCAAGCTTTATGCCAAAGGTTGCATTTTGGCAACATGTAAGTTATCATATCACTTATGATAACTTGCATGTGAGGCTAAATGCGAAATTGTGGCCATTCTTACATGTCATTTAGCACAATGTATCATGAATATGCCAAGTTTGGTTTTATGCATGCTTTTTGGGCCTAAAAATGTAATATGCAAGTGTATGAACACATGAATCTTTCATATACCACCATGTTGAACTTGTGGCTTTAACATTTTTATGTCATGATTATGCCAAGTTCCCTCTTTCTATCCTTTATGCGCTATTGCGATATGTAAGCGATGGGATTGCGTTTGGGGTTGGGTAAACTTAAAAGACATAAAAACATAAGCTTGGGGATTTACCTATTAAGTTAGGTCTACCCATTGGGAATTTACCTATTAAGTTAGGTCTACCCAATTGCTTGAAAATTTGTAACATGTTCTGGAAACATGATGGACATGACACTTAGAAAAGATAGGTGTGGCCAACTCGAGGTTGGGTTGAGTTTGTAGCGTAAACCTACCCGGAACCGACCGGCCTAACTAATTGCTACAAACGATAGGACCCAATGTGACAAGTTGGTCATGTTGTACCTTGGACCCGAGGTTAGACCAAGTTGTGGTGTAAAGCTACCCGGACCCGCCCGGCCTAACTAGTAACCACAACAAAGTCTAATGTGAGAGGTTAAGGCGCATTAATTAATTAATGCCTCATGATTAGGGTTAAGTCATGGTCCATTTAATACTTAACCAATTTGGGCTTGGTAGATTAACGGGGTTGAGTTAACCTACACTTAACCAATCTGAACTCGGTAATTTCACGGGGTTAAGTTGAACTATACCAATCCAACTCGGTAATTTGATAAGGCTGAGAACCGATTTGATACCTGGTTTGGATAAACTAACTTGATTGATAAGTTAAACGAACCTGCTTTGCGGATCTGTAGGACCCACACTAAGTTAGGCAGGTTTGTAAATCTGTTATCTGATCCGTTAGTCTGAAAACAAATCGTCTGAACTTTGTATGTCTGAACTCTGTTAATAAGCTAATCTGAATCTGATAGTCTGGGGACACAAGGGGGAATACTTGTGTCATCTGTTGTTTGGGACCCATATTAGTCAGTAACCCTTTCTGGTATCAAAACTTTGACCCAACTGTAGGTAGGGTCCGGGCACGCTTACTGAACTAATTATAAGTGGTTCATTCTGATAATGGCGATGGGTGTTGATGGTGCGTTCCAACCGGGTCATGTGCGTGCATGGATCCCGTTCTGCCTCTGAGGATGTAAGACGCCGTGACATCTATAAATATGCCTGTGCCAATTGGTTGCCACTTTAGGGAGTGATACACCCTATCGTGGGGCCGACACAGGGTATTTATGTATTAGGGAGCCGATCGCTTGGGTAGGATCTAGGGTACACTTAGCTCTGTCTGATTCTGTGGGTACCGTCTGTTTTGTTGGGTGGCAACACCCGTCTGTTTCTGCGTGGTACCGTTCTGTTAGGGTGGTAAAGGCCCATTATAGTTAGTATTCCGTTTCTGTACTTTATCTGTTAGGGTGGTTAAGGCCCATTATTGTTAGCATTCCGTTTCTGTACTTTATCTGTTGGGATGGTAAGAGACCATTTTTCCCAAGCTCTATTTCTGTATGGACCATTCTGTTCCGTCCTGTTTCGATGTGAACATTGGGGTAACACCTAATCCTGTTATACTAGGATTGGTACCAAGAAGTTGGATCTTGATTTGAGTCAAACACCTGATACTGGGCCAAGTTTAGGCCAAGGGATAAATTCTTGATTATACATGACATGTTAGAATGCTGATACACCTGTGGTGGAAAACCCTAAACCTGATTATGCGATGACACATTTATCTACCTTGTTAGTCAATCATCATGCTAGTATGTTGATATCCATATGTTCATACCTGCTGCTCATGTCAGTTAACTTTATCAGTTTACATTGATTGTAGTAGGGCTTACTCAGTCTTTTTGACTGACCTGTTTTCTTTCGCCTCTTTTCTTCCGTTTCCCCCCCTAAGGTTCTCAGGGAGGGAATACAGGAGCTTAGCTTGGACCTTAGCTGCTTTTCTTGGATAGCTCATGTATGCTTTGGACTTGAGCTTGCTATGGTTTTTCCACTTGGGGATAGCTACTTTATGTTTTCCTTTTCAGTTTTCAGATGATGTGGTTTTATGTACTAGACTTGTTTATTTGGAAAGTTGATATTATGTTGTAACAGACATGTTTTGAAATGGTTTAAAATCTTCCGCTGTTTTATCTATGTTATTTACTCTGTTTACATATATACATATGTTCTTGTTCTGCCTTGATATATCATTATGCATGTTTACCTGATTCAAACGCCCCTCCAAAGTCAGAGTGCTTGCAAGAGTTACCCTGGCGGAGGTGGGGTGTTACATTTGGAATCAGAGCATATGGTTTACGAGAAGGAACAAAAAGGTTTTTAGAAAACTTTTAGAAACCTATTTTCAAAACCAAGTATAAAGTATTTTCCAAAGAAAAGTCTAGTTTATTTTGAAGGCTATTCCCCAAAAAGCCATTAGCAAAAATCCCTTCGTTTTCTCTATTTTGAATCTGTCTTTTTCTTCGTTTTCAGTATGGCCGATAACTTTGCTATTCCGGAGGGAGTACACGTACCTATTTGGTATAGGAGACTTTTGGAGGCTAGGGCGACCAAAGCCGGCCCCGCAAATATTACTCCTCCTCCGGTAGTCAATGTTCCTCCTCCTGTCGCTAATGTTCCTCCTCCTCCTGTTGCTGAGGTTCCTCTTCCTCCTCCCCCTCAGCATTCCTCAAGTGGACTTCGCAAAGACTTGCAAAGATTTCAAAGCAATGGGTGGCAAGAACTTTCAAGGCACTGAGACTTTTGTAGAGGCCGTAAATTGGTTGAAAGAGACCGAGGATTTGTTTTCTATCTTTGGGTTAGACGATCAGAGGAAGCTCTTGTTGGCGGTTTGGCTTATGAAGGATGAAGCCGCTTATTGGTGGGAGATCACCACCGCAACTAGGCCTGTTGAGACTTGGGCCGATTTCAGGACAAGATTCGGGCTTAAGTTTCTGTCTTCTACTGAAGAGAATTTGCAAATGGAGAGGTTTATTGCTTTGAAGCAAGGAGATATGTCTGTCAAAGAATATGTGAACAAGTTCAATCAGTTAGCTCGTTTTGGCTTGGATATGGTGAGTACTACTCAGAAGAAGGCTCTTCGTTTTGCTTGAGGATTGAATGAGCCGTTACAGGAGTTAGCTATGCCTCATGTGCCCATGGGGGCCACGTTTGAGAGTTTGGTAGATATGGCCCTACTCAACGAAGAGAACAAGAGTGCAAAGAAGGAGGTCAAGGTGAATGAGTCTCAAAACAAGAAAACGGGGCCCAAAAAGGAAATGCAAAAGAAGGAGAAGAAGTCTGAAGATAAGAAGGAAAAGAAGTGCTTTACTTGTGGAAGCTCAACTCATCTAAACAAGGATTGCCGAAAGAGGAAGGGCACTTGCTTTAACTGTGGAGAGATGGGACACTTCACTAGGTACTGCCCGAAGAAGAAAGGGACTACATCGGAAAGAGCGGTGAATACTCGCATGGCGGGTGAATAGATTAGGGTTAGAATAATTTGTCTGTAGGATGTTTAATTTTCCTTGTCTGATTTTCAGTTTGAAACTCTTTTTCTGGTATCTTGATTCTGTAATGGAAACTCAGTACTTTAATGCTAGTCTTGCTTCTGATCGGGTAATAGTCTCAAACTCCCTGAGAGTTATAACTCATCTGTTTGTGATAAATTGGGATTTGAGAGTATCTGTGACTATGACAAATACATTCTGGGTTCCTACCATGCTTAGTTTCCTAAGAATCATTTGGGAAGATCTGATCTGTACTAGTAGTCTGTAAGTATATATACCAAGTTTTTGTTTTATCTGTACTCGCTTCCATCACTCGACTGTATCTTGTTGAGATAGGAATCCTATGGATGTAAACATGTGTTTGAGACATGTTATGCTTGATGGTTGCAAGTGGTTGCAAGTGCTTGCAAGTGGATACTCGTGGATGCATAATACACGTTAGGCACTAAGATCGGCTCACACACTTTCATACCGCATATGCATGAGTGTTTATGCTTATTCATGGATGAAAACTTGTTATGCTATCACGTGGATGTTGCATATGGATAAATGTTATGTGCACTCATGTAGAGATTATAAATTATGTTAGGAATTTGCATACATATGGACTCATTTCACTAACATATTTTGCATTAAGTGGGTTTACTGAATCAGTAACCTCCTGATTTTCGCATTAGATAAGTACATATACACACACCTTTGCATATGATCATACAGCATTTAGAACATTTTAAGGACAATGATTGCTCGTGGATGATGTTTTGAGTAGATGGATGATGGATGGTAGGATACGTTCTTCCTAACTTGGAGATTTCGGGGACGAAATCCTTTAAGGAGGGAAGAATGTAACAACCCGTATTTTTGAATAACATGTTATAACATAAATGGAGGTAGAATTAAACTGTAAAATATGAATCAAGGGAAACGGGCTATGCCATTGCGTTTGTCTCGGAAAAATACGCGAAATAGAGTCCGAGTTTTCGAAAATCGGAGTCCGTATGTCCAAGATATGGCCTCGCGAAGTTTCATGAAAAATTCCCAAATTAAAGTATACTTAATTAAGTGAAATGGGTTGCGCAGAGAAATATATATATATATTGATATATATATATATAATTGAAAATTAAATAAATAAATATGCAAAAATGTTCAAAACAGCGAATTGGGAGAGGGGAATAACCGAACCGGCCGATTTTTGAGGTCGACCCGAGCCTGCTGGGTCGACTAGGGGTTAATCCAGGGTGTTTGGCTGTCAACCCGTGGGCCGATTCGCTCAAATGCAGATTTTGCATTTGAATGGTTCTCATGGTCCATCTTTAATCTAAAGGCCCTAGATGGTTCCTACACTTGACTTCTTCCCCAAGACATGCTTTGACGGCTTGGATTGAATCTAGGGTTAATCCTATGGCCTAAATCACTTGCCTAATCTATAAATAAGACCCTAACCTACCCTAAATCATCATTATTCATTCATACAACTAAACTATGGCAAAATCAATCCTCTCATGGCCTCCACTCTCTTCATAAATTCCTAAACAAATTCTTATGAGATTTTCCATGCATACAAGTGTTTTTAGACTTTTATGATCATCATTAGCTTGCATTCAAGTCAAGTTTCTATCTTTGCATCATAAAGAGAGAGTTTTGATCTATTTTGCTTGCATTTTTGGTGTTTAATTGGTTGCATAAGGGTTTTCTTACATTTGCTATACTCATTTGAGTCCGCATAAGCATAGTAAGCCCTATTCCTTTCATACTTAAACTCTAAAGTTAAATGTATGATATGCAAGTTATCATATGTTATGCAGTTTGTTTATGCAAGTATGATATGCAAGTTGTCATATGTTATGCAAGTTTGTTTATGCAAGTATGATATGCAAGTTGTCATATGTTATGCAAGTTTGTTTATGCAAGTTTGATATGCAAGTTGTCATATATTATGCAAGTTTTATTATGCAAGTTTGTTATGCAAGTGTCATATGATATGCAAGTATGTTATGCAAGTTTGGGGATGGTCATATGTTTCATGTTATCATGTTATGCAAGCTTATTTTGAGTATGTGAACATAAAGCTTCAAGCTTTATGCCAAAGGTTGCATTTTGGCAACATGTAAGTTATCATATCACTTATGATAACTTGCATGTGAGGCTAAATGCGAACTTGTGGCCATTCTTACATGTCATTTAGCACCATGTATCATGAATATGCCAAGTTTGGTTTTATGCATGCTTTTTGGGCCTAAAAATGTAATATGCAAGTGTATGAACACATGAACCTTTCATATGCCACCATGTTGAACTTGTGGCTTTAACATTTTTATGTCATGATTATGCCAAGTTCCCTCTTTCTATCCTTTATGCGCTATTGCGATATGTAAGCGATGGGATTGCGTTTGGGGTTGGGTAAACTTAAAAGACGTAAAAACATAAGCTTGGGAATTTACCTATTAAGTTAGGTCTACCCATTGGGAATTTACCTATTAAGTTAGGTCTACCCAATTGCTTTAAAATTTGTAACATGTTTTGGAAACATGATGGACATGACACTTAGAAAAGATAGGTGTGGCCAACTCGAGGTTGGGTTGAGTTTGTAGCGTAAACCTACCCGGAACCGACCGGCCTAACTAGTTGCTATAAACGATAGGACCCAATGTGAGAAGTTGGTCATGTTGTACCTTGGACCCGAGGTTAGACCAAGTTGTGGTGTAAAGCTACCCGGACCCGCCCGGCCTAACTAGTAACCACAACAAAGTCTAATGTGAGAGGTTAAGGCGCATTAATTAATTAATGCCTCATGATTAGGGTTAAGTCATGGTCCATTTAATACTTAACCATTTTGGGCTTGGTAGATTAACGGGGTTGAGTTAACCTATACTTAACCAATCTGAACTCGGTAATTTCACGGGGTTAAGCTGAACTATACCAATCCAACTCAGTAATTTGATAAGGCTGAGAACTGATTTGATACCTGGTCTGGATAAACTAACTTGATTGATAAGTTAAACGAACCTGCTTTGCGGATCTGTAGGACCCACACTAAGTTAGGCAGGTTTGTAAATCTGTTATCTGATCCGTTAGTCTGAAAACTAATCGTCTGAACTTTGTATGTCTGAACTCTGTTAATAAGTTAATATGAATCTGATAGTCTGGGGACACAAGGGGGAATACTTGTGTCATCTGTTGTTTGGGACCCATATTAGTCAGTAACCCTTTCTGGTATCAAAACTTTGACCCAACTGTAGGTAGGGTCCGGGCACGCTTACTGAACTAATTATAAGTGGTTCATTCTGATAATGGCGATGGGTGTTGATGGTGCGTTCCAACCGGGTCATGTGCGTGCATGGATCCCGGTCTGCCTCTGAGGATGTAAGACGCCGTGACATCTATAAATATGCCTGTGCCAATTGGTTGCCACTTTAGGGAGTGATACAACCTATCGTGGGGCCGACACAGGGTATTTATGTAGTAGGGAGCCGATCGCTTGGGTAGGATCTAGGGTACATTAGCTCTGTCTGATTCTGTGGGTACCGTCTGTTTTGTTGGGTGGCAACACCCGTCTGTTTCTACGTGGTACCGTTCTGTTATGGTGGTAAAGGCCCATTATAGTTAGTATTCCGTTTCTGTACTTTATCTGTTAGGGTGGTTAAGGCCCATTATTGTTAGCATTCCGTTTCTGTACTTTATCTATTGGGATGGTAAGAGACCATTTTTCCCAAGCTCTATTTCTGTATGGACCATTCTGTTCCGTCCTGTTTCGATGTGAACATTGGGGTAACACCTAATCCTGTTATACTAGGATTGGTACCAAGAAGTTGGATCTTGATTTGAGTCAAACACCTGATACTGGGCCAAGTTTAGGCCAAGGGATAAATTCTTGATTATACATGACATGTTAGAATGCTGATACACCTGTGGTGCAAAACCCTAAACCTGATTATGCGATGACACCTTTATCTACCTTGTTAGTCAATCATCATGCTAGTATGTTGACATCCTTATGTTCATACCTGCTGCTCATGTCAGTTAACTTTATCAGTTTACATTGATTATAGTAGGGCTTACTCAGTCTTTTTGACTGACCTGTTTTCTTTCGCCTCTTTTCTTCCGTTTCCCCCCCCCCCTAAGGTTCTCAGGGAGGGAATACAGGAGCTTAGCTTGGACCTTAGCTGCTTTTCTTGGATAGCTCATGTATGCTTTGGACTTGAGCTTGCTATGGTTTTTCCACTTGGGGATAGCTACTTTATGTTTTCCTTTTCAGTTTTCAGATGATGTGGTTTTTTGTACTAGACTTGTTTATTTGGAAAGTTGATATTATGTTGTACCAAACTTGTTTTGAAATGGTTTAAAATCTTCCGCTGTTTTATCTATGTTATTTACTCTGTTTACATATATACATATGTTCTTGTTCTGCCTTGATATATCATTATGCATGTTTACCTGATTCAAACGCCCCTCCAAAGTCAGAGTGCTTGCAAGAGTTACCCTGGCGGAGGTGGGGTGTTACAGATAATAGCTTCACTGTTCTTTATTTAGCATTGCGCTATTGTTTTATGCACTGGTATTCTTTGGAGGAAACCCGTTCCATGTTATACGGCGTGGTCCCTTGATTTACCTAACTTTAAAATAAAGATTAATAACTGTTTTAGTTCTCACACGAGTCACATGACTGAACTGTAGTTTATTGTTTTAACATAAACTCTCGGTGCCCTTATTTTCCGCACGGGCAGCTAGTAGTTTTGGTTTTGCAGATTTATATTCACAAGATCCTGGTTTACAGCTGGAGTGATATCTGGAAAGCTTTGTATCCATGTATTACTTTCAGTTGTGTTTTATATTATTTTTCCGCTGCTATGTAATGTATTGCAATCTCTGATATTTTATGATGTGTAATATTTATTCATACTCTGTATATTCTTGTATTTTGGTTATTGTTGTAATAAACAATGAAATGTTCTTCTGTTTCTGCTCCGATGTGGCTTGTTCTCAACTCAATCCGTGATTTCCCGTAAGGGGGATTTCGGGTCGTTTCATTGTGGTATCAGAGCTTTGGTTTACAAAGTTCGAGAACAAGACACATTAGAACCATACGAAAGAATTCATCAGAGATTGGATTAGTAGTATCCAATGAGAATGACTCGTTAGAGATAGGATCAGTAGTATCCTAGAACGAGTGTGAAGAGTGATATTTTAAAAAAAAATTAAACAATTTTTGTTTGAAAATTTAAACCTTATTCAATGTATTTGAATATTTATTTGCATTGAATTTGGACACTCCAATATATAAAGATTTTGCATACACGTCTGATCCACGGCTATTCGAAGTTTTAATATACTGGGTAGATATAGAATCACATTCTAGTCGCCCGGAGATGGTTCTGATGATGGCATGTCATCATCAGCACTTGTGTTCAAGTTTCGAAATTGTGATATCTATATATTTACAATTGACTGATATGAGAACCAAAATATAGTTAGAATATATTTTTGTGACTTGGCATCAAAAACATGATTTTCCGTATATATATCAAAATTATGAATTTGAAACATTAAGTCACTAATTGATTGATGGTAGTTTGATTATTGGTTTCATATTTTTAACCATTTAGGCCAAATTATATCAAATATTGAATTGTATTGAAAATTATTTGGAAATGCGTGCATGTACATATATATATGGGTGAACAGGTTATAGCAAGGAGGCTAGAGAAGAGGAATAAAATTGTATGCCCGGCAAATAGGTACATGTTTATTGTATTTCCTGGGTTTTTGATGATTTTATGAGCCAATTGGCTAGACGCTTGGCTTTTTCTTTTTCTTTTGGATTGGTGAGGGCCATGGGAGGCTGTTTGAAATATCCCGAAGCTCCCGGTGCAGGGGAGGTTATGGCGAAATTTTTCGAAAATTTAGTGTGTTAGCCAAATTTTTGAAAAATTTGAAAAGTTCTTAGAAACTGAAAAGTTGAAGAACTTAAGTCATAATTAAAATAATGGAAGTTGAGTTGATTTTTTAAACAACTTTCAGCTTCGTTCCTTTTCGGGGACGAAAATTTTTAAGTGGGGGAGATTGTAACAACACGGAAATCTAAGCCAATTTTTTTATTTTTGCAATTTTAATGAATTTTGAGTATTTAAAATGAATTATTTTGAATAATAACGACAAGAAATTTATTTTGAATAGAAATAGAATGTATATATTTATATATAACATCGATAGAATATAAATATTTATTTTTAATTATAAAAGGAATCTAAAATGGCGCGGTAGTTCGAAAATTCGATTTCATATTTCAAATGAATGTACTGGATTCAAAAATAAACCGGATTAAAGCGAAACCAAAAATATTAGAATCTATTTGAGTATATCTTTCCAACGAATCAGAAAACTCAAAATTTCATAGCGGGGATAAAAAGTTATGCCCAGTTGAAATTTCAGAATAGTTACTATGGAAAATATAGCCCTTAAAAATGAAAATTTTGCAAACGACCTTCGTTTTCAACGAAACCACTTTTGTTGGATCCGTGATGTCAAGTTATTGTTAGGTTTCAAAATTTGTAATTTTCTGAATCAATATGTGAGCGTGGTAAAGGAAAACGCGTTTGGCCAGTTTCAGTTGATTTTAATCAACTGGAAAAAGGTCATTTTTAAAACGGACTCAAAATTTAACGAAATTTGTTTTGTTAGGACCGTATCGTCAATATGAAGCTAGAAAATATTTTTCTATAATTTTTAGAATTAGTATGTGGCCCCGGTAAATTAAAATGTACGTTCAAATTCAATATATATTGAGTTATATTTTAATTTTGACGAAAACTGATCATAACCGTCGAATTGGCTTACGATACATATCCCACTGTGTTCGGAATGGGGGTAATTAGCTAGGGATGACAGTCAGTGGTTTCGATTAAGAGTTCGAAAAAAAAAAGTTGCTATATGGAATTTAAAATTTAAAATAAATAATAAATTAATAATAAACTTCTCTTCCCCCTTATACTCTCTCTCCCCCAAATCAAAAGTCAAGCCCGGCAGATCAAATTAAAAAGAGAGAGAGAGAGACGCCATCGCGCCCTCGCGCGATAGCCCCACCGCCGCCCTGTTCAGCGCCCCCCACGCTACTAACGCCGCCGCCCCTTCTTCCACCTCCGCGACCTCTCTCTCTCCTCCGTGGACACCAAACCGTTCCCCCCCAAATCGCAGAAGGCCCCAAACCCGAGAAGCCTCTTGCCGTGGACTTCCCCCAGCGCCAGCGCCGTGCCCCGCGACAAACCCGCCCCCCTTCCGACCACCGCCAACAACCGCGTGGACTCCCCCGGCCTTCCTCCTTCATTTGACAGTAAGTTTTTTTTATTTTAATTTATTTTAAAAAGCTGATTTTAATTATTTTAAAAACTGAGTTTTGTTTATTTTAAAAACTGATTTTGGTTAAGTTTAAAAACTGATTTTTTTTGTTTTATTTAAAACTGAAAAAGATTTGATTTTTATCGCTTGAAAGTTGTGATTTTTATAAGGCAAACGAAGGGATAAAGTTATGATTTTTTTATCTATGTGAGGAAGCGATAAAAATGTGATTTTTATCATATGAGAAGTGAAATAAAAAAATATGATTTTTATATTATAGGGAGAATAAGAAATATGATTTTTATTTTTTAGGAATAATAAAAAGATGATTTTTATATTATATAGATAATAAAAATCTGATCTTTATATATGTAGCGATAGGATAAAAATACGATTTTTATATATGAAGTGACAATATAAAATTGTGATTTTTATCATATATGTAGCAAAATAAAAATATACTAAGTAGAAAGAATAAAAATATGATTTTTATTTATTGGAATGAAGCAATAAAAATATTATTTTTATTATGAACAGCATGGTAAGGACTGCATTGGAATCTCAAACAAATCCAAACGGTTCAGAAGTTCAGAAGTAAAACACGGCGGAGTGGAACCCAAAGGTGAGAACTTCTCACTTTTAATTTATTTTTCTAGTTAATATATATACTAGGATGCAGACGGTGCTTAGCAGCACCAGACACCCGTCGTCCACAGACCATGGACGATTTGTTTGTTTAATTGATGTGTTGTGAAAATTAATTGTGTGATGTGGAATGAATAAATATTTTATAGTTAAAAATATAATTTTTAAAATGTATATAAAATAAATACTCATAAAAAAGTCGGACGATTTGTTTATGTACACACATTTGAATGATATTGATTGGGACAATAAATTTTACACATCGCCCAACTGCACAAATAAATCTGTGTTTTTTTTTGAAAACCCCACATGGGTAATTGGATGAAATTGGACATACACTAATCCTAATAATTAGTTGTATGTCGATCAATTGATTGACAGGTTGTTATAAGCGTCAAATATTTATATTTGATGCTTATGTCGTGTAGAATGCACTCTGGATGATGGGTTGCTGTTTTCATTGTTGTTATACACATTTGTTGTGTGAAAATCCATATAATCACATTATATGGTAATTGACTATGTCTTATTCCAGTTTAGAAAGAATGAATATTTTAAAATAACGATTATTTTAAAATAACGACTATTTTCAAATAATATTCAGTAAAAGAATCAAAATTTGATTTTGATGTCCGATTTGGGATGGACACAAATATATTTTAATATATAAAGTCGTGTTGATTAGAATAATGCCATTTTGACGTGAACGATATTTATATCGATTTTATTCATTTTTATAATGAATATCGAAAAGGAAATGATTTCAAAATCTTATGTTTTGAAAGTATTATCATTTATATATCGATGATATGGAATATTCAATTTTGATTTGAAAAGTTGAAATCGTTTTGAAAACGAATTTAAAACGATTTATAAAATACGTTTTAAAAGGGAATCGATGAAGTATATATTATATATATTATCTCTACTAATAAAGGAAATGTTTTGAGGGTGGTGAAGCTTTTTAGGTCTTCCCAATCAACCCATTCAGTTCCTTCAAATCAATTACAGAAACAAAGAAAAAAGAAGGTGTATGGGTCATTTCCCCTTTCCTCATTCTGACCACGACTAAATTTCAACACGCTCTCCATTTTCTCCCCCATTTTCTTCAACGATTCTCGGTTTTCACCATTTCTAATGCCGATATTTTCTTCCCTAATAAACTACTGCTAAAACATCGCGTCAACAATGGAATAAAGTCATGCAGGCTCTAGATCTGAGATGAATCGACCAAATCGACAAATCCGGCACCAGTCATGCTATCAGACCTGCATCAAAATTGCGACTATATCTCCTGCCACCATGTCAAGTATACAATTCCTGACTTCGGATCTCTTCAGTTCAAACAATCCTCAGGTTATCATATATTATTTATTTTCTTAGAACCTGTTGTTAATGCTTTTGAGTCATCTTCTAACAGGAAGCATCATTTTAATGTATTATTTTGTTTATTAAATCGTTTCAACTATAAGTTTTTAATTTTAAATCGTAACAGTTAGTTATATCTCTTGACTTAACAAGAGTGGAAATAATTTTCCATCGATATTGGTAATTAAGCTGTATTAGTTTGTTCTTTTGTATGTTAAAGATTGGTTGAGTTTGTTCTCAATGGTAGACAACGTTCAATACGTCCTTCTCATACATTTCTTCTCTTTTTATATGTTTCAATATTGCTGCATCGAGGTTTCTGATGAGTTTGTTATTTTTGCCGAAAACATTCAAGGGCCAATTGCAGCAGTTGATGGCAGATGAATTTTATAGTTTGTAGGGTCATCTCAATATGCTTTTCTGTTTTTTGTCTATGATAAATTAGAATTCTTTCCATTAAATTCTGAATGGACAATCGATGAAACTCATTGGATTATATTATTATACTGCTTCTCAGTAAAAACTAAAATTCTACTGTGTTCTTCTTATGTATTCCAAAGAATGGACTACGCTTTCATATGTAATACTTGCATAATCGCGTAAACATTTCAGGAAATCCTTTTCAGAGGATGAACTTGATTCTCATTATATTCAAAATGTTTGCAAGCATTATATTCGGAAGCAAATAACTGATGCTTAAAATGGTTAGTCTTCAACTACAATTATTATGGTGTACTATTATTATTGCTTGCCCAAAAATGAATCTAATATATGTTTTGTTTAGTATCAGTACAATGTAAATTCAACTTCCGTGTTTCCTTTTTCCCACAATAAGACCATCGAAACATACACACAGTGGGAATTTCTCTGCCTCTCTGCCTTCCATTAATCTGCATAAATCTTTTGTATAGAGTTGGTTGTGAAATAAGATGATTTCATTGAATATCTTATCCATATTCTCTGCTTTGATCTATAGTTACAAGTATGTGGAAATCTTTGATACATAATCTATTTTTGGCTTAGGATTACATGCTTGCATTAAATATAATAACGCATGAAATTTACAAACAGTTTGCTAGAGCCACGAGCAGCTGCTTCACTACCCATACAAACAACAGAAGGTACAGATCTGTTAATTATAATTTGTTTGATTTGATTGAAGTATAATATATGCATGTCATAAAACTTTGGGTTTTTTCCTCTTTTCTTTTAGGTGTTTGGCCCATTTACATAACATATTGGATGAGAGTAGCTGCTTCTGTATGAGTTGTAGAGGTTGTTACAATTACTTGATTGTCGAAACTTTTAGAATCAAAAGGCATTTACTGATTGTTGAGGTATTATATCTACATTTCATTTTCGTTAAGGCAACTCCAACTAATAATTTATGCTCAGTCATCAAACCTCAAGTAATTTAGATATGTTTTTATGACTTAAAAGAGTAAAAACACATAGGTTTGACGAAAGGCTGACTTCGACTCTTATTGTTATTGAAAGAAAATTAAAATTGGGAAACATGAGTTTACTAAAGAAATGAAAAGGCACACTATCATGATTTTTAAATGTTGCATACGAAAGTATATAAATCTACCCTATAATGATGATACCATAACTATGTAGTTTGTTTCATGGTATAATTCATGGGGTCTAAAGTATAATTTTGTTGCATATGTTCAAAGTATTGTTTAGATTCTTTGGACTACAGACCGGAAATATTTTTTATTCCCAGTTTAATCCCAAAATTTATGTTTAGACCTAAGTTTATGTTTTTATTGAGCTATTCATTGACGCAAATAACAAAGAATTGAAGTCAGTTAGTCTTTTTTTCAGTTTAATTTATTATTTTCAAAGTAGTCTTTAGACCGCAGACCTGAAATATTTTATATTCTGAGGTTATGCCAAAAAAAATTATGTTTAGACTTAAGTTTATATTTTATTGAGCTATTTATTGATGCATATAACAAAGAACTGACCCCGGTTAGTCTTTATTTTCAGTTTAACTAGAAGATATCTCTGAATGGCTAGAAGAAATGTACGTTCCATAATTTTTACACGACCCCAGGTATTAAACATGATGTTAGACTACAGTTTACACAGGAAGAATAGTCTACTTGCTAAAATGTAGAGATGTTTTTTTACTGTTATTCTGTTTGACCCATGTTGTTCGCTCACATCATTGTAGACGTAGCGAATAAGGCATTTTCTCTATTTCATGATTGTCGTCGACATACTTCCCTAATGTCCAACTACTTAAAACCATGTTTCTGTTTTTTTAATTGCAAGCTATGGATTTCTTTCCACCATAATAGTTACAAATTCCCATTCAGTAGTATATAATCCATTCTGCCTATAATGGCTGTCATGTTTGATTCCATTTTAAGACTGCTGGATCCAAATTTAATTAGGCAGTAATGTTGTTGCCGATGTCCCTTGTAATGCTGGATTATAGTTTGGATAATTTTTACATTCGGAAGGACATGTGAATATGATTGGACCAATTTTTTTATCTTAGCGACGTACATTTTTTTTTTATATCAAGCACTTCTAACATGTTTTTTCTATACCGGCCATTTGCTATGTCTGATTTTATTTACCGCTCTCCTTGACTCCAGAAAGCTATTTAAAGGCCCAACCTCCATATTATAACACCGCACATCCTTTAGTGTCACTCACAAAGGGAATGCACTTAGTTCTGTGGAGTATTTTTGGGTAAAAGATGTAGATAAATTACAAGACAGACAGAAATTAAGCAACGGAAAATGAAACTTTGCTTTATTGATAAAATAGTTTGTAAAATGATTTCTTTACAATATCAGAGTGTCATCCGTCTTACAAAATAAAGAAGCATAAAACAACATTTATATTCCCCAATTTTAGCAAGAGCCAGCCATAGCATCTGAAAAGAGGATCCAAGCAAAACTTCGACAAATCTTCAAGCTGGGAAAGAGTGACAGTCCAACTTAACCTGAGCTATACTATTCCCTCCTTTACTACCTGTGCGGGGGGGGGGGGGGGGATGGAAGAAAAGAAGACGAAAGAAAAATAGAGTCAGACATAAAGCCTGAGTAAGTTCAGTAACTTCTAGCATGTGAACATGGAAAAACAAAAAGACATGAATTAACTGAATACAAGATTACACCATGACGATAGGATCAGCAAGAATAGACAAGATAGTCACAAGATATGCTAAGCTAAGATAAACTTGACATTCTCTAATATATTCGTCGCTTCGCTATTTCCTTGTTATACTAGTTTCTATATCTCTGCACCACCTAACTAATGTCCCAACTAGTAACGATAACGTGATCCTAATCCCTGTATTTTCCATCGCCTTCAGGCATACATTTATTACTTTTTACCTAGATTTAATCTAGGGTTTTCTACCAAGTGCCTTCTAGATTTAAATAGAGTTTACCATATCTGCTGAACACTTCTCGTATTCAGGGTTTATGCCACCTAGTCCAACTAGTGCTACCTGTCGAACGATGCCCCCAAGTCTAGGACACACAACCTAGAGTGGTATATGTTCCTATACTTCCCCACTCATGTATCGCGAATCGTTATCGCTTGTCTAGATGTACATGTCCTGTAATGTGCGCCCCGGGTCCTGTGGCAGGGCAAATCAAGAAATACAGAACTCGGTCGGGAGCTTTCAGATATCCGCCGATGCAGATGCAAGGTCTGTTTTTGTTCCAGTGGCTATGTCCCACTTGACCCCTCCCTCAACTAATGAAAGGCACACCTTGAAAAATGAGAACTATACGCAGGCCCCCGGTGCCCCACTATCCTATGGCCATCCTCACCCATAACTAGATAGCAAGTTTATGGTCTTTTGGAATTTCCGCCTTTCCGTTTCACGTATCTCGATTGACTCAAGATGGATGGTAGACGACGAGTTGCTATCACAGGGCTACCGTTTCCTCGCCGAATCATGCCGGTCCATCCTAGTCTTTAGGTTGCCATATATTGCAACCAAGGCATACCCCTGGTTCTTCTAACACAGACCTTAACCTCTGTGAGCCCAGGAGGTTCATCTACAGCCTCACAGAAGGATACCAAGAGTACCCTCACGTCCCATCGAAGCCTCGGGCTTCGTAACCCAATTCGTTGGAGCCTTCTCAGACGAACATTCGCTCCTTCCCATGTTATACTAAGAATTACTACTTAGTTCTCTTTCCCGTCAATTTGGATTTGTTAAGTGTCATTAGTCAATTCAAGCTAACCTAACCCTCTTGATTTATCCTGATAAACTGGTTAAGTGTTATCAATAATCCATGTTGACTTAACCTTACCAAAAACCAAGTTATATTGGTTAAGTATTTCTTATTACTTAACCCTACCCCTTCACCCTGTATTGGTTAAGTGTTCCTTTTTAACGTAGCCTTGCCCGTATGTTTTAACTAACATGTTATTAATGGTTAAGTATTATCCCTTCATGTTTTAGACTTAACCCTATTCCTTTATTACAATCTGTTGGTTAAGTGTTCAAGTTTACTTTACCCTACGGTCTAGCCCAGCTAACATATCAAATTGGCTAAGTGTATTGAATTTTACTTAACCCCAACCTCTAGTCTAGTTAACATGTTAATATGGCTAAGTGTATTAACTTTACTTAACCCCACCTTCTAGTCTAGTTAACATGTTAATTTGGCTAAGTGTTTTCTTAGTTACTTAACCCCTGCAAGTCTTGTCTTATCACCCTGTTAAGTTAGTTAAGTGTCCCTATGGACTTAGCCCTCCCATTCTAGCTTAACTGTGTTAAGTTGGTTAAGTGTTCCTATAGACATAGCCCTCCCATTATAGCTTAACTATGTTAAGTTGGTAAAGTGTTCCTATGGACTTAACCCTCCCATTCTTTGTTAAGTGTCGGTATGAACCTAACCCTACCTACCGGTCTGGTTATCATGTTGAATTGGTTAAGCGTATTAGTTAACTTAACCCTGCCATTCTTGTTCTAGCTTTAACTAAATAAATTATAGCCGCAACCACTCACATTAGACAGATATTGTTGCGAATACTGGATGTGCCGGTTGATTCTGGGCAGGTTTACGTCGCAACTTAGTCTAACCTCGGGTTAGGCCTATTCGTGTTTTCTAAGTTCAAAAGGTTTTGATTAATTTTCAAATCAGGTTTTGAAAGTAACCATCCCGTCCGTCGGATCAGTTAGGGATAGCCAGGAAGAGCAGGAAACTTGTATTTTCCAAACTCAAGCCTAGACACTTTCCTCTCTGTCACCCTAGAACTTTCTGGTGTGTTATTAAAAGAGATGTCGTTAATAAACCTTTAATTTGTCTAAATTTACATTTTCTCATTTAGGACAAATTCTATAAGTAAATTATACCAAATTTACTTATCTCCTTATTTTTCTTTAATGTAAATTGTCAACATTCATTATTATGGCCCATTTTCCCCTCTATATCATATTTATGCTTTTTGGTATGTAAACTATACCAAATTAAGTGTCACTAACCATGATTTTGCTAAACCTGACAAGTACTCCCAATTATGGCCCATTTCAAATTTATGCCAATACACTTATCATGCCAAATTAGCTAATCCAATTCTGATTTACATTCTAATTACGGTTCATGTCAAACTAGACTTATTATTCTAGTTCACAATTCATGTAAATGCTAGATTTACAAGTCAATACTAGATTCAAATTACATATCCTATAATTCATGTCAAATTTATCCAATTTGCATTTCTATAAACATGCCATAATACATGTTCCCAATTTATGCCAATTTCCAAGTTTTAAAACTACGTTTCTAATAATTTCAAATTTTTCCCAAATTGTATTCCCACCGTTCGTATAATCGTGATTCAATATAGATTATAGATAAATCTAGATTCGTAGAAAGTAGGGAATGAACCAAAGATGCTATGAAAAAGGATGGACATAATAATTGGCATAAAAAGGTTTGAATAACGATGTAGGTTCAAGAACATGGGTAGACCTAACTTAATAGGTAAATTTCCAAGGTCTAAAACCAAGAATAGACAGAATAGAGACGTAGGTTCAAGAACATGGGTAGACCTAACTTAATAGGTAAATTCCCAAGGTCTAAAACCAAAGAAAACCAAGAATAGATAGAATAGAAAATCAGGTTTATACCCAATTTCACAATCACAAAACTTAAACAACACTTTCCTAGTCATGAATCATAGGTGTTTAGTCACAATTGTCCTCGTTATGTCATAGGCAATAGTTTATATTTTCTAATCAAAGGCATATGCTTGTATTCATAGTCAAAGGAAATAATTCTCATAGTCACAGCCACAGTCATAGGCAATGTCCATAGTCATAGGCAATGTTCACAGTCATAGGCAATGTTCATAGTCAAAGAGGCATATGGTTCTAAGATCCATAGTTTCATAGACACGGTCTTATTTGTCCTCGAATCATGACAGTTCTTAATTAGGTCCAAAGAAATAGGCACTGATTCGAATTGAAAGAATTGGCATACTCTTTTATTCCTTTAATTTCATGTAACGAAAAGAGAAACATTCAAATCTGAGAAGTAACTGACTTACAAAGATTAGATTAGAATAGAAAGAAGGCGTTGCTATGATTCGTGCGACGTTGCTCGAATACGTTTGAGTTAGCCTTTGATCCTTGAAACTTTAATCTTGATTCGAACCTCCTCTTGACAACTTGAGCAGCATTTCCTCGTCTTAATATATTTTTTATATTATTTGTTTACATATTTTCTCAGAGGCAGCATAAGGATAGAAAAGAATTGTGAATAGAGAAGGAGACTAGGGCTGTTTATATAGTGTTAGGCGAACAAACCTAGGCAGAAAACGTGACCAAATACTTCAGAACGAACCAGGTTCAAAAACCTGGAAAAAGCGGGGAGGTCGACCCCCAGGTCGACTACCTAGTCGACCTGGGTGCCCCAGGTCGACTACCCAGTCGACCTGGGAGCCTTAGGCGGGAAAATTCCCGCCCAGTCCAATCGGGGTCTGTTTTTCGAATTTGAACTCATTTTCTGACCTGTTTTGAAATTTGAACTTCGCTGAATCTTCCGGAGGCCATATCTTCCTCATACGGACTCCGATTTACGCAAACTCGGACTCGTTTTCATGCAGAATTCCGAGACGAACGCAATGGCGCAACCTTTTCCCTTGATTTTTATTTTAAATTTAATTCTGCCTTGATTTGTGAATCTTAGTATTACAGAATTACGGGGTGTTACATTCTCCCCCACTTAAAAGGATTTCGTCCCCGAAATCTTCAAGTTAGGAAGAATGTGTCCTACCATCCAATCACCCATCTACTCAACCATTCAGTCACAGGCATTCATTGTCCTTAAAAGATTTCTAATGCTTTCATGTTTATATGCATAGTGTGTGTATATGTCTTTATCTAATGCAAAATCAGGCGGTCTACTGATTCAGTTGACCTCCTAAATGCGAATCATGTCAGTGCCATGCGTCCAATCATGTATGCAAGCATCCCTAGTTATGTGAATACTACATGCATGCACAACCATTCATCCATATGCAACATCCATATGATACCATATCAAGCTCAACTTAGAAACAAATACATATCTGTAAATGCAATATGAAAGCGTCTGAACTGATCTAGTGTCTAATACGTATGCATATGCATCCACGAGCAACCATTAGCAACCACTTGCAACCATCAACCATAACATGTTTCAAATACATGTTTACATCCATTGGCTTCTACCTAAAGATCGAAGAAACGACCTAGGTGATATACTTTGGAAAGATAGAAACAATTATGCGTAAAGATCCTAAACAAAGAAATCAAGGATGCACCCTTAAGGAAAAGGGTATAATGCTGGTATCTAGCCTTCTTGAGCTTTACTCCACTGTATCCTAACTAATTTAACTTCATGATTGTGAAGTTTCTGACCTCCATTTCCAAAATAAATAGATGTCAATCACGGTACCAAGTGTATGTACTAAGATGATTAGAGGTCTCCCTCTTATCCACCATGCCATAACTATAAGGGGCGAAAGGTTACTACGTGCTTTTTAGAGTTCCTTCCACAACTATTCATCTTTCATGCAAACCATCCTAGTCGAACTCTATATTCCTCAAGTACAAGCCCCAAAGGCCTAAACCAATATCAGACAAGCACCCAAGGAATATCTCCTCCGAATTTAGATGATCGACGTGAGATGATATAAGCAAACTCGATAGCTATTCTCAAATCACTACTAACCAAAAATAAACTGGTCGGACCACCAATTGGAATTGAGACTCTAGTGGGGTCCTTCTACTGTACAAGTACTATGGTGCAGAGACTCAACTATGGAAGTGGATGTGAACAAATGCGAAGCGCTAAAACCGAAGGAAAGAGTATGAAAAACTAGATTCTTCCAACAGGACTTCACTACCTTTCCCTTAGGTACGCTTGTTGGTGAAGGTATGTACTTGCCCTTTTGAAAATCTTGTTCCTCGTTCTTGCCCTTGTCCTTAATTATATGCCCTATCATACCCTAGTAAAGATACTTCCTCTTGTCTTAGGGTTTATAATTCCTTCCTCCTTTGTGAGCTAAATCTACATCCATGAATTCCTCATCGTCTTCCGTGTTTAGACAAATCTCTCGAAAGCTTCTTCCATCGTACAGAAAACCCAATAAGCTTGAAAGAAAACTGGTCGTAGGTGAAACAACTACGGCTATGGATGGAAGCCGGGGCACTACTTCGCCCTTCGATGAGGTTACCTCCCAGAAAGCCAGGAGCTCCAGAGACTCAAGAAAGAAGGAGACAAGAACTAAGACAGAGGAAGAGAAGATAGTGCATATGGCTTTGGGGAATATGCCTTTAAAACAAATTTTTCTTTTGAAAATGCTTCTTTAAAAACTGTTTTGAAAATAATCTTTCAAATCCTTTATCTGATATGGTAACCATCAGCTCTGATACAACGTGTAACACCCCACATCCGTTAGTGTCACTCACAAAGGGAATGCACTAAGTTCCATGGAGTATTTTTGGGTAAAAGATGCAGATAAATTACAAGACAGACAGAAATTAAGTAGCGGAAAATAAAACTTTGCTTTATTGATAAAAGAGTTTGTACAATGATTTCTTTACAATATCAGAGTATCATCTGTCTAACAAAATAAAGAAGCATAAAACAACATTTATATTACCCAATTTTAGCAAGAGCCAGCCATAGCATCTGAAAAGAGGATCCAAGCAAAACTTCGACAAATCTTCAAGATGGGAAAGAGTGACAGTCCAACTTAACCTGAGCTATACTATTCCCTCCTTTACTACCTGGGCGGGGGGGACGGAAGAAAAGAAGACGAAAGAATAACAGAGTCAGACATAAAGCCTGATTAAGTTCAGTAACTTATAGCATGTGAACATGGAAAAACAAAACGACATGAATTAACTGAATACAAGATTACACCATGACAATAGGGTGAGCAAGAATAGACAAGATAATCACAAGATATGCTAAGCTAAGATAAACTGGATATGCTCTAATACATTTGCCGCTTCGCAATTTCCTTGTTATACTGGTTTCTATATCTCTGCATCACCTAACTAATGTCCCAACTAGTAACGATAACGTGATCCTAATCCTTGTATTTTCCATCGCCTTCAGGCATACATTTATTATTTGTTACCTAGATTTAATCTAGGGTTTTCTACCAAGTGCCTCCTAGATTTAACTAGAGTTTACGTTATCTGCTGAACGCTTCGCGGATTCAGGGTTTATGCCACCTAGTCCAACTTGTGCTACATGTCGAACGATGCCCCCAAGTCTAGGACACACTACCTAGAGTGGATATGTTCCTATACTTCTCCCCGCATGTATCGCGAATCGTTATCGCTTGTCTAGATGCACATGTCTTGTAATGTGCGGCCCGAGTCCTGTGGCAGGGCAAATCAAGAAATACAGAACTCGGTCGGGAGCTTTCAGATATCCGCCGTTGCAGATGCTAAGGTCTGTTTTTGTTCCAGTGGCTGTGGTCCCACTTGACCCCTCCCTCAACTAATGAAAGGCACACCTTGAAAAATGAGAACTATACGCAGGCCCCCAGTGCCCCACTATCCTATGGCCATCCTCACCCATAACTAGATAGCAAGTATATGGTCTTTTGGAGTTCTCCGCCTTTCCGTTTCACGCATCTCGATTGACTCAAGATGGATGGTAGACGGCGAGTTGCTATCACAGGGCCACAGTTTCCTCGCCGAATCACGCCAGTCCATCCTAGTCTTTAGGTTGCCATATATTGCAACCAAGGCATACCCCTGGTTCTTCTAACGCAGACCTTAACCTCTGTGAGCCTAGGAGGATCATCTGCAGCCTCACAGAGGGATACCAAGAGTACCCTCATGTCCCCTCGAAGCCTCGGGCTTCGTAACCCAATTCGTTGGAGCCTTCTCAGACGGACATTTGCTCCTTCCCGTGTTATACTAAGAATTACTACTTAGTTCTCTTTCCTGTCAATTTGGATTGGTTAAGTGTCATTAGTCAATTCAAGCTAACTTAACCCTCTTGATGTATCCTGATAATCTGGTTAAGTGTTATCAATAATTCATGCTGACTTGACCTTACCACAAACCAAGTTATATTGGTTAAGTATTTTTTATTACTTAACCCTACCCCTTCACCCTGTATTGGTTAAGTGTTCCTTTTTAACTTAACCTTGCCCGTATGTTTTAACTAACGTGTTATTAATGGTTAAGTATAATCCCTTCATGTTTTCGACTTAACCCTATTCCTTTATTACAATCTGCTGGTTAAGTGTTCAAGTTTACTTAACCCTACGGTCTAGCCCAGCTAACATATCAAATTGGCTAAGTGTATAGAATTTTACTTAACCCCAACCTCTAGTTTAGTTAACAAGTTAATTTGGCTAAGTGTATTAACTTTACTTAACCCCACCTTCTAGTCTAGTTAACATGTTAATTTGGCTAAGTGTTTTCTTAGTTACTTAACCCCTACAAATCTTGTCTTGTCACCCTGTTAAGTTGGTTAAGTGTCCCTGTGGACTTAGCCCTCCCATTCTAGCTTAACTGTGTTAAGTTGGTTAAGTGTTCCTATGGACTTAGCCCTCCCATTCTAGCTTAACTGTGTTAAGTTGGTTAAGTGTTCATATGGACTTAACCCTCCCATTCTTTATTAAGTGTCGGTATGAACCTAACCCCACCCACCGGTCTGGTTATCATGTTGAATTGGTTAAGTGTCTTAGTAAATTTTACCCTGCCTTTCTTGTTCTAGCTTTAACTAAATAAATTAAAGCCGCGACCACTCACATTAGACATATATTATTGCGAATACTGGATGTGCCGGTTGGTTTCGGGCAGGTTTACGTCGCAACTCAGTCTAACCTCGGGTTAGGCCTATTCGTGTTTTCTAAGTTCAAAGGGTTTTGATTAATTTTCAAATCAGGTTTTGAAAGTAACCATCCCGTTCATTGGATCAGTTAGGGATAGCCAGGGAGAGTAGGAAACTTGTATTTTCCAAACTCAAGCCTAGACACTATCCTCTCTGTCACCCTAGAACTTTCTGGTGTGTTATTAAAAGAGATGTCGTTAATAAACCTTTAATTTGTCTAATTTTTCATTTTCTCATTTAGGACAAATTATATTAGTAAATTATTCCTAATTTACTTATCTCCTAATTTCTCTTTTAATGTAAATTGTCAACATTCATTATTATGGCCCATTTTCCCCTCTATATCATATTTATGCTTTTTGGTATGTAAACTATACCAAATTAAGTGTCACTAACCATGATTTTGCTAAACCTGACAAGTACTCCCAATTATGGCCTATTTCAAATTTATGCCAATATACTTATCATGCCAAATTAGCTAATCCGATTTTGATTTACATTCTAATTACGGTTCATGTCAAACTAGACTTATTATTCTAGCTCACAATTCATGTAAATGCTAGATTTACAAGTCAATACTAGATTCAAATTACATATCCTATAATTCATGTCAAATTTATCCAATTTGCCTTTCTAGAAACATGCCATAATACATGTTCCCAATTTATGCCAATTTCCAAGTTTTAAAACTACGTTTCTAGTAATTTCATATTTTGCCAAAATCGTATTCCCACCGTTCGTATAATCGTGATTCAATCTAGATTATAGATAAATCTAGATTCGTAGAAAGTAGGGAATGAACCAAGGATGCTATGAAAAAGGATGGACATAATAACTGGCATAAAAAGGTTTGAATAACGACGTAGGTTCAAGAACACGGGTAGACCTAACTTAATAGGTAAATTCCCAAGGTCTAAAACTAAGAATAGACAGAATAGAGACGTAGGTTCAAGAACATGGGTAGACCTAACTTAATAGGTAAATTCCCAAGGTCTAAAACCAAAGAAAGCCAAGAATAGACAGAATAGAAAATCAGGTTTATACCCAATTTCATAGTCATAAAACTTAATCAACACTTTCCTAGTCATGAATCATAGGTGTTTAGTCACAATTGTCCTCGTTATGTCATAGGCAATAGTTTATGTTTTCTAATCAAAGGCATAGGCTTGTATTCATAGTCAAAGGAAATAATTCTCATAGTCATAGTCACAGTCATAGGCAATGTCCATAGTCATAGGCAATGTTCATAGTCAAAGAGGCATATGGTTCTAAGGTCGACAGTTTCATAGTCACGGTCTTATTTGTCCTCGAATCATGACAGTTCTTAATTAGGTCCAAAGAAATAGGCACGGATTTGAATAGAAAGAATTGGCATACACTTTTATTCCTTTAATTTCATGTCACGAAAGAGAAACGTTCAAATCTGAGAAGTAACTGACTTACAGAGATTAGATTAGAATAGAAAGAAGGCGTTGCTATGATTCGTGCGACGTTGCTCGAAACCGTTTGAGTTAGCCTTTGATCCTTGAAACTTTAATCTTGATTCGAACCTCCTCTTGACAACTTGAGCAGCATTTCCTCATCTTGATCTATTTTATATATTATTTGTTTACATATTTTCTCAGAGGCAGCATAAGGATAGAAAAGAATTGTGAATAGAGAAGGAGACTAGGGCTGTTTATATAGTGTTAGGCGGACGAACCTAGTCAGAAAACGTGATCAAATACATCAGAACGAACCAGGTTCAGAAACCTGGAAAAAGCTGGGAGGTCAACCCCCAGGTCGACTACCCAGTCGACCTGGGTGCCTTGGGCAGGAAAATTCCCGCCCAGCCCAATCTGGGTCTGTTTTTCGAATTTGAACTCGTTTTCTGACTTGTTTTGAAATTTGAACTTCGCTGAATCTTCCGGAGGCCATATCTTCCTCATACGGACTCCGATTAACTCGGACTGGTTTTCATGTTGAATTCCAAGACGAACGCAATGGCGTAGCCCGTTTCCCTTGATTTTGATTTTAAAGTTTAATTCTTCCTTGATTTGTGAATCTTAGTATTACAGAATTACGGGGTGTTACACATATGCTGCATACTTCCTTTGTTTCTGTTTTTTTCTTTATGGTGCTTTAGTGATACATCACAGTTAGAAATCTCCATCAATTTAATGATAGTATCTAATCACATCGACCAAAACCTTACTTTACCCTGATATGCTATCAATGAATTTTAACATTTTGTAGCTAAATTACGTAAAATCTTTATAACCATCATTTGTTTGTATAAGTTTTCTATTACCAGTCGTCCTATAAACTTTAGCACCTGCATTTTGTGAAACATGAACCAGTTAAAACAATATGGAAAATCATGGTATATATTGTATGATTAAGTTGAGATTAGTCAATTCATAATTGCTTCGGAAACATGGTTGAAGCAATGATATTAGCATAACAATGGGATTGTAGATTCAAGTTTAAAGAAAAATTTGCTTCGAATTTAAAAATTATTATCTTCGTGTACTTATTAAGCTTTATCTTTTATTGTCCATACGTGTAACTACAAACGGCACATTGAAGCATGGATTATATAAATTTAACTCATGATGAGAAAAGGTGGCTTACATAAGATATAATCCTGATGGTTCAGTTTTGAATCCTGCAGCTTTCCAACAACATAACTGAAATGAATCTCAAATATGGCTCAGCTATTTCAGAACGACCCTGCACTTGCACAAGCAACTTTTGCGATAACCTCGATGATCTCCAGAAACTCATGCGAGAACGCCATGAACGTAAAGTGCAATTATGACGGAAATAAGAGGAAGAGCTAGCTTTGATGTATGCAGATCCTTTTGATGTGGAAGAACAAAGGTAAATTGAAGCAGCTATTTGACAGAAATGAATTGATGATAATTAGGAAGTTGCAATTGAACATAATCCTGAAGCATTTGGACGTGTTATAATGTTACACATGGACATTGAAGTCAATGGTGTTCCTCTCAAGGCATTTGTTGGTAGTGGAGCACAATCGACAATCATATCAAAGAGCTGTGCTGAGCATTGTGAATTATTGCGACTTTTGGACCAGTGCTTTAAGGGTATAGCTGTTGGTGTTGGCAAATCAGAGATACTCAGCCGGATTCATGCTACTCAAATCAAGATTGGTAATACATTTTAAATACGCTCTCTCACTGTGTTGGATGCTTCCAATTTGGAGCTTCTATTTAGATTGGACATGCTGCACAAACATCAGTGCGTGATTGACTTAAAAGATAATGTCTTGGGAGTTGGTGGCAGAGAGGTTTCGATTCCTTTTTTGCAATAAAAAGATATTCCTTCACACATCCGCACAGTGAAGCTTCGTTTGGCCAAGAATCAACACGAATTTTTTTCCTTTTCAAATTTTACAAGCTTGCTGCTGCTCATCCAACTTTCTGCAATCATGTTCTCAGATTTTTTTTGCTGATATGCCCATTATGGATTAGTGCACGTTCATGATTTACTGTGTAATTTATCTTCTATACATTTTTATCTTTCCATCTTTTCCATGCAAAACTATACATGTTTTTTACTGCATACAGCAATAATGACTTCTCAGTCTAGACTTTGTTTGCAGCTTTGGTCTAATTCATCTATGCACACGTCCATCAGGCGTGCCTTTGTACTGGTATATATAATATAATGGCCCGAAAAGAATGCACCGCGCTACGGCAGTTCGCGAATTTTGACCAATGACTTTGAATGGATATTACAGGAGATCCGACCATTGGATTCTCCTAAAACCGGAACCATTGGGTTCGTATCGAAAAGAGCTTTCTAACGAATATTAGAGATTTGAAATCTAATGGTTGGATTTGGAATTATGTCCAAATAAAATTTGGAAAAGGTCGCTGTAAGTGCAGTTCGATGGCCGTTGATGGGAATCGACTGTACGGGCCTTCATAAAATTATTAAAAATAGCAATAATTTGTACAAAGTCATAAGAAATGATTTGAAAAGAATTGGGATGAAAAATTCCATATTTGAAGAGATAAAAGTAGATTTTTGTCGAAATGAACTAGCTTTGAACTAGAATTATAATCCATTTATTTTTGAAATAAATAAATTGGATTTGAAAGGGTTTTAAAAGTAACCAAAACTTCCGATAATTGAATTGGACTGGATTTGAATCGAAATTATCTTTGGAATATTTCGATGTTGGATTTCGTGATTATACAATATTGTTATGGGAATTTGAAAGATATATTTATATCGTTATTTCCAATACGATATTTGTAGGTCATAGAATTTGATATTGAATATAAGCCAATATATTTTCTATTCAGAGCCTTGTATTTAATATCAAGGATTAATTGTCAAGAATAATCCGAGGTTTAACGTGTCTTCCCATAATAATCCCAAGTTTGGATTATTTCTGAATAATCGGAAGTTTGGGGGTGTCTTCTCATATTAATCCCATTTACTTGGGTCATCGCATATTAATCCAAAGTTTGCGGGTGTCTTCCCATATTGATCTCAAAATAACACGTCAGGGGGTCATAGGGATAAATATGGGAAGACATCCCCAAACTTCGGATTATTCAGAAATAATCCAAACTTGGGATTATTATTGGAAGACACGTTAAACTTTGGATTATTCTTGACAATTAATCCTAATATCAAATGAGATTTGGGTTTGTCATTAATGGTGTCTTCATTAACACTGTTCTTAAACCCAGATGAGGAAAAGATTAAATCTTTTTATTTAGATTTAATGTAGTATACTAATTAAATGGTATTTAATTTGAATTGAATTTGAATTGATTTTTGGGTTTATCATGAACGGTGTTTTAAATAACACTTGTTCTTTAACCATAATTTAAAGAATGTGAATTAGGTTTATCGTGAACTGTGTTTTAACGACATTTGTTCTTTAATCCGATTTACAATGAAATGTGATTTGGAATTTATAAATCTTTTGTTAAGATTTAAAGGATATTTTCCAAAGTAAAGTTTTCCAATTTAATAAAATAAATTGGAATGGAATGGAATTCGATTTGGTAATAATCGAAGTGAATCTCTGTGGATGAGGACTGCTAATATATATATGGAATTTAAAAGGCTTTGCCGTTATTCCATTTATATTTATAGTCGGATATGGAAGTGTATATCGATTATATATATCGATTTGTTTTCCATGAAGATTCCATCGTTAATGGAATGTGATTTGGGTTGTCGTGAATGGTATCTTTAATAATACCGTTCTTAGACCCAACGGAGTTAAGAAAATCAGAAACTAACTGAAGATTAGTTAAGTTGAATGGTTTCTTGGGTATTGATCTGATTTTGGTTACGGCCTTCGGGGTTAATACTTAGGGAATTGTTCACTTGCTAATTTACGGTTAAAGGCTGATGGAATGGAATGTGATTTTGGGTTTATAATGAACCGTGTTTTAAATGATATCGGTTCTTTAACCCAGTTAAAGAAAGGATATGATTTCCCAACTTAAACAATCATTAATACTGATTTTTCGGAAGATTAAAACCAAGTGGAGTTTTAATGAATCTTTAATTAGATTGAAATGAACGAGAAGGGAGTATCACCAGTTTTGCCCTAGGCGATAGTTAAATCTTTAATTAGATTTGAACGTGAAATGGTAATTGAATTTACCAATAACACTGTGGTGTTAGATATGAAGTATTACCAGTTTTACTTCATGGGATGAATAGGTTGCGATTGGTAAATTAAAATAAATGATTACTTCGGTAAGGTTCGTTAATCCCGACTAGTTTGGATAATCCATAATTTGGTTAGAATTGAAATCTGAAAGAAGATTAAAGAATAAATTTAAAAGAATTTATCTTTGATAAAATTAATGGGAACCTTTACCTATAGATGTGAATATTAAAATAAAAAAATATTCTGAATTGGAATGAGATGTATGTTGTGTTTGTATAACACTGGTTTATTATATACGCGAGTTATTCAGAAAAACCGGGTTTATCCCATTCTGAATAACTGATTCGAAGATGTGTCGAGGATGAAGACGGTGGTCGAAGACCAGAGGTCTTCACATCGTTTGGATAATTACTGATGAACTTGATTGGGCTGTACACACAAGAGGAGGGAATCTGTTGGTGATCATCCAGGCGTACTTTGAGATCGATGGATATATGAGGTACAAGGTGCATCCGGTTTCGTTCAGACCCAGAACTGACTTGTAAATGGACTGTGTGTCTGACATTGGATACCATTCTGTGTGATTGACGGATATCGGTTGCATGGAGTGGTTTGCATGTGTGGCATGCTAAGATGCAAGTGATCAAGGCTTATGTTGAAAAGAAGAGTCTTGTGGTTGATGATCAAAGCACGGCCTTTGTGGCATAGCATTGTGTAGCATTAATTCGCGAGCCTCACTCCCCGGTTGTGAACCAGAAACGGGAGAGGACATCAGGGAGGGCATGCGTTTCTTTCTAGCTAGGGTGGTGTCAGTGACCTACCATCCCTGATATTTATATTATTTTCACATGTGTGGTTGTTGCTGTTGCGAGGTGCCTCGGATATATCGGTGAATATGTGGAGCCGATGGAGTAATATGACTCATTTACGCCCCAAAAGGCGGGGAAACGTAGTGTTCAGGAATTTTAATCCACATCGGTGGACCGGCCTTGACGATCCAACGGTCACTCGAGCTCTGATCCTGAGGCTCAGGCTAGACAGTCTCGAATCGGTGAGGACTATCTTTTGCCTCGGTTCACAGATGGAAATCCAACTTCCAATACGTGACATTTGCGGTTTTGATTGTAGAGCCTAGTATTGGCGACCTGATATATGGTACCCATGCCGTCTATAATAATTATGATTGAAATTGTTTTGACACTATACACTTATAGTAATAATAAAAGATGAAATTTCACGTACCAAGCATATTTGGCTATTATAAGGTAAAACCCGATCCTTCGGCTTGTGTTGCATTGTGTGATGCGAACTGGGTCTTATAATAGCTTCATTGTTCTTAATTTAGCATTGCGCTGTTGTTATATGCACTAGTATTCTTGGGAGGAAACCCATTCCGTGTTATATGGCGCGGTCCCTTGATTTACCTAGCTTTAAAATAAAGATTTATAACTATTTTAGTTCTCACACCAGTCACACGACTGACCTAGAGTTTATTGTTTCAACCTGAACTCTGGGTGCCCTTATTTTCCACACGGGCAACAAGTAGTTTTAGTTTTGCAGATTTTTATTCACAGGATCCTGGTTTACAGCTGGAATGATATCCGGAAAGCTCTGTATCCGTGTATTACTTTCAGCTGTGTTTTATATTATTTTTCCGCTGCTATGTAATGTATTGTAATCTCTGATATTTTATGATGTGTAATATTTATCTTAATATTTGTCTGTATACCCTTACTATGCTTAAACTACCCCTACTTCTCTTAATGCTTCAAAACAACCCTTCTTTTTAATCGTGCTTAAACTACCCCTACTTCTCTTAACACTTCAAATCAAACCTTCTTTTAATCGGACCCCTAATTGTCTAAATAGCTCTTACTTCCAAAAATTACACCAATTTTTCAACTACTGTGAAGGGTTTGTTTTTGCAGCACCCAATCCAATGATTCATCATGTCTCATATTTGTCGATCTACCCCTACTATACTTAAACTACCCCTACTTCTCTTAATACTTCAAAACATCCCTTCTTTTTAATCCTGACCCTAATTCTATAAATAACCCTTACTTCCAACAATTACCCCTATTTTTTAACTTCTGTGAAGGCTTGGTTTTTGCAGCAACCAAATCAAACGATTCATCATCTTTCATATTTGTCGATCTACCCCTACTATGCTTAAACTACCCCTACTTCTCTTAGTACTTCAAAACAACCCTTCTTTTTAATCCTACTCCTAATTCTCTAAATAGCCCTTACTTCCAACAATCACCTCTATTTTTTAGCTTCTGTGAAGGGTTGGTTTTTGCAGCATCCAATCCAAACAATTCATCATCTTTTATATTTGTCGATCTACCCCCACTATGCTTAAAGTATCCCAACTTCTTTTAATACTTCAAAACAACCCTTCTTTTTAATCCTACCCCTAATTATCTTAATAGCCCTTACTCCAACAATTGCCCTATTTTTTAAATGCTTTGAAGGGTTGGTTTTTGCAGCACCCAATCTAAATGATTAATCATCTTTCATATTTGTCGATCTAACCCTAGTATGCTTAAACTACCCCTACTTCTCTTAATACTTAAAAACAACCCTTCTTTTTAATCCTATCACTAATTCTCTAAATAGACCTTACTTCCAACAATTAACCCTTTTAACTACTGTGAAGGGTTGGTTTTTCTAGCACCCAATCGAAAAGATTCATATTCTTTCATATTTGTCGATCTACCCCAACTATGATTAAACTACCCCTACTTCTCTATATGCTTCAAAAAATTGCTTATTTTTAATCCTACCCCTAATTCTTTAAATAGCCGTTACTTCAAAAAATTACCCCTATTTTTTAACTACTATGAAGGGTTGGTTTTTTCAGCACCCAATCCAAACGATTCATCATCTTTAATATTTGTCGATATACCACTACTATGCTCAAACTACCCCTACTTCTCTTAATACTTACAAACAACACTTCTTATAATCCTACCCGTAATTATCTAAATATCCCTTACTTCCTGTAACAACCCGTATTTTCAATAACCTGTAATAACATAAATCGAGGCAGAATTTAATTCTAAAATGGGAATCAAGGGAAACGGGCTATGCCATTGCGTTCGTCTCGGAAAAATACGCGAAATAGAGTCCGAGTTTTCGAAAATCGGAGTCCGTATGACCAAGATATGGCCTCGCGAAGTTTCACGAAAATTCCCAAATTAAAGTATACTTAATTAAGTGAAATGGGTTGTGTAGATATATATATATATATATATATATTGATATATATATATATATATAATTGAAAATTTAATAAATAAATATGCAAAAATGCTCAAAACAGCGAATTGGGAGAGGGGAATAACCGAACCGGCCGATTTTTGAAGTCGACCCGAGCCCGCTGGGTCGACTAGGGGTTAATCCAGGGTGTTTGGCTGTCAACCCGTGGGCCGATTCGCTCAAGTGCAGATTTTGCATTTGAATGGTTCTCATGGTCCATCTTTAATCTAAAGGCCCTAGATGGTTCCTACACTTGACTTCTTCCCCAAGACATGCTTTGATGGCTTGGATTGAATCTAGGGTTAATCCTATGGCCTAAAACACTTGCCTAATCTATAAATAAGACCCTAACCTACCCTAATTCATTCATAATTAAACCTAGTGACTAAACTATGGCAAAATGCTAGCTCTCATGGCCTCCACTAATTTTATGAAGAGGGTTGCATACTAATCACTCTCTAATCAACTTCTAATCCCTTCTTAGCATCTTAATCTTCTTCATTTGGTGTTCAAAGTTGCTAGTTGTGAGTTTCTATCACTTTGATGATCTTTTGGTAAACTAATTAGATGAGATGTGATGAGATTTATGGTTTTGTATGTGGGTTAATGAGCTTTGAATCATATGATATGATGTTAGCATTAATCTTATGTTTATGCATGTTGAGTATGTAAGCTTATGCAAGTTTAATATGATGTATGTTATGTTTGCATGATGCTAAATATGCAAGTTGTGGGCTATGTAATCATATGCATGTTATGCAAGTTCATGGTAATATGCTATGCAAGTTACATGTTTGTTAATATGCAAGTTACATGTTTGTTAATATGCAAGTTACATGTATGTAAATATGCAAGTTACATGTTTGTTAATATGCAAGTTACATGTTTGTTAATATGCAAGTTACATGTATGTAAATATGCAAGTTACATGTTTCTTTATATGCAAGTTACATGTTTGTTAATATGCGAGTTACATGTATGTAAATATGCAAGTTACATGTTTATTAATATGCAAGTTCATGATGACACATTATGCAAGTCTATAAGCTAATATGCAAGTTTGTTATGCAAAATGAATATGTAAGTTATGTGACATATTATATGCAAGTTATGTGACATGTTATGCAAGTTCATATGCAAGTTATGTGTTTGTTAATATGCAAGATGGCACCTTTGAAACATGTTCATTCATATGCAAGTTGACACCTTTTATATGTGTTATATCATGAACGAAATTACGTGGGAACGATGGGGTAATTAAATGCATAAGTTAATAAGATTGTGTGAAATTAATATAATTATGCATAACACAAAATAAATAAACATAGTATGGGAATTTGCCTATTTGGTTAGGTGTACCCATACTATGTGTTGGGAATTTACCTATTGAGTTAGGTCTACCCCATGGGAATTTACCTATTAAGTTAGGTCTACCCATGTTAAGAAAACTTGATTAATTAGGGATAATTAATATAAAATTATGAGGGTGATTAATTAGGTGTAATTAATTGACTAAGACACGAGGTTGGACTCAGTTGTAGCGTAAAACTGCCCGGACCCAACCGGCTTAACCAGTTGCTACAAATGTTAGCCCAATGTGAGAGGTCTTAGGCACAAACTAAATACGTAATTAATGTAAAGACACGAGGTTAGACTCTGTTATGACATAAGGCTGCCCGGACCCAACCGGCTTAACCAGCGGTCATAAAAGACAGTCTAATGTGAGAGGTCTTTACAAAGGTTACGTTCTTAATTAATTAATTAAGAAACACTTAACCATATTAGCATGTAGAGGGACATGAGGGGTTAAGTGGGTGCCTCGGGTGGCATGAGAAAATCTAGTGGTTGCCTTGGGTGGCAATAGAAAATACGATTAGAATACTTAACCAAAATGGAACATGTAATTAAAACATGATTAAAGGGTTAAGTGGGATATACTAGAAAAAGGGACAAGCTTAGGTGGGTAGCTTGTGGAGGCCCATTTCAACCAGTAACCCATACGTATCTTTGTGGGCTCGACCCATGTCGAGGACGGGACACGCATACTGGGCTTGACTGTAAGAGGCAAACGGGTTAGCGGTGGCAACGCAAGTCCAACGGGCTTCATATGCGTGAGTGGGCCCGGGCTGGTAGGTAAGCCGTTGTTGCATCGAGTAGATATAAGCCGTGCACCTTTAGTTTCATCAGGTTGCCACATTGGGGAATGATACATCCCACGGTGGGGCCAGCACGGGTATCTACGTTAGGGAGCCGATCGAATGGGAAGTAGTGTGTACACCTAGTGGATTGTAGGGCCCCGTGGCGCCTACTTGGTCACCTAGGGGTACGCAGGTACTAATTAGTAAATTTTATAAGTCCTTGGGTGGGATCAACCTTTAAGTTAGGAACGACTGGTGTGGTGCAGTTTAGTAATTTACCTTAGGGAGGGTAGATGCGTCTTTATCCTTTATCTTCGTTTAGTTGACTGCTTAGGGTAGCCATTCATCCCTATATGTTACCGTATATCAGTTTATGTCTTCTCTGGTTACTTTAACGATTGTATTGTTAAAGTTATAGGACTCGCTCAGACTTATGTCTGACCCTGTTGTTTTTATCTTTTTCCCAACCCTCAGGTCCTACGGTGGATCCTAGCAGTAGTGGAGCTTGATCGGATTGCTGTTCCAGTCTTTAGGAGCTTGGATAGATGTAAAGCTCCAGTTATCCAGTTATCTTTTCTTTTGTTTGGCTATTGTATGAGAGTGGGATTATGTACTTCTTTATTTTGATGGATATTGTACTTGACCTTTATTGTGGTTTTATGATGTAACCAGACATGTTTTACTTCCGCTGTTATGAGATGATGTTTTAAAATTTCAAGTACTATTTATATCTGTCTTGTTGTAATTTTTCTGTTCTATATTCACTAAAATACTCCACCGATGCTATGGCATTCCCTTAGTGAGTGATCATAGCGGGAGTGGGGTGTTACACGTGGTATCAGAGCTTAAGGTTACCAGAACAGATAAAATTTTTGAGAAAAACTACTTTCTAAGAGTATTTTCGAAGAAAGTATTTTTAAAAGCATGTCTTCTAAGAGAAAAAGTTTTTGAAAAAGAAAAGCATAATCCCCAATAGCCATATCTTTATCTTTCGGAATCTCCTTTTTGAATCTTTCCTCTTTCGTTTCAGCATGGCTGAAGATCTTAACATCCCGGAGGGTTTAGTTATACCACTATGGTATAGGAGGTTGCAAGAGGCTAGGGCCGCGGCTGCGGGTCCGGCCAATGCTACTACACCAGAGACAACCGCTCCTCCTCCTCATCCTAGAGTGGATAATTTTGCTAAGGTTTGCAAGGAGTTCAAGGCTATAGGAGGAAAACCTTTTCTTGGTTCAGAGACTTTCGTAGAGGCTAGAGATTGGCTTAAGGAAGTGGAAGAGTTGCTAGATATCTTTGAAGTGGAAGAGGGAAAGAAAGTCAAGTTGGCGGCTTGGTTAATGAAGGGAGAGGCCTCATTCTGGTGGGAGGTCACTAATGGAGAACGCCCTGTTGACTCTTGGGCAGATTTTAAGCAAAGGTTTGGGGCTAAGTTTCTCTCAAGGGCGGAAGAGAATCTGTTTATGGAGAAGTTCTTGAATTTGAAGCAAGGGAATCTCACGGTGAAAGAATATGTCAACAAATTCAATCAATTAGCAAGGTTTGGCATAGAGTTGGTGAATACACCGGAGAAGAAGGCTTTGAGGTTCGTTAGAGGCTTGAACGAACCATTGCAAGGAATAGCTATGACTCACATTCCTATGGGGGCCACTTTTGAGAAGCTTGTCTACATGGCACTTATGCATGAGGATGATAAGAATTCTAAGGCACCAGAGAAAAAGGGGGATCAGAAGAAACCGCAACAGCAACAACAAGGCAAGGGCGGAAAAGGCAATGGTGACAAAAAGAAGACGAAGAAGAAGTGCTTCAATTGTGGAACACCAGGACACCTCAGTAAGGATTGTCGCAAAAAGAAGAAGACCGGTTGCTTTCATTGTGGTGAAGCAGGGCATCTTGTGAAAAACTGCCCAAAGAAGGGGCAGAAGACGGGGTCTACCTCAGGAGGCCAGGTGCAAGCTCTTATAGCACCACCTCAGTCAGGGGGGCAAGTTCAGGTTCTCTCAGTTCCACCGATTCAGCAGAGAGGTAGAACTATTTCCGTTGAAAGTCTGGTTTTTCTGTTTGATCATCCAGTTCGTACTTTGTTTGACTCTGGCGCATCGCATTCTTTTATCTCATCATCGTTAGTTGAGTCACTGCACTTAGACACCAGTCTAGTTGATGATCCCTTGGTTGTCTCAAACCCAATTGGGGGCTCCATATATCTGTCTATGATATGTTTGGGTTTGAAGATTTCTATACTTAGCGTTGAGTTTAGATGTGATGCTTTTGTATTGGGCTTCACGGGCTATGGGTTGATCTTGGGCATGGACTGGTTATCCAGTAATGGTGCCGTTCTTGATTGCGAAAGGAGAGTTGTCAGGCTCATGACCCGCTTGGGTAACACTCTCGAGATCTCTTGCAATCCCATGGAATCTGTTTTGCTAAGTTATCTTGAATCGCTCGATGCTTCGGTCGAAAGTTTGTGTTCTGTCAGAATAGTCCGGGAATATCCGGATGTGTTTGAAGAAGTAAAGGGTTTGCCTCCGAAGCGGGAGATAGATTTCCGAATTTATTTGGTGGATAATGCCAAACCAGTGTCTTTGCCAGTACGCCACATGGCTCCTCGTGAGAGAAGAGAACTTCATAAGCAAGTAGGGGAGTTGCTTGAGAAGGGGTTCATAAGGCGAAGTATATCGGAGTGGGGAGCTCCAGTAGTGTTTGCCACGAAGGCGGATGGGTCCCTCAGACTTTGTGTGGATTATAGGGAACTTAATAAGCTCACGAAGAAGAATAGACACCCATTACCGAGGATAGATGATCTCTTTGATCAGTTGGTTGGCGCGTCAGTATTTTCGCAGATGGACTTAGCTACAGGGTTTCATCAGTTAAGAGTGGCGGAGGACAGTATAGAGAAGACTGCTTTCCGGACTCCGGATGGTTTTTATGAGTGGCTAGTGATGCCATTTGGGTTGACAAACGCCCCCGCATACTTTGTTGATCTCATGAGTAGAGTGTTCAGAGAGTATCTGAATAAGTTTGTAGTAGTTTTTGTGGATGACATCTTGGTCTTTTCCAAGAATGAAGAAGAGCATGCCTTACATCTCAAGGAAGTGTTGGAGACTCTTCGAGCGCATAGTCTTAAAGCTAAATTCTCTAAATGCCATTTTTGGAGAAGAGAAGTGCGATTCTTAGGGCATGTGGTCTCTAAGGAAGGGATAGCTGTGGATCCCGCAAAGATAGTATCTATCCAGGATTGGAAAGTTCCTAGAAATGCTACCGAGGTAAGAAGTTTCTTGGGGTTGGCAGGATATTATAGGAAGTTCATCAAAGACTTCGCGAAGATATCAGCCCCATTAACCCGCTTGACGAAAAAGAATCTGGTTTTCTCGTGGGATGTAGATTGTGATGATGCTTTCCGACGGTTAAAGAGAGCTTTGACCACCGCTCCAGTTTTAGTGCTCCCGGATGGGAGTAAGCCGTTTGTTGTTTATACCGATGCTTGTGGAACAGGATTAGGCGCAGTCTTGATGCAGGAGGGAAGGGTAATAGCCTATGGAGGGAGACAATTGAGAGTGCATGAGAAGAATTACCCTACCCATGATCTAGAGTTGGCCGCGATTGTTTTCGCACTTAAGTCTTGGCGCCATTATCTTCTTGGTGAGAGATTCGAGTTGTTCACCGACCATAAATCATTGAAGTACTTATTCTCTCAGAAGGATTTAAACTTAAGACAGCAAAGGTGGATGGAGTTCTTAGCGTCCTATGATTTCGAGATAGCGTATACCCCTGGTAAGGGTAACGTGGTGGCAGACGCCTTAAGTAGAAAAAGGCTATCTTTGAGTCCATTGTTCGTGGAACGACGAAGCTTGGAGTTTCTTTCTTTGTTTGACTTCAGACCTTCTGTTGATTTTGTACCTGGTTTGTTGGCATCCTTGGAGGTTAGACCTACTCTTTTGAGACGGATTGGCGAGGCTCAGCGAGACGACCCACAGTTGGTTGTGTTGGTAGAGAAGCTTATAAGAGGGGAGTCGTCCAGCCATTTGGGTAGATACACCATAGATGATAAGGGATGGTTGCATAGAGACGGTAGACTTTGTGTACCGCAAGATGAGGGTTTGAAGAAGGCTATTTTGGATGATGCACATCGTTCAAGAATGACTATTCATCCCGGTGGAGACAAAATGTACCAAGACATGAAGAGAGTTTTCTTCTGGGCCGGTATGAAGAAAGATGTGGCCGAGTATGTGGCTAGATGCTTAGTGTGCCAACAAGTTAAAGTGGAGCAAAGGAAACCCGGTGGGTTGCTACACCCATTGGAAGTTCCACAGTGGAAGTGGGATAGTGTCTCGATGGATTTCATCGACGGGTTACCGAGATCGAGGAAGGGCAATACGGGAATTTGGGTTGTGGTAGACAGACTTACCAAGAGTGCCCATTTTATACCCGTAAAGAGTAAGAGGACCGCTCCATGGCTTGCTTCAGTCTATGTTAGAGAGATTGTTAGATTGCATGGCGTACCATCCAGCATTGTGAGTGATCGAGATCCTATTTTCACTAGTGAGTTTTGGAGAAGTTTGCAAGAGGCGGTAGGGACTCAGTTGTGTTTGAGCACCGCATATCATCCTCAGACGGACGGTCAGACTGAGAGGGTGAACCGTATCTTAGAAGATCTTTTGAGGCTTTGTATCTTGGATTTTGGAGGTACATGGGAAGAACATCTTCCTTTGGTGGAGTTCGCATATAATAACAGCTTTCAGTCCAGTATTGGTATGGCTCCTTTCGAAGCTCTTTATGGAAGGCCTTGTCGATCTCCTACATGTTGGTGGGAATCTACGGATAAGATCTTGCTTGGGCCGGATATGGTTAGAGAGACTTCAGAGAAGATTGATTTAATTCGAAAAAGGATGAAAGCAGCGCAAGATAGACAGAAATCTTATGCGGATCGGAGAAGGACGGATCTTGAGTTTGAGGTTGGGGACATGGTTTTTGTCAAAGTATCTCCATTGAGAAATGTTGTTCGCTTTGGGTCCGTAGGGAAGTTAGCACCGAGATTTGTTGGGCCGTTTCCTATTAAGGAAAGGATTGGACGGATGGCATATAGGGTGGAGTTGCCCGACAGACTTAGTGGTGTTCATGATGTATTCCATATATCACATTTGAGGAAGTGCTTACATGAGACCGCGGAGGTGGTAGAGCCGAGCTTGCTTAGAGATGTAGAGGTAGAGCGTGATGCGACGATTCGACGAGCTCCTACTCGCATCCTTGGGTCAGAAACTAGGAAGTTGAGGAACAGAGAAGTTCAGCTAGTTAAAGTGCAATGGGGAGATGACGAAAGCAATGCTACTTGGGAGACGGAAGCAAAGATGCGTTCTTTGTATCCATTTCTTTTTGAGAGTATGTCTTTTAACTTCTCCTTTATTGCTTGTCTAGTACTTATCTTATCTTTAGTATATCCTCTCGCTAATACCTATGACCTTTAGATAGGGTAAAACCTATGGTTGAAACATGTGTTTGAAACATGTTATGGTTGATGGATGCATATGGATGCAATTGTTTGCTAGTGGTTGCTCGTGGATGCATATACACACACATTAGGCACTAGATCGGCTCAGTCACTTCATGTTGCATATTGCATAAATGGATGTGGTAGTTAGATTGATGGATGTATCATGGCTGTGTTATCATATGGATGATGCATTTTTGTGTATGGTTGTGCACGCATGTAGAAATTTGTATGTGTCAATAGGGTTTCGCATACATATTGGATGCATGGCACTATCATGGTTTGCATTAAGGAGGTTTACTGTATCAGTAACCGCCTGATTTTCGCATTAGGTAAGTACATATACACACACTTTTGCATATATCCATCCAGCATTTAGAATCTTGTAAGGACAATGATTGCTCGTGGATGATGCTTTGAGTAGATGGATGATTGGATGGTAGGATACGTTCTTCCTAACTTGAAGATTTCGGGGACGAAATCCTTTAAGGAGGGGAGAATGTAACAACCCGTATTTTCAATAACCTGTAATAACATAAATCGAGGCAGAATTTAATTCTAAAATGGGAATCAAGGGAAACAGGCTATGCCATTGCGTTCGTCTCGGAAAAATACGCGAAATAGAGTCCGAGTTTTCGAAAATCGGAGTCCGTATGACCAAGATATGGCCTCGCGAAGTTTCACGAAAATTCCCAAATTAAAGTATACTTAATTAAGTGAAATGGGTTGTGTAGATATATATATATATATATATATATATATTGATATATATATATATATATATAATTGAAAATTTAATAAATAAATATGCAAAAATGCTCAAAACAGCGAATTGGGAGAGGGGAATAACCGAACCGGCCGATTTTTGAAGTCGACCCGAGCCCGCTGGGTCGACTAGGGGTTAATCCAGGGTGTTTGGCTGTCAACCCGTGGGCCGATTCGCTCAAGTGCAGATTTTGCATTTGAATGGTTCTCATGGTCCATCTTTAATCTAAAGGCCCTAGATGGTTCCTACACTTGACTTCTTCCCCAAGACATGCTTTGATGGCTTGGATTGAATCTAGGGTTAATCCTATGGCCTAAAACACTTGCCTAATCTATAAATAAGACCCTAACCTACCCTAATTCATTCATAATTAAACCTAGTGACTAAACTATGGCAAAATGCTAGCTCTCATGGCCTCCACTAATTTTATGAAGAGGGTTGCATACTAATCACTCTCTAATCAACTTCTAATCCCTTCTTAGCATCTTAATCTTCTTCATTTGGTGTTCAAAGTTGCTAGTTGTGAGTTTCTATCACTTTGATGATCTTTTGGTAAACTAATTAGATGAGATGTGATGAGATTTATGGTTTTGTATGTGGGTTAATGAGCTTTGAATCATATGATATGATGTTAGCATTAATCTTATGTTTATGCATGTTGAGTATGTAAGCTTATGCAAGTTTAATATGATGTATGTTATGTTTGCATGATGCTAAATATGCAAGTTGTGGGCTATGTAATCATATGCATGTTATGCAAGTTCATCGTAATATGCTATGCAAGTTACATGTTTGTTAATATGCAAGTTACATGTTTGTTAATATGCAAGTTACATGTATGTAAATATGCAAGTTACATGTTTGTTAATATGCAAGTTACATGTTTGTTAATATGCAAGTTACATGTATGTAAATATGCAAGTTACATGTTTCTTTATATGCAAGTTACATGTTTGTTAATATGCGAGTTACATGTATGTAAATATGCAAGTTACATGTTTATTAATATGCAAGTTCATGATGACACATTATGCAAGTCTATAAGCTAATATGCAAGTTTGTTATGCAAAATGAATATGTAAGTTATGTGACATATTATATGCAAGTTATGTGACATGTTATGCAAGTTCATATGCAAGTTATGTGTTTGTTAATATGCAAGATGGCACCTTTGAAACATGTTCATTCATATGCAAGTTGACACCTTTTATATGTGTTATATCATGAACGAAATTACGTGGGAACGATGGGGTAATTAAATGCATAAGTTAATAAGATTGTGTGAAATTAATATAATTATGCATAACACAAAATAAATAAACATAGTATGGGAATTTGCCTATTTGGTTAGGTGTACCCATACTATGTGTTGGGAATTTACCTATTGAGTTAGGTCTACCCCATGGGAATTTACCTATTAAGTTAGGTCTACCCATGTTAAGAAAACTTGATTAATTAGGGATAATTAATATAAAATTATGAGGGTGATTAATTAGGTGTAATTAATTGACTAAGACACGAGGTTGGACTCAGTTGTAGCGTAAAACTGCCCGGACCCAACAGGCTTAACCAGTTGCTACAAATGTTAGCCCAATGTGAGAGGTCTTAGGCACAAACTAAATACGTAATTAATGTAAAGACACGAGGTTAGACTCTGTTATGACATAAGGCTGCCCGGACCCAACCGGCTTAACCAGCGGTCATAAAAGACAGTCTAATGTGAGAGGTCTTTACAAAGGTTACGTTCTTAATTAATTAATTAAGAAACACTTAACCATATTAGCATGTAGAGGGACATGAGGGGTTAAGTGGGTGCCTCGGGTGGCATGAGAAAATCTAGTGGTTGCCTTGGGTGGCAATAGAAAATACGATTAGAATACTTAACCAAAATGGAACATGTAATTAAAACATGATTAAAGGGTTAAGTGGGATATACTAGAAAAAGGGACAAGCTTAGGTGGGTAGCTTGTGGAGGCCCATTTCAACCAGTAACCCATACGTATCTTTGTGGGCTCGACCCATGTCGAGGACGGGACACGCATACTGGGCTTGACTGTAAGAGGCAAACGGGTTAGCGGTGGCAACGCAAGTCCAACGGGCTTCATATGCGTGAGTGGGCCCGGGCTGGTAGGTAAGCCGTTGTTGCATCGAGTAGATATAAGCCGTGCACCTTTAGTTTCATCAGGTTGCCACATTGGGGAATGATACATCCCACGGTGGGGCCAGCACGGGTATCTACGTTAGGGAGCCGATCGAATGGGAAGTAGTGTGTACACCTAGTGGATTGTAGGGCCCCGTGGCGCCTACTTGGTCACCTAGGGGTACGCAGGTACTAATTAGTAAATTTTATAAGTCCTTGGGTGGGATCAACCTTTAAGTTAGGAGCGACTGGTGTGGTGCAGTTTAGTAATTTACCTTAGGGAGGGTAGATGCGTCTTTATCCTTTATCTTCGTTTAGTTGACTGCTTAGGGTAGCCATTCATCCCTATATGTTACCGTATATCAGTTTATGTCTTCTCTGGTTACTTTAACGATTGTATTGTTAAAGTTATAGGACTCGCTCAGACTTATGTCTGACCCTGTTGTTTTTATCTTTTTCCCAACCCTCAGGTCCTACGGTGGATCCTAGCAGTAGTGGAGCTTGATCGGATTGCTGTTCCAGTCTTTAGGAGCTTGGATAGATGTAAAGCTCCAGTTATCCAGTTATCTTTTCTTTTGTTTGGCTATTGTATGAGAGTGGGATTATGTACTTCTTTATTTTGATGGATATTGTACTTGACCTTTATTGTGGTTTTATGATGTAACCAGACATGTTTTACTTCCGCTGTTATGAGATGATGTTTTAAAATTTCAAGTACTATTTATATCTGTCTTGTTGTAATTTTTCTGTTCTATATTCACTAAAATACTCCACCGATGCTATGGCATTCCCTTAGTGAGTGATCATAGCGGGAGTGGGGTGTTACACTTCCAATAATTACCCCTATTTTTTAACTACTGTGAAGGGTTGGTTTTTGCAGCATCCAATCCAACGATTCATCTTGTCTCATATTTGTCGATCTACCCCTACTATGCTTAAACTACCCCTACTACTCTTAATACTTCAAAAAATCCCTTCTTTTTAATCCTACCCCTAATTCTATAAAGAGCCCTAACCTCCAACAATTACCCCTATTTTTAAACTTCTGTTAAGGTTTGGTTTTTGCAGCACCCAATCCAAACGATTCATCATCTTTCATATTTGTCGATCTACCCCTACTATGCTTAAACTACCTCTACTTCTTTTAGTACTTCAAAACAACCCTTCTTTTTAATCCTACCCCTAATTCTCTTAATACCCCTTACTTCCAAAAATTGCCCTAATTTTTAACTATTGTGAAGGGTTGATTTTTGCAGCATCCAATCCAAACGAATCATCATCTTTTATATTTTTCGATCTACCCATACTATGCTTAAACTATCCACACTTCTCTTAATACATCAAAATAACCATTCTTTTTAATCCTACCCCTAATTCTCTAAATAGCCCTTACTTCAAACAATTGCCCTTTTTTTACTACTGTGAAGGGTTGGTTTTTCCAATACTGAATCTAAATGATTCATCATCTTTCATATTTGTCGATCTACCCCAACTACACTTAAACTACCCCAACTTCTCTTAATACTTCAAAACAACCCTTCTTTTTAATCTATCCCTAATTCTCTAAATAGCCCTTTCTTCCAACAATTACCACTTTTTTAACTAATTTGAAGGGTTGGTTTTTGCAGGACCCAATCTAAACGATTCATAATCTTTCATATTTGTCCATCTACCTCTACAATGCTTAAACTACCCCTACTTCTCTTAATACTTCAAAACAGTCCTTCTTTTTAATCCTTCCCCTAATTCTCTAAATATCCCTTAATTTCAACAATTATGCCTATCTTTTTACTGCTGTGAAGGGTTGGTTTTTGCCGCACCCCATCCAAACGATTCATAATCTTTCATATTTGTCGATCTACCCTTATTATGCTTAAATTACCCCTACTTCTCTTAATACTTCAAAAAAACCCTTCTTTTTAATCCTATCCCTAATTATCTAAATAGCTCTTACTTCCAAAAATTACCCCTTTTTTAACTACTGTGAAGGGTTGGTTTTTGCAGCACCCAATCCAAACGATTCATAATCTTTCATATTTGTCGATCTACCTCTACAATGCTTAAACAACCCCTACTTCTTTTAATACTTTAAAACAATCTCTCTTTTTAATCCTGCCCCTAATTCTCTAAATATCGCTTACTTCCAACAATTACACCTATATTTTTACTACTATGAAGGGTTGGTTTTTGCAGCACCCAATCCTAACGATTCATGATCTTTCATATTTGTCGATCAACCCCAACTGTGTTTAAACTACCCATACTTCTCTTAGTACTTCAAAACAACCCTTCTTTTGAATCCTACCCCTAATTCTCTAAATAACCCTTACATCCAACAATCACCCATATTTTTTAACTACAATGACGGGTTGGTTTTTGCATCACCCAATCCAAACGATTCATCATCTTTCATATTTGTCGATCTACCCCTACTATGCTTAAAATACCTCTACTTCTCTTAATACTTCAAAATAGCTATTCTATTTAATCCTACCCCTATTTCTCTAAATAGCCTTTATTACAACAATTACCCCTATTTTTTAACTACTGTGAAGTGTTGGTTTTAGCAGCACCCAATCCAAACGATTCATCATCTTTCATATTTGAAGATCTACCCCTACGATGCTTAAACTACCTCTACTTCTCTTAGTACTTCAAAACAACCCTTCTTTTTAATCCTACCGCTAATTCTCTAAACAGCCCTTACTTCCAACAATCACCCCTATTTTTTAACTTCTGTGAAGGGTTGGTTTTTGCAGCATCCAATCCAAACGAATCATCACCTTTTATATTTTTTGGTCTACCCTTACTATGCTTTAACTATCCATACTTCTCTTAGTACTTCAGAACAACCCTTCTTTTTAAACCTACCCCTAATTCTCTAAATAGCCCTTACTTCCAACAATTGCCTTATTTTTTAACTACTATGAAGGGTTGGTTTTTGCAGGACCCAATATAAATGATTCATCATCTTTCATATTTGTCAATCTATCCCAACTATGCTTAAACTACCCCTACTTCTCTTAATACTTCAAAAAAAACCTTCTTTTTAGTCCTGTCCCTAATTCTCTAAAAATCCCTTTCTTCCAATAATTACCCCTTTAATTAACTACTGTCAAGGGTTAGTTTTTGCAGCACCCAATCCAAACGATTCATAATCTTTCAAATATGTCGATCTACCTCTACTATGCCTAAACTACGCCTACTTCTCTTAATAGTTCAAAACAGTACTTCTTTTTAATCCTGCCCCTAATTCTTATAATATCCCTTATTTCCAACAATTACGCCTATCTTTTTACTACTGTGAAGGGTTTGTTTTTGTAGCAGCCAATCCAAACCATTCATAATCTTTCATATTTGTCAATCTACCCCTTCTATGCTTAAACTACCCCTACTTCTCTTACTACTTCAAAAAAAAAACCCTTCTTTTTAATCTTATCCCTAATTCTTTAAATATCCCTTATTTCCAAAAATTACCCCCTTTTTAACTACTGTGAAGGGTTGGCTTTTGCAACACCCAATCCAAACGATTCATAATCTTTCATATTTGTCGATCTACCTCTACAATGCTTAAACTACCCCTATTTATCTTAATACTTCAAAACCGCCCTTCTTTTTAATCTTGCCCCTAATTCTCTAAATATCCCTTACTTCCAACAGCTACACCTATCTTTTTACTACTGTGAATGGTTGGTTTTTGCAGCACCCAATCCAAACGATTCATAATCTTTCATATTTGTCGATCTACCCCAACTATGCTTAAACTACCCCTACTTCTCTTAATACTTCAAAACAACCCTACTTTTTAATCCCACCCCTAATTCTCTAAATAACCCTTACATCCAACAATTACCCCTATTTTATTACTAGTATGAAGGGTTGGTTTTTCCAGCACCAATCCAAACGATTCATCATCTTTCATATTTGTCGATCTACCCCTGCTATGCTTAAACTACCTCTACTTCTCTTAATACTTCAAAACAGCTATTCTTTTTAATCCTACCCCTAATTTTCTAAATAGCCTTTATTCCAACAGTTACCCTATTTTTTAACTACCGTGAAGGGTTAGTTTTTGCAACACCCAATTTAAACGATTCATCATCTTTCATATTTGTGGATCTACCCCTACTATGCTTAAACTACCCATACTTCTCTAAATACTTCAAAACAACCGTGCTTTTTAATCCTATCCCTAATTCTCTAAATAGCCCTTACTTCCAACAATTACCCCTATTTTTTAACTACTGTGAAGGGTTGGTTTTTACAGCACCCAATCTAAATTATTTATCATCTTTCATATTTGTCGATCTACCCCTACTATGCTTAAACTACCCCTACTTCTCTTAATACTTCAAAACAACCCTTCTTTTTAATCCTACCCTTAATTCTCTAAACAGACCTTCGTTCCAACAATTACCCCTATTTTTTAACTACCATGAAGGGTTGGTTTTTGCAGCACCCAATCCAAATGATTCATCATCTTTCATATTTGTCGATGTACCCCTACTATGCTTAAACTACCCTTGCTTCACCTAATACTTCAAAATATTCCTTCTTTTTAATCCTTCCCCTAATTCTCTAAATAGCCATTCCCTCCAACAATTAACCCGATTTTTTAACATCTATGAAGGGTTGGTATTTAGAGCACCTAATCAAAATGATTCATCAACTTTCATATTTGTCGATCAACATTTTCTTCCAACAATTACCCCTATCTTTTTACTACTGTGAAGGGTTGGTTTTTGTAGCACCCAATCCAAATGATTCATAATCTTTCATATTAGTCGACCAACCCCTACTATGCTTAAACTACCCGTACTTCTCTTTATACTTCAAAAAATCCCTTCTTTTTAATCTGATACCTAATTCTCTGAATAACACTTACTTAAAACAATTACCCCTATTTTTTAACTACTGTGAAGGGATGATTTTTGCAGCACCCAATCCAAATGATTCATCATCTTTAATATTTGTCGATCTACCTGTACTATGCTTAAATTACCCCTACTTCTCTTAATACTTCATAACAAACCTTCTTTTAATCCTACCCCTAATTCTCAAAATAGTACTTACTTCCAATAATTACCCCTTTTTTACTACTATGAAGGGTTGGTTTTTGAAGCACCCAATCCAAACGATTCATCATCTTTCATATTTGTCGATCTACCCTTACTATGCTTGAACTACCCCTACTTCTCTTAATACTTCAAAACAACCCTTCTTTTTAATCCAACCCCTAATTCTCAAAATAGCCCTTACTTCTAACAATTACACCTATTTTTTAACTACTGTGAGGGGTTGGTTTTTGCAGCACCCAATCCAATGATTCATCATGTCTCATATTTGTCGATCTACCCCTACTATGCCTAAACTACCCCTACTTCACTTAATACTTCAAAACAATCCATCTTTTTAGTCCTACGGCTAATTCTATAAATAGCCTTTACATCCAACAATTACCCCTATTTTTTAACATCTGTGAAGGGCTGGTTTTCGCAGCACCCAATCCAAACAATTCATCATCTTTAATATTTGTCAATTTACACCTGCTATTCTTAAACTGACCCCCTACTTATCTAAGTACTTCAAAACAAACATTCTTTTTAATCCTACCCCTAATTATAAAAATAGCCCTTACTTCCAACAATCGCCTCTATTTTTAACTTCTGTGAAGGGTGGGTTTTTGCAGAATCCAATCCAAACGATTCATCATCTTTTATATTTGTCGATCTACCCCTAATATGCTTAAACTATCCCTACTTCTCTTAATACTTCAAAACAACCCTTCTTTTTAATCCTACCCCTAATTCTCTAAATAGAGCTTACATCCAATAATTGCCCCTATTTTTTAACTACTGTGAAGGGTTGGTTTTTGCAGCACCCAATCGAAATGATTCATCATCTTTCATATTTGTCGATCTACCCCTACTATGCTTAAACTACTCCTACTTCTCTTAATACTTCAAAATAACCCTACTTTTTATTCTTATCCCTAATTCTCTAAATAGCCCTTACTTCTAACAATTTACCCTATTTTTTAACTTCTGTGAAGGGTTTGTTTTTGCAGCATACAATCCAAACGATTCATCATTTTCATATTTGTCAATCTACCACTACTTCTCTTAATACTTCAAAAAAACCCATCTTTTTAATCCTATCCCCAATTCTCTAAATATCCCTTACTTCCAACAATTACCCTTATTTTTTAACTACTATGAACGATTGGTTTTTGCAGCTTCCAATCCAAGTGATTCATCATCTTTAATATTTGTCAATCTATCCCTAGTATGCTTAAACTACCCCTACTTCTCTGAATACTTCAAAAAAACCCTTCTTTTTAATCCTACCCCTAATTCTATAAATTGCACTTACTTCCAGCAATTACCCCTATTTTTTAACTTCTGTGAAGGGTTGGTTTTTGCAGCGCACAATGTAATAACCCGGAAATCTGGGCCAGTTTAAAATTTTTATTTTGGCAATTTTAGCGAATTTTGGATATTTAAAATAGATTATTTTAAATAAATATCGACGAGAAATTTATTTTGAATATATTTAGAACATATATATTTATACACGTCGTCGTTAGAATATAAATATTTATTTATAATTATAAATAGAATTGAAAATGGCGCGGTAGTTCGATAATTCGATTTCAAACTTCAATTGAATGTGCCGGGTGCAAAACAATCCGGATTTTAGTGAAACCTAAAACATTAGGATCTAATTGATAATATCTTTCTAACGAATCCGGAAAATCAAAATTTCATAGCGGGAATCAAAAGATATGTCCAGTTGAAAATTCTGAATAGTCGCTATGGAATTCAGGCCCTTAAAAATGGGAATTTTGCAAACGACCTCGGATTTCGACGAAACCAGTTTTATTGGGTCCGTGATGTAAAATTATTGCTAGGTTTCAAACTTCATAATTTTTCGAATCGATATGTGAGCGTGGCAAAGAAAAACGCGTTTGACCAATTTTAGTTGATTTTCATCCACTGGAAAATGGCCATTTTTCAAACGGTCTCAGAATTCAATGAAACTAGTTTTGTTAGGACCGTATCGTCAATACGAAGCTAGAAAATATTTTTCTGCAATTTATAGAGTTAGTATGTGACCCCGGTAATTTGAAATGTGCGTTTAAAATTCAATATAGCGATTTAAATGTAAATTCAACAGAAACTGATCGTAACATCCGAATCAGCTTGCGATACATATCCCATTGTGTTCAGAATGGGGGTAAAACGTTATGGACGACAGGCGGTGGGCCTCGTTTCAAAGTCATATGAAAAAGTCAACTTTAGGTTGAATTAAATAATTAAATAAAATAAAATAAAATAAAAACACCCCTTTTCCCTTATCTTCTGGGCCCCCCCTCTTATTTTTCAAACCAGAAAATCGATTTCACAAATAAAAAAAAAGAGAAAAAAAGGAAAAAGGCCCAGCCCCTCGATCCCATCGCCTCGTCCTTCCACCGAGTCACCGTCGGTGACCGCTCCCCCCTCTACGCCTCCACCTCCCCCCACGATTGGTCACCTCTTTCCTCGATTCCCTCTCGCGCGAGTTCCGGGATCCAAACCCCCTCCAATTCATGAACGTCACACCCCCGAACCCTAGCCTCGCCGCCGGAGCTCGCCTGTAGCCTCTCCCTCTCCCGCAGCGACCTCCTCCTATCCCTTTCCCTCTACTTCGACTGGACCCGCGACCCCAAGGGCAGAACGGAAGCCGCCTCCGACCACACCCTCCACGGCGCCGACCGCGAGCAGTTCATCCCCCCCCTCTGGCGCAGAAACGCCTCCACCCCTCTTCCCTTCTGTGACGGCAAAGAATTTCGCTCGGTCCGAACCAGTCGCTAAACCGATCCAGGCCGTTCGAAACGCCCTATCGTTGAGAACAGGACAAAACAGAACGCATACAGAAGAACATTTCACTGTATATTACAACAATGCATCAGATTACAAGAATATACAGAGTATAAATGAATATTACACAGAAATATCAGAGATTTAAATTACATTTAAATACATAGCAGCGGAAAATAATACAATACACAACTAGAAGTAGATATACGGATACAAAGCTTTCCGGATATCGTTCCAGCTGTAAACCAGGATCCTGTGAATATAAATCTGCAAAACCAAAACTACTAGCTGCCCGTGTCAAAATAGGGGCACCCAGAGTTTAGGTTAAAACAATAAACTCCAGGTCAGTCATGTGACTGGTGTGAGAACTAAAACAGTTTTTAATCTTTATTTTCAAAGGTAAATCAAGGGACCACGCCGTATAACACGGAACGGGTTTCCTCCCAAGAATACCAGTGCATAAAACAAACAGCGCAATGCTAAATAAAGAAAGATGAAGCTGTTATAAGACCCAGGTCCTATCACACAATGCAACGCAAGCCGGGGGATAGGGTTTTCCCTTATAACAGCCAAAGAATGCTTGATACGTTTAAAACAAATCATTTGATACTATAATAAGTGCATAGTGCATAAAACAACTTCAAATCATAAGTATCAATCATAGGCGGCATGGGTACCATATATCATGTCGCCATATATAGGTTTACAAATAAAACCGCAAAGTCACGTATTTGGAAATTGGATTTCCTTCTATGAACCGAGGCAAAAGATAGTCCTCAACCGATTCGAGACAATCTAGCCCATGTCTCAGGATCAGAGCTCGAGTGACCCTTGGATCGTCAGGGCCGGTCCACCGATGTGGATTAAACTTAAACCCTGAACATGCGTTCCCCCGCCCTTTGGGGCGTAAACGAGCCAACGAATGGCTCCATCGGTTCGAGAACGACCGATCAATCCGAGGCGCCTCGCAACAGCAACAACCACATAAGTCAAACTCGTCAGGGCGTGTAAAACCACTGACGCCACTTTTTATCTAGAAGGAAACGCATGCCCTCCCTGAGGTCCGTCTCCCGTTTTTGGTTCATACCTGGTGTGGAACACGCGAGGTAAACGTTACACAAAGCTACGCCACAAAGGCCGTGCTTTGATCATCACCACAAGACTTTGCTTTTCAACAGAAGCCTTGATCATTTGCATCTTAGCATGCCACACAGGCAAGCCATCCTATGCAACCGATATCAGTCACACAGAATGAAATCCGATGTCAGACACACAGTCCATTTACAAGTCCGTTCTGGGTCTGAACGAAACCGGAGGCACCTAGTACCCCGCATATCCATCGATCTCCAAGCACGTCTGGACGATCACTAACTGTTTCCATCTTCTTGGGTGTACAGCCCAATCAAGATCATCAGTTATCACCCAAACGACGTGAAGACCTCCGGTCTTCGACCATCGTCTTCATCTTCGACTTATCGTCGTATCAGTTATTCAGAATGGGATAAACCCGGTCTTTCCGAATAACTCGCGTATATATTATAAAAGTGTTACACAAACACAACATACGCCTCATTCCAACTCATTAGTCATTAACCGTAAATTAATCAAGAGAATAATTCCCCAAATATTAACCCCGAAGGCCGAAACCAACATCAGATCAATATCCAGAAAACCATTCTACTTAGCTAACCGACAGTTAGTTTCTAAATTTCACGTTCAAATCTAATTAAAGATTTAACTATCGCCTGGAGCAAAACTGGTGATACTCCATTCTCGATCTTTTCAATCTAATTAAAGATTCATTAAAACTCCACTTAGTTTTAATCTGTGACTGGGTTAAAGAATCAGTGTCATTTAAAACACGGTTCACGATAAACCCAAAGTCACATTCCATTAATTATCGGGTTAAAGAACAAGTGTTATTTAAAACACTGTTCACGATAAACCCAAAAATCAATATCCATTCAATTCCAATTAAATATTATTTAATTGGTACACTTCATTAAATCTAAATAAAAAGATTTAATCTTTTCTCAACTGGGTTCAAGAACAGTGTTAGTGAAGACACCATTCACGACAAACCCAAATCACATTCATTAATTATCGGGTTAAAGAACAAGTGTTATTTAAAACACTGTTCACGATAAACCCAAAAATCAATATCAATTCAATTCCAATTAAATATTATTTAATTGGTACACTTCATTAAATCTAAATAAAAAGATTTAATCATTTCTCAACTGGGTTCAAGAACAGTGTTAGTGAAGACACCATTCACGACAAACCCAAATCACATTCATTAATTATCGGGTTAAAGAACAAGTGTTATTTAAAACACTGTTCACGATAAACCCAAAAATCAATATCAATTCAATTCCAATTAAATATTATTTAATTGGTACACTTCATTAAATCTAAATAAAAAGATTTAATCATTTCTCAACTGGGTTCAAGAACAGTGTTAGTGAAGACACCATTCACGACAAACCCAAATCACATTCGATATTCAATACAAGGCTCTGAATAGAAAATATATCGGCTTATATTCAATATCAAATTCTACGACTAACAAATGTCGTATTGGAAATAACGATATAAATATATATATCTTTCAAATTTCCATAACAACACCTGTATAATCACGAATTCCAACATCGAAATATTCCAAAGACAATTTCGATTCAAATCCACTCCAATGCAATCATTGGAAATTTTGGTTATTTTCAAAACCCTTTTCGAATTCAATTTATTTATTTAAAAATAAATAGAATTATAATTCTAGTTCAAAACAAGTTCATTTCGATAAAAATCTATTTTTATCTTTTCAAATATGGAGTTTTTCATCCCAATTCTTTCTAAATCATTTCTTATGATTTTACACAAATTATTACTATTTTTAATAATTTTATCAAGGCCCGTACAGTCGATTTCCATCAATGGCCCTCGAACTGCACTTACAGCGACCTTTTTCAAATTTGATTTGGACATAATTCCAAATCCAACCGTTAGATTTCAAATTTCTAACATTCATTAGAAAGCTCTTTTCGATACGAACCCAACGGTTCCGGTTTTAGGAGAATCCGACGGTCGGATCTCCCGTAATGTCCGTTTGAAATAAATGGTCGAAATTCGCGAACTGCCGCGGCGCGGCGCGTTCTATTCAGGCCATTATATTATATATATAATATATACTTCGTCGATTTTCTATTCAAAACGAATTATATAAATAGTTTTAAAATTCGTTTCAAAATCTATTTCAACTTCCATTTCAATTCAAAGCAAAATTGAATTCTTCTTTATAAATTCGTTTCAAAGTTCATTTCTATTCAATTCAAATTTCAATTCAATTTGAATTCATTTCAATCCACTTTCAATTCAATTTGAATTCGTTTTCAATTCAATTTATTTCGAAATCGTTTTCAATTCAATTCATTTCGAAATCGTTTTCAATTCAATTCATTTCAAAATCGTTTTCAATTCAATTCATTTCGAAATCGTTTTCAATTCAATTTATTTCGAAATCGTTTTCAATTCATTTCATTTCGAAATCGTTTTCAATTCAATTTATTTCGAAATCGTTTTCCATTCATTTCATTTCGAAATCGTTTTCAATTCATTTCATTTCGAAATCGTTTTCAATTCAATTTATTTCGAAATCGTTTTCAATTCATTTCATTTCGAAATCGTTTTCAATTCATTTCGAAATGAATAAAATCGATATAAATTTCGTTCACGTCAAAATGGCGTCAAACTAATCAACACGGCTTCATAAATCTCTATTTTCAAATATTCTATTTCAAATGTTTCTTTATTCAAAAATAGTTGTTATTATCAAAATATTTCGTTCAACACATGACCAATCTCAATGAATGAGTACTGTCAACACATGAACTTTTATTTTATAATATTCTTTATTTTCTAAATTGGAATGAGGCCCAATCAATCACCATATAATTTTAATTATATGGATTTTCATACAACACATGTATATAATAGCATTGAAAAATAATCAACCATCAACCAAAGTGCACTACACTGTATAAGCATCAAATATAGATATTCCACGCTTATAACAGCCTGTCAATCAATCGATCGACATATTTAATCAATCAGGATGAGTGAACTTCAAATTTCATCCCAACACCCGTGTGGGGTTTCAAACAATCAAACACCTATTTTATTTGTGCTGTTGGGCGATGTGTAAAATTTATCGACCCAATCAATGTCCTTCAAATAGGTGTACATAAACAAACCGTTCGGTTTATAAATGAATATTTTATTCACTTCACGTTAAGAATTATATTTTTAACGATAAAACATTTCATTCTAACTTATGAATTTCTATTCAATTCATTTATACAATAAAATGATATTTTTATTTTTCTAACATATTTTAGAAAATTTCGGCGGCATAACGGCACGATACTAGAAACGGGACAAGGCCTAGCCTTATCCCCGGTCTAGTGAAGGCCCACGCCATTCACACATCAATCAAATCCATTCATCTCACCAAACAATTCAATTTCAATCAAATAATCTAACCAACTACACAACCAATCAAACAAGTCCATGGTCTGTGGACGGGTGTCGGGTGCTACTAAGCACCGTCTGCATCCTAGTATATATATATAACTAGAAAAGAAATTGAAAGGTGAGAAATTCTCACAGATAGCTATCCAAGCTCCACGGCACTTCTTTTGCAGGAAATCTTCATCGCTATCACATCTTCGTCATCTTCGTTGCCCGTAGTCACTATATACATAAAAATCACATTTTTACTTCGCTATTCAATATATAAAAATCGAATTTTTAGTTCAAAGTTCAATATATAAAAATCGAATTTTTAGTTCAAAGTTCAATATATAAAAATCGAATTTTTAGTTCAAAGTTCAATATATAAAAATCGAATTTTTAGTTCAAAGTTCAATATATAAAAATCGAATTTTTAGTTCAAAGTTCAATATATAAAAATCGAATTTTTAGTATGCTATTCAATATATAAAAATCGAATTTTTATTAAAACCTTTTTTAAAATTAAGAATCAGTTTTAAATATTTAGAAAAAAAACTGTTTTAACCTTTTAATTAAAATCAGTTCAGTTTTCTTTCTTTTCTAAAAATTTCAGTTTTTATTTCTTTTTTAAAAAAAAACAGGTTTTAACTTTCTAAAAATCATTTCAGTTTTTATATTCTTTTTTTTTTTTTAAATCTGTTAAAAAAAAAAACTTAAGAAATTAATTTTAAAATACAACAAAAAAACAGTTTTCAAATTAACAAAAACAAAAACATACAGTAAAAAAATAAAAACGTACTGATTTTAGTGAAGGGGGGCATCGACTTCATCGGCGGCAGGTTCTAGGGGGCATCGACTTCATCGGAGGTGGGCTTCGGTCCTCGTCAGGTGGTTCGACGAATGGGGGGGCTGCAGTCGATTTTCACCTAGGGTTTGGGTGCGCTTCGATTGGGGATGGGGGGTTTCCGTCGTTGCTGGAGTCTGGTGGGGGGTGCGGTGTGGCCGTGGAGGCGCCAGGGAGGAGGGCGACGACGTGGGAGGGGTCGCCGATGAGATCGTCGGGGGTTTTTTTTGTTTTTTTCTTTTTCTATTTTCGATTGAAAATATGAGGGGGGGGGGGCCAGAGTAAAAAAGGGGGGGAAGAGATATATATTTTATTATTTTTTTATTTTCTTTTTCTTTTTTCAATTTACGTTGACTTTTACATACGAACACCGAACCGGGTCCAACGACTGTCATCCCTAACGTAATACCCCCATTCCGAACACAATGGGATATGTATCGCAAGCTGATTCGACTGTTTGAATCAGTTTCCGTTAAATTTACATTTAAATCACTATATTGAATTTTAAACGTACATTTCAAATTACCGGGGCCACATACTAACTAGAAAAATTCCTGAAAAATATTTTCTAGCTTCGTATTGACGATACGGTCCTAACAAAACTAGTTTCGTCGAATTCTGAGACTGTTTGAAAAATGGCCAATTTCCAGTCGATTAAAATCAACTGAAATGGTCAAAACACGTTTTCCTTTGCCACGCTCACATATTGTTTCGAAAAATTATGAAATTTGGAATCTAGCAATAACTTAACATCACGGACCCAACAAAAGTGGTTTCGTCGAAATCCGAGGTCATTTGCAAAATGTCCACTTTTAAGGGCCTTATATATATAAAAATATATATAAATTCCACAGCGACTATTTCTAATTTTAAACTGGCCATATCTTATCATTTCTAAAATGAAATCTCAGTTTGTTAACTTCTTTACAAAGATATAGTTATACAGATTCAAATATTTCTTGTTTCGTTCAATTCTGACTTATATTGAATTCTGTATATTCATTTGAAATTAGAAATCGAATTTTCGAACTACCGCGCCATTTTCAATTCCTTTTATAATTATATATAATTATTTTATATTCTAACGACGACGTATATAATATATACGTTCAAATTATATTCAAAATAAATTTCTCGTCGATATTATTTAAAATAATCTATTTTAAATATTCAAATTCAGCTAAAATTGCCAAAATAAAAATTTTAAACTGGCCCAGATTTTCGGGTTGTTACAATCTCCCCCACTTAAAACTTTTCGTCCCCGAAAAGGAACAAAGTCGAAAGTGGTTTGATTAATCAACTCTACGATCGATCCGGCTTCCATTCTCCAACTCTTTAGTTTCTGAGAATCTTCAAATTTTCAAAAATTTGGCTAACTCCCTAAATTTTCGAAAAATTTCGCCATAACCTCCCCTGCAATGGGAGCATCGGGGAATTTCAAATAGCTTCCCCGGTCCTTCAGAACTCAAAAAGAAAAAGAAAAAGCCAAGCGGCTTGCCAATAGGCTCACAAAATCATCATCACCCAAACAAAACAGGAAATTATGTAGTAAACATGTACCTATTTGTCGGGCAAACAAATTTTATTCTTCGGCTCTAGCCTCCTTGCTATGACCTGTTCAATGATATATATGTATATGCAAGCAAATGCAACCAATTTTCAATATCATTCAATATTTGATTCAGTTAGGCATAATGGTTCAAAATTATCAAACAATTAAACAAACAACACAGACATCAATCAATTAGTGAATTAACGTTTCAAATTCATAATTTCGATACATATACAAAAATCAGATTTTTGATGCCAAATCACAACAATAAGCCCTATCTAATTTTGGTTCTCACACCAGTCTAATGGAAATATATAGAAAATCACACCTTTGAAACTCGAATACCAATTCTGATGATGTCTAGACTATCATCAGAATCGTCTCCGGGCGACTAGAGTGTGACTCTATATCTATCCAGTATATTAAAATTTCAGATACACGTGGATCAGACGTATACGCAAAGTCTATATATACTGGACTGTCCAAATCAATATAAATAAATAATCAAATACGAATAAGTGATTTAAATTTTCAAAACAAGAATTGTTTTCATTTTCAAAATATACTCTTCACACTCGTTCTAGGATACTACTGATCCCATCTCTAACGAGTCATTCTAATTGGATACTACTAATCCAATATCTGATGAATTCTTTCGTATGGTTCCAATGTGTCTTGTTCTCTAGCTTTGTAAACCAAAGCTCTGATACCAACTGTGACGGCAAAGAATTTCGCTCGGTCCGAACCAGTCGCTAAACCGATCCAGGCCGTTCGAAACGCCCTATCGTTGAGAACAGGACAAAACAGAACGCATACAGAAGAACATTTCACTGTATATTACAACAATGCATCAGATTACAAGAATATACAGAGTATAAATGAATATTACACAGAAATATCAGAGATTTAAATTACATTTAAATACATAGCAGCGGAAAATAATACAATACACAACTAGAAGTAGATATATGGATACAAAGCTTTCCGGATATCGTTCCAGCTGTAAACCAGGATCCTGTGAATATAAATCTGCAAAACCAAAACTACTAGCTGCCCGTGTCAAAATAGGGGCACCCAGAGTTTAGGTTAAAACAATAAACTCCAGGTCAGTCATGTGACTGGTGTGAGAACTAAAACAGTTTTTAATCTTTATTTTCAAAGGTAAATCAAGGGACCACGCCGTATAACACGGAACGGGTTTCCTCCCAAGAATACCAGTGCATAAAACAAACAGCGCAATGCTAAATAAAGAAAGATGAAGCTGTTATAAGACCCAGGTCCTATCACACAATGCAACGCAAGCCGGGGGATAGGGTTTTCCCTTATAACAGCCAAAGAATGCTTGATACGTTTAAAACAAATCATTTGATACTATAATAAGTGCATAGTGCATAAAACAACTTCAAATCATAAGTATCAATCATAGGCGGCATGGGTACCATATATCATGTCGCCATATATAGGTTTACAAATAAAACCGCAAAGTCACGTATTTGGAAATTGGATTTCCTTCTATGAACCGAGGCAAAAGATAGTCCTCAACCGATTCGAGACAATCTAGCCCATGTCTCAGGATCAGAGCTCGAGTGACCCTTGGATCGTCAGGGCCGGTCCACCGATGTGGATTAAACTTAAACCCTGAACATGCGTTCCCCCGCCCTTTGGGGCGTAAACGAGCCAACGAATGGCTCCATCGGTTCGAGAACGACCGATCAATCCGAGGCGCCTCGCAACAGCAACAACCACATAAGTCAAACTCGTCAGGGCGTGTAAAACCACTGACGCCACTTTTTATCTAGAAGGAAACGCATGCCCTCCCTGAGGTCCGCCTCCCGTTTTTGGTTCATACCTGGTGTGAAACACGCGAGGTAAACGTTACACAAAGCTACGCCACAAAGGCCGTGCTTTGATCATCACCACAAGACTTTGCTTTTCAACAGAAGCCTTGATCATTTGCATCTTAGCATGCCACACAGGCAAGCCATCCTATGCAACCGATATCAGTCACACAGAATGAAATCCGATGTCAGACACACAGTCCATTTACAAGTCCGTTCTGGGTCTGAACGAAACCGGAGGCACCTAGTACCCCGCATATCCATCGATCTCCAAGCACGTCTGGACGATCACTAACTGTTTCCATCTTCTTGGGTGTACAGCCCAATCAAGATCATCAGTTATCACCCAAACGACGTGAAGACCTCCGGTCTTCGACCATCGTCTTCATCTTCGACTTATCGTCGTATCAGTTATTCAGAATGGGATAAACCCGGTCTTTCCGAATAACTCGCGTATATATTATAAAAGTGTTACACAAACACAACTTACGCCTCATTCCAACTCATTAGTCATTAACCGTAAATTAATCAAGAGAATAATTCCCCAAATATTAACCCCGAAGGCCGAAACCAACATTAGATCAATATCCAGAAAACCATTCTACTTAGCTAACCGACAGTTAGTTTGTAAATTTCACGTTCAAATCTAATTAAAGATTTAACTATCGCCTGGAGCAAAACTGGTGATACTCCATTCTCGATCTTTTCAATCTAATTAAAGATTCATTAAAACTCCACTTAGTTTTAATCTGTGACTGGGTTAAAGAATCAGTGTCATTTAAAACACGGTTCACGATAAACCCAAAGTCACATCCCATTAATTATCGGGTTAAAGAACAAGTGTTATTTAAAACACTGTTCACGATAAACCCAAAAATCAATATCCATTCAATTCCAATTAAATATTATTTAATTGGTACACTTCATTAAATCTAAATAAAAAGATTTAATCTTTTCTCAACTGGGTTCAAGAACAGTGTTAGTGAAGACACCATTCACGACAAACCCAAATCACATTCATTAATTATCGGGTTAAAGAACAAGTGTTATTTAAAACACTGTTCACGATAAACCCAAAAATCAATATCAATTCAATTCCAATTAAATATTATTTAATTGGTACACTTCATTAAATCTAAATAAAAAGATTTAATCATTTCTCAACTGGGTTCAAGAACAGTGTTAGTGAAGACACCATTCACGACAAACCCAAATCACATTCATTAATTATCGGGTTAAAGAACAAGTGTTATTTAAAACACTGTTCACGATAAACCCAAAAATCAATATCAATTCAATTCCAATTAAATATTATTTAATTGGTACACTTCATTAAATCTAAATAAAAAGATTTAATCATTTCTCAACTGGGTTCAAGAACAGTGTTAGTGAAGACACCATTCACGACAAACCCAAATCACATTCGATATTCAATACAAGGCTCTGAATAGAAAATATATCGGCTTATATTCAATATCAAATTCTACGACTAACAAATGTCGTATTGGAAATAACGATATAAATATATATATCTTTCAAATTTCCATAACAACACCTGTATAATCACGAATTCCAACATCGAAATATTCCGAAGACAATTTCGATTCAAATCCACTCCAATGCAATCATTGGAAATTTTGGTTATTTTCAAAACCCTTTTCGAATTCAATTTATTTATTTAAAAATAAATAGAATTATAATTCTAGTTCAAAACTAGTTCATTTCGATAAAAATCTATTTTTATCTTTTCAAATATGGAGTTTTTCATCCCAATTCTTTCTAAATCATTTCTTATGATTTTACACAAATTATTACTATTTTTAATAATTTTATCAAGGCCCGTACAGTCGATTTCCATCAATGGCCCTCGAACTGCACTTACAGCGACCTTTTTCAAAATTGATTTGGACATAATTCCAAATCCAACCGTTAGATTTCAAATTTCTAACATTCATTAGAAAGCTCTTTTCGATACGAACCCAACGGTTCCGGTTTTAGGAGAATCCGACGGTCGGATCTCCCGTAATGTCCGTTTGAAATAAATGGTCGAAATTCGCGAACTGCCGCGGCGCGGCGCGTTCTATTCAGGCCATTATATTATATATATATATAATATATATAATATATACTTCGTCGATTTTCTATTCAAAACGAATTATATAAATAGTTTTAAAATTCGTTTCAAAATCTATTTCAACTTCCATTTCAATTCAAAGCAAAATTGAATTCTTCTTTATAAATTCGTTTCAAAGTTCATTTCTATTCAATTCAAATTTCAATTCAATTTGAATTCATTTCAATCCACTTTCAATTCAATTTGAATTCGTTTTCAATTCAATTTATTTCGAAATCGTTTTCAATTCAATTCATTTCGAAATCGTTTTCAATTCAATTCATTTCGAAATCGTTTTCAATTCAATTCATTTCGAAATCGTTTTCAATTCAATTTATTTCGAAATCGTTTTCAATTCATTTCATTTCGAAATCGTTTTCAATTCAATTTATTTCGAAATCGTTTTCAATTCATTTCATTTCGAAATCGTTTTCAATTCATTTCATTTCGAAATCGTTTTCAATTCAATTTATTTCGAAATCGTTTTCAATTCATTTCATTTTGAAATCGTTTTCAATTCATTTCGAAATGAATAAAATCGATATAAATATCGTTCACGTCAAAATGGCGTCAAACTAATCAACACGGCTTCATAAATCTCTATTTTCAAATATTCTATTTCAAATGTTTCTTTATTCAAAAATAGTTGTTATTATCAAAATATTTCGTTCAACACATGACCAATCTCAATGAATGAGTACTGTCAACACATGAACTTTTATTTTATAATATTCTTTATTTTCTAAATTGGAATGAGGCCCAATCAATCACCATATAATTTTAATTATATGGATTTTCATACAACACATGTATATAATAGCATTGAAAAATAATCAACCATCAACCAAAGTGCACTACACTGTATAAGCATCAAATATAGATATTCCACGCTTATAACAGCCTGTCAATCAATCGATCGACATATTTAATCAATCAGGATGAGTGAACTTCAAATTTCATCCCAACACCCGTGTGGGGTTTCAAACAATCAAACACCTATTTTATTTGTGCTGTTGGGCGATGTGTAAAATTTATCGACCCAATCAATGTCCTTCAAATAGGTGTACATAAACAAACCGTTCGGTTTATAAATGAATATTTTATTCACTTCACGTTAAGAATTATATTTTTAACGATAAAACATTTCATTCTAACTTATGAATTTCTATTCAATTCATTTATACAATAAAATGATATTTTTATTTTTCTAACATATTTTAGAAAATTTCGGCGGCATAACGGCACGATACTAGAAACGGGACAAGGCCTAGCCTTATCCCCGGTCTAGTGAAGGCCCACGCCATTCACACATCAATCAAATCCATTCATCTCACCAAACAATTCAATTTCAATCAAATAATCTAACCAACTACACAACCAATCAAACAAGTCCATGGTCTGTGGACGGGTGTCGGGTGCTACTAAGCACCGTCTGCATCCTAGTATATATATATAACTAGAAAAGAAATTGAAAGGTGAGAAATTCTCACAGATAGCTATCCAAGCTCCACGGCACTTCTTTTGCAGGAAATCTTCATCGCTATCACATCTTCGTCATCTTCGTTGCCCGTAGTCACTATATACATAAAAATCACATTTTTACTTCGCTATTCAATATATAAAAATCGAATTTTTAGTTCAAAGTTCAATATATAAAAATCGAATTTTTAGTTCAAAGTTCAATATATAAAAATCGAATTTTTAGTTCAAAGTTCAATATATAAAAATCGAATTTTTAGTTCAAAGTTCAATATATAAAAATCGAATTTTTAGTTCAAAGTTCAATATATAAAAATCAAATTTTTAGTATGCTATTCAATATATAAAAATCGAATTTTTATTAAAACCTTTTTTAAAATTAAGAATCAGTTTTAAATATTTAGAAAAAAAATGTTTTAACCTTTTAATTAAAATCAGTTCAGTTTTCTTTCTTTTCTAAAAATTTCAGTTTTTATTTCTTTTTTTAAAAAAAACAGGTTTTAACTTTCTAAAAATCATTTCAGTTTTTATATTCTTTTTTTTTTTTTTTAAATCTGTTAAAAAAAAAAACTTAAGAAATTAATTTTAAAATACAACAAAAAAACAGTTTTCAAATTAACAAAAACAAAAACAAAAACATACAGTAAAAAAATAAAAACGTACTGATTTTAGTGAAGGGGGCATCGACTTCATCGGCGGCAGGTTCTAGGGGGCATCGACTTCATCGGAGGTGGGCTTCGGTCCTCGTCAGGTGGTTCGACGAATGGGGGGGCTGCAGTCGATTTTCGCCTAGGGTTTGGGTGCGCTTCGATTGGGGATGGGGGGTTTCCGTCGTTGCTGGAGTCTGGTGTGGGGTGCGGTGTGGCCGTGGAGGCGCCAGGGAGGAGGGCGACGACGTGGGAGGGGTCGCCGATGAGATCGTCGGGGGGTTTTTTTGTTTTTTTCTTTTTCTATTTTCGATTGAAAATATGAGGGGGGGGGGCCAGAGTAAAAAAGGGGGGGAAGAGATATATATTTTTTTATTTTTTTATTTTCTTTTTCTTTTTTCAATTTACGTTGACTTTTACATACGAACACCGAACCGGGTCCAACGACTGTCATCCCTAACGTAATACCCCCATTCCGAACACAATGGGATATGTATCGCAAGCTGATTCGACTGTTTGAATCAGTTTCCGTTAAATTTACATTTAAATCACTATATTGAATTTTAAACGTACATTTCAAATTACCGGGGCCACATACTAACTAGAAAAATTCCTGAAAAATATTTTCTAGCTTCGTATTGACGATACGGTCCTAACAAAACTAGTTTCGTCGAATTCTGAGACTGTTTGAAAAATGGCCAATTTCCAGTCGATTAAAATCAACTGAAATGGTCAAAACACGTTTTCCTTTGCCACGCTCACATATTGATTCGAAAAATTATGAAATTTGGAATCTAGCAATAACTTAACATCACGGACCCAACAAAAGTGGTTTCGTCGAAATCCGAGGTCATTTGCAAAATGTCCACTTTTAAGGGCCTTATATATATAAAAATATATATAAATTCCACAGCGACTATTTCTAATTTTAAACTGGACATATCTTATCATTTCTAAAATGAAATCTCAGTTTGTTAACTTCTTTACAAAGATATAGTTATACAGATTCAAATATTTCTTGTTTCGTTCAATTCTGACTTATATTGAATTCTGTATATTCATTTGAAATTAGAAATCGAATTTTCGAACTACCGCGCCATTTTCAATTCCTTTTATAATTATATATAATTATTATATATTCTAACGACGACGTATATAATATATACGTTCAAATTATATTCAAAATAAATTTCTCGTCGATATTATTTAAAATAATCTATTTTAAATATTCAAATTCAGCTAAAATTGCCAAAATAAAAATTTTAAACTGGCCCAGATTTTCGGGTTGTTACACCTTCTTCTTCCCTCAACGGTGAGTTTTATTTTTATTTATATCATTTACTTTATGTAATTAGTCTTTTTATATAAAAAAAATCAATTTTGTTTTGCTTTGTTATAAAGTTAACATTTTTAATTTATAAAGTTACCATTTTTATTAACTAAATTTAAAATGTTAAAGACGGTATTTTTTTAAATATGAAAAGACGAAATTTTGATATAAGTAGTGAAGTAAAAATATGATTTTTACTTCGATAAAAATATAATTTTTACAATATATGATTTTTATATTTTTAAAGTAATAAAAATATGATTTTTATATTTTTAAAGTATTAAAAATATTATCTTTACTATATAGAAGATGTAAAAATATGATTTTTGTTTGTGTAGAGAATTAAAAATATAATTTTTACATGATAGAAATATTAAAAATATCATCTTTATATGAGTAGCAAAATAAAGATGTGATTTTTATAATGTTATTTTTGAAAAGGCAAAATCTTTATTTTTGAAAAGGCGAAATCTTTATATGAAGAATAGCGTGATAAAAATGTAGTCTTTACTATAGGAGCATCGATGTGAAAATATAATTTTTATCTATATAGTAGCGGAGATAAAAATTCGATTTTTATATATTGAATAACAAGATAAAAATTCGATTTTTATATATTGAATAGCGAAGTGAAAATTCGATTTTTAAAATGTATGAAGCGATTATAAACATATGGTTTTCAAATTGAAAGTGAATAAATAAAAATGTGATTTTTATTTTAAAGACATCAAAATATAAAAATGTGTGATTTTTATATATGTAGTGGCTACGGGCAACGAAGATGCGATAGCGATGAAGATTTCTATCAATGAAGTGTCGTGGAGCTAGGATAGCTATTTGTGAGAATTTCTCACCTTTCAATTTCTTTTTCTAAGTTATATATATATACTAGGATGCAGACGGTGTTTAGTAGCACCCGACACAATCGTCCACAGACCATGGACTTGTTTGTTTGATTGCATAAATTAGTTAGATGATTAGATTTAAATTGAATTGTTTATTGAAATGGAATTGATTTGATTGATGTGTGAATGGCGTGGGCCTTCACTAGACCGGGGATAAGGCTAGGCCTCGTCCCGTTTCTAGTATCGTGCCGTTATGCCGCCGAAATTTTCTAAAATATGTTAGAAAAATAAAAATATCATTTTTATTGTGTAAAGGAACTGAATAGAAATTCATATGTTAAGATAAAATGTTTTATCGTTAAAAATATAATTTTTAACGTGAAAATGAATGAATAAATATTTATAAACAAATCAGCCGATTTGTTTATATACACTGATTTGACTGATATTGATTGGGTCGATAAATTTTACACATCGGCCAACTGCACAAATAAAATATGTGTTTGATTGTTTGAAACCCCACACGGGTGTTGGGATGAAATATGAAGTTCACTCATCCTGATTAATTAAATATGTCGATCGATTGATTGACAGGTTGTTATAAGCGTTAGATATCTATATTTGATGCTTATACAGTGTAGTGCACTTTGGTTGATGGTTGATTATTTTTCAATGCTATTATATACATGTGTTGTATGAAAATCCATATAATTAACTTTATATGGTAATTGATTGGGCCTCATTCCAATTTATAAGATTAAGAATATATAAAATAAAAGTTCATGTGTTGACTGTACTCATCCGTTGAGATTAGTCATGTGTTGAACGAATATTTTAATAATAAAATTTACTTCTTTATCAATATAAAATAAAAGTTCATGTGTTGACTGTACTCATCCGTTGAGATTAGTCATGTGTTGAACGAATATTTTAATAATAAAATTTACATCTTTATCAATATAAAATAAAAGTTCATGTGTTGACTGTACTCATCCGTTGAGATTAGTCATGTGTTGAACGAATATTTTAATAATAAAATTTACATCTTTATCAATATAAAATAAAGGTTCATGTGTTGACTGTACTCATCCGTTGAGATTAGTCATGTGTTGAACGAATATTTTAATAATAAAATTTACTTCTTTATCAATATAAAATAAAGGTTCATGTGTTGACTGTACTCATCCGTTGAGATTAGTCATGTGTTGAACGAAATAATTTAACAAAAATAATCACACGTGGACAGTACTCATTCGTTGAGATTAGTCGTGTGTTGACAAAAATAACTATTCATTTGTTGAATAGAATATTTGAAAATAGAAATATATGAAGCCGTGTTGGTTAGATTGACGTCATTTTGACGTGAACGATATTTATATCGATTTTATTCATTTAAAAGGGAATATTGAAAAGCGATTTCGAAATGAATTGAATATAAAACGATTTCGAAATGAATTGAATATAAAACGATTTCGAAATGAATTGAATATAAAACGATTTCGAAATGAACTGAATAGAAAACCAGTTTGAATTGAATTGAATAGAAAACCAATTTGAATTGAATCGAATAGAAAACCAATTTGAATGGAATCGAATAGAAAACCAATTTGAATTGAATCGAATAGAAAACCAATTTGAATTGAATCGAATAGAAAACCAATTTGAATTAAATCGAATAGAAAACCAATTTGAATTGAATCGAATAGAAAACGACTTTGAAATTGAATTGAATTGAAAACGAATTGAATTGAATTCAAATTGAATTGAAATTTGAATTGAATAGAAATGAATTTTAATAACGAATTTATAAGGAAGAATTCAATTTTAATTTGAAATTGAAATGGAAGTTGAAATTGCTTTTGAAACGAATTTAAAACTATTTATATAATTCGTTTTAAATAGAAATCGACGAAATATATATTATATATATTATATATAAAATATAATGGCCTGAATTGAACGCGTCGCGCCGTGGCAGTTCGTGAATTTCGACCATTTATTTCAAATGGACATTGCGGGAGATCCGTCCGTCGGATTCTCCTAAAACCGGAACCGTTGGGTTCGTATCGAAAAGAGCTTTCAAACGAATATTAGAAATTTGAAATCTAACGGTTGGATTTGGAGATACGTCCAAATCAAATTCGAAAAAGGTCGTTGTAAGTGCAGTTCGATGGCCGTTGATGGAGATCGACTGTACGGGCCTTGATAAAATTATTAAAAATATCAATAATTTGTGTAAAATCATAAGAAATGATTTGGGAAAATTTGGGATGAAAAACTCCATATTTGAAAAGATAAAAATAGATTTTTATCGAAATGAACTAGTTTTGAACTAAATTTAAAACCCGGGTTTTTATTTTTAAATAAATAAATTATATTTAAAAAGTGGTTTTAAATAATTGTAACAACCCGCAAATTCTGGGCCAGTTTAAATTTTTTTTATTTTGGCTATTTTAGCGAATTTTGATTATTTAAAATGAATTATTTTAAATAATATCGACGAGAAAATTTATTTTGAATATAATTAGAACGTATATATTATATACGTCGTCGTTAGAATATAAATATTTATATATAATTATAAATAGAATTGAAAATGGCGCGGTAGTTCGATAATTCGATTTCAAACTTCAATTGAATGTACCGGGTGCAAAACAATCCGGATTTTAGTGAAACCAAAAATAATGGGATCTAATTAATAATATCTTTCCAACGAATCCGAATAATCAAATTTTCATAGCGGGAATCAAAAGATATGTCCAGTTGAAAATTCTGAATAGTCGCTATGGAATTCAGGCCCTTAAAAATGGACATTTTGCAAACGACCTCGGATTTCGACGAAACCAGTTTTGTTGGGTCCGTGATGTTAATATATTGCTAGATTCCAAATTTCATAATTTTTCGAATCAATATGTGAGCGTGGCAAAGGAAAACTCGTTTGACCAGTTTCAGTTGATTTTAATCGACTGGGAATTGGCCAATATTCCAACGGTCTCAGAATTCGGCGAAACTAATTTTGTTAGGACCGTATCGTTAATACGAAGCTAGAAAATATTTTTCGGGAATTTTTAAAGATAGTATGTGACCCCGGTAAATTGAAATGCACGTTCAAATTCAATATATAGAGTTATATGTTGATTTTGACGAAAACTGATTGTAACGACCGAATCAGCTTACGATACATGTCCCATTATGTTCGGAATGGGGGTAATTAGCTAGGGGAGACACTCGTTGGGTTCGATTTGGGGCGGATGTAAATTCACTATGTTTGGAATTAAATAAATAATAAAATATAATAAAAATTTCCTATAAAATCCCTCCCTTTTAATTCGAAGCCCTAACTCCTTTTCTCAGCCGCCTCCAAGAAAAATCCGACGTCCAGGATTTTCAAAGTTTCGATTATCAAAATCCTTTAATCCATTTCGAAATTAAACTCGATTTCAAAACCAAAACTGAAGAACACCCTAGGATCTAAGCAATCAAAGGTTGTGATTGATTCTCCTTTGCTGAATCACGAGAATCTCGAGCACGAACGTGCTCCGTTCGAACTGTTATCCAAGTGGGGGGAAGGCGTCGAATTGGCACAGGTGGTAGGCGCAGGATGGCGACGTAGTGCTCGACACGGTGGCAGCCTCCGATGATCTTCCGGCGGCCTACAAGTGGAGCGGCGATGAACCCTAGTCGCTCGAAGATGGGTTCAGTGAATCGCGATGCCTGAAGGAATGGGGAGGATGACGGGTTCTCTTGGTTTTTGGTTCAGATGAAAAGCAGTGAGTTTTTTTGTTGTTGTTGTAATTAAATATATTTTTTTAGCAGTAATTACATTGTTAAAATTTTGAATAGAACTGATTTTTTTTTTCCAATAGAAATGAACTGATTTTTTTATATATATATTTTTATATATAAAGTAACTGATTTTTAAAATAAATAAAAATACTTTGTTTGAAAACTAAAATACTTTGTTTGAAAAAAAAAAGGGGACATTGTCATAGAAAAATAAATGGTTTTTTATATATTAATGTTTGAATTTAAAATATACATGCTTTAAACATAGAATACACAAAGCTTTAAAAATAGCGAGGATTAAAAATAGAATTTTTACACATATATTATTGTTTTTAAAATAGAATTTTTATGTATAACATTGAAGTAAAACTGAGATGTCTTTGATTTAGAATGATGTTGTAAAATATATATATAACATGGATTTTTAAAAATAAATAATATAAAGAGCATGGTTTTAAAAACAAATAAAATATGATTCTTATATAAGAAAGCGTTGTAAAAATATGGTTTTTATGTGCATGTAACAATGATAAAAATGTGATTTTTATTTTAAAGACAGCAATATAAAAATGTGTGATTTTTACATATGTAGAGAATACGGGCGAAAGCGACAAAAAGGCGAGGTCGACGAAGAATTCTGCAAAAGAATAGTCAAGATAATAGGATAGCTATAAGTGAGAATTTCTCACCTTTCAATTTATTTTTCTAGTTATATATATATACTAGGATGCAGACGGTGCTTATTAGAAGCACCCGACACCCGTCCACATACCATGGACTTGTTTGTTTGGTTGTGTAGTTGGTTAGATTATTTGATTGGGATTTGATTGATTGGTTGAATTGGAAATTGATTAAAATTGATATGTGAATGGCGTGGGCCTTCACTAGTCCGGGGGTAAGGCTAGGCCTTGTCCCGTTTCTAGTATCGTGCCGTTATGCCGCCGAAATTTTCTAAAAATATGTTAGGAAAATAAAAATATCATTTTATTGAATAAATGAACCGAATAGAATATTCATAGGTTGAATAAAATGTTTTATCGTTAAAATATAATTTTTAACGTGAAGTGAATAAAATAAAATATTCATTTACAAACCAGACGGTTTGTTTATTTACACCTATTTGAAGGATATTGATTGGGTCGATAAATTTTACACATCGCCCAACTGCACAAATAAAATCTGTGTTTGATTGTTTGAAACCCCACACGGGTGTTGGGATGAAATTTGAAGTTCACTCATCCTGATTGATTAAATATGTCGATCGATTGATTGACAGGCTGTTATAAGCGTTGAAAATCTATATTTGATGCTTATACAGTGTAGTGCACTTTGGTCGATGGTTGATTATTTTTCAATGCTATTATATACATGTGTTGTATGGAAATCCATATAATTAACTTTATATGGTAATTGATTGGGCCTCATTCCAATTTGAAAAATAAAGAATATTATAAAATAAAAGTTCATGTGTTGACAGTACTCATTCATTGAGATTGGTCATGTGTTGAACGAAATATTTTAGTAATAAAATTTACATCTTTATCAATATAAAATAAAAGTTCATGTGTTGACAGTACTCATTCATTGAGATTGGTCATGTGTTGAACGAAATATTTTAGTAATAAAATTTACATCTTTATCGATATAAAATAAAAGTTCATGTGTTGACAGTACTCATTCATTGAGATTGGTCATATGTTGAACGAAATATTTTAGTAATAAAATATACATCTTTATCAATATAAAATAAAAGTTCATGTGTTGACAGTACTCATTCATTGAGATTGGTCATGTGTTGAACGAAATATTTTAGTAATAAAATTTACATCTTTATCAATATAAAATAAAAGTTCATGTGTTGACAGTACTCATTCATTGAGATTGGTCATGTGTTGAACGAAATATTTTAGTAATAAAATTTACATCTTTATCAATATAAAATAAAAGTTCATGTGTTGACAGAACTCATTCATTGAGACTGGTCTTGTGTTGAACGAAATATTTTAGTAATAAAATTTACATCTTTATCGATATAAAATAAAAGTTCATGTGTTGACAGTACTCATTCATTGAGATTGGTCATGTGTTGAACGAAATATTTTAGTAATAAAATTTACATCTTTATCAATATAAAATAAAAGTTCATGTGTTGACAGTACTCATTGATTGAGATTGGTCATGTGTTGAACGAAATATTTTAGTAATAAAATTTACATCTTTATCAATATAAAATAAAAGTTCATGTGTTGACAGTACTCATCCATTGAGATTGGTCATGTGTTGAACGAGATATTTTGATAATAACAACTATTTTAAAAAAGAAATATTTGAAATAGAATATTCGAAGATAGAAATTTATGAAGCCGTGTTGATTAGATTGACGCCATTTTGACGTGAACGATATTCATATCGATTGAAAACGATTTCGAAATGAATTGAATTGAAAACGATTTCGAAATGAATTGAATTGAAAACGATTTCGAAATGAATTGAATTGAAGACGATTTCGAAATGAATTGAATTGAAAACGTTTTCGAAATGAATTGAATTGAAAACGATTTCGAAATGAATTGAATTGAAAACGATTTCGAAATGAATTGAATTGAAAGAAAATTGAAATGAATTCAAATTGAATTGAAATTTTAATTGAATAGAAATGAATTTTAAAACGAATTTATGAAGAAGAATTCAATTTTGATTTGAATTGAAAAGAAAGTTGAAATAGCTTTTGAAACGATTTTAAAACTATTTATATAATTCGTTTTAAATAGAAATCGACGAAGTATATATTATATATATTATATATATAATATAATGGCCTGAATAGAACGCGCCGCGCCGCGGCAGTTCGTGAATTTCGACCATTTATTTCAAACGGACATTGCGGGAGATCCGACCGTCGGATTCTCCTAAAACCGGAACCGTTTGGTTCGTATCGAAAAGAACTTTCTAACGAATATTAGAAATTAGAAATCTAACGGTTGGATTTGGAATTATGTCCAAATCAAATTCGAAAAAGGTTGCTGTAAGTGCAGTTCGATGGCTGTTGATGGAAATCGACTGTACAGGCCTTGATAAAATTATTAAAAATAGTAATAATTTGTGTAAAATCATAAGAAATGATTTAGAAAGATTTGGGATGAAAAACACGATATTTGAAAAGATAAAAATAGATTTTTATCGAAATGAACTAGTTTTGAACTAGAATTATAATTCTATTTATTTTTAAATAAATAAATTGAATTTGAAATGGTTTTGAAAATAACCAAAATTTCCAATGATTGCATTGGAATGGATTTGAATCGAAATTGTCTTCGGAATATTTCGATGTTGGAATTCGTGATTATACAGGTGTTGTTATGGAAATTTGAAAGATATATATTTATATCGTTATTTCCAATACGACATTTGTTAGTCGTAGAATTTGATATTGAATATAAGCCGATATATTTTATATTCAGAGCCTTGTATTGAATATCGAATGTGATTTGGGTTTGTCGTGAATGGTGTCTTCACTAACACTGTTCTTGAACCCAGTTGAGAAAAGATTAAATCTTTTTATTTACATTTAATGAAGTGTACTAATTAAATGATATTTAATTGGAATTGAATTGGTATTGATTTTTGGGTTTATCGTGAACAGTGTTTTAAATAACACTTGTTCTTTAACCCGATAATTAATGGAATGTGATTTTGGGTTTATCGTGAACCGTGTTTTAAATGACACTGATTCTTTAACCCAGTCGAAGATTAAAACTAAGTGGAGTTTTAATGAATCTTTAATTAGATTGAAATGATCGAAAATGGAGTATCACCAGTTTTGCTCCAGGCGATAGTTAAATCTTTAATTAGATTTGAACGTGAAAAGGGTAATTGAATTTACCGATAACACTGTGGTGTTAGATATGAAGTATTACCAGTTTTACTTCATGGGATGAATATGTTCGGATGGGAAAATTGAAATAAATAATTACTTCGGAAAGGTTCGCTAATCCCGACTAGTTTGAATTGAGATTCAAAAATAGATTAAGAATAAATTCAAGAAGTTTATCTCGGATAAAATTAATGGGAACCTTTCCCTATGAATGTGAAATTTAGAAACTAACTGTCGGTTAGCTAAGCAGAATGGTTTTCTGGATATTGATCTGATGTTGGTTTCGGCCTTCGGGGTTAATATTTGGGGAATTATTCTCTTGATTAATTTACGGTTAGTGACTGATGAATTGGAATGAGGCGTATGTTGTGTTTGTGTAACACTTATTCAAAATATACGCGAGTTATTCGGAAACACCGGGTTTAACCCATTCTGAATAACTGATACGACGATAAGTCGAAGATGAAGACGATGGTCGAAGACCGGAGGTTTTCACGTCGTTTGGGTGATAACTGATGATCTTGATTGGGCTGTACACCCAAGAAGATGGAAACAGTTGGTGATCGTCCAGACGTACTTGGAGATCGATGGATATGCGGGGTACTAGGTGCCTCCGGTTTCGTTCAGACCCAGAACGGACTTGTAAATGGACTGTGTGTCTGACATTGGATTTTAGTCCGTGTGATTGATCTTTATTAAATATATATCTGTTTGGCGGCGGAGAATTTATTCTCTTGCTTAACGCCCTTCTCTGAGACGTACGAGCTCAGGGGTTATATATTGATGGATATCAAACGCATGGAGTGAATTGCCTGTGTGGCATGCCTAAGTGGCAATTGATCGAGGCTTCTGTTGAAAAGCAAAGTCTTGTGGTGATGATCAAAGCACGGCCTTTGTGGCGTAGCTTTGTGTAACGTTTACTTCGCGAGTTTCACACCCGGTCTGAACCAAAAACGGGAGAAAGGACCTCAGGGAGGGCCTGCGTTTCTTCCTAGCTAGAAGTGGCGTCAGTGGTTTTACACGCCCTGACGAGTTTGACTTATGTGGTTGTTGCTGTTGCGAGGCGCCTCGGATTGATCGGTCGTTCTCGAACCGATGGAGTCATTTAGTGGCTCATTTACGCCCCAAAGGGCGGGGAAACGTAGTGTTCAGGCATTTTAATCCACATCGGTGGACCGGCCCTGTCACTCCTAGGGTCACTCGAGCTCTGATCCTGAGACTCGGGCTAGGCAGTCTCGAATCGGTTGAGGACTATCTTTTGCCTCGGTTCATAGACGGAAATCCAATTTCCAAATACGTGACTTTGCGGTTTTATTTGTAAACCTATATATGGCGACATAGTGGCATGGGACGCTCATGTCGCCTATGATTGATACTTATGATTTGAAGTTGTTTTATACACTATGCACTTCTTATAGTATCAAATGATTTGTTTTAAACGTATCAAGCACTCTTTGGCTGTTATAAGGGAAAACCCTATCCCCCGGCTTGCGTTGCATTGTGTGATAGGACCTGGGTCTTATAACAGCTTCATTTTTCTTTATTTAGCATTGCGCTGTTTGTTTTATGCACTGGTATTCTTGGGAGGAAACCCGTTCCGTGTTATACGGCGTGGTCCCTTTATTTACCGAACTTTAAAAATAAAGATTAATAACTGTTTTGGTTCTCACACCAGTCACATGACTGACCTGGAGTTTATTGTTTTAACCTAAACTCTGGGTGCACCTATTTTGTCACGGGCAGCTAGTAGTTTTGGTTTTGCAGATTTATATTCACAGGATCCTGGTTTACAGCTGGAATGATATCCGGAAAGCTTTGTATCCGTATATCTCTTCTAGTTGTGTATTGTATTATTTTCCGCTGCTATGTATTTAAATGTAATTTAAATCTCTGATATTTCTGTGTAATATTCATTTTTACTCTGTATATTCTTGTAATCTGATGCATTGTTGTAATATACAATGAAACGTTCTTCTGTATGTGTTCTGTTGTGGTTTGTTCTCGAACTATCCGACGCTTTCCTTAACGGGGAAGTTACGGGTCTTCACAGTTGGTATCAGAGCTTTGGTTTACAAAGCAGAGAACAAGGCACATTAGAACCATACGAAAGAATTCATCAGATATTGGATTAGTAATATCTAATGAGAATGACTCGTTAGAGATAGGATCAGTAGTATCCTAGGACGAGTGTGAAGAGTATATATTTAAAATGAAAACAATTTTTGTTTTGAAAATCTAAATCACTTAATCGTATTTGATTATTTATTTATATTAATTAGGACAGTCCAATATATAAAGATTTTGCGTATGCGCCTAGCTAGCGTCTATTCGAAGTTTTAATATACTGGATAGATATAGAATCACACTCTAGTCGCCCGGAGATGATTCAGATGATGAGGCCTCATCATCAGTGTTTATATTCGAGTGACGAAAGTGAGAGTTCTATATATTTCCTATTGACTGGTGTGAGAACCAAAATTTGATAGGGCTTATTGTTGTGATTTGGCATCAAAAATCTGATTTTTGTATATGTATCAAAATTATCAATTTGAAACTCTAATTCACTAATTGATTGATGTTTGTGTTGTTTGTTCATTTGTTTGCTAATTTTGAACCATTATGCCTAATTTGATCGAATATTGAATTGTATTGAAAATTGGTCGCATTTGCTTGCATATACATATATATCATTGAACAGGTCATAGCAAGGAGGCTAGAGCCGAAGAATAAAATTTGTTTGCCCGACAAATAGGTACATGTTTACTACATAATTTACTGTTTTGTTTGGGTGATGATGATTTTATGAGCCTATTGGCTAGCCGCTTGGCTTTTTCTTTTTCTTTTTGAGATCTGAAGGACCGGGGAAGCTATTTGAAATTCCCCGATGCTCCCGGTGCAGGGGAGGTTATGGCGAAATTTTTCGAAAATTTAGGGTGTTAGCCAAATTTTTGAAAATTTGAAAATTCTCAGAAACTGAAAAGTTGGAGAATGGAAGCCGGATCGAACGTAGAGCTGAATAATCAAACCACTTTCGACTTTGTTCCTTTTCGGGGACGAAAAGTTTTAAGTGGGGGAGATTGTAACCACCCGCAAATTCTGGGCCAGTTTATTTTTTTTTTATTTTGGCTATTTTAGCGAATTTTGATTATTTAAAATGAATTATTTTAAATAATATCGACGAGAAAATTTATTTTGAATATAATTAGAACGTATATATTATATACGTCGTCGTTAGAATATAAATATTTATATATAATTATAAATAGAATTGAAAATGGCGCGGTAGTTCGATAATTCGATTTCAAACTTCAATTGAATGTACCGGGTGCAAAACAATCCGGATTTTAGTGAAACCAAAAATAATGGGATCTAATTAATAATATCTTTCCAACGAATCCGAATAATCAAATTTTCATAGCGGGAATCAAAAGATATGTCCAGTTGAAAATTCTGAATAGTCGCTATGGAATTCAGGCCCTTAAAAATGGACATTTTGCAAACGACCTCGGATTTCGACGAAACCAGTTTTGTTGGGTCCGTGATGTTAAGATATTGCTAGATTCCAAATTTCATAATTTTTCGAATCAATATGTGAGCATGGCAAAGGAAAACGCGTTTGACTAGTTTTAGTTGATTTTAATCGACTGGGAATTGGCCAATTTTCCAACGGTCTCAGAATTCGGCGAAACTAATTTTGTTAGGACCGTATCGTTAATACGAAGCTAGAAAATATTTTTCGGGAATTTTTAAAGATAGTATGTGACCCCGGTAAATTGAAATGCGCGTTCAAATTCAATATATAGAGTTATATGTTGATTTTGACGAAAACTGATTGTAACGACCGAATCAGCTTACGATACATGTCCCATTATGTTCGGAATGGGGGTAATTAGTTGCGGGCGACACTCGTTGGGTTCGATTTGGGGCGGATGTAAATTCACTATGTTTGGAATTAAATAAATAATAAAATATAATAAAAATTTCCTTTAAAACCCCTCCCTTTTAATTCGAAGCCCTAACTCCTTTTCTCAGCAGCCTCCAAGAAAAATCCGACGTCCTGGATTTTCAAAGTTTCGATTATCAAAATCCTTTAAACCATTTCGAAATTAAACCCGATTTCAAAACCAAAACTGAAGAACACCCTAGGATCTAAGCAATCAAAGTTGTGATTGATTCTCCTTTGCTGAATCACGAGAATCTCGAGCACGAACGTGCTCCGTTCGAACCGTTATCCAAGTGGGGGGAAGGCGTCGAATTGGCACTGGTGGCAGGCGCAGGATGACGACGTAGTGCTCGACACGGTGGCAGCCTCCGATGATCTTCCGGCGGCCTACAAGTGGAGCGGCGGTGAACCCTAGTCGCTCGAAGATGGGTTCAGTGAATCGCGATGCCTGAAGGAATGGGGAGGATGACGGGTTCTCTTGGTTTTTGGTTCAGATGAAAAGCAGTGAGTTTTTTGTTGTTGTTGTAATTAAATATATTTTTTTAGCAGTAATTACATTGTTAAAATTTTGAATAGAACTGATTTTTTTTTCCAATAGAAATGAACTGATTTTTTTTTATATATATATTTTTATATATAAAGTAACTGATTTTTAAAATAAATAAAAATACTTTGTTTGAAAACTAAAATACTTTGTTTGGAAAAAAAAGGTGACATTGTCATAGAAAAATAAATGGTTTTTATATATTAATGTTTGAATTTAAAATATACATGCTTTAAACATAGAAATACACAAAGCTTTAAAAATAGCGAGGATTAAAAATAGAATTTTTACACATATATTATTGTTTTTAAAATAGAATTTTTATGTATAACATTGAAGTAAAACTGAGATGTCTTTGATTTAGAATGATGTTGTAAAATATATATATAACATGGATTTTTAAAAATAAATAATATAAAGAGCATGGTTTTAAAAACAAATAAAATATGATTCTTATTAAAAAAGCGTTGTAAAAATATGATTTTTATGTGCATGTAACAATGATAAAAATGTGATTTTTATTTTAAAGACAGCAATATGAAAATGTGTGATTTTTACATATGTAGAGAATACGGGCGAAAGCGACAAAAAGGCGAGGTCGACGAAGAATTCTGCAAAAGAAGAGTCAAGATAATAGGATAGCTATAAGTGAGAATTTCTCACCTTTCAATTTATTTTTCTAGTTATATATATATACTAGGATGCAGACGGTGCTTATTAGAAGCACCCGACACCCGTCCACATACCATGGACTTGTTTGTTTGGTTGTGTAGTTGGTTAGATTATTTGATTGGGATTTGATTGATTGGTTGAATTGGAAATTGATTAAAATTGATATGTGAATGGCGTGGGCCTTCACTAGTCCGGGGGTAAGGCTAGGCCTTGTCCCGTTTCTAGTATCGTGCCGTTATGCCGCCGAAATTTTCTAAAAATATGTTAGGAAAATAAAAATATCATTTTATTGAATAAATGAACCGAATAGAATATTCATAGGTTGAATAAAATGTTTTATCGTTAAAATATAATTTTTAACGTGAAGTGAATAAAATAAAATATTCATTTACAAACTAGACGGTTTGTTTATTTACACCTATTTGAAGGATATTGATTGGGTCGATAAATTTTACACATCGCCCAACTGCACAAATAAAATCTGTGTTTGATTGTTTGAAACCCCACACGGGTGTTGGGATGAAATTTGAAGTTCACTCATCCTGATTGATTAAATATGTCGATCGATTGATTGACAGGCTGTTATAAGCGTTGAAAATCTATATTTGATGCTTATACAGTGTAGTGCACTTTGGTCGATGGTTGATTATTTTTCAATGCTATTATATACATGTGTTGTATGGAAATCCATATAATTAACTTTATATGGTAATTGATTGGGCCTCATTCCAATTTGAAAAATAAAGAATATTATAAAATAAAAGTTCATGTGTTGACAGTACTCATTCATTGAGATTGGTCATGTGTAGAACGAAATATTTTAGTAATAAAATTTACATCTTTATCAATATAAAATAAAAGTTCATGTGTTGACAGTACTCATTCATTGAGATTAGTCATGTGTTGAACGAAATATTTTAGTAATAAAATTTACATCTTTATCGATATAAAATAAAAGTTCATGTGTTGACAGTACTCATTCATTGAGATCGGTCATATGTTGAACGAAATATTTTAGTAATAAAATTTACATCTTTATCAATATAAAATAAAAGTTCATGTGTTGACAGTACTCATTCATTGAGATTGGTCATTTGTTGAACGAAATATTTTAGTAATAAAATTTACATCTTTATCAATATAAAATAAAAGTTCATGTGTTGACTATACTCATTCATTGAGATTGGTCATGTGTTGAACGAAATATTTTAGTAATAAAATTTACATCTTTATCAATATAAAATAAAAGTTCATGTGTTGACAGAACTCATTCATTGAGACTGGTCATGTGTTGAACGAAATATTTTAGTAATAAAATTTACATCTTTATCGATATAAAATAAAAGTTCATGTGTTGACAGTACTCATTCATTGAGATTGGTCATGTGTTGAACGAAATATTTTAGTAATAAAATTTACATCTTTATCAATATAAAATAAAAGTTCATGTGTTGACAGTACTCATTCATTGAGATTGGTCATGTGTTGAACGAAATATTTTAGTAATAAAATTTACATCTTTATCAATATAAAATTAAAGTTCATGTGTTGACAGTACTCATCCATTGAGATTGGTCATGTGTTGAACGAGATATTTTGATAATAACAACTATTTTGAAAAAGAAATATTTGAAATAGAATATTCGAAGATAGAAATTTATGAAGCCGTGTTGATTAGATTGACGCCATTTTGACGTGAACGATATTCATATCGATTGAAAACGATTTCGAAATGAATTGAATTGAAAACGATTTCGAAATGAATTGAATTGAAAACGATTTCGAAATGAATTGAATTGAAAACGATTTCGAAATGAATTGAATTGAAAACGATTTCGAAATGAATTGAATTGAAAACGATTTCGAAATGAATTGAATTGAAAGCAAATTGAAATGAATTCAAATTGAATTGAAATTTGAATTGAATAGAAATGAATTTTAAAACGAATTTATAAAGAAGAATTCAATTTTGATTTGAATTGAAAAGAAAGTTGAAATAGCTTTTGAAACGATTTTAAAACTATTTATATAATTCGTTTTAAATAGAAATCGACGAAGTATATATTATATATATTATATATATAATATAATGGCCTGAATAGAACGCGCCGCGCCGCGGCAGTTCGTGAATTTCGACCATTTATTTCAAACGGACATTGCGGGAGATCCTACCGTCGGATTCTCCTAAAACCGGAACCGTTGGGTTCGTATCGAAAAGAGCTTTCTAACGAATATTAGAAATAAGAAATCTAACGGTTGGATTTGGAATTATGTCCAAATCAAATTCGAAAAAGGTCGCTGTAAGTGCAGTTCGATGGCCGTTGATGGAAATCGACTGTACAGGCCTTGATAAAATTATTAAAAATAGTAATAATTTGTGTAAAATCATAAGAAATGATTAAGAAAGATTTGGGATGAAAAACTCGATATTTGAAAAGATAAAAATAGATAAAAATAGATAAAAATAGATTTTTATCGAAATGAACTAGTTTTGAACTAGAATTATAATTCTATTTATTTTTAAATAAATAAATTGAATTTGAAATGGTTTTGAAAATAACCAAAATTTCCAATGATTGCATTGGAATGGATTTGAATCGAAATTGTCTTCGGAATATTTCGATGTTGGAATTCGTGATTATACAGGTGTTGTTATGGAAATTTGAAAGATATATATTTATATCGTTATTTCCAATACGACATTTGTTAGTCGTAGAATTTGATATTGAATATAAGCCGATATATTTTCTATTCAGAGCCTTGTATTGAATATCGAATGTGATTTGGGTTTGTCGTGAATGGTGTCTTCACTAACACTGTTCTTGAACCCAGTTGAGAAAAGATTAAATCTTTTTATTTAGATTTAATGAAGTGTACTAATTAAATGATATTTAATTGGAATTGAATTGGTATTGATTTTTGGGTTTATCGTGAACAGTGTTTTAAATAACACTTGTTCTTTAACCCGATAATTAATGGAATGTGATTTTGGGTTTATCGTGAACCGTGTTTTAAATGACAGTAATTCTTTAACCCAGTCGAAGATTAAAACTAAGTGGAGTTTTAATGAATCTTTAATTAGATTGGAATGATCGAAAATGGAGTATCACCAGTTTTGCTCCAGGCGATAGTTAAATCTTTAATTAGATTTGAACGTGAAAAGGGTAATTGAATTTACCGATAACACTGTGGTGTTAGATATGAAGTATTACCAGTTTTACTTCATGGGATGAATAGGTTGGGATGGGGAAATTGAAATAAATAATTACTTCGGTAAGGTTCGCTAATCCCGACTAGTTTGAATTGAGATTCAAAAATAGATTAAAGAATAAATTCAAGAAGTTTATCTCGGATAAAATTAATGGGAACCTTTCCCTATGAATGTGAAATTTAGAAACTAACTGTCGGTTAGCTAAGCAGAATGGTTTTCTGGATATTGATCTGATGTTGGTTTCGGCCTTCGGGGTTAATATTTGGGGAATTATTCTCTTGATTAATTTACGGTTAGTGACTGATGAATTGGAATGAGGCGTATGTTGTGTTTGTGTAACACTTATTCAAAATATACGCGAGTTATTCGGAAAGACCGGGTTTAACCCATTCTGAATAACTGATACGACGATAAGTCGAAGATGAAGACGATGGTCGAAGACCGGAGGTTTTCACGTCGTTTGGGTGATAACTGATGATCTTGATTGGGCTGTACACCCAAGAAGATGGAAACAGTTGGTGATCGTCCAGACGTACTTGGAGATCGATGGATATGCGGGGTACTAGGTGCCTCCGGTTTCGTTCAGACCCAGAACGGACTTGTAAATGGACTGTGTGTCTGACATTGGATTTTAGTCCGTGTGATTGATCTTTATTAAATATATATCTGTTTGGCGGCGGAGAATTTATTCTCTTGCTTAACGCCCTTCTCTGAGACGTACGAGCTCAGGGGTTATATATTGATGGATATCAAACGCATGGAGTGAATTGCCTGTGTGGCATGCCTAAGTGGCAATTGATCGAGGCTTCTGTTGAAAAGCAAAGTCTTGTGGTGATGATCAAAGCACGGCCTTTGTGGCGTAGCTTTGTGTAACGTTTACTTCGCGAGTTTCACACCCGGTCTGAACCAAAAACGGGAGAAAGGACCTCAGGGAGGGCCTGCGTTTCTTCCTAGCTAGAAGTGGCGTCAGTGGTTTTACACGCCCTGACGAGTTTGACTTATGTGGTTGTTGCTGTTGCGAGGCGCCTCGGATTGATCGGTCGTTCTCGAACCGATGGAGTCATTTAGTGGCTCATTTACGCCCCAAAGGGCGGGGAAACGTAGTGTTCAGGCATTTTAATCCACATCGGTGGACCGGCCCTGTCGCTCCTAGGGTCACTCGAGCTCTGATCCTGAGACTCGGGCTAGGCAGTCTCGAATCGGTTGAGGACTATCTTTTGCCTCGGTTCATAGACGGAAATCCAATTTCCAAATACGTGACTTTGCGGTTTTATTTGTAAACCTATATATGGCGACATAGTGGCATGGGACGCTCATGTCGCCTATGATTGATACTTATGATTTGAAGTTGTTTTATACACTATGCACTTCTTATAGTATCAAATGATTTGTTTTAAACGTATCAAGCACTCTTTGGCTGTTATAAGGGAAAACCCTATCCCCCGGCTTGCGTTGCATTGTGTGATAGGACCTGGGTCTTATAACAGCTTCATTTTTCTTTATTTAGCATTGCGCTGTTTGTTTTATGCACTGGTATTCTTGGGAGGAAACCCGTTCCGTGTTATACGGCGTGGTCCCTTGATTTACCGAACTTTAAAAATAAAGATTAATAACTGTTTTGGTTCCCACACCAGTCACATGACTGACCTGGAGTTTATTGTTTTAACCTAAACTCTGGGTGCCCCTATTTTGTCACGGGCAGCTAGTAGTTTTGGTTTTGCAGATTTATATTCACAGGATCCTGGTTTACAGCTGGAATGATATCCGGAAAGCTTTGTATCCGTATATCTCTTCTAGTTGTGTATTGTATTATTTTCCGCTGCTATGTATTTAAATGTAATTTAAATTTCTGATATTTCTGTGTATTATTCATTTTTACTCTGTATATTCTTGTAATCTGATGCATTGTTGTAATATACAATGAAACGTTCTTCTGTATGTGTTCTGTTGTGGTTTGTTCTCGAACTATCCGACGCTTTCCTTAACGGGGAAGTTACGGGTCTTCACAATAATCGGAATTTCTAATATATTTGATTAGATTTGAAATGGGTTTATCGTGAACGGTGTTTTAAAGAACACTAGTTCTTTAACCCGATAATAAATAGAATGTGATTTGGGTTTGTCGTGAACTGTGTTTTAAATAACACCTAGTTCTTTAACCCAGTAAAAGGAGTTTTAATGAATCTGCAACTAGATTGAAATGTGAATGGAAAATCTAAATTATCAAATTTAGGAAATAAGCGAGAATGGAGTATCACCAGTTTTGCTCCGAAGCGATAGTTAAATCTTTAATTAGATTTAAACGTGAAATGGTAATTAATTTTACCGATAACACAGTGGTGTTAAATATGGAGTATTACCAGTTTTGCTTCATGGGATGAATAGGTTGGGATTGGGAAATAAAATAAATAATTACTTCGTAGTGGTTCGCTAATCTCGAGTAGTTGGAAAAACCATAATTTGGTTTTAAATAACATCCAAAGGAAGATTACAGGATAAATGTTAAAGAATTTATCTTGGATAAAATTAATGGGAATCTTTCCCTAAGAATGTGGAATTTAGAAACTAGCTGTAGGTTGGCTAAGAAGAATGGTTTCCTCGGTATTGATCTGATGTTGGTTTCGGCCTTCGGGGTTAATGTTTGGGAAATTGTTCTCTTGCTAATTTGCGGTTAGTGACTAATGAATTGGAATGAGGCGTATGTTTTGTTTGTGTAACATTTGTTTTTAATATACGCGGGTTGTTCGGAAAGTCCGGGTTTACACCCATTCTGAATAACCGATTCGACGATATGTCGAAGATGAAGACGGTGGTCGAAGACCGGAAGTCTTCACATCGTTTGGGTAATTACTGACGATCCTGATTGGGCTGTACACCCAAGAGGATGGAAATAGTTGGTGGTCGTCCAGACGTACTTGGAGATGGATGGATATGCGAGGAAAGTGCCTCCGGTTTCGTTCAGACCCAGAACGGACTTGTAAATGGATTGTGTGTCTGACATTGGATTTTATTCTGTGTTGATTGATTTCTATTAAATATATATCTGTTTGGCGGCGGAGAATTTATTCTCTTGCTTAACGCCCTTCTCTGAGACATACGAGCTTAGAGGTTATATATCGATAGATATCAATCGCAAGGCATGAACTGCCTGTGTGGCACACAGAGTTGCATGGATCAAGGCTTCTGTTGAAAAGCAAAGTCTTGTGGTTGATGATCAAAGCACGCCTACATGGCAGCTTTGTGTAAAACGTGAATTCGCGAGCCTCACACCTCGGTATGAGTTAAAAACGGGATACGGACCGCTGGGAGAGCACGACGTTTCTTTCTGGCTATGGTGGTGTCAGTGACTTACTAGCCCTGACATATATATACTTTTCACCTTTGTGGTTGTTGGAATGAGGCGCCTCGATTATAGGTCTGTAAGGACCGGGAAACGTGTGTTCAGGCATAATTAATCCTCTAACGTAAGTGAGGACCGGCCCAGCCGCATCCAGGGTTGCCCAGAGTGCGTAGCCCTGAGGCATTTGCTAGAGTGTCTCGAACGCGGAGAGGAGCTTGCCCCTTGCCTCGACTCATGACGGAAATCCAATTTCCAATATATGTATTGCGGTTTTAATTGTAGAACTAGTATGGCGACATGATATATGGTACCCATGCCGTCTACGATTTATATTTATGATTGAAACTGTTTTAACACTATACACTTATTATAGTATCAAATGATTTGTTTTAAACGTACCAAGCATGTTTGGCTATTATAAGGGAAAACCCTATCCTCCGGTTTGCGTTGCATTGTGTGATGGGACCTTGGTCTTATAATAGCTTCATTTTTCGAAAAAGCATTGCGTTGTTTATTCTATGCACTGGTATTCTTGGGAGGAAACCCGTTCCGTGTTATACGGCGTGGTCCCTTGAATTACTCTCTTTTAAAGTAAAGTTTTAAATAACTGTTTTAGTTCTCACACCAGTCACATGACTGACCTGGAGTTTATTGTTTTAACCTAAACTCTGGGTGCCCCTATTTTCCGCACGGGCAGCTAGTAGTTTTGGTTTTGTAGATTTATATTCATAGGATCCTGGTTTACAGCTGGAATGATATCCGGAAAGCTCTGTATCCGTATATCACCTTCAGTTGTGCTTTGTATTATTTTCCGCTGCTTTGTAATTTATTGTAATCTCTGATATTTATCGAATGTAATTTATTCATTTATACTCCGTATATTCTTGTATCTGATGGAATTGTTGCAATATACAATGAAATGTTCTTCTGTTTGTGTTCTGATTTGTCCTGTTCTCAACGTTCAGGGATTTCGAACGGTCTAGATCGGTTTAACGACTGATTCGGATCGAGCGAAATTCCAGGCCGTCACATTTGGTATCAGAGCTTTGGTTTACAGAGCTCGAGAACAAGACACATTAGAACCATACGAAAGAATTCATCAGATATTGGATTAGTAATATCCAATTAGAAAGACTCGTTAGAGATAGGATCAGTAGTATCCTAGAATGAGTGTGAAGAGTATATTTTCCAAATGAAAACAATTTTGTTTTGAAATTTAAACCATTTTATACGCATTTGATTATTTATTTATTTTGAATATGGACAATCGAGTATATAAAGATTTTGCATATACGCGTCATGAACGTATATTCGAAGTTTTAATATACTGGATAGATATAGAATCATACTCTAGTGGCCCGAAGATGATTCTGATGATTGACTAGTCGTCATTAGTATTCATGTTCGAGTAACGAAGGTGTGATATCGATATATTTCCATTAGACTGGTGTGAGAACCAAAACTTATATAGCTAGAACACATTGTTGTGAATTGGCATCGAAAACATGATTTTCTTTATATATAGATATCAAAATTATAAATTTGAAACGTTAATCCACTAATTGATTGATATTTGTGTTGTTTGTTTATTTGCTTGATAATTTTGAACCATTATGCCTAATTGCATCAAATTTTGAATATTATTGAAAATTGGTCGCATTTGCTTGCATATACATATACTTGCATTGAACAGGTCATAGCAAGGAGGCTAGAGCCGAAGAATAAAATTTGTTTGCCCGATAAATAGGTACATGTTTACTACATAATTTACTGTTTTGTTTGGGTGATGATGATTTTAGGAGCCTATTGGCTAGCCGCTTGGCTTTTTCTTTTTCTTTTTGAGATCAGAAGGCCTATATGGCAATTTCGGGATTTTCCCGTGGCTCCCGGTGCAGGGGAGGTTATGGCGAAATTTTTCGAAAATTTAGGGTGTTAGCCAAATTTTTGAAAATTTGAAAATTCTCAGAAACTGAAAAGTTGGAGAATGTAAGCCAGATCGAACGTAGAGTTGATTAATCAAACCGCTTCCGACTTCGTTCCTTTTCGGGGACGAAAAGTTTTAAGTGGGGGAGATTGTAACAACCCGAAAATCTGGGCCAGTTTAAAATTTTTATTTTGGCAATTTTAGCGAATTTTGATTATTTAAAATAGATTATTTTAAATAACATCGACGAGAAATTTATTTTGAATGGAATTAGAACGTATATATTATATACGTCGTCGTTAGAATATAAATATTTATATATAATTATAAATAGAATTGAATAATGGTGCGGTAGTTCGATAATTCGATTTCAAACTTCAATTGAATGTACCGGGTGCAAAACAATCCGGATTTTAGTGAAACCAAAAATAATAGGATCTAATTGATAATATCTTTCCAACGAATCCGGGAAATCGAGATTTCATAGCGGAAATCAAAAGATATGTCCAGTTGAAAATTCTGAATAGTCGCTATGGAATTCAGGCCCTTAAAAATGGGAATTTTGCAAACGACCTCGGATTTCGACGAAACCAGTTTTGTTGGGTCCGTGATGTAAAATTATTGCTAGGTTTCAAACTTCATAATTTTTCGAATCGATATGTGAGCGTGGCAAAGAAAAACGCGTTTGACCAATTTTAGTTGATTTTAATCAACTGGAAAATGGCCATTTTCCAAACGGTCTAAGAATTCAACGAAACTAGTTTTGTTAGGACCGTATCGTCAATACGAAGCTAGAAAATATTTTTCTGCAATTTATAGAGTTAGTATGTGACCCCGGTAATTTGAAATGTGCGTTTAAAATTCAATATAGCGATTTAAATGTAAATTCAACAGAAACTGATCGTAACATCCGAATCAGCTTGCGATACATATCCCATTGTGTTCAGAACGGGGGTAAAACGTTATGGACGACAGGCGGTGGGCCTCGTTTTAAAGTCGTATGAAAAAGTCAACTTTAGGTTGAATTAAATAATTAAATAAAATAAAATAAAAACACCCCTTTTCCCTTATCTTCTGGGCCCCCCCTCTTATTTTTCAAACCAGAAAATCGATTTCACAAATAAAAAAAAAAGAGAAAAAAACGAAAAAGGCCCAGCCCCTCGATCCCATCGCCTCGTCCTTCCACCGAGTCACCGTCGGTGACCGCTCCCCCCTCTACGCCTCCACCTCCCCCCACGATTGGTCACCTCTTTCCTCGACTCCCTCTCGCGTGAGTTCCGAGATCCAAACCCCCTCCAATTCATGAACGTCACACCCCCGAACCCTAGCCTCGCCGCCGGAGCTCGCCTGTAGCCTCTCCCTCTCCCGCAGCGACCTCCTCCTATCCCTTTCCCTCTACTTCGACTGGAGCCGCGACCCCAAGGGCAGAACGGAAGCCGCCTCCGACCACACCCTCCACGGCGCCGACCGCGAGCAGTTCATCCCCCCCTCTGGCGCAGAAACCCCCCCTCTTCCCTTCTTCTTCCCTCAACGGTGAGTTTTATTTTTATTTATATCATTTACTTTATGTAATTAGTCTTTTTATATAAAAAAAAATCAATTTTGTTTTGCTTTGTTATAAAGTTAACATTTTTAATTTATAAAGTTACCATTTTTATTAACTAAATTTAAAATGTTAAAGATGGTATTTTTTTAAATTTGAAAAGACGAAATTTTGATATAAGTAGTGAAGTAAAAATATGATTTTTACTTCGATAAAAATATAATTTTTACAATATATGATTTTTATATTTTTAAAGTAATAAAAATATGATTTTTATATTTTTAAAGTATTAAAAATATTATCTTTACTATATAGAAGATGTAAAAATATGATTTTTGTTTGTGTAGAGAATTAAAAATATAATTTTTACATGATAGAAATATTAAAAATATCATCTTTATATGAGTAGCAAAATAAAGATGTGATTTTTATAATGTTATTTTTGAAAAGGCGAAATCTTTATTTTTGAAAAGGCGAAATCTTTATATGAAGAATAGCGTGATAAAAATATAGTCTTTACTATAGGAGCATCGATGTGAAAATATAATTTTTATCTATATAGTAGCGGAGATAAAAATTCGATTTTTATATATTGAATAACAAGATAAAAATTTGATTTTTATATATTGAATAGCGAAGTGAAAATTCGATTTTTAAAATGTATGAAGCGATTATAAACATATGGTTTTCAAATTGAAAGTGAATAAATAAAAATGTGATTTTTATTTTAAAGAAATCAAAATATAAAAATGTGTGATTTTTATATATGTAGTGGCTACGGGCAACGAAGATGCGATAGCGATAAAGATTTCTATCAATGAAGTGTCGTGGAGCTAGGATAGGTATTTGTGAGAATTTCTCACCTTTCAATTTCTTTTTCTAAGTTATATATATATACTAGAATGCAGACGGTGTTTAGTAGCACCCGACACAATCGTCCACAGACCATGGACTTGTTTGTTTGATTGCATAAATTAGTTAGATGATTAGATTTAAATTGAATTGTTTGTTGAAATGGAATTGATTTGATTGATGTGTGAATGGCGTGGGCCTTCACTAGACCGGGGATAAGGCTAGGCCTCGTCCCGTTTCTAGTATCGTGCCGTTATGCCGCCGAAATTTTCTAAAATATGTTAGAAAAATAAAAATATCATTTTTATTGTGTAAAGGGACTGAATAGAAATTCATATGTTAAGATAATATGTTTTATCGTTAAAAATATAATTTTTAACGTGAAAATGAATGAATAAATATTTATAAACAAATCGGCCGATTTGTTTATATACACTGATTTGACTGATATTGATTGGGTCGATAAATTTTACACATCGCCCAACTGCACAAATAAAATATGTGTTTGATTGTTTGAAACCCCATACGGGTGTTGGGATGAAATATGAAGTTCACTCATCCTGATTAATTAAATATGTCGATCGATTGATTGACAGGCTGTGCACTTTGGTTGATGGTTGATTATTTTTCAATGCTATTATATACATGTGTTGTATGAAAATCCATATAATTAACTTTATATGGTAATTGATTGGGCCTCATTCCAATTTAGAAGATTAAGAATATATAAAATAAAAGTTCATGTGTTGACTGTACTCATCCGTTGAGATTAGTCATGTGTTGAACGAATATTTTAATAATAAAATTTACTTCTTTATCAATATAAAATAAAAGTTCATGTGTTGACTGTACTCATCCGTTGAGATTAGTCATGTGTTGAACGAATATTTTAATAATAAAATTTACATCTTTATCAATATAAAATAAAAGTTCATGTGTTGACTGTACTCATCCGTTGAGATTAGTCATGTGTTGAACGAATATTTTAATAATAAAATTTACATCTTTATCAATATAAAATGAAGGTTCATGTGTTGACTGTACTCATCCGTTGAGATTAGTCATGTGTTGAACGAATATTTTAATAATAAAATTTACTTCTTTATCAATATAAAATAAAGGATCATGTGTTGACTGTACTCATCCGTTGAGATTAGTCATGTGTTGAACGAAATAATTTAACAAAAATAATCACACGTGGACATTACTCATTCGTTGAGATTAGTCGTGTGTTGACAAAAATAACTATTCATTTGTTGAATAGAATATTTGAAAATAGAAATATATGAAGCCGTGTTGGTTAGATTGACGTCATTTTGACGTGAACGATATTTATATCGATTTTATTCATTTAAAAGGGAATATTGAAAAGCGATTTCGAAATGAATTGAATATAAAACGATTTCGAAATGAATTGAATATAAAACGATTTCGAAATGAACTGAATAGAAAACCAGTTTGAATTGAATTGAATAGAAAACCAATTTGAATTGAATCGAATAGAAAACCAATTTGAATGGAATCGAATAGAAAACCAATTTGAATTGAATCGAATAGAAAACCAATTTGAATTGAATCGAATAGAAAACCAATTTGAATTAAATCGAATAGAAAACCAATTTGAATTGAATCGAATAGAAAACGACTTTGAAATTGAATTGAATTGAAAACGAATTGAATTGAATTCAAATTGAATTGAAATTTGAATTGAATAGAAATGAATTTTAATAACGAATTTATAAGGAAGAATTCAATTTTGATTTGAAATTGAAATGGAAGTTGAAATTGCTTTTGAAACGAATTTAAAACTATTTATATAATTCGTTTTAAATAGAAATCGACGAAATATATATTATATATATTATATATATAATATAATGGCCTGAATAGAACGCGCCGCGCCGTGGCAGTTCGTGAATTTCGACCATTTATTTCAAATGGACATTGTGGGAGATCCGTCCGTCGGATTCTCCTAAAACCGAAACCGTTGGGTTCGTATCGAAAAGAGCTTTCAAACGAAAATTATAAATTTGAAATCTAACGGTTGGATTTGGAGATACGTCCAAATCAAATTCGAAAAAGGTCGCTGTAAGTGCAGTTCGATGGCCGTTGATGGAGATCGACTGTACGGGCCTTGATAAAATTATTAAAAATATCAATAATTTGTGTATAATCATAAGAAATGATTTGGGAAAAATTGGGATGAAAAACTCCATATTTGAAAAGATAAAAATAGATTTTTATCGAAATGAACTAGTTTTGAACTAAATTTAAAACCCGGGTTTTTATTTTTAAATAAATAAATTATATTTAAAAAGTGGTTTTAAATAATCGGAATTTCTAATATATTTGATTAGATTTGAAATGGGTTTATCGTGAACGGTGTTTTAAAGAACACTAGTTCTTTAACCCGATAATAAATAGAATGTGATTTGGGTTTGTCGTGAACTGTGTTTTAAATAACACCTAGTTCTTTAACCCAGTAAAAGGAGTTTTAATGAATCTGCAACTAGATTGAAATGTGAATGGAAAATCTAAATTATCAAATTTAGGAAATAAGCGAGAATGGAGTATCACCAGTTTTTCTCCGAAGCGATAGTTAAATCTTTAATTAGATTTAAACGTGAAATGGTAATTAATTTTACCGATAACACAGTGGTGTTAAATATGGAGTATTACCAGTTTTGCTTCATGGGATGAATAGGTTGGGATTGGGAAATAAAATAAATAATTACTTCGTAGTGGTTCGCTAATCTCGACTAGTTGGAAAAACCATAATTTGGTTTTAAATAACATCCAAAGGAAGATTACAGGATAAATTTTAAAGAATTTATCTTGGATAAAATTAATGGGAATCTTTCCCTAAGAATGTGGAATTTAGAAACTAGCTGTAGGTTGGCTAAGAAGAATGGTTTCCTGGGTATTGATCTGATGTTGGTTTCGGCCTTCGGGGTTAATGTTTGGGAAATTGTTCTCTTGCTAATTTGCAGTTAGTGACTAATGAATTGGAATGAGGAGTATGTTTTGTTTGTGTAACATTTGTTTTTAATATACGCGGGTTGTTCGGAAAGTCCGGGTTTACACCCATTCTGAATAACCGATTCGACGATATGTCGAAGATGAAGACGGTGGTCGAAGACCGGAAGTCTTCACATCGTTTGGGTAATTACTGATGATCCTGATTGGGCTGTACACCCAAGAGGATGGAAATAGTTGGTGGTCGTCCAGACGTACTTGGAGATGGATGGATATGCGAGGAAAGTGCCTCCGGTTTCGTTCAGACCCAGAACGGACTTGTAAATGGATTGTGTGTCTGACATTGGATTTTATTCTGTGTTGATTGATTTCTATTAAATATATATTTGTTTGGCGGCGGAGAATTTATTCTCTTGCTTAACGCCCTTCTCTGAGACATACGAGCTTAGAGGTTATATATCGATAGATATCAATCGCATGGCATGAACTCCCTGTGTGGCACACAGAGTTGCATGGATCAAGGCTTCTGTTGAAAAGCAAAGTCTTGCGGTTGATGATCAAAGCACGCCTACGTGGCAGCTTTGTGTAAAACGTGAATTCGCGAGCCTCACACCTCGGTATGAGTTAAAAACGGGATACGGACCGCTGGGAGAGCACGACGTTTCTTTCTAGGTATGGTGGTGTCAGTGACTTACCAACCCTGACATATATATACTTTTCACCTTTGTGGTTGTTGGAATGAGGCGCCTCGATTATAGGTCTGTAAGGACCGGGAAACGTGTGTTCAGGCATAATTAATCCTCTAACGTAAGTGAGGACCGGCCCAGCCGCATCCAGGGTTGCCCAGAGTGCATAGCCCTGAGGCATTTGCTAGAGTGTCTCGAACGCGGAGAGGAGCTTGCCCCTTGCCTCGACTCATGACGGAAATCCAATTTCCAATACGTGTATTGTGGTTTTAATTGTAGAACTAGTATGGCGACATGATATATGGTACCCATGCCGTCTACGATTTATATTTATGATTGAAACTGTTTTAACACTATACACTTATTATAGTATCAAATGATTTGTTTTAAACGTACCAAGCATGTTTGGCTATTATAAGGGAAAACCCTATCCTTCGGCTTGCGTTGCATTGTGTGATGGGACCTGGGTCTTATAATAGCTTCATTTTTCGAAAAAGCATTGCGTTGTTTATTCTATGCACTGGTATTCTTGGGAGGAAACCCGTTCCGTGTTATACGGCGTGGTCCCTTGAATTACTCTCTTTTAAAGTAAAGTTTTAAATAAATGTTTTAGTTCTCACACCAGTCACATGACTGACCTGGAGTTTATTGTTTTAACCTAAACTCTGGGTGCCCCTATTTTCCGCACGGGCAGCTAGTAGTTTTGGTTTTGCAGATTTATATTCATAGGATCCTGGTTTACAGCTGGAATGATATCCGGAAAGCTCTGTATCCGTATATCACCTTCAGTTGTGCTTTGTATTATTTTCCACTGCTTTGTAATTTATTGTAATCTCTGATATTTATCGAATGTAATTTATTCATTTATACTCCGTATATTCTTGTATCTGATGGAATTGTTGTAATATACAATGAAATGTTCTTCTGTTTGTGTTCTGATTTGTGCTGTTCTCAACGTTCAGGGGTTTCGAACGGTCTAGATCGGTTTAATGACTGATTCGGATCGAGCGAAATTCCAGGCCGTCACACACAATCCAAACGATTCGTCATCTTTCATATTTGACGATCTACCCCTACTTCTCTTAATACTTCAAAACAATCATTCTTTTAAATCCTACCCCTAATTATCTAAATAGCCCTTACTTCCAACAATTACCCCTATTTTTTAACAATTGTGAAGGGTTGGTTTTGGCAGCACCCAATCCAAACGATTCATCATCTTTCATATTTGTCGATCTACCCCTACTATGCTTAGACTACCCCTACTTCTCTTAATGCTTCAAAACAACTATTCTTTTTAATACTACCCCTAATTCTCTAAATAGCCCTTACTTCCAACAATTACCACTAATTTTTAACTACTGTGAAGGGTTGGTTTTTGCAGCACCCAATCCAAATGATTCATAATCTTTCACATTTGTCGATCTACCTCTACTATGCCTAAACTAACCCTACTTCTCTTAATATTTCAAAACAGCTCTTCTTTTTAATCCTACCCAAAATTCTCTAAATAACCCTTACTTCCAACAATTACCTCTATTTTTTAACTTCTATGAAGGGTTGGTTTTTGCTTCACACAATCCAAATGATTCATCATCTTTCATATTTGTCGATCTACCCTTACTATGGTTAAACTATCCCTACTTCTCTTAATACTTCAAAAAACCCTTCTTTTTAATCCTACCGCTAATTCTCTAAATAGCACTTACTTCCAATAATTACCCCTATTTTTTAACTTCTGTGAAGGGTTGGTTTTTGCTGCACACAATCCAAATGATTCATCATTTTCATATTTGTCAATCTACCCCTACTTCTTTTAATACTTTAAAAAAAACCTTCTTTTTAATCCTACCCCTAATTATCTAAATAGCCCTTACTTCCAACAATTACCCCTATTTTTTAACTACTGTGAAGGATTGGTTTTCGCAGCACCCAATCCAAACGATTCATCAACTTTCATATTCGTCGATCTACCACTATTGTGCTAAATCTACCCCTACTTCTTTTAATACTTCAAAACAACACTTATTTTTATTCCTACCCCTAATTCTATAAATAACCCTTACTTCCAAAAATTACACCTATTTTTTAACTATTATGAAGGGTTGGCTTTTGAAGCAACCAATCCAAGTGATTCATCATCTTTCATATTTGTCGATCTACCCCTAGTATTCTTAAACTATCCCTACTTCTCTTAATACATCAAAACTACCCTTCTTTTTAATCCTGCCCCTAATTCTAGAAATAACACTATCTACCTGCAATTACCCCTGTTTTTTAACTTCTGTGAAGGGTTGATTTTTGCAGCTCACAATCCAAACGATTCATCATCATTCATATTTGTCGATCTTCCCCTACTTCTCTTAATACTTCAAAACAATCATTCTTTTTAATCCTACCCCTAATTCTATAAATAGCCCTTACTTCCAACAATTACCCCTATTTTTTAACAATTGAGAAGGGTTGGTTTTTGCAACACCCAATCCAAACGATTCATCATCTTTCATATTCGTCGATCTACCCCTAGTATGCTTAGACTACCGCTACTTCTCTTAATGCTTCAAAACAGCTATTCTTTTTAATACTACCCCAAATTATCTAAATAGCCCTTACTTCCAACAATTTCCCTGTTTTTTAACTAATGTGAAGCGTTGGTTTTTGCAGCACTCAATCTAAATGATTCATCATCTTTCATATTTTTCGATCTACCACTACAATGCTTAAACTACCCCTACTTCTCTTAATACTTCAAAACGGTCCTTCTATTTAATCCTGCACCCAATTCTCTAAATATTCCTTACTTCCAACAATTACGCCTATCTTTTTACTACTGTGAAGGGTTGGTTTTTGCAACCCGCAATCCTAACGATTCATAACCTTTCATATTTGTCGATCTACGCCTACTATGCTTAAACTACCCTACTTCTCTTACTACTTCAAAACAGCCCTTCTTTTATTATTGTTTTCTTTTATTCATTTTTTTATTCATTTATTTCGCATTATTTCTTTTTTTGTAAACCGAGTATCATTCTACTTCTGTGAAGGGTTTGTTTTTGCAGCACCCAATCAAAACGATTCGTCATCTTTCAAAACAACACTTCTTTTTAATCCTACCCCTAATTCTTTAAATAGCTCTTACTTCCAACAATTACCCCTATTTTTTAACTACTGTGAAGGGTCTGTTTTTGCAGCACCCATTCCATACGATTCATCTTCTTTTATATTTGTCGGTCTACCACTACTTTGCTTTAACTAACCATATTTGTCTAAATAGCCCTTACTTCCAACAATTACCTCTTTGTTTACAGCTGTGAAGGTTTGGTTTTTGTAGCACGCAATCTAAATGATTCATAGTCTTTCATGTTAGTCGATCTACCCCTACTACACTTAAACTACCCCTACTTCTCTTAATACTTCAAAACAACCCTTCTTTTTAGTCCTACCCCTAATTCTCTAAATAGTCCTTACTTCCAACATTTGCACCTATCTATTTACTATTGTGAAGGGTATGATTAAGCATTGTAGGGGTAGATCAACAAATATGAAAAATGATTAATCGTTTAGATTGAGTGCTGTAAAAGCCAACCCTTCACAGTAGAAAAAAAATAAAGGTAATTGTTTGAAGTAAGGGCTATTTAGAGAATTAGGGGCTGGATTAAAAAGAAGGGTTGTTTTGAAGTGTTAAGAGAAGTATGGGTAGTTTACGCATAGTAGGGGTAGATCGACAAATATGAAAGATGATGAATCGTTTGGATTGGGGCTGCAAAAACCAAAACTTCACAGCGGTTAAAAGATAGGTGTGATTGTTGGAAGTAAGGGCTATTTGGAGAATTAGGGTTAGGATTAAAAAAAAAGGGCTGTCTTGAAGAATTAAGAGAAGTAGGGGTAGTTTTATCATATTCGGGGTATATCGACAAATATGAAAGATGATCAATAATTTCGATTTGGTGCTGCAAAAACCAAACCTTCACTGTAGTTAAAAATTAGGGGTAATTGTTCGATGTAAGGGATATTTAGATAATTAGGGGTAGGATTAACAAAAGGCTTGTTTTGAAGTATTGAGAGAAGTATGGGTAGTTTAATTATTGTAGGGATAGATCGACAAATATAAAAGATGATGAATCATTTTGATTGGGGGCTGCAAAAACCAACCCTTCACAGTAGATTAAGCATTGTAGACGTAGATCGACAAATACGAATTATGATGAATCGTTTAGATTGGGTGCTGCAAAAACCAAACCTTCACAGTGGTTAAAAAATAGAGGTAATTGTTTAAAGTTCGGGCTATTTAGAGAATTAGGGGTCGGAGTAAAAAGAAGGGTTGTTTTGAAGTATTAAGAGAGGTAGGGGTAGCTTATGCATAGTAGGGGTAGATCGACAAGTATGAAAGATGATGAATCATTTGAATTTTGTGTTGCAAAAACCAACCCTTCACAGTGGTAAAAAGATAGGCGTAATTGTTGGAAGTTCGGGCTATTTAAAGAATTTAGGGTAGGATTAAAAAGAAGGGTTGTTTTGAAGTATTAAGGGAAGTAGGTGTAATTTTAGCATAGTCGGGGTAGATCGACAAATATGAAAGAGGAAGAATCATTTAGACCGGGTGCTGCAAAAACCAACCCTTCACAGAAGTTTAAAAATAGGGGTAATTGTTGAAAATAAGGGTTATTTAGAGTATAAGGGGTAGGATTAAAAAGAAGAGATGTTTTGAAGTATTAAGAGAAAAGTGGGCAGTTTAAGCATAGTAGGGGTTGATCGACAAATATGACAGATGATGAATCATTTAGATTGGGTGCTGCAAAAACCAACCCTTCATAGAAGTTAAAAAATAAGGGTAATTTTTGGAAGGAATGGCTATTTACAGAATTAGGGGTAGGATTAAAAAGAAGGGCTGTTTTGAAGTATTAAGACAAGCAGGGGTGGTTTAAACATAATAATGGTAGATCGATAAATAGGAAAGATGATGAATCGTTCGGATTGGATGCTGCAAAAACCAGCCCTTCACAGAAGTTAAAAAATAGGGGTAATTGTTGGAAGTAAGGGATATTTAGAGAATTAGGGGCAGGATTAAGAAGAAGGACTATTTTGAAGTATTAAGAGAATTATGGGTAGCTTAAGCATAATAGGGGTAGATCGACAAATATGAAAGATGAGGAATCATTTGGATTGGGTGCTACAAAAACACAGTATTTAAAAAATTGGGGTAATTGTTGGAAATAAGGGCTATTTAGAGAAACGGGAGTAGGAACTAAAAAGAAGGGATGTTTTGAAGTATTAAGAGAAGTCGGGGTAGTTCGACAAACATGAAAGATGATAAATCTTTCGATTGGTTGTTGCAAAAACCAACCCTTCACAGTAGTTAAAAAATAGGCGTAATTATTGGGAGTAATGGCTATTTAGAGAATTAGGGGTATGATTTAAAAGAAGGGTTGTTTTGAAGTATTAAGAGAAGTTGTGGTAGTTTAGGCATTGTAGGGATAGATCTACAAATATAAAACATGATGAATCATTTGGATTGGGTGCTGTAAAAACCAACCGTTCATAGTAGTAAAAAGATAAGCGTAACTGTTGTAAGTAAGGGTTATTTGTAATTAGGGGTAGGAACAAAAAGAAGTGTTGTTTTGAAGTATTAAGAGAAGCAGGGGTAGTTTAGGCATAGTAGGGGTAGATCGACAAATATGAAAGTTGATGAATTGTTTGGATTGGGTGCTGCAAAAACCAACCCTTCACAGTAGTAGAATGAAAATTGGTTTACAAATAAACTACCCCTGCTTCTTTTAATACTTTAAAACAACCCTTCTTCTTGTTCCTACCCCTAATTCTCTAAATAACCCTTAATTCCAACAATTACCCTTATTATTTAACTACTGTGAAGGGATGGTTTTAACAGTACCCAATCCAAACGATTCATTATCTTTTATATTTGTTGATCTAACCCTACTATGCTTAAACTACAACTACTTCTCTTATTACTTCAAAACAGTTACGCTTATCTTTTTACTACTGTGAATTGTTGGTTTTTGCAGCACCCAATCCAAATAATTCATAATCTTTCATATTTGTCGGTCTACCCCTACTTCTCTTAATACTTCAAAACAACCCTTCTTTTTTATCTTACCCCTAATTCTTTAAATAGCCCTTACTTCCAACAATTACCCCTATTTTTTAACTACTGTGAAGGGTTGGTTTTTGCAGCACCCAATCCAAACGATTCATCATCTTTCATATTTGTCTATCTACCCCTACTATGCTTAAACTACTCCTACTTCTCTTAGTACTTCAAAACATCCCTTCTTTTTAATCCTAACTCTAATTCTCTAAATAGCCCATACTTCCAACGGTTACTCTTATTTTTAACTACTGTGAAGGGTTGGTTTTTGCAGCATCCAATCTAAATGATTAATCATCTTTCATATTTGTCGATCTACCCCTGATATGCTTAAACTACCCATACTTCACTTAATACTTCAAAACAGTCCTTCTTTTTAATCCTACCCCTAATTCTCTAAATATCCCTTACTTCTAACAATAACCCCTATTTTTTAACTACTGTGAAGGGTTGGTTTTTGCAGCACCCGATTTAACGGTTCATCATCTTTCATATTTGTCGATCTACCCCTAATATGCTTAAACTACCCCCTACTTTTATTATTGCTTTTCTTTATTCATTTCTTAGCGCTTTCTTCCAACAATTATTCCTATCTTTTTACTACTGTGAAGGGTTGGTTTTTGCAGCCCCCAATCCAAATGATTGATCATCTTCATATTTTTTGATCAACCCCTACTTCTCTTAGTATTTCAAAACAGCCTTTCATTTTAATCCAACCCATAATTCTCTAAATAGCCATTACTTATAAATATTTCCCCTACTTTTTAACTTCTGTTAAGGGTTGGTTTTTATCGCACTCAATCCAAATGATTCATCATCTTTCATATTTGTCGATCTACCCCTACTATGCTTAAACTACGCCTACTTCTCTTTATATTTCAAAATAGCCCTTCTTTTTAATCCTACCTTTAGTTCTCTAAATAGCCCTTACTTCCAAAAATTACCCCTAGTTTTGAACTACTGTGAAGGGTTAGTTATTGCAGCACCCAATCTAAATAATTCATCATGTTTCATATTTGTCGATCTACCGCTACTTCTCTTAATACTTCAAAACTTCCCTTCTTTTTAATACTACCCTTAATTCTCTAAATAGTCCTTACTTCCAACAATTAGCCCTATTTTTTAACTTCTGTGAAGGGTTGGTATTTGCAGCACCCAATCCACATGATTCATCTCTTTCATATTATCGATCTACCGCTACTATGCTTAAACTACCCGAACTATACTTAAACTACCCCTACTTCTCTCTTCAAAACAGCGGTTCTTTTTAATCCTACCCCTAATTCTCTAAATAGCCCTTACTTCCAACAATTACCCCTATTTTTTAACTATTGTGAAGGGTTAGTTTTTGCAGCACCCAATCTAAATTATTCATCATTTTTCCATATTTGTCGATCTACTCCTAGTATGCTTAAACTACCACTACTTATCTTAATACTTCAAAACATCCCTTCTTTTTAATCCTACCCATAATTCTCTAAATTGCCTTACTTCCAACAATTAACCCTATTTTTTACCTACTGTGAAGAGTTGATTTTTGCATCACCCAATCCAAATGACTCGTCATCTTTCATAGTTGTTGATCTACCCCTACTATGCTTAAACTACCCTTACTACTATTAATACTTCCAAATAGTTCTTCTTTATGATACTACCTATAATTCTCTAAATAGCCCTTACTTACAATAATTATGCCTATTTTTTAACTACTGTGAAGGGTTGGTTTTTGCAGCACCCAATCTAAATGATTCATCATCTTTCATATTTGTCGATCTACCCCTACTATGCTCAAACTACCCCTACTACTCTTAATACTTCAAAACAATCCTTCTTTTTAACCCTACCAATAATTCTATAAGTAGCCCTTAATTCCAACAATTACCCTTATCTTTCTACTACTGTGAAGGGTTGGTTTTTGCCGCACCCAATCTAAATGATTCACCATCTTTCGCAGTCGTCGTTCTACTCCTACTATGCTTAAACTACCCATACTTCTCTTAATACTTCAAAATAGTCCTTATTTTTAATCCTACCCCTAATTCTGTAAATAGACCTTACTTTCAACAGTTACCCCTATTTTTTAACTTCTGTGAAGGGTTGGTTTTTATAGCATTCAGTCCAAATGATTCATCATCATTCATATTTGTCGATCTACCTTTACTATGCTCAAACTACCGCTACTTCATTTGATACTTCAAAACAGTCCCTCTTTAAATCCTACCCCTAATTCTTTAAATAGCTCTTACTTCCAACAATTACGCCTATCTTTTCACAATTGTGAAGGGTTGGTTTTTGCAGCACCCAATCCAAATGATTCATCATCTTTCATATTTGTCAATCTACCCCTACTATGCTTAAACTACCCCTACTTCCCTTAATACTTCAAAACATCCCTTCTTTTTAATCCTACCCCTGATTCTCTAAATAGCCCTTACTTCCAACAATCACACCTATTTTTTTACTTCTGTGAAAGTTTGGTTTTTGCAGCACTAAATCCAAATGATTCGTCATCGATCTACCCCTACAATGCTTAAACTACCCATACTTCTCTTAACACTTCAGAAAAACTCTTCTTTTTAATCCTACCGCAAATTCTCTAGATAGCCCTTACTTCCAACAATTACCCTATTTTTTAACTTATGTGAAAGGTTGGTTTTTGCATCACCTATTCCAAATGATTCATAATCTTTCATATTTGTCGATCTATCCCTACTATGCTTAAACTACCACTACTTTTCTTAATACTTCAAAACAAATCATCTTTTTAATCCTACCCCTAATTCTCTAAATAGCCCTTACTTGCAACAATTACCTCTATTTTTTAACTACTGTGAAGGATTGGTTTATGCAGTGCCCAATCCAAACGATTCATCATCTTTCATATTTGTCGATCTACCTCTACAATGCTTAAAGTAGCCATACTTCTCTTAATACTTCAAAAGAGTACTTCTTTATAGCACTTACTTCCAACAATTACCCCTATTTTTTATTTTCCGTGAAGGGTTGATTTTTGCAGCGCCAAATCCAAATGATTCATCATCTTTCATATTTGTCGATCTACCCCTACTATGCTTAAACTACCCCTGCTTCTCTTTATAATTCAAAACAGCTCTTCTTCTCAATCCTACCCCTAATTCTCTACCCTTCACAGTAGTTAAAAAATAGAGGTAATTTTTGTAAGTACGTTCTATTTAGAGAATTACGTGTACGATTAAAAAGAAGGGTTGTTTTGAAGTATTAAGAGATATCATTCTACTTTTGTGAACGGTTGGTTTTTGAAGCATCTAATCCAAACGTCCAAATAATTCATCATCTTTCATATTTGTCGATCTACCCCTACTATGCTTAAACAACCCCCTACTTCTCTTAATACTTCAAAACAACCCTTCTTTTTAATCCTACCCCTAATTCTCTATATAGCCTTTATTCCCAACAATTACCCCTATTTTTTAACTACCGTGAAGGGTTGGTTATTGCAGCACCCAATCCAAATGATTCATCATCTTTCATATTTGTCGGGCTACCCCTACTATGCTCAAACTACCCGTAATTCTCTTAATACTTCAAAATAACCATTCTTTTTAATCCTACCCCTAATTCTCTAAGTAGACATTCCTTCCAACAATTACCCCTATTTTATAACATCTGTGATGGGTTGGTATTTGCAGCACCAATCCAAAAGATTCACCATCTTTCATATTTTTCGATCTACCCCTACTATGCTTAAACTACCCCTACTTCTCTTAATACTTCAAAACAGTGCTTCATTTTAATCCAACCCCTAATTCTCTAAATATCCCCTACTTTCAACAATTACCCCTATTTTTTAACTTCTGTGAAGGGTTGGTTTTTGCAGCACCCAATCCAAATGACTCATCATCTTTCATATTTGTCGATCTACCCCTACTATGATTAAACAACCCCTACTCCTCTTAATACGTCAAAACATACCATCTTTTTAATACTATCAATAATTCTCTAAACAGCCCTTCCTTCCAATAATTAACCCTATTTTTTATATATTGTGAAAGATTGGTTTTTCCAGCACCCAATCCAAATGATTCGTCATCTTTCATATTTGTCTATCTACCCCAATTATGCTTAATCTACCCCTACTTCTCTGAATACTTCAAAACAACCAATTTTTTTAATCCTATCCCAAATTCTCTAAATATCCCTTTCTTCCAATAATTACCCCTATTTTTTAACTTCTGTGATGGGTTGGTTTTTGTAACACCCAATCCAAATGATTCATCATCTTTCATATTTGTCGATCCACCCCTACTATGCTTAAACTACCCCTACTTCTCTTAATACTTCAAAACAACCCTTTTTTTTAATCCTACCCATAATTCTCTAAATTTCCCTTACTTCCAACAATTAAGAATATCTTTTTACCATTGTGAAGGGTTGGTTTTTGCAGCATCCAATCCAAACGATTCATAATCTTTCATATTTGTCGATCTATCCCTACTATGCTTAGACTACCCCTACTTCTCCTAATACTTCAAAACATACCTTCTTTTTAATCCTACCAATAATTCTCTCATAGTAGTTTAAAAATAAGTGTAATTGTTAGAAGTAAGGGCTATTTAGAGAATTAGTGGTAGGATTAAAAAAAAGAGTTGTTTTGAAGTATTAATAGAAGTAGGGGTAGTTTAGGCATAATAGGGGTAGATCAACAAATGTAAAAGATGATGAATCATTTGGATTGGGTGTTGTAAAACCAAACCCTTCATAGTAGTTAAAAAAATAGGTGAAATTGTTGGAAGTAAGGGCTATTTAGATAATTAACGGTAGGATTAAAAAGAAGGGTTGTTTTGAAGTATTAAGAGAAGTAGGGGTAGTTTAAGCATAGTAGGGGTAGATCGACAAATATGAAAGACGATGAATCGTTTGGATTGGGTGCTTCAAAAACCAACCCTTCACTGTAGATAAATAATAGGGTAATTGTTGGAACTAAGGGCTATTTAGAGAATTAGGGATAGGATTAAAAAGAAAAACTGGTCTTGTATTTGATCGACCGGTAGATTGTGTTCGATCGAAGCACGATTGATTGATTTGAAGAACTGGTGGTTTCATAGGAACGAGCGGGCAGGTGATGAGTGCGTAGGCGACTTGTCAAAGCTTCCTACACAATATGAGAACAACCGACCATACCATCATGAAAAGCTTTTGTAATTGACTGACGGATGTTATCTGGTTGAAGCGTGAGCATCTGATTGTCAATGAGCGGGCAACTGGCCGAGGCTTTGTAGAGCAGGTATAGACGCGACTATCTTGAGGTTGGTATCTATTGGACCGGTAGGTAGCTCATGATTGAAGTGTTAATGACCGATTGAAGTATGAGAAGATGACTAGAGTTGCTGTGGGCGAACATTGTGCGCATGTGTGAACCCTGATATCTTTGTATTTCCTGCTATGTACAACTGATCAGGGGAGTGTGACTATAGAGTGGGACGTGTAGTTGGAACCAATTCTTTTCCCAATCTCGCGCATGTGACCTTCCCTTATGGTCGAGCTAAACGTTCTTGTTAAGTCTTCTTTATACCCGGGCGTTCTTTCATCAAGCGGCCGACCTTTTCCAGTATAAACGGCTGATCCTTTGAGCGGTGTACGACTTTCAGTTTACACTGTATTCCTAGTAATATGGGGTAGTTTTCTGACCTATATGAGTTACCTAAGCGCCCAGGGTCGTGTGCTCCGATATATTAGCCCCTTAACCGTCGCTCTGTAGTTCTTATGGAGATTTAACACACCAATTATACACAAGTTTTTTTGGGTATAAACACAACCCTTCACAGCAGTTAAAAAATAGGAGTAGTTGTTGGAAGTAAGGGAAATTTAGAGAATTAGGGTTAGGATTCAAAAGAAGGGTTGTTTTGAAGTATTAACAGAAGTAGGGGTAGTTTAAGCATATTAGGGGTAGATCGAAAAATATAAAAGATGATGAATCATATGGATTGGGTACTGCAAAAACCAACCCTTCACAAAATTTAAAAATAAGGGTAATTTTTGGAAGCGCTATTTAGAGAATTAGGGGTTGGATTAAAAAGAAGGGTTGTTTTGAAGTATTAAGAGAAGTAGGGGTAGTTTAAGCATAGCAGGGGTAGATCGACAAAAATGAAAGATGATGAATCATTTAAATCAGGTGCTGCAAAAACCAACTCTTCACAGTAGTTAAAAATAGGGGTAATTGTTAGAAGTAAGGGCTATTTGGAGAATTACGGGATGGATTAAAAAGAAGGACCATTTTGAAGTACTAAGAGAAGTAGGGGTAGTTTAAGCATAATTGTGGTAGATCGACAAATATGAAAGATGATGAATCATTTGGATTGGGTGCTGCAAAAACCAACACTTCACAGTAGTTAAAAAATAGGGGTAATTGTCGGAAGGAAGGGCTGTTTAGAGAATTAGGGGTAGGATTAAAAAGAAGGACTGTTTTGAAGTGTAAAGAGAAGTAGGGGTAATCTGGGCACAGTAGGGGTAGATCGACAAATATGAAAGATGATAAATCATTTGGATTGGGTGCTGCAAAAACCAACCCTTCACGAAATTAAAAAATAGGGGTAATTGTTGGAAGGGAAATTTAGAAAATTAGAGGTAGGATTAAAAAGAATGGTTGTTTAGAAGTATTAAAAGAAGTAGGGGTAGTTTAAGCTTAGTAGGGGTTGATTGACAAATATGAAAGATGATGAATCCTTTGGATTGGGTGCCGCAAAAACCAACCCTTCACAATAGTTAAAAAATAGGGGTAATTGTTGCAAGTAAGGGCTATTTAGAGAATTTGGGGTTGGATTAAAAAGAAGGACTGTTTTGAAGTATTAAGAGAAGTAGGGGTAGTTTAAGCATAGTAGGGCAAGATCGACAAATATGAAATACGATGAACCGTTTGGATTAGCTACTGCAAAAACCAACCCTTCAAAGTAGTTAAAAAATAGGGCTAATTGTTGGACTGAAAGGCTGTTTTGAGAATTATGAGTATGATTAAAAAGAAGGATTGTTTTGAAGTTTAAAGAGAATTAGGGGTAGTTTAAGACTAGTAGGGGTAGATCGACAGATATGAAAGATGATGAATCACTTGGATTGGGTGCGGCAAAAACCAACCGTTTACAGAAGTTAAAAAATAGATGTAATTATTGGAAGGGCTATTTAGAGAATTAGGGGTAGTATTAAAAATAAGGGTTGTTTTGAAATATTAAGAGAAGTAGGGGTTGTTTAAGCATAGTAGGGGTAGTACGATATATATGAAACAAGATGAATCGTTTGGATTGGGTGCTGCAAAAACCAACCCTTCATAGTAGTTAAAAAATAGGGGCAATTGTTGGAAGTAAGGGCTATTTAAAGAACTAGGGGTAGGATTAAAAAGAAGGGTTGTTTTGAAGTATTAAGAGAAGTAGGGGTAGTTTAAGCATAGTAGGGGTAAATCGACAAATATGAAAGATGGTGAATTATTAGGTTGGGTGCTGCAAAAACCAACCCTTTACAATAGTTAAAAAAATAAGGGTAATTGTTGGAAGTGAGGGATATCTAGAGAATTTGGGGAAGGATTGAAACGAAGGACTATTTTGAAGCATTAAGAAAAGTATGGGTAGTTTAAGCATCGTAGGGGTAGATCAACAAATATGAAAGATGAACAATCGTTTGGATTGGGTGCTGCAAAAACCAAACCTTCACAGTAGTTGGAAAATAAGGGTATTTGTTGGACGTAATGGCTATTTAGATAATTAAGGGTTGAATTAAAATGAATAGCTATTTTGAAGTATTAAGAGAAGTAGGGGTAGTTTAAGCATAGCAGTTGTAGATCGACAAATATGAAAGATGATGAATCGTTTGGAATGGGTACTGCAAAAACAAATCCATCACAGTTGTTAAAAAATAGGGGTGATTGTTGGGTGTAAGGGCTATTTAAAGAATTAGGGGTAGGATTAGAAATAAGTCCTATTTTGGGGTACTAAGGGACGTAGGGGTAGTTTAAGAATAGTAGGGGTAGATCGACAAATATGATAGATGATGAATCATTTGGATTGGGTTCTGCAAAAACCAACCCTTCACAGTAGTAAAAAGGTAGGCGTAATTGTTGGAAGTAAGGGCTATTTAGAGAATTAGGCGTAGGATTATAAAGAAGGATTGTTTTGAAGTATTAAGAGAAGTAGGGGTAGTTTAAGCATAGTTGGGGTAGATCGACAAATATGGAAGATTATTAATCGTTTGGATTGGGTGCTGCAAAAACCAACCCTTCTTTTTAATCCTCCCTCTAATTCTCTTAATAGCGCCTACTTCTAACAATTACCCCGATTTTTTAACTACTGTTAGCCCACTTTGTGAACTGGGCAACACAAAGTCAAGATGTGAGACATTGAAGAACTTGGAAAGCACTGAAGCGGGTCGGATCGAAGCACTGAAGCAGGTCGGATCGGATAAATTTTGCTGTTCGGATCGGTGAATTATTATCGTTGGAATCGAAGAGGTACAGCTGTTCGGATCGGAGAGCAACCTACTACCAGTTGGAGCGGAGAGCTACTTGCTACAAAGACAGATCGGAACGGAGTGGAAGAGAACGAAGACTTAGCCTTGGGACAAAACCGGACTGGATCGGGTACCCCGATCCGAACCCCTCCAGTACACTCTTCCGATCCGAACCCATCTTCCACGTCATTCTCCTGCATGATCGCCTGGTTATTCGTAGCGGCTATGACCAGTTCCTACCCACAACGTCATCTGCTCTGATGCGTTCTCAATACAGAAATCCATCCGAACCCGAGGCTAACGGGATGGATGACACGTGGCTCCGATCCGGATCGGGTTCTAAGCAAATTTTCACCTATAAATACCCTGTCTGGAGACAATGAAAAGGATCTTCTTTTTGGCACTTTGAGAGTTCAACCACTTTCATAACCTGAATTCCAACACTCCCGGATAATCCAAATCGTCTTTCAACATTTGTTTTTAGACAATTGAGTCAATGTGTGTGAGTTATGAGAGAAATTGAGTGAATATCTCATTGTAACTGCAACAATATCATTGAGAATTGTGATTAACAAGTGGACGTAGGCTTTTCTTTACCGAACCACTATAAATTCTGTGTCTCTATTTTACTTTTGATCTTATTTCATTCTGTTTTTAGTCAATTTGGGTGTTAGAACCACTTTTTGGTCTAACATTTTGGTGCTTTCACTGAGAACCATCTGAATTCTTTGTTTTTCGGGATTATCGTTCTACTTTTTGGACCGTTGAGTTCAAAGAAGTTAATCCTCAAGTTTCGTCGTTTTTGGATATTTGTTGAATTGATTGTTGAAGAAGCATGGCTAAAGGAAAAGGCAAAGAAGTTCAATCTGGTCGAGGAAATGGAGTTGGCGAAGATCAGCAAAATGCGGTCGTGACAAGGTCTCGTGGGCAGAGCTCAGCAGCAGGACGAACCGATACAGGAAAGCCGAACCGCCTTCAGGGGGAGAGCTCCGATCCGATCCGGGTAGGAGATTCTGAAGCAGTGCATTCCCCCAACCTGAACCGACCCGAGCAACTTGCCCTACACCGACACGACCTGGCGTTCCAGCTCCGACCCGAATAGGCTTCCCAGCTCCGACTCGACCCGATTTCCCATCTTCGAACCGACCCGTCACTTGGTGATGTTGGAACCTCTACTCGAGCCCCTATAAATACTCCAATTCCAGCCACCAGGGTCAATGATCAGGTCAATCCATCCGCGCCCATTACTCATGGAGATTTCTCGCGCCTTCTTGACATGCTTGAGAGTACTAGGGAGGCTATGAAAATCCACGAGCGCACCAATCTCATGGTGCAAGAAAATATGAGACTCATGAGCAGGGAAATTAGCGAACTCCGTAGACAGAGAACCCCATCACCGGTTCGTCACACACCAGTGGATCAGTCTTCTTCTTTCGAGGAAGAGCGGCCCCGTGAACGAAGCCCGCTCGAACGACCTCAGAATTTGGAGCAACTGACATTCGGATCTTTGAGGTCTCGCGAGGATATTGCACGAGCACTAGGAAACAATGATCCCACTCGGGGGTAAAGGCTCCAGTCCCCTCCTCCCGAGATCGACCGGGAGCGCAGGGAACGGAGTAGAGCAGAAGCAGCTCAACGAAGAAGGGCATCTCCTGAACAAGAGCCCAGAAGGAACCCGGATACCAGGGCCAGGGAATCTGAACGGCCCCTAAACAATGCTAATGTACAGGCAATGGTACGCCAGATTATGTCCGAGAGCCGGAACTACACCAATGAAGATTATGGCATTGAGCGAAGCCATACTCCTTTCACTGACGACATCCTTGACTTTCAGTTTCCCCGGCGTTTTAACCTGGCATAGATGAACAAGTACAATGGGAGAACTGATCCGGGACAGCATTTGATGCGATACTCGTGGCTCATGAATGCTGCTGCTGCTCCTGATGCAGTGAAGTGTAAAGCATTCCCGATCTATTTAGAAGATGTGGCACTGTTCTGGTTTACCCGACTTCCCCCTAGTTCGGTTTAGAATTATAGGTAACTGAGCGAACGTTTTACGAATCAGTTCCGACTCCATACCCGAAAGTCCAAAAGTGTTATTGAATTATCAAGAATTAAGCAGGCGCCAGGAGAGTCTTTGAGGTCATATCTTGACCGTTTTAACTTAGCTGTGACTGAAGTTAGTGACCCGCATGAGCCCACCATTTTGATGGCATTAAAGGAAGGAGTCGATCCTGAATCTGAGTTTGGAGATTACCTTTCTGGGAAGACACCCTCCACGAGAGAGATATTCTATGAAGAGGCCAATATTTATTTAAGACGAGAGGAGGCCAGGGCAAACCGAAAGAGAAAGTCTTAAGCGACTTCAAAAGAAAATGTTCAGAGTAACGTCGCCATGAAGCAGTCTGGGGAAAAGTTCCGGAAAAGTTGAAGTGAATGTGGGAAACAAGAGTGGAAACGACAATTCTAGAAATGGGGGCAACAACAATAACCATAATGCGAACGGTAACAGAAGAAATAGAAATAGGGGAAGTGATCCTAGCAAAAGGCCCCTATTCCAGACTTATGAGGATTATACACCGTTGAATGACACTCTGAAGAACATTTACCTGGATACATACAACGTTTTGCAATATAAAAGACCACCACCTCGTGACTCGATAGAGAAAGAAATGGCAACCGGGAAGTTTTGTTTGTTTCATGGAACTCGTGGGCATTCAACCAATGAATGTCGGCATTTGAGAGATGTGATTGAGAAGCTGCTGCGCGAAGGGAAACAGGATGAACATAAGCTTGCCCCGAGGGACAGGGGGCAAGGAGAGCAGGCTCCAAAACAGATTCAATCTGCTCCCAAGCCTACAGCGCAGCAGAAAGGCAAGGGAATTGTTATCAACTCCATAGTGGGTGGACCTCACCCAGCAATCCATAGTTTTAGAGCAATGGATCAATATGTAAATGATACCAAGCACGTAGATGTGAATAAAGGTGATGATTTGGAAGATATCGCCCCCGTAAAACAACAGAAGACAATGTTTGATGACCTGGTGTTCCGCAGCAGAGATAATACTGGGATCCAATCACCCACTGATGATCCGTTGGTCATTACTACCACCATTGGACCGGCCTTGGTTCATAAGGTGTTAGTAAACAACGGAAGTTCTGTTAATATTTTATTTAAAAAGTCATTCGATCAGATGAAGCCTGAATCTGAAGATTTGAAGCCATGTGAAGGATGGATCAGAGGCTTCAACGGGGCGTCAACAACCCCTATGGGGTACATAGAATTACCCGTAACCTTGGGGTAAGGAGAACGCCGAAGAGTGCGGATGCTTCAGTTCGTAGTGTTGGACGTAAATTCGCCTTATAATGCATTTTTGGGAAGGCCTTCCCTTGCTGAATTCAGGGCTTGCATCGCCCCTTGGTGTTTATTGCTTAAGTTCCCAACTGAAGCCGGAACTGGAGTAATGAGAGGGGATCAAGTTTCCGGACGGGCCTTCTATGTTGCCGAATTAAAGATGTTGAAGAAAGGACTTAACATCGAGAGTAAAGATGCCTCGCCTCCCCCAAAGGGGGGCTCGGCGTAGCAATTAGAGAGATCGACCCCGAAGGAGTTGCCTAAAGGAACGCCTGAAGACCTGGATCCCAGAAAAGATGAGGAACCAGAGACTAGAAATGCAACTCCTATTGAAGCAACAGTGGAAATTCCAATTGATGAAGTCGATCCAACAAGAGTTTTGAAGATTGGGTCTCAATTGGATCCACGTCGGGCCAAAGACCTAACGGATTTCCTGAAGGCGAACTTGGACGTGTTTGCCTGGACCCACGCTGACATGTGTGGGATATCGCCATACATCATAAGTCACTCACTAAAGGTAAACCCGAAACATCCGCCTGTGAAGCAAAAGAGACGTATGCTGGGCCCAGAGAGGTCGGCTATTCTCAAAGAAGAAGTGGAGAAGCTGAAACAGAACGGATTTATTCGAGATTCGACATATCCCGACTGGATATCGAATCCCGTCTTAGTAAAGAAGCCAAATGGAAAGTGGCGGACTTGCATTGATTTTTCAGATTTGAACAAATCTTGCCCAAAAGATAGTTTCCCACTTCCCAGGATTGACCAGCTTGTAGATTCGACAATAGGTCATGAACTTCTTTCTTTCGTGGACGCATATTCTGGGTACAACCAAATTCCTATGCACGTGCCAGATCAAGAGCATACGAGCTTCATTACAAATTTAGGGTTATATTGCTATGTTGTGATGCCATTCGGATTGAAAAACGCCGGAGCCACTTATCAGCGCCTGGTGAACAGAATGTTTTATAATCAAATAGGGAAGACTATGGAAGTTTATGTGGATGATATGCTTTTCAAATCGAAACAGTCCTCCAGCCATACGCAAGACTTGGCAGAAATGTTTGGCATCCTGCGAAAGTATCAGATGAAGTTGAATCCTTTGAAATGCTCATTTGGAGTGGTATCGGGAATGTTCCTAGGCTTCATTGTGAGCTTCCGAGGAATTGAAATCAATCCCAGCCAAATAGCATCGATTAGAAACATTGAAGAGCCGAAGAGAATTAAAGACGTCAAAAGTCTTGCGGGGAAAGTAGCTGCGTTGAGTAGGTTTGTCTCCAAAGCCACGGACAAATGCGTCCCGTTTTTTGATTTGATTAAAAGGGGAAAGAAGAACTTCAAGTGGACTCCGGACTGTGTTGAGGCCTTTCGAAATTTATTGGAATTGCTAGAAAAACCACCGATTTTGTCAAAACCAGTGGATCACGAAGAGTTATTTGTTTACTTGGCAGTTTCGGCTCATGCCGTTAGCACAGCCTTGGTTCGAGAAGAAGACAAAGTGCAAAGGCCAGTATATTATGTAAGCAAGAAATTGGCAGCGGCAGAATGCAACTACCCAAAGATTGAGAAGCACGCTTACAGCCTCCTAATCGCATCCCGAAAACTTCGTCACTATTTCCAAGCTCATCCAATAACCATATACACTGACCAGCCGCTGAGGCAGGTGTTGCAGAGACCCGAAGCATCGGGAAGGTTAATCAAATGGAATATATAATTAAGTCAGTTTGATTTAAATTTTCAGCCACGAAGGTCGATAAGGGGGCAAGCTCTGGCAGACTTTATAGCAGAGTTCACTATCATAGAGGAGGAAGTGATCAACGACAAAGAGGTCAAGTCCGAAGATGAGTTAAAGATAGATCTATGGAAGCTATACACAGATGGAGCCAAGAACGACCGAAGGTCTGGAGCTGGAATCGTCTTAGTCACTCCTGAAGGACGGTCATTATATTACGCTCTACGATTAGAATTTTCGACGACTAACAATGACTCTGAATACGAAGCCCTGATTGCCGGGCTGAAGCTTGCTAAAGACCTCGGAATAAGAATGTTGGACATATTCTGTGACTCCAAAATCGTTGTTTGCCAAGTGCGAGAGGAATTTGTGGCTCGGGGACCTCGACTTATCGCCTACCTCGGGAAATTGAGAGAGCTATTGAGCAACCTGGAGCGGTACAGTATAACACATATCCCAAGAGCCGAAAACCATAAGGCGGAAAGGCTGGCAAAGCTAGCTAGTTCCGACAATCCAGAAGAGACTGAAATTATTCCAATTGAAACGTTGGAATCGCCAAGCTTTGAGTCGATGGAAATTGAGTTCGCTTTCGAAGCGGAACCAGAGAATGAGTCGTGGATGACCCCAATTAAGAACTTCCTTAAGAATGGGACACTCCCATCAAAGAAGAGTGAGAAAAGGGCTATAGTTCGCAAGGCTACCAAATATGTCATGCAAGATGATACTCTTTATAGGCAAGGATTTTCTATGCCCCTATTACGATGTATAGCACACGACGACATCAAACGTGTACTAAGAGAAGTGCACGAAGGTGAATGTGGAGATCATACATGAGGTCAGACTTTAGCGAAAAAGATATTGCGATATGGATACTTCTGGCCCACAATTAATAAAGATGCAGTTAAATATTCACGACGCTGCGATAAGTGCCAGAGATTTGCCAAAATCCCCAGAGCACCGTCGACCCAACTCAAATCAATGGTGAGTCCTTGGCCATTTGCCACATGGGGAATTGATATCATCGGAGTTCTACCGATTGCTAAAGGAGGAGCGAAATATGCAATAGTCGCTGTGGACTATTTTACGAATTGGGTGGTAGCTGAGCCGCTAACCAAAATCACGGCGAGAAAGGTGATAAGTTTCGTGGTTAGAAATATTATATGCCGATTCGGGATCCCAAGGACCATTATAACTGACAACGGAACCGAGTTCGATGGTACTGAATTCAGAGATTTCTGCCAGAAGTGTAAAATCGACAAGCGATACACTGTGGTTGCTTATCCGCAGTCGAACGGGCAAGTTGAAGCAATAAACAAAGTAATAAAATCCATCCTCAAGAAATGGTTAGAGCGCGCAAAGGCAAAATGGGTTGACGAATTGCCCTTAGCTTTGTGGGCATATCGGCAACATTTAAGACGGCTACTGGTCATACCCCTTTCTCTCTCTCTTTTGGCTCAGATGCAGTAATCCCAGTAGAGCTTGAAGTCCCTTCCCACCGGGTGACATATTATGACCCGATGACGAATCGGGCACTCTTACTCGAGTCTTTTGATGAAATCGAAGAAAAAAGGGATGAAGCGGATTTTCCTGCGGCAAGACATCGACGTCAGATGGCACGCTATTTCGACAAAAAAGTTCGCCTTAGGACTTTTGAACCAGGAGACTTGGTGCTAAATAGAGTTTTTCCATCCCTTCCTCACCTCGGCCCAAAGTGGGAAGGACCCTTTGTCATCCAACGGAAACTTGAAAAAGGAACCTTCAAGTTAACGACCGTAGATGGCGAAGAAGTCCCTAGGGCATGGAACGCCCAACACTTGATGCGATATTTGGATTAGAAATGTTGTACTCTTTGTTATTTCTCTTATGAACTCTGTAATAAGGCATGACTTGCCTTAGGAAAATCTGATGATATGAATAAAGGACTATAAAGTGGATGTTGGCTACAACTTAGCCGAACCACTATAAAAATATCGTGTGTTATTTACTTTTATGCATTATATATATACATTCATCGACTATTCTGTTGTGATTATGGAATATAAGATGAGTCAAAACCTGAAAGGTTGAAGACAGTTTAAACGTAAGAAAAAGCACAACGACAATTTGTGCGACAAGACATAAAAGAATGAGAAAACGACATTCTTAACTCTATCTCTCCAGAGAGAGAGAGAGAGTATAAAAGCGTCTCCGACTGAGCGCTGAGAAAGAGATCCCTCCCCGCTGAAGGATCGGGGAGTGAATAGATTGCTAAGCTCGAACTCTAACTCTCCAGAGAGAGAGAGAGAGTATAAAAAGATGGGAAGACGACGTCCTCTGAGGTGTGAAGGTGCACTAAGACAAGAGAACACCTCAGTAAGAACTCTAACATGAGTGTAAGATAGGAGAGTATAAAAGAAATGCCAGAAAAAACGACAGGCATTGACGACACAGAAAAATGCAATCCCGTCAGAAAATCGGGAGCATTCAGATTACTTGATTAAGCCTTAAATTATTTTTTGAGATTGACTGGGGGCATATATGTATACACATATTTCCTCCCTCCGTAGCTTCAATTCATAACTATAGTAAGACATGCATTTTTACAAAAGTGCAGAACTACTGACAAACAGACATTGCAGAAAATGATTTATTTTTTATTTACGAATGAATGTATTTGTACAGGGAAACAGCCAAAAAGAAAGTGCAAGAGCCACCCTTACAGCAGCAATTATTGATCTACCAAATACTAAAACAACGCAAGGCAACCCACTATTTAGATTTCGAGTGAGGCTTGGACTTCTTGGCGGCTTTCTCCGCATCCTTTGCGTCTTTCTCGGCCTCCATCAAGATGCGCTTTGATTTTTTCTTTCCCGAAGATGCGGCGCTGGAATCGGTTGGCTTCTTCCCGGAGGGCGGAGCGCTGGAATCAAGAGAAGATTTTTTAGAGAGTTCCTCTGTAATAGATCTAGTTGAGAGCTTAACAACTAACCTTGATCCCGCATCCACAACTGCGAGAGGCTTGAGGACTTCAAGGTCTAAGTCTTCAGCTTTTAACTGCAAGCGTTTATTTTGATCAGCTTTCATTGCAGCCAGAGTAACATCATCTGCACTTTTCGACTCCCCGACTATTGCCACCTCTGGATCTCCCTCATGTCCTCCGTCACCACCATCATCCTTTAAGGCTGCTATCATTTCTTCATCATGGGGAGTGTCAGCCTTAGATGGCTCGCTTCCTTCTCCCAAGTCTATAGGAGCAGCCTTGTCCTTCCCTCCTTTTGCCTTTTTCGTAGGCTCTGCCCCAGAGGCGGCTCCCTGAGTCACATCTGTCTTTCCAGATGGCTCAATACCTACAGAGTGAGAAGCAACAGTTATCAACTCAGGAGAAAATAATGGGTTTTTCATCGATTGCTCAATCACGTGGCGAAAGGTAGAAATAGCCTTGACGAATTGAGGAGAAAAGGTAGGGATACCTTCCAAAGACTTCTCAGCGGGGGTAACTGCTGTCTCTGATGCCATTTCGGGGATAGGGGATAGCAGAGTTGTTCGAGGGATTCCCGGGTGTTCAGGATCATACCCCTCTACTTCAGGAGTTGGGGGGGGGGGGGGGGGCAGTAGAAGAGGAACCAGCCTCGGGAATGTTCTTCTGTTTAGTCCTCCGCCTTTCTTCTTCCATAGCCTCAGCAATGAGGCGGCGCCCTTCAGCTAGGCGTTCTGGCTCATCATCCCTTAAGTATTTCTCCATCAGCTTGTCCTCATCGATGGAATCGACCTTGAGCTCCTCTTTTTCCCACTCAACGATCTGACACAATACTTGGACTAGAGTAGATGGATAATCCTCAATCCAAGAAATGTTTCGCCGACGGATGATATGTGCAAAGAATTCAATCACTAATTCGCCGAAACCCTGAATCTCTGCCTCCGCCTCTGACAATTGTTTGCGGGCCTCCTCCGCAAATTTGATAGCACACTCAACATTGCCCTCCGCCAGGGCAGCTCTGTTCTCTGCTTCCAATAGCTTTGAAGCCAAGTCAGCATTTTTCTTTTCTAGCTCAGCATTCCTCCTTGCCAACTCGGCATTTTTGCTTTCAAGGTCAGTGTAAGCAAGGCGCGTTTTAGCGGCATCTGACTTAGCATCTTCTGCTTGCTTTTTTAACTCAGACCGCTCTTAAGTGTGAGATTCAAGCAAATCATGATAACGTTTTTGCATATCTTCAAATTGTTGTTTGAAATTAGAAGCGTCCCTTTGGGCAACAGCAAGCTGGGCCTATGTGTCCTCTAGATCTTTTCCTAGATTCTTTAAGGCCTTTGCATCTTCTTCCACGGTTTTTTGCATTGAATCAGCATTCGTGATTAGAGTACGGATAATTCTGGAAAGGTTGCGTGAATATTTGAACATTTCAGAATATTGTTTTTCAACCACGTTTATCTTTTCTTTTGCCTCGTCTGCCCACCTGGAAGAAATAGGTTCGAGGGCAGGTAAAAAAGTCAAAGTCTCGAAGTAATGTTCGGGAAATTGCTCCTAAAATACGCCCGCTTGATTGCAGTTTCCGCATCTAGTGGTGGAGGAGCGGGGATCGTCAATTCAGCGTCCCTGTGTGTGGAGGATTCAATAGTTTCTTTATCTGTCCTAGGCCGTTTAGTAGAAGGGACCTTGCGTTTACTTCGAGACTCGGTATCTTTTGGAGGACTTCTCTATCTGCTGCGCTTTTCATGGGAAGGGGTGGAGTCTTTCGATTGTGGCCTATCCTCTTCCCTGCGACTTTGATAACCTTTATATTTTTCTTGGTCCGACCGAACGAGAGAGCGAGAATGTGAGGTTCGAGAGCGATAGGGTTCATAAGGCCTTCTCTCCTCCCTACCGCGATCATCGCGGCGATCATACTCGATATCCTGAGGTGGATTAGACATGCTGCGGCGGAGCTTCATGATATCACAGTAAGATCGAGACATCGTGCCTGCACAATAAGACAAATGAAATTCAGAATCAATAGTTTCACAGAGAAAGAGGTGCAATGAATGTTAATGCTATTGTATAAAGTGTGTCCTATGTGGTGTGTTTCCCCCCAACCAACCCGAGTCCGAAGCTAGACTAGTACGGGCAGGCTCTTTGGCCTTAGCAGGACTGGTTTCTTCAGAAGAGGTGAAAACTAAAGGATCCTTCCTAAAATCCTCTGAGGTGTATATAGTTTCAGGTAAAGGGAGATCCCGCAAACCCTGAAATAATGGGTCATCATTACTAGGGACGTCTCCCTCGGAAGCATCAATTGGTGACTCTTTAGAAGACGTTGACTTTTTGGAGAAATGGTATCCTCAGGAGCAGTATACCCTTCACGATGCTTTTCGGCCAAGTTAGCCAATTCATCATCTTGAGTAGAAGATGGAGAAGGTGATGCTTGAAGAGGCACTGTAGGAGCTCCCGAACCTTCTCCTGTTTCCGGGACTACATCCACTGGAGGAATATATACGTATGGAGCCATCCCATGACCGATACTACGAAAAACGGATAGCAGCCCATGAAAATGAAGATATTCGTTCTTAAGGACTTCATCAAAAGTCAGGAACTTTTGATCGCCATTGAGGAGCTGGTGCATCCGGTCAAAGAACACCTGGTCTGATATTTGTTTTGGATTGTCGACTGCAAACAAAAAGAAAAACGAGTTAAGGCGATGACTTGAATGTATAGAGCCAAGATTTAGAAAATCAGTGCTTTACTTGATTTCGTCCATCTCCTGGCACACCCAGGTTGTCGCTTCACGTAAAACAATTCCTGTCTGGAATCTCCAGCTTTACTACTGAATGGCGTTGAAATTATCTTCCTCTTAGGGACAGACTCAAAATAGCAGAAAGAAGGAGTTTCTCGAGTTCGATGCTTGAAGTTGTAGAAGAAATGAACGTCATCGAAAGTGAGCTCTATGCCTAAGATCTCACGGTATGATATATATAAAGTATGTAAGTAGGCATAAGAATTGGGATGCAGCTGCATGGGGGCAATCCGCATTTGTCTTAGAAAACTATGATGAAGGGAGAAAATGGAGGGATAGCACCGACCATGCACATCAACTGAGTGATTGCCATGTATACTTCTAGAGGGTTGTGGGGACGGTCAGATCTCGAAGGCACTAGACTGTCCTTTTTCATTATCCCGTATTTTAAACAAATTCGGGTAAGCCGGTCGTTGTCAATTGTTGATTCAACAGAATCTTGGGGTGATTCCAATATGACTGCCGATTCAAACTCATCAGGAGCTCGGTCGTCACCTATCCCTCCTTCCTCTTCAAAACCTAGAGAAACTTCATTCTTCGAAGACACCTCGTCACTCTCACGATTTCCAGCCTCGTAGTCTGAACCCTCATTATTCCATTCTGGATCCGACGGAGAAGATATGTCCTCGAGAGTAATTTTGTTGGAGGTTTCCGGGGCCTCATTCTTCTCGGCTAGTCTAGAAGAGCGTCTGGGTCTCATGATCATAAAACTATTGAAGAAGCAATAGCACAAATTAGAGTAAATTAGCCCATATCCCCACGTGCATGTGTGCAAACTAAAGTGTAAACAGTGTATGCGGAAAGTGTAAAGTAAATGTTTAAAAGTGCGACGCAATATTTTGGCAAAGTATGAAGGATTGAAGTAGATCCTGATGTTCGGTTACGTTCGCAGGGCACTATCCTAACTGTCCATTAAGTTGAAGATTATGCCAAAAGTTGATTGGGCCAGTTAAACGAGTTTTTATGCATTAAGATGGACTGCCCTTCGGTTCGGTTCGGGTGCATTCATTGGGGTCGGATCGGGGGCGTGGCCTCATCTTCGGCTTGGATAAATTTTGAAACTCAGAAATCAAAATCGGATCGGCTTGGAGGTAAAGTCCCCTAACGGTTCGGATCGGATCACGTACTCATGCTTCCCCTCCTTTATCCTACAGTCCGATCCGATCCGGTTAGATGAGCTCCCTTCCCTCCTTTCTTTGATTACTTGTCTCGATCCGATCCGATCTTCTGAACTTCTTTCCTTTCTTTTTCCTTTCCTTTACTTGCCCCGACCCGATCCGACTTCCTGAACTTCTTTTTTTTTCCCCTTTTGTCACCTTCCATGTTCCACCGCCCGAACCGACTCCCTGCTATCTTCTTCTTCTTCCTCCTTTTCTTTTTGCCTCAAACCGTAACTCCCTCTTCCAACATCTCGAAGTAGCAGCGAGGCCACCAACGACGATAACGAAAGAAGAGGAGACCGTGGCGTGGAAATCGTGTTCAGGTCGGTCGAATTGACCATCAGCACAGTTAAAACTTGTTATTGCTAAATCAATCAAGGATTGAAACCTACCAGAGTATGTAAATTGGAAGTTTACGCGAGAATGATGAAGAGTTATTATTTCTCTTTCTCGAGATTCTGGAGTTCCGAAACAGCAAGAATAAAATGATAAAGGGAACTGAGAGAAGGAAGAAGACTTGGTTTATATAGAGAAGTAGAGTGTCTATTCGTCTCCCCATTCGGATCGGATCAACAGTCCAGAAGCAAAGCTTGGCCCAATAGTCCAATGAAAAATAGAAAGAAGAAAGGGTCTGTTCAGATCGGAATCCGAACCGAACCGAATTCTTTAACTCAGCAACGAATTAAATTGAAATTTGAAGAAGAAGATGGAAACACAAGGAAAATAAAAAGAAAATTTACCTCGAAGAGCGCTGTGCAATGATAGTCAAAGCATGCTCCGTCTCCAACAGAAGCATCCTTTGAGGGGGAAAAATGTTAGCTCACTTTGTGAACTGGGCAACACAAAGTCAAGATGTGAAACATTGAAGAACTTGGAAAGCAATGAAGCGGGTCGGATCGAAGCACTGAAGCGGGTCGGATCGGATAAATTTTGCTGTTCGGATCGGTGAATTATTACCGTTGGAATCAAAGAGGTACAGCTGTTCGGATCGGAGAGCAACCTACTTCCGGTTGGAGCGGAGAGCTACTTGCTACAAAGACAGATCGGAACGGAGTGGAAGAGAACGAAGACTTAGCCTTGGGACAAAACCGGACCGGATCGGGTACCCCGATCTAAACCCCACCTGTACACTCTTCCGATCCGAACCCATCTTCCACGTCATTCTCCTGCATGATTGCCTGGTTATTCGGAGCGGCTATGACCAGTTCCTACCCACAACGTCCACTGCTCTGATGCGTTGTCAACACAGAAATCCATCTGAACCCGAGGCTAATGGGATGGATGACACGTGGCTCCGATCCGGATCGGGTTCTGAGCAAATTTTCACCTATAAATACCCTGTCTAGAGACAATGAAAAGGATCTTCTTTTTGGCACTTTGAGAGTTCAACCACTTTCATAACTCGAATTCCAGCACTCCCGGATAATCCAAATCGTCTTTTAACATTTGTTTTTAGACAATTGAGTGAATATCTCATTGTAACTGCAACAATATCATTGAGAATAGTGATTAACAAGTGGACGTAGGCTTTTCTTTGCCGAACCACTATAAATTCTGTGTCTCTATTTTACTTTTGATCTTATTTCATTCCGTTTTTAGTCAATTTGGGTGCTAGAACCAATTTTTGGTCTAACAACTACTATGAAGGGTTGGTTTTGGGCTATGATTTAAAAGAAGGACTGTTTTGAAGTATTAAAAAAAGTAGGGGTAGTTTAAGCATAGTAGAGGTAGATCGACAAATATAAAAGATGATAAATCATTTGGATTGGGTGCTGCAAAAACCAACCCTTCACAGTAGTTAAAAAATAGGGGTAATTGTTGGAATGGATATTTAGAGAATTAGGGGTAAGATAATAAGAAGGGTTGTTTTGAATTATTAAGAGAAGTAGGGGTAGATCGACAAATATGAAAGAGGATGAATCGTTAGGATTGCGTGCTGCAAAAACCAACACTTCATAGAAGTTAAAAAATAGGGGTAATTGTTGGATGTGCTATTTAGAGAATTTGGGGTTGGATTAAAAAGAAGGAGGGGTAATTATCGAAAGGGCTATTTATAGAATTTGGTGTTGGATTAAAAAGTAAGGTTGTTTGGAAGTATTAAAAGAATTAGAGGTAGTTTAAGCGTAGTAGAGGTAGATCGACAAATATGAAAGATGATAAATCATTTGGATTGGGTACTGCAAAAACCAACCCTTCACAATAGTATAAAAGAGGTGTAATTGTTGGAAGTAAGGGATATTTGGAGAATTAGAGGTAGGATTAAAAGAAGGACTGTATTGATTTATTAATAGAAGTAGGGGTAGTTTAAGCATAGTAGGAGTAGATCGAAAAAATATGAAAGATGATGAATCATTTTGATTGGGTGCTGCATAAACCAACACTTCGCAGAAGTTAAAAAATAGGGGTAATGGTTGGAAGTCCGGGCTATTTAGAGAACTAGGGATAGGATTAAAAAGAAGGACTTTTTTGTAGTATGAAGAGAAGTAGGGGTAGTTCAAGCACACTGTGGTTAGATCGACAAATATTAAAGATGATGAATAATTTAGATTAGGTGTTGCAAAAACCAACCCTTCACAATAGTTAAAAAATAGGGGTAATTGTTGGATATAAGGGCTATTTAGAGAATCAGGGGTAGGATTTAAAAGAAGGGTTGTTTTGAAATATTTAGGGAAGTAGGTGTAGTTTAAGCATAGTAGGGGTAGTTCAAGAAATATGAAAGATGATGAATCGTTTGGATTGAGTGCTGCAAAAACCATCCCTTCGCAGTAGTTAAAAATAGGAGTAATTGTTGGAAGTAAGGGCTATTTAGATAATTAGAGGCAGGATAAAAAAGAAGGACTATTTTGAAGTATTAAGAGAAGTAGGGGTAGTTTAAGCGTACTAGGGGAAGATCAACAAATACGAAAGATTATGTATCGTTTGGATTGGGTTCTGCAAAAACCTACCACTCACCGTAGTAAAAAGATAGGCGTAATTGTTGGAAGTAAGGTCTGTTTAGAGAATTAGGGGTAGAATTGAAAAGAAGGGATGTTTTGAAGTATTAAGAAAAGTAGGGGTAGTTTAAGCATAGTAGGTGTAGATCGACAATTATGAAAAATGACGAATCATTTAGATTGGGTGATGCAAAAACCATCCCTTCACAATAGTTAAAAAATAGGGGTAATTATTGGAAGTAAGGGCTATTTAGAGAATTAGGGATAGGATTAAAAAGAAGGGCGGTATTGAAGTATTAAGAGAAGCAGGGGTAGTTTAAGCATAGTAGGATTAGATCGACAACTATGAAAGATGATGTATAATTTGGATTTTTTGCTGCAAATACAAACCCTTCACAGTAACTAAAAAATAGGCGTAGTTGTTGGATTAACGGCTATTTAGAGAATTATGGGTAGAATTAAAAAGAAGCGCTGTTTCGATGTATAAAGAGAAGTAGGGGTAGTTTAGGCATTGTAGGGGTAGATCGACAAATATGAAAGATGCTAAATCGTTTGGATTGTGTGCTGCAAAAACAAACCCTTCACAGTAGTTAAAAAATAGGGGCAATTATCGGAAGTAAGGGCTATTTAGAGAATTAGGGGTAGGATGAAAAAGTAGGGTTATTTTGAAGTATAAAGAGAAGTAGGTATAGTTTAAGCGAAGTAGGGGTAGATCGACAAATAGGAATGATGATGTATCGTTTGTATTGGGTGCTACAAAAACCAACCCTTCACAATAGTTAAAAAATAGGGGTGATTGTTGGAAGTAAGGGCTATTTAGAGAATTAGATGTAGGATTAAAAGAAGGGATTTTTTTGAAGTGCTAAGAGAAGGAGGGGTAGTTTAAGCATAGTAGGGGTAGATCGACAAATATAAAAGATGACGAATCATTTAGATTAGATGATGCAAAAACCAACCCTCACTGAAGTTAAAAAACAGGGGTAATAATTGGAAATAATGGTTATTTATAGAATTAGTGGTTGGATTAAAAAGAAGGGTTGTTTTGAAATATTTAGAGAAGTAGAGATATTTTACATATCGACAAATATGAAAGATGATGAATCATTTATTTTGGGTGCTACAAAAACCAACCCTTCATAGTAGTTTAAAAATAGGGGTAATTGTTGGAAGTAAGGCCTATTTATAGAATTAGGGGTTATATTAAAAAGAAGGACTGTTTTGAAGTATTAAGAGAAGTAGTGTAGTTAAGAGAAGAAGAGGTTGTTTAAGCATAGTAAGGGGTAGATCGAGAAATATGAAAGGTGGTGAATCATTTAGATTGGGTGCTTCAATAACCAACCCTTCACAATAGTTAAAAAATAGGGGTAATTATTGGATGTGAGGGCTATTTAGAGAATTAGGGATAGGATTAAGAAGAAGGGAGGTTTTTAAGTATTAAGAGAAGTTGTGGTAGTTTAAGCATAGTAGGAGTAGATCGACAAATATGAAAGATGATAAATCATTTGGATTGTTTGCTGGAAAAACCAACCGTTCATAGTAATTAAAAAATAGGGGTAATTGTTGGAAGTAAGGGATATTTACAGAATTAGGGGTAGGATTATAATGAAAGACTGTTTTGAAGTATTAAGAGAAGTTGGGGTAGTTTAAGCATAGTAGGAGACATAGGGGTTAAGTGGGTGCCTTGGGTGGCAAGTGGAATTACTAATGGAAACCCTTAACCAAATTTAAAACATGTAAGTGGACATGAAGGGGGTTGAGTGGGATATACTAGAGGGGACCATGCTTAGGTGGATAGCTTGTGTCAAGTAATGGGGGCCCGTTTCAACCAGTAACCCATTCGTATCTTTGTGGGCTCGACCCAAGTCGAGGACGGGACACACATACTGGGCTTGACTGTAAGAGGCCAAACCGGGTTAGCGGTGGCAACGCAGGTCCAACGGGTTCATATGCGTGTGTGGACCCAGGGACGTTGTTGCATCGTGTAGGTATAAGCCTTGCATCATTGGTGGTATCAGGTTGCCACTTTGGGGGAGTGGTACACCCCACTGTGGGGCCAACACGGGTATCTACGAGTTAGGGAGCCGATCGAATGGGGCAGGTTAGTGGATACACCTAGTGGAGATAGGAGCATATGGCACCTATGTAGTCAGCTAAGGGTTCACGAAGCTACCACTATTATTAATAATTACTAAGGGGGTACACCTAGTGGAGATAGAAGCAGGCGACAACTATGACGTCAGCTAGGAGTAAGTGGAATTACCATTATTACTTATTAAAGGGGTACATCTAGTGTGGATAGGTACACGCTGGGTACCTATGATAACAACTAGAGATATACAGTCAAATATGGAGGATAGTGGGTACATCTAGTAGTACAGGAAGCTATCATCGTTCTATTTAGCCAAGAGGGATCAAATTTCTAGAGTGACTAATAGGGGTGCAGTTAGTGTTAGTACAGTACAGTATGGTACAGTACGGCAGAGTATAGTAATTATCCTATAGCGATTAGGAAGCGCCATTTACGTTATCTCTGTTTCTCTTTATTGCCTTGCCATACCCATGTGGTTCACACAGTCATTACCTTATTCTCCAGCTTATATCTTATCATATTGCTTTAATAATTATGTTGTTAGAGTTATCAGACTCGCCAGACTTTATGTCTGACCCCCTTTGTTTCCATCTCTTTTCTTCTCCCCCCCCCCCTAAGGTTCTAAGGGTGGGACTAGTACTAGTGGAACTTGATTGGGATCCATTTGGGAGCACTTGGATTTGGATTGCCGAAGCAAAGTTCAGCCTATCATTTTCTTTATGGCTATTTGTAGTAGTGGGATTATGTACTTTGTTTTATCAAGATGGATATTGTTAGCCTGCTTTGTGACCAATCTACCCAAAGCAAAGGATTTGAGTATGATCATGCATTGATCATTAATCGTTTGGATGAAGCGGCAGAATATGGAAAAATCTGGATTTTTGCACTTTTGAAGATCGGTTCGTGACCACCCCCCAAGGTCGGATCGCGGACATATATGCTAACAGATTCGGATCGTGATCATGTATGCTAACCGATTCGGATCGTGATCATGTACGCTAACCGATTCGGATAGTGACCATGTACGCTAACTGATTCAGATCGTGACCATCACCGTCACGACCTTAACCAGCTCACCACCCCGGCTCATGAACCATGACCACGAACCGCGACCAGGACATGCTACTACACATGTAGATTTTGACCAATTCTCAAGGCTATGACCGCTCCTACTTTCCCGGATCGGGTGCCATGTGTCCTACCACGACCTGGTCACCAAATGGGCTTTCCTACAGCTATAAATACACCTCCAGAGGGCATTTTCAAAGGACCTTTTGGCATCTCAACATCCATGGCAGCCATGGCCGACAATAATCCACGAACAACCACAATCTTCCTTAATAAAATCAATGAATTCAGAGGGAATTATTCATTGAATTCGATTGAGAGAGAGGCAATACTCATTGTAATTGTAATCCACGAATGAAATGAGAAAATATGAAGTGGACGTAGGCTCGTTAACGCCGAACCAATATAAAAATCTCGTTGTCTCACTTTTTCTATATTTTTCAGTTATTTCTTCATATACTATGCTCAAAATACGACGATTTGGGTGTTAGGACCATTTTTTGGTCTAACACTTTGGTGCTTTCACTGAGAACAGAATTCTCAACCTATCGGATTATTACTCTACTATTTGGATTTGAAAGTCGGAAGAAAACAGTCCGCCTTCCTACCATTTTTGAAGATTTTTGGTGATTTCAAAAAATCATAGCTTCATGCCATCGAAGAAAGCAAAGGAATCGCCAGCTTCGTGATCGAATGAAGAATGAGTAAATAACGCGCAGGAGCAGGTGGTTGGCTCGTTGATCGCTGGGGAGGCCACGAAACGACCCATGGAGCAGCCACGATCCTTAAGGCGACAGCGACTGAAGAGATGTCTGATTCACGATCCGACCTGGTATGATCGCCACGATCCGGTCCCAAAGAGCCTTCATGACCCGACCGAGCAAGGAAATCGCGATCCAACCCGGTGATACCTCCATGACCCGACCTGGAGCAACTGTTATGGACATATCCACGAACCGATCTGAAGCTGGAAGGTTGGAGGGTCCTAATCGCTAAGCTGGACCACGAACTGGATGGACTGCCGAGCCACGACTTGAAGTGATTTGGGAAGCCCGATCCAAAGGGATATGCACGATCCGCGACCTAGAAAAGTGGTGACGAACAAGGGTCGTGACCCGACCCAAAAAAGTGACATTTTTTGGAAAAAATACAATTTTCAGATCATTTCAAAAAAGGCTCCATGTTCCAAAATCGAAAAAATACTGTGGGGCCCTGGACCCCCGCCGGCGCTGCGCCCGGACCCGCTGACGGCCTCGCCTTCGGCTCGGAGCACGGCCTCGCCTTCGGCTCGGAGCATGGCTCATCTTCAGCTCAACATATAGGTCGGCCAACAACATTCATCAAAGCATGTCAATGAAGAATAAACGGATTGTCAAAGAATTTGACAACGGAATGGCGACGACTGGAATTCCTCCAGAAGCCATGACCTCTATCTACCGGTGTTATTGAATGTGAGGAGTTGTTAAAAAGATTTGACAGGCTGGCTATGACAGTATACAAAATAATGATGGTCTCATAACAGCCTCCTCTTCAAGAGTTCCGATGGTGTATTGATTTGGCCAATGCAACTGATGTTTTTCATGAACGGGTAGTGATCACCTAGTTTACGTGACTTAAACCTATCCTACAGGCGAAATCTGCAACGACCCGAATTTCGCCCGACCCCAATCGATCGCAAGATCGATCAAGACCGTTCAAAACACGCGTACATTAACTTTGGGCATACAACACATCAGAACAACAACACAGACTTTTATAACATTAATAATAAATGTTACATCAGAGTACAGAATATATCAGAGTACATCGATAAATAATACAGCGGAAGATACATTTAAAATAAATTAAATACATTGCAGTGGAACTAATCTCAACGGAAAGCCATCAATATTCTGGACTCGGTTCAGACTTCAATCCAGGATCCTGCTTAACTATATCTACAAAAAGCTACTCGACTGCCCGTGTGGAAAGAGGGCACCCGAGTTTGCAAAGTGAAACAAACTACAGGTCAGTCGTGGGACTGGCGTGAGAATTCTTAACTTAACTTATCTATATAGCAGGCTAATCACAGGACCACGCCGCTGACGCGGAACGGGTTTACGGCATTGGATTGCCAGTGCATAATTAAAGTAAATCGTTAAACCACGCAATGCTTTTTAGAAAAATGAAACCATTATAAGACCCAGGTCCCATCACACAATGCAACGCACACCAGAGGATAGGGTTTTACCTTATAGTGGTCAAAAGATGCTTGATACGTAAAAACGATATTATTATTAGTGTGTGTATATATATATAAAACATTCAAATATAATATCAATCATAGATGGCATAGGTACCCTATACTATGTCGCCGTACTAGTTCTACAATCAAAACCGCAATGGCGTATTGGGAATTGGGTTTCCATCATGAGTCGAGGCTAGGGGCAAGCTCCTCTCCGATTCGAGACACTCTAGCAAATGCCTCAGGATCCCCTGCAGTGAACCCTTAGATCTTCAGGGCCGGTCCCCGCCTATCGGCAGTGGATTAGTTATGCCTGAACACATGCTTCCTGGTTCCTTTGAACCTATAATATGACCACTATCGGCCTATAAAAATCCGAGGCGCCTCAAAATCCATCATCCACATGAGTAAAATGTCAGGGCTGGTAGGTCACTGACACCACTCTAGCTAGAAAGAAATATGTGCACTCCCTGCAGTCTTAATCCCGTTTTTGACTCATACCGGGGTGTGAGGCTCGCGAAGTCACGTTATACACAAAGCTATGCCTAAGCAGGTTATGCTTTGATCATCATCCACAAGGCCTGCTTTCAACAAAGCCTTGATCATTGCATCTTGGCATGCCACATCATCACTCCATATCACACTACCAATCCTTTGCCGAAATATATAAACGGGTGTTAAGAAAGAGAATAAATTCTCCGCCACCAAACATCCATACATTCGACGGAAGATTAATAACATGATATATAATGGAGTACGATGTTAGACACACAATCCATTTATAAGCTTATGCTCTTGGTCTGAGCGAAAGCCAAACCCGTACAAATCAACACAACGTCCGGGCAACTCCTACTATTACCTTATCATGGTAGCGAACCATTCTAAGGCAACAGTCATCATCGTCCATTCGATGTGGAGATTTGACGGTCTTCAATCGCCGTCTTCCAATCTTGGATTATTAAACGTCGTTTAATTATTTGGAATGAGATAAACTCGGACTTTCCAAATAATCCTCGTATATATACATATATATATATTTAAAATCCTTCTTACACATTAATAATTATTTTTATTAATGCTTTATTCCTATTTTAATTATTTAAAATAATTAAATTTTTATATAACGACGCCTTAAGTCCATGGGCGACTATGGCGCTGCATTCAACCAATTTTGATTTTTACATTTACCAGAATCTAACCGTTGGATCTTAACGTAATATATATCCTTGGAAAGATTTTTCCAAGACGGTCCTATCGGTTTCAGTTTCAAGAAAATCCGACGGTCGGATCTTGTTGTAAAGTCATTTAAAAGTACGATTTCAAAACGCGAACTACCACGCCTTATTCGTTTAGTTTTAATTACATTTATATATAAATATGTAAACATAAACCGTTTAAATCTTTATTATAATGAATATTCTCATTCTTTATCCTTTCATTCCTTTTTATACAGTAAATTGTAAATCATACTTGAATGGTGAATTCTTCCTTTTTAATTCCTTTAATTTATTTAATTTACGGTAAAATGTAAATTTTATTTCATCGTCCAATTCCTTCTTTTAATTCCATCCTTACATGTAAAATGTAATTTATAATTCATCGTTCTTAAGTACATATAAAAATATAATTTTTATTTACAAATGTAAATCCTACTTTTTATTTACATTATAAAGATGTAATCTTTGTTTACAATGTAAATCCATACATTCATTACATAGAATAAAATGAAATTTCATTCATGCGGGTTAAATTCATTCATAATTTACATAATAATATGTAATTTATTTCATACGATGAAAATTCATTCATAAATTACATGTAAAATGTAATTTATTTTATGCGGACTAATTTCATTCATAAAATAAAATGTAATTTATTTCATGCGATCTTAACTCATTCATAAAATGCATATACAAATGTATTTTATTTCATGCGATGTTAATTCATTCATAAAATACATATAAAAATGTAATTTATTCTATGTGGTCTTAATTCATTCATAGGATACATATAAAAATGTATTTTATTTCATGCGATGTTAATTCATTCATAAAATACATATAAAAATGTAATTTATTCTATGTGGTCTTAATTCATTCATAGGATACATATAAAAGTGTATTTTATTTCATGCGATGTTAATTCATTCATAAAATACATATAAAAATGTAATTTATCCTATGTGGTCTTAATTCATTCATAGGATACATATAAAAATGTATTTTATGTCATGCGGTCTAATTTCATTTATAATAGTATTATAAATAATGTTAATTTTCTTACAGTGTAATTCCCCTTTTTATTTCCATTATAAATAATGCAATGTTATCGTACGTTGTAATTACTATATAATGTACATTAAAAATAATGTAAGATGTACATACGGTGAGACTCATATATATTTACATAAAAAAATGTAAATTTAACATACGGTGAAATTTCTATATATTCACATTAAGAAAAATGTAAATTCTCATGCTTGTCACATTTTTATTGAATTTGCCTTAACAAAATGTTAACTTCTATTCTCAAGTTACAATATAAAATCCATTCTTCTTCACAATGTAAAATTTACTCTTTAAACACAATGTAAAGTCCATTCTTTTTATTACATTAAAATTAATGTAATTCTCCCTACGGTGAAATTTTTTTTATATTATCATTAGAAATAATGTTAACAAATCCTACGGTTAAATTTACATATATCAACATTAAAAATAATGTTAACAATTTCTACGGTCAAATTTTCATATGTTAACATTAAAAATAATGTTAACAATTTCTACGGTCAAATTTCATGTGTTAACATTAAAAATAATGTTAACAATTTCTACGGTCAAATTTCATATGTTAACATTAAAAATAATGTTAACAATTTCTACAGTTTAATTCACTATTTAATTTACATTAAAATGATGTAAATTCATACATGCGGTGAAAATACTCTATTTACATAATAAAAATGAAAATTTCATGTCATCCCAATTTCTGATATTGAATTTACAAAATTAAATGTAAATTCATGTCATCGCCAATCCTAATATTGAATTTACAAAATAAAAATGTATATTCAAGTCAACGTAAAATTTTATCTTTAATTTACATAAATAAATTTAAATTTTATATCATCGCACAATTCTAGCTTTAATTTACATAATAAAATGTCAATTCTATATCAACGCAAAAATCTAGCTTTAATTTGCATGATAAAATGTAAATTTAATATCAACGCAAAATTCTTGCTTTAATTTACATAATAAATGTAAATTTAATATCAACGCAAAATTCTAACTATAATTTACAAATAAAAATGTAAATTCTATGTCAACGCACAATTCTAACATTATTTACATAATAAAATGTAAAATTTATGTCATCACAACATTCTAACTTTATTTACATAATAAAATGTAAAATTTTTGTCAATGCAACATTCTAACTTTTATTTACATAATAAAATGTAAAATTTTGTGTCATCGCCAATGCTAATATTGAATTTACAAAATAAAAATGTAAATTTTGTGTCAATGACGAATTAACTTTAATTTACAAAATAAATTGTAAATCTCATATCAACGACCAATTCTAATTTTTAATTTACAGAACAGATTGTAAATTTCATATCTACAACAAATTCTAATTTTTAATTTACAAAATAGATTGTAAATTTCAACTCAACACCACATTCTAATTTTTTATTTACAAAATAAATTGTAAATTTCATGTTATGAAAAATTCACAACATTTAAATAATCCAAGAGGTCTAGATCTAACAGTTCAAATCAACATAACATACAGGGTGATGTACATTTTGGCATATGAAAAATCGGCGAGACATAATTCAATAATATTAACAAATAATCTATTTTAATTAGCCAATAATTACAGATCTAGCGTTTAGATTCGCGGATCTAACATCATACAGTCATAAACAACTTAGATCCGTATTTCAATATAGCTACATAGCCAATCAGTCAATAATTTTTAATAAAAAAGAGTAAATAAATAATTAAATAAATTAAATTTAATTAAAAATAAATTCTCACCGCTATTGGATCTGAGATGAATCGAGTTTGGTCTGATTTGGTGTTCGAATTCAAGACGGTTGCGGATCTGAAACATTTTACATGCAAATTCATATGAAAAAAAAAAAAAAACAGTTTTAACAACTGTCACAGCCACGTTTATAAGCGTTACAAAATCTGAAGCTTTTACCTTTAGGAAAGTGTTCAAATCTTTGTTTTCAATTTGCCGGAGCTACGGTCGATGAAATGACGAACCGTTTGTTGGAGCTGGAAGAGCTTGGAGAGACCTATGATCGGCCATAAGGTGGGGGCACTCGGCGGTGGCGGTGGGGCCCAGGGGAGGCGCGAACGGCGGCTGTTTGTGGGGCTCTAGCGGCTTCGTCGAGGCACGGTTCGAGGTGATTCTTGTCGGAGAAGAAAGAGCTCGGGAAGAGCTTCGAAACGGGTACTCACACGCTAAATTTCGTTGAAAAATGAGAGAGAAATCGAAGTTTGAAAATTCGGAGGCTATGGGTTCGGCGGTGAAAAATGCGGCTGGAGAAGAAGGAGAGAAAACCCGACTTTGTTTATATAATTTTATATTAGGGTAATTTAATTATTATTTTAATTAGCCCACTTAAGCCCGTTTTGGTACGAACTCTGACTCAGGCCTGCTTACTATCGTTCTTAAGGTTTTGACACCTTCTGAACGCAATGGGCTATGTCCTAGGGTCTAATTCCGAGGTTTGTTATGAGTTTTGTATTAATTACATTATTTTATTAATATTTTAATGTATACCGTACGTGAAAATTCACCGAGGTCACAAATTAACTTCAAAAATTCTCGAAAAATATATTTAGCTATGTTTTGCTGCTGTGGACCTATGAAAATTAATCTCGTTCGATTCTGGGCTCGTATGAATTTTTAAAGAAAAAAATTTGCCCGTTTACACTGAAAAATCAATTATAATTATATTTTAATTCTAAAAATTACCGAAAAATCATTTTTAGCTTTGTTTTGATGATACGAATCCAACAAAATTTATTTCATTGAATTCTGAGACTTTTTGAAAAATGACTATTTTTAAGGCCAGTATATTTAATATTAAAAATACATTTTTAAACAAATAATTTTCGATACTCAAAATATATAAGTGTTTACTATTTTTCAATGCAGAAACATCATTTCGAACTCAATGGAAGTGGTTTTGAGTCGAAATTCCTTTATATGCAAAAAGTAGCATTTTTGACCTATGCAAATTACCCAACGACCTTTCTAAAAATTGAATTGGCCATAACTTTTGATTTCCGCCATGAAATTTCGATTTTTCGGATTCATTGGAAAGATATTTTTAAATAGATTCTAATATTTTTGGTTTCACTAAAATTCGTTAAATTTTGCGTCCTGTACGGTCAGTCAAAGTTCAAGTTTGACTTTTCAAACTACCACGCTATTTCTAACTCTTTATATAATTAAAATTAAATTATTCATTCTAACTTCGATTTGAATCAAATTTGTGATCATTATTATTTAAAATAGATTATTTTAAATATCAAAACTCATTAAAATCACTTAAAATAAATTTTAAATTGGCCCCAAAATTCAGGGTTGTTACAGTCTCCCCCACTTAAAAACTTTTCGTCCTCGAAAAGGAATGAAGCTAAAAGTTGGTTAATTAACTAACTAATGTATATATACATTTTCTCCATTGGTTTAAATAATTTCATTAGTTGACTAACTTTCAAATATACAACTTTTATGTATTCAAAATCGTATTTTCCAAAATAGAGTATAATTAATCATAAATACGTTAGATATTTTTAGGCTTCCTACTCTCAACTCATTCTAGGGCATTACTAACCCCATCTCTAATGAGTTTTCTCATTCTAGGATACTGCTGATCCTATCTCTAATGAGTATTCTTATTGGATATTACTAATCCAATCTCTGATGAGTCTTTTGTTCAGTTCTAATGAGTTGTACCCCAAAGATTTTGAGCTAACCAAAGCTCTGATACCAGCTGTAACGACCCGGATTTCGCCCGACCCCAATCGATCGCAAGATCGATCAAGACCGTTCAAAACACGCGTACGTTAACTTTGGGCATACAACACATCAGAACAACAACACAGACTTTTATAACATTAATAATAAATGTTACATCAGAGTACAGAATATATCAGAGTACATCGATAAATAATACAGCGGAAGATGCATTTAAAATAAATTAAATACATTGCAGTGGAACTAATCTCAACGGAAAGCCATCAATATTCTGGAATCGGTTCAGACTTCAATCCAGGATCCTGATTAACTATATCTGCAAAAAGCTACTCGACTGCCCGTGTGGAAAGAGGGCACCCGAGTTTGCAAAGTGAAACAAACTACAGGACAGTCATGGGACTGGTGTGAGAATTCTTAACTTAACTTATCTATATAGTAGGCTAATCACAGGACCACGCCGCTGACGCGGAACGGGTTTACTCCATTGGATTGCCAGTGCATAATTAAAGTAAATCGTTAAACCACACAATGCTTTTTAGAAAAATGAAACCATTATAAGACCCAGGTCCCATCACACAATGCAACGCACACCAGAGGATAGGGTTTTACCTTATAGTGGTCAAAAGATGCTTGATACGTAAAAACGATATTATTATTAGTGTGTGTGTGTGTATATATATAAAACATTCAAATATAATATCAATCCTAAACGGGATAGGTACAATATACTATGTCGCCGTACTAGTTCTACAATCAAAACCGCAAGGGCGTATTGGGAATTGGGTTTCCGTCATGAGTCGAGGCTAGGGGCAAGCTCCTCACCGATTCGAGACACTCTAGCAAATGCCTCAGGATCCCCCGCAGTGAACCCTTAGATCTTCAGGGCCGGTCCCCGCCTATCGGTAGTGGATTAGTTATGCCTGAACACAAGCTTCCCGGTTCCTTTGAACCTATAATATGACCACTATCGGCCTATAAAAATCTGAGGCGCCTCAAAATCCATCATCCACATGAGTAAAATGTCAGGGCTGGTAGGTCACTGACACCACTCTAGCTAGAAAGAAATATGTGCACTCCCTGCAGTCTTAATCCCGTTTTTGACTCATACCGGGGTGTGAGGCTCGCGAAGTCACGTTATACACAAAGCTATGCCTAAGCAGGTTATGCTTTGATCATCATCCACAAGGCCTGCTTTTCAACAAAGCCTTGATCATTGCATCTTGGCATGCCACATCATCACTACATATCACACTACCAATTCTTTACCGAAATATATAAACGGGTGTTAAGTAAGAGAATAAATTATCCGCCACCAAACATCCATACATTCGACAGAAGATTAATAACATGATATATAATGGAGTACGTTGTCTGACACACAATCCATTTATAAGCTTATGCTCTGGGTCTGAGCGAAAGCCAAACCCGTACAAATCAACACTACGTCCAGGCAACTCCTACTATTACCTTTCATGGTAGCGAACCATTCTAAGGCAACAATCATCATCGTCCATTCGATGTGGAGATTTGACGGTCTTCAATCGCCGTCTTCCAATCTTGGATTATTAAACGTCGTTTAATTATTTGGAATGAGATAAACTCGGACTTTCCAAATAATCCTCGTATATATACATACATATATATATATATATTTAAAATCCTTCTTACACATTAATAATTATTTTTATTAACGCTTCATTCCTATTTTAATTATTTAAAATAATTAAATTTTTATATAACGACACCTTAAGTCCATGGGCGACTATGGCGCTGCATTCAACCAATTTTGATTTTTTACATTTACCAGAATCTAACCGTTGGATCTTAACGTAATATATATCCTTGGAAAGATTTTTCCAAGACGGTCCTAACGGTTTCAGTTTCAAGAAAATCCGACGGTCGGATCTTCTTGTATAGTCATTTAAAAGTACGATTTCAAAACGCGAACAACCACGCCCTATTCGTTTAGTTTTAATTACATTTATATATAAATATATAAACCTAAACCGTTTAAATCTTTATTACAATGAATATTCTCATTCTTTATCCTTTCATTCCTTTTTATACAGTAAATTGTAAATCATACTTGAATGGTGAATTCTTCCTTTTTAATTCCTTTAATCTCTTTAATTTACGGTAAAATGTAAATTTTATTTCATTTTCCAATTCCTTCTTTTAATTCCATCCTTACATGTAAAATGTAATTTATAATTCATCGTTCTTAAGTACATATAAAAATATAAATTTTATTTACAAATTTAAATCCTACTTTTTATTTATATTATAAAGATGTAATCTTTGTTTACAATGTAAATCCAAACATTCATTTCATAGAATAAAATGAAATTTCATTCATGCTGGTAAAATTCATTCATAATTTACATAATAATACGTAATTTATTTCATATAATGAAAATTCATTCATAAATTACATGTAAAAATGTAATTTATTTTATGCGGACTAATTTCATTCATAAAATAAAATGTAATTTATTTCATGCGATCTTAACTCATTCATAAAACGCATATACAAATGTATTTTATTTCATGCGATGTTAATTCATTCATAAAATAAATATAAAAATGTAATTTATTCTATGTGGTCTTAATTCATTCATAGGATACATATAAAAATGTATTTTATTTCATGCGATGTTAATTCATTCATAAAATACATATAAAAATGTAATTTATTCTATGTGGTCTTAATTCATTCATAGGATACATATAAAAATGTATTTTATTTCATGCGATGTTAATTCATTCATAAAATACATATAAAAATGTAATTTTTCCTATGTGGTCTTAATTCATTCATAGGATACATATAAAAATGTATTTTATGTCATGCGGTCTAATTTCATTTATAATAGTATTATAAATAATGTTAATTTTCTTACAGTGTAATTCCCCTTTTTATTTCCATTATAAATAATGCAATGTTATCGTACGTTGTAATTACTATATAATGTACATTAAAAATAATGTAAGATGTACATACGGTGAGACTCATATATATTTACATAAAAAAAAATGTAAATTTAACATACGGTGAAATTTCTATATATTCACATTAAGAAAAATGTAAATTCTCATGCTTGTCACATTTTTATTGAATATGCCTTAACAAAATGTTAACTTCTATTCTCAAGTTACAATATAAAATCCATTCTTCTTCACAATGTAAAATTTACTCTTTAAACACAATGTAAAGTCCATTCTTTTTATTACATTAAAATTAATGTAATTCTCCCTACGGTGAAATTTTTTTTACATTATCATTAGAAATAATGTTAACAAATCCTACGGTTAAATTTACATATATCAACATTAAAAATAATGTTAACAATTTCTACGGTCAAATTTTCATATGTTAACATTAAAAATAATGTTAACAATTTCTACGGTCAAATTTCATATGTTAACATTAAAAATAATATTAACAATTTCTACGGTCAAATTTCATATGTTAACATTAAAAATAATGTTAACAATTTCTACAGTTTAATTCACTATTTAATTTACATTAAAATGATGTAAATTCATACATGCGGTGAAAATACTCTATTTACATAATAAAAATGAAAATTTCATGTCATCGCAATTTCTGATATTGAATTTACAAAATTAAATGTAAATTCATGTCATCGCCAATCCTAATATTGAATTTACAAAATAAAAATGTATATTCAAGACAACGTAAAATTTTATCTTTAATTTACATAAATAAATGTAAATTTTATATCATCGCACAATTCTAGCTTTAATTTACATAATAAAATGTCAATTCTATATCAACGCAAAATTCTAGCTTTAATTTGCATGATAAAATGTAAATTTAATATCAACGCAAAATTCTTGCTTTAGTTTACATAATAAAATGTATATTTAATATCAAAGCAAAATTCTAACTATAATTTACAAATAAAAATGTAAATTCTATGTCAACGCACAATTCTAACTTTATTTACATAATAAAATGTAAAATTTATGTCATCACAACATTCTAACTTTATTTACGTAATAAAATGTAAAATTTATGTCAACGCAACATTCTAACTTTTTTTACATAATAAAATGTAAAATTTTGTGTCATCGCCAATGCTAATATTGAATTTACAAAATAAAAATGTAAATTTTGTGTCAACGACGAATTTTAACTTTAATTTACAAAATAAATTGTAAATCTCATATCAACGACCAATTCTAATTTTTAATTACAGAACAGATTGTAAATTTCATATCTACAACAAATTCTAATTTTTAATTTACAAAATAAACTGTAAATTTCATCTCAACACCACATTCTAATTTTTTATTTACAAAATAAATTGTAAATTTCATGTTATCAAAAATTCACAACATTCAAATAATCCAAGAGTTCTAGATCTAATAGTTCAAATCAACATAACATACAGGGTGATGTACATTTTGGCATATGACAAATCGGCGAGGCATAATTCAATAATATTAACAAATAATCTATTTTAATTATCCAATAATTTCAGATCTAGCGTTTAGATTCGCGGATCTAACATAATACAGTCATAAACAACTTAGATCCGTATTTCAATATCCCTACATAGCCAATCAGTAAATAATTTTTAATAACAAAGAATAAATAAATAATTAAATAAATTCTCACCGCTGTTGGTTCTGAGATGAATCGAGTTTGGTCCGATTTGGAGTTCGAATTCAAAACGGTTGCAGATATGAAACATTTTACATGCAAATTCAAATGAAAAATAAAAAAAACAGCTTTTAACAACTGTCACAGCCACGTTTATAAGCGTTACAAAATCTGAAGCTTTTACCTTTAGGAAAGTGCTCAAATCTTTGTTTTCAATTTGCCGGAGGTACGGTCGATGAAATGACGAACCGTTTGTTGGAGGTGGAAGAGCATGGAGAGACCTATGATCGGCCAGAAGGTGGGGGCACTCGGCGGTGGCGGTGGGGCCCAGGGGAGGCGCGAACGGCGGCTGTTTGCGGGGCTCTAGCGGCTTCGTCGAGGCACGGTTCGAGGTGATTCTTGTCGGAGAAGAAAGAGCTCGGGAAGAACTTCGAAACGGGTACTCACACGCTAAATTTCGTTGAAAAATGAGAGAGAAATCGAAGTTTGAAAATTCGGAGGCTATGGGTTCAGCGGTGAAAAATGCGGCTGGAGAAGAAGGAGAGAAAACACGACTTTGTAACACCCCACCTCCGTTAGGGTCACTCTCAAAGGGAATGCCCTAATTTCGGTGGAGGTTTATAAGTACAAGTCACAGATATACAAGACAGATACAAGAACACATATTTTTACTTAGGAAGAACAACAAACTTTTATTTCATAAAGTCAAATACGTGTTACAACAATATCCTTTCCAAAAACATAACATAACACTTTCATAATCTGTCTTGAGTACATTATTTAAAGAAGCATAAATAAAACATAGATAAACTGCAAAAGCCCCATAGTGGATTGTCCAAAGCCATAGTTCAAAACAGGAAAGTCCTAGCAATACATTTCTCTTCTTCAGACAGGATGCTAAGGTTGGTCAAGCTGCTGTGTTCCCTCCCTGAGGACCTGGGGGGGGGGGGAACGGAAGAAAGAAGACGAAAGAAAAGTAGAGTCAGACATAAAGCCTAAGTAAGTCTAGTACTATTTTGTCTATGAATAAAGAACTGGGTATGATAAGTATAAACAAGAAATGGGCATGCACTATAAACTTGGTTAAGTTGTCTAGGGTCGAATATACTATCGTACCCCATGTTAATCTCTGAACCCATATAAACTAGTTTCCAACTGGCACCCATAATCAGGGTGATGTGATCCATTCTATGATGATCGGCTCCTACTCGCATAGTTACATGTGTCTTACGGCCCCCGATGTCTGTAGTTACCTATGCTGGCCCCACTATGGGGTGTATCAAGTCCCATAGTGGCAACCCGACACAACCTTAGAGTGCACAGGTATGCTACTGGTGTCCAGTGCCTTATTTTTCTGCGCCGGAGTGTGTGCACGCCCGCACTCCGTTAGAACCTACACTGCTACACCACCGCCGTCGCTTTGACCTCTTACAATCAGTCCAGTAATCGTGCCCCACCCTGCCTAGTTTCAGGGTATCCTGATACACCTTTTAGGGTTACTGCTGAAAAGGGTCCCCCGTTACTAGGTTTTCTATCTCTAGCCAACATGCTAAGTTGGTTAAGTGTTTTCTAACCTAACCCCCACCAGTCCGTTTAGTTTAGCATGTTCCATTTTGATTAAGTCTTTAGTTCACTTAATCCTATCAATCCTGACTCAGCCTTAATTGTTTTATTAAGGCCCGGACCTCTCACATTAGACAGGTATTGTTGTGGCTGCCTGTTGCCGGTTGGTTCCGGGCAGTCTTACGCCACAACTCAGTCTAACCTCGTGTCCTTGCTGGGCTCCATGTTTAACCTCCCACATTGGATAGGTATTGTTGTGACCACTGGACGGCCGGGCGGTTCCGGGCAGGTTTACATCACAACTCAATCCAACCTCGGGTTAAACACATCGTATGTTCTACATTTACATATCTTGTCATTCTTCTTTATTTCTTATATGTAAATATTTGCGGCCCATTATTAAGTTAATGGTGTAAAGGTTACACCAATCATGGGCCCAACCCATTCTTGAATTTGGGCCCTTTTACATTAGTTTTCATTCATTAAATTAATTTAGCCCAACGTTATTTACCCCCGTTTTTACACGTCCGTTTGTATATATTGGGCTTAGCCTTTTAAAGCCCAATTTAGCCATGCGAATGGGGAGGCTTAAGGCGTGATTACATACACAAAGAGGGGAAGGTGAGCGCATGAACTTGCATATGACGTTGGAAATACATAATAGAAACTGGTGTACTTGCATGGTGGTAACATAGGTGACATGAATCAAAGCATGTGAACTTGTAATTGAGATATCATTATTGACCCATGAACCTATATTTTTACTTAGGCATAATGTCAAACGTAAGCATGGCATAAATATTTCTAGCATAAGCATGGCATAATGTCAAACATAAGCATGGCATAAATACTTCTAGCATAAACATGGCATAATATCAAACATAAGCATGGCATAGGTATAGTTAAATTTGTTCAGGGCATAAATATAAACAAGTCATGTTCATAAGGTTTCTACATGTTTACAAAGAGGATACTTTGTTACTAACACAAAAGCATAGTTCAACTTAATCGTGATTTAAGTCTAATCACATAACGATGTTATGCATAAATATTCCTAATCATGGTATTTGCTTTAAACTTGCAAAAAGGGATTTTTGAGTCTAACCTAGCCATGTCTCACATATGTCATCACATAATTCTTTTAAACAAGATAGGCTTAATCATGGATTTTCAATTATGCCAAATATCATTCATAGCCTAGCCATATTCATAAGTTTTGCAAAAGCATGACTTAATACATGGATTATGGTGTCAAAATTCCAACATAGTTTCATATGAACTATAACAACCAAACTTGTTTCAATTACTTGCAAAATGATTTATGCACACAAAAATATACATCATGATGGCATAATAACAAAGCCTCAGACTTGCATGAATTTCAATCAACTACATACATGTAGCTTCAACATAGGTCATATAGTTTGCGAATATTCCAAACGTATATTTGCATAGAACTACCGCATGTAGTTCTTTATAATATCCAAACGTATATAAGAACGCACAAATATGAATTTCATTGCCACAATTCAAGCATACAAATCAATACAGTTGTTTATTCATACCAAAGTAATACTCTACATACAATGGTTTCGGCGAATTCTCTAATTAAGAGATGTGATTCCTTTGTCGAATTGATTAGCTTTAGGTTGCTTGAATTGCTTTAGGCTTTAGAACTTTCTCCCTAATCCTCTCTCTAGTTGGCGGCTACTCTTAGTCGTTCCTCAGCAACATGGCGGCTATCTTCTTAATTTTGAATGAATAGATTAGGGTTTAGTCTAGGGTTGTTTATATAGAGGTTAGGAATTGATTAGGACCCTTGATGTTGCTAGGTTAGATCGTAGCCATTCATTCGATAGAGAGACCAATAAAAACTTGTCACCTAGCCCTAGTGACAAAGCAGACCACAGAAATTCGACCAAACACAGACCTGGCCAGCCAGGTTGACTGGGCTCGACCAGGTCGACACCCCTGTCGACAGGGCTGTCGACAGCCCTATCGACATGGGTAGCCCAGGTCGACAGCCCAGTCGACCTGGGTGGCCCAGGCGGGTGTTCTTCCACCCTGGCCCGTTGGGCCCCACTTCGGAATATTTAATTATTTAATTCTGTTTGAATTTTAAACTTAATTTAAAAACTTCCGAAGGCCATATCTTCTTCATACGGACTCCGTTTTTCGAAAACTCGGACTCTATTTCGCGTATTTTTCCGAGACGAACGTAATGGCGTATCCCGTTTCCCTTAGTTCTTTGATTTGAAATTAATTATACTTTAATTTGTTAATTTCACAGTTATAGAATTTTCGGGGTGTTACATTCTCCCCCACTTAAAAGGATTTCGTCCCGAAATCTTCAAGTTAGGAGGAATGTATATCCTAACATCCAATCATCCATCTACTCATCCATCAAACAGGAGCATCTATTGTCCTTAAAAGACTTCTAATGCTTCATGATCATATGCGAAGTGTGTGTGTGTACATGTACTTATCTAATGCAAAATCAGGCGGTCTACTGATTCAGTTGACCTCCTTAATGCGAATCGTGTAAGTGCCATGAATCCATTATGTATGCAAATTTTTCCTATTCATGATTCTACATGAGTGCACAACCATTCAATACAAATGCAACATCCACATGACAACACATTAAAGTTCAACCACATCCGAATGCAAACATATATGCATATGCAATATGAAGTGACTGAGCCGATCTAAAACCTAGATTGTGTGTGTATATGCAACCACGAGCAACCACTAGCAATCACTTGCAACCACTTGCAACCATCATCCATAACATGTTTCAACTACATGTTTCCATCCAAAAGGTTTCTACCTAAAAGATACGGTCGAGGAAGTATACCTAAAAAGATAGATAAAAGCGCAACTTAAGGAAAAAGAAAGATCAAGGATGTACCCTCGAACAGAAAAGGGTAGGCAGTACGTATTCTAGCTTCAGTTTCCCAAGTCGCGTCTCCCTCGGCGTCGCTCCACTGAACTTTGACGAGCTTGACTTCGCGGTTGCGTAGCCTCTTCACTTCCGTTCCTAAGATGCGGGTTGGAACTCTCCTTATGGTTGCTTCGCGTTCCACTTCGGCCTCTTCGAGGATATTTGGCTCTACCACTTCAGCAGTCTCATGTAGACATTTTCGGAGATGTGAAACGTGAAAAACGTTGTGGACTCCGGCCAACTTCTCGGGCAGCTCTAATCTATAGGCCATTTTCCCAATTTTCTCGATGATAGGGAATGGCCCTACGAATCTTGGCGCTAGCTTTCCGGTGGTTCCAAAACGAACAACGTTCCTTAGCGGTGATACCTTGAGAAAAACTCTGTCTCCAACCTCGAATTCAAGGTCGGTCCTTCTCTTGTCGGCATAGGACTTCTGTCTGCCTTGGGCCGTCTTCATCCTTCTTCGTATCAAGTCTACTTTCTCTGAAGTCTCTCGGATCATGTCTGGTCCAAGTATGAGCTTATCAGTAGACTCCCACCAACAAGTGGGCGATCGGCACGGTCTTCCATATAAAGCTTCGAAGGGCGCCATTCCGATGGTTGCTTGATAGCTGTTGTTGTAGGCAAATTCCACCAAAGGAAGGTGGTCTTCCCATGTCCCTCCGAAGTCAAGGACGCATAACCTTAAAAGGTCTTCCAAAACTCTATTCACTCTCTCTGTTTGGCCGTCGGTTTGGGGATGATAGGCTGTGCTCAAGCGTAACTGCGTTCCTACTGCTTCTTGCAGACTCCGCCAAAACTCGCTGGTGAAGATGGGGTCTCGGTCACTAACAATGCTAGATGGTATTCCATGGAGTCGAACGATTTCCCTAAGGTAAAGTGATGCTAGGGATGAGGCAGTTCTTTTACTTTTGACAGGTAAAAAGTGGGCGCTTTTAGTAAGCCTATCCACTATTACCCAAATGCTAGTGTTGCCTCTCCTAGACCTAGGCAGCCCATCGATGAAGTCCATTGAGATGCTATCCCACTTCCACTGTGGGACCTCTAGAGGATGTAGCAGTCCGCCAGGCTTTTTCTGTTCCGCTTTAACCTGTTGGCACACCATACACTTAGAAACGAACTCTGCCACGTCCTTTTTCATGCCGTTCCAAAAGAAAGTCCTTTTTATGTCTTTGTACATTTTATCTCCGCCTGGATGTATCGTCATCTTGGAGTGATGTGCTTCCTCGAGAACCTTCTTTACTAAATCTTTTGTCTGTGGGACGCATAGTCTTCCGTCTCGCCTTAGCAAACCCTTATCGTCGATAGAGTATCTGTTGAGGTGACTTGAAGTCTCACCCCTAATTAACCTATAAATTATTTCTACAAGCTGAGGGTCTTCGCGTTGTGCTGTCCCTACTGAATCCCATAAAGTTGGGCGCACTTCGAGAGATGCTAGCAAGCCCGGTACGAAATCGGAGGAGGGCCTAAAGTCGAAGCTGGCTATAAACTCTAGGCTTTGTCTTTCAACAAACAACGGGCTTAGGGTCAATTTCTTTCGGCTCAACGCGTCTGCAACTACGTTGCCTTTGCCCGGAGTGTAGGAGATTTCGAAATCGTACGAGGCAAGAAACTCCATCCACCTTTGTTGCCTCAAGTTAAGATCCTTCTGCGAGAAAAGATATTTCAACGATTTATGGTCAGTGTAAAGTTCGAACTTCTCACCTAGGAGATAGTGTCGCCAAGACTTGAGTGCAAAGACGATGGCGGCTAACTCAAGATCGTGGGTTGGGTAGTTCTTTTCGTGCACCTTCAACTGCCTCCCGCCATAAGCTACTACCCTTCCTTCTTGCATTAAGACGGCGCCTAGCCCTGTCCCACATGCATCCGTATAAACGGTGAACATCTTGCTTCCATCTGGCAGCGTCAAAACTGGGGCTGTTGTAAGAGCCCTTTTCAGTCGTTGGAAAGCAAATTCGCAATCCAAGTCCCAATTGAACACTAGATTCTTCTTAGTCAATTTCGTGAGCGGAGCTGAGATTTTCGCAAAATCCCTTATGAATTTTCGATAGAAACCTGCTAGTCCTAGAAAGCTTCGGACCTCAGTTGCATTCCTTGGTGTCTTCCAATCCTGTACCGCCACTACATTAGCAGGGTCCACTGCTAACCCTTGTTTGGATACTATGTGCCCAAGGAACCTCACCTCTTCTCTCCAAAAGTGGCATTTGGAGAATTTGGCTTTTAGTTGATGGATTCGCAAAGTTTCCATGATTGCCCTTAAGTGTTGAGCATGTTCCTCTTCACTCTTTGAGAAGATAAGGATATCATCTACGAAGACGACTACGAATTTGTTGAGGAAATCTCTAAATACCCTAGTCATCAGGTCCACGAAGTAAGCAGGTGCATTTGTCAAGCCGAAAGGCATGACAAGCCATTCAAAGAAGCCGTCTGGGGTTCTGAAAGCCGTTTTATCAATGCTATCTTCAGCCACCCTTAGCTGATGAAAACCGGTTGCTAAATCGAGTTGGGAGAAAACAGACGCTCCTACAAGCTGGTCAAATAAATCGTCAATTCTAGGGAGAGGATGCCTATTCTTTTTCGTTAGCTTGTTGAGCTCCCTATAGTCAACACATAGACGGAGTGAACCATCCGCCTTTGTAGCGAACACCACTGGAGCGCCCCATTCTGAAATGCTCCTCCTAATGAACCCCTTTTCTAGAAGCTCTTTAATCTGTTTACTGAGCTCTTTCCTTTCTCGTGGAGCCATATGTCTAACAGGCAACGCAACGGGCTTTGCATTATCTACAAGATATATGCGGAAGTCTATCTCCCGCTTCGGAGGCAAGCCCTTCACCTCTTCGAAGACATCCGGATATTCCCGGACCACTCTAACTGATTTCAAATTTTCAACAGAGGCATCTAGCGATTCAAGATAACTAAGCATAACCGCATACGAGGGATTACAAGAAATTTCCAAAGTATTACCGAGCTGGGTTAGGAGCCTAACAACCCTTTTCTCACAATCAAGGATGGCCCCATTACTGGATAGCCAATCCATACCCAAAATCAAACCATACCCCGAAAAGCCCAAAACAAAGGCACTACATTGAAATTCAACACTTAGGATAGAAATTTTCAAATCCAAACAGATCATAGACAAATGAGCTGGGCCCCCAATTGGGTTTGAAACAATTAAGGGGTCCTCTACCATACAAGTTTTTAGGTGCAGAGATTCTACTAAAGCAGACGAGATAAAGGAGTGTGATGCTCCAGAATCAAATAAAGTGCGAACGGGGTGATCATAAAGATAAACTACACTTTCTACAGAAGTGTTTGTACCTCGCTGTTGCAAAGGTGGCGCTTCTAGCACATGAACCTGTGCCCCTGAGGTGGATCCAGTGCCCTGCCCCTGCCCTCGTTTCTTTGGGCAGTCCTTAGCCCTGTGGCCTGTCTGACCGCATGAAAAGCACCCACCATTCTCCTTGGCCTTCTTTTTCCGGCAGTCCTTTACTAAGTGCCCCACTTTGCCACAGAAATTACACTTCCTCTTCTCCTTGTTGCCTTTTCCGCCTTTCTTAAAGTCTGTCTTCTTGGGCTGCAAACCCTCTTTCTTCCCTTGAGAGCTTTCTGCCTTCGTCTCCTTCTTGCCCTTATCCTCTTCATTCAGCAACGCCATTTGCACCAATCTTTCATACGTGGCTCCCATGGGTATATGGGTCATGGCCAAACTGTGTAATGGCTCATTTAACCCCTTGACGAAACGGAGAGCCTTCTTGTGCGGAGTGTTGACTAGGTCAAGCCCAAACCTAGCCAGCTCATCAAATTGATTCACATACTCTCTAACAGTCTTGTCTCCTTGCTTAAGAAATAAGAATTTCTCCAACTGCAAACTTCTTTCCGCATCTGAGAGAAATTTGGTCTCAAACCTTGCCCTAAAGTCCTCCCATGTCTCCACTGGTCTTTCAGCATTAGTGACTTCCCACCAGTAGGAAGCCTCGCCCTTCAATAGCCACACCGCCAGTTGTACTTTTTGTCTATCTTCTACCTCAAAGATGATGAATAGGTCTTCAGTTTCTTTCAACCAATTCCTAGCTGCTACGAAGGACTCAGTTCCATGGAAATCCCTTCCTCCCATGGCTTCAAAATCTTTACATATCTTAGCGAATGTGTTTCCCCGAGGTGGAGGTGGAGGAAAAGGTGCCGCTGCGGCTGGATGATTCCCTTCTGCTGGGGGAGGAGGAACGGTAGGACCCGGCTGAGTGGCCCTTGCTTCTAAGAATCGTCTAAACCAACCAGGTATGGGTACCCCTTCCGGCAAGTTAAGTTCTTGGGACATGCTGAAACAAAAAGGATAGATTCAAAACGAAGGATAAGAGATAGTACCTATGGCTTTGGGGAGTGGACTTTGCCTTTTTAAAAATAAAATAATATTTTTATCTTTTAAAAATGCTTCATTAAATTTCCTTCATTGAAAATAAATTTTCAAAAGTTTTTTATCTTATCTGGTAAACCTATGCTCTGATACCAAGTGTAACACCCCACCTCTGTTAGGGTCACTCTCAAAGGGAATGCCCTAATTTCGGTGGAGGTTTATAAGTACAAGTCACAGATATACAAGACAGATACAAGAACAAATATTTTTACTTAGGAAGAACAACAAACTTTTATTTCATAAAGTCAAATACGTGTTACAACAATATCCTTTCCAAAAACATAACATAACACTTTCATAATCTGTCTTGAGTACATTATTTAAAGAAGCATAAATAAAACATAGATAAACTGCAAAAGCCCCATAGTGGATTGTCCAAAGCCATAGTTCAAAACAGGAAAGTCCAAGCAATACATTTCTCTTCTTCAGACAGGATGCTAAGGTTGGTCAAGCTGCTGTGTTCCCTCCCTGAGGACCTGGGGGGGTGGGGGGGGGGGGGGAACGGAAGAAAGAAGACGAAAGAAAAGTAGAGTCAGACATAAAGCCTGAGTAAGTCTAGTACTATTTTGTCTATGAATAAAGAACTGGGTATGATAAGTATAAACAAGAAATGGGCATGCACTATAAACTTGGTTAAGTTGTCTAGGGTCGAATATACTATCGTACCCCATGTTAATCTCTGAACCCATATAAACTAGTTTCCAACTGGCACCCATAATCAGGGTGATGTGATCCATTCTATGATGATCAGCTCCTACTCGCATAGTTACATGTGTCTTACGGCCCCCGATGTCTGTAGTTACCTATGCTGGCCCCACTATGGGGTGTATCAAGTCCCATAGTGGCAACCCGACACAACCTTAGAGTGCACAGGTATGCTACTGGTGTCTAGTGCCTTATTTTTCTGCGCTGGAGTGTGTGCACGCCCGCACTCCGTTAGAACCTACACTGCTACACCACCGCCGTCGCTTTGACCTCTTACAATCAGCCCAGTAATCGTGCCCCACCCTGCCTAGTTTCAGGGTATCCTGATACACCTTTTAGGGTTACTGCTGAAAAGGGTCCCCCGTTACTAGGTTTTCTATCTCTAGCCAACATGCTAAGTTGGTTAAGTGTTTTCTAACCTAACCCCCACCAGTCCGTTTAGTTTAGCATGTTCCATTTTGATTAAGTCTTTAGTTCACTTAATCCTATCAATCCTGACTCAGCCTTAATTGTCTTATTAAGGCCCGGACCTCTCACATTAGACAGGTATTGTTGTGGCTGCCTGTTGCCGGTTGGTTCCGGGCAGTCTTACGCTACAACTCAGTCTAACCTCGGGTCCTTGCTGGGCTCCATGTTTAACCTCCCACATTGGATAGGTATTGTTGTGACCACTGGACAGCCGGGCGGTTCCGGGCAGGTTTACATCACAACTCAATCCAACCTCGGGTTAAACACATCGTATGTTCTACATTTACATATCTTGTCATTCTTCTTTATTTCTTATATGTAAATATTTGCGGCCCATTATTAAGTTAATGGTGTAAAGGTTACACCAATCATGGGCCCAACCCATTCTTGAATTTGGGCCCTTTTACTTTAGTTTTCATTCATTAAATTAATTTAGCCCAACGTTATTTACCCCCGTTTTTACACGTCCGTTTGTATATATTGGGCTTAGCCTTTTAAAGCCCAATTTAGCCATGCGAATGGGGAGGCTTAAGGCGTGATTACATACACAAAGAGGGGAAGGTGAGCGCATGAACTTGCATATGACGTTGGAAATACATAATAGAAACTGGTGTACTTGCATGGTGGTAACATAGGTGACATGAATCAAAGCATGTGAACTTGTAATTGAGATATCATTATTGACCCATGAACCTATATTTTTACTTAGGCATAATGTCAAACGTAAGCATGGCATAAATATTTCTAGCATAAGCATGGCATAATGTCAAACATAAGCATGGCATAAATACTTCTAGCATAAACATGGCATAATATCAAACATAAGCAAGGCATAGGTATAGTTAAATTTGTTCATGGCATAAATATAAACAAGTCATGTTCATAAGGTTTCTACATGTTTACAAAGAGGATACTTTGTTACTAACACAAAAGCATAGTTCAACTTAATCATGATTTAAGTCTAATCACATAACGATGTTATGCATAAATATTCCTAATCATGGTATTTTCTTTAAACTTGCAAAAAGGGATTTTTGAGTCTTACCTAGCCATGTCTCACATATGTCATCACATAATTCTTTTAAACAAGATAGGCTTAATCATGGATTTTCAATTATGCCAAATATCATTCATAGCCTAGCCATATTCATAAGTTTTGCAAAAGCATGACTTAATACATGGATTATGGTGTCAAAATTCCAACATAGTTTCATATGAACTATAACAACCAAACTTGTTTCAATTACTTGCAAAATGATTTATGCACACAAAAATATACATCATGATGGCATAATAACAAAGCCTCAGACTTGCATGAATTTCAATCAACTACATACATGTAGCTTCAACATAGGTCATATAGTTTGCGAATATTCCAAACGTATATTTGCATAGAACTACCGCATGTAGTTCTTTATAATATCCAAACGTATATAAGAACGCACAAATATGAATTTCATTGCCACAATTCAAGCATACAAATCAATACAGTTGTTTATTCATACCAAAGTAATACTCTACTTACAATGGTTGCGGCGAATTCTCTAATTAAGAGATGTGATTCCTTTGTCGAATTGATTAGCTTTAGGTTGCTTGAATTGCTTTAGGCTTTAGAACTTTCTCCCTAATCCTCTCTCTAGTTGGCGGCTACTCTTAGTCGTTCCTCAGCAACATGGCGGCTATCTTCTTAATTTTGAATGAATAGATTAGGGTTTAGTCTAGGGTTGTTTATATAGAGGTTAGGAATTGATTAGGACCCTTGATGTTGCTAGGTTAGATCGTAGCCATTCATTCGATAGAGAGACCAATAAAAACTTGCCACCTAGCCCTAGTGACAAAGCAGACCACAGAAATTCGACCAAACACAGACCTGGCCAGCCAGGTTGACTGGGCTCGACCAGGTCGACACCCCTGTCGACAGGGCTATCGACAGCCCTGTCGACATGGGTAGCCCAGGTCGACAGCCCAGTCGACCTGGGTGGCCCAGGCGGGTGTTCTTCCACCCTGGCCCGTTGGGCCCCACTTCGGAATATTTAATTATTTAATTCTGTTTGAATTTTAAACTTAATTTAAAAACTTCCGAAGGCCATATCTTCTTCATACGGACTCCGTTTTTCAAAAACTCGGACTCTATTTCGCGTATTTTTCCGAGACGAACGTAATGGCGTATCCCGTTTCCCTTAGTTCTTTGATTTGAAATTAATTATACTTTAATTTGTTAATTTCACAGTTATAGAATTTTTGGGGTGTTACAGACTTTGTTTATATAATATTATATTAGGGTAATTTAATTATTATTTTAATTGGCCCACTTAAGCCCGTTTTGGTCCGAACTCCGATTCAGGACTACTTACTGTCGTTCTTAAGGTTTTGACACCTTCTAAACGCAATAGGCTATGTCCCGGGGTCTAATTCCGAGGTCTATTATGAGTTTTGGAATAATTACATTATTTTATTAATATTTTAATGTATAGCGTACGTGAAAATTCACCGAGGTCACAAATTAACTTCCAAAATTCTCGAAAAATATATTTAGCTATGTTTTGATGCTGTGGACCTATGAAAATTAATTTTGTTCGATTCTGAGCTCGAATGAATTTTTAATGAATTTTTAAATTAAAAAATTTGCCCGTTTACACAAAATATCAATTATAATTATATTTTAATTCTAAAAATTACCGAAAAATCAATTTTAGCTTTGTTTTGATAATACGAATCCAACAAAATTTATTTCGTCGAATTCTGAGACTTTTTGAAAAATGACTATTTTTAAGGCCAGTATATTTAATATTAAAAATATATTTTTAAACAAATAATTTTCGAAACTCAAAATATATAAGTGTTTAGTGTTTTTCAATGCAGAAACATCATTTCGAACTCAATGGAAGTGGTTTCGAGTCGAAATTCCTTTATATGCAAAAAGTAGCATTTTTGACCTATGCAAATTACCCAGCGACCTTTCTAAAATTTGAATTGGCCATAACTTTTGATTTCCGCTATGAAATTTCGATTTTTCGGATTCATTGGAAAGATATTTTTAAATAGATTCTAATATTTTTGGTTTCACTAAAATCCGTTAAATTTTGCGTCCTGTACGGTCAGTCAAAGTTTAAGTTTGACTTTTCAAACTACCATGCTATTTCTAACTCTTTAAATAATTAAAATTAAATTATTCATTCTAACTTCGATTTGAATCAAATTTGTGATCATTCTTATTTAAAATAGATTATTTTAAATATCAAAACTCATTAAAATCACTTAAAATAAATTTTAAATTGGCCCCAAAATTCAGGGTTGTTACAAAATCCTAGATGACATTGGCATAGAAGGATCTGGATACTATTCTGAGGATGACTCAGAAGATCCCAATGACCATGATTCTCAATAATGGGATACCCGACAGCAAGTACGGATCCTAGCACTACAAAGTTACCCTTCGCTTGAATGCGTGGTAAAAATTATATGTCCCATGGTTCACTGCTTGAAAAGCTTAGTTAACATTTGCAATGCCTATTTGTCGTCAACCGCATCATATGACCTTGGTCAAGAGACGGGAGGTCGAGATCAAAGTAAATACGAATAAACCATTAGCTCTCTACTTCTTCCTTTCATTTTGACAGAACGTATGAACATTACTTGAAGCCTCACAAGCAATACTTTCATGTTCGAGCTTATCTAATCAAGGTCCAGACAGACCAGCTCCAACGGAATTCAGAGCCTACATTGCACCCTAGTGCCTATTGCTAAATATCCCAACCGAAGATGGAGTGGAAATTGTATATGGTGGCCAACTTATTGGAGAAGGTGACTATTTGGTTGGATGGAATACGCTACGCAACAGAGATGGCATGAAACCCGAAGATGCTTCCCCTCCAGAAGAAATGGAGTGTGGAGGAGGTGTTAATATTGTGAATAAAGGGAGCATTGCAAAAGGAATTGCCCAACGATCTGCCCGAAGATATAGATCCCATAGAGGATGAAGATTCAGGATGCAGGAGTGCGACATCTAACGTAGCAACTGCCCAAAGTTGGAAAAGCTTGCTTAAAGCTCATTCATTGTTTCGACAAAACTCCGCCACTATTGACATTCACCTGATTATGATACACATTGATTAGATACTACGACAGGTCCTACAGCAACCTGAGGATTTTGGAAGACAGCTCGAATGGAACATAGAGCTGAACTAGTTTGATCTTAATTTCATCCTAAAGAAGTCCATACGAGGACAAGCATTAGCCAACTTCATCGCTAAATGTACCACTCCCGAAGAGGATGTGGCAGATGTAGAAGATGCACCTGGAAGATGTAATCAGACGGTGCAAAGAATGATTGACTGTCCGAGCCGATGTCTTATTAATAACCCCAAAAGGACGGTCAATTTACTATGCCTTACGGTTGAAATTCTTCGCTACTAACAATGGCTCCGAAGACGACACCCTGATTATCGAATTGAAACTCGCTAAGGAGTTGGGAATGGTGGCATTGAACATATTTTCGGACTTTCACATTGTTGTTCGCCAGGCTCGAGAGGAATTCCAGATGAAGCAACCACCACTCGCAGCTTACCTAGAACCGGAAGAAGGGTTGTTGGATGTATTAGAACGTTACAGCATATCTCATGTCCTACGAGCAGAAGATCAGAAGGAGGATAATCTGACCAAGTTAGAAGGGTCCGACCATCAAGAAAAGATAGAGATTATCCCCATCAAGACACTATGAAATACAACCATTGATCAGATGGAAGTTGATCCAACGTGGGAGACCGAACCCGGAAGAGAGTCATGGTTAACTCCATGATAAACTTCTTACAGCACAGAATGCATCTAACAAAGTGAAGTGAAAGGCATGCAATCGTTCTTTATGCCTCGAGATATCATATGCAATTCGAAATTGCCTATTTTTCTTGGAAGGTTGTCCCAAAACAAGCACCAACGAGTGCAATTGCCGAATTCACCGCCCTGAATGATTCGACCAAATGACCAATCAGCCACCCATTAGATGGGAGATGTACATGAATGAAACTTCTGGTGAACGGCGTTCTGAAGTTAGAAAATGAAGACTCATACTTCCACTCTTTTCATCGATTATCTGCCAAGTGACTCACTCCCCTAAGGCTGGGGCCAACTACAAATTTGAGCATAAATTGCCCGAGATTACATCATCTAATTCAGAGCTGATATATCAAGAATTTGCGTGGCTAATTGACTTAGTCTTGCCTGAAAGTTAGCGAGTTGAAGATCTAGAATGCTTATGCATGAATGTTGGTTGATTGTCGGCACACCAACCCTTGTCCCCGATATGGGATCGACGATATATCAGCAAATTTATGTGATATGATTATCCCACCAGCAGTAATATCCTATTTCCTAGCATGGAAAGTGCAAAAATTTCTATAAGCATGAATCCATTGTTCTCATGCTAATTTACAACCTAACACCAATGCAAAGATGTGATACCATTAGCAATCCAGTCTTGACTTCCTGACACTCTATCCTTAACCTCAGCATGGGGGCAAAAAGGCGATTTGAAGGAGATGTGATTTCATCACTCGCTTACAGTACCTACCTAACCGCCTTTTCCATCTCAAAACCCGGAACAAGGTTCTATTTATTCTCGGGACTGCCACTTCACGATGGTTTCGAAAGATATCCTTCATCAGCTAAAAGGTTTTGGCAGCCCTTCACTGGTAGAGCCATAATAATGCAGAATTAACCAGAAAAGAGCATGCAATTCCATTTCTGCTCCGAATGATATTCATTCCTTCAACAGGATTATTCTTTAACCATGACACTTATATTTGCATGCTTTATAAGTTATTGATGTAATTAACTTATATGAATTAATATGTGGATGGTGTAGGTTCCCCGGATTTGATACCGATCAAACTTCTAACATCTGCATCGGGAATTATGGAACAAAACCATAGCGAGCTCGACTGAAATGCTCGTTTATAAAGCCACCCCCTCTGTTTGAGGAAAGATGTATAGCTCGAGGTGGATCCGAGATGTCAAGCTACTCCTTGGCCCACACGTGGCAGACCTCGAAATAATTGCGCATTGACTTTAGTATTTCAAATATGGAATCCGATTCTAGATGGAAGCAGTTCGACTGTCTACATGGCTCGATCCTATGCTCGACGTCACCAGATTATATGAATTCAAATAAAGGAGGCAGCACTGCCCCTTGATATGCTCACTTTTCAATAATGCAATTTACTTTTATATGCTTCCTAGATTATTGACATGACTAACTCATGCGATATGAATAATGCAGGTACCCGAAGTTTGGTGCCAACCAATCCTCCCATAGATCGATCGGAGGAACCCAAAGCCTTGGCAAGCATTTTACGATAAACTCTAATCCTTAGAGCATGGATAGGAGCATAAATCTTGGATGTGTGTTATGGGTGCGCCATAATTAAAGACCACTCGATCCGTTACTCTAACTCTCAAGATTCGAGAGAGAGTATAAAGGACGATAAGATGACGTCCACCAATCTAACTCTCAAGATCTGAGAGAGAGTATGAAGGACGCGAAGATGACGTCCGAAAGGCGTGAAGGTGCACCATGATAAAACCACCTTGCCAAGACTCTAACCCGCTGAAGGATCGGGAGAGTATAAAGGTGCTAGAGACTTAGCGCCCCCAAGAACTCCTATCCTGCTGAAAGATCGGGGAGTAGACTGAAAGCTGAGCTCGAACTCTAACCTTGGCGACTGCCAGGAGAGTATAAAGGTGTCTAAGATTAAGCGCTGAAAAAGAGCTCTTACCTCGCTGAAGGATCGGGGGGCGACTGAACAGCTGAGCTCGAACTCTAACCTTGGCGACCGCTAGGAGAGTATAAAGGCGTCTATGATTAAGCGCTGAGAAGTATGCTGGAGACTCAGCACCCCCAGAATCTCCACCCTGCTGAAGGATCGGGAGAGTATAAAGGCGCTAGAGACTTAGCGCCCCCAAGAACTCCTAACCTACTGAAGGATTGGGGAGCAGACTGAAATCTGAGTTCAAACTCCAGAGAGAGTATAAAGGCATAGATTAAAATGCCAATCAAGGTCTCTTACCCCACCGGAGCATTGGGGGCCAGACCGAAAGCTGAGCCCGGATCCTCCATGTCCGGGAATGGGGGCAAAACAATTAAGGCCCTAATCAATCCTCAACAAAGTCCTGGCCAGACACTAAGTCAATGATTGGTTGGGGGCGTACCTGTATACACATACCACTTGAGTGCACTTTCATCTATAATCGCATTGACTACTTATAACGCTTCATGAAAACTTTGCCCATTTGCATTTCAAATGTTTAAACGCGTAACTAATTATGGAATATTCGCAGGTACATAGTGGTGCAAAATAAATGAAATTTAATTTACTAAATGCAGATTTACAAAGGGTAACTGGTCAGGAACGCGAAGACCGAAATCGCAGCAACGTCGGCTGGCCAGTGGAAAAGAAACTAAGGGGCGCATCCAGAAGGATGGGACTGATGCCCAATGATAAGATTCCTAAGTGAATTAAGGCAGTATCCCAAAAGTGGCCTTGAGAGTGAATCATTTAATGACATAGCATGCAACTTAATACTCATGGCTAGGAAGGACCCAGCGAAGCCTTGGGATTCTTGGATTTCTACTTGGCCTTAATACGATCCGATTCGATTGTGACAATCAGAATTTTATGAATTGAATATTTCTCGGGCTATCCAGAACACACCTTCCTTCATCTAAATTCGAAAAGGATGTGATCCGACCTCCACCTGTCCTACGCCGTTACCCCGGATAGGGGGCATGACTATTAAAATCACTCACAAATGGCATAGTTTATTTTCTTGTACTTAACATATTTTGTGATCTTGACAGGCCGTTTTAGGACCATGAAGCGGATGCAGCGAGAATGTCCACTTGCTAGTCCTAACCTATTTCCAAACTGGAAAGTTCAGATGAGACTGGACATATCCCATGCAACGATTAGGTGTGACACAGCCACCCTGTCTCCGACCTTTCCCTTGATGCAGGGGGAAAGTGACAACACTCGGGACTATCAAAGTCTGACCTTTTGCCGTCTGATGCTGATCCTCGGAATCTGGATAAGAGACAAGTGATTAGCATGGGCGACGTACCAACAAACCGAATTTCATCCAACTCTGACTCATGATGCGAAGAGGAAGTATGAAAGATTTGGATTCGAAGTCTACTACTCAGACCAAACCCCTGAGGATGGGGGCACGGAATACGAGCCTCAAGTAGCGTAGTTCAACTACTCGATGCCTATATTAAGAATTAAATGACAAAAGCTTGATTGACTGCTATTGCTCATGTGGATCCAAGAAGCCCGAAGCCGACCTTCACCTATTTCAAGACTTCACGCTGATGACATCAACTCTGAATCGGAAGGTCGAGTAACAATCATCCATTCGCTGGAAATGATAAAATCGAAGTTCAAACAGTGACGAACTTGGCACAGTTAGATAGCCACCATCAACTCGGGATGAACATGAACCAATCAACAGGCGTGCGAAATGCGGCTTCGATTTAGAACATCATGGATGGAAACATGGACAATTGAACAGCTACCTGGAACATCCTAGATGAGAATGCAAGAATTGTAACAAACTCAGGTTATGTATGACCAACTTTAGCTCCAACTCGAATGGATATTTGAGCGATATTCCATACTCAGCTCCAAGCAAGAACGCAATAATTCGAAGAACAGGAATCCAGTCGGGTCAAATGACTCGAACCACTACACGGGGGCAATATCGAAGCGGAAGTAAGAAATCAACAAATACCCCCTTTGTAACCTCAGATTCAATGCTGGGGGCACCAGTCATAATATTAACGATATGCAGCAATTCTTTGATGGCAACCTGCTCGCCAATTTGATTCAGCGCCTCTTGAGAAGCGGCACTTCTCAAGATGATATGGATAACGACAGTCAGCCCTTACACGTGGGACGTCAGGATCACCTGTTAGAGCTGCTTAGAAGCGTTGATGAATTCAACCCTGAGGTGGACATACTTCTATGACAAGGAGGTGTTAATGTCGAGATAGAAAATCTCGATGCTTTTATGATAAAGGATGGAGCACCATCCGACTCCCGAACTGATAAGGATAAAGAAAAAACCTTGGAAATGAATGATTAGAATCTGCAGTTCTAAAGAGAATCTATATCACCTATCAGGCCTACGATATTGTTTGTCAAGCTCAATTGAACCGATCATGACAAAGAGATTCAACAAGACTATGAAGACCATTTTGGATTATCTTGAAGTATGAACAGAGGGGCTCGACTAATCCGCTTACATCTTTGACGAGCCTATTTATCCCTGTGATTGATCCGATAAGAGTGCTAATGTTAGCTAACACCAAATGAGTAAATTCCCGCCTTCTGACTAACCGGGATGGATGATATCAAAGAAAATGTGATTTTACCATTCGCATGTACAACTCAAACTCTTGTTGACTCAAGAAGAGCACAGGACAACTTGGGTCAACTAGAATTGCTGAACATGCAACTCAGCTACGGCCTGAATCAACTGTAGAGAGTATAAGAGCTTAAAGACTGTATGCCCCATTAACTTAGCTCAACCCCATTGATGCTGGGGCATGAGTACTGACTTTGCTTATTCTCCGAGAGCACTAGGAGCACAAGTGTCGATTCATAGACTAACCTTGAAGATAATCCCGGCATGGAACGGATTCAAAGCATGTACGTCATGCCTCCGGAGTACGACCTTACTCATCTTCCCTGACCAAGCGAGCAAGCTTGTTGATCAGATGCTAACTTAAAGACTCAAACAACACTGGATGGAAGGTGTGACAAACCTATCTATTACCTTATGATGGAAATGATCATATAGGCACTGGTGCACATGATTTTAACAACATCCCTTATTGACTACTTCATATGTGATTATTGGATAACGAAGTGATCCAGAGCTATTATGGATTTCTTTGACCACGATCCAGATATCAAGCTAGTGCAAACTTGAGTATAAATGAAAAATACATATGTTGATTCTAATGTGCTCGGTCCCGGCGATCCAGATATCGACTCTCAAAGCTCGAGGATTCTTGAATTACCCAATGATTTGGATGGCTACTTCGTACATTGACCCATATGTATAAGAAAATCTGGCCCGACGATGCACTCGACTTGCGAAAAATGATAAAATTGTCTAGCAACGACCTGTGCGTGTAGAATCGTGCTCGAGAGCCAACGATTTAGCATGACTTTTGACGAATAAATTTGACCTTTTGATTTGACAAGGTTTAGATAGGTACTTGATCATCTCGAATGCTCCTTCCATAGAACTTGGCCTGACTAGCTCCCAGGGAAGCATTGCAACAATTTGATAAAGCCTCCCCAAGGATAATTGACGTTCCGGAGGGACTAAGCTCAACACATTCAAAGCACATCTCATCTGCGATAAGATGCACTTTGGGGGGGGGGGGCAAAATGTTAGCCTGCTTTGTGACCAGGCTACCCAAAGCAAAGGATTTGAGTATGAGCATGCATTGATCATCAATCATTTGGATGAAGTGGCAGAATATGGAAAAACCCGGATTTTGGCACTTTGGAAGATCGGTCCGTGACCACTCCCCAAGGTCGGATCGCGGACATATATGCTAACCGATTCGGATCGTGATCATGTACGCTAACCGATTCGGATCGTGACCATGTACGCTAAACGATTCGGATCGTGACCATCACCATCGCGACCATCACCAGCTCACCACCCCGGCTCATGAACCATGACGACGAACCGCGACCAGGACCTGCTAATACACATATAGATTTTGACCTATTCTCAAGGCTATGACCGCTCCTACTTTCCTGGATCGGGTGCCATGTGTCCTACCACGACCTGGTCACCAAATGGGCTTTCCTACAGCTATAAATACACCTCCAGAGGGCATTTTCAAAGGACCTATTGGCATCTCAACATCCATGGCAGCCATGGCCGACACTAATCCATGAACAATCACAATCTTCCTCAATAAAATCAATGAATTCAGAGGGAATTATTCATTGAATTCGAGTGAGAGAGAGGCAATACTCGTTGTAATTTTAATCCATGAATGAAATGAGAAAATATGAAGTGGACGTAGGCTCGTTAACGCCAAACCACTATAAAAATCTCATTGTCTCGCTTTTTCTATATTTTTCAGTTATTTCTTCATATCCTATGCTCAAAATACGACGATTTGGGTGTTAGGACCATTTATTGGTCTAACAGATATTATGTACTTGACTTTGGTTTACGGTTTTTGATGATGTAACCAAACATATTTACGTTCTGCTGCAATAAATAAAGTTCCAAATTTTCAAGTACTGCTTTATATATGTCTTGTTGTGTTTTTCTGTTTTATATTCACTTAAAACGATCCATGGGAGTTAATGCATTCCCTTTGCGAGTGACATTAATTAATGTGGAGGTGTTACAACAATTTTGAAGTATTAAGAGAAGTAGAGGTAGTTTAAGCATAGTAGGGGTAGATCGACAAGTGTGAAAGATGATGAATCATTTGGATTGGATGCTACAAAAAACAACCCTGCACAGACGATAAAAATTAGGGGTTATTGTTGGATTTAAGGGCTATATAGAGAATTAGGGGTAGGATTAAAAAGAAGGACTGTTTTGAATTATTAAGAGAAGTATGCGTAGTTTAAGCATTGTAGGGGTAGATCGACAAATATGAAAGATGTTGAATAATTTATATTGGGTGCTACAAAAACCAACCCTTCACCGTAGTTAAAATGTTGGGGTAATTGTTGGAAGTAAGGGCTATTTAGAGAATTAGGGGTATTATTAAAAATAAGGGTTGTTTTGAAGTATAAAGAGAAGTAGGTGTAGTTTAAGCATAGTAGGGGTAGATCGACAAATATGAATGATGATGAATCGTTTGAATTGGGTGCTACAAAACCCAATCCTTTCCATTACTTCAAAAATAGGAGTAATTGTCGGAAGGAAGGGTTATTTAGAGAATCAGGGGTAGGATTAAAAAGAAGAGTTGTTTTGAAGTATTAAGAGAAGTAGGGGTAGTTTAGGTATAGTAGGGGTAGATCGACAAATATGAAAGATGATGAATCGTTTGGATTGTCTACTGTAAAACCCAACCCTTCACAGTTATTAAAAAATAGGGGTAATTATGGGAAGTAAGGGATATTTAGACAATTAGGGGTAGAATTAAAAAGAAGGCCTGTTTTGAAGTGTAAAGAGGAGTAGGTGTAGTTTAAGCATAATAGGGGTAGATCGACAAATATGAAAGATGATGAATCATTTGGATTGGGTGGTGCAAAAACCAACCCTTCACAATAGGTAAAAAATAGGGGAAATTGTTGGAAGTAAGGGATATTTGGAGAATTAGGGGTAGGATTAAAAAGAATAGTTGTTTTGAAGTATTAAGAGAAGTAGGGGTAGTTTAAGCATAGTAGGGGTAGATCGACAAATATGAAAGATGATGAATCGTTTGGATTGGGTGCTCTAAAAACCAACCCTTCACAGTAGTAAAAAGGTATGAGTAATTTTTCGAAGTAGGGGCTATTTAGAGAATTTGGGGTAGGATTAAAAAGAAGTACTGTTTTGAAGAATTAAGAAAAGTAGGGGTAGTTTAAGCATAGTAGGGGTAGATCGACAAATATGAAAGATTATGAATCGTTTTGATTGGGTGCTGCAAAAACCAACCATACACAGTAGTAAAAAGAAAGGCGTAATTTTTGGGAGGGCTATTTAGAGAATTAGGGGTAGGATTAAAAAGAAGGGTTGTTAGTATTAAGAGAAGTAGGGGTCGTTTAAGCATAATAGGGGAAGATCAACAAATATGAAATATTATGAATCATTTGGACTGGGGTCTGCAAAAACCAACCCTTCACAGCACTAAAAAGACATGCGCAATTGTTGGAAGTAAGGTCTATTTAGAGAAATTGGGGTAGGATTAAAAAGAAGGACTGTTTTGATGTGTTGGGAGAAGTAGGGTTAGTTTAAGCATAGTAGGGGTAGATCGACAAATATGAAAGATTACAAATCTTTTAGATTGGATGCTGCAAAAACCAACCCTTTACAGAAGTAAAAAAATAGGGGTAATTACTGGAAGTAAGGGCTATTCAGAGAATTAGTAGTAGAATTAAAAAAAAGGGTTGTTTCGAAGTATTAAGAGAAATAGGGATAGTTTAAGCATAGTAGGGGTTGATCGACAAATATGAAAGGTGATGAATCATTTAGATTGGGTGCTGCAAAAGACAACCCTTCACAGTAGTTGAAAAATAGGGATGATTGTTGGAATTAAGTGCTATTTAGGGGATTACGGGTTGGATCAAAAAGAAGGACTGTTTGAAGTATTAAGAGAAGTAGGGGTAGTTAAAAGAAGAAGGGGTATTTTAAGCATAGTAGGGGTAAATCGAGAAGTACGAAAGATGATGAATCAATTAGATTGGTTGCGGCAAAAGCCAACCCTTCACGTTTGCTAAATAATATGGGTAATTGTTGAAAGTAAGGGCTATTTAGAGAATTAGGTATAAGATTTACAAGAAGGGCTGTTTTGAAGTATTAAGAGAAGTAGGGGTAGTTTAAGCATAATAGGTGTAAATCGACCAATATTAAAGATAATAAATCATTTGGATTGTGCGCTGCAAAAATAAACCCTTCACGGTAATTAAAAAATAGGGGTAACTGTTGGAAGTAGGGGATATTTAGAGAATTAGCGGTAGGATTAAAAAGAAGGATTGTTTTAATGTATTAAGAGAAGTAGAAGTAGTTTAAGCATAGTAGGGGTAGATCGACAAATATGAAAGACGATGAATCATTTGGGTTGGGTGTTGCAAAAACCAACCCTTCATAGAAGTTAAAAAATAGGGGTAATTTTTGGATTTACAGGTTATATAGAGAATTAGGGGTAGGATTAAAAAGAAGGGCTGTTTTTAATTATTAATAGAAGTATGGGTAGTTTAAACATGGTAGGGGTAGATCGACAAGTATGAAAGATGATGAATCGTTAGGTTGGGTACAACAAAAATCAACCCTTCCAAGTAGTTAAAAAATAGGGGTAATTGTTGGAACTAAGGGATATTTAGAGAAATAGGGGTAGGATTAAAAAGAAGGTCTGTTTTGAAGTATAAAGAGAAGTAGGTGCAGTTTAAGCATAGTAGGGGCAGATCGACAAATATAAATGATGATGAATCGTTTGGATTGGGTGCTACAAAAACCAATCCTTCACATTAGTTAAAAAATAGGGGTAATTTTTGGAAGGATGGGCTATTCAGAGAATTAGGGGTAGGATTAAAAAGAAGAGATGTTTTGAAGTATTAAGAGAAGTAGGGGTAGTTTAGGCATAGTAGGGGTACATCGACAAATATGAAAGATGATGAATCATTTGGATTGGATGCTGCAAAACCCAACCCTTCATAGTAGGTTAAAAATAGGGGTAATTGTTGGAAATAAGGGTTATTTAGAGAATTAGGGGTAGGATTAAAAAGAAGGGTTGTTTCTAAGCACTAAAAGAAGTAGGGGTTGTTTAAGCATAGTAGGGGTAGACTGACAAATATGAAAGATGATGAATCATTTGGATTTGGTGCTGCAAAAACCAACCCTTCACAGTAGTTAAGAAATAGGTGTAATTGTTGGAAGTAAGGGCTATTCAGAGAATTAGGGGTAGGATTAAAAAGAACAACTGTTTTAAAATATTAAGAGAAGTAGCGGTAGTTTAAGCATAATAGGGTAGATCGACAAATATAAAAGATGATGAATCATTTTGATTGGGTGCTGCAAATACCAACCCCTCACAGTAGTTAAAAAATAGGGTTAATTGTTTGAAGTAATGGTTATTTAGAGAATTAGGGGTAGGATTAAACAAAAGGGCTGCAAATACCAACCCTTCACAGTAGTTAAAAAATAGGGGTAATTGTTGGAAGTATGGGCTATATAGAGAATTAGGGATCGGATTAAGAAGAAGGGCTATTTTGAAGTATTAAGAGAAGTAGGAGTAGTTTAAGCATAGTAGGAGTAGATCGACAAATATTAAAGTTGATAAATCATTTGGATTGTGTACTGCAAAAACCAACCCTTCATGGTAATTAAAAAATAGGGGTAATTATTGGAAGTAAGGGCTATGTAGAGAATAATGGAGTAGGAATAAAAAGAAGGATTGTTTTGAATTATTAAGAGAAGCAGCGGTAGTTTAAGCATGGTAGGGGTAGATCGACAAATATGAAAGATGATGAATCATTTAGATTGGGTGCTGCAAAAACTAACCCTTCACAGTAGTTAGAAAATAGGGTTAATTATTAGAAGTAAGGCCTATTTGAAGAATTAGGGGTAGGATTAAAAAGAATAGTTGTTTTGAAGTAAGCGCTATTTAGAGAAGTAGGGATAGGATTAAAAAGAAGGACTGTTTTGATGTATTAAAGGAAGTAGGGGTAGATCGACATATTTGAAAGATGATGAATCATTTGGATTGGGTGCTGCAAAAACCAACCCTTCACAGTAGTTAAAAAATAGGGGTTACTGTTGGAAGTAAGGGCTATTTAGCGAATTCGGTGTAGTATTAAAAAGAAGGGCTGTTTTGAAGTATAAAGAGAAGCAGGTGCAGTTTAAGCAAAGTAGGGGTGGATCGACAAATATGAATGACAATGAATCGCTTCGATTGGGTGCTTTAAAAAACTAATCCTTCACATTAGTTAAAAAATAGGGGTAATTGTTGGAAGGAAGGGCTATTTAAAGAATTAGGGGTAGGATTAAAAAGAATATTTCTTACGAAGTACTAAGAGAAGTAGGGGTAGTTTAATCATAGTAGGGGTAGATCAACAAATATGAAAGATGATGAATCACTTAAATTGGGTGCTGCAAAAACCAACCCTTCACAGTAGTTAAAAAAATAGTGGTCAATGTTAGAAGTAAAGGCTATTTAGAGAACTAGGGGTAGGATTAAGTAGAATAGCTGTTTCGAAGTATTAAGGGAAGTAGGGGTAGTTTAAGCATAGTAGAGGTAGATCGACAAATATGAAAGCTGATGAATCATTTGGATTAGGTGCTGCAAGAACCAACCCTTCACAGTACTAAAAAGATAAGCGTAATTGTTGGAAGTAAGGGCTATGTATTAAGAGAAGTAGGGTAGATCAACAAATATGAAAGATTGTGAATCGTTTGGATTGGTTGCTGTAAAAACCAACCCTTCACAGTAGTAATAAGATAGGCGTAATTGTTGGTAGTAAGGGCTATTTAGAGAATTAGTGGTAGGATTAAAAAGTTGGGGTGTTTTGATGTATTAAGAAATGTAGGGGTAGTTTAAGCATAGTAGGGGCAAAAACCAACTATGAAAGAGAATGAATCATTTGGATTGGGTGATGCAAAAACCAACCCTTCACAGAAGTTAAAAAATAGAGGTAATTGTTGGAAGCAAGGGCTATTTAGTGAATTAGGGGTAGGATTAAAAAGAATAATTATTTTGATGTAATAAGAGAAGTAGGGGTAGATCGACAAATATCGAAGATGATGAATCGTTTCGATTGGGTGCTGCAAAAACCAACCCTTCACAGTAGTTAAAAAATAGGGGTAATTGTTGGAAGCAATGGCTATTTAGATAATTAGGGGTAGGATTAAACAAAAGGGCTGTTTTGAAGTATTAAGAGAAGTAGGAGTAGTTTAAGCATAGTAGGGCTAGGTCGACAAATATTAAAAATTATGAATCGTTTGGATTGGGTGGTCCAAAAACAAACCCTTGATAGTAGTAAAAAGATAGGCGTAACTGTTGGAAGTAACGGCTATTTAGAGAATTAGGGGTAGGACTAAAAAGAAGGACAATTTTGAAGTACCAATAGACGTGGTGGTAGTTTTAAGCATAGTAGGGGTAGATCGACAAATATGAAAGGTTATGTATCGTTTGGATTGGCTGGTGCAAAAACCAACCCTTCATAGTAGTAAAAAGATAGGCGTAATTGTTGGAAGTAAGGGCTATGTAGAGAACTAGGGGTAGGATTAAAAAGAAGGACTGTTTTGATGTACTGAGAGGAGTAGGGGTAGATCGACAAATATGAAAGATTATGAATCGTTTGGATTGTTTACTGCAAAAACCAACCCTTCACAGTAGTAAAAGGATAGGCGTAATTGTTGCTAGTAAGGGCTATTTAGAGAATTATGGGAAGGATTAAAAAGAATGGTTGTTTTGATGTATTAAGAGAAGTAGTGGTAGTTTAAGCGTAGTAGGGGTAGATCGACAAATATGAAAGATGATGAATCGTGTGGATTGGGTGCTGCAAAAACCAACCCTTCACAGTAGTTAAAAAATAGGGGTTAATGTTGGAAGTAATGACTATTTAGCGAATTTGGGGTTGTATTAAAAAGAAGGGCTGTTTTGAAGTATAAAGAGAAGCAGGGGCCGTTTAAGCAAAGTAGGGGTGGATCGACGAATATGATTGACGATGAATCGTTTCAATTGCATTCTTCAAAAAACCAATCCTTCACATTAGTTAAAAAATAGGGGTAACTGTTGGAAGGAAGGGCTATTTAGAGAATTAGGGGTAGGATTAAAAAGAAGGACTATTTTGAAGTACCAATAGAAGTGGTGGTAGATTTAAGCATAGTAGTGGTAGATCGACAAATATGAAAGATTATGTATCGTTTGGATTGGCTGCTGCAAAAACCAACCGTTCATAGTAGTAAAAAGATAGGCGTAATTGTTGGAAGTAAGGGCTATTGAGAGAACAAGGGGTAGGATTAAAAAGAAGGACTGTTTTGATGTATTAAGAGGAGTAGGGGTAGATCGACAAATATGAAAGATTATGAATCGTTTGGATTGTTTACTGCAAAAACCAACCCTTAACAGTAGTAAAAAGATAGGCATAATTGTTGCTAGTAAGGGCTATTTAGAGAATTAGGGGAAGGATTAAAAAGAAGGGTTGTTTTGATGTATTAAGAGAAGTAGTGGTAGTTTAAGCGTAGTAGGGGTAGATCGACAAATATGAAAGATGATGAATCGTTTGGATTGGGTGCTGCAAAAACCAACCCTTCACAATAGATAAAAAATAGAGGTTAATGTTGGAAGTAATGGCTATTTAGCGAATTCGGGGTAGTATTAAAAAGAAGGGCTGTTTTGAAGTATAAAGAGAAGCAGGTGCCGTTTAAGCAAAGTAGGGGTGGATCGACGAATATGAATGACGATGAATCGTTTCAATTGGGTGCTTCAAAAAACCAATCCTTCACATTAGTTAAAAAATAGGGGTAATTGTTGGAAGGAAGGGCTATTTAGAGAATTAGGGGTAGGATTAAAAAGAATAGTTCTTACGAAGTACTAAGAGAAGTAGGGGTAGTTTAAACATAGTAGGGGTAGATCAACAAAAATGAAAGATGATGAATCACTTGAATTGGGTGCTGCAAAAACCAACCCTTCAAAGTAGTTAAAAAATAGGGGTAAATGTTAGAAGTAAAGGCTATTTAGAGAACTAGGGGTAGGATTAAGAAGAATAGCTGTTTCGAAGTATTAAGGGAAGTAGGTGTAGTTTCAGCATAGTAGGGGTAGATTGACAAATATGAAAGATGATGAATCGTTTGGATTGGGTGCTGCAAGAACCAACCCTTCATAGTACTAAAAAGATAAGCGTAATTGTTGGAAGTAAGGGCTATTTAGAGAATTAGGGGTAGGATTAAAATGAGGGATTGTTTTGATGTATTAAGAGAAGTAGGGCAGATCAACAAATATGAAAGATTGTGAATCGTTTGAATTGGTTGCTGCAAAAACCAACCCTTCACAGTAGTAAAAAGATAGGCGTAATTGTTGGTAGTAAGGGCTATTTAGAGAATTAGGGGTAGGATTAAAAAGTTGGGGTGTTTTGATGTATTAAGAAAAGTAGGGGTAGTTTAAGCATAGTAGGGGCAAAAACCAACTATGAAAGAGAATGAATCATTTGGATTGGGTGATGCAAAAACCAACACTTTACAGAAGTTAAAAAATAAAGGTAATTGTTGGAAGCAAGGGCTATTTAGTGAATTAGGGGTAGGATTAAAAAGAATAATTGTTTTGATGTAATAAGAGAAGTAGGGGTAGATCGACAAATATGAAAGATGATGAATCATTTAGATTGGGTGCTGCAAAAACCAACCCTTCACAGTAGTTAAAAAATAGGGGTAATTGTTGGAAGTAATGGCTATTTAGATAATTACGGGTAGGATTAAACAAAAGGGCTGTTTTGAAGTATAAAGAGAAGTAGGAGTGGTTTAAGCATAGTAGGGGTAGGTCGACAAATATGAAAAATTATGAATCGTTTGGATTGGGTGCTGCAAAAACCAACCCTTCACAGTAGTAAAACGATAGGCGTAATTGTTGGAAGTAACGGCTATTTAGAGAATTAGGTGTAGGATTAAAAAGAAGGACTATTTTGAAGTATCAATAGAAGTGGGGGTAGTTTTAAGCATAGTAGGGGTAGATCGACAAATATGAAAGATTATGTATCGTTTGGATTGGCTGCTGCAAAAACCAACCCTTCACAGTAGTAAAAAGATTGGTGTAATTGTTGGAAGTAAGGGCTATTTAGAGAATTAGGGGTAGGATTAAAAATAAGGACTGTTTTGATGTATTAGGAGGAGTAGGGGTAGATCGACAAATATGAAAGATTATGAATCGTTTGGATTGTTTACTGCAAAAATCATACCTTCACAGTAGTAAAAAAATAGGCGTAATTGTTGCTAGTAAGGGCTATTTAGAGAATTAGGGGAAGGATTAAAAAGAAGGGTTGTTTTGTTGTATTAAGAGAAGTAGTGGTAGTTTAAGCGTAGTAGGGGTAGATCGACAAATATGAAAGATGATGAATCGTTTGGATTGGGTGCTGCCAAAACCAACCCTTTAAAGTAGTTAAAAAATTGGGTTAATTGTTGGAAGTAATGGATATTTAGATAATTAGGGGTAGGATTAAACAGAAGAGCTGTTTTGAAGTATTAAGAGAAGTAGTATTAGTTTAAGCATAGTAGGGTTAGATCGACAAATATGAAAGATTATGAATTGTTTAGATTGGATCGACAAATATGAAAGATGATGAATCATTTGGATTGGGTGCTGCAAAAACCAACCTATCACAGAAGTTAAAAAATAGGGGAAATTGTTGGAAGTAAGGGCTATTTAGAGAATTAGGGGTAGGATTAAAAAGATTGGTGGTTTTGATGTATTATGATCTGAGATGAACAGGGGCTCAATGGCGATGTTGGTGCGCTTCCCCTACCTGGCGCACCAAAGTGTTGACATCAAAAGTTGGTTACTAGTGACGATCAACCCCCAATCGTGCGATCAACACACGAGTAAAGATTAAAAAAATACAATAAAAGTAAAAAAGAACGGGGAGCACACACAGAATTTTTATAGTGGTTCGGCAAAGACAATGCCTACATCCACTGTATATATTATTTCTCTTTTGTAATAACAAATATAATGCTTTTTTTGTCAAGAGAAGAGAAAGAAGATGACTATTTTCCTTTCATATTTTTGTGAGCGATTGAGGGAAGCAAACTCCAGAGGGTTGCAATGAAGTTTTTTGAGAAGTCAGGAAAAGAGTTCCAGAGTCAGGAGTTGTTTCCAAAGGTTCGTCCATTTCCTCTTTAAGCAGAGAGGTATTTATAGGTGGAGAATTCAGCTTGGGCTACTACGATAAGCTCCGTCCATTCCGGGAAAGCCTGGACACGTGGAATCCATCTGTTGGCCTGAGGAGCGGCTAGAAGACTAATTCCAATATTCATAAATAGTATCCTCGAAAGTTCTGGCTAACGTGGCATCCACGGAGAGGTTTGTCAAAAGTAGAGCTTTGTCCACATATGGTTTGACCGCCTTTACTGCCTTGAAAGTCAGGATATTTGGAAGATTGTCTCCGTAGAAGACTTCCATGCGGGCCCGAGATAATCGGTCGACGCGCTCTGTTTGGGAATGAGATACTCGGTCGATAGGAGAGCTATTCTTATGGAACGAGTAGCCAATCTGACTTGGCTGGACTTGCGCCGACATGTGACTTCTTTGGACTGTGTTTCTGTTGGGCTTCCTCAAGCGCGGCTTATATATGTTTGCGCGTTTGAGCTTTGGTCTGCTCGTTGAGACTCTTGCCAAAAAAGAGGGTTAACAACGTGTAAAACCCTATGTCCATTAATTTCACTCCCAAAGGGAATGCATTAACTTTCATGGAGTGTTATTATTGTATAGAACAGAATATAACAAGACATATACATATATTGGTACTTGAAAAAATTAAAACAACTTTTATTGCAGCGGAGAAATAATTTGATCACAACAACATCATAAACCAGCAATAAAACCAAGTACACTTAATATCCGTCTTGACAATTTGTTTTCTAAGTACATAAAGTAAAAACCATAACCCCAACGTAAGTAGTCATAAAAGAAATGAGCTGAACTTTACTTTCAGCAATCCAAGCACTTCCAAAAGAGAGAGAAAGAGATCCAAATCAAACTCCACTAGCACTAGTCCCACCCTGAGAACCTGGGGGGGTGGGAGGGAAGGAAAAAAAGAGGCAAAAACAAAGGGGGTCAGACATAAAGTCTAGCGAGTCCAATAACTTTAACAATATAATTATTAAAGTAATTAGGATAAGGCATAAACTGGTAAAATAAGGAATGACTGTGAAACAATTGGGCATGACAAGCAAACAAGAGAAGTAAACTGGCATTAATCGCGCTCCTAATCACTGTAGGATAATTACTATACTGCACCATTACTAGTCACCCAAAAAGTTGATCCCGCCTACAGAACATAATAATATTAATGGTAGTTTCGTGTACCCCTAGGTGTCTTCAAAGGTGCCGCCTGCCCCTATCTCCACTAGTTGTACCGACTACCCCCGTGCGATCGGATCCCTAACTCGTAGATACCCGTGTTGGTCCCACAGTAGGGTGTATCACTCCCCAAAGCGGCAACCGGATACCACTAAAGATGCACGACTTATATCTACACGATGCAACAACGTCTTATCTACCAGCCCGGGCCCACGCACGCACATGACTCCGTTGGACTTGCGTTGCCACTACTAACCCGTTTTGACCTCTTAAAATCAAACCCAGCAAGCGTGTCCTATCCTCGATCTATCTTCAGCACACAAAGATACTAAATGGGTTACTAGTTTGAAAAGGGTCCCCATACTTGACACAAGCCTTCCACCTACGCTTGGTCCCCATGAGAATTTCCCACTTAACCCCTTCTTATTCATGTCTTCTTACATGTTCTAATTTGGTTAAGTGTTTCTATTTGTATTTCACATGCCACCCATGTCACTCACTTAACCCCATGTCCCACTACATGTTTATCTTGGTTAAGTGTTAATTAATTCATTATAACCGTAACCTTGTAAGTCCTCCCACATTAGACTACCATTTGCGGTTGCTGATTTGCCGGGCGTGTCCGGGTAGTCTTATACCGCAAACGAGCCTAACCTCGTGTCTTTACAATTGTTACGTATTTAATTTATGCCTTTGACCTCTCACATTAGACTACCGTTTGTGGTTGCCGGATTTGCCGGGCGGGTCTGGGCAGTCTTATACCACAAACGATTCTAACCACGTGTCTTAGGCATTCATTATTACACATAATTATTTCACCCCAATATGAATTGATTATCCCTATTCAAATTTCCAAATTAAACTATGTCCATAATTATCACCTAAATTGTGTTTATGTCCATAGTTTCAGGTATATAAATTATACCAATTTATGTCTCAATTTAAATATATACCTTTAAAGCCATTTTATGCCAATTCACAAAAGGTATATTTAATATTTTCCCAATGTCCCTACTCCGTTCGTACGTGTAATATGAAATATGTTAGACTCGCAAATATTCTAACAAATAAAAAGGAAAAGAAACATCACAACTTGCATAACACATAAAAAGGAAAAGAAACATCACAACTTGCATAACACATAAAATAGATCTAACTTGCGAATAAGAATTATAACATAAGTTTACATAGTTAATAACTTGCATAAGCAATGGACATATAGAACATAAATTTTCATAAAATATGTACTTCCATGGATCTAAATATAGATCTAAACATGAAATTGTGAACTTGCATATATGAATATGGGTTTCACCTACACTTGGATATGTGAATATGGTTTTCACCTAAACTTGCATATGTGAATATTGTTTTTCACCTAAACTTGCATATGTGAATATGGTTTTCATCTAAACTTGCATATGAATTTAAACATGCAAACTCTGTTTTACATATGAACTCACGTATATACATATTTGCCTGATTCACATATAAACTTGTGTATAACTCGCATACAGACTTGCATATGATTCACATACAAACTAGCATATAATTTACATCCCAACTTGCATACAAACTGATGTCATAACATGAATCAAGTTAAACATATGTGATTGGACATATGAAATAGATCTACAAACATAAGTTAACAAAATTGTTATATGTTCATAAACCGACGATAATAAAATTAAGCAATGTCACATGATTCAACAGGCATGTTCTCATAATCCAAATTATAACTCATCATAATTAATTTATTAATTATTTTGTGAAAGAAATTGTACTCACAAAGACGATTAGAGAAGAGAATAATTCATTCGTCGTTTGTCGTTTGACTTAGAATCTTGACTTGCAATTCCTAAGCTTTAAGAAGAAGTTGCAATTCCTAAGCTTTAAGAAGAAGGAGAACTATTCCAGCAGCAGCATGGAGGCCAAGAGATTAATTTAGTTTTGCTTTAGAGCTTGAGTCTATGCATGCTTATATAGAAGTTTAGATCAATATAAGTCGTTAGATTATCATGGGAGCAATCAGAACCATTCAGACCTGCCACTTAAGCCCTAGTGACTCAGCCACAAGTCAGAAGTCATCACAATGCAGATCTGCCCGAGGGAGTAGGTCGACCCCCAGGACGACCCCTAGGTCAACCCCCAGGTCGACCTGTATAGGGGAGGTGACCCCCTGGTCGACCTGGCCTGGGGCGGGAAATTTCTAGCCCAGCCCGCTTCTTTGTTTCAATTTCAATTTTGAATTTTTAATTCAAGTTGTTTTAATTTATTTAAATTTCTAAAACTTCTGAAGGCTATAACTTCCTCATGCGAAGTCCGATTTACGAAAACTTGGACTCTATTCCAAGCAGAATTCCAAGACGAACGCAATTGCTTAACCCATTTAACTTAATTCCTCTCTTAAAAATTAAGTGTTCTTAATTTTCTTAATTTTAATATTTAAAATTATGGGGTGTTACAATAAATGCCTAAGACACGAGGTTAGACTCATTTGTGGTATAAGAATGCCCGAACCCGCCCGGCAAATCCAGCAACCACAAACGATTGTCTAATGTGAGGGGTCAAAGGCATAAATTAAATTCGTAATAAATGTCTAAGACACGAGGTTAGACTCGTTTGTGGTATAAGACTGCTCGGACCCGCCCAACATATCCAGCAACCACAAACGGTAATCTAGTGTTAGAGGTCGTAGTCATAACTAAAAAAATGCTTAGACACGAGGTTAAGTCTGGCTTGTGGTGGAAGTCTGCCCGGAACCGCCCGACATATCCTGCGGCCACAAGCAATCGACTTAATGTGAGAGGTCTATGCACTAATAATTAATTAATGCTGATCAAAGACGAATATGAATGACAAACAGAAGTTTGGTTGAGTTCAGTAATTCTCCGAATACAATTCTGATGTTGATTTCGGTATTCGGGGTTGATACTTAGGAAGTTATTCTCTTAACCAATGCATTTGCGAACTAAGATGTATTAATCATAAATTAAGTAAAACATGTTATACGATATATATATATACATATATATATACGGTATGTACAACATGATAAGTGGATAGGGTTAAGACCAGCTTAACCAATAATCTGATAAGTGGATAGGGTTAAGACCAGCTTAACCAATAATCTGATAAGTAGGTAGGGTTAAGAACAGCTTAACCAATAATATATAAGTGGATAGGGTTAAGACCAGCTTAACCAATAATCTAATAAGTAGGTCGGGTTAAGAACAACTTAACCAATAATATATATTAATTTGATAAGTGGGCAGGGTTAAGACCAGCTTAACCAAGAATATATCAGTGGATAGGGTTAAGACAAACTTAACCAATAATACATATTTATCTGATAAGTGGATACTGTTAAGACCAACTTAGCCAATAATATATAAGTGGATAGGGTTAGGACCAACTTAACCAATAATATAAAAGTGGATATGGTTAAGACTAGGTTGACCAATAATATATATTGATCTGATAAACGGATAGGGTTAAGACAATCTTAACCAATAAAACATGTTGATTTGATAAGTGGGTAACTTGGATGACATGTGGGATATAATTATGAACACTTAACCAAGTTGAAACATGTAAGAAGACACGAATAAGAGGGGGTTAAGTGGGAAATCCTAGTGGGGACCAAGCATAGGTGGAAAGCTTGTCTCAAGTGTGGGGACCCTTTTCAACCATTAACCCATTTAGTATCTAAGTGAGCTCGATCTAGATCAAGGACGGGACACGCTTACTGGGCTCGATTGTAAGAGGTCATAACAGGTTAGCGGTGGCAAGCAAGTCCAAAGGGGTCATGTGCGTGTGCGGGCCTGGGCTGGTAGGTAAGACGTTTTTGCATCGTGCAGGTATAAGCCGTGCATCTTTAGTGGTATCGAGTTGCCACTTTGGGGAGTGATACACCCCACTGTGGGATGAGCACGGTTATCCACGAGTTAGGGAGCCGATCGAATGGGGAAGGTAGTGGGTACGACTAGCGGAGATAGGAGCAGGCAGCACCTATGAAAACAACTAGGAGTACAACTACCATATTATGAATAAATGTTGTAATTAGAATGGGTACTGTAGTGGGTACAACTAATGGAGATAGGAGCAGGCGGCACCTATGAAGACAGCTAGGGGTACACCAAACTACCATTATTATTATTTTGTTCAGTAGGCGGGATCAACTTTTAGGGTGACTAGTATTAGTGTAGTATAGTAATTATCCTATAGTGATTATGAATGCAATTAACGTTATCTTATTCCTCTTGTTGGTTTTGTCATGTCCATTTGTTTCACAATCATTCCTTGTTTTACCAGTTTATGCCTTATCCTAATTACTTTAATAATTATACTGTTAAAGTTATTGGACTCGCCAGACTTTATGTCTGACCCCCTTTGTTTTCACCGCTTTTCTTACTTTCCCCCCTAGGTTCTCAGGCTGGGAATAGTGCTAGTGCGGCTTGATCTCTCTCTTTTGGAAGTGCTTGGATTGTTGAAAGTAAAGTTCAGCTTATCTCTTTTATGGCTACTTATGTTGGGGTTATGCTTTTTACTTTATGTACATAGAAAACAATTTGTCAAGATGGATATTAAGTGTACTTGGTTTGATTGTTGGTTTTTGATGTTGTTGTAACTAAACTATTTCTCCGCTGTAAATAAAAGTTGTTTTAAATTTTTCATGTACCAATATATGTATCTATCTTGTTATATTCCGTTCTATACACCAATAATACTTCACACCCCTTGAGAGTGACATTAATGGACGTGGGGTGTTATAGCTGTTTTGAAGAATCAAGATAATTTGGGATAGTTTAAGTATAGTATGGGTAGATCGACAAATACGAAAGATGATGAATCTTTTGGATTAGGTGCAGCAAAAACCAATCCTTCAGGGCAGTACAGAGATAGGGGTAATTGTTAGAAGTAAGGGTTGTCTACAGAATTAGGGGTAGGATTAAAAGAAAGACCTTTTTTAAGTATTAAGAGAAGTAGGGGTATATTAAGCATAATAGGGGAAGATCGAAAAATATGAAAGACGATGAATCATTTGGGTTGGGTGCTACAAAAACCAACCCTTCACAGTAGTTAGAAAATAGGGGTAATTGTCGGAAGTACTGGCTATTTAGAGAATTAGGGGTACGATTAAAAAGTAGGGTAGTTTTGAAGTATTAAGAGAAGTAGGGGTAGTTTAAGCATAGTAGGGGTAGATCGACAAATATAAAAGATGGTGAATCATTTGGTTTGGGTACTTCAAAAACCAACCCTTCACATTAGTAAAAAGATAGGGGTAATTGTTGGAAATAAGGGCTATTTAGAGAATTAGGCGTAGGATTTAAAAGAAAGACTGTTTTGAAATATTAAGAGAAGTAGGAGTAGTTTAAGCATAGTAGGGGTAGATCGACAAATATGAAAGATGATGAAACATTTGGATTGGGTGCTGTAAAAACAAACCCCTCACAGTAGTTAAAAAAACAGGGTTAATTGTTGGAAGTAAGGGCTATTTAGATAATTAGGGGTACGATTAAATAGAAGGGTTGTTTTGAAGTATTAAGAGAAGTACGGGTAGTTTAAGCATAGGTGGGGTAGATCGATAAATATGAAAGATGATGAATCATTTGGATTGGGTGCTGCAAAAACCAACCGTTCACAGTAGTAAAAAGATAGGGGTAATTGTAAGAAGTAAAGGCTATTTATAGAATTAGGGGTAGGATTTAAAAGAGGGACTGTTTTGAAGTAGTAAGCGAAGTATGGGTAGTTTAAGCATTGTTGGGGTAAACTGACAATTATGAAAGATGATGAACCATTTGGATTGTGTGCTGCAAAAACCAACCCTTCATAGAAATTAAAAAATAGGGGTAATTGTTGGAAGTAAGGGCTATTTAGAGAATTAGGGGTAGGATTAAAAAGAAGGGTTGTATTGAAGTATTAGGACAAGTAAGGGTAGTTTAAGCATATTAGGGGTAGATCGACAAATATGAAAGATGATGAAGTGTTTGGCTTGGATGTTGCGTAAACCAACCCTTCATAGTAGTACAAAAATTGGGGTAATTGTTGTACATAATGGCTAATTAGAGAATTAGGGGTACGATAAAAAAGATGTGTTGTTTTGAAGTATTAAGAGAAGTAGGGGTAGTTTAAGCATAGTAGGGGTAGATCGACAAATACAAAAGATGATGAATCTTTTTGACTAGGTGCTGCAAAAACCAATCCTTCACAGTAGTATAAAGATAGGGGTAATTGTTGGAAGTAAGTGCTATCTACAGAATTAGGGGTAGGATTAAAAAAAAGACTGTTTTTAAATATTAAGAGAAGTAGGGGTTGATTAAGCACAGTAGGGGTTGATCAACAAATATGAAAGGTGATGAATCATTTGGATTGGGTGCTACAAAAACCAACCCTTCACAAAAGATAACAAATAGGGGTAATTGTTGGAAGTAAGGGCTAATTAGAGAATTAGGGGTAGGATTAAAAAGAAGGGTTGTTTTGAAGTATTAATAGAAGTAGGGGTAGTTTAATCATAGTAGGGGTAGATCGACAAATATGAAAGATTATGAATCGCTTGGATTGGGTGCTGCAAAAACCAATCCTTCACAATAATAAAAAACAGGGGTAATTGTTGAAAAGAAGGGCTATTTAAAGAATCAGGGGTAAGAATAAAAAGAAGGGTTGTTTTGAAGTAGTAAGAGAAGTAGGGATAGATTAAGCATAGTAGGGGTAGACTGACAAATATAAAAGATGATGAATCGTTTGGATTGGGTGCTACAAAAACCAACCCTTCAAAGTAGTAAAAAGATAGGGGAAATTGTTGGAAGTAATGGCTATTTAGAGAATTAAGGATAGGATTAAAAAGAACAACTGTTTTGAAGTATTAAGATAAGTAGGGGTAGTTTATGCATAGTAGGGGTAGATTGACAAACATGAAAGATGATGAATCGTATGGATTGGGTGCTGAAAAAACCAACCCTCTCACAGTAGTTAAAAAATAGGGGTAATTGTTGGAAGTAAGGATTATTTAGAAAATTAGGGGTATGATTAAAAAGAAGGGTTGTTTTGGAGTATTAAGAGAAGTAGGGTAGTTTAAGCATTATAGGGGCAGATCGAAAAATATGAAAGATAGTGAATCGTTTGGATTAGGTGCTACAAAAATCAACCCTTCACAGTAGTTAAAAAATAGTGGTAATTGTTGGAAGTAAGGGATATTTAGAGAATTAGTGGTACGATTAAAAAGAATGTTGTTTTGAAGTATTATGAGAAGTAAAGGTAGTTTAAGCATAGGAAGGGTGGATCGACAAATATGAAAGACGATGAAACATTTGGATTGGGTGCTGCAAAAACCAACCCTTCACAGTAGTAAAAAGATAGGGGTAATTGGTGGAAGTAATGGATATTTAGAGAATTAGGGGTAGTTTAAGCATAGGAGGGTAATTGTTGGAAGTAAAAACCAAACCCTACTATGCTTAAACTACCCCTACTTCTCTTAGTACTTCAAAACAACCCTTCTTTTTAATCATATCCCTAATTCTCTAAATATCCCTTACTTCCAACAATAACCCCAAACTTTTAACTACTGTGAAGTGTTGGTTTTTTTTTGCACCCAATCCAAATGATTCATCATCTTTCATATTTGTCGATCTACCCCTACTATGGTTAAACTACCCCGACTTCTCTTAATACTTCAAAACATTCCTTCTTTTTAATCCAACCCCTAATTCTCTAAACAGCCCTTACTTCCAACAATTACCCCTATTCTTTAACTATTGTGAAGGTTTGGTTTTTGCAGCACCCAACCCAAACGATTCATCATCTTTCATATTTTTCGATCTAACCCTACTTTGCTTAATCTACAGCTACTTCTCTTAATACTTCCAATCAATGAGGAAGTTGTATGTAATTTCTTTTCTCGAAACACATGTATCCCTCTGAATTAGCTTCAGGTAGAGCTTTCGTTTGGCTAAAACAGACTTACGGTTTGAAAGTTACGCTCGTTTCCTTGAACGCCCGCAGAATCAGAAATGTTTGGACTTCGGCATTGGTTGGACTCCGGTTCTTATCGGATGGCCCAGATCAGATCAGAAAGGGGGACCTGATCCACCTTCAGCCGCACAGAAGTGCACGCTACTTTTGAATGAAATCACTAGCTCGGTACGGATGGAGATGTAGGAACCCGACGCGATCCGCTTTCTCCTTACTGCCATGAAGAGCACGTCACCTTCGGATTAAAGGCACCGGTTCAAATCGGATGTAGGACCCAATCCAACCCATCTGGGATGAAATATTCTACGGAACACACTCGAGTTTGTCATATTCTTATGGCCTGGTTTACTCCTACTTTCACGGATCGGACCACACATGGCATTAAACAAACAAAACAAGACTTCCTCCACTTACCAACTCCGTCTTAACAACACATTGGATTCGTGACACATGTCATTCATCCGGGAGAATCTCTACGTCTATATATACACGGAATCGGGAACTTCTAAAGGATCTTTGGTCATTCTAACTTTCGGCCTCCATTGAAGAGAACACATGGACATTATGCTTCTTTCGTATTAATCTAACACGAGGATTTCGTGCATAAAACCACTCTCTCTTCCCCGCTTCTTAATTAAAACACAAGGATGTTGTATGTAAATGATTCCTACGGGTTGTAGGAACACATTGTGTTGACGGCAAAAAATGTCGAAAACACCAAAGATTCCTTTTAATAGGAATTGTAGTTATGGTCATAGGACTAAGTAAGAGAAAGAGGTAAATAACAAGAGAGATTTAAAGTGGTTCGGCCGGGTGGGGCCTACGTCCACTTTGAAGAGGTGTTGGAATATTATTAATGAACAAGGATTACAAGGATGAGACTATCTTTAGATATCTCATTACAGTCATTTTGCTTGATGGTGTCATATTTACAATATATTAAGTAAATAGGGAAAATTGTGGCTTAGTCCTTCTTCTTTTTCAAAGAGGAGATTCCATTAAAGAAGGTCTAGGAAGGCTCCAAGGTCATAAAGTCCATCACTTTTGAAGTGGGAGGCCATGGACTATTTATAGGAGTGGGAGTAGGGAGGATTAGGCGGCAGTAGGTAGGAATGGGGCCTACTGCCATCCCAGCCTAGAATTTCGTACCCCGGCATGGGTGCGAAATTTCTCGCCCATTGGGTGCAAAATTCCACCCCCCGGCTGGGTGTGAAGCTCCTGCGAGGGGCGCGAGGGTCCCACTTTTTGACGTGTGAGGCTTGAGTTTCATTCGAGGCCCGAGGCCTTGGTTCGGGGTTGGTTCTTGGATGCTATGAGGATACGAGTAGAGCAGTCGCCTCATGGTCCTGCTTCCTTTATTCCTAAGTGCCACTTTTTGGCCTCAGCTCCACGCGATTCGTTGAATTAAGCGTGTCCGATGCACTCTTGGGAATCTGGCTAAAAAGCGAGTTAATATTTGTCCCCCAAAGTATGTCTTGTCTCGGACATAATGTGCTTTGTGTTGGTGGATGAATAGCTAAGCTGTTGTTTCTCCTTGTCGAAAAAATGGAAAATAAGCATTAGTTATTGAGCTCATCCTCTTAGGGGTGCGTATGAGCCATTGTAGGAAGATGCGTCGTACACAAACTGCTAGGCATCCACTACTTTGTCACCTCCGTGGATGCACGGGAGTTGGTACCCACATGCATGGAGTGCGTAGATGAGAGAGCGTGGCGCGGTGTTGCAAACTCGGAAGTGTGATAATTTTTATTTTTTTGGTGGGGTCTAAAGTTCTTGAAACCCAAGGGGTTCAACACTTCGAAACCAAGGGTTGAAATTTCGAGCCGTGGCTTCGAAATTTCGAAATCATGGGGGATCGAAATTTCAAACCCATATGGCTTGAAATTTCTAACCCGTGGGTTCGAAATTTCAAACCCAATGGGCTCAAAATTTCGAGCCCAGGGTGGAATGTGAAGGGCCATTTTTTTTCTTTTATAAATAGGGACTCTCCCCCTCATTTTATTCCTTCTAATTTTTCTCTCCCTGAGCGCCATTGCCGAAAGCCTCGAACCCACGAATTCGAACACAGGAATTTCGAACCTGAACTAGGTAGGGTCGAGGATCAAGAGAGCAAGGAGGTCGTAGGAAGCTGAGGGGCCATGGTCGGAGACCTCGAAACTTGAGCCCGACCGGGTTCAAGGTCCTGGAACCTCGTAGTTTGGAAATTTCGAACCCATCCGGTTCGACTCCTCGAACCCTCTAGGGTTCGAGTTTTCGAGACCCGCTGGGATCGTGTTTTCGAACCCATCGGGTTTGAAGTCTCGAACCCTCTGGATTTGAAATTACGGACCCTGTGAAGATCAAGATCTCGAACCCTGTGGGTTCGAACTCCCGAACCTCGTGGGTTCGAACTTTCAAGCCCAGGGGCTTGAATTTACGAACCCATGTGGGTTCGGATTTTCGGACTTTTCTGGGTTTGAATCTTCAGCCATTGATGGTTCCTGACCTTTGAGTTGTCGGGATTCTCGGTCTCTCGTTCCATTGGACTTTGACTTCCGAATATCTGTCTCTGAGTCAGTTTACTTATCGTTGATGCATATGTCGTTAGCCGCGCGCGTGGGCTGTATAATTATTCACATAGGGTAGAGCATAAAATCGGACTGGGACTTGAACTGTTTTGAATTGTTATGAACTTTTCTTCATATAGCTTATACTTGCATTGCACCGTATGCACATGTTAGTTAGCACCAAAATGAGGGGTACAGGTCACTATACTGCTTGTACTAACACTGATGTGTTGAACTATAGCTAAAGATGCATACAAGAACAAAAATTGGAAAGACAACGGAAGCCGAGGCTTCCCAGCCCTTGTCTCACACATTTGACCCTGCCCCTAGAGGTAACCCGTCCGACAGTGAGCTTGAAACCACCAAAGGATTGACTCCTTCTCATACGACCAGCTCGTTAGAGGCATCTGAGTCCGGGGAGAAACTTGAGCGGAGATATTCCCCGGTCGTGACTGAAGAGACCGAGAATGCAAATATCCTGGGTGAGGATGCGCCCGCGCCTCCGGTAGCTCCAGATATGCTTATTGATGCAGTGATTTTGGAGAATCCCACTGATTCGGTTCAATCATGTATGGATGCCGCCGCAGTCAGTAAAATGGTGGCACGATTTAGCATAGCAGTTGACGTTCCTCATTCCTTGGGAAAAGATGGTAGAGCCCATGCACCACCCGAGGGTTTTACTGCTTGGAACCGACAAGCTTGCTTTGCTAGATGTGTGCCCCCAGCTAACAACTTCATTTAGGACATGGTGTTCTACTTTCGGCTCACGCCATCACAACTGCACCCTAATGCTTATGCTTCTCTCCTGGATAATTACGTTCTTTTCCAGGTGTTCTCGAATCGGGAACCGACCGGAGACGACATTCAATATTTCTACCATCTGAGGAATACGAGCACTCGCTCCCCCCTCTAAGTGGTCTTTGGAAGCTACAGCCGCCGCCAAATTCTTCGTCGGAACATGGCCCAAGCCGTCAGTGTTCAAACATGAGTGGTTTTTTGTTAATTGTCCTCCCGGCTTTGCCACAAGATGGATTGAAGGAAATAAGTGATTTTCTAACTCCGCTCCTTGCCGTGAACTCATGGATTTCTTCCTTTTATTCATGGCTTTACTTGGGTGATGATAGGGAATCCAAAGACACCTACTGCGGATGTATATTGGAAACGTCTTAATGCTCTGCGAGCGATACCCGCGATCCTTCGCGACACCAGCAATGTGAAAATCAAGATCGCCTCCACCGAGCTGGGTTGTTGCCTAGTAACCGGGCTTTTATCAGGCCCGCAGTCACCTTTAATGTGCCAAAGAAGGGAGTTGTGAAAGACACAATCACTACTACACGGAAGAGGAAAATACCCCCTATGGGAGGAGAGTTGCTAGAGACTGTTCGACCTCAACGAGTTGTGCACGGTGATGAGACTCATGGTCGAGAGGAGGCCGCCAGAGATGAGGGGTTTCCGAGCACTCCCACCCCGTCTTCGGTAGTGGAGAGGGACAGAGCACTAGTTAATCCACAATCTCCGGCGACTCACTCGGGAGCCACTACCTCGCTCGAACCTGAGGGCCAGTTCGATGTCCTAAAGGGGGTTGATCTAGTAGTGAATCCACGGCCATTACGATGAGCCTGGAAGAACTTACTGGCTCGGCGGAGGGGTTACCTTCCTCGAGCGGACCACAATCTGGTATGTTGAGGGAACAATTAGGGCATACATTCATAATACTACATAGCATAAATATTTGTCCACACGGGTGATTTGACTAATCATGGCCTGTTTCATTGGCAGGTGATGTGGCAAGAGGACATAGTGGACGAGGCCGTGGGCGCGGGAACCGTGAATACTCCCAGATTTCCTCCTTTGAGTGTTTCCAGAGGTCTACCAGTCTGTATTGTCCTCTCTTCCAACAGGACAAGACAGCGAGCATCGAGGCCTTGATCGATCTAGGCGATGCCTCCTCCTCCTCCAATCCGCATTTCGATCGGAGATACTCGTCTTAACATAGGTGTCCCTCGGTCTTTACCTCCAATCGCTCCCCCGTCGGTCGTCCCTCCGGTTCCTGCTAGGCCTGCCAAGGGGAAGGAGTTGCTGTTTGGCCAGTTAAGGCCGGGTATGGAGGTTGCAACGGGAATGCAAAATCTGACAAAGTCCCAAATTCGAGCGGTTTCCCCAGAGGAGAGGAGGGCATTTTTGCAGCTGTACTTCCCCCAGTATCACTTTGACAAGTTGTCGTCTCTTCCTGATCTCCGCCCCACCCCCAGTAGGGAATTTGGGGAGATGTGGATGCATGTACAAGCTACGTATCACCAAGCCAACAAACTTACCAAGTATTCCCTCCATCTCTGTGAGCTAATTAAGAGAAAGAACCTGGAGCTCCTCAATCGACAATTGACTATTGATGGTGAAAAGACCTCAGATGCCAACTTGGTAACTGAGATAAGTAAGCTTATTTTACTGTGTCATGGTTAATCACATATTATTCTATGTGTTCCTTAGTTTTAACTCATGACCGTGTTGTTGCAGTGGAGCTGAAGCAGGCCTATGAGATTTTAAGGACGGAGGCTGCCCGTGAGCGTGAGACTTTTAACGACATAGTAATTCGTTTGACCCTCGAAAACACAGCCCTTAAGAGGGATAAGGATGAGTGGTCCAAAACATGCGTCGACATGAAAGGGAGATCGGGAGAGTTCATCAGCTTCAGGGCGACAATGCTACCCTAAGGGTAGATAATGAAAGATTGCCGGCTAAAAATGCCGACGTCGCCGATTTGAAAAGGCAACTTGAGGATACGAGAAAGGCCTAGGAGGACGCAATAGGGATGTGCTGAGCATAGCTGATGGCATAAGGGACGAACATGCAAGGGAATTACCGCAGCTGAGGGGGCAGCTAAATGATGCAGAGTTCCGTGTCTTGTCCTCCTTTGAGGAGAGTATTCATGGCATGTACGTTAAGGCTTTGAGATTCCGAGGAATATAGTCGGTGGAAGACTACCCCCGTGAGCTAGCTAGGACTTGGGAGAGGTTGGTCCCTTATGAGGTGTAACAACTCGTATTTTTCGATAACATGTTAAAACGAGAATCAAGGCAGAATTTAATTTTAAATTCTGAATCAAGTAAAACGGGCTATGCCATTGCGTTCGTCTCGGAAAAATACGCGAAATAGAGTCCGAGTTTTCGAAAATCGGAGTCCGTATGACCCGTTAAAGGCCCAAAGAAGATTTCTGGAAATTTGAACTTCGGAAATAGCCTTGGGAAATCAGATCTGGGGCTAGGCGGGGAGTTTCCCGCGTAGGCCATGTCGACAAGGCTGTCGACAGGCCTGTCGACTTGGGCCCAGACCAAGTCGACAGCCCTGTCGACTTGCCTGTCGACAGGGGGTGGCCGGGGCAAGTTGCCTGGCGCACCTGTTTGTCTCACCTGGTCTTGTTCTTGGGCTGGTTCTAGAAGCCTCCGAGATTTGATGGTCCTGATCTATCCTAGGGTTAATCTAAGGGCCTAAAACTATCCTAATCTCTATAAAAAGACCCTAAACCCACCCCTAAACCCTCATTATTCACTCATGTAACTAAACTATGGCCAAATTTCTACTCTCATGGCCTCCATCTCAAATCCCTAGAGCCTATGCATCCAAATCAAGTTCAAATCAAAAGGTGCAAGCTTGCTACACCAAATCAAGGCCAAATCAACATTGCTATGCGAGTTCCATGACGATTCTTCTACAAAGGAGGCACCTTTCTTAGCCAAGATGATTCATGCTCCTTTCCCTAGGCCTAACTATGTAAGTTCTAGCTACTTTTAGATGGAAACGGTAGTTTTGATAATGACATGGGATAAAATGAGGCTAAACATGATTATGCGAACCTATATGAACCTTACCTTGCCTCTTGTGTTCATGTTTATGATTTTAGGCCATGTGAGTGACTTTATCATGCCTCTCATGCTATGCATAACCTAGTTTAACTTGCAAGTTTGGATCTTTATGCATGAAATGCTAGCATGAACCTTTAGGAACCATTTTACTCGTGAAACATTGGCTAAGGCAAGATTTTGAGGCTTATGCATGTTTATGAACCCAAACCCCTTATGCTATCATGCAAGTTTGTGGCCAAATCCTTTATGAGATTATGCATGCTTGTGGCCAATCCCCTCTTTTAAGTTGTGCATGTTTATGGCCAAACCCTTTTTGATAATATGCATGTTTGTGGCCAAATTCCCTTGTGACATTTTGTGTGGTTGTGGCCAAAACCCCTTTTTATGACACTATGCATGATCGTGGCCAATTTGCAGTCATAGTATTCCTATTATGTTGACTCGTCTATACTTACGTTGGAAACACGTTTTGGGGTTAGGTTAGACGAGCATGAATATGCATGAAAAACTTAACTTGAAGTTTCATGAAAATATGATGTGAAACATGATTTGGGGTTAAATGGGTATAACATGACAACATGTAACATTAAATATAACATGGAAGTTGACGTGTAAGTATGCATAAAAACATAAGCTTGGGAATTTACCTATTAAGTTAGGTCTACCCATTGGGAATTTACCTATTAAGTTAGGTCTACCCAATTGCTTGAAAACTTGACTATGAACATGACACTAGACTAAACATGAAAGCGGCCAACTCGAGGTTGGGTTGAGTTTGCAACGTAAATCTACCCGGAACCGACCGGCCTAACTAGTAGTTGCAAACAATAGGACTCAATGTGAGAAGTTGGTCATGTTGTGCTTGAACCCGAGGTTAGACCAAGTTGTGGTGTAAATCTACCCGGACCCGCCCGGCTTAAGTAGTAACCACAACAAAGTCTAATGTGAGAGGTTGGGGCGCATTAAATAATTAATGCCACATAATAGGGTTAAGTTAATTTGATTAATGAGGCTTAACCAAATATGACATAGACAAATGGGTTAAGTAATTTGATTGGGCTAATGATACTTAACAAAAACATGATAGGGTTGGGTAGGTTAAGTAACTTGATTTGCCTAACGACACTAGACCAATTTTATACGACGAGGGGACGGGATTAAGTTAACCAACACTTAATCAATCCAACACGATAGCTCGATGAGGTTAAGTAAATTTTCTTAGTAACACTTAACCGTTTAATATAGTTAATGGATGGGGTTAAGTCAACTCAGACCTAACTAATCTAAACAAGGTAATTGGACGGGGTTAAGTTAATTTACACTTAACTAATCCAACTCATTAGTTTGATGTGGTTAAGTGACCTATACTTAACCAATCTAACGTGAAAACATGATAAGGCTAAGTCACAAATCGTTTGAAGGCGCTTGACCGATATGACTCCGTAATTAGATAAGGTCAAGTTAATACATATCCTGAACCAATCTAAAATGATAATTAGACGAGGTTAAGTTATGAATTGCTTGATATACTTAACCAACTTGACATATGGTTTGTAGGGTTAAGTTTTGGACTTGGATACTTAGCCAATTTTGACGTGGTTTGTAGACGGGCTAAGCTATGAACTTAAGTGACACTTAACCCATTAGATAAACCCTAATTCGGAGAATTAGGTAAATAACCATAGTTAACAAGGATTATGGAAATAAGGCTAAGTGGTAAACCTTAGTTAAGGGAAACTAAGTAATAATTCTTAGACAAGGAAATTTGGACCATTTCTTAGATGGATTTGTAACCCGATACGTTAGGTCAACGTTTAAGTATGCGTGTAGGAACAGGCTATCTGACTTAGATAAAGGCTCCAACGAACTGGGTAACGACGCAGCGGCTTCAGGGAACGTGAGGACATTCTTGGGATCCCTCTGTGAGCTGCCAGGTCATTATACTAGGCTCACGAGAGGTTGAGGTCTGCGGTAGAAGAACCAAGAATATGCCTTGGTTGCTATGCGAGCAACCTAAAGACTGGGGTGGATAGCAGTGAGTCGACGAATACATAAGGTGCCCGAGATAGCAAGTTCGTCGATCATCTACCATCTTGAGTCAAGCGTGTACGTACGGAAAGGCAGGGAACACCCAACAGACCATAATTTGCTATCTAATTATGGGTGAGGTAGGCCGTAGGATGTGGGCTGGCCGGAGTGTAGTTCTCATGCAAGATTTTCTCTTGTGTTGCCTTTCACTAGTTGAGGGAGGGGTCTCGTGGGACCATAGCCACGTGTAGAAAAGCAGACCTTAGTATCTGCATCGGCAGATAAATCTAAAGCTCCCGACCGAGTCCTGTATTTCTTGGTTTGCCCTGTGACAGGACTCGGATGGCACGATGTGATACATGTGCATACAGTTATAGAAAAACGATTCACGATGAATGCGTGGGAAAAAGGGCACGGTTGAGGGTTAGCGTAATCCCTAGTGGCCTAGGTGGTTTAACCCAAACCGAAATACGAAAGCGTGCAATAGGTAAGCGTAATCCCTAGTGGTGCTAGGTGGCGTAAGTCCAAGTAGTTCAAACGATGATTCATATGGAAGAGCCTAGCTAGAACAAGGGTGACAGTCCAAACGATTTCAAGGATAATACGACATGAGGAAGCCCGTACGAGGTACGGCAAAGGACTGAACTTATATACATGGAAAGAAACATATGATTTGAGTAACCGATATATGCGATATATTAGGTTGACATGGACCATTACATAACATTGGGCAAGGGACATTCATGGTTAACACATGACGCGGGTTGGGATACTAGTACGAGAGGTGCAGAGCAAATATACATGTTGGAACTAGGAAGAATATACATAATAGATACCGTGGGATGTTAGACGGGGTAGATACCTTGGGATAATGTACTCGATAGAAATCTGACGATGTGATACCTTGACTTATCATAACACCATAGTATATCATGATACCTTAGTTTGCCTTGCCGCAGTAGTTCAACCGGCTACCCTGGTTTATCTATCTTGTAGTTATCCTTATGTTTACTTTCAGTTTATGCATGTCATGTTACCTTTACCTGTTTTTATACTGGAAGTAGATAGGACTTACTCAGTCTTTTTGACTGACCCTTTTTGTTTCGCCTCTTTTCTTCCGTTTCCCCCCCAGGTTTCAGGGAGGAAACAATGCTGTTTAGTTCGGACTTCTTCTGCTTGAAGGTCATCATGGATGGCTTGGACTTCTCTTGGCTATGGCTACTTTACGGTTTTACTTGGGGAATAATTTATTAAAAAGTCTTTATGCTTCTTTACTATTGCAAGACAGGTTTTGATGTACTCTGATGTAAAAGGCTTTAGACCTTATTTATTCATGTTATGAAAGTTTGATTTTACTTCCGCTATTTATATATGTTCTGTCTTGTGATATTTCTGTGCATGTTTACCAATAATGCCCCTCTAAAGATAGTGCATTCCTTTGCGAGTGACCCTAGCAGAGGCGGGGTGTTACATTTGGTATCAGAGCAGAAGGTTGCTAGACTGGGAAAAAGTTTTTAAAGACCTTCTGAAAATTATTTGAAAAACCGTTTACAAAGAAGCATTTTTCAAGAAAATTTTCTTTTAAAAAGAAAAAGGCTATTCCCCAAAGGCCATTACCATTATCCTTGTTTCCTTGATTGAATCTCTTTTCCTTTCTTTCCTCCATCTGTAGTCACAGTGGTTTTGACTGCGACTAGACTTTCTAGCTGCGTAAGTGTTTCCCGTACGATGGAGGTGGTTCTCGAGAGACCATTGCAGAGTTATGCATGAAAGGATAGTAAGAACAAGGATAAAGGATACGAGCTCAGGGATAAGCAACATGTTGGTATGGCTGAGTCCTAAAAGGAGGGAGAAAGATGAACAATGAAACCCATGACGAGAGAGTACATTTGGCATGGTGAAACGGGACGGATAGTTAAGTATCATGGAACAGGGACAAGATCATTCGGAGAGCAATAGTATGCCCTCATTTCTAGGGTACCTCAGAAGGAGGGTAGCGATCTTGTTAAAGGTTTAGCTTTTCTTCTCTATCATCCTGTCGGGACTTTTTTTTGATCACCGCATCTTTTAAGTCCGCTTCGATAGTTGAGTCTCTGCACCTTAGTACTAGCGTAGTAGAGGATCCCGTTTTTGTCTCAAGTCCTATTGGAAGATCGGACCATTTATTCATGACTTGTTTGGATTTGAAAATGTCTATGTCAAGTATTGAGCTTAGAAATAATGCTTATGTTTATAAGTTGTGGATGGATTCTAGGGATGAAGTGGTTATTCAGTAAGGGGTGCCACTCTCGGTTTTAGAAGGAGGGTAGTTAGACTCTTGGCTTGCTTTGGTAATACCCTCGAAGTATCACGTAACCTTTTGGGTTCTGTCATGATTAGTTACTTAGAATCCCTAGATGCCTTTGTTGGAAATTAGAAACCCGATCGAATGGTGTTCGCTAATAAGACGGATGGTTTACTTCGATTATGTATGGGTTATGGGAATTACCCTAGTAAGTGCGCACGGTAACTTGTTTACTTTCAACAGAAAGTTTTTCTACGTTGAATACCTTATGGTACAAGGTCCAGGATTCACTAGTGAATTTTGGAGGGCTCGCATGGAATAATGTGTACGCAGTCCTGTTTGCGCCAAGTATTCTAGAAGGAGAATAAGTGCAAGTGGAACGAGAGGCGACGAGGAAATGAGTTCTAACTCATGTTATGGAAACAGGAAATAAGAAGCTGCGAAATCGTGAAGAAAAAGGGGCGGTCAAGGCGCGATGGGACTAAGCTCAAGGTAATGCGACTCAGGAGACTGAAGACTAAATACGTGCATGATATCTCTTTTGGGAATATATCCTCGATCCCTGTTTTCTGTTGAGCTTGCTTGTAGGCTATCTTTTATGGATATCCCCTCGGTCATGTTTCTGTTACAAACCCCGTAAGGAGTTTGTTTTGTTTATCTTCTCGATCTTATTTTGATAACCTTAGGTAGAACGCTATGGATGTAAACATGTATTTGAAACATGTTATGGTTGATATGGTTGCAAATGGTTGCAAGTGGTTGCTCGTGGATGCGCGAATTTACATTAGATATTAGCTTGACTCGGTCACATTTCATATTGCATATGCACGAGTATTTATACTTGTTTATGGATGAAATTGAATGTGTTACCATGTGGACGTTGCATATGGATGAATGTTTGTGCACGCATATAGTATCTTTATGACTAGGACTATTTGCATACATGTTGGATTCATGGCACTATACATATTTTGCATTAGAAAGATTATTCAGGCCTGATCATTAGCATTAGCTAAGGAACATGTACACACACGTTTTGCATATATTCATACAACATTAGAAATCATCTAAGGACAATGGTTGCTTGTGGATGATGTTTTGAGTAGATGGATGATGGATGGTAGGATATGTTCTTCCTAACTTGGAGATTTCGGGGACGAAATCCTAAAAGGTGGGGAGAATGTAACAACTCGTATTTTTCGATAACATGTTAAAACGAGAATCAAGGCAGAATTTAATTTTAAATTCTGAATCAAGTAAAACGGGCTATGCCATTGCGTTTGTCTCGGTAAAATACGCGAAATAGAGTCCGAGTTTTCGAAAATCGGAGTCCGTATGACCCGTTAAAGGCCCAAAGAAGATTTCTGGAAATTTGAACTTCGGAAATAGCCTTGGGAAATCAGATCTGGGGCTAGGCGGGGAGTTTCCCGCCTAGGCCATGTCGACAAGGCTATCGACAGGCCAGTCGACTTGGGCCCAGACCAAGTCGACAGCCCTGTCGACTTGCCTGTCGACAGGGGCTGGCCGGGGCAAGTTGCCTGGCGCACCTGTTCGTCTCACCTGGTCTTGTTCTTGGGCTGGTTCTAGAAGCCTCTGAGATTTGATGGTCCTGATCTATCCTAGGGTTAATCTAAGGACCTAAAACTATCCTAATCTCTATAAAAAGACCCTAAACCTACCCCTAAACCCTCATTATTCACTCATGTAACTAAACTATGGCCAAATTTCTACTCTCATGGCCTCCATCTCAAATCCCTAGAGCCTATGCATCCAAATCAAGTTCAAATCAAAATGTGCAAGCTTGCTACACCAAATCAAGGCCAAATCAACATTGCTATGCGAGTTCCATGACGATTCTTCTACAAAGGAGGCACCTTTCTTAGCCAAGATGATTCATGCTCCTTTCCCTAGGCCTAACTATGTAAGTTCTAGCTACTTTTAGATGGAAACGGTAGTTTTGATAATGACATGGGATAAAATGAGGCTAAACAAGATTATGCGAACCTATATGAACCTTACCTTGCCTCTTGTGTTCATGATTATGATTTTAGGCCATGTGAGTGACTTAATCATGCCTCTCATGCTATGCATAACCTAGTTTAACTTGCAAGTTTGGATCTTTATGCATGAAATGCTAGCATGAACCTTTAGGAACCATTTTACTTGTGAAACATTGGCTAAGGCAAGATTTTGAGGCTTATGCATGTTTATGAACCCAAACCCCTTATGCTATCATGCAAGTTTGTGGCCAAATCCTTTATGAGATTATGCATGCTTGTGGCCAATCCCCTCTTTTAAGTTGTGCATGTTTATGTCCAAACCCTTTTTGATAATATGCATGTTTGTGGCCAAATTCCCTTGTGACATTTTGTGTGGTTGTGGCCAAAACCCCTTTTTTTGACACTATGCATGATCGAGGCCAATTTGTAGTCATAGTATTCCTATTATGTTGACTCGTCTATACTTACGTTGGAAACACGTTTTGGGGATAGGTTAGACGAGCAAGAATATGCATGAAAAACTTAACTTGAAGTTTCATAAAAATATGATGTGAAACATGATTTGGGGTTAAATGGGTATAACATGACAACATGTAACATTAAATATAACATGGAAGTTGACGTGTAAGTATGCATAAAAACATAAGCTTGGGAATTTACCTATTAAGTTAGGTCTACCCATTGGGAATTTACCTATTAAGTTAGGTCTACCCAATTGCTTGAAAACTTGACTATGAACATGGCACTAGACTAAACATGAAAGTGGCCAACTCGAGGTTGGGTTGAGTTTGCAACGTAAAACTACCCGGAACCGACCGGCCTAACTAGTAGTTGCAAACAATAGGACTCAATGTGAGAAGTTGGTCGTGTTGTGCTTGAACCCGAGGTTAGACCAAGTTGTGGTGTAAATCTACCCGGACCCGCCCGGCTTAACTAGTAACCACAACAAAGTCTAATGTGAGAGGTTGGGGTGCATTAAATAATTAATGCCACATAATAGGGTTAAGTTAATTTGATTAATGAGGCTTAACCAAATATGACATAGACAAATGGGTTAAGTAATTTGATTGGGCTAATTATACTTAACAAAAACATGATAGGGTTGGGTAGGTTAAGTAACTTGATTTGCCTAACGACACTTGACCAATTTTATACGACGAGGGGACGGGATTAAGTTAACCAACACTTAATCAATCCAACACGATAGCTCGATGAGGTTAAGTAAATTTTCTTAGTAACACTTAACCGTTTAATATAGTTAATGGATGGGGTTAAGTCAACTCAGACCTAACTAATCTAAACATGGTAATTGGACGGGGTAAAGTTAATTTACACTTAACTAATCCAACTCATTAGTTTGATGTGGTTAAGGGACCTATACTTAACCAATCTAACGTGAAAACATGATAAGGCTAAGTCACGAATCGTTTGAATGCGCTTGACCGATATGACTCCGTAATTAGATAAGGTCAAGTTAATACATATCCTGAACCAATCTAAAATGATAATTAGACGAGGTTAAGTTATGAATTGCTTGATATACTTAACCAACTTGACATATGGTTTGTAGGGTTAAGTTTTGGACTTGGATACTTAGCCAATTTTGACGTGGTTTGTAGACGGGCTAAGCTATGAACTTAAGTGACACTTAACCCATTAGATAAACCCTAATTCGGAGGATTAGGTAAATAATCATAGTTAACAAGGATTATGGAAATAAGGCTAAGTGGTAAACCTTAGTTAAGGGAAACTAAGTAATAATTCTTAGACAAGGAAATTTGGACCATTTCTTAGATGGATTAGTAACCCGATACGTTAGGTCAACGTTTAAGTATGTGTGTAGGAGCAGGCTATCTGACTTAGATAAAGGCTCCAACGAACTGGGTAACGACGCAGCGGCTTCAGGGAACGTGAGGATATTCTTGGGATCCCTCTGTGAGCTGCCAGGTCATTATACTAGGCTCACGAGAGGTTGAGGTCTGTGGTAGAAGAACCAAGAATATGCCTTGGTTGCTATGCGAGCAACCTAAAGACTGGGGTGGATAGCAGTGAGTCGACGAATACATAAGGTGCCCGAGATAGCAAGTTCGTCGATCGTCTACCATCTTGAGTCAAGCGTGTACGTACGGAAAGGCAGGTAACACCCAACAGACCATAATTTGCTATCTAATTATGGGTGAGGTAGGCCGTAGGATGTGGGCTGTCCGGAGTGTAGTTCTCATGCAAGATTTTCTCTTGTGTTGCCTTTCACTAGTTGAGGGAGGGGTCTCGTGGGACCATAGCCACGTGTAGAAAAGCAGACCTTAGTATCTGCATCGACAGATAAATCTAAAGCTCCCGACCGAGTCCTGTATTTCTTGGTTTGCCCTGTGACAGGACTCGGATGGCACGATGTGATACATGTGCATACAGTTATAGAAAAACGATTCACGATGAATGCGTGGGAAAAAGGGCGCGGTTGAGGGTTAGCGTAATCCCTAGTGGCCTAGGTGGTTTAACCCAAACCGAAATACGAAAGCGTGCAATAGGTAAGCGTAATCCCTAGTGGTGCTAGGTGTCGTAAGTCCTAGTAGTTCAAACGATGATTCATATGGAAGAGCCTAGCTAGAACAAGGGTGACAGTCCAAACGATTTCAAGGATAATACGACATGAGGAAGCCCGTACGAGGTACGACAAAGGACTGAACTTATATACATGGAAAGAAACATATGATTTGAGTAACCGATATATGCGATATATTAGGTTGACATGGACCATTACATAACATTGGGCAAGGGACATTCATGGTTAACACATGACGCGGGTTGGGATACTAGTACGAGAGGTGCAGAGCAAATATACATGTTGGAACTAGGAAGAATATACATAATAGATACCGTGGGATGTTAGACGGGGTAGATACCTTGGGGTAATGTACTCGATAGAAATCTGACGATGTGATACCTTGACTTATCATAACACCGTAGTATATCATGATACCTTAGTTTGCCTTGCCGCAGTAGTTCAACCGGCTACCCTGGTTTATCAATCTTGTAGTTATCCTTATGTTTACTTTCAGTTTATGCATGTCATGTTACCTTTAGCTGTTTTTATACTGGAAGTAGATAGGACTTACTCAGTCTTTTTGACTGACCCGTTTTGTTTTGCCTCTTTTCTTCCGTTCCCCCCCCAGGTTTCAGGGAGGAAACAATGTTGTTTAGTTCGGACTTCTTCTGCTTGAAGGTCATCATGGATGGCTTGGACTTCTCTTGGCTATGGCTACTTTACGGTTTTACTTGGGGAATAATTTATTAAAAAGTCTTTATGCTTCTTTACTATTGCAAGACAGGTTTTGATGTACTCTGATGTAAAAGGCTTTAGACCTTATTTATTCATGTTATGAAAGTTTGATTTTACTTCCGCTATTTATATATGTTCTGTCTTGTGATATTTCTGTGCATGTTTACCAATAATGCCCCTCTAAAGCTAGTGCATTCCTTTGCGAGTGACCCTAGCGGAGGCGGGGTGTTACATGAGGCCTTCTTGCGTCGGGTAGATATAAGTACCTTAGAAGAGCGTCATCTTGCCAATGTTCTCCAAGACGATGAGGAACGTGAGAAGCTGGAAGACGGGAGGAGGCTGTTGCAGGAGGACGCCGAAAACGAAAGGTTTGCAAGTCTTGGCGAGGAGAAAGGGAAGTTTACGATGACCGAGAGCGTGGTTGTAACACCACGTATTTTTAAGATAAGAATAACTTAATTAAATAATGAGAATTAAGTAAAATAGACAGCGCCATTGCGTCCATCTCGGAATTCTGGCCAAGATAGACACATAATTTGTGTAAAACGGACATCATATCAAGAAGTTATTAAGCCTAGAAGTTTGTATGCGCATAAGAGACATATATATATATATATATATATATATATATATATATATATATATATATGCAAACAAATTATAATATAAAATCAAGAATAAAATAAGGATTGCACGTAATAAATACATGCATTGAAAAAAATGTAATGCATGCATTGAAAGAAAGAAAGGATTGGTTGCATGCAATGTAAATATGTTGCATGCACTGATTTGCAAACACAATGCATTAACATTAAAAGAAAAAGATTCATGCAATGGTTTAATTTAAGTTTTTTAACTAACATGAAAAATAGAAGGAAGGAGAGAACAATAATTTTCATTGTAATAAGACTAATTAACAAAAGACTTCATAGCTCACTTGGTTAAGGCATTGGATTTCTAACACAGAGGTCGGGGGTTTGAGCCCCGGCGGTGACATAATCTTTATCTTTGTTTTGGAGAGGGCCAAATGAATATGCAAATAAATGTACATATACAAATTCAAAATTTGAAAGGATTAGAACGTACATATAAGTAAATAGAGAAAATATATGTATATATATGAGAATATATATACGTATATGCAGAAATATATGTATATGAAAGATAAAATTCAAGATAAGGCTACAATCAATGAAATATGGCAAGAATCAAATAACGGTGCAACATCTTTGAATTTTGAAAATAAAACGAGAGTTGTGCGTGTATATATACGCGTAAAATGGTCGTTGGAGGAATTGTATACATATAAGAATATTTCATGTGAATAAAACAGTTAAATAAATTCCAGAAATTCAAAAGTTCAAAAATCAAATTTCTGCGCTAAAACAATTCAAACATGTGAAATTCAAATATCTACGCCAAAACAGCTTGCGGGGCCCAATGCTGACTCAGCACTGCGTGTATGATAAGATTTGGCTAGATTCATTTGCGAACCATAAGTATTTTCTTAACAGGGTTCAATGCTGACTCAGCGCTGCGTGTACGATAAGGTCGAGAGCACCTATAAATAAGACCATAGTCCTAACCCTAAACATCATAATTCGACGGCTGCGCTGGTGCTCTCTTATGGCTCCCTCTCTCTCTCTCTTCTCAAATCTATTCTAAAATTAAAATGCTAGCCTAGGAGGATTTTGAATTGAAATCTAGAGGAGGGAATCAATGTTAATAAAAAGATTATTGAATCATGAAAGCAAGGTAAATCTCTAAGAACCAATCTATTTAAATTATTTCTCTTTCCCTTCTCTTTCCGTGAAATAATAAATCCATGGTCGTTAGATCGTGAATCAAATTAAAGGGAAAAGGAAAACCATGGATGATACAACAGATCAGATCCGAAATTTGGGGAAAGCTTAACGGTGAGTGGATTTAAGCTATAGCCTTTAGATAATGTTCCGACTATCGTTTAGCATTCCCCTTTTTAATAAATTTTGAAATGGCCAGTTTAATTATGAAATGCTATTGTAACAAATTGAAATTTTTATATGAATATGTCAGGAAATTCCTATGTTGAATTTTCTAAGTTATTGAATGTTTACATGTTGGAGAAAATAAACTTGTTAGGATATGAATAGCCAACTGAGTAATTGTAATTAAATGCTTTACTTGGGACATATTATTGATTGAACGACATGTTAAAATAATTACCCGATTGAATGTTTACATGTCCTAGAAGAATTAAACATATGTTGAAAATGGCATGCGGCAAAATATAGGCAAAAATTAGACGACATGTAAATTAGATTACTGTAAACTATATTACAGTAAAAAGGATAATATGTATAAAACTTTCATGTAATGAACATAACATATATTATGTTTTGAGATTTTGATTTGGAAGCGCAATTTGATATGAACATATGTGATTGAATGAAAATGAATATGCCTAGGATTACAACTAGAAAATGTAACTACATTTATGGCATGAGGTTAGGTTGCATTATTGGCGAAAGTCTGCCCAGACCCGACCGGCATATCCAGCATCCACTAATGTGGAACCTAATGTGAGAGACCTAAGTGAAAGAATTAACGACATGTGCTAAGATACAAGGTTAAGTCAGCTTGTGGTAGAAGTCCGCCCGGACCAGCCCGACAAATCCAGCGTCCACAAGTATAGGCTTAATGTGAGAGGTCTAGTGCTTATATATATATATATATAACAAGATATGAATAAATGGCAAGGATGGTAATTAAATGTATAACTCAGAAAATAAGAAAGGAAGGGATGTAATGAACTGATAAGTAAAACATGTTATTGAAATCAAACTAGAATATAAAAGGGATTGTGGATCACAGACCTTGGGCCACAATCCAGAGAATAACATGTTGTAAGCTTATTAATAAACTTAAATGAATTAAGTTATTAATTGAATTAATAAGCAAGGGTAACTTGGTAAACTTGAAAAGGAATTCAATGTTAAGGAGAATAACCAAGTCAATTGAGAAAACTCACGAGGTGGCACAAGCACGTAATTAATGGTTAAACGTAGGGCCTAATGACATATAAAACTGAGACGCTTGGACTGGTCCATACGCTAGAGGATGAATAACCCTAAGGGGTAGATCATTGGGACGTCAAAAGACACAAAGAGGAGCACATGTCCATCTAAATATTCTTGTAGGCTCCAAAGGACTGGGTTTAGAGCACGCGGCTTCCGGGTACGTAGGGTAATCTTGATATTTCTCTATGAGTGGCATATGATCTGCCTATTCTCACAGAGGTTAGGTCTCCGTAGGTGAACCAATGAGTATGCCTCGATTGCAATAATAAGGGGCACTCAAAAGACTAACATGGACCACCACGATTCGGCAAGACCAATTAGTGACCTGCGATAGCAACTCATCGTCTACCTACCATCTTCAGTCAGTACGTAATGCGGAAAGGCGGAGAACTTCAAAAGACCATATACTTTGCTATCTAGTTGTGGGTGAGGTTGGCCAATAGGTTTGAAGGGCATAGGGGGTCGGGGTTAAGTTCTCATTTCTGATATTCTTAGGTGCCTTTCATTAGTTAAGGGAAGGGTCTAGTGGGAATATAGCCAATGTAAAAGCAGAACTTAGCATCTGCAATAAGCAGATATCTGAAAGCTCCCGACCGATTGCTGTGTTTTTTGACTAGCCCTACCACGGGACTCGGGCGCAAATATAGAGAACATGTGCAATTGACATCGAGAACGATTGACGATACGTACATGGGAAAAGCTAGGTACACACATGTCGCTCTTGGTGGTGTATCATAAGACTAGAGGGCGTTATTCGAAGATGAAACCTAATTCAATCGAATGGTTCAAAGATGGCAGTCCGATCGCTTACATAATATAGAAGTAGTGGTTCTTTGCAGACGTAGCGTTGACATATATACAAAAATCCGTACGACATTCGGGCGTAGGATTAGGGACTGCTATATTCCTGCGATGATACGGTGGAGACCGTGCGAGTGGCGTAATATGGGGTATAACTAGATATTGATATGTAGCTTCATATACTATATTAGGTTAATTCACTAGGAAGTAAATGGGTACGATGTGTGTGTAAGCCTTGAGTGTTGTTAACCCAAGTAACCTAATAAATAAGAAAATATGATTGAACAACATTTGTAAGATTATCCGAAGTGTATAGTTTAAATCCAGTCACCAGAACTTGTGTTCTGACCTCCTCCTCATAACACCCTTGCAGGTTAGATTGTGGCAGAGACATGATAGCTTTGGATACTGATTAGGCAGTATTAATAATACGGTAAGGCTATGTTTTGATTATACTATATTTTATCCTTTCTGCTTTGAGGTATTTTTCTGAGCTCTGACATTTTTTATGTCTCTATCTCTTCTGCAGGATACCAGACCAAACCAACACGAGTTTCGATAGATTGGAATTTTGAAAAAGAATTCGATCTGTCAAAACTGGTGTTATCACATCTGGTATGAGAGCTTAGGTTCAGGTTTCCTATGTTAATAGTGAGTGAACATACATGTATTTTTAAAAATATAAATATATTATATATATACCTAGATCCATAGAGGAACCCACGAAATAGAAAGAGTATAATATGGAATGAAATGGGATGTTTGTTTCGTACACTAAAGGAATGAATACGCAAATTTGAGACCCATAGAAAGTTTGGTTGGGAAGTGTACAATATACTTTGTACGGAAGGAAAATAAATCCCATATGATTATTATTTTGGAAAAAGGTAGAACAGAGAAAAATGGATTTGGAATATATATAGTTGAGAAATTGACCTTAGGGAGTGTCTAGGAGAACCTAGAAAAGTTGGAAACCCACATTGAGTCTAACCCCATTATTAATTTTTAAGAACTTGAGATTATAAAAGTTTTGGGAGAAAAATTCATTTCACGATTATTTTTGATAAATTATTTAAACGAGAATTTTGTTTGGTGGAAAAAATAAGTTGTAGAAAATGAGAATAGAGTAGACGTTGGCACCTTTTCTACTGAACTGACCCTATAGGTAAGAACAAGTCATAAACCTGATTAAGGAAAATAGTTGTCTGTATCTACTCCAGTTTTGTGATTTGAAAAAAAATTTGCAAGGTAAGATGAAAAAGAAAAGCTACAACAAAGAAAATTTTCTTATGTGGGATGTGCTTGGATAGGAAAGTAGGAAATCTTTAAACGTTGTTTCATAAAATCCAAGTACGGTATGAAAAAATGTATATAAAAAAAACGGAAGGTGTGAAATTTTCAATTTTCCACCTTTTTGTAACATAAGAAATCGAATTTAGAAAATTAGATTTTTCTGAAATTCGAAAAATAAAGTTGGTTGGTAGGATTATGGATGCAACAATTGGATGAACTATGCTCTTACTTAGTAAGAGTGTAGGAAAATTTGGTTGTAAAAGCATTTTGATTTTCAAAATATTGCATTCATGTAGAACTGCCAGTATATCTAGAATGTGAGCATCATATTTTAAAAAGGATTTTTGAAAAATTTGCATACACATAGGACGTACCGATTAGGCGTACATGCATTATAATGTTGCATTTCACTTTGCACAAGTGCACAATGTTTGCTAAAATTGGATGCACACATGATGGATGTATATTATGCGAGGGGTTAATTGATTTTACCCTTATTAAATTTCGGGGACGAAATTTCCGAAGGGTGGGAGAATGGAACACCCCGTATTTTTAAGATAATAATAACTTAACTAAATAATGAGAATTAGGTAAAATGGGCTGCGCCATTGCGTCCGTCTTGGAATTCTGTTCAATATAGACACCTGGTTTGCGTAAACCGGACGTCATATGAAGAAATTATTAAGCCTAGAAATTTGTATACGCACAAGAGAAATATGTGTATATATATATATATATATATATATATATATATATATATGCAAACAAAATAAAATATAAAATAAGGATTGAACGTAATAAATACATGCACTGAAAAAAATCTAATGCACGCATTGAAAGAAAGAAAGGATTGGTTGCATGCAATGTAAATATGTTGCATGCACTGATTTGTAAACATAATGCATTAACATTAAAAGAAAAAGATTCATGCAATGGTTTAATTTAAGTATTGTAACTAACATGAAAAAGAGAAGTAAGGAGAGAACAAAAATTATCATTTTTCTAAGACTTATTAACAAAAGACTTCATAGCTCAGTTGGTTAAGGCATTGGATTTGTAACATAGAGGTCGGGGGTTCGAACCCCGGTGGTGCCATAATCTTTATCTTTGTTTTAAAGGGGGCCAACAGAACATGCAAATATATGTACACGTACAAATTCAAAATTTGAAAGGATAAGAACGTACATATAAGGAAATAAAGAAAATATATGTATGTATATGAGAATATATATATATATATGAAGAAATATATGTGTACAAAAGATAAAATTCAAGATAAGGCTACAGTCAATGAAATATGGCAAGAATCAAATAACGGTGCAACATCGTTTGAATTTTGAAAATAAAATGAAAGTTGTGCGTGTATATATATGCCTAAAGTGGTCGTTAGAGGAATACATATAAGAATATTTCATGTGAATAAAACAGTTAAATGAATTCTAGAAATTCAAAACTTCAAAAACCAAATTTGTACACCAAAACAATTCAAACATTCGAAATTCAAATTTCTGCGCCAAAACAGCTTGTGGGACACAATGCTGACTAAGCATTGCGTATATGATAAGATTTGGCTAGATTCATTCGTAAACCTGGACTATTTTCTTAACTGGGTTCAATGCTGACTCAGTGCTGCGTGTACGATAAGGTTTTGAGCACCTATAAATAAACCTTAAACCTAACCCTAAACATCATAATTCGGCGGTTGCGCTGGAGCTCTGCCATGGCTCCCTCTCTCTCTCTCTTCTCAAATCTATTCTAGAATTAAAATGTTAGCCTAGGATGATTATGAATTCAGATCTGGAAGAGGGAATCAATGTTAATAAAAAGATTATTGAATCATGAAAGCAAGGTAAACCTCTAAGAACCAATCTATTTAAATTATTTCTCTTTCCCTTCCCGTTTCATGAAATAATAAATCCACGGTCGTTAGGTCGTGAATCAAATTAAAGGGAAAAGGAAAACCATGGATTATATAATGGATCAGATCAAAAATTTGGGGAAAGCGTAAAGGTGAGGGGTTTTAAGCTATAGCCTTCAGATAATGTTCTAACTATCGTTTAGCATTCCCCTTTTTAATAAATTTTGGAATGGCCAGTTTATTTATATATTGTTGTTGTAACGAATTAAAATGTTGATATGAATATGTCAGGAAATTTCTATATTGAATTGGCTAAGTTTTTGAATGTTTACATGTTGGAGAAAATAAACTTGTTAGGATATGAATAGCTAATTCAGTGATTGTAATTACATGGTTTACTTGGGACGTATTATTGATTGAACAACATGTTAAAATAATTACCTGATTGAATGTTTACATGTCCTAATATAATTAAACATATGTTGAAAATGACATGCGAAAAAATATAGGCAAAATTTGGATGACATGTAAATTAGATTACTGTAAACTATATTACAGTAAAAAGGATAATATGTCTAAAATTTTCATGTAATGAACATAACATATATTGTGTTTTGAGATTTTGATTTGGAAGCGTAATTTGATATGAAGATAAGTGATTGAATGAAAATGAATATGCCTAACTACACTTATGGCACGAGGTTAGGTTGCATTAGTGGCGGAAGTCTGCCCGGACCCGATCTGCATATCCAGCAGCTAATAATGTTGAACCTAATGTGAGAGGCCTAAGTGAAAGTATTTACAACATGTGCTAAGACATGAGGTTAAATCAACTTGTGGTAGAAGTCTGCCCGGAACCGCCCGGCAAATCCTGCGTCCATAAGTATAAGCTTAATGTGAGAGGTCTAGTGCTTATATATATTTATATATGTATCTATGTATATAACAAGATATTGATAAATGGCAAGGACGATAATTAAATGTCTAACTCAAAAAATAAGAAAGGAAGTGATGTAATGAACGGAGTTATTATGATAAGAGGGAAAAGTGATGTATTTCCCTAAATGACTTATTTCTGAGAACGTTGTTGCAAGTAAGACACAACAAATTAAGAAAAGGGGAAAAAATATATTGTACTTAATTATAAATTAAGTAGTCTGGGAGATTGAAACTCATTGGTAAGAATAACATGTTTAGACTTGTCCTAGGGACAAGGGGAAATTATAACATTTGTTATAATAAATGGGTAGAGAAACTTATTAATGGGCCTTAGTTAATAGAAGTAAGTTAATAAGTAAACAACGGTAAGTCGTATTGACGGCGTAAAGTGGGATTATGATTAAATGAGAAAGGATGAGGAAAACTTATGAAATGAAATAAGTTATATTTAATCGTAAATGGTAAGTGACATGTTAATTGGAAACAAGTGAACTATATATACTTAATAAAGTAAAACATGTTATTGAAATCAAATAAGAATATAAAAGGGATTATGGGTCACAGACCTTGAGCCACAATCAAGAAAATAACATGTTGTAAGCTTATTAATAAAATTAAATGGGTTGAGTTATAAACTGAATTAATAAGCAAGGGTAACTTGGTAAACTTGAAAAGGAAGTCAATGTGAAGGAGAATAACCAAGTTATTTGAAAAAACTCATGAGGTGGCGTAAGCGCGTAATTAATGGTTAGGCGTAGGGTCTAATGACATATAAAACTGAGGCGCTTAGACAAGCCCATACGCTAGAGGATGAATAACCCGAAGGAGTAGATCATCGGGATGTTAAAAGACAAAAAGAGGAGCGCATGTCCATCTAGATATTCTTGTAGGCTCCATCATACTGGGTTAAGTAGAACGCATGTTCCAAGGACGTAGGGTACTCTTGGTATTCTTCTGTGAGTGGCAGATGATCCGCCTGTGCGCATAGAGGTTAGGTCTGCGTAGGTGAACCAATGAGTACGTCTTGATTCCAATAATAAGGGGCAATCAAAAGACTAAGATGGACCAACGTGATTCGGCGAGACCTATTAGTGCCCTGTGATAGCAACTCGTCATCTACCTACCATCTTCAGTCAGTACGTAAAGCGGAATGGCGGAAAACTCTAAAAGACCGTATACTTTGCTATCTAGTTATGAGTGAGGATGGGCAATAGGTTTGAAGGGCCTAGGGGGCCAGGGTTAAGTTCTATTTCTTGATATTCTTGGGTGGCTTTCATTAGTTAAGGGAGGGGTCTGGTGGGACCATAGCCACCGTAAATGCAGACCTTAGCATCTACAATCGTCAGATATCTGAAAGCTCCCGACCGAGTTCCGTGTTTCCTGATTAGCCCTGCCACGGGACTCGGGCGCACATATAGAGAACATGTAGACATCGTGAACGATTGATGATACGTATGTGGGAAATTTTAGGTACAATCAAGACTCTTTGGGTGGTGTATCATAAGACTAGAAGGCATTATTCGAGGATGGAACCTAATTCGATCGAATGGTTCGAAGATGGCAGTCCGAACGCTTACATAATATAGAAGTAGTGGTCCTTTGCAGACGTAGCGTTGACATATATATAGAAATCCATACGACATTCAGGCGTAGGATTAGGTACTGCTATATTCCTACGATGATAGGGTGGAGACCGTTCGAGTGGGGTACCATGTGGTGTATCTCAATGTTGAGAGATAGCTTCATATATTGTATTTGGTTAATTCAATGGGAAGTAAATGGGTACGACGTGTGTGTAAGCCTTGAGTGCTATTAACCCAAGTAACCAAATAAATAACAAAATATGATCAAATGGTGTATGTAAGATTATCCAGAGTGTATAGTTTATATTTGGTCACCAGAACTTGTGTACGGACCCCCTCCTCAAAACACACTCGCAGGTTAGATTGTGGCAGAGCCATGATAGCTTTGGATATTGGTTAGGAAGTATTAATAATACGGTAAGGCTACGTTTTGACTATATTATATTTTATCCTTTCCGGTGTGAGATATTTTTTTGAGCTCTGACACGTTTTATGTCTCTGTCTTTTCTTCAGGATACCAGAGCAAAACAATCCGAGTTTCGATAGACTGGAATTTAAAAAAAAAATTCGGTCTGTCGAAATTGGGGTTGTCACAGGGACTTTTGCAGAAACCTTTGCAGAGGGAAGCTCTCGTCAGCCCCTGGCTCTTGTATCTGCTACTGAATATTATCCTGACTTCCCGACACTGGGGGATAGCAGATTGACCTCACATATTGCAGCAAGCACCCTTCCTATCCTTACCATGCCATCTTTGACCATAGGTAAATTCCTTTTACCCTGCATCCCCGAGGATAAAGAGATTACTGAATTTGCGGACAAAAAACGTTGTATATTTGCTATACAGTTCGTACTGATCCTATGATGGCAGCAGACCTTGCCCCCGTGATCCCCAAAGTGACTGCCTCCGGGCCAGTCCCCATAGGAACACAGCTTGGAGAGGGCGGTGATTAACATAGAAATGTGTTTATTTTATGCTCTTATATTTTATCTTTTGTAAACAAATAAATGATACTTTGGGAAATTTTTATGTGTATTTACAGATTGTCAAGTGATGCCTCTTTCACTTCAAATTAAAGGCCAAAAGCTACTTCCTTATGTCAACACTTTCTCAATCCAAAAAGGAGTTGTAGCTCACTGGTAAATGCATAGAGATTTGTACTGAGAGACCTGAGTTCGATCCCCATCAAGCTCACTTTTTGCCAAAGAAAGGAACGTTCACACTGCCCTTTTGCTCTGAAGAAAATATGGATAAGTGTTATATTATATGTAACAACCTGTATTTTTAATAACCTGTTAAGATATAAATTGAGGTAGAATTTAATATGAATCAATGGGAAACGGGCTGTGCCATTGCGTTCGTCTCGGAAAAATACGCGAAATAGAGTCCGAGTTTACGAAAATCGGAGTCCGTATGACCCAGTTAAGGCCCATTGAAGTTTTCAGAAATTTCCATATTAAAAACAGATTTAAATTTTAAGTTAGAAACAAGGGTTAGGGCACAACTGGCGTCAGGCGGGGAAAACTCCCGCCAAGACCCCCAAGTCGACAGGCATGTCGACAGGGGTCTAAGGGTGTCGACTGCCCTGTCGACACGGGGTGGCCGGGCAGTTTTGCCTGGCGCACCATTTCTTATCTGGGCTAGGTTGTGTGGCTTGGTTCTGGAGAATTCCGAAATCTGATGGACCTAATTCAACTAAGGGTTAATCCTAAGGCTAATATCACTCTAATCTTCTATAAATATGACCCTAATCCTACCCTAAAACCCCATTATTCATTCTAGCAACCAAACTATGTCAAATTGATTTCTCAAATGGCCTCCACTTAAAAACCCTAGCCTCCACCCTCTTCATAAATCATTCCTATGAAGATTATGATGTTCATACAAGCATTTCTAAGTTGTATGAATGATCATTAGCTTGCATACATCATCAAGTTGCAAGTTTTATTTGCTAAGCTAGAGTTTTTGGGATTTTTGTTAAGGGTATTTCTTATTGGAGCTTTGTTTTGGGTTTTTATGCTTGCATAAAGGGCTTCTCAATCTTTACTTGTAGATTTGTGTCTTCATAATATTTGTAAGCCCTCTTACCTTCATTTTAGAAACTCTAAAGTTAATATGTGATGAAAGTTGGGATTTATGCATGTTTAATAAGCTATGCATGCTTATGCGAGTTCACTATGCCATGTTACACATGTTTAATAAGTTATGCATGCTTATGCGAGTTCACTATGCCATGTTACACATGTTTAATAAGTTATGCATGCTTATGCGAGTTCACTATGCCATGATTTGCAAGTTTAACAAGTTATGCATGTTTATGCAAGTTCACTATGCTAAGTTATGCAAGTCCAACATGTTATGCATGTTTATTATGATATGTAAGATTCATCATGTATGTTGTGCCAAGTTCCCTCTTTCTATCCTTTATGCGTTATGACGAATATGTAAGCGATAGAATGACGTTGGGGGGGGGGGGGGGGGTTTGGGTAAAACTTAAAATACATGAAAATATAAGATTGGGAATTTACCTATTAAGTTAGGTCTACCCCTTGGGAATTTACCTATTAAGTTAGGTCTACCCAAGTATTTGTTAAACTTGTAATTATGTTTTGAAAATAAAGTGGACATGACACTTAGAAAACATAAGTGTGGCCAACTCGAGGTTGGGTTGAGTTTGTAGCGTAATTCTACCCGGAACCTACCGGCTTAACTAGTGGCTACAAACAATAGGATCCAATGTGAGAAGTTGGTCATGTGGTGCCAAGACCCGAGGTTAGACCAAGTTGTGGTGTAAATCTACCCGGAACCCACCGGTTTAACTAGGTAACCGCAACAAAGTCTAATGTTAGAGGTTAAGGCACAATTAAATTAATTAATGCCTCATGATTAGGGTTAAGTCATGGCCCACTAATACTTAACCAATTTTGGGGATACGAGGGATTAAATGGGGTTAAGTGGTGAACTGTTGGTTACACTTAACTAATTTAATCCATGATTAGTGAGGGGTTAAACCACACTTAACCCTCTTAGAAAACCCTAGCAACGTGGTCTGTTCCAACAGTAATCCCAGTTTGGTATCATTCACAACCCTAGAGGCTAGGCTAGGGCGGGGCACGATTACTGGACTGATGTAAGCGACCAAAGCGACGGCTGAGTGGTACAGCGGTGCGGGTCCAGGCGGGCTACGGACGTGCACGTAGTCCGGTGTTGGACAAACTCGAGGCACGGGTACCAGTAGGTTTAGACTGTGCATTATTGCTTAGGTGTCTGGGGTTGACACCCGAGGGCTTGATACACCCGAAGGTGGACCCAGCATAGTCTGACTACAACCATATGTGGGCCGTATGGACACCAACACTTGACGTGTTAGGTTTATAGGGAGCCGAACGACTAGACCGTTGGGCTGGACCTTGTATTAAGGTCACCTCATGTTATTGGGCCAAAGTTTGGGCTGAGGGATCAATACCTGTTATGTTAGTTTGCTAGTACACTGTGGTGCAAAGCTTAATCTTCTTTATGTGATGACACCTTTATCTATTGCCAGTATGTTCATCTCAGTTTCCATCATGATGCTAACTTTATTAGTTTATAGACTGATCGTAGTAGGGCTTACCAGTCTTTTTGACTGACCTGTTTTCTTTCGCTTCTTTTCTTCCGTTCCCCCCCCCCCCCCCCCCAGGTTCTCAGGGAGGGAATAGTGGTGCTTAGCTTGGATCGCTTGCTTGTTTGCTGGATAGCTCATGTATGTCTGGACATTGAGCTCGCTATGGTTTATCATCTTTATTTTGGGGATAGCACTATGTATTTTCAGTATTTCTGTTTATGATGTACTAGACATGTTTATTTTGGCAGTTGACTTTATGATGTACTAGACTTGTTTTGAGATGGTTTGAGATATTCCGCTGTTTTATTCTCACTTACTCTGTTTTACATATACATTTATGTTCTTGTTCTGCCTTGATATATCATTATGCATGCTTACCCAGTTCTAACGCCCCCCAGAAGCTAGTGCCCCCGAAAGAGTGACCCTAGCGGAGGTGGGGTGTTACAAATTTGGTATCAGAGCATATGGTTTACAAGAAAGAACAAAAAGTTTTTAAAAGACTTTTGAAAAACTATTTTCAAAACAAGTATAAAGTATTTTCCAAGTCTAGTATTTTAAAAGGCTATTCCGCAAAAAGCCATTAGCGTTATCCTTTGTTCCCTTGACCTAATCTTATCTTATCTTTCGTTTCAGTATGGCTGAGAATCTTGCCATCCCGGATGGAGTAAACGTACCACTCTGGTATAGGAGACTTCTAGAAGCTAGGGCTGCAGCTGGCCCCGTAAACCCTACTCCCACTCCTCCTCCTGTAGTTGAGAATCCTCCCCCTTATGTCCCTCCTCCGGTGGTTCCTGTTCCTCCTCCTCCAGTTGTTGAGGCTCCTCTTCCTCCTCCTCCTCCTCAGCATCATCAGGTTGAGTTCACGAAGGTTTGTAAAGACTTCAAGGCGATGGGAGACAAGAATTTCCTACGCATGGAATCTTTTGTTGAAGCTAGGAATTGGCTGAAAGACACTGAGGACTTGTTTGCTATCTTTAGGATTGATGACGAGAGGAAGATCTTATTGATGGTGTGGCTTTTGAAGGACGAAGCAGCCTATTGGTGGGAGGTCACCAATGGGACAAGGCCTGTCGAGACTTGGGCCGATTTGAGGGCTAGATTTGTGGCCAAGTTTATATCTTCTGCTGAGGCGAATTTACAGATGGAGAAGTTCATTGCATTAAAGCAAGGTGATATGTCTGTCAAGGAGTATGTGAACAAGTTTAACCAGCTGGCCCGTTTTGGTTTGGATATGGTGAACACTCCTGAGAAGAAGGCTCTTCGATTTGCTAGAGGGTTGAATGAGCCGCTGCAGGGTTTGGCGATGTCACATATTCCGCATGGGGCTACTTTTGAGAGTTTGGTCCATATGGCTCTACTTCAGGGAGATGGAAAGAAAGAGGTCAAGTCGAGTGATACTCAAGCAAAGAAGACTGATTCTCAGGATAAAGGCAATCAAGGTGGTCAAAGCAGTCAGGGGAATCAGAGCAAGAACAAGAAGGGGAACAACAACAAAGGCAAGGGAAAGTGCAATTACTGTGGTGTGCCTGGACACTTTGCTAAGGATTGTAGGAAGAAGAAAAGGAAGCTTAGTGGTGGATGTATTTCCTGTGGTGAGACTGGACACTTCAGCAAGGAATGCCCGAAGAAGAAAGGGCAGGGTCAGACTCAGCGTGCTGGACCTTCAGGAGGGCAAGTTCATGCTCTCAATACCGCTCCAGTTCCCGATCGAGGTAGTGTTTCTGTTGAGAAACTTGTTTATGTTTCCGATCTTCCAGTTCGTACCTTGTTTGATTCTGGTGCATCACATAGCTTTATTTCATCTGATCTTGTTGATAGTTTGCACCTTAGTACTAGCTTAGTGGATGATCCCGTTTGTGTTTCGAATCCCATTAGGTGTTCTGCTCATCTATCTATGATATGTGAGGATCTGAGGATCTCTATACTCAGTGTAGAGTTCTTGTGTAGTGCGTATGTTCTTGGTTTCAGGGGATACAGATTGATTTTGGGCATGGATTGGCTGTCTAGACATGGAGCCATTCTTGATTGTGAGCATAGGGTTGTGAGGCTTGTGACTCGCCTTGGCAACACCTTAGAGATTTCATGCAATCCGAAGGATCCCGTCATGTTGTGCTATCTTGAATCTCTCGACTCCTCAGAGGAAACCCTTCAGTCTGTAAGGGTGGTCCGAGATTATCCAGATGTTTTTGAAGAAGTTAAGGGGTTGCCCCCTAAACGAGAGATTGATTTTCGCATTTATCTGGTGGATAATGCTAAGCCTGTTTCTTTGCTCGTTCGGCACATGGCTCCGCGTGAGAGACGGGAGCTCAGCAAGCATGTAAAGGAGTTGCTTGAGAAGAACTTCATCAGACGAAGTATATCTGAATGGGGAGCACCTGTGGTGTTTGCTACTAAGGCAGATGGTTCTCTTCGACTTTGTGTGGACTATAGAGAGTTGAATAAGCTGACTAAGAAGAACAGACACCCATTACCGAGGATTGATGATCTTTTTGACCAGCTTGTTGGTGCTTCTGTTTTCTCTCAGCTTGATCTTGCTACTGGATTTCATCAGCTCAGAGTGGCTGAAGATAGTATAGACAAGACTGCATTCAGAACTCCATATGGATTCTTTGAATGGCTTGTTATGCCATTCGGTTTGACGAATGCACCCGCGTATTTCGTGGACTTGATGAGTAGGGTGTTTCGAGAGTTCTTGAACAAGTTTGTCGTGGTCTTTGTGGATGATATTCTGATCTTCTCTAAGGATGAAGAAGAGCACGCGAGGCATCTTGTAGAGGTGATGGATATGCTTAGAGCGCATCAGTTAAAGGCCAAGTTCTCCAAGTGTCACTTTTGGAGAAGGGAAGTTCGGTTCCTTGGGCATATAGTATCTAAGCAAGGCTTGGCGGTGGATCCCGCTAAAGTAGTTGCTGTGCAGGATTGGAAGACTCCAAGGAATGCAACCGAAGTGAGAAGTTTTCTAGGTCTTGCAGGTTTTTACCGGAAGTTCATCAAGGACTTCACGAAGATATCCGCTCCTCTTACTAAGTTGACGAAGAAGAACTTAGTTTTTGCTTGGGATATGGACTGTGAGCTTGCTTTTCAGAGACTCAAGAGAGCCCTTACCTCAGCACCAGTTCTAGCTTTACCCGATGGTGGTAAGAAGTTTACCGTGTACACTGATGCTTGTGGCACGGGATTGGGCGCCGTTCTGATGCAAGAAGGCAGAGTTATATGTTTTGGTGGTAGGCAACTTAAGGTGCATGAGAAGAATTATCCCACTCATGATCTAGAGCTGGCAGCGATAGTATATGCACTCAAGGCTTGGCATCATTATCTTCTGGGAGAGAGATTTGAGCTGTATACTGATCATAAGTCTTTGAAGTATCTCTTTTCGCAGAAGGATCTGAACTTGAGGCAGCAAAGGTGGATGGAATTCTTGGCATCCTACGATTTTGATATAGCCTATTCCCCTGGCAAGGGGAATGTTGTAGCGGATGCGTTGAGTATAAAAAGGTTGACACTAAGTCCTCTATTTGTTGAGATGAAGAATTTAGAGTTCTTGGCAACCTTTGATTTCTCTTTGGCAGTTGAGTCGATGACCGGTTCTTTAGCATCTCTTGAGCTCAGGCCTACCCTTCTGGATCAAGTTGGGGCTTCGCAGAAGGAAGACCCTCAGATAATTGAGATTATGGATAAGCTGATTCGAGGGGAGACATCTAGTCGCCTTGCTCGATATTCTATAGATGATAAGGGTTGGCTGAGGAGAGACGGAAGGCTTTGTGTTCCGATGGTGGAAGACTTGGTGAGGAAAGTTCTTGAGGAAGCACATCGCTCCAAGTTGACTATACATCCGGGTGGAGATAAGATGTATAAGGATATGAAGCGCATTTTCTTCTGGCCTGGAATGAAGAAGGATGTGGCAGAGTTTGTCTCTAGATGTGTTGTTTGTCAGAGAGTAAAAGCCGAGTCGAAGAAGCCCGGTGGGCTATTGCATCCTCTAGAGGTCCCGCTATGGAAGTGGGAGAGTATTTCTATGGACTTTGTTGACGGGTTGCCAAGGTCAAGAAAAGGGAATAAAAGCATATGGGTCATTGTGGATAGGCTTACGAAGAGTGCTCATTTCATTCCGGTGAAGAGCAAAAGGACCGCATCTGGACTAGCATCAGTATATCTTCGTGAGATAGTACGACTACATGGAGTCCCTTCTAGCATAGTCAGTGACCGAGACCCCATCTTTACTAGTCAGTTCTGGAACAGTTTGCAGGAAGCTATGGGCATGAGGTTGAACCTGAGTACGACTTATCACCCACAAACGGACGGTCAGACAGAAAGGGTGAATAGGGTACTTGAGGACTTGTTGAGGCTTTGCATTCTGGATTTTGGTGGTACTTGGGAAGACCATCTTCCTCTTGTGGAATTTGCTTATAATAACAGTTATCAGGCGAGCATTGGGATGGCACCATTTGAGCCTTTATATGGGAGACCGTGAAAGTCACCTACGTGTTGGTGGGAGACTACAGATAAGCTTATACTTGGACCTGACATGATTAGAGATACATCCGAGAAGGTCGAGTTGATTAGAAGACGGATGAAGGCGGCCCAAGACAGACAGAAATCTTATGCTGATAGGCGAAGGACTGATTTGGAGTTTGATGTTGGGGATATGGTTTTCGTGAAGGTTTCTCCTTTGCGGAATGTGGTTCGGTTTGGAGCAGTAGGAAAGTTAGCACCAAGGTTTGTTGGACCATTTCCAGTTGTAGAGAGGATCGGGCAAATGGCCTATAGAGTGGAATTGCCAGAGAAGCTTGCTGGAGTGCATAATGTTTTTCATGTTTCGCATCTCCGGAAGTGTTTGCATAAGTCAGCAGAGGTGGTTGAGCCAAGTGTTCTAGAAGATGTGGAAGTAGAGAAAGAAGCTACCTTGAGGAGAGCTCCGATTCGTATCTTGGGGACAGAGATCAAGAAGCTAAGGAATCGTGAAGTCAAGTTGGTGAAGGTTCAATGGGGTGAAGCCGAGGAAGACGCAACTTGGGAAACTGAAGAGAAGATGCGTAGGCTTTATCCATTCCTTTTTGAGGGTACACTCCCAATCTCTTTATCTTTCCATGTCTACCTAGTTTATCTAGTTCATCGTGTCTATCTTATCATAAGAACCTTAGGTAGAATCCTTTGGATGAAACATGTGTTTGAGACATGTTATGTTTGGTGGTTGCAAGTGGTTGCAAGTGTTTGCAAGTGGTTACTCGTGGATGCATGATACACATTAGGCACTAGATCGGCTCACACACTCCTCATATTGCATGTGCATGAGTGTTTATGCTTATTCATGGATGAAATTTGTATGATATCACATGGATGTTGCATATGGATGTATGATTGAGCACACATGTAGATATTATACATTATGTTAGGGATTTGCATACATATGGATACATTTCACTAACATATTTTGCATTGATCTTTGCATTAGATAATTACATATACACACACTTTTGCATATGTTCATACAGCATTTAGAATCTTTTAAGGACAATGGTTGCTCGTGGATGATGTTTTGAGTAGATGGATGTTGGATGGTAGGATACGTTCTTCCTAACTTGAAGATTTCGGGGACGAAATCCTTTAAGGAGGGGAGAATGTAACAACCTGTATTTTTAATAACCTGTTAAGATATAAATTGAGGCAGAATTTAATCTGAATCAAGGGGAAACGGGCTGTGCCATTGCGTTCGTCTCGGAAAAATACGCGAAATAGAGTCCGAGTTTTCGAAAATCGGAGTCCGTATGACCCAGTTAAGGCCCATTGAAGTTTTCAGAAATTTCCATATTAAAAACATATTTAAATTTTAAGTTAGAAACAAGGGTTAGGGCACAAGTGGCGTCAGGCGGGGAAAACTCCCGCCAAGACCCCCAAGTCGACAGGCATGTCGACAGGGGTCTAAGGGTGTCGACTGCCCTGTCGACAGCCCTGTCGACACGGGGTGGCCGGGCAGTTTTGCCTGGCGCACCATTTCTGATCTGGGCTAGGTTGTGTGGCTTGGTTCTGGAGAATTCCAAAATCTGATGGACCTAATTCAACTAAGGGTTAATCCTAAGGCTAATATCACTCTAATCTTCTATAAATATGACCCTAATCCTACCCTAAAACCCCATTATTCATTCTAGCAACCAAACTATGTCAAATTGATTTCTCAAATGGCCTCCACTTAAAAACCCTAGCCTCCACCCTCTTCATAAATCATTCCTATGAAGATTATGATGTTCATACAAGCATTTCTAAGTTGTATGAATGATCATTAGCTTGCATACATCATCAAGTTGCAAGTTTTATTTGCTAAGCTAGAGTTTTTGGGATTTTTGTTAAGGGTATTTCTTATTGGAGCTTTGTTTTGGGTTTTTATGCTTGCATAAAGGGCTTCTCAATCTTTACTTGTAGATTTGTGTCTTCAAAATATTTGTAAGCCCTCTTACCTTCATTTTAGAAACTCTAAAGTTAATATGTGATGAAAGTTGGGATTTATGCATGTTTAATAAGCTATGCATGCTTATGCGAGTTCACTATGCCATGTTACACATGTTTAATAAGTTATGCATGCTTATGCGAGTTCACTATGCCATGTTACACATGTTTAATAAGTTATGCATGCTTATGTGAGTTCACTATGCCATGTTACACATGTTTGATAAGTTATGCATGTTTATGCAAGTTCACTATGCCATGATTTGCAAGTTTAACAATTTATGCATGTTTATGCAAGTTCACTATGCTAAGTTATGCAAGTCCAACATGTTATGCATGTTTATTATGATATGTAAGATTCATCATGTATGTTGTGCCAAGTTCCCTCTTTCTATCCTTTATGCGTTATGACGAATATGTAAGCGATAGAATGACGTTGGGGGGGGGGGGGGGGGTTCGGGTAAAACTTAAAATACATGAAAATATAAGATTGGGAATTTACCTATTAAGTTAGGTCTACCCCTTGGGAATTTACCTATTAAGTTAGGTCTACCCAAGTATTTGTTAAACTTGTAATTATGTTTTGAAAATAAAGTGGACATGACACTTAGAAAACATAAGTGTGGCCAACTCGAGGTTGGGTTGAGTTTGTAGCGTAATTCTACCCGGAACCTACCGGCTTAACTAGTGGCTACAAACAATAGGATCCAATGTGAGAAGTTGGTCATGTGGTGCCAAGACCCGAGGTTAGACCAAGTTGTGGTGTAAATCTACCCGGAACCCACCGGCTTAACTAGGTAACCGCAACAAAGTCTAATGTGAGAGGTTAAGGCACAATTAAATTAATTAATGCCTCATGATTAGGGTTAAGTCATGGCCCACTAATACTTAACCAATTTTGGGGATACGAGGGATTAAATGGGGTTAAGTGGTGAACTGTTGGTTACACTTAACTAATTTAATCCATGATTAGTGAGGGGTTAAACCACACTTAACCCTCTTAGAAAACCCTAGCAACGTGGTCTGTTCCAGCAGTAATCCCAGTTTGGCATCATTCACAACCCTAGAGGCTAGGCTAGGGCGGGGCACGATTACTGGACTGATGTAAGCGACCAAAGCGATGGCTGAGTGGTACAGCGGTGCGGGTCCAGGCGGGCTACGGACGTGCACGTAGTCCGGTATTGGACAAACTCGAGGCACGGGTACCAGTAGGTTTAGACTGTGCAATATTGCTTAGGTGTCTGGGGTTGACAGCCGAGGGCTTGATACACCCGAAGGTGGACCCAGCACAGTCTGACTACAACCATATGTGGGCCGTATGGACACCAACACTTGACGTGTTAGGTTTATAGGGAGCCGATCGACTAGACCGTTGGGCTGGACCTTGTATTAAGGTCACCTCATGTTATTGGGCCAAAGTTTGGGCTGAGGGATCAATACCTGTTATGTTAGTTTGCTAGTACACTGTGGTGCAAAGCTTAATCTTCTTTATGTGATGACACCTTTATCTATTGCCAGTATGTTCATCTCAGTTTCCATCATGATGCTAACTTTATTAGTTTATAGACTGATCGTAGTAGGGCTTACCAGTCTTTTTGACTGACCTGTTTTCTTTCGCTTCTTTTCTTCCGTTTCCCCCCCCCCCCCCCAGGTTCTCAGGGAGGGAATAGCGGTGCTTAGCTTGGATCGCTTGCTTGTTTGCTGGATAGCTCATGTATGTCTGGACATTGAGCTCGCTATGGTTTATCATCTTTATTTTGGGGATAGCACTATGTATTTTCAGTATTTCTGTTTATTATGTACTAGACATGTTTATTTTGGCAGTTGACTTTATGATGTACTAGACTTGTTTTGAGATGGTTTGAGATATTCCGCTGTTTTATTCTCACTTACTCTGTTTTACATATACATTTATGTTCTTGTTCTGCCTTGATATATCATTATGCATGCTTACCCAGTTCTAACGCCCCCTAGAAGCTAGTGCCCCCAAAAGAGTGACCCTAGCGGAGGTGGGGTGTTACATTATATGTATATATATATGCATTCATATGTATGTATATATGATATACATTAATAAGCATTTCAGGAAGTCATATTCTTATCATGAAAATCAATTCAAATCGAGCATTTCTATTCAACTGCCAATTAGAAGAATTTCTGATTGAAGAAAAAGATCAATTTTTATATTCTTTTCCTATGATACCTTTGGAATCTAATAAATGTCCTGGATGGGAGGATTAATTACTAATGGGAAGATTAATTGTTGATTGGAAGAATAAATGCTGATTGGAGGAATAAGTGCCGATTAATATAAGAGAAATAATTGCTATTAAAAGGGGCCATATATGCACATATTGGATGAGCTTTGTGGTTGGCATTTTATCCTATAAATACCGTTGTAATCTCATTGTAAAGAAACAATCGGGGAATCAATAAAGTTCTCTCTATTTTCTCCTTTTCTACATTTTTTTTTCTCATGACAAGTGGTGTTGTCTAGTAATTAGATTTACTAGAACCCAACTGTTATTGCAATTTTATTTTCCTGTTAATTTATTTATATTCTGCAAGTCTAATTCCAGCAATCTGTTTATTTCCTAATCATTGAATTGATAATAGATTCGATTAGATTCGAATCTATTGTGAATTCAATCGCAGTATTTATTTGTTTTATTGTTAATTGTAATTTGTTTGTTGATGCAATTAGTTTTGTTTTGAACCAAGTCGCAATTTCAATTTTAATCACCCTCCAGAATTCGTCTAACTCGCCCAAGAATACATAAATATTAATTTTTAATTACACCTCCCTGTGTTCGACCTGTATGCTAAACACCTGTATGCTTGCAGAATTTAATTTAAATATCGCGCTTTTCTAGCGTCGATCAAGTTTTTGGCGTCGTTGCCTGGGAGGTAATGATTAGATTTTATTATTTATTTACTTTCTGATTCGTGTTAGTTTTGTTTTATTTTTATTTTTATTTTTTGTTTGTTTGTTTTTCTAAAAAAAAAGAGAAATTTTTTTTTGCCTCTTTTCAGTCGATTTCTTTCCAACTCTCTAACGATTCCATTTTTCATTTACCCTTCCTTTCCCCTTTTTAACAATAAAAGAAAAAAGAAAAAAACTTGCCATTTCATTCTCTGATTTCTTTCCCTCTATCCAATACATTGATTTCTTCTTATACAAGTCAAAAAAAAAAACAAAAAAATAATATCTTGTTGCAATTTCTTTCTATTCTGCTTTTGATTTGTTGCTGTTTTCCCCATCATCTTCATAATTCCCCCCTTCAACACTTCCTCCCTCATCCATATCATTACTGCCGTGAACATCAGACCACGTCCATACATCACAAATTCCCATCTCAAGCTTTAAACAATCCAAGTCCTAACTCCTTTTCACAATCCATACAAACCCGCACGTACCCGCACCCTTCACCCCAATCTCACCACAGTCCCTTCGCTCCAAAGCTCCTCTACCACATCACACTTGGCCTCTCACCAATCATCATCTTCCGCACTTCAGAAGACTAAACAGACCAAACATCTACCGAGCTTCTCCACCACGTTACACATCCTCTGTCAATTCACATCATCACCAAAGCTTTATCTCCATCTTCTTCCTACCCCCATCCAATCCACGTTGCAGCTAACAACATCCATAACCCCCTCACAAAAATCGCTCAACACTCCATCGCGCAGCCTCATCAACACCAAAGCCCAAATTCAGTTTCGAAACCCAAACTTTAATTCACACCAAAACCAGAAAGAACCGAATCGAACTGCAGATGTGGAAAGAAAATTAGATTCGGCAATTGTTTTTTTTTTTTGAAACGAACGAGATTTGTTCGATTTTATATGTGGGGGACTCGACTTGTTTTCTGATTCGAGTGAACGAGATTTGTTTTCTGAAATAGAATGAGATTTGTTTGAAGTTGGCATGTTTTAGAGCTTCCAGTATTGGTTTGGATTAATTTATTCTTGCTGAGTTTGGTTGTGAAACTTGTAATTTTTACCCGTGTTCAAGTATTTGGAATGTTGATTACCCTTCTGAGTTATTAGTCGAGTTTTGTTTGTAGTTTTCTTAGTTTCTTTTTGTAAGGCCGGTTTGACTGAGTGTTGAGCCAATCTTTGTTGAGTCTAAGTTTGGTTCAGTCTTTGTGTTTTTTAATTAGTCGTTTGTTTTAATTTCTTTTTTATAGTTTCTTTTCTAAAAAAAAAAAAAAACCAAGTTCAGAATCGAGAAAAGGTTCGAACAAGGGATTCTGAAAAAGGATCTGCAAACAACAAAAATTTGAATTGTTGGAGCAGTTGCACACCAAGTGGGGTGTGAACGCGCTAGCGCTTCCCAATTTCACTGGACGGACTGCCGATCAAGGTGATAAAATTTTAAAACTCGACAGGTGCTCTGCCGCAAAAAATATATATAGACAATTATTGTAAAATTCTTCTGTAGGGGCAGCGGCTTGCTATGTACAATTTTTAATTTTCTGCAATTTATTCTGTGACTATTCGGTGACTGAATTTTCTGAATATATTTGGTGAGAGACGAATACCCATAATTACAGCCATCACTCTCATCGTTTTTCAACATTTTTTTTTTTGATTTTCAAAATAATATAATTGAAAAGTGGTGCTTTGTGAAGTTGACTGTCTCGTATAATTGGATCGTGGATATATAATAGTTCAATTTATTGAACTATTAGCAAAAGTGGTTGCATACTACCCGTAAAACATTGGTCGTATCCCTTAGTATTTATACTATACGTGAACGAACATAAGACCCTCTTCCCCCTTCTAATTGAGTCAGTTAATTAATAGAGCACTACTCGACATTTTATATTATTTTGAAGTGCGAATAATTTCTGTTTTGTCATGACTTCTTTAAAATGTCTGATTCAAAAAAATCATTGAGAGATATGTGGGATAATAATCGGAGTAGACGTCCTCTTGAAGAATATGAGTATGAATTGCAACTGATGAAACAAGATTTTCCAAAATTTCTCGAGCCAAATGTCAACAATTTTCAAAACTTTCAAAATGACCAACATTTTAAAAGTTATGATCGAAAAGACGACTTTAATTCAAATTTCAATAATTTCGATTATGGGCCACATCCACATCAAAATGGCTTTGAATCCCAATATAGCTTTGATCCACATCATTATGAGGTTGGAAACCAGTTTGAAAATAATTTTGAATATGATTTTCAAATCAATCAAAATTTTCAAATTTACAACCCACATCCACATTTTGAATATGACCAAAATTGCAATTTTCCCTCGAATTTTCACAGTTTTGGTTATAAACCTAATTTGCAAAATCAAAATGATTTTTCTGAAAATTCAAACAACCACCAAAATGGAAGTAATTTTGATTGTGAAATTGATGTGGACTATAATTGTGAAAATCAAGACGAGAGCTCTCAAATCAACGATCGTCTTAACATTCTTAGAGAGAGGGAAGAAAGACTAAATAAAAAGGCTGATGAACTTCTTTGTTTATTGACGTTTTATAAAGTACAACTCGAGCAACAAAATCAAATTCAAACATGCGATGATTCAAATAATCAACTCTTTACTGATAGTGAAAATTTTCAGATAACAACTTTCGAAATTGAGAATAACGATCTAAATGAAGTTGTTCAAAATTCAACAAATGATCCGGACTTCGATTCTTTTCAAGAAAAAGATGTAAGCTTAGATTTTGATCTTCCTCTTTCGGGGTGTGAGAAACTTGAAATTTTTGAAATTGAACCAAATGAAAATGTTGAATTTTTCTAAAACTCAGAAGTGGAAATGGATTTTAATGAACATGAATTTCTTGATTTGTACGAGGATGAATTACCAAACGAGGAAGAAGGGGATTCATGTCACGAGTTCGAAAATTTTAACTTTGAGAAAATTTCAAATGAGCTTGAAATTGTCAGTGTCTTGAACAACTTTGAGAAATGTGATCACATACTCTTGAACACCACTCAGATGTCAAATTTCACTGAATTTACATACGATCACAAATTTTTGAAAAATTACACTGACAAATTTGTTGAATACATGAATTACTTTTGGAATGCTGGTTTGGTTGAAAAACTTCAGGTTAGGACAACCCTAGATTTATATCTCCTGGACTACAAATCGACGTATAAAGATGAGATGGTCTTCAAAAACTCTTGCTTGTTAGAAAACATGTCTAGACACAGTGGGAATGGGACCCATAGGGCTAGAACCAAGTGTGGGGGGAAAAGTTGGTGGAATTCTTTGCGTCGGGTGCATCGCAAACACATATATCATTGTACATATGATTGGTATTCACATATAGTGGATCAACTCCATTTCATTCTTCAAATCATTTTGCATCTAATCCATCTATGGGTTTTATCTTTCAAATTTAGGAAACGTTTACAGTGTGGACACTGTTTAGTTCAAGTGTGGGGGGGATTCTGCATTTCATCCATTTTCATTTTTCTTTGTTTTTATTTCTTTTTATTTTCAGCCATTTAAGTAGGACCATCATGCATTCTAGATTATACGAACATACCATAATTTTTTTATATGACTCATATTCAATTGATACAACAAAATAAGTTTACAATTTTTAGCCAGTTGATAGTATTTTTTTCTCTCAACTTAGATCGAATAAGAAATATAATGAAAATTTTAATTTTGAGGGATAATAGTGTAACCGATACATAGGGAGATTCTTAGGTGATGGCCATGAAATCTATTCTATATTGTAGACTTTGTTTAAATAAGTGGAGAACTTAAAATACTTATATTGGCTTTTCAAATCTTTAAAACTTAGTTGTGTCAAGTTGAATTCGCATAACTCTTTTTTGTGCTTATATTTTCGATAATAATAATAGTAATCCAAGGGTATCCAACATTGCTTGTATATCAAGCGTTGGTGTGCAAACCCGCCAAGCTCTATCCGACATGTTGTTGACAAAGTCAGCGTTGGAATATCTTGGTCTCATTTTATGGGATTGGACACCTAAGGATTACCGACACGTTGTTGACAAAGTCAAAGTCGGGCTGCACAATCCGCCAAGCTCTTTACCCAATCTCCGTTAGTCCGCGAGGCAGTGCATGGGTGGTAAACCTTGGTCTTCTGAGTTAGGTGTATGTACTTAATCATAAATTTTAAAATTTTATAGAATAAAGAATAAGCGATGATGCCCAAACACTTCTTGACCTTATTGATTTGACTAGCCATACATGAGAAAATTAGAATACCACTTTATAAACTGTGCCAAGCAAACTAAGAATTTATTTCATGGCTGCACTATTTTATCAACTGAACTAACTGGCCAAACTGGAATTTAACATTTGAAAACTTGATTTATATTGAAAATTTGTGACAAGTTGAGGTATTTAAAGTACAATCAACTGACTAGAAATTGTCAACTTAATTTGTTGTACCACTTTCCTGAAACAAGTCGTGTTTTCATTTTTCGTTTTTATTTGCATATGTCCATTGCATTCATGTAGTTACGTTAAAGCCATATCATACTGCATTTGGATTTTGTGGGTAGTATCCGCTGAAAACCCTCACGAGACACCACTCGTCCTATTTGGGACACCTAGAGGTTTAACGGCTTGTTGCATGCGCTCAATGAAATCGTGTTTTCCTACGAAAGTGCGACCTATCTAGTTAGTTTTTCATTTTCTTTTTACTCTAGGACGAGTAAAAGATAAGTGTGGGGGTATTTGATTAACATAGAAATGTGTTTATTTTATGCTCTTATATTTTATCTTTTGTAAATAAATAAATGATACTTTGGGTAATTTTTATGTGTATTTACAGATTGTCAAGTGATGCCTCTTTCATTTCAAATTAAAGGCCAAAGGCAACTTCCTTATGTCCACACTTTCTCAATCCCAAAAGGAGTTGTAGCTCACTGGTAAATGCATAAAGATTTGTACTGAGAGACCTGAGTTCGATCCCCATCAAGCTCAGTTTTTGCCAAAGAAAGGAACGTTCACACTGCCCCTTTTGCTCTGAAGAAAATATGGATAAGTGTTATATTATATGTATATATATATATATGCATTCATATGTATGTATATATGATATACACTAATAAGCATTTCAGGAAGTCATATTCTTATCATGAAAATCAATTCAAATCGAGCATTTTTATTCAACTGCCAATTAGAAGAATTTCGGATTGAAGAAAAAGATCAATTTTTATATTCTTTTCCTATGATACCTTTGGAATCCAATAAATGTCCTTGATGGGAGGATTAATTGCTAATGGGAAGATTAATTGTTGATTGGAAGAATAAATGCTGATTGGAGGAATAAGTGCCGATTAATATAAGAGAAATAATTGCTATTAAAAGGGGCCATATATGCATATATTGGATGAGGTTTGAGGTTGGCATTTTATCCTATAAATACTGTTGTAATCTCATTGTAAAGAAACAATCGGGGAATCAATAAAGTTCTCTCTATTTTCTCTTTTTCTGCATTTTTTTTTCTCATGACAAGTGGTGTTGTCTAGTACTTAGATTAACTAGAACCCAACTGTTATTGCAATTTTATTTTCCAGTTAATTTATTTATATTCTACAAGTCTAATTTCAGCAATCTGTTTATTTCCTAATCATTGAATTGATAATAGATTCGATTAGATTCGAATCTGTTGTGAATTCAATCGCGGTATTTATTTGTTTTATTGTTAATTGTAATTTGGTCATTGATGCAATTAGTTTTGTTTTGAACCAAGTCGCAATTTCAATTTTAACCACCCTCCAGAATTTGTCTAACTCGCCCAAGAATAAATAAATATTAATTTTTAATTACACCTCCCTGTGTTCGACCTGTATGCTACACACCTGTATGCTTGCAGAATTTAATTTAAATATCGCGCTTTTCTAGCGTCGATCAAGCGGCGACCAACTGGACACCTTTTCTGACATAGTAATAACTCCTAGCATTGTGGACATTCTTAATGAGGAAGGAGAGGTGGCCAATGTGCAAAATGCCACTGCCAAGGGTTCAGTGGAAGCCGATGTATCAACGATGGCAGCCAGAGGCTAGAAGGTGAAAGAGATGGAGAGGGGCGCTGCTGATGTCTGGAAGGAAAGGGAAGATGAGGAGGCCCGGCAGAGGGTCGTTGAGATCATTGAGAAAACCATATCGTGCAAGTCTCAGAAGCCCGCCGAGCGATGGGCTGCCAGGGAAGCAAAGGAGAAAGCTGTGCGGGAAGGATTGGGGATCCTGAAAAGGAGTGAGGTCGTGGTAGGCCTTCCTTCTGGGGGTGGCCCCGTACCTCCGCCGCTCGTCGTTACTACCGATGTCATGGAGGTTTCCAGCGGCGACGGTGCTAGGGAGCGTCGCATCTCCATTACTCATGGGTCAGCTACTCGTCCAAAGGGCCGAGGAGGCAACAGTGGTTTGAGGGGAAGACGATCAGGTCGAAAGAGATCTGGTGCGGGTGGCGAACCGTCGAGTGCCGAATCTGCAAAAAAGTACAAGCACAAGGAAAAGGAGAAGAAACGCGGTTAGAGTAGGTAGCCTAAGTAAAAGTTACTGTAATTTTGGTATTGTAGGCCGATAGGTTACGCGAGTACGACCCTCGCTTTTGGTTTTTCAAGAAACGGTGTGGCTCTCATGTACACCCTGTTATTAGAAAGGAAAAGTATTGGACACGAAGTTTGTTTAGCGTGTGTGTGGGAATTGAAATATGTATTAGTAAGGTCGCATTTATGTCAAGCATTTAGATGATCTTTTTATGTATTCCGGCGTCTCGTACTTACGTAAACGTACATATCGTTACTCTTAGCACAAAACCAATTAGGGGTTGTCTCTGGGAAAATTATTCCAGAGAGGTGAAATAGAGCGCTCGTTTCAGTTAGTTTCCCTCAGCTCAGGAAACCCATAGTTTGCGGAACCAGGCTATGCGCCTACTTTTTTGGGTGGCCCTAGGTAAAGCCCAAGTATAGCATATGTGTAGAGAGTCACGTTGTGCGTTCTGCTAGGTGGGTGGCTCTCCCATCGTTCATCGGGTTGAGGTGAGCCGCCATACGTCATTTATTCGCCAGCGTAGTTTTCAGCCCTGATCATCAACTCGTAAGGTCCGATCGTGGCCACGGGCTACCCCTCACCCTTGAGAGTGAAGGGGAAGAAACGGTTTAAGGTCGGTCTTGGTGCTGCGCCAAGATTCGACCAGCACCCGCAATTGGCGAAGAGAGATTTGCATCGATCTTAGTCGGTCGCGGGTGGCGCCAAGCCGCCTGGGCTATGGCACAGAACGATTTATCCTCGTCACTGGGCCGAGGTTCGATTTAGTGGTTGTTTGTACTCGGTCGCGCAACGTGCCGGCGATTCGAGTAGCGTTGCCTGCTTTCGTGCTCGGGTTGCGGGGCGTAGCCAAGTGTCTTAGATTTGACGCTGCGTTACGGTTGGAAAACGACCATCGGCTCCCGTGCTTAAGGTGCTGGTGTGGCCGTCGCATGCGTGAGTCAAGCTAAGTGTTGGAACTAACAAAGTGCGTCACGTGAGAACTAAACAACAAGGAGATAGAAAACTTAACATGATTTCTACTGATAACTTTGGCAGTAACAGCCTTTACAATGTCTTGAATTTTTGAAAAACAAAACATTGCTAAAAAAGCGTAAACAACCGTGAACGGTGTTACGTAAAGTAACGCCGAGCTGATTGCCAACGCACAAACAACTAGGTAAATTTATAAGTCTTCTTGATCTATAGGCTTGGAAAGGATAGGTGGTCGCTCTAAGTGGTCCAGAAGTTCTTTGAATGCGGCGACGCATTCAGAGGTCCACTCGAAACTGCGTTTCCCTTTTTGGAGTAAGTCGAAGAAGGGGATGCATTTGTCGGTGGCCATAGAGATGAACAGTCTTAAAGCGGCGACCTTTCCGTTTAGACTTTGGACATGCCTGATGTTCTCGGGAACGCAGATGTCCCGAATAGCTTTGATCTTTTCTGGATTGACTTCGATGCCTTGAGAATTGACAATCAAACCTATGAATTTTCCCGAAGCAACTACGAAGGAGCACTTCAGGGGGTTGAGTTTCATGTCATGCTGGCGGAGGACATCGAACATCTCGGAGAGGTCGTGGACGTAATTGCTTGATATTTTAGATTTCACTAGCATATCAACCACGTACACCTCCAGGGATTTCCTAATCCGATTTTTAAACAGTCAATTAACCATTCGCTGATAGGTGGCGCTGGCATTCTTGAGGCCGAATGGCATAAAATGGTAACAATAGAGCCCAAGGTCGGTCATGAAAGAGGTATGGTCTTGATCACATAGGTTCATTAGGGTCTGATGGTAGCCTGAGTAGGCGTCCATGAAAGATAGCAGTTGGTACCCGGCGGTCGAGTCGACAAATCGATCGATCTTCGAGAGCGGAAAACAGTCCTTCTGACATGCCTTGTTGAGGTCGGAGAGGTTCACGTATGTCCACCATTTACCGTTGGCTTTTTTAACCAAGACAGAGTTGGAAACCCACTCAGGATAGTCGGCTTCGCGGTTGAAGTTATTGTTGAGAAGACAATCCACCTCTTCTTCAAGCGCCATGGACCTCTCGGATCCCAAGAAGCGGCGCTTTTTTTTGACAGGTGGCATTCTAGGATCCAAGCAAAGAGAATGACAAGCAATCATAGGATCGATGCCATTCATGTAGGAGTGAGTCCATGCAAACACATCCAGATTGGCCTTCAGGAAACATATGAGGTCTTCTTTGGTAGCGAGGTGGAGTTGCGACCCAACCTTCAACACCATTGTTGTGTCGTCGAGGTCTACGGGAACGTCCACCATGGATTCGACTGGGACAACCCTCTCGTAATCGCGCTCCTCGTCCTTCCGTGGGCCGAGATCATCGGAAAATGGCAGTGGCGCCTGAGCCACGGCTCAAACGCCGCTGGCTGCAATGCTAAGACATTCTTGGCGCAAGACAGTGCGAGCACGGCTTTGCCCTTGTCCCTGTTGCATGCGTTCTTCTATTCTGTTTCATTGCATTCCCTGGCGCTTCTTTGGTCACCCTTAATTTGCCGATCCCATTTTCCGTCGGGTATTTCATCAAGAGAGACAATGGTGCAATGTAAGCCCGGAATTCAGTGGGGAAAGGGCACTCGAGGATAGCATTGTAGGGGGAGTCGATGTCTAAAACCATGAAGGTGAGAATTCGGACTCGGCTTCGATCCCCCTCGCCCAGCTCCAGAGGTAGGTAGATCATCCCTACGGTGAAACAGGAGGCCCCATTGAAGCTGTGAATCGTAGCATGACATGGCTTTTGATCATTTGCTTCTACTTTCATCTGGTTGTAGGCAGTCTTAGAGATGATATTAACCAAACTTCCCGAGTTGATTAAAACTTTCCGATGTGGGCCGTGATGACTAATGGATCGGTGGTCCGGATTTCTACCCCCATCGATTCTCTTCCTCGAAAGATGACGTCGTCGCGCAAACTTTTCTGCAGCTTGGCTGGGGCGAACTTAGGGAAAGGGAGCAGGCTTCGTATATAGCGTGCTTTATGGCACTCACAAACTCCTCCATCTTTTGATGCCTTGTGTGGGGTAAGGTCTGCCACATATGGTGTTTAACACGATTCCTCGTCTCGGGTTAGATGATCCCGGTGCTGCCCTGGTGGCTGCTTGGGGAGCTAGTGCTGGAGGCTGCGAGTTTGCTTCTGGGAGAAAGGGCTCTGGGACATATTGCTCGAGCCGTTTCTCACGGATAAGTTTCTCGATTGCGTCCCTGAGTTAACGACATTCGTTCGTATCGTGCCCGTCCACGTCGTGGTACCCACAGTACCTCCCAGTGTTCCTCTCGCGGTCTGTGGATTCTCTGACACATGGCTTTTGTGGGGAAATGTGTTACATATTTCCAAGTAGATCGTATCCATGTCTTCGTTCAGAGGGGTGTAGGTTTCGAAGGGTTGGCGACGGTCGGGCCTTCTTGGTTCTGCCTGGGCTTGCCCGTTATTTCGTCCATCCAGCCTGCCGTTATTTGGTCATTGCCTGGAGGGACCTTCCCCTCTATTCTGATCAAAGGGCACCCCGCCCCGCCTACCCCTGAGGTTGTTATTCGCGGCGCCCTCTTTGGGGTCGTTGGGGGTGACTTGTGGCGGAGAGCCGATTTCTCCTTGCCTCCTCTTGGCATAGGTATTGATCTGCCTTCTCGTAGAAGGCGTCGAGGCTCTTCCGCTATTTCCATCGATCCAGGCCACGAATTCTGAAGTAGGGAGGACACCTTTCGCTAGCTAAAAGAGGACGGTGCGAGGATAAGGATCGTTGACCTCGGCGACAGCTATGTTAAACTTGGAGAAGTAGCTTTTGAGGGACTCGGTGGGCCCCTGGTATAGATTGGATAAAGTGAGGGCATTCTTTGAAGTCGGGATATGCAGACTACATCAGTTGCAAGATGCCCAAAGTTGTCATTGGAATCGAGTGGGAGGCAATGCAAAGCGGTACCAGATAGGAAGATCGGAAAGCATTTGCACTTGGCTGGATCATTACCCTAGCTCGAGTCCATCTGCCATTTGTATCCATTCCAGAAAGCACAAGGTTCAGTGGTACCATCATAGAGTGGCATCTGAAGCATGCTAAAGCACCTCGGCCACTCGACCTCATCTACTCCTCTCGTGGAAGGGTTATGCATGATATGGGCTTTCCATGAGCTGTGTGTGTCCCCTCTCATTGCCCTCATAATACTTCATGCCACTTTGGGGAGATAGGACGGATGGGGATCTGCCATCAGGATTCATGGATTTTGACATGGTTCCGGAGTCCTATTACTAGGATGCCTCCTATGGTGGACGTCCGGATCGTCGTCCTCCCCGTTCTCAACATCTATGATGGGGTTTTGGCATGGTTAGTGAGGTGAATCGGGGTTATGCGGGCCCTGTTTTGGAGAAGCGCGGACCGCTTGGATAGCGGGCCCATCACCCTGATTAGCGGCGACCGAGTTGCGTCGAGGAAGAAGATGGTTAGTAGGACCAGATCTGTCGTTGATGATCAAGCTAGTTTGGTCTCGGTATTGTCCCCCCTCGCTATATGTGACTATGGTTCGATCGCCGTTGCCAGTTCCGTTACCGTTGTCGAGGGCATTGGTACGAGCGGCGATGTTGTTGATGAGGCTGAACCTCCTCCTTTGACGTGGGCCCCTCGACTCGAAAGAGGAATTTCCGAGGCGGTCGGTCGAGGTTGAGCATTGTTTCGAGTTAGTCGAAGTCGGGCGACGACGCGTTGTCTTTCTTGAAGTTGCCGCATAAGGTCGATGTTGTTCCTTAGCTCTTGGTTAAGCTCTACTGCATTGTTCTCATATCTTTCATTAAGCGTGCATATTTGAGCTTATGTAATGAGCGCTTCGAGGTCCACATTATGAGGGACAGTTTCATTAGCGACCGGAATATCCGCAGGTTGAGGTTGTTGGGATGTTCTGGCCCCGGCTACGGCTGAAGAGCCGACCATTGCATTCTTTGACTTATTCACCATCGTAAGCGGACTCAACAGCATGTTAAGAAAGGAACCTTAGGCTCGTCGAGGTCGAGATGGTAATATGGGAGAAAGACGCAAGTTTTGAGTAGATTCTCAGTGAAAGCACCAAATGTTGACGACAAATATGTCAAAAAAACCAAAGATTCCTATTACTAGAATTAGTTAATTTGGTCGCAAGGCTAAGTAACAAAAATCGATAAATAATAAGAGAGATTTATATTGGTTCGGCCCGGCGGGGCCTACGTCCACTTTGAAGGTGTTGGAGTATTATTAATGACCAAGGATTACAAGGTTTAGACTATCTTGAGATATCTCATTACATTCATTTTCCATGATGATGTCATAATTAAAATATATTAAATAAATAAGGAAAATTGTAGTTTAGTCCTTCTTCTTCTTAAAGAGGAGATGCCATTAATCAATGTCTAGGAAGGTTCCAAAGTCACGAAATCCAACCCTTTAGAAGTGGGAGGCCATGGCCTATTTATAGGAGTGGGAGTAGGTAAGAATGGGGACCACATGCAGGAAATTCGCGCCCGCTGCACTCATAGCCCAGAATTTTGCACCAGGGCATGGGTGCGAAATTTCGCACCCGCTGGTTGCAAAATTTCGTACCCGCTGGGTGCGAAGCTACTGCGAGGGGAGCGAGATTCCCGCCTTTGGGCGCATGAGGCTTGAATTTCCTTTGAGCCCCAAGGCCTTGGCCCCGGGTTTCTTCCTGGATGCTGCGAGGTTACGAGTAGTGCAGTCCCCTCCTGATCCTGCTTCCTTTATTCCTAAGCGCCACTTATTGGCCATAGCTCCACGTGATTTGCTGAATTAAGCGTGTCCGACGCACTCTTGGGAACCGGGCTAAAAAGTCGGTTAACAGTGTAGGATGCCAGTTATTTACTGTCAATGTCTGCATGAGATTAAAGTTTCAATTTAAGGTTAACGTCATTGTCATATTTCATGTTTGGTGTTGTTTTTTGATGTTGAGGATGTCCTTCTTGACAATCAATCAGTTGACATTTTTTGTGCTTTTCTTTCTGAGGCCTAGCTTGGTAGTTCTGTATGGTATTTCTTTTCTCAAGTCATGTTACTCCAGTGCCATTTTGGTTTGAAGCAGGTTGTTTCTAATGCAAAAGGAGGGTGTTGTTTTAAATTGTAGTTGGTGTATTGGCTGCCATGCTATGCAGTTTTATAAGTCTGTTCTAGAAGTTTTGATGTCTATTCTATATGATACATTTTAGGATAGAAACTAACGAGAAGATATGACCTTTGAGATTATTTCAATGTAAACTAACTAAACCATGCTAGCAAAAGATATCCCAGCATTTAAATAGCCAAATAATTATTTAAATAGTTTGATTTACGGTTAATTTAACCATGAAATGTTGGGTTTATTGTTGGGTTTAGATGAAACCTCTTTCTAACTTCTCATCACTTTCCAATTATATATTATTCCATTTTCTTATCAGTAAGTCACTTGTAAGAACTGTTTAGTGTTTGCTATATATTTACGTAAGTGCTGCTTTCTATCAAGTGGAAGAATATCAACCGTATAAATTATAGTTATTTAAATATAAATAAGTGTAGTATTCGATTTTCATCCATAAATTATTGTTACGATAATTTGGATATGAATGAAATTATAAAACTTTACATGAAGTAGAGAATATGTTCGCATGTGGAGTTATGTAGCCATCCACTTGTTCGTCAAGTTTGTAAGCTATAGGAATAGAAGTACTATTTGTCAAGTTAGAGTAGTAATTTCGTGCATTGCAATAATGTTTGTCCTCCATTTTACAGAACTGAATCAAAAGGAAATTAAAATGTCCATGTTTGCATGTCCATTTGTCAAGCTGGAGTATACTTTTCCATATTGCCTGTTATTCACTTGTTACATGTCCATGTGTGCAACAACAATATGACGAATAAATGGTGCATTCTTGTGATTGAGAATAAGTTTTGGAAATAAAACGTAGTATCAATTATGAAAATTTGATTCTTCTTTTTTTAGCTTAAAAACTGATTAGTGCATATCTTTGTTAATAGAATATCAATGATAAACAAAATGTAGCGGAAGAACAATGACTCCACGTAGTAATACGCCACGGGTATTTCTTAACATAGAAAAATTTGCACTGCATTTGTTTTATTTCATTACATTTACACTACTATTCTTTTGGTTTATCTGATATTGCAATTAATTTTACGTTTCAAGCAACTAACTGAATTATGCATTCCTGATCCACATTTCTATGTTACTATGTTGAATTTCCATTAACATTTGAGTTTCACAACATTTAGTTATAAACTTGCATTTACCATTTGGAACACTTTTAGTCTCCCACTGAAAATATCTTCGAAGAGAATTTTAAGGATACTTTTTGTCTCCCATTGTGCCCTCCAAATTAACAATACTGTTCTGTTTAAGACCCTTCTCACCGCACGCATATTTCATTTAGTTCTCTAACGATGACGGTTTCATCCATTGATTCTTTTCATTCTTCTTTACAAAATCCTGTTGTCATGCTCGCCTCTAAATTAGATTTATTCATGTCACTTTCGCCAATATTGGTGACCTTTGGTCAATCAGCGATCTTAGGCACTGTCATGAATTTCATTTTCTCAGATTTAATTAGAAAAAAACTATCTTTTTAATTCGTTTCTTATTCGCTTTTCTGACTGTCAATTGATCGGTATTGCTCTCAAAAAGATGAAAAACACATTTACAGGCTGCCTGCTATTCCAGAGTGTTCTTTGATCCTTCTTGGGTCATGTTCACTGGTGTGAATAAATTTAATAACCACTTTTCTCTTATCTTTTTCAGTTTCTTCCCCATGCTGGAACAGTTTTGCTTTGGGTAAAAATGTTATAGTCGTTCAGTCTGTCTATCGATTTTTCTACATTAAACTATTATCACAGATATCAATCCATTATTATTATTATTTGATTTTTTGGAGTGGCAACCCTTTCTTCCTAGAGTTTTGAAAGAACCAATTGAAAGAAAGAACAGAGTGAGGCTGCACATGTGTACAAAGCTATACATATATATAACATCCATAAACAACACACAACCGACATCACAAGGGAAGGAGAATAATCCAACTCAATTACACTCGATGGTTACTTCCTGCCCCTAAAACAGAAAAACTACCAGTCTGCAACTTCGATATTTATACACTGGTATCTCTATCGCAATTACAAAGTTGTACACACATGCACCAAAACTAAAAACCAAAAAACGGAGAAAAGGATGTAATTGGTCAGTCCTCAACAAGCCCTCCCTTGCCATCCTTTCTATGCACTGCACCAATACTACTAGGGCTCAGTCCCCTCATTGGTAAGTCGATGTTGTAAATAACGCCCTTATTCTGACTCGGTCTCCTATCAGTATCTTCTCTTCAACTTCCACTCTCTCTGCCTCGATAGAGTCGATCATCCACACTTTTGAACCAACAGGAGTGGATGTTCTCAACATTCCATATGTATCTATGGACGAAATGCTTCTGATGCTGTTACGTGTGTAACCCGACCAGCCAAACCTGGGTTGCATTGCAGACTCATTTATCCTCACTCGTTGACCTACCACAAGCCTCTAGCTTGCTGCTACCCTTTCATTTGTTTTGTCAAAGCAATTTCTTTGGGTTGAAATCTGCTTTTACTGAAGTTGATCCTTGCTGGTGAACACGCTAAAAAATAATAAAATATTTGTTTTGTGTTGAGTTCCCTTGTTATCAGAATGAAATGTTTTATTTCTGAACTGACACCGATAATATTACATTTGGTGGATACGTGTATTTGTACTTGTACATGAGATAATGGGTAAAAGAGTTCGAATAGCTTATGTATAAAACGATATAAAGCTAGAGTGTTTGTTTGAACCGAAATAAACTATCTCATATTCCATCTAAATTAAACTAGGAAAAAACAAATTTTAAGTGCATCGATTTTTCTATAGCAGATCCTTTGTATCGCTTGCTTTATCACTTTGGCTAACAGTTGCCTTTTTTGTCATTGTCATCTCATTTTCTCCATCTATGCTTTTTCTCATACATTTACAATACCACATACTGAAAACTATTGAAATAAATAACTTGCCTATGACAACTTCAGATTTATCCTTGTTCCATACAAGTAGAACATAAAACATCAAGCTTTTGTTGATATTATATTTTAGATAAAAATAGCCTAAGTCCTTTAAAAAGCAATATAAGCGTGTCTGTATTAAAAAGTTATGAATATAAAATAGCATATTAAAATAATAATAATAATAATATTTATTTTCACAACAAGCGTATATTTATTGTTATACACAAAATATTGGGAGACGTACCCGATCGGTATGTTCAGAGAAACGGACTGGTTGGCCAGAGAAAATACAACATAACTTAATCCAGTAAAGTGACACCGATCGGTACGACAATAATGGTACCGGTTGGTCTGTACCCTAGCGCACCAGTTAGATAGTCACAAGTCCATAGCAGAGCGACCCCCTGTGAAAAGAAAGGAAAACTCGTTTACCGGTCGGCTAGGGTCCGAGAGTACCGACCGGCCCCTCTGGGGTAGCGTGCTTGGTCCAAACATTACAATATCGGTCAGTCCAAGGACAAGCAACTGGTCGGCCATAATATGGAATCAATGCCAGGTCGCCCGTGCGGAGCAGAAAGGGAACCATACTGATAGACCAGACCTAATCTACATCGTTCGGTCATCCCGAAGGTTGTAGACAGGTTGGCTTTTGGATAGTTGTTGCCAGGCCGGGCAGTGGCAATTCTGTAAATTACGTCCGACCGACCGGTGACTCTAAAGGCCATATCACTCCATTTCTCCACTCCTATAAATGGAGCTCCAACACAACTTTAATGGGGGACAGATTCTATGACCCCGAAGGGCTGTTAAACTCAATTCTCTACTTCTAATTAGTGATTTCATCTTCTCCAATCACCTCAAAAGGAAGATCCAACTTCGCATCCATCAAAGTCCATATGGAAATCTAGTTCCGATCTACCATCCGCCACAATTGAAGACTTTTACCATTTTTCCTTAAGCTAGTTCTAAGAGAGTGTAATGATGAATGTAATGAGAGAATGAGCTTGCCTTGTAACTCAACATGCAATAATAGAATCGCTATTCAAACCACTATAAAACATTGTGTCTCTTTACTTGCTTTTCTTTGTTTATTGGCTCCACATTTCATATTTCCGAGTAATTTTGTGAAGTACTTCTAGTACATTTGGTGTTTGTGTCATTTTTGATGCAAACATTTGGCGCCCACCATGGGGCCGATTCAATCATCTGTTCTCTCACACTCGCTCATAAGGTCCGATACGTTGCACTAAAAGTCTAAGCCTGTTTTACTACAATCCAATTCAAGTCCTCGCCTAAAGCAATGGGTCAACCAAGTAGACCATCAATGAAGGTCACCAATCAAAGCACCGATAATAACGATAATGCCGCCAATCATGAGCATGAGGCTACCCCTCCTACCAACCAATTTGAGCGTGGAGAAACTTCTAATGCCGAAGAAACGGTGATAAGGAGGGAACTCGATGAAGTGGCGGCTGGTTTAGCAAGCCAAATGGACATTTCAAATAAAGCTATGATGACGAGGATTAAAGAAATGTTCGCCATGCAAGCTACTACGGCCAAAGTCACCACGAAGTCCGCCCGGGCAAAATCCATTCAAACTCCACGTACGGAAAACGCAGGATCCTCTTCTTCAAGCCCGAGCCAGGAAAATTCTGTTCAAGAGATGACAAATCCTAACCGTAAGGAAATTAAGCTACCTGATCATAACCACTCTAACAAGGCGACTTCCCAACAAGTGCTTGACTCCGCCAAAGGGGCACCTCTCCCTGTGGGAGGTTCAGGACCCCGAAATATGAACCGTGACCGTCTCCTTAAGCAGACAACAGGTAAGGAAGACGGCGTCTGCCTCGCGGATCAAAACAATGAGGAAGAGTGTATATCAGAGATGATCCACAAAATTATGGAAAAGGGGCTGAAGAAGCAGAATGATGAGAAAGAATGGGGGTTTGCTCCCACAAGGACTCCACTTACAGAAAGAATAAAGATGGCGCCTTATCCAAACAAATTTAAGCCACTGGCAGTCCAAGCTTACAACGGGACAACTGATCCTAATGTGTTCTTATTTAAGTATGATCAGCACATGGATGGAGCCTGATCCACTGACGAGCTAAAGTTGTGACGACCCGCAACTTCCCCGTAAAGGAAAGTGTCGGATAGTTCGAGAACAAGCCACAACAGAACGCATATAAAAGAACATTTCACTGTATGTAACAACAATACATCAGATTACAAGAATATACAGAGTATGAATAAATAAATATTACACAGAAATAACAGAGATTCAAATTACATTTAAATACATAGCAGCGGAAAATAATACAATACACAACTAGAATGAGATATACGGATACAAAGCTTTCCGGATATCGTTCCAGCTGTAAACCAGGATCCTGTGAATATAAATCTGCAAAACCAAAACTACTAGCTGCCCGTGTCGAAAATAAGGGCACCCATAGTTTAGGTTAAAACAATAAACTCCAGGTCAGTCATGTGACTGGTGTGAGAACTAAAACAGTTATTATTCTTTATTTTAAAAGTTAGGTAAATCAAGGGACCACGCCGTATAACACGGAACGGGTTTCCTCCCAAGAATACCAGTGCATAAAACCAAACAGCGCAATGCTAAATAAAGAAAAATGTAGCTGTTATAAGACCCAGGTCCTATCACACAATGCAACGCAAGCCGGGGGATAGGGTTTTCCCTTATAACAGCCAAAGAATGCTTGATACGTTTTTAAATCAAATCATTTGATACTATAGTAAGTGCATAGTGTATAAAACAACTTCAAATCATAAGTATCAATCATAGGCGGCATGGGTACCATATATCATGTCACCATATATAGATTTACAAATAAAACCGCAAATGTCACGTATTTGGTAATTGGATTTCCATCTATGAACCGAGGCAAAAGATAGTACTCAACCGATTCGAGACAATCTAGCCCATGTCTCAGGATCAGAGCTCGAGTGACCCTTGGAGCGACAGGGCCGGTCCACCGATGTGGATTAAAATGCCTGAACACTACGTTTCCCCGCCCTTTGGGGCGTAAATGAGCCAACTAAATGACTCCATCGGTTCGAGAACGACCGATCAATCCGAGGCGCCTCGCAACAGCAACAACCACATAAGTCAAACTCGTCAGGGCGTGTAAAACCACTGACGCCACTTTTTATCTAGAAGGAAACGCATGCCCTCCCTGAGGTCCGTCTCCCGTTTTTGGTTCATACCGGGTGTGAAACTCGCGAAGTAAACGTTACACAAAGCTACGCCACAAAGGCCGTGCTTTGATCATCACAACGAGACTTTGCTTTTCAACAGAAGCCTCGATCAATTGCCACTTAGGCATGCCACACAGGAAATTCACTCCATGCGTTTGATATCCATCAATATATAACCCCTGAGCTCGTACGTCTCAGAGAAGGGCGTTAAGCAAGAGAATAAATTCTCCACCGCCAAACAGATATATATTTAATAGAGATCAATCACACGGACTAAAATCCAATGTCAGACACACAGTCTATTTACAAGTCCGTTCTGGGTCTGAACGAAACCGGAGGCACCTAGTACCCCGCATATCCATCGATCTCCAAGTACGTCTGGACGATCACCAACTGTTTCCATCTTCTTGGGTGTACAGCCCAATCAAGATCATCAATTATCACCCAAACGACGTGAAGACCTCCGGTCTTCGACCGTCGTCTTCATCTTCGACTTATCGTCGTATCAGTTATTTAGAATGGGATAAACCCGGTCTTTCCGAATAACTCGCGTATATTTTGAATAAGTGTTACACAAACACAACATACGCCTCATTCCAATTCATTAGTCACTAACCGTAAATTAATACAGAGAATAATTCCCCAAATATTAACCCCGAAGGCCGAAACCCACATCAGATCAATATTCAGAAAACCATTCTGCTTGGCTAACCGACAGTTAGTTTCTAAATTTCACGTTCATAGGGAATGGTTCCCATTAATTTTTATCAAAGATAAATTCTTGAATTTATGCTTTAATCTACTTTTGAATATCAATTCAAACTAGTCGGGATTAGCGAACCTTACCGAAATAATCATTTGTTTTAATTCCCCATCCCAACCTATTCATCCCATGAAGTAAAACTGGTAATACTTCATATCTAACACCACAGTGTTATCGGTAAATTCAATTACCATTTCACGTTCAAATCTAATTAAAGATTTAACTATCGCCTGGAGCAAAACTGGTGACACTCCATTTCGATTATTCCAATATAATTAAAGATTCATTAAAACTCCACTTAGTTTTAATCTGTGACTGGGTTAAAGAATCAGTGTCATTTAAAACACGGTTCACGATAAACCCAAAATCACCTTCATTAATTATTGGGTTAAAGAACGAGTGTTATTTAAAAACACTGTTCACGATAAACCCAAAAATCAATATCAATTCAATTCCAATTAAATATTATTTAATTGGTACACTTCATTAAATCTAAATAAAAAGATTTAATCTTTTCTCAACTGGGTTCAAGAACAGTGTTAGTGAAGACACCATTCACGACAAACCCAAATCACATTTGATATTCAATACAAGGCTTTGAATAGAAAATATCCTGGCTTATATTCAATATCCAATTCTGCGGCCAACAAAGATCGTATTGGAAATAACGATATATATATATATATATCTATATCTTTCAAATTTCCATAACAACATTTGTATAATCACGAAATCCAACATCGAAACATTCCGAAGACAATTTCGATTCAAATCCATTCCAATGCAATCATTGGAAATTCTGGTTATTATCAAAACCATTTCAAATTCAATTTATTTAAAAATAAATAGAATTATAATTCTAGTTCAAAACTAGTTCATTTCGATAAAAATCTATTTTTATCTTTTCAAATATGGAGTTTTTCATCCCAATTCTTCTCAAATCATTTCTTATGATTTTACACGAATTATTACTATTTTTAATAATTTTATCAAGGCCTGTACAGTCGATTTCCATCAATGGCCATCGAACTGCACTTACAGCGACCTTTTTCGAATTTGATTTGGACGTATCTCCAAATCCAACCGCTAGATTTCTAATTTCTAAGATTCTTTAGAAAGCTCTTTTCGATACGAACGCAACAGTTCCGGTTTTAGGAGAATCCGACGGTCGGATCTCCCGCAATGTCCGTTTGAAATAAATGGTCGAAATTCACGAACTGCCGCGGCGCGGCGCGTTCTATTCAGGCCATTATATTATATATATAATATATTTCGTCGATTTCTATTTAAAACGAATTATAGAAATAGTTTTAAATTCGTTTCAAAAGCAATTTCAACTTCCTTTTCAATTCAAATCAAAATTGAATTCTCCTTTATAAATTCGTTTTAAAATTCATTTCTATTCAATTCAAATTTCAGTTCAATTTGAATTCATTTCAATTCGTTTTCAATTCAATTTGAATTCGTTTTCAATTCATTTCGAAATCGTTTTCAATTCATTTCATTTCGAAATCGTTTTCAATTCATTTCATTTCGAAATCGTTTTCAATTCATTTCATTTCGAAATCGTTTTCAATTCATTTCATTTCGAAATCGTTTTCAATTCATTTCATTTCGAAATCGTTTTCAATTCAATTCATTTCGAAATCGTTTTCAATTCAATTCATTTCGAAATCGTTTTCAATTCAATTCATTTCGAAATCGTTTTCAATTCAATTTGATTTCGAAATCGTTTTCAATTCAATTCATTTCAAAAATGAATAGAATCGATATAAATCGTTTACGTCAAAATGGCGTCAATCTACTCAACACGGCTTCATAAATTTCTATTTTCAAATATTCTATTTCAAATATTTCGTTCAACACATGACCAATCTCAATGAATGAGTACTGTCAACACATGAACTTTTATTTTATATCGATAAAGGTGCAAATTTTATTACTAAAATATTTCGTTCAACACATGACCAATCTCAATGAATGAGTACTGTCAACACATGAACTTTTATTTTATATCGATAAAGGTGCAAATTTTATTACTAAAATATTTCGTTCAACACATGACCAATCTCAATGAATGAGTACTGTCAACCCATGAACTTTTATTTTATAATATTCTTTATTTTCTAAATTGGAATGAGGCCCAATCAATCACCATATAAAGTTAATCATATGGATTTCCATACAACACATGTATAATAGCATTGAAAAATAATCAACCATCAACCAAAGTGCACTACACTGTATAAGCATCAAATGTAGATATCTAACGCTTATAACAGCCTGTCAATCGATCGATCGACATATTTAATCAATCAGGATGAGTGAACTTCAAATTTCATCCTAACACCCGTGTGGGGTTTCAAACAATCAAACACAGGTTTTATTTGTGCAGTTGGGCGATGTGTAAAATTTATCGACCCAATCAATGTCCTTCAAATAGGTGTACATAAACAAACCGTCTGGTTTGTAAATGAATATTTATTTATTCACATTCACGTTAAAAATTATATCTTTAACGACAAAACATTTTATTCCAACATATGGACTTCTATTCAATTCATTCTTTAAATAAAATGATATTTTTATTTTTCTAACATATTTTAGAAAATTTCGGCGGCATAATGTGACGGCAAGGAATTTCGCTCGGTCCGAACCAGTCGCTAAACCGACTCAAACCGTTCGAAATGCCCTATCGTTTGAGAACAAGAAAAAACAGAACGCATACAGAAGAACATTTCATTGTATATTACAACAATACATCAGATTACAAGAATATACAGAGTATAAAAGAATATTACACAGAAATACCAGAGATTTAAATTACATTTAAGTACATAGCAGCGGAAAATAATACAATACACAACTAGAAGGAGATATACGGATACAAAGCTTTCCGGATATCGTTCCAGCTGTAAACCAGGATCCTGTGAATATAAATCTGCAAAACCGAAACTACTAGCTGCCCGTGTCAAAATAAGGGCACCCAGAGTTTAGGTTAAAACAATAAACTCCAGGTCAGTCATGTGACTGGTGTGAGAACTAAAACAGTTATTAATCTTTATTTTCAAAGCTAGGTAAATCAAGGGACCACGCCGTATAACACGGAACGGGTTTCCTCCCAAGAATACCAGTGCATAAAACCAACAGCGCCATGCTAAATAAAGAAAAATGAAGCTGTTATAAGACCCAGGTCCCATCACACAATGCAACGCAGCCGAGGATAGGGTTTTCCCTTATAACAGCCAAAGAATGCTTGATACGTTTTAAAACAAATCATTTGATACTATTATAAGTGCATAGTTCATAAAACAACTTCAAATCATAAGTATCAATCATAGGCGGCATGGGTACCATATATCATGTCGCCATACTAGTTTTACAATTAAAACCGCAAAGTCACGTATTCGGAAATTGGATTTCCATCTATGAACCGAGGCAAAAGATAGTCCTCACCGACTTCGAGACAATCTAGCCCATGTCTCAGGCAAGTACTCAGTCAAGCCTTGGAGCGACAGGGCCGGTCCACCGATGTGGATTAAAATGCCTGAACACTACGTTTCCCCACCCTATGGGGTGTAAGTCTGGTCCGTCAGCCGACCAGAATGCATCGGCCGAAACCGATATAACCGAGGCGCCTCGCAACAGCAACAACCACATAAGTCAAACTCGTCAGGGCGTGTAAAACCACTGACGCCACTTCTAGCTAGAAAGAAACGCAAGTCCTCCCTGAGGTCCGTCTCCCGTTTTTGGTTCATACCGGGTGTGAAACTCGCGAATCAAACGTTACACAAAGCTACGCCACAAAGGCCTTGCTTTGATCATCACCACAAGACTTTGCTTTTCAACAGAAGCCTTGATCATTTGCATCTTAGCATGCCACACAGGCAAACCATCCTATGCAACCGATATCAGTCACACAGAATGAAATCCGATGTCAGACACACAGTCCATTTACAAGTCCGTTCTGGGCCTGAACGAAACCGGGAGCACCTAGTACCCCGCATATCCATCGATCTCCAAGTACGTCTGGACGATCACCAACTGTTTGCATCTTCTTGGGTGTACAGCCCAATCAAGATCATCAGTTATCACCCAAACGACGTGAAGACCTCCGGTCTTCGACCATCGTCTTCATCTTCGACTTATCGTCGTATCAGTTATTCAGAATGGGATAAACCCGGTCTTTCCGAATAACTCGCGTATATATTATAAAAGTGTTACACAAACACAACATACGCCTCATTCCAATTCATTAGTCACTAACCGTAAATTAATCAAGAGAATAATTTCCCAAATATTAACCCCGAAGGCCGAAACCAACATCAGATCAATATCCAGAAAACCATTCTGCTTGGCTAACCGACAGTTAGTTTCTAAATTTCACATTCAAATCTAATTAAAGATTTAACTATCGCCTGGAGCAAAACTGGTGATACTCCATTCTCGATCTTTCAATCTAATTAAAGATTCATTAAAACTCCACTTAGTTTTAATCATTATCTGGGTTAAAGAATCAGTGTCATTTAAAACACGATTCACGATAAACCCAAAATCACATTCCATTAATTATCGGGTTAAAGAACAAGTGTTATTTAAAACACTGTTCACGATAAACCCAAAATCACATTCCATTAATTGTCGGGTTAAAGAACAAGTGTTATTTAAAACACTGTTCACGATAAACCCAAAAATCAATACCAATTCAATTCCAATTAAATATCATTTAATTGGTACACTTCATTAAATCTAAATAAAAAGATTTAATCTTTTCTCAACTGGGTTCAAGAACAGTGTTAGTGAAGATACCATTCACGACAAACCCAAATCACATTCGATATTCAATACAAGGCCCTGAATAGAAAATATATCGGCTTATATTCAATATCGAATTCTACGACTAACAAATGTCGTATTGGAAACAACGATACAAATATATATCTTTCAAATTTCCATAACAACACCTGTAATATCACGAATTCCAACATCGAAATATTCCGAAGACAATTTCGATTCTAATCCACTCCAATGCAATCATTGGAAATTTTGGTTATTTTCAAAACCGTTTCAAATTCAATTTATTTATTTAAAAATAAATAGAATTATAATTCTAGTTCAAAACTAGTTCATTTCGATAAAAATCTATTTTTATCTTTTCAAATATGGAGTTTTTCATCCCAATCCTTTCTAAACCATTTCTTATGATTTTACACAAATTATTACTATTTTTAATAATTTTATCAAGGCCCGTACAGTCGATTTCCATCAATGGCCATCGAACTGCACTTACAGCGACCTTTTTCGAATTTGATTTGGACATAATTCCAAATCCAACCGTTAGATTTCAAATTTCTAACATTCATTAGAAAGCTCTTTTCGATACGAACCCAACGGTTCCGGTTTTAGGAGAATCCGACGGTCGGATCTCCCGTAATGTCCGTTTGAAATAAATGGTCGAAATTCACGAACTGCCGCGGCGCGGCGCGTTCTATTTAGGCCATTATATTATACATATAATATATATAATATATACTTCGTCGATTCCTATTTAAAACGAATTATATAAATAGTTTTAAAATCGTTTCAAAAATCCATTTCAACTCAATTCAAATTTCAATTTGAATTCATTTCAATTCAAAGCAAAATTGAATTCTTCTTTATAAATTCGTTTTAAAATTCATTTCTATTCAATTCAAATTACAATTCAATTTGAATTCATATTCAATTCAATTCATTTCGAAATCGTTTTCAATTCAATTCATTTCGAAATCGTTTTCAATTCAATTCATTTCGAAATCGTTTTCAATTCAATTCTATTCGAAATCGTTTTCAATTCATTTCTATTCGAAATCGTTTTCAATTCATTTCTATTCGAAATCGTTTTCAATTCATTTCTATTCGAAATCGTTTTCAATTCATTTCTATTCGAAATCGTTTTCAATTCGTTTCTATTCGAAATCGAATAAATCGATATAAATATCGTTTACGTCAAAATGGCGTCAATCTAATCAACACGGCTTCATAAATTTCTATTTTCAAATATTCTATTTCAAATATTTCTTTTTCAAAATAGTTGTTATTATCAAAATATTCTTTATTTTCACGATTGGAATGAGGCCCAATCAATTACCATATAAAATTAATTATATGGATTTTCATACAACACATGTATATAATAACATTGAAAATAATCAACCATCAACCAAAGTGCACTACACTGTATAAGCATCAAATATAGATATTCAACGCTTATAACAGCCTGTCAATCAATCGATCGACATATTTAATCAATCAGGATGAGTGAAATTCATATTTCATCCTAACACCCGTGTGGGGTTTCAAACAATCAAACACATATTTTATTTGTGCTGTTGGGCGATGTGTAAAATTTATCGTCCCAATCAATGTCCTTCAAATAGGTGTACATAAACAAACCGTCTGGTTTGTAAATGAATATTTATTTATTCACATTCACGTTAAAAATTATATTTTTAACGACAAAACATTTTATTCCAACATATGAATTTCTATTAAGTTCATTTATTCAATAAAATGATATTTTAATTTTTCTAACATATTTTAGAAAATTTCGGCGGCATAACGGCACGATACTAGAAACGGGACAAGGCCCAGCCTTATCCCCGGTCTAGTGAAGGCCCACGCCATTCAGACATCAATCAAATCATTCAATTCCACTCAAACAATTCAATTCAATCACATAATCAAACTAATCTATGCAACCAAACAAACAAGTCCATGGTTTGTGGACGATTGTGTCGGGTGCTACTAAGCACCGTCTGCATCCTAGTATATATATATAACTAGAAAATAAATTGAAGAGTGAGAAATTCTCACCTATAGCTATCCAGCTCCACGGCACTTCATCGATAGAAATCTTTGTTGCTATCGCATCTTCGTCATCTTCGTTGCCCGGATCCTCTACATATGTAAAAATATAATTTTGACTTCGTTATTCAATATATAAAAATCGAATTTTTATTTCACTATTCAATATATAAAAATCGAATTTTTAGTTCGCTATTCAATATATAAAAATCGAATTTTTAGTTCGCTATTCAATATATAAAAATCGAATTTTTAGTTCGCTATTCAATATATAAAAATCGAATTTTTAGTTCAAAGTTAAATATATAAAAATCGAATTTTTAGTTCAAAGTTAAAACCTTTTTCTTATTTCAAGTTAAAACCTTTTTCTTATTTCAAGTTAAAACCTTTTTCTTATATTAAAGTTAAAACCTTTTTCTTATTTTAAGTTAAAACCTTAAGATAAAATCAGTTTTATATACTTTAAAAATTCAGTTTTTCCATACTTTAAAAAAAACAGTTTTATATACTTTAAAAATTCAGTTTTTATTTCTTTTCAAAAATTCTGTTTTTATTTCTTTTTCTAAAAAATCTGTTTTTAAATCTTTTAAAAATTCTGTTTTCAAATCTTTTAAAAATTCTGTTTTCAAATCTTTTAAAAATTCTGTTTTCAAATCTTAAAGAAAAATACAGTATTTAGCTATAAATCAGTTTTATAAAACAAAAATAAAAATAAAATAAATTAAATGCTTACCGTGGTATGCGAAGGGGAGGAGGGAAGTCGAGGGCGGCTCAGGCGGCGTTCGGAGGTTCAGGGGGTGTCGCGCCGAGGTTCGGAGGTGTCGGGGTTGGGTTGCTCGAAGGTTCAGGCGATGCCTGGAGGGAGGAAGTCTGACAGAGGACGGCGATCTGGCGGTGGGGCTTCGTCGGCGGCTCGAGCGTCAGGCGATGGCGGGGGGCTGTCGGCGTTCGATTCGAACGATTCTTTTTTTTTTTTTATAAATACTGAAATCCAAATGAAAAGAAAAAGGGGCCAGAGCGGGTTAACGGGGGGGGGGGGGGGGGAGGGGGGAAAGAAAAGTTTTTTTTTTTATTATTTAATTATTTAATTTTGCAAATAGGTTGACTTTTACATACGACCTCAAAACGAGGCCCACCGCCTGTCGCCCATAGCGTATTACCCCCATTCTGAACACAATGGGATATATATCGCAAGCTGATTCGACTGTTTGAATCAGTTTCTGTTGAATTTACATTTAAATCGCTATATTGAATTTTAAACGTACATTTCCAATTACCGGGGTCACATACTAACTAGAAAAATTCCTGAAAAATATTTTCTAGCTTCGTACTGACGATACGGTCCTAACAAAACTAGTTTCATCGAATTCTGAGACCGTTTGAAAAATGGCCAATTTCCAGTCGATTAAAATCAACTTAAACTGGTCAAACGCGTTTTCCTTTGCCACGCTCACATATTGATTCGAAAAATCATGAAATTTAAAACCTAGCAATAACCTGACACTGCGGACCCAACAAAACTGGTTTCGTCGAAATCCGAGGTCGTTTGCAAAATGTCCATTTTTAAGGGCCTGAATTCCATAGCGACTATTCAGAATTTTCAACTGGACATATCTTTTGATTCCTGATATGAAATCTTGATTTTTCGGATTCGTTGGAAAGATATTCACAATTAGATCCCATTATTTTTGGTTTCACTAAAATCCAGATTGTTTTGCACCCGGTACATTCAATTGAAGTTTGAAATCGAATTATCGAACTACCGCGCCATTTTCAATTCCTTTTATAATTATATATATAATTATTTATATTCTAACGACGACGTATATAATATATACGTCGAATTCTATATTGAAAATAATTTCACGTCGATATTTTTTTAAAATAATTCATTTTAAATAATCAAAATTCGCTAAAATAGCCAAAATAAAAATTTTAAACTGGCCCAGATTTTCGGGTTGTTACAATCTCCCCCACTTAAAACTTTTCGTCCCCGAAAAGGAACAAAGTCGAAAGTGGTTTGATTATTCAGCTCTACGCTCGATCTGGCTTCTATTCTCCAACTTTTCAGTTTCTGAGAATTTTCTAAATTTCAAAAAATTTGGCTAACACCCTAAATTTTCGAAAAATTTCGCCATAACCTCCCCTGCACCGGGAGCATCGGGGAATTTCAAATAGCTTCCCTGGTCCTTCAGATCTCAAAAAGAAAAAGAAAAAGCCAAGCGGCTAGCCAATAGGCTCACAAAATCATCATCACCCAAACAAAACAGGAAATTATGTAGTAAAACATGTACCTATTTGTCGGGCAAACAAATTTTATTCTCTGCTCTAGCCTCCTTGCTATGACCTGTTCAATGTAAGTATATGTATTTGCAAGCAAATGCGACCAATTTTCAATACAGTTCAATATTTGATGCAATTAGGCTAAATGGCTAAAAATTAGCAAACAAATAAACAAACAACACAAACATCAATCAATTCGTGGATTAGAGTTCCAAATAGATAACTTTGATACATAGTCAAAAATCAGGTTTTTGATGCCAAATCACAACAATAGGCCCTATCTAATTTTGGTTCTCACACCAGTCTAATGGAAACATATAGAAATCACACCTTCGAAACACGAAAATAAATACTGGTGATGGCGCGCCATCATCAGAATCATGTCCGGGCGACTAGAGTGTGACTCTATATTTATCCAGTATATTAAAATTTCGAATACACGCGGATCAGACGTATACGCAAAATCTATATATACTGGATTTTCCACATCAATCTAAATAGATAATCAAATACGAATAATTGATTTTAAATCTTTAAAACAAAAGTTTGTTTTCACTTTTAAAAATATACTCTTCACACTCGTTCTAGGATACTACTGATCCCATCTCTAACGAGTCATTCTCGTTGGATATTACTAATCCACTTTCTGATGAATTCTTTCGTATGGTTCTAATGTGCCTTGTTCTCGAGCTCTGTAAACCAAAGCTCTGATACCAAATGTGACGACAAGGAATTTCACTCGGTCCGAACCAGTCGCTAAACCGACTCAAACCGTTCGAAATGCCCTATCGTTTGAGAACAGGACAAAACAGAACGCATACAGAAGAACATTTCATTGTATATTACAACAATACATCAGATTACAAGAATATACAGAGTATAAAAGAATATTACACAGAAATACCAGAGATTTAAATTACATTTAAGTACATAGCAGCGGAAAATAATACAATACACAACTAGAAGGAGATATACGGATACAAAGCTTTCCGGATATCGTTCCAGCTGTAAACCAGGATCCTGTGAATATAAATCTGCAAAACCGAAACTACTAGCTGCCCGTGTCAAAATAAGGGCACCCAGAGTTTAGGTTAAAACAATAAACTCCAGGTCAGTCATGTGACTGGTGTGAGAACTAAAACAGTTATTAATCTTTATTTTCAAAGCTAGGTAAATCAAGGGACCACGCCGTATAACACGGAACGGGTTTCCTCCCAAGAATACCAGTGCATAAAACCAACAGCGCCATGCTAAATAAAGAAAAATGAAGCTGTTATAAGACCCAGGTCCCATCACACAATGCAACGCAGCCGAGGATAGGGTTTTCCCTTATAACAGCCAAAGAATGCTTGATACGTTTTAAAACAAATCATTTGATACTATTATAAGTGCATAGTTCATAAAACAACTTCAAATCATAAGTATCAATCATAGGCGGCATGGGTACCATATATCATGTTGCCATACTAGTTTTACAATTAAAACCGCAAAGTCACGTATTCGGAAATTGGATTTCCATCTATGAACCGAGGCAAAAGATAGTCCTCACCGACTTCGAGACAATCTAGCCCATGTCTCAGGCAAGTACTCAGTCAAGCCTTGGAGCGACAGGGCCGGTCCACCGATGTGGATTAAAATGCCTGAACACTAAGTTTCCCCACCCTATGGGGTCCGTCAGCCGACCAGAATGCATCGGCCGAAACCGATATAACCGAGGCGCCTCGCAACAGCAACAACCACATAAGTCAAACTCGTCAGGGCGTGTAAAACCACTGACGCCACTTCTAGCTAGAAAGAAACGCAAGTCCTCCCTGAGGTCCGTCTCCCGTTTTTGGTTCATACCGGGTGTGAAACTCGCGAATCAAACGTTACACAAAGCTACGCCACAAAGGCCTTGCTTTGATCATCACCACAAGACTTTGCTTTTCAACAGAAGCCTTGATCATTTGCATCTTAGCATGCCACACAGGCAAACCATCCTATGCAACCGATATCAGTCACACAGAATGAAATCCGATGTCAGACACACAGTCCATTTACAAGTCCGTTCTGGGCCTGAACGAAACCGGGAGCACCTAGTACCCCGCATATCCATCGATCTCCAAGTACGTCTGGACGATCACCAACTGTTTCCATCTTCTTGGGTGTACAGCCCAATCAAGATCATCAGTTATCACCCAAACGACGTGAAGACCTCCGGTCTTCGACCATCGTCTTCATCTTCGACTTATCGTCGTATCAGTTATTCAGAATGGGATAAACCCGGTCTTTCCGAATAACTCGCGTATATATTATAAAAGTGTTACACAAACACAACATACGCCTCATTCCAATTCATTAGTCACTAACCGTAAATTAATCAAGAGAATAATTTCCCAAATATTAACCCCGAAGGCCGAAACCAACATCAGATCAATATCCAGAAAACCATTCTGCTTGGCTAACCGACAGTTAGTTTCTAAATTTCACATTCAAATCTAATTAAAGATTTAACTATCGCCTGGAGCAAAACTGGTGATACTCCATTCTCGATCTTTCAATCTAATTAAAGATTCATTAAAACTCCACTTAGTTTTAATCATTATCTGGGTTAAAGAATCAGTGTCATTTAAAACACGATTCACGATAAACCCAAAATCACATTCCATTAATTATCGGGTTAAAGAACAAGTGTTATTTAAAACACTGTTCACGATAAACCCAAAATCACATTCCATTAATTGTCGGGTTAAAGAACAAGTGTTATTTAAAACACTGTTCACGATAAACCCAAAAATCAATACCAATTCAATTCCAATTAAATATCATTTAATTGGTACACTTCATTAAATCTAAATAAAAAGATTTAATCTTTTCTCAACTGGGTTCAAGAACAGTGTTAGTGAAGACACCATTCACGACAAACCCAAATCACATTCGATATTCAATACAAGGCTCTGAATAGAAAATATGTCGGCTTATATTCAATATCGAATTCTACGACTAACAAATGTCGTATTGGAAACAACGATACAAATATATATCTTTCAAATTTCCATAACAACACCTGTAATATCACGAATTCCAACATCGAAATATTCCGAAGACAATTTCGATTCTAATCCACTCCAATGCAATCATTGGAAATTTTGGTTATTTTCAAAACCATTTCAAATTCAATTTATTTATTTAAAAATAAATAGAATTATAATTCTAGTTCAAAACAAGTTCATTTCGATAAAAATCTATTTTTATCTTTTCAAATATGGAGTTTTTCATCCCAATCCTTTCTAAACCATTTCTTATGATTTTACACAAATTATTACTATTTTTAATAATTTTATCAAGGCCCGTACAGTCGATTTCCATCAATGGCCATCGAACTGCACTTACAGCGACCTTTTTCGAATTTGATTTGGACATAATTCCAAATCCAACCGTTAGATTTCAAATTTCTAACATTAATTAGAAAGCTCTTTTCGATACGAACCCAACGGTTCCGGTTTTAGGAGAATCCGACGGTCGGATCTCCCGTAATGTCCGTTTGAAATAAATGGTCGAAATTCACGAACTGCCGCGGCGCGGCGCGTTCTATTCAGGCCATTATATTATATATATAATATATATAAAATATACTTCGTCGATTCCTATTTAAAACGAATTATATAAATAGTTTTAAAATCGTTTCAAAAATCCATTTCAACTCAATTCAAATTTCAATTTGAATTCATTTCAATTCAAAGCAAAATTGAATTCTTCTTTATAAATTCGTTTTAAAATTCATTTCTATTCAATTCAAATTACAATTCAATTTGAATTCATATTCAATTCAATTCATTTCGAAATCGTTTTCAATTCAATTCATTTCGAAATCGTTTTCAATTCAATTCATTTCGAAATCGTTTTCAATTCAATTCTATTCGAAATCGTTTTCAATTCATTTCTATTCGAAATCGTTTTCAATTCATTTCTATTCGAAATCGTTTTCAATTCATTTCTATTCGAAATCGTTTTCAATTCATTTCTATTCGAAATCGTTTTCAATTCATTTCTATTCGAAATCGTTTTCAATTCATTTCTATTCGAAATCGAATAAATCGATATAAATATCGTTTACGTCAAAATGGCGTCAATCTAATCAACACGGCTTCATAAATTTCTATTTTCAAATATTCTATTTCAAATATTTCTTTTTCAAAATAGTTGTTATTATCAAAATATTCTTTATTTTCACGATTGGAATGAGGCCCAATCAATTACCATATAAAATTAATTATATGGATTTTCATACAACACATGTATATAATAACATTGAAAATAATCAACCATCAACCAAAGTGCACTACACTGTATAAGCATCAAATATAGATATTCAACGCTTATAACAGCCGGTCAATCAATCGATCGACATATTTAATCAATCAGGATGAGTGAAATTCATATTTCATCCTAACACCCGTGTGGGGTTTCAAACAATCAAACACATATTTTATTTGTGCTGTTGGGCGATGTGTAAAATTTATCGTCCCAATCAATGTCCTTCAAATAGGTGTACATAAACAAACCGTCTGGTTTGTAAATGAATATTTATTTATTCACATTCACGTTAAAAATTATATTTTTAACGACAAAACATTTTATTCCAACATATGAATTTCTATTAAGTTCATTTATTCAATAAAATGATATTTTTATTTTTCTAACATATTTTAGAAAATTTCGGTGGCATAACGGCACGATACTAGAAACGGGACAAGGCCCAGCCTTATCCCTGGTCTAGTGAAGGCCCACGCCATTCACACATCAATCAAATCATTCAATTCCACTCAAACAATTCAATTCAATCACATAATCAAACTAATCTATGCAACCAAACAAACAAGTCCATGGTTTGTGGACGATTGTGTCGGGTGCTACTAAGCACCGTCTGCATCCTAGTATATATATATAACTAGAAAATAAATTGAAGAGTGAGAAATTCTCACCTATAGCTATCCAGCTCCACGGCACTTCATCGATAGAAATCTTTGTTGCTATCGCATCTTCGTCATCTTCGTTGCCCGGATCCTCTACATATGTAAAAATCGAATTTTGACTTCGTTATTCAATATATAAAAATCGAATTTTTATTTCACTATTCAATATATAAAAATCGAATTTTTAGTTCGCTATTCAATATATAAAAATCGAATTTTTAGTTCGCTATTCAATATATAAAAATCGAATTTTTAGTTCGCTATTCAATATATAAAAATCGAATTTTTAGTTCGCTATTCAATATATAAAAATCGAATTTTTAGTTCAAAGTTAAATATATAAAAATCGAATTTTTAGTTCAAAGTTAAAACCTTTTTCTTATTTCAAGTTAAAACCTTTTTCTTATTTCAAGTTAAAACCTTTTTCTTATATTAAAGTTAAAACCTTTTTCTTATTTTAAGTTAAAACCTTAAGATAAAATCAGTTTTATATACTTTAAAAATTCAGTTTTTCCATACTTTAAAAAAATAACAGTTTTATATACTTTAAAAATTCAGTTTTTATTTCTTTTCAAAAATTCTGTTTTTATTTCTTTTTCTAAAAAATCTGTTTTTAAATCTTTTAAAAATTCTGTTTTCAAATCTTTTAAAAATTCTGTTTTCAAATCTTTTAAAAATTCTGTTTTCAAATCTTAAAGAAAAATACAGTATTTAGCTATAAATCAGTTTTATAAAACAAAAATAAAAATAAAATAAATTAAATGCTTACCGTGGTATGCGAAGGGGAGGAGGGAAGTCGAGGGCGGCTCAGGCGGCGTTCGGAGGTTCAGGGGGTGTCGCGCCGAGGTTCGGAGGTGTCGGGGTTGGGTTGCTCGAAGGTTCAGGCGATGCCTGGAGGAAGGAAGTCTGACAGAGGACGGCGATCTGGCGGTGGGGCTTCGTCGGCGGCTCGAGCGTCAGGCGATGGCGGGGGGCTGTCGGCGTTCGATTCGAACGAATCTTTTTTTTTTTTTTTTTTATAAATACTGAAATCCAAATGAAAAGAAAAAGGGGCCAGAGCGGGTTAACGGGGGGGGGGGGGGAGGGGGGAAAGAAAAGTTTTTTTTTTTATTATTTAATTATTTAATTTTGCAAATAGGTTGACTTTTACATACGACCTCAAAACGAGGCCCACCGCCTGTCGCCCATAGCGTATTACCCCCATTCTGAACACAATGGGATATATATCGCAAGCTGATTCGACTGTTTGAATCAGTTTCCGTTGAATTTACATTTAAATCGCTATATTGAATTTTAAACGTACATTTCCAATTACCGGGGTCACATACTAACTAGAAAAATTCCTGAAAAATATTTTCTAGCTTCGTACTGACGATACGGTCCTAACAAAACTAGTTTCATCGAATTCTGAGACCGTTTGAAAAATGGCCAATTTCCAGTCGATTAAAATCAACTTAAACTGGTCAAACGCGTTTTCCTTTGCCACGCTCACATATTGATTCGAAAAATCATGAAATTTAAAACCTAGCAATAACCTGACACTGCGGACCCAACAAAACTGGTTTCGTCGAAATCCGAGGTCGTTTGCAAAATGTCCATTTTTAAGGGCCTGAATTCCATAGCGACTATTCAGAATTTTCAACTGGACATATCTTTTGATTCCTGATATGAAATCTTGATTTTTCGGATTCGTTGGAAAGATATTCACAATTAGATCCCATTATTTTTGGTTTCACTAAAATCCGGATTGTTTTGCACCCGGTACATTCAATTGAAGTTTGAAATCGAATTATCGAACTACCGCGCCATTTTCAATTCCTTTTATAATTATATATATAATTATTTATATTCTAACGACGACGTATATAATATATACGTCGAATTCTATATTGAAAATAATTTCACATCGATATTTTTTTAAAATAATTCATTTTAAATAATCAAAATTCGCTAAAATAGCCAAAATAAAAATTTTAAACTGGCCCAGATTTTCGGGTTGTTACACATAACGGCACGATACTAGAAACGGGACGAGGCCTAGCCTTGTCCCCGGTCTAGTGAAGGCCCACGCCATTCACACATCGATCATATCAATTCATTTCACCACACAATTCAATTTCAATCAAATAATCTAACTAATTTTTTTTTTGCAATCAAACAAACAAGTCCATGGTCTGTGGACGATTGTGTCGGGTGCTACTAAGCACCGTCTGCATCCTAGTATATATATATATATATATATATATATATAACTAGATAAAGAAATTGAAAGGTGAGAAATTCTCACAAATAGCTATCCAGCTCCACGGCACTTCATTGATAGAAATCTTCATCGCTATCGCCTTTTTGCCACTCTCGCCCGTATTCTCTACATATGTAAAAATCGAATTTTTACTATGCTATTCAATATATAAAAATCATATTTTTCTTTCGATGTTCAATATATAAAAATCATATTTTTCTTTCGATGTTCAATATATAAAAATCATATTTTTCTTTCACTATTCAATATATAAAAATCGAATTTTTATTTCGCTATTCTATATATAAAAATCGAATTTTTATCTCGCTATTCAATATATAAAAATCGAATTTTTATTTCGCTATTCAATATATTAAAAATCATATTTTTCTTTCGATGTTCATATCGTAAAGATTATATTTTTATCACGCCATTCTTCACATAAAGATTTCGCCTTTTCAATTTCATCACTATAAAAATCACATTTTTATTTTGCTACCTATATAAAGATGATATTTTTAATATTCCTATCATGTAAAAATTATATTTTTACTTCTTTAAAAATATAAAAATCATATTTTTTAAAATCGCTATATAGTAAAGACTATATTTTAATACTTTAAAAATATAAAAACCATATTTTTATTTTCTATCATATGATAAAAGCCATATTTTTATACCTTTAAAAACCACATCCGCTTGCTAACAAAACTCCAATCTGCTCGCCAAACAAAATCATAGCTTTGTTGAGTTAAAAATCTCATTTTTATTGTTTTTAAAAATCCAAAATTTCCTATATTAAAAATCTAAACTTGCTATTGTTTAAAAATCTAAACTTTATAAACTGAAATTCAAAATAAAGTAAAAATCAGAATGGAAGTAAAGTAGGTCAAAACTTACAGCGGAGGGGGGGGGGGGGAAGACTGGGCTTGCGGTACCAGCAAGGTCGGGGGAGGGGGGGTCGCAGGCGAAGGGAGGGGAGGGAAGGAGGAGGAGAAGGCGGCGTGGTGGAGGAAGAAGAAGAAGCCGCGACGGCAGCGGGGGCTCGCGAGAAGGGGGGCCCACGCCTGAAGTGGCGCGGTGGGCCATGCGAGGTTGGGGGGGTCGGACTGAGGCGGCGGCGCCAACTAGGGCGCGGCGGCGGTCACCAAGGCGGGCGCGAGCTCCTCCGTATCCCTTTTCTCTTTTTTTTTTATTCTGAATTTTATTTTTGAACGGGGGGGGGGGGGGGGGGGGGGGGGCTGAGCAATGATAAAGGGAAGGAGAGAGAAATTAATTAATAATAATTTTTTTTATTTATTTAAAATTCAAAAAGTTGACTTTTACATACGACCTCAAATCGAGGCCCACCGCCTGTCGTCCATAGCTAATTACCCCCATTCCGAACACAATGGGATATGTATCGCAAGCTGATTTGACCATTTGAATCAGTTTCCGTTTAATTTACATTTAAATCACTATATTGAATTTTAAATGTACGTTTCAAATTACCGGGGTCACATACTAACTAGAAAAATTCCAGAAAAATATTTTCTAGCTTCGTATTGACGATACGGTCCCAACAAAACTAGTTTCGTCGAATTCTGAGACCGTTTGAAAAATGGCCAATTTCCAGTCGATTAAAATCAACTAAAACCGGTCAAACGCGTTTTCCTTTGCCACGCTCACATACTGATTCGAAAAATTATGAAATTTGAAATCTAGCAATAACTTAACATCACGGACCCAACAAAACTGGTTTCGTCGAAATCCGAGGTCGTTTGCAAAAAGTCCATTTTTAAGGGCCTGAATTCCATAGCGACTATTCAGAATTTTCAACTGGACATATCTTTTGATTCCCGCTATGAAATTTCGATTTGTCGGATTCGTTGGAAAGATATCATCAATTAGATCCTAACGTTTTTGGTTTCACTAAAATCCGGATTGTTTTGCACCCGGTACATTCAATTGAAGTTTGAAATCGAATTATCGAACTACCGCGCCATTTTCAATTCTATTTATAATTATATATAATTATTATATATTCTAACGACGACGTATATAATATATACGTTCTAATTCTATTCAAAATAAATTTTCGTCGATATTATTTAAAATAATTCATTTTAAATATTCAAAATTCGCTAAAATTGCCAAATTAAAAATTTCAAACTGGCCCGCATTTTACGGGTTGTTACAAAAGTGCTTATATTTCGCGACCTACCTTGAGGGAGTAGCCTCGCTTTAGTACATAAAGTTACCGCCTAGTTTGGTGGATGATTTCGCTACGCTAGCAAAACTATTTTGGGAGCAGTTCAGGCTTCAAACCACAAAAGTACGATATGTTATTGAATTGAATGAGCTGGAGCAAAGGCCGAGAGGGCCAATCAGAGCTTTTCTCACCTGATTCAACACCGCAGCAGCTGAAGTTGGAAATTACGAGCTTCGACTGGCTTTAATGGCCTTAAAGGGGGATGTAAATAAGAAGATTAAGCTCGGACGTTGGGTTAAAAAAAGAAGCATGCTACTCTCGAAGAGTTGTTCGATAAAGCTTAAGAATACATAGGTGTGGACGAGGATCCAGCCTATGCTATGGACATCCCCGAAAACAGTGTGCAGCTTGAAAAGAAGAAGGATGATACCGATAACAATCAGAAAAACTCCGTAGGTCAGAAATGGGGCAATGATGGGAGAGACAACCGAGCCAATAAAATGTTCCACTACTTTAAGAACTCGGAGTTGACTCCATTAAATGAGACGGTGGAGAATATTTTCATGGCCACCAAGGAGACCGAAGAGTACCCATTACCGAAGCAAATAAAGGTTAGTGAAGTCGCCATTAAATCCGGAAGATTTTGTCAGTTTCATAACCAACCAGGGCATACCACGAATGAATGTCGACACCTGAAGAGCTTAATTGAAGAACTAATAAGGAAAATTTGACTTCAGCAGTACACTAAGAATCCACAGAATTCTCAAGCGTCCCATAGCCAGGGAACTTCTAATCGACAACAAGGTCAAAGCGAGAATGCTACAAACGCTGGTATGCCAAGACTGCTCATTAATACCATTTCAGGAGGCCACAAACTATCTAGAAAAGATGGGAGGACCTTGTGAAATATGCAAACGAGGTGAGGAACCTCCCAAAAGAAGGAAAACCCATGATCATGAGTGAAGCTTTTTCAGCAAATATGCCAAAGTTTTCTTGGGATGACATTGTATTCAAAGAACAAACTCAGAAGGGTTAATAACGCCAACTAAAGATCCATTGGTGATAACCACAGGCTTGGGCTCTGCTATTGTCAGAAGAGTTTTGGTTGACAGTGGAGCATCAGTTAATATCTTGTAGATTAATGCCTTCCACAGAATGAAACTTTCTATGGGAGATGTGAAAGCTTGTCAGAGCAAAATTCATGGGTTCACCGGACAGGCTGTCCAACCAATCAGAATTATAAACCTGCTTGTTGAGATTAGAGTGGGGGAGCAAAGGGTCGCACGAGAGCAGTATTTTGTTGTGATCGACGAACTCTCTCTTATAGCGCTTTCCTAGGAAGGCCGACACTTGCAGCATTCCGAGTTACATTGGCCCCATGGTGCCTAACAATGAAATTTCCCACTGAGAACAGGATTGGCATAGTCATAGGCGACCAGCAAACAGCAAGGGAATGCTATCTGGTTGAGCTTTCTGAGGCAAGGAAAAGGGCGGTGAAGAAGGATGTGGAGCCTCTGTTCTTCATCCAAAACCCTTTTTATAGAAACTAAAGCGAGGTCCGCATACCGGCAAGCACAGTGGAGGTCAGAAGGAGATTGATCTAAGAAAAACCAGTATGGGGGAAGACTGAGCGGCTCCACTCGAGAATACCATTTCTGTTCCAGTGCATGATAAAGATCGTAACCGAGTTCTGAAGACAGGTTCTCAGTTAGGCCAAAGGCTCAAAAGGGATTTGATATTGTTTGTGACAGCGAACTTGGATGTCTTCGCTTGGACGCACTCAGACATGTGTGGAATATCGATAGACGTAATTGTTCATAAATTGAACATTAATCCCAATCTGATTCCTGTAAAAAAAGACGAACTCAAGGACCTGAAAGATCGATAGCGTTGAAAGAAGAAGTAGATAGACTTTTTAAGAATAACTTCATACGAGTTTCTACGTATCCCGTTTGGGTCTCAAATCCAGTTCTCATCAAAAAGTCCAACGGAATGTGGAGAGTGTGCATAGATTACTCGGACCTTAACAAAGCGAGTCCTAAGGAAAGTTTCCCCCCCGCCTAGAATCGATCATCTTGTCGACGCAACCACTGGGAACGCACTGCTAACTTTCATGGATGCATATTCTGGATATAATCAAATTATGATGCATGAACCGGATGAGGAGAACACAAGATCTATAACCGATAGAGGCTTGTACTGTTATAAGGTTATGCCATTCGGACTAAAGAATGTTAGAGCAACATACCAGCGTCTAGTGAAATCCATGTTCAAATCCCAAACTGGGAACACTATGGAGGTCTACGTCGATGATACGCTGGTAAAGTATAAAAAGGCTAAAGACCACCAAGAGGATCTAGCAGAGATGTTCCATATCCTTAGAAAATTCGGCATGAAGTTAAATCCACTGAAATGCTCATTTGGGGTTTCTTCAGGAAAATTTCTCGGATTCATAGTCAATGCCAGGGGCATTGAGCCGAATCCTTCCCAGGTCACGACATTGCGAGAAGTGCGAGCACCAAAAACAGTAAAGGAGCTTCAGAGCTTGAGTGGGAAAATTGCTGCCCTTAACCGCTTCTTCTCAAAAGCAACAAATCGATGCATCCCGCTTTTTGATGGTTTAATGGAAGGAAAGAAAGACTTTCAATGGACTCCAGAATCTCAAATGGCTTTCGAGAAGTTGATTCAACATTTGAGTCTCCACAGATGCTTTCAAAACCCAGAGACGGAGAAGAGCTATTCCTATACTTCGCTGTGTCACCACATGCCCTGAGCGCCGCACTTGTCCGGGAGGATGCTAAGGTCCAATGGCCAGTTTACTATATTAGTAAGCGGCTTGCTTGGGCAGAACTGAATTACTCAAAACTGAAGAAACTTGCGTATTGCCTACTCATTGCCTCAAAGAAGTTGCACCATATTTCCAGTCCCATCCAATAAAAGTCCGCACTGATCAACCGCTAAGGCAAATTCCTTCTGTCCGAAAACTCCTGGAAGGCTATTAAAATGGAACATTGAGCTCAGCCAATATGACATCACCTATCACCCTCGAAGAGCTATCAATTGGAAAGCTTTAGCGGATTTCATTGCCGAATTCATAGACAGAGGAGAGGAAATGAAACACCCCACCTCCGTTAAGGTCACTCACAAAGGGAATGCCTTAACTTTGGTCGAGGGTTACAGGTACAAGACATAGAAAAATTTACAAGACAGATTAATATAAGTAGCAGAAATCAAACATTAATTGCATACGTGGTTCAATACAAAAGTCATTACAACAATTTGTCTCAAAATACTTCCAAAACATTACAACATAATTTCTGTCTTGATTATTTAATAAAGAAGCATAAACCATAAATAAAACTGTATAAATCCCCAAGCATAGTATCCAAAAGCCATAGCCAAGGTAAAGGAGTCCCAATCGTACATCTACTTTCTTAAAGCTTACAAAGAGTCTGACTAAGCTGGAGTATTCCCTCCCTGTGGACCTGGGGGGGGGGGGAACGGAAGAAAAGAAGATGAAAGAAAACGGGTCAGACAATAAGTCTGGTAAGTTAAGTGATTACTAGTATTTAAACAAGGAAAAGGGACCATGACAGTGATAACGGAATATAGGACAGTACCATAATATAAGATAAGTTGAAATGTGATCGCAACCATTACTATGGCCTCTGCACCTACTAACCATTGGTTCAACCAGCCCCATGTGTTCATAACAAATGATCCCCTTAACGACCGGCTCCTACTCGCATGCATTCATGTCCTGTGTCATTCGACACTGCTTGACTGTAGCTACCTGTGTTGGTCCCATCATGGGGTGTATCGGTACCTCTGGTGGCAACTAGACACGATTCATGATGCACAGTGTACACTACCGATGCCCAGTGCCTGTTTTTCCACTCCGGAGTGCGTGCACGCCTGGACTCCGTCGGAACCTACACTGACGCACCAACCGTCGACGTTTTGACCGCTGATAATCAGCCCAGTAATCGTGCCCCAGCCTGCCTAGTTCAGGGTACCATGATACATCTATGTGGGTTACTGCTGAAATGGGCCCCCGTTACTAGGGTTTTCTAGTCAACATGTTTATTTAGTTAAGTGTCCAAGTTTACTTAACCTCACCCATCTGTTTAGTTAACACGGTCAATCGGTTAAGTGTTTCCCTAATTGACTTAACCCTACCAATCCTGACTTAGCATTAATTTATTTATTAAAGCACTAACCACTCACATTAGACAGGTCTTGTTGTGGTCACTGGATTTGCCGGTCGGTTCCGGGTAGGTTTACACCACAACTCAGTCTAACCTCGGGTCCTTTTTGGGCTTGATGCACGAACCACCCACATTAGACAGGTCTTGTTGTGGTCACTGGATATGCCGATCGGTTACGGGCAGGTTTACACCAAAACTCAGTCTAACCTCGGGTTAGGCACATTCGTCTTTTCTAAATTCAAATATTTTCTATATATGTCCAATTCTTTATGTACATTAATTTTAATTTACTCATGTCATAATTATCCTATCAATTATTGCTCATAATAAATGGTATGTCAAATATACCATTTTATGAATAAACATATGCCATAAATTTTCATGTTTTCCCCATCGCTACACCCGTAGAACGTACGCATGAATCACATAAAGTATTGGGCTAATAAATTAGCCCAAACCCATAAACAAAAAGGGTAATAAACAAGGGACATGAAATAAACATAAAATAGCATACATTTAACTTATCACATATAACTTGGCATAGATCTATCATTAACTTAACCGAACAGGTAAAGGTGAACTTGTGACTTAGTTGGATCAGATTATCATGTATACTTGATACGGGTCTAACATGGAGGTTTAACATATAAACACAATTTTAAACCACAATTTAGCATACTAACTTATGTATGTCAAAACATAAGAAAGCTACTATAAACATATTTAAATCGCAACTTAGCATGATGACTTATGTGTGTTACAACATAAGAGAAATACCATAATCATATTTACCTCACAACTTAGCATGATAACATAAGTGAGGTATGATAATCATATTTACATTACAACTTAGCCTGATAACTTATGTGTTAAAACATAAGAGAGGTGTCAAAATCATATTTACATCACAACTTAGCATGATAACTTATGTGTTAAAACATAAGAGAGGTACAGATCCAATCTTGCAACATAAATAGATTCAACTTAACATAGTTCTAAATATTCATGTATGTAAATCTAACATGTAAGCATGATTTAGATCATAAACTTACAAATAACCACCAAATTACAACATGACATGTTTTACCATTTTGTCGGCATAATAATTTCGTTACTCAATCATAATAGATCCCAACACATACAATATAGTATGCTTATCACCACAAACATATAGGCATGATCAATCACAACAGTAATGTAAGATACATAAGAATCCAACTTTATTATCTCATACATAAGAATCATCCCATATTCGAGTTACAACATGCCATGATTTCATTTAAAAAGAACGTTTAAATCTGCGTAATAACCAACTTACAAACTAAAAAGAATTCTTGAATTCTGAAATCTGAATTCATAAATTGGAGATGCGCGCCTTTGATGAAGATCGTTGAATTAGATTAGTTTTTATTTGATTTTGATTTAAGCTTTTAACTCGACTTTGAATTGAAAATGGTGACGGCTACTCCAAGTCCTCTACTGACGGCATGACAATTCTAGAATCATTTTTGTGTGAATTTTAGGTTGAGTATTGAGTTGTTTATATAGAATTTCAATTTAATATTAGCCGTCGGATGAACTCAGAGTTAATCACAGCCATTCAGACCAGATCAGCGCCATCCAGAAACCCTAGTGACTCAGCATCAAGTCATCAGTCGTCCAAATTTTGGATCTGGTCGGGGGGCCAGGTCCACCCTAAGGTCGACCCCTAGGGGGGAGGTCGACACTAGGGTCGACCCTCTGATCGACCTGCCTGGGCGGGAATTTTACCGCTCCTGCCTTCTGTTTGAATTTTAAAATCTGGTTTGAGTTGTTTGAATTTATTTGAATTTCTGAAACATCTGGAGGCCATAAATTCTTCAGATGAAGTCCAATTCACGCAAACTCGGACTCTATCTCAAGCAGAATTCCGAGACGAACGCAATGGCGTAACCCGTTTCCCTTAATTCTGACATTTGAAATTAAGTATTGTTTAATTCGTTACTATAACATTAGCAGAAAATACGGGGTGTTATTTTCTCCCCTCCTTTTTGGATTTCGTCCCCGAAATCTTCAAGTCGGGAAGAACTTATATCCTACCATCCAATCACCCATCTACTCAACCATCAAACACAGGCGTTCATTATCCTTAAAAGGTTTCTAATGCTTTATGATCATATGCATAGTGTGTGTACATGTCCTTATCTAATGCAAAATCAGGTGGTCTACTGATTCAGTTGACCTCCTTAATGCGTATTATGTCAGTGCCATGTGTCCATTATGTATGCAATCTTTCCTACTCAAAATTTCCTACATGAGTGCACAACTATTCATACAAATGCAACGTCCATATGCTAAAACATCAAGTTTCAATCCATATACAAATACATATATGCATATGCAATACGAAAATGATCACTGAGCCGATGTAATACCTAATGTGTGTGTATATGCATCCACGAGCAACCACTTGCAACCATCAACCATAACATGTTTCAATTACATGTTTACATTCAAAAAGGTTTCTACCTAAGGATAAAGGATTGGAGATACACCTAAAAAGAAAGATACGAGCATAACCTTAAGGAAAAAGAGAGATCAAAGATGTACCCTCAAAAAGAAAAGGGTAGGCCGCACGTATTCTGTCCTCAGTTTCCCAAGTCGCGTCTTCCTCGGTGTCGCTCCATTGAACTTTGACGAGCTTAACTTCACGGTTGCGTAGCTTTTTGACTTATGTTCCCAAGATACGGGTTGGAACTCACCTCACAATTGCTTCTCGTTCAAATTCTACTTCCTCTAGCATGCTTGGTTCCACCACTTCCTCAGACTCGTGTAAGCACTTCCGCAGGTGAGAGATATGAAAGACATTATGAACCCCAGCCAATCTTTCGGGCAACTATACTCTATAAGCCTTCTTCCCAACCTTCTAGATGATAGGGAACAACCCTACAAATCTTGGTGCTAAATTCCCTGCGGACCCAAAGAGAACAACATTCCTCAAAGGAGAAACTTCAAGGAACACCTTGTCTCCAACTTCAAACTCAAGGTCAGTTCTTCTTTTGTATGTGTAGGACTTTTGTCTATCTTGGGCAGTCTTCATTCTTCTTCATATCAAGTCCACTTTCTCTGAGTTTTCTCTGATCATGTCTGGCCCAAGTATGAGCTTGTCTATGGACTCCCACCAGCAAGTTGGTGACCTACACGGTCTTCCATATAAAGCTTCGAAGGACGCCATGCCTATGGTGGCTTGGTAGCTATTGTTGTAAGCAAATTCCACCAAGGGCAAGTGATCCTCCCATGTACCTTCGATGTCAAGAATGCATAATCTCAAGAGGTCTTCTAATACTCTGTTGACTCTTTCCGTCTGGCCATCAGTTTGAGTGTGATAGGCCGTGCTCAGGCATAACTGTGTGCATACAGCCTCTTGTAAACTCTTCCAAAACTCGCTCGTGAAGATTGGATCTCGATCACTGACTATGCTGGAGGGTATTTCATGGATTCGAAGTATCTCCTTAAGATATATGGATGTTAGAGATGAGGCAGTCCTTCTACTCTTGACTGGTATAAAGTGGGCGCTTTTTGTGAGTCTGTCCAATATTACTCAAATACTGGTATTGCCCCTCGCTGACATAGTCAACCCATCCACAATGTCCATTGAAATGCTATCCCATTTCCACTGTGGGACCTTGAGAGGATGAAGCAAACCTCCAGGCTTCTTTGGTTCCTCTTTGACTTGCTGGCATATCATGCACTTGGAGACGAATTCAGCTACATCTCTTTTCATGCCACTCCAAAAGAGAACCCTTTTTATGTCCTTGTACATTTTGTCTCCACCGGGGTGTATGGTCAACGTGGAATGGTGTGCCTCCTCAAGAACCTTCTCCACCAAAACCATTGCTCGTGGGACGCATAGTCTTCCTTCCCGTCTCAACCATCCCTTATCATCGATGGAGTATCTATTGAGGTGACTCGAAGTCTCACCTCTAATCAGCTTATCTATTATATCAACTAGTTGAGGGTCTTCACGTTGCGCGGCCCCTATTGAGCCCGGAAGCGTAGGCCGTACTTCCAATGTTGCTAATAGGCCAGGCATAAATTCAGAGGAGGGCCTAAAGTCAAAGTTGGCTATGTACTTCCAGTTTTTCCTTTCTACAAAGAGAGGACTTAAGGTCAGTTTCTTATTACTCAAGGCGTCTGCTACGGCATTGCCGTTGTCAGGAGTATAGGAAATCTCAAAATCGTATGAAGCAAGAAACTCCATCCATATCTGTAGCCTCAAGTTGAGATCTTTCTACGAGAAAAGGTATTTCAACGATTTATGGTCAGTATACAATTCAAATTTATCACCTAGGAGATAATGGCGCCAAGACTTAAGCGCAAAAAACGATGGCTGCCAACTCTAAGTCATTGGTTGGGTAGTTTTTCTCATGTACTTTCAACTGCCTTCCACCATAAGCCACTACCTTACCTTCTTGCATCAGAACAACGCCAAGTCCCGTCCCGCATGCATCTGTGTATACTGTAAACATCTTGCTTCCATCAGGCAATGTCAGAACTGGGGCTGTTGTCAGAGCCCTTTTCAAACGTTGGAAAGCAATATCGCAATCCAAGTCCCAATTGAAAGCTAGGTTCTTCTTTGTCAACCTTGTTAGTGGAGCTGAGATTTTTGCAAAATCTTTGATGAACTTTCGATAAAAGCCTGCTAGCCTGAGAAAGCTTCGGACTTCGGTTGCGTTTCGAGGAACCTTCCAATCTTGCACAGCGACCACTTTTGCGGGGTCCGCGGCTAACCCCTCTTTGGACACCACATGTCCAGGGAACCTAACTTCTTCTCTCCAGAAATGACATTTGGAGAATTTGGCTTTCAACTGACGTGCCTGGAGAGTATCCATGACTTCCTTTAGATGCTGAGCATGCTCTTCCTCATTCTTTGAGAAGATCAAAATATCGTCTACGAAGACCACCACAAACTTATTGAGGGACTCTCGGAACACCCTGCTCATTAAATCAACGAAGTAAGCAGGTGCATTTGTCAAGCCGAAAGGCATGACAAGACACTCGAAGAAACCATCCAGAGTTCTGAACGCTGTCTTATCAATGTTGTCTTCAGCCACTCTCAGTTGATGAAACCCGATAGCTAAATCTAATTGGGAGAAAACCGATGCACCTACAAGCTGATCGAACAAATCATCTATTCCCGGAAGTGGGTGCCTATTCTTCTTGGTCAGCTTGTTTTGCTCCCTATGATCAACACACAGGCGAAGTGAACAGTCCACTTTAGTTTCGAACACTACTGGAGCACCCCATACAGAAATACACCGCCTTATAAACCCATTTTCTAGGAGCTCTTTAATTTGCTTGGTGAGCTCTTTCCGCTACCTTGGGGCCATGTGCCTAACGGGTAAGGCCACGGGTTTTGTATTGTCAACAAGGTAAATGCAGAAGTCTATCCCCCGCTTTGGGGGTAAGCCCTTTACCTCTTCAAACACATCCGAGTATTCACGGACTACATTTACAGACTGCAAGTCGTCAACCGACGCATCAAGTGATTCTAGATAACTTAACATAACAGAGTTCAGGGGATTGCAAGAAATTTCAAGGGTGTTACCAAGGCGAGTAAGGAGTCTAACCATCCTTTTTTCACAGTTGAGGATGGCACCATTACTGGATAGCCAATCCATGCCTAGAATCAATCCATAGCCCGTGAAGCCCAAAACATAGGCATTGCATCTAAACTCAACGTTTAAGATGGATATTTTCAAATCCAAACCAACCACTGACAAATAAGCTGAGCCCCCAATTGGATTTGAAACAACCAAGGGGTCCTCTACTAAACTATGGTCTAGGTGCAGAGACTCAACTATATCAACAAATACAAATGAGTGCGATGCCCCAGAATCAAATAATGTACGAACAGGATGATCAAAAAGATAGACTAAACTTTCGACAGAAATATTTCTACCTTGTTCTTGCGGACGTGCCGTAAGAGCGTGAACTTGTCCTCCACACGAAGGTGTAGCTCTCTGCCCTTGCTTTCTTGGGCAGTCCTTAGCCATGTGTCCCGTCTCACCACAGTGGAAACATCCACCCATCTTCCTTTTCTTCTTCCTGCAGTATTTGACCAGATGTCCCGGAATGTCGCAGAAATTACACTTTCTCTTATCACGGGGTTTGTTGTTCTCCCCTCCTTTCTTTGAATCAGCCTTCTTGTTATGTGACCCTTCCACCTTCTTGTCTTGAGGCACTTCTACTTTTGCCTCTTTCTTTCCCTTGTCTTCCTCATGTAAGAGCGCCATGTCCACTAACCTCTCGTAAGTAGCCCCCATAGGTACATGGGTCATAACCAGGCTGTGAAGTGGCTCATTCAAACCCTTGAAAAATAGGAGAGACTTCTTATGAGGAGTATTCACTAAGTCCATTCCAAATCGGGCCAGCTGATTGAATTGGTTGACGTACACCTTGAACGTCATACTTCCTTGCTTAAGAGACAAGAACTTTTCCAGTTGTAAACTTCGCTCCGCTTGTGAGAGGAATTTCATCTCAAACCTCATTCTAATATCCATCCATGTTCCAATTGGTCTTTCAGCGTTGGTGACTTCCCACCAATAGGAGGTTTCATCTTTGAGCAACCACACCGCCAACTGTATTTTCTGTCTATCATCCACCTCGAAGATATCGAATAGATCCTCGGTTTCTTTGAGCCAATTTCTAGCTTCTACGAATGATTCGGTTCCCTTGAAATCCTTTCCACCCATGGCCCTAAAGTCTCTATAAATCATTGAAAAAGCATTTGCATGCGGAGGAGAAAGAGGAGGAACTACTACAGTTGGAGGAGGAATATCTGCTGGGCCCGCATCGTTGGCCCTAGCTTCTAAGTACCTCCTGAACAAACCAGGTATTGGCACACCCTCCGGAAGGTTAAGATTCCTAGACATGCTGAAACGAAAAGGAAAAGATTTTAAAACAATGGATGGAATGATAGGGCATATGGCTTTGGGGGATTATGCCTTTAAAATAAAATAACACTTTTTCTTGTAAAATGCTCATTTATATTTGTTTTGAAAATAGTTTTCAAAAATTCTTATTTGATCTGGTAAACCTTTGCTCTGATACCAAGTGAAACACGCCACCTCCGTTAAGGCCACTCACAAAGGGAATGCCTTAACTTTGGTGGAGGGTTATAGGTACAAGACACAGAAAAATTTACAAGACAGATTAATATAAGCAGCGGAAATCAAACATTTATTGCATACATGGTTCAATACAAAAGCATTATAACAATTTGTCTCAAAATACTTCCAAAACATTACAACATAATTTCTGTCTTGATTATTTAATAAAGAAGCATAAACTATAAATAAAACTTCATAAATCCCCAAGCATAGTATCCAAAAGCCATAACCAAGGTAAAGGAGTCCCAATCATACATCTACTTTCTTGAAGCTTGCAAAGAGTCTGACTAAGCTGGAGTATTCCCTCCATGTGGACCTTGGGGGGGGGGGAGGGAACGGAAGAAAAGAAGACAAAAGAAAATGGGTCAGACAATAAGTCTGGCAAGTTAAGTGATTACTTGTATTTAAACAAGCAAAAGGGATCATGACAGTGATAACGGAATATAGGACAATACCCTAATATAAGATAAGTTGAACATGTGATCGCACCCATTACTAAGGCCTCTGTACCTACTAACCATTGGTTCAACCAGCCCCACGTGTTCATAACAAACGATCCCCTTAACTATCGGCTCCTACACGCATGCATTCATGTCCTATGTCATTCAGCCTCGCTTGACTGTAGTTACCTGTGCTGGTCCCACCATAGGGTGTATCAGTCCCTCTGTTGGCAACCCGACACGATTCATGATGCAATGTGTACACTACTGATGCCCAGTGCCTGCTTTTTCCACTACGGAGTACGTGCACGTCCGGACTCCGTCGGAACCTACACCGACGCACCAACCGCCGACATTTTGACCGCTTATAATCAGCCCAGTAATCATGCCCCACCCTGCCTAGTTCAGGGTACCATGATACATCTATGTGGGTTACTACTGAAATGGGTCTCCGTTACTAGGGTTTTCTAGTCAACATGTTTATTTGGTTAAGTGTCCAAGTATACCTAACCTCACCCATCAGTTTAGTTAACATGTTGAATCGGTTAAGTGTTTCCCTAATTAATTAGCCCTACCAATCCTGACTTAGCTTTAATTTATTTATTAAAGCACCAACCACTCAAATTAGACAGGTCTTTTTGTGGTCATTGGATTTGCCGGTCTTTTCCGGGAAGGATTACACAACAACTCAGTTTAACCTCGGGTCCTTTTTTAGCTTGATGCACTAACCACCCACATTAGACAGGTCTTGTTGTGGTCACTGGATATGTCGGTCGGTTCCGGGCAGGTTTACACCACAACTCAGTCTAACCTCGGGTTAGGCACATTCGCCTTTTCTAAATTCATATATTTTCTATATATGTCCAATTCTTTATGTACATTAATTTTAATTTATTCATGTCATAATTATCCTATCAATTATTGCTCATAATAAATGGTATATCAAATATACCATTTTATGAACAAACCTATACCATGAATTTTCATGTTTTCCCCATCGCTACCCCCATAGAACGTACGCATGAATCACATAAAGTATTGGGCTAATAAATTAGCCCAAACCCATAAACAAAAAGGGTAATAAACAAGGGACATGAAATAAACATAAAATAGCATACATTTAACTTATCACATGTAACTTGGCATAGATGTATCATTAACTTAACCAAACAGGTAAAGGTGAACTTGTGACTAAGTTGGATCTGATTATCATGTAAACTTGATATGGGCCTAACATGGAGGTTTAACATATAAACACAATTTTAAACCACAATTTAGCATACTAACTTATGTATGTCAAAACATAAGAAAGCTACTATAAACATATTTAAATCGCAACTTAGCAAGATGACTTATGTGTGTTACAACATAAGAGAACTACCATAATCATATTTACATCACTACTCAGCATGATAACATAAGGGAGGTATCATAATCATATTTAAATCACAACTTAGCATGATAAATTATGTGTTAAAACATAAGAGAGGTGTCAAAATCATATTTACATCACAATTTAGCATGATAACTTATGTGTTAAAACATAAGAGAGGTACAGATCCAATCTTGCAACATTAATAGATTCAACTTAACATAGTTCTAAATATTCCTGTATGTTAATCTAACATGTAAGCATGATTTAGATCATAAACATGCAAATAACTACCAAATTACAACATGACATGTTTCACCATTTTGTTGGCATAATAATCTCGTTACTCCGTCATAATAGATCCCAATACATAAAATATAGTATGCTTATCACCACAAAAATATAGGCATGATCAATCGCAACAGTAATTTAAGATACATATGAATCAAACTTCATTATCTCATACATAAGCATCATCCCATATTCGAGTTACAACATACCATGATTTCATTTAAAAAGAACTTTTAAATCTGCGTAATAACCAACTTACAAACTAAAAGGAATTCTTGAATTCTGAAATATGAAATATGAACTTGGAGATACGCGCCTTTGATAAAGATCGTTGAATTAGATAAGTTTTTATTTGATTTTGATTTAAGCTTTTAACAAGTCTTTGAATTGAAAACAGTGACAGCTACTCCAAGTCCTCTACTGAGGGCATGATAGTTCCAGAATCATTTTTGTGTGAATTTTAGGTTGAGTATTAAGTTGTTTATATAGAATTTCAATTTAATTTTAGACGTCGAATGAACTCAGAGTTAATCACAGCCATTCAGACCAGATCAGGACCATCCAGAAACCCTAGTGACTCAGCATCAAGTCATCAGTCGTTCAAAATTTGGATCTTGCCGGGGGCCAGGTCGACCCCTGGGGGGGAGGTCGACACTAGGGTCGACCCTCTGTTCGACCTGCCTGGATGGGAATTTCCCCGCTTCTGCCTTCTATTTGAATTTTGAAATCTAGCTTGAGCTTTTTGAATTTATTTGAATTTCTGAAACTTCTGGAGGCCATACCTTCTTTATAGGAAGTCCAATTCACGCAAACTCAGACACTATCTCAAGAAAAATTCCGAGACGAACGCAATGGCATAACCAGTTTCCCTTAATTCTCAAATTTGAAATTAAGTATTGTTTAATTCGTTACTATAACGTTAGTAGAAAATACGGGGTGTTATAGGAAATTGAGGTGCCAACGGGAGCAATCGCAAGCTGGAAGCTATAAATAGATGGCTCAAGAAATGATTACTATTCAAGGGCTGGAATTGTGTTGGAAACTCCAGAAGGCCACCTTATGTTATGCATTAAGGTTGGAATTTCCGTCAACCAATAATGAGGTTGAATACGAAGGACCGATAAACGAATTAAAACTAGCAAAAGAGATGAATCTAAAAAACGTGCGGATCCTCAATGATTCCCAAATCGTAGTGGGTCAGGTCCTTGGGGAATTCCAGATCAAAGTAGGAAATCTTCCTTCTTATCTTACTAAATCTATGGAACTCCTCAACAATCTCAATCACTACACTATATCTCACATTCCAAGAGAAGAAAATGTAAAGGCAGACTCTCTCGCTAAATACACTAGTTCTTCTGATGCACATTTGCTAGGGCTAATACCTATTGAAGTCCTTACAACACCTACTATTGAAGAGTTAGATGTCGACTGGATTATGGAAACAATTGTAGAACCTGAGTCCTGGATGACATCGAATAAGGAATATATACTCAACGGAACACTTCCAGAGGGACCAAAAAAGCGGAGGAAAATACTGCGCAAGGCTCCAGTATATCATGTACAGGACAGGAGGTTGTACAGACGAGTATTCTCTATGCCATTACTGCGATGTGGGTCCAAGAAAGAGTCAAAAGCAATATTGGCAGAATTGCATGAGGGAGATTGCGGAGGTCACATCGACTGTCAGACATTAGCCAAGAAAGTTCAGCGATACGGCTATTTTGGCCCAATGTAAACCTGGACGCGATGACTTATGCCAAAAGATGTGATAAATGTCAACGATTTACAAAGATTCCGAGAGAACCACCAACCGAGTTGATATAGATGTTCAGCCCATGGTCATTTGTTGTCTGAGGCATAGATTTGATTGGGGAACTACCCACTGCGAAATCAAACATGAAGTACGCGATAGTGGCAGTCGATTATTTCACGAAATGGGCTGATGCAGAGCCAATAGCCATTATTACTTCAAAGAAGGTGATCAACTTTGTCTTGAAAAGCATCATCAGTAGGATCGACATACCACAAAAAATAATCATTGATAATGGGACTCAGTTTGAAAGCGGTGAGTTCTTGGACTTTTGTGCCATGTACAAGATCAAGAAAAGTTATTCGGCCGTTGCCCATCCGCAAGCTAACGGGCAAGTTGAGGCAATCAACAAGATCCTGAAATCTACCATCAAGAAACGACTTGAGAAAGCCAAGGGTGAATGGGTTGATGAGCATCCGCTTGCATTATAGGCATATCGTACCACCCATAAAATTGCAACAAGGCACACTTTGTTTTCATTGATCCAAGAATCTGAGGCTATGAACCCGGTTGATCTAAAGGTTCCATCTCATAGAAGGATCTACTTCGACTAAGCGGAAAATGAAAAGCTTCAACTCGAAGCACTTGACATGCTCGAGGAAAGAAGAAAAGAGTCAGAACTCAGAATCGTAGCACATCAGAGAAGAAAAGCCCTTGTTTTGATGCTCAAGTTAAGCGAAGGGCCTTCCAAGTTGTGGATCTCGTTCTGAAGAGGGTCTTGACAGGAACCGAAGTACAAGGACCCAACTGGGAGGGACCGCATATGATAAGCCAAAAATTCTCGGATGGTTCATTTGAACTAAAGAAAACGGAGTCCAACTCCCAAGGGCATGGAATGCTGTACATCTCCGTCACTACTTCTTTTAATGTTCCTTTCATATTACTTGTAAATAATATGCATTATACATACCATGCAACGTTGTTACAAGTTTTGTAAATATAAATGAAAATTGCATTACATGCATAAATCATACATTTGCAAATTTCTCGCTAAGATTTGACTTTAACTGTAGGTCCTCTGAAAATATGATGACGCTATCATGACTTAACCAATCCTGGTGATTATTATAGCATATCCTAACTGGATAGCTCAAATGTCCCCCACTTAACGCTAGAACCATCATTCGCAAAAAACTCGAAGATGTGGAAGCATAACTGTGCAAGGACGAAACACCAAGGATTGGTATGTCAGATGAAATTACCTCAAAATCATTAAGTGAAATTGCGAGTTCCGCTAAAAGGACACCTTCTATATTCCAAGGTTCCAAACCCTAGCTCTAACAAATTGAAATAAAAAACCGATAAGTGAGCTAGCATTAGTCTCGAGAAACTACATAAGTGATAAACCAAAGACCTCCCCGAGGGGCACACGGTTAATCATCGACCCCATTGATACATGGTTGGACAACGATACAAACACCGGGTTTTTAAAAACCAAAGACCTCCGCGGGGGGGCGCTCGTTTAATCGTCGACGCCATTGATACATGGCTGGATAACGACACAAACACTGAGTCTCGAAGACTTCTTCGGAGGCATCCACTCAGATGTTGGATCTACCAAATCCAACTAATTCAACGTCTTTCAAACCCAGTAACTGACGGATAATAAAGGCCCCTGCCGGTTCATCCGATCATATTCCGGGTCTTCCAAATCCGGTTAATGACAGATCCAAATACCTTCTTAAAAGCGCCCTACAGATTGTACAAGTGGATGAACCATTTGGACACAATGAATAAAGGGTTCACAAATGTTGCCTTTCAAACGAGGGTTTAAAAGTAGGAACTCATCTTCATAAAGGTGTGAAGGTTATGTGTTGCAGGCACGAAAAGAAAACGAATGTAGAATGCAAAACATCGAAATACAACAAAGCTCATGTACAATGAGCATAACACAATTTCGTTCCAGTAACACAGAACCGGATCACATAACCGCAAGGTCGAGTAGAAGATAACAAAAATGCATAAAGTGACAAGTACAAGAGTGATGATTTGCAAAAAAAGAAGCAAAATCAAATCACAGATACATACCCATCAAGCATAAAATAACGTATGGCATCCAACGTGTCGTATTATATCGACTAGTTAATCGTTAAGTGTCAGTGCGATTTTAAACCGAATTGGTTTACCTTAGCAAGCAGTGTTCGATAAATTTTAAGACCGCAAAGATACTTCGTTTGGTTCATGTTAGAAATTCACGGTGATTAAACGATTGGTTTGTTGTCGATATGGGCAATCGATGACAAAATGACTAACCTAGAAATATGCAGTGCTTTTTTCGTTACAAAACAAGTTGTGATTATGAAAAGATCCAAGTTAAAGCTGGGGCAATCACGCATCAGTACAACACATCTAGCAATACATTCCGATATGCAAAGCCAAGATGTCATCATACAAGAATCGAATCGTTGTATTGCTAATAAACTGTGGCACTGGTCGGCTTCAAGCAGAAGATGACCAATCAGTTAATGCCCCCAATAACCGATCAGCCATGCGCCGACCGACATAGTAATCACAGATATCGACATGCTAGTTTCAGTTTATAAGTGCAAGACATGCCAAGTGAATACATATGAAAGAAGATGAACTGAGAGCTAAGCAACCTAACTAATTAAGAATCAACTATCATAACCAACATTCCATAACCATCAAAATGGACCAACAAACACAATCACAGCAGCCATAGTAGTCGCAATGTATCAGCATAAACTAGAATAGAAGTTAAAGGCGAGGACCGGAACTCGCTTAAGTATAACCAGTTTAAAGATAGAGTTCACAAAGCTAAAAATTATCAAGTACCAGAATAGGGAGGCTACGCGTTCGGATACTTTCGAGGCCTTCCCACCTTCCTCTTCATTGGAGAAGAACCTGATGGGGAAGCATCAGAAGCTTGCCTCTTACTAGATGGACACACTAGCTCGACATCTCCCCTAGGGAAGGCAGCAACAACGACATCTCAGTCTCTCATAGCATGGATTAGTTTCACCTTATTAGCCTCCAGAACCGTGATACGCTCAATGTTCTCTCGATGGAGCCTCTGAAGATCTCCAGCCAATGCATGCCAGTCTTGAAGCTTCCTTGCAGTCCGATCTTTGAGTAGATCCATCTGTTTCTCAAATTGATGTAGAGTATCCTCCATGCGTCCGAGCAGTCTAGATTTGGCTACAACAACGTCACTGGATGTCATTCGGCGATCGGAGGGCTACACTATAAGTTAAAAGAGACTCCCTGCAAGTTCAAACCTGGGAGTCGCCTGGCAAGCTTAGCATTACATGCTCCAGGAACATAAAGGGGCTTGTTCACGATGGTTTGGAGTTCAGGATAAGAGGGGCTGATAGGTAAAGGGGAGTTCACCAATGGTTGACCCGTTGTTTGGCTTTCCAAGTCAAAAAACCTCTTTGATCTAAGCTCTTGAGGAGATGGTTCCATCCTGCAAAAAACAATAAAAATGAGCAAGTATAAGAAAGCAACGGGATGGATTCCAAAAGGAGTCGGCCAGTATTGATTTCAGCCCAGGCCAACCGGTACCCCCAAAAATCGCTTAGATATGCATAAATAACCGATCGGTCGGAATTAGTCACATATTAAAGAGCCGTAGGACTGACCGACACCTGGGACAAACTAGTCGGTACCATTAACTTCCTATGAGAATGGAACCAACTGGTTGGTATTCGATACATACCGGCCGACGTCTCTACTCCCTCAGGAACTTAACGCGGAGCGGCCGGTACCCATAACAGACCGAGCAACGTGATTGACTTCCCATAAGAAAGGCCGACCGGTACAAATGTGATTTTGGAGTCCGTGCCTATCACTAAACTGTTCACAAGTTCAATCATGGGCATTGACAAAACAGAAGCGCGGGGATTAAACTGAAGGACAATGTGGATAACATAGGAGTAAAATGCACACAATTTCGAAAACAAAATCCATTGGTATTGTGAAAACTACAAGATTAAGGAATTTTTGGGTTAAGAATATCATCGAACGACACATGGGCATCAAACGAAACTAAGACAATGAAAACAAAATTTTATAACAATGATGTCATCCACAATCATGATGTCACAATTGTACCCGATCTTGTTTCAGGGCATTTCAACACAAGGACAACAATACCAAAAACATAAGTTCACCAAACTATCGCTTTTTACCCAAATCAACTCAAACCAGACCCGACAACATTGTTCTCAAATAAAAGACGTGAATACAAAAGCATTTCAGTTTAGATCAATGAAGAATAAAACGAAATTAAAAGGAGACCTGGCGGCTGAAAAATCAACACGAAGCTCGAAAGAAGGAGAAGGATTAACTAGAAGCCTAAAAGAGAAAGAAAGCTCCACTTTTGGTTTTCTCAAATCAGGATTTGTCTGCCATTAATTTTCTTTAAAAGGAAAGTGTAAAGTTGTGTAGAAATGACTTTTCAAAGGGCCGTATTAATAAAGGTGCATTGGGAAGCTCAATAGCCATGAGAGATGAAAAGTCACGTCGGTCAATTCCCAAGTCAAGTCCGCAAATTCCAATAGACGTGCACCGACCGGCTAGAGAACTCGCCAACACCTGCCTCGGTCATGCTTATGCTAATGGACCAATCGACCTATCAGAATCCCTTATTTTGGTTTGCTCTATCCGTTTATAGGTGTGACGATCAAGATTCATCAATTCATAATAAGGGTGTTTATGTCGAGGTCCACAATTTTACAAGAATAAAGATTGAGGACCGCGAGGGGCAAATGTTGTAACGACCCTGAATTTTGGGGTAAATTTAAAAATTTATTTTAAGTAATTTTAATTGGTTTTGATATTTAAAATAGTTTATTTTAAAATAAAAATGATTAAAAATTGATTTAAATCGAAGTTAGGATGAATAATTAAATTTTATTTATAAAAGGAGTTAGAAATAACGCGGTAGTTTGAAAAGTCAAATTTGAACTTTGACTGACCTACAAGATGCAAAATTTAACGGATTTTAGTGAAACCAAAAATATTAGAATCTATTTAAAAATATCTTTCCAAAAAATCCGAAAAAATCGAAATTTCATAGCGGGAATCAAAAGTTATGTCAAAATTAAAATTTAGAAAGGTCGCTATGAAATATATAAAGGTCAAAAACACTACTTTTTGCATACGAAGGAATTGGATCTCAAAACCACTTCCATTGAGTTCAAAATGACGTTTCTGCATTGCAAAAGTATAAACACTTATATATTTTGAGTTTTGGAAATTATTTGTTCAAAAATGTTATTTTAATATTTAATATACACACCTTGAAAAAGGCCATTTTTCAAACGGGCTCATAATTGAACGAAATTAGTTTTGTTAGGACCATATCATTGTAACAAAGCCAAATATATTTTTTCTGTAATTTGTAGAGTCAGTATGTGACCCTGGTAATTTAAAATGTACGGTTGAATTTAATAATTAATTGATTTATATTTTAAATTAAAGAAAAAGATATCATAACAACCGAATTGGGTTACGAAACATATTCCATTGCACCCGGGATGGGGGTTATTAGCTAGGGGTGACACTCGTTGTGCTTGATTCGGAGTTCGTGGCATTAAACAAGAATTTTTCGAATTAAATGAATTATTAAATAATAAAATACCATAGTATACAGTATAAATACATGGGCAAATACCGTACATCCCTAATACCCTAGTGGAGCACCCGCCATCTCAATTCCATGGCCGAAAAGCTCCTGAGCTAATTCGTTAATCTCTCCCATTATGATTCGAGTTTAATCACAAATTCAAAACAAAACGAAAGTACTCCTCACGAGCTTCCAGATCATACGGTGATGATCTCCTCTGACGAACCCTGGCGATCGGAATTCGGCCTAGAAGGCGGCACGTCGGTGGGCGGTTTTTGGGTGGATGGGGCCGGCGAGTTCGACGCGGGTGGTGGCGCAAGGAGGTGGGGTGTGGGTGGTCGGCGTGGCACTCTCTGATCAAGGTTCAGTGCCTTGGTTTTTGTGTAATTTCGAACCCTAAATTCTGGAGCATGGGATCAGTGGTATCGGCCAAGATCTGTAGAAGAGGTAGATACTTTGTAGAAGGGGATTAAGGTTAAACCAATTTAAAACCTTAATTACTTTAATAAATTATTTAATTAAAATTTGTCCAATGTTAAAAATGGCATCACTTATCCAAACAGAAATGAAATCGAATGAAACAAAGTGCATTGGGATCGGCTTTCTGAACTCTACAACTAGGGACAAACCAGAACTGTAGCGGAGCAGATGAAATTTTGACCAAATTTCAGATCTGAATTAAAAGCTCGCTGAGATTTCTAGTTTAAATTAATTATTCATTTCTAATGAGAAATTTATATTTATTTCATCTTCATGATTGTATATATAATTATTTCTGTGTTGATTTGTTCTGTGATGACAATTGCTGAGTTATATTGTTGTATGATTGCGATGTATCGTTGGATTGATTTGTGTGTCACATGTTTGATAAAATTAGTTTCAAAACAAAATCCTATTATTATTGTATATATCACATTAGAATAAAGAAATTGTTTTGATAAATAAAATCTCCTTTGTTTGTCGCATTAGAATATAGGAATCATTTTAACAAATAAAATCTCTTTTATTTACCATATTAGAGTATAGAGGTTGATTAACAAATAAAATCCCTTTTATTTGTTATTGGAATACATAGAAAATCTCGACATATAAAATATTCTTTTATATGACATTAAAATACTTAGAGAAAATGTTTGCATATAAAATATCCTTTTATATGTTATTAGAATGTATAGAAAAGTATAAACAAATAAAAGTATTCTTTTATTTGTTGTTAGAACACATAGAAAAGTGTAAAACAATAAAATACCCTTTTTATATTATTCTAGAATTGAAAACAAAATTTATTCTTTTATTTTCATTCACCAATGCAAATATATATTGAAAACAAAATTTATTCTTTTATTTGCATTCACCAATGCAAATATATATTGAGAATGAAATTTGTTCTTTTATTTACATTCACCAATGCAAATATATATTAAAAATAAAACTTGTTCTTTTATTTGTATTTGTGGATACAAAAATATGTATATATATATATATAAAACAAAAAAAAACATTTATATAGAAAAATGAATTTATATTTGATTTTACATTTTTTTTGTGTAAATGTGACATCAACATTGATTTTTGTTAAAAAGAGAGGAATGACATTAACATTGATGTAACAACCTGAATTTTGATAACATGTTAAAACAAGAAATCAAGGCAGAATTAAATTTTAAAATAAGAATCAGGGAAAATGGGTTGTGCCATTGCGCTCGTCTCGGAATTCTACATGAAATAGAGTCTGAGTTTTCGAAAATTGGAGTCCGGATGAAGAAGTTATGGCCTTCAGAAGATTTAGCAGATTTTAGGAAGCACTGGACCAGGGGGTCGACCATAGGGTCGACCTACCCCCAGGTCGACCATAGCGTCGACCCCCCCGCCCCCCTTACAGGTCGACCTGGTCGGCATGCTTTGACCATGAACCCATTTTTGAAGCCTGTAACGTGTTTTGATGGTCCAGATTGATTCTAGGGTTAATCTAAGGGCCTAAACTAGTTGCTACACCTATAAAAACACCCTTAGACCTAACCTAATTCATATCAAATCATTCTTACACCATTATGCTGCTAAAATACCTCTTGAACCATGACCGCCGTCTCCAAATGAAAGTACAAACATTCAAACTCAAATCAATTCAAAGAACAAGGCTTCTACAATGATTCAAGAGAATAAATCAACAACGCCGCGACATTTTTACAACAAATTCAGTTCTTAATTCATTAGCCATGCTCTGTAAGTTTTGGTTATTTTCCGATTAAAATATTTAAATATAATATGGGCATGTGATGAAGTGAAATTGGATTTAAGTATGTTTATCGATCTATTTCTGTTGCTTCTTGGATCTTGAGTTTTGAGACTTGTCTATCTTTATTCCCATGTCTAGTTTATGATCTATTCAGCCTATTGTGAATCAGTTTTCTTGATTTATATTGATATTATTACCAAGTTGTAATCTTTGTGCCTGTGATGATGTTTTTCTCTCTGATCTGATTTTTATGCAAAATTCTACCTTCCCCTATTTATTTTCTTTTGATGAACCTAGGTCAATTTCGGACCTAGGCCTAAACTACGATATACGTGCGATGGTATACAGGGGGAAATATTGGAATATTGCCCAGTGGAATATATGTGTTTGGTGGAATTGATGGCATAACATAAATATTTGATATTTGGGTATTACTACCATTAACATGAAATTGGATATTTGGGTATTGTCGATATAATTGAATTGCAAGTTTGGGCATACATGAATTGGCATGTAAATTAAATCACGAGTTTGGGACTATGTAAATTAAATCAAAAGATTGGGCTTATGTTAATTAGGCATATGTAGAATTGGGAATTTGAACATGAAAGCGATTGTAATAAAAATATTATAGTTTGGGATAACTACATCATGAATCATGATTTAGGTTTATTTGGGCATGATTCATGCAATTTTGGCTAGAACTTGATATGAGTAAAATGGCATAATCTTGGCGTACATGTAAATAGGCAAGAATTGGACATATGTAAACTGACTAGAATTGGGTACATATATAAATTGGCATGTAATCTAGAACTTGGGCATATGCTAATTATGTAAGATTTGGAGTTGAAACATATATGATAATTTATGACTTGGTAGAGGTTTAATATGAACGCGCTTAAGTTGGGTTTTGGGTAGTTGGCATGTATTGTAAATAAAAGGCTATAACTTGGCATAACCTTATAGTGAATTATGATAATAATTTGGGAATACGTTTTGGGGGCAAAAACATGAATTATGAACTTGGTAATTGGCATATAACTGGAAATATGAACATGGTTGGGCCATGAAAATTTCTATATGTTAAACACATGAACAGATATTGGGGTTTTGGATGGAATACGACCATTAATGAACCTTTGACACGAGGTTAGACTCAGTTTGTGGTGTAAATCTGCCCGGAACCGCCCGGCAAATCCAGTAGCCACAATGTGTCTGTCTAATGTGAGAGGTTGAAGGCCAAATTGTAGGCGTAACGGTTTATGACATAAGGTTAGACCCAGTTTGTGGTGTAAATCTGCACGGAACCGCCCGGCAAATCCAGCGACCACAAAATGCACGGTCTAATGTAAGAGGTCGTGATTCGTTCATTATAATGAATGAATTAAGGAATACTAACCATAATAAGACGTGGGTATGGTTAGAGGGTTAGGTGGGATGATATGGAAATTTAACATGTAAATGTGGACCTAACCGATATAAGTTAAGAACATGTAAAACTTATAAATGTAGGCTCAACCAATATGATATGAATGGGTGGGTTAAGTAACGTGGCTAGGCTAATGACATTTAACCGTTATAACCTAACTAGCGGGTGGGTTGGGCTAACTTGAATAGGTTGATAACACCCAATCGATATAACCTGATGCGTGGTAGGGATAAGTGAACACACGAGGGTAACACTTAACCATTATAATACGACTGGTGGATGGGGTTAAGTTAACATGCACTTAACCAATATAACGTGATGCGTGGTAAGGTTAAGTAACAACAGAGGGTAACACTTAACCGTCACAACATGATATGTAGGTGGGCTAAGTTAACTTACACTTAACCAATATGACATGACATGCGGTGGGGTTAAGTTAACACAAGGGAGAACGCTTAGCCGGTATAACAAGAATTGCGGTAAGGTTAAGTAACACAAGGAGCAACACTTAACCGATATAACATGAGGTGTGGGGGGTTAAGTAAAACAAGAGAAAACACTTAACCAACTTAACGTGAGGGACAGAGAAGGTTAAGTACATATCGGGTTGGTAGGTAGTATTAGTAAATATAGGCCCGCAAACTTAACCAGTAGGAAACCCTAGTAACGGGGACTCATTTCAGCAGTAACCCAAATTAGGTATCATGGTACCCTGAAACTAGGCAGGGTGGGGCACGATTACTGGGATGATTGTAAGCGGTCAAAGCGACGACAGGTGGTGCACAGTGTGGTTCTAGCGGAGTGCGGGCGTGCACGCAACTTCAGAGCAAAAAAACAGGGCACTGGAGGACACCAGTAGTATAACCTATGCAATCTAGAATTGTGTCGGGCCGCCACCATGGGACTGGATACGCCCCATGCTTGGACCATCATAGGTATCTATAATCATTGAGGGCCGTATGATACACGTAGGTAGCATAATCCCTATCTTGGACCTAGGTGGCATAAAAACTAAATCCGAGAAGTGTTCAATAGGTAGCATAATCCCTAGGTTAGACCTAGGTGGCATAAATCCTAGTTGAATCTAGGAAGCGCTCGATAGAAGACCCTAGATTAGATCTAGGTAATAAATAATAGATGTACACGTGAAAGCAACCGTAATTTTGGTAATCGGGATCACGTTATGATTTTATCATTTTATATAGATTACTAGTTAGGACACTAGTTAGGTGGTGCAAAGCAAATAGATAGAATTTTAATGGTGAAGTAGAGAAATCTTGCGATGCTTGATACAAATCTTGCGAAACTATACTTAGTTCATGTCGAATGGGAACCTTGCAATGTTATACATGACAGAAATCCTATGATGTTATTCTTAGTTATCTCGCCTGTAGCTTATCTGGTCATCATGATTATGTTTACTTTCAGTTTATTCATGCCATGTTATCTTTACCTATTTTTATGTTGAAAGTCACGAGGACTTACTAAGTCTTTATGACTGACCCGTTTTGTTCGCCTCTTTTTCTTCTGTCCCCCCCCCCCAGGTTCGCAGGGTGGGAATACAGCTTAGTTCGGATCTTACCAAGCTCCAAGGCTCTTTCGTGTACTTCTTGGATTTCTCTTGGCTATGGGTTGCTTTGCTTTATTGGGGAATACTACAATTTATTTTTATGCTTCTTTGTTTTTGAGCAAGATGGATATTTTAGCTATGTAATTGGGTATTGGAAGTTGATGGGCTTTTATTGTAACAATTATATTTAATAAATGATTTGAAGTACTTTTACTTTACTTTCCGCTGTTTTATATATGTCTGTCTTGTAATATTTCTGTTCTAGTACCCATAATACTCCATTTAAGTTAAGGCATTCCCTTTGTGAGTGACCTTAACGGATGTGGGGTGTTACATTCGGTATCAGAGCAGAAGGTTACCAGACTGGGCAAAAGTTTTCAAAAACCTTCTGAACTAGTTTTCAAAACATTTACAAAGAAGCAATTTTTCGAGAAAATTTTGTTTTGATTAAACGGCAGATTCCCCAAAGCCATATGCACTATCTTTTGATTCTCTCTTGAAATCTCTTCTCTCTCTTTTCACCATAGTTTCGTAGGCATCCGTCATATGTCGGAAGGCAAAGAAGTGCCCAACTTCCATTTGTAACCATAGTAGTTCCATCAGCGTCTAATCTTATTTCAAGCTTTGTAGAGTTGTCGTGCGATGGAGGTATCTTCTGAGAAAACTTGTCAACAAGCTATACAAGGATAGTAAGAACATGAAGAACACAAGCCTAAGGATGAGAAACTTGTTGAAATGGCTTAATCCACGAAGGAGGAAAAAGGTGAAAGGAAAGAGGCCAATGTGAGAGAATAATAAAACCCATGACAAGAGAGAGTATCTTTGGTATGGTAAAATGGGACATGTAGTTAAGTATTATAGGACAAGGACAAGGGCAAAGAACAAGATCGTCGAGAGGGCAATTGTATGCTCTCACTACTAGCATACCTAAGAGAAGTGGTAACGTCTCTGTTAAAGGTTTAGCTTTTCTTTTCTATCATCCCATCAGAACTTTGTTTTTGTACATCGCATCCTTTTAATTCTGCTTCGATAGTTGAAGTCTCTGCACCTTAGTACTAGCGTAGTAGAGGATCCCGTTTTTGTCTCCAATTCTGTTGGGGAATCGGCTCATTTATTCATGACTTGTTTGGATTTGACTAGGTTTATGCTAAGTGTTGAGTTTAGAAGTAAAGCTTATGTTTTTGGGCAGTGGGTTGATTCTAGGGATGCAGTGGTTGTCCATAAATGATATCATTCTCGAGTATGAAAAGAGGGTAGTTAGTCTCTTGACTTGCCCCGGTAATGCCCTCGAAGTCTAGTGTAACCCATAGGGTTCTGCCATGCTTAGTTACCTGGAATCTCTTAATATATTTATTGATCCGCTTGAGTAGTGTTCGCCACTAAGGCGGATGGTTCATCTCATTTATGCATGAATTATAGAAAATCACCTTAGTAAGTACACTTGGCAACATGGTTGACATCTGTTTATTTGCAAGAGATAATTCTTCTGCGTGGAATAACCTTTAAACAAGATCCAGGATTCACTAATGAATTTTGGAGAGCTAGCATGAAACCATGAGTACGCAGTTATGTTTAAGCCGGGTGTACTAGAAAAAGAATAAGTGAAAGTGGAACGAGAGGCGACAGTGGAATGAGTTCCAGCTCATATTTTGGAAACAAGAATTAAGAAGCTACGAAATTGTGAAGCTAAAGACGGTGAAAGCACAATGGAGTTAAGCTCAAGGAAATGCAACTCAGAAGATTAAAGACTAGATGCGTGCATCATATCTCTTTTTAAGAGTATATCCTTGATCCCTCTTTTCCTGCAGAGCTTATTTGCATGCTATCTTTTAGGCATATCCTCTCGGTCCTATTCTCCATTCTATTTCTGTTAGGGAGTATGACTCATCTGTTAGTAATACATGTTGGGGCTTGAGGGTGTCCATTGGGTTGACTAAACTTTTTGGGTTTTACAGGATATGGGTTGGTCTTAGGAAGGGATTTCTTGTGACCAAAAAGGAGTCTGTCATGCTTAGTTTCCTAGAAACATATATATATTGGTTGGGTTGAGTAATTCTTTGGGTGTCTGTCTAATATTGATTTCGGTCTTCGCGGCTGATGCTTAGGGAGTTCTTCTCCTAATCAGTATATATGTGGCGTAGATTTCCAGTTTTGACATTGCCTAATGGGCACAAAGTTTTTACTTGCTTCTATCATTCGACTATATCTTTGGATAGGAATAATTGGGTGTAAACATTTGTTTGAGACATGTTATGATTGATGGTTGCAAGTGGTTGCTAGCGGTTACTAGTGGTTGCTCCTGGATGCATATACACGCACCTTAGACACTAGATCGGCTATGTCACCTTTCATATTGCATATGCATGAGTGTTTTTACTTGTTTACAGATGAAATTAAATGTGTTATCATGTGGATGTTGCATATGGATGGATGTTTGTGCACACATATTGTGTTTATGTGGCTAGGACTATTCGCATACATGTTGGACTCGTGGCACTATAACATATTTTGCATTAGAAAGATCAATCTGGCCTGATCATTTGCACTACATAAGGAACATATACACACACTTTCTGCATATGTTCATACAGCATTAGAAATCTCTTAAGGACAATGGATGCCTGTGATTGATGATTGAGTAGATGGATGATTGGATGGTAGGACACATTCTTCTTAACTTGAAGATTTCGGGGACGAAATCCTTTAATCAGAGGAGAATGTAACAACCCGAATTTTGATAACATGTTAAAACAAGAAATCAAGGCAGAATTAAATTTTAAAATAAGAATCGGGGAAAACGGATTGCGCCATTGCGTTCGTCTCGGAATTCTACAAGAAACAGAGTCCGCGTTTTTGAAAATCGGAGTCTGGATGAAGAAGTAATGGCCTTCAGAAGATTCAGCAGATTTCAGGCAGCACTGGACCAGGGGGTCGACCATAGGGTCAACCTACCCTCCCCCCCCCCCCCCAGGTCGACCATAGGGTCGATCTACCCTCCACGTCGACCATAGTGTCGACCTCCACCACTTACAGGTCGACCTGGTCGATCTGTTTTGACCCTGAACCCATTTTTAAGCCTGAGACTTGTTATGATGGTCCGGATTGATTCTAGGGTTGATCCAAGGGCCTAAACTAGTTGCTACACCTATAAAAACACCCTTAGACCTAACCAAATTCATATCAAATCATTCTTACACCATTATGCTGCTAAATTACCTCTTGAACCATGGCCGCCGTCTCCAAATCAAAGTACAAACATTCAAACTCAAATCAATTCAAAGAACAAGGCTTCTACAATGATTCAAGAGAATAAATCAACAACGCCGCGACACTTTTACTACAAATTCAGTTCTTAATTCATTAGCCATGCTCTGTAAGTTTTAGTTATTTTCCGATTAAAATATTTAAATGTAATATGGGCATGTTATGAAGAGAAATTGGATTTAAGTATGTTTATCGATCTATTTATGTTGCTTCTTGGTTCTTGAGTTTTGAGTCTTGTCTATCTTTATTCCCATGTCTAGTTTATGATCTATTCAGCCTATTGTAAATCAGTTTTCTTGATTTATATTGATATTATTACCAAGTTGTAATCTTCATGCCTGTGATGATGTTTTTCTCTCTGATCTGATTTTTATGCAAAATTCTACCATCCCATATTTATTTTCTTTTGATAAACCTAGGTCAATTTCAGACCTAGGCCTAAACTATGATATACGTGCGATGGTATACAGGGGGAAATATTGGAATATTGCCTAGTGGAATATATGTGTTTGGTGGAATTGAAGGCATAACCTAAAAATTGGATATCTGTGTATTACTACCATTAACATGAAATTGGATATTTGGGTATTGTCGATATAATTGAAATTGCAAGTTTGGGCATACATGAATTGGCATGTAAATTATATCACGAGTTTGGGACTATGTGAATTAAATCAAAAGATTGGGCATATGTTAATTAGGCATATGTAGAATTGGGAATTTGAACATGAAAGCTGTAACGACCCGGATTTTCAGCAACTTTGGTTATCGACATAAGCACGATGTCGATAACCAAAACATTGAAAAATCCTGGTAATTATTGAAAGAAATTAGAGGGTGAGGAAAGATAAGATAGAAACTTAGAATAGAAGAAGAAGAAGAACACAACATCAGAGTAACACGAACCTCACAGCGGAACGAATAACATATAATAGATAACATAACTTTGAAATAAAATAGTTATGTATACAATATCACTTATCAGAGTACAACACTTACAACACAGCGGAAATAACTATAGCTATATGATCTTGAAGTGTAAAGACCCGCAACCTCCCCGTAAAGGGAAGCGTCGGATAGTTCGAGAACAAACCACAACAGAACGCATACAGAAGGACATTTCATTGTATATACAACAATGCATCAGATTACAAGAATATACAGAGTATAAATGAATATTACACCGAAATATCAGAGATTTAAATTACATTTAAATACATAGCAGCGGAAAATAATACAATACACAACTAGAAGCAGATATACGGATACAAAGCTTTCCGGATATCGTTCCAGCTGTAAACCAGGATCCTGTGAATATAAATCTGCAAAACCAAAACTACTAGCTGCCCGTGTCAAAAATAAGGGCACCCAGAGTTTAGGTTAAAACAATAAACTCCAGGTCAGTCATGTGACTGGTGTGAGAACTAAAACAGTTAATCTTTATTTCAAAGTTAGGTAAATCAAGGGACCACGCCGTATAACACGGAACGGGTTTCCTCCCAAGAATACCAGTGCATAAAACAAACAGCGCAATGCTAAATAAAGAAAAATGAAGCTGTTATAAGACCCAGGTCCTATCACACAATGCAACGCAAGCCGGGGGATAGGGTTTTCCCTTATAACAGCCAAAGAATGCTTGATACGTTTAAAACAAATCATTTGATACTATTATAAGTGCATAGTGTATATAACAACTTCAAATCATAAGTATCAATCATAGGCGGCATGGGTACCATATATCATGTCGCCATATATAGGTTTACAAATAAAACCGCAAATGTCACGTATTTGGAAATTGGATTTCCATCTATGAACCGAGGCAAAAGATAGTCCTCAACCGATTCGAGACGCTCTAGCCCGCCCCTCAGGATCAGAGCTCGAGTGACCCTTGGATCGTCAGGGCCGGTCCACACGGAGTGGATTAAAATGCCTGAACATGCGTTTCCCCGCCCTATGGGGCGTAAACGAGCCAACTAAATGACTCCATCGGTTCGAGAACGACCGATCAATCCGAGGCGCCTCGCAACAGCAACAACCACATAAGTCAAACTCGTCAGGGCGTGTAAAACCACTGACGCCACTTCTAGCTAGAAAGAAACGCAAGTCCTCCCTGATGTCCCTCCCGTTTTTGGTTCATACCGGGTGTGAAACTCGCGAAGTAAACGTTACACAAAGCTACGCCACAAAGGCCGTGCTTTGATCATCACCACAAGACTTTGCTTTTCAACAGAAGCCTTGATCATTTGCATCTTAGCATGCCACACAGGCAAACCATCCTATGCAACCGATATCAGTCACACAGAATGAAATCCGATGTCAGACACACAGTCCATTTACAAGTCCGTTCTGGGTCTGAACGAAACCGGAGGCACCTAGTACCTCGCATATCCATCGATCTCCAAGTACGTCTGGACGATCACCAACTGTTTCCATCTTCTTGGGTGTACAGCCCAATCAAGATCATCAGTTATCACCCAAACGACGTGAAGACCTCCGGTCTTCGACCATCGTCTTCATCTTCGACTTATCGTCGTATCGATTATTCAGAATGGGATAAACCCGGACTTCCCGAATAACTCGCGTATATTTTATAAAAGTGTTACACAAACACAACATACGCCTCATTCCAATTCATTAGTCACTAACCGTAAATTAATCAAGAGAATAATTCCCCAAATATTAACCCCGAAGGCCGAAACCAACATCAGATCAATATCCAGAAAACCCTTCTGCTTGGCTAACCGACAGTTAGTTTCTAAATTTCACGTTCAAATCTAATTAAAGATTTAACTATCGCCTGGAGCAAAACTGGTGATACTCCATTCTCGATCTTTTCAATCTAATTAAAGATTCATTAAAACTCCACTTAGTTTTAATCTGTGACTGGGTTAAAGAATCAGTGTCATTTAAAACACGGTTCACGATAAACCCAAAGTCACATCCCATTAATTATCGGGTTAAAGAACAAGTGTTATTTAAAACACTGTTCACGATAAACCCAAAAATCAATATCCATTCAATTCCAATTAAATATTATTTAATTGGTGCACTTCATTAAATCTAAATCAAAAGATTTAATCTTTTCTCAACTGGGTTCAAGAACAGTGTTAGTGAAGACACCATTCACGACAAACCCAAATCACATTCATTAATTATCGGGTTAAAGAACAAGTGTTATTTAAAACACTGTTCACGATAAACCCAAAAATCAATATCAATTCAATTCCAATTAAATATCATTTAATTGGTACACTTCATTAAATCTAAATAAAAAGATTTAATCTTTTCTCAACTGGGTTCAAGAACAGTGTTAGTGAAGACACCATTCACGACAAACCCAAATCACATTCGATATTCAATACAAGGCTCTGAATAGAAAATATATCGGCTTATATTCAATATCGAATTCTACGACTAACAAATGTCGTATTGGAAATAACGATATAAATATATATCTTTCAAATTTCCATAACAACACCTGTATAATCACGAATTCCAACATCGAAATATTCCGAAGACAATTTCGATTCAAATCCACTCCAATGCAATCATTGGAAATTTTGGTTATTTTCAAAACCATTTCAAATTCAATTTATTTATTTAAAAATAAATAGAATTATAATTCTAGTTCAAAACTAGTTCATTTCGATAAAAATCTATTTTTATCTTTTCAAATATGGAGTTTTTCATCCCAAACTTTCACAAATCATTTCTTATGATTTTACACAAATTATTACTATTTTTAATAATTTTATCAAGGCCCGTACAGTCGATTTCCAACAACGGCCATCGAACTGCACTTACAGCGACCTTTTTCGAATTTGATTTGGACGTATCTCCAAATCCAACCGTTAGATTTCAAATTTCTAACATTCATTAGAAAGCTCTTTTCGATACGAACCCAACGGTTCCGGTTTTAGGAGAATCCGACGGTCGGATCTCCCGTAATGTCCGTTTGAAATAAATGGTCGAAATTCGCGAACTGCCGCGGCGCGGCGCGTTCTATTCAGGCCATTATATTATATATATAATATATATAATATATATTTCATCGATTTCTATTTAAAACGAATTATATAAATAGTTTTGAATTCGTTTCAAAAACAATTTCAACTTCCTTTTCAATTAAAATCAAAATTGAATTCTTCTTTATAAATTCGTTTTAAAATTCATTTCTATTCAATTCAAATTTCAATTCAATTTGAATTCATTTCAATTTGTTTTCAATTCAATTCGAAATCGTTTTCAATTCAATTCAAAATCGTTTTCAATTCAATTCATTTCGAAATCGCTTAAAATTGATATAAATATCGTTCACGTCAAAATGGCGTCAATCTAATCAACACGGCTTCATAAATTTTCTATTTTCAAATATTCTATTTCAAATATTTCTTTTTCAAATATTTCTTTTTCAAAACTGGAATGAGGCCCAATCAATTACCATATAAAGTTAATTATATGGATTTTCATACAACACATGTATAATAGCCTTGAAAAATAATCAACCATCAACCAAAGTGCACTACACTGTATAAGCATCAAATATAGACATTTAACGCTTATAGCAGCTTGTCAATCAATCGATCGACATATTTAATCAATCAGGATGAGTGAACTTCAAATTTCATCCTAACACCCGTGTGGGGTTTCAAACAATCAAACACATGTTTTATTTGTGCAGTTAGGCGATGTGTAAAATTTATCGACCCAATCAACGTCATTCAAATAGGTGTACATAAACAAACCGTCTGGTTTGTAAATGAATATTTATTTATTCACATTCACGTTAAAAATTATATTTTTAACGGTAACACATTTTATTTTAACATATGAATTTCTATTCAGTTCATTCTTTAAATAAAATGCTATTTTTATTTTTCTAACTTATTTTAGAAAATTTCGGCGGCATAACGGCACGATACCAGAAACGGGACAAGGCCTAGCCTTATCCCCGGTCTAGTGAAGGCCCACGCCATTCACACATCAATCAAATTCATTTCGTTATGCAAACCACAAAATTTGGAGTAAGGGTCTAACCTAGCCTTACTCCTTCGCCTTATAACGGCGCACGTCTAATCCTAACCAACTTATCGATTCGATTTTTCACGCCACAAACCACATTCAAACCAATATCGCAATCAATAACCAAACAGCCAAACAAACAAGTCCATGGTCTGTGGACGATTGTGTCGGGTGCTACTAAGCACCGTCTGCATCCTAGTATATATATATATAACTAGAAAAGTAGAATTTGAGTGAGAAGTTCTCACCTATAGCTATCCTAGCTCCACGGCACTTCACTGATAGAAAACTTCATCGCTATCGCACCTTCGTCATCTTCGTTGCCCGTATTCACTATATATATAAAAATCGAATTTTTACTTCAAAGTTCAATATATAAAAATCGAATTTTTAGTTCAAAGTTCATAGATAAAAATTATATTTTTACTTCGCCATTCAATATAGAAAAATTATATTTTTTACTTCGCTATTCAATATAGAAAAATTATATTTTTACTTCGCTATTCAATATAGAAAAATTATATTTTTACTTCGCTATTCAATATAGAAAAATTATATTTTTACTTCGCTATTCAATATAGAAAAATTATATTTTTTACTTCCATGTTATATAAAAGATTACATTTTTATCACTTACAACATAAAATAAAATTTAGCTTTAAAGTAAATAAAAGAAAAACAGTTTTAAAAATAAAGAAAATTCAGTTTTTTACTTTTAAAAAAAATATGCAGTTTTTTACTAATTTTAAAAAATGCAGTTTTACTTTTTATTCCTTTTTTAAAAATTCTGTTTTGATTTCTTTTAAAAACAGTTTTAAAATCTCTTTTAAAAATTTCTGTTTTTGAAATTTCTGTTTTAAAATCTTTTAAAATTCTGTTTTAAAAACTTAAAACAAAAAATCAGTTTTATATTTCATTTTTAAAACAGTTTTTAAATCAAAAAAAACAGTTTTAATTTTCTGTAAAACAAAACAAAAATCAAAAATAAAAATAAAACCAATTAAACGCTCACCTAGCTCGGCCGTGGCTCGTGGCGTCGGTGGTTCAGGGGTTCGACGAGGTGACGGTGGTTCAGAGGGATGCGAGGGTTTCTGCTTCGATGCGTCGTTCGGTGGGAGGAGGATGTTGCGAGGGCGGCTCAGCGTCAGGCGGTGGCTTCGGCGATGGCTTCCAGGATCGGAGCGGCGGCGCTGGCGATGGCTCGAACGTCAGAGGGCGGCGGCTTCGGGTATTTAGGGTTTCGTCTTCTTTTTTTTTTTTTTTTTTTTTATTTGCTTTGTAAATAACTGAATCGGGGGGGGGCCATCGAGGAAGAAAAGGGGGGGGGGAAGTTTAATTTTTTATTATTTTAATTATTTAATTATTTTATTTTAATACAAAAAGTCAACTTTTTCAAACGACCTCTAAACGAGGTCCACCACCTGCCGTCCATAGCGTTTAACCCCCATTCCGAACACAATGGGATATGTATCGTCAGCTGATTCGGCTGTTACAATCAGTTTCCGTTAAATTTACATTTAAATCACTATATTGAATTTTAAACGTACATTTCAAATTACCGGGGTCACATACTAACTAGAAAAATTCCAAAAAAAATATTTTCTAGCTTCGTATTGACGATACGGTCCTAACAAAACTAGTTTCGTCGAATTCTGAGACCGTTAGAAAAATGGCCAATTTCCAGTCGATTAAAATCAACTGAAATGGTCAAAACACGTTTTCTTTTGCCACGCTCACATATTAACTCGAAAAATTATGAAATTTGAAATCTAGCAATAACTCGACCTCACGGACCCAACAAAAGTGGTTTCGTCGAAATCCGAGGACGTTTGCAAAATTGCTATTTTTAAGGGCCTTATATATATAAAAATATATATAAATTCCACAGCGACTATTTCTAATTTTCAACTGGACATACCTTATCATTTCTAAAATGAAATTTCAGTTTGTTAACTTCGTTCCAAAGATATAGTTATACAGATTCAAATATTTCTTGTTTCGTTCAATTCTGACTTATATTGAATTCTGTATATTCATTTGAAATTAGAAATCGAATTTTCGAACTACCGCGCCATTTTCTATTCCTTTTATAATTATATATAATTATTATATATTCTAACGACGACGTATATAATATATACGTCGAATTTCAATTCAAAATAAATTTCTCGTCGATATTATTTAAAATAATTCATTTTAAATAATCTAAATTCGCTAAAATTGCCAAAATAAAAATTTTAAACTGGCCCAGATTTTCCGGGTTGTTACAATCTCCCCCACTTAAAACTTTTCGTCCCCGAAAAGGAACAAAGTCGAAAGTGGTTTGATTATTCAGCTCTACGTTCGATCTGGCTTCCATTCTCCAACTCTTTAGTTTCTGAGAATTTTCAAAATTTCAAAAATTTGGCTAACACCCTAAATTTTTGAAAAATTTCGCCATAACCTCCCCTGCACCGGGAGCATCGGGGAATTTCAAATAGCTTCCCCGGTCCTTCAGATCTCAAAAAGAAAAAGAAAAAGCCAAGCGGCTAGCCAATAGGCTCACAAAATCATCATCACCCAAACAAAACAGGAAATTATGTAGTAAACATGTACCTATTTGTCGGGCAAACAAATTTTATTCTCTGGCTCTAGCCTCCTTGCTATGACCTGTTCAATGATATATATGTATATGCAAGCAGATGCGACCAATTTTCAATATCGTTCAATATTTGATATAATTAGGCTAAACGGCTAAAAATTAGCAAACAAATAACGAAACAACACAAACATCAATCGATTAGTGAATTAGAGTTTCAAATTCATAATTTTGATACATATACTAAAATCATGTTCTTGATGTCAATTCACAACAATGTGTCCTAGCTATATATATAGGTTTGGTTCTCACACCAGTCTAATGGAAATATATAGGTATCACACCTTCGTCACTCGAAAATAAATGCTGATGATGTTTCGAACCACCATCAGAACATCTCCGGGCTACTAGAGTGCGGTCCTATATCTATCCAGTATATTAAAACTTCGAATATACGTTCATGACGCGTATATGCAAAATCTTTATATATTGGAATGTCCATATTCAAAATAAATAGATAATCAAATACGAATAATTGATTTATATTTTCAAAACAAAAATTTGTTTTCATTTTAAAAATATACTCTTCACACTCGTTCTAGGATACTACTGATCCTATCTCTAACGAGTCATTCCCATTGGATATTGCTAATCCAATATCTGATGAATTCTTTCGTATGTTTCTAATGTGCCTTGTTCTCTAGCTTTGTAAACCAAAGCTCTGATACCACGTGTAAAGACCCGCAACCTCCCCGTAAAGGGAAGCGTCGGATAGTTCGAGAACAAACCACAACAGAACGCATACAGAAGGACATTTCATTGTATATACAACAATGCATCAGATTACAAGAATATACAGAGTATAAATGAATATTACACCGAAATATCAGAGATTTAAATTACATTTAAATACATAGCAGCGGAAAATAATACAATACACAACTAGAAGCAGATATACGGATACAAAGCTTTCCGGATATCGTTCCAGCTGTAAACCAGGATCCTGTGAATATAAATCTGCAAAACCAAAACTACTAGCTGCCCGTGTCAAAAATAAGGGCACCCAGAGTTTAGGTTAAAACAATAAACTCCAGGTCAGTCATGTGACTGGTGTGAGAACTAAAACAGTTAATCTTTATTTCAAAGTTAGGTAAATCAAGGGACCACGCCGTATAACACGGAACGGGTTTCCTCCCAAGAATACCAGTGCATAAAACAAACAGCGCAATGCTAAATAAAGAAAAATGAAGCTGTTATAAGACCCAGGTCCTATCACACAATGCAACGCAAGCCGGGGGATAGGGTTTTCCCTTATAACAGCCAAAGAATGCTTGATACGTTTAAAACAAATCATTTGATACTATTATAAGTGCATAGTGTATATAACAACTTCAAATCATAAGTATCAATCATAGGCGGCATGGGTACCATATATCATGTCGCCATATATAGGTTTACAAATAAAACCGCAAATGTCACGTATTTGGAAATTGGATTTCCATCTATGAACCGAGGCAAAAGATAGTCCTCAACCGATTCGAGACGCTCTAGCCCGCCCCTCAGGATCAGAGCTCGAGTGACCCTTGGATCGTCAGGGCCGGTCCACACGGAGTGGATTAAAATGCCTGAACATGCGTTTCCCCGCCCTATGGGGCGTAAACGAGCCAACTAAATGACTCCATCGGTTCGAGAACGACCGATCAATCCGAGGCGCCTCGCAACAGCAACAACCACATAAGTCAAACTCGTCAGGGCGTGTAAAACCACTGACGCCACTTCTAGCTAGAAAGAAACGCAAGTCCTCCCTGATGTCCCTCCCGTTTTTGGTTCATACCGGGTGTGAAACTCGCGAAGTAAACGTTACACAAAGCTACGCCACAAAGGCCGTGCTTTGATCATCACCACAAGACTTTGCTTTTCAACAGAAGCCTTGATCATTTGCATCTTAGCATGCCACACAGGCAAACCATCCTATGCAACCGATATCAGTCACACAGAATGAAATCCGATGTCAGACACACAGTCCATTTACAAGTCCGTTCTGGGTCTGAACGAAACCGGAGGCACCTAGTACCTCGCATATCCATCGATCTCCAAGTACGTCTGGACGATCACCAACTGTTTCCATCTTCTTGGGTGTACAGCCCAATCAAGATCATCAGTTATCACCCAAACGACGTGAAGACCTCCGGTCTTCGACCATCGTCTTCATCTTCGACTTATCGTCGTATCGATTATTCAGAATGGGATAAACCCGGACTTCCCGAATAACTCGCGTATATTTTATAAAAGTGTTACACAAACACAACATACGCCTCATTCCAATTCATTAGTCACTAACCGTAAATTAATCAAGAGAATAATTCCCCAAATATTAACCCCGAAGGCCGAAACCAACATCAGATCAATATCCAGAAAACCCTTCTGCTTGGCTAACCGACAGTTAGTTTCTAAATTTCACGTTCAAATCTAATTAAAGATTTAACTATCGCCTGGAGCAAAACTGGTGATACTCCATTCTCGATCTTTTCAATCTAATTAAAGATTCATTAAAACTCCACTTAGTTTTAATCTGTGACTGGGTTAAAGAATCAGTGTCATTTAAAACACGGTTCACGATAAACCCAAAGTCACATCCCATTAATTATCGGGTTAAAGAACAAGTGTTATTTAAAACACTGTTCACGATAAACCCAAAAATCAATATCCATTCAATTCCAATTAAATATTATTTAATTGGTGCACTTCATTAAATCTAAATCAAAAGATTTAATCTTTTCTCAACTGGGTTCAAGAACAGTGTTAGTGAAGACACCATTCACGACAAACCCAAATCACATTCATTAATTATCGGGTTAAAGAACAAGTGTTATTTAAAACACTGTTCACGATAAACCCAAAAATCAATATCAATTCAATTCCAATTAAATATCATTTAATTGGTACACTTCATTAAATCTAAATAAAAAGATTTAATCTTTTCTCAACTGGGTTCAAGAACAGTGTTAGTGAAGACACCATTCACGACAAACCCAAATCACATTCGATATTCAATACAAGGCTCTGAATAGAAAATATATCGGCTTATATTCAATATCGAATTCTACGACTAACAAATGTCGTATTGGAAATAACGATATAAATATATATCTTTCAAATTTCCATAACAACACCTGTATAATCACGAATTCCAACATCGAAATATTCCGAAGACAATTTCGATTCAAATCCACTCCAATGCAATCATTGGAAATTTTGGTTATTTTCAAAACCATTTCAAATTCAATTTATTTATTTAAAAATAAATAGAATTATAATTCTAGTTCAAAACTAGTTCATTTCGATAAAAATCTATTTTTATCTTTTCAAATATGGAGTTTTTCATCCCAAACTTTCACAAATCATTTCTTATGATTTTACACAAATTATTACTATTTTTAATAATTTTATCAAGGCCCGTACAGTCGATTTCCAACAACGGCCATCGAACTGCACTTACAGCGACCTTTTTCGAATTTGATTTGGACGTATCTCCAAATCCAACCGTTAGATTTCAAATTTCTAACATTCATTAGAAAGCTCTTTTCGATACGAACCCAACGGTTCCGGTTTTAGGAGAATCCGACGGTCGGATCTCCCGTAATGTCCGTTTGAAATAAATGGTCGAAATTCGCGAACTGCCGCGGCGCGGCGCGTTCTATTCAGGCCATTATATTATATATATAATATATATAATATATATTTCATCGATTTCTATTTAAAACGAATTATATAAATAGTTTTGAATTCGTTTCAAAAACAATTTCAACTTCCTTTTCAATTAAAATCAAAATTGAATTCTTCTTTATAAATTCGTTTTAAAATTCATTTCTATTCAATTCAAATTTCAATTCAATTTGAATTCATTTCAATTTGTTTTCAATTCAATTCGAAATCGTTTTCAATTCAATTCAAAATCGTTTTCAATTCAATTCATTTCGAAATCGCTTAAAATTGATATAAATATCGTTCACGTCAAAATGGCGTCAATCTAATCAACACGGCTTCATAAATTTTCTATTTTCAAATATTCTATTTCAAATATTTCTTTTTCAAATATTTCTTTTTCAAAACTGGAATGAGGCCCAATCAATTACCATATAAAGTTAATTATATGGATTTTCATACAACACATGTATAATAGCCTTGAAAAATAATCAACCATCAACCAAAGTGCACTACACTGTATAAGCATCAAATATAGACATTTAACGCTTATAGCAGCTTGTCAATCAATCGATCGACATATTTAATCAATCAGGATGAGTGAACTTCAAATTTCATCCTAACACCCGTGTGGGGTTTCAAACAATCAAACACATGTTTTATTTGTGCAGTTAGGCGATGTGTAAAATTTATCGACCCAATCAACGTCATTCAAATAGGTGTACATAAACAAACCGTCTGGTTTGTAAATGAATATTTATTTATTCACATTCACGTTAAAAATTATATTTTTAACGGTAACACATTTTATTTTAACATATGAATTTCTATTCAGTTCATTCTTTAAATAAAATGCTATTTTTATTTTTCTAACTTATTTTAGAAAATTTCGGCGGCATAACGGCACGATACCAGAAACGGGACAAGGCCTAGCCTTATCCCCGGTCTAGTGAAGGCCCACGCCATTCACACATCAATCAAATTCATTTCGTTATGCAAACCACAAAATTTGGAGTAAGGGTCTAACCTAGCCTTACTCCTTCGCCTTATAACGGCGCACGTCTAATCCTAACCAACTTATCGATTCGATTTTTCACGCCACAAACCACATTCAAACCAATATCGCAATCAATAACCAAACAGCCAAACAAACAAGTCCATGGTCTGTGGACGATTGTGTCGGGTGCTACTAAGCACCGTCTGCATCCTAGTATATATATATATAACTAGAAAAGTAGAATTTGAGTGAGAAGTTCTCACCTATAGCTATCCTAGCTCCACGGCACTTCACTGATAGAAAACTTCATCGCTATCGCACCTTCGTCATCTTCGTTGCCCGTATTCACTATATATATAAAAATCGAATTTTTACTTCAAAGTTCAATATATAAAAATCGAATTTTTAGTTCAAAGTTCATAGATAAAAATTATATTTTTACTTCGCCATTCAATATAGAAAAATTATATTTTTTACTTCGCTATTCAATATAGAAAAATTATATTTTTACTTCGCTATTCAATATAGAAAAATTATATTTTTACTTCGCTATTCAATATAGAAAAATTATATTTTTACTTCGCTATTCAATATAGAAAAATTATATTTTTTACTTCCATGTTATATAAAAGATTACATTTTTATCACTTACAACATAAAATAAAATTTAGCTTTAAAGTAAATAAAAGAAAAACAGTTTTAAAAATAAAGAAAATTCAGTTTTTTACTTTTAAAAAAAATATGCAGTTTTTTACTAATTTTAAAAAATGCAGTTTTACTTTTTATTCCTTTTTTAAAAATTCTGTTTTGATTTCTTTTAAAAACAGTTTTAAAATCTCTTTTAAAAATTTCTGTTTTTGAAATTTCTGTTTTAAAATCTTTTAAAATTCTGTTTTAAAAACTTAAAACAAAAAATCAGTTTTATATTTCATTTTTAAAACAGTTTTTAAATCAAAAAAAACAGTTTTAATTTTCTGTAAAACAAAACAAAAATCAAAAATAAAAATAAAACCAATTAAACGCTCACCTAGCTCGGCCGTGGCTCGTGGCGTCGGTGGTTCAGGGGTTCGACGAGGTGACGGTGGTTCAGAGGGATGCGAGGGTTTCTGCTTCGATGCGTCGTTCGGTGGGAGGAGGATGTTGCGAGGGCGGCTCAGCGTCAGGCGGTGGCTTCGGCGATGGCTTCCAGGATCGGAGCGGCGGCGCTGGCGATGGCTCGAACGTCAGAGGGCGGCGGCTTCGGGTATTTAGGGTTTCGTCTTCTTTTTTTTTTTTTTTTTTTTTATTTGCTTTGTAAATAACTGAATCGGGGGGGGGGCCATCGAGGAAGAAAAGGGGGGGGGGAAGTTTAATTTTTTATTATTTTAATTATTTAATTATTTTATTTTAATACAAAAAGTCAACTTTTTCAAACGACCTCTAAACGAGGTCCACCACCTGCCGTCCATAGCGTTTAACCCCCATTCCGAACACAATGGGATATGTATCGTCAGCTGATTCGGCTGTTACAATCAGTTTCCGTTAAATTTACATTTAAATCACTATATTGAATTTTAAACGTACATTTCAAATTACCGGGGTCACATACTAACTAGAAAAATTCCAAAAAAAATATTTTCTAGCTTCGTATTGACGATACGGTCCTAACAAAACTAGTTTCGTCGAATTCTGAGACCGTTAGAAAAATGGCCAATTTCCAGTCGATTAAAATCAACTGAAATGGTCAAAACACGTTTTCTTTTGCCACGCTCACATATTAACTCGAAAAATTATGAAATTTGAAATCTAGCAATAACTCGACCTCACGGACCCAACAAAAGTGGTTTCGTCGAAATCCGAGGACGTTTGCAAAATTGCTATTTTTAAGGGCCTTATATATATAAAAATATATATAAATTCCACAGCGACTATTTCTAATTTTCAACTGGACATACCTTATCATTTCTAAAATGAAATTTCAGTTTGTTAACTTCGTTCCAAAGATATAGTTATACAGATTCAAATATTTCTTGTTTCGTTCAATTCTGACTTATATTGAATTCTGTATATTCATTTGAAATTAGAAATCGAATTTTCGAACTACCGCGCCATTTTCTATTCCTTTTATAATTATATATAATTATTATATATTCTAACGACGACGTATATAATATATACGTCGAATTTCAATTCAAAATAAATTTCTCGTCGATATTATTTAAAATAATTCATTTTAAATAATCTAAATTCGCTAAAATTGCCAAAATAAAAATTTTAAACTGGCCCAGATTTTCCGGGTTGTTACATGAAGCCTCCTGCTCCAAGCTCTCCAAGTATATCTGTAAAACCCGACTACTTGACTGCCCGTACAAATTTAGGCACCCAAGAGTCTAGGGAAAACAACAAAGTAAACTCCGGGTCAGTCATGGGACTGGTGTGAGTAAAACAGTTTAAACAGGTATATGAACAAGTAAACGATATCTCATAACACCACGCCACAGAATGGAACGGGTTTTTCCCTTATGAGAATCCAAGATATCTTTATATCAAAAATGACGAGGTATGGAACCACCTTCCGATCAGTGTACTCTAGGAATGATACACTGGAGTTCAACAAGAACATCTTGTAACTCAGCCACACATGACCGACCACTCATTTTGCTTGAGTGTATCGAATGTATATCAGCAACGGTTGGGATCAGCAACCGTTCCTGTATATACATGTGACAACATTGATAGATTTAAGCAACAAATGAATATTCTCTAGATAGGTGATTATACACCCTACTTCGGTGCGATCGACTTAGCCATGCTGCCTGCCCGATTTCTGTCATTTACCGGTTGATGAGGCTAGAAGCTATGCCTTATCATCACATCAGATTCACTTTGAATGCCACATTGTCAGATCCATCGAAAATCACTAATTGACGTCTACAACCATACATTACGTGTCAGCTAAAAGAAGTTTCCTTCTCCGCTTCCACTCTTGGTACGGTTGAAGAAATCCATGTACGTGACCTTTCTGGAAATACTCTGTCAGACATTCATCCATACAAGTCATCCAGGAACAGGATGAACCGAAGGCACTATTCAGTACATCCATCTTAGGCACTGTTATCTAAGACTTATACAATAGCCCTTGGACTTTACTCTGTTTTCAATTATCCTTGGCATATATGATTCGCAATGCTTATGCAAATACAAAGTGGTTCTTTGGATAATAATCCAACCGGTCTCTCCATATTAGCAACGTTAAAATGGTCAAAACTTTGATAGTCTGTGATTTAACCGTCAAAGAAAACTAGGTGTGCAAACAACGATATTATTTCCAAATGGAAATTCTATCAATCAATCATCAATCAAACATATATATATATCTACATATATATATATATATATATTCATATTTCCTTATTTTCTACGTTTAGAAAATATACGTTGACACTGGGAATCATTTCCATACTTACCCAGATTTCCAATTTCAATATTTGATTTCATTTCTGATTCTATTTGGAAAACATTTCCAAATCTTCTTTACTTGGATTTAAACAGGTGTTTTAAATCAATATTGCGACGACAACTCAAACCCCTATACTTATTTACTAAATTCACTTAACCACTTTCACTCTAGAACCCTAACCATTTCTAAATTAAAAACGAAGTCAATCAAGTTGGGGTATAACTACCTCTCAGACCTTAACTGAAAAACATTTCAAATCTCGAAATAGGGTAAGCTCATCTTTTAACTTTTTAACACTTCCTTACATAACTCCTTTCGAATAAACTATATTCGAAAATCCTTTATACTCTATTTGTTTAACTCTAATCGATTTACTCTTTTAATTCTATTTGAATAAACTAAATTTATCAACTCATTTTAACTCGATTCGAATAACTAAATATTCGATAACTCCCTTAAATTTTATTCGAATAAACTATACTCGATTTACTCAATTGATCTAACTAATATTCGATAATTCCTTCGATTAACTAATAATCGATAACTCCTTCGAATAAACTATATTCGATAACTCCTTTTCGAATAACTAAATTTGATAACTCTTTTTAATTCTAATTGTTTAACTCTAACTCTAACTGGCTAACTTTAACAGATTTACTTTGACCGGTCAACCCTAACTGATTAACTCTAACTGGTTAACTGTAACTGGTCAACCCTAACTGATTTACTCTAACTGGTTAACTCGACTTATTCTGCTTAACTTGATTTAACTCCTATCGAATAACAAATATTCGATTTAACTCCATTTGAATAATTCTATTTGATTAACTCTAGTTGGTTAATTCTAATTGGTTAACTCTAACTCTAATCGATTTCTCTTATTCGAGTACCCCTATTTGATAACGTTTATTCATTTATAAAGATTTACTTGTAGAAACGGTTCTGCACTTTATAAATGTTCTCTTTAATGATGTTACTTCACTTATACAAGTATTGTGTATCCATTCTATTTAACCCTATCGGTGTTAAAACCAATATCTCTTCTCTATATAAGTTCAGACTTATATATTCCATTTATCGAATGATAAATATTTAATTTAATTTATAAACTATTATTTATAAATTAATCTTTTCTATTTATCTGTTAAAACAGATTTCCATTTCTATTCATTTCCTAAGTATTCCTTTGGTTTAATTCTATTTATTTATCAAATAAATATCCCTTTGATTTAATCCTATTTATTTAACAAATAAATATCTCCCTTTTCCTTTATTTATTCCCTAAATAAATAAATCCTTTTTCTTTTATTTATTCCCTAAATAAATAAATAATCCCATTTAATCTATTTGTAACTGTTTTACACATATCTCCTTTTAAATCCTATTTGTAAATGGTTTTACAAATATTTTCTTTTCAATTTCATTTGTAAATGTTTTGCAAATGTTTTCCCTTTTTATTTGTTTACAAATAATTTCCTTTATACTTGTTTAACAAATATTCCCTTTTATATTTGATTTACAAATATATTTCCTATGTTGTTTTACAAATATATTTCCTTTATATTTGATTTCACAAATATATTCCCTTTTATATTTGTTTTACAAATATATTTCCCTTATATTTGATTTACAAATATATTCTAACTCTTAAACTCCCGGAAAAATTCGGCATAACCTCCTTTGTAACGGAAGCATCGGGAAAATCACCAAACCGCCACCCAGGCCTTTCCATTCAAAGAGAAAATTGTTTGAATTTATTTCCCTTCTAAATATCTCTTATTTATAAATATTCCAATTTATAAATATTTCTTATTTATAAATATTCCGTTTATAAATATTTTATTTTCACTATCACGTTGAAAATTCCCTTATCAATGTTCCGGTATGTTATGGTATTTTAACATATCAAATTACGATATCTAATCTCGTCCATACACACACACTCAACATCAAGTTATAATTCACATCATATATAAAAATATATTAAAAACAATAAAAAACTATTGAGGAATCCAGTCGGATTCCTCCAACCTGTTTCCCTGCATCCACAGATGTTACACAACATGATTGTCATCACTTTCAGTTCAATATGAATTATTCTGATAAACAGAATCAATATATAACTATATAACTGTTTATATATATTATATATATAATATTTCATTAACTGACTAGCAGATCAATCAAACAGTCAACACACAATCAAACATACAATTTCTAGCAGTTCTAAAAATACAACATGAAATTATAAACTATTTAGAGTTAGTGAGATTTACTCACATTTGACGATCATCGTTAATAACGATAACCATCACTTGATTTGATTATGACAATTTATTTTGCGATAAATTGTAACGAGCTCAAATGTGCTCCCAGTCAGTTCCATGATGTTGTCGTTGTCCATACGATCCTAACGTGACCGACGGTTCGAATATCTGATACAGTATGACCAAGATATCGAGTTTACAGTTAAATACAAATAAATAAATTTAAATAAACTTATTTCCTTTGTGTAATTGGGCCTCACCCAATAAATCCAGCTCACCCCTTTTAAACACATCCGCACTAGTCCAGCCTTCATCTTCCTCCCGTAATTCATTCGATCATGTACTCACCATTTTCACCAATTCCGAGCTCCATTTTCACTCTCGTTTCATCACTGAATCTTCTCAAACCAAACCCATACTCCTCCTCATCAAACCATCTTCGATTTCATCACAATATCCCCCATCTCGCACTGACCATCTCAATCCCGACATTGGCCATTCCCTGTAGCCTTCGAACAGGCTGTGACGCAAAGTGCCACCGAATCAAGCAAAACTTCGCAGCTAGGTGCGGAATCACCTCCTTAATCCCAATCTAATCCCTCAAATTCGAATCTATGCCTCAACTCACAGAAATCGTCAGCCCTAGGTCGATTGTAGAACTCGACAAACCCAAAAAAAAGACCACCGAGACTAATAAAACTGGTACAGTCATGAAGCTATTTTGATGCTGAGTATCATGGAATTTATTCCAAGATTTATAGGATTTTTCCCAATTTTCTTTTGAATTTTCCTTGATCTTGTTTTAGCTGAAAAGCAAAAGGGAAGTGGCGGCTCAATTTTCTTTTTTCCTGCGTTTATAAACTTGAGGGTGGTTAAGTATTGTGGTCGAGAGAGGAGGTAGGTGGCCTGTGTTGGATCACAAAAAAGGAGGGGGATATTTTAAATTTTATTTTCTATTTTATTTTATTTATTTTATATATGTTCTGGGTACTTAAAAATTCCTTCGACCACATACGATATTCAAAAATCACCAAACTGGACATGTAGGTAGAGCTCGACATTACGGTCCCAAAGAAACTGGTTTCGTCAAATTCTGACTCCATATGCTCACACAGCGTATTTTTAACTGTAAGAATACTGACTGTTTCTCACTTTAGAAATCCGTACGGCCACACACTGACTCTAAAACTCATGAAACTTGAAATCTAACAACTATTTGACATTGCGGATCCAACAAAATTGGTTTCGTTGAATTCCGACTTCATTTGCAAAAGTGGCTATTTTTAAAGCTTTAGATGACTCATTTAAATATATAAATATATTTAAATATAATTGAATAAAATATTAATAAATTAATATTATCGTATATATTCATAGTGGGATACCATACAACTTTACTGGGATTTATAACTCGATATTTCCAATCTGGGTCAACCCGATATTCGATTTATATTGAAAATTCCTTTTTAAAATATAAATAATTCCTTTATAAATTATAAAGGAATTCCACAGCGACTTTTCTAAAATTTGATTTGGACGTGAATCAAAATCTACACGACAAAATCCCAATTTTTCTCTTCCACTAGAAAGATATACTCCACCAGCTCCACACGTTTCTTGTTTCACAGAAATTCGGCTTAAAACGAATCCTGTACATTCAGTTGAAGTTCGAATCGCCAATTTACGAACTACAGCGCCATTTCAAGCTCGATTTTAATTATAATATAATTATACATTCAAACTGTCATCGATTGAATATATTCATCAATATAATTCAACTCCAAGCTGAATTAAATCTAAGGGATGACCCAGTTCACAGAATATTGTCAATTCACTATTTTTGGTTACTCCTGAATTAAAAATATATTATTTAATTATTTAATTTAATTAAATATTCCATATTATTTAATTAAACCTCTATTTAATCCACTACATCACGATATATATAATTAAATTAATTAATTAAAATACCCCTGACAATGCGGGTCATTACAAAAGTGATTGTAATAAAAATATTATAGTTTGGGATAACTACATCATGAACCATGAATTGGGTTTATTTGGGCATGATTCATGCAATTTTGGCTAGAACTTGATATGGGTAAAATGGCATAAACTTGGCGTACATGTAAATAGGCAAGAATTGGACATATGTAAACTGACTAGAATTGGGTACATATGTAAATTGGCATGTAATCTAGAACTTGGGCATATGCTAATTATGTAAGATTTGGAGTTGAAACATATATGATAATTTATGACTTGGTAGAGGTTTAATATGAACGCGCCTAAGTTGGGTTTTGGGTAGTTGGCATGTATTGTAAATAAAAGGCTATAACTTGGCATAACCTTATAGTGAATTATGATAATAATTTGGGAATATGTTGTGGGGCAAAAACATGAATTATGAACTTGATAATTGGCATATAACTGGAAACATGAACGTGGTTGGACCATGAACATTTCTATATGTTAAACACATGAACTGATATTGGGGTTTTGGGTGGAATACGACCATTAATGAACCTTTGACACGAGGTTAGACTCAGTTTGTGGTGTAAATCTGCCCGGAACCGCCCAGCAAATCAAGTAGCCACAAAGTGTCAGTCTAATGTGAGAGGTAGAAGGCCAAATTGTAGGCGTAACGGTTTATGACACGAGGTTAGACCCAGTTTATGGTGTAAATCTGCCCGGAACCGCACGGCAAATCCAGTGGCCACAAAATGCACGGTCTAATGTGAGAGGTCATGATTCGTTCGTCATAATGAATGAATTAAGGAATACTAACCATAATAAGACGTGGGTTTGGATAGAGGGTTAGGTGGGATGATATGGAAATTTGACATGTAAATGTGGACCTAACCAGTATAAGTTAAAAACATGTAAAACTTATAAAGGTAGGCTCAACCAATAAGATATGAATGGGTGGGTTAAGTAACCTGGCTAGGCTGATGACACTTAATCGTTATAACCTGACTAGCGGATGGGTTGGGCTAACTTGAATAGGTTGATAACAGCCAATCGATATAACCTGATGCGTGGTAGGGTTAAGTGAACACATGAGGGTAACACTTAACCATTATAATATGACTGGTGGATGGGGTTAAGTTAACATGCACTTAACCAATATAACGTGATGCGTGGTAAGGTTAAGTAACAACAGAGGGTAACACTTAACCGTCACAACATGATAAGTAGGTGGGCTAAGTCAACGTACACTTAACCAATATGACGTGACATGCGGTGTGGTTAAGTTAACACAAGGGAGAACGCTTAGCCGGTATAACAAGACTTGCGGTAGGGTTAAGTAACACAAGGAGCAACACTTAACCGATATAACATGAGGTGTGGTGGGGTTAAGTAAAACAAGAGAAAACACTTAACCAACTTAACATGATGGACAGAGAAGGTTAAGTACATATCCGTTTGGTGGGTAATATTAGTAAATATAGGCCCGCAAACTTAACCAGTAGGAAACCCTAGTAACAAGGATCCATTTCAGCAATAACCCAAATTATGTATCAGGGTACCATGAAATTAGGCAGGGTGGGGCACGATTACTGGGCGGATTGTAAGCGGTCAAAGCGACGGCAGGTGGTGCACAGTGTGGTTCTAACGGAGTGCGGGCGTGCAAGCAACTCCGGAGCAGAAAAACAGGGCACTGGAGGGCACTAGTAGTATATCCTATGCATTCTAGAATTGTGTCGGACCGCGACCATGGGACTGGATACACCCCATGGTGGGACCAGCATAGGTATCTACATTCATTGGGGGCCGTATGATACACGTAGGTAGCATAATCCCTAGGTTGGACCTAGGTGGCATAAACCCTAAATCCGAGAAGCGTTCAATAGGTAGCATAATCCCTAGGTTGGAACTAGGTGGCATAAATCCTGGTTGAATCTAGGAAGCGCTCGATAGAAGACCCTAGATTAGATCTAGGTAATAAATAATAGATGTACACGTGAATGCAACCGTAATTTAGGGAATCGGGATCACGTTATGATTTTATCATTTTATATAGTTTACTAGTTGGGACACTAGTAAGGTGGTGCAGAGCAAATAGATAGCATTTTTATGGTGAAGCAGAGAAATCTTGCGATGCTTGATAGAAATCTCGCGAAACTTTACTTAGTTCATCTTGAATGGGAACCATGCAATGTTATACATGACAGAAATCCTATGATGTTATTCTTAGTTATCGTGCCTGTATCTTATCTTGTCATCATGCTTATGTTTACTTTCAGTTTATTCATGCCATGTTATCTTTACCTATTTTTATGCTGAAAGTCACTAGGACTTGCTCAGTCTTTATGACTACCCGTTTTTTTGGCCTCTTTTTCTTTCGTTCCCCCCCCCCCCAAGGTTCGCAGGGTGGGAATACAGCTTAGTTCGGATCTTACCAAGCTCCAACGCTCTTTCACGTACTGCTTGGATTTCTCTTGACTATGACTTTCTTTGCTTTATTGGGGAATACTACAATTTATTTTTATGCTTCTTTGTTTTTGAGCAAGACGGATATATTAGCTATGTAATTGGGTATTGGAAGTTGATGGGCTTTTATTGTAAACAATAATATTTAATAGATGATTTGAAGTACTTTTACTTTACTTTCCGTTATTTTATATGTGTCTGTCTTGTAATATTTATGTTCCAGTACCCATAGTACTCCATTGAAGTTAAGGCATTCCCTTTGTGAGTGACCTTAACGGATGTGGGGTGTTACAATTGATTTTAGTTGAAATAATAAAAATTTCATTTTTCACTGTCTTAGTTGAAATAAGTACAAGACATCATTTTGGTTAGTGAACAAAAAGAGGACAAACTTGAAAAGTAATCTTTTTATTTACATTTACATTTACATTCATTTGTAGAATAAAAAGAACAGCTTTATTTACATTTCCCTTTTTGTAATTAAAAAGAATGTATGTATAGTGAACACACTTTATTTACATTTCCCTTTGTATATAAAGAGACCAAAATTGGATGACATATTTTATTCACATTTATTATGCGAATAAATTGAACAACTTTAGCGATGAAATTTTACTACATTTCATATGTAAATAAAATGAACAATTTAGCGATAAAACTTTATTTACAATTTCTATGTAAATAGGATGAACACATTGATAGTGAGAACTTTTATTTATATTTTCTAGGTAAATTAAATGAACGTATTTATAGCGACGACCTTTATTTACACTTTCTTCTGTAAATAAGAAGAATAACTTAGCAAGGACATTTATGTACATTTTCATTTGTAGAAAAAAAATAAAGAGTTACATTTATTTACATGTAGTGTAAATAAATAGGAAATATAAAAAGGTTACATCTTTCTTAGTGTAAATAAGAATTAAGAAAAGTTGTTTTTTTAATGTAAATTTAACTTAAGAAAATAAACGGTCTTTTGTTTGTGATCTCTAACACAAATATAACATAGAAAATAAAATTCCCTTTTTATTTGCATTCCAAAATGCAAATATGACATGGAAATAAAAGTGCATCTTTTTATTTATGTTTTCAATGTATAAAAAAGGAATTGAAGAATTTACATTTTCAATGTAAATAAAGGAAATAAAGGAATTTACACTTTATATGTAAATAAAAAAAGATTTGATAGGAATGCACATTTTATATAAGATAAAAGAATGATTCGGAATATACATTTTCCAATGTAAGTAGGATATAAAATAAAAGCTACATTTTTAATGTAAAAAGAAAAGTTTACATTTTAATGTAAATAAGATTAAAAAGATGAAAGTTACATTTTTAATGTAAAAAGAAAAGTTCACAATTTTAATGTGAATAAGAGAAGGAGAACTTTACATTTTCATGTAATTAGAACTTAGAGAAGAAGATTTACATTTTAATCAATTGAATTTTTATTAAAAAGGAAAACGGTATGAAATTTACATATTCATGTAAAAAAAATAAAAATTTCAGTAAAGGTTAAAAGATATGAAATTTACATTTTCATGTGTAAAGATTAAAGCAAGATTATCATTTTGCTTGTAAAGAAAAGAATGACACAAAATAGTCATTTTTGTTGAATTAGAAATGACGCACAAGAATTTGCATGGTTGTGTAGATTGAAAATAAAAAAATATACATTACATGTATAGGTTGTGTATGTGAATTAAAATAAACATTATTGTGTGTTATGTTATATATCTTTACTTGTCATGATTACCGCAATAATGAAATGGCCGAATAAATTGTATGTATATATATAATTATATACATATAAACAAATTTTAATTGAACAAATAGAGCGTGGTAGTTCACTTTATAGAATTGTACTTTTAGTTGATTATACTGAAATATCCGACCGTCGAATTTTCCCAAATCTGTAACTGTTAGGTTGGCCTTGGGAAGATCTTTCCAATGATATGAATTATGTTAAATTCCAATGGTTAGATTTAGAGAAATGTGTAAAACAAATTTGGGTGAAAACAACGCCAAGGTCGCCTATTGACTTGAAGCATTGTTAAATGGAATTTATTTATTTTTATATAAATAAAAATAAAGATTGATCGTTTTAAATTACTAATAACGATATGAAATGATTTCCAACTTATATATATGCGATAATTATTTGGAAAGTCCGAGTCTATCTCATTCCAAATAATTTAAGCGACGTTTAAATTTCAAGTTTTGAAGACGACGATAGAAGACCAACGATCTTCATATCGAATAGACGACGACTGCTGATGCCCATGATTGGAGTAGCTACCTTGAATGGGCTACAGTGGTGTCCTTCCGGACGTGGTGTTGATTTGTACGGATATGGCTTTCGCTCAGACCCAGAGCATAAGCTTATAAATGGAATGTGTGTCTGACGTTGAATTTTGTTATATGTAAATTGATTTCTATTAATATACGACCGTTGGTGGTGGAAATTTATTCTCTTGCTCAACACCCCTAGAGGTTGTGTATTAATAGTAATCAATTTCATGGCGTGAATTGTCAATGAGGCACGCTAAGGTGAAGATGATCAAGGCTTTGTTGAAAAGCAGGCCTTGTGGTTATAATGTTGCTTCGCGAGCCTCACAACCCTGTTGAGTCTAAAACGGGAGAAGGGAACGCAGGGAGAGCAGCACATTTCTTTCTAGCTAGAAGTGTTGTTGGGGCTTAAACTGGCTGATATTTACTTATGTGGATGATGGAATGAGGCGCGCCTCGGATGACAGGTCCTATATGATCGGGAAACGTGTGTTCAGGAATTGCCAATCCACGAAGTTGTATGTGTGGACCGGCCATGTAGTTATCCGAGGGTTCACGGCAGGGGATCCTGAGGCAATAGCTAGAGTGTCTCGAATCGGTAAGGAGCTCCTCCTTAGCCTTGACTCATGATGGAAACCCAATTTCCAATAGGACCTCATGCGGATTTGATTGTATTACTAGTATGGAAGCATAGTATTATGGTATCTATGTGTCCTAGGATTGATACATTATGATTGAACTGTGTTTGAAAACATATATACACTAATAATAATGTCAAATTCGTTTTTATCGTACCAAGCATGTTTAATCACCATAAGGTAAAACCCTATACTCCGGTTTGCGTTGCATTGGGTGATCGGACTTGGGTCTTATGGTGATTCCATTTTTCTCAAAACATAGCGTTGTTTTACGATTACTTACTGTTTGTTTTGTCACTTTAAGTTATGCACGACAATCCATTGTAATAAACTCATTCCGCGTTAGCGGCATGGTCCATGGATTTGCCTTAGTACTTTTAGTTAAATTAGTTAAGAATTCTCACACCAGTCCCATGACTGACACGTTGTTTGTTTCCACCTTTGCAAACTCGGGTGCCCTCTTTTCCACACGGGCAGTCGAGCAGTTTGTCTACAGGTTCTCACTTCGAGCAGGATTCTGGATTGAAGCTTAAAGCTCTGTCCAGAGCATAGTTGTCTTCTACTGCCTTAGTTATTTTATTTCCGCTGCACTGTATTGTATTTATTGTAATTTACCTTCCGCTGTAATTTTATTCAATATACTCTGATATGTTCTGTATTCTGATGTAACATTATTGTAATGTTTATAAAAGTCTACTGTTGTTGTTTTGATGTTGTTGTATTTCCAATGTTAACGTACTCGGGTTTTGAACGGTCTTGGTCGATTTTGCGATCGATCGGGTCGGGCGAAATGCGTGTCATTACTGTTGGTATCAGAGCTTTGGTTAGCTTAAATCTTTGGGGTACAACTCATTAGAACGGAACAATAGACTCATCAGAGATTGGATTAGTAATATCAAATAAGAATATTCATTAGAGATAGGATCAGTTGTATTTTAGAATGAGAAAACTCATTAGAGATGGGGTTAGTAATGCCCTAGAATGAGTTGAGAGTAACAAGCCTATAATATGCGTGTTTGTAATTATAATCTATTTTAGAAAATATGATTCTTGAATATATAAAAGTTATATATTTCAAAGTTAATCAACTAATAAAATTATTGAAATCAATAAAAGAGAGAAAGATGAGTTAATTAATTAAACACTTTTTAGCTTCGTTGCTTTTCGAGGACGAAAAGTTTTTAAGTAGGGGAGACTGTAACAACCCTGAATTTTGGGGTAAATTTAAAAATTTATTTTAAGTAATTTTAACGGGTTTTGATATTTAAAATAATTTATTTTAAAATAACAATGATTAAAAATTGATTTAAATCGAAGCTAGGATGAATAATTTAATTTTAATTATAAAAGGAGTTTGAAATAACGCGGTAGTTTGAAAAGTCAGACTTGAACTTTGACTGACCGTACAAGATGAAAAATTTAACGGATTTTAGTGAAACCAAAAATATTAGAATCTATTTAAAAATATCTTTCCAACAAATCCGAAAAATCGAAATTTCATAGCTGGAATCAAAAGTTATGTCAAAATTAAAATTTAGAAAGGTCGTTATGAAATATATAAAGGTCAAAAACACTACCTATTGCATATGAAGGAATTTGAACTCGAAACCACTTCCATTGAGTTCAGAATGACATTTCTACATTGAAAAAGTATAAACACTTATATATTTCGAGTTTCGGAAATTATTTTTTTTTAAAAATGTATTTTTAATATTTAATATATACACCTTGAAAAAGGCCATTTTTCAAACGGGCTCAGAATTGAACGAAATTAGTTTTGTTAGGGCCGTATTATCGTAACAAAGCCAAATATATTTTTTTTGTAATTTTTAGAGTCAGTATGTGATCCCGGTAATTTAAAATGTACGCTTGAATTTAATAGTTAATTGATTTATATTTTAAATTAAAGAAAAACATATCGTAACAGACGAATTGGGTTACGAAACATATTCCATTGCGTCTGGGATGGGGGTTATTAGCTTCGGGCTACACTCGTTGGGTTTGATTTGGAGTTCGTGGCATTAAACAAGAATTTTTCGAATTAAATGAATTATTAAATAATAAAATACCATAGTATACAATATAAATGCATGGGCAAATACCGTACATGCCTAATACCCTAGTGGAGCAGCCGCCATCTCAATTCCATGGACGAAAAGCTCCTAAGCAAATTTGTTAATCTCTCCCATTATGATTCGAGTTTAATCACAAATTCAAAACAAAATGAAAGTACTCCTCACCAGCTTCCAGATCATATGGTGATGATATCCTCTGACGAACCCTGGCGATCGGAATTCGGCCTAGAAGGCGACGCGTTGGTGGCCGGTTTCTGGGTGGATGGGGCCGGCGAGTTCGACGCGGGTTGTGGCGGAAGGAGGTGGGGTGTGGGTGGGTGGCCGGCGTGGCACTCTCTGATCGAGGTTCAGCGCCTCGGTTTTTGTGTAATTTCGAACCCTAAATTCTGGAGCATGGGTTCAGTGGTATCGGCCAAGATCTGTAGAAAAGGAAGACGCTTAGCAGAAGGGAATAAGGTTAAACCAATTTAAAACATTAATTACTTTAATAAATTATTTAATTAAAATTTGTCCAATGTTAAAAATGGCATAACTTATCCAAACAGAAATGAAATCGAATGAAACGAAGTGCGTTAGGATCGGCTTTCTGAACTCTACAACTAGGGACAAACCAGAACTTTAACGGAGTAGATGAAATTTTGACCAAATTTCAGATCTGAATTAAAAGCTTGGTGAGATTTCTACTTTAAACTAATTATTTATTTCAAATGAGAAATTTATATCTATTTTATGTTCATGATTGTATATATAATTATTTCAGTGCTGATTTGTTCTGTAATGACAATTGCTGAGTAATATTGTTGTATGATTGCGATGTATCGTTGGATTGATTTGTGTGTCGCATGTTTGATAAATTTAGTTTCACAATAAAATCCTATATTTATTGTATATATCGCATTAGAATAAAGAAATTATTTTGATAAATAAAATCTCCTTTGTTTGTCACATTAGAATATAGGAATTGTTTTGATAAATAAAATTTCTTTAATTTACCATATTAGAGTATAGAGGTTGATTAACAAATAAAATCCCTTTTATTTGTTATTGGAATACATAGAAAATCTCGACCTATAAAATATTTTTTTATATGACATTAAAATACTTAGAGAAAATGTTTGCGTATAAAATATTCTTTTATATGTTATTAGAATGAATAGAAAATTATAAACAAATAAAAGTATTCTTTTATTTGTTGTTAGAACACATAGAAAAGTGTAAAACAATAAAATACCCTTTTATGTTATTCTAGAATTGAAAACAAAATTTATTCTTTTATTTTCATTCACCAATGCAAATATATATTGAAAACAAAATTTATTCTTTTATTTGCATTCACCAATGCAAATATATATTGAGAATGAAATTTGTTCTTTTATTTACATTCACCAATGCAAATATATATTAAAAATAAAACTTATTCTTTTATTTGTATTTGTAGATACAAATATATATATAACATTTATATAGAAAAATGAATTTATATTTGATTTTACATTTTTTTTGTGTAAATGTGACATCAATATTGATTTTTGTTAAAAAGAGAGGAATGACATTAACATTGATTTTAGTTGAAATAATAAAAATTTCATTTTTCACTGTCTTAGTTGAAATAAGTACAAGACATCATTTTGGTTAGTGAATAAAAAGAGGACAAACCTGAAAAGTAATCATTTTATTTACATTTACATTTACATTCATTTGTAGAATAAAAAGAACAGCTTTATTTACATTTCCCCTTTTGTAATTAAAAAGAATGTATGTATAGTGAACACGCTTTATTTACATTTCCCTTTGTATATAAAGAGACCAAAATTGGATGACATATTTTTATTCACATTTATTATGCGAATAAATTGAACAACTTTAGCGATGAAATTTTACCTAATTTCTTATGTAAATAAAATGAACAATTTAGCGATAAAACTTTATTTACAATTTCTATGTAAATAGGATGAATACATTGATAGTGAGGACTTTTATTTATATTTTCTAGGTAAATAAAATGAATGTATTTATAGTGACGACCTTTATTTACACTTTCTTCTGTAAATAAGAAGAATAACTTAGAAAGGACATTTATGTACATTTTCTTTTGTAGAAAAAATAATAAAGAGTTACATTTATTTACATGTACTGTACATAAGTAGGAAATATAAAAAGGTAACATCTTTCTTAGTGTAAATCAGAATTAAGAAAAGTTATTTTTTTAATGTAAATATAACTTAGGAAAATAAACGGTCTTTTGTTTGTGATCTCCAACACTAATATAACATAGAAAATAAAATTCCCTTTTTATTTGCATTCCACAATGCAAATATGACATGAAAATAAAAGTGCATCTTTTTATTTATGTTTTCAATGTAAAAAAAGGAATTGAAGAATTTAAAATTTCAATGTAAATAAAGGAAATAAAGGAATTTGCACTTTATATGTAAATAAAAAAAAGGTTTGATAGGAATGCACATTTTATATAAGATAAAAGAATGATTAGGAATATACAGTTTCCAATGTAAGTAGGATATAAAATAAAATTTACATTTTTAATGTAAAAAGAAAAGTTTACATTTTTAATGTAAATAAGATTAAAAAGATGAAAGTTACATTTTTAATGTAAAAAGAAAAGTTTAAATTTTAATGTGAATAAGATAAGGAGAACTTTACATTTTCATGTAATTAGAACTTAAAGAAGAAGATTTACGTTTTAATCAATTGAATTTTTATTAAAAAGGAAAACGGTATGAAATTTACATATTCATGTAAAAAAAAATTAGTAAAGATTAAAAGATATTAAAATTACATTTTCATGTGTAAATATTAAAGCAAGAATATCATTTTGCTTGTAAAGAAAAGAATGACACAAAATAATCATTTTTGTTGAATTAGAAATGACGCTCAAGAATTTGCATGGTTGTGTAGATTGAAAATAAAAAAAGTATACATTGCATGTATAGGTTGTGTAAGTGAATTAAAATAAACATTATTGTGTGTTATGTTATATATCTTTACTTGTCATGATTACCGCAATAATGAAATGGGCACTCTTGGTAAGTCTGTCTACCACAACCCAAATTCCCGTATTGCCCTTCCTCGATCTCGGTAACCCATCGATGAAATCCATCGAGACACTATCCCACTTCCATTGCGGAACTTCCAATGGGTGTAGCAACCCACCGGGTTTCCTTTTCTCCGCTTTAACTTGTTGGCACACTAAGCATCTAGCCACATACTCGGCCACATCTTTCTTCATACTGGCCCAGAAGAAAACTCTCTTCATGTCTTGGTACATTTTGTCTCCACCGGGATGAATAGTCATCCTTGAACGATGTGCATCATCCAAAATAGCCTTCTTCAAACCCTCATCTTGCGGTACACAAAGTCTACCGTCTCTATGCAACCATCCCCTATCATCTATGGTGCATCTACCCAAATGGCAGGACGACTACCCCCTTATAAGCTTCTCTACCAACTCAACCAACTGTGGGTCGTCTCGCTGAGCCTCTCCAATCCGTCCCAAAAGAGTAGGTCTAACCTCCAAGGATGCTAACAAACCAGGTACAAAGTCAACAGAAGGTCTGAAGTCGAACAAAGAAAGAAACTCCAAGCTTCGCCGTTCCACGAACAATGGACTCAAAGATAGCCTTTTTCTACTCAAGGCGTCCGCCACCACGTTACCCTTGCCAGGGGTATACGCTATCTCGAAATCATAGGATGCTAAGAACTCCATCCACCTTTGCTGTCTTAAGTTTAAATCCTTCTGAGAGAATAAGTACTTCAACGATTTATGGTCAGTGAACAACTCGAATCTCTCACCAAGAAGATAATGGCGCCAAGACTTAAGTGCGAAAACAATCGCGGCCAACTCTAGATCATGGGTAGGGTAATTCTTCTCATGCACTCTCAATTGCCTCCCTCCATAGGCTATTACCCTTCCCTCCTGCATCAAGACTGCGCCTAATCCTGTCCCACAAGCATCGGTATAAACAACAAATGGCTTACTCCCATCTGGAAGCACTAAAACTGGAGCGGTGGTCAAAGCTCTCTTTAACCGTCGGAAAGCATCATCACAATCTACGTCCCATGAGAAAACCAGATTCTTCTTCGTCAAGCGGGTTAATGGGGCTGATATCTTCGTGAAGTCTTTGATGAACTTCCTATAATATCCTGCCAACCCCAAGAAACTTCTTACTTCGGTAGCATTTCTAGGAACTTTCCAATCCTGGATAGATACTATCTTTGCAGGATCCACAGCTATCCCTTCCTTAGAGACCACATGCCCTAAGAATCGCACTTCTCTTCTCCAAAAATGACATTTAGAGAATTTAGCTTTAAGACTATGTGCTCGAAGAGTCTCCAACACTTCTCTGAGATGTAAGGCATGCTCTTCTTCACTCTTGGAAAAGACCAAGATGTCATCCACAAAGACCACTACAAACTTATTCAGATAGTCTCTGAACACTCTACTCATCAGATCAACAAAGTATGCAGGGGCGTTTGTCAACCCAAATGGCATCACAAGCCACTCATAAAAACCATCCGGAGTCCGGAAAGCAGTCTTCTCTATACTGTCCTCCGCCACTCTCAATTGATGAAACCCTGTAGCTAAGTCCATCTGCGAAAACACTGAGGCGCCAACCAACTGATCAAAGAGATCATCTATCCTCGGTAATGGGTGTCTATTCTTCTTCGTGAGCTTATTAAGTTCTCTATAATCCACACAAAGTCTGAGGGACCCATCCGCCTTCGTGGCAAATACTACTGGAGCTCCCCACTCCGATATACTTCGCCTTATGAACCCCTTCTCAAGCAACTCCCCTACTTTCTTATGAAGTTCTCTTCTCTCATAAGGAGCCATGTGGCGCACTGGCAAAGACACTGGTTTGGCATTATCCACCAAATAAATTCGGAAATCTATCTCCCGCTTCGGAGGCAAACCCTTCACCTCTTCAAACACATCCGGATATTCCCGGACCACTCTGACAGAACGCAAACTCTCGACCGAAGCATCGAGCGATTCAAGATAACTTAGCAAAACAGATTCCATGGGATTACAAGAGATCTCGAGAGTATTACCCAAGCGGGTCATAAGCCTGACAACTCTCCTTTCACAATCAAGAACGGCACCATTACTGGATAACCAGTCCATGCCCAAAATCAACCAATAGCCCGTGAAGCCCAATACAAAAGCATCACATCCAAACTCAACGCTAAGTATAGAAATCTTCAAACCCAAACATATCATAGACAGATATATGGAGCCCCGAATTGGGTTTGAAACAACCAAGGGATCATCAACTAGACTGGTGTTTAAGTGCAGTGACTCAACTAACGATGATGAGATAAAAGAATGTGATGCGCCAGAGTCAAACAAAGTACGAACTGGATGATCAAACAGAAAAACCAGACTTTCAACGGAAATAGTTCTACCTCTCTGCTGAATCGGTGGAACTGAGAGAGCCTGAACTTGCCCCCCTGCCTGAGCTGGTGCCATAAGAGCTTGCACCTGACCTCCTGAGGTAGACCCCGTCTTCTGCCCCTTGTTTGGGCAGTCCTTCACAAGATGTCCTGCTTCACCACAATGAAAGCAACCGGTCTTTTTCTTTTTGCGACAATCCTTGCTGAGGTGGCCTGGGGTCCCCCAATTGAAGCACTTCTTCTTCTTCTTCCCCTTGTCACCATTGCCTTTTCCACCCTTGCCTTGTTGTTGTTGTTGCGGTTTCTTCTGATCCCCCTTCTTCTCTGGTGCCTTAGAACTCTTATCATCCTCATGCATAAGTGCCATGTAGACAAGCTTCTCAAAGGTGGCCCCCATAGGAATGTGAGTCATAGCTATTCCTTGCAATGGTTCGTTCAAGCCTCTAATGAACCTCAAAGCCTTCTTCTCCGGTGTATTCACCAACTCTATGCCAAACCTTGCTAATTGATTGAATTTGTTGACATATTCTTTCACCGTGAGATTCCCTTGCTTCAAATTCAAGAACTTCTCCATAAACAGATTCTCTTCTGCCCTTGAGAGAAACTTAGCCCCAAACCTTTGCTTGAAATCTGCCCAAGAGTCAACAGGGCGTTCTCCATTAGTGACCTCCCACCAGAATGAGGCCTCTCCCTTCATTAACCAAGCCGCCAACTTGACTTTCTTTCCCTCTTCCACTTCAAAGATATCTAGCAACTCTTCAACTTCCTTAAGCCAATCTCTAGCCTCTACGAAAGTCTCTGAACCTAGAAAAGGTTTTCCTCCTATAGCCTTGAACTCCTTGCAAATCTTAGCAAAATTATCCACTCTAGGCTGAGGAGGAGGAGCGGTTGCCTCTGGTGTAGTAGCATTGGCTGGATCCGCAGCCGCGGCCCTAGCCTCTTGTAACCTCCTATACCATAGTGGTATAACTAGGCCCTCCGGGATGTTAAGATCTTCAGCCATGCTGAAACGAAAGAGGAAAGATTCAAAAAGGAGATTCCGAAAGATAAAGATATGGCTATTGGGGATTATGCTTTTCTTTTTCAAAAACTTTTCTCTTAAAAGATATGTTTTTGAAAATACTTTTTCCAAAAATAATACCTTTACTATTTTAAAAAAAAAAAGTATTTTTCTCGAAAATTTATCTGTTTCGGTAACCTTCAGCTCTGATACCACGTGTAACACCCCACTCCCGCTATGGTCACTCACTAAGGGAATGCCATAGCATCGGTGGAGTATTTTAGTGAATATAGAACAGAAAAATTACAACAAGACAGATATAAATAGTACTTGAAATTTAAAACATCATCTCATAACAGCGGAAGTAAAACATGTCTGGTTACATCATAAAACCACAATAAAAGTCAAGTACAATATCCATCAAAATAAAGAAGTACATAATACCACTCTCATACAATAGCCATGACAAAAGAAAAGATAACTGGGTAACTGGAGCTTTACATCAATCCAAGCTCCTAAAGACCAGAACAGCAATCCGATCAAGCTCTACTACTGCTAGGATCCACCGTAGGACCTGAGGGTTGGGAAAAAGATAAAAACAACGGGGTCAGACATAAGTCTGAGCGAGTCCTATAACTTTAACAATACAATCGTTAAAGTAACCAGAGAAGACATAAACTGATATATGGTAACTAATGGGGATGAATGGCTACACTAAGAAGTCAACTAAACTAAGATAAAAGATAAAGACGCATCTACCCTTCCAAAGGTAAATTACTAAACTGCACCACACCAGTCATTCCTAACTTAAAGGTTGATCCCACCCATGGACTTATAAAATTAACTTAATAGTTCTCGCCTACCCCTAGGTGACTAAGTAGACGCCCCGGGGCCATACAATCCACTAGGTGTACACACTACTCCCCATTCGATCGGCTCCCTAACGTAGATACCCGTGCTGGCCCCACCGTGGGGTGTACCATTCCCCAACGTGCAACCTAATAAAACTAACGGTGCACGGCTTATATCTACACGATGCAACAACGTCTTATTTACCAGCCCGGGCCCACACACGCATATGAAACCCGTTGGTCATGCGCTGCCACCGCTAACCCACTTTGGCCTCTTATAGTCAAGCCCAGTATGCGTGTCCCGTCCTCGACATGGGTCGAGCCCACTAAGATACGTATGGGTTACTGGTTGAAATGGGCCCCCAGCACAAGCCATCCCCCTAAGCTTGGCCCACACACTAGTGTTTCCCACTTAACCCTTTAATCATGTTTAATTACATGTTTCATCTTGGTTAAGTATTTTATCATATTTTCTATTGGCAACCACTAGCAATTTCCACATACCACCCAAGGTACCCACTTAACCCCCATGCCCCACTACATGCTTATCTGGTTAAGTGTTTCTTAATTGATTAACACTGTAACCGTGTAAAGGACCCCTCACATTGGACCGTCATTTGTAGATGCCTAGTTAAGCCGGTAGGTTCCGGGCAGTCTTACACTACAAATGGGTCCAACCTCGTGTCATTTACCCTTGTTACGTATTTAATTTATGATTAAGACCCCTCACATTGGACCGTCATTTGTAGATGCCTGGTTAAGCCGGTAAACTCCGGGCAGTCTTACACTACAAACGGGTCCAACCTCGTGTCTTAATCGATTAATTACTCCTAATTAATCACCCCCATAATTTGTGTTAATTATCATGTTTATTTTAGGAATATGGGTGCACCTAACTTAATAGGCAAATTCCCAACTCCAAAGTGTGGGTACACCTAACTTAATAGGCAAATTCCCAACACATAGTATGGGTACACCTAACTTAATAGGCAAATTCCCATACTATGTTCATTTATTTTATGTTATGCATAATTATATTAATTTCACACAATCTTATTAACATATGCATTTAATTAACCCCATCGTTCCCACGTAATTTCGTTCTCATGACATAACACATATAAAAGGTGTCAACTTGCATATGTATGAACATGTTTCAAAGGTGCCATCTTGCATATTAACAACCACATAACTTGCATATGAACTTGCATAACATGTCACATAACTTGCATATAATCTTGTATAACATGTCACATAACTTGCATATTAACTTGCATAACATGTTACATAAACTTACCTATTAACAAATACATGACTTGCATATGAACTTGCATAATATGTCACATAACTTGCATATGAACTGGCATAACATGTTACATAACTTGCATATGAACTCATAAACTTGCATATGAACTTGCATAACATGTTACATACTTGCATATGAACTCATAAACTTGCATATGAAGAAACATACAACTTGCATAATTATCATACATGTAACTTGCATATTATCATACATGTAACTTGCATATTAACATATGATCACAAAGCACAAAACTTGCATAACGCACATACATTAGCAAACTAACATCATGTCATATGACTTAAAACCCATTAATCCACAAACAAAACCATATGATCTCATCATATCTCATCTACTTAGTTTAGCAATTGATCATTAGAGTGATAGAAACTCACAACTAGCCAATTTGCACTCCAAATGAAGAAGATTAAGATGCTTAGAATGGATTAGAGGTTGATTAGAGAGTGATTAGCTTGCAACCCTCTTCATAAATTAGTGGAGGCTCCTTCTAAGATTTAATTTGGCGGCATGTAGCCCTCAATTCTATTTTTAGTATGGATTACGGTAGGTTTAGGGTGTATTTATAGATTAGGTGAGTGTTTTAGGCCCTTAGATTAACCCTAAATTAGATTAGGACCCTTAGATTTTGGAACCTTCTAGAAACCAGCCCTAAGACCAAGCCCAAACCCCAAACTGGTGCACCCAACCACAGAACTCTCTAGAAACTGTGCAGGTTTCCTGTCCCGACATGGGCGCACTTCCCAAGTGCGCCAGTGTATTTTTGTGCTGGCGCACTTCACAAGTGCGCCAGTGCATTTCTGGCCTGTTTCGGGTTTTTCTGCCTAACTTCGTTCGTCCATATCTCTTTCATACGTTACTCGTTTTACGCAAACTCGGACTCTATTTCGCGTATTTTTCCGAGACGAACGCAATGACGCAGCCCGTTTCCCCTGATTCTCACATCTGAGATTAATTATACTTTAATTACTAACCATTAGTGTTAATTGAAATTCGCGGTGTTACAACCAGCCCTGCAGCTATCCAAGGTTTCACTGCGGGGGATCCTGAGGATTTAGCTAGAGTGTCTCGAATCGGTAAGGAGCTCCTCCCTAGCATTGACTCATGATGGAAACCCAATTTCCAATATGACCTCATGCGGATTCGATTGTATTACTAGTATGGAAGCATAGTATTATGGTACCTATGTGTCCTAGGATTGATACATTATGATTGAACTGTTTTTGAAAACATATATACACAAATAATAATATCAAATTCGTTTTTATCGCACCAGGCATGTTTAATCACCATAAGGTAAAACCTTATCCTCTGTTTTGCGTTGCATTGTGTGATGGGACTTGGGTCTTATGGTGATTCCATTTTTCTCAAAAGCATAGCGTTGTTTTACGATTACTTACTGTTTGTTTTGTCACTTTAAGTTATGCACGGCAATCCATTGGAATAAACCCGTTCTGCGTTTGCGGCGTGGTCCTTGGATTTTCCTTATTACATTTAGTTAAATTAGTTAAGAATTCTCACATTAGTCCCATGACTGACCCGTTGTTTGTTTCCACCTTTGCAAACTCGGGTTCCCTCTTTTCCACACGGGCAATCGAGTAGTTTGTCTACAGTTTCTCACTTCGAGCAGGATTCTGGATTGAAGCTTAAAGCTATGTCCAGAGCATAGTTGTCTTCTGTTGCCTTAGTTGTTTTATTTCCGCTGCACTGTATTGTATTTATTGTAATTTACCTTCCGCTGTAATTATATTCAATATACTCTGACATGTTCTGTACTCTGATGTAACATTATTGTAATGTTTATAAAAGTCTGTTTTTGTTGTTTTGATGCTGTTGTATTCCCAAAGTTAACGTACTCGGGTTTTGAATGGTCTTGGTCGATTTTGCGATCGATCGGGTCGGGCGTAATGCGTGTCGATACAAATGTTATCCATGAAATATTGGGAGACATACCCGATCGTTATGTTTAGAGAAATGGACCGGTCGGCCAGAGAAAATACAACATAACTTAATCCAGTAAAGTGACACCGATCGGTAGGACAATAACGGTACCGGTCAGTCTAAACCCAAGCGCACCGGTCAGATAGTCACAAGTCCAGAGCAGAGCGGCCTCCTGTGAAAAGAACGGAAAACTCTCCTATCGGTCGGCTAGGATCCAAGAGTACCAAAACTCCCCTTTGAGGAAGCGTGCTTGGTCCAAACATTACAATATCGGCCGGTCCAAGGACAAGCAACCGACCGGCTATAATATGTAATCCATGCTTGGTCGCCCGCGCGGAGCAGAAAGGGAACCATACCGATCAGCTGGACATAATCCTGACCGTTCGGTCCTCCCGATAGATGTTGACAGGTTGGCTTTTGGATATCTGTTGCCAGGTTGGCCAGTGGAAATTCTGTAAATAACGTCCGACCGACCGGTGACTGTGAAGGCCATATCACTCCATTTCTCCACTCCGATAAATAGAGCTCCTACCCCACTTTAATGGGGGATAGATTCTATGACCCAGAATGGCTGTTAAACTCAATTCTCTACTTCTACTTAGTGATTTCATCATCTCTAATAACCTCAAAGGGAAGATCCAACTTTGCATCCATCAGAGTTCATATGGAAATCTATATCCGATCTACCATCTGCCATAATTGAAGAATTTTACCATTTTTCCTTAATCAAGTTCTAAGATAGTATAATGATAAATGTAATGAGAGAATGTTCTTGCCTTGTAACTCTACATGCAATAATAGAATCGCTATTCAAAGTGGATGTAGATCGCACTTGATCGAACCACTATAAAACATTGCGTCTCTTTACTTGCTTTTATTTGTTGATTTGCTCCACATTTCATATATCCAAGTATTTTTGTGAAGTACCTCTAGTACATTTGTTGTTTGTGCCATTTTTGATGCAAACATTTATCAATACGGATTCTGACATATATGTATTTCTTGAACGTCGAAGATTCGTATACATTTATCAAACAACGATAAAATTTATAAAAACTTGCACTTGAAATTCAGAGTAATAAAGGGTGCTCTATGAAAATAGTAATCCTTGAATAAAAATATCAAACATAAAATATCTTCTTTTGATTTGAAGAAAAACTATAATAATGCAACACATGCGCCACAATGACATCGACGATGAAAAATGTTCAAATTTAATTATGTTGCAACTATTTTCATCTAGTTTTCAGATTTCTATGTTCTATGCACTTTTTTAGGGTGCTTCTCAAAACTGCATATAGCTCAATTGTTTCAAAACTGCAGTTTCAGTTGTTTCATTTCCTTCATTTACATTTCATTTTCTCTCTAACGTTACATTTCTGTTTCAAGAATTTGGTCTTTACCATCTATTACTACAAACTAAAAACTATAAACATTGGCAATGATCGGTATTATATTTTCTCAGTCCTTTAAAAAGTTTTGAACATAGACAATTTTGTGTTTCATGAAAGGACTGTTGTGGACTTGGTCCCGCAAGTCTTTGTTCTGGAACTTATGTTTCTGTTCAGGGGAAAAAATGTCTACATTATGCGATTCAGGCCTACAAGATGAAATGTTAGTTAAGGATAAACACGTTACTATACATTTAAGATGCAACAGGATCATTAAGAAAAATGATTTTCTTCAAATTCCTATATCAGTTTTCTACCTTTGTTTCAAAAGCATCATACATGAATTAAAAGTCTCTTTAGTTCAGACATGGCTCGAAATATCCACCGAGCAACCAGGGAGACTAGTAAAAAAAAAAAATCATTGCTAAAAATTTAATCAAATTTCGCCTTACTTCAGCTAAGCTATCATGAAATCAGTGTTTTTTAGAATACATTTATGAAATGAACTATTGAGTAATATATGAAAAAATAATTCTAAAATCTATCCAATTCTTTGTTCCTCTTCTCATCCTTATACGTATGCTACTCCTATTCTTATAAGTAGAGTGCATTAATTCATTATTCCAATAATGTTATTGTCATTTAACACAGTATTAAAATATGCAAGCACAAAGGAGAAACGACTTTGATCTCAACTAGCCTGTCAACTTCATTAGTTCATTGCATATAGTCCATGGTTATGCTTTACAATTCCATTTATGTTAATATCATAATACTATTCATATTACATCCGAACCAAAAACGTAAAAATATTGATCCATGTTTTGAGCTACAAAATAAAATAGTATAGTATGGGAGTGTCTGGATATATAGTTTCATATTGCGTCCCCTACTTCTATTATCAATATAATCCAAAGGGTGTAGTTTGTGGAGATCTCATATAAGCTCCTCTGCTCATAATTTGGACGCGTACACAACATCAACTAAACTCTACCAATGACACAAGCATGTGGGATTGTCTGGATTTTTATCCTTTATCTATAGGAGAACCAACAGGAATTGAGATATTATACTATTGGCTAATATGTCAATGTATACATACCATAAACTACAATACTAGATGATGGAAGCGGATTAATATATGATTATAGATATTTTAATGCATCCTAATAATATGGCCTGGATCATGTGTTTTTGTTTTGGAGAAAAAATGACTCCCTTGTTGCATGATCTTGTACATCATGCGATTTAGGCCTATAAGATCAAATGTTAGTTTTAGGGTTTCAATCCTATTCAAAATTTATGAGTCCAGTTTCCTTTATTTGCTTTATGTTCAACATCTCCAACATCTTAATATGCTTCTTCTTTTTTGTTTGTTTCATGTTATTTTCTGGACATGTCTTTCATTTTTTCTGTTATATGCTTTTTGAAATTCATTCTTGATATAGTGAGAATGTTTTTCGTGCTATGATTTTGTGAATCAGCCTTGCCTATAATGAATTATTTGTGAATTAGCCTTGCATACAATGAATTATTTGTTTTATTTCATCCATTCAATGAACTTTTCCCTATAGGGTTTGGCTTTGAGCAATCAGCCTTGCCTACAGGCTATTTTAGATTCCACATAGGTTGGAGTGTTTTAGATTCACCTAACATGTCCAACTATTTGTTTTCTTTGAGGAAGTCTAACTTGAGCCTGGTTGAACAGTGTGAATCATAAATGTCATATCTGAAACTAGACGGAAGTAAATGATTATATAAAATATAAATGTTGTAAACTAATTATAGCATCTATGTAAATAATCCAGGAAAGCATGCTTTCCATATCTATGTACAAATAGATTAAATGCAGGTTCATTTATGTATGAATAAATATTATATTTTTGCCATTTACTGATTTATGCACGCTATTTGATAACTATATTTATGAATAAAACTACATTTAATTATTTGTAGTTATTTTTCTTCGGTCATATCAGAGTACCAACAACATCTCAAATGGTGGTAATATACATGTTGAGAATCATTCTAGAAAGTTCAAACTATTTGGTTGGCAATGAAATGTTGTTGTAGAAGCAATAATTGCATCAATTGTGTAACACCCCATGTCCATTGATGTCACTCGCAAAGGGAATGCATTAACTTCCGTGGAGCATTTTAAGTGAATATAGAACAAAAAATCACAACAAGACAGATATAAAGCAGTACTTGAAAATTTATAACTTTATTTATTGCAGCAGAAGGTAAATATGTTTGGTTACATCATCAAAAACCATAAACCATAGTCAAGTACATAATATCCATCTTGATAAAACGAAGTACATAATCCCACTACTACAAATAGCCATAAAGAAAATGATAGGCTGAACTTTACTTCGACAATCCAAATCCAAGTGCTCTCAAAGAGATCCCATCAAGATCCACTAGTACTAGTCCCACCCTTAGAACCTGGTGTGTGGGGGGGGGGGGGAAACGAAGAAAAGAGGTGGAAACAAAGGGGGTCAAACATAAAGTATGGCGAGTGCGATAACTCTAACAACATAATTATTAAAGCAATATGATAAGATATAAGACAAAGAATAAGGTAATGACTGTGTGAACCGCATGGGTATGGCAAGGCAATCAAGAGAAACAGAGATAATGTAAATGGCGCTTCCTAGTTGATATATGATAATTACTATACTCTACTGTATTGTACCATACTGTACTGTACTAACACTAACTATATCCCTACTAGTCACTCTAGAAATTTGATCCCTCTTGGCTAAATAGAACGATGATAGCTTCGTGTACTACTAGATGTACCCACTATTCTCCATGTTTGACTGTATATCTCTAGTTGTTATCATAGGTACCCAGCGTGTACCTATACCCACTAGATGTACACCTTCAATAAGTAATAATGGTAATTCCACGTACTCTTAGCTGACGTCATAGGTGCCGCCTACTCCTACCTCCACTAGGTGTACCCCCTGAGTAATTATTAATAATAGTGGTAGCTTTGTGTACCCCTAGCTGACTACATAGGTGTCGTCTACTCCTATCTCCACTAGGTGTACCCACTACTCTGCCCCATTCGATCGGCTCCCTAACTCGTAGATACCCGTGTTGGCCCCACAGTGGGGTTTATCACTCCCCGAAATGGCAACCCGATACCACCAATGATGCACGGCTTATACCTACACGATGAAACAACGTTTTACCTACCAGCCCGGTTCCACACACGCATATGAACCCGTTGGACTTGCGTTGCCACCGCTAACCCGGTTTGGCCTCTTACAGTCAAGCCCAGTTTGCGTGTCCCGTCCTCGACTTGGGTCGAGCCAACAAAGATACGAATGGGTTACTGGTTGAAACAGGCCCCTATTACTTGACAAAAGCTATCCACCTATGCTTGGTCCCCTCTAGTATATCCCACTTAACCCCCTTCATGTTCACTTGCATGTTTTAAACTTGGTTAAGGGTTTCCATTAGTAATTCCATATGCCACCCAAGGCACCCAGCTAACCACTATGTCCCACTTACATGTTTTACCTTGGTTAAGTGTTACTAATCGTATTTCCTCATGCCACCCATGGCACCCACTAGATTCCACATGCCACCCAAGGCACCCACTTAACCCCCTCATGTCCCACTACATGTTTATCTGGTTATGTGTTTCTTAATTCATTAAGACCGTAACCTCATAACGACCTCTCACATTAGACTGGCATTTGTGGCAGCTGGATTTGCCGGGCGTGTCCGGGCAGTCTTACACCACAAACGAGCCTAACCTCCTGTCTTTACAACTGAGACGACCCGATTTCCCGTTCTCACGGAAACAAGGTTATCTTTGGAATATAACACAGAAACATATAATAGCAGAACAGAATTAAATAAATACACCAGAATGAACAACAAAATATACTGGATAAAAGTAATCATCAGGGTTACACAGTATACAGGATCTTACTTAGTACAAATACAGTTCAGCTATACATAAATGTCTACAGCGGAAATAAACAAAATATGTACAATAGGAGCTGAACAGCATAAAAAGAATAAATGATAGAATCCATCTTCATCTCCAGCTATCCAGAAAGAACCAGCTAAACCTGAATACAAGGCTGCCCGTGTAGAAAAATGGGCACCCGAGTTTGAAAGTGAAACAAACTACGAGTCAGTCATGGGACAGGTATGAGAAATCTACTCAACACATATATTTTGGCTAATCACAGGACCACGCCACTTTCGTGGAACGGGTTTACTCCATTGGATTGCCAGTGCATTAAAACAACTCTTTCTTTTAAACATCGCTATGCTTTTTATAAAAATGAAGCCGTTATAAGACTCAGTTCCCATCACACAATGCAACGCAAACCGGAGGATAGAGTTTTTACCTTATAACGGCCAAGAGATGCTTGATACGAATAAAACAAAGGCATTTGATATTATTGCTAGTGTTTATATGTTTTGAGAGCAATTTCAAATCATAACTATCAATCATAGACGGCATTAATGCCCCATACCACTATGTCGCCATATATAGGTATACAATCAAAACCGCACGATGTCGTATTTGGAAATTGGATTTCCGTCATGAACCAAGGCAAAAGATAGTCCTTACCGAATTCGAGACGCTCTAGCCCGCCCCTCAGGACCCAGACTCAGGTGGGCCCTTGGAGCGACAGGGCCGGTCCACCGATGTGGATTAAAATGCCTGAACAATGCGTTTCCCCACCCTTTGGGGTGTAAATGAGCCAACGAATGACTCCATCGGACCCGGATCGTCCGATCAAACCGAGGCGCCTCGCAACAGCAACAACCACATAGGTGAAAAGTATATAAATGTCAGGGCTGGTAGGTCACTGACACCACCCTAGCTAGAAAGAAACGCATGTCCTCCCTGAGGTCCTTTCTCCCGTTTTAGGTTCATACCGGGGTGTGAGGCTCGCGAATTCACGTTATACCCAAAGCTACGCCACACAGGCGGTGCTTTGATCATCACCACAAGACTTTGCTTTTCAACAGAAGCCCTGATCGCTGCATCATAGCATGCCACACAGGCAATTCATGCCATGCGACTGATGTCCATCGATATACAACCTCTGAGCTCGTGCGTCTCAGAGAAGGGCGTTAAGCAAAAGAATAAATTCTCCGCCGCCAAACAGATGTATATTTAACAGAAATCAATCAACACAGAACAAACTCCAATGTCAGACACACAGTCCATTTACAAGTCCGTTCTGGGTCTGAACGAAACCGGAGGCACTAAATACCTCGCAAACCCTTCGATCAACACGTACGTCTGGACGATCACCACTCATTATCCATATTTCGGGATGCCTCCCAATCAGGACCTCGGTTACCATCCAAACGAGGTGAAGATCTCCGGTCTTCGACCATCGTCTTCATCTTCGAATTTCAATCGTCGGTCGATTATTCGAAATGAGAATTAACTCGGCCTTTCCAAATAATTTACGTATATTTAGAATTTCAAATTTATTTATTTCAATGGTTAAATTATTCGATAACACCAATTTTGTTCTTTAATGTAATCTTCACACCAAACACATTCAACCATCAAAAGCCACATAAATCAAGCAAATTCAGTTTATTTCCATTCCATATTGCGTCCAATATTTTATAACGATTTATCGCTATTTTTATTTATTTTAAAATAGCCATTTTATTCCAAACGACGCTTCGGGCCATAAGGCGGCCGTGGCGCTGTTTTTCTTCAGATTTGATTTACACATATCTGAAAATCTAACCGTTGGATCTTCACAAAATTTACATCATTAGAAAGGTCTTTTCAAAACGAATCCAACGGTTCCAGTTTCGGGAAAATCCGACGGTCGGATCTCCCGGTACAATCGTTTGAAATTTCGATTTCAAAATACGAACTGCAGCGTCGTTATTCGATTAAATATAATTCTATTTATATTTATATATAAATAAAATCGATTCTGGCGCTGTTTTTCTTCAAATTTGAATTAAACATTCCAGACAATCCAACCGTTGGATTTTTACAAGGTTGGTGCCGTTGGAAAGATTATTCCAAGGCGAACCCGACGGTTGAGGTTTCGGGAAAATCCAATGGTCGGATTTCCCGTACTAGTCGTTTGAAATCACGGTTTCAAAATAAGAACTGCACGGCTTCGTTTCGTTTTAATTTTATTTATATTTATATATTTATATAAATATAATTCTTTCAGTGATTTCTATATCGTTTTCACTTCAAATATTTTTCTAACGCCTTAAATTTTGGAAAAATTTCGCCATAACCTCCCCTGCACCGGGAGCATCGGGAAATCGCAAATAGCGTTCCCGGTCCTTCTAATCTCAAAAAGAAAAAGAAAAAGCCAAGCGGCTAGCCAACAGGCTCAAAATCATCACCCAAACAAATCAGTAAATGTGTACCTACTTGTCGGGCACAAAATTTTATTCCTCTTCTCTAGCCCCTCTGCTATAACCTATTCAATGAATATACATGTACATATATATACAGTTCTTATCATTTATCTTTTTCTATTCAACTTCATATTTGATTTCTATTTGGCTTAAAAACACCATTCATTCTAATGTTACATAAATAGGTGCAAATCATTTCATTAGCTAATTAATGAATATTTCAACTCATATATGTTTATTTTGAACTAGTGGCTATTTTTAACACTTCACATTTCAACGATTTCTGCATACAATAAAAATGTGATTTTTATTGTAAAACAATTCATTTCAAAACACTATTTTTCTATATAGTTCAAGTTGGTGATAAAAATGGGATTTTTATCATAAAACAATTTATTTCAAAATATGAATACCATTCAACACATGAATTTCTAAACAACGAATGAATATCAATTCAACACATGAATGTTTTCAATAGTTTTTATATATAGATAAAAATGTGATTTTTATTATCGAACAATTTATTTCAAAATATGAATACCATTCAACACATGAATTTCTAAACAACGAATGAATATCAATTCAACACATGAATGTTTTCAATAGTTTTTATATATAGATAAAAATGTGATTTTTATTATCGAACAATTTATTTCAAAATATGAATACCATTCAACACATGAATTTCTAAACAACGAATGAATATCAATTCAACACATGAATGTTTTCTATAGTTTCTATATATAGATAAAAATGTGATTTTTATTATCGAACAATTTATTTTAAAATATGAATACCATTCAACACATGAATTTCTAAACAATGAATGAATATCAATTCAACACATGAATGTTTTCAATATAAGGAATAAATATAGTTTAAGCATATGAAAATAATTCAAACACACAAATATTATTCAAAATTTCGGCAGCATAACGGCAGGGTAGTTACACCGGCACCGTCCCTAGTACGGCTCCTCGCTCTACCTTAAAACCTCGCGGTTTTTGACAATGGGAATCATGCATCTAGTTCGCACGCAGGCGGCATGTATATATTTTTTTCATTTCCACAAACTAATCCTATGTGGTTTCAACCAAATATTTCACAACCACAAATGGGTATTTTTCAACCACAATCAACCAATATCAATCCCAAACAATCCCAAACAATCATTCGCTATCAATCAATTTTCACCTCAATTTCAACCAATAAATATCGTCCATGGTTTGTGGACGAGGGGCGTACATATATATATATATATATATTTATATATAGCAATTCACTTTCATTTTCACACATATATATAATTTTTAAATCAGAAATCTCACCAATAGCTATCCAACTGCACGACACTTCCTTGTATAAAATCTTCGCCTTTTGTCGCTTTCGCCCGTATTCTCTACACATGTAAAAATCGAATTTTTACGATGCTATTCAATATATAAATATATGATTTTTACTTTGGCTTTCAATATATAAAAATATGATTTTTACTTTGGCTTTCAATATATAAAAATATGATTTTTCCTTTTAAATTCCTAATCTCCTTCTAGTTTATAAATCATTTTAAAATCAGTTTTTATATTCCTTTATAAATCAGTTTTTAAAATCTCAGAAAAATCAGTTTTTATATTTTTAAAAACCAAATCAGTTTTAACTTATCTAAAATAAAATCAGTTTTCAATTCTTTTATAAAATTCAGTTTTCAATTCCTTTTAAAATCAGTTTTCTATTCTTTTTTAAAAAAACAGTCTTTACCTTTTTTAAAAAAAAACAGTTTTTAATTCTTATTTTATAAAATCAAATCAGTTTTTTCTTATTTCAAAAATCATTTTTATCCTAAAAAAGAAAATCAGTTTTTAACTTATTTTATAAAATCAAATCAGTTTTTACTTATTAAAACAAAACAGTTTTACAGAATAAATAAAAAAAAGAAAAGAAAATAAAATAAAAAAGGGAAATGCTCACCGAAGCTGCGGAAAAGGGGGGGGGAGAAGATGTCGTCGGCTCTCGCTTCGAGGTGGCAGGATGCTCCGCGAGGGGGAGGCTCGATTTGATTCGAGGGGGGGGGGGGGTGGGGGTGGCGCTACGTCTTCGCGAGGGGTACGAGGCTTCAAGGGGGGCGCGGCGACTTCGAGGTGTGCGGCGGCTTCGGGTTTCGTCGGCGTCGAGGATAAGAGGGGCGGCGGCTTCTAGGTTTAAGTTTTTTTTTCTTTTTATTTTCTGTTTGAAATCGAAATGGAAAGGGGGGCCAGAACGAAGATAAAGGGAGGGAAAGATTATATTTTTTTTATTTAATTATTTATATTTTGCAAAAAGGTTGACTTTTACATACGACCTCGAAACGAGGCCCACCGCCTGTCGCCCATAGCGTTTCACCCTCATTCCGAACACAATGGGATATGTATCGCAAGCCGATTCGATGGTTACAATCAGTTTCCGTTGAATTTACATTTAAATCACTATATTGAATTTTAAACGTACATTTCAAATTACCGGGGTCGCATACTAACTAGAAAAATTCCAGAAAAATATTTTCTAGCTTCGTTTTGATGATACGGTCCTAACAAAACTAGTTTCGTCGAATTCTGAGACCGTTTGAAAAATGGCCAATTTCCAGTCGATTAAAATCAACTGAAACCGGTCAAACGCGTTTTCTTTTGCCACGCTCACATATTGATTCGAAAAATTATGAAATTTGAAACCTAGCAATAACTTGACACTACGGATCAAACAAAAGTGGTTTCATCCAAATCCGAGGTCATTTGCAAAATATCCACTTTTAAGGGCCTGAATTCCATAGCGACTATTCAGAATTTTCAACTGGACATATCTTTTGATTCCCGCTATCAAATTTCGATTGGTCGGATTCGTTAGAAAGATATTCACTAACAGATTTAAATATTTTTGGTTTCACTAAAATCCGGATTGTTTTGCACCCGGTATATTCAATTGAAGTTTGAAATCGAATTATCGAACTACCGCGCCATTTTCAATTCTATATATAATTATAATTAATTATATTCGTTTTCAATTGTCGATTCAAACTCAGTTTTCATCGCTATTATTTAAAATATTTATTTTAAATATTTAAACTCCATTATTTTAGCCAATTTAAAAAATTTAAATTGGTTCAGATTTTCTGGGTCGTTACAATCTCCCCCACTTAAAACTTTTCGTCCCCGAAAAGGAATAAAGTCGAAAGTGGTTTGATAAACCTACGATCACACAACACAACAACCAATTCAATTGCTTTTTAACCTTTCAAAGCCATACAAATTAATTCCTATTTTTCTTCTAAAATCATTCAAGCATTTATAATAGATTAGAGAATTAAATGGTGAGGTAAAGTATGGTAAATATACCTTGCACCGGAGTCAATCAGAGATATCTACTCGGCATCTGGGATAAGCTTTCTGAATGCTCTCCTCGGTTTCCCAAGTACAATCTCTCCGATCTCCACTCCATTGCACTTTGACTAAGTGAACCTTCTTGTTCCTCAGCTCTTTGGTTTCTTTGCCGATAATCTTTAGCGGCTCACGCCTCACGGCTAATTTTGGAGTAATTTCAATGTCCTGCTGAGCTGCTTCTTCCACGATCAAATCTGGATCATGAACGTGCTTTCGAAGTTGAGATATATGAAATACATCATGCACTCCAGGCAACCAGTCTGGCAATTTAACTTTATATGCGAGAGTTCCAATCCGTTCAAGAATAGGAAACGGACCAATAAATTTAGGCGCTAACTTTCCAGTTTTACCGAACCGGATAACTCCTCTCATCGGCGATACTTTCAAATATACATAGTCACCAACTTCAAAGGATATATCTCTTCTTCTTCTATCAGCATAGCTCTTTTGTCGGCTTTGAGCGGCGAGTAATCGCTTTTTGATAAAATCAACTTTGTCGGCAGCTTCTCGAATCATATCGGGACCCAACACAAGTCTATTTCCAGGCTCGACCCAACAAGCAGGAGATCGGCACGGTCTACCGTACAATGCTTCGAATGGCGACATTGTCAGACTCGCCTGGTAGCTGTTATTATAAGAGAATTCAGCCAAATGCAGATTGTCTTCCCATGATCCACCGAAATCTATAACACAAGCCCGCAATAGATCTTCTAAAATGCGATTCACCCTATCAGTCTGACCGTCTGTCTGAGGATGATAAGCGGTGCTCAAGTTTAACTTCGTTCCCAGCTCGACTTGAAATGCTTCCCAGAATTTTCTAGTGAAAATGGTATCTCTATCACTGACTATACTGAGCGGCACTCCATGTAGTCTAACTATTTCCCTGAAGTATATCTGCGCCAGACTCTGAGCGGTTCTATTTGATCTGACAGGTATGAAATGGGCAGTCTTCGTGAAGCGATCTACGATCACCCAAATACTGTCGTTTCCTTTTCTGGTTCTGGGCAAACCATCAATGAAATCCATAGAAATATGTTCCCACTTCCAACCAGGAACTTCCAGTGGTTGCAATAGTCCAGCCAATTTCTGTTGGTCACTCTTGACGAGCTGGCAAGTAGGGCATGGGCTAACATATATTGAAACGTCTCTCTTCATAGCCTTCCACCAGAATGTTCTTTTGAGATCGTTATACATTTTGGCCACACCAGGATGGATACTCAGCTTGGACTTGTGACACTCGTCTAACACTTCCATTTTCATCTCAGGAACGTCAGGAACACAAATCCTTCCTTTTAATCTCAAGGTCTCGTCGTTATCTATTTGAAAACACGAGGGTTCGCCTTTTTGAATCCTTTTGATCATATATTTAATAAAGTTATCCTCCTTCTGAAGAATAGATATTTTGTCAATCAAGGAAGTCGTGATAATAAAGCTGGCAATCATTACATTCTTTTGGCTCAGAGCATCGGCCACGACATTGGCTTTCCCAGGAGTATATATAATTTCAAAGTCATATGCTGCAAGAAACTCCAGCCAACGCTGCTGCCTCAAATTTAAGTCCTTCTGAGTGAACAGATACTTTAACGACTGGTGATCTGTAAACAGTTCAAATCTCTCGCCCAGAAGATAGTGTCTCCATATTTTCAAAGAGAATATGATGGCCAATAACTCAAGATCATGAGTTACATAGTTTTTCTCGTGTGGCTTAAGTTGACGGCTAGCATAAGCAATTACTTGGCCTCTTTGCATTAACACTGCGCCAAGGCCTTCTCTAGAAGCATCAGTCCAGACTTTTAAATCCTGGTTGCCATCAATGATGGTTAACACTGGAGCTGTGGTTAATCTCAACTTCAGCTCTTCGAAAGCCTCCTCACTCTCTTGAGTCCATTTGAATTTAGAATGCTTCTTTGTAAGCTTCGTTAAGTGGCCAGATATCTTCGAAAAGTCTTTAACGAACTTCCAGTAATAGCTAGCCAATCCGAGAAAACTGCGGACTTCAGTGGGAGTACTGGGCTGTTTCCAATTCTGGATAGCTGTGATTTTACTTGGATCCACAGCAATTCCTTCTTTTGATACAACATGGCCCAGAAATTTCACTTCATCTTGCCAGAATATACATTTGGAAAACTTGGCTTTCAATACATTCCTTCTGACGATTTCTAGAACCTGTTCCAGATGCTTTTCATGTTCGGCCTTTGATTTAGAGAAGATTAGAATATCATCAATAAAAACCAAAACAAATTTGTTCAGTACTCCTCTGAATACTCTATTCATCAGATCGACGAAATAAGCTGGAGCGTTACATAAGCCGAACGGCATTACTAACCACTCGTAGAATAGGTCGGGACCTCTGAACGCTGTCATTGGAACACACTCTTCGGCAATTCGAAGTTGATGGAAACCTGTAGCTAGGTCCATTCGTGAAAATACTTGTGCTCCATTTAATCGATCCAACAAATCATCAATCCGTGGTAATGGATATTTGTTCTTTATTGTCTGTTTGTTCAGATCACGATAATCCACGCATAGCCGTAGAGTACCGTCAGATTTTGGGACAAATACCACTGCTGCACCCCAATCACAGAAACTAGGCCTGATCAGACCTTTCCATACTAGCTGTCTTGTTTGATTGTCTAATTCCTCCTTCTCTTTCAAGGACATTCTTCGAATAGCGTGAACTACCGGCCTTGCATTGGGAATCAAAGCAATATTGAAATCTATTTCTCTTTGCGGAGGTAAGCGAACAACTTCTTCGAACACATCCTCATAGTCCTTGACGACCGGAATATCTTTGATGAGGTCAGGAATATTCTCTGTGACTTCAGGAACATTTTCTATTTGGGTTGGAGAAACATCGAGAGCTGACCAGAAATCTTTTCTATTAGAAGTCGGGCCTTCACAAGGTATGGTTATATAATTTCCCAATTGTGCTTTTGCCTTTACAACTCTCTCGGCGCATCTAACCTCCGCTTCATATTTGGTTAGCCAATCCAACCCCAGAATAAGATCGAATTCATTAAAATTCATGACGATAGAGATAATAGGGAATTTATAGCAGGAAAAAGAGACAGGTACTGCACAAACCCAACTGAGATTGATGGAACCTCCAACTGGATTTCGGACAGTCACTGGCTCTTTGAGCTTCTTCAAATTCAAATCCAACTTCTTGACTGCACTCTTTGCAATAAAGCTTCGTGACGCGCCTGTGTCAAACAGTACTTTAACTGGAATGTTTTTGACATTGAGCGTGCCTTCTAAAACATCAGACCTTTCCTGAGCAGACGGAGATGTAGGCACTTCTGCCACTTCGTTCACTTGTACCGATTCAGATTTCTGAGATAGCGGGCAGTTTTTCGCGATATGCCCAGCCTGATGGCACTTATGGCATCCTCTGCCTTCAGGAACCTTCTTACTGGGTTCTAATCCTCTCTTTCTTCGTTTGTTCCAAGATTTGCAACTTATCGCCAAATGTCCTTTTCTATTGCAGCTTGAGCACGTGGCGGTTGTTATTTGTTCGTTCTCAGATTCTGCCCTTTTTCTCTTGGCACTGAGCCTCTTATTGACCTCAGGCCTTGTACTGGTTTCAGGAATATCAGTTTCTGACTCTGTTTTGCCACTAGAACAGACTTCTTCTTCGTTGCATAACATTCCTTTCTTACGGAGATCTTCATACTGATAAGCCATATAAATCATTTCTGGAAAAGGAAGCTTCACATGCCCCAATACCTTATTCTGGTATTTCCTTTGAAGTCCGTGAATAAATCTCATATTTTTCCTCTTCGGATTTTGAATTAGATGAGGAGCAAAGTGAGCAAGTTCATTGAATTTCTTATGATATTCGGGAATTGTCATGTCTCCTTGTATTAGATAAGAAAATTCATCACACAATCTCTCAGTTGCTTCGGGAGGAGTAAATCTTTCTAAGAAAATCACTTTGAATCTGTCCCAGGTGATATCACCTTCTGGATTATTTTTGATGATTGTTTCCCACCAGATTAAAGCTTCCTCTTTGAGCGCCCAAGATGCTACTAACCGTTTCTGGTCATCTCTCAACTAGATATGCTCAAAGATTTTTTCGACAGAACTCATCCAAGCTTGAGTTTGAATAATAGATTCATTGCCCGAGAATTTTTCTCCACCCAGATTTCGGTATCTCTTGAATAGAGCCTCTAGATCGGGTTCTGTATTCCTTCTGTTTCTGGCACTCATTTTTCTAGTACTTCTGCAATTAGCAGATCAAGTGTCAGGTCACAGAAAAGGTATTTTAAAATATAGAAACACATACTTAAATGTAAATGTGTCTATCGAGGTGTAATTTCATTCTGCTTTACTCATACTAGGATATTACTGATCCTATCTGTATAGAGTTACCCGTCCTAGAACTCTACTGGTTCTATTTCTGACGAGTTCGTTCAAATGTTATATTCCAGAACTAAGCTTAACCAAAGCTCTGATACCACGTTGAGACGACCCGATTTCCCGTTCTCACGGAAACAAGGTTATCTTTGGAATATAACACAGAAACATATAATAGCAGAACAGAATTAAATAAATACACCAGAATGAACAACAAAATATACTGGATAAAAGTAATCATCAGAGTTACACAGTATACAGGATCTTACTTAGTACAAATACAGTTCAGCTATACATAAATGTCTACAGCGGAAATAAACAAAATATGTACAATAGGAGCTGAACAGCATAAAAAGAATAAATGATAGAATCCATCTTCAGCTCCAGCTATCCAGAAAGAACCAGCTAAACCTGAATACAAGGCCGCCCGTGTAGAAAAATGAGCACCCGAGTTTGAAAGTGAAACAAACTACGAGTCAGTCATGGGACTGGTATGAGAAATCTACTCAACACATATATTTTGGCTAATCACAGGACCACGCCACTTTCGTGGAACGGGTTTACTCCATTGGATTGCCAGTGCATTAAAACAACTCTTTCTTTTAAACATCGCTATGCTTTTTATAAAAATGAAGCCGTTATAAGACTCAGTTCCCATCACACAATGCAACGCAAACCGGAGGATAGAGTTTTTACCTTATAACGGCCAAGAGATGCTTGATACGAATAAAACAAAGGCATTTGATATTATTGCTAGTGTTTATATGTTTTGAAAGCAATTTCAAATCATAACTATCAATCATAGACGGCATTAATGCCCCATACCACTATGTCGCCATATATAGGTATACAATCAAAACCGCACGATGTCGTATTTGGAAATTGGATTTCCGTCATGAACCAAGGCAAAAGATAGTCCTTACCGAATTCGAGACGCTCTAGCCCGCCCCTCAGGACCCAGACTCAGGTGGGCCCTTGGAGCGACAGGGCCGGTCCACCGATGTGGATTAAAATACCTGAACAATGCGTTTCCCCACCCTTTGGGGTGTAAATGAGCCAACGAATGACTCCATCGGACCCGGATCGTCCGATCAAACCGAGGCGCCTCGCAACAGCAACAACCACATAGGTGAAAAGTATATAAATGTCAGGGCTGGTAGGTCACTGACACCACCCTAGCTAGAAAGAAACGCATGTCCTCCCTGAGGTCCTTTCTCCCGTTTTAGGTTCATACCGGGGTGTGAGGCTCGCGAATTCACGTTATACCCAAAGCTACGCCACACAGGCGGTGCTTTGATCATCACCACAAGACTTTGCTTTTCAACAGAAGCCCTGATCGCTGCATCTTAGCATGCCACACAGGCAATTCATGCCATGCGACTGATGTCCATCGATATACAACCTCTGAGCTCGTGCGTCTCAGAGAAGGGCGTTAAGCAAAAGAATAAATTCTCCGCCGCCAAACAGATGTATATTTAACAGAAATCAATCAACACAGAACAAACTCCAATGTCAGACACACAGTCCATTTACAAGTCCGTTCTGGGTCTGAACGAAACCGGAGGCACTAAATACCTCGCAAACCCTTCGATCAACACGTACGTCTGGACGATCACCACACATTATCCATATTTCGGGATGCCTCCCAATCAGGACCTCGGTTACCATCCAAACGAGGTGAAGATCTCCGGTCTTCGACCATCGTCTTCATCTTCGAATTTCAATCATCGGTCGATTATTCGAAATGAGAATTAACTCGGCCTTTCCAAATAATTTACGTATATTTAGAATTTCAAATTTATTTATTTCAATGGTTAAATTATTCGACAACACCAATTTTGTTCTTTAATGTAATCTTCACACCAAACACATTCAACCATCAAAAGCCACATAAATCAAGCAAATTCAGTTTATTTCCACTTCATATTGCTTCCAATATTTTATAACGATTTATCGCTATTTTTATTTATTTTAAAATAGCCATTTTATTCCAAACGACGCTTCGGGCCATAAGGCGGCCGTGGCGCTGTTTTTCTTCAGATTTGATTTACACATATCTGAAAATCTAACCGTTGGATCTTCACAAAATTTACATCATTAGAAAGGTCTTTTCAAAGCGAATCCAACGGTTCCAGTTTCGGGAAAATCCGACGGTCGGATCTCCCGGTACAATCGTTTGAAATTTCGATTTCAAAATACGAACTGCAGCGTCGTTATTCGATTAAATATAATTCTATTTATATTTATATATAAATAAAATCGATTCTGGCGCTGTTTTTCTTCAAATTTGAATTAAACATTCCAGACAATCCAACCGTTGGATTTTTACAAGGTTGGTGCCGTTGGAAAGATTATTCCAAGGCGAACTCGACGGTTGAGGTTTCGGGAAAATCCAATGGTCGGATTTCCCATACTAGTCGTTTGAAATCACGGTTTCAAAATATGAACTGCACGGCTTCGTTTCGTTTTAATTTTATTTATATTTATATATTTATATAAATATAATTCTTTCAGTGATTTCTATATCGTTTTCACTTCAAATATTTTTCTAAGGCCTTAAATTTTGAAAAATTTTCGCCATAACCTCCCCTGCACCGGGAGCATCGGGAAATCGCAAATAGCGTTCCCGGTCCTTCTAATCTCAAAAAGAAAAAGAAAAAGCCAAGCGGCTAGCCAACAGGCTCAAAATCATCACCCAAACAAATCAGTAAATGTGTACCTATTTGTCGGGCACAAAATTTTATTCCTCTTCTCTAGCCCCTTTGCTATAACCTGTTCAATGAATATACATGTACATATATATACAGTTCTTATCATTTATCATTTTCTATTCAACTTCATATTTGATTTCTATTTGGCTTAAAAACACCATTCATTCTAATGTTACATAAATAGGTGCAAATCATTTCATTAGCTAATTAATGAATATTTCAACTCATATATGTTTATTTTGAACTAGTGGCTATTTTTAACACTTCACATTTCAACGATTTCTGCATACAATAAAAATGTGATTTTTATTGTAAAACAATTCATTTCAAAACACTATTTTTCTATATAGTTCAAGTTGGTGATAAAAAAGGGATTTTTATCATAAAACAATTTATTTCAAAATATGAATACCATTCAACACATGAATTTCTAAACAACGAATGAATATCAATTCAACACATGAATGTTTTCAATAGTTTTTATATATAGATAAAAATGTGATTTTTATTATCGAACAATTTATTTCAAAATATGAATACCATTCAACACATGAATTTCTAAACAACGAATGAATATCAATTCAACACATGAATGTTTTCAATAGTTTTTATATATAGATAAAAATGTGATTTTTATTATCGAACAATTTATTTCAAAATATGAATACCATTCAACACATGAATTTCTAAACAACGAATGAATATCAATTCAACACATGAATGTTTTCTATAGTTTGTATATATAGATAAAAATGTGATTTTTATTATCGAACAATTTATTTCAAAATATGAATACCATTCAACACATGAATTTCTAAACAACGAATGAATATCAATTCAACACATGAATGTTTTCAATATAAGGAATAAATATAGTTTAAGCATATGAAAATAATTCAAACACACAAATATTATTCAAAATTTCGGCAGGATAACGGCAGGGTAGTTACACCGGCACCGTCCCTAGTACGGCTCCTCGCTCTACCTTAAAACCTCGCGGTTTTTGACAATGGGAATCATGCATCTAGTTCGCACGCAGGCGGCATGTATATATTTATTTCATTTCCACAAACTAATCCTATGTGGTTTCAACCAAATATTTCACAACCACAAATGGGTATTTTTCAACCACAATCAACCAATATCAATCACAAACAATCCCAAACAATCATTCGCTATCAATCAATTTTCACCTCAATTTCAACCAATAAATATCGTCCATGGTTTGTGGACGAGGGGCGTATATATATATATATATATATATATTTATTTATAGCAATTCACTTTCATTTTCACACATATATATAATTTTTAAATCAGAAATCTCACCAATAGCTATCCAACTGCACGACACTTCCTTGTATAAAATCTTCGCCTTTTGTCGCTTTCGCCCGTATTCTCTACACATGTAAAAATCGAATTTTTACGATGCTATTCAATATATAAATATATGATTTTTACTTTGGCTTTCAATATATAAAAATATGATTTTTACTTTGGCTTTCAATATATAAAAATATGATTTTTCCTTTTAAATTCCTAATCTCCTTCTAGTTTATAAATCATTTTAAAATCAGTTTTTATATTCCTTTATAAATCAGTTTTTAAAATCTCATAAAAATCAGTTTTTATATTTTTAAAAACCAAATCAGTTTTAACTTATCTAAAATAAAATCAGTTTTCAATTCTTTTATAAAATTCAGTTTTCAATTCCTTTTAAAATCAGTTTTCTATTCTTTTTAAAAAAAACAGTCTTTACCTTTTAAAAAAAAACATTTTTTAATACTTATTTTATAAAATCAAATCAGTTTTTTCTTATTTCAAAAATCATTTTTATCCTAAAAAAGAAAATCAGTTTTTAACTTATTTTATAAAATCAAATCAGTTTTCACTTATTAAAACAAAACAGTTTTACAGAATAAATAAAAAAAAGAAAATAAAATAAAATAAAAAAGGGAAATGCTCACCGAAGCTGCGGAAAAGGGGGGGGAGAAGATGTCGTCGGCGCTCGCTTCGAGGTGGCAGGATGCTCCGCGAGGGGGAGGCTCGATTTGATTCGACGGGGGGGGGGGGGGGGTGGCGCTACGTCTTCGCGAGGGGTACGAGGCTTCAAGGGGGGGGGGGCGGCGACTTCGAGGTGTGCGGCGGCTTCGGGTTTCGTCGGCGTCGAGGATAAGAGGGGCGGCGGCTTCTAGGTTTAAGTTTTTTTTTCTTTTTATTTTCTGTTTGAAATCGAAATGGAAAGGGGGGGCCAGAACGAAGATAAAGGGAGGGAAAGATTATATTTTTTTTTATTTAATTATTTATATTTTGCAAAAAGGTTGACTTTTACATACGACCTCGAAACGAGGCCCACCGCCTATCGCCCATAGCGTTTCACCCCCATTCCGAACACAATGGGATATGTATCGCAAGCCGATTCGATGGTTACAATCAGTTTCCGTTGAATTTACATTTAAATCACTATATTGAATTTTAAACGTACATTTCAAATTAACGGGGTCACATACTAACTAGAAAAATTCCAGAAAAATATTTTCTAGCTTCGTTTTGACGATACGGTCCTAACAAAACTAGTTTCGTCGAATTCTGAGACCGTTTGAAAAATGGCCAATTTCCAGTCGATTAAAATCAACTGAAACCGGTCAGACACGTTTTCTTTTGCCACGCTCACATATTGATTCGAAAAATTATGAAATTTGAAACCTAGCAATAACTTGACACTACGGATCTAACAAAAGTGGTTTCATCCAAATCCGAGGTCATTTGCAAAATATCCACTTTTAAGGGCCTGAATTCCATAGCGACTATTCAGAATTTTCAACTGGACATATCTTTTGATTCCCGCTATCAAATTTCGATTGGTCGGATTCGTTAGAAAGATATTCACTAACAGATTTAAATACTTTTGGTTTCACTAAAATCCGGATTGTTTTGCACCCGGTATATTCAATTGAAGTTTGAAATCGAATTATCGAACTACCGCGCCATTTTCAATTCTATATATAATTATAATTAATTATATTCGTTTTCAATTGTCGATTCAAACTCAGTTTTCATCGCCATTATTTAAAATATTTATTTTAAATATTTAAACTCCATTATTTTAGCCAATTTAAAAATTTTAAATTGGTTCAGATTTTCTGGGTCGTTACAACAACTGTTACGTACTTAATTTGTGCCTAAGATCTCTCACATTAGACTGGCATTTGTGGTAGCTGGATTTGCCGGGTTGGTCCGGGCAGTCTTACACCACAAACGAGCCTAACCTTGTGTCTTAGACGATTAATTACACCTAATTAATCATTCCCCCAATTTGAATTACTTTCCCTATTCAAATTATCAATCAATTCCAAATTTAACGGTGTCCATAGTTGACTCAATTATGTCCATCCATTTATGGTATGTAAAATCATACCAATTTCATCACTAATTAATTTTATTCCTTAAAATTAATTACATGCCTTTTTGGGCCATTACATACCAAATTCACAATATGTGTGTATCCACTATTATCCCCATCGTGCCCCCGTTATTCATTCGCTTAACATGATATATACATATTAGACTAGCAAATAGTCTAATACTTAAAAAAAGGAATAAAAATCATAAAGTCACATACACACAATAATAGATCTAATTTGCATCTAACTTGCAATTAAGAATTACAACATACTTGCATAGTCTTTGTATTATCAAGGATCCAAAAATCATGGATCTAAAAGGTGCGAACTTGCATGTATGAACATAGCTTTACACCCAACTAGCCAAGGTAATTATCACAAACTTATATAAACTATGTATGTCGTCAACCCAAACATAAAGGTGTCATCTTGCATAACTATGGATCCAATAAAAGGTGTTAACCTGAGTAAACTATGGATCCACATAAAGGTGTAAACTTGCATAACTATGCATGTCATAGTTTCAAAATAAAAATGTCAACTTGAATAGGGATCTAAACTTTAAAGGTGTGAACTTGTATATATGTGAATCCAACTATCGCTTAAACTTGCATATGAACATAATACTTATACGAACTAGCATATGTTCCACATCCATATGCGCATAAAAACTTATGTTATAAACCTAGGTGATTGGATTATAAAAAGGGATTCATTGACACAAGTTAGCATCATGAATTACTAGCATACATTTTTAGATCCAAACTTACATATCATCATATACCTCGCATACAACTTGCGTGATCCTATTAACTTGCATAATATCATATGTACAACTTGCATAATCATATTAACTTGCATAACATCATATATGAAACTTGCATAATCATATTAACTTGCATAACATCATACATGAAACTTGCATAACATCATATATAAAAATTGCATAACATCATACAATATGAATCAAGTTAACATACATAATTAAACATATGAATTAGATTCACAACCACAACTTATAATCCAACGTATATCACATCATAATTGATTTAGCAATTATTTTGTTAAAGTGATCGAACTCACAACTCAAAATCGGTCTTGAGTTCTGAATTCTGATTTCTGGAGTTGTATTAGCTCTCCTTTGAAGAAGATTCGTTGTTAGGGTTGAATAGAACTGATTTGGTTTGCTGTTCTTCCTCTTTAATTTGTTGCGGCTACTCTAGGGTTCAAGACGACAACATGACGACCATAGTTTCAGTTTTAATTCTGATTTAGGGTTTGAGTCTATGGGTCTTTTTATAGAGTTTTGAATTAATTTAAGCCTTCGGATGATCTTAGGGTTAATCGAAACCACTCAGTCAAGATAGGGTGACAAGTCAGCCCTAATGACTCAGCAAGGAGTCAGAGAGGACTCAACAATGAGTCAGAACATGGGTCAGACCGAACCAGAATGCTGTGCAGGTTTTCTCTCGGCCTGGGCGCACTTGGGAAGTGCGCCAATGTAAATTTGTACTGGCGCACTTCCCAAGTGCGCCAGTGCAATAATTTTTTTCCTCTTGTTTTGCCACCAATCTTCGTTCGTCTATAACTCCTTCATCCGGTACCCATTTCCCGCAAACTCAGACTCTATTTCCACAAGAATTCCGAGACGAACACAATGGCGCAACCCCATTCCCTTAATTCTCATGTCTGTGATTAATTATTCTTTATTTTAGTTAATTCGATTATTCAAAAATCCAGTGTGTTACATTCTCCCCTCCTTAAAGGATTTCGCCCCCGCAATCTCCAAGTTAAGGAGAATGCATATCCTACCATCCAAACAACCATCTACTCAACCATCAAACACGGGCATCCATTGTCCTTATAAAATTTCTAATGTTGTATGAACATATGCAAGAAGTGTGTGTATATGTTCCTTATCTAATGCAAAATCAGGCGGTCTACTGATTCAGTTGACCTCCTTAAGGCAAACCATGATAGTGCCATGCGTCCATTATGTATGCGAAGAGCCCTATCGATACATATTATTTCTACAAGTGTGCACAGCCATCCACCAAAATGCATCGTCCATATGATAGCACAACCATTATACATCCATTACTTAAATATATACACACATTTATATGAAATATGCAATATGAAGTGACTGAGCCGATCTAGTGCCTAAAGTGTGTGTATATGCATCCACGAGCAACCACTAGCAAACAATTGCATCCACATGCATCCATCGTACATAACATGTCTCAAACACATGTTTCAACCATAGGACTATCCTATCTAAAGGTCAAAGGTACTAGCGAGAGGACATACTAGAGATAAGATAAGTACAAGGTAAGCGATAAAGGAGAAATTAAAAGACATACCCTCGAAAAGAAAAGGGTACAATGAACGCATCTTCTCTTCTGTCTCCCAAGTAGCGTTGCTATCGTCATCTCCCCATTGCAATTTGACTAGTTTGACCTCTCGATTCCTCAACTTCTTAATCTCCAACCCAAGAATGCACGTAGGAGCTCGTCGAATCGTCACATCACGCTCGATCTCCACCTCCCTAAGCAAGCTCGGCTCTACCACTTCCACGGTCTCGTGCAAGCACTTCCTCAAATGTGATACATGGAATACGTCGTGTACGCCACTAAGTCTCTCGGGCAACTCCACTCTATACGCCATCAGCCCAATCCTGTCCTTAATAGGAAACGGCCTTACGAACCTTGGTGCTAACTTTCCAACGGACCCAAAGCGAATGACGTTCCGTAATGGAGACACCTTGACAAAGACCATGTCCCCAATATCAAACTCAAGATCTGACTTCCTCTTGTCCGCATAAGATTTCTGTCTATCATGCGCCATCTTCATCCTCCTTCGAATCAAATCAATCTTTTCCGAAGTCTCTCTAATCATATCGGGTCCAAGAAAGACCTTGTCTGTAGATTCCCACCAACATGTAGGCGAACGACACGGCCGTCCATAAAGAGCCTCGAACGGAGCCATGCCGATGCCAGATTGAAATATGTTATTATATGCAAACTCCACCAACGGAAGATGTTCCTCCCATGTACCTCCGAAATCTAAGACACACAACCTCAATAAGTTCTCTAGAATACGATTCACAACTCTCGGTCTGGTCGTCCGTCTGAGGATGATATGCGGTGCTCAAACATAACTGAGTCCCTACCCCCTCTTGCAAGCTCTTCCCAAATTCGCTAGTGAAAATAGGATTGCGGTCGCTCACTATGCTAGAAGGAACACCGTGCAAACGAACTATCTCTCGAATGTATACAGAGGCTAACCATGGAGCAGTCCTCTTTCTCTTCATGGGAATGGAATGGGTGCTCTTAGTAAGTCTGTCTGCCATGACCCAAATCCCCGTATTACCCAAAGTCTATCGTCCCTACGCAATCGACCCTTATCATCTAGGGTATACCTACTTAGGTGGCTTGATGACTCCCCTATTTTGAGCATCTCTACTAACTCCATCAACTGTGGGTCGTCACACTGTGCCTCTCCAACCTGTCACAAAAGCGTAGGTCTGACCTCATGGATGCTAGCAAACTGGGTACCAAATCAATGGATGGTCTAAAGTCAAAGGTAGAGATAAACCCTATGCTACGCCGCTCGACAAACAAACGACTCAATGTCAACTTTTTCCTACTCAAGGCATCCGCCACAACGTTAGCCTTGTCAGGGGTATATGCTATCTCAAAATCGTAGGACGCCAAGAACTCCATCCACCATAACATATCACCCTTCCCTAGAGAACACATGCCCTAAAATCCTCAATTCTTTCCTCCAAAAATGGTATTTTGGAGAACTTAGCTTTAAGTTGGTGCACTTGTAGGGTCCCTAAGCTTTCCCTAAGATGTAGTGCATGCTCTTCTCTACTTCTAGAGAAAACCAGGATATTATCCCATGCAAAATAGTCATAACTATCCATCTCCCACACAGACCCTCCTAGTCGATCTCGACATCCCCCAACTGCAAGCCCTAAAGTCCTAAACCAATATCAGACAAACACGCAAGGGATACCTCCTTCGAATTCAGACGACCTACGTGAGATGATACTAGTAAGATGGCCAACCAATTGAGCACTTGACCGACTCTGGCTGTCCTTGCCAGTCTTGCTCTAAAACCACCGCTGATTCCATAACTGGCTTTACTTAATCTAGTGAGCGCAAACGAAAACTTATTTCGCGCCTCTGGGAAAACCCCGCACTTTATCAAAGACGTCTCCATACTCACGGACCACACAAACAGACTCCCAATCATCGTTGGATGCGTCATAAGATTGTAGGCATCTAAGCATCACGGAACCCCTAGGGTCACAAGAAATATGAGGGTCTTTCCATAACGAATCAATAGTTTAATTACCCTCCTTTCACAATTTAGGATGGCACCCCGCCTGGCTAGCCAATCCACCCCTAGAATCAAACTATAGCCCGTAAAACCAATTACGAAGGCATTGCATTCAAATCCAATGCCCAAGATAGACACTCTCAAATCCCGACAAACCATTGAAGGATGAGCCGAACCACCAACAGGATTTGAGACTAGGATTGGATCCTTAACTAGACTAGTATTTAGGTGTAGTGTTTCAACTAACAAAGCAGATACTAACGAGTATGAAGCACCAGAATCAAACAAAGTTCAAACAGGATGATAAAGAAAACCAAATTTCAACCTAGACAGTCCTACCCCATCAGGTATACCAGCTGTGAGGGAATACAACTACCCTCCAGAAGATCCTGTACTTTGTCCTTGCCTCTTTGGACAATCCTATGGTGTCCTATTTCTCCAAAACAACTAGCCTTCTTCTTTATATTCTCCATTCGTGACCTCCCACCAAGATGAGGTTTCATCCTTTGTTAACCAAACAACTATTTGAACCTTCCTCCTATCGTTTATCTTAAAGATACCAACAAGCCCTTCACTTTCTTGGACTAACTTCTAGCCCGACAAACGTCTAAGTCCCTTGAAGTGGTTTTCCGTCCTTCGTACGGAAGTCCTTATTTATCTTAGAAAAAGCATCTATACGCGGAGGGGGGGGGGGAGAAACACAAAAAGAGAAAGAGGAGGAGATTCAAAATGGAGAATCGAAGGAAGGATATATGGCTCTTGGGGATTATGTTCTTAAATTAATCCTTTCTTTCAAAAATACTCTTCTACAAACATATTTTTGAAAGTATTCTTTATAAAAATGCTTTCGAAAAATAATTTTTCAAAATATCTTATCTGTTCTGGTAACCTTCAGCTCTGATAACGTGTAACAACCCACGTCCATTAATGTCACTCGCAAAGGGAATGCACTAACTTCCATGGAGCATTTTAAGTGAATATAGAAAAGAAAATCACAACAAGACAGATATAAAGCAGTACTTGAAAATTTAAAACTTTATTTATTGCAGCAGAAAGTAAATATGTTTCGTTACATCATCAAAAACCATAAACCAAAGTCAAGTACTGTAACAACCCAAAAATCTGGGCCAGTTTGAAATTTTTATTTTGGCAGTTTTAGCGAATTTTGATTATTTAAAATGAATTATTTTAAACAAAATCGACGAGAAATTTATATTGAATATATTAGAACGTATATATTTATACGCGTCGTCGTTAGAATATAAATATTTATATATAATTATAAAGAGAATTGAAAATGGCGCGGTAGTTCGATAATTCGATTTCAAACTTCAATTGAATGTACCGGGTGCAAAACAATCCGGAATTTAGTGAAACCAAAAACATTAGGATCTAATTGATGATATCTTTCTATCGAATCCGAAAAATCGAGATTTCATAGCAGGAATCAAAAGATATGTCCAGTTGAAAATTCTGAATAGTCGCTATGGAATTCAGGCCCTTAAAAATGGACATTTTGCAAACGACCTCGGATTTCGACGAAACTAGTTTTGCTGGGACCGTATCGTCAATACGAAGCTAGAAAATATTTTTATGGAATTTTTCTAGTTAGTATGTGACCCCGGTAATTTGAAATGTACGTTTAAAATTCAATATAGTGATTTAAAGGTAAATTCAACGGAAACTAATTCAAACGATCATATCAGCTTGCGATACATATCCCATTGGGTTCGGAATAGGGTTAAAACGCTAGGGACGACAGGCGGTGGGTCTCGTTTTGAGGTCGAAAATAAAAGTTGCTTTTTGAAAGTAATTAAATAATTAAATATATATATATTTTTCACATAACCCCCCCCCCCTCTTCTCGTTTTCATTCTGAAGAAAGAAAAAAAAACAAAACAAAAATCAAATCGAAGACGCGCCACCAGATCTACTCGTCGCCAATGCCGCCGCCTCGCCCTACGATCGCCGGACGTCCTCCCACCTGTTCCCCTCGTTCTCCGCTCCCTCCTCCCCTCTCGCACCTCTCCATCCCGCTGGATTCGAAGGCCACCGCCCAACCTCATCGCCACCTACCTCCACCTCATCGCCGCCTCGACCGGACTCCCATCGCCAACGCCGCCTTCCGCCCCCCCTTCTCCTCCCCTTCCTCTTCTTTGACCTCGACGCGCCGCAACCCCCTAGTCTTCACTGACGAACTGCAGAAACCCCCCCTCAGTAAGTAATTCTTTTTATTTTATTATTTTATTTTTATTTTGTAAAAACAGAATTTAAAAACTGATTTATTTTTAATTAGGTTTAAAACTGATTTTGTTTAAAAGAATTTAAAATTGATTTTTAATGATTTAAAAACTGAATTTTGTAATGGTTAAAAACTAGATTTTTAATTATGAACATCAAAAATGAAAATATACATGAGTTTTATATAGGTGTAGTTTAATAAAAATATGGCTTTATATATATACAGTAGCGTATATATAAAGATACGATTTTTATTGTTGAGATGGCAGAATATAATCATTTTTGTATGAAATGGTTTAAAGGAAAAATGCGGTTTTAAATATATAAAGATTCGATTTTTATAAAGAAAAGTATTAAAAATATAATCTTTACTATATAAAAATATTAAAAATATGATTTTTATATTTTTAAAGTATTAAAAATATAATCTTTATAGGATAGAGAATATAAAAATATCATCTTTGTATATGTAGCGAGATAAAAACCTGATTTTTATTTTATATACGACGAAATAAAGTGTTGATTTTTATAAAGGCGAAAACTTTATTTTTTTAGAAAAGGCAAAATCTTTATATGGAAAATAGCGTGATAAAAATATAATTTTTATCTATATAACATAGTAATAAAAATTCGATTTTTATATATTGAATAGCGAAGTAAAGATTCGATTTTTATATATGGAATAACATAGTAAAGATTCAATTTTTATATAAAGTATAACGAAATGAAAATTCTATTTTTACAATATGAAGTTAGCAATAAAAATATGATTTTTATATAATAGAAAATAAAAAAAAATATGATTTTTATCTATACAGTGTACGGGCAATGAAGATGACGAAGATGCGATAGCAATGAAGGTTTCTATCAATGAAGTGCCGTTGAGCTTGGATAGCTATTGGTGAGAATTTCTCACTCTTCAATTTATTTTCTAGTTATATATATATACTAGGATGCAGACGGTGCTTATTAGCACCCGACACAATCGTCCACAGACCATGGACTTGTTTGTTTGGCTGTTTTGGTGATTGATTGCGATATTGGTTTGAATGTGGTTTGTGGTGTGAAAAATCAAATCGATAAATTGGTTAGGATTAGACGTGCGCCGTTATAAGGCGAAGGAGTAAGGCTAGGTTAGACTCTTACTCCAAATTTTGTGGTTTGCATAACGAAAGTGATTTGATTGATATGGGTATGGCGGTGGCCATTATTAGGCCGGGGACAAGGCTAGGCTTTATCCCGTTTCTAGCATAGCGCCGTTATGCCGCCGAAATTTTTCTAAAATATGTTAGAAATACAAAAATATCATTTTTATTAGAAATGAATAAAATAACATATTCATTTACAAATCAAAAGGATTTGTTGATGTTCACCCATTTGACTGATATTGATTGGAACGATAAATTTTACACATCGCCCAACTGCACAAATAAAATCTTTGTTTGATTGTTTGAAAACCCCACACGGGTGTTGGGATGAAATTTGAAGTTCACTCATCCTGATTGATTAAATATGTCGATCGATTGATTGACAGGCTGTTATAAGCGTTAGATATCTATATTTGATGCTTATACAGTGTAGTGCACTTTGGTTGATGGTTGATTATTTTTCAATACTATTATACATGTGTTGTATGAAAATCCATATAATTAACTTTATATGGTAATTGATTGGGCCTCACTCCAATTTGAAAAATAAAGAATATTATAAAATAAAAGTTCATGTGTTGACAGTACTCATCTATTGAGATTGGTCATGTGTTGAACGAAATATTTTAGTAATAAAATTTACATCTTTATCAATATAAAATAAAGGTTCATGTGTTGACAGTACTCATCCATTGAGATTGGTCATGTGTTGAACGAAATATTTTGATAATAACAACTATTTTGAAAACAGAAATTTATGAAGCTGTGTTGATTAGATTAACGCCATTTTGACGTAAACGATATTTATGTCGAATTGAATTGAAAACGATTTCGAAATGAATTGAATATATAACGATTTCGAAATGAATTGAATTGAAAACGATTTCGAAATGTATTGAATTGAAAGCGAATTGAAATGAATTCAAATTGAATTGAAATTTGAATTGAATAGAAATGAATTTTAAAACGAATTTATAAAGAAGAATTCAATTTTGATTTGAATTGAAAAGAAAGTTGAAATAGCTTTTGAAACGATTTTAAAACTATTTATATAATTCATTTTAAATAGAAATCGACGCAATATATATTATATATATATTATATATATAATATAATGGCCTGAATAGAACGCGCCGCGCCGCAGCAGTTCGTGAATTTCGACCATTTATTTCAAACGGACATTACGGGAGATCCGACCGTCGGATTCTCCTAAAACCGGAACCGTTGGGTTCGTATTGAAAAGAGCTTTCTAATGAATATTAGAAATTTGAAATCTAACGGTTGGATTTGGAGATACGTCCCAATCAAATTCGGAAAAGGTCGCTGTAAGTGCAGTTCGATGGCCATTGATGGAAATCGACTGTACGGGCCTTGATAAAATTATTAAAAATAGTAATAATTTGTGTAAAATCATAAGAAATGATTTAGAAAGAATTGGGATGAAAAACTCCATGTTTGAAAAGATAAAAATAGATTTTTATCGAAATGAACTAGTTTTGAACTAGAATTATAATTCTATTTATTTTTAAATAAATAAATTGAATTTGAAAAGGGTTTTAAAAATAACCAGAATATCCAATGATTGCATTGGAGTGGATTTGAATCGAAATTGTCTTCGGAATATTTCGATGTTGGAATTCGTGATTATACAGGTGTTGTTACGGAAATTTGAAAGATATATATTTATATCGTTATTTCCAATATGACATCTGTTAGTCGTAGAATTCGATATTGAATATAAGCCGATATATTTTCTATTCAGAGCCTTGTATTGAATATCGAATGTGATTTGGGTTTGTCGTGAATGGTGTCTTCACTAACACTGTTCTTGAACCCAGTTGAGGAAAGATTAAATCTTTTTATTTAGATTTAATGAAGTGTACCAATTCAATAATATTGAATTGATATTGATTCTTGGGTTTATCGTGAATAGTGTTTTTAAATAACACTCGTTCTTTAACCCGATAATTAATGAATGTGATTTTGGGTTTATCATGAACCGTGTTTTAAATGACACTGATTCTTTAACCCAGTCGAAGATTAAAACTAAGTGGAGTTTTAATGAATCTTTAATTAGATTGAAGTGATCGAAAATGGAGTATCACCAGTTTTGCTCCAGGCGATAGTTAAATCTTTAATTAGATTTGAACGTGAAATGGTAATTGAATTTACCAATAACACTGTGGTGTTAGATATGAAGTATTACCAGTTTTACTTCATGGGATAAATAGGTTGGGATGGGGAAATTAAAATAAATGATTACTTCGGTAAGGTTCGCTAATCCCGACTAGTTTGAATTGAGATTCAAAAATAGAATAAAGAATAAATTCAAAGAATTTATCTTGGATAAAATTAATGGGAACCTTTCCCTATGAACGTGAAATTTAGAAACTAACTGTCGGTTAGCCAAGCAGAATGGTTTTCTGGATATTGATCTGATGTTGGTTTCGGCCTTCGGGGTTAATATTTGGGGAATTATTCTCTTGATTAATTTACGGTTAGTGACTAATGAATTGGAACGAGGCGTATGTTGTGTTTATGTAACACTTATTTAAAATATACGCGAGTTATTCGGAAAGACCGGGTTTATCCCATTCTGAATAACTGATACGACGATAAGTCGAAGATGAAGACGGTGGTCGAAGACCGGAAGTCTTCACGTCGTTTGGGTGATAACTGATGATCTTGATTGGGCTGTACACCCAAGAAGATGGAAACAGTTAGTGATCGTCCAGACGTACTTGGAGATCGATGGATATGCGGGGTACTAGGTGCCTCCGGTTTCGTTCAGACCCAGAACGGACTTGTAAATGGACTGTGTGTCTGACATTGGATTTTAGTCTGTGTGTTTGATTTTTATTAAATATATATCTGTTTGGCGGCGGAGAATTTATTCTCTTGCTTAACGCCCTTCTCTGAGACGTACGAGCTCAGGGGTTATATATTGATGGATATCAAACGCATGGAGTGAATTGCCTGTGTGGCATGCCTAAGTGGCAATTGATCGAGGCTTCTGTTGAAAAGCAAAGTCTTGTGGTGACGATCGAAGCACGGCCTTTGTGGCGTAGCTTTGTGTAACGTTTACTTCGCGTGTTTCACACCCGGTATGAACCAAAAACGGGAGAAGGACCTCAGGGAGGACTTGCGTTTCTTTCTAGCTAAAAGTGGCGTCAGTGGTTTTACACGCCCTGACGAGTTTGACTTATGTGGTTGTTGCTGTTGCGAGGCGCCTCGGTTTGATCGGACGATCCGGGTCCGATGGAGTCATTCGTTGGCTCGTTTGCGCCCCAAAGGGCGGGGAGACGTATTGTTCAGGCATAATAATCCACATCGGTGGACCGGCCCTGTCGCTCCAAGGGGCAGTTGCGGCTGTTCCGGAGACATGGTAGGCTAGATTGTCTCGAATCGGTTGAGGACTATCTTTTGCCTCGGTTCATAGACGGAAATCCAATTTCCAAATACGTGACTTTGCGGTCTTAGTTGTAATCCTATATATGGCGACATAGTGGGATGGGGCGCTCATGCCGCCTATGATTGATACTTATGATTTGAAGTTGTTTTATGCACTATGCACTGACTATAGTATCAAATGATTTGTTTAAAACGTATCAAGCATTCTTTGGCTGTTATAAGGGAAAACCCTATCCCCCGGCTTGCGTTGCATTGTGTGATAGGACCTGGGTCTTATAACAGCTTCATTCTTCTTTATTTAGCATTGCGCTGTTGTTTTATGCACTGGTATTCTTGGGAGGAAACCCGTTCCGTGTTATGCGGCGTGGTCCCTTGATTTACTTAACTTTGAAAATAAAGATTAATAACTGTTTTAGTTCTCACACCAGTCACATGACTGACCTGGTGTTTATTGTTTTAACCTAAACTCTGGGTGCCCCTATTTTGACACGGGCAACTAGTAGTTTTGGTTTTGCAGATTTATATTCACAGGATCCTGGTTTACAGCTGGAACGATATCCGGAAAGCTTTGTATCCGTATTTCTCTTCTAGTTGTTTATTGTATTATTTTCCGCTGCTATGTATTTAAATGTAATTTAAATCTCTGATATTATTGTGTAATATTCATTTATACTCTGCATATTCTTGTAATCTGGTGCATTGTTGTAATATACAATGAAAAGTTCTTTTATATGCGTACTGTTGTGGTTTGTTCTCGAACTATCCGACACTTTCCTTTACGGGGAAGTTACGGGTTTTCACAGTTGGTATCAGAGCTTTGGTTTACAAAGCAGACAACAAGGCACATTAGAACCATACGAAAGAATTCGTCAGATATTGGATTAGTAACATCCAATGGGAATGACTCGTTAGAGATGGGGTCAGTAGTATCCTAGAACGAGTGTGAAGAGTATATTTTTAAAATGAAAACAAACTTTTGTTTTGAAAATTTAAATCAATTATTCGTATTTGATTATCTATTTATATTGATGTGGACAATCCAGTATATCTAGATTTTGCGTATACGTCTGATCCGCGTGTATTCGAAATTTTAATATATTGGATAGATATAGCATCACACTCTAGTCGCCCGAAGATGGTACTGATGATTGTCATGACATCATCAGTATTTATGTTTGTGTCTCGAAGGTGTGATTTTCTATATATTTCCATTAGGCTGGTGTGAGAACCAAAACTAATATAGTTAGAATACATTGTTGTGATTTGGCATCAAAAACATGATTTTTGTATATATATCAAATTATGAATTTGAGACTCTAATTCACTAATTGATTGATGTTTGTGTTGTTTGTTCATTAATTTTCTAATTTTGAACCATTAGGCCTAATTGAACCAAATATTGGATTATATTGAAAATGGGTTGCATTTGCTTGCATATACATATATATCATTGAACAGGTCATACCAAGGAGGCTAGAGCTGAGAATAAAATTTGTTTGCCCGACAAATAGGTACATGTTTACTACATAATTTACTGTTTTGTTTGGGTGATGATGATTTTATGAGCCTATTGGCTGGCCGCTTGGCTTTTTCTTTTTCTTTTTGAGATCTGAAGGACCGGGGAAGCTATTTGAAATTCCCCGATGCTCCCGGTGCAGGGGAGGTTATGGCGAAATTTTTCGAAAATTTAGGGTGTTAGCCAAATTTTTGAAATTTTGAAAATTCTCAGAAACTTAAAAGTTGGAGAATGGAAGCCAGATCGAATGTAGAGCTGAATAATCAAACCTCTTTCGACTTAGTTCCTTTTCGGGGACGAAAAGTTTTAAGTGGGGGAGATTGTAACAACCCGAAAATCTGGGCCAGTTTGAAATTTTTATTTTGGCAGTTTTAGGGATTTTTGATTATTTAAAATGAATTATTTTAAATAAAATCGACGAGAAATTTATATTGAATATATTAGAACGTATATATTTATACGCGTCGTCGTTAGAATATAAATATTTATATATAATTATAAAGAGAATTGAAAATGGCGCGGTAGTTCGATAATTCGATTTCAAACTTCAATTGAATGTACCGGGTGCAAAACAATCCGGAATTTAGTGAAACCAAAAACATTAGGATCTAATTGATGATATCTTTCTATCGAATCCGAAAAATCGAGATTTCATAGCGGGAATCAAAAGATATGTCCAGTTGAAAATTCTGAATAGTCGCTATGGAATTCAGGCCCTTAAAAATGGAAATTTTGCAAACGACCTCGGATTTCGACGAAACTAGTTTTGTTGGGACCGTATCGTCAATACGAAGCTAGAAAATATTTTTATGGAATTTTTCTAGTTAGTATGTGACCCCGGTAATTTGAAATGTACGTTTAAAATTCAATATAGTGATTTAAAGGTAAATTCAACGGAAACTAATTCAAACGATCATATCAGCTTGCGATACATATCCCATTGGGTTCGGAATAGGGTTAAAACGCTGGGGACGACAGGCGGTGGGTCTCGTTTTGAGGTCGAAAATAAAAGTTGCTTTTTGAAAGTAATTAAATAATTAAATATATATATATATTTCACATAACCCCCCCTCTTCTCGTTTTCATTCTGAAGAAAGAAAAAAAAACAAAACAAAAATCAAATCGAAGACGCGCCACCAGATCTGCTCGTCGCCGCCGCCTCGCCCTACGATCGCCGGACATCCTCCCACCTGTTCCCCTCGTTCTCCGCTCCCTCCTCCCCTCTCGCACCTCTCCATCCCGCTGGATTCGAAGGCCACCGCCCAACCTCATCGCCACCTACCTCCACCCCATCGCCGCCTCGACCGGACTCCCATCGCCAACGCCGCCTTCCGCCCCCCCTTCTCCTCCCCTTCCTCTTCTTTGACCTCGACGCGCCGCAACCCCCTAGTCTTCACCGACGAACTGCAGAAACCCCCCCTCAGTAAGTAATTCTTTTTATTTTATTATTTTATTTTTATTTTATAAAAACAGAATTTAAAAACTGATTTATTTTTAATTAGGTTTAAAACTGATTTTGTTTAAAAGAATTTAAAATTGATTTTTAATGATTTAAAAACTGAATTTTTGTAATGGTTAAAAACTAGATTTTTAATTATGAACATCGAAAATGAAAATATACATGAGTTTTATATAGGTGTAGTTTAATAAAAATATGGCTTTTTATATATACAGTAGCGTATATATAAAGATACGATTTTTATTGTTGAGATGGCAGAATATAATCATTTTTGTATGAAATGGTTTAAAGGAAAAATGCGGTTTTAAATATATAAAGATTCGATTTTTATAAAGAAAAGTATTAAAAATATAATCTTTACTACATAAAAATATTAAAAATATGATTTTTATATTTTTAAAGTATTAAAAATATAATCTTTATAGGATAGAGAATATAAAAATATCATCTTTGTATATGTAGCGAGATAAAAACCTGATTTTTATTTTATATACGTCGAAATAAAGTGTTGATTTTTATAAAGGCGAAAACTTTATTTTTTTAGAAAAGGAGAAATCTTTATATGGAAAATAGCGTGATAAAAATATAATTTTTATCTATATAACATAGTAATAAAAATTCGATTTTTATATATTGAATAGCGAAGTAAAGATTCGATTTTTATATATGGAATAACATAGTAAAGATTCAATTTTTATATAAAGTATAACGAAATGAAAATTCTATTTTTACAATATGAAGTTAGCAATAAAAATATGATTTTTATATAATAGAAAATATAAAAAAATATGATTTTTATCTATACAGTGTACGGGCAACGAAGATGACGAAGATGCGATAGCAATGAAGGTTTCTATCAATGAAGTGCCGTGGAGCTAGGATAGCTATTGGTGAGAATTTCTCACTCTTCAATTTATTTTCTAGTTATATATATATATACTAGGATGCAGACGGTGCTTAGTAGCACCCGACACAATCGTCCACAGACCATGGACTTGTTTGTTTGGCTGTTTTGGTGATTGATTGCGATATTGGTTTGAATGTGGTTTGTGGTGTGAAAAATCAAATCGATAAATTGGTTAGGATTAGACGTGCGCCGTTATAAGGCGAAGGAGTAAGGCTAGGTTAGACTCTTACTCCAAATTTTTTGGTTTGCATAACGAAAGTGATTTGATTGATATGGGTATGGCGGTGGCCATTATTAGACCGGGGACAAGGCTAGGCCTTATCCCGTTTCTAGCATAGCGCCGTTATGCCGCCGAAATTTTTCTAAAATATGTTAGAAATACAAAAATATCATTTTTATTAGAAACGAATAAAATAACATATTCATTTACAAATCAAAAGGATTTGTTGATGTACACCCATTTGACTGATATTGATTGGAACGATAAATTTTACACATCGCCCAACTGCACAAATAAAATCTTTGTTTGATTGTTTGAAAACCCCACATGGGTGTTGGGATGAAATTTGAAGTTCACTCATCCTGATTGATTAAATATGTCGATCGATTGATTGACAGGCTGTTATAAGCGTTAGATATCTATATTTGATGCTTATACAGTGTAGTGCACTTTGGTTGATGGTTGATTATTTTTCAATACTATTATACATGTGTTGTATGAAAATCCATATAATTAACTTTATATGGTAATTGATTGGGCCTCATTCCAATTTGAAAAATAAAGAATATTATAAAATAAAAGTTCATGTGTTGACAGTACTCATCTATTGAGATTGGTCATGTGTTGAACGAAATATTTTAGTAATAAAATTTACATCTTTATCAATATAAAATAAAGGTTCATGTGTTGACAGTACTCATCCATTGAGATTGGTCATGTGTTGAACGAAATATTTTGATAATAACAACTATTTTGAAAACAGAAATTTATGAAGCCGTGTTGATTAGATTAACGCCATTTTGACGTGAACGATATTTATGTCGAATTGAATTGAAAACGATTTCGAAATGAATTGAATATATAACGATTTCGAAATGAATTGAATTGAAAACGATTTCGAAATGTATTGAATTGAAAGCGAATTGAAATGAATTCAAATTGAATTGAAATTGTAATTGAATAGAAATGAATTTTAAAACGAATTTATAAAGAAGAATTCAATTTTGATTTGAATTGAAAAGAAAGTTGAAATAGCTTTTGAAACGATTTTAAAACTATTTATATAATTCGTTTTAAATAGAAATCGACGAAATATATATTATATATATAATATAATGGCCTGAATAGAACGCGCCGCGCCGCGGCAGTTCGTGAATTTCGACCATTTATTTCAAACGGACATTACGGGAGATCCGACCGTCGGATTCTCCTAAAACCGGAACCGTTGGGTTCGTATCGAAAAGAGCTTTCTAATGAAGATTAGAAAGTTGAAATCTAACGGCTGGATTTGGAGATACGTCCAAATCAAATTCGGCAAAGGTCGCTGTAAGTGCAGTTCGATGGCCATTGATGGAAATCGACTGTACGGGCCTTGATAAAATTATTAAAAATAGTAATAATTTGTGTAAAATCATAAGAAATGATTTAGAAAGAATTGGGATGAAAAACTCCATGTTTGAAAAGATAAAAATAGATTTTTATCGAAATGAACTAGTTTTGAACTAGAATTATAATTCTATTTATTTTTAAATAAATAAATTGAATTTGAAAAGGGTTTTAAAAATAACCAGAATATCCAATGATTGCATTGGAGTGGATTTGAATTGAAATTGTCTTCGGAATATTTCGATGTTGGAATTCGTGATTATACAGGTGTTGTTACGGAAATTAGAAAGATATATATTTATATCGTTATTTCCAATACGACATATGTTAGTCGTAGAATTCGATATTGAATATAAGCCGATATATTTTCTATTCAGAGCCTTGTATTGAATATCGAATGTGATTTGGGTTTGTCGTGAATGGTGTCTTCACTAACACTGTTCTTGAACCCAGTTGAGGAAAGATTAAATCTTTTTATTTAGATTTAATGAAGTGTACCAATTCAATAATATTGAATTGATATTGATTCTTGGGTTTATCGTGAACAGTGTTTTTAAATAACACTCGTTCTTTAACCCGATAATTAATGAATGTGATTTTGGGTTTATCGTGAACCGTGTTTTAAATGACACTGATTCTTTAACCCAGTCGAAGATTAAAACTAAGTGGAGTTTTAATGAATCTTTAATTATATTGATGTGATCGAAAATGGAGTATCACCAGTTTTGCTCCAGGTGATAGTTAAATCTTTAATTAGATTTGAACGTGAAATGGTAATTGAATTTACCGATAACACTGTGGTGTTAGATATGAAGTATTACCAGTTTTACTTCATGGGATAAATAGGTTGGGATGGGGAAATTAAAATAAACGATTACTTCGGTAAGGTTCGCTAATCCCGACTAGTTTGAATTGAGATTCAAAAATAGAATAAAGAATAAATTCAAAGAATTTATCTTGGATAAAATTAATAGGAACCTTTCCCTATGAACGTGAAATTTAGAAACTAACTGTCGGTTAGCCAAGCAGAATGGTTTTCTGGATATTGATCTGATGTTGGTTTCGGCCTTCGGGGTTAATATTTGGGGAATTATTCTCTTGATTAATTTACGGTTACTGACTAATGAATTGGAACGAGGCGTATGTTGTGTTTATGTAACACTTATTTAAAATATATGCGAGTTATTCGGAAAGACCGGGTTTATCCCATTCTGAATAACTGATACGACGATAAGTCGAAGATGAAGACGGTGGTCGAACACCGGAAGTCTTCACGTCGTTTGGGTGATAACTGATGATCTTGATTGGGCTGTACACCCAAGAAGATGGTAACAGTTAGTGATCGTCCAGACGTACTTGGAGATCGATGGATATGCGGGGTACTAGGTGCCTCCGGTTTCGTTCAGACCCAGAACGGACTTGTAAATGGACTGTGTGTCTGACATTGGATTTTAGTCTGTGTGTTTGATTTCTATTAAATATATATCTGTTTGGCGGCGGAGAATTTATTCTCTTGCTTAACGCCCTTCTCTGAGACGTACGAGCTCAGGGGTTATATATTGATGGATATCAAACGCATGGAGTGAATTGCCTGTGTGGCATGCCTAAGTGGCAATTGATCGAGGCTTCTGTTGAAAAGCAAAGTCTTGTGGTGACGATCGAAGCACGGCCTTTGTGGCGTAGCTTTGTGTAACGTTTACTTCGCGTGTTTCACACCCGGTATGAACCAAAAACGGGAGAAGGACCTCAGGGAGGACTTGCGTTTCTTTCTAGCTAAAAGTGGCGTCAGTGGTTTTACACGCCCTGACGAGTTTGACTTATGTGGTTGTTGCTGTTGCGAGGCGCCTCGGTTTGATCGGACGATCCGGGTCCGATGGAGTCATTCGTTGGCTCGTTTGCGCCCCAAAGGGCGGGGAGACGTATTGTTCAGGCATAATAATCCACATCGGTGGACCGGCCCTGTCGCTCCAAGGGGCAGTTGCGGCTGTTCCGGAGACATGGTAGGCTAGATTGTCTCGAATCGGTTGAGGACTATCTTTTGCCTCGGTTCATAGACGGAAATCCAATTTCCAAATACGTGACTTTGCGGTCTTAGTTGTAATCCTATATATGGCGACATAGTGGGATGGGGCGCTCATGCCGCCTATGATTGATACTTATGATTTGAAGTTGTTTTATGCACTATGCACTGACTATAGTATCAAATGATTTGTTTAAAACGTATCAAGCATTCTTTGGCTGTTATAAGGGAAAACCCTATCCCCCGGCTTGCGTTGCATTGTGTGATAGGACCTGGGTCTTATAACAGCTTCATTCTTCTTTATTTAGCATTGCGCTGTTGTTTTATGCACTGGTATTCTTGGGAGGAAACCCGTTCCGTGTTATGCGGCGTGGTCCCTTGATTTACCTAACTTTGAAAATAAAGATTAATAACTGTTTTAGTTCTCACACCAGTCACATGACTGACCTGGTGTTTATTGTTTTAACCTAAACTCTGGGTGCCCCTATTTTGACACGGGCAGCTAGTAGTTTTGGTTTTGCAGATTTATATTCACAGGATCCTGGTTTACAGCTGGAACGATATCCGGAAAGCTTTGTATCCGTATATCTCTTCTAGTTGTTTATTGTATTATTTTCCGCTGCTATGTATTTAAATGTAATTTAAATCTCTGTTATTATTGTGTAATATTCATTTATACTCTGCATATTCTTGTAATCTGGTGCATTGTTGTAATATACAATGAAAAGTTCTTTTATATGCGTACTGTTGTGGTTTGTTCTCGAACTATCCGACACTTTCCTTTACGGGGAAGTTACGGGTTTTCACAAGTACATAATATCCATCTTGATAAAACAAACTACATAATCCCACTACTACAAATAGCCATAAAGAAAATGATAGGCTGAACTTTACTTCGGCAATCCAAATCCAAGTGCTCCCAAAGAGATCCCAATCAAGCTCCACTTGTACTAGTCCCACCCTTAGAACCTTGGGGGGGGGGGGAAGGAAGAAAAGAGGTGGAAACAAAGGGATTTGGACATAAAGTCTGGCGAGTGCAATAACTCTAACAACATAATTATTAAAGCAATATGATAATATATAAGCTGGAGAATAAGGTAACGACTGTGTGAACCACATGGGTATGGCAAGGCAATCAAGAGAAACAGAGATAACGTAAATGGCGCTCCCTAGTCAATATAGGATAATTACTATACTCTACCATACTGTACTGTACTAACACTAACTGCACCCCTACTAGTCACTCTAGAAATTTGATCCCTTTTGGCTAAATAGAATGATGATAGCTTCGGGTACTACTAGATGTACCCACTATCCTCCATGTTTGGATGTATGTCTCTAGTTGCTATAATAGGTACTCAGCGTGTACATATCCCCACTAGATGTACCCCTTCAAAAAGTAATAATGGTAATTCCACGTGCTCCTAGCTGACGTCATAGGTGTCGCCTGCTCCTATCTCCACTAGGTGTACCCCCATAGTAATTATTAATAATAGTGGTAGCTTCGTGTACCCCTAGCTGACAACATAGATGTCGTCTGCTCCTATCTCCACTAGCTGTACCCACTGCCCGGCCCCATTCGATCGGCTCCCTAACTCGTAGATACCCGTGCTGGCACCACAGTGGGGTGTATCACTCCCCAAAGTGGCAATCCAATACCACCAATGATGCATGGATTATAACTACACGACGCAACAACGTCTTACCTACCAGCCCGGGTCCACACACATATATGAACCTGATGGACTTGCGTTGCCACCGCTAACCCGGTTTGGCCTCTTACAGTCAAGCCCAGTATGCGTGTCCCGTCCTCGACTTGGGTCGAGCCCACAAAGATACGAATGGGTTACTGGTTGAAACGGGCCCCCATTACTTGACACAAGCTATCCACCTATGCTTGGTCCCCTCTAATATATCCCACTTAACCCCTTTCATGTCCACTTACATGTTTTAAATTTGGTTAAGGGTTGCCATTAGTAATTCCACATGCCACCCAAGGCACCCACTTAACCCTAATGTCCCACTTACATGTTTTACCTTGGTTAAGTGTTACCAATTGTAGTTCCTCATGCCACCCAAGGCACCCACTAGATTCCAAATTCCACCCAAGGCACCCACTTAACCCCCTCAAGTCCCATTACATGTTTATCTGTTTAAGTGTTTCTTAATTCATTAAGACCGTAACCTCATAAAGACCTCTCACATTAGAATGACATTTGTGGCAGCTGGATTTGACGAGCAGGTCCGGGCAGTCTTGCACCATAAATGAGCCTAACCTCGTGTCTTTACAACTATTACGTATTTAATTTGTGCCTAAGACCTCTCACATTAGACTGGCATTTGTGGCAGCTGGATTTGCCGGGTGGGTCCGTGCAGTCTTACAACACAAACGAGCCTAACCTCGTGTCTTAGACGATTAATTACACCTAATTAATCATTCCCTCAATTTAAATTACTTTCCCTATTAAAATTAACAATCAATTCCAAATTTAACGATGTCCATAATTGACTCAATTATGTCCATCCATTTATGGTATGTAAAATCATACCAATTTCATCACTAATTAATTTTATTCCTTAAAATTAATTACATGCCTTTTTAGGCCATTACATGCCAAATTCACAATATGTGTGTATCCACTATTATCCCCCATCGTACCCCCGTCATTCATTCGCTTAACATGATATATACATATTAGACTAGCAAATAGTCTAATACTTAAAAAAAGGAATAAACGTCATAAAGTCACATACACACAATAATAGATCTAATTTGCATCTAACTTGCAATTAAGAATTACAACATACTTGCATAGTCTTTGTATTGTCTAGGATCCAAAAATCATAGACCTAAAAGGTGCGAACTTGCATGTATGAACATAGCTTTACACCCAACTAGCCTAGGTAATTATCACAAACTTACATAAACTTTGTATGTCGTCAACCTAAACATAAAGGTGTCATCTTGCATAACTATGGATCCAATAAAAGGTGTTAACCTGAGTAAACTATGGATCCACATAAAGGTGTAAACTTGCATAACTATGCATGTCATAGTTTCAACATAAAAATGTCAACTTGAATATGGATCAAAACTTTAAAGGGGTGAAAATGTATATATGTGAATACAACTATCACTTAAACTTGCATATGAACATAATACTTATACGAACTAGCATATGTTCCACATCCATATTCGCATAAAAACTGATGTTACAAACCTAGGTGATTGGATTATAAAAAGGGATTCATTGACACAAGTTAGCATCATGAATTACTAGCATATATTTTAGATCCAAACTTTCATATCATCATATAACTCGCCTACAACTTGCGTGATCCTATTAACTTGCATAGCATCATATGTACAACTTGCATAATCATATTAACTTGCATAACATCATATATGAAACTTGCATAATCATATTAACTAGCATAACATCATATGTGAAACTTGCATAACATCATACATGAAAATTGCATAACATCATATATAAAACTTGCATAACATCATACAATATGAATCAAGTTAACATACATGATTAAACATATGAATTAGATTCACAACCACAACTTATAATCCAATGTATATCACATCATAATTGATTTAGCAATTATTTTGTTAAAGTGATCGAACTCACAACTCAAAAGCGGTCTTGAGTTCTGAAATCTGATTTCTAGAGTTGTTTTAGCACTCCTTTGAAGAAGATTCGTTGTTACTGTTGAATAGAACTGATTTGGTTTGCTGTTCTTCCTCTTTAATTTGTGGTGGCTACTCTAGGGTTCCAGACGACAGCATGACGGCCATAGTTTCAGTTTTAATTCCGATTTAGGGTTTGAGTCTATGGGTCTTTTTATAGAGTTTTGAATTAATTTAAGCCGTCGGATGATCTTAGGGTTAATCGAAACCACTCAGTCAAGATAGGGTGACAAGTCGTCCCTAATGACTCTGCAAGGAGTCAGAGAGGACTCAGCAATGAGTCAGAACATGGGTCAGACTGAACCAGAAGGCTGTGCAGGTTTTCTCTCGGCCTGGGCGCACTGGGTAAGTGCGCCAACGTAAATTTGTACTGGTGCACTTCCCAAGTGCGCCAGTGCAATATTTTTTCTCTCTTGTTTTGCCACCAATCTTCGTTTGTCTATAACTCCTTCATCCGGTACCCGTTTCCCGCAAACTCTGACTCTATTTCAACCAGAATTCCGAGACGAACACAATAGCGCAACCCCATTCCCTTAATTCTCACGTCTAAGATTAATTATTCTTTATTTTAGTTAATTCGATTATTTAAAAATCCGGGGTGTTACAAATTGATACTGCTATTTTAGTGCACCATGTACCATTAGGAGCAGATGCATGGAAGGTTTGGATTGTTATGGTAGTGGATCCACAAGCTATTCTATACAGGCATACTTCAGATATCTACTCCCTTATGTGATAAGCTTCTACCTACATAATTGATGGACACATACGCCTATTGGGAACTACCAATGGTGCAATCAACAATATATAGTAATGTTATAATAACTTTCCTTATGTGATTGCACAATAAGATGGGTATGTCTGGATGGAAGGTAATAAAGATCATTCTACTAGTTGCACTATACTGCACAAATAGAAAAATCTCAGCTGGTCAAATTTCCTTGGTTTTGATAAATTTGAAATTATAAAGAGTCTAAAAGGTTGAAATTTCATACATGGAATGTGTATAAGAATGCTTTGCACACCCTGCCTAATCTTGCCAGCAAAGGCATCAATGTCTCAGTGAATTGTATATTTTGCAGGTTTGCACAACAAGAAACTCATAATTTGTTCTTTTAGATTCTCCTACACGATCTATATCTCGAGGAAGATGAGGCTAGGCAGTTTTGATGATCCCCTTATAGATAACAAGGAAGAGTGGATGAACATATATAAATAGAAGGTGGAAGCGAAATTAAACATACGGGCTACTGACAATGCTTAAGGCTAGGGTCAAATAATCTCGTTTGATAGAAACCAATGCATATTTTGCAAGAAGAAGAGAAAAAGAATACAGGTCTATTATGTTATTTGTGTTAACATATATAGAGAAATTAAGTTGTCTACCTATTCTTTTGATGCGGTTGCCAGAGATAGATGGGCATGACTTTCCTCCCCTCTTCTTTTATTTTTATGTATTTCTTCTTTCCTTTATATATTTATATTGTTAGACTCTCTTATTAAATAAATAAAATGGTAAAGGCATTTAACCCCGCTGGTTTTTCCAAAAATAAAAATACATGAGTACAGTGTTGAGAAATGTAAACGTTGCTTGAACACTTAGAACGATGTGTGGTGAAAGCAAAGAAAACACACTTATATTCACATGTCAAAATTATAACATTTTACCAATGACAGGAGGTCCATGAAACAACATCGTGCCCCTAATAAGTGAGGGTCGTGCTCACATATTTTATCGGCCTACGAAACCAAAACATATCTATAATAATCAATTGGAATAATCGCCTTTCTTCTTCTACTCCTTCTTAGCCTCGGCTTTTGGCAGCTCATCTTTCTTTCAGTTCCTTTTCGACTCCTCGCTCCCTCCTGATTATTTCTCTTTCAGCGAAGTAGGAGTGGGTCAAGGCCTGAACTCATACCCACTGGTTATAGTTTCGTGGAGGACCCATGTCTTCTCCTCTTCACCCAGGATATCGATGTTTTCAGTTTCGAGGAGGATTGCCTCCAGTGGAGGAGAGAAAGCTTCAACGATATACCTCGAAATTTGTATCTTCTTGACTTCTTCCTTATCTTTCCTGGCCTCCTCGTCGACTTTCTTCGTTGTTGGCTGACCCGCCTTATGCTTTGCCTCCTCGTGGGCCTTCAGCCTCTTTAACTACACCTCGGTCTTCTTTTTTGATGACTGGCTCCCCACCTTTTTATGGGCCTCTTCCTCAGCCTTAACCCTCTCCTCCTCCTAAGAGCTTGGCCTCCTCATCCACTTTCCTCTTTGTCTCAAGCTCCTTTGAATTCATCAGCTGTTGAGTTTTCTGTTCTTCGAACAGATCATGCATGGACTACCAAACTGTCCACTTATGCCCCATCACTGTGACATCTACACCCTGTTGGTCCTTTCCCCCATCAAGCACTTTTGCAAAGTTATCTAATATAAACTCTCCCATCTCTAAGTGAAAATCTTCGAGTCGCATGAACTCTCCCACCATTTACATTTTGTAAGCATCCACATCCGTCCCCGTCCCCAGTATTGCTTCTGCTTGTAAGGTACTTGCACGACAAGGAGAAAAGAAAGTTAGATTACTTCCATTTTGTAGTATCATACTTTCAAGTATCGAAGAGAAAGTTGGTATACCTTTCGGCATTTGTTGTGTGGCTTCCATTGACATCTACCCTTCGATAATTGATGGAAGAAAAATTGGAGCTGATGCGGAAGGTCCACCAACATAAGTGCAAAGAATGGCTTGATGCTATTGGAGAACGGCTTCATGATCCACTATGATGCTTTCAGTTACAAGTATTTTCCTCTTCTCAGCAACACGTCTTTTCGCATCTTCCACTTTGACCTCTTCTCCATGAAATTTCCTCTGTTCTACCAACACCCGACGCTCATCCTCCATCAGATATTAGTCAATAAGTTGTGCCTCATCCACTGACACTACTTCTTGGGTAGTAGCTCCATCCTCTACCAGCTTCTTCTAAGTCAAGGCTAAGTTTCGAGCATGGTCATGAACCCATAAAAGCCCACAGTGTCGAAGAGCTTTGGCATAGAAACCTCAAACTGCAGACTCCATGTCCCTTTCTACCTCCTCTCAGGCCTCCCTGACTTGTATTCTGATCTCTTCTGGCCTAGCTTCATACTCGTCTCTAACTCCATCAATTTGGCTGAGCGCTTTATCGTTTGAAGCTTTTGTCGCCACCTTCTACATTATAGCCCGCTCGAGCTCGGTACGGTGTATCGTAAGAGCCCACTTGAGCTCTTTGTTCTCCTTCTTCAGACGTTTTTCCACTTCATTTTCCTTTCAGAGCCTTTCATTCTCCTCAATTAATGCTTGGTTTTCCGCCCTAAGCTGTTGTAATGCCTTATTCTCTTCTTATAGCCAAGCGTTCTCCTCGAACATAGCCTTGTTATCTTTTCCCAACATGGTCGCTCGGGTCGACACAGTGGCCAACATATCTTTGTACTCATCGCAAGCCATGGTCATGGCGGCCTTCGTGTCTTTAAGCTCCTTCTTCAATATATCTATTTTGGCAACAGAGAGTTAGTACATAACAAATGTTACTCGAATGTGTAGAAATAAATGAAAGTCGGAACCATGTCTTACTTATTTCGGCATCTCATGTCATGAGACTCTATCGTTCGAGCTTAACTTCTTTTTGTGAGCCTTAAACCTCCCCATTCTTCTTTAATACTAGCTCCAAGAGTCTCCCCAAATATTTGTACATCTCTCGATACTATAATAGTTGCGTACACCTGTTTCCAAAATTCTTCGTTGTCGCAGTGTTAGATCACATTAATATTTGGTAGCCACATCAACTCTTCGAAGTAAAAGTAGGGGAATGAATTCCTCAGTATCGCCTTCCTTTCCTCAACACTAAAAAGTGGGATTGCTGAAATGTCGAGCAGTATCGGGCCCCGACTCCTTGCATCCCTTCCTCTAGTTCCCGACCATTCTTCATCAAGTTTGCCGCTGCCTAATGCAGCCGCAACTGGTGCGAGAGATGGTAAATAAGAGGGCAGGATCATTGCCACCTACTGCTTTGTGCTTATTATTTCATCTCCTCTCTTAGAATCTACAGGTCTCGTGCCTGTGGTCAAAGGCATTGAGTGCGAGGAAGGCTCTCAAAGGCGACGGCTAATTCAGACCCATGTGTTTTTTTTCTTTGTGGAATGGTGCATTTCCGAAGAAATCGCTCATAACGTTCTTTTTCTACTATTGAGAATATTTCCAATCACGATCTTTGTCACATTACCGAGAGAAGGCGCTTGCACAGAGCAAACTTGAACCAAAATTTAACATCTAACATATATGAATCAAGTGCTCAGTTGTGCAGTACTTGTGATTGTGTGTTTCCTAAATGTACTCCCCACATGGACCCGTTGTCCACTTGTACATTCAGCAATAATATTTCGACATCAGCTTCGCTTAACCCTAAAGAAGATATCTTTATCGGGATCCCATTCTGGTTTTCAACATCCAATGACGCGATGATCTCGAAGGTCTTAGCCGGAGAACTTGGTTCAACAGCCTCTCCCAGCCTCGTCTCCTCAAGTGGAGAGGGATCGGGAGTGGGTTGTTAACCATACTCTTTGGTGGGAACCTCCTCATCATCGTTGTCGCCGCCTTCATTCCCTTGGGACCCTTTTATCTGTTCCTCAACCATAGGCTCGTCAGAAAGCGCGACAGGGGGCATCTCTTCTTGCGGACTCATAGAAATTCCTTCTCCCTCAGCTTCCGCCACTTCCTCTTCTTCATCGTGGTCCTTATGACTCATTGATGTTAAAGCCTGTAGTGTTACCAAAGATAGAAGGATACATGCTTAGCAAAAGTCATGCAAGTAGAAGACTTACAGTTCCCCAAGAACTCACACTAATCACATTATCGTACCCCTCGTTTAGGGGGTTTCGAACCCCAAGTCTCGTATCCCTCATGCTCAAAAGCCTTCTACCCCTCATACACCAAAACTCTGAACCGTTGTGGCTCGAGCCCCCTAATTCGTATCCCTCACATTTACAAGATTTTGGACCCCGCGATAATGGTATTTTCGTGTCCCTTTGCCTTTAGCATTTCGACGCCCACGACATTAAGAGATTCGAACCCTCAATGCAACATAAACAACGCATCCCTCGGGATACGAGTTTGTATCCCCTTAGGTATACGAAATACTTGTATCTACCTGAGATACAGAATTACCATATCCCCTAGGGACACGCCACTTTGTATGCAAGGGATACGAATTTGTTATCCCATAAGAGGGATAGGAGTTTTTCTGCAAATAATAAGGGGGGGTCGAAATTCCAGATGCCGCCCTCCAGGGATACGAAAATCTGCAGTATGGTCCCCAAGTCCTACCCACTCCTACCTAACAACTCCACTATAAATACCCCCAAACTCACATTTCAAAGGGGTTGGAAATTGGTTGATTTGGAACCTATTGAGAGCTCTAAGTGACCTATTTAATAGCATCCTTGCTTTGACGAGGAAGAAGAAGAAGCATAAAAGTTACTTTTTCCCAATATTTATATATGATGATTATGACATCACAATACTTGGAAAAGTTTGTAAAAGGGTGTCATGAGATAGTCCAAAGCTTGTAACTTACTGTTGTCAATAAAATATCACCAATTCTTCCAAAGTGGATGTAGGCCCCGTACGGGACAGGTCCACTATAAATCTTCTGTGTTATTTACTGCTTTCTTCACTTATTTTACCATGCGAAACATAATTCTCTAAGTAATGGAGAATCTTTGGGTATTACGATGCTTTTTACTGTCAACATTTATTATACTGGTTGTGCAATTTAATTAATACTATTACTTTGAGTGAATTGGATGCGCTGTGATGGTTTGCATGTGTGAAATTAAACATACACCATAGAATAGTAAACAATAATTATGGACTACACCGCATAGCATATATCATGGATTGCATATCATAGCATATCCATATAAGCATGTAATTATTTGATGCTTATATGACGAGGTTTGGATTACCATACGAGCATGTAAGTATTTGATGCTTGTACAGCGAGGACTGAATTGCAGCTTGTACCGAGGATTGATTATGGACTTAATAAACATCGAATGATAAATCGCAGGAATATACACATCTCTCTTGTGTGTAGATAAGGCACATGGATCGCGATTAAACCCCATCACAGTGTCGAAGAATGATTTTTTACACATCTCCGTTGGGTTTAGATAAGTCAGAATTGTATATTTTTGTTTGTATATTGATATATTGAATTATTGAGTGCTTGATAAGGCCATATATATTTGTCCAGATAGACCCGTAAAAAGGAGGTTATAGCGAAAATTTTCGGGAACTTAAGGCGTTAGCCAAATTTCAGGAAAATTAGAAAGTTCTTAGAGACTGAAAAGTTGAAGAACTTAAGACAAAATGAAAGTTCAGTTAGTTAGTTAAATGACATTCAGCTACATTCCTTTTTCGGGACGAAAAAGTTTTAAGTGGGGAAGATTTTAACATCCCTGAATTTGGTACAAATTTTAATTTTTTTAATTGATTTTGAGAAAAATAAATATTTTAAACGCTTTATTTGGAGAATAAATGACTTAGAATTTATTTTAAATGAAGTTTGAGCGTATTAATTAATAATTTAATTAAAACGAGCTTGTACGTAGTTTGAAGATTTAGTTTTCAACTTTAAACGAGTATACAGAATTCATTATACGTCAGAATTTGATGAAACAAGAAACGTTAGGATCTATTTAATTATAGCTTTCTAACGAATGTAAAAATTGAGATTTCAAGTTGTAAATTGTAATTTATGTTCAAATTAAAATTTAAATAGTCTCCATGAAATCATTTATAATTTATAATGATTTATTAAATTGAATAAAAGGATTTTTCATGTAAATTGAGCCCGGTTTGACTTGAAAATTGTCATACAGAGTTATAAACACAAGTATGTTCATTTTACACTTTTATGATATTTTGCTTGGATATCTATGTGATAATAATAATTATTTTGTTATTAATTTGGATAATTTTTGAATTTAATAATGTTATTTTAATATTACATAGCCCTTAAAAATAGATATTCTGCAAATGACCTCCGTTTTAGACGAAACTGATTTTGTTGGATGAGGACATCAAATTATTATCAATTTTTTAATTTCAAGTCAATTAGAATTTTTATGTAAGCACAGTAAGTTTAATCGCGTGTTGAATTTCAGTTATAAATTCAATAAGCTAGAACAAAAGGTCATTATTCAAACGGCCTCCAAATTTGACGAAACTAGGTCCATTAGAACCGTATTAATGAAACATAGCTAGATTTCAAATTCCATAATTTTTGGAGCTAACATGTGGCCGCAGTAAATTAAAGCGTACGTTCAAATTTAATGTTTAACGTTATATTGACATATATTTTAAAAATTAATAAAAACTGATTGAAACGATAGAATTAACTCCCGAAACATATCTCATTTTGTCCAAAATGGGGGTAATTGGTTAAGGACAATGGTCGTTGGGCTTCGTTTGGAGTTCGAACGTGAAACTTCACTTTTTGAAGTTATAGGATTAAAAAATTAATTAATTAATGGGTATATATACCCATTTTCAGACCCAAATGCTAATTTCTAAACCTTAGCAACCACTTTGGTTATATTAGCTAAAATAATCCGAATTTCATCCCCTATTTTCTCTCAATCCATCACGAAATAGAAAATGATTTCCTCACGAAAGTTGCAGAGATTCTTATGCTCTTCAGATCTATAAGATTAAGATCATGTATAATATTTTTCCCAAAGCTCGGCCTCCATCCCACTGCGATTACACAAAATTTCAGGTGCAATGGGGGAGCTTTATTTCACGCATGCTCATGGCATAGGTGGAGGAAGGAGAGAGATTCAATAGGGGTGTACTTTGATCGATCTCTGGAGGCTCGGAGTAGTGTGTGAATTTAAGAGGACGGACTACGTTTTTGGTCGTGTTACAGCAGGTTATGGGGGAATGAAGGAGGATTAGGGGAGAGGGTTAGATTAATTAGGTAATTAGGGGTAATTAATTACTATTTAATTTAATTTAATGACATATATATGCATAAAAACTTGTAAAAATCATAACTATTTCATACCACATCAGAATTCGACTATTTTAGATGCGTTGGAACCGTGACGATGAAGGCTTTGCAATGAAACCAATATGGACAAGATTGGAAGCAATTAGAATTTTGGTTCAATTAAACGTCGTGTTTAATTTAACTAAAATAGTCGTTATTTAACGATTTCAAAACCGACCATTATGAGAACTCTCTCACTCAATTATTTTGTTATGTTATTATAATCATATGTAAATATATTGCTTCCTTATGCTGACTTTTATTTGATTATATTATCATAAAATATTATACGTTGCCTGGTAGCTCACATCACAATTATTTACAAACCTGGTAGATGAATTATTAATTGTTTATATTATGATTCGAACGTGATTTCGAAATATTTAATGTATTGAAAGCAATGTTTGATTATTTGCGGTAGTTGAAATTGGATATAAATATCCCTTTATAATTTAAACGTTGAATGTATTATCAATTGCTTAAGTAGAATTGGTTGGATTGAAAAAAAAAATTGAATCAAATATATAATTTATAAATTGATTATTTAATTGTTGAAAACCCCATACGGGCGTTGGGATAATATTTGATTTACACTAATCCCTAATATTTAGATTTGATGTTAATCGATTGATTAACAGACTAATATGAACGTTAAATATTTTATTTAAAGCTCATATGCATGTAAGTGCACACTGGATGGTTGATAGTTGTTACAACTATCGTTGGACACATATGACGAATGAAATCCATATAAATTAATTTATATGGTTATTGGTTGAATGTTATTCCAATCCGCAATAAAATATGAATAATTTAATAATATAATATTCTTTTGATTCGGACATCCGATTTTGGATGGACGCAAAGATAACAAAATATCGATGAATATTCGTGACTGTAACGAATGGTCTCGAAGTAAAAATAATATTAGAATTCACCGAACAGTGAAACGTGCAATTTTGAAAATAAACGACTGAAATGAGTTTTCAAAGAAAATTATATATTTTATATAATTTATAAAATTGTTTTGAAGTGCTTCGATTTATATTTAAAATTTATAATTCGATTCGGCCTTGAATAGAATGCGTCGCGCAGCGACGGTTCGCGAACGTCAACACATAACTTAATATTTACGTATCGGGTGATCGAACCATTGGATTCTACTGAAATTGGAACCGTTGGAATCAAAATGAAATGTGCTTACTGATAAAATGAGAATTTTTGAACCCAACGGTTAGTTAATATAACTCCAAATAAGTTTTGGAAAAAGGTCACCATGGATGCAGTTCGGTGGCCTATATTGGAAACCGACTGTAAGGGCCTTAATAAAATTACTGAAAATAATTATGATAAATCATAATAAATGATTTAAAAAGATTCTGGATGAAATATTCCAGGTATTGAAAAGATATAAGATATTTTTATTTGAATGAACTAGTTGACAACTATAGTAGTAATCCAATGATTTTAAATTAATAATTGGATTTGTAAATGGTTTTAATATAAGCACAGATTTCCAACATATAGACTGAAATTAACTTGAATGGAAATAATCTTCTGATATTTCAAGATCAAATTCTGTGATTATATATATATTGTTGAGAAATTCAGAAGATATTGATATTGTTATTTCAAAACGATATCTGTTGATTTCAAATTTGGTATTGAATGTAAATCGACATGATTTCCAATTAAGAGTATATATTTAATAGCAAAGTTGATTTGGGTTTGTTGTGAATGGTGGCTTTAATACTGTTGTTCTTAAACCTGTTGAAATGTAAGTTATAGAAGAAATCTTTTAATTAAGACTTAGTGGAATTTTCCAATTTAACAAATTAAATTAGGATTGAATGGGAGATAATTTAGGTTGTTGTGAATAGTATCTTAAATAATACTATTCTTAAACCCAGTGGTAAAAAGGAAAAAATCTTTCAAATAAAATTTAATGAAGTTTTCCAGTTTATTCAATTAAATTGGGATTGAATGGAATTCGATTCATAATAATCGCAATGAGCTTATGTAAAGGAAGGCCTTTACTATTTATGGAATTAAAAGGCTTCGCCGTTATTTCACTTATAGTATTAGCCAGATACGGAAAATTATATCGATTATAAAGTATTTATATTTCCATGAAGATTCCATGTTAATGGAAGATGATTTTTGGTTTATCGTGAACGATGCTTTTAAATGGTAGTTGTTCTTTAACCCAGTTAAAGACGAGATTAATTTCTAGAAATTGAGTAATCATTTAGTTATAATTCTTGAATATAAAAATATATTACAAAATCTTTCGAAATGATTTCAGAGGAATGCATTAAACTATAAGTTTAAAAGAGTTAATCTTTGATAAAATTAATGGGAACCTTCCCTGAATGAATAAGAATATCTGAATAAAAGAATATTCTGGATTGGAATGAGATGTGTACCATCTTTGTGTATTTATCACGTGATTATAAAATGCGCCAGTTATTCGAAAAGACCGGGTTCAACCTATTCTGAATAACTGTTACGACGATTAAAAGTCGAAGAACGAAGACAGCGGTTGAAGACTGAAGATCTTCACATCTTTGGGCTATTGCTGAAGTCTCACTTGGAAAGTACACCCAAGTAGAGGTTATAAATGGTGGTCGTCCAAACGTACTTGGAAATTAACTGGGTATGCGAGGACCTCTCTCTTTATTGGACATATGGGATGAGGAATAAGGTGCCTCCGGTTTCGTTAAAACCTAGAACGAACTTGGAAAATGATTGTGTGTCTGACATCGTAGTTTGTGCTATATTAATTGATATTTACTTAATATATATTTGTTTGGTAGCGGAGAATATATTCTCTTTTCTTAACACCCTTCTCTGAGATGTATGAGCTAAGAGGTTATATATTTGCGAATATCAACAATATGGTAGGGATTCACAACGTGGCATGCTAAGATGCAATGATCAAAACTTTTTTTGAAAAGAAGGGCCTTGTAGATAATGATCAAAGCATGGCTTTAATATAGCGCAACTTTGTGTATAACGTTAGTTCGCGAGCTTCACACCCTGTATGAGTCAAAAAGGGGATTAGGGACAATAGGGAGTGTATGCATTTCTTTCTAACTAGTGGTGATGTCATGGTATGGAGCCTAGACATTTTACTTATGTTGATGATTATATAGCGAGGAACCTCAGATATAGCCTTAAAAGGCCTAGATGGTCGACGTACTGACCAGATTATAGGTCTGATAAGATAGAGAAATTTATTGTTTAGGAATTGAAAATCGACAAAAGTAAGTGTGGACCGGCTTTGTATGATCCAAGGGTCAAGTGTGTTGGTCCTAGGCATCCCGCTAGAGATTGCCCGAATCGGATGAGGAAGATCCTTTGCCTCAACTCATAGATGAAATCCAATTTCCGGTACGCGACCTTTCTGCTTTAGTTCTAAACTTATATGGCAACATAGTAGGATGGGTACTATGTACTCTATGATTAATACATTTATATTCGAATTTGTTTTATGGACTATGCACTTATAATAATAGCAAAAATATTAGTTTTAAAGTGTGTCAAGCTTGTTTGGATATTATAAGGTAAAATTCTATCCACCGGCTTGCTTTACATTGTGATGGGACCTGAGTCTTATAACAAGTTCATTTTTCCAAAAAGAATTGTGTTATTTATTAATAGTTTTATTTCAAAGTATTCTGGGAGTAAAACCGTTATGTGATATACGGCGTGGTCGCGTTATTTAACTTGTTTTAAAGTCAAGTTTTAATAACTGTTTTAGCTCTCACACTAGTCCCATTACTGACTTAGAGTTTATTAATTTCAACCTAAACTCTGGGTGTCCATATTTTCCACACAGGAAGTCAGTGGTTTTGGGTTTCCAAATTCTTTTCTTTTCACAGGATCCTGGGTTACGACTGGAGCCATATTCAAAAAGCTATGTATCTATGAATTGCCTTCACCTATGGTTTTTGATGTTTTTGTATTTATAGTTTACATACCCACTGTTATGTAATTTATTTTATTCTATGATAATTGTATTGTCGCTGTGTATTTTATTTTATTTGTACTCTGATATTCTTGTACTTTGATGTAAATTTCATTGCCGATGTGTATTGCCGAGCGGGGATTTCGGATTGTGTCAACCCGGATTTTTGGGTAATAAGAACAGGCTAATCACAACATGTTCCGTAAATTGAAATCTTTGGTAAATTGATACGACTTTAAGAACCAAATTCATTAATAAATTAATTGATAAAATTAATAATTCCAATATTTTTTGAAAGTATTGAGATAAATTAAATTCTACAATAATATAATAAAGAAATTTATTCCAATCTGTGTTTACTAAATGAATCTGTCTAAGAAAGTACGAAAATATGTTAAAACGCTCTTTTTTCAAATTTAATAGTTGGGAAATTGTTTCTTAACAACCTTCTTGGTTATTAAGATTAGTATTAAGAATATGTTAAACTGATTTGTAAACCAATACTCGAGTATATGCACATTTTAATATGTTTCTTGGGTTGTTAAATATGAAGCAACAAGTGCATAACAATTTCGTTGATTAACAAAATAAAATTTGAAGTGATCAAATGTCAAACATAAGTTTTAATGTGTTTTTATTGTGTGTACTGTAATAAATCGCAATACCAGTATATATGTATATACATATTGAATTGGGTGTAAAGATGTATTTTGTAAGTATCATTGAGTTATAAATAAAATAGGGGAAATGTAAATACGAATGAAAATCAATATTTATATCTGAAAATAATTTTTTATATGTTGGAATATGATATTTGTATCTAAACTTTGTGTTTCGAGCAAGTATAAACTTAAAATGTAATTTTTTGTATATAAAATTGTAAATTATACAATTTGCTGGTAAAATATAAACCTTGTGTTAATTATTTTAACTTTGTGTTTAAAAGAAGGTTTAATAATGTTTTGAATATGGTGTATAAATTTTTTTTAAGGCCAAACAATGTATTATGACGTAAAAGTGGTGAAAACTAATGTTTAACTTGTGTAAAATCGTGTTACGTAGACTAAATTTGATTATTTGGTAAACCTAGGCCTAAGTGAATCTAAAGCAAGCTAAAGTCGATTATCTTTAGCTTGTAAGATGGATCTGGAGGGAGAGATATCAAAGTACGTACTTATATTTTATTTTTTTCTCTTAAATGAAGAAGCGATAAAGAAATAAAATCTCTATCTTCTTCCTACTCAAAATCTCGAAATTAAATCCAATTTAAAATGAAGAAAATTAAGAGAATGATTGCCAATTGTCATGCTACAAGTAATCTAATTCCAACAACAGATTCAAGTTTATTCTCCTTGAAAATTTAAGAGGAAGATTATGGTAACCGTCGAAGCTTGCATGTCTTCTCTTTTTCTTTCAGCTTGGCATTTGGTGCCTTAAGTCTCAATCTTGCAACTATCTAAGTCCAAATTTAAGCGAAATCCGGCCAAAGTGAGTTTATACAAATCACACACCCTAGCTTAAATATTTATTTGGATATACTTTGGGTTTGACTGTAATAAACATTGAAATTTGATTACTGTAACCATGAGTAATTTCAACAAGGTTTTCTATGCATAATATTGCCTAGATGTAATTTTGCAGCATGATATCTCTTTCACCTTTGATCTGAATCATGTTATTATTATTTCAATATAGTATTCGAAATTCAGTCCTTGTGCGTGTCGAATTTGAACTAAATTTGATCACTGTCGAGTAGAAAAATCATGGCTTGAAGTTGAACATGGGGTTATTTCATTTGTTAAAGAAATTACTCTTCTTGTGTCTACACAACCAGGGATTGTGTCGTCACATTGTCGAACACCCATGGTGTGTTTCGACATAGGTGTTCTGTAACGTCCTGGATTTTTAACTAACTTTGTTAAACAATAAATTATTTACTATATCATTGATTAATTAAATTAAATAGAGTTCGATTAAATACTTGAAAAAATTTACATTAATCTTTTATTTAAAATTCTACGTATATATATATATGTATATATATATAGATATATTAATTTGTTGCAAAAACCTTTTACATATGTATATATGTAAAAGTAAGTGGTGTTTTTTCTTTTGTTTTACAATTTCAATTGGATTTTTAACTTATGTAAAAATAAATAACTTAAGTAAAATGTTTGATTACTTCATATATAAGAAACAAAAGGACATATGAAGATATAAACCTGTTGTATTTAACACCATAAATAATCGAATGAAATCTTTTGATGTGTATACAAATGTGTTGTTTAAATCAATGAAGTAACTAGACAATATAGCTAAGGAAACTTGAAAACTAAGTATGCCTTTAAAATATCAAGTTTGCATGTGGTGTGGTACAATATGTACTTCATTTTAGCCTAACTATATATTAATAGCTATACACTAAAATATCTAGAAAAATAATCAAAACAGCTAGCATCTAGCAAGATAGAAATGGTGACAACCTATGCATTTAAAATCAAGATATGCATATCTAGTTTGCTTAAAAACAAAGCATCACTTTCTAAACTATTGGATGAAATTGACAAGTACAATTTATATGTACCTTAAGTTGCTTGCCGTAGCTTCTCTTACGTGTAGAATGTTTGCATAGCTAAACTATAGGCAAATTCTGGCACAGCTAAACTGTACGCCATTTCTTTTCAATCAACTACATAGCTAGAATACTTGGCATTTAGGAGCTAAGGGAACTATTTTCAAATGCAAATATCTCCACCGTATATACGTATTCCCTCATCCTATGTCGTAGTGACGTACGGATAACAATATTACATTCCACATATATCTATCATTACTACGTAAACGTACTGACTACCACCTTTGTTCGAATCAGAATCCATAACGAAGTAATGCCTTCAAGTCTACGATAGACCAACCAGAGCCGATATGCATGTATCTAGACTGTCCACCATACGTATCTTCATTTGTAGATCGATGCCTCAATCGCACATCCCCTAATGTGCACCGAGTTCCACGCCAGGGCGATACAAGAAACTCGAAACTCGGTTGAGTGCTTTTCCATATCTGTACAGGCCAGTCTTTAAAGAGCCTCTATAGATATACCTAGGGTATGTTTTCATGGTGGCTATGGCCCCACCTTGGCCCCTCCCTCAAGTAGTAAAGACTACTAGAGAAAAGCAACTTCCACTACACAAACAATCTAAACATCCATATGGCATCTTCACTCAACCCCTTACCCCGATAGTAAAGGGTGAAATGGTATCTTGGGTTTAGCTCGAGTCTTTCCGCATCCCAATGGTTGCCGATGACGGGTGTCCGACGGTCTACTATCCTTGTTGGCCCTGACCCTCTGCCTCCTCGTGAGGTAACCACCACACCACCCTTGTGTCACCTCATCACAACATTCTGACTACATAGCTACATCTGCAATCAAGGCCCACCCACCAAGAAGTTACGCGCAAACCCAACCTCTATGGACAGAGCCTAAGACAACTGCCACCGCATAGAGGACTACCAGGAGCACCTTACGTAGCTTAGGAAGCCGCGTGCTTCCCCTTCCAGTCCTTTGGAGCCGTTAGAACAATCAGACGAACGTTCTCTCTTCCTCGTGCCTTATAACACCACGATGAACTACCCCGTTGGGTTATTCACCCTCAGACGTGCGGACTGGTTCAAGCACCTCACTTTAATATGTTATTAGACCCTATGTCTAAACATTCTTTTACGCACTTGTCTCACCTCATCAGGTTTCCAGTTAACTTTGTTATTCCAATTAATATTGTATTCTTGTTCAAGTTACCAAGTTTCTCTTGCTTATTAACTTCAGTCATACAACTTAATCCATTCAAGTTTATTAATAAGCCCACAACATGTTATTCTCTAGATTGTGGCCCAAGGTCTGTAATCCACAATCTCTTTTATATTTTCTTGTTGGTTTCATCATTACAGTAGCGTGTTTTACTTAATATGTAACTCAGTATGTCCAATTCACATGTTTTCTAACTAACATGTCACTTACCATTTATGATTAAATATAACTTATTTTATTTCATAAGTTTTCCTCATTCTTTCTCATTTAATCATAATTCCATTTTACGTTGTCAATACAACTTATCGTTGTTTACTTATTAACTTTGTTCTATTAACTAAGGCCCATTAATAACTTTCTCTACCCATTTATTATAACCTTTGTTATAATTTCCCCTTATCCCAAGGACTAACCTAAACATTCTTACCAACGGGTTTCGGTAACACCCCGCATTTTTAATATAATTAAAATATGTAAAAAAATATATGTGTATATGCATAGATAGGTAAATAATGGTCATGTACAATGAGAATTAATTAATACATGGAAGAGAAGGAAAAACTAATTCGATAACAGTGTACATAACAGAGAAGATAATAAAATAAGGATACTTAATTTAAATATCGGGAATTAAGTAAAACGGACATCACAATTGTGTTCGTCTCGAAATTTTTCTTGGTATAGAGTCTAAGTTTTTGAAAATCAGACTCCATATGAAAGAGTTATAGCCGGCAAAATATTCAACAAAAATTCAGAATTTACATAGGAAATACCCAGGCAGGTGGAACTACCCAGGGAGTTCGACCTGGGGGTCAACCTACCCAGGGAGGTCGACCTAGAGGTCGACCTTAGTGTCGACCTCCCCCCTGATTTCTCCAGATCTGAGCAGTGACGATTTTTGATGTGCTGGACGGACCGAATGGCTTCTAGGGCGATCTAATGGCTCTAAAACACTCTCTACACCTATAAGATAGTGCCTAGACCTAACCTAATTCATAAACAATTCCTTCTGACGCCTCCATGCTGCCAAACTTCAAACAAACATGGCCACTGCGCCAAAACCCTAAACTAAATTGAAAGTTCATCACCAACTTTGGAGTTTAATCAAATCAAGAAGCAAAATTCTTCATCAACGTTTCAAGCTCTTCACCAACAATCAAATAAGAAGATTAAATCAGCGTTCTACATCAACGACAAATCGTTTATTTTCCCTAATCCAGTCAAGGTGAGTGGAATTATAATAAATTTGTTGTATAGTAGTATTATTATTACCGTTCATCATTCCCCAATTATTAATTTAATTCAAGATTCATGTTATAATAGTTGTTCCTTTTATCCACCTTCCCCTTTTTGTTTTTGGATCTAGGTTATCTCGAACCTAGACGAAAATCTTATTATGCATACATGCGGTTGGAATATGGAAATGTTGGGCATAATCTATTTTATGCAATCGAGAAATATAATCTGTAATTTGGGGTTTGTGGCATAACAATTGTTGTTTCAAATATTGGGCATTCAATTGAGGAATATAATCTGTAATTTGGGATTGGGGCATAACAATTATTATTGCAAAAATTGGGGAAAATTGGCAAATTGTATATAGGGATTATTTAATGAAGTAAAGTTTGAATTGATAATTTTGGGGCGTAATTCATAATGAATCTTTGGGTATGATTTGGGAACATGAATCTACGGTGAATAGCGCATAATTATGAATTCTGACTTATGATGTTAACAGGAAATTATGTAAATTTAATTTGAATTAGTGAATATGGAATGTAATTGGAAAATTGGAATAATTGGTATAGCCTATTAATGGGATTATGAACATGAACATGCTTGCAAATTTATAATTGGCCTATGACACCTAGAATAGACATGAATTGTAATTAAGTTGAATTTGGAACACATGACATGAATTTGGGGTTTGGGTGAAAGACGATTGTTAATGAACGCCTATGACACGAGGTTAGGCGCATTTGTTGTTTATGACAGCCCGGAACCGTTCGACAAATCCAGCAACCACAAGGAGACGTCTAATGTGAATGGTCAATGGTAAGAACTAGAGGCGTAATGGTTTTTGACACGAGGTTAGGCACGTTTGTGGTGTAAGATTGCCCGGAACCGCCCGACAAATCCAGCAGCCACGAACGGACTTCTAATGTGAGAGGTCATACATCGTTACAGCATAATAAATTAAGAAATACTAACCATAATAAGACATGTGGGTGACATGGGTATGGTTAGAGGTCTAAGAGGGACACGGGTGACATGTGAAACAAAAATATAGATATGATTAACCAAATGGGACCTGTAAAGGTATCATAAATTAATTGAATTGGGTAAAGTTTAAGTAACTGGTTAAGTAAATGGAAGGGTTAAGTTGTAACACCCCGTGTATTCCATAATAGTGAAATTCACAAATTAAAGTATAACTAACTTCAAATCAAAGATCTAAGGGAAACGGGATACGCCATTGCGTTCGTCTCGGAATTCTGCTCTAAATAGATCCGAGTTTGCGTAAAACGGACTCGGTATGAGGGAGTTATGGCCTCCGGAAGTTTCAGAAATCAGTTTAAAATTCAAACAGACCAAAACAGCTTAGAAAACAAATTTAAAAATTAAAAAATCGGCCGGATTGGCCAGGGCGGGAATTTTCCCGCCCAAGACACCCAGGCCGACTGGGTAGTCGACCTGGGCTACCCAGGTCGACGGGGTAGTCGACCTGGGGCACCCAGGTCGAGTATATAGTCGACCTAGTGGTCGACTGGGGGGTCGACCTGGCCCCTGAGCCAGGTCGAACCCAGCCCCCTGCCTGGCCTGGTCTGTGCTTGGTCGATTTTCTGAGCCTTGCCTTGTCACTAGGGCTAGGTGTCAGCTCCTAATTGGTCTCTCCTTCAAACGAACAGCTATTATTGAACCAAGCTCCATCGACGGTCCTAATCAACTCACAAACTGCATAAAAAGGACCTAAGACTCACCCTAATTCACACAAACAAAAATGGAGATGCGACCGTCATGCTGCTGAGGAAGGACTAGGAATAGCCGTCAGAAATTAAGAGACAATTAGGAGACAATTCGAAAGCTTAAGCAACGTCAATTAAATCAAAACAACGCCTACAACAAAGGATAGCATCTCCAAATTCAGAATTCAGATTCCTGAATTGAAGATTCGTCATACGTTGTAAGTATTGTGCTATTCCGATGTGAATAAATAATTGTGTTTTGATTTGTGTAAAATGAGAAATGGAATTGTATTCGTTTTGTGGTGATAATAATCTATATTTGTATGTTGCTTTGATTCTAATCGATTTGGAATTGTTGTGGTATAATGATTGGATATTAGCAAGTATGTGATTTATGTTGGAAGTTAACAACTACATGTTTGTGGTGGCTTAATTTAGACTCATGCAAATCTATGATTCATGTTAATGACCATATGTTGTAGTAGTTTATTTGAGCTTCATGCAAGTATATGATTTACCATTATGCCAATATGATGATGATCACTTTTAGATTGTAATTAGATTCAACTAAGTACTAGGGTGCATATGAATTTATGTTGGAATTGGCATCATGATTCAAGTGTAAAACCATACTTTTGAATTAGAGGCAAAAGTAAACATCTTTATGAACATGACTAAACTATGTTTGGTGTTATGCCTAGTTGAAAACATGTTTTAGGCCAATGTTGTTATCAAGATCATAGGGTGATATACGTGACACATAAATAAGTTTGATTTATATTCCAATTGCAAGTTTACATGAATAAATTAAAACCATGATTCATGTTTTAGGTATGTTTAGTCCATGATTATATGAATAGAATGATTCATGTTTAGGTATGTTTATGCCATGATTATATAAATAGAATGATTCATGTTTAAGTATGTTTATGCCATGATTATATGAATAGAATGATTCATGTTTAAGTATGTTTATGCCATGATTATATGCTATTACAATGCAAGTTCACATGTGCCTAATTCATGTTAATTAGTTCGCTATGTTGCAAGTTCATGCGTACATACTCCCCTTTTTATGTTACTCAGAATATATAAACACCATGTTCTAAGCCTCCACTTTTCCATGTGGCTAAATTGGGTTTAAATGTTAAACCCAACATATGTTATGTTTTAGCGAACGAGTAAAACGGGGATAATGACGTTTGGATTAAAATATAAAACATGTGTGTTGACATGTTTGACGCATGCCAACGACCTTGAAAAATAATTAAGTTTTATAAATTAATTTTACTCAATAAGGATGAATTTGAATAATGGGACGCAAATATTTACATATAAAAAAGGAAGAGACAAAATATGTAAATTTATAAAGTACGATGTGTTTAACCCGAGGTTGGATTGAGTTGTGATATAAACCTGCCAGGAACCGCCCGGCTGTCCAGTAGTCACAACAATACCTATCCAATGTGGGTGGTTAAACACGGAGCCCAATAAGGACCCGAGGTTAGACTGAGTTGTGGCGTAAGACTGCCCGGACCTAACCGGCAACAGGCAGCCACAACAATACCTATCTAATGTGAGAGGTCGAGGCATTAATAAGACAATTAAGGCTGAGTCAAGATTGATAGGATTAAGTAAATTAAATTAATACTTAATCAAAATGGAACATGCTAAACTATATAGACTAATTGGGGGTTAGGTTTATGAAACACATAACCAACTAAGCACGTTGGCTAGAAATAGAAAACCTAGTAGCGGGGGAACCTTTTCAGCAGTAACCCTACAAGGTGTATCAGGATACCCTGAACTGGGCACGGTGGGGCACGATTACTGGGCTGACTGTAAGAGGTCAAATCGACTGCGGTGGTGCTGCAGTGTCGGTTCTGACGGGGTGCGGGCGTGCACACACTCCAGCGCAGAAAAATAAGGCACTGGGCACCAGTAGCATACCTGTGCATTCTAGGATTATGTCGGGCCGCCACCATGTGACTTGATACACCCCGTGGTGGGACCAGCATAGGTAACTACAAGAACGGGGGCCGTAAGACACATGTAACTATACGAGTAGGAGCCGATCATTAGAAATGAATCACTTCACCCTGATTATGGGGTGCCTGTTGGAACTAGTTTATATGGGTACAGAGATTAATATGGGGTACAATAAGTACATTCAACTCTAGATAACTTAATATAGTTTATAGTGTTTTCCCATTTCCGGTTTATACTTATCATGCCCAATTCTTTATTCATAAATTGAATAGTCCTAAACTTACTCAGGCTTTATGTCTGACTCTACTTTTCTTTCGTCCCCCCCCCAGGTCCACAGGGAGGGAATACCGCAGCTTGACCAGTTTCACATCCAGCTTGAGGAGAAAGAATGTATTGCTTGGATCTTTTTCGTTTTGGGCTATGGCTTTGGGCAGAAATTGTTGGAATTATGCAGTTTACTTATGTTTTTATGCTTCTTTAAAGAATGTAAGCTAGACAGTTATGATGATATTATGTTTTTGGAAGGGTTGTACGACAAATTATGACATGGTTTGTGTAACACGTATTTTGTTGAAATAAAAATTTGCTGTTGTTTTCTGCTGTTCAAAAATATGTGTTCTTATATCTGTCTTGTATATCTGTGAGTTATACTTACAAACCTCCACCAAAATTAGGGCATTCCCGTTGAGAGTGACCCTAACGAAGGTGGGGTGTTTCACTTGGTATCAGAGCATAGGTTTACTAGATAAGATAAAAAGTTTTGAAAATTTATTTTCAAAAGAAAATTTAAAGAAGCATTTTTAAAGAGAAAAAAATATATATATTATTTTAGAAAGGCATAGTCCACCCCAAAGCCATAGGTACTATCTTTTATCCCTCGTCTTGAATCTATCCTTGTTGTTTTAGCACGTCCAATGAACTTAACTTGCCAGAGGGTGTACCAATTCCCGGTTGGTTTAGACGATTTTTAGAGGCAAGGGCCACTCAGCCAGGTCCTACCGTTCCTCCTCCTCCAGCTGCAGGAAATCATCCAGCTGCAGCAGCACCTCTTCCTCCACCTCCTCGGTGGGGAAATACTTTTGCTAAAATATGTAAATATTTTAAAGCTATGGGAGGAAAGAACTTTCATGGAACTGAGTCCTTCGTGGTAGCCAGGAATTGGCTAGAGGAAACCGAGGAATTATTCGTCATCTTTGAGGTAGAAGATAGGCAGAAAGTACAACTGGCAGTACGGCTACTTAAAGGCGAGGCTGCCTACTGGTGGGAAGTCACCAATGTAGAAAGACCAATGGAAACGTGGGAGGACTTTAGGGCAAGGTTTGAAGCTAAATTTCTCTCAGAAGCTGAAAGGAGTCTTCAGTTGGAAATATTCTTATTTCTTAGGCAAGGGAATATGACAGTCAAAGAGTATATTTAATCAGTTCGATCAGCTGGCTAGGTGCAGATGGCATTGTTGAACGACGAGGATAAAGGCAAGAAGGAGACAAAGGCAGAAAGCTCTCAAGTTAAGAAAGATGGTTTACAGCCTAAGAAGACAGACTTTAAGAAGGGCGGGAAAGACAACAAAGAGAAGAGGAAGTGCAATTTTCGTGGCAAAGTGGGGCACTTGGTGAAAGATTGCAGGAAAAAGAAGGCCAAGATGAATGGTGGGTGCTTTTCTTGCGGTGAAACAGGCCAACTGGCTAAGGATTGCCCAAAGAAACGAGAGCAAGGGCAGGGGCAAAGGGCTGGATCCACCTCAGGGGCACAAGTTCATGCGCTAGAAGCACAACCTCTGCAGCAGCGAGGTATAAATACTTCTGTAGAAAGTGTAGTTTACCTTTATGATCACCCTGTTCGCACTTTATTTGATTTTTGCGCATCACACTCCTTTATCTCATCTGCTTTAGTAGAATCTCTGCACCTAGAAACTAGAATGGTAGAGGACCCCTTAATTGTTTCAAATCCAATAGGGGGCCCAGCACATTTGTCTATGATCTGTGTGGGATTGAAAATTTCTATTCTAAGCGTAGAATTTAAATTCAGTGCCTTTGTTTTGGGCTTTTCGGGATATGGTTTGATTTTGGGCATGGATTGGCTATCCAGTAATGGTGCCATCCTGGATTGTGAGAAAAGGGTGGTTAGGCTTCTGACCCAACTCGGTAACACTCTGGAAATTACTTATAATCCCTCGTACGCGGTTATGCTTAGTTATCTTGAATCGCTAGATGCATCTGTTGAAAATTTGCAATCGGTAAGCGTGGTCCGGGAATATCCGGATGTCTTCGAAGTGGTGAAGGGCTTGCCTCCGAAGCGGGAGATAGACTTCGGCATATATCTTGCAGATAATGCAAAGTCCGTTGTGTTGCCCGTTAGACACATGGCTCCATGGGAAAGAAAGGAGCTCAGTAAACAGATTAAAGAGCTTCTAGAGAAGGGGTTCATTAGAAGGAGCATTTCAGAGTGGGGCGCTCCAGTGGTGTTCGCTACAAAGGTGGATGGTTCACTCCGTCTATGTGTTGACTATAGGGAGCTCAACAAGCTAACAAAAAGAATAGGCACCCTCTCCCCAGAATTGACGATCTGTTTGATCAGCTTGTAGGAGCGTCTGTTTTCTCCCAACTCGATTTGGCGACCGGTTTTTATCTGCTAAGGGTGGCTGAAGATAGTATCGATAAGATAGCATTCAGACCCCCAGACGGCTTCTTTGAATGGCTTGTCATGCCTTATGGCTTGACAAACGCACCCGCTTACTTCGTGGACCTAATGAGTAGGGTGTTCAGAGATTTTCTCATTAAGTTCGCAGTGGTCTTCGTAGACGATATCTTGATCTTCTCAAAGAGTGAAGAAGAGCATGCTCAACACTTAAAGGAAATCATGGAAACTCTGCGAGTCCATCAGCTAAAGGCCAAATTCTCCAAGTGCCGCTTTTAGAGAGAGGAAGTGAGGTTTCTTTGGAATATAGTATCCAAAGAAGGGCTAGCTATGGACCCGGCTAAGGTAGTAGCGGTGCAGGACTGGAAGACACCAAAGAACGCAACAGAAGTCCGAAGCTTTCTCGGGCTAGCAGGCTTCTATCGAAAATTCATCAGAGACTTTGCAAAGATATCAGCTCCGCTCACAAGGCTGACCAAGAAGAATCTAGTGTTCAATTGGGACTTGGATTGAGAATTTGCTTTCCAACGGCTGAAAAGGGCTCTTACAACAGCCCCAGTTATGACGTTGCCAGATGGAAACAAGATTTTCGCAGTTTATACAGATGCATGTAGGACAGGGCTAGGCGCTGTCTTAATGCAAGAAGGAAGGGTAGTAGCTTATGGCGAAAGACAGTTGAAAGTGCATGAAAAGAACTACCCAACCCACGATCTTGAGTTAGCTGCCATCGTCTTTGCACTGAAGTCTTGGCGACACTATCTTCTAGGTGAGAAGTTTGAAATTTACATTGACCATAAATCGTTGAAATGTCTTTTCTCATAGAAAGACCTTAACTTGAGGCAACAGAGATGGATGGAGTTTCTTGCCTCGTACGATTTCGAAATCTCCTACACTTCGGGCAAAGCCAACATAGTGGCAGACGCGTTGAGCCGAAAGAAACTAACCCTAAGCCCATTGTTTGTTGAAAGACAAATCCTAGAGTTTATAGCTAGCTTTAACTTTAGGCCCTCCTCCGATTTTGTACCGGGCTTGCTAGCATCTCTCGAAGTACGCCCGAATTTAATGGACGCAATAGGGACAGCACAACACGAAGACCCTCAGCTTATGGAAATGATTGATAGGCACATTAGGGGTGAGACTTCAAGTCACCTCAGCAGATACTCCATCAACGATAAGGGTTGGCTAAGGCGAGACGGAAGACTATGTTTCCCACAGACAAGGGATTTAGTAAAGAAGGTTCTCGAGGAAGCACATCACTCCTAGATGACGATACATCCAGGCGGAGATAAAATGTACAAGGACATAAAGAGAACTTTCTTTTGGAATGGCATGAAGAAGGACGTGGCAGATTTCGTTTCTAAGTGTATGGTGTGCCAACAGGTTAAGGCGGAACAGAAAAAGCCTAGCGGTCTGCTCCATCCTCTAGAGGTTCCGCAGTGGAAGTGGGATAGCATCTCAATGGACTTCATTGATGGGCTGCCTAGGTCTAGAAGTGGCAACACTAGCGTTTGGGTAATAATGGATAGGCTTACTAAAAGCGCCCACTTTTTACCTGTCAAAAGTAAAAAAACTGCCTCATCCCTAGCATCTCTTTACCCCAAGGAAATTGTTCGACTCCATGGAATACCATCCAGCATTGTTAGTGACCGAGACCCTATCTTCACAAGTGAGTTTTGGCGGAGTCTGCAAGAAGAGGTAGGCACACGGTTATGCTTGAGCGCAGCCTATCATCTCCAAACCGACGGCCAGACAGAAAGAGTGAACAGAGTTTTGGAGGACCTTTTAAGACTGTGCGTCCTTGACTTCAGAGGGACGTGGGAAGACCATTTTCCTTTGGTAGAATTTGCATACAACAACAGCTACCAAGCAACTATCGGAATGGCGCCCTTCAAAGCTCTATATAGAAGACCGTGTCGGTCGCCCACTTGTTGGTGGGAGTCTACTGACAGGCTCATACTTGGACCAGATATGATCCGAGAGACTTCAGAAAAAGTAGACTTAATACGGAGAAGAATGAAGACAGCCCAAGACAGACAAAAATCCTACGCCGACAAGAGAAGGACCGACCTTGAATTTGAGGTTGGGGACAGAGTTTTTCTTAAGGTATCTCCGTTAAGGAACGTTGTTCGTTTTGGAACCACAGGAAAGCTAGCACCAAGGTTCGTAGGACCGTTTCCCATTATTGAGAAAATTGGGAAAATGGCCTATAGATTAGAGCTACCTGAAAAGCTGGCTGGAGTTCACAACGTCTTTCATGTTTCGCACCTCCGAAAATGTCTACATGAATCCGCTGAAGTGGTAGAGCCAAATATCCTAGAAGAAGCTGAAGTGGAACGCGAAGCAACCGTGAGGAAAGTTCCAACCCGCATATTAAGAACGGAAGTGAAGAAGCTACGCAACCGCGAAGTCAAGCTCGTCAAAGTTCAGTGGAGCGACACCGAGGGACACGCAACTTGGGAAACTGAAGCTAGAATACGTGCAACCTATCCTTTTCTTTTCGAGGGTACATCGATGATCTTTCTTTTTCCTTAGGTTGCGCTTTTATCTATCTTTTTAGGTATATCTCCTCGACCTTATCTTTTAGGTAGAAACTCTTTGGATGAAAACAAGTAATTGAAACATGTTATGGATGATGGTTGCAAGTGGTTGCAAGTGATTGCTAGTGGTTGCTCGTGGTTGCATATACACACACAACCTAGGTTTTACATCGGCTCAGTCACTTCATATTGCATATCCATAAATGTATTTATATTCTTATATGGTTGGAGTTTAATGTGTTGCCATATGGATGTTGCATTTATATATGAATGATTTTGCACTCATGTAGAATCATGAATAGGAAAATTTGCATACATAATAAATTCATGGCACTTACATAATTTGCATTAAGGAGGTGAACTGAATCAGTAGACCGACTGATTTTGCATTAGATAAGTACATATACACACACTTCGCATATGATCATGAAGCATTAGAAGTCTTTTAAGGACAATGGATGATCGTGTTTGATGGATGAGTAGATGGACGTTTGGATGTTAGGACGTACATTCTTCCTGAATTTGAAGATTTCGGGGACGAAATCCTTTTAAGTGGGGGAGAATGTAACACCCCGTGTACTCCATAACAGTGAAATTCACAAATTAAAGTATAACTAACTTCAAATCAAAGAATTAAGGGAAACGGGATATGCCATTGCGTTCGTTTCGGAATTCTGCTTGAAAGAGAGTCCGAGTTTGCGTAAAACGGACTCCGTATGAGGGAGTTATGGCCTCCGAAAGTTTCAGAAATCAGTTTAAAATTCAAACAGACCAAAACAGCTTAGAAAAAAATTTAAAAATTCAAAAATTGGGCCGGATTCGCCAAGGCGGGAATTTTCCCTCCCAAGACACCCAGGTCGACTGGGTAGTCGACCTGGGCTACCCAGGTCGACTGGGTAGTCGACCTGGGGCACCCAGGTTGTAGTAACCCGAAAATCCGGTCCAATATGAGCTGACCAAAAACACAAGTCCAACCCCAAATTACACTGGAAATTCAAGAAACTAATAGAAAGAAGGCAGAGGGTGAGGATAGATAAGATAGAAACTTAGAATAGAAGAAGAAGAACATACAACATCATCAGAGTAACACGAATCTCACAGCGGAACGAATAACATATAATAGATAACATAACTTTGAAATATAACAGTTGTGTATACAATAGCACTTATCAGAGTATAGCACTTACAACATAGTGGAAATAACTATAGCTATATGATCTTGAAACCTCCTGCTCCAAGCTCTCCAAATATATCTTTAAAACCCGACTACTTGACTGCCCGTACAAATTTAGGCACCCAAGAGTTTAGGGGAAAAAAACAAAGTAAACTCCGGGTCAGTCATGGGACTGGTATGAGTAAAACAGTTTAAACAGGTATATGAATAAGTAAACGATATCTCATAAGACCATGCCGCAGAACAGAACGGGTTTTTCCCTTCTGAGAATCCAAAATATCTTTATATTAAAACCCTTTTGATATTATAATAATGTCTATGTACAAATAGATAACAACTAGCAGAAATGCTTTCATCTCACGTTCTACATATATAGTATACAATCAAAATCGCAAGCACGTATTGGATAATGGGTTTCCAACTATGACAAGTTATGGAACACCTTCCGATCAGTGTACTCTAGGAACGATACACTGGAGTTCAACAAGAACATCTTGTAACTCAGCCACACATGACCGACCACTCATTTCGCTTGAGTGTATCGAATGTACATCACCAATGGTTGGGATCAGCAACCGTTTCCCGTATATATAATTGGGACAGCATTGATAGATTAAAGAAGCAAATGAATATTCTCTAGATAGGTGATTATACACCCTACTTCGGTGTGACCGACTTAGCCATCCTGCCTGGCCGATTTCTGTCATTTTCCGGATGATGAGGCTAGAAGTTACGCTTTATCATCACAACAGATTCACTTCGAATGCCACATTGTCAGATCCATCGAAAATCACTAATTTGACGTCAACAACAGTACATTACGTGTTAGCTAAAGAAGTTTCCTTCTCCGCTTCCACTCTTGGTACGGTTGAAGAAATCAAGGTACGCGACCTTTCTGGAAATACTCTGTCAGTCATTCATTCATACAAGTCATCCTCATTCACTTAGAATGTCACATCGTCATACCCGCCAAATCACAAATTGACTTATTCAAAAATAACACGGGTATATAGCTAAGAGAAACGAATTCCTCCGCCACCAAACGTGAATACGTTTGAACAGATCAACTTACGCGGTTCATTGGATATACTCTGTCAGACCTTCGTCCATACAAGTTGTCCTGGGACTGGACAAACCGAAGGCACTATTCTGTAGACAGGATAGTCCTTGCATTTTACTCCGTCTTCTATTATCTTTGGCATATATGATTCGCGACGCTTATGCCAATACAGAGTGGTTCTTTGGATTATAATCCAACCGGTCTCTCCATATTAACAACGTTAAAATAGTCAAAACTTCGATAGTCTGTGAGTTAACTATCAAAGAAAACAAGTGTGCAAACAGCGATATTATTTCCAGATGGAAATTATATAGAACAAACATCATTTAACATTAATCTCTTTAGTTCATTTATTTACTTATCTCCTATTTCCCTATGTTCTAAATTCTTATTTTCTTTTATCAGAAAACATTTCTGATTCTCGTTTGGAAAACATTTCCAAAACTCCTTTACGATCAAACCTTACCCTTTCTTAGTTAAGAAGGAAGTCACTCAAGTTGGGATATAATTACCTCTCAGACCTTAACTGAACAACGTTATAACTTCGAAATGGTCAAAGTTTAACTTTTAATCTTTAGCAACTTCTTTACGCCTTTCTCGGATTCAATTTTACTAATCCACTTCTATATTTAAAACATTGGTTATAACGATAACGTTATAATCCCTGCTTTCGAATTATCTAACTTTAATTATAACTTCTATTCTTATTAGTGAATAATTAACCTAACTTATTTATTCATAAATAAATAAATCTCTATTTAAACACTGGAAAGTATAAGTACTTTCCCGAATTCGATATAATCGAATTCGCCGATTAGCTCTCTTCGAGAAATCTCTATTTGATTAACTCTTCTTTGAATAACCTATATTCGATTAATTCCTTCTCGAATAAACGATATTCGATAATCCCTTCTCGAATAAACGATATTCGATAATCACTCTTCGAATAACTAATATTCGATGACTCCTCCTTTTCAAATATCTCATATTTGAAAATATCACTTCGATTAAACTATAATCGATAACTCTCTTCGAAGAAACTAATATCGATAACTCCTTTCGATAAAACTAACATCGATAACTCCTTTCGATGAAACTAACATCGATAACTCCTGTCGATGAAACTAACATCGATTAATTTAACTCGATGAACTTAACTCCACTAACTTAACTTACTTGGTTCGACCAATTCGATTCGATTAACTAGGCTCGACTAACTTGGTTTATTTAACTCAACTTGATTAACTCCTATCGAATAAATAATATTCGATTTAACTCCATTTACTCCATTCGAATAACTAATATTCGATAACTCTATTTAACTCCATTTAACTCTATTCAACTCCATTCGAATAACTCATATTTGATAACTCTATTTAACTCCATTCGCTTTAATCTAGATCGCAGCGATCATAATGGTTACGCCTAATTCCCTCAGGAAACATCCGACCGACGTAGGCTATTTACAGCCCTGCGAATTACGCTAGCAGTCGTACAAGATGGCAACTTACCCTGAATACTATGTTCGACTAACTATGTCTCAAATAACTATATTTGATTAATTCTAGTTCGTTTTAACTCTAATCGATTAACTCCAACTAATTAACTCCAACTGGTTAACTCTAACTGATTAACTCTAACTGGTTAACTCTATTTGACTAACTCGACTTGACTAACCCCTTTCGAATAACATATTCGATTAACTAACTTCGAAAACCATATTCGATTAACTAACTTCGAATACCATATTCGATTAACTAACTTCGAATACCATATTCGATTTTTCCTTTCGAATACCATATTCGATTAACTAACTTCGAATACCATATTCGATTTCTCCTTCCGAATACCATATTCGATTAACTTTATTGACTTTATAAAGATTTCCTTTTTAACAACGTTTTATTCATTTGAAAAGATTTACTTTTAAATAACGGTTCTACACTTTAAAAATGATTTCCTTTTTATAATGTTCCCTTTCCAATTCTATTTGTAAATGGTTTACAAATATTTCATTTTCAAATTTATTCTTGAAATATTCTAACTCCTTAAATTCCTGGGAAAATTCGCCATAACTTCTTTTGTATTGGGAGCATCGGGAAAATCCCCAAACTTGCCACACAGGCCTTTCCATTCAAAAAGAAAATGTTTTGAAATTATTTCCTTTTTGAATATCTCCTATTTATAAATATTCAAATTTATAAACATTTCTTATTTATAAATATTCCACTATATAAATATCTCTTATTTCAATATCACTTTGAAAATATTCCCTTTTTCAACATTTCGGTATGTTATGGTATTCAATCATATCAAATCACGATGTTCAATATCGTCCATACCCACACAATCAACAACAGGTTATACTTCACATCATATATAAAAATATATGGAAAACAATAAAATAACTGTTGGGGAATCCAGTCGGATTCCTCCAACCTGTTTCCCCGCATCACAGATGTTAGACAATAGAATAACATTGATTTCACTTCACTGTTAAATATTCTGATAAACAGAATTGACATATAGATATTTAACAGTTTATATAAATACATATATATATATATATATATAATATTTCTACTAACTGACTAGCAGTTCAATCAAACAGTCAACACACAATCAAACAAACAAATTTCTAACGGTTCTAAAAATACAACATGAAATTATAAACTGTTCATAGTTAGTGAGATTTACTCACAGTTGCGCGTTAACCGAAAAATATCGGTTTGCGTTGGTTGTTTGAGACGGACAATTTATTTCGCCATAAATTGTAATGAGTTCGTATTCACTCCAAGTCAGCTTCATTGTGAAGCTCTCGTGCATACGATCCTAACGGATCCAACCGTTCGAAATTCTGATAACGAACGCATAAGTTATCACATGAACAAGTTTGGATATATTATTAATTAAATTAAAACATGAGTTAGAATTAGTTTTTGGGCCTTACACTTTCTACCAAGCCCAATATCCTACCCGTAAGGACTCAACCCGCTCCCTTATCTTCCCAAATTTATTTCCTGGACAACCGATATTTCCAATCCAACTCCTCACCGTTGACTGCTCCTTTGACCACCGCTTCCCTTCACCTTGGCCACTGGTTCAGGGAGCCGCCACCACTACTGACCTCGCCTCCTCGTTCTTCACCCTCCGAACCCTTCTACTTCACTCTCGATCCTCTTTCCTGAATTGTTCTTACGCCCCAAAATTTGATGACCGTTGTCGCACTTCGTCAGGGAGCGTCGGGGTCCCTTTTGACGCCACCACCCACTGTATCTCCCCCCCCCCCACCCAAGTTCGCCGGCGACGTTGATTCCTTCTCCGGCCTCTTGAACCTTGGGTTCCAGTTCAGCCTAGTCACGGCTAGCACAAATCGAGCCTGAGAAAACTGAGCGCACAAATTTCTGAGATTATGCAGATGAAGCTCTCCTTCACACCAACACAACGAACTTGGAATCATTCAATTAGATTTGGTATCTTGGTTGGAAAAAATTGATTAAAGCATTTGGTAAAGTGGCGGCCTATTTGTTTTCGATTTACAGAAGATGAAGAAATAATTAGGTCTTAAGGAGTTTAAAGGAGGTACTTATAGGATTAAGCTTTTAGATATTTTGGATATTTTTAAAATGGCATCTTCTTGGTATATTCTTTTTCCTATATCCATTTTGCTTCCGTGGTCTGTTCTTGACGGGTTTTATACCCTATTTTGGGTTGGTTTTGTTTGTGGTTGAGACCGAAGGCCCCAGTGGCCTGTGCTGGATCATAGAAAAATAAAGGGGAAATTTCGAATTTGATTTTCGTATTTTATTTTCTCGTTTTTCTCCTTGTCTTCGGTCCTTAAAAATCACTGCGACCATACACGATATCCAAAAATCACAAAAACTGACATGCTGCTAGAGTTTGACATTACGGTCCCAACGAAACTAGTTTCGTCGAATTCCGACTCCGTACGCTCACACAGCGTATTTTTAATGCTCTGGATGACCCATTTAAATATATAAATATATTTAAATATTATTAAATTAAATATATATAAATTTATATTATCGTATATATTCATCGAGGAATACCATACAGCTCTAGGAAAATTATATACTCTCTATTCTGAGTCCAAATTGAATCCATATTCAATTTACATTGAAAAATCCTTTTATAACGTATATAAAGCGTTAAGAATTATAAAGGAATTCCACAGCGACTGTAACAACCCGTATTTTCAATAACCTGTTATAACATAAATGGAGGCAGAATTAAACTGTAAAATCTGAATCAAGGGAAACGGGCTATGCCATTGCGTTCGTCTCGGAAAAATACTCGAAATAGAGTCCGAGTTTTCGAAAATCGGAGTCCGTATGACCAAGATATGGCCTCGCGAAGTTTCACGAAAAATTCCCAAATTAAAGTATACTTAATTAAGTGAAATGGGTTGCGTAGAGAAATATATATATATTGATATATATATATATATATATATATATAATTGAAAAATAAATAAATTTGCAAAAATGTTCAAAACAGCGAATTAGGAGAGGGGAATAACCGAACCGGCCGATTTTTTAGGTCGACCCAAGCTCGCTGGGTCGACTAGGGGTTAATCCAGGGTGTTTGGCTGTCAACCCGTGGGCCGATTCGCTCAAATGCAGATTTTGCATTTGGATGGTTCTCATGGTTCATCTTTAATCTAAAGGCCCTAGATTGTTCCTACACTTGACTTCTTCTCCAAGACATGCTTTGATGGCTTGGATTGAATCTAGGTTTAATCCTATGGCCTAAAACACTTGCCTAATCTATAAATAAGACCCTAACCTATCCTAAACCCTCATTATTCACTCATGTAACTAAACTATGGCAAAATTTCTACTCTCATGGCCTCCACTCAACTATCCTAGCCTCCACTTCATTTCTATGAAAGGTTTCATGATCTTGAGAGTGTTAGAGAGTCCCTATGTTAGTATGAGAGCTTGTCAAGTTGATTCCAAGGAAAAAGCTTTGATCTTTGTTCATAAAGATTGTGTTTTTGTCGATTTGGAGCATCCATCTTTGGGTTTTTGGGTGATGGCACGCATAGGCTTCATCACAAGCTTTAGTGTAATCGATTTAGGCCTTAATAGCAATGTAAGCCCTTCCCTACTCTTAGATATTAACTATGAAGTTAAATGTTCATCATTGAGAATGATGCATGCTATCATGTTATGCAAGTTTATGAAGTCATTATATTAATCTTATGAGCAAAAATCAACAACCTTTATGTTGAAATGTTGCATTATGCAACATGAGAACCTTCATAATCTTTATGTCAACTTGCATATGAAGTCATAACCCTTATATGATGATATATGCGAGTTACTAGTCATCATTCCATGTCTTTTGTCACCATGATTCGTGTATGTGCCAAGTTTGGGTTTATGCATGTTTTTGTGAGGCTTAAGAATGTAACATGCAAGCTAATGAACACATTTGTGCCTCATTTGCCACCATGATTAACTTGTGGCTTAATATCCATTTTTGTCATGCCTTTTCCAAGTCTCTTCTTTTAATCCATTACGTTGTTGCGAACGTATATGCGAGTTTAAAAAGCGTTGGGGTCACATTATGGGAAAACATAATGATATGAACATGATTTGGGTAAATGGGTATAAACATGACAACATGTAACATTAAATATGACATGTGTTTATACTTGAAAACATGACTTGAAATATAACATGGAATTTGACATGTAAGTATGCATAAAAACATAAGCTTGGGAATTTACCTATTAAGTTAGGTCTACCCATTGGGAATTTACCTATTAAGTTAGGTCTACCCAATTGCTTGAATACTTGACTATGAACATGATACTAGACTAAACATGAAAGTGGCCAACTCGAGGTTGGGTTGAGTTTGCAACGTAAAACTACCCGGAACCGACCGGCCTAACTAGTAGTTGCAAACAATAGGACTCAATGTGAGAAGTTGGTCATGTTGTGCTTGAACCCGAGGTTAGACCAAGTTGTGGTGTAAAGCTACCCGGAACCGACCGACTTAACTAGTAACCACAACAAAGTCTAATATGAGAGGTTGGGGTGCATTAAATAATTAATGCCACATAATAGGGTTAAGTTAATTTGATTAATGAGGCTTAACCAAATATGACATGGACAAATGGGTTAAGTAATTTGATTAGGCTAATGATACTTAACAAAACATGACAGGGTTGGGTAGGTTAAGTAACTTGATTTGCCTAACGACACTTGACCATTTTTATACGACGAGGGGACGGGATTAAGTTAACCAACACTTAATCAATCCAACACGATAACTTGATAAGGTTAAGTAAATTTTCTTAGTAACACTTAACCGTTTAATACAGTTAATGGATGGGGTTAAGTCAACTCAGACCTAACTAATCTAAACATGGTAATTGGACGGGGTTAAGTTAATTTACACTTAACTAATCCAACTCGTTAGTTTGATGTGGTTAAGTAACCTATACTTAACCAATCTAACGTGAAAACATGATAAGGCTAAGTCATGAATCACTTGAATACGCTTGACCAATTTGACTCGGTAATTTGACAAGGTCAAGTTAATTTATATAATTAACCAATCTAAAATGATAATTAGACGAGGTTAAGTTATGGATTGCTTAATATACTTAGCCAACTTGACACATGGTTTGTAGGGTTAAGTCTTGGACTTGGATACTTAGCCAATTTTGACATGGTTTGTAGACAGGCTAAGTTATGAACTTAAGTGACACTTAACCCATTAGATAAACCCTAATTCGGAGGATTAGGTAAATAACCATAGTTAACAAGGATTATGGAAATAAGGCTAAGTGGTAAACCTTAGTTAAGGGAAACTAAGTAATAATTCTTAGTCATGGAAATTTGGACCATTTCTTAGATAGATTAGTAACCCGATACGTTAGGTCAACGTTTAAGTATGCGTGTAGGAGCAGGCTATCTGATTTAGATAAAGGCTCCAACGAACTGGGTAACGAAGCAGCGGCTTCGGGGAACGTGAGGATATTCTTGGGATCCCTCTGTGAGCTGCCAGGTCAATATACTAGGCTCATGAGAGGTTGAGGTCTGCGGTAGAAGAACCAAGAATATGCCTTGGTTGCTATGCGAGCGACCTAAAGACTAGGGTGGATAGCAGTGAGTCGACGAATACATAAGGTGCCCGAGATAACAAGTTAGTCGATCATCTACCATCTTGGGTCAAGCGTGTACGTACGGAAAGGCAGGGAACACCGAACAGACCATAATTGCTATCTAATTATGGGTGAGGTAGGCCGTAGGATGTGGGCTGGCCGGAGTGTAGTTCTCATGCAAGATTTTCTCTTGTGTTGCCTTTCACTAGTTGAGGGAGGGGTCTCGTGGGACCATAGCCACGTGTAGAAAAGCAGACCTTAGTATCTGCATCGGCAGATAAATCTAAAGCTCCCGACCGAGTCCTGTATTTCTTGTTTTGCCCTGTGACAGGACTCGGATGGCACGATGTGATACATGTGCATACAGTTATAGAAAAACGATTCACGATGAATGCGTGGGAAAAAGGGCGCGGTTGAGGGTTAGCGTAACCCCTAGTGGCCTAGGTGGTTTAAGCCAAACCGAAATACGAAAGCGTGCAATAGGTAAGCGTAATCCCTAGTGGTGCTAGGTGGCGTAAGTCCTAGTAGTTCAAACGATGATTCATATGGAAGAGCCTAGCTAGAACAAGGGTGACAGTCCAAACGATTTCAAGGATAATACGACATGAGGAAAGCCCGTACGGCCTACGGCAAAGGACTGAACTTATACATGGAAAGAAACATACGAGTGGGAAAACCTGCATATGCTATCTATTAGGTTGACATGGACCATTACATGACATCGGGCAAGGGACATTCATAGTTAACACATAACGCGGGTTGGGATACTAGTACGAGAGGTGCAGAGCGGATATACAGGATAGATGCCATGGGACTTTATACGTGATAGATATCTTGGGATATTATACTTGATAGAAACCTGACAATGTGATACCTTGTTTTATCTTGACATCGTAGTTTATCACGACACCCTAGTTTATCTGAGTTCAGTAGTTCATCCTGTTATTTTGATTTAATTGACCTATCTTGTATTATGCTTATGTTCATCTCAGTTTCTCATGACAGTTAACTTTACTAGTTTTTATACTAATAGTAGATAGGGCTTACTCAGTCTTTTTGACAGACCCATTTTGTTTCGCCTCTTTTCTTCCGTTTCCCCCCCAGGTTACAGGGAGGAAATACTGCTGTTTAGTTCGGTCTTCTTCTGCTTGAAGGTCATCATGGATGGCTTGGACTTTTCATGGCTATGCCTACTTTACTGTTTTTACTTGGGGAATAATTTATGAAAAATTCTTTATGCTTCTTTACCATTGCAAGACAGGTTTTGATGTACTCTGATGTAAAAGGCTTTAGACCTTAATTATTAGTGTTTATGAAAGTTCGATTTTACTTCCGCTGTTTTATATGTTCTGTCTTGTGATATTTCTGTACATGTTTACCAATAATGCCCCTCTAAAGCTAGTGCATTCCTTGCGAGTGACCCTAGCGGAGGCGGGGTGTTACATTTGGTATCAGAGCAGAAGGTTACCAGACTAGGCAAAAGTTTTTAAAGACCTTCTGAAAACTATTTATAAAGAAGCATTTTTCAAGAAAATTTTCTTTTAAAAAGAAAAAAAGGCTATTCCCCAAAGGCCATTAGCACTATCCTTGTTTCCTTGATTGAATCTCATTTCCTTTCTTTCCTCCATCCGTGGTCACAGTAGTTCTCACTATGACTAATCTTTGTCTAGCCACGTAGGTGTTTCCCGTACGATGGAGGTGGTTCTCGAGAGACCCATTGCCGTGTTACAAGAAAGGATAATAAAGAGCAAGGGTAAAGGATACGAGTTTAAGGATGAGCAACTTGTTGGTATGGCTCAACCCAGAATGAGAGAGAAAGATGAACAATGAAACCCATGACAAGAGAGTACCTTTGGCGTGGTGAAACGGGACGGATAGTTAAGTATCATGGAACAGGGACAAGATCATTCGGAGGGCAATAGTATGCTCTCATTTCTAGGGTACCTCAGAAGGAGGGTAACGATCTTGTTAAAGGTTTAGCTTTTCTTCTCTATCATCCTGTCGGGACTTTGTTTTGATCACCGCATCTTTTAAGTCCGCTTCGATAGTTGAGTCTCTGCACCTTAGTACTAGCGTAGTAGAGGATCCCGTTTTTGTCTCAAGTCCTATTGGAAGATCGGTCCATTTACTCATGGCTTGTTTGGATTTGAGAATGTCTATATCAAGTGTTGAGCTTGGAAATAATGCTTATGTTTATAAGTTGTGGATGGATTCTAGGGATGAAGTGGTTATCCAGTAAGGGATGCCACTCTCGGTTTTAGAAGGAGGGTAGTTAGACTCTTGGCTTGCTTTGGTAATACCCTTGAAGTATCGCGTAACCTTTTGGGTTCTGTCATGATTAGTTACTTAGAATCCCTAGATGCCTTTGTTGGAAATTAGAAACCCGATCGAATGGTGTTCGCTAATAAGACGGATGGTTTACTTCGATTATGTATGGGTTATGGGAATTACCCTAGTAAGTGCGCACGGTAACTTGTTTACTTTCAAGAGAAAGTTTTTCTACGTGGAATACCTTATGGTACAAGGTCCAGGATTCACTAGTGAATTTTGAGGGCTCGCATGGAATAATGTGTACACAGTCCTGTTTGCGCCAAGTATTCTAGAAGGAGAATAAGTGCAAGTGGAACTAGAGGCGACGAGGAAATGAGTTCCAACTCATGTTATGGAAACAGGAAATAAGAAGCTGCGAAATTGTGAAGTAAAAGGGGCGGTCAAGGCACGATGGAACCAAGCTCAAGGTAATGCGACTCAGGAGACTGAAGACTAAATACGTGCATGATATCTCTTTTGGGAATATATCCTCGATCCCTGTTTTTCTGTTGAGCTTGCTTGTAGGCTATCTTTTATGGATATCCTCTCGGTCCTGTCTCTGTTACAAACCCCGTACGGAGTTTGTTTTGTTTATCTTCTCGACCCTGTTTCAGGGAATCTTAGGTAGAACCCTATGGATGTAAACATGTATTTGAAACATGTTATGGTTGATATGGTTGCAAATGGTTGCAAGTGGTTGCTCGTGGATGCGCGAATTTACATTAGATATTAGCTCGACTCGGTCACATTTCATATTGCATATGCACGAGTATTTATACTTGTTTATGGATGAAATTGAATGTGTTATCATGCGGATGTTGCATATGGTTGAATGTTTGTGCACGCATATAGTGTATATGACTAGGACTATTTGCATACATGATGGATTCATAGCACTAAACATATTTTTGTATTCAAAAGATTTTTCAGGCCTGATCATTAGCATTAGCTAAGGAAAATGTACACACACGTTTTGCATATATTCATACAGCATTAGAAATCATCTAAGGTCAATGGTTGCTTGTGGATGATGTTCTGAGTAGATGGATGATGGATGGTAGGATATGTTCTTCCTAACTTGGAGATTTCGGGGACGAAATCCTAAAAGGTGGGGAGAATGTAACAACCCGTATTTTCAATAACCTGTTATAACATAAATGGAGGCAGAATTAAACTGTAAAATCTGAAACAAGGGAAACGGGCTATGCCATTGCGTTCGTCTTGGAAAAATACTCGAAATAGAGTCCGAGTTTTCGAAAATCGGAGTCCGTATGACCAAGATATGGCCTCGCGAAGTTTCACGAAAAATTCCCAAATTAAAGTATACTTAATTAAGTGAAATGGGTTGCGCAGAGAAATATATATATATATATATAATTGAAAAATAAATAAATATGCAAAAATGTTCAAAACAGCGAATTAGGAGAGGGGAATAACCGAACCGGCCGATTTTTGAGGTCGACCCGAGCCCGCTTGGTCGACTAGGGGTTAATCCAGGGTGTTTGGCTGTCAACCCGTGGGCCGATTCGCTCAAATGCAGATTTTGCATTTGGATGGTTCTCATGGTTCATCTTTAATCTAAAGGCCCTAGATGGTTCCTACACTTGACTTCTTCCCCAAGACATGCTTTGATGGCTTGGATTGAATCTAGGTTTAATCCTGTGGCCTAAAACACTTGCCTAATCTATAAATAAGACCCTAACCTATCCTAAACCCTCATTATTCACTCATGTAACTAAACTATGGCAAAATTTCTACTCTCATGGCCTCCACTCAACTATCCTAGCCTCCACTTCATTTCTATGAAAGGTTTCATGATCTTGAGAGTGTTAGAGAGTCCTTATGTTAGTATGGGAGCTTCTCAAGTTGATTCCAAGGCAAAAGCTTTGATCTTTGTTCATAAAGATGGTGTTTTTGTCGATTTGGAGCATCCATCTTTGGGTTTTTGGGTGATGGCATGCATAGGCTTCATCACAAGCTTTAGTGTAATCGATTTAGGCCTTAATAGCAATGTAAGCCCTTCCCTACTCTTAGATATTAACTATGAAGTTAAATGTTCATCATTGAGAATGATGCATGCTATCATGTTATGCAAGTTTATGAAGTCATTATCTTAATCTTATGAGCAAAAAGCAACAACCTTTATGTTGAAATGTTGCATTATGCAACATGAGAACCTTCATAATCTTTATGTCAACTTGCATATGAAGTCATAACCCTTATATGATGATATATGCGAGTTACTAGTCATCATTCCATGTCTTTTGTCACCATGATTCGTTTATGTGCCAAGTTTGGGTTTATGCATGTTTTTGTGAGGCTTAAGAATGTAACATGCAAGCTAATGAACACATTTGTGCCTCATTTGCCACCATGATTAACTTGTGGCTTAATATCCATTTTTGTCATGCCTTTGCCAAGTCTCTTCTTTTAATCCATTACGTTGTTGCGAACGTATATGCGAGTTTAAAAAGCGTTGGGGTCACATTATGGGAAAACATAATGATATGAACATGATTTGGGTAAATGGGTATAAACATGACAACATGTAACATTAAATATGACATGTGTTTATACTTGAAAACATGACTTGAAATATAACATGGAATTTGACATGTAAGTATGAATAAAAACATAAGCTTGGGAATTTACCTATTAAGTTAGGTCTACCCATTGGGAATTTACCTATTAAGTTAGGTCTACCCAATTGCTTGAAAACTTGACTATGAACATGACACTAGACTAAACATGAAAGTGGCCAACTCGAGGTTGGGTTGAGTTTGCAACGTAAAACTACCCGTAACCGACCGGCCTAACTAGTAGTTGCAAACAATAGGACTCAATGTGAGAAGTTGGTCATGTTGTGCTTGAACCCGAGGTTAGACCAAGTTGTGGTGTAAAGCTACCCGGAACCGACCGGCTTAACTAGTAACCACAACAAAGTCTAATGTGAGAGGTTGGGGTGCATTAAATAATTAATGCCACATAATAGGGTTAAGTTAATTTGATTAATGAGGCTTAACCAAATATGACATGGACAAATGGGTTAAGTAATTTGATTAGGCTAATGATACTTAACAAAACATGACAGGGTTGGGTAGGTTAAGTAACTTGATTTGCCTAACGACACTTGACCATTTTTATACGACGAGGGGAAGGGATTAAGTTAACCAACACTTAATCAATCCAACACGATAACTTGATAAGATTAAGTAAATTTTCTTAGTAACACTTAACCGTTTAATACAGTTAATGAATGGGGTTAAGTCAACTCAGACCTAACTAATCTAAACATGGTAATTGGACGGGGTTAAGTTAATTTACACTTAACTAATCCAACTCGTTAGTTTGATGTGGTTAAGTGACCTATACTTAACCAATCTAACGTGAAAACATGATAAGGCTAAGTCACGAATCACTTGAATACGCTTGACCAATTTGACTCGGTAATTTGACAAGGTCAAGTTAATTTATATAATTAACCAATCTAAAATGATAATTAGACGAGGTTAAGTTATGGATTGCTTAATATAGTTAGCCAACTTGACACATAGTTTGTAGGGTTAAGTCTTGGACTTGGATACTTAGCCAATTTTGACATGGTTTGTAGACAGGCTAAGTTATGAACTTAAGTGACACTTAACCCATTAGATGAACCCTAATTCGGAGGATTAGGTAAATAACCATACTTAACAAGGATTATGGAAATAAGGCTAAGTGGTAAACCTTAGTTAAGGGAAACTAAGTAATAATTCTTAGTCAAGGAAATTTGGACCATTTCTTAGATAGATTAGTAACCCGATACGTTAGGTCAACGTTTAAGTATGCGTGTAGGAGCAGGCTATCTGATTTAGATAAAGGCTCCAACGAACTGGGTAACGAAGCAGCGGCTTCGGAGAACGTGAGGATATTCTTGGGATCCCTCTGTGAGCTGCCAGGTCAATATACTAGGCTCACGAGAGGTTGAGGTCTGCGGTAGAAGAACCAAGAATATGCCTTGGTTGCTATGCGAGCGACCTAAAGACTAGGGTGGATAGCAGTGAGTCGACCAATACATAAGGTGCCCGAGATAGCAAGTTCGTCGATCATCTACCATCTTGAGTCAAGCGTGTACGTACGGAAAGGCAGGGAACACCCAACAGACCATAATTGCTATCTAATTATGGGTGAGGTAGGCCGTAGGATGTGGGCTGGCCGGAGTGTAGTTCTCATGCAAGATTTTCTCTTGTGTTGCCTTTCACTAGTTGAGGGAGGGGTCTCGTGGGACCATAGCCACGTGTAGAAAAGCAGACCTTAGTATCTGCATCGGCAGATAAATCTAAAGCTCCCGACCGAGTCCTGTATTTCTTGTTTTGCCCTGTGACAGGACTCGGATGGCACGATGTGATACATGTGCATACAGTTATAGAAAAACGATTCACGATGAATGCGTGGGAAAAAGGGCGCGGTTGAGGGTTAGCGTAATCCCTAGTGGCCTAGGTGGTTTAACCCAAACCGAAATACGAAAGCGTGCAATAGGTAAGCGTAATCCCTAGTGGTGCTAGGTGGCGTAAGTCCTAGTAGTTCAAACGATGATTCATGTGGAAGAGCCTAGCTAGAACAAGGGTGACAGTCCAAACGATTTCAAGGATAATACGACATGAGGAAAGCCCGTACGGCCTACGGCAAAGGACTGAACTTATACATGGAAAGAAACATACGAGTGGGAAAACCTACATAAGCTATCTATTAGGTTGACATGGACCATTACATGACATCGGGCAAGGGACATTCATAGTTAACACATAACGCGGGTTGGGATACTAGTACGAGAGGTGCAGAGCGGATATACAGGATAGATGCCATGGGACTTTATACGTGATAGATATCTTGGGATATTATACTTGATAGAAACCTGACAATGTGATACCTTGTTTTATCTTGACATCGTAGTTTATCACGACACCCTAGTTTATCTGAGTTCAGTAGTTCATCCTGTTATTTTGATTTAATTGACCTATCTTGTATTATGCTTATGTTCATCTCAGTTTCTCATGACAGTTAACTTTACTAGTTTTTATACTAATAGTAGATAGGGCTTACTCAGTCTTTTTGACAGACCCATTTTGTTTCGCCTCTTTTCTTCCGTTTCCCCCCCAGGTTACAGGGAGGAAATACTGCTGTTTAGTTCGGTCTTCTTCTGCTTGAAGGTCATCATGGATGGCTTGGACTTTTCATGGCTATGCCTACTTTACTGTTTTTACTTGGGGAATAATTTATGAAAAAGTCTTTATGCTTCTTTACCATTGCAAGACAGGTTTTGATGTACTCTGATGTAAAAGGCTTTAGACCTTAATTATTAGTGTTTATGAAAGTTCGATTTTACTTCCGCTGTTTTATATGTTCTGTCTTGTGATATTTCTGTACATGTTTACCAATAATGCCCCTCTAAAGCTAGTGCATTCCTTGCGAGTGACCCTAGCGGAGGCGGGGTGTTACAGCGACTTTTCTGAAATTTGATTTGGACGTAAATCAAAATCTACACGACGAAATCCTGATTTTTCTCTTCCACAAGAAAGATATACTCCACCAGCTCCACACGTTTCTTGTTTCACTGAAATCCGGCTTAAAACGAATCTTGTACATTCAGTTGAAGTTTGAATCGACAAATAGCGAACTGCCGCGTCGTTACGCGCTCGATTTTAATTAAAATATAATTATACGTTCAAACTGACGTCGATTGAATATATTTGTCAATATAATTCAACTCTAAGCTGAATTACATCTTAGGGATGACCTCATTCACATAATATTGTGATTTCCAATATTTTTGATTATTCCCGACTTAAATATATTATTCTATTATTTAAATTAATTAATTAAATCATTTTTATTTAATTCAAGTCGTCAATATCGCCAAAACGATATTTTAAGTAATTAAACAAATTAATTATTCATCAGCTAAAAATGCGGGTCACTACACAAGTCGACTACATAGTCGACTTGGGGGTCGACTTGGGGGTCGACCTGGCCCCTGAGCCAGGTCGAACCCAGCCCCCCTGGCTGGCCTGGTCTGTGCTTGGTCGATTTTCTGAGCCTTCCCTTGTCCCTCGGGCTAGGTGTCAGCACCTGATTGGTCTTTCCTTCAAACGAACGACTATGATTGAACAAAGCTCCATCGACGGTCCTAATCAACTCACAAACTCTATAATAAGGACCTAAGACTCACCCTAATTCACACAAACAAAAATGGAGATGAGACCGTCATGCTGCTCAGGAAGGACTAGGAATAGCCGTCAGAAATCGAGAGACAATTAGGAGACAATTCGAAAGCTTAAGCAACGTCAATTAAATCAAAACAACGCCTACAACAAAGGATAGCATCTCCAAATTCAGAATTCAGATTCCTGAATTGAAGATTCGTCATACGTTGTAAGTAAAGTGCTATTCCGATGTGAATAAATAATTGTGTTTTGATTTGTGTAAAATGAGAAATAGAATTGTATTCGTTTTGTGGTGATAATAATCTATATTTGTATGTTGCTGTGATTCTAATCAATTTGGAATTGTTGTGGTATAACGATTGGATATTAGCAAGTATGTGATTTATGTTGGAAGTTAACAACTACATGTTTGTGGTGGATTAATTTAGACTCATGCAAGTATATGATTCATGTTAACGACCATACGTTGTAGTAGTTTATTTGAGCTTCATGCAAGTATATGATTCACCATTATGCCAATATGATGATGATCACTTTTAGTGTGTAATTAGATTCAACTAAGTATTATGGTGCATATGAATTTATGTTGGAATTGGCATCATGATTCAAGTGTAAAACCATACTTTTGAATTAGAGACAAAAGTAAACATCTTTATGAACATGACTAAACTATGTTTGGTGTTATGCCTAGTTAAAAACATGTTTTAGGCCTATGTTGTTATCAAAATCATAGGGTGATATATGTGACACATAATTAAGTTTGATTTATATTCCAATTGCAAGTTTACGTGAATAAATTAAAAACCATGATTCATGTTTTAGGTATGTTTAGTCCATGATTATATGAATAGAATGATTCATGTTCAGGTATGTTTATGCCATGATTATATAAATAGAATGATTCATGTTTAAGTATGTTTATGCCATGATTATATGAATAGAATGATTCATGTTTAAGTATGTTTATGCCATGATTATATGCTATTACAATGCAAGTTCACATGTTCCTAATTCATGTTAATTAGTTCGCTATGTTGCAAGTTCATGCGTACATACTCCCCTTTTTATGTTATTTAGAATATATAAACACCATGTTCTAAGCCTCCCCTTTTTCATGTGGCTAAGTTGGGTTTAAATGTTAAACCCAACATATGTTATGTTTTAGCGAACGTGTAAAACGGGGGTAATGACGTTTGGGTTAAAATATAAAACATGTGTGTTGGCATGTTTGACGCATGCCAACGACCTTGAAAAATAATTAAGTTGTATAAATTAATTTTACTCAATAAAGATGAATTTGAATAATGGGCCGCAAATATATACATATAAGAAAGGAAGAGACAAAATATGTAAATTCAGATAATACGATGTGTTTAACCCGAGGTTGGATTGAGTTGTGATGTAAACCTGCCCGGAACCGCCCGGCTGTCCAGTAGTCACAACAATACCTATCCAATGTGGGTGGTTAAACACGGAGCCCAATAAGGACCCGAGGTTAGACTGAGTTGTGGCGTAAGACTGCCCGGACCCAACCGGCAACAGGCAGCCACAACAATACCTGTCTAATGTGAGAGGTCGAGGATTTAATAAGAAAATTAAGGATGAGTCAGGATTGATAGGATTAAGTGAATTAAATTAATACTTAATCAAAATGGAACATGCTAAACTATACAGACTAATTGGGGGTTAGGTTTATGAAACACTTAACCAACTTAGCATGTTGGCTAGAAATAGAAAACCTAGTAGCGGGGGACCCTATTCAGCAGTAACCCTACAAGGTGTATCAGTATACCCTGAACTAGGCAGGGTGGGGCACGATTACTGGGCTGACTGTAAGAGGTCAAATCGACTGCGGTGGTGCAGTAGTGTAGGTTTTAACGGGGTGCGGGCGTGCACACACTCCGGCGCAGAAAAATAAGGCACTGGGCACCAGTAGCATACCTGTGCATTCTAGGATTATGTCGGGCCGCCACCATGGGACTTGATACACCCCATGGTGGGACCAGCATAGGTAACTACAACAACGGGGGCCGTGATACACATGTAACTATACGAGTAGGAGCAGATCATTAGAAACGAATCACTTCACCTTGATTATGGGGTGCCTGTTGGGAACTAGTTTATATGGGTACAGAGATTAATATGGGGTACGATAAGTACATTCAACTCTAGATAACTTAACCTTGTTTATAGTGTTTTCCCATTTCCAGTTTATACTTATCATGCCCAATTCATTATTCATAGACTGAATAGTCCTAGATTTACTCAGGCTTTTTGTCTGACTCTACTTTTCTTTTGTCTTCTTTTCTTTCGTCCCCCCCAGGTCCACAGGGAGGGAATACCGAAGCTTGACCAGTTTCACATCCAGCTTGAAGAGAAAGAATGTATTGCTTGGATCTTTTTCATTTTGGACTATGGCTTTGGGCAGAAATTGTGGGACTTATGCAGTTTACTTATGTTTTTATGCTTCTTTAAATAATGTAATCAAGACAGTTATGATGATGTTATGTTTTTGGAAGGGTTGTAAGACAAATTATGACATGGTTTGTGTAACACGTATTTTGTTGAAATAAAAATTTGCTGTTGTTCTCCGCTATTCAAAAATATGTGTTCTTATATCTGTCTTGTATATCTGTGACTTATACTTATAAACCTCCACCAAAATTAGGGCATTCCCGTTGAGAGTGACCCTAATGGAGGGGGGATGTTTCATAAGTCAAATCTAAAATTAATGACAAGAAATGGGGAATGATAAATAACCTATTATGAATAAACTTGAATAAGGCAAGAAAGGATAATAGGTGGAAATTATAACTTATGGGACAAGATAAGTTATAGGAAACGATAAGGAAGATGATATTACACTTAACCAATTTGACATGATATATGGGTAGGTTAAGTCACCATGAACTGATAGATAACACTTAACCAATTTGACATGACGCGTGGGTTGAATTAAATACGTGACTGGGGGTTAAGTCAACTTGGAGACACGGACAAACTTAACCAATATAACAGTATCAAAGCAAGAAAAAATGGGGAATGATAAGATTAAATAATAGATAAGCTTATCCTAGGGATAACAAATGAATATGACTTAAGATGTAGTACACGACTCGAAAGGTGGATGACTTATACCATGAAATAAGTTAATCTAAGCTGGAAATGTGAGAGAACACCCGTATGCTATCATTTGATAAAGAGAACTTAAGTCATGCTTTAATTCATTTGTAAACCTTAGTTAAAAGGAATTAAGTAACAAACCTTAGTTAAAGAAAACTAAGTAACAGAAACTAAGTATCAAACATTGGTTAAGAGAACCAAGTAATAAACCTTAGTTAAGAGAACTAAGTAAATAACGAGAAAGAGAACTAAGTACTAAACCTTAGTTAAGAGAACTAAGTTGTACACCTTAGTTAAGAAAACGAACGATTAAGTGAACTAGGTTGTGAACCTTAGTTAAGAGGACTAAGTAGTAAACCTTAGTTAAGAAAGCTAACGATTCAGGAAACTAAGTAGTAAACCTTAGTTAAGAGAACTAAGTAGTAAACCTTAGTCAAGAAAGCCAAGTAGAACACGACGAGTAGCGAACGTCCATCTGATCATGAACAAGGCTCCAACGAACGGGGTTACGAAGCACGCGGCTTCTAGGGAACGTGAGGGTACTCTTGGTATCCCTCTGTGAGGTTGCAGATGATCCTCCTGGGCTCACAGAGGTTAAGGTATGCGTTAGAAGAGCCAAAGGTATGCCTTGGTTGCAATATAAGCAAGCTAAAGACTAGGATGGACCAGCATGAGGAGGCGATATCTTGTTTAGCCCTGTGATAGCACGTCGTCTACCTACCATCTTGAGTCAATCGAGTACGTAAAGAGGAAAGGCGGGGAACTCCAACATACCATATACTTGCTATCTAGTTACGGGTGAGGTTTGGCCAATAGGTTTTTGGGGCATAGGGGGCCTGCTAATATTTCTCATTCTTGATTTTCTTGGGTGCCTTTCATTAGTTGAGGGAGGGGTAAAGTGGTACCATAGCCACACACAGATAAAAAAAGACCTTAGCATCTGCATCGGCAGATAACTTAAAGCTCCCGACCGAGTTCCGTGTTTCTTGATTAGCCCTGCCGTAGGACTCGGGCTGCACATACAGAGGACATGTGCAACTAGACACTGATAACTATTCACGACTCGTACGTGGGGAAAGTCTAGGAACATATATCGCTCTGGCAGTGTGTCATAGACTAGGGGGCGTCGTTCGACAGGTATCATAATCCCTAGTTGGACCTAGGTCGCGTAAACCCTGAATCCGAGAAACGTTCAATAGGTAGCATAAACCGTAGTGGTCCTGGGTAGCGTAAACCCTGGTTGGATGTACGAAGCGCTCGATAGTAAACCTTAGATTAGATCTAGATGATACCCAGAATCTAGTAAGATCGAGAGTGGCAGTCCAAACGATTTCGAGAATGGTGGCAATACACTAAAGTAGTATAGATTTACATGATGAAGCCCGTCCGATATACGACAAGGGACTGTATATATATACATGGAAATGTTTTGACAAGTTGGGGGTATCTACATATGTGTTGTATTAGGTTAACCTACTAGTGGGACATGAGTATAGCTTAAAGAGCTTACATTGTTATCAACCTAATAACCAAGAAAATGAAACTGAACGGTATATGTAGAATTATACAGAAGTTTATTCTAAGTCCACTCACACAGAACTTATGTTCTGACCCCTTGCTCATTAAATACTTCCAAGTTAGGTTCATTACAGAGATGGTATAGCTTTGGATACTGGTTTAGCAGTATTGTTAATAAGGTAAAGCAATATTTGAATATTATACTTTATTTCCTTCCGCTGTGAGATGATTTACGAGTTCTGACATGTTTCTTTATCTCTGTCTTCTTCCACAGGATACCAGAGCACCCAACTCGGGTTTCAATAGATTGGATTTTTGAAAAAAAATCGGTCTGTCGGAATTCAGGTTGTCACATCTGGTATCAGAGCTTCGGTTTAGTGATCTTAGGGAGATAATGAGTGAATGTATTTGTATTTTCTAAAATATAAATATAATATATATATATATATAAACCTAAATCCGTATTGTAGCCCACTAGACATAAAAAGACATGGGATATCTAGTTTGTACACTCAAGGAATGAACATAGGAATTTGAAAGCCATTAGATGGTTGGGAAAGTGTACAATATGACTTGAAGCTAGAGAAAGAAAATATCCCATAGGATGGAAACTGAAATATTAGTATTTCAGAGTAGTGGGTTTAGAAGTGTAACCTTAGAAACTAGAAAAGGTTGAAAAATGAAAAAATGGATTATGAATATATATAATCGAGAGAACTGAATTCGCGAAAGTGCCTAGGAAAATCCTAGTTAGTTGAAGACCCGCTTTGAGTCTAACCCAATAATAAACTTTAGAAATTTTTGTTGGGTGAACAAAATAAGCGGTAGAGTGTAGGAATAGAATAAATGTTGCACCTTATAGCGAGTAATTAAATTAACAATTGTAAATAGGAAAAATGTAACCTCGATAGTTGTCCTTGTCTACTCCAGTTTCGTGATTTGAAGAAAATGTTTTGCATTTTATTTTGTGACATGTTTTTTATGGTTTGGCAAAAGTAAGTTTTTGAAAAGAATAAAAGTTTTACCACTTTTAGTTTTTGGAAGGAGAAGGTAATAAAAAGAAAGAAGGCCAAACCATGTTTTGAAAATGGAGTAGTTAAGGATTAAGGCCTAGAAAGGAGGAAATAAAGTTAAAGCTATTAGAACAAACTGGGGATTGGTTGAGTTGAGTAATTCTCTGGGTGCCAATCTGATGTTGATTTCGGTCTTCGGGGTTGATACTTAGGGAATTATTTTCATGCCAATTTACAGTCAGGGATTAGATAATATTGAACTAATGGAAAATTTCCCGTACAATGCATAAGCATTGAGAAACCTAGGTTTGTTGCTTGAGAAAAAGAAAAAGGATTGTTGCTTGAAAGAGAAGTATAGGCTAGTAATACACAGCATGGACTAGTAGTGACTACTAAGTAGTGAAGGGCAAGCAAGTGTATAGATCCTGTTGAGTGGACTCGTGACATAAGTCCTAAGATTCTTTGCCCATAGTAGTAGTTGTGTAGGATGTTGTTTGAGTTGAAAACGAAAAGGCTTATTTGAAAATAATAAACTTTAGTAATTTGATTAAGTCAAATAAGCTAAGAAAGAAACTAGCCTAACTAAAAAGAAAACAACTGAATCAATCAAGCAGCAAAATGAGACGGGAAAAGAAAATGGAAATCTTAAGAAAAAGATGAATAAATATGAATTTTTTCCAAGATAAGTGGAAAAAGGGAAGAAATTTTCTTTTGTGATTGTGTTTGGATAGGAAAATAGGAAATCTTCATAGAATAGTCATATAAAAATCCAAGTTCGATTAGAAAAGTAAAATGTAGGATGTGAATTTTTCTATTTTATACCTTTTCGTAACATAAGAAATTGAATTTGGAAAATTAGATTTTTCTAAATTTCGAATTTAATGATGGATGGTAGGGTTTTGGATGCGCCAATTGGGTGAACTATGCTCTTATTCTATAAGAGTATGGGAAAACTTGGATGAAAAATATTTTGATTTTTCAAGAATATTGCATTCATATAGAACTGCATGTATGTTTAGGATGTGAGCATCATGTTTTGAAAGAGTTTTTTTTTATTTGCATACAAATAGGTGGATATAAATTCGGCATACATACTTTACTATGACGTATCTCACTTGGCACATGTGCACAATGTTTGCAACAATTGGATGCACACTAGATGGATGGATATTGCGAGGGGTTATCTATTTTACTCTTATCGAATTTCCGTGACGAAATTCTTTAAGGGTGGGAGAATGTAACACACCGTATTTTTAATATAATTGAAAATATGTAAAAAAAATGTGTATATGCATAGATAGGTAAATAATGGTGATGTATAACGAGAATTAATTAATACATGGAATAGAAGGAAAAATTAATTCGATAACAGTGTACGTAACAAAGAAGATAATAAAATAAGGATACTTAATTTAAATATCAGGAACTAAATAAAACGGACATCACCATTGTGTTCGTCTCAAAATTCTGCTTGGAATAGAGTCCAAGTTTTCGAAAATCGGACTCCGTATGAAAGAGTTATGGCCTACGGAAGATTCAACAAAAAATCAGAATTTACATAGGAAAATACCCAGGTAGGTTGACCTGGGGGTCGACCTACCCAGGGAGGTCGACCTGGGGGTTGACCTGGGGGTCGACTTAACCAGGGAGGTCGACCCAGGGGTCGACCTTAGTGTCGACCTCCCCCCTGATTTTTCCACATCTTAACAGTGACAATTTTTGATGTGCTGGACGGACTGGATGGCTTCTAGGGCGATCTAATGGCTCTAAAACACTTTCTACACCTATAAAATAGTGCCTAGACTTAACCTAATTCATAAACAATTCCTTTTGATGCCTCCATGCAGCCAAACTTCAAACAAACATGGCCGCCGCCCCAAAACCTAAACAAAATTGCAAGTTCTTCACCAACTTTGGAGTTTAATCAAATCAAGAAGCAAAATTCATCATCAACGATTCAAGCTCTTCACCAACAATCAAATAAGAAGATTAAATCAGCGTTCTACATAAACGACAAAACGTTTATTTTCCCCAATCCTGTCAAGGTGAGAGGAATTATAATAAATTTGTTGTATAGTAGTATTATTATCTTTCATCATTCCCCAGTTATTAATTTAATTCAAGATTCATGTTATAATAGTTATTCCTTTTATCCTCCTTCCACTTTTTATTTTTTGATCTTGGTTATCTCGAACCTAGACGAAAATCTTATTATGCATATGTGTGGTTGGAATATGGAATTGCTGGGCATAATCAATTTTATGCAATCAAGAAATATAATCTGTAATTTGGGGTTTGTGGCATAACAATTGTTGTTGCAAATATTGGGCCTAATTTATTTCATGCAATCGAGGAATATAATCTGTAATTTGGGATTGGGGCATAACAATTCTTATTGCAAATATTGGGGAAAATTGGCAAATTGTATATGGGGATTATTTAATGAAGTAAAGTTTGAATTGATAATTTTGGGGCGTAATTCATAATGAATCTTTGGGTATGATTTGGGAACATGAATCTATGGTGAATAGCGCATAATTATGAATTCAGACTTATGATGTTAACAGGAAATTGTATAAATTTAATTGGAATTAGTGAATATGGAATGTGACTGGGAAATTGGAATAATAGGTATAGCCTATTAACTGGATTATGAACATGAACATGCTTGCAAATTTATAATTGGCCTACGACACCTAGAATAGACATGAATTGTAATTAAGTTGAATTTGGAACACATGACATGAATTTGGGGTTTGGGTGAAAGACTATTGTTAATGAACGCCTATGACATGAGGTTAGGTACGTTTGTGGTGTAAGACTGCCGGAACCGCCTGGTAAATCCAGCAACCACAAGCTGACGTCTAATGTGAGAGGTCAACGATAAGAACTAGAGGCGTAATGGTTTATGACACGAGGTTGGGCGCGTTTGTGGTGTAAGACTGCCCGGAACAGTCCGACAAATCCAACAGCCATGTACGGACGTCTGATGTGAGAGGTCATACATCGTTACGGCATAATAAATAAATTAAGAAATACTAACCATAATAAGACATGTGGGTGACATGGGTATGGTTAGAGGGTTAAGTGGGACACAGGTGACATGTAAAACAAAAATTTAGATATGCTAAACCAAATGGGACCCGTAACGGTATCATAAATTAATTGAATTGGGTAAAGTTTAAGTAACTGGTTAAGTAAATGGAAGGGTTAAGTCAAATCTAAAATTAATGACAAGAAATGGGGAATGATAAATAACCTATTATGAATAAACTTGAAAAAGGCAAGAAAGGATAATAGGTGGAAATTATAACCTATGGGACAAGATAAGTTATAGGAAACGATAAGGAAGATGAGATAACACTTAACCAATTTGACATGATATATGGGTAGGTTAAGTCAACATGAACTGATAGATAACACTTAACCAATTTGACATGACGTGTGGGTTGAATTGAATATGTGACTGGGGGTTAAGTCAACTTAGACACATAGGCAAACTTAACCAATATAACAGTATCAAAGCAAGGAAAAGTGGGGAATGATAAGATTAAATAATAGATAATCTTATCCTAGGGATAACAAATGAATATGACTTAAGATGTAATACAAGGCTCGAAAAGTGGGACGACTTATACCATGAAATAAGTTAATCTAAGGTGGAAATGTGGGAAAACACACGTATGCTATCATTTGATAAAGAGAGCTTAAGTCATGCCTGAATTCATTGGTAAACCTTAGTTAAAAGGAATTAAGTAACAAACTGTAGTTAAAGAAAACTAAGTAACAGAAACAAAGTATCAAACCTTGGCTAAGAGAACCAAGTAATAAACCTTAGTTAAGAGAACTAAGTAAATAACGAGAAAGAGAACTAACTAGTAGACCTTAGTTAAGAGAACTAAATTGTAAACCTTAGCTAAGAAAATGAACGATTAAGAGAACTAAGTAGTGGACCTTAGTTAAGAGGACAAAGTAGTAAACCTTAGTTAAGAAAGCTATCGATTCAGGAAACTAAGTAGTAAACCTTAGTTAAGAGAACTAAGTTGTAAACCTTAATCAAGAAAGCCAAGTAGAACACGAGGAGGAGCAAACGTCCATCTGATCATGAAGAAGGCTCCAACGATCTGGGTTACGAAGCACGCCGCTTCGAGGGAACGTGAGGGTGCTCTTGGTATCCCTCTGTGAGGTTGCAGATGATCCTCTTGGCCCACAGAGGTTAAGGTCTGCGTTAGAAGAGCCAGGGGTATGCCTTGGTTGCAATATAAGCAACCTAAAGACTAGGACGGACCAGCGTGAGGTGGCAATATCCTGTTTAGCCCTGTGATAGCCCTTCGTCGTCTACCTACCATCTTGAGTCAATCGAGTACGTAAAGCGGAAAGGCGGATAACTCCAACAGACAATATACTTGCTATCTAGTTATCGGTGAGGTTTGGCCAGTAGGTTTTTGGGCATAGGGGGCCTGCTAATATTTCTCATTCTTGATTTTCTTGGGTGCCTTTCATTAGTTGAGGGAGGGGTCAGGTGGGACCATAGCCGCACACAGATAAAAACAGATCTTAGCATCTGCATCGGTAGATAACTTAAAGCTAACGACCAAGTTCCGTGTTTCTTGATTATCCCTGCCACGGAACTCGGGCTGTACATACAGAGGACATGTGCAACTAGACACCAATAACTATTCACGACACGTACGTGGGGAATGTTTAGGAACATATATCGCTCTGGGTAGTGTGGCCTAGACTAGGGGGCTTCGTTCAATAGGTCGTATAATCCCTAGTTGGACCTAGGTCACGTAAACCCTGAATCCAAGAAGTGTTCAATAAGTTGCTTAAACCCCAATGGTCCTGGGTAGCATAAACCCTGCTTGAATCTAGGAAGCACTCGATAGTAAACCTTAGATTAGATCTAGTTGATACACGGAATCTTGCAAGATCGAGAGTGGCAGTCCAAACGATTTTGAGAATGGTGGCACTACAGTAAAGTAGTATAGATTTACATGATGTAGCCCGTACGACATACGGTAAGGGACTGTATATATACATGGAATGGATTTGACGAGTTGGGGGTATCTACATATACGTTGTATTAGGTTAACCTACTAGTGGGACATGATTATAGCTTAAAGAGCTAACATTGTTAACAACCTTATACCCAAGAAAATGTAAATGAACGGTATATGTAGGATTATACAGAAGTTTATTCTAAGTCCACTCACACAGAACTTATGTTCTGAAGCCCTCCTCATTACATACTTCCAGGATAGGTTCATGACAGAGATGGTATAGCTTTGGATACTGGTTTAGCAGTATTGTTAATAAGGTAAAGCAATATTTGAATATTATACTTTATTTCCTTCCGTTGTGAGATGCTTTACGAGTTAAGACATGTTTCTTTATCTCTGTCTTTTTCCGCAGAATACCAGAGCACCCAACTCGGGTTTTGATAGATTGGATTTTTGAAAAAAAATCGGTCTGTCAGAATCCGGGTTGTCACAGTTTCAAACTTCCAAGCTTATAGATTACATAATTTATAATTAAGTACAATATATTTTCCGCCTTTTACTTAACTGGTTTCAGGTTTTCCCCTTAATTTACAATTAAGTGTCCCTTAACTCAATTCACCAGTTATCCCATTCTCTTACTAACTTATTATAACCTTAGTTATAGTCCCCACTTGTCCCTAGTACAAGTTTACCTATTATACAACATTTTCATTAATGTTACTTATTTGTAATAGGTGATATCATTTCTTCAAGTTACGCTTACCCTAAAGGTGTCTCTAATTACCTAACTTTAATATTTCTACCGATTATGTATACCACTTGGTATCTTTAATTACTTAACATTATCGGGCTAAGTTTGCTGGCCTATATGTAAATATTACCCACCGCATCAGATTTGCTTAGCCCACCCACTGTCCAACCAATTTTACTAAACGCTAACTTTAGTTCATATTCATACAATCCCTATAGATTATATTAGGTTAAGTAGTCCAATTCATTACCATGTCCATTTATGGTTTATAATGGGCTAGACCTCCCACATTAGGCCTACAACTTGTGGATGCTAGATATACCTGTCGGGTCAGGGTGAACTTCTTCCACAAGTTGGGCTTAACCTCGTGTCATAGCCCATCTCTAATTTGCGCACTTAGACCTCTAACATTAGGTTCAACATTAGTGGATGTCGGATATGTCGGTCGGGTCCGGGCAGAATTCCACCACTAATGCATCCAAACCTCGTGCCAAGGCACGGTTCATTTTGAGGCATATTTATTTTTCTTAGAATTTTACTGCATTCATTTCTTACATATTATGCCTAACATTTATTCGCATGTTCTTTCCAACACATAATTTATTTTATCGTAAGGTAATATCAACCCAACATGTCTTAATCTTCCCAAGTTATTTTTTTTCTTTTTTCATCAACTAAACATGTCCAGTTTTTCCAATTCAATTCTCACATATTTTCATTAATATCTTAAATTATGAACTCTAGTTATGTGGCCGTTACCCAAAATCCCCAATCACAAATTTTGTGCCAAAATTAAAGTATCCAACCACAATACATGTTATGTTCCGAAAATTTCATTACAAATTATGCCTAAATTCCAATATACTTCGCATGCCTTCGTACATGTAATTAACTTCTTTTATAACAAAGAGGTAGTTCTCAAATAATGTCTTATTTACCCGAAAATCTCATTTATTCCAGTTTCCGTATCCGCAAAATGAATCTTTATAACAATATCCATGTATATCATAACATGCTAACTGATTGAACATAAATTTTCATTTTAGTGCAATTATCCATCGCATAAATTAACTTTTCCAATACATTCATAATGAATATTCATGGGGAATGATCAAACAGTAAACATACTATTATTCACAAGGGATAATTTAAACCTACTCACCCAAAGCTTTCCAAAATCTTGAATCTGATCAGATCTACTGCTGCATGGTTTCCCTGACTGAATTTAAGACCTAAAGAACCAAGCTTCTATAAATTAAACCGAAAAAGAAAGGGAAAGGAGGAAGAAAAGGGAAGAAAAACTCAAAAATAGGTCAGATTCAATAATCAACTCTCGTGCAACGTAGATCTAGGCATCTATATTGCAGATCTAAATTCTTTTCTCTCATTTTGAAGCGAGTGAATTCTAGATCTAACTTCTATTTTAAGAAAATGTTTGGAGAGGAAGAGAAAAGAGTAGATCTTTGATTAGATCTAGGAAATATGAGAGTGCTTGCTTGAGGAAGGAGCAGAGTTTCGGTGTCTCCTTTAAAATTATGAAAGTGGAAGAAAACCTAACCATCTATTTATAGGTGTGTCAGAGGAACTAGGCCCTTTGGATTTAATCTAAAACTTATCTGAACCAACCACCTCACTTAGAAAAAAAGAGCACTCTATACTAGCCCAGATTACGCTGCACCCACGAGCCATGCGCACGCACAGGTGTGTCGACACCTATTTTTTTTATTGTTTAAAATTTATTACATATAAATCAAAATGTTCCTTTTCTTTTCTAGTTTGTTCGCATGCAAGAATTGTTATAAATTTTATTTATTTGTAACCAACCCTTGTGCGTAAGTGAAGCATTTATATGTGAACAAATATATATATATATATATATATATATATATATATATATATATATATATATACATATACATATATATTATTCTTCTTCCTCCAATCAATTAAATGATCTACTTCTCTTTTTAACCGCTGAATGCTCTTATTAAAAAGAAACCACTTTAACCCTTTTCACACTCCATTAATGCATTCTTCCTTACATTTATATCCATGTGTCATTATATTATTTATATAATTTGAATTGTATGCTTATTAATTAATTTAATGCCTCTTTTTTCTTACTTTTCTAATTAGTACACTATATTATACCATTTTTAACGCATTACATAGTAACCTCTTTCCTTCATACATTTATTTATTTGCTTGCATCTTATTTAACTTTTCCCTTTTTATCTTGCATTAATATTCTTATTTGTTATATACATCTTCTCTACTACAATTAGTTGCATTAGCATATTAATTTTTCTCTCTTGCATGCATTTATTATTTTTATTGCACAATGTTCCTCATTTTAAACATTACTCCATGCATTTACACATCAATTCTTTCTTTACCTCTTGCATATTAGGTTATGCACTCTTTTCTCTTTTATTTTTATTTTTTTCATGCATATGTGTGTTTTAATTATTGTATGCATAAACAATACAACCTTCCATTTATTAATTTCTTCTTAATTATGCATATATTCATATGTAGGTGATTAATTGCATGCGTATTATTAATTTCAACATTAATATTTATGCACTTTTACTTATACATTAATTAGAAATATTTCGGAGTGTTACATTCTCCCACCCTTAAGGAATTTCGTCCCTGAAATTCGATGAGAGTAAAATATATAATCTCTCGCATAATATTCTTCTATCATGTGTGCATCCAATTTTTGCGAGCATTGTGGGCATGTGCAAAGTGAAATACAACATAGTAATGCATGTATGCCTAATTTGGTACCACCTATATCTATGCAAACTTTTTCAAAAACTTTTTCAAAACATGACGCTCACATCCTAAATAAACTTGCAAATCTATATGAATATAATATTTTTGAAAAATTAAAACATTTTTCACCCAATGTTTCCCACAGTCTTACATAGTAAGAGAATAGTTCGTCCAATTTTTGCATCCATAATCCTACCAACCAACTTTATTTTTCGAATTTCAGAAAAATCTAATTTTCTAAATTCGATTTCTCATGTTACAAAAATGTGGAAACGGAAAACTTCGCATCCTCCATTTTTCTTTTCAAACCTTTTTCTAAACATACTTGATTTTTATGTAACTATTTATAAAGATTTCCTATTTTTCTATCCAAGAACAGTCCACATAAGAAAATTTTCTTTTTTTACTGATTTTCTCTTCATCTTATCTTGGAAATTTTTCATTCATAATCTTTTCTCAACCAGTTTCATGACTTGTTTTTACCTATAAGGTCGGTTCAGTCTCTTACTACAAGGTGACAACATCCACTCAATTCTATTTTTCCATAACTTATTTTGTCCACCCACAAAATTATCTTAAACTAATTTATCAAAAAGGATTGTCATAAGAATAGAGATTTAAAATCTTTCTTTATTAAAGATTCTTGCATGGAATATAACAAGAAAACTAGCGAGTTATTCATGCTCTATAGTACGCACCTTTTATTGAGAGAATTTTATCTTAGTCGAAAAATTTCGCAAGAAATGACTATTTGCTAAATATACCCCATTTTTCTTCAAAATCCAATACGTATACATTACATATTTAAAACTATAAATTTTAAGATCAAAACTTGAAAATGCCATAAACAATTTTCCCAAAAGTTTTATAATCTCAAGTTCTTAAAAGTTAATAATGGTGTTAGACTCAAAGCGGGCTTCCAATTTTCTTCTAATCTTTCCTAGACACTCCCCTATATCAATTCTCTCAATTATATATATTCCTAATCCATGTTTCTCTTTTCAACATTTTCCAATTTATAAGGTTTTCAAGCCCACTAACCCAAAATGCTAATCATATGGGATTCACTTTCCTTCCATACAAAGTAAATAGTACACTCTCTACCCAATTTACCTAAGCATCTCAAATTTCCATATTCATTCCTTTAGTGTATAAAACAACATCCCATTTCTTACCACATTATACTCTTTCTATTTGGTGGGTTCCTCTATGGAACTACGTATATGTATAATATATTCATATTTTTAAAAATATAAATACGTTCACTCACTATTTATATTGGAATCCTAAACCTATGCTCTGATACCGGATGTGACAACCTGAATTTCGACAGACCGATTTTTTTTCAAAAACCCAATCCATCGAAACCCTTGTTAGTTTGCTCTGGTATCTTGCCGAAAAGACAGAGACATAAAACGTGTTAGAGTTCAGAAAACATCTACAAACGGAAGGAACAAAATATAATGTAATCAAAACATAGCTTTACTTTAATATCAATACTGCTAAATCCATATCCAAAGCTATACAATCTCTGTCATGAACCTAACCTACGAATGATATGAGGAGGGGGATCAATACATAAGTTCTGGTGTCTAGACATAAATTACACTTCTGTATAATCCTACATATACCATACGATCACATTCTCTTATTTATTAGGTTATCTATGTTATTAGCTCTCAAGGCCTACACACACGTCGCACCCATCTACTCCCCAGTAGATTAGCCTAATATAGTGTATATGTAGCAACCCCAACTAAAGTACACCATACGGTACCCTACTCGCAAATTCTCCACATTATATACGCAGTCCCTCATCCTATGCCATAGTGACGTATGGATAACAAGATTACGTTCCGCATATATCTATCATTACTACGTAAATGTAGTTCGAATAAGACTCCATAACGTAGTAATGCCCTCTAGTCTACGATACACCACCCAGAGCCGATATGCATGTATTTAGACTATTCACCATACATATCTTCATTTGTAGCTCGATGCCTTAATTGCACGTCCCCTAATGTGCAACAAATTCCATGGCAGGGCGATACAAGAATCACGGAACTCGTTCGAGAGGTTTTCCATTTCTGTATAGGCCCGTCTTTAAAGAGCCTCTATAGATATACCTAGTGTCAGTTTTCATGGTGGCTATGGCCCTACCTCGGCCCCTACACAAAACATCTAAACATCCATGAGGCGTCATCCCTAAAACTCTTACCCCGATAGTGAAGGGTGAAAAGGTATCTTGGGTTTTGCTCGAGTCTTTCAGCATCCTACTAGCCGCCGATGACGGGTGTATGACGGTCTACTATCCTTGTTGGTCCTGACCCTCTTCCTTGTTGTGAGGAAACCGTTGAACCACCCTTTTGTCACCTCGTCACAACATTCTTGCTGCATAGCTACATCTGCAGTCAAGGCCAACCCACCTAGTAGTTACGCGCAGACCCAATCTCTGCAGACACAGCCTAAGACATCTGCTGCCTCACAGAGGACAACTAGGAGCATATTACGTACCTCAAGAAGCCGCGTGCGTCCCCTTTCAGTCTGTCAGAGCCGTCAGAATAATCAGATGAATGTACGCTCTTCTTCGTGCCTTATAACACCACGATGATCTACCCCGTTGGGTTATTCACCCTCAAACGTACGGACTGGTTCAAGCGCCTCACTTTAATATGTTGTTAGACCCTATGTCTAAACATTCTTTTACGCGCTTTTCTCACCTCATCAGGTTTCCAGTTAACTTGGTTAATACAATTCATATTGAATTCTTATTCAAATTACCAAGTTTATCTTGCTTATTAATTTCAGTCATACAACTTAATCCATTCAATTTTATTAATAAGCCCACAACATGTTATTCTCCAGATTATGGGCCAAGGTCTGTAATCCACAATCTCTTTTATATTTTCTTATTGGTTTCATCATTACAATAACATATTTTACTTAATATGTAATTAAGTATGTCCAATTCGCATGTTTTCTAACTAACATGTCACTTACCATTTATGATTAAATATAACTTATTTTATTTCATATGTTTTCCTCATTCTTTCTCATTTAATCATAATTCCATTTTACTTTGTCAATACAACTTATCGTTGTTTACTTATTAACTTAGTTCTATTAAGTAAGGATCATTAACAAGTTTCTCTACCCGTTTATTATAACCTATGTTATAATTTCCCCTTGTACCAAGGACAAACCAAAACATTCTTATTGTTAGACCAAAAAATGGTCCTAACACCCAATTGATAATGTTTTGTAGAGAATAATGAGGAATCATGAACAAAAAGCAAGAAAAATCAATCAACACACGGAATTTATAATGGTTCGGCGTTAACAAGCCTACATCCACTTCATAGCTTCTCAATTCATTCAGAAATTACTAATACAATGAGTATTGATGCTCAAGCACTCAATTACAATGAATAACACTCTCCGAATTCATTGATTTTATTAAAGAGGATGAAGGTTTTTCGTTGGTGGCCATGGCCGAAATAGATCTAGCTTCCTTGAGGCCAAAAGTCCCTTCAAATGGCCATGTTGTGGTGTATTTATAGCTGTAGAGAAGCTCTGGGCACTTCCGGTTCGGATGGGGCACGTGGCGTGACCGGAGGATATCTCAGAAGTAGTGGAGAACGTGGAAAAATGGTTACCAGGTCGTGCTTTGCCAAGTGGAGTCTGATCCGCAATTGTAGGAGTCGGTTATGCCAAGAGAAGAGGTCAAACTCTGTGTGCAGAAGCAGGTCCAGTCGGTTCGGATCGGATCCGAACCGAACCAGTTGTTCGAGCAGAATGCTTGCACGCACTTTTGTGCAGAATACTTCAGGCGGTTCGGGCAGAGGGTACTCCGATCCGATCCGGGGAGGGGGATCCGATCCGATCCGAAAGGAGGGATCCGATCCGATCCGAATGGGGGATCCGATCCGATGACATTTGCATGAATAATTCAAATTTTCCATCTTTCTATCACTCCATCCAAGTGATCGCCAATCAATGTAAGTTCATACTCAAGTCCCTGGCTTTGGGTAGCCTGGTCACAAAGCATGCTAACATTTTGCCCCCCAAAGTACATCTTATCGCAAATGAGATGTGCTTTGATTAAGTCGACATAAATCTTTTGAGAACGCCATCCATCCTTGAGGAGGCTTTATCGAATTGTTGCACTACTTCCATGGGTTCTAGTTAGTACAAATTGTGTGGAAGGAGTAGTCAAAATGATCAGGTAATCGTTTTAAACATTGTCGAATCAAGATGTTGATTTCCTTCATGATAAGTCATATGGTATGTTTGGCTCTCGTGTGAGATCGTACATGTAAAAGTTGATGCCAAACGACGCCATCTTCCTAAACAAGTCAAGTGCATTACTAAGCTAAGATTTATTTAATGTATAAGTCAATGTATACAATAGCCGTCCAAGTCATAGTATGGTGTCAGAATCTTCATATCTTGAGCTAGCATCTGGACCGTTCGGATAGAGCGCATCAGAGTCGGCATATGAATTTGTCGTTTTTTCTCGAATTTGGACTATCTCGATATCAGGATATTAGTCCAGGACTCCGTGATTGCATCTAATTGTAATAATAGTGCATCCGAAAGCCATGATCACTTCAGATGGTTTTATATTCCCGTGATCACATACGAGTCAGTATGAGATGTTGTTGAAAACATGCAAGCCAATAGCTGGTAGGATTATCACAATTGTAAGGCAGTAGAGGAGTTCATCATACTCTCCATTTGATGCAGTTGCAGACCAAATCTTTGAATTCTTGTTTGATCCATAATTTCGCTCACTTGGATGGTCGGGATAAATCATGTCATATTCCCGAGATATAAGGTATATGTTCTGAATCAAGCATCGAGTAAGGGTCATGTTCAAAGTCAGTTTGTTAGTTGAAGCTCGTGCTCCCAACATCAGTGGAGGAAAAGCGAAGTCAATGCTTATGCCCTCAGCGTCGGTGGGGGTTGGACCAGATCAATCGGACATCCAGTCTGTAAGCCTTTGAACTTTCCTTCTTCACACCGGGTTGGAGCTGCAGGTTCAGCAATCTTAGTCAACCCGTGTTATTCTATGTTCATTCTTAAGTCGTCAAGAGTTGGAGTTGTATATGCGAATGGTCGAATCACATTCGCGTTGGGGTCAACCCATCTGTTTAGCCAGAAAGCAGTGATCGCCTTATTGAGTATATCAGCAAACTTAGATACTCTCCTCGCATCAGCTGCAGAGTTGAGTAAGCTCATCAGTCGTGCAAGCGAGCGAACGTCGTTAGTGAGTTATTCGAGTTCCTTCGTTCACGCTTTGGCATAATCCGAAATAGCCATCATAGTCTTGTGGAGTCTATCTCCCATGCTTGGTTCCATTAAGCTTGACAATCAAGACCGCGGGCCCGATTAATGACATTGGTCATTTCCAGAATTGTAAATTCCTGTTAGTCTTTCCTGGGGCTTTTCTTTTTCCTTTATTATTTGAAGAGTCAGATGGTGCTCCATTCTGTCGTGAAGACATTGAGATCATCCATTTCAACATTAGCACACTCTTATTGCACGAATCTGTCTGTCTCAGGATAGGATTTTCCAACGTTTCTAGGAGAATCTCATGATAGAGAGATACCGAGGTTTGTTTCAGAGGTGAATCCGCCAAGTCCTCTTGGTGGGTCTCGATGTAAAGAGATTTTGAAGTTTGAGATATCCAGAATACCGGATACTACAACAATCAACGCCATATATGGTCCAGGTCGATTTACCGATGCCACTGCGGCGTTGAATCTTTCAAGGAATGCATGCAGGGTCTTGCCTGATCTCTGTTGAAGCATCAATTAATGTTGCCAATTTGGCCCTCGTCTTTGAGAAGTTGTCGCTAATTACCTAATTTAGCTCCAGTGCCCCCGGTATGAAGTCTTAAATTGGGTGGAAGCCGGTTTCTAGCTTCTTGGTTGTGCATATGTAATAGCAATCAATCAGGCTTCTGTTTTTTAATTCTGGATGGTGATCCGCTACTTGGATGTATGCAGGTTGCTCTTGAGGAGCCATTCTTCTGCTTATAGTCTGGGTTATTGTGAAGCTCAGATAATCGTAAATGTGCCTAAGGCTGGCAGATAGTCAGATGATGATGTTCGAAGCTCTTATCCTGTACTCCCCATCCATGGGGATTTTACTAAACGGTGGTCATCAAATCCACGTATTCTCTGAATTCATTCTCCCTCATCGAGCTTTGAGTTAGAGTTTGATAGAAAATGATTTATTCGTGTCCAGCTCATGTTAGTCCTTGGTCTCCCACCCAAGCTTTGAGGTTCGGAGTCGGATGGCAATAAAGTTATACTATAGCTTTCTCGAATGCTCTCGTCTTCCCCCTACATGGGGAGCCTCATGTAGAGGTTGAGCTGGATTTTAAACATTCCTCTGAATTGGAGCAAAGGTTGGTCGGGCTCCGCTTAAGTTTTTCGGCGGCTCTTACATATCCATCGTTTTCATCCAAAATGTCACGGTCGGAAGTTGCATGTTACAAATACCTGGGAGGAGGTTGGTTGTATCTTTGTTTCATCAAAGACGACCATGCTAACTTGTCCTAGGGTCTCATATTATCTGGACCACGGGGCAGGGAGCGTATGAGCCAAGTTCATTGTCGTTTGAATTCCCATGAAGCTCGCTCTAGAGAATAAGTCGAAGCTACTAGGCCCTCCATCTATCCGAGTAGAGAAGTTATCCACAATTTTCTGTCGTTTCCGGAGAAGTTCATCTCGTTGATCCATGTGAGTTCACAAATCAGCAAGGCTACCATCCATTTCATATCTAGCTTGACATGCTGAGGGATCATCACAAGAAGAAATCTGCTACCTTCCTTCGATCCTAGCGCCTTCTGCACCAATATCCTCAGCACGGAAGAAATTTCTATCTTCCTTCTTCTTCTCTTTTGAGTCTGAGTGTCAGGCAATTCGCCTCCGCGCAAGTTAGGAGTCAAAGCAATGGCATCTTCCCTTTACATGGGTTCTTTCAACCGGGAAGTCGGTCCGGACTAGCAAATGGACATTCACTCTGCATCCATTTCGTGGTCCTCAAGCAGCCTGTGAAGATCGAGGTATAAGTTAGTCACAGACATATAACATTTATGAATATTTTCAGCAGTGGGGCCCCAGTCCGGGGGTAATGGAAAAAGGTCGGCAGTTGTATCACATCCCTTTTAAATTTAGACATGGATGCATGGAAAAGTGACATTGCTTTATAAGCTTATGTGCTCGAGTTATCCAAGTGCTCGAGTTATCACATTTTCCATTCAACGTATTTGCGAGGTAGCACTCGTCGTTGCACTTGGGCTATGGCCAGTCACACATGGGTGTGTATGTTGATTTGATATATCACTCTTAGGACCTCCTTTCGGTGATTGCATTGAGTCGTGTGGGAAGCTTAGCATTAGAAGTCGACGTCATTCCTTCAAACACGACCTCTTTATTGTTGTACGTGAGTATCCCTTGTGTCTTTGCTTTGTATCTGTACATAATCTTGCAATTCGAAAAAGAATAGTCAGCTTAGTCTTGCAAGCTACTAAGTCAATCTTTAAGTCACGAGCAATTGTAGCTCGAAATGAAAACATGTTGAGTGCTAATCTATCTAGCATAGAATTATTCAATGTCAAAGTGTCAGGTGTCGTAGTTTGGAGGTATAGTGTCTGTAGCCTCCATTTAATTTTGAAACACGGGTCGCGTCCGAAGCGTGTTTGAAGTTAATTCAGAAATCTATTTCCGTGCCCCCAGCGTTGATGGGAACCGGATTAAGTCATTCGGATGTCTGATCCGTAAGTCCTTTATAATCCTGTCCTCAGTCGGAGGGCAATGAAGATTGCATGCACCTCGCAGCATTGTCCTTTATACTCTCTCCCAAGTCGTGAGAGTTAGAGTTATGAGTTTAGTGGTCTTAAGTCATGGTGCACCATTCACACTAACCCAACAGATTTATACTCTCTCTCAAGTCGTGAGAGTTAGAGTTATGGACGTCGCGGTTCGTCCTTTATACTCTCCCAAAGTCAGTTTGGGTTAGAGTTGTGGATCGAGTGGTCTTAAATCTTGGCGCGCCTGTCACACTCATCCTAAGTTTATACTCATATCCAAGCTCTGAGGATTAGAGTTAGTCGGGCAAACAGTCGGGTCACATTTGCCTTGGCATCGTCCCTTTGCTCCTACATCAAGGGCAAAGGTCGCCATCAGGGATGGTCAGTTCACGTCCCTATTGATTTTATACTACTCCCGTCGGAAACATGGGAAAGAGTTAAAGACGTTTTTTGGAGAGCGGTCGAGTCACACTCATCCTCATCTTAACATTTCCCTTTTGCCCCCACATCGAAGGCAAAAGTTATGTCGTTCATGTGATCGTGCCCCTGTCATTTTTGCACTCTTCTCGTTGGATCAGGGGATGGAGTCATAGAACTGCTAAGTGGTTATGTCACACCCGAGTATATCTCTATGTCTTGTATGGCGAATCAATGGATAGATGATGAGGAGGCCTCATTAGTATGTCCATATATGGATAACACAGGTCGAACTCGTGTGCATTTACTCTCTTGCCCCCACGTCAAGGGCAAAAAGTCGGTGAATGAATGGTCGAACTTCTTTTGCTTTAGAATGTTGTCGTTAGGCCAATAGTAAGCGGGTGAAGGGTCGAATCACGTTCGCCAAAGCTTTACATTCCTCCGATCAAACTATGGTAGGGGTTGTCGGTACCAAACCTCGGGTTCCTGCAACATTCATATACGAATTTGCATGAGTTAATCATGTCAATAACTCAAGAAGTATGTAAAGGAAAAATGCATGATTGGAAAATAAGTATGTTGATAGGCGGTGCTGCCTCCTTTATTTGGATTTATGTAATTCGATGGCATCGACTGCAGGATCTGATTGTATGGACGGTCGAACCGCGTCCATCTGGAGTCGGATCTCAACTCTGAAATGCAATGATCGATGCACAATTATCTTTAGATCTGCCACGTGTGAGCCAAGGAGTGGATGGTCACCTCGGATCCATCTTAAGGTATACAACTTCTCTCAGGCGAAGGACGTGGCTCTGTAAACAAGCAATTCAATCGGGCTCGTTACGACAGTGCTCCATAATTCTTCCTGTGGATGCTCAAAGTTTGATCGGTACCAGATTCGGGGTACCTACATCATCCACATATAAATTCATCTGAGTTAGTTACATCAATAACTCATAAAGCATGGAAATATAAAAGTCATGGTTAAAAAGTAATCCTGTTAAAGGAATGAATATCATTCTGTGCGAAGATGGCATTGCACGCTCTTTGCAAGTCCATTTTTCCTCACTACATCTCTGTCAGGGGATGGCTGTCACAATCTTTAGCTGGAGATGAACATCTTTTCAAACCGTTGTGGGGTGGCGGTCCTAAGAATGAACAGACCTTGAAAGAGGACTTGGAGTAACAAAGGCAATTAGGTAAATACTATAAGCGAATGACGAGGTCGCATCTTATTTGAATCGCCTTCTTGCCCCCAAGCTAAGGGCAAGGATTGAGTATGAGGGAGTCATGGCTGCTAGGGGGATAGTCATATCTCATCCATCCGCAGATATGCCTTTAGTCCCACGTTGGGAATAAGATCTAATGCACAGATAATCAATCAACATCAAGGCTTAAGTGCTCTAAACCTTTAACTTGCCACCTCTATCGAGTAGCATCTCCTAATTAGCTAAATAGCAGGCTCTTCCAGTAACATGGTCGCCATGGACCATTCCAATTCCATCTTTCATTAGGAATTTCAGCAATAGATACCAGGGTGTAATGTAAGCTCTAATCGCCGCTAGAGCTGGTCAGTTTAGACCTTAGTCAGATAAACTTGACTACAATAGCATGGCTTCCAAGGCTTGAAGTAATGTTCATGTTTTCTATCACAATTTATGTATGAAGTCGAGAGCTAACGGTCGATTCATATTTGTTTTGATCTCGAACTCTCATCTCTTGACAAAGGTCGTATGGTGACTGGTGAGCAGTCAAGTTGCTATCATCCGAGCAAAGATTCATATGTCCAATCATGGCCTGCAGGGGTTCAGCTGTTACCTATCGCTGGGCACCAAAGTATGTTGACCTAACCCTTATTCGATGGAAATCAGTCTTCCACAATGCGATTGACAACAAATTGCCATTGCAAAGGTTAGCTAAGTTCTTCGGGAGGTGAGACGCAGGACATTTTATTCATCACATCATACAATTGAAGTGTAGCCTTGGGATGTTGGGATCCTTAGCTGCTTTCTGGTATCCCACTATTGACAATCATGGTCACTAAAATCATATGAATCATCTTTGAAGTAGTGTTCGAACTGTTCTATATAACTGTCATTCGATGCTCCGCCGATTGGACAGGTTTAAGTCATATAAATGGGATGGTCACTACTCATTAGCGAACAACATCAGTTGCATTGCTGAAATCCACACTATCGGAGTTCCAGAAGATGAGGCAACTATTAGACAATCATTATCTCGTATACTGTCGTTGATAGCAAGCTGAATCTGACTGACAGCTCCTCCTATTGAATGGCATCGGCAAATAGAGGCTATGGCTTCTGGAGGAATCCTAGTCGTTGCCATTTGGTTGTCATATTCTTGGACTATCCACCTTATCTTCATTAACAAACTTTGATGACTACTGTTGGTCAAAATATACGTCGAGCCGAAGGCGAGCCGTGCTCCGAGCCGAAGGCGAGGCCGTCAGCGGGTCCGGGCGCAGCGCCGGCGGGGGTCCGGGGCCCCGCAGTCCCGGCGGTGATGGTCCGGGGCACCGCACGATTTTTTCGATTTTGGACGATGGAGCCTTTTCTGAAATGGTCATAAAAATGTATTTTTTCCCAAAAACAGCTATTTCGGTTCGGATCGGATCATCCCTTCAAATTGCGGCTCGGGATTGCCTTCACGTTGGGTCGGATCATAGATGCACCATCGGTAACACTCATTTCCTCGGTTCGGTTCTGGGTACCCACTTCGGTTCGGAGATGCATCACCAGGTCGGATCGGGGTATCAACAGTAGATGGATTCGAGTCCTGCTCAACGGGTCGGGTCGGAGCATTGTCCCCGGGTCGGTTCGCTGTGCCACTCCGGGTTAGACGTCTTCAGGTCGGATTGGATCGGGTATGTCATTGGATCGGGTCGGGGTTACGTCATCAGCAAGCGGCCGATTCGGATCTTTTCCTGCGGTTCGGGTCGGATTGATTTTTCATTTTATTGGGGTCGGATCGGACCCCTGGTCATTGGATCCGAACCGATGCTGCTATTACTAGTTCTGGCGTCTCAGTGTATAACTTCGTGGGGTCGGGTCGGACCCGACCCGAACTGAGTGGGGCTATCCGAACCGAAGCCATGCGATTCTGCATTAACTCAATCCGATCTGCTGGTCACCCGCATCCGATCCAGAGACTTTTTCGAACTGGAAAGTCATTAAAAATGTTGAATTTGCCGGATTTCCTCATCGGACTTGGCGATCCAATAGTAGAATGGAGAATCCCTATAGGTTGAGAATCTTCATTTCTCAGTGAAAGCACCAAAATGTTAGACCAAAAAATGGTCCTAACACCCAATTGATAATGTTTTGTAGAGAATAATGAGGAATCATGAACAAAAAGCAAGAAAAATCAATCAACACACGGAATTTATAATGGTTCGGCGTTAATAAGCCTACATCCACTTCATAGCTTCTCAATTCATTCAGAAATTACTAATACAATGAGTATTGACGCTCAAGCACTCAATTACAATGAATAATACTCTCCGAATTCATTGATTTTATTAAAGAGGATGAAGGTTTTTCGTTGGTGTCCATGGCCGAAATAGATCTAGCTTCCTTGAGGCCAAAAGTCCCTTCAAATGGCCATGTTGTGGTGTATTTATAGCTGTAGAGAAGCTCTGGGCACTTCCGGTTCGGATGGGGCACGTGGCGTGACCGGAGGATATCTCAGAAGTAGTGGAGAACGTGGAAAAATGGTTACCATGTCGTGCTTTGCCAAGTGGAGTCCGATCCGCAATTGTAGGAGTCGGTTATGCCAAGAGAAGAGGTCAAACTCTGTGTGCAGAAGCAGGTCCGGTCGGTTCGGATCGGATCCGAACCGAACCAGTTGTTCGAGCAGAATGCTTGCACGCACTTTTGTGCAGAATACTTCAGGCGGTTCGGGCAGAGGGTACTCCGATCCGATCCGGGGAGGGGGATCCGATCCGATCCGAAAGGAGGGATCCGATCCGATCCGATGACATTTGCATGAATAATTCAAATTTTCCATCTTTCTATCACTCCATCCAAGTGATCGCCAATCAATGTAAGTTCATACTCAAGTCCCTGGCTTTGGGTAGCCTGGTCACAAAGCAGGCTAACACTTATCAACGGGTTTTAGACTTCCAAGCTTACAGATCACTTAATTTATAATTAAGTATAATATATTTTCCCCTTTTTTCTTAATTGTTTTCAGGTTTTCCCCTTAATTTACAATTAAGTGTCCCTTATCTTAGTTCACCAATTATCCCCTTCTCTTACTAACTTATTATAACCTAAGTTATAATCCCCACTTGTCCCCAGGACAAGTTTACCTATTATACAACATTTTCATTAACATTACTTATTTATAATAGGTGATTATCAGTTCTTCAAGTTATGCTTACCCTAAAGGTGACTTTAATTACATGAATTTATTATTTCTTCTGGTTATGTATACCACTAGGTATCTTTAATTACATAATCTTATTGGGCTAAGTTTGCTGGCCTATATTTAAATTTTACACACCCCCTCAGATTTGATTAGCCCACCCATTGTCCAACCAATTTTACTTAACCCTGACTTTAGTTCATATTCATACAATCCTTATGTATTAGATTAGGTTAATTAGTCCAATTCATTTCCATGTCCATTTATGGTTTATAATGGGCTAGACCTCCCACATTAGGCCTTAAACTTGTGGATGCTGGATATAATGGTCGGGTCTGGGAAGACTTCTTTCACAAGTTGGGCCGAATCTCATGTAATAGCCCGTCTCGTATTTGCGCACTTATACCTCTCACATTAGGTTCAACATTAGTGGCTGCTCGATATGTCGGTCGGGTCCGGGAAGACATCCACCACTAAGGCAACTGTAACAACCCGAATTTTATTAACGTGTTAAAAACATAAATCAAGGCAGAATTATTTTTTAAAATAATAATCAAGGGAAATGGGTTATACCATTGCGTTTGTCTCGAAATTTTACATGAAATAGAGTCTGAGTTTTCGAAAATCGGAGTCCGGATGAAGAAGTTATGTCTTGTAGAAGATTCAGCAGATTTTAGGCAGCACGGGACCAGGAAGGTTGACCTGGGGGTCGACCTGGGGGCCAGGTCGACAATGTGGTCGACCTCAGGGTTGACCTACCCCCCAGGTCGACCATGTGGTCGACCTTCTCCCCTTACAGGTCGACCTGGTTAGCCTATTTTGACCAAGAACCCATTTTTGAAGCCTGAGACGTGTTTTGATGGTCCGGATTGATTCTAGGGTTATTCTAAGGGCAGAACTAGTTGCTACCCCTATAAATACATCCTAAGACCTAGCCTAATTCATGCAAATCATTCTTACACTGCTATGCTACTAATTCACCTCTTGAACCATGGCCGCCGCCTCCAAATTAAAGCTTAAGCATTCAAACTCGATTCAAATCAAAGATCAACGCTTCTATAACAATTCAAGAGAATAAATCAGCGACACCGCAACGTTCTATGACAAATTTCTAGACATGACTTATGCATCTAAATTTCTTAGAACACAATATGTAAGTTCCAGTTACTTTTAGATAAAAACAATAAATCTAATATGGGTATGTTATAAATTGGAATAGATTTATGTATGATTAATGTCTATTCTTGTTTTCTTCTTGGATCTTGACTATTGAGAATATTTCCTACGACATTGAAACAATTGTTAATGGCTTAAGACTAAGATGGTGAACATAAGATTATGCCTATGCCTATGACTATGAACATAAGATTGCGCCTATGAATGTGAACAAAAGACTATGCCTATGCATGTGACTGTGAACATAAGACTATGCCTATGCCTAAGACTGTGAACATAAGACTATGCCTATGCTTATGACGGTGAACATAAGACTATTGCCTATGACTATGACAAGGATAATTATGACTAATCACTTATGATTCATGACCATGAGGTTATTGCCTAGAATTATGATTATGAAATTGGATCTAAGCTTGATTTTCTATTCAGACCTATTTTCTTTATTTGTCTTGATTTTGGGGATTTTTCTATTTAAGTTAGATCTATCCGTGTTCTTGAATCTAGATTGTTATTCAAACCTTTTCATGTTCATAATGTTATGCCTATGATGTTTTAATCAATTTATTCAGTTAGGTCATGCCTTCGAAATAAATTGATAACAGAGCAATGTTTATTATGTTGATCTATGCCTGTTGTTCTATTCTATCATCATGTTGAATTGGGAATTAATGAATAATTCTATTCATATGTATATGAACTAGGGGTATAACCCGTTATGACAAGTTGTGTAGTTTATCATGTTATGCAAGTTTTAGTTTGTGAAATCATATCACATATGTGACCAAATGTTAGATCTACATGTTTATGTATATATGTTAAACTTATGTCATATTTCAAGTTCACACTTATTCATATGTTTGTGATTGATTTGCAAGTTCACATATATGTAAGTTGATTTAGTCTATGTTGCAAATTCACATATATGTATGTTGGTTTAGTCTACGCTGCAAGATCACACCTATGATATTCATGTTGATTATTTTGCAAGTTCAAACCTATGATGTTCATATTGACCAAGTTTACGCCTATGTCATGCTTATGTTAATGAATTGCGTTATGCCAATTTTGTGTACGTTAAATTAGGCTAAGTTTTTAGCCTAATATTATATGCCAAAAACCATGCGGACGGAAAATTAGGCTAAGATTGTTAGCCTAATATTTAGACGGGGTAACGTTGGGAAAAATTGGTAATTATAGGAAACTTGACATGAAACCTTCTTTGAAAACTTGACAAGAACTTGACATGAATCTTGAACATGGACATGACACTAGAAGGAACATGAAAATGACCAACTCTAGGTTGGGTCGAGTTTGTAGTGTGATTCTGCCCGGAACCGCCTGGCAAATCTAGTTACTGCTAACAACAGGATCCAATGTGGGTAGTTGGTCATATCGCGCTTGAAACCCGAGGTCAGACTGAGTTTTGGTTTAATTCTTCCCGTAACCGCCTAGCATATCAAGTGACCACAACAACAGGTCTGATGTGAGAGGTTGGGGTGCATTAATGAATTAATGCCACATGATAGGGTTAAGTTATGAACATGAAAGACAATACTTAACCAACTTGACACATGAACTTGAATGGTGGCACTTAGTCAAATTTGACATGACACGTAGGCGGGTTAAGCCACGAACTTGAATGACAACACTTAACCAAATTTACATGCTAGACTGATAGGGGTTAAACCAAATTGACATGCTAGACTGATAGGGGTTAAATCATGAATTTAAATGACAACACGTAACCTATTGGACGGAAACCCTAGTTACACGGTCCATTTCAGCAGTAACCCACTAGATGTATCATGGTACCCTGGAACTAGGCAGGGTGGGGCAAGATTAGTGGGCTTATTGTAAGCGACCAAAATGACGGCTGTGTTGGTGCGCCAGTGTAGGTTCAGGCGGGCTATGGTCGTGCACGTGGTCCGGAGTTGAAAAAGCAGGCATTGGGCATCAGTAGGTTTATCTGTGCATTCTTGATTCGTGTCAGTGGTTGGCACCCTAGGGCTTGATACACCCTATGGTGGACCTAGCACAGGTGACTACATTCGTGATAGGGTCGTATGACACAGACACATGACGAGCTAGAAATTGTAGGGAGCTGATCGACTAGTGGATCATTTCGTTGGACCTAGAAATGGGTCATTTCATGATATTGGGCTAAGAAATCATTTCATGATTAATATAAGACATGGGTATGGGATCCTAGTATAGTTGATGCAGCGAACCTTGAATACGTGTTGATATACTTGATTTATACTTGATTTATCATGTTGTCTTAGTCTATCTTGCCAATCTTGAAAGCATACTTATGGTTACTTTCAGTTTATACATGTCATGTTACCTTTATCCGTTTTTATGTTGAAAGTCACTTGGACTTACCAGTCTTTATGACTGGCCCATTTTCTTTCGCCTCTTTTTCTTTCATCCCTCCCCCCCAAGGTTCTCAAGGAGGAAACTCTAGCACTTAGCTTGTATTTCGCTTGCTTTTGTTTCAGCTCATGTATGGTTTGATCTGGAGCTATGCTATGGCTTCATTTCTGCTATCTTTGGGGAACTAAGCTACTTTTAATGTATTAAGTTTATGCTTCTTTATTTATGCAAGACAGAATTTGTTGTAATGGAAAATAATGTTCTTGGCTATTTGATGTAAAAGGTTTTGACTCTTTTTGAAAGTAATGAAATTTGTCTTTTGATTCTTCCGTTGTTTTATCTGTGTTCTGTCTTGTGATATTTCTGTGTTTGTTTACCTTGATAACGCTCCTCCAAAACTAGTGCATTCCCTTTGTGAGTGACCCTAGCGGAGGTGGGGTGTTACATTTGGTATCAGAGCAGCAGGTTACCAAACTGGGCAAAAGTTTTTTGAAAAAAAACCTTCTGAAATTATTTTTAAAACCGTTTACAAAGAAGCATTTTTCAAGAAAAGTCTTGTTTTATTTAAAGACTATTCCCCAAAAGCCATCAGCACTATCCTTTGTTTCCTTGTTTGAATCTCTTTTCCTTTCTTTTTCTCCATCTGTAGTCACAGTAGTTTTTACCTACGGCTAATCTTCTTTCTAGCCTCGTAGAGGGTTTTTCGTATGATGGACATAGTTTTTGTGAGGCTTGTTAATATGTTACATAGGAAAGGTATGAATGATAAGAAAGCAGTTAAGGCGGATGAGTCTCAGAACGAGAAGTAAGACTTCCAGAAGGTAGACTCCGAGAAAGGAGGCAAGAACAACAACAACAACAATAAGGATTACCAGACACGTGAGAAAAGAAAATGCCACTTTTGCGGTATTAAGGGGCTTATAGCCCAGGATTGTAGAAAGAAGAAGTTGAAGATGGGAGCATGCTTTTAGTGTGGTGAAACTGGACATATCAGCAAGAACTACCGTAAGAAGCAAGGACAAGCCCCACAACCAGGACCTTCTGGGGGTACATCTTTAACTTCTTCTCCTAGATGCTTCGTTTTATCTTGCTTATCTCTTCAATCCTATCTTGGGAAACTTAGGTAGAACCCTTTTGGATGTAAACAGGTGATTGAAACATGTTATGGTTGATGTTTGCAAATGGTTGCAAGTGGTAGCAAGTGGTTGCTCATGGTTGCATAACACACATTAGGCACTAGATCAGCTCAGACACATTTTCATATTGCATATGCATGAGTGTTTATACTTGTTTATGGATTAAATTGAATGTGTCATCATATGGATGTTGCATATGGATGGATATTTGTGCACACATATAGTGTTTATGTGACTAGGACTATTTGCATACATGTTGGATTCATGACACTAGACATATTTTGCATTAGGGAGATCAATCAGGCCTGATCATTTGCATTAGATAAGGAACATATACACACACTTTCTGCATATGTTCATACAACATTAGAAATCTTTTAAGGCCAATGGTTGCTTGTGGATGATGGTTGAGTAGATGGTTGATTGGATGATAGAATGCATTCTTCTTAACTTGAAGATTTCGTGGACGAAATCCTTTAAGGAGGGAAGAATGTAACAACCCAAATTTTAATAACGTGTTAAAACCATAAATCAAGGCAGAATTAATTTTTAAAATAAGAATCAAGGGAAACGGGTTATTCCATTGCATTTGTCTCAAAACATTTCATGAAATAGAGTCCGAGTTTTCGAAAATCGGAGTCAGGATGAAGAAGCTATGGCCTGTAGAAGGTTCGGCGGATTTTAGGCAGCATAGGACCAGGCGGGTCAACCTGGGGTCGACCTGGGGGCCAGGTCGACCATGTGGTCGACCTACCCCCTAGGTCGACCATGTGGTCGACCTCCCCCCTTACAGGTCAACTTGGTCGGCCTGTTTTGACACAGAACCCATTTTTGAAGCCTGAGACGTGTTTTAATGGTCCGGATTGATTCTAGGGTTATTCTAAGGGCCTAAACTAGTTGCTGCCCCTATAAATACATCCTAAGACCTAGCCTAATTCATGCAAATCATTCTTACACTGCTATGTTGTTAATTCACCTCTTGAACCATGGTCGCCACCTCCAAATTAAAGATTAAGCATTCAAACTCGATTCAAATCAAAGATCCACGCTTCTATAACAATTCAAGAGAATAGATCAGCGACACCGCAACGTTCAACCACAAATTTCTAGACATGACTTATACATCTAAATTTCTTAGACCACAATCTGTAAGTTCCGATTACTTTTAGAAAAAAACTATAAATCTAATATGGGCATGTTATAAATTGGAATTGATTTATGTATGATTCATATCTATTCTTGTTTTCTTCTTGGATCTGGACTATTGGGAATATTTCCTACGACGTTGAAACTATTGTTAATGGCCTATGACTAAGACGGTGAACATAAGATTATGCCTATGCCTATGACTATGAACATAAGACTACGCCTATGAATGTGAACATAAGACTATGCTTATGCCTATGACTGTGAACATAGGACTATGCCTATGCCTAAGACTGTGAACATAAGACTATGCCTATGCCTATGACGGTGAACATAAGACTATTGCCTATGACTATGACAAGGACAATTATGACTAATTACCTATGATTCATGAACATGAGGTTATTGCCAAGAATTATGACTATGAAATTGGATCTATGTTTAATTTTCTATTCAGACCTATTTTCTTTATTTGGCTTGATTTCGGGGATTTCTCTATTTAAGTTAGATCTATCCGTGTTCTTGAATCTAGATAGTTATTCAAACCTTTTCATATTCATAATGTTATGCCTGCGATGTTTTAATCAATTTATTTAGTTAGGTCATGCCTTGGAAATAAATTGATAATAGAGCAACGTTTATTATGTTGATCTATGCCTGTGGTTCTATTCTATCATCATGTTGAATTGGGAATTAATGAATAAGTATATTCATATGTATATGAACATGGAGTATAATCCGTTATGACAAGTTGTGTAGTTTATCATGTTATGCAAGTTTTAGGTTGTGAAATCATATCACATATGTGACCAAATGTTAGATCTACATGTTTATGTATATATGTTAAACCTATGTCATATTTCAAGTTCACACTTATTCATATGTTCGTGATTGATTTGCAAGTTCATATATATGTAAATTGATTTTGTCTATGTTGAAAATTCACATATATGTATGTTGGTTCTGTCTATGCTGCAAGATCACACCTATGATATTCATGTTGATTATTTTGCAAGTTTACACCTATGATGTTCATATTGACTATGTCGATGATGCCAAGTTTACGCTTATGTCATGCTTATGTTAATGAATTGCTTTATGCCAATTTTTTGTACGTTAAATTAGGCTAAGTTTTAAGCTTAATATTATATGTGAAAAACCATGCGGATGGAAAATTAGGCTAAGATTGTTAGCCTAATATTTAGATGGTGTAACGTTGGGAAATATTGGTAAATATAGGAAAATTGACATGAAACTTGCCTTGAAATCTTGACACGAACTTGACATGAATCTTGAACATGGACATGACACTAGAAGGAACAAGAAAATGGCCAACTCGAGGTTGGGTAGTGTTTGCAGTGTATTTCTGCCCGGAACCGCCCGGCCAATCCAGTTACAGCAAACAACAGGATCCAATGTGGTTAGTTGGTCATATCGCGCTTGAAACCCGAGGTCAGATTGAGTTGTGGCGTAATTCTGCCAGGAACCGCCCGGCATATGCAGTGACCACAACAACAGGTCTGATGTGAGAGTTTGGGGTGCATTAATGAATTAATGCCACATGATAGGGTTAAGTCATGAACATGAAAGACAATACTTAACCAACTTGACACATGAAATTGAACGGTGACACTTGGTCAAATTTGACATGACACGTAGGCAGGTTAAGTCACGAACTTGAATGACAACACTTAACCAACTTGACATGCTCGACTGATAGGGGTTAAGCCACAAATTTAAACGACAACACTTAACCTATTGGATGGAAACCCTAGTTACGCGGTCCATTTCAGCAGTAACCCACTAGATGTATCATGGTACCCTGGAACTAGGCAGGGTGAGGCACGATTAGTGGGCTTATTGTAAGCGACCAAAATGACAGCTGTGTTGGTGCGCCAGTGTAGGTTCAGGCGGGCTATGGTCGTGCACGTGGTCCGGAGTTGAAAAAGCAGGCATTGGGCATCAGTAGGTTTATCTGTGCATTCTTGATTCGTTTCAGTGGTTGTGTAAAAACCCGTAACTTCCCCGTAAAGGAAAGCGGCGGATAGTTCGAGAACAAGCCACAACAAAACACATACAGAAGAACACTTCATTGTATATTACAACAATGCATCAGATTACAAGAATATACAGAGTATAAATGAATAATACACAGAATTATCAGAGATTTAAATTAAATTTAAATACATCGCAGCGGAAAATAATACAATACACAACTAGAAGGGGATATACGGATACAAAGCTTTCCGGATATCGTTCCAGCTGTAAACCAGGATCCTGTGAATATAAATCTGCAAAACCAAAACTACTAGCTGCCCGTGTCAAAATAGGGGCACCCAGAGTTTAGGTTAAAACAATAAACTCCAGGTCAGTCATGTGACTGGTGTGAGAACTAAAACAGTTATTAATCTTTATTTTAAATCATTAGGTAAATCAAGGGACCACGCCGTATAACACGGAACGGGTTTCCTCCCAAGAATACCAGTGCATAAAACAAACAGCGCAATGCTAAATAAGGAAAAATGAAGCTGTTATAAGACCCAGGTCCCATCACACAATGCAACGCAGCCGAGGATAGGGTTTTCCCTTATAACAGCCAAAGAATGCTTGATACGGTTAAAACAAATCATTTGATACTATTATAAGTGCATAGTGTATAAAACAACTTCAAATCATAAGTATCAATCATAGGCGGCATGAGCGTCCCATGCCACTATGTCGCCATATATAGGTTTACAAATAAAACCGCAAATGTCACGTATTTGGAAATTGGATTTCCATCTATGAACCGAGGCAAAAGATAGTCCTCAACCGATTCGAGACTGTCTAGCCCGAGTCTCAGGATCAGAACGCATCGACCCTTGGAGCGACAGGGCCGGTCCACCGATGTGGATTAAACTTAAACCCTGAACATGCGTTTCGCCGCCCTTTGGGGCGTAAGTGAGCCAACTAAATGACTCCATCGGTTCGAGAATGACCGATCAATCCGAGGCGCCTCGCAACAGAAACAACCACATAAGTCAAACTCGTCAGGGCGTGTAAAACCACTGACGCCACTTTTTAGCTAGATGGAAACGCGTGCCCTCCCTGAGCTCCGTCTCCCGTTTTTGGTTCATACCGGGTGTGAACCTCGCGAAGTAAATGTTACACAAAGCTATGCCACAAAGGCCGTGCTTTGATCATCACCACAAGACTTTGCTTTTCAACAGAAGCCTCGATCAATTGCCACTTAGGCATGCCACACAGGCAATTCACTCCATGCGTTTGATATCCATCAATATATAACCCCTGAGCTCGTACGTCTCAGGGAAGGGCGTTAAGCAAGAGAATAAATTCTCCGCCGCCAAACAGATATATATTTAATAGAGATCAATCACACGGACTAAAATCCAATGTCAGACACACAGTCCATTTACAAGTCCGTTCTGGGTCTGAACGAAACCGGAGGCACCTAGTACCCCGCATATCCATCGATCTCCAAGTACGTCTGGACGATCACTAACTGTTTCCATCTTCTTGGGTGTACAGCCCAATCAAGATCATCAGTAATTACCCAAACGACGTGAAGACCTCCGGTCTTCGACCACCGTCTTCATCTTCGACTTATCGTCGTATCAGTTATTCAGAATGGGATAAACCCGGTCTTTCCGAATAACTCGCGTATATATTATAAAAGTGTTACACAAACACAACATACGCCTCATTCCAATTCATTAGTCACTAACCGTAAATTAATCAAGAGAATAATTCCCCAAATATTAACCCCGAAGGCCGAAACCAACATCAAGTCAATATCCAGAAAACCATTCTGCTTAGCTAACTGACAGTTAGTTTCTAAATTTCACATTCATAGGGAAAGGTTCCCATTAATTTTATCCAAGATAAATTCCTGAATTTATTCTTTAATCTATCTTTTGAATATAATTTCAAAACTAGTCGGAATTAGCGAACCTTACCGAAGTAATCATTGGTTTTAATTTCCCAATCCCAACCTATTCATCCCATGAAGTAAAACTGGTAATACTTCATATCTAACACCACGGTGTTATCGGTAAATTCAATTACCATTTCACGTTCAAATCTAATTAAAGATTTAACTAACGCCTGGAGCAAAACTGGTGACACTCCATTTCGATTATTTCAATCTAATTAAAGATTCATTAAAACTCCACTTAGTTTTAATCGTTAACTGGGTTAAAGAATCCGTGTCATTTAAAACACGGTTCACGATAAACCCAAAGTCACATCTCATTAATTATCGGGTTAAAGAACGAGTGTTATTTAAAACACTGTTCACGATAAACCCAAAAATCAATATCAATTCAATTCCAATTAAATATTATTTAATTGGTACACTTCATTAAATCTAAATAAAAAGATTTAATCTTTTCTCAACTGGGTTCAAGAACAGTGTTAGTGAAGACACCATTCACGGCAAACCCAAATCACATTTGATATTCAATACAAGGCTCTGAATAGAAAAATATCCCGGCTTATATTCAATATCAAATTCTACGACCAACAAATATCGTATTGGAAATAACGATATATAAATATCTTTCAAATTTCCATAACAACACCTGTATAATCCCGAAATTCGACATCGAAATGTTCCGAAGACAATTTCGATTCAAATCCATTCCAATGCAATTATTGGAAATTCTGGTTATTTTCAAAACCATTTCAATATTCAATTTATTTATTTAAAAATAAATAGAATTGTAATTCTAGTTCAAAACTAGTTCATTTCGATAAAAATCTATTTTTATCTTTTCAAATATGGAGTTTTTCATCCCAATTCTCTCTAAATCATTTCTTATGATTTTACACAAATTATTACTATTTTTAATAATTTTATCAAGGCCCGTACAGTCGATTTCCATCAACGGACATCGAACTGCACTTACAGCGACCTTTTTCAAATTTGATTTGGACATAATTCCAAATCCAACCAATAGATTTCAAATTTCTAATATTCGTTAGAAAGCTCTTTTCGATACGAACCCAACGGTTCCGGTTTCAGGAGAATCCGACGGTCGGATCTCCCGTAATGTCCGTTTGAAATAAATGGTCGAAATCCGCGAACTGCCGCGGCGCGGCGTGTTCTATTCAGGCCATTATATTATATATATAATATATATAATATATACTTCGTCGATTTCTATTTAAAACGAATTATATAAATAGTTTTAAATTCGTTTCAAAAGCAATTTCAACTTCCTTTTCAATTCAAATCAAAATTGAATTCTTCTTTATAAATTCGTTTTAAAATTCATTTCTATTCGATTCAAATTTCAATTCAATTTGAATTCATTTCAATTTGCTTTCTATTCAATTTGAATTCGTTTTATATTCAATTCATTTCGAAATCGTTTTCAATTCATTTCATTTCGAAATCGTTTTCAATTCATTTCCTTTCGAAATCGTTTTCAATTCATTTCATTTCGAAATCGTTTTCAATTCATTTCATTTCGAAATCGTTTTCAATTCAATTCATTTCGAAATCGTTTTCAATTCATTTCATTTCGAAATCGTTTTATATTCATTTCATTTCGAAATCGTTTTCAATTCATTTCATTTCGAAATCGTTTTCAATTCATTTCATTTCGAAATCGTTTTCAATTCATTTCATTTCGAAATCGTTTTCAATTCATTTCATTTCGAAATCGTTTTATATTCAATTCATTTCGAAATCGTTTTCAATTCAATTCATTTCGAAATCGTTTTCAATTCATTTCCTTTCGAAATCGTTTTCAATTCATTTCCTTTCGAAATCGTTTTCAATTGATTTCATTTCGAAATCGTTTTCAATTCAATTCATTTCGAAATCGTTTTATATTCAATTCATTTCGAAATCGTTTTCAATTCATTTCATTTCGAAATCGTTTTCAATTCAATTCATTTCCTTTCGAAATCGTTTTCAATTCATTTCATTTCGAAATCGTTTTCAATTCATTTCATTTCGAAATCGTTTTCAATTCATTTCATTTCGAAATCGTTTTCAATTCATTTCATTTCGAAATCGTTTTCAATTCATTTCCTTTCGAAATCGTTTTCAATTCATTTCCTTTCGAAATCGTTTTCAATTCATTTCCTTTCGAAATCGTTTTCAATTCATTTCATTTCGAAATCGTTTTCAATTCATTTCCTTTCGAAATCGTTTTCAATTCATTTCATTTCGAAATCGTTTTCAATTCAATTCATTTCGAAATCGTTTTCAATTCATTTCATTTCGAAATCGTTTTATATTCAATTCATTTCGAAATCGTTTATGTCAAAATGGCGTCAATCTAATCAACACAGCTTCATAAATTTCTATTTTCAAATATTCTATTTCAAATATTTCTTTTTCAAAATAGTTGTTATTATCAAAATATTTCGTTCAACACATGACCAATCTCAATGGATGAGTACTGTCAACACATGAACCTTTATTTTATATTATAAAGATGTAAATTTTATTACTAAAATATTTCGTTCAACACATGACCAATCTCAATGGATGAGTACTGTCAACACATGAACCTTTATTTTGTATTATTCCTTATTTTTCAAATTGGAATGAGGCCCAATCAATTACCATATAAAGTTAATTATATGGATTTCATACAACACATGTATATAATAGCATTGAAAATAATCAACCATCAACCAAAGTGCACTACACTGTATAAGCATCAAATATAGATATTCAACGCTTATAACAGCCTGTCAATCAATCGATCGACATATTTAATCAATCAGGATGAGTGAACTTCAAATTTCATCCCAACACCCGTGTGGGGTTTCAAACAATCAAACACATATTTTATTTGTGCTGTTGGGCGATGTGTAAAATTTATCGTCCCAATAAATGTCCTTCAAATAGGTGTACATAAACAAACCGTCCGGTTTGTAAATGAATATTTTATTTTATTCACTTTCACTATATTCATATTCACGTTAAAAATTATATTTTTAACGATACTACATCTTATTTTAGCATATGAATTTCTATTCAGTTCATTCTCTAAATAAAATGATATTTTAATTTTTCTAACTTATTTTAGAAAATTTCGGCGGCATAACGGCACAATACTAGAAACGGGACGAGGCGTAGCCTTATCCCCGGTCTAGTGAGGGCCCACTCCATTCACACATCAATCAAAGCTGTGACGATCCCAAAACCCCGTGACACGGTGTTAAGGATAATCATTGGAATATAACACATTAATCATCATTAGCAGATCACAGATAATAGCATAAACATAAATTAGAATAATTTACACACATATGACAGCGGAATCATATAGATAACATCATATCAGAGAAGCACAGTACAGGATACAACTTAGTGCATAATGATACATAATCAGTCACCATCGCCTGAGGCGGAATCATACATAAAGAGTACACAAAAGGAATATCAGTCTACATCGCCAATGGCGGAATCATAATATAGATACAATAATGGCGGAGAAAATCCAAGTCAGCACGGTGCAGTCAAGCCTCGCCATGAGCCAAAAGGTGCGTCAGAAACCTGTAACTAGGCTGCCCGTGTGAAAATAAGGGCACCCGAGTTTGCAAGGTGAAACAAACTACGAGTCAGTCATGGGACTGGTATGAGAAATCTATTCAACTTATTAACAACAATAATAAGGCAAATCAAAGGACCACGCCACTTTCGCGGAACGGGTTTACTCCAATGAGTGCTCGTGCATGAAGTAAAGCAAATGATTAAATCAACGCAATGCTTTTTCTAAAATGAAGCCATTATAAGACTCAGGTCCCATCACACAATGCAACGCAAGCCGGAGGATAGAATTTTTACCTTATAATGGCCAAAGATGCTTCATACGAATAAAACAAAAGTGCTTGATATTATTACTAGTGCATATATGTTTCAAAAACGATTTCAATCATAAATATCAATCATAGGCGGCATAAATGACCCATACCACTATGTCGCCATACTCGTAATACAATCACATCCGCAAATTTCGTATTGGAAATTGGATTCCTTCATGAGTCGAGGCAAGGGGCAAGCTCCTCTCCGTTCGAGACACTCTAGCAAATGCCTCGGGACCGCACACAGCAATCCCCTGGATCCTCCAAGGCCGGTCCTCTCTTACTTTTGAGGATTGGCAATTCCTGAACACACGTTTCCCGGTCCTTACAGACCTATAATCGAGGCGCCTCGCATTCCAACAACCACACAGGTGAAAAGTAATATAAATGTCAGGGCTGGGAGGTCACTAACACCACCATAGCTAGAAAGAAACGTCATGCACTCCTTGGGTCCTTCTCCCGTTTTTGACTCATACCGGGGTGTGAGGCTCGCGAATTCACGCTATACACAAAGCTACGTCACACAGACCATGCTTTGATCATCAACCACAAGACTTTGCTTTGCAACAGAAGCCTTGTTCATATGCCACTTAGGCGTGCCACACAGGCAATCCACTCCATGTGACTGATTTCTGTCAATACATAACCTCTAAGCTCGTACGTCTCAGAGAAGGGCGTTAAGCAAGAGAATAAATTCTCCGCCGCCAAACAGATATATATTTAACAGAGATCAATCAACACAGAACAAAATCCAATGTCAGACACACAGTCCATTTACAAGTCCGTTCTGGGTCTGAACGAAACCGGAGGCACCAATTCCTCGCATATCCGTACAATCAACACTATGTTTGGACGGTTACTACTTCAATTCCTTCATGGTAGCTACTCCAATCACGAGCATCAGTAGCGCCCATCCATCCAACGTGGAGATCGTCGGTCTTCAGTCGTCTTCGACTCTTCGACTTCTCAACGTCGATCGATTATTTGAAATGAGATAAACTCGGCCTTTTCAAATAACCCACGTATATTTAGATTTTCAAACCAATTAATCACAGGGTTGAACTATTCAACATTCACATTTCAGTTGTTTAGTTATAATTTTCACGTCAAATACATTCAACCATCACATATCAAGCAAACACAACAAAATTGGTTTATTTTCACTCTATATCGTCTATAGCACTTAATAACGATATATCGCCATTTTTATTTAATTTAAAACGGCCATAATTAATTAAACGACGTTTCAGGTCGTGGCGATGCACTGGCGCTGCTTTCCACTAATTTTGTTTTACACATATCTGAAAATCTAACCATTGGATCTTCACAAATTTTACATCATTAGGAAGGACTTTTCAAAACGAACCCAACGGTTCCAGTTTTGGGAAAATCCGACGGTCGGATCTTCCACACTAACCATTTGAAGTTACGATTTCAATTTACGAACTGCAGCGTCGTTATTCGATTTAATTTAATTATATTTATATATATATAAATATAATCGTTTCTGGCGCTGTTTTTCCTTAATTTTGAATTAAACATTCCAGACAATCCAACCGTCGGATCTTCACAAAGTTGGTGCCGTTGGAAAGATATTTCCAAGGCGAACCCAACGGTTGAGGTTTCGGGAAAATCCAATGGTCGGATCTTCCGCACTAATCATTTGAAATCACGGTTTCAAAATATGAACTGCACGGCCACGTTTCGTTTTAATTATATTTATATTTATAAATAAATATAAATATAGTCCATTCAATAATTCCTATATCGTTTTCACTTCAAATATTTTTCTAACACCTTAAAATTTTGAAAAATTTCGCCATAACCTCCCCTGTACCGGGGGCATCGGGAAATCGCAAATAGCGTTCCCGGTCCTTCTAATCTCAAAAAGAAAAAGAAAAAGCCAAGCGGCTAGCCAATAGGCTCATAAAATCATCATCCAAACAAAACAGTAAATGTGTACCTATTTGTTGGGCACAAAATTTTATTCCTCTTCTCTAGCCCCTTTTTCTTTAACCTGTTCAATAGATATGCATGTACATATATATAATTTCTAACATTTATCATTTTCTATTCAACTTCATACTTGATTTGCTTTGGTTTAAAAACACCACTCTTTCTAATATCGCGTGCATAGGCTAAAATCATATCATTAGCTAGTTAATGTATATTTCAACTCATGCACGTTTATTCGAACCAGTGGCTATTTTTAACACTTCACATTTCAAAGATGATAATTATGGCGAACTAAAATAGATTTCAACACATGACTATTTTATTTAGTTCCTATGCATGTTAAAAATAATATTCCTATCACAAATATTTATTTCATCGTCTGCATATCTTTAGCATATCACACATATGATAAAAAGGATATTTTTATCATTTAAAATATTTATTCAACCAACGTATGGTTTCAACACTTCATAGTTTCAATAAAAATGTAATTTTTATCGTTCAATCTTTTTATTCAACACACGCACCTTTCCACTACACACATTTCTCAACAAATGAGTATTTCCACACATGGACAATTTATTTATGTTGTTCATATTAGAAAGATGGGATTTTTATGATTGAAATTATTTATATAAGGCGAATATTTTTCATACTTCATATATATATAAAAATGTGATTTTTATGGTTTATACACTTCATTCATTCACAAATGAATTTTATTTTCACACAACACTTTTCAACACATGAATATTTCCACACATGGACATAGTTTCAATATATGGCTTTAATTTCAATGCATGTAAAATAATTTCAACATATGAGAATAATTCTAACACACAAAGATTATTCAAAATTTCGGCAGCATAACGGCAGGGTAGTTAAACCGGCACCGTCCCTAGTACGGCTCCTCGCTCTACCTTAAAACCTCGCGGTTTTTGACAATGGGGATCATGCATCTAATTCGCACGCAGGCGGCATGTTTATATTTATTTCATTACCACAAACTAATCCTATGTGGTTTCAACCAAATATTTTCCAATCACCAACGGGTATTTTTCAACCACAATCAATTCAATACCAACCACAAAACTATCCCAAACAACAATTTGCCGTCAACCAATTTTCACAACAATTTCAACCAATAAATATCGTCCATGGTTTGTGGACGAGGGGGCGTATATATATATATATAAATATTTATATATAGCAATTCACTTTTATTTCCACACACATATATATATATATAAAGAAATTGAAGAGTGAGAATTTCTCACCAATAGCTATCCAATAACACGACTCTTCCTTTATGGAAACCTTCGCCTACTTCGTCTTCTTGTCGCTTTCGTTTCCCGTATTCTCTACATAGGTAAAAATCGAATTTTTACTATGTTATTCAATATATAAAGATCATATTTTAAAAACAAAGATTATATTTTTAATATTCCTATGATGTAAAAATTATATTTTTATTGCTTTAAAAATATAAGAATCATATCTTACTTCTTCTACTTCACAAAAATTCCGTCTTTTCTCTTTTTAAAAATATGATCTTTATTTTTGCAAGTTCAAATCTTTTCTACTAAAAGATTAAACCATTTTCTATTTCAAAGTTTAAACCCCTTTTTTTTCAAACCTTAAAATAAACTCAGTTTTTACTTTCTTTTTAAATCAGTTTTTATAATTAAAAAAAAAATCAGTTTTATAACTAAAAAAAAAAATTCAGTTTTCTATATTCTAAAAAAAAAAAAAAACAGTTTTTAAATTCTAAAACAAATCAGTTTTTACATTCTTTAAAAAAATTCAGTTTTTATTTTCTTTACAAATTCTGTTTTCAAATCTTTATAAAAAAAAACAGTTTATAAATCCAATAAAATCAGAAATTAGTTTTAACAAAACAAAAATAAAAATAAAAATAAACTAACCTAATTCTTACCGTAGATCTCGAAGTGGAGGAGGGAAGAAGAGGCGTCGGCGATGTAGTGTGGTGCTCGGTGGTTCAGGGAGGTGTCGCGAGGGTGGTGGGGTGTTGCTTCGGGGTGTCGAGGGTTGCGTCGTCTTCGCTGGAAGGAGGAGGTCGGGCGGTGGGGGGCTTCGGCGAAGTCTTCGTCGGCGGGTTCGAGGGTCAGGCGGCGCGATTAGGTTAGGGTTTTCTTTTTTTTTTTTTTATTTCGCTTTCTGGTAAATGATCGAGGGGGGGGGGGGGGCAATGAAGAAGAAAAGGAGGGAAGGTATGTTTTTTTTTATTTTTTTTTATTATTTAATTATTTAATTTTTCAAAAGGGTTGACTTTTACATATGACCTCGAAACGAGGCCCACCGCCTGTCATCCATAGCGTTTTACCCCCATTCCGAACACAATGGGATATGTATCTTAAGCTGATTTGATCGTTACAATCAGTTTCCGTTGAATTTACATTTAAATCCTTATATTGAATTTTAAACGTACATTTCAAATTACCGGGGTCACATACTAACTAGAAAAATTCCAGAAAAATATTTTCTAGTTTCGTATTGACGATACGGTCCTAACAAAACTAGTTTCGTCGAATTCTGAGACCGTTTGAAAGATGGCCAATTTCCAGTCGATTAAATTCAACAGAAACTGGTCAAACGCGTTTTCTTTTGCCACGCTCACATATTGATTCGAAAAATTATGAAATTTGAAACCTAGCAATAGTTTGACATCCCGGACCCAACAAAAGTGGTTTCGTCGAATTACGAGGCCATATGCAAAATATCAATTTTCCAGGCCTATATATTCTATGTACCGACTCTTCTGAAAATTCATTCGGCCATAACTTTTGATTCTCGTTATGAAATTTCGATTTTTCAGATTCGTTAAAAAGGTATTGACTAACAGATCTAAATATTTTTGGTCTCACTAAAATCCGTTATATTTTTCCACCCTACACAGTCGGTCAAAGTATGAATTCAAATTTTCAAACTGACTTACTATTTCTAATTAACTAATTTATTGAGATATTCTATTTCAATGGTTCAAATTGCTTTGAAATAATCAATTTAAAAAATTTAAATTGGCTCATATTTTCCGTGTTATTACAATCTCCCCTACTTAAAACTTTTCGTCCTCGAAAAGGAAACAACAGTAAAGTAGGAAATAAAATGTAAATGCAAAGTATGGTAAAGGTACCTTGCACCGGAGTTAGTCAGAGATATCCACTCTGCATTTGGGGTAAGCTTGCTTAATGCTTTCCTCGGTTTCCCAAGTACAGTCTTTAGGATCACTGCTCCACTGCACTTTAACTAAATGAACCTTTTTGCTTCTGAGTTCTCTAGTTTCTTTGCTAACAATTTTTAATGGCTCTCTTCTAAGTGCTAATTCTGGAGTTATCTCCACATCCTGTTGCGCTGCTTCTTCTACAACAAGATCCGGATCATGCACATGTCTCCTAAGTTGAGATACGTGAAATACATTGTGCACTCCAGGCAACCAATCTGGCAATTGAACCCTATAAGCAAGAGTTCCAATTCGCTCAAGTATAGGAAAGGGACCAATAAATCTCGGTGCCAACTTCCCAGTCTTACCAAATCTGATTACCCCTCTCATCGGAGAAACTCTTAAATAAACATGATCACCAATAGCAAATGTCAAATCTCTCCTTCTAGAGTCTGTGTAACTTTTCTGTCGGCTTTGGGCGGTTTTCAATCGCTTCTTGATGAAGTCCACTTTATCAGATGCTTCCCTAATCATATCGGGCCCTAGTACAAGTCTGTTGCCAGGTTCTACCCAACATGCAGGAGATCTGCAGGGTCTGCCATATAATGCTTCAAAAGGTGACATCTTCAAACTTGCTTGATAGCTATTGTTATATGAGAACTCTGCCAAATGCTAATGATCTTCCCATGACCCACCAAAATCGATTATACAAGCCCGCAATAAATCTTCTAGAATTCTATTCACCCGCTCAGTTTGGCCATCTGTTTGAGGGTGATAAGCGGTGCTCATATTCAGTTTGGTCCCCAATTCTGTATGGAAAGCCTCCCAGAACTTGCTAGTAAATAGGGGATCTCTATCACTGACTATGCTGATGGGAATTCCATGCAGCTTAACAATTTCTTTGAAATATATCTGAGCTAGACTTTGGGCAGTTCGATTGGACCTGACAGGTATAAAATGGGCAGTCTTCGTGAAGCGATCTACGATTACCCAAATACTGTCATTACCTTTCTTGGTTCGCGGCAAACCATCTATGAAATCCATGGAAATCTGTTCCCATTTCCAACCTGGGACTTCCAATGGTTGCAACAGTCCAGCTAGCTTCTGTTGGTCACTCTTGACCAATTGACAAGTAGGGCATCTGCTAACATACAAAGAAATATCTCTTTTCATTGCCTTCCACCAGAAAGTGCGTTTGATATCGTTGTACATTTTACTCACCCCAGGGTGGATGCAAAATTTGGATTTATGGCATTCATCTAGCACTTCTCTTTTAAGCTCGGGAATGTTAGGAACGCATATTCTTCCATTCAGCCACAAAACTCCTTCTGTATCCACTTGGAAACTAGAGCCTTCGCCCCTTTGAATCCTTTTTACCATCTCTTTCGCAAAATTGTCACTTTTCTGAAGAACAGATATCCTATCAATCAATCCAGGTGTAATTATAAGATGGGCAACAATTGCGGTTTTTCTACTAAGTGCATCCGCTACTACGTTAGCTTTTCCCGGCGTATACAGGATATCGAGATCATACGCTGCAAGAAATTCTAGCCAACGCTGCTGTCTCAGATTCAGATCTTTTTGGGTATATAAATACTTCAATGATTGATGATCTGTGTACAATATAAATTTCTCGCCCAATAAGTAATGTCTCCAGATTTTCAAGGCAAATATGATGGCTAGCAACTCAAGATCATGAGTCACATAATTCTTCTCATGCTGTTTCAATTTGCGGCTTGCATAAGCGACTACTTGGCCTCTCTGCATTAACACTGCACCAAGACCTCTAATAGAAGCATCTGTCCAAACCGTTAAATCTTGATTGCCATCAATAATAGTTAACACTGGAGCGGTGGTCAGCTTCGATTTCAATTCCCGGAAAGCTTCTTTACAGTCGGAAGTCCACTTAAACTTCTCATGTTTCTTTGTGAGCTTTGTTAACGGACCGGATATCTTCGAAAAATCCTTAACGAACTTCCGATAATAACTAGCCAACCCCATAAAACTTCTAACTTCTGTGGGAGTAGTGGGTTGTTTCCAGTCTTGAATCGCTGTTATCTTGCTTGGGTCAACAGAAATTCCTTTCCCTGACATGACATGGCCAAGAAATTTAACTTCTTCTTGCCAGAAGACACATTTAGAGAATTTGGCTTTGAAGACGTTCTTCCTTAGAATCTCCAATACTTGTTCTAAGTGTTTTTCATGCTCGGGTTTTGATTTGGAGTAGATTAAAATATCATCAGAACTCCCATGAACACTCTATTCATTAGATCGACAAATTATGCTGGAGCGTTGCAAAGGCCAAACGACATTACTAACCATTCATAAAATATGTCTGGACCTCTGAAAGCGGTCAAAGGAACACACTCTTCTGCTATTCTCAATTGATGAAAACCTGTAGCTAGGTCCATTCGGGAAAATACTTTCGCCCCATTCAATTGGTCTAGCAAATCATCAATGCGGGGTAATGGATATTTGTTTTTGAGCGTCTGTTTGTTGAGGTCTCGGTAATCAACACATAATCTAAGAGTACCGTCTGACTTTGGGACAAACACGACAGCTGCACCCCAATTAGAAAAACTCGGTCTGATTAGACCTTTCCACAACAGTTGACGAGTTTGATCGTCTAATTCTTCTTTTTCTTTCGGAGTCATTCTACGGATTGGATGTACCACGGGTCTGGCATTAGGAATTAGATCGATTCGGAATTCTATTTCTCTCTGCGGAGGTAAGTTTTCAACTTCTTCAAACACATCCGCATAGTTGCTAACAATCGGAATCTTTTCTATGGAAGTGGGGATAAGTTCCAATGCTGACCAAAATTCTTCTCTATTCGGATTCGAACCATGACAAGGAATATATATATGTCCAAGCTCCGTTCGGATTTTAACAATTCTTTCCGCACACTTCACTTCAGCTTCAAATTTCGTTAACCAATCCAGCCCGATAATAATATCGAATTCGGGAAAAACCATAACGATTAAATCAAAAGGAAATTTATAGAAAGAATAGGAGATTGGCACTCTACAATATAAACCGAGAGTAACAGGACCCCCTATCGGGTTATGAACTTCAACCGATTCTTTAAGCTTTCGTTGTTTTAACTTTAATTTGTGCACTGTGTTTCTAGCAATAAAACTACGCGATGCACCTGTGTCAAATAATACAGAAACAGGAATATTTTTAATTGTAAGGGTACCTCCCAAAACATCGGGTTTACCTGCTCCTTCGGAAGCAGCTGGCGGGCTAGACCCGTCATAGACATGAGCTACAGTAGCTTTCTTTAGCAAAGGACGGTCTCTGACCAGATGGTCGGTCTTGCGACAGTTGAAGCACGATCGAGGGTTCTGAGAGCCTTGGCTCGAGCCTTGAGAGTTTGTTCTCTGCCACTTCGGAGCTGTGCAGACGTTTGAGTAGTGCCCCGGCTTACCACAGTTAATGCAGTTTCCTCGTGGCGGCTTGCCAGTCTGAGGCTTTGAAGATGCTGCTTGGCTTGACTCGCCTTGATTTACAGTAGGCTTGCGCTTGTTTCCTGCTTGACTTCTAGCGCGATCCTGATCCAGATGCCTTTGATCAAGGTCTTCATAGTTGCATGTCATTTCCACTAGCTCGTTGAAATCCAGCTTGACATGGGCCATGGCTCTATCATGATATTGACGTTTTAGTCCAAAGATAAACCTCTTATTTTTGGATTTCGCGGTAGCAACGAGTTCTGGAGCATAGAGCGACAGCATTGTGAATTTGTTCAGATAATCTTGCACGGAAAGATCCCCTTGCTGGAGATTGGCGAAGTCATCGTGCATTCTTTCTAAAGCTTGTTCTAGGACATATTTCTCCTTGAAGAGTTCTTTGAATCCATCCCATGTTCTTCCAGCTTCTCTATTCCCGGCGGTAAGAGATTCCCACCATAATTCGGCTTGTTCCTGCATAAGCCAGGCGCCCATAATAGCTTTGTCTTCGTCTCCTAGCCTTAGGCCTTCAAGAATTTTCTCGCATGTTTTGAGCCATGCAAGGGCCTCTATTACGGTGCCAGTCCCCGAGAAGGTCTTGCCTCCTAATTTCTTATATCTCTTAGCTACACGGTCGAGCTCGAAGTATTGAGCTGCCGGAGGTTGTATCAAAGGTCCTTCTTGAGCTGGGATTTCTCCCCTTCCTCGGCCTCGGCCGGCACGGCCTCCTCTAGCAGCGGCTCCTCTGGTAGCCATTTGTCAAATTCTGTATAAGTAACTAAAAAGTCATTTAACAGAAATGATAGTCTATTGCATAGTTAAGCAGAAATTCCTACGGAAAGATAACGATGGACTGATCAATTGTTTTTGCTATTCTGCTCAGCTCATTCTAGGACTTTACTAGTCCTATCTCTAATGAGCGACTCGCCTTAGAATACTACTGATTCTATCTTGACGAAGTGTTTAATGTGTTAGACTCCAGAACTAAGGTTAACCAAAGCTCTGTTACCAGCTGTGACGATCCCAAAACCCCATGACACGGTGTTAAGGATAATCATTGGAATATAACACATTAATCATCATTAGCAGATCACAGATAATAGCATAAACAGAAATTAGAATAATTTACACACATATGACAGCGGAATCATATAGATAACATCGCATCAGAGAAGCACAGTACAGGATACAACTTAGTGCATAATGATACATAATCAGTCACCATCGCCTGAGGCGGAATCATACATAAAGAGTACACAAACGGAATATCAGTCTACATCGCCAGTGGCGGAATCATAATATAGATACAATAATGGCGGAGAAAATCCAAGTCAGCACGGTGCAGTCAAGCCTCGCCATGAGCCAAAAGGTGCGTCAGAAACCTGTAACTAGGCTGCCCGTGTGAAAATAAGGGCACCCGAGTTTGCAAGGTGAAACAAACTACGAGTCAGTCATGGGACTGGTATGAGAAATCTATTCAACTTATTAACAACAATAATAAGGCAAATCAAAGGACCACGCCACTTTCGCGGAACGGGTTTACTCCAATGAGTGCTCGTGCATGAAGTAAAGCAAATGATTAAATCAACGCAATGCTTTTTCTAAAATGAAGCCATTATAAGACTCAGGTCCCATCACACAATGCAACGCAAGCCGGAGGATAGATTTTTTACCTTATAATGGCCAAAGATGCTTCATACGAATAAAACAAAAGTGCTTGATATTATTACTAGTGCATATATGTTTCAAAAACGATTTCAATCATAAATATCAATCATAGGCGGCATAAATGACCCATACCACTATTTCGCCATACTAGTAATACAATCACATCCGCAAATTTCGTATTGGAAATTGGATTCCTTCATGATTCGAGGTAAGGGGCAAGCTCCTCTCCGTTCGAGACACTTTAGCAAATGCCTCGGGACCGCACACAGCAATCCCCTGGATCCTCCAAGGCCGGTCCTCTCTTACTTTTGAGGATTGGCAATTCCTGAACACACGTTTCCCGGTCCTTACAGACCTATAATCGAGGCGCCTCGCATTCCAACAACCACACAGGTGAAAAGTAGATATAAATGTCAGGGCTGGGAGGTCACTGACACCACCATAGCTAGAAAGAAACGTCATGCACTCCTTGGGTCCTTCTCCCGTTTTTGACTCATACCGGGGTGTGAGGCTCGCGAATTCACGCTATACACAAAGCTACGTCACACAGACCATGCTTTGATCATCAACCACAAGACTTTGCTTTGCAACAGAAGCCTTGATCATATGCCACTTAGGCGTGCCACAAAGGCAATCCACTCCATGCGACTGATTTCTGTCAATACATAATCTCTAAGCTCGTACGTCTCAGAGAAGGGCGTTAAGCAAGAGAATAAATTCTCCGCCGCCAAACAGATATATATTTAACAGAGATCAATCAACACAGAACAAAATCCAATGTCAGACACACAGTCCATTTACAAGTCCGTTCTGGGTCTGAACGAAACCGGAGGCACCAATTCCTCGCATATCCGTACAATCAACACTATGTTTGGACGGTTACTACTTCAATTCCTTCATGGTAGCTACTCCAATCACGAGCATCAGTAGCGCCCATCCATCCAACGTGGAGATCGTCGGTCTTCAGTCGTCTTCGACTCTTTGACTTCTCAACGTCGATCGATTATTTGAAATGAGATAAACTCGGCCTTTTCAAATAACCCACGTATATTTAGATTTTCAAACCAATTAATCACAGGGTTGAACTATTCAACATTCACATTTCAGTTGTTTAGTTATAATTTTCACGTCAAATACATTCAACCATCACATATCAAGCAAACACAACAAAATTGGTTTATTTTCACTCTATATCGTCTATAGCACTTAATAACGATATATCGCCATTTTTATTTAATTTAAAACGGCCATAATTAACTAAACGACGTTTCAGGTCGTGGCGATGCACTGGCGCTGCTTTCCACTAATTTTGTTTTACACATATCTGAAAATCTAACCGTTGGATCTTCACAAATTTTACATCATTAGGAAGGTCTTTTCAAAATGAACCCAACGGTTCCAGTTTTGGGAAAATCCGACGGTCGGATCTTCCACACTAACCATTTGAAGTTGCGATTTCAATTTACGAACTGCAGCGTCATTATTCGATTTAATTTAATTATATTTATATATATATATATAAATATAATCGTTTCTGGCGCTGTTTTTCCTTAATTTTGAATTAAACATTACAGACAATCCAACCGTCAGATCTTCACAAAGTTGGTGCCGTTGGAAAGATATTTCCAAGGCGAACCCAACGGTTGAGGTTTCGGGAAAATCCAATGGTCGGATCTTCCGCACTAATCATTTGAAATCACGGTTTCAAAATATGAACTGCACGGCCACGTTTCGTTTTAATTATATTTATATTTATATATAAATATAAATATAGTCCATTCAATAATTCCTATATCGTTTTCACTTCAAATATTTTTCTAACACCTTAAAATTTTGGAAAATTTCGCCATAACCTCCCCTGTACCGGGGGCATCGGGAAATCGCAAATAGCGTTCCCGGTCCTTCTAATCTCAAAAAGAAAAAGAAAAAGCCAAGCGGCTAGCCAATAGGCTCATAAAATCATCACCCAAACAAAACAGTAAATGTGTACCTATTTGTTGGGCACAAAATTTTATTCCTCTTCTCTAGCCCCTTTTGCTTTAACCTGTTCAATAGATATGCATGTACATATATATAATTTCTAACATTTATCATTTTCTATTCAACTTCATACTTGATTTGCTTCGGTTTAAAAACACCACTCTTTCTAATATCGCGTGCATAGGCTAAAATCATATCATTAGCTAGTTAATGTATATTTCAACTCATGCACGTTTATTCGAACCAGTGGCTATTTTTAACACTTCACATTTCAAAGATGATAATTTTGGCGAACTAAAGTAGATTTCAACACATGACTATTTTATTTAGTTCCTATGCATGTTAAAAATAATATTCCTATCACAAATATTTATTTCATCGTCTGCATATCTTTAGCATATCACACATACGATAAAAAGGATATTTTTATCATTTAAAATATTTATTCAACCAACGTATGGTTTCAACACTTCATAGTTTCAATAAAAATGTAATTTTTATCGTTCAATCTTTTTATTCGACACATGCACCTTTCCACTACACACATTTCTCAACAAATGAGTATTTCCACACGTGGACAATTTATTTATGTTGTTCATATTAGAAAGATGGGATTTTTATGATTGAAATTATTTATATAAGGCGAATATTTTTCATACTTCATATATATATATATAAAAATGTGATTTTTATGGTTTATACACTTCATTCATTCACAAATGAATTTTATTTTCACACAACACTTTTCAACACATGAATATTTCCACACATGGACATAGTTTCAATATATGGCTTTAATTTCAATGCATGTAAAATAATTTCAACATATGAGAATAATTCTAACACACAAAGATTATTCAAAATTTCGGCAGCATAACGGCAGGGTAGTTAAACCGGCACCGTCCCTAGTATGTCTCCTCGCTCTACCCTAAAACCTCGCGGTTTTTGACAATGGGGATCATGCATCTAATTCGCACGCAGGCGGCATGTTTATATTTATTTCATTACCACAAATTAATCCTATGTGGTTTCAACCAAATATTTTCCAATCACCAACGGGTATTTTTCAACCACAATCAATTCAATACCAACCACAAAACTATCCCAAACAACAATTTGCCGTCAACCAATTTTCACAACAATTTCAACCAATAAATATCGTCCATGGTTTGTGGACGAGGGGGCGTATATATATATATATATATATATATATATATATATATATATATATATATATAAATATTTATATATAGCAATTCACTTTTATTTCCACACACACATATATATATATATATATATAAAAAGAAATTGAAGAGTGAGAATTTCTCACCAATAGCTATCCAATAACACGACTCTTCCTTTATGGAAACCTTCGCCTATTTCGTCTTCTTGTCGCTTTCGTTTCCCGTATTCTCTACATAGGTAAAAATCGAATTTTTACTATGTTATTCAATATATAAAGATCATATTTTAAAAACAAAGATTATATTTTTAATATTCCTATGATGTAAAAATTATATTTTTATTGCTTTAAAAATATAAGAATCATATCTTACTTCTTCTACTTAACAAAAATTCCGTCTTTTCTCTTTTTAAAAATATGATCTTTATTTTTGCAAGTTCAAATCTTTTCTACTAAAAGATTAAACCTTTTTCTATTTCAAAGTTTAAACCCCTTTTTTTCAAACCTTAAAATAAACTCAGTTTTTACTTTCTTTTTAAATCAGTTTTTATAATTTAAAAAAAATCAGTTTTATAACTAAAAAAAAAATCAGTTTTTTATATTCTAAAAAAAAAAAAACAGTTTTTAAATTCTAAAACAAATCAGTTTTTACATTCTTTAAAAAAATTCAGTTTTTATTTTCTTTACAAATTCTGTTTTCAAATCTGTATAAAAAAAACAGTTTATAAATCTAATAAAATCAGAAATTAGTTTTAACAAAACAAAAATAAAAATAAAAATAAACTAACCTAATTCTTACCGTAGATCTCGAAGTGGAGGAGGGAAGAAGAGGCGTCGGCGATGTAGTGTGGTGCTCGGTGGTTCAGGGAGGTGTCGCGAGGGTGGTGGGGTGTTGCTTCGGGGTGTCGAGGGTTGCGTCGTCTTCGCTGGAAGGAGGAGGTCGGGCGGTGGGGGGCTTCGGCGAAGTCTTCGTCGGCGGGTTCGAGGGTCAGGCGGCGCGATTAGGTTAGGGTTTTCTTTTTTTCCTTTTTTTCTTTTTATTTTGCTTTCTGGTAAATGATCGGGGGGGGGGGGGGGCAATGAAGAAGAAAAGGGGGGAAGGTATGTTTTTTTTAATTTTTATTTTTTTATTTAATTATTTAATTTTTCAAAAGGGTTGACTTTTACATATGACCTCGACACGAGGCCCACCGCCTGTCGTCCATAGCGTTTTACCCCCATTCCGAACACAATGGGATATGTATCTTAAGCTGATTTGATCGTTACAATCAGTTTCCGTTGAATTTACATTTAAATCCTTATATTGAATTTTAAACGTACATTTCAAATTACCGGGGTCACATACTAACTAGAAAAATTCCAGAAAAATATTTTCTAGTTTCGTATTGACGATACGGTCCTAACAAAACTAGTTTCGTCGAATTCTGAGACCGTTTGAAAGATGGCCAATTTCCAGTCGATTAAATTCAACAGAAACTGGTCAAACGCGTTTTCTTTTGCCACGCTCACATATTGATTCGAAAAATTATGAAATTTGAAACCTAGCAATAGTTTGACATCCCGGACCCAACAAAAGTGGTTTCGTCGAATTCCGAGGCCATATGCAAAATATCAATTTTCCAGGCCTATATATTCTATGTACCGACTCTTCTGAAAATTCATTCGTCCATAACTTTTGATTCTCGTTATGAAATTTCGATTTTTCAGATTCGTTAAAAAGTTATTGACTAACAGATCTAAATATTTTTGGTCTCACTAAAATCCGTTATATTTTTCCACCCTACACAGTCGGTCAAAGTATGAATTCAAATTTTCAAACTGACTTACTATTTCTAATTCACTAATTTATTGAGATATTCTATTTCAATGGTTCAAATTGCTTTGAAATAATCAATTTAAAAATTTTAAATTGGCTCGTATTTTCCGGGTTATAACAAAATCCATTCAACAACCAATTCAAATCAAGTCATCAAACTAATTTATGCAACCAAACAAACAAGTCCATGGTCTGTGGACGATTGTGTCGGGTGCTACTAAGCACCGTCTGCATCCTAGTATATATATATATAACTAGAAATAGAAATTGAAGAGAGAGAAATTCTCACCGATAGCTATCCAATCATCTTGACTCTTCTTTGATATAAAGCTTCTTCGTTCTCGCCTTTTTGTCACCTTCGTTATCCGCTTTCACTACATATGTAAAAATCGAATTTTTTACTTCGCTTTTCAATATATAAAAATCACATTTTTAATTCGAAGTTCAATATATAAAAATCATATTTTTAATTCGAAGTTCAATATATAAAAATCATATTTTTAATTCGAAGTTCAATATATAAAAATCATATTTTTATTCCGAAGTTCAACATATAAAAATCATATTTTTATTTCGAAGTTCAAGATATAAAAATCATATTTTTAATTCGAAGTTCAATATATAAAAATCATATTTTTAATTCGAAGTTCAATATATAAAAATCATATTTTTATTTCGAAGTTCAATATATAAAAATCATATTTTTATTTCGAAGTTCAATATATAAAAATCATATTTTTAATTCGAAGTTCAATATATAAAAATCATATTTTTATTTCGAAGTTCAATATATAAAAATCATATTTTTTATTTCGAAGGACAGTTCTATTTTTTTTCTTTTTAAAAATAATGTATATTTTCAAAAATGATTCTATACTTTTCAAAAGTAATATATATACATATATTTTTAAAACAATGCTAATTTCTATTTTTTTCTCTATTTTCAAAAATCAATGCTATTTTCTTTTTGCTAACTTTATTTTTAAAACCATATGTTAATTTTCCTATAAAAAAAATTAATGCTAATTACACAAAATAAAATAAATAAATAAATTTCACAACCTTTCTTCTTCGTTATCCCGTTTCTGCCAAAACCCAACCCTCAAATTTGAACTCCTCCTGCGTCGCCACCTACAAGCTGCGAGATCCAGATCTGACGATGCCACGACCTTCACCTTGGCGAGAGCTCCTTGCGCCCGCCACCTTGCTGGACGCGGTGGCGCCATCCGCCTCGATTTTCGCCCCAAACGGCGGCGGTTAGGGCTCACAGATCGAGCTGTATACTGAACGAGGGTGCATCATATTGGTATTGATTCGAAGCTCATTGATTTCTCTACGATATTTGGTGAAGAACCATATCTTAATTCGGATTGTAGGAGGAGATCTTAACAATATAAAATTCGAGCTTTTCTGGCCTTTGAATCGGTGGGTGTCGGCTGTTGAATGAGGGTTGGGCTAGGGTTTGGCTCTTTATTTAAATATATAATATAATTTTAATAATATTTTATTTCGTTAAAATGAGAATTTACATACGAATCCCAAATCAAACTCAACGACTGTCGCCCCTAGCCAAATACCCCCATTCTGAACACAATGGGATATGTTTCGTAGGCCCATTCGACTATTTCATTCAGTTTTCATTTAATTTTCATTTAAATCACTATATTGAATTTTAAACGTACATTTCAAATTACCGGGGTCGCATACTAACTAGAAAAATTCCAGAAAAATATTTTCCAGCTTCGTATTGACGATACGGTCCTAACAAAACTAGTTTCGATGAATTCTGAGACCGTCTGAAAAATGGCCATTTTCCAGTCGATTAAAATCAACTGAAACTGGTCAAACGCGTTTTCCTTTGCCACGCTCACATATTGATTCGAAAAATTATGAAATTTGGAATCTAGCAATAACTTAACATCACGGACCCAACAAAACTGGTTTCGTCGAAATCCGAGGTCATTTGCAAAATGTCCATTTTTAAGGGCCTGAATTCCATAGCGACTATTCAGAATTTTCAACTGGACATATCTTTTGATTCCCGCTACTAACTTTTGATTTTTCGGATTCGTTGGAAAGATATTCACTATTAGATTCCATTATTTTTGGTTTCACTAAAATCCGGATTGTTTTGCACCCGGTACATTCATTTGAAGTTTGAAATCGAATTATCGAACTACCGCGCCATTTTCAATTCTATTTATAATTATATATAAATATTTATATTCTAACGACGATGCGTATAAATATATACGTTCGAATTATATTCAAAATAAATTTCTCGTCGATATTATTTAAAATAATTCATTTTAAATAATCAATGTTCGCTAAAATTGCCAAAATAAAATTTTCAAACTGGCTCGCATTTTACGGGTTGTTACAATCTCCCCCACTTAAAACTTTTCGTCCCCGAAAAGGAACAAAGTTGAAAGTGGTTTGATTAATCAGCTCTACGCTCGATCTGGCTTTCATTCTCCAACTTTTCAGTTTCTGAGAATTTTCAAAAATTTCAAAAATTTGGCTAACACCCTAAATTTTCGAAAAATTTCGCCATAACCTCCCCTGCAATGGGAGCATCGGGGAATTTCAAATAGCTTCCCCGGTCCTTCAGATCTCAAAAAGAAAAAGAAAAAGCCAAGCGGCTAGCCAATAGGCTCATAAAATCATCATCACCCAAACAAAACAGTAAATTTTGTAGTAAACATGTACCTATTTGTCGGGCAAAACAAATTTTATTCTCTGCTCTAGCCTCCTTGCTATGACCTGTTCAAGGTAAGTATATGTGTATGCAAGCAAACCCAACCAATTTTCGATATAATTCAATATTTGGTTCTGTTAGGCTAAATGGCTAAAAATTAGCAAACAAATAAACAAACAACACAAACATCAATCAATTAGTGAATTAGCGTTTCAAATTCATAATTTAAATACATATACAAAAATCATGTTTTTAATGCCAATTCACAACAATAGGCCCTATCTAATTTTTGGTTCTCACACCAGTCTAATGGAAATATATAGATATCACACCTTTGTCACACGAATATAAATTCTGACGATGAGTACTCAACCATCAGAATCATCTTCGGGCCACTAGAGTATGATTCTATATCTATCCAGTATATTAAAACTTTAAATACACGTTTGCAAGGCGTATATGCAAAATCTTTATATACTGGACTGTCCAAAGTCAATATAAATAAATAATCAAATACGAATAATTGATTTAAATTTTCAAAACAAAATTTGTTTTCATTTTAAAAATATACTCTTCACACCCGTTCTAGGATACTACTGATCCCATCTCTAACGAGTCATTCTAATTGGATTTTACTAATCCAATATCTGATGAATTCTTTCGTACGGTTCTAATGTGTCTTGTTCTCTAGCTTTGTAAACCAAAGCTCTGATACCAACTGTAAAAACCCGTAACTTCCCCGTAAAGGAAAGCGGCGGATAGTTCGAGAACAAGCCACAACAAAACACATACAGAAGAACACTTCATTGTATATTACAACAGTGCATCAGATTACAAGAATATACAGAGTATAAATGAATAATACACAGAATTATCAGAGATTTAAATTACATTTAAATACATCGTAGCGGAAAATAATACAATACACAACTAGAAGGGGATATACGGATACAAAGCTTTCCGGATATTGTTCCAGCTGTAAACCAGGATCCTGTGAATATAAATCTGCAAAACCAAAACTACTAGCTGCCCGTGTCAAAATAGGGGCACCCAGAGTTTAGGTTAAAACAATAAACTCCAGGTCAGTCATGTGACTGGTGTGAGAACTAAAACAGTTATTAATCTTTATTATAAATCATTAGGTAAATCAAGGGACCACGCCGTATAACACGGAACGGGTTTCCTCCCAAGAATACCAGTGCATAAAACAAACAGCGCAATGCTAAATAAGGAAAAATGAAGCTGTTATAAGACCCAGGTCCCATCACACAATGCAACGCAGCCGAGGATAGGGTTTTCCCTTATAACAGCCAAAGAATGCTTGATACGGTTAAAACAAATCATTTGATACTATTATAAGTGCATAGTGTATAAAACAACTTCAAATCATAAGTATCAATCATAGGCGGCATGAGCGTCCCATGCCACTATGTCGCCATATATAGGTTTACAAATAAAACGGCAAATGTCACGTATTTGGAAATTGGATTTCCATCTATGAACCGAGGCAAAAGATAGTCCTCAACTGATTCGAGACTGTCTAGCCCGAGTCTCAGGATCAGAACGCATCGACCCTTGGAGCGACAGGGCCGGTCCACCGATGTGGATTAAACTTAAACCCTGAACATGCGTTTCGCCGCCCTTTGGGGCGTAAGTGAGCCAACTAAATGACTCCATCGGTTCGAGAACGACCGATCAATCCGAGGCGCCTCGCAACAGCAACAACCACATAAGTCAAACTCGTCAGGGCGTGTAAAACCACTGACGCCACTTTTTAGCTAGAAGGAAACGCATGCCGTCCCTGAGGTCCGTCTCCCGTTTTTGGTTCATACCGGGTGTGAACCTCGCGAAGTAAACGTTACACAAAGCTACGCCACAAAGGCCGTGCTTTGATCATCACCACAAGACTTTGCTTTTCAACAGAAGCCTCGATTAATTGCCACTTAGGCATGCCACACAGGCAATTCACTCCATGCGTTTGATATCCATCAATATATAACCCCTGAGCTCGTACGTCTCAGGGAAGGGCGTTAAGCAAGAGAATAAATTCTCCGCCGCGAAACAGATATATATTTAATAGAGATCAATCACACGGACTAAAATCCAATGTCAGACACACAGTCCATTTACAAGTCCGTTCTGGGTCTGAACGAAACCGGAGGCACCTAGTACCCCGCATATCCATCGATCTCCAAGTACGTCTGGACGATCACTAACTGTTTCCATCTTCTTGGGTGTACAGCCCAATCAAGATCATCAGTAATTACCCAAACGACGTGAAGACCTCCGGTCTTCGACCACCGTCTTCATCTTCGACTTATCGTCGTATCAGTTATTCAGAATGGGATAAACCCGGTCTTTCCGAATAACTCGCGTATATATTATAAAAGTGTTACACAAACACAACATACGCCTCATTCCAATTCATTAGTCACTAACCGTAAATTAATCAAGAGAATAATTCCCCAAATATTAACCCCGAAGGCCGAAACCAACATCAGATCAATATCCAGAAAACCATTCTGCTTAGCTAACTGACAGTTAGTTTCTAAATTTCACATTCATAGGGAAAGGTTCCCATTAATTTTATCCAAGATGAATTCCTGAATTTATTCTTTAATCTATCTTTTGAATATCAAATCAAAACTAGTCGGAATTAGCGAACCTTACCGAAGTAATCATTGGTTTTAATTTCCCAATCCCAACCTATTCATCCCATGAAGTAAAACTGGTAATACTTCATATCTAACACCACGGTGTTATCGGTAAATTCAATTACCATTTCACGTTCAAATCTAATTAAAGATTTAACTAACGCCTGGAGCAAAACTGGTGACACTCCATTTCGATTATTTCAATCTAATTAAAGATTCATTAAAACTCCACTTAGTTTTAATCGTTAACTGGGTTAAAGAATCCGTGTCATTTAAAACACGGTTCACGATAAACCCAAAGTCACATCTCATTAATTATCGGGTTAAAGAACGAGTGTTATTTAAAACACTGTTCACGATAAACCCAAAAATCAATATCAATTCAATTCCAATTAAATATTATTTAATTGGTACACTTCATTAAATCTAAATAAAAAGATTTAATCTTTTCTCAACTGGGTTCAAGAACAGTGTTAGTGAAGACACCATTCACGGCAAACCCAAATCACATTTGATATTCAATACAAGGCTCTGAATAGAAAAATATCCCGGCTTATATTCAATATCAAATTCTACGACCAACAAATATCGTATTGGAAATAACGATATATAAATATCTTTCAAATTTCCATTACAACACTTGTATAATCCCGAAATTCGACATCGAAATGTTCCGAAGACAATTTCGATTCAAATCCATTCCAATGCAATTATTGGAAATTCTGGTTATTTTCAAAACCATTTCAATATTCAATTTATTTAGTTAAAAATAAATAGAATTGTAATTCTAGTTCAAAACTAGTTCATTTCGATAAAAATCTATTTTTATCTTTTCAAATATGGAGTTTTTCATCCCAATTCTCTCTAAATCATTTCTTATGATTTTACACAAATTATTACTATTTTTAATAATTTTATCAAGGCCCGTACAGTCGATTTCCATCAACGGCCATCGAACTGCACTTACATCGACCTTTTTCAAATTTGATTTGGACATAATTCCAAATCCAACCGATAGATTTCAAATTTCTAATATTCGTTAGAAAGCTCTTTTCGATACGAACCCAACGGTTCCGGTTTCAGGAGAATCCGACGGTCGGTTCTCCCGTAATGTCCGTTTGAAATAAATGGTCGAAATTCGCGAACTGCCGCGGCGCGGCGCATTCTATTCAGGCCATTATATTATATATATAATATATATAATATATACTTCGTCGATTTCTATTTAAAACGAATTATATAAATAGTTTTAAATTCGTTTCAAAAGCAATTACAACTTCCTTTTCAATTCAAATCAAAATTGAATTCTTCTTTATAAATTCGTTTTAAAATTCATTTCTATTCAATTCAAATTTCAATTCAATTTGAATTCATTTCAATTTGCTTTCAATTCAATTTGAATTCGTTTTATATTCAATTCATTTCGAAATCGTTTTCAATTCATTTCATTTCGAAATCGTTTTCAATTCATTTCCTTTCGAAATCGTTTTCAATTCATTTCATTTCGAAATTGTTTTCAATTCATTTCATTTCGAAATCATTTTCAATTCAATTCATTTCGAAATCGTTTTCAATTCATTTCATTTCGAAATCGTTTTATATTCAATTCATTTCGAAATCGTTTTCAATTCATTTCATTTCGAAATCGTTTTCAATTCAATTTATTTCGAAATCGTTTTCAATTCATTTCATTTCGAAATCGTTTTCAATTCATTTCATTTCGAAATCGTTTTATATTCGATTCATTTCGAAATCCTTTTCAATTCAATTCATTTCGAAATCGTTTTCAATTCATTTCCTTTTGAAATCGTTTTCAATTCATTTCCTTTCGAAATCGATTTCAATTCATTTCATTTCGAAATCTTTTTCAATTCAATTCATTTCGAAATCGTTTTATATTCAATTCATTTCGAAATCGTTTTCAACTTATTTCATTTCGAAATCGTTTTCAATTCAATTCATTTCCTTTCGAAATCGTTTTCAGTTCATTTCATTTCGAAATCGTTTTCAATTCATTTCATTTCGAAATCGTTTTCAATTCATTTCATTTCGAAATCGTTTTCAATTTATTTCATTTCGAAATCGTTTTCAATTCATTTCCTTTCACTATCGTTTTCAATTCATTTCCTTTCGAAATCGTTTTCAATTCATTTCCTTTCGAAATAGTTTTCAATTCATTTCCTTTCGAAATCGTTTTCAATTCATTTCATTTCGAAATCGTTTTCAATTCATTTCCTTTCGAAATCGTTTTCAATTGATTTCCTTTCGAAATCGTTTTCAATTCATTTCATTTCGAAATCGTTTTCAATTCATTTCCTTTCGAAATCGTTTTCAATTCATTTCATTTCGAAATCGTTTTCAATTCATTTCATTTCGAAATCGTTTTCAATTCAATTCATTTCGAAATCGTTTTCAATTCATTTCATTTCGAAATCGTTTTATATTCAATTCATTTCGAAATCGTTTACGTCAAAATGGCGTCATTCTAATCAACACGACTTCATAAATTTCTATTTTCAAATATTCTATTTCAAATATTTCTTTTTCAAAATAGTTGTTATTATCAAAATATTTCGTTCAACACATGACCAATCTCAATGGATGAGTACTGTCAACACATGAACCTTTATTTTATATTATAAAGATGTAAATTTTATTACTAAAATATTTCGTTCAACACATGACCAATCTCAATGGATGAGTACTGTCAACACATGAACCTTTATTTTGTATTATTCCTTATTTTTCAAATTGGAATGAGGCCCAATCAATTACCATATAAAGTTAATTATATGGATTTCATACAACACATGTATATAATAGCATTGAAAATAATCAACCATCAACCAAAGTGCACTACACTGTATAAGCATCAAATATAGATATTCAACGCTTATAACAGCCTGTCAATCAATCGATCGACATATTTAATCAATCAGGATGAGTGAACTTCAAATTTCATCCCAACACCCGTGTGGGGTTTCAAACAATCAAACACATATTTTATTTGTGCTGTTGGGCGATGTGTAAAATTTATCGTCCCAATCAATGTCCTTCAAATAGGTGTACATAAACAAACCGTCCGGTTTGTAAATGAATATTTTATTTTATTCACTTTCACTATATTCATATTCACGTTAAAAATTATATTTTTAACGATACTACATCTTATTTTAGCATATGAATTTCTATTCAGTTCATTCTCTAAATAAAATGATATTTTAATTTTTCTAACTTATTTTAGAAAATTTCGGCGGCATAACGGCACAATACTAGAAACGGGACGAGGCCTAGCCTTATCCCCGGTCTAGTGAGGGCCCACGCCATTCACACATCAATCAAATCCATTCAACAACCAATTCAAATCAAGTCATCAAACTAATTTATGCAACCAAACAAACAAGTCCATGGTCTGTGGACGATTGTGTCGGGTGCTACTAAGCACCGTCTGCATCCTAGTATATATATATATAACTAGAAATAGAAATTGAAGAGTGAGAAATTCTCACCGATAGCTATCTAATCATCTTGACTCTTCTTTGATATAAAGCTTCTTCGTTCTCGACTTTTTGTCACCTTCGTTATCCGCTTTCACTACATATGTAAATATCGAATTTTTTACTTCGCTTTTCAATATATAAAAATCACATTTTTAATTCGAAGTTCAATATATAAAAATCATATTTTTAATTCGAAGTTCAATATATAAAAATCATATTTTTAATTCGAAGTTCAATATATAAAAATCATATTTTTAATTCGAAGTTCAATATATAAAAATCATATTTTTATTCCGAAGTTCAACATATAAAAATCATATTTTTATTTCGAAGTTCAACATATAAAAATCATATTTTTAATTCGAAGTTCAATATATAAAAATCATATTTTTAATTCGAAGTTCAATATATAAAAATCATATTTTTATTTCGAAGTTCAATATATAAAAATCATATTTTTAATTCGAAGTTCAATATATAAAAATCATATTTTTATTTCGAAGTTCAATATATAAAAATCATATTTTTAATTCGAAGTTCAATATATAAAAATCATATTTTTATTTCGAAGTTCAATATATAAAAATCATATTTTTATTTCGAAGGACAGTTCTATTTTTTTTCTTTTTAAAAATAATGTATATTTTCAAAAATGATTCTATACTTTTCAAAAGTAATATATATACATATATTTTTAAAACAATGCTAATTTCTATTTTTTTCTCTGTTTTCAAAAATCAATGCTATTTTCTTTTTGCTAACTTTATTTTTAAAACCATATGTTAATTTTCCTATAAAAAAAATTAATGCTAATTACACAAAATAAAATAAATAAATAAATTTCACAACCTTTCTTCTTCGTTATCCCGTTTCTGCCAAATCCCAACCCTCAAATTTGAACTCCTCCTGCGCCGCCACCTACAAGCCGCGAGATCCAGATCTGACGATGCCACGACCTTCACCTTGGCGAGAGCTCCTTGCGCCCGCCACCTTGCTGGACGAGGTGGCGCCATCCGCCTCGATTTTCGCCCCAAACGGCGGCGGTTAGGGCTCCCAGATCAAGCTGTATACTGAACGAGGGTGCATCATATTGGTATTGATTCGAAGCTCATTGATTTCTCTACGATATTTGGTGAAGAACCATATCTTAATTCGGATTGTAGGAGGAGATCTTAACAATTTAAAATTCGAGCTTTTCTGGCCTTTGAATCGGCGGGTGTCGGCTGTTGAATGAGGGTTGGGCTAGGGTTTGGCTCTTTATTTAAATATATAATATAATTTTAATAATATTTTATTTCGTTAAAATGAGAATTTACATACGAATCCCAAATCAAACTCAACGACTGTCGCCCCTAGCCAAATACCCCCATTTTGAACACAATGGGATATGTTTCGTAGGCCCATTCGACTATTTCATTCAGTTTCATTTAATTTTCATTTAAATCACTATATTGAATTTTAAACGTACATTTCAAATTATCGGGGTCACATACTAACTAGAAAAATTCCAGAAAAATACTTTCTAGCTTCGTATTGACGATACGGTCCTAACAAAACTAGTTTCGATGAATTCTGAGGCCGTCTGAAAAATGGCCATTTTCCAGTCGATTAAAATCAACTGAAACTGGTCAAACGCGTTTTCCTTTGCCACGCTCACATATTGATTCGAAAAATTATGAAATTTGGAATCTAGCAATAACTTAACATCACAGACCCAACAAAACTGGTTTCGTCGAAATCCGAGGTCATTTGCAAAATGTCCATTTTTAAGGGCCTGAATTCCATAGCGACTATTCAGAATTTTCAACTGGACATATCTTTTGATTCCCACTACGAACTATTGATTTTTCGGATTCGTTGGAAAGATATTCACTATTAGATTCCATTATTTTTGGTTTCACTAAAATCTGGATTGTTTTGCACCCGGTACATTCATTTGAAGTTTGAAATCAAATTATCGAACTACCGCGCCATTTTCAATTCTATTTATAATTATATATAAATATTTATATTCTAACGACGACGCGTATAAATATATACGTTCAAATTATATTCAAAATAAATTTCTCGTCGATATTATTTAAAATAATTCATTTTAAATAATCAATGTTCGCTAAAATTGCCAAAATAAAATTTTCAAACTGGCTCGCATTTTACGGGTTGTTACAGGTTGGCACCCTAGGGCTTGATACACCCTATGGTGGACCTAGCACAGGTGACTACATTCGTGATAAGGTCGTATGACACAGACACATGACGAGCTAGAACTTGTCGGGAGCCGACCGACTAGTGGATCATTTCGTTGGACCTAGAAATGGGTCATTTCATGATATTGGGCCAAGAAATCATTTCATGATTAATATAAGACATGGGTTTGGGATCCTAGTACAGTTGATGCAGCGAACCTTGAATATATGATGCTATACTTTCAGTTTATACATGTCTTGTTACCTTTATCCGTTTTTATGTTGAAAGTCAATTGGACTTACCAGTCTTTATGACTGACCCGTTTTCTTTCGCCTCTTTTTCTTTTGGTCCCCCCCCCTCAGGTTCTCAGGGAGGAAACTCTAGTACTTAGGCTAGATTTCGCTTGCTTTCGGTTCAGCTCATGTACGGTTTGATCTTTAGTTATGCTATGGCTGCATTTCTGCTATCTTTGGGGAATTAAGCTACTTTTGAAGTTTTAAGTTTATGCTTCTTTATTTATGCAAGACAGAATTTGTTGTAATGGAAAATAATGATCTTGGCTATTTGATGTAAAAGGTTTTGACTCTTTTTGAAAGTAATGAAATTTATCTTTTGATTCTTCCGTTGTTTTATCTGTGTTTTGTCTTGTGATATTTCTGTGTTTGTTTACCTTGATAACGCTCCTCCAAAACTAATGCATTCCCTTTGTGAGTGACCTTAGCAGATGTGGGGTGTTACAGCAACCTAACCTCGTGCCTAGGCGCGGTTCAGTTTTAGGCATATTTATTTTTCTTAGAATTATACTGCATTCTTTTCTTACATATTATGCCTAACATTTATCGCATGTTCTTCCCAGCACATAATTTATTTTATCGTAAGGTAATATCAACCCAACATGTCTTAATCTTCCCAAATTCTTTTTTCTTTTCTTTTTTCATCATCAAAGCATGTATAATTATTCCAATTTAATTCTCACATATTTTCTTTAATATCTTAAATTAAGACCTCTGGTTATGCACCAATTAGCCCAAAATCCCCAATCATAAATTTTGTCCCAAAATTAAAGTTTCCAACCACAATACATGTTATGTTCCCAAAATTTCATTACAAATTATGCCCAAAATTCAATATACTTCGCATGCCTTCGTACATGTAATTATCTTCTTTTATAATAAAGAGGTAGTTTTCAAATAATGTCTTATTTACCCAAAAATCTCATTTATTCCAATTGTCATATCCACAAAATTAATCTTTATAACAATATCCATGTATGTCTTAACATGTTAACTGATTGAACGTAATCTTTCATTTTAGCGCAATTATCCATCGCATCAATTAACATTTCCAATACATTCATTATGAATATTCATGGGGGATTATTAAACGATAAACATATTACTATTCATAAGGGATAATTTAAACGCACTCACCCAAAGCTTTCCAAAATCTTGAATCTGATCAGATCTATTGCTACATGGTTTCCTTGACTGAACTTAAGACCTAAAGAACCATGGATGTATAAATTAAACCCAAAACGAAAGGGAAAGGAAGAAGAAAAGTGTAGAAGAACTCAAAAATAGGTCAGATTCATTAATCACCTCTCGTGCAACGTAGATCTAGGCATCTATATTGCAGATCTAAATTTTTCTCTCTCATTTTGAAGCAGAAGAATCTTAGATCTAGCTTTTATTTTAAGAAAAGGTTTCGAGAGGAAGAGAAAAGGGCAGATCTTTGATTAGATCTAGGAAATAGGAGAGTGGTTGCTTGAGGAAGAAGGAGCAGAGTTTCGGCGTCTCCTCTAAAAAAATTATGAGAGTGAAAGAAAACCAAGCCATCTATTTATAGGTGTGTCAGAAGAACTAGGCCGTTTGGATTTAATCTAAAACCAATCTGAACCAACCAACTCACTAAAAAAAAAGAGCACTCTAGAATAGCCCAGGGTGCGCTGCACCCATGAGCCATGCGCAGGCATAAGGGTATCGATACCTATTTATTTATCTTATTATTTGAAACTTATTGCACATAAATCAAAACGTTCCTTTACCTTCCTAGTTTATTTGATTCTTTGTTCGCACGCAAGACTTGTTCTAAATATTATTTATTTCTAACTTACCCTTGTGCGTAAGTTAAGCATTTATATGTGAACAAATATATATATATATATATTATTCTTCCTCCAATCAATTAAATGGTCTATTTCTCCTTTTAACCACTGAATGCTCTTATTAAAAATAAACCACTTTAACCCTTTTCACGCTGCATTGCATTGATTGCTCATTTTCCATTAATGCTTTCTTCCTTTACATTTATATCCATGTTTCATTATATTATTTATATAATTTGAATTATATGTTTATTAATTCTTTCAATGCCACTTTTTTCTTACTTTTCTAATTAGTACACTATATTATACCATTTTTAACGTATTACATAGTAACCTCTTTCCTTCATGCATTTATTTATTCGCTTGCATTCTTATTTAACTTTTCCCTTTTTATCTTGCATGAATATTCTTATTTGTCATATACATCTTCTCTCCTACAATAATTGCATTAGCACATTAATTTTTCTCTCTTGCACAAATTAATTGTTTTTATTGCACAATGTTCCTCATTTTAAACATTACTGTGTGCATTTACACATCAATTCTTTCTTTATCGCTTGCATATTAAGTTATGCACTCTTTTCTCTTTTATTTTTATTTTTTTCATGCATATATATGTTTTAATTATTGTATGCATAAACAGTACAACCTTGCATTTATTAATTTATTCTTAATTACACATATATTCATATGCACGTAATTAATTGCATGCGTATTATTAATTTCAACATCAATATATGCACTTTTACTTATACACTACTTAGAAAAATTGCGCGGTGTTACATGACGATTTTTGGAAAATCATCAATGTAAAATGCCTATTCTTTGAGAGCTATTTTTCAGAAGCTAGGTTTCCATACTGGGTTAAATGTTAATGCATGAAAAAAAAGATTTTTTTTAGTGTCAATGCAAACAATTCAAGGGATGTTCTAAATATACTTGAATTTGATCAGGGGATATTACCTATTAAATATCTTGGAATTCCGTTGTCTTCTGTCTATCTACAGTATTTACATTGTATTTCTTTGATTCAGTGTGTTCAAAGAAAAATCCAAGGATGGGAAACAATGTTTTTGAGATTTGCAAGTAGAGAAGAATTGATTAATACAGTAATCGCTCCTATCATATTACACTAGCTGTTTATTTATCAAATCCCAGAATATACATTAGACAAATTTGAATCTCTTTGTTCTGATTTTTTTAGGGAGGATCAACACACAAAGTGTCTTGGAAAAATCTTTGTAAACCAAATGCAAAAGGAGGTATTGGTTTAAAAAAAATTCAGATCTCAAAAAGCTACTTGTATTAAATTGCTTTGGAATGTTCTTTCAAACACTTCTTTTTGGCTTAAATGGGTGCATAGTAGATATTAAAAAAAATAAGCATTTTTGGACTATGGCCAGTGACAATAATGCTTCTCCAACTTGGAAATCTTTGTTAAGGCTTTAAACTCATTATAAACAGTTATTTAATAAGGTGATTGCTAATGGGACAGATACTTACCTATGGTTTGAACCATGGGTTATCCGTTAATGTATGGTAGATTTATTCGGGTATGATAGAGTTTATATGATTGGTGATGCTGAAATGAAAGTTAATTCTATCATTAGAAATGATGTTTTTGAACCAGAAATACACCTAGCAACTCGAGAACTTATTTAAGAAATTTGTTCAACCCCCACCCACCCAAATCATATACAAGATTCATATGAATGGTGTGAAGGAGGATTGATTTCATTATCATCAATGTTGGGATATTGTGAGAAGCCATAAAGCAAATGACATTATGTATTCAGCAATTTGGCATAAGAAAAACGGTAAAAGGATGTCATTTATCTCTTAACTTGCTATCACCGGAAGGATTAATACAAAAGACATGATTGTTCACTAAAATAATGTATCAAATATTATGTGCCCTTTGTGTGATAATCATCCAGAGTGTGTGCAACATCTTTTCTTTTAATGTTACTATTAGACCTTTATTTGGATCTCTCTAAGACAAAAATTGATGCTTCCTTTAAATTTTGATTTTGATTTAAGGAATGAAGCTAGAGATCTTCACTTCCGTTTTAAAAAACAGGATCAAATTTGGGATTTTCCTTTTGCTTCTTTGACTTCTGCTGTCTACTTTATATGGAAGGACAGGAAGTTAAGGCACTTCCAAAATCGAAGCACCCATTCAGCTATGAAGTTAATGCAAATTGAAAGAGAAATTTCGTACTTAGTTTGAAACAATGGGAGTAAAACGGTGAGGAATCAGAGAAATTCATTAATTCTTGAACACTGGGGAATTGAGCTTTTTGATGCTGTGTAGTTGAATCTATGAAGTGGCGTATATTTGGGGATTTAAATTTGAATAAGTGCACCTTTTGGGCTGGATCGGGTTTTCTGAATTCCAATTCCAATTTGATGTTTTTTTCCAGGTTTTTCATGTTGTAATGAGAAAGACATATGATGATGTATACCAAATTTATATGTACTCTTTTTCCCTGAAAGGCACCTATCTAGGTTAGGGGATTACGGGGTTTTATTAAGGCATATAAAGGTGGTTTTTATTTGGTTTCATAATAAAACGAACCCATTTTCAAATAAATTTTATTTAAATTTTATTTTTTTTTGAAAATTGGTTCACTTTTATTAACAACTAGAAAAGTACATAATGAGGTTAGCATACTAACCTAAATACAAACTAAAAGCATAAAATAAATACATACATGTACTAAATTAAATGCTAAAAGTGCGTTTTGAACCGATGGTGAGGTTACCAACTCCATAGCAAGTGCGATCCTGCTGCACTTCTAATCCTCTATTGCTGTCCTTTGAGTGGCAGAGATTAAGAAGGTTTGCCACCATTCCGTTACTCCGAATCAACTTGTGGCACTGTGGTAAACTTTGAACACCAGCTATGAGAGTCACTGCCCGAGATCTCAGCATAAATTAATTATCCCAACTCAACGCCTATGATCTCAATCTGAAACTGAATGAGGATGTTGCCTTTTGTTTGCAAAATTTGACGGTGAAGAACACAGCCTCCAGAAGTTCTGGAGACTCACGAGCGTTTCACTTCTTGTCTTATACTTTACCATGGTCTGTAGTAATCGTTATCTTTGTTTTGAGCATGCTCTCTAGAATTCATCTGCTATATACTAATTTGTCTTCCCTATAGCCGAGCTTTATTTTCCACATAGCAGAACGTATTAAATTGAGAACAGCCAGTAAGTGCTCCCTTCATTTGTACAGCAACAGCCCTTATTCGTGAACAACTTCCAAACTTACTACTCAATCCCAATAATCTAAGTAACATAACTCTCTAATATTCATAAGACAAGAACTACTGGGATCAAGTGTATTATCCATAGTGCAAAGTTAAAGGTATTGTGTTCCTTTTCTAAAAGGTCATCTAATTCTTAACACGAGAATCATAACAGCCATTTCCTTCATTCTGCTACTTGAGGCATCAAAAGGGTACGCATGCCTAAGCAGTAGCTTTGGGAATGCCTTATATATGATTCTGCACATAATCAAATTGGTATGGGAGCCTGAAACTATTTTGAAACAGAGATACTGGGTCTCCAAACTGGGTTATATGCAGATCCCTTATTTAATCTGTCAAACTTTGCATTTCAGAAATATGTTGCTTGGATTTTCACACGGCAAGAATACAAAGATGCAAATCACATTGTAGTGGGAAATCACCAATTGTGAATCAGGAAAAAACATGGCTCGTTTCACATCAATTGCAAAACAGTTAACAAAAGATAATCCATCAAACCGCAAATTAATTGTGAATCCAAACTCCAAAAACATATAGAAAACCAAGATATACAGCATCGAATAAGTAAAGTCCTTCCGAATTTCAAAACTGGAAATCGAATTAAACAATCAAACCTTTCTGAAATCGAATCCAAGTCGAATGAAACTGAGTTAAAAAAGATTGGTTAAAAGGAACCAGGGGATATGGAATTAGGTTTAGCGATTGAATTAGTTACACCAAATCGCACCCGTCCTAGTGGCTTGATCTTTCAGTAGGATGGGTTAAAGAAGTGATCAGAAAGTTGATTGTTTGAATTCGAAATTCCAGCGGCCATCAGGAGTGATGTTGAAGACACGATGAACTTGGACTCTTCAGTTTTAACGGTGTTCAGACGAATACGTTGTAAAGCGGTATTCAAACATAGAAAGAAACAATTGAAAAATCTGGTCGTAGTTTTAAGGAAAGCGGTTTTGAATGGCAGAATTTTATGGAAGACGGAAATCGCCATTTTCCTCCCATGGGGAGAGGAAACCGTTCAATCTTGCATGTATATATATATACCAATTTTCAAATATATATATATATATATATATGTATGTATGTATGTATGTATGTACTGGTGTACAAATATACATATTGCAGTAACCAGGTGGAATTTATAAAGGTTATTTTTCATTTGTTTGTTGAAAACTTGTGTACCAATTTAAAATTTTTGACATGCAAATTGGAATTATTTTGGATCGATTTCATTGATGTTGGAATAAGATATTTTATAAGGCAAGGGTGGTAGTTATGTATGGAGATATCATAGCCGATTGTAGAATTTTCTCAGGTAATCTCAGTAACTTATAAGGTTACTGTAAGCCAAATATCATAGTACCTACGAGATGAAGCAGTTTGTTGTTTTTACTCTTAATTATAGTAGGAGCGTCGACTAAATTCAATGAAGCATGAGATAAAAATTAGTAACCTGGTTACTGGAAGCCAACTCTAATTACACATCACTTTGGATATATTGTTTCATCACAATGGAAAGCATGGAAAATGGCACCTAAGAATAGTAGGATAATGGAGCAAGGAAGGTGTACCAGTTGTTCTAGCATTACGGAGAAGTGCAAGGATAAGCGGGATTAGATTGAAGCATGCCTTATCATGGGTCGAGCGTAATTTTATTAATAGTACTATTTTTGTTTGTACCATAGCGTATGTATTTTATGTTTTTATTTCTAGTTCAGTCAAGTCAGTATGCTAACTTAGCTTTGTTATGTAATTTCAATATTTAATAAAAGCTTACCAATTTTACAAAAAAATAATGTATATATACGTACTGGCCAAAGCAAATTTGAATAGTTGAACAGCTTAGTTATTTCTCTCAATCAACTATAAAACCACTTCTTTTCAATGAAATGAAAATGCAACTATATTCTACCCTACCATTTAACGACCCACATTTTACTTATTGGAGGATCGTAAATTATTTTTGTTTTATTCCCTAAGGGCTGGATCATTCTCATATTTTGATATGTTGGTTATGGCGATGTGAGACATGTCCATAATTTTTATTAATTTAATTTGTGGCTGTTTTGACCCTGTTAGTTTTGTAAATGACAAAACTTTTGACTGGGATAGAATCATGTGCTGAGATTGATTTCATTGGAAAGAAAATGATGTTTCTTATTCCGTAGAGTAGTCACATTAAAGATTTTGTTCAGCGGTTTGGGAGAAATCGTTGTTTTAGTGCTACACAATTTCAAGGCAGGATTGGTGATGATTGCTAGAGTCATGGATGATGATTGTTTTGCTTGTATCGTCTTGTGTAGATTGTCCAACATTGAAGGATATATCTTTTGAATGCTAGTCTCATGTTGGTTTCGGCCGTCAGGGCTTGTGCTTGGGAGATGTCGATCTCGATTAGGATGGGCTATACAGGATAATTATTTGCTTTATCTGTTACTACGTGGTTATTATTGATTGTTATAAAGGATATCATTGTCAAATGTGGGGGAGACGGTTAGAGTTTTTCTCTGTTGTTGAGTTGGTAGATTAGTTGATTGATCTACCTATTTCTCATATACTTTATTAATGATATTATATAGCCGTTTTATCGCTCATTAAGACTAGTGTCTGACTCATGGTTTTACGTATCACTCTTATTACTTTGGGATATTCATCCATGTTTTGGAAGGAAAGACTGAGTAGCAGGTAGTAGATCTTGATGAGGACGATGCTGTAGAGAGATAACGAGAAGGAGGCTGCAGTATTAATTCCTATATGTTATTACATGTTTCCGGTGTTACGGTTGTTATGATACTTTGAGTGATTGTAGTGAGGGTTTTTGTATAGAATTTGATGATGTATTCAAGTGGCATTATGGATATCCTTTTGATGATATGAAATATTAAAATTCTGCACAATTATGTTTTTCTATTACTGCCTGTTGTATATGTTGAATTATATTTTATTCTTGTGTTGTGAGTCATACGACAGGTTCTACTTGTGTTACTCTACCCTGATGAAAGTTCATAGCTTCCTGGTCCGTCCTGCAATGCATTATTACTCTTTTTTAGTGCGAGAGTTATGGGCGGTTGTCACATTTGGTATCAATGTTCTGGTTATCGATTTTAGTCAAAGTTTGAGGACGTAATTACATATAAGAGACATATTTGTAGATTTTGATGTATGAATACTATATATTTGTGTATAATATAATAGCATTTGAACTCCATTTGCAGATTTTCTCATGTGTGTACTAATCATTCTATTTTCCATATTTAAAATGAGTCATCGAATGTCAAGACACATAAATAGGGAGGAGACTGTTCCTGGAGGGGGAAATGGGTGTATACCAGATTACCTAGCTATGTTCGAGGCCATGAAGGCAATGATCATGAGAAGGGATCCGGCGCCACAGACAACCGTGGTAGATGTAGGAGTTCAAGTGTAGGTGTCTAGGGCTGTGGACTTCACGAAACTATGCAATGATTCCACTAATCTAGGAGGGAAACCGTTTAAAGGGACGGAACCGATCGTAGAGATTCAATGGTGGCTTGATACTTGCAATCGGACCTTTGGAGACCTGGGAATCGACGAAGCAACGTAGTGGCAGCTTGCATCAAGACAACTAAACGGCAAAGCTACGGGTTGGTGGAACTCTATCATTCTAGAAACTCCAAAAGATGATTTTTATGGGAGCAATTCCAAGTCATGTTTTAGACGAAGTTTATCTCTAATGTTTAGAAGTATATTCTATTCAAGAGGTTTGTTGAGCTGAAGCAGAATGGTATGCCAGTGTTGGAGTATGTTTCTGACATCAATGCTTTGTCGAAGTATGTTCATTCATATGTCGAAGCAGAATGGACGATAAATTTTACACATCGCCCAACAGCACAAATAAAAATCTGTGTTTGATTGTTTGAAACCCCACATGGGTATTGGGATAAAATACGACATACACTAATCCCAATAATTAGTTGTATGTCGATCGATTGATTGACAGGATGTTGTAAGCGTTAGATATCTATATTTGATGCTTATACAGTGTAGTGCACTTTGGATGATGGTTGATTATTTATTGTTGCTATTATATACATGTGTTGTATGGAATCCATATAATTAACTTTATATGGTAATTGATTGGGCCTCATTCCAATCGGGAAAATAAAGAATATTATAAAATAAAGGTTCATGTGTTGACTGTACTCATCCGTTGAGATTAGTCATGTGTTGAACGAAATATTTTAACAATAAAATTTATATCTTTATCACTATAAAGTAAAGGTTCATGTGTTGACTGTACTCATCCGTTGAGATTAGTCATGTGTTGAACGAAATATTTTAACAATAATAGTCACATGTGGACAGTACTCATTCGTTGAGATTAGTCATGTGTTGACAAAAATATAGATTCATGTATTGAATAGGATAAATATTCATTTGTTGAATAGAATAACGAAATTATTGAAATATATAAAGCTGTGTTGATTAGAGATGCGCTATTTTGACGCGAACGATATTTATATCGATTATATTCGTTTTTATAATTGAATTTAATATATAATGAATCCGAATTTAATTGAATAGAAAATGAATTGAAATGAATTTAAAACGAATTTATAAGGAAAAATCCAATTTTGATTTGAATTTGTAATGGAAGTAGAAATTGTTTTTTAAACGAATTTAAAACTATTTATAAAGTTTGTTTTAAATAGAAATCGACGAAATATATATTATATATTATATATATATAATATAATGGCTTGAATAGAATGCGCCGCGCCGCGGCAGTTCTTGAATTTCGACCATTGATTTCGAACGGACATTACAGTAGATCCGACCGTCGGATTCTCCTAAAACCGGAACCATTGGGTTCATATCGAAAAGAGCTTTCTAACGAATATTGGAAATTTGAAATATAACGGTTGGATTTGGAGATATGTCCAAATTAAGTTTGGAAAAGGTCGTTGTAAGTGCAGTTCGATGGCCATTGTTGGAAATCGACTGTACGGGCCTTGATAAAATTATTAAAAATAGTAATAATTTGCGTAAAATCATAAGAAATGATTTGGAAAAAATTGGGATGAAAAACTCCATATTTGAAAAGATAAAAATAGATTTTTATCGAAGTGAACAAATTTTGAACTAAAATTAAAACCCATTTATTTTTAAATAAATAAATTGGATTTGAAATGGGTTGTAAATAGAATTGATTTGTGGGTTTATCGTGAAGGGTGTTTTACATGACACTTGTTCTTTAACCCGATAATAAATAGAATGTGATTTGGGTTTGTCGTGAACTGTGTTTTAAAAGACATTAGCTCTTTAACCCAATAAAAGGAGTTTTAATGAATCTGTAATCAGATTGAAATGTGAATTGATAATCTAAATTATCAAATTTAGAAAATGAGCGAGAATGGAGTATCACCAGTTTTGCTCCAAAGCGATAGTTAAATCTTTAATTAGATTTGAACGTGGAATGGTAATTAATTTTAACGACAACGCTGTGGTGTAAGATACAGACTATTACCAGTTTTGCTTCATGGGATGAATAGGTTGGGATTGGGAAATAAAATAAATAATTACTTCGGTGTGGTTCGCTAATCTCGACTAGATTGAAAAACCATAATTTGGTTTGAAATGACATCCAAAGGAAGATTAAAGGATAAATTTTAAAGAATTTATCTTGGATAAAATTAATGAGAACCTTTCGCTAAGAATATGAAATTTAGAAACTAGCTGTAGGTTAGCTAAGAAGAATGGTTTCCTGGTATTAATCTGATGTTGGTTTTGGCCTTCGGGGTTAATATTTGGGAAATTGTTCTCTTGTTGATTTACGGTTAGTAGCTACTGAATTGGAATGAGGCGTATGTTCTGTTTGTGTAACATTTGTTTTTAATATATGCGGGTTGTTCGGAAAGGCCAGGTTTACACCCATTCTGAATAACCGATTCGACGATAAGTCGAAGATGAAGACGGTGGTTAAAGACCGGAAGTCTTCACATCAATTGGGTGATTAGTGATGATCTTGATTGGGTTGTACACCCAAGATGGGGGAATCAGTTGGTGGTCATCCAGACGTACTTGTAGATCGATGGATATGCGAGGAAAGTGCCTCCGGTTTCGTTCAGACCCAGAACGAACTTGTAAATGGATTGTGTGTCTGACATTGGATTTTATTCTGTGTTGATTGATTTCTGTTAAATATATATCTGTTTGGTGGTGGAGAATTTATTCTCTTGCTTAACGCCCTTCTCTGAGACGTACAGAGCTTAGAGGTTATATATCGATAGATATCAATCGCATGGCATGAATTGCCTGTGTGGCACGCTGAGTTGCATGGATCAAGGCTCCTGTCGAAAAGCAAAGTCTTGTGGTCGATGTTCAAAGCACGGCCGACGTGGCATAGCTTTGTGTATAGCGTGGATTCGCGAGCCTTACACCTCGGTATGAGTTAAAAACGGGATACGGACCACTGGGAGAGCACGACGTTTCTTTCTAGCTTTGGTGGTGTCAGTGACTTACCAGCCCTGACATTTATATACTTTTCACCTTTGTGGTTGTTGGAATGAGGCGCCTTGATTATAGGTTTGTAAGGACCGGGAAACGTGTGTTCAGGAATAACTAATCCTCAAACGTAAGAGAGGACCGGCCCAGCCGAATCCAGGGTTAACCAGAGTGTGTAGTCCTGAGGCATTTGCTAGAGTGTCTCGAAGCGGAGAGGAGCTTGCCCCTTGCCTCGACTCATGATGGAATCCAATTTCCAATACGAGATATTTCGGTTTTATTTGTAGAACATAGTATGGCGACATAGTAGCATGGGATGCTATGTCATCTATGATTGATATTTATGATTGAAATTGTTTTGACACTATACACTTATTATAGTATCAAATGATTTGTTTTTAAACGTACCAAGCATGTTTGGCTGTTATAAGGTAAAACCCTATCCTTCGGCTTGCGTTGCATTGTGTGATGGGACTTGGGTCTTATAATAGCTTCATTTTTAGAAAAAGCATTGCGTTGTTTATTCTATGCACTAGTATTCTTGGGAGGAAACCCGTTCCGTGTTTTACGGCGTGCTCCCTTGAATTACTCTCTTTTAAAGTAAAGCTTTAAATAACTGTTTTAGTTCTCACACCAGTCACATGACTGACCTGGAGTTTATTGTTTTAACCTAAACTCTGGGTGCCCCTATTTTTAACACGGGCAGCTAGTAGTTTTGGTTTTGCTGATTTATATTCACAGGATCCTGATTTACAGCTGGAACGATGCTAGGAAAGCTCTTTATCCATGTATTACTTACAGTTGTGTTTTGTATTATTTTTCCGCTGCTATGTAATTTATTGTAATCTTTGACATTTATCGAATGTAATTTATTCATTTATACTCTGTATATTCTTGTATCTGATGGAATTGTTGTAATAGCAATGAAATGTTCTTCCGTCTGCGTTCTGATTTGTCTTATCCTCATAGTAATTCGTTCTTTCTCATCTCTTCGGGGACCGGGGAAGTTCGGGTTGCTACAGTTGCTCTTGGTATCAGAGCTTTGGTTTGCAGAGCTCGAGAACAAGACATATTAGAACCATACGAAAGAATTCATCAGATATTGGATTAGTAATATCCAATTAGAATGACTCGTTAGAGATTGGATCAGTAGTATCCTAGAACGAGTGTGAAGAGTATATTTTTCAAACGAAAACAATTTTGTTTTGAAATTTAAATCGTTTTATACGTATTTGATTATTTATTTATTTTGAATTTGGACAATCTAGTATATAAAGATTTCGCGTATACGCGTCATGAACGTATATTCGAAGTTTTAATATACTGGATAGATATAGAATCACATTCTAGACACCCGGAGATGGTTCTGATGATTGATATATCGTCATCAGAATTTGTGTTCGTGTTTCGAAGGTGTGATATCTATATATTTCTGTTAGACTGGTGTGAGAACCAAAACTTATATAGCTAGATTTATTTGTTGTGATTTGGCATCAAAAACATGATTTTCTGTATATATATCAAAACTATGAATTTGAAACGTTAATTCACTAATTGATTGATGTTTGTGTTGTTTGTTTATTTGTTTGATAATTTTGAACCATTAACCTAATTGAACCGAATATTGAATTGTATTGAAAATTGGTCACATTTGCATGCATATACATGTATATCTATTGAACAGGTCATAGCAAGGAGGCTAGAGCAGAGAATAAAATTCGTTTGCCCGACAAATAGGTACATGTTTACCATAATTTACTGTTTTGTTTGGGTGATGATGATTTTATGAGCCGATTGGCTAGCCGCTTGGCTTTTTCTTTTTCTTTTTGAGATTAGAAGGCCTGTATGGCAATTTCGGGATTTTCCCGTGCCCCCCGTGCAAAAGAGGTTATAGCGAAAATTTTCGAAAATTTAGTGTGTTAGCCAAATTTTTGAAAATTTGAAAATTCTCAGAAACTGAAAAGTTGGAGAATGGAAGCCAGATCGAACGCAGAGTTGATTAATCAAACAACTTTCAACTTTGTTCCTTTTCGGGGACGAAAAGTTTTAAGTGGGGGAGATTGTAATAACCCGGAAATTCTGAGCCAGTTTAAAATTTTTATTCTGGAAATTTTAGCGAATTTTGAATATTTAAAATGGATTATTTTCAATAATATCGACGAGAAATTTATTTTGAGTATAATTCGAACGTATATATTATACGCGTCGTCGTTAGAATATAAATAATTATATATAATTATAAAAGGAATTGAAAATGGCGCGGTAGTTCGATAATTCGATTCCAAACTTCAATTGAATGTACCGAGTGCAAAACAATCCGGATTTTAACGAAACCAAAAATAATAGGATCTATTTGAAAATATCTTTCCAACGAATCTGAAAAATCGAAATTTCATAGCGGGAATCAAAAGTTATGCCCAGTTGAAAATTCAGAATAGTCGCTATGTAAATTATACATGGCCCAAAAAGTCAAATTTTGCATACGGATGAATTTGGACTCGAAACCACTTCCATTGAGATCAAAATGCCTTTTAGAACTCCGAAAAGAATAAGCTTCGATATATTCCGATATCCGGAATAGTGGCTATGGGCTGGAGTTGTTCGGTTAACAAAACATAGCCATTAAAAAGTGAAATTTTGCATACGAGCTCAGAATTCGATGAGATAATTTTTTATGGATTCATAATGACAAATCATTGCTGAGTTCCAAATGGCGCGTCGAACGGAGTTAGTATGTGGCCGTGCGAGCTGAAACAGTTCAAAGTAAAACATGCAGTCATTTTACAAAGGAACATTATTGATACGATCTCAGAATTCGATTTCATTTTTTTTATGGATTTGTATCGTATAATAATGGTTAAACCCAAGAGGGCTTGATTTGTTGAGTTAGCATGTGAGCGTGCGAGAAGAAAAGGTGCGCCAAAATAGCATTTTTAGAGCTTATCTGAGCATTTTTGTGATTTTTTTGAATGGTCAAACGAACTCGGAATTCGACGAAACTTGTTTCGTTGGACTCGTCTTCACGTCTACTATCTCGTGTCCAAAATCCGCGGCGATTGGAGATCGTTAGCATTCAGGCGATACACGAGAAACTAGCATATAAACACTTTTACTTCCTTTTCTTCTTCACTTTCTTCCTCTTCCTCTTTCTTCAAAAAAACTCATTAATGGCCACCGCCTCCTCCTTGCCGCTGCCGCACCCCGTCAGCCCCTCCCCTCCACCGCACCGGCCGCCGCACCCCCTCCTCCTCCTCCCCTCCTCCTCCTCCTCCTTCTCACTCCTCTTTTCATAACCCTAAACCCCCAAATCACCAACAACCACCACCGCCGCCACCACGGGCCCCACCACCGCCCTTAGCACCCTCACCCATGTCCATAAGGCCCGCCACCGCCCGCTGGCCACCCAACTCCGGCGTGGGCCCCGCTACGCTCAAAAACTCATTTTCACCAAAATTCCCGTGTTGCACAAAACACCCCAGATTGTTTTGGCCTATATCTCTCAAACGGTGCATTTTTTGCCAAAGTCCTTAGACCAAAGTTGTAGAGCACGAAATTCTCTTCGATTCGGCTATATGGAAGTCATATTTTGGAGTTCGGAGCTGCTTAGAAAACGCGTTCGAAGTCTGTTGTTCAGAAGCGGTAAAATTCTTGTACTTTCGTGAATTCTGGCGAATTGGAGCATTTTCGGCAAAAAGACCCTTAGGTGAAAGTTGTCCGGAATGGCGTGATTAAGCTAGAAAAAAGATGGTGTGAAGATTGAAGCTCGTTTGCAAATTCTGGAACCCGAACAGTGAATCTGGGAGTTAGAAAAAAAAAAGTGAGTTTTCTCCATTTTAAAGCTTCTACAGTTTTTGACGTATGAAGTAAATAAAAATATGATCTTTATATTATAGAGAGGATAAAAATATGATTTTTAACTTATAGAAGATATAAAGATAAGATTTTTGTATAATGTAGATAATAAAAATGTGATTTTTTTTATACATGTAGTGGCTACGGGCAACGAAAGTGACAAAAGGCGAGAACGACAAGATTTTCTACATAAGAAGAGTCGTGGCGTTTGGTTTATCTATTTGGTGAGAGCTTCTCATTCAAAATTTCCTTTTTCTAGTTATAAATATATACTAGGATGCAGACGTTGTTTAGTAGCACCCGACACAATCGTCCACAGACCATGGACTTGTTTGTTCGGTTGTGTAGTTGGTTAGATTATTTGGTTTGAATTGAGCTGTTTGGTGAAATTGAATGGATTTGATTGATGTGTGAATGGCATGGGCCTTCACTAGACCGGGGATAAGGCTAGGCCTTGTCCCGTTTCTAGTATCGTGTCATTATGCCGCCGAAATTTTCTAAAATAAGTTAGAAAAATAAAGATATCATTTTATTTAATAAATGAACTGAATAGAATATTTTCATAGGTTGTATAAAAAGTTTTATCGTTAAAAATATAATTTTTAACGTGAATGTGTATAAATAAATATTCATTTACAAACCGGACGGTTTGTTTATGTACACTGATTTGACTGACATTGATTGGGACGATAAATTTTACACATCGCCCAACTGCACAAATAAAAATCTGTGTTTGATTGTTTGAAACCCCACATTGGTATTGGGATAAAATACGACATACACTAATCCCAATAATTAGTTGTATGTCGATCGATTGATTGACAGGCTGTTGTAAGCGTTAGATATCTATATTTGATGCTTATACAGTGTAGTGCACTTTGGATGATGGTTGATTATTTATTGTTGCTATTATATACATGTGTTGTATGGAATCCATATAATTAACTTTATATGGTAATTGATTGGGCCTCATTCCAATCGGGAAAATAAAGAATATTATAAAATGAAGGTTCATGTGTTGACTGTACTCATCCGTTGAGATTAGTCATGTGTTGAACGAAATAAGAACGAAATATTTTAACAATAAAATTTATATCTTTATCACTATAAAGTAAAGGTTCATGTGTTGACTGTACTCATCCATTGAGATTAATCATGTGTTGAGCGAAATATTTTAACAATAATAGTCACATGTGGACAGTACTCATTCGTTGAGATTAGTCATGTGTTGACAAAAATATAGATTCATGTATTGAATAGGATAAATATTCATTTGTTGAATAGAATAACGGAATTATTGAAATATATAAAGCCGTGTTGATTAGAGATGCGCTATTTTGACGTGAACGATATTTATATCGATTATATTCATTTTTATAATTGAATTGAATATATAATGAATCCGAATTTAATTGAATAGAAAATGAATTGAAATGAATTTAAAACGAATTTGTAAGGAAAAATTAAATTTTGATTTGAATTTGAAATGGAAGTAGAAATTGTATTTTAAACGAATTTAAAACTATTTATAAAGTTTGTTTTAAATAGAAATCGATGAAATATATATTATATATTATATATATATAATATAATGGCTTGAATAGAACGCGCCGCGCCGCGGCAGTTCGCGAATTTCAACCATTGATTTCGAACGGACATTACGGGAGATCCGACCGTCGTATTCTCCTAAAACCGGAACCGTTGGGTTCGTATCGAAAAGAGCTTTTTAACGAATATTGGAGATTTGAAATCTAACGGTTGGATTTGGAGATACGTCCAAATAAAATTTGGAAAAGGTCGTTGTAAGTGCAGTTCGATGGCCATTGTTGGAAATCGACTGTACGGGCCTTGATAAAATTATTAAAAATAGTAATAATTTGCGTAAAATCATAAGAAATGATTTGGGAAAAATTGGGATGAAAAACTCCTTATTTGAAAAGATAAAAATAGATTTTTATCGAAGTGAACTAGTTTTGAACTAAAATTAAAACCCATTTATTTTTAAATAAATAAATTGGATTTGAAATGGGTTGTAAATAGAATTGATTTGTGGGTTTATCGTGAAGGGTGTTTTACATGACACTTGTTCTTTAACCCGATAATAAATAGAATGTGATTTGGGTTTGTCGTGAACTGTGTTTTAAAAGACACTAGTTCTTTAACCCAGTAAAAGGAGTTTTAATGAATCTGTAATCAGATTGAAATGTGAATTGATAATCTAAATTATCAAATTTAGAAAATGAGCGAGAATGGAGTATCACCAGTTTTTCTCCAAAGCGATAGTTAAATCTTTAATTAGATTTGAACATGGAATGGTAATTAATTTTTCCGACAACACTGTGGTGTTAGATATGGAGTATTACTAGTTTTTCTTCATGGGATGAATAAGTTGGGATTTGGAAATAAAATAAATAATTACTTCGGTGTGGTTCGCTAATCTCGACTAGATTGAAAAACCATAATTTGGTTTGAAATGACATCCAAAGGAAGATTAAAGGATAAATTTTAAAGAATTTATCTTGGATAAAATTAATGAGAACCTTTCCCTAAGAATATGAAATTTAGAAACTAGCTGTAGGTTAGCTAAGAAGAATGGTTTCCTGGTATTAATCTGATGTTGGTTTCGGCCTTCGGGGTTAATATTTGGGAAATTGTTCTCTTGTTGATTTGCAGTTAGTAGCTACTGAATTGGAATGAGGCGTATGTTGTGTTTGTGTAACATTTGTTTTAAATATACGCGGGTTGTTCAGAAAGGCCGGGTTTACACCCATTCTGAATAACCGATTCGATGATAAGTCGAAGATGAAGACTGTGGTTGAAGACCGGAAGTCTTCACATCGTTTGGGTGATTACTGATGATCTTGATTGGGATGTACACCCAAGATGAGGGAATCAGCTGGTGGTCGTCCAGACGTACTTGGAGATCGATGGATATGCGAGGAAAGTGCCTCCGGTTTCGTTCAGACCCAGAACGAACTTGTAAATGGATTGTGTGTCTGACATTGGATTTTATTCTGTGTTGATTGATTTCTGTTAAATATATATCTGTTTGGCAACGAAGAATTTATTCTCTTGCTTAACGCCCTTCTCTGAGAAGTACGAGCTTAAAGGTTATATATCGCTAGATATCAATCGCATGGCATGAACTGCCTGTGTGGCACGCTGAGTTGCATGGATCAAGGCTCCTGTTGAAAAGCAAAGTCTTGTGGTTGATGATCAAAGCACGACCTACGTGGCATAGCTTTGTGTATAGCGTGGATTCGCGAGCCTCACACCTCGGTATGAGTTAAAAACGGGATACGGACCGCTGGGAGAGCACGACGTTTCTTTCTAGCTTTGGTGGTGTCGGTGACTTACCATCCCTGACATTTATATACTTTTTACCTTTGTGGTTGTTGGAATGAGGCGCCTCGATTATAGGTCTGTAAGGATAAGGAAACGTGTGTTCAGGAATAACTAATCCTCAAACGTAAGAGAGGACCGGCCCAACCGAATCCAGGGTTACCCAGAGTGTGTAGTCCTGAGGCATTTGCTAGAGTGTCTCGAAGCGGAGAGGAGCTTGCCCCTTGCCTCGACTCATGATGGAATCCAATTTCCAATACAATATATTTCGGTTTTATTTGTAGAACCTAGTATGGCGACATAGTAGCATGGGATGCTATGTCGTCTATGATTGATATTTATGATTGAAATTGTTTTGACACTATACACTTATTATAGTATCAAATGATTTGTTTTTAAACGTATATCAAATGATTTGTTTTTAAACGTACCAAGCATGTTTGTCTGTTATAAGGTAAAACCCTATCCTCCGGCTTGCGTTGCATTGTGTGATGGGACTTGGGTCTTATAATAGCTTCATTTTTAGAAAAAGTATTGCGTTGTTTATTCTATGCACAAGTATTCTTGGGAGGAAACCCGTTCCATGTTATATGTCGTGGTCCCTTGAATTACTCTCTTTTAAAGTAAAGCTTTAAATAACTTTTTTAGTTCTCACACCAGTCACATGACCGACCTGGAGTTTACTGTTTTAACCTAAACTCGGGGTGCCCCTATTTTTAACACGGGCAGCTAGTAGTTTTGGTTTTGCAGATTTATATTCATAGGATCCTGATTTACAGCTGTAACGATGCTCGGAAAGCTCTGTATCCGTGTATTACTTTCAGTTGTCCTTTGTATTATTTTTCCGCTGCTATGTAATTTATTGTAATCTCTGACATTTATCGAATGTAATTTATTCATTTATATTCAGTATATTCTTGTATCTGATGGAATTGTTGTAATAGCAATGAAATGTTCTTCCGTCTGCGTTCTGATTTGTCTTGTCGTCACAGTAATTCGTTCTTTCTCATCTCTTCGGGGACCGGGGAAGTTCGGGTTGCTACAGTATAAGTACGAGACCATTTGGGAAAGAGATCCATTCATAGAAGCATGTTCGAATGAGGTGCACCAGTTTTGTTTGCAACCAAGGCTGATGTAACTTTGAGATTGTGTGTGCATCATCGTGAGCTGAACAAGGTGACTAAGAAAAACAAGTGTCCACTTCCGAGGATGGGTGATTTGTTTGATCAGCTTTACGATGACAAGGTGTTTTCTCAGACAGATTTGGCGATAGGATTTCACCACTGGAGAGTAGCGAGGAATAAATTTGTGGCCTTTGTGAGTTGGCAACTAAAGCTGAACGAGAGGAGTTATCCAACTCATGATTTGGAATCAAAAGCAATTGTGTTTGCTTAAGGAAAGGAAGACATTACCTGTTAGGAGTTCGATTCGAGTTATCTATGTATCCCAAGTCATTGAAGTATCTTTTCTCCCAGAAGGATATGGATCTTCGGTAGCAATGGTGGTTAGAGTTTCTAGCATCGTATGTTTTAGGAATAGTCTTTACTCTTGCTAAAGGTAACACGATTTCTGATGCGTTGAGACGAAGACACGCAAGTTTGGCAGAGATGTTTTCAGAATGGAAGCACCACGAGTATTGGCAGGATTTGATTTCAGGCCTCGGTGTTAGTTAGAAATTGAGATGTTGGCGAGCTTACCGATAAGACCTACTCTCGTCGAGAAGATTGGCGAAAGGTAGAAGCGTGATTCAAAGCTTATTAAGATCATCCAGAAGCTAGAAACAGAAGATAAGGAATTCGAAGTCGATCGAGACGGTTGGCTTTGGAAGTAAGGGAAAGTTAGCTCCAAGGTTTGTCGAACCGTTTCCGATAGACAAACGAATCGTAAAGCTCCCATATAGACTGGATGTACCTGAGAAGATGTCGGGCATGCACTACATTTTCCATGGGTCATTTCTATGGAAGTGTGTGCATGAATCAAATGTGATGGTATCTCCGTAGCAGTACAAAAACCTAAGAGTCTAGTCCATAGTTACGAAACCTCGTAAGCCACTTCACGTTGTGGGGAATGACAAGAAATAGCTTAGAAGGAAGATGGTTAATCTAGTCTAAATAAAATGGTGTGAGGATGATTATGATCGTACGTAGGGAACGGAAGAGAGTATAAAGACGATCCATCCAGAACTCTTCGTTGATATGACCCATTAATGTTGTGTCACCTTAAAGCATTGTAACTTGTATTGTTTTTGTTAGAATTCCGTGTGCTCGGATAAAACTATGGTTGCATGGCTTGATGGATGATAGTTTAGATGTAAATTGGCTACTTGTGGATGATAGACATGCAAAATTAATTAGGTTTCTTGTGTTTGTTTGGAATTTCGTGGGCGAAATTCCTACAAGAGGGGAGAATGTAACGATCCACATTTTACTTATCGGAGGATCATAAAATATTTTCATTTTATTCCCTGAGGGTCGGATCATTCTCATATTTTGAAATGTTGTTTATGGGGATCTGAGACATTTCCATAATTTTTATTAGTTTTATTTGTGATCATTTAGCCACTGTCAGTTTTGTGCAAGGAATAACTTTTGGCTAGGACCGAATCTGGTGCTAAAATCAATTTCATTGGAAAGGAAGTGATATTTCCAATTCTGTAGAGTGGTTACATTAAAGATTTGGTTCAGTGGTCTGGGAGAATTCACTGTTTTAGTGCTACACAATTTCAAGGAAGGATTGACGGTGATAGACAGAGTCATGGTGATGACTGTTTTTTTTTATCGTCTTATTTAGGTTGTCCAACGTCGAAGGAGATATCTTTTGGGTGCTTGTAAGATGTTGGTTTAGGCCTTCGGGGCTTGTGCTTGGGTGATGTCGATCTCAATCAGGATGGTCCATATAGGATAATTAGTTGTTATGTCTGATACTGCATGGTTTTTATTGATTGTTGTAAAGGCTATCATTGTCAGATGTGGGGGAGACTGTTTTTGTTTTTCTCTTTTGTTGAGTTGGTAAATTAGTCGATTGATCTACCTATTTATCATATACTTTATTGATGATGTTAGATAGTTGTTTTATCGTTCATTAAGACTATTGTCTGACTCTAGGTTTTAAGTTTCCCTTTTATTACCTTGGGTTATTCATCCATGTTTTGGACGGGCAGACTGAGTAGCATGTAGCAGGTAGTAGACCATGATGAGGATGATGCCGCAGAGCAGTGACGAGAAGGAGGCCGTTATATTATTTCCTGCATAATAGTATATGTTTCCGCTGTTATGGTTGCTATGATACTCTGAGTGATTATATGGAAGCTTTTTGTACAAAATATGATGATGTATTCTAGTGTTACCATGGATATCCTTTCGATGATATGAAAGCTTGAAGTTATACGCAATTGTGCTTCGCTACTACTACCTACTGTATATGTTCGATTATATTTTATCCTTGCGCTGAGAGATATACTGTAACAGCCCGTGTTTCTGTTAATATTAATATTCACAAATTAAAGAATAACTAATCTCAGATATGAGAATTAAGTGAAACGGGTTGCGCCATTGTGCTCGTCTCAGAATTTTGGTTGAGATAGAGTCCGAGTTTGCGTGAATTGGACTTTGTATGAAGAAGTTATGGCGATCGGAAATTTCAGAAAATTCAAAACAGATTTCGAAAATTCAAATTTCAGCGTCAGAATGGGCTAGGCGGGAAATTTCCCGCCAGGGCCAGGTCGACCATAGGGTCGACCTGGGGGTCGACCTACCCTCACCAGGTCGACCATAGGGTCGACCTGCCCCCCCTCCCTTAGGCAGATTTGATTTATGATTGTATGCTCACTCATTATGGTATCTGATCTGCTCTAAATGGGTGGGGTTAATTCTAGGTTGATCGGATGACTTAAATTAATCCTAAACTCTATAAAAAGGCATGTAGACTCAAACCCTAAAATCAAATTAAAATTAGATTCATGGCCTCCATGCCGTCACCTAGCAACCTAGAATAGCCGCCGCCAATTAGAGAGGAAGAAAAGCTAATCAACTTCAATTCTATTCAACTCTAACAACGAATCTACTTCAAGGGAAAGCTAATTCAACTTCATAACTCAGAATTTAGCACTCAAGACCTTCTTTGAGTTGTGAGTTCGATTTCTTTAATAAAATAATTACCAGTTTAATTGGATTGAGTTATGATGCGGATTATGGGTCTATGTTGTGAATTATTGATCGCTTGTTATCATCAATGTTGTAAAATTGTGATGTTATCATTTATGTTGTAAATTCTATGATGTTATCATCTATGTTGTAAAGTTGTGATGTTATTATCTATGTTGTAATTCTATAATTGATCAATACATGATAATGTTTCATATGTTAGTTTGGTTATGTTGATTCATATGATAAATCATATGTATGCATGTAAGTTTAGGTGTTGATTTAGATGTGGATCATATGCACGTTAGTAAAGATTATGTATACCCTTACATGTTTCATGACATCTATTTTAGATCTAAATTTAAGCTATTACATGTGCAATTCTACATGCTAGTTTACATGTTTAGATGTAAGTTTACACCATTGTTATGTTACATAAATCACATATGCAAGTTTATATAAATATATGAGTTTGGAATATGAATCATGTTATGCAAGTTTGTGGTTAATGACTATGCAAGTTTACACCTTTAGAAGTATATCTAGGACATACATGATTTATGCAAGTTTTTGACTACTACCTAAACAAGTTTACACCTTTAGATTTGGATCTATGACATATGTAGTTTTATGCAAGTTGTAACTTTGGCCTATGCAAGTTTTAGATGTAGAACCTCATTCACACATGCAAGTTCACCCCTATGTTTAGATCTAGTTTTATCTATATGTATGTTGTGATGTTTTCTCTTTATTCCATGAGTTAGACTATTCGAGTCTAACGTATATTTTACGTTAAATGAACAAATGGACAACGTGGGGTAATGGGATAATATTAAAAGATTTAATATTGAGAATTGGCAGAAATGCCTTAAATGGTATACAATAAATATGTGAAGAAAATTGGTATGATTTTGCATACCATAAATAGATGGACATAATTGAGTTAATTATGGCCATAGTTAAATTTGGAATTGATTGATAATTTGAATAGGGAAAGTAATTCAATTTGGGGGATAATTAATTTTGTGTAATTAATCGTCTAAGACACGAGGTTAGGCTCTTTTGTGGTGTAAGACTGCCCGGACCCGCCCAGCAAATCCAGCTGCCACAAATGCCAGTCTAATGTGGGAGGTCTTAGGCATAAATTAAATGCGTAACAATTGTAAAGACATGAGGTTAGGCTCGTTTGTGGTGTAAGACTGCCCGGACCTTCCCGGCAAATCCAGCTGCCACAAATGCCAGTCTAATGTAAGAGGTCTTTATAAGGTTACGGTCTTAATGAATTAAGAAACACTTAACCAGATAAACACGTAGTGGGACATGAGGGGGTTAAGTGGGTGCCTTGGGTGGCATTTGAAATACGATTAGAAACACTTAACCAAAATTTGAAAACATGCAAGTTAACATGAATAAGGAAAGGGTTAAGTGGGATGTACTAGAGGGGACCAAGCTTAGGTGGATAGCTTGTGTCAAGTAATGGGGGCCCGTTTCAACCAGTAACCCATACGTATCTTTATGGGCTCGACCCAAGTCGAGGACGGTACACGCATATTGGGATTGACTGTAAGAGGCCAAGACGGGTTAGCGGTGGCAACGCAAGTCCAACGGGTTCATATGTGTGTGTGGGCCCGGGCTGGTAGGTAAGACGTTGTTGCATCGTGTAGGTATAAGCCGTGCATTGTTGGTGGTATCGGGTTGCCACTTTGGGGAGTGACACACCCCACTATGGGGTCAACACGGGTATCTACGAGTTAGGGAGCCGATCGAATGGGGAGGGTAGTGGAAACGCCTTGTGGAGATAGGAGCATACGACACCTATGAAGATAGATAGGAGTATAACCACCATATTATGAATAAATATTGTAATTAGAATGGGAAGGGTAGTGGGTACACCTAGTGGAGATAGGGGCAGACGACACCTATGAAGGTAGCTAGGGGTACACTAAACTACCATTATCATTATTAAGTTCTGTAGGTGGGATCAACCGTTAGGGTGACTAGTAGTGGTGCAGTATAGTAATTATCCTATAGTGATTAGGGGTGCCTTTAATGAATAACTTGGTTCATCTTATTTCCTTGGTTGTTCTGTAATACCCAATCGTTCACAGTCATTTCCTTATTTTCCAACTTATGCCTTAGCCTTGTTATTTTGGGAATTATATTGTTAAAGTTATCGCACTTGCCAGACTTTATGTCGGACCCCCTTTTCTTTCCACCTCTTGTCTTCCTTCCCCCCCCTCCAGGTGCTCAGGTTGGAACTATCACCACTGGAGCTTGATTTTGGACAGCTGTATCGCTTTCTTTTAGAAGTTGCTTGGATCGTTGAAGTAAAAGTTCAGTCTATCTTATTTATGGTTATTTTGTACTGAGGTTATGTCTTTCAATTTATGTACTCTGATTTAGTCAAGATGGATTTTATGTACTTTTACTTTGGTTTTTGATGATGTAATATAACCTATGTGTTTACCGCTGCAACGAATAAAGTTTTTAATTTTTAAGTATTGTTTATATCTGTCTTGCTGTTAAGTTTCTGTTCTATACTCACATAAAATGCTCCATAGAAGTAAATGCATTCCCATTGTGAATGACATTAATGGACGTGGGGTGTTACAAGTGGTATCAGAGTTGAAGGTTACCAGAACATATAGGAATTTTGAAGAGAGGTTTTTCAAAACCACATTTATAAAGAAGTACATTCAAAAGTATGTTTTAAGGAAAGTATTTTTTAGAGAAAAGCTTATTTTAGAAAGCATAACCCCAAGAGCCATATATCTTCCCTTCTATTCATTTGTATTGAATCTTTCCTTTTTCGTTTCAGCATGTCTGGAGCATCTGAGATACCAGAGGGTGTTCATGTACCCGGTTGGTTTCGTCAATATCTCGAGGCTATAGCCGCTACCGTGAGTCCGGCCAACGTTCCTCCTCCTCCTCCTCCAGCTCCAGTCATTCCTCCGCGTGGAGATACTTTCTCCAAGATATGTATAGTCTTTCGATTGATGGGTGGAAAATCTTTTAGTGGGACTGAAACATTCATTGAAACTAGAAATTGGTTGAAAGAATTGGAGGATATGTTTGCCATTTTTTTAGAGGAAGAAGGCAGGATTCTTAGGGCACGTGGTCTCTAAGGAAGGGGTAGCTGTGGATCACGCGAAGGTGGCGGCAGTCCAAGAATTGAAGGTTCCAAGAAAAGCGACGGAAATAAGAAGTTTTCTAGGAGAAGATTGGACAGATGGCTTATAGAGTAGAGTTGCCCGAGAGACTCAATGGTGTACACGACGTAATCCATGTATCACAATTAAGGAAATGCTTGCTCGAGATCGCGGAAGTGGTAGAGCCGAGCTTGCTTACAGAGGTGGAGATAGAGCATGATTCGAGGAACTCATACATGCATTCTTGGGTCGGAGATTAAGAAGTTGAGGAATCGAGAGGTCAAGCTAGTCAAAGTGCAATGGGGAGATGATGAGAACGACGCTACTTGGAAGATGGAAGAGAAGATGCATTCATTGTACCCATTTCTTTTCGAGGGCATGTCTTTTTTATTTCTCCTTTATCGCTTAGCTTGTACTTGCTTTATCTTTTGTGTGTCCTCTCGCTAGTATCTTTGACCTTTAGATAGGGAAGTCCTATGGTTGAAACATGTGTTTGAGACATGTTATGTATGATGGATGCATGTGGATGCAAGGGTACCTAATACGGCCCAATAAATTTCCAAACCCCTCGCCGTACAAATGAGGTTATGGCGAAATTTTTCGAAATATTAAGGCGTTAGTGAAATATTTGAAGTGAAAACGAAGTTGAAAATATAGAATGAGCTATAGTTGAAATTATAGATTGAACTATATTTATATATATAAATATAAATATAATTAAAAGGAATAGAGGCCGTGCAGTTCGTGTTTCGGGATCGTAATTTGAAACGATTAGTACAAGAAATCCAACCATCGGATTTTCCCAAAACCGCAACCGCTGGGTTCGCCTTGGAAATATCTTTCCAACGGCACCAACCTTGTAAAAATCCAACGGTTGGATTGTCTGGAATGTTTAATCCAAATCTGAAGAAAAACAGCGCCAGAACCGTTTATATTTATATATATATATATAAATTAAATTAAATTAAATCGAATAACGACGCTGCAGTTCGAATTTTGAAACCGTAACTTCAAACGACTAGTGTGGAAGATCCGACCGTCGGGTTCTCACGAAACTGGAACCGTTGGGTTCGCTTTGGGAATATCTTCCCACTGATATAGACTTTGTAGAAATCCAACGGTTAGATTTTCCGGCATGTGTAAAACAAATTAGGAGAAAAATAGCGCTAGTGCCACGGCACGACCTGAAACGTCGTTTAATTAAATATGGCCATTTTTAAACAAATAAAAATGGCGAAAAATCGTTATAAAATATTATAAGCAACATAGGTTGCAAATAAACCAATTAGGCTTGAATTGTTTGATATTTGATGGTTGTATGTGTTTGACGCGTAAATAACACTAAATAACTGAAAGATGGATGTCAAATAATATAACCATATAGAGAATCGATTTAAATTCTAATGACGTGGATTATTTGAAAAGGCCGAGCTAACCCTCATTTCAAATAATTTATCGAGCGATTCGAATTGGAAAATGCAAAGACGATTCAAGACCGACGATCTTCATATCGGTTGGATGGGCGCTCTTGAGGTTCCTGACCGGAGTAGCTACCGGAAAGGGACGGAAGTAGTAGCCGTCTGAACGTATGTGTTGATTGGACGGATATACGAGGAATTTGACGCCTCCGGTTTCGTTCAGACCCAGGACGGACTTGTAAATGAACTGTGTGTCAGACATTGGATTTTGTTCTATACTGATTGATCTCTGTTAAATATATATCTGTATGGCGGCGGAGAATTTATTCTTTTGCTTAACGCCCTTCTCTGAGACGTACGAGCTCAGAGGTTATATATTGATGGAAATCAATCGTATGGAGTGGACTGCCTATGTGGCATGCCAAGATGTTGTGATCAAGGCTTCTGTTGCAAAGCAAAGTCTTGTGGATGATGATCAAAGCAAGGTCTACGTGGCCTAGCTTTGTGTATTTCGTAGATTCGCGAACCTCACACCCCGGTATGAGTTGAAAACGGGATACGGACTGCAGGGAGAGCACGACCTTTCTTTCTAGCTATGGTGGTGTCAGTGACTTACCAGCCCTAACATATATATATATATATATATATATATCTATTTTTCACCTTTGTGGTTGTTGGAATGCGAGGTGCCTCGATTATAGGTCTGTAAGGACCGGGAAACGTGTGTTCAGGCATAATTAATCCTCTAACGTAAGTGAGGACCGGCCCTGAAGATCCAGGATACCCAGTATGCGTAGTCCTAAGGCATTTGCTAGAGTGTCTCGAAGCGGAGAGGAGCTTGCCCCTTGCCTCGACTCATGACGGAAATCCAATTTCCAATACAAAATAACGGACTTTATTGTAGAACTAGTATGGCGACATAGTGGTATGGGGCACTTATGCTGTTTGTGCTTGATATTTATGATGCTATTCGCTTTTGAAACATATATGCACTAGTAATAATATCAAATGATTTTGCTTTATACGTATCAATCATATTTGCCTATTATAAGGTAAAACTCTATCCTCCGGTTTAAGTTGCATTGTGTGATGGGACCTGAGTCTTATAATGGCTTCATTCTTTCTAAAAGCATTGCGTTGTTTTAAAAGAATTTGCTTTGTTTTAAATGCACTAACAATCACTGGAGTAAACCCGTTCCGCGAAAGTGGCGTGGTCCGATGATTTGCTATTACTGTTGTTTAACTGTTAAATAGATTCCTCATACCAGTCCTCATGACTGACTCGTTGTTTGTTTCACTTTGCAAACGCGGGTGCCCTTATTTTCACATGGGCAGCCTAGTACACAGGTGACAGGTGGTTTTTCGTTCTGCACTGCTGCATAGGGTGCATTTTTGGCTCATGGCGAGGCTAACTTCACAGAGATGACTTTGACATTTTCCGCATTACTTACTTATGTTATGATTCCGCCAATGGTGATGCAGACTGATTTACTTTCTGTATTTCTCACTATATGTATATGTATTCCGCCTTTGGCGATGTAGACTGATACCTTTATTATGTCTCACTGCATGTATGTATTCCGCCTCTGGCGATGATGACTGATCACTTTCCTTTTTATTTACTAAGTTATATCCCACGTTACGCTATTCTGATATTCCTACATGTTGTGATTCCGCTGTCATATCCATGTAAAAATTATTTTATTTAGTGTTTCTGCTATTATCTGTACTCTGCTATGATGATTAATGTGTTATTTCCCAATGATTATCCTTAATACTGCCCCTCGGATTTTGGGATCGTCACAGTTGGTATCAGAGCTTTGGTTAACCTTAGTTCCAGGATCTAACACATTAAACACCTCGTCAGATTAGAATCAGTAGTGTTCTATTGCGAGTAGCTCATTAGAGATAGGATTAGCAATGTCCTAGAATGAGCTAAGAAGATTAGCAAAACAATTTGATCAGTATATCATCATTATTTTTCCTTGTATTCCCTTGCTTTATCATTTATGAAAATTATCAAATCTATGAGCTTGACTCTTTTCTTGCTTATACAGTATTCTCTTAGATGGCTACACGAGCAGCAGCAGCAGCTAGAGGAGGCCGTGGAGGCCGAGGAGATGCAGAAGGAGGACTGGGGAATATCCCCGTAGTTGTGGAAATCCCTATTGTTCAGCCACCAGCACCTGAAGACTTTGGGCTAGATAGAGTTGCGAAGAGGTACAGAAATCTTGGGGGAAAACCTTTTACTGGCACTGGCACAGTGACCGAGGCAATAGCTTGGCTGAAAACCTGTGAGAAAATATTCGAAGGCAAGGGTATGGGAACCAACAATAAAGCAAGACTTGGCATTTGGCTCCTTCAAGAGGAAGCAGAGCTGTGGTGGGATGCCGTTACCTCTGAAGATGTAGCTGGTACTATCTGGACTTGGGAGCAGTTCAAGACTTTGTTCAATGAGAAGTTTGTACCGGAACAGGCTCTAGAGAGGATGAGAGAGCAGTTTGCTAATCTCCAGCAAGGAGACCTCTATATTCAGGATTATCTAAATAAATTCACCCAATTGTCGCGCTATGCTCCAGAGCTGATTACGACAAACAAAGCAAAGAATAAGAGATTCATATTTGGGCTAAAGCGCAAGTACCACGATAGAGCTATGGGCAACATCAAACTCTCCTTTACAGAACTAGTCGAGATGGCTTGCAATTACGAAGACATGGATGAGAGGCATGCTAGCCAAGACCGCGCCAAAAGCCAAGCTGGAAATAAGCGCAAAACTTCAACATATCAACCCGAATCTAGCATTACTGCGGCCACTACTCAGAAACCTGCAAAGATACCGAAAGAAAATTGCTACAATTGCGGGAAGCCAGGTAACTTTTCTAATGTATGCAAAGCTCCGAGGAAGCCAAAGGCCAATGACTCAGCCGAATGCTACAACTGCCACAAGAAGGGGCATTATAGCAAGAATTGTCCTTTGAAGAAGAGCGCACAAGTGGCTCATGTCTATGACGGGAAGACTCCGCCAGCTACCACCGATGGATCAGGTAAACCAGACGTCTTGGGAGGTACCCTTACCATAAAAAATATTCCTGTTTCTGTACTGTTTGATACTGGTGCATCACGTAGCTTCATTTCTGGTAACCTTGTTCACAAGTTAAAATTGAAACAAAGAATTCTAAAAGACCCAATTAAAGTTCAAAACCCGATAGGAGGTTCTGTTAGTCTCAGTTTATACTGCAGAGTGCCTATCTCTTATTCATGTTACAAGTTTCCCATTCACTTAATTGTTATGGATTTATCGGAATTCGATGTTATTCTCGGTTTGGAATGGTTAACAAAATATAAGGCCAAAGTTAGATGCGCAAAAAGAATCGTGAAAGTTAAAACAAAACTTGGGCATATCACTATACCATGTCATCGCTCAGAAATTAATAGAACCGAATTTTGGTCTTCTTTAGAAGTTATTCCCCCTTCATTAGGAAAGATACCGGTCGTTAAAAATTATGCGGATGTGTTTGAAGAAGTAGAAAACTTACCGCCGCAAAGAGAAATTGAATTTAGAATTGATCTAATTCCGAATGCCCGACCAGTAGTACATTCAATAAGAAGAATGGCCCCAAAAGAAAAAGAAGAGCTAAGTAGTCAAACCCGAGAATTGCTTTGGAAAGGTCTGATCAGACCAAGCTTTTCAGCGTGGGGAGCCGCAGTAGTATTTGTCCCGAAATCAGACGGTACTCTAAGACTTTGCGTTGATTACCGAGATCTCAATAAACAAACACTGAAGAAAAAATATCCTTTTCCCCGAATAGATGATCTGTTAGATCAATTAAATGGAGCAACAGTATTCTCCCGAATGGACCTAGCTACAGGTTTCCACCAATTACGTATAGCGGAAGACTGTGTTCCTATGACAGCCTTCAGGGGTCCCGATTTATTCTACGAATGGTTAGTAATGTGGTTCGGCTTGTGTAACGCTCCGGCATACTTCGTCGATCTTATGAACAGAGTGTTCCGTGGTGTGTTGAATAAATTTGTTCTAGTCTTCATCGATGACATTTTAATCTACTCTAAGTCGGAAGACAAACATGCAAAACATTTAGAACAAGTGTTGAAAATTCTAAGGAGAAATGTCTTGAAAGCTAAATTTTCTAAATGTGTCTTCTGGCAGAATGAAGTTAAATTCCTAGGCCATGTCGTATCAAAAGAAGGAATTGCTGTAGACCCAAGCAAAATTATAGCGATTCAGGACTGGAAACAACCTACTACTCCCACAGAAGTTCGAAGTTTCCTTGGATTGGCTAGTTACTATCGGAAATTCGTTCAGGATTTTTCAAAGATATCTGGTGTATTGACAAAGCTTACAAAGAAGCATGAGAAATTCAAATGGACGCCCGAATCTGAAGAAGCTTTCCAGGAGCTGAAACTGAAATTGACAACCGCTCCAGTATTGACAATTATAGAAGGCAACCAAGACTTGACTGTATGGACAGATGCTTCTATTAGAGGGCTAGGCGCAGTGTTAATGCAAAAAGGCCAAGTGATCACTTATGCCAGCCGTCAACTAAAGCCGCATGAAAGAAACTATGCTACTCATGATCTTGAGTTATTAGCTATCGTGTTTGCTTTAAGAATATGGAGGCATTATTTATTGGGCGAGAAATTCGAACTATACACCAATCATCAATCCTTGAAATATCTGTTCACTCAGAAAGATTTAAACCTGAGGCAACAACGTTGGTTAGAATTCCTTGCGGCATACGATTTTGAAATTCTATACACTCCAGGGAAAGCCAATGTTGTAGCAGATGCGCTCAGCAGAAAGAATGAAATCATCGCCAGTTTTGTCATCACGTCTTCATTAATAAACAGAATCTCGACCCTTCAAAAGGAGGATAATTTTGTAAAAGTAATGATCAAAAGGATCAATGAAGGCATAGACTCCAGCTTCCAAGTGGATAGTGAGGGGGTTTTGAGATTAAAAGGAAGAATTTGTGTTCCCGACATCTCTGAGCTAAAAAGAGAAGTACCTGATGAGTGCCACAAATCCAAATTAAGTATCCATCCCGGTGTGAGCAAAATGGATAACGATATCAAGCGCACATTCTGGTGGAAGGCGATGAAAAGAGATATCTCATTATATGTTAGCCGATGCCCCACTTGTCAGCTAGTTAAGAGTGATCAGCAAAAATTGGCTGGATTATTACAACCCTTAGAAATTCCAGGATGGAAGTGGGAAAAAATCTTGATGGATTTCATCGATGGTCTGCCTCGAACTAGAAAAGGAAACGATAGTATATGGGTAATCGTAGATCGCTTCACGAAGACTGCCCATTTCATCCCTGTCCGATCCAACAGAACGGCTCAAAGTCTATCACAGATTTACTTCAAAGAAATTGTTAAACTTCATGGAGTACCGCTCAGTATAGTCAGCGATAGAGATCCCCTATTTACTAGCAAATTCTGGGAAGCATTCCAGACAGAATTGGGAACCAAATTGAATCTAAGCACCGCTTATCACCCTCAGACAGACGGCCAAACTGAGCGGGTGAATAGAATTTTAGAGGATCTATTGCGGGCTTGTGTTATTGATTTTGGAGGCTCATGGGAAGATCATTTACATTTAGCCGAATTCTCTTACAACAATAGCTATCAAGCAATTTTGGGAATGTCTCCATTTGAAGCATTATACGGTAGACCGTGCAGATCTCCCGCATGTTGGGTAGAACCTGGCAACAGACTTGTGTTAGGGCCCGATATGATTCAAGAAGCATCGGATAAAGTCGATTTCATTAAGAAGAGATTGAAAACCGCACAGAGCCGACAGAAAGTTATGCTGATGCGAGAAGAAGGGATATATCGTTTACCGTTGGCGATTATGTATATTTAAGAGTTTCTCCAATGCGAGGAGTAATCAGATTTGGCAAGACTGGGAAGTTGGCACCGAGATTTATTGGTCCCTTTCCAATACTTGAACGGATTGGAACTCTTGCATATAGGGTTTCATTACCTAATTGGTTGCCTGGTGTACATAATGTGTTCCACGTGTCTCAACTCAGAAAACATGTTCATGATCCCGATCTTGTTGTGGAAGAAGCAGCGCAACAGGATATTTACATAACTCTAGAATTAGCACTCAGTAGAGAGCCATTAAAAATAGTTGGCAAAGAAACCAGAGAGCTGAGGAGGAAAAAGATTCATTTAGTCAAAGTGCAGTGGAGTAGTGATCCTAGAGACTGTACTTGGGAGACTAAGGAAAGCATTAAACAAGCCTATCCCAAATGCAGAGTGGACATCTCTGACTAACTCCGGTGCAAGGTACCTTTGCAATACTTTGCATTTACATTTATTTCCTGCTTAACTGTTATTTCCTTTTCGAGGACGAAAAGTTTTAAGTGGGGGAGATTGTAATAACCCGGAAAATGTGAACCAGTTTAAAATTTTTAAATTTGGTTATTACCAAAGAAATTTGAATGATTGAAATAGCATATTTCAATAAAATATAGAATTTGGTATGGTATGGCAGTTTGAAATTTTGAATATAAACTTTGTCTGACTGTACCGGGTGGAAAATATAACGGATTTTGACGAAACTGAATATATTTAAATCTGTTTATCAATAACTTTCTAACGAATCTGAAAAATCGAAGTTTCATAGCGGGAATTAAAAGTTATGGCCAAATGAATTTTCAGAAAGGTCGCTATATAGTATATATAGCCCTTAAAAATTGAGATTTTGCATACGACCTCGGAATTCGACGAAACCACTTTTGTTGGGTCCGGGATGTCAAATTATTGCTAAGTTTCAAATTTCATAATTTTTGAAGCTAGTATGTGAGCGGGGCAAAAGATAATGTGTTTGGTCAAATTCTGTTAAAATGGGTCGCCTAAAAATGGCCGTTTTTCAAACGAGCTCAGAATTCAACGAAAATAGTTTTGTTAGGACCGTATCATCAAAACAAAGCTAGATTTATTTTTATGGAATTTTTCGATTCAGTTTGTGGCCCTGGCAAATTGAAATGTACGTTTAAATTAAATATCAGATGTTTTATATTTTAATTTGAAAAATAACTGACTGTAACAGTTGAAATGACCAACGAAACATATCCCATTGTGTTCGGAGTGTGGGTATTTAGCTAGGGGCGACAGTCGTTGGGTTTGATTTCGAGATCGTTTGTGGAAGGGGGTATTTTTGGAATTAAATAAATTAAAAATTAAAATAAAAAGGGCATCGGCCAATCACAATTCATCTCCTTCATCGAAATTCATGTCGCGACACGGAAATGAATCCGAAACTTCTCTCTTAAAATTCTCCGCAACCACACAACGAAATCAAGCAAACTCAGATCCATTTTGAAGAGCGTTCAGAGATCTTCAAATCCATAGTAATTTCACGAATTATCGTTGAGTATTGAGGGAGTTATAACGTCGGGAAACACCGAACTTCGCGCTGCCGCCGTGCCCTCTAGGAAGCGTCGATCTGACCATCTCAGGTTGCATTGGGAAGCTCTTTCCTTCCTCTTCGACGCAGCGCTGGCCGTTCATCCTAAAGCTTCGTGGTTTTGCCGAAAAGGTTAACCCTAATTTTCGAAATCAAAAGAGGCATACGGCTAAAACCATTTTCAACTGATTTTTACACTATAAAGCGTTGCAAACTAGTAAAAATCGTATCTTTTTGCTATGTTAACGAAATTCAATGAAACAGGAGACACCGTGACCGCAAGGAGGCTCTCTACATTCTAGAAGAAGCCGCGGATTTTTCTGACCTTCCTACGATTTTTAGCACTGCAATAACCAATGTGAGGAATCTAAACTATTTGTGTGAATGAAATCGCGTTGTATAAATTATATAAGCGAAGTGTAAATTATATACGCATTGTATACCTAATGTACATGTGTTGTATAAGTTATATTAGCGATGTATAAATTATACAAGCGTTGTTTGAAACATATATGCTTTGAATTGTGATGAAATGCAAGTGAATTACTATATATATATATATATATATATATATATATATATATATATATATATATATATATATACACTCCCCTCGTCCACAGACCATAGACGATATTTATTGCTTGTGATTGACGTGATATTATATAGTATGACGAATGGTTTGGAATAATTGTTTGTGGTTGATTTTTATGGTTGAAAAATACCTTTGTGGTTGAAAAATACCCTCTTATGGTTGAAACAAAATAGAATAGGATTGTGGAATTGAAAATAAAACATGCCGCCTGCGTGCGAACTAGATGCATGATCCCCATTGTAAAAAACCGCGAGGTTTTAAGGTGGAGCGAGGAGCCGTACTAGGGACGGTCCCGGTTTTAACTACCCTGCCGTTATGCTGCCGAAATTTTCTGAAATAGCTATGTGTTAGAATAATTTTCATTCATTGAAATATATATACGAACTATATAGAATATTCATGTGTTGAGTTGCAATTCATTCGTTGAGTTGAAATTCATGTGTTGAATATTATTTGAATTTATACAAATGGCTTTAGCGATAAAAATCACATTTTTATATATATTCAAACTATATCGAATATTCATGTGTTGAGTTGCAATTCATTCGTTGAGTTGAAATTCATGTGTTGAATATGATTTTAATTTAAACAAATGACTTTAGCGATAAAAATCACATTTTTATATATATACAAACTATATCGAATATTCATGTGTTGAGTTGCAATTCATTCGTTGAGTTGAAATTCATGTGTTGAATATTATTTGAATTTATACAAATGGCTTTAGCGATAAAAATCACATTTTTATATATATTCAAACTATATCGAATATTCATGTGTTGAGTTGCAATTCATTCGTTGAGTTGAAATTCATGTGTTGAATATTATTCGAATTTAAACAAATGGCTTTAGCGATAAAAATCACATTTTTATATATATACAAACTATATCGAATATTCATGTGTTGAGTTGCAATTCATTCGTTGAGTTGAAATTCATGTGTTGAATATTATTCGAATGTAAACAAATGGATTTAGCAATGAAAACTATATTTTTATAGTGAATAAGAAGAGTTAAAAATACACATGTGTTGAATAAATGAATCAACAATGAAAATATTCTTTTGATAGTGAATAAGAAGAGTTAAAAATACACATGTGTTGAATAAATATTTTTGATGATGAAAATATTCCTTTTATCATGTATACGCTTAGTTAAAAATACACATCTATTGAATAAATGAATCAACAATGAAAATATTCTTTTTATCATGTATATGAAGTGTTAAAAATACACACGTGTCGAATAAATATTTTTGGTGATAAAAATATTCCTTTTATCATGTATACGCTTAGTTAAAAATACACACGTGTTGAAATCAATAATAATTTGCTAGAAATATTATTATTAGCTTTGTTCTGCATATATATACATGTGTTGAACAGGAAAAAATGGATTAGCTGTAGAGTAAAGAAATTATTTGCGTGCCCGACAAATAGGTAAACCTTGATGAGTTGGCTGCGCAATTTTATTTATATATCAACTCCTGTGAATGCCATTGGATGCGGAGTGCTGGTTATTCTGTGTGAAATAATAAATAACGCCATAGGATAGTAACAATTAATTTTGAACTACACTACATGGCATACTTCTTGATGATAGGCATACCTCATCATATTCCACATAAGCAATTGGAGCTTGTGTGACGAGGTGGAAGATTTACCATATAAGCAAGAGGCTTGTATGGCGATGACTATGTACTACAGGTTGAACTGATGACTGATATGGCCTATATAAATTATAACGGTAATTTGCCAGATTAATAAAAACCCCACAAGGGTCTGGATTTGACAATAATCACGTCGCTCTAGTTATTAGATACGGCACATGGACTATTTATTTCCACACGGAAACGGGGTGACGGGAATTTATTCTCTGGAGTTATTATCAGTACATACTCCCCCGTAAACACCAAAATATATCACTATAAATATGTGAATGCTTTTTAGGATTTATTGGGTACCTAATACGGCCCAATAAATTTCCAAACCCCTCCCCGTACAAAGGAGGTTATGGCGAAATTTTTCGAAATATTAAGGCGTTAGTGAAATATTTGAAGTGAAAACGAAGTTGAAAATATAGAATGAGCTATAGTTGAAATTATAGATTGAACTATATTTATATATATAAATATAAGTATAATTAAAAGGAATAGAGGCCGTGCAGTTAGCGTTTCGGAATCGTAATTTGAAACGATTAGTACGAGAAATCTGACCATCGGATTTTCCCGAAACCGCAGCCGCTGGGTTCGCCTTGGAAATATCTTTCAAACGACACCAAACTTGTAAAAATCCAACGGTTGGATTGTCCGGAATGTTTAATTCAAATCTGAAGAAAAACAGCGCCAGAACCGTTTATATTTATATATAAATATAAATATAATTAAATTAAATCGAATAACGACGCTGCAGTTCGAATTTTGAAACCGTAACTTCAAACGACTAGTGTGGAAGATCCGACCATCGGATTCTCACGAAACTGGAACCGTTGGGTTCGCTTTGGGAATATCTTCCCACTGATATAGACTTTATAGAAATCCAACGGTTAGATTTTCCAACATGTGTAAAACAAATTAGGAGAAAAACAGCGCCAGTGCCACGGCACGACCTGAAACGTCGTTTAATTAAATATGGCCATTTTTAAATAAATAAAAATGGCGAAAAATCGTTATAAAATATTATAAGCAACATAGGTTGCAAATAAACCAATTGGGCTTGAATTGTTTGATATTTGATGGTTGTATGTGTTTGACGCGTAAATAACACTAAATAACTGAAAGATGGATGTCGAATAATATAACCATATAGAGAATCGATTTAAATTCTAATGACGTGGATTATTTGAAAAGGCTGAGCTAACCCTCATTTCAAATAATTTATCGAGCGATTCGAATTGGAAAATGCAAAGACGATTCAAGACCGACGATCTTCGTATCGGTTGGATGGGCGCTATTGAGGTTCTTGACCGTAGTAGCTACCGGAAAGGGACGGAAGTAGTAGCCGTCTGAACGTATGTGTTGATTGGACGGATATACGAGGAATTTGACGCCTCCGGTTTCGTTCAGACCCAGGACGAACTTGTAAATGGACTGTGTGTCAGACATTGGATTTTGTTCTATACTGATTGATCTCTGTTAAATATATATCTATATGGCGGCGGAGAATTTATTCTTTTGCTTAACGCCCTTCTCTGACTCTGAGACGTACGAGCTCAGAGGTTATATATCGATGGAAATCAATCGTATGGAGTGGACTGCCTATGTGGCATGCCAAGATGCTATGATCAAGGCTTCTGTTGCAAAGCAAAGTCTTGTGGATGATGATCAAAGCAAGGTCTACGTGGCCTAGCTTTGTGTATTTCGTAGATTCGCGAACCTCACACCCCGGTATGAGTTGAAAACGGGATACGGACTGCAGGGAGAGGACGACGTTTCTTTCTAGCTATGGTGGTGTCAGTGACTTACCAGCCCTGACATATATATATATATATCTATTTTTCACCTTTGTGGTTGTTGGAATGCGAGGCGCCTCGATTATAGGTCTGTAAGTACCGGGAAACGTGTGTTCAGGCATAATTAATTCTCTAACGTAAGTGAGGACCGGCCCTGAAGATCCAGGATTCCCAGTGTGCGTAGTCCTGAGGCATTTGCTAGAGTGTCTCGAAGCGGAGATGAGCTTGCCCCTTGCCTCGACTCATGACGGAAATCCAATTTCCAATACGAAATAACGGACTTGATTGTAGAACTAGTATGGCGACATAGTGGTATGGGGCACTTATGCCGTCTATGATTGATATTTATGATGCTATTCGCTTTTGAAACATATATGCACTAGTAATAATATCAAATGATTTTGCTTTATACGTATCAAGCATATTTGGCTATTATAAGGTAAAACTCTATCCTCCGATTTGCGTTGCATTGTGTGATGGGACCTGAGTCTTATAATGGCTTCATTCTTTCTAAAAGCATTGCGTTGTTTTGAAAGAATTTACTTTGTTTTAAATGCACTAGAAATCACTGGAGTAAACCCGTTCCGCAAAAGTGGCGTGGTCCGATGATTTGCTATTACTGTTGTTTAACTGTTAAATAGATTCCTCATACCAGTCCCCATGACTGACTCGTTGTTTGATTAACTTTGCAAACGCGGGTGCCCTTATTTTCACACGGGCAGCCTAGTACACAGGTGACAGGTGGTTTTTGGTTTTGCAATGCTGCATAGGGTGCATTTTTGGCTCATGGCGAGGCTGACTTCACAGAGATGACTTTGACATTTTCCGCCATTACTTACTTATGTTATGATTCCGCCAATGGCGATGCAGACTGATTTACTTTCCGTATTTCTCACTATATGTACATGTATTCTGCCTTCGGCGATGTAGACTGATACCTTTATTATGTCTCACTGCATGTATGTATTCCGCCTCTGGCGATGATGATTGATCACTTTCCTTTTTATTTACTAAGTTATATCCCATGTTATGCTATTCTGATATTCCTACATGTTGTGATTCCGCTGTCATATCCATGTAAAAATTATTTTATTTATTGTTTCTGCTATTATCTGTACTCTGCTATGTTGATTAATGTGTTATTTCCCAATGATTATCCTTAATACCGCCCCTCGGATTTTGGGATCGTCGCAAGGTCTAAAGTATAATTTTGTTGCATATGTTCAAAGTATGGTTTAGAGTCTTTGGACTACAGACCTAAAATATTTTTTATTCCCAGTTTAATCCCAAAATTTAATTTTGGACCTAAGTTTATGTTTTTATTGAGCTATTCATTGACGCAAATAACAAAGAATTGAAGTCAATTAGTCTTTTTTTTAGTTTAATTTATTATTTTTAAAGTATACTTTAGACCGCAGACCTGAAATATTTTATATTTCGAGGTTATGCCAAAAAAAATTATGTTTAGACTTAAGTTTATATTTTTAGTGAGCTATTTATTAATGCGTATAACAAAGAACTAACCCCGGTTAGTCTTTATTTTCTGTTTAACTAGAAGATATCTCCGAATGGCTAAAAGAAATGTACGTTCCATAATTTTTACATGACCCCAGGTATTAAACATGATGTTAGACTACAGTTTACACAGGAAGAACAGTCTACTTGATAAAATGTAGAGACGTTATTTTACTGTTATTCTGTTTGACCCATGCTGTTCGCTCACATCATTGTAGACGTAGCGAATAAGGCATTTTCTCTATTTCATGATTGTCGTCAACATACTTCCCTAATGTCCTACTACTTAAAACCATGTTTCTATTTTTTTTAATTGCAAGCCATGGATTTCTTTCCACCATAATAGTAACATATTCCCATTCAGTAGTATATAATCCATTCTGCCTATAATGACTGTCATGCTTGATTCCATTTTAAGACTGTTGGATCCAAATTTAATTATGCAGTAATGTTGTTGCCGATGACCCCTGTAATGCTGGATTATGGTTTGGATAATTTTTACATTCGGAAGGACATGTGAATATGATTGGACCATTTTTTTATCTTAACGACGTACATTTTTTTTTATATCAAGCACTTCTAACATGTTTTTTCTATACCAGCCTTTTGCTATGTCCGATTTTATTTACCGCTCTCCTTGACTCGAGAAAGCTATTTAAAGGCCCAACCTCCATATGCTGCATTCTTCCTTTGTTTCTGTTTTTTGCTTTATGGTGCTTTAGTGACACATCACAGTCAGAAAGCTCCATCAATTTAATGACAGTATCTAATCACATCGACCACAACCTTACTTTACCCTGATATGCTATCAATAAATTTTAACGTTTTGTGGCTAAATTACGTAAAATCTTTATAACCATCATTTGTTTGAATAAGTTTTCTATTACAGGTTGTCCTATAATCTTTAGCACCTACATTTTGTGAAACATGAACTAGTTAAAACAATATGGAAAATCATGGTATATATTGTATGATTAAGTTGAGATTAGCCAATTCAAAATTGCTTCAGAAACATGGTTGAAGAAATGATATTAGCATAACAATGGGATTGGAGATTCAAGTTTAAAGATAAATTTGCTTCAAATTTAAAAATTATTATCTTCGTGTACTTATTAAGCTTTATCTTTTATTGTCCAAACGTGTAACTGCAAATGGCTCATTGAAGCATGGATTATATAAATTTAACTCATGATGAGAACAGGTGGCTTACATAAGATTTAATCCTGATGGTTCAGCTGTGAATCCTGCAGCTTTCCAACAACATAACTGAAATGAATCTCAAATAAGGCTCAGCTATTTCAGAACGACCATGCACTTGCATAAGCAACTTTTGCGATGACCTCGATGATCACCAGAAACTCATGCGAGAACGCCATGAACGGAAAGCGCAATTATGACGGAAATAAGAGGAAGAGCTAGCTTTGATGTATGCAGATCCTTTTGATATGGAAGAACAAAGGTAAATTGAAGTAGCTATTTGACAGAAAAGAATTGGTGATAATTAGGAAGTTGCAATTGAACATAATCCTGAAGCATTTGGACGTGTTATAATGTTACACATGGACATGGAAGTCAATGGTGTTCCTCTGAAGGCATTTGTTGATTGTGGAGTACAATCGACAATCATATCAAAGAGCTGTGCTAAGCATTGTGAATTATTGCAACTTTTGGACCAGCGCTTTAAGGGTATAACTGTTGGTGCTGGCAAATCAGAGATACTCAGCCGGATTCATGCTGCTCAAATCAAGATTGGTAATACATTTTAAATATGCTCTCTCACTATGTTGGATGCTTCCAATTTGGAGCTTCTCTTTAGATTGGACATGCTGCACAAACATCAGTGCGTGATTGACTTAAAAGATAATGTCTTGAGAGTAGGTGGCAGAGAGGTTTCGATTCCTTTTTTGCAAGAAAAAGATATTCCTTCACACATCCTCATAGTGAAGCTTCGTTTGGCCAAGAATCAACATGAATTTTTTTCCTTTTCAAATTTTACAAGCCTGCTGCTGCTCGTCCAACTTTCTGCAATCATGTTCTCAGATTTTTTCTGCTGTTATGCCAATTATGGATTAGTGCACGTTCATGATTTACTGTGTAATTTATCTTCTATACATTTTTATCTTTCCATCTTTTCCATGCAAAACTGTACATGTTTTTTACTACATACAGCAATAATGACTTCTCACTTTAGAATTTATTTGCAGCTTTGGTCTAATTCATCTATGCACACGTCCATCGGGCGTGCCTTTGTACTGGTATATATAATATAATGGCCTGAATAGAACGCGACGCGCTGCGGAAGTTCGCGAATTTTTACCATTGACTTCGAACGGATATTACGGGAGATCCGACCGTCGGATTCTCCTAAAACCGGAACCGTTGGGTTCGTATCCAAAAGAGCTTTCTAACGAATATTAGAGATTTGAAATCTAATGGTTGCATTTGGAATTATGTCCAAATCAAATTTGGAAAAGGTCGCTATAAGTGCAGTTCGATGGCCGTTTATGGCAATCGACTGTACGGGCCTTGATAAAATTATTAAAAATAGCAATAATTTGTGCAAAGTCATAAGAAATGATTTGGAAAGAATTGGGATGAAAAATTCCATATTTGAAAAGATAAAAATAGATTTTTTTTCGAAATGAACTAGCTTGGAACTAGAATTATAATCCATTTATTTTTGAAATAAATAAATTGGATTTGAAAGGGTTTTAAAAGTATCCAAAATTTCCGATAATTGAATTGGACTGTATTTGAATCAAAATTATCTTTGGAATATTTCGATGTTGGATTTCGTGATTATACAATATTGTTATAGGAATTTGAAAGATATACTTATATCGTTATTTCCAATACGATATTTGTTGGTCATAGAATTTGATATTGAATATTAGCCGATATATTTTCTATTCAGAGCCTTGTATTTAATATCAAGGATTAATTGTCAAGAATAATCTGAGGTTTAACGTGTCTTTCCATAATAATCCCAAGTTTGGATTATTTCTGAATAAACCGAAGTTTGGGGGTGTCTTCCAATATTAATCCCATTTACTTGGGTCTTCGCATATTAATCCAAAGTTTGCGGGTGTCTTCCCATATTGATCTCAAAATAACACGTCAGAGGGTCATAGAGATAAATATGGGAAGACACCCCCAAACTTCGGATTATTCAGAAATAATCCAAACATGGGATTATTATGGGAAGACACGTTAAACTTCGGATTATTCTTGACAATTAATCCTAATGTCAAATGGGATTTGGGTTTGTCGTGAATGGTGTCTTAATTAACACTGTTCTTAAACCCAGTTGAGAAAAAGATTAAATCTTTTTATTTAGATTTAATGAAGTATACCAATTAAATGGTATTTAATTGGAATTGAATTTGAATTGATTTTTGGGTTTATCATGAACGGTGTTTTAAATAACACTTGTTCTTTAACCCAATAACTAATGGAATGTGAATTAGGTTTATCGTGAACTGTGTTTTAACAACATTTGTTCTTTAATCCGATTTACAATGAAATGTGATTTGGAATTTATAAATCTTTTGTTAAGATTTAAAGGATATTTTCCAAAGTAAAGTTTTCCAATTTAATAAAATAAATTGGAATGGAATGGAATTCGATTTGGTAATAATCGAAGTGAATCTCTGTGGATGAGGACTGCTAATATATATGGAATTTAAAAGGTTTTGCCATTATTCCAATTATATTGTTAGTCAGATATGGAAGTCTATATCGATTATATATATCGATTTGTTTTCCATGAAGATTCCATCGTTAATGGAATGTGATTTGGGTTGTCGTGAATGGTATCTTTAATAATACCGTTCTTAGACCCAACGGAGTTAAGAAAATCAGAAACTAACTGAAGATTAGTTAAGTTGAATGGTTTCTTGGGTATTGATCTGATGTGGGTTTCGGCCTTCGGGGTTAATACTTAGGGAATTGTTCACTTGCTAATTTACGGTTAAAGGCTGATGGAATGGAATGTGATTTTGGGTTTATAGTGAACCGTGTTTTAAATGATATTGGTTCTTTAACCCAGTTAAAGAAAGGATACGATTTCCCAAGTTAAACAATCATTAATACTGATTTTTCGGAAGATTAAAACCAAGTGGAGTTTTAATGAATCTTTAATTAGATTGAAATGATCGAGAAGGGAGTATCACCAGTTTTGCTCTTGGCGATAGGTAAATCTTTAATTAGATTTGAACGTGAAATGGTAATTGATTTTACCAATAACACCGTGGTGTTAGATACGAAGTATTACCAGTTTTACTTCATGGGATGAATAGGTTGGGTTTGGTAAATTAAAACAAATGATTACTTCGGTATGGTTCGTTAATCCCGACTAGTTTGGATAAACCATAATTTGGTTGGAATTGAAATCTGAAAGAAGATTAAAGAATAAATTTAAAAGAATTTATCTTTGATAAAATTAATGGGAACCTTTCCCTATAGATGTGAATATTTAAATAAAAAAATATTCTGAATTGGAATGAGACGTATGTTGTGTTTGTATAACACTTGTTTATTATATACGCGAGTTATTCAGAAAAACCGGGTTTATCCCATTCTGAATAACTGATTCGAAGATGTGTAGTGGATGAAGACGGTGGTTGAAGACCAGAGGTCTTCACATCGTTTGGATAATTACTGATGACCTTGATTGGGCTATACACCCAAGAGGAGGGAATCAGTTGGTGATCGTCCAGACGTACTTGGAGATCGACAGATATGCGAGGTACAAGGTGCATCCGGTTTCTTTCAGACCCAGAACGGACTTGTAAATGGACTTTGTGTCTGACATTGGATACCATTCTGTGTGATTGATGGATATCGGTTGCATGGAGTGGTTTGCCTTTGTGGCATGCTAAGATGCAAATGATCAAGGCTTCTGTTGAAAAAAAGAGTCTTGTGGTTGATGATCAAAGCACGGCCTTTTTGGCCTAGCATTGTGTAGCATTAATTCGCGAGCCTCACACCCCGGTTGTGAACCAGAAACGGGAGAGGACATCAGGGAGGGAATGCGTTTCTTTCTAGCTATGGCGGTGTCAGTGACCTACCATCCCTGACATTTATATTATTTTCACCTGTTTGGTTGTTGCTGTTGCGAGGCGCCTCGGATATATCGGTGACTATGTGGAGCCGATGGAGTCATATGACTCATTTACGCCCCAAAAGGCGGGGAAACGCAGTGTTCAGGAATTTTAATCCACATCGGTGGACCGGCCTTGATGATCCAAGGGTTACTCGAGCTCTGATCCTGAGGCTCGGGCTAGACAGTCTTGAATCGGGGAGGACTATCTTTTTCCTCGGTACACAGATGGAAATCCAACTTCCAATACGTGGCATTTGCGGTTTTGATTGTAGAGCCTAGTATTGGTGACATGATATATGGTACCCATGGCGTCTATAATAATTATGACTGAAATTGTTTTGACACTATACACTTAATTTAATAATAAAAGATGTAATTTCACGTACCAAGCATATTTGGCTATTATAAGGTAAAACCCTATCCTTCGGCTTGTGTTGCATTGCGCGATGGGACCTGGGTCTGATAATAGCTTCATTGTTCTTTATTTAGCATTGCGCTGATGTATTATAAACTAGTACTCGTGGGAGGAAACCCGTTCCGTGTTATATGTTATGGTCCCTTGATTTACCTAACTTTAAAATAAAGATTAATAACTGTTTTAGTTCTCACACCAGTCACATGACTGACCTAGAGTTTATTGTTTCAACCTAAACTCTAGGTGCCCTTATTTTCCACACGGGCAGCAAGCTGTTTTAGTTTTGCAGATTTATATTCACAGGATCCTGGTTTACAGCTGGAATGATATCCGGAAAGCTCTGTATCCGTGTATTACTTTCAGTTGTGTTTTATATTATTTTTCCGCTGCTATGTAATGTATTGTAATCTCTGATATTTTATGATGTGTGATATTTATCTTAATATTTGTCGGTATACCCTTACTATGCTTAAACTACCCCTACTTCTCTTAATGCTTCAAAACAACCCTTCTTTTTAATTGTGCTTAAACTACCCCTACCTCTCTTAATACTTCAAATCAACCCTTCTTTTTAATCCTACCCCTAATTATCTAAATAGCTCTTACTTCCAAAAATTACGCCTATTTTTCAACTACTGTGAAGGGTTTGTTTTTGCAGCACCCAGTCCAATGATTCATTATGTCTCATATTTGTCGATCTACTCCTACTATACTTGAACTACCCCTACTTCTCTTAATACTTCAAAACATCCCTTCTTTTTAATCCTAACCCTAATTCTATAAATAACCCTTGCTTCCAACAATTACCCCTATTTTTTAACTTCTGGGAAGGCTTGGTTTTTGCAGCAACCAAACCAAACGATTCATCATCTTTCATATTTGTCGATCTACCCCTACTATGCTTAAACTACCCCTACTTCTCTTAGTACTTCAAAACAACCCTTCTTTTTAGTCCTACCCCTAATTCTCTAATTAGCCCTTACTTCCAACAATCACCTCTATTTTTTAGCTTCTGTGAAGCATTGGTTTTTGAAGCATCCAATCCAAACGATTCATCATCTTTTATATTTGTCGATCTACCCCTACTATGCTTAAAATACCCATACTTCTCTTAATACTTCAAAACAACCCTTCTTTTTAATCCTACCTCTTATTCTGTCAAGGGTTGGTTTTTCTATCACCCAATCCAAACGATTCATATTCTTTCATATTTGTCGATCTAACCCTACTATGCTTAAACTACCCCTACTTCTCTTTATACTTCAAAACAACCCTTCTTTTTAATCCTATCCCTAATTCTCTAAATAGACCTTACTTCCAACAATTGCCCCTTTTAACTACTGTGAAGGGTTGGTTTTTCTATCACCCAATCCAAACGATTCATATTCTTTCATATTTGTCGATCTACCCCAACTATGCTTAAACTACCCCTACTTCTCTTTATACTTCAAAAAATCCCTTATTTTTAATCCAACCCCTAATTCTCTAAATAGCCCTTACTTCCAAAAATTACCACTATTTTTTAACTATTGTGAAGGGTTGGTTTTTTCAACACCCAATCCAAACGATTCATCATCTTTAATATTTATCGATATACCCCTACTATGCTCAAACTACCCCTACTTCTCTTAATACTTAAAAACAACACTTCTTATAATCCTACCCGTAATTATCTAAATATCCCTTACTTCCAACAATTACCCCTATTTTTTAACTACTGTGAAGGGTTGGTTTTTGCAGCATCCAATCCAACGATTCATCTTGTCTCATATTTGTCGATCTACCTCTACTATACTAAAACTACCTCTACTTCTCTTAGTACTTCAAAACAACCCTTCTTTTTAATCCTACCCCTAATTCTCTTAATATCCCTTACTTACAAAAATTACCCTAATTTTTAACTACTGTGAAGGGTTGATTTTTGCAGCATCCAATCCGAACGAATCATCATCTTTTATATTTGTCAATCTACCCCTACAATGCTTAAACTATCCACACTTCTCTTAATACTTCAAAACAACCCTTCTTTTTAATCCTACCACTAGTTCTCTAAATAGCCCTTACTTCCAAAAATTGCCCTATTTTTTACTACTGTGATGGGTTGGTTTTTCCAACACCGATTCTAAATGATTCATCATCTTTCATATTTGTCGATCTACCCCTACTACGCTTAAACTACCCCAACTTCTCTAAATACTTCAAAACAACCCTTCTTTTTAATCTATTCCTAATTCTCTAAATAGCCCTTTCTTCCAACAACTACCCCTTTTTTAACTACTGTGAAGGATTGGTTTTTGCAGCACCCAATCTAAACGATTCATAATCTTTCATATTTTTCCATCTACCTCTACTATGCTTAAACTACCCATACTTCTCTTAATACTTCAAAACAGTCCTTTTTAATCCTGCCCCTAATTCTCTAAATATCCCTTACTTTCAACAATTACGCCTATCTTTTTACGACTGTGAAGGGTTGGGTTTTGCCGCACCCAATCCAAACGATTCATAATCTTTCATAATTGTCGATCTACCCGTATTATGCTTAAACTACCCCTACTTCTCTTAATACTTCAAAAAAACCCTTCTTTTTAATCCTATCCCTAATTCTCTAAATAGCCCTTACTTCCAAAAAGTACCCATTTTTTAACTACTGTGAAGGGTTGGTTTTTGCAGCACCCAATCCAAACGATTCATAATCTTTCATATTTGTCGATCTACCTCTACAATGCTTAAACAACCCCTACTTCTTTTAATACTTCAAAACAGTCCCTCTTTTTAATCCTGCCCCTAATTCTCTAAATATCCCTTACTTCCAACAATTACACCTATCTTTTTACTACTATGAAGGGTTGGTTTTTACAGCACACAATCCTAACGATTCATGACCTTTCATATTTGTCGATCAATCCTAACTATGTTTAAACTACCCATACTTCTCTTAGTACTTCAAAACAACCCTTCTTTTTAATCCTACCCCTAATTCTCTAAATAGCCCTTACATCCAACAATTACCCATATTTTTTAACTACTATGAAGGGTTGGTTTTTGCAGCACCCAATCCAAACGATTCATCATCTTTCATATTTGTCGATCTACCCCTACTATGCTTAAAATACCTCTACTTCTCTTAATACTTCAAAATAGCTATTCTATTTAATCCTACACCTATTTCTCTAAATAGCCTTTATTCCAACAATTACCCCGATTTTTTAACTACTGTGAAGTGTTGGTTTTTGCACCACCCAATTCAAACGATTCATCGTCTTTCATATTTGTAGATCTACCCCTACGATGCTTAAACTACCTCTACTTCTCTTAGTACTTCAAAACAATCCTTCTTTTTAATCCTATCCCTAATTCTTTAAATACCTCTTACTTTCAACAGTCACCCCTGTTTTTTAACTTCTGTGAAGGGTTGGTTTTTGCAGCATCCAATCCAAACGAATCATCATCTTTTATATTTGTTGGTCTACCCCTACTATGCTTTAACTATCCATACTTCTCTTAATACTACAAAACAACCCTTCTTTTAAATCCTACCCCTAATTCTCTATATAGCCCTTACTTCCAATAATTGCCATATTTTTTCACTACTATGAAGGGTTTGTTTTTGCAGGACCCAATCTAAATGATTCATCATCTTTCATATTTGTCAATCTATCCCAACTATGCTTAAACTACCCCTACTTCTCTTAATACTTCAAAAAAAACCTTCTTTTTAGTCCTACCCTTAATGCTCTAAAAATCCCTTGCTTCCAACAATTACCACTTTTATAAACTACTGTGAAGGGTTGGTTTTTGCAGCACCCAATCCAAACGATTCATAATCTTTCAAATTTGCCAATCTACCTCTACTATGCTTAAACTACCCCTACTTCTCTTAATACTTCAAAACAATCCTTCTTTTTAATCCTGCCCCTAATTCTTATAATATCGCTTATTTCCAACAATTACGCATATTTTTTTACTACTGTGAAGGGTTTGCTTTTGTAGCATCCAATCCAAACGATTCATAATCTTTCATATTTGTCAATCTACCCCTACTATGCTTAAACTACCCCTACTTCTCTTAATACTTCAAAAAAACCCCTCTTTTTAATCATATCCCTAATTCTTTAAATAGCCCTTACTTCCCAAAATTACCCCCTTTTTAACTACTGTGAAGGGTTGGTTTTTGCAGCACCCAATCCAAACGATTCATAATCTTTCATATTTGTCAATGTACCTCTACAATGCTTAAACTACCCCTACTTATCTTAGTACTTCAAAACCGCCCTTCTTTTTAATCCTTCCCCTAATTCTCTAAATATCCCTTACTTCCAACAGTTACACCTATCTTTTTACTACTGTGAATGGTTGGTTTTTGCAGCACCGAATCCAAACGATTCATAATCTTTCATATTTGTCGATCTACCCCAACTATGCATGAACTACCCCTACTTCTCTTAATACTTCAAAACAACCCTACTTTTTAATCCTACCCCTAATTCTCTAAATAGCCCTTACATCCAACAATTACCCCTATTTTATAACTACTATGAAGGGTTGGTTTTTCCAGCACCCAATCCAAATGATTCATCATCTTTCATATTTGTCGATCTCCCCTTGCTATTCTTAAACTACCTCTACTTCTCTTAATACTTCAAAAAAGCTATTCTTTTTAATCCTACCCCTAATTTTCTAAATAGCCTTTATTCCAAAAATTACCCTATTTTTTAACTACTGTGCAGGGTTAGTTTTTGCAGCACCCAATTTAAACGATTCTTCATCTTTCATATTTGTTGATCTACCCCTACTATGCTTAAACTACCCATACTTCTCTTAATACTTCAAAACAACCGTTCTTTTTAATCCTATCCCTAATTCTCTAAATACCCCTTACTTCCAACAATTACCCCTATTATTTAACTACTATGAAGGGTTGGTTTTTAGAGCACCCAATCTAAATTATTTATCATCTTTCATATTTGTCGATCTAACCCTACTGTGCTTAAACTACCCCTACTTCTCTTAATACTTCAAAACAACCCTTCCTTTTAATCCTACCCTTAATTCTCTAAACAGACCTTCCTTCCAACAATTACCCCTATTTTTTAACTACCATGAATGGTTGGTTTTTGCAGCACCCAATCCAAATTATTCATCATCTTTCATATTTGTCGATCTACCCCTACTATGCTTAAACTACCCCTGCTTCTCCTAATACTTCAAAATATTCCTTCTTTTTAATCCTTCCCCTGATTCTCTAAATAGAAATTTCCTTCAATAATTAACACGATTTTTTAACATCCATGAAGGGTTGGTTTTTAGAGCACCTAATCCAAATGATTCATCAACTTTCATATTTGTCGATCAACACTTACTTCCAAAAATTACCCCTATCTTTTTACTACTGTGAAGGGTTGGTTTTTGTAGCACCCAATCCAAATGATTCATAATCTTTCATATTAGTCGACCAACCCCTACTATGCTTAAACTACACGTACTTCTCTTTATACTTCAAAAAATCCCTTCTTTTTAATCTTATCGCTAATTCTCTGAATAGCACATACTTAAAACAATTACCCCTATTTTTTTAACTACTGTGAAGGGTTGGTTTTCGTAGCACCCAATCCAAACGATTCATCATCTTTAATATTTGTCGATCTACCCGTACTATGATTAAATTACCCCTACTTCTCTTAATACTTCATAACAAACCTTCTTTTTAATCCTACCCCTAATTCTCAAAATAGTCCTTACTTCCAAAAATTACCCCTTTTTTACTACTATGAAGGGTTGGTTTTGGAAGAACCCAATCCAAACGATTCATCATCTTTCATATTTGTCGATCTACCCCTACTATGCTTAAACTACCCCTACTATGCCTAAACTTCTCTTAATACTTCAAAACAACCCTTCTTTTATATCCTACCCCTAATTCTCGAAATAGCCCTTACTTCTAACAATTACACCTATTTTTTAACTACTGTGAGGGGTTAGTTTTCGCAGCACCCAATCCAACGATTCAACATGTCTCATATTTGTCGATCTAACCCTACTATGCCTAAACTACCCCAACTTCACTTAATAATTCAAAACAACCCTTCTTTTTAGTCCTACGACTAATTCTATAAATAGCCATTACATCCAACAATTACCCCTATTTTTTAACATCTGTGAGGGGTTGGTTTTCGTACCACCCAATCCAAACAATTCATCATCTTTAATATTTGTCAATTTACCCCTGCTATTCTTAAACTGACCCCCTACTTATCTTAGTACTTTAAAACAAACCTTCTTTTTAATCCTACCCCTAATTCTAAAAATAGCCCTTACTTCCAACAATCAGCTCTATTTTTAACTTTTGTGAAGGGGGGGTTTTTGAATCATCCAATCCAAACGATTCATCATCTTTTATATTTGTCGATCTACCCCTACTATGCTTAAACTATCCCTACTTCTCTTAATACTTCAAAACAACCCTTCTTTTTAATCCTACCCCTAATTATCTAAATAGAGCTTACTTCCAATAATTGCCCCTATTTTTTAACTACTGTGAAGGGTTGGTTTTTGCAGCACCCAATCGAAATGATTCATCATCTTTCATATTTGTCGATCTACCCCTACTATCTTAAACTACTCCTACTTCTCTTAATACTTCAAAACAACCCTTCTTTTTATTCTAATCCCTAATTCTCTAAATAGCCCTTACTTCCAACAATAACCCCTATTTTTTAACTTCTGTGAAGGGTTTGTCTTTGCAACACACAATCCAAACGATTCATCATTTTCATATTTGTCACTCTAACACTACTTCTCTTAATACTTCAAAAAAACCCTTCTTTTTAATCCTACCCATAATTCTATAAATATCACTTACTTCCAACAATTACCCTTATTTTTTAACTACTGTAAAGGATTGGTTTTTGCAGCATCCAATCCAAGTAATTCATCATCTTTCATATTTGTCGATCTACCCCTAGTATGCTTAAACTACCCTTACTTCTCTGAATACTTCAAAACAACCCTTCTTTTTAATCCTACCCCTAATTCTATAAATAGCACTAACTTCCAGTAATTACCCCTATTTTTTAACTTCTGTGAAGGGTTGGTTTTTGCAGCGCACAATCCAATCGATTCATCATCTTTCATATTTGTCGATCTACCCCTACTTCTCTTAATACTTCAAAACAATCACTCTTTTAAATCCTTCCCCTAATTATCTAAATAGCCCTTACTTCCAACATTTACCCCTATATTTTAACAATTGTGAAGGGTTGGTTTTGGTAGCACCCAATCCAAACGATTCATCGTCTTTCATATTTGTCGATCTACCCCTACTATGCTTAGACTACCCCTACTTCTCTTAATGCTTCAAAACAACTATTCTTTTTAATAATACCCCTAATTCTCTAAATATCCCTTACTTCCAACAATTACCACTAATTTTTAACTACTGTGAAGGTTTGGTTTTTGCAGCATCCAATCCAAACGATTCATAATCTTTCACATTTGTCGATATACCTCTACTATGCCTAAACTACCCCTACTTCTCTTAATACTTCAAAACAGCCCTTCTTTTTAATCCTACCCAAAATTCTCTAAATAACCCTTACTTCCAACAATTACCTCTATTTTTTAACTTCTATGAAGGGTTGGTTTTTGCTTCCCACAATCCAAATGATTCATCATCTTTCATATTTGTCGATCTACCCTTACTATGATTAAACTATCCCTACTTCTCTTAATACTTCAAAACAACCCGTCTTTTTAATCCTACACCTAATTCTCTAAATAGCACTTACTTCCAATAATTACCTCTATTTTTTAACTTCTGTGAAGGGTTGGTTTTTGCAGCACACAATCCAAATGATTCATCATTTTCATATTTGTCAATCTACCCCTACTTCTCTTAATACTTTTAAAAAAACCTTCTTTTTAATCCTATCCCTAATTCTCTAAATAGCCCTTACTTCCAACAATTACCCCTATTTTTTAACTACTGTGAAGGATTGGTTTTTGGAGCACACAATCCAAATGATTCACCATCTTTCATATTTGTCGATCTACCACTACTGTGCTTAAACTACCCCTACTTCTTTTAATACTTCAAAACAAAACTTATTTTTATTCCTACCCCTAATTCTCTAAATAGCCCTTACTTCCAAAAATTTCCCCTATTTTTTAATTATTAAGAAGGATTGGTTTTTGCAGCAACCAATCCAAGTGATTCATCATCTTTCATATTTGTCGATCTACCCCTAGTATGCTTAAACTACCCCTACTTCTCTTAATACATCAAAACTACCCTTCTTTTTAATCCTACCCCTAATTCTAGAAATAACACTTACTACCGACAAATACCCCTATTTTTTAACTTCTGTGAAGGGTTGATTTTTGCAGCACACAATCCAAACGATTTATCATCTTTCATATTTGTCGATCTACCCCTACTTCTCTTAATACTTCAATACAATCATTATTTTTAATCCTACCCCTAATTCTATAAATAGCCCTTACTTCCAACAATTACCCCTATTTTTTAACAATTGTAAAGGGTTGGTTTTTGCAACACCCAATCTAAACGATTCATCATCTTTCATATTCGTCGATCTACCCCTAGTATGCCTAGACTACCCCTACTTCTCTTAATGCTTCAAAACATCTATTCTTTTTAATACTACCCCGAATTATCTAAATAGCCCTTACTTCCAACAATTTCTCTGTTTTTTAACTACTGTGAGGGCTTGGTTTTTGTAGCACCCAATCTAAATGATTCATCATCTTTCATATTTTTCGATCTACCACTGCAATGCTTAAACTACCCCTACTTCTCTTAATACTTCAAAACAGTCCTTCTTTTTAATCCTACACCCAATTCCCTAAATATTCCCTACTTCCAACAATTACGCCTATCTTTTTACTACTGTGAAGGGTTGGTTTTTGCAACCCGCAATCCTAAAGATTCATAACCTTTCATATTTGTCGATCTACGCCTACTATGCTTAAACTACCCCTACTTCTCTTACTACTTCAAAACAGCCCTTCTTTTATTATTGGTTTCCTTTATTCATTTTTTTATTCATTTATTTCGCATTTTTTCTTTTTTTGTAAACCGAGTATCATTCTACTTCTTTGAAGGGTTTGTTTTTGCAGCACCCAATCAAAATGATTCGTCATCTTTCAAAATAGCCCTTCTTTTTAATCCTACCCATAATTATGTAAATAGCTCTTACTTCCAACAATTACCCCTATATTTTAACTACTGTGAAGGGTCTGTTTTTGCAGCACCGAATCCAGACGATTCATCTTCATTTATATTTGTCGATTTACCACTACTTTGCTTAAACTAACCCTATTTGTCTAAATAGCCCTTACTTCCAACAATTACCTCTTTTTTTACTGCTGTGAAGGTTTGGTTTTTGTAGCACCCAATCTAAATGATTCATAGTCTTTCATGTTTGTCGATCTACCCCTTCTACACTTAAACTACCCCTACTTCTCTTAATACTTCAAAAAAGCCCTTCTTTATAGTCCTAACCCTAATTCTCTTCATAGTCCTTACTTCCAACAATTGCACCTATAGTATTACTATTGTGAAGGGTATGATTAAGCATTGTAGGGGTAGATCAACAAATATGAAAGATGATGAATCGTTTAGATTGAGTGCTGCAAAAGCCAACCCTTCACAGTAGAAAAAATAGAGGTAATTGTTTGAAGTAAGTGCTATTTAGATAATTAGGTGTTGGATTAAAAAGAAGGGTTGTTTTGAAGTGTTAAGAGAAATAAGGGTAGTTTACGCATAGTAGGGGTAGATCGACAAATATGAAAGATGATGAATCGTTTGGATTGGGGGCTGCAAAAACCAACCCTTCACAGCGGTAAAAAGATTGGCGTAATTATTGGAAGTAAGGGCTATTTGGAGAATTAAGCGTAGGATTAAAAAGAAGGACTGTCTTGAAGAATTAAGAGAAGTAGGGGTAGTTTTAGCATATTCAGGGTATATCGAAAAATATGAAAGATGTTCAATCATTTCTACTAGGTGCTGCAAAAACCAATTCTTCACAGTAGTTAAAAATTAGGGGTAATTGTTCGAAGTAAGGGATATTTAGATAATTAGGGGTAGGATTAAAAAAGGTTGTTTTGAAGAATTGAGAGAAGTATGGGTAGTTTAATTATTGTAGGGATAGATCGACAAATATAAAAGATGATGAATCATTTTGATTGGGTGCTACAAAAACCAACCCTTCACAGTAGATTAAGCATTGTAGGGGTAGATCGACAAATATGAATTATGATGAATCGTTTAGATTGGGTGCTGCAAAAACCAAACCTTCACAGTGGTTAAAAAATAGAGGTAATTGTTTAAAGTTAGGGCTATTTAGCGAATTAGGGGTAGGATTAAAAAGAAGGGCTGTTTTGAAGTATTAAGAGAGGTAGGGGTAGTTTACGCAGAGTAGGGGTAGATCGACAAATATGAAAGATGATGAATCATTTGAATTTGGGGCTGCAAAATGCAACCCTTCACAGTGGTAAAAAGATAGGCGTAATTGTTGGAAGTTTGGGCTATTTAAAGAGTTAGGGGTAGGATTAAAAAGAAGGGTTGTTTTGAAGTATTAAGAGTAGTAGGAGTAATTTTAGCATAGTCGGGGTAGATCGACAAATATGAAGGATGAAGAATCATTTAGACCGGGTGCTGCAAAAACCAACCCTTCACAGAAGTTTAAAAATAGGGGTAATTGTTGAAAATAAGAGTTATTTAGAGTATAAGGGGTAGGATTAAAAAGAATAGATGTTTTGAAGTATTAAGAGAAGTTTGGGTAGTTTAAGCATAGTAGGGGTAGATCGACAAATACGATAGATGATGAATCCTTTAGATTGGGTGCTGCAAAAACCAACCCTTCATAGAAGTTAAAAAATAAGGGTAATTTTTGGAAGGAATAGCTATTTACAGAATTAGAGGTAGGATTTAAAAGATGGGCTGTTTTGAAGTATTAAGACAAGCAGGGGTGGTTTAAACATAATAATGGTAGATCGATAAATATGAAAGATGATGAATCGTTCGGATTGGATGCTGCAAAAACCAGCCTTCACAGCAGTTAAAAAATTGGGGTAACTGTTGGAAGTAAGGGATATTTAGAGAATTAGGGGCAGGATTAAAAAGAAGGACTATTTTGAAGTATTAAGAGAATTATGGGTAGCTTAAGCCTAATAGGGGTAGATCGACAAATATGAAAGATGAGGAATCATTTGGATTGGGTGCTACAAAAACACAGTATTTAAAAAGTTGGGGTAATTGTTGTAAGTAAGGGCTGTTTAGAGAAATAGGAGTAGAATTAAAAAGAAGGGATGTTTTGAAGTATTAAGAGAAGTCGGGGTAGTTCGACAAACATGAAAGATGAAAAATCTTTCGATTGGGTGCTGCAAAAACCAACCCTTCACAATAGTTAAAAAATAGGGTAATTATTGGAAGTAATGGCTATTTAGAGAATTAGGGGTATGATTAAAAAGAAGGGTTGTTTTGAAGTACTAAGAGAAGTAGTGGTAGTTTAGGCATGGTAGGGATAGATCTACAAATATGAAACATGATGAATCGTTTGGATTGGGTGCTGCAAAAAACAACCGTTCATAGTAGTAAAAAGATAGGCGTAATTGTTGTAAGTAAGGGTTATTTGTAATCAGGGTTAGGAACAAAAAGAAGTGTTGTTTTGAAGTATTAAAAGAAGTAGGGGTAGTTTAGGCATAGTAGGCTTAAATCGACAAATATGAAAGTTGATGAATTGTTTGGATTGGGTGCTGCAAAAACCAACCCTTCACAGTAGTAGAATGAAAATTGGTTTACAAATAAACTACTCCTGCTTCTGTTAATACTTAAAACAACCCTTCTTCTTGTTCCTACCCCTAATTCTCTAAATAACCCTTAATTCCAACAATTACCCTTATTATTTAACTACAGTGAAGGGATGGTTTTAATAGTACCCAATCCAAACGATTCATCATGTTTCATATTTGTTGATCTACCCCTACTATGCTTAAACTACACCTACTTCTCTTAATACTTCAAAACAGTCACGCTTATCTTTTTACTACTGTGAATTGTTGGTTTTTGTAGCACCCAATCCAAACAATTCATAATCTTTCATATTTGTCGGTCTACCCCTACTTCTCTTAATACTTCAAAACAACCCTTCTTTTTTATCTTACCCCTAATTCTTTAAATAGCCCTTACTTCCAACATTTACCCCTATTTTTTAACTATTGTGAACGGTTGGTTTTTGCAGCACCCAATCCAAAGGATTCATCATCTTTCATATTTGTCTATCTACCCCAACTATGCTTAAACTACTCCTACTTCTCTTAGTACTTCAAAACATCCCTTCTTTTTAATCCCAACCCTAATTCTCTAAATAGCCCTTACTTCCAACAGTTACTCTTATATTTTATCTACTGTGAAGGGTTGGTTTTTGCAGCATCCAATCTAAATGATTCATCATCTTTCATATTTGTCGATCTACCCCCACTATGCTTAAACTACCCATATTTTACTTAATACTTCAAAACAGTCCTTCTTTTTAATTCAACCCCTAATTCTCTAAATAGCCCTTACTTCTAACAATAACCCCTATTTTTTAACTACTGTGAAGGGTTGGTTTTTGCAACACCCAATTTAACGGTTCATCATCTTTCATATATGTCGATCTACCCCTAATATGCCTAAACTACCCCCTACTTTTATTATTGTTTTTCTTTATTCATTTCATAGTGCTTTCTTCCAACAATTATTCCTATCTTTTTACTATTGTGAAGTGCTGGATTTTGCAGCCCCTAATCCAAATGATTCATCATCTTCATATTTTTTCGATCAACCCCTACTTCTCTTAATATTTCAAAACAGCCCTTCATTTTAATCCAACCCATAATTATCTAAACAACCATTACTTCTAAATATTACCCCTACTTTTTAACTTCTATTAAGGGTTGGTTTTTATCGCACTCAATCCAAATGATTCGTCATCTTTCATATTAGTCAATCTACCCCTACTATGCTTAAACCACCCCTTCTTCTCTTAATACTTCAAAACAACCCTTCTTTTTAATCCTATCCCTAATTCTCTAAAAAGCCCTTACTTACTACAATTACCCCTATTTTTTAACTCTAAAAAGCCCTTAGTTCCAACAATTACCCCTATTTTTTAACAACTATGAACGCTTGGTTTTTGCAGCACCCAATCCAAGTGATTTATAATCCTTCATATTTGTCGATCTTCCCCTACTATGCTTAAACTTCCCCTACTTCTCTTTATATTTCAAAACAACCCTTCTTTTTAATCCTACCTTTAATTCTCTAAATAGCCCTTACTTTCAACAATTACCCCTAGTTTTTAACTACTGTGGAAGGTTAGTTTTTGCAGCACCGAATCTAAATAATTCATCATGTTTCATATTTGCCGATCTACCACTACTTCTCTTAATACTTCAAAACTTCCCTTCCTTTTAATGCTACCACTAATTCTCTAAATAATCCTTAGATCCAACAATCACCCCTATTTTTTAACTTCTGTGAAGGGTTGGTATTTGCAGCACCCAATCCACATGATTCATCTCTTTCATATTATCGATCTACCGCTACTATGCTTAAACTACCCCTACTATACTTGAACTACCCCTACTTCTCTCTTCAAAACGGCGGTTCTTTTTAATCCTACCCCTAATTCTCTAAATAGCCCTTACTTCCAACAATTACCCCTATTTTTTAACTATTGTGAAGGGTTAGTTTTTGCAGCACCCAATCTAAATTATTCATCATTTTTCATATTTGTCAATCTGCCCCTAGTATGCTTAAACTACCCCTACTTCTCTTAATACTTCAAAACATCCCTTCTTTTTAATCCTACCCCTAATTCTCTAAATTTCCCTTACTTCCGACAATTACCGCTATTTTTTACCTACTGTGAAGAGTTGATTTTTGCATCACCCAATCCAAATGTTCGTCATCTTTCGTATTTGTTGATCTACCCCTACTATGCTTAAACTACCCTTATTTCTATTGATACTTCCAAACAGTTCTTCTTTTTGATACTACCTATAATTCTCTAAATAGACCTTACTTCCAATAATAAGCCAATTTTTTTAACTACTGTGAAGGGTTGGTTTTTGCAGCACCCAATCTAAATGATTCATCATCTTTCATATTTGTCGATCTACCCCTACTATGCACAAACTACCCCTACTACTCTTAATACTTCAAAACAGTCCTTCTTTTTAATCCTACAAATAATTCTATAAATAGCCCTTAATTCCAACAATTACCCTTATCTTTCTACTACTGTAAAGGGTTGGTTTTTGCCGCACCCAATCTAAATGATTCATCGTCTTTCATAGTTGTCGATCTACTCCTACTATGCTTAAACTACCCATACTTCTCTTAATACTTCAAAACAGTCCTTATTTTTAATCCTTCCCCTAATTCTCTAAATAGCCCTTACTTTCAACAGTTACCCCTATTTTTTAACTTCTGTGAAGGGTTGGTTTTACAGCATCCAGTCCAAATGATTCATCATCTTACATATTTGTCGATCTACCCTTACTATGCTCAAACTACCCCTACTTCATTTAATACTTCAAAACAGTCCTTCTTTTAATCCTACCCCTAATTCTTTAAATAGCCCTTACTTCCAACAATTACGCCTATCTTTTCACAATTGTGAAGGGTTGGTTTTTGTAGCACCCAATCCAAATGATTCATCATCTTTCATATTTGTCGATCTACCCCTACTATGCTTAAACTACCCCTACTTCTCCTAATACTTCAAAACATCCCTTCTTTTTAATCCTACCCCTAATTCTCTAAATAGCCATTACTTCCAACAATCACACCTATTTTTTTACTTCTGTGAAAGTTTGGTTTTTGCAGCACTAAATCCAAACGATTCATCATCGATCTACCCCTACAATGCTTAAACTACCCATACTTCACTTAACACTTCAAAACAACTCTTCCTTTTAATCCTACCGCTAATTATCTAGATAGCCCTTACTTCCAACAATTACCCCCATTTTTTAACTTTTGTGAAAGGTTGGTTTTTGCAGCACTTAATCCAAATGATTCATAATGTTTCATATTTGTCGATCTACCCCTACTATGCCTAAACTACCCCTACTTCTCTTAATACTTCAAAACAACTCTTCTTTTTAATCCTACCCCTAATTCTCTAAATAGCCCTTACTTGCAAAAATTACCTCTATTTTTTAACTACTGTGAAGGGTTGGTTTTTGCCGTGCCCAATCCAAACGATTCATCATCTTTCATATTTGTCGATCTACCTCTACTATGCTTAAACTAGCCCTACTTCTCTTAATACTTCAAAAGAGTACTTCTTTATATAGCTCTTACTTCCAATAATTAACCCCATTTTTTAATTTCCGTGAAGGGTTGATTTTTGCAGCGCCAAATCCAAATGATTCATCATATTTCATATTTGTCGATCTAACCCTACTATGCTTAAACTACCCCTACTTCTCTTAATACTTTAAAACAACTCTTCTTTTTAATCCTACCCCAAATTATCTACCCTTCACAGTAGTTAAAAATAGAGATAATTTTTGTAAGTACGTTCTATTTAGAGAATTAGGTTTACGATTAAAAAGAAGGGTTGTTTTGAAGTATTAAGAGATATCATTCTACTTTTGTGAACAGTTGGTTTTTGAAGCATCTAATCCAAACATCCAAATGATTCATCATCTTTCATATTTGTCGATCTACCCCTACGATGCTTAAACAACACCCTACTTCTCTTAATACTTCAAAACAACCCTTCTTTTTAATCCTACCCCTAATTCTCTATATAGCCTTTACTCGCAACAATTACCCCTATTTTCTAACTACCATGAAGGGTTGGTTATTCCAGCACCCAATCCAAATTATTCATCATCTTTCATGTTTGTCGAGCTACCCCTACTATGCTCAAACTACCCCTAATTTTCTTAATACTTCAAAATAACCATTCTTTTTTATCCTACCCCTAATTCTCTAAGTAGTCATTCCTTCCAACAATTACCCTTATTTTTTAACTTCTGTGATGGGTTGGTATTTGCAGCACCCAATCCAAACGATTCACCATCTTTCATATTTTTCGATTTACCCCTACTATGCTTAAACTACCCCTACTTCTCTTAATACTTCAAAATAGTGCTTCGTTTTAATCCAACCCCTAATTCTCTAAATATCCCCTACTTCCAACAATAACCCCTATTTTTTAACTTCTGTGAATGGTTGGTTTTTGCAGCACCCAATCCAAATAATTCATCATCTTTCATATTTATCGATCAACCCCTACTATGATTAAACTACACATAATCCTCTTAACACTTCAAAACATACCTTCTTTTTAATACTACCAATAATTCTCTAAACAGCCCTTCCTTCCAACAATTAACCCTATTTTTTATATATTGTGAATGATTGGTTTTTGCAGCACCCAATCCAAACGATTCATCATCTTTCATATTTGTCGATCTACCCCTATTATGCTCAAACTACCCCTACTTCCCTGAATACTTCAAAGCAACCAATTTTTTTTAATCCTATCCCAAATTCTCTAAATAGCCCTTTCTTCCAACAATTACCTCTATTTTTTAACTTCTGTGATGGGTTGGTTTTTGTAACACCCAATCCAAATGATTCATCATCTTTCATATTTGTCGATCTACCCCTACTATGCTTAAACTACCCCTACTTCTCTTAATAATTCAAAACAGCCCTTCTTTTTAATTCTACCCATAATTCTCTAAATTGCCCTTACTTCCAATAATTAAGAATATCTTTTTACTACTGTGAAGGGTTGGTTTTTGCAACATCCAATCCAAAAGATTCATAATCTTTCATATTTGTCGATCTACCCCTACTATGCTTAGACTACCCCTACTTCTCCTAATACTTCAAAACATACCTTCTTTTTAAACCTACCAATAATTCTCTCATAGTAGTTAAAAAATAAGTGTAATTGTTTGAAGTAAAGTCTATTTAGAGAATTAGTGGTAGGATTAAAAAAAAGAGTTGTTTTGAAGTATTAATAGAAGTAGGGGTAGTTTAGGCATAATAGGGGTAGATCAACAAATATAAAAGATGATGAATCATTTGGATTGGGTGTTGTGAAACTAAACCTTTGATAGTAGTTAAAAAATAGGGGTAATTATTGGAAGTAAGGGCTATTTAGATAATTAACAGTAGGATTATAAAGAAGGGCTGTTTTGAAGTATTAAGAGAAGTAGGGGTAGTTTAAGCATAGTAGGGGTAGATCGACAAATATGAAAGGTGATGAATTGTTTGGATTGGGTGCTTCAAAAACCAACCCTTCACTGTAGTTAAATAACAGGGTAATTGTTGGAACCAATGGCTATTTAGAGAATTAGGGATAGGATTAAAAAGAAAAACTGTTTTGAAGTATTAAGAGAAGTAGGGGTAGTTTAAGCATACTTGGGGAAGATCGACAAATATGAAAGATGATGAACCATTTGGATTCGGTGCTGCCAAGTCAAACCTTTCACAATAGTTAAATAGTAAGGGTAATTGTTGGAAGTAAGGGTTATTTAGATAATTAGGCGTAGGATTAAAAAGAAGGACTGTTTTGAAGTACAAAGAGAAGTTGTGGTAGTTTAAGCATAGTAGGGGTAGATCGAAAAATATGAAAGATGATGAATCGTTTGGATTGGGTCCTTCAAAAAACAACCCTTCACAGAAGTTAAAAAATAGGGGTAATTGGTGGAAGGAATGGCTATTTAGAAAACTAAGGATAGGATTAAAAAGAAAGGATTTGAAGTATTAAGGGAAGTGGGGATAGTTTAAGCATAGTTGAGGTAGATTGACAAAATGGTACGAGAATCGTGCTTCACCAATACAGGTGGAAACTAAATGGAACCGTACTCAATAACAATTGAAAGTAAAAACACGAGTAAAGTAAAACATAGACAAGATTTTAGAGTGGTTCATCCTTTTGGTAGGCCTGCGTCCACTGTGAGGGTAGTTTGTATTACCAAGGAAGTGATTACAAAGTACGTAAACTCTCCATTTTCATACATCTTTGTGTTCACTCAGCATACTCTCACTCTTACATATGAATCCATCTTAGATCCTCAATATTTAATTAAAGAATGGCGGAATCTTTGGAGGAGAATGACAGATGAATGAATGAGAAGGAGGATGCCTTTGCTCTTTTTCGGTTATAGGATTTTGATGGATGTCATGGCCAGATGGGTGAAAGACCTTCGAATAGTGATGACGATCATGGTTGGAAAAATGCTTAAGGAATGATCATGGTTGGAAAAATGAGAGTGACTTTACAGAAGCGAATGATTTTGAATTGGCGGTCAGGTGACAAGTATATGGGTGACTTACGTCAGTGCTCTCGGGTGTGGCAATGTCTGATAATTGGTGAACGGGCGACCAACATCATAGTCTGTAGGCGATCGACCAAGGCTTGCAGATCAGAACGTAAGTGGAACCCTTCTAGGTCTGGTATTTGATCGACCGGTAGATTGTGTTCGATCGAAGCACGAGTGAGTGATTTGAAGAACTGGTGGTTTCATAGGAACGAGCGGACAGGTGATGAGTGCATAGGCGACTTGTCAAAGCTTCCTACACAATATGAGAACGACCGACCAGACCATCATGAAAAGCTTTTGTAATTGACCGACGGATGTTATCTGGTTGAAGCGTGAGCATGTGATTGTCAATGAGCGGGCAACTGGCCGAGGCTTTGTAGAGCAGGTATAGATGCGACTATCTTGAGGTTGGTATCTATTGGACCGGAAGGTAGCTCATGATTGAAGTGCTAATGAACGATTGAAGGATGAGCAGATGACTAAATTTGTTGTGGGCGAACATTGTGCGCATGTGTGAACCCTAATATCTTTGTATTTCCTGTTATGTACAACTGAACAGGGGAGTGTGACTACAGAGTGGGACGTGTAGTCGGAACCAATCCTTTTCCCAATCTCGTGCGTATGACCTTCCCTTATGGTCGGGCTAAACGTTCTTGTTAAGTCTTCTTTATACCCGGGCGTTCTTTCATCACACGACCGACATTTTCTAGTATAAACGGGTGATCCTTTGAGCGGTTTACGACTTTCAGTTTACGCTGTATTCCTAGTAATATGGGGTAGTTTTCTGACCTATATGAGTTACCTAAGCGCCCAGGGTCGTGTGCTCCGATATAGTAGCCCCTTAACCGTCGCTCTGTAGTTCTTATGGAGATTTAACACACCAATTATACACAAGCTTTTTTGGGTATAAACACATCCCTTCACAGCAGTTAAAAAATAGGAGTAATTGTTGGAAGTAAGGGAAATTTAGAGAATTAGGATTAGGATTAAAAAGAAGGGCTGTTTTGAAGTATTAACAGAAGTAGGGGTATTTTAAGCATATTAGGGGTAGATCGAAAAATATAAAAGATGATGAATCATATGGATTGGGTGCTGCAAAAACCAACCCTTCACAAAATTTAAAAATAAGGGTGATTTTTGAAAGGGCTATTTAGAGAATTAGGGGTCGAATTAAAAAGTAGGGTTGTTTTGAAGTACTAAGAGAAGTAGGGGTAGTTTAAGCATAGCAGGGGTAGATCGACAAAAATGAAAGATGATGAATCATTGAAATCAGGTGCTGCAAAAACCAACTCTTCACAGTAGTTAAAAATAGGGGTAATTGTTAGAAGTAAGGGCTATTTGGAGAATTACGGGATGGATTAAAAAGAAGGACCATTTTGAAGTATTAAGAGAAGTAGGGGTAGTTTAAGCATAATAGGGGTAGATCGACAAATATGAAAGGTGATGAACCATTTGGATTGGGTGCTGCAAAAACCAACCCTTTACAGTAGTTAAAAAATAGGGTAATTGTTGGAAGGAAGGGTTATTTATAGAATTAGGGGTAGGATTAAAAAGAAGGACTGTTTTGAAGTGTAAAGAGAAGTAGGGGTAATTTAGGCACAGTAGGGTTAGATCGACAAATATGAAAGATGATAAATCATTTGGATTGGGTGCTGCAAAAACCAACCCTTTACGAAATTAAAAAATAGGGGTAATTGTTGGAAGGGAAATTTAGAAAATTAGAGGTAGGATTAAAAAGAAGGGTTGTTTAGAAGTATTAAAAGAAGTAGGGGTTGTTTAAGCATAGTAGGGGTAGATTGACAAATATGAAAGATGATGAATCATTTGGATTGGGTGCGGCAAAAACCAACCTTTCACGATAGTTAAAAAATAGGGGTAATTGTTGCAAGTAAGGGCTATTTAGAGAATTTGGGGTTGGATTAAAAAGAAGGACTGTTTTGAAGTATTAAGAGAAGTAGGGATAGTTTAAGCATAGTAGGGGAAGATCGACAAATATGAAATATGATGAACCGTTTGGATTGGGTGCTGCAAAAACCAACCCTTCAAAGTAGTTAAAAAATAGGGGAAATTGTTGGACTGAAAGGTTTTTTTGAGAATTAGGGGTAGGATTAAAAAGATGGATTATTTTGAAGTTTAAAGAGAATTAGGGGTAGTTTAAGACTAGTAGGGGTAGATCGACAGATATCAAAGATGATGAATCATTTGGATTGGGTGCGGAAAAAACCAACCCTTTACAGAAGTTAAAAAATAGAGGTAATTAGTGGAAGGGGTATTTAGAGAATTAGGGGTAGTATTAAAAGAAGGGCTATTTTGAAATATTAAGAGAAGTAGGGGTTGTTTAAGCATAGTAGGGGTAGATCAATAAATTTGAAATAAGATGAATCATTTGGACTAGGTGCTGCAAAAACCAACCCTTCATAGTAGTTAAAAAATAGGGTTAATTGTTGGAAGTAAGTGCTATTTAAAGAATTAGGGGTAGGATTAAAAAGTAGGGTTGTTTTGAAGTAGTAAGAGAAGTTGGGGTAGTTTAGGCATAGTAGGGGTAAATCGACAAATATGAAAGATGGTGAATTATCAGGTTGGGTGCTGCAAAAACCAACACTTTACAATAGTTAAAAAATAGGAGTAATTGTTGGAAGTGAGGGATATCTAGAGAATTTGGGGCTGGATTGAAAAGAAGGACTGTTTTGATGCATTAATAAAAGTATGGGTAGTTTAAGCATAGTAGGGGCAGATCAACAAATATGAAAGATGAACAATCGTTTGGATTGGGTGATGCAAAAACCAAACCTTCACAGTAGTTAGAAAATAGGGGTAATTATTGGAAGTTAGGGCTATTTAGATAATTAGGGATAGGATTAAAATGAATAACTGTTTTGAAGTATTAAGAGAAGTAGGGGTAGTTTAAGCATAGTAGTTGTAGATCGACAAATATGAAAGATGATGAATCGTTTGGATTGGGTACTGCAAAAACAAATCCGTCACAGTTGTTAAAAAATAGGGGTGATTGTTGGGTGTAAGGGCTATTTAAATAATTAGGGGTAGGATTAAAAATAAGTCATGTTTTGGAGTACTAAGAGACGTAGGGGTAGTTTAAGCATAGTACGGGTAGATCGACAAATATGATAGATGATGAATCGTTTGGATTGGGTTCTGCAAAAACCAACCCTTCACAGTAGTAAAAAGATAGGCGTAATTGTTGGAAGTAGGGGCTATTTAGAGAATTAGGGGTAGGATTATAAAGAAGGACTTTTTTCAAGTATTAAGAGAAGTAGGGGTAGTTTAAGCATAGTTGGGTTAGATCGACAAATATGGAAGATTATTAATCGTTTGGATTGGGTGCTGCAAAAACCAACCCTTCGCACAACCCTTATTTTTAATCCTCCCCCTAATTCTCTAAATATCACCTACTTCCAACAATTACCCCTATTTTTTAACTACTATGAAGGGTTGGTTTTGGGCTAGGATTTAAAAGAAGGACTGTTTTGAAGTATCAAAAAAAGTAGGGGTAGTTTAAGCATAGTAGAGGTAGATCGACAAATATGAAAGATGATAAATCATTTGGATTGGGTGCTGCAAAAACCAACACTTCACAATAGTTAAAAAATAGGGGTAATTGTTGGAAGGGCTATTTAGTGAATTAGGGGTAAGATTAAAAGAAGGGTTGTTTTGAATTATTTAGAGAAGTAGGGGTAGATTGACAAATATGAAAGAGGATGAATCGTTAGGATTGCGTGCTGCAAAAACCAACACTTCATAAAAGTTAAAAAATAGGGGTAATTGTTGGATGTGCTATTTAGAGAATTTGGGGTTGGATTAAAAAGAAGGAGGGGTAATTGTCGAAAGGGCTATTTGGAGAATTTGGTGTTGGATTAAAAAGAAATGTTGTTTGGAAGTATTAAGAGAAGTAGAGGTAGTTTAAGCGTAGTAGAGGTAAATCGAAAAATATGAAAGATGATGAATCATTTGGATTGGGTACTGCAAAAACCAACCCTTCACAATAGTATAAAAGAGGTGTAATTGTTGGAAGTAAGGGATATTTGGAGAATTAGAGGTAGGATTAAAAAGAAGGACTGTATTGATTTATTAACAGAAGTAGGGGTAGTTTAAGCATAGTAGGAGTAGATCGAAAAATATGAATGATGATGAATCATTTTGATTGGGTGCTGCAAAAACCAACACTTCGCAGCAGTTAAAAAATAGGGGTAATGGTTGGAAGTCCGGGCTATTTAGAGAACTTGGGACAGGATTAAAAAGGACTTTTTTGTAGTATTAAGAGAAGTAGGTATAGTTCAAGCACACTGGGGTTAGATCGACAAATATGAAAGATGATGAATCATTTTAATTAGATGCTGCAAAAACCAACCCTTCACAATAGTTAAAAAATAGGGGTAATTGTTGGATGTAAGGGCTATTTAGAGAATCAACGGTAGGATTTAAAAGAAGGGTTGTTTTGAAATATTTATAGAAGTTGGTGTAGTTTAAGCATAGTAGGGGCAGTTCAAGAAATATTAAAGATGATGAATCGTTTGGATTGAGGGCTGCAAAAACCATCCCTTCGCAGTAGTTAAAAATAGGAGTAATTGTTGGAAGTAAGGGCTATTTAGATAATTAGAGACATGATTAAAAAGAAGGACTATTTTGAAGTATTAAGAGAAGTAGGGGTAGTTTAAGCATACTAGGGGAAGATCGACAAATATGAAAGATTATGTATCGTTTGGATTGGGTTATGCAAAAACCTACCATTCACTGTAGTAAAAACATAGGCGTAATTGTTGGAAGTAAGGGCTGTTTAGAGAATTAGGGGTAGGATTGAAAAGAAGGGTTGTTTTGAAGTATTAAGAGAAGTAGGGTTAGTTTAAGCATAGTAGGGCTAGATCGACAATTATGAAAGATGACAAATCATTTAGATTGGGTGCGGCAAAAACCATCCCTTTACAATAGTAAAAAAATAGGGGTAATTATTGGAAGTAAGGACTATTTAGAGAATTAGGAATAGGACTAAAAAATAAGGGCAGTGTTGAAGTATTAAGAGAAGCAGGGGTAGTTTAAGCATAGTAGTATTAGATCAACAAATATGAAAGATGATGTATAATTTGGATTTTGTGCTGCAAATACAAACCCTTCACAGTAACTAAAAAATAGGGGTATTTGTTGGATTAATGGCTATTTAGAGAATTTGGGGTAGAATAAAAAAGAAGAGTTGTTTCGATGTATAAAGAGAAGTAGGGTAGTTTAGGCATTGTAGGGGCAGATCGACAAATATGAAAGATGCTGAATCGTTTGGATTGTGTGCTGCAAAAACAAACCCTTCACAGTAGTTAAAAAATAGGGGCAATTATTGGAAGTAAGGGCTATTTAGAGAATTAGGGGTAGGATGAAAAAGAAGGGTTATTTTGAAGTATAAAGAGAAGTAGGTACTGTTTAAGCGAAGTAGGGGTAGATCGACAAATAGGAATGATGATGTATCGTTTGTATTGGATGCTACAAAAATCAACCCTTCACAATAGTTAAAAAATAGGGGTGATTGTTGGAAGTAAGGGCTATTTATAGAATTAGGTGTAGGATTAAAAGAAGGGCTTTTTTGAAGTACTGAGAGAAGGAGGGGTAGTTTAAGCATAGTAGGGGTAGATCGACAAATATGAAAGATGATGAATGATTTGGATAGGGTGCTGCAAAAACCAACCCTTCACAATAGTTAAAAAGTAGGGGTAATTTTTGGAAGTAATCGTTTATATTGGGTGCAGCAAAAGCCAACCCTTCACAGTAGTTAAAACATAGGAGTAATTGTTGAAAGTAATGGCTATTTAGAGAATGAGAGGGTGTGATTAAAAAGAAGGGTTGTTTTGAAGTATTAAGAGAAGAAGGGTAGTTTAAGCATAGTAGGGGTAGATCGACAAATGAGAAAGATTATGAATCGTTTGGTTTGGGTGATGCAAAAACCAACCACTCATAGTAGTAAAAACATATGTGTATTTGTTGTAAATAAGTTCTATTTAGAGAATTAGGGGTAGGATTTAAAAAAAGGAATGTTTTGAAGTATTCAGAGAAGTAGGGGTAGTTTAAGCATAGTAGGTGTAGATCGACAAATATGAAAGATTATGAAACGTTTGGATTGGGTGCTGCAAAAACCAACCATACACAATAGTAACAAGATAGGCGTAATTGTTGGAAGTAAAGGCTATTTAGAGAATTAGTGGTAGGATTTTAAAGAAGGGTTGTTTTGAAGTATTAAGAGAAGTAGGGGTAGTTTAAGCATAGTAGGGGTAGATCGACAAATATGAAAGATGACGAATCATTTAGATTGGATGCTGCAAAAACCAACCCTTACAGAAGTTAAAAAACAGGGGTAATAATAGGAAATAATGGCTATTTGTAGAATTAGTGGTTGGATTAAAAAGAAGGGTTGTTTTGAAGTGTTTAGAGAAGTAGAGATATTTTACAGATCGACAAATATGAAAGATGATGAATCATTTATTTTGGGTGCTACAAAAACCAACCCTTCATAGTAGTTTAAAAATGCGGGTAATTGTTGGAAGTATGGTCTATTTATAGAATTAGGGGTTATATTAAAAAGGACTGTTTTGGCGTATTAAGAGAAGTAGGGTAGTTAGTAGAAGAGGAGGTTGTTTAAGCATAGTAAGGGGTAGATCGAGAAATATGAAAGGTGGTGAATCATTTAGATTGGGTGCTTCAATAACCAACCCTTCACAGTAATTAAAAAATAGGGGTACTTGTTGGACGCGAGGGCTATTTTGAGAATTAGGGATAGGGTTAAGAAGAAGGGAGGTTTTTAAGTATTAAGGGAAGTAGTGGTAGTTTAAGCATAATAGGAGTAGATCGACAAATATGAAAGATGATAAATCATTTGGATTGTTTGCTGCAAAAACCAACCGTTCATAGTAATTAAAAAATAGAGGTAATTGTTGGAAGTAAGGGCTGTTTAGAGAATTAGTGGTAGAATTAAAAAGAAAGACTATTTTATTATTAAGAGAAGTAGGGTAGTTTAAGCATAGTAGTGGTAAATTGACAAATATGAAAGATGATGAATCATTTGGATTGGGTGCCACAAAAACCAAACCTTCACAATAGTTTAAAAATAGGGGTAATTTTTGGAAGGAAGAGCTATTTAGAGAATTAGGGGTAGGATTAAAAAGAAGAGTTGTTCTGGAGTATTAAGAGAAGTAGGGGGAGTTTAGGCATAGTATGGGTAGATTGACAAATATGAAAGATGCTGAATCCTTTGGATTGTGTGCTGCAAAAACCAACCCTTTACAATAGTTAAAAAATAGGGGCAATTGTTGGAAGTAAGGGCTATTTAAAGAGTTAGGGTTAGGATTAAAAGAAGGGCTGTTTTGAAGTACTAAGAGAAGGAGGGGTAGTTTAAGAATAGTATGGGTAGATCGACAAATATGAATGATGATGAATCATTTATATCGGATGCTGCAAAAACCAACGCTTCGCAGTAGTTAAAAAATAGGGTATTTGTTGGAAGTATGGTCTATTTAGAGAATTAGGGGTTGGATTAAAAAAGACAGTTTTGAAGTATTAAGAGAAGTATGGGTAGTTAAGAGAAGTAGGGGTAGTAAGAGAAGAAGGGGTTGTTTAAGCATAGTAGGGGGTAGATCGAGAAATAAGAAAGATGATGAATCATTTAGATTGGGTGCTGCAATAACCAACCCTTCACAGTAGTTAAAAATTAGGGGTATTTATTGGAAGTAATGGCTATTTAGAGAATTAGGGATAGGATTAAGAACAATGGAGGTTTTGAAGTATTAAGAGAAGTAGTGGTAGTTTAAGCATAGTAGGAGTAGATCGACAAATATGAAAGATGATAAATCATTTGGATTGTTTGCTGGAAAAACCAACCGTTCATAGTAATTAAAAAATAGGGGTAATTGTTGGAAGTAAGGGCTATTTACAGAATCAGGGGTAGGATTAAAATGAAAGACTGTTTTGAAGTATAAAGAGAAGTAAGGGTAGTTTAAGCATAGTAGGGGACATAGGGGTTAAGTGGGTGCCTTGGGTGGCATGTGGAATTACTAATGGAAACCCTTAACCAAATTTAAAACATGTAAGTGGACGTGAAGGGGGTTAAGTGGTATATACTAGAGGGGACCACGCTTAGGTGGATAGCTTGTGTCAAGTAATGGGGGCCCATTTCAACCAGTAACCCATTCGTATCTTTGTGGGCTCGACCCAAGTCGAGGACGGGACACACATACTGGGCTTGACTGTAAGAGGCCAAACCGGGTTAGCGGTGGCAACGCAAGTCCAACAGGTTCATATGCGTGTGTGGACCCGGGCTGGTAGGTAAGACGTTGTTGCATCGTGTAGGTATAAGCCGTGCATCATTGGTGGTATCGGGTTGCCACTTTGGGGAGTGATACACCCCACTGTGGGGCCAGCACGGGTATCTACGAGTTAGGGAGCCGATCGAATGGGGTAGGGTAGTGGATACACCTAGTGGAGATAAGAGCATACGACACCTATGTAGTCAGCTAAGGGTTCACGAAGCTACCACTATTATTAATAATTACTAAGGGGGTACACCTAGTGGAGATAGGAGCAGGCGGCACCTATGACGTCAGTTAGGAGTACGTGGAATTACCATTATTACTTATTAAAGGGGTACATCTAGTGGGGATAGGTACACGCTGGGTACCTATGATAACAACTAGAGATATACAGTCAAACATGGAGGATAGTGGGTACATCTAGTAGTACAGGAAGCAATCATCGTTTTATTTAGCCAAGAGGGATCAAATTTCTAGAGTGACTAGTAGGGGTGCAGTTAGTGTTAGTACAGTACAGTATGGTGTAGTACGGTAGAGTATAGTAATTATCCTATATCGATTAGGAAGCGCCATTTACGTTATCTCAGTTTCTCATGATTGCCTTGCCATACCCATGTGGTTCACACAGTCATTACCTTATTCTCCAGCTTATATCTTATCATATTGCTTTAATAATTATGTTTGTTAGAGTTATCGGACTCGCCAGACTTTATGTCTGACCCCCTTTGTTTCCATCTCTTTTCTTCCTTCCCTCCACCCCCAAGGTTTTAAGGGCGGGACTAGTACTAGTGGAGCTTGATTGGGATCTCTTTGGGAGCACTTGGGTTTGGATTACCGAAGTCAAGTTCAGCCTATCATTTCCTTTATGGCTATTTGTAGTAGTGGTATTATGTACTTTGTTTTATCAAGATGGATATTGTTAGCCTACTTTGTGACCAGGCTACCCAAAGCAAAGGATTTGAGTATGATCATGCATTGATCATCAATCGTTTGGACGAAGTGGCAGAATATGGAAAAATCTGGATTTTGGCACTTTTGAATATCGGTTCGTGACTATCCCCCAAGGTCGGATCGCGGACATATATGCTAACCGATTTGGATCGTGATCATGTATGCTAACCGATTCAGATCGTGACCATGTACGCTAACCGATTCAGATCGTGACCATCACCATCACGACTATCACCAGCTCACCACCCCGGCTCATGAACCATGACCACGAACCGCGACCAAGACCTGCTGCTACACATGTAGATTTTGACCTATTCTCAAGGCTACGACCGTTCCTGCTTTCCTGGATCGGGTGCCATGTGTCCTACCACGACCTGGTCACCAAATGGGCTTTCGTACAGCTATAAATACACCTCCAGAGGGCATTTTCAAAGGACCTTTTGGAATCTCAACATCCATGGCAGCCATGGCCGACACTAATCCATGACCAACCACAATCATCCTCAATAAAATCAATGAATTCAGAGGGAATTATTCATTGAATTCGAGTGAGAGAGAGGCAATACTCGTTGTAATTGCAATCCATGAATGAAATGAGAAAATATGAAGTGGACGTAGGCTCGTTAACGCCGAACCACTATAAAATTCTCATTGTCTCGCTTTTTCTATATTTTTCAGTTATTTCTTCATATACTATGCTCAAAATACGACGATTTGGGTGTTAGGATCATTTTTTGGTCTAGCATTTTGGTGCTTTCACTGAGAACTGAATTCTCATCCTATCGGATTGTTACTCAACTATTTGTATTTGAAAGTCCGAAGAAAACAGTCCGCCTTCCTACCATTTTTGAAGATTTTTGGTGATTTCAAAAAATCATAGCTTCATGCCATCGAAGAAAGCAAAGGAATCGCTAGCTTCGTGATCGAATGAAGAATGAATAGATAACGCGCAGGAGCATGTGGTTGGCTCGCGGATCGCTGGGGAGGCCACAAAACGACCCATGGAGCAGCCACGATCCTTAAGGCGACAGCGACCCAGAGAGATGTCTGGTTCATGATCCGACCTGGTATGATATCCATTATCCAGTCCCAAAGAGCCTTCACGACCCGACCGAGCAAGGAAATCGCGATCCAACCCGATGATACCTCCATGACTTGACCTGGAGCAACTGTTATGGACATATCTACGAGCCGATCTGAAGCTGGAAGCTCGGAGGGTCCCAATCGCTAAGCTGGACCACGAACCGGATGGACTGCCGAGCCACGACCTGAAGTGATTTGCGAAGCCCGATCCAAAGGGACATGCACGATCCGCGACCCAGAAAAGTGGTGACGAAAAAGGGTCGCGACCCGACCCAAAAAAATGACATTTTTTGAAAAAAATACAATTTTCAGATCATTTCAGAAAAGTCTCCATGTTCCAAAAGCGAAAAAATACTGCGGGGCCTCGGACCCCCACCGGCGATGCGCCCTGACCCGTTGACGGCCTCGCCATCAGCTCGGAGCACGGCCTCGCCTTCGGCTCGGAGCATGGCTTATCTTCAGCTCAACATATATGTTGGCCAATAGCATTCATCAAAGCTTGTCAATGAAGAATAAGCGGATTGTCAAAGAATTTGACAACGGAATGGCGACGACTAGAATTCCTTCAGAAGCCATGACCTCTATATACCGGTGTTATTGAATGTGAGAAGTTGTTGAAAACATTCGACACTCTGGCTATGGCAGTATACAAAATAATGACGGTCTCATAACAGCCTCCTCTTCTAGAGTTCCGATGGTGTATTGATTTGGCCAATGCAACTGATGTTTTTCATGAACGGGTAGTGATCACCAAGTTTACGTGACTCAAACCTGTCTTACAGGCGAAATCCCAGATGACATTGACATAGAACGATCCAGATACTATTCTGAGGATGACTAAGAAGATCCAATGACCATGATTCTCAATAATGGGATACCCGACAGTAAGTACAGATCCTAGCACTACAAATTTACCCTTCGCTTGAATGACATGGTGAAAATTATATTTCCCACAGTTCACTCCTTGAAAAGCTTAGCTAACATTTTCAATGCGTATTTGTCGTCAACCGCATCGAGGAAGACTGATTTCCATAGAATAAAGGGTAGATCAATGTACTTTGGTTCCCAGAGTTAGGTACCAATTGAACCACCGTAGGCCATGATTGGGCATATGGATCCTTGCCCAGATGATAGCAACTTGACTACTCACTAGCCATCATATGACCTTGGTCAAGAGATGGGAGTTCGAGATCAAAGTAAATATGAATCAACCATTAGCTCTCTACTTCTTCCTTTCATTGTGATAGAACACATGAACATTACTTGAAGCCTCACAAGCAATACTTTCATGTTCAAGCTTATCTAATCAAGGTCCAGACAGACCAGTTCCAACGGAATTCAGAGCCTGCATTGCACCCTAATGCCTATTGCTAAATATCCCAACTGAAGATGGAGTGGAAATTGTCTACGGTGGCCAACTAATTGGAGAAGGTGACTATTTGGCTGGATGCAATACGCTACGCAACAGAGATGGCATGAAACCCAAAGACGCTTCCCCTCAAGAAGAAATGGAGTGTGAAGGAGGTGTTAATATTGTGAATAAAAGGAGCATTGCAAAAGGAATTGCCTGATGATCTGCCCGAAGATATAGATCCCATAGAGAAAGAAGATTCAGGATGCAGGAGTGCGACATCTAACGTAGCAACTGCCCAAAGTTGGAAAAGCTTGCTTAAAGCTCGTTCATTGTTTCGACAAAACTTCGCCACTATTGACATTCACCTGATTGTGATACACATTGATTAGATACTACGACAGGTCCTATAGCAACTTGAGGCTTTTGGAAGACAGCTCGAATTGGGCATAGAGCTGAACTAGTTTGATCTCAATTTCATCCTAAAGAAGTCCATATGAGGAAAAGCATTAGCCAACTTCATCGCTAAATGTACCACTCCCGAAGAGGATGTGTGTGACGATCCCAAAATCCGGGGGGCGGTATTAAGGATAATCATTGGAATATAACACATTAATCATCATAGCAGAGTAAAGATAATAGCAGAAACAATAAATAGAATAATTTTACATGGATATGACAGTGGAACCACATGTAACAACATCAGAATAGCACAGCGTAGGATATAACTTAGTAAATAAAAGGGAAGTGATCAGTCATCATCGCTAGAGGCGGAATACATACATGCAGTGAGACATAATAAGGGTATCAGTCTACATCGCCTAAGGCGGTACATATACATACAATAAGAAGTACTGAAAGTAAAGCAGTCTGCATCGCCAGTGGCAGAATCATAATATAAGTACAATAATGGCGGAAAATGTCAAAGTCGTCTATGTGAAGTCAGCCTCGCCATGAGCCAAAATGCACTCTATGCAACAGTGCAGAACCAAAACAACCTGTTACCTGTGAACTTGGCTGCCCGTGTGAAAATAAGGGCACCCGCGTTTGCAAAGTGAAACAAACAACGAGTCGGTCATGGGGACTGGTATGAGGAATCTATTTAACTGTTTAAACAACAGTAATAAGCAAATCATAGGACCACGCCACTTTCGTGGAACGGGTTTACTCTAGTGATTGCTAGTGCATTTAAAACAAAGTGAATCCTTTTAAAATAATGCAATGCTTTTTAAAAAGAACGAAGCCATTATAAGACTCAGGTCCCATCATACAATGCAACGCAAGCCGGAGGATAGAGTTTTCCCTTATAATGGCCAATTATGCTTGATACGTATAAAGCAAAATCATTTGATATTATTACTAGTGCATATATGTTTCAAAAATTAATAGCATCATAAATATCAATCATAGGCGACATGAGCGTCCCATGCCACTATGTCGCCATAGATAAGTTACAATCGAATCCGTTATCTCGTATTGGGAATTGGATTTCCGTCATGAGTCGAGGCAAGGGGCAAGCTCCTCTCTGCTTCGAGACATTCTAGCAAATGCCTCGGGACTACACACTCTGGGTATCCACTGGATGCTTCAGGGTCGGTCCTCTCTTACGTTTGAGGATTGACAATTCCTGAACACACGTTTCCCATTCCTTACAGACCTATATCGAGGCGCCTCGCATTACAACAACCACAAAGGTGAAAAGTAGATATATATGTCAGGGCTGGTAAGTCACTGACACCACCATAGCTAGAAAGAAACGTCGTGCTCTCCCTGCAGTCTATATCCCGTTTTTAACTCATATGGGGTGTGAGGCTCGCGAATCTACGAAATATACAAAGCTAGGCCACGTACACCGTGCTTTGGTCATCATCCACAAGACTTTGCTTTTCAACAGAAGCCTTGATCACAACATCTTGGCATGCCACATAGGCAGTCCACTCCATACGATTGATTTCCATCGATATATAACCTCTGTGCTCGTACGTCTCAGAGAAGGGCGTTAAGCAAAAGAATAAATTCTCCGCCGCCAAACAGATATATATTTAACAGAGATCAATCAGTATAGAACAAAATCCAATGTCAGACAGACAGTCCATTTACAAGTACGTTCTGGGTTTGAACGAAACCGGAGGCGTCAAATTCCTCGTATATCCGTCCAATCAACACATACATTCAGACGGCTACTACTTCCGTCCCTTCACGGTAGCTACTCCGGTCAGGAACCTCAGCAGCGCCCATCCAACCGATACGAAGATTGTCGGTCTTGAATTGTCTTTGCATTTTCCAATTCGAATCGCTCGAGAAATTATTTGAAATGAGAGTTCGCTCGGCTTTTTCAAATAATTCACGTAATTAGGATTTAAATCGATTCTTTCTATTGTTATATTATTCGACATCCATCTTTCAGTTCTTTAGTGTTATTTTTGTGTCAAGCACATACAACCATCAAATATCAAACAATTCAAGCCCAATAGGTTTATTTACAATCTATGTTGCTTATAAAATATTTTATAACGATTTTTCGCCATTTTTATTTATTTAAAAATGGCCATATTTAATTAAACGACGTTTCAGGTCGTGCTGTGGCACTGGCGCTGTTTTTCCCCTAATTTGTTTTACACATATCGGGAAATCTAACCGTTGGATTTCTACGAAGTCTATATTAGTGGGAAGATATTCCCAAAGCGAACCCAACGGTTCCAGTTTCGTGAAAATCCGACGGTCGGATCTTCCACACTAGTCGTTTGAAGTTACGGTTTCAAAATTCGAACTACAGCATCGTTATACGATTTAATTTAATTATATTTATATTTATATATAAATATAAACGATTCTGGCGCTGTTTTTCTTAAGATTTGAATTAAACATTCCGGACAATCCAACCGTTGGATTTTTACAAGACTGGTGCCGTTGGGAAGATATTTCCAAGGCGAACCCAGCCGTTGCGGTTTCGGGAAAATCCGATGGTCGGATTTCTCGTACTAATCGTTTCAAATTACGATTCCGAAACACGAACTGCACGACTTCGATTCCCTTTAATTATATTTATATATATATATATAAATATAGTTCATTCGATTATTCCAACCATAGTTTATTCTATATTTTCAACTTCGTTTTCACTTAAAATATTTCACTAACGCCTTAATATTTCGAAAAATTTCGCCATAACCTCCTTTGTACGGGGAGGGGTTTGGAAATTTATTGGGCCGTGTTAGGTACCCAATAAATCCTAAAAAGCATTCACATATTTATAGTGATATATTCTGGTGTTTACGGGGGAGCATGTATGGATAATCACTCCAGAGAATAAATTCTCGTCACCCCGTTTCCGTGTGGAAATAAATAGTCCATGTGCCGTATCTAATAACTAGAGCTACGTGATTATTGTCAACTCCAGGCCCTTGTGGGGTTTATATTAATCTGGCAATTTATCGTTATATTTTATATAGTCCATATCAGTTATCAGTTCAACCTGTAGTATATAATCATCGCCATACAAGCCTCTCCCTCGTATGGTAAATCTTCCACCTCGTCACACAAGCTCCAATTTCTTATGTGGAATATGATGAAGTATGCCTATCGTCAAGAAGTATGCCATGTAGTGTAGTTCAAAAATTAATTGTTACTATCCTATGGCGACGTTTATTATTTCCCACAGAATAACCAGCACTCCGCATCCAATGGCATTAACAGGAGTTGATATAAAAATAAAATTGCGCATCCAACTCATCAAGGCTTACCTATTTGTCGGGCACGAAAATAATTTCTTTACTCTACAGATAATCCATTTTTCCTGTTCAACACATGTATATATATCCAGAACAAAGCTAATAATAAAATTTCTAGCAAACTATTATTTATTTCAACACGTGTGTATTTTTATCAAAGCGTATACATGATAAAAGAAATATTTTTATCATCAAAAATATTTATTCAACACGTGAATGTTTTTAACACTTCATATTCACAATAAAAATGTAGTTTTTATTGTCTATTCATTTTATTTTAAAATGCGATAACATTCAACACATGAATTTCAACTCGACGAACGAATTTCAATTCAACACATGAATATTCTATATAGTTTGTATATATATAAAAATGTGATCTTTATCGCTAAAGCTATTTGTTTAAATTCAAATAATATTCAACACATGAATTTCAACTCAATGAATGAATTGCAATTCAACACATGAATATTCGCTATAGTTTGTATATATATAAAAATGTGATTTTCATCGCTAAAGCTATTTGTTTAAATTCAAATAATATTGAATACATGAATTTCAACTCAACGAATGAATTGCAACTCAACACATGAATATTCGTTATAGTTTGTATATATATAAAAATGTGATCTTTATCGCTAAAGCTATTTGTTTAAATTCAAATAATATTCAACAAATGTAATTTATTTCAACGAATGGAAATTATTCTAACACATGTATATTTTAGAAAATTTCGGCAGCATAACGGCAGGGTAGTTAAAACCGGGACCGTCCCTAGTACGGCTCCTCGCTCTACCTTAAAACCTCGCGGTTTTTGACAGTGGGGATCATGCATCTAGTTCGCACGCAGGCGGAATGTTTTATTTTCAACCACAAGAGGGTATTTTTCAACCACAAGGGTATTTTTCAACCACAATATCAACCACAAACAATTATTTCCAACCATTCGTCATACCATAATATCACGTCAATCACAAGCAATAAATATCGTCCATGGTCTGTGGACGAGGGGAGTATATATATATATATATATATATATATATATATATATATATATATTATAATTCACTTGCATTTCATCACAGTTCAAAGCATATATTTTTCATTCAACGCTTGTATAATTTATACATCGCTAATATAACTTATACAACACATGTACATGAGGTATACAATGCGTATATAATTTACACTTCGCTTATATAATTTATACAACGCGATTCCATTCACACAATTCAGTTTATATTCCTCACATTGGTTTCTGCAGTGCTAAAAATCGTAGGAAGATCAGAAAAATCGGCGGCTTCTTCTAGAATGTAGAGAGCCTCCTTGCGGTCACGGTGTATCCTGTTTCATCAAATTTCGTTAAAGAACGAAAAAGATATTATTTTTCAAAGTTATGCAACGCTTTATAGTGTTATTTTCATTTCTGAATAATAAAGGTCGTACCTTTATTTTTGATTCGAAACTAGGTCTGGGATTTTCGTGAAAACGGCGCCACGCGGGGATGAACGGGGATGCTGACGTGGAAGGGGATGTCGAGGGCTTCACGGCGCTGGTGGTTTGAGGGGTTGCGATGGCTGATCGGGGCGGCGGTGGCGCTAGGAAGTCGATGACTACCTAGCTTCGATTCAGGTGGAGGATTTGATGGTGGGGGGCAGTGCTTGGTCGGATGTGGAGAGGAGGCGAAGGCGAGTCAACTGGCGGCGGCGGCGCGGCCTATAGGTGGCGGTGGTGGTCGGAAAATGGAGGAGAAGGTTCGAGCTCCAGGAACCGTCGAAATCGTCTAAGGCGGCTAGGGTTTTTCGATTTTTATTTTTTTTTAAAAGAAAAATTACTATTGGTCGAAGCTTTATAGGAAATTTTAAATAGTATTTTCACAAACGGACTCGAAATCAAACCCAACGACTGTCGCCCCCAGTTAAATACCCCCGTTCCGGACACAATGGGATATGTTTCGTTGGCCAATTCGACTGTTACAGTCAGTTATTTTTAAAATTAAAGTATAAAACATTCAATATTTAATTTGAACGTACATTTCAATTTGCTAGGGCCACAAACTTAATCGAAAAATTCCAGAAAAATAAATCTAGCTTTGTTTTGACGATACGGTCCCAACAAAACCAGTGTCGTCGAATTCTGAGCTCGTTTGAAAAACGGCCATTTTTAGGTCGACCCATTTTAACAGAAATTGACCAATCACATTTTCTTTTGCCCGGCCCACATTCTAGCTTAAAAAATTATGAAATTTGAAACTTAGCAATTATTTGACATCCCAGACCCAAAAAAAGTGGTTTCGTCGAATTCCGAGGTTGTATGCAAAATATCAATTTTTAAGGGCTATATATGTTATATAGCGACCTTTCTGAAAATTCATTTGGCCATAACTTTTTATTCCCACTATGAAACTTCGATTTTTCAGATTTGTTAGAAAGGTATTCATAAACAGATTTAAATATTTTCAGTTTCGCTAAAATCCGTTAAATTTTCCACCCGGTACAGTCAGACAAAGTTTGTATTCAAAATTTCAAACTGCAATACTATACCACATTCTCTATTTTACTGAAATATGCTATTTCAACAATTCAAATTCTTTGGTATTAACCAATTTTAAAATTTTTAAATTGGTTCACATTTTCCGGGTTATTACAATGTGGCAGATGTAGAAGATGCACCTGGAAGACCTAATCAGACGGTGCAAAGAATGATTGACTGTCCGACGCCGATGTCTTATTAATAACCCCTAAAGGACGGTCAATTTACTATGCCATACGGTTGAAATTCTCCGCTACTAAAAACGGCTCCGAAGACGACACCCTGATTATCGAATTGAAACTCACTAAGGAGTTGGGAATGGTGGCATTGAAAATATTTTCTGACTTTCACATTGTTGTTCGCCAGGCTCGAAAGGAATTCCAGACGAAGTAACCACCACTCGCAGCTTACCTAGAACCGGAAGAAGGGTTGTTGGATGTATTAGAACGTTACAACATATCTCATGTCCTACGAGCAGAAGATTAGAAGGCAGATAATTTGACCAAGTTAGAATGGTCCGACAATCTATAAAATGTAGGGATGATCCCCATCAAGACACTATGAAATACAACCATTGATCAGATGGAAGTTGATCCAACGTTGGAGACCGAACACGGAAGAGAGTCATGGTTAACTCCATGATAAACTTCATACAGCACCGAATGCTTCTAACAAGGTGAAGCGAAAAGCATGCAATCATTCTTTATGCCTCGAGATATGACATGCAATACGACATTGCCTATTTTTCTTGGAAGGTTGTCCCGAAACAAACACCAACGAGTGCAATTGCCGAATTCACCGCCCTGAATGATTCGACCAAATCACCAATCAGCCACCCATTAGATGGGAGATGTACATGAATGAAACTTCTGGTGAACGGCGTTCTGAAGTTAGAAAATGAAGACTCATACTTCAACTCTTTTCATCGATTATCTGCCAAGTGACTCACTCCCCTAAGGCTGGGGGCAACTACATATTTGAGCATAAATTGCTCAAGATTACATCATCTAATTCAGATCTGATATATCAAGAATTTTCCTGGCTAATTGACTTAGTCTTGCCTAAAAGTTAGTGAGTTGAAGATCTAGAACGCTTACGCATGAATTCTGGTTGACTGTCGGTGCACCAACCCTTGTCCCCGATATGGGATCGAGGGTATATCAGCAAATTTATGTGATATGATTATCCCACCAGTAGTAATATCCTATTTCCTAGCATGGAAAGTGCAAAAATTACTATAAGCATGAATCCATTGTTCTCATGTTAATTTACAACCTAACACCAATGCAAAGATGTGCTACCATTAGCAATCTAGTCATGACTTCCTGACACTCTATCCTTACCCTCAACACGGGGGCAAAAAGGCAATTTGAAGGAGATGTGACTTCATCACTCGCTTATAGTACCTACCTAACCGCCTTTGCCATCTCAAAACCCGATCAATGTTCTATTTATTCTCGGGATTGCCACTCCACGATGGTTTCGAAAGATATCCTTCATCAGCTAAAAGGTTTTGGCAGCCCTTCACTGGCAGAGCCAGGATAAGGCAGAATTAACCAGAAAAGAGCATGCAATTCCATTTCTTCTCCGAATGATATTCATTCCTTCAACAGGATTATTTTTAACCATGACTCTTATATTTGCATGCTTTATAAATTATTGATGTAATTAACTTAGATGAATTAATATGTGGATGGTGTAGGGTCCCCGGATTTGATACCGATATGTAATTAACTTCGTACATTGACCCTTATGTAAAAGAAAATCTGGCCCGACGATGCACTCGACTTGCGAAAAATGATAAAATTGTCTAGCAACGACCTGTGCATGTAGAATCACGCTCGAGAGCCAACGATTTACCATGACTTTTGGCGAATAAACTAGACCTTTTGATTCGACAAGGTTTAGACAGGTACTTAATCATCTCGAATGCTCCTTCCATAGAACTTGGCCTGACTAGCTCCCAGGGAAGCATTGTAACAATTTGATAAAGCCTCCCCAAGGATAAACGACGTTCCAGAGAGACTTAGCTCAACACATTCAAAGCACATCTCATCTGCGATAAGATGTACTTTGGGGGGGCAAAATGTTAGCCTGCTTTGTGACCAGGCTATCCAAAGCAAAGGACTTGAGTATGAGCATGCAATGCTCATCAATCGTTTGGATGAAGATTGGTTCATGATCGCCCCCCAAGGTCGGATCGCGGACATATATGCTAACCGATTCGGATCGTGATCATGTATGCTAACCGACTCGGATCGTGATCATGTACACTAACCGATTCAGATCGTAACCATGTACGCTAACCGATTCGGATCATGACCATTACCATCACGACCATCACCAGCCCACCAACCCGGCTCATGAACCATGACCACGAACCGCGACCAGGACCTGCTACTACACATTTAGATTTTGACCTATTCTCAAGGCTATGACCGCTCTTACTTTCCCGGATCGGGTGCCATGTGTCCTACCACGACCTGGTCACCAAATGGGCTTTCCTACAGCTATAAATACACCTCCAAAGGGCATTTTCAAAGGACCTTATTGCATCTCAACATCCATGGCAGCCATGGCCAACACTAATCCGTGAACAATCACAATCTTCCTCAATAAAATCAATGAATTCAGAGGGAATTATTCATTGAATTCGAGTGAGAGAGAGGCAATACTCGTTGTAATTGTAATCCATGAATGAAATGAGAAAATATGAAGTGGACGTAGGCTCGTCAACGCCAAACCACTATAAAAATCTCGTTGTCTCGCTTTTTCTATATTTTTCAGTTATTTCTTCATATCCTATGCTCAAAATACGACGATTTGGGTATAAGGATCATTTTTTGGTCTAACAGATATTATGTACTTGACTTTGGTTTACGGTTTTTGAAGATGTAACCAAACATATTTACCTTCTGCTGCAATAAATAAAGTTTCAAATTTCAAAGTACTACTTTATATCTGTCTTGTTGTGATTTTCTGTTCTATATTAACTTAAAATGCTCCATGGGAGTTAATGCATTCCGTTTGCGAGTGACATTAATGGATGTGGGGTGTTACAACTGTTTTGAAGTATTAAGAGAAGTAGAGGTAGTTTAAGCATAGTAGGGGTAGATCGACAAATGTGAAAGATGATGAATCGTTTGGATTGGGTGCTGCAAAAACCAACCCTGCACAGAAGTTAAAAAATAGGGGTAACTGTTGGATTTAAGGGCTATATAGGGAATAAGGGGAAGGATTAAAAAGAAGTACTATTTTGAATTATTAAGAGAATTATGGGTAGTTTAAGTATTGTAGGTGTAGATCGACAAATATGAAAGATGATGAATAATTTATATAGGGTGCTACAAAAACCAACCCTTCACAGTAGTTAAAATGTAGGGGTAATTGTTGGAAGTAAGGGCTATTTAAAGAATTAGGGGTATTATTAAAAATAAGGGTTGTTTTGAAGTATAAAGAGAAGTAGGTGTAGTTTAAGCATAGTAGGGGTAGATCGACAAATATGAATGATGATGAATCATTTGAATTGGGTGCTACAAAATCCAATCCTTCCCATTAGTTAAAAAAATAGGGGTAATTGTCGGAAGGAAGGGTTATTTAGAGAATCAGGGGTAGGATTAAAAAGAAGAGTTGTTTTGAAGTATTTAGAGAAGTAGGGGTAGTTTAGGTATAGTAGGGGTAGATCGACAAATATGAAAGATGACGAATCGTTTGGACTGTCTGCTGTAAAACCCAACCCTTCACAGTTATTAAAAAATAGGGGTAATTGTTGGAAGTAAGGGCTATTTAGAGAATTAGGGGTAGAATTAAAAAGAAGGCATGTTTTGAAGTGTAAAGAGGAGTAGGTGTAGTTTAAGCATAATAGGGGTAGATCGACAAATATGAAAGATGATGAGTCATTTGGATTGGGAGGTGCAAAAACCAACCCTTCACAATAGGTAAAAAATAGGGGTAATTGTTGGAAGTAAGGGATATTTAGAGAATTAAGGGTAGTATTAAAAAGAATAGTTGTTTTGAAGTATTAAGAGAAGTAGGGGTAGTTTAAGCATAGTAGGGGTAGATCGACAAGTAGGAAAGATGATGAATCGTTTGGATTGGGTGCTCTAAAAACCAACCCTTCACAGTAGTAAAAAGGTAGGAGTAATTGTTGGAAGTAGGGGCTATTTAGAGAAAGAGAGGTAGGATTAAAAAGAAGGACTGTTTTAAAGAATTAAGAGAAGTAGGGGAAGTTTAAGCATAGTAGGGGTAGATCGACAAATATGAAAGATTATGAATCGTTTTGATTGGGTGCTGCAAAAACCAACCATACACAGTAGTAAAAAGATAGGCGTAATTTTTTGAAGGGCTATTTAGAGAATTATGGGTAGGATTAAAAAGAAGGGTTGTTTGTATTAAGAGAAGTAGGGGTCGTTTAAGCATAATAGGGGAAGATCAACAAATATGAAATATTATGAATCATTTGGATTGGGGTCTGCAAAAACCAACCCTTCACAGCACTAAAAAGACATGCGTAATTGTTGGAAGTAAGGTCTATTTAGAAAATAGGGGTAGGATTATAAAGAAGGACTGTTTTGAAGTGTTAAGAGAAGTAGGGTTAGTTTAACCATATTAGGGGTAGATCGACAAATATGAAAGATTACGAATCATTTAGATTGGATGCTGCAAAAACCAACCCTTTACAAAAGTAAAAAAAAAATAGGGGTAATTATTGGAAGTAAGGGCTATTCAGAGAATTAGTAGTAGAATTAAAAAGAAGGGTTGTTTCGATGTATTAAGAGAAATAGGGACAGTTTAAGCATATTAGGGGTTGATCGACAAAAATGAAAGATGAAGAATCATTTAGATTGGGTGCTGCAAAAACCAACCCTTCACAGTAGTTTAAAAATAGGGATGATTGTTGGAAGTAAGGGCTATTTAGAGGATTTCGGGTTGGATCAAAAAGAAGGAATGTTTTGAAGTATTAAGAGAAGTAAGGGTAGTTAAAAGAAGAAGGGGTATTTTAAGCATAGTAGGGGTAAATCGAGAAGTACGAAAGATGATGAATCAATTTGATTGGTTGCTGCAAAAAGCAACCCTTCACATTTGCTAAATAATATGTGTAATTGTTGAAAGTAAGCGATATTTAGAGAATTAGGTATAAGATTTACAAGAAGGGTTGTTTTGAAGTATTAAGAGAAGTAGGGGTAGTTTAAGCATAGTAGGTGTAGATCGACCAATATTAAAGATAATAAATCATTTGGATTGTGCGCTGCAAAAACAAACCCTTCACGGTAATTAAAAAATAGGGGTAATTGTTGGAAGTATGGGCTATTTAGAGAATTAGCGGTAGGATTGAAAAGAAGGATTGTTCTGATGTATTAAGAGAAGTTGAAGCAGTTTAAGCAAAGTACGGGTAGATCATCAAATATGAAAGACGATGAATCATTTGGGTTAGGTGTTGCAAAAACCAACCCTTTATAGAAGTTAAAAAATAGGGGTAATTTTTGGATTTACGGGCTATATAGAGAATTAGGGGTAGGATTAAAAAGAAGGATTGTTTTTAATTATTAAGAGAAGTATAGGTAGTTTAAGCATGGTAGGGGTAGATCGACAAGTATGAAAGATGATGAATCGTTAGTTTGGTTGCTACAAAAATCAACCCTTCCAAGTAGTTAAAAAATAGGGGTAATTGTTGGAAGTAAGGGATATTTAGAGAAATAGGGGTAGGAGTAAAAAGAAGGGTTGTTTTGAAGTATAAAGAGAAGTAGGTGCAGTTTAAGCATAGTAGGGGTAGATCGACAAATATGAATGATGATGAATCGTTTGGATTGGGTGCTACAAAAGCCAATCCTTCACATTAGTTAAAAAATAGGGGTAACTTTTGGAAGGATGGGCTATTCAGAGAATAAGGGGTAGGATTAAAAAGAAGAGTTGTTTTGAAGTATTAAGAGAATTAGGGGTAGTTTAGGCATAGTAGGGGTACATCGACAAATATGAAAGATGATGAATCATTTGGATTGGATGCTGCAAAACCCAACCCTTCATAGTAGGTTAAAAATAGGGGTAACTGTTGGAAATAAGGGTTATTTAGAGAATTAGTGGTAGGATTAAAAAGAAGGGTTGTTTCTAAGCACTAAGAGAAGTAGGGGTAGTTTAAGCATAGTAGGGGTAGACTGACAAATATGAAAGATGATGAATCATTTGGATTGGGTGCTGCAAAAACCAACCCTTCACAGTATTTAAAAAATAGGGGTAGTTGTTGGAAGTAAGGGCTATTCAGAGAATTAGAAGTAGGATTAAAAAGAACAGCTATTTTAAATATTAAGAGAATTAGCGGTAGTTTAAGCATAATAGGGTAGATCGACAAAATAAAAGATGATGAATCATTTTGATTGGGTGCTGCAAATACCAACCCTTTACAGTAGTTAAAAAATAGGGTTAATTGTTTGAAGTAATGGTTATTTAGAGAATTAGGGGTAGGATTAAACAAAAGGGCTGCAAATACCAACCCTTCACAGTAAAATAGGGGTAATTGTTGGAAGTAAGGGCTATATAGAGAATTAGGGATAGGATTAAGAAGAAGGGCTGTTTTAAAGTATTAAGAGAAGTAGGAGTAGTTTAAGCATAGTAGGAGTAGATCGACAAATATTAAAGTTGATAAATCATTTGGATTGTACGCTGCAAAAACCAACCCTTCATGGTAATTAAAAAATAGAGGTAATTGTTGGAAGTATGGGCTATGTAGAGAATTAGGTGTAGGATTAAAAAGAAGGATTGTTTTGAAGTATTAAGAGAAGCAGCGGTAGTTTAAGCATGGTAGCGGTAGATCGACAAATATGAAAGATGATGAATCATTTAGATTGGGTGCTGCAAAAACTAACCCTTCACAGTAGTTAGAAAATAGGGTTAATTGTTGGAAGTAAGGGCTATTTAAAGAATTAGGGGTAGGATTAAAAAGAATAGCTGTTTTGAAGTAAGGGCTATTTAGAGAAGTAGGGGTAGGATTAAAAAGATGGACTGTTTTGATGTATTAAAGGAAGTAGGGGTAGATCGACATATTTGAAAGATGATGAATCATTCGGATTGGGTGCTGCAAAAACCAACCCTTCACAGTAGTTAAAAAATAGGGGTTAATGTTGGAAGTAAGGGCTTTTTAGCGAATTCGGGGTATTATTAAAAAGAAGGGATGTATTGAAGTATAAAGAGAAGTAGGTGCAGTTTAAGCAAAGTATGGGTGGATCAACAAATATGAATGACGATGAATCGTTTCAATTTGGTGCTTCAAAAACCATTCCTTCACATTAGTTAAAAAATAGGGGTAATTGTTGGAAGAAAGGGCTATTTAGAGAATTAGGGGTAGGATTAAAAAGAATAATTTTTACAAAGTACTAAGTGAAGTAGGGGTAGTTTAATCATAGTAGGGGTAGATCAACAAATATGAAAGATGATGAGTCATTTGAATTGGGTGATGCAAAAATCAACCCTTCACAGTAGTTAAAAAAAAGGGTTAAATGTTGGAAGTAAAGGATATTTAGAGAACTAGGGGTAGGATTAAGAAGAATAGCTGTTTCGAAGTATTAAGGGAAGTAGGGGTAGTTTAAGCATAGTAGGGGTAGATCGACAAATATGAAAGATGATGAATCGTTTGGATTGGGTGCTGCAAAAACCAACACTTCACAGTACTAAAAAGATAAGCGTAATTATTGGAAGTAAGGGCTATTTAGAGAATTAGGGGTAGGATTAAAATGAGGGATTGTTTTGATGTATTAAGAGAAGTAGGGTAGATCAACAAATATGAAAGATTGTGAATCGTTTGGATTGATTGCTGCAAAAATGAACCCTTCACATTAGTAAAAAGATAGGCGTAATTGTTGGTAGTAAGGGCTATTTAGAGAATTAGGGGTAGGATTAAAAAGTTGGGGTGTTTTGATGTATTAAGAAAAGTAGGGGTAGTTTAAGCATAGTAGGGGGAAAAACAAACTATAAAAGAGAATGAATCGTTTGGATTGGGTGATGCAAAAACCAACCCTTCACCAAAGATAAAAAATTGAGGTAATTGTTGGAAGCAAGGGCTATTTAGAGATCTAGGGGCCGGATTAAAAAGAATAATTGTTTTGATGTAATTATAGAAGTAGGGGTAGATCGATAAAATATGAAAGATGATGAATCGTTTCGATTGGTCGCTGCAAAAACCAACCCTTCACAGTAGTTAAAAAATAGGGGTAATTGTTGGAAGTAATGGCTATTTAGATAATTAGGGGTAGGATTAAACAAAAGGGCTGTTTTGAAGTACTAAGAGAAGTAGTAGTTAAAGCATAGTAGGGGTAGGTCGACAAATATGAAAAATTATGAATCGTTTGAATTGGGTGCTATAAAAGCCAACCCTTCACAGTAGTAAAAAGATAGGAGTAATTGTTGGAAGTAACGGCTATTTAGAGAATTAGGGGTAGGATTAAAAAGAAGGACTATTTTGATGTATCAATAGAAGTGTGGGTAGTTTTAAGCATAGCAGGGGTAGATCGACAAATATGAAAGATTATGTATCGTTTGGATTGGCTGCTGCAAAAACCAACCCTTCACAGTAGTAAAAAGATAGGCATAATTTTTGGAAGTAAAGGCTATTTAGAGAATTAGGGGTAGGATTAAAAAGAAGGACTGTTTTTATGTATTAAGAGGAGTAGGGGTAGATCGACAAATATGAAAGATTATGAATCGTTTGGATTGTTTGCTGCAAAAACCAACCCTTCACAGTAGTAAAAAGATAGGCGTAATTGTTGCTAGTCAGGGATATTTAGAGAATTAGGGGAAGGATTAAAAAGAAGGGTTGTTTTGATGTGTTAAGAGAAGTAATGGTAGTTTAAGCATAGTAGGGGTAGATCAACAAATATGAAAGATGATGAATCGTTTGGATTAGGTGCTGCCAAAACCAGCCCTTTAAAGTAGTTAAAAAATAGGGGTAATTGTTGGAAGTAATGGCTATTTAGATAATTAGGGGTAGGATTAAACATAAGGGTTGTTTGGAAGTATTAAGAGAAGTAGGAGTAGTTTAAGCATAGTTGGGGTAGGTCGACAAATATGAAAAATTATGAATCGTTTGGATTAGGTGCTGCAAAAACCAACCCTTCACAGTAGTAAAAAGATTGGCGTAATTGTTGGAAGTAAAGGCTATTTAAAGAATTAGGGGTAGGATTAAAAAGAAGGACTATTTTGAAGTATCAATAGAAGTGGGGGTAGTTTTAAGCTTAGTAGGGGTAGATCGACAAATATGAAAGATTATGTATCGTTTGGATTGGCTGCTGCAAAAACCAACCCTTCACAGTTGTAATAAGATAGGCGTAATTTTTGGAAGTAAGGGCTATTTAGAGAATTAGGGGTAGGATTAAAAAGAAGGACTGTTTTTATGCATTAAGAGGAGTAGGGGTAGATCGACAAATATGAAAGATTATGAATCGTTTGGATTGTTTGCTGCAAAAACCAACCCTTCACAGTAGTAAAAAGATAGGCGTAATTGTTGCTAGTAAGGGCTATTTAGAGAATTAGGGGAAGGATTAAAAATAAGGGTTGTTTTGATGTATTAAGAGAAGTAGTGGTAGTTTAAGCATAGTAGGGGTAGATCAACAAATATGAAAGATGATGAATCGTTTTGATTGGGTGCTGCCAAAACCAACCCTTTAAAGTAGTTAAAAAATAGGGGTAATTGTTGGAAGTAATGGCTATTTAGATAATTAGGGGTAGGATTAAACAGAAGAGCTATTTTGAAGTATTAAGAGAAGTAGTAGTAGTTTAAGCATAGTTGGGTTAGATCGACAAATATGAAAGATTATGAATCGTTTAGATTGGATCGACAAATATGAAAGATGATGAATCATTTGGATTGGGTGCTGCAAAATCCAACCCATCACAAAAGTTAAAAAATAGGGGAAATTGTTGGAAGTAAGGGCTATTTAGGGGATTAGGGGTAGGATTAAAAAGATTAGTGGTTTTGATGTATTATGATCTGAGATGAACAGGGGCTCGATGGCGATGTTGGTGCGCTTCCCCTACCTGGAGCGCCAAAGTGTTGACGTCAAAAGTTGGTTACTGGTGACGTTCAACCCCCAATCGTGCGATCAACACACGAGTAAAGATTAAAAAAATAAAATAAAAGTAAAAAAGAACGGGGAGCACACACAGAATTTTTATAGTGGTTCGGCAAAGACAATGCCTACATCCACTTTATATATTATTTCTCTTTTGTAATTACAAATACAATGCTTTTTTGTCAAGAGAAGAGAAAGAAAATGACTATTTTCCTTTCTTCTTCTTGAGAGAGATTGAGGGAAGCAAACTCCATAGGGTTGCAATGAAGTTTTTTGAGAAGTCCGGAAAAGAGTTCCAGAGTCAGGAGTTGTTTCCAAAGGTTCGTCCATTTCCTCTTTAAGCAGAGAGGTATTTATAGGTGGGGAATGCAGCTTGGGCTACTACGATAAGGTCCGTCCATTCCGGGAAAGCCTGGACACGTGGAATCCATCTGTTGGCCTGAGGAGCGGCTAGAAGACTAATTCCAATATTCATAAATAGTATCCTCGAAAGTTCTGGCTGACGTGGCATCCACGGAGAGGTTAATCAAAAGTATAGCTTTGTCCACATATGGTTTGACCGCCTTTGCTGCCTTGAAAGTCGGGATATTTGGAAGAGTGGCTCCGTAGAAGACTTCCATGCTGGCCCAAGATAATCGGTCCACGCGCTCTATTTGGGAACGAGATACTCGGTCGACTAGGAGAGCTATTCTTATGGAACGAGTAGCCAATCTGACTTGGCTGGACTTGGGCCGACATGTGACTGCTTTGGACTCTGTTTCTGTTCGGCTTCCTGAAGCGCGGCTTATATATGTTTGCGCGTTTGAGCTTTGGTCTGGCTCGTTGAGACTCTTGCCAAAAAAGAGGGTTAACAACGTGTAAAACCCTACGTCCATTAATTTCACTCTCAAAGGGAATGCATTAACTTTCTTGGAGTGTTATTATTGTATAGAACAGAATATAACAAGACATATACATATATTGGTACTTGAAAAATTTAAAACAACTCTTATTGCAGTGGAGAAATAGTTTGATTACAACAACATCATAAACCAACAATAAAACCAAGTACACTTAATATCCATCTTGACAATTTGTTTTCTGAGTACATAAAGTAAAAACCATAACCCCAACGTAAGTAGTCATAAAAGAAATGAGTCGAACTTTACTTTCAGCAATCCAAGCACTTCCAAAAGAGAGAGAAAAAGATCCAAGTCAAACTCCACTAGCACTAGTCCCACCCTGAGAACCTCGGGGGTGGGAGGGAAGGAAAAAAGAGGCAAAAACAAAGGGGGTCAGACATAAAGTATGGTGAGTCCAATAACTTAAACAATATAATTATTGAAGTAATTAGGATAAGGCATAAACTGGTAAAACAAGGAATAACTGTGAAACAAGTGGGCATGACAAAGCAAATAAGAGAAGTAAACTGGCATTAGTCGCGCTCCTAATCACTGTAGGATAATTACTATACTGCACCATTACTAGTCACCCAAAAAGTTGATCCCGCCTACAGAACATAATAATCATAATGGTAGTTTCGTGTACCCCTAGCTGTCTTCAAAGGTGCCGCCTGCCCCTACCTTCACTAGTTGTACCGACTACCCCCGTGCGATCGGATCCCTAACTCGTAGATACCCGTGTTGGTCCCACAGTAGGGTGTATCACTCCCCAAAGCGGCAACCGGATACCACTAAAGATGCATGATTTATATCTACACGATGCAACAACGTCTTATCTACCAGCCCAGGCCAACGCACGCATATGACTCCGTTGGACTTGTGTTGCCACCGCTAACCCATTTTGACCTCTTACAATCAAACCCAGTAAGCGTGTCCCGTCCTCGATCTATCTCGAGCTCACAAAGATAATAAATGGATTACTGGTTTGAATATGGTCCCCATACTTGACACAAGCCTTCCACCTACGCTTGGTCCCCACGAGAATTTCCCACTTAACCCTTTCTTATTCATGTCTTCTTACATGTTCTAATTTAGTTAAGTTTTTCTATTCGTATTTCACATGCCACCAATGTCACCCACTTAACCCCATGTCCCACTACATGTTTATCTTGGTTAAGTGTTACTTAATTCATTATAACCGTAACCTTGTAAGACCTCCCACATTAGACTACCATTCGCGGTTGCTGGATTTGCCGGGCGGGTCCGGGCAGTCTTATACCGCAAATGAGCCTGACCTCATGTCTTTACAATTGTTACGTATTTAATTTATGCCTTTGACCTCTCACATTAGACTACCGTTTGTGGTTGCCGGATTTGCCGGGCGGGTCCGGGCAGTCTTATGCCACAAACGAGTCTAACCTCGTGTCTTAGGCATTCATTATTACACATAATTATTTCACCCCAATATGAATTAACTATCCCTATTCAAATTTCCAAATTAAACTATGTCCATAATTCTCACCTAAATTATGTCCATAGTTTCAAGTATATAAATTATACCAATTAATGTCTCAATTTAATTATATACCTTTAAAGAAATTTTATGCCAATTCACAAAAGGTATATTTAATATTTTCCCAATGTCCCTACTCCATTCGTACGTGTAATATGAAATATGTTAGACTCGCAAATAGTCTAACACATAAAAAGGAAAAGAAACATCACAACTTGCATAACACATAAAATAGATCTAACTTGCGAATGAGAATTATAACACAAGTTTACATAGCCAATAACTTGCATAAGCAATGGACATATAGAACATAATTTTTCATAAACTATGTACTGCCATGGATCTAAATATAGATCTAAACATGAAATTGTGAACTTGCATATATGAATATGGGTTTCACCTAAACTTGCATATGTGAATATGGTTTTTCACCTAAACTTGCATATGTGAATATGGTTTTCACCTAAACTTCCATATGAATTTAAACTTGCAAACTATGCTTTACATATGAACTCACATATATACATATATGCCTGATTCACATATAAACTTGTGAATAACTCGCATACAGACTTGCATATGATTCACATACAAACTAGCATATAATTTACATCCCAACATGCATACAAACTGATGTCATAACATGAATCAAGTTAAACATATGTGATTGGACATATGAAATAGATCTACAAACATAAGTTAACAAAACTGTTATATGTTCATAAATCGACGATAAAAAATTAAGCAACGTCACATGATTCAACAGGCATGGTCTCATAATCCAAACTATAACTCATCATAATTAATTTATTAATTATTTTATGATAAAAATTGTACACACAAAGAGGATTAGAGAAGAGAATAATTCATTCGTCGTTTGTCGTTTGAATTAGAATCTTGACTTACAATTCCTAATCTTTAAGAAGAAGTTGCAATTCCTAAGCTTTAAGAAGGAGAACTAAACCAGCAGCAGCATGGAGTCCAAGAGATTAATTTAGTTTAGCTTTAGAGCTTGAGTCTATGCATGCTTATATAGAAGTTTAGATCAATATAAGCCGTTAGACTATCATGGGAGCAATCAGAACCATTCAGACCGGCCACCTAAGCCCTAGTGACTCAGCCACAAGTCAGAAGTCATCACAATGTAGATCTGCCCGAGGGGGTAGGTCGACCCCCAGGACGACCCCTAGGTCGACCCCCAGGTCGACCTGTATAGGGGGGGTGACCCCCTGGTCGACCTGGCCTGGGGCTGGAAATTTCCAGCCCAGCCCGCTTCTGTGTTTCAATTTGAATTTTGAATTTTGAATTTTTAATTCGAGTTGTTTTAATTTATTTAAATTTCTAAAACTTCTGAAGGCTATAACTTCCTCATGCGAAGTCCGATTTACGAAAACTTGGACTCTATTCCAGGCAGAATTCTAAGACGAACACAATTACTTAACCCATTTAACTTAATTCCTCTCTTAAAAATTAAGTTTTCTTAATTTTGTTAATTTTAATATTTAAAATTACGGGGTGTTACAATAAATGCCTAAGACACGAGGTCAGACTCATTTGTGTTATAAGAATGCCCGAACTCGCCCGGTAAATCCTAGCAACCACAAATTATGGTCTAATGTGAGGGGTCAAAGGCATAAATTAAATTCGTAATAATTGACTAAGACACGAGGTTAAACTTGTTTGTGGTATAAGACTGCTCGGACCCGCCCAACATATCCAGCAACCGCAAACGGTAATCTAGTGTGAGAGGTCGTAGTCATAACTAAAAAATGCTTAGACACGAGGTTAAGTCTGGCTTGTCGTGGAAGTCTGCCTGGAACCGCCCGACATATCCAGCGGCCACAAGCAATCGACTTAATGTGAGAGGTCTATGCACTAATAATTAATTAATGCTGATCAAACACGAATATGAATGACAAACAGAAGTTTGGTTGAGTTGAGTAATTCTCGGAGTACCAATCTGATGTTGATTTCGGTATTCGGGGTTGATACTTAGGAAGTTATTCTCTTAACCAATGTATTTGTGAATTAAGATGTATTAATCATAAATTAAGTAAAACATGTTATATATATGTGTGTGTGTGTATATATATATATATATATATATATATATATATATATGGCATGTACAACATGATAAGTGGATAGGGTTAAGACCAACTTAACCAATAATTTGATAAGTGGATAGGGTTAAGACCAACTTAACAAATAATCTGATAAGTAGGTAGGGTTAAGACTAGCTTAACCAATAATATATAAGTGGATAGGGTTAAGACCAGCTTAACAAATAATCTAATAAGTAGGTAGGGTTAAGACCAGCTTAACCAATAATATATATCAATTTGATAAGTGGGCAGGGTTAAGACCAGCTTAAACAATAATATATCAGTGGATAGGGTTAAGACAAACTTAACCAATAATACATATTTATTTGATAAGTGGATAGCGTTAAGACCAACTTAGCCAATAATATATAAGTGGATACGGTTAGGACCAACTTAACCAATAATATATAAGTGGATATGGTTAAGACTAGGTTAACCAATAATATATATATATATTGATCTGATAAACGGATAGGGTTAAGACAATCTTAACCAATAAAACATGTTGCTTTGATAAGTGGGTAACATGGGTGACATGTGGGATATACTTATGAACACTTAACCAAGTTGAAACATGTAAGAAGACATGAATAAGAGGGGGTTAAGTGGGAAATCCTAGTGGGGACCAAGCATAGGCGGAAAGCTTGTGTCAAGTGTGGGGACCCTTTTCAATCATTAAACCATTTAGTATCTAAGTGAGCTCGATCTAGATCGAGCACGGGACACGCTTACTGGGCTCGATTGTAAGAGGTCATAACGGGCTAGCGGTGGCAAGCAAATCCAAAGGGGTCATGTGCGTGTGTGGGCCTGGGCTGGTAGGTAAGACGTTTATGCATCATGTAGGTATAAGCCGTGTATCTGTAGTGGTATCGGTCTGCCACTTTGGGGAGTGATACACCCCACTGTGGGACGAGCACGGGTATACACGAGTTAGGGAGCCGATCGAATGGGGAAGTTAGTGGGTACGACTAGCGGAGATAGGAGCAGGCAGCACCTATGAAGACAGCTAGGAGTACAACTACCATATTATGAATAAATGTTGTAATTTGAATGGGGAGGGTAGTGGTTATAACTAGTGAAGATAGGAGGAGGCGACACCTATGAAGACAGCTAGGGGTACAACAAACTACCATTATTATTATTTTGTTCAGTAGGTGGGATCAACTTTTAGGGTGACTAGTATTGGTGTAGTATAGTAATTATCCTATAGTGATTATGAACGCAATTAACATTATCTTATTCCTCTTGTTGGTTTTGTCATGTCCATTTGTTTCACGGTCATTACTTGTTTTACCAGTTTATGCCTTATCCTAATTACTTTAATAATTATAATGTTAAAGTTATTAGACTCTCCAGACTTTATGTCTGACCCCCTTTGTTTTCACCGCTTTTCTTACATTCCCCCCCTAGGTTCTCAGGCTGGGACTAGTGCTAGTGGGGCTTGATCTCTCTCTCTTTTGGAAGTGCTTGGATTGTTGGAAGTAAAGTTCAGCTTATCTCTTTTATGGCTACTTATGTTGGGGTTATGCTTTTTACTTTATGTACTCAGAAAACAATTTGTCAAGATGGATATTAAGTGTACTTGGTTTGATTGTTGGTTTTTGATGTTGTTGTAACCAAACTATTTCTCCGCTGTAAATAAAAGTTGTTTTAAAATTTTCATGTACCAATATATGTATCTGTCTTGTTATATTCCGTTTTATACACCAATAATACTTCATGAATGTTAATGCACTCCCCTTGAGAGTGACATTAATGGACGTGGGGTGTTACAGCTGTTTTGAAGAATCAAGATAATTTGGGGTAGTTTAAGTATAGTAGGGGTAGATCGACAAATACGAAAGATGATGAATCTTTTGGATTAGGTGCTGCAAAAACCAATCCTTCAAAGTAGTACAAAGATAGGGGTAATTGTTGGAAGTAAGGGCTGTCTATAGAATTAGGGGAAGGATTAAAAGAAAGACTGTTTTTAAGTATTAAGAGAAGTAGGGGTATATTAAACATAATAAGGGACGATCGAAAAATATGAAAGACGATGAATCATTTCAGTTGGGTGCTACAAAAACCAACCCTTCACAGTAGTTAGAAAATAGGGGTAATTGTCGGAAGTACTGGCTATTTAGAGAATTAGGGGTACGATTAAAAAGTAGGGTAGTTTTGAAGTATTAAGAGATGTAGGTGTAGTTTAAGCATAGTAGGGGTAGATCGACAAATATAAAAGATGATGAATCATTTGGATTGGGTGCTTCAAAAACCAACCCTTCACAGTAGTAAAAAGATAAAGGTAATTGTTGGAAATAAGGGCTATTTAGAGAATAAGGCGTAGGATTTAAAAGAAAGACTGTTTTGAAATATTAAGAGAAGTAGGGGTAGTTTAAGCATAGTAGGGGTAGATCGACAAATATGAAAGATGATGAATCGTTTGGATTGGTTGCTGTAAAAACCAACCCCTCACATCAGTTAAAAAAGAGGGTTAATTGTTGGAAGTAAGGGCTATTTAGAGAATTAGGGGTACGATTAAAAAGAAGTGCTGTTTTGAAGTATTAAGAGAAGTACGGGTAGTTTAAGCATAGGCGGGGTATATCGACAAATATGAAAGATGATGAATCATTTGGATTGGGAGCTGCAAAAACCAACCATTCACAATAGTAAAAAGATAGGGGTAATTGTTGGAAGTAAAGGCTATTTAGAGAATTAGGGGTAGGATTTAAAAGAAGGACTGTTTTGAAGTATTAAGAGAAGTAGGGGTAGTTTAAGCATTGTTGGGGTAAACCGACAAATATGAAAGATGATGAACCATTTGGATTGGGTGCTGCAAAAACCAACCCTTCATATAAACTAAAATATAATGGTAATTGTTGGAAGTAAGGGCTATTTAGAGAATTAGGGGTAGGATTAAAAAGAAGGGTGGTCTTGAAGTATTATGACAAGTAAGGGTAGTTTAAGCATATTAGGGGTAGATCGACAAATATGAAAGATGATGAATTGTTTGGTTTGGGTGCTACAAAAACCAACCCTTCATAGTAGTAAAAAAATAAGGGTAGTTGTCGTACATAATGGCTAATTAGTTAGTTAGGGGTACGATTAAAAAGAAGGGTTGTTTTAAAGTTTTAAGAGAAGTAGGGGTAGTTTAAGCATAGTAGGGGTAGATCGACAAATACAAAAGATGATGAATCTTTTTTACTAGGTGCTGCAAAATCCAATCCTTCACAGTATTACAAAGATACGGGTAATTGTTGGAAGTAAGGGTTATCTACAGAATTAGGGGTAGGAATAAAAGAAAGACTGTTTTTAAGTACTAAGAGAAGTAGGTGTTGATTAAGCATAGTAGGGGTTGATTGACAAATATGAAAGATGATGAATCATTTGGATTGGGTGCTACAAAAACCAACCCTTCACAAAAGATAAAAAATAGGGGTAATTGTAGGAAGTAAGGGATAATTAGAGAATTAGGGGCAGGATTAAAAAGAAGGGTTGTTTTGAAGTATTAATAGAAGTAGGGGTAGTTTAATCATAGTAGGGGTAGATCGACAAATATGAAAGATTATGAATCGCTTGGATTGGGTGCTGCAAAAACCAATCCTTCACAATAGTTAAATATAGGGGTAATTGTTGAAAAGAAGGGCTATTTAGAGAATCAGGGGTAGGATTAAAAAGAAGGGTTGTTTTGAAGTACTAAGAGAAGTAGGGATAAATTAAGCATAGTAGGGGTAGATTGACAAGTATAAAAGATGATGAATCGTTTGGATTTGGTGCTACAAAAACCAACCCTTCAAAGTAGTAAGAAGATAGGGGAAATTGTTGGAAGTAAGGGTTGTTTATAGAATTATGGATAGGATTAAAAAGAATAACTGTTTTGAAGTATTAAGATAAGTACGGGTAGTTTAAGCATAGGTGGGGTATATCGACAAATATGAAAGATGATGAATCATTTGGATTGGGTGCTGTAAAAACCAACCATTCACAGTAGTAAAAAGATAGGGGTAACTGTTGGAAGTAAAGGCTATTTAGAGAATTAGGGGTAGGATTTAAAAGAAGGACTGTTTTGAAGTATTAAGAGAAGTAGGGGTAGTTTAAGCATTGTTGGGGTAAACCGACAAATATGAAAGATGATGAACCATTTGGATTGGGTGCTGCAAAAACCAACCCTTCATAGAAATTAAAATATAGGGGTAATTGTTGGAAGTAAGGGCTATTTAGAGAATTAGGGATAGGATTAAAAAGAAGGGTGGTCTTGAAGTATTAAGACAAGTAAGGGTAGTTTAAGCATAGGAGGGGTGGATCGACAAATATGAAAGACGATGAAACATTTGGATTGGGTGCTGCAAAAATCAACCCTTAACAGTAGTAAAAAGATAGGGGTAATTGGTCGAAGTAAGGGATATTTAGAGAATTAGGGATACGACTAAAAAGAAGAGCTATTTTGAAGTATTAAGAGAAGTAGGGGTAGTTTAAGCGTAGGAGGGTAATTGTTGGAAGTAAAAACCAAACCCTACTATGCTTAAACTACCCCAACTTTTCTTAGTACTTCAAAACAACCCTTCTTTTTAATCATATCCCTAATTCTCTAAATATCCCTTACTTCCAACAATAACCCCAGCCTTTTAACTACTGTGAAGTGTTGATTTTTTTAGCACCCAATCCAAATGATTCATCATCTTTCATATTTGTCGATCTACCCCTACTATGCTTTAACTACCCCGACTTCTCTTAATACTTCAAAAAATTCCTTTTTTTTTAATCAACCACTAATTCTCTAAATAGCCCTTACTTCCAATAATTACCTTGCAGCACCCAATCCAAACGATTCATCATCTTTCATATTTTTCGATCTAACCCTACTTTGCTTAAACTACACCTACTTCTCTTAATACTTCAAATCAATGAGGAAGTTGTATGTTATCTCTTTTCTAGAAACACATGTATTGTAACACCCCACCTCCGCTAGGGTCACTCACAAAGGGAATGCACTAGTTTTGGAGGGGTATTATCGAGATAACATCACATAATTATCACAAGACAGAACATCAATAAAAAAAAATTAAGTAAACAACGGAAGAATTTATGAGCAAAACAGAACTTCATTTTATTCCAAAATAAACCATGTCTCTTACAAACATTTCAAATAACTTCATTACAACTGTCTTGTAATAATAGCCAAAGAAGCAATAACTTAAAAACAGAAAAACAGCTTATTACCCAAGTGCAATAAAAAGAAGCAGCCATAGCAAACCGTACATGCTGAGCCAAAGCAAGTGATATCCAAGCTAAGAGCTAGTGTTTCCTCCCCGAGAACCTGGGGGGGGGGGGGGGGGGAGGGGGGAAACGAAAGAAAAAGAGGCGAAAGGAAAAGGGTCAGTCATAAAGACTGAGTAAGTCCTAGTGACTTTCAGTGTAAAAACGGTTAAAACAACCTGTCATGTATGAACTGGAACTAAACTTAAGAATGGTGTCAAGGTGAACAAGATAGACTAAGGTGATCAGGATAAGTCAAGACAAGTCAAGTAAAGCATCACATGTTCGAGATTCGTTGCATCGACTGTACTAGTATACTAAGCCTGTATCACAAGTTAATCACGAAATAAATCCCACGGCCCAATATCATGAAATGACCCTGAAACGGGGTCTGACCCAAGTACGAGGTCCTACGGAGCGATTATCTAGTCGATCGGCTCCCTACAAGTTCTAGCTCGTCAAGTGTCCGTGTCATACGGCTAATCACGAATGTAGTCACCTGTGCTGGGTCCACCTTCAGGTGCATCAGCCCTAGGGTGTCAACCCCTGACACGATTCAAGATGCCCAGATAAATCTACGGATACCCAGTGTCTACCTCGGAATACGTGCACGACCGTAGCCCACTGAACCTACACTGGCGTACCCCACTGCCGTCGTTCACCTCTTACAATCAGCCCAGCAATCGTGCCCCACCCGGCCTAGCCCCAGGGTACCTTGATAGATCTAGAGCGTTACTGCTGAAAAGGGTCGTGTCTAGGGTTTCGCCTAACAGATTAGGTCATGTAATTCATGACCTAACCCGCCTAACCGATTAAGTCATGTAAGTGACTTAATCCTTTTCCAGTCTAGTCATGTCAAGATGGTTAAGTATGTCATTTAAATTCGTGACTTAACCCGCCTACGTGTCACGTTAAGTTGGCTAAGTGTTGTCGTTTCAAGTTCATGACTTAGCCCTACAAATCGTGTTCAAGTTGGTTAAGTTGTCTTTTCATGTTCATGACTAAACCCTAATTGGCATTAATTGATTTGTTAATGCACCGAACCACTCACATTGGATCCTATTCTTCGTAGCCACTGTATTTGCCGGGCGGTTCCAGGCAGGTTTACGCTACGAACTCAACCCAACCTCGGGTTTCAAGTGAGATATGACCAACTACCCACATTGGATTCTATTGTTTGTAGCAACTGGATTTGCCGGGCGGTTCTGGGCAGATTTACACTACAAACTCAACCCAACCTCGAGTTGCCACTTTCTTGTTTTCTAAAGTCATGCCCATGTTCTTATCAAATTCGTGCTACTTTCATAGCATGTTCATATAAATTTTATGTCCAACTAAGGCATGTTTTAAGTCAAGTTATGGCATGTTCAAGTCAAGTTTTTGTGCCATATTTCATATTCTACTTATGCCAAATTTCACGGTTTATGATTATAATCAATTCAAGTTTTGCCTATTCTACACAATCGTATCCCCAACGTATATAAACGTACTTCGTTCGCAAGCATAAACAATTCAAGAGATAAAGGGGAATAACACCAAACATGTGATAGGCATATGTGACAATTCCAACATCACTTGCATAATAAACAGGCTATAACATATCACATGGTTTCAATACTAACATGATGATAACTTGGCATAATAATGGTTCCAACTTGGTTTAACATGATGATTTCAACTTTACATCATAGGCATAATAATCCTTGCGGGCATAATAATCATTTTATTACAAACATGAAACATTAAAGGCATGGTAATTCTAATAGGCATAGTGGATTCCAATTTAGCATTTTTAACATAATGATTCTCATCTAGCATTATAAACATAATGATTCCAACTTTTCATTATAACCTAGCAATTCCCAATTTGTTCTTAACATGATAGGTATATTAACATCACATGCATAGTTTCATTAATATCATAGACATGGTTTAATTAGCATCATAGGCATGGTTTAATCAACATGAGGATTTCAATGAACATAATGATTCCATGGACATGTATTTGTTCAACTTGCAATAAAATTAAGCCCAAGTGATTCATAACAACATCAACATCATGATAAGATTAACTTGCAACATTAACATAGCAATATTCCCAAATTTGGATTCAAAGTTAAACAATACAAACATGGATTAATAATAGTTACTAAATCCGATTTCAATTCATAGCATGTCCATGTTATTTCAGCGTTTTTGCCTAAAAAGTGACGTAGAACTTACAATATGAAGCAAGCAATCCAAATCAAAACTTTAAATCAAATAGCCCCAAATCTGTTGTCTAAAGCGTCGAAGTTGTTGTACCTTCTAGTTGTAGCCTTCAAGAATCGTCCTTCGTCTTCTTTAATTTTGTTCCTTGTATTTTTAATTTAGAGTTCTAGGTTTAATGGCGGCTGCATGAGGCTAAAATGAAATAGTATGATTTAAGCTAGGTCTTAGGGTCTTTTTATAGTTGTAGGCAATTGATTTCAGCCTTTAGATTAACCATAGAATAGGTTTGAGCCATCTAAAATCGTCACAAACCCCCAAAACAAGACCCAGGAGCCAAAACAGGTGCACCAGGCCGACCTGGCCGACCAGGGAGGTCGACCCCCAGGTCGACACCCAGGTCGACTCCCCAGTCTACCTGGAGAGGGAGGGGGAGGGGGAGGTCGACCCCAGGTCGACTCTAGTGTCGACCTGGTTGGGGGGGGGGGGAGGTCGACACTAGTGTCGACCCCCCTATCGACCTGTCTGGGCGGGATTTTTCCTGCCTACCCTGAATTCTGAAAATTTGAATCTGTTTTTAAATTTGAATTTTTCGTGAAACTTTGCGAGTCCATATCTTGATCATACGGACCCCGATTTACGAAATTTCGGACTCTATTTCGCGTATTTTTCCGAGACGAACGCAATGGGGCATCCTGTTTTCCCAGATTCAGATTTTAACATTTAATTCTGCCCTGTTTTAAGTTATAACGTGTTGTTTAAAATACAGGTTGTTACATTCTCCCCTCCTTAAAAGATTTCGTCCCCGAAATCTTCAAGTTAGGAAGAACGTATCCTACCATCCATCATCCATCTACTCAAAGCATCATCCACAGGCAGTCATTGTCCTTAAAAGATTTCTAATGTTGTATGAACATAAGCATAAATTGTGTGTATATGTTCCTTATCTAATGCAAATGATCCGGCATGATTGATCTTCTCAAATGCAAAATATGTTTAGTGAAATGAATCCAATATGTATGCAAAAAATTTCCTATTGTAATTCATAATTTCTATATGAGTGCTCAAACATTCAATCATATGCAACAACCAAATGATAGCACAACCAAGTTTCCAAAATAAACACTCATGCATATGCAAGTATGAAACTGTGACTGAGCCGATCTAGTGCCTAATGTGTATTCATGCATCCACGAGCAACCACTTGTGACCGCTTGCAACCATTTCGCAATCATAACATGTTTCAATTACATGTTTACATCCAAAAAGATTCTAACTATGGTTCTCAAGATAGGATCGAGGAGATAACAAGATAAAACAAAGCATCTAGAAAAAGAAGTTAAAGATGTACCCCCAGAAGGTCCGGTCTGCTTCTTAGGGCGATCCTTGCTGATGTGTCCAGTCTGCCCACAATGAAAACATTCACCTTGCTTTATCTTCCTCTTTCAACAATCCTTGGCTATGTGCCCTTCTGTACCATAGAAATTGCATTTCCTTTTATCATGTGAGTAGTCGTTCTTGCCTCCTTTCTCGTAGTCTACCTTCTTATTCTGAGAATCGTTGGGCTTGACCTCTTTCTTGCCCTTCTTATCTTCCTCATACAGTAGGGCCATATCCACCAAGCTTTCAAAGGTCGCCCCCATGGGCACATGAGTCATGGCCAAACCATGTAGTGGCTCGTTCAAGCCTCGTGCAAAACGTAGCGCCTTTTTCTGAGGAGTGTTGACTAACTCCAATCCGAAGCGAGCAAGCTGATTGAAACGGTTCACATATTCTTTAACTGTCATATTTCCTTATTTAAGGGCCAGGAACTGTTCCATTTGGAGACTCTCCTCTGCCGATGACAAGAACTTAAGCCCAAATCTCCCTCTAAAGTCCGCCCAAGTCTCAATGGGCCTAGTAGCGTTGGTGACTTCCCACCAATAAGAAGCTTCCTCTTTCATGAGCCACGCCGCCAACTGTACTTTCCTATTGTCCTCTACCTCAAAGATAACAAACAAGTCTTCGGTTTCCTTCAACCAATTCCGTGCCTCAACAAAAGTCTCAGTTCCTAGGAAATCCTTTCCGCACATGGCCTTAAAGTCCTTGCATATCTTTGAAAAAGCGGTTTCTCGCGGAGGTTGAGGAGGATAAGGAGGAGGATTGGCTGGGCCTGTCACATTAGCCCGAGCGTCGAGGAAACGACGGAACCAAGTGGGTATATTGACACCCTCGGGAAGATTAAGATCGTCGGCCATGATAAGCTGAAAACGAAAAAGGAAAAGATTCAAACGAGGAAACAAAGATAGTGCTAATGGCTTTTTGGGGAATAGCCTTTTGAAATAAACAAACTTTTCTTGAAAAGTGCTTCTTTGTAAATGGTTTTTCAAAAGGTTTTCAAAACTCTTGCCCAGCCTTGGTAACCTTCTGCTCTGATACCAAATGTAACACCCCACCTCCGCTAGGGTCACTCACAAAGGGAATGCACTAGTTTTGGAGGGGTATTATCGAGATAACATCACAGAATTATCACAAGACAGAACATCAATAAAAAAAAATTTAAGTAAACAACGGAAGAATTTATGAGCAAAACAGAACTTCATTTTATTCCAAAATAAACCATGTCTCTTACAAACATTTCAAATAACTTCATTACAACTGTCTTGTAATAATAGCCAAAGAAGCAGTAACTTAAAAACAGAAAAACAGCTTATTCCCCAAGTGCAGTAAAAAGAAGCAGCCATAGCAAACCGTACATGCTGACCCAAAGCAAGTTATATCCAAGCTAAGAGCTAGTGTTTCCTCCCTGAGAACCTTGGGGGGGGGGGAATGAAAGAAAAAAGGCGAAAGGAAAAGGGTCAGTCATAAAGACTGAGTAAGTCCTAGTGACTTTCAGTGTAAAAATGGTTAAAACAACCTGTCATGTATGAACTGGAACTAAACTTAAGAATGGTGTCAAGGTGAACAAGATAGACTAAGGTGATCAGGATAAGTCAAGACAAGTCAAGTAAAGCATCACATGTTCGAGATTCGTTGCATTGACTGTACTAGTATACTAAGCCCATATCACAAGTTAATCACGAAATAAATCCCATGGCCCAATATCGTGAAATGACCCTGAAACGGGGTCTGACCCAAGCACGGGGTCCTACGGAGCGATTATCTAGTCGATCGGCTCCCTACAAGTTCTAGCTCATCAAGTGTCCGTGCAATATGGCTAATCACGAATGTAGTCACCTGTGCTGGGTCCACCTTCGGGTGTATCAGCCCTAGGGTGTCAACCCTTAACACGATTCAAGATGCACAGATAAATCTACGGATACCCTGTGTCTGCCCCGGAATACGTGCACGGCCGTAGCCCACCGAACCTACACTGGCGTACCCCACTGCCGTCGTTCACCTCTTACAATCAGCCCAGTAATCGTGCCACAGCCGGCCTAGCCCCAGCGTACCTTGATAAATCTAGAGGGTTACTGCTGAAAAGGGTCGTGTCTAGGGTTTCGCCTAACAGATTAGGTCATGTAATTCGTGACCTAACCCGCCTAACCGATTAAGTCATGTAATTCGTGACTTAATCCTTTTCCAGTCTAGTCATGTCAAGATGGTTAAGTATGTCATTTAAATTCGTGACTTAACCCACCTACGTGTCACATCAAGTTGGCTAAGTGTTGTCGTTTCAAGTTCATGACTTAGCCCTACAAATCGTGTTCAAGTTGGTTATGTTGTCTTTTCATGTTCATGACTTAACCCTAATTGGCATTAATTGATTTGTTAATGCACCGAACCACTCACATTGGATCCTATTGTTCGTACCCACTGGATTTGCCGGGCGGTTCCGGGCAGGTTTACGCTACGACCTCAACCCAACCTCGGGTTTCAAGCGTGATATGACCAACTACCCACATTGGATTCTATTGTTTGTAGCAACTGGATTTGTCGGGCGGTTTCGGGCAGATTTACAATACAAACCCAACCCAACCTCGAGTTGCCACTTTCTTGTTTTCTAAAGTCATGCCCATGTTCTTATCAAATTCGTGCAACTTTCATAGCATGTTCATATAAATTTTATGTCCAACTAAGGCATGTTTTAAGTCAAGTTATGGCATGTTCAAGTCAAGTTTTCGTGCCATATTTCATATTCTACTTATGCCAAATTTCACGGTTTATGATTATAATCAATTCAAGTTTTGCCTATTCTACCCAATCGTATCCCCAACGTATATAAACGTACTTCGTTCGTAAGCATAAACAATTCAAGAGATAAAGGGGAATAACACCAAACATGTGATAGGCATATGTGACAATTCCAACATCACTTGCATAATAAACAGGCTATAACATATCACATGGTTTCAATACTAACATGATGATAACTTGGCATAATAATGGTTCCTACTTGGTTTAACATGATGATTTCAACTTTACATCATAGGCATAATAATCCTTGCGGGCATAATAATCATTTTATTACAAACATGAAACATTAAAGGCATGGTAATTCTAATAGGCATAGTGGATTCCAATTTAGCATTTTTAACATAATGATTCTCATCTAGCATTATAAACATAATGATTCCAACTTTTCATCATAACCTAGCAATTCCCAATTTGTCCTTAACATGATAGGTATGTTAACATCACAAGCATAGTTTCATTAATATCATAGACATGGTTTAATTAGCATCATAGGCATGGTTTAATCAACATGAGGATTTCAATGAACATAATGATTCCATGGACATGTATTTGTTCAACTTGCAATAAAATTAAGCCCAAGTGATTCATAACAACATCAACATCATGATAAGATTAACTTGCAACATTAACAAAGCAATATTCCCAATTTTTGATTCAAAGTTAAATAATACAAACATGGATTAATAATAGTTCCTAAATCCGGTTTCAATTCATAGCATGTCCATGTTATTTCAGCGTTTTTGCCTAAAAAGTGACGTAGAACTTACAATATGAAGCAAGCAATCCAAATCAAAACTTTAAATCAAATAGCCCCAAATCCATTGTCTAAAGCGTCGTAGTTGTTGTAGCTTCTATTTGTATCCTTCAAGAATCGTCCTTCGTCTTCTTTAATTTTGTTCCTTGTATTTTTAATTTAGAGTTCTAGGTTTACTGGCGGCTGCATGAGACTAAAATGAAATAGTATGATTTATGATAGGTCTTAGGGTCTTTTTATAGTTGTAGGCAATTGATTTCAACCTTTAGATTAACCCTAGAATAGGTCTGAGCCATCCAAAATCGTCACAAGCTGCCAAAACAAGACCCAGGAGCCAAAACAGGTGCACCAGGCCGACCTGGCCGACCAGGGAGGTCGACCCCCAGGTCGACACCCAGGTCGACTCCCCAGTCGACCTGGGGGGGGAGGTCGACCCCTAGGTTGACTTTAGTGTCGACCTGGTTAGGGGGGGAGGTCGACCCTAGTGTCGACCCACCTGTCGACCTGTCTGGGCGGGATTTTTCCCGCCTACCCTGAATTCTGAAAATTTGAATCTGTTTTTGAATTTTGAATTTTTCGTGAAACTTTGCGGGGCCATATCTTGATCTTACGGACCCCGATTTACGAAATTTCGGACTCTATTTCGCGTATTTTTCCGAGACGAACGCAATGGCGCAACCCGTTTTCCCTGATTCAGATTATAACTTTTAATTCTGCCCTGTTTTAAGTTATAACGTGTTGTTTAAAATACGAGTTGTTACATGTATCCCTCTGAATTAGCTTCAGGTAGAGCTTTCGTTTGGCTAAAACATACTTACGGTTTGAAAGTTACGCTCGTTTCCTTGAACGCCCGCAGAATCAGAAACGTTTGGACTTCGGCATTGGTTGGACTCCGGATCTTATCGGATGGCCCAGATCGGATCAGAAAGGGGGACCAGATTCACCTTCTGCCGCACAGAAGTGCACGCTACTTTTGAATGAAATCACTAGCTCGGTACAGATGGAGATGTAGGAACCCGACCCGATCCGCTTTCTCCTTACTACCATGAAGGGCACGTCACCTTCGGATTAAAGGCACCGGTTCAGATCGGATGTAGGACCCAATCCGACCCATCTGGGACGAAATATTCAACGGAACACACTCGAGTTTGTCCTATTCTTATGGTTTGTTTTACTCCTACTTTCACGGATCGTACCACATGGATTTACACAAACTACACGAGACTTCCTCCACTTACCCACTCCGTCTTAACAACACATTGGATTCGCGACACATGTCATTCATCCGGAAGAATCTCTATGTCTATAAATACACGGAATCGGGGAATTCTAAAGGATCTTTGGTCATTCTAACTTTCGGCCTCCATTGAAGAGAACACATGGACATTGTGCTTCTTCTGTATTAATCTAACATGAGGATTTCGTGCATAAAACCACTCTCTCTTCCCCACTTCTTCATTAAAACACAAGGATATTGTATGTAAATGATTCCTACGGGTTGTAGGAAGGCATTGTGTTGACGGGAAAAAATGTCGAAAACACCAAAGATTCCTTTTAATAGGAATTGTAGTTATGGTCGTAAGACTAAGTAAGAGAAAGAGGTAAATAACAAGAGAGATTTATAGTGGTTCGGCCGTGCGGGGCCTACGTCCACTTTGAAGAGGTGTTGGAATATTATTAATGAACAAGGATTACAAGGATGAGACTATCTTTAGATATCTCATTACATTCATTTTGCTTGATGGTGTCATATTTACTACATATTAAGTAAATAGGGAAAAATGTGGCTTAGTCCTTTTTCATTTTCAAAGAGGAGATGCCATTAAAGAAGGTCTAGGAAGGCTCCAAGCTAATAAAGTCCATCCCTTTTGAAGTGGGAAGCCATGGACTATTTATAGGAGTGGGAGTAGGGAGGATTAGGTGGCAGTAGGTAGGAATGGGGCCACATGCAGGATATTCGCGCCTACTGCCATCACAGCCTAGAATTTCGCACCCGGGCATGGGTGCGAAATTTCGTGCCCATTGGGTGCAAAATTCCACCCCCGGCTGGGTGTGAAGCTCCTTCGAGGGGCGCGAGGGTCCCACTTTTGGTCGCGTGAGGCTTTAGTTTCGTTCGAGGCCCGAGGCCTTGGTTCGGGGTTGGTTCCTGGTTGCTGTGAGGATACGAGTAGTGCGATCGCCTCATGGTCCTACTTCCTTTACTCCTAAGTGCCACTTTTTGTTCTCAGCTCCAGGCGATTCGTTGAATTAAGCGTGTCCGATGCACTCTTGGGAATCTGGCTAAAAAGCGAGTTAATATTTGTCCCCGAAAGTATGTCATGTCTCTAACATGATGTGCTTTGTGATGTGGATGAATAGCTAAGCTGTTGTTTCTCCTGGTAGAAAAAACGGAAAATAAGCGTTAGTTATTGAGCTCATCCCCTTAGGGGTGCGTATGAGCCATTTTAGGAAGATGCATCGTACAAAAACCGCTAGGCATCCACTACTTTGTCACCTCCGTGGATGCACGGGAGTTGGTATCCACATGCATGGAGTGCATTGACGAGAGAGCATGGCGCGGTGTTGCAAATCCGGAGGTGTGATAATTTTTATTTTTTTGGTGGGGTCTAAAGTTCTTGAAACCCAAGGGGTTCGACACTTCGAAACCAGGGGTTGAAATTTCGAAACCATGGGGGATCGAAATTTCGAACCCATATGGCTTGAAATTTCTAACCCGTGGGTTCGAAATTTCAAACCCAATTGGCTCGAAATTTCGAGCCCACGGTGGAATGTGTAGGGTCGTTTTTTCTTTTATAAATAGGGACTCTCCCCCTCATTTTCTTCCTTCTATTTTTTCTCCCCCTAAGCGCCATTGCCGAAAGCTTCGAACCCACGAATTCAAACCCAGGAATTTCGAACCTGAACTAGGTAGGGTCGAGGATCAAGAGAGCGAGGAGGTCGGAGGAAGCTGAGGGGCCATGGTCGGAGACCTCGAAACTTGAGCCCGACTGGGTTTAAGGTCCTGGAACCTCGTGGGTTCGAAATTTCAAACCCAGCCGGTTCGACTCCTCGAACCCTCTAGGGTTCGAGTTTTCGAGACCCGCTGGGATCGAGTTTTCGAACTCGCCGGGTTTGAATTCTCGAACCCTCTGGATTCGTAATTACGGACCCCGTGAGGTTCGAGATCTCAAACCCTGTGGGTTCGAACTTTCGAACCTCGTGGGTTCGAACTTTCAAGCCCACGGGCTCGAATTTTCGAACCCGTGTGGGTTCAGATTTTCGGACTTTTCTGGGTTTGAATCTTCAGCCATTGATGGTTCCTGACCTTTGAGTTGCCGGGATTCTCGGTCTCTCGTGCAATTGGACTTCGACTTCCGAATATATGTCTCTGAGTCTGTATACTTATCGTTGATGCATATGTCGTTAACCGCGCGCACGGGCTGTATAATTATTCATATAGGGTAGAGCATAAAATCGGACTGGGACTTGAACTGTTTTGAATTGTTATGAACTTTTCTTCATATAGCTTATACTTGCATTGCACCGCATCCACATGTTAGTTAGCACCAACACGAGGGATACAGGTCACTATACTGCTTGTACTAACACTGATGTGTTGAATTATAGCTAAAGATGCATACAAGAACAAAAATTGGAAAGACAACGGAAGCCGAGGCTTCCCAGCCCTTGTCTCACACATTTGACCCTGCCTCTAGAGGTAACCCGTCCGATAGCGATCTTGAAACCACCGAAGGATCGACTCCTTCTCATACGACCAGCTCGTTGGAGGCGTCTGAGTCCAGGGAGAAACTTGGGCGGAGATATTCCCCGGTCGTGACTAAAGAGACCGAGAATGCAGATATCCTAGGTGAGGATGCGCCCGCGCCCCCGGTAGCTCCGGATATGCTTCCTGATGCAGTGATTTTGGAGAATCCCATTGATTCGGTTCAATCATGTATGGATGTCGCCGCAGTCAGTAAAATGGTGGCACGATTTAGCATACCAGCTGACATTGCTCATTCCCTAGGAAAAGATGGTAGAGCCCATGTGCCACCCGAGGGTTTTACTGCTTAGAACTGACAAGCTTGATTTGCTAGATGTGTGCCCCCAACTAACAACTTCATTTAGGACGTGGTGTTCTACTTTCGGCTCACGCCATCACAACTGCACCCTAATGCTTATGCTTCTCCCCTGGGTACTTACGTTTTTTTCTAGGTGTTCTCGAATCGGGAACCGACCGGAGACGACATTCTATATTCTAGCATCTGAGGAAAATGAGCACTTGCTCCCCCCTCTAAGTGGTCTTTGGAAGCGACAGCCGCCGCCAAATTCTTCGTCAGAACAAGGCCCAAGCCGTCAGTGTTCAAACATGAGTTGTTTTTTGTTAATAGTCCTCCAGGGTTTTCCACAAGATGGATTGAAGGATGTAAGTGATTTTCTAACTCCGCTCCTTGCCGTGAACTCATGGGTTTCTTCCTTTTATTCATGGCTTTACTTGGGTGATGATAGGGAATCCAAAGACACCTACTGGGGACGTATATTGGCAACGTCTTAATGCTCTGCGAGCGAAACCTGCGAACCTTCGCGACACCAGCAACGTTAAAATCAAGATCGCCTCCACCGAGCTGGGTTGATGCCTAGTAACCGGGCTGTGATCAGGCCAGTGGTCACCTTTAATGTGCCAAAGGAGGGAGTTGTGAAAGACACAATCACTACTACACGGAAGAGGAAAATACCGCCTACGGGAGGAGAGTTGCTAGAGACCGTTCGACCTCAACGAGATGTGCACGGTGATGAGACTCATGGTCGAAAGGAGGCCGCCAGAGATGAGGGATTTCCGAGCAATCCCACCCTGTCTCCGGTAGTGGAGAGGGACGGAGCACTAGTTAAACCACGATATTCGGCGACTCACTCGGGAGCCACTACCTCGCTCGAACCTGAGGGCCAGTTCGATGGCCTAAAGGGGGTTTGGTCTAGTAGTGAATCCACGGCAATATATGATGAGCCTGGAAGAACTTACTCACGCGGCGGAGGGGTTACCTTCCTCGAGCGGACCACAATCTGGTATGTTGAGGGAACACTTAGGGCATACATTCATAATACTACATAGCATAAATATTTGTCCACACGGGTGATTTGACTAATCTTGGCCTGTTTCATTGGCAGGTGATGTGGCAAGAGGACATAGTGGACAAGCCTACGGGCGCGGGTACCGTGAATACTCCCAGATTTCCTCCTTTGAGAGTTTCCGGAGGTCTACCAGTTTGTATCGTCCTCTCTTCCAACAGGACAAGACAACGAGCATAGAGGCCGTGATCGATCTAGGAGACTCCACCTCCTCCTCCAATCTGCATATCCATCGGAGATACTCATCTTAACATAGGTGTCCCTTGGTCTTTACCTCCAATCACTCCCCCGTCGGTCGTTCCTCCGGTTCCCGGTAGGCCTGCCAAGGGGAAGGAGTTGTTGTTTGGCCAGTTAAGGCCGGGTATAGAGGTCGCAACAGGAATGAAAAATCTGACATAGTCCCAAATTCGAGCGGTTTCCACGGAGGAGAGGAGGGCATTTTTGCAGCTGTACTTCCCCCGGTATCACTTTGACGAGTTGTCGTCTCTTCCTGATCTCCGCGCCACCCCCAGTAGGGAATTTGGGGAGATGTGGTTGCATGTACAAGCTGCGTACCACCAAGCCAACAAACCTACCAAGTATTCCCTCCATCTCTCTAAGCTTATTAAGAGAAAGAACCTGGTACTCCTCAATCGACAAGTGACTATTGATGGTGAAAAGACCTCAGATGCCAACTTGGTAACTGAGATAAGTAAGCCTATTTTACTGTGTCACGGTTAATCACATATTATTCTGTGTGTTCCTTAGTTTTAACCCGTGACCATGTTGTTGCAGCGGAGCTGAAGCAGGCCTATGAGATTTTAAGGACGGAGGCTGCCCGTGAGCGTGAGAGTTTTAATGACATAGTAAGTCGCTTGACCCTCGAAAACACATCCCTTAAGAGGGATAAGGATGAGTGGTCCAAAACATGCGCCGACATGAAAGGGAGATCGGGAGAGTTCATCAGCTTCAGGGCGACAATGCTACCCTGAGGGTAGATAATGAAAGATTGCAGGCTAAAAATGCCGATGTCGTCGATTTGAAAAGGAAACTTGAGGATATGAGAAAGGCGAAGGAGGACGCCAAAGCTAGCAATAGGGATGTGCTAATCATAGCTGATGGCATAAGGGACGAACATGCAAGGGAATTACCGCAGCTGAGGGGGCAGCTGAATGATGCAGAGTTCCGTGTCTGGTCCTCCTTCAAGGAGAGTATTCATTGCATGTACGTTAAGGCTTTGAGATTCCGAGGAATATCGTCGGTGGAAGACTACCCCCGTGAGCTAGCTAGGACTTGGGAGAGGTTGGTCCCTTATGAGGCCTTCTTGCGTCGGGTTGATGTAAGTGCCTTAGAAGAGCGTCAGCTTGCCAATGTTCTCCAAGACGATGAGGAATGTTAGAAGCTGGAAAACGGGAGGAGGTTGTTGCAGGAGGACGCCGAAAACGAAAGGTTTGCAAGGCTTGGCGAGGAGAAAGGGAAGTTTGCGATGGCCGAGAGCGTGGTTGTAACACCACGTATTTTTAAGATAAGAATAACTGAAATAATGAGAATTAAGTAAAACGAATAGCGCCATTGCGTCCGTCTCGGAATTCTGTCCAAGATAGACACATAATTTGTGTAAAACGGACATCATACCAAGAAGTTATTAATCCTAGAAGTTTGTATACGCATAAGAGAAATATATATATATATATATATATGAAAACGAATTAAAATATAAAATAAAGAATAAAAAAAGGATTGCACGTAATAAATACATGCACTGAAAAAATGTAATGCATGCATTGAAAGAAAGAAAGGATTGGTTGCATGCAATGTAAATATGTTGCATGCACTGATTTGCAAACATAATGCATTAACATTAAAAGAAAAAGAATCATGCAATGGTTTAATTTAAGTATTGTAACTAACACAAAAAATAGAAGGAAGGAGAGAACAATAATTAATAATGTTCTAAGACTTATTAACAAAAGACTTCATAGCTCAGTTGGTTATGGCATTGGATTTGTAACACAGAGGTCGGGGGTTCGAACCCCAGCGGTGAAATAATCTTTATCTTTGTTTTAGAGAGGGCCAAATGAATATGCAAATAAATGTACTTATACAAATTCAAAATTTGAAAGGATTAGAACGTACATATAAGTAAAAAAAAAAGAAAATATATGTATATATATGAGAATATATATACGTATATGCAGAAATATATGTATATGAAAGATAAAATTCAAGATAAGGCTACAATCAATGAAATATGGCAAAAATCAAGTAACGATGCAACATCTTTGAATTTTGAAAATAAAACGAAAGTTGTGTGTGTATATATACACGTAAAATGGTCGTTGGAGGAATTGAATACATATAAGAATATTTCATGTGAATAAAACAGTTAAATAAATTCCAGAAATTCAAAAGTTCAAAAATCAAATATCTTCGCCAAAACAATTCAAACATGTGAAATTCAAATATCTACGCCAAAACAGCTTGCGGGACCAAATGCTGACTCAGCACTGCGTGTATGATAAGATTTGGCTAGATCCATTTGCGAACCATGAGTATTTTTTTAACAGGGTTCAATGCTGACTCAGCGTTGCGTGTACGATAAGTTCGTGAGCACCTATAAATAAGACCATAGTCCTAACCCTAAACATCATAATTCGACGGCTGCGCTGGTGCTCTGTAATGACTCCCACTCTCTCTCTCTCTTCTCAAATCTATTCTAAAATTAAAATGATAGCCTAGGATGATTATGAATTCAGATCTAGAGGAGGGAATCAATGTTAATAAAAAGATTATTGAATCATGAAAGCAAGGTAAATCTCTAAGAACCAATCTATTTAAATTATTTCTCTTTCCCTTCTCTTTCCATGAAATAATAAATCCATGGTCGTTAGATTGTGAATCAAATTAAAGGGAAAATTAAAACCATGGATGATACAACGGATCGAATCCGAAATTTGAGGAAAGCTTAACGGTGAGTGGGTTTAAGCTATAGCCTTTAGATAATGTTCCGACTATCGTTTAGCATTCCCCTTTTTAATAAATTTTGAAATGGCCAGTTTAATTATAAATTGCTATTGTAACAAATTGAAATTTAAATATGAATATGTCAAGAAATTCCTATGTTGAATTGGCTAAGTTATTGAATGTTTACATGTTGGAGAAAATAAACTTGTTAGGATATGAATAGCCAATTCAGTAATTGTAAATAAATGCTTTACTTGGGACATATTATAGATTGAACGACATGTTAAAATAATTACCCGATTGAATGTTTACATGTCCTAGAGGAATTAAACATATGTTGAAAATGGCATGCGACAAAATATAGGGAAAAATTAGACGACATGTAAATTAGATTACTATAAACTATATTACAGTAAAAAGGATAATATGTCTAAAACTTTCATGTAATGAACATAACATATATTATGTTTTGAGATTTTAATTTGGAAGCGCAATTTGATATGAACATATGTGATTGAATGAAAATGAATATGCCTAGGATTATAACTAGAAAATGTAACTACATTTATGGCACGAGGTTAGGTTGCATTATTGGCGGAAGTCTGCCCGGACCCGACCGGCATATCCAGCATATCCAGCATCGACTAATGTGGAACCTAATGTGAGAGGCCTAAGTGAAAGAATTAACAACATGTGCTAAGACACAAGGTTAAGTCAGCTTGTGGTTGAAGTCTGCCCGGACCCGCCCGGCAAATCCAGCGTCCACAAGTATAGACTTAATGTGAGAGGTCTAGTGCTTATATATATATATATAACAAGATATGAATAAATGGCAAGGATGGTAATTAAATGTGTAACTCAGAAAATAAGAAAGGAAGGGATGTAATGAACTGATAAGTAAAACATGTTATTGAAATCAAACTAGAATATAAAAGGGATTGTGGAACACAGACCTTGGGCCACAATCTAGAGAATAACATGTTGTAAGCTTATTAATAAACTTAAATGAATTAAGTTATATATTGAATTAATAAGCAAGGGTAACATGGTAAACTTGAAAAGGAATTCAATGTGAAGGAGAATAACCAAGTCAATTGAGAAAACTCACGAGGTGGCGCAAGCGCGTAATTAATGGTTAGACATAGGGTCTAATGACATATAAAACTAAGGCGCTTGGACTGGTCCATACGTTAGAGGATGAATAACCCTAAGGGGTAGATCATCGGGACGTCAAAAGACACAAATAGGAGCACATGTCCATCTAAATATTCTTTTAGGCTCCAACGGACAGGGTTAAGAGCACGCGACTTTCGGGTACGTAGGTTACTGTTGATATTTCTCTGTGAGTGGCAGATGATTCGCCTGTGCTCACAGAGGTTAGGTCTCCGTAGGTGAACCAATGAGTATGCCTCGATTGCAATCATAAGGGGCACTCAAAAGACTAGCATGGACCAGCACGATTCGGCAAGACCAATTAGTGCCCTGCGATAGCAACTCATCGTCTACCTACCATCTTCAGTCAGTACGTAAAGCGAAAAGGCGGAGTACTTCAAAAGACCATATACTTTGCTATCTAGTTATGGGTGAGGTTGGCCAATAGGTTTTAAGGGCATAAGGGCTCAGGGTTAAGTTCTCATTTTTGATATACTTAGGTGCCTTTCATTACTTATGGGAGGGGTCTAGTGGGACTATAGCCAATGTAAAAGCAGAACTTAGCATCTGCAATAAGCAGATATCTGAAATCTCCCGACCGATTACTGTGTTTGTTGATTAGCCCTGCCACGGGACTCGGGCGCAAATATAGAGAACATGTGCAATTGACATCGAGAACGATTGACGATACGTACATGGGAAAATCTAGGTACACTAATGTCGCTCAGGGTGGTGTATCATAAGACTAGAGGGCATTGTTCAAAGATGAAACCTAATTCAGTCGAATGGTTCAAAGATGGTAGTCAAAACGCTTACGTAGTATAGAAGTAGCGGTTCTTTGCAGACAAAGCGTTGACATATATACAAAAATTCGTACGACATTCGAGCGTAGGATTAGGGACTGCTATATTCCTGCGATGATACGGTGGAGACTGTGCGAGTGGGGTAATATGGGGTATAAGTCAATATTGAGAGATAGCTTCATATACTGTATTAGGTTAATTCACTAGGAAGTAAATGGGTATGATGTGTGTGTAAGCCTTGAGTGTTGTTAACCCAAGTAACCTAATAAATAAGAAAATATGATTGAACAATATATGTAAGATTATCCAAAGTGTATAGTTTAAATCCAGTCACCAGAACTTGTGTTATGACCCCCTCCTCATAACACACTCGCAGGTTAGATTATGGCAGAGACATGATAGGTTTGGATACTGGTTAGGCAGTATTAATAATACGGTAAGGCTATGTTTTGATTATACTATATTTTATCCTTTCCGATGTGAGGTATTTTTCTGAGCTCTGACATTTTTTATGTATCTATCTCTTCTGCAGGATACCAGAGCAAACCAATCCAAGTTTCAATAGATTGGAATTTTGAAAAAGAATTCGATCTGTCTAAACTGGTGTTGTCACATCTGGTTAGAGCTTAGGTTTAGGTTTCCTATGTTAATAGTGAGTGAACATACTTGTATTTTTAAAAATATAAATATATTATATATATACGTAGATCCAGAGAGGACCCCACGAAATAGAAAGAGTATAATATGGAATGAAATGGGATGTTTGTTTTGTACACTAAAGGAATGAATATGCAAATTTGAGAATCATAGGAAGTTTGGTTGGGAAGTGTACAATATACTTTGTACGGAAAGAAAATAAATCCCATATGATTATTATTTTGGAAAACTGTAGAACAGAGAAAAATGGATTAGGAATATATGTAGTTGAGAAATTGACCTTTGGGAGTGTCTAGGAGAACCTAGAAAAGTTGGAAACCCACATTGAGTCTAACCCCATTATTAATTTTTAAGAACTTGAGATTATAAAAGTTATGGGAAAAAAAATTCATTTCACAATTATTTTTGATAAATTATTTAAATGAGAATTTTTTTAGGTGGAAAAAATAAGTTGTAGAAAATGAGAATAGAGTGGATGTTGGAACCTTGTCTACTGAACTGACCTTATAGGTAAGAACAAGTCATAAACCCGATTAAGGAAAATAGCTGTCTGTATCTACTCCAGTTTTGCGATTTGAAAAAAAAAATTGCAAGGTAAGACGAAAAAGAAAAGCTACAACAAAGAAAATTTTCTTATGTGGGATGTGCTTGGATAGGAAAATAGGAAATCTATAAACGTTGTTTCATAAAATCCAAGTACGTTTTGAAAAAAAGTATATAAAAAAAACGGAAGGAGTGAAATTTTCAATTTTCCACCTTTTTGTAACATAAGAAATCGAATTTAGAAAAATAGATTTTTGTGAAATTCGAAAAATAAAGTTGGTTGGTAGGATTATGGATGCAACAATTGGATGAACTATGCTCTTACTCGGTAAGAGTGTGGAAAAATTTGGTTGTAAAAGCATTTTGATTTTCAAAATATTGCATTCATGTAGAACTGCTAGTATATCTAGAATGTGAGCATCATATTTTAAAAAGGATTTTTGAGAAATTTGCATACACATAGGAGGTACCGCTTAAGCATACATGCATTATTATGTTGTATTTCACTTTGCACAAGTGCACAATGTTTGCTAAAATTGGATGCACACATGATGGATGTATATTATACGAGGGGTTAATTGATTTTACCCTTAATAAATTTCAGGGACGAAATTTCCGAAGGGTAGGAGAATGTAACACCCCGTATTTTTAAGATAATAATAACTTAATTAAATAATGAGAATTAGGTAAAATGGGCTGCGCCATTGCGTCCGTCTTGGAATTCTGGTCAATATAGACACCTGGTTTGCGTAAACCGAACGTCATAGGAAGAAGTTATTAAGCCTAGAAGTTTGTATATGCACAAGAGAAATATGTATATATATATATATATGCAAACAAATTAAAATATAAAATAAGGATTGAACGTAATAAATACATGTACTGAAAAAAATCTAATGCACGCATTGAAAGAAAGAAAGGATTGGTTGCTTGCAATGTAAATATGTTGCATGCACTGATTTGCAAACATAATGCATTTACATTAAAAAAAAAAGATTCGTGCAATGGTTTAATTTAAGTATTGTAACTAACATGAAAAAGAGAAGTAAGGAGAGAATAATAATTATCATTGTTCTAAGACTTATTAACAAAAGACTTCATAGCTCAGTTGGTTAACGCATTGGATTTGTAACATAGAGGTCGAGGGTTCGAACTCCGGCGGTGGCATATTCTTTATCTAAGTTTTAGAGGGGGCCAACTGAACATGCAAATATATGTACATGTACAAATTGAAAATTTGAAAGGATAAGAACGTACGTATAAGGAAATAAAGAAAATATATGTGTATATATGAGAATATATATATATATATATATATATATATATATATGAAGAAATATATGTATATGGAAGATAAAATTCAAGATAAGGCTACAGTCAATGAAATATGGCAAGAATCAAATAACGGGTGCAACATCGTTTGAATTTTGAAAATAAAACGAAAGTTGTGCGTGTATATATACGCCTAAAGTGGTCGTTAGAAGAATACATTTAAGAATATTTCATGTGAATAAAACAGTTAAATAAATTCCAGAAATTCAAAAGTTCAAAAATCAAATTTGTAAACACAAACAATTCAAACAATCGAAATTAAAATTTCTGCGCCAAAACAGCTTGTGGGACACAGTGCTGACTAAGCATTGCGTATATGATAAGATTTGGCTAGACTCATTTGCGAACCTAGACTATTTTCTTAACTGCGTTCAATGCTGACTCAGCGCTGCGTGTACGATAAGGTTTTGAGCACCTATAAATAAACCTTAAACCTAACCCTAAACATCATAATTCGGCGGCTGCGCTGGAGCTCTGCCATGGCTCCCTCTCTCTCTCTTTCTCTCTCTTCTCAAATCTATTCTAGAATTAAAATGTTAGCCTAGGATGATTATGAATTCAGATCTGGAAGAGGGAATCAATGTTAATAAAAAGATTATTGAATCATGAAAGCAAGGTAAACCTCTAAGAACCAATCTATTTAAATTATTTCTCTTTCCCTTCTCTTTTCATGAAATAATAAATCCATGGTCCTTAGGTCGTGAATCAAATTAAAGGGAAAAGGAAAACCATGGATTATATAATGGATCAGATCAAAAATTTGGGGAAAGCGTAAAGGTGAGGGGGTTTAAGCTATAGCCTTTAGATAATGTTATGACTATCGTTTAGCGTTCCCCTTTTTAATATATTTTGGAATGGCCATTTTAATTATATATTGTTGTTGTAACAAATTGAAATGTTGATGTGAATATGTCAGGAAATTTCTATATTGAATTGGGTAAGTTATTGAATGTTTACATGTTGGAGAAAATAAACTTGTTAGGATATGAATAGCCAATTCAGTGATTGTAATTACATGGTTTACTTGGGACGTATTATTGATTGAACGACATGTTAAAATAATTACATGATTGAATGTTTACATGTCCTAATAGAATTAAACATATATTGAAATTGACATGCGATAAAATATAGGCAAAAATTGGATGACACGTAAATTAGATTACTGTAAACTATATTACAGCAAAAAGGATAATATGTCTAAAATTTTCATGTAATGAACATAACATATATTATGTTTTGATATTTTGATTTGGAAGCGCAATTTGATATGAACATAAGTGATTGAATGAAAATGAATATGCCTAACTACACGTATGGCACGAGGTTAGGTTGCATTAGTGGCGGAAGTTTGCCCGGACCCGATCTGCATATCCTGCAGCTACTAATGTTGAACCTAATGTGAGAGGCCTAAGTGAAAGTATTAACAACATGTGCTAAGACACGAGCTTAAGTCAGCTTGTGGTAGAAGTCTGCCAGGAACCGCCCGGCAAATCCAGCGTCCACAAGTATAAGCTTAATGTGAGAGGTCTAGTGCTTATATATATATATATATATATATATATGTATGTATGTATGTATGTATATAACAAGATATGGATAAATGGCAAGGACGGCAATTAAATGTCTAACTCAGAAAATAAGAAAGGAAGTGATGTAATGAACTGAGTTAGTATGGTAAGAAGGAAAAGTGATGTATTTCCCTAAATGACTTATTTCTTAGAACGTTGTTGCAAGTAAGACACAACGAATAAAGAAAAGTAAAGAAATTACTTGCTACCACGAATTTAGATGGGAAAACGTTATGAAATTAAATCATTGATTCCTTTGATCAAACTGATAAGTTGCATGAAGTGTTTTCCTTAATACAATAAGGAACATATATTACAGTGAAAGAAGAATAATGGTTTACAAAAGTAAATGGTTTAAAAGGGGAATGATAATGACCTATTATAAATTAATAACATTAATGAAAATATTGTATAATAGATAGACTTGTCCAGATGAAAAGTGAATATTATAACTTAGGTTATAATAAACTAGTAAGGGAATGGGATAACTGGTGAATTAAATTAAGTGACACTTGATTGTAAATTAAGTAATCAGAAAAGGGGAAAACTTGAAACCAGTTAAGAAAAGGGGAAAAAATATTGTACTTAATTATAAATTATGTAGTCTGGGAGTCTGAAACTCGTTGGTAAGAATAACATGTTTAGACTTGTCCTAGGGACAAGGGGAAATTATAACATATGTTATAATAAATGGGTAGAGAAACTTATTAATGGGCCTCAGTTAGTAGAAGTAAGTTAATAAGTAAACAACGGTAAGTCGTATTGATGGCGTAAAGTGGGATTATGATTAAATGAGAAAGGATGAGGAAAACTTATGAAATGAAATAAGTTATATTTAATCGTAAATGGTAAGTGACATGCTAATTGGAAACAAGTGAACTATATATACTTAATAAAGTAAAACATGTTATTGAAATCAAATAAGAATATAAAAGGGATTATGGATCACAGACCTTAGGCGACAATCAAGAAAATAACATGTTGTAAGCTTATTAATAAAATTAAATGGGTTGAGTTATAAATTGATATAATAAGCAAGGGTAACTTGGTAAACTTGAAAAGGAAGTCAATGTGAAGGAGAATAACCAAGTTATTTGGAAAAACTCACGAGGTGGCGCAAACGCGTATTTAATGGTTAGACGTAGGGTCTAATGACATATAAAACTGAGGCGCTTAGACAAGCCCATACGCTAGAGGATGAATAACCCTAAGGAGTAGATCATCGGGATGTCAAAAGACACAAAGAGGAGCGCATGCCCATCTAGATATTCTTTTAGGCTCCATCAGACTAAGTAGAACGCAGGTTCCAGGGACGTAGGGTACTCTTGGTATTCCTCTGTGAGTGGCGGATGATCCGCCTGTGCTCACAGAGGTTAGGTTTGCATAGGTGAACCAATGAGTATGTCTTGATTCCAATAATAAGGGGCAATCAAAAGACTAAGATGGACCAACGTGATTCGGCGAGACCAGTTAGTGGCCTGTGATAGCAACTCGTCATCTATCTACCATCTTCAGTCGGTACGTAAAGCGGAAAGGCGGAATTCTCCAAAAGACCCTATACTTTGCTATCTAGTTATGAGTGAGGATGGCCAATAGCTTTGAAGGGCATAAGGGGCCAGGGTTAAGTTCTCATTCTTGATATTCTTGGGTGGCTTTCATTAGTTAAGGGAGGGGTCTGGTGGGACCATAGCCAACGTAAATACAGACCTTAGCATCTGCAATCGTCATATATTTGAAAGCTCCCGACCGAGTTCCGTGTTTCCTGATTAGCCCTGCCACGGGACTCGGGCGCACATATAGAGAACATGTGCAATAGACATCGTGAACGATTGATGATACGTATGTGGGAAAGTTTAGGTACAATCAAGACTCTCTGGGTGGCGTACCATAAGACTAGAGGGCATTATTCGAGAATGGAACCTAATTAGATCGAATGGTTCGAAGATGGCAGTCTGAACGCTTACGTAATATAGAAGTAGTGGTCCTTTGCAGACGTAGCGTTGACATATATATAGAAATCCGTACGACATTCAGGCGTAGGATTAGGTACTGCTATATTCCTACGATGATACGTTGGAGACCGTTCGAGTGGGGTACCATGTGGTGTATCTCAATGTTGAGAGATAGCTTGATATATTGTATTTGGTTAATTAACTGGGAAGTAAATGGGTACGACGTGTGTGTAAGCCTTGAGTGATATTAACCCAAGTAACCTAATAAATAACAAAATATGATTGAACGGTGTATGTAAGATTATCCAAAGTGTATAGTTTAAATTCGGTCACCAGAACTTGTGTACTGACCACTCCTCATAACACACTCGCAGGATAAATTGTGGCAGAGCCAAGATAGCTTTGGATATTGGTTAGGAAGTATTAATAATACGGTAAGGCTACGTTTTGACTATATTATATTTTATCCTTTCCGCTATGAGATATTTTTTTGAGCTCTGACATGTTTTATGTCTTTGTCTTTTCTCCAGGATACCAGAGCAAACCAATCTGAGTTTCGATAGACTAGAATTTTGAACAATAACCGGTCTGTCAAAATTGTGGTTGTCATAGTAGCTTTGGCAGAAACCTTTGCAGAGGGAAGCTCTCGTCAGCCCCTGGCTCTTCTATCTGCTACTGAATATTATCTTGACTTCCCAGCACTGGAGGATAGCAGATTCACCTCACATACTGTAGCATGCACCCTTCCTATCCTTACCATGCCATCTTTGACCATAGGTAAATTCCTTTTACCCTGCATCCCCAAGGATAAAGCGATTACTGAATTTGCGGACTAAAAACGTTGTATATTTGCTATACAGTTCGTACTGAGCCTATGACGACAGCAGACCTTGCCCCCGAGATCCCCCAAGTGACTGGCTCGGGGCCAGTCCCCATAGGAACACATTTTGGAGAGGGCGGCGACCAAATGGACACCTTTTCTGACATAGTAATAACTCCTAGTATTGTGTACATTCTTAATGAGGAAGGAGTGGTGGCCGATGTGCAAAGTGCCACTGCCAAGGGTTCAGTGGAAGTCGTTGTATCAACGATGGCAGCCAGAGGCTAGAAGGTGGAAGAGATGGAGAGGGGCGCTGCTGCTGTCCGGAAGGAAAGGGAAGATGAGGAGGCCCGACGGAGGGTCATTGAGATCATTGAGAAAACCATATCGTGCAAATCTCAGAAGCCCGCCGATCGATGGGATGCCAGGGAAGCAAAGGAGAAAGCTGAGCGGGAAGGATCGGAGATCATGAAAAGGAGCGAGGTCGTGGTAGGCCTTCCTTCTGGGGGTGCCCCCGTACCTCTGCCGCTCGTCGTTACTACCGATGTCACGGAGGTCTCCAGCGGTGACGGTGCTAGGGAGCGTTGCATCTCAGTTACTCATGAGTCAGCTACTCGTCCAAAGGGCCGAGGAGGCAACAGTGGTTTGACCGGAAGAGGATCTGGCCGAAAGAGATCTGGTGCGGGTGTCGAACCGTCGAGTGCCGAATCTGCAAAAAAGTACAAGCACAAGGAAAAGAAGAAGAAACACGGTTAGAGTTAGTACCCTAAGTAAAAGTTACTGTTATTTTGGTATTGTAGGCCGATAGGTTTCGCGAGTACGACCCTCGCTTTTGGTTTTTCAAGAAACGGTGTGGCTCTCATGTACACCTTGTTATTAGAAAGGAAAAGTATTGGATAAGAAGTTTGTTTAGCGTGTGTGTGTGGGAATTGAAATATGTATTAGTAAGGTCGCATTTATGTCAAGCATTTAGATGATCTTTTTATGTATTCCGGCGTCTCGTACTTACGTAAACTTACATATCGTTACTCTTAGCAAAAAAGTGATTAGGGGTCATCTCTGGGAAAATTATTCCAGAGAGGCGAGATAGAGCGTTGGTTTCAGTTAGTTTCCCTCAGCTCAGGAAACCCATAGTTTGCAGAACCAGGCTATGCGCCTACTTTTTTGGGTGGCTCGGGGTAAATCCCAAGTATAACATATGTGTAGAGAGTCACGTTGTGCGTTCCTCTAGGTGGGTGGTTCTCCCATCGTTTATCGGGTTGAGGCGAGCCGCCAGAAGTCGTTTATTCGCCGGCGTAGTTTTCAGCTCTGATCATCAACTCGAAAGGTCCGATCGTGGCCACGGGCTACCCCGCATCCTTGAGAGTGAAGGGGAAGAAACGATTTAAGGTCGGTCTTGGTATTGCGCCAAGATTCGGCCGGCACCTGCAATCGGCGAAGAGAGATTTGCATCGATCTTAGTCGGTCGCGGGTGGCGCCAAGCCGCCTGGGCTAGGGCGCGGAACGATTTATCCTCGGCACTGGGTCGAGGTTCGATTTAGTGGTTGTTTGTACTCGGTCGTGCAGCATGCCGGCGATTCGAGTAACGTTGCCGGCTTTCGTGCTCGGGTTGCGGGGCGTAGCCAAGTGTCTTAGATTTGACGCTGCGTTACGGTTGGAAAACCCGCATCGGCTCCCGTGCTTAGGGTGCTGGTGTGGCCGTCGCAGGCGTGAGTCATGCTAAGTGTCGGAACTGACAAAATGATTCACGTGAGAACTAAACAACAAGGAGATAGAAAACCTAACATCATTTCTACTGATAACTTTGGCAGTAACAGCCTTTATATTGCCTTGAATTTTTGAAAAATAAACATGCTGAAAAAGCATAAACAACCGTGAACTATGTTATGTAAAGTAACGCCGAGCTGATTGCATATGCAGAAACAACCAGGTAAATGTATAAGTCTTCTTGATCTATAGGTTTGGAAAGGAAAGGTGGTCGCTCTAAGTGGTCTTGAAGTTCTTTGAATGCGGCGGCGCATTCAAAGGTCCACTCGAAACTGCGTTTCCCTTTTTGGAGTAAGTCGAAGAAGGGGATGCATTTGTCGGTGGCCATAGAGATGAATAGTCTTAAAGCGGTAACCTTTCCGTTTAGACTTTGGACATCCCTGATGTTCTTGGGAACGCAGATGTCCCGAATAGCTTTGATCTTTTCTGGATTGACTTCGATGCCTCGAGAATTGACAATCAAACCTATGAATTTTCCCAAAGCAACTAAAAAGGACCACTTCAGGGGGTTGAGTTTCATGTCATGCTGGCGGAGGACATTGAACATCTCGGAGAGGTTGTGGACGTGATTGCTTGATATTTTAGATTTCACTAGCATATCAACCACGTACACCTCCATGGATTTCCTAATCCGATTTTTAAACTATCGATTAACCATTCGCTGATAGGTGGCGCTGGCATTCTTGAGGCCGAATGGCATAACACGGTAACAACAGAGCCCAAGGTCGGTCATGAAAGAGGTATGGTCTTGATCACATAGGTTCATTGGGATCGGATGGTAGCCTGAGTAGGCATCCATGAAAGATAGCAGTTGGTACCCGACGGTCGAGTTGACAAATTGATCGATCTTCGGGATCGGAAAACAGTCCTTCTAACATGCCTTGTTGTGGTCGGAGAGGTTGACGTATGTCCACCATTTACCGTTGGCTTTTTTAACCAGGACAAGGTTGGAAACCCACTCAGGATAGTCGGCTTCGCGGATGAAGTTATTGTTGAGCAGACAGTCCACCTCTTCTTCGAGCACCATGGACCTCCCGGATCCCAAGAAGCGGCGCTTTTTTTTTATAGGAGGCATTCTAGGATCCAAGCAAAGAGAATGACAAGCATCACGAGATCGATGCAATTCATGTAGGAGTAAGTCCATGCAAACACATCCCGATTGGCGTTCAGGAAACATATGAGGTCTTCTTTGGTAGCGAGGTGGAGTTGCGACCCAACCTTCAACACCCTTGTTGTGTCGTCGAGGTCGACGGGGACGTCCACTGTGGATTCGAATGGGACAGCCCTCTCGTAATCGTGCTCCTCATCCTTCCGTGGGTCGAGATCATCGGAAAATGGCAGTGGCGCCTGAACCAGGGCGCAAACGCCGCTGGCTGCTATGCTAAGACATTCTTGGCGCAAGACAGCGCGAGCATGACTTTGCCCTTGTCCCTGTTGCATGCGTTCTTCCATTTTGTTTCATTGCATACCCTGGCGCTTCTTTCGTCACCCTTAATTTGCCGATCCCATTTTCCGTCGGGATTTTCATCAAGAGAGACCATGGTGCAATGTAAACCCGGAATTCGGTGAGGAAAGGGCGCTCGAGGATAGCGTTGTAGGGGGAGTCGATGTCTATAACCATGAAGATGAGAATTCAGACTCGGCTTTGATACCCCTCTCCCAGCTCCACAGGTAGGTCGATCATCCCTACGGTGGAACTGGAGGCCCCATTGAAGCTGTGAATCGCAGCATGACATGGCTTTAGATCATTTGATTCTACTTTCATCTGGTCGTAGGCAGCCTTACAGATGATATTAACCAAACTTCCCGAGTCGATTAAAACTTTTTGAACGGAGGTGTCTCCGATGTGGGCCGTGATGACTAATGGATCGGTGGTCAGGATTTCTACCCCCATCGATTCTCTTCCTCGAAAGATGACGTCGTCGCGCAAACTTTTCTACAGCTTGGATGGGGCGAACTTAGGGAGAGGGAGCAGGCTTCGTATATAGCGTGCTTTATGGCACTCACATACTCCTCCATCTTTTGATGCCTTGTGTGTGGTAAGGTCTGCCACATATGGTGTTTAACACGATTCCTCATCTCGGGTTAGATGATCCCGGAGTTGCCCTGGTGGCTGCTTGGGGAGTTAGTGCTGGAGGCTGCGAGTTTGATTCTGGGGGAAAGGGCTCTGGGACATATTGCTCGAGCCGTTTCTCATGGATAAGTTTTTCGATTGCGTCCCTGAGTTAACGACATTCGTTCGTATCGTGCCCGTACACGTCGTGGCATCCACAGTACCTCCCAGTGTTCCTCTCGCGGTCGGTGGATTCTCTTACGCACGGCTTTTTGTGGGGCAAGGTGTTACATGTTTCCAAGTAGATCGTATCTATGTCTTCGTTCAGAGGGGTGTAGGTTTCAAAGGCTTGGCGAGGGCCTTCTTGGTTCTGCCGCGGCTTGCCCGTTGTTTCGTCCATCCAGTCTGCCATTATTTGGTCTTTGCCTGGAGGGACCTTCCCCTCTGTTCTGATCAAAGGGCACCCCACCCCGCCTACCCCTGAGGTTGTTATTCGCGGCGCCTTCTTTGGGGTCGTTTGGATGACTTGTGGCGGAGAGCCGATTTCTCCTTGCCTCTTCTTGGCATAGGTATTGATCTGCCTTCTCGTAGAAGGCGTCGAGGCTCTTCGGCTATTTCTATCGGTCCAGGCCACGAATTCCGAAGTAGGGAGGACACATTTCGCTAGCTAAAAGAGGACGGTGCGAGGATATTGATCGTTGACCTCGTCGACAACTATGTTAAACTTGGAGAAGTAGCTTTTGAGGGACTCGGTAGGCCCTTGGTATAGATTGGATAAAGCGAGGGCATTCTTCGGAGTCGGGATATGCAGACTAGATCAGTTGCAAGATGCCCAAAGTTGTCAATGGAATCGAGTGGGAGGCGAGAAAACCAAAGCAAAGCGTTACTAGATAGGAAGACCGGAAAGCATTTGCACTTGGCTGGATCATTACTCCAGCTCGAGTCCATCTGCCATTTGTATCCATTCCAGAAAGCAAAGGTTCAGTGGTACCATCATAGAGTGGCATCTGAAGCATACTAAAGCGCCTCGGCCACCCAACCTCATCTACTCCTCTCGTGAAGGGGTTATGCATGATATGGGCTTCCCATGAGCCGTGTGTGTCCCCTTGCATTTCCCTCATAACAGTTCATACTACTTTGGGGAGATAGTACATGGGGATCTGCAATCAGGATTCATGGATTTTGACGTGGTTTCGGAGTCCTATTACCAGGATGCCTCCTATGGTGGACATCCAGATCGTCGTCCTCCCCGTCCTCGACATCTATGATGGGGTTTTGGCATGGTTGGTGAGGTGAATCAGGCTGATGCGGGCCCTGTTCTGGAGAAGTGCGGACCGCTTGGATAGCGGGCCCATCACCCTGATTAGCGGCGACCGAGTTGCGTCGAGGAAGAGGTTGGTTAGTAGGACCAGGTTTGACGTTGATGATCAAGCTAGTTTGGTCTCGGTATTGTCCACCCTCGCTATATGTGACTGTGGTTCGATCGCCGTTGCCATTTCCGTTACCGTTGTCGAGGGCATTGGTACGAGCGGCGATGTTGATGATGAGGCTGAACCTCCTCCTTTGATGTGGGGCCCTCGACTAGAAAGAGGAAGTTTCCGAGGAGGTCGGTCGAGGTCGAGCATTGTTTCGAGTTAGTCGAAGTCGGGCGACGATGCGTTGTCTTTCTTGAAGTTGCCGCATAAGGTCGATGTTGTGCCTTAGCGCTTAGTTAAGCTCGACTGCATTGTTCTCATATCTTTCATTAAGCGTGCATATTTGAGCTTGTGTAACGAGCGCTTCAGGGTCCACAATATGAGGGACAGTTTCATTAGCGACCGGGATATCCGCAGGTTGAGGTTGTTGGGATGTTCTGGCCTCGGCTACTGCTGAAGAGCCGACCATTGCATTCTTTGACTTCTTCACCATCGTAAGCGGACTCGACATCAGGTTGAGCAAGAAACCTTAGGCTCGTCGAGGTCAGGATGGTAATGTGGGAGAAAGACGCAAGTTTTGAGTAGATTCTCAGTGAAAGGAACAAATGTTGACGACAAATATGTCAAAACCACCAAAGATTTCTATTACTAGAATTAGTAAATTTGGTCACAAGTCTATGTAACAGAAAGCGATAAATACCAAGAGAGATTTATATTGGCTCGGCCCGGCGAGGCCTACGTCCACTTTGAAGGTGTTAGAGTATTATTAATGACCAAGGATTACAAGGTTTAGACTATCTTGAGATATTTCATTACATTCATTTTCCATGATGATGTCATAATTAAAATATATTAAATAAATAAGGAAAATTGTAGTTTAGTCCTTCTTCTTCCTTAAAGAGGAGATGCCATTAATCAATGTCTAGGAAGGTTCCTAGGTCACGAAATCCAACCATTTAGAAGTGGGAAGCCATGGCCTATTTATGGGAGTGGGGGTAGGTAGGAATGGGGACCACATGAAGGAAATTCGCGCCCGCTGCACTCATAGCCTAGAATTTCGCACCCGGGCCTGGGTGCGAAATTTCGCACCCGCTGGTTGTGAAATTTCGTACCCGCTGGGTGCGAAGCTCCTGCGAGGGGAGTGAGATTCCCGCCTTTGGGCGCGTAAGGCTTGAATTTCCTTTGACGCCCAAGGCCTTGGCCCGGGGTTGCTTCCTGGATAGTGTGAGGTTACGAGTAGTGCAGTACCCTACTGATCCTACTTCCTTTATTCCTATGCGCCGCTTCTTGGCCTTAGCTCCACGTGGTTCGTTGAATTAAGTGTCTCCGACACACTCTTGGGAACCTGGCTAAAAAGCCGATTAACATGTAGGATGCCAGTTATTTACTGTCAATGTCTGCGTGAGATTACAGTTTCAATTTAAGGTTAACGTCATTGTCATTGTTCATGTTTGGTATTGTTTTGTGGTGTTGAGGATGTCCTTCTTGACAATCAATCATTTGACATTTTTTGTGCTTTTCTTTCTGAGGCCTGGCTTGGTAGTTTTGTATGGTATTTCTTTTCTCATGTCATGTTACTCCAGTGCCATTTTGGTTTGAAGCAAGTCGTTTCTGATGCAAAAGGAGGGTGTTGTTTTAAATTGTAGTTGGTGTATTGGCGGCGATGTTATGCAGTTTTGTAAGTCTGTTCTGGAAGCTTTGATGTCTATTCTATATGATACATTTTAGGATAGAAATGAACGAGAAGATATGAGCTTTGAGATTATTACAGCGTAAACTAATTAAACCATGCCAGCAAAAGATATCCCAGCTATTAAATAGCTGAATAGTTATTTAAATAGTTTGATTTATAGTTAATTTAACCATGAAATGTTGGGTTTATTGTTGGATTTTGGATGAAACCTCTTTCTAACTTCTCATCACTTTCCAATTATATATTATTCCATTTTCTTGTCAATAAGTAACTTGTAAGATATTGTTTAGTGTTTGCTATATATTTACGTAAGTGCTGCTTTGTATCAAGTGGACGAATATCAACCATATAAATTATAGTTATTTAAATATAAATAAGTGTAGTATTCGATCTTTCATCCATAAATTATTGTTATGATAGTTTGGATATGAATGAAATTATAAAACTTTACATGAAGTAGAGAAAATGTTCGCATGTGGAGTTATGTAGCCATCCAGTTGTCAATCAAGTTTGTAAGCTATAGGAATAGAAGTACTATTTGTCTAGTTAGAGTAGTAATTTTGTGCATTGCAATAATGTTTGTCCTCCATTTTACAGAACTGAATCAAAAGGAAATTAAAATGTCCATGTGTGCATGTCCATTTGTCAAGTTGGAGTATAATTTTCCATATTGCCTATTATTCACTTGTTACATGTCCATGTGTGCAACAAGAATATGACGAAAAAATGGTGCATTCTTGTGATTGAGAATAAGTTTTGGAAATAAAACGTAGTATCAAATATGAAAATTTGATTCTTCTTTTTTTAGCTTAAAAACTGATTAGTGCATATCTTTGTTAATAGAATATCAATGATAAACAAAATGTAGCGGAAGAACAATGACTCCACGTGGTAATACGCCACAGGTATTTCTTAACATAGCAAAATTTGCACTGCATTTGTTTTATTTCATTACATTTACACTACATTTCTTTTGGTTCATCTGATATTGCAATTAATTTTATGTTTCAAGCAACTAACTGAATTATGCGTTCCTGATCCACATTTCTATGTTAATATGTTGAATTTCCATTAGCATTTCAGTTTCACAACATTTAGTTATAAATTTGCATTTACCATTAGGAACACTTTTAGTCTCCCACTGAAAATATCTTCGAAGAGAATTTTGAGGATACTTTTTGTCTCCCATTGTGCCCTTAAAATGAACAATATTGTTCTGTTTGAGACCATTCTCACCACACGCATATTTCATTTAGTTCTCTAACGATGACGGTTTCATCCATTGATTCTTTTCATTCTTCTTTACAAAATCCTGTTGTCATGCTCGCCTCTAAATTAGATTTATTCATATCACTTTCTCCATTATCGGTGACCTTTGGTCCATCAACGATCTTAGGCACTGCCATGAATTTTGTTTTCTCCAATTTAATTAGATAATAACTATCTTTTCAGTTCGTTCCTTATTCGCTTTTCTGATTGTCAATTGATCGGTATTGCTCTCAAAAAGATGAAAAACGCATTTACAGGCTGCCTTCTATTCCAGAGTGTTCTTTGATCCTTCTTGGGTCAAGATCACTGGTGTGAATAAATTTAATAACCACTTTTCTCTTATCTTTTTCAGTTTCTTCCCCATGCTGGAACAGTTTTGCTTTGGGTGAAAATGTTATAGTCATTCAGTCTATCTATCGAGTTTTCTATATTAAATTATTATGACAAATATCAATCCATTATTATTATTATTTGATTTTTTGTAGTGGCAACCCTTTCTTTCTAGAGTTTTGAAAGAACCAATTGAAAGAAAGAACAGAGTCAGGCTGCACATGTGTACAAAGCTATACATATATATAACATCCATAAACAACAGACAATCGACATCACAAGGGAAGGAGAATAATCCAACTCAATTAAACTCGATGGTTACTTCCCGACCCTAAAATAGAAAAGACTACCAGTCTGCAACTTCGATATTTATACACCGGTATCTCTATCACAATTACAAAGTTGTACACACATGCACCAAAACTAAAAACCAAAAAACGGAGAAAAGGATGTAATTGGTCAGTCCTCAACAAGCCCTCCATTGCCATCCTTTCTATGCACTGCACCAATACTACTAGAGCTCACATCCCCTCATTGGTAAGTCGATGTTGTAACTAACAACCTTATTCTGACTCAGTCTCCTATCAGTATCTTCTCTTCCACTTCCACTCTCTCTGCCTCGACCGAGTCGATCATCCACACTTTTGAACCAACAGGAGTGGATGTTCTCAACATTCCATATGTATCTATGGACGAAATGCTTCTGATGCTGTTACGTGTGTGACCCGACCAGCCAAACCTGGGTTGCATTGCAGACTCATTTATCCTCACTCGTTGACCTACCACAAGCCTCTTGCATGCTGCTACCCTTTCATTTGTTTTGTTTAAGCAATTTCTTTGGGTTGAAATCTGCTTTTACCGAAGTTGATCCTTGCTGGTGAGCACGCTAAAAAATAATAAAATATTTGTTTTGTGTTGTGTTCCCTTGTTATCAGAATGAATTTTTTTATTTCTGAACTGACACTGATAACGTTACATTTAGTGGATACGTGTATTTGTATTTGTACATGAGATAATGGGTTAAAGAGTTCGAATAGCTTATGTATAAAATGATATAAAGCTAGAGTGTTTGTTTGAACGGAAATAAACTATCTCATATTCTATCTAAATTAAACTAGGAAAAAATAAATTTTAAGTGCATCGATTTTGCTATAGCAGATCCTTTGTATTGCTTGCTTTATCACTTTCGCTAACAGTTGCCTTTTTTTGTCATTGTCTTCTCATTTTCTCCATCTATGTTTTTTCTCATACAATTACAATACCACATACTGAAAACTATTGAAATAAATAATGAGCCTTTGACAACTTTAGATTTATCCTTGTTCCATACAAGTAGCACATAAAACATCAAGCTTTTGTTGATATTATATTTTAGATAAAAATAGCCTAAGTCCTTTAAAAAGTTATATAAGCGTGCCTGTATTAAAAAGTTATGAATATAAAATAGCATATTAAAATAATAATCATCATCATCATAATAATAATATATTTATTTTCACAACAAACGAATATTTGTTGTTATCCACAAAATATTGGGAGACGTACCCGATCGGTATGTTCAGAGAAACAGACCGGTCGCCAGAGAAAATACAACATAACTTAATCCAGTAAAGTGACACCGATCGGTACGACAATATCGGTACTGGTTGGTCTGTACCCTAGCGCACCGGTTAGATAGTCACAAGTCCATAGCAGAGCGCACCCCTGTGAAAAGAAAGGAAAACTCGCCAACCGGTCGGCTAGGGTCCGAGAGTACTGACCGGCCCCTCTGGGGTAGCGTACTTGGTCCAAACATTGCAATATCGGCCGGTCCAAAGACAAGCAACTAGTCGGCCATAATATGGAATCAATGCCAGGTCGCCCGTGCGGAGCAGAAAAGGAACCATACTGATAGACCAGACCTAATCTAGACCGTTCGGTCATCCTGACAGTTGTTGATATGTTGGCTTTTGGATAGCTATTGCCAGGCCGGCCAGTGGCAATTCTGTAAATTACGTCCGACCGACCGGTGACTCTAAAGGTCATATCACTCCATTCTCCGTCCTATAAATAGAGCACCAACACCATTTTAAAGGGGGACAGATTCTATGAACCAGAAGGGCTGTTAAACTCAATTCTCTACTTCTAATTAGTGATTTCATCATCTCCAATCACCTCAAAAGGAAGATCCAACTTCGCATCCATTAAAGTCCATATGGAAATCTAGATCCGATCTACCATCTGCCACAATTGAATACTTTTACCATTTTTCCTTAAGCAAGTTCTAAGAGAGTGTAATGATGAATGTAATGAGAGAATGAGCTTGCCTTGTAACTCTACATGCAATAATAGAATCGCTATTCAAAGTGGATGTAGATCGCACTTGATCTAACCACTATAAAACATTGTATTTCTTTACTTGCTTTGCTTTGTTTATTGGCTCCACATTTCATATTTCCAATTATTTTTGTGAAGTACTTCTAGTACATTTGGTGTTTGTGTCATTTTTGATGCAAACATTTGGCGCCCATCATGGGGCCGATTCAATCATCTGTTCTCTCACATCGCTCATAAGGTCCGATACGTTGCACTAAAAGTCTATGCTTGTTTTACTACAATCTGATTCAGGTCCTCGCCTAAAGCAATGGGTAAACCAAGTAGACCATCAATGAAGGTCACCAATCAAAGCACCGATAATAACGATAATTCCGCCGATCATGAGCATGAGGCTACTCCTCCTACCAACCAATTTGAGCGTGAAGAAACTTCTAACGCCGAAGAAACGGTGACAAGCAGGGAACTCGATGAAGTGGCAGCTGTTTTAGCAAGCCAAATGGACGTTGCAAATAAAGCTATGATGACGAGGATTGAAGAAATGTTCGCCATGCAAGCTACTACGGCCAAAGTCACCCCGAAGTCCGCCCGGGCAAAATCCATTCAAACTCCACGTACGGAAAATGCTGGATCCTCTTCTTCAAGCCCTAGCCGGGAAAATTCTTTTCAAGAGATGACGAATCCTTACCGTAAGGAAATTAAGCTACCTGATCATAACCAATCTAACAAGGCGACTTCCCAACAAGTGCTTGGCTCCGCCAAAGGGGCACCTCTCCCTGTGGGATGTTCAGGACCCCAAAATATGAACCGTGACCGTCTGGTTAAGCAGACATCCGTTAAGGAAGACGGCGTCTGCCTTGCGGATCAAAACAATGAGGAAGAGTGTATCTCAGAGATTATCCACAAAATTATGGAAAAGGGGCTGAAGAAGCAGAATGATGAGAAAGAATGGGGGTTTGCTCCCACAAGGAGTCCACTTACAGAAGGAATAAAGATGGCGCCTTATCCTAACAAATTTAAGCCACTGGCAGTCCAAGCTTACAACGGGACAACTGATCCTAATGTGTTCTTATTTAAGTATGATCAGCACATGGACGGAGCCTGAGCCACTGACGAGCTAAAGTACTTATATTTCCCGACCTACCTTGAGGGAGTAGCCTCACTTTAGTTCATAAAGTTACCTCCTAGTTTAGTGGATGATTTCGCTACTTTAGCAAAACTACTCCAGGAGCAGTTCAGGCTTCAAACCTCAAAAGTACGATATGTTATTAAATTGAATGAGCTGGAGAAAAGGCCGAGAGGGCAAATCAGAGCTTTTCTCAAACGATTCAACACTGCAATAGCTAAAGTTGGAAATTACGAGCCTCGACTAGCTTTAATGGCCTTAAAGGGGGATGTAAAGAAGAAGATGAAGCTAGGACATTGGGTTAAAAAAGGAAGAACGGTACTCTCGAAGAGTTGTTCGATAAAGCTTAAGAATACATAGGAGTGGACGAGGATCCAGCCTTTGCTATGGACATCCCGGAAAACAGTTGTAATGACCCGGAAATTCGGTCCAATTTGAGCTGACCAAAAACACAAGTCCAACCCCAAATTAAACTGAAAATCAGGAAATTAACAGAAAGAATTGAGAGGGTGAGGATAAATAAGATAGAAACTTAGAATAGAAGAGAAAGAAGAACACAACATCAGAGTAACACGAACCTCACAGCGGAACGAATAACATATAATATATATAACATAACTTGGAGTATACAACTTTACTTGAATATACATCATTATCAAAGTACAACACTTACAACACAGCGGAAATAACTATAGCTATATGATCCTGAAGCCTCCTGCTCCAGCTCTTCAAGAATCTGTAAATCCCAACTACTTGACTTCCCATACAAAATTGGGCACCCAAGAGTTTAGGGAAAACAAAACAAAATAAACTCCGGTCAGTCATGGGACTGTAATGAGTAAAACAGTTTAAAACAGTTCGAACTAGTAAACGATATCTCATAAGACCACGCCGTATAACGGAACGGGTTTTTCCCTTATGAGAATCCAAATTATCTTTATATCAAAAACCTTTTGATATCATAATAATGTCTATCAACCACAATAAAATAATCATCTAGCAGAAACGCTTTCATCTCACGTTCTACATATATAGTATACAATCAAAACCGCAAGCACGCATTGGGTAATGGATTTCCAACTATGACAAGGTATGGAACCACCTTTCGCTAGTGTACCTCTAGAAAGGAATACACTGGGTTCAACAAGAACATCTTGCAACCCGGCCACACATGACCAACCACTCATTTCGCTTGATTGTATCGAATGTATATCACCAACGGTTGGGATCAGCAACCTTTTCCCGAATGGGATAGTATCGACCATAGATTTTTAGAAATAAATGAAACTCTAGATTAGGTGATTATACACCCTACTTTGGAGCGACCGACTTAGCCATGCGGCCTACCCAATTTCTGTCATTTACCGGATGTGAGGCTAGAAGCTACGCTTTATAATCACAATAGATTTCACTTTGAATGTCACATCATCAAATCCATCAAATCACCGATTGACGTCTACAACAATACATTATGTGTTAGATAAAAGAAGTTTTCTTCTTCGCTTCCACTCTTGGTATGGCCGGAGAAATCAATATACGTGATCGTCTGGAAATACTCTATCAGACATTCATCCATACAAGTCATCCAAGAACAGGATGAACCGAAGGCACTATTCCGTATGTCCATCTTAGGAACTGTTATCTAAGATTTATACAACAGCCCTTGTACTTTACTCTGTCTTCAATTTTCTTTAGCATATATGATTCGCAATGCTTATGCCAATACAGAGTGGTTCTTTGGATAATAATCCAACCGGTCTCTCCATATTAACAACGTAAACTGGTCAAAACTTCGATAGTCTGTGATTTAGCCATCAAAGAAAACAGGTGTGCAAACAACGATATTATATCCAGATGGAAATTCTATCAATCAATCTTCAATCATATATATATATATATATTCATATCTCCTTATTTTCTATGCTTAGAAAATATATGTTATTTACACTGGAAAACATTTCCATTGTTTATTTACTATCACTATCATTTCACAACTATCAGTCCCTGACTGTAAACTTGTAGGAGAACAATTCTCTAAGTATAAACCCCGAAGGCCGAAACCAACATCAGATCGATACTCAGAAAATTATTCAACTTAACTAACCTCTAGTCAGTTTGTAATCTTGTTTAACTCTACATCTTTACTCTATTTGATTAACTCTGTTCGAATAACTCTAGTTTGTTTTTACTCAAATTGATTAACTCTATTTGATTAACTCTGTTCGAATAACTCTGTTCGAATAACTCTAGTTCGTTTTTACTCAAATCGATTAACTTTATTTGATTAACTCTAGCTAGTTACTCTAATTAATTAACTCTGACTGGTCAACTCTAATTGATTAACTCTAATTAATTAACTTTAATTAATTAACGCTGATTGATTAACTATATTTCCTTTTAAAATATCGTATTTATTTTCTAAATAAATATTTCCTTTATAATCCAATTTATTTAACAAATAAATATCTCCTTTATTCTATTTATTCTAACAAATAAATATCTCTTTATTCTATTTATTCTAACAAATAAATATTCCTTTATTCTATTTGTAAATGGTTTACAAATATATCTCTACCTATTTGTTTGACAAATATTTTCCCTTATATTTGATTTACAAATATATATCCTTTATATTTGATTTAGAAATATATTTCTCCTATATTTGATTTACCAAATATATATTCCTCTTACAAAAAATCCTTTTATATATATATATATATATAATCCATTGATTTGATATAAATAAATTTATTTCAAAATATACTTTGAAAATTCCTTTTCTACATTCTGGTATTTCTTATGGTATTTAACACACCATATAACATCGATAAATATCGTCCCAACACACATAATCAACGTCAGATTATATATCACATTATATATCACAATATATATATCACAGTAAAATAAATGTTGAGGTATCCAGTTGGATTCCTCCAACCTGTTTCCCTGCATCACAGACGTTAAACAATTTAATTAACATCGACTATATTTCACTTCGAAATATTCTAATAAACAGAATCGATATTTGATTAACGATTTAAATATATACATCGTTATCTAAAATTTCAACTAATACACAAACAATTCAACCAAACAGTTAACACACAACAATCAACAGATAATTGTCAGTTCTAAGAATACATTGTAAAAATAGAACTGTTCGGAGTTAGTGAGATTTACTCACATTGGACTATCATTGTTAAATAACGATAATTGTCGCTTGATTCAGACGGACAATTTATTTTGCTATAAATTTTAACGAGCTCAGATTCCCTCCCAGTCAGTTCCATGGCGTAGTCACTGTCCATACGATCCCAACGCAACTTGTTTCGTCTTATTTCGATACAGTACGAGGAAGTTATGTCAATTAAAACTTAATACAATTTAAAATAATTAACAACATGGATTTAATTAATTAAATGGGTCATCACCTTTAAATTCAGCCCATCCACTCGTTTCTAACCTGAACCACTCAAAACACTTTCTTCCCCAAAATCACTTCGCGATTTCTAGTATTTAAAACACCCGCTGTTCACCTTCCTTTGACCTCCTCCCATCGCCACCTCGGCCATCCATCTCCGGCGCCATCCCCACCAACGGCCTCGCCAACCGAATCTGCACCTGGTCATCCCCTTGAACCCTACTCCGGCGGCCTCCGCCAAAACCGAACTGCTGCTCCTTCCGACGTCAACCATCGACGCATTTCACCACACGCCACCGGACATTGCATCGCCGCCACGAAATTGCTCCCCCGGCCATCACGAGTTCCACTATCTCCTCGAATATTCCTTCGGCGTCCTAAATCAAAATCCGAACCCCTCCTTGCTTCCCGCTGGATAAATGTCGACCCTCCCAAATCCCATCGCACACAAAACTATGTGTATCTATGTGAAGCCCTTCCTTGTACGAGCCTAACGAACCCGACGCTGTACGATTTCGACAAGTTTTGAGCTCCATTTAATTTCTTGCAGTAATATAAGGAGCGACCTCCATTTTGAGTTTACAGAGGATAAGGATTAGGTCTTAACACTTGGTAGAAGGGAGTATTTATACCATTAGGAATTTAGATATTTTTATTTTAGATATTTTTCTTTCTGATTATTTTATTCCATTTAAAATGAATCGTCAATTATATTCATTTCAAAAAATTCGTACGAGCACGTATAATACCCAAAAATCATGAAATTTGACATAAATCTAGAGTTCGACATTACGGTCCCAACGAAACAGGTTTCGTCGAATTCCGACTCTGTTTGCGCACACAGCGTATTTTTAACCATCAAAATATCGATTGTTTTTCACCTTAAAAATCGGTACGACCACATACTGACTTCAAAAATCACGAAACTGGATATCTAACAATAATTTGACATTGTGGATCCCACAAAATTAATTTTGTCGAATTCCGAGGTCGTTTGCAAAACTGGCTATTTTTAAGGCCTGGAATAACCCTTTTAAATATATAAATATATTTAAAAGAAATTAAATTAAATATTTATAAATAAATATTATCGTATATATCCACATACGATATCGTTCAGCCCTAGAATATTCCTATATGAATTTCTAGCTTGATATTTCAAATCCCGATTAAATCGATATTCGATTTATAATGAAATTCCTTTTATAAATATAAATAAATTGTTATATATTATAAAGGAATTCCACACCGACTTTTCTAAAATTTGATTTGGACATAAATCAAAATTTACACGACGAAATCTTGATTTTTCTCTTCCACAAGAAAAATATTCTCCACTAGCTTCTAACGTTTCTTGTTTCACAGAAATCTAATTTAAAATGAACCCTATACATTCAGTTGAAGTTCAAATTGCCAAATATCGAACTGCAGCGCCATTTCAAGCTCGATTTTAATTATATTATAATTCCACGTTCAAACTGTCATCGTTTTAAATATATTCTCTAATATAATTCAACTCTAAGCTGAATTAAATATCACAGATGATCCAGTTCACGCCATATCGCCATTTCAGCCAATTCTGATTATTTCAGAATTAAATATATTATTTAATTTGTTATTTAAATTAAATATTCACCATTATTTAATTAAACCACCATTTAATTCACTATATCACTATTTATATAATTAAATGAATTAATTATACTACCTCTGCAAATGCGGGTCATTACATTCTTCCCCACTTAAAATAATTTCGTCCTCGAAATTGCTAAAGTTAGAAGACGACCCTATCTACTGGTTAGAACTTATTTGATCACTTCTAAATCTTCAGTTTTCCAACTGGTCCAATTTAATTTCAATTAAATATTAATTAATTCTTATCAACGAAAATTTTCAAAAATCCTGAAAATTTTCTAACTCCTTAACTTTTCGAAAAATTTCGGCAGCACCTCCATTGTACTGGTCAATCGGTCAAACCACCACTCGCCTCTCTGGGCCATCTCCATCCCAAAAGAAAATCAAATAGCCATGCGGCTTACCAATTCGGCTCAAAAATCTCATGCTTATATCAAATATAAACTTGTACTTTTTTATCGGGTATATCAATATATCAATTCATCTGCTGTTAGTTCAGCATATACCAAGGTCAACCCAATCAAATTCCAATCTATTTTTATCCACAAATCCAACCATGCTTATACCTAAGTCGAATTCAATTTCAAATCAAAGCTCCATTTTCGATTTTTAAATTCTTATCTCATCCATCCAACTTACTTGATATCATTCTAATCAAACTCAGTTACCCATTAACTGGCTTAATTTTTAATTCGAATTTGCTTTCACAAATTTATGTTAATTTTCTTAAATTCAAACACTCTTTCCTGGGAGTTTTTAAAAAGTTTAGTCTTTTCAAACATCAAATTTTCCTTTTTGAAACTCAACACATCTTGTCTTTCCCAAAATAAATTCAAAACAGTATCTCTGGTAGTAATTCGTCACTTACAACTCGAAAATGGATACTGATGATGCAAATGTCATCATCGGAATCTATTTTCCAGCGATCAAAATGAGTTCTATACTATAAAACCATTTCTAAACATTTCCACTCTGAAATTCATTTCAAAGTATAATTCATACTGCTTGTAAAACAATTTAAAATCTCCCAGGATCTTAAATTTTCCTTATTTTTAATCCGAACCCATTTACAAACACTTATCCAATTTTCCAGAATTTTAATTTCAATTCTGATTTAAATTCAGATTTAACTCATCTAATTTGATGTATTTCACTTATATGAATTCTGATTGGTTATTTACATAACCATTTAATTTATAGTCTTACTCGATTATAATAACAACCAATATATCCACTATATTATATTATATATATATGTCTTCTCTATATCAAGATATACCTTGGGTAAACATATTTTAATTTACCCTCTTTTCAAAACATATCGTGTTGACCCATCGTATTCGAATGTTTAGTAGCTCCTACCGATACAGTGGATCAAACTGATCGACCAGAACTCATAAACAACTCAACCAACAAATCACCACAATATAAAACAATTTTTATATCAATAACAAATACGCTCACTCACATATATAACCACAATCTCAATCTAGGGTATTAATAACCCTATCTCTACCGAGTCACGCCACAGAGCCAAGGTAATTCACTTAACTTAAGCTCTGATACCAACTGAAATGACCCGGAAATCCGGTCCAATTTGAGCTGACCAAAAACACAAGTCCAACCCCAAATTAAACTGAAAATCAGGAAATTAATAGAAAGAATTGAGAGGGTGAGGATAGATATGATAGAAACTTAGAATAGAAGAAGAAGAACACAACATCGGAGTAACACGAACCTCACAGCGGAACGAATAACATATAATATATATAACATAACATGAAATATACATCTGTACTTGAATATACATCATATCAAAGTACAACACTTACAACACAGCGGAAATAACTATAGCTGTATGATCCTGAAGCCTCCTACTCAAGCACTTCAAGTATCTGTAAATCCCGACTACTTGACTGCCCGTACAAAATTGGGCACCCAAGAGTTTAAGGAAAACAAAACAAAATAAACTCCGGTCAGTCATGGGACTGGTATGAGTAAAACAGCTTAAAACAGTTCGAACTAGTAAACGATATCTCATAAGACCACGCCGTATAACGGAACGGGTTTTTCCCTTATGAGAATCCAAATTATCTTTATATCAAAAACCTTTTGATATTATAATAATGTCTATCAAGCACAATATAATAATCATCTAGCAGAAACACTTTCATCTCACGTTCTACATATATAGTATACAATCAAAAGCGCAAGCTCATATTGGGTAATGGATTTCCAACTATGACAAGGTATGGAACCACCTTTCGCTAGTGTACCTCTAGAAAGGAATACACTGGGTTCAACAAGAACATCTTGCAACCCGGCCACACATGACCGACCACTCATTTCGCTTGAGTGTATCGAATGTAAATCACCAACGGTTGGGATCAGCAACCGTTTCCCGAATAGGACAGTATCGACAATAGATTTTTAAAAATAAATGAAACTCTAGATCAGGTGATTATACACCCTACTTCGGAGCGACCGACTTAGCCATGCTGCCTGCCCGATTTCTGTCATTTACCGGATGTGAGGCTAGAAGCTATGCTTTATCATCACACCAGATTTCACTTTGAATGCCACATCATCAAATCCATCAAATCACCAATTGACGTCTACAACAATACATTATGTGTTAGCAAAAAGAAGTTTCCTTCTCCGCTTCGACTCTTGGTATGGTCGGAGAAATCAATATATGTGATCGTCTGGAAATACTCTATCAGACATCCGTCCATACAAGTCATCCAGGAACAGGATGAACCGAAGGCATTATTCAGTATATCCATCATAGGCACTGTTATCTAAGATTTATACAACAGCCCTTGTACTTTACTCCGTCTTCAATTTTCTTTAGCATATATGATTCGCAATGCTTATGCCAATAAAGAGTGGTTCTTTGGATAATAATCCAATCGGTCTCTCCATATTAACAACGTAAATTAGCCAAAATTTCGATAGTCTGTGATTTAACCACCAAGAAAACAGGTGTGCAAACAACGATATTATTTCCAAATGGAAACTCTATCAATCAATCATCAATCATATATATATATATATATATATATTCATATTTTCTTATTTTCTATGCTTAGAAAATATATGTTATTAACACTGGAAAACATTTCCATTGTTTATTTACATATCACTATCATTTCACAACTATCAGTCCCTGACTGTAAACTAGTAGGAGAACAATACTCTAAGTACAAACCGCGGAAGCCGAAACTAGCATCAGATCGATACTCAGAAAATTATTAACCTTAACTAATCTCTAGTCAGTTTCTAATCTTGTTTTACTCTATATCTTTACTCTATTTGATTAACTCTTTTCGAATAACTCTAGTTTGTTTTTACTCAAATCGATTAACTCTATTTGATTAACTCTCTTCGAATAACTCTAGTTCGTTTTTACTCAAATCGATTAACTCTAATTGATTAACTCTAACTGGTTAATCTAATTAATTAACTCTGACTGGTCAACTCTAATTGATTAACTATAATTAATTAACTCTAATTAATTAACTCTATTTCCTTTTAAAATATCGTATTTATTTTCTAAATAAATATTTCCTTTATAATCCTATTTATTTAACAAATAAATATCTCCTTTATTCTATTTATTCTAACAAATAAATACCTCTTTATTCTATTTATTGTAACAAATAAATATTCCTTTATTCTGTTTGTAAATGGTTTACAAATATTTCTCTTCCTATTTGTTTGACAAATATTTTCCCTTATATTTGAGTTACAAATATATATCCTTTATATTTGATTTACAAATATATTTCTCCTATATTTGATTTACCAAATATATATTCCTTTTACAAAAAATCCATTTATATATATATATATATATATAATCCATTGATTTTATATAAATAAATTTATTTCAAAATATACTTTGAAAATTCCTTTTCTACATTCTAGTATTTCTTATGGTATTTAACACACCATATAACATCGACAAATATCGTCCCAACACACATAATCAACGTCAGACTATATATCACATTATATATCACAATATATATATAACAGTAAAATAACTGTTGAGGAATCCAGTTGGATTCCTCCAACCTGTTTCCCTGCATCACAGATTTTAAACAATATAATTAACATCGACTATATTTCACTTCGAAATATTCTGCTAAACATAATCGATACTAGACTAATGATTTAAATATATACATTGTTATCTAAAATTTCAAATAATACACAAACAATTCAACCAAAAAGTTAACACATAGCAATCAACAGATAATTACCAGTTCTAAGAATATGTTGTAAAAATAGTACTATTCAGAGTTAGTGAGATTTACTCACATTGGACTATCATCCTTTAATAGCGATAATTGTCGCTTGATTCAGACGGACAATTTATTTTGCTATAAATTGTAAAGAGCTCAGATTCGCTCCCAGTCAGTTCCATGGCGTAGCTACCGTCCATACGATCCCAACATAACTTGTTTCGTCTGATTTCGATACCGTATGAGGAAGTTACGTCAATTACTAGTTAATACAATTTAAAATAACTAACAACTTGGATTTAATTAATTAAATGGGCCATCACCTTTAAACTCAGCCCATCCACTCATTTCTAACCCGACCCGCTCAAAACCCTTTCTTCCCAAAAATCACTTCGTGATTTCCAGTATTTAACACACCCGCCGTTGACCTTCCTTTGACCTCCTCTCATCGCCACCTCGGCCTTCCATCTCCGGCGCCATCCCCACCAACGGCCTCGCCACCTGAATCTGCAACTGGTCATCCCCCTGAACTATACTCTGGCGGCCTCCTCCAAAACCGAACTGCTGCTCCTTCCGATGTCAAACACACCGCCGCATTTCACCACACGCCATCGGACATTGCATCGCCACCACGAAATTGCTCACCCGGCCATCACGAGTTCCACTATCTCCTCGAATTTTCCTCCGACGTCCTAAATCAAAATTCGAAACCCTCCTTGCTTCCCGCTGCATAAATGTCCATCCTCCCAAATCCCATCGCACACAAAACTATGCATATCTATGTGAAGCCTTTCCTTGTACGAGCCTAACGAACCCGACGCTATACGATTTCGACGAGTTTTGGGCTCCATTTAATTTCTAGCAGTAATATAAGGAGCGGCCTCCATTTTGAGTTTACAGAGGATAAGGATTAGGTCTTAACACTTGGTAGAAGGGGGTATTTATACCATTAGGATTTTAGATATTTTTAGTCTAGATATTTTTCTTTTTGATTATTTTATTACATTTAAAACCAATCGTTAATTATATTTGTTTCTAAAAATTTGTACGACCACGTATAATACCCAAAAATCATGAAATTTGACAAAAAGCTAGAGTTCGACATTACAGCCCCAATGAAACTGGTTTCATCGAATTCCGACTCCGTTTCTCACACAGCGTATTTTTAACCATCCAAATATCGATTGTTCTTCACCTTAAAAATTGGTACGACCACATACTGACTTCAAAAATCACGAAACTGGATATCTAACAATAATTTGACATTGTGGATGCAACAAAATTAGTTTCGTCGAATTCCGAGGTCGTTTGCAAAACTGGCTATTTTTAAAGCCTTGAATAACCCTTTTAAATATATAAACATATTTAAAAGAAATTACATTAAATATTTATAAATAAATATTATCGTATATATCCAGATACGATATCTTTCAGCTCTAGAATATTCCTATATGAATTTCTAGCTTGATATTTCAAATCCCGATTAAATCAATATTCGATTTATAATGAAATTCCTTTTATAAATATGAATAAATCATTATATATTATAAAGGAATTCCACAGCGACTATTATAAAATTTGATTTGGACATAAATCAAAATCTACATGGCGAAATCTCGATTTTTCTATTCCACTAGAAAAATATACTCCACCAGCTCCTAACTTTTCTTGTTTCACAGAAATCCGATTTAAAATGAACCTTGTACATTCAATTGAAGTTCAAATCGCCAAATATCGAACCGCAGCGCCATTTCAAGCTCGATTTTAATTATATTATAATTCCACGTTCAAACTGTTGTCATTTTAAATATATTCGCTAATATAATTCAACTCTAAGCTGAATTAAATATCACAGATGATCCAACTCCCACCATATCGCCATTTCAGCCAATTCTGATTATTTCAAAATTAAATATATTGTTTAAATTAAATATTCACCATTATTTAATTAAACCACCATTTTATTCACTATATCACTATTTATATAATTAAATAAATTAATTATACTACCTCTGCCAATTCGGGTCATTACAATAGTGTACAGCTTGAAAAGAAGAATGATGATACCGATAACAATCAGAAAAACCCTGGAGGTCAGAAATGGGGCAATGATGGGAGAGACAACCGAGCCAATAAAAGTTCCATTACTTTAAGAACTCGGAGTTGACTCCAATAAATGAGACGGTGGAGAATGTTTTCATGGCCACCAAGGAGACCGAAGAGTACCCATTACCGAAGCAAATAAAGGTTAGTGAAGCGGACATTAAATCAAGAAGATTTTGTTAGTTTCATAACCAACCGGGGCATAACACGAAGGAATGTCGACACCTGAAAAGCTTAATTGAAGAACTAATAAGGAAAATTTGACATCAGAAGTACACCAAGAATCCACAGAATTCTCAAGTGTCCCATAGCCAGGGAACTTCTCATCGACAACCAGGTCAAAGCGAGAACGCTACAAACGCTGTTATGCCAAGACTGCTCATTATTACCATTTCAGGAGGCCACACCCTATCGAGAAAAGCTAGGGGGACCTTGTGAAATATACAAATGAGGTGAGGAACCTCCCAAAAGAAGGAGAATCTATGATCATGGGTGAAACTTTTTCAGTAAAGATGCCAAGCTTTTCTTGGGATGACATTGTATTCAAAGAACAAGACTCAGAAGGGTTAATAACGCCAACTGAAGATCCGATGGTGATAACCATAAGCTTGGGCCCTGCTATTGTCAGAAGAGTTTTGGTTGACAGTGGAGCGTCAGTCAATATATTGTAGATTAATGCCTTTCACAGAATGAAACTTTCTATGGGAGATGTGAAATCTTATCAGAGCAAAATTCATGGGTTCACCGGATAGGTTGTCCAACCAATCGGAATTATAAACATGCTTGTTGAGATTAGAGTGGGGGAGCAAAGGGTCACACGAGAGTAGTATTTTGTTGTGACCGACGAACTCTCTACTTATAACGCTTTCCTACGAAGGCCGACACTTACAGCATTCTGAGTTACATTGGCCCCATGGTGCCTAACAATGAAATTTCCCACTGAGAACAGGATTGGCATAGTCAAAGGCGACCGGCAAATAACAAGGGAATGCTATCTGGCTGAGCTTTCTGAGGCAAGGAAAAAGGAGGTGAAGAAGGATGTGGAGCCTCTGTTCTGCATCCAAAACCCTTCTTTATAGAAACTAAAGCGAGGTCCACATACTGGCAAGCACAGTGGAGGTCAGAAGGAGATTGATCCAAGAAAAACTAGTATGGGGGAAGACCAAGCGGCTCCAGTCGAGGATACCATTTCTGTTCCAGTGCATGATAAAGATCCTAACCGAGTTCTAAAGATAGGTTATCATTTAGGCCAAAGGCTCAAAAGGGATTTGATATTGTTTGTGAAAGCGAACTTGGATGTCTTCGCTTGGACGCACTCAGACATTTGTGGAATATTGATAGACGTAATTGTTCATAAATTGAACATTAATCCCAATCTGATTCCAATAAAAAAATGACGAACACAAGGACCTGAAAGATCGATAGCGTTGAAAGAAGAAGTAGATAGACTTTTTAAGAATAACTTCGTACGAGTGTCTACGTATCCTTTTTGGGTCTCAAATCCATTTCTCGTCAAAAAGTCCAATGGCAAGTGGAGAGTGTGCATAGATTACTCGGACCTTAACAAAGCGAGTCCTAAGAACAGTTTCCCCCGGCCTAGAATCGACCATCTTGTCGACGCAACCGCTGGGCACACACTGTTATCTTTCATGGATGGATATTTTGGATATAATCAAATTATGACGCATGAACCGGATGAGGAGAAAACAAGCTTTATAACCGATAGAGGCTTGTACTGTTATAAGGTTATGCCATTCGGACTAAAGAATGTTGGAGCAACATACCAGCGTCTAGTGAACTCCATGTTCAAATCCCAATCTGGAAACACTATAGAGGTTTACGTCGATGATACGCTGGTAAAGTCTAAAAAGGCTAAAGACCACCAAGTGGATCTAGTAGAGATGCTCCATATCCTTAGAAAATTCGGCATGAAGTTAAATCCACTAAAATGCTCATTTTGGGTTTCTTCAGGGAAATTTCTCGGATTCATAGTCAATGCCAGGGGCATTGAGCGGAATCCTTCCCAGGTCACGACATTACGAGAAGTGCGAGCACCAAAAACAATAAAGAAGCTTTAGAGCTTGAATGGGAAAATTGCTGCCCTTAACCGCTTCATCTCAAAAGAAACAAATCGATGCATCCCGCTTTTTGATGGTTTAATGGAAGGAAAGAAAGACTTTCAATGGACTCCAAAATCTCAAATGGATTTCGAACAGTTGATTCAACATTTGAGTCTCCACCAATGCTTTCTAAACCCAAATACGGAGAAGAGCTATTCCTATACCTGGCTGTGTCACCACATGCCCTGAGCGCCGCACTTGTCCGGGAGGATGCTAAGGTCCAATGGCCAGTTTACTATATCAGTAAGCGACTTGCTGGGGAAGAACTGAATTACTGAAAACTGGAGAAACTTGTGTACTGTCTACTCATTGCCTCAAAGAAGTTGGACCATATTTCCAGTCCCATCCAATAAAAGTCCGCACTGATCAACCGCTAAGGCAAATTCTCTTCTGTCCAAAAACTTCTGGAAGGCTTTAAAAATAGAACATTGAGCTCACCCAATATGACATCACCTATCACCCTCGAAAAGCTATCAATAGGCAAGCTTTAGAAGATTTCATTGCCAAATTCATAGACAGAGGAGAGGAAATGAAACACCCCACCTCCGCTAAGGTCACTCACAAAGGGAACGCCTTAACTTTGGTGGAGGGTTATAGGTACAAGACACAGAAAAATTTACATGACAGATTAATATAAGCAGCGGAAATCAAACATTAATTGCATACGTGGTTCAATACAAAAGAATTACAACAATTTGTCTCAAAATACTTCCAAGACATTACAACATAATTTCTGTCTTGATTATTTAATAAAGAAGCATAAACCATAAATAAAACTGCATAAATCCCCAAGCATAGTATCCGAAAGCCATAGCCAAAGTAAAGGAATCCCAATCATACATCTACTTTCTTGAAGCTTATAAAGAGTCTGAATAAGCTATAGTATTCCCTCCCTGGGGACCTTGGGGGAGGGGAACAAAAGAAAAGAAGACGAAAGAAAACGGGTCAGACAATAAGTCTGGTAAGTTCAGTGATTACTAGTATTTAAACAAGGGAAAGGGATCATGACAGTGATAACGGAACATAGGACAATACCCTAATATAAGATAAGTTGAACATGTGATCGCATCCATTACAATGGCCTCTGCACCTACTAACCATTGGTTCAACCAGCCCCACGTGTTCATAACAAACGATCCCCGTAACGATCGGCTCCTACTCGCATGCATTCATGTCAGGTGTCATTCGGCCCTGCTTGACTGTAGCTACCTGTGCTGGTCCCACCATGGGGTGTATCAGTCCCTCTGTTGGCAACCCGGCATGATTCAACATGCACAGTGTATACTACTGTAAAAACCCATAACTTCCCCGTAAAGGAAAGCGTCGAATAGTTCGAGAACAAGCCACAACAGAACTCATATAAAAGAACATTTCATTCTATATTACAACAATGCATCAGATTACAAGAATATACAGAGTATAAAAGAATATTACACAGAAATATCAGAGATTTAAATTACATTTAAATACATAGCAGCGGAAAATAATACAATACATAACTAGAAGGAGATATACGGATACAAAGCTTTCCGTATATCGTTCCAGCTGTAAACCAGGATCCTGTGAATATAAATCTGCAAAACCAAAACTACTAGCTGCCCGTGTCAAAATAAGGGCACCCAAAGTTTAGGTTAAAACAATAAACTCCATGTAGTGACCCGGATTTTTGAGCGGCTTTGGTTATCGACATAAGCTCGACGTCGATAACCAAACCATCGAAAAATCCCGGTAATTAATGAAAGAAATTTGAAGGTGAGAATAGATAAGATAGAACTTATAGAATAGAAGAAGAAGAAGAACATCATCATCAGAGTAAACACGAATCTCACAGCGGAACGAATAAAATATAACATAACATATCTTTGAAATAACATCAGTATATGTATACAATAACACTTATCAGAGTACAACACTTACAACAACAGCGGAAATAATAATAGCTATAGAATCCGGAAGCCTCCTGCTCCAAGCTCTCCAAGTGTATCTGTAAAATCCCGACTACTTGACTACCCATACAAATTTAGGCACCCAAGAGTTTAGGGAAAACAACAAAATAAACTCCGGGTCAGTCATGGGACTGGTGTGAATAAACTCAAATCATTTAAACAGGTATATGATATCTCATAAGACCATGCCGTGAATACGGAACGGGTTTTCCCCTTATGAGAATCCAAATAACTTTTCAAAGCAATATCATTCTGATATTATAATAATGTCTAAGTACAAATAAATATCAATCTAGCAGAAACGCTTGCATCTCACGTTACTACATATATAGTATACAATCAAAATCGCAAGCACGTATTGGATTATTGGATTTCCAACTATGACAAGGTAATGAACCACCTTCCGATCAGTGTACTCTAGGAACGATACACTGGAGTTCAACAAGAACATCTTGCAACTCAGCCACACATGACCGGCCACTCATTTCGCTTGAGTGTATCAAATGTACATCACCAACGGTTGGGATCAGCAACCGTTCCCGTATATATATATAGGACAGCATTGATAGATTTAAGAAACAAATGAATATTCACTAGATAGGTGATTATACACCCTACTTCGGTGCGACCGACTTAGCCATGCTGCCTGCCCGATTTCTGTCATTTTCCGGTTGATGAGGCTAGAAGCTACGCTTTATCATCACATCAGATTCACTTCGAATGCCACATTGTCAGATCCATCAGAATCACTAATTGACGTCTACAACCATACATTACGTGTCAGCTAAAAGAAGTTTCCTTCTCCGCTTCCACTCTTGGTATAGTTGAAGAAATCAATGTACGTGACCTTTTTGGAAATACTATGTCAGACATCCATCTTCATTCACTTAGAAATGTCACATCGTCATACCCGCCAAATCACAAATTGACTTATCCAAAAATAACACGGGTATACAGCTAAGAGAAACGAATTTCCCCGCCACCAGACGTGAATACGTTTGAACAGATCAACTTACGCGATCCATTGGATATACTCTGTCAGACCTTCGTCCATACAAGTTGTCCTGGGACTGGACAAACCGAAGGCACTATTCTGTAAACAGGATAGCCCTTGCATTTTACTCCGTCTTCAATTATCTTTGGCATATATAATTCGCGATGCTTATGCCAATACAGAGTGGTTCTTCGGATAATAATCCAACCGGTCTCTCCATATTAACAACGTTAAAATGGTCAAAAACTTCGATAGTCTAGGAGTTAACTATCAAAGAAAAACAAGTGTGCAAACAACGATATTATTTCCAAATGGAAATTATATCGAACAAACATCATTTAACATAAATCCCTTTAGTTCATTTATTTACTTATCTCCTATTTCCCTATATTCTAAATTCTTATTTTTCTTTTATCAGAAAACATTTCTGATTCTCGTTTGGAAAACATTTCCAAAACTCCTTTATGATCAAACCTTACCATTTCTTAGTTAAGAAGGAAGTCACTCAAGTTGGGGTATAATTACCTCTCAGAACTTAACTGAACAATGTTAAAACTTCGAAATGGTCAAAGTTTATCCTTTTTAATTTTTAACAACTTCTTTACGCCTTTCTCGGATTCAATTTTACTAATCCACTTCTATATTTAAAACATTGGTTATAACGATAACGTTATAATCCCTACTTTCGAATTATCTAACTTTAATTACAACTTCTATTTTTTTAGTGAATAACTAACCTAACACTTATTTATTTAAAAATGATTAAAATTCTATTTAAACACTGGAAAGCATAAGTATTTTCCCGAATTCGATATAATCGAATTTGCCGATTAGCTCTCTTCGAGAAATCTCTATTTGATTAACTCTTCTTCGAATAACCTATATTCGATTAACTTCTTCTCGAATAAACGATATTCGAAAATCTCTCTTCGAATAACTAATATTCGATAACTCTTCCTTTTCAAATATCTCATATTTGAAAATCTCACTTCGATTAAACTATAATCGATAACTCCCTTCGATGAAACTAACATCGATAACTCCTTTCGATGAAACTAACATCAATATCTCCTTTCGATGAAACTAACATCAATATCTCCTTTCGATGAAACAAACATCGATTTATTTAACTTGACGAAACTTAACTCGACTAACTTGGTTCGACCAATTCGATTCGATTAACTAGACTCGACTAACTTGACTAACTTAACTCGACTTACTTGGTTCGACCAATTCGATTCGATTAACTAGGCTCGACTAACTTGACTAACTTAACTCGACTTACTTGGTTCGACCCATTTCGATTCGATTAACTAGGCTCGACTAACTTGACTAACTTAACTCGACTTACTTGGTTCGACCAATTCGATTCGATAAACTCCTATCGAATAACTAATATTCGATTAAACTCCATTCACTTGACTCTAGATCGCAGCGATCACAATGGTTACGCCTGACTCCCTCAGGAAACATCCGACCGCCGTAGGCTATTTACAGCCCTGCGAATTACGCTAGCAGTCGTACAAGATGGCAACTTACCCTGGATACTATGTTTGACTAACTCTGTCTCAAATAACTATATTTGATTTACTCTAGTTCGTTTTAACTCTAATCGATTAACTCTAACTAATTAACTCCAACTGGTTAACTCTAACTGATTAACTCTAACTGGTTAACTCTATTTGAATAACTCGACTTGACTAACCCCTTTCGAATAACTTATTTGATTAACTAACTTTCGAATACCATATTCGATTAACTAACTTCGAATACCATATTCGATTAACTAACTTCGAATACCATATTCGATTAACTAACTTCGAATGTCTATATTCGATTAACTAACTTCGAATACCATATTCGATTAACTAACTTTATTCACTTTATAAAGATTTCATTTTTAACAACGTTTTATTCATTTGAAAAGATTTACTTTTAAATAACGGTTCTACATTTTAAACATGATTTCCTTTTTATAATGTTCCCTTTCCAATTCTATTTGTAAATGGTTTACAAATATTTCTTTTTTTCAAATTTACTCTTGAAATATTCTAACTCCTTAAATTTTCGGGAAAATTCGCCATAACCTCCTTTGTAACGGGAGTATCGGGAAAATCCCCAAACTCGCCACACAGGCCTTTCCATTCAAAAAGAAATGTTTTGAATTTATTTTCCTTTTTAAAATATCTCCTATTTATAAATATCCCAATTTATAAATATTCCTTATTTATAAATATTCCACTTTATAAATATCTCTTATTTATAAATATCCTATTTTATAAATATGCTGTTTTCAATATCACTTTGAAAATCTCCTTTATCTACATTCCGGTATGTTATGATATTCTACATATCAAATCACGATGATCACTATCGTCCAAACACATAAAATCGACAACAGATTATACCACATCATATAACACAATATATGAAAAACAATAAAATAACTGTTGAGGAATCCGGTCGGATTCCTCCAATCTGTTTCCCTGCATCACAGATGTTAGACAATATAGATAACATCACTTTCAGTTCCATATGATATATTCTGTTAAACATAATCAATATAGAAATTTTAACTAACCGTCTAGCAGTTCAATCAAACAATCAATACACGGTCAAACAGAAAATTTTAACAGTTCTAACAGTACAACATGCAATTGTAAACTGTTCAGAGTTAGTGAGATTTACTCACAATTGCGCGTTAACCGTTAAATAACCGGTTTGCGTTATTTGATTCAGTTGGACAATTTATTTTGCCATAAATTGTGACGAGCTCCGATGGACTTCCAGTCAGTTCCACTGTGTAGTGTCCGTCCATACGATCCTAATGCGACCAGTTTCGCTGAATTTGGTTGACATATGAATAAGTTACGGTATTTACAAGTTTAACTATTTAAAAATAAAAACAAATGTTTTGATTTCCTTTTAAAGAGTAATTGGGCCTTAACCTATTAAACTTCAGACCACTCACCCCTTAAAAGCCCTGTCCCGCTCCACAATATAACCCGTCTTCCCCAAATCATGAAACGCGATTTCCAGTATTCCAACACCACAAATGGCCGACGAATTTCTGCTTCCATCTCCTCCTATACTCCGCCGTTTCCCCACCTAACACCATCGCCGTACATCTCCTTAACTGATCTCGAACATCGGCCACAAACTCCCCCAACTCGCGCTCCTAGTTCGCAGTCCCTTCTCCGCCTCAATACTGTATACATGCGACGTCGGGCACCACAAAAACCACACAAAAATCTCCTGCGAGCTCCATTCCACCTCACAAGACCGACGCCACCCACGGTTTCTCCTCCTACCGCCTGTAGTCTTCCCAACAGCTAACCTTAACGGCCGTACCAAATATTAGAGCTCCGATCAGTGTAGTCGAACCCAGTAAATTGGGTATAGATTAGAAGTGAATCTCATTGGAAACTCAAAAACACTAATCCCATGATTTATTGATTTTGGTATGGTTTGTTTGTGATTTTACAAACTCATGGTTTTACTGTTGAAGAAAAATGGATGCGGCAGAAGAGCTGTTGACTAGAGAATGAAAATGGTTTAGGTTTAGAAAGTTAAGGATATTATATAGGATTTATATAATATTTTTTTTAATCAATTTTTATATTCAATTTTAAGCAAATGCTATTTTTACTTGTCCTCTAAAATTCCTGTGGTCATATACGATACCCAAAAATCACGAAAATGAACATATAGCTACAGCTCGACATTACGGTCCCAACGAAACTGGTTTCATCGAATTCCGTCTTCGTATGCCCACACAGCGTATTTTTAACTGTCGAAATACTGACTGTTTCTCACTCTAAAAATCCGTACGGCCACACAGTGAATCTAAAAATCACGAAACTGGAAATCTAACAACTATTTGACATTGCGGATACAACAAAACTGGTTGCGTCGAATTCCGACTTCGTGTGCAAAAGTGGCTATTTTTAAAACTTTGAATAACCCATTTAAATTTACAAATATATTTAAATAAAATAAAATTAAATATAAATAAATTTATATTATCGTATAATTCACCGAGGGATATCATACAGCTCCAGTATATTTGTATACTCGCTATTTCAAGTCCGGGTTGAATCGAATTTCAATTTATATTGAAATTCCCTTTTATAACGTATAAAAAGCATTACGAATTATAAAGGAATTCCACAGCGATTTTTCTGAAATTTGATTTGGACATAACTCACAATCTACACGACGAAATCCCGATTTTTCTCTTCCACTAGAAAGATATACTCCACTAGCTCCACACGTTTCTTGTTTCACAAAAATCCGGCTTAAAACGAATCCTGTACATGCAGTTGAAGTTCGAATCGCCAAATAGCGAACTGCAGCGCCATTTCAAGCTCGTTTATAAATATATTATAAACTATACGTTCCACTGTAGTCGATTCAATATATTCGTCAATATAATCCAACTCTAAGCTGAATTACATCTTAGGGATGACCCCATTCACAGAATATTGTGATTTCCAATATTTTTGATTATTTCGACATTATAATATATTTTATTATATTATAATTATTAATTAAATATTCAATATTATTTAATTCACGTTTTCGATATCGATAAATCGATATTTTAATAATTAAATAAATAAATTGTTCAACAGCTAAAATGCGGGTTACTACAATCTTCCCCCCTTAATAAAATTTCGTCCTCGAAATTGCTAAGCTATGGGATGACCCTATCTTCTGCGTAAAAATTTATCTGTTTACCTCTTGTCTCCGGTTTCAACTAAACCAATTAATATCGACTAAAATATTAATTTATTCTGACTAACTAAATTTTCAAAAATTTTGAAAATTTTCTAACACCTTAACTTTTCGAAAATTTTTGCCAGCACCTCCTTTGTACTGGTCAATATCTCAAACTCCAACTCGCCTCTCTGGGCCTTCTTTAACCCAAAAGAAAATCAAACAGCCAAGCGGCTTGCCAATTCGGCTCATAAATCTCATATCCAAATATAATATAAACTGGTACCTTTTTGTCGGGCACATAAACTCTATCACTTCCATATGCTATCAAATTCCAATCAGTTCATATCCTCAAAACCAAATCGAATTTCATTTGAACCCGAATCCCAAATTTCAAATTCTTAACTCATCAACCCAATTCCATAACAGATTATTCTCTAATCCAGTTCAATTCTATTTAACTATGTTCAAGTTAAATTTTCAATTTATTCCTACTATCTTATTCTATTTAACTCTATAAGTTAAATTTTAATTTCTAGAACATAAATTCCTGGGTAAATTTAAAATCAATTTGAAATCACAATGCCAATTCAAAACCTTTGAATTTCTAAACAACTTCTTTTCTCAAAACAATTCAGAAACAAAACCTTTGGTAGTAGTCCGTCACTTAGAACTCGAAAATCAACACTGATGATGTCGCGATTCATCATCAGAATCTATTTTCCAGCTATCGAAGTGAGTTCAATACTATACCACCTTCAGTTTGAAAAACGTTTTCAAAATCTCCCAGGAACTTAAAATTTCCTTATTTTAATTCCAATCTGATTTAAATTCAGATTTTCCTTCATTTTATTTCATATACTTTACTTATATGAATTCTGATTAGTCATTTATAATCATTTTACCTTTTTATAATCTTACTCGATTATAATAACAACCAACACAACCAATATACTATATCAAATATATTCGGGTAAAATTATTCCATTTACCCTCTTTCAAAACATACCATGTCGGTTCATCGTGTTCAAGTGTTTATACAACTCCTACCGATACAGTGGATCAAACTGATCGACCAGAATTCATAAACAACTCAACCCACAAATCTACACAATATAAATCACTTTATATTAACTAACAAATACGCACTCGTATATATACACTCAAACTCAGTCTAGGATATTACTAATCCCATCTCTACTGAATCACGCCACAGAGCCAAGGTAATTCTTAACTTAAGCTCTGATACCAACTGTAGTGACCCGGATTTTTGAGCGGCTTTGGTTATCGACGTAAGCTCGACGTCGATAACCAAACCATCGAAAAATCCCGGTAATTAATGAAAGAAATTAGAAGGTGAGAATAGATACGATAGAACTTATAGAATAGAAGAAGAAGAACATCATCATCAGAGTAAACACGAATCTCACAGCGGAACGAATAAAATATAACATAACATATCTTTGAAATAACATCAGTATATGTATACAATAACACTTATCAGAGTACAACACTTACAAATACAGCGGAAATAATAATAGCTATAGAATCCGGAAGACTCCTGCTCCAAGCTCTCCAAGTGTATCTGTAAAATCCCGACTACTTGACTGCCCATACAAATTTAGGCACCCAAGAGTTTAGGGAAAACAACAAAATAAACTCCGGGTCAGTCATGGGACTGGTGTGAATAGACTCAAATCATTTAAACATGTATATGATATCTCATAAGACCACGCCGTGAATACGGAACGGGTTTTCCCCTTATGAGAATCCAAGTAACTTTTCAAAGCAATATCATTCTGATATTATAATAATGTCTAAGTACAAATAAATATCAATCTAGCAGAAACGCTTGCATCTCACGTTACTACTTATATAGTATACAATCAAAATCGCAAGCACATATTGGATTATTGGATTTCCAACTATGACAAGGTATGGAACCACCTTCCGATCAGTGTACTCTAGGAACGATACACTGGAGTTCAACAAGAACATCTTGCAACTCAGCCACACATGACCGACCACTCATTTCGCTTGAGTGTATCGAATGTACATCACCAACGGTTGGGATCAGCAACCGTTCCCGTATATATATATAGGACAGCATTGATAGATTTAAGAAACAAATGAATATTCACTAGATAGGTGATTATACACCCTACTTCGGTGCGACCGACTTAGCCATGCTGCATGCCCGATTTCTGTCATTTTCCGGTTGATGAGGCTAGAAGCTACGCTTTATCATCACATCAGATTCACTTCGAATGCCACATTGTCAGATCCATCAGAATCACTAACTGACGTCTACAACCATACAATACGTGTCAGCTAAAAGAAGTTTCCTTCTCCGCTTCCACTCTTGGTATAGTTGAAGAAATCAATGTACGTGACCTTTCTGGAAATACTATGTCAGACATCCATCTTCATTCACTTAGAAATGTCACATCGTCATACATGCAAAATCACAAATTGACTTATCCAAAAATAACACGGGTATACAGCTAAGAGAAACGAATTCCCCCGCCACCAGACGTGAATACGTTTGAACAGATCAACTTACGCGATCCATTGGATATACTCTGTCAGACCTTCGTCCATACAAGTTGTCCTGGGACTGGACAAACCGAAGGCACTATTCTGTAAACAGGATAGCCCTTGCATTTTACTCCGTCTTCAATTATCTTTGGCATATATAATTCGCGATGCTTATGCCAATACAGAGTGGTTCTTCGGATAATAATCCAACCGGTCTCTCCATATTAACAACGTTAAAATGGTCAAAAACTTCGATAGTCTGGGAGTTAACTATCAAAGAAAATCAAGTGTGCAAACAACGATATTATTTCCAAATGGAAATTATATCGAACAAACATCATTTAACATAAATCCCTTTAGTTCATTTATTTACTTGTCTCCTATTTCCCTATATTCTAAATTCTAATTTTTTTTTATCAGAAAACATTTCTGATTCTCGTTTGGAAAACATTTCCAAAACCCCTTTACAATCAAACCTTACCATTTCTTAGTTAAGAAGGAAGTCACTCAAGTTGGGGTATAATTACCTCTCAGACCTTAAATGAACAACGTTATAACTTCGAAATGGTCAAAGTTTATCCTTTTTAATTTTTAACAACTTCTTTACGCCTTTCTCGGATTCAATTTTACTAATCCACTTCTATATTTAAAACATTGGTTATAACGATAACGTTATAATCCCTACTTTCGAATTATCTAACTTTAATTACAACTTCTATTCTTATTAGTGAATAACTAACCTAACACTTATTTATTTAAAAATGAATAAAATTCTATTTAAACACTGGAAAGCATAAGTATTTTCCCGAATTCGATATAATCGAATTTGCCGATTAGCTCTCTTCGAGAAATCTCTATCTGATTAACTCTTCTTCGAATAACCTATATTCGATTAATTTCTTCTCGAATAAATGATATTCGAAAATCTCTCTTCGAATAACTAATATTCGATAACTCTTCCTTTTCAAATATCTCATATTTGAAAATCTCACTTCGATTAAACTATAATCGATAACTCCCTTCGATGAAACTAACATCGATAACTCCTTTTGATGAAACTAACATCAATATCTCCTTTCGATGAAACTAACATCAATATCTCCTTTCGATGAAACTAACATCGATAACTCCTTTCGATGAAACAAACATCGATTTATTTAACTTGACGAAACTTAACTCGACTAACTTGGTTCGACCAATTCGATTCGATTAACTAGGCTCGACTAACTTGACTAACTTAACTCGACTTACTTGGTTCGACCAATTCGATTCGATTAACTAGGCTCGACTAACTTGACTAACTTAACTCGACTTACTTGGTTCGACCCATTTCGATTCGATTAACTAGGCTCGACTAACTTGACTAACTTAACTCGACTTACTTGGTTCGACCAATTCGATTCGATTAACTCCTATCGAATAACTAATATTCGATTAAACTCCATTCGCTTGACTCAAGATCGCAGCGATCACAATGGTTACGCCTGACTCCCTCAGGAAACATCCGACCGCCGTAGGCTATTTACAGCCCTGCGAATTACGCTAGCAGTCGTACAAGATGGCAACTTACCCTGGATACTTTGTTTGACTAACTCTGTCTCAAATAACTATATTTGATTTACTCTAGTTCGTTTTAACTCTAATCGATTAACTCTAACTAATCAACTCCAACTGGTTAACTCTAACTGATTAACTCTAACTGGTTAACTCTATTTGACTAACTCGACTTGACTAACCCCTTTCGAATAACTTATTTGATTAACTAACTTTCGAATACCATATTCGATTAACTAACTTCAAATACCATATTCGATTAACTAACTTCGAATACTATATTCGATTAACTAACTTCGAATGTCTATAGTCGATTAACTAACTTCGAATACCATATTCGATTAACTAACTTTATTCACTTTATAAAGATTTCATTTTTAACAACGTTTTATTCATTTGAAAAGATTTACTTTTAAATAACGGTTCTACACTTTAAACATGATTTCCTTTTTATAATGTTCCCTTTCCAATTCTATTTGTAAATGGTTTACAAATATTTCTTTTTTTCAAATTTACTCTTGAAATATTCTAACTCCTTAAATTTTCGGGAAAATTCGCCATAACCTCCTTTGTAACGGGAGTATCGGGAAAATCCCCAAACTCGCCACACAGGCCTTTCCATTCAAAAAGAAATGTTTTGAATTTATTTTCCTTTTTAAAATATCTCCTATTTATAAATATCCCAATTTATAAATATTCCTTATTTATAAATATTCCACTTTATAAATATCTCTTATTTATAAATATCCTATTTTATAAATATGTTGTTTTCAATATCACTTTGAAAATCTCCTTTATCTACATTCCGGTATATTATGATATTCTACATATCAAATCACGATGATCACTATCGTTTAAACACATAAAATCGACAACAGATAATACCACATCATATAACACAATATATGAAAAACAATAAAATAACTGTTGAGGAATCCGGTCGGATTCCTCCAATCTGTTTCCCTGCATCACAGATGTTAGACAATATAGATAACATCACTTTCAGTTCCATATGATATATTCTGTTAAACAGAATCAATATAGAAATTTTAACTAACCGTCTAGCAGTTCAATCAAACAATCAATACACGGTCAAACAGAAAATTTTAACAGTTCTAACAATACAACATGAAATTGTAAACTGTTCAGAGTTAGTGAGATTTACTCACATTTGCGCGTTAACCGTTAAATAACCGGTTTGCGTTATTTGATTCAGTTGGACAATTTATTTTGCCATAAATTGTGACGAGCTCCGTTGGACTTCCAGTCAGTTCCACTGTGTAGTGTCCGTCCATACGATCCTAATGCGACCAGTTTCGCTGAATTTGGTTGACATATGAATAAGTTACGGTATTTACAAGTTTAACTATTTAAAAATAAAAACAAATGTTTTGATTTCCTTTTAAAGAGTAATTGGGCCTTAACCTATTAAACTTCAGACCACTCACCCCTTAAAAGCCCTGTCCCGCTCCACAATATAACCCGTCTTCCCCAAATCGTGAAACGCGATTTCCAGTATTCCAACACCACAAATGGCCGACGAATTTCTGCTTCCATCTCCTCTTATACTCCGTCGTTTCCCAACCTAACACCATCGCCGTACATCTCCTTAACTGATCTCGAACATCGGCCACAAACCCCCCAACTCGCGCTCCTAGTTCGCAGTCCCTTCTCCGCCTCAATACTGTATACATGCGACGTCGAGCACCACAAAAACCACCCAAAAATCTCCTGCGAGCTCCATTCCACCTCACAAGACCGACGCCACCCACGGTTTCTCCTCCTACCGCCTGTAGTGTTCCCAACAGCTAACCTTAACAGCCGTACCAAATATTAGAGCTCCGATCAGTGTAATCGAACCCAGTAAATTGGGTATAGATTAGAAGTGAATCTCATTGGAAACTCAAAAACACTAATCCCATGATTTATTGATTTTGGTATGGTTTGTTTGTGATTTTACAAACTCATGGTTTTACTGTTGAAGAAAAATGGATGCGGCAGAAGAGCTGTTGACTAGAGAATGAAAATGGTTTAGGTTTAGAAAGTTAAGGATATTATATAGGATTTATATAATATTTTTTTAATCAATTTTTATATTCAATTTTAAGCAAATGCTATTTTTACTTGTCCTCTAAAATTCCTGTGGTCATATACGATACCCAAAAATCACGAAAATGAACATATAGCTACAGCTCGACATTACGGTCCCAACGAAACTGGTTTCATCGAATTCCGTCTTCGTATGCCCACACAGCGTATTTTTAACTGTCGAAATACTGACTGTTTCTCACTCTAAAAATCCGTACGGCCACACAGTGAATCTAAAAATCACGAAACTGGAAATCTAACAACTATTTGACATTGCGGATCCAACAAAACTGGTTGCGTCGAATTCCGACTTCGTATGCAAAAGTGGCTATTTTTAAAACTTTGAATAACCCATTTAAATTTACAAATATATTTAAATAAAATAAAATTAAATATAAATAAATTTATATTATCGTATATATTCACCGAGGGATATCATACAGCTCCAGTATATTTGTATACTCGCTATTTCAAGTCCGGGTTGAATCGAATTTCAATTTATATTGAAATTCCCTTTTATAACGTATAAAAAGCATAACGAATTATAAAGGAATTCCACAGCGATTTTTCGGAAATTTGATTTGGACATAACTCACAATCTACACGACGAAATCCCGATTTTTCTCTTCCACTAGAAAGATATACTCCACTAGCTCCACACGTTTCTTGTTTCACAGAAATCCGGCTTAAAACGAATCCTGTACATCCAGTTGAAGTTCGAATCGCCAAATAGCGAACTGCAGCGCCATTTCAAGCTCGTTTATAAATATATTAAAAACTATACGTTCCACTGTAGTCGATTCAATATATTCGTCAATATAATCCAACTCTAAGCTGAATTACATCTTAGGGATGACCCCATTCACAGAATATTGTGATTTCCAATATTTTTGATTATTTCGACATTATAATATATTTTATTATATTATAATTATTAATTAAATATTCAATATTATTTAATTCACGTTTTCGATATCGATAAATCGATATTTTAATAAATAAATAAATAAATTGTTCAACAGCTAAAATGCGGGTTACTACACTCCAGGTCAGTCATGGGACTGGTGTGAGAACTAAAACAGTTACTAATCTTTGTTTAAAAGTTCGGTAAATCAAGGGACCACGCCGTATAACACGGAACGGGTTTCCTCCCAAGAATACCAGTGCATAAAACAAACAGCGCAATGCTAAATAAAGAAAAATGAAGCTGTTATAAGACCTAGGTCCTATCACACAATGCAATGCAAGCCGGGGGATAGGGTTTTCCCTTATAACAGCCAAAGAATGCTTGATACGTCTGAAACAAATCATTTGATACTTTAATAAGTGCATAGTGTATAAAACAACTTCAAATCATAAGTATCAATCATAGGCGGCATGGGTACCATATATCATGTCGCCATACTAGTTCTACAATTAAAACTGCAAATGTCGTATTGGAAGTTGGGTTATCATTTATGGTATGAACCGAGGCTAGGGGCAAGATCCTCACCGATTCGAGACAATCTAGCCCATGTCTCAGGCAAGCGCGCAGGCAAGCCTTGGATCGTCAGGGCCGGTCCACCGATATGGATTATTATGCCTGAACACTACGTTTCCCCGCCCTTTGGGGCGTAAGGCTGGCCCGTCAGCCGACCAGAAGCATCGGCCGAAACCGATATCACGAGGCGCCTCGCTTTTCAGCAAGTAATAATAAGCAACATCCACATGAGTCAAACTCGTCAGCCAGTTCAAGCACTGACGCCACTCCTAACTAGAAAGAAACGCATGTCCTCCTTGATGTCCGTCTCCCGTTTTTGATTCATACCGGGTGTGATACTCGCGAATCAACGTTACACAAGCTACGCCACAAAGGCCGTGCTTCGATCATCGACCACAAGACTTTGCTTTTCAACAGAAGCCTTGATCATTTGCATCTTAGCATGTCACACAGGCAATTCACTCCATGCGATTGATATCCATCAATATATAACCTCTGAGCTCGTATGTCTCAGAGAAGGGCGTTAAGCAAGAGAATAAATTCTCCGCCACCAAACAGATATATATTTAATAGAGATCAATCACACGGACTAAAATCCAATGTCAGACACACAGTCAATTTACAAGTCCGTTCTGGGTCTGAACGAAACCGGAGGCACCTAGTACCCCGCATATCCATCGATCTCCAAGTACGTCTGGACGATCACCAACTGTTTCCATCTTCTTGGGTGTACAGCCCAATCAAGATCATCAGTAATCACCCAAACGACGTGAAGACTTCCGGTCTTCGACCACCGTCTTCATCTTCGACTTATCGTCGTATCAGTTATTCAGAATGGGATAAACCCGGTCTTCCCGAATAACTCGCGTATACTTTAAATAAGTGTTACACAAACACAACATACGCCTCATTCCAATTCATCAGTCACTAACCGTAAATTAATCAAGAGAATAGTTCCCCAAATATTAACCCCGAAGGCCGAAACCAACATCAGATCAATATCCAGGAAACCATTCTGCTTAGCTAACCGACAGTTAGTTTCTAAATTTCACATTAATAGGGAAAGGTTCCCATTAATTTTATCCAAGATAAATTTCTTGAATTTATTCTTTAATCTTCTTTTTGAATATCAATTCAAAACTGGTCGGGATTAGCGAACCTTACCGAAGTAATCATTTGTTTTAATTTCCCAATCCCAACCTATTCATCCCATGAAGTAAAACTGGTAATACTTCATATCTAACACCACGGTGTTATCGGTAAATTCAATTACCATTTCACGTTTAAATCTAATTAAAGATTTAACTATCGCCTGGAGTAAAACTGGTGATACTCCCTTCTCGATCTTTTCAATCTAATTAAAGATTCATTAAAACTCCACTTAGTTTTAATCTGTGACTAGGTTAAAGAATCAGTGTCATTTAAAACACGGTTCACGATAAACCCAAAATCACATTCCATTAATTATCGGGTTAAAGAACGAGTGCTATTTAAAACACTGTCCACGATAAACCCAAAAATCAATATCAATTCAATTTCAATTAAATATTATTTAATTGGTACACTTCATTAAATCTAAATAAAAAGATTTAATCTTCTCTCAACTGGGTTCAAGAACAGTGTTAGTGAAGACACTATTCACGACAAACCCAAATCACATTTGATATTCAATACAAGGCTCTGAATAGAAAATATATCGGCTTATATTCAATATCAAATTCTACGATTAACAAATGTCGTATTGGAAATAACGATATAAATATATATCTTTCAAATTTCCATAACAACATCTTTATAATCACGAATTCCAACATCGAAATATTCCGAAGACAATTTCGATTCAAATCGACTCCAATGCAATCATTGGAAATTCCGGTTATTTTTAAAACCCTTTTTAAATTCAATTTATTTATTTAAAAATAAATATAATTATAATTCTAGTTCAAAACTAGTTCATTTCGATAAAAATCTATTTTTATCTTTTCAAATATGGAGTTTTTCATCCCAATTCTTTCTAAATCATTTCTTATGATTTTACACAATTTATTATTATTTTTAATAATTTTACCAAGGCCCGTAAAGTCGATTTCCATCAATGGCCATCGAACTGCACTTACAGCAACCTTTTTCGAATTTGATTTGGACGTAACTCCAAATCCAACCATTAGATTTCTAATTTCTAATATTCTTTAGAAAGCTCTTTCCGATACGAACCGAACGGTTCCGGTTTTAGGAGGATCCGACGGTCGGATCTCCCGTAATGTCCGTTTGAAATAAATGGTCGAAATTCACGAACTGCCGCGGCGCGGCGCGTTCTATTCAGGCCATTATATTATATATATAATATATATAATATATATTTCGTCGATTTATATTTAAAACGAATTATATAAATAGTTTTAAATTCGTTTCAAAAACAATTTCAACTTCCATTTCAATCCAAAGCAAAATTGAATTCTTCTTTATAAATTCGTTTTAAAATTCATTTCTATCCAATTCAAATTTCAATTCACTTCATTTCGAAAGCATTTTGAATTCAATTCATTTCAAAAGCGTTTTCAATTCAATTCATTTCGAAAGCGTTTTCAATTCAATTCATTTCGAAAGCGTTTTCAATTCAATTCATTTCGAAATCGTTTACAATTCAATTCATTTCCAAAGCGTTTTCAATTCAATTCATTTCGAAATCGTTTTCAATTCCATTCATTTCGAAAGAATAAAATCGATATAAATATCGTTCACGTCAAAATGGCATCAATCTAATCAACACGGCTTCATAAATTTCTATTTTCAAATATTCTATTTCAAATATTTCTTTTTCAAAATAGTTGTTATTATCAAGATATTTCGTTCAACACATGACCAATCTCAATGGATGAGTACTGTCAACACATGAACCTTTATTTTATATTGATAAAGATGTAAATTTTATTATTAAAATATTTCGTTCAATACATGACCAATCTCAACGGATGAGTACTGTCAACACGTGAACCTTTATTTTATATTGATAAAGATGTAAATTTTATTACTAAAATATTTCGTTCAACACATGACCAATCTCAACGGATGAGTACTGTCAACACATGAACCTTTATTTTATATTGATTCGTTATTTTCTAAACTGGAATGAGGCCCAATCAATCACCATATAATGTTAATTAAATAGATTTTCATACATTACACACATATAATAGCGTTAAAAATAATCAACCATCAACCAAAGTGCACTACACTGTATAAGCATCAAATATAGATATCTAACGCTTATAACAGCCTGTCAATCAATCTATCGACATATTTAATCAATCAGGATGAGTGAACTTCATATTTCATCCCAACACCCGTGTGGGGTTTCAGACAATCAAACACAGATTTTATTTGTGCAGTTGGGCGATGTGTAAAATTTATCGACCCAACCAATGTCCTTCAAATAGGTGTACATAAACAAACCATCTAGTTTGTAAATGAATATTCATTTATTCACATTCACGTTAAAAATTATATTTTTAACGACATAACATTTTATTATAACTTATGAATTTCTATTCAGTTCATTCTATAAATAAAATGATATTTTTATTTTTCTAAATTATTTTAGAAAATTTCGACGGCATAACGACACGATACTAGAAACGGGACAAGGCCTAGCCTTATCCCCGGTCTAGTGAAGGCCCACGCCATTCACACATCAATCAAATCCATTCATTTCACCAAACAATTCAATTTTAGATCAAATCATCTAACTAATTTATGCAACCAAACAAACAAGTCCATGGTCTGTGGACGATTGTGTCGGGTGCTACTATGCACCGTCTGCATCCTAGTATATGTATATAACTAGAAAAGAAATGGAAGAGTGAGAAATTCTCACCGATAGCTATCCTTACTCAACGGCACTTCTAATGCAGGAAATCTTCACTGTTCTCGACTCTAATCACTTTCTTTGCCCGTAGCCACTACATATATAAAAATCGAATTTTTACTTCGCTATTCAATATATAAAAATTGATTTTTTTACTTCGATGTTCAATATATAAAAATCACATTTTTACTTCGATGTTCAATATATAAAAATCGAATTTTTTCTTCGTTATTCAATATAAAAAAATCGAATTTTTTCTTTGTTATTCAATATAGAAAAATTGAATTTTTTCTTCGCTATTCAATATAGGAAAATCGAATTTTTTCTTTGCTATTCAATATAGAAAAATCGAATTTTTTCTTTGCTATTCAATATAGAAAAATCGGATTTTTTCTTTGCTATTCAATATAGAAAAATTATAGAAAAATCGAATTTTTCCTTTGGTATTTAATATAGAAAAATCAAATTTTTTCTTTGCTATTCAATATAGAAAAATCGAATTTTTTCTTTGCTATTCAATATAGAAAAATCGAATTTTTTCTTTGCTGTTCAATATAGAAAAATCCTATCTTTATACCGCTACTTTCCATAAAAAAATTATATTTTTATATCTCTACTTTCTATGTAAAAATCATATATTTTCTATTTCTAAAAACAATATTTTCAAAATTTGATTTTTAACTTTGTTATTCACATTAAAGACAATGCTACTTCATTTTTATTTCAAAACCTATATGTTGTTTATTCTTAAAACAATATGAAAAATTTATTTTAAAATCAAAAATCCATTTTTACAATAATGAATGTATATATTTTAAAACAATGCTTATGTAAATTAATTTGAAAACTGATTTAAACTATACTTTATATATATAAAAAAAATAACAAATAAAAAAAAATCACCTTTGTTCAATCTGTTAAACTCCAGGAACCCCAAAAATCGGTCGTGCTCACTGTATTGGCCTGGAACAAGAATCCGTCGAGCTCGAATGGAAGATCCACCTGCGCCGCCGCCTCGTCAGACCGGAGGAGGATCGAAGACTGTCATGCTGAAGCTCCACGTGCCGCCTTCCTCCCCATTGAGAAGCTCCAAGTTCGGTTGCCCCATTCCCACCAGAACACGCCTCGAAGATCGCGAGTTCGAGCCCAGAGATCGAGCGAAACACGGTGCGAGATTCGATCAATCTCATATGGCATTAAAGGGCTCGATCCGCTCTTTGATTTCTACGTTGAATGTTGGTGGAACGATTTGTGGATTGAGCGATTTTTTTTTGCTTGAATTTTCCGAGCAGTTTCCGCCGATAAAAGCTGATAGTGGCGGCTCAGAACAAAAAAAAAGGGATTAGGGTTTGGACGTTATAAATGATAATATATATATTCATTCAATTATTTTTATTATTTTTATTTCCACTAATACCCTTGTATTGATATCAATCCCAAATTAAACCCAACGAGTGTCGCCCCTAGCTAATTACCCCCATTCTAAACACAATGGGATATGCTGCGTAACCCAACTCGTCTGTTACGATCAGTTTTCGTTTAAATTAACATTTAAATCATTATATTGAATTTTAAATGTACATTTCAATTTACCAGGGCCACATACTAACTCTAAAAATTCCCAAAAAATATTTTCTAGCTTCGTATTGACGATATGGTCCTAATAAAACTAGTTTCGTCGAATTCTGAGACCGTTGGAAAAATGGCCAATTTCCAGTCGATTAAAATCAACTGAAACTGGTCAAACGTGTTTTCCTTTGCCACACTCACATATTGACTCGAAAAATTATGAAATTTAGAATCTAGCAATAACTTTACATCACGAATTCAACAAAAGTGGTTTCGTCGAAATCCGAGGTCATTTGCAAAATCTCCATTTTTAAGGGCCTGAATTCCATAGCGGCTATTCAGAATTTTCAACTGGACATATCTTTTAATTCCCGTAATGAAATTTTGATTTTTCAGATTTGCTGGAAAGATATTATCAATTAGATCCTAATGTTTTTGGTTTCACTAAAATCCGGATTGTTTTGCACCCGGCACATTCAATTGAAGTTTGAAATCGAATTATCGAACTACCGCGCCATTTTCAATTCTATTTATACTTATAAATAATTATTTATATTCAAACGACGACGTATATAATATATACGTTCTAATTCCATTCAAAATAAATTTCTCGTCGATATTATTTAAAATAATTCATTTTAAATAATCAAAATTCGCTAAAATTGCCAAAATAAAAATTTCAAACTGGCTCGCATTTTCCGGGTTATTACAATCTCCCCCACTTAAAACTTTTCGTCCCCGAAAAGGAACAAAGTCGAAAGTGGTTTGATTAATCAACTCTACGTTCGATCTGGCTTCCATTCTCCAACTTTTCAGTTTCTGAGAATTTTCAAATTCTTCAAAAATTTTGCTAACACCCTAAATTTTCGAAAAATTTCGCCATAACCTCCCCTGCACCGGGAGCATCGGGGAATTTCAAATAGCTTCCCCGGTCCTTCACATCTCAAAAAGAAAAAGAAAAAGCCAAGCGGCTATCCAATAGGCTCATAAAATCATCATCACCCAAACAAAACAGTAAATTATGTAGTAAACATGTACCTATTTGTCGGGCAAACAAATTTTATTCTCTGCTCTAGCCTCCTTGCTATGACCTGTTCAATGTAAGTATATGTATGTGCTAGCAAATGCGATAAATTTCAACACAACTCAATATTTGGTTCTATTAGGCGTAATGGTTCAAAATTATCACCAAATAAACAAACAACACAAACATCAATCCATTAGTTGATTAGCGTTTCAAATTCATAATTTTGATATATATACCAAAAAATCTTGTTTTTGATGCCAATTCACAACAATGTGTTTTAACTATATAAGTTTTGGTTCTCACACCAGTCTAATGGAAATATATAGAAATCACACCTTCGAAACACGAACATAAATATTGATGATGCGATCGCTATCATCAATATCATCTCCGGGCGACTAGAGTGTAACCCTATATCTATCCAGTATATTAAAACTTTGAATATACGTTTGCAAGGCGTATATGCAAATTCTTTATATACTGAATTGTCCAAATCAATATAAATATATAATCAAATACGAAAAATTGTTTTTAAATTTTCAAAACAAAATTGACTTTCGTTTTAAAAATATACTCTTCACACTCGTTCTAGAATACTACTGATCCTATCTCTAACGAGTCTTTCTCATTGGATATTACTAATCCAATATCTGATGAATTCTTTCGTATGGTTCTAATGTGTCTTGCTCTCTGAGCTTTGTAAACCAAAGCTCTGATACCAAATGTAAAAACCCGTAACTTCCCCGTAAAGGAAAGCGTTGGATATTTCGAGAACAAGCCACAACAGAACTCATACAAAAGAACATTTCATTCTATATTACAACAATGCATCAGATTACAAGAATATACAGAGTATAAATGAATATTACACAGAAATATCAGAGATTTAAATTACATTTAAATACATAGCAGCGGAAAATAATACAATACACAACTAGAAGGAGATATACGGATACAAAGCTTTCCGGATATCGTTCCAGCTGTAAACGAGGATCCTGTGAATATAAATCTGCAAAACCAAATCTACTAGCTGCCCGTGTCAAAATAGGGGCACCCAGAGTTTAGGTTAAAACAATAAACTCCAGGTCAGTCATGGGACTGGTGTGAGAACTAAAACAGTTATTAATCTTTGTTTTAAAGTTTGGTAAATCAAGGGACCACGTCGTATAACACGGAACGGGTTTCCTCCCAAGAATACCAGTGCATAAAACAAACAGCGCAATGCTAAATAAAGAAAAATGAAGCTGTTATAAGACCCATGTCTTATCACACAATGCAACGCAAGCCGGGGGATAGGGTTTTCCCTTGTAACAGCCAAAGAATGCTTGATACGTTTGAAACAAATCATTTGATACTTTAATAAGTGCATAGTGTATAAAACAACTTCAAATCATAAGTATCAATCATAGGCGGCATGGGTACCATATATCATGTCGCCATACTAGTTCTACAATTAAAACCGCAAATGTCGTATTGGAAGTTGGGTTATCATTTATGGTATGAACCGAGGCTAGGGGCAAGATCCTCACCGATTCGAGACAATCTAGCCCATGTCTCAGGCAAGCGCCCAGGCAAGCCTTGGATCGTCAGGGCCGGTCCACCGATGTGGATTATTATGCCTGAACACTACGTTTCCCCGCCCTTTGGGGCGTAAGCCTGGCCCGTCAGCCGACCAGAAGCATCGGCCGAAACCGATATCAAGAGGCACCTCGCTTTTCAGCAAGTAATAATAAGCAACATCCACATGAGTCAAACTCGTCAGCCAGTTCAAGCACTGACGCCACTCCTAACTAGAAAGAAACGCATGTCCTCCCTGATGTCCGTCTCCCGTTTTTGATTCATACCGGGTGTGATACTCGCGAATCAACGTTACACAAAGCTACGCCACAAAGGCCATGCTTCGATCATCGACCACAAGACTTTGCTTTTCAACAAAAGCCTTGATCATTTGCATCTTAGCATGTCACACAGGCAATTCAGTCCATGCGATTGATATCCATCAATATATAACCTCTGAGCTCGTACGTCTCAGAGAAGGGCGTTAAGCAAGAGAATGAATTCTCCGCCGCCAAACAGATATATATTTAATAGAGATCAATCACACGGACTAAAATCCAATGTCAGACACACAGTCCATTTACAAGTCCGTTCTGGGTCTGAACGAAACCGGAGGCACCTAGTACCCCGCATATCCATCGATCTCCAAGTACGTCTGGACGATCACCAACTGTTTCCATCTTCTTGGGTGTATAGCCCAATCAAGATCATCAGTAATCACCCAAACGACGTGAAGACTTCCGGTCTTCGACCACCGTCTTCATCTTCGACTTATCGTCGTATCAGTTATTCAGAATGGGATAAACCCGGTCTTCCCGAATAACTCGCGTATATTTTAAATAAGTGTTACACAAACACAACATACGCCTCATTCCAATTCATCAGTCACTAACCGTAAATTAATCAAGAGAATAGTTCCCCAAAAATTAACCCCGAAGGCCGAAACCAACATCAGATCAATATCCAGGAAACCATTCTGCTTAGTAACCGACAGTTAGTTTCTAAATTTCACATTCATAGGGAAAGGTTCCCATTAATTTTATCCAAGATAAATTTCTTGAATTTATTCTTTAATCTTCTTTTTGAATATCAATTCAAAACTAGCCGGGATTAGCGAGCCTTACCGAAGTAATCATTTGTTTTAATTTCCCAATCCCAACCTATTCATCCCATGAAGTAAAACTGGTAATACTTCATATCTAACACCACGGTGTTATCGGTAAATTCAATTACCATTTCACGTTTAAATCTAATTAAAGATTTAACTATCGCCTGGAGTAAAACTGGTGATACTCCCTTCTCGATCTTTTCAATCTAATTAAAGATTCATTAAAACTCCACTTAGTTTTAATCTGTGACTGGGTTAAAGAATCAGTGTCATTTAAAACACGGTTCACGATAAACCCAAAATCACATTCCATTAATTATCGGGTTAAAGAACGAGTGCAATTTAAAATACTTTCCACGATAAACCCAAAAATCAATATCAATTCAATTTCAATTAAATATTATTTAATTGGTACACATCATTAAATCTAAATAAAAAGATTTAATCTTCTCTCAACTGGGTTCAAGAACAGTGTTAGTGAAGACACTATTCACGACAAACCCAAATCACATTTGATATTCAATACAAGGCTCTGAATAGAAAATATATCGGCTTATATTCAATATCAAATTCTACGATTAACAAATGTCGTATTGGAAATAACGATATAAATATATATCTTTCAAATTTCCATAACAACATCTGTATAATCACGAATTCCAACATTGAAATATTCCGAAGACAATTTCGATTCAAATCCACTCCAATGCAATCATTGGAAATTCCGGTTATTTTTAAAACCCTTTTTAAATTCAATTTATTTATTTAAAAATAAATAGAATTATAATTCTAGTTCAAAACTAGTTCATTTCGATAAAAATCTATTTTTATCTTTTCAAATATGGAGTTTTTCATCCCAATTCTTTCTAAATCATTTCTTATGATTTTACACAATTTATTATTATTTTTAATAATTTTACCAAGGCCCGTACAGTCGATTTCCATCAATGGCCATCGAACTGCACTTACAGCGACCTTTTTCGAATTTGATTTGGACGTAACTCCAAATCCAACCGTTAGATTTCTAATTTCTAATATTCTTTAGAAAGATCTTTCCGATACGAACCCAACGGTTCCGGTTTTAGGAGGATCCGACGGTCGGATCTCCCGTAATGTCCGTTTGACATAAATGGTCGAAATTCACGAACTGCCGCGGCGCGACGCGTTCTATTCAGGCCATTATATTATATATGTAATATATATAATATATATTTCGTCGATTTCTATTTAAAACGAATTATATAAATAGTTTTAAATTCGTTACAAAAACAATTTCAACTTCCATTTCAATCCAAAGCAAAATTGAATTCTTCTTTATAAATTCATTTTAAAATTCATTTCTATCCAATTCAAATTTCAATTCACTTCATTTCGAAAGCGTTTTCAATTTAATTCATTTCGAAAGCGTTTTCAATTCAATTCATTTCGAAGGCGTTTTCAATTCAATTCATTTCGAAAGCGTTTTCAATTCAATTCATTTCGAAAGAATAAAATCGATATAAATATCGTTCACGTCAAAATGGCGTCAATCTAATCAACACGGCTTCATAAATTTCTATTTTCAAATATTCTATTTCAAATATTTCTTTTTCAAAATAGTTGTTATTATCAAGATATTTTGTTCAACACATGACCAATCTCAATGGATGAGTACTGTCAACACATGAACCTTTATTTTATATTGATAAAGATGTAAATTTTATTACTAAAATATTTCGTTCAACACATGACCAATCTCAACGGATGAGTACTGTCAACACATGAACCTTTATTTTATATTGATGAAGATGTAAATTTTATTACTAAAATATTTCGTTCAACACATGACCAATCTCAACGGATGAGTACTGTCAACACATGAACCTTTATTTTATATTGATTCGTTATTTTCAAAATTGGAATGAGGCCCAATCAATCACCATATAATGTTAATTATATGGATTTTAATACATTACACACATATAATAGCATTAAAAATAATCAACCATCAACCAAAGTGCACTACACTGTATAAGAATCAAATATAGATATCTAATGCTTATAACAGCCTGTCAATCAATCGATCGACATATTTAATCAATCAGGATGAGTGAACTTCATATTTCATCCCAACACCCGTGTGGGGTTTCAAACAATCAAACACAGATTTTATTTGTGCAGTTGGGCGATGTGTAAAATTTATCGACCCAATCAATGTCCTTCAAATAGGTGTACATAAACAAACCATCTGGTTTGTAAATGAATATTCATTTATTCACATTCACGTTAAAAATTATATTTTTAACGACAAAACATTTTATTATAACTTATGAATTTCTATTCAGTTCATTCTATAAATAAAATGATATTTTTATTTTTCTAAATTATTTTAGAAAATTTCGACCGCAAAACGGCACGATACTAGAAACGGGACAAGGCCTAGCCTTATCCCCGGTCTAGTGAAGGCCCACGCCATTCACACATCAATCAAATCCATTCATTTCACCAAACAATTCAATTTCAGATCAAATCATCTAACTAATTTATGCAACCAAACAAACAAGTCCATGGTCTGTGGACGATTGTGTCGGGTGCTACTAAGCACCGTCTGCATCCTAGTATATATATAACTAGAAAAGAAATGGAAGAGTGAGAAATTCTCACCGATAGCTATCCTAACTCAACGACACTTCTAATGAAGGAAATCTTCACTGTTCTCGACTCTAATCACATTCTTTGCCCGTAGCCACTACATATATAAAAATCGAATTTTTTACTTCGCTATTCAATATATAAAAATCGAATTTTTTACTTCGATGTTCAATATATAAAAATCCCATTTTTACTTCGATGTTCAATATATAAAAATCAAATTTTTTCTTCGTTATTCAATATAAAAAAATCGAATTTTTTCTTAGTTATTCAATATAAAAAAATCGAATTTTTTCTTCGTTATTCAATATAGGAAAATCGAATTTTTTCTTCGCTATTCAATATAGGAAAATCGAATTTTTTCTTTGCTATTCAATATGAAAAATCGAATTTTTTCTTTGCTATTCAATATAGAAAAATCGAATTTTTTCTTTGCTATTCAATATAGAAAAATCCTATCTTTATACCGCTACTTTCCATAAAAAATTATATTTTTATATCTCTACTTTCTATGTAAAAATCATATATTTTCTATTTCTAAAAACAATATTTTCAAAATTTGATTTTTAACTTTGTTATTCACATTAAAGACAATGCTACTTCATTTTTGTTTCAAAACCTATATGTTGTTTATTCTTAAAACAATATGAAAATTTTATTTTAAAATCAAAAATCCATTTTTACAACAATGAATGTATATATTTTAAAACAATGCTTATGTAAATTTATTTGAAAACTGATTTAAACTATACTTTATATATATAAAAAAAATTAACAAATAAAAAAAATCACCTTTGTTCAATCTGTTAAACTCCAGGAACCCCAAAAATTTGTCGTGCTCACTGTACTGGCCTGGAACAAGAATCCGTCGAGCTCGAATGGAAGATCCACCTGCGCCGCCGCCTCGTCAGACCGGAGGAGGATCAAAGACTGTCATGCTGAAGCTCCACGTGCCGCCTTCCTCCCCATTGAGAAGCTCCAAGTTTGGTTGCCCCATTCCCACCAGAACACGCCTCGAAGATCGCGAGTTCGAGCCCAGAGATCGAGCGAAACACGGTGCGAGATTCGATCAATCTCATATGGCATTAAAGGGCTCGATCCGCTCTTTGATTTCTACGTTGAATGTTGGTGGAAGATTTGTGGATTGAGCGATTTTTTTGCTTGAATTTTCCGAGCAGTTTCCGCCGATAAAAGCTGATAGTGGCGGCTCAGAACGAAAAAAAAGGGATTAGGGTTTGGACGTTATAAATGATAATATATATATTCATTCAATTATTTTTATTATTTTTATTTCCACTAATACCCTTGTATTGATATCAATCCCAAATTAAACCCAACGAGTGTCGCCCCTAGCTAATTACCCCCATTCTAAACACAATGGTATATGTTGCGTAACCCAACTCGGCTGTTACGATCAGTTTTCGTTTAAATTAACATTTAAATCATTATATTGAATTTTAAATGTACATTTCAATTTACCAGGGCCACATACTAACTCTAAAAATTCCCGAAAAATATTTTCTAGCTTCGTATTTACGATACGGTCCTAATAAAACTAGTTTCGTCGAATTCTGAGACCGTTGGAAAAATGGCCAATTTCCAGTCGATTAAAATCAACTGAAACTAGTCAAACATGTTTTCCTTTGCCACACTCACATATTGACTCGAAAAATTATGAAATTTAGAATCTAGCAATAACTTTACATCACGGATTCAACAAAAGTGGTTTCGTCAAAATCCGAGGTCATTTGCATAATCTCCATTTTTAGGGGCCTGAATTCCATAGCGACTATTCAGAATTTTCAACTGAACATATCTTTTAATTCCCGTTATTTAATTTTGATTTTTCAGATTCGCTGGAAAGATATTATCAATTAGATCCTAATGTTTTTGGTTTCACTAAAATCCGGATTGTTTTGCACCCGGCACATTCAATTCATGTTTGAAATCGAATTATCGAACTACCGCACCATTTTCAATTCTATTTATACTTATAAATAATTATTTATATTCTAACGATGACGTGTATAATATATACGTTCTAACTCCATTCAAAATAAATTTCTCGTCGATATTATTTAAAATAATTCATTTTAAATAATCAAAATTCGCTAAAATTGCCAAAATAAAAATTTCAAACTGGCTCGCATTTTCCGGGTTATTACAACTACTGATGCCCAGTGCCTGCTTTTTCCACTCCAGAGTACGTGCACGCCCAGATTCCGTCGGAACCTACACTGACGCACCAACCGCCGACGTTTTGACCGCTTATAATCAGCCCAGTAATCGTGCCCCACCCTGCCTAGTTCAGGGTACCATGATACATCTATGTGGGTTACTGTTGAAATGGTCCCCGTTACTAGGGTTTTCTAGTCAACATGTTTATTTGGTTAAGTGTCCAAGTTTACCTAACCTCACTCATCAGTTTAGTTAACATGTTGAATCTGTTAAGCGTTTCCCTAATTGACTTAACCCTACCAATCCTGACTTAGCTTTAATTTATTTATTAAAGCACTAACCACTCACATTATACAGGTGTTGTTGTGGTCACTAGATTTTCCGGTCGGTTCCAGGCAGGTTTACACCACAACTCTGTCTAACCTCGGGCTTCTTTTGTTCCGCTTTGACTTGCTAGCATATCATGCACTTGGAGACGAATTCGGCTACATCTCTTTTCATGCCACTCCAAAAGAAAACCCTTTTTATGTCTTTGTACATTTTGTCTCCACCGGGGTGTATGGTCAACTTGCAATGGCGTGCCTCCTCAAGAACCTTCTCCACCAAAACCCATGCTCGTGGGACACATAGTCTTTTATCCCGTATCAACCATCCCTTTCATTGATAGAGTATCTATTGAGGTGACTCGAAGTCTCACCCCTAATCAGCTTATCTATAATATCAACTAGCTGAGGGTCTTCACGTTGCGCGGCCGCTATTGAGTCCAGAAGCGTAGGCCGTACTTCCAATGTTGCTAATAGGCCAGGTACAAATTCAGAGGAGGGCCTAAAGTCAAAGTTGGCTATGTACTCCAAGTTTTGTCTTTCTACAAAGAGAGGACTTAAGGTCAGTTTCTTTCTACTCAAGGCGTCTGCTACGGCATTGCACTTACCAGTAGTATAGGAAATCTAAAAATCGTATGACGCAATAAACCTCATCCATCTCTGCTGCCTCAAGTTGAGATCTTTCTGCGAGAAAAGATATATCAATGATTTATGGTTAGTATACAATTCAAATTTCTCACCTAGGAGATAATGGCACCAAGACTTAAGCGCAAAAATGATGGCTGCCAAATCTAGGTCGTGGGTTGGGTAGTTTTTCTCAAGTACTTTCAATTGCCTTCCACCATAAGCCACTAACTTCCCTTCTTGCGTCAGAACAACGCCTAGTCCCGTCCCACATGCATCTGTGTATACTGTAAACATCTTACTTCCATCAGGCAATGTCAGAACTGGGGCTTTTGTCAGAGCCCTTTTCAAGCGTTGGAAAGCAATATCGCAATCCAAGTCCCAATTGAAAGCTAGGTTCTTCTTTGTCAACCTTGTTAGTAGAGCTGAGATTTTTGCAAAATCTTTGATGAACTTTCGATAAAAGCCAGCTAGCCCGAGGAAGCTTTGGACTTCGGTTGCGTTTCAAGGAACCTTCCAATCTTGCACAGAGACCACTTTTGCGGGGTCCACGGCTAACACCTCTTTGGACACCACATGTCCAAGGAACCTAACTTCTTCTCTCCAGAAATGACATTTGGAGAATTTGGCTTTCAACTAATGTGCCCGGAGAGTATCCATGACTTCCTTTAGATGCTGAGCATGCTCTTCCTCATTCTTTGAGAAGATCAAAATATCGTCTACGAAGACCACCACAAACTTATTGAGGAACTCTCGGAACACCCTGCTCATTAAATCAACGAAGTAAGCGAGTGCATTTGTCAAGCCGAAACGCATGACAAGACACTCGAAGAAACCATCCGGAGTTCTGAACGTTGTCTTATCAATTTTGTCTTCAGCCACTCTCAGCTGATGAAACCTGGTAGCTAAATCTAATTGGGAGAAAACCGATGCACTAACAAGCTGATCGAACAAATCATCTATTTTCGGGAGTGGGTGCCTATTCTTCTTGGTCAGCTTGTTTAGCTCCCTATAATCAACACACAGTCGAAGTGAACCGTCCTCTTTAGTTGCGAACACTACTAGAGCACCCCATTCAGAAATACTCCGCCTTATAAACCCCTTTTCTAAGAGCTCTTTAATTTTCTTGGTGAGCTCTTTCCGCTACCTTGGGGTTATGTGCCTAACGGGTAAGGCTACGGGTTTTGTATTGTCAACGAGATATATGTGGGAGTCTATCTCCTGCTTCGGGGGTAAGCCCTTTACCTCTTCAAACACAACAGAGTATTCACGGACTACCTTTACAGACTGCAAGTCTTCAACCAATGCATAAAGTAATTCTAGATAACTTAACATAACAGAGTTTAGGGGATTGCAAGAAATTTCAAGGGTGTTACCAAGGCGAGTCAGGAGTCTAACAACCCTTTTTTCACAGTCGAGGATGGCACCATTACTGGATAGCCAATCCATGCCTAGAATCAATCCATAGTCCGTGAAGCCCAAAACATAGGCATTGCATCTAAACTCAACTTTTAAGATAGATATTTTCAAATCCAAACAAACCATTGACAAATATGCTGAGCCCCCAATTGGATTTGAAACAACCAAGTGATCCTCTACTAAACTACTGTCTAGGTGCAGAGACTCAACTATATCAACAAATACAAATGAATGCGATGCGCCAGAATCAAATAATGTATGGAGAGGAAGATAAAAATGATAGACTAAACTTTCGACAGAAATATTTCTACCTCGTTCTTGCGGACGTGCCGTGAGAGCGTGAACTTGTCCTCCAAACGAAGGTCCAGCTCTCTGCCCTTTCTTTCTTGAGCAGTCCTTAGCCATGTGTCCCGTCTCACCACAGTGGAAACAGCCATCCATCTTCCTTTTCTTCATCCTGCAGTCTTTGACCAGATGTCCCGGAATGCCACAGAAATTACACTTTCCCTTATCACGGGGTTTGTTGTTCTTCCCGCCTTTCTTTGAATCAGCCTTCTTGTTCTGTGACCCTTCCACCTTCTTGTCTTGAGGCACTTCTGCTTTTGCCGCATTCTTGCCCTTGTCTTCCTCATGTAAGAGCGCCATGTCCACTAACCTCTCGTAAGTAGCCCTCATAGGTACATGGGTCATAACCAGGCTGTGAAGTGGCTCAATCAACCTCTTGACGAATAAGAGAGACTTCCTATGAAGAGTATTCACTAAGTCCAGTCCAAATCGGGCAAGCTGATTGAATTGGTTGACGTACTCCTTGACCGTCATACTTCCTTGCTTAAGAGACAAGAACTTTTCCAATTGTAAACTTCACTCCGCTTGTGAGAGGAATTTCATCTCATACCTCATTCTGAAATCCATCCATGTTCCAATTGGTCTTTCAGCGATGGTGACTTCCCACCAATAGGAGGCTTAGTCTTCGAGCAACCACACCGCCAACTGTATTTATGTCTATCATCCACCTCGAAGATATCGAATAGATCCTCGGTTTCTTTGAGCTAATTCCTAGATTCTACGAATGATTCGGTTCCCTTGAAATCCTTTCCACCCATGGCCTTAAAGTCTCTACAAATTTTTGAAAAAGTTTTTGCACACGGAGGAGGAGGAGGAACTACTGTAGTTGGAGAAGTAATATCTACTGGGCCCGCATCGTTGGCCTTAGCTTCTAAGTACCTCCTGAACCAACCAGGTATTGGCACACCCTCTGAAAGGTTAAGATTCCCAGACATGCTGAAACGAAAAGGAAAAGATTTTAGAACAAAGGATGGAATGATAGGGCATATGGCTTTGGAGGATTATGCATTTAAAATAAAATAACACTTTTTCTCGTAAAATGCTCATTTATATTTGTTTTGAAAATAGTTTTCAAAAATTCTTATCTGATATGGTAAACCTTTGCTCTGATACCAAGTGAAACACCCCACCTCCATTAAGGCCACTCACAAAGGGAATGCCTTAACTTTGGTGGAGGGTTATAGGTACAAGACACAGAAAAATTTACAAGACAGATTAATATAAGCAGCGGAAATCAAACATTTATTGCATACGTTGTTCAATACAAAAGAATTACAACAATTTGTCTCAAAATACTTCCAAAACATTACAACATAATTTATGTCTTTATTATTTAATAGAGAAGCATAAATCATAAATAAAACTGCATAAATCCCTAAGCATAGTACCCAAAAGCCATAACCAAAGTAAAGGAGTCCCAATCATACATCTACTTTCTTGAAGCTTGCAAAGAGTCTGACTAAGCTGGAGTATTCCTTCCCTGTGGACCTGGGGGGGAACAGAAGAAAAGAAGACGAAAGAAAACGGGTCAGACAATAAGTCTGGCAAGTTAAGTGATTACTAGTATTTAAACATGGAAAAGGGATCATGACAGTGATAACGGAATATAGGACAATACCCTAATATATGATAAGTTGAACATGTGATCGTACCCATTATTAAGGCCTCTGCACCAACTAACCATTGGTTCAACCAGCCCCACGTGTTCATAACAAACGATCCCCTTAACGATCGGCTCCTACTCGCATGCATTCATGTCCTGTGTCATTCAGCCTCGTTTGACTGTAGCTACCTGTGCTGGTCCCACCATGGGGTGTATCAGTCCCTCTGGTGGCAACCCGACACGATTCAAGATGCACTGCGCACACTACTGATGCCCAGTGCCTGCTTTTTCCACTCAGGAGTAAGTGCATGACCGGACTCCGTCGGAACCTACACTGATGCCCCAACCGCCGACGTTTTGACCGCTTATAATCAGCCCAATAATCGTGCCCCACCCTGCCTAGTTCAAGGTACCATGATACATCTATGTGGGTTACTACTGAAATAGGTCCCCGTTACTAGGGTTTTCTAGCCAACATGTTTATTTGGTTAAGTGTCCAAGTTTACCTAACCTCACCCATTAGTTTAGTTAACATGTTGAATCGGTTAAGTGTTTCCCTAATTGACTTAACCCTATCAATCCTGACTTAGCTTTAATTTATTTATTAAAGCACCAACCACTCAAATTAGACAAGTCTTGTTGTGGTCACTGGATTTGTCGGCCTTTTCCGGGCAGGTTTACACCACAACTCAGACTAACCTCAGGTCCTTTTTGGGCTTGATGCACTAACCACCCACATTAGACAGGTCTTGTTGTGGTCACTGCATATGCCGGTCGGTTCCGGGCAGGTTTACACCACAACTCAGTCTAACCTCGGGTTAGGCACATTCGTCTTTTCTAAATTCAAATATTTTCTATATATGTCCAATTCTTTATGTACATTAATTTTAATTTACTCATGTCATAATTATCCTATCAATTATTGCTCATAATAAATGGTATATCAAATATACCATTTTATGAACAAACCTATGCCATGAATTTTCATGTTTTCCCCATCGCTACCCCCATAGAACGTACGCATGAATCACATAAAGTATTGGGCTAATAAATTAGCCCAAACCCATAAACAAAAAGGGTAATAAACAAGGGACATTAAATAAACATAAAATAGCATACATTTAACTTATCACATGTAACTTGGCATAGATGTATCATTAACTTAACCAAACAGGTAAAGGTGAACTTGTGACTAAGTTGGATCTGATTATCATGTAAACTTGATATGGGTCTAACATGGAGGTTTAACATATAAACACAATTTTAAAACACAATTTAGCATACTAACTTATGTATGTCAAAACATATGAAAGCTACTATAAACATATTTAATTCGCAACTTAGCATGACGACTTATGTGTGTTACAACATAAGAGAACTACCATAATCATATTTACATCACTACTTAGCATGATAACATAAGGGAGGTATCATAATCATTTTTACATCACAACTTAGCATGATAACTTATGTGTTAAAATATAATAGAGGTGTTAAAATCATATTTACATCATAACTTAACATGATAACTTATGTGTTAAAACATAAGAGAGGTACAGATCCAATCTTGCAACATAAATAGTGTAACACCCCGTATTTTTTTAATGTAATTAAAATTGAAATAAAATATATGAAAATATGCTTGTGATAGGTAAATAATGGTGATGCATAAGGAGAATTAATTAATACATGGAAGAGAAGAAAAATTAGTTCGATAACGGCGTATGTAACAGAAAAGATAGTAAAATAAGGATAACTTATTCAAGAATTTGTAATTAGGTAAAATGGACATCACCATTGCGTTCCTCTCGGAAAAATACACGAAATAGAGTCCGAGTTTTCGAAAATCGTAGTCCATATGACCAAGATATGGCCAAAACAAGATTTCAGCAGACTTTCTGGCAGATTGACCCAGGTCGACCATAGTGTCGACACTATAGTCGACCTGCCCCCCCCCCCCCAGTCGACTATAGTGTCGACCCACCTCCGTACATGTCGACCTTTTCGGCCTAGGGTGGTCCAGAACCCATTTTTGAGGCCCGGGACGAGTTTTGATGGTCCGGATGGATTTTAGGGTTAATCCGATGGCTGAAATGAAGTGCTACACCTATAAAATAACACCTAGACCTAGCCTAACTCACACAAATTCACATGACACCTAAATGCTGCTGGAATCTCTCTTGAGCCATGGCCGCCGTCTCCAAATTAAAGCTTAAGCGTTTAAACCCAAATCAAATCAACGGTCAATGCTTCTACAACAAATTCAAGAGGATATATCAATGACACTGCAACTTTCTATGACAAATTCACTCCCTAATTCATTAGCCGTTCTCTGTAAGTTCTAGTTATTTTCAGATTTAAATATTTAATTATAATATGGCGATGAAATAAAGTGAAATTGATGTAAGTTTAGATATATTTGCGGAATGTGAATTAAGATTAAAATCATGTTTTGCGGTCAAATGAAAATAGTACGATGCTTATAATGTTTGGTTATGTTCTATAATATTATGCCAGTGATTTGATTTTATTATCATGTTGGATTGGGAATTATTGAATACAATGTTTGTCATGTTGTATAATATGCCAGTGATTTGATTCTATTATCATGTTTAATTGGGAATTATTGATAAGTTTATTATGCAAGTTTATGTTGTAGATTCATGCGACAAATGGTCAAATCTACATGTTTATCTATAAGAAAAACCTACGCCACACTTATCAAATATTTGTGATTGGCTTGTGAGTATGTTAATTTAATCTATGTTGCCAAGTAACGCATGTGTATGTTGATTTGCCTATGTTGCAAATTTACATATGTATATTGATTAGTTCATATTGCTAATTCTCATGTATGTATGTTAATATAGCCTATGTTAAAAATACACATATATGTTGAATTAGCTTATAATTGCGAGTACACACTTATGACACTATAATGTTCATAATGGTTATTTTGCAAGTTCACCCCTGTAATGTTCATGATGTCACTTTGCAAGTTCACCTCTGTAATGTTCATGATGTCATTTTGCAAGTTCACCCCAATTATGTTCACATTAACTATGCCATCAATGTCAAAATTATAGCTTTGTCATGTTTATGATTGTGTATTTGTGTACATTAAATTGGGCAAAGTTTTTAGCCTAAACTTTATACTCAAAAATCATACGAACGAAAATTAGGCTAAGATAATTAGCCTAATATTAGATGGGGTAACGGTGGGTTAAAATGATTAATTATAGGAAAACTTGCCATAAATTGGTCATTTATCACATAAGTGATTTATGGCATAAAATAGTATTAATTATATACCTAATTTAATGAGATTGATTGGAAACAAATTGGGCATTAAATCTGAATTTGAACAATTTACATAATTAAAATGTAAATTAGAATTATGGCATAAAATGGTATTAATTATGTACCTAATTTAATGAGATTGATTGGAAACAAATTGGGCAGTAATATGAATTTGAATAATTTACGTAATTAATGTAAATTGGAAAATACGAATATGCTTAGCACGAGGTTGGATAGAGTTGTGATGTAAACCTGCCCGGACCCGCCCGGCTGTCCAGTAATCACAACAATACCTATCCAATGTGGGAGGCTAAGCATTAGGCCCAATAAAGACCCGAGGTTAGACTGAGTTGTGGTGTACGACTGCCTGGACCCGACCGGCACACCGGCAGCCACAACAATATCTATCTAATGTGAGAGGTTGGTGCCCTAATAAGACAACTAGAGCTGAGCTAGGGTTGGTAGGGTTATGTTAGCTAGAACACTTAACCAATTTCAACATGTTAACTAAATTGGCGGGTAGGGTTAGGATAATCTGGACACTTAACCAATTTAATATGTTGACTACGGGAGTTGGTAAGCTTAAGCAAATGTTTAGCTATTATAACATGATTAAACTGGACTAGAGAGTGAGGTTAAGTTAATGAGAACACTTAACTAATACAATGGGTTAATTAGACAAGTGGTTGCGGTTAAGTAGTAATACTTAACCAACATAACAAGACAATCGGGTGGGTTAAGTTAACTTGAATAAGTTGATAACACTTAACCATTATAATATGACTAGTGGTTGGGATTAAGTTAACATGCACTTAACCAATCTAATATGATGCGTGGTAGGGTTAGGTAACACACGGGGTTAAGTTAACAAGAAAATCCTTAACCAGTGTAACCAGATAGACAAACGGGGTTAAGTTAATAAACCACACTTAACCAATCAAACATAATAAGCGAGAAAGTTTAAGTTAACTAAGGTAAACACTTAACCATGGTAACATAGCGAGTAGGAGGGTTAAGTACATATCGGGTTGGTGGGTAATATTAATAAATATAGGCCCACATACACTTAACTATTAAATACACATGCTTGACTCAGTAGCGGGGTTAAGTACACATCAGGGTTGGTGGGTAATATCAGAGAATATAGGCCCACAGACTTAACCATTAGAAAAACCTAGTAACGGGGACCCATTTCAGCAGTAACCCACATTAGGTATCAACGGAACCCTGAGCTAGGCAGGGTAGGGCACGATTACTGGGCTGATTATAAGAGGTCAAATTAGCGGCGGTTGGTGCAGCAGTGTAGGTTCTAACGGAGTGCGGGCGTGCACACACTTCGGCGCAGAAAATTTAGCCACTGGGCATTAGTAGGTATAAAGCTGTGCATCTTGATTGTGTCAGGGTTGCCACCATGGGACTTGATACACCCCATGTTGGGACCAGCACAGGTATCTACAAGTAGGGGGCCGCGTGATACAAACGAGAACTAGGTTAAGTAGGGAGCCGATCGATAAGGTAGTAAGGGTGCATCGAATATATACATGGCCATTAGGGTGATCGAGGTGGAATCCTCAAATTCGATGTACACCTGAAGACCACCATAATTGCGGGGATTGGGATCACGTTGTAATTATTATATAACACGGGCTACAAGTTGGGACACTAGTAGGGGTACGGATCCTTGTTACATAGGACACTAGTTGGGATACTAGCAGGAGTACAGATCATTCCATGTAAGACACTTACGAGGATGCTAGTTAGGTGGTGTAGAGCAAATAGATATCGTTTTAATTGTAAAGCTTCGAAGCCTTGCGATGTTACTCTTGATAGAAACATGCGGTGGGATACTTGATAGGAATTATGGGATGTTATACTTGTTTCATCGTGCCCGAAGTGTATCTTGTTACCATAGTTTATCTTGTTATCATAGTTTATCTTGATATCTTAATTTATCTTTCCTACCTTGTTATAATTCTTATGTTTACTTTTAGTTTATTCATGCCATGTTATCTTTACCTATTTTTATGCTGAAATTCACTAGGACTTACTCAGTCTTTATGACTGACCCGTTTTGTTTCGCCTCTTTTTCTTCCGTTTCACCCCCCCCCCCAGGTTCACAGGGTGGGAATACAGCTTAGTTCGGATCTTACCAAGCTCCAAGGCTCTTTCATGTATGGCATGGATTTCTCTTGGCTCTGGCTTGCTTTGCTTTATTGGGGAATACTACAGCTTGTTTCTATGCTTCTTTGTTTTTGAGCAAGACAGATATTTTAACTATGAAATTGGGTATTGGAAGTTGATGGGCTTTTCTTGTAAACATTTATATTTAATAAATGATTTGAAGTACTTCCACTTTATTTTCCGTTGTTTTATATATGCCTGTCTTATAATATTTCTGTTCCAGTACCCATAATACTCCATTGAAGTTAAGGCATTCCCTTTGTGAGTGACCTTAACAGATGTGGGGTGTTACATTTGGTATCAGAGCGGAAGGTTACCAGACTGGGCAAAAGTTTAAAAAAAAAACATCTGAAACTAGTTTTCGAAACGTTTACAAAGAAGCAAATTTTCAAGAAAATTTTGTTTTAATTAAAAGGCATATTCCCTAAAGCCATATGCACTATCTTTTGATTCTCTCTTGAAATCTCTTCTCACTCTTTTCAGCATAGTTTCGTGGGCATCCGACATATGTCAGAGGGCAAAGGAGTGCCCAACCTCCTTCTGTAGACGTGGTAGTTCCATCTGCGTCTAATCTTATTTCAAGTTGGGTAGAGTGTCGTGCGTTGGGGGTAGCTTCGAAAGACTGGTCAACAAACTATACGAGGACAGTAAGAACAAGAAGCTAGTTGTTACAGCTTAATCCACGAAGAAGGAAAAAGGTGAGGGGAAAGTGGCCAAAGTGAAAGAATAGTAAAACCCATGACAAGAGAGAGTATCTTTAGTGAGAAGGGACAGGTAGTTAAGTATTATAGGACAAGGGCAAGGGACAAGATCGTCCAGAGGGCAATTGAATGCTCTCACCACTAGCGTACCTAAGAGGGCGGTAACATTTCTGTTAAAGGTTTAGCTTTTCTTTTCTATCATCCCACTAGAACTTTGTTTCTGTACATCGCATCCTTTTAATTCTGCTTTGAAAGTTGAGTCTCTGCACCTTAGTACTAGCATGGTAGAGGATCCCATTTTTTTTCCTCTTTTCTCAAATCCTGTTGGGGAAATCGGCTCATTTATTCCTGACTTGTTTCGATTTGAGAATGTCTATGCTAAGTGTTGAGTCTAGAAGTAATGTTTATGTTTTGGGCTATGGGTTGATTCTAGCGATGGAGTGGTTATCCAGTAAGGGTGACCTTCTCGGTTTTGAAAAGTGGGAAGTTAGACTCTTGACTTGCCTCGGTAATACCCTCGAAGTCGCAGGTAACCTTTAGGGTTCTATTAGGATTAGTTACCTAGAATCTCTTGATACATTAGTTGATCCGCTCGAGTAGTGTTTTCCACTAAGGCGGATGAGTCATTTCGCTTATGCATGAGTAGTAGAGAGTCACCTAAGTAAGTACATTGGGCAACATGGTTGACATTTGTTTATTTTCAAGAGATAATTCATCTATGTGGAATACTTTCTAGTAAGTGAATGAGATCCATGATTTACTAGTAAAATTTTGGAGAGCTTGTGTGAAACCATGAGTACGCTGTTATGTGTAAGCCGAGTATACAGAAAGGAGGATAAGTAAAAGTGGAACGAGAGGCAATAGTGAAATGAGTTCCAACTCATATTTTGGAAACAAGAATTAAGAAGCTACGAAATTGTGAAGTTAAAGATGGTCAAAACACAACGGAGTTAAGCTCAAGGGAACGTGGCTTAGAAGATTGAAGACTATATTCGTGCATCACAGCTCTTTTTTAGAGTATATCCTTGATTTCCTTTTCCTATAGAGCTTACTTGCATGCTATCTTTTGTGTATATCCTCTCTGTCCTATTCTCAATCCAATTTATGTTGCAAACCCCATAGGGAGTATGACTCGTCTGTTAGTAATATATGTTGGGGCTTGAGGTTGTCCGTCGGGTGGACTAAACTTTCTGGGTTTTATAGGATACATGTTGGTCTTAGGAAGGGATTCCCTTATGACCTAAAAGGAGTCCATCATGCTTAGTTTCCTAGAATCATATATAGTGGTTGGGTTGAGTAATTCTTTGGGTGTCAGTCTGATGTTGATTTCGGTCTTCGGGGCTGATGCTTAGAGAGTTCTTCTCCTAATCAATATATATGTGGCATAGATTTCCAGTTTTGACATTGCCTAATGGGCACAAAGTTTTGACTTGCTTCTATCATTCGACTATATCTTTAGATAGGAACAATTGGGTATAAACATGTGTTTGAGACATGTTAGGATTGATGGTTGCAAGTGGTTGCAAGTGGTTGCTAGTGGTTGCTCGTGGATGCGTTTACACATTAGGCACTAGATCGGCTCAGTCACCTTTCATATTGCATATGCATGAGTGTTTATACTTGTTTATGGATGAATTTGAATGTGTTATCATGTGGATGATGCATATGGATGGATGTTTGTGCACACATATAGTGTTTAAGTGACTAGGACTATTTGCATACATGTTGGATTCATGGCACTAAACATATTTTGCGTTTAGAAGATCAATCATGCCTGATCATTTGCATTAGACAAGGAACATATACACACACTTCTTGCATATGTTCAAACAGCACTAGAAATCTCTTAAGGACAATGAATGCCTGTGATTGATGATTGAGTAGATGGATGATGGATGGTAGGACACATTCTTCTTAACTTGAAGATTTCGGGGACGAAATCCTTTAAGGAGGGGAGAATGTAACACCCCGTATTTTTTTTAATGTAATTAAAAATGAAATAAAATATATGAAAATATGCTTATGATAGGTAAATAATGGTGATGCATACGGAGAATTAATTCATGCATGGAAGAGAAGAAATATTAGTTTGATAACGGCGTATGTAACGGAAAAGATAGTAAAATAAGGATAACTAATTCAAGAATCAGGAATTAGGTAAAATGGACATCACCATTGCATTCCTCTCTGAAAAATACGCGAAATAGTGTCCGAGTTTTCGAAAATCGGAGTCCGTAAGACCAAGATATGGCCTAAACAAGATTTCAGCAGACTTTCTGGCAGACTGACCCAGGTCGACCATAGTGCCGACACTATAGTCGACCTGCCCTCCCCAGGTCGACTATTGTGTCGACCCCCCCTCTGTACAGATCGACCTGGTCGGCCTGGTGTGGTCCAGAACGCATTTTTGATGCCCGGGACGAATTTTGATAGTCCGGATGGGTTTTAGGGTTAATCCGATGGCTGAAATGAAGTGCTACACCTATAAATAACACCTAGACCTAGCCTAACTCACACAAATTCATATGACAGATAAATGCTGTTGGAGTCTCTCTTGATCCATGGCCGCCGTCTCCAAATTAAAGCTTAAGCGTTCAAACCCAAATTAAATCAAAGGTCAATGCTTCTACAACAAATTCAAGAGGATAGATCAATGACACTGCAACTTTCTACGACAAATTCACTCCCTAATTCATTAGCCGTTCTCTGTAAGTTCTAGTTATTTTCAGATTTAAATATTTAATTATAATATAGCGAAGAAATAAAGTGAAATTGATGTATGTTTAGCTATACTTGCGGAATGTGAATTAAGATTAAAATCATGTTTTGCGGTCAAATGAAAATAGTACGATGCTTATTATGTTTGGTTATGGTGTATAATATTATGCCAGTGATTTGATTCTATTATCATGTTGGATTGGGAATTATTGAGTACAATGTTTGTCATGTTGTATAATATGCCAGTGATTTGATTCTGTTATCATGTTTAATTGGGAATTATTGATAAGTTAATTACGCAAGTTTATGTTGTAGATTCAAGCGACAAATGGTCAAATCTACATGTTTATGAATAAGAAAAACCTATGCCACACTTATCATATATTTGTGATTGGCTTGTGAGTATGTTAATTTAATCTATGTTGCCAAGTAACGCACGTGTATGTTGATTTGCCTATGTTGCAAATTTACATATGTATATTGATTAGTTCATATTGCTAATTCTCATGTATGTATGTTAATATGGCCTATGTTAAAAATACACATATATGTTGAATTAGCTTATAATTGTGAGTTCACACTTATTACACTATAATGTTCATAATGGTTATTTTGCAAGTTCGCCCCTGTAATGTTCATGATGTCATTTTGCAAGTTCACCCCTGTAATGTTCATGATGTCATTTTGCAAGTTCACCCCATTTTGTTCACATTAATTATGCCATCAATGTCAAAATTATACCTTTGTCATGTTTATGATTGTGTATTTGTGTACATTAAATTAGGCTAAGTTTTTAACCTAAACTTTATACTCAAAAATCATACGAACGTAAATTAGGCTAAGATAATTAGCCTAATATTAGATGGGGTAACGGTAGGTTAAAATGATTAATTATTGGAAAACTTGCCATAAATTGGTCATTTATCACATAAGTGATTTATGGCTTAAAATGGTATTAATTATATACATAATTTAATGAGATTGATTGCAAACAATTTGGGCATCAAATCTGAATTTGAACAATTTACATAATTAAAATGTAAATTTGAATTATGGCATAAAATGGTATTAATTATATACCTAATTTAATGAGATTGATTGGAAACAAATTGGGCAGTAATATGAATTTGAATAATTTACATAATTAATGTAAATTGGAAAATACGAATATGCTTAGCACGAGGTTGGATTGAGTTGTGATGTAAACCTGCTCGGACCCGCCCGACTGTCCAGTAATCACAGCAATACCTATCCAATGTGGGAGGCTAAGCATTAGGCCCAATAAAGACCCGAGGTTAGACTGAGTTGTGGCGTAAGACTGCTCGGACCCGACCGGCACACCGGCAGCCACAACAATATCTGTCTAATGTAAGAGGTTGGTGCCCTAATAAGACAACTAAAGCTGAGCTAGGGTTGGTAGGGTTAAGTTAACTAGAACACTTAACCAATTTCAACATGTTAACTAAATTGGCGGGTAGGGTTAGGATAATCTGGACACTTAACCAATTTAATATGTTGACTACGGGAGTAGGTAAGGTTAAGCAAATGTTTAACTATTATAACATGATTAAACTGGACTAGAGAGTGAGGTTAAGTTAATGAGAACACTTAACTAATACAATGGGTTAATTAGACAAGCGGTTAAGTAGTAACACTTAACCAACATAACAGGACAAGCGGGTGGGTTAAGTTAACTTGAATAAGTTGATAACACTTAACCATTATAATATGACTAGTGGATGGGGTTAGGTTAACATGCACTTAACCAATCTGATGTTATGCGTGGTAGGGTTAAGTAACACACAAGGTTAAGTTAACAAGAAAATCCTTAACCAATGTAACCAGATGGACAAACGGGGTTAAGTTAATAAACCACACTTAACCAATCAAACATAATAAGCGAGAAAGGTTAAGTCAACTAAGGTAAACACTTAACCATGGTAACATAACGAGTAGGAGGGTTAAGTATATATCGGGTTGGTGGGTAATATTAATAAATATAGACCCACATACACTTAAACATTAAATACACATGCTTGAATCAGTAGCGGGGTTAAGTACACATCAGGGTTGGTGGGTAATATCAGAGAATATAGGCCCACAGACTTAACCATTAGAAAAACCTAGTAACGGGGACCCATTTCAGCAGTAACCCACATTAGGTATCAACGGAACCCTGAGCTAGACAGGGTGGGGCACGATTATTGGGCTGATTATAAGATGTCAAATTAGCGGCGGTTGGTGCAGCAGTGCAGGTTCTAACGGAGTGCGGGCGTGCACACACTTCGGCGTATAAAATTTAGCCACTGGGCATCTGTAGGTATAATGTAACACCCCACGTCCATTAATGTCACTCACAAAGGGAATACATTAACTTCCATGGAGGTTTTAAGTGAATATAGAACAGTAAAATTACAACAAGACAGATATAAAATAGTACTTGGAAATTCAAAAACTTTATTTCATTGTAGGAGAAGTCAAAACATGTTTGATTACATCATAACACCATATTCAATGTCAAGTACAATATCTATCTTGATAAAACAAGTACATAATCCCATTACATGAATAGCCATTAAAAAGAAAGATAACAAGCTGGACTTTACTTCAGCAGTCCAAGCTTTCCAGAAGATAAGCGATCCAACTAGACTCCACTAGAACTTGGCCCAACCTGCGGACCTGAAGGGAGAAAAAGGATGGAAAAGAGGTGGTCAGACATAAAGTCTGGTGAATATGATAATTCTACAATACTATTACCAAAATAACTGGACTAAGGCATAAGCTGGAAAACAAGAAAATGTCTATGAAGAGCAGATTAAGGACATAGACAATCGCTAAAGGCAACGTTATAGGCGCTCCTAAATACTAAAGGATAAACACTATACTGCACCACACCAGTCACCCTAAAGATTCATCCCACTTAGCTTCACTTAGAAACTTTCCCAATGGCTTTACGTACCCCTAGCTGACTACATAGGTGCCGCCTGCCCCTATCTCCACTAGGTGTACCCTACTTCCCATTATTCGATCGGCTCCCTAACTCGTAGATACCCGTGCTGGCCCCACAGTGGGGTGTATCACTCCCCTAAAGTGGCAACCTGATACAACGGACATGCACGGCTTATACCTACACGATGCAACAACGTCTTACCTACCAGCCCGGGTCCACACACGCATATGAAACCCGTTGGACTTGCGTTGCCACCGCTCCCTGTTTTGGCCTCTTATAGTCAAACCCAGTATGCGTGTCCCGTCCTCGACTAGGGTCGAGCCCACAAAGATACGTTTTGGGATACTGGTTGAAATGGGCCCCCACTATTTACCACAAGCATTCCACCTAAGCTTGTCCCCATTAGTCCATCCCACTTAACCCACTTAGTCATGTTCATTTACATGTGTGTTTGGTTAAGTCTAATCGTATTTCAAATGCCTCTAAAGGCAACCACCAGATTCCTCATGCCACCCAAGGCACCTACTTAACCCCCATGTCCTACCTTACATGATTATCTGGTTAAGTATTTCTTAGTTCATTAAGGCCATAACCTCATAAAGACCTCTCACATTAGACTGGCATTTATGGCAGCTGGATTTGCCGGGCGGGTCCGGGCAGTCTTACACCATAAAAGAGCCTAACCTCGTGTCTTTACAACTGTTATGCTTTAGTTTGGGCCTAGGACCTCTCACATTGGGCCGACATATGTGACTACTGGATTTGCCGGGCGGGTCCGGGCAGGTTTACATCACAAACGGGTCCAACCTCGTGTCCTAAGCATTGATTATTAATAATAATCCACTTTCCCCCCATTTTAATAATTCCCTACTTGAATTATTAATTACTTCCAATTTTTAACAATGTCCATAATTGACTCAATTATGGACATCCATTCATGGTATGCAAAATCTTACAAAATTGCACCCAATTTATTAATTCCTAATATTACCCCTACCCCACTTTTGAACGTTTATTCGCAAAATATATGTTAGACTCGAATAGCCTAACTCATAGCATAAAAGAGATTATCATAATAACAACATGTATATGTGACCAAATGAATCATAATAAGGGGTGAAACTTGCATATGTCCAACTTGCATAGATTATACATGTCATGGATCTAAAGGTGTCAACTTGTTCAAAATTCACCTAATATGATCTCAATCAATTTTCATAAACTTACATATGAACATGTGTGAATCAACATCATCTAATTTTTTTTTAACAACATGGTTTTATATGGGTACACCTAACTCAATAGGCAAATTCCCATAATCAAGTTTTATTTAATTATAGTTTCAAGTTTATGGGTACACCTAACCTAATAGGCAAATTCCCATAAACAAGATCCATTTAAATTAAGAAAAAAACATAACTTTAAGCACGATCCAACAACATGATTTTTCAACATAATATAGCATGATTTATAACATGGCATAGTATGATAGTATAACATAGCTTGACATGATTCTCAACATAGCACGACATAGCATAAGAGAATTTACAACATAGCATGACATAGCATATATAATTTACATCATACGACAACATAATAACATAATAAGAGATCCACAATATATAGAATTTACAATTACAAATCACATCACTTTCTTGTGATCCATTCATAACTGAGTCAAATTAGTTTGTAATAGTCCTGTGAGAATCATCATACTCACCAACAAAAGAAAAGAATTAGAGAAAGAGAGATCTTTTGATTTGATTTGTGTAGATTTAGTTGTAGATGATTAGGCTTCCTCTTCTTAGTTTGTGACGGCTATGCTGAACTCCATGGCAGCAGCATGACGGTAGCTTCTCTAATTTTACAAGTGATTTAGGTCTAGGGTCTACCCACTTATTTATAGATTTTAGAATTCATTTAGGCCATTAGATTTAACCTAGAAATAACCGCAGCCGTTCAGACAAGATGGGGTTTATCTTGTTGACTCAGCAATGAGTCAGAAGTGACTCAGCAAACACTCAGCATATTAATAAACTTCTATTCGTGTCATAAATATATATATATATTTTCTACAATGTACATATTAGATACATCCCCCTTCTTACATACTTATTAATATTTTTATATTCATATTAGATACATCCCCTCTTCTACACACTTATTATTATTTTAGCAACTTTAGTGTTAATAGAAAATTCGGGGTGTTATATTCTCCCCTCCTTTTAGGATTTCGTCCCCGAAATCTTCAAGTTTGGAAGAATGTATATCCTACCATCCAAACGTCCATCTACTCATCCATCATACACAGGCATCCATTGTCCTTACAGACTTCTAATGATTTCATGTTTAAATGCACAGTGTGTGTATATGTCCGTATCTAATGCAAAATCAGGCGGTCCACTGATTCAGTTGACCTCCTTAATGCAACTATGATCGTGCCATGCATCCACTATGTATGCAAAAGATTCTTAATGCTACATAATACTTCTATATGCGTGCACAACCATCATCTGAATGCAGCATCCACATGATAATACAACCATCGTTCATCCATTTTACTAAATACATCCATATATATGCAATATGCAATATGTAGTGACTGAGCCGATCTAGTGCCTAAAGTGTGTGTATATATGCATCCACGAGCAACCACTAGCAAACACTTGCATCCATTTTGCATCCATCATACAAAACATGTCTCAAACACATGTTTCAACCATAGGATTATCCTAACTAAAGGTCAAAGATACTAATGAGAGGACATACTAAAGATAAGATAAGATAAGCTAAGCGATAAAGGAGAAATTAAAAGACATACCCTCAAAAAGAAAAGGGTACAACGAACGCATCTTCTCTTCTGTCTCCCAAGTTGCGTTGCTCTCATCATCTCCCCATTGCACTTTAACCAGTTTGACCTCTCGATTCCTCAACTTTTTGATTTCCGACCCAAGAATGCATGTAGGAGCTCGTCTAATTGTTGCATCACGCTCTATTTCCACCTCTTTAAGCAAGCTCGACTCTACCACCTCCGCGGTCTTGTGCAAACACTTCCTCAAATGTGATACATGGAATACGTCGTGTACTCCACTAAGTTTCTCAGGCAACTCCACCCTATATGCCATCTTCCCAATCCTGTTTTTTACAGGAAACGGCCCTACAAACCTTGGTGCTAATTTCCCCACGGACCCAAAGCGAACAACATTCTGTAATAGAGATACTTTGATAAAAACCATGTCCCCAATGTCAAACTCAAGATCTGTCCTCCTCTTATCAGCATACGATTTTTGCCTATCTTGTGCTGCTTTCATCCTCCTTCGAATCAACTCAATCTTCTCCGAGGTTTCCCTAACCATATCGGGCCCAAGTAGGATTTTATCGGTAGATTCCCACCAACATGTAGGCGAACGGTAAGGCCTTCCATAAAGAGCTTCGAAAGGTGCCATGCCAATACTAGACTGAAAGTTATTATTATATGCCAATTCTACTAACGGAAGGTGCTCTTCCCATGTACCCCCAAAGTCTAGGATACAAAGCCTTAAAAGATCCTCTAGAATGCGATTCACCCTCTCGGTCTGGCCGTCTGTCTGAGGATGATATGCGGTGCTCAAACATAGCTGAGTCCCTACCACCTCTTGTAAACTCTTCCAAAATTCGCTAGTAAAGATGGGGTAACGGTCGCTTACTATACTAGAAGGAATACCGTGCAAACGAACTATCTCCTTAATGTATACAGAAGCCAACCACGGAGCAGTCCTCTTACTTTTCACGGGAATAAAATGGGCGCTTTTAGTAAGTCTATCTACTATAACCCAAATCCCCGTGTTACCCTTCCTTGATCTTGGTAATCCATCCACAAAATCCATTGAGATGCTTTCCCATTTCCATAGTGGAACTTCTAGTGGGTGAAGCAACCCACCGGGTTTCTTTTGTTCTGCTTTAACTCGTTGGCACACCAAGCATCTAGCGACGTACTCGGCCACATCCTTTTTCATACCGGCCCAAAAGAAAACCCGCTTCATATCTTTGTACATCTTATCCCCGCCGGGATGAATGGTCATTTTTGAGCGATGAGCATCATCAAGAATCGCCTTCCTTAAGTCTTCGTCTTGTGGTACACAAAGTCTATTATCCCTTCGTAACCAACCCTTATCGTCTAGGGTATACCTACGAAGATGGCTTGACGACTCCCCCCCTTTGAGCTTTTCTACTATCTCACCCAACTATGGGTCGTCTCGCTGTGCCTCACCAACCCATCCTAGAAGTGTAGGTCTAACCTCCAAGGATGCTAACAGACCGGGTACTAAGTCAACGGAGGGTCTAAAGTCAAACATAGAGATGAATTCTAAGCTTTGTCGTTCAACAAACAACGAACTTAAGGACAACCTTTTCCTACTTAAGGCGTCTGCCACCACGTTACCCTTGCCCGGGGTATATGCTATTTCAAAATCGTAGGAGCCTAAGAATTCCATCCACCGTTGCTGCCTTAAATTCAAATCCTTCTGAGAGAATAAGTGTTTTAATGATTTGTGGTCAGTGAACAGTTCGAATTTCTCACCAAGATGATAGTGACGCCAAGACTTAAGCGCGAAAACAATTGCGGCTAGCTCTAAGTCATGCGTGGGGTAATTCTTTTCATGAACCCTCAACTGCCTTCCACCATAGGCTATTACTCTTCCCTCTTGCATGAGGACCGCGCCAAGTCCCGTCCCACAAGCATCAGTATAGATGGTAAACGGTTTATTCCCGTCTGGCAGCACTAAGACTGGGGCTGAAGTTAAGGCTCTCTTTAAACGTTGGAACGCATCATCGCAATCTTTGTCCCACGTAAAAACCAGGTTCTTCTTCGTTAACCGTGTTAATGGAGCTGATATTTTTGCGAAGTCTTTGATAAACTTCCTATAATAGCCAGCCAACCCCAAGAAACTTCTTACTTAGGTTGCATTTTTAGGGACCTTCCAATCTTGGATGGCCACCACCTTTGCGGGATCCACTGCTATCCCTTCTTTGGAAACCACGTGCCCTAAGAACCATACTTCCTTCCTCCAGAAGTGAAACTTAGAAAATTTTGCCTTAAGGTTATGCGCTCGAAGGGTTTCCAACACTTCCCTAAGATGTAGGGAGTGCTCTTCTTTATTCTTAGAAAAGACTAAGATGTCATCCACAAAGACTACCACAAATTTGTTAAGGTATCCCCTAAACACCCTACTCATCAAATCAACAAAATATGCAGGGGCGTTTGTCAAACCAAAGGGCATCACTAGCCATTCATATAATCCGTCAGGAGTCCTAAAAGCAGTCTTATCTATACTATCCTCAGCCACTCTCAGTTGATGAAAGCCAGTGGCTAAGTCCAACTGCGAAAACACTGAGGCGCCAACTAACTGATCAAAGAGATCGTCAATCCTCGGCAGTGGGTGTCGGTTCTTTTTAGTAAGCTTGTTTAGTTCTCTATAGTCCATACAAAGTCTAAGAGACCCATCCGCCTTTGTGGCAAAAACTACTGGAGCACCCCACTCCGATATACTACGTCTTATGAACCCCTTCTCAAGCAACTCCTTTACTTGCTTATTGAGTTCCCTCCTTTCACGAGGAGCCATGTGGCGCACTGGCAAAGATACGGGTTTAGCATTATCCATAAGATAAATTCGAAAGTCTATCTCCCGCTTTGGAGGTAAGCCCTTCACCTGCTCAAACACATCCGGATATTCCCGGACCACTTCTACCGATCGCAGGTTCTCTACAGACGCGTCAAGCGATTCAAGATAACTTAGCATAGCGGAATTTATGAGATTACAAAAGATGTCGAGAGCACTACCAAGGCGAGTCACAAGCCTAACTACTCTCCTTTCACAATCAAGAAAGGCCCTATTTCTAGACAACCAATCCATTCCTAAAATTAGCCCATAGCCCGTGAAGCCCAATACATAAGCATCACATCTAAATTCAATGCTAAGTATAGAGATTTTCAAATCCAAACATATCATGGTCAAATGAGCCGAACCCCCAATTGGATTTGAAACGACCAAGGGATCCTCTACTAAACTGGTGTTCAAGTGCAGTGATTCAACTAATGATGCAGAGATAAACGAATGAGATGCGCCAGAATCGAATAAGGTACGGACAGGATGATCAAACAGAAAAACTAAGCTTTCAACAGAAATTGTTCTGCCTCTTTCTTGCAGCGGTGGGGCCGCAATAGCCTGAACTTGCCCCCTTGCCTGCCCTGGTGCCATAAGAGCCTGCACCTGTCCTCCCGAGGTAGACCCTGCCCTCTGCCCCTTCTTTGGACAGTCCTTCACTAAATGTCCCGCATCTCCACAATGAAAACAACCAGTCTTCTTTTTCTTTCTACAATCTTTGCTGAGATGGCCAGGCGTCCCACAATTGAAGCATTTCTTCTTCCCTTTGCCATTATTGTTTTTACCACCCTTCTTATTTTGCTGTTGGGGTTTCTTCTGATCCCCTTTCTTTTCAACTGCCTTATCCTCATGCATAAGTGCCATTTCTACTAGCTTTTCAAAGGTGGCTCCCATAGGGATGTGGGTCATAGCCAACCCTTGCAACGGTTCATTCAAGCCTCTAACGAACCTCAAAGCTTTCTTCTCTGGCGTGTTCACCAACTCCAAGCCAAACCTTGCTAACTGATTAAATTTATTGACATATTCCTTTACTGATGAGCTCCCTTGCTTTAGTGCCAGGAATTTTTCCATATTTAAGTTCTCCTCTGCCCTTGAAAGAAACTTTGCATCAAACCTTCGTCTGAAATCCTTCCATGAATCAACTGGACGTTCCCCGTTAGTGACCTCCCACCAAAACGAGGCCTCTCCCTTCATTAACCAAGCAGCTAAACGGACTTTCCTCCCATCTTCCACTTCAAAGATATCCAACAATTCCTCAGTCACCTTAAGCCAATCTCTGGCCTCCACAAACGTCTCAGTCCCTTGAAAAGTTTTTCCTCCCATAGCCTTGAATTCCTTGCACGTCTTTGCAAAAGTGTCAACACGAGGAGGAGGAGGAGGAGGAATGGGTGCAACTAGGGGTGGAGGAGTATCCGCTGGGCCTGCAGTGGTGGCCCTAGCCTCCAAGTATCTCCTAAACCACCCTGGAATCGTCACAACTTCTGGGAGATTAAGATCTTCAGCCATGCTGAAACGAAAAAGGAAAGATTCAAAATGGAGAATTCGAAAGATAAAGATAAGGATGTGGCTATTTGGGATTATGTTTTTCATAAAAACTCTCTTTAAATAACATGTTTTTTTTTTTGAAAGCACTTCTTCCAAAAATACTTTAGAAAAAAATATTTTTCTAAAAAAAAATTTTTATCTGTTCTGGTAACCTTATGCTCTGATACCACGTGTAACACCCCACGTCCATTAATGTCACTCACAAAGGGAATGCATTAACTTCCATGGAGGTTTTAAGTGAATATAGAACAGTAAAATTACAACAAGACAGATATAAAATACTACTTGGAAATTCAAAAACTTTATTTCATTGTAGCAGAAGTCAAAACATGTTTGATTACATCATAACACCATATTCTATGTCAAGTACAATATCTATCTTGATAAAACAAGTACATAATCCCATTACATGAATAGCCATTAAAAAGAAAGATAACAAGCTGGACTTTACTTCAGCAGTCCAAGCTTTCCAGAAGATAAGCGATCCAACTAGACTCCACTAGAACTTGGCCCAACCTGCGGACCTGAAGGGAGAAAAAGGATGGAAAAGAGGGGGTCAGGCATAAAGCCTGGTGAATATGATAATTCTACAATACTATTACCAAAATAACTGGACTAAGGCATAAGCTGGAAAACAAGAAAATGTCTATGAAGAGCAGATTAAGGACATAGACAATCGCTAAAGGCAACGTTATAGGCGCTCCTAAATACTAAAGGATAAACACTATACTGCACCACACCAGTCACCCTAAAGATTCATCCCACTTAGCTTCACTTAGAAACTATCCCAATGGCTTTACATACCCCTAGCTGACTACATAGGTGCCGCCTGCCCCTATCTCCACTAGGTGTACCCTACTTCCCATTATTCGATCGGCTCCCTAACTCGTAGATACCCGTGCTGGCCCCACAGTGGGGTGTATCACTCCCCTAAAGTGGCAACCTGATACAACGGACATGCACGGCTTATACCTACACGATGCAACAACGTCTTACCTACCAGCCCGGGTCCACACACGCATATGAAACCCGTTGGACTTGCGTTGCCACCGCTCCTTGTTTTGGCCTCTTATAGTCAAACCCAGTATGTGTGTCCCGTCCTCGACTTGGGTCGAGCCCACAAAGATACGTTTTGGGATACTGGTTGAAATGGGCCCCCACTATTTACCACAAGCATTCCACCTAAGCTTGTCCCCATTAGTCCATCCCACTTAACCCACTTAGTCATGTTCATTTACATGTGTGTTTGGTTAAGTCTAATCGTATTTCAAATGCCTCTAAAGGCAACCACCACATTCCTCATGCCACCCAAGGCACCTACATAACCCCCATGTCCTACCTTACATGATTTCCTGGTTAAGTATTTCTTAGTTCATTAAGGCCATAACCTCATAAAGACCTCTCACATTAGACTGGCATTTATGGCAGCTGGATTTGCCGGGCGGGTCCGGGCAGTCTTACACCATAAAAGAGCCTAACCTCGTGTCTTTACAACTGTTATGCTTTATTTTGGGCCTAGGACCTCTCACATTGGGCCGACATTTGTGACTACTGGATTTGCCGGGCGGGTCCGGGCAGGTTTACATCACAAACGGGTCCAACCTCGTGTCCTAAGCATTGATTATTAATAATAATCCACTTTCCCCCAATTTTAATAATTCCCTACTTGAATTATTAATTACTTCCAATTTTTAACAATGTCCATAATTGACTCAATTATGGACATCCATTCATGGTATGCAAAATCTTACAAAATTGCACCCAATTTATTAATTCCTAATATTACCCCTACCCCACGTTTGAACGTTTATTCGCAAAATATATGTTAGACTCGAATAGCCTAACTCATAGCATAAAAGAGATTATCATAATAACAACATGTATATGTGACCAAATGAATCATAATAAGGGGTGAAACTTGCATATGTCCAACTTGCATAGATTATACATGTCATGGATCTAAAGGTGTCAACTTGTTCAAAATTCACCTAATATGATCTCAATCAATTTTCATAAACTTACATATAAACATGTGTGAATCAACATCATCTAATTTTTTTTTAACAACATGGTTTTATATGGGTACACCTAACTCAATAGGCAAATTCCCATAATCAAGTTTTATTTAATTATAGTTTCAAGTTTATGGGTACACCTAACCTAATAGGCAAATTCCCATAAACAAGATCCATTTAAATTAAGAAAAAAACATAACTTTAAGCATGATCCAACAACATGATTTTTCAACATAATATAGCATGATTTATAACATGGCATAGTATGATAGTATAACAAAGCTTGACATGATTCTCAACATAGCACGACATAGCATAAGAGAATTTACAACATAGCATGACATAGCATATATAATTTACATCATACGACAACATAATAACATAATAAGAGATCCACAATATATAGAATTTACAATTACAAATCACATCACTTTCTTGTGATCCATTCATAACTGAGTCAAATTAGTTTGTAATAGTCTTGTGAGAATCATCATACTCACCAACAAAAAAGAAAAGAATTAGAGAAAGAGAGATCTTTTGATTTGATTTGTGTAGATTTAGTTGTAGATGATTAGGCTTCCTCTTCTTAGTTTGTGACGGCTATGCTGAACTCCATGGCAGCAGCATGACGGTAGCTTCTCTAATTTTACAAGTGATTTAGTTCTAGGGTCTACCCACTTATTTATAGATTTTAGAATTCATTTAGGCCATTAGATTTAACCTAGAAATAACCGCAGCCGTTCAGACAAGATGGGGTTTATCTTGTTGACTCAGCAATGAGTCAGAAGTGACTCAGCAAACACTCAGCATATTAATAAACTTCTATTCATGTCATAAATATATATATATTTTCTACAATGTACATATTAGATACATCCCCCTTCTTACATACTTATTAATATTTTTATATTCATATTAGATACATCCCCTCTTCTACACACTTATTATTATTTTAGCAACTTTAGTGTTAATAGAAAATTCGGGGTGTTACATATAAAGCTGTGCATCTTTATTGTGTCCGGGTTCCCACCATGGGACTTGATACACACCATGGTGGGACCAGCACAGGTATCTACAAGTAGGGGGTCGCGTGACACAAACGAGAACTAGGTCAAGTAGGGAGCCAATCGATAAGGTAGTAAGGGTGCATCGAATATATACATCTCCATTGGGGTGATCGAGGTGGAATCCTCAAATTCGATGTACACCTGAAGGCCACCATAATTGCGGGGATTGGGATCACGTTGTAATTATTATATAACACGGGCTACTAGTTGGGACACTAGTAGGGGGTACGGATCCTTGTTACATATGACACTAGTTGGGATACTAGTAGGAGTACAGATCATTGCATGTAAGACACTTACGAGGATGCTAGTTAGGTGGTGCAGAGCAAATAGATATCGTTTTAATGGTAAAGCTTAGAAACCTTGCGATGTTACTCTTGATAGAAACCATGCGGTGGTATACTTGATAGGAATTATGGGATGTTATACATGTTTCATCGTGCCCCGAAGTGTATCTTGTTACCTTAGTTTATCTTGTTATCATAGTTTATCTTGATATCTTAGTTTATCTTTCCTACCTTGTTATAATGCTTATGTTTACTTTTAGTTTATTCATGCCATGTTATCTTTACCTATATTTATGCTGAAAGTCACTAGGACTTACTCAGTCTTTATGACTGACCCGTTTTGTTTTGCCTCTTTTTCTTCCGTTCCCCCCCCCCAAGGTTCACAGGGTGGGAATACAGCTTAGTTCGGATCTTACCAAGCTCCAAGGCTCTTTCATGTATGGCTTGAATTTCTCTTGGCTATGGCTTGCTTTGCTTTATTGGGGAATACTACAGTTTGTTTTTATGCTTCTTTGTTTTAGACCAAGACAGATATTTTAACTATGAAATTGGGTATTGGAAGTTGATGGGCTTTTCTTGTAAACATTTATATTTAATAAATGATTTGAAGTACTTCCACTTTATTTTCCGCTGTTTTATATATGTCTGTCTTGTAATATTTCTGTTCCAGTACCTATAATACTCCATTGAAGTTAAGGCATTCCCTTTGTGAGTGACCTTAACAGATGTGGGGTGTTACAAATAGATTCAACTTAACATAGTTCTAAATATGCATGTATGTAAATCTAACATGTATGCATGATTTAGATCATAAACTTGCAAATAACCACCAAAATACAACATGACATGTTTCACCATTTTGTTGGCTAATATTCTCGTTACTCAATCAAAATAGATTCCAATACATACAATATGGTATGCTTATCACCACAAACAAATAGGCATGATCAATCGCAACAGTAATTTAAGATACGTAAGAATCAAACTTCATTGTCTCATACATAAGCATCATCCCATATTCGAGTTACAACGTACGATGATTTCATTTAAAAAGAACATTTAAATCTGCGTAATAACCAACTTACAAACTAAAAGGAATTCTTGAATTCTGAAATCTGAATTCTGAAATTGGAGATACGCACTTTTGATGAAGATCGTTGAATTTGATTAGTTTTTATTTGATTTTGATTTAAGCTTTTAACTCGTCTTTGAATTGAAAACGGTGACAGCTACTCTAAGTCCTCTACAAATGGCATGACAGTTCCAGAATCATTTTTGTGTGAATTTTAGGTTGAGTATTGAGTTGTTTAAATAGAATTTCTATTTAATTTTAGCCGTCGGATGAACTCAGAGTTAATCACAGCCATTCAGACCAGATCAGGACCATCTAGAAACCCTAGTGACTCAGCATCAAGTCATCAATCGTTCAAATTTTGGATCTGGCTGGGGGCCAGGTCGACCCCCAGGTCGACCCCTAGGGGGAGGTCAACACTAGGGTCGACACACTGTTCGACCTGCCTGGGCGGGAATTTTCCCGCTTCTGCCTTATGTTTGAATTTTGAAATCTAGCTTGAGCTGTTTGAATTTATTTGAATTTCTAAAACTTCTGGAGGCCATAACTTCTTCATACGAAGTCCAATTCACGCAAACTCGGACTCTATCTCAAGAATAATTCCGAGACGAACGCAATGGCGTAAACCATTTCCCTTAATTCTCAAATTTGAAATTAAGTATTGTTTAATTCGTTACTATAACATTAGTACAAAATACGGGGTGTTACAGGAAATTGAGGAGCCAACGAGAGCAATCGCAAGCTAGAAGCTATGCATCGATGGCACAAGAAATGATTACAGTTCAGGGACCGGAATTGTCTTGGAAACTTGAGAAGACCATTCCTTATGTTATGCATTAAGGTTGGAATTTCCGTTAACCAATAATGAGGTCGAATAAGAAGCACCGATAAACGGATTAAAACTAGCAAAAGTGCTGAATCTAAAAATCGTGCGGATCCTACTTGATTCCTAAATGGTAGTGGGTCAGGTCCTTAGGGAATTCCAGACCAAAGTAGGAAATCTTCCTTCTTATCTTACTAAAGCTATGGAACTCCTCAACAATCTCAATCACTACACTATATCTCACATTCCAAGAGAAGAAAATGTAAAGGCAGACTCTCTCGCTAAATACGCTAGTTCTTCTGATGCACATTTGCTACGGCGAATACCTATTGAAGTCCTTACAACACCTACTGTTGAAGAGTTAGATGTCAACTGGATTATGGAAACAGTTGAAGAACCTGAGTCCTGGATGACATCGATTAAGAAACATATACCCAACGGAACACTTCCAGAGGGACCAAAAAAGTGGAAGAAAATACTGCACAAGGCTCCATGATATCTTGTCCAGGACAGGAGGTTATACAGACGAGGATTCTCTATGCCATTACTGCAATGTGGGTCCAAGGAAGAGTAAAAAGCAATATTGGCAGAACTGCACGAGGGAGATTGCGGAGGTCACATCGACGGTCAGACATTAGCCAAGAAAGTTCAGCGATAGGCTATTTTGGCCCGATGTAAACCTGGACGCGATGATTTATGCCAAAAGATGTGATAAAAGTCAAAGATTTGCAAAGATTCCGAGAGAACCACCAACCGAGTCGTCATAGATGGTCAGCCCATGGTCATTTGCTGTCTGAGTCATAGATTTGATTGCGGAACTACCTACTGTGAAATCAAACATGAAGTACGCAATAGTGGCAGTCGATTATTTCACGAAATGGGCTGATGTGGAGCCAATAGCCATTATTACTTCAAAGAAGGTGATCAACTTTGTCTTGAAAAGCATCATTAGTAGGATCGGCATACCACAAAAAATAATCACTGATAATGGGACTCAGTTTGAAAGCGGTGAGTTCTTGGACTTTTGTGCCAAATACAAGATCAAGAAAAGTTTTTCGGCCGTTGCCCATCCGCAAGCTAACAGGAAAGTTGAGGCAATCAACAAGATCTTGAAATCGACCATCAAGAAACGACTTGAGAAATCCAAGGGTGAATGGGTTGATGAGCTTCCGCTTGCATTATAGACATATCATACCACCCATAAAACTCCAACAGGGCACACATTGTTTTCATTGATCCAAGGATCTGAGGCAATGATCCCGGTTGAACTAGAGGTTCCAACTCATAGAAGGATCTACTTCGACCAAGCGAAAAACAAAAATCTTCAACTCGAAGCACTTGACTTGCTCGAGGAAAGAAGAAAAGAGTCAGAACTCAGAATCGTAGTGCATCAGAGAAGAAAAGCCCTTCGTTTTGATGCTCAAGTTAAGCGAAGGACCTTCCAAGTTGGGGATCTCGTTCTTAAGTGAGTCGTGACAGGAACCGGAGTATTAGGACCCAACTGGGAGGAACCGTATATGATAAGCCAAAAATTCTCGTATGGTACATTGGAACTAAAGACAACGGAGTCCTACACCCAAGGGTATGGAATACGTCTCCGTCACTACCACTTTTAATGTTCCTTTCATATTACTTCTAAATAATATGCACTATACATACCATGCAACATTGTTACAAGTTTTGTAAATATAAATGAAAGGACTAGCATTACATGCATAAATTGTACATTTGCAAATTTCTCGCTAAGATTCGACTTTAACTGCAGGTCCTCTGAAAATATGATGATGCTATCATGACTTAACCAATCCTGGTGATTATTATAGCATATCCTTGCTGGATAGCTCAAATGTCCACAACTTAATGCTAGAACCATCATTCGTAAAAAACTCGAAGACGTGGAAGTATAACTGTGCAAGGACGAAACACCAAGGATTGGTATGTCAGATGACATGACCTCTAAATCATTAAGTGAAATTGCGAGTTCCGCTAAAAGGACACCTTCTATTGTGACGGCAAGGAATTTCGCTCGGTCCGAACCAGTCGCTAAACCGACCCAGACCGTTCGAAACGCCCTATCGTTTGAGAACACGACAAAACAGAACGCATACAGAAGAACATTTCATTGTATATTACAACAATGCACCAGATTACAAGAATATACAGAGTAAGAATAAATATTACACAGAAATATCAGAGATTTAAATTACATTTAAATACATAGCAGCGGAAAATAATACAATACACAACTAGAATGAGATATACGGATACAAAGCTTTCCGGATATCGTTCCAGCTGTAAACCAGGATCCTGTGAATATAAATCTGCAAAACCGAAACTACTAGCTGCCCGTGTCAAAATAGGGGCACCCAGAGTTTAGGTTAAAACAATAAACTCCAGGTCAGTCATGTGACTGGTGTGAGAACTAAAACAATTATTAATTCTTTATTTTCAAAGTTAGGTAAATCAAGGGACCACGCCGTATAACACGGAACGGGTTTCCTCCCAAGAATACCAGTGCATAAAACCAACAGCGCAATGCTAAATAAAGAAAGATGAAGCTGTTATAAGACCCAGGTCCTATCACACAATGCAACGCAAGCCGGGGGACAGGGTTTTCCCTTATAACAGCCACAGAATGCTTGATACATTTAAAACAAATCAATTGATACTATAGTAAGTGTACAGTGTATAAAACAACTTCAAATCATAAGTATCAATCATAGGCGGCATGAGCGCCCCATCCCACTATGTCGCCATATATAGGATTACAACTAAAACCGCAAAGTCTCGTATTTGGAAATTGGATTTCCGTCTATGAAGAGAGGCAAAAGATAGTCCTCAACCGATTTTAGACAATCTAGCCCATGTCTAGGAACAGCCGCAACTGCCCCTTGGATCGTCAGGGCCGGTCCACACGAAGTGGATTATAATGCCTGAACAATGCGTCCCTCTGCCCTTTGGGGCGTAAACGAGCCAACGAATGACTCCATCGGACCCGGATCGTCCGATCTAACCGAGGCGCCTCGCAACAGCAACAACCACATAAGTCAAACTCGTCAGGGCGTGTAAAACCACTGACGCCACTTCCAGCTAGAAAGAAAACGCATGTCCCCCCTGAGGTCCGTCTCCCGTTTTTGGTTCATACCGGGTGTGAAACACGCGAGGTAAACGTTACACAAAGCTACGCCACAAAGGCCGTGCTTTGATCATCACCACAAGACTTTGCTTTTCAACAGAAGCCTCGATCATTTGCATCTTAGCATGCCACACAGGCCAAGCATCCTATGCAACCGATATCAGTCACACAGAATGAAATCCGATGTCAGACACACAGTCCATTTACAAGTCCGTTCTGGGTCTGAACGAAAACGGAGGCACCTAGTACCCCGCATATCCATCGATCTCCAAGTACGTCTGGACGATCACCAACTGTTTCCATCTTCTTGGGTGTACAGCCCAATCAAGATCATCAGTTATCACCCCAAACGACGTGAAGACCTCCGGTCTTCGACCATCGTCTTCATCTTCGACTTATCGTCGTATCAGTTATTCAGAATGGGATAAACCCGGTCTTTCCGAATAACTCGCGTATATATTATAAAAGTGTTACACAAACACAACATACGCCTCATTCCAACTCATTAGTCATTAACCGTAAATTAATCAAGAGAATAATTCCCCAAATATTAACCCCGAAGGCCGAAACCAACATCAGATCAATATCCAGAAAACCATTCTACTTAGCTAACCGACAGTTAGTTTCTAAATTTCACGTTCAAATCTAATTAAAGATTTAACTATCGCCTGGAGCAAAACTGGTGATACTCCATTCTCGACCTTTTCAATCTAATTAAAGATTCATTAAAACTCCACTTAGTTTTAATCTGTGACTGGGTTAAAGAATCAGTGTCATTTAAAACACGGTTCACGATAAACCCAAAGTCACATCCCATTAATTATCGGGTTAAAGAACAAGTGTTATTTAAAACACTGTTCACGATAAACCCAAAAATCAATATCCATTCAATTCCAATTAAATATTATTTAATTGGTACACTTCATTAAATCTAAATAAAAAGATTTAATCTTTTCTCAACTGGGTTCAAGAACAGTGTTAGTGAAGACACCATTCACGACAAACCCAAATCACATTCATTAATTATCGGGTTAAAGAACAAGTGTTATTTAAAACACTGTTCACAATAAACCCAAAAATCAATATCAATTCAATTCCAATTAAATATTATTTAATTGGTACTCTTCATTAAATCTAAATAAAAAGATTTAATCTTTTCTCAACTGGGTTCAAGAACAGTGTTAGTGAAGACACCATTCACGACAAACCCAAATCACATTCATTAATTATCGGGTTAAAGAACAAGTGTTATTTAAAACACTGTTCACGATAAACCCAAAAATCAATATCAATTCAATTCCAATTAAATATTATTTAATTGGTACACTTCATTAAATCTAAATAAAAAGATTTAATCATTTCTCAACTGGGTTCAAGAACAGTGTTAGTGAAGACACCATTCACGACAAACCCAAATCACATTCGATATTCAATACAAGGCTCTGAATAGAAAATATATCGGCTTATATTCAATATCAAATTCTACGACTAACAAATGTCGTATTGGAAATAACGATATAAATATATATATCTTTCAAATTTCCATAACAACACCTGTATAATCACGAATTCCAACATCGAAATATTCCGAAGACAATTTCGATTCAAATCCACTCCAATGCAATCATTGGAAATTTTGGTTATTTTCAAAACCCTTTTCAAATTCAATTTATTTATTTAAAAATAAATAGAATTATAATTCTAGTTCAAAACTAGTTCATTTCGATAAAAATCTATTTTTATCTTTTCAAATAGGGAGTTTTTCATCCCAAATCTTCACAAACCATTTCTTATGATTTTACACGAATTATTACTATTTTTAATAATTTTATCAAGGCCCGTACAGTCGATTTCCATCAATGGCCATCGAACTGCACTTATAGCGACCTTTTTCGAATTTGATTTGGACATATCTCCAAATCCAACCGTTAGATTTCAAATTTCTAATATTCGTTAGAAAGCTCTTTTCGATACGAACCCAACGGTTCCGGTTTTAGGAGAATCCGACGGTCGGATCTCCCGTAATGTCCGTTTGAAATAAATGGTCGAAATTCCCGAACTACCGCGGCGCGGCGCGTTCTATTCAGGCCATTATATTATATATATAATATATATAATATATATTTCGTCGATTCCTATTCAAAACGAATTATATAAATAGTTTTAAAATCGTTTCAAAACCTATTTCAACTTCCATTTCAATTCAAAGCAAAAATTGAATTCTTCTTTATAAATTCGTTTCAAAATTCATTTCTATTCAATTTGAATTTCAATTCAATTTGAATTCATTTCAATTCGCTTTCAATTCCATTTGAATTCGTTTTCAATTCAATTCATTTCGAAATCGTTTTCAATTCAATTCATTTCGAAATCGTTTCCAATTCAATTCATTTCGAAATCGTTTTCAATTCATTTTGAATTCGTTTTCAATTCAATTCATTTCGAAATCGTTTTCAATTCATTTCATTTCGAAATCGTTTTCAATTCAATTCATTTCGAAATATTCGATTTCGAGATTACTTTTCAATATTCATTTTAAAATGAATAAAATCGATATAAATATCGTTTACGTCAAAATGGCGTCAATCTAATCAACACGGCTTCATAAATTTCTATTTTCAAATATTCTATTTCAAATATTTCCTATTATCAAAATATTTGTTATTATCAAAATATTCTTTATCTTCACGATTGGAATGAGGCCCCATCAATTACCATATAAAATTAATTATATGGATTTTCATACAACACATGTATATAATAACATTGAAAATAATCAACCATCAACCAAAGTGCACTACACTGTATAAGCATCAAATATAGATATTCAACGCTCATAACAGCCTGTCAATCAATCGATCGACATATTTAATCAATCAGGATGAGTGAAATTCATATTTCATCCCAACACCCGTGTGGGGTTTCAAACAATCAAACACAGATTTTAGTTGTGCAGTTGGGCGATGTGTAAAATTTATCGTCCCAATCAATGTCATTCAAATAAGTGTACATAAACAAACCATCTGGTTTGTAAATGAATATTTATTTTATTCACTTTCACTATATTCATATTCACGTTAAAAATTATATTTTTAACGATAAAACATTTTATTCTATCATATGAATTTCTATTATTCATTTACACAATAAAATGATATTTTTATTTTCTAACATATTTTAGAAAATTTCGGCGGCATAACGGCACGATACTAGAAACGGGACGAGGCCTAGCCTTATCCCCGGTCTAGTGAAGGCCCACGCCATTCACACATCAATCAAAGCAATTCGTTATGTAAACCACAAAATTTGGAGTAAGGGTCTAACCTAGCCTTACTCCTTCGCCTTATAACGGCGCACGTCTAATCCTAACCAATTTATCGATTCGATTTTTCACACCACAAACCACATTCAAACCAATATCGCAATCAATCACCAAACAGCCAAACAAACAAGTCCATGGTCTGTGGACGATTGTGTCGGGTGCTACTAAGCACCGTCTGCATCCTAGTATATATATATAACTAGAAAAATTTAACTGAAAGGTGAGAAGTTCTCACCTTTAGCTATCCAACCATCTCGACTCTTCTTTTGCAGAAGTCTTCGTCGTTTCGCCTTTTTGTCACCTTCGTTGCTGCTTTCACTACATATATAAAAATCGAATTTTTATTTCAAAGTTTAATATATAAAAATCGAATTTTTATTTCAAAGTTTAATATATAAAAATCGAATTTTTATTTCAATGTTCATCATATAAAAATCACATTTTTCTTTCAATGTTCAACATATAAAAATCACATTTTTCTTTCAATGTTCATCATATAAAAATCACATTTTTCTTTCAATGTTCATCATATAAAAATCACATTTTTCTTTCAATGTTCATCATATAAAAATCACATTTTTCTTTCAATGTTCATCATATAAAAATCCTATTTTTCTATCGAAGTTCAATATATAAAAATTCTATTTTTCTATCGAAGTTCAATATATAAAAACTATATTTTCTTTCGAAGTTCAAAACATAAAAACTATATTTTTCTTTCGAAGTTCAAAACATAAAAACTATATTTTTCTTTCGAAGTTCAAAACATAAAAACTATATTTTTCTTTCGAAGTTCAAAACATAAAAACTATATTTTTCTTTCGAAGTTCAAAACATAAAAACTATATTTTTCTTTCGACTTTCGATATATAGAAATCTGATTTTTCCTTTTAAATTTCTAATCTCTTCCTAGTTTAGAAATCATTTTAAATTCAGTTTAAAAATCATTTTCCCTTTCAAAATAAAATCAGTTTTACTTCCTATAAAAATCAGTTTTTATTTTCTTTATAGATCAGTTTTTAAATTCTTTTGAAATCAGTTTTATACTTTATAAAATAAATCAGTTTTATTTCTTTATTTTTAAAACAGTTTCAGTTTTAAACTTTATTTAATTTATTCAGTTTTTAATTTACTTTTCAAAACAGTTTTTATATTTTATAAAAATTTCAGTTTTAAACCTTTAACAAACAGTTTTATACTTTTTTTAAAATTTCAGTTTTTAAACCTTTAACAAAATCAGAAATTAATTTTTTTTAAAACATTTTATAAATCAGTTTTTCTTAAAACGAAAAAAAAATAAAAATAAAAATAAAATAACTAAAAGCTCACCGTTGGCTTGCGAAGTGGAGGGAAGAAGAGGGAGTGTCGGCGTGGGGTTCGGTGGTGTCGCGTCGGCAGGGTTCGAGGTGGGAGGATGCTCCGCGAGGGTGGCGTCGCGATGGGATTCGACGGGGGGGCGATGGCTTCGGGGTCTGGCGGCTGCTTCGGGGTCTGGCGGCGAGACGAGGGGGCGGCTGCTTCGGGGTCTGGCGGCGGCGATGATTCGATTTAGGGTTTTTTTTTTTTTTTTTTTCTCTGGTTTTAATCGAATGAGGGGGGGGGGGGCCAAGCGGGAGATAAGAGGGAGGGAGGGAAATTAAAATAATATTTTTTTTTTATTTAATTCGTAAAAAGGTTGACTTTTACATACGACCTCGAAACGAGGTCCACCGCCTGTCGTCCATAGCGTTATACCCCCATTCCGAACACAATGGGATATGTATCGCAAGCTGATTTGATCGTTACAATCAGTTTCCGTTGAATTTACATTTAAATTACTATATTGAATTTTAAACGTACATTTCAATTTACCGGGGTCACATACTAACTAGAAAAATTCCAGAAAAATATTTTCTAGCTTCGTATTGACGATACGGTCCTAACAAAACTAGTTTCGTCGAATTCCGAGACCGTTGGAAAAATGGCCAATTTCCAGTCGATTAAAATCAACTGAAATGGTCAAAACACGTTTTCCTTTGCCACGCTCACATATTGATTCGAAAAATTATGAAATTTGAAACATAGCAATAACTTGACACTGCGGACCCAACAAAACTGGTTTCGTCGGAATCCGAGGTCGTTTGCAAAATATCCATTTTTAAGGGCCTGAATTCCATAGCGACTATTCAGAATTTTCAACTGGACATATCTTTTGATTCCCGATATGAAATCTTGATTTTTCGGATTCGTTGGAAAGATATTCACTATTAGATTCCATTATTTTTGGTTTCACTAAAATCCGGATTGTTTTGCACCCGGTACATTCAATTGAAGTTTGAAATCGAATTATCGAACTACCGCGCCATTTTCAATTCTATTTATAATTATATATAAATATTTATATTCTAACGACGGCGTATATAATATATACGTCGAATTCTATTCAAATTAAATTTTCTCGTCGATATTATTTAAAATAATTCATTTTAAATAACCAAAATTCACTAAAATAGCCAAAATAAAAATTTTAAACTGGCCCAGATTTTCCGGGTTGTTACAATCTCCCCCACTTAAAACTTTTCGTCCCCGAAAAGGAACAAAGTCGAAAGTGGTTTGACTATTCAGCTCTACGATCGATCAGGCTTCCATTCTCCAACCCTTTGGTTTCTGAGAATTTTCAAAACATCAAAAATTTGGCTAACACCCTAAATTTTTGAAAAATTTCGCCATAACCTCCCCTGCACCGGGAGCATCGGGGAATTTCAAATAGCTTCCCCGGTCCTTCAGATCTCAAAAAGAAAAAGAAAAAGCCAAGCGGCTAGCCAATAGGCTCACAAAATCATCATCACCCAAACAAAACAGGAAATTATGTAGTAAACATGTACCTATTTGTCGGGCAAACAAATTTTATTCTCGGCTCTAGCCTCCTTGCTATGACCTGTTCAATGATATACATGTATATACAAGCAAATGCGACCAATTTTCAATATAATTCAATATTTGATTCAGTTAGGCATAAGGGTTCAAAATTATCAAACAATTAAACAACCAACACAAACATCAATCAATTAGTGAATTAGAGTTTCAAATTCATAACTTTGATACGTAGTCAAAAATCAGGTTTTTGATGCCAAATCACAACAATAAGCCCTATCTAATTTTGGTTCTCACACCAGTCTAATGGAAATATATAGATGTTACACGTTCGTCACTCGAATATAAATTCTGATGATGATATATCAATCATCAGAATCATCCCCGGGCGACTAGAGCGTAATTCTATATCTATCCAGTATATTAAAACTTTGAATACACGCGGATCAGACGTATACGCAAAATCTATATATACTGGACTATCCAACTCAATATAAATAGATAATCAAATACGAATAATTGATTTAAATTTTCAAAACAAAAATTTGTTTTCACTTTCAAAAATATACTCTTCACACTCTTTCTAGGATACTACTGATCTCATCTCTAACGAGTCATTCTCGTTGGATATTACTAATCCAATATCTGATGAATTCTTTCGTATGGTTCTAATGTGCCTTGTTCTCTAAGCTTTGTAAACCAAAGCTCTGATACCAAATGTGACGGCAAGGAATTTCGCTCGGTCCGAACCAGTCGCTAAACCGACCCTGACCGTTCGAAACGCCCTATCGTTTGAGAACACGACAAAACAGAACGCATACAGAAGAACATTTCATTGTATATTACAACAATGCACCAGATTACAAGAATATACAGAGTAAGAATAAATATTACACAGAAATATCAGAGATTTAAATTACATTTAAATACATAGCAGCGGAAAATAATACAATACACAACTAGAATGAGATATACGGATACAAAGCTTTCCGGATATCGTTCCAGCTGTAAACCAGGATCCTGTGAATATAAATCTGCAAAACCGAAACTACTAGCTGCCCGTGTCAAAATAGGGGCACCCAGAGTTTAGGTTAAAACAATAAACTCCAGGTCAGTCATGTGACTGGTGTGAGAACTAAAACAGTTATTAATTCTTTATTTTCAAAGTTAGGTAAATCAAGGGACCACGCCGTATAACACGGAACGGGTTTCCTCCCAAGAATACCAGTGCATAAAACCAACAGCGCAATGCTAAATAAAGAAAGATGAAGCTGTTATAAGACCCAGGTCCTATCACACAATGCAACGCAAGCCGGGGGATAGGGTTTTCCCTTATAACAGCCAAAGAATGCTTGATACGTTTAAAACAAATCAATTGATACTATAGTAAGTGTACAGTGTATAAAACAACTTCAAATCATAAGTATCAATCATAGGCGGCATGAGCGCCCCATCCCACTATGTCGCCATATATAGGATTACAACTAAAACCGCAAAGTCTCGTATTTGGAAATTGGATTTCCGTCTATGAACCGAGGCAAAAGATAGTCCTCAACCGATTTTAGACAATCTAGCCCATGTCTAGGAACAGCCGCAACTGCCCCTTGGATCGTCAGGGCCGGTCCACACGAAGTGGATTATAATGCCTGAACAATGCGTCCCTCCGCCCTTTGGGGCGTAAACGAGCCAACGAATGACTCCATCGGACCCGGATCGTCCGATCAAACCGAGGCGCCTCGCAACAGCAACAACCACATAAGTCAAACTCGTCAGGGCGTGTAAAACCACTGACGCCACTTCCAGCTAGAAAGAAAACGCATGTCCCCCCTGAGGTCCGTCTCCCGTTTTTGGTTCATACCGGGTGTGAAACACGCGAGGTAAACGTTACACAAAGCTACGCCACAAAGGCCGTGCTTTGATCATCACCACAAGACTTTGCTTTTCAACAGAAGCCTCGATCATTTGCATCTTAGCATGCCACACAGGCCAACCATCCTATGCAACCGATATCAGTCACACAGAATGAAATCCGATGTCAGACACACAGTCCATTTACAAGTCCGTTCTCGGTCTGAACGAAACCGGAGGCACCTAGTACCCCGCATATCCATCGATCTCCAAGTACGTCTGGACGATCACCAACTGTTTCCATCTTCTTGGGTGTACAGCCCAATCAAGATCATCAGTTATCACCCAAACGACGTGAAGACCTCCGGTCTTCGACCATCGTCTTCATCTTCGACTTATCGTCGTATCAGTTATTCAGAATGGGATAAACCCGGTCTTTCCGAATAACTCGCGTATATATTATAAAAGTGTTACACAAACACAACATACGCCTCATTCCAACTCATTAGTCATTAACCGTAAATTAATCAAGAGAATAATTCCCCAAATATTAACCCCGAAGGCCGAAACCAACATCAGATCAATATCCAGAAAACCATTCTACTTAGCTAACCGACAGTTAGTTTCTAAATTTCACGTTCAAATCTAATTAAAGATTTAACTATCGCCTGGAGCAAAACTGGTGATACTCCATTCTCGACCTTTTCAATCTAATTAAAGATTCATTAAAACTCCACTTAGTTTTAATCTGTGACTGGGTTAAAGAATCAGTGTCATTTAAAACACGGTTCACGATAAACCCAAAGTCACATCCCATTAATTATCGGGTTAAAGAACAAGTGTTATTTAAAACACTGTTCACGATAAACCCAAAAATCAATATCCATTCAATTCCAATTAAATATTATTTAATTGGTACACTTCGTTAAATCTAAATAAAAAGATTTAATCTTTTCTCAACTGGGTTCAAGAACAGTGTTAGTGAAGACACCATTCACGACAAACCCAAATCACATTCATTAATTATCGGGTTAAAGAACAAGTGTTATTTAAAACACTGTTCACAATAAACCCAAAAATCAATATCAATTCAATTCCAATTAAATATTATTTAATTGGTACTCTTCATTAAATCTAAATAAAAAGATTTAATCTTTTCTCAACTGGGTTCAAGAACAGTGTTAGTGAAGACACCATTCACGACAAACCCAAATCACATTCATTAATTATCGGGTTAAAGAACAAGTGTTATTTAAAACACTGTTCACGATAAACCCAAAAATCAATATCAATTCAATTCCAATTAAATATTATTTAATTGGTACACTTCATTAAATCTAAATAAAAAGATTTAATCATTTCTCAACTGGGTTCAAGAACAGTGTTAGTGAAGACACCATTCACGACAAACCCAAATCACATTCGATATTCAATACAAGGCTCTGAATAGAAAATATATCGGCTTATATTCAATATCAAATTCTACGACTAACAAATGTCGTATTGGAAATAACGATATAAATATATATATCTTTCAAATTTCCATAACAACACCTGTATAATCACGAATTCCAACATCGAAATATTCCGAAGACAATTTCGATTCAAATCCACTCCAATGCAATCATTGGAAATTTTGGTTATTTTCAAAACCCTTTTTAAATTCAATTTATTTATTTAAAAATAAATAGAATTATAATTCTAGTTCAAAACTAGTTCATTTCGATAAAAATCTATTTTTATCTTTTCAAATAGGGAGTTTTTCATCCCAAATCTTCACAAACCATTTCTTATGATTTTACACGAATTATTACTATTTTTAATAATTTTATCAAGGCCCGTACAGTCGATTTCCATCAATGGCCATCGAACTGCACTTATAGCGACCTTTTTCGAATTTGATTTGGACATATCTCCAAATCCAACCGTTAGATTTCAAATTTCTAATATTCGTTAGAAAGCTCTTTTCGATACGAACCCAACGGTTCCGGTTTTAGGAGAATCCGACGGTCGGATCTCCCGTAATGTCCGTTTGAAATAAATGGTCGAAATTCGCGAACTACCGCGGCGCGGCGCGTTCTATTCAGACCATTATATTATATATATAATATATATAATATATATTTCGTCGATTCCTATTCAAAACGAATTATATAAATAGTTTTAAAATCGTTTCAAAACCTATTTCAACTTCCATTTCAATTCAAAGCAAAAATTGAATTCTTCTTTATAAATTCGTTTCAAAATTCATTTCTATTCAATTTGAATTTCAATTCAATTTGAATTCATTTCAATTCGCTTTCAATTCCATTTGAATTCGTTTTCAATTCAATTCATTTCGAAATCGTTTTCAATTCAATTCATTTCGAAATCGTTTCCAATTCAATTCATTTCGAAATCGTTTTCAATTCATTTTGAATTCGTTTTCAATTCAATTCATTTCGAAATCGTTTTCAATTCATTTCATTTCGAAATCGTTTTCAATTCAATTCATTTTGAAATATTCGATTTCGAGATTACTAGTCAATATTCATTTTAAAATGAATAAAATCGATATAAATATCGTTTACGTCAAAATGGCGTCAATCTAATCAACACGGCTTCATAAATTTCTATTTTCAAATATTCTATTTCAAATATTTCCTATTATCAAAATATTTGTTATTATCAAAATATTCTTTATCTTCACGATTGGAATGAGGCCCCATCAATTACCATATAAAATTAATTATATGGATTTTCATACAACACATGTATATAATAACATTGAAAATAATCAACCATCAACCAAAGTGCACTACACTGTATAAGCATCAAATATAGATATTCAACGCTCATAACAGCCTGTCAATCAATCGATCGACATATTTAATCAATCAGGATGAGTGAAATTCATATTTCATCCCAACACCCGTGTGGGGTTTCAAACAATCAAACACAGATTTTAGTTGTGCAGTTGGGCGATGTGTAAAATTTATCGTCCCAATCAATGTCATTCAAATAAGTGTACATAAACAAACCATCTGGTTTGTAAATGAATATTTATTTTATTCACCTTCACTATATTCATATTCACGTTAAAAATTATATTTTTAACGATAAAACATTTTATTCTATCATATGAATTTCTATTATTCATTTACACAATAAAATGATATTTTTATTTTCTAACATATTTTAGAAAATTTCGGCGGCATAACGGCACGATACTAGAAACGGGACGAGGCCTAGCCTTATCCCCGGTCTAGTGAAGGCCCACGCCATTCACACATCAATCAAAGCAATTCGTTATGTAAACCACAAAATTTGGAGTAAGGGTCTAACCTAGCCTTACTCCTTCGCCTTATAACGGCGCACGTCTAATCCTAACCAATTTATCGATTCGATTTTTCACACCACAAACCACATTCAAACCAATATCGCAATCAATCACCAAACAGCCAAACAAACAAGTCCATGGTCTGTGGACGATTGTGTCGGGTGCTACTAAGCACCGTCTGCATCCTAGTACATATATATAACTAGAAAAATTTAACTGAAAGGTGAGAAGTTCTCACCTTTAGCTATCCAACCATCTCGACTCTTCTTTTGCAGAAGTCTTCGTCGTTTCGCCTTTTTGTCACCTTCGTTGCTGCTTTCACTACATATATAAAAATCGAATTTTTACTTCGCTATTCAATATATAAAAATCGAATTTTTATTTCAAAGTTTAATATATAAAAATCGAATTTTTATTTCAAAGTTTAATATATAAAAATCACATTTTTCTTTCAATGTTCAACATATAAAAATCACATTTTTCTTTCAATGTTCATCATATAAAAATCACATTTTTCTTTCAATGTTCATCATATAAAAATCACATTTTTCTTTCAATGTTCAACATATAAAAATCACATTTTTCTTTCAATGTTCATCATATAAAAATCACATTTTTCTTTCAATGTTCATCATATAAAAATCCTATTTTTCTATCGAAGTTCAATATATAAAAATTCTATTTTTCTATCGAAGTTCAATATATAAAAACTATATTTTCTTTCGAAGTTCAAAACATAAAAACTATATTTTTCTTTCGAAGTTCAAAACATAAAAACTATATTTTTCTTTCGAAGTTCAAAACATAAAAACTATATTTTTCTTTCGAAGTTCAAAACATAAAAACTATATTTTTCTTTCGAAGTTCAAAACATAAAAACTATATTTTTCTTTCGACTTTCGATATATAGAAATCTGATTTTTCCTTTTAAATTTCTAATCTCTTCCTAGTTTAGAAATCATTTTAAATTCAGTTTAAAAATCATTTTCCCTTTCAAAATAAAATCAGTTTTACTTCCTATAAAAATCAGTTTTTATTTTCTTTATAGATCAGTTTTTAAATTCTTTTGAAATCAGTTTTATACTTTATAAAATAAATCAGTTTTATTTCTTTATTTTTAAAACAGTTTCAGTTTTAAACTTTATTTAATTTATTCAGTTTTTAATTTACTTTTCAAAACAGTTTTTATATTTTATAAAAATTTCAGTTTTAAACCTTTAACAAACAGTTTTATACTTTTTTTAAAATTTCAGTTTTTAAACCTTTAACAAAATCAGAAATTAATTTTTTTTAAAACATTTTATAAATCAGTTTTTCTTAAAACGAAAAAAAAAAAAAAAAAATAACTAAAAGCTCACCGTTGGCTTGCGAAGTGGAGGGAAGAAGAGGGAGTGTCGGCGTGGGGTTCGGTGGTGTCGCGTCGGCAGGGTTCGAGGTGGGAAGATGCTCCGCGAGGGTGGCGTCGCGATGGGATTCGACGGGGGGGCGATGGCTTCGGGGTCTGGCGGCTGCTTCGGGGTCTGGCGGCGAGACGAGGGGGCGGCTGCTTCGGGGTCTGGCGGCGGCGATGATTCGATTTAGGGTTTTGTTTTGTTTTTTTTTTTTTTTTTTTTCTCTGGTTTTAATCGAATGAGGGGGGGGGGGGGGCCAAGCGGGAGATAAGAGGGAGGGAGGGAAATTAAAATAATATTTTTTTTTTATTTATTTAATTTGTAAAAAGGTTGACTTTTACATACGACCTCGAAACGAGGTCCACCGCCTGTCGTCCATAGCGTTATACCCCCATTCCGAACACAATGGGATATGTATCGCAAGCTGATTTGATCGTTACAATCAGTTTCCGTTGAATTTACATTTAAATTACTATATTGAATTTTAAACGTACATTTCAATTTACCGGGGTCACATACTAACTAGAAAAATTCCAGAAAAATATTTTCTAGCTTCGTATTGACGATACGGTCCTAACAAAACTAGTTTCGTCGAATTCCGAGACCGTTGGAAAAATAGCCAATTTCCAGTCGATTAAAATCAACTGAAATGGTCAAAACACGTTTTCCTTTGCCACGCTCACATATTGATTCGAAAAATTATGAAATTTGAAACATAGCAATAACTTGACACTGCGGACCCAACAAAACTTGTTTCGTCGGAATCCGAGGTCGTTTGCAAAATATCCATTTTTAAGGGCCTGAATTCCATAGCGACTATTCAGAATTTTCAACTGGACATATCTTTTGATTCCCGATATGAAATCTTGATTTTTCGGATTCGTTGGAAAGATATTCACTATTAGATTCCATTATTTTTGGTTTCACTAAAATCCGGATTGTTTTGCACCCGGTACATTCAATTGAAGTTTGAAATCGAATTATCGAACTACCGCGCCATTTTCAATTCTATTTATAATTATATATAAATATTTATATTCTAACGACGGCGTATATAATATATACGTCGAATTCTATTCAAATTAAATTTTCTCGTCGATATTATTTAAAATAATTCATTTTAAATAACCAAAATTCACTAAAATAGCCAAAATAAAAATTTTAAACTGGCCCAGATTTTCCGGGTTGTTACATCTATATTCCAAGGTTCCAAACCCTAGCTCTAACAAATTGAAATAAAAAACCGATAAGTGAGCTAGCGTTAGTCCCGAGAAACTACATAAGTGATAAACCAAAGTCCTCCCCGAGGGGCACACGGTTAATCATCGACGCCATTGATACATGGTTGTACAACAATAGATACACCGGGTTTTTAAAAACCAAAGACCTCCGTAGGGGGCGCTCGGTTAATCGTCGACGCCATTGATACATGGCTGGATAACGACACAAACACAGAGTCTAGAAGACTTCTTCGGAGGCATCCACTCAGATGTTGGATCTTCCAAGTCCAACGAATTCAACGTCTTTCAAACCCAGTTACTGACGGATTATAAAAGCCCCTGCAGGGGCATCCGATCATATTCCTGGTCTTCCAAATCCGGTTAATGACAGATCCAAAGACCATCTTAAAAGCGCCCTACAGATTCTACAAGTGGCTGAACCGTTTGCACACAATGAATAAAAGGTTCACAAATGTTGCCTTTCAAACGAGGGTTTAAAAGTAATAACTCATCTTCGTAAAGGTGTGAAGGTTCTGTGTTGTAGGCACGAAAAGAAAACGAATGTAGAATGCAAAATAGTGAAATACAACAAAGCTCAAGTATAATGAGCATAACACAATTTCGTTCCAGTAACACTGAACCAGATCACATAAATGCAAGGTCGAGTAGAAGATATCAAAAATGTATAAAGTAACAAGTACAAGAGTGATGATTTGCAAAAAAAGAAGAAAAATCAAATCACAGGTACATACCCATCAAGCATAAAATAGCGTATGGCATCCAACTTGTCGTATTATATCGACTGGTTAATCGTTAAGTGTCAGTGCGATTTTAAACCGAATTGGTGTACCTTAGGAAGCAGTGTTCGATAAATTTTAAGACCACCAAATAAAACAAGTTTGCAAAGTTACTTCGTTTGGTTCATGTTAGAAATTCACAGTGATTAAACGATTGGTTTGTTGTCGATATGGGCAATCAATGACAAAATGACTAACCTAGAAATATGCAGTGCTTTTGTCGTTACAAAATAGGTTGTGATTATGAAAAGATCCAAGTTAAAGCTGGGACTATCACACATCAGTACAACACATCTAGAAATACATTCCGATATGCAATGCCAAGGTGTCATCATACAAGAATCGAATCGATGTATTGCTAATAAACTGTGGCACTGGTCGGCTTAAAGAGGAAGATGACCAATCAGTTGATGTCCCCAATAACCGATCGGCCATGCGCGGACTGACCTAGTAATCACAGACATCGACAAGCTAGTTTCAGTTTATAAGTGCAAGACATGCCAAGTGAATAAATATGAAAGAAAATGAACTAAGAGCTAAGCAACCTAGCTAATTAAGCATCGAATATTATAACCAACATTCCATAACCATCAAAATGGACCAACAAACACAATCACAGCAGCCATAGTAGTCGCAATGTATCAGCATAAACTAGCATAGAAGTTAAAAGCGAGGACCAGAACTCGCTTAAGTACAACCAGTCTAAAGATAGAGTTCATAAAGCTAAAAATTATCAAGTACCAGAAGAGGGAGGCTACCCATTTGGATACTTTCGAGGCCTTCCCACCTTCCTCTTCATTGGAGAAGAACCTGATGGGGAAGCGTCAGAAGCTGGCCTCTTACTAGATGGACACACCAGCTCGACATCTCCCATGGGGAAGGCAGCAACAACGACATCTCGATCTCTCATAGCATGGATAAGTTTCTCCTTATTAGCCTCCAGAACCGTGATACACTCAATGTTCTCTCGATGGTGTCTCTGAAAATCTCCAGCCAATGCATGCCATTCTTGAAGCTTCCTTGCAGTCCGATCTTTGAGTAGATCCATCTGTCTCTCAAATTGATGTAGAGTATCCTCCATGTGTCCGAGCAGTCTAGATTTGGATACAACAATGTCACTGGATGTCATTTGGCGATCGGAGGGCTACACTATAAGTTAGAAGAGACTCCCTGCAAGTTCAAACCTGGGAGTCGCCTGGCAAGCTTAGCATTACATGCTCCAGGAACATAACGGTGCCTTTTCACGATGTTTTGGAGTTCTGAATAAGAGGGGCTGATAGGTAAAGGAGAGTTCACCAAAGGTTGACCCGTTGTTTGGGTTTCCAAGTCAAAAAACCTCTCTGATCTAAGCTCTTGAGGAGATGGTTCCATCCTGCAAAAAACAATAAAAATGAGAAATATAAGAAAGCAACGGGATGGATTCCAAAAGGAGTCGACCAGTATTGATTTCAGCCCAGGCCAATCGGTACCCCCAAAAATCAACGAAAAATGCATAAATAACCGATCGGTCGGAATTAGTCACATATTAAAGAGCCACAGGACTGACCAACACCTGGGACAAACTGGTCGGTACCATTAACTTCCTTGGAGAATGGAACCAACTGGTTGGTATTCGATACAGACCGGTCGACGCCTCTAGTCCCTCAGGAACTTAACGCGGAGCGGCCCCAAACCAACCGAGCAACGTGATTGACTTCCCATAAGAAAGGCCGACTAGTACTAATGTAATTTTGGTGTCCGCGCCTATCACTAAACCGTTCACAACTTCAATCATGGGCATTGACAAAACAGAAGCACGGGGATTAAACTGAAGGACAATGTGGATAACATACAAGTAAAATGCACACAATTTCGAAAACAAAATCCATTGGTATTGTGAAAACTACAAGATCAAGGAATTTTCGGGTTAAGCATATCATCGAATGACACACGGGCATCAAACGAAACTAAGACAATGAAAACAAAATTTTATAACAATGATGTCATCCACAATCATGATGTCACAATTGTACCCGATCTTGTTTCAGGGCATTTCAATAGAAGGACAGCCATACCAAAAATATAAGTTCACCAAACTGTCACATTTAACGCAAATGAACTCAAACCAGACCCGACAACATTGTTCTCAATAAAAGATGCAAATACAAAAGCATTTCATTTTAGATCAATGAAGAATAAAACGAAATTAAAAGGAGACCTGGCGGTTGAAAAATCAACCAGAAGCTCGAAAGAAGGGGAAGGATTAACTAGAAGCCTAAAAGAGAAAGAAAGCTCCACTTTTGGTTTTCTCCAATCAGGATTTGTCTTCCATTAATTTTCTTTAAAAGGAAAGTGTAAAGTTGTGTGGAAATGACTTTTCAAAGGGCCGTATTAATAAAGGTGCATTGGGAAGCTCAATAGCTATGAGAGATGAAAAGTCACGTCGGTCAAATCACTACAACAAAACTACTCTTTAACGACGCAAATGGGTGTGTCTTTTACGACGCTTATGCGACGCTGTTTTTATTAGCGTCGCATAAGCGTCGTAAAAGACACATCTTTTTTTGTCGCTAAAAAACAATTTTGTTGTAGTGAATCCCAAGTCAAGTCCGCAAATTCCAATTGACGTTCACCGACCGGCTAGAGAACCCGCCAACACCTGTCTCGGTCGTGCTTATGCTAATGGACCAATCGGCCTATCAGAATCCCTTATTTCAGTTTGCTCTATCCATTTATAGGCGTGACAATCAAGATTCATCGATTCATAATAAGTGTGTTTATGTCGAGGTCCATAATTTTACAAGAATAAAGATTGAGGACCTCGAGGGGCAAATGTTATCCATGAAATATTGGGAGACATACCCGATCGGTATGTTTAGAGAAACGGACCGGTCAGCCAAAGAAAATACAACTCAACTTAATCCAGTAAGGTGACACCGATCAGTAGGACAATAACGGTGCCGGTCGGTCTGAACCCAAGCGCACCGGTCAGATAGTCAAAAGTCCAAAGCAGAGCGGCCCCTTGGGAAAAGAAAGGAAAACTCGCCTATCGGTTTGCTAGGATCCAAGAGTACCAAAAGGCCCCTTTGAGGAAGCGTGCTTGGTCTAAACATTACAATATCGGCCGGTCCAAGGACAAGCAACCGATCGGCCCTAATATGTAATCCATGCCTGCTCGCCCGCGCGGAGCAGAAAGGGAACCATACCGATCGGCTGGACCTAATCCAGGCCGTTCGGTCCTCCCGACAGGTGTTGTTAGGTTGGCTTTTGGATAGTTGTTACCAGGTTGGCCAGTGGAAATTCTCTAAATAATGTCCAACCGACCGGTGACTCTGAAGGTTATATCACTCCATTTCTCCACTCCGATAAATAGAGCTCCTACCCCACTTTACTGGGGGACGGATTCTCTGACCCACAAGGGCCGTTAAACTCAATTCTCTACTTCTACTTAGTGATTTCATCATCTCCAATCACCTCAAAGGGAAGATCCAACTTCTCAACCATCAGAGTCCATATGGAAATCTAGATCCGATCTACCATCTGCCATAATTGAAGACTTTTACCATTTTTCCTTAATCAAGTTCTAAGCTAGTATAATGGTAAATGTAACGAGATAATGTGCTTACCTTGTAACTCTACATGCAATAATAGAATCGCTATTCAAAGTGGATGTAGATCGCACTTGATCGAACCACTATAAAACATTGTGTCTCTTTACTTGCTTTTCTTTGTTGATTAGCTCCACATTTCATATTTCCAAGTATTTATATGAAGTACCTCTAGTACATTTGTTGTTTGTGCCATTTTTGATGCAAACATTTATCAATATGGATTCTGACATATCTGTATTTCTTGAACGTCGAAGATTCGTATACATTTATCGAACAACAATAAAATTTACAAAAACTTGGACTTGAAATTTAGACTAATAAAGGGTGCTCTATGAAAATAGTAATCCTTAAATAAAAATATTAAACATAAAATATCTTCTTTTGATTTGAAGAAAAACTATTATAATGCAACACATGCGCCACAATGACATTGACGATGAAAACTGTTCAAATTTAATTATGTTGCAACTGTTTTCATCTAGTTTTCAGATTTCTATGTTCTATGCATTTTTTTAGTGTGCTTCTCCAAACTGCTTACAGCTCAATTGTTACAAAACTGCAGTTTCAATTGTTTCATTTCCTTAATTTACATTTCATTTTCTCTCTAACGTTACATTTCTGTTGCAAGTATTTGGTCTTTACCATCTATTACTACAAATTAAAAACTAGAAACATAGGCAATATATCGGTATTATATTTTCTCAGTCCTTTAAAATGTTTTGAACATAGACTATTTTGTGTTTCATGAAAGGACTGTTGCGGACTTGGTCCCGCAAGTCTTTGTTCTGGAACTTATGTTTCTGTTCAGGAGAAAAAATGTCTACATTACGCGATTCAGGCCTGCAAGATGAAATGTTAGTTCAGGAGAAACACGTTACTATACAGTAAAGATGCAATAGGATCATTAAGAAAAATGATTTTCTTCAAATTCCTTTATCAATTTTCTACCTCTGTTTCAAAAGCATCATACATGAATTAAAAGTCTCTTTAGTTCAGACATGGCTCGAAATATCCACCGAGCAACCAGGGAGACTAGTAAAAAAATTCATTGCTAAAAATTTAATCAAATTTTGCCTCACTTCAGCAAAGCTATCATGAAATGAGTGATTTTTTTGGAATACATAGATGAAATGAACTATTGAGTAATATATGAAAAAATAATTCTAAAATCTGTCCAATACTTTGTTCCTCTTCTCATCCTTTTGCGTATGCTACTCCTATTCTTATAAGTAGAGTGCATTAATTCATTATTCCAATAATGTTATTGTCATTTAACATAGTATTAAAATATGCAAGCACAAAGGAGAAACGACTTCGATCTTAACTAGCCTGTCAACTTCATTAGTACATTGCATATAGTCCATGGTTATGCTTTACAATTCCATTTATGTTGATATCATAATATCATTCATATTACATTAGAACCAAAAACGTAAAAATATTGATCCATGTTTTGAGCTATAAAATAAAATAGTATAGTGTGGGGAGTGTCTGGATTTATAGTTTCATATTGCGTCCCCTACTTCTATTATCAATATAATCCAAAGAGTGTAGTTTGGGGAGATCTCATAAAAGCTCCTCTGTTCATACTCTGGAGACATACACAACATCAACTAAACTCTAACAAAGAGACAAGCATGTGGGATTGTCTGGATTTTTAACCTTTATCTATAGGAGGACCAACATGAATTGAGATAATATACTATTGGCTAACATGTCAATGTATACATATCATAAACTACAACACTAGATGATGGAAGAGGATTAATATATGATTATAGATATTTTTATGCATCCTAATAATATGGTCTGGAACATGTGTTTTTGTTTAGGAGAAAAAATGACTCCCTTTTTGCATGATCTTGTACATTATGCGATTGAGGCCTATAAGATCAAATGATAGTTTTAGGGTTTCAATCCTGTTCAAAATTTATGAGTCCAGTTTCCTGTATTCGCTCTATGTTCATCATCTCAAACATCTTAATATGCTTCTTCTTTTTTGTTTGTTTCATGTTATTTTCTGGACATGTCTTTCATTTTTTCTGCTATATGCTTTTTGAAATTAATTCTTGCTATAGTGAGAATGTTTTTCGTGCTTTGATTTTGTGAATCACCCTTGCCTACAATGAATTATTTGTGAATTAGCCTTGCATACAATGAATTACTTGTTTTATTTCATCCATTCAATGAACTTTTCCCTATAGGGTTTGGCTTTGAGCGATCAGCCTTGCTTATAGGCTATTTAATATTCCCCATAGGTTGGAGTGTTTTAGATACACCTAACATGTCCAACTATTTGTTTTCTTTGAGGAAGTCTAATTTGAGCCTGGTTGAACAGTGTGAATCATAAATGTCATATCTGAAACTAGACGGAAGTAAATGATTATATAAAATATAAATGTTGTAAACTAATTGTATCATCTATGTAAACAATCCAGGAAAGCTTGCTTTCCATATCTATGTACAAATTGATTAAATGCAGGTTCATTTATGTTTGAATAAATATTATGTTGTTGCCATTTACTGATTTATGGATGCTATTCAATAACTATATTTGTGAATAAAACGACATTTAATTATTTGATGTTATTTTTCTTCAGTCATATCAGAGTAGCAACAACGTCTCAAATTGTAACACCCCACACCCGCTACGGTCACTCACTAAGGGAATGCCATAGCATCGGTGGAGTATTTTTAAGTGAATATAGAACAGAAAAATTACAACAAGATAGAATAAGTAATACTTGAGAATTTAAAACATCATTTCATTGCAGTGGAAAATAAAACATGTTTGGTTACACCAAAACCATAAACAAGAGTCAAGTACATAATATCCATCCTGATAAAACAGAAGTACATAATCCCACTACATAACTTAATAGCCATAATAGAAAAGATAAACCGAGCTTTACTTCTACGATCCAAGCCCCAAGAGATAGATATAGTGGTCTGATCCAAGCCCACTAGTGCTAGGCCTACTCTGAAAACCTGAGGGTTGGGAAAAAGATAAAGAAACAACGGGGTCAAACATAAGTCTGAGTGAGTCCTATAACCCTAACAATACAATCATTAAAGTAATTAGGGTATGATATAAAAAAGGTACGGTACCTTTGGGGATAATGCTACACTAAGTAGCCAACTAAACACAGGATGTACTAAAATAACCAAAAAGACGCATTTATCCACCCAAGGATAATTACTGGATTGCACCACCCCAGATCTACCCACCCAAGGGTAATTCCTACACTGCACCACACCAGTTCTACCCACCCAAGGGTAATTCCTACTTAAAGGTTGATCCCACTAAGTGTACTTAGTAATTTTACCCAGTAGTTTCTTGTACCCCTAGCTGACTACATAGGTGCCGTCTGCCCCTATCTCCACTAGGTGTACCCACTACTCCCCAAGCGATCGGCTCCCTACCGTAGATACCCGTGCTGGCCCCACAATGGGGTGTATCACTCCCCAAAGTGGCAACCCAATACAACAAATGGTGCACGGCTTATATCTACATGATGCAACAACGTCTTACCTACCAGCCCGGGTCCACACACGCATATGAAACCCGTTGGACTCGCGTTGCCACCTCTACCCCGTTTTGGCCTCTTATAGTCAAGCCCAATATGCGTGTCCCGTCCTCGACTTGGGTCGAGCCCACAAAGATACGTTTGGGATATTGGTTGAAATGGGCCTCCATAAGCTACTACTTAAGCTTGTCATTTTATCTAGTGCATCCCACTTAACCCCTTTTATAATCATGCCCCCTTACATGTTAAGGTTTGGTTAAGTCGTCTAATTATATTTCAATTGCCACTTAAGGCACCCACTAGATTTCCGCATGCCACCCAAGGCACTTACTTGATTCCCACATGCCACCCAAGGCACTTACTTAACCCTTTAATCATGTTTAGTCACATGTTCCACTTTGGTTAAGTATTCTAATCGTATTTTCTATTGCCACCCAAGGCAACCCACTAGTTTCCTCATGCCAACCAAGGCACCCCCACTAGTTACTACATGCCACCCAAGGCACCCACTTAACCCCTCATGCCCCTCTACATGCAAATTTGGTTAAGTGTTTCTTAATTAATTAAGATCGTAACCTTTGTAAAGACCTCTCACATTAGACTGTCTTTTATGGCAGCTGGATATGCCGGTTGGTTCCGGGCAGCCTTACACCATAACAGAGTCTAACCTCGTGTCTTTACACTTGTCACGTATTTAGTTTATGACTAAGACCTTTCACATTGGGCCAATCATTTGTAGCCGCTGGATTTGCCGGTCGGTTCCGGGCAGTCTTATGCTACAAAAGGGTCCAACCTCGTGTCTTAGTAGATTAATTACACCTAATTAATCACCCCTATAATTTGTATTAATTATCCCTAATTAATTACAAATATTTAAGAATATGGGTAGACCTAACTCAATAGGTAAATTCCCAATTCCATAATATGGGTAGACCTAACTCAATAGGTAAATTCCCAATTATGTCCATCCACTTTACGGTATGTTTAATCATACCCACTTCACGCAATTTTATGTGTTCATTAATTTTTACCCCATCGTCCCCAGGTAAATACGTTAACATGACATACTTCAAAAGAGAAGATTCATCATACACACCATGGGTTCAACTTAGCATATCATTAGCATTATCATGGGTTTAAAAGGTTTCAACTTGCATATATGACCATAAACCCAACTTGCATAAATAACCAACCCAAACTTGCATGAATCACATATGTCATAAAGATGGTAACTTGCATAATTGTTCATGTCATAGACCTAACATAAAGGTGTCAACTTGCATACATGTCATAGGTCTAAAAGGGATGAACTAGCACATGTAATTATGTCATACATAGAGGCAAACTTGCATATGAACTTGCATCATAACTTGCATATGAACTTGCATCATAACTTGCATATGAACTTGCATAACATGCCATACTTAGAGGCAAACTTGCATATGTTATGCATATCATAAAAAGAGACAAACTTGCATATGAACTTGCATCATAACTTGCATATGAACTTGCATCATAACATGCATAAAACCAAATACTTAGCATGCACAAAACCAAATACTTAGCATGCATAAAACCAAATACTTAGCATGCATAAAACCAAATTCATAACTTGCATAACATGTTACATATAACTTGCATATAATCTCACATATAGTTTGCATAACATGTTACATATGCATCAATGTTCAACATAGTGTTTTGCATAGTGAGCATCATAAAACATAGCATTAAACTTGCATTTAGCATAAAACTTGCAAAACACACAACATACACTATACTAAACTTGCATAAGCACATTTATCCACAAACATAGCCATATCTTATCATATCCTATCATAATCAATTTAACAATTGATTATTAAGGCTATAGAAACTCACCACTAAACTCCCATAAGCAAACCCTTGCCAAAAATCACCCAAAAACTCTAGCCTTGAACATAAAGCTTGCAACTTGATGATGAATGCAAGCTAATGATCACTCATACAACTCAAAGATGCTTGTATGAACATGAAAGCCTTCATAGAAATAGTTTTATAAGAGGATGGAGGCTAGGGCTTTGAGTGGAGGCCATGATCATAGAAAATTTGGGCATAGTTTAGTTAGAGTATAGGATTATGATCATTTAGGGCTAGCTTAGGGTCTTATTTATAGGATTAGGCAAGTGTTTTAGGCCATTAGATTAACCCTAAATTAGATTAGGACCATCAGATCTCGGAAGCTTCCAGAAACCAGCCCCAAAACACAGCCCAAACCCTGAAATGGTGCACCAGACAAAACTGGCCGAGCACCCCCTGTCGACACCCAAGTCGACAGGGCTATCGACTTGGTCCTAGCCAAGTCGACTGCCCATTCGACAGGGCTGTCGACCTGGCTAGCTAGACGGGAATTTTCGCACCTGCGCCCAATGGCCCCAATTTCGAAATTTGAACCTGAATTTTAAATCTGTTTTGAACTTTGAATTTTCTGAAAACTTCATTGGGCCGTAACCGGGCCATACGGACTCCGATTCTCGAAAACTCGGACTCTATTTCGCGTATTTTTCCAAGACGAACGCAATGACGCAGCCCGTTTCCCCCAATTCTCACATCTGAGATTATTTATTCTGTAATTAGTGAATTTTAGCATTAACCGAAATTCGGGGTGTTACACAAATGGTGGTAATATACATGTTGAGAATCATTCTAGAAAGTTCAAACTATTTGGTTGGCAATGAAATGTTATTGTAGAAGCAATAATTGCATCAATTGATACTGCTGTTTTAGTGCACCATGTACCATTAGGAGCAGATGCATGGAAGGTTTGGGTTGTTATGGTAATGGATCCACAAGCTATTTTATACGGGCATACTTTAGATATCTACTCCCTTATTTGATAAGCTTCTACCTACATAATTGATGGACACATACGCCTATTGAGAACTAGCAATGGTGCAATCAACAATATATTGTAATGTTATAATAACTTTCCTTATGAGATTGCACAATAAGATGGCTATGTCTGGATGGAAGGTAATAAAGATCATTCTACTAGTTGCATTAAACTGCACTAATAGAAAATTATCAGATGGTCAAATTTCTAGGTTTTGATAAATTTGAAATTATAAAGACTCTAAAAGGTTGAACTTTGATACATGGAATGTGTATAAGAATGCTTTGCACACCCTCCCTAATCTTGCCAGCAAAGGCATCAATGTCTCAGTGAATTGTATATTTTGCAGGTTTGCACAAGAAGAAACTCATAATTTGTTCTTTTAGATTCTCCTACACGATCTGTATCTCGAGGAAGATGAGGCTAGGCAGTTTTACTGATCCCCTTATAGATAACAAGGAAGAGTGGATGAACATATATAAATCAAAGGTGGAAGCGAAATTCAACATACGGGCTACTGATAACGCTTAAGCCTACAGTCAAATAAATCTTGTTTGAGAGAAACCAATGCATATTTTGCAAAAAGAAGAGAAAAAGAATAAAGGTTTATTGTGTTATATGTGTTAGCATATATAGAGAAATTAAGTTGTCTACCTATTCTTTTGATGTGGTTGCCAGTGATAGATGGGCATAACTTTCCTCCCCACTTCTTTCATTTTTATGTATTTCTTCTTTCCTTTATATATTTATATTGTTAGACTCTCTTATTAAATAAATAAAATGGTAAAGGCATTTAACCCCGCTGGTTTTTCAAAAAATAAAAATACATGAGTACAATGTTGAAAAATGTAAACGTTGCTTGAACATTTAGAACGACGTGTGGTGAAAGAAAAGAAAACACACTTTTATTCACATGTCAAAATTATAACATTTTACCAATGATAGGATGTTCATGAAACAACATCGTGCCCCCAATAAGTGAGGGTCGTGCTCACACATTTTATCGGCCTACGAAACCAAACCATATCTATAATAATCAGTTGGAATAAAAACCTTTCTTCTTCTACTTCTTCTAAGCCTCAGCTTTTGGCGGCTCATCATTCTTACTGTTCCTTTTCGACTCCTCACTCCCTTCTGATTATTTCTCTTTCAGGGAAGTAGGAGTGGGTCGAGGCCTGAATTCATACCCACTGGTTATAGTTTCGTGGAGGACCCATGTCTTCTCCTCTTCACTCAGGATATCGATGGTTTCAGTTTCGGGGAGAATTGCCTTCAGTGGAGGAGATATAGCTTCAACGATATACCTCAAAATTTGTATCTTCTTGACTTCCTCCTTAGCTATCCCGGCCTCCTCATCGACTTTCTTCGTTGTTGGCCGACCCGCCTTAAGCTTTGCCTCCTCGTGGGCCTTCAGCCTCTTTAACAACACCTCAGTCTTCTTTTTTGATGCCTCGCTCCCCACCTTTTTGTGGGCCTCTTCCTCAGCCTTAACCCTCTCCTCCTCCTAAGAGCTTGGCCTCCTCATCCACTTTCCCCTTTGTCTCAAGCTCCTTTGACTTCATCAGCTGTTGAGTTTTCTGTTCTTCGAATAGATCATGCATGGACTGGCCAACTGTCCCCTTATGCCCCATCGCTGTGACATCTACACCCTGTTGGTCCTTCCCCATCAAGAACTTTTGCAGAGTTATCTAATCTAAACTCTCCCATCTCTAAGTGAAAATCTTCGAGTCGCATGAACTCTCCCACCATTTACGTTTTGTAAGCATCCACATCCGTCCCGGTCCCCGGTATTGCTTTTGCTTGTAAGGTAATTGCACGTCAAGGAGAAAACAAAGTTAGATTACTTCCATTTTGTAGTATCATACTTTTAAGTATCGAAGAGAAAGTTGGTATACCTTCCGACATTTGTTGTGTGGCTCCCATTGACATCTACCCTTCGATAATTGATGGAAGAAAAATTGGAGCTGATGCGGAAGGGCCACCAACATTAGTGCAAAGAATGACTTGATGCTATTGGAGAACAGCTTCGTGATCCACTATGATGCTTTCAATTACAAGTATTTTCCTCTTCTCAGCATCATGTCTTTTCGCATCTTCCACTTTGACCTCTTCTCCATGAAATTTCCTCTCTTCTACCAACACCCGACGCTCATCCTCCATTAGATATTGGTCCATAAGTTGTGCCTCATCCACTGACTCTACTTCCTGGGCAGTAGCTCCGTCCTCTACTAGCTTCTTCTAAGTCAAGGCTAAGTTTCGAGCATAGTCGTGAACCCATAAAAGCCCACAGTGTCGAAGAGCTTTGACATAGAAACCTCAAACTGCAGACTCCATGTCCCTTTCTACCTCCTCTCAGGCCTCCCTGACTTGTATTCTGATCTCTTCTAGCCTAGCTTCATACTTGGCTCTAACATCATCAATTTGGCTGAGCACTTTATCGTTTGAAGCTTCTGTCGCCTCCTTCTACATTATAGCCCGTTCGAGCTCGGTACGGTGTATCGTAAGCGCCCACTTGAACTCTTTGTTCTCCTTCTTCAGACGTTTTTCCACTTCATTCTCCTTTCAGAGCCTTTCATTCTCCTCAATTAATGTCTGGTTTTCCGCCTTAAGCTGTTGTAATGCCTTATTCTCTTCTTATAGCCAAGCGTTCTCCTTGGACATAGCCTTGTTATATTTTCCCAACATGGTCGCTCGGGCCGACACAGAGGCCAACATATCTTTGTACTGATCGAAAGCCTTAGTCATGGCGACCTTCGTGTCTTTAAGCTCCTTCTTCAATGTATCTATTTGGGCAACAGAGAGTTAGCACATAAAAAATGTTACTCGAATGTGTAGAAATAAATGCAAGTCGGAACCATGTCTTACTTATTTCAGCATCTCATATCATGAGACTCCCTCGTTCAAGCTTAACTTCTATTTGTGAGCCTTAAACCTCCCCATTCTTCTTTAATACTAGCTCCAAGAGTCTCCCCAAATATTTGTACATCTCTCAATACTATAATAGTTGCATACCCCTGCTTCCAAAAATCTTCGTTGTCGCGGTGTTGGATCAAATTAATATTTGGTAGCCACATCAACTCTTCGAAGTAAAAGTAGGGGAATGAATTCCTCACTATCGCCTTCCTTTCCTCAACACTAAAAAGTGGGATTGCTGAAATGTCGAGCAGTATCGGGCCCCGACTCCTTGTATCCCTTCCTCTAGTTCCTGACCATTCTTCGTCAAGTTTGCCGTTGCCTAATGCAGCTGCAACTGGTGCGAGGGTTGGTATGTAAGAAGGCAGGATCATTGCCACCTATTTCTTTTTGCTTATTATTTCATCTCCTCTCTTAGAATCTACGGGTCTCGTGCCCATGGTCAAAGGCATTGAGTGTGAGGAAGGCTCTCAAAGGCGACGGCTACTTTCAGACCCATGTGTTTTTTTTCTTTATGGAATGGTGCATTTCCGAGGAAATCGCTCATAACGTTCTTTTTCTACTGTTGAGAATATTCCCAATCACGATAATTGTCACGCTACCGAGAGAAGGCACTTGCACAGAGCAAACTTGAATCAAAATTGAACATCTAACATATATGAATCAAGTGCTCAGTTGTGTAGTACTTGTGATTGTGTGTTTCCCAAATGTACTCCCCACATAGACCCGTTGTTCGCTTGTACATTCAGCAATAATATTTTGACATCAGCTTCGCTTAACCCTAAAGAAGATGTCTTTATCGGGATCCCATTCAGATCTTTGAACTGATTTTCAGCATCCAATGATGTGACGATCTCGAAGGTCTTAGCCGGAGAACTTGGTTCAACAGCCTCTCCAAGCCTCGTCTCCCTAAGCGGAGAGGGAACGGGAGTGGGTTGTGAACCATACTCTCTGGTGGGAACTTCCTCCTCATCGTTGTCGCCGCCTTCATTCCCCTAGGATCCTTTTACCTCTTCCTCCACCATAGGCTCGTCAGGAAGCGCGACAGGGGGCATCTCTTCCTGCGGACTCATAGAAATTCCTTCTCCCTCAACTTCCTCCACTTCCTCTTCTTCATCGTGGTCCTTATTACCCAGTGACGTTAAAGCTTGTAGTGTTACCAAAGATAGAAGGATACATGCTTGGCAAAAGTCATGCAAGTAGAAGCCTTACAGCTCCCCAAGAACACACACTAATCACATTATCGTACCCCTCGTTTAGGGGGTTTCGAACCCCAAGTCCTGTATCCCTCAGGCTCAAAAGCCTTGTACCCCTCAAACACCAAAACTCCGAACCGATGTGGCTCGAGCCCCCTAATTCGTATCCCTCGCAATTACAAGATTTTGGACCCCGCGATAATGGTATTTTCGTGTCCCTTCGCCTTCAGCATTTCGACCCCCACGACATTAAGAGATTCAAACCCTCAGTGCAACATAAACAACGCATCCCTCGGGATACGAGTTCGTATCCCCTTAGGTATACGAAATACTTGTATCTAACTGAGATACAGAATTACCATATCCCCTAGGGGACACGCCACTTTGTATGCAAGGGATTCGAATTTGGTATCCCATAAGAAGGATAGGAGTTCTTCTACAAATAATAAGGGGGAGTCGAAATTCCTGATGCCGCCCTCCAGGGATATGAAAATCTGCAGTGTGGTCCCCGAGTCCTACCCACTCCTACCTAACAACTCCACTATAAGTACCCCCAAACTCACACTTCAAAGGGGTTGGAAATTGGTTGATTTAGCACCTGTTGAGAGCTCTAAGTGACCTATTTAATAGCATCCTTGCTTTGACGAGGAAGAAGAAGAAGCATAAAAGTTACTTTTTCCCAATATTTATATATGATGATTATGACATCACATTACTTGGAAAAGTTTGTAAATGGCTATTATGAGATAGTCCAAAGCTTGTAACTTATTGTTGTCAATAAAATATCAACAATTCTTCCAAAGTGTACGTAGGCCCCTTACGGGACAGATCCACTATAAATCTTCTGTGTTATTTACTGCTTTCTTCACTTATTTTACCATGCGAAACATAATTCTCTAAGTAATGGAGAATCTTTGGGTATTACGACATTTTTTACCGTCAACATTTATTATACTGGTTGTGCAATTTAATTAATACTATTACTTTGAGTGAATTGGATGCGTTGTGATGGTTGCATGTGTGAAATTAAACATACACCATAGAATAGTAAACAATAATTATGGACTACACCGCATAGCATATATCATCGACTACATATCATAGCATATCCATATAAGCATGTAATTATGTGATGCTTATATGACGAGGTTTGGATTACCATACGAGCATGTAAGTATTTGATGCTTGTATGGCGAGGACTGAATTGCAGCTTGAACCGAGGATTGATTATGGACTTAATAAACACCTAATCATAAATCACAGGAATAAACATGTCTCTCTTGTGTGTAGATAAGGCACACGGATCGCGATTAAACCTCGTCACAGTGTCAAAGGATGATTTTTTACACATTTCCATTGGGTTTAGATAAGTCACAATTGTATTTTTTTGTTTGTATATTGATATATTAAATTATTGAGTGCTTGATAAGGCCATATATATTTGTCCAGATAAACCCGTACCAAGGAGGTTATAGCGAAATTTTTCGGAAACTTAAGTCGTTAGCCAAATTTCAGGAAAATTAGAAAGTTCTTAGAGACTGAAAAGTTGAAGAACTTAAGCCAAAATGAAAGTTCAGTTAGTTAGTTAAATGACTTTCAGCTCCATTCCTTTTTCGGGACGAAAAAGTTTAAGTGGGGAAGATTGTAACATCCCTGAATTTTGGAACAAATTTTAAATTTTTTTTAATTGATTTTGAGAAAAAATAAATATTTTAAATGCTTTATTTGGAGAATAAACGACTTAGAATTTATTTCAAACGAAGTTTGAACGTATAAATTAATAATTTAATTAAAACGAGCTCGTAGGTAGTTTGAAGATTTAGTTTTCAACTTTAAATGAGTATACAGAATTCATTATAAGTCAGAATTTGATGAAACAAGAAACTTTAGGATCTATTTAATTATAGCTTTCTAACGAATGTAATAATTGAGATTTCAAGTTGTAAATTGTAATTTATGTCCAAATTGAAATTTAAATAGTCTATATGAAATCGTTTATAAATTATAATGATTTATTAATTTAAATAAAATGATTTTTCATGTAAATTGAGCCCCGTTTGACTAGAAAATTGTCATATGGAGTTATAAACTCAAGTATGTTCATTTTACACTTTTATGATATTTTTCTTGGATATCTATGTGATAATAATAATTATTTTGTTCATAATTTGGATAGTTTTGGAATTTAATAATGTTATTTTAATTTTACATAGCCCTTCAAAATAGATATTCTACAAACAACCTCTGTTTTAGACGAAACTATTTTTGTTGGATCAGGACATCAAATTATTATCATTTTTTTAATTTCAAGTAAATTAGAATTTTTATGTAAGCACAGTAAGTTTAAACGCGTGTTGAATTTCAATTATAAATTCAATAAGCTAGAAAAAAGGTCATTATTCAAACGGCCTCCAAATTTGACGAAACTAGGTCCATAAGAACCGTATTAATGAAACATAGCTAGATTTCAAATTTCATAATTTTTGGAGCCAACATGTGGCCGCATAAATTAAAGCGTACATTCAAATTCAATGTTTAACGTTATGTTGACATATATTTTAAATTTTTAGAAAAACTGATTGAAACGATAGAATTAACTCCCGAAACATATCTCATTTTGTTCGAAATGTGGGTAATTGGTTGAAGACAATGGTCGTTGGGCTTCGTTTTGAGTTCGAACGTGAAACTTCACTTTTTAAAGTTATAGGATTAAAAAATTAATTAATTAAGGGGTATAAATACCCATTTTCATCCAAAAATGCTAATTTCTAAACCCTAGCCGCCACTTTGGTTATAGTGGCTGAAATAATCCGAATTTCATCCCATCTTTTCTCTCAAACCATCACGAATTAGAAAATTATTTCCTCACGAAAGTTGTAGAGATTCTTATGCTCTTCAGTTCTATACAATTAAGATCATGTTTCATGTAATATTTTGCCCAAAGTTTGGCCTCCATCCAACTGCGATTACACACAATTTCAGGTGCAAGGGGGGAGCTTGATTTCACCCATACTCAGGGCATAGGTGGAGGAAGGAGAGAGATTCAATGTGGTGTACTTTGATCGATCTTTGGAGGCTCGGAGTAGGGTGTGAATTTAAAAGGATGGGCTACGTTTTTGGTCATGTTACAGCAGGTTATGGGGGAGTGAAGGATGATTAGGGAAGAGGGTTAGATTAATTAGGTAATTAGGGGTAATTAATCACTATTTAATTTAAGTTAATGACATATATATGCATAAAAACTTGTAAAAATCATAACTATTTCATACCACATCAGAATTCGAATATTTTAGATGCATTGGAACCGTGATGACGAAGGCTTTGCAATGAAATTAACATGGACAAGATTGAAAGCAATTAGAATTTTGGTTCAATTAAACGTTGTGTTTAAATAAACTAAAACAGTCGTTATTTAACGATTTCAAAACCGACCATTATGAGAACTCTCTCACTCAATTATTTTGTTATGTTATTATAATCATATGTAAATATATTGCTTCCTTATGCTGACTTTTATTTGATTAAATTATCATAAAATGTTATACGGTGCATGGTAGCTCACATCACAATTGTTAACAAACCTGGTAGATGAATTATTGATTGTTTATATTATGATTCGAACGTGATTTTGAAATATTTAATGTATTGAAAGCAATGTTAGATTATTTAAGGTAGTTGAAATTGGATATAAATATCCCTTTATAATTTAAACGGTGAATATATTATCAATTGCTTAACTATAATTGGTTGGATTGAAAAAAAAATTTGAATCGAATATATAATTTATAAATTGATTACTTAATTGTTGAAAACCCCATACGGGTGTTGGGATGATATTTGATTTACACTAATCCCTACTATTTAGATTTGATGTTAATCGATTGATTAACAGACTGATATGAACGTTAAATATTTTATTTAAAGCTCATATGCATGTAAGTGCACATTGGATGGTTGATAGTTGTTTACAACTATCGTTGGATGCATATGATGAATGAAATCCAAATAAATTAATTTATATGGATATTGGTTGAATGTTATTCCAATCCGTAATAAAATATGAATATTTTAATAATATAATATTCTTTTGATTCGGACATCCGATTTTGGATGGACGCAAAGATAACAGAATATCGATGAATATTCGTGACTGTAATGAATGGTCTTGAAGTAAAAATAATATTAGAATTCACCGAATAGTGAAACGTGCAATTTGGAAGATAAACGACTGAAATGAGTTTTCAAAGATAATTATATATTTTATATAATTTATAAAAATTGTTTTGAAGTGCTTCGATTTATATTTAAAATTTAAAAATCGATTCAGCCTTGAATAGAATGCGTCGCGCAGCGACGGTTCGCGAACGTCAACCCATAACTTAATATTTACGTATCGGGTGATCGAACCATTGGATTCTACTGAAATTGGAACCGTTGGAACCATAATGAAATGTGCTTACTGATAAAATGAGAATTTTTGAACCTAACGGTTAGTTAATATAACTCCAAATCAGTTTTGGCAAAAGGTCGCTATGGATGTAGTTCAGTGGCCCATATTGGAAACCGAATGTAAGGGCCTTAATAAAATTACTGAAAATAATTATGATAAATCATAATGAATGATTTAAAAAGATTCTGGATGAAATATTCCAGGTTTTGAAACGATATAAGATATTTTTATTTGAATGTACTAGTTGACAACTAGAGTAGTAATCCAATGATTTTAAATTAATAATTGGATTTGTAAATGGTTTTAATATAAGCAAAGATTTCCAACATATAGATTGAAATTAACTTGAATGGAAATAATCTTCTGATATTTCAAGATCAGATTCTGTGATTATACATATATCGTTGAGAAATTCAGAAGATATTGATATCATTATTTCAAAACGATATCTGTTGATTTCGAATTTGGTATTGAATGTAAATCGACATGATTTACATTTAAGATTATATATTTAATAGCAAAGTTGATTTGGGTTTGTTGTGAATGGTGGCTTTATTACCGTGGTTCTTAAACCTGTTGAAATGTAAGTTATAGAAGAAATCTTTTAATTAAGACTTAATGGAATTTTCCAATTTAACAAATTAAATTAGGATTGAATGGGAGTTAATTTAGGTTGTTGTGAATAGTATCTCAAATAATACTATTCTTAAACCCCACTGTAAAAAGGAAAAAAATCTTTTAAATAAAATTTTATGAAGTTTTCCAGTTTATTCAATTAAATTAGGATTGAATGGAATTCGATTCATAATAATCGCAATGAGCTTATGTAAAGGAAGGCCATTACTATTTATGGAATTTAAAAGGCTTCGTCGTTATTTCACTTATAGTATTAGCCAGATATGGAAATTTATATTGATTATAAAGTATTTATATTTCCATGAAGATTCCATGTTAATGAAAGAAGATTTTTGGTTTATCGTGAACGATGCTTTTAAATGGTAGTTGTTCTTTAACCCAGCTGAAGACGAGATTAATTTCTAGAAATTGAGTAATCATTTAGTAATGATTCTTGAATATAAAAATATATTACAAAATCTTTCGAAATAATTTCAGAGGAATGCATTAAACTATAAGTTTAAAAGAGTTAATCTTTGACAAAATTAATGGGAACCTTCCCTGAATGAATAAGAATATCTGAATGGAAGAATATTATGGATTGGAATGAGATGTGTACCATCTTTGTGTATTTATCACGTGATTATAAAGATGCGCCAGTTATTCGAAAAGACCGAGTTCAACCTATTCTGAATAACTGTTACGACGATTAAAAGTCGAAGAATGAAGACAACGGTTGAAGACTGAAGATCTTCACATCTTTGGGCTATTGCTGAAGTCTCACTTGGAAAGTACACCCAAGTAGAGGTTATAAATGGTGGTTGTCCAAACGTACTTGGAAATTAATTGGGTATGCGAGGACCTCTCTCTGTATTGGACATATGGGATGAGGAATAAGGTGCCTCCAGTTTCGTTAAGACCTAGAACGAACTTGCAAATGGGTTGTGTGTCTGACATCGTATTTTGTGCTATATTAATTGATATTTACTAAATATATATTTGTTTGGTGGTGGAGAATTTATTCTCTTTTCTTAACACCCTTCTCTGAGATGTATGAGCTAAGAGGTTATATATTGGCGAATATCAACGATATGGTAGGGATTGACAATGTGGCCTGCTAAGATGCAATGATCAAAACTTTTTTTGAAACGCACGGCCTTGTAGATGATGATCAAAGCATGGCTTTAATATAGCGTAGCTTTGTGTATAACGTTAGTTCGCGAGCTTCATACCCTGTATGAGTCAAAAAGAGGATTAGGGACAGTAGGGAGTGCATGCGTTTCTTTCTAACTAGTGGTGATGTCATGGTATGGAGCCTAGACATTTCACTTATGTTGATGATTATATAGCGAGGAACCTCAGATATAGCCTTAAAATGCCTAGATGTCCGACGTACTGACCAGATTATAGGTCTGATAGGACAGAGAAATTTATTGTTTAGGAATTGTCAATCCACAAAAGTAAGTGTGGACCGGCTCCGTAAGATCCAAGGGTCACGTGTGTTGGTCTTAGGCATCCCGCTAGAGATTGCCCAAATCGGATGAGGAAGATCCTTTGTCTCGACTCATAGATGAAATCCAATTTCCGGTACGCGACCTTTCAGGTTTAGTTCTAAACCTATATGGCAACATAGTAGGATGGGGTACTATGTAGTCTATGATTAATACATTTATATTCGAAGTTGTTTTCTGGACTATGCACTTATAATAATAACAAAAATATTTGTTTTAAAGTGTGTCAAGCTTGTTTGGATATTATAAGGTAAAATTCTATCCTCCGGCTTGCGTTGCATTGTGTGATGGGCCTGAATCTTATAATAAGTTCATTTTTCCAAAAAGCATTGTGTTGTTTATTAATAGTTTTATTTCAAAGTATTCTGGGAGTAAAACCGTTATGTGATATATGGCATGGTCCCTTTATTTACCTTGTTTTAAAGTCAAGTTTTAATAATTGTTTTAGCTCTCACACTAGTCCCATTACTGACTTAGAGTTTATTTATTTCCACCTAAACTTTGGGTGCCCAAATTTTCCACACGGGAAGTTAGTGGTTTCGTGTATCCAAATTCTTTTCTTTTCACAGGATCCTAGGTTACGACTGGAGCTATATTCAAAAAGCTATGTATCTATGAATTGCCTTCAGGTATGGTTTTTGATGTTTTTGTATTTATATTTTGCATTCCCACTGTTATGTAATTTATTTTATTCTATGATAATTGTATTGTCGCTGTGTATTTTATTATACTCGTACTTTGATATTCTTGTACTTTGATGTAAATTTCATTGCCGCTGTGTATTGCCGAGCGGGGATTTCAGATCGTGTCAACCCGGGTTTTTGGGTACTAAGAATAGGCTAATCACAACATGTTTTGTAAATTGAAATATTAGGTAAATATATACGACTTTAAGAACCTATTTCGTTAATAAATTAAATGATAAAATGAAGAATTTCAATATTTTTTGAAAGTATTGAGATAAATTAAATTCTTCAATAATATATTAAAGAAATTTATTCCAATCTGTGTTTACTAAATGAATCTGTCTAAGAAAGAAAGAAAAATATGTGAAAAGGCACTTTTTTTCAAATTTAATAGTTGAGAAATTGTTTCTTAACAACCTTTTTGGTTATTAAGATTAATATTAAAAATATGTAAAACTGATTTGTAAACCAATACACGAGTATATGCACATTTTAATATGTTTCTTGGTTTGTTAAATATGAAGCAACAAGTGCATAACAGTTTCATTGATTAACAAAATAAAATTTGAAGTGATCAAATGTCAAACATAAGATTTAATGTGTTTTTATTGTGTGTACTGTAATAAATCGCAATACCAGTATATATATACATATTGAATTGGGTGTAAAGATGTGTTTTGTAAGTATCATTGAGTTATAAATAAAATAGGGAAAATGAAAATACGAATGAAAATCAATATTTATATCTGAAAATAAATTTTTATATGTTGGAATAAGATATTTGTATCCAAACTTTGTGTTTCGAGCAAGTATAAACTTAAAATGTAATTTTTTGTATATAAATTTGTAAATTATACAATTTGTTGGTAAAATATAAACTTTGTGTTAATTATTTAAACTTTGTGTTTAATAGAAGGTTTAATAATGTTTTGAATATGTTGCATAAATTTTTTGTAGTGCCAAACAATGTATTGTGACGTAAAAGTGGTGAAAACTAATGTTTAACTTGTGTAAAATGGTGTTACGTAGCCTAATTTTGATTATTTTGTAAACCTAGGCCTAAGTGAATCTAAAGCTAGCTAAAGTCTATTATCTTTATCTTGTAAGATGGATCTAGAGGGAGAGATATCAAAGTACGTACTTTAATTTTATTTTTTTCTCCGAAATGAAGAAGCGATAAAGAAAGAAAATCTCTATCTTCCTCCTCCTCAAAATCTCGAAATTAAATCCAATTTAAAATGAAGAAAATTAAGAGAAAGATTTCCAATTGTCATGCTACATGTAATCTAATTCCAACAACAAATTCATGTATTTTCTCCCTGAAAATTTAAGAGGAAGATTATGGTAACTGTTGAAGCTTGCATGTCTTCTCTTTTTCTTTCAGCTTGGCATTTGGTGCCGTAAGTCTCAATCATGCAACTATCTAAGTCCAAATTGAAGCGAAATCCAGCCAAAGTAAGTTTACACAAATCACACACTCTAGCTTAAATATTTATTTGGATATACTTTGGGTTTGACTGGAATAAACATTGAAATTTGATTACTGTAACCGTGAGTAATTTCAACAAGGTTTTCTATGCATAATATTGCCTAGATGTAATTTTGCAGCATGATATCTCTTTCACCTTTGATCTGAATCATGTAATTATTATTTCAATATAGTATTCGAAATTCAGTCCTTGTGCATGTCGAAATTGAACTAAATTCGATCACTGTCGAGTAGAAAAATCATGGCTTGAAGTTGAACATGGGGTTATTTCATTTGTTAAAGAAATCACTCTTCTTGTGTCTACACAACCAGGGATTATGTCGTCACATTGTCAAACACCCATGGTGTGTTTTGACATAGGTGTTCTGTAACGTCCTGGATTTTTAACTAACTTTATTAAACAATAAATTATTGACAATATCATTGATTAATTAAATTAAATAGAATTCGATTAAATACTTGAAGAAATTTACATTAATCTTTTATTTAAAATTCTATGTATATATATATATATATAGATATATTAATTTGTTGCAAAAACCTTTTACCTATGTATAAATGTAAAAGTAAGTTGTGTTTTATCTTTTGTTTTACATTTTTAATTGGATTTTTAACTTATGTAAAAATAAATAACTTAAGTAAAATGTTTGATTACTTCATATATAAGAAACAAAAGGACATATGAAGATATAAACCTGTCGTATTTAACACCATAAATTATTGAATGAAATCTTTTGATGTGTATACAAATGTATTGTTTAAATCAATGAAGTAACTAGACAATATAGCTAAGGAAACTTGAAAACTAAGTATGCCTTTAAAATATCAATTTTGCATGTGGTGTGGTACAATATGTACTTCATTTTAGCCTAACTATATATTAATATCTATACACTAAGATCTCTAGAAAAACAATCAAAACAGCTAGCATCTAGCAAGATAGAAATGGTGACAACCTATGCATTTCAAATCAAATATGCATATCTAGTTTGCTTAAGAACAAAGCATCACTTTCTAAACTATTGGATGAAATTGACAAGTACAATTTATATGTACCTTAAGTTGCTTGCCATAGCTTCTCTTACATGAAGCATGTTTGCATAGCTAAACTATAGGCAAATTCTTGCACAGCTAAACTATACTCCATTTCTTTTCAATCAACTACATAGCTAGAATACTTGGCATTTAGGAGCTAAGAGAACTAATTTCAAATGCAAATATCTCCACTGTATATATGTATTCCCTCATCCTATGTCGTAGTGACGTACGGATAACAATATTACATTCCGCATATATCTATCATTACTACGTAAACGTACTGACTTCCACCTTTGTTCGAATCAGAATCCATATCGAAGTAATGCCTTCAAGTCTACGATAGACCACCCAGAGCCAATATACATGTATCTAAACTGTCCACCATACGTAACTTCATTTGTAGATCGATGCCTCAATCGCACATCCCCTAATGTGCACCGAGTTCCATTCCAAGACGATACAAGAAACTCGGAACTCGGTTGAGTGCTTTTCCATATCTGTACAGGCCCGTCTTTAAAGAGCCTCTACAGATATACCTAGGGTATGTTTTCATGGCGGCTATGGCCCCACCATGGCCCCTCCCTCAAGTAGTAATGACAACTAGAGCTAAGCGACTTCCACTACACAAACAATCTAAACATCCATATGGCATCTCCACTCAACCCCTTACCCCGATAGTAAAGGGTGAAATGGTATCTTGGGTTTAGCTCGACTCTTTCTGCATCCCAATGGTTGCCGATGATGGGTGTCCGACGATCTACTATCCTTGTTGGCCCTGACCCTCTGCCTCCTCGTGAGGCAACCACCATACCACCCTTGTGTCATCTCGTCACAGCATTCTGACTACATAGCTACATCTGCAATCAAGGCCCACTCACTTAGTAGTTACGCGCAGACCCAACCTCTACGGACAGAGCCTAAGACATCTGCCACCGCACAGAGGACTACTATGAGCACCTTACGTAGCTTGGGAAGCCGCGTGCTTCCCCTTCCAGTCCTTCGGAGCTGTTAGAACAATCAGACGAACGCGCGCTCTTCCTCGTGCCTTATAACGCCAAGATGATCTTCCCCGTTGGGTTATTCACCCTCAAACGTGCGGACTGGTTCAAGCGCCTCACTTTAATATGTTATTAGACCCTATGTCTAAACATTCTTTTACGCGCTTGTCTCACCTCATCAGGTTTCCAGTTAACTATGTTATTCCAATTCATATTGAATTCTTGTTCAAATTACCATGTTTCTCTTGCTTATTAACTTCAGTCATACAACTTAATCCATTCAAGTTTATTAATAAGCCCACAACATGTTATTCTCAAGATTGAGGCCCAAGGTCTGTAATCCACAATCTCTTTTATATTTTCTTGTTGGTTTCATCATCAAAATAGCATGTTTTACTTAATATGTAACTGAGTATGTCCAATTCACATGTTTTCTTACTAACATGTCACTTACCATTTGTGATTAAATATAACTTATTTTATTTCATAAGTTTTCCTCATTCTTTCTCATTTAATCATAATTCCATTTTACATTGTCAACACTACTTATCGTTGTTTACTTATTAACTTAGTTCTATTAACTAAGGCCCATTAATAACTTTCTCTACTCGTTTAATATAACCTTTGTTATAATTTCCCCTTGTCCCTAGGACTAACCTAAACATTCTTATCAACAGGTTTCTGTAACACCCTGCATTTTTAATATAATTAAAATACGTAAAAAAATATGTGTATATGCATAGATAGGTAAATAATGGTGATGTACAATGAGAATTAATTAATACATGGAAGAGAAGGAAAAATTAATTTGATAAAAGTGTACGTAATAGATAAGATAATAAAATAAGGATACTTAATTTTAATATAAGGAATTAAGTGAAATGGACATCACAGTTGTGTTCGTCTCAAAATTCTGCTCGGAATAGAGTCCAAGTTTTTGAAAATCAGACTTTGCATGAAAGAGTTATGGCCTGCGAAAGATTCAACAAAAATTCGGAATTTACATTGGAAAATACCCAGGCAGGTCGACCTACCAAGGGAGGTCGACTTGGGGGTCGACCTACCCAGGGAGGTCGACCTAGGGGTCGACCGTAGCGTCGACCTCCCCCAGATTTCTCCAGATCTAAGCAATGACGATTTTTGATGTGCTGGACGGACCGGATGGCTTCTACGGAGATCTAATGGCTCTAAAACACTCTCTACACCTATAAAATAGTACCTAGACCTAACCTAATTAATAAACAAGTCCTTCTGACGCCTCCATGCCGCCAAACTTCAACCAAACATGGCCGCTGCCCCAGAACCCTAAACTAAATTGCATGTTCTTCAACAACTTGGGAGTTTAATCAAGTCAAGAAGCAAAATTCTTCCTCAACGATTCAAGCTCTTCACCAACAATCAAATAAGAAGATTAAATCAGCGCTCTACATCAACGACAAATCGTTTATTTTCCCTAATCCAGTCAAGGTGAGTGGAATTGTAATAAATTTGTTGTATAGTAGTATTATTGTTATTATCGTTCATCATTCCCCAATTATTAATTTAGTTCAAGATTCATGTTATAATAGTTGTTCCTTTTATCCTCCTTCTCCTTTTTGTGTTTGGATCTAAGTTATCTCGAACCTAGACGAAAATTTTATTATGCATACGTGCGGTAGGAATATGGAAATGTTGGGCATAATCTATTTTATGCAATCGAGAAATATAATCTGTAATTTGGGACAGGGGCATAACAATTATTATTGCAAATATTGGGCATAATTTATTTTATTCAATCGAGGAATATAATCTGTAATTTGGGACAGGGGCATAACAATTATTATTGCAAATATTGGGGAAAATTGGCAAATTATACACAGGGATTATTTAATGAAGTAAAGTTTGAATTGATAATTTTAGGGCACAATTCATAATGAATCTTTGGGTATGGTTTGGGAACATAAATCTATGGTGAATAGCGCATAATTATGAATTCTGACTTATGATGTTAACAGGAAATTGTGTAAATTTAATTTGAATTAGTGAATATGGAATGTAAATGGAAAATTGGAATGATAGGTATAGCCTATTAACGGGATTATGAACATGAACATGCATGCAAATTTATAATTGGCCTATGACACCTAGAATAGACATGAATTGTAATTAAGTTGAATTTGGAAAACATGACATGAATTTGGGGTTTGGGTGAAAGACAATTGTTGATGTACGCCTATGACATGAGGTTAGGCGCATTTGTGGTGTATGACTGCCCGGAACCGTACAACAAATCCAGCAACCAAAAGGGGACGTCTAATGTGAGAGGTCAACGGCAAGAACTAGAGGCGTAACGGTTTACGACACGAGCTTAGGCACGTTTGTGGTGTAAGACTTCCCGGAACCGCCTGGCAAATCCAGCAGGCACAAACGAACTTCTAATGTGAGAGGTCATACATCGTTACGACATAATAAATTAAGAAATACTTACCACAATAAGACATGCGGGTGACATGGGTATAGTTAGAGGGTTAAATGGGACATGGGTGACATGTGAAACAAAAATTTAGATATGCTTAACCAAATGGGACCAGTAAAAGTATCATAAATTAGTTGAATTGGGTAAAGTTTAAGTAACTGGTTAAGTAAATGGAAGGGTTAAGTCAAATTTAAAATTAATGACAAGAAATGGGGAATGATAAATAACCTATTATGAATAAACTTGAATAAGGCTAGAAAGGATAATAGGTGGAAATTATAACTTATGGGACAAGATAAGTTATGGGAAACGATAAGGAAGATGATATAACACTTAACCAATTTGACATGATATATTGGTAGGTTAAGTCAACATGAACTGATAGATAACACTTAATCAATTTGACATGACTCGTGGGTTGAATTAAAAACGTGACTGGGGTTTAAGTCAACTTGGAGACATGGGCAAACTTAACCAATATAATAGTATCAAAGCAAGGAAAAGTGGGGAATAATAAGATTAAATAATAGATAAGCTTTTCCTAGGGATAACAAATGAATATGACTTAAGATGTAGTACAAGACTCGAAAGGTGGATGACTTATACCATGAAATAAGTTAATCTAAGCTGAAAATGTGAGAAAACACCCGTATGCTATCATTTGATAAAGAGAACTTAAGTCATGCTTGAATTCATTTGTAAACCCTAGTTAAAAGGAACTAAGTAACAAACCTTAGTTAAAGAAAACAAAGTAACATAAACTAAGTATCAAACCTTGGTTAAGAGAACCAAGTAATAAACCATAGTTAAGAGAACTAAGTAAATAACGAGAAAGAGAACTAAGTAGTAAACCTTAGTTAAGAGAACTATGTTGTAAACCTTAGTTAAGAAAACGAACGATTGAGTGAACTAAGTAGTGAACCTTAGTTCAGAGGACTAAGTAGTAAACCTTATTTAAGAAAGCTAACGATTCAGGAAACTAAGTAGTAAACCTTAGTTAAGAGAACTAAGTAGTAAACCTTAGTCAAGAAAGCCAAGTAGAACACGAGGAGGAGCGAACGTCCATATGATAATGAACAAGGCTCCAACGAATGGGGTTACGAAGCACGCGGCTTCGAGGGAACGTGAGGGTACTCTTGGTATCCCTCTGTGAGGTTGCAGATGATCCTCCTGGGCTCACAAAGGTTAAGGTCTGCGTTAGAAGAGCCAAGGGTATGCCTTGGTTGCAATATAAGCAAGCTAAAGACTAGGATAGACCAGCGTGAGGCGGAGATATCTTTTTTAGCCCTGTGATAGCACGTCGTCGTCTACCTGCCATCTTGAGTCAATCGAGTATGTAAAGCGGAAAGGCGGGGAACTCCAATAGACCATATACTTGCTATCTAGTTATGGGTGACGTTTGGCCAATATGTTTATGGGGCATAGGGGGCCTGCTAGTACTTCTCATTCTTGATTTTCTTGGGTTCCTTTTCATTACTTGAGGGAGGGGTCAAGTGGGACCATAGCCACACACTGATAAAAATAGACCTTCGCATCTGCATCGGCAGATAACTTAAAGCCCCCAACCGATTTCCATGTTTCTTGATTAGCCCTTCCGTAGGACTCGGGCTGCACATACAGAGGACATGTGCAACTAGACACCGATAACTATTCATGACTCGTACGTGGAGAAAGTCCAGGAACATATATCGCTCTGGGTAGTGTGTCATGGACTAGGGGGCATCGTTCGACAGGTATCATAATCCCTAGTTGGACCTAGGTCGCGTAAACCCTGAATCCGAGAAGCGTTCAATAGGTAGTATAAACCGTAGTGGTCATGGGTAGCGTAACCCTGGTTGGATCTAGGAAGCGCTCGATAGTAAACCTTAGATTAGATCTAGATGATACCCGGAATCTAGCAAGATCGAGAGTGGCAGTTCAGACGATTTCGAGAATGGTGGCACTACACTAAAGTAGTATTGATTTACATGATGAAGCCAGCACGACATACGGCAAGGGACTGTATACATACATGGAAAGGATGTGACGAGTTGGGGGTATCTACATATATGTTGTATTAGTTTAACCTACTAGTGGGACATGAGTATAGCTTAAAGAGCTAACATTGTTAACAACCTAATAACCAAGAAAATGTTACTGAACGGTATATGTAGGATTATACAGAAGTTAATTCTATTTCCACTCACACAGAACATATGTTCTGACCCCTTCCTCATTACATACTTCCAAGTTAGGTTCATTACAGAGATGGTATAGCTTTGGATACTGGTTTAGCAGTATTGTTAATAAGGTAAAGCAATATTTGAATATTATACTTTTTTTCCTTCCACTGTGTGATGCTTTACGAGTTCTGACATGTTTCTTTATCTCTGTCTTTTTCCGCAGGATACCAGAGCATCCAACTCGGGGTTTGATAGATTGGATTTTAAAAAAAATCGGTCTGTCGGAATCCAGGTTGTCACATCTGGTAACAGAGCTTCGGTTTAGTGATCTTAGGGAGATAATGAGTGAATATATTTGTATTTTCTAAAATATAAATATAATATATATATATATAAACGTAAATCCATATAGTAGCCCACTAGACATAAAAGAGTTGGGATATCTAGTTTGTAAACTCAAGGAATGAACATAGGAATTTGGAAACCATTAGGTGGTTGGGAAAGTGTACAACATGAGTTGAAGCTAGAGAAAGAAAATATCCCATAGGATGGAAACTGAAATATTAGTATTTCAGAGTAGTGGGTTTAGAAGTGTAACCTTAGAAACTAGAAAAGGTTGAAAAATGAAAAAATGGATTAGGAATCTATATAGTCGAGAGAATTGAATTGGTGAAAGTGCCTAGGAAAAGCCTAGTTAGTTGACGACCCGCTTTGAGTCTAACCCAATAATAAACTTTAGAAATTTTTGTTGGGTGAACAAAATAAGCGGTAGAGTGTAGGAATAGAATAGAAGGCTGCACCTTATAGCGAGTAGTCAAATTAACAATTGTAAATAGGAAAAATGTAACCTCGATAGTTTTCCTTGTCTACTCCAGTTTTGTGATTTGAAGAAAATGTTTCGCATTTTATTTTGTGACATGTTTTTTTTCGGGTTTGGCAAAAGCATGTTTTTGAAAAGAATAAAAGTTTTACCACTTTTAGTTTTTGGAAGGAGAAGGTAATAAAAAGAAAGAAGGCCAAACCATGTTTTTAAAATGGAGTAGTTAAGGATTAAGGTCTAGAAAGGAGGATTTAAAGTTAAAGCTATTAGAACAAACTGGGGATTGGTTGAGTTGAGTATTTCTCTGAGTGCTAATCTGATGTTGATTTCGGTCTTCGGGGTTGATACTTAGGGAATTATTTTCATGCCAATTTGCAGTCAGTGATTAGATAATATTGAACTAATGGAAAATTTCCCGTAGAAGGCATAAGCATTGTGAAACCTAGGTTTGTTGCTTGAGAAAAAGTAAAAGGATTGTTGCTTGAAAGAGAAGTATAGGCTAGTAATACACAGCATGGACTAGTGGTGACTACTAGGTAGTGAAGGGCAAGCAAGTGTACAGATCCTATTGTGTGGACTCGTGACATAAGTCCTAAGATTCTTTGCCCGTAGTAGTAGCGGTGTAGGACGTTGTTTGAGTTGAAAACGAAAAGGATTATTTGAAAATAATAAACTTTAGTAATTTGATTAAGTCAAATAAGCTAAGAAAGAAACTAGCCTAACTAAAAAGAAAACAACTGAATCAATCAAGCAGCAAAACAAGACGGGAAAAGAAAATGGAAATCTTAAGCAAAAGATGAATAAATATGAAATTTTTCAAAGATAAGTGGAAAAAGAGAAGAAATTTTCTTATGTGATTATGCTTGGATAGGAAAATAGGAAATCTACATAGAATAGTCATATAAAAATCCAAGTACGATTAGAAAAGAAAAATGTAGGATGTGAATTTTTCTGTTTTATACCTTTACGTAACCTAAGAAATTGAATTTGGAAAATTAGATTTTTCTAAATTTTGAATTTAATGATGGATGGTAGAGTTTTGGATGCGACAATTGGGTGAACTATGCTCTTATTCTATAAGAGTATGGGAAAACTTGGATGAAAAATATTTTGATTTTTCAAGAATATTGCATTCATATAGAACTGCATGTATATTTAGGATGTGAGCATCTTGTTATGTAAGAGTTTTTTTTAATTTGCAGACATATAAGTGGATCCAAATTAGGCATACATACTTTACTATGACATATCTCACTTTGCACATGTGCACAATGTTTGCAACAATTGGATGCATACTTGATGGATCGATATTGCGAGGGGTTATCTATTTTACTCTTATCGAATTTCGTGGACGAAATTCTTTAAGGGTGGGAGAATGTAACACCCCGCATTTTTAATATAATTGAAAATATGTAAAAAAAAAAGTATGTGTATATGCATAGATAGGTAAATAATGGTGATGTACAATGAGAATTAATTAATACATGGTACAGAAGGAAAAATTAATTCGATAACAGCGTAAGTAACAGAGAAGATAATAAAATAAGGATACTTAATTTAAATATCAGGAACTAAGTAAAACAGACATCACCATTGTGTTCGTCTCGAAATTCTTCTGGGAATAGAGTCCAAGTTTTAGAAAATCGGACTCTGTATGAAAGAGTTATGGCTTGCGGAAGATTCAACAAAAATTCAGAATTTACATAGGAAAATACCCAAGTAGGTTGACCTTGGGGTCGATCTACCTAGGGAGGTCGACCTGGGGGTCGACCTACCCAGGGAGGTCGACCTAGGGGTCGACCTTAGTGTCGACCTCCCCCTTGATTTTTCCACATCTGAGCAGTGACGATTTTTGATGTGTTGGACGGACCGAATGGCTTCTAGGGCGATCTAATGGCTCTAAAACACTCTCTACACCTATAAAATAGTGCCTAGAACTAACCTAATTCATAAACAATTCCTTTTGATGCCTCCATGCCGCCAAACTTCAACCAAACATGGCCTGCGCCACAAAACCCTAAACTAAATTGCAAGTTCTTCACCAACTTTGGAGTTTAATCAAATCAAGAAGCAAAATTCTCCATCAACGATTCAAGCTCTTCACCAAAAATCGAATAAGAAGATTAAATCAGCGTTCTACATAAACGAAAAATCGTTAATTTTCCCCAATCCTGTCAAGGTGAGTGGAATTATAATAAATTTGTTGTATAGTAGTATTATTATCGTTCATCATTCCCCAGTTATTAATTTAATTCAAGATTCATGTTATAATAGTTATTCCTTTTATCCTCCTTCCCCTTTTTATTTTTTGATCTAGGTTATCTCGAACCTAGATGAAAATCTTATTATGCATATGTGTGGTTGGAATATGGAAATGCTGGGCATAATCTATTTTATGCAATCGAGAAATATAATCTGTAATTTGGGGTTTGTGGCATAACAATTGTTGTGGCAAATATTGGGCATAATTTATTTCATGCAATCGAGGAATATAATCTGTAAATTGGGATTGGGGCGTAACAATTATTATTGCAAATATTGGGGAAAATTGGCAAATTGTATATGGGGATTATTTAATGAAGTAAAGTTTGAATTGATACTTTTGGGGCGTAATTCATAATGAATCCTTGGGTATGATTTGGGAACATGAATCTATGGTGAATAGCGCCTAATTATGAATTCTGACTTATGATGTTAACAGGAAATTGTGTAAATTTAATTGGAATTAGTGAATATGGAATGTGATTGGGAAATTGGAATAATAGGTATAGCCTATTAGCGGGATTATGAACATGAACATGCTTGCAAATTTATAATTGGCCTATGACACCTAGAATATACATGAATTGTAATTAAGTTGAATTTGGAACACATGACATGAATTTGGGGTTTGGGTGAAAGACGATTGTTAATGAACGCCTATGACATGAGTTTAGGTGCCTTGTGGTGTAAACTGCTGGAACCGCCCGGCAAATCCATCAACCACAAGCGGACGTCTAATGTGAGAGGTCAACGACAAGAACTAGAGGCGTAACAGTTTATGACACGAGGTTAGGTGCGTTTGTGGTGTAAGACTGCCCGGAACAGCCCGACAAATCCAACAACCACGTACGGACGTCTGATGTGAGAGGTCATACATCGTTACGGCATAATAAATAAATTAAGAAATACTAACCATAATAAGACATGTGGGTGACATGGGTATGGTTAGAGGGTTAAGTGGGACACGGGTGACATGTAAAACAAAAGGTTAGATATGCTTAACCAAATGGGACCGGTAACGGTATCATAAATTAATTGAATTGGGTAAAGTTTAAGTAACTGGTTAAGTAAATGGAAGGGTTAAGTCAAATCTAAAATTAATGACAAGAAATGGGGAGTGATAAATAACCTATTATGAATAAACTCGAAAAAGGAAAGAAAGGATAATAGGTGGAAATTATAACCTTTGGGACAAGATAAGTTATAGGAAACTAAGGAAGATTTGACACGATATATGGGTAGGTTAAGTCAACATGAACTGATAGATAACACTTAACCAATTTGACATGACGCGTGGGTTGAATTGAATATGTGACTGGGGGTTAAGTCAACTTAGACACATGGGAAAACTTAACCTATATAACAGTATCAAAGCAAGGAAAAGTGGGGAATGATAAGATTAAATAATAGATAAGCTTATCCTAGGGATAACAGTTGAATATGACTAAAGATGTAATACAAGACTCGAAAGGTGGGACGACTTATACCAAGAAATAAGTTAATCTAAGGTGGAAATGTGGGAAAACACCTGTATGCTATCATTTGATAAAGAGAACTTAACTCATGCTTGAATTCATTGGTAAACCTTAGTTAAAAGGAACTAAGTAACAAACCTTGGTTAAAGAAAACAAAGTTACAGAAACTAAATATCATACCTTGGTTAAGAGAACCAATTAATAAACCTTAGTTAAGAGAACTAAGTAAATAACGAGAAAGAGAACTAACTAGTAAACCTTAGTTAAGAGAACTAAATTGTAAACCTTAGTTAAGAAAATGAACGATTAAGAGAACCAAGTAGTGAACCTTAGTTAAGAGGACAAAGTAGTAAGCCTTAGTTAAGAAAGCTAACGATTCAGGAAACTAAGTAGTAAACCTTAGTTAAGAGAACTAAGTAGCAAACCTTAATCAAGAAAGCCAAGTAGAACACGAGGAGGAGCGAACGTCCATATGATCATGAAGAAGGCTCCAACGAACTGGGTTACGAAGCACACGGCTTCAAGAGAACGTGAGCTTACTCTTGGTATCCCACTATGAGGTTGCAGATGATCCTCCTGGGCTCACAGAGGTTAAGGTCTGCGTTAGAAGAGCCAAGGCTGTGCCTTGGTTGCAATATAAGCAAGCTAAAGACTAGGATGGACCAGTGTGAGGCGACGATATCTTGTTTAGCCCTGTGATAGCACTTCGTCGTCTACCTACCATCTTGAGTCAATCGAGTACGTAAAGCGGAAAGGCGGAGAACTCCAACAGACAATATACTTGCTATCTAGTTATGGGTGAGGTTTGGCCAATAGGTTTGTGGGGCATAGGGGGCCTGCTAATAGTTCTCATTCTTGATTTTCTTGGGTGCCTTTCATTAGTTGAGGGAGGGGTCAAGTGGGACCATAGCCACACACAGATAAAAACATACCTTAGCATCTTCATCGGTAGTTAACTTAAAGGTCCCGACCAAGTTCCGTGTTGCTTGATTAGCCCTGCCACGGGACTCGGGCTGCACATACAGAGGGCATGTGCAACTAGACACCGATAACTATTCACGAGACGTATGTGTTGAAAGTTTAGGAACATATATCACTGTGGGTAGTGTGGCCTAGACTAGGGGGCATCGTTCGATAGGTCGGATAATCCCTAGTTGGACTTAGGTCGCGTAAACCTTGAATCCAAGAATTGTTCAATAGGTAGCATAAACCCCGGTGGTCCTGGGTAGCGTAAACCCTGGTTGAATCTAGGTAGCGCTCGATAGTAAACCTTAGATTAGATCTAGATGATACACGGAATTTAGCAAGATCGAGAGTGGTAGTCCAAACTATTTCGAGAATGGTGGCACTACACTAAAGTAGTATAGTTTTACATGATGAATCCCGTACGACACACGGCAAGGGACTGTATATATACATGGAAAGGATTTGATGAGTTGAGGGTATCTACATATACGTTGTATTAGGTTAACCTACTAGTGGGACATGAGTATAGCTTAAAGAGCTAACATTGTTAACAGCCTAATAACCAAGAAAATGTAACTGAACGGCATATGTAGGATTATACAAAAGTTTATTCTAAGTCCACTCACACAGAACTTATGTTCTGACGCCCTCCGCATTACATACTTCCAGGATAGGTTCATGATAGAGATGGTATAGCTTTGGATACTGGTTTATCAGTATTGTTAATAAGGTAAAGCAATATTTGAATATTATACTTTATTTCCTTCCGCTGTGAGTTGCTTTACGAGTTCTGACATGTTTCTTTATCTCTATCTTTTTCTGCAGGATACCAGAGCACCGCACTCGGGTTTCGATAGATTGGATTTTTGGAAAAAATTCGGTCTGTCAGAATCCGGGTTGTCAGAGTTTCAGACTTCCAAGCTTACAGATTACGTAATTTATAATTAAGTACAATATATTTTCTGCCTTTTTCTTAACTGGTTTCAGGTTTTCCCCTTAATTTAGAATTAAGTGTCCCTTAACTCAATTCACCAGTTATCCCATTCTCTTACTAACTTATTATAACCTAAATTATAATCCCCACTTGTCCCTAGTACAAGTTTACCTATTATACAACATTTTCATTAAGGTTACTTATTTATAATAGGTGATTATCATTTCTTCAAGTTATGCTTACCCTAAAGGTGTCTTTAAATAAATAACTTTAATATTTCTACCGGTTATGTATACCACTAGGTATCTTTAATTACTTAACATTATCGGGCTAAGTTTGCTGGCCTATATGTAAATATTACCCACCGCATCAGATTTTCTTAGCCCACCCACTGTCCAACCAGTTTTACTAAACGCTAACTTTAGTTCATATTCATACAATCCCTATAGATTACATTAGGTTAAGTAGTCCAATTCATTACCATGTCCATTTATGGTTTATAATGGGTTAGACCTCCCACATTAGGCCTACAACTTGTGGATGCTAGATATGCCTGTCGGGTCAGGGCGAACTTCTTCCACAAGTTGGGCCTAACCTCGTGTCATGGCCCATCTCGTATTTGCGCACTTAGACCTCTAACATTAGGTTCAACATTAGTGGATGCCGGATATGCCGATCGGGTCCGGGAAGACTTCCACCACTAATGCAACCTAACCTCGTGCTAAGGCGCGGTTCATTTTAAGGCATATTTATTTTTCTTAGAATTTTACTGCATTCATTTCTTACATATTATGCCTAACATTTATTGCCTGTTCTTTCCAACACATAATTTATTTTATCGTAAGGTAATATCAACCCAACATGTCTTAATCTTCACAAGTTCTTTTTTTTCTTTTTTCACCAACTAAACAAGTCCAATTTTTCCAATTCAATTCTCACATATTTTCATTAATAACTTAAATTACGACCTCTAGTTATGCGGCAGTTACCCCAAAATCCCCATTCACAAATTTTGTCCCAAAATTAAAGTTTCCAACCATAATACATGTTATGTTCCCAAGATTTCATTACAAATTATGCCTAAATTCCAATATACTTCGCATGCTTCGTACATGTAATTAACTTCTTTTATAACAAAGAGGTAGTTCTCAAATAATGTCTTATTTACCCGAAAATCTCATTTATTCCAGTTTTCGAATCAGCAAAATGAATCTTTATAACAATATTCATGTACATCATAACATGCTAACTGATTGAACATAATTTTTCATTTTAGCGCAATTAACCATCGTATCAATTAACTTTTCCAATACATTCATAATAAATATTCATGGGGAATGATCAAACAATAAACATACTATTATTCATAAGGGATAATTTAAAACCACTCACACAAATCTTTCCAAAATCTTGAATCTGATTAGATCTATTGCTGCATGGTTTCCCTGACTGAATTTAAGACCTAAAAAACCAAGCTTCTATAAATTAAACCGAAAAAGAAAGGGAAAGGAGGAAGAAAAGGGAAGAAGAACTCAAAAATACATCAGATTCAATAATCAACTCTCGTGCAACGTAGATCTAGGCATCTATATTGCAGATCTAAATTCTTTTCTCTCATTTTGAAGCGGAAGAATCCTAGATCTAACTTATATTTTAAGAAAAGGTTTGGAGAGGGAGAGAAAAGAGAAGATCTTTGATTACATCTAGGAAATAGGAGAGTGGTTGCTTGAGGAAGGAGCAGAGTTTCGCCATCTCCTTTAAAATTATGAAAGTGGAAGAAAATCTAACCATCTATTTATAGGTGTGTCAGAGGAACTAGGCCATTTGGATTTAATCTAAACCTTATCTGAACCAACCACCTCACTTATAAAAAAAGAACACTCTATAATAGGCCAGGGTACGTTGCACACACGAGCCATGCGCACGCACAGGTGTGTCGACACCTATTTTTTTTATTGTTTGAAATATATTGCACATAAATCAAAACATTCCTTTTCTTTTCTAGTTTGTTCGCATGAAAGACTTGTTCTAAATTTTATTTATTTGTAGCCAACCCTTGTGCATAAGTTAAGCATTTATATGCGAACAACTATATATATATATATTATTCTTCCTCCAATCAATTTAATGATCTACTTCTCTTTTTAACCACTGAATGCTCTTATTAAAAAGAAACCAATTTAGCCCTTTTCACACTACATTAATGCATTCTTCCTTACATTTATATTCATGTGTCATTATATTATTTATACAATTTGAATTGTATGCTCATTAATTCATTTAATGCCTCTTTTTTCTTACTTTTCAAATTAGTACATTATATTATACCATTTTTAACGCATTACATAGTAACCTCTTTCCTTCATGCATTAATTTATTTGCTTGCATCTTATTTAACTTTTCCTTTTTTATCTTGCATTAATATTCTTATTTGTCATATACATCTTCTCTACTACAATTAGTTTCATTAGCATATTAATTTCTCTCTCTTGCATGCATTTATTGATTTTATTGCACAATGTTCCTCGTTTTAAACATTACTCCGTGCATTTACACATCAATTCTTTCTTTACCGCTTGCATATTAAGTTATGCACTCTTTTCTCTTTTATTTTTATTTTTTTCATGCATATATATGTTTTAATTATTGTATGCACAAACAATACAACGTTCCATTTATTAATTTCTTCTTAATTATGCATATATTCATATGCAGGTAATTAATTGCACGCGTATTATTAATTTCAACATTAATATATATGCACTTTTACTTATACATTAATTACAAATATTGCAGAGTGTTACATTCTCCCACCCTTAAGGAATTTCGTCTCTGAAATTCGATGAGAGTAAAATAGATAATCTCTCGCATAATATTCATCTATCATGTGTGCATCCAATTTTTGCGAGCATTGTGTGCATGTGCAAAGTGAAATACAACATAGTAATGCATGTATGCCTAATTTGGTACCACCTATATCTATGCAAACTTTTTCAAAAACTTTTTCAAAACATGAAGCTCACATCCTAAATAAACTTGCAAATCTATATGAATATAATATTTTTGAAAAATTAAAACATTTTTCACCCAAAGTTTCCCACGGTCTTACAGAGTAAGAGCATAGTTCGTCCAATTGTTGTATCCATAATCCAACCAACCAACTTTATTTTTCAAATTTTAGAAAAATCTAATTTTCTAAATTCGATTTCTTACGTTACAAAAAGGTGGAAACGGAAAACTTCGCATCCTCCATTTTTCTTTTCAAACTTTTTTCTAACCGTACTTGGTTTTCATGTAACTATTTATAAAGATTTCCTATTCTTCTATCCAAGAACAGTCCACATAAGATTTTTTTTTTACTGATTTTCTCTTCATCTTATCTTGGAAATTTTTCATTCATATTCATCTTTTCTCAACCAGTTTTATGACTTGTTCTTACCTATAAGGTCGGTTCAATATCTTACTACAAGGTGACAACATCCACTCTATTCAATTTTTCCATAACTTATTTTGTCCACCCAAAAAATTATCATAAACTAATTTATCAAAAAGGGTTGTCATAAGAATAGAGATTTAAAATCTTTCTTTATTAATGATTCTTGTATGGAATATAACAAGAAAACTAGTGAGCTATACATGCTCTATAGTATGCACCTTCTATTGAGAGAATTTTATCTTAGTCAAAAATTTTCGCAAGAAATCACTATTTGCTAATATACCCCATTTTTCTCTAAAATCCAATACGTATACTTTACGTATTTAAAACTATAACTTTTAAGATTAAAACTTGAAAATGCCATATACCATTTTCCACAAATTTTTATAATCTCAAGTTCTTAAAAGTTAATAATGGTGTTAGACACAAAGCGGGCTTCCAATTTTCTTCTAATCTTTCCTAGACACTCCCCAATATCAATTCACTCAATTATATATATTCCAAATCCATTTTTCTCTTTTCAACCATTTCCAATTTATAAGGTTTTCATTCCCACTAACCCAAAATACTAATCATTTGGGATTAACTTTCCTTCCATACAAAGTATATAGTACACTCTCTACCCAATTTACCTAAGGGTCGCAAATTTCCATATTCATTCCTTTAGTGTATAAAACAACATCCCATTTCTTACCACATTATACTCTTTATATTTGGTGGGTTCCTCTATGGAACTACGTATATGTATAATATATTTATATTTTTAAAAATTTAAATACGTTCACTCACTATTTATATAGGAATCCTAAACCTAAGCTCTGATACCAGATGTGACAACCCAAATTTCGACAGACCGATTTTTTTTCAAAAACCCAATACATCGAAACCCTGGTTGGTTTGCTCTGGTATCTTACAGAAAAGACAGAGACATAAAACGTGTTATAGTTCTGAAAACATCTACAAATGGAAGGAACAAAAAATAATGTAATCAAAATATAGCTTTACTTTAATATCAATACTGCTAAACCCGTATCCAAAGCTATACAATCTCTATCATGAACCTAACCTGCGAATGTTATCAGGAGGGGAGATCAGTACATAAGTTCTGGTGTCTGGACATAAATTAAACTTCTGGATAATCCTACATATATCGTACGATCACATTCTATTATTTATTAGGTTATCTATGTTATTAGCACTCAAGGCCTACACACACACATCGCACCCATCTACTTCCCAGTAGATTAACCTAATATTGTGTATACATAGCTACCCCAAATAAATTACACCACACGGTACCCTACTCGCAAAGTCTCCACCGTATATACGCAGTCCCTCATCCTTTGCCATAGTGACGTATGGATAACATGATTACGTTCCGCATATATCTATCATTACTATGTAAACGTACTGACTACCACCTTTGTTCGAATAAGACTCCATAACGGAGTAATGCCCTCTAGTCTACGATACACCACCCAGAGCCGATAAACATGTATTTAGACTGTCCACCATACGTATCTTCATTTGTAGCTCGATGCCTCAATCACACGTCCCCTAATGTGCACCAAGTTCCATGGCAGGGTGATACAAGAAACACGGAAATCAGTCGGGAGGTTTCCCATTTCTGTATAGGCCCGTCATTAAAGGGCCTCTATAGATATACCTAGTGTCTGTTTTCATGGTGGCTATGGCCCTACCTCGGCCCCTCCCTCAACTAGAAATGACTACCAGAGCGAAGAAACTGCCGCTACACAAAACATCTAAACATCCATGTGGCGTTACCCCTAAAACTCTTACCCAATTAGTGAAGGGTGAAAAGGTATCTTGGGTTTTGCTCGAGTCTTTCTGCATCCTACTGGCCGCGGATGACGGGTGTCTGACGGTCTACTATCCTTGTTGGTCCTGACCTTCTGCCTTGTCGTGAGGCAACTGCCGAACCACCCTTTTGTCACCTCGTCACAGCATTCTTGCTGCATAGCTACATCTGCAGTCAAGGCCAACCCACCTAGTAGTTACGCGCAGACCCAACCTCTGCGGACACAGCCTTAGACATCTGCCGCCTCATAGAGGACTACTAGGAGCACCTTACGTACCTCAAGAAGCCTTGTGCGTCCCCTTTCAGTCTGTCAGAGCCGTCAGAACAATTAGATGAATGTGCACTCTTCTTCATGCCTTATAACACCACGATGATCTACCCCGTTGGGTTATTCACCCTCAAACGTGCGGACTGGTTCAAGCGCCTCACTTTAATATGTTATTAGACCCTGTGTCTAAACATTCTTTTATGCGCTTGTTGTTGGATCTAGATTAAGCCTAGAGGGGGTGAATAGGGTTTATCACAGTTTTTTAACTGAATTAAAATTCTAACGAGATATATAATAATAAACAGATCACAGAATATAGAAGAAATAGAAATGCAATAAATAAATCACACACAGATATACCGAGCTTCGGCAAAACCCTGACTACTGCTGCATTTCTAAGGTTTCTAGTAGGTGATAGAATAGTTCCCGCGTACAATACCATGTACACTCGCAAACCCTGCTCCTATTCTAACCTTATGCTCAAAACCGTAGACTGACCGATATCCCCACAATCAGATTTCTCCTAGTTACAACCCTGTAACCAGTAACTCAGATTTTACAGACTCTAAAACTGACAGTCAACACTCTGATTGATATCCTAGACTTTACAGATCTAGACACCGTTTCAGTTTGGTTACAAAAGAAATTTAAAACAAAACAATAAAAGCAAAAACAAATTAAACTTGAAAAACCTTAGGATTTAAAGAAAGGGGTCATCCCCTTTAACACAATTTATCGGCCTATTTGCAAAGTGTTGCACCCGTGTTCATTTGGTTAGCCCGATCCCTCCTTTCACTCTTTTGCTCTAGAAAATAAAACTAGCGACAGGGCGATTTGAAAACTTGGTTTTTCTGATTTCCTCTGGATCGAAATCGATTGCTTGATGGATTGATTGTCGTGGTTCTTAGATTCTTTCCACTTGATGATGTCGATCGATTCCTTGTTTCACTAATTTGGGATTGCGATCGAATTCTGCTGAAACTTTTGAGTTGCTCCTGAATTTATTTAATTCTTGCTTTGAAAATGGTTGAATTGATTTTTGTGGGTTTCGATCTATATGCCTGTGATATAAACGCGTGTATAAATAGGGTAAATGAAAAACCCTAGTATCTGATTTCATCGCATGATCTTAATCTGATTGCATGCTTCCTTTTGATTTTCTCTACTTTGATTGAGTTGGTATCGGCCTTGATTGTTTTGACACATGTGTGAAATCGAACTGATGAACCTGGGTATGATTTTATAAACAATTCTGAACTTTGGCAAAACATAATTTCGATTTCCATAATTACTTTCCATCTTTTGCTGTAAACACCAATCTGTTTCTTCTTGCCCAAAATTTGCTTGCCAAATTAAAAACAAACTGATTTTTCCCTTTGTTGATTTGCACGACTTAAAAACCCTTGCCAAAAATGAATTGTCTGACATTTGAAAATGGTAAAACTCTTGCCAAAACAAAATGCATTGTGATTTCTTGAATCAGTTTAATACTTGCCAAATAAAGTCAGACCAGTACTGCAAGTTCTCATGTAGATTTTATTTCTTGCCAAAGAAAATTCTTGATTGAATTTGCATAATACTTTCTGACTTGAATATGAAACAATTGGTTGATGTTTTATGGAAAACGTATGAGTAATTGTTGCCCATAATCAATTTTCCAATTCTGCAAACTTACTCCTTGCCATAAAATCAAACCTGAGATTTTTGCCTATAAATAATACTGATCATTTTTGTGTATAGTTGAAATAAGGCATCGCATTTACACTTGTTCATGCATATTCTAGTTTACCAGAATTTGAGCAGACACAATCTTTGGCCTGATTTGTACTCTGCCTTGTTAGTTGCCCGGTAATCTTCTCTATGCTCATTAGCTTGTGCAACCATCTTTTCTTTGATCTAACTGTTTGTACATGTACGTTTCCCTGTTTTGAATATGCCTGCACTTGAAACTTCTCGCGAATGCTTGCCACATGTACTTCCTTGAATGTGAGAACATACTTTCTCTAGCAATATGTACAAGTTCGAGCTGCCTTCATGTATATTGATAGCTTACGTATAAACAAAATTACACATGATGATCGACTATATAAAAAAAACTGAACTTGACCATGTGAGTTGCTTCACTATTTCATGCTGTGTTCTTTAAATGTTTCTCTGAATTTTGCTGTTCTACTGTTGATTACACTTGTCCATTGAAGCTACTTGTATATGAACATGTGTTCTTTGAACTTGTCGAGGCACTTCATGTCATGTATACACTGCCTATACTCTCGCTTGCATTTTCTTGTTTTGACATGTTTTGAAGCATGTTGACCATTGTTGTTTCTTGAAAACACTTGGTCAACTTGTTGCATCTGGACTTTGCACTGACTCGACCATGTGTTGATATCAAACTTGCACTTGTATGTCAACCTGTTTTGACATCCCTCTTTGCTGGTGTCATGCTTTATTCTTCACACTGCTTGCATGTGTACTTACTTGCTCGACCATTCTATGTTGTGTTGACATGCTTGCTTGACTCATGAGTTTGCTGTTGACTTTTCATTTAATGTTAGCTGAGTATACACTGAGTTGAGCTGGTTATTATGGCTGCTCCTTAGTTGCTCGCTACATTATGATTGGCGAGGCAGTGCACACATGTATACACGTGTGTATATGCAGCCAACAGACGAATTTTCCTGTCCCTGTACTATATACAGTCTAGATACAGTCGGATTAACAAATCAGATCAAGTCAGAAAATTGATGAGAAACACACCAGAAAACTGAGGAAAATAAAATTTATATTCACATGTATTCGGTATTATTTTTATTGTAGTGTACCATGTGTGTGTTCATTTGTATGACAGGTATGAAGACAGGACTGACTGGGCTATCTTGTAAGCTGTGAAGACAGAAGACAGAAGGCAAAAAACAAGAACAGTGTGTGTAACAGTGAAAGTGTCTGTATATTGAGTCTGTGAATGTATAAGTGAAAAAGTACTGATTGTTGAGTGATATAGTGAGGAGCTAATGTATATGAAAAAGTGATTGTACTGATTATTTGTAATAAACAAAATCTGTTTGAATTAAAATAGTATTTCATAGTTGTCAAACAGACTTGTCTATTCTATTCTGTCATTTATAAGTACAAATATGTGAAGTGATTAAATAGTGGAGTTAAAATAGATGTACTGTTTGAATGTTAGAAAAATAATATTTATATTTTAAATAAAATACAGTAAATAATTGAATTTCTGTACAGATGCATTTTATTTAAATATAAATATTACATTCTTGTCTGTGATGTAAATATAGAAAATTATGGTAACAAACACATTAATAAAATATATTTGGTTGTTATCATCAAACAAAAATCATATAATTGTGTATACAACACCGTTATACACAACAATCTCCCCTTTTTGATGATGACAAACAAATAAAAGATTTTGAATCCAACAAATGTGGTTTACAGTGAAAAATGTACTGCCCCTATTTATTAGCTCCCCCTCCAACAGAAAACTCCCCCTATAACTGTGCATTATTGAATTGAACTGAATGATAATGAATTTTCAAAAGTAAAAATATTTATAAAATATTCACTCATTAATCAAAATCTAATCCATTCTCCCCATTTTGTAATCATCAAAAGGATACAGATTTTAAAATATAGATGAAAATTGACTAAAAATATAATTTCAGCTTAAGAGGAAGAATGGTCATCATAAATTTCAATCAATCAAACAAAAATCATAATATACTAAGAACAGGTGGCATATTTCACATTGTAGAGAATGACGGATATATGATGAATTTTAAATAAAATGGAGAGAGTTTTTAAAACAATTCATTTCCAATTATTTTCAAAGGATTTTTATAAAATTAAAGCACAATAACAGCGATGGATTAGGACTATAATTAATAATTCAATTTAAGTGACAAGATCGAATAATCTCAAATTCCAATATCTATCAATCAACAAATCATAATACGTCATAATATTTCAACACATTTCACAGATTAGAAAGATGGATTGATAGGCTGGTTTTTATACACTGAGGAGAATTTCAGATTAATTTCTATTTTTAGCACTTTACTTCATTTTTATTTATTTTTTATTTAAGAGCACACTGACCATGCACAACCAGAGCTTGGATTTTTAAATGAGATCAGTCGCAGCTTAAATTATAAGACGTCTCGTAACCATGCATAACCAGAGCTTAGATTTTTAAATGAGTTTAGAGACAGTCTTATATATTAATTATATTTTTATCATTTTCAGCTTTATAAAGGAAAAACTCCTAAATATATAGAACCAAAAAGTGGATGATAGAAATGCGGTAGGTATAGAAATGGTCTGTGAAATAAATTTCTAAATTAATTATATTATGAAATATGCTCGAGTGTACTGGGATTATTGAAAATTTTCAATTATTACTAATTCTGAATAATAATAACATAGCCACAATTCCATCATAAATATTTTCACTGTTTATTCAAGATAATCTTTTAAAAAATATCAAACTCTCCACATTAATATAAAACTATCATGGATGGCGGAAAGATGATAGATGAAGGAGATGATCGTGGAATAATGGCCAATTCAAAGATATTATAATAAATGTTCAACCATCATGAAAATCTAAATAAAATCTCCTCTTGTTGTGAAATATACTGCAGTCACCATTCATCACAATTTCAAAATCTAATAACAATTTTGAGGAATTATAAATACAGTTCAATTTGGATATTGATTTCAATTTCTAAATGAATAATTAATAAATGATTTTAAAATTGAAAATCAATTACAACAGGAAATTAAACAGATTTATACAAAGGAAAAAATGTGTATGTTGTCTATACAAGGTGATAATTCAAAACAGATGGATGAAAAAGCTGATACCAATTGTAGTCTCCTTTATTGAGGAGTTTATTCACAGCCTAGATATGTCAGATTAAAGAAATTTCAAACACAAAGCTCGAACAGACAAGATTAAAAATTTGGCCCAACTATTAGAGCAGCAGTCAGATTAAAGCACGCAGTTATTTGAAAACAGTATTAGAGCAGCACAGCAGAAACATTTCCAAATCAGACTTATTAAGATGTTGATCACACAAGATGATTCATGATCCAATGATTAAAAATACCGTTTATTTAAAATCATTTGATGAATACGAAGATATCAATGAATCGATCACACCAGATTATTAATTTTTTTTATTCTAGATATGTGTGTGATTTAGTAAATCAATAATTTCAAATGATTATAAACAACCAAATATTTAAATTAAATAACCATGAAATAATATAGAGATTTAAGACCATTTTTTTTTCCAAAGAATTTTTCCAAATTATTTCTGACATGCATAAGGAATTTTTCAGAATATTTACATCAAGTTTGGAGACATAAAAATTATTTATTTGAAATCACTGGAATGGATGTTGATCATGAGATACAATGAATCAATCACACAGAATTAATTATTTCAGATCTGAGAGGTGTGTGAGATTCAACATATCAAAAATTTCAAATGATCTCAAACAGACAAAGATCTAAACCAGATGATCATGAATAACAGTGAATATCAAGATATAAGCAATGATTCAAGACCGATCAAAAATAACTAAGCCAATCTGAAAATCAATGAAATTATCACGACTGAGAAATAACAGAGTGATGTAATGAGTATAACATTTTAAGCTTTTCTAAAATAAATTAGAAGAAACCCATAACTGCAGAGGTGTGTGTAATTCCATTAAACTTTCATATTATCAAAAATTTAGAATTCAAACTAATAGTGTTCAAGATATGACACAAATACATCAACACTATTATGAATTCATAAATCATAAGATAAACTTTAAAACAATTGGAGATATATACAAGTTCAAATTCAGGATATGGAAATGATTAACACATGATGATTTTATACAAATAAAGCAAATTTCCAGAAAATCATGAATTCTGCACCTGGAAGTTTAAGAAGTGCAGACTAAGAAGAATATGGCAGTGTCAAACTAAAAAAAGAAGGGGATAGAGGAAGGAAAAAACACAGAACAAAAATATACAAAGGTGAGTTTAGAGATCATACCAGAATCCAATGTAAAGCTGAACCTCTAACTCAACAGACTTGGCTAAGGAACTCTAAATAATTCAAAGATGTGGAATAGCTTGAAATCAAATTTTCTTTTCCAAAGCAGTTCCTCAGCCATTACTGGTACGTAGCAGTTGAGAGGGTTAAGTGGTCTAATAATTCAAAATAGTTCAAGTCACAGTTTTAAGTGGTCTAACAAAGATTGTTTTACCACTCATAGCTGTGTATCGAACTTTCTGTATCGAAACCTGTCTATAAAACAAACCATCTGAATTTATCTTTGTACCCTTGGGAACCCAAATCTGTTTGAATTTAACAAAGCCCATATTATTTTCTTTTGAGATCCAAGATTGTTTAAATGGTTTGTTATAAAACACATACTCATTTCGTTTGTGATTTAAAAACCTTTTGGAATTATCAGAGTTAAAAGTTTCAAAGCAATTCTTTTCAAAGGAGTTTGAAGGATTTTTAAAATCACTTGAATTTCGTTTTTCAAAACCATTTATTCTCCAAAAACCAAGACCATGTTTATTTCCAACAGAAAATTGGTTTTTCAACAACATATTCAAAGATATTTCATTGTTTGAAAATTTAGCCAAAATTGTTTCAAGTTATTGAATTTCAGTTTTAGGATCACCGTTTTCTTTCAATAAGTATGAACAATGATATTTAGTGATCTTACATCTTTCAAAATCAGATTTTAAAACCAAATTCTCATTTTTAAGCAAATTAATTTTAGTTTGGGACTCAACAATCTCAGATTCAAAAAGTTTTTGTTTTTCAAACTCAAATTTCTTAGATTTTTCAATCTCCTTTTCCAGTTCTTTCAAAATCAAATCGGATTTCAATAAATTCTCCTTTTCAGCAATTTCAAATTGGGAATATATACCAGTCTTAAAAATTTCAAATTCCTTTTGTAAAAAATTATTCAAACTTGATAACTCAATCTTGTTTTCTTTTAGGATCAGAATTTCTCTTTTAAACTTTTGAATATTTTTATTGAGATGAACAAGGTTCGTTTTCAATTTCAAACAATTTTTGCGATCTGAATTTGAATTTTTTTTAAAATGGTCAAGCTATGATTCCAAATCATCAATTTTGCTGGTCAACCCAGAATTCTTAGATTTCAGAGATTTGTTTTATGATTGGAGTTTATCAACGGATTTTGTCAAATCAACGCACATATAAACTAAATCTTTGTATGAAAAATTTTCTGTTTCAGCATCTGTTGATTCTCCGTCTGATCCTTCTGAATTTTCGTTTGTAAAATCTGTTAAAAAGTACTCTGAATCTGAGTTGATCTTCTCGGGTTTTGAACTACCGTTGTCAGATCTTCCATACTTCGTATTTAGAGTATCCTAGATTTCCTGTGCAGATAAACAATGGCAGATAAGATTAAACTGCTCTATACTAAGATAATCAAATATAATTTTCATAGCACAGGTATTGAAAGTAATATCTACACTATCAAATCCATTGATAACAACATCCCAATATTTAATATTAATAGATTTTAAGTAAAATTCAATTTTTGATTTCCAGTTTAAAAAATTTGTTCCATTGAAAATAGTTGGGGATGAACTGGACTGACTCTCTATCGACTAGCAACTAGGAATCACCAATACTCTAGAGTTAAAAGAATACCTGCTCTGATACCACTTGTTGGATCTAGATTAGCCCTAGAGGGGTGTGAATAGGGTTTATCACTGTTTTTTAACTGAATTAAAATTCTAACGAGATATTTAATAATAAACAGATCACAGAATATAGCAGAAACAGAAATGCGGAAAATAAATCACACACAGATATACCCAGCTTCGGCAAAACCCTGCCTACTGCTGCGTTTCTAAGGTTTCTACTAGGTGATAGAATAGTAACCGCATATAAGACCATGTACACTCGCAAACCCTGCTCCTATTCTAACCCTATGCTCAAAACCGTAGACTGACCGATATCCCCACAATCAGATTTCTCCTAGTAACAACCCCGTAACCAGTAACTCATATTTTACAGACTCTGAAACTGACAGTCAACACTCTGACTGATATCCTAGACTTTACAGATCTAGACACTGTTTCGGTTCGGTTACAAAAGAAATTTAAAACAAAACAATAAAAGCAAAAACAAATATAACTTGAAAAACCCTAGGATTTAAAGAAAGGGGTCATCCGCTTTAACACAATTGATCGGCCCATTTGCAAAGTGTTGCACCCATGTTCATTTGGTTTGCCCGATCCCTCCTTTCACTCTTTTGCTTTAAAAAATAAAAATGTAGAGAGGGAAATTTGAAAACGAGGGTTTTCTGATTCCCTCTGGATCGAAATCGATTGCTTGATGGATTGATTGTCGTGGTTCTCTGATTCCTTCAACTTGATGATGTCGATCGATTCCTTGATTCACTGATTTGGGATTACAATCGAATTCTGCTGAAACTTGTGAGTTGCTCCTGAATTTATTTAATTCTTGCTTTGAAATTGGTTGAATTGATTTTTGTGGGTTTCGATCTATATGCCTGTGATGTAAATGCGTGTATAAATAGTGTAAATAAAAAATCCTAGTCTCTGATTTCATCGTATGATCTTGATCTGATTGCGTGCTATCCCCTTTTGAATTTCTCGACTTTGATTGAGTTGGTATAGGCCTTGATTGTTTTGGCACATGTGTGAAATCGAACTAATGAACCTGGATATGATTTTATAAACAATCTGAACTTTTGCAAAACATAATTTCGATTTCCATAATTGCTTTCCATCTTTTGCTGTAAACACCAATCTGTTTCTTCTTACCCAAAATTTGCTTGCCAAATATAAAACAAACTGATTTTTCCCTTTGTTGATTTGCACCACTTAAAAACCCTTGCCAAAAATGAATTGTTTGACATTTGAAAATGGTAAAACTCTTGCCAAAACCAAATGCATTTTGATTTCTTGAATCAGTTTAATACTTGCCAAATAAAGTCAGACCAATACTGCAAGTTCTCATGCAGATTTAATTTCTTGCCAAAGAAAATTCTTGATTGAATCTACACAAAACTTTCTGACTTGAATATGAAACATTTGATTGATGTTTTATGGAAAACATATGAGTAATTGTTGCCCATAATCAATTTTCCAATTCTGCAAACTTACTCCTTGCCATAAAAACAAACCTGAGATTTTTTCCTAAAAATAATACTGATCATTGTTGTGTATACTTGAAATAAGGCATTGCATTTACACTTGTTCAAGCATATTCTAGTTTACCAGAATTTGAGCAGACACAATCTTTGGCCTGATTTGTACTCTGCCTTGTTAGTTGCCATGTCATCTTCTCTATGCTCATTAGATTGTGCACCCACCTTTGCTTTGATCTAGCTGTTTGTACATGTATGTTTCCCTGTTATGAATATGCTTGCACTTGAAACTTCTCGCGTATGCTTGCCACATGTACTTCCTTGAATATGAGAGCATACTTGCTCTAGCAATATGTACATGTTTGAGTTGCCTTCATGTATATTGGTAGCTTACGTATACACAAAATTACACATGATTCTCGACTTTACAAAAAAAAACTGAACTGGACCATGTGAGTTGCTTCACTATTTCATGCAGTGTTCTTGAAATGTTTCTCTGAATTTTAGTGTTCTACTGTTCAGTACACTTGTCCATTGAAGCTGATTGTATATGAACATGTGTTCTTTGAACTTGTCGAGGCACTTCACGTCATGTATACACTGCCTATACTCTCACTTGCATTTTCTTGTTTTGACATGTTTTGAAGCTTGTTGACCATTGCTGGTTCCTGAAAACACTTGGTCATTTTGTTGCATATGGACTTTGCACTGACTCGACCATGTGTTGATATCAAACCTGCACTTGTATGTCAAACTGTTTTGACATTCCTCTTTGCTGTTGTCATGCTTTATTCTTCACACTGCCTGCATGTGTACTTACTTGCTCGACCATTCTATGCTGTGTTGACATGCTTGCTTGACTCTTGAGTTTGCTGTTGACTTTTCATTTAATGTTAGTTGAGTATACACTGAGTTGAGTTGGCCATTACGGCTGCTCCTCAGTTTCTCGCTACATTCTGATTGGCGAGGCAGTGCACACGTGTATACACGTGTGTATATGCAGCCAACAGATGAATTTTCCTATCACTGTACTATATACTGTCGAGCCACAGTCGGATTAACAAATCAGATCAAGTAAGAAAAATGATGAGAAACACACCAGAAAACTGAGGCAAATAAAATTTTAAAAATAAAATTTATATTCACATGTATTCAATGTTATTTCTATTGCAGTGTACTGTGTGTGTTCATTTGTATGACAGGTATGAAGACTGGACTGACTTTGAAGACTGGGTTGTCTTGTAAGCTGTGAAGACAGAAAACAAGAACAGTGTTTGTAACAGCGAAAGTGTCTGTATATTGAGTCTGCGAATTTATAAGTGAAAAAGTACTGAGTATTGAGTGATATAGTGAGGAGCTAATGTATATGAAAAAGTGATTGTACTGATTATTTGTAATAAACAAAATCTGTTTGAAATAAAATAGTATTTCATGGTTGTCAAACAGACTTGTCTATTCTATTCTATTTGTTTATAAGTACAAATACGTGAAGTGATTAAATAGTGGAGTTAATAAAGATGTACTGTTTGAATGTTAGAAATATAATATTTATTTTTTAAATAAAATACAGTAAATATTTGAATTTCTGTACAGATGTATTTTATTTAAATATAAATATTACATTCCTGTCTGTGATGTAAATATAGAACATTACAGTAACAAACACATTTATAAAATATATTTTCTTCTTATCATCAAACAAAATCATATAATTGTGTATACAACACCGTTATATACAACACTTGTCTCACCTCATCAGGTTTCAAGTTAACTTGGTTATTCCAATTCATCTTGAATTTTTATTCAAATTACCAAGTTTATCTCGATTATTAATTTCAGTCATACAACTTAATCCATTCAATTTTATTAATAAGCCCACAACATGTTATTCTACAGATTGTGGCCCAAGGTCTGTAATCCACAATCTCTTTTATATTTTCTTCTTGGTTTCATCGTTATAATAAAATGTTTTACTTAATAAGTAATTAAGTATGTCCAATTCGCAAGTTTTCTAACTAACATGTCACTTATCATTTATGAAACTTATTTTATTTCATTAGTTTTCCTCATTCTTTCTCATTTAATCATAATTCCATTTTACGTTGTCAATACAACTTATCGTTGTTTACTTATTAACTTAGTTCTATTATGTAAGGCTCATTAATAAGTTTCTCTACCCGTTTATTATAACCTATGTTATAATTTCCCCTTGTCCCAAGGACAAACCTAAACATTCTTATCAATGGGTTTTAGACTTCCAAGCTTATAGATTACTCACTTTATAATTAAGTACAATATATTTTCCCCTTTTTTATTAACTGTTTTTAGGTTTTCCCCTTAATTTACAATTAAGTGTCCCTTAACTTAGTTCACCAGTTATCCCCTTCTCTTACTAACTTATTATAACCCAAGTTATAATCCCCACTTGTCCCTAGGACAAGATTACCTATTATGCAACATTTTCATTAAAATTATTATTTATAATTGGTGATTATCATTTCTTAAAGTTATGCTTACCCTAAAGGTGACTTTAATTACATAACTTTATTATTTCTACCAGTTATGTATACCACTAGGTATCTTTAATTACGTAACCTTATTGGGCTAAGTTTGCTGGCCTATATGTAAATTTTACACACCCCCTCAGATTTGCTTAACCCACCCATTGTCCAACAAATTTTAATTAACCCTAACTTTAGTTCATATTCATACAATCCCTATGATTTAGATTAGGTTAAGAAGTCCAATTCATTTCCATGTCCATTTATGGTTTATAATGGGCCAGACCTCCCACATTAGGCCTTCAACTTGTGGATGCTGGATATGTTGGTCGGGTCCGGGCAGACTTCTTCCACAAGTTGGGCCGAATCTCATGTAAGAGCCCGTCTCGTATTTGCGCACTTAGACCTCTCACATTAGGTTCAACATTAGTGGCTTCTTGATATGTCGGTCAAGTCCGGGAAGACATCCACCAATAATGCAACTGTAACAATCCGAATTTTAATAACATGTTAAAACCATAAATCAAGGCAGATTTAATTTTTACAGTAAGAATCAAGGGAAACGGATTACGCCATAGCGTTCGTCTCGAAATTTTACATGAAATAGAGTCCGAGTTTTTGTAAATCAGAGTCCGGATGAAGAAGTTATGTCCTATAGAAGATTCAGCAGATTTTAGGCAGCACAGAACCAAGCAGGTCGACCTGGCGATCGACCTGGGGGCCAGGTTGTAATAACCCGGAAAATGTGAACCAATTTATAATTTTTAAATTAGGTTATTACCAAAGAATTTGAATAATTTAAATAGCCTATTTCCATAAAATATAGAATTGGGTATAATATTGTAGTTTGAAATTTTAAATACAAACTTTGTCTGACTATACCGGGTGGAAAGTATAACGGATTTTGACAAAACTGAAAATATTTAAATCTTTTTGTCAATACCTTTCTAACGAATCTGAAAAATCGAAATTTCATAACGGAAATCAAAAGTTATGGCCAAATGAATTTTCAGAAAAGTCGATATATAGTGTATATAGCCCTTGAAAATTGAGATTTTGCATACGACCTCGGAATTCGACGAAACCACTTTTGTTGGGTCCAGGATGTCAAATTATTGCTAAGTTTCAAATTTCATAATTATTGAAGCTAGTATGTGAGCGGGGCAAAAGATAATGTGTTTGGTCAAATTCTGTTAAAATGGGTCGACCTAAAAATGGCCGTTTTTCAAACGAGCTCAGAATTCAACGAAACTGGTTTTGTTAGGACCATATCGTCAAACAAAGCTAGATTTATTTTTCTGGAATTTTTCGATTCAGTTTGTGGCCCTGGCAAATTGAAATGTACGTTTAAATTAAATATTGAATGTTTTATATTTTAATTTGAAAAATAACTGACTGTAACAGTCGAAATGGCCAACGAAACATATCCCATTGTGTCCGGAATGGGGGTATTTTGCTAGGGGCGATAGTCGTTGGGTTTAAAAAGGAGTCCGGTTGCAAAAACACTATTTAAAATTTCCTATAAAGCATGGACCAATAGGAATTTTCCTTAAAAAAATAATAATAATATATCCCAAAACCCTAGCCGGCAGAGACATTTTGGAAGATCCTCATTGCTCCACGCTTCTCCTCCCTTTTCCGACCGCCACAGGCGACGCTAGGCCGCGTCATCACCACCAGTCGACAGCCCTTCGCCTCCTCTCCACATCCGACCAAACGCCGCCCCTATCGTCAGCTCCTTCGCCTGAACGACGTCGAGGAAGTCGTCGACTTCCCAAAGCCGCCGCCGCCTCGATTCGCCATCGCACCCCCTCAAACTACCAACGCCGGAAAGCTCTTCCCTCCCTCGACGACGTCCGACAGTCTGATCATCATATAGAGCAACGAATCAAGAGAAAAATCAAAACCTAAATCTAAGCAGGTTTGAAAACTAACGGCTTATATAATTTTAAACTGTTTTTACACTATAAAGCGTTGCAAATCTTTGAAAAATAATATCTTTTTCGTTCTTTAACGAAATTCGATGAAACAGGAGACACCGTGACCGCAAGGAGGCTCTTTACATTCTAGAAGAAGCCGCGGATTTTTCTTACCTTCCTACGATTTTTAGCACTGCAATAACCAATGTGAGGAATCTAAACTAATTGTGTGAATGAAATCGCGTTGTATAAATTATATAAGCGAAGTGTAAATTATATACGCATTGTATACCTCATGTACATGTGTTGTATAAGTTATATTAGCGATGTATAATTATACAAGCGTTGTTTGAAACATATATGCTTTGAATTGTGACGAAATGCAAGTGAATTATTATATTATATATATATATATATACTCCCCTCGTCCACAGACCATGGACGATATTTATTGCTTGTGTTTGACGTGATATTATATGGTTTGACGAATGGTTGGAAATAATTGTTTGTGGTTGATATTATGGTTGAAAAATACCTTTGTGGTTGAAAAATACCCTCTTGTGGTTGAAACAAAATAGAATAGGACTGTGGAATTGAAAATAAAACATGCCGCCTACGTGCGAACTAGATGCATGATCCCCATTGTCAAAAACCGCGAGGTTTTAAGGTAGAGCGAGGAGACGTACTAGGGACGGTCCTGGTTTTAACTACCCTGCCGTTATGCTGCCGAAATTTTCTGAAATATTAATGTGTTAGAATAATTTTCATTCGTTGAAATAAATTACACAAACTATATAGAATATTCATGTGTTGAGTTGCAATTCATTCGTTGAGTTGAAATTCATGTGTTGAATATTATTTGAATTTAAACAAATGGCTTTAGCGACAAAAATCACATTTTTATATATATACAAACTATATCGAATATTCATGTGTTGAGTTGCAATTCATTCGTTGAGTTGAAATTCATGTGTTGAATATTATTTGAATTTAAACAAATGGCTTTAGCGATAAAAATCACATTTTTATATATATACAAACTATATAGAATATTCATGTGTTGAGTTGCAATTCATTCGTTGAGTTGAAGTTCATGTGTTGAATATTATTTGAATTTAAACAAATGGCTTTAGCGATAAAAATCACATTTTTATATGTATACAAACTATATAGAATATTCATGTGTTGAGTTGCAATTCATTCGTTGGGTTGAAGTTCATGTGTTGAATATTATTTGAATTTAAACAAATGGTTTTAGCGATAAAAATCACATTTTTATATTTATACAAACTATATAGTATATTCATGTGTTGAATTCAAATTCATTCGTTGAGTTGAAGTTCATGTGTTGAATGTTATCATCTTTTAAAAATAAAATGAATCGATGATAAAAACTACACCTTTATTGTAAATATGAAGTGTTAAAAATACACATGTGTCGAATAAATATTTTTGATGATAAAAATATTCCTTTTATCATGTATACGCTTAGTTAAAAATACACATGTGTCGAATAAATATTTTTGGTGATAAAAATATTCCTTTTATCATGTATACGCTTAGTTAAAAATACACACGTGTGGAAATAAATAATAGTTTGCTAGAAATATTATTATTAGCTTTGTTCTGCATATATATACATGTGTTGAACAGGAAAAATAGATTAGCTGTAGAGTAAAGAAATTATTTGCGTGCCCGACAAATAGGTAAACCTTGATGAGTTGGCTGCGCAATTTTATTTATATATCAACTCCTATGAATTCCATTGGATGTGGAGTGCTGGTTATTCTGTGTGAAATAATAAATAACGCCATAGGATAGTAACAATTAATTTTGAACTACACTACATGGCATACTTCTTGATGATAGGCATACTTCATCATATTCCACATAAGCAATTGGAGCTTGTGTGACGAGGTGGAAGATTTACCATACAAGCAAGAGGCTTGTATGGCGATGACTATGTACTACAGGTTGAACTGATGACTGAAATGGACTATATAAATTATAACGATAAATTACCAGATTAATAAAAACCCCACACGGGTCTAGAGTTGACAATAATCACGTCGCTCTAGTTATTAGATACGGCACATGGACTATTTATTTCCATACGGAAACGGGGTGATGGGAATTTATTCTATGGAGTGATTATCAGTACATGCTCCCCCGCAAACACCATAATATATCACTATAAATATGTGAATGCTTTTTAGGATTTATTGGGTACCTAATACGGCCCAATAAATTTCCAAACCCCTCCCCGTACAAAGGAGGTTATGGCGAAATTTTTCGAAATATTAAGGCGTTAGTGAAATATTTGAAGTGAAAACGAAGTTGAAAATATAAAATGAACTATAGTTGAAATTATAGAATGAACTATATTTATATATATAAATATAAATATAATTAAAAGGAATAGATGCCGTGCAGTTCGCGTTTCGGAATCGTAATTTGAAACCATTAGTACGAGGAATCCGACCATCGGATTTTCCCGAAACCGCAACCGCTGGGTTCGCCTTGGAAATATCTTTCCAACGGCACCAATCTTGTAAAAATCATTGTCCGGAATGTTTAATTCAAATCAGAAGAAAAACAGCGCCAGAATCGTTTATATTTATATATAAATATAAATATAATTAAATTTAATCGAATAACGACGCTGCAGTTCGAATTTTAAAACCGTAACTTCAAAAGACTAGTGTGGAAGATCCGACCGTCGGATTTTCATGAAACTGGAACCGTTGGGTTCGCTTTGGGTATATCTTCCCACTGATATAGACTTTGTAGAAATCCAACGTTTAGATTTTCCGATATGTGTAATACAAATTAAGGGAAAAACAGCGCCAGTGCCATGGCACGACCTGAAATGTTGTTTAATTAAATATGGCCATTTTTAAATAAATAAAAATGGAGAAAAATTGTTATAAAATATTATAAGCAATATTGATTGAGAATAAACCATATGGGCTTGAATTGTTTGATATTTGATGGTTGTATGTGTACGACATGAAAATAACACTAAAGAACCGAAAGATGGATGTCGAATAATATAACCATAAAATGAATCGATTTAAATTCTTTGTCGTGAATTATTTGAAAAGGCCGAGCTAACCCTCATTTCAAATAATTTATCGAGCGATTCGAATTGGAAAATGCAAAGACGATTCAAGACCGACGATCTTCGTATCTGTTGGATGGGTGCTACTGAGGTTCCTGACCGGAGTAGCTACCGGAAGGGGATGGAAGTAGTAGCCGTCTGGACGTATGTGTTGATTGTACGGATTTGCGAGGAATTTGACGCGTCCGGTTTCGTTCAGATCCAGGACGGACTTGTAAATGGACTGTGTGTCTGACATTGGATTTTGTTCTGTACTGATTGATCTCTGTTAAATATATATCTGTTTGGCAGCGGAGAATTTATTCTTTTGCTTAACGCCCTTCTCTGAGACGTACGAGCTTAGAGATTATATATCGATGGAAATCAATCGTATGGAGTGGACTGCCTAGGTGGCATGCCAAGATGCTGTGATCAAGGCTTCTGTTGCAAAGCAAAGTCTTGTGGATGATGATCAAAGCAAGGTCTACGTGGCCTAGCTTTGTGTATTTCGTAGATTCGCGAACCTCACACCCCGGTATGAGTTAAAAACGGGATACGGACTGCAGGGAGAGCACGACGTTTCTTTCTAGCTATGGTGGTGTCAGTGGCTTACCAGCCCTGACATATATATCTACTTTTCACCTCTGTGGTTGTTGGAATGCAAGGCGCCTCGATTATAGGTCTGTAAGGACCGGGAAACGTGTTGTGACGGCAAGGAATTTCGCTCGGTCCGAACCAGTCGCTAAACCGATTCAGGCCGTTCGAAACGCCCTATCGTTTCAGAACACGACAAAACAGAACGCATACAGAAGAACATTTCATTGTATATTACAACAATGCATCAGATTACAAGAATATACAGAGTATAAACAAATAAATATTACACAGAAATATCAGAGATTTAAATTACATTTAAATACATCGCAGCGGAAAATAATACAATACACAACTTAGAATGAGATATACGGATACAAAGCTTTCCGGATATCGTTCCAGCTGTGAACCAGGATCCTGTGAATAAAATCTGCAAAACCGAAACTACTAGCTGCCCGTGTCAAAATAAGGGCACCCAGAGTTTAGGTTAAAACAATAAACTCCAGGTCAGTCATGTGACTGGTGTGAGAACTAAAACAGTTAATCTTTATTCTTAAAGTTAGGTAAATCAAGGGACCACGCCGTATAACACGGAACGGGTTTCCTCCCAAGAATACCAGTGCATAAACAACAGCGCAATGCTAAATAAAGAAAAATGAAGCTGTTATAAGACCCAGGTCCCATCACACAATGCAACGCAGTCGAGGATAGGGTTTTCCCTTATAACAGCCAAAGAATGCTTGATACGTTTAAAACAAATCATTTGATACTATTATAAGTGCATAGTGTATAAAACACTTCAAATCATAAGTATCAATCATAGGCGGCATGAATGCCCCATACCACTATGTCGCCATATATAGGTTATACAATCAAAATCGCAAAGTCACGTATTTGGAAATTGGATTTCCGTCTATGAACCGAGGCAAAAGATAGTCCTCAACCGATTCGAGACTGTCTAGTCCGAGCCTCAGGCAAGTACTCTGTCAAGCCTTTGGATCGTCAGGGCCGGTCCACCGATGTGGATTAAAATGCCTGAACACTACGTTTCCCCACCCTATGGGGTGTAAGTCTGGTCCGTCAGCCGACCAGAATGCATCGGCCGAAACCGATATAACCGAGGCGCCTCGCAACAGCAACAACCACATAAGTCAAACTCGTCAGGGCGTGTAAAACCACTGACGCCACTTCTAACTAGAAAGAAACGCAAGTCCTCCCTGATGTCCTCTCCCGTTTTTGGTTCATACCGGGTGTGAAACTCGCGAATCAAACGTTACACAAAGCTACGCCACAAAGGCCTTGCTTTGATCATCACCACAAGACTTTGCTTTTCAACAGAAGCCTTGATCATTTGCATCTTAGCATGCCACACAGGCAAACCATCCTATGCAACTGATATCAGTCACACAGAATGAAATCCGATGTCAGACACACAGTCCATTTACAAGTCCGTCCTGGGTCTGAACGAAACCGGAGGCACCTAGTACCCCGCATATCCATCGATCTCCAAGTACGTCTGGACGATCACTAACTGTTTCCATCTTCTTGGGTGTACAGCCCAATCAAGATCATCAGTAATTACCCAAACGACATGAAGACTTCCGGTCTTCGACCATCGTCTTCATCTTCGACTTATCGTCGTATCAGTTATTCAGAATGGGATAAACCCGGTCTTCCCGAATAACTCGCGTATATTTTATAAAAGTGTTACACAAACACAACATACGCCTCATTCCAATTCATTAGTCACTAACCGTAAATTAATCAAGAGAATAATTTCCCAAATATTAACCCCGAAGGCTGAAACCAACATCAGATCAATATCCAGAAAACCATTCTGCTTGGCTAACCGACAGTTAGTTTCTAAATTTCACATTCATAGGGAAAGATTCCCATTAATTTTTATCAAAGATAAATTCTTGAATTTATGCTTTAATCTACCTTTGAATATCAATTCAAACTAGTCGGGATTAGCGAACCTTACCGAAGTAATCATTTGTTTTAATTTCCCAATCCCAACCTATTCATCCCATGAAGTAAAACTGGCTTTACTTCATATCTAACACCACGGTGTTATCGGTAAATTCAATTACCATTTCACGTTCAAATCTAATTAAAAATTTAACTATCGCCTGGAGCAAAACTGGTGATACTCCATTTCGATTATTTCAATCTAATTAAAGATTCATTAAAACTCCACTTAGTTTTAATCTTTGACTGGGTTAAAGAATCAGTGTCATTTAAAAACACGGTTCACGATAAACCCAAAATCACATTCATTAATTATCGGGTTAAAGAACAAGTGTTATTTAAAACACTGTTCACGATAAACCCAAAAATCAATATCAATTCAATTCCAATTAAATATTATTTAATTGGTACACTTCATTAAATCTAAATAAAAATATTTAATCTTTTCTCAACTGGGTTCAAGAACGGTGTTAGTGAAGACACCATTCACGACAAACCCAAATCACATTTGATATTAAATACAAGGCTTTGAATAGAAAATATATCGGCCTATATTCAATATCAAATTCTACGATTAACAAATGTCGTATTGGAAATAACGATATAAATATATATCTTTCAAATTTCCATAACAACACCTGTATAATCACGAATTCCAACATCGAAATATTCCGAAGACAATTTCGATTCAAATCCACTCCAATGCAAACATTGGAAATTTTGGTTATTTTCAAAACCCTTTTCGAATTCAATTTATTTATTTAAAAATAAATAGAATTATAATTCTAGTTCAAAACTAGTTCATTTCGATAAAAATCTATGTTTATCTTTTCAAATATGGAGTTTTTCATCCCAAATCTTCACAAATCATTTCTTATGATTTTACACAAATTATTACTATTTTTAATAATTTTATCAAGGCCCGTACAGTCGATTTCCACCAATGGCCATCGAACTGCACTTACAGCGACCTTTTTCAAATTTGATTTGGACATAATTCCAAATCCAACCGTTAGATTTCTAATTTCTCACATTCGTTAGAAAGCTCTCTTCGATACGAACCCAACGGTTCCGGTTTTAGGAGAATCCGACGGTCGGATCTCCCGTAATGTCCGTTTGAAATCAATGGTCGAAATTCGCGAACTGCCGCGGCGCGGCGCGTTCTATTCAGGCCATTATATTATATATATAATATATATATAATATATTTCGTCGATTTCTATTTAAAAACGAATTATATAAACAGTTTTAAATTCATTTCAAAATCTATTTCAACTTCCATTTCAATTCAAAGCAAAATTGAATTCTTCTTTATAAATTCGTTTCAAAATTCATTTCTGTTCAATTCAAATTTCAATTCAATTTGAATTCATATTCAATTCAATTCATTTCGAAATCGTTTTCAATTCAATTCATTTCGAAATCGTTTTCAATTCAATTCATTTCGAAATCGTTTTCAATTCAATTCATTTCGAAATCGTTTTCAATATCGATATAAATATCGATCACGTCAAAATGGCGTCAATCTAATCAACACGGCTTCATAAATTTCTAATTTCAAATATTCTATTTCAAATATTTCTATTTCAAATATTTTATTATAAAACTGGAATGAGGCCCAATCCATTACCATATAAAGTTAATTATATGGATTTTCATACAACACATGTATATAATAGCATGGAAAAATAATCAACCATCAACCAAAGTGCACTACACTGTATAAGCATCAAATATAGATATCCAACGCTTAAAACAGCCTGTCAATCAACCGATCGACATATTCAATCAATCGGGATGAGTGAACTTCAAATTTCATCCCAACACTCGTGTGGGGTTTCAAACAATCAAACACATATTTTATTTGTGCCGTTGGGCGGTGTGTAAAATTTATCGACCCAATCCATGTCCTTCAAATAGGTGTACATAAACAAACCATCTGGTTTGTAAATGAATATATTATTTTATTCACTTTCACTATATTCATTCTCACGTTAAAAATTATATTTTTAACGATAAAACATTTTATTCCAACATATGAATTTCTATTATTCATTTACACAATAAAATGATATTTTTATTTTCTAACATATTTTAGAAAATTTCGGCGGCATAACGGCACGATACTAGAAACGGGACAAGGCCTCGCCTTATCCCCGGTCTAGTGAAGGCCCACGCCATTCACACATCAATCAAATCAATTTCATCTCACCCAACAATTCAATTCAAACAAATAATTCAACTAATCTATGCAACCAAACAAACAAGTCCATGGTCTGTGGACGATTGTGTCGGGTGCTACTAAGCACCGTCTGCATCCTAGTATATATATATAACTAGAAAAAGAATTGAAAGGTGAGAAATTCTCACATATAGCTATCCTAGCTCCACGGCTCTTCTTTTGCAGAAGTCTTCGTCGTTTCGCCTTTTTGTCACCTTCGTTGCCCGTATTCTCTACATAGGTAAAAATCGAATTTTTACTATGTTATTCAATATATAAAATCACATTTTTACTTTGCTTCTCAATATATAAAAATCGATTTTTTTCTTTGCTTTTCAATATATAAAAATCATATTTTTATTTTGCTTCTCAATATATAAAAATCGAATTTTTACTTTGCTTTTCAATATATAAAAATCATATTTTTCTATCGAAGTTCAATATATAAAAATTCTATTTTTCTATCGAAGTTCAATATATAAAAATTCTATTTTTGACAATAAGGTTTTCGCCTTAATAAAAAAAATATAGTTTTCGCTTTTATAAAAAAATAAAGTCTTTTCTATTTTTAAACATCCTACTTTTTCTTCTAAACAAAAATCTCGCCTTTTTGCTTTTCTATTTTAAAGATCAAATCTTTATAAAGTTTAAACCTTTTCTATTTAAACCTTAAAATAAAATCAGTTTTTATTTTTCCTTTTAAATTAGTTTTTACTCATTTACAAAATTCCGTTTTTACTTATTATAAAAAATCAGTTTTTACTTATTATAAAAAAAACAGTTTTTAAATCCATTTCAAATCAGTTTTTAAAAATCATTTTAAATCAGTTTTAATTTTAAAGTAAAAATCAGTTTTAAAACTTTAAAATAAAAATCAAAGTAAAATAAAAACAAATAAATAAATAAGTTTTTATAGTTCTAAAAAAAATCAGTTTATAATTCTTTTTCTAAAATCAGTTGTTAATTCTTTTTCTAAAATCAGTTTTTAATTCTTAAAAATTGAAATTAGTTTTTAAACTCTAAAAATAAAAATAAAAGTAAAATAAAAATAAAAACTTACAGTGTTCTGCGAAAAAAGGGGGGGGGGTTTCCAGCTGCTCGCGGATGGGCAGGGGGGGGGGGTCTGGAGCGCTCGAGATCGTCGGAGGGGTGGCGTTGTTCGCTTCGAACGGGGGAGGCGCTTCAAGCCTCGAATCGGAGAGGCGACGGCTTCCGGGTTCAAACGCGAGGGCTTCGATCGAATGGGGGGGGGGGGGCGACAAGTCTTCGTCGGCGTCGAGACAGGGGGGGGCGGATCGATTAATTTAGGTTTTTTTTTTCTTTTGTTTCTGAAGAATGAAATATGATCGAACGGGGGGGGGGGGCAAAACGAAGATAAAGGGGGGGGGGGAATTAAAAATTTTATTTTTATTATTATTTAATTATTTAATTTTGCAAAACGGTTGACTTTTACATATGACCTCGAAACGAGGCCCACCGCCTGACGTCCATAGCGTTTTACCCCCATTCCGAACACAATGGGATATGTATCGTCAGCTGATTCGGCTGTTACAATCAGTTTCTGTTAAATTTACATTTAAATCACTATATTGAATTTTAAACGTACATTTCAAATTACCGGGGACACATACTAACTCTATAAATCCCATAAAAATATTTTCTAGCTTCGTATTGACGATACGGTCCTAACAAAACTAGTTTCGTCGAATTCCGAGACCGTTTGATAAATGGCCAATTTCCAGTCGATTAAAATCAACTGAAACTGGTCAAACGTGTTTTCCTTTGCCACGCTCACATATTGATTCGAAAAATTATGAAATTTGAAACCTAGCAATAATTTGACACTACGGATCTAACAAAAGTGGTTTCGTCAAAATCCGAGGTCATTTGCAAAATGTCCATTTTTAAGGGCCTGAATTCCATAGCGACTATTCAGAATTTTCAACTGGACATATCTTTTGATTCCCGATATGAAATTTCGATCTTTCGGATTCGTTGGAAAGATATTACCAATTAGATCCTAATGTTTTTGGTTTCATTAAAATCCGGATTGTTTTGCACCCGGTACATTCAATTGAAGTTTGAAATCGAATTATCGAACTACCGCGCCATTTTCGATTCTATTTATAATTATATATAATTATTTATATTCTAACGACGACGCGTATAATATATACGTTCGAATTATATTCAAAATAAATTTCACGTCGATATTATTTAAAATAATTCATTTTAAATAATAAAAATTCGCTAAAATTGCCAAAATAAAAATTTCAAACTGGCCCAGATTTTACGGGTTGTTACAATCTCCCCCACTTAAAACTTTTCGTCCCCGAAATGGAACAAAGTCGAAAGTGGTTTGATTAATCAACTCTATGTTCGATCTGGCTTTCATTCTCCAACCCTTTGGTTTCTGAGAATTTTCAAAATTTCAAAAATTTGGCTAACACCCTAAATTTTCGAAAAATTTCGCCATAACCTCCCCTGCACCGGGAGCATCGGGGAATTTCAAATAGCTTCCCCGGTCCTTCAGATCTCAAAAAGAAAAAGAAAAAGCCAAGCGGCTAGCCAATAGGCTCACAAAATCATCATCACCCAAACAAAACAGGAAATTATGTAGTAAACATGTACCTATTTGTCGGGCAAACAAATTTTATTCTCTGCTCTAGCCTCCTTGCTATGACCTGTTCAAGGTAAGTACATATATATGCAAGCATATGCGACCAAATTTCAATATAGTTCAATTGGGCATAATGTTTCAGAATTATCAAACAAATAAACCAACAACACAACCATCAATCAATTAGTGGATTAACGTTACAAATTCATAATTTTGATATATATACCAAAAATCACGTTTTTGATGCCAATTCACAACAATGTGTTCTAACTATATTAGTTTTGGTTCTCACACCAGTCTAATGGAAATATATAGATATCATACCTTCGTTACTCGAACATGAATACTAATGACGACTAGTCAATCATCAGAATCATCTTCGGGCCACTAGAGTATGATTCTATATCTATCCAGTATATTAAAAATTCGAATACACGCGGATCAGACGTATACGCAAAATCTGTATATACTGGATTGTCCACATCAATATAAATAGACAATCAAATACGAATAATTGATTTTAAATTTTCAAAACCAAAATTGTTTTCATTTGAAAAATATACTCTTCACACTCGTTCTAGGATACTACTGATCCCATCTCTAACGAGTCATCCCCATTGGATATTACTAATCCAATATCTGATGAATTCTTTCGTATGGTTCTAATGTGCCTTGTTCTCTGCTTTGTAAACCAAAGCTCTGATACCAACTGTGACGGCAAGGAATTTCGCTCGGTCCGAACCAGTCGCTAAACCGATTCAGGCCGTTCGAAACGCCCTATCGTTTGAGAACACGACAAAACAGAACGCATACAGAAGAACATTTCATTGTATATTACAACAATGAATCAGATTACAAGAATATACAGAGTATAAACAAATAAATATTACACAGAAATATCAGAGATTTAAATTACATTTAAATACATCGCAGCGGAAAATAATACAATACACAACTTAGAATGAGATATACGGATACAAAGCTTTCCGGATATCGTTCCAGCTGTGAACCAGGATCCTGTGAATAAAATCTGCAAAACCGAAACTACTAGCTGCCCGTGTCAAAATAAGGGCACCCAGAGTTTAGGTTAAAACAATAAACTCCAGGTCAGTCATGTGACTGGTGTGAGAACTAAAACAGTTAATCTTTATTCTTAAAGTTAGGTAAATCAAGGGACCACGCCGTATAACACGGAACGGGTTTCCTCCCAAGAATACCAGTGCATAAACAACAGCGCAATGCTAAATAAAGAAAAATGAAGCTGTTATAAGACCCAGGTCCCATCACACAATGCAACGCAGTCGAGGATAGGGTTTTCCCTTATAACAGCCAAAGAATGCTTGATACGTTTAAAACAAATCATTTGATACTATTATAAGTGCATAGTGTATAAAACACTTCAAATCATAAGTATCAATCATAGGCGGCATGAATGCCCCATACCACTATGTCGCCATATATAGGTTATACAATCAAAATCGCAAAGTCACGTATTTGGAAATTGGATTTCCGTCTATGAACCGAGGCAAAAGATAGTCCTCAACCGATTCGAGACTGTCTAGTCCGAGCCTCAGGCAAGTACTCTATCAAGCCTTTGGATCGTCAGGGCCGGTCCACCGATGTGGATTAAAATGCCTGAACACTACGTTTCCCCACCCTATGGGGTGTAAGTCTGGTCCGTCAGCCGACCAGAATGCATCGGCCGAAACCGATATAACCGAGGCGCCTCGCAACAGCAACAACCACATAAGTCAAACTCGTCAGGGCGTGTAAAACCACTGACGCCACTTCTAACTAGAAAGAAACGCAAGTCCTCCCTGATGTCCTCTCCCGTTTTTGGTTCATACCGGGTGTGAAACTCGCGAATCAAACGTTACACAAAGCTATGCCACAAAGGCCTTGCTTTGATCATCACCACAAGACTTTGCTTTTCAACAGAAGCCTTGATCATTTGCATCTTAGCATGCCACACAGGCAAACCATCCTATGCAACCGATATCAGTCACACAGAATGAAATCCGATGTCAGACACACAGTCCATTTACAAGTCCGTCCTGGGTCTGAACGAAACCGGAGGCACCTAGTACCCCGCATATCCATCGATCTCCAAGTACGTCTGGACGATCACTAACTGTTTCCATCTTCTTAGGTGTACAGCCCAATCAAGATCATCAGTAATTACCCAAACGACATGAAGACTTCCGGTCTTCGACCATCGTCTTCATCTTCGACTTATCGTCGTATCAGTTATTCAGAATGGGATAAACCCGGTCTTCCCGAATAACTCGCGTATATTTTATAAAAGTGTTACACAAACACAACATACGCCTCATTCCAATTCATTAGTCACTAACCGTAAATTAATCAAGAGAATAATTTCCCAAATATTAACCCCGAAGGCCGAAACCAACATCAGATCAATATCCAGAAAACCATTCTGCTTGGCTAACCGACAGTTAGTTTCTAAATTTCACATTCATAGGGAAAGATTCCCATTAATTTTTATCAAAGATAAATTCTTGAATTTATGCTTTAATCTACCTTTGAATATCAATTCAAACTAGTCGGGATTAGCGAACCTTACCGAAGTAATCATTTGTCTTAATTTCCCAATCCCAACCTATTCATCCCATGAAGTAAAACTGGCTTTACTTCATATCTAACACCACGGTGTTATCGGTAAATTCAATTACCATTTCACGTTCAAATCTAATTAAAGATTTAACTATCGCCTGGAGCAAAACTGGTGATACTCCATTTCGATTATTTCAATCTAATTAAAGATTCATTAAAACTCCACTTAGTTTTAATCTTTGACTGGGTTAAAGAATCAGTGTCATTTAAAAACACGGTTCACGATAAACCCAAAATCACATTCATTAATTATCGGGTTAAAGAACAAGTGTTATTTAAAACACTGTTCACGATAAACCCAAAAATCAATATCAATTCAATTCCAATTAAATATTATTTAATTGGTACACTTCATTAAATCTAAATAAAAAGATTTAATCTTTTCTCAACTGGGTTCAAGAACGGTGTTAGTGAAGACACCATTCACGACAAACCCAAATCACATTTGATATTAAATACAAGGCTCTGAATAGAAAATATATCGGCCTATATTCAATATCAAATTCTACGATTAACAAATGTCGTATTGGAAATAACGATATAAATATATATCTTTCAAATTTCCATAACAACACCTGTATAATCACGAATTCCAACATCGAAATATTCCGAAGACAATTTCGATTCAAATCCACTCCAATGCAAACATTGGAAATTTTGGTTATTTTCAAAACCCTTTTCGAATTCAATTTATTTATTTAAAAATAAATAGAATTATAATTCTAGTTCAAAACTAGTTCATTTCGATAAAAATCTATTTTTATCTTTTCAAATATGGAGTTTTTCATCCCAAATCTTCACAAATCATTTCTTATGATTTTACACAAATTATTACTATTTTTAATAATTTTATCAAGGCCCGTACAGTCGATTTCCACCAATGGCCATCGAACTGCACTTACAGCGACCTTTTTCAAATTTGATTTGGACATAATTCCAATTCCAACCGTTAGATTTCTAATTTCTCACATTCGTTAGAAAGCTCTCTTCGATACGAACCCAACGGTTCCGGTTTTAGGAGAATCCGACGGTCGGATCTCCCGTAATGTCCGTTTGAAATCAATGGTCGAAATTCGCGAACTGCCGCGGCGCGGCGCGTTCTATTCAGGCCATTATATTATATATATAATATATATATAATATATTTCGTCGATTTCTATTTAAAAACGAATTATATAAACAGTTTTAAATTCATTTCAAAATCTATTTCAACTTCCATTTCAATTCAAAGCAAAATTGAATTCTTCTTTATAAATTCGTTTCAAAATTCATTTCTGTTCAATTCAAATTTCAATTCAATTTGAATTCATATTCAATTCAATTCATTTCGAAATCGTTTTCAATTCAATTCATTTCGAAATCGTTTTCAATTAAATTCATTTCGAAATCGTTTTCAATTCAATTCATTTCGAAATCGTTTTCAATATCGATATAAATATCGATCACGTCAAAATGGCGTCAATCTAATCAACACGGCTTCATAAATTTCTAATTTCAAATATTCTATTTCAAATATTTCTATTTCAAATATTCTATTTTAAAACTGGAATGAGGCCCAATCCATTACCATATAAAGTTAATTATATGGATTTTCATACAACACATGTATATAATAGCATGGAAAAATAATCAACCATCAACCAAAGTGCACTACACTGTATAAGCATCAAATATAGATATCCAACGCTTAAAACATCCTGTCAATCAACCGATCGACATATTCAATCAATCGGGATGAGTGAACTTCAAATTTCATCCCAACACCCGTGTGGGGTTTCAAACAATCAAACACATATTTTATTTGTGCCGTTGGGCGATGTGTAAAATTTATCGACCCAATCCATGTCCTTCAAATAGGTGTACATAAACAAACCATCTGGTTTGTAAATGAATATTTTATTTTATTCACTTTCACTATATTCATTCTCACGTTAAAAATTATATTTTTAACGATAAAACATTTTATTCCAACATATGAATTTCTATTATTCATTTACACAATAAAATGATATTTTTATTTTCTAACATATTTTAGAAAATTTCGGCGGCATAACGGCACGATACTAGAAACGGGACAAGGCCTCGCCTTATCCCCGGTCTAGTGAAGGCCCACGCCATTCACACATCAATCAAATCAATTTCATCTCACCCAACAATTCAATTCAAACAAATAATTCAACTAATCTATGCAACCAAACAAACAAGTCCATGGTCTGTGGACGATTGTGTCGGGTGCTACTAAGCACCGTCTGCATCCTAGTATATATATATAACTAGAAAAAGAATTGAAAGGTGAGAAATTCTCACATATAGCTATCCTAGCTCCACGGCTCTTCTTTTGCAGAAGTCTTCGTCGTTTCGCCTTTTTGTCACCTTCGTTGCCCGTATTCTCTACATAGGTAAAAATCGAATTTTTACTATGTTATTCAATATATAAAATCACATTTTTACTTTGCTTCTCAATATATAAAAATCGATTTTTTTCTTTGCTTTTCAATATATAAAAATCATATTTTTATTTTGCTTCTCAATATATAAAAATCGAATTTTTACTTTGCTTTTCAATATATAAAAATCATATTTTTCTATCGAAGTTCAATATATAAAAATTCTATTTTTCTATCGAAGTTCAATATATAAAAATTCTATTTTTGACAATAAGGTTTTCGCCTTAATAAAAAAAATATAGTTTTCGCTTTTATAAAAAAATAAAGTCTTTTCTATTTTTAAACATCCTACTTTTTCTTCTAAACAAAAATCTCGCCTTTTTGCTTTTCTATTTTAAAGATCAAATCTTTATAAAGTTTAAACCTTTTCTATTTAAACCTTAAAATAAAATCAGTTTTTATTTTTCCTTTTAAATTAGTTTTTACTCATTTACAAAATTCCGTTTTTACTTATTATAAAAAATCAGTTTTTACTTATTATAAAAAAACAGTTTTTAAATCCATTTCAAATCAGTTTTTAAAAATCATTTTAAATCAGTTTTAATTTTAAAGTAAAAATCAGTTTTAAAACTTTAAAATAAAAATCAAAGTAAAATAAAAACAAATAAATAAATCAGTTTTTATAGTTCTAAAAAAAATCAGTTTATAATTCTTTTTCTAAAATCAGTTGTTAATTCTTTTTCTAAAATCAGTTTTTAATTCTTAAAAATCGAAATTAGTTTTTAAACTCTAAAAATAAAAATAAAAGTAAAATAAAAATAAAAACTTACAGTGTTCTGCGAAAAAGGGGGGGGGGGGGTTTCCAGCTGCTCGCGGATGGGCAGGGGGGGTCTGGAGCGCTCGAGATCGTCGGAGGGGTGGCGTTGTTCGCTTCGAACGGGGGAGGCACTTCAAGCCTCGAATCGGAGAGGCGACGGCTTCCGGGTTCAAACGCGAGGGCTTCGATCGAGTGGGGGGGGGGGGGCGACAAGTCTTCGTCGGCGTCGAGACAGGGGGGGGCGGATCGATTAATTTAGGTTTTTTTTTTTTTTTTCTTTTGTTTCTGAAGAATGAAATATGATCGAACGGGGGGGCCAAAACGAAGATAAAGGGGGGGGGGGAATTAAAAATTTTATTTTTATTATTATTTAATTATTTAATTTTGCAAAACGGTTGACTTTTACATATGACCTCGAAACGAGGCCCACCGCCTGACGTCCATAGCGTTTTACCCCCATTCCGAACACAATGGGATATGTATCGTCAGCTGATTCGGCTGTTACAATCAGTTTCCGTTAAATTTACATTTAAATCACTATATTGAATTTTGAACGTACATTTCAAATTACCCGGGTCACATACTAACTCTATAAATCCCATAAAAATATTTTCTAGCTTCGTATTGACGATACGGTCCTAACAAAACTAGTTTCGTCGAATTCCGAGACCGTTTGATAAATGGCCAATTTCCAGTCGATTAAAATCAACTGAAACTGGTCAAACGTGTTTTCCTTTGCCACACTCACATATTGATTCGAAAAATTATGAAATTTGAAACCTAGCAATAATTTGACACTACGGATCTAACAAAAGTGGTTTCGTCAAAATCCGAGGTCATTTGCAAAATGTCCATTTTTAAGGGCCTGAATTCCATAGCGACTATTCAGAATTTTCAACTGGACATATCTTTTGATTCCCGATATGAAATTTCGATCTTTCGGATTCGTTGGAAAGATATTACCAATTAGATCCTAATGTTTTTGGTTTCATTAAAATCCGGATTGTTTTGCACCCGGTACATTCAATTGAAGTTTGAAATCGAATTATCGAACTACGGCGCCATTTTCGATTCTATTTATAATTATATATAATTATTTATATTCTAACGACGACGCGTATAATATATACGTTCGAATTATATTCAAAATAAATTTCACGTCGATATTATTTAAAATAATTCATTTTAAATAATCAAAATTCGCTAAAATTGCCAAAATAAAAATTTCAAACTGGCCCAGATTTTACGGGTTGTTACACGTGTGTTCAGGAATAACTAATCCTCAAACATAAGAGAGGACCGGCCCTGAAGATCTAGGGGTCACCCAGAGTGTGTAGTCCCGAGGCATTTGCTAGAGTGTCTCGAAGCGGAGAGGAGCTTGCCCCTTGCCTCGACTCATGACGGAAATCCAATTCCCAATACGAGATAACAGATTCCATTGTAACTTATATATGGCGACATAGTGGCATGGGACGCTCATGTCGCCTATGATTGATATTTATGATGCTATTCGTTTTTGAAACATATATGCACTAGTAATAATATCAAATGATCTTGCTTTATACGTATCAAGCATATTTGGCCATTATAAGGTAAAACTCTATCCTCCGGCTTGCGTTGCATTGTGTGATGGGACCTGAGTCTTGTAATGGCTTCATTCGTTCAAAAAGCATTGCGTTATTCTAAAAGTATTTACTTTGTTTTAAATTCACTAGCAATCACTGGAGTAAACCCGTTCCGCGAAAGTGGCGTGGTCCTATGATTTGCTATTACTGTTGTTTAATTGTTAAATAGATTCCTCATACCAGTCCCCATGACTGACTCGTTGTTTGTTTCACTTTGCAAACGTGGGTGCCCTTATTTTCACATGAGCAGCCTAGTACACAGGTGACAGGTTGTTTTTGGCTCTGCACTGCTGCATAGAGTGCATTTTTGGCTCATGGCGAGGCTGACGTCACAGAGATGACTTTAACTTTTCCGCCATTACTGTGCTTATATTATGATTCCGCCACTGGCGATGCAAACTGATTTACTTTCCGTATTTCTCACTATATGTATATGTATTCCACCTTCGGCGATGTAGACTGATACCCTTATTATTTCTCACTGCATGTATGTATTCCGTGTCTGGCGATGATGACTGATCACATTCCTTTTTATTTACTAAGTTATATCCCACGCTATGCTATTCTGATGTTATTACATGTTGTGATTCCGCTGTCATATCCATGTAAAATTATTCTATTTATTGTTTCTGCTATTATCTGTTGTCTGCTATGATGATTAATGTGTTATTTCCTAATGATTATCCTTAATACCGCCCCTCGGATTTTGGGATCGTCACAGTTGGTATCAGAGCTTTGGTTAACCTTAGTTCCGGGATCTAACACATTAAACACCTCGTCAGAATAGAATCAGTAGTGTTCTAATGCGAGTAGCTCATTAGAGATAGGATTAGCAATGTCCTAGAATGAGCTAAGCAGATTAGCAAAACAATTTGATCGGTACATCATCATTATTTTTCCTTGTATTCCCTTGCTTTATCATTTATGAAAATTATCAAATCTGTGAGCTTGACTCTTTTCTTGCTTATACAGTAATCTCTTAGATGGCTACACGAGCAGCAGCAGCTATAGGAGGCCGTGGAGGCCGAGGAGTGGCAGTAGGAGGACGGTGGAATATCCCCGTAGTTGTGGAAGATCCAATTGTTCAGCCACCAGCACTCGAGGACTTTGAGCTAGATAAAGTAGCAAAGAGGTACAGAAATCTTGGGGGAAAACCTTTTACTGGCACTGGTACAGTGACCGAGGCTATAGCTTGGCTGAAAACCTATGAGAAAATCTTTGAAGGCATGGGTATGGGAACCAACAACAAAGCCCGACTTGGCATTTGGCTCCTTCAAGAGGAAGCAGAGCTGTGGTGGGATGCCATTTCCTCAGAGGATGGAGCTCGTACTGTCAGGACTTGGGAGCAATTCAAAGCTTTGTTCAATGAGAAGTTTGTACCTGAACAGGCTCTAGAGAGGATGCGAGAGCAGTTTGCTAATCTCCATCAAGGGGATCTCTCTATTGAGGATTATCTAAATAAGTTCACCCAATTGTCGCGCTATGCTCTAGAGCTGATTATGACCAACAAAGCAAAGAACAAGAGATTCATATTTGGGCTGAAGCGCAAGTACCATGATAGAGCTATGAGCAACATCAAACTCTCCTTTACAGAACTAGTAGAGATGGCTTGCTATTACGAAGACATGGATGAGAGGCATGCTAGCCAAGACCGCGCCAAAAGCCAAGCTGGAAATAAGCGCAAGGCTTCAGCAGATCAACCCGAGTCTAGCATTACCGCGGCCGCTACTCAGAAACCTGCAAAGATCCCGAAAGGAAATTGTTACAACTGCAGGAAGCCAGGTCACTTTTCTAATGTGTGCAAAGTTCCGAGGAAGCCAAAGGCAAATGACTCAGCCGAATGCTACAACTGCCATAAGAATGGGCACTATAGCAGGAACTGTCCTCTGAAGCAGAATGCACAAGTGGCTCATGTCTATGACGGGAATACCCCGCCAGCTATCACCGATGGATCAGGTAAACCCGACGTCTTGGGAGGTACCCTTACCATTAAAAATATTCCTGTTTCTGTACTTTTTGATACTGGTGCATCACGTAGCTTCATTTCTGGTAACATTGTTCACAAGCTAAGATTGAAACGAAGAAAACTTAAGCAACCAATTAAAGTTCGAAACCCAATAGGAAGTTCCATTAGTCTCAGTTTATACTGTAGAGTGCCAATCTCTTATTCTTGCAACAAGTTCTCTTTTAAAGTGATTGTCATGGACCTTTCTGAATTTGATATTATACTGGGGCTGGACTGGTTGACACAATATAAGGCCGAAGTTAGATGTGCCGAAAGAATCGTGAAAGTTGAAACAAAATCGGGGCATATCACTATACCATGTCTCGGTGCAGAAATTAATAGAACAGAATTTTGGTCTTCTTTAGAAATTACTCCCCCTTCGATAGAAAAGATACTGGTCGTTAAAAACTTCGCAGATGTGTTTGAAGAAGTAGAAAATTTACCGCCGCAAAGAGAAATTGAATTTAGGATAGATCTAATTCCTAATGCTCGACCAGTAGTACATCCAATAAGAAGAATGGCCCCGAAAGAAAAAGAAAAGTTAAGTAGTCAAACCCGAGAATTGCTTTGGAAAGGTTTGATCAGACCGAGCTTTTCAGCGTGGGGAGCAGCAGTAGTATTTGTCCCGAAATCAGACGGTACACTAATACTTTGTGTTGATTACCGAGATCTCAATAAGCAGACAATGAAGAACAAATATCCCTTGCCCTGAATAGATGATCTGTTAGATCAATTAAATGGAGCAACAGTATTCTCCAGAATGTCCCTAGCTATAGGTTTCCACCAATTACGTATAGCCGAAGACTGTGTTCCTTTGACAGCCTTCAGGGGTCCCGATTTATTCTACGAATGGTTAGTAATGTCGTTCGGCTTGTGTAACGCTCCGGCATACTTCGTTGATCTTATGAACAGAGTGTTCCGTGGTGTATTGAATAAATTTGTTCTAGTCTTCATCGATGACATTTTAATCTACTCCAAGTCAGAAGATGAACATGCAAAACATTTAGAATAAGTGTGGAAAATTCTGAGGAGAAATGTCTTGAAAGCAAAATTTTCTAAGTGTATCTTCTGGGAGAATGAAGTTAAATTCCTAGGCCATGTCGTATCAAAAGAAGGAATTGCTGTAGATCCAAGCAAAATTACAGCGATTCAGAACTGGAAACAACCTACTACCCCCACGGAAGTTTGAAGTTTCCTTGGATTGGCTAGTTACTATCGGAAATTCGTTCAGGATTTTTCAAAGATATCAGGAGTATTGACAAAGCTTACAAAGAAGCATGAAAAATTCAAGTGGACACCCGAATGTGAAGAAGCTTTCCAGGAGCTGAAACTGAAGTTGACAACCGCTCCCGTATTGACAATTATAGAAGGCAACCAAGAATTGACTGTATGGACAGATGCTTCTATTAGAGGACTAGGCGCAGTGTTAATGCAAAAAGGCCAAGTGATCGCTTATGCCAGCCGTCAACTAAAGCCGCATGAAAGAAACTATGCAACTCATGATCTTGAGTTATTAGCTATCGTGTTTGCTTTAAGAATCTGGAGGCATTATTTACTGGGCGAGAAGTTTGAACTATACACTGATCATCAATCCTTGAAATACCTGTTCACTCAGAAAGATCTAAATTTGAGACAACAGCGTTGGTTAGAATTCCTTGCAGCATACGATTTTGAAATTCTATACACTCCAGGGAAAGCCAATGTTGTAGCAGATGCTCTGAGCAGAAAGAATGAAATCATTGCCAGTTTTATCATTACTTCTTCCTTAGAAGATAAGATTACTATTCTACAGAAGGACGATGAATTCATTGAAAGGATTAGCCAGCGGATCCGAGAAGGAAAACCGTCAGATTTTAGCCTTGATAGCCAAGGGGTCCTAAGATTAAAAGGGAGAATTTGTGTGCCTGGAATCCCAAAGCTCTGAAGAGAAATACTTGATGAGTGCCACAAGTCCAAGTTAAGTATCCATCCCGGTGTGAGCAAAATGTATAACAATATCAAACGCACATTCTGGTGGAAGGCGATGAAAAGAGATATTTCAATATATGTCAGCAGATGCTCCACTTGCCAGCTAGTCAAGAGTGATCAGCAGAAATTGGCTGGATTATTACAACCCTTAGAAATTCCAGGATGGAAGTGGGAACAAATCTCGATGGACTTCATTGATGGTTTGCCTCGAACTAGAAAAGGAAACGATAGTATATGGGTAATCGTAGATCGCTTCACGAAGACTGGCTTTTTTATACCTGTCCGATCCAACAGAACGGCTCAAAGTCTAGCACAGATTTACTTCAGAGAAATAGTTAAACTACATGGAGTGCCGCTCAATATAGTCAGCGATAGAGATCACCCGTTTACTAGCAAATTCTGGGAAGCATTCCAGGAAGAATTGGGAACCAAATTGAATCTAAGCACCGCTTATCACCCTCAGACAGATGGCCAAACTAAGCTGGTGAATAGCATTCTAGAAGTTTTACTGCGGGCTTACGTTATTGATTTTGGAGGCTCATGGGAAGATCACTTACATTTAGCCGAATTCTCTTACAACAATAGCTATCAAGCAAGTTTGGGAATGTCTCCATTTGAAGCATTATACGGTAGACCGTGCAGATCTCCCGCATGTTGGGTAGAACCTGGCAACAGACTTGTGTTAGGACCCGATATGATTCAAGAAGCATCGGATAAAGTCGATTTCATTAAGAAGAGATTGAAAACCGCGCAGAGCCGGCAGAAAAGTTATGCTGATGCGAGAAGAAGGGATATTTCGTTTGCCGTTGGCGATTATGTTTATTTAAGAGTTTCTCCAATGCGGGGAGTAATCAGATTTGGCAAGACTGGGAAGTTGGCACCGAGATTTATTGGTCCCTTTCCTATACTTGAACGGATTGGAACTCTAGCATATAGGGTTTCATTACCTGATTGGTTGCCTGGTGTACATGATGTGTTCCACGTATCTCAACTCAGAAAACATGTTCATGATCCAGATCTTGTTGTGGAAGAAGCAGCGCAACATGATATTGACATAACTCCAGAATTAGCACTCAGAAGAGAGCCATTGAAGATAGTTGGCAAAGAAACTAGAGAGCTAAGGAGGAAAATGATTCATTTAGTCAAAGTGCAGTGGAGTAGTGATCCTAGAGACTGTACTTGGGAGATGGAGGAAAGCATTAAACAAGCCTATCCCAAATGCAGAGTGGACATCTTTGTCTAACTCCGGTGCAAGGTACCTTTATAATACTTTGCATTTACATTTTATTTCCTGCTTAACTGTTATTTCCTTTTCGAGGACGAAAAGTTTTAAGTGGGGGAGATTGTAATAACCCGGAAAATGTGAACCAATTTAAAATTTTTAAATTAGGTTATTACCAAAGAATTTGAATAATTTAAATAGCCTATTTCCATAAAATATAGAATTGGGTATAATATTGCAGTTTGAAATTTTGAATACAAACTTTGTCTGACTATACCAGGTGGAAAATATAACGGATTTTGACGAAACTGAAAATATTTAAATCTGTTTATCAATACCTTTCTAAAGAATCTGAAAAATCGAAATTTCATAACGGAAATCAAAAGTTATGGCCAAATGAATTTTCAGAAAAGTTGCTATATAGTATATATAGCCCTTGAAAATTGAGATTTTGCATACGACCTCGGAATTTGACGAAACCACTTTTTTTGGGTCCGGGATGTCAAATTATTGCTAAGTTTCAAATTTCATAATTTTTGAAGCTAGTATTTGAGCGGGGCAAAAGATAATGTGTTTGGTCAAATTCTGTTAAAATGGGTCGACCTAGAAATGGCCGTTTTTCAAACGAGCTCAGAATTCGACGAAACTGGTTTTGTTAGGACCGTATTGTCAAAACAAAGCTAGATTTATTTTTCTGGAATTTTTCGATTCAGTTTGTGGCCCTGGCAAATTGAAATGTACGTTTAAATTAAATATCGAATGTTTTATATTTTAATTTGAAAAATAACTGACTGTAACAGTCGAAATGGCCAACGAAACATATCCCATTGTGTCCGGAATGGGGGTATTTATTTAGGGGCGACAGTCATTGGGTTTAAAAAGGAGTCCGTTTGCAAAAACACTATTTAAAATTTCCTATAAAGCATGGACCAATAGGAATTTTCCTTTAAAAAAATAATAATAATATATCCCAAAACCCTAGCCGCCAGAGAAGATTTGGATGATCCTCGTTGCTCCACGCTTCTCCTCCCTTTTCTGACCGCCACAGGCGACGTTAGGCCGCACCACCACCACCAGTCAACAGCCCTTCGCCTCCTCTCCACATCCGACCAAACGCCGCCCCCTATCGTCAACTCCTTCGCCTGAACGACGTCGAGGAAGTCGTCGACTTCCCAGAGCCGCCGCCGCCTCGATTCGCCATCGCACCCCCTCAAACTACCAACGCCGGAAAGCTCTTCCCTCCCTCGACGACGTCCGACAGTCTGATCATCCTATAGAGCAACGAATCAAGAGAAAAATCAAAACCTAAATCTGAGCAGGTTTGAAAACTAACGGCTTATATAATTTTAAACTGTTTTTACACTATAAAGCGTTGCAAATCTTTGAAAAATAATATCTTTTTCGTTCTTTAACGAAATTCGATGAAACAGGAGACACCGTGACCGCAAGGAGGCTCTTTACATTCTAGAAGAAGCCGCGGATTTTTCTGACCTTCCTACGATTTTTAGCACTACAATAACCAATGTGAGGAATCTAAACTAATTGTGTGAATGAAATCGCGTTGTATAAATTATATAAGCGAAGTGTAAATTATATACGCATTGTATACCTCATGTACATGTGTTGTATAAGTTATATTAGCGAAGTATAAATTGTACAAGCGTTGTTTGAAACATATATGCTTTGAATTGTGATGAAATGCAAGTGAATTATTATATTATATATATATATATATACTCCCCTCGTCCACAGACCATGGACGATATTTATTGCTTGTGATTGACGTGATATTATATGGTTTGACGAATGGTTGGAAATAATTATTTGTGGTTGATATTATGGCTGAAAAATACCTTTGTGGTTGAAAAATACCCTCTTGTGGTTGAAACAAAATAGAATAGGATTGTGGAATTGAAAATAAAACATGTCGCCTGCGTGCGAACTAGATGCATGATCCCCATTGTCAAAAACCGCGAGGTTTTAAGGTAGAGCGAGGAGCCGTACTAGGGACGGTCCCGGTTTTAACTACCATGCCGTTATGCTGCCGAAATTTTCTGAAATATTAATGTGTTAGAATAATTTTCATTCGTTGAAATAAATTACACAAACTATATAGAATATTCATGTGTTGAGTTGCAATTCATTCGTTGAGTTGAAATTCATGGGTTGAATATTATTTGAATTTAAACAAATGGCTTTAGCGATAAAAATCACATTTATATATATATACATACTATATCGAATATTCAAGTGTTGAGTTGCAATTCATTCGTTGAGTTGAAATTCATGTGTTGAATATTATTTGAATTTAAACAAATGGCTTTAGCGATAAAAATCACATTTTTATATATATACAAACTATATAGAATATTCATGTGTTGAGTTGCAATTCATTCGTTGAGTTGAAGTTCATGTGTTGAATATTATTTGAATTTAAACAAATGGCTTTAGCGATAAAAATCACATTTTCATATGTATACAAACTATATAGAATATTCATGTGTTGAGTTGCAATTCATTCGTTGAGTTGAAGTTCATGTGTTGAATATTATTCGAGTTTAAACAAATGGCTTTAGCGATAAAAATCACATTTTTATATGTATACAAACTATATAGAATGTTCATGTGTTGAATTCCAATTCATTCGTTGAGTTGAAGTTCATGTGTTGAATGTTATCATCTTTTAAAAATAAAATGAATCGATGATAAAAACTACACCTTTATTGTTAATATGAAGTGTTAAAAATACACATGTGTCTAATAAATATTTTTGATGATAAAAATATTCCTTTTATCATGTATACGCTTAGTTAAAAATACACATGTGTCGAATAAATATTTTTGATGATTAAAATATTCCTTTTATCATGTATACGCTTAGTTAAAAATACACACGTGTTGAAATAAATAATAATTTGCTAGAAATATTATTATTAGCTTTGTTCTGCATATATATACATGTGTTGAACAGGAAAAATGGATTAGCTGTAGAGTAAAGAAATTATTTGCGTTCCCGACAAATAGGTAAACCTTGATGAGTTGGCTGCGCAATTTTATTTATATATCAACTCCTGTGAATGCCATTGGATGCGGAGTGCTCGTTATTCTGTGCGAAATAATAAATAACGCCATAGGATAGTAACAATTAATTTTGAACTACACTACATGGCGTACTTCTTGATGATAGGCATACTTCATCATATTCCACATAAGCAATTGGAGCTTGTGTGACGAGGTGGAAGATTTACCATACAAGCAAGAGGCTTGTATGGCGATGACTATGTACTACAGGTTGAACTGATGACTGATATGTACTATATAAATTATAACGATAAATTGCCAGATTAATAAAAACCCCACACGGGTCTGGAGTTGACAATAATCACGTCGCTTTAGTTATTAGATACGGCACATGGACTATTTATTTCCACACGGAAACGGGGTGACGGGAATTTATTCTCTGGAGTGATTATCAGTACATGCTCCCCCGTAAACACCAAAATATATCACTATAAATATGTGAATGCTTTTTAGGATTTATTGGGTACCTAATACGGCCCAATAAATTTCCAAACCCCTCCCCGTACAAAGGAGGTTATGGAGAAATTTTTCGAAATATTAAGGCGTTAGTGAAATATTTGAAGTGATAACGAAGTTGAAAATATAAAATGAACTATAGTTGAAATTATAGAATGAACTATATTTATATGTATAAATATAAATATAATTAAAAGGAATAGAGGCCGTGCAGTTCGCGTTTCGAAATCGTAATTTGAAACGATTAGTACGAGGAATCCGACCATCAGATTTTCCCGTAACCGCAACCGCTGGGTTCGCCTTGGAAATATCTTTCCAACGGCACCAATCTTGTAAAAATCAAACGGTTGGATTGTCCGGAATGTTTAATTCAAATCTGAAGAAAAACAGCGCCAGAATCGTTTATATTTATATATAAATATAAATATAATTAAATTTAATCGAATAACGACGCTGCAGTTCGAATTTTAAAACCGTAACTTCAAACGACTAGTGTGGATGATCCGACCATCGGATTTTCACGAAACTGAACCGTTGGGTTCGCCTTGGGAATATCTTCCCACTGATATAGACTTTGTAGAAATCCAACGGTTAGATTTTCCGATATGTGTAAAACAAATTAAGGGAAAAACAGCGCCAGTGCCACGGCACGACCTGAAACGTCGTTTAATTAAATATGGCCATTTTTAAATAAATAAAAATGGCGAAAAATCGTTATAAAATATTATAAGCAATATTGATTGAGAATAAACCATATGGGCTTGAATTGTTTGATATTTGATGGTTGTATGTGTACGACATGAAAATAAAACTAAAGAACCGAAAGATGGATGTCGAATAATATAACCGTAAAATGAATCGATTTAAATTCTAATGACGTGAATTATTTGAAAAGGCCGAGCTAACCCTCATTTCAAATAATTTATCGAGCGATTCGAATTGGGAAATGCAAAGACGATTCAAGACCGACGATCTTCGTATCGGTTGGATGGGCGCTACTGAGGTACCTGACCGGAGTAGCTACCGGAAAGGGACGGAAGTAGTAGCCGTCTGGACGTATGTGTTGATTGTACGTATTTGCGAGGAATTTGACGCCTCCGGTTTCGTTCAGATCCAGGACGGACTTGTAAATGGACTGTGTGTCTGACATTGGATTTTGTTCTGTACTGATTGATCTCTGTTAAATATATATCTGTTTGGCGGCGGAGAATTTATTCTTTTGCTTAACGCCCTTCTCTGAGACGTACGAGCTTAGAGGTTATATATTGATGGAAATCAGTCATATGGAGTGGACTGCCTATGTGGCATGCCAAGATGCTGTGATCAAGGCTTCTATTGCAAAGCAAAGTCTTGTGGATGATGATCAAAGCAATGTCTTCGTGGCCTAGCTTTGTGTATTTCGTAGATTCGCGAACCTCACACCTCAGTATGAGTTAAAAACGGGATACGGACTGCAGGGAGAGGACGATGTTTCTTTCTAGCTATGGTGGTGTCAGTGACTTACTAGCCCTGACATATATATCTACTTTTCACCTTTTTGGTTGTTGGAATGCGAAGCCCCTCGATTATAGGTCTGTAAGGACCGGGAAACGTGTGTTCAGGAATAACTAATCCTCAAACGTAAGAGAGGACCGGCCCTGAAGATCTAGGGGTTACCCAGAGTGTGTAGTCCCGAGGCATTTACTAGAGCGTCTCGAAGCGGAGAGGAGCTTGCCCCTTGCCTCGACTCATGATGGAAATCCAATTCCCAATACGAGATAACAGATTCGATTGTAACTTATATATGGCGACATAGTGGCATGGGACGCTCATGTCGCCTATGATTGATATTTATGATGCTATTAGTTTTTGAAACATATATGCACTAGTAATAATATCAAATGATCTTGCTTTATACGTATCTAGCATATTTGGCCATTATAACGTAAAACTCTATCCTCTAGCTTGCGTTGCATTGTGTGATGGGACCTGAGTCTTATAATGGCTTCATTCTTTCAAAAAGCATTGCGTTATTCTAAAAGTATTTAATTTGTTTTAAATGCACTAGCAATCACTGGAGTAAATTCGTTCCGCGAAAGTGGCGTGGTCCTATGATTTGCTATTACTGTTGTTTAATTGTTAAATAGATTCCTCATACCAGTCCCCATGACTGACTCGTTGTTTGTTTCACTTTGCAAACGCGGGTGCCCTTATTTTCACACGGGCAGCCTAGTACACAGGTGACAGGTTGTTTTTGGCTCTACACTGCTGCATAGAGTGCATTTTTGGCTCATGGCGAGGCTGACTTCACAGAGATGACTTTAACTTTTCCGCCATTACTGTACTTATATTATGATTCCGCCATTGGCGATGCAGACTGATTTACTTTCCGTATTTCTCACTATATGTATATGTATTCCGCCTTCGGCGATGTAGACTGATACACTTATTATGTCTCACTACATGTATGTATTCCGCCTCTGGCGATGATGACTGATCACTTTCCTTTTTATTTACTAAGTTATATCCCACGCTATGCTATTCTGTTGTTATTACATGTTGTGATTCCGCTGTCATATCCATGTAAAATTATTCTATTTATTGTTTCTGCTATTATCTGTTCTCTGCTATGATGATTAATGTGTTATTTCCTAATGATTATCCTTAATACCGCCCCTCGGATTTTGGGATCGTCACACAGGTCGACAATGCGGTCGACCTTAGGGTCGAAATACCACCCAGGTCGACCATGTGGTCGACCTCCCCCTTACAGGTCGACCTGGTCGGCCTGTTTTGACCCAGAACCCATTTTTGAAGCCTGAGACGTGTTTTGATGGTCCGGATTGATTCTGGGGTTAATCTAAGGGACTAAACTAGTTGCTACCCCTATAAATACATCCTGAGACCTAGACTAATTCATATCTAGTCTTGTATTCTTCTTGGATCTTGACTATTGGGAATATTGCCTACGACGTTGAAACTATTGTTAATGGCCTAAGACTAAGACGGTGAACATAAGATTATGCCTATGCCTATGACTATGAACAGAAGACTACGCCTATGACTGTGAACATTAGACTATGCCTATGACTGTGAACATAAGACTATGCCTATGCCTAAGACTATGAACATAAGACTATGCCTGTGCCTATGACGGTGAACATAAGACTATTGCCTATGACTATGACAAGGACAATTATGAAAAATCACATATAATTCATGACCATGAGGTTATTGCCTAGAATTATGACTATGAAATTGGATCTAAGATTGATTTTCTATTTAGACCTATTTTCTTTATTTGTCTTGATTTTGGGGATTTTTCTATTTAAGTTAGATCTATTCGTGTTCCTTAATCTAGATTGTTATTCAAACCTTTTCTTGTTCATAATGTTATGCCTGCGATATTTTAATCAATTTATTCAGTTAGGTCATCCCATGGAAATAAATTGATAATACAGCAATGTTTATTATGTTGATTTATGCCTGTGGTTCTATTCTATCATCATGTTGAATTGGGAATTAATGAATAAGTCTATTCATATGTATGTGAACTTGGAGTATAACCCGTTATGACAAGTTGTGTAGTTTATCATGTTATGCAAGTTTTAGGTTGTGAAATCATATCACATATGTGACCAAAATTTAGATCTACATGTTTATGTATATATGTTAAACCGATGTCATATTTCAAGTTCACACTTATTCATATGTTCGTGATTGATTTGCAAGTTCACTTATATGTAACATGATTTAGTCAATGTTGCAAATTCACATATATGTATGTTGGTTCAGTCTACGCTGCATGTTCACACCTATGATATTCATGTTGATTATTTTGCAAGTTCACACCTATGATGTTCATATTGACTATGCCGATGATGCCAAGTTTACGCCTATGTCATGCTTATGTTAATGATTTGCTTTATGCCAATTTTGTGTATGTTAAATTAGGCTAAGTTTTTAGCCTAATATTATATGTCAAAAACCATGCGGACGGAAAATTAGGCTAAGATTGTTAGCCTAATATTTAGATGGGGTAACGTTGGGAAAAATTGGTAAATATAGGAAACTTGACATGAAACTTGCCTTAAAAACTTGACACGAACTTGACATGAAACTTGAACATGGACATGACACTAGAAGGAACATGAAAATGGCCAACTCGAGGTTGGGTTGAGTTTGTAGTGTAATTCTTCCCGGAACCGCCTGTCAAATCCGGTTACTGCAAACAACAGGATCCAATGTGGGTAGTTGGTCATATCGCGCTTGAAACCCGAGGTCAGACTGAGTTGTGGTTCAATTCTGCCCGGAACCGCCCAACATATCCAGTGACCACTACAAAAGGTCTGATTTGAGAGGTTGGGGTGCATTAATGAATTAATGCCACATGATAGGGTTAAGTTATGAACATGAAAGAAAATACTTAACCAACTTGACACATGGACTTGAACGGTGACACTTAGTCAAATTTGACATGACATGTAGGCAGGTTAAGTCAGGAACTTGAATGACAACACTTAACCAACTTGACATGCTAGAATGATAGGGGTCCATTTCAGCAGTAACCCACTAGATGTATCATGTTACCCTACAACTAGGCAGGGTGGGGCAGGATTAGTGGGCTAATTGTAAGCGACCAAAACGACGGCTGTGTTGGTGCGCCAGTGTAGGTTCAGGTGGGCTATGGTCATGCACGTGATCCGGAGTTGAAAAACAGGCATTGGGCATCAGTAGGTTTATCTGTGCATTCTTGATTCGTGTCGGTGGCTGGCACCCTAGGGCTTGATACACCCTATTGTGGACCTAGCACAGGGGACTACATTCGTGATAGGGTCGTATGAAACAGAATCATGACGAGCTAGAACTTGTAGGGAGCCGATCAACTAGTGGATCGTTTCGTTGGACATAGAAATGGGTCATTTCATGATATTGGGCCAAGAAATCATTTCATGATTAATATAAGACATGGGTTTGGGATCCTAGTATAGCTGATGTAGCGAACATTGAATACGTGATGATATACTTGATTTATACTTGATTTATCATGTTATCTTAGTCTATCTTGCCAATCTTGACAGCATCCTTATGGTTACTTTCAGTTTATACATGTCATGTTAACTTTATCCGATTTTATGCTGAAAGTCACTTGGACTTACAAGTCTTTATGACTGACCTGTTTTCTTTCGCCTCTTTTTCTTTCGTCCCCCCCCTCCCCCCCCCCCCCCCCCCCGCGCCTCCCCCAGTATCTCAGGAGGAAACTCTAGCACTCAGCTTGGATTTCGCTTACTTTCGGTTCAGCTCATGTACGGTTTGATCTTGAGCTATGCTATGGCTGCATTTCTGCTATCTTTGGGGAATTAAGATACTTTTGATGTTTTAAGTTTATGCTTCTTTATTTATGCAAGACAGAATTTGTTGTAATGGACAGTAATGGTCTTGGCTATTTGATGTAAAAGGTTTTGACTCTTTTTGAAAGTAATGAAACTTATCTTTTGATTCTTCTGCTGTTTTATCTGTGTTCTGTCTTGTGATATTTCAGTGTTTGTTTACCTTGATAACGCACCTCCAAAATTAGTGCATTCCCTTTGTGAGTGACCCTAGCGGAGGTGGGGTGTTACAATTGGTATCAGAGCAGAAGGTTACCAAACTGGGCAAAAGTTTTTTAAAAAAATACCTTCTGAAATTATTTTCAAAACCGTTTACAAAGAAGCATTTTTCAAGAAAAGTCTTGTTTTATTTAAAGGTTATTCCCCAAAATCCATCAACACTCTCCTTTGTTTCCTTGTTTGTATCTCTTTTCCTTTCTTTTTCTCCATCTGTAGTCGCGGTAGTTTTTACCTGCGGCTAATCTTCTTTCTAGCCTCATAGAGGGTTTTTCGTACGATGGAGATAGTTTTTGTGAGGCTTGTTAATATGATACATAGGAAAGGTATGAGTGATAAGAAAGAATTTAAGGCGGATGAGTCTCAGAACGAGAAGGAAGACTTCCAGAAGATTGACTCCGAGAAAGGAGGCAAGAACAACAACAACAATAAGGATAACAAGACACGTGAGAAAAGAAAATACCACTTCTGCGGTATTGAGGGGCATATAGCCCAGGATTGTAGAAAGAAAAAGATGAAGATGGGAGCATGCTTTCAGTGTGGTGAAACTGGATATATCAGCAAGAACTGCCCTAAGAAGCAAGGGCAAGCCCCACAAGAAGGACATTCTTGGGGTACATCTTTAACTTCTTCTCCTAGATGCTTTATTTTATGTTGCGTATCTCCTCAATCCTATCTTGAGAACCTTATGTAGAACCCTTTTGGATGTAAACATGTGATTGGAATATGTTATGGTTGATGTTTGCAAATGGTTGCAAGTCGTTGCTCGTGGTTGCATAACACACATTAGTCACTAGATCGGCTCAGACACATTTTCATATTGCATATGCATTAATGTTTATACTTGTTTATGGATGAAATTGAATGTGTTATTATATGGATGCTGCATATGGATGGAGGCTTGTGCACACATAAAGTGATTATGTGACTAGGACTATTTGCATACATGTTGGATTCATGACACTAGACATAGTGTGCATTAGGAAGATCAATCAGGCTTGATCGTTTGCATTAGATAAGGAACATATACACACACTTTCTACATATGTTCATATAGCATTAGAAATCTTTTAAGGAAAATCGTTGCTTGTGGATGATGGTTGAGTAAATGGTTGATTGGATGATAGAATGCATTCTTCTTAACTTGAAGATTTCGGGGATGAAATCCTTTAAGGAGGGAAGAATGTAACAACCCGAATTTTAATAACGTGTTAAAACCATAAATCAAGCCAGAATTAATTTTTAAAATATGAATCAAGGGAAATGTGTTACGCCATTGCGTTCGTCTCAAAATTTTACATGAAATAGAGTCTGAGTTTTCGAAAATTGGAGTGCGGATGAAGAAGGTTTGGCCTGTAGAAGATTCAGCAGATTTTAAGCAGCACAGGACCAGGTAGGCCGACCTGGGGGTCAAACTGGGGGCCAGGTTGACCATGTGGTCGACCTTAGGGTCAACCTACCCCCTAGGTCGACCTTGTGGTCGACCTCCCCCCTTACAAGTCGACCTGGTCAGCCTGTTTTGACACATAACCCATTTTTGAAGCTTGAGACATTTTTTGATGGTCCGGATTGATTCTAGGGTTATTCTAAGGGCCTAAACTAGATGCTACCCCTATAAATACATCTTGAGACCTAGCCTAATTCATACAAATCATTCTTACACTGCTATTCTGCTAATTCACCTCTTGAACCATGGCCGCCACCTCCAAATTAAAGCTTAAGCATTCAAACTCGATTCAAATCAAAGATCAACGCTTCTATAACAATTCAAGAGAATAGATCAGCGAGACCGCAACGTTCTACGACAAATTTCTAGACAAGAATTATGCATCTAAATATCTTAAAACACAATCTGTAAGTTCCAGTTACTTTTATATAAAAACTATAAATCTAATATGGCCATTTTATAAATTGGAATTGATTTATGTATGATTCATATCTATTCTTGTTTTCTTCTTGGATCTTGACTATTGGGAATATTGCCTATGACGTTGAAACTATTGTTAATGGCCTAAGACTAAGACGGTGAACATAAGATTATGCCTATGCCTATGACTACGAACATAAGACTACGCCTATGAATGTGAACATAAGACTATGCCTATACCTATAATTGTGAACATAAGACTATGCCTACGCCTAAGACTGTTAACATAAGACTATGCATATGCCTATGACGGTGATCATAAGACTATTGCTTATGGCTATGACAAGGACAATTATGACTAATCACCTATGATTAATGACCATGAGGTTATTGCCTAGAATTATGACTATGAAATTGGATCTAAGCTTGATTTTCTATTCAGACCTATTTTCTTTATTTGTCTTGATTTTGAGGATTTCTCTATTTAAGTTAGATCTGTCCGTGTTCTTGAATCTAGATTGTTATTCAAACCTTTTCATGTTCATAATGTTATGCCTGCGATGTTTTAATCAATTTATTCATTTAGGTCATGCCTTGGAAATAAATTGATAATAGAGCAATGTTTATTATGTTGATCTATGCTTGTGGTTCTATTCTATCATCATGTTGAATTGGGAATTAATGAATAAGTCTATTCATATGTATATGGACTTGGAGTATAACCCGTTATGACAAGTTGTGTAGTTTATCATGTTATGCAAGTTTTAGGTTGTGAAATCATATCACATATGTGACCAAATGTTAGATCTACATGTTTATGTATATATGTTAAACCTATATCATATTTCAAGTTCACACTTATTCATGTGTTCGTGATTGATTTGCAAGTTCACATATATGTAAGTTGATTTAGTCCATGTTGCAAATTCACATATATGTATGTTGGTTCAGTTTACGCTGCAAGATCACACCTATGATATTCATGTTGATTATTTTCCAAGTTCACACCTGTGATGTTCATATTGACTATGCCGATGATGCCAAGTTTATGCTTATGTCATGCTTATGTTAATGAATTTCTTTATGCCAATTTTGTATACGTTAAATTAGGCTAAGTTTTTAGCCTAATATTATATGTCAAAAATCATGCGGATGGAAAATTAGGCTAAGATTGTTAGCCTAATATTTAGATGGGGTAACGTTGGGAAAAATTGGTAATTATAGGAAACTTGACATGAAACTTGCTTTGAAAACTTGACACGAACTTGACATGAATCTTGAACATGGACATGACACTAGAAGGAACATGAAAATGGCCAACTCGAGGTTGGGTTGAGTTTGCAGTGTAATTCTTCCCGGAACCACCCGATAAATCCAGTTACTGCAAACAACAGGATCCAATGTGGGTAGTTGGTCATATTGCGCTTGAAACCCGAGGTCAGACTGAGTTGTGGTGTAATTCTGGCTGGAACCGCCCGGCATATCCAGTGACCACAACAACAGGTCTGATGTGAGTGGTTGGGGTGCATTATTGAATTAATTCCACATGATAGGGTTAAGTCATGAACATGAAAGACAATACTTAACCAACTTGACACAAGAACTTGAACGGTGACACTTAGTCAAATTTTGACATGACACGTAGGTGGGTTAAGTCACGAACTTGAATGACAACACTTAACCAACTTGACATGCTAGATTGATAGGGGTTAAGTCACGAATTTAAATGACAACACTTAACCTATTGGATGTAAACCCCAGTTACGTGGTCCATTTCAGCAGTGACCCACTAGATGTATCATGGTACCCTGGAACTAGGCAGGGTGGGGCACAATTAGTGGGCTAATTGTAAGCGACCAAAACGACAGCTGTGTTGGTGCGCCAGTGTAGGTTCAAGCGGGCTATGGTCGTGCACGTGGTCCGGAGTTAGCACAGGTGATACACCCTAGGGCTACATGTCGGTGGTTGGCACCCTAGGGCTTGATTCACCCTATGGTGGACCTTGCACAAGTGACTACATTCGTGATAGGGTCGTATGACACAGACACATGACGAGCTAGAACTTGTAGGGAGCCGATCGACTAGTGGATCGTTTCACTTGACCTAGAAATGGGTCATTTCATGATATTGGGCCAAGAAATCATTTCATGATTATTATAAGACATGGGTTTGGGATCCTAGTACAGTTGATGCAGCGAACCTTGAATACGTGATGTTATACTTGATTTATACTTGATTTATCTTGTTATCTTAGTCTATCTTGCCAATCTTGACAGCATCCATATGGTTACTTTCAGTTTATACATGACATGTTACCTTTATCCGTTTTTATGCTGAAAGTCACTCGGACTTACCAGTCTTTATGGCTGACCCGTTTTCTTCCGTCCCCCCCCCCCCCCCCAGGTTCTCAGGGAGGAAACTCTAGCACTTAGCTTGGATTTCGCTTGCTTTCGGTTCATCTCATGTACAGTTTGATCTTGTGCTATGCTATGGCTGCATTTCTGCTATCTTTGGGGAATTAAGCTACTTTTGATGTTTTAAGTTTATGCTTCTTTATTTATGCAAGACAAAATTTTTGTAATGGAAAATAATGATCTTGGCTATTTGATGTAAAAGGTTTTGACTCTTTTTGAAGTAATGAAATTTATCTTTTGTTTCTTCCGTTGCTTTATCTTTGTTCTGTCTTGTGATATTTTGGTGTTTGTTTACCTTGATAACGCTCCTCCAAAACTACTGCATTCCCTTTGTGAGTGACCCTAGCGGAGGTGGGGTGTTACAACAACCTAACCTCGTGCTAGGCGCAGTTCAGTTTTAGGCATATTTATTTTTCTTAGAATTTTACTGCAATCTTTTCTTACATATTATGCCTAACATTTATCGCATGTTCTTCCCAACACATAATTTATTTTATCGTAAGGTAATATCAGCCCAACATGTCTTAATCTTCGCAAATTCTTTTTTTTTCTTTTTTCATCATCAAAACATGTATAATTAATCCAATTTAATTCTCACATAATTTCTTTAATATCTTAAATTAAGACCTCTAGTTATGCACCAATTAGCCCAAAATCCCCAATCATAAATTTTGTCCCAAAATTAAAGTTTCCAACCACAATACGTGTTATGTTCCCAAAATTTCATTACAAATTATGCCCAAAATTCAATATACTTCGCATGCCTTCGTACATGTAATTATCTTCTTTTATAATAAAGAGGTAGTTCTCAAATAATGTCTTATTTACCCAAAAATCTCATTTATTCCAATTGTCATATCCACAAAATGAATCTTTATAACAATATCCATGTATATCGTAACATGTTAACTGATTGAACATAATCTTTCATTTTAGAACAATTATCCATCGCATCAATTAAATTTTCCAATACATTCATTATGAATATTCATGGGGAATAATTAAACGATAAACATACTATTATTCACAAGGGATAATTTAAACGCACTCACCCAAAGCTTTCCAAAATCTTGAATCTGATCAGATCTATTGCTCCATGGTTTCCCTGACTGAATTTAAGACCTAAAGAACCATGTATCTATAAATTAAACCCAAAAAGAAAGGGAAAGGAAGAAGAAAAGTGTAGAAGAACTCAAAAATAGGTCAGTTTCATTAATCACCTCTCGTGCAACGTAGATCTAGGCATCTATATTGCAGATCTAAATTCTTCTCTCTCATTTTGAAGCAGAAGAATCTAAGATCTAACTTTTATTTTAAGAAAAGGTTTCGAGAGGAAGAGAAAAGGGAAGATCTTTGACTAGATCTAGGAAATAGGAGAGTGGTTGCTTGAGGAAGTAGGAGCAGAGTTTCGGCGTCTCCTCTAAAAAAATTATGAGAGTGAAAGAAAACCTAGCCATGTATTTATAGGTGTGTCAGAAGAACTAGGCCCTTTGGATTTAATCTAAAACCTATCCGTAACAACCACCTCACCAAAAAAAAAGAGCACTCTAGAGTAGCCCAGGGTGCGCTGCACCCATGAGCCATGCACAGGCATAGGGGTATCGACACCTATTTATTTATTTTATTATTTGAAACTTATTGCACATAAATCAAAACGTTCCTTTTCTTTTCTAGTTTGTTTGATTCTTTGTTCGCATGCAAGACTTGTTCTAAATTTTATTTATTTGTAACTAACCCTTGTGCGTATGTTAAGCATTTATATGCGAACAAATATATATATTATTCTTCCTCCAATCAATTAAATGATCTACTTTTCTTTTTAACCACCGAATGCTCTTATTAAAAAAACCACTTTAACCCTTTTCACGCTGCATTGCATTGACTGCTCATTTTCCATTAATGCATTCTTCCTTTACATTTATATCCATGTGTCATTATATTGTTTATACAATTTGAATTGTATGTTCATTAATTCTTTTAATGCCACTTTTTTCTTACTTTTCTAATTAGTACACTAATTATGCCATTTTTAACGCATTACATAGTAACCTCTTTCCATTATGCATTTATTTATTCGCTTTCATTCTTATTTAACTTTTCCCTTTTTATCTTGCATGAATATTCTTATTTGTCATATACATCTTTTCTCCTACAATAATTACATTAGCTTATTAATTTTTCTCTCTTGCATGAATTTATTGTTTTTATTTCACAATGTAACACCCCACGTCCATTAATGTCACTCACAAAGGGAACGCATTAACTTCCATGGAGGTTTTAAGTGAATATAGAACAGTAAAATTACAACAAGACAGATATAAAATAGTACTTGGAAATTCAAAAACTTTATTTCATTGTAGCAGAAGTCAAAACATGTTTGATTACATCATAACACCATATTCAACGTCAAATACAATATCTATCTTGATAAAACAAGTACATAATCCCATTACATGAATAGCCATTAAAAAGAAAGATAACAAGCTGGACTTTACTTCAGCGGTCCAAGCTTTCTAGAAGATAAGCGATCCAACTAGACTCCACTAGAACTTGGCCCAACCTGCGGACCTGAAGGGAGAAAAAGGATGGAAAAGAGGGGGTCAGACATAAAGTCTGGTGAATATGATAATTCTACAATACTATTACCAAAATAACTGGACTAAGGCATAAGCTGGAAAACAAGAAAATGTCTATGAAGAGCAGATTAAGGACATAGACAATCGCTAAAGGCAACGTTATAGGCGCTCCTAAATACTAAAGGATAAACACTATACTGCACCACACCAGTCACCCTAAAGATTCATCCCACTTAGCTTCACTTAGAAACTTTCCCAATGGCTTTACGTACCCCTAGCTGACTACATAGGTGCCGCCTGCCCCTATCTCCACTAGGTGTACCCTACTTCCCATTATTCGATCGGCTCCCTAACTCGTAGATACCCGTGCTGGCCCCACAGTGGGGTGTATCACTCCCCTAAAGTGGCAACCTGATACAACGGACATGCACGGCTTATACCTACACGATGCAACAACGTCTTACCTACCAGCCCGGGTCCACACACGCATATGAAACCCGTTGGACTTGCGTTGCCACCGCTCCCTGTTTTGGCCTCTTATAGTCAAACCCAGTATGCGTGTCCCGTCCTCGACTTGGGTCGAGCCCACAAAGATACGTTTTGGGATACTGGTTGAAATGGGCCCCCACTATTTACCACAAGCATTCCACCTAAGCTTGTGCCCATTAGTCCATCCCACTTAACCCACTTAGTCATGTTCATTTACATGTGTGTTTGGTTAAGTCTAATCGTATTTCAAATGCCTCTAAAGGCAACCACCAGATTCCTCATGCCACCCAAGGCACCTACTTAACCCCCATGTCCCACCTTACATGATTATCTGGTTAAGTATTTCTTAGTTCATTAAGGCCATAACCTCATAAAGACCTCTCACATTAGACTGGCATTTATGGCAGCTGGATTTGCCGGGCGGGTCCGGGCAGTCTTACACCATAAAAGAGTCTAACCTCGTGTCTTTACAACTGTTATGCTTTAGTTTGGGCCTAGGACCTCTCACATTGGGCCGACATTTGTGACTACTGGATTTGCCGGGCGGGTCCGGGCAGGTTTACATCACAAACGGGTCCAACCTCGTGTCCTAAGCATTGATTATTAATAATAATCCACTTTCCCCCAATTTTAATAATTCCCTACTTGAATTAATAATTACTTCCAATTTTTAACAATGTCCATAATTGACTCAATTATGGACATTCATTCATGGTATGCAACATCTTACAAAATTGCACCCAATTTATTAATTGCTAATATTACCCCTACCCCACGTTTGAACGTTTATTCGCAAAATATATGTTAGACTCGAATAGCCTAACTCATAGCATAAAAGAGGTTATCATAATAACAACATGTATATGTGACCAAATGAATCATAATAAGGGGTGAAACTTGCATATGTCCAACTTGCATAGATTATACATGTCATGGATCTAAAGGTGTCAACTTGTTCAAAATTCACCTAATATGATCTCAATCAATTTTCATAAACTTACATATGAACATGTGTGAATCAACATCATCTAATTTTTTAACAACATGGTTTTATATGGGTACACCTAACTCAATAGGCAAATTCCCATAATCAAGTTTTCTTTAATTATAGTTTCAAGTTTATGGGTACACCTAACCTAATAGGCAAAATCCCATAAACAAGATCCATTTAAATTAAGAAAAAAAAACATAACTTTAAGCATGATCCAACAACATGATTTTTCAACATAATATAGCATGATTTATAACATGGCATAGTATGATAGTATAACATAGCTTGACATGATTCTCAACATAGCACGACATAGCATAAGAGAATTTACAACATAGCATGACATAGCATATATAATTTACATCATACGACAACATAATAACATAATAAGAGATCCACAATATATAGAATTTACAATTACAAATCACATCACTTTCTTGTGATCCATTCATAACTGAGTCAAATTAGTTTGTAATAGTCTTGTGAGAATCATCATTCTCACCAACAAAAGAAAAGAATTAGAGAAAGAGAGATCTTTTGATTTGATTTGTGTAGATTTAGTTGTAGATGATTAGGCTTCCTCTTCTTAGTTTGTGACGGCTATGCTGAACTCCATGGCAGCAGCATGACGGTAGCTTCTCTAATTTTACAAGTGATTTAGGTCTAGGGTCTACCCGCTTATTTATAGATTTTAGAATTCATTTAGGCCATTAGATTTAACCTAGAAATAACCGCAGCCGTTCAGACAAGATGGGGTTTATCTTGTTGACTCAGCAATGAGTCAGAAGTGACTCAGCAAACATTCAGCATATTAATAAACTTCTATTCATGTCATAAATATATATATATATTCTACAATGTACATATTAGATACACCCCCCTTTACTTATTATTGTTTTTATATACATATTAGATACATCCCCTCTCTTACACACTTATTAATATTTTTATATTCATATTAGATACATCCCCTCTCTTACACACTTATTAATATTTTTATATTCATATTAGATACATCCCCTCTCTTACACACTTATTAATATTTTAGCAACTTTAGTGTTAATAGAAAATTCGGGGTGTTACATTCTCCCCTCCTTTTAGGATTTCGTCCCCGAAATCTTTAAGTCTGGAAGAATGTATATCCTACCATCCAAACGTCCATCTACTCATCCATCATACACAGGCATCCATTGTCCTTAAAAGACTTCTAATGCTTTATGATCATATGCAAGTGTGTGTACATGTCCTTACCTAATGCGAAATCAGGCGGTCTACTGATTCAGTTGATCTCCTTAATGCAAATTATGTAAGTGTCATGAATCCATTATGTATGCAAAAGATCCTAATTGCTTACATACTACTTCTATATGCGTGCACACCCATTCAACCGAATGCAGCATCCATATGATGGTACAACCATTATACATCCATTATACTAAATACATCCATATATATGCAATATGCAATATGAAGTGACTGAGCCGATCTAGTACCTAAAGTGTGTGTATATATGCATCCACGAGCAACCACTAGCAAACACTTGCATCCATTTTGCATCCATCATACATAACATGTCTCAAACACATGTTTCAACCATAGGATTATCCTAACTAAAGGTCAAAGATACTAATGAGAGGACATACTAAAGATAAGATAAGATTAGCTAAGCGATAAAGGATAAATTAAAAGACATACCCTCAAAAAGAAAAGGGTACAACGAACGCATCTTCTCTTCTGTCTCCCAAGTTGCGTTGCTCTCATCATCTCCCCATTGCACTTTAACCAGTCTGACCTCTCGATTCCTCAACTTTTTGATCTCCGACCCAAGAATGCATGTAGGAGCTCGTCTAATTGTTGCATCACGCTCTATTTCCACCTCTTTAAACAAGCTCGGCTCTACCACCTCCGCGGTCTTGTGCAAACACTTCCTCAAATGTGATACATGGAATACGTCGTGTACTCCACTAAGTTTCTCAGGCAACTCCACCCTATATGCCATCTTCCCAATCCTGTTTTTTTTACAGGAAACGGCCGTACAAACCTTGGTGCTAATTTCCCCACGGACGCAAAGCGAACAACATTCTGTAACGGAGATACTTTGATAAAAACCATGTCCCCAATGTCAAACTCAAGATCTGTCCTCCTCTTATCAGCATACGATTTTTGCCTATCTTGTGCTGCTTTCATCCTCCTTCGAATCAACTCAATCTTCTCCGAGGTTTCCCTAACCATATCGGGCCCAAGTAGGATTTTATCGGTAGATTCCCACCAACATGTAGGCGAACGGCAAGGTCTTCCATAAAGAGCTTCGAAAGGTGCCATGCCAATACTAGACTGAAAGCTATTATTATATGCGAATTCTACTAACGGAAGGTGCTCTTCCCATGTACCCCCAAAGTCTAGGATACAAAGCCTTAAAAGATCCTCTAGAATGCGATTCACCCTCTCGGTCTGGCCGTCTGTCTGAGGATGATATGCGGTGCTCAAACATAGCTGAGTCCCTACCACCTCTTGTAAACTCTTCCAAAATTCGCTAGTAAAGATGGGGTCACGGTCGCTTACTATACTAGAAGGAATACCGTGCAAACGAACTATCTCCTTAATGTATACAGAAGCCAACCACGGAGCAGTCCTCTTACTTTTCACGGGAATAAAATGGGCACTTTTAGTAAGTCTATCTACTATAACCCAAATCCCCGTGTTACCCTTCCTTGATCTTGGTAATCCATCCACAAAATCCATTGAGATGCTTTCCCATTTCCATAGTGGAACTTCTAATGGGTGAAGCAACCCACCGGGTTTCTTTTGTTCTGCTTCAACTCGTTGGCACACCAAGCATCTAGCGACGTACTCGGCCACATCCTTTTTCATACCGGCCCAAAAGAAAACCCGCTTCATATCTTTGTACATCTTATCCCCGCCGGGATGAATGGTCATTTTTGAGCGATGAGCATCATCAAGAATGGCCTTCCTTAAGTCTTCGTCTTGTGGTACACAAATTCTATTATCCCTTCGTAACCAACCCTTATCGTCTAGGGTATACCTACGAAGATGGCTTGACGACTCCCCCCATTTGAGCTTTTCTACTATCTCAACCAACTGTGGGTCGTCTCGCTGTGCCTCACCAACCCATCCTAGAAGTGTAGGTCTAACCTCCAAGGATGCTAACAGACCGGGTACTAAGTCAACGGAGGGTCTAAAGTCAAACATAGAGATGAATTCTAAGCTTTGTCGTTCAACAAACAACGGACTCAAGGACAACCTTTTCCTACTTAAGGCGTCTGCCACCACGGTACCCTTGCCCGGGGTATATGCTATTTCAAAATCGTAAATGGCTAAGAATTCCATCCACCGTTGCTGCCTTAAATTCAAATCCTTCTGAGAGAATAAGTATTTTAATGATTTGTGGTCAGTGAACAGTTCGAATTTCTCACCAAGAAGATAGTGACGCCAAGACTTAAGCGCGAAAACAATTGCGGCTAGCTCTAAGTCATGCGTGGGGTAATTCTTTTCTTGAACCCTCAACTGCCTTCCACCATAGGCTATTACTCTTCCCTCTTGCATGAGGACCGCGCCAAGTCCCGTCCCACAAGCATCAGTATAGATGGTAAACGGTTTATTCCCGTCTGGCAGCACTAAGACTGGGGCTGAAGTTAAGGCTCTCTTTAAACGTTGGAACGCATCATCGCAATCTTTGTCCCACGTAAAAACCAGGTTCTTCTTCGTTAACCGTGTTAATGGAGCTGATATTTTTGCGAAGTCTTTGATAAACTTCCTATAATAGCCAGCCAACCCCAAGAAACTTCTTACTCCGGTTGCATTTTTAGGGACCTTCCAATCTTGGATGGCCACCACCTTTGCGGGATCCACTGCTATCCCTTCTTTGGAAACCACGTGCCCTAAGAACCGTACTTCCTTCCTCCAGAAGTGACACTTAGAAAATTTTGCCTTAAGGTTATGCGCTCGAAGGGTTTCCAACACTTCCCTAAGATGCAGGGAGTGCTCTTCTTTATTCTTAGAAAAGACTAAGATGTCATCCACAAAGACTACCACGAATTTGTTAAGGTATTCCCTAAACACCCTACTCATCAAATCAACAAAATATGCAGGGGCGTTTGTCAAACCAAAGGGCATCACTAGCCATTCATAGAATCCGTCAGGAGTCCTAAAAGCAGTCTTATCTATACTATCCTCAGCCACTCTCAGTTGATGAAAGCCAGTGGCCAAGTCCAACTGCGAAAACACTGAGGCGCTAACTAACTGATCAAAGAGATCGTCAATCCTCGGCAGTGGGTGTCGGTTCTTTTTAGTAAGCTTGTTTAGTTCTCTATAGTCCATACAAAGTCTAAGAGACCCATCCGCCTTTGTGGCAAAAACTACTGGAGCACCCCACTCCGATATACTACGTCTTATGAACCCCTTCTCAAGCAACTCCTTTACTTGCTTATTGAGTTCCCTCCTTTCACGAGGAGCCATATGGCGCACTGGCAAAGATACGGGTTTAGCATTATCCACAAGATAAATTCGAAAGTCTATCTCCCGCTTTGGAGGTAAGCCCTTCACCTCCTCAAACACATCCGAATATTCCCGGACCACTTCTACCGATCGCAGGTTCTCTACAGACGCGTCAAGCGATTCAAGATAACTTAGCATAACGGAATTTATGGGATTACAAAAGATGTCGAGAGCATTACCAAGGCGAGTCACAAGCCTAACTACTCTCCTTTCACAATCAAGAATGGCCCTATTTCTAGACAACCAATCCATTCCTAAAATTAGCCCATAGCCCGTAAAGCCCAATACATAAGCATCACATCTAAATTCAACGCTAAGTATAGAGATTTTCAAATCCAAACATATCATGGTCAAATGAGCCGAACCCCCAATTGGATTTGAAACGACCAAGGGATCCTCTACTAAACTGGTGTTCAAGTGTAGTGATTCAACTAATGATGCAGAGATAAACGAATGAGATGCGCCAGAATCGAATAAGGTACGGACAGGATGATCAAACAGAAAAACTAAGCTTTCAACAGAAATTGTTCTACCTCTTTCTTGCAGCGGTGGGGCCGCAATAGCCTGAACTTTCCCCCTTGCCTGCCCTGGTGCCATAAGAGCCTGCACCTGTCCTCCCGAGGTAGACCCTGCCCTCTGCCTCTTCTTTGGACAGTCCTTCACTAAATGTCCCGCATCTCCACAATGAAAACAACCAGTCTTCTTTTTCTTTCTACAATCTTTGCTGAGATGGCCAGGCGTCCCACAATTGAAGCATTTCTTCTTCCCTTTGCCATTATTGTTTTTACCACCCTTCTTATTTTGCTGTTGGGGTTTCTTCTGATCCCCTTTCTTTTCAACTGCCTTATCCTCATGCAAAAGTGCCATTTCTACTAGCTTTTCAAAGGTGGCTCCCATAGGGATGTGGGTCATAGCCAACCCTAGCAACGGTTCATTCAAGCCTCTAACGAACCTCAAAGCTTTCTTCTCTGGCGTGTTCACCAACTCCAAGCCAAACCTTTCTAACTGATTAAATTTATTGACATATTCCTTTACTGATGAGCTCCCTTGCTTTAGTGCCAGGAATTTTTCCATATTTAAGTTCTCCTCTTCCCTTGAAAGAAACTTTGCCTCAAACCTTCGTCTGAAATCCGCCCATGAATCAACTGGACGTTCCCCGTTAGTGACCTCCCACCAAAACGAGGCCTCTCCCTTCATTAACCAAGCAGCTAAACGGACTTTCCTCCCATCTTCCACTTCAAATCCTCAGTCTCCTTAAGCCAATCTCTGGCCTCCACAAACGTCTCAGTCCCTTGAAAAGTTTTTCCTCCCATAGCCTTGAATTCCTTGCACGTCTTTGCAAAAGTGTCAACACGAGGAAGAGGAGGAGGAGGAATGGGTGCAACTAGGGGTGGAGGAGTATCCGCTGGGCCTGCAGTGGTGGCCCTAGCCTCCAAGTATCTCCTAAACCACCCTGGAATCGTCACACCTTCTGGGAGATTAAGATCTTCAGCCATGCTGAAACGAAAAAGGAAAGATTCAAAATGGAGAATTCGAAAGATAAAGATAAGGATGTGGCTATTTGGGATTATGTTTTTCATAAAAACTCTCTTTAAATAACATGTTTTTTTTTTTTTGAAAGAACTTCTTCCAAAAATACTTTATAAAAAAAATATTTTTCTAAATTTTTTTTTTTATCTGTTCTAGTAACCTTATGCTCTGATACCACGTGTAACACCCCACTTCCATTAATGTCACTCACAAAGGGAATGCATTAACTTCCATGGAGGTTTTAAGTGAATATAGAACAGTAAAATTACAACAAGACAGATATAATATAGTACTTGGAAATTCAAAAACTTTATTTCATTGTAGCAGAAGTCAAAACATGTTTGATTACATCATAACACCATATTCAACGTCAAGTACAATATCTATCTTGATAAAACAAGTACATAATCCCATTACATGAATAGCCATTAAAAAGAAAGATAACAAGCTGGACTTTACTTCAGCGGTCCAAGCTTTCCAGAAGATAAGCGATCCAACTAGACTCCACTAGAACTTGGCCCAACCTGCCGACCTGAAGGGAGAAAAAGGATGGAAAAGAGGGGGTCAGACATAAAGTCTGGTGAATATGATAATTCTACAATACTATTACCAAAATAACTGGACTAAGGCATAAGCTGGAAAACAAGAAAATGTCTATGAAGAGCAGATTAAGGACATAGACAATCGCTAAAGGCAACGTTATAGGCGCTCCTAAATACTAAAGGATAAACACTATACTGCACCACACCAGTCACCCTAAAGATTCATCCCACTTAGCTTTACTTAGAAACTTTCCCAATGGCTTTACGTACCCCTAGCTGACTACGTAGGTGCCGCCTGCCCCTATCTCCACTAGGTGTACCCTACTTCCCATTATTCGATCGGCTCCCTAACTCGTAGATACCCGTGCTGGCCCCACAGTGGGGTGTATCACTCCCCTAAAGTGGCAACCTGATACAACAGACATGCACGGCTTATACCTACACGATGCAACAACGTCTTACCTACCAGCCCGGTTCCACACACGCATATGAAACCCGTTGGACTTGCGTTGCCACCGCTCCCTGTTTTGGCCTCTTATAGTCAAACCCAGTATGCGTGTCCCGTCCTCGACTTGGGTCGAGCCCACAAAGATACGTTTTGGGATACTGGTTGAAATGGGCCCCCACTATTTACCACAAGCATTCCACCTAAGCTTGTCCCCATTAGTCCATCCCACTTAACCCACTTAGTCATGTTCATTTACATGTGTGTTTGGTTAAGTCTAATCGTATTTCAAATGCCTCTAAAGGCAACCACCAGATTCCTCATGCCACCCAAGGCACCTACTTAACCCCCATGTCCCACCTTACATGATTATCTGGTTAAGTATTTCTTAGTTCATTAAGGCCATAACCTCATAAAGACCTCTCACATTAGACTGGCATTTATGGCAGCTGGATTTGCCGGGCGGGTCCGGGCAGTCTTACACCATAAAAGAGTCTAACCTCGTGTCTTTACAACTGTTATGCTTTAGTTTGGGCCTAGGACCTCTCACATTGGGCCGACATTTGTGACTACTGGATTTGCCGGGCGGGTCCGGGCAGGTTTACATCACAAACGGGTCCAACCTCGTGTCCTAAGCATTGATTATTAATAATAATCCACTTTCCCCCAATTTTAATAATTCCCTACTTGAATTATTAATTACTTCCAATTTTTAACAATGTCCATAATTGACTCAATTATGGACATTCATTCATGGTATGCAACATCTTACAAAATTGCACCCAATTTATTAATTCCTAATATTACCCCTACCCCACGTTTGAACGTTATTCGCAAAATATATGTTAGACTCGAATAGCCTAACTCATAGCATAAAAGAGATTATCATAATAACAACATGTATATGTGACCAAATGAATCATAATAAGGGGTGAAACTTGCATATGTCCAACTTGCATAGATTATACATGTCATGGATCTAAAGGTGTCAACTTGTTCAAAATTCACCTAATATGATCACAATCAATTTTCATAAACTTACATATGAACATGTGTGAATCAACATCATCTAATTTTTTAACAACATCGTTTTATATGGGTACACCTAACTCAATAGGCAAATTCCCATAATCAAGTTTTATTTAATTATAGTTTCAAGTTTATGGGTACACCTAACCTAATAGGCAAATTCCCATAAACAAGATCCATTTAAATTAAGAAGAAAAAACATAACTTTAACCATGATCCAACAACATGTTTTTTCAACATAATATAGCATGATTTATAACATGGCATAGTATGATAGTATAACATAGCTTGACATGATTCTCAACATAGCACGACATAGCATAAGAGAATTTACAACATAGCATGACATAGCATATATAATTTACATCATACGACAACATAATAACATAATAAGAGATCCACAATATATAGAATTTACAATTACAAATCACATCACTTTCTTGTGATCCATTCATAACTGAGTCAAATTAGTTTGTAATAGTCTTGTGAGAATCATCATACTCACCAACAAAAGAAAAGAATTAGAGAAAGAGGGTTCTTTTGATTTGATTTGTGTAGATTTAGTTGTAGATGATTAGGCTTCCTCTTCTTAGTTTGTGACGGCTATGCTGAACTCCATGGCAGCAGCATGACGGTAGCTTCTCTAATTTTACAAGTGATTTAGGCCTAGGGTCTACCAACTTATTTATAGATTTTAGAATTCATTTAGGCCATTAGATTTAACCTAGAAATAACCGCAGCCGTTCAGACAAGATGGGGTTTATCTTGTTGACTCAGCAATGACTCAGAAGTGACTCAGCAAACACTCAGCATATTAATAAACTTCTATTCATGTCATAAATATATATATATTTTCTACAATGTACATATTAGATACATCCCCCTTTACTTATTATTGTTTTTATATACATATTAGATACATCCCCTCTCTTACACACTTATTAATATTTTTATATTCATATTAGATACATCCCCTCTCTTACACACTTATTAATATTTTTATATTCATATTAGATACATCCCCTCTCTTACACACTTATTAATATTTTTATATTCATATTAGATACATCCCCTCTCTTACACACTTATTAATATTTTAGCAACTTTAGTGTTAATAGAAAATTCGGGGTGTTACACACAATGTTCCTCATTTTAAACATTACTGTGTGCATTTACACATCAATTCTATCTTTACTACTTGCATAATAAGTTATGCACTCTTTTCTCTTTTATTTTTTATTTTTTTCATGCATATATATGTTTTAATTATTTTATGCATAAATAACACAACCTTCCATTTATTAATTTATTCTTAATTACACATATATTCATATGCATGTACTTAATTGCATGCGTATTATTAATTTCAACATCAATATATGAACTTTAACTTATACACTAATTAGAAAAATTGTGGGGTGTTACATGACGATTTTTTGAAAATCATCAATGTAGAATGCCTATTCTTTGAGAGCTATTTTTCAGAAGCTAGGTTTCCATACTGGGTTAAATGTTAATGCATGGAAAAATTATTATTTTTCAGTGTCAATGCAAACAATTCAAGGGTTGTTCTAAATATACTTGAATCTGATCATGGGATATTACCTATTAAATATCTTGGAATTCCGTTGTCTTTTGACTATCTACACTATTTACGGTGTATTTCTTTGATTCGGTTTGTTCAAAGAAAAATCCAAGGATGGGAAACAATGTTTTTGAGCTTTGCAAGTAGAGAAGAATTGATTAATACAGTAATCGCTCCTATCATATTACACTAGCTGTTTATTTATCAGATCCCAGAATATACATTAGACAAATTTGAATCTCTTTGTTCTGATTTTTTAGGGAGGATCAGCACACAAAGTGTCTTGGAAAAATTTTTGTAAACCAAATGCAGAAGGAGGTATTGGTTTAAAAAAAATTCAGATCTCAAAAAAGCTACTTGTATTAAATTTCTTTGGAGTGATCTTTCAAACACTTCTATTTGGATTAAATGGATGCATAGTAGATATTAAAAAAATAAGCATTTTTTGACTATGGCCAGTGACAATAAGGCTTCTCCAACTTGGAAATCTTTGTTAAGGCTTTGAACTCATTCTAAACAGTTATTTAATAAGGTGATTGCTAATGGGACAGATACTTACCTATGGTTTGAACCATGGGTTATCCGTTAATGTATGGTAGATTTATTGGGGTATGATAGAGTTTATATGATTGGTGATGCTGAAATGAAAGTTAATTCTATCATTAGAAATGATGTGTTTGAACCAGAAATACACCTTGCAACTCGAGAACTTATTCAAGGAATTTGTTCAACCCCCACCCACCCAAATCAAATACAAGATTCATATGAATGGTGTGAAGAAGGATTGATTTTATTATAATCAATGTTGGGATATTGTGAGAAGCCATAAAGCAAATGACATTATGTATTCAGTAATTTGGCATAAGAAAAACGGTAAAAGGATGTCATTTATCTCATAACTTTCTATCACCGGAAGGATTAATACAAAAGACATGATTGCTCACTAAGATAATGTATCAAATATTATGTGCCCTTTGTGTGATAATCATCCAGAGTGTGTGCAACATCTTTTCTTTGAATGTTACTATTAGGCCTTTATTTGAATCCCTCTAAGAAAAAAAAATATGCTTCCTTTAAATTTTGATTTTTATTTAAGAAATGAACCTAGAGATCTTCACTCCAGTTTTAAAAAACCGGTTCAAATTTGGGATTTTCCTTGTGCTTGTTTGACTTCTGCTGTCTACTTTATATGGAAGGATAGGAAGTTAAGGCTCTTCCAAAATCGAAGCACCCACTCAGCTATTAAGTTAATGCAAATTGAAAGAGAAATTTCGTACTTAGTTTGAAACAATGGGAGTAAAATGGTGAGGAATCAGAGAAATTCATTAACTTGAACACCGGGGAATTGAGCTTTTGGATGCTGTGTAGTTGAATTTATGAAGTGGCGTATATTTGGGAATTTAAATTTGAATAAGTGTGCCTTTTGGGCTCGATCTGGTTTTCTGAATTCCAATTCCATTTTGATGTTTTTTCCACGTTTTTCTTGTTGTAATGAGAAAGACATATGATGATGTATACCAAATTTATATGTACACTTGTTCCCCAAAATGCACCCATCTAGGTTAGGGGATTATGAGGTTTTATTAAGGCGTATAAAGGTGGTTTTTATTTGGTTTCATAATAAAGTGAACCAATTTTCAAATAAATTTTATTAAATTTTTTTTGAAAATTGGTTCACTTTTATTAACAACTAAAAAAGTACATAATGAGGTTAGCATACTAACCTAAATACAAACTGAAAGCATAAAATAAATACATACAAGTACTAAATTAAATGCTAAAAGTGCGTTTTGAACCCATGGTGAGGTTACCAACTCGATAGCAAGTGCGATCCCGCTGCACTTCTAATCCTCTATTGCTATCCTTGGAGTGGCAGAGATTAAGACGGTTTACCACCATTCCGTTACTCCGAATCAACTTGTAGCACTGTGGTAAACTTTGAACTGCAACTATGAGAGTTACTGCCCGAGATCTCCGCATAAATTAATTATCCGAACTCAACGCCTGTGATCTCAATCTGAATCTGAATAAGGATGTTGCTTTTTGTTTGCAAAATTTGACGGTGAAGAACACAGCCTCCAAAAGTTCTGGAGACTCATGAGCGTTTCACTTCTTCTCTTTACTTTACCATGGTATGTAGTAATCGTTATCTTTGTTCTGAGCTTGCTCTCTGGAATTCATCTGCTATATACTAATTTGTCCTGCCTATAGCCAAGCTTTATTTTCCACATAGTAGAACGTATTAAATTAAGAATAGCCAGTAAGTAAACCCCATCAACCATCTTACACTGCTGCCTTCATTTGCACAGCAACAACCCTTATTCATGAAAAACTTCCAAACTTACCACTCAATCCCAATAATCTAAGTAACATAACTCTCTAATATTCATAAGACAAGAACTACTCGGATCAAGTGTATTATCCAGAGTGCAAAGTTAAAGGTACTGTATTCCTTTTCTAAAAGGTCATCCAATTCTTAAAACGAGAATCATAACAGCCATTTCCTTCATTCTGCTACTTGAGGCATCAAAAGGTTACGCATGCCTAAGCAGTGGCTTTGGGAATGCCTTATATATGATTCTGCACATAACCAAACTGGTATGGGAGCCTGAAACTATTTTTAAATAGAGATACTGGGTTTCCAAACTGGGTTATACACAGATCCCTTATTTATCCTGTCAAACTTTGCATTTCAGAAATATGTTGCTTGGATTTTCACACGGCAAGAATACAAAAATGCAAATCACATTGTAGTGGGCAATAACCAATTGTGAATCAGGAAAAAACATGGCTTGTTTCTCATCAATTGCAAAACAGTTATCAAAAGATAATCCATCAAACCGCAAATTAACTGTGAATCCAAACTCCAAAAACATGTAGAAAACCAAGATATACAGCGTCGAATAAGTAAAGTCCTTCCGAATTTCAAAACTGGAAACCGAATTAAACAATCAAACCTTTCTGAAATCGAATCCAAGTCGAATGAAACCGAGTTAAAAAAGATTGGTTAAAAGGAACCAGGGGATATGGAATTAGGTTTAGCGATTGAATCAGTTACACCAATTCGCACCTGTCCTAGTGGCCTGATCTTTCAGTAGGATGGCTTAAAGAAGCGATCTGAAAGTTGATTGTTTGAATTCGAAATTCCAGCGGCCATCAAGAGTGATGTTGAAGACGCGATGAACTTGGACTATTCAGTTTTAACGGAGTTCAGCCGAATACGTTGCAAAACGGTATTGAAACGTAGAAAGAAACAATTGAAAAATCTGGTCGTAGTTTTAAGGAAAGCGGTTTTGAATGGAAGAATTTTGTGGAAGATGGAAATCGCCATTTTCCTCTCCCATGGGGGGACGAAACCGTTCAATTTTGCATGTATATATACCAATTTTCATATATATATATATATATATGTATGTATGTATGTATGTATGTATAGGTATATGTATGTATGTACTGGTGTACCAATATACATATTGCAGTAGCCAGGTGGAATTTATAAAGGCTGTTTTTCAATTGTTTGTTGAAAACTTGTGTACAATTTAAAATTTTTGACAAGCAAATTGGAATTATTTTGGATCGATTTCATTGATGTTGGATTAAGATATTGTATAAGGCAAGGGTGGTAGTTATGTATGGAGATATCATAGCCGATTGTAGAATTTTCTCATGAACTTTTCTCATGTAATCTCAGTAACTTATATGGTTACTGTAAGCCAAATATCATAGTACCTACGAGATGAAGCAGTTTGTTGTTTTTAGTCTTAATTATAGTGGGAGTGTCGACTAAATTCAATGAAGCATGAGATAAAAATCAGTAACCTGGTTACTCGTAGCCAACGGTAATTACACATCAATTTGGATATATTGTTTCATCACAAAGGAAAGCGTGGAAAATGGCACCTGAGAATAGTAGAATAATGGAGCAAGTAAGGTGCACCAGTTGTTTTAGCATTACGGAGAAGTGCAAGGACAAGCGGGATTAGATTGAAGCATGCCTTATCATGCGTCGAGCGTAATTTTATTAACAGTACTATTTTTGTTTGTACCATAGCGTATGTATTTTATGTTTTTATTTCAAGTTCTGTCAAGTTAGTATGCTAACTTAGCTTTGTTATGTAATTTCAATATTTAATAAAAGCTTACCAATTTTCCAAAAAATAATGTATATATACGTACTGGCCAAAGCAAATTTGAATAGTTGAATAGCTTAGTTATTTCTCTCAATCAACTATAAAACCACTTCTTTTCAATGAAATGAAAATGCAACTATATTCTACCCTACAATTTAACGACCAACATTTTACTTATTGGAGGATCGTAAATTATTTTTGTTTTATTCCCCGAGGGCTGGATCATTCTCATATTTTGATATGTTGGTTATGGGGATGTGAGACATGTCCATAATTTTTATTAATTTAATTTATTGCTGTTTTGCCCCTGTCAGTTTTGTAAATGAGAAAACTTTTGACTAGGATCGAATCATGTGCTGAGATTGATTTCATTGGAAAGAAAATGATGTTTCTAATTCCGTAGAGTGGTCACATTAAAGATTTTGTTTAGCGGTTTGGGAGAAATCGTTGTTTTAGTGCTACACAATTTCAAGGCAGGATTGGTGATGATAGCTAGAGTCACGGATGATGATTGTTTTTCTTGTATCGTCTTGTGTAGATTGTCCAACATCGAAGGAGATATCTTTTGGATGCTAGTCTCATGTTAGTTTGGGCCGTCAGGGCTTATGCTTGGGAGATGTCGATCTCGATTAGGATGGGCTATACAGGATAATTATTTGCTTTATCTGTTACTACGTGGTTATTATTGATTGTTGTAAAGGATATCATTGTCAAATGTGGGGGAGACGGTTAGAGTTTTTCTTTGTTGTTGAGTTGGTAGATTAGTTGATTGATCTACCTATTTCTCATATACTTTATTAATGATATTATATAGCTGTTTTATCACTCATTAAGACTAGTGTCTGACTCATGGTTTTATGTTTCCCTCTTATTACTTTGGGATATTCATCCATGTTTTGGAAGGACAGACTGAGTAGCAGGTAGTAGATCTTGATGAGGACGATGTTGTAGAGCGATAACGAGAAGGAGGCTGCAGTATTAATTCCTATATGTTATTATATGTTTCCGGTGTTACGGTTGTTATGATACTTCGAGTGATTGTAGTAAGGGTTTTTGTATAGAATTTGATGATGTATTCAAGTGGCATTATGGATATCCTGTTGATGATATGAAATATTAAAATTCTGCGCAATTATGTTTCGCTATTACTGCCTATTGTATGTGTCCAATTATATTTTATCCTTGTGTTGTGAGTCATACGACAGGTCCTGCTTGTGTTATTCTACCCTGATGAAAGTTCATAGCTGCCTAGCCCGTTCTGCAATGCATATTACTCTTTTTTAGTGCGAGAGTTATGGGCGGTTGTCACATTTGGTATCAATGTTCTGGATATCGATTTTAGTCAACGTTCGAGGACATAATTACATATAAGAGACGTATTTGTAGATTTTGATGGACGAATACTATATATTTATGTATAATATAATAACATTTGAACTCCATTTGCAGATTTTCTCATGTGTGTACTAATCATTCTATTTTCCATATTTAAAATGAGTCATCGAACGTCGAGACACATTGCTAGGGAGGAGACTGTTCCTGGAGGGGGAAATGGGTGTATACCAGATTACCTAGCTATGTTCGAGGCCATGATGGCAATGATCATGAGAAGGGATCCGGCTCCACAGACAGCCGTGGTAGATGTAGGAGTTCAAGTGCTGGTGTCTAGGGCCGTGGACTTCACGAAACTATGCAATGATTCCACTAATCTAGGAGGAAACCGTTTAAAGGGACGGAACCGATCGTAGAGATTCAATGGTGGCTTGATACTTGCATTCGGACCATTGGAGACCTGGGAATTGACGATGCAACGTAGTGGCAGCTTGCATCAAGACAGCTAAATGGCAAAGCTACGGGTTGGTGGAACTCTATCATTCTAGAAACTCCAGAAGATGATTTTTATGGGGGAAATTCCAAGTCATGTTTTAGACGAAGTTTATCTCTACTATTTAGAAGTCTATTCTATTCAAGAGGTTTTTTGAGCTAAAGCAGAATGGTATGCCAGTGTTGGAGTATGTTTCTGACATCAATGCTTTTTCGAAGTATGTTCATTCATATGTCAAGACTCCTTATCAAAAGAAGGAGAAGTTCGTTATAGGCTTGGATAAGTATCTGAGAAGTCACCTAGTTTATCAATTGGATGATACTTATGAGAAGATCACGCAAAAAGCTTTTAGGCACGAAAGTTTGTTTACCTAGGAAGAGACTGTTGTTGTAGCTAAACAGGAGCCAAAACCAAAAAAGGATGATAATAACAAGAAGTGGAAGCAACAATAGCAAAAAGGGAAGGAGGACTAGAAAATGTCGAAAAGCGAGGTGATTTTCTTTAACTTCCAGCAGAAAGGCCATTTTTCCAGGGATTGCAAGGATCCAAAAGGTGAAAGGAAGTGCTTTATTTGTGTAAAGCCTGGGCATGGCAAGAAGTATTGTCCAGAGAAGCCGAAGGGTAGGCAGATTGTGGAGGCATACGCTTTGGAAGTTGTTCCTTTTTCTTCGAGGACTCCTACGGCAAAGGATAAAGGGAAGAGCATTGTCATTCATGGTACACTTTCCATTTGAAATATTTTCAGTTCACATGTTGATACTGGAGCATCGCATTCTCTCATGGGTTATGAGCTTGTGTGCCGCTTGTGTTTGGAACCCGAGATTTGTGGTAAAGAATCAATGGTGACTAATCCAGTAGGGGGTTCGTCCAGCTTGTGTATGATTTGTCATGGTCTAGTGTTTTCAACTCATGGTTACTCCTTTGTGTTTGAATTCTTTGTTTTGAACTTTGTTGGATTTGGAATCATACTGGGGATGGACAAGGTGAAGAGGTATGTGGTAAAAGTGTATTGCGAGAAGCTAGAGGTGACAGTCGGGAATGGGAAGGGAGAATGGTTGTGATTAAAGGTAATCCAGAAGATGGGATCTTCGAAATCTATTTATATCCGCTTTTGATTCCAAAGGGAGACTTGTCATTTGCGTTGATCGCTAATGAGTTCGATGATGCCTTTGACGACGTCAAAGTGTTGCCCTCGCATCGTGAGATTGAGATTCGGGACCGATTTGGCCGAGGGTATTAGACCTATCGTTATGTCACTTAGGCAGATGGCGCCTAAGGAACAACAAGCGCTATAGGTACAAGTACGAGACCTTTGGGGAAAGAGATCCATTCATAGAAGTGTGTCCGAATGAGGTGCACCAGTTTTGTTTGCAACCAAGGCTGATGTAACTTTGAGATTGTGCGTGCATCATCGTGAGCTGAACAAGGTGACTAAGAAAAACAAGTGTCCACTTCCGAGGATGGGTGATTTGTTAGATCAGCTTTACGAAAAAAAGGTGTTTTCTTACACAGATTTGGCGATAGGATTTCACTAACGGAGAGTTGCGAGGAATAGATTTGTGGCCTTTGTGAGTCGACAACTAAAGCAGAAAGAGAGGAGTTATCCAACTCATGATTTGGAATCAGAAGCGATTGTTTTTGCTTAAGGAAAGGAAGACATTACCTGTTAGGAGTTCGATTCGAGTTATCTACGTATCCCAAGCCATTGAAGTATCTTTTCTCCCAGAAGGATTTGAATCTTCGGTAGCAATGGTGGTTAGAGTTGCTAGCATCGTATGTTTTAGGAATAGTCTATACTCTTGGTATAGGTAACGCGATTGATGATGCGTTGAGACGAAGACACGCAAGTTTGGCAGAGATGTTTTCAGAATGGAAGCACCACGAGAATTGGCAGGATTTGATTATAGGCCTCGGTGTTAGTTAAAGATTGAGATGTTGGCGAGCTTTCCAATAAGACCTAATCTCATCGAGAAGATTGGCGAAAGGTAGAAGCGTGATACAAAGCTTATTAAGATCATCCAGAAGCTAGAAACAGAAGATAAGGAATTCGAAGTCGATCGAGACGGTTGGCTTTGGAAGTAAGGGATAGTTAGCCCCAAGGTTTGTCGAACCGTTTCCGATAGACAAACGAATCGTAAAGCTCCCATATAGACTGGATGTAACTGAGAAGATGTCGGGCATGCACTACATTTTCCATGGGTCGTTTCTATGGAAGTGTGTGCATGATTCAAATGTGATGGTATCTCCGTAGTAGTACAAAAACCTAAGAGTCTAGTCCATAGTTACGAAACCTCGTAAGCCGCTTCACGTTGTGGGGAATGACAAGAAATAGATTAGAAGGAAGATGGTTAACCTAGTCTAAGTAAAATGGTGTGAGGATGATTATGATCGTACGTGGGGAACGAAAGAGAGTATGAAGACGATTCATCCAGAAATCTTCGTTGATATGACCCATTAATGTTGTGTCACCTTAGAGCACTGTAACTTGTATTGTTTTTGTTAGAATTCTGTGTGCTAGTGTAAAACTATGGTTGCATGGCTTGATGGATGCTAGCTTGGATGTAAATTGGCTACTTGTGGATGATAGACATGCAAAATTGCTTAGGTTGCTTGTGTTTTTTTGGAATTTCGTGGGCGAAATTCCTACAAGAGGGGAGAATGTAGCGATCCACATTTTACTTATCGGAGGATCGTAAAATATTTTTATTTTATTCCCTGATGGTCGGATCATTCTCATATTTTGAAATGTTGTTTATGGGGATCTGAGACATTTCCATAATTTTTATTAGTTTTATTTGTGATCATTTAGCCACTGTCAGTTTTGTGCAAGGAATAACTTTTGGCTAGGACCGAAGGTGCTAAAATCAATTTCATTGGAAAGGAAGTGATACTTCCAATTTTGTAGAGTGGTTACATTAAAGATTTGGTTCAGTGGTCTGGGAGAATTCACTGTTTTAGTGCTACACAATTACAAGGAAGGATTGATGGTGATGGCCAGAGTCATAGATGATGACTGTTTTTTTTTTGTGTTGTCTTATTTAGGTTGTCCAATGTCGAAGGAGATATCTTTTGGGTGCTTGTCAGATGTTGGTTTAGGCCTTTGGGGCTTGTGCTTGGGTGATGTCGATCTCAATCAAGATGGTCCATATAGGATAATTAGTTGTTATGTCTGATACTGCATGGTTTTTACTGATGTTGTCAAGGCTATCATTGTCAGATGTGGGGGAGACTGTTTTTGTTTTTATCTTTTGTTGAGTTGGTAAATTAGTCGATTGATCTACCAATTTCTCATATACTTTATTGATGATGTTAGATAGTTGTTTTATCGTTCATTAAGACTATTGTCTGACTCTAGGTTTTAAGTTTCCCTTTTATTACCTTGGGTTGTTCATCCATGTTTTGGACGGGCATACTGAGTAGCAGGTAGCAGGTAGCAGGTAGTAGACCATGATGAGGATGATGCCGCAGAGTAGTGACGAGAAGGAGGTCGTCATATTATTTCCTGCATATTAGTATATGTTTCCGCTCTAATGGTTGTTATGATACTCCGAGTGATTATGCGGAAGCTTTTTGTACAAAATATGATGATGTATTCCAGTGGTACCATGGATATCCTTTTGATGATATGAAAGTTTGAAGTTATACGTAATTGTGCTTCGCTACTACTACCTACTGTATATGTTCGATTATATTTTATCCTTGCGCTGAGAGATATACTATAACACACCGTGTTTCTGTTAATATTTATATTCACAAATTAAAGAATAACTAATCTCATATATTAGAATTAAGTGAAACGGGTTGCGCCATTGTGTTCGTCTCAGAATTTTGGTTGAGATGGAGTCCGAGTTTGCGTGAATTGGACTTCGTATGAAGAAGTTATGGCGATCGGAAATTTCAGAAAATTCAAAACAGATTTCGAAAATTCAAATTTCAGAGTCAGAATGGGCTAGGCAGGAAATTTCCCGCCAGGGCCAGGTCGACCATAGGGTTGACCTGGGTGTTGACCTACCTTCACCAGGTCGGCCGTAGGGTCGACATGGGGGTCGACCTGCCCCCCCAAGCAGATTTGATTTATGACTGTATGCTGACTCATTAGGGTTTCTGATCTACTCTGAATGGCTGGGGTTAATTCTGGGTTGATAGGATGACTTAAATTAATCCTAAACTCTATAAAAAGACATGCAGACTCAAACCCTAAAATCAAATTAAAATTAGATTCATGGCCTCCATGCCGTCACCTAGCAACCTAGAATAGCCGCCGCCAATTAGAGAGGAAGAAAAGCTAATCAACTTCAATTCTATTCAACTCTAACAACGAATCTACTTCAATGGAAAGCTAATTCAACTTCAGAACTAAGAATTCAGAACTCAAGACCTTCTTTGAGTTGTGAGTTCGATTTCTTTAATAAAATAATTAGCAGTTTAATTGGATTGAGTTATGATGTAGATTATGGGGCTATGTTGTGAATTATTGACCGCATGTTATCATCTATGTTGTAAAATTGTGATGTTATCATTTATGTTGTAAATTCTATGATGTTAACATCTATGTTGTAAAGTTGTGATGTTATTATCTATGTTGTAAATCTATAATTGATCAATTCATGATAATATTTCATATGCTAGTTTGGTTATGTTGATTCATATGATAAATCATATGTATGCATGCAAGTTTAGGTGTTGATTTAGATGTGGATCATCAGCAGGTTAGTAAAGATTATGTATATCCTTACATGTTTCATGACATCTATTTTAGATCTAAAGTTAGTCTATTACATGTGTAATTTTACAAGCTAGTTTACATGTTTAGATGTAAGTTTACACCATTGTTATGTTGCATAAATCACATATGCAAGTTTATATAAAAATATGAGTTTGGAATATGAATCATGTTATTCAAGTTTGTGGTTAATGACTATGCAAGTTTACACCTTTAGATGTAGATCTATGACATACATGATTTACGCAAGTTTGTGACTACTAACTAAACAAGTGTACGCCTTTAGATTTGGATCTACGACATATGTAGTTTTATGCAAGTTGTAACTTTGGCCTAAGCAAGTTTTAGATGTAGAACCTCATTCAAACATGCAAGTTCACCCCTATGTTTAGATCTAATTTTATCTATATGTATGTTGTGATGTTTTCTCTTTATTCCATGAGTTAGACTATTCGAGTCTAACGTATATTTTACGTTAAACAAACAAACGTACAACGTGGGGTAATGGGATAATATTAAAAGATTTAATATTGAAAATTGGCAGAAATGCTTTAAATGGTATAAAATAAATATGTGAAGATAATTGGTATGATTTTGCATACCATAAATAGATGGACATAATTGAGTCAATTATGGCCATAGTTAAATTTGGAATTGATTGATAATTTTAATAGGGAAAGTAATTCAAATTAGGGGATAATTAATTTTGTATAATTAATCGTCTAAGACACGTGGTTAGGCTCTTTTGTGGTGTAAGACTGCCCGCCCGGCAAATCCAGCTGCCACAAATGCCAGTCTAATGTGGGACGTCTTAGGCATAAATTAAATGTGTAACAATTGTAAATACACGAGGTTTGGCTCATTTGTGGTGTAAGACTGCCCGGACCAACCCGGAAAATCCAGCTGCCACAAATGCCAGTCTAATGTGAGAGGTCTTTATAAGGTTACGGTCTTAATGAATTAAGAAACACTTAACCAGATAAACACGTCGTGGGACATGAGGGGGTAATGTGGGTGCCTTGGGTGGCATATGGAATTAAGTGGGTGCCTTGCGTGGCATTTGAAATACAATTAGAAACACTTTACCAAAATTTGAAAACATGCAAGTGAACATGAATAAGGAAAGGGTTAAGTGGGATGTACTAGAGGGGACCAAGCTTAGGTGGATAGCTTGTGTCAAGTAATGGGGGCCCATTTCAACCAGTAACCCATACGTATCTTTATGGGCTCGACCCAAGTCGAGGACGGTACACGCATACTGGGCTTGACTGTAAGAGGCCAAGACGGGTTAGCGGTGGCAACGCAAGTCCAACGGGTTCATATGTGTGTGTGGGCCCGGGCTGGTAGGTAAGACGTTGTTGCATCGCGTAGGTATAAGCCATGCATTGTTGGTGGTATCGGGTTGCCACTTTGGGGAGTGATACACCCCACTATGGGGCCAACACGGGTATCTACGAGTTAGGGAGCCGATCGAATGGGGAGGGTAGTGGATACGCCAAGTGGAGATAGGAGCAGACGACACCTATGAAGACAGCTAGGAGTATAACCACCATATTATGAATAAATATTGTAATTAGAATGGGGAGGGTAGTGTGTACACCTAGTGGAGATAGGGGCAGACGACACCTATGAAAGTAGCTAGGGGTACACTAAACTACCATTATCATTATTAAGTTCTATAGGTGGGATCAACCATTAGGGTGACTAGTGGTGGTGCAGTATAGTAATTATCCTATAGTGATTAGGGGTGCGTTTAATGAATAACTTGGTTCATCTTATTTCCTTGTTTGTTCTGTCATACCCAATTGTTCACAGTCATTTCCTTATTTTCCAACTTATGCCTTAGCCTAGCTATTTTGGGAATTATATTGCTAAAGTTATCGCACTCGCCAGACTTTACGTCTGACCCCCTTTTCTTTTCACCTGTTGTCTTCCTTCCCCCCCTCCCCCCAGGTGCTCAGGTTGGAACTAGCACCAGTGGAGCTGGATTTTGGACAACTGTATCGCTTGCTTTTAGAAGTTGCTTGGATCGCTGAAGTAAAAGTTCAGCCTATCTTATTTATGGCTATTTTTTACTGGGGTTATGTCTTTCAATTTATGTACTCTGATTTAGTCAAGATGGATTTTATGTACTTTGAGTTTGGTTTTTGATGATGTAATCAAACCTATGTGTTTACCGCTGCAACGAATAAAGTTTTTAATTTTTAAGTATTGTATATATTTGTCTTGATGTTAAGTTTATGTTCTATACTCACTTAAAATGCTCCATAGAAGTTAATGCATTACCTTTGTGAATGACATTAATGGACGTAGGGTGTTACAAGTGGTATCAAAGCTGAAGGTTACTAAAACATTTACGAATTTTGAAAAGCTGTTTTTCAAAACCACTTTTATAAAAAATTACCTTCAAAAGTATGTTTTAAGGAAAGTATTTTCTAGAGTGTAACAACCCGCACCTCCGTTCACGCAAGATATTGTCCCCAACTTAGCCACCATATAGGTGTGGGGTTTTGTTCCTCAAAAGGCCTCGGCGTTAGTAAGAGATGGGATCTACTATATAAGTACCCACTTCACACAGGCTTCCACGATGTGGGACTTAGGGGTGTTACATTCTCCCCTCCTACAGAGCCCAACGTCCCCGTTGGCTCACAAACACCTCACCCAGGCACTGCGGTCCACACAGGAGCCACAATTCCGGCTGGGTATTGGCTCTGATACCACTGTAACAGCCTGCACGTCCGTTCACGCAAGATATTGTCCCCAACTTAGCCACCATATAGGTGTGGGGTTTTGTTCCTCAAAAGGCCTCGGCGTTAGTAAGAGATGGGATCTACTATATAAGTACCCACTTCACACAGGCTTCCACGATGTGGGACTTAGGGGTGTTACATAGAGAAAAGCTTATTTTAGAAAGCATAACCCCAAGAGCTATATATCTTCCCTTCTATTCATTTGTATTGAATCTTTCCTTTTTCGTTTCAGCATGTCTGGAGCATCTGAGATACCTGAGGGTGTTCATGTACCCGGTTGGTTTCGTCAATATCTCGAGGCTAGGGCCGCTACCGTGGGTCTGGCCAACATTCCTCCTCCTCCTCCAGCTCCAGTCATTCCTCCGCGTGGAGATACTTTCTCCAAGATATGTAAAGACTTTCGTTCGATGGGTGGAAAATCTTTTTGTGGGACTGAAACATTCATTGAAGCTAGAAATTGGTTGAAAGAATTGGAGGATCTATTTGGCATTTTCGATTTGGAAGACTGTAAGAAGGTCCAATTGGCTGCTTGGTTGATGAAGGACGAAGTTTCGTTTTGGTGGGGAGTCACTAATGGGGAGCGTCCAGTTAATACATGGCCAGATTTCAGGCATAGCTTTGAGGCAAAGTTTCTCTCACGGGCTGAGGAGAATCTATACATGGAAAGGTTTTTGGCATTGAAGCAAGGGAATCTGTCAGTAAAAGAATACACCAACAAGTTCAATCAGTTGACGATATTTTTCTTGGACTTGGTGAATACACCCGAAAAGAAGGCCCTTAGATTTGTTAAGGATTTGAATGAGCCACTACATGTGTTAGCTATGACCCACATCCCTATGGGGGCCACCTTTGAGAGGCTAGTTGATATGGCACATATGCATGAAGAGGAGAGAGGCGCCATTGCTAATAAAGCACCCGAGAATAAAGGGGATCAAAAATCGCAATAGCAACAGCCGAACAAGAAGGGTGGTAAAGACAACAATGGCAAGGGAAAGAAGAAGTGCATTAATTGTGGGACACCAGGCCATCTGAGTAAAGACTGTAGGAAAACAAAGAAGACCGGCTGTTTCCACTGTTGAGAGGCACGTCATCTAGTTAAGGACTGCCCAAGGAAACAAGGACAAGGGTCTACCTCGGGAGGGCAGCTTCAGGCTGTCATGGCAGGAGGGCACTTCCAGGCTCTCATGGCCCCACCGCTGCAAGAACGAGATAGAACAATTTCCGCTGAAAATTTAGTTTTTCTGTTTGATCATCCTGTTCGTACGTTATTTGACTCTGGCATATCACACTCGTTTGTATCTGCTTCGTTAGTTGAAATGCTGCACCTAAATACTAGTATAGTTTCGGATCCCATAGTAGTCTCAAATCCTATTGGTGGTTCGGCTCGTCTTTCCATGATTTGTCGGGATTTTTGAGTGTCTATGTTGGGCATTGGGTTTGAATGCAACACCTTTGTTCTTGGTTTCATGGGCTACGTCTTGATTCTAGGTATGGATTGGCAAACTAGATACGGTGCCATCCTAGATTGTGAGAGAAGGGTAGTTAGATTTTTGACTCATTGTGGAAAGACCCTTGATATTTCTTGTGACCCTAGAGGTCAAGTAATGCTTAGTTACCTAGAATCTCTTGACGTATCCAATGATGATCTGAAATCTGTTCGTGTGGTCCGTGAAAATAGTAACGTCTTCAAAGAGGTTCGAGGTTTACCCCTGAGGCGTGAGAGAGACTTTTGTATTTATCTTGTAGACAATGCAAAACCGGTATCTCTGCCAGTACGCCACATGGTTCCTCGTGAGAGAAGGGAGATCAATAAGAAAGTAGGGGAGCTGCTTGAGAAGGGGTTCATAAGACGTAGTATATCAGGGTGGGGTGCTCGATTGTTTGGTTACTTTGTTAGTATCATCTCACGTAGATTGTCCGAATTCGAAAGAGATATTCATTGGGTGCTTGTCGGATATTGGTTTAGGCCTTTGGGGCTTGTGCTTGGGGAATGTCGAGTTCGACTAGGATGGTTTGTGTGAGATAAATAGTTGTGGCGACTTTCATTGCATTATATCTTGGTTTTCTCGAGAAGTGATGTGCAGTTGTGACATGATAAGACTATTCGACGGTATGGGCTGCCCCGGGTTATATTCAATAGGGTTATGAGATGACTCGAGTGGGATGTGAAGTAATGGATTATTTAGAACCCTATGTTGATGCCATTTTTTTAGAGGAAGAAGGAAGGATTCTTAGGGCATGTGGTCTCTAAGGAAGGGGTAGCTATGGATCCCGCGAAGGTGGCGGCAGTCCAAGAATTGAAGGTTCCAAGAAAAGCGACGGAAATAAGATGTTTTCTTGGAGAAGATTGGACAGATGGCGTATAGAGTAGAGTTTCCCGAGAGACTCAATGGTGTACACGACGTATTCCATGTATCACAATTAAGGAAATGCTTGCACGAGATCGCGGAAGTGGTAGAGCCGAGCTTGCTTAGAGAGGTGGAGATAAAGCGTGATTCGACGAACTCATACATGCATTCTTGGGTCGGAGATTAAGAAGTTGAGGAAATGAGAGGTCAAGCTAGTCAAAGTGCAATGGGATATGATGAGAACGACGCTACTTGGAAGAGAGAAGAGAAGATGCATTCATTGTACCCATTTCTTTTCGAGGGCATGTCTTTTTATTTCTCCTTTATCGCTTAGCTTGTACTTGCTTTATCTTTTGTGTGTCCTCTCGCTAGTATGTTTGACCTTTAGATAGGGAAGTCCTATGGTTGAAACATGTGTTTGAGACATGTTACGTATGATGGATGCATGTGGATGCAAGTGGTTGCTAGTGGTTTCTCGTGGATGCATATACACACACTTCAGGCACTAGATCGGCTCAGTCACTTCATATTGCATATTGCATATAAATGTGTGTGCATATTTATGTAATGGATGTATAATGGTTGTGCTATCATATGGATGTTGCATTTTGGTGAATGGTTGTGCACACAAGTAGAAATAATATGTATTGATAGGATTCTTTCGCATACATAATGGACGCAAGGCACTATCATGGTTTCCGTTGAGGAGGACAACTGAATCAGTAGACCACTTGATTTTGCATAAGATAGAGAGCATATACACACACTTCTTGCATATGTTCGTACAACATTAGTAATTTTATAAGGACAATGGATGCCTGCGTTTGATGGTTAAGTAGATGATTGTTTGGATGTTAGGTTATGCATTCTCCTTAACTTGGAGATTTCGGGGGCGAAATCCTTTAAGGATGGGAGAATGTAACACCCGTGTTTCTGTTAATACTAATATTCACAAATTAAAGAATAACCAATCTCAGATATGAGAATTAAGGGAAACGGTTGCGCCATTGTGTTCGTCTCAGAATTCTGGTTGAGATAGAGTCCGAGTTTGCGTGAATTGGACTTCGTATGAAGAAGTTATGGCGATCGGAAGTTTCAGAAAATTCAAAACAGATTTCGAAAATTCAAATTTCAGAGTCAGAATGGGATAAGCGGAAAATTTCCCGCCAGGGCCAGGTCGACCTGGGGGTCGACCTACCCTCACCAGGTCGACCATAGGGTTTACCTACGCCCCCCCCCCCCCCCCGCCCCCCGGGCAAATTTGATTTATGACTGTATGCTGACTCATTAGGGTTTCTGATCTGCTCTGAATCGCTGGGGTTAATTCTGGGTGGATCGGACAACTTAAATTAATCTTAAACTCTATAAAAAGACATGTAGACTGAAACCCTAAAATCAAATTAAAATTAGATTCATGGTCTCCATGCCGTCACCTAGCAACCTAGAATAGCTGCCGCCAGTTAGAGAGGAAGAAAAGTGTAATAACGCGGAAATCTGAGCCAATTTAAAAAAATTATTTTGGCAATTTTAGTGAATTTTGATTATTTAAAATGAATTATTTGAAATAAAAATGACGAGAAATTTATTTTGAATAGATTAAAACGTATATATTTATATACGTCGTCGTTGGAATATAAATATTTATTTATATATATAAAAGGAATTAAAAATGGCGTGGTAGTTCGATAATTCGATTTCAAAATTCAAATGAATGTACCGGGTGCAAAATAAACCGGATTTTAGTGAAACCAAAAATATTAGAATCTATTTGTGAATATGTTTCCAACGAATCCGAAAGATTGAAATTTCAATACGGGAATCAAAAGATATGTCCAATTAAAATTTCAGAATAGTTGCTATGGAATTTCGGCCCTTAAAAATGGGAATTTTGCAAACGACCTCGGTTTTCGACAAAACCACTTTTGTTTGATCCGTGATGTCAAGTTATTGCTAGGTTTCAAATTTCGTAATTTTTCGAATCAATATGTGAGCGTGGCGAAGGAAAACGCGTTTGACCAGTTTCAGTTGATTTTAATCTACTGGAAAATGGCCATTTTTCAAACGTTCTCGGAATTTGACGAAATTAGTTTTGTTAGGACCGTATCGTCAATAAAAAAGCTAGAAAATATTTTTTGGGAATTTTTAGAGTCCGTATGTTGCCCCGGTAAATTGAAATGCGCGTTCAAATTCAATATATAGAGTTATATTTTGATTTTGACGAAAACTGATCGAAGCGGTCGGATCAGCCTGCGATACATATCCCATTGTGTTTGGAATGGAGGTAATTAGCTATGAACGACAGGCTGTGGATCTCGTTTCGAGGTCAAAATAAAAAGGTACCTTTTTGAAGAGGAAAATAATTAAATAAATTAAATTTATAACAAACCCCTCCCTCTTATAACACCTCCTCTCTCCCTCTCACTTCTAGAGCTGGAAATTTTTACCATATTACCACTTACCTGCCATTATCAACCGCTACCAACAAAAGTGGTACCGAAAAAGCGGTAACCAATTTGATTGGTACGGTATGCCAAACCACATGAAAATATGCGGTACGGTAATGGTAATTGAGCATTGAAACTGGTAATTACCATACCTACCACTTATATGTTTATTCCATAACGAAGAATTTTTAATATGTAATGATTTAATAAAATACCTAGAAAAACACTATTACGATACAAGATTGAATGCAATTTTTATTATATACCTTGGAAACGATATAATTTAAATGGTATTTTTGTTCACCCATAAAGTTTGCATGCATATTTGACTACATAAATAATATATATATAAATAATAATATAATAAAAAAAATTAATATTTAATATTTTAACGTGAAATATTGCAAACAAAAAGATCTCACACTACTCAATGGTAAAAACTTATTACCGACCTCTACCAACCATTACCAAACATAAACCAAACTATTGGAAAACGATTTTTTTGGCTGGTAGTGGTATGATTTTTCCTTTACCATATAAAGTCGGTACGGTAATGGTTTTGAGTACAAAGTTCCGATACCGAACCGATTCCACCCCTACTCACTTCATTTATAAAGAAACAGAAAAAAATAGAAAAAAAAACAAATCGCGAGACCCTCTGGTCGCCATCACCCCCACCTCGTGGCGCACCCCTCCGGCTAAAACCCCCTCCCTCCGATCAAACGCCTCTCCTTCCCACGTCGACGCCCACCAGTCTCGAGCGCCACAGATCCAAACCGCATGCCCCCCTTCGCTCGAATCGAACACCGAACCATCACCATCCCCGACCCTCTGACGAACCATCACCTCCCCCTTCCACAACCAAACCCGAAATTAAGGTATGTTTTATTTGTTTATTTACAGTTATTTTATTTTATTTATTTTCTATGGAATTTTTTTAAAATATGAATTGATATAAATGTATAGATTTGAAAATAAAACCATGACTTTTATACGTTTAACATATCGTTAAAGGTTAGATTTTTTTTATACATAACAATATATGAACAAAATAAAGATGGCATTTTTATAGGGTATCCATATGATTGAAGATGGGATTTTTATAGTATGTTCATATAAATAAATATACTATTTTTGTATATGATAAAAAAAAATTATATAGTAGAGATTATAAAAATATGATTTTTACACTATAGTGATAATAAAGATATGATTTTTATTGAAGGGTTTAAATAAAAATATGATTTTTAAAAAGTAGAAGTATTAAAAATATGATTTTTATATAATAGAGGAGATAAAAATATTATCTTTATATATGTAGCGAAATAAAAATCTGATTTTTCTTATATATATGTTGAAGTAAAATTGTGATTTTTATAGCGATGAAATAAAAATTCGATCTTTATCGATATGAAGTCGTTGTAGAAATATAATGATTATTATATATCCAGCATTATAAAAACGTGATTTTTATATAAATAACAACAACATAAAAATGTGATTTTTATATATGTAGTGGCTACGGGCAACGAAAATGACGAAGGGAGAGCACGACGAAGACTTCTACTTATGAAGAGTCGTGGCATTTGGATTAGCTAGTCGGTAAGAACTCCTCACCTTTAATTTAAATTTCTGGTTAAAAATATATACTAGGATGCAGACGGTGTTTAGTAGCACCCGAGACCCGTCGTCTACAGACCTTGGACGGCTTGTATGCTTGTTTGTTTGATTTTGATATGTAGTTGATTGTGTGGTGGTGTGAAATGAAATAAAATATTTATATAGTTAAAAGTATTTTATAGTTGAAAATATAATTTTTAACGTGTATATAAAATAAATATTTATAAACAAATCGCAGATTTGTTTATATACACTGATTTGATTGATATTGATTGGGACGATAAATTTTACACATCGCCTAACTGCACAAATAAAATCTGTGTTTGATTGTTTGAAACCCCACACGGGTATTGGGATGATATTTGGCGTACACTAATCCAAATTATTTAGCTGTATGTCGATCGATTGGTCGACAGACTGTGTAAGAGTTAATTATTTATATTTAATGCTTATGCAGTTGTGTGGTGCACTCTGGATAATGGTTGATTATTTATCGTTGTTATTTTATACATGTGTTGTAGAAAATCCATATAATTAACATTATATGGTAATTGATTGGGCCTCATTCCAGTTTTGAATAGAAATATTTGAATAGAAATATTTGAATAGAAATATTTGAAATAGAAATATTTGAATAGAAATATTGGAAAAGAAATATTTGAAATAGAATATTTGAAAATAGAAATATATGAAGTCGTGTTGATTAGATTGACACCATTTTGACGTGAACGATATTTATATTGATTTTATTCATTTTTCAATGAATATTGAAATAGATTTGAAATTCTAATTAATTTGAATAGAATTGAAATTCGAATTAAATTGAATAGAATTGAAATTCGAATTGAACTTGAATATAAATGAATTCGAATTAAATTGAAATAGATTTGAAATTTGAATTAAAATTGAATAGAATTGAATTCGAATTAAATTGAATAGAACTGAAATTCGAATTGAACTTGAATAGAAACGAATTCGAATTAAATTGAAATAGAATTGAATTCGAATTAAAATTAAATAGACTTGAATTCAAATTGAAATAAAATTGAAATGAATTCGAATTGAATCGAAATTGTATAGAAATCGATTTGAAATAAATTCAAAATAGAATAGAAATTGAATCGAATTGAAAACGAACTGAAATTGAATTAAAAATCGATTTGAATTAAAATCAATTTGAAATGAGTTTAAAAAGAATTTATGAGAAAAAAATAATAATTTTTATTTGAATTTGAAATGAAGTTGAAATCGTTTCGAAAACGAATTTAAAACGATTTATAAAATACGTTTTAAAAGGAAATCAAAGAAATATAATATATATTATTATATATATGTAAATGGCCTGAATAGAACACGCCGCGCCGCGGCAGTTCGCGAATTTTGACCATTGACTTCGAATGGATATTGCGGGAGATCCGACCGTCGGATTCTCCTAAAACCGGAACCGTTGGGTATGTATCGAAAAGAGCTTTCTAACGAATGTTAGAGATTTGAAATCTAACAGTTGGATTTGGAATTATGTCCAAATCAAATTTAGATTTGAAATCTAACAGTTGGATTTGGAATTATGTCCAAATCAAATTTGGAAAAAGTCGTTGTAAGTGCAGTTCGACGGTCGTTGATGGAAATCGACTGTACGGGCCTTGATAAAATTATTAAAAATATCAATAATTTGTGTAAAATCATAAGAAATGATTTTTGAAGAATTGGGATGAAAAACCCCATATTTGAAAAGATAAAAATAGATTTTTATCAAAATGAACTAGTTTTGAACTAGAATAATAATTTATTTATTTTTAAAATAAATAAATTGAATTTGAAATGGTTTTGAAAACAACCAGGATTTCCAAATAATTGAATTGGAATGGATTTGAATCGAAATCATCTTTGGAATATTTCGATGTTGGATTTCGTGATTATACAGATATTTTTATGGAAATTTGAAACATATATTTATATCGTTATTTCCATTACGATATTTGCTGGTCGTAGAATTTGATATTGAATATAAGCCGATATATTTTCTATTCAGAGCCTTGTATTTAATATCAAATGTGATTTGGGTTTGTTGTGAATGGTGTCTTCATTAACACTGTTGTTAAGCCCAATTGAGAAAAAGATTAAATCTTTTTATTTAGATTTAATGAAGCGTACATATTAAATAATATTTAATTGGAATTGAATTGGTATTGATTTTTGGGTTTATCGTGAACAGTGTTTTAAATAACATTTGTTCTTTACCCCGATAATTAATGAAATTGTATTTTGGGTTGTCGTGAACAGTATCTTCAATAATACATTTCTTAGAACCAAAGGAGTTAAGAAAATCAGAAACTAACTGGAGATTAGTTAAGTTGAATGGTTTCTAGGTATTGATCTGATGTTGGTTTCGGCCTTCGGGGTTAATACTTAGGGAATTGCTCACTTGCTAATTTACGGTTACGGACTGATTGAAATGGAATGTGATTTTGGGTTTATCGTGAACCGTGCTTTAAATGACACTGATTCTTTAACCCAATTAAAGATTAAAACTATGTGGGGTTTTAATGAATCACTAATTATATTGAAAAGATCGAGAATGGAGTATCACCAGTTCTGCTCCAGGCGATAGGTAAATCTTTAATTAGATTTAAACGTGAAATGGTAATTGAATTTACCGATAACACCGTGGTGTTAGATATGAAGTATGACCAGTTTTACTTCATGGGATGAATAGGTTGGGATTGGGAAATTAAAACAAATGATTACTTTGGTAAGGTTCATTAATCCCGACTAGTTTGAATTGATGTTCAAAGGATGATTAAAGAATAAATTTAAAAGAATTTATCTTTGATAAAATTAATGGGAACCTTTCCCTTAGAATGTGAAATTTAGAAACTAATTGTAGGTTAGCTAAGAAGAATGTTTTCCGGGGTATTGATCTGATGTAGGTTTCGGCCTTCGGGGTTAATGTTTGGGAATTATTCTCTTGTTAATTTACGGTTAGTGACTGATGAATTGGAATGAGGCGTATGTTGTGTTTGTGTAACACTTGTTTATTATATACGCGAGTTATTCAGAAATACCGGGTTTATCCCATTTTTAATAACTGATTCGACGATGAGTCGAAGATGAAGACGGTGGTTGAAGACCGGAGCTCTTCACGTCGTTTGTATAATTACTGATGATCTTGATTGGGCCATACACCCAAGAGGAGGGAATCAGTTGGTGGTCGTCCAGACGTACTTGGAGATCGATGGATATGCAAGGTACTAGGTGCCTCCGGTTTCGTTCAGACCCAGAACGGACATGTAAATGGACTGTGTGTCTGACATTGGATATCATTTTGTGTGATTGATGGATATCGGTTGCATAGAGTGGTTTGCCTATGTGGCGTGCTAAGATGCAAATGATCTAGGCTTTTGTTGAAAATCAAGGTCTTGTGGTTGATGATCAAAGCACGGCCTTTGTGGCGTTGCTTTGTGTAGCGTTGATTCGCTAGCCTCACACCGCGGTAGTGGACCAGAAACCGGAGAGGACCTCAGGGACGACGTGCGTTTCTTTCTAGCTAGAAGTGGCGTAAGTGGTTTTACATGCCCTGACGAGTTTGACTTATGTGGTTGTTGGTTTGCGAGGTGCCTCGGATTTGTCGGTGACTATGTGAAGCCGATGGAGTCATTCGTTGGCTCATTTGCGCCCCAAAGGGTGGGGAAACGCAGTGTTCAGGAATTTTAATCCACATCGGTGGACCGACCCTGTCGCTCCAAGGGCCTACCTGAGTCTGGGTCCTAAGGCTCGGGCTAGAGAGTCTCGAATCGGTGAGGACTATCTTTTGCCGCGGTTCGCAGATGGAAATCCAATTTCCAATACGTGACTTTGCGGTTTTGATTGTAATCCTATATATGGCGACATAGTGGGATGGGGCGCTCATGCCACCTATGATTGATATTTATGATTGTATATAAAATCGGAAACTAACTGGAAACGAGCTAAGATGGGTGGTTTCCTGGGTATTAGTCTGATGTTGGTTTCAGCCTTTGGGGTTAATACTTAGGGAACCGTTCTCTTACTAATTTACGGTTGGAGTCTGATTAAGAATTAAAACATGAAATTTAGCGTATTAAGAATTCTTTGGCTATTATAAGGTAAAACCCCTATCCTTCGGCTTGCGTTGCATTGTGTGATGGGAACTGGGCCTTATTATACCTTCATTATTCTTTATTTAGCATTGCGCTGTCGTTTTATGCACTGGTGTTCTTGGGAGGAAACCCGTTCCATGTTATACGGCGTGGTCCCTTGATTTACCCAACTTTAAAATAAAGATTAATAACTGTTTTTGTTCTCACACCAGTCCCTTGACTGACCTGTAGTTTATTGTTTTAACCTAAATTCTGGGTGCCCTTATTTTCGAAACGGGCAGCTAGTAGTTTTGGTTTTGCAGATTTATATTCACAGGATCCTGATTTACAGCTGGAACGATACTCGGAAAGCTCTGTATCCGTGTATTACTTCTAGTTGTGTATAGTATTATTTTTCTGCTGCGATGTATTTAAATGTAATTTAAATCTCTGATATTTATCGAATGTATTTTATTCATTTATACTCTGTATATTTTTGTAATATGATGGAATTATTGTAATATATAATAAAATGTTCTTCTGTCTGCGTTTTGATGTGGCTTGTTCTCAACTCAATCCGCGATTTCTCGCAAGGGGGGATTTCGGGTCGTTTCATTTTGGCATCGGAGCTTTGGTTTACAAAGCTTAGAGAACAAGACACGTTAGAACCATACGAAAGAATTCATCAGAGATTGGATTAGTATTATCCAATGAGAATGACTCATTAGAGATGGGATCAGTAGCTTCCAAGAACGAGTGTGAAGAGTATATTTTTAAATTGAAAACAATTTTTGTTTTGAAAATTTAAATTGACTTATTCGTATTTGAATAATTATTTATATTGATTTGGACTATCCAGTATATAAAGATTTTGCGTATACGTCTAATTCGCGTGTATTCGAAGTTTTAATATACTAGATAGATATAGAGTCACACTCTAGCCGCCCAGAGAGGATTCTGATGATTGATGCATCGTCATCAGAGTTGATATTCGAGTGCCAAAAGTGTGATATCTATATATTTCCATTAGACTGGTGTGAGAATCAAAATTAGATAGGGCTTATTGTTGTGATTAGGCATCAAAGTCTGATTTTTTGACTATATATCAAAGTTATGAATTTCAAAAGCTAATCAACTAATTGACAGCTGGTTGTGTTGTTTGATTATAGTTTGATTAATTAAATGTTGAATCTTTAGCCAGTTTATATCAAATAGTGAATTGTATTGAAAATTAGTCGCATTTGCATGCATAGTACATGTATATCTATTGAACAGGTCATAGCAAGGAGGCTAGAGCAGAAGAATAAAATTGTTTGCCCGCCAAATAGGTACATGTTTACCATAATTTACTGTTTTGTTTGGGTGATCATGATTTTATGAGCAGATTGGCTTTTTCTTTTTCTTTTGGATTGAAGAAGGCCATGGGAGGCTATATGAAATATCCCGAAGTCCCCGGTGCAGGGGAGGTTATGGCAATTTTTTTTGAAAATTTAGGGTGTTAGCCAAATTTTTGAAAAATTTGAAAAGTCCTTAGAAACTGAAAAGTTGAAGAACTTAAGCCGTAAAGAAATCAATGAAAGTTGAGTTGATTAGTTAAACAACTTTCGGCTTCGTTCCTTTTCGGGGATGAAAAGTTTTAAGTGGGGGAGATTGTAATAACCCGGAAATCCGAGCCAATTTAAAATTTTTATTTTGGCAATTTTAGTGAATTTTGATTATTTAAAGTGAATTATTTTAAATTAAAACGACGAGAAATTTATTTTGAATATATTGGAACGTATATATTTATATACGTCGTCATTAGAATATAAATATTTATTTATATATAAAAAAGGAATTGAAAATGGCGCGGTAGTTCGATAATTCGATTTCAAATTTCAAATGAATGTATTGGGTGCAAAATAAACCGGATTTTAGTGAAATAAAAAATATTAGAATCTATTTGTGAATATCTTTCCAACAAATCCAAAAGATTGAAATTTCATAGCGGGAATCAAAAGATATGTCTAGTTGAAATTTCAGAATAGTCGCTACGAAATTTTGGCCCTTAAAAATGGGAATTTTGCAAATGACTTCGGTTTTCGACGAAACCACTTTTGTTGGATCCGTGATGTAAAGTTATTGCTAGGTTTAAAAATTCGTAATTTTTCCAATCAATATGTGAGAGTGGCAAAGGAAAACGCGTTTGACCAGTTTTAGTTGATTTTAATCAAATTAAAAATGGCCATTTTTCAAACGGTCTCGGAATTTAACGAAATTAGTTTTGTTAGGACCGTATCGTCAATACGAAGCTAGAAAATATTTTTGGGAATTTTTAGAGTCCGTATGTGGCCCCGGTAAATTGAAATGCATGTTCAAATTCAATATATAGAGTTATATTTTGATTTTGACGAAAACTGATCGAAACAGTCGGATCAGCCTGCAATATATATCCCATTGTATTCGGAATGGGGGTAATTAGCTATGGACGACAGGCAGTGGGTCTCGTTTCGAGGTCAAAATAAAAAGGTACCTTTTTGAAGAAGAAAATAATTAAATAAATTAAATTTATAACAAACCCCTCCCTCTTATAACACCTCCTCTCTCCCTCTCACTTCAGTTATAGAGAAATAGAAAAAAAAAACCCAATCACGAGACCCTCTGGCCGCCATAACCCCCACCTCGTGGCGCACCCCTCCGGCCAAAACCCCCTCCCTCCGATCAACCGCCTCTCCTCCCCACGTCGAAGCCCCCCAGTCCCGAGCGCCACAGATCCAAACCGCACGCCCCCCTTCGCTCGAATCGAACACCGAACCATCACCTCCCCCGACCCTCTAACGAACCATCACCTCCCCCTTCCACAACCAAACCCAAAATTAAGGTATGTTTTTATTTATTTATTTACAATTATTTTATTTATTTTCTATGGAATTTGTTTTAAAATCTGAATCGATATAAATGTATAGATTTGAAAATAAAATCGTGACTTTTATGCATTTAACATATCGTCAAAGGTTGGATTTTTTTTTATACATAACAATATATGAACAAAATAAAGATGAGATTTTTATAGTGTATCCATATGATTGAAGATGGGATTTTTATAGTGTGTTCATATAAATAAAGATACCATTTTTGTTTATGATAAAAAATATATATAATTTTTATATAGCAGAGATTATAAAAAAATGATTTTTATACTATAGTGATAATAAAATATGATTTTTATTGAAGGGTTTAAATAAAAATATGATTTTTACAAATTAGAAGTATTAAAAGTATGATTTTTATATAATAGAGGATATAAAAATATTAACTTTATATATGTAGTGAAATAAAAATCTGTTTTTTCTTATATATACGTTGAAGTAAAAATGTGATTTTTATAGCGATGAAATCAAAATTCGATCTTTATTGATATGAAGTCGTTGTAGAAATATAATGATTATTATATATGCAGCGTTATAAAAATGTTATTTTTATATAAATAGCAACAACATAAAAATGTAATTTTTTATATGTAGTGGCTACGGGCAACGAAATTGATGAAGGGCGAGCACGACGAAGACTTCTACATATGAAGAGTCGTGGCGTTTGGATTAGCTAGTCGGTGAGAACTCCTCACCTTTAATTTAAATTTCTAGTTAAAAATATAAACTGGGATGCAGACGGTGTTTAGTAGCACCCGACACCCGTCGTCCATAGACAATGGACGACTTGTATGCTTGTTTGTTTGATTTTGATTTGTAGTTGATTGTGTGGTGGTGTGAAATAAAATAAAATATTTATATAGTTAAAAATATTTTATAGTTCAAAATAGAATTTTTAACGTGTACATAAAATAAATAATTATGAACAAATCGGAGATTTGTTTATATACACTGATTTGATTGATATTGATTGGGACGATAAATTTTACACATCGCCCAACTGCACAAATAAAATCTTTGTTTGATTGCTTGATACCCCACATGGGTACGGGGATGATATTTGGCGTACACTAATCCCAATTATTTAGGTATATGTCGATCGATTGGTCGATAGACTGTGTAAGCGTTAATTATTTATATTTAATGCTTATGCAGTTGTGTGGTGCACTCTGGATGATGGTTGATTATTTATTGTTGTTATTTTATACATGTGTTGTTGAAAATCTATATAATTAACATTATATGGTAATTGATTGGGTCTCATTCCAGTTTTGAATAGAACTATTTGAATAGAAATATTTAAATAGAAATATTTGAAATAGAATAGAAATATAGGAAAAGAAATATTTGAAATAGAATATTTGAAAATAGAAATATATGAAGCCGTGTTGAATAGATTGACGCCATTTTGACGTGAACGATATTTATATCGATTTTATTCATTTTTCAATGAATATTGAAATAGATTTGAAATTCAAATTAAATTGAATAGAATTGAAATTCGAATTAAATTGAATAGAATTGAAATTCGAATTGAACTTGAATAGAACTGAATTCGAATTAAATTGAAATAGAATTGAAATTCGAATTAAAACTGAGTAGAATTGAATTCGAATTAAATTGAATAGAATTGAAATTCGAATTGAACTTGAACACAAATGAATTCAAATTAAATTGAAATAGAATTGAACTCGAATTAAAATTAAATAGAATTGAATTCGAATTGAAATCAAATTGAAATGAATTCTAATTGAAATCAAATTGAAATGAACTCGAATTGAATTGAAATTGAATAAAAATCGATTTGAAATAAATTCAAAATCGAATAGAAGTTGAATCGAATTGAAAATGAACTGAAATTGAATTAAAAATCGATTTGAATTAAAATCAATTTGAAATGAATTTAAAACGAATTTATGAGAAAAAATTTTAATTTTGATTTGAATTTGAAATGAAGTTGAAATCGTTTCGAAAATGAATTTAAAACGATTTATAAAATACGTTTTAAAAGGAAATCGATGAAATATAATATATATATATATATATATTATATACATAAATTGCCTGAATAGAACGCGCCGCGCCACGGCAGTTCGCGAATTTCGACCATTGACTTCGAATGGATATTACGTGATATCCGACCGTCGGATTCTCCTAAAACGGGAACCATTGGGTTCGTATTGAAAAGAGCTTTCTAACGAATATTAGAGATTTGAAATCTAACGGTTGGATTTGGAATTATGTCGAAATCAAATTTGGAAAAGGTCGCTGTAAGTGCAGTTCGACGGCCATTGATGGAAATCGACTGTACGGGCCTTGATAAAATTATTAAAAACATCAATAATTTGTGTAAAATCATAAGAAATGATTTGTGAAGAATTTGGATGAAAAACTCCATATTTGAAAAGATAAAATTAGATTTTTATCGAAATGAACTAGTTTTGAACTAAAATAATAATTTATTTATTTTTAAAATAAATAAATTGAATTTGAAATGGTTTTGAAAATAACCAAAATTTCCCAATAATTGAATTGGAATGGATTTGAATCAAAATCATATTTGCAATATTTCGATGTTGGATTTCGTAATTATACAGATATTGTTATGGAAATTTGAAAGATATATTTATATCGTTATTTCCAATACGATATTTGTTGTTCGTGGAATTTGATATTGAATATAAGCCGATATATTTTCTATTCAGAGCCTTGTATTTAACATCAAATGTGATTTGGGTTTTGTCGTGAATGGTGTCTTCATTAACACTGTTCTTAAGCCTAGTTGAGAAAAAGATTAAATATTTCTATTTAGATTTAATGAAGTGTACCAATTAAATAATATTTAATTGGAATTGAATTGGTATTGATTTTTGGGTTTATCATGAATAGTGTTTTAAATAACACTTGTTCTTTAACCCGATATTTAATGAAATGTGATTTTGGGTTGTCGTGAACGGTATCTTCAATAATACCGTTCTTAGACCCAAAGGAGTTAAGAAAATCAAAAACTAACTGGAGATTAGTCAAGTTGAATGGTTTCTGGGGTATTGATCTGATGTTGGTTTCGGCCTTCGGGGTTAATACTTAGGGAATTGCTCACTTGCTAATTTACGGTTAGGGACTGATTGAAATGGAATGTGATTTTGGGTTTATCGTGAACCGTGTTTTAAATGACACTGATTCTTTAACCCAGTTAAAGATTAAAACTAAGTGGGGTTTTAATAAATTTTTAATTAGATTGAAAAGATCGAGAATGGAGTATCACCAGTTTTGCTCCAGGCGATAGGTAAATCTTTAATTAGATTTAAACGTGAAATGGTAATTGAATTTACTGATAACACCGTGGGTTTAGATATGAAGTATGACCAATTTTACTTCATGGGATGAATAGGTTGGGATTGGGAAATTAAAACAAATGATTACTTTGGTAAGGTTCGTTAATCCCGACTAGTTTGAATTGATATTCAAAGGAAGATTAAAGAATAAATTTAAAAGAATTTATCTTTGATAAAAATAATGGGAAACTTTCCCTAAGAATGTGAAATTTAGAAACTAACTGTAGGATAGCTAAGAAGAATGGATTCCTGGGTATTTATCTGATGTTGGTTTCGGCCTTCGGGGTTAATGTTTGGGAAATTTTTCTCTTGTTAATTTACGGTTAGTGACTAATGAATTGGAATGAAGCGTATGTTGTGTTTTTGTAACACTTGTTTATTATATACGCGAGTTTTCGGAAATACTGGGTTTATCCCATTCTGAATAACTGATTCGACGATGAGTCGAAGATGAAGACGGTGGTTGAAGACCGGAGGTCTTCACGTCGTTTGGATAATTACTGATGATCTTGATTGAGCCGTACACCCAAGAGGAGGGAATCAGTTGGTGGTCGTCCAGACGTACTTGGAGATCGATGGATATGCAGGTACTAGGTGCCTCCGGTTTCGTTCAGACCCCGAACGGACATGTAAATGGACTGTGTGTCTGCTATTGGATATCATTCTGTGTGATTGATGGATATCGGTTGCATGGAGTGGTTTGCCTGTGTGGCATGCTAAGATGCAAATGATCAAGGCTTTTGTTGAAAATAAAGGTCTTGTGGTTGATGATCAAAGCACGGCCTTTGTGGCGTAGCTTTGTGAAGCATTGATTCGCGAGCCTCACACCCTGGTAGTGGACCAGAAACGGGAGAGGACCTCAGGGAGGACATGCGTTTCTTTCTAGCTAGAAGTGGCGTCAGTGGTTTTACACGCCCTGACGAGTTTGACTTATGTGGTTGTTGGTTTGCGAGGCGCCTCGGATTTTTTGGTGACTATGTGAAGCCGATGGAGTCATTCGTTGGCTCATTTACGCCCCCTAGGGTGGGGAAACGCGGTGTTTAGGAATTTTAATCCACATCAGTGGTCCGGCCCTGTCGCTCCAAGGGCCCACCTGAGTCTGGGTCCTGAGGCTCGGGCTAGAGAGTCTCGAATCGGTGAGGACTATCTTTTGCCTCGGTTCGCAGATGGAAATCCAATTTCCAGTACGTGACTTTCCGGTTTTGATTGTAATCATATATATGGCGACATAGTGGGATGTGGCTCTCATGCCGCCTATGATTGATATTTATGATTGTATATAAAATCAGAAACTAACTGGAAACGAGCTAAGATGGGTGGTTTCCTGGGTATTAGTTTATGTTGGTTTCGACCTTCGGGGTTAATACTTAGGGAATCGTTCTCTTTCTAATTTACGGTTGGAGACTGATTAAGAATTAAAACATGAAATTTAGCATATCAAGCATTCTTTGGCTATTATGAGGTAAAAACCCTATCCTCCGTCTTGTGTTGCATTGTGTGATGGAACTGGGTCTTATAATAGCTTCATTTTTCTTTATTTAGCATTGCGTTGTTGTTTTATGCACTGGTGTTCTTTGGAGGAAACCCGTTCCGTGTTATACGTCGTGGTCCCTTGATTTACCCTACTTTAAAATAAAGATTAATAACTGTTTTTGTTCTCACACCAGTCCCATGACTGACCTGGAGTTTATTGTTTTAACCTAAACTCCAGGTGCCCTTATTTTCGACACGGGCAGCTAGTAGTTTTGGTTTTGCAGATTTATATTCACAGGATCCTGATTTACAGCTGGAATGGTACTCGGAAAGCTCTGTATTCGTGTATTACTTCTAGTTGTGTATAGTATTATTTTTCAGCTGCGATGTATTTAAATGTAATTTAAATCTCTGTTATTTATCGAATGTATTTTATTCATTTATACTCTGTGTAATCTTGTAATCTGATGGAATTGTTTTAATATACAATGAAATGTTCTTCAGTCTGCGCTCTGATGTGCCTTGTTCTCAACTCAATCAACGATTTCCCGTAAGGGGGATTTCAGGTTGTTTCAAAAAGCTAATCAAATTCAATTCTATTAAAGTCTAACAACGAATCTACTTCAAGGGAAAGCTAATTCAACATCAGAACTCAGAATTCAGAACTCAAGACCTTCTTTGAGTTGTGATTTCGATTTCTTTAATAAAATAATTAGCTATTTAATTGGATTGAGTTATGATGCGAATTATAGGGCTATATTGTGAATTATTGACCGCATGTTATCATGTATGTTGTAAAATTGTGATGTTATCATTTATGTTGTAAATTCAATGATGTTGTCATATATGTTGTAAAGTTGTTATGTTATTATCTATGTTGTAATTCTATAATTGATCAATTCATGATAATGTTTCATATGCTAGTTTGGTTATGTTGATTCATATGATAAACCATATGTATGCATGCAAGTTAAGTGTTGATTTAGATGTGGATCATATGCAAGTTAGTAAAGATTATGTATAACCTTACATGTTTCATGACCTCTATTTTAGATCTAAAGTTAGGCTATGACATGTGTAATTCTACATGCTAGTTTACATGCTTAGATGTAAGTTTACACCATTGTTATGTTGCATAAATCAAATACGCAAGTTTATATGAATGTATGAGTTTGGAATATGAATCATGTTATGCAAGTTTGTGGTTATTGCCTATGCAAGTTTACACCTTTAGATGTAGAACTATGACATACATTATTTATGCAAGTTTGTGACTACTACCTAAACAAGTTTACACCTTTAGATTTGGATCTATAACATATGTAGTTTTATGCAAGTTGTAACTTTGGCCTATGCAAGTTTTAGATGTAGAACCTCATTCACACATGCAAGTTCACCCCTATGTTTAGATCTAGTTTTATTTATATGTATGTTGTGATGTTTTCTCTTTATTCCATGAGTTAGACTATTCAAGTCTAAAGTACATTTTATGTTAAACGAACAAACGTACAATGTGGGGTAATGGGATACTATTAAAAGATTTAATATTGAGAATTGGCATAAATGCCTTAAATGGTATAAAATAAATATGTGAAGATAATTGGTATGATTTTGCATACCATAAATAGACGAACATAATTGAGTCAATTATGGCCTTAGTTAAATTTTGAATTGATTGATAATTTGAATAGGGAAATTCAAATTGGGGGATAATTATTTTTGTGTAATTAATTGTCTAAGACACGAGGTTACGCTCTTTTGTTGTGTAAGACTGCCCGGACCCGCCCGGCAAATCCAGCTGCCACAAATGCCAGTCTAATGTGGGAAGTCTTAGGCATAATTTAAATGCGTAACAATTGTAAAGACACGAGGTTAGGCTCGTTTGTGGTGTAAGACTGCCAGGACCTGCCCGGCAAATCCAGCTACCACAAATGCTAGTCTAATGTTAGAGGTCTTTATAAGGTTACGGTCTTAATGAATTAATAAACACTTAACCAGATAAACATGTAGTGGGACATGAGGGGGTTAAGTAGGTGCCTTGGGTGGCATGTGGAATGAAGTGGGTGCCTTGGGTGGCATTTGAAATACGATTAGAAACACTTAACCAAAATTTGAAAACATGCAAGTGAACATGAATAAGGAAAGGGTTAAGTCGGATGTACTAGAGGGGACCAAGCTTAGGAGGATAGCTTGTGTCAAGTAATGGGGGCCCATTTCAACCAGTAACCCATACGTATCTTTGTGGGCTCGACCCAAGTCGAGGACGGTACACGCATACTGGGCTTGACTGTAAGAGGCCAAAATGGGTTAGCAGGTGGAAACACAAGTCCAACGGGTTCATATGCGTGTGTGGGCCCGGGCTGGTAGGTAAGACGTTGTTGCATCATGTAGGTATAAGCCATTCATTGTTGGTGGTATCGGGTTGCCACTTTGGGGAGTGATACACCCCACTGTGGGGCCAACACGGGTATCTACGAGTTAGGGAGCCGATCGAATGGGGAGGGTAGTGGATACGCCTAGTGGAGATAGGAGTAAGCGGCACCTATGAAGACAGCTAGGGTCAAACTACCATATTATGAATAAATATTGTAATTAGAATGGGGAGGGTAGTGGGTGCACCTAGTGGAGATATTGGCAGACGGCACATGTGAAGGTAGCTAGGGATACACTAAACTACCTTTATCATTATTAAGTTCTGTAGGCGGGATCAACCGTTAGGGTGACTAGTGGTGGTGCAGTATAGTAATTACCCAATAGTGATTAGGGGTGCCTTTAACGAATAACTTGGTTCATCTTATTTCCTTGTTTGTTCTGTCATACCCAATTGTTCACAGTCATTTCCTTATTTTCCAACTTATGCCTTAGCCTAGTTATTTTGGGAATTATATTGTTAAAGTTATCGCACTCGCCAGACTTTATGTCTGACCCCCTTTTCTTTCCACCTCTTGTCTTCATGTCCCCCTCCACAGGTGCTCAGGTTGGAACTAGCACCAGTGGAGCTTGATTTTGGACACCTGTATCGCTTGCTTTTAGAAGTTGCTTGGATCGCTGAAATAAAAGTTCAGCCTATCTTATTTATGGCTATTTTGTACTGGGGTTATGTCTTTCAATTTATGTACTCTGATTTAGTCAAGATGGATATTATGTACTTTGACTTTGGTTTTTGATGATGTAATCAAACCTATGTGTTTACCGCTGCAATGAATAAAGTTTTTAATTTTTAAGTACTGTTTATATCTGTTTGGTTGTTAAGTTTCTGTTCTATACTCACTTAAAACACTCCATAGAAGTTAATGCATTCCGTTTGTGAATGACATTAATGGTCATGGGGTATTTCATATACGACAAGTTCCGCTTGTGTTATTCTACTTTGATGAATGTCCAAAGCTGTCTGGCATGTCTTTCAGCGCATTAATCCTCTTGTTAAGTGCGGAAGTTATGGGCGCTCGTCACATACCACCAATCTATACTATGTAATATTTTAATCTAAAATTTTCCTATATTTACACACCTTGCCCCACTAAACCAATTCATATATCACTCGAACCAAAAATCAAGGGAAACTGAAGGGAGAGACGTTAGGCGAAGCATAAGAACAAAGAACAAAGAGCATGATAGGTGAGTAACACTTCATTGTTTACATTTTTAAACCCATACAATTATCATATATTGAACATTAAATCCTATATACATGGATGCCCCTATCTATGAACATGTGAACCCATTTCTAAACCAAACAATCGATGGTGCATTGGATTGAAAACCCTTAGACTTCCTTTTTGCTTAACTGCGTAACTGTTAGCTTTACACCCTGTTGGTAAAAAAAATTCAATAAATGGAATTCAACAGGTCATTGGGTTTGGTTTCTATATAATAGTTGTCGATATACATTTATAATATATAGTAAAAATATTTTCAAAGTATATAAATGTATATATTCTAAGATATATACCCTTTCCAGTGACTAGTTTCTAAAACATAGATTTTCGACCATCACGAGTTCAGGTTTTAGGCATAAAAATGTATTAGTATATGAAAATCATGAATTTTACTAGTAATTTTAAGATTTTTAACGAAGTAGTGGTCGAGATATTTGAGCTAAACAAAAAACTTTGTTTGAGCGATCTCTGGTGATCCCAACGATCAAGTGCTAGGGAGTGAAGCCTGGAGTGGTGTGAGGTTTCAGTATTCAAGGGAAAATGCAAAATCATTTTTTTATAGAGGGCATTATGTAAACAAGGTGGAATATGGGTTTCCTCTTGTAACCAATGTGCAACGTCGAACTGCATAGTCACGATGGAGATATGAGGTTGCACACCAGGGGGAATCAGTGACGTGGGTCGTCATCAAGACGTGGCCTGAGTCTGGGCTGCTCCGGTGGTCTGAGGTGGTAGTTGGAAGAAATTTGGTGGATCTGTGTCTATTGATGAAGCTCGGGTATAACAGTGAAATCACTATTCTAGTGAATGGAGGCAATTTCGAGTTTGGAAACGGGACCAGTGAGTGATGAGTGACATATGGAGGTGATCGAGACAATGTAGTGACTGGTGGAGTGTTATTGCACATGCACAAGTACACTATGTGTGCACTAAAGCGTTTTAGTGAATATATGAAGAAGAAGAAGAAGAAGGCGACAACAGGAACTGCCAAGGGAGTGAGGCATCTTGTGTTCATGGGTTCGATCTTGTTTTCTAATATAGCCCTGTAGTATCAACTTTAACAAAAGAAAAGAAAGCCAAAACAGAAGAAGCGGGGGTTAGCAACAAGAATCAAAGGAAGAGATGTAGGAGAGCAGCAATATTAACCAAAACAAATGCAAAGAAGAAAGTACCAGATTGAAGAAAAGGCAAATAAAATAGAAGTGCATGGGAACCCAAAGTGGTATGGGCCGAAGCATGATTGGCTTAGAAACTTGGCCAATGAACTGTGTAGGGTAAAAGAATAAATAAAGAAAGAAAGAAAGAGAAGGCAATGCAGTAGAAAGAAAAGTGAGGGAAGGCAGCAGCGGTATTAAGGTAAGAAAGAGTGGCCGGGGAGAGGAAGTGGGCTAGAGCACTTGGGCTTTGATAAGTTGCACCAAGAATTTGATAAGAGAATATATATGTATGTATGTATGCATGTACAAAATATAAAATATATAAGAAGAAGGTGCAGTAGTAAAAATGCAAAAGAAAGGGAAAGTGTAGCAACAAAAATGAAAGAAAAGGAAGGAAAGAGGCTAAGGATTTTGCGCCAAGAATATGGGAATTGGATCGGCAAAGTAAAAATAGTAAAGAAAACTAAAAAAGAAAGGGATTTTAGATTAAAAAATATTTTAAACAAAATAAATGTACATATATAATATGAATATTTTTATAAATAAAAATAGTAGTCTATGACTCGACTATGGACCAATACGGAAAGAAACAACTCTGTTTGTCGAATTTTATTATTATAAATAATGGTTAAACAAATAATTAAATAATATATATAGTTTGTTTAATTATATATATATATATATATGAAATAGTAAAATGACTGAATTATGTTGAATATTAATGGACGATGCAACCATTGCAATGTGATCGATCATTTGTGATGATTCATTTACAGTAAGTCAAATGTTTTGAAATGAACATTGAATGTTATTGGAATTTAATCGACTTTGGTCGATAATTGTTTTCATGATCAAGGAATGATTTCAAATCAAATTAATGACAAATAAATATAATTGTTGAATAATCTAATTGAATACAATAATCTGTTCTTTTAAGTATCATTTGACCCTAAAAGATATTAACGTTATCGTTTTGAAGAGTCCGAAATTTATATTCCACTTTGTCTCGATCCATCCATGTCAGAGATTGTTGAAGATAATAGAAGACGTAGTTATGCAAGGGATGTTTTGTTAATCCTAGTTAGAAATTTCCTAAGATTAATTTACAGGATAGTGCTTTCGGTTTGTAGAGTCACATGACAATTTGTATGGTCGAATGTCTGACAGAGTATGCCTAAACAATCAAGTACGTTGATCTCTCCAAACATAGTTAGGTTTAGTGGCAGAGAAATTTGTTTCTCTTAGATTTTTACCCTTAATATTTTTTTGGGGAAATTAATTAGTGGTTGGCGAATTTTGACGAAGTATCATTTAAAGTAAATGAAGATATGATATGCCTAAAGATAAGTATAACCACAAGCTTCACAACAGGGAAATGAAAAAAATTGGGCAAGCACCATGACTTTGTAGGTTGCTCCCATTAGGGTGTACTGTCACCTATCTAGAGAAATTTCACTTGCTTCTTTATTCTATCGTTGTTGTATGCTTCGCAAACTGTGGTTTGAGCTCAACCGTTTTTGACAATATATTCAGTACACTCAAACGAAATGAGTGGTCGGTTAAGTGTAGCTGGGTTGCAAGATGTTCTTGTTGAACCTAGTGTATTCGTCTCTAGGGACAAACTATCGGAAGGTGGATTCATACCTTGTCACAGTTGGAAACCCATTATCCAAAATCGCCTTGTGGTTTTGTTTGTAAACTATGCTGTGAAATGTGAGATGCAAGCATTTGACTAGTTTTTTCTTTATTTTGAAAACCCTAGACACAATCATAATAATTGATTTTGATATACAAAGCATTTTGATTCTCATAAGGTAAAAACCCTTTCCATACTTATGGCGTGGTCCTATGAGATACCTTTTATTTCTTAACTTGTTTTAAAATAGTTTACTCATATCAGTCCCCTGACGGACCCGATGTTTATTTTTATGTGTTTTCCTAAACTATTAGGTACTCATAACAATTGTTATGAGTAGACAAGTGAACCAAGTGGTAGAATTTTTTTAATTTTTTTTGGATTGTTGAATGGGAAGATACTACAAGATGGTCTATCTATTATATTCATGTATAACCATGATGTCTACAAGTTGGTTTATCAATAATGTCTATGTAACAATTTAGAAGTCTGTAATTTGTGACAGGCATGTAACCATATGTATGATGTACTCTGATATACTGTGTTTCTGATGTATAATGTTATATGATATAATATTTCGTTAAAATTCCACTGTGAGATTATGATGTTTTCTTTAGTTCTATCTTCTATCTATTTCTTGTTCTTAAATAATGACACGACTTCTGAGGTGTTCGAAAGTCGGGTTGTTATAGTTAGTATCAGAGCTTAGGTTACAGAGTACCTAGACTTTGGATGAGTATTGAGGGGGCGTATTTGTAATTTTATATAATTATTATATATAAATATATATACTTATGAGGGATCCACTTGAATTATCCACTTAAAGTCTTTTTTACCTTTCGATCTAGTTTTGACTATCAACCTGTTATATTATGGAGATTAAGTATGAGTAGCCGAGGAACAAGAGGTCAGACTAGTGGAACCACCACTACCAATGGTCATACTACCAACTAGAATCCAGTAGAAACTATGGAAGAAGTTACACTAGTTCAACTAGGTCAAATTTTGTGATTATCTGTAAGGATCATACTACTCTAGAAGGAAAACTGTTGAAGGGAACCGAATCTTTTATATAAGTTCAAGCATGGTTGAGGTCTTTTGAGAGAATCTTTAAGGGGATGAAATTAAACAATGAGAAAATGTGTCTCTTAGCTTCATGACAACTACAAGAAGCTGCAACAACAAGGTGTGATGCACAGACTGCAAATGTTTCCGAAGAGCAGTTTTCTTGGAAGAAATTCAAAGAGTAATTTAAGGCACATTTTCTTCGTGCCACAGGCATGACTAGAATGTATCGGAATTTTATAGACCTCAAACATAGGAGCATGACAGTATATGTGTATGAGAATAAGTTTAATGCACTTTCCTGTTTTCGATCGGAGTTGATCAACACATCGCTCAATAAGAACGAGATGTTTATAGCAGGACTGAAGGACAGTTTTCAAGTTAAGTTGTTTGGACATCTGAAGTTTCCATTTGTTGACTTAGTGGATATGGCACTTTGATATGAAGCCTTAGAAGCAAAGAAGCCAGTGGAAAAGGAGAAAACTGGAGAAACCCGTGGCGAATATCCCATTAAAAGAAAATTTAATCCAAACTGGAAAAACAAAGTAAAGGGAAAATTTAGACAAGAGAAGTCTCAAGATCATTACAAGAACGTGGAATGCCACAACTATGAACAGAAAGTACATATCGCTAGTTTTTGAAAGAATCCAGAAGTTAAGGAGCCACAACAAACACTGGGACCGGGTAATGCTATAGTCCAGTAGATTTCATGCTATAATTGTAATCAGCTCGGGCATATGGTTGAAGATTGTCCGCTTATGGAAACAGGAACGCAACCAAGGGTCTTTTCCATAATGGATAAGCCAGCAACCTCTGAGGATGTGAATGGAATAAGTTTTGGACGGTACCTTACTGTTAAATAAAAGGAGTCAAACAAACTAGGATCAGACTAAGGATAAATTGAATAGAAATTAATTAAATTAGAATAATATCAAATCGTATTAATATTGGAAATGAAGTTAGAATTATAAATTGAATAAAATTTCGATTTCCATAGACTTACTTTATTAACTGGTTATGAACTCCTAAAAATTAAATAGATTGATTCCTTTTTTTTAAATAAAATCTTATTTTTGAGTTCCAGATTGGAGATAACTAATTTCAGAATTAATTAATTAATGGAGAATGTGGATAGGACTTAACATAGTTATGTGAATTGGATGGGTGAGTTGAATATGGATTGGAGTTTAAAAAGAGAATTTGAAGTAGATAAATATGTTTGAATAGGGTTGATTCAAATGAATGAAGTGGATAAGATTTGGAATTTATTTTCCAAATGTTATCAAGGATATTTTTAAATGCAAAATGGGGTAATGTGCGTTAATAAAGAATTATGATATGGAGTTAAGAAATTGGAACCTAACAGGAGATTGGTTGAGTAAAATGATTTTTGAGTATTGATCTGATGTTGATTTTGGTCTTTCGAGTTAATACTTTGAGGATTATTCTCTTACCAACTTATAGTCAGGCACTGACGAATGCTAAAGAACGGTAATAAATAAGAAATGAATATGTTTTCCAACATTAGTAACAAATATTTCTAGTTATGGAAATGGCTGTGATAAATAACAAAGTTCTGATGTGTGTTGGTTATTTATGTATACAAGTTAGTGAATTTAATTATAACTTAAATCTCCTCGTTAATCCTTAATTTCGGGGATGAAATTCTTTTAAAGAGGGTAGACTGTAACGTCTTGGGTTTTTAACTAACATTGTTAAACAATAAATTATTGACTATATAAATGATTAATTAAATTAAATAGAATTGGATTTAATACTTAAAGAAATTAAATTAATCTATTATTTAAAATTTTGTGTATATATATAAATATATTAATTTGTTGTAAAAATCTTTTACATATGTATATATGTAAAATAAGAAACTAAGCGACGATATATCTTTTGTTTTACATTTTTTAATTGGATTTTTAACTTATGTAAAAATAAATATCTTATGTAAAATATCTCATTACTTCACATATAAGAAACAAAAGGACATATTTAACTCCCCACCTCTATGCTCATGTTAGCCAAGGCCATTACAAGAAATGGTGTCAACTAACCTGAAGAATAAGGTTGTTGACGAGCGACCATCTGTATATTAGCTTTGAACGAGTGTTAAAAATATCGGATAACGTGGTCTTACATTTTAAATTTCATGAGGAAATCCGACACATCTAAATCAAGTTCAAATCTACTACATGGTGGCTATATATAATTCGGAATCAAAATTAAATACATAGCAATAAAATCAGCTCAGACACAGATATTCACATCACTAAGGCGGAAATAGATATGAATATAAAACATGAGCATCAATACAAAAATAGCGGTCAAAGTCGGTCCACTATACAATAAAAGAATAGGTACAAACTCCAGCCAAAAGAATAAGTATACATGAAAAAACTATAATACGTGTATAATCAAGAACTACAACTCTAATGTAGATACCGAAAAGCCAAAAGGTGATCCCTGCTAGAATCCCTGCATAAGCATCTGTAATACTCGGTCTGACCCGAGTATTATTTATTAGAATAAACAATAAACGGATTAGTCTAGCTGTACTCATCATAATAATCTGAGACAAAAATGGAGATATAAACCGAAAATGATATATATTAAGTAAAAACAATGTTCAGATGTAAAATGCGAAGACTCGATATCCCCAGAAGATATGCCAAAGAAATCTTGACATTATAACGATATATCAATAACAAAGAAACTATGATTAATAAATTAATATCGATGCGAGATTGACAACACATTTTTCAATAAGAATAAGATTGGTAAATTAATATCACTACAAGATTGACAGCACATATGTCAACAAGAAAAACAAGATCGAAGAAATCAATAAATTAGAAAATTCGAAGATCCCAAAAAAGGGGGAGACCTAAGTCAATACGGGGGTACGAAGGCTCATCAAAATAAATATGGGAGTCCAAAGACTAAACCAAATATGGGAGTCTGAAGACTCAACCAACTCAATATCGAAGGAGAGACGCGATCTCAAGGCATAAGCCATAGTGTTGAGCAGATGCTCCTATGATGGTCTGAAATCCATAGGTCGTGAACCCGCCAAGATTGTCCGAAGATCATCGATATAAGGGAATGAACTGAAGTTCCTTGAAATGATCCGACGAACATCAGGATGATCCAAAGTTCGGAATGATCCGAAGACCCACCAGAACTGAAGCTCCTATGATCAGATGGAACCGAAGTTCTTCAATTAGTCTGAAGACTCTCAAGTTGAACCGAAGTTCCTCAGGATGATCAGAAGATCATCAATGTGACTCGAAGGTCGGATTGATCCGAAGATCAAATATAATGTAACTACACCAAGCTAGTAAATATAAGAGTTAAGCTCATATCCCATAACCACGTGCTCTACTCGAATATTTAAGAACAAGTAGTATATTCCACTAAAATACAAAATGATCATTGCTATGGTGTTCAATAGGACGAGTCAAAGAATTAACCGTCAAAGCAAACACAAGGGGTCATAGTCCTTGTTTTTACTAAGGCGTTTAATTAGATTTCTCATACGAATAAGAAAAATGTTTATGAAATCGTATAGTAGTAGATAGCAAAACAATTTGGAAAATAACATCATATAATGAAGTAGAATTAAAAACAATTTAGTAAAAGATTTGGTATCTACTAATAATTTTGAAACCCTTTTATATAGTTTCGAAAGTGGCAATTCTCGTGAAATAGCGATCGAAATGACGATCGAACAAAGAATTCACGTTTTAATAACATAAATTAAAGCTCATGACTATCGATTATAAATTCGTTCACCACGAATCAGTTTAGAGTCCGTGGACATCGAGCTGTAGAAATCTATGCTGCAAGGAAACTGAAAAGTCACAGAAAAGGTAGAAATGGGCCAAAACTCGGCCAAGAATGAGCTCAAATGGCCCTATGCAGTAGACCATGGTTTCCACCGATCTATTGCAGAAAAAACGCGACCAGTCAACTGGTCCTTTTTCACCAGTCGACTAGTTATTTTTTCCAGCGGACATAAATTTTAGTACAAGGTACCAGTCGAGTGGTCCATTTTGACCAGTTGACTGGTGACTGTCAAACAATCCAATCTAGCTATTTCTTTAGCCAAATAGTATAAGAATCATTTCCGGTGAACTACGGAGGCAATGTACTTCATCTAGATGACAACGAGGCCTCATAAGCTTGTCGAAACAACTCAAGAACCCAAACAAACATGTGAAAACTTATATACATGAGATTGCAATGATTTTGATCATAAGTTAAAAGGTGAACTAAATTCCAAACCAAAGCATGCAAAAGTGATTCAAGCGACATGTGAATACTTAGGACTTTATCGTGGCGACAATCGGGCTTCACAAGATCACCAATTCAACTTGTAGCATATGAATTCGATTGTGTGCACAATCTAAATGAGAAATTCCAATTTAATGAAACTAAAACTCATGAACCGGAAAGTGTATTCTTATCTAACCAATTCATATGCATATACACAAGTAAAAATGAAGCTAAATTACACTTTACAAGCTTCTAGGCTTGTGGCATAGATGTGAATTCATTAAAGAACTCCCCTTTGGCTATTGTAAGTGAAGAGATGAATGAAGACTTTGCCAAATCAACCTCTCTTCAAATATAACACACAATTATTCATTCTACACATGGATATACAATATTTTCTAAGATTTAGGTTTTCGAAATCATAAGAGCTGAAGAGGAATCAAGTTGGAGAAGATAGAGACTCAGCTTACCTCTCTTTCTCTATGGATTTCCACTTGATTTTAACATGAACTGGATTCCTAAGAACAAGCTCTGGCTTAGGGAATTTTAATTTCCCTCTCCCCATTTCTAATTTTATGGAGTATGAGGAAATGAATGAAGGAAAAGGGGGTTATGGGAGCTTTAAGGATGATTTTGACATGCTCGAACTATATCGAAAATTATAGTCAAAAAGGTTGTAAACGATGATCGGGACTCAATGGAAGTGGTTTCGAGTCCAAATTAATCCATATGCAAAAAATGACTTTTCGGACATACACTCGATTAACGATTAACAACTAACGACGTTTAACAGACTTCCCCTCTTAAAGAAATTGTGTCCCTGCAATTACTTAAGAAAAATCTCAATATAGATAAAAACACAACATTTACCATGAATTGGTATACAAAATTATAATAAACCAAGAAATTCACTTTTGAATTATTACACAAATTTTAAACTCTGAGTTATAAACCACTATATAACTTATGTTTATACACATATAATGTTCAAATAAAAGTCATGAACGTATAGAGAAACTAAATTATTTTCCCATTAGTGTCTTCAAAAAATTAGAATTTTCTTTCTCAAACTATATATATTCTAAACCTCAATTTCAATAATTATTTAAATTTTATTCACGAACCATCTTACCGCGATTTTTCTAAAAACTTGGTTTAGACGTATCTCAAAATCTACAAGATGAAATTCAAATATTTTTCTTCTACTAGAAAATAATATTCCAATAGATCCGGATAATTCTTGTTACAAAGAATTCCGACCCGTATTGGATCTTATACACTCATTTGAAATTAAAACTGAAAATTACGAACTACCGTCCCGTGGCAAGCTCGTTTTAATAAAATTCAATTAAATCTCCTAACGTTCAATAAGTTCATAAACTACAAACTCATACTCTTATGTTCTCAATTTGAACTAATTAAACATTTTAAATTCGACGAGGAAATATTGACTATCCAAAATCGTCGAATGTTCCCTATCACATTTTAGCTAGAATTTTTTTTTTCACATAAAAGTTTCTCATTATTCTTGCTTACAAAGTTTTATTAAATTGAAAAGGATAAGCGATCTCGTTGGGGAAACAATATCATGAAATAAAATCTAGGTTATATATACCCAATAGGAAATATTAGCACGTTCTCTAATATTTCATGAACAATTAAATTTAAACTTTTAAGTTTCCAATAAACCCCAAAATTTCAAACTTAAAATATTTGCACGTCCTCTAATATTTCACGAACAACTTCTAAATCATGTAAACATTGTAAATGGTAGGATTTAGAATAATTTCATAGAACTCGAAAACTTTTTGTTTTCAAATTCATGAGCATATCAACAACAAGAACGAGGTCAAACCAATCGGGTAATGATCTCGAAAACTTTGGTTCATTAAAGTTAACAAAACAAACCGGAATATTTATTAACCCATTTTCCTTATGCCATTCTCATTATTATGAGAATTTTAGAAACACAAGGAAGTTAACGAATCAAAATTAAATTCGTTAAGAAGGACAGGAAATTGCATCACCGATAAGGGATGTCGAATATAGATGATTCCTTTGGAATAAAAAACATACACTTTTAAGTAGTTAGGCAAATTCGTTCCAACAAATCACCGTAAACTCTAAACAAACAAGACATGCAAACAAGGTTGTAGAGAATGTTCTCTCCTCAAGTAAAGATTTTGAACATCCATAAACATGGAAGTAGCCAAAGAGAGAAAGTCCTATTCCAAATCGAAAGTCAACCAGTGATTAGTTTTAAACTTGGTGAAGGGATAAGCAACTTCGTTCACCACAAAGTTACAAATCAACAAATGGAACTTTTTGTCTTTCGACAAGGTGATCCGACCCCGCAAAGAATTCTAACTACGCCTTCCGTCTTACCGATGTGGTGGCTTCATACCCCAATATGTGATTTCTCATCAATGTATATAAAGCTTTACAACACATCAGACTTCTCAAGGTAGCTAACCTACAACGATCCTGTAGTGACCCGCATTTTTAGCTATTGAATAATTTATTTATTTAATTATTAAATATCGATTTATCGATATCGAGAACGTGAATTAAATAATATTGAATATTTAATTAATAATTATAATATAATAAAATATATTATATTGTCGAAATAATCAAAAATCTTGGAAATCACAATATTCTGTGAACGGGGTCGTCCCTTAGATTTAATTCAACTTAGAGTTGAATTTTAATTAACGAATATATTCAATCGACGTCAGTTTGGACGTATAATTATAATATAATTATAATCGAGCTTGAAATGGCGCTGCAGTTCGCTATTTGGCGATTTGAACTTCAATTGAATGTACATGATTCGTTTTAAGCCGGATTTCTGTGAAACAAGAAACGTGTGGAGCTGATGGAGTATATCTTTCTAGTGGAGAAGAAAAAATCGGGATTTCGTCGTATAGATTTTGAGTTACATCCAAATCAAATTTCAGAAAAGTCGCTATGGAATTCGTATATAATTCGTAACCCTTTATATACGTTATAAAAGGGAATTTCAATAAAATTTGAAATTCGATTCAATCTGAACTTGGAATATCAAACATATAATTTTTCTGGAGTTGTATGGTATTCCACTGTGAATATATACGGTAATATAAATTTATTTATATTTAATTTAATTTATTTAAATATATTTATATATTTAAATGGATTCTCCAAGGGTCTAAAAATAGCCACTTTTGCAAACGAAGTCCGAATTCGACGAAACCAGTTTTGTTGGATCCGCAATGTCAAATAGTTGTTAGATTCCAAGTTTCGTGATTTTTAGAGTCAATTTGTGACCGTAGGGATATTTAGAGTGAAAAATAGTCAGTATTTTGACAGTTGAAAATACGCTGTGTGAGCATACGAAGTAGAAATTCGACGAAACCAGTTTCGTTGGGTCCGTAATTTCAAACTCTAGCAGTGTTTCCAGTTTCGTGATTTTTAGTCATCGTGTGTATTCGTAGAGATTTTTAGAGTGCGAATACATATAGAAATTAATAAAAATATATAGCAAAAGCCATCCTATAAATACACTAACATCCACCCAAACCCTACCTAATTTCATTTCGTGGTCAACCCCAAAACCGGCCGTCATTTTTCCTCTTCCAGCAAACAAAAACGAAAAGATAAAAATCCAAGAAAATCAAAATAAAAACCCTAAAATCGTGTAATACATATGTATGAGCTTATCGGAGGATCCTCTTCATCCTTATACTACTTTTACATAGTGCGATCCATGTTGGGGATTCGCGAGTTTCAACAGCGAACTAGGGTTCGAGGATTCAAGAAAATGAAGGCGCCGTTGGATTTTTGAGTATGATATTTGGGTTTGTGGTGGTTTATAGCATCTTGTGGAGGAGATTTGGAGGACTCGGTTGCCAAGAGGGTCGCTGCTCCAGTTTTCAGCGTGAAGGGTGTTCGAACATGACAGCACCGAGCTATTTGAAATGGATGCAAGTAGAAAGAGAGTTTGTAGAGATGAACGCAGGTGCTAATGGCATTTGAATCAGTGAAGCAAAGAGGAAGAACGAGGCGTGGGATTAGTTGGTAACGGCGTGACTAGAGGGAGGAAGTCACGGCAGTTTTGTTTTGGGGAAGAACAATGTTCATGTGGGTTTAAAAGGTATATGGGCCGTGAGAAAAAGGTGGCAAGTCCAATTAGAATTAAACCTTAGTTTAAGTTTGATTTAAGTGTGTGTTAACTTGTATAGATCATAACTTCTCCATACGGTATCGAAATCCAGCGAAACAAGATCCGTTGGGATCATATGGATGAGAGCTCCACAATGGAACTGACCGCGAGTCAATTGGAGTCCGTCACAATTTATAGCAAAATAAATTGTCCGTCCGAATCAAGTGATGGTTATCCTTATTAACGATGATCGTCCAATGTGAGTAAAACTCACCAATTCTGAACAGTTTATATTTTCATGTTGTATTTTTAGAACTGTTAGATATTGACTGATTGACTGTGTGTTGACCGTTTGATTGAACTGCTAGTCAGTTAGTTGAATTTCTATATTGTTTCTGTTTAACAGAATATATCATATAGAACTGGAAGTGATGATAATCATATTGTGTAACATCTGTGGATGCAGGGGAACAGGTTGGAGGAATCCGACTGGATTCCTCAACAGTAATTTTATTGTTTTTCATATATTTTAATATATGATGTGAATTATAACCTGTTGTTGATTGTGTGTGTACGGACGAGATTAGACATCGTGATTTGATATGTGAAAATACCATAACATGCCGGAATGTAGATAAGGGAATTTTCAAAGTGATATTGAAAATAACATATTTATAAATTGGAGTATTTATAAATAGGAGTATTTGAAAGGAAAATAAATTCAAAACATTTCTTTTTGAATGGAAAGGCCTGTGTGGCGAGTTTGGGTATTTTCCCGATGCTCCCGTTACAAAGGAGGTTATGGCGAATTTTCCTGAAAATTTAAGGAGTTAGAATATTTCAAGAATAAATTTGAAAAGGAAACATTTGTAAACCATTTACAAATAGAATTGAAAGAGAACATTTTAAAAAGGAAATCATTTTTAAAGTGTAGAACCGTTATTTTAAAAGTAAATTTTTTCAAATGAATAAAACGTTGTTAAAATGGAAATCTTTATAAAGTAAATCGAATATGGTATTCGAAGTTGGTTAATCGAATATGGTATTCGAAAGGAGAAATCGAATATGGTATTCGAAGTTAGTTAATCGAATATAGACATTCGAAAGGAGTTAATCGAATATGGTATTCGAAGTCAGATAATCGAATATGGTATTCGAAGTTAGTTAATCGAAGATGGTATTCGAAGTTAGTTAATCGAATATAGACATTCGAAAGGAGATAATCGAATATGGTATTCGAGGTTAGTTAATCCAATATGGTATTCGAAGTTAGTTAAACGAATATGGTATTCGAAAATTAGTTAATCGAATATGTTATTCGAAAGGGGTTAGTCAAGTCGAGTTAGTCAAATAAAGTTAACCAGTTAGAGTTAATCAGTTGGAGTTAACGAGTAGGAGTTAATTAGTTAGAGTTAATCGATTAGAGTTAAAACGAACTAGAGTTAATCAAATATAGTTGTTTGAGACAGAGTTAGTCAAACATAGTATTCAGGGTAAGTTGCCATCTTGTACGACTACTAGCGTAATTCGCAGGGCTGTAAATAGCCTACGGCGGTCGGATGTTTCCTGAGGGAGTCAGGCGTAACCATTGTGATCGCTGCGATCTAGAGTCAAGCGAATGGAGTTTAATCGAATATTAGTTATTCGATAGGAGTTAATCGAGTTGAGAAATAAGTTAAGTTAAATAAGTTGAGTTGATCGGGTGGTTCGACCAAGTTAGTCGAGCCTAGTTAATCGAATCGAATTGGTCGAACCAAGTAAGTCGAGTTAAGTTAGTCAAGTTAGTCGAGCCTAGTTAATCGATTCGAATTGGTCGACCAAGTAAGTCGAGTTAGTCGAGTCAAATCGATTTAGTCGAGTTAAGTTTGTCGAGTTAAGTAAATCGATGTTAGTTTCATCGAAAGGAGTTATCGATGTTAGTTTCATCGAAAGGAGTTATCGATGTTAGTTTCATCGAAGGGAGTTATCGATTATAGTTTAATCGAAGTGAGATTTTTAAATATGAGATATGTGAAAAGGAAGAGTTATCGAATATTAGTTATTCGAAGAGAGATTATCGAATATCGTTTATTCGAGAAGGAGTTAGTCGAATATAGGTTATTCGAAGTATAGTTAATCAAATAGAGATTTCTCGAAGAGAGTTAATCGGCGAATTCGATTATATCGAATTCGGGAAAGTGCTTATACTTTCCAGTGTTTTAAATAGAGATTTATTTATTTATAAATAAATAAGAGTTAGGTTAATTATTCACTAATAAGAATAGAATTTATAATTAAGTTAGATAATTCGAAAGTAGGGATTATAACGTTATCGTTATAACCAATGTTTTAAATATAGAAGTGGATTAGTAAAATTGAATCCAAGAAAGGCGTAAAGAAGTTGTTAAAGATTAAAAGATAAACTTTGACCATTTCGAAGTTATAACGTTGTTCAGTTAAGGTCTGAGAGGTAATTATACCCCAACTTGAGTGACTTCCTTCTTAACTAAGAAATGGTAAGGTTTGATCGTAAAGGAGTTTTGGAAATGTTTTCCAAACGAGAATCAGAAATGTTTTCTGATAAAAGAAAAATAAGAATTTAGAATATAGGGAAACAGGAGATAAGTAAATAAATGAACTAAAGAGATTAATATTAAATGATGTTTGTTCGATATAATTTCCATCTAGAAATAATATCGTTGTTTGCACATTTGTTTTTCTTTGATAGTTAACTAACAGACTATCGAAGTTTTGACCATTTTAACGTTGTCAATATGGAGAGACCGGTTGGATTATTATCCAAAGAACCACTCTGTATTGGCATAAGCGTGGCGAATCATATATGCCAAAGTTAATTGAAGACGGAGAAAAATGCAAGGACTATCCTGTCTACAGAATAGTGCCTTCAGTTTGTCAAGTCCCAGGACAAGTTGTATGGACGAAGGTCTGACAGAGTATATCCAATGGATCGCGTAAGTTGATCTGTTCAAACGTATTCACGTTTGGTGGCGGAGGAATTCATTTCTCTTAGCTGTATACCCGTGTTATTTTTGGATAAGTCAATTTGTGATTTGGCGGGTATGAAGATGTGACGTTCTAAGTGAATGAAGATGGATGTATGATAGAGTATTTCCAGGCGGTCACGTACATTAATTTCTTCAACTATACCAAGAGTGGAAGGGGAGAAGGAAACTTCTTTTAGCTGACACGTAATGTATGGTTGTAGACGTCAATTAGTGATTCTGATGGATTTGACAATGTAGCATTCGAAGTGAATCTGATGTAATGATAAAGCGTAGCTTCTAGCCTCATCAACCGGTAAATGACAGAAATCGGGCAGGCAGCATAGCTAAGTCAGTCGCACCGAAGTAGGGTGTATAATCACCTATCTAGAGAATATTCATTTGTTTCTTAAATCTATCAATGCTGTCCTATATATATATATATATATATATATATATATATATATATATATATATATATACACGGGAACGGTTGCTGATCTCAACCGTTGGTGATGTACATTCGATACACTCAAGCGAAATGAGTGGTCGGGCATGTGTGGCTGAGTTACAAGATGTTCTTGTTGAACTCCAGTGTATCGTTCCTAGAGTACACTGATTGGAAGGTGGTTCCATACCTTGTCATAGTTGGAAATCCATTACCCCATACGTGCTTGCGGTTTTGATTATATACTATATATGTAGTAACGTGAGATGCAAGTGTTTCTGCTAGACTGATATTTATTTGTATTTAGACATTATTATAATATCAGAATGATATTTATTTGCAAAGTTATTTGGATTCTCTGTGAAAACCCGTAACTTCCCCGTAAAGGAAAGGGCGGATAGTTCGAGAACAAGCCACAACTGAACGCATATAAAAGAACATTTCATTGTATATTACAACAGCGCATCAGATTACAAGAATATACAGAGTATAAACAAATAAATATTACACAGAAATATCAGAGATTACAATAAATTACATAGCAGCGGAAAATAGTACAATACACAACTAGAAGGAGATATACGGATACAAAGCTTTCCGGATATCGTTCCAGCTGTAAAGCAGGATACTGTGAATATAAATCTGCAAAACCAAAACTACTAGCTGCCCGTGTCGAAAATAAGGGCACCCAGAGTTTAGGTTAAAACAATAAACTCCAGGCCAGTCATGTGACTGGTGTGAGAACTAAAACAGTTATTAATCTTTGTTTTTAAAGCTAGGTAAATCAAGGGACCACGCCGTATAACACGGAACGGGTTTCTCCCAAGAATACCAGTGCATAAAACAAACGGCGCAATGCTAAATAGAGAAAAATGAAGCTGTTATAAGACCCAGGTCCTATCACACAATGCAACGCAAGCCGGGGGATAGGGTTTTCCCTTATAACAGCCAAAGAATGCTTGATACGTTTAAAACAAATCATTTGATGCTATTATAAGTGCGTAGTGTATAAAACAACTTCAAATCATAAGTATCAATCATAGGCGGCATGGGTACCATATATCATGTCGCCATACTAGTTCCACAATTAAAACCGCAAATGTCACGTATTTGGAAATTGGATTTCCGTCTATGAACCGAGGCAAAAATAGTCCTCACCGACTTCGAGACTCTCTAGCCCGAGCCTAAGGGTCAGAGCGCATCGACCCTTGGATCCTCAGGGCCGGTCCACACGGAGTGGATTAAAATGCCTGAACATGCGTTTCTCCGCCGTATGGGGCAGAAACGAGCCAACTAAATGACTCCATCGGTTCGAGAACGACCGATCAATCCGAGGCGCCTCGCAACAGCAACAACCACATATGTCAAACTCGTCAGGGAGTGTAAAACCACTGACGCCACTTCTAGCTAGAAAGAAACGCATGCCCTCCCTGACGTCCTCTCCCGTTTTTGGTTCATACCGGGTGTGAAGCTCGCGAATCAACGTTACACAAAGCTATGCCACAAAGGCCGTGCTTTGATCATCAACCACAAGACTTTGCTTTTCAACATAAGCCTTGATCATTTGCCACTTAGGCATGCCACATAGGCAATTCACTCCATGCGTTTGATATCCATCAATATATAACCCCTGAGCTCGTACGTCTCGGAGAAGGGCGTTAAGCAAGAGAATAAATTCTCCGCCGCCAAACAGATATATATTTAATAGAGATCAATCACATGGGCTAAAATCCAATGTCAGACACACAGTCCATTTACAAGTTCGTTCTGGGTCTGAACGAAACCGGAGGCACCTAGTACCCCGCATATCCATCGATCTCCAAGTACGTCTGGACGATCACCAACTGTTTCCATCTTCTTGGGTGTATAGCCCAATCAAGATCATCGGTAATTACCCAAACGACGTGAAGACCTCCGGTCTTCGACCATCGTCTTCATCTTCGACTTATCGTCGTATTAGTTATTCAGAATGGGATAAACCCGGTCTTTCCGAATAACTCGCGTATATTTTAAATAAGTGTTACATAAACACAACATACGCCTCATTCCAATCCATTAGTCACTAACCGTAAATTAATCAAGAGAATAATTCCCCAAATATTAACCCCGAAGGCCGAAACCAACATCAGATCAATATCCAGAAAACCATTCTTCTTAGCTAACCGACAATTAGTTTCTAAATTTCACATTCATAGGGAAAAGTTCCCATTAATTTTATCCAAGATAAATTTCTTGAATATATTATTTAATCTATTTTTGAATATCAATTCAAACTAGTCGGGATTAGCGAACCTTACCGAAGTAATCATTTGTTTTAATTTCTCAATCCCAACCTATTCATCCCATGAAGTAAAACTGGTTATACTTCATATCTAACACCACGGTGTTATCGGTAAATTCAATTACCATTTCACGTTCAAATCTAATTAAAGATTTAACTATCGCCTGGAGAAAAACTGGTGGTACTCCATTTTCGATCTTTTCAATCTAATTAAAGATTCATTAAAACTCCACTTAGTTTTAATCTTTAACTGGGTTAAAGAATCAGTGTCATTTAAAACACAGTTCACGATAAACCCAAAATCACATTCATTAATTATCGGGTTAAAGAACGAGTGTTATTTAAAACACTGTCCACGATAAACCCAAAAATCAATATCAATTCAATTCCAATTAAATATTATTTAATTGGTACCTTTCATTAAATCTAAATAAAAAGATTTAATCATTTCTCAACTGGGTTCAAGAACAGTGTTAGTGAAGACACCATTCACGACAAACCCAAATCACATTCGAAATTCAATACAAGGCTCTGAATAGAAAATATATCGGCTTATATTCAATATCAAATTCTACGACTAACAAATGTCGTATTGGAAATAACGATATAAATATATATCTTTCAAATTTCCATAACAACACCTGTATAATCACCAATTCCAACATCGAAATATTCCGAAGACAATTTCGATTCAAATCCACTCCAATGCAATCCTTGGATATTCTGGTTATTTTTAAAACCCTTTTTAAATTCAATTTATTTATTTAAAAATAAATAGAATTATAATTCTAGTTCAAAACTAGTTCATTTTGATAAAAATCTATTTTTATCTTTTCAAATATGGAGTTTTTCATCCCAATTTTTTCCAAATCATTTCTTATGATTTTATACAAATTATTACTATTTTTAATAATTTTATCAAGGCCCGTACAGTCGATTTCCATCAATGGCCATCGAACTGCACTTACAGCGACCTTTTTCAAATTTGATTTGGACGTAACTCCAAATCCAACCGTTAGATTTCAAATTTCTAATATTCGTTAGAAAGCTCTTTTCGATACGAACCCAACGGTTCCGGTTTTAGGAGAATCCGACGGTCGGATCTCCCGTTATGTCCGTTTGAAATAAATGGTCGAAATTCACGAACTGCCGCGGCGCGGCGCGTTCTATTCAGGCCATTATATTATATATAATATATATATAACATATATTTCATCGATTTCTATTTAAAATGAATTATATAAATAGTTTTAAATTCGTTTCAAAAGAAATTTCAACTTCCATTTCAATTCAAATCAAAATTGAATTCTTCTTTATAAATTCGTTTTAAAATTTATTTCTATTCAATTCAAATTTCGATTCAATTTGAATTCATTTCAATTCGCATTCAATTCAATTTATTTCGAAATCGTTTTCAATTCAATTCATTTCCGTTTTCTATTTGAATCAAATTCATTATATATTCAATGGAAATCAAATTCGTTTTATAATCAATTCGAATTCAATTCGTTATATATTCAATTCGAATTCTTTTCTATTCAGTTTGATTCAAATTTCATTTCAAAATATGCGTTTTCGAAATCACTTTTCAATATTCATTTTAAAATGAATAAAATCGATATAGATATCGTTCACGTCAAAGTGGCATCAATCTAACCAACACGGCTTCATATATTTCTATTTTCAAATATTCTATTCAACAAATGAATAATTTTTTTTTTCAACACACGACTAATCTCAACGAATGAGTACTGTCCACGTGTGACTATTTTTGTTAAATTATTTCGTTCGACACATGACTGACCTCAACGGATGAGTACAGTCAACACATGAACTCTTATTTTATAATATTCTTTATTTTTCAAATTGGAATGAGGCCCAATCAATTACCATATAAAGTCAATTATATGGATTTTCATTCAACACATGTATAATAGCATTGAAAAATAATCAACCATCAACCAAAGTGCACTACACTGTATAAGCATCAAATATAGATATCTAACGCTTATAACAGCCTGTCAATCAATCGATCGACATATTTAATCAATCAGGATGAGTCAACTTCAAATTTCATCCCAACACCCATGTGGGATTTCAAATCAACAAACATTTATTTTTATTTGTGCAGTTGGGCGATGTGTAAAATTCATCGTCCCAATCAATGTCCTTCAAATAGGTGTACATAAACAAACCGTCCGGTTTGTAAATGAATATTTTATTTTATTCACTTCACGTTAAAAATTATATTTTTAACGACAAAACATTTTATTTTAACTTATGGATTTCTATTCAGTTCGTTCTTTAAATAAAATGATATTTTTATTTTTCTAATTGATTTTAGAAAATTTCGGCGGCATAACGGCACGATACTAGAAACGGGACGAGGCCTAGCCTAATCCCCGGTCTAGTGAAGGCCCACGCCATTCACACATCAATCAAATTAATTCCATTTCACCAAACAATTCAATCCAAACAAAATATTCTAACCAACCACACAACCAAACAATTTAACAAACAAGCCATCCATGGTCTGTGGATGACGGGTGTCGGGTGCTACTAAGCACCGTCTGCATCCTAGTATATATATATATATAACTAGAATAATTAAATTGAAAGTTGAGAAGTTCTCACCAAAAGCTATCCAATACTCCACGGCACTTCTAATGTAGAAGTCTTCGCTGTTCTCGTCTCTTATCACTTTCTTCGCCCGTAGCCACTACATATATAAAAATCGAATTTTTACTATGCTATTCAATATATAAAAATCATATTTTTACTTCGATGTTCAATATATAAAAATCATATTTTTACTTCGATGTTCAATATTTAAAAATCATATTTTTACTTCGCTCTACTTCTAATAAAGATTATATTTTTATTACTCTACTTGAATAAAAATCATATCTTTGCCATCATACCTATGTAAAAATCATATCTTTAATATGCCACTAGTATAAAAATTATATTTTTAACATTGCTATATTATAAAAATTATATTTTTAACTTTTCTATCAAATAAAAATGAAAACTATATCTTTTCTTGTAATGAAAAATTACACTTTTTTGTAAGCAGAGATCGTATTTTTATCTTGCCATCATATGTAGAAAATTCCAATTCTTCTTATGTAAGAAATTATATATATTTTTTCCTATCTAAAAATCCTATTTTTCTTATGTAAGAAATTATCTTTTTTTTTGTATGACTTAAAAATCACTTCAAAGCAAACATAGAAATTCATTTCAAAGAACATACAAGAAAATCAGAATTTTATATATAAAGAAAAACAGATTTTTTCTCTAGACTTATAAAACTAACTACATAGAAAGAAACAAAAATAATTAAATAAATAAAAACAAATATTAGAACTTACAGTTTTTTTTTTATTCAGCGAAGGGGTGGGGTCAAAGTGGTTGCCGAGGCTGGAGGAGGCGGAGGGGGTCTCGGCGTTGGAGCCTGCAGTCGCCAGGGGGGGTGGCGACGGGTTTTAAGGGAGAAGGGAGGCTGCGTTTGTTTCAGGAGGAGAGGGAGGGAGGAAGGAGAGGCGGAGGGGAAGGGGTTCGCGAGTTCATCGGCGGTGGGGCGCTGGTCCCTGGCGGCGTCGACGGGGCTGAGCATCGCGGGTTTCCGCGATTCGCCTTCTGTCTTTTTTTTTTCGAACGAGATCTGAAACTAACGGGGGGGGGGGGGGGGCAGAGTATAACGGAGGAGAGGGGATATATATTTTTTATTTTATTTAATTATTTATTTTATAATTAATTCAAAAAGGTAACTTTTAAATTCGAACCCCAAACGAAACCCACCGCCTGTCGTCCATAGCGTTTTACCCCCATTCCGAACACAATGGGATATGCATCGTAAGCTGATTCGGCTGTTACAATCAGTTTCCGTTAAATTTACATTTAAATCTCTACATTGAATTTTAAACGTACATTTCAAATTACCGGGGTCACTTACGGATCCCGAACATTACAGAAAAATTATTTCTAGCTTCGTATCGACGATACGGTCCTAACAAAACTAGTTTCGTCGAAATCCGAGGTCGTTTGCAAAATTCCGATTTTTAAGGGCTTGAATTCCATAGCGACTATTCTGAATTTTCAACTGGACATATCTTTTGATTCCCGCAATGAAATTTTGAATTTTTCGGATTCGTTGGAAAGATATTACCAATTTGATCCTAATGTTTTTGGTTTCACTAAAATCCGGATTGTTTTGCACCCGGTACATTCAATTGAAGTTTGAAATCGAATTATCGAACTACCGCGCCATTTTCAATTCCTTTTATAATTATAAATAATTATTTATATTCGAACGACGACGTATATAATATATACGTTCGAATTCTATTCAAAATAAATTTCTCGTTGATTTTATTTAAAATAATTCATTTTAAATATCCAAAATTCGCTATAATTGCCAAAATAAAAATTTTAAACTGGCCCGGATTTTCGGGTTGTTACAATCTCCCCCACTTAAAACTTTTCATCCCCGAAAAGGAACAAAGTCGAAAGTAGTTTGATTAATCAACTCTACGTTCGATCTGGCTTCCATTCTCCAACTTTTCAGTTTCTGAGAATTTTCAAATTTTCAAAAATTTGGCTAAAACCCTAAATTTTCGAAAACTTTCGCCAGAACCTCCCCTGCACCGGGAGCATCGGGGAATTTCAAATAGCTTCCCCGGTCCTTCAGATCTCAAAAAGAAAAAGAAAAAGCCAAGCGGCTAGCCAATAGGCTCATAAATTCATCATCACCCAAACAAAACAGTAAATTATGTAGTAAACATGTACCTATTTGTCGGGCAAACAAATTTTATTCTCTGCTCTAGCCTCCTTGCTATGACCTGTTCAAGGTAAGTATATGTATGCAAGCAAATGCAACTAATTTTCAATACAATTCAATATTTGGTTCAATTAGGCTAAAGTTTCAACATTTAATTATTCAAACAATAATCAAACAACACAAACATCAATCAATTAGTGGATTAGAGTTTTCAAATTGATAACTTTGATACATAGTCAAAAATCAGATTTTTGATGCCAAATCACAACAATAGGCCCTATCTAATTTTGGTTCTCACACCAGTCAATAGGAAGTATATAGATATTACACGTTCGTCACTCGAATATAAATTCTAATGATGGAGCTCCATCATCAAAATCATCTCCGGGCGATTAGAGTGTAATTCTATATCTATCCAATATATCAAAACTTCGAATACACGCTAGCTAGGCGCATACGCAAAATCTTTATATTTTGGATTGTCCTAATCAATATAAAATAAATAATCAAATACGAATAATTGATTTAAATTTTCAAAACAAAATTGGTTTTCATTTTAAAAATATACTCTCTACACTCGTCCTAGGATACTACTGATCCTATCTCTAACGAGTCATTCCCATTGGACATTACTAATCCAATATCTGATGAATTCTTTCGTATGGTTCTAATGTGCCTTGTTCTCTGAGCTTTGTAAACCAAAGCTCTGATACCAACTGTGAAAACCCGTAACTTCCCCGTAAAGGAAATGGCAGATAGTTCGAGAACAAGCCACAACTGAACGCATATAAAAGAACATTTCATTGTATATTACAACAGTGCATCAGATTACAAGAATATACAGAGTACAAACAAATAAATATTACACAGAAATATCAGAGATTACAATAAATTACATAGCAGCGGAAAATAATACAATATGCAACTAGAAGGAGATATACAGATACAAAGCTTTCCGGATATCGTTCCAACTGTAAACCAGGATCCTGTGAATATAAATCTGCAAAACCAAAACTACTAGCTTCCCGTGTCGAAAATAAGGGCACCCAGAGTTTAGGTTAAAACAATAAACTCCAGGTCAGTCATGTGACTGGTGTGAGAACTAAAACAGTTATTAATCTTTGTTTTTAAAGTTAGGTAAATCAAGGGACCACGCCGTATAACACGGAACGGGTTTCCTCCCAAGAATACCAGTGCATAAAACAAACGGCGCAATGCTAAATAGAGAAAAATGAAGCTGTTATAAGACCCAGGTCCTATCACACAATTCAACGCATGCCGGGGGATAGGGTTTTCCCTTATAACAGCCAAAGAATGCTTGATACGTTTAAAACAAATCATTTGATGCTATTATAAGTGCATAGTGTATAAAACAACTTCAAATCATAAGTATCAATCATATGCGGCATGGGTACCATTTATCATGTCGCCATACTAGTTCCACAATTAAAACCGCAAATGTCACGTATTTGGAAATTGGATTTCCGTCTATGAACCGAGGCAAAAGATAGTCCTCACCGACTTCGAGAATCTCTAGCCCGAGCCTCAGGGTCAGCGCGCATCGACCCTTGGATCCTCAGGGCCGGTCCACACGGAGTGGATTAAAATGCCTGAACATGCGTTTCTCCGCCCTATAGGGCGTAAACGAGCCAACTAAATGACTCCATCGGTTCGAGAATGACCGATCAATCCGAGGCGCCTCGCAACAGCAACAACCACATAAGTCAAACTCGTCAGGGCGTGTAAAACCACTAACGCCACTTTTAGCTAGAAAGAAATGCATGCCCTCCCTAACGTCCTCTCCCGTTTTTGGTTCATACCGGGTGTGAAGCTCGTGAATCAACGTTACACAAAGCTATGCCACAAAGGACGTGCTACGATCATCAACCACAAGACTTTGCTTTTCAACATAAGCCTTGATCATTTGCCACTTAGGCATGCCACATAGGCAATTCACTCCATGCGTTTGATATCCATCAATATATAACCCCTGAGCTCGTACGTCTCAGAGAAGGGCGTTAAGCAAGAGAATAAATTCTCCGCCGCCAAAAAGATATATATTTAATAGAGATCAATCACACGTACTAAAATCCAATGTCAGACACACAGGCCATTTACAAGTTCGTTCTGGGTCTGAACGAAACCGGAGGCACCTAGTACCCCGCATATCCATCGATCTCGAAGTACGTCTGGACGATCACCAACTGTTTCCATCTTCTTGGGTGTACAGCCCAATCAAGATCATCGGTAATTACCCAAACGACGTGAAGACCTCCGGTCTTCGACCATCGTCTTCATCTTCGACTTATCGTCGTATCAGTTATTCAGAATGGGATAAACCCGGTCTTTCCGAATAACTCGCATATATTTTAAATAAGTGTTACACAAACACAACATATGCCTCATTCCAATCCATTAGTCACTAACCGTAAATTAATCAAGAGAATAATTCCCCAAATATTAACCCCGAAGGCCGAAACCAACATCATATCAATATCCAGAAAACCATTCTTCTTGGCTAACCGACAGTTAGTTTCTAAATTTCACATTCATAGGGAAAAGTTCCCATTAATTTTATCCAAGATAAATTTCTTGAATTTATTCTTTAATCTATTTTTGAATATCAATTCAAACTAGTCGGGATTAGCGAACCTTACCGAAGTAATCATTTGTTTTAATTTCTCAATCTCAACCTATTCATCCCATTAAGTAAAACTGGTTATACTTCATATCTAACACCACGGTGTTATCGGTAAATTCAATTACCATTTCACGTTCAAATCTAATTAAAGATTTAACTCTCGCCTGGAGCAAAACTGGTGGTACTCCATTTTCGATCTTTTCAATCTAATTAAAGATTCATTAAAACTCAACTTAGTTTTAATCTTTAACTGGGTTAAAGAATCAGTGTCATTTAAAACACAGTTCACGATAAACCCAAAATCACATTCATTAATTATCGGGTTAAAGAACGAGTGTTATTTAAAACACTGTCCACGATAAATCCAAAAATCAATATCAATTCAATTCCAATTAAATATTATTTAATTGGTACCTTTCATTAAATCTAAATAAAAAGATTTAATCATTTCTCAACTGGGTTCAAGAACAGTGTTAGTGAAGACACCGTTCACGACAAACCCAAATCACATTCGATATTCAATACAAGGCTCTGAATAGAAAATATATCGGCTTATATTCAATATCAAATTCTACGACCAACAAATGTCGTATTGGAAATAACGATATAAGTATATATCTTTCAAATTTCCATAACAACACCTGTATAATCACGAATTCCAACATCGAAATATTCCGAAGACAATTTCGATTCAAATCCACTCCAATGCAATCATTGGATATTCTGGTTATTTTTAAAACCCTTTTTAAATTCAATTTATTTATTTAAAAATAAATAGAATTATAATTCTAGTTCAAAACCAGTTCATTTCGATAAAAATCTATTTTTATCTTTTCAAATATGGAGTTTTTCATCCCAATTTTTTCCAAATCATTTCTTATGATTTTACACAAATTATTACTATTTTTAATAATTTTATCAAGGCCCGTACAGTCGATTTCCATCAATGGCCATCGAACTGCACTTACAGCGACCTTTTTCAAATTTGATTTGGACGTAACTCCAAATCCAACCGTTAGATTTCAAATTTCTAATGTTCGTTAGGAAGCTCTTTTCGATACGAACCCAACGGTTCCGGTTTTAGGAGAATCCGACGATCGGATCTCCTGTAATGTCCGTTTGAAATAAATGGTCGAAATTCACGAACTGCCGCGGCGCAGCGGGTTCTATTCAGGCCATTATATTATATATATAATATATATAATATATATTTCCTCGATTTCTATTTAAAACGAATTATATAAATAGTTTTAAATTCGTTTCAAAAGCAATTTCAACTTCCATTTCAATTCAAATCAAAATTGAATTCTTCTTTATAAATTCGTTTTAAAATTCATTTCTATTCAATTCAAATTTCGATTCAATTTGAATTCATTTCAATTCGCATTCAATTCAATTTATTTCGAAATCGTTTTCAATTCAATTCATTTCCGCTTTCTCTTTGAATCAAATTCATTATATATTCAATGGAAATCAAATTCGGTTTATAATCAATTCGAATTCAATTCGTTATATATTCAATTCGAATTCTTTTCTATTCAATTTGATTCAAATTTCATTTCAAATTATGCGTTTTCGAAATCACTTTTCAATATTCATTTTAAAAAGAATAAAATCGATATAGATATCGTTCACGTCAAAGTGGCGTAAATCTAACCAACACGGCTTCATATATTTCTATTTTCCAAATATTCTATTCAACGAAATTTTTTTTTTCAACACACGACTAATCTCAACGAATGAGTACTGTCCACGTGTGACTATTTTTGTTAAATTATTTCGTTCAACACATGACTGACCTCAACGGATGAGTACAGTCAACACATGAACCTTTATTTTATAATATTCTTTATTTTTCAAATTGGAATAGGCCCAATCAATTACCATATAAAGTCAATTATATGGATTTTCATAAAAACATGTATAATAGCATTGAAAAATAATCAACCATCAACCAAAGTGCACTACACTGTATAAGCATCAAATATAGATATCTAACGCTTATAACAGCCTGTCAATCAATAAATCGACATATTTAATCAATCAGGATGAGTGAACTTCAAATTTCATCCCAACACCCGTGTGGGGTTTCAAATCAACAAACATTTATTTTTATTTGTGCAGTTGGGCGATTTGTAAAATTCATTGTCCCAATCAATGTCCTTCAAATAGGTGTACATAAACAAACCGTCCGGTTTGTAAATGAATATTTTATTTTATTCACTTCACGTTAAAAATTATATTTTTAACGACAAAACATTTTATTTTAACTTATGAATTTCTATTCAGTTCATTCTTTAAATAAAATGATATTTTTATTTTTCTGATTGATTTTAGAAAATTTCGGCGGCATAACGGCACGATACTAGAAACGGGACGAGGCCTAGCCTTATCCCCGGTCTAGTGAAGGCCCACGCCATTCACACATCAATCAAATCAATTCCATTTCACCAAACAATTCAATCCAAACAAAATATTCTAACCAACCACAAAACCAAACAATTTAACAAACAAGCCATCCATGGTCTGTGGATGACGGGTGCCGGGTGCTACTAAGCACCGTCTGCATCCTAGTATATATATATAACTAGAATAATTAAATTGAAAGGTGAGAAGTTCTCACCAAAAGCTATCCAATACTCCACGGCACTTCTAATGTAGAAGTCTTCGCTGTTCTCGTCTCTTATCACTTTCTTCGCCCGTAGCCACTACATATATAAAAATCGAATTTTTACTATGCTATTCAGTATATAAAAATCATATTTTTACTTCGATGTTCAATATATAAAAATCATATTTTTACTTCGATGTTCAATATATAAAAATCATATTTTTTCTTCGATGTTCAATATATAAAAATCATATTTTTACTTCGCTCTACTTCTAATAAAGATTATATTTTTATTACTCTACTTGAATAAAAATCATATCTTTGCTATCATACCTATATAAAAATCATATCTTTAATATGCCACTAGTATAAAAATTATATTTTTAACCTTGCTATATTATAAAAATTATATTTTTAACTTTTCTATCAAATAAAAATGAAAACTATATCTTTTCTTGTAATGAAAAATTACACTTTTTTGTAAGCAGAGATCGTATTTTTATCTTGCCATCATATATAGAAAAATCCAATTCTTCTTATGTAAGAAATTATATATTTTTTTTCCTATCTAAAAATCCTATTTTTCTTATGTAAGAAATTATCTTTTTTTTTTGTATAACTTAAAAATCACTTCAAAGCAAACATAGAAATTCATTTCAAAGAACATACAAGAAAATCAGAATTTTATATATAAAGAAAAACAGGTTTTTTCTCTAGACTTATAAAACTAACTACATAGAAAGTAAACAAAAATAATTAAATAAATAAAAACAAATATTAGAACTTACAGTTTTTTTTTATTCAGCGAAGGGTGGGGGCCGAAGTGGTTGCGCGAGGCTGGAGGAGGCGGAGGGGGTCTCGGTGTTGGAGCCTGCAGTGGCCAGGGGGTGTGGCGACGGGTTTTAAGGGAGAAGGGAGGCTGCGTTTGTTTCAGGAGGAGAGGGAGGGAGGAAGGAGAGGCGGAGGGGAAGGGGTTCGCGAGTTCATCGGCGGTGGGGCGCTGGTCCCTGGCGGCGTCGACGGGGCTGAGCATCGCGGGTTTCCGCGATTCGCCTTCTCTTTTTTTTTTTTCAAACGAGATCTGAAACTAACGGGGGGGGGGGGGCAGAGTATAACGGAGGAGAGGGGATATATATTTTTTATTTTATTTAATTATTTATTTTATAATTAATTCAAAAAGGTAACTTTTAAATTCGAACCCCAAACGAAACCCACCGCCTATCGTCCATAGCGTTTTACCCCCATTCCGAACACAATGGGATATGCATCGTAAGCTGATTCGGCTGTTACAATCAGTTTCCGTTAAATTTACATTTAAATTTCTACATTGAATTTTAAACGTACATTTCAAATTACCGGGGTCACTTACGGATCCCGAACATTATAGAAAAATTATTTCTAGCTTCGTATCGACGATACGGTTCTAACAAAACTAGTTTCGTCGAAATCCGAGGTCGTTTGCAAAATTCCGATTTTTAAGGGCCTGAATTCCATAGCGATTATTCTGAATTTTCAACTGGACATATCTTTTGATTCCCGCTATGAAATTTTGAATTTTTCGGATTCATTGGAAAGATATAGCTTCGTATCGACGATACGGTCCTAACAAAACTAGTTTCGTCGAAATCCGAGGTCGTTTACCAAATTCCCATTTTTAAGGGCCTGAATTCCATAGCGACTATTCTGAATTTTCAACTGGACATATCTTTTGATTCCCGCTATGAAATTTTGATTTTTCGGATTCGTTGGAAAGATATTACCAATTAGATCCTAATGTTTTTGGTTTCACTAAAATCCGGATTGTTTTGCACCCGGTACATTCAATTGAAGTTTGAAATCGAATTATCGAACTACCGCGCCATTTTCAATTCCTTTTATAATCATTTTAAATATCCAAAATTCGCTATAATTGCCAAAATAAAATTTTTAAACTGGCCCGGATTTTCGGGTTGTTACATTCTCATAAGGGAAAAACCCGTTCCGTATTCACGGCGTGGTCTTATGAGATATCATATACCTGTTTTAAATGATTTGAGTTTATTCACACCAGTCACATGACTGACCCGGAGTTTATTTTGTTTTCCCTAAACTCTTGGGTGCCTAAATTTGTACGGGCAGTCAAGTAGTCAGGATTTACAGGTATACTTGAAGAGCTTGGAGCAGGAGGCTTCAGCAGTCGATAGCTATTATTTATTCCACTGTGATGTTATGTGTTGTACTCTAAAATGGTATGTATATAAAGTTACAACTTTGTATTTCAAAAGTTATTTTATATTTTATTCGTTCCGCTGTGAGATTTGTGTTACTCTGATGATGTTGTATGGTCTTCTTCTTCTTCTATTCTAAGTTTCTATCTTATCTATCCTCACCTTCTAATTTCTTTCATTAATTACCGGGATTTTTCGATGCTCTGGTTATCAACATCGAGCTTATGTCGATAACCAAAGTCGCCGAAAATCCGGGTTACTACAGTTGGTATCAGAGCTTAAGTTAAGTATTACCTTGGCTCTATGGCGTGACTCGGTAGAGATAGGGTTAGTAATACCCTAGAATGAGTTGAGTGTATATATACGAGTGCGTATTTGCATCTGATATAAAAATGGTTTTATATTGTGGAGATTCATTGGCTGAGTTGTTTATGAGTTCCGGTCGATCAGTTTGATCCACTGTATCGGTAGGAGTAAATAAACACTTGAATACGATGGACCGACACAGTATGGATATGTGATATATTATCATATATAGGATGTGTTGGTAGTAATTATAATCAGATGAGATTATAAAGTAAAATGATTATATATAACCAATCAGAATCATATAAGTAAAGTATATGAAACAAGATGAATTAAATATGAATTTAAATCAGATTTGGAATTAAAATAAGGAAATTTTGAAATGTTTTCAAAATGGATGTATTTAGTAAGGGTTTTGAAAATGATATAGTATTGAAAATCACTTGGGTCGCTGGAAAATAATTCCAATGATGACTGCGCAGTATCATCGGTGTGATTTTCGAGTTCTAAGTGGTGGATTACTACAAAAGATTTTGATTTCAATTGTTTTAAGAAAACAAGCTGTTTGGAGATTCAAAGGTTTTGAATTGGCATTATGATTTCAAATTTGATTTGAAAGAAACCCAGGGATTTAAGTTCTGGAATTAAAATTTAACGTATGAAGTTAAATAGACTGAGATGACAAATGTGAATAAGTGAATTAAAATTAAACTTGAACTAAGTTAAATAAAATTGAATTGGATTAAAGATAATCTAGAATGGAACCAAATTTATAAGTCAATAATTTGGAATTTGATATTGGGATTCGAATGAAATTCGATTTGGATTTGAGGATATGAACTGACTGGAATTCAATTGAGATAACACTGGTATATGCTGAGTTGATAGCATATGGAAGTGATAGAGTTGATATGCCCGACAAAAAAGTACCAGTTTATATTATATATGGATATGGGATTTATGAGCCGAATTGGAAAGCCGCTTGGCTGTTTGATTTTCTTTTTTGATAAAGAAGGCCCAGAGAGGCGAGTTGGAGTTTGAGATATTGACCAGTACAAAGGAAGCGCTGGCAAAATTTTTAGAAAAGTTAAGGCGTTAGAAAATTTTCAGGATTTTTGAAAATTTTCGTTGATAAGAATTAATTTATAATTTAAATGAAATTAAATTGGTTCAGTTGAAACTGAAGTTAAGAAGTGAACAAATATGTTCTAACCAGTCGATAGGGTCATCCCCTAGCTTAGCAATTTCGAGGACGAAATTTTATTAAGGGGGGAAGATTGTAGTGACCCGCACTTTTAGCTGTTGAATAATTTATTTATTCAATTATTAAATATCGATTTATCGATATCGAGAACGTGAATTAAATAATGTTGAATATTTAATAAATAATTATAATATAATAAAATATATTATGATGTCGAAATAATCAAAAATATTGGAAATCACAATATTCTGTGAACGGGGTCGTCCCTTAGATTTAATTCAGCTTGGAGTTGAATTTTAATTGACGAATATATTCAATCGACGTCAGTTTGAATGTATAATTATAATATAATTATAATCGAGCTTGAAATGGCGCTGCAGTTCGCTATTTGGCGATTCGAACTTCAACTGAATGTACAGGATTCGTTTTAAGCCGGATTTCTGTGAAACAAGAAACGTGTGGAGCTGATGGAGTATATCTTCCTAGTCGAGAAGAAAAAATCGGGATTTCGTCGTATAGATTTTGAGTTACATCCAAGTCAAATTTCAGAAAAGTTGCTATGGAATTCGTATATAATTCGTAACGCTTTATATACGCTATAAAAGAGAATTTCAATATAAATTGAAATTCGATTCAATCTGAACTTGGAATATCAAATATATAATTTTTCTGGAGTTGTATGGTATTCCAGTGTGAATATATACGGTAATATAAATTTATTTATATTTAATTTAATTAATTTAAATATATTTATATATTTAAATGGATTATCCAAGGGTCTAAAAATAGCCACTTTTGCACACGAAGTCGGAATTCGACGAAATCAGTTTTGTTGGATCCGCAATGTCAAATAGTTGTTAGATTCCAAGTTTCGTGATTTTTAGAGTCATGTGTGACCGTAGGGATTTTTAGAGTGAAAAATAGTCAGTATTTTGACAGTTGAAAATACGCTGTGTGAGCATACGAAGTCGAAATTCGACAAAACCAGTTTCGTTACGTCCGTAATTTCAAACTCTAGCAGTGTGTCCAGTTTCGTGATTTTTTGTCATTGTGTGTATTCATAGAGATTTTTAGAGTGCGAATACATATAGAAATTAATAAAAATATATAGTAAAAGTCATCCTATAAATACACTAACATCCACCCAAACCCTACCTAATTTCATTTCGTGGTCAACCCCAAAACCGGCCGTCATTTTTCCTCTTCCAGCAAACAAAAACGAAAAGAGAAAAATCCAAGAAAATCAAAATAAAAACCCTAAAGTCGTGTAATACATATGTATGAGCTTATCGGAGGATCCTCTTCATCCTTATACTACTTTTACATAGTGCGATCCATGTTGGGGATTCGCGAGTTTCAACAGCGAACTAGGGTTCGCGGATTCAAGAGAATGAAGGCGCCATTGGATTTTTGAGTATGATATTTGGGTTTGTGGTGGTTTATAGCATCTTGTGGAGGAGATTTGAAGGACTCGGTTGCCAGGAGGGTCGCTGCTCCAGTTTTCAGCGTGAAGGGTGTTCGAACATGACAGCACCGAGCTGTTTGGAATGGATGCAAGTAGAAAGAGAGTTTGTAGAGATGAACGCAGGTGCTAATGGCCTTTGAATCAGTGAAGTAGAGAGGAAGAACGAGGCATGGGATTAGTTGGTAACGGCGTGACTAGAGGGAGGAAGTCACGGCAGTTTTGTTTTGGGGAAGAACACTGTTCATGTGGGTTTAAAAGGTATATGGGCCGTGAGAAAAAGGAGGCAAGCCCAATTAGAATTAAACCTTAGTTTAAATTTAATTTAAGTGTGTATTAACTTGTATAGATCATAACTTCTCCATACGGTATCGAAATCCAGCGAAACAAGATCCGTTGGGATCGTATGGACGAGAGCTCCACAATGGAACAGACTGCGAGTCAATTGGAGTCCGTCACAATTTATAGCAAAATAAATTGTCCGTCCGAATCAAGTGATGGTTATCGTTATTAACGATGATCGTCCAATGTGAGTAAAACTCACCAACTCTGAACAGTTTATATTTTCATGTTGTATTTTTAGAACTGTTAGATATTGACTGATTGACTGTGTGTTGACCGTTTGATTGAACTGCTAGTCAGTTAGTTGAATTTCTATATTGTTTCTGTTTAACAGAATATATCATATAGAACTGAAAGTGATGATAATCATATTGTGTAACATCTGTGGATGCAGGGGAACAGGTTGGAGGAATCCGACTGGATTCCTCAACAGTTATTTTATAGTTTTTCATATATTTTAATATATGATGTGAATTATAACCCGTTGTTGATTGTGTGTGTATGGACGAGATTAGACATCGTGATTTGATATGTGAAAATACCATAACATGCCGGAATGTAGATAAGGGAATTTTCAAAGTTATATTGAAAATAGCATATTTATAAATTGGAGTATTTATAAATAGGAGATATTTGAAAAGAAAATAAATTCAAAACATTTCTTTTTGAATGGAAAGGCCTGTGTTGCGAGTTTGGGGATTTTCCCGATGCTCCCGTTACAAAGGAGGTTATGGCGAATTTTCCCGAAAATTTAAGGAGTTAGAATATTTCAAGAATAAATTTGAAAAGGAAACATTTGTAAACCATTTACAAATAGAATTGGAAGAGAACATTTTAAAAAGGAAATCATTTTTAAAGTGTAGAACCGTTATTTTAAAAGTATATCTTTTCAAATGAATAAAACGTTGTTAAAATGGAAATCTTTATAAAGCAAATCGAATATGGTATTCGAAGTTAGTTAATCGAATATTGTATTCGAAAGGAGAAATCGAATAAGGTATTCGAAGTTAGTTAATCGAATATAGACATTCGAAAGGAGTTAATCGAATATGGTATTCGAAGTTAGATAATCGAATATGGTATTCGAAGTTAGTTAATCGAATATGGTATTCGAAGTTAGTTAATCGAATATAGACATTCGAAAGGAGATAATCGAATATGGTATTCGAAGTTAGTTAATCGAATATGGTATTCGAAGTTAGTTAATCGAGTATGGTATTTGAAAGTTAGTTAATCGAATATGTTATTCGAAAGGGGTTAGTCAAGTCGAGTTAGTCAAATAAAGTTAACCAGTTAGAGTTAATCAGTTGGAGTTAACCAGTAGGAGTTAATTAGTTAGAGTTAATCGATTAGAGTTAAAACGAACTAGAGTTAATCAAATATAGTTATTTGAGACAGAGTTAGTCAAACATAGTATTCAGGGTAAGTTTCCATCTTGTACGACTGCTAGCGTAATTCGCAGGGCTGTAAATAGCCTACGGCGGTTGGATGTTTCCTGAGGGAGTCAGGCGTAACCATTGTGATCGCTGCGATCTAGAGTCAAGCGAATGGAGTTTAATCGAATATTAGTTATTCGGTAGGAGTTAATCGAGTTGAGAAATAAGTTAAGTTAAATAAGTTGAGTTGATCGGGTGGTTCGACCAAGTTAGTCGAGCCTAGTTAATCGAATCGAATTGGTCGAACCTAGTAAGTCGAGTTAAGTTAGTCAAGTTAGTCGAGCCTAGTTAATCGAATCGAATTGGTCGAACCAAGTAAGTCGAGTTAGTCGAGTCAAATCGATTTAGTCGAGTTAAGTTCGTCGAGTTAAGTAAATCGATGTTAGTTTCATCGAAAAGAGTAATCGATGTTAGTTTCATCGAAGGGAGTTATCGATTATAGTTTAATCGAAGTGAGATTTTTAAATATGAGATATGTGAAAAGGAAGAGTTATCGAATATTAGTTATTCGAAGAGAGATTATCGAATATCCTTTATTCGAGAAGGAGTTAGTCGAATATAGGTTATTCGAAGTAGAGTTAATCAAATAGAGATTTCTCGAAGAGAGATAATTGGCGAATTCGATTATATCAAATTCGGGAAAGTGCTTATACTTTCCAGTGTTTTAAATAGAGATTTATTTATTTATAAATAAATAAGTGTTAGGTTAATTATTCACTAATAAGAATAGAAGTTATAATTAAGTTAGATAATTCGAAAGTAGGGATTATAACGTTATCGTTATAACAAATGTTTTAAATATAGAAGTGGATTAGTAAAATTGAATCCAAGAAAGGCGTAAAGAAGTTGTTAAAGATTAAAAGATACACTTTGACCATTTCGAAGTTATAACGCTGTTCAATTAAGGTCTGAGAGGTAATTATACCCCAACTTGAGTGACTTCCTTCTTAACTAAGAAATGGTAAGGTTTGATCGTAAAGGAGTTTTGGAAATGTTTTCCAAACGAGAATCAAAAATGTTTTCTGATAAAAGAAAAATAAGAATTTAGAATATAGGGAAACAGGAGATAAGTAAATAAATGAACTAAAGAGATTAATGTTAAATGATGTTTGTTCGATATAATTTCCATCTGGAAATAATATCGTTGTTTGCACATTTGTTTTTCTTTGATAGTTAACTCATAGACTATCGAAGTTTTGACCATTTTAACGTTATTAATATGGAGAGACCGGTTGGATTATTATCCAAAGAACCACTCTGTATTGGCATAAGCGTTGCGAATCATATATGCCAAAGTTAATTGAAGACGGAGAAAAATGCAAGGACTATCCTGTCTACAGAATAGTGCCTTCGGTTTGTCCAGTCCCAGGACAACTTGTATGGACGAAGGTCTGACAGAGTATATCCAATGGATCGCGTAAGTTGATCTGTTCAACCGTATTCACGTTTGGTGGCGGAGGAATTCGTTTCTCTTCGCTGTATACCCGTTTTATTTTTGGATAAGTCAATTTGTGATTTGGCGGGTATGACGATGTGACGTTCTAAGTGAATGAAGATGGATGTATGACAGAGTATTTCCAGACGGTCACCTACATTGATTTCTTCAACTATACCAAGAGTGGAAGCGAAGAAGGAAACTTCTTTTAGCTGACACGCAATGTATGGTTGTAGACGTCAATTAGTGATTCTGATGGATTTGGCAATGTAGCATTCGAAGTGAATCTGATGTAATGATAAAGCGTAGCTTCTAGCCTCATCAACCAGTAAATGACAGAAATCGGGCAGGCAGCATGGCTAAGTCGGTCGCACCGAAGTAGGGTGTTTAATCACCTATCTAGTGAATATTCATTTGTTTCTTAAATCTATCAATGTTGTCCTATATATATATATACGGGAACGGTTGCTGATCCCAACCGTTGGTGATGTACATTCGATACACTCAAGCGAAATGAGTGGTCGGTCATGTGTGGCTGAGTTACAAGATGTTCTTGTTGAACTCCTGTGTATCGTTCCTAGAGTACACTGATCGGAAAGTGGTTCCATACCTTGTCATAGTTGGAAATCCATTACCCAATACGTGCTTGCGGTTTTGATTATATACTATATATGTAGTAACGTGAGATGCAAGCGTTTCTGCTAGACTGATATTTATTTGTATTTAGACATTATTATAATATCAGAATGATATTTCTTTGCAAAGTTATTTGGATTCTCGTAAGGGAAAAACCCGTTCCGTATTCACGGCGTGGTCTTATGAGATATCATATACCTATTTTAAATGATTTGAGTTTATTCACACCAGTCACATGACTGGCCCGGAGTTTATTTTGTTTTCCCTAAACTCTTGGGTGCCTAAATTTGTACGGGCAGTCAAGTAGTCAGGATTTACAGGTATACTTGAAGAGCTTGGAGCAGGAGGCTTCAGCAGTCGATAGCTATTATTTATTCCGCTGTGATGTTATGTGTTGTACTCTAAAATGGTATGTATATACAGTTATAACTTTGTATTTCAAAAGTTATGTTATATTTTATTCGTTCCGCTGTGAGATTCGTGTTACTCTGATGATGTTGTATGTTCTTCTTCTTCTTTTATTCTAAGATTCTATCTTATCTATCCTCACCTTCTAATTTCTTTCATTAATTACCGGGATTTTTCGATGTTTTGGTTATCGACTTCGAGCTTATGTCGATAACCAAAGTCACCGAAAATACGGGTTACTACAGATCCGTAGATCGGATCCAATGACCAAAGTGATCCAAAAATATGGTTCAATGACCAAAACGATCTGGAGATAAGGTCCAATCACCGAAACGAACCGAGAATGCGACCCAATGACCAAAACGATCAGAAGATCAAAAAGATACGGTCCAATGACTAAATCGATCCAAAGATCAACAAGATATGGTCCAATGTCCAAAACGATCAGAAGATCAACAATGATACAGTCGAATGACCAAAATGATCCGAAGATCAAAAAGATACGGTCGAATGACCAAAACGATCCGAAGATAAAAAACGATACGGTCCAATGACCAAAACAATCCGAAGATAAAAAAGATATGGTCCAGCGTCCAAAACGAAGATGATCATTGATGAACCTCTGAACACATCAAATGAATTCTCGATAAAGGGACGTCGATGAGCCTACAAAAACATTAAACGAACCACTGGAATAGGTAAGTCGATGAGTCTATGAACACGTCAGACGAATCATAAAGTTTGAACCTGGACAAATTGGCAATGCACCTATAGATACACCTCTAAACCAAGTCCAACTTGAATGTTCCTAAAAGGCCAGTAAGAACAATATATTTCCACTTCGTTAAAATGAGCTAGATAATTCAAAAAGTGCAAAATCATTGCTTAGCTAAAACTTAAGTGACAAACTAGGATACGAAAATTTTCAATCGTCTAAGTATAGAAATTAACCGCCAAAATAAACACAAGAGTGTTGACCCCCTTGTTTTTACCAAAACGTTTAATTAAAGTCCTTATTCATCCGAAAAAGCAAAATTACTTGTTTAAAACAAGTAATACTTAAAATTAGAAGAGAAAACAAAATCATTACCCCAAGAAAACAAAAGTCACCTTGGTAGCAAAATAAATGGGTAATGAAAATTCTAGGCAGATGCAAGGATTTTTCAAAACATAAGTTCAAAATAAGAAATCTCAAAATTCATAGTTAACAAAAATTTCAAACTATGAAAGGTGTGAACAATATATATGATGGCCATACGTATCCTATTCTCAAATCATTATATTATTAGAATCCCTGCGGTTGCAATTTAACAAACAATACTAATGATTTTCCTTGCCACTTATTTAAACCAAGTTTCTAATGCTACGGTTCAAGGGCGATGCAGATCATTAATATTTATTATAAGTGTTGTGTTAGAATTATCTCATCGAAGTGTTTAGAAACTCCTATCGATATCGCGGCGTCCCACTTCACGATTAGAATTGCTAACATACTCAATGGGTAACACAACACAACAAAACAAATTACGTCCAGATAGGGGCGCAAATTTGCAAATAAATAACCAAAAGTATAACCATATATTTATGAACAAAATTTGAAATCACAAAAAAAAAACATTTCACCATGCTAAGGAGAATTAATTTATTCGTTTTTTCCTCGCAAAGCTAATCTCGAACGGATTAGTATTTTACTTGATGAAAATTATTTTATTAAACCGTTTTATAAAATAATTTAGAAATCTTCAAAACTAAGTCCTAAAAGTTATTTCTAAACAAATGAAAACAATTTGAATTCCTATACAAGGAAAGGAACGGGACTCTTGGTTTGTCAAGGCCAATATATCGCAAAGATGAACTCAAATAGATTTGATTGGTCAAAAAAAAGATCAGGATATAAGATAAGGTATGACGAGTCGTAAGACTCGAATAAAATCCTAAATATGATTTCCTAAGAAATTTAGGACCATGATCCTCACCATAATATCTTATATTGTTCCAAACTTCGCTCTGATACCAAGTGTAACACCACACGTCTATGCTCGCGTTAGCCAAGGCTATTGCAAGCAATGGTGTCAACTAACCCGAAGAATAAGGCTTTTGAGGTGCGACCTTCCGTATATTAGCTTTGAACAAGGGCTAAACATATCGGTTAATGTGGTCTTACTTTTTAAATCTCATAAGGAAATCCGAAATATCTAAATCAAGTTCAAATCTACTACAAAGTGGCTATATATAATATGGAATCAATATAAAATACATAAAAATAAAATCCGAGTCAAAAACAGATATTCACATCACTAAGGCAGAAATATATATGAGTATAACAAATGAGTATAAATACAAAAATAGCGGTCATAGTCGGTCCACTATACAATAAAAGAATAGGTACAAGCTCTAACCAAAAGAATAGGTATACATGAATATCTATGATACATGTATAATCAAGAACTACAACTCTAATGTATATACCAAAAAGACAAAAGGTAGTCCCTGTTAGAAGCCCTGTATTAGCACCTGCAATACTCAGTCTGACCCGAGTATTATTTATAAGAATAAACAATAAAAGGATCAGTCTAGCTGTACTCATCATGATAAACCAAGATAGAAATAGAGATATAAAAAGAAAATTACATATATAAAGGAACATCAATGTTCACATGTAAAATGTGAAGACTCGATATGTACATAATATTTGACAAAAATATCTTGACACTATATAAGGATATCTCAATAACAAAGAAACTAAGATTGATAAATTAATATAAATACGAGATTGACAACACATATGTCAATTTAAATAAGATTGGTAAATTAATATCACTATGAGATTGACAACACACATGTCAATAAAAAAAGATCGAAGGAATAAATAAATTTGAAATCTCGAAGATCCAAAGAAAGCTAAGACCTAAGTCAAGAAGGGAGTCCAAAGTATCATCAAAATCAATATGGGAATCCAAAGACTTAACCAAGTAAACATGGGAGTCTGAAGACTTGACCAAGTAAATATGGTAGTCCGAAGACTCAACCAACTCAATATCGAAGGTGAGACTCGATCTAAAGGCATAAGCCATTGTATTGAGCCGAAGCTCCTACGATGGTCCAAAGATCGCGGGTCATGACCCCGCCATGATGGTCCGAAGATCATCGATATAACGGAATGAACCGAAGCTCCTCGAAATGATCCGAAAAACAACAGGATGCCCGAAGGTCGGAATGGTCTGACGATCCACCGGAACTGAAGTTCTTACGATAAGATGGAACCGAAGTTCCTCGGTTAGTCTGAATACTCTCAAGATGAAACGAAAATCCTTAGGATGATCAGAAGACCATCAATGTGACCCAAAGGTCGGATTGATATGAAGATCAAATATAGTGTAACTACGCTAAGCTAGTAAATATAAGAGTTAATCTCATGTCCCAAAACCACTTGCTCTACTCGAATATTTACGAACAAGTAGTACATTCCACAAAAATACGAAACGATCATTGCCACGGTGTTCAATCAGACGAGTCCAACAATTAACCGTCAAAGCAAACAAAAGGGGTCATAGTCCTTGTTTTTACTAAGGCGTTTAATTAGATTTCTCATACGAACGAGGAAAAAGTTTTTGAAATCATATACTAGTAGATAGTAAAACAATTTGGAAAATAATATCATATAATGAAGTAGAATTAAAAACCATTTAGTAAAAGATTTGGTATTTACTAATAATTTAGAAACCCTTTTATATAGTTTCAAAAGTGACAATTCTCATGAAATAGCAATCGAAATAACGATCGAACAAAGAATTCACATTTTAATAATGTAAATTAAATCTCATGACTATCATTATTAATTCGTTCGTGACAAATCAATTGAAAGTCCATAGAAATTGAGCTACAAAAATCTGTGCTGTAGGGAAACTGAAAAGTTACAAAGAAGGTCGAAATGGGTCGAAACTCCGCTGGGAATGAGCTCAAATGGCCCTATACGGTGGACCATGGTCTCCACCGGTCTACTGCTGAAAAACAGCAGAACCAGGCTACTGGACCTTTTTTCACTAGTCGACTGGTTATATTTTCCAACAGACATAAATTTCAATATAGGGTACCATTTGACTGGTTCATTTTGACCAGTCGACTGGTGACTGTCAAATTGCCCAATTTGGCTATTTTTTTAGCCAAATCTTATATGAATCATTTCCGGTGAACAGTGGAGGAAATGCACTTGATCTAGATGATAATAAAGCCTCATAACCTCGTTGAAACAAATAAAGTACACAAACAAACATGCATAAACTTATATACATGAGATTGCAATGATTTTGATTATAAGTTCAATGGTGAACTAAATTCCCAACGAAAGCATGAAAAAGTGATTCAAGCGACTTGTGAATACTTAGGACTTTGTCGTGGCAACAACGGGCTTCATAAAATCACCAATTCAACTTGTAGCATGTGAATTTGATTGTGTGCACAATGTAAACAAGATATTCCAATTTAATGAAACTAAAAGTCATGAACCGAAATGTGTATACTTATCTAACCAATTCATATGCATATACAAAAATCAAAATGAAGCTAAATTACACTTTACAAGCCTCTAGGCATGTTGCATAGATGTGAGTTCATTAAAGAACTCACCTTTGGCTATTGCAAGTGAAGAGATGAATGAAGACTTTGCCAAATCAACCTCTCTTCGAATATAACACGCAATTCATCTATCCACACATGGATATACAATATTTCCTAAGAATTAGTTTTAGGAAATCATAAGAATTGAAGAGGAATTGAGTTGGATAATATAGAGATTGAGCTTACCACCCTTTCTCTATGGATTTCCACTTGATGTGAACATGAACTGGATTCCTAAGACAAAGCTAGGGCTTAGGGAATTTTAATTTCCCTTTCCCCATTTCTAATTATTTGGAGTATGAGGAAATGAATGAAGGAGGAGGGGGTTGTGGGAGCTTTAAGGGTGAGCTAAGTTGGCTAACCCAAATCCAAGTCCAAATTTAAAATTTTGACATACTCGAAATATATCGAAGTTTATAGTCAAAAAGGTTGTAAACTATGATTCAGACTCAACGGAAGTGGTTTCGAGTCCAAATTCATCCTATGCAAAATGCGACTTTTCAGACCCACACTCCAATAACGACTAACGACGTTATATTTAAATAAAATATTTAAATATGTTATCGTTAAATATGCGGGTTTTTACACGTATGAAGACTTAAACCTTTTGAACTTAATACCATAAATCATTGAATGATATCATTTGTTGTGTGTACAAATGTGTCGTTTAAATTAATGAAGTAACTGGATAATATAGCAAAGAAACTTGAAAACTTAGTTTGCCTTTAAAAGTAAAGCTTGTACAAGGCCTGGTACAATTTGTACTTCATTTTAGCCTAACTATATATCCATAGCCATGTACTAAAATCTCTAGAAAACAATCAGAACAACTAGCATCTAGCAAGATAGAAAAGGTGACAACCTATGCATTTCAAATCAAAATATAAATAGTTAGTTTGCTTATGAACAAAGCATCACTTTCTAAACTATTGCATGCATGTGGTAAGTACAATTTATATGTACCTTAAGTTGATGGTCGTAGCTTCTCTTACATTAAGCATGTTTGCACAACGAAGCTATAGGAAAATTCGTGCACAACTAAACTATAAGCCATTTCTTTTCAACCAACTACATAGCTAGAATACTAGTCATTTAAGGGCTAAACCACTAAGTTCAAATGCAAATAATGTGTATTTCAAACAACCAGGCTATATAGCAGCTGAAATTGGAAATTAAACATGGCAAAAGCCGTCATACAACATTCCTTTCAATCACACTTTTTGCTCAATCGAAGGTAGGGCATCAACCTACATAATAATCCGTAAAGAGCTATTTAGAGTATAGATTGCTTAGATAGTTGGTTTTTAAAATATTTAATACTAGAGTATGTGTGTGTACATATATATATATATAATATATATATATATATATATATATAGTGTATTGGTTAAAGAAAATTTGAACAGCTGAATAACCTAGCTATTTCTCTCAATCAACTATAGAACCACTTCTTTTCAATCAAATGAAAATGCTACTATATACTACCCTACCACCAATCTATGCTATATAATATTTTAATATAAAATTATACTATATATACATACATAGCCTCTCAAACCAATTCATATATCAGACGAACCAAACATCAAGGAATGCTGAAGAGAGAGACCTTAGGAAGAGCATAAGAAAAAAAGTCAGAGAGCATAGACGGTGAGTAACACTTCACTGTTTACCCTGTTAAACCCATGCCATAATCATATACTAAACATTGATGCTTGTATACATGCCTGCACCTACGTATGAACATGTGAAACAATCTGAACCAAAAAATCGATGGTGTGTTGGATTGAAAACCCCGAGACTTCCTTTTTGCTTAACTGTGTACCTATTAACTTTTACACCCTATTGGTAAAAAAATCCAGAACTTGAATTCAACAAGTTATAGGGTTTGGTTTCTACATAAAAGTTGTTGATATACATCTATAGTTTATAGTAAAAATAGATTGGGTGTGGCAAAAACCAAACCCTTCACAGCAGTTTAAAAATTGGGCAATTGTTGGAAGTAAGGGCTATTTAGAGTATTAGAGGTAGGATTAAAATGAAGGGTTGTTTTGAAGTATAAAGAGAAGTATGGATAGTTTAAGCATAGTAGGGATAGATCGAAAAATATGAAAGATTGTGAATCGTTTGGATTGGGTGCTGCAAAAACCAACCCTTCATAGTAATAAAAAGATAGGCGTATTTTTCAGAAGTAAGAGCTATTTAGAGAATTAGGGGTAGGATTAAAAAGAAGGGTTGTTTTGAAGTACTAACAGAAGTAGGGGTAGTTTAAGCATAGCAGGGGTAGATCAACAAATATGAAAGATGATGAATCTTTTGGATTGGGTGCTGCAGAAACCAACCCTTCACATAAGTTAAAAAATAGGGGTAATTATTGGAAGTAAGGGATATTTATAGAATTAGGGTAGGATTAAAAAGAAGTGCTGTTTTGAAGTATTAAGGGAAGTAGGGGTAGTTTAAGCATAGTAGGGGTAGATCGACGAATATGAGACATGATGAATCATTTGATTGGGTGTTGCAAAAACCAACCCTTCATAATAATTAAAAAATAGGGGTAATTTTTGGAAGTAAGGGCTATTTAGATAATTAGCGGCAGGATTAAAAAGAAGGGTTGTTTGGAAGTATTCAGAGAAGCAGGGGTAGTGAACAACCCGGAAATTTGAGCCAATTTAAAATTTTTATTTTTGCAATTTTAATGAGTTTTGAATATTTAAAATGAATTATTTTAAATAATAACGACGAGATATTTATTTGAATATAAGTAGAATGTATATACTTCTATTGATCATCGATAGAATATAAATATTTATTTTTAATTATAAAAGGAATCGAAAATGGAACGGTAGTTCGAAAATTCGATTTCAAATTTCAAGTGAATGTACAGGATTCAAAATAAACCGAATTTTAGCGAAAGCAAAAATATTAGAATCTATTTGAGAATATCTTTCCAACGAATCTGAAAAATCAAAATTTCACAGCGGGGATAAAAAGTTATACCCAGTTGAAATTTCAGAATAGTGCTATGGAAAATAAAGCCCTTAAAAATGGAAATTTTGCAAATGACCTTCGTTTTCGACGAAACCACTTTTTTTGGATCCGTGATGTCATGTTATTGCTAGGTTTCAAAATTTGTATTTTTCTGAATCAATATGTGAGCGTCGCAAAGGAAAACACATTTGGCCAGTTTTAGTTGATTTTAATCGACTGGTGGCCATTTTTCAAACGGTCTCAAAATTTGACGAAATTAGTTTTGTTAGGACCGTATCGTCAATATGAAGCTAGAAAATATTTTTCTAGAATTTTTAGAATTAGTATGTGGCCCCGGTAAATTAAAATATACGTTCAAATTCAATATATACTGAGTTATATTTTAATTTTGATGAAAACCAATCATTACAGTCGAATTGGCTTAAGATACATATCCCACTGTGTTCGGAATGGAGGTAGTTAGCTAGGGACGACAGTCGGTGGGTTCGATTAAGAGTATGAAATAAAAAGTTGCTATATGGAATTTAAAATTTAAAATAAATAATAAATTAATAATAAACTTCTCTTCCCCCTTATACTCTCTGTCCCCCAAATCAAAAGTCAAACCCGGCAGATCAAATAAAAAAAAAGAGAGAGAGAGACGACATTGCGCCCTCGCGCGATAGCCCCACCGCCGCCCCGTTCAGCGCGCGCCCCCGCGCTGTTGACGCCGCCGCCCATTCTTCCACCTCCTCCTCCCTCCGCGACCTCTCTCTCTCCTTCGTGGACCCCAGACCGTTCCACCCCAAATCGCAGATGGCCCTAAACCCGAGAAGCCTTGTAACAGCTCGGAATTTGCCCGGACCCAGTCGACCGCAAAATCGACTAAGACTGTTCAAAACACGAATACGTTAACTTTTGGAATACAACAACATCAGAACAACAACATACTTTTATAAAGCATCATAATAATGTTACATCAGAGTACTGAACATATCAGAGTACATTGAATAAAATTACAGCGGAAGATAAATTTCAATAAATTAAATACAATAAACAGCAGAAGACTTCTATGCTCTGGACACATATTCAGGCTTCGATCCAGAATCCGGCTCAAGAGATAAATATCTGCAAAAAACTACTTTACTGCCCTTGTGGAAAAGAGGGCACCCGAGTTTGCAAAGTGAAACAAACTACGAGTCAGTCATGGGACTGGTGTGAGAATTCTTAATTAATATAACTAATAGCAATAAGGAAAATCCAAGGACCACGCCGCTAACCCGGAACGTGTTTTATTCCAATGGATTTCCGGTGCATAAATTAAAGTAAATCGTTAAACAACGCAATGCTTTTTAGAAAAATGAAACCATTATAAGACTCAAGTCCCATCACAAAATGCAACGCAAACCGGAGGATAGAGTTTTACCTTATAATGGTCAAAAGATGCTTGATACGATAAAACAGATTTGATATTATTATTAGTATATATATGTTTCAAGAACATTTCAATCATAATGTATCAATCATAGACGGCATAATACCCCATCCTACTATGTCGCCATACTAGTTCTACAATCAAAACCGCATGAGGTCATATTGGAAATTGGGTTTCCATCATGAGTCAAGGCTAGGGAGGAACTCCTTACCGATTCGAGACACTCTAGCTAATGTCTCAAGATTCCCCACAGTTAACCATTGGATCCTACAGGGCCGGTCCGCACATACGATTTTGTAGATAAGTTATTCCTGAACACACGTTTTCCGGTCCTATAGGACCTAACATCCGAGGCGCCTCATTCCACCATCCACATAAGTAAAATGTCGGGCCGTGTAAAACCCAAACACCACTTCTAGCTTGAAAGAAACGTGTTGCTCTCCCTGCATTCCCTTCTCCCGTTTTAGACTCCAACCGGGGTGTGAGGCTCGCGAAGCTACGTTATACACAAAGCTACGCCTAAACAGGCCATGCTTTGATCATCAACCACAAGGCCTGCTTTTCAACAAAAGCCTTGATCATTAGCATCTTAGCATGCCACATTGTCAATCCATACCATACCGTTGATACCTACCAGTATATAACCTCTAAGCTCGTACGTCTTACAGAAGGGTGTTAAACACCAAACAGATATATATTAAGCAGAGATCATCGAATACCATATAAAGGAATACAACGTCGGACATACAATCCATTTTCAAGTCCGTTCTGGGTCTGAACGAAACCGGAGGCACCTTATACCTCACATATCCGAACAACCAACAAGTAGTCTGTCTGGCCACCATTGTAGCCCCTTCAAGGTAGCTACTCCAATCATGGGCGTCAATGGTAACTCACCCATTCGACGTGAAGATCGTTGGTCTTCAATCACCGTCTTCAACTCTTCGACTTAGATCGACGAATAATCATTTGAAATGAGATTGAACTCGGACTTTTCAAATGATCCTCGTATATATATAATTTAAAATCATTTCTTATCGATAATATTGATTTATAATGATTAATCTCTATTTTTATTTATATAAAAATAATTGAATTTTATTTAACAACACTTCGGGTCCATAGGCGACCTTAGCACTGTTTTCACCCAGATTTGTTTTACACATTTCTCTAAATCTAACCATTGGATTTTAACACAATTCATATCGTTTGAAAGATCTTCCCAAGGCGAACCTAACGGTTTCAGTTTTGGGAAAATCCGACGGTCGGATCTCGCAGTATAATAATTTAATAACACGATTCCAAAATGCGAACTACCACGCTCAATTCATTTGCTTTTAATTTATATATAAATATAATTCGTTTGATGATTTCAATCAATCTATTTATTTCACGCATATTTTGCACACTCATTTTCATATCAAGAATTTACAATTCAACATATGATTCTTTTTATCCTAACAAACATGCGAATAAAAAATGATATTTTTATTTCTTAACTTTTCACTAGAATCAAGTTCCATTAAAATGAAATCTTTAAATGTTTAATCCTTTCCAATGAAAATGATACTAAAATCAAATCTCATTTTAATATATGAACATGACACCATAAACATGTTTCATTTTTAATATATGAACATGACCCTAAAAATATATTTATTTCTAATGTAATAACATAACACTAAAATATGTTTATAATTCATATAACAAAATGACATTAAAGATATATTTATTTTTGATATTTTCAACATAACACTAAAATATGATTATGTTTCATATGTATTAATGCTACAGTAAAATATGATTATGTTTCATATGCATTAACACTACAATAAAATATGATTATGTTTCATATGCATTAACACTACCGTAAAATATGATTATGTTTCATATGCATTAACACTACAATAAAATATGATTATGTTTCATATGCATTAGTACCACACTAAAACATGATTATGTTTCATATGCATTAGCACAACAATAAAATATGATTATGTTTCATATGCATTAACACTACAATAAAATATGATTAAGTTTCATATGCATTAACACTACCGTAAAATATGATTATGTTTCATATGCATTAACACTACAATAAAATATGATTATGTTTCGTATACATTAGTACCACACTAAAACATGATTATGTTTCATATGCATTAGCACAACAATAAAATATGATTATGTTTCATATGCAATAACACTACAATAAAATATGATTATGTTTCATATGCATTAGTGCCACACTAAAACATGATTATGTTTCATATGCATTAGTGCTACACTAAAACATGATTATGTTTCATATGCATTAACATGAATTTAAAATATGAATATATTTCATATGCATTGACATGAATATAAAATATGTTAATATTTCATATTTCTATACTTACGCTAAAAATATATTTACATTCCCTGTTTTCCACTAATGCTAAAAATATATACATATATATAATAATCTAACTTTTGTTTCAACTAACATGACAAATTTATAATACATGAAATAGTCTAACTTTTATGTTAATCTTTTCTTTACAAACAAAACGAAAATTTTGTGTGTTAACCTATTTATATAAAAATGTAAATTTCTATCTTTATTGTTTTAAATGAAAATTTAAATATTCTCTATAAATCTTTTAACATAGAAATGTAAATTTATCCTTTAAATCTCTTTTACATGAAAATGTAGATTTATCCTTGACACGACCCGAACTTCCCCGTGAAGGAAAGCACGGATAGAATTGAGGACAAGACAAAATAGAACGCATACAGAAGAACATTTCATTGTTATTACAACAATTCCATCAGATACAAGAATATATAGAGTATAAATGAATAAATTACATTCGATAAATATCAGAGATTACAATAAATTACATAGCAGCGGAAAATAATACAAAAGCACAACTAGAAGTGATACACGGATACAGAGCTTTCCGAGCATCGTTCCAGCTGTAAATCAGGACCCTATGAATATAAATCTGCAAAACCAAAACTACTAGCTGCCCGTGCGGAAAATAGGGGCACCCAGAGTTTAGGTTAAAACAATAAACTCCAGGTCAGTCATGTGACTGGTGTGAGAACTAAAACAGTTATTTAAAACTTTGCTTTAAAGATAGTAATTCAAGGGACCACGCCGTATAACACGGAACGGGTTTCCTCCCAAGAATACTAGTGCATATAACAAAACAACGCAATGCTTTTTGGAAAAATGAAGCTATTATAAGACCCAGGTCCCATCACACAATGCAACGCAAGCCGGAGGATAGGGTTTTCCCTTATAATAGCCAAATAATGCTTGATACGTTTAAAACAAATCATTTGATACTATAATAAGTGTATAGTGTCAAAACAATTTCAATCATAAATATCAATCATAGACGGCATGGGTACCATATATCATGTCGCCATACTAATTCTACAATTAAAACCGCAATACACGTATTGGAAATTGGATTCCATCATGAGTCGAGGCAAGGGGCAAGCTCCTCTCCGCGTTCGAGACACTCTAGCAATGCCTCAGGACCGCACACAGCAATCCCCTGGATCCTCCAAGGCCGGTCCTCTCTTACTTTTGAGGATTAATTATTCCTGAACACACGTTTCCCGGTCCTTACAGACCAATATCCGAGGCGCCTCGTATCCAACAACCACACAGGTGAAAAGTATATAAATGTCAGGGCTGGTAGGTCACTGACACCACCCTAGCTAGTAAGAAACGTCGTGCACTCCTTGGGTCCGTATCCCGTTCTTGACTCATACCGAGGTGTGAGGCTCGCGAATTCACGTTATACACAAAGCTATGCCACACAGGCCGTGCTTTGATCATCCACCACAAGACTTTGCTTTTCAACAGAAGCCTTGATCAATTGCCACTTACGCGTGCCACACAGGCAATTCATTCCATGCGACTGATGTCCATCGATATACAACCTCTGAGCTCGTATGTCTCAGAGAAGGGCGTTAAGCAAGAGAATAAATTCTCCGCCGCCAAACAGATGTATATTTAATAGAGATCAATCAACACTGAATAAAATCCAATGTCAGACACACAATCCATTTACAAGTTCGTTCTGGGTCTGAACGAAACCGGAGGCACTTTCCTCGCATATCCATCGATCTCCAAGTACGTCTGGACGATCACCAACTGTTTCCCTCATCTTGGGTGTACAGCCCAATCAAGATCATCAGTAATCACCCAAACGATGTGAAGACTTCCGGTCTTCAACCACCGTCTTCATCTTCGACATCTCGTCGAATCGGTTATTCAGAACGGGTATAAACCCGGCCTTTCTGGATAACCCACGTATATAATAAACGAATGTTATACAAACACAACAAACGCCTCATTCCAATTCAGAATATTCTTTTATTCACCAAAATCACTTTCTTAGGGAAAGGTTCCCATTAATTTTATCCAAGATAAATTCTTCTAAATTTATTCTTTAATCTTCCTTTGGATATCACTTCAAACTAGTCGGGATTAACGAACCACACCGAAGTAATTATTTATTTATTTTATTTCCCAATCCCAACCTATATCCCATGGAGAAAACTGGTAATACTCCACATCTAACACCACTGTGTTATCGGTAAAATTAATTACCTTTTTCACGTTCAAATCTAATTAAAGATTTAACTATCGCTTTGGAGCAAAACTGGTGGTACTCCATTCTCGATCACCTTTCAGATTTGATAATTTAAATTATCAATTCACATTTTAATCTAATTAAAGATTCATTAAAACTCCACCTAGTTTTAATCTTTTCAAAAAAATCAACATCCTGCCTTTAACTGGGTTAAAGAACCAATGTCATCAAAACACGATTCACGACAAACCCAAATCACATTTGATATTAAATACAAGGCTCTGAATAGAAAATATATCGACTTATATTCAATACCAAATTCTGAAACCAACAAATATCGTATTGGAAATAACGATATAAAATATATCTTTCAAATTCCCATAACAATATCTGTATAGTCACGAAATCCAACATCGAAATATCCCGAAGATAATTTCGATTCAGCTCCATCCCAATCCACGTATTGGAAATTATCGATTATTTTCAAAATCACTTTCAAATTCAATTTATTTATTTCAAAAATAAATTGATTTTAATTCTAGTTCAAAACTAGTTCATTTCGATAAAAATCCATTTTTATCCTTTCAAATGTGGAGTTTTTCACCCCAGTTCTTTCCAATTCACATACTATGATTTTACACAAATTATCGATATTTTTAATAATTTTATCAAGGCCCGTACAGTCGATTTCCAACAATGGCCATCAAACTGCACTTATAGCGACCTTTTCCTAATTTGATTTAGACATAACTCCAAATCCAACCGTTAGATTTCAAATTTCTAATATTCATTGGAAAGCTCTTTTCGATACGAACCCAACGGTTCCGGTTTTAGGAGAATCCGACGGTCGGATCTCCTGCAATGTCCGTTTGAAATAAATGGTCGAAATTCACGAACTGCCGCGGCGCGGCGCATTCTATTCAGGCCATTATATATATAATATATATATTATATATATTTCGTCGATTTCCTTTTAAAACGTATTTTATAAATCGTTTTAAATTCGTTTCAAAAACAATTTCAACTTCATCTTCAATTTCAAATCGATTTGATTTCAATTCAATTCGAGTTCATTTCAATTCAATTCAAATTCAAATTCAAATTCGTTTCAATTCAATTCAATTCGAATTTACCTTCTATTTGATCTAATTCGAATTCGTTTTAAATTGATTTCAATTCAATTTCAGTTTGTTTGAAATTTCAATTTCAATCTAATTCAATTTGAATTAATTTCTATTTTACTCGAATTCAAATTCACTTTCTATTCAATTCGAATCGAATTCATTTTCTATTCGATTCGAATTCATTTCAAATTGATTCAATAAAATTTCAATTTCAATTTTTAATCTAATTCAATTTGAATTTCTTTTCAAAATATTCAATTTTGAAATCACTTTTCAACATTCATTATACAGTGAATAAAATCGATATAAATATCGTTCGCGTCAAAATAACGCATCTCTAATCAACACGGCTTTATATATTTCAATAAATTCGTTATTCTATTCAACAAATGAATATTTATTTCATTCAACACATGAATCTATATTTCTTTCAACACACGACTAATCTCAACACATGAGTACTGTCAACACATCACTATTTTTGTTATGTAAAATATTTTATAAAACTATGGTATCTATCGCTTGATTTCCAATTAGACTCCTACTGGGAAGTAGTTCTAATTTTAAATGTGATAAAGATGTAATTTATTTTATTTAAAATATTTTACTCAACACATGAATAGTTTCAACACATAATCATCGTCAACACATGACTATTTTTATATTCAACACATGAATTTTCTTTTATAATATTCATTGTTTTCCCGATTGGAATGAGGCCCAATCAATCACCATATAACGTTAATTATATGGATTCTATACAACACATGTATATAATAGCATTGAAAATTAATCAATCGTCAACCAAAGTGCACTACACTGTATAAGCATCAAATATAGATATCTGACGCTTATAACAGTCTGTCAGTCGACCGATCGACATATTTAATCAATCAGGATGAGTGAACATCAAATTTCATCCCAACACCCGTGTGGGGTTTCAAACATTCAAACACAGATTTTATTTGTGCTGTTGGGCGATGTGTAAAATTTATCGACCCAATCAATATCAGTCAAATCAGTGTATATAAACAAATCGGCCGATTTGTTTATAAATATTTATTTATTCACTTTCACGTTAAAATTTATATTTTTAACGACAAAAATATTTATTTCAACACTTGAATTTCTATTCATTTCATTTACACAATAAAAATGATATTTTTATTTTTCTAACATATTTTAGAAAATTTCGGCGGCATAACGGCACGATACTAGAAACGGGACGAGGCCTAGCCTTACCCCGGTCTAGTGAAGGCCCACGCCATTCACACATCAATCAAATCAATTTCAATTCACCAAATAATTCAATTCAAACCCATAACTTAACCAACTACACAATCAAACAATTTAACAAACAAGTCATCCATGGTCTGTGGATGACGGGTGTCGGGTGCTACTAAGCACCGTCTGCATCCTAGTATATATATATATAACTAGAAAAAGAGATTTTGAGTGAGAAGTTCTCACTAATAGCTATCCTAACTTCACGACACTTCTTTTGTAGAATCCTTCGCTGTTTTCGCCTTTTGTCACTTTCTTTGCCCGTATTCTCTACCTATGTAAAAAATCGAATTTTTACTTTGCTATTCAATATATAAAAATCGAATTTTTACTATGCTATTCAATATATAAAAATCGAATTTTTACTATGCTATTCAATATATAAAAATCGAATTTTTACTATGCTATTCAATATATAAAAATCGAATTTTTACTATGCTATTCAATATATAAAAATCGAATTTTTACTATGCTATTCAATATATAAAAATCGGTTCTTTTACAATTACATTACTTTCAAAAACCATATTTTTATATAACTAAAACCATAACCTTTTATAGCTAAAAATTTATAACCTTGCGTAATTAAAGATCGTACTTTTAGCTATGTAAAAAAAATCTAATCTTTTTATTCTATAAACAATCTAGACTTTATATGTTATTCATTTTAAACATTACCATTTAAAAATCTCGTCTTTATAGTGTATAAAAAATCTAAGCTTTATATTTATATAAAAAAAAAATCAAACCCTTTTTAAATTAAAAATCATGTTTTCTTCTAAACTAAAAATCATCAAGAAAGGAAAAAGGACTCACATTTTTTTTTCGGAGGATGCTAGCGTAGGCTGGAGCTTGCTGCTGGCTCGAGGTGGGGGGGGGGGAAGTGTGCTGGTTCGAATGTGGAGAAGGGATGCTGTGCGGATTAAGGAGGAGGAAAGGGTGCTGCTAATCGAAATGGAGAGATGGGGCAGCGTGTGGTTCGTCGGAGGGTCAGGGGCGAAGGCGCAATGGCCAGTGGCGGCCAGGTGGGGGTCCACAATGACAGGCGCGGTGGGTTTCGTGTATGGGAGTTAGGGTTTCACTTCAGATGGAGGGGAGACGGGTGGGGGCGGCGATCGGTCGTTGGGGGTCCGACATGGCGGTGGCTGGCGGCAGGAGTCGGCGACGCAAGTGTGGTGGCCGGGTGAAATTGGTGGCTGATCGCGATTTAGGTTTCCTTTGGGGAAACGAGGGTTACGGGAGTATAAAGGGGAATGGGGTGTATATTTATATAATTATTATTTTATTTATTTAATTTATTGTTCCATATAAAGTGCCCTTTACATTTGAACCCCAAACTGAATCCACCGACTGCCGTCCATAGCTAATTACCCTCATTTCGAACACAATGGGATATGTATCGTTGGCTGATTCGATCGTTTCGATCAGGTTTCTGTTGAATTTAATGTATATTTCTTTATATATTCAATTTGAGCGCACATTTTAATTTACCGGGGCCACATACAATCTTTAAAAATTCCCGAAAAATATTTTCTAGCTTCGTATTGACGATACGGTCCTAACAAAACTAGTTTCATCAAATTCTGAGACCGTTTGAAAAATGGTCATTTTCCAGTCGATTAAATTCAACTGAAACTGGTCAAATGCGTTTTCCTTCGCCACGCTCACACACTGATTCGAAAAATTATGAAATTTGGAATCTAGCAATAATTTGGCACTGCGGACCCAACAAAACTAGTTTCGTCGAGATTCGAGGTCATTTGCAAAATGTCCATTTTTAAGGGCCTGAATTCCATAGCGACTATTCAGAATTTTCAACTGGACATATCTTTTGATTCCCGCAATGAAATTTCGATTCTTCGGATTCGTTGGAAAGGTACTATCAAATAGATCCTATGATTTCTGGTTTCACTAAAATCCGGATTGTTTTGCACCCGGTACATTCAATTGAAGTTTGAAATCGAATTATCGAACTACCGCGCCATTTTCCATCCTATTTATAATTATATATAAATATTTATATTCTAACGACGACGCGTATAATATATACGTCGAATTATATTCAAAATAAATTTCACGTCGATATTATTTAAAATAATCCATTTTAAATATTCAAAATTCATCAAAATTGCCAAAATAAAAATTTCAAACTGGCTCGCATTTTCCGGGTTATTACAATCTCCCCCACTTAAAACTTTTCGTCCCCGAAAAGGAACAAAGTCGAAAGTGGTTTGATTAATCAACTCTACTTTCAATTTGGCTTCCATTCTCCAACTTTTCAGTTTCTGAGAATTTTCTAAATTTCAAAAATTTGGCTAACACCCTAAATTTTCGAAATTTTTTGCCATAACCTCCCCTGCACCGGGAGCATCGGGGAATTTCAAATAGCTTCCCTGGTCCTTCAGATCTCAAAAAGAAAAAGAAAAAGCCAAGCAGCTAGCCAATAGGCTCACAAAATCATCATCACCCAAACAAAACAGGAAATTATGTAGTAAACATGTACCTATTTGTCGGGCAAACAAATTTTATTCTCTGCTCTAGCCTCCTTGCTATGACCTGTTCAATGTAAGTATATGTATATGCAAGCAAATGCGACAAATTTTCAATACAATTCAAAATTTGATTCAATTAGGCATAATAGTTAAAAATTAGCAAACAAATAAACAAACAACACAAACATCAATCAATTAGTGAATTAGAATTTCAAATCCATAAATTTGATATATATACTGAAAATCTTGTTTTTGATGTCAATTCACAACAAAGTGTTCTAGCTATATAGATAAGTTTTGGTTCTCACACCAGTCTAATGGAAATATATAGATATCACACCTTCGTCACTCGAATATAAATTCTGACGACGAGTACTCAACCATCAGAATCATCTTCGGGCCACTAGATATGATTCCATATCTATCAAGTATATTAAAACTTCGAATATACGTTCATGACGCGTATATGCAAAATCTATATATACTCGATTGTCCATATTGAAAATAAATAAATAATCAAATACGTATAAAGCGATTTAAATTTTCAAAACAAAATTGTTTTCATTTGAAAAATATACTCTTCACACTCGTTCTAGGATACTACTGATCCTATCTCTAACGAGTCATTCTAATTGGATATTGCTAATCCAATATCTGATGAATTCTTTCGTATGGTTCTAATGTGTCTTGTTCTTGAGCTCTGTAAACCAAAGCTCTGATACCAACTGACACGACCCGAACTTCCCCGTGAAGTAAAGCATGGATAGAATTGAGGACAAGACAAAATAGAACGCATACAGAAGAACATTTCATTGTTATTACAACAATTCCATCAGATACAAGAATATACAGAGTATAAATGAATAAATTACATTCGATAAATATCAGAGATTACAATAAATTACATAGCAGCGGAAAATAATACAAAAGCACAACTAGAAGTGATACACGGATACAGAGCTTTCCAAGCATCGTTCCAGCTGTAAATCAGGACCCTGTGAATATAAATCTGCAAAACCAAAACTACTAGCTGCCCGTGCGGAAAATAGGGGCACCCAGAGTTTAGGTTAAAACAATAAACTCCAGGTCAGTCATGTGACTGTTGTGAGAACTAAAACAGTTATTTAAAACTTTGCTTTAAAGATAGTAATTCAAGGGACCACGCCGTATAACACGGAACGGGTTTCCTCCCAAGAATACTAGTGCATATAACAAAACAACGCAATGCTTTTTGGAAAAATGAAGCTATTATAAGACCCAGGTCCCATCACACAATGCAACGCAAGCCGGAGGATAGGGTTTTCCCTTATAATAGCCAAATAATGCTTGATACGTTTAAAACAAATCATTTGATACTATAATAAGTGTATAGTGTCAAAACAATTTCAATCATAAATATCAATCATAGACGGCATGGGTACCATATATCATGTCGCCATACTAGTTCTACAATTAAAACCGCAATACACGTATTGGAAATTGGATTCCATCATGAGTCGAGGCAAGGGGCAAGCTCCTCTCCGCATTCGAGACACTCTAGCAATGCCTCAGGACCGCACACAGCAATCCCCTGGATCCTCCAAGGCCGGTCCTCTCTTACTTTTGAGGATTAATTATTCCTGAACACACGTTTCCCGGTCTTTACAGACCTATATCCGAGGTGCCTCGTATCCAACAACCACACAGGTGAAAAGTATATAAATGTCAGGGCTGGTAGGTCACTGACACCACCCTAGCTAGAAAGAAACGTCGTGCACTCCTTGGGTCCGTATCCCGTTTTTGACTCATACCGAGGTGTGAGGCTCGCGAATTCACGTTATACACAAAGCTATGCCACACAGGCCGTGCTTTGATCATCCACCACAAGACTTTGCTTTTCAACAGAAGCCTTGATCAATTGCCACTTACGCGTGCCACACAGGCAATTCATTCCATGCGACTGATGTCCATCGATATACAACCTCTGAGCTCGTATGTCTCAGAGAAGGGCGTTAAGCAAGAGAATAAATTCTCCGCCGCCAAACAGATGTATATTTAATAGAGATCAATCAACACAGAATAAAATCCAATGTCAGACGCACAATCCATTTACAAGTTCGTTCTGGGTCTGAACGAAACCGGAGGCACTTTCCTCGCATATCCATCGATCTCCAAGTACGTCTAGACGATCACCAACTGTTTCCCTCATCTTGGGTGTACAGCCCAATCAAGATCATCAGTAATCACCCAAACGATGTGAAGACTTCCGGTCTTCAACCACCGTCTTCATCTTCGACATCTCGTCGAATCGGTTATTCAGAATGGGTATAAACCCGGCCTTTCTGGATAACCCACGTATATAATAAACGAATGTTATACAAACACAACAAACGCCTCATTCCAATTCAGAATATTCTTTTATTCACCAAAATCACTTTCTTAGGGAAAGGTTCCCATTAATTTTATCCAAGATAAATTCTTCTAAATTTATTCTTTAATCTTCCTTTGGATATCACTTCAAACTAGTCGGGATTAACGAACCACACCGAAGTAATTATTTATTTATTTTATTTCCCAATCCCAACCTATATCCCATGGAGAAAACTGGTAATACTCCACATCTAACACCACTGTGTTATCGGTAAAATTAATTACCTTTTTCACGTTCAAATCTAATTAAAGATTTAACTATCGCTTTGGAGCAAAACTGGTGGTACTCCATTCTCGATCACCTTTCAGATTTGATAATTTAAATTATCAATTCACATTTTAATCTAATTAAAGATTCATTAAAACTCCACCTAGTTTTAATCTTTTCAAAAAAATCAACATCCTGCCTTTAACTGGGTTAAAGAACCAATGTCATCAAAACACGATTCACGACAAACCCAAATCACATTTGATATTAAATACAAGGCTCTGAATAGAAAATATATCGACTTATATTCAATACCAAATTCTGAAACCAACAAATATCGTATTGGAAATAACGATATAAAATATATCTTTCAAATTCCCATAACAATATCTGTATAGTCACGAAATCCAACATCGAAATATCCCGAAGATAATTTCGATTCAGCTCCATCCCAATCCACGTATTGGAAATTATCGATTATTTTCAAAATCACTTTCAAATTCAATTTATTTATTTCAAAAATAAATTGATTTTAATTCTAGTTCAAAACTAGTTCATTTCGATAAAAATCCATTTTTATCCTTTCAAATGTGGAGTTTTTCACCCCAGTTCTTTCCAATTCACATATTATGATTTTACACAAATTATCGATATTTTTAATAATTTTATCAAGGCACGTACAGTCGATTTCCAACAATGGCCATCGAACTGCACTTATAGCGACCTTTTCCTAATTTGATTTGGACATAACTCCAAATCCAACCGTTAGATTTCAAATTTCTAATATTCATTGGAAAGCTCTTTTCGATACGAACCCAAAGGTTCCCGTTTTAGGAGAATCCGACGGTCGGATCTCCCGCAATGTCCGTTTGAAATAAATGGTCGAAATTCACGAACTGCCGCGGCGCGGCGCGTTCTATTCAGGCCATTATATATATAATATATATATTATATATATTTCGTCGATTTCCTTTTAAAACGTATTTTATAAATCGTTTTAAATTCGTTTCAAAAACAATTTCAACTTCATCTTCAATTTCAAATCGATTTGATTTCAATTCAATTCGAGTTCATTTCAATTCAATTCAAATTCAAATTCAAATTCGTTTCAATTCAATTCAATTCGAATTTACCTTCTATTTGATCTAATTCGAATTCGTTTTAAATTGATTTCAATTCAATTTCAGTTTGTTTGAAATTTCAATTTCAATCTAATTCAATTTGAATTCATTTCTATTTTACTCGAATTCAAATTCACTTTCTATTCAATTCGAATCGAATTCATTTTCTATTCGATTCGAATTCATTTCAAATTGATTCAATAAAATTTCAATTTCAATTTTTAATCTAATTCAATTTGAATTTCTTTTCAAAATATTCAATTTTGAAATCACTTTTCAACATTCATTATACAGCGAATAAAATCGATATAAATATCGTTCGCGTCAAAATAACGCATCTCTAATCAACACGGCTTTATATATTTCAATAAATTCGTTATTCTATTCAACAAATGAATATTTATTTCATTCAACACATGAATCTATATTTCTTTCAACACACGACTAATCTCAACACATGAGTACTGTCAACACATCACTATTTTTGTTATGTAAAATATTTTATAAAACTATGGTATCTATCGCTTGATTTCCAATTAGACTCCTACTGGGAAGTAGTTCTAATTTTAAATGTGATAAAGATGTAATTTATTTTATTTAAAATATTTTACTCAACACATGAATAGTTTCAACACATAATCATCGTCAACACATGACTATTTTTATATTCAACACATGAATTTTCTTTTATAATATTCATTGTTTTCCCGATTGGAATGAGGCCCAATCAATCACCATATAACGTTAATTATATGGATTCTATACAACACATGTATATAATAGCATTGAAAAATAATCAATCATCAACCAAAGTGCACTACGCTGTATAAGCATCAAATATAGATATCTGACGCTTATAACAGTCTTTCAATCGACCGATCGACATATTTAATCAATCAGGAGGAGTGAACATCAAATTTCATCCCAACACCCGTGTGGGGTCTCAAACAATCAAACACAGATTTTATTTGTGCTGTTGGGCGATGTGTAAAATTTATCGACCCAATCAATATCAGTCAAATCAGTGTATATAAACAAATCGGCCGATTTGTTTATAAATATTTATTTATTCACTTTCACGTTAAAATTTATATTTTTAACGACAAAAATATTTATTTCAACACTTGAATTTCTATTCATTTCATTTACACAATAAAAATGATATTTTTATTTTTCTAACATATTTTAGAAAATTTCGGCGGCATAACGACACGATACTAGAAACGGGACGAGGCCTAGCCTTATCCCCGGTCTAGTGAAGGCCCACGCCATTCACACATCAATCAAATCAATTTCAATTCACCAAATAATTCAATTCAAACCCATAACCTAACCAACTACACAATCAAACAATTTAACAAACAAGTCATCCATGGTCTGTGGATGACGGGTGTCGGGTGCTACTAAGCACCGTCTGCATCCTAGTATATATATATATATATATATATATATATAACTAGAAAAAGAGATTTTGAGTGAGAAGTTCTAACCAATAGCTATCCTAACTTCATGACACTTCTTTTGTAGAATCCTTCGCTGTTTTCGCCTTTTGTCACTTTCTTTGCCCGTATTCTCTACCTATGTAAAAATCGAATTTTTACTTTGCTATTCAATATATAAAAATCGAATTTTTACTATGCTATTCAATATATAAAAATCAAATTTTTACTATGCTATTCAATATATAAAAATCGAATTTTTACTATGCTATTCAATATATAAAAATCGAATTTTTACTACGCTATTCAATATATAAAAATCGAATTTTTACTATGCTATTCAATATATAAAAATCGAATTTTTACTATGCTATTCAATATATAAAAATCGGTTCTTTTACAATTACATTACTTTCAAAAACCATATTTTAATATAACTAAAACCATAACCTTTTATAGCTAAAAATTTATAACCTTGTGTAATTAAAGATCGTACTTTTAGCTATGTAAAAAAAATCTAATCTTTTTATTCTATAAACAATCTAGACTTTATATGTTATTCATTTTAAACATTACCATTTAAAAATCTCGTCTTTATAGTGTATAAATAATCTAAGCTTTATATTTATATAAAAAAAAAAATCAAACCCTTTTCAAATTAAAAATCATGTTTTCTTCTAAACTAAAAATCATCAAGAAAGGAAAAAGGACTCACATTTTTTTTTCGGAGGATGCTAGCGTAGGCTGGAGCTTGCTGCTGGCTCAAGGTGGGGGGGAAGTGTGCTGGTTCGAATGTGGAGAAGGGATGCTGTGCGGATTAAGGAGGAGGAAAGGGTGCTGCTAATCGAAATGGAGAGATGGTGTAACGACCCACATTTTTCTGGTCGGTTTATTTTAAATATTTAATATTATTTTAAATATAGAGCTGATAATATAAATCGATTTTTCATCTAATTACCGTAATACGAGATATATTGAATTCGAAGTTAGAATTGAATCAAAACGGTTCAGATAATAAATATAAATTCTATATGAATGTAATCGATAATGGTAATGATATATTATCGAGAAATTTATTTGTTTATAAATTTAAATAATTTAATATCTTTATAAAATAATTATTCTATATACGTTTAAATTAAATATAAAATATATTCGGTTAGTTCAGAACAGTGTTAAACTGTTGAAATAACAATGGTTGCGTTAGAATAGCGGTTCAGAGTTTTAATTTAAAGGACCACAAGATATTTAGCTTTTAAAGTCAAAATAAATATAAAATAAACGGCCGACCTATACGCAGCCTATTCCCTCCTTCACATCGTGTTTTGTCTCCTACATCTAATATCATGGAAACAAGCTTTTAATGGATGGTACATTTTGCTCCCTCGCCGCATCTATAAAATGAGCCATATACCTTTCGTTGTTTCCCACTTTCACAAATCAACAGAAAACAGTTCAATTCCTTTTTCCTTTATTTCTTCTGTTCGATTCTAATAAAAATGGCAGCCCTAATTCATTTCGAATCAAAATCAATTTCGGAATATCTGAGGGGGCGAGAGTTGTGCACGATTCAAGTTCTGGGGGGGTCGCGATTGTTGATTGGAAGTGAAGAGGGGTTCGACATAGGGTTTCGATCTGCGGTGGACTAGGTCAATTTGTTCGCAGTAATTTAAGGGAGGCTGGAGGATGATCGAGGGTGTTGGGCGAGTTCAGGAAGGTTGCGATGGAGTTGGATGCGACGAAAGCGGTCGCGATGGATTTTGGGGAGAGCGGAGTTGATTGGTAGCGGGGGCGAGTTCGTCGATGGTGGTAAACTGGATGGCCTGTGAGGCGCGATGTCTAGATGACGAACTGGAGTTGTTCGATGGTTGACAGAGGGAGTGCGATGGGTTTGGGTGCTTCGAGCTGATGGAGTTTTAGGGTTCGCAGTTGCTAAGCCTGGGAAGATCCGCAGTGAAGGGAAATGGGGTCTGGTTTGACTTCGCTGCAGACAGGAAGGAGTTTAGAACGTGATTAAGGTATGGATTAGTTTATATAATTGGAAATTTAATTTATTTAAAGGAAAATGGAAAAGGTAATTAAAGTTGTGGTTTATTTATTTAAATAAGCATGGAAAAAAAAATATATGGTTAAGTGTTTGAAAATACATAGAATAAATTAATTTATAGGATAAATTAGTTTAAACTAAAAATCATTTAACCGTTGAATTTAATTAATGGTAGGTACCAAATTAATTTATTCAAGACGATGCACAACCGAGATGAGTTGGAAATTTACACAGGATATGTCGGCAAAGGAAATCCTGGTGAGTAAATCTCACTCACCTTTTATTTATAATTATTTTTATTTCGTTAAAAATAATTGTTGTTGCTTGTTTGAATTTTTCTGCTTGTTTTATATATATTAGTTATTTAGGCTATATATATATATATATTGGGTTGATTGATTGGTTGGATTCCCGCAGTCTCATTAGCGGATGCCCGCAGTTTCATAGCGGATGATTACCCTATATGCCCCACGCTATGATTAGTGGATGACCTTCTATACCGCGATATTCTGCCACGAAGCAGAATGGGTATTATTTATGTGCTAACATCTGTGGATGCAGGAAAACAGGTTGGAGGAATCCAACTGGATTCCTCAAAAATATATAATCTGTTTGTTTGTTGTTTGTTTGATTTCATATATATATATATTCATATATGATGTGTAAAAAAATCAAATGATTGAAAATTGAGTGATTTGATTGGTTTAAATATCACTGGGCTAAGTGTTAATGTATTTAAAATATCATGGAAGGATATTTGAGATTTAAAAAGGAAAAAATTCTATTTTTAAATAGAATTTGAATTTTTAATGTAAATAAAATATAAACTTGTTTTTGAAAAATAAAACAAGTAGTTTCTTTTTAAACGAAGTCTATAAATAGTTCTTTATAACGAAGTTATGAATGAAGTGAAAAGAATTATCATTTGATAATTCAGAAATAGAAATACAAGTGGGGAATTGGAATTTGAAATGAAATTTCAAATTAGGATGTGGAAGGAAATTTTTTATATACAACTCAAATGAAATTTGAGTATAACATTTGAATTTTTAAAAGGAGTTTAAATGTTTGAATTTTAAAAGGGGATTGAATATTAGAAATTCAAATAGAAGTTCAAATAGAATTTGAATAGATGAAAAATAGAATTTGAATTCAAGGAATTAAAATAAAATTTGAATTCAAAGGGATTCGAATAAAGAAAATTCAAATAGAGATTTGGATGTAGAATTTCAAAATAGAATTTGAAATATAGAATTTCAAAGAAGAATTGAATAGAATTTGAAATATAGTATTTCAAAGAAGAATTCAAATGTGAAATTTGAATAGAGATTTGAATGGAATTTAAATATGAAATTTGAATAGAGGTTTGAAATAGAAATTCAAGTATTGAATTTGAACATGGAATTGAATACAGAAATTCAAGTAGAGATTTGAATATAGAAATTTCAAAAATAGAATTTGAAATAAACTTTGAAATAGGATTTCAAAGTCGAATTGGAAATAGAATTTCAAATAGGATTTAAAAATAGAAAATCCAAATGGAAAATGGAATTTGAATATAAGAGATTCAAATTGAATTCAAATAGGATTTGATCTATGGGATTTGAATATGAAATTCAAATGGGTTTTAAACTATGGAATTTTGAATGTAGAATTTAAAAAGTAGTTTCAATATTTGAATTCCAATAGAATTCAAATATAGAAATTGGAATATAGAAGTTCAAATGGAATTTAAATATAGAGTATGAATAAGAGAATTCAAATGAATTCAAACATCGAATTTGAATATAGGGAATTCAAATAGAAATTCAAGTATTTAATTTGAATATCAAATAGAAAAGAAATTGGGATTTGAAATATAGAATTCAAAAGTGAGATTGGAATTTGAATTAAGAGATTCAAATAGAGTTAAATGAAGTTGAATCCATTTTAAAGAAGTTTAAAAGTTTATATATATGAATATAATTAAAACGAACGCGCTGCAGCACTGCAGTTCGTAAATTGGCGATTCGAACTTCAATTGAGTATACAGAACCCAATTGAAGTCGGAATTCTTTAAAACAAGAAACGTCAGGACCGGTTTGATAATAGTTTTCTAATGAAGGAGAAAAATCTGGATTTCGTCGTATAGATTTTGAGTTATGTCAAAATCAAATTTTCAGAAAAGCAGCGCCAGAATCGTTAAAACCATAATGGTTTATTTAACATTATAAAAGGATTTTAAGAGAGGAAATCCGAAGTTCTATTTAGAAAATTTCAGAGTTGAGTTGTAAAATATATGCGAATTCAAGTTGTGTAAATGAATATGATTTTTGAAACAGAAACCAGATTTTGATTTATTGAATAGAATTAACTAATTTGAATAGAAATTAGTAATGAGATTTCGAAGGGATATTGGGGTTTGAATAAGTAAATTCGATTTGAGAATTTATATTCGAAATAGAAAAGAGAACTAGAAATTGAAATTGAAATTCAATTTGGTTATGAACGAGTAAATATTTTGTTTGAACATGTTATGTTCAACAGAGAAGTGAAATAGGCAAAATGACTAATTAAAGAATAAATGGGCAAAACTGAATTCAAACGATTGGTTTGAGTTGAATTGAATTGAAAACATGTGAACATGTGTAAGCAGGTTTGATATGAAGTATATGAAGATTTAAATTTATGTGCTCGACAAAAAGGTACATGTTTAATTCATATATGAGGTTTTATGCACCGTATCGGCAAGCCGCTTGGCTTTTCCTTTTTCTTTTTGATTGAGGAAGATACCGGGAAGCTATTTGAAATTTCCCGATGCTCCCGATACAGGGGAGGTTATGGCGATTTTTTCCGGGAATTTGAGGAGTTAGAATATTTTTAAGAAATTTGACAATTAGAAATCTATATATCGATATATATATAGAATTCGATAAGGAAACGAAATCAAAAATAGCGTAAAGGGCCAACATGGTTATTGAAATATTTGGGTAACAAATATTGATAGAGGAAAGGGAGAAGAGATTTAATTAATGAAATATTAATTAAAGAGCCCAGTGATTTGTTGATATGTTTGGATGAACACTTGTTTGTATTCGATAGTTAAATCACAGACTATCGAAGTTTTTGACCATCGTTGTCAATATGGAGAGACCGGTTGGATTATTATCCGAAGAACCACTCCGTATCGGCATAAGCGTTGCGAACCAAGTATGCTGAATATATTGAAGACGGAGTGAAGTGCAAGGGCTTTTCTAGTAATAGAAATAGTGCCTTCGGTTTCGTTCAGTCCCAGAACGAACGTAAATGGACGAATGTCTGACAAAGTATTTCCAATGATCAAATGGGTTGGTCTGAATGAATATATATGGTTGCAACGGATTTATCCCTTAGCATAATATCCAGGATATTTGTGCAAACTCAACTAGTGATTAACGGATCTGACAATGTGGCATTCAAAGTGATTGTGCTATCAATGAATGGTAAGTATTCGTAGCCTCAGGCCTCAACAACCGGGAAAGGACAAAAATCGGGCAGGCAGCATGGCTATGTGGGTCGCACCCATTAGGGTGTATAATCACCTATCTAGAGAAATTCCTTTTGTTTCTTAATCTATCGATTCTGCCCATTCGGGAAACGGTGGTTTGAGTCCAACCGTTGGTGATATACATTCGATACACTCAAGCGAAATGAGTGGTCGGTCATGTGTGGGCCGGGTTGCAAGACGTTCTTGTTGAACCCAGGTGTATTTGCCTCTAGAGATACATCATCGGAAGGTGGTCCCATACCTTGTCATAGTTGGAATCCACTCTCCAATAAGCGCCATGCGGGTTTTGATTTTATACTATATATGTGGAGCGTGAGATGCAAGCGTTCTGCTATTTGATTATTTATTTGATGTAGACAATATTATAATATCACTGGATTTGATATCAAAGTGTTTTGGGTTATAGTAAGGTAAAAACCGTCCGTGTTTATGTGTGGGCTGGTCTTACTATTATCTTTTCTTTTGAAAGGATTTTAAAGTTAAACAAGTGGATGGAGTTTACTCACACCAGTCCTATGACAGACCCAGAGTTTATTTTGTTTTGTTTTCCCTAAACTCTTGGGTGCCCAAATTTGTACGGGCAGTCAAGTAGTCGGGATTTCACAGATTCAATTTGAGGAGCTGGAAGCAGGAGGCTTCACCGGTTAGCTATAGGCTATCATATATTCCGCTGTGGACTTTGTTTGTATCTGGAAACAGGTGTGTATAACTGTTCCAGAAATGATTGTTATGCTCTGATAATGGTATGTATATACATTAACCGATTTGTATTTCAAAAAGTTATGTTATATAATATATTTTATTCGTTCCGCTGTGAGTTTGTGATCTCCGTTTTTCCTTCTATTCTAATATTTCTTTCTTTCTATTCCTCATCCTCTAACTTCTTTCTAATAATGATTCGTATTTCTGTGCAATTTGGGTAGGAAGTGTGGTGTTATTAGTCAATTCAGATAGCACGGATTTGCGGGTCGCTACAGTTGGTATCAGAGCTGGTTGCTTTATTGGTACGGATGATAGGGGGTTCTCGCTTCGCGTTTGGTGGCGAACGGGAGACTCTTACCCCTACATCTCCCGACAATGTGGGTTGGTTGAGTCGAGAGGCTGGCCGTAAAAGCAGTTCTGAGGTATCTCTGTATGCCACGGTGGGAGGTTAGCCCACTGCCGCCGGGTCGTTACAGTTGGTATCAGAGCTTAGGTTGAGCGAATACCTAGGCTTGTGTGGTGTGTGCTCATTAGAGATAGGGTCAGCAGTACCCTAGAATGAGTTAAGTGTATATATACGAGAGAGCGTATTTGTAATTTGATATAAAAATTGTTTTATATTGTGTTGGCTAGTCTGTTGAGTGGTTTATGAATTCTGGTCGAATCGTGGGACGCCACGACATCGATAGGAGTTTCTAAATACTTGAACAGGAGATTGAACACGATATTGTTTTAAAGAGGGTAAATGAAATAATTTTACCCGAAATTCTATTTTGATATAAAAGAATAATTTTCTGAAATTATTATAATATATGGATGTGTTGATTGTTAGGATTATAATCAATGAGATTATAAAATTAAAATGGTTATATATAACCAAACAGAATTTGTATAGGAATTAAATATACAAATGAGATGAATTAAAAATTTAATTCAAGCCAGAATTTGGAATTTTAATCCTGGGAAGTTGAAAAATATTTTTCAAAGTATATTAAAATAATATAGATTTGTTTTAAAGGATTTGAAAGAAATCATTTTAGATGGATTTTGAAATAATAAGGCATTGAACTCACTTCAGTGGCTGGGAAATAATTCTGATGATGATTGCAACATCATCAGTGTTCATTTTCAAGTTTCTAAGTGATGGATTGCTTCCTTAGAAAAGTTTTGATGGAAATTAGTTTGAAAGAAAACAAGTTTAATTGAAAAATTCAATATTTTGAATTTGAAAAGATTATAAATATATGTACATGTTTAAGTGATTTCAAAGGAATTTGAAACGAAAACCCTGGGATTTAAATTTCTGGAATTGAAATTTAACTTAAGCTAGTTAAATAGATTGAAGTGAATCAATTGACTAGAATCGATTTGAATAGATTTAATGGCATATAGATTAGATATAAATGAATTGATCATAGATCATTCGAATCAAACGTGTGAAGACCAAAAGTTTTGGTTGGAGTTAATTTGATGAAATATGAGGAGTTGAGTTTCAACATAAGTGAGATGTTGAAAAGAAATGGATTTGTACCCTTTTTTCTACCTTAGCAATTTCGAGGACGAAATTATTTTAAGGGGGGAAGAATGTAACGACCCAGATTTTTCTGGTCGGTTTATTTTAAATATTTAATATTATTTTAAATATAGAGCTGATAATATAAATCGATTTTTCATCTAATTACCGTAATACGAGATATATTGAATTCGAAGTTAGAATTGAATCAAAACGGTTCAGATAATAAATATAAATTCTATATGAATGTAATCGATAATGGTAATGATATATTATCGAGAAATTTATTTGTTTATAAATTTAAATAATTTAATATCTTTATAAAATAATTATTCTATATACGTTTAAATTAAATATAAAATATATTCGGTTAGTTCAGAACAGTGTTAAATTGTTGAAACAACAATGGTTGCGTTAGAATAGCGGTTCAGAGTTTTAATTTAAAGGACCACAAGATATTTAGCTTTTAAAGTCAAAATAAATATAAAATAAACGGCCGACCTATACGCAGCCTATTCCCTCCTTCACATCGTGTTTTGTCTCCTACATCTAATATCATGGAAACAAGCTTTTAATGGACGGTACATTTTGCTCCCTCGCCGCATCTATAAAATGAGCCATATACCTTTCGTTGTTTCCCACTTTCACAAATCAACAGAAAACAGTTCAATTCCTTTTTCCTTTATTTCTTCTGTTCGATTCTAATAAAAATGGCAGCCCTAATTCATTTCGAATCAAAATCAATTTCGGAATATCTGAGGGGGCGAGAGTTGTGCGCGATTCAAGTTCTGGGGGGGTCGCGATTGTTGATTGGAAGTGAAGAGGGGTTCGACGTAGGGTTTCGATCTGCGGTGGACTAGGTCAATTTGTTCGCAGTAATTTAAGGGAGGCTGGAGGATGATCGAGGGTGTTGGGCGAGTTCAGGAAGGTTGCGATGGAGTTGGATGCGGCGAAAGCGGTCGCGATGGATTTTGGGGAGAGCGGAGTTGATTGGTAGCGGGGGCGAGTTCGTCGATGGTGGTAAACTGGATGGCCTGTGAGGCGCGATGTCTAGATGACGAACTGGAGTTGTTCGATGGTTGACAGAGGGAGTGCGATGGGTTTGGGTGCTTCGAGCTGATGGAGTTTTAGGGTTCGCAGTTGCTAAGCCTGGGAAGATCCGCAGTGAAGGGAAATGGGGTCTGGTTTGACTTCGCTGCAGACAGGAAGGAGTTTAGAACGTGATTAAGGTATGGATTAGTTTATATAATTGGAAATTTAATTTATTTAAAGGAAAATGGAAAAGGTAATTAAAGTTGTGGTTTATTTATTTAAATAAGCATGGAAAAAAAAATATATGGTTAAGTGTTTGAAAATACATAGAATAAATTAATTTATAGGATAAATTAGTTTAAACTAAAAATCATTTAACCGTTGAATTTAATTAATGGTAGGTACCAAATTAATTTATTCAAGACGATGCACAACCGAGATGAGTTGGAAATTTACACAGGATATGTCGGCAAAGGAAATCCTGGTGAGTAAATCTCACTCACCTTTTATTTATAATTATTTTTATTTCGTTAAAAATAATTGTTGTTGCTTGTTTGAATTTTTCTGCTTGTTTTATATATATTAGTTATTTAGGCTATATATATATATATATTGGGTTGATTGATTGGTTGGATTCCCGCAGTCTCATTAGCGGATGCCCGCAGTTTCATAGCGGATGATTACCCTATATGCCCCACGCTATGATTAGTGGATGACCTTCTATACCGCGATATTCTGCCACGAAGCAGAATGGGTATTATTTATGTGCTAACATCTGTGGATGCAGGAAAACAGGTTGGAGGAATCCAACTGGATTCCTCAAAAATATATAATCTGTTTGTTTGTTGTTTGTTTGATTTCATATATATATATATATTCATATATGATGTGTAAAAAAATCAAATGATTGAAAATTGAGTGATTTGATTGGTTTAAATATCACTGGGCTAAGTGTTAATGTATTTAAAATATCATGGAAGGATATTTGAGATTTAAAAAGGAAAAAATTCTATTTTTAAATAGAATTTGAATTTTTAATGTAAATAAAATATAAACTTGTTTTTGAAAAATAAAACAAGTAGTTTCTTTTTAAACGAAGTCTATAAATAGTTCTTTATAACGAAGTTATGAATGAAGTGAAAAGAATTATCATTTGATAATTCAGAAATAGAAATACAAGTGGGGAATTGGAATTTGAAATGAAATTTCAAATTAGGATGTGGAAGGAAATTTTTTATATACAACTCAAATGAAATTTGAGTATAACATTTGAATTTTTAAAAGGAGTTTAAATGTTTGAATTTTAAAAGGGGATTGAATATTAGAAATTCAAATAGAAGTTCAAATAGAATTTGAATAGATGAAAAATAGAATTTGAATTCAAGGAATTAAAATAAAATTTGAATTCAAAGGGATTCGAATAAAGAAAATTCAAATAGAGATTTGGATGTAGAATTTCAAAATAGAATTTGAAATATAGAATTTCAAAGAAGAATTGAATAGAATTTGAAATATAGTATTTCAAAGAAGAATTCAAATGTGAAATTTGAATAGAGATTTGAATGGAATTTAAATATGAAATTTGAATAGAGGTTTGAAATAGAAATTCAAGTATTGAATTTGAACATGGAATTGAATACAGAAATTCAAGTAGAGATTTGAATATAGAAATTTCAAAAATAGAATTTGAAATAAACTTTGAAATAGGATTTCAAAGTCGAATTGGAAATAGAATTTCAAATAGGATTTAAAAATAGAAAATCCAAATGGAAAATGGAATTTGAATATAAGAGATTCAAATTGAATTCAAATAGGATTTGATCTATGGGATTTGAATATGAAATTCAAATGGGTTTTAAACTATGGAATTTTGAATGTAGAATTTAAAAAGTAGTTTGAATATTTGAATTCCAATAGAATTCAAATATAGAAATTGGAATATAGAAGTTCAAATGGAATTTAAATATAGAGTATGAATAAGAGAATTCAAATGAATTCAAACATCGAATTTGAATATAGGGAATTCAAATAGAAATTCAAGTATTTAATTTGAATATCAAATAGAAAAGAAATTGGGATTTGAAATATAGAATTCAAAAGTGAGATTGGAATTTGAATTAAGAGATTCAAATAGAGTTAAATGAAGTTGAATCCATTTTAAAGAAGTTTAAAAGTTTATATATATGAATATAATTAAAACGAACGCGCTGCAGCACTGCAGTTCGTAAATTGGCGATTCGAACTTCAATTGAGTATACAGAACCCAATTGAAGTCGGAATTCTTTAAAACAAGAAACGTCAGGACCGGTTTGATAATAGTTTTCTAATGAAGGAGAAAAATCTGGATTTCGTCGTATAGATTTTGAGTTATGTCAAAATCAAATTTTCAGAAAAGCAGCGCCAGAATCGTTAAAACCATAATGGTTTATTTAACATTATAAAAGGATTTTAAGAGATGAAATCCGAAGTTCTATTTAGAAAATTTCAGAGTTGAGTTGTAAAATATATGCGAATTCAAGTTGTGTAAATGAATATGATTTTTGAAACAGAAACCAGATTTTGATTTATTGAATAGAATTAACTAATTTGAATAGAAATTAGTAATGAGATTTCGAAGGGATATTGGGGTTTGAATAAGTAAATTCGATTTGAGAATTTATATTCGAAATAGAAAAGAGAACTAGAAATTGAAATTGAAATTCAATTTGGTTATGAACGAGTAAATATTTTGTTTGAACATGTTATGTTCAACAGAGAAGTGAAATAGGCAAAATGACTAATTAAAGAATAAATGGGCAAAACTGAATTCAAACGATTGGTTTGAGTTGAAATTAATTGAAAACATGTGAACATGTGTAAGCAGGTTTGATATGAAGTATATGAAGATTTTAATTTATGTGCTCGACAAAAAGGTACATGTTTAATTCATATATGAGGTTTTATGCTCCGTATCGGCAAGCCGCTTGGCTTTTCCTTTTTCTTTTTGATTGAGGAAGATACCGGGAAGCTATTTGAAATTTCCCGATGCTCCCGATACAGGGGAGGTTATGGCGATTTTTTCCGGGAATTTAAGGAGTTAGAATATTTTTAAGAAATTTGACAATTAGAAATCTATATATCGATATATATATAGAATTCGATAAGGAAACGAAATCAAAAATAGCGTAAAGGGCCAACATGGTTATTGAAATATTTGGGTAACAAATATTGATAGAGGAAAGGGAGAAGATATTTAATTAATGAAATATTAATTAAAGAGCCCAGTGATTTGTTGATATGTTTGGATGAACACTTGTTTGTATTCGATAGTTAAATCACAGACTATCGAAGTTTTTGACCATCGTTGTCAATATGGAGAGACCGGTTGGATTATTATCCGAAGAACCACTCCGTATCGGCATAAGCGTTGCGAACCAAGTATGCTGAATATATTGAAGACGGAGTGAAGTGCAAGGGCTTTTCTAGTAATAGAAATAGTGCCTTCGGTTTCGTTCAGTCCCAGAACGAACGTAAATGGACGAATGTCTGACAAAGTATTTCCAATGATCAAATGGGTTGGTCTGAATGAATATATATGGTTGCAACGGATTTATCCCTTAGCATAATATCCAGGATATTTGTGCAAACTCAACTAGTGATTAACGGATCTGACAATGTGGCATTCAAAGTGATTGTGCTATCAATGAATGGTAAGTATTCGTAGCCTCAGGCCTCAACAACCGGGAAAGGACAAAAATCGGGCAGGCAGCATGGCTATGTGGGTCGCACCCATTAGGGTGTATAATCACCTATCTAGAGAAATTCCTTTTGTTTCTTAATCTATCGATTCTGCCCATTCGGGAAACGGTGGTTTGAGTCCAACCGTTGGTGATATACATTCGATACACTCAAGCGAAATGAGTGGTCGGTCATGTGTGGGCCGGGTTGCAAGACGTTCTTGTTGAACCCAGGTGTATTTGCCTCTAGAGATACATCATCGGAAGGTGGTCCCATACCTTGTCATAGTTGGAATCCACTCTCCAATAAGCGCCATGCGGGTTTTGATTTTATACTATATATGTGGAGCGTGAGATGCAAGCGTTCTGCTATTTGATTATTTATTTGATGTAGACAATATTATAATATCACTGGATTTGATATCAAAGTGTTTTGGGTTATAGTAAGGTAAAAACCGTCCGTGTTTATGTGTGGGCTGGTCTTACTATTATCTTTTCTTTTGAAAGGATTTTAAAGTTAAACAAGTGGATGGAGTTTACTCACACCAGTCCTATGACAGACCCAGAGTTTATTTTGTTTTGTTTTCCCTAAACTCTTGGGTGCCCAAATTTGTACGGGCAGTCAAGTAGTCGGGATTTCACAGATTCAATTTGAGGAGCTGGAAGCAGGAGGCTTCACCGGTTAGCTATAGGCTATCATATATTCCGCTGTGGACTTTGTTTGTATCTGGAAACAGGTGTGTATAACTGTTCCAGAAATGATTGTTATGCTCTGATAATGGTATGTATATACATTAAGCGATTTGTATTTCAAAAAGTTATGTTATATAATATATTTTATTCGTTCCGCTGTGAGTTTGTGATCTTCGTTTTTCCTTCTATTCTAATATTTCTTTCTTTCTATTCCTCATCCTCTAACTTCTTTCTAATAATGATTCGTATTTCTGTGCAATTTGGGTTGGAAGTGTGGTGTTATTAGTCAATTCAGATAGCACGGATTTGCGGGTCGCTACAGATGGGGCAGCGTGTGGTTCGTCAGAGGGTCAGGGGCGAAGGCGCAATGGCCAGTGGCGGCCAGGTGGGGGTCCACAATGACAGGCGCGGTGGGTTTCGTGTATGGGAGTTAGGGTTTCACTTCAGATGGAGGGGAGAGGGGTGGGGGCGGCGATCGGTCGTTGGGGGTCCGACATGGCGGTGGCTGGCGGCAGGAGTCGGCGGCGCAAGTGTGGTGGCCGGGTGAAAGTGGTGGCTGATCGCGATTTAGGTTTCCTTTGGGGAAACGAGGGTTACGGGAGTATAAAGGGGAATGGGGTGTATATTTATATAATTATTATTTTATTTATTTAATTTATTGTTCCATATAAAGTGCCCTTTACATTTGAACCCCAAACTGAATCCACCGACTGCCGTCCATAGCTAATTACCCCCATTCCGAACACAATGGGATATGTATCGTTGGCTGATTCGATCGTTTCGATCAGGTTTCCGTTGAATTTAATGTATATTTCTTTATATATTCAATTTGAACGCACATTTTAATTTACCGGGGCCACATACAATCTTTAAAAATTCCCGAAAAATATTTTCTAACTTCGTATTGACAATACGGTCCTAACAAAACTAGTTTCATCAAATTCTGAGACCGTTTGAAAAATGGTCATTTTCCAGTCGATTAAATTCAACTGAAACTGGTCAAATGCGTTTTCCTTCGCCACGCTCACATACTGATTCGAAAAATTATGAAATTTGGAATCTAGCAATAATTTGACACTGCGGACCCAACAAAACTAGTTTCGTCGAGATCCGAGGTCATTTGCAAAATGTCCATTTTTAAGGGCCTGAATTCCATAGCGACTATTCAGAATTTTCAACTGGACATATCTTTTGATTCCCGCCATGAAATTTCGATTCTTCGGATTCGTTGGAAAGATACTATCAAATAGATCCTATGATTTCTGGTTTCACTAAAATCCGGATTGTTTTGCACCCGGTACATTCAATTGAAGTTTGAAATCGAATTATCGAACTACCACGCCATTTTCCATCCTATTTATAATTATATATAAATATTTATATTCTAACGACGACGCCTATAATATATACGTCGAATTATATTCAAAATAAATTTCACGTTGATATTATTTAAAATAATCCATTTTAAATATTCAAAATTCATCAAAATTGCCAAAATAAAAATTTCAAACTGGCTCGCATTTTCCGGGTTATTACAATCCTTAAATCTCTTTTACATGAAAATGTAAATTTTCTTACTTTTAATCTTTATTACATGAAAATGTAAACTTCATAATTTTAATCTATTTACATTAAAATGTTACTCTCCTTTTATACCAATTGACATTAAAATGTACTTTTAATCCAATAAACATTTCTGAACTAAAAGGCAAATTTTTATTCTAATGTGACATTTTCAACTAAAATCTTATTTTTAATTTAATGCAAAATTTTCAACTAAAAATGTTATTTCTTACCTATGTAACATTTTAAACTAAAAATGTCATTTCTTTCTGATGTAACATTTTTATGGAAATGTTATCTCTTTTTCTAATGCCACATTTTATATGGAAATGTAATTTCCAATTTAATGTAACATTTTTCATAAAAATGTAATTTCTTATTCTAATATAATATTTTACATACAAATGTAATTCCTATTGTCTTTTCTCTTTTCTAATAATTTATATTACAACAAAATAAAATAAATGGCATTTATTATATAACATTACATTTCTTAAATAATGTCGTTTACTATATAACATTTCATTCCTTAAATAAATGGAATTTATTATGTAACATTAAATTTCTTAAATAAATTGCATTTTCTGTTCAAGGTGGTATTAACGTGACAATTTCCACAAGATGATATTAACAAGACAATTTTCAACAAGGTGATATTAACATGACAATTTCCAACAAGGTGATATTAACATGACAATTTCCTTTTCAACAAATTACATAATTTTGTTTTTCATCAGAATAATCCATTCAATCAACATATCAACATAATAAAATTCATCATCACAAATCCAATCACGAATAACAACACATAACAATTAACAGTGGAGGGAAAATATCACTATAATAATTACTTTATTGTAATTATTAAAAAGAAACAGAACTCTCACCTCGTTTCAGATTCAGATCTAAAATTCAAAAGGTACAGAATCAGTTCTAGGCGGTTCCATAATGTAGATATTTATGTCATGAGCGCAATGCATTTCGTTTCATTGAATTCTGATAAGATTTGAAAGAGATGTCATTGTCTATACGTTAATTACAAATTTAAAATAATTAATACCACTAATCCCCAATTAGAATTAATCCCTCTCCTATCTTCTTCGTATCAGCTGATAAAAGAAAACCCATTGCTCCATGAAGAACACCGCCTGCGCACCACCTATGCCGCCACTTTTCCTCGATCTGAGATGCTCACTAAATTTCATGGCCTAACTCCTTACGGTTTGGGAGATATAAATTATTTAATTTTGAGGGGCTTTCCTTTAGATTTTCGAGAGAGAGAGGGAGAGAGGGAGAGAGAGAAAGAGGGCCGCTGTTAATTCTTTTGAGGAAGATGAGAAAATGAGGATTTGTGAAGAGGGAAAGATATAATATATGGAGGGTTTTAATTCCTTCCCATTTTTTTGATTTTTTTCATGACATGTCCATTTTATTTGTATATATGAAAAGCTGTGGATGTATAAATATATAGGAAGAAAACAAAAAAAAAACTGACATAGTCTATATAAAATTCCCTTAGGACCACACTTATCTTTTAATTCAAATTTCAAAAGTAATTGATTGAGGAAACGAGATAATATGAATATAGACTAAAAATAATGGCAGGTAATAAATGGTAAGGGAAAACAACAATATAAGATGTTAGGTAAAATTTATAAATTAATGGTAGGTGGAAATTTTAAAAGGAACGATACATGAAATGGGAACAAAAGATAGATGTAAAGCAAAAGAGGGACCCACCCTCAATATCTTTAACTACTATGTAACGGCTACGGATTTCGCCCGACCCAATCGATCGCAAAATCAACTAAGACCGTTCAAAATCCGCATACGTTAACTTTGGAATACAACAACATCAAAACAATAACAACAGACATTTATAAACATTACAATAATGTTACATCAGAGTACAGAACGTATCAAAGTACATTGAATAAAATTACAGCGGAAGATAAATTTCAATAAATTTAGTACAATAAACAGCGGAAGACTTCTATGCTCTGGACACAGCTTTAGGCTTCGATCCAGAATCCTGTTTAAGAGATAAATATCTACAAAAAGCTACTTGACTGCCCGTGTGGAAAAGAGGGCACCCGAGTTTGCAAAGTGAAACAAACCACGAGTCAGTCATGGGACTGTTGTGAGAATTCTTAACTAATATAACTAATAGCAATAAGGCAAATCCAAGGACCACGCCGCTAATGCGGAACGGGTTTTATTCAAATGAATTGTCGGTGCATAAATTAAAGTAAATCGTTAAACAACGCAATGCTTTTTAGAAAAATGAAACCATTATAAGACTCAAGTCCCATCACACAATGCAACGCAAACCGGAGGATAGAGTTTTACCTTATAATGGTCAAAAGATGCTTGATACGATAAAAAAGATTTGATATTATTATTTGTGTATATATGTTTCAAAAAAAATTCAATCATAATGTATCAATCATAGACGGTATAGTACCCCATCCTACTATGTCGCCATACATGTTCTACAACCAAAACCGCATGAGGTCGTATTGGAAATTGGGTTTCCATCATGAGTCAAGGCTAGGGAGGAGCTCCTTACCGATTCGAGACGCTCTAGCAATTGTCCCAGGATACCCCGTAATTAACCCTTTGATCCTGCAGGGCCGGTCCGCTCATACGATTTTGCGGATTAGTTATTCTTGAACACAGGTTTCCCGGTCCTATAGGACCTTACATCCGAGGCGCCTCATTCCATCATCCACATAAGTAAAATGCCGGGCCGTGTAAAAGCCAAACACCACTTCTAGCTAGAAAGAAACGTGCTGCTCTCCCTGCGTTCCCTTCTCCCGTTTTAGACTCCAACCGGGGTGTGAGGCTCGCGAAGCAACGTTATACACAAAGCTACGCCTAAACAGGCCGTGCTTTGATCATCAACCACAAGGCCTTCTTTTCAATAAAACCTTGATCATTTTCATCTTAGCATGCCACATTGTCAATCCATACCATACCATTGATTCCTACCAATATATAACCTCTAAGCTCATACGTCTTAGAGAAGGGTGTTAAACACCAAACAGACATATATTAAGTAGAGATCAACGGATACCATATAAAGGAATACAACGTCATACATACAATCCATTTTCAAGTCCGTTCTGGGTCTAAACGAAACCGGAGGCACCTTATACCTCGCATATCCGAACAACCAACAAGTAGTCTGACCAGCCACCATTGTAGCCCCTTCAAGGTCGCTATTCCAATCATGGGCGTCAATGGTAACTCATCCATTTGACGTAAAGATCGTCAGTCTTCAATCGCCGTCTTCAACTCTTTGACTTAGATCGACGAATAATCATTTGAAATGAGATTGAACTCGGACTTTTCAAATGATCCTCATATATATATATAAATATATATATAAATTAAATTCATTTCTTATCGTTAATATTGATTTGTATTGATTAATCTCTATTTTTATTTATATAAAAATAATTGAATTTTATTCAACAACACTTCTTGTCCATAAGCGACCTTGGCGCTGTTTTCACCCAAATTTGTTTTACACATTTCTCTAAATCTAACCGTTGGATTTTAACACAATTCATATCGTTGGAAAGATCTTCCCAAGGCAAACCTAACGTTTTTAGTTTTGGGAAAATCCGACGGGCGGATCTTTCGGTATAATAATTTAAAGACATGATTCCAAAATGCGAACTACCACGCTCGATTCATTTACTTTTAATTTATATATATATATATATATATAATTATATATAAATATAATTCCTTCGATGATTTCAATCAATCTATTTATTTCATGCATATTTTGCCCACTCATTTTCATATCAAGAATTTATAATTCAACATATGATTCTTTTTATCCTAAAAACATGCGAATAAAAAATGATATTTTTATTTCATTTCTTTTCACTAGAATCAACTTCCATTAAAATGAAATCTTTAAATGTTTAATCATTTCCAATGAAAATGATACTAAAATCATATCTCATTTTAATATATGAACATGACACCACAAACATGTTTCATTTTTAATATATGAACATGACCCTAAAAATATATTTATTTTTTATGTAATAACATAACACTAAAATATGTTTATATTTCATATAACAAAATGACATTGAAGATATATTTATTTTTGATATTTTCAACATAACACTAAAATATGATTATGTTTCATATGTATTAACGCTACAGTAAAATATGATTATGTTTCATATGCATTAACACTACGACAAAATTTGATTATGTTTCATATGTATTAATACTACAATAATATGATTATGTTCCATATGCATTAACACTACAATAAAATATGATTATGTTTCATATGCATTAACATTACAATAAAATATGATTATGTTTCATATGCATTAACACTACAATAAAATATGATTATGTTTCATATGCATTAACACTACGAAAAAATATGATTATGTTTCATATGCATTAGTGCCACACTAAAACAGGATTATGTTTCATATGCATTAGTGCCACACTAGAACATGATTATGTTTCATATGCATTAGTGCCACAATAAAACATGATTATGTTTCATAAGCATTAACATGAATTTAAAATATGAATAAATTTCATATGCATTAACATGAATCTAAAATATGTTAATATTTCATATTTCTATACTTATGCTATAAATATATTTATATTCCCTGTTTTCCACTAATGCTAAAAATATATGCATATATATAATAATCTAACTTTTTTTTCAACTAACATGACAAATTTATATTACATGAAATAGTCTAACTTTTATGTTAATCTTTTCTTTACAAACAAAAAGAAAATTTTGTGTGTTAATCTATTTATATAAAAATGTAAATTTCTACCTTTATTCTTTTTAATGAAAATGTAAATTTTCTCTTTAAATCTTTTAACATGGAAATGTAAATTTATCCTTTAAATCTCTTTTATATGAAATTGTAAATTTATCCATAAATCTCTTTTACATGAAAATATAAATTTTGTTACTTTTAATCTTTATTACATGAAAATGTAAACTTCATAATTTTAATCTAATTACATTAAAATGTAACTCTCCTTTTATACCAATTGACATTAAAATGTACTTTTAATCAAATAAACATTTCTGAACAAAAAAGGCAATTTTTATTCTAATGTGACATTTTCAACTAAAAACTTTTTTTTAATTTAATGCAACATTTTCAACTAAAAATGTTATTTCTTACCTATGTAACATTTTAAACTAGAAATGTAACTTCTTTCTAATGTAACATTTTTATGGAAATGTTATCTCTTTTTCTAATGCAACATTTTATATGAAAATGTAATTTCCAATCTAATGTAACATTTTACATAAAAATGTAATTTCTTATTCTAATATAACATTTTACGTACAAATGCAATTCCTATTGTCTTTTCTCTTTTCTAATTATCTATATTACAACAAAATATAATATTTATTGTCTTCAATTTTCTAATGTTTTATATTACAATAAAAATGAAATTTTTATTGTTCATCCTTTATTTTAACTTTTAAAATAAACATGATATTCTATTTTCTAATTATCTTAACAAACATGGGATATTTATTTTAATTCTAGTATCACATAAAGTAATATTTTACATGTAAACCTTTCTTAATAAATGGCATTTTCTATATAACATTACATTTTTTAAATAATGTCATTTACTATATAACATTTCATTCCTTAAATAAATGGAATTTATTATATAACATTACATTTCTTAAATAAATGGCATTTTCTATTCAAGGTGGTATTAACGTGACAATTTCCACAACATGTTATTAACAAGACAATTTTCAACAAGGTGATATTAACATGACAATTTCCAACAAGGTGATATTAACACGACAATTTCCAACAAGGTGATATTAACATGACAATTTCCTATTCAACAAATTAAGTAATTTTGTTTTTCATCAGAATAATCCATTTAATCAATATATCAACATAATAAAATTCATCATCACAAATCCAATCACGAATAACAACATATAGCAATTAACAGTGGAGGGAAAATATCACTATCATAATTACTTTATTGTAATTATTAAAAAGAAACAGAATTCTCACCTCGTTTCAGATTCAGATCTAAAATTCAAAAGTACAGAATCAGCTCTAGGCGGTTCCAAAATGTAGATTTTTCTGTCATGAGAGCAACGCATTTCGTTTCGTTGAATTCTGATAAGATTTGAAAGAGATATAATTGTTTAAACGTTAATTACAAATTTAAAATAATTAATACCACTAATCCCCAATTAGAATTAATCCCTCTCCTATCTTCTTCGTATCAGCTGATAAAAGAAAACCCATTGCTCCATGAAGAACACCGCCTGCGCACCACCTATGCCGCCACTGTTCCTCGATCTGAGATGCTCACTAAATTTCATGGCCTAACTCCTTACGGTTTGGGAGATATAAATTATTTAATTTTGAGGGGCTTTCCTTTAGATTTTCGAGAGAGAGAGAGGGAGAGAGAGAAAGAGGGCTGCTGTTAATTCTTTTAAGGAAGATGAGAAAATGAGGATTTGTGAAGAGGGAAAGATATAATATATGGAGGGTTTTAATTCCTTCCCATTTTTTTGATTTTTTTCATGACATGTCCATTTTATTTATATATATGAAAAGCTATGGATGTATAAATATATAGGAAGAAAACAAAAAAAACTGACATAGTCTATATTAAATTCCCTTAGGACCACACTTATCTTTTTATTCAAATTTCAAAAGTAATTGATTGAGGAAACGAGATATTTGGAATATAGACTAAAAATAATGGCAGGTTATAAATGGTAAGGGAAAACAACAATATAAGATGTTAGGTAAAATTTAGAAATTAGTGGTAGGTGGAAATTTTAAAAGGAACGATACAAGAAATGGGATAAAAAGATAGATATAAATCAAAGGAGGGACCCACCCTCATTATCTTTAACTACTATGTACAATTTTTGAACTCATTTGTACATATGGTTCCCTTTCTAAAACCATTTATTACACTTTTTTTTTATTATTCAAGAGATCCAATTCATCTAAACATTAAATTCTAAATTACAATTTCTAGGAAGAAAATAAAAGTTTGTCGTCTAATTATACCAATTCATATTATTATACTAAGATATATAAACAATAGGTATGAATTTTCAATTAAATAAATATTTCATTATTACTGCAACCAACATTGCTAAGATACACATATATATTACTTTTCATTTTTCAAAATATATAATATTAACATTTCAGTATTTAGTGAACCTGTAACACCCCACGTCCGTTAGTGTCACTCTAAAAGGGAATGTACTAAGTTCTGTGGAGCATTTTGGGTAAAAGATGCAGATAAATTACAAGACAGACAAATATTAAACAGCGGAAAATATAAGTTTGCTTTATTGATAAAATAGTCTATACAAGATTCTTTCACAATATCAGAGTATCATCTGTCTTTACAAAATAAAGAAGCATAAAACAACATTTTATATTCCCCAATGTAGCAAGAGCCAGCCATAGCATCTGAAAGAGAATCCAAGGACGACTACGTCAAATCTTCAAGCTGGGGAAAGAGCAACGGTCCAATCTAATCCTGAGTTATACTATTCCCTCCTCAACTACCTTGGGGGGGGGGGGAACAGAAGAAAAGAAGCGAAAGAAAAACAAAGTCAGACATAAAGCCTGAGTAAGTCAGTAACTTCTAGCACGTGAACAGGGAAAATGAAACGACATGAATTAACTGAATACAAGACAATACCATGACGATAGGGTCAACAGGATAAGATAAGATTACCACAAGATATACTAAGGCAAGATAAACTGGATATACTTTAATACTTTCTCTGCTTCGCTATTACCTTATTATTCTGGTTTCTATATCTCTGCACCGCCTAAGTAACGTCCCTGCTAGTAACGATAACGTGATCCCAATCCCTGTATTTTCCACCGCCTTCAGGCATCCGTTTGTTTAATTGTTACCTAGATTTAATCTAGGGTTTCCTACCAAGTATTTTCTAGATTCCTCTAAAATTTACTCTATCTGCTGAATGTTTCTCGGATTCAGGATATATTCCACCTAGTTCAACTAGGAATTATGCTACATGTCGAACGATGCCCCCAAGTCTAGGACACACTACCTAGAGTGGTATATGTTCCTATACTTCCCCACGCATGAATCGCAAATCGTTATCGCTTGTCTAGATGCACATGTCCCATAATGTGCGGTCCTAGTCCTGTGTCAGGGCAAATCAAGGAATACAGAACTCGGTCAGGAACTTTCAGATATCTGCCGATGCAGATGCTAAGGTCTTTTTTCATTCCAGTGGCTATGGTCCCACTTGACCCCTCCCTCAACTAATGGAAGGCCACCCCTTGTAAAATGAGAACTGTATGAAGGCCCCTATCTGCCCCACTAATTCTATGGCCAACGACACCACGCAACCACAACTAGATAGCAAATATATGGTCCGTATGAGTCCTCCAGCCTTCTCGCATCACGTGTCTCACTTGACTGAAGATGGATGGTAAACGACGAGTTGCTACCATAGGGCTTCCGATTTCTCGCCGAACCACGGCTGTCCATCCGAGTCTTTAGGTTGCCATATATATATATATATTGCAACCAAGGCATACCCTTGGCTCTTGTAACGCAGACCTTAACCTATGTGCGCCCAGGCGGATCATCTGCAACCTCACAGAGGGATACCAAGAGTACCCTCATGTCCCCTCGAAGCCTCGGGCTTCGTAACCCAATTCGTTGGAGCCTTCTTTAAACCAGATGGATGTCCGCTCCTTCGTGTTATACTAAGAATTACTACTTAGTTCTACTATCTAAGGTTTACCACTTAGTTTCCAAATTCATTGTTTTCTTAACAAAGTTTTACTACTTATTCCCCATTTCAACTGAGGTTTACTACTTAGTTTTCTTTCTCGCCAGGTTGGATTGGTTAAGTGTCTTTAGTCGATTCAAGCTATCTTAACCCTCTTCCCTTATCCTGTTAAACTGGTTAAGTGTTATCCCTTTATGCTTTTTACTTAACCCTATTCATTTATCATATTCTGATGGTTAAGCGTTCTAGTTTACTTAACCCTATGGTCTAGTCCAGCTACCATATTAAATTGGCTAAGTGTATTACTTAACCCAAACCTCTAGTCTAACTAACATGTTAAATTGGCTAAGTGTATTAGGTTTACTTAACCCCACCTTCTAGTCTAGTCAACATGTTAATTTGGCTAAGTATTCCCATGGTCTTAACCCTCCCATTCTAGCTTTAACTGTGCCAAGTTGGTTAAGTGTTCCTTAAGCTTCCCATTCTAGCTTAACTGTGTTAAGTTGGTTAAGTGTTCCTATGGACTTAACCCACCCATTCTTGCTTAACTGTGTTAAATTGGTTAAGTGTTTCTATGGACTAAACTCTCCCATTCTTGTTCTAGCTTTAATTAATAAATTAAAGCCGCAACCTCTCACATTAGACAGATATTGCTGCGGTCACTGGATGTGCCGGTCGGTTCCGGGCAGGTTTACACCGCAACTCAGTCTAACCTCGGGTTAGGCATATTCATGTTTTCTCTGTTCAAAGGGTTTTTGATTAATTTCCAAATCTGGTTTTGAAAACAACCATCCTGTCCATCGGATCAGTTAGGGATAGATAGGGAGGGCAGCAAACTTGTATTTTCCAAACCCAAGCCTAAACACTATCCTCTCTGTCACCCTAGAACTTTCAGGTGTATGTGTTATTCAAAGAGAAAACCTTTCTTTTGTCCATATATAAATTGTCAACAATTTATCTTCAAAGTCCATTTTCCATTTTTAAAGAAACTTGGCCTATAGCATTTTCATTTTGTCATGCCCACTAGAATACTTATATTCTAGGCCCAAGTCCTAACCCAACTTGAAGTTCAGGCCATTTCCTATTTCATTGCCAAAACTAGATTAAATATCCTAGTTTATAATTTATGGCTAAAACTTTACCTACATGCAAGTTACATATTTTGTGGTAAATGCAAAATTTATCATTTATGAAAAATTCTATAAGTAAATTTACTCCTAATTTACTTATTTCATTATTACACTTTTAATGTACATTGTCACATTTATTATTATGGCCCGTTCCCTCTTATTTATCATATTTATACTTTTTGGTATGTAAATTATACCAAATTAAGTGTCACTAACCAAAATTTATTCTAAACATGACAATTTCTCACAATTATGGCTAAATTCAAAATTGTGCTAATATACTTATTCCATATCTTTAATTAACACAAATTTGATTTAACATTCCTAATTCACAGTTTATGGTAAGACTAGAATTATTATTCTAGTTTACATTTCATGCCTAAAATTTAGCTTACTTGCTAATACTAAATTTAATATGTCAAACTTATCCAATTTGCATTCCTGTGAACATGCCATAATACATATCCCAATTTATGCCAATTTCTAAGCTTATAACTACATTTATGTTCATTTTCATATTTTCCCCAAATTGCATTCCCACCGTTCGTATAATCGTGATTTAACCAAGATTGTAAATAAATCTAGATTCGTAGAAAATAGGGAATGAACCTAAGATGCTATGAAAAGGGATAATAACTGGCATAAAAGGTTTGGATAATGACGTAGGTTCCAGAATATGGGTAGACCTAACTTAATAGGTAAATTCCCACGGTCTAAAACCAATAGATAGAATAGGTTCAAGAACATGGGTAGACCTAACTGAATAAGTAAATTCCCACAGTCTAAAACCAAAGAAAACAAGGAACAGATAAAATAGATAACGGGTTTAGACCCAATTTCATAGCCACAAAACATAAGCAACAATTTTCCTAATTATGAATCGTAGGCAAAGTTCATAGCTATAGGCAATGTTCATAGTCCAAAAGGGAAAATAATTCTCATAGTCATAAGTCATTGTCATAGGCAATGTCATAGTCATATGTTGTATGTCCCAAATAAAGGTTCATGTTCGTAATTCAAAGGCAATAGGTTCATGGTCATAGTTCTCATAATCATGATCATAGGCATAGGCATATCCTCTTTGTTCAATAGTCATAGGCCGTCAATCAAAGTCATAGTATGTTCCGGGCCATACTCAAGAATTAGATCCAAAAACTTAAATAAACACAGATTCAAGTGAAGTGATTAGGCATTTTTCTTATGTCCTTTTAATTACATGTCAAAAATAAAAATAAAAGGTTCAAGTTTAGAAATAACCAACTTACAGAAATTAGATCTAGAATAGAAGAACGGCGATGCTAAGATTCGTATGTCGTTGCTCGAGGTTTGTTGATTTAGCCTTTGAATTCTTCACTTTGATTTGAATCTTCTCTTGAACAGATTTGAGCAGCATCTCCATGTCTTGAATTTATATTTTATTTTAATTATTTAACAAAATTTAGAGGAGGGGAAGAAGCCATGAATCTTAGCGGCATAAGGATAGAAGAGAATTTGTGTGGAGGAACCCTTAGGTCTAGGCATTCTTTTATAGGTGTAGAGAGTGTTTTAGGGCCCTTAGATCATCATAGAAGCCATCAGAATCGCACAGGTCGAATACACATCATCCAACCACTCAAAAGGAGACACGTCAGCACAGAACACTCCAGAATTCGGTGCTGGATTAGTATGGGTGCACTTGGCAGGTGTGCTAGTGTATTTTTGTACAGGCGCACTTCTCAAGTGCGCCAGTGCATTCTGGTCTGTTTTCCGGCTTTTCTGCCTAACTTCGTTTGTCCACATCTTGGTCATACGGACTCCGGTTTTCGAAAACTCGGACTCTATTTCGCGTATTTTTCCGAGAAGAACGCAACGTCGCAGCCCGTTTCCCTTGATTTTGATTTTAATTTTTAATTCTGCCTTGATTTGTAAATCTTAGTGTTACAGAATTACGGGGTGTTCCATTCTCCCCCACTTAAAAGGATTTCGTCCCCGAAATCTTCAAGTTAGGAAGAATGTGTCCTACCATCCAATCACCCATCTACTCAACCATTCAATCACAGGCATTCATTGTCCTTAAAAGATTTCTAGTGCTTTCATGTTCATATGCATAGTGTGTTTATATGTCTCTATCTAATGCAAAATCAGGCGATCTACTCATTCAGTTGACCTCCTTAATGCAAATCATGTTAGTGCCATGCGTCCAATCATTCATGCAAACATCCCTAGTCATGTAAATACTACATGCGTGCACAGCCATTCATCCATATGCAACGTCCATATGATATCATATCAAGTTCAACTTATAAACAAATGCATATATGTAAATGCAATATGAGAGCGTCCGAACTTGATGTATTGCCTAATACGTATGCATATGCATCCATGAGCAACCATTGGCAACCACTTGCAACCATCCAACCATAACATGTTTCAAATACATGTTTAAATCCATTGGCTTCTACCTAAGGATCGCAGATACGACCTAGAGGATATACTTTGGAAAGAGAGAAACAACTATGCGTAAAGCTCCTAAACAGAGAAATCAAGATTGCACCCTTAAGGAAAAAGGGCATGTTGCTAGTATCTAGCCTTCTTGAGCTTTACTCCACTGTATCTTAACCAATTTATCTTCACAATTGTGAAGTTCCTAACCTCCACTTCCAAAATAAATAGATTTCAATCACGGTACCAAGTGTATGATTAGAGGTCTCTCCCTTATCCACCATTCCATAACTATAAGGGTTGAAAGATCACTATGCACTTTTTAGAGCGCCTGTCATAACTATTCATCTCTCACGCAAACCATCCTAGTCGAACTCGACATTCCTGAAGTACAAGCCCCAAAGGTCTAAACCAATATTAGACAAGCACGCAAGGAATATCTCCTTTGAATTTAAACGATCTACGTGAGATGATATAAGCAGACTCGATAGCTATTCTCAAATCCCTACTAACCAAAAATAAACTGGTCGGACCACCAATTGGATTTGAGACTCTAGTGGGACCTTTCTACTATACAAGTACTATGGTGCAGAGAATCAACTATGGAAGTGGATACGAACAAATGCGAAGCGATAAAACCAAAGGAAATAGTACGAATAGCAAAACTAGACTCTTCCAAGAGAACTTTTACTACCTTTCTCCTAGGTACGCTTGGTGGCGAAAGTAGGTTCTTGCCCTTATGAAAATCTTGTTCTCGTTCTTGCCCTTGTCCTTAAGTATATGCCCTATCATACCCTAATAAAGATACTTCCTCTTGTCTTAGGTTTTATAATTCCTTCTTACTTTGTGAGCTAAATCTGCATCCATGAATTCCTCATCCTAGGATTATGCTCCCTAGCCAAACTCCTCATCCCCTTCCGTGTGTAGTAATGTTGACAAATCTCTTGAAAATTGCTTCCATCGTCCAGAAAACCCTATAAACTTCGAAAGAAAACTGCTCGTAGATGAAACAACTACGGCTATGGATGGAAGCCGGGCATTACTTTGCCCTTCAATGAGGTTACCTCCCAGAAAGCCAGGAGCTCCAAAGACTCAAGAAAGAAGGAGACAAGAATTTAAACAGAGGAAGAGAAGACAATGCGTATGGCTTTGGGGAATATGCCTTTAAAACAAATCCTTTCTTTTTAAAAATGCTTCTTTAAAAACCGTTTGAAATAATTTTTGAAATCTTTTATCTGATCCGTTAACCTTCAGCTCTGATACCACGTGTAACACCCCACGTCCGTTAGTGTCACTCACAAAGGGAATGCACTAAGTTCTGTGGAGCATTTTGGGTAAAAGATGTAGATAAATTACAAGACAGACAAATATTAAACAGCAGAAAATAGAACTTTGCTTTATTGATAAAATAGTCTATACAAGATTCTTTTACAATATAAGAGTATCATCTGTCTTTACAAAATAAAGAAGCGTAAAAAAACATTTTATATTCCCCAATGTAGCAAGAGCCAGCCATAGCATCTGAAAGAGAATCCAAGGACGACTTCGTCAAATCTTCAAGCTGGGGAAAGAGCAACGGTCCAATCTAATCCTGAGTTACATTATTCCCTCCTCAACTACCTGGGGGGGGGGGGAACGGAAGAAAAGAAGCGAAAGAAAAACAGAGTCAGACGTAAAGCCTGAGTAAGTCAGTAACTTCTAGCATGTGAACAGGGAAAAATGAAACGACATGAATTAACTGAATACAAGACAATACCATGATGATAGGGTCAACAGGATAAGATAAGATTACCACAAGATATACTAAGGCAAGATAAACTGGATATACTTTAATACGTTCTCTGCTTCGCTATTACCTTATTATTCTGGTTTCTATATCTCTGCACCGCCTAACTAGCGTCCCTACTAGTAACGATAACGTGATCCCAATCCCTGTATTTTCCACCGCCTTCAGGCATCCATTTATGTAACACCCCACACCCGCTAAGGTCACGCACTAAGGGAATGCCTTAACTTCGGTGAAGTATTTTAAGTGAATATAGAACAGAAAAATTACGACAAGACAGTTATAAATAATACTTGAAATCTAAAACATCATTTCATTGCAGCAAAAGATAAACATGTTTGGTTACATATCAAAACCAACTAAAACAAGAGTCAAGTAGTAAATATCCCTCCTGATAAAACATAAGTACATAATCCCACTACATAACTAATAGCCATAATAGAAAAGATAAGCTGGGCTTTACATCACGGTCCAAGCTCCAAAAGATAGATAAAGCAACCTGATCAAAGCCCACTAGTGCTAGGCCCACTCTGAGAACCTGAGGGTTGGGAAAAAGATAAAAACAACGGCGTCAGACATAAGTCTGAGTGAGCCCTATAACTTTAACAATACAATCATTAAAGTAATTAGGGTATGATATAAACTTGGTACGGTGATGACTGGGGATAAATGACTACACTAAGCAGCCAACTAGACATAGGATGAACTAAGATAACGGTAAAGACGCATCTACCCACCCAAGGGTAATTACTACACTGCACCACACCAGTCATTCCTATTTAAAGGTTGATCCAACCCAAGGACTTAGAAAATATAACTAGTAGTTTCGTGTACCCCTAGCTGACCACATAGGTGCCGTCTGCCCCTATCTCCACTAGGTGTACCCACTACTCCCCAAGTGATCGGCTCCCTAACGTAGATACCCGTGCTGGCCCCACAGTGCGGTGTATCACTCCCCAAAGTGGCAACCCGATACAACCAACGGTGCACGGCTTATACCTACACGATGCAACAACGTCTTACCTACCAGCTCGGGCCCACACACGCATATGAAACCCGTTGGACTTGCGTTGCCACCGCTAACCCGTTTTGGCTCTTATAGTCAAGCCCAGTACGCGTGTCCCGTCCTCGACATGGGTCGAGCCCAATAAGATACATATGGGTTACTGGTTGAAGTGGGCCCCCACAAGCTACCCACCTAAGCTTGTCCCTTTTTGTAGTGCATCCCACTTAACCCTTTAATCATGTTTAATTACATGTTTCCACTTGGTTAAGTATTCTAATCGTATTTTCTATTGCCACCCAAGGCAACCCACTAGATTTCCCCATGCCACCCAAGGCACTTACTTGACTTCCACATGCCACCCAAGGCACCCACTTAACCCCTCATGCCCCACTACATGCTTATCTGGTTAAGTGTTTCTTAATTGATTAAGAACATAACCTTTGTAAAGACCTCTCACATTAGACTGTCTTCTATGGCAGCTGGATTTGCCGGTCGGTTCCGGGCAGCCTTACGCCATAACAGAGTCTAACCTCGTGTCTTTACACTTGTCACATATTTAGTTTATTCCTAAGACCTCTCACATTTGGCCAATCATTTGTAGCCGCTGGATTTGCCGGTCGGTTCCGGGCAGTCTTATGCTACAAATGGGTCCAACCTCGTGTCTTAGTCGATTAATTACACCTAATTAATCACCCCCATAATTTGTATTAATTATCCCTAATTAATTACAAATTTAACGATGTACATAATTGACTCAATTATGTCCATCCACTTTATGGTATGCATAATCATACCAACTTCACACCATTTTATTAACATGAATATTAACCCAATCGTTCCCCACGTAATACGTTGACATGACATACTTAGAATGGGAGACTCATCACAAACACAATGGATTCAACTTGCATAACATTAACATCAACATGGGTTTTAAAGGTGTCAACATGCATATTTGACCATAGCATCAAACCCAACTAGCACAAATAATCAACCCAAACTTGCATGAATCACATATGTCATAAAGAGGGTAACTTGCATAAGTTACTTATGTCATACAAAGGGGTAAACTTTCATATGTATGTATGACATACAAAGGGGTTAACATGCATATGTATGCATATCATACAAAGGTGTAAACTTGCACATGTTACTTGCGTATAATCAAACACCAAACATGCATAACATGTCATACATGAACTTGCATATAATCAAACACCAAACTTGCATAACATGTCATATATGAACTTGCATATAATCAAACACCAAACTTGCATAACACGTCATATATGAACTAACTTGCATAACACGTCATATATGAACTTGCATATAATCAAACACCAAACTTGCATAACACGTCATATATGAACTTGCATATAATCAAACACCAAACATGCATAACATGTCATACATGAACTTGCATATAATCAAACACCAAACTTGCATAACATGTCATATATGAACTTGCATATAATCAAACACCAAACTTGCATAACACGTCATATATGAACTAACTTGCATAACACGTCATATATGAACTTGCATATAATCAAACACCAAACTTGCATAACATGGTGTCATAATGGATCGATGTTTATCATAGTGATTTGCATAACTAGCATCATGAACACATAGCATAAAACTTGCATAACTAGCATCATGAACATATAGCATATGACTTGCATAACTTGCACAACATCATGAACACATAGCATATGACTTGTATAACTTGCATAACATCATGAACACATAGCATATGTCTTGCACAACTTGCATAACATCATGAACACATAGCATATGATAACATAACTTGCATTGATCCACATACATAACCATAACCTCCTTATATCCTATCATAATTAGTTTAGCAATTGCTTGCTAAAGGCATAGAAACTCACAACTTGTTGATTAGCACTCCTATGAAGAAGATTAAGTTCCTAGAGTTGATTAGAAGTTGATTTGAGAAGCTATCTTCTTCTATAATTTGATGGAGGCTCCTTCAAGTTGCATTTTGACGGCATAACGATGTTGTATCTATTTTTAGTATGAATTAGGGTAGTCTTAGGGTGTATTTATAGAATTAGGATGTTATTTAGGCCCTTAGATTAACCCTAATTTAGTTTAGATCCGTAGAATTTCGTCACAAGCCACCAAAACACAGCCCAAAGCTCAAATTAGTGCACCCAGGCCAAACTGACCAATAAGGGGGTCGACCCCTGGGTCGACACATGGGTCGACCCCTGGGTCGACACATGGGTCGACCCCTTGGGGGGGGGGGGGGTCGACACCCATGTCGACCCTAGTGTCGACACCCTCTGTCTGGCGGGAATTTTCCTGCCTCTTCTGATATTTGAAATTTGAATATTTTAAATCTTTTTTGAATTTTCCGAAACTTCGGATGGCCATAACTTCTTCATACGAAGTCCAAATCACGCAAACTCGGACTCTATCTCCACCATAATTCCGAGATGAAAACAATGGCGCAACCCGTTTCCCTTAATTCTCAGTCTGAGATTAATTATTCTTTAATTACTAAACATTAATATTAAATGAAATTCTGGGTGTTACAATTTATTTATTTGTTACCTAGATTTAATCTAGGGTTTCCTACCAAGTATTTTCTAGATTCCTTTAAAGTTTACTCTTTCTGCTGAATGCTTCTCGGATTCAGGAATAATGCCACCTAGTTCAACTAACAATTATGCTACCTGTCGAACGATGCCCCCAAGTCTAGGACACACTACCTAGAGTGGTATATGTTCCTATACTTCCCCACGCATGAATCGCGATTCGTTATCGCTTGTCTAGATGCACATGTCCCATAATGTGCGGTCCGAGTCCTGTGTCAGGGCAAATCAAGGAATACAGAACTCGGTCAGGAGGTTTCAGATATCTGCCGATGCAGATGCTTAGGTCTTTTTTCATTCCAGTGGCTATAGTCCCACTTGACCCCTCCCTCAACTAATGGAAGGCCACCCCTTGTAAAATGAGAACTGTATGAAGGCCCCTATCTGCCCCACTAATTCTATGGTCAACAACACCCCGCAACCACAACTAGATAGCAAGTATGTGGTCCGTATGAGTCCTCCAGCCGTCCCGCTTCACGTGTCTTTGTAACCCCCCACACCCGTTATGGTCACTCTCTAAGGGAATGCCATAACATCGGCGGAGTATTTTAGTGAATATAGAACAGAGAAATTACAGCAAGACAGATATAAGTAATACTTGAAATTTAAAACATCATCTCATAACAGCGGAAATAAACATGTCTGGTTACATCACAAAACCATAATAAGAGTTAAGTACAAATATCCATTCTTGCTAAATAAAAATACATAATCCCAATACATGAAATGATAGCCATAAAAGAAAAGGGAAGCTGAGCTCTACATCTATGGTCCAAACTCCAAGAGGTAGATAAAGCAAACTGATCAAGGCCCGCTAGCACTAGGCCCAACCTGAGGACCTGAGGGGAAAAAGATAAAAACAACGGGGTCAGACATAAGCCTGAGTGAGCCCTATAACCTTAACAATACAATTATTATAGTAATTAGGGTATGACATGAACTCAGTACGGTACCTTTGGGGATAATGACTACACTAAGTAGCCAACAACCATAGGGTGAACTAAGATAACCGTAAAGACGCATCTACCCACCCAAGGATAATTACTAACTGCACCACACCAGTCATTCCTACTTAAAGGTTGATCCCACCCAAGGACATAAAGAAAGATATAACTAGTAGTTTCATGTACTCCTAGCTGACCACATAGGTGCCGTCTGCCCCTATCTCCACTAAGTGTACCCCACTACCCCAAGCGATCGGCTCCCTAACGTAGATACCCGTGCTGGACCCACAGTGGGGTGTATCACTCCCCCTAAAGTGGCAACCCAATATTATCCACGGTGCACGACTTATACCTACACGATGCAACAACGACTTATCTACCAGCCCGGGTCCACACACGCATATGAAACCCGTTGGACTCGCGTTGCCACCGCTAACCCGTTTTGGCCTCTTATAGTCAAGCCCAATATGCGTGTCCCGTCACCCGACTAGAGTCGAGCCCACAAAGATACGTTTGGGATATTGGTTGAAACGGGCTCCCACAAGCTACCCACCTAAGCTTGTTACTTATCTAGTGTATCCCACTTAACCCTTTAATCATGTTTAATTACATGTTTTCACTTGGTTAAGTATTCTAATCGTTTTTTCTATTGCCACCCAAGGCAACCCACTAGATTTCCACATGCCACCCAAGGCACCCACTTAACCCCTCATGCTCTACTACATGCTTATCTGGTTAAGTGTTTCTTAATTAATTAAGACCGTGATCCTCATAAAGACCTCTCACATTAGACTATCTTTTATGACCGATGGTTAAGCCGGTTGGGTCCGGGCAGCCTTATGTCATAACCGAGTCTAACCTCGTGTCTTTACATTAACCACGTATTTAGTTTGTGCCTAAGACCTCTCACATTGGGCTAACATTTGTAGCAACTGGTTAAGCCGGTTGGGTCCGGGCAGTTTTACGCTACAACTGAGTCCAACCTCGTGTCTTAGTCGATTAATTACACCTAATTAATCACCCCATATTAATTATCCCTAATTAATATCATGTTTTTCATAACATGGGTAGACCTAACTCAATAGGTAAATTCCCATGGGGTAGACCTAACTCAATAGGAAAATTCCCACTTATGTTAATTTATTTTTATGGTATGCTTAATCATACCCAACCATACTTTTAACATATTTATTAACCCCATCGTTCCCCACGTAAATCGTTCTCATAAAGGGAAGATCCATCACAAATATCATGGGTTAAACCAAATATTAGCATATACTTTGTCATGGGTTAAGAGGATGTCAACTTGCATATATGAGCATATATTAACCCAACTTGCATTTACACATAACTTGCATAATTATTCACATAACTTCATAAGCATGCATAACATGTTAATCTTGCATTTGAGCATACACATAACTTGCATAATTATTCACATAACTTCATATGCATGCATAACATGTTAATCTTGCATTTGAACATACACATAACTTGCATAATCATTCACATAACTTCATATGCATGCATAACATGTTAATCTTGCATTTAAACATACACATAACTTGCATATTTATTCACATAACTTCATATGCATGCATAACATGTTAATCTTGCATTTAAACATACACATAACTTGCATATTTATTCACATAACTTCGTATGCATGCATAACATGTTGCATAATAGATCAATGTCCAACTTAGTGTTTTGCATCATAATCATCATGAAACATATCACCAAACTTGCATGAAGATACAACATTAACTTGCATAAAAATGTCATGACCACATACACTAAACTTGCATGACATAGAGCATATAACTTGCAAAACACATAACATATACAATATTAAGCTTGCATAAACACATTGATCCACAAACATAACCATACATCATCATATCCTATCTTAATCAATTTAACAATTGATTATTAAGGGGATAGAAGCTCACCAAAACAAAATTAGCAAACTAATGAAGAAGATTAAGAGGCTAGAAGTTGATTTGGAATGCTATCCCTTCTCTAATTTTTGATGGAGGCTCTCTCAAGTTTCAATTTTCCATAGTTTAGTTACTAGATTTAATTATGAATGAATTAGGGTAGGGTTAGGGTCTTATTTATAGGATTAGGTGAGAGTTTTAGGCCCTTAGATTAACCCTAGATTAGATTAGGACCCTTAGATTTAGGAAATCTCTAGAACCAGCCCTCCTAGCCAGCCTGAAACCCAACCTGGTGCAACCTGGTGCACCCAGGTTCACTGGGCGCCAGGCCCCTGTCGACAGGCAAGTCGACAGGCAAGTCGACACCCCTGTCGACAGCCCTGTCGACATGGGTAGGGCGGGAATCTTCCCGCCTGGCCCCGCCTGTCCAATTTAAAATCTGAATTTTAAATTCTTAATTCTGCTTTTAGTTTCAAATTTTCTGCAAACTTCATCGGGCCATAACTGGGCCATACGGACTCCGATTTTCGAAAACTCGGACTCTATTTTGCGTATTTTTCCGAGACGAACACAATGACGCAGCCCGTTTCCCCCAATTCTCGCATCTGAGATTATTTATTCTGTGATTAGTGAATTTTAGTATTAACCAAAATACGGGGTGTTACATTCTCCCCTCCTTAAAGGATTTCGTCCCCGAAATCTCTAAGCTAAGGAGAATGCATATCCTACCATCCAAACAACCATCTACTCAAACCATCAACTACGGCATCCATTGTCCTTAAACAGTTTCTAATGATGTTTGAGCATATGCAAAAAGTGTGTGTATATGTTCCCTATCTAATGTATGAACATATGCAAACCATGATAGTGCCATGCATCCATTATGTATGCGAGAGAACCCTATCGACACATACAATATCTACATGAGTGCACAATCATTCACCAAAATGCATCATCCATATGATAACACAACCATTATACATCCATATTAATATAGTTTCCTACACACAATTTTTATGCAATATGCAATATGAAGTGATTGAGCCGATCTAGTGCCTAGAGTGTGTGTATATGCATCCACGAGCAACCACTAGCAAACACTTGCATCCACTTGCATCCATCAACCATAACATGTCTCAAACACATGTTTCAACCATGGATTTACCTTGTCTAAAGGTCAAAGATACAGATGAGAGGACATACTAAAGATAAGATAAGTACTAGATAACGATAGAGGAGAAAGTAAAGACATACCCTCAAAAAGAAATGGGTATAATGAACGCATCTTCGCTTCCGTCTCCCAAGTTGTGTTGCTCTCATCTTCTCCCCATTGCACTTTGACTAGTTGAACCTCTCGATTCCTCAGTTTCCTTGTCTCTGACCCAAGGATGCGAGTAGGAGCCCGTCGGATAGTCGCATCACGCTCTATCACTACATCTCTAAGCAAGCTCGGCTCTACCACCTCTGCGGTCTCATGTAAGCATTTCCTCAGATGTGATACATGGAATACATCATAAACACCACTAAGTCTGTCGGGCAACTCCACCCTATATGCCATCCGACCAATCCTTTCCTTAATGGGAAATGGCCCTACGAACCTTGGTGCTAACTTCCCAACAGATCCAAAGCGAACCACATTTCGTAATGGAGACACTTTGACAAAGACCATGTCCCCAACTTCAAACTCAAGATCCGTCCTTCTCTTGTCCGCATAAGATTTTTGTCTGTCTTGCGCTGCTTTCATCCTTCTTCGAATCAAGTCAATTTTCTCAGAAGTCTCTCTAACCATATCAGGCCCAAGCAAGATCTTTTCCGTAGACTCCCACCAACATGTAGGAGATCGACAAGGCCTTCCATAGAGAGCTTCGAAAGGAGCCATACCAATACTGGACTGAAAGCTGTTATTATATGCGAACTCCACCAATGGAAGATGCTCTTCCCATGTTCCTCCAAAATCTAAGATACAAAGCCTCAAAAGGTCTTCTAGAACACGATTCACCCTCTCAGTCTGGCCGTCCGTCTGAGGATGATATGCGGTGCTCAGACATAATTGAGTCCCCACTGCTTCTTGTAAACTTCTCCAGAACTCGCTAGTGAAGATAGGATCTCGATCACTCACTATGCTAGAGGGTACCCCATGCAAACGAACTATCTCTCGAAGATATACAGACGCTAACCATGGAGCGGTCCTCTTGCTCTTCACAGGTATGAAATGGGCGCTCTTAGTAAGTCTGTCTACCACCACCCAAATTCCCGTATTACCCTTTCTTGATCTGGGTAACCCGTCAATAAAAACCATCGAGACGCTATCCCACTTCCATTGCGGAACTTCCAATGGGTGAAGCAACCCACCTGGTTTCTTTTGCTCCGCCTTCACTTGCTGGCATACCAAGCATCGAGCGACATATTCGGCCACATCTTTCTTCATACCGGCCCAGAAGAAAACCCTCTTCATATCCTGGTACATCTTGTCCCCACCGGGATGAACGGTCATCCTAGAACGGTGTGCATCATCAAGAATATCCTTCCTCAACCCTTCATCTTGCGGTACACAAAGTCTACCGTCTCTACGTAAGCACCCCTTATCGTCTAGGGTGTACCTACTCAAATGGCTGGACGACTCCCCCCTTATGAGCTTCCCCACCAACTCAACCAACTGTGGGTCGTCCCTCTGTGCTTCTTCAATCCGCCCCAAAAGAGTAGGTCTAACTTCCAATGAAGCTAGCAAACCGGGTACATAATCAATGGAAGGTCTGAAATCAAACATCGAGATAAATTCCAAGCTTCGTTGCTCCACAAACAATGGACTCAAGGACAACCTTTTTCTGCTCAAGGCGTCCGCCACCACGTTACCCTTGCCAGGGGTATACGCTATCTTGAAATCATAGGATGCTAAGAACTCCATCCATCTTTGCTGTCTCAAGTTCAAATCCTTCTGAGAAAACAAGTACTTCAATGATTTGTGGTCAGTGAACAATTCGAATCTCTCACCAAGAAGATAATGGCGCCAGATCTTAAGTGCAAAAACAATAGCGGCCAACTCTAGATCATGGGTAGGGTAATTTTTCTCATGCACTCTCAACTACCTTCCACCATAGGCTATCACCCTTCCCTCTTGCATTAAGACTGCACCTAGTCCTGTCCCACAAGCATCGGTATAGACAACAAATGGCTTGCTCCCATCTGGCAACACTAAAACTGGAGCAGTGGTTAAAGCTCTCTTTAACCGTCGGAACGCATCATCACAATCTACGTCCCATGTGAAAACAAGATTCTTCTTCGTTAAGCGGGTTAATGGGGCTGATATCTTCGCGAAGTCTTTGATAAACTTCCTATAATAACCTGCCAACCCCAAGAAACTTCTTACTTCGGTAGCATTCTTCGGAACCTTCCAATCCTGGATTGATACTACCTTTGCGGGATCCACAGCTATCCCCTCCTTGGAGACCACGTGCCCCAAGAACCGCACTTCCCTCCTCCAGAAGTGACATTTGGAGAATTTAGCCTTAAGGCTATGTGCTCGAAGAGTCTTCAACACCTCCCCAAGATGTAGGGCATGCTCTTCTTCACTCTTAGAAAATACTAAGATATCATCCACAAAGACCACCACGAATTTATTAAGGAACTCCCTGAACACCCTACTCATCAAATCAACGAAATATGCAGGGGCGTTCGTCAACCCAAATGGCATCACCAACCACTCATAGAAACCATCCGGAGTTCTAAAGGCAGTCTTGTCTATGCTATCCTCAGCCACCCTCAACTGATGAAACCCCGTGGCTAAGTCCAACTGAGAAAATACTGAAGCGCCAACCAACTGATCGAAAAGATCATCAATCCTCGGCAATGGGTGTCTATTCTTCTTTGTGAGCTTGTTGAGTTCTCTATAGTCTACACAAAGTCTGAGGGACCCATCCGCCTTCGTAGAAAATACTACTGGAGCACCCCACTCCGATATACTTCGTCTTATGAACCCCTTCTCAAGCAACTCCCCTACTTGCTTATGGAGTTCCCTCCTCTCACGAGGAGCCATGTGGCGCACTGGTAAAGATACAGGTTTAGCATTATCCACCAGATATATTCGGAAGTCAATCTCCCGCTTCGGAGGTAAGCCCCTCACCTCCTCAAACACATCCGGATATTCCCGGACCACTCTAACAGAATGCAAACTCTCGACTGAAGCATCGAGCGATTCAAGATAACTTAGCAAAACAGATTCCATGGGATTACAAGAGATCTCGAGAGTGTTACCCAAACGGGTCAGAAGCCTAACAACTCTCCTTTCACAATCAAGAACGGCACCATTACTGGATAACCAGTCCATGCCCAAAATCAACCCATAGCCCGTGAAGCCCAACACAAAAGCATCACATCTAAACTCAATGCTAAGTATAGAAATCTTCAAACCCAAACATATCATGGACAAATAAGTGGAGCCCCCAATTGGGTTTGAAACAACCAAGGGATCATCTACAAGACTGGTGTCTAAGTGCAGTGACTCAACTAATGATGATGAGATAAACGAATGCGATGCGCCTGAATCAAACAATGTACGGACAGGATGATCAAATAGAAAAACCAGACTTTCAACGGAAATAGTTCTACCTCTCTGCTGAACCGGTGGAACTGAGAGAGCCTGAACTTGCCCCCCTGCCTGAGCTGGTGCCATTAGAACTTGCACCTGACCTCCTGAGGTAGATCCCGTCCTTTGCCCCTTCTTAGGACAATCTTTTATTAGATGCCCTGCTTCGCCACAGTGGAAGCAGCCAGTCTTCTTCTTCTTGCGACAATCCTTGCTTAGGTGGCCAGGTGTCCCACAATTGAAACACTTTTTCTTCTTGTCCTTGCCACCGTTGCCTTTCCCACCTTTGTTTTGTTGTTGCTGAGGTCTCTTTTGATCTCCCTTCTTCTCGGGTGCCTTATTAGCATTGGGACCCTTCTCTTCTTCGTGCATGAGTGCCATGTCAACTAACTTCTCAAAGGTGGCCCCCATCGGGATATGAGTCATAGCCAACCCATGCATTGGTTCATTCAAGCCTTTCACGAACCTCAAAGCCTTCTTCTCCGGTGTATTCACCATATCTAGGCCAAACCTTGCCAATTGATTAAACTTGTTGACATATTCCTTCACCGAGAGATTTCCTTGCTTTAGAGTCAAGAATCTTTCCATATACAAGTTTTCCTCCGCCCTTGAGAGAAACTTTGCCACAAATCTTTGCCTAAAATCCGCCCAAGAGTCAACGGGGCGTTCTCCATTAGTGACCTCCCACCAGAATGAGGCCTCTCCCTTCATTAACCAAGCAGCCAACTTGACTTTCTTTCCTTCTTCTATCTCAAAGATATCTATCAACTCTTCCACCTCCTTAAGCCAATCTCTAGCCTCCACAAAAGTTTCAGATCCTTGAAAAGGTTTCCCTCCCATAGCTTTGAATTCCTTACAAGTCTTAGCAAAAGTATCCGTGCGAGGAGGAGGGGGAGGAGGAAGATCGGGTGCTACGGTTGGTGGAGGGACATTTGCTGGACCCGCAGTGGTGGCCCTAGCCTCCATCAATCTCCTATACCATACTGGTACCGTCACACCCTCCGGAAAGTTAAGATCCTCAGCCATGCTGAAACGAAAAAGGAAAGATTCAAAACGGAGAATTCGAAAGACAAAGATATGGCTATTGGGATTATGTTTTTCTTTCAAAAACTTTTCTCTTTAAAGACATGTTTTTGAAAATATCTCTTCCAAAAATGTTTTTAGAAAAATAGTTTTCTAAAAATTTTATCTGTTCCGGTAACCTTTGCTCTGATACCACGTGTAACCCCCCACAGCCGCTATGGTCACTCTCTAAGGGAATGCCATAACATCGGCGGAGTATTTTAGTGAATATAGAACAGAGAAATTACAGCAAGACAGATATAAGTAATACTTGAAATTTAAAACATCATCTCATAACAGCGGAAATAAACATGTCTGGTTACATCACAAAACCATAATAAGAGTTAAGTACAAATATCCATTCTTGCTAAATAAAAATACATAATCCCAATACATGAAATGATAGCCATAAAAGAAAAGGGAAGCTGAGCTCTACATCTATGGTCCAAACTCCAAGAGGTAGATAAAGCAAACTGATCAAGGCCCGCTAGCACTAGGCCCAACCTGAGGACCTGAGGGGAAAAAGATAAAAACAACGGGCTCAGACATAAGCCTGAGTGAGCCCTATAACCTTAACAATACAATTATTAAAGTAATTAGGGTATGACATGAACTCGGTACGGTACCTTTGGGGATAATGACTACACTAAGTAGCCAACAACCATAGGGTGAACTAAGATAACCGTAAAGACGCATCTACCCACCCAAGGATAATTACTAACTGCACCACACCAGTCATTCCTACTTAAAGGTTGATCCCACCCAAGGACATAAAGAAAGATATAACTAGTAGTTTCATGTACTCCTAGCTGACCACATAGGTGTCGTCTGCCCCTATCTCCACTAGGTGTACCCCACTACCCCAAGCGATCGGCTCCCTAACGTAGATACCCGTGCGGGACCCACAGCGGGGTGTATCACTCCCCCTAAAGTGGCAACCCAATATTATCCACGGTGCACGGCTTATACCTACACGATGCAACAACGACTTATCTACCAGCCCGGGTCCACACACGCATATGAAACCCGTTGGACTCGCGTTGCCACCGCTAACCCGTTTTGGCCTCTTATAGTCAAGCCCAATATGCGTGTCCCGTCACCCGACTAGAGTCGAGCCCACAAAGATACGTTTGGGATATTGGTTGAAACGGGTCCCCACAAGCTACCCACCTAAGCTTGTTACTTATCTAGTGTATCCCACTTAACCCTTTAATCATGTTTAATTACATGTTTTCACTTGGTTAAGTATTCTAATCGTATTTTCTATTGCCACCCAAGGCAACCCACTAGATTTCCACATGCCACCCAAGGCACCCACTTAACCCCTCATGCTCTACTACATGCTTATCTGGTTAAGTGTTTCTTAATTAATTAAGACCGTGATCCTCATAAAGACCTCTCACATTAGACTATCTTTTATGACCGCTGGTTAAGCCGGTTGGGTCCGGGCAGCCTTATGTCATAACCGAGTCTAACCTCGTGTCTTTACATTAACCACGTATTTAGTTTGTGCCTAAGACCTCTCACATTGGGCTAACATTTGTAGCAACTGGTTAAGCCGGTTGGGTCCGGGCAGTTTTACGCTACAACTGAGTCTAACATCGTGTCTTAGTCGATTAATTACACCTAATTAATCACCCCATATTAATTATCCCTAATTAATATCAAGTTTTTCATAACATGGGTAGACCTAACTCAATAGGTAAATTCCCATGGGGTAGACCTAACGCAATAGGTAAATTCCCACTTATGTTAATTTATTTTTATGGTATGCTTAATCATACCCAACCATACTTTTAACATATTTATTAACCCCATCGTTCCCCACGTAAATCGTTCTCATAAAGGGAAGATCCATCACAAATATCATGGGTTAAACCAAATATTAGCATATACTTTGTCATGGGTTAAGAGGATGTCAACTTGCATATATGAGCATATATTAACCCAACTTGCATTTACACATAACTTGCATAATTATTCACATAACTTCATAAGCATGCATAACATGTTAATCTTGCATTTGAGCATACACATATATTGCATAATTATTCACATAACTTCATATGCATGCATAACATGTTAATCTTGCATTTGAACATACACATAACTTGCATATTTATTCACATAACTTCATATGCATGCATAACATGTTAATCTTGCATTTAAACATACACATAACTTGCATATTTATTCACATAACTTCATATGCATGCATAACATGTTAATCTTGCATTTAAACATACACATAACTTGCATATTTATTCACATAACTTCGTATGCATGCATAACATGTTGCATAATAGATCAATGTCCAACTTAGTGTTTTGCATCATAATCATCATGAAACATATCACCAAACTTGCATGAAGATACAACATTAACTTGCATAAAAATGTCATGACCACATACACTAAACTTGCATGACATAGAGCATATAACTTGCAAAACACATAACATATACAATATTAAGCTTGCATAAACACATTGATCCACAAACATAACCATACATCATCATATCCTATCTTAATCAATTTAACAATTGATTAGTAAGGGGATAGAAGCTCACCAAAACAAAATTAGCAAACTAATGAAGAAGATTAAGAGGCTAGAAGTTGATTTGGAATGCTATCCCTTCTCTAATTTTTGATGGAGGCTCTCTCAAGTTTCAATTTGCCATAGTTTAGTTACTAGATTTAATTATGAATGAATTAGGGTAGGGTTAGGGTCTTATTTATAGGATTAGGTGAGAGTTTTAGGCCCTTAGATTAACCCTAGATTAGATTAGGACCCTTAGATTTAGGAAATCTCTAGAACCAGCCCTCCTAGCCAGCCTGAAACCCAACCTGGTGCAACCTGGTGCACCCAGGTTCACTGGGCACCAGGCCCCTGTCGACAGGCAAGTCGACAGGCAAGTCGACACCCCTGTCGCCAGGCCTGTCGACAGCCCTGTCGACATGGGTAGGGCGGGAATCTTCCCGCCTGGCCCCGCCTGTCCAATTTAAAATCTGAATTTTAAATTCTTAATTCTGCTTTTAGTTTCAAATTTTCTGCAAACTTCATCGGGCCATAACTGGGCCATACGGACTCCGATTTTCGAAAACTCGGACTCTATTTGGCGTATTTTTCCGAGACGAACACAATGACGCAGCCCGTTTCCCCCAATTCTCACATCTGAGATTATTTATTCTGTGATTAGTGAATTTTAGTATTAACCAAAATACGGGGTGTTACAGTCTTGTTTGACTGAAGATGGATGGTAAACGACGAGTTGCTACCACAGGGCTTCCAATTTCTCGCCGAATCACGGTTGTCCATCCGAGTCTTTAGGTTGCCATATATATATATTGCAACCAAGGCATACCCTTGGCTCTTCTAACGCAGACCTTAACCTATGTACGCCCAGGCGGATCATCTGCAACCTCACAGAGGGATACCAAGAGTACCCTCATGTCCCCTCGAAGCCTCGGGCTTTGTAACCCAATTTGTTGGAGCCTTCTTAAAACCAGATGGATGTCCGCTCCTTCGTGTTATACTAAGAAATGCTACTTAGTTCTACTAACTAAGGTTTACCACTTAGTTTCCAAATTCGTTGTTTTCTTAACAAAGTTTTACTACTTAGTCCCCTTTTCAACTGAGGTTTACTACTTAGTTTTCTTTCTCGCCAGGTTGGATTGGTTAAGTGTCTTTAGTCGATTCAAGCTATCTTAACCCTCTTCACTTATCCTGTTAAACTGGTTAAGTGTTATCCCTTTATGCTTTTTACTTAACCTTATTCATTTATCATATTCTGATGGTTAAGCGTTCTAGTTTACTTAACCCTATGGTCTAGTCCAGCTAACATATTAAATTGGCTAAGTGTATTACTTAACCCAAACCTCTAGTCTAACTAACATGTTAAATTGGCTAAGTGTATTAACTTTACTTAACCCCACCTTCTAGTCTAGTCAACATGTTAATTTGGCTAAGTATTCCCATGGACTTAACCCTCCCATTCTAGCTTTAATTATGCTAAGTTGGTTAAGTGTTCCTTAACCTTCCCATTCTAGCATAACTGTGTTAAGTTGGTTAAGTGTTCCTATGGACTTAACCCACACATTCTTGCTTAACTGTGTTAAATTGGTTAAGTGTTTCTATGGACTTAGCTCTCCCATTCTTGTTCTAGCTTTAATTAATAAATTAAAGCCGCAACCTCTCACATTAGACAGATATTGCTGTGGTCACTGGATGTGCCGGTCGGTTGCGGGCAGGTTTACACCGCAACTCAGTCTAACCTCGGGTTAGGCATATTCATGTTTTCTAAGTTCAAAGAGTTTTTGATTAATTTCCAAATCTGGTTTTGAAAACAACCATCCTGTCCTTCGGATCAGTTAGGGATAGCCAGGGAGGGAAGGAAACTTGTATTTTCCAAACCCAAGCCTAGACACTATCCTCTCTGTCACCCTAGAACTTTCAGGTGTATGTGTTATTCAAAGAGAAAACATTTCTTTTGTCCATATATAAATTGTCAACAATTTATCTTCAAAGTCCATTTTCCCTTTTTAAATAAACTTAGCCTATACCATTTTCATTTTGTCCTGCCCACTAGTATACTTATATTCTTGGCCCAAGTCCTAACCCAACTTGCAGTTCAGGCCATTTCCTATTTCTTTGCCAAAACTAGATTAAATATCCTAGTTTATAATTTATGGCCAAAACTTTACCTACATGCAAGTTACATATTTTGTGGTAAATGAACAATTTATCATTTATGACAAATTCTATAAGTAAATTTACTCCTAATTTACTTATTTCATTATTACACTTTTAATCTACATTGTCACATTTATTATTATGGCCCGTTCCCTCTTATTTATCATATTTATACTTTTTGGTATGTAAATTATACCAAATTAAGTGTCACTAACCATAATTTATTCTAAACATGACAATTTCTCACAATTATGGCTAAATTCAAAATTGTGCTAATATACTTATTCCAAATCTTTAATTAACACAATTTTGATTTAACATTCCTAATTCACAGTTTATGTTAAGACTAGAATTATTATTCTAGTTTACATTTCATGCCTAAAATTTAGCTTACTTGCTAATACTAAATTTAATATGTCAAACTTATCCAATTTGCATTCCTATGAACATGCCATAATACGTATTCCCAATTTATGCCAATTTCCAAGCTTATAACTACATTTATGTTCATTTTCATATTTTCCCCAAATTGCAATCCCACCGTTCGTATAATCGTGATTTAACCTAGATTGTAAATAAATCTAGATTCATAGAAAATAGGGAATGAACCAAAGATGCTATGAAAAGGGATAATAACTGGCATAAAAGTTTTGGATAATGACGTAGGTTCCAGAATATGGGTAGACCTAACTTAATAGGTAAATTCCCACGGTCTAAAACCAATAGATATAATAGGTTCAAGAACATGGGTAGACCTAACTGAATAGGTAAATTCCCATAGTCTAAAACCAAAGAAAACAAGGAACAGATAAAATAGATAATCGGGTTTAGACCCAATTTCATAGCCACAAAACTTAAGCAACAATTTTCCTAATTATGAATCATAGACAAAGTTCATAGCTATAGGCAATGTTCAAAGTCCAAAAGGGAAAATAATTCCCATAGTCATAAGTCATTGTCATAGGCAATGTCATAGTCATATGTTGTATGTCCCAAATCAAGGTTCATGTTCGTAATTCAAAGGAAATAGGTTCATGGTCATAGTTCTCATAATCATGATCATAGGCATAGGCATAACCTCTTTGTTCAATAGTCATAGGCCATCAATCAAAGTCATAGTATGTTCCAGGCCATAGTCAAGAATTAGATCCAAAAACTTAAATAAACACAGATTCAAGTGAAGAGATTAGGCATTTTTCTTATATCCTTTTAATTCCATGTCACAACTAAAAATAATACGTTCAAGTCTAGAAATAAGCAACTTACGAAAATTAGATCTAGAATAGAATAACGGCAATGCTAAGATTCGTATGTCGTTGCTCGAGGTTTGTTGATTTAGCCTTTGAATTCTTCACTTTGATTTGAATCTTCTCTTGAACATATTTGAGCAGCATCTCCATGTCTTGAATTTATATTTTATTTTATTTATTTAAGAAAATTTAGAGGAGGGGAAGAAGCGATGAATCTTAGCAGCATAAGGATAGAACAGAATTTGTGTGGAGGAACCCTTAGGTTTAGGCATTCTTTTATAGGTGTAGAGAGTGTTTTAGGGCCCTTAGATCATCATAGAAGCCATCAGAATCGCACAGGTCGAATACACATCATCCAACAACTGAAAAGGAGATACGTCAGCACAGAACACTCCAGAATTCGATGCTGGATTAGTATGGGCGCACTTGGCAGGTGCGCCAGTGTATTTTTGTACTGGCGCACTTCACAAGTGCGCCAGTGCATTCTGGTCTGTTTTCCGGTTTTTCTGCCTAATTTCGTTCGTCCATATCTTGGTCATACGGACTCCGATTTTCGAAAACTCAGACTCTATTTCGCGTATTTTTCCGAGATGAACGCAACGGCGCAGCCCATTTCCCTTGATTTTGATTTTAATTTTTAATTCTGCCTTGATTTGTAAATCTTAGTGTTACAGAATTATGGGGCGTTACAGAACCTATTCAAAAATTCAAAAGTAAAACATAGGAGAGAGAAAATGGGAATGTAATTAATGCTTGATCTATTGTTTAATGCCAATTGTTAGAAAGTATATAACTTCTTTTGCATGTACATGTTAATATTTAATAAATGTACATTTTCTACTGTTAAAACATTTTTATTACACAATGAATCTCTTTTACATTAAAAATGTATTTTTTTAATGTAAACATATCTAATCAAACTTTAACCTTTCAATACCTTAAAAACATAATGTTTAATGTAAACATATTCCAATCAAAGTTTAATCTTTTTTTTTATAAGCAACAAAACTGTGAATTTTCACGTTTGCATATTTTCATTTATAACCTACACGTTATTTTCAATCAATAAAATATTAAATGTCATTAAAGTTCCTACGTGACGTTAAAAAGAATAATTTTTTTGTTGTTGTAAAATATTTCATGTTTCTACATTACATTAAAAAGTTAGACTTTTAGCATTAAACAAAATATGTTCATTCACATTAAAAAGAATAACTTTTTAATGTAAATCATTTTTATATTCTTACATTTAAATAAAGGCTAACATTTATTTTAAAACATTTTTTTTGACATAACTTCAAACAAAATAAATTTTTATTTGTGATTATTTAAGATAAATAATTTTAAAAATCAAAAACTCGTTGAAATAACTTAAAGTAAAATTTTAAATTTACAGCGAAATTCAGGGTTGTTACAAGCCCCTTGTCGTGGACTTTCCCCAGCGCCAGCGCTGTGCCCCACGCCAAACCCCCCTCCCTTTCCGACCACCGCCAACAACCACGTAGGCTCCCCGGCCTCCCTCCTTCGTATGACAGTAAGTTTTTTTCTTTTAATTTATTTTAAAAAACTGATTTTAATTTATTTTAAAAACAGATTTCAATTTATTTTAAAAACTTATTTTAGTTTATTTTAAAAACTGATTTTAGTTTATTTGAAAAACTGATTTTGGTTAAGTTTAAAAACTGATTTTTTTTGTTTAGTTTAAAACTGAAAAAGATTTGATTTTTATAGCTTGAAAGTTGTGATTTTTATAAGGCAAACGATGGGAAAAATTTATGATTTTTTTTATCTATGTGAAGAAGCGATAAAAATGTGATTTTTATCATATGAGAAGTAAAATAAAAAAAACATGATTTTTATATTATAGGGAGAATAAAAAATATGATTTTTATATTATAGGAATAATAAAAAGATGATTTTTATATTATATAGATGATAAAAATCTGATCTTTATATATGTAGCGATCGGATAAAAATACGATTTTTATATATGAAGTAACAATACAAAAATGTGATTTTTATCCTAAATGTAGCAAAGTAAAAATATATGAAGTAAGAAGAATAAAAATATGATTTTTATTTATTGGACTGAAGAAATAAAAATATAATTTTTATTATGAACAGCGTGGTAAGGATTGCATTGGAATTTCAAACAAATCCAAACAGTTCAGAAGTTCAGAAGTAAAACACGGCTGATGTAACAACCCGAAAATGCGAGCCAGTTTAAAATTTTTATTTTGGCAATTTTAGCGAATTTTGAATATTTAAAATTGGTTATTTTAAATAATAAGGACGAGAAATTTATTTTGAATAGAATTAGGATGTATATATTATATATGTCGTTGTTAGAATATAAATAATTATATATAATTATAAATAGAATTGAAAATGGCGCGGAAGTTCGATAATTCGATTTCAAACTTCAATTGAACATACCAGGTGCAAAATAAACCGGATTTTAGCGAAACCAAAAATATTTGAATCTAATTGAGAATATCTTTCCAATGAATCCAAAAAATTGAGATTTCATAGCGGGGATCAAAAGATATGTCCAGCTGAAAATTCTGAATAGTCGCTATGGAATTCAAGCCCTTAAAAATAGCCATTTTGCAAACGACATCAGATTTCGACGAAACCACTTTTGTTGGGTCCATGTTGTCAAATTATTGTTATTATTCAAATTTCATTATTTTTCGAATAAGTATGTGAGCGTGGCAAAGGAAAACGCGTTTGACCAGTTTTAGTTGATTTTAATCGACTGGAAAATGGCTATTTTTCCAAAGGACTCAGAATTCGACGAAACTGCTTTTGTTAGGACCGTATTGTCAATACGAAGCTAGGAAATATTTTTTTGGAATTTTTCGAGTTAGTATGTGACCCCGGTAAATTGAAATGCGCGTTCAAAATATATATATAGAGTTATATGTTGATTTTGAAGAAAACTGATTGTAACGATCGAATCAGCCTACGATACATATCCCATTGTGTTCGGAATGAGGGTAATACGCTATAGGCGACAGGCGGTGGGCCTCCTTTCGAAGTCGAAATAAAAGTCAACTTTTTTTGAAATAAAATAATATAAAAAATTAAAACTTCCTCTCTCTCTCACTATTATCACTCAGCCCCCCTCCCCCTATTCGAAATCATTTCAACAGATAAAGAAGAAAAAGAAAAGAAAAGAGGAAGCGCCTCCGACTGGAGGAGCTCGAAGCCGCCCCACCCCCCTGTCAGAGCCGCCGCCTCCACCTTCTTCTTCTCTCTCCCGGTCGCGCGCCACTCCGCCAATCCCCTTCTACTTCCTCTGCCTTCTTTCCTCCTTCCTCCCTCCACCTTTAAACCACCGCGCCACCCTGTCTTCTCCGATGGTCGACTGCTCCTCCCCCATCATGGCCAGACCCCGCCAGAAACCACCCCTCTGTCCTCAGCTTCTCTCTCCTTCCCCCTTTCTTCAATCCACCGCCCCACCACTGACTGACCGCCGGTCATAGCAGCTCCGACGCCCCTCCCTTTTCCTGACTCGCACAGCCCCAAACCCCCTCCCCAAGCCGCTGTAAGTTTTTTTTATTTATTTACTTTGTTTTTATTTATTTTTATTTATGTGGTGTAGCTAAAATAATATTTTCAACTGAAATAACCTTGTCGTAAAGGTATTCGATCTATACGTATAAGCATTGAAGTTATTTTCAGTTTTAAAATTACAAATAAGGGATTTTTACTTAGGGGAAATATTAAAAATATGATCTTTATAAAGTAGCAATATAAAAATATAATCTTTATATGGTTATGATAACAAAAATTCAATCTTTATATTTGAAAAGGCGAAATCTTTATATAAAGAGGGGCGTTATAAAAATATAATCTTTATTATGTGAACACAGGTGTAAAAATAGAATTTTTATCTATATAGTAACGATGTAAAAATAGAATTTTAATCTATATAGTAACGATGTAAAAATAGAATTTTTATCTATATAGTAACGATGTAAAAATAGAATTTTTATCTATATAGTAGCGATGTAAAATAGAATTTTTATTCATATAGCGTGATTATAAAAATGTGATTTTTATATACATAGCAACAATATAAAAATGTGATTTTTATATACATAGCAACAATATAAAAATGTGATTTTTATATATGTAGTGGCTACGGGCAACGAAAGTGACAAATGGCGAGAACAGTGATGATTTCCTACAATAGAAGTGTCGTGGAGTTGGGTTAGCTTTGGTGAGAACTTCTCACTCTAAATTTCTTTTTCTAGTTATATATATATACTAGGATGCAGACGGTGCTTAGCAGCACCCGACACCCGTCATCCACAGACCATGGATGGCTTGTTTGTTTGATTGATGTGTTGTGGAAATTGTTTCTGATGTTGATGTGAAATCGATAATAAATTGTAGACGGTTGAAATAAATTAACTATCGTTAAAAATATAATTTTTAACGTGAATATGAGTATAGTGAATGTGAGTAAATAAATATTTATAAATAAATCGGCCGATTTGTTTATATACACTAATTTGAAAGATATTGATTGGGATGAAAAATTTTACACATCGTCCAACTGCAAAAATAGAAATCTGCGTTTGTTGATTTGAAACCCCACACGGGTGTTGGGATGATATCTGAGTACACTAATCCCAATTATTTAATGGTATGTCGATCGATTGGTCGACAGGCTGTGTAAGCGTTAGTTATTTATATTGGATGCTTATGCAGTTGTGTGGTGCACTTTGGATGATGGTTGATGGTTTATCGTTGCTATTATTTACATGTGTTGTATGGAACCCATATAATTAATGTTATATGGTAATTGATTCGGCCTCATTCCAATCGGGGAAATAATGAATATTATAAAAGAAAATTCATGTGTTGAATATAAAAATAGTCATGTGTTGACGATGTTCATGTGTTGAAACTATTTATGTGTTGAGTAAAATATTTTAAATAGAACAAAACTTACATTTTATCATATTTAAGATTAGACACTACCTCACGGTGGAGTCTGATTTAAAAATCAAATGATAGATACCATAATTTTATAAAATATATTGCATAACAAAAATGGTCGTGTGTTGACAGTACTCATGTGTTGAGATTAGTCGTGTGTTGAAAGAAATATAGATTCATGTATTGAATAGAATACATATTCATTTGTTGAATAGAATAACGAATTAATTGAAATATATAAAGCCGTGTTGATTAGAGTTGCGCTATTTTGATGTGAACGATATTTATATCGACTATATTCGTTTTTAAAATAAATACAGAAAAGAAGTGATTTCAAAATATAATGTTTTGAAAATATTATCATTGATATAGTAATGATAGGAAATATCCAATTTTTATTTGAAATTGAATATAGAGTTGAAATTGTTTTGAAAACGAATTTAAAACGATTTATAAAATACGTTTTAAAACGAAATCGACGAAATATGTAATATATATATATATATATATATATATATATTAGATATAATGGCCCGAATAGAATGCGCCGCGCCACGGCAGTTCGCGAATTTCGACCATTGACTTCGAATTGACGTTGCGGGAGATCCAACCGTCGGATTCTCCTAAAACCAGAACTTTGGGTTCGTTTCGAAAAGAGCTTTCCAACAAATATTAGAAATTTGAAATTTAACAGTTGGATTTGAAATTATGTCCAAATCAAATTTGGAAATGGTCGTTGTAAGTGTAGTTCGATGGCCGTTGATAGAAATCGACTGTACGGACCTTGATAAAATTATTAAAAATAGTAATAATTTGTGTAAAATCATAATATGTGAACTGTAAGGAACTGGGATGAAAAATTCCACTTTTGAAGAGATAAAAATAGATTTTTATCGAAATGAACTAGTTTTGAACTAGAATTAAAATCAATTTATTTTTGAAATAAATAAATTGAATTTTGAAAGTGATTTTAAAAATAATCAATATTCTCAATACGTGAATTGGACTGGAGTTGAATCGAAATTATCTTCGGAATATTTCGATGTTGGATTTCGTGACTATACAGATATTGTTATGGGAATTTGAAAGATATATTTTATATCGTTATTTCCAATACGATATTTGTTGGTTTCAAGATTTGATATTGAATATAAGCCGGTATATTTTCTATTCAGAGCCTTGTATTTAATATCCAATGTGATTTGGGTTTGTCGTGAATGGTGTCTTCATTAACACTGTTCTTAAGCCCAATAGGGAAAAAGATTAAATCTTTCTATTTAGATTTAATGAAGAGTATCAATTAAATAATATTCAACTGAATTTGAATTTGAATTGGTTTTTGGGTTTATCGTGAGAGGTGTTTTGAACAACACCTATTCTTTAACCTGATTAACAATAGAATGTGATTTGGGTTTATCGTGAATCGTGTTTTAGATGACATTGGTTCTTTAACCCAGTTAACGGCAGGATATTGATTTTTGAAAAGATTAAAACTAAGTGGAGTTTTAATGAATCTTTAATTAGATTGAAATGGGACTTGATAATTTAAATTATCATATCTGAAAGGTGATCGAGAATGGAGTACCACCAGTTTTTCTCCAAACCGATAGTTAAATCTTTAATTAGATTTAAAGGAGAAATGGTCGTTAATTTTACTGATAACACCGTGGTGTTAAGTATGGAGTATTACCAGTTTTTCTCCATGGGATAAATAGGTTGGGATTGGGAAATAAAACAAATAATTACTTCGGTGTGGTTCACTAATCCCGACTAGTTTGAATTGATATTCACAGAAGATTAAAGAATAAATTTAAAGAATTTATCTTTGATAAAGTTAATGGGAAATTTTCCCAAAGTATAAGAATATTTGAATAAAAGAATATTCTGAATTGGAATGAGGCGTATGTTGTGTTTGTGTAACACTTGTTTATTATATACGCGAGTTATTCAGAAAGACCGGGTTTATCCCATTCTGAATAACCGATTCGACGTGGTGTTGAAGATGAAGACGGTGGTTGAAGACCGGAGGTCTTCACGTCGTTTGGGAGATTACTGATGATCTTGATTGGGTCGTACACCCAAGAGGAGGGAATCAGTTAGTGATCGTCCAGACGTACTTGGAGATCAATGGATATGCGCGGTATGAGGTGCCTCCGGTTTCGTTCAGACCCAGAACGAACTTGTAAATGGACTGTGTGTCTGACATTGGATTTTATTCTATGTGGTTGATTTCTATTAAATATATATCTGTTTGGCGGCGGAGAATTTATTCTCCTACTTAACGCCCTTCTCTGAGACGTACGAGCTCAGAGATTATATATTGATGGATATCAAACGCATGGAGTGAATTGCCTATGTGGCATGCCTAAGAGGCAATATGATCAAGGCTTCTGTTGAAAAGCAGAGTCTTGCAGTGGATGATCAAAGCACGGCCTGTGTGGCATAGCTTTGTGTAACGTTGATTCGCGAGCCTCACACCCCGTGTAATGATCCGCATTCTACGTATCGGAGGATCGTAGAATATTTATTTCTTTCCCATATGAAGTCGTATGGTCTTGTAACTTTGAGAAACAACCATTAGAGTCATTTCCCATGTTGACGATTTTTGTCGATTTTTAAATGACCATTTTGCCCCTATTTGGTACTGTTTTGGCCATAACTTTTGATTAGAAAGGAATTTTGACCTGAAACCACTTCCATTAGATTCGTTTGATGGTTTACCTTTCCGTAGAGTGGTCATAATAGTTAAACGGACTTACCGTTTTGGAGATATGGCTGAAATGAGGTTTGTAGGGTGAAAAACTGCTTAACCGGGTCAAATCGGGTGATTAGTGGATAGGCCCATAATCCATTTCGGGATTAGGGTTATGGGAAGGCTGAAATGAGATGGATAATCATTCCACTTCGGTTTTCTAGCCTCCACTTATCACCAAGGAACCCTAAAAATGGCCTCCAATCTCTAAATCACCTCCAAATCACCTTTTGGTCAAGGATTTGGCTTAGCAACCTCTAACCAAGGAAGATCTTCACCGAAGCAACATAGGAGCTGCTGTTTGGCATTGAGATTCACATCAAATCAGAGAATTATTTCAGATCTTAGTTTATTTGTGGCTAAGGTGAGTGATTTGCATAGTTTTGCACTAATTATGGCTAATTAGGGATGATTAGTGTTAATTAGCGAATTTAAACATGATAAAATTTTGGAAAAATGTTTATAAAATTCGGAGTGATGTTTTAGACCTCTGATATGAATTTGGGTTAATTTGGTTAAGTTTTGTTAATTATATCATAAGTTTCACGTAAACATGCTTAGGGGAAAATAGGGGGTTTTGGCTATGTTTGATCCATTTTAACCTATCATATTGTTGATTTGATTTTTGTGGTTGATTATACATGTTTCTATGACTGTATGGTATGCTTTGTGATTGATTAGAATAGTAGGAATGGTCGAAACACTGTCGAGGGGCGTAAACAGCTCGCTGGACAGGGTGCAGGGATTCAGACCAGATAAGGGATTGAGGGACGATCGGATCGCCCTATGGGATCGTGGGACATCACCATGAGTCGAGTCATCTCCTCCGAACCGAACCGTCTGCACAAGGCCCACAAGAACCAACCGTGAACTGCTACCCTATTCGATCCACTTGTGTTTCGCATCACGATCCGACCAGAGGAAAGCAGCATCCACGATCCGATGCACAACGAGACGCGGATCTGAACCAGGGGGAGCCACAAGCTGGAGGAGCGCGATCCGATCCGTGTGGGGTATTCCGATCCGAACCGAGAAGAGGAGCACGATCCGAAGAAAAGAGAAAGAGGACCGCGATGACGATCCGAACCATGGCAAGCTGGAGACCCCAACCCGATCCGCCAGGGGTGATGGCGACCCGAACCGATCCATTGAAGAAGGAGTTTCTGATCCGACCCGACCCAGTATTGATCAATAACCCGAGATGCAAAGATAGTCCAATATGGGAAGTTAGAGCTCAGGATCCAGTTGGGAACCAATGAGTTCACTTCATGGTTGGACTTTGCTGCGGGACGTGTGCTAATGAGTTGTCGACGTTCATAACTTCGATTCACCACTAAGAATGAATGATGGGCTACTTATCAGTGCAGTAGGGTCATTATGACTTGAGGGGCAAAGTGATGGTAGCAAGACTACGTTATCAGTGCAGTAGGGTCATTATGACCCGAGGGGCAAGGTCATGCGTAGTAAGACTATGAGCCAATGCAGTGGGGTTCTTGTGACTCCATGGGGCAGAGTGGACATAGTAAGGATTAGTAAGACTATGAGCCAGTGCAGTGGGATTCTTGTGACTCCACGGGGCAAAGTGGACATAGCGAAGGATTTGTGGCTACGTTATCAGTGCAGTGAAGCCATTTATGACTTCATGGGGAAAAGTGATCATAGCAAGGTATGTTGGGTGATCGAAGTGGTGAATATCGTATGCTTTACGCACCAAGTCAGAGATGTGAGGATGGTTGCTATGCTTGATTTTTTGCCATCATTATGACTTGCACACCTCCCCCACCTCCGTATCTTTATACCGTTTGATATGGTACCTTAGAGTGTTGTACAATATGTAGTGCTAACTCTTTGGTTGCAGGTCCAGGTTCAGGTATGTTTTAGTCTACCTGTTATTGTTCACTTTAGATGCTTATCGCTCACACCAGGGTTTATGTCTGACCCAGAGTTTTATGTCTCCTCTTATTACTCTGGGTGCTCCCACGAGCAGACTAGACACAGGTTAGCTGGTGGTGCGCGAGTGGCTGATTCAGAGGCGGGCAAGAGGCTTCCACGTATGATATATATATATATATATATATATATATATATATATATATATATATGTATATATATATATATATATATATATATATATATTATTAGCCAGCTCTGTGACCAGGCTATCCAAAGCAAAGTTCATGTTGACACACCTCTGGCTAAATGCTGTCTCATATGGAATCTCTGGATAACATCGCTCTGTGGCATTGGAAGCATCATAAGAAGACACAAGGCAGTTTGGTCAAAATAACAACATCAGTATAAACTGGCCCGATAGCCATATCAAATGACCTCATTTGGATCTATTCACCTCATATTCTGGTAGCCCTTTGAATTAGCTTCAGTTTGAGCTTTGGTTTGGCTCAATCGGACTTACGGTTTGAAAGTTACGCACATTTCCGTGAACAGGTGTAAGCTGGCATATGACCGCGATCCGATCCGCCCTTGCCTACGCGATCCGATCCGACCTATGACCGCGATCTGACCAATGACCGCGATCCGACTCATGACCGCGATCCGACCCATGACCGCGATCCGACCTTCGGACTTGTTCAAACACAACTTGTTTTGACCTATTCTCGAGGCTACTGGCTCTCCTATTTTTCTGGATCGCCTGCCACGTACCCCATCACGAACCAGTCCTCCAAGGAGCTTTCCTACAGCTATAAATACACCTTCAGAGGGCATTTTCAAGGGAATTTTTGGCATCTCCTCATCCATGGCTGCCATAGCCAACACTTCTCCATAAATAACCACCATCTTCCTCAATAAATTCAATGGATTCAGAGAGAATTAATCATTGAATTCAAGTGATTGAAAGACAATATTCATTGTAATAGTAATCCATGAGTGAAATGAGAAAATATGAAGTGAACGTAAGCTCGTTAACGGCAAACAACTATAAAAATCTCGTTGTCTTGCTTTTTTCTCTATTTTTCGATTATTTCTTCATATCCTATGCTCAAAATATGACAATTTGGGTGTTAGAGCCATTTTTTGATCTAACATTTTGGGGCTTTCACTGAGAATTGAATTCTCAGCCTATCGGATTGTTATTCTACAATTTGGATTTGAAAGTCCGAAGAAAACAGTCCGCGTTTCTACCATTTTTGAAGATTTCAATTATTTCAGTTAAACCAGAATTTTATTGCTCCTAATCAGGCAAAGGATACACAAATTTCATGTAAAAACGAGACTAGTGAAGAAGGTGCGTAGGAGCAGGTTGGAGCAGGTGGCCGGTTCGTGGATCGCGGATCGCAGGGGGTATCACGAACTAGCTCGCGATTCGCGGAATGACCTCCACGAATGGAGCCTAATGAGCCATCACGAACCGGTTCGCGGCTCGCGGAACTACCTCCATGACCCGATCCCGAAGAGCTATCGCGAGCCGCCCGAAGTGACCTTCACGATCCGACCTGGGACTGATCCGCGACGCGACCCGAAGAATCTCAGCGAACCACGAACCGAAGGCACGTTTGAGCATATTCCACCGCGATCCGCGATCCGGAAAAATGATGACGAACAAGGGTCACTACCCGACCCGAAAAAACGACCATTTTTTGGAAAAATGCAATTTTCAGATCATTTCAGAAAAGGCTCCATCTTCCAAAATCGAAAAAATCATGCCAGGACTGCAGGGCCCCGGACCCCGCCGGCGCTGCGCCCGGACCTGCTTACGGCCTCGCCTTCGGCTCGGAGTACGGCTCACCTTCGGCTCGCAGTATGTTTTCCCCTATAAGTAACAATCAAGATTCATTATATAGTCAAAGGATATCAACGGAAAATTGGTGACGGCTGGAATCCTTCCTAGGACCATAACACCTATTTACTGATGTTAATCAGTGAGGGGAGCGATTGAAAAGATTCGACATGATGGTTATGACGTTATACGAGACAACGATTATCTCTTGCCAACCCCCTCTTCCAGAGCTCTGATGGTGTATAGATTTCGCCAATGCAACTGATAACGTCCGTGAACGAATAGTGATCACCTAGTCTACATGACTTAAACTTGTCCGACTGGTGAAGTCCCAGATGGCACTAATATGGAGCAGTCCAGGAACTATTCCGAAAACTCGGATGATCATAGCAATGATGATTCGTAATGACAAGATGCTAGAAATTGACTACGGATCCTATCTTTACAAATCTACACTTCACCTGTATGGTGTGCTGAAATACATATGTCCTTCGGTCTACTCTTGGGAGAACTTATCTCAACTTTGCAATGCATGACTGCTATCGATTACATTATTGAAGATTGATTTACATCATATAAGAGTCACATCAACAAACTTTGGCGCCCAAAGTCAGGTACCAGTTGAACCACCGCAAGCCATGATTGGACACATGATCTTTGCTCAGATGATAACAACTTGACTGCTCACCAGCCACCATATGACGTTGGTCAAGAAATGAGAATTTGAGATCAATGAAAATATGAATCAACCATTAACTCTCCACTTCATACAATAGTCGTGATAGAATTTGTGAACACTACTTTAAGCCTTGCAAGCCACGCTATTGCAGTCAAACTTATCTGATTAAGGTCTAGACTAACCAGCTCTACCTAGCACTTTGGTGTCTACTACTAAATATCCCAACCGAAGATGTAGTGAGAATGGTCTATGGTGACCGAGTTATTGAAGAAGCCGACTATTTGGCTGGATGGAATGTGCTATGCAACACAGATGGCGTGAAACCCAAAGACACTTCCCCCTAGATGAAATGGAGTGTGAAGGAGTTGTCAATATTGCGAATAAAGGAAGCATCACAAAAGGAATTGCCCGATGATCTGCCCTAAGACATAAACCCCAGAGAGGATGGTGATTCGGGATGCAGAAGGGTGAAATCTAATGACATAACTACACATGTTCTGATTGGTGATGCCGTCCTGACTAAGGTCTTGAAGTCGGATCTTATTTATACCTATTCGGAGCAAGGGAACTTACATGCTTTCTATAGGCGAGCCTGGATATGATCGATTAGACCTATGCTGATATTCGCAGGATTTTACCATAAATTATGATCGAGTATAAACCTAAATTGTGCTCCTGTCAAGAAAATAGTACGTGATAGAGCGTCTTCCTTGAAAGAAGAACTCAGAAGGCTAAAAGGCAATGGTTTTATATGAGGTGCCACACATCCTGCTTGGATATCAAATCCCGTCCTTGTCAAGAACACTAATGGAAAATGGCGCACACGCATTGATTTCTTAGACTTTAACAAAGTTCGCCCAAAAGGAAGCTTCCCGTCAATCAGAATTGAACGGCTTGTGGACTCAATGAATAGACATGAATGTATCCCTCTCATGGACGTGTGCGCAGCTTACAACCAAATTCTTATGCATGTGCCTGATCATGAATAAACATGTTTTATCATTGACCTCGAACTGTACTGTTATATGGAATTGGCATTCAGACCGAAGGATGCCGAGGCAACTTACCAGTGCTTACTGAATTATATGGTCCACAACCAAAGTGCAAGGCCCATGGAAGTCCATGTAGATGATAGTCTTATGGAGTCCGAGCGGTCAACCTACCACGTTTCGAATCTGACAGAGATGTTCAATAACTGGAATGAACCTAAAGGCCTCATAGTTAGCCATGAACAACAAAGATTTAAAGGCGTCTGAAGCTTGGCATTAAAGTTGGCACCACTTGTGTGTAAGGAGGATAAGGTCCGGAAACTAGTCAATAATGTGAGCAAGAAAGTAGTCGTGGTATACCCAAAGATTGAAAAACTCGTCTACAGCTTGCTGATTGCACTAAGAAAGCTCCCCCATTACTTCCAAGTTCATCCGATGGTATGCACCCTCACTAACCGCTACGACAGGTCCTGCAACGATCTAAGGCATCTGGAAAATTGCTTGATCGGAACATAGAGCTGAACCAGTCTGACCTCAATTCCCTCCTAAGGAAGTCCATACGAGGGCAAGCATTAGCCAACTACATCGCTGAATATACCGGTCCAGGAGAGGATGAGCTAGATGAAGAAAATGACGACTCGAAAGGAATTCCAGTTAGAGAAACCACAACTCGCAACTTATCTAGAACCAATAGAACACCTGTTGGACGGATAGGAACACTACAATATACCTCATATTCCGCAACAGAAGATCAGATGGTGGATAATATGACCAAGTTAGAAGGTTCCGACAATTCGTAAAAGATGGACATGATCCCCATCAAGACACTATAAAACCCAACCATTGATCAGGTGGAAGTTGATCCAGCGTTGGAGAACAAACCCGGAAGAGAGTCGTGGATAACCCCATGATAAACTTCCTACAGTACGGAACGCATCTAGCAAGGTGAAGTGAAAAGCGTGCCGTCATTTTTATGCATTGAGATATGATAAGCAAGTCAACATTGCTTATTTTCCTTGGAAGGTTGTCCCAAAATAGATACTGATACGCCTCATTGCTGATTCACCGCCCTGAATGATATGACAAAATCACTAATCAAGTCCCAGCTTGATGAGAAATATACGTGAATGGAATATCTGATGAGTGACGTTTTATTGTTAGAAAGTGAAGATTCACACTTTCACTCCTCTCATCAACTATCTGCTAAGTAACCCATTCCACGGACGTTGGGGGCAACTGGAGATTTGAGCATGAATCGCACGAGATTAAATCATCCATTCCAAAGATGATACATCAAAAACTTGCATGACTGACTGCCGTGGTTTGGCCCGAAGATTGGCAAGTTAATGGTTTGGAACACTCAAGCCTGGATGCTGACTGATAGTCCGTGCACCATACTCTTATCCCCGACATAGAATCAAAGGCACATCAATGGATCTGTGAAATATGAATATCCCCCAACAACCATATCCTATTTCCCAGCATGGAAATCACAAAGTTTCTATAAGTATGGATCCATTGTTCTGCTGCCAATTACCGTCCTAACACCAATGTGATGGTGTCCTACAATTAGCGGTACAGGCATGCCTACATGACACTCAATCCTTCCCTTGACATGGGGGCAAAGATGCGATTCAAAGAAAATGCAATCTCATCACTCGCTTATATTACCTACCTAACTGCCTTTTCCATCTCAAGATCCCGATTCATTTTTTGGGACTTCCGCCCCCATGATATTTTGAAAAGATATCCTTCATCGGCTAAAAGATTCTGGCAGTCATCCCCTGTCAGAGACAGGACAATACAAAATGGACTTGCAAAGATCCTGCAATGCCATTTCTGCTCCAAATAATATTCATCCCTTTAACTGGATCATTCTCCAACCATGACTCATATATTTACATACTTTGTGAGTTATTGATGTAATTAACTCCGATGAATTAATATATGCACGGTGTAGGTACCTCGGATCTGGTATCGATCAGACTTTTAACACCCGCATGCAGAATTATGGAGCACTGCCATAACGGGCCCTACTGAACTGCTCGTTAGCAAAGCCCCGGCCCCCATCTAAAGAAAGTCATATAGCTCAAGGTGGATTCAGAATGATCATCCGATCCTTGGCTCACCCGTGGCAGACAGCAAGACAATTGTACATAAATCATTGAATCGCAAAGTCGTAGTCCGACTCCAGACGAACGCGGTGTGACCGCCTACATGGCTCGATCCTATGCTCGACGCCACTAGATTACATGAATTCAAATAAAGGAGGCAGCATTGCCCCTTGATATGCATACTCCTCAGTAATGCAATTTTCTTTTACATGTTTCCTAAGTCAATGACATGACTAACTCAAGCAATATGAATGATGCAGGTAGCCAAAGTTTGGTGCCAACCAATCCTCCCACAGATGGGTCGGAGGAACCCAAAGCCTAGGCGAATATTTTCCGATAAACTCTAATCCTCGGAGCTTGGATAGGAGTATAAATCTGGGACGAGTGTGATGGGCACGCCATGATTGAAGGCCACTCGATCCGTAACTCTAACTCTCAAGATTCGAGAGAGAGTATAAAGGACGCGAAGATGATGTCCGCAAGGAGTGACGAAGCACCATGATAAGAACAGCCTTGACAGCACTCTAACCTCGGCGAAAGGTAGGAGAGTATAAAAGCGTCTCCGATTGAGCGCTGAGAAAGAGCTCCTACCCCGCTAAAGGATCGGGGAGCGATTGAACTGCTGAGCTCGAATTCTAACTCTCCAGAGTAGAGAGAGAGTATAAAAGCGTCTCCATTTGAGCGCTGAGAAAGAACTCCTACCCCGCTGAAGGATCGGGGAGCGACGGAACTGATGAGCTCGAACTCTAACCTTGGCGACCGCCAGGAGAGTATAAAAGCGTCTATGATTAAGCGCTGAGAAAGGTGCTGGAGACTCAGCACCCCCCATAATTTTTGCTCCGCTGAAGGATCGTTAAGCATATCATGAAACAAGCTAGAACTCCTACCCCGCTGAAGGATTGGGGAGCAGATTGAAAGCTGAGTTCGAACTCCAGCGAGAGTATAAAGGCGCTAGAGACTTAGCGCCACAAGGGCTCCTACCCCTCCATAGTGTCGGGGGACTGACTGAACTCCGATCCCGGATCCTCCATGTCCGGACATGGGGGCAAAACAGTTAAGATCCTAATGAATCCTCAACAAAGTCCTGGCCAGGCACTAAGTTAATGATTGATTGGGAGCATACCTATACACACATACTACTTTAGTGCATTTTCATTTATAATTGCATTGACTACTAATAATGCTTCATGACTTATTTGCTCATTCGCAGGTACAAGACAATGCGAAAGGAACAAAGATTTTATTACTAAACGCAGGTTTACAAAAGATAACTAGTCAAGAATGCGAGGGCCTCACTCGCAATGATGGCAACATGCTAATGGAAAACGAACAAAGGGTCGCGTCCAGAAGGATGATGCAGGCCCCTTGAAGACCAGAAAGCAGATGCAAAGAGAACGTCCATCTGCTGATCCCAACTTACTTCCAGAATGGGAAGCTCAGATAAGGCTGGATATATCCCACGTAATAATTGAACATGATGCAACCAATTCGTCCCCGACCTTTCCCTTGATGCAAAGAGAAAACGGGAGCACTCGAGGCGACTACAATCTGACATTTCACAGCTTGATTTCTGTCATCGGAGCTTGGATGGGAGACTAGGGCTTGGCATGGGCTGAATACCAACAATTCATTTTTGCACTCAACTCCGGCTCTTGATGCGAGAAGTGAACATGAATCCAGAGAAGACATGAATTCGAAGTGTACTGCTCAACAAAACCCCCTGTGGATAGGGGGCACATGATACGAGCCTTGAGCAGCATAGTTCAATTAGTCGATGCCTCCGTTCCCAGCCGAATGACAAAAGCCTGATTGACGGCTAATGCTCGTGTAGAATCAAGAAGTCCGAGGCCGACCTTCACCTATTTCAGGAATGAACTGGAAGGCCGAGAAACAATCATCAATTCGCTGGAAATGATAAAATTGAGGTTCAGGTAGTGACGAACTTGGTACAGTCAGATATCAACCATCAGCTTGGGTTGAACACAAACCAATCAGCAGGCGCGCAGCATGCGGTTTCGATTCCCTACGTCATGGATGGAAACACGGGCAATGGAACAGCTACCTGCAACATCCTAGATGAGAATGCAAGAATTGTGACAAACTCAGATCATGCACGACCAGTTTTAACTCCAACTCGAATGAATACTCGAGAGGCATTTCATACTCAGCTCCAAGAAAGAACGCAACAATTCGAAAAACAGGAACCCGGTCAGGTCAAATGACTCGAACCATGACCCGGGGGCAATATCGACGTGAAAACAAGAAATCAGCAAAGACCCCCTTTGTAATCTCAGATTCGATGCTGGGGGCACCAGCTAGGATCTTGATAATGTGCATCAGTTCTTTGATGGCAACCTGCTCGCTAGTTTGATTCGGCGTCTCTCGAGAGGCGGCACTTCTCGAGATGATATGGATAACAACCATTACAGCCCTCACACGTGGGACGTCAGGATCCCCTGTTATTCCCCCAGACTTTAAATTTTCTCTATAACAAGACTTGCTCAGAGATTTTGATGAATTCAACCCTGAAGTGGATAGACTTTCATGACCAAAAGGTGTTAGCGTCGAGATGAATGACCTAGATGCCTTCCTGACTAAAGAATGGAGTATCTTCTAATTCCTGAAACGATAAGGACAAAGGAAAAACCCTGGAAAACAATGACAAGAATGTGCAATTCCAAAGAGAATCTATACCACTTATCGAGCCCATGATCTTGTTTGTCAAGCACAATTGAACGGAGCATGAGAAAGAGACTCAATAAGACTGTGATGACCATTTCGGACTATGCTGAAGCATAAACGGTGGGGCCCAACTAACTTCATAACGACATTTATTCACTCGCATTCAACAACCTTACTGGACTCCGCAACTGATCTGATGAGAGTAACTGAAGTCGCTGATGCCCGATGAGGCATTCCTCACTATCTGACTAAAGAGAAGAGATGATATCAAAGCAAATGTGGTTCAACCACTCGCATATACAATTCCGATTTTTGCTAAATTGAGAAACAGTAAAGAATGATCTGGGTCGACTAAGATTGCTGAACCTGCAACTCTTACCAGATGCAACGACAGGAAGTATAAAATCTTCAAGATTAAATGCCTTATTGACTCAACTCAACCCCCGTCGATACTGGGGGCATAAGTACTGACCTCGCTTGTCCTCCGATGGCACTGAGAGCACAAGTTTCGGTTTATAGACTAACTTTGAAGACAATCCTGGCATGAAATGGGATTCAAAACATGTAAATCATGCCTACGGAGTTCAATCTTACTCATCTTTGCCGACCAAGCGAGCTAGCTTGTGGATCGAATGTGAACTTAAAGACTCAAACTACACCGAATGGAAGGTGTGACAAACCTATCTACTACCTTGCGATGGTGACGATCCTATAGGCACTGGTCCACATAATTTTAACAACATCCCTTACTGACTACTTTATATGTGAATATTGGATTAAGAAATGATCCGTAACAATTGTGGATTCTCTCGACTACGATCCAGAGTGATCATGGCTTTTGAATTCCTTGCTGTTACGATTCAATGCGATTTTAAGATCCTGGATTAATGTCAAGATATCAAGATAGTTCGAACTTGAGTACAAATGACAAATTCAAATGTTGATTCTGATGTGCTTTATCCCAACAGTCCAGTTGTTAGCTCAGAGCCCAAAGATTCTTACATCGCCTCATGATTTGGGTGGCTACTTCATTTATTGACTCATATGTAAAAGCAATTCCAATCCTACCACGCGCTTGGCTTGCATAGAGTGATGATGTTGTTTGACGACGACCTATGCGTGTAGGATCACGCTCGGGAGCCGACTATTTAGCTTGACTTCTGACGGATGAATTAGATCTTTTGATTTGACATTTAAACAATTTCTTGATCGTCTCGAATACTCCTCTCATAGAACTTAGCCTGATTAGCTCCAATGGAAGCAATGCAACAATTGGATAAAGCCTTCTCAAGGACAAATGATATTCCAGAATGATTTAGCTCAACATATTCAAAGCACATCTCATCCTCGATAAGATGTACTTTGGGGGGCAAAATGTTAGCCTGCTTTGTGACCAGGCTATCCAAAGCAAAGATCATGTTGACACACCTCTGGGTAAATGCTGTCTCATATGTAATCTCTGGATGACATCGCTCTCTGGCATTGGAAGCATCATCAGAAGACACAAGGCAGTTTGGTCAAAATTACAACATCAGTATAAACTGGCCTGAAACCCCTATCAAATGACCTCATTTGGATCTATTCACCTCATTTACTCGTAGCCCTTTGAATTAGCTTCAGTTTGAGCTTTGGTTTGGCTCAATCGGACTTACGGTTTGAAAGTTATGCCCATTTCCGTGAACGGGTGTAAGCTGGCATATGACCGCGATCCGATCCGCCCTTGCCTACGCGATCCGATCCGACCTATGACCGCGATCCGACCAATGACCACCACGATCCAACCCATGACCGCGATCCGACCTTCGGACCTGTTCAAACGCAACTTGTTTTGACCTATTCTCAAGACTACTGGCTCTCCTATTTTTCTGGATCGCCTGCCACGTACCCCATCACGAACCAGTCCTCCCAGGAGCTTTCCTACAGCTATAAATACACCTTCAGAGGGCATTTTCAATTGACTTTTTGGCATCTCCTCATCCGTGGCTGCCATAGCCAACACTTCTCCATGAATAACCACCATCTTCCTCAATAAATGCAATGGATTCGGAGAGAATTATACATTGAATTCAAGTGATTGAAAGACAATATTCATTGTAATTGTAATCCATGAGTGAAATGAGAAAATATGAAGTGGACGTAGGCTCGTTAACGCCGAACCACTATAAAAATCTCGTTGTCTTGCTTTTTTCTCTATTTTTCGATTATTTCTTCATGTCCTATGCTCAAAATACGACAATTTGGGTGTTAGAGCCATTTTTTGAACTAACATATATATATATATATATATACACACACACACATTCTCCCTGTGTTGTTGGTGGTCGCTACTTGGGCATTAGTAGTGTACCTCTTTTGTCTTTCTTTTGCTTTGAGACAGTTTGAAAGTTGTAATAAGCTATATTTTGGATTTCCGCTGCTATGATGCTTAGTTCTGATTTTTAGCTTATGCACTGTCTCTCATGTTTTATGTCAAGTATGTTATTATTATATTTTGTTCTGTGCGCTGTGAGACATTCGACAGGTTCCGTGCATGTTCATTTCCTTCTTCCTTTTCCTTCTGACGACCCGTTCCTTGCTAACTGGACATGTGTACAGCGCACATTTGGAGTAAATGTCGGTTGGTGTGGGGCGGGCCGTTACACTTGGTATCAGAGCTCTAGGTTGCGTAGTTAACCTAGGGAAAGACACTAGGGAGAGATAGTACGTATATGAGAGCGCGTATTTGTGATTACTTTGGTTTTCAAAAGCTATATTTATATATACTATTCGTAGTATGAAGGTGAAGTCGCACTGCACTAGCACCACTATGGGGTCGTTAATCGTTTCCCTTTTTCAAATTGACGATGAGCCGAGACACGAGGGGTGCTGGTAGAGGGACCAACCAAGGGAATGCCGCTGACATGAGGGCAATGTTTACTAACCTCATGAGAGATATGCTTAGAGAAGTGCAAGGGGCAGTTCCCAATCCCGGAGTTAGTGTTGGCCCAGTAATGCAGGCGCCTAGGGTCGATTTCGCCAAGTTGTGCAAGGATTACACTAACCTTGGCGGGAAGCCGTTCCACGCGACGGAGTCGGCCATAGATGTTCAAGACTGGATGGATAGCTGTGACCGTATCTTCGATGACTTGGGTCTTGAGGATGCGATGAAGAGAAGACTAGCGTCTCGTCAACTGCAAGGGCGAGCGATGAATTGGTGGAATGCCATTAGAACAGCTACTCCATAGGATCAGGTTACTTGGGATCAGTTCAAGGATCGCTTTAGCGAGAGGTTTATCCTAGCTTCCCAGAAGTCAGTGTTGTTCAGGAGGTTCTTGGAACTCAAGCAGAACGGAATGGCAGTTTCTGATTACATTGCCGAGTTCGACACTTTGTCGAAGTACGGACTGTCTCTCATTGACACTCCTGAGAAGAAGAATGAGAAGTTCATTACTGGTTTGGATGGATACTTGGAGGAAAGGCTTATCAACCACATTGATGAGACTTTTGAATCGATCGTGGGGAAGGCTTTGAGATCAGAGAGTCTTTACCGTAATTCAAAGACTGAGGCTGCATCTGCAGAAGGACCAAAGACGCAAGCAGGCGGTGGAGGCAAGAATAACTCACAGAATAAGAGGACGCAGGACCAATCTAAAGGTGGTCAGAAAAAGAGCAAGAAGGATGTTGAGCGCTTCAGCTGGGGAAAGAAGGGCCATTATGCTAAAGAATGTCGGGCCAAGCCAGCGGAAAGGAAGTGCTACAACTGTGGTCAAATGGGACATCAGAAGGATAAGTGTCCGCAACCTCTTAAGGAGAAGCAGATTGTGAAAGCATATGCTATTGATGCTGTTCCTTTTTCGTCGAATGCCCCAATTGCTGCGGAGAAAGGAAAGAATGTCATTATTCAAGGTATGCTTTCTATTTATGATATACCAGTTCGAGTTTTGTTTGATACTGGGGCTTCCCGTTCCTTCATATCCAGTGACCTGGTAGATAGGTTGGGACTGGAACCTGAGATAGTCGATAGACCATTGGTTGTGACGAACCCGATTGGTGGTTCGACTAGCCTTAGTATGATTTGCAAGAATTTGGTCTTATCGAGTCATGGATGTATGTTTGTTTGTGATTGCTTTGTTTTGGGCTTTACTGGGTATGGCATTATATTGGGAGTCGATTGGCTCCAAAGATACGGGGTGGTGGTAGACTGTGAGGGCTTTTTGGTGACAGTGAGGGCGGGTGATGGGCGGAGGGTAGTGTTTGGTAGTCTACCCAGTGATGGGGTTATGGCTAGTTTTGTAAATTCCCTCGACATCCCGCAGGATGAGTTTTCAGATGTGCCCGTGGTTGGCCAGTATCCGGACGTCTTCGAGGAGGTGACCGGGCTTCCACCACACCGAGAGATTGAGTTCCGTATTGATTTAGTGAAAGATGCCAGACCTATAGTGATGCCACTTCGTCATATGGCACCAAGGGAGCAGCGAGAGCTTGGGGTGCAAGTCAGCAATCTTTTGAAGAAGGGATTTATTAGAAGGAGTGTCTCCGAGTGGGGAGCACCAGTTGTGTTTGCCACTAAGGCAGATGGTTCCCTTCGTTTGTGTGTGGACTATCGCGAGTTGAATAAGGTGACGAGGAAGAATAAGTATCCTCTACCACGGATTGATGAATTGTTTGATCAACTTGAAGGAGCCAGAGTGTTCTCCCAGTTGGACCTTGCGACAGGATTTCATCAGCTACGAGTAGCAGATGAGAGTGTTCCGAAAACGGCATTTAGGACGCCGTTTGGATTTTATGAGTGGTTGGTCATGCCATTTGGGTTGACCAATGCACCAACCTATTTTGTGGATCTTATGAATCGAGTATACAGAGATCAGTTGAATAAGTTTGTTCTTGTGTTCGTGGATGACATCCTTGTTTACTCAAGGACAGAGGAGGAACACAAGGGACACTTGAGGATAGTGATGGAGGTGTTGAGGAAACACCAATTGAAAGCAAAATTCTGTAAGTGTCATTTTTTGAGAAGGGAAGTGAGATTCTTGGGTCATGTTGTTTCCGAGAATGGTATTGCCGTGGACCCTGCGAAGGTGGATACGGTACAGGATTGGCCTACGCCCAAGAATGCAACAGATGTGAGAAGCTTCTTGGGATTAGCTGGATATTATCGTAAGTTTATCCAGGACTTCTCCAAAATAGTAGCACCGTTGACTCAATTGACTAAGAAGAATCAGTCCTTCGTCTGGGACGGAGTGTGTGAGGATGCCTTCACAAGTCTAAAGGAGAAGTTGACGCATGCGCCAGTGTTAGTCATTCCTAAAGGGAATGAAGAGATGACGCTATACACGGATGCTTGTGGTATCGGACTGGGTGCAGTATTGATGCAAGGAGGTAGGGTTGTAGCTTATGCTAGTCGACAGCTAAAGCCGCATGAGAAGAAGTATCCTACCCATGATTTGGAATTGGCAGCGATTGTATTTGCGCTGAAGATGTGGAGACACTATCTCTTGGGAGAAAGATTCGAGTTGTTTACCGATCATAAATCGTTAAAGTATCTCTTCTCCCAGAAAGATCTGAATCTCCGTCAACAGAGATGGTTAGAGTTCTTGGCTTCGTATGATTCTGATATCACATACACACCTGGGAAAGGTAATGCGGAAGCCGATGACTTGAGTAGGAGACATGCCAGCTTAGGGGCAATGTTTCTTGAATGGAAGCAACTAGAGTATATCGCGGGGTTTGATTTCAGACCAAAGTGCGAATTGGATCCAGTTATGCTAGCTAGTTTGGCGATCAGACCCACTTTGATAGAGCGGATTGGTTCCAGTCAGAGGGACGATCCTAATCTATTGGAAATCATCTCCAAGTTAGAGATGAACATCGACAGTGAGGAGATGAATGTGTATGGGCTTGATCGAGATGGATGGCGTAGAAAGAATGGAAGACTAGTTGTGCCCAACGTGAATGGTTTGAGAGATGAAGTGCTTAGAGAATGTCATCACTCAAAACTAACTATACATCCCAGTGGTAATAAAATGTATAGAGACATGAAGCAGACTTACTACAGGGAAGGGATGAAAAGAGACGTTGGGAGGTTTATATGCAAATGCATGAATTGCCAGCTAGTTAAAGCCGAGCAAAAGAAGCCTAGTGGGTTGTTGCAACCATTAGAAATTCCCGAATGGAAATGGGAGCAAGTCTCGATGGATTTCATCGATGGTTTACCAAGGACTAGAATGGGATATGATAGTATTTGGGTAATTGTGGATCGATTGACTAAAAGTGCAAGATTTATACCAGTTAAATCGACCAGAACGACAGCCAAGTTGGCAGAATTGTATATGAAGTGGGTAGTGAGATTACATTGAGTACCCAAAAGCATTGTGACTGACCGAGACCCGTTGTTAACTAGTGGGTTTTGGAAGAGCTTATAAGAGGCTCTAGGGTCAAGATTACATCTCAGTACCGCATATCATCCTCAGACCGACGACCAGACAGAGAGGGTGAATCGTATATTGGAAGATCTCTTGAGAGCTTGTATATTGGATTTTGGTGGATCATGGGATGGCCATTTTCATCTAGTAGAGTTTGCATATAATAATAGCTACCAATCCAGTATCGGTATGGCTCCATATGAAGCTTTGTACGGGAAATCGTGCAGCTCACCATCATGTTGGATAGAGACTGGCGAGAAGTTTATGCTTGGACCAGATGTGGTGAGGGAAACTTCCGATAAGATCAAGATCATTCAGCAACGACTGAAAGCTGCCCAAGATAGGCAGAAGAGTTATGCTGATAAGAGGAGAAGAGGCTTGAAATTCTCCGTTGGTGACTTGGTGTTTGTCAAGATCTCTCCGTTAAAGAGCATGATTCGATTTGGCAGGAGAGGCAAGTTAGCACCAAGATTTGTTGGCCCATTCCCTGTTCTTGAATTAGTCGGGAATTTGGCATATAGAGCTGGCTTACCAGAGAAAATGGTGGGAGTTCACAATGTATTTCATGTTTCCCAACTAAGGAAGTTCGTCCACGACTCAGATATGACTATTCCACCTGATCAGTTAGAGGACTCCGAAGTAGAACCCGAGGCGGTTGGGAACCGCAAGCCGATTCGTATTGTGGGGCACGATACGAAGCAACTTCGAAGGAAGGCGGTGAAGCTAGTCAAGGTTCAGTGGGGCGAGAACGAGAATGATTGTACTTGGGAGACAGAGGAGAGCATTAGGGAAGCGTATCCAGAACTCTTTGCCTGGTAAGATTTACTTTGTAATTTAGTTTTCCGCATGCTAGGGTAGACTTGTTTTGCTTGTTTTGCATGTTTGATTGTTGTTTTATGATTGATAGGCATGCGGGACCTTTGTGTGTGCTTTGATTAGGGAATTTCAGGGGCGAAATTTCTTAAGGGGGAGAGAGTGTAATGACCCGCATTCTATGTATCGGAGGATCGTAGAATATTTATTTCTTTCCCATATGAAGTCGTATGGTCATGTAACTTTGGGAAACATCCACTAGAGTCATTTCCCATGTTTATGATTTTTGTCGATTTTTAAATGACCATTTTGCCCCTAGTTGGTACTGTTTTGGACATAACTTTTGATTGGAATGGAATTTTGACCTGAAACTACTTACATTAGATTCGTTTGATTGTTTACCTTTCCGTAGAGTGGTCATAATAGTTAAACGGACTTACCGTTTGGGAGATATGGCTAAAATAAGGTTTGGAGGGTGAAAAATTGCTTAACCGGGCCAAATCGGGTGATTAGTGGATAGGCCCATAACCCATTTCGGGATTAGGGTTATGGGAAGGCTGAAATGAGATGGAGAATCATTCCACTTCAGTTTTCTAGCCTCCACTTATCACCAAGGAACCCTAAAAATGGCCTCCAATCTCTAAATCACCTCCAAATAACCTTTTGGTCAAGGATTTGGCTTAGCAACCTCTAATCAAGGAAGATCTTCACCGAAGCAACATAGGAGCTGCTGTTTGGCGATGAGATTCACATCAAATCAGAGAATTATTTTAGATCTTAGTTTATTTGTGGCTAAGGTGAGTGATTTGCATAGTTTTGCACTAATTATGGCTAATTATGGGTGATTAGTGTTAATTAGCGAATTTAAACATGATAAAATTTTGGAAAAATGTTTATAAAATTCGGAGCGATGTTTTAGACCTCGGATACGAATTTGGGTTAATTTGGTTAAGTTTTGCTAATTATATCATAAGTTTCACCTAAACATACTTAGGGGAAAATAGGGGGTTTTGGCTATGTTTGATCCATTTTAACCTATCATATTGTTGTTTTGATGTTTGTGGTTGATTATACATGTTTCTATGACTGTATGGTATGCTTTGTGATTGATTAGAATAGTAGGAATGGTCGAAAACGCCGTCGAGGGGCGTAAACAGCTCGCTGGACAAGGTGCAGGGATTCAGATCGGATAGGGGAATGAGGGACGATCGGATCGCCCTATGGGATCGTGGGACATCACCACGAGTCGAGTCATCTCCTCCGAACCGAACCATCTGCAGAAGGCCCACGAGCACCAACCGTGAACTGCTACCCGATCCGATCCACTTGTGTTTCGCATCACGATCCGACCAGAGGAAAGCAGCATCCACGATCCGATGCACAACGAGACGCCGATCTGAACCAGGGGGAGCCACAAGCTGGAGGAGCGCGATCCGATCCGTATGGGGTATTCTGATCCGAACCGAGGAGAGGAGCAAGATCCGAAGCAAAGAGAAAGAGGACCGCGATGACGATCCGAACCATGGCAAGCTGGAGACCCCAACCCGATCCGCCAGGGGTGATGGCGACCCGAACCGATCCATTGAAGAAGGAGTTTCTGATCCGACCCGACCCAGTATTGATCAATAACCCGAGATGCAAAGGTAGTCCAATATGGGAAGTTAGAGCTCAGGATCCAGTTGGAACCAATGAGTTCACTTCATGGTTGGACTTTGCTGCGGGACGTGTGCTAATGAGTTGTCGACGTTCATAACTTCGATTCACCACTAAGAATGAATGATGGGCTACTTATCAGTGCAGTAGGGTCATTATGACCTGAGGGGCAAAGTGATGGTAGCAAGACTACGTTATCAGTGCAGTAGGGTAATTATGACCCGAGGGACAAGCTGATGCGTAGTAAGACTATGAGCCAGTGCAGTGGGGTTCTTGTGACTCCATGGGGCAGAGTGGACATAGTAAGGATTAGTAAGGCTATGAGCCAGTGCAGTGGGGTTCTTGTGGCTCCATGAGGCAAAGTGGACATAGCAAAGGATTTGTGGCTACGTTATCAGTGCAGTGAAGCCAATTATGACTTCATGGGGCAAAGTGATCGTAGCAAGGTATGTTGGGTGATCGAAGTGGTGAATATCGTATGCTTTACGCACCGTGTGAGATATGTGAGGATGGATGCTATGCTTGATTGTTTTCCATCATTATGACATGCACACCAACCCCACCTCCTTATCTTTATACCGTTTGATATGGTACCTTAGAGTGTTGTACAATATGTAGTGCTAACTCTTTGGTTGCAGGTTCAGGTATGTTTTAGTCTACCTGTTATTGTTCACTTTAGATGCTTATCGCTCACACCAGGCTTTATGTCAGACCCAGAGTTTTATGTCTCCTCTTATTACTCTAGGTGCTCACACGAACAGAGTAGAGACCGGTTAGCTGGTGGTGCGCGAGTGGCTGATTCGGAGGCAGGCAGGAGGCTTCCACGTATGATATATATATATATATATATATATATATATATATATATATATATATACATACATATACATTCTCCCTGTGTCGTTGGTGGTCGCTACTTGGGCATTAGTAGTGTACGTCCTTTATCTTGCTTTTGCTTTGAGACAGTTTGAAAGTTGTAATAAGCTATATTTTGGATTTCCGCGGCTATGATGCTTAGTTCTGATTCTTAGCTTATGCACTGTCTCTCCTGTTTTATTTCAAGTATGTTATTATTATATTTTGTTCTGTGCGCTGTGAGACATTCTACAGGTTCCTTGCATGTTCATTTCCTTGTTCCTTTTCCTTCTGACGACCCGTTCCGTGCTAACTGGACATGTGTACAGCGTACATTTGGAGTAAATGTCGGTTGGTGCGGGGCGGGCCATCACAGCCCGGTTGTGAACCAAAAACGGGAGAAGGATCTAGGGAGGGCATGTGTTTCCTTTTAGCTAGAAGTGCCGTCAGTGGTTTTACATGCCCTAAAGAGTTTGACTTATGTGGTTGTTGCTGTTGCGAGGCGCCTCGGATATATCGGTCGATCCGGGACCGATGGAGTCATTGGACTCATTGACACCCCAAAGGGTGGGGAAACACAGTGTTCAGGAATTTTAATCCACATTGGTGGACCGGCCCTGTGGCTCTTAAGGGTCAATCGAGCTCTGATCCTGATACACGGGCTAGAGCGTCTCGAATCGGTAGAGGACTATCTTTTGTCTCGGTTCATAGATGGAAATCCAATTTCCAAATACGTGACTTTGCGATTTTGAATGTATAACCTATATATGGCGACATAGTGGTATGGGGCATTCATGCCGCCTATGATTGATACTTATGATTTGAAATTGATTTCTCCACTTATAGTAATAATAAAAGATTTGTTTTAACGTATCAAGCATTCTTTGGCTATTATAAGGAAAAACCCTATCCTCTGGTTTGTGTTGCATTGTGTGATTGGACCTGGGTCTTATAATAGCTTCATTTTTTCTTTATTTAGCATCGCGCTGTTATTTTATGCATTGGTGTTCTTAAGAGGAAACCCGTTCCGTGTTATACGGCGTGGTCCCTTAATTTACCGAACTTTAAAATAAAGATTAACAACTGTTTTAGTTCTCACACCAGTCCCATGATTGATCTGGAGTTTATAGTTTTAACCTAAACTCTGGGTGCCATTATTTTGACATGGGCAGCTAGTAATTTTGGTTTTTCAGATTTATATTCACAGGATCCTGGTTTACAGCTGGAACGATATCCGGAAAGCTTTGTAACCGTATATCTCCTTCAGTTATATTTTGTATTATTTTCCGCTGCTTTGTAATTTATTGTAATCTCTAATATTTATCGAATGTAATTTATTCATTTATACTCTGTATATTCTTGTATCTGATGGAATTGTTAAAATAACAATGAAATGTTCTTCCATCTGCGTTCTATTTTGTCTTGTCCTCAACGCAATCCGTGCTTTCCTTGCCGGGGAAGTTCAGGTCGTGTCAGTTTGGTATCAAAGCTTTGGTTTATAAAGCTCAGAGAACAAGGCACATTAGAACCATGCGAAAGAATTCATCAGATATTGGATTAGTAATATCCAATGGGAATGACTTGTTAGAGATGGGATCAGTAGTATCCTAGAACGAGTGTGAAGAGTAAAATTTTGAAAGTGAAAACAAATTTTGTTTTGATCAATTATTCGTATTTGATTATTTATTTATATTGATTTGGACAGTCCTGTATATAAATATTTTGCGTAACTTCTGATCCATGTGTATTTGAAATTTTAATGTACTGGATAGATATAGAATTACAATCTAGTCGCTCGGAGATGGTACTGATGATTGTCATGACATCATCAGTATTTATGTTCGAGTGACGAATGTGGGCTTTCTATATATTTCTTATTGACTGGTGTGAGAACCAAAATTAGATAGGGCCTATTGTTGTGATTTGGCATCAAAAATCTGATTTTTGACTATATATCAAAGTTATGAATTTGAAAAGCTAATCAACTAATTGATTGATGGTTGTGTTGTTTGATTATAGATTGATTAATTAAAATGTTGAACCATTTAGTCAAATTGTACCAAAAAGTGAACAGTATTGAAATTTGGTCGCAGTTGCTTGCATATACATGTACTTACATTGAACAGGTCATAGCAAAGAGGCTAGAGGAGAAGAATAAAATTGTTTGCCCGACAAATAGGTACATGTTTACCATAATTTACTGTTTTGTTTGGGTGATGATGATTTTATGAGCCGATTCGCTAGCCGCTTGGCCTTTTCTTTTTCTTTTTGAGATCAGAGGGCCTGTATGGCAATTTCTGGATTTTCCCGGTGCTCCCGGTGTAGGGGAGGTTATGGCGAAATTTTTCGAAAATTTAGGGTGTTAGCCAAATTTTTGAAAAATTTGAAAAGTTTTTAGAAACTGAAAAGTTGAAGAACTTAAGGCCGTAATCAAAAATATGGAAGTTGAGTTGATTGTTAAACAACTTTCGGCTTCGTTCCTTTTCGGGGACGAAAAGTTTTAAGTGGGGGACAATGTAACAACCCGAAAATGCGAGCAAGTTTAAAAATTTTATTTTGGCAATTTTAGCGAATTTAAATATTTAAAATAGGTTATTTTAAATAATAACGACGAGAAATTTATTTTGAATAGAATTAGGATGTATATATTATATATGTCGTCATTAGAATATAAATAATTATACATAATTATAAATAGAATTGAAAACGGCGCGGTAGTTCGTTAATTCGATTTCAAACTTCAATTGAACATACCGGGTGCAAAATAAACCGGATTTTAGCAAAACCAAAAATATTTGAATCTAATTGAGAATATCTTTCAAACGAATCCAAAAAATTGAGATTTCATAGTGGGGATAAAAAGATATGTCCAGTTGAAAATTCTGAATAGTCGCTATGGAATTCAGGCCCTTAAAAATAGCCATTTTGCAAACGACCTCGGATTTCGACGAAACCACTTTTGTTGGCTCCGTGATGTCAAATTATTGTTAGGTTTCAAATTTCATAATTTTTCGAATCAGTATGTGAGCGTGGCGAAGGAAAATGAATTTGACCAGTTTTAGTTGATTTTAATCGACTGGAAAATGGCAATTTCTCCAATGGTCTCAGAATTTGACGAAACTAGTTTTGTGAGGACCGTATTGTCAATACGAAGCTAGGAAATATTTTTCTGGAATTTTTCGAGTTAGTATGTGACCCCGGTAAATTGAAATGCGCGTTCAAAATCAATATATAGAGTTATATGTTGATTTGACAAAAACTGATTGTAACGATTGAATCAGCCTACGATACATATCCCATTGTGTTCGGAATGAGGGTAATACGCTATGGACGACAGGCGGTGGGCCTCGTTTCGAGGTCGAAATAAAAGTCAACTTTTTTTGAAATAAAATAATATAAAAAAAATTAAAACTTCCTCTCTCTCCCTATTGTCACCCCGCCCCCTATTCGAAATCATTTCAACAGATAAAAAAAAAAGAAAAAAAAAAAGAAAAGAGGAAGTGCCTCCGACTGGAGGAGCTTGACGCCCCCCCCCCCTCAGAGCCACCGCCTCCACCTTCTTCTTCTCCCTCCCGGTCGCGCGCCACTCTGCCCATCCCCTTCTTCTTCCTCCGCCTTCTTTCCTCCTTCCTCCCTCCACCTTTAAACTACCGGGCAACCCTCTCTTCTCCGATGGTCGACTGCTCCTCCCCCATCGTGGCTAGACCCCGCCAGAAGCCCCCCCTCCGTCCCCAGCTTCTCTCTCCTTCCCCTTTCTTCAATCCACCACACCACAACTGACTGACCCCCGTTCATAGCAGCTCCGACGCCTCTCCCTTTTCCTGACTCGCACAACCCCAAACCCCCTCCCCAAGCCGCTGTAAGTTTTTGTATTTATTTATTTTGTTTTTATTTATTTTTATTTATGTGGTGTAACTAAAAATAATATTTTCAAATGAAATAACCTTGTCGTAAAGGTATTCGATCTATATGTATAAGCATTGAAGTTATTATCAGTTTTAGAATTACTAAAATTGGATTTTTACTTAGGGGAAATATTAAAAATATGATCTTTATAAAGTAGCAATATAAAAATATAATCTTTATATGGTTATGATAATAAAAATTCAATCTTTATATTTGAAAAGGCGAAATCTTTATATTTGAAAATGCGAAATCTTTATATGTGAAAAGGCGAAATCTTTATATAGAGAGGAGCGTTATAAGAATATAATCTTTATTATGTGAACACCGGTGTAAAAATAGAATTTTTACATATATAGTAGTGGTGTAAAAATAGAATTTTTATCTATATAGTAACGATGGAAAAATAGAAATTTTATCTATATAGTAACGATGTAAAAATAGAATTTTTATCTATATAGTAACATGTAAAAATAGAATTTTTATCTATATAGTAGCGATGTAAAAATAGAATTTTTATTCATATAGCGTGATTATAAAAATGTGATTTTTATATACATAGCAACAATATAAAAATGTGATTTTTATATATGTATTGGCTATGGGCAACGAAAGTGATAAAAGGCGAGAACAGTGATGATTTCCTACAATAGAAGTGTCGTGGAGTTGGGTTAGCTTTGGTGAGAACATCTCGCTCTAAATTTATTTTTCTAGTTATATATATACAAGGATGCAGACGGTGCTTAGCAGCACCCGGCACCTGTCATCCACATACCATGGATGGCTTGTTTGTTTGATTGATGTATTGTGAAAATTGTTTGTGATGTCGATGTGAAATCGATAATAAATTGTAGATGGTTGAAATAAATTAATTATCGTTAAAAATATAATTTTTAACGTGAATATGAATATAGTGAATGTGAGTAAATAAATATTTATAAACAAATCAGCCGATTTGTTTATATACACTAATTTGACTGATATTGATTGGGATGATAAATTTTACACATCGCCCAACTGCACAAATTAAAATCTGCGTTTGTTGATTTGAAACCCCACACGGGTGTTGGGATGATATTTGAGTACACTAATCCCAATTATTTAATGGTATGTCGATCGATTGGTCGTCAGGCTGTGTAAGCGTTAATTATTTATATTGGATGCTTATGCAGTTGTGTGGTGCACTTTGGATGATGGTTGATGGTTTATCATTGCTATTATATACATGTGTTGTATGGAACCCATATAATTAACATTATATTGTAATTGATTGAGCCTCATTCCAATCGGGGAAATAATGAATATTATAAAAGAAAATTCATGTGTTGAATATAAAAATAGTCATGTGTTGACGATGTTCATGTGTTGAAACTATTTTTGTGTTGAGTAAAATAATTTAAATATAACAAAACTTACATCTTTATCATATTTAAGACTAGACACTACCTCACGGTGGAGTCTGATTTAAAAATCAAACGATAGATACCATAATTTTATAAAATATATTTCATAACAAAAATAGTCGTGTGTTGACAGTACTCATGTGTTGAGATTAGTCGTGTGTTGAAAGAAATATAGATTCATGTGTTGAATAGAATAAATATTCATTTGTTGAATACAATAACGAATTTATTGAAATATATAAAGCCATGTCGATTATAGTTGTGCTATTTTGACGTGAACGATATTTATATCGATTATATTTCTTTTTATAATAAATATAGAGAAGAAGTGATTTCAAAATATAACGTTTTGAAAATATTATCATTGATATAGTAATGATTGGAAATATCCAATTTTGATATGAAATTGAATATAGAGTTGAAATGGTTTTGAAAACGAATTTAAAACGATTTATAAAATATGTTTTAAAAGGAAATCGATGATATATATATATATATATATATATATATATATATATATATATATATATATATATATATATATAATGGCCTGAATAGAACGCGCCACGCCGCGGCAGTTCGCGAATTTCGACCATTGACTTCAAATTGATGTTGTGGGAGATCCGACCGTCGGATTCTCCTAAAAGCAGAACCGTTGGGTTCGTATCGAAAAGAGATTTCCAATAAATATTAGAAATTTGAAATCTAACGGTTGGATTTTAAATTATGTCCAAATCAAATTTGGAAAAGGTCGCTGTAAGTGCAGTTCGATGGCCGTTGATGGAAATCGACTGTACGGACCTTGATAAAATTATTAAAAATAGTAATAATTTGTGTAAAATCATAATATGTGAATTTTAAGGAAGTGGGATGAAAAATTCCTCATTTGAAGAGATAAAAATAGATTTTTATCGAAATGAACTAGTTTTGAACTAGAATTAAAATCAATTTATTTTTGAAATAAATAAATTGAATTTGAAAGTGATTTAAAAAATAATCAATATTCCTAATACGTGAATTGGACTGGAGTTGAATCGAAATTATCTTCGGAATATTTCGATGTTGGATTTCGTGACTATACAGATATTGTTATTGTAATTTGAAAGATATATTTTATATCGTTATTTCCAATACGATATTTGTTGGTTTCAAGATTTGATATTGAATATAAGCCGGTATATTTTCTATTCAGAGCCTTGTATTCAATATCAAATGTGATTTGGGTTTGTCCTGAATGGTGTCTTCATTAACACTGTTCTTAAGCCCGATAGGGAAGAAGATTAAATCTTTCTATTGTGATTTAATGAAGTGTATCAATTAAATAATATTCAATTGAAATTGAATTTGAATTGGTTTTTGGGTTTATCGTGAGCGGTGTTTTGAACAACACCTGTTCTTTAACCCGATTAACAATAGAATGTGATTTGGGTTTATCGTGAATTGTGTTTTAGATGACATTGGTTCTTTAACCCAGTTAAAGGAAGGATAATGATTTTTGAAAATATTAAAACTAAGTGGAGTTTTAATGAATCTTTAATTAGATTGAAATGGGAATTGATAATTTAAATTATCAAATCTGAAAGTTGATCGAGAATGGAGTACCACCAGTTTTGATCCAAAGCGATAGTTAAATCTTTAATTAGATTTAAACGTGAAATGGTGATTAATTTTACTGATAACACCGTGGTGTTAAGTATGGAGTATTACCAGTTTTTCTCCATGGGATAAATAGGTTGGGATTGGGAAATAAAACAAATAATTACTTCGGCGTGGTTCGCTAATCCCGACTAGTTTGAATTGATATTCACAGAAGATTAAAGAATAAATTTAAAGAATTTATCTTTGATAAAGTTAATGGGAAATTTTCCCAAAGTATAAGAATATTTGAATAAAAGAATATTCTTAATTGGAATGAGGCGTATGTTGTGTTTGTGTAACACTTGTTCATTATATACGCGAGTTATTCAGAAAGACCGGGTTTATCCCATTCTGAATAACCAATTCGACGTGGTGTCGAAGATGAAGACGGTGGTTGAAGAACGGAGTTCTTCACGTCGTTTGGGGGATTACTGATGATCTTGGTTGGGCCGTACACCCAAGAGGAGGGAATCAGTTAGCGATCGTCCAGACGTACTTGGAGATCAATGGATATGCGGGGTACGAGGTACCTCCGGTTTCGTTCAGACCCAGAACGAACTTGTAAATGGACTGTGTGTCTGACATTGGATTTTATTCTATGTGGTTGATTTCTTTTAAATATATATCTATTTGGCGGCGGAGAATTTATTCTCCTGCTTAATGCCCTTCTCTGAGACGTACGAGCTCAGTGGTTATATATTGATGGATATCAAACGCATGGAGTGAATTGCCTATGTGGCATGCCTAAGAGGCAATATGATCAAGGCTTCTGTTGAAAAGAAGAGTCTTGTGGTGGATGATTAAAGCCCAGCCTATGTGGCATAGCTTTGTGTAACGTTGATTCGCGAGCCTCACACCCCGGTTCTGAACCAAAAACGGGAGAAGGATCCAGTGATGGCATGCGTTTCATTCTAGCTAGAAGTGGTGTCAGTGGTTTTACACGCCTTGACGAGTTTGACTTATGTGGTTGTTGCTGTTGCGAGGCACCTCGGATATATCGGTCGATCCGGGACCGATGGAGTCATTGGACTCATTGACGCCCCAAAGGGTGGGGAAACGCAGTGTTCAGGAATTTTAATCCACATCGGTGGACCGGCCCTATGGCTCCTAAGGGTCACTCGAGTTCTGATCCTGAGACACGGGCTAGAGTGTCTCGAATCGGTAGATGACTATCATTAGCCTCGGTTCATAGATGGAAACCCAATTTCCAAATACGTGACTTTGCGATTTTGATTGTATAACCTATATATGGCGACATAGTGGTATGGGGCATTCAACCCGCCGATGATTGATACTTATGATTTGAAATTGATTTCTCCACTTATAGTAATAATAAAAGATTTGTTTTAACGTATCAAGCATTCTTTGGCTATTATAAGGTAAAACCCTACCCTCTAGTTTGTGTTGCATTGTGTGATGGGATCTGGGTCTTATAATAGCTTCATTTTTCTTTATATAGCATTGCGCTGTTGTTTTATGCACTGGTGTTCTTGGGAGGAAACCCGTTCCGTGTTATACGGCGTCGTCCCTTGATAACTGTTTTATTTCTCACACCAGTCCAATGAATGATCTGGAGTTTATTGTTTTAACCAAAACTCTGGGTGCCCTTATTTTGACACGGGCAGCTAGTAGTTTTGGTTTTGCAGATTTATATTCACAGGATCCTGGTTTACAGCTGGAACGATATCCAGAAAGCTTTGTATCCGTATATCTCCTTCAGTTGTATTTTGTATTATTTTCCGCTGCTTTGTAATTTATTGTAATCTCTGATATTTATCGAATGTAATTTATTCATTTATACTCTGTATATTCTTGTATCTGGTGGAATTGTTGAAATAACAATGAAATGTTTTTCCATCTGCGTTCTATTTTTCTTGTCCTCAACGCAATCCGTGCTTTTATTACCGGGGAAGTTCGGGTCGTGTCAGCGGAGTGGAACCCAAAGGTGAGAACTTCTCACTTTTAATTTATTTTTCTAGTTAATATATATACTAGGATGCATACGGTGCTTAGCAGCACCCGACACCCGTCGCCCACAGACCATGGATGACTTGTTTGTTTAATTGATGTGTTGTGAAAATTAATTGTGTGATGTGGAATGAATAAATATTTTATAGTTAAAAATATAATATTTAACGTACATATAAAATAAATATTCATAAACAAGTCAGACGATTTGTTTATGTACACACATTTGAATGATATTGATTGGGACGAAAAATTTTACACATCGTCCAACTGACAAATAAATCTGTGTTTTTGTTTAAAAACCCCACACGGGTATTGGGATGAAATTGGACATACACTAATCCCAATAATTAGATTTATGTCGATCGATTGATTAACAGGATGTTATAAGCGTCAAATATTTATATTTGATGCTTATGCAATGTAGAATGCACTCTGGATGATGGATTGCTGTTTTCATTGTTGTTATACACATTTGTTGTGTGAAAATCCATATAATCACATTATATGGTAATTGACTGTGTCCGATTCCGGTTCAGAAAGAATGAATATTTCAAAATAAGGATTATTTTAAAATAACGAATATTTTCAAATAATATTCAGTAAAAGAATCAAAATTCGATTTTGATGTCCGATTTGGGATGGACACGAATATATTTTAATATATAAAGTCGTGTTGATTAGATTAATGCCATTTTAACGTGAACGATATTTATATCGATTTTATTCATTTTTATAATGAATATCGAAAAGGAATTGATTTCAAAATCTAATGTTTTGAAAGTATATCATTTATATATCGATGATATGGAATATTCAATTTTGATTTGAAATTGAATATGAAGTTGAAATCATTTTGAAAACGAATCTAAAACGATTTATTAAATGCGTTTTAAAAGGAAATCAACGAAGTATATATTATATATATATTATATATATATAATATAATGGCCTGAATAGAATGCGCCGCACTGCGGAAGTTCGCGAATTTCGACCATTGACTTCGAATGGATATTGCGGAAGATCCGGCTGTCGGATTCTCCCAAAACCGGAACCATTGGGTTCGTATCGAAAAGAGCTTTCTAATAAATATTAGAGATTTGGAATCTAACGGTTGGATTTGAAATTATGGCCTAATCAAATTTGGAAAAGTCGCTATAAGTACAGTTCGATGGCCGTTGATAGGAATCGACTGTACGGGCATTGATAAAATTATTAAAAATACCAATAATTTGTGTAAAGTCATAAGAAATGATTTGGAAAGAATTGGGATGAAAAATTCCATATTTGAAAAGATAAAAATAGATTTTTATCGAAATGAACTAGTTTTGAACTAGAACTATAATCCATTTATTTTTGAAATAAATAAATTGGATTTGAATGGTTTTTAAAAGTAATCAGAATTTCCGATAATTGATTTGGAATGGATTTGAATCGAAATTGACTTTGGAATATTTCGATGTTGGATTTCGTGATTGTACAGATATTGTTATGGTAATTTGAAAGATATATTTATATCGTTATTTCCAATACGATATTTGTTGGTCGTAGAATTTGATATTGAATATAAGCCGATATATTTTATATTCAAAGCCTTGTATTTAATATCAAATGTGATTTGGGTTTGTCGTGAATGGTGTCTTCATTAACACTGTTCTTAAACCCAGTCGAGGAAAAGATTAAATCTTTTTATTTAGATTTAATTAAGTATACCAATTAAATGGTATTTAATTGGAATTGAATTTGAATTGATTTTTGGGATTATCGTGAACGGTGTTTTAAATAACACTTGTTCTTTAACCCAATAATTAACGAAATGTGAATTGGGTTTATCATGAACTTTGTTTTAACGACATTTGTTCTTTAACCCGATTTACAGTGAAATGTGATTTGGAATTTATAAATCTTTTGTTAAGATTTAAAGGAGATCTTCCAAAGTAAAGTTTTCCAATTTAATAAAATAAATTGGAATGGAATGGAATTCGATTTGGTAATAATCTAAGTGAATCTCTATGGATGTGGACTGCTAATATATATGGAATTTAAAAGGCTTTGCCATTATTCCATTTATATTGTTAGTCAGATATGGAAGTCTATATCGATTAAATATATCGATTTTCTTTCCATGAAGATTCCATCGTTAATGGAATGTGATTTGGGTTGTCATGAATGGTATCTTTAATAATACCGTTCTTAGACCCAACGGAGTTAAGAAAATAAAAAATTAACTGAAGATTAGTTAAGTTGATTGGTTTCTTGGGTATTGATCTGATGTTGGTTTCGGTCTTCGGTGTTAATACTTAGGGAATTGTTGACTTGCTAATTTACGGTTAAAGGCTGATGGAATGGAATGTGATTTTGGGTTTATAGTGAACCGTGTTTTAAATAACATTGGTTCTTCAATCCAGTTAAAGACAAGATACAATTTACTAAGTTAAACAATCATTAATATTGATTTTTGGGAAGATTAAAACCAAGTGGAGTTTTAATGAATCTTTAATTAGATTGAAATGATCGAGAAGGGAGTATCGCCAGTTTTGCTCTAGGCGATAGTTAAATCTTTAATTAGATTTGAATGTGAAATGGTAATTGAATTTACCGATAACACCGTGGTGTTAGATACGAAGTATTACCAGTTTTATTTCATGGGGTGAATAGGTTGGGATTGGGAAATTAAAATAAATGATTACTTCAGTAAGGTTCGTTAATCCCGACTAGTTTGGATAAACCATAATTTGGTTTGAATTGAAATCCAAAAGAATATTAAAGAATAAATTTAAAAGAATTTATCTTTGATAAAATTAATGCGAACCTTTCCCTAGAGATGTGAATATTTAAATAAAATAATATTCTGATTTGGAGTGAGGCGTATGTTGTGTTTGTGTAACACTTGTTTATTATAAATGCGAGTTATTCAGAAAGACCGGATTTATCCCATTCTGAATAACTGATTCGACGATGTGTCGAGGATGGAGATGGTGGTCGAAGACCGGAGGTCTTCACATCGTTTGGATAATTAATGATGATCTTGATTAGGCTGTACACCCAAGAGGAGGGAATCAGTTGGTGATCATCCAGACGTACTTGGAGATCGATGGATATGCGAGGTACAAGGTGCCTCCGGTTTCGTTCAGACCCAGAACTGACTTGTAAATGGACTGTGTGCCTGACATTGGATACCATTCAGTGTAATTGATGGATATCGGTTGCATGGACTTGTTTGCCTTTGTGGCATGCAAAGATGCAAATGATCAAGGCTTCTGTTGAAAAGCAAAGTCTTGTGGTTGAGGATCAAAGCACGGCCTTTGTGGCATAGCTTTGTGTAGCGTTAATTCGCGAGCCTCACACCCCGATTGTGAACCAGAAACGGGAGAGGACATCAGGGAGGGCATGAATTTCTTTCTAGCTAGGGTGGTGTCAGTGACCTACCAGCCCTGACATTTATATTATTTTCACCTGTGTGGTTATTGTTGTTGCGAGGCGCATCGGATATATCGGTGACTATGTGGAGCCGATGGAGTCATATGACTCATTTACGCCCCAAAGGGTGGGGAAACGCAGTGTTCAGGCATTTTAATCCACATCGGTGGACCGGCCCTGATGATCCAAGGGTCACTCGAGCTCTGATACTGAGGCCCGGGCTAGACAGACTCGAATAGGTGAGGACTATCTTTTGCCTCGGTTCATTGGGGGGAAATCCAACTTCTAATACGTGACGTTTGTGATTTTGACTGTAGACCTAGTATTGGCGACATGATATATAATACCCGTGCCGTCTATGATTAATACTTATGATTCAAATTGTTTTGACACTATACACTTATAGTAATAATAAAAGATGAAATTTCACGTAACAAGCATGTTTGGCTTTTTTAAGGTAAAACCCTATCCTCCAGATTGTGTTGCATTGTGTGATGGGACCTGGGTCTGATAATAGCTTCATTGTTGTTTATTTAGCATTGCGCTGTTGTTTTATGCACTGGTATTCTTTGGAGGAAACCCGTTCCATGTTATACGGCGTGGTCCCTTGATTTATCTAACTTTAAAATAAAGATTAATAACTATTTTAGTTCTCACACGAGTCACATGACTGAACTGTAGTTTATTATTTTAACCTAAACTCTCGGTGCCCTTATTTTCCACATGGGCAGCCATTAGTTTTGGTTTTGCAGATTTATATTCACAAGATCCTGGTTTACAGCTGGAATGATATCTGAAAAGCTCTGTATCCGTGTATTACTTACAGTTGTGTTTTATATTATTTTTCCGCTGCTATGTAATGTATTGTAACCTCTGATATTTTATGATGTGTAATATTTATTCATACTCTGTATATTCTTGTATTTTGATGATTGTTGTAATAAACAATGAAATTTTCTTCTGTTTGTGCTCCGATGTGGCTTGTTCTCAACTCAATCCGTGATTTCCCGTAAGGGGGATTTCGGGTCGTTTCATCGTGGTATCAGAGCTTTGGTTTACAAAGCTCGAGAACAAGACACATTAGAACCATACGAAAGAATTCATCAGATATTGGATTAGTAGTATCCAATGAGAATGACTCGTTAGAGATAGGACCAGTAGTATCCTAGAACGAGTGTGAAGAGTGATGTCTTTAAAAAAAAATAAACAATTTTTATTTGAAAATTTAAACCTTATTCAACGTATTTGAATATTTATTTGCATTGAATTTGGACACTCCAATATATAAAGATTTTGCATACACATCTGATCCACGGGTATTCGAAGTTTTAATATACTGGGTAGATATAGAATCACATTCTAGTCACCCGGAGACGGTTATGATGATGGCATGTCATCATCAGCACTTGTGTTCAAGTTTCGAAATTGTGATATCTATATATTTACAATTGACTGATATAAGAACCAAAATATCGTTAGAATATATAGTTGTGACTTGGCATCAAAAACATGATTTTCCGTATATATATCAAAATTATGAATTTGAAACATTAAGTCACTAATTGATTGATGGTTGTTTGATTATTGGTTTGATATTTTTAATCATTTATGCCAAATTATATCAAATATTTAAATGTATTGAAAATTATTTGGAAATGCGAGCATGTACATATATATGGGTGAATAGGTTATAGCAAGGAGGCTAGAGAAGAGGAATTAAATTGTATGCCCGGCAAATAGGTACATGTTTATTGTATTTCTTGGGTTTTTGATGATTTTATGAGCCGATTGGCTAGTCGCTTGGTTTTTTCTTTTTCTTTTGGATTGGTGAGGGCCATGGGAGGCTGCTTGAAATATCCCGAAGCTCCCGGTGCAGGGGAGGTTATGGCTAAATTTTTCGAAAATTTAGTGTGTTAGCCAAATTTTTGAAAAATTTGAAAAGTTCTTAGAAACTGAAAAGTTGAAGAACTTAAGTCATAATTAAAATAATGGAAGTTGAGTTGATATTTTAAACAACTTTCAGCTTCATTCCTTTTCGGGGACGAAAAGTTTTAAGTGGGGGAGATTGTAACAACACGGAAATCTAAGCCAATTTAAATTTTTTATTTTTGCAATTTTAATGAATTTTGAATATTTAAAACGAATTATTTTGAATAATAACGACAAGGAATTTATTTTGAATAGAAATAGAATGTATATATTTATATATATCGTCGATAGAATATAAATATTTATTTTTAATTATAAAAGGAATCGAAAATGGCGCGGTAGTTCGAAAATTCGATTTCAAATTTCAAATGAACGTACAGGATTCAAAATAAACCGGATTTAAGCGAAACCAAAAATATTAGAATCTATATGAGTATATCTTTCCAACGAATCTGAAAAATCAAAATTTCATAGCGGGGATAAAAAGTTATGCCCAGTTGAAATTTCAGAATAGTTACTATGGAAAATATGGCCCTTAAAAATGGAAATTTTGCAAATGACCTTCGTTTTCAAAGAAACCACTTTTGTTGGATCCGTGATGTCAAGTTATTGGTAGGTTTCAAAATTGGTAATTTTCTGAATCAATATGTGAGCGTGTTAAAGGAAAACGCGTTTGGTTAGTTTCAGTTGATTTTAATCAACTGGAAAATGGCCATTTTTCAAACGGTCTCAGAATTTGACGAAATTGGTTTTGTTAGGACCGTATCGTCAATATGAAGATAGAAAATATTTTTCTATAATTTTTAGAATTAGTATGTGGCCCCGGTAAATTAAAATGTACGTTCAAATTCAATATATACTGAGTTATATTTTAATTTTGACGAAAACTGATCATAACCGTCGAATTGGCTTACGATACATATCCCACTGTGTTCGGAATGGGGGTAATTAGCTAGGGATGACAGTCGGTGGGTTCGATTAAGAGTTCGAAATAAAAAGTTGCTATATGGAATTTATAATTTGAAATAAATAATAAATTAATAATAAACTTCCCTTCCCCCTTATACTCTCTCTCCCCCAAATCAAAAGTCAAGCCTAGCAGATCAAATTTAAAAAAGAGAGAGAGTGAGACGCCATCGCGCCCTCGCGCGATAGCTCCACCGCCGCCCTGTTCGCCCCCCTCCCCCGCGCTGCTGACGCCGCCGCCCCTTCTTACACCTCCTCCTCCCTCCGCGACCTCTCTCCCTCCTCCGTGGACACCAAACCGTTCCCCCCCAAATCGCAGAAGGCCCCAAACCCGAGAAGCCTCTTGCCGTTGACTTCCCCCAGCGCCAGCGCCGTGCCCCACGACAAACCCGCCCCCCTTCCGACCACCGCCAACAACCGCATGGACTCCCCCGGCCTTCCTCCTTCATTTGACAGTAAGTTTTTTTTCTTTTAATTTATTTTAAAAAGCTGATTTTAATTTATTTTAAAAATGGATTTTAATTTATTTTAAAAACTGATTTTAGTTTATTTTAAAAACTGATTTTGGTTAAGTTTAAAAACTGATTTTTTTTGTTTCGTTTAAAACTGAAAAAGATTTGATTTTTATCGGTTGAAAGTTGTGATTTTTATAAGGCAAACGAAGGGATAAAGTTATGATTTTTTTATCTATGTGAAGAAGCGATAAAAATGTGATTTTTATCATATGAGAAGTGAAATAAAAAAATATGATTTTTATATTATAGGGAGAATAAAAAATATGATTTTTATATTATAGGAATAATAAAAAGATGATTTTTATATTATATAGATAATAAAAGTCTGATCTTTATATATGTAGCGATAGGATAAAAATACGATTTTTATCTATGAAGTGACAATATAAAATTGTGATTTTTATCATATATGTAGCAAAGTTAAAATATATGAAGTAGAAAGAATAAAAATATGATTTTTATTTATTGGAATGAAGCAATAAAAATATTATTTTTATTATGAACAACGTGGTAAGGACTGCATTGGAATCTCAAACAAATCCAAACTGTTCAGAAGTTCAGAAGTAAAACACGGCGGAGTGGAACCCAAAGGTGAGAACTTCTCACTTTTAATTTATTTTTCTAGTTAATATATATACTAGGATGCATACGGTGCTTAACAGCACCAGGCACCCATTGTCCACAGACCATGGACGATTTGTTTGTTGTTTGCAAACAAATTATACAATTGTAAACAACTGTAAAATTTGTTCGTCTTTCCTAAACAACAAGGATCGTTGTAGAGGGTGTCGAACTCTGGGACCAAATTATTTTATTAATAAATCCAATCAAGTTATCCCTAACTTTTGATTGGTTGAAAACAAAGAAAATAGCAGAAATTAAATAAAAAGAGAGTTTTAACAATAAGTGAAAGCAATTAGGGGATAATGACATAGATCTGATTCATAATCATCAATAGCCAAAAGATTAACCAGATCTAATACATGTTTCTGTCACAAACATGAATCAACGATAATAGATTTTTAGAAACAAATATGTAAATAACGACAAGCATAACCTATGCAGGAGCTTAGCTCTACAACCATAGACTATCAGGACAGATTTACTAATTAATTTCTAAAAACCCTAAAATTAGATCTAGATCTGATAAACGTTAGATCGAACACGAATATATCCTGTGAAGGAGCATAGCTCTTAAACGACACAAAATATGAAGGTTCAGATCTAACCCTTAATTCAGATCCAGATCTACATGTATACAGTCCTCATCTTTTGGCTATGTGATTCATATTGAATCATACTATCAGCGTCATCACCCCCTAATCAAGGGGGATTAGCTAGACATAGCTAAAGAAGAAGAGAAAAAGAAAATAAATAACATGAACATAAATAAAATAAACAAAAAGTAAAAAGAAAGGGAGAGAATGATTTTATTCCAAGAAGAGAATTACAGAATAAAACCTAATTGTGTTTTTTACAAGACTAAGATACAATGTATTTATAGCTGATATGACAATGGCTAGCTAGCAAATTACATAATGTGGGACTAAAGAAATAACCCAAATAACACATAAGCCAGTGTGAACGCAGCTTTAGAGTGAGTGGTCGAGCAAATAGGCTAGTGTGAACGCAACATGAGTAAGAGGCCTTCCAAATGAGCTAATGTGAATGCAGTTTGTGTCTTTATTGAGCCAAATCTTCTTAACTTAAATATAATTGCAACCGTTCTTCAAGCTTTAGACTCTTCAAGGTTTAGCAATTTTAAACTTCACTCTTTTTAAGCAAATTCTTCATGCTTTATCCATCAAATGCTCTAAATCATGCTTCTTGTCAACAATCTGAAAATACAGCTATAAATACAAAGTATCAATTATTTTAAAGGGAAAATGAGATAAATAAGCGGATAAAATATACACATTTACGTGTATATCAAATACCCCACACTTATCTTTTTATTCGTCCTCGAATAAACTAAACTAAGATATGTCACATTTTCGTAGGAAACACGATTGCATTTAGCGTATGCAACAAGCTGTTAAACCTCTGGGTGTCCCCAGTAGGACGTGTGTTGTCTCGTGAGGGTTTTCAGCGGATACTACCCACAAAATCCAAAGCGTCTTATGTACGCAGATTAATCAAACAATATATTTAAGTTCTTTCACATTCCAAGGATTTCACCTAACTTCAATAATAACGGTTTAGCCCCAAATTGTCCATCCCATAATTAGTGCAAAAATGAACAAAATTTTTCAAGCTGAATCGTAATTCCTTGATAACACTGTAATTGTCTTGAATGTTAAGTGCATGGCGTCAACCAAAGTTCTACACATCGACAACGTACACCCAATCATTTATTTGACCCTTTTTTTTTGAATAATTTTGCACCAATGTAACTGTAATGTATTGGATGTGAGTTATGCATAGATGAAGGAAAATTTTGTAAGTTCTAAAAATGTTATAGATAAGAGGGCAAGTGTATTAGTTGAACTTCAAGCTACAAAAGATAAAGTAATACTAAGGCACATATGAACATTTTTATTTCCTTTCATCTCCTCGACTACAATCCTCACTTCCAAGTACGGTATAATGGATGTGGATGGAATGGAAATGGATGCTTCATAGTCAAGAATGATGAAGACTATTTTATTCAGAGAGACTCTCTCTTTATTTCTTTTTTCTTTTTTTTTCCTTTTTTTCTATTCTTTTTTTTTCTTCTTCTTTTTTTTCCTTTTTCTTTTTTTTTCTTTTGCATGATGAAGATGAATGGAGATGGAATGATGACGTACATGATTTCGTTTGATTCCTCCTCTACTACCTACACTTCATGAAAGGAAAGTTTTGTGCCCTAGTTACTCTACTTCTATAACCTTAATTCAACACACAAGTCTGGATTGATGTTATACAAAAAAAACTGAAAGGAATGATAAGCAAAGTTTCGTAAGATAGATAACCCATATAAAATAAGATGTGGTATATGGTTATCCTACCTTAAAACAAGTACGGAATGGGTAGTGTAATATTGGTATAAAAAGTGACATTTTTGACCTTTAAACAAAGGTTCTTGAGTATACCAATATAAGATAAACTTGTCGACACATGGATGTAAATCGACTAAAACTTGGGTTTGAATAATGTGGGGTATCGAAGAAGAACGCTACAATGAGTCATTTCTCCTTAATTGGGCCAAGCGGATTTTAGAACTTACGATTTTGAAAATTTGAGTGGAAAAGAAAATATTATGCACGAAACGAACTCAGAAAATCCAACAAATGTAGATGCAAAATCCTTTTATTTCATGATTTTATTTTATTTTTTTTTGATTATTTTTACTTGCACATTCTAACATGTATAACAAAGGTTGACACGCTTACTCCAGAACATAACTAACGTCTGCACAGTCTCAAGCTAGCATCTTAAAAAGACACATTACGACTCAATGAATAAATAATGTTCATTCCCATCACCCAAAAATTCAACTTATCAAACAAGAACCAAGGTGTTATTTGTGAATTTAAGTTAATCCTTGTTCAGTGAATGACCTAGCTTATAAAATTTGATTGCTGATGTAATGTAAATTCCCCCCACACTTTAGTGTGACTGTGTCCTCAAAGTCGTTAATCAGACATATCTTAGTGAAAGGAAAAATAAAATAAGAGACTATTTACATATGGAAAGAATAGGGTTCGTGCGTCTTACCGAATCTAATGTGGCTCATGGAGGACCATGAGCTCTTCCTCTTGGTTGGGTATTGGTTCCAAATAAGGTATAAGGCGTTGACCATTGACCTTAAAGGATGATCCATCAGTTGGATTCTCAATCTCTACCGCACCATACGGAAAAACAGTCCATACAGTTTAAGGTTCTGTCCATCTAGATTTTAGCTTACCCGAAAATAGATGCAGTTTTGAGTCATACAACAGAACTTTTTGACCTGACACGAAAATTTTACGTAAAATTCATTTATCATGAAAAACATTTGTTCTGTCCTTGTAAATTCATTCATTTTCATAGGCATCATTTCGAATTTCATCAAGTTCATTAAGTTGAAGCTTCCTATGTTCACCTGCTTGCTCTAAATCAAGATTCAAAGTTTTTATTGCCCATAACGCCCTATGTTCTAGTTCAACTGGCAAGTGACATGGTTTACCAAAAATCAACCGATAAGGGGACATAACTAAGTTTGTTTTAAAAGCAGTGCGGTAAGCCCAAAGAGCGTCGGTTAACTTTTGGGACCAATCTTTACGATTTCGATTCACAGTTTTCTCAAGGATTTGTTTAATCTGCCTATTCGATACTTCAACCTGTCCACAAGTTTGAGGATGATAAGGAGTGGATAACTTGTGGGTTATCGAATACTTTCTCATGAGGGCTTCAAAAGAACGATTACAGAAATGTGTCCCGTTGTCGCTGATTATTGTGCGAGGTGTGCCAAACCTAGAAAAGATGTTTTCTTTTAAGAAGTGCACAACAACCTTATTGTCGTTCGTTTTGCATGGAATAGCTTTGACCCATTTAGAAACATAGTCAACAGCCAAGAGAATGTAAATGTTCCCAAAAGAATTAGGGAAGGGTCCCATGAAGTCTATACCCCATACATCAAAAATTTCGACCTCTAGAATGGGGTTTAGGGGCATCATATTCCGTTTAGAAATTTTCCCTAAGAATTGACATCGATCACAAGTTTTACAAAATTCATACGCGTCTTTGAAAAGGTTGGGCCAATAGAAACCCGATTGGAGAACCTTTTCGGCGGTCTTTTTGGGACCGAAGTGACCACCGCATGCTTGGTCATGACAGAAAGAGAGGACACTGTGAATTTCAGTGTCAGGAACACATCTTCAAATGATTTGGTCGGGACAATACTTGAAAAGATAGGGTCGTCCCAATAAAAATGTTTCACTTGGGAAAAGAATTTGTGTTTATCCTGCTTAGACCAAAAATAAGGGATCTGCTTGGTGACTAAGTAGTTGACAATGTCAGCAAACCAAGGATCGGTGGATAGAGAAAACAGGTGTTCATCAGGGAAATTCTCGTTGATTGGAAGAGAAGAAGACGGGGCATTTGGAAGACGAGACAAGTGGTCCGCAATAACGTTGTCGGATCCTTTTTATCCTTAATGGTAAGGTCAAATTCTTGAAGTAGAAGGATCCAACGAATGAGACGAGCCTTAGCATCCTTTTTAGAGAAAAGGTACCTAAGTGCGGAATGATCGGTATAAACCGTGATGTGTGATCCAACTAGATAAGACCTGAATTTTTCTAGAGCGAAAACAACTGCCAAAAGTTATTTTTCATTGGTCGTATAATTAATTTGGGCATCGTTCAAATTCTTACTCGCATAGTAAATGACGTGAAGAATCTTATCGATACGTTGTCCTAAGACAGCGCCAACAGCGAAATTCGAGGCATCACACATGATTTCAAAAGGCAGCTTCCAATTAGGAGGGCAAATGATCGGGGCCGAGACAAGTTCATTTTTAAGACGCTCAAAAGATGAAATGCAATCAGAATTGAAGTCGAAAGGAACATCCTTACCAAGAAGATTGGTCAAAGGTCGAGTGATTTTGCTAAAATCTTTTATAAAGCGACGGTAAAAACCAGCATGACCTAAAAAGGTTCGGATGTCCTTAACTGATTTCTGAATGGGAAGATTTGAAATAACTTCGATTTTGGCTTTGTCTACTTCAATTCCTTTGTTAGAGATGACATGTCCCAAAACAATGCCATGGTTAACCATGAAGTGACACTTTTCCCAATTAAGCGTTAAGTGTTTCTCTTTACAGCGATTAAGAACAAGATTGAGATGATGTAAACACTCAGAGTAAGAATCACCAAATATGGAAAAAATCATCCATGAACACTTCCAAAAATCGCTCGATCATATCAGAAAAAATGCTAATCATGCACCACTGAAAGGTTGCAAGTGCATTACAGAGACCAAAAGGCATATGTCGGTACGCAAATGTACCAAACGGACAAGTGAAAGTGGTTTTCTCTTGGTCCTCAGGAGCGATAGGGATTTGATTATAGCCCGAGTACCCATCAAGGAAACAGTAGTACTCATGACCAGCTAGTCGTTCTAACATTTGATCGATAAATGGCAGAGGGAAATGATCCTTACGTGTTGCAGTGTTAAGTTTCCTATAGTAAATGCAAACACACAAACCGGTCTGGGTGCGGGTTTGGATAAGCTCGTTAGCTTCATTTTGGATCACGGTAATCCCTGATTTCTTAGGTACGACATGAATCGGACTAACCCATTGACTATCAGAAATTGGGTAGATTATTCCATTGTCAAGGCATTTAAGGATTTCAGCACGAACTACCTCTTTCATGATAGGGTTTAGTCGACGCTGGGGATCCCGAGTGGGTTTGGAATCATCTATAAGGTGGATTCGATGTTGGACAATCGAAGGACTAATCCCCTTAATATCAGCCATAGACCAACCAATTGCTTCCTTATTTTTCTTAAGGATGGGAAGGAGCAATTGTTCCTGCTCTAAAGTATGGTCAGAAGCGATAATGACAGGAAAAGTTTCATTGTCTCCTAAGTAAGCGTACTTAAAATGACTAGGCAGCACTTTGAGGTCAGATTTTAGGGGCGATTCAACCGAAGAAATTGGTTGAGGGATAGACTCATTTGTGAGAGGCTCGACAGGGATCGAATCAGAGACATTTTTGGGAGTATCTTGAAACAAAGTTTCGTAATCTGATTCAATTTCGTTATTCAGATGGTCGAGCTCAGATTCATTATCGTGGACAACATGGATTTCAGAAAACTGGTCCACATAAGAGTTAGGAGAGTTTTCAGTTCTGAAGATGTTTAGCTCGACAGTCATGTTACCAAAAGAAAGTTTCATAGACCCATTTCTACATTTGATGAGAGCATTAGAGGTTGCTTGGAAGGGTCGTCCTAGAATCAAAGGGATTTGGTTTGCAGGATTGCTAACCTGTTGAGTTTCTAAGACAATAAAATCAACTGGAAAGATGAATTCGCCAATTTTGATCAACACATCCTCGATTTCGCCCACAGGTTTCTTAATTGAACGGTCAGCAAGCTGAAGGGTAACCTTGGCGGGTTTCAATTCTCTAAGCCATAATTGGCGATAGACGGAATATGGAAACAAGTTAACACTAGCACCTAAGTCTAGCAGGCATCTATCGACTTTCTTGTCCCCAATAGTACATGATATTGTGGGGCAGCCAGGATCTTTGTATTTCATTGGCATTGATTGGGACAAGACTTCGCTTAGAGTTGCCGCTAGAAACACTTTCTTAGGTACATGTGTATGACGTTTTTGAGTGCACATATCTTTTAGAAATTTTGCGTATTGTGGAACTTGTTGTATAACATCTAAAAGAGGAATGTTCACTTGAACTTGCTTAAATATTTCAAGGATTTTTTCTAGCTGATCCGTCTTTTTCCTATGTCGGAGTCTATGAGGAAATGGAGCAGACAACTCTGTAGGTTGGGCTACTTGAGTTTGAGGATGGTCCTTGTCAGAAATTGGCTCAATGTTTTGATCTGATTTGGTCGAATTTTCGATAGGGTTTGGAAGATCGTCCGGTAAAGCATTTGGGTTGACCACATGGTTGTCAATCTTTTTGCCGGATCTAAGAGTCGTGACCGCATTCAAGTGACTAACGTTTGAATCTTGAATGATATGAATTTGGTTGGAGTTAGGATTTTGACGGTTGGGTTTTGGAATGGGTTGACTCGGGAAAGTGCCTCTTTCCCGTTCGCTTATAGAGGTGGCTAACTGACTCATTTGCATTTCAAGTTTAGCGATCGATTGACTCGTTTTTTGCTCGTGCGAAGTGAATAAATTTTGAAGATTGGTATTCGAGTGGAGATTTTGGGTCGTCGCTTTAGTCAATTCTTCGAGAGTTTTCTCAAGTGATGTCAATCGTTTATCATCTTGGGGAACAAAAGATTGTTGTGCTTGGTTTTGAAAAGGTGGCGCAGGATGTTGGAATTGAGTTTGTTGAAAGGGAGGTTTCGAAGGATTATTCGAAAATGATTGAAAAGGAGCTCGAACTGCATTCGAATTTGCATTATTTTGGGTCCAAGAGAAGTTAGGATGGTTTCTCCAACCTGGATTGTACGTTGGGGAGAATGGGTCATTCCTAGCTTTGTTAAATGCGTTGAGTTGTTCCAATGAATGTGGGCATTGATCAGCTATGTGGTTAGGATCATTACATTTGTAACATGAGGTCTGTGACGCTTGAGCTTGATTTATTTAAGTTGATGAAAGGACATCATTGAATTTGGATATCATCGCGTCTATTTTTGCTTCTAAGGCTACTGATGATCCTACCGAATGAGCGTTCGATCGGGAATAAATCGATTTCTCGTTAGATCTTTCCCATTGAGCTGATTTTTCGGCCAAATTTTCGAGAAATTGCCAAGCAGCATTGTGATCTTGGGCTAGGAAATTTCCTTGGCACATTGATTCGAGCATGGTTCGAGAGTTATTTTCAAGTCCATCGTATAAAATTTGACAAAGAGTCCATTTTTCGAAATTATGATGTGGACATTTGACTAGAAGCTCTTTAAATCTTTCAAAATATTTTGCAAAGGATTCACCCCCAAATTGACGAAAATTGACGATTTCATTTCAAATTTTAGATATTTTTTCCAGAGGGTAAAATTTCTTTAGAAAAATGTTTACAAATTCACCCCAAGTTCCAATCGTATTTGAAGGCAGGCTATACAACCATTTCTCAGCATAATCGGTAAGTGCAAATGGAATTAACCTAAGTTTGATTCCATCGTCACTTAATTGTTGAAATTTCATTGTTGCACAAACTTGTTCAAATTCGGTCAGGAAAATATAAGGATCATCACATTCTAGATTGCCGAACTTTGGAAGAGTATTTATGTGATTCTAATGAATTTCAAAGTAGTTACCCGTTGGGGCGGGCAATATGATACATGAAGGAATAGAAACCCGATCGGGGAATTATCTATCCATAAGAGATCGAGGGGGATTTTCTTCGGCCATGGTTAAAGAAATGTTTGTTCGAACTAAACGATTATCCGAAGGATCACGAGTCCAATGACGCATGCACTAGCGAGAAGAATAAGGGAAGATGAGGAAAAAAAAATTTGAGAAGCGAATTTTTTTTTGGTTTTTTTTTTAGAGAAAAAGAATTAGACACAAAAGTTTTTTTTTTAAAATGAGCCTAATGCAATTTACAATTTCTAGAATTATATAATGACAGTTTGATTTATTTCAACAAAAGATTTCTCAGCCAGTTAACGGACAGGAGTTATCGGTGCACCAGGAATCACCCTAGCAATGCAGCCGAAGGTTTATGTACCTTCAGAGGAACAACCGATATAATATTTACGAATCACCGTAATATTTATAAACAGTTATTACTCTGCCACAGTCTAGACACCGAGAAATAATCCGTTAGAACTATACCAAATTGTCAAAATATAATGAAGTCCTTAGAAAATAAAAACAAAACTAAGATGAATGCGGATTTTTTTTTTTTTTTTTTAGTCACAGAATGAACAGTCTCAGAAGAGTCAATTGCAGAGATAAATAAAAAAAAAACAGATTTTTTTTTTCTTTTACAAGCAAGCCGATGCCCTGCAGAAGTGTTTTACAAGCAATGTCTATATATTTTTTTATTTGCAGCAGCGGTCCCTGTAGAGATAGAAAATACTCACCTTGATCGGCAGTCCGTCCAGTGCAGTTGAGTCGCGCTAGCGCGTTCACACCCCACTTGGTGTGCAACCGCTCGAACCCTGAATTTTTTAAGACCTTTTTATAATTTCCACTGTACCTGCTTTTGAAAAATTTCACCCTTTTTTTTTAACTTGAGGCTTTGATTTGTTTTTTTTAAGAAGAAAAAATAACAAATAAACGAAAGAGGAAAGAAAGAAAACAAATTAAGTTCAAGGAAAAAAAAAATATAGGCTAACATACAAAACAGAACCGCATACAAAACAGAACCGCAATTCCAGAAATTCACTCAAAACAAATTCCACCAATCAGTGCCGACCACAGTTGATCCCAACAGAATGCAAGATCCGACGGCCCTAAATAAAAACGCAGTGATTAAACGAATCAGCAGACCACAGCAGAAGCATTTACAGTCTCTTAACCCTAACAAAAACAAACTCCTTTCCCGTTATTTGTTTTATTTGCTTCTGAAAATAAACAGCAACAAAATCAGAATTAAATTGGAAACCCAGGTTTCGATGTAATTGGAGAATTCGGGTCAGAATGTGTTTTCCCCTTTTTTTTTCAATATTCGAAATCGAATTGGGAATTTGAGCCTCGAGTTTGATTCGGCTGATTTGTACGTGGTTTGTGGTGATTTGTTGGGACAACAAGCAGGTTGGAAGGAAAGTTTGTTTGGTTGAAGATGGGAGTTGACTTGAGGATGGACGTGGTATGTTCGAATACTGTGATGGGGAGATGTGGTTGTCTGAGCGTGAAGGTGATGTTTTGTTGAGTGAGATGGTTGAGGAAGTGGTGGCTGCGGGGCTTCGATTTTCGGATCTGGGCGGTCAGTTGGATCTGTGTATTTTTTTGCTGATTGTTGTTTGGCGATGAAACACAGAAGTACTGCTTGGTGAATGAAGGTGGGATGTAGGGAGGTGGCTTAGTGAAGAGCGGTTCCGGATTTCACGTGGGTATGGTATTGCGTGTGGATGTAAATAACAGTTTCTGGTGTATTGATGAGGAGGGTATGCTGAGAAGTAGTATGATGCTGTTGGATTTGAGTTGAAGTGGGTGTTTTAGAAGGCTTATGGGATTAAAAATTTGGTGGACAAGACTGTGTAATTTGTGGGATTTGTTGGGATGTTTAGATCAGAAGAAAGGGAAAGAAATTAGAGAAAAGAGAATCACGGCAGACAAAAAATTTGCAAAGGATTTTTTTTTGTAAAAATTGTAAAAGGGAAAGAGATTGTATACAATTCGGAAAGAAATAAATGACAAAAAGGAAAGAAACTGATGGAAAGAAATTGAAACAAAATCTGGTAAGAATTTTTTTTCCTATTTGATAGATTACTGTATCAATCGATAATACCAAACCAAATCAATCAAGATTTTTTTTATTTCTACAAGAAATAAAACAAAAATATTTTTGTGTTTTTTTTATGGAAAAAAAATTAATAAAATAAAAATAAATATATAACCCGAAGAATTTACCAATAAAAATTATTTTGATCCCCGGCAACGGCGCCAAAATTTGTTTGCGAACAAATTATACAATTGTAAACAACTGTAAAATTCGTTCGTCTTTCCAAAACAACAAGGATCGTTGTAGAGGGTGTCGAGCTCTGGGACCAAATTATTTTATTAATAAATCCAATCAAGTTATCCGTAACTTTTGATTGGTTGAAAACAAAGAAAATAGCAGAAATTAAATTAAAAGAGTGTTTTAACAATAAGTGAAAGCAATTCGGGGATAATGACATAGATCAGATTCGTAATCATCAATAGCCAAAAGATTAACCAGATCTAATACATGTTTCTGTCACAAACATGAATCAACGATAATAGGTTTTTAGAAACAAATATGAAAATAACGACAAGCATAGCCTATGAAGGAGCTTAGCTCTACAACCATAGACTATTAGGACAGATTTACTAATTAATTTCTAAAAACCCTAAAATTAGATCTAGATCTGATAAACGTTAGATCGAACACGAATATATCCTGTGAAGGAGCATAGCTCTTAAACGACACAAAATATGAAGGTTCAGATCTAACCCTTAATTCAGATCCAGATCTACATGTATACAGTCCTCATCTTTTGGCTATGTGATTCATATTGAATCATACTATCAGCGTAATCACCCCTAATCAAAGGGGATTAGCTAGACATAGCTAAAGAAGAAGAGAAAAAGAAAATAAATAACATGAACGTAAATAAAATAAACAAAAAGTAAAAAGAAAGGGAGAGAATGGTTTTATTCCAAGAAGAGAATTACAGAATAAAACCTAATTGTGTTTTTTACAAGACTAAGATACAATGTATTTATAGCTGATATGACAAAGGCTAGCTAGCTAATTACATAATGTGGGACTAAAGAAATAACCCAAATAACACATAAGCCAGTGTGAACGCAACTTTAGAGTGAGTGGTCTAGCAAATAGGCTAGTGTGAACGCAACATGAGTAAGAGGCCTTCCAAATGAGCTAATGCGAATGCAGTTTGAGTCTTTATTGAGCCAAATCTTCTTAACTGAAATATAATTGCAACCGTTCTTCAAGCTTTAGACTCTTCAAGCTTTAGCGATTTTAAACTTCACTCTTTTTAAGCAAATTCTTCATGCTTTATCCATCAAATGCTCTAAATCTTGCTTCCTGTCAACAATCTGAAAATACAGCTATAAATACAAAGTATCAATTATTTTAAAGGGAAAATAAGATAAATAAGCGGATAAAATATACACATTTACGTGTATATCATTTGTTTAATTGATGTGTTGTGAAAATTAATTGTGTGATGTGGAACGAATAAATATTTTATAGTTAAAAATATAATTTTTAATGTGTATCTAAAATAAATACTCATAAACAAGTCGGACGATTTGTTTATGTACACACATTTGAATGATATTGATTGGGACGATAAATTTTACACATCATCCAACTGCACAAATAAATCTGTGTTTGTTGTTTTAAAACCCCACATGGGTAATGGGATGAAATTGGACATACACTAATCCCAATAATTAGTTGTATGTCGATAGATTGATTGACTGGCTGTTATAAGCGTCCCATATTTGCTTATGCCGTGTAGAATGCACTCTGGATGATGGGTTGTTGTTTTCATTGTTGTTATACACATTTGTTGTGTGAAAATCCATATAATCACATTATATGGTAATTGACTGTGTCTGATTCCAGTTCAGAAAGAATGAATATTTTAAAATAACGATTATTTTAAAATAACGAATATTTTAAAATATTATTCAGTAAAAGATTCAAAATTTGATTTTGATGTCCGATTTGGGATGGACACAAATATACTTTAATATATAAAGCCGTGTTGATTAGAATAACGCCATTTTGACGTGAACGATATTTATATCGATTTTATTCATTTTTATAATGAATATCGAAAAGGAATTGATTTCAAAATCTTATGTTTTGAAAGTATTATCATTTATATATCGATGATATGGAATATTCAATTTTGATTTGAAATTGAATATGAAGTTGAAATTGTTTTGAAGACGAATTTAAAACGATTTATAAAATACGCTTTTAAAAGGGAATCGATGAAGTATATATTATATATATTATCTCTACTAATAAAGGAAATGTTTTGAGGGTGGTGAAGCTTTTTAGGTCTTCCCAATCAACCCATTCAGCTCCTTCAAATCAATTACAAAAACAAAGAAAAAATAGGGCGTATGGGTCATTTCCCCTTTCCACGTTCTGACCACGACTAAATTTCAACACGCTCTGCATTTTATCCCCCATTTTCTTCAACGGTTCTCGGTTTTCACCATTTCTAATGCCGATATATTCTTCCCTAATAAACTACTGCTAAAACATCGTGTGACGAGCAGGAATTTCGTTCGGTCCGAACCAGTCGCTAAACCGACCCAGGCCGCTCGAAACGCCCTATCGTTGAGAACAGGACAAGACAGAACGCATACAGAAGAACATTTCATTGTATATAACAGCAATGTATCAGATTACAAGAATATACAGAGTATAAATGAATATTACACAGAAATATCAGAGATTTAAATTACATTTAAATACATCGCAGCGGAAAATAATACAATACACAACTAGAAGAAGATATACGGATACAAAGCTTTCCGGACACCGTTCCAGCTGTAAACCTGGACCCTGTGAATATAAATCTGCAAAACCCAAAACTACTAGTTGCCCGTGTCAAAATAAGGGCACCCAGAGTTTAGGTTAAAACAATAAACTCCAGGTCAGTCATGTGACTGGTGTGAGAACTAAAACAGTTATTAATCTTTATTTTTAAAGTTAGGTAAATCAAGGGACCACGCCGTATAACACGGAACGGGTTTCCTCCCAAGAATACCAGTGCATGAAACAAACAGCGCAATGCTAAATAAAGAAAAATGAAGCTGTTATAAGACCCAGGTCCCATCACACAATGCAACGCAACCGAGGATAGGGTTTTCCCTTATAACAGCCAAAGAATGCTTGATACGGTTAAAACAAATCGTTTGATACTATTGTAAGTGCATAGTGTATAAAACAACTTCAAATCATAAGTATCAATCATAGGCGGCATGGGTACCATATATCATGTCGCCATATATTGGTTTACAAATAAAACCGCAAATGTCACGTATTTGGAAATTGGATTTCCGTCTATGAACCGAGGCAAGGGATCGTCCTCTACCGATTCGTGACTCTCTAGCCCGAGCCACAGGCAAGCGCGCAGGCAAGCCTTTAGATCGTCAGGGCCGGTCCACCGATGTGGATTATTATGCCTGAACACTACGTTTCCCCACCCTATGGGGTGTAAGTCTGGCCCGTCAGCCGACCAGAATGCATCGGCCGAAACCGATATAACCGAGGCGCCTCGCAACAGCAACAACCACATAAGTCAAACTCGTCAGGGCGTGTAAAAACACTGACGCCACTTCTAGCTAGAAAGAAACGCAAGTCCTCCCTGAGGTCCGTCTCCCGTTTTTGGTTCATACCGGGTGTGAAACACGCGAGGTAAACGTTACACAAAGCTACGCCACAAAGGCCGTGCTTTGATCATCACCACAAGACTTTGCTTTTCAACAGAAGCCTCGATCAATTGCCACTTAGGCATGCCACACAGGCATTTCACTCCATGCGTTTGATATCCATCAATATATAACCCCTGAGCTCGTACGTCTCAGAGAAGGGCGTTAAGCAAGAGAATAAATTCTCCGCCGCCAAACAGATATCTATTTAATAGAAATCAAACGCACAGACTAAAATCCAATGTCAGACACACAGTCCATTTACAAGTCCGTTCTGGGTCTGAACGAAACCGGAGGCACCTAGTACCCCGCATATCCATCGATCTCCAAGTACGTCTAGACGATCAATAACTGTTTCCATCTTCTTGGGTGTACAGCCCAATCAAGATCATCAGTAATTACCCAAACGACGTGAAGACCTCCGGTCTTCGACCATCGTCTTCATCTTCGACTTATCGTCGTATCAGTTATTCAGAATGGGATAAACCCGGTCTTTCCGAATAACTCGCGTATATTTTAAATAAGTGTTACACAAACACAACATACGCCTCATTCCAATTCATCAGTCACTAACCGTAAATTAATCAAGAGAATAATTCCCCAAATATTAACCCCGAAGGCCGAAACCAACATCAGATCAATATCCAGAAAACCATTCTGCTTAGCTAACCGACAGTTAGTTCCTAAATTTCACATTCATAGGGAAAGGTTCCCATTATTTTTATCCAAGATAAATTCCTTGAATTTATTCTTTATTCTATTTTTGAATCTCAATTCAAACTAGTCGGGATTAGCGAACCTTACCGAAGTAATCATTTATTTTAATTTCCCCATCCCAACCTATTCATCCCATGAAGTAAAACTGGTAATACTTCATATCTAACACCACGGTGTTATCGGTAAATTCAATTACCATTTCACGTTCAAATCTAATTAAAGATTTAACTATCGCCTGGTGCAAAACTGGTGATACTCCATTTTCGATCATTTCAATCTAATTAAAGATTCATTAAAACTCCGCTTAGTTTTAATCTTCGACTGGGTTAAAGAATCGGTGTCATTTAAAACACGGTTCACGATAAACCCAAAATCACATTCCATTAATTATCGGGTTAAAGAACAAGTGTTATTTAAAACACTGTTCACGATAAACCCAAAATCACATTCCATTAATTAGCGGGTTAAAGAACAAGTGTTATTTAAAACACTGTTCACGATAAACCCAAAATCACATTCCATTAATTATCGGGTTAAAGAACAAGTGTTATTTAAAACACTGTTCACGATAAACCCGAAAATCATTCCATTAATTATCGGGTTAAAGAACAAGTGTTATTTAAAACACTGTTCACGATAAACCCAAAAATCAATACCAATTCAATTCCAATTAAATATTATTTAATTGGTACACTTCATTAAATCTAAATAAAAAGATTTAATCTTTTCTCAACTGGGTTCAAGAACAGTGTTAGTGAAGACACCATTCACGACAAACCCAAATCACATTCGATATTCAATACAAGGCTCTGAATAGAAAATATATCGGCCTATATTCAATATCAAATTCTACGATTAACAAATGTCGTATTGGAAATAACGATATCAATATATATCTTTCAAATTTCCATAACAACACCTATATAATCACGAATTCCAACATCGAAATATTCCGAAGACAATTTCGATTCAAATCCACTCCAATGCAATCATTGGATATTTTGGTTATTTTCAAAACCCTTTTTAAATTCAATTTATTTATTTAAAAATAAATAGAATTATATTTCTAGTTCAAAACTAGTTCATTTCGATAAAAATCTATTTTTATCTTTTCAAATATGGAGTTTTTCTTCCCAATTCTTTCTAAATCATTTCTTATGATTTTACACAAATTATTACTATTTTTAATAATTTTATCAAGGCCCGTACAGTCGATTTCCACCAATGGCCATCGAACTGCCCTTACAGCGACCTTTTTCAAATTTGATTTGGACATAATCCCAAATCCAACCGTTAGATTTCTAATTTCACATATTCATTAGAAAGCTCTTTTCGATACGAACCCAACGGTTCCGGTTTTAGGAGGATCCGACGGTCGGATCTCCCGTAATGTCCGTTTGAAATAAATGGTCGAAATTCACGAACTGTCGCGGCGCGGCGCGTTCTATTCAGGCCATTATATTACATATATAATATATATATATAATATATATTTCGTCGATTTCTATTTAAAACGAATTATATAAATAGTTTTAAAATCGTTTCAAAAGCTATTTCAACTTTCTTTTCAATTCAAATCAAAATTGAATTCTTCTCTATAAATTCGTTTTAAAATTCATTTCTATTCAATTCAAATTTCAATTCAGTTTGAATTCATTTCAATTCACTTTCGATTCAATTTGAATTCGTTTTCAATTCAATTCATTTCGAAATCGTTTTATATTCAATTCATTTCGAAATCGTTTTCAATTCAATTCATTTCGAAATCGTTTTCAATTCAATTCATTTCGAAATCGTTTTCAATTCAATTCATTTCGAAATCGTTATATATTCAATTCATTTCGAAATCGTTATATATTCAATTCATTTCGAAATCGTTATATATTCAATTCATTTCGAAATCGTTTAAAATTCATTTCATTTCGAAATCGTTTAAAATCGATATAAATATCGTTCACGTCAAAATGGCGTCAATCTAATCAACACGGCTTCATGAATTTCTATTTTTAAATATTCTATTTCAAATATTTCTTTTTTTCAAACTAGTTGTTATTATCAAAATATTTCGTTCAACACATGACCAATCTCAATGAATGAGTACTGTCAACACATGAATGTTTATTTTATAATATAAAGATGTAAATTTTATTTCTAAAATATTTCGTTCAACACATGACCAATCTCAATGAATGAGTACTGTCAACACATGAACTTTTATTTTATAATATTCTTTATTTTCTAAACTGGAATGAGGCCCAATCAATTACCATATAAAGTTAATTATATGGATTTTCATACAACTCATGTATATAATAGCATTGAAAAATAATCAACCATCAACCAAAGTGCACTACACTGTATAAGCATCAAATATAGATATCTAACGCTTAAAACAGCCTGTCAATCAACCGATCGACATATTTAATCAATCAGGATGAGTGAACTTCAAATTTCATCCTAACACCCGTGTGGGGTTTCAAACAATCAAACACATATTTTATTTGTGCTATTGGGCGATGTGTAAAAGTTATCGTCCCAATCAATGTCGTTCAAATAGGTCTACATAAACAAACCATCCGGTTTGTAAATGAATATTTTACTTATTCACATTCACGTTAAAAATTATATTTTTAACGATAAAACATTTTATTTCAACATATGAATTTCTATTCAATTCATTTATTCGATAAAATGATATTTTTATTTTTCTAACATATTTTAGAAAATTTTGGCGGCATAACGGCACGATACTAGGAACGAGACGAGGCCTAGCCTTATCCCCGGTATAGTGAAGGCCCACGCCATTCACACATCAATCAAGTCAATTTCATCTCACCAAACAATTCAAATCAAACAAATAATCCAACTAATCTATGCAACCAAACAAACAAGTCCATGGTCTGTGGACGATTGTGTCGGGTGCTACTAAGCACCGTCTGCATCCTAGTATATATATAAAACTAGAAAAGAAATTGAAAGGTGAGAAATTCTCACTTATAGCTATCCTAGCTCCACGGCACTTCATTTTTTGCAGAAGTCTTCGTCGTTTCGACTTTTTGTCACCTTTGTTGTCCACTTTCACTACATATGTAAAAATCGAGTTTTTACTTCGCTATTCAATATATAAAAATCGAATTTTTAGTTCGCTATTCAATATATAAAAATCGAATTTTTAGTTCGCTATTCAATATATAAAAATCGAATTTTTAGTTCGCTATTCAATATATAAAAATCGAATTTTTAGTTCGCTATTCAATATATAAAAATCGAATTTTTACGCTACTATGTTGTATAGATAAAAATTATATTTTTATCACGCTATTTTCCATATAAAGATTTCGCCTTTATAAAAACATGGACTTCGCTTTTTCAAATTTAAAGATTTCATCTTTATAAAAATCTCATTTTTATTTTTCTACACCTATAAAGATGACATTTTTAATATCCCGATCATGTAAAAATTATATTTTTAACTCTTTACATAAACAAAAATCATATTTTGACATCACCTATATAGTAAAGACTATATTTTTAATACTTTAAAAATATAAAACTCATATTTTTAATACTTTAAAAATATAAAAATCATATTTTTATGGTGATGTTCATATAATAAAAATGAAATCCTTACCTTTATAAATAATCCAACCTTTAACGTTATAAAAAATCAAATCTTTTATGTAATTCAAAATCCAAGCTTTCATTATAATAAAAATCAAAACTTCACTTCTTTAGTCTTCTAAAAATCAGATCTTGACTATATTAAAATCATACCTTTGATTTGTATGTTATATATATAAAACATATATTTACTTCGATTTATTCTATACAAAAATAGCATTTTAAAACCCGGTATTACATATATTGAAACTGAAAATATAAAATAAATGAAAACACTCACTGTTTGGAAGGGAAGGAGGGTTTTCAGTTGAGGGGGGGGGGCACTGGTCGGCCTGAGGTGGCGCTGGAGGAGGCGTGGGCTGACGTTCGTCGGGGTTGGGCTCCTAGGCAGGGGATGGTGGCGGAAGGAGGTGCTGTCGAGGTCGAAGGCTCCTCTGGGCTAGGGTTGCGGTGGTCTTCGTTGATGGATCGAATGGAGGAGGCTGGAGAGGGGACAGGGGTTTCGACTGAGTGGCGGGCGACTGGGGGAGGAGGCCGACCTCCGGCGGTGGCGAGCGCAGGCGGCGTCGCGGTGGACGGGTAGGGGCGACGAGGTTTATCGAGCGTTTATTTCTTTTTTTTTTCCTCTGATTGAATTAAAGAATAAACGGGGGGTGGGGTTATTATAAAGAAGGATATATATTAATTTATATTTTTAATTTAATTTTATCTTCAAAAAGTTACTTTAGGAATTCGAACTCCTTTTTGAGCCCACCGACTGTCGTCCCTAGGGTAATACCCCCATTCCGAACACAATGGGATATGTATCGCAAGCTGATTCGATCGTTTCAATTAGTTTCCATTGAATTTACATTTAAATCACTATATTGAATTTTAAACGTACATTTCAAATTACCGGGGTAACATACTCACTCTAAAAATTCTCGAAAAATATTTTCTAGCTTCGTATTGACGATACGGTCCTAACAAAACTAATTTCATCGAATTCTGAGACCGTTTGAAAAATGGCCAATTTCCAGTCGATTAAAATCAACTGAAACTGGTCAAACGCGTTTTCCTTTGCCACGCTCACATATTGATTCTGAAAATTACAAAATTTGAAACCTAGCAATAATATGACACTGCGGATCCAACAAAACTGATTTCGTCGAAATCCGAGGTCATTTGCAAAATGTCCATTTTTAAGGGCCTGAATTCCATAGCGACTATTCAGAATTTTCAACTGGACATATCTTTTGATTCCCGCTACGAAATTTTGATCTTTCGGATTCGTTTGAAAGATATTATCAATTAGATCATATCATTTTTGGTTTCACTAAAATCCGGATTGTTTTGCACCCGGTACATTCAATTGAAGTTTGAAATCGAATTATCGAACTACCGCGCCATTTTCAATTCCATTTATAATTATATATAATTATTTATATTCTAACGACGGCGTATATAAATATATACGTTCGAATTATATTCAAAATAAATTCCTCGTCGATATTATTTAAAATAATTCATTTTAAATATTCAAAATTCGCTAAAATTGCCAAAATAAAAATTTTAAACTGGCCCAGATTTTCGGGTTGTTACAATCTCCCCCACTTAAAACTTTTCGTCCCCGAAAAGGAACAAAGTCGAAAGTGGTTTGATTAATCAATCCTACGCTCGATCTAACTTCCATTCTCCAACTCTTCAGTTTCTGAGAATTTTCTAAAATTTCAAAAATTTGGCTAACACCCTAAATTTTTGAAAAATTTCGCCATAACCTCCCCTGCAATGGGAGCATCGGGGAATTTCAAATAGCTTCCCCGGTCCTTCAGATCTCAAAAAGAAAAGGAAAAAGCCAAGCGGCTAGCCAATAGGCTCACAAAATCATCATCACCCAAACAAAACAGGAAATTATGTAGTAAACATGTACCTATTTGTCGGGCAAACAAATTTTATTCTCTGCTCTAGCCTCCTTGCTATGACCTGTTCAAAAGATATACATGTATGCATGCAAATGCTACCAATTTTAATACAATTCAAAATTTGATTCAATTAGGCATAATGGTTCAAAATTAGCAAACAAATAAACAAACAACACAAACATCAATCAATTAGCGAATTAGAGTTTCAAATTCATAATTTTGATACATATACAAAAATCGTGTTTTTGATGCCAAATCACAACCATAGGCCCTATCTAATTTTTTTGGTTCTCACACCAGTCAATAGGAAATATATAGATATCACATCTTCAAAACACGAACATAAATTCTGATGATGATCGATCAATCATCAGAACCATCTCCGGGTGTCTAGAATGTGATTCTATATCTATCCAGCATATTAAAATTTCAAATATACGTTTGCAAGGCGTATATGCAAAATCTTTATATACTGGACTGTCCAAATCAATATATACTAAATAATCAAATACGAATAATTGATTTTAAATTTTCAAAACAAAATTTGTTTTCATTTGAAAAACATACTCTTCACACTCGTTCTAGGATACTACTGATCCCATCTCTAACGAGTCATTCCCGTTGGATATTACTGATCCAGTATCTGATGAATTCTTTCGTATGGTTCTAATGTGTCTTGTTCTCTGAGCTTTGTAAACCAAAGCTCTGATACCAACTGTGACGAGCAGGAATTTCGCTCGGTCCGAACCAGTCGCTAAACCGACCCAGGCCGCTCGAAACGCTTTATCGTTGAGAACAGGACAAGACAGAACGCATACAGAAGAACATTTCATTGTATATAACAGCAATGCATCAGATTACAAGAATATACAGAGTATAAATGAATATTACAAAGAAATATCAGAGATTTAAATTACATTTAAATACATCGCAGCGGAAAAATAATACAATACACAACTAGAAGAAGATATACGGATACAAAGCTTTCCGGATATCATTCCAGCTGTAAACCAGGATCCTGTGAATATAAATCTGCAAAACCCAAAACTACTAGCTGCCCATGTCGAAAATAAGGGCACCCAGAGTTTAGGTTAAAACAATAAACTCCAGGTCAGTCATGTGACTGGTGTGAGAACTAAAACAGTTATTAATCTTTATTTTTAAAGTTAGGTAAATCAAGGGACCACGCCGTATAACACGGAACGGGTTTCCTCCCAAGAATACCAGTGCATGAAACAAACAGCGCAATGCTAAATAAAGAAAAATGAAGCTGTTATAAGACCCAGGTCCCATCACACAATGCAACGCAACCGAGGATAGGGTTTTCCCTTATAACAGCCAAAGAATGCTTGATACGGTTAAAACAAATCGTTTGATACTATTGTAAGTGCATAGTGTATAAAACAACTTCAAATCATAAGTATCAATCATAGGCGGCATGGGTACCATATATCATGTCGCCATATATTGGTTTACAAATAAAACCGCAAATGTCACGTATTTGGAAATTGGATTTCCATCTATGAACCGAGGCAAGGGATCGTCCTCTACCGATTCGTGACTCTCTAGCCCGAGCCACAGGCAAGCGCGCAGGCAAGCCTTTAGATCGTCAGGGCCGGTCCACCGATGTGGATTATTATGCCTGAACACTACGTTTCCCCACCCTATGGGGTGTAAGTCTGGCCCGTCAGCCGACCAGAATGCATCGGCCGAAACCGATATAACCGAGGCGCCTCGCAACAGCAACAACCACATAAGTCAAACTCGTCAGGGCGTGTAAAAACACTGACGCCACTTCTAGCTAGAAAGAAACGCAAGTCCTCCCTGAGGTCCGTCTCCCGTTTTTGGTTCATACCGGGTGTGAAACACGCGAGGTAAACGTTACACAAAGCTACGCCACAAAGGCCGTGCTTTGATCATCACCACAAGACTTTGCTTTTCAACAGAAGCCTCGATCAATTGCCACTTAGGCATGCCACACAGGCATTTCACTCCATGCGTTTGATATCCATCAATATATAACCCCTGAGCTCGTACGTCTCAGAGAAGGGCGTTAAGCAAGAGAATAAATTCTCCGCCGCCAAACAGATATCTATTTAATAGAAATCAAACGCACAGACTAAAATCCAATGTCAGACACACAGTCCATTTACAAGTCCGTTCTGGGTCTGAACGAAACCGGAGGCACCTAGTACCCCGCATATCCATCGATCTCCAAGTACGTCTAGACGATCAATAACTGTTTCCATCTTCTTGGGTGTACAGCCCAATCAAGATCATCAGTAATTACCCAAACGACGTGAAGACCTCCGGTCTTCGACCATCGTCTTCATCTTCGACTTATCGTCGTATCAGTTATTCAGAATGGGATAAACCCGGTCTTTCCGAATAACTCGCGTATATTTTAAATAAGTGTTACACAAACACAACATACGCCTCATTCCAATTCATCAGTCACTAACCGTAAATTAATCAAGAGAATAATTCCCCAAATATTAACCCCGAAGGCCGAAACCAACATCAGATCAATATCCAGAAAACCATTCTGCTTAGCTAACCGACAGTTAGTTCCTAAATTTCACATTCATAGGGAAAGGTTCCCATTAATTTTATCCAAGATAAATTCCTTGAATTTATTCTTTATTCTATTTTTGAATCTCAATTCAAACTAGTCGGGATTAGCGAACCTTACCGAAGTAATCATTTATTTTAATTTCCCCATCCCAACCTATTCATCCCATGAAGTAAAACTGGTAATACTTCATATCTAACACCACGGTGTTATCGGTAAATTCAATTACCATTTCACGTTCAAATCTAATTAAAGATTTAACTATCGCCTGGAGCAAAACTGGTGATACTCCATTTTCGATCATTTCAATCTAATTAAAGATTCATTAAAACTCCGCTTAGTTTTAATCTTCGACTGGGTTAAAGAATCGGTGTCATTTAAAACACGGTTCACGATAAACCCAAAATCACATTCCATTAATTATCGGGTTAAAGAACAAGTGTTATTTAAAACACTGTTCACGATAAACCCAAAATCACATTCCATTAATTATCGGGTTAAAGGACAAGTGTTATTTAAAACACTGTTCACGATAAACCCAAAATCACATTCCATTAATTATCGGGTTAAAGAACAAGTGTTATTTAAAACACTGTTCACGATAAACCCGAAAATCATTCCATTAATTATCGGGTTAAAGAACAAGTGTTATTTAAAACACTGTTCACGATAAACCCAAAAATCAATACCAATTCAATTCCAATTAAATATTATTTAATTGGTACACTTCATTAAATCTAAATAAAAAGATTTAATCTTTTCTCAACTGGGTTCAAGAACAGTGTTAGTGAAGACACCATTCACGACAAACCCAAATCACATTCGATATTCAATACAAGGCTCTGAATAGAAAATATATCGGCCTATATTCAATATCAAATTCTACGATTAACAAATGTCGTATTGGAAATAACGATATCAATATATATCTTTCAAATTTCCATAACAACACCTATATAATCACGAATTCCAACATCGAAATATTCCGAAGACAATTTCGATTCAAATCCACTCCAATGCAATCATTGGATATTTTGGTTATTTTCAAAACCCTTTTTAAATTCAATTTATTTATTTAAAAATAAATAGAATTATATTTCTAGTTCAAAACTAGTTCATTTCGATAAAAATCTATTTTTATCTTTTCAAATATGGAGTTTTTCATCCCAATTCTTTCTAAATCATTTCTTATGATTTTACACAAATTATTACTATTTTTAATAATTTTATCAAGGCCCGTACAGTCGATTTCCACCAATGGCCATCGAACTGCACTTATAGCGACCTTTTTCAAATTTGATTTGGACATAATCCCAAATCCAACCGTTAGATTTCTAATTTCACATATTCATTAGAAAGCTCTTTTTGATACGAACCCAACGGTTCCGGTTTTAGGAGGATCCGACGGTCGGATCTCCCGTAATGTCCGTTTGAAATAAATGGTCGAAATTCACGAACTGTCGCGGCGCGGCGCGTTCTATTCAGGCCATTATATTATATATATAATATATATAATATATATTTCATCGATTTCTATTTAAAACGAATTATATAAATAGTTTTAAAATTGTTTCAAAAGCTATTTCAACTTTCTTTTCAATTCAAATCAAAATTGAATTCTTCTCTATAAATTCGTTTTAAAATTCATTTCTATTCAATTCAAATTTCAGTTCAGTTTGAATTCATTTCAATTCACTTTCGATTCAATTTGAATTCGTTTTCAATTCAATTCATTTCGAAATCGTTTTATATTCAATTCATTTCGAAATCGTTTTCAATTCAATTCATTTCGAAATCGTTTTCAATTCAATTCATTTCGAAATCGTTTTCAATTCAATTCATTTCGAAATCGTTATATATTCAATTCATTTCGAAATCGTTATATATTCAATTCATTTCGAAATCGTTATATATTCAATTCATTTCGAAATCGTTTAAAATTCATTTCATTTCGAAATCGTTTAAAATCGATATAAATATCGTTCACGTCAAAATGGCGTCAATCTAATCAACACGGCTTCATGAATTTCTATTTTTAAATATTCTATTTCAAATATTTCTTTTTTTCAAACTAGTTGTTATTATCAAAATATTTCGTTCAACACATGACCAATCTCAATGAATGAGTACTGTCAACACATGAATGTTTATTTTATAATATAAAGATGTAAATTTTATTTCTAAAATATTTCGTTCAACACATGACCAATCTCAATGAATGAGTACTGTCAACACATGAACTTTTATTTTATAATATTCTTTATTTTCTAAACTGGAATGAGGCCCAATCAATTACCATATAAAGTTAATTATATTGATTTTCATACAACTCATGTATATAATAGCATTGAAAAATAATCAACCATCAACCAAAGTGCACTACACTGTATAAGCATCAAATATAGATATCTAACGCTTAAAACAGCCTGTCAATCAACCGATCGACATATTTAATCAATCAGGATGAGTGAACTTCAAATTTCATCCTAACACCCGTGTGGGGTTTCAAACAATCAAACACATATTTTATTTGTGCTACTGGGCGATGTGTAAAAGTTATCGTCCCAATCAATGTCATTCAAATAGGTGTACATATACAAACCATCTGGTTTGTAAATGAATATTTTACTTATTCACATTCACGTTAAAAATTATATTTTTAACGATAAAACATTTTATTTCAACATATGAATTTCTATTCAATTCATTTATTCGATAAAATGATATTTTTATTTTTCTAACATATTTTAGAAAATTTCGGCGGCATAACGGCACGATACTAGGAACGGGACGAGGCCTAGCCTTATCCCCGGTCAAGTGAAGGCCCACGCCATTCACACATCAATCAAGTCAATTTCATCTCACCAAACAATTCAATTCAAACAAATAATCCAACTAATCTATGCAACCAAACAAACAAGTCCATGGTCTGTGGACGATTGTGTCGGGTGCTACTAAGCACCGTCTGCATCCTAGTAGATATATAAAACTAGAAAAGAAATTGAAAGGTGAGAAATTCTCACTTATAGCTATCCTAGCTCCACGGCACTTCATTTTTTGCGGAAGTCTTCGTCGTTTCGCCTTTTTGTCACCTTCGTTGTCCGCTTTCACTACATATGTAAAAATCGAGTTTTTACTTCGCTATTCAATATATAAAAATCGAATTTTTAGTTCGCTATTCAATATATAAAAATCGAATTTTTAGTTCGCTATTCAATATATAAAAATCGAATTTTTAGTTCGCTATTCAATATATAAAAATCGAATTTTTACGCTACTATGTTGTATAGATAAAAATTATATTTTTATCACGCTATTTTCCATATAAAGATTTCGCCTTTATAAAAACATGGACTTCGCCTTTTCAAATTTAAAAATTTCATCTTTATAAAAATCTCATTTTTATTTTTCTACACCTATAAAGATGACATTTTTAATATCCCGATCATGTAAAAATTATATTTTTAACTCTTTACATAAACAAAAATCATATTTTGACATCACCTATATAGTAAAGACTATATTTTTAATACTTTAAAAATATAAAAATCATATTTTTAATACTTTAAAAATATAAAAATCATATTTTTATGGTGATGTTCATATAATAAAAATGAAATCCTTACCTTTATAAAAAATCCAACCTTTAACGTTATAAAAAATCAAATCTTTTATGTAATTCAAAATCCTAGCTTTCATTATAATAAAAATCAAAACTTCACTTCTTTAGTCTTCTAAAAATCAGATCTTGACTATATTAAAATCATACCTTTGATTTGTATGTTATATATATAAAACATATATTTACTTCGATTTATTCTATACAAAAATAGCATTTTAAAACCCGGTATTACATATATTGAAACTGAAAATATAAAATAAATGTAAATAAATGAAAACACTCACTGTTTGGAAGGGAAGGAGGGTTTTCAGTTGAGGGGGGGCCACTGGTCGGCCTGAGGTGGCGCTGGAGGAGGCGTGGGCTGACGTTCGTCGGGGTTGGGCTCCTAGGCAGGGGATGGTGGCGGAAGGAGGTGCTGTCGAGGTCGAAGGCTCCTCTGGGCTAGGGTTGCGGTGGTCTTCGTTGATGGATCGAATAGAGGAGGCTGGAGAGGGGACAGGGGTTTCGACTGAGTGGCGGGCGACTGGGGGAGGAGGCCGACCTCCGGCGGTGGCGAGCACAGGCGGCGGCGCGGTGGACGGGTAGGGGCGACGAGGTTTATCGAGCGTTTATTTCTTTTTTTTCCTTTGATTGAATTGAAGAATAAACGGGGGGGGGGGGGGTTATTGTAAAGAAGGATATATATTAATTTATATTTTTAATTTAATTTTATCTTCAAAAAGTTACTTTAGGAATTCGAACTCCTTTTTGAGCCCACCGACTGTCGTCCCTAGGGTAATACCCCAATTCCGAACACAATGGGATATGTATCGCAAGCTGATTCGATCGTTTCAATTAGTTTCCGTTGAATTTACATTTAAATCACTATATTGAATTTTAAACGTACATTTCAAATTACCGGGGTCACATACTAACTCTAAAAATTCTCGAAAAATATTTTCTAGCTTTGTATTGACGATACGGTCCTAACAAAACTAATTTCATCGAATTCTAAGACCGTTTGAAAAATGGCCAATTTCCAGTCGATTAAAATCAACTGAAACTGGTCAAACGCGTTTTCCTTTGCCACGCTCACATATTGATTCTGAAAATTACGAAATTTGAAACCTAGCAATAATATGAAACTGCGGATCCAACAAAACCGATTTCGTCGAAATCCGAGGTCATTTGCAAAATGTCCATTTTTAAGGGCCTGAATTCCATAGCGACTATTCAGAATTTTCAACTGGACATATCTTTTGATTCCCGCTACGAAATTTTGATCTTTCGGATTCGTTGGAAAGATATTATCAATTAGATCATATCATTTTTGGTTTCACTAAAATCCGGATTGTTTTGCACCCGGTACATTCAATTGAAGTTTGAAATCGAATTATCGAACTACCGCGCCATTTTCAATACCATTTATAATTATATATAATTATTTATATTCTAACGACGGCGTATATAAATATATACGTTCGAATTATATTCAAAATAAATTCCTCGTCGATATTATTTAAAATAATTCATTTTAAATATTCAAAATTCGCTAAAATTGCCAAAATAAAAATTTTAAACTGGCCCAGATTTTCGGGTTGTTACACATCGCGTCAACAATGGAAGAAAGGCACGCAGGCTCTAGATCTGAGATGAATCGACCAAATCGACAAATCCGACACCAGTCACGCAATCAGATCTGCATCAAAATTGCGACTATTTCTGCTTCCACCATGTCAAGTATACAATTCCTGACTTCGGATCTCTTCAGTTCAAACAATCCTCATGTTATCATATACTACTCATTTTCTTAGAACCTATCGTTAATGCTTTTGAGTCATCTTCTAACAGGAAGCATCATTTTAATGTATTATTTTGTTTATTAAATCGTTTCGATTATAAGTTTTTAATTTTAAGTCGTTACAGTTAGTTATATCGCTTGACTTAACAAGACTGGAAATAATTTTCCATCGATATTGGTAATTAAGCTGTATTAGTCTGTTCTTTTGTATGTTAAAGATTGGTTGAGTTTGTTCTCAATGGTTGACAACGTTCAATACGTCCTTCTCATATATTTCTTCTCTTTTTATATGGTTCAATATTATTGCATCGAGGTTTCTGATGAGTTTGTTATTTTTGCCGAAAACATTCAAGGGCCAATTGCAACAGTTGATGGCAGATGAATTTTATAGTTTGTAGGATCATCTCAATATGCTTTTCTGTTTTTTGTCTATGATAAATTAGAATTCTTTCCATTAAATTCGGAATGGACAATCAATGAAACTCATTGGATTATATTATTATACTGCTTCTCAGTAAAAACATAAATTCTACTGTGTTCTTCATATGTATTCCAAAGAATGGACTATGCTTTCATATGTAATACTTGCATAATCGCGTAAACTTTTCAGAAAATCCTTTTTAGAGGATGAACTAGATTCCCATTATATTCAAAATATTTGCAAGCGTTATATTCGGAAGTAAATAACTGATGCTTAAAATGGTTCGTCTTCAACTACAATTATTATGGTGTACTATTATTATTGCTTGCCCAAAAATGAATCTAATATATATTTTGATTTGTATCAGTACAATGGAAATTCAACTTCCGTGTTTCCTTTTTCCCACAATAAGACTTCGAAACATACACACAGTGGGAATTTTCTCTGCCTCTCTGCCTTCCATTAATCTGCATAAATCTGTTGTATAGAGTTGGTTGTGAAATAAGATGATTTCATTGAATATCTTATCCATATTCTCTGCTTAGATCTATAGTTACGAGTATGTGGCAATCTTTGATACATAATCTATTTTTGGCTTAGGATTACATGCTTGCATTAAATATAATAACGCATGAAATTTACAAACAGTTTGCTAGAGCCACGGGCAGCTACTTCACTACCCATACAAACAACCGAAGGTACAGATCTGTTAATTATAATTTATTTGATTTGATTGAAGTATAATATATGCATGTCATAAAACTTTGGGTTTATTCCTCTTTTGTTTTAGGTGTTTGGCCCATTTTCATAACATATAGGATGAGAGTAGCTGCTTCTGTATGAGTTGTAGAGGTTGTTACAATTACTTGATTGTCGAAAATTTTAGAATCGAAAGGCATTTACTGATTGTTGAGGTACTATATCTACATTTCATTTTGGTTAAGGCAACTCCAACTAATAATTTATGCTCAGTCATAAAACATCAAGTATTTTAGATACGTTTTTATGACTTAAAAGAGTAAAAACACATTGGTTTGACGAAAGGCTGACATCGACTCTTAGTTTTATTGAAATAAAATTAAAATTGGGAAACGTGAGTTTACTAAAGAAAGGAAAAGGCACACTATCATGATTTTTAAATGTTGCTTACGAAAGTATATAAATCTACCCTATAATGATGATACCATAACTATGTAGTTTGTTTCATGGTACAATTCATGGGGTCTAAAGTATAATTTTGTCGCATATGTTCAAAGTATCGTTTAGAGTCTTTGGACTACAGACCTGAAATATTTTTTATTCCCAGTTTAATCCCAAAATTTATGTTTAGACCTAAGTTTATGTTTTTATTGAGCTATTCATTGACGCAAATAACAAAGAATTGAAGTCAGTTAGTCTTTTTTTTAGTTTAATTTATTATTTTCAAAGTATACATTAGACTGCAGACCTGAAATATTTTATATTCCGAGGCTATGCCAAAAAAAATTATGTTTAGACTTAAGTTTATATTTTTGTTGAGCTATTTATTGATGCATATAACAAAGAACTGACCCCGGTTAGTCTTTATTTTCAGTTTAACTAGAAGATATCTCTGAATGGCTAAAAGAAACGTACGTTCCATAATTTTTACATGACCCCAGGTATTAAACATGATGTTAGACGACAGTTTACACAGGAAGAACAATCTACTTGCTAAAATGTAGAGACGTTATTTTACTGTTATTCTGTTTGACCCATGTTGTTCGCTCACATCATTGTAGACATAGCGAATAAGGCATTTTCTCTATTTCATGATTGTCGTCGACATACTTCCCTAATGTCCAACTACTTAAAACCATGTTTCTGTTTTTTTAATTGCTAGCTATGGATTTCTTTCCACCATAATAGTAACATATTCCCATTCAGTAGTATATAATCCATTCTGCTTATAATGACTGTCATGCTTGATTCCATTTTAAGACTGCTGGATCCAAATTTTATTATGCAGTAATGTTGTTGCCGATGACCCCTGTAATGTTGGATTATGGTTTGGATAATTTTTACATTCGGAAGGACATGTGAATATGATTGGACCATTTTTTTTTATCTTAACGACGTACATTTTTTTTATATCAAGCACATCTAACATGTTTTTTCTATACCGGCCGTTTGCTATGTCTGATTTTATTTACCACTCTCCTTGACTACAGAAAGCTATTTAAAGGCCCAACCTCCATATTGTAACACCCCACATCTGTTAGTGTCACTCACAAAGGGAATGCACTAAGTTCTATGGAGTATTTTTGGGTAAAAGATGCAGATAAATTACAAGACAGACAGAAATTAAGCAGCGGAAAATAAAACTTTGCTTTATTGATAAAATAGTTTGTACAATGATTTCTTTACAATATCAGAGTATCTTCTGTCTTACAAAATAAAGAAGCATAAAACAACATTTATATTCCCCAATTTTAGCAAGAGCCAGCCATAGCATCTGAAAAGAGGATCCAAGCAAAACTTCGACAAATCTTCAAGCTGGGAAAGAATGACAGTCCAACTTAACCTGAGCTATACTATTCCCTCCTTTACTACCTGGGAGGGGGGGGAACGGAAAAAAAGAAGACGAAAGAAAAACAGAGTCAGACATAAAGCTTGAGTAAGTTCAGTGTTTTCTAACATGTGAACATGGAAAAACAAAACGACATGAATTAACTGAATACAAGGCTACACCATGACGATAGGATCAGCAAGAATAGACAAGATAATTACAAGATATGCTAAGCTAAGATAAACCGGATATGCCATAATATATTCGCCGCTTCGCTATTTCCTTGTTATACTGGTTTCTATATCTCCGCACCACCTAACTAATGTCCCAACGAGTAACGATAACTTGATCCTAATCCCTGTATTTTCCATCGCCTTCAGGCATACATTTATTATTTGTTACCTAGATTTAATCTAGGGTTTTCTACCAAGTTCCTTCTAGATTTAACTAGAGTTTACGTTATCCGCTAAACTCTTCTCGGATTCAGGGTTTATGCCACCTAGTCCAACTAGTGCCACCTGACGAACGATGACCCCAAGTCTTGGACACACTACCTAGAGTGGTATATGTTCCTATACTTCCCCACGCATGTATCGCGAATCGTTATCGCTTGTCTAGATGCACATGTCCTGTAATGTGCGGCCCGAGTCCTGTGGCATGGCAAATCAAGAAATACAGAAATCGGTCGGGAGCTTTCAGATATCTGCCGATGCAGATGCCAAGGTCTGTTTTTGTTCCAGTGGCTATGGTCCCACTTGACCCCTCCCTCAACTAATGAAAGGCACGCCTTGAAAAATGAGAACTATACCCAGGCCCCCGGTGCCCCACTATCCTATGGCCATCCTCACCCATAACTAGATAGCAAGTATATGGTCTTTTGGAGTTCTCCGCCTTTCCGCTTCACGTATCTCGATTGACTCAAGATGGATGGTAGATGACGAGTTGCTATCACAGGGCTACTGTTTCCTCGCCGAATCACGCCGGTCCGTCCTAATCTTTAGGTTGCCATATATTGCAACTAAGGCAAACCCCTGGTTCTTCTAATGCATACCTTAACCTCTGTGATCCCAGGAGGATCATCTACAGCCTCACAGATGGATAGCAAGAGTACCCTCACGTCCCCTCAAAGCCTCGGGCTTCGTAACCCAATTCGTTGGAGCCTTCTCAGACGGACATTCGCTCCTTCCCGTGTTATACTAAGAATTACTAATTAGTTCTCTTTCCCATCAATTTGGATTGGTTAAGTGTCATTAGTCAATTCAAGCTAACTAAACCCTCTTGACTTATCCTGATAAACTGGTTAAGTGTTATCAATAATTCATGTTGACTTAACCTTATCACAAACCAAGTTATATTGGTTAAGTATTTCTTACTACTTAACCCTACCCCTTCACCCTGTATTGGTTAAGTGTTCCTTTATAACTTAACCTTGCCCGTATGTTTTAACTAACATGTTATAAATGGTTAAGTATTATCCCTTCATGTTTTAGACTTAACCCTATTCCTTTATTACAATCTGCTAGTTAAGTGTTCAAGTTTACTTAACCTTAAGGTCTAGCCCAGCTAACATATCAAATTGGCTAAGTGTATTGAATTTTACTTAATCCCAACCTCTAGTCTAGTTAACATGTTAATTTGGCTATGTGTATTAACTTTACTTAACCCCACCTTCTAGTCTAGTTAACATATTAATTTGGATAAGTGTTTTCTTAGTTACTTAACCCCTGCAAATCTTGTCTTGTCACCCTGTTTAGTTGGTTAAGTGTCCCTATGGAATTAGCCCTCCCATTCTATATTAACTTTGTTAAGTTGGTTAAGTGTTCCTATGGACTTAGCCCTCCCATTCTAGATTAACTGTGTTAAGTTGGTTAAGTGTTCCTATGGACTTAGCCCTCCCATTCTAGCTTAACTGTGTTAAGTTGATTAAGTGTTCCTATGGACTTAACCCTCCCATTCTTTGTTAAGTGTCGGTATGAACCTAACCCCACCCACCGGTCTGGTTATCACGTTGAATTGGTTATGTTTCTTAGTTAACTCAACCATGCCATTCTTGTTCTAGCTTTAACTAAATAAATTAAAGCCGCGACCACTCACATTAGACAGATATTGTTGCGAATACTGGATGTGCCGGTTGGTTCCGGGCAGGTTTACGTCGCAACTCAGTCTAACCTCGGGTTAGGCCTATTCGTGTTTTCTATGTTCAAAGGGTTTTGATTAATTTTCAAATCAGGTTTTGAAAGTAACCATCCCGTCCATCGGATCGGTTAGGGATAGCCTGGGAGAGCAGGAAACTTGTATTTTCCAAACTCAAGCCTAGACACTATCCTCTCTGTCACCCTAGAACTTTCTGGAGTGTTATTAAAAGAGATGTCGTTAATAAACCTTTAATTTGTTTAAATTTACATTTTCTCATTTAGGACAAATTCTATAAGTAAATTATTCCTAATTTACTTATCTCCTAATTTCACTTTTAATGTAAATTGTCAACAATCATTATTATGGCCCATTTTCCTCTCTTTTCATATTTATGCTTTTTGTTATGTAAACTATACCAAATTAAGTGTCACTAACCATGATTTTGCTAAACCTGACAAGTGCTCCCAATTATGGCCTATTTCAAATTTATGCTAATACACTTATCATGCCAAATTAGCTAATCCAATTCTGATTTACATTCTAATTACGGTTCATGTCAAACTAGACTTATTATTCTAGTTCACAATTCATGTAAATGCTAGATTTACAAGTCAATACTAGATTCAAATTACATATCCTATAATTCATGTCAAATTTATCCAATTTGCATTTCTATAAACATGTCATAATACATGTTCCCAATTTATGCCAATTTCCAAGTTTTAAAACTATGTTTCTAGTAATTTCATATTTTGCCCAAATCGTATTCCCACCATTCGTATAATCGTGATTCAATCTAGATTATAGATAAATCTACATTCGTAGAAAGTAGGGAATGAACCAAAGATGCTATGAAAAAGGATGGACATAATAACTTGCATAAATAGGTTTGAATAACGACGTAGGGTCAAGAACATGGGTAGACCTAACTTAATAGGTAAATTCCCAAGGTCTAAACCAAGAATAGACAGAATAGAGACGTAGGTTCAAGAACATGGGTAGACCTAACTTAATAGGTAAATTCCCAAGGTCTAAAACCAAGAATAGACAGAATAGAGACGTAGGTTCAAGAACATGGGTAGACCTAATTTAATAGGTAAATTCCCAAGGTCTAAAACCAAAGATAACCAAGAATAGACAGAATAGAAAATCAGGTTCATACCCAATTTCACAGTCACAAAACTTAAACAACACTTTCCTACTCATGAATCATAGGTGTTTAGTCACAATTGTCCTCGTTATGTCATAGGCAATAGTTTATGTTTTCTAATCAAAGGCATAGGCTTGTATTCATAGTCAAAGGAAATAATTCTCATAGTCACAGTCAAAGTCATAGGCAATGTTCAATGTCATAGGCAATGTTCATAGTCAAAGAGGCATATGGTTCTAAGGTCCATAGTTTCATAGTCACGGTCTTATTTGTCCTCGAATCATGACAGTTCTTAATTAGGTCCAAAGAAATAGGCACTGATTCGAATAGAAAGAATTGGCATACTCTTTTATTCCATTAATTTCAGGTAACGAAAAGAGAAACGTTCAAATATGAGAAGTAACTGACTTACAGAGATTAGATTAGATTAGAATAGAAAAAAGGCGTTGCTATGATTCGTGCGACGTTGCTCGAAACCATTTGAGTTAGCCTTTGATCCTTGAAACTTTAATCTTGATTCGAACCTCTTCTTGACAACTTGAGCAGCATTTCCTCGTATTGGTCTATTTTATATATTATTTATTTATATATTTTCTCAGAGGCAGCATAAGGATAGAAAAGAATTGTGAATAGAGAAGGAGACAAGGGCTGTTTATATAGTGTTAGGCGGACGAACCTAGGCAGAAAACGTGACCAAATACATCAGAACGAACCAGGTTCAGAAACCTGGAAAAAGCGGGGAGGTCGACCCCCAGGTCGACTAACCAGTCGACCTGGGTGCCCCAGGTCGACTAACCAGTCGACCTGGGTGCCTTGGGCGGGAAAATTTCCGCCAAGCCCAATCTGGGTCTGTTTTTCGAATTTGAACTCGTTTTCTGACCTGTTTTGAAATTTGAACTTCACTGAATCTTCCGGAGGCCATATCTTCCTCATACAGACTCCAATTTATGCAAACTCGGACTCGTTTTCATGCATAATTTCGAGACGAACGCAATGGCGCAGCTCAATTCCCTTGATTTTGAATTTAAAATTTAATTCTGCCTTTATTTGTGAATTTTAGTATTACAGAATTACGGGATGTTACATTCTCCCCCACTTAAAAGGATTTCGTCCCCGAAATCTCCAAGTTAGGAAGAATGTATCCGACAATCCAATCACCCATCTACTCAACCATTCAATCACAGGCATTCATTGTCCTTAAAGGATTTCTAATGCTTTCATGTTCATATGCATAGTGGGTGTATATGTCTTTATCTAATGCAAAATCAGGCGGTCTACTGATTCAGTTGACCTCCTAAATGCGAATCATGTCAGTGCCATGCGTCCAATCATGTTTGCAAGCATCCTTAGATGTGTAAATACTACATGCATGCACATCCATTCATCCATATGCAACATCCATATGATACCATATCAAGCTCAACTTACAAACAAATACGTATCTGTAAATGCAATATGAAAGTGTTCGAACTGATCTAGTGTCTAATACGTATGCATATGCATCCACGAGCAACCATTAGCAACCACTTGCAACCATCAACCATAACATACTTCAAATACATGTTTCCATCCATTGGCATCTACCTAAATATCGAAGATACGACCTAGGTGATATACTTTGGAAAGAGAGAAATAATTATGCGTAAAGCTCCTAAACAAAGAAACCAAGGATGCACCCTTAAGGAAAAGGGTATGATGCTAGTATCTAGCCTTCTTGAGCTTTACTCCACTGTATCCTAACTAATTTAACTTCACGATTGTGAAGTTTCCGACCTCCGTTTCCCAAAATAAACAGATGTCAATCACTGTACCAAGTGTATGTACTAAGATGATTTGAGGTCTCCCTCTTGTCCACCATGCCATAACTATAAGGGTCGAAAGGTTACTACGTGCTTTTTAGAGTGCTTGCTACAACTATTCATCTCTCACGCAAACCATCCTAGTCGAACTCGACATTCCTCAAGTACAAGCCCCAAAGGCCTAAACCAATATCAGACAAGCACCAAAGGAATATCTCCTCCGAATTTAGACGATCGACGTGAGATGATATAAGCAAACTCGATAGCTATTCTCAAATCCCTACTAACAAAAAATAAACTGGTCGGACCACCAATTGGAATTGAGACTCTAGTGGGATCCTTCTACTATACAAATACTATGGTGCAGAGACTCAACTATGGAAGTGGATATGAACAAATGCGAAGCGCTAAAACCAAAGGAAAGAGTATGAAAAACTAGATTCTTCCAACAGGACTTCACTACATTTCCCTTAGGTACGATTGGTGGTGAAGGTATGTACTTGCCCTTATGAAAATCTTGTTCCTCGTTCTTGCCCTTGTCCTTAATTATATGCCCTATCATACCCTAGTAAAGATACTTCCTCTTGTCTTAGGTTTTATAATTCCTTCCTCCTTTGTGAGCTAAATCTACATCGATGAATTCCTCATCCTCTACCGTGTGTAGACAAATCTCTCGAAAGTTGCTTCCATCGTACAGAAAACCCTATAATCTTGAAAGAAAACTGGCCGTAGGTGAAACAACTACGGCTATGGATGGAAGCCGGGGCACTACTTCACCCTTCGATGAGGTTACCTCCCAGAAAGCCAAGAGCCCCAGAGACTCAAGAAAGAAGGAGACAAGAATTCAGACAGAGGAAGAGATGACAGCGGATATGGCTTTGGGGAATATGACTTTAAAACAAATTTTTTCTTTTGAAAATGCTTCTTTAAAAACCGTTTTGAAAATAATCTTTCAAATCCTTTATCTGATCTGGTAACCTTCAGCTCTGATACCACGTGTAACACCCCACATCCGTTAGTGTCACTCACAAAGGGAATGCACTAAGTTCTGTGAAGTATTTTCGGGTAAAAGATGCAGATAAATTACAAGACAGACAAAAATTAAGCAGCGGAAAATAAAACTTTGCTTTATTGATAAAATAGTTTGTACAATGATTTCTTTACAATATCAGAGTATCATCTGTCTTACAAAATAAAGAAGCATAAAACAACATTTATATTCCCCAATTTTAGCAAGAGCCAGCCATAGCATCTGAATAGAGGATCCAAGCAAAACTTCGACAAATCTTCAAGCTGGGAACGAGTGACAGTCCAACTTAACCTGAGCTACGATATTCCCTCCTTTACTATCTTGGGGGGGGGGGGGGGGACGGAAGAAAAGAAGATGAAAGAAAAACAGAGTCAGACATAAAGCCCAAGTAAGTTCAGTAACTTCTAGCATGTGAACATGGAAAAACAAAACAACATGAATTAACTGAATACAAGATTACACCATGACGATAGGGTCAGCAAGAATAGACAAGATAATCACAAGATATGCTAAGCTAAGATAAATTGGATATGCTCTAATACATTCACCGCTTCGCTATTTCCTTGTTATACTGGTTTCTATATCTCTGCACCACCTAACTAATGTCCCAACTAGTAACGATAACGTGATCCTAATCCCTATATTTTCCATCGCCTTCAGGCATACATTTATTATTTGTTACCTAGATTTAATCTAGGGTTTTCTACCAAGTGCCTTCTAGATTTATCTAGAGTTTACGTTATCTGCTGAACGCTTCTCGGATTAAGGGTTTATGCCACCTAGTCCAACTAGTGCTACCTGTCGAACGATGCCCCCAAGTTTAGGACACACTACCTAGAGTGGTATATGTTCCTATACTCCCCCACGCATGTATCGCGAATCGTTATCGCTGGTCTAGATGCACATGTCCTGTAATGTGCGGCCCGAGTCCTGTGGCAGGGCAAATCAAGAAATACAGAACTCAGTCGGGAGCTTTCAGATATCCGCCGATGCAGATGCTAAGGTTTTGTTTTTGTTCCAGTGGCTATGGTCCCACTTGACCCCTCCCTCAACTAATGAAAGGCACACCTTGAAAAATGAGAACTATACGCAGTCCCCCGGTGCCTCACTATCCTGTGGCCATCCTCACCCATAACTAGATAGCAAGTATATGGTCTTTTTGAGTTCTCCACCTTTTCGCTTCACGTATATCGATTGACTCAAGATGGATGGTAGACGACGAGTTGCTATCACAGGGCTACCGTTTCCTCGCCGAATCACGCCGGTCCATCCTAGTCTTTAGGTTGCCATATATTACAACCAAGGCATACCGCTGGTTCTTCTAACGCAGACCTTAACCTCTGTGAGCCGAGGAGGATCATCTCCAGCCTCAGAGAGGGATACCAAGATTACCCTCACATCCCCTTGAAGCCTCGGGCTTCGTAACCCAATTCGTTGGAGCCTTCTCAGACGGACATTCGCTCCTTCCCATGTTATACTAAGAATTACTACTTAGTTCTCTTTCCCATCAATTTGGATTGGTTAAGTGTCATTAGTCAATTCAAGATAAATTAACCCTCTTCATTTATCCTAATAAACTGGTTAAGTGTTATCAATAATTCATGTTGACTTAACCTTACCACAAACAAAGTTATATTGGTTAAGTATTTCTTATTACTTAACCCTACCCCTTCACCCTGTATTGTTTAAGTGGTCATTTTTAACTAACATGTTATTAATGGTTAATTATTATCCCTTTATGTTTTAGACTTAACCCTATTCCTTTATTACAATCTGCTGGTTAAGTGTTCAAGTTTACTTAACCCTACGGTCTAGCCCAGCTAACATATCAAATTGGCTAACTGTATTGAATTTTACTTAACCCTAACCTCTAGTCTAGTTAACATGTTAATTTGGCTAAGTGTATTAACTTTACTTAACCCCACCTTCTAGTCTAGTAAACATGTTAATTTGGCTAAGTGTTTTCTTAGTTACTTAACCCCTACAAATCTTGTCTTGTCACCCTGTTAAGTTGGTTAAGTGTCCCTATGGACTTATCCCTCCCATTCTAGCTTAACTATGTTAAGTTGGTTAAGTGTTCCTATGGACTTAGCCCTCCCATTCTAGCTTAACTGTGTTAAGTTGGTTAAGTGTTCCTATGGACTTAACCCTCCCATTATTTGTTAAGTGTCGGTATGAACCTAACCCCACCCACCGGTCTGGTTATCATGTTGAATTGGTTAAGTGTCTTAGTTAACATAACCCTGCCATTTTTGTTCTAGCTTTAACTAAATAAATTAAAGCCGCGACCACTCACATTAGACAGATATTGTTGCGAATACTGGATGTGCCGGTTGGTTCAGGGCAGGTTTACGTCGCAACTCAGTCTAACCTCGGGTTAGGCCTATTCGTGTTTTCTAAGTTCAAAGGGTTTTGATTAATTTTCAAATCTGGTTTTGAAAGTAACCATCCCGTCCGTCGGATCAGTTAGGGATAGCCAGAGAGAGTAGGAAACTTGTATTTTCCAAACTCAAGCCTCGACACTATCCTCTCTGTCACCCTAGAACTTTCTGGTGTGTTATTAAAAAAGATGTCGTTAATAAACCTTTAATTTGTCTAAATTTACATTTTCTCATTTAGGACAAATTCTATAAGTAAATTATTCCTAATTTACTTATCTCCTAATTTCCCTTTTAATTTAAATTGTCAACATTCATTATTATGGCCCATTTTCCCCTCTATATCATATTTATGCTTTTTGGTATGTAAACTATACCAAATAAAGTGTCATTAACCACGATTTCGCTAAACCTGACAAGTACTCCCAATTATGGCGTATTTCAAATTTATGCCAATATACTTATCATGCCAAATTAGCTAATCCAATCCTGATTTACATTCTAATTACGGTTCATGTCAAACTAGACTTATTATTCTAGTTCACAATTCATGTGAATGCTAGATATACAAGTCAATACTAGATTCAAATTACATATCCTATAATTCATGTCAAATTTATCCAATTTTCATTTCTATAAACATGCCATAATACATGTTCCCAATTTATGCCAATTTCCAAGTTTTAAAACTACGTTTCTAGTAATTTCATATTTTGCCCAAATCGTATTCCCACCGTTCGTATAATCGTGATTCAATCTAGATTATAGATAAATCTAGATTCGTAGAAAGTAGGGAATGAACCAAAGATGCTATGAAAAAGGATGGACATAATAACTAGCATAAAATGGTTTGAATAACGACGTAGGTTCAAGAACATGGGTAGACCTAACTTAATAGGTAAATTCCCAAGGTCTAAAACCAAGATTAGACAGAATAGAGACGTAGGTTCAAGAACATGGGTAGACCTAACTTAAAAGGTAAATTACCAAGGTCTAAAACCAAAGAAAACCAAGAATAGGCAGAATAGAATTTATACCCAATTTCACAGTCACAAAACTTAAACACTTTCCTTGTCATGAATCATAGGTGTTCAGTCGCAATTGTCCTCGTTATGTCATAGGCAATAGTTTATGTTTTCTAATCAAAGGCATAGGCTTGTATTCATAGTCAAAGGAAATAATTCTCATAGTCACAGTCACAGTCATAGGAAATGTCCATAGTCATAGGCATTGTTCATAGTGATAGGCAATGTTCATAGTCAAAGAGGCTTATGGTTCTAAGGTCCATAGTTTCATAGTCACGGTCTGATTTGTCCTCGAATCGTGATAGTTCTTAATTAGGTCCAAAGAAATAGGCACTGATTCGAATAGAAAGAATTGGCATTCTCTTTTATTCCTTTAATTTCATGTCACGAAAAGAGAAACATTCAAATCTGAGAAGTAACTGACTTACAGAGATTAGATTAGAATAGAAATAGGGTGTTGCTATGATTCGTGTGACGTTGCTCGAAACCGTTTGAGTTAGCCTTTGATCCTTGAAACTTTAATCTTGATTCGAACCACCTCTTGATAACTTGAGCAGCATTTCCTCATCTTGATCAATTTTATATATTATTTATTTATATATTCTCTCAGAGGCAGCATAAGGATAGAAAAGAATTGTGAATAGAGAAGGAGACTAGGGTTGTTTATATAGTGTTAGGAGGACGAACCTAGGCAGAAAACGTGACCAAATTCATCAGAACGAACCAGGTTCAGAAAGCTGGAAAAAGCGGGTAGATCGACCCCAAGGTCGACTACCCAGTCGACTTGGGCGGGAAAATTCCTGCACAGCCCAATCTGGGTCTGTTTTTCGAATTTGAACTCGTTTTCCGACCTGTTTTGAAATATGAACTTCGCTGAATCTTCCGGGGGCCATATCTTCCTCACACGGACTCCGATTTACGCAAACTCGGACTCGTTTTCATACAGAATTCCGAGACGAACGCAACGGCGTAGCCCATTTCCCTTGATTTTGAATTTAAAATTCAATTATGCCTTGATTTGTTAATCTTAGTATTACAAAATTATGGGGTGTTACGCATATGTTGCATACTTCCTTTGTTTCTATTTTTTGCTTTATGTTGCTTTAGTGACACATCACAGTCAGAAAGCTCCATCAATTTAATGACAGTATCTAATCGCATCGACCACAACCTTACTTTACCCTGGTATGCTATCAATGAATTTTAACATTTTGTAAATAAATTACGTAAAATCTTTATAACCATCATTTGTTTGAATAAGTTTTCTATTACCAGTTGTCCTATAATCTTTAGCACCTACATTTTGTGAAACATGAACCAGTTAAAACAATATGGAAAATCATGGTATATATTGTATGATTAAGTTGAGATTAGTCAATTCATTATTGCTTCAGAAACATGGTTGAAGCAATGATATTAGCATAACAATGGGATTTGAGATTCAAGTTTAAAGACAAATTTGCTTCAAATTTAAAAATTATTACCTTCGTGTACATATTAAGCTTTATCTTTTATTGTCCATACATGTAACTGCAAATGGCTCATTGAAGCATGGATTATATAAATTTAACTCATGATGAGAAAAGGTGGATTACATAAGATTTAATCCTGATGGTTCAGCTGTGAATCCTGCAGCTTTCCAACAACATAACTGAAATGAATCTCAAATAATGCTCAGCTATTTCAGAACGACCCTGCACTTGCACAAGCAACTTTTGCGATAACCTCGATCTCCAGAAACTCATGCGAGAACGCCATGATCGGAAAGTGCAATTGTGACGGAAATAAGAGGAAGAGCTAGCTTTGATGTATGCAGATCCTTTTGATGTGGAAGAACAAAGGTAAATTGAAGCAGCTATTTGACAGAAAAGAATTGATGATAAATAGGAAGTTGCAATTGAACATAATCCTGAAGCATTTGGACGGGTTATAATGTTACACATGGACATGGAAGTCAATGGTGTTCTTCTGAAGGCATTTGTTGATAGTGGAGCACAATCGACAATCATATCAAAGAGCTGTGCTGAGCATTGTGAATTATTGCGACTTTTGGACCATCGCTTTAAGGGTATAGCTGTTGGTGTTGGCAAATCAGAGATACTCAGCTGGATTCATGCTGCTCAAATCAAGATTGGTAATACATTTTAAATATGCTCTCTCACTGTGTTGGATGCTTCCAATTTGGAGCTTCTATTTAGATTGGACATGCTGCACAAACATCAGTGCGTGATTGACTTAAAAGATAATATCCTGAGAGTTGGTGGCAGAGAGGTTTCGATTCGTTTTTTGCAAGAAAAATATATTCCTTCACACATCCGCACAGTGAAGCTTCGTTTGGCCAAGAATCAACACGAATATTTTTCCTTTTCAAATTTTACAAGCCTGCTGCTGCTCATCCAACTTTCTGCAATCATGTTCTCAGATTTTTTCTGCTGTTATGCCCATTATGGATTAGTGCACGTTCATGATTTACTGTGTAATTTATCTTCTATACATTTTTATCTTTCCATCTTTTCCATGCAAAACTGTACATGTTTTTTACTGCATACAGCAATAATGACTTCTCAGTCTTTGCAGCTTTGGTCTAATTCATCTATGCACACGTCCATCGGGCGTGCCTTTGTACTGGTATATATATAATATAATGGCCTGAATAGAACACGCCGCGCTTCGGCAGTTCGCGAATTTCGACCATTGACTTCGAATGGATATTACAGGAGATCCGACCGTCGGATTCTCCTAAAACCGGAACCGTTGGGTTTGTATCGAAAAGAGCTTTCAAACGAATATTAGAGATTTGAAATCTAATGGTTGGATTTGGAATTATGTCCAAATCAAATTTGGAAAAGGTTGCTGTAAGTGCAGCTCGATGGCCGTTGATGGGAATCGACTGTACGGGCCTTGATAAAATTATTAAAAATAGCAATAATTTGTGCAAAGTCATAAGAAATGATTTGGAAAGAATTGGGATGAAAAATTCCATATTTGAAAAGATAAAAATAGAATTTTATCGAAATGAACTATCTTTGAACTAGAATTATAATCCATTTATTTTTGAAATAAATAAATTGGATTTGAAAGGGTTTTAAAAGTAACCAAAATTTTTGATAATTGAATTGGACTGGATTTGAATCGAATTTATCTTTGGAATATTTCGATGTTGGATTTCGTGATTATAAAATATTGTTATGGGAATTTGAAAGATATATTTATATCGTTATTTCCAATACGATATTTGTTGGTCATAGAATTTGATATTGAATATAAGCCGATATATTTTCTATTCAGAGCCTTGTATTTAATATCAAGGATTAATTGTCAAGAATAATCTGAGGTTTGACGTGTCTTCCCATAATAATCCCAAATTTGGATTATTTCTGAATAATCCGAAGTTTGGGGGGTGTCTTCCCATATTAATCCCATTTACTTGGGTCATCGCATATTAATCCAAAGTTTGCGGGTGCCTTCCCATATTGATCTCAAAATAACACGTCAGGGGGTCATAGGGATAAATATGGGAAGACATCCCCAAACTTAGGATTATTCAGAAATAATCCAAACTTGGGATTATTATGGGAAGACACGTTAAACTTCAGATTATTCTTGACAATTAATCCTAATATCAAATGGGATTTGGGTTTGTAGTGAATGGTGTCTTCATTAACACTGTTCTTAAACCCAATTGAGGAAAAGATTAAATCTTTTTATTTAGATTTAATGAAGTATACCAATTAAATGGTATTTAATTTGAATTGAGTTTGAATTGATTTTTGGGTTTATCGTGAATGGTGTTTTAAATAACACTTGTTCTTTAACCCGATAATTAAAGGAATGTGAATTAGGTTTATCATGAACTGTGTTTTAACGACATTTGTTCTTTAATCCGATTTACAATGAAATATGATTTGGAATTTATAAATCTTTTGTTAAGATTTAAAGGATATTTTCCAAAGTAAAGTTTTCCATTTTAATAAAATAAATTGGAATGGAATGGAATACGATTTGGTAATAATCGAAGTGAGTCTCTGCGGATGTGGACTGCTAATATATATGGAATTTAAAAGGTTTTGCCGTTATTCCATTTATATTGTTAGTCAGATATGGAAGTCTATATCGATTATATATATCGATTTGTTTTCCATGAAGATTCCCTTGTTAATGGAATGTGATTTGGGTTGTCGTGAATGGTATCTTTAATAATACTGTTCTTAGACCCAACGGAGTTAAGAAAATCAGAAACTAACTGAAGATTAGTTAAGTTGGATGGTTTCTTGGGTATTGATCTGATGTTGGTTTCGGCCTTCGGGGTTAATACTTAGGGAATTGTTCACTTGCTAATTTACGGTTAAAGGCTGATGGAATGGAATGTGATTTTGGGTTTATAGTGAACCGTGTTTTAAATGATATTGGTTCTTTAACCCAGTTAAAGAAAGGATATGATTTCCCAAGTTAAACAATCATTAATACTGATTTTTCGGAAGATTAAAACCAAGTGGATTTTTAATGAATCTTTAATTAGATTGAAATGATCGAGAAGGGAGTATCACCAGTTTTGCTCTAGGCGATAGTTAAATCTTTAATTTGGTTTGAACGCGAAATGGTAATTGAATTTACCTATAACGCAAATGATCGAAATGATCGAGAAGGGAGTATCACCAGTTTTACTTCATGGGATGAATAGGTTGTGATTGGTAAATTAAAACAAATGATTACTTCGGTAAGATTCGTTAATCCCGACTAGTTTGGATAAACCATAATTTGGTTGGAATTGAAATCTGAAAGAAGATTAAAGAATAAATTTAAAAGAATTTATCTTTGATAAAATTAATGGGAACCTTTCCCTATACATGTGAATATTTAATTAAAAAAATATTCTGAATTGGAATGAGACATATGTTGTGTTTGTATAACACTTGTTTATTATATACGCGAGTTATTCAGAAAAACCGGGTTTATCCCATTCTGAATAACTGATTCGAAGATGTGTCGAGGATGAAGACGGTGGTCGAAGACAAGAGGTCTTCACATCGTTTGGATAATTATTAATGACCTTGATTGGGCTGTACACCAAAGAGGAGGGAATCAGTTGGTGATCGTCCAGACGTACTTGGAGATCGATGGATATGCGAGGTACAAGGTGCATCCGGTTTCGTTCAGACCCAGAACGGACTTGTAAATGGACTGTGTGTCTGACATTGGATACCATTCTGTGTGATTGATGGATATCGGTTGCATGGAGTGGTTTGCTTGTGTGGCATGCTAAGATGCAAATGATCAAGGCTTCTGTTGAAAGGAAGAGTCTTGTGGTTGATGATCAAAGCACGGCCTTTGCGGCATAGCATTGTGTAGCGTTAATTCGCGAGCCTCACACCCGGTTGTGAACCAGAAACGGGAGAGGACATCAGGGAGGGTATGCGTTTCTTTCTAGCTAGGGTGGTGTCAGTGACCTACCATCCCTGACATTTATATTATTTTCACCTGTGTGGTTGTTGCTGTTGCGAGGCGCCTCAGATATATCAGTGACTATGTGGAGCCGATGGAGTCATATGACTCATTTACGCCCCAAAAGGCGGGGAAACGCAGTGTTCAGGAATTTTAATCCACATCGGTGGACTGACCTTGACGATCCAAGGGTCACTCGAGCTCTGATCCAGAGGCTCGGGCTAGACAGTCTCGAATCGGTGTGGACTATCTTTTTCCTCGGTTCACAGGTGGAAATCCAACTTCCAATACGTGACATTTGCAGTTTTGATTGTAGAGCCTAGTATTGGCGACATGATATATGGTACCCTTGCCGTCTATAATAATTATGATTGAAATTGTTTTGACACTATACACTAATAGTAATAATAAAAGATGAAATTTCACGTACCAAGCATATTTGGCTATTATAAGGTAAAATCCTATCCTTCGGCTTGTGTTGCATTGTGTGATGGGGCCTGGGTCTTATAATATCTTCATTGTTCTTTATTTAGCATTGCGCTAATGTTTTATGCACTAGTATTCTTGGGAGGAAACCCGTTCCGTGTTATATGGCGTAGTCTCTTGATTTACCTAACTTTAAAATAACGATTAATAACTGTTTTAGTTCTCACACCAGCCACATGACTGACCTAGAGTTTAATGTTTAAACCTAAACTCTGGGTGACCTTATTTTCCACACGGGCAGCAAGTAGTTTTAGTTTTGCAGATTTATATTCACAGGATCCTGGTTTACAGCTGGAATGATATCAGGAAAGCTCTGTATTCGTGTTTTACTTTCAGTTGGGTTTTATATTATTTTTCCGTTGCTATGTAATGTATTGTAATCTCTGGTACTTTATGATGTGTAATATTTATCTTAATATTTGCCGGTATACCCCTACTATGCTTAAACTACCCCCACTTCTCTTAATGCTTCAAAACAACCCTTCTTTTTAATCGTGCTTAAACTACCCCTACTTCTCTTAATACTTCAAATCAACCCTTCTTTTTAATCCTACCCCTAATTATCTGAATAGATCTTACTTCCAAAAATTATGCCTATTTTTCAACTACTGTGAAGGGTTGGTTTTTTTAGCACCCAATCCAATGATTCATCATGTCTCATATTTGTCTATCTACCCCTACTATACTTAAACTACCCCTACTTCTCTTAATACTTCAAAACATCCCTTCTTTTAAATCCTAACCCTAATTCTATAAATAACCATTTCTTCCGACAATTACCCCTATTTTTTAACTTCTGTGAAGGCTTGGTTTTTGCAGCAACCAAATCAAATGATTCATCATCTTTCATATTTGTCGATCTACCCCTACTATGCTTAAACTACCCCTACTTCTCTTAGTACGTCAAAACAACCCTTCTTTTTAATCCTACCCCTAATTCTCTAAATAGCCCTTACTTCCAACAATCACCTCTATTTTTTAGCTTCTGTGAAGGGTTAGTTTTTGCAGCATCCAATCCAAATGATTCATCATCTTTTATATTTGTCGATCTACCCCTACTATGCTTAAACTATCCCAACTTACCTTAATACTTCAAAACAACCCTTCTTTTTAATCCTATCCCTAATTCTCTAAATAGCCCTTACTCCAACAATTGCCCTATTTTTTAAATGCTGTGAAGGGTTGGTTTTTGCAGCACCCAATCTAAATGATTAATCATCTTTCATATTTGTCGATCTAACCCTACTACGCTTAACTTACCCCTACTTCTCTTAAAACTTAAAAACAACCCTTCTTTTTAATCATATCCCTAATTCTCTAAATAGACCTTACTTCCAACAATTACCCCTTTTAACTACTGTGAAGGGTTGGTTTTTCTAGCACCCAATCCAAACGATTCACATTCTTTCATATTTGTCGATCTACCCCAACTATGCTTAAACTACCCCTACTTCTCTTTATGCTTCAAAAAATCCCTTATTTTTAATCCTACCCCTAATTCTCTAAATAGCCGTCACTTCCAAAAATTACCCCTATTTTTTAACTACTGTGAAGGGTTGGTTTTTTCAGCACCCAATCCAAACGATTCATCATCTTTAATATTTGTCGATATACCCCTACTATGCTCAAACTACCCCTACTTCTTTTAATATTTAAAAACAACATTTCTTATAATCCTACCCGTAATTATCTAAATATCCCTTACTTCCAATAATTACCCCTATTTTTTAACTACTGTGAAGGGTTTGTTTTTGCAGCATCCAATACAACGATTCATCATCTTTCATATTTGTTGATCTTCCCCAAGTACGCTTAAACTACCCCTACTTCTCTTAATACTTCAAAACAGTTTTTCTTTTTAATCCTATCCCTAATTCTCTAAATAGCCCTTAGTTCCAACAATTACCCTATTATTTAACTACGGTGAAGGGTTGGTTTTTGAAGCACCCAATCCAAACGATTCATCATCTTTCATATTTGTCGATCTTCCCCAAGTAAGCTTAAACTACCCCTACTTATCTTAATACTCCAAAACAGATTTTCTTTTTAATCCTATCCCTAATTCTCTAAATAGCCCTTAGTTCCAACAATTACCCTATTATTTAACTACAGTGAAGGGTTGGTTTTTGAAGCACCCAATCCAAACGATTCATCATCTTTCATATTTGTCGATCTACCCCTACTATGCTTAAACTACCCCAACTTCTCTTAATACTTCACAACAACCCTTCTTTTTAATCTATCCCTAATTCTCTAAATAGACCTTTCTTCCAAAAATTACCCCTTTTTTAACTACTGTGAAGGGTTGGTTTTTGCAGCACCTAATCTAAATGATTCATAATCTTTCATATTTGTCCATCTACCTCTACTATGCTTAAACCACCCCTACTTCTCTTAATACTTCAAAACAGTCCTTCTTTTTAATCCTTCCCCTAATTCTCTAAATATCCCTTACTTTCAACAATTATGCCTATCTTTTAACTGCTGTGAAGGGTTGGGTTTTGCCGCACCCAATCCAAACGATTCATAATCTTTCATATTTGTCGATCTACCCATATTATGCTTAAATTACTCCTACTTCTTTTAATACTTCAAAAAAACCGTTTTTTTAACCCTATCCCTAATTCTCTAAATAGCCCTTACTTCCAAAAATTACCCCTTTTTTAACTACTGTGAAGGGTTGGTTTTTGCAGCACCCAATCCAAACGATTCATAATCTTTCATATTTGTCGATCTACCTCTACAGTGCTTAAAAAACCCCTACTTCTTTTAATACTTCAAAACAGTCCCTCTTTTTAATCCTGCCCCTAATTCTCTAAATATGGCTTACGTCCAACAATCACCCCTATTTTTCAACTTCTGTAAATGGTTGGTTTTTGCAGCATCCAATCCAAACGAATCATCATCTTTTATATTTGTTGGTCTACCCCTACTATGCTTTAACTACCCATACTTCTCTTAATACTTCAAAACAACCCTTCTTTTTAAACCTACCCCTAATTCTCTAAATAGCCCTTACTTCCAACAATTGCCTTATTTTTTAACTACTATGAAGGGTTGGTTTTTGCAGGACCCAATCTAAATGATTCATCGTCTTTCATATTTGTCAATCTATCCCAAATATGCTTAAACTACCCCTACTTCTCTTAATACTTCAAAAAAACCCTTCTTTTTAGTCCTATCCCTTATTCTCTAAAAATATATTTCTTCCAATAATTACCCCTTTTATTAACTACTATCAAGGGTTGGTTTTTGCAGCACTCAATCCAAACGATTCATAATCTTTCAAATTTGTCGATCTACCTCTACTACGCTTAAACTACCCCTACTTCTCTTAATACTTCAAAGCAGTATTTCTTTTTAATCCTGCCCCTAGTTCTTATAATATCCCTTATTTCCAACAATTACGCCTATCTTTTTACTACTGTGAAGGGTTTGTTTTTGTAGCACCCAATCCAAACTATTCATAATCTTTCATATTTGTCAATCTACCCCTACTATGCTTAGACTACCCCTACTTCTCTTAATACATCAAAAAAACCCTTCTTTTTAATCATATCCCTAATTCTTTAAATAGGCCTTACTTTCAAAAATTACCCCCTTTTTAACTACTGTGAAGGGTTGGTTTTTGCAGCACCCCATCCAAACGATTCATAATCTTTCATATTTGTCGATCTACCTCTACAATGCTTAAACTACCCCTACTTATCTTAATACTTCAGAACCGCCCTTCTTTTTAATCATGCCCCTAATTCTCTAAATATCCCGTACTTCCAACAGTTACACCTATCTTTTTACTACTGTGAATTGTTGGTTTTTGCAGCACCCAATCCAAACGATTCATAATCTTTCATGTTTGTCGATCTACCCCAACTATGCTTAAACTGCCCTTGCTTCTCTTAATACTTCAAAAGAACCCTACTTTTTAATCCTACACCTAATTCTCTAAATAGCCCTTACATCCAACAATTACCCCTTTTTTATAACTTCTATGAAGGGTTTGTTTTTCCATCACCCAATCCAAACGATTGATCACTTTTCATATTTGTCGATCTACCCCTGCTATGCTTAAACTACATCTACTTCTCTTAATACTTAAAAACAGCTATTCTTTTTTATCCTACCCTAATTCTCTAAATATCCTTTATTCCAACAATTACCCTATTTTTTAACTACTGTGAAGGGTTAGTTTTTGCAGCACCCAATTTAAACGATTCATCATCTTTCATATTTGTTGATCAACCCCTACTATGCTTAAACTACCCATACTTCTCTGAATACTTCAAAACAACCTTGCTTTTTAACCCTATCCCTAATTCTCTAAATAGCCCTTACTTCCAACAATTACCCCTATTTTTTAACTACTGTGAAGGGTTGGTTTTTGCAGCACCCAATATTAATTATTTATCATCTTTCATATTTGTTGATCTACCCCTACTATGCCTAAACTACCCCTACTTCTCTTAATACTTCAAAACAACCCTTGTTTTTAATCCTACCGTAATTCTCTAAACAGACATTCCTTCCAACAATTACCCCTATTTTTTAACTACCATGAAGGGTTGGTTTTTGCAGCACCCAATCCAAATGATTCATCATCTTTCATATTTGTCGATCTACCCCTACTATGCTTAAACTACCCCTGCTTCTCCTAATACTTCAAAATATTCCTTCTTTTTAATCCTTCCCCTAATTCTCTAAATAGCCATTCCCTCCAACAATTAACCCGATTTTTTAACATCTATGAAGGGTTGGTTTTTAGAGCACCCAATCCAAATGATTCATCAACATTCATATTTGTCGATCAACACTTACTTCCAACAATTACCCCTATCTTTTTACCACTGTGAAGGGTTGGTTTTTGGAGCACCCAATCCAAATGATTCATAATCTTTCATATTAGTCGGCCAACCCCTATATGCTTAAACTACCCGTGCTTCTCTTTATACTTCAAAAAATTCATTCTTTTTAATCTTATCCCTAATCTCTGAATAGCACTTACTTAAAACAATTACCCCTATTTTTTAACTACTGTGAAGGGTTGGTTTTTGCGGCCCCCAATCCAAACGATTCATCATCATTAATATTTGTCGATCTACCCGTACTATGCTTAAATTACCTCTACTTCTCTTAATACTTCATTACAAAACTTATTTTAATCCTACCCCTAATTCTCAAAATAGTCCTTACTTCCAACAATTACCCCTTTTTTACTACTATGAAGGGTTGGTTTTTGAAGCACCTAATCCAAACGATTCATCATCTTTCATATTTGTCGATCTACCCCTACTATGCTTAAACTACCACTACTTCTCTTAATACTTCAAAACAACCCTTTTTTTTATCCTACCCCTACTTCTCGAAATAGCCCTTACTTATAACAATTACACCTATTTTTTAACTACTTTGAGGGGTTGGTTTTTGCAGCACCCAATCCAATGATTCATTATGTCTCATATTTGTCGACCTACCCCTACTATGCCTAAACTGTCCCTACTTCACTTAATACTTCAAAAAAATCCATCTTTTTAGTCCTACGAATAATTCTATAAATAGCACTTACATCCAACAATTACCCCTATTTTTTGACATCTCTTAAGGGCTGGTTTTCGCAGCACCAAATCCACACAATTCATCATCTTTAAAATTTGTCAATTTACCCCTGCTATTCTTAAACTGACCCCCTACTTATCTTAGTACTTCAAAACTAATCTTCTTTTTAATCCTGCCCCTAATTCTAAAAATAGTCCTTACTTCCAACAATCACCTCTATTTTTAACTTCTGTGAAGGGTGGGTTTTTGCAGCATCCAATCCTAACGATTCATCATCTTTTATATTTGTCGATCTACCCCTACTATGCTTAAACTATCCATACTTCTCTTAATACTTCGAAACAACCCTTCTTTTTAATCCTACCCCTAATTCTCTTAATAGAGCTTACTTCCAATAATTGCCCCTATTTTTTAACTACTGTGAAGGGTTGGTTTTTGCAGCACCCAATCGAAATGATTCATCATCTTTCATATTTGTCGATCTACCCCTACTACGCTTAAACTACTCCTACTTCTCTTAGTAATTCAAAACAACCCTTCTTTTTACTCTTATCCATAATTCTCTAAATAGCCCTTACTTCTAACAATTACCCCTATTTTTTAACTTCTGTGAAGGGTTTGTTTTTGCAGCATAGAATCCAAACGATTCATCATTTTCATTTTTGTCAATCTACCACTACTTCTCTTAATACTTCAAAAAAAAACCTTCTTTTTAATCCTACCCCTGATTCTCTATATATCCCTTACTTCCAACAATTACCCTTATTTTTCAACTACGGTGAAGGATTGGCTTTTGCAGCATCCAATCCAAGTGATTCATCATCTTTCATATTTGTCGATTTACCCCTAGTATGCTTAAACTATCGCTACTTCTCTGAATACTTCAAAACAACCCTTCTTTTTAATCCTACCCCTAATTCTATAAGTAGCACTTACTTCCAGCAATTACCCCTGTTTTTTAACTTCTGTGAAGGGTTGGTTTTTGCAGCGCACAATCCAAACGACTCATCATCTTTCATATTTGTCGATCTAACCCTACTTCTCTAGATACTTCAAAACAATCATTCTTTTAAATCCTACCCCTAATTATCTAAATAGCCCTTACTTCCAACAATTACCCCTATTTTTTAACAATTGTGAAGGGTTGGTTTTGGCAGCACCCAATCCAAACGATTCATCGTCTTTCATATTTGTCGATCTAACCCTACTATGCTTAGACTACCCCTACTTCTCTTAATGCTTCAAAACAACTATTCTTTTTAATACTACCCCTAATTTTCTAAATAGCCCTTACTTCCAACAATTACCACTAATTTTTAACTACTGTGAAGGTTTGGTTTTTGCAGCACCCAATCCAAAATATTCATAATCTTTCACATTTGTCGATCTACCTCTACTATGCTTAAACTACCCCTACTTCTCTTAATACTTCAAAACAGCCCTTCTTTTTAATCCTACCCAAAATTCTCTAAATAACCCTTACTTCCCACAATTACCTCTATTTTTTAACTTCTGTGAAGGGTTGGTTTTTGCGTCACACAATCCAAATGATTCATTATCTTTCATATTTGTCGATCTACCCTTACTATGATTAAACTATCCCTACTTCTCTTAATACTTCAAAACAACCCTTCATTTCAATCCTACCGCTAATTCTCTAAATAGCACTTACTTCCGATAATTACCTCTATTTTTTATCTTCTGTGAAGGGTTGGTTTTTGCAGCACACAATCCAGATGATTCATCATTTTCATATTTGTCAATCTACCCCTACTTCTCTTAATATTTAAAAAAAAAACCTTCTTTTTAATCCTACCCCAAATTCTTTAAATGGCCCTTACTTCCAACAATTACCCCTATTTTTTAACTACTATGTAGGATTGGTTTTTGCAGCACCCAATCCAAACGATTCATCATCTTTCATATTTGTCGATCTACCACTACTGTTCTTAAACTACCCCTACTTCTTTTAATACTTCAAAAAAACAATTATTTTTATTCCTACCCCTAATTCTCTAAATACCCCTTACTTCCAAAAATTACCCCTATTTTTTAACTATTATGAAGGGTTGGTTTTTGCAGCAAGCAATCCAAGCGATTCATCATCTTTCATATTTGTCGATCTACACCTAGTATTTTTAAACTACCCTTACTTCTCTTAATACATCAAAACTACCCTTCTTTTTAATCCTACCCCTAATTCTAGAAATATAACTTACTACCGGCAATTACCCCTATTTTTTAACTTCTGTGAAGGGTTGATTTTTGCAGCACACAATCCAAACGATTCATCATCTTTCATCTTTGTCAATCTACCCCTACTTCTCTTAATACTTCAAAACAATCATTCTTTTTAATCATACCCCTAATTCTATAAATAGCCCTTACTTCCAACAATTACCCCTATTTTTTAACAATTGTGAAGGGTTGGTTTTTGCAACACCCAATCCAAAAGATTCATCATCTTTCATATTCGTCGATCTACCCCTAGTATGCTTAGACTACCCCAACTTCTCTTAATGCTTAAGAACCGCTATTCTTTTTAATACTACCCCTAATTATCTAAATAGCCCTTACTTCCAACAATTTCCCTGTTTTTTAACTACTGTGAAGGGTTGGTTTTTGCAGCACCCAATCTAAACGATTCATCATCTTTCATATTTTTCGATCTACCACTACAATGCTTAAACTGCCCCTACTTCTCTTAATACTTCAAAACAGTCCTTCTTTTTAATCCTACACCCAATTCTCTAAATATTCCTTACTTCCAACAATTACGCCTATCATTTTACTACTGTGAAGGGTTGGTTTTTGCAACCCGCAAACCTAACGATTCATAACCTTTCATATTTGTCGATCTACGCCTACTATGCTTAAACTACCCCTACTTCTCTTACTACTTCAAAATAGCCCTTCTTTTATTATTTTTTTCCTTTATTCATTTTTTTATTCATTTATTTCGTATTACTTCTTTTTTTGCAAACCGGTTATCATTCTACTTCTGTGAAGGGTTTGTTTTCGCAGCACCCAATCAAAACGATTCGACATCTTTCAAAACAACCCTTCTTTTTAATCCTACCCATAATTCTATAAATAGCTCTTACTTCCAACAATTACCCCTATTTTTTAACTACTGTGAAGGGTCTGTTTTTGCGGCACCCAATCCAAACAATTCATCTTCTTTTATATTTGTCGATCTACCACTACTTTTCTTAAACTAACCCTATTTGTCTAAATAGCCCTTACTTCCAACTAATACCTCTTTTTTTACTACTGTGAAGGTTTGGTTTTTGTAGCACCCAATCTAAATGATTCATAGTCTTTCGTGTTTGTCGATCTACCCCTACTACACTTATACTACCCCTATTTCTCTTAATACTTCAAAACAACCCTTCTTTTTAGTCCTACCCCTAATTCTCTAAATAGTCCTTACTTCCAACAATTGCACCTATCTTTTTACTATTGTGAAGGGTATGATTAAGCATTGTAGGGGCAGATCAACAAATATGAAAGACGATGAATCGTTTAGATTGAGTGCTGCAAAAGCCAACCCTTCACAGTAGAAAAAAAATAGAGGTAATTGTTTGAAGTAAGGGCTATTTACAGAATTAGGGGTTGGATTAAAAAGAAGGGTTGTTTTGAAGTGTTAAGTGAAGTAGGGGTAGTTTACTGATAGTAGGGGTAGATCGACAAATATGAAAGATGATGAATCGTTTGGATTGGGGGCCGCAAAAATCAACCCTTCACAATGGTTAAAATATAGGCGTAATTGTTGGAAGTAAGGGCTATTTGGAGAATTAGGGGTAGGATTAAAAAGAAGGGCTGTCTTGAAGAATTAAGAGAAGTAGTGGTAGTTTTAGCATATTCGGTGTATATCGACAAATATGAAAGATGATCAATCATTTAGATTAGGTGCTGCAAAAACTAACCCTTCACAATAGTTAATAATTAGGGTAATTGTTCGAAGTAAGGGATATTTAGATAATCAGGGGTGGGATTAAAAAAAGGGTTGTTTTGAACTATTGAGAGAAGTATGGGTAGTTTGATTATTGTAGGGATAGATCAACAAATATTAAAGTTGATGAATCATTTTGATTGGGGGCTGCAAAAACCAACCCTTCACAGTAAATTAAGCATTGTAGGCATAGATCGACAAATATGAATTATGATGAATCGTTTAGATTTGGTGTTGCAAAAACCAAACCTTCAAAGTGGTTAAAAAAAAAGGTAATTGTTTAAAGTTAGAGCTATTTAGAGAATTAGGGGTAGGATTAAAAAGAAGGGCTGTTTTGAAGTATTAAGAGAGGTGGGGGTAGTTTAAGCATAATAGGGGTAGATCGACAAATATGAAAGATGATGAATCATTTGAATTTGGTGCTGCAAAAACCAACCCTTCACAGTGGTAAAAAGATAGGCGTAATTGTTGAAAGTTCTGGCTAATTAAAGAATTAGGGGTAGGATTAAAAAGAAGGGCTGTTTTGAAGTATTAAGAGAAGTAGGAGTAATTTTAGCATAGTCGGGGTAGATCGACAAATATGAAAGATGAAGAATCATTTAGAACGGGTGCTGCAAAAACCAACCCTTCACAGAAGTTTAAAAATAGGGGTAATTGTTGAAAATAAGGGTTATTTAGAGTATAAGGAATAGGATTAAAAAGAAGAGATGTTTTGAAGTATTAAGAGAAGTATGGGTAGTTTAAGCATAGTTGGGGTAGATCGACAAATATGACAGATGATGAATCATTTAGATTGGGTGCTGCAAAAACCAACCCTTCACAGAAGTTAAAAAATAAGGGTAATTTTTGGAAGGAATGGTTATTTACAGAATTAGGGGTAGGATTAAAAAGAAGGGCTGTTTTGAAGTATTAAGACAAGCAGGGGTGGTTTAAACATAATAATGGTAGATCGATAAATATGAAAGACGATGAATCGTTCGGATTGGATGCTGCAAAAACCAGCCCTTCACAAAAGTTAAAAAATAGGGGTAATTGTTGGAAGTAAGGGATATTTAGAGAATTAGGGGCAGGATTAAAAATAAGGACTATTTTGAAGTATTAAGAGAATTATGGGTAGCTTAACCATAATAGGGGTAGATCGACAAATATGAAAGATGATGAATCATTTGGATTGGGTGCTACAAAAACACAGTATTTAAAAAATTGGTGTAATTGTTGGAAGTAAGGGCTATTTAGAGAAACAAGAGTAGAATTAAAAAGAAGGGATGTTTTGAAGTATTAAGAGAAGTCGGGTTAGTTCGACAAACATGAAAGATGATAAATCTTTCGATTGGGTGTTGCAAAAACCAACCCTTCACAGTAGTTAAAAAATAGGGGTAATTATTGGAAGTAATGGCTATTTAGAGAATTAGGGGTATGATTAAAAAGAAAGGTTGTTTCGAAGTATTAAGAGAAGTAGTGGTAGTTTAGGCATAGTAGGGATAGATCTTCAAATATGAAACATGATGAATCGTTTGGATTGGGTGCTGCAAAAACCAACCATTCATAGTAGTAAAAAGATAGGCTAATTGTTCTAAGTAAGGGTTATTTGTAATTAGGGGTAGGAACAAAAAGAAGTGTTGTTTTGAAGTATTAAGATAAGTAGGGGTAGTTTAGGCATAGTAGGGTAGATCGACAAATATGAAAGTTGATGAATTGTTTGGATTGGGTGCTGCAAAAACCAACCCTTCACGGTAGTAGAATGAAAATTGGTTTACAAATAAACTACCCCTGCTTCTCTTAATACTTTAAAACAACCCTTCTTCTTGTTCCTACCCCTAATTCTCTAAATAACCCTTAATTCCAACAATTACCCTTATTTTTTAACTACTGTGAAAGGATGGTTTTAACAATACCCAATCCAAACGATTCATCATCTTTTATATTTTTTGATCTACCCCTACTATGCTTAAACTACACCTACTTCTCTTAATACTTCAAACCAGTTATGCTTATCTTTTTACTGATGTGAATTGTTGGTTTTTGCAGCACCCAATCCAAACAATTCATAATCTTTCATATTTGTTGGTCTACCCCTACTTCTCTTAATACTTCAAAACAACCATTCTTTTTTACCTTACCCCTAATTCTTTAAATACCCCTTACTTCCAACAATTACCCCTATTTTTTAACTACTGTGAAGGGTTGGTTTTTGCAGCACCCAATCCAAACGATTCATCATCTTTCATATTTGCCAATCTTCCCCTACTATGTTTAAAATACTCCTACTTCTCTTAGTACTTCAAAACATCCCTTCTTTTTAATCCTAACCCTAATTCTCTAAATAGCCCTTACTTCCAACAATTACTCTTATTTTTTAACTACTGTGAAGGATTGGTTTTTGCAGCATCCAATCTAAATAATTCATCATCTTTCATATTTGCCGATCTACCCCTGCTATGCTTAAACTACCCATACTTCACTTAATACTTCAAAACAATCCTTCTTTTTAATCCTACCCCTAATTCTCTAAATAGCCCTTACTTCTAACAATAACCCCTATTTTTTAACTACTTTGAAGGGTTGGTTTTTGCAGCACCCAATTTAACGGTTCATCATCTTTCATATATGTCGATCTACCCCTAATATGCTTAAACTACCCCCTACTTTAATTATTGTTTTTATTTATTCATTTCTTAGCTCTTTCTTCCAACAATTATTCCTATCTTTTTACTACTGTGAAGAGTTGGTTTTTGCGGCCCCCAATCCAAATGATTCATCATCGTCATATTTTTCGATCAACCCCTAGTTCTCTTAATATTTCAAAATAGCCTTTCATTTTAATCCAACCAATAATTCTCTAAATAGCCATTACTTCTAAATATTACCCCTACTTTTTAACTTCTGTTAAGTGTTTGTTTCTATCGCACTCAATCCGAATGATTCATCATCTTTCATATTTGTCGATCTACCCCTACTATGCTTAAACTACCCCTACTTCTCTTTATATTTCAGAACAGCCCTTCTTTATAATCCTACCTCTAATTCTCTAAATAGCCCTTACTTGCAACAATTACCCCTAGTTTTTAACTACTGTGAATGGTTGGTTTTTGCAGCACCCAATCTAAATTATTTATCATCTTTCATATTTGTTGATTTGCCCCTACGATGCCTAAACTACCCCTACTTCTCTTAATACTTCAAAACAACCCTTGTTTTTAATCCTACCGTAATTCTCTAAACAGACATTCCTTCCAACAATTACCCCTATTTTTTAACTACCATGAAGGGTTGGTTTTTGCAGCACCCAATCCAAATGATTCATCATCTTTCATATTTGTCGATCTACCCCTACTATGCTTAAACTACCCCTGCTTCTCCTAATACTTCAAAATATTCCTTCTTTTTAATCCTTCCCCTAATTCTCTAAATAGCCATTCCCTCCAACAATTAACCCGATTTTTTAACATCTATGAAGGGTTGGTTTTTAGAGCACCCAATCCAAATGATTCATCAACTTTCATATTTGTCGATCAACACTTACTTCCAACAATTACCCCTATCTTTTTACCAGTGTGAAGGGTTGGTTTTTGGAGCACCCAATCCAAATGATTCATAATCCTTCATATTAGTCGACCAACCCCTACTATGCTTAAACTACCCGTACTTCTCTTTATACTTCAAAAAATTCATTCTTTTTAATCTTATCCCTAATCTCTGAATAGCACTTACTTAAAACAATTACCCCTATTTTTTAACTACTGTGAAGGGTTGGTTTTTGCGGCCCCCAATCCAAACGATTCATCATCATTAATATTTGTCGATCTACCCGTACTATGCTTAAATTACCCCTACTTCTCTTAATACTTCATAACAAAACTTATTTTAATCCTACCCCTAATTCTCAAAATAGTCCTTACTTCCAACAATTACCCCTTTTTTACTACTATGAATGGTTGGTTTTTGAAGCACCTAATCCAAACGATTCATCATCTTTCGTATTTGTCGATCTACCCCTACTGTGCTTAAACTACCACTACTTCGCTTAATACTTCAAAACAACCCTTCTTTTTTATCCTACCCCTGATTCTCGAAATAGCCCTTACTTCTAACAATTACACCTATTTTTTAACTACTGTGAGGGGTTGGTTTTTGCAGTACCCAATCCAATGATTCATTATGTCTCATATTTGTCGACCTACCCCTACTATGCCTAAACTACCCCTACTTCACTTAATACTTCAAAAAAATCCATCTTTTTAGTCCTACGACTAATTCTATAAATACCCCATACATCCAACAATTACCCCTATTTTTTAACATCTCTTAAGGGCTGCTTTTCGCAGCACCCAATCCACACAATTCATCATCTTTAAAATTTGTCAATTTACCCCTGCTATTCTTAAACTGACCCCCTACTTATCTTAGTACTTCAAAACAAATCTTCTTTTTAATCCTGCCCCTAATTCTAAAAATAGTCCTTACTTCCAACAATCACCTCTATTTTTAACTTCTGTGAAGGGTGGGTTTTTGCAACATCCAATCCAAACGATTCATCATCTTTTATATTTGTCGATCTACCCCTGCTATGCTTAAACCATCCATACTTCTCTTAATACTTCAAAACAACCCTTCTTTTTAATCCTACCCCTAATTCTCTTAATAGAGCTTACTTCCAATAGTTGCCCCTATTTTTTAACTACTATGAAGGGTTGGTTTTTGCAGCACCCAATCGAAATGATTCATCATCTTTCATATTTGTCGATCTACCCCTACTACGCTTAAACTACTCCTACTTCTCTTAGTACTTCAAAACAACCCTTCTTTTTATTCTTATCCATAATTCTCTAAATAGCCCTTACTTCTAACAATTACCCCTATTTTTTAACTTCTGTGAAGGGTTTGTTTTTGCAGCATAGAATCCAAATGATTCATCATTTTCATATTTGTCAATCTACCACTACTTCCCTTAATACTTCAAAAAAACCCTTCTTTTTAATCCTACCCCTAATTCTCTAAATATCCCTTACTTCCAACAATTACCCTTATTTTTCAACTACGGTGAAGGATTGGCTTTTACAGCATCCAATCCAAGTGATTCATCATCTTTCATATTTGTCGATCTACCCCTAGTATGCTTAAACTATCCCTACTTCTCTGAATACTTCAAAACAACCCTTCTTTTTAATCCTACCACTAATTCTATAAGCAGCACTTACTTCCAGCAATTACCCCTGTTTTTTAACTTCTGTGAAGGGTTGGTTTTTGCAGCGCACAATCCAAACGACTCATCACCTTTCATATTTGTCGTTCTAACCCTACTTCTCTTAATACTTCAAAACAATCATTCTTTTAAATCCTACCCCTAATTATCTAAATAGCCCTTACTTCCAACAATTACCCCTATTTTTTAACAATTGTGAAGGGTTGGTTTTGGCAGCACCCAATCCAAACGATTCATCGTCTTTCATATTTGTCGATCTAACCCTACTATGCTTAGACTACCCCTACTTCTCTTAATGCTTCAAAACAACTATTCTTTTTAATACTACCCCTAATTTTCTAAATAGCCATTACTTCCAACAATTACCACTAATTTTTAACTACTGTGAAGGTTTGGTTTTTGCAGCACCCAATCCATAATATTCATAATCTTTCACATTTGTCGATCTACCTCTACTATGCCTAAACTACCCCTACTTCTCTTAATACTTCAAAACAGCCATTCTTTTTAATCCTACCCAAAATTCTCTAAATAACCCTTACTTCCCACAATTACCTCTATTTTTTAACTTCTATGAAGGGTTGGTTTTTGCTTCACACAATCCAAATGATTCATTATCTTTCATATTTGTCGATCTACCCTTACTATGATTAAACTATCCCTACTTCTCTTAATACTTCAAAACAACCCTTCATTTTAATCCTACCGCTAATTCTCTAAATAGCACTTACTTCCGATAATTACCTCTATTTTTTATCTTCTGTGAAGGGTTGGTTTTTGCAGCACACAATCCAAATGATTCATCATTTTCATATTTGTCAATCTACCCCTACTTCTCTTAATATTTAAAAAAAACCTTCTTTTTAATCCTACCCCTAATTCTTTAAATAGCCCTTACATCCAACAATTACACCTATTTTTTAACTACAGTGTAGGATTGGTTTTTGCAGCACCCAATCCAAACGATTCATCATCTTTCATATTTGTCGATCTACCACTACTGTGCTTAAACTACCCCTACTTCTTTTAATACTTCAAAACAACAATTATTTTTATTCCTAGCCCTAATTCTATAAATACCCCTTACTTCCAAAAATTACCCCTATTTTTTAACTATTATGAAGGGTTGGTTTTTGCAGCAACCAATCCAAGTGATTCATCATCTTTCATATTTGTCGATCTACACCTAGTATTCTTTAACCACCCCTACTTCTCTTAATACATCAAAACTACCCTTCTTTTTAATCCTACCCCTAATTCTAGAAATAACACTTACTACCAGCAATTACCCCTATTTTTTAACTTCGATGAAGGGTTGATTTTTGCAGCACACAATCCAAACGATTCATCATCTTTCATATTTGTCAATCTACCCCTACTTCTCTTAATACTTCAAAACAATCATTCTTTTTAATCCTACCCCTAATTCTATAAATAGCCCTTACTTCCAACAATTACCCCTATTTTTTAACAATTGTGAAGGGTTGGTTTTTGCAACACCCAATCCAAACGATTCATCATCTTTCATATTCGTCGATCTACCCCCAGTATGCTTAGACTACCCCAACTTCTCTTAATGCTTAAAAACCGCTATTCTTTTTAATGCTACCCCTAATTATCTAAATAGCCCTTACTTCCAACAATTTCCCTGTTTTTTAACTACAGTGAAGGGTTGGTTTTTGCAGCACCCAATCTAAATGATTCATCATCTTTCATGTTTTTCGATCTACCACTACAATGCTTAAACTACCCCTACTTCTCTTAAAACTTCAAAACAGTCCTTCTTTTTAATCCTACACCCAATTCTCTAAATATTCCTTTCTTCCAACAATTACGCCTATCTTTTTACTACTGTGAAGGGTTGGTTTTTGCAACCCGCAAACCTAACGATTCATAACCTTTCATATTTGTCGATCTACGCCTACTATGCTTAAACTACCCCTACTTCTCTTACTACTTCAAAATAGCCCTTCTTTTATTATTGTTTTCCTTTATTCATTTTTTTATTCATTTATTTCGTATTACTTCTTTTTTTGTAAACCGGTTATCATTCTACTTCTGTGAAGGGTTTGTTTTCGCAGCACCCAATCAAAACGATTCGACATCTTTCAAAACAGCCCTTCTTTTTAATCGTACCCATAATTCTATAAATAGCTCTTACTTCCAACAATTACCCCTATTTTTTAACTACTGTGAAGGGTCTGTTTTTGCAGCACCCAATCCAAACAATTCATCTTCTTTTATATTTGTCGATCTACCACTACTTTTCTTAAACTAACCCTATTTGTCTAAATAGCCCTTACTTCCAACAATTACCTCTTTTTTACTAATGTGAAGGTTTGGTTTTTGTAGCACCCAATCTAAATGATTCATAGTCTTTCATGTTTGTCGATCTACCCCTACTACACTTAAACTACCCCTATTTCTCTTAATACTTCAAAACAGCCCTTCTTTTTAGTCCTACCCCTAATTCTCTAAATAGTCCTTACTTCCAACAATTGCACCTATCTTTTTACTATTGTGAAGGGTATGATTAAGCATTGTAGGGGCAGATCAACAAATATGAAAGACGATGAATCGTTTAGATTGAGTGCTGCAAAAGCCAACCCTTCACAGTAGAAAAAAATTAGAGGTAATTGTTTGAAGTAAGGGCTATTTAGAGAATTAGGGGTTGGATTAAAAAGAAGGGTTGTTTTGAAGTGTTAAGTGAAGTATGGGTAGTTTACACATAGTAGGGGTAGATCGACAAATATGAAAGATGATGAATCGTTTGGATTGGGGGCCGCAAAAATCAACCCTTCACAACGGTTAAAAGATAGGCGTAATTGTTGGAAGTAAGGGCTATTTGGAGAATTTGGGTTAGGATTAAAAAGAAGGGCTGTCTTGAAGAATTAAGAGAAGTAGGGGTAGTTTTAGCATATTCGGGGTATATCGACAAATATGAAAGATGATCAATCATTTAGATTAGGTGCTGCAAAAACCAACCCTTCACAATAGTTAATAATTAGGTGTAATTGTTCGAAGTAAGGGATATTTAGATAATTAGGGGTGGGATTAAAAAAAGGGTTGTTTTGAACTATTGAGAGAAGTATGGGTAGTTTAATTATTGTAGGGATATATCGACAAATATTAAAGTTGATGAATCATTTTGATTGGGGGCTGCAAAAACAAACCCTTCATAGTAGATTAAGCATTGTAGGCATAGATCGACAAATATGAATTATGATGAATCGTTTAGATTTGGTGTTGCAAAAACCAAACCTTCACAGTGGTTAAAAAAAAGGTAATTGTTTAAAGTTAGAGCTATTTAGAGAATTAGGGGTAGGATTAAAAAGAAGGGCTGTTTTGAAGTATTAAGAGAGGTGGGTGTAGTTTAAGCATAATAGGGGTAGATCGACAAATATGAAAGATGATGAATCATTTGAATTTGGTGCTGCAAAAACCAACCCTTCACAGTGGTAAAAAGATAGGCGTAATTGTTGAAAGTTCGGGCTATTTAAAGAATTAGGGGTAGGAGTAAAAAGAAGGGCTGTTTTGAAGTATTAAGAGAAGTAGGGGTAATTTTAGAATTGTCGGGGTAGATCGACAAATATGAAAGATGAAGAATCATTTAGAACGGGTGCTGCAAAAACCAACCCTTCACAGAAGTTTAAAAATAGGGGTAATTGTTGAAAATAGGGGTTATTTAGAGTATAAGGAGTAGGATTAAAAAGAAGAGATGTTTTGAAGTATTAAGAGAAGTATGGTTAGTTTAAGCATAGTTGGGGTAGATCGAAAAATATGACAGATGATGAATCATTTAGATTGGGTGCTGCAAAAACCAACCCTTCACAGAAGTTAAAAAATAAGGGTAATTTTTGGAAGGAATGGCTATTTACAGAATTAGGGGTAGGATTAAAAAGAAGGGCTGTTTTGAAGTATTAAGACAAGCAGGGGTGGTTTAAACATAATAATGGTAGATCGATAAATATGAAAGACGATGAATCGTTCGAATTGAATGCTGCAAAAACCAGCCCTTCACAGAAGTTATAAAATAGGGGTAATTGTTGGAAGTAAGGGATATTTAGAGAATTAGGGGCAGGATTAAAAATAAGGACTATTTTGAAGTATTAAGAGAATTATGGGTAGCTTAACCATAATAGGGGTAGATCGACAAATATGAAAGATGAGGAATCATTTGGATTGGGTGCTACAAAAACACAGTATTTAAAAAATTGGTGTAATTGTTGGAAGTAAGGGCTATTTAGAGAAACGGGAGTAGAATTAAAAAGAAGGGATGTTTTGAGGTATTAAGAGAAGTCGGGTTAGTTCGACAAACATGAAAGATGATAAATCTTTCGATTGGGTGTTGCAAAAACCAACCCTTCACAGTAGTTAAAAAATAGGGGTAATTATTGGAAGTAATGGCTATTTAGAGAATTAGGGGTATGATTAAAAAGAAAGGTTTTTTCAAAGTATTAAGAGAAGTAGTGGTAGTTTAGGCATAGTAGGGATAGATCTACAAATATGAAACATGATGAATCGTTTTGATTGGGTGCTGCAAAAACCAACCATTCATAGTAGTAAAAAGATAGACGTAATTGTTCTAAGTAAGGGTTATTTGTAATTAGGGGTAGGAAAAAAAAGAAGTGTTGTTTTGAAGTATTAAGATAAGTAGGGGTAGTTTAGGCATAGTAGGGTAGATCGACAAATATGAAAGTTAATGAATTGTTTGGATTGGGTGCTGCAAAAACCAACCCTTCACGGTAGTGGAATGAAAACTTGTTTACAAATAAACTACCCCTGCTTCTCTTAATACTTTAAAACAACCTTTCTTCTTGTTCCTACCCCTAATTCTCTAAATAACCCTTAATTCCAATAATTACCCTTATTTTTTAACTACTGTGAAGGGATGGTTTTAACAATACCCAATCCAAACGATTCATCATCATTTATATTTGTTGATCTACCCCTACTATGCTTAAACTACACCTACTTCTCTTAATACTTCAAAACAGTTACGCTTATCTTTTTACTACTGTGAATTGTTGGTTTTTGCAGCACCCAATCCAAACAATTCATAATCTTTCATATTTGTCGGTCTACCCCTACTTCTCTTAATACTTCAAAACAACCATTCTTTTTTATCTTACCCCTAATTCTTTAAATACCCCTTACTTCCAACAATTACCCCTATTTTTTAACTACTGTGAAGGGTTGGTTTTTGCAGCACCCAATCCAAACGATTCATCATCTTTCATATTTGCCTATCTTCCCCTACTATGTTTAAAATACTCCTACTTCTCTTAGTACTTCAAAAAATCCCTTCTTTTTAATCCTAACCCTAATTCTCTAAATAGCCCTTACTTCCAAAAATTACTCTTATTTTTTAACTACTGTGAAGGGTTGGTTTTTGCAGCATCCAATCTAAATAATTCATCATCTTTCATATTTCCCGGTCTACCCCTGCTATGCTTAAACTACCCATACTTCACTTAATACTTCAAAACAATCCTTCGTTTTAATCCTACCCCTAATTCTCTAAATAGCCCTTACTTCTAACAATAACCCCTATTTTTTAACTACTTTGAAGGGTTGGTTTTTGCAGCACCCAATTTAACGGTTCATCATCTTTCATATATGTCGATCTACCCCTAATATGCTTAAACTACCCCCTACTTTAATTATTGTTTTTCTTTATTCATTTCTTAGCTCTTTCTTCCAACAATTATTCCTATCTTTTTACTACTCTGAAGGGTTGGTTTTTGCGGCCCCCAATCCAAATGATTCATCATCGTCATATTTTTCGATCAACCCCTAGTTCTCTTAATATTTCAAAATAGCCTTTCATTTTAATCCAACCAATAATTCTCTAAATAGCCATTACTTCTAAATATTACCCCTACTTTTTAACTTCTGTTAAGTGTTTGTTTTTATCGCACTCAATCCGAATGATTCATCATCTTTCATATTTGTCGATCTACCCCTACTATGCTTAAACTACCCCTACTTCTCTTTATATTTCAGAACAACCCTTCTTTATAATCCTACCTCTAATTCTCTAAATAGCCCTTACTTGCAACAATTACCCCTAGTTTTTAACTACTGTGAAGGGTTAGTTTTTGCAGCACCCAATCTAAATAATTCAACATGTTTCATACTTGTCGATCTACCGCTACTTCTCTTAATACTTCAAAACTTCCCCTCTTTTTAATACTAACCCTAATTCTCTAAATAGTCCTTACTTCGAACAATTACCCCTATTTTTTTAATTTCTGTTAAGGGTTGGTATTTGCAGCACCCAATCCACATGATTCCTCTCTTTCATATTATCGATCTACCGCTACTATGCTTAAACTACCCCTACTATACTTAAACTACCCCTACTTCTCTCTTCAAAACAGCGGTTCTTTTTAATCCTACCCCTAATTCTCTAAATAGCCCTTACTTTCAATAATTACCCCTATTTTTTAACTATTGTGAAGGGTTAGTTTTTGCAGCACCCAATCTAAATTATTCATCATTTTTCATATTTGTCGATCTACCCCTAGTATGCTTAAACTACCTCTACTTCTATTAATAGGTCAAAACAACCCTTCTTTTTAATGCTACCCATAATTCTCTAAATTTCCATTACTTCCAACAATTACCCCTATTTTTTACCTACTGTGAACAATTGATTTTTGCATCACCCAATCCAAATGATTCGTCATCATTCATATTTGTTAATCTACCCATACTATGCTTAAACTACCATTACTTCTATTAATACTTCCAAAAAGTTCTTCTTTTTGATACTACCTATAATTATCTAAATAGCCCTTACTTCCAATAATTATGCCAATTTTCTAACTACTTTGAAGGGTTGGTTTTCGCAGCACCCAATCTAAATGATTCATCATCTTTCATATTTGTCGATCTACCCCTACTATGCTCAAACTACCCCTACTACTCTTAATACTTCAAAACAATCCTTCTTTTTAATCCTACCAATAATTCTATAAATGGCCCTTAATTCGAACAATTACCCTTATCTTTCTACTACTGTGAAGGGTTGGTTTTTGCCGCACCCAATCTAAATGATTCATCGTCTTTCATAGTTGTCGATCTACTCCTACTACGCTTAAACTACCCGTACTTCTCTTAATACTTCAAAACAGTCCTTATTTTTAATCCTACCCCTAATTCTCTAAATAGCCCTTACTTTCAACAGTTACCCCTATTATTTAACTTCTGTGAAGGGTTTGTTTTTACAGCATCCAATCCAAATGATTCATCATCTTTCATATTTGTCGATCTACCCTTACTATCCTCAAACTACCCCTACTTCATTTAATACTTCAAAATAGTCCTTCATTTAATCCTACCCCTAATTCTTTAAATAGCCCTTACTTCCAACAATTACGCCTATCTTTTCACAATTGTGAAGGTTTGGTTTTTGCAGCAGCCAATCCAAATGATTCAACATCTTTCATATTTGTCGATCTACCCCTACTTCTCTTAATACTTCAAAACATCACTTCTTTTTAACCCTACCCCTAATTCTCTAAATAGCCCTTACTTCCGACAATCAAACCTATTTTTTTACTTCTGTGAAAGTTTGGTTTTTGCAGCACTAAATCCAAATGATTCATCATCGATCTACCCCTACAATGCTTAAACTACCCATACTTCTCTTAACACTTCAAAACAACTGTTCTTTTTAATCCTACCGCTAATTCTCTGGATAGCCCTTACTTCCAACAATTACCCCTATTTTTTAACTTCTGTGAAAGGTTGGTTTTTGCAGCACCTAATCCAAATGATTCATAATCTTTCATATTTTTCTATCTACCCCTGCTATGCTTAAACTACCCCTACTTCTCTTAATACTTCAAAACAAATCTTCTTTTTAATCCTACCCCTAATTCTCTAAATAGCCCTTACTTGCAACAATTACCTCTATTTTTTAACTACTGTGAAGGGTTGGTTTTTGCAGTGCCCAGTCCAAACGATTCATCGTCTTTCATATTTGTCGATCTACCTCTACTATGCTTTAACTAGTCCTACTTCTCTTAATACTTCAAAAGAGTACTTCTTTATATAGCACTTACTTCCAACAATTACACCTATTTTTTAATTTCCATGAAGGGTTGATTTTTGCAGCGCCAAATCCAAATGATTCATCATCTTTCATATTTGTCGATCTACCCCTACTATGCTTAAACTACCCCTACTTCTCTCTTCAGAACAGCGGTTCTTTTTAATCCTAACCCTAATTCTATAAATAGACCTTACTTCCAACAATTACCCCAATTTTTTAACTATTGTGAAGGGTTAGTTTTTGCAGCACCCAATCTAAATTATTCATCATTTTTCATATTTGTCGATCTACCCCTAGTATGCTTAAACTACCCCTACTTCTCTTAATAGGTCAAAACATCCCTTCTTTTTAATCCTACCCATAATTCTATAAATTTCCCTTACTTCCAACAATTACCCCTATTTTTTACCTACTGCGAACAATTGATTTTTGCATCACCCAATCCAAATGATTCGTCATCATTCATATTTGTTAATCTACCCCTACTATACTTAAACTACCATTACTTCTATTAATACTTCCAAAAAGTTCTTCTTTTTGATGCTACCTATATTATCTAAATAGCCCTTACTTCCAATAATTATGCCAACTTTTTAACTACTGTGAAGGGTTGGTTTTTGCAGCACCCAATCTAAATGATTCATCATCTTTCATATTTGTCGATCTACCCCTACTATGCTCAAACTACCCCTACTACTCTTAATACTTCAAAACAATCCTTCTTTTTAATCCTACCAATAATTCTATAAATAGCCCTTAATTCGAACAATTACCCTTATCTTTCTACTACTGTGAAGGGTTGGTTTTTGCCGCGCCCAATCTAAATGATTCATCGTCTTTCATAGTTGTCGATCTACTCCTACTACGCTTAAACTACCCATACTTCTCTTAATACTTCAAAACAGTCCTTATTTTTAATCCTACCCCTAATTCTCTAAATGGCCCTTACTTTCAACAATTACCCCTATTTTTTAACTTCTGTGAAGGGTTGGTTTTTACAGCATCCAATCCAAATGATTCATCATCTTTCATAGTTGTCGATCTACCCTTACTATGCTCAAACTACCCCTACTTCATTTAATACTTCAAAACAGTCCTTCTTTTAATCCTACCCCTAATTCTTTAAATAGCCCTTACTTCCAACAATTACGCCTATCTTTTCACAATTGTGAAGGTTTGGTTTTTGCAGCACCCAATCCAAATGATTCATCATATTTCACATTTGTCGATCTACCCCTACTTCTCTTAATACTTCAAAACATCCCTTCTTTTTAATCCTACCCCTAATTCTCTAAATAGCCCTTACTTCGACAATCAAACCTATTTTTTTACTTCTGTGAAAGTTTGGTTTTTGCAGCACTAAATCCAAATGATTCATCATCGATCTACCCCTACAATGCTTAAACTACCCATACTTCTCTTAACACTTCAAAACAACTGTTCTTTTTAATCCTACCGCTAATTCTCTGGATAGCCCTTACTTCCAACAATTACCCCTATTTTTTAACTTCTGTGAAAGGTTGGTTTTTGCAGCACCTAATCCAAATGATTCATAATCTTTCATATTTGTCGATCTACCCCTGCTATGCTTAAACTACCCCTACTTCTCTTAATACTTTAAAACAAATCTTCTTTTTAATCCTACCCCTAATTCTCTAAATAGCCCTTACTTGCAACAATTACCTCTATTTTTTAACTACTGTGAAGGGTTGGATTTTGCAGTGCCCAGTCCAAACGATTCATCGTCTTTCATATTTGTCGATCTACCTTTACTATGCTTTAACTAGTCCTACTTCTCTTAACACTTCAAAAGAGTACTTCTTTATATAGCCCTTACTTCCAACAATTACCCCTATTTTTTAATTTCCGTGAAGGGTTGATTTTTGCAGCGCCAAATCCAAATGATTCATCATCTTTCATATTTGTCGATCTACCCCTACTATGCTTAAACTACCCCTACTTCTCTTAATACTTCAAAATAGCTCTTCTTTTTAAACTTTCCCCTAATTCTCTACCCTTCGCTGTAGTTAAAAAATAGAGGTAATTTTTGTAAGTACGTTCTATTTAGAGAATTAGGTGTACGATTAAAAAGAAGGGTTGTTTTGAAGTATTAAGAGATATCATTCAACTTTTGTGAATGGTTGGTTTTTGAAGCATCAAATCCAAACGTCCAAATGATTCATCATCTTTCATATTTGTCGATCTACCCCTACTATACTTAAACAACCCCCTACTTCTCTTAATACTTCAAAACAACACTTCTTTTTAATCCTACCCCTAGTTCTCTATATAGCCTTTTCTCCCAACATTTACTCCAATTTTTTAACTACCGTGAAGAGTTGGTTATTGCAGCACCCAATCCAAATGATTCATCATCTTTCATATTTGTTGAGCTACCCCTACTATGCTCAAACAACCCCTAATTCTCTAAATACTTCAAAATAACCATTCTTTTTAATCCTACCCCTAATTCTCTAAGTAGACATTCCTTCCAACAATTACCCCTATTTTTTAACTTCTGTGATTGGTTGGTATATGCTGCACCCAATCCAAATGATTAATCATCTTTCATATTTGTCGATCTACCCCTACTATGATTAAACTACCCCTACTCCTCTTAATACTTCAAAACATACCTTCTTTTTAATACTACCAATAATTCTCTAAACAGCCCTTCCTTCCAACAATTAACCCTATTTTTTATATATGGTGAAAGATTGGTTTTTGCAGCACCCAATCCAAACGATTCATCATCTTTCATATTTGTCGATTTACCCCTATTATGCTTAAACTACCCTTACTTCACTGAATACTTCAAAACAACCAATTTTTTTTAATCCTATCCGAAATTCTCTAAATATCCCTTTCTTCCAACAATTACTCCTATTTTTTAACTTCTGTGATGAGTTGGTTTTTGTAACACCCAATCCAAATGATTCATCATCTTTCATATTTGTCGATCTACCCCTACTATGCTTAAACTACAACTACTTCTCTTAATACTTCAAAACAGCTCTACTTTTTAATCCTACCCATAATTCTCTAAATTGCCCTTACTTCCAACAATTAAGAATATATTTTTACTACAGTGAAGGGTTGGTTGTTGCAGCATCCAATCCAAATGATTCATAATCTTTCATATTTGTCGATCTACCCCTACTATGCTTAGACTACCCCTACTTCTCCTAATACTTCAAAACATACCTTCTTTTTAATCCTACCAATAATTCTCTCATAGTAGTTAAAAAATAAGTGTAATTGTTCGAAGTAAGGGCTATTTAGAGAATTAGTGGTAGGATTAAAAAAAAGATTTGTTTTGAAGTATTCATAAAAGTAGGGGTAGTTTAGGCATAATAGGGGTAGATCAACAAATATAAAAGATGACGAATCATTTGGATTGGGTGTTGTAAAACCAAACCCTTCATAGTAGTTAAAAAATAGGGGTAATTGTTGGAAGAAAGGGTTATTTAGATAATTAACGGTAGGATTAAAAAGAAGGGCTGTTTTGAAGTATTAAGAAAAGTAGGGGTAGTTTAAGCATAGTAGGAGTAGATCGACAAATATGAAAGATGATGAATCGTTTTGATTGGGTGCTTCAAAAACCAACCCTTCACTGTAGTTAAATAATAGGGTAATTGTTGGAACTAAGGGCTATTTAGAGAATTAGGGATAGAATTAAAAAGAAAAACTAATTTGAAGTATTAAGAGAAGTAGGGGTAGTTTAAGCATGGTTGGGGAAGATCAACAAATATGAAAGATGATGAATCATTTGGATTTGGTGCTGCAAAAACAAACCTTTCACAATAGTTAAATAGTAAGGGTAATTGTTGGAAGTAAGGGTTATTTAGATAATTAGGGGTAGGATTAAAAAAAGGACTGTTTTGAAGTACAAAGAGAAGTAGTGGTAGTTTAAGCATAGTAGGGGTAGATCGAAAAATATGAAAGATGATGAATCGTTTGGATTGGTTCCTTCAAAAACCAACCCTTCAAAGAAGTTCAAAAATAGGGGTAATTGATTGAAGGAATGGCTATTTAGAAAATTAGGGGTAGGATTAAAAAAAAAGGCTTTGAAGTATTAAGGGAAGTAGGGATAGTTTAAGCATTGTTGTGGTAAATCGACAAAATGGTACGAGAATCGTGCTTCACCAATGCAGGTGGAAACTAAATGGAACCGTACTCAATAACAATTGAAAGTAAAAATACGAGTAAAGTAAAACAGAGACAAGATTTTAGAGTGGTTCATCCTTTTGGCAGGCCTGTATCCACTATGAGGGTTGTTTGTATTACCAAGGAAGTGATTACAAAGTACGTAAACTCTCCATTTTCATTCATCTATGTGTTCACTCAGCATACTCTCACTCTTACATATGAATCCATCTTAGATCCTCAATATTTAATTAAAGAGTGGCGAAATCTTTGGAGGAGAAGGACAGATGAATGAATGAGAAGGAGGACGCATTTGCTCTTTTTCGGTTAAAGGATTTTGATGGATGTCAAGGCTAGATGGGTGAAAGACATTCGAATAGTTATGACGATCATGGTTGGAAAAATGCTTAAGGAATGATCATGGTTGGAAAAATGAGAGTGACTTTACAGAAGCGATTGAATTTGAACAGGTGGTCAGGTGACAAGTATATGGGTGACTTAAGTCAGTGCTCTCGGGTGTGGCAATGTCTGATAATTGGTGAAAGGCCGACCAACATCATAGTCTGTAGGCGATAAACCAAGGCTTGCATATCAGAAAGTAAGTGGAACCCTTCTAAGTCTAGTATTTGATCGACCGGTTGATTGTGTTCGATCGAAGCACGAGTGATTGATTTGAAGAACTAGTGGTTTCATAGGAACGAGCGGACAGTTGATGAGTGCGTAGGCGACTTGTCAAAGACTCCTACACAATATGAGAACGACCGACCAGACCATCATGAAAAGCTTTTGTAATTGACTGACGGATGTTATCTGGTTGAAGCGTGAGCATCTGATTGTTAATGAGCGGGCAACTGGCCGTGGCTTTGTAGAGCAGGTATAGACGCGACTATCTTGAGGTTGGTATCTATTGGACCGGTAGGTAGCTCATGATTGAAGTGTTAACGACCGATTGAAGGATGAGCAGATGACTAGAGTTGCTGTGGGTGAACATTGTGCGCATGTGTGAACCCTGATATCTTTGTATTTCCTGTTATGTACAACTGATCAGGGGAGTGTGACTACAGAGTGGGACGTGTAGTCGGAACCAATTCTTTTCCCAATCTCGCGCGTATGACCTTCCCTTATGGTCAGGCTAAACGTTCTTGTTAAGTCTTCTTTATACACGGGCGTTCTTTCATCACGCAACCGACCTTTTCCAGTATAAACGGTTGATCCTTTGGGCAATGTATGACTTTCAGTTTACGATGTATTCCTAGTAATATGGGGTAGTTTTTTGACCTATATGAGTTACCTAAGCACCCAGGGTCGTGTGCTCCGATATATTAGCCCCTTAACCATCGCTCTGTAGTTCTTATGGAGATTTAACACACCAATTATACACAAGCTTTTCTGGGTATAAACACAACCCTTCACAGTAGTTATAAAATAGGAGTAATTGTTGGAAGTAAGGGAAATTTAGAGAATTAGGGTTAGGATTAAAAAGAAGGGTTGTTTTGAAGTATTAACAGAAGTAGGGGTAGTTTAAGCATATTAGGGGTAGATCGAAAAATATAAAAGATGGTGAATCATATGGATTGGATGCTTCAAAAACCAACCCTTCACAAAAGTTAAAAATAAGGGTAATTTTTGGAAGGGCTATTTAAAGAATTAGGGGTTGGATTAAAAAGAAGGGTTGTTTTGAAGTATTAAGATAAGTAGGGGTAGTTTAAGCATAGCAGGGGTAGATCGACAAAAAAGAAAGATGATGATTCATTTAAATCAGGTGCTGCAAAAACCAACTCTTCACAGTAGTTAAAAATAGGGGTAATTGTTAGAAGTAAGGGCTATTTGGAGAATTACGGGATGGATTAAAAGGGAGGACCATTTTGAAGTACTAAGAGAAGTAGGGGTAGTTCAAGCATAATAGGGGTAGATCGACAAATATGAAAGATGATGAATCATTTGGATTGGGTGCTGCAAAAACCAACACTTCACAGTAGTTAAAAAATAGGGGTAAATGTTGGAAGGAAGGGCTGTTTAGAGAATTAGGGGTAGGATTAAAAGGAAGGACTGTTTTGAAGTTTAAAGTGAAGTAGAGGTAATTTAGGCACAGTAGGGGTAGATCGACAAATATGAAAGATGATAAATCATTTGGATTGGGTGCTGCAAAAATGAACCCTTCACGAAATTAAAAAATAGGGGTAATTGTTGGAAGGGAAATTAAGAAAATTAGAGGTAGGATTAAAAAGAAGGGTTGTTTAGAAGTGTTAAAAGAAGTAGGGGTTGTTTAAGCATAGTAGGGGTAGATTGACAAATATGAAAGATGATGAATCGTTTTGATTGGGTGCTGCAAAAACCAACCCTTCACAATAGTTAAAAAATAGGGGTAATTGTTGCAAGTAAGGGCTATTTAGAGAATTTGGGGTTGGATTAAAATGAAGGACTGTTTTGAAGTATTAAGAGAAGTAGGGGTAGTTTAAGCATAGTAGGGGAAGATCGACAAATATGAAATATGATGAACCGTTTGGATTAGGTGCTGCAAAAACCAACCCTTCAAAGTAGTTAAAAAAATAGGGGTAATTGTTGGACTGAAAGGCTGTTTTTAGAATTATGTGTAGGATTAAAAAGAAGGATTGTTTTGAAGTTTAAAGAGAATTAGGGGTAGTTTAAGACTAGTAGGGGTAGATCGACAGATATGAAAGATGATGAATCATTTGGATTGGGGGCGGCAAAAACCAACCCTTTATAGAAGTTAAAAAATAGAGGTAATTATTGGAAGGGCTATTTAGAGAATTAGGGGTAGTTTTAAAAAGAAGGGCTATTTTGAAATATTAAGAGAAGTAGGGGTTGTTTAAGCATAGTAGGGGTAGATCGATAAATATGAAATAAGATGAATCGTTTGGATTGGGTGCTACAAAAACCAACCCTTCATAGTAGTTAAAAAATAGGGGCAATTGTTGGAAGTAAGGGCTATTTAAAGAATTAGGGGTAGGATTAAAAAGAATGGTTGTTTTGAAGTATTATGAGAAGTAGGGGTAGTTTAAGCATAGTAGGGGTAAATCGACAAATATGAAAGTTGGTGGATTATTAGGTCGGGTGCTGCAAAAACAAACCCTTTACAATAGTAAAAAAATAGGGGTAATTGTTGGAAGTGAGGGATATCTAGAGAATTTGGGGCAGGATTGAAAAGAAGGACTATTTTGAAGCATTAAGAAAAGTATGTGTAGTTTAAGCATAGTAGGGGTAGATCAACAAATATGAAAGATGAACAATCGTTTGGATTGGGTTCTGCAAAAACCAAACCTTCACAGTAGTTAGAAAATAGGGGTAATTGTTGGAAGTAAGGGCTATTTAGATAATTAGGGGTAGGATTAAAATGAATAGTTGTTTTGAAGTATTAAGAGAAGTAGGGGTAGTTTAAGCATAGTAGTTGCAGATCGACAAATATGAAAGATGATGAATCGTTTGGATTGGGTACTGCAAATACAAATCCGTCACAGTTGTTAAAAAATAGGGGAGATTGTTGGGTGTAAGGGCTATTTAAAGAATTAGGGGTGGGATTAAAAATAAGTCCTGTTTTGGAGTACTAAGAGACGTAGGGGTAGTTTAAGAATAGTAGGGGTAGATCGACAAATATGATAGATGATGAATCACTTGGATTGGGTTCCGCAAAAACCAACCCTTCAAAGTAGTAAAAAGATAGGCGTAATTGTTGGAAGTAAGGGCTATTTAGAGAATTAGGGGTAGGATTATAAAGAAGGACAGTTAGTAAGTATTAAGAGAAATAGGGGTAGTTTAAGCATAGTTGGGGTAGATCGACAAATATGGAAGATTATTAATCGTTTGGATTGGGTGCAGCAAAAACCAACCCTTCACACAACCCTTCTTTTTAATCCTCCCCCTGATTCTCTAAATATCGCCTACTTCCAACAATTACCCCTATTTTTTAACTAATATGAAGGGTTGGTTTTGGGCTATGATTTAAAAGAAGGACTGTTTTGAAGTATTAAAAAAAGAAGGCGTAGTTTAAGCATAGTAGAGGTAGATCGACAAATATGAAAGATGATAACTCAGTTGGATTGGGTGCTACAAAAACCAACCCTTCACAGTAGTTAAAAAATAGGGGTAATTGTTGGAAGGGCTATTTAGAGAATTAGGGGTAAGATAAAAAGAAGGGTTGTTTTGAATTATTAAGAGAAGTAGGGGTAGATCGACAAATATGAAAGAGGATGAATCGTTTGGATTGCGTGCTGCAAAATCCAACACTTCATAGAAGTTAAAAAATAGGGGTAATTGTTGGATGTGCTATTTAGAGAATTTGGGGTTGGATTAAAAAGAAGGAGGGGTAATTGTCGAAAGGGCTATTTATAGAATTTGGTGTTGGATTAAAAAGAAAGGTTGTTTGGAAGTATTAAGAGAAGTTGAGGTAGTTTAAGCGTAGTAGAGGTAGATCGACAAATATGAAGGATGATGAATCATTTGGATTGGGTACTGCAAAAACCAACCGTTCACAATAGTATAAAAGAGGTGTAATTGTTGGAAGTAAGGGATATTTGGAGAATTGGAGGTAGGATTAAAAAGAAGGACTATATTGATTTATTAACAGAAGTAGGGGTAGTTTAAGCATAGTAGGAGTAGATCGAAAAAAATGAAAGATGATGAATCATTTTGATTGGGTGCTGCAAAAACCAACACTTCGCAGAAGCTATAAAATAGGGGTAATGGTTGGAAGTCCGGGCTATTTAGAGAACTAGGGATAGGATTAAAAAGAAGGACTTTTTTGTAGTATTAAGATAAGTAGGGGTAGTTCAAGCACACGGGGGTTAGATCGACAAATATGAAAGATGATGAATCATTTAGATTAGGTGCTGCAAAAACCAACCCTTCACAATAGTTAAAAAATAGGGGTAATTGTTGGATGTAAGGGCTAATTAGAGAATCAGGGGTAGGATTTAAAAGAAGGGTTGTTTTGAAATATTTTGAGAAGTAGGTGTAGTTTAAGCATAGTAGAGGTAGTTCAAGAAATATGAAAGATGATGAATCGTTTGGATTGATTGTTGCAAAAACCATCCCTTCGCAGTAGTTAAAAAAAGGAGTAATTGTTGGAAGTAAGGGCTATTTCGAAAATTAGAGGCATGATTAAAAAGAAGGACTATTTTGAAGTATTAAGAGAAGTAGGGGTAGTTTAAGCATACTAGGGGAAGATCGACAAATATGAAAGATTATGTATCATTTGGATTGGGTTCGGCAAAAACCTACCATTCACCATAGTAAAAAGATAGGCGTAATTGTTGGAAGTAAGGGTTGTTTATAGAATTAGGGGTAGGATCGAAAAGAAGGGTTGTTTTGAAGTATTAAGAGAAGTAGGGGTAGTTTAAGCATAGTAGGGGTAGATCGACAATTATGAAAGATGACGAATCATTTAGATTGGGTGCGGCAAAAACCATCCCTTAACAATAGTTAAAAAATAGGGGAAATTATTGAAAGTATGGGCTATTTAGAGAATTAGGGATAGGATTAAAAGAAGGGTGGTATTGAAGTATTAAGAGAAGCAGGGGTAGTTTAAGCATAGTAGGATTAGATCGACAAATATGAGAGATGATGTATAATTTGGATTTTGTGCTGCAAATAAAAACCCTTCACAGTAACTAAAAAATAGGTGTAGTTGTTAGATTAACGGCTATTTAGAGAATTAGGGGTAGAATTAAAAAGAACAGCTGTTTTGATGTATAAAGAGAAGTAGGGGTAGTTTAGGAATTGTCGGGGTAGATCGACAAATATGAAAGGTGCTGAATCGTTTGGATTGTGTGCTACAAAAACAAACCCTTCACAGTAGTTAAAAAATAGGGGCAATTATTGGAAGTAAGGGCTATTTAGAGAATTAGTGGTAGGATGAAAAAGAAGGGTTATTTTGAAGTATAAAGAGAAGTTGGTATAGTTTAAGCGAAGTAGGGGTAGATCGACAAATGGGAATGATGATGTATCGTTTGTATTGGGTGCTACAAAAACCAATCCTTCACAATAGTTAAAAAATAGGGGTGATTGTTGGAAGTAAGGGCTATTTAGAGAATTAGGTGTTGGATTAAAAAAAGGGATTTTTTGAAGTACTAAGAGAAGGAGGGGTAGTTTAAGCATAGTAGGGGTAGATCGACAAATATGAAAGATGATGAATGATTTGGATAGGGTGCTGCAAAAACCAACCCTTCACAGTAGTTATAAAGTAGGGGTAATATTTGGAAGTAATCTTTTAGATTGGGTGTAGCAAAAGCCAACCCTTCACAGTAGTTAATACATAGGAGTAATTGTTGAAAGTAATGGCTATTTAGAGAATGAGGGGTATGATTAAAAAGAAGGGTTGTTTTGAAGTATTAAGAGAAGAAGGGTAGTTTAAGCATAGTAGGGGTAGATCGACAAATGAGAAAGACTATGAATCATTTGGATTGGTTGATGAAAAAACCAACCACTCACAGTAGTAAAAACATATGTGTAATTGTTGGAAATAAGGTCTATTTAGAGAATTAGGGGTATGATTTAAAAAAAGGATTGTTTTGAAGTATTAAGAGAAGTAGGGGTAGTTTAAGCATAGTAGGTGTAGATCGACAAATATGAAAGGTTATGAAACGTTTGGATTGGGTGCTGCAAAAACCAACCATGCACAATAGTAAAAAGATAGGCATAATTGTTGGAAGTAAAGGCTATTTAGAGAATTAGTGGTAGGATTTTAAAGAAGGGTTGTTTTGAAGTATTAAGAGAAGTAGGGGTAGTTTAAGCATAGTAGGGGTAGATCGACAAATATGAAAGATGACGAATCATTTCGATTGGATGCTGCAAAAACCAACCCTCACAGAAGTTAAAAAACAAGAGTAATAATTGGAAATAATGGCTATTTATTGAATTAGTGGTTGGATTAAGAAGAAGGGTTGTTTTGAAGTATTTAGAGAAGTAGACATATTTTACAGATCGACAAGTATGGAAGATGATGAATCATTTATTTTGGGTGCTACAAAAACCAACCCTTCATAGTAGTTTAAAAAAAGGGTACTTGTTGGAAGTAAGGTCTATTTATAGAATTAGGGGTTATATTAAAAAGAAGGACTGTTTTGAAGTATTAAGAGAAGAAGAGTAGTTAAGTGAAGAACAGATTGTTTAATCATAGTAAGGGGTAGATCGAGAAATATTAAAGGTGGTGAATCGTTTTGATTGGGTGCTTCAATAACCAACCCTTCATAGTAGTTAAAAAATAGGGGTAATTGTTGGATGTGAGGGATATTTAGAGAATTAGGGATAGTATTAAGAAGAAGGGAGGTTTTTAAGTATTAAGAGAAGTAGTGGTAGTTTAAGCATAGTAGGAGTAGATCGACAAATATGAAAGATGATAAATCATTTGGATTGTTTGCTGTAAAAACCAACCGTTCATAGTAATAAAAAAATAGGGGTAGTTGTTGGAAGTAAGGGCTATTTACAGAATCAGGGGTAGGATTAAAATGAAAGACTGTTTTGAAGTATTAAGAGAAGTAGGGGTAGTTTAAGCATAGTAGGGGACATAGGGGTTAAGTGGGTGCCTTCGGTGGCATGAGGAATTACTAATGGAAACCCTTAACCAAATTTAAAACATGTAAGTGGACATGAAGGGGGTTAAGTGGGATATACTAGAGGGGACCACGCTTAGGTGGATAGCTTGTGTCAAGTAATGGGGGCCCGTTTCAACCTGTAACCCATTCGTATCTTTGTGGGCTCGACCCAAGTCGAGGACGGGACACACATATTGGGCTTCACTATAAGAAGCCAAACCGGCTTAGCGGTGGCAACGCATGTCCAACGGGTTCATATGCGTGTGTGGACCCGGGCTAGTAGGTAAGACGTTGTTGCATCGTGTAGGTATAAGCCGTGCATCATTGGTGGTATCGGGTTGCCACTTTGGGGAGTGATACACCCCACTGTGGGACCAGCACGGGTATCTACGAGTTAGGGAGCCGATCGAATGGGGCAGGGTAGTGGATACACCTAGTGGAGATAGGAGCAGATGGCACCAATGTAGTCAGCTAAGGGTTCACGAAGCTACCACTATTATTAATAATTACGAAGGGGGTACACCTAGTGGAGATAGGAGTAGGCGGCACCTATGACGTCAGCTAGGAGTACGTGGAATTACCATTATTACTTATTAAAGGGGTACATCTAGTGGGGATAGTTACACGCTGGGTAACTATGATAACAGTTAGAGATATACAGTCAAACATGGAGGATAGTGGGTACATCTAGTAGTACAGGAAGCTATCATCGTTCTATTTAGCCAAGAGGGATAAAATTTCTAGAGTGACTAGTAGGGGTGCAGTTAGTGTTAGTACAGTACAGTATGGTACAGTACGGTAGAGTATAGTAATTATCCTATATCGATTAGTAAGCGCGATTTACGTTATCTCTGTTTCTCTTGATTGCCTTGACATACCCATGTGGTTCACACAGTCATTACCTTATTCTCCAGCTTATATCTTATCATATTGCTTTAATAATTATGTTGTTAGAGTTATCGGACTCGCCAGAATTTATGTCTGACCCCCTTTGTTTCCATCTCTTTTCTTCCTTCCCTGCCCCCCCCCCCCCCCAAGGTTCTAAGGGTGGGACTAGTACTAGTGGAGCTTGATTGGGATTTCTTTGGGAGCACTTGGATTTGGATTGCCGAAGTAAAGTTCAACCTATCATTTTCTTTATGGCTATTTGTAGTAGTGGGATTATGTACTTTGTTTTATCAAGATGGATATTGTTAGCCTGCTTTGTGACCAGGCTACCCAAAGCAAAGGATTTGAGTATGATCATGCATTGATCATCAATCGTTTGGATGAAGCGGCAGAATATGGAAAAATCTGGATTTTGACACTTTTGAAGATCGGCTCGTGACCACCCCCTAAGGTCGGATCGCGAACATATATGCTAACCGATTCGGATCGTGATCATGTATGCTAACCGATTCGGATCGTGATCATGTACGCTAACCGATTCGGATTGTGACTATGTACGCTAACCGATTCGGATCGTGACCATCACCATCATGACCATCACCAGCTAACCACCCCGGCTCATGAACCATGACCACGAACCGCGACTAGGACATGCTACTACACATGTTGATTTTGACCTATTCTCAATGCTATGACCGATCCTACTTTCCCGGATCGGGTGCCCTGTGTCCTACCACGACCTGGTCACCAAATGGGCTTTCCTACAGCTATAAATGCTCCTCCAGAGGGCATTTTCAAAGGACCTTTTGGCATCTCAACATTCATGGCAGCCATGCCGACACTAATCCATGAACAACCACAATCTTCCTCAATAAAATCAACGAATTCAGAGGGAATTATTCATTGAATTCGAGTGAGAGAGAGGAAATACTCGTTGTAATTGTAATCCATGAATGAAATGATAAAATATGAAGTGGACATAGGCTCGTTAACGCCGAACCACTATAAAAATCTCATTGTCTCGCTTTTTCTATATTTTTCAGTTATTTCTTCATATACTATGCTCAAAATACGACGATTTGGGTGTTAGGACCATTTTGTGGTATAATATTTTGGTGCTTTCACTGAGAACTGAATTCTCATCCTATCAGATTGTTACTCTACTATTTGGATTTGAAAGTCCGAAGAAAACAGTATGCCTTCCCACCATTTTTGAAGATTTTTGGTGATTTCAAAAAATCATAGCTTCATGCCATCGAAGAAAGCAAAGGAATCGCTAGCTTCGTGATCGAATGAAGAATGAATAGATAACGCGCTGGAGCAGGTGGTTGGCTCGCGGATCGCTGGGGAGGCCACGAAACGACCCATGGAGCAGCCACAATCCTTAAGGCGACAACTACCCGGAGAGATGTCTGGTTCACGATCCGACCTGGTATGATCGCCACGATCCGGTCCCAAAGAGCCTTCACGACCCGACCGAGCAAGTAAATCGCGATCCAACTCGGTAATACCTCCATGACCCGACCTGGAGCAACTGTTATGGACATATCCACGAACCGATCTGAAGCTAGAAGGTTGGATGGTCCTAATCGCTAAGCTGGACCACGGACTGGATGGACTGCCAAGCCATGACATGAAGTGATTTGCGAATCCCGATCCAAAGGGATATGCACGATCCGCGACCCAGAAAAGTTGTGACGAACAAGGGTCGCGACCCGACCCAAAAAAGTGACATTTTTTGGAAAAAATTACCATTTTCAGATCATTTCAGAAAAGGCTCCGTGTTCTAAAATCGAAAAAATACTGCGGGGCCCTAGACCGCCGCCGGCGCTGCGCCCGGACCCGCTGACGGCCTCACCTTCGGCTCGGAGCATGGCCTCGCCTTCGGCTCGGAGCATGGCTCATCTTCGGCTCAACATATATGTTGGCCAATAGCATTCATCAAAGCTTGTCAATGAAGAACAAAAGGATTGTCAAAGAATTTGACAACGAAATGGCGACGACTGGAATTCCTCCAGAAGCCATGACCTCTATCTACCGGTGTTATTAAATGTGAGGAGTTGTTGAAAAGATTCGACACGCTGGCTATGGAAGTATACAAAATAATGATGGTCTCATAACAGCATCCTCTTCTAGAGTTCCGATGGTGTATTGATTTGGCCAATGCAACTGATGTTTTTCATGAATGGGTAGTGATCACCTAGTTTACGTGACTTAAACCTGTCCGACAGGCAAAATCCCAGATGACATTGACATAGAACGATCCGGATACTATTCTGAGGATGACTCAGAAGATCCCAATGACCATGATTCTCAATAATGGGATACCCGACAACAAGTACAGATCCTAGCACTACAAAGTTACCCTTCGCTTGAATGGCGTGGTGAAAATTATATGTCCCACGGTTCACTCCTTGAAAAGCTTAGCTAGCATTTGCAATGCCTATTTGTCATCAACCGCATCGAGGAAGACCGATTTCCATAGAATAAAGGGTAGATCAATGTACTTTGGTTCCCATAGTTAGGTACCAATTGAACCACCGTAAACCATGATTGGGCATATGGATCCTTTCCCAGATGATAGCAACTTGACTACTCACCGGCCATCATATGACCATGGTCAAGAGATGGGAGTTCGAGACCAAAGTAAATATGAATCAACCATTAGCTCTCTACTTCTTCCTTTCATTGTGACAGAACACTTGAACATTACTTGAAGCCTCACAAGCAATACTTTCATGTTCAAGCTTATCTAATCAAGGTCCAGACAGACAAGCTCCAACGGAATTCAGAGCCTGCATTGCACCCTATTGCCTATTGCTAAATATCCTAATCGAAGATGGAGTGGAAATTGTCTACGGTGGCCAACTTATTGGAGAAGGTGACTATTTGGCTGGATGGAATACGCTACGCAATAGAGATGGCATGAAACCGGAAGACACTTCCCCTCCAGACGAAATGGAGTGTGGAGGAGGTGTTAATATTGTGAATAAAGGGAGCACTGCAAAAGGAATTGCCCGATAATCTGCCCGAAGATATAGATCCCATAGAGGATGAAGATTCAGGATGCAGGAGTGCGACATTTAACGTAGCAACTGTCCAAAGTTGGAAAAGCTTGCTTAAAGCTCGTTCATTGTTTCGACAAAACTCCGCCACATTGACATTCACCTGATTGTGATACACATTGATTAGATACTATGACAAGTTCTACAGCAACCTGAGGCTTTTGGAAGACAACTCGAATGGGACATAGAGCTGAACTAGTTTGATCTCAATTTCATCCTAAAGAAGTCCATACGTGGTCAAGCATTAGCCAACTTCATCGCTAAAAGTACCACTCCCGAAGAGGATGTGGCAGATGTAGAAGATGCACCTGGAAGACGTAATCAGACGGTGCAAAGAATGAATGACTGTCTGAGCAGATGTCTTATTAATAACCCCTAAAGGACAGTCAATTTACTATGCCTTACGGTTGAAATTCTCCGCTACTAACAACGGCTCCGAAGATGACACCCTGATTATCGAATTGAAACTCGCTAAAGAGTTGGGAATGGTGGCATTGAACATATTTTCTGACTTTCACATTGTTGTTCGCCAGGCTCAAAAGGAATTCCAGACGAAGGAACCACCACTAGTAGCTTACCTAGAACCGGAAGAAGGGTTGTTGGATGTATTAGAACGTTACAACATATCTCATGCACTACGAGCAGAAGATCAGAAGGCGGATAATCTGACCAAGTTAGAAGGGTCCGACAATCTAGAAAAGATAGAGATTATCCCCATCAAGACACTATGAAATAAAACCATTGATCAGATGGAAGTTGATCCAACGTTGGAGACCGAACCCGGAAGAGAGTCAAGGTTAACTCCATGATCAACTTCCTACAGCACAGAATGCATCTAACAAGGTGAAGTGAAAGTCGTGCAATCGTTCTTTATGCCTCGAGATATGACATGCAATTCCACATTGCCTATTTTTCTTTGAAGGTTGTCCCAAAACAAAAACCAATGAGTGCAATTGCCGAATTCACCGCCCTGAATGATTCGACCAAATCACCAATCAGCCACCCATTAGAATGGAGATGTACATGAATGAAACTTCTGGTGAACGGCATTCTGAAGTTAGAAAATGAAGACTCATAATTCCACTCTTTTCATCGATTATCTGCCAAGTGACTCCCTCCCCTGAGGCTGGGGGCAACTATAGATTTAAGCCTAAATTGCTCGAGATTACATCATCTATTTCAGAGATGAAATATCAAGAATTTGCCTGGCTAATTGACTTAGTCTTGCCTAAAAGTTAGCGAGTTGAAGATCTAGAACGCTTATGCATGAATGCTGGTTGATTGTCGGCGCACCAACCCTTGTCGCCGATATGGGATCGAGGGTATATCAGCAAATTTATGTGATATGATTAATATCCTATTTCCTAGCATGGAAAGTGCAAAAATTTCTATAAGCATGAACCCATTGTTCTCATGCTAATTTACAACCTAACACCAATGCAAAGATGGGCTACCATTAGCAATCTAGTCATGACTTCCTGACATTCTATTCTTACCCTCAGCACGAGGGCAAAAAGGTGATTTGAAGGAGATGTGACTTCATCACTCGCTTACAGTACCTACCTAATCGCCTTTTCCATCTCAAAACCCCGATCAAAGTTCTATTTATTCTCGGGACTGCCACTCCACAATGGTTTCGAAAGATATCCTTCATCAGCTAAAAGGTTTTGGCAGCCCTTCACTGGCAGAGCCAGGATAAGGCAGAATTAAGCAGAAAAGAGCATGCAATTCCATTTCTGCTCCGAATGATATTCATTCCTTCAACAAGATTATTCTTTAACCATGACTCTTATATTTGCATGCTTTATAAGTTATTGATGTAATTAACTTAGATGAATTAATATGTGGATTGTGTAGGTTCCCCGGATTTAATACCGATCAACCATCTAACATCTGCATTTGGAATTATGGAACAAAACAATAGCAAGCTCGACTGAACTGCTCGTCTACAAAGCCACGCCCTCTGTTTGAGGAAAGATGTATAGCTCGAGGTGGATCCGAGATGACAAGCTACTCCTTGGCTCACACGTGGCAGACCTCGAAATAATTGCGCATTGACTTTAGTATTTCAAATACGGAATCCGATTCCAGATGGACGCAGTTCAACCGTCTACATGGCTCGATCCTATGCTCGACGCCACCAGATTACATGAATTCAAATAAAGGAGGCAGCGCTGCCCCTTGATATGCTCACTTTTCAATAACGCAATTTACTTTTATATGCTTCCTGGATTATTGACTTGACTAACTCATGCGATATGAATAATGCAGGTACCCGAAGTTTGGTGCCAACCAATCCTCCCATAGATGGATCGGAGGAACCCAAAGCCTTGGCAAGCATTTTCTGATAAACTCCAATCCTCAGAGCTTGGATAGGAGTATAAATCTAGGATGAGTGTTATGGGCGCGCCATAATTAAAGACCACTCGATCCATTACTCTAACTCTCAAGATTCGAGAGAGAGTATAAAGGACGATAAGATGACGTCCACCACTCTAATCTCAAGATCCGAGAGAGAGTATAAAGGACATGAAGATGACGTCTGCAAGGCGTGAAGGTGCACCATGATAAAACCGCCTTGCCAACACTCTAACCCGCTGAAGGATCGGGAGAGTATAAAGGTGCTATAGACTTAGCGCCCCCAACAACTCCTACCCTACTGAAGGATCGGGGAGCAGACTGAAAGCTGAGCTCGAACTCTAACCTTGGCGACCGCCAAGAGAGTATGAAGGCGTCTATGATTAAGCGCTGAGAAAGGGCTCTTACCCCACTGAAGGATCGAGGGGCGACTGAATAGCTGAGCTCGAACTCTAACCTTGGCGACCGCCAGGGGAGTATAAAGGCGTCTATGATTAAGCACTGAGAAGGATGCTGGAGACTCAGCACCCCCAGAATCTCAACCCCGCTGAAGGATCGGGAGAGTATAAAGGCGCTAGAGACTTAGCGCCCCCAAGAACTCCTACCTTGCTGAAGGAACGGGGAGCAGAATGAAAGCTGAGTTCGAACTCCAGAGAGAGTATAAAGGCATAGATTAAAATGCCAATCAAGGGCTCTTACCCCGCCGAAGTGTTGGGGGCCAGACCGAAAGCTGAGCCCGGATCCTCCATGTCCGGGCATGGGGGCAAAACAATTAATGTCCTAATCAATCCTCAACAAAGTCCTGGCCAGACACTAAGTCAATGATTGATTGGGGGCGTACCTGTATACACATACCACTTGAGTGCACTTTCATCTATAATCGCATTGACTACTTATAATTCTTCATGATAACTTTTCTCATTTGCATTTCGAATGTTTAAATGCGTAACTAATTATGGAATATTCGCAGGTACACAGTGATGCAAAATAAATGAAATTTAATTTACTGAATGCAGATTTACAAAGGGTAACTGGTCAGGAACGCGAAGACCGAAATCGCAGCAACGTCGGCTGGCCAGTGGAAAAGAAACTAAGGGGCGCGTCCAGAAGGATGGGATTGATGCCCAATGATAAGATTCCTACGTGAATTAAGGCAGCATCCCAAAAGTGGCCTTGAGAGTGAGTTATTCAATTACATAGCATGCGACTTAATACACATGGCTGGGAAGGTCCCAGCGAAGCCTTGGGATTCTTGGATTTCTACTTGGCCTTAATACGATCCGATTCGATTGTGACAATCAGAATTTTATGAATTGAATATTTCTCGGGCTATCCAGAATACACCTACCTTCATCTAAATTCGAAAAGGATGTGATCCGACCTCCACGAGTCCTATGCCGTTACCCCGGACAAGCGGCATGACTATTAAAATCACTCACAAATGGCATAGTTTATTTGCTTGTAATTAACTTATTTTGTGATCTTGACAGGCCGTTTGAGGACCATGGAGCAGATGCAGCGAGAATGTCCATTTACTAGTCCAAACCTATTTCCAAACTGGAAAGTTCAGATGAGGCTGGACATATCCCACGCAACGATTAGGTGTGACACAGCCACCCTGTCTCCGACCTTTCCCTTGATGCAGGGGGCAAGCAACAACACTCAGGACTATCAAAGTCTAACCTTTTGCCATCTGATGCTGATCCTCGGAATATGGATAAGAGACAAGAGATTGGAATGGGCTACGTACCAACAAACCGATTTTCACCCAACTCTGACTCATGATGCGAAGAGGGAGTATGAAAGATACGGATTCGAAGTCTACTACTCAGACCAAACCCCCGAGGATGGGGGCACGGAATACGAGCCTTAAGTAGCATAGTTCAACTACTCGATGCCTATATTAAGAATTAAATGACAAAAGCTTGATTGACGGCTACTGCTCATGTGGAACCAAGAAGCCCGAAGCCGACCTTCACCTATTTCAAGACTTCACGCTGAGGACATCAGCTCTGAATCAGAAGGTCGAGCAATAATCATCCATTTGCTGGAAATGAGAAAATCGAAGTTCAAACAGTGACGAACTTGGCACAGTCAGGTACCCACCATCAACTCGGGATGAACATGAACCAATCAACAGGCGTGCGGCATGCGGCTTCGATTTAGAACATCATGGATGGAAACATGGACAATGGAACAGCTACCTACAACATCCTAGATGAGAATGCATGAATTGTAACAAACTCAGGTTATGCACGACCAGCTTTAGCTCCAACTCGAATGGATATTCGAGCGATATTCCATACTCAGCTCCAAGCAAGAACGCAATAATTCGAAGAACAGGAACTCAGTTGGGTCAAATGACTCGAACCACTACCAGGGGGCAATATCGAAGCGGAAGTAAGAAATCAACAAAGACCCCCTTTGTAACCTCAGATTCAATGCTGGGGGCACCAGTCATGATATTGACGATATTCAGCAATTCTTTGATGGCAACCTGCTCGCCAATTTGATTCAGCGCCTCTTTAGAGGCGACACTTCTAAAGATGATATGGATAACGACAGTCAGCCCTTACACGTGGGACGTCAGGATCCCCTGTTATTCCCCCAGACTTTAAATTTTCTCTCTAACGAGAGCTGCTTAGAAGCTTTGATGAATTCAACCCTGAAGTGGACATACTTCTATGACAAGAAGATGTTAATGTCGAGATAGAAAATCTCAATGCTTTTATGATAAAGGATGGAGCACCATCCGACTCCCGAATTGATAATGATAAAGAAAAAACCTTGGAAATGAATGATTAGAATGTGCTGTTCTAAAGAGAATCTATATCACTTATCGGGCCCACGATATTGTTTGTCAAGCTCAATTGAACCGATCATGAAAAGAGATTCAACAAGACTATGAAGACCATTTTGGATTATCTTGAAGTATGAACAGAGGGGCTCGACTAATCCGATTACATCTTTGACGAGGCTATTTATCCGCGTGATTGATCCGATAAGAGTGCTAATGTTAGCTAACACCAATTGAGTAAATTCATGCCTTCTGACTAAAGGGGAGGGTTGATATCAAAGAAAATGTGATTCGACCATTCGCATGTACAACTCGAACTCTTGCTGACTCAAGAAGAGCACAAGACAACTTGGGTCAACTAGAATTGCTGAACTTGCAACTCAGCTACGGCCTGAATCAACTGCAGAGAGTATAAGAGCTTAAAGACCGTATGCCCCATTAACTTAGCTCAACCCCACTGATGCTGGGGGCATGAGTACTGACTTTCCTTGTCCTCCGAGAGCACTAAGAGCACAAGTGTCGATTCATAGACTAACCTTGAAGATAATCCCGGCATGGAACGGATTCAAAGCATGTACGTCATGCCTTCGGAGTACGACCTTACTCATCTTCCCTGACCAAGCGAGCAAGCTTGTTGAACAGATGTTAACTTAAAGACTCAAACAACACCGGATGGAAGGTGTGACAAACCGATTATTACCTTACGATGGAAACGATCGTATAGGCGCTGGTTGTAATAACCCGGAAAATGTGAACCAATTTAAAATTTTTAAATTTGGTTATTACCAAAGAATTTAAATAATTGAAATAGCATATTTCAATAAAATAAAGAATCGGGTATAGTAAGGCAGTTTGAAATTTTGAATACAAACTTTGTCTGACTGTACCGGGTGGAAAATATAACGGATTTTAGTGAAACTAAAAATGTTTAAATCTGTTTATGAATACCTTTCTAACGAATCTGAAAAATCGAAGTTTCATAACGGGAATCAAAAGTTATGGCCGATTGAATTTTCAGAAAGGTCGCTATATAACATATATAGCCCCTGAAAATTTATATTTTGCATACGACATCGGAATTCGACGAAACCACTTTTGTTGGGTCTGGGATATCAAACTATTGCTAAATTTCAAATTTTATAATTTTAGAAGCTAGTATGTGAGCGGGGCAAAAGAAAATGTGATTGGTCAATTTCTGTTAAAATGGGTCGACCTAAAAATGGCCATTTTTCAAACGAGCTCAGAATTGGACGAAACTGGTTTTGTTAGGACCGTATCGTCTAAACAAAGCTAGATTTATTTTTCTGGAATTTTTCGATTCAGTTTGTGGCCCTGGCAAATTGAAATGTACGTTCAAATTAAATATTTAATGTTTTATAATTTAGTTTGAAAAATAACCGACTGTAACAGCCGAATTGGCCAACGAAACATATCCCATTGTGTCTGGAATGGGGGTATTTAGCTAGGGGCGACAGTCGTTGGGTTTGATTTCGAGTTCGTTTGCAAAAACACTATTTAAAATTTCCTATAAAGTCTCGACCAATAGGATTTTTTCTTTAAAAAAAAACCAATGAAACCCAAGCCGCAACAGACGAAATCGACGATCCAGGAAGCTCGAAACTTCCCCTCGACTTTCCCGCCGCCACTGCCACCTATAGGCCGCGCCACCACCACCGTTCGACAGCCCTTCCTCCCCTCTACACATCCGACCAAACCTCACCCGCCACCATCGCCTGTATCGCTTGAACCACCCCCATGAAGTAGCCGCCTTTCAAACGCCGCACCGCCTTCCTCCGACCCCCGAAGAGGGCCGCACCACCACCGATAGAGAGCTGGTTCGTAGCTCTTCCACGCCGCAGGACCTATCGGAGCAACAAGGTGCGGTTTGATCTTAAATTTTAAACGTAGTTTTGAAGGTTTAAAAAAGCTTTCTGCTTCGACATTCTAAAATGAAAATAACACTATAAAGCGTTGCTAAATTTTGAAAAATAATATCTTTTTCGTTCTTTAAAGAAATTTGATGAAACAGGAGACATCGTGACCGCAAGGAGGCTCTCTACCATCTAGAAGAAGCCGCAGATTTTTCTGATCTTCCTTCGATTTTTAGCACTGCAATAACCAATGTGAGGAATCTAAACTGAATTGTGTGAATGGAATCGCGTTGTATAAATTATATAAGCGAAGTGTAAATTATATACGCATTGTATACCTCATGTACATGTGTTGTATAAGTTATATTAGCGATATATAAATTATAGAAGCGTTGAAAGAAACATATATGCTTTGAATTGTGATGAAATGCAAGTGAATTATAATATATATATATATATATATATATATATATATATATATATATATATATATATATATATACTCCCCTCGTCCACAGACCATGGACGATATTTATTGCTTGTGATTGACGTGATATTATATGGTATGACGAATGGTTGGAAATAATTGTTTGTGGTTGATATTGTGGTTGAAAAATACCCGCTTGTGGTTGAAACAAATTAGAATAGGATTGTGGAATTGAAAATAAATCATGCCGCCTGCGTGCGAACTAGATGCATGATCCCCATTGTCAAAAACCGCTAGGTTTTAAGGTAAAGCGAGGAGCCGTACTAGGGACGGTCCCGGTTTTAACTACCCTGCCGTTATGCTGCCGAAATTTTCTAAAATATACATGTGTTAGAATAATTTTCATTCATTGAAATAAATTACATATGTTGAAACAAATATTCATGTGTTGAGTTGCGATTCATTCGTTGAGTTGAAATTCATGTGTTGAATATTATTTGAATTTAAACAAATAGCTTTAGCGATAAAAATCACATTTTTATATATATAGGAACTATAGAAATATTAATGTGTTAAGTTGCAATTCATACATTGAGTTGAAATTCATGTGTTGAATATTATTTGAATTTAAACAATATAGCTTTAGCGATAAAAATTACATTTACATATATATATATATATATATATACAAACTATATAGGATATTCATGTGTTGAATTGAAATTCGTTCGTCGAGTTGAAATTCATGTGTTGAATGTTATCGTATTTTAAAATAAAATGAATAGACAATAAAAACAACATTTTTATTGTGAATATGAAGCGTTAAAAACATTCACGTGTTGAAAAAATATTTTTGATGATAAAAATATTTCTTTTATCATGTATACGCTTTGAATAAAAATACACACGTGTTGAAATAAATAATAGTTTGCTAGAAATATTATTATTAGCTTTGTTCTGCATATATATACATGTGTTGAACAGGAAAAATGGATTAGCTGTAGAGTAAAGAAATTATTTGCATGCCCGACAAATAGGTAAACCTTGATGAGTTGGCTGCGCAATTTTATTTTTATATCAACTCCGGTGAATGCCATTGGATGCGGAGTGCTGGTTATTCTGTGTGAAATAATAAATATCGCCATAGGATAGTAACAATTAATTTTGAACTACACTACATGGCATACTTCTTGACGATAGGCATACTTCATCATATTCCACATAAGCAATTGGAGCTTGTGTGACGAGGTGGAAGATTTACCATACGAGCGAGGGGTGTAACAACCCGTATTTTGATAACATGATTAAGGCGAGAATCAAGGAAGAATTTAATTTTAAATTCTGAATCAAGTAAAACGGGCTATGCCATTGCGTTCGTCTCGGAAAAATACGTGAAATAGAGTCTGAGTTTTCGAGAATCGGAGTCCGTATGACCAAGTTATGGTCCGACGAAGTTTTCAGAAAATCTAAGTTCAAAAACGAGTTCAAATTTCGGAAATTAGGGCTGGAAAGGTAGGCGGGAAAATACCCGCCAGGCACCCCAAGTCGACAGCCCTGTCGACTTGGGAGTCGACTTGGTTTTCCCAAGTCGACAGCCCTGTCGACTTGGCTGTCAACATGGGTGGCCGAGCCATCTTGGCTTGGTGCACCTGCACTGGTCTCTGGTCTTGTTCTGGAAGCTTCTGACGTGGTTTGATGGTTCAGATCCGATTTAGGGTTAATCTAAGGGCCTAAAACTACCCTAATCTCTATAAAAACACCATAAACCTAACCTAAATCCCTAAAAATCAAACCTAGCAACTAAGTGCTGCCAAAATCAATCTTGATCATGGCCTCCATCTCCAATTCCTAGAGCCTATGCATTCAAATCGGGTTCAAATCAAAAGGTGCAAGCTTGCTACACCAAATCAAGGCCAAATCAACGTTGCTATGCGGGTTTCATGATGGTTCATCATCAAAGGAGCCACCTTTCTTCGTCAAAAGGATTCATCCTCCTAGTCCTCTTGCCATGCTATGTAAGTTCTAGCTACTTTTGGATCAAAACGGTAGTTTTAATGTTGACATGGGATAAAATGAGATAAAACATAAGTATGCATGTATGTGAACCTAACTTTGCCCCTTTTCTATGATCTATGACCTTGGGCTAAGATGTAGCAACTTAATCATGTCGCTCATGTTATGTTTAGCCTAGTTTATCTTGCCAGTTTGGATCTTTGTCTATGGAAAGTTAGCATGAAGCTTTGGGAACCGTTTGACTTGTGAAACATAGGCAAATACTTGACTTCGGGGCATATGCATGTACATGAACACAAACCCCCCTTATGTATCATGCATGTTTGTGGCCAAATCCCCTTGTGATACTATGCGTGATTGTGGCCAAATTCCCTTGTGATAGTATACATGTTTGTGGCCAAATTACCTTATGACACTATGCATGTTCATGGCCAATCCCTTTATGATGCTATGAATGTGGAAGCCAATCCCTCTTTGGCATCATGCATGTTTTGAGGCCAATATGTGACATAGTATCCTTACTATGTTGACTCGCTTTTGCTTGCGTCGGAAAACACGATTTGGGGGTAGTTAGATAAACATGAACATGACATGAAATCTTGACTTGAATATGACATGAAAACTTGACTTGAGGTTACATGTGAACACGACATGTAAGTTGAACCAAAATGGGGGCATGACACGTGGGGTAAACTTGGGACTCGAAATTAGACACGTATGAGTTGTAAGTGTAATATAACACTAGACCAAACATGAAAGTGGCCAACTCGAGGTTGGGTTGAGTTTGTAGCATAAATCTACCCGGACCCGCCCGGCTTAACTAGTGGCTACAAACAATAGGACTCAATGTGGGTAGTTGGTCACATAGCACTCAAAACCCGAGGTTAGACTAGGTTGTGGTATAAATCTACCCGGACCCGCCCGGCTTGACTAGTAACCACAACATAGTCTAATGTGAGAGGTTGAGGTGCATTAATTAAATTAATGCCACATGATAAGGTTAAGTAAATTTGACTAATGACACTTAACCAATATGACACGAATGGGTAGGTTAAGTGGGACCGGGCTTGATTTCTTAATGACACTTAACCATGCAAGATGATTAGGGGATGGGGTTAAGTAATTTACACTTAATTAATCCGACTTGGTAATTAGATGGGGTTAAGTAATTAAGGCTTAACTAATCTAAACACGGTAATTAGATGGGGTTAAGTGATTCAGACTTAACTAATCTAACCACGGCAATTAGATGGGGTTAAGTAATTGATACTTAACTAATCTAACCACGGTAACTAGATGGGGTTAAGGAATCCACACTTAACTAATCTAAACACGGTAATTCGATGGGGTTAAGTTAATCACTTAACCAACTTAAACTTGGTAATTCAATGAGGTTAAGTAACCAATACTTAACCAACTTAACGTGATAGTTTAATGGGGTTAAGCAACTTATACTTAACCAATTATACATGATGATTTGATGAGGTTAAGTAACCTACACTTAACCAATCTAATGCGTGGACCTGATAAGGTTAAGTCACAAGACCTTTTTAGAGTATACTTAACCGTTGTAGTACGATTAGGGGATGGGTTTAAGCTACCCTTAACCAATCCGACTCGATAATTCGATGGGATTAAGATAATCTATGCTTAATCAATCTAGCAAGATAATCCGTTAGGGTTAAGGTAAACTAGTACTTGACCAATTTGACTTGATAGGGTTAAATCATGAGCCTCTGGGTACACTTAACCAACTTGTAGGGCTAAGTCTTGAACTTAAATACTTAGCCAATCTTGACGTGATTCGTGGGCGGGTTAAGTCATCGACTTGAATGATAACACTTAACCCAATAGACAAACCCTAGTTAGAGGAACTAGGTAGAAAATCGTGGTTAATCACGGATAACGGGAAAGGAAGCTAAGTGGTAAACCTTAGTTAAGGGCAACTAAGTAATAATTATTAGCTAAGGACATGGGACTAGTTCATAAAGAGATGAGTAACCTGATATGGTAGGTCATCGCTTAGTATACGAGGAGGACCAAGTTATCTGACTTGGATAAAAGCTCCAGCGAACTGGGTGCCGAAGCGGAAGCTTCGGGGAACGTTAGGGTACTCTTGGTATCCCTCTGTGAGGTGACAAATGGTCCATGAAACCCGGCCTCACAGGGGTTAAGGTCTGCGGTAGAAGAGCCAAGAGTATGCCTTGGTTGCTATGCGAGCGACCTAAAGACTGGGATGGATTAGCGTGGAGTCGACGATACTTGGTTTTCGCCCCGGGATAGCACGTCGCCGACTACCTACCATCTTTAGTCAATCGTGTACGTACGGAAAGGCAGGGAACTCCCAACAGACCATATACTAGCTATCAAGTTATGGGTGAGGATGGCTATCAGGAATTGGGCATCGATGGGCCTTGTGTAGTTCTCATACATGATTTTTCGTGGGTTGCCTTTCAGTAGTTGAGGGAGGGGTTACGCGGGACCATAGTCACGGGTACAAAAACAGACCTTGATATCTGCATCAGCAGACGACTTAAAAGCTCCCGACCGAGTTCCGTATTTCTTGGTTTGCCCTGGCACGGAACTCGGATGGCACATTGAGGAACATGTGCGTCTAGACATGGAAAACGATTCACGATACATACGTGGGATAAAGGGCGCGGTTGACGGGTGGCATAATTCCTAGTGGCCCTAGGTGGCTGAACCCAAACCGAGACACGGAAACGTTCATTAGGTAGCATAATCCCTAGTGGTCCTAGGTGGCATAAATCCTAAGTGAATGCGCGATAGTTCATGGTAAGGAAACATAACTAGATCAAGGGTTGCAGTCCAAAACAACTTCAAGGATAAAACGTTTACATGGGAAAGCCCGTATGGCCTGCGGCAAAGGACTGAACTTATACATGGAAAGAAACATATGAGTTGGGAAAACCTATATATGCTATATATTAGGTTGGCAGGGACCATTACATGACATTGGGCAAGGGACATTCATAGTTAACACATGACACGGGTTGGGATACTAGTACGGTAGGTGCAGAGCAGATGTACATGATAGATACCATGGGACGTTATACGTGACAGATATCTTGGGATATTATACTTGATAGAAACCTGACGATGTGATACCTTGGCTTATCATGACACCGTAGTTCATCATGATATCTTAGTTTACCTTGCTACAGTAGTTCAGCCTATTACCCTGGTTTAGTTTATCTATCTTATAGTCATCCTTATGTTTACTTTCAGTTTATGCATGTCATGTTACCTTTACCTTTTTTTATACTAGAAGTAGATAGGACTTACCAGTCTTTATGACTGACCCCGTTTTCTTTCGCCTCTTTGTCTTCCGTTTCCCCCTAAGGTTACAGGGAGGAAATGCTATTTTTAGTTCGGACTTCTTCTGTTGAAGGTCATCATGTATGGCTTGGACTTTTCTTGGCTATGGCTACTTTACTGTTTCACTTGGGGAATAATTTATAAAAAGGTTTTTATGCTTCTTTACTATTGCAAGACAGGGTTTCATGTAAGAAATTCTCTGATGTAAAAGGCTTTAGACCTTATTTATTAATGATATGAAAGTTTGGGTTTTCTTCCGCTGTTTTATATGTTCCGTCTTGTAATAATTCTGTACATGTTTACCAATAATACTCCTCCAAAGCTAGTGCATTCCTTTGCGAGTGACCCTAGCGGAGGTGGGGTGTTACAAGGGGCTTGTATGGCGATGACTATATACTACAGGTTGAACTGATGACTGATATGGACTATATAAAATATAACGATAAATCGCCAGATTAATAAAAACCCCACACGGGTCTGGAGTTGACAATAATCACGTCTCTCTAGTTATTAGATACGGAACATGGACTATTTATTTCCACACGGAAACGAGGTGACGAGAATTTATTCTCCGGAGTGATTATCTATACATGCTCCCCCGTAAACACCAGAATATATAAGTATAAATATGTGGATTCTTTTTAGGATTTATTGGGTACCTAACATGGCCCAATAAATTTCCAAACCCCTCCCCGTACAAAGGAGGTTATGGAGAAATTTTTCGAAATATTAAGGCGTTAGTGAAATATTTGAAGTGAAAACGAAGTTGAAAATATAAAATGAACTATTTTTGGAATTATAAAATGAACTATATTTATATATATTGTTAGATCAAAATTTGGACCTAACACCCAAATTGTTCTGAATCTTATAGATTTTTAACTGAAGAATGAAGAAAAAGAAAACACATAGAATTTATAGTGGTTCGGCGTTAACAAGCCTACGTCCTCTTTATGTGTTATTGATTATACTTTGAATGCTGGTACAATCAATGATTTCTCTCTAGCTCACTTTTACAATTGTGATTTCTCTCAGTAATCTAGTAATAAAACTGATAAGAAATGGTAGTATGACAATAATGGCGGAATCAGTTCTCAATATTGCCAAAAGGATCCCTAAAAATGCCAAACTCCGGGCTATTTTTAGTTGATTTTGTTAGGCGGATCGTGGTAACACGTGGCACGAATCCCGAGAACATCGGATCGCATCGCTGCCGTTGAAGAAATAGTCAAATTAGCCGTTGTGGACAGGTGTCGCGATCCCCTTGAAAATCGGATCGAGCAAATGGGAAGAATCAGTCAAAACGACGGTTAGGGACACGTGTCACTGGATCCGTGTGTCTTGGATCGCTGAAGACTAGCTCGTGTTTGAACGGGTCAGAGGCTTTGCCGTGCATCAGGGGATCGGATCGGTCTATACTGGGCAATAATGCATGTACGGATCGAATTGTATAGAGGTGTCGTTTCGCTGAAGAAATGGGGGCGATCCGATGAGTTGCGATCCGATGGTGTGCGATCCGATGGTGTGCGATCCGTTCCTTCATGTACTTAGGGAATGTAGTTTCATACTTTCTTCTTGTGTGTGAACCTTGGTGGCTTGGTCAAAAAGCTGGCCAACATTTTGCCCCCTCGAAGTATGTTTTATCGAGGACGGAACATGCTTCAAAGTCGCAAAGACATCTTTTTGCGAAATGATGTAAGTCAGCAGTTACGTCTGTCCGGAACGTCATATTACTTCGGAAAGGTTATTTATCGATTCGGATCGCGTGCTCGAGTCGCGGTCCGTTAGCAAGCCATTCGCCTCGTTCTTTGGTGAGCACTTGGGCCTCTTCACGGAACGGAACGAGATCGGCTTCTCTTCGAGACGTGGTGGGCTTTTGGTTCGCGGCCCGTCTATTTTCGCGGATCGAATAAGACAAAAAGGGGAGACAAACGGTCGCCCTTTTGCCTCTATAAGTCGACCCCCCTCTCCACTTTCTTCCTTCTTCTCGCTTTCGTATCGTATCGCTATCTCACCGTGGAAAGAACCTTAGTCTCGAATTCCAAATTTCCGCCCGATTTCAAACTTTTAAAAAGGTAACTAGACGATTTCTCTTGAATATCTACCGTGTTCGCACTAGTTTAGAGAGCATGGACAGCGAGATTTTATAAGTTTTGGTGAGAACGGTCGTGAGTGTGCCTGGTGCGAAAGGGAGAGTTGAGGAAGAAGAAGGAAGAGATGACCAGGTTGATTCGTGAGCGAGGTCGGAGTTCGGAGCGGTGGCGAGACGAGTAGAAAGGGAAAGTAGTAGTGTGAAGTCTTGCATCGGATCGGAGTGAGGAAATGGTGAAGTGGTGAACCGGATCGTGGAGATGCTTGTGAGGATGGGAGAAGAGCAAGCAGCGGATCGTGACGAGGTGGCGGGGACACGGATCGCTACAAGATTATAGCGATCTGATCCGAAATACTTCCTGGAGTTAGCGCTTCTGTTGCTGGTCCAGGCTGGCCTCGCGAACCCGTGATCGCGCCACGATCTGATCCACACCCCACGACCCGAAAGGTTTTCACGAACTGAAAAGTGAATGCTCCAAAGAACTTGTAGAATAAGCAATGCATTTTAATTCCAGTACACCAATGGACAGTTAGGCTAGACCCTTCATGACGAACATTCTGGACTGACCAAATGCATAACTTAACAGCATAAAATGATCAATATTTTGACGATCTCATCAGTCTTTACGCTTTTCTTTAATGCATGCACAAGCACACACACCGGCACTCACACACACGGGGGACGGGTAGTTTTAATCTCATTTTTCATGTTTTCTCGCCTAACAGTAATGTCGGACAATCAATCTTCCTCAAGATCCGTTACAGAAATGGAGTCCGAGGTTCCTGAGCAATACAACCCCGAGATCCCTCCAATTAACCCAGGAGGCGAAGATTATGGATCTTAATACGACGCAATGGAATCGGATCCGTTTGGAAGTACTTCATCTAGTGAGGAGTCTGAGATAGACAGGCGAGCTCCCGACGAGATTCCTGGCGCGCTCGAGATAGAGAAATTTTCCGATTCTTTAGCATCTAAACTCGATGACATAAAGCTTAAAAGAATCTGCCTGAGACATGGGATCCCTTGGGATGATGTGATGACACCCGGTAGCGAAGATAGACCTCACCTAGCTCTGGAAGGGTATATGGCAGTCAGTCGAACCATGTGCTTGGTAGGAGCTATTCCTCCGTTTCCTCCAATCGTCATAGAGACTTTAAAACGACAGGGTATCGCTCTGATGTAGCTCCATCCAAACGCCTTCGCATCTCTATACACCCTATATATTGCATACGCTGAGATCCTACATACCGAACTCACATTTAGAGATTTGACATTCTTTTTTCTTTTCAAGCATCGCTCCTCGGCAACTCCAAATTTCTCTTTCTTTGAATCGGTGGCCAATAGGAAGGTTCTGTATGACGGATACAGCAATATAGGGGATCCTAAGTCTGATTGGTTCTATATAAAGAAACAGGCCGGATGCTCAAGAAGATGGCTTAAATTAAGTAAACTTTAATCTTTTGACTGAATACCTTGTTCAAGAAGCCGAAGCATTAACATTCTCCCCCCTTTTTCTTTGTTTTAAACAGATCACGTCTTCTCGAAAATGGAGGGTCCGTTATACAATAATTGATTGTCTATTCTTTTGCAAAGCAGATCCGATTTTCTAAGGATCAAAAAGTGCATCGCTGACGAGAATCTTCATAAGCATCGTCTCCTAGATATAAGATTTGGACTTGGCGCAGGCGGCAAACCTTATAGATACGTGCCTCCAACGGAGGGAGAGGGAACATCGTAAGCATTAGAAACAACTAAATTTCGCAAGAGTCCTTCCACGATAGTCATCCAGAACGATGAGGACCTGAATATATATAGAGGGATGAGGCCCTCAATGACAAGTCCAAGGAAATTCCAGTTTCTACTCCAATCGAACCCGCTGCTCCCGATGACTTGACAGACGAACAGCTATTCAAAGAGCTGAGCAAAATTCCTCTGCTCGACGATGTATATACAGAGAGGGACTTTGAAGGGGAGCCATTCTTCCCTGCTTCTGAGGAGACCATTGCTCCAACCAGAGAACAAGAAACTAGTCAGATGAGCCTGTCTTCAGGCCCAGGTCTGTTAGGGGGAATTATATGGGATGCACAAATCACACACACTGTCTGACCCCACACTTTTATATTGTCAGCATTCAAAGTTTTGATATACTCTTTTCTTTTTTGCAGGGAAGATGTCCCGCAGGCGATCTTATTCTTATCTTTCTCTTCGCGAGGGCACACCTAGTCTCCATCCGAGTACCGAGCGATCTCGTGGCCCTTCTCACAGGCCTACTTCTTCGCAACCCCGGTCTCAACCAAAATCGACATCTGGCAAGCTCCCCAGTTATCCAGTAGCTCCTGCAGGAAGGAAAACAACTTCCTAAGGAGTTAACTCCTCCAAAGAGTGCACCTTCTCACAGCAAGTCGTCAAAAAGGCATCACGATTCTAGGGATAAAGGCAAGGATCCAACCACAGAGTCTGAAAAGGAGAGGAGTGACATCGTCCCGTCCAGCCAGCCAGAGTTGGCTGCCTCTGGGTCACGGGATTACATCCATGGTCCCGAGATTCAAGGTAGACTGGAAAAGCTGCAGGAAAAATTCCCAGACATTTTCTTTGATAGGATGACATTTGTTCTAGCCTTGGAGCCAGTCCCTAGGAACTGGGATACTGAAGTTGTCGGGCACATTCGCCATGTAGCCAGGCAGTATGAGATGATGAAGAAACACGCAGTTAACCTTTCAGAAGTCATTCGAACGCTTGAAATAGAAGCACACAGATCTAAAGCGAAACATGATAACAACGAAAGGGCCAGGGCAAAGATGGAGAAGGACCTAGAAGATGCTCAATCCCAACTCGCCTTAGCGCGGAGAGACGCTGAAAAATGTAAGATCGAATTGGAGAATGCTAAGAAGCGCTTTCATTCGGAACTTGACTCTAAAAGCCAAGAAAAGATGGCTTTAAAGAAGGAGGTAGAAGATCTCAAAGTGGCCAACATTGAGTTGAAGACCGTACAAGGCCATTTTGAAGCTGGGAGAGCTGCTTGGGAGGCAGAAAAAGCAAGTTTGAAAGAAAGTTTAGCTATGGCTGAAGCGGAAAAGGTGATTTTGAATGATCAAGTCACTGATGCGGAGAAGCGCGCGGCTCTTGCCGAAAAGAATGTTGATAGTGCCATTGAAATGGCTACTTCTTCTGACAACAAGCTCCTCGAGAGAGAAAAAGATATCGAGGGGTTTGAAGAGATGATCTTTGACTTCCTTGGCCAAGTCCTCAAAACCCGCAACATCTCGTGGTTCCCGGATTACCATGTTACTTTAGCCAATTTATGGGATGCCATTGTTGAGGGTGAGAAGCAGAGATTAGGAGTCGATGACATTGATGAAGATGAGTTGATGAAGAGCATCCTGAGGGATAACGAGCCCGAGGACCTGGCAGAGGGTCGTGTTCTGATTCAAGCGGAGATGGAAAAGGAGAGGGCCCTAGCTAAGGGTAAAGGCAAAGCTGACGAAAGTTCGAGTTCAGCCGTGGTGCCCAAGACCTCCGGAGTTGAGGAATACCATGCTGACGATCCACTAATCCCTTTGAGCCTAACTCCTGTGGTCATTGAAGCTCCTGCAGCTACCCAAGAAGGAGGATCTGCGGAAGGTATCTCCCTTTCTTTCCCCATAATTCGTCAAAGCAATTGTGAAATGTCGTCGTTTGGTAGAACAACCAATTGAATTAGTAACGTATGTTCCCCCTAATACAGGCGGTGAGCCCGACGACAAGGGTGTCGAAAAAGGAAAAGAGGCGGAGAAGGAGGTTGTCTTGCCAGGTGCCGGTGTTGATATATCGATGCAGACTGAGGATACAACGGCAGAAAAAAGCGTCCTGGCACCTAGTGCTGATGCTCCTAAGGATGCTGAAACCATCGAGGCCCTGAAATACATGGATGGGCACCATGTCGAGGATGAAGAAGATATCATTGGCGCTAAAGAGACCAAAGACGACGACGACGAAACTTTGGCTAGCGGAAAAGCTAGGCAGGAAAAGGAGATGGCTTTGAAGAAGGTGGGACAAGAGCCTTTGGACGTAGTCCCTATCGCAGAATTTGATCCCAAAACTGGGATGATTTTAAAAGTCCAGCCCAAATCCATCAGCAGACAACTTCATTTTGCGAATCCTGATGATTTCCCGGCTTCCCTTTCTGATAAAGGAAGAGAAAGGAGGCGGAAAAGGAATCTTCTGAAGAGTCGGATGTTCCCCTCGTAGACAAAAGGAAGAGGAAGAAAGGAGATCAATCTGAAGCTGACAAGGCGAAGCTGGAGAGACAGAAGCAGGAGAAGAGGTCAAAGCGTAAATAGGATATTGTCGCTGGTTTATATTTTGTCTTTAGGTTTTCCACTGGCTAGGAAGTGTAATTGTGAGACTGGCCCTCACTTTTGTTTTCTAGGTTATTTTTCACTTTGTAGGCTTGCAGTATATAAAGGAAAGTTTATCTCTTTTTGCATCATTGTGTAACTGTATTTAAATAAACTTTCCATGTTTAGTCTTAGACCATCTAATTATAACCACAAATTAATCAAACAAGAAAGAAAATTTTCGTGCTGCATTGCTGTATTAAAGTTCAGTATATGTATATAAGTATATGTGCCCCCAATCAATCGTTATCATAGCGCCTGACTGGGGCTTATTAAGGATTGGTTAGCATTGTCGGCAGGTTGCCCCCTATTTCTGAATATGGGGGACTTAGAAGATTTCATAGGATAACTGTTCTTGTGGTACCGAATTTCTGGCACCTTTCTCAGTGCTTAATCATAGACTTCTTTATACTCTCCTGACGGCCGCCGAGGTTAGAGTTTGAATTCAGTAATTCAGTCGGTTCCTGTTCCTTCAGCAGGGAAGAAGTTCTTTCTCAGCGCTCAATCGGAGACGCTTTTATACTCTCTCTCTCTAGAGAGTTAGAGTTCGAGCTCAGCAATTCATTCGCTCCCCGATCCTTCAGCGGGGAATGAGCTCTTTCTTAGCGCTCAATCGGAGATGCTTTTATACTCTCTCTCTCTCTCTGGAGAGTTAGAGTTCGAGCTCAGCAATTCAATCGCTCCCCGATCCTTCAGCGGGGAAGAAGCTCTTTCTCAGCGCTCAATCGGAGACGCTTTTATACTCTCTCTCTCTCTCTCTGGAGTGTTAGAGTTCCGTCAAGGCGATTCTGATCATAGTACACCGCCATGACTCATGGACATCGGCTTCATGTCCGTTATGCTCTCTCTCGACTCTGAAGAGTTAGAGCGCTATCAAGGATATAACTTACTTTATTGCATTCTCAGAATTTTGACTTGTGATTACATTCCCTTCTGATGGAAGGCATTTATGATTATATGCTTCTGGGATCGCTGCATTATTCACAGCGATTTCCATAAAAATAAACAGGCAGATAAATAAAGGAGCAATAAAGGTAAATGACACACAATATTTTTATAGTGGTTCGGTCGAATCATGACCTACGTCCACTTTATAATTTTTTGCTTTAAGGAATCAGATTATTCTAGGCAAGTCAAGCCTTGTACATGGTTTTCAACAAAGCAAAAGAATAGATTTGAAACATTCATGTTAAGTATGGCCGTAAATGTTGGGCATTCCACACTCTGGGGATTTCCTTTCCATCTACGGTTGTCAGCTTGAAGGTTCCATTATCAAGCTTGCTCAGAATGGAGTACGGTCCTTCCCACTTCGCTCCCATACGAGCTGGGGGTGGAAATACACGTTTCAGAACCAAGTCTCCGGGTTCCCAGGTTCGGGCTCGAACCTTTTTGTTGTAATATCGAGCGACCTGTTGTTTGCATCTCAAGGCACGCAGGTTTGCTTCATCCCTCTTTTCTTCGATCATACCCAGGGACTCAAGGAGCAATTCATTATTGGTCATCGGATCATAATAAGTCACCCGGTGAGAAGGTACCTTTTTCTCAACCGGGATGACCGCTTCTGTTCCAAAAGCAAGGTAGAAGGGGTTATGTCCTATGGCCGATTTATATGTTGTCCTGTAGGCCCATAGTGCCAAGGGCAAATCATCAGCCCACATCGCTCTAGCTTGCTTCATTCATCTTTTCAGAATGGACTTAATTACTTTATTCGCCTCTTCAACTTGTCCGTTCGATTGCGGGTGCGCCACAGAGGTGTACCTATTCTCAATGTGGTACTTTTGGTAGAAATTTCTGAATTCAGTGCTATCCAACTGAGTTCCGTTATCCGTTATCACAATCTTCGGAATCCCAAATCGACAGATGATGTTTCTAACGATAAAATTGATCACTCGTTTGGTTGTGATTGTAGTTAGTGGTTCAGCCTCGACCCACTTAGTGAAATAATCCACGGCCACAATAGCAAACTTTGCTCCGCCCCTTGCTATGGGCAGACTTCCAATGATATCAATTCCCCACATAGCGAAAGGCCATGGGCTCATCATCGTTTTTAACTGATTAGGAGGTGCTCTAGGTATTTTTGAAAATCTCTGGCACGCATCACACCGTCGTGCATATCTTGCCGCATCCTTGTTTATTGTAGGCCAGAAATAACCATGCCGCAACACCTTTTTTGCCAAAGTTTGCCCTCCAGTATGATCGCCGCATTCGCCTTCGTGTACCTCCTGCAGCACACGCTTGCTGTCATCGTGAGCTATACACCGGAGGAGGGGCATCGAAAATCCTTGTCTGTAAAGAACTTCGCCTTGCAGAACGTATCGGGCAGCTTTACGAATCACTTTACGCCTCTCGATTTTCTTGGTCGGAAGCGCTCCATTCATCAAGAAATTCTTTAGAGGGGTCATTCACGACTCCCTTTCTGGTTCCGTCTCTAGAACTTGATCAATTTCCATCTGATCTATGCTAGGAGACCGAAGAACTTAAACGGGGGCTAGCCCGGTCTCTTCAGGATCGTCAGAACTAGCCATCTTTGCCAACTTATCTGCCTGCTGATTCTCTGACCGTGGAATGTGAGATATGATGTAGTGATCAAAATCGTTCAGCAACTCCTTCACTTTCTTCAAGTATAAAATCAATCTTACACTTTTAGCTTGGAATTTCCCAGTAACCTGGTTCACAACTAACTTGGAGTCGCAAAAGACGTTCAGCTTTGTGACCTTTAACTCCTTTGCGATCCTTAATCCGACTATCAGTGCTTCATATTCGGAGTCGTTGTTAGTGGCATGAAACTCCATCCGGATAGCATAGGATATTAATCATTTCTCCGGAGTTTCAAGCACTATTCCAGCGCTGGATCTTTCGTCATTCCTTGCGCCATTAGGATACAATCTCCAGGCATTGGGATCGAGAAGTAACTTTGAGGGATCAACTTCTTCGTTTACTATATCCTCCTCCGGGACGGTAAATTCTGCTATGTAGTCGGCTATCAATTGCCCCCGAATTGACCGTCTGGGCTGAAAGTTCAGATCAAATTGACTTAACTCAATGTTCCATTTGAGTAATCTTCCAGACGCCTCTGGTCTCTGTAGGACTTGCTTGAGTGGGTGATCGTTGTATATGGTAATGGGATGCGCCTGGAAATAATGTCGAAGCTTTCTAGAGGCGATCAGTAAACTATACACCAACTTTTCTATCCTTGGATAATTACGCTCTGTTGCCGTCAATTTTTTGCTCACGTAATACATAGGTCTTTGGACCTTATCTTCTTCTCTTACCAACGCTGAGCTGATCGCGTGGGATGACACTGCCAAGTACATGAATAAGTCCTCGTGATCCATCGACTTAGATAATATCGGAGGTTTCTCCAGGTGCCTCAGTAAGTTCTGAAATGCTTCTACGCAGTCGAGCGTCCATTTGGAGTGGCGTTTTCCCTGCTTTATTAATTCGAAGAATGGGATGCATTTATCTGTAGCCCTAGAGATAAATCTGCTTAGCACGGCTACTTTTCCTGCAAGGCTTTGGACATCCTTAATTTGCCTAGGTTCTTGAATGTCTCTGATTGTCGCGATCTGGTCTGGATTAATCTCAATCCCATGGGAACTGACGATGAACCCCAAGAATTTTCCGGAAGCGACACCGAATGAACATTTTGTCGGATTGAGTTTCATTCCGTAATTTCGAAGGATGCCGAACATCTCTGCCAAGTCCATAGGGTGATGGGTGGATTGCCTGGACTTAACCAACATGTCGTCGACGTATACTTCCATTGTTTTCCCGACCTGGTTATAGAACATTCTGTTGACTAAACGTTGATATGTAGCGCCTGCGTTCTTCAAGCCAAAGGGCATCACTACATAGCAATATAATCCCAGATCCGTGATAAAACTAGTGTGTTCTTGATCTGGAACATGCATCGGAATCTGGTTATATCCTGAGTAAGCCTCCATAAATGAGAGAAGTTCATTACCCGCCATCGAGCCCACCAACTGGTCAATCCGGGGTAACGGAAAACTATCTTTTGGGCAGGCTTTGTTCAAATACGAGAAGTCGATACACGTTCGCCACTTGCCGTTGGCCTTCTTTACCAGGACTGGATTTGAAATCCAGTCTGGGTAGGTTGAGTCTCTGATAAATCCATTACTCTTTAGCTTTCCAACCTCTTCTTTCAAGGCAGCGGACCTCTCTGGGCCCAGCATTCGCCTTTTTTGCTTTATAAGAGGATGTTTAGGGTTAATGCTTAATGAATGGCTCATGATTGATGGAGATATCCCGCACATGTCTGCGTGGGTCCAAGCAAATATATCCAAGTTATTTTTTAAGAAATCCGTCAGCTCTTTAGCGAGATTCGGATTTGACTGGGATCTAATCTTAAGGACCTACTCCGGGTCACTATCATCGATCGGTACATCCACAGTTGTCTCATTGGGAGTTGCCATTCTGCCCCCAGGTTCTTGGTCCTCTCTGGGATCTATATCCTCGGGCAACTCTCTGGGCGACTCTCCAATGGTTATCCTCTTTAGTTGCTATAAGGTCTCCGCCCTTGTAGGGGGAGAAGCGCCCTTGGTTTCTATGTCCCCTCCATTGCGAAGTAACTTTAGTTCGGCAACATAACACGCTCGGGTGGCAACCTGATCTCCTCTGACAATACCAATGCCAGCTTCTATGGTGAATTTCAATAATAAGCACCAGGGGGCTATACAGGCTCTAAACTTTGCGAGGGCCGGTCGGCCCAAGAAGGCATTGTAGGGTGATTCAACATCCAAAACCACGAAGGGAAGGATTCTCATTCTCTGGCGTTCTCCTTCCCCAAGCGTAACTGGTAACTCTACATAACCCATTGGAGCAGTGGATGCTCCGTTAAATCCACGGATCCATCCTTGACAGGGCTTCAAATCTTTAATTTCGAGGTTCATCTGGTCGAATGTCCTTTTGAAAAGAATGTTGATAGAACTCCCGTTGTCCACTAAAACCTTATGAACAGTGGTCGGTCCAATAGGTACTGTGATTACAAATGGATCTTCAGTCGGAGCATGGACTCCAATGCTTTCTCGTTCGCGGAAAACGACATCGTCGGACATCATCTTTTGTTTCTTTACCGGGAAATTGTCCTCGGGGCTGCTACATTCCCCTACCTCGAGGTGTTGCTTAGCTGCATTGACATATTGATCCAATGCCTTGGAACTATGTCCGGCGAGATAAAGTCCTCCGATTACGGTATTGATAACGATGTTCTTTCCCTTTTGCTGGGCAGTTGGCCTGGCAGCAAGTTGATTCTGGTTCTGGTTTGGGGCATGTACTGCTTGCCCCCTATCTCTGGGCGTTACTCTGTATTCATCTAAATTTCCTTCTCGATGAAGCCTCTCGACTACATCTCTTAGGTGACGGCATTCATTTGTCGAATGGCCATGATTCTAATGAAAGAGACAAAACTTCCCCATTTCTCGTTCTTTCTCCGTCGACTCTCTAGGAGGCGGCCTCTTATTCTGGAGGACGTTGTACGAATCCATGAAGATATTTTCCAGAGTATCATTTAATGGCGCATAACTCTCAAAGGCCCTAGGACGAGTCCTTCTCTAGGAGTCGTTCCCTCGGTTCCTCTTCCGGTTGTTGCCATTATTATTATTATCATTGTTCCCTGACTGACGACCACCCTGATTCCGATTTCCGACATTAACTTCGACCTTTCCCGAGCTGTCTCCTGTCTGCTTGATGGCGACATTGCTCTGGATTTCCTCCTTATCGGTCGTTTTTGCCTTTCGGTTTGCATATACTTCTTCCCGGCGTAAATGTACGTTAGCTTTTTCGTAGAATAACTCTCTAGTATGGGGTGGCTTGCCTGCCAGGTATCTCCCAAATTCAGTGCCTTTATCTACTCCATCAATCAGAGCTGCGACTACGGTTGGCTCATGGGGATCTTTAACTTCAGTAGCGGCCAAGTTGAAACGGTCTAGGTACATCCTCAAACTTTCGCCTGGTCGCTGCTTGATAAGGAACAAGTCAATCACACTCTTTGTCTTTTGTGCATAGATGCAGAATTGTTCTACGAACTTTTCACTCAACTCCCTGAAGCTAGAAATCGATCTTGCTGATAATCGAGTAAACCATACTAATGCTGCATCCTCCAAGAATGTTGGAAATGCTTCACACTTGACAGCGTCGGAAGCTGCGGCAGCGGTCATTGACCAAGAATATCTCATCAGATGCTGGACGGGATCAGACCTGTCCGCGTATCGGTTCATCTGTGGCATGTTGAAACTCCTCGAAAAAGTCGCATCCAAAATATCATCAATGAAAGGGGTGTGACTGCGGTCGATTCCCCAATCTTCGTTCCGTTGTCCACGGCTATCTGCCGGGATTTGATGGATCATAGCTGCAACATTTGCACTAGTCAGCGGAGGTTCAGGATCAGTACTTCTTGCTCGGCGGGGTTCTCTAATCTCTCTTCCGGGAGAAGTCAGAAAATCCGGAGCTCGGATTGGGCTTCGTTGCCCCCTGTTGCCATGAGCATTTGCGCGGCGACGGGGCTGAGGTAGTCTATTCTGTACAGGACTGTCCACACCTCGAGCTCTGGGAGTTGCGGCGTGATCGTTCACATTACGGTTTGAAGGCCCCGCCCCCAGTGCTTCTTCTTCCCGTGATGGTAGGGTTCCGAACCGAAGCTGCTCTATGTTTTCGGCTCTCTCATATGGTCACCGCGGAGGTCTCGGCGATTCCTATGACAAAGAAGATTATCCTAGAGTGGCGTCCTTTGCCTTGCGAGTTCATCAAGCCTTCTATCCATAGCAGTCAAATTTTGTCGCAGGACGGAGCTTTCACGCCTTTGGGCAGCCAATTCATCAAACAATCTCTCCCACATTTCGGAAAAGCGAGAGAGATCCCCCTTAGTAACGGGAGCAAAAGTGTCATACCGATCATCATCACTTTCTCTTATGCGCAAAGAACTTGAGCCAGGTCGAGCGGATGGGCCAGGACGGTAGGAGGGAGCCATAGGCTCCTTTCCAGGTCGAGTTGTAGTCCGATCATCAATTCAGATCGCTGTGGTTCGAGGATGGTGGCTCGCTACGTCCCCCTGGGATCGGTTCGTGGTCACGGTACGCGGAGGGTTCGTGGCGTTATCTCGGGATCGAGTAACAACCCCTTCAGCAGTCCGGATCGCCTCGTTCTCGTCAACTCGGAGCGTGGCGTCTTCATCGGATCGGTTCGCCTCCTGCGCTCCGCGATCCAAAGTTCCTTCATTGCCTAGCTCGTGCACACTTTCTTCAAATGCTTCATTCACGGTTTCATTGGTTCGTGAAGCTCGTACTTCCTTAGATCTCTTTCCAGCCATGATATCCGAGTCACTGGAATCTTCAAGAAACTGAATAGTGAAGCTTTAGGACTGTTTTCTCAGTGCAAGCACCAAAATGTTAGATCAAAATTTGGACCTAACACCCAAATTGTTCTAAATCTTATAGAGTTTTAACTGAAGAATGAAGAAAAAGAAAATAACACACACAATTTATAGTGGTTCGGCGTTAACAAGCCTATGTCCACTTTATGTGTTATTGATTATACTTTGAATGCTAGTACAATCAAGGATTTCTCTCTAGCTCACTTTTACAATTGTGATTTCTCTCAGTAATCTAGTAATAAAACTGATAAGAAATGGTAGTATGACATTAATGGCGGAATCAGTTCTCAATATTGCCAAGAGGATCCCCAAAAATGCCAAACTCCGGGCCATTTATAGCTGATTTTGTCAGGCGGATCGTGGTAACACGTGGCACGAATCCCGAGAACATCGGATCGCATCGCTGCCGTTGAAGAAATAGTCAAATTAGCCGTTGTGGACAGGTGTCACGATCCCCTTGAAAATCGGATCGAGCAAATGGGGAGAATCAGTCAAAATGACGGTTAGGGACACGTGTCACTGGATCCGTGCATCTCGGATCGCTGAAGACTAGCTCGTGTTTGAACGGGTCAGAGGCTTCGCCGTGCATCAGGGGATCGGATCGGTCTATACTGGGCAATAATGTATGTACGGATCGAATCGCATAGAGGTGTCGTTTCGCTGAAGAAATGGGTGCGATCCGATGAGGTGCGATCCGATGGTGTGCGATCCGATGGTGTGCGATCCGTTCCCTCATGTACTTAGGGAATGTAGTTTCATACTTTCTTCTTGTGTATGAACCTTGGTGGCTTAGTCAAAAAGCTAGCCAACATATATAAATATAAATATAATTAAAAGGAATCAAAGTCGTGCAGTTCGTGTTTCGGAATCGTAATTTGAAACGATTAGTACGAGAAATCCGACCATCGGATTTTCCCGAAACCGCAACCGCTGGGTTCGCCTTGGAAATATCTTCCCAACGGCAACATCCTTGTAAAAATCCAACGGTTGGATTGTCCGGAATGTTTAATTCAAATCTGAAGAAAAACAGCGCCAGAATCGTTTATATTTATATATAAATATAAATATAATTAAATTGAATCGAATAACGACGCTGCAGTTCGAATTTTGAAACCGTAACTTCAAACGACTACTGTGGAAGATCCGACCGTTGGATTCTCACGAAACTGGAACAGTTGGGTTCGCTTTGGGAATATCTTCCCACTGATATAGACTTTGTAGAAATCCAACGGTTAGATTTTCCGATATGTGTAAAACAAATTAGGGGAAAAATAGCGCCAGTGCCACGGCACGACCTGCAACGTCGTTTAATAAAACATGGCCATTTTTAAATAAATAAAAATGGCGAAAAATCGTTATAAAATATAATAAGCAACATAGATTGCAAATAAACCAATTGGGCTTGAATTGTTTCGTATTTGATGGTTGTATGTGCTTGACACGAAAATAACACTAAAGAATTGAAAGATGGATGTCGAATAATATAACCATGGAAAGAATCGATTTAAATTCTAATCACGTGAATTATTTGAAAGGGCCGAGCTAAGCCTCATTTCAAATAATTCATCGAGCGATTCGAATTTGAAAATGCAAAGACGATTCAAGACCGATGATCTTCGTATCGGTTGGATGGGCGCTGCTGAGGTTCCTGACCGGAGTAGCTACCGTGAAGGAATGGAAGTAGTAGCCGTCTGAACGTATACATTGATTAGACGGATATATGAGGAATTGACGCCTCCAGTTTCGTTCAGACCCAGAACGGACTTGTAAATGGACTGTGTGTCTGACATTGGATTTTGTTCTATACCGATTGATCTCTGTTAAATATATATCTGTTTGGCGGCGGAGAATTTATTATTTTGCTTAACGCCCTTCTCCGAGACGTACGAGCTCAGAGGTTATATATCGATAGAAATCAGTCGTATGGAGTGGATTGCCTATGTGGCATGCCAAGATGTTGTGATCAAGGCTTCTGTTGCAAAGCAAAGTCTTGTGGATGATGATCAAAGCACGGTTTACGTGGCCTGGCTTTGTGTATAGCATGGATTCGCGAGCCTCACACCTCGGTATGAGTTAAAAACGGGATACGGACCGCTGGGAGAGCACGACGTTTCTTTCTAGCTATGGTGGTGTTAATGACTTACCAGCCCTGACATTTATATCTATTTTTCACCTATGTGGTTGTTGGAATGTGAGGCGCCTCGATTATAGGTCTGTAAGGACCGGGAAACGTGTGTTCAGGAATAAATAATCCTCAAACGTAAGAGAGGACCGGCCCAGCCGATCCAGGGTTACCCAGAGTCTGTAGTCCTGAGACGTTTTCTAGAATGTCTCGAAGCAGAGAGGAGCTTGCCCCTTACCTCTACTCGTGACGGAAATCCAATTTCCAATACGAAATAACGGACTCGATTTTAGAACTAGTATGGCGACATAGTGGTATGGGGCATCTATGCCGTCTATGATTGATATTTATGATGCTATTCGTTTTTGAAACATATATGCACTAGTAATAATTTCAATTGATTTTTCTTTATACGTATCAAGCATATTTGGCCATTATAGGGTAAAACTCTATCCTCCGGCTTGCGTTGCATTATATGATGGGACTTGAGTCTTATAATGGCTTCATTCTTTTTAAAAGCATTGCGTTGTTTTAAAAGAATTTACTTTGTTTTAAATGCACTAGCAATCACTGGAGTAAACCCGTTCCGCGAAAGTGGCGTGGTCCTATGATTTGCTTATTACTGTTGTTTAACTTTTAAATGGATTCCTCATACTAGTCCCCATGGCTGACACGTTGTTTGTTTCACTTTGCAAACGCGGGTGCACTTATTTTCACACGGGCAGCCTAGTTAACAGGTGACATGTTGTTTTTGGCTCTGCACTGTTACATAGAGTGCATTTTGGCTCATGGCGAGGTTGACTTCACAGAGATGACTTTGACATTTTCCGCCATTATTGTACCTATATTATGATTCCGCCTTCGGCGATGTAAGCTGATACCCTTATTATGTCTCACTGCATGTATGTATTCCGCCTCTGGCGATGATGACTGATCACTTCCCTTTAATTTACTAAGTTATATCCTACGCTGTGCTATTCTGATGTTGTTACATGTTGTGATTCCGCTGTCATATTCATGTAAATTATCCTATTTATTGTTTTTGCTATTATCTGTACTCTGCTATGATGATTGATGTGTTATATTCCAATGATTATCCTTAATACCGCCTCTCGGATTTTGGGATCGTCACAGTTGGTATCAGAGCTTTGGTTAACCTTAGTTCCAGGATCTAACACATTAAACACCTCGTCAGAATAGAATCAGTAGTGTTCTAAGGCGAGTAGCTCATTAGAGATAGGATTAGCAATGTCCTAAAATGAGCTAAGCAGATTAGCAAAACAATTTGATAAGTACATAATTACCTTTCCTTATGTTCCCCTGCTTTATCATATATGAAAATTATCAAATCTGTGGGCTTGACTCTTTTCTTGCTTATACAGTACTCTTTTTGATGGCTACACTAGCAGCAGCAGCTAGAGAAGGCCGTGGAGGCCGAGCAGGAGTAGCAGGAGGACGGGGGAATATCCCCGTAGTTGAGGGAGGCCCTATTGTTCAGCCACCAGCAGCCGAGGACTTCGAGCTAGACAGAGTAGCAAAGAGGTATAGGAACCTTGGGGGAAAACCCTTTTCTGGTACTAGTACAGTGACAGGGGCTATTGCTTGGTTGAAGACCTGTGAAAAGATCTTTGAAGGCATGGGTTTGGGAACCAACAACAATGCACGACTAGGTATTTGGCTCCTACAGGAGGAAGCAGAGCTGTGGTGGGATGCCATCACCTCAGAGGATGCAGCAGGTACTTTTAGAACCTGGGAGCAATTCAAAACCATGTTCAACGAGAAGTTTGTACCTGAACAGGCTTTAGAGAGGATGCGAGAGCAGTTTTCTAATCTCCAGCAAGGAGATCTCTCTATCCGGGATTACCTCAATAAATTCACCCAGTTGTCGCGCTACACCCCAGAGCTTATTATGACTAACAAAGCAAAGAACAAGAGATTTATATTTGGGCTAAAGCGCAAGTACCATGACAGAGCCATGAGCAACATCAAACTCTCCTTCTCGGAATTGGTAGAAATGGCTTGCAATTATGAAGATATGGCTGAAAGGCACGCCAGCCAAGACCGCGCCAAAAGCCAAGCTGGAAATGAGCGCAAGGCTTCAGCAGATCAGCCAGAGTCTAGCATTACAGCGGCCGCTAATTAGAAACCTGGAAAGATCCCCAAAGGAAATTGCTACAATTGCGGGAAGTCGGGTCATTTTTCTATTGTGTGCAAAGCCCCGAGGAATCCTAAGGCAAATCCTGACTCATCCGAATGCTACATCTGCCATAAGAAAGGGCACTGTAGCAGGAACTGTCCTCTGAAGCAGAATGCACAAGTGGCTCATGTGTATGACGGGAAGACCCCGCCAGCTACCACCGATGGATCAGGTAAACCCGACGTCTTGGGAGGTACCCTTACCATTAAAAATATTCCTGTTTCTGATCTTTTTGATACTGGTGCATCATGTAGCTTCATTTCTGGTAACATTGTTCACAAGTTAAAATTGAAACAAGGAAAACTTAAACAACCAATTAAAGTTCAAAACCCAATAGGAGGTTCTGTTAGTCTCAGTACATATTGTAAAGTACCTATTTCCTTCTCTCGATACTAGCTCTCTTTTAAAGTGATTGTCATGGACCTTTCCGAATTCGATATTATTCTGGAACTTGATTGGTTGACTAAATATAAGGCTAAAGTTAGATGTGCCGAACGAATCGTTAATGTCAAGACGAAGCTTGGACCTATATGTATACCATGCCATGGCTCAGAAATTAATAGAACAGAATTTTGGTCTTCTTTAGAAGTTACTCCCCCTTCATTTGATACCGGTCGTTAAAAACGGTAACACCCCGAATTTTCTATTAACACTAAAGTTGCTAAAATAATAATAAGTGTGTAGAAGAGGGGATGTATCTAATATGAATATAAAAATATTAATAAGTATGTAAGAGAGGGGGTGTATCTATTATGAATATAAAAATATTAATAAGTATGTAAGAGAGGGGATGTATCTAATATGAATATAAAAATATTAATAAGTGTGTAAGAGAGGGGATGTATCTAATATGTATATAAAAACAATAATAAGTGTGTAAAAGGGGGGGATGTATCTAATGTGTACATTGTAGAATATATATATATATATATATATATATATATATATATATATATATATGGGCAGTTAATGCAAACATGAATAGAAGTTTATTAATTTGCTGAGTGTTTGCTGAGTCACTTCTGACTCATTGCTGAGTCAACAAGATAAACCCCATCTTGTCTGAACGGCTGCGGTTATTTCTAGGTTAAATCTAATGGCCTAAATGAATTCTAAAATCTATAAATAAGTGGGTAGACCCTAGACCTAAATCACTTGTAAAATTAGAGAAGCTACCGTCATGCTGCTGCCATGGAGTTCAGCATAGCCGTCACAAACTAAGAAGAGGAAGCCTAATCATCTACAACTAAATCTACACAAATCAAATCAAAAGATCTCTCTTCCTCTAATTCTTTTCTTTTGTTGGTGAGTATGATGATTCTCACAAGACTATTACAAACTAATTTGACTCAGTTATGAATGGATCACAAGAAAGTGATGTGATTTGTAATTGTAAATTCTATATTGTGGATCTCTTATTATGTTATTATGTTGTCGTATGATGTAAATTATATATGCTATGTCATGCTATGTTGTAAATTCTCTTATGCTATGTCGTGCTATGTTGAGAATACTGTCAAGCTATGTTATACTATCATACTATGCCATGTTATAAATCATGCTATATTATGTTGAAAAATCATGATGTTGTTGGATCATGCTTAAAGTTATGTTTTTTTCTTCTTAATTTAAATGGATCTTGTTTATGCGAATTTGCCTATTAGGTTAGGTGTACCCATAAACTTGAAACTATAATTAAATAAAATTTGATTATGGGAATTTGCCTATTGAGTTAGGTGTACCCATATAAAACCATGTTGTTAAAAAATTAGATGATGTTGATTCACACATGTTCATATGTAAGTTTATGAAAATTGATTGAGATTATATTAGGTGAATTTTGAACAAGTTGACACCTTTAGGTCCATGACATGTATAATCTACGCAAGTTGGACATATGCAAGTTTTACCCCTTACTATGATTCAGTTGGTCACATATACATGTTGTTATTATGATAATCTCTTTTATGCTATGAGTTAGGCTATTCGAGTCTAACATATATTTTGCGAATAAACGTTCAAACGTAGGGTAGGGGTAATATTAGGAATTAATAAATTGGGTGCAATTTTGTAAGATTTTGCATACCATGAATGGATGTCCATAATTGAGTCAATTATGGACATTGTTAAAAATTGGAAGTAATTAATAATTCAAGTAGGGAATTATTAAAATTGGGGGAAAGTGGATTTTTATTAATAATCAATGCTTAGGACACGAGGTTGGACCCGTTTGTGATGTAAACCTGCCCGGACCCGCCCGGCAAATCTAGTAGTCACAAATGTCGGCCCAATGTGAGAGGTACTAGGCCCAAACTAAAGCATAACAGTTGTAAAGACACAAGGTTAGACTCTTTTATGATGTAAGACTGCCCGGACCCGCCCGGCAAATCCAGCTGCCATAAATGTCAGTCTAATGTGAGAGGTCTTTATGAGGTTATGGCCTTAATGAACTAAGAAATACTTAACCAGATAATCATGTAAGGTGGGACATGGGGGTTAAGTAGGTGCCTTGGGTGGCATAAGGAATCTGGTGGTTGCCTTTAGAGGCATTTGAAATACGATTAGACTTAACCAAACACACATGTAAATGAACATGACTAAGTGGGTTAAGTGGGATGGACTAATGGGGACAAGCTTAGGTGGAATGCTTGTGGTAAATAGTGGGGGCCCATTTCAACCAGTATCCCAAAACGTATCTTTGAGGGCTTGACCCAAGTTGAGGACGGGACACACATACTGGGTTTGACTATAAGAGGCCAAAACAGGGAGCGGTGTCAACGCAAGTCCAACGGGTTTCATATGTGTGTGTGGACCCGGGCTGGTAGGTAAGACGTTGTTGCATCGTGTAGGTATAAGCCGTGCATGTCCGTTGTATCAGGTTTCCACTTTAGGGGAGTGATACACCCCACTGTGGGGCCAGCACGGGTATCTACGAGTTAGGGAGTCGGCACCTATGTAGTCAGCTAGGGGTACGTAAAGCCATTGGGAAAGTTTCTAAGTGAAGCTAAGTGGGATGAATCTTTAGGGTGACTGGTGTGGTGCAGTATAGTGTTTATCCTTTAGTATTTAGGAGCGCCTATAACGTTGCCTTTAGCGATTGTCTATGTCCTTAATCTGCTCTTCATAGACATTTTCTTGTTTTCCAGCTTATGCCTTAGTCCAGTTATTTTGGTAATAGTATTGTAGAATTATCATATTCACCAGACTTTATGTCTGACCCCCTCTTTTCCATCCTTTTTCTCCCTTCAGGTCCGCAGGTTGGGCCAAGTTCTAGTGGAGTCTAGTTGGATCGCTTATCTTCTGGAAAGCTTGGACTGCTGAAGTAAAGTCCAGCTTGTTATCTTTCTTTTTAATGGCTATTCATGTAATGGGATTATGTACTTGTTTTATCAAGATAGATATTGTACTTGACATTGAATATGGTGTTATGATGTAATCAAACATGTTTTGACTTCTGCTACAATGAAATAAAGTTTTTGAATTTCCAAGTACTATTTTATATCTATCTTGTTGTAATTTTACTGTTTTATATTCACTTAAAACCTCCATGGAAGTTAATGCATTCCCTTTGTGAGTGACATTAATGGACGTGGGGTGTTACACGTGGTATCAGAGCATAAAGTTACCAGAACAGATAAAAAATTTTTTTAGAATTTTTTTTTTCTAAAGTATTTTTTGGAAGAAGTGCTTTCAAAAAAAAAAACATGTTATTTAAAGAGAGTTTTTATGAAAAACATAATCCCAAATAGCCACATCCTTATCTTTATCTTTCGAATTCTCCATTTTGAATCTTTCCTTTTTCGTTTCAGCATGGCTGAAGATCTTAATCTCCCAGAAGGTGTGACGATTCCGGGGTGGTTTAGGAGATACTTGGAGGCTAGGGCCACCACTGCAGGCCCAGCGGATACTCCTCCACCCCTAGTTGCACCCATTCCTCCTCCTCCTCCTCCTCCTCGTGTTGACACTTTTGCAAAGACGTGCAAGGAATTCAAGGCTATGGGAGGAAAATCTTTTCAAGGGACTGAGACGTTTGTGGAGGCCAGAGATTGGCTTAAGGAGACTGAGGAATTGTTGGATATCTTTGAAGTGGAAGATGGGAGGAAAGTCCGTTTAGCTGCTTGGTTAATGAAGGGAGAGGCCTCGTTTTGGTGGGAGGTCACTAACGGGGAACGTCCAGTTGATTCATGGGCGGATTTCAGACGAAGGTTTGAGGCAAAGTTTCTTTCAAGGGCAGAGGAGAACTTAAATATGGAAAAATTCCTAGCATTAAAGCAAGGGAGCTCATCAGTAAAGGAATATGTCAATAAATTTAATCAGTTAGCAAGGTTTGGCATGGAGTTGGTGAACACGCCAGAGAAGAAAGCTTTGAGGTTCGTTAGAGGCTTGAATGAACCGTTGCAAGGGTTGGATATGACCCACATCCCTATGGGAGCCACCTTTGAAAAGCTAGTAGAAATGGCACTTATGCATGAGGATAAGGCAGTTGAAAAGAAAGTGGATCAGAAGAAACCCCAACAGCAAAATAAGAAGGGTGGTAAAAACAATAATGGCAAAGGGAAGAAGAAATGCTTCAATTGTGGGACGCCTGGCCATCTCAGCAAAGATTGTAGAAAGAAAAAGAAGACTGGTTGTTTTCATTGTGGAGATGCGGGACATTTAGTGAAGGACTGTCCAAAGAAAGGGCAGAGGGCAGGGTCTACCTCGGGAGGACAGGTGCAGGCTCTTATGGCACCAGGGCAGGCAAGGGGGCAAGTTCAGGCTATTGCGGCCCCACCGCTGCAAGAAAGAGGTAGAACAATTTCTGTTGAAAGCTTAGTTTTTCTGTTTGATCATCCTGTCCGTACCTTATTCGATTCTGGCGCATCTCATTCGTTTATCTCTGCATCATTAGTTGAATCACTGCACTTGAACACCAGTTTAGTAGAGGATCCCTTGGTCGTTTCAAATCCAATTGGGGGTTCGGCTCATTTGACCATGATATGTTTGGATTTGAAAATCTCTATACTTAGCGTTGAATTTAGATGTGATGCTTATGTATTGGGCTTCACGGGCTATGGGCTAATTTTAGGAATGGATTGGTTGTCTAGAAATAGGGCCATTCTTGATTATGAAAGGAGAGTAGTTAGGCTTGTGACTCGCCTTGGTAATGCTCTCGACATCTTTTGTAATCCCATAAATTCCGTTATGCTAAGTTATCTTGAATCGCTTGACGCGTCTGTAGAGAACCTGCGATCGGTAGAAGTGGTCCGGGAATATCCGGATGTGTTTGAGGAGGTGAAGGGCTTACCTCCAAAGCGGGAGATAGACTTTCGAATTTATCTTGTGGATAATGCTAAACCCGTATCTTTGCCAGTGCGCCACATGGCTCCTCGTGAAATGAGGGAACTCAATAAGCAAGTAAAGGAGTTGCTTGAGAAGGGGTTCATAAGACGTAGTATATCGGAGTGGGGTGCTCCAGTAGTTTTTGCCACAAAGGCGGATGGGTCTCTTAGACTTTGTATGGACTATAGAGAACTAAACAAGCTTACTAAAAAGAACCGACACCCACTGCCGAGGATTGACGATCTATTTGATCAGTTAGTTGGCGCCTCAGTGTTTTCGCAGTTGGACTTAGCCACTGGCTTTCATCAACTGAGAGTGGCTGAGGATAGTATAGATAAGACTGCTTTTAGGACTCCTGACGGATTCTATGAATGGCTAGTGATGCCCTTTGGTTTGACAAACGCCCCTGCATATTTTGTTGATTTGATGAGTAGGGTGTTTAGGGAATACCTTAACAAATTCGTGGTAGTCTTTGTGGATGACATCTTAGTCTTTTCTAAGAATAAAGAAGAGCACTCCCTACATCTTAGGGAAATGTTGGAAACCCTTCGAGCGCATAACCTTAAGGCAAAATTTTCTAAGTGTCACTTCTGGAGGAAGGAAGTACGGTTCTTAGGGCACGTGGTTTCCAAAGAAGGGATAGCAGTGGATCCCGCAAAGGTGGTGGCCATCCAAGATTGGAAGGTCCATAAAAATGCAACCGAAGTAAGAAGTTTCTTGGGGTTGGCTGGCTATTATAGGAAGTTTATCAAAGACTTCGCAAAAATATCAGCTCCATTAACACGGTTAACGAAGAAGAACCTGGTTTTTACGTGGGACAAAGATTGCGATGATGCGTTCCAACGTTTAAAGAGAGCCTTAACTTCAGCACCAGTCTTAGTGCTGCCAGACGGGAATAAACCGTTTACCATCTATACTGATGCTTGTGGGACGGGACTTGGCGCGGTCCTCATGCAAGAGGGAAGAGTAATAGCCTATGGTGGAAGGCAGTTGAGGGTTCATGAAAAGAATTACCCCACGCATGACTTAGAGCTAGCCGCAATTGTTTTCGCGCTTAAGTCTTGGCGTCACTATCTTCTTGGTGAGAAATTCGAACTGTTCACTGACCACAAATCATTAAAATACTTATTCTCTCAGAAGGAATTGAATTTAAGGCAACAACGGTGGATGGAATTCTTAGCCTCCTACGATTTTGAAATAGCATATACCCCGGGCAAGGGTAACGTGGTGGCAGACGCCTTACGTAGGAAAAGGTTGTCCTTGAGTCCGTTGTTTGTTGAACGACAAAGCTTAGAATTCATCTCTATGTTTGACTTTAGACCCTCCGTTGACTTAGTACCCGGTCTGTTAGCATCCTTGGAGGTTAGACCTACAATTCTAGGACAGGTTGGTGAGGCACAGCGAGACGACCCACAGTTGGTTGAGATAGTAGAAAAGCTCAAAGGGGGGGAGTCGTCAAGCCATCTTCGTAGGTATACCCTAGACGATAAGGGTTGGTTACGAAGGGATAATAGACTTTGTGTACCACAAGACGAAGACTTAAGGAAGGCCATTCTTGATGATGCTCATCGCTCAAAAATGACCATTCATCCCGGCGGGGATAAGATGTACAAAGATATGTAGCGGGTTTTCTTTTGGGCCGGTATGAAAAAGGATGTGGCCGAGTACGTCGCCAGATGCTTGGTGTGCCAACGAGTTAAAGCAGAACAAAAGAAACCCGGTGGGTTGCCTCACCCATTAGAAGTTCCACTATGGAAATGGGAAAGCATCTCAATGGATTTTGTGGATGGATTACCAAGATCAAGGAAGGGTAACACGGGGATTTGGGTTATAGTAGATAGACTTACTAAAAGCGCCCATTTTATTCCCGTGAAAAGTAAGAGGACTGCTCCATGGTTGGCTTCTGTATACATTAAGGAGATAGTTCGTTTGCACGGTATTCCTTCTAGTATAGTAAGCGACCGTGACCCCATCTTTACTAGCGAATTTTGGAAGAGTTTACAAGAGGCGGTAGGGACTCAGCTATGTTTGAGCACCGCATATCATCCTCAGACAGACGGCCAGACCGAGAGGGTGAATCGCATTCTAGAGGATCTTTTAAGGCTTTGTATCCTAGACTTTGGGGGTACATGGGAAGAGCACCTTCCGTTAGTAGAATTCGCATATAATAATAGCTTTCAGTCTAGTATTGGCATGGCACCTTTCGAAGCTCTTTATGGAAGGCCTTGTCGTTCGCCTACATGTTGGTGGGAATCTACCGATAAAATCCTACTTGGGCCCGATATGGTTAGGGAAACCTCGGAGAAGATTGAGTTGATTCGAAGGAGGATGAAAGCAGCACAAGATAGGCAGAAATCGTATGCTGATAAGAGGAGGACAGATCTTGAGTTTGACATTGGGGACATGGTTTTTATCAATGTATCTCCGTTACAGAATGTTGTTCGCTTTGGGTCCGTGGGGAAATTAGCACCAAGGTTTGTAGGGTCGTTTCCTGTAAAAAAACAGGATTGGGAAGATGGCATATAGGGTGGAGTTGCCTGAGAAACTTAGTGGAGTACACAACGTATTCCATGTATCACATTTGAGGAAGTGTTTGCACAAGACCGCGGAGGTGGTAGAGCCGAGCTTGCTTAAAGAGGTGGAAATAGAGCGTGATGCAACAATTAGACGAGCTCCTACATGCATTCTTGGGTCGGAGATCAAAAAGTTGAGGAATCGAGAGGTCAGACTGGTTAAAGTGCAATGGGGAGATGATGAGAGCAACGCAACTTGGGAGACAGAAGAGAAGATGCGTTCGTTGTACCCTTTTCTTTTTCAGGGTATGTCTTTTAATTTCTCCTTTATCGCTTAGCTTATCTTATCTTATCTTTAGTATGTCCTCTCATTAGTATCTTTGACCTTTAGTTAGGATAATCCTATGGTTGAAACATGTGTTTGAGACATGTTATGTATGACGGATGCAAAATGGATGCAAGTGTTTGCTAGTGGTTGCTCGTGGATGCATATACACACACACTTTAGGCACTAGATCGGCTCAGTCCCTACATATTGCATATATATATGGATGTATTTAGTAAAATGGATGAATGATGGTTGTATTATCATGTAGATGCTGCATTCAGATGATGGTTGTGCACGCATATAGAAGTATTATGTAGCATTAAGAATCTTTTGCAAACATAATGGATGCATGCCACGATCATAGTTGCATTAAGGAGGTCAACTGAATCAGTGGACCGCCTGATTTTGCATTAGATACGGACATATACGCACACAGTGCATTTAAAAATGAAAGCATTAGAAGTCTGTAAGGACAATGGATGCCTGTGTATGATGGATGAGTAGATGGACGTTTGGATGGTAGGATATACATTCTTCCAGACTTGAAGATTTCGGGGACGAAATCCTAAAAGGAGGGTAGAATGTAACACCCCGAATTTTCTATTAACACTAAAGTTGCTAAAATAATAATAAGTGTGTAGAAGAGGGGATGTATCTAATATGAATATAAAAATATTAATAAGTATGTAAGAGAGGGGATGTATCTATTATGAATATAAAAATATTAATAAGTATGTAAGAGAGGGGATGTATCTAATATGAATATAAAAATATTAATAAGTGTGTAAGAGAGGGGATGTATCTAATATGTATATAAAAACAATAATAAGTGTGTAAAAGGGGGGAATGTATCTAATGTGTACATTGTAGAATATATATATATATATATATATATATATATATATATATATATATATGGGCAGTTAATGCAAACATGAATAGAAGTTTATTAATTTGCTGAGTGTTTGCTGAGTCACTTCTGACTCATTGCTGAGTCAACAAGATAAACCCCATCTTGTCTGAACGGCTGCGGTTATTTCTTGGTTAAATCTAATGGCCTAAATGAATTCTAAAATCTATAAATAAGTGGATATACCCTAGACCTAAATCACTTGTAAAATTAGAGAAGCTACCGTCATGCTGCTGCCATGGAGTTCAGCATAGCCATCACAAACTAAGAAGAGGAAGCCTAATCATCTACAACTAAATCTACACAAATCAAATCAAAAGATCTCTCTTTCTCTAATTCTTTTCTTTTGTTGGTGAGTATGATGATTCTCACAAGACTATTACAAACTAATTTGACTCAGTTATGAATGGATCACAAGAAAGTGATGTGATTTGTAATTGTAAATTCTATATATTGTGGATCTCTTATAATGTTATTATGTTGTCGTATGATGTAAATTATATATGCTATGTCATGCTATGTTGTAAATTCTCTTATGCTATGTCGTGCTATGTTGAGAATCATGTCAAGCTATGTTATACTATCATACTATGCCATGTTATAAATCATGCTATATTATGTTGAAAAATCATGATGTTGTTGAATCATGCTTAAAGTTATGTTTTATTTTCTTAATTTAAATGGATCTTGTTTATGGGAATTTGCCTATTAGGTTAGGTGTACCCATAAACTTGAAACTATAATTAAATAAAACTTGATTATGGGAATTAGCCTATTGAGTTAGGTGTACCCATATAAAACCATGTTGTTAAAAAATTAGATGATGTTGATTCACACATGTTCATATGTAAGTTTATGAAAATTGATTGAGATTATATTAGGTGAATTTTGAACAAGTTGACACCTTTAGGTCCATGACATGTATAATCTATGCAAGTTGGACATATGCAAGTTTCACCCCTTATTATGATTCATTTGGTCACATATACATGTTGTTATTATGATAATCTCTTTTATGCTATGAGTTAGGCTATTCGAGTCTAACATATATTTTGCGAATAAACGTTCAAACGTGGGGTAGGGGTAATATTAGGAATTAATAAATTGGGTGCAATTTTGTAAGATTTTGCATACCATGAATGGATGTCCATAATTGAGTCAATTATGGACATTGTTAAAAATTGGTAGTAATTAATAATTCAAGTAGGGAATTATTAAAATTGGGGGAAAGTGGATTATTATTAATAATCAATGCTTAGGACACGATGTTGGACCCGTTTGTGATGTCAACCTGCCCGGACCCGCCCGGCAAATCCAGTAGTCACAAATGCCGGCCCAATGTGAGAGGTCCTAGGCCCAAACTAAAGCATAACAGTTGTAAAGACACGAGGTTAGACTCTTTTATGGTGTAAGACTGCCCGGACCCGCCCGGCAAATCCAGCTGCCATAAATGCCAGTCTAATGTGAGAGGTCTTTATGAGGTTATGGCCTTAATGAACTAAGAAATACTTAACCAGATAATCATGTAAGGTGGGACATGGGGGTTAAGTAGGTGCCTTGGGTGGCATGAGGAATCTGGTGGTTGCCTTTAGAGGCATTCGAAATACGATTAGACTTAACCAAACACACATGTAAATGAACATGACTAAGTGGGTTAAGTGGGATGGACTAATGGGGACAAGCTTAGGTGGAATGCTTGTGGTAAATAGTGGGGGCCCATTTCAACCAGTATCCCAAAACGTATCTTTGTGGGCTCGACCCAAGTCGAGGACGGGACACGCATACTGGGTTTGACTATAAGAGGCCAAAACAGGGAGCGGCGGCAACGCAAGTCCAACGGGTTTCATATGCGTGTGTGGACCCGGGTTGGTAGGTAAGACGTTGTTGCATCGTGTAGGTATAAGCCGTGCATATCCGTTGTATCAGGTTGCCACTTTAGGGGAGTGATACACCCCACTGTGGGGCCAGCACGGGTATCTACGAGTTAGGGAGCCGATCGAATAATGGGAAGTAGGGTACACCTAGTGGAGATAGGGGCAGGCGGCACCTATGTAGTCAGCTAGGGGTACGTAAAGCCATTGGGAAAGTTTCTAAGTGAAGCTAAGTGGGATGAATCTTTAGGGTGACTGGTGTGGTGCAGTATAGTGTTTATCCTTTAGTATTTAGGAGCGCCTATAACGTTGCCTTTAGCGATTGTCTATGTCCTTAATCTGCTTTTCATAGACATTTTCTTGTTTTCCAGCTTATGCCTTATTCCAGTTATTTTGGTAATAGTATTGTAGAATTATCATATTCACTAGACTTTATGTCTGACCCCCTCTTTTCCATCCTTTTTCTCCCTTCAGGTCCGCAGGTTGGGCCAAGTTCTAGTGGAGTCTAGTTGGATCGCTTATCTTCTGGAAAGCTTGGACTGCTGAAGTAAAGTCCAGCTTGTTATCTTTCTTTTTAATGGCTATTCATGTAATGGGATTATGTACTTGTTTTATCAAGATAGATATTGTACTTGACATTGAATATGGTGTTATGATGTAATCAAACATGTTTTGACTTCTTGTAACACCCCACTCCCGCTATGATCACTCACTAAGGGAATGCCATAGCATCGGTGGAGTATTTTAGTGAATATAGAACAGAAAAATTACAACAAGACAGATATAAATAGTACTTGAAATTTTAAAACATCATCTCATAACAGCGGAAGTAAAACATGTCTGGTTACATCATAAAACCACAATAAAGGTCAAGTACAATATCCATCAAAATAAAGAAGTACATAATCCCACTCTCATACAATAGCCAAACAAAAGAAAAGATAACTGGATAACTGGAGCTTTACATCTATCCAAGCTCCTAAAGACTGGAACAGCAATCCGATCAAGCTCCACTACTGCTAGGATCCACCGTAGGACCTGAGGGTTGGGAAAAAGATAAAAACAACAGGGTCAGACATAAGTCTGAGCGAGTCCTATAACTTTAACAATACAATCGTTAAAGTAACCAGAGAAGACATAAACTGATATACGGTAACATATAGGGATGAATGGCTACCCTAAGCAGTCAACTAAACGAAGATAAAGGATAAAGACGCATCTACCCTCCCTAAGGTAAATTACTAAACTGCACCACACCAGTCGTTCCTAACTTAAAGGTTGATCCCACCCAAGGACTTATAAAATTTACTAATTAGTACCTGCGTACCCCTAGGTGACCAAGTAGGCGCCACGGGGCCCTACAATCCACTAGGTGTACACACTACTTCCCATTCGATCGGCTCCCTAACGTAGATACCCGTGCTGGCCCCACCGTGGGATGTATCATTCCCCAATGTGGCAACCTGATGAAACTAAAGGTGCACGGCTTATATCTACTCGATGCAACAACGGCTTACCTACCAGCCCGGGCCCACTCACGCATATGAAGCCCGTTGGACTTGCGTTGCCACCGCTAACCCGTTTGCCTCTTACAGTCAAGCCCAGTATGCGTGTCCCGTCCTCGACATGGGTCGAGCCCACAAAGATACGTATGGGTTACTGGTTGAAATGGGCCTCCACAAGCTACCCACCTAAGCTTGTCCCTTTTTCTAGTATATCCCACTTAACCCTTTAATCATGTTTTAATTACATGTTCTATTTTGGTTAAGTATTCTAATCGTATTTTCTATTGCCACCCAAGGCAACCACTAGATTTTCTCATGCCACCCGAGGCACCCACTTAACCCCTCATGTCCCTCTACATGCTAATGTGGTTAAGTGTTTCTTAATTAATTAATTAAGAACGTAACCTTTGTAAAGACCTCTCACATTAGACTGTCTTTTATGACCGCTGGTTAAGCCGGTTGGGTCCGGGCAGCCTTATGTCATAACAGAGTCTAACCTCGTGTCTTTACATTAATTACGTATTTAGTTTGTGCCTAAGACCTCTCACATTGGGCTAACATTTGTAGCAACTGGTTAAGCCGGTTGGGTCCGGGCAGTTTTACGCTACAACTGAGTCCAACCTCGTGTCTTAGTCAATTAATTACACCTAATTAATCACCCTCATAATTTTATATTAATTATCCCTAATTAATCAAGTTTTCTTAACATGGGTAGACCTAACTTAATAGGTAAATTCCCATGGGGTAGACCTAACTCAATAGGTAAATTCCCAACACATAGTATGGGTACACCTAACCAAATAGGCAAATTCCCATACTATGTTTATTTATTTTGTGTTATGCATAATTATATTAATTTCACACAATCTTATTAACTTATGCATTTAATTACCCCATCGTTCCCACGTAATTTCGTTCATGATATAACACATATAAAAGGTGTCAACTTGCATATGAATGAACATGTTTCAAAGGTGCCATCTTGCATATTAACAAACACATAACTTGCATATGAACTTGCATAACATGTCACATAACTTGCATATAATATGTCACATAACTTACATATTCATTTTGCATAACAAACTTGCATATTAGCTTATAGACTTGCATAATGTGTCATCATGAACTTGCATATTAATAAACATGTAACTTGCATATTTACATACATGTAACTCGCATATTAACAAACATGTAACTTGCATATAAAGAAACATGTAACTTGCATATTTACATACATGTAACTTGCATATTAACAAACATGTAACTTGCATATTAACAAACATGTAACTTGCATATTTACATACATGTAACTTGCATATTAACAAACATGTAACTTGCATATTAACAAACATGTAACTTGCATAGCATATTACCATGAACTTGCATAACATGCATATGATTACATAGCCCACAACTTGCATATTTAGCATCATGCAAACATAACATACATCATATTAAACTTGCATAAGCTTACATACTCAACATGCATAAACATAAGATTAATGCTAACATCATATCATATGATTCAAAGCTCATTAACCCACATACAAAACCATAAATCTCATCACATCTCATCTAATTAGTTTACCAAAAGATCATCAAAGTGATAGAAACTCACAACTAGCAACTTTGAACACCAAATGAAGAAGATTAAGATGCTAAGAAGGGATTAGAAGTTGATTAGAGAGTGATTAGTATGCAACCCTCTTCATAAAATTAGTGGAGGCCATGAGAGCTAGCATTTTGCCATAGTTTAGTCACTAGGTTTAATTATGAATGAATTAGGGTAGGTTAGGGTCTTATTTATAGATTAGGCAAGTGTTTTAGGCCATAGGATTAACCCTAGATTCAATCCAAGCCATCAAAGCATGTCTTGGGGAAGAAGTCAAGTGTAGGAACCATCTAGGGCCTTTAGATTAAAGATGGACCATGAGAACCATTCAAATGCAAAATCTGCACTTGAGCGAATCGGCCCACGGGTTGACAGCCAAACACCCTGGATTAACCCCTAGTCGACCCAGCGGGCTCGGGTCGACTTCAAAAATCGGCCGGTTCGGTTATTCCCCTCTCCCAATTCGCTGTTTTGAGCATTTTTGCATATTTATTTATTAAATTTTCAATTATATATATATATATATATATATATATATCAATATATATATATATATATATATATATCTACACAACCCATTTCACTTAATTAAGTATACTTTAATTTGGGAATTTTCGTGAAACTTCGCGAGGCCATATCTTGGTCATACGGACTCCGATTTTCGAAAACTCGGACTCTATTTCGCGTATTTTTCCGAGACGAACACAATGGCATAGCCCGTTTCCCTTGATTCCCATTTTAGAATTAAATTCTGCCTCGATTTATGTTATTACAGGTTATTGAAAATACGGGTTGTTACATTCTCCCCTCCTTAAAGGATTTCGTCCCCGAAATCTTCAAGTTAGGAAGAACGTATCCTACCATCCAATCATCCATCTACTCAAAGCATCATCCACGAGCAATCATTGTCCTTACAAGATTCTAAATGCTGGATGGATATATGCAAAAGTGTGTGTATATGTACTTACCTAATGCGAAAATCAGGCGGTTACTGATACAGTAAACCTCCTTAATGCAAACCATGATAGTGCCATGCATCCAATATGTATGCGAAACCCTATTGACACATACAAATTTCTACATGCGTGCACAACCATACACAAAAATGCATCATCCATATGATAACACAGCCATGATACATCCATCAATCTAACTACCACATCCATTTATGCAATATGCAACATGAAGTGACTGAGCCGATCTAGTGCCTAATGTGTGTGTATATGCATCCACGAGCAACCACTAGCAAACAATTGCATCCATATGCATCCATCAACCATAACATGTTTCAAACACATGTCTCAACCATAGGTTTTACCCTATCTAAAGGTCATAGGTATTAGCGAGAGGATATACTAAAGATAAGATAAGTACTAGACAAGCAATAAAGGAGAAGTTAAAAGACATACTCTCAAAAAGAAATGGATACAAAGAACGCATCTTTGCTTCCGTCTCCCAAGTAGCATTGCTTTCGTCATCTCCCCATTGCACTTTAACTAGCTGAACTTCTCTGTTCCTCAACTTCCTAGTTTCTGACCCAAGGATGCGAGTAGGAGCTCGTCGAATTGTCGCATCACGCTCTACCTCTACATCTCTAAGCAAGCTCGGCTCTACCACCTCCGCGGTCTCATGTAAGCACTTCCTCAAATGTGATACATGGAATACATCATGAACACCACTAAGTCTGTCGGGCAACTCCACCCTATATGCCATCCGTCCAATCCTTTCCTTAATAGGAAACGGCCCAACAAATCTCGGTGCTAACTTCCCTACGGACCCAAAGCGAACAACATTTCTCAATGGAGATACTTTGACAAAAACCATGTCCCCAACCTCAAACTCAAGATCCGTCCTTCTCCGATCCGCATAAGATTCCTGTCTATCTTGCGCTGCTTTCATCCTTTTTCGAATTAAATCAATCTTCTCTGAAGTCTCTCTAACCATATCCGGCCCAAGCAAGATCTTATCCGTAGATTCCCACCAACATGTAGGAGATCGACAAGGCCTTCCATAAAGAGCTTCGAAAGGAGCCATACCAATACTGGACTGAAAGCTGTTATTATATGCGAACTCCACCAAAGGAAGATGTTCTTCCCATGTACCTCCAAAATCCAAGATACAAAGCCTCAAAAGATCTTCTAAGATACGGTTCACCCTCTCGGTCTGACCGTCCGTCTGAGGATGATATGCGGTGCTCAAACACAACTGAGTCCCTACCGCCTCTTGCAAACTTCTCCAAAACTCACTAGTGAAAATAGGATCTCGATCACTCACAATGCTGGATGGTACGCCATGCAATCTAACAATCTCTCTAACATAGACTGAAGCAAGCCATGGAGCGGTCCTCTTACTCTTTACGGGTATAAAATGGGCACTCTTTGTAAGTCTGTCTACCACAACCCAAATTCCCGTATTGCCCTTCCTCGATCTCGGTAACCCGTCGATGAAATCCATCGAGACACTATCCCACTTCCACTGTGGAACTTCCAATGGGTGTAGCAACCCACCGGGTTTCCTTTGCTCCACTTTAACTTGTTGGCACACTAAGCATCTAGCCACATACTCGGCCACATCTTTCTTCATACCGGCCCAAAAGAAAACTCTCTTCATGTCTTGGTACATTTTGTCTCCACCGGGATGAATAGTCATTCTTGAACGATGTGCATCATCCAAAATAGCCTTCTTCAAACCCTCATCTTGCGGTACACAAAGTCTACCGTCTCTATGCAACCATCCCTTATCATCTATGGTGTATCTACCCAAATGGCTGGACGACTCCCCTCTTATAAGCTTCTCTACCAACACAACCAACTGTGGGTCGTCTCGCTGAGCCTCGCCAATCCGTCTCAAAAGAGTAGGTCTAACCTCCAAGGATGCCAACAAACCAGGTACAAAATCAACAGAAGGTCTGAAGTCAAACAAAGAAAGAAACTCCAAGCTTCGTCGTTCCACGAACAATGGACTCAAAGATAGCCTTTTTCTACTTAAGGCGTCTGCCACCACGTTACCCTTACCAGGGGTATACGCTATCTCGAAATCATAGGATGCTAAGAACTCCGTCCACCTTTGCTGTCTTAAGTTTAAATCCTTCTGAGAGAATAAGTACTTCAATGATTTATGGTCGGTGAACAACTCGAATCTCTCACCAAGAAGATAATGGCGCCAAGACTTAAGTGCGAAAACAATCGCGGCCAACTCTAGATCATGGGTAGGGTAATTCTTCTCATGCACTCTCAATTGTCTCCCTCCATAGGCTATTACCCTTCCCTCCTGCATCAAGACTGCGCCTAATCCTGTTCCACAAGCATCGGTATAAACAACAAACGGCTTACTCCCATCTGGAAGCACTAAAACTGGAGCGGTGGTCAAAGCTCTCTTTAACCGTCGGAAAGCATCATCACAATCTACATCCCATGAGAAAACCAGATTCTTCTTCGTCAAGCGGGTTAATGGGGCTGATATCTTCGCGAAGTCTTTGATGAACTTCCTATAATATCCTGCCAACCCCAAGAAACTTCTTACCTCGGTAGCATTTCTAGGAACTTTCCAATCCTGGATAGATACTATCTTTGCGGGATCCACAGCTATCCCTTCCTTAGAGACCACATGCCCTAAGAATCGCACTTCTCTTCTCCAAAAATGGCATTTAGAGAATTTAGCTTTAAGACTATGCGCTCGAAGAGTCTCCAACACTTCCTTGAGATGTAAGGCATGCTCTTCTTCATTCTTGGAAAAGACCAAGATGTCATCCACAAAAACTACTACAAACTTATTCAGATACTCTCTGAACACTCTACTCATGAGATCAACAAAGTATGCGGGGGCGTTTGTCAACCCAAATGGCATCACTAGCCACTCATAAAAACCATCCGGAGTCCGGAAAGCAGTCTTCTCTATACTGTCCTCCGCCACTCTTAACTGATGAAACCCTGTAGCTAAGTCCATCTGCGAAAATACTGACGCGCCAACCAACTGATCAAAGAGATCATCTATCCTCGGTAATGGGTGTCTATTCTTCTTCGTGAGCTTATTAAGTTCCCTATAATCCACACAAAGTCTGAGGGACCCATCCGCCTTCGTGGCAAACACTACTGGAGCTCCCCACTCCGATATACTTCGCCTTATGAACCCCTTCTCAAGCAACTCCCCTACTTGCTTATGAAGTTCTCTTCTCTCACGAGGAGCCATGTGGCGTACTGGCAAAGACACTGGTTTGGCATTATCCACCAAATAAATTCGGAAATCTATCTCCCGCTTCGGAGGCAAACCCTTTACTTCTTCAAACACATCCGGATATTCCCGGACTACTCTGACAGAACACAAACTTTCGACCGAAGCATCGAGCGATTCAAGATAACTTAGCAAAACAGATTCCATGGGATTGCAAGAGATCTCGAGAGTGTTACCCAAGCGGGTCATGAGCCTGACAACTCTCCTTTCGCAATCAAGAACGGCACCATTACTGGATAACCAGTCCATGCCCAAGATCAACCCATAGCCCGTGAAGCCCAATACAAAAGCATCACATCTAAACTCAACGCTAAGTATAGAAATCTTCAAACCCAAACATATCATAGACAGATATATGGAGCCCCCAATTGGGTTTGAGACAACCAAGGGATCATCAACTAGACTGGTGTCTAAGTGCAGTGACTCAACTAACGATGATGAGATAAAAGAATGCGATGCGCCAGAGTCAAACAAGGTACGAACTGGATGATCAAACAGAAAAACCAGACTTTCAACGGAAATAGTTCTACCTCTCTGCTGAATCGGTGGAACTGAGAGAACCTGAACTTGCCCCCCTGACTGAGGTGGTGCTATAAGAGCTTGCACCTGGCCTCCTGAGGTAGACCCCGTCTTCTGCCCCTTCTTTGGGAAGTTTTTCACAAGATGCCCTGCTTCACCACAATGAAAGCAACCGGTCTTCTTCTTTTTGCGACAATCCTTACTGAGGTGTCCTGGTGTTCCACAATTGAAGCACTTCTTCTTCGTCTTCTTTTTGTCACCATTGCCTTTTCCGCCCTTGCCTTGTTGTTGCTGTTGCGGTTTCTTCTGATCCCCCTTTTTCTCTGGTGCCTTAGAATTCTTATCATCCTCATGCATAAGTGCCATGTAGACAAGCTTCTCAAAAGTGGCCCCCATAGGAATGTGAGTCATAGCTATTCCTTGCAATGGTTCGTTCAAGCCTCTAACGAACCTCAAAGCCTTCTTCTCCGGTGTATTCACCAACTCTATGCCAAACCTTGCTAATTGATTGAATTTGTTGACATATTCTTTCACCGTGAGATTCCCTTGCTTCAAATTCAAGAACTTCTCCATAAACAGATTCTCTTCCGCCCTTGAGAGAAACTTAGCCCCAAACCTTTGCTTAAAATCTGCCCAAGAGTCAACAGGGCGTTCTCCATTAGTGACCTCCCACCAGAATGAGGCCTCTCCCTTCATTAACCAAGCCGCCAACTTGACTTTCTTTCCCTCTTCCACTTCAAAGATATCTAGCAACTCTTCCACTTCCTTAAGCCAATCTCTAGCCTCTACGAAAGTCTCTGAACCAAGAAAAGGTTTTCCTCCTATAGCCTTGAACTCCTTGCAAACCTTAGCAAAATTATCCACTCTAGGCTGAGGAGGAGGAGCGGTTGTCTCTGGTGTAGTAGCATTGGCCGGACCCGCAGCCGCGGCCCTAGCCTCTTGCAACCTCCTATACCATAGTGGTATAACTAAACACTCCGGGATGTTAAGATCTTCAGCCATGCTGAAACGAAAGAGGAAAGATTCAAAAAGGAGATTCCGAAAGATAAAGATATGGCTATTGGGGATTATGCTTTTCTTTTTCAAAAACTTTTTCTCTTAGAAGACATGCTTTTAAAAATACTTTCTTCGAAAATACTCTTAGAAAGTAGTTTTTCTCAAAAATTTTATCTGTTCTGGTAACCTTAAGCTCTGATACCACGTGTAACACCCCACTCCCGCTATGATCACTCACTAAGGGAATGCCATAGCATCGGTGGAGTATTTTAGTGAATATAGAACAGAAAAATTACAACAAGACAGATATAAATAGTACTTGAAATTTTAAAACATCATCTCATAACAGCGGAAGTAAAACATGTCTGGTTACATCATAAAACCACAATAAAGGTCAAGTACAATATCCATCAAAATAAAGAAGTACATAATCCCACTCTCATACAATAGCCAAACAAAAGAAAAGATAACTGGATAACTGGAGCTTTACATCTATCCAAGCTCCTAAAGACTGGAACAGCAATCCGATCAAGCTCCACTACTGCTAGGATCCACCGTAGGACCTGAGGGTTGGGAAAAAGATAAAAACAACAGGGTCAGACATAAGTCTGAGCGAGTCCTATAACTTTAACAATACAATCGTTAAAGTAACCAGAGAAGACATAAACTGATATACGGTAACATATAGGGATGAATGGCTACCCTAAGCAGTCAACTAAACGAAGATAAAGGATAAAGACGCATCTACCCTCCCTAAGGTAAATTACTAAACTGCACCACACCAGTCGTTCCTAACTTAAAGGTTGATCCCACCCAAGGACTTATAAAATTTACTAATTAGTACCTGCGTACCCCTAGGTGACCAAGTAGGCGCCACGGGGCCCTACAATCCACTAGGTGTACACACTACTTCCCATTCGATCGGCTCCCTAACGTAGATACCCGTGCTGGCCCCACCGTGGGATGTATCATTCCCCAATGTGGCAACCTGATGAAACTAAAGGTGCACGGCTTATATCTACTCGATGCAACAACGGCTTACCTACCAGCCCGGGCCCACTCACGCATATGAAGCCCGTTGGACTTGCGTTGCCACCGCTAACCCGTTTGCCTCTTACAGTCAAGCCCAGTATGCGTGTCCCGTCCTCGACATGGGTCGAGCCCACAAAGATACGTATGGGTTACTGGTTGAAATGGGCCTCCACAAGCTACCCACCTAAGCTTGTCCCTTTTTCTAGTATATCCCACTTAACCCTTTAATCATGTTTTAATTACATGTTCTATTTTGGTTAAGTATTCTAATCGTATTTTCTATTGCCACCCAAGGCAACCACTAGATTTTCTCATGCCACCCGAGGCACCCACTTAACCCCTCATGTCCCTCTACATGCTAATGTGGTTAAGTGTTTCTTAATTAATTAATTAAGAACGTAACCTTTGTAAAGACCTCTCACATTAGACTGTCTTTTATGACCGCTGGTTAAGCCGGTTGGGTCCGGGCAGCCTTATGTCATAACAGAGTCTAACCTCGTGTCTTTACATTAATTACGTATTTAGTTTGTGCCTAAGACCTCTCACATTGGGCTAACATTTGTAGCAACTGGTTAAGCCGGTTGGGTCCGGGCAGTTTTACGCTACAACTGAGTCCAACCTCGTGTCTTAGTCAATTAATTACACCTAATTAATCACCCTCATAATTTTATATTAATTATCCCTAATTAATCAAGTTTTCTTAACATGGGTAGACCTAACTTAATAGGTAAATTCCCATGGGGTAGACCTAACTCAATAGGTAAATTCCCAACACATAGTATGGGTACACCTAACCAAATAGGCAAATTCCCATACTATGTTTATTTATTTTGTGTTATGCATAATTATATTAATTTCACACAATCTTATTAACTTATGCATTTAATTACCCCATCGTTCCCACGTAATTTCGTTCATGATATAACACATATAAAAGGTGTCAACTTGCATATGAATGAACATGTTTCAAAGGTGCCATCTTGCATATTAACAAACACATAACTTGCATATGAACTTGCATAACATGTCACATAACTTGCATATAATATGTCACATAACTTACATATTCATTTTGCATAACAAACTTGCATATTAGCTTATAGACTTGCATAATGTGTCATCATGAACTTGCATATTAATAAACATGTAACTTGCATATTTACATACATGTAACTCGCATATTAACAAACATGTAACTTGCATATAAAGAAACATGTAACTTGCATATTTACATACATGTAACTTGCATATTAACAAACATGTAACTTGCATATTAACAAACATGTAACTTGCATATTTACATACATGTAACTTGCATATTAACAAACATGTAACTTGCATATTAACAAACATGTAACTTGCATAGCATATTACCATGAACTTGCATAACATGCATATGATTACATAGCCCACAACTTGCATATTTAGCATCATGCAAACATAACATACATCATATTAAACTTGCATAAGCTTACATACTCAACATGCATAAACATAAGATTAATGCTAACATCATATCATATGATTCAAAGCTCATTAACCCACATACAAAACCATAAATCTCATCACATCTCATCTAATTAGTTTACCAAAAGATCATCAAAGTGATAGAAACTCACAACTAGCAACTTTGAACACCAAATGAAGAAGATTAAGATGCTAAGAAGGGATTAGAAGTTGATTAGAGAGTGATTAGTATGCAACCCTCTTCATAAAATTAGTGGAGGCCATGAGAGCTAGCATTTTGCCATAGTTTAGTCACTAGGTTTAATTATGAATGAATTAGGGTAGGTTAGGGTCTTATTTATAGATTAGGCAAGTGTTTTAGGCCATAGGATTAACCCTAGATTCAATCCAAGCCATCAAAGCATGTCTTGGGGAAGAAGTCAAGTCTAGGAACCATCTAGGGCCTTTAGATTAAAGATGGACCATGAGAACCATTCAAATGCAAAATCTGCACTTGAGCGAATCGGCCCACGGGTTGACAGCCAAACACCCTGGATTAACCCCTAGTCGACCCAGCGGGCTCGGGTCGACTTCAAAAATCGGCCGGTTCGGTTATTCCCCTCTCCCAATTCGCTGTTTTGAGCATTTTTGCATATTTATTTATTAAATTTTCAATTATATATATATATATATATCAATATATATATATATATATATATCTACACAACCCATTTCACTTAATTAAGTATACTTTAATTTGGGAATTTTCGTGAAACTTCGCGAGGCCATATCTTGGTCATACGGACTCCGATTTTCGAAAACTCGGACTCTATTTCGCGTATTTTTCCGAGACGAACACAATGGCATAGCCCGTTTCCCTTGATTCCCATTTTAGAATTAAATTCTGCCTCGATTTATGTTATTACAGGTTATTGAAAATACGGGTTGTTACACTTCTGCTACAATGAAATAAAGTTTTTGAATTTCCAAGTACTATTTTATATCTTTTTTGTTGTAATTTTACTGTTCTATATTCACTTAAAACCTCCATGGAAGTTAATGCATTCCCTTTGTGAGTGACATTAATGGACGTGGGGTGTTACAAAAACTATGCGGATGTGTTTGAAGAAGTAGAAAACTTACCGCCGCAAAGAGAAATTGAATTTAGGATAGACTTAATTCCTAACGCCCGACCAGTAGTACATCCAATTAGAAGAATGGCCCCGAAAGAAAAAGAAGAGTTAGGTAGTAAAACCCGAGAATTACTTTGGAAAGGTCTGATTAGACCGAGCTTTTCAGCTTGGGAAGCAGTAGTAGTATTTGTCCCGAAATCAAACGGTACTCTAAGACTTTGTGTTGATTACCGAGATCTAAATAAGCAGACACTGAAGAACAAATATCCCTTGCCACGTATAGACGATCTGTTAGATCAATTAAATGGAGCAACAGTATTCTCCAGAATTGACCTAGCTACAGGTTCCCACCAATTACGTATAGCCGAAGACTGTATTCCTTTGACAGCCTTTAGGGGTACCGATTTATTCTACGAATGGTTAGTAATGCCGTTCGGCTTGTGTAATGCTCCGTCATACTTCGTCGATCTTATGAACAGTGTGTTCCGTGGTGTATTGAATAAATTTGTTCTAGTCTTCATCGATGACATTTTAATCTACTCCAAGTCGGAAGACGAACATTACAAACATTTAGAACAAGTGTTGGAAATTCTAATTAGAAATGTCTTAAAAGCTAAATTTTCTAAATGTGTCTTCTGGCAAGATGAAGTTAAGTTCCTAGGCCATGTCGTATCAAAGGAAGGGATCGCTGTAGATCCAAGCAAAATTACAGCGATTCAGAACTAGAAACAACCTACTACCCCCATAGAAGTTCGAAGTTTCCTTGGATTGGCTAGTTACTATCGGAAATTCGTTCAGGTTTTTTCAAAGATATCTGGTGTATTGACAAAGCTTACAAAGAAGCATGAGAAATTCAAATGGACTCCCGAATGTGAAGAAGCTTTCCAGGAGCTCAAACTGAAGTTGACAACCGCTCCAGTATTGACAATTATAGAAGGCAACCAAGACTTGACTGTATGGACAGATGCTTCTATTAGAGGGCTAGGCGCAGTACTAATGCAAAAAGGCCAAGTGGTCGCTTATGCCAGCCGTCAGCTGAAGCTGCATGAAAGAAACTATGCAACTCATGATCTTGAGTTATTAGCTATCGTGTTTGCTTTAAGAATTTGGATGCACTATTTACTGGGCGAGAAGCTCGAACTATTTACCGATCATCAATCCTAGAAATATCTATTCACTCAGAAAGATCTAAACTTGAGACAACATCGTTGGTTAGAATTCCTTGCGGCATACGATTTTGAAATTCTATACACTCCAGGGAAAGCCAATGTCGTAGCCGATGCGCTCAGCAGAAAGATTGAAATCATCGCCAGTATTGTCATCACGTCTTCCTTAATTGATAGGATCTCGACCCTTCAAAAAGAAGATAATTTTGTAAAGGAGATGATCAAAAGAATCAAAGAGGACATAGGCTCCAGCTTCCAAGTGGATAGTGAGGGGGTTCTGAGATTAATAGGAAGAATTTGTGTTCCCAACATCTCCGAGCTAAAGAGAGAAGTTCTTGATGAATGTCACAAGTCCAAACTCAGTATCCATCCCGGTGTGAGCAAAATGCATAATGACTTTGGTGGAAGGCAATGAAAAGAGATATTTTATTATATGTTAGCTGTTGCCCCACTTGTCAGCTAGTTAAGAGTGATCAGCAGAAATTGGCTGGACTATTACAACCCTTAGAAATTCCAGGATGGAAGTGGGAGCAAATTTCGATGGACTTCATTGATGTCTTGCCTCGAACTAAGAAAGGAAACGACAGTATATGGGTAATCGTAGATCGCTTCACGAAGACTGCCCATTTCATACCCGTCCGATCCAACAGAACTACTCAAAGTTTAGCACAGATTTACTTCAAAGGAATAGTTAAACTACATGGAGTGCTGCTCAATATAGTCAGTGATAGAGATCCCCTGTTTACTAGCAAGTTCTGGGAAGGATTCCAAACAGAATTGGGAACCAAATTGAATCTAAGCAACGCTTATCACCCTCAGACAAACGGCCAAACTGATCGGGTGAATAGAATTCTAGAAGATTTACTACGGGCTTGCGTAATTGATTTAAGAGGCTCATGGGAAGATCACTTACATTTGCCGAATTCTCTTATAACAATAGCTATCAAGCAATTTTGGGAATATCTCCATTTGAAGCATTATACGGTAGACCGTGCAGATCTCCCGCATGTTGGGTAGAACCTGGCAACAGACTAGTGTTAGGGCCCGATATGATTCGAGAAGCATCGGATAAAGTCGATTTCATTATGAAGCGATTGAAAACCGCACAGAGCCGACAGAAAAGTTATGCTGATGCGAGAAGAAGAGATTTATCGTTTGTCGTTGGCGATTATGTTTATTTAAGAGTTTCTCCAATGCGGGGAGTAGTCAGATTTGGCAAGAATGGGAAGTTGGCACCGAGATTTATTGGTCCCCTTCCTATACTTGAACGGATTGGACATGGTGTACATGATGTGTTCCACGTGTCTCAACTCAGAAAACATGTTCACGATCCAGATCTTGTTGTAGAAGAAGCAGCGCAACAGGATATAGACATAACTCCAGAATTAGCGCTCAGAAGAGAGCCATTAAAGATTGTTGACAAAGAAACTAGAGTGCTAAGGAGCAAAAAGATTAATTTAGTCAAAGTGCAGTGCAGTAGTGATCCTAGAGACTGTACTTGGGAGACTGAGGAAAGCATTAAACAAGCCTACCCCAAATGAGGAGTGAACATCTCTGACTAACTCCGGTGCAAGGTACCTTTACAGTACTTTGCATTTACAATTTATTTCCTACTTAGCTGTTATTTCCTTTTCGAGGACAAAAAGTTTTAAGTGGGGGGAGATTGTAGTAACCCAGAAAATGTGAACCAATTTAAAATTTTTAAATTTAGTTATTACCAAAGAATTTGAATAATTGAACTAGCATATTTCAATAAAATAAAGAATCGGGTATAGTATGGTAGTTTGAAATTTTAAATACAAACTTTGTCTGACTGTACTAGGTAGAAAATATAACGGATTTTAATAAAACTAAAAATATTTAAATCTGTTTATGAATACCTTCCTAATGAATCTGAAAAATCGAAGTTTCATAACGGGAATCAAAAGTTATGGCCGATTGAATTTTCAGAAAGGTCGCTATATAACATATATAGCCCCTGAAAATTTATGTTTTGCATACGACCTCGGAATTCGACGAAACCACTTTTGTTGGGTCTGGGATGTCAAACTATTGCTAAGTTTCAAATTTTATAATTTTTGAAGCTAGTATGTGAGCGGGGCAAAAGAAAATGTGATTGGTCAATTTCTGTTAAAATGGGTCGACCTAAAAATGGTCGTTTTTCAAACGAGCTCAGAATTCGATGAAACTGGTATTGTTAGGACCGTATCGTTAAAACAAAGCTAGATTTATTTTTCTGGAATTTTTCGATTCAGTTTGTGGCCCTAGCAAATTGAAATGTACGTTCAAATTAAATATTGAATGTTTTATACTTTAATTTGAAAAATAACTGACTGTAGCAGCCGAATTGGCCTACGAAACATATCCCATTGTGTCCAGAACGGGGGTATTTAGCTAGAGGCGACAGTCGTTGGGTTTGATTTCGTGTTCGTTTGCAAAAACACTATTTAAAATTTCCTATAATGTCTCGACCAATAGGATTTTTTCTTGAAAAAAAAAAAAAAAAAACCTATGAAACCCTAGCCGCCACAGACGAAATCGACGATCCAGGAAGCTCGAACCTTCCCCTCGACTTTCCCGCCGCCACCGCCGCCTATAGGCCGCGCCACCACCATTCAACAGCCCTTCCTCCCCTCTGCACATCCGACCAAACCTCACCTGCCACCATCGCCTGTATCGCCTGAACCACCTCCACGAAGTCGCCGCCTTTCCAACGCCGCACCGCCTTCCTCCGACCACCGAAGAGGGCCGCACCACCACCGATAGAGAGCTGGTTCGTAGCTCTTCCACGCCGCAGGACCTGATCGGAGCAACAATGTGCAGTTTGATCTTAAATTTTAAACCTAGTTTTGAAGGTTTAAAAAACCTTTCTGCATCGACATTCTGAAATGAAAATAACACTATAAAGCGTTGCAAAAGTTTGAAAAATAATATCTTTTTCGTTCTTTAACGAAATTTGATGAAACAGGAGACACCGTGACCGCAAGGAGGCTCTCTACCATCTAGAAGAAGCCGCGGATTTTTCTGATCTTCCTACGATTTTTAGCACTACAATAACCAATGTGAGGAATATAAACTGAAATGTGTGAAAGTAATCGCGTTGCATAAATTATATTAGCGAAGTATAATTAATATACGCATTGTATACCTCATGTACATGTATTGTATAAGTTATATTAGCGATGTATAAATTATACAAGTGTTGAATGAAACATATATGCTTTGAATTGTGATGAAATGCAAGTGAATTATAATATAATGTGTATATATATACTCCCCTCGTCCACAGACCATGGACGATATTTATTGCTTGTGATTGACGTGATATTATATGGTACGACGAACGGTTGGAAATAATTGTTTGTGGTTGATATTGTGGTTGAAAAATACCCGCTTGTGGTTGAAACAAATTAGAATAGGATTGTGGAATTGAAAATAAAACATGCCTCCTGCGTGCGAACTAGACGCATGATCCCCATTGTCAAAAACCGTGAGGTTTTAGGGTAGAGCGAGGAGCCGTACTAGGGACGGTCCCGGTTTTTACTACCCTGCCATTATGCTGCCGAAATTTTCTGAAATATACATGTGTTAGAATAATTTTCATTCGTTGAAATAAATTACATATGTTGAAACAAATATTCATGTGTTGAGTTGCGATTCATTCGTTGAGTTGAAATTCATGTGTTGAATATTATTTGAATTTAAACAAATAGCTTTAGAGATAAAAATCACATTTTTATATATATACGAACTATAGAAAATATTCATGTGTTGAGTTGCAATTCATTCGTTGAGTTGAAATTCATGTGTTGAATATTATTTGAATTTAAACAATATAGCTTTAGCGATAAAAATTACATATATATATATATATATACAAACTATATAGGATATTCATGTGTTGAATTGAAATTCGTTCGTCGAGTTGAAATTCATGTGTTGAATGTTATCGTATTATAAAATAAAATGAATAAACAATAAAAAACTACATTTTTATTGTGAATATGAAGTGTTAAAAACATTCACGTGTTGAAAAAATATTTTTGATGATAAAAATATTTCTTTTATCATGTATATGCTTTGAATAAAAATACACACGTGTTGAAATAAATAGTAGTTTGCTAGAAATATTATTATTAGCTTTGTTCTGCATATATATACATGTGTTGAACAGGAAAAATGGATTAGCTGTAGAGTAAAGAAATTATTTGTGTGCCCGACAAATAGGTAAACCTTGATGAGTTGGCTGCGCAATTTTATTTTTATATCAACTCCTGTTAATTTCATTGGATGGAGATTGCTGGTTATTCTGTGTGAAATAATAAATATCGCCATAGGATAGTAACAATTAATTTTGAACTACACTACATGGCACACTTCTTGACGATAGGCATACTTCATCATATTCCACATAAGCAATTGGAGCTTGTGTGACGAGGTGGAAGATTTACCATACGAGCGAGAGGCTTGTATGGCGATGACTATATACTACAGGTTGAACTGATGACTGATATGGACTATATAAAATATAGCGATAAATCGCCAGATTAATAAAAACCCCACACGGGTCTGGAGTTGACAATAATCACGTCTCTCTAGTTATTAGATACTTAGATACGACACATGGACTATTTATTTCCACACGGAAACGGGGTGACAAGAATTTATTTTCTGGAGTGATTATCTATACATGCTCCCCGGTAAACACCAGAATATATCACTATAAATATGTGGATGGTTTTTAGGATTTATTCGGTACCTAACACGGCCCAATAAATTACCAAACCCCTCCACGTACAAACGAGGTTATGGCGAAATTTTTCGAAATATTAAGGCCTTAGTGAAATATTTGAAGTGAAAACGAAGTTGAAAATATAAAATGAACTATAGTTGGAATTATAGAATGAACTATATTTATATATATAAATATAAATATAATTAAAAGGAATCGAAGCCGTGCAGTTCGTGTTTCGAATCGTAATTTGAAACGATTAGTACGAGAAATCCGACCATCGGATTTTCCCAAAACCGCAACCGCTAGGTTCGCCTTGGAAATATCTTCCCAACGGCACCAAGCTTGTAAAAATCCAACGGTTGGATTGTCCAAAATGTTTAATTCAAATCTGAAGAAAAACAGCGCCAGAATCGTTTATATTTATATATAAATATAAATATAATTAAATTGAATCGAATAACGACGCTGCAGTTCGAATTTTGAAACCGTAACTTCAAACGACTAGTGTAGAAGATCTGACCGTCGGATTCTCACGAAACTGGAACCGTTGGGTTCGCTTTGGGAATATCTTCCCACTGATATAGACTTTGTAGAAATCCAACGGTTAGATTTTCCGATATGTGTAAAACAAATTAGGGGGAAAACAGCGCCAGTGCCACGGCACGACCTGAAACGTCGTTTAATTAAACATGGCAATTTTTAAATAAATAAAAATGGCAAAAAATTGTTCTAAAATATTATAAGCAACATAGATTGCAAATAAACTAATTGGGCTTGAATTGTTTGATATTTGATGGTTGTTTGTGCTTGACACGAAAATAACACTAAAGAACTGAAAGATGGATGTCGAATAATATAACCATGGAAAGAATCGATTTAAATTCTAATGACGTAAATTATTTGAAAGGGCCGAGCTAACACTCATTTCAAATAATATATCGAGCGATTCGAATTGGAAAATGCAAAGATGATTTAAGACCGACGATCTTCGTATCGGTTGGATGGGCGCTGCTGAGGTTCCTGACCGGAGTGGCTACCGTGAAGGAACAGAAGTAGTAGCCGTCTGAACGTATACGTTGATTGGACGGATATACGAGGAATTGACGCCTCCGGTTTCGTTCAAACCCAGAACGGACTTGTAAATGGACTGTGTGTCTGACATTGGATTTTGTTCTATACTGATTGATCTCTGTTAAATATATATCTGTTTGGCGGCGGAGAATTTAATCTTTTGCTAAACGCCCTTCTCTGAGACGTACGAGCTCAGAGGTTATATATCGATAGAAATCAGTCGTATGGAGTGGATTGCCTATGTGGCATGCCAAGATGCTGTGATCAAGGCTTCTGTTGCAAAGCAAAGTCTTGTGGATGATGATCAAAGCACGGTCTACGTGGCCTGGCTTTGCGTATAGTGTGGATTCGCTAGCCTCACACCTCGGTATGAGTTAAAAACGGGATACGGACCGCTAGGAGAGCACGACGTTTCTTTCTAGCTATGGTGGTGTCAGTGACTTACCAGCCCTGACATTTATATCTATTTTTCACCTATGTGGTTGTTGGAATGCGAGGCGCCTTGATTATAGGTCTGTAAGGACCGGGAAACGTGCGTTCATGAGTAAATAATCCTCAAACGTAAGAGAGGACCGGCCCAGCCGATGCAGGGTTACCCAGAGTGTGTAGTCCTAAGACGTTTGCCAGAATGTCTCGAAGCGGGGAGGAGCTTGCCCCTTGCCTCGACTCATCACAGAAATCCGATTCCAATACGAAATAACGGACTCGATTGTAGAACTGGTATGGCGACATAGTGGTATGGGGCACTTATGCCGTCTATGATTGATATTTATGATGCTATTTGTTTTTGAAACATATATGCACTAGTAATAATTTCAATTGATTTTGCTTTATACGTATCAAGCATATTTGGCCATTATAAGGTAAAACTCTATCCTCCGGCTTGCGTTGCATTGTATGATGGGACTTGAGTCTTATAATGGCTTCATTCTTTTTAAAAGCATTGCGTTGTTTTAAAAGAATTTACTTTGTTTTGAATGCACTAGCAATCACTGGAGTAAACCCGTTCCGCGAAAGTGGCGTGGTCCTATGATTTGCTTATTACTGTTGTTTAACTGTTAAATGGATTCCTCATACCAGTCCCCATGACTGACTCGTTGTTTGTTTCACTTTGCAAACGCGGGTGCCCTTATTTTCACACGGGCAGCATAGTTCACAGGTGACAGGTTGTTTTTGGCTCTGCACTGTTACATAGAGTGCATTTTGGCTCATGGCGAGGCTGACTTCACAGAGAAGACTTTGACTTTTTCCGCCATTATTGTACCTATATTATGATTCCGCCTTCGGCGATGTAGACTGATACTCTTATTATGTCTTACTGCATGTATGTATTCCGCCTCTGGCGATGATGACTGATCACTTCCCTTTTATTTACTAAGTTATATCCTACGCTGTGCTATTCTAATGTTGTTACATGTTGTGATTCCGCTGTCATATTGATGTAAATTATCCTATTTATTGTTTTTGCTATTATCTGTACTCTGCTATGATGATTGATGTGTTATATTCCGATGATTATCCTTAATACCGCCCCTCGGATTTTGGGATCTTCATACTGGTGCGCATGATTTTAACAACATCCCTTATTGACTACTTCATATGTGATTATTGGAAAACGAAGTGATCCAGAGCGATTATCGATTTCTTTGACCACGATCCAAATATCAAGCTAGTCCAAACTTGAGTATAAATGAAAAATTCATATGTTGATTCTAATGTCCTCGGTCCCGGTGATCCAGATACTGACTCAAAGCTCGAGGATTCTTGAATTACCCAATGATTTGGATGGCTACTTCGTACATTGACCCATATGTGAATGAAAATCTGGCCCGACGATGCACTCGACTTGCGAAAATTGATAAAATTGTCTGGCAATGACCTGTGCGTGTAGAATCACGCTCGAGAGCCAACGATTTAGCATGAATTTTGACGAATAAACTAGACCTTTTGATTCAACAAGGTTTAGACAGGTACTTGATCATCTCGAATGCTCCTTCCATAGAACTTGGCCTAACTAGCTCGCAGGGAAGCATTACAACAATTTGATAAAGCCTCCCCAAGGATAAATGACGTTCCAGAGAGACTAAGCTCAACACATTCAAAGCACATCTCATCTACGATAAGATGTACTTTGGGGGGACAAAATGTTAGTCTGCTTTGTGACCAGGCTACCCAAAGCAAAGGATTTGAGTATGAGCATGCATCGATCATCAATCGTTTGGATGAAGTGGCAGAATATGGAAAAATCTGGATTTTGGCACTTTTGAAGATTGGTTCGTGACCACCCCCCAAGGTCGGATCGCGGACATATATGCTAACCGATTCAGATCGTGATCATGTATGCTAACCGATTCGGATCGTGATCATGTACGCTAACTGATTCGGATCGTGACCATGTACGCTAACCGATTCGGATAGTGACCATCACCATCACGACCATCACCAGCTCACCACCTCGGCTCATGAACCATGACCACGAACCGCGACCAGGTCCTGCTACTACACATGTAGATTTTGACCTATTCTCAAGGATATGACCGCTCCTACTTTCCCGGATCGGGTGCCATGTGTCCTACCACGACCTGGTCACCAAATGGGCTATCCTACAGCTATAAATACACCTCCAGAGGGCATTTTCAAAGGACCTTTTGGCATCTCAACATCCATGGCAGCCATGGCCGACACTAATCCATGAACAATCACAATCTTCCTCAATAAAATCAATGAATTCAGAGGGAATTATTCATTGAATTCGAGTGAGAGAGAGGCAATACTCGTTGTAATTGTAATCCATGAATGAAATGCGAAAATATGAAGTGGACGTAGGCTCGTTAACGCCAAACCACTAAAAAATCTCGTTATCTCGCTTTTTCTATATTTTTCAGTTATTTCTTCATATCCTATGCTCAAAATACGACGATTTGGGTGTTAGGACCATTTTTTCGTCTAACAGATATTATGTACTTGACTTTGGTTTACGGTTTTTGACGATGTAACCAAACATATTTACCTTCTGCTGCAATAAATAAAGTTTCAAAATTTCAAGTACTGCTTTATATATGTCTTGTTGTGATTTTCTGTTCTATATTCACTTAAAATGCTCCATGGGAGTTAATGCATTCCCTTTGCGAGCGACACTAATGGACGTTGGGTGTTACACCAGTTTTGAAGTATTAAGAGAAGTAGAGGTAGTTTAAGCAAAGTAGGGGCAGATCGACAAATGTGAAAGATGATGAATCATTTGGATTGGGTGCTGCAAAAACCAACCCTGCACAGAATTTAAAAAATAGGGTAATTGTTGGATTTAAGGGCTATATAGAGAATTAGGGGTAGGATTAAAAAGAAGGACTGTTTTGAATTATTAAGAGAAGTATGGGTAGTTTATGAATTTTAGGGGTAGATCGAAAAATATGAAAGATGATGAATAATTTATATTGGGTGCTACAAAAACAAACCCTTCACAGTAGTTAAAATGTAGGGGTAATTGTTGGAAGTAAGGGATATTTAGAGAATTAGGGGTATTATTAAAAATAAGGGTTGTTTTGAAGTATAAAGAGAAGTAGGTGTAGTTTAAGCATAGTAGGGGTAGATCGACAAATATGAATGGTGATGAATAGTTTGAATTGGGTGCTACAAAATCCAATCCTTCCCATTACTTAAAAAAATAGGGATAATTGTCGGAAGGAAGGGTTATTTAGAGAATCAGAGGTAGGATTAAAAAGAAGAGTTGTTTTGAAGTATTAAGAGAAGTAGGGGTAGTTTAGTTATAGTAGGGGCAGATCGATAAATATGAAAGATGACGAATCGTTTGGATTGTCTGTTGTAAAACCCAACCCTTCATAGTTATTAAAAAATAGGGGTAATTGTTGGAAGAAAGGGCTATTTAGAGAATTAGGGGTAGAATTAAAAAGAAGGCCTGTTTTGAAGTGTAAAGAGGAGTAGGTGTAGTTTAAGCATAATAGGGGTAGATCGACAAATATGAAAGATGATGAATCATTTGGATTGGGTGGTGCAAAAACCAAACCTTAAAAATAGGTTAAAAATAGGGGTAATTGTTGTAAGTAAGGGATATTTAGAGAATTAGGGGTAGGATTAAAAAGAATAGCTGTTTTGAAGTATTAAGAGAAGTAGGGGTAGTTTAAGCATAGTAGGGGTAGATCGACAAATATGAAAGATGATGAATCGTTTGGATTGGTTGCTCTAAAAACCAACCCTTCACAGTAGTCAAAAGGTAGGAGTAATTGTTGGAAGTAGGGGCTATTTAGAGAATTAGGGGTAGGATTAAAAAGAAGGACTGTTTTGAAGAATTAAGAGAAGTAGGGGTTGTTTAAGCATAGTAGGGGTAGATCGATAAATATGAAAGATTATGAATCGTTTTGATTGGGTGCTGCAAAAACCAACAATACACAGTAGTAAAAAGATAGGCGTAATTTTTGGAAGGCCTATTTAGAGAATTAGGGGTAGGATTAAAAAGAAGGGTTGTTAGTATTAAGAGAAGTAGGGGTCGTTTAAGCATAATAGGGGAAGATCAACAAATATGAAATATTATGAATCATTTGGATTGGGGTCTGCAAAAACCAACCCTTCACAGCACTAAAACGACATGCGTAACTGTTGGAAGTAGGGTCTATTTAGAGAAATAGGGGTTGGATTAAAAAGAAGGACTGTTTTGAAGTGTTAAGAGAAGTAGGGTTAGTTTAAGCATTGTAGGGGTAGATCGACAAATATGAAAGATTATGAATCATTTAGATTGGATGCTGCAAAAAACAACCCTTTACAGAAGTAAAAAAATAGGGGTAATTATTGGAAGTAAGGGCTATTCAGAGAATTTGTAGTAGAATTAAAAAGAAGGGTTGTTTCGAAGTACTAAGAGAAATAGGGATAGTTTAAGCATAATAGGGGTTGATCGACAAATATGAAAGATGATGAATCATTTGGATTGGGTGCTGCAAAAACCAACCCTTCATAGTAGTTAAAAAATAGGGATGATTGTTGGAAGTAAGGGCTATTTAGAGGATTACGGGTTGGATCAAAAAGAAAGACCGTTTTGAAGTATTAAGAGAAGTAGGGGTAGTTAACAGAAGAAGGGGTATTTTAAGCATAGTAGGGGTAAATCGTGAAGTACGAAAGATGATGAATCAATTAGATTGGTTGCTACAAAAACCAACCCTTCACATTTGCTAAATAATATGGGTAATTGTTGAAAGTAAGGGCTATTTAGAGAATTAGGTATAAGATTTACAAGAAGGGCTGTTTTGAAGTATTAAGAGAAGTAGGGGTAGTTTAAGCATAGTAGGTGTAGATCGACTAATATTAAAGATAATAAATCATTTGGATTGTGCGTTGCAAAAACAAACCCTTCATGGTAATTAAAAAATAGGGGTAATTGTTGGAAGTAGGGGCTATTTAGAGAATTAGCGGTAGGATTAAAAAGAAGGATTGTTTTGATGTATTACGAGAAGTAGAAGTAGTTTAAGCATAGTAGGGGTAGATCGACAAATATGAAAGACGATGAATCATTTGGGTTGGGTGTTGCAAAAACCAACCCTTCATAGAAGTTAAAAAATAGGGGTAATTTTTGGATTTACGGGCTATATAGAGAATTAGGGGTAGGATTAAAAAGAAGTATTGTTTTTAATTATTAAGAGAAGTATGGGTAGTTTAAGCATGGTAGGGGTAGATCGACAAGTATGAAACATGATGAATCAATAGGTTGGGTGCTACAAAAATCAACCCATCCAAGTAGTTAAAAAATAGGGGTAATTGTTGGAAGTAAAGGATATTTAGAGAAATAGGGGTAGGATTAAAAAGAAGGTTTGTTTTGAAGTATAAAGAGAAGTAGGTGCAGTTTAAGCATAGTAGGGGTAGATCGACAAATATGAATGATGAATCGTTTGGATTGGGTGCTACAAAAACCAATCCATCACATTAGTTAAAAAATAGGGGTAATTTTTGGAAGGATGGGCTATTAATAGAATTAGGGGTAGGATTAAAAAGAAGAGCTGTCTTGAAGTATTAAGAGAAGTAGGGGTAGTTTAGGCATAGTAGGGGTACATCGACAAATATGAAAGATGATGAATCATTTGGATTGGATGCTGCAAAACCCAACCCTTCATAGTAGGTTAAAAATAGGGATAATTGTTGGAAATAAGGGTTATTTAGAGAATTAGGGGTAGGATTAAAAAGAAGGGTTGTTTCTAAGCAGTAAGAGAAGTACGGGTAGTTTAAGCATAGTAGGGTTAGACTGACAAATATGAAAGGTGATGAATCATTTTGATTGGGTGCTGCAAAAACCAACCCTTCACAGTAGTTAAAAAATAGGGGTAATTGTTGGAAGTAAGGGCTATTCAGAGAATTAGGGGTAGGATTAAAAAGAACATCTGTTTTAAAGTAATAAGAGAAGTAGCGGTAGTTTAAGCATAATAGGGTATATCGACAAATATAAAAGATGATGAATAATTTTGATTGGGTGCTGCAAACACCAACACTTCATAGTAGTTATAAAATAGGGTTAATTTTTTAAAGTAATGGTTATTTAGAGAATTAGTGGTAGGATTAAACAAAAGGGCTGCAAATACCAACCCCTCACAGTAGTTAAAAAATAGGGGTAATTGTTGGAAGTAAGGGCTATATAGAGAATTAGGGATAGGATTAAGAAGAAGGGTTGTTTTGAAGTATTAAGAGAAGTAGGAGTAGCTTAAGCATAGTAGGAGTAGATCGACAGATATTAAAGTTGATAAATCATTTGGATTGTACGCTGCAAAAACCAACCTTCATGGTAATTAAAAAATAGGGGTAATTGTTGGAAGTAAGGGCTATTTAGAGAATTAGGTGTAGGATTAAAAAGAAGGATTGTTTTGAAGTATTAAGAGAAGCAGCGGTAGTTTAAGCATGGTAGGGGTAGATCGACAAATATGAAAGATGATGAATCATTTAAATTGGGTGCTGCAAAAACTAACCCTTCACAGTAGTCAGAAAATAGGGTTAATTGTTGGAAGTAAGGGCTATTTAAAGAATTAGGGGTAGTATTAAAAAGAATAGTTGTTTTGAAGTAAGGGCTGTTTAGAGAAGTAGGGGTAGGGTTAAAAAGGACTGTTTTGATGTATTAAGGGAAGTAGGGGTAGATCGACATATTTGAAAGATGATGAATCATTTGGATTGGGTGCTGCAAAAACCAACACTTCACAGTAGTTAAAAAATAGGGGTTAATGTTGGAAGTAAGGGCTATTTAGCGAATTCGGGGTAGTATTAAAAAGAAGGGCTGTTTTGAAGTATAAAGAGAAGTAGGTGCAGTTTAAGCAAAGTAGGGGTGGATCGACAAATATGAATGACGATGAATCATTTCAATTGGGTGCTTCAAAAAACCAATCCTTCACATTAGTTAAAAAATAGGGGTAATTGTTGGAAGGAAGGGCTATTTAGAGAATTAGGGGTAGGATTAAAAAGAATAGTTTTTACGAAGTACTAAGAGAAGTAGGGGTAGTTTAATCATAGTAAGGGTAGATCAACAAATATGAAAGATGATGAATCACTTGAATTATGTGCCGCAAAAACCAACCCTTCAAGTAGTTAAAAATTAGGGGTAAATGTTGGAAGTAAAGGCTATTTAGAGAACTAGGGGTAGGATTAAGAAGAATAGCTGTTTCGAAGTATTGAAGGAAGTAGGGATAGTTTAAGCATAGTAGGGGTAGATCGACAAATATGAAAGATGATGAATCGTTGGGATTGGGTGCTGCAAAAACCAACCCTTCACAGCACTAAAAAGATAAGCGTAATTGTTGGAAGTAAGGGCTATTTAGAGAATTAGGGTTAGGATTAAAATGAGGGATTGTTTTGATGTATTAAGAGAAGTAAGGTAGATCAACAAATACGATAGATTATGAATCGTTTGGATTGGTTGCTGCAAAAACCAACCCTTCACAATAGTAAAAAGATAGGCGCAATTGTTGGTAGTAAGGGTTATTTAGAGAATTAGGGGTAAGATTAAAAAGTTGGGGTGTTTTGATGTATTAAGAAAAGTAGGGGTAGTTTAAGCATAGTAGGGGCAAAAACCAACTATGGAAGAGAATGAATCATTTGGATTGGGTGATGCAAAAACCAACCCTTCACAGAAGTTAAAAAATAGAGGTAATTGTTGGAAGCAAGGGCTATTTAGAGAATTAGGGGTAGGATTAAAAAGAATAATTGTTTTGATGTAATAAGAGAAGTAGGGGTAGATCGACAAATATGAAAGATGATGAATCGTTTCGATTGGGTGCTGCAAAAACCAACCCTTCACAGTAGTTAAAAAATAGGGGTAATTGTTGGAAGTAATGGCTATTTAGATAATTAGGGGTAGGATTAAACAAAACGGCTGTTTTGAAGTATTAAGAGAAGTAGGAGTAGTTTAAGCATAGTAGGGTTAGGTCGACAAATACGAAAAATTATGAATCATTTGGATTGGTGCTGCAAAAACCAACCCTTCGCAGAAGTAAAAAGATAGGCGTAATTGTTGGAGGTAACGGCTATTTAGAGAATTAGGGGTAGGATTAAAAAGAAGGACTATTTCGAAGTACCAATAGAAGTGGGGGTAGTTTTAAGCATAGTAGGGGTAGATCGACAAATATGAAAGATTATGTATCGTTTGGATTGGATGCAGCAATAACCAACCCTTCACAGTAGTAAAAAGATAGGCGTAATTGTTGGAAGTAAGGGCTATTTAGAGAATTAGGGGTAGGATTAAAGAGAAGGATTGTTTTGATGTATTAAGAGGAGTAGGGGTAGATCGACAAATATGAAAGATTATGAATCGTTTGGATTGTTTGCTGCAAGAACCAACCCTTAACAGTAGTAAAAAGATAGGCGTAATTGTTGCTAGTAAGGGCTATTTAGAGAATTAGGGGAAGGATTAAAAAGAAGGGTTGTTTTGATGTATTAAGAGAAGTAGTGGTAGTTTAAGCGTAGTAGGGGTAGATCGACAAATATGAAAGATGATGAATCGTTTGGATTGGGTGCTGCAAAACCAACCCTTTAAAGCAGTTAAAAAATAGGGGTAATTGTTGGAAGGAATGGCTGTTTAGATAATTAGGGGTAGGATTAAACAGAAGAGATGTTTTGAAGTATTAAGAGAAGTATTAGTAGTTTAAGCATAGTAGGGTTGGATCGACAAATATGAAAGATTATGAATCGTTTAGATTGGATCGACAAATATGAAAGATGATGAATCATTTGGATTGGGTGCTGCAAAAACCAACCCATCACAAAAGTTAAAAAATAGGGGAAATTGTTGGAAGTAAGGGCTATTTAGAGAATTAGGGGTAGGATTAAAAAGATCAGTGGTTTTGATGTATTATGATCTGAGATGAACAGGGGCTCGATGGCGATGTTGTTGCACTTCCCCTAACTGGCGCGCCAAAGTGTTGACGTCAAAAGTTGGTTACTAGTGACATTCAACCCCCAATCGTGCGATCGACACACGAGTAAAGATTAAAAAAATACAATAAAAGTAAAAAAGTACGGGGAGCACACACAGAATTTTTATAGTGGTGGGGCAAAGACAATGCCTACATACACTTTATATATTATTTCTCTTTTGTAATTACAAATACAATGCTTTTTTTGTCAAGAGAAGAGAAAGAAGATGAATATTTTCCTTTCTTCTTTTTGAGAGAGATTGTAGGAAGCAAACTCCAGAGGGTTGCAATGAAGTTTTTTGAGAAGTCCGGAAAAGAGTTCCCGAGTCAGGAGTTGTTTCCGAATGTTCGTCCATTTCCTCTTCAAGCAGAGAGGTATTTATTGGTGGAGAATGCAGCTTGGGCTACTACGATAAGGTCCGTCCATTCCGGGAAAGCCTGGACACGTGGAATCCATCTGTTGGCCTGAGGAGCAGCTTGAAGACTAATTCCAATATTCATAAATAGTATCCTCGAAAGTTCTGGCTGACGTGGCATCCACGGAGAGGTTTGCCAAAAGTAGAGCTTTGTCCACATATGGTTTGACCGCCTTTACTGCCTTGAAAGTTGGGATATTTGGAAGACTGCCTCCATAAAAGACTTCCATGCTGGCCCGAGATAATCGGTCGACGCGCTCTGTTTGGGAACGAGATACTCGGTCGACTAGGAGAGCTATTCTTATGGAACGAATAGCCAATCGAACTTGCCTGGACTTGGGCCGACATGTGACTTCTTTGGACTGTGTTTCTGTTGGGCTTCTTGAAGCGCGACTTATATATGTTTGCGCGTTTGAGCTTTGGTCTGGCTCGTTGAGACTCTTTCCAAAAAAGAGGGTTAACAACGTGAAAAACCCTACGTCCATTAATTTCACTCTCAAACGGAATGCATTGACTTTCATGGAGTGTTATTATTGTATAGAACAGAATATAACAAGACATACACATATATTGGTACTTGAAAAATTTAAAACAACTTTTATTGCAGCGGAGAAATAGTTTGATTACAACAACATCATAAACCAACAATAAAACCAAGTACACTTAATATCCATCTTGACAATTTGTTTTCTGAATACATAAAGTAAAAACCGTAACCCCAACGTAAGTTGTCATAAAAGAAAATGAGCTGAACTTTACTTTCAGCAATCCAAGCACTCCCAAAAGAGAGAGAAAGAGATCCAAATCAAACTCCACTAGCACTAGTCCCACCCTGAGAACTTTGGGGGTGGGAGGGAAGGAAAAAAAGAGGCAAAAACAAAGGGGGTCAGACATAAAGTCTGGCGAGTCCAATAACTTTAACAATATAATTATTAAAGTAATTAGGATAAGGCATAAACTGGTAAAACAAGGAATGACTGTGAAACAAGTGGGCATGACAAAACAAACAAGAGAAGTAAACTGGCATTAATCGCGCTCCTAATCACTATAGGATAATTACTATACTGCACCAATACTAGTCACCCAAAAAGTTGATCCCGCCTACAGAACATAATAATCATAATGGTAGTTTCGTGTACCCCTAGCTGTCTTCAAAGGTGCCGCCTGCCCCTATTTCCACTAGTTGTACCGACTACCCCATTGCGATCGGATCCCTAACTCGTAGATACCCGTGTTGGTCCCACAGTAGGGTGTATCACTCCCCAAAGCGGCAACTAGATACCACTAAAGATGCACGACTTATATCTACACGATGCAACAACGTCTTATCTACCAGCCCGGGCCCACGCACGCATATGACTCCATTTGACTTGCGTTGCCACCGCTAACCCGTTTTGACCTCTTACAATCAAACCCAGTAAGCGTGTCCCGTCCTCGATCTATCTCGAGCTCACAAAGATACTAAATGGGTTACTGGTTTGAAAAGGGTCCCCATAATTGACACAAGCCTTCCACCTAAGCTTGGTCCCTACGAGAATTTCCCACTTAACCCCTTCTTATTCATGTCATCTTACATGTTCTAATTTGGTTAAGTGTTTCTAATCGTATTTCACATGCCACCCATGTCACCCACTTAACCCCATGTCCCACTACATGTTTATCTCGGTTAAGTGTTACTTAATTCATTATAACCGTAACCTTGTAAGACCTCCCACATTAGACTACCATTTGCGGTTGCTGGATTTGCCGGGCGGGTCCGGGTAGTCTTATACCGTAAACGAGCCTAACCTCGTGTCTTTACAATTGTTACGTATTTAATTTATGCCTTTAACCTCTCACATTAGACTACCGTTTGTGGTTGCCGGATTTGCCGGGAGGGTCCTGGCAGTCTTATACCACAAACGAGTCTAACTCATGTCTTAGGCGTTCATTATTACATATAATTAATTCACCCCAATATGAATTAATTATCCCTATTCAAATTTCCAAATTAAACTATGTCCATAATTGTCACCTAAATTATGTCCATAGTTTCAGGTATATAAATTATACCAATTAATGTCTCAATTTAATTATATACATTTAAAGACATTTTATGCCAATTCACAAAAGGTATATTTAATATTTTCCCAATGTCCCTACTCCGTTCGTATGTGTAATATGAAATATGTTAGACTCGCAAATAGTCTAACACATAAAAAGAAAAAGAAACATCACAACTTGCATAGCACATAAAATAGATCTAACTTGCGAATAAGAATTATAACATAAGTTTACATAGCCAATAACTTGCATAAGCAATGGACATATAGAACATAAATTTTCATAATCTATGTACTGCCATGGATCTAAATATAGATCTAAACATGAAATTAATATGGGTTTCACCTAAACTTCGATATGTGAATATGGTTTTCACCTAAACTTGCATATGTGAATATGGTTTTTCACCTAAACTTGCATATGTGAATATGGTTTTCACCTAAACTTGCATATGAATTTAAATATGAAAACTATGTTTTGCATATGAACTCACATATATACATATGTGCCTGATTCACATATAAACTTGTGTATAACTCGCATACAGACTTGCATATGATTCACATACAAACTAGCATATAATTTACATCCCAACTTGCATACAAACTGATGTCATAACATGAATCAAGTTAAACATATGTGATTGGACATATGAAATAGATCTACAAACATAAGTTAACAAAACTGTTATATGTTCATAAACCGACGATAACAAAATTAAGCAACGTCACATGATTCAACAGGCATGTTCTCATAATCCAAATTATAACTCATCATAATTAATTTATTAATTATTTTGTGAAATAAATTGTACTCACATAGAGGATTAGAGAAGAGAATAATTCATTCGTCGTTTGTCGTTTAAATTAGAATCTCGACTTGCAATTCCTAAGCTTTAAGAAGAAGTTGCAATTCCTAAGCTTTAAGAAGAAGGAGAATTATTCCAGCAGCAGCATGGAGGCCAAGTGATTAATTTAGTTTAGCTTTATAGCTTGAGTCTATGCATGCTGATATAGAAGTTTAGATCAATATAAGCCGTTAGATTATCATAGGAGCAATCAGAACCATTCAGACCTGCCATCTAAGCCATAATGACTCAGCCACAAGTCAGAAGTCGTCATAATGCAGATCTGCCCGAGGGGGTAGGTCGAGCCCCAGGACGACCCCTAGGTCGGCCCCCAAGTCGACCTGTATAGGGGAGGTGACCCCCTGGTCGACCTGGCCTGGGGCGTGAAATTTCTAGCCCAGCCCGATTCTGGGTTTCAATTTGAATTTTGAATTTTTAATTCGAGTTGTTTTAATTTAATTAAATTTCTAAAACTTCTTAAGGCTATAACTTCCTCATGCGAAGTCCGATTTACGAAAACTTGGACTCTATTCCAAGCAGAATTCCGAGATGAACTCAATTGCTTAACCCTTTTAACTTAATTCCTCTCTTAAAAATTAAGTGTTCATAATTTTGTTAATTTTAATATTTAAACTTATGGGGTGTTACAATAAATGCCTAAGACATGAGGTTAGACTCATTTGGGGTATAAGAATGCCCGAACCCGCCCGGAAAATTCAGCAACCACAAACGATGGTCTAATGTGAGGGGTCAAAGGCATAAATTAAATTCGTAATAAATGACTAAGACACGAGGTTAGACTCGTTTGTGGTATAAGACTGCTCGGACCCGCCCAACATATCCAGCAACCCAAACGGTAATCTTGTGTGAGAAGTCGTAGTCATAACTAAAAAATGCTTAGACACGAGGTTAAGTCTTGCTTGTGGTGGAAGTCTGCCCGGAACCGCCCGACATATCCAGTGGCCACAAGCAATCGAGTTAATGTGAGAGGTCTATGCACTAATAATTAATTAATGCTGATCAAAGACGAATATGAATGTCAAACAGAAGTTTGGTTGAGTTGAGTAATTCTCCGAGTATCAATCAGATGTTGATTTCGATATTCGGGGTTGATACTTAGAAAGTTATTCTCTTAACCAATGTATTTGTGAACTAAGATGTATTAATCATAAATTAATTAAAACATGTTATACGATATATAAATATATATATATATATATATGGTATGTTAAACATGATAAGTGGATAGGGTTAAGACCAGCTTAACCAATAATCTGATAAGTGGATAGGGTTAAGACCAGCTTAACCAATAATCTGATAAGTAGAAGGGTTAAGACCAGCTTAACCAATAATATGTAAGTGGATAGGGTTAAGACCAGCTTAACCAATAATCTAAAAAGTAGGTAGGGTTAAGACCAGCTTAACCAATAATATATATTAGTTTGATAAGTGGGCAAGGTAAAGACCAGCTTAACCAATAATATATTAGTGGATAAGGTTAAGACAAACTTAACCAATAATACATATTTATCTGATAAGTGGATAGGGTTAAGTAAATTAGCAAATACTATATAAGTGGATAGGGTTAGGGCCAACTTAACCAATAATATGTAAGTGGATATGGTTAAGACTAGGTTAACCAATAATATATATATTGATCTGATAAACGGATAGGGTTAAGACAATCTTAACCAATAAAACATGTTGATTTGATAAGTGGGTAACATGGGTGACATGTGGGATATAATTATGAACAATTAACCAAGTTGAAACATGTAAGAAGACATGAATAAGAGGGGGTTAAGTGGGAAATCCAAGTGGGGACCAAGCATAGGTGGAAAGCTTGTGTCAAGTGTGGGGACCCTTTTCAACTATTAAACCATTTAGTATCTAAGTGAGCTCGATCTAGATCAAGGACGGGACACGCTTGCTGGGCTCGAATGTAAGAGGTCATAACGGGTTAGAGGTGGCAAGCAAGTCCAAAGGGGGCATATGCGTGTGTGGGCCTGGGCTGGTAGGTAAGACATTTTTGCATCGTGTAGGTATAAGTCGTGCATCTTTAGTGGTATCGGGATGCCACTTTGGGGAGTGATACACCCCGCTATGGGACGAGCACGGGTATCCACGAGTTAGGGAGCCGATCGAATGGGGAAGGTAGTGGGTATGACTAGCGGAGATAGGAGCGGGCAGCACCTATGGAGACAACTAGGAGTACAACTACCATATTATGAATAAATATTGTAATTAGAATGGGGAGGGTAGTGGGTACAACTAGTGGAGATAGGAGCAGGCGGCACCTATGAAGACAACTAGGGGTACACCAAACTACCATTATTATTATTTTGTTCAGTAGGCGGGATCAACTTTTAGGGTGACTAGTATTCGTGTAGTATAGTAATTATCCTATAGTTATTATGAACGCAATTAACGTTATCTTATTCCTCTTGTTGGTTTTGTCATGTCCATTTGTTTCACGGTCATTCCTTGTTTTACCAGTTTATGCCTTATCCTAATTACTTTAATAATTATACTGTTAAAGTTATTGGACTCGCCAGACTTTATGTCTGACCCCCTTTGTTTTCACCGCTTTTATTACCTTTCCCCCCTAGGTTCTCAGGTTGGGACTAGTGCTAGTGGGGCTTGATCTCCCTCTTTTGGAAGTGCTTGAATTGTTGAAAGTAAAGTTCATCTTATCTCTTTTATGGTTACTTATGTTGGGGTTATGCTTTTTACATTATGTACTCAGAAAACAATTTGTCAAGATGGATATTAAGTGTACTTGGTTAGATTGTCGGTTTTTGATGTTGTTGTAACCAAACTATTTCTCCGCTGTAAATAAAAGTTGTTTTAAATTTTTCATGTACCAATATATGTATCTGTCTTGTTATATTCCGTTCTATACACCAATAATACTTCATGAAAGTTAATGCACTCCCCTTGAGAGTGACATTAATGGACGTGGGGTGTTACAGCTGTTTTGAAGAATCAAGATAATTTGGGGTAGTTTAAGTATAGTAGGGGTAGATCGACAAATACGAACGATGATGAATCTTTTGGATTAGGTGCTGCAAAAACCAATCTTTTAGAGTAGTACAAGGTAGGGGTAATTGTTAGAAGTAAGGGCTGTCTACAGAATTAGGGGTAGGATTAAAAGAAATACTGTTTTTAAGTATTAAGAGAAGTAGAGGTATATTAAGCATAATAGGGAAAGATCGGAAAATATGAAAGACGATGAATCATTTGGGCTAGGGGCTACAAAAACCAACCCTTCACAGTAGTTAGAAAATAGGGGTAATTGTCGGAAGTACCGGCTGTTTAGAGAATTAGGGGTACGATTAAAAAGTAGGGTAGTTTTGAAGTATTAAGAGAAGTAGGGGTAGTTTAAGCATAGTAGGGGTAGATCGACAAATATAGAAGATGATGAATCATTTGGATTGGGTGCTTCAAAAACCAATCCTTCGCAGTAGTAAAAAGATAGGGGTAATTGTTGGAAATAAGGGCTATTTAGAGAATTAGGCGTAGGATTTAAAAGAAAGACTGTTTTGAAATATTAAGAGAATTAGGAGTAGTTTAAGCGTAGTAGGGGTAGATCGAAAAATATGAAAGATGATGAATCGTTTGGATTGGATGCTGTAGAAACCAACCCCTCACAGTAGTTTAAAAAGAGGGTTAATTGTTGGAAGTAAGGGCTATTTAGATAAATAGTGGTACGATTAAATCGAAGGGTTGTTTTGAAGTATTGAGAGAAGTACGGGTAGTTTAAGCATAGGTGGGGTAGATCGACAAATATGAAAGACGATGAATCATTGGGATTGGGTGCTGCAAAAACCAACCGTTCACAGTAGAAAAAAGATAGGGGTAATTTTTGGAAGTAAAGGCTATTTATAGATTTAGGGGTAGGATTTAAAAGAGGGACTGTTTTGAAGTATTAAGAGAAGTAGGGGTAGTTTAAGCATTGTTGGGGTAAACCGACAAATATGAAAGATGATGAACCGTTTGGATTGGGTGCTGCAAAAACCAACCCTTAATAGAAATTAAAAAATAGTCGAAATTGTTGGAAGTAAGGGTTATTTAGAGAATTAGGGGTAGGATTAAAAAGAAGGGTTGTCTTGAAGTATTAGGACAAGTAAGGGTAGTTTAAGCATATTAGGGGTAGATCGACGAATATGAAAGATGATGAATTGTTTGGTTTGGATGCTGAAAAAACCAACCCTTTATAGTAGTGAAAAAATAGGGGTAATTGTCGTATATAATGGCAAATTAGAGAATTAGCGGTACGATTAAAAAGAAGGGTTGTTTTGAAGTATTAAGAGAAGTAGGGGTAGTTTAAGCAAAATAGGGGTAGATCGATAAATACAAAAGATGATGAATCTTTTTGACTAGGTGCTGCAAAAACCAATCCTTCACAGTAGTACAAAGATAATGGTAATGTTGGAAGTAAGGGCTATCTACAGAATTAGGGGTAGGATTAAAAGAAAGACTGTTTTTAAATATTAAGAGAAGTAGGGGTTGATTAAGCATAGTAGGGGTTGATCGACAAATATGAAAGATGATGAATCATTTGGATTGGGTGCTACAAAAACCAACCCTTGACAAAAGGTAAAAAATAGGGGTAATTATTGGAAGTAAGGGCTAGTTAGAGAATTAGGGTCAGGATTAAAAATAAGGGTTGTTTTGAAGTATTAATAGAAGTAGGGGTAGTTTAATCATAGTAGGGGTAGATCGACAAATATGAAAGATTATGAATCGCTTGGATTGGGTGCTGCAAAAACAAATCCTTCACAATAGTTAAAAATAGGGGTAATTGTGGAAAAGAGGGGCTATTTAGAGAATCAGGGGTAGGATTAAAAAGAAGGGTTGTTTTGAAGTACTAAGAGAAGTAGAGATAGATTAAGCATAGTAGGGGTAGATTGACAAATATAAAAGATGATGAATTGTTTGGATTGGGTGCTACAAAAACCAACCCTTCAAAGTAGTAAAAAGATAGGGGAAATTGTTAGAAGTAAGGGCTATTTAGAGAATTAGGGATAGGATTAAAAAGAACAACTGTTTTGAAGTATTAAGATATGTAGGGGTATTTTAAGCATAGTAGGGGTAGATTGACAAATATGAAAGATGATGAATCGTATGGATTGGGTGCTGAAAAAACCAACCCTCTCACAGTAGTTAAAAAATAGGGGTAATTGTTGGAAGTAAGGGCTATTTAGAAAATTAGGGGTATGATTAAAAAGAAGGGTTGTTTTGAAGTATTAAGAGAAGTAGGGTAGTTTAAGCATTGTAGGGGTAGATCGAAAAATATGAAAGATAGTGAATCGTTTGGATTAGGTGCTGCAAAAATCAACCCTTCATAGTAGTTAAAAAACAGGGGTAATTGTTTGGAGTAAGGGATATTTAGAGAGTTAGTGGTACGATTAAAAAGATGTGTTGTTTTGAAGTATTATGAGAAGTAAAGGTTGTTTAAGCATAGGAGGGGTGGATCGAAAAATATGAAAGACGATGAAACATTTGGATAGGGTGCTGCAAAAACCAACCCTTCACAGTAGTAAGAAGATAGGGGTAATTGGTGGAAGTAATGGATATTTAGAGAACTAGGGGTAGTTCAAGCATAGGAGGGTAATTGTTGGAAGTAAAAACCAAACCCTACTATGCTTAAACTACCCCTACTTCTCTTAGTACTTCAAAACAACCATTCTTTTTAATCATATCCCTAATTCTCTAAATATCCCTTACTTCCAACAATAACCCCAACCTTTTAACTACTGTGAAGTGTTGGTTTTTTGAGCACCCAATCCATATGATTCATCATCTTTCATATTTGTCGATCTACCCCTACCTTTCTTAAACTACCCCGACTTCTCTTATTACTTCAAAGCATTCCTTCTTTTTAATCCAACCCCTAATTCTCTAAATTGCCCTTACTTCCAACAATTACCCCTATTCTTTAACTAATGTGAAGGATTGGTTTTTGCAGCACCCAATCCTAACGATTCATCATCTTTCATATTTTTTGATCTAACCCTACTTTGCTTAAACTACACCTACTTCTCTTAATACTTCAAATCAATGAGGAAGTTGTATGTTATTTCTTTTCTCTAAACACATGTATCCCTCTGAATTAGCTTCAGGTAGAGCTTTCGTTTGGCCAAAACAGACTTACAGTTTGAAAGTTACGCTCGTTTCCTTGAACGCCCCCAGAATCAGAAACGTTTGGACTTCGGCATTGGTTGGACTCCGGGTCTTATCGGATGGCCCAGACCAGATAAGAAAGGGGGACCCGATCCACCTTCTGCCGCACAGAAGTGCATGCAACTTTTGAATGAAATCACTAGCTTAGTACGGATGGAAATGTAGGAACCCGACGCGGTCCGCTTTCTCCTTACTGCCATGAAGAGCACGTCACCTTCGGATTAAAGTCACCGGTTCAGATCGGATGTAGGACCCAATCCAACCCATCTGGGACGAAATATTCTACGGAACACACTCGAGTTTGTCCTATTCTTATGGCCTGTTTTACTCTTACTTTCACGGATCGGACCACACATGGCTTTACACAAACTACACGAGACTTCCACCACTTACCCACTCCGTCTTAACAACACATTGGATTCATGACACATGTCATTCATCCGGGAGAATCTCTACGTCTATAAATACAAGGAATCGGGGACTTCTAAAGGATCTTTGGTCATTCTAACTTTAGACCTCCATTGAAGAGAACACATGGACATTGTGCTTCTTCTGTATTAATCTAACATGAGGATTTCGTGCATAAAACCACTCTCTCTTCCCCACTTCTTCATTAAAACACAAGGATGTTGTAAGTAAATGATTCCTACGGGTTGTAGGAAGGCATTGTGTTGACAGCAAAAAATGTCGAAAACACCAAAGATTCCTTTTAATAGGAATTGTAGTTATGGTTGTAGGACTAAGTAAGAGAAAGAGGTAAATAACAAGAGAGATTTATAGTGGTTCGGCCGGGCGGGGCCTACGTCCACTTTGAAGAGGTGTTGGAATATTATTAATGAACAAGGATTACAAGGATGAGACTATCTTTAGATAGCTCATTACATTCATTTTGCTTGATGGTGTCATATTTACTATATATTAAGTAAATAGGGAAAATGGTGGCTTAGTCCTTCTTCTTTTTCAAAGAGGAGATGCCATTAAAGAAGGTCTAGGAAGGCTCCAAGGTCATTAAGTCCATCCCTTTTGAAGTGGGAGGCCCTGGACTATTTATAGGAGTAGGAGTAGGGAGGATTAGGTGGCAGTAGGTAGGAATGGGGCCACATGCAGGAAATTCGCGCCTACTTCCATCACAGCCTGGAATTTCGCACCCGGGCATGGGTTCGAAATTTCGCGCCCATTGGGTGCAAAATTCCACCCCCGGCTGGGTGTGAAGCTCCAGCGAGGGGCGCGAGGGTCCCACTTTTGGACGTGTGAGGCTTGAGTTTTGTTCGAGGCCCGAGGCCTTGGTTCGGGGTTGGTTCCTGGATGCTGTGAGGATACGAGTAGTGCAGTCGCCTCATGGTCCTACTTCCTTTATTCCTAAGTGCCACTTTTTGGCCTCAGCTCCACGCGGTTCGTTGAATTAAGCTTGTCCGATGCACTCTTGGGAATCTGGCTAAAAAGCGAGTTAATATTTGTCCCCCAAAGTATGTCTTGTCTCTGACATGATGTGCTTTGTATTGGTGGATGAATAGCTAAGCTGTTGTTTCTCCTTGTAGAAAAAACGGAAAATAAGCGTTACGTATTGAGCTCATCCCCTTAGGGGTGCATATGAGCCATTTTAGGAAGATGCGTCGTACACAAACCACTAGGCATCCACTACTTTGTCACCTCCGTGGATGCAAGGGAGTTGGTATCCACATGCATGAAGTGCGTAGACGAGAGAGAGTGGCGCGGTGTTGCAAACCCGAAGGTATGATAATTTTTATTTTTTTGGTGGGGTCCAAAGTTCTTGAAACCCAAGGGGCTCGACACTTCGAAACCAGGGGTTGAAATTTCGAGCCGTGGCTTTGGAATTTCGAAACCATAGGGGATCGAAATTTCGAACCCATATGGCTTGAAATTTCTAACCCGTGGGTTCGAAATTTCAAACCCAATGGGCTCGAAATTTCGAGCCCACGGTGGAATGTGAAGCGCCGTTTTTTCTTTTATAAATAGGGACTCTCCCCCTCATTTTCTTCCTTCTAATTTTTCTCTCCCTTAGCGCCATTGCCGAAAGATTTGAACCCACGAATTCCAACCCAGGAATTTCGAACCTGAACTAGGTAGGGTCGAGGATCAAGAGAGCGAGGAGGTCGGAGGAAGCTGAGGGGCCACGGTCGGAGACCTCCAAACTTGAGCCCGACTGGGTTCAAGGTCCTGGAACCTCGTGGGTTGGAAATTTCGAACCCAGCCGGTTCGACTCCTCAAACCCTCTAGGGTTCGAGTTTTCGAGACCCACTGGGATCGAGTTTTTGAACCCGCCGGGTTTGAAGTCTCGAACCCTCCGGATTCGTAATTTCGGACCCCGTGAAGATCGAGATCTCGAACCCTGTGGGTTCGAACTTCCGAACCTCGTGGGTTTGAACTTTCAAGCCCAGGGGCTCGAATTTTCGAACACGTGTTGGTTCAGATTTTCGGACTTTTCTGGGTTTGAATCTTCAGCCATTGATGGTTCCTGACCTTTGAGTTGCTGGGATTCTCGGTCTCTCGTGCCATTGGACTTCGACTTCCGAATATCTGTCTCTTAGTCTGTATACTTATCGTTGACGCATATGTCGTTAGCCGCGCGCGTGGGCTGTATAATGATTCACATAGGGTAGATGCGTCTTTACCGTTATCTTAGTTGGCTGCTTAGTGTAGTCATTTATCCCCAGTCGTTACCGTACCAAGTTTATATCATACCCTAATTACTTTAGTGATTGTATTGTTAAAGTTATAGGACTCGCTCAGACTTATGTCTGACCCCGTTGTTTTTATCTTTTTCCCAACCCTTAGTTTCTCAGAGTGGACCTAGCATTAGTGGGCTTTGATCAGATTGCTTTATCTATCTTTTGGAGCTTGGACCGTTGATGTAAAGCTCAGCTTATCTTTTCTATTATAGCTATTAGTTATGTAGTGGGATTATGTACTTATGTTTTATCAAGATGGATATTTTGTACTTGACTCTTGTTGGTTTTTGGTGTGTACCAAACATGTTTACCTTCTGCTGCAATGAAATGATGTTTTAAATTTCAAGTATTACTTATATCTGTCTTATTGTAATTTTTCTGTTCTATATTCACTTAAAATACTCCACCGAAGTTAAGGCATTCCCTTAGTGAGTGACCTTAGCGGGTATGGGGTGTTACACGTGGTATCATAGTTTAAGGTTACCAGAACAGATAAAACTTTTAGAAAAACTATTTTTCTAAGAACATTTTTGAAGGAGTATTTTCAAAAACATGTCTTTTAAGAGAAAAGTTTTTGAAAGAAAAGCATAATCCCAAATAGCCATATCTTTATCTTTCGAATTCTCCGTTTTGAATCTTTCCTTTTTCGTTCAGCATGGCTGAAGATCTTAACTTTCCGGAGGGTGTGGCGATACCAGTATGGTATAGGAGGTTGATGGAGGCTAGGGCCACCATTGCGGGTCCAGCAAATGTTCCTCCACCAACAGTTGCACCCGATCTTCCTCACCCTCCTCCTCCTCGCGCGGATACTTTTGCTAAGACTTGCAAGGAATTTAAGGCTATGGGAGGAAAACCTTTTCAAGGATTAGAAACTTTTGTGGAAGCTAGGGATTGGCTTAAGGAGGTGGAAGAATTGATAGATATCTTTGAGATGGAAGAAGGAAAGAAAGTCAAGTTAGTTGCTTGGTTAATGAAGGGAGAGGCCTCGTTCTGGTGGGAGGTCACTAATGGAGAACGCCTAGTTGACTCTTGGGCGGATTTCAGACAAAGGTTTGTGGTAAAGTTTCTCTCAAGGGCGGAAGAAAATCTGTATATAGAGAGGTTCTTGACTCTAAAGGAAGGAAACTTATCAGTGAAGGAATATGTCAACAAATTTAATCAGCTAGCAAGATTTGGCATAGACATGGTGAATACACCGGAGAAGATGGCTTTGAGCTTCGTTAAAGGCTTGAATGAACCGATGCATGGATTGGATATGACTCACATCCCTATGGGGGCCACCTTTGAGAAGCTATTAGACATGGCACTTATGCATGAGGAAGAGAAGGGTCCCAATGCTAATAAGGTACCCGAGAAGAAAGGAGATCAGAAGAGTCCTCAACAGAAACAGCAAAACAAGGGTGGGAAAGGCAACGGTGGCAAGGGAAAGAAGAAGTGCTTCAATTGTGGGACACCAGGCCACCTAAGCAGAGATTGTCGGAAGAAGAAGAAGACTGGCTGCTTCCACTGTGGCGAAGCAGGGAATCTAGTGAAGGACTGCCCTATGAAGGGGCAGAGGACGGGATCTACCTCAGGAGGACAGGTGCAAGCTCTTATGGCACCAGGTCAGGCAAGGGGGCAAGTTCAGGCTCTCACAGTTCCACCGATTCAGGAAAGAGGTAGAACCATTTCCGTTGAAAGTCTGGTTTTTCTGTTTGATTATCCTATCCGTACTTTATTTGACTCTGGCGTATCACATTCGTTTGTCTCATCATCATTAGTTGAGTCACTGCACTTAGACACCAGTCTAGTAGATGATCCCTTGGTTGTTTCAAACCCAATTGAGGGCTCCACTTATTTGTCCATGATGTGTTTGGGTTTGAAGATTTCCATACTTAGCGTTGAGTTTAGATGTGATGCTTTTGTTTTGGGCTTCACGGGCTATGGGTTGATTTTGGGCATGGACTGGTTATCCAGTAATGGTGCCATTCTTGATTGCGAAAGGAGAGTTGTTAGGCTCATGACCCGCTTGGGGAACACTCTCGAGATCTCTTGTAATCCCATGAATTATGTTATGCTAAGTTATCTTGAATTGCTTGACGCTTCGGTCGAGAGTTTGCGATCTGTTAGAGTGGTCCGGGAATACTCGGATGTGTTTGAGGAGGTGAAGGGCTTACCTCCGAAGCGGGAGATTGACTTCCGAATTTATCTAGTAGACAATGCTAAACCAGTATGTTTGCCAGTGCGCCACATGGCTCCTCGTGAGAGGAGGGAACTCAATAAGCAAGTAGGGGAGTTTCTTGAGAAAGGGTTCATAAGACGAAGTATATCGGAGTGGGGTGGCCCAGTGGTTTTTGCCACGAAGGCGGATGGGTCTCTTAGGCTTTGTGTAGACTATAGAGAACTCAACAAACATACAAAGAAGAATAGACACCCATTGCCGAGGATTGATGATCTCTTTGATCAGTTGGTTGGCGCCTCAATGTTTTCGCCGTTGGACTTAGCCACGGGGTTTCATCAGTTGAGAGTGGCTGAGGATAGCATAGACAAGACTGCCTTCAGGACTCCGGACGGTTTCTATGAGTGGCTGGTGATGCCCATTGGTTTGACGAACGCCCCTGCATACTTTGTTGATTTGATGAGTAGGGTGTTCAGGTAGTACCTTAATAAGTTCGTGGTGGTCTTGGTGGATAACATCTTTGTCTTTTCTAAGAGTGAAGAAGAGCATGCCCTATATCTTAGGGAAGTGTTGGAGACTCTTCGAGCGCATAGCCTTAAGGCTAAATTCTCGATATTTCACTTTTGGAGGAAGGAAGTGTGGTTCTTAGGGCACGTGGTCTTTAAAGAAGGGATAGCTGTGGATCCCGCGAAGGTAGTGTCCACCGAAGATTGGAAGGTTCCGAAGAATGCTACCGAGGTGAGGAGTTTCTTGGGGTTGGCTGGCTACTATAGGAAGTTTATCAAGGACTTCGTAAAGATATCAGCCCCATTAACTCGCTTGACAAAGAAGAATCTAGTCTTCACATGGGACGTAGATTGTGATGTTGCGTTCCAACGGTTAAAGAGAGGTTAACCACAGCTCCAGTCTTAGTGTTGCCAGATGGGAGTAAGCCATTTGTTGTTTATACCGATGCTTGTGGGAAAGGACTAGGCGCAGTCTTAATCCAAGAGGGAAGGGTAATAGCCTATTGGGGAAGGCATTTGAGAGAGCATGAGAAAAATTACCCTACCCATGATCTAGAGTTGGTCGCTATTGTTTTCGCACTTAAGTCTTGGCTCCATTATCTTCTTGGCGAGAGGTTCGAATTGTTCACTGACCACAAATCATTGAAGTAGTCGTTTTCTCAGAAGGATTTGAACTTAAGACAGCAAAGGTGGATGGAGTTCTTAGCATCCTATGATTTCGAGATAGCGTATACCCCTGGCAAGGGTAACGTGGTGGCGGACGCCTTAAGAAGAAAAAGGTTGTCCTTGAGTCCATTGTTCGTTGAACGACGAAGCTTGGAATTTATCTCGATGTTTGACTTCAGACCCTCCGTTGACTTTTGTACCCGGTTTGCTAGCATCCTTAGAGGTCAGACCTACTCTTTTGGGACGGATTGGTGAGGCACAGCGGGATGACCCTCAATTGGTTGAGTTGGTAGAGAAGCTCATAAGAGGGGAGTCATCCAACCATTTGAGGAGGTACACGCTAGATGACAAGCGGTGGTTGCGTTGAGACGGTCGACTTTGTGTACCGCAAGACGAGGGTTTGAGTAAGGCTATACTTGAAGATGCACATCGATCAAAGATGACCATTCATCCCGGTGGGGACAAGATGTACCAAGACATGAAGCGAGTTTTCTTTTGGGCCGGTATGAAGAAAGATGTGGCCGAGTATGTCGCTAGATGCTTGGTGTGCCAACAAGTGAAAGCGGAGCAAAAGAAACCCGGTGGGTTGCTTCACCCATTGGAGGTTCCGCAATGGAAGTGGAATAGCGTCTCGATGGTTTTTATTGATGGATTACCGAGATCGTGGAAGGATAATACGGGAATTTGGGTTGTGGTAGACACACTTACTAAGAGTGCCCATTTCATACCCATGAAGAGTAAGAGGACTGCTCCATGGCTTGCTTCAGTTTACCTTCGAGAGATAGTTCGGTTTCATGGTGTACCTTCTAGCATAGTGAGTGATCGAGATCCTATCTTCACTACCGAGTTTTGGAAGAGTTTGCAAGAGGCAGCAGGGACTCAGTTGTGTTTGAGCACCGCATATCATCCTGAAGCGGACGGTCAGACCGAGATGGTGAATCGTGTTCTAGAAGACCTTTTGAGACTATGTATCTTAGATTTTGGAGGTACATGGGAAGAGCATCTTCCATTGGTGGAGTTCGCGTATAATAACAGCTTTCAGTCTAGTATTGGTATGGCTCCTTTCGAAGCTCTTTATGGAAGGCCTTTTCGGTCACCTACATGTTGGTGGAAATCTACGGATAAGATCTTGCTTGGGCCTGATATGGTTAGAGGGACTTCGGAAAAGATTGATTTGATTAGAAGAAGGATGAAAGCGGCGCAGGACAGACAGAAATCTTACGCGGATAAGAGGAGGACGGATCTTGAGTTTGATGTTGGGGACATGGTCTTTGTTAAAGTGTCTCCATTACGGAATATTGTTCGCTTTGGGTCCGTTGGGAAGTTAGCACCAAGGTTTGAAGGACCGTTTCCTATTAAGGGAAGGATTGGACAGATGGCATATAGAGAGAGTTGCCCGAGAGACTTAGTGGAGTACATGACGTATTCCATGTGTCACACTTGAGGAAGTGCCTACATGAGACCGCAGAGGTGGTAGAGTCGAGCTTGCTTAGAGAAGTGGAGGTAGAGCGTGATGCGACGAGCTCCTACTCGCATCCTTGGGTCAGAGATTAGGAGGTTCAGAAACAGAGAGGTTCAACTAGTCAAAGTGCAATGGGGAGATGACGAAAGCAACGCTACTTGGGAGACAGAAGCTATGATGCGTTCACTGTACCCATTTCTTTTTGAGGGTATGTCTTTTAACTTCTCCCTTATCGTTTGTCTAGTACTTATCTTATCTTTAGTATGTCCTCTCGTTAGTACCTTTGACCTTTAGATAGGGTAAACCTATGGTGGAAACATGTGTTTGAGACATGTTATGAATGATGGATGCGTGTGGATGCAAGTGTTTGCTAGTGGTTGCTCGTGGATGCATATACACACACTTTAGACACTAGATCGGCTCAGTCACTTCATATTGCATATTGCATATAATTGTGTGTAGGTAGCTATATTAATGGATGTATAATGGTTGCGTTATCATATGGATGATGCATTTTGGTGTATGGTTGTGCACACATGTAGAAATAGTATGTGTCGATAGGGTTCTTTCTCATACATATTGGATGCATGGCACTATCATGGTTTGCATTAAGGAGGTCAACTGAATCAGTAGACCGCCTTATTTTGCATCAGATAGGGAACATATACACACACTTCTTGCATACGTTCATACAGCATTAGAAACTTTAAGGACAATGGATGCCCGTGTTTGATGGTTTAGTAGATGGTTGTTTGGTTGGTAGGATACATTCTTCTTGACTTAGAGATTTCGGGGACGAAATCCTTTAAGTAAGGGAGAATGTAACACCCCGAATTTCACTTAATATTAATGTTTGGTAATTAAATAATAATTAAGCTCAGACGTGAGAATTAAGGGAAACGTGTTTCGCGGTTGCGTTCGTCTCGGAAAAATACGCAAAATAGAGTCCGAAATTTCGTGAATTGGAGTCCGTATGACTAAGATATGGCCTTTATAAGTTTCACGAAAAATCAGAAAACGAAACAGATTTCAAAAATGCAGAATATAGGCTAGGCGGGAAAATTCCCGCCCAGACCAGGTCGACCTGGGAGTCATCCTGGGGGTCGACCTGCCCACCAGGTCGACATGGGTGTCGACCCTAGTGTCGACCTAGGGGTCGACCTCCCTGGTCGAGCCCAGGTGACCTGGGTGCACTGATTTGGGATCTGGCTATGTTTTGGTGGCTAGTGACGGGATCTGACGGCTCTAATCTGATTTAGGGTTAATCTAATGGCCTAAAACACTTAACTAATCTATAAATACACCCTAAGACTACCCTAATTCTTACTAAAATCGGATACAACGTCGTCATGCCATCAAATTGCAACTAGAAGGAGCCACCAACAAATTAAAGAGGAAGATAGCTTCTCAAATCCACTTCTAATCAACTCTAGCAACTTAATCTTCTTCATAGGAGTGCTTATCAACAAGATGTGAGTTTTTATGCCTTTAGCAAGCAATTTCTAAACTAATTATGATAGGATATAATGAGGTTTTGTTTATGTATGTGGATCAATGCAAGTTTTATGCTATGTGTTCATGATGCTAGTTATGCAAATCACTATGATAAACATTGATCCATTATGACACCATGTTATGCAAGTTTGGTGTTTGATTATATGCAAGTTCATATATGACTTGTTATGCAAGTTTGGTGTTTGATTATATGCAAGTTCATATATGACATGTTATGCAAGTTTGTTGTTTGATTATATGCAAGTTCATATATGACATGTTATGCAAGTTTGGTTTTTGATTATATGCAAGTAACATGTGCAAGTTTACACCTTTGTATGATATGCATACATATGCAAGTTTACCCCTTTCTATGTCATGCATATATATGCATGTTTACCCCTTTCTATGATATAAGTAACATATGCAAGTTCATCCCTTTTTAGACCTATGACATGTATGCAAGTTTATCCCTTTATGATAGGTCTATGACATGAACATCTATGCAAGTTACCCTCTTTATGACATATGTGATTCATGCAAGTTTGAGTTGGTTATTTATGCTAGTTGGGTTTGATACTATGGTCATATATGCAAGTTGACACCTTTAAAACCCATGATGATGCTAATGTTATGCTAAGTAGAACCCATTGAATTTGTGATGAATCTTCCCTTTTAAGTATGTCATGTTAGCGTATTACGTGGGGAACGATGGGGTTAATATTCATGTTAACAAAATTGTGGTGAAATTGGTATGATGTTGCATACCATAAGTGGATGGACATAATTGAGTCAATTATGTAAATCATTAAATTGGAATTAATTAGGGAAAATTAATTCAAAATATGGGGGTGATTAATTAGGTGTAATTAATCGACTAAGACATGAGGTTGGACCCTTTTGTAGCATAAGACTGCCCGGACCCGATCGGCAAATCAAGCGGCTACAAATGATTGGCCCAATGTGAGAGGTCTTAGGCATAAACTAAATACGTGACAAGTGTAAGGACACGAGGTTAGACACGGTTATGGCGTAAGGCTGCCCGGACCCGACCGGCAAATCCAGCTGCCCTAAAAGATAGTCTAATGTGAGAGGTCTTTGCAAAGGTTACGGTCTTAATCAATTAAGAAACACTTAACCAGATAAGCATGTAGTGGGGCATGAGGGGTTAAGTGGGTGCCTTGGGTGGCATGTGGAAATCAAGTAAGTGCCTTGGGTGGCATGTGGAAATCTAGTGGGTTGCCTTGGGTGGCAATAGAAAATACGATTAGAATACTTAACCAAGTGGAAACATGTAATTAAACATGATTAAAGGGTTAAGTGGGATGCACTAGAAAAGGGACAGGCTTAGGTTGGTAGCTTGTGGGGGCCCATTTCAACCAGTAACCCAAAACGTATCTTTGTGGGCTCGACCCAAGTCGGGGACAGGACACGCATACTGGGCTTGACTATAAGAGGCCAAAAACGGATTAGCGGTGGCAACGCAAGTCCAACGGGTTTCATATGCGTGTGTAGGCCCGGGCTGGTAGGTAAGACGTTGTTGCATCGTGTAGGTATAAGCCATGCACTCTTAAGTTGTATCGGTTTGCCACTTTGGGGAGTGATACACCCCACTGTGGGGCCAGCACGGGTATCTACGTTAGGGAGCCGATCGCTTGGGGAGTAGTGGGTACACCAAGTGGAGATAGGGGCAGACGGCACCTATGTGGTCAGCTAGGGGTATACGAAACTACTAGTTATATTTTCTAAGTCCATGGGTGGGATCAACCTTTAAGTAGGAATGACTGGTGTGGTGCAATGTAGTAATTACCCTTGGGTGGGTAGATGCTTCTTTACCTTTATCTTAGTTGGCTGCTTAGTGTAGTCATTTATCCCCAGTCGTTATCGTACCAAATTTATATCATACCCTAATTATTTTAATGATTGTATTGTTAAAGTTATAGGACTCGCTCAGACTTATGTCTGACCCCGTTGTTTTTATCTTTTTCCCAAACCTCAGGTTCTCATAGTGGGCCTAGCACTAGTGGGCTTTGATCAGATTGCTTTATCTATCTTTTGGAGCTTGGACCGTTGATGTAAAACTCAACTTATCTTTTCTATTATGGCTATTAGTTATGTAGTGGGATTATGTACTTATGTTTTATCAAGATGGATATTTTGTACTTGACTCTTATTGGTTTTTGGTATGTACCAAACATGTTTACCTTCTGCTGCAATGAAATGATGTTTTAAATTTCAAGTATTACTTATATCCGTCTTGTTGTAATTTTTCTGTTTATATTCACTTAAAATACTCCACCGAAGTTAAGGCATTCCCTTAGTGAGTGACCTTAGCGGGCGTGGGGTGTTACAGCTTATGTATAAAACGATATAAAGCTAGAGTATTTGTTTGAATCGAAATATACTATCTCATATTCTATTTAAATTAAACTAGGAAAAAACAAATTTTAAGTGCATCGATTTTTCTATAGCAGATCCTTTGTATCGCTTGCTTTATCACGTTGGCTAACAGTTGCCTTTTTTTGTCATTGTCTTCACATTTTCTCCATCTATGCTTTTTCTCATACATTTACAATACCACATACTGAAAACTATTGAAATAAATAACGTGCCTATGACAACTTTAGATTTATCCTTGTTCCATACATGTAGCACATAAAACATCAAGCTTTTGTTGATATTATATTTTAGATAAAAATAGCCCAAGTGCTTTAAAAAGCTATATAAGCGTGTCTGTATTAAAAAGTTATGAATATAAAATAGCATATTAAAATAATAATAATAGTAATAATAGTAATATATTAATTTTCACAACAAACGAATATTAATTGTTATCCACAAAATATTGGGAGACGTACCCGATCGGTATGTTCAGAGAAACGGACCGGTCGGCCAGAGAAAATACAACATAACTTAATCCAGTAAAGTGACACCGATCGTACGACAATAACGGTTCCGGTTGGTCTGTACCCTAGCGCACCGGTTAGATAGTCACAAGTCCATAGCAGAGCGGTCCCCTGTGAAAAGAAAGGAAAACTCGCCTACCGGTCGGCTAGGGTCCGAGGGTACCGACCGGCCCCTCTGGGGTAGCGTACTTGGTCCAAACGTTGCAATATTGGCCGGTCCAAGGACAAGCAACTGGTCGGCCATAATATGGAATCAATGCCAGGCCGCCAGTGTGGAGCAGAAAGGGAACCATACTGATAGATCAGACCTAATCTAGACCATTCGGTCATCCCGACAGTTGTTGATAGGTTGGCTTTTTTATAGCTGTTGTCAGGCCGGCCAGTGGCAAATTTGTAAATTACGTCCGACCGACCGGTGACTCTAAAGGCCATATCACTCCATTTCTCCACTCCTATAAATAGAGCTCCAACACCACTTTAATGGGGGACAGATTCTATGACCCCGAAGGGCTGTTAAACTCAATTCTCTACTTCTAATTGTGATTTCATCATCTCCAATCACCTCAAAAGGAAGATCCAACTTCGCATCCATCAGAGTCCATATGGAAATCTAGATCTGATCCACTATCTGCCACAATTGAAGACTTTTACCATTTTTCCTTAAGCATGTTCTAAGAGAGTGTAATGATGAATGTAATGAGAGAATGAGCTAGTCTTGTAACTCTACATGCAATAATAGAATCGCTATTCAAAGTGGATGTAGATCGCACTTGATCGAACCACTATGAAACATTGTGTCTCTTTACTTGCTTTTCTTTGTTTATTGGCTGCAAATTTCATATTTCCAAGTATTTTCTGAAGTAATTCTAGTACATTTGGTGTTTGTGTCATTTTTGATGCAAACATTTGGCGCCCACCATGGGGCCGATTCAATCATCCATTCTCTCACACTCGCTCATAAGGTCTGATACGTTGCACTAAAAGTCTATGCATGTTTTACTACAATTCGATTCAAGTCCTCGCCTAAAGCAATGGTTAAACCAAGTAGACCATCAATGAAGGTCACCAATCAAAGAACCGATAATAACGATAATGCCGCCGATCATGAGCATGAGGCTACTCCTCCTACCAACCAATTTGACTATGGAGAAACTTCTAACGCCGAAGAAACGGTGACAAGGAGGGAACTCGATGAAGTGGCGGCTGGTTTAGCAGGCCAAATGGACATTGCAAATAAAGCTATGATGACGAGGATTGAAGAAATGTTCGCCATGCAAGCTACTATGGCCGAAGTCACCACGAAGTCCGCCCGGGCAAAATCCATTCAAACTCCACGTACGAAAAACGCAGGATCTTCTTCTTCAAGCCCGAGCCAGGAAAATTTTGTTCAAAAGATGACGAATCCTAACCCTAAGGAAACTAAGCTACCTGATCATAACCACTCTAACAAGGCAACTTCCCAACAAGTGTTTGGCTCTGCCAAAGGGGCACCTCACCCTGTGGGAGGTTCAGGACCCCGAAATATGAATCGTGACCGTCTGCTTAAGCAGACATCCGGTAAGGAAGACGGCGTCTGCCTCGCGGATCAAAACAATGAGGAAGAGTGCATATGAGAGATGATCCACAAAATTACGGAAAAGGGGCTGAAGAAGCAGAATGATGAGAAAGAATGGGTGTTTGCTCCTACAAGGACTCCACTTACAGAAAGAATAAAGATGGCGCCTTATCCAAACAAATTTAAGCCACTGGCAGTCCAAGCTTACAACGGGGCTACTGATCCTAATGTGTTCTATTTAAGTATGATCAGCACATGGATGGAGCCCGAGCTACTGACGACCTAAAGTGCTTATATTTCCCGACCTACCTTGAGGGAGTGGCCTCGCTTTAGTTCATAAAGTTACCGCCTAGTTTGGTGGATGATTTTGCTATGCTAGAAAAACTATTCCGGGAGCAGTTCAGGATTCAAACCACAAAAGTAAGATATGATATTGAATTGAATGAGCTGGAGCAAAGGCCGAGAGGGCCAACCAGAGCTTTTCTCACCTGATTCAACACCGCAGCAGCTGAAGTTGGAAATTACGAGCCTCGACTGGCTTTAATGGCCTTAAAGAGGGATGTAAATAAGAAGATTAAGCTCGGACGTTGGGTTAAAAAAAGAAGCACGATACTCTCGAATAGTTGTCCGATAAAGCTTAAGAATACATAGGTGTGGACGAGGATCCAGCCTATGCTATGGACATCCCGGAAAACAGTTGTAATGACCCGGAAATCCGGTCCGATTTGAGCTGACCAAAAACACAAGTCCAACCCCCAAATTAAACTGAAAATCAGGAAATTAATTGAAAGAATTGAGAGGGTGAGGATAGATAAGATAGAAACTTAGAACAGAAGAAGAAGAAGAACACAGCATCAGAGTAACACGAACCTCACAGCGGAACGAATAACATATAATATACATAACATAATTTGAAATATACATCTGTACTTGAATATACATCATTATCAAAGTACAACACTTACAACACAGCGGAAATAACTATAGCTACATGATCCTGAAGCCTCCTGCTCCAGCTCTTCAAGTATTTGTAAATCCCGACTACTTGACTGCCCATTCAAAATTAGGCACCCAAGAGTTTATGGAAAACAAAACAAAATAAACTCCGGTCAGTCATGGGACTGGTATGAGTAAAACAATTTAAAACAGTTCGAACTAGTAAACGATATCTCATAAGTCCACGCCGTATAATGGAACGGGTTTTTCCCTTATGAGAACCCAAATTATCTTATATAAAAAACCTTTTGATATTATAATAATGTCTATCAACCACAATATAATAATCATCTAGCGGAAACGCTTTCATCTCACGTTCTACATATATAGTATATAATCAAAACATCAAGCACGTACTGGGTAATGGATTTCCAACTATGACAAGGTATGGAACCACCTTTTGCTAGTGTACCTCTAGAAAGGAATACACTAGGTTCAACAAGAACATCTTGCAATCCGGCCACACATAACCGACCACTCATTTCGCTTGAGTGTATCGAATGTATATCACCAACAGTTGGGATCAACAACCGTTTCCCGAATGGTACAGTATCGACAATAGATTTTTAGAAATAAATGAAACTCTATATCAGGTGATTATACACCCTACTTCGGAGCGACCGACTTAGCCATGCTGCCTGCCCGATTTCTGTTATTTACCGGATGTGAGGCTGGAAGCTACGCTTTATCATCACACCAGATTTCACTTTGAATGTCACATCATCAAATCCTTCAAATCACCGATTGACGTCTACAACAATACATTATGTGTTAGCTAAAAGATGTTTCCTTTTCCGCTTCCACTATTGTTATAGTCGGAGAAATCAATATACGTGATTGTCGGGAAGTACTCTGTCATACATCCGTCCATACAAGTCATTAAGGAACAGGATGAACCGAAGGCACTATTCAGTATATCCATCTTAGGCACTGTTATCTAAGATTTATACAAAAGCCCTTGTACTTTACTCCGTCTTCAATTTTCTTTGGCATTTATGATTCGCAACGCTTATGCCATTACAGAGTGGTTGTTTGGATAATAATCCAACCGGTCTCTCCATATTAAAAACGTAAATTGGTCAAAACTTCGATAGTCTGTGATTTAACCATCAAAGAAAATAGGTGTGCAAAAAACGATATTATTTCCAAATGGAAATTCTATCAACCAATCATCAATCATATATTTATATATATATTCATATTTCCTTATTTCTATGCTTAGAAAATATATGTTATTAACACTGGAAAACATTTCAATTGTTTATTTACATATCAGTATCATTTCACAACTATCAGTCCCTAACTGTAAACTAGTAGGAGAACAATTCTCTAAGTATAAACCCCGAAGGCCGAAACCAACATCAGATCGATACTCAGAAAATTATTCAACTTAACTAATCTCTAGTCAGTTTCTAATCTTGTTTAACTCTATATCTTTACTCTATTTGATTAACTCTGTTCGAATAACTCTATTTCGTTTTTACTCAAATCGATTAACTCTATTTGATTAACTCTATTCGAATAACTCTGTTCAAATAACTCTAGTTCGTTTTTTCTCAAATCGATTAACTCTATTTGATTAACTCTAACTGGTTACTCTAATTAATTAACTCTGACTGGTCAACTCTAATTGATTAGCTCTAATTAGTTAACTCTAATTAATTAACTCTGATTAGTTAACTCTATTTCCATTTAAAATATCGTATTTATTTTTTAAATAAATATTTCCTTTATAATCCTATTTATTTAACAAATAAATATCTCCTTTATTCTATTTATTCTAACAAATAAATATCTCTTTATTCTATTTATTCTAACAAATAAATATTCCTTTATTCTATTTGTAAATGGTTTACAAATATTTCTGTTCCTATTTGTTTGACAAATATTTTCCCTTATATTTGATTTAAAAATATATATCCTTTGTATTTGATTTACAAATATATTTCTCTTATATTTGATTTACCAAATATATATTCCTTTTACAAAAAATCCTTTTATATATATATATATATATATATATATATATATATAATCCATTGATTTTATATAAATAAATTTATTTCAAAATATACTTTGAAAACTCCTTTTCTACATTCTGGTATTTCTTATGGTATTTAACACACCATATAACATCAATAAATATCGTCCCAACACACATAATCAACGTCAGATTATATATCACAATATATATATCACAGTAAAATAAATGTTGAGGAATACATTTGGATTCCTCCAACCTGTTTCCCTGCATCACAGATGTTAAGCAATATAATTAACAACGACAATATTTCACTTCGAAATATTCTGCTAAACAGAATCGATATTAGATTAACGATTTAAATATATACATCGTTATCTAAAATTTCAACTAATACGCAAACAATTCAGCCAAATAGTTAACACACGGCAATCAACAGATAATTATCATTTCTAAGAATACGTTGTAAAAATAGAACTGTTCAGAGTTAGTGAAATTTACTCACATTGGACTATCATCGTTAAATAACGATAATTATCGCTTGATTCAGACGGAAAATTTATTTTGCTATAAATTGTAACGAGCTCAGATTCGCTCCCAGTCAGTTCCATGGCGTAGCCACCGTCCATACATTCCCAACGCAACTTGTTTCGTCTGATTTCGATACAGTATGAGGAAGTCAAGTCAATTACACGTTAATACAATTTAAAATAACTAACAACTTGGATTTAATTAATTAAATGGGCCATCAGCTTTAAGCTAAGCCCATCCACTCGTTTCTAACCCAACCCGCTCAAAACACTTTCTTCCCCAAAACCACTTCTCGATTTCCAGTATTTAAAAAACCCGTCGTTGACCTTCCTTTGACCTCCTCCCATCGCCACCTCGGCCATCCATCTCCGGCGCCATTCCCACCAACGGCCTCGCCAGCTGAATCCGCACCTGGTCATCCCCCTGAACCCTACTCCAGCGGCCTCCTCCAAAACAGAACTACTGCTCCTTCCGACGTCAATCCAACGCCGCATTTCACCACACGCCACCAGACATTGCATCGCCACCACCAAATTGCTCCCCCGGCCATCACGAGATCCGTTATCTCCTCGAATATTCCTCCGGCATCCTAAATCAAAATCCGAACCCCTCCTTGCTTCCCGCTGGATAAATGTCGATCCTCCCAAATCCCATCGCACACAAAACTGTGCGTATCTATGTGAAGCCCTTCCTCGTACGAGCCTAACGAACCCGACGCTGTACGATTTCGACGAGTTTTGAGCTCCATTTAATTTCTTGCAGTAATATAAGGAGTGGGCCCCATTTTGAGTTTACAGAGGATAAGGATTAGGTCTTAACACTTGGTAGAAGGGGGTATTTATACCATCAGGATTTTAGATATTTTCAGTTTAGATATTTTCCTTTTTGATTATTTTATTCCATTTAAAATCAATCATTAATTATATTCGTTTCTAAAAATTCGTACGACCACGTATAATACCCAAAAATCATGAAATTTGACATAAAGCTAGAGTTCGACATTGCGGTCCCAACGAGACTGGTTTTGTCGAATTCCGACTCCGTTTGCTCACACAGTGTATTTTTAACCATCAAAATATCGATTGTTTTTCACCTTAAAAACCGGTACGACCACATACTGACTTCAAAAATCATGAAACTGGATATCTAACAATAATTTGACATTGCGGATCCAACAAAATTAGTTTCGTCAAATTCCGAGGTCGTTTGCAAAACTGGTTATTTTTAAGGCCTTGAATAACCCTTTTAAATATATAAATATATTTAGAAGAAATTAAATTAAATATTTATGAATAAATATTATCGTATATATCCACATACGATATTGTTCAGCTCTAGAATATTCCTATATGAATTTCTAGCTTGATATTTCAAATCCCGATTAAATCGATATTCGATTTATAATGAAATTCCTTTCATAAATATAAATAAATCGTTATATATTATAAAGGAATTCCACAACGACTTTTCTAAAATTTGATTTGGACATAAATCAAAATCTACACGACGAAATCTTGATTTTTCTCTTCTACTAGAAAAAATACTCCACCAGCTCCTAACGTTTCTTGTTTCACAGAAATCCGATTTAAAATGAACCGTGTACGTTCAGTTGATGTTCAAATCGCCAAATATCGAACTGCAGCGCCATTTCAAGCTCGATTTTAATTATATTATAATTCCACGTTCAAACTGTCGTCGTTTTAAATATATTCAGTAATATAATTCAACTCTAAGCTGAATTAAATATCACAGATGATCCAGTTCACATTATATCGCCATTTCAGCCAATTCTGGTTATTTCAAAATTAAATATATTATTGAATTTATTATTTAAATTAAATATTCACCATTATTAAATTAAACGACCATTTAATTCACTATATCACTATTTATATAATTAAATAAATTAATTATACTACCTCTGCAAATGCGGGTCATTACATACTTCCTTATTTAAAATAATTTCGTCCTCGAAACTGCTAAAGCTAGAAGACGACCCTATCAACAAGTTAGAACTTATTTGTTAACTTCTAAATCTTCAGTTTTCCAACTGGTCCAATTTAATTTCAATTAAATATTAATTAATTCTTATCAACAAAAATTTTCAAAAATCCTGAAAATTTTCTAACGCCTTAACTTTTTGAAAAAATTCCCCATCACCTCCTTTGTACTGGTCAATCGGTCAAACCACCACTCGCCTCTCTAGGCCATCTCCATCCCAAAAGAAAATCAAACAACCAAGCGGCTTGCTAATTCGGCTCATAAATCTCATGCTTATATCAAATATAAACTTGTACCTTTTTGTCGGGTATATCATTATATCACTTCATCTGCTGCCAAATCAGCATATACCAAGGTCAACCCAATCAAATTCCAATCTGTTTTTATCCACAAATCCAACCTTTGCTTATACCTAAGTCGAATTCAATTTCAAATTAAAGATCCATTTTCGCTTTTTAAATTTTTATCTCATCCATCCAACTTACTTGATATCATTCTAATCCAACTCAGTTACCCATTAACTAGCTTTATTTTTAATTCCAATTTGCTTTCACAAATTTCTGTTAATTTTTTTTTAATTCAAACAGTCTTTCATGGGAGTTTTTTAACAGTTTATTCTTTTCAAAAATCAAATTTTCCTTTTTGAAATTCAACACAACTTGTCTTTCCCAAAATATATTCAAAACAGTATCTCTGGTAGTAATTCGTCACTAACAACTCGAAAATGAATACTGATGATGCAGCTGTCATCATCGGAATCTATTTTCCAGCGATCGAAGTGAGTTCAATAATATAAAACCATTTCTAAACATTTCCACTCTGAAATTCTTTTCAAAATATAATTCACACTGCTTGTAAAACAATTTAAAATCTCCCAGGATCTTAAATTTTCCTTATTTTTGATCCAAATCCATTTACAAACACTTATCCAATTTTCCAGAATTTTAATTTCAGTTCTGATTTAAATTCAGATTTAACTCATCTGATTTCACGTATTTCACTTATATGAATTCTGATTGGTTATTTACATAACCATTTAATTTATAATCTTACTCGATTATAATAACAACCAATATATCCACTATATTATAATTTTGATATATATATCTTCTCTATATCAAGATATACCTTGGGTAAACTTATTTTAATTTACCCTCTTTTCGAAACATATCGTGTCGACCCATCGTATTCGAGTGTTTAGTAACTCCTACCGATACAGTGGATCAAACTGATCGACCAGAACTCACAAACAACTCAACCAATAAATCACCACAATATAAAACAATTTTTATATCAATAACAAATACGCTCACTCGTATATATAAACTCAAACTCAATCTAGGGTATTACTAACCCTATCTCTACCGAGTCACGCCACAGAGCCAAGGTAATTCGCTTAACTTAAGCTCTGATACCAACTTTAATGACCCGGAAATGCGGTCCAATTTGAGCTGACCAAAAACACAAGTCCAACCCCAAATTAAACTGAAAATCAGGAAAGTAATAGAAAGAATTGAGAGGCTGAGGATAGATAAGATAGAAACTTATAATAGAAGAAGAAGAAGAAGAACACAATATCAGAGTAACACGAACCTCACAACGGAACGAATAACATATAATATATATAACATAACTTGAAATATACATCTGTACTTGAATATATATCACTATCAAAGTACAACACTTACAACACAGCGGAAATAACTATAGCTATATGATCCTGAAGCCTCCAGCTCCAGCTCTTCAAGTATCTGTAAATCCCGACTACTTGACTGCCCGTATGAAATTGGGCACCCAAGAGTTTAAGGAAAACAAATCAAAATAAACTCCGATCAGTCATGGGACTGGTATGAGTAAAACAGTTTAAAACAGTTCGAACTAGTAAACGATATCTCATAAGACCACGCCGTATAATGGAACAGGTTTTTCCCTTATGAGAATCCAAATTATCTTTATATCAAAAACCTTTTGATATTATAATAATGTCTATTGAACACAATATAATAATCATCTAGTAGAAACGCATTCATCTCACGTTAAACATACGTAGTATACAATCAAAACCGCAAGCACGTATTGGGTAATGGATTTCCAACTATGACAAGTTATGGAACCACCTTTCGCTAGTGTACCTCTAGAAAGGAATACCCTGGGTTCAACAAGAACATCTTGCAACCCGGCCACACATGACCGACCACTCATTTCGCTTGAGTGTATCGAATGTATATCACCAACGGTTGGGATCAGCAACCGTTTCCCAAATGGGATAGTATCGACAATAGATTTTTAGAAATAAATGAAACTCTAGATCAGGTGATTACACACCCTACTTCGGAGCGACCGACTTAGCCATGCTGCCCGCCCGATTTCTGTCATTTACCGGATGTGAGGCTAGAAGCTACGCTTTATCATCACACCAGATTTCACTTTGAATGCCACATCATCAAATCCATCAAATCACAGATTGACGTCTACAACAATACATTATGTGTTAGATAAAATAAGTTTCCTTCTCCGCTTCCACTCTTGGTATGGTCGGAGAAATCAACATACGTGATCGTCTGGAAATACTCTGTCAGACATCTGTCCATACAAGTCATCCAGGAATAGGATGAACCGAAGGCACTACTCAGTATATCCATCTTAGGCAATGTTATCTAAGATTTATACAACAGCCCTTGTAATTTACTCTGTTTTCAATTTTTTTTGGCATATATGATTCACAACGCTTATGCCAGTACAGAGTGGTTCCTTGGATAATAATCCAACCGGTCTCTCCATATTAACAACGTAAATTGGTCAAAACTTCGATAGTCTGTGATTTAACCATCAAAGAAAACAGGTGTGCAAACAACGATATTATTTCCAGATGGAAATTCTATCAATCAATCATCAATCATATATTTATATATATATATTCATATTTCCTTATTTCTATGCTTAGAAAATATATGTTATTTACACTGGAAAACATTTCAATTGTTTATTTACATATCAGTATCATTTCACAACTATCAGTCCCTGACTGTAAACTAGTAGGAGAACAATTCTCTAAGTATAAACCCCGAAGGCCGAAACCAACATCAGATCGATACTCAGAAAATTATTCAACTTAACTAATCTCTAGTCAGTTTCTAATCTTGTTTAAGTCTATATCTTTACTCTATTTGATTAACTTTGTTCAAATAACTCTAGTTCGTTTTTACTCAAATCAATTAACTCTATTTGATTAACTCTGTTCGAATAACTCTGTTTGAATAACTCTAGCTCGATTTTACTCAATTCGATTAAATCTATTTGATTAACTCTAACTAGTTACTCTAATTAATTAACTCTGACTGGTCAACTCTAATTGATTACCTCTAATTAATTAACTCTAAATAATTAACTCTGATTAATTAACTCTATTTCCGTTTAAAATATCCTATTTATTTTCTAAATAAATATTTCCTTTATAATCCTATTTATTTAACAAATAAATATCTCCTTTATTCTATTTATTCTAACAAGTAAATATCTCTTTATTCCATTTATTCTAACAAATAAATATTCCTTTATTCTATTTGTAAATGGTTTACAAATATTTCTCTTCCTATTTGTTTGACAAATATTTTCCCTTATATTTGATTTACAAATATATATCCTTTATATTTGATTTACAAATATATTTCTCCTATATTTGATTTACCAAATATATATTCCTTTTACAAAAAATAATTATATATATATATAAACCATTGATTTTATATAAATAAATTTATTTCAAAATATAATTTGAAAATTCCTTTTCTACATTCTGGTATTTCTTATGGTATTTAACACACCATATAACATCGAAAAATATCGTCCCAACACACATAATCAACGTCAGATTATATATCACATTATATATCACAATATATATATATATATATCACAGTAAAATAAATGTTAAGGAATCCAGTTGGATTCCTCCAACCTGTTTCCCTGCATCACAGATGTTAAACAATATATTTAACATCGACTATATTTCACTTCGAAATATTCTGCTAAACAGAATCGATATTAGATTAACGATTTAAATATATACATCGTTATCTAAAATTTCAACTAATCCACAAACAATTCAACCAAACAGTTAACACACAGCAATCAACAGATAATTATCAGTTCTAAGAATATGTTGTAAAAATAGAACTGTTCAGAGTTAGTGAGATTTACACACATTGGACTATCATCGTTAAATAACGATAATTGTCGCTTGATTCAAAAGGACAATTTATTTTTCTATAAATTGTAACGAGCTCATATTCGCTCCCAGTCTGATCCATGGCATAGCCACCATACATACGATCCCAACGCAACTTGTTTCGTTTGATTTCGATACCGTATGAGGAAGTTACGTCAATTACAAGTTAATACATTTTAAAATAACCAACAACTTGGATTTAATTAATTAAATGGGCCATCACCTTTAAACTCAACCCATCCACTCGTTTCTAACCTGACCCGCTCAAAACACTTTCTTCCCCAAAATCACTTCGCGATTTCCAGCATTTATAACACCCGCCGTTGACCTTCCTTTGACCTCCTCCCATCGCCACCTCGGCCATCCATCTCCGGCGCCATCCCCACCAACGGCCTCGCCACCTGAATCCGCACCTGGTCATCCCCTTGAACCCTACTCCGGCGGCCTCCTCCAAAACCGAACTGCTTCTCCTTCAGACGTCAAACCACCGCCGCATTTCACCACACGCCACTGGACATTGCATCGCCACCACGAAATTGCTCCCCCGGCCATCACGAGTTCCACTATTTCCTCGAATATTTCTCCGGCGTCCTAAATCAAAATCCAAACCCCTCCTTGCTTCCCGCTCGATAAATGTCGATCCTCCCAAATCCCATCGCACACAAAATTGTGCGTTATTATGTGTTGCCCTTCCTAGTACGAGCCTAACGAACCCGACGCTGTACAATTTCAACGAGTTTTGAGCTCCATTTAATTTCTTGCAGTAATATAAGGAGCGGCCTCCATTTTGAGTTTACAGAGGATAAGGATTAGGTCTTAGCACTTGGTAAAAGTGGGTATTTATACCATTAGGATTTTAGATATTTTTAGTTTAGATATTTTCCTTTTTGATTATTTTATTCCATTTAAAATCAATCGTTAATCATATTCATTTCTAAACATTCGTACGGCCACGTATAATACTCAAAAATCATGAAATTTGACCTAAAGCTAGAGTTCGACATTACGGTTCCAACGAAACTAGTTTCGTCGAATTCCGACTCTGTTTGCTCACACAGCGTATTTTTAACTGTCAATATATCGATTGTTTTTCACCTTAAAAATCGGTACGACCACATACTGACTTCAAAAATCATGAAACTGGATATATAACAATAATTTAACATTGCGGATCCAACAAAATTAGTTTTGTCGAATTCCGAGGTCGTTAGCAAAACTGGCTATTTTTAAGGCCTTGAATAACCCTTTTAAATATATAAATATATTTAAAAGAATTTAAATTAAATATTTATAAATAAATATTATCGTATATATCCACATACGATATCGTTCAGCTCTAGAATATTCCTATATGAATTTCTAGCTTGATATTTCAAATCCCAATTAAATCGATATTCGATTTATAATGAAATTCCTTTTATAAATATAAATAAATCGTTATATATTATAAAGGAATTCCACAGCGACTTTTCTAAAATTTGATTTGGACATAAATCAAAATCTATACGACGAAATCTCAATTTTCCTCTTCCACTAGAAAAATATACTCCACTAGCTCCTAATGTTTCTTGTTTCATAGAAATCCGATTTAAAATGAACCCTGTACATTCAGTTGAAGTTCAAATCGCCAAATATCGAACTGCAGCGCCATTTCAAGCTCAATTTTAATTATATTGTAATTCCACGTTCAAACTATTGTCGATTTAAATATATTCGCTAATATAATTCAACTCTAAGCTGAATTAAATATCACAGATGATCCAGTTCACACCATATCGCCATTTCAGCCAATTCTGATTATTTCAAAATTAAATATATTATTTAGTTTATTATTTAAATTATATATTCACCATTATTTAATTAAACCACCATTTAATTCACTATATCACTATTTATATAATTAAATAAACTAATTATACTACCTCTGCAAATGCGGGTCATTACAACAGTGTACGGCTTGAAAAGAAGAATGATGATATCGATAACAATCAGAAAAACCCTGGAGGTCAGAAATGGGGCAATGATGGGAGAGACAACCGAGCCAATAAAACGTTCCACTACATTAAGAACTCGGAGTTGACTCCATTGAATGAGACGGTGGAGAATATTTTCATGGCCACCAAGGAGACCGAAGAGTACCCATTACCGAAGCAAATAAAGGTTAGTGAATCCGCCATTAAATCCAGAAGATTTTGTCAGTTTCATAACCAACCGGGGCATAACACAAATGAATGTCGACACTTGCAGAGCTTAATTGAAGAACTAATGAGGAAAATTTGACTTCAGCAGTACACCAAGAATCCCCAGAATTCTCAAGTGTCCCATAGCCAGGGAACTTCTAATGGACAACCAGGTCAAAGCGAGAACGCTACAAACGCTGTTATGCCAAGACTGCTCATTAATACCATTTTAGGAGGCCACACTCTAATGAGAAAAGCTGGGGGCACCTTGTGAAATATGAAAACGAGGTGAGGAACCTCCCAAAAGAAGGAGAACCCATGATCATGAGTGAAGCTTTTTTAGCAAAAATGCCAAGGTTTTCTTGGGATGACATTGTATTCAGAGAACAAGACTCAGAAGGATTAGTAACGCCAACTGAAGATCCGATGGTGATAACCATAGGCTTGGGCCCTGCTACTGTCAGAAGAGTTTTGGCTGACAATGGAGCGTCAGTCAATATATTGTAGATTAATGCCTTTCACAGAATGAAACTTTCTATGGGAGATGTGAAAGCTTATTAGAGAAAAATTCATGGGTTCACCGGACAGGCTGTCCAACCAATTGGAATTATAAACCTGCTTGTTGAGATTAGAGTGGGAGAGCAAAGGGTCGCACGAGAGCAGTATTTTGTTGTGATCGACGAACTCTCTGCTTATAACGCTTTCCTACGAAGGCCGACACTTGCAGCATTCCGAGTTACATTGGCCCCATGGTGCCTAACAATGAAATTTTCCACTGAGAACAGGATTGGCATAGTCAAAGGCGACCTGCAAACAACAAGGGAATGCTATCTGGCTGAGCTTTCTGAGGCAAGGAAAAAGGAGGTGAAGAAGGATGTGGAGCCTCCGTTCTGCATCCAAAACCCTTCTTTATAGAAACTAAAGCGAGGTCCGCATACTGGCAAGCACAGTGGAGGTCAAAAGGAGATTGATCCAAGAAAAACCAGCATGGGGGAAGACTGAGAGGCTCCAGTCGAGGATACCATTTATGTTCCAGTGCATGATAAAGATTCTAACCGAGTTCTGTAGATAGGTTCTTAGTTAGGCCAAAGGCTCAAAAGGGATTTGATATTGTTTGTGAAAGCGAACTTGGATGTCTTCGCTTGGACGCACTCAGACATGTGTGGAATATCGGTAGACGTAATTGTTCATAAATTGAACATTAATCCCAATCTGATGCCTGTTAAAAAAATGATGAACTCAGGGACCTGAAAGATCGATAGCGTTGAAAGAAGAAGTAGATAGACTTTTTAAGAATAACTTCATACGAGTGTCTACGTATCCCGTTTGGGTCTCAAATCCAGTTCTCTTCAAAAAGTCCAATGGCAAGTGGAGAGTGTGCATAGATTACTCGGACCTTAACAAAGCAAGTCCTAAGGACAGTTTCCCCCCGCCTAGAATCGACCATCTTATCGACGCAACCGCTGGGCACGCACTGCTATCTTTCATGGATGCATATTCTGTATATAATCAAATTATGATGCATGAACCAGATGAGGAGAACACAAGCTTTATAACCGATAGAGGCTTGTATTGTTATAAGGTTATGCCATTCAGACAAAAGAATGTTGGAGCAACATACCAGCGTCTAGTGAACTCCATTATCAAATCCCAAACTGGGAACACTATGGAGGTTAACGTTGATGATACGCTGGTAAAGTCTAAAAAGGCTAAATTCCACCAAGAGGATCTAGCATAGATGTTCCATATCCTTAGAAAATTCGGCATGAAGTTAAATCCACTGAAATGCTCATTTGGGGTTTCTTCAGGGAAATTTCTCGGATTCATAATCAATGTCAGGGGCATTGAGCCGAATCCTTCCAAGGTCACGACATTATGAGAAGTGCGAGCACCAAAAACAATAAAGGGGCTTCCGAGCTTGAATGGGAAAATTGCTGCCCTTAACCGCTTCATCTCAAAAGCAACAGATCGATGCATCCCGCTTTTTGATGGTTTAATGGAAGGAAAGAAAGACTTTCAATGGACTCCAGAATCTCAAATGGCTGTTGATTCAACATTTGAGTCTCCACCGATGCTTTCTAATCCCAGAGACGGAGAAGAGCTATTCCTATACTTGGCTGTGTCACCACATGCCCTGAGCGCCGCACTTGTCCGGGAGGATGCTAAGGTCCAATGGCAAGTTTACTGTATTAGTAAGCGGCTTGCTGGGGCAGAACTGAATTACTCAAAATTGGAGAAACTTGCGTACTGTCTACTCATTTCCTCAAAGAAGTTGGAACATATTTCCCGTCCCATCCAATAAAAGTCCGCACTTATCAACTGCTAAGGCAAATTCTCTTCTGTCCGAAAACTTCTGGAAGGCTATTAAAATGGAACATTGAGCTCAGCCAATATGACACCACCTATCACCCTCGAAGAGCTATCAATAGGCAAGCTTTAGCGGATTTTATTGCCGAATTCATAGACAGAGGAGAGGAAATGAAACACCCCACCTCCGTTAAGGTCACTCACAAAGGGAATGCCTTAACTTTAGTGGAGGGTTATAGGTACAAGACATAGAAAAATTTACAAGACAGATTAATATAAGCAGCGGAAATCAAACATTAATTGCCTATGTGGTTCAATACAAAAGCATTACAATAATTTGTCTCAAAATACTTCCAAAACATTACAACATAATTTCTGTGTTGATTATTTAATAAAGAAGCGTAAACCACAAATAAAACTGCATAAATCCCCAAGCATAATATCCAAAAGCCATAGCCAAGTTAAAGGAATCCCAATCATACATCTACTTTCTTGAAGCTTACAAAGAGTTTGACTAAGCTGGAGTATTCCCTACCTGTGGACTTTGGAGGGGGGGACAGAAGAAAAGAAGACGAAAGAAAACGGGTCAGACAATAAGTCTGGTAAGTTAAGCGATTACTAGTATTTAAACAAGGAAAAGGGATCATGACAGTGATAACGGAATATAGGATAATACCCTAATATAAGATAAGTTGAACATGTGATCGCACCCATTACTATGGCCTCTGCACCTACTAACCATTGGTTCAACAAGCCGCACATGTTCATAACAAACGATCCCCTTAACGATTGGCTCCTACTCGCATGCATTCATGTCCTATGTCATTCGGCCCTGCTTGACTGTAGATACCTGTGTTGGTCCGACCATGGGGTGTATCAGTCCCTCTGGTGGCAACCCGACACGATTCAAGATGCACAGTGCATACTACTGATGCCTAGTGCCTGCTTTTTCCACTCCAGAGTACATGCACGCCCGGACTCCGTCAGAACATACACCGACGCACCAACCGCCGATGTTTTGACCGCTTATAATCAACCTAGTAATCGTGCCCCACCATGCCTAGTTCAGGGTACCATGATACATCTATGTGGGTTACTGCTGAAATGGGTCCCCGTTACTAGGGTTTTCTAGTCAACATGTTTGTTTGGTTAAGTCTCCAAGTTTACTTAACCTCACCCATCAGTTTAGTTAACATGTTGAATCAGTTAAGTGTTTCCCTAATTGACTTAACCCTACCAATCCCGACTTAGCTTTAATTTATTTATTTAAGCACTAACCACTCACATTATACAGGTCTTGTTGTGGTCAGTGGGTTTGCCGGTCGGTTCCGGCCAGGTTTACACCACAACTCAGTCTAACCTCGGGTCCTTTTTGGGCTTGATGCAATAACCACCCACATTAGACAGGTCTTGTTGTGGTCACTGGATATGCCGATCGGTTCCGGGCAGGTTTACACCACAACTCAGTCTAACCTCGGGTTAGGCACATTCGTCTTTTCTAAATCCACATATTTTCTATATATGTCCAATTCTTTATGTACATTAATTTTAATTTACTCATGTCATAATTATCCTATCAATTATTGCTCATAATAAATGGTATATTAAATATACCATTTTATGAACAAACATATGCCATGAATTTTCATGTTTTCCCATCGCTACCCCCGTAGAACGTACGCATGAATCACATAAAGTATTGGGCTAATAAATTTGCCCAAACCCATAAACAAAAACAGTAATAAACAACGGACATGAAATAAACATAAAATAGCATGCATTTAACTTATCACATATAACTTGGCATAGATGTGTCATTAACTTAACCAAAAAGGTAAAGGTGAACTTGTGACTAAGTTGGATCGGATTATCATGTAAACTTGATATGGGTTTAACATGGAGGTTTAACATATAAACACAATTTTAAACCACAATTTAGCATACTAACTTATGTATGTTAAAACATAAGAAAGCTACTATAAACATATTTAAATTGCAACTTAGCATGATGAATTATGTGTGTTACAACATAAGAGAACTACCATAATCATATTTGCATCACTACTTAACATGATAACATAAGCGAGGTATGATAATCAAATTTACATCACAACTTAGCTTGATAACTTATGTGTTAAAACATAAGAGAGGCACAGATCCAATCTTGCAACATAAAAAGATTGAACTTAACATAGTTCTAAACATTCATGTATTTAAATCTAACATGTAAGCATGATTTAGATCATAAACTTGCAAATAACCACCAAATTACAACATGATATTTTTCACCATTTTGTGGGCATAATAATCTCGTTACTCAATCATAATAGATCCCAATACATACAATATAGTATGCTTATCACCACAAACATATAGGCATGATCAATCACAACAGTAATTTAAGATACATAAGAATCAAACTTCATTATCTCATACATAAGAATCATCCCATATTCGAGTTACAACATGCCATGATTTCACTTAAAAAGAACGTTTAAATCTGCGTAATAACCAACTTACAAACTAAAAGGAATTCTTGAATTCTGAAATCTGAATTCATAAATTGGAGATGTGCGCCTTTGATGAAGATCGTTGAATTAGATTAGTTTTTATTTGATTTTGATTTAAGCTTTTAACTCAACTTCGAACTGAAAACGATGACGGCTACTCCAAGTCCTCTACTGACAGCATGACTGTTCCATAATCATTTTTGTATGAATTTTAGGTTGAGTATTGAGTTGTTTATATAGAATTTCAATTTAATTTCAGACGTCGGATGAACTCAGAGTTAATCACAGCCATTCAGACCAGATCAGGACCATCCAGGAAACCTAGTGACTCAGCCTCAAGTCATCAGTCGTTCAAATTTTGGATCTGGTTGGGGGGCCAGGTCGACCCCCGGGTCGACCCTTAGGTCGACCCCCAGGTCGACCCCTAGGGGGGAGGTCGACACTAGGGTCGACCCTCTGATTGACCTGCCCGGGCGGGAATTTTCCCGCTTCTGCCTGCTGTTTGAATTTTGAAATCTGGTTTGAGCTATTTGAATTTATTTGAATTTCTGAAAAATCTAGAGGCCTAACTTCTTCATATGAAGTCCAATTCACGCAAACTCGGACTCTATCTCAAGAAGAATTCCAAGTCGAACGCAATGGGGTAACCCGTTTCCCTTAATTCTCACATTTGAAATTAAGTATTATTTAATTCGTTGCTATAACGTTAGCAGAAAATACGGGGTGTTACATTCTCCCCTCCTTTTCGGATTTCGTCCCCGAAATCTTCAAGTCGGGAAGAACTTATATCCTACTATCCAATCACCCATCTACTCAACCATCAAACACAGGTGTCCATTATCCTTAAAAGGTTTCTAATGCTTTATGATTGTATGCATAGTGTGTGTACATGTCCTTATTTAATGCAAAATCAGGCGGTCTACTAATTCAGTTGACCTCCTTAATGCAAATTATGTCAGTGCCATGAGTCCATTATGTATGCAATCTTTCCTACTCAAAATTTCCTACATGAGTGCACAACTGTTTATACAAATGCAACGTCCATATGCTAAAACATCAAGTTTCAATCCATATACAAATACATATATGGATATGTAATACGAAAGTGACTGAGCAGATATAATACCTAATGTGTGTGTATATGCATCCACGAGCAACCACTAGCAACCACTTGCAACCATCAACCATAACATGTTTCAATTAAATGTTTACATTCAAAAAGGTTTCTACCTAAGGATAAAGGATTGGAGATACACCTAAAAAGATAGATACGAGCATAAACTTAAGGAAAAAGAGAGATCAAAGATGTACCCTCAAAAAGAAAAGGGTAGGGTGCACGTATTCTGTCCTCAGTTTCCCAAGTCACGTCTTCCTCGGTGTTGCTCCATTGAACTTTGACGAGTTTAACTTCATGGTTGCGTAGCTTTTTGACTTCTGTTCCTAAGATACGGGTTGGAACTCTCCTCACAGTTGCTTCTTGTTCAAATTCTACTTCCTCTAGCATGCTTGGTTCCACCACTTCCGCAGACTCGTGTAAGCACTTCCGCATGTGAGATACATGAAAGACATTATGAATCCCAACCAATCTTTCGGGCAGCTGTACTCTATAAGCCATCTTCCCAACCTTCTCGATGATAGGGAACGGCCCTACAAATCTTGGTGCTAACTTCCCAGCAGACCCAAAGCGAATGACATTCCTCAAAGGAGAAACTTTAAGGAACACCTTGTCTCCAACTTCAAACTCAAGGTTAGTTCTTCGTTAGTCTGCGTAGGACTTCTATCTATCTTGGGCAGTCTTCATTCTTCTTCCTATCAAGTCCACTTTCTCTAAGGTTTCTCTGATCATGTCTGGCCCAAGTATGAGCTTGTCTATGGACTCCAACCAGCAAGATGGTGACCTGAACGGTCTTCCATATAAAGCTTCGAAGGGCGCCATGCCTATGGTGGCTTGGTAGCTATTGTTGTAAGCGAATTCCACCAAAGGCAAGTGATCCTCCCATGTACCTCCGATGTCAAGAATGTATAGTCTCAAGAGGTCTTCTAATACTCTGTTGACTCTTTTCGTCTGGCCATCGGTTTGAGGGTGATAGGTCGTGCTCAGGCATAACTGTGTGCCTACAGCCTCTTGTAAACTCTTCCAAAATTCACTCGTGAAGATAGGATCTCGATCACTGAATATGCTGGAGGGTATTTCATGGAGTCGAACTATCTCCTTAAGATATACGGATGTTAGAGATGAGGCAGTCCTTCTACTCTTTACTATTATAAAGTGGGCGCTTTTGGTGAGCCTGTCCAATATTACCCAAATACTGGTGTTGCCCCTCCTTGACCTATGCAACCTATCCACAAAGTCCATTGAAATGCTATCCCATTTCCACTGTGGGACCTCGAGAGGATGAATCAAAACTCCAGGCTTATTTTGTTTTGCTTTGACTTGCTGGCATATCATGCACTTGGAGACGAATTCAGCTACATCTCTTTTCATGCCACCCCAAAAGAAAACCCTTTTTATGTCCTTGTACATTTTGTCTCCACCGGGGTGTATGGTCAACTTGGAATGGTGTACCTCCTCAAGAACTTTCTCCACCAAAATCCTTGCTCGTGGGACGCATAGTCTTCCATCCCGTCTCAACCATCCCTTATCATCGATGGAGTATCTATTGAGGTGACTCGAAGTCTCACCCCTAATCATCTTATCTATTATATCAACAAGTTGAGGGTCTTCACGTTGAGCGGCCCCTATTGAGTCCAGAAGCGTAGGCCGTACTTCCAATGTTGCTAATAGGCCAGTTACAAATTCATAGGAGGACCTAAAGTCAAAGTTGGCTATGTACTCCAAGTTTTGTCTTTCTACAAAGAGAGGACATAAGGTCAGTTTCTTTCTACTTAAGGCGTCTGCTACGGCATTGTACTTACTAGGAGTATAGGAAAACTCAAAATCGTATGAAGCAAGAAACTCCATCCATCTCTTGTGCCTCAAATTGAGATTTTTCTGCGAGAAAAGGTATTTCAACGATTTATGGTCAGTATACAATTCAAACTTCTCACCTAAGAGATAATGGCGCCAAGACTTAAGCGCAAGAACAATGGCTGCCAACTCTAGGTCATGGGTTGGATTGTTTTTCTCATGTACTTTCAACTGCCTTTCACCATAAGCCACTACCTTCCCTTCTTGCATCAGAACAACGCCTAGTCCCGTCCCGCATGCATCTGTGTATACTGTAAACATCTTGCTTCCATCAGGCAATGTCAGAACTGGGGCTGTTTTCAGAGCCCTTTTCAAGCATTGGAAAGCAATATCACAGTCCAAGTCCCAATTGAAAGCTAGGTTCTTCTTTGCCAACCTTGTTAGTGAAGCTGATATTTTTGCAAAATCTTTGATGAACTTCGATAAAAGCATACTAGCCCGAGAAAGATTCGGACTTCGGTTTCGTTTCGAGGAACCTTCCAATCTTGCACAACGACAACTTTTGCGGGGTCCACGGCTACCCCCTCTTTGGACCCCACATGTCCAAGGAACCTAACTTCTTCTCTCCAGAAATGACATTTGGGGAATTTGGCTTTCAACTGATGTGCCCGGAGTGTATCCATGACTTCCTTTAGATGCTGAGCATGCTCTTCCTCGTTCTTTGAGAAGATCAAAATATCGTCTACGAAGATCACCACAAACTTGTTGAGGAACTCTCAGAACACCCTGCTCATTAAATCAACGAAGTAAGCAAGTGCATTTGTCAAGCCAAAAGGCGTGAAAAGACACTCGAAGAAACCATCCGGAGTTCTGAACGTTGTCTTATCAATGTTGTCTTCAGCCACTCTCAGCTGATGAAACCCGGTAGCTAAATCTAATTGGGAGAAAACCGATGCACCTACAAGCTGATCGAACAAATCATCTATTCTCGGGAGTGGGTGCATATTCTTCTTGGTCAGCTTGTTTAGCTCCCTATAATCAACACATAGGCGAAGTGAACCATCCTCTTTAGTTGCGCACAATGCTGGAGCAACCCATTCGGAAATACTCTGCCTTATAAACCCCTTTTCTAGGAGCTCTTTAATTTTCTTGGTGAGCTCTTTCCGCTACCTTGGGGCCATGTGCCTAACGGGTAAGGCAACGGGTTTTGTATTGTCAACGAGGTATATGCGGAAGTCTATCTCCTACTTCGGGGGTAAGCCCTTTACCTCTCAAACACATCCGAGTATTCACAGACTACCTTTACAGACTGCAAGTCCTCAATCGACGCATCAAGTGATTCTAGATAACTTAACATAACAGGGTTCAGCGGATTGCAAGAAATTTCAAGGGTGTTACCAAGGCGAGTCAGCAGTCTAACCACCCTTTTTTCACAGTCGAGGATGGCACCATTACTGGATAGCCAATCCATGCCTAGAATTAATCCATAGCCCGTGAAGCCCAAAACATGGGCATTGCATTTAAACTCAACGTTTAAGGTAGATATTTTCAAATCCAAACAAGCCATTGACAAAAAGCTGAGCCCCCAATTAGATTTGAAACAACCAAGGGGTCCTCTACTAAAATACCGTCTAAGTGCAGAGACTCAACAATATCAACAAATATAAATGAGTGCGATGCGCCGGAATCAAATAATGTACAGAGAGGATGATAAAAAAGATAGACTAAACTTTCGATAGAAATATTTCTACCTCGTTCTTGCGGACGTGCCATGAGAGCGTGAACTTGTCCTCCAGAAGAAGGTCCAACTCTCTGCCCTTTCTTTCTTTGGAAGTCCTTAGCCATGTGTCCCGTCTCACCATAGTGGAAACGGCCACCCATCTTCCTTTTCTTCTTCCAGCAGTCTTTGACCAGATGTCCCGGAATGCCGCAGAAATTACACTTTCTCTTATCATAGGGTTTGTTGTTCTTCCCGCGTTTCTTTGAATAAGCCTTCTTGTTCTGTGACCCTTCCACCTTCTTGTCTTGTGGCACTTCTGCTTTTGCCACTTTCTTGCCCTTGTCTTCCTCATGTAAGAGCGCCATGTCCACTAACCTCTCGTAAGTAGCCCCCATAGGTACATGGGTCATAACCAGGCTGTGAAGTGACTCATTCAAACCCTTGACAAATAAGAGAGACTTCTTATGAGGAGTATTCACTAAGTCCAGTCCAAATCGGGCCAGGTGATTAAATTGGTTGATGTACTACTTGACTGTCATACTTCCTTGCTTAAGAGACAAGAACTTTTCCAGTTGTAAACTTCGCTCCGCTTATGAGAGGAATTTCATCTCAAACCTCATTCTGAAATCCATCCATGTTCCAATTGATCTTTCAGCGTTGGTGACTTCCCACCAATAGGAGGCTTAGTCTTTGAGCAACCACACCGCCAACTGTATTTTCTGTCTATCATCCACCTTGAAGATATTGAATAGATTCTCGGTTTCCTTGAGCCAATTCCTAGCTTCTAAGAATGATTCGGTTCTCTTGAAATCCTTTCCACCCATGGCCCTAAAGCCTCTACAAATTTTTGAAAAAACATTTGCACGCGGAGGAGGAGGAGGAACTACTGCAGTTGGAGAAGGAATATCTGCTGGGCCTGCATCGTTGGCCCTAACTTCTAAGTACCTCCTGAACCAACCAGGTACTGGCATACCCTCTGAAAGGTTAAGATTCCCATACATGCTGAAACGAAAAGGAAAAGATTTTAAAACAAAGGATCAAATGATAGGGCATATGGCTTTGGAGGATTATGCCTTCAGAATAAAATAACACTTTTTCTTGAAAATGCTCATTTATATTTCTTTTGAAAATAGTTTTCAAAAATTCTTATCTGATCTGGTAAACCTTTGCTCTGATACAAAGTGAAACACCCAACCACCGTTAAGGCCACTCACAAAGGGAATGCCTTAACTTTGGTGGAGGGTTATAGGTACAAGACACAGAAAAATTTACAAGACAGATTAATATAAGCAGCGGAAATCAAACATTTATTGCATACGTAGTTCAATACAAAAGCATTACAATAATTTGTCTCAAAGTACTTCCAAAAAATTACAACATAATTTATGTTTTGATTATCTAATAAAGAAGCATAAACCATAGATAAAACTGCATAAATCCCCAATCATAGTATCCAAAACCATAACCAAGGTAAATGAGTCCCAATCATACATCTACTTTCTTGAAGCTTGCAAAGAGTCTGACTAAGCTGGAGTATTCCCTCCCTGTGGACCTGGGGGGGGGGGGGTGGGAATAGAAGAAAAGAAGACGAAAGAAAACGGGTCAGACAATAAGTCTGGAAAGTTAAGTGATTACTAGTATTTAAACAAGGAAAAGGGATCATGACAGTGATAACGGAATATAGGACAATACCCTAATATAAGTTAAGTTGAACATGTGATCGCACCCATTACTAAGGCCTCTGCACCTACTAACCATTGGTTCAACCATCCCCACGTGTTCATAACAAACGACCCCTTAACGATCGACTCCTACTCGCATGCATTCATGTCCTGTGTCATTCATCCTCGCTTGACTGTAGCTACCTGTGTTGGTCCCACAATGGGGTGTATCAGTCCCTATGGTGGCAACCTGACACGATTCATGATGCACTATGCATACTACTGATGCCCAGTGCCTGCTTTTTCCACTTCGGAGTACGTGCACGCCCGGACTCCGTCGGAACCTACACTGACGAACAAACCGCCGACGTTTTGACCGCTTATAATCAGCCTAGTAATCTTGCCCTACCCTGCCTAGTTCAGGGTACCGTGATACATTTATGTGGGTTACTACTGAAATGGATCCCCGTTACTAGGGTTTTCTAGTCAACATGTTTATTTGGTTAAGTGTCCAAGTTTACCTAACCTCACCCATCAGTTTACTTAACATGTTGAATCAGTTAAGTGTTTCCCTAATTGGATTAACCCTACCAATCCTGACTTAGCTTTAATTTATTGATTAAAGCACCAACCACTCAAATTAGACAGGTCTTGTTGCGGTCATTGGATTTGCCGGTCTTTTCCGGGCAGGTTTACACAACAACTCAGTCTAACCTCGGGTCCTTTTTGGGCTTGATGCACTAACCACCCACATTTGACAGGTCTTGTTGTGGTCATTGGATATGCCGGTCGGTTCCGGGCAGGTTTACACCACAACTCAGTCTAACCTCGGGTTAGGCACATTTATCTTTTCTAAATTAAAACATTTTCTATATATGTCCAATTCTTTATGTACATTAATTTTAATTTATTCATGTCATAATTATACTATCAATTATTTCTCATAATATATGGTATATCAAATATACCATTTTATGAACAAACCGATGCCATGAATTTTCATGTTTTCCCCATCGCTACCCCCATAGAACGTACGCATGAATCACATAAAGTATTGGGCTAATAAATTAGCCCAAACCCATAAACAAAAAGGGTAATAAACAAGGGACATGAAATAAACATAAAATAGCATACATTTAACTTATCACATGTAACTTGACATAGATGTATCATTAACTTAACCAAACAGGTAAAGGTGAACTTGTGACTAAGTTGGATCTGATTATCATGTAAACTTGATATGGGTCTAACATGGAGGTTTAACATATAAACACAATTTTAAATCACAATTTAGCATACTAACTTATGATTGTCAAAACATAAGAAAGCTACTATAAACATATTTAAATCGCAACTTAGCATGATGACTTATGTGTGTTACAACAAAAGAGAACTACCATAATCATATTTCTACCATAATCATATTTACATCACTACTTAGCATGATAACATAAGGGAGGTATCATAATCATATTTACAGCACAACTTAGCATGATAACTTATGTGTTAAAACATAAGAGAGGTGTCAAAATCATATTTACATCACAACTTAGCATGATAACTTATGTGTTAAAACATAAGAGAGGTACAGATCCAATCTTGCAACATAAATAGATTCAACTTAACATAGTTCTAAATATACATGTATGTAAATCTTACATGTAAGCATGATTTAGATCATAAACTTGCAAATAACCCCCAAATTACAACATGACATGTTTCAGCATTTTGTTGGCATAATATTCTCGTTACTCAATCATAATAGACCCCAATACATACAATATAGTATGCTTATCACAACTAACATATAGGCATGATCAATCGCAACAGTAATTTAAGATACATAAGAATCAAACTACATTATCTCATACATAAGCATCATCCCATATTCGAGTTACAACATACCATGATTTCATTTAAAAAGAACGTTTAAATCTGCGTAATAACCAACTTACAAACTAAAAGGAATTCTTGGATTCTGAAATCTGAATTCTGAAATTGGAGATACGCGCCTTTGATGAAGATCGTTGAATTAGATTAGTTTTTATTTGATTTTGATTTAAGCATTTAACTCGTCTTTGAATTGAAAACGGTGATAGCTACTCCAAGTCCTCTACTGACGGCATGACAGTTCCAGAATCATTTTTGTGTGAATTTTAGGTTGAGTACTGAGTTGTTTATATAGAATTTCAATTTAATTTTAGCCGTCGGATGAACTCAGAGTTAGTCACAGCCATTCAGACCAGATTAAGACCATCCAGAAACCCTAGTGACTAAGCATCAAGTCATCAGTCGTTTAAATTTTGGATCTGACATGGGGCCAGGTCGACCCCTGGGGGGGAGGTCGACACTAGGGTCGACCCTATGTTCAACCTGCCTAGGCGGGAATTTTGCCCCTTTTGCCTTCTGTTTGAATTTTGAAATGTAGCTTGAGCCATTTGAATTTATTTGAATTTCTGAAACTTCTGGAGGCCATAACTTCTTCATACGAAGTCCAATTCACGCAAACTCGGACTCTATCTCAAGCAGAATTCCGAGAGGAACGCAATGGCGTAACCCGTTTCCCTTAATTCTCAAATTTGAAATTAAGTATTTTTTAATTCGTTACTATAACGTTACGGGGTGTTACAGGAAATTGAGGAGCCAACTAGAGCAATCGCAAGCTGGAAGCTATACATCGATGGCTCAAGAAATGATTACTGTTCAGGGGCCGGAATTATCTTGGAAACTCCAGAAGGCCATTGCTTATGTAATGCATTACGGTTGGAATTTCCGTCAACCAATAATGAGGTCGAATACGAAGCACAAATAAACGGATTAAAACTAGCAAAAGAGCTGAATCTAAAAATCATGCGGATCCTCAATGATTCCCAAATGGTAGTGGGTCAGGTCCTTGCGGAATTCTAGACCAAAGCAGGAAATCTTCCTTCTTATCTTACTAAAGCTATGGAACTCCTCAACAATCTCAATCACTACACTATATCTCACATTCCAAGAGAAGAAAATGTAAAGGTAGACTCTCTCGCTAAATATGCTAGTTCTTCTGATGCACATTTGTTAGGGCTAATACCTGTTGATATCCTTACAACACCTACTATTGAAGAGTTAGATGTCGACTTGATTATGGAAACAGTTGAAGAATCTGAGCCCTGGATGACACCGATTAAGGAATATATACTCGACGGAACACTTTCAGAGGGACCAAAAAAGCGGAAGAAAATACTGCGCAAGGCTCCATTATATCTTGTCCAGGACGGGAGGTTGTACAAACGAGGATTCTCTACTCCATTACTGCGATGTGGGTCCAAGGAAGAGTCAAAAGCAATATTTGCAGAACTGCATGAGGGAGATTGCAGAGGTCACGTCGACGGTCAGACATTAGCCAATAAAGTTCAGCGATATAGCTATTTTGGCCCGATGTAAACTTGGATTCGATGACTTATGCCAAAAGATGTGATAAATGTCAAAGATTTGCAAAGATTCCGAGAGAACCACCAACCGAGTTGACATAGATGGTCAGCCCATGGTCATTTGCTGTCTGAGGCATAGATTTGATTGGGGAACTACCCACTGCGAAATCAAACATGAAGTACGTGATAGCGGCAGTCGATTATTTCACGAAATGGGCTGATGTGGAGCCAATAGCCATTATTACTTCAAAGAAGGTGATCAACTTTGTCTTGAAAAGCATGATCAGTAGGATCGACATACCACAAAAAATAATCACTGATAATGGAACTCAGTTTGAAAGCGGTGAGTTCTTGGACTTTTGTGCCAAATACAAGATCAAGAAAAAAATTTCGGTCGTTGCCCATCCGCAAGCTAACAGGCAAGTTGAGGCAATCAACAAGATCCTGAAATCGACCATCAAGAAACGACTTGAGAAAGGCAAGGGTGAATGGGTTGATGAGCTTCCTCTTGCATTATAGGCATATCATACCACCCATAAAACGGCAATAGGGCACACTTTGTTTTCATTGATCCAAGGATTTGGGGCAATGATCCCGGTTGAACTAGAGGTTCCAGCTCATAGAAGGATCTACTTTGACCAAGCGGAAAACAAAAAGCTTCAACTCGAAGCACTTGACTCGCTCGAGGAAAGAAGAAAAGAGTCAGAACTCATAATCGTAGCGCATCAGAGAAGAAAAGCCTTTCGTTTTGATGCTCAAGTTAAGCGAAGGACCTTCCAAGTTGGGGATCTCGTTCTTAAGAGGGTCGTGACAGGAACCGGAGTACTAGGACCCAACTGGGAGGGACCGTATATGACAAGGCAAAAATTCTCGGATAGTACATTTAAACTAAAGACAACGGAGTCCAACTCCCAAGGGCATGGAATGCTATAAATCTCCGTCACTACTTCTTTTAATGTTCCTTTCATATTACTTGTAAATAATATGCACTGTACATACCATGCAACGTTGTTACAAGTTTTGTAAATATAAATGAAAGGACTTGCATTACATGCATAAATCGTACATTTGCAAATTTCTCGCTAAGATTCGACTTTAGCTACGGGTCCTCTGAAAATATGAAGACGCTATCATGACTTAACCAATCCTGGTGATTATTATAGCATATCCTAGCTGGATAGCTCAAATGTCCACCACTTAATGCTAGAACCATCATTCGCAAAAAACTCGAAGATGTGGAAGCATTACTGTGCAAGGACGAAACACCAAGGATTGGTATGTCAGATGGCATGACCTCTAAATCATTAAGTGAAATTGCGAGTTCCGCTAAAAGGACACCTTCTATATTCCAAGGTTCCAAACCCTAGCTCTAACAAATTGAAATAAAAAACCGATAAGTGAGCTAGCGTTAGTCCCGAGAAACTACATAAGTGATAAACCAATGACCTCCCCGAGGGGCACACAGTTAATCATTGATGCCATTGATACATGGTTGGACAACGATACAAACACCGGGTTTTTAAAAACCAAAGACCTCCGCGGGGGGCGCTCGGTTAATCGTCGACGCCATTAATACATGGCTGGATAACGACATAAACACTAAGTCTGGAAGACTTCTTCGGAGGCATCCACTCAGATGTTGGATCTTCCAAATCAAACTAATTCAACGTCTTTCAAACCCAGTTACTGACGGATTATAATGGCCCCTGCCGGGGTATCCGATCATATTCCGGGTCTTCCAAATCCAGTTAATGACAGATCCAAAGACCTTAATAAAAGCGCCCTACAGATTCTACAAGTGGTCGAACCGTTTGGACACAAGGAATAAAGGGTTCACTAATGTTGCCTTTCAAATGAGGGTTTAAAAGTGCGAACTGAACTTTGTAAAGGTGTGAAGGTTCTGTGTTGCAGGCACGAAAAGAAAACGAATGTAGAATGCAAAATAGCGAAATACAACAAAGCTCAAGTACAATGAGCATAACACAATTTCGTTCCAGTAACACCGAACCAGATCACATAACCGCAAGGTCGAGTAGAAGATATTAGAAATGCATAAAGTAACAAGTACAAGAGTGATGATTCGCAAAAAAAAGAAGCAAAATCGAATCACAAATACATACCCATCAAGCATAAAACAGTGTATGGCATCCAACGTGTCGTATTATATCGACTGGTTAATCGTTAAGTGTTAGTGCGATTTTAAACCGAATTGGTGTACCTTAGCAAGCAGTGTTCGATAAATTTTAAGACCACCGAATAAAACAATTGGTTTGTTAGAAATTCACAGTGATTAAACGATTGGTTTGTTGTCAATATGGGCAATCGATGACAAAATGACTGACCTAGAAATATGCAGTGCTTTTGTCATTACAATATAGGTTGTGATTATGAAAAGATCCAAGTTAAAGCTGGGGCAATCACGCATCATTACAACACATCTAGCAATACATTCCGATATGCAAAGCCAAGGTGTCATCATACAAGAATCGAATCGATGTATTGCTAATAAACTGTGGCACTGGTCGGCTCAAGCGGAAGATGACCAATCAGCTAATGCCCCCAATAACCGATCGGCCATGCGCCGACCGACCTAATCACAGACATCGACGGGCTAGTTTCAGTTTATAAGTGCAAGACATGCCAAGTGAATACATATGAAAGAAAATGAACTGAGAGCTAAGCAACCTAGCTAATTAAGAATCGACTTTCATAACCAACATTCCATAACCATCAAATGGACCAACAAACACAATCACAGCAGCCATAGCAGTCGCAATGTATCAGCATAAACTAGCATAGAAGTTAAAGGCGAGGACCGGAACTCGCTTAAGTACAACCAGTCTAAAGATAGAGATCATAAAGCTAAAAATTATCAAGTACCAGAAGAGGGAGGCTACGCGGTCGGATACTTTCGAGGCCTTCCCACCTTCCTCTTCATTGGAGAAGAACCTGATGGGGAAGCGTCAGAAGCTGGCCTCTTACTAGATGGACACACCAGCTCGACATCTCCCCTGGGGAAGGCAGCAACAACGACATCTCGGTCTCTCATAGCATGGATAAGTTTCGCCTTATTAGCCTCCAGAACCGTGATACGCTCAATGTTCTCTCGATGGAGTCTCTGAAGATCTCCAGCCAACGCAAGCCAGTCTTGAAGCTTCCTTGCAGTCCGATCTTTGCATGGATCCATTTGTCTCTCAACTTGATGTAGAGTATCCTCCATGCGTCCGAGCAGTCTAGATTTGGATACAACAATGTCAGTGGATATCATTTGGCGATCGGAGAGCTACACTATAAGTTAGAAGAGACCCCCTGCAAGTTCAAAAATGGGAGTCGCATGGCAAGCTTAGCATTACATGCTCCAGGAACATAACGGGGCCTTTTCACGATTGTTTGGAGTTCTGGATAAGAGGGGCTGATAGGTAAAGGAGAGTTCACTAAAGGTTGACCCGTTGTTTGGCTTTCCAAGTCAAAAAACCTCTTTGATCTAAGCTCTTGAGGAGATGGTTCCATCCTGCAAAAAACAATAAAAATGAGCAAGTATAAGAAAGCAGCGGGATGGATTCCAAAAGGAGTCGGCTAGTATTGATTTCAGCCCAGGCCAATCGATACCCCCAAAAATCACCCAGAAATGCATAAATAACCGATCGGTCGGAATTAGTCACATATCAAAGAGCCACAGGACCGACCGGCACCTGGGACAAACTGGTCGGTACCATTAACTTCCTAGGAGAATATAACCAACTGGTTGGTATTCGATACAGACCGGCCGACGCCTCTACTCCGTCAGGAACATAACGCGGAGCGGCCGGTACCCATAACCAACCGAGCAACGTGATTGACTTCCCATAAGAAAGGCCGACTAGTACTAATGTAATTTTGGAGTCCGCGCCTATCACTAAACCGTTCACAACTTCAATCATGGGCATTGACAAAATAGAAGCACGGGGATTAAACTGAAGGACAGTGTGGATAACATACAAGTAAAATGAACACAAATTCAAATACAAAATCCATTGGTATTGTGAAAACTACAAGATCAAGGAATTTTCGGGTTAAGCATATCATCGAATGACAGACGGGCATCAAACGAAACTAAGACAATGAAAACAAAATTTTATAACAATGATGTCATCCACAATCATGATGTCACAATTATACCCGATCTTGTTTCAGGGCATTTCAACACAAGGACAGCCATACCAAAAACATAAGTTCACCAAACTATCGCATTTAACCCAAATCAACTCAAACCAGACCCGACAACATTGTTCTCAAATAAAAGTCGCAAATACAAAAGCATTTCAGTTTAGATCAATGAAGAATAAAACGAAATTAAAAGGAGACCTGGCGGCTGAAAAATCAACCAGAAGCTCGAAATAAGGAGAAGGATTAACTAGAAGCCTAAAAGAGAAAGAAAACTCCACTTTTGGTTTTCTCCAATCAGGATTTGTCTGCCATTAATTTTCTTTAAAAGGAAAGTATAAAGTTGTGTGGAAATGACTTTTCAAAGGGCCGTATTAATAAAAGTGCATTGGGAAGCTCAATAGCCATGAGAGATGAAAAGTCACGTCGGTCAAATCCCAAGTCAAGTCCGCAAATTCCAATAGACATGCACCTACCGGCTACAGAACCCTCCAACACCTGTCTCGGTCGTGCTTATGCTAATGGACCAATCGGCCTATCAGAATCCCTTATTTCAGTTTTCTCTATCCGTTTATAGGTGCGACGATCAAGATTCATCGATTCATAATAAGTGTGTTTATGTCGAGGTCCATAATTTAACAAGAATAAAGATTGAGGACCTCGAGGGGAAAATGTTATCCATGAAATATTGGGAGACATACCCGATAGGTATGTTTAAAGCAACGGACCGGTCGGTCAGAGAAAATACAACATAACTTAATCCAGTAAAGTGACACCGATCGGTAGGACAATAACGGTACCGGTCGGTCTGAACCCATGCGCATCGGTCAGATAGTCACAAGTCCAGAGTGGAGCGGCCGCCTGTGAAAAGAAAGGAAAACTCGCTTATCGTTCGGCTAGGATCCAAGAGTACCAAAAGGCCCCTTTGAGGAAGCATGCATGGTCCAAGCATTACAATATCGGCCGGTCCAAGGACAAGCAACTGATCGACCATAATACATAATCCATGCCTGGTTGCCCACGCGGAGCAGAAAGGGAACCATACCGATCGGATGGACCTAATCCAGACCGTTCGGTCCTCCCGACAGGTGTTGCCCGGTTGGCTTTTGGATAGCTGTTGCCATGTTGGCTAGTGGAAATTCTGTAAATAACGCCCGACCGACCGGTGACTCTGAAGGCCATATCACTCCATTTCTCTACTTCGATAAATAGAGCTCCTACCCCACTTTAATGGAGGACGGATTCTATGACCCAGAAGGGCTGTTAAACTCAATTCTCTACTTCTACTTAGTGATTTCATCATCTCCAATCACCTTAAAGCGAAGATCCAACTTCGCATCCATCAGAGTCCATATGGAAATCTAGATCCGATCTACCATCTGCCACAATTGAAGACTTTTACAATTTTTCCTTAATCAACTTCTAAGATAGTACAATGATAAATGTAATGAGAGAATGTGCTTGCCTTGTAACTCTACATGCAATAATAGAATCACTATTCAAAGTGGATATAGATCGCACTTGATCAAGCCAGTATAAAACATTATGTCTCTTTACTTGCTTTTCTTTGTTGATTGGCTCCACATTTCATATTTCCAAGTATTTTTGTGAAGTACCTCTAGTACATTTGTTGTTTGTGCCATTTTTTATGCAAACATTTATCAATACGGATTCTGGCATATCTGTATTTCTTAAACGTCGAAGATTCGTATACATTAATCAAACAAAGATAAAAATTTTAAAAATTTGGACTTGAAATTCAGACTAATAAAGGGAGCTCTATGAAAATAGTAATCCTTGAATAAAAATATTAAACATAAAATATCTTCTTATGATTTGAAGAAAAGCTATTATAATGCAACACATGCGCCACAATGACATTGACGATGAAAACTGTTCAAATTTAATTATGTTGCAACTATTTTCGTCTAGTTTTCAGATTTCTATGTTCTATGCACTTTTTTAGTGTGCTTCTCAAAACTGCTTACAGCTCAATTGTTTCAAAACTGCAGTTTCAATTGTTTCCTTTCCTTCATTTACATTTCATTTTCTCTCTAACGTTACATTTTTGTTGCAAGTATTTGGTCTTTACCATCTATTACTACAAACTAAAAACTATAAACATAGGCAATGATCGGTATTATATTTTGTCAGTCCTTTAAAAAGTTTTGAACAAAGACTATTTTGTGTTTCATGAAAGGACTGTTGTGGACTTGGTCCCGCAAGTCTTTGTTCTAGAACTTATGTTTCTGTTCAGGAGAAAAAATGTCTACATTATGCGATTCAGGCCTACAAGATGAAATGTTAGTTCAGGAGAAACACATTACTATACAATAAAGATGAAACATGATCATTAAGAAAAATGATTTTCTTCAAATTCCCATATAAATTTTCTACCTTTGTTTCAAAAGCGTCATACATGAATTAAAAGTCTCTGTAGTTCAGACATGGCTCGAAATATCCACCGAGCAACCAGGGAGACTAGTACAAAAAAATCATTGCTAAAAATTTAATCAAATTTTGCCTTACTTTAGTTAAGTTATCATGAAATGAGTGATTTTTTTAGAATACATATATGAAATGAACTATTGAGTAATATATGAAAAAATAATTCTTAAATCTATCCAATAATTTGTTCCTCTTCTCATCCTTATACGTATACTACTCCTATTCTTATAAGTACAGTGCATTAATTCATTATTCCAATAATGTTGTTGTCATTTAACACAGTATTAAAATATGCAAGCACAAAGGAGAAACGACTTTGATCTTAACTAGCCTGTCAACTTCATTAGTTCATTGCATATATTCCATGGTTATGCTTTACAATTCTACTTATGTTGATATCATAATACCATTCATATTATATCAGAACAAAAAACGTAAAAATATTGATCCCTGTTTTGAGCTATAAAATAAAATAGTATAGTGTGGGAGTGTCTGGATTTATATTTTCATATTGCTTCCCCTACTTCTATTTTCAATATAATCCAAAGGGTGTAGTTTGTGGAGATCTCATATATGCATAATATTGCCTAGATGTAATTTTGCAGCATGATATCTCTTTCACCTTTGATCTGAATCATGTAATTATTATTTCAATATAGTATTCGAAATTCAGTCCTTGTGCATGTCGAATTTGAACTAAATTCGATCACTGTCGAGTAGAAAAATCATGGCTTGAAGTTGAACATGGGGTTATTTCATTTGTTAAAGAAATTACTCTTTTTGTGTCTACACAACCAGGGATTGTGTCGTCACATTGTCGAACACCCATGGTGTGTTTCGACATAGGGTTTCTGTAACGTCCTGGATTTTTAACTAACTTTGTTAAACAATAAATTATTGACTATATCATTGATTAATTAAATTAAATAGAATTCAATTATATACATGAAGAAATTTACATTAATCTTTTATATAAAATTCTATGTATATATATAGATCTATTAATTTGTTGCAAAAACCTTTTACCTATGTATATATGTAAAAGTAAGTGGTGTTTTATCTTTTGTTTTACAATTTTAATTGGATTTTTAAATTACGTAAAAATAAATAACTTAAGTATAATGTTTGATTACTTCATATATAAGAAACAAAAGGACATATGAAGATATAAACCTGTTGTATTTAACACAATAAATTATTGAATGAAATCTTTTGATGTGTATACAAATGTGTTTTTTAAATCAATGAAGTAACTAGACAATATAGCTAAGGAAACTTGAAAACTAAGTATTCCTTTAAAATATCAAGTTTGCATGTGGTGTGGTATAATATGTACTTCATTTTAGCCTAACTATATATTAATAGCTATACACTAAAATCTCTAGAAAAACAATCAAAACAGCTAGCATCTAGCAAGATAGAAATGGTGACAACCTATGCATTTCAAATCAAAATATGCATATCTAGTTTGCTTAAGAACAAAGCATCACTTTCTAAACTATTGGATGAAATTGACAAGTACAATTTATATGTACCTTAAGTTTCTAGCCGTAGCTTCTCTTACATGAAGAATGTTTGCATAGCTAAACTATAGGCAAATTCTGGCACAGCTAAACTATACGCCATTTCTTTTCAATCAACTACATAGCTAGAATACTTGGCATTTAGGAGCTAAGAGAACTAATTTCAAACGCAAATATCTCCATCGTATATACGTATTCCCTCATCCTAAGCCGTAGTGACGTACAGAAACTCGGAACTCGGAACTCGCACATCCCCTAATGTGCACCGAGTTCCATGCCAGGGCAATACAAGAAGCTCGGAACTCGGTTGAGTGCTTTTCCATATCTGTACAGGCCCGTCGTTAAAGAGCCTCTACAGATATACCTAGGGTATGTTTTCATGGCGGCTATGGCCCCAACATGGCCCCTCCCTCAAGTAGTAAAGACTACTAGAGCTAAGCGACTTCCACTACACAAACAATCAAAACATCCATATGGCATCTCCACTCATCCCCTTACCCCGATAGTAAAAGGTGAAATGGTATCTTGGGTTTAGCTCGAGTCTTTCCGCATCCCAATTGTTGCCGATGATAGGTGTCCGACGGTCGACTATCCTTGTTGGCCCTGACCCTCTGCCTCCTCGTGAGGCAACCACCACACCACCCTTGTGTCACCTCATTACAGTATTCTGACTACATAGCTACATCTGCAATCAAGGCCCACCCACCTAGTAGTTACGTGCAGACGCAACCTCTACGGACAGAGACAAAGACATCTGCCACTGCACAGAGGACTACTAGGAGCACCTTATGTAGCTTGGGAAGCCGCGTGCTTCCCCTTCCAGTCCTTCGGAGCCGGTAGAACAATCAGACGAACGTGCGCTCTTCCTCGTGCCTTATAACACCACGATGATCTACCCCATTGGGTTATTTACCCTCAAACGTGTGGAGTGGTTCAACCGCCTCAATTTAATATGTTATTATACCCTATGTCTAATCATTCTTTTACGCGCTTGTCTCACCTCATCATGTTTCCAGTTAACTTTGTTATTCCAATGCATATTGAATTCTTGTTCAAATTACCAAGTTTATCTTGCTTATTAACTTCAGTCATACAACTTAATCCATTCAAGTTTATTAATAAGCCCACAACATGTTATTCTCTAGATTGTGGCCCAAGGTCTGTAATCCACAATCTCTTTTATATTTTCTTGTTGGTTTCATCATTACAATAGCATGTTTTACTTAATATGTAACTAAGAATGTCCAATTCACATGTTTTCTAACTAACATGTCACTTACCATTTATGATTAAATATAACTTATTTTATTCCATAAGTTTTCCTCGTTCTTTCTCATTTAATCATAATTCCATTTTACATTGTCAATACAACTTATCGTTGTTTACTTATTAATTTAGTTCTATTAAATAAGGCCCATTAATAACTTTCTCTACCCGGTTATTATAACCTTTGTTATAATTTCCCCTTGTCCCTAGGACTAACCTAAACATTCTTATCAACTGGTTTCTGTAACACCCCGCATTTTTAATATAATTAAAATATGTAAAAAAATATATGTGTATATGCATAGATAGGTAAATAATGGTGATGTACAATAAGAATTAATTAATACATGGAAGAGAAGGAAAAACTAATTCGATAATAGTGTACGTAACAGAGAAGATAATAAAATAAGGATACTTAATTTAAATATCAGGAATAAGTAAAAGGACATAACAATTGTGTTCGTCTCAAAATTCTGCTTGGAATAGAGACCACGTTTTTGAAAATCGGACTCCGTATGAAAGAGTTATGGCCTAAGAAAGATTCAACAATAATTCAGAATTTACATTGGAAAATACCTAGGCAAGTCGACCTACCCAGGGAGGTCGACCTGGAGGTCAACCTACCCAGGGAGGTCGACCTAGTGGTCGACCTTAGTTTCGACCTCGCCCTTGATTTCTCCAGATCTGAGCAATGACGATTTTTGATGTGCTGGACGGACCGGATGGCTTCTAGGGCGATCTAATAGCTCAAAAACACTCTCTACACCTATAAACTAGTGCCTAGACCTAACCTAATTCATAAACAATTCCTTCAGATGCCTCCATGCCACCAAACTTCAAACAAACATGGCCGCTGCCCCATAACCCTAAACTAAATTGCAAGTTCTTCACCAAATTTGGAGTTTAATCAAATCAAGAAGAAAAATTCTTCATTAACGATTCAAGCTCTTCACCAACAATCAAATAAGAAGATTAAATCAGCGTTCTACATCAACGACAAATCGTTTATTTTACCTAATCAGTAAATGTAAGTGGAATTATAATAAATTTGTTGTATAGTAGTAGTATTATTATTATTATCGTTCATTATTCCCCAATTATTAATTTAATTCAAGATTCATGTTATAATAGTTGTTCCTTTTATCCTCCGTCTCCTTTTTGTTTTTGGATCTAGGTTATCTCGAACCTAGACGAAAATCTTATTATGCATACGTGCGGTTGGAAAATGGAAATGTTGGGCATAATCTATTTTATGCAATCAAGAAATATAATATGTAATTTGGGGTAAGTGGCATAACAATTGTTGTCGAAAATATTGGGCATAATTTATTTTATTCAATCGAGTAATATAATCTAAAATTTGGGATTGGGGCATAACAATTATTATTGCAAATATTGGGGAAAATTGGCAAATTGTATATAGGGATTATTTAATGAAGCAAAGTTTGAATTGATAATTTTGGGGCATAATTCATAATGAATCTTTGGGTATGATTTGGGAAAATGAATCTATGGTGAATAGCGCATAATTATGAATTCTGACTTATGTTGTTAACAGGAAATTGTGTAAATTTAGTTTGAATTAGTGAATATGGAATGTAATTGGAAAATTGGAATTATAGGTATAGCCTATTAACGGGATTATGAACATGAACATGCTTGCAAATTTATAATTGGCCTCTGACACCTAGAATAGGCATGAATTGTAATTATGTTGAATTTGGAACACATGACATGAATTTGGTGTTTTGGTGAAAGACGATTGTTAATGAATGCCTATGACACGAGGTTAGGCGGATTTTTGGTGTATGACTGCCCGGAACCGTCCAGTAAATCAAGCAACAAGAAGCGGACATCTAATGTGAGAGGTCAATGGCAAGAACTAGAGGCGTAACGGTTTATGAGACGAGCTTAGGCGTGTTTGTTGTGTAAGACTTCCCAGAACCGCCCGGCAAATCCAGCAGCCACGAACGGACTTCTAATGTGAGAGGTCATACATCGTTACGGCATAATAAATAAAGAAATACTAACCATAATAAGACATGTGGGTGACATGGGAATGGTTAGAGGGTTAAGTGGGACATGGGTGACATGTGAAACAATAATTTTGATATGCTTAACCAAATGGGACCCATAACGGTATCATAAATTAGTTGAATTGGGTATAGTTTGAGTAACTGGTTAAGTAAATGGAAGGGTTAAGTCAAATCTAAAATTAATGACAAGAAAGGGGGAATGATAAATAACCTATTATGAATAAACTTGAATAAGGCAGAAAGGACAATAGGTGTAAATTATAACTTATGGGACAAGATAAGTTATAGGAAACGATAAGGAAGATGATATAACACTTAACCAATTTAACATGATATATGGGTAGGTTAAGTCAACATGAACTGATAGATAACACTTAACCAATTTGACATGACGCGTGGGTTGAATTAAATACGTGACTGGGGGTTAAGTCAACTTGGAGACATGGGCAAACTTAACCAATATAACAGTATCAAAGCAAGGAAAAGTGGGGAATGATAAGATTAAATAATAGATAAGCTTATCCTAGGGATAACAAATGAATATGACTTAAGATGTAGTACAAGACTCGAAAGGTGGATGACTTATACCATGAAATAAGTTAATCTAACCTGGAAATGTGAGAAAAATCCCGTATGCTATCATTTGATAAAGAGAACTTAAGTCACGCTTGAATTAATTTGTAAACCTTAGTTAAAAGGAACTAAGTAATAAACCTTAGTTAAAGAAAACTAAATAACAGAAACTAAGTATCAAACTTTGGTTAAGAAAACCAAGTAATAAACCTTAGTTAAGAGAACTAAGTAAATAACGAGAAAGAGAACTAAGTAGTAAACCTTAGTTAAGAGAACTAAGTTGTAAACCTTAGTTAAGAAAACGAACGATTAAGTGAACCAAGTAGTGAATCATAATTTATAGGACTAAGTAGTAAACCTTAGTTAAGAAAGCTAATGATTCAGGAAACTAAGTAGTAAACCTTAGTTAAGAGAACTAAATAGAAAACCTTATTCAAGAAAGCCAAGTAGAATACATGGAGGAGCGAACGTCCATCTTATCATGAACAAGGCTCCAACGAACGGGGTTACGAAGCACGCGGCTTCGAGGGAACGTGAGGGTACTCTTGGTATCCCTCTATGAGGTTGCAGATGATCCTCCTGGGCTCACAGAGGTTAAGGTCTGCGTTAGAAGAGCCAAGGGTATGCCTTGGTTGCAATATAAGCAAGCTAAAGACTAGGATAGACCAGCGTGAGGCGGCGATATCTGGTTTAGCCCTGTGATAGCACGTCGTCGTCTATCCACCATTTTGAGTCAATCGAGTACGTAACGCGGAAAGGCGGGGAACACCAACAGACCATATACTTGCTATCTAGTTATGGGTGACGTTTGGACAATAGGTTTGTGGGGGCATAGGGGGCCTGCTAATAGTTCTCATTCTTGATTTTCTTGGGTGCCTTTCATTAGTTGAGGGTGGGGTCAAGTGGAACCATAGCCAAACACAGATAAAAACAGATCTTAGCATCTGCATCGGCAGATAACTTAAAGCTCCCGACCGAGTTTCGTGTTTCTTGATTAGCCCTGTCGTAGGACTCGGGCTGCACATACAGAGGACATGTGCAACTATACACCGATAACTATTCACGACTCGTACATGGGGAAAGTCTCGGAAATTATATCGCTCTGGGTAGTGTGTCATAGACTAGTGGGCATCGTTCGACAGGTATCATAATCCCTAGTTGGACCTAGGTCGCGTAAACACTGAATCCGAGAAGCATTCAATAGGTAGCATAAACCGTAGTGGTCCTGGGTAGCGTAAACCCTGGTTGGATCTAGGAAGCGCTCGATAGTAAACCTTAGATTAGATCTAGATGATACCCGGAATCTAGCAAGATCGAGAGTGGCAGTCCAAACGATTTCAATAATGGTGGCACTACACTAAAGTAGTATAGATTTAAATGATGAAGCCCATACGACATACAGCAAGGGACTGTATATATACATGGAAAGGATTTGACGAATTGGGGGTATCTACATATATGTTGTATTAGGTTAACCAACTAGTGGGACATGAGTATAGCTTAAAGAGCTAACATTGTTAACAACCTAATAACCAAGAAAATGTAACTGAACGGTATATGTAGGATTATACAGAAGTTTATTCTAAGTCCACTCACACAGAACTTATGTTCTGACCCCTTCCTCATTACATACTTCCAAGTTAGTTTCATTATAGAGGTGGTATAGCTTTGGATATTGGTTTAGCAGTATTGTTAATAAGGTAAAGCAATATATGAATATTATACTTTATTTCCTTCCGCTGTGAGATGCTTTACGAGTTCTAACATGTTTCTTTATCTTTGTCTTTTTCCGCAGGATACCAGAGCACCCAACTCAGGTTTCAATAAATTGGATTTTTGAAAAAAATTCGCTCTGTCGGAATCCAGGTTGTCAAATCTGGTATCAGAGCTTCGGTTTAGTGATCTTAGGGAGATAATGAGTGAATGTATTTGTATTTTCTAAAATATAAATATAATATATATAAACCTAAATCCATATAGTAGCCCACTAGACATAAAAAGAGTTGGGATATCTAGCTTGTACACTCAAGGAATGAACATAAGAATTTGGAAACCATTAGGTGGTTGAGAAAGTGTACAATATGACTTGAAGCTAGAGAAAGAAAATATCCCATAGGATGGAAACTGAAATATTAGTATTTCAGAGTAGTGGGTTTAGAAGTGTAACTGTAGAAACTAGAAAAGGTTGAAAAATGAAAAAATGGATAAGGAATCTATATAGTCGAGAGAATTGAATTCGCGAAAGTGTGTAGGAAAAGCCTAGTTAATTGAAGACCCGCTTTGGGTCTAACCCAATAATAAACTTTAGAAATTTTTGTTGGGTGAACAAAATAAGCGATAGAGTGTAGGAATAGAATAGATGGCTACACCTTATAGCGAGTAGTTAAATTAACAATTGTAAACAGGATAAATGTAACCTCGATAGTTGTCCTTTTCTACTCCAGTTTCGTGATTTAAAGAAAATGTTTTGCATTTTATTTTGTGACATGTTTTTTTTATGGTTTGGCAAAAGCAAGTTTTTAAAAAGAATAAAAGTTTTACCACTTTTAGTTTTTGGAAGGAGAAGGTAATAAAAAGAAAGAAGGCCAAACCATGTTTTGAAAATGGAGTAGTTATGGATTAAGGCCTAGAAAGGAGGAGATAAAGTTAAAGCTATTAGAACAAACTGGGGATTGGTTGAGTTAAGTAATTCTCTGAGTGCCAGTCTGATGTTGATTTCGGTCTTCGGGGTTGATACTTAGGGAATTATTTTCATGCCAATTTACAGTCAGGGATTAGATAATATTGAACTAATGGAAAATTTCCCGTAGAATGCGTAAACATTGAGAAACCTAAGTTTGTTGATTGAGAAAAAGAAAAAGGATTGTTGCTTGAAAGAGAAGTATAGGCTAGTAATACACATCATGGACTAGTGGTGACTACTAGGTAGTGAAGGGCAAGCACGTGTATAGATCCTGTTGAGTGGAATCGTGACATAAGTCCGAAGATTCTTTGCCTATAGTAGTAGCTGTGTATGATGCTGTTTGAGTTGAAAACGAAAAGGCTTATTTGAAATTAATAAACTTTAGTAAATTGATTAAGTCAAATAAGCTAAGAAAGAAACTAGACTAACTAAAAAGAAAACAACTGAATCAATCAAGCTGGAAAACGAGACGGGAAAAGAAAATGGAAATCTTAAGAAAAAGATGAATAAATATGAAATTTTTCCAAAATAAGTGGAAAAAGAGAAGAAATTTTCTTATGTGGTTATGCTTGGATAGGAAAATAGGAAATCTTCACAGAATAGTCATACAAAAATCCAAGTATGATTAGAAAAGAAAATTGTAGGATGTGAATTTTTCCGTTTTATACCTTTTCGTAACATAAGAAATTGAATTTGGAAAATTAGATTTTTCTAAATTTCGAACTTAATGATGGATGGTAGGGTTTTGGATGCGACAATTGGGTGAACTTTGCTCTTATTCTACAAGAGTATGGGAAAACTTGGATGAAAAATATTTTGATTTTTCAAGAATATTGCATTCATATAGAACTGCATGTATATTTAGGATGTGAGCATCATGTTTTGAAAGAGTTTATTTTTTAATTTGCATACACATATTTGGATCCAAATTAGGCATACATACTTTACTATGACGTATCTCACTTTGCACATGTGCACAATGTTTGCAACAATTGGATGCACACTTGATGGATGGATATTGCGAGGGGTTATCTATTTTTCTCTTATCGAATTTCAGGGACGAAATTCTTTAAGGGTGGGAGAATGTAACACCCCGCATTTTTAATATAATTGAAAATACATAAAAAAATATGTGTATATGCATAGATAGGTAAATAATGTTGATGTACAATGAGAATTAATTAATACGTGGAACAGAAGGAAAATTAACTCAATAACAGTGTACGTAACAGAGAAGATAATAAAATAAGGATATTTAATTTAAATATCACGAACTAAGTAAAACGGACATCACCATTGTGTTCGTCTCGAAATTCTTCTTGGAATAGAGTCCAAGTTTTAGAAAATCGGACTCCGTATGAAAGAGTTATGGCCTGCGGAAGATTAAACAAAAATTCAGAATTTACATAGGAAAATACCCAGGTAGGTTGACCTTGGGGTCGACCTAGCCAGGGAGGTCGACCTAGGGGTCGACCTTAGTGTCGACCTCCTCCCTGATTTTTCCGCATCTGAGCAGTGACGATTTTTGATGTGCTGTACGACCGGATGGCTTCTAGGGCGATCTAATGGCCCTAAAACTCTCTCTACATCTATAAAATAGTTCCTAGACCTAACCTAACTCATAAACAATTCCTTTTGACGCCTCCATGCCGCAAAACTTCAACCAAACATGGCCGCAGCCCCAAAACCCTAAACTAAATTGCAAGTTCTTCACCAACTTTGGAGTTTAATCAAATCAAGAGGCAAAATTCTTCATCAACGATTCAAGCTCTTCACCAACAATCAAATAAGAAGATTAAATCAGCATTCTACATAAACGACAAATCGTTTATTTTCCCCAATCCTGTCAAGGAGAGTGGAATTATAATAAATTTGTTGTATAGTAGTATTATTATCGTTCATCATTCCCCAATTATTAATTTAATTCAAGATTCATGTTATTATAGTTATTCCTTTTATCCTCCTTCCCCTTTTTATTTTTTTATCTAGCTTATCTCGAACCTAGACGAAAATCTTATTATGCATATGTGTGGTTGGAATATGGAAATGCTGGGCATAATCTATTTTATGCAATCGAGAAATATAATCTGTAATTTGGGATTTGTGGCATAACAATTGTTGTTGCAAATATTGGGCATAATTTATTTCATGCAATCGTGGAATATAATCTGTAATTTGGGATTGGGGAGTAACAATTATTATTGCAAATATTGGGGAGAATTGGCAAATTGTATATGGGGATTATTTAATGAAGTAAAGTTTGAATTGATAATTTTGTGGCGTAATTCATAATTAATCTTTGGGTATGATTTGGGAACATGAATCTATGGTGAATAGCGCATATTTTTGAATTCTGATTTATGATGTTAACAAGAAATTGTGTAAATTTAATTGGAATTAGTGAATATGGAATGTGACTGGGAAATTGGAATAATAGGTATAGCCTATTAACGGGATTATTAACATGAACATGCTTGGGAATTTATAATTGGCCTATGACACCTAGAATAGACAGGAATTGTAATTAAGTTGAATTTGGAACACATGACATAAATTTGGGGTTTGGGTGAAAGACGATTGTTAATGAACACCTATGACATGAAGTTAGGTGCGTTTGTGGTGTAAGACTGCCGGAACCGCCCGACAAATCCAGCAACCACAAGCGGACGTCTAATGTGAGAGGTCAACGGCAAGAACTAGAGGCGTAACGGTTTATGACACGAGGTTATGCACGTTTGTGGTGTAAGACTGCCCGGAACAGCCCGACAAATCCAACAGCCACGTACGGACGTCTGATGTGAGAGGTCATACATCATTACGGCATAATATATAAATTAAGAAATACTAACCATAATAAGACATGTGGGTGACATGGGTATGGTTAGAGGGTTAAGTGGGACACGGGTGACATGTAAAACAAAAATTTAGATATGCTTAACCAAATGGGACCCGTAACGGTATCATAAATTAGTTGAATTGGGAAAAGTTTAAGTAATTGGTTAAGTAAATGGAAGGGTTAAGTCAAATCTAAAATTAATGACAAGAAATGGCTAATGATAAATAAACTATTATGAATAAACTTGAAAAAGGCAAGAAAGGATAATAGGTGGAAATTATAACCTATGGGATAAGATAAGTTATAGGAAATGATAAGGAAGATGAGATAACACTTAACCAATTTGACATGATATATGGGTAGGTTAAGTCAACATGAACTGATAAATAACACTTAACCAATTTGACATGACGCGTGGGTTGAATTGAATATGTGACTAGGGGTTACGTCAACTTAGACACATGGGAAAACTTAACCAATATAACAGTATCAAAGCAAGGAAAAGTGGGGAATGATAAGATTAAATAATAGATAAGCTTATCCTTGGGATAATAAATGAATATGACTTAAGATGTAATACAAGACTCGAAAGGTGGGACGACTAATACCATGAAATAAGTTAATCTAAGGTGGAAATGTGGGAAAACACCCGTATGCTATCATTCGATAAAGAGAACTTAAGTCATGCTTGAATTGATTGGTAAACCTTAGTCAAAAGGAACTAAGTAACAAACCTTAGTTAAAGAAAACTAAGTAACAGAAACTAAGTATCAAACCTTGGTTAAGAGAACCAAGTAATAAACCTTAGTTAAGAGAACTAAGTAAATAACGAGAACGAGAACTAACTAGTAAACCTTAGTTAAGAGAACTAAATTTGAAACCTGAGTTAAAAAAATGAACGATTAAGAGAACTAAGTAGTGAACCTTAGTTAAGAGGAAAAAGTAGTAAACCTTAGTTAAGAAAGCTAACGATTCAGGAAACTAAGTAGTAAACCTTAGTTAAGAGAACTAGGTAGTAAACCTTAATCAAGAAAGCCAAGTAGAACACGAGGAGGAGCGAACGTCCATCTGATCATGAAGAAGGCTCCAACGAACTGGGTTACGAAGCATGAGGCTTCGAGAGAACGTGAGGGTACTCTTGGTATCCCTCTGTGATGTTGCAGTTGATCCTCCTGGGCTCACAGAGGTTAAGGTCTGCGTTAGAAAAGCCAAGGGTAGGCCTTGGTTGCAATATAAGCAACCTAAAGACTAGGATGGACCAGCGTGAGGCGGCGATATCTGGTTTAGCCCTGTGATAGCACTTCGTTGTCTACCAACCATCTTGAGTCAATCTAGTACGTAAAGCGGAAAGGCGGAGAACTCCAACAGACAATATACTTGCTATCTAGTTATGGGTGAGGTTTGGCCAATAGGTTTGTGGGGCATAGGGCGCCTTCTAATAGTTCTCATTCTTGATTTTCTTGGGTGCCTTTCATTAGTTGAGGGAGGGGTCAAGTGGGACCATAGCCACACACAGATAAAAACAAACCTTAGCATCTGCATCAGTAGATAACTTAAAGCTCCCGACCAAGTTCCGTGTTTCTTTATTAGCCCAGCCACGGGACTCGGGCTGCACATACAGAGGACATGTGCAACTAGACACCGATAACTATTTACGACACGTACCTGGGGAAAGTTTAGGAACATATATCGCTCTGGGTAGTGTGGCCTAGACTAGGGGGCATCGTTCGATAGGTCGGATAATCCCTAGTTGGACCTAGGTCGCGTAAAACCTAAATCCAAGAAGTGTTCAATAGGTAGCATAAACCCCAGTGGTCCTGGGTAGCGTAAACCCGGTTGAATCTAGGTTGCGCTCGATAGTGAACCTTAGATTAGATCTAGATGATACACGGAATCTAACAAGATCGAGAGTGGCAGTCCAAACGATTTCGAGAATGGTGGCACTGCACTAAAGTAGTATAGATTTACATGTTGAAGCCCGTACGACATACTGCAATGGACTGTATATATACATTGAAAGGATTTGACGAGTTGGGGGTATCTACATATACATTGTATTAGGTTAACCTACTAGTGGGACATGAGTATAACTTAAAGAGCAAACATTGTTAACAACCTAAGAAAATGTAACTGAACGGTATATGTAGGATTATACAGAACTTTATTCTAAGTCCACTCACACAGAACTTATGTTCTGACGCCCTCCTCATTACATACTTCCGTGATAAGTTCATTACAGAGATGGTATAGCTTCGGATACTGGTTTAGCAGTATTGTTAATAAGGTAAAGCAATATTTGAATATTATACTTTATTTCCTTCCACTGTGAGATGCTTTACGAGTTCTGACCTGTTTCTTTATCTCTGTCTTTTTCTGCAGTATACCAGAGCACCCAACTCGGGTTTCGATAGATTGGATTTTTGAAAAAAATTCGGTCTGTCAGAATCCGGGTTGTCACAGTTTCAGACTTCCAAGCTTACAGATTACGTAATTTATAATTAAGTACAATATATTTTCCGCCTTTTTCTTAACTGGTTTCAGGTTTTCCCCTTAATTTACAATTAAGTGTCCCTTAACTCAATTCACCAGTTATCCCATTCTCTTACTAACTTATTATAACCTAAGTTATAATCCCCATTTGTCCCTAGTACAAGTTTACCTATTATACAACATTTTCATTAATGTTTAGGTAATTATCATTTCTTCAAGTTATGCTTACCCTAAAGGTGTCTTTAATTACATAACTTTAATATTTCTACCAGTTATGTATACCACTAGGTATCTTTAATTACTTAACATTATCGAGCTAAGTTTGCTGGCCTATATGTAAATATTACCCACCGCATCAGATTTGCTTAGCCCACCCACTGTCCAACCAATTTTAATAAACGCTAACTTTAGTTCATATTCATACAATCCCTATAGATTATATTAGGTTAAGTAGTCCAATTCATTACCATGTCCTTTTATGGTTTATAATGGGCTAGACCTCCCACATTAGGCCTACAACTTGTGGATGCTAGATATGCCTGTCGGGTCAGAGCGAACTTCTTCCACAAGTTGGGCCTAACCTCGTGTCATAGCCCATCTTTTATTTGCACACATAGACCTCTAACAGTAGGTTCAACATTAGTGGATGCTGGATATGTTGGTCGGGTCCGGGCAGACTTCCACCACAAATGCAACCTAACCTCGTGCCAAGGCGCGGTTCATTTTGAGGCATATTTATTTTTCTTAGAATTTTACTGCATTCATTTCTTACATATTATTCCTAACATTTGCCGCATGTTCTTTCCAACACATAATTTATTTTATCGTAAGGTAATATCAACCCAACATGTCTTAATCTTCCTAAGTTCTTTTTTTCTTTTTTCATCAACTAAATATGTCCAATTTTTCCAATTCAATTCTCACATATTTTCATTAATATCTTAAATTACGACCTCTAGTTATGCGGCAGTTACCCCAAAATCCCCAATCACAAATTTTGTCCCAAAATTAAAGTTTCCAACCACAATACATGTTATGTTCCCAAAATATCATTACAAATTATGCCTAAATTCCAATATACTTCGCCTGCCTTCATACATGTAATTAACTTCTTTTATAGCAAAGAGGTAGTTCTCAAATAATGCCTTATTTACCCGAAAATCTCATTTATTCCAGTTTCCGTATCCACAAAACGAATCTTTATAACAATATTCATGTATATCATAACATACTAACTGATTGAACATAATTTTTCATTTTAGCGCAATTATCCATCATATCAATTAACTTTTCCAATACATTCATAATGAATATTCATGGGGAATGATCAAACAATAAACATACTATTATTCATAAGGGATAATTTAAACCCACTCACCCAAAGCTTTCCAAAATCATGAATCTGATCAGATCTATTGCTGCATGGTTTCCCTGACTGAATTTAAGACCTAAAGAACCAAGCTTCTATAAATTAAACCGAAAAAGAAAGTGAAAGGAGGAAGAAAAGGGAAGAAGAACTCAAAAATAGGTCAGATTCAATAATCAACTCTCGTGCAACGTAGATCTAGGCATCTATATTGCAGATCTAAATTCTTTTCTCTCATTTTGAAGCGGAAGAATCCTAGATCTAACTTTTATTTTAAGAAAAGGTTTGGAGAGAAAGAGAAAAGAGCAGATCTTTGATTAGATCTAGGAAATAGGAGAGTGCTTGCTTGAGGAAGGAGCAGAGTTTCAGTGTCTCCTTTAAAATTGTGAAAGTGGAAGAAAACCTAACCTTCTATTTATAGGTGTGTCAGAGGAACTAGGCTCTTTGGATTTAGTCTAAAACTTATCTGAACCAACCACCTCACTTAGAAAAAAATAACACTCTATAATAGCCCAGGGTACGCTACACCTACCAGCCATGCGCACGCACAGGTGTGTCGACACCTTTTTTTTTATTGTTTGAAATTTATTGCACATAAATCAAAACGTTCCTTTTCTTTTCTACTTTGTTAGCTTCTTTGTTCGCACGCAAGACTTGTTCTAAATTTTATTTATTTGTAACCAACCCTTGTGCGTAAATTAAGCATTTATATGCGAACAAATATATATATATTTATATATATATTATTCTTCCTCCAATCAATTTAATGATCTACTTCTCTTTTTAACCACTTAATGCTCTTATTAAAAAGAAACCACTTTAACTCTTTTCACACTCCATTAATGCATTCTTCCTTACATTTATATCCATGTGTCATTATATTATTTATACAATTTGAATTGTATGCTCATTAATTCATTTAATGCCTCTTTTTTCTTAATTTTCTAATTAGTACACTATATTATACCATTTTTAATGCATTACATAGTAACCTCTTTCCTTTATGCATTTATTTATTTGCTTGCATCTTATTTAACTTTTCCCTTTTTATCTTGCATTAATATTCTTATTTGTCATATACATCTTCTCTACTACAATTAGTTGCATTAGCATATTAATTTTTCTCTCTTGCATGCATTTATTGTTTTTATTGCACAATATTCCTCATTTTAAACATTACTCCATGCATTTACACATCAATTCTTTCTTTACCGCTTGCATATTAAATTATGCACTCTTTTCTCTTTTATTTTTATTTTTTTTCATGCAAATGTATGTTTTAATTATTATATGCATAAACAATACAACCTTCCATTTATTAATTTCTTCTTAATTATGCATATATTCATATGCAGGTAATTAATTGCACGCGTATTATTAATTTCAACATTAATATATATGCACTTTTACTTACACATTAATTAGAAATATTGCGGAGTGTTACATTCTCCCACCCTTAAGGAATTTCGTCTCCGAAATTCGATGAGAGAAAAATAGATAATATCTCGCATAATATTCATCTATCGTGTGTGCATCCAATTTTTGCGAGCATTGTGCGCATGTACAAAGTGAAATACAACGTAGTAATGCTTGTGTGCCTAGTTTGGTACCACCTATATCTATGCAAACTTTTTCAAAACATGATGCTCACATCCTAAATAAACTTACAAATATATATGAATATAATATTTTTGAAAAATTAAAACATTTTTCACTCAAAGTTTCCCACAGTCTTACAGAGTAAGAGCATAGTTCGTCCAATTGTTGCATCCATAATCCTACCAACCAACTTTATTTTTCAAATTTCAGAAAAATCTAATTTTCTAAATTGGATTTCTTATGTTACAAAAAGGTGGAAACGGAAAACTTCGCATCCTCCATTTTTCTTTTCAAACTTTTTTCTAACCGTACTTGATTTTTATGTAACTATTTATAAAGATTTCCTATTTTTCTATCCAAGAACAGTCGACATAAGAAAATTTTCTTGTTTTTGCTGATTTTCTCTTCATCTTATCTTGGAAATTTTTCATTCATATTCATCTTTTCTCAACCAGTTTTATGACTTGATCTTACCTATAAGGTCGGTTTAGTCTCTTACTACAAGGTGACAACATCCACTCTATTCTATTTTTCCATAACTTATTTTGTCCACCCACAAAATTATCTTAAACTATTTTATCAAAAAGGGTTGTCATAAGAATAGAGATTTAAAATCTTTCATTATTAAAGATTCTTGTATGGAATATAACAAGAAAACTAGCGAGCTATACATGATGTATAGTATGCACCTTTTATTGAGAGAATTTTATCCTAGTCAATTTTTTTTGCAAGAAATCACTATTTGCTAAATATACCCCATTTTTCTTTAAAATCCAATGCGTATACTTTACATATTTAAAACTATAACTTTTAAGATTAAAACTTGAAAATGCCATATACCATTTTCCCAAAAGTTTTATAATCTCAAGTTCTTAAAAGTTAATAATGGTGTTAGACTCAAAGCGGGCTTCCAATTTTCTTCTAATCTTTCCTAGACACTCCCCAATATCAATTCTCTCAATTATATATATTCCTAATCCATTTTTCTCTTTTCAACCTTTTCCAATTTATAAGGTTTTCAAGCCCACTAACCCAAAATACTAATCATATGAGATTCACTTTCCTTCCATCCAAAGTATATAGTACACTCTCTACCCAATTTACCTAAGGGTCGCAAATTTCCATATTCATTCCTTTAGTGTATAAAACAACATCCCATTTCTTACCACATTATACTCTTTCTATTTGGTGGGTTCCTCTATGGAACTACGTATATGTATAATATATTTATATTTTTAAAAATATAAATACGTTCACTCACTATTTATATAGGAATCCTAAACCCACGCTCTGATACCAGATGTGACAACCCAAATTTCGACAGACCGATTTTTTTTCAAAAACCCAATCCATCGAAACACTTGTTGGTTTGCTCTGGTATCTTGCAGAAAAGACAGAGACATAAAACCTGTTAGAGTTTAGAAAACATCTACAAACGGAAGGAACAAAATATAATGTAATCAAAACACAGCTTTACTTTAATATCAATACTGCTAAACCCGTATCCAAAGCTATACAATCTCTATCATGAACCTAACCTGTGAATGTTATGAGGAGGGGGATCAGTACATAAGTTCTGGTGTCTGGACATAAATTACACTTTTGGATAATCCTACATATACCATACGATCACATTCTCTTATTTATTAGGTTATCTATGTTTTTAGCACTCAAGGCCTACACACACACGTCTCACCCATCTACTCCCCAGTAGATTAACCTAATATAGTGTGTATGTAGCTACCCCAACTAAAGTACACCACACGGTACCCTACTCGCAAAGTCTCCACTGTATATACACAGTCCCTCATCCTATGCCGTAATGACGTATGGATAACAAGATTACGTTCCACATATATCTATCATTACTACGTAAACGTATTCACTGCCACCTTTGTTCGAATAAGACTCTATAACGGAGTATTGCCCTCTAGTCTACGATACACCACCCAGAGCCGATATGCATGTATTTAGACTGTCCACCATATGTATCTTCATTTGTTGCTCGATGCCTCAATCGCACGTCCCCTAATGTGCACAAAGTTCCATGGCAGGGCGATACAAGAAACACAGAACTCGGTCAGGAGGTTTTCCATTTCTGTATAGGCCCGTCTTTAAAGATCCTCTATAGATATACCTAGTGTCTGTTTTCATGGTGGCTATGGCCCTACCTCGGCCCCTCCCTCAACTAGAAATAACTACCAGAGCGAAGCAACTGCCGCTACACAAAACATATAAACATCCATGTGGCGTCACCCCTAAAACTCTTAACCCAATAGTGAAGAGTGAAAAGGTGTCTTGGGTTTTGCTCGAGTCTTTCTGCATCCTACTGGCCACCAATGACGGGTGTCTGCGGTCTACTATCCTTGTTGGTCCTGACCCTCTGCCTTGTCGTGAGGCAACCGCTGAACCACCCTTTTGTCACCTCATCACAACATTCTTGCTGCATAGCTACATCTGCAGTCAAGGCCAATACACCTAGTAGTTACGCGCAGACCCAACCTCTGCGGACACAGCCTAAGAAATTTGCTGCCTCACAGAGGACTGCTAGGAGCACCTTACGTACCTCAAGAAGCTGCCTGCGTCCCCTTTCAGTTCGTCAGAGCCGTCAGAACAATCTGATGAATGTGCACTCTTCTTCGTGCCTTATAACACCACGATGATCTACCCCGTTGGGTTATTCACCCTCAATCATGCGGACTAGTTCAAGCGTCTCACTTCATTATGTTATTAGACCCTATGTCTAAACATTCTTTTACGCGCTTGTTGTTGAATCTAGATTAACCCTAGAGGGGTGGTGAATAGGGTTTATCGAAGTTTTTTAACTGAATTAAAATTCTAATGAGATATATAATAATAAATAGATCACAGAATATAGCAGAAACATAGATTCAGAAAATAAATCACGCACAGATATACCCAGCTTCGGCTAACCCTGCCTACTGCTGCATTTCTAAGGTTTCTACTTGGTGATAGAACGGTTCCCGCATACAAGACCATGTACACTCGCAAACCCTGCTCCTATTCTAACCTTATGCTCAAAACCGTAGACTGACCGATGTCCCCACAATCAGATTTCTCCTAGTTACAACCTCGTAACCAGTAACTCAGATTTTACAGACTCTGAAACTGACAGTCAACACTCTGACTGATATCCTAGACTTTACAGATCTAGACACTGTTTCGGATCAGTTACAAAAGAAATTTAAAACAAAACAATAAAATAAAAAACAAATTAAACTTGAAAACCCCTAGGATTTATAGAAAAGGGTCATCCCCTTTAACACAATCGATCGGCCCATTTGCAAAGTGTTGCACCCGTGTTCATTTGGTTAGCCCGATCCCTCCTTTCACTCTTTTGCTCTGGAAAATAAAAATGGCGATAGGGCGATTTGAAAACTAGGGTTTTCTGATTCCCTCTGGATCGAAATCGATTGCTTGATGGATTGATTGTCGTGGTTCTCTAATTCCTTCAACTGGATGATGTCGATCGATTCCTTGCTTCACTGATTAGGGATTGCGATCGAATTCTGCTGAAACTTGTGAGTTGCTCCTGAATTTATTTAATTCTTGCTTTGAAAATGGTTGAATTGATTTTTGTGGGTTTCGATCTATATGCCTATGATGTAAATGCGTGTATAAATAGGGTAAATGAAAAACCCTAGTCTCTGATTTCATCGTATGATCTTGATATGATTGCGTGCTTCCTTTTGATTTTCTCGACTTTGATTGAGTTGGTATCGGCCTTGATTGTTTTGGCACATGTGTGAAATCGAACTGATGAACCTGGATATATTTTATAAACAATTCTGAACTTTGGCAAAACATAATTTCAATTTCCATAATTGCTTTCCATCTTTTGCTGTAAACACCAATCTGTTTCTTCTTGCCCAAAATTTGCTTGCCAAATATAAAACAAACTTATTTTTCCCTTTGTTGTTTTGCATGACTTAAAAACCCTTGCCAAAAACGAATTATCAGACATTTGAAAATGGTAAAACTCTTGCCAAAAAAAAATGCATTGTGATTTCTTGAATCAGTTTAAAACTTGCGAAATAAAGTCAGACCAATACTGCAAGTTCTCATGCAGATTTTATTTCTTGCCAAAGAAAATTCTTTATTGAATCAGCACAAAACTTTCTGACTTGAATATGAAACATTTGATTGATGTTTTATGGAAAACATATGAGTAATTGTTGCCCATAATCAATTTTACAATTCTGCAAACTTACTCCTTGCCATAAAAACAAACCTGAGATTTTTGCCTAAAAATAATACTGATCATTGTTGTGTATACTTGAAATAAGGCATTGCATTTACACTTGTTCATGCATATTCTAGTTTACCAGAATTTGAGCGGACACAATCTTTGGCCTAATTTGTACTCTGCCTTGTTAGTAGCCATGTCATCTTCTCTATGCTCATTAGATTGTGCACCCATCTTTGCTTTGATCTGGCTGTTTGTACATGTATGTTTCCGTGTTTTGAATATGCCTGCACTTGAAACTTCTCGTGTGTGCTTGCCACATGTACTTCCTTGAATGTGAGAACATACTTGCTCTAACAATATGTACAAGTTTGAGCTGCCTTCATGTATATTGATAGCTTACGTATAAACAAAATTACACATGATGCTTGACTATATAAAAAAAACTGAATTAGACCATGTGAGTTGCTTCACTATTTCATGTTGTTTTCTTGAAATGTTTCTCTGAATTTTGTTGCTCTACTGTTGAGTACACTTGTCCATTGAAGCTGCTTGTATATGAACATGTGTTCTTTGAACTTGTCGGGGCACTTCATATCATGTATAAACTGCTTATACTCTCAATTGCATTTTCTTGTTTTGACATGTTTTGAAGCATGTTGACCATTGCTGTTTCTTGAAAACACTTAGTCATTTTGTTGCATCTGGACTTTGCACTGACTCGACCAAGTGTTGATATCAAACCTGGACTTGTATGTCAACCTATTTTGATATTCCTCTTTGCTGCTGCCATGCTTTATTCTTCACACTGCCTGCATGTGTACTTACTTGCTCAACCCTTCTATGCTGTGTTGACATGCTTGCTTGACTCATGAGTTTGTTGTTGACTTTTCATTTAATGTCAACTGAGTATACACTGAGTTGAGTTGGTCATTACGGCTGCTCCTCAGTTGCTCGCTACATTCTGATTGGCGAGGCAGTGCACACGTGTATACACGTGTGTATATGCAGCCAACAGACGAATTTTCCTGTCCCTGTACTATATACTGTCTAGACACAGTTGGATTAACAAATCAGATCAAGTCAGAAAAATGATGAGAAACACACCAGAAAACTGAGGCAAATAAAATTTTAAAAATAAAATTTATATTCACATGTATTCGATGTTATTTCTATTGCAGTGTACTTTGTGTGTGTGTTTATTTGTATGACAGGTACGAAGACTGGACTGACTGTGAAAACTGAGCTATCTTGTAAGCTGTGAAGATAGAAGATAAGAAGACAGAAGGCAGAAAACAAGAACAGTGTTTGTAACAGTGAAAGTGTCTGTATATTGAGTTTGTGAATGTATAAGTGAAAAAGTACTGAGTGCTGAGTGATATAGTGAGGAGCTAATGCATATGAAAAAGTGATTGTACTGATTATTTGTAATAAACAAAATCTATTTGAAATAAAATAGTATTTCATAGTTGTCAAACAGACTTGTCTATTCTACTCTGTTTATTTATAAGTACAAATATGTGAAGTGATTAAATAGTGGAGTTAAAATAGATGTACTGTTTGAATGTTAGAAATAGAATATTTATTTTTTAAATAAAATACAGTAAATATTTGAATTTCTGTACAGATATATTTTATTTAAATATAAATATTACATTCCTGTCTGTGATGTAAATATAGAACATTACAGTAACAAACACATTTATAAAATATATTTTCTTGTTATCATCAAACAAAAATCATATAATTGTGTATGTAACACCATTATATACAACACTTGTCTCACCTCATCAGGTTTCCAGTTAACTTGGTTATTCCAATTCATATTGAATTCTTATTCAAATTACCAAGTCTATCTTGCTTATTAATTTCAGTCATACAACTTAATCCATTCAATTTATTAATAAGCCCACAACATGTTATTCTACAGATTGTGGCTCAAGGTCTGTAATCCACAATCACTTTTATATTTTCTTGTTGGTTTCATCATTACAATAACATGTTTTACCTAATAAGTAATTAAGTATGTCCAATTCGCATGTTTTCTAACTAACATGTCACTTACCATTTATGATTAAGTATAACTTATTTTATTTCATAAGTTTTCCTCATTCTTTCTCATTTAAACATAATTCCATTTTACGTTGTCAACACAACTTATACTTGTTTACTTATTAACTTAGTTCAATTAAGTAAGGCTCATTAATAAGTTTCTCTACCCGTTTATTATAACCTATGTTATAACTTCCCCTTGTCCCAAGGACAAACCTAAACATTCTTATCAACGGGTTTTAGACTTCCAAACTTACAGATTATTTACTTTATAATTAAGTACAATATATTTTCCCCTTTTTTATTAACTATTTCCAGCTTTTCCCCTTAATTTATAATTAAGTGTCCCTTAACTTAGTTCACCAGTTATCCCCTTCTCTTACTAACTTATTATAACCTAAGTTATAATCCCCACTTGTCCCTAGGACAAGTTTACCTATTATACAACATTTTCATTAACATTACTTATTTATAATAGGTGATTATCATTTCTTTAAGTTATGCTTACCCTAAAGGTGACTTTAATTACATAACTTTATTATTTCTACCGGTAATGTATACAACTAGGTATCTTTAATTACATAACCTTATTGGGCTAAGTTTGCTGGCCTATATGTAAATTTTACACACCCCATCAGATTTGCTTAGCCCACCCATTGTCCAACCAATTTTACTTAATCCTAACTTTAGTTCATATTCATACAAACCCTATGTAATAGATTAGGTTAAGCAGTCCAATTCATTTCCATGTCCATTTATGGTTTATAATGGGCAAGACCTCCCACATTAGGCCTTCAACTTGTGGATGCTGGATATGCTGGTCGGGTCCGGGCAGACTTCTTCCATGAGTTGTGCCGAATCTCATGTAATAGCCCGTCTCGTATTTGCGCTCTTAGACCTCTCACATTAGGTTCAACATTAGTGGCCGCTTGATATGCCGGTCCGGTCCGGGAAGACATCCACCACTCATGCAACTATAACAACCTGAATTTTAATAACGTGTTACAACCATAAATCAAGGAAGATTTAATTTTTACAATAAGAATCAAGGGAAACGGGTTACGCCATTGCGTTCATCTCGAAATTTTACATGAAATAGAGTCTGATTTTTCGAAAATCGGAGTCCGGATGAAGAAGCTATGTCCTGTAGAAGATTCAGCAGATTTTAGGCAGCACAGGACCACGCAGGTCGACCTGGGGGCCAGGTCGACCATGTGGTCGACCATAGGGTCGACTTACACCCCAGGTCGACCATGTGGTCGACCTCCCCCCTTACAGGTCGACCTGGTCGGCCTGTTTTGAACCAGAACCCATTTTTGAAGCCTGAGACGTGTTTTCAAGGTCCGAATTGATTCTAGGGTTAATCTAAGGGCCTAAACTAGTTGCTACCCCAATAAATACATCCTAAGACCTAGCCTAATTCATATCTCTTCTTGTTTTCTTCTTGGATCTTGACTATTGGGAATATTGCCTATGACGTTGAAACTATTGTTAATGGCCTAAGACTAAGACGATGAACATAAGATTATGCCTATGCCTATGACTATGAACACAAGACTACGCCTATGACTGTGAACATAAGACTTTGCCTATGACTGTGAATATAATACTATGCCTATGCCTAAGACTGCGAACATAAGACTATGCCTATGACGGTGAACATAAGACTATTGCCTATGAATATGACAAGGACAATTATGACTAATCACCTATGATTCATGACCATGAGGTTATTGCCTATAATTATGACTATGAAATTGGATCTAAGCTTGATTTTCTATTCAGACCTATTTTATTTATTTGTCTTGATTTTGGGGATTTTTCTATTTAAGTTAGATCTATCCGTGTTCTTGAATCTAGATTGTTATTCAAACCTTTTCATGTTCATAATGTTATGCCTGCGATGTTTTAATCAATTTATTCAGTTAGGTCATGCCTTGGAAATAAATTGATAATAGAGCAATGTTTATTATGTTGATCTATGCCTATGGTTCTATTCTATCATCATGTTGAATTGGGAATTAATGAATAAGTCTATTCATATGTATATGAACTTGGAGTATAACCCGTTATGACAAGTTGTGTAGTTTATCATGTTATGCAAGTTTTAGGTTGTGAAATCATATCACATATGTGACCAAATGTTAGATCTACATGTTTATGTATGTATGTTAAACCTATGTCATATTTCAAGTTCACACTTATTCATATGTTCATGATTGATTTGCATGTTCATATATATGTAAGTTGATTTAGTCTATGTTGCAAATTCACATATATGTATGTTGGTTCAGTCTACGCTGCAAGATCACTCCTATGATATTCATGTTGATTATTTTGCAAGTTCACACCTACGATGTTCATATTGACTATGCCGATGATGCCAAGCTTACGCCTATGTCATGCTTATATTAACGAATTGGTTTATGCCAATTTTGTGTACGTTAAATTAGGCTACGTTTTTAGCCTAATATTATATGTCAAAAACCATGCGGACGGAAAATTAGGCTAAGATTGTTAGCTTAATATTTAGACGGGGTAACGTTGGGAAAAATTGGTAAATATAGGAAACTTGACATGAAACTTGCCTTGAAAACTTGACACGAACTTGACACGAATCTTGAACATGGACATGACACTAGAAGGAACATGAAAATGGCCAACTCGAGGTGGGGTTGAGTTTGTAGTGTAATTCTTCCCGGAACCGCCCGACAAATCCAGATACTGCAAACAACAGGATCCAATGTGGGTAGTTGGTCATATCGCGCTTGAAACCCAAGGTCAGACTGAGTTGTGGTTTAATTCTACCCGGAACCGCCCGGCACATCCAGTGAGCACAACAACAGGTCTGATGTGAGAGGTTGGGATGCATTAATAAATTAATGTCACATGATAGGGTTAAGTTATGAACATGAAAGACAATACTTAATGAACTTGACACATGAACTTGAACGGTGACACTTAGTCAAATTTGACATGACACGTAGGCGGGTTAAGTCATGAACTTGAATGACAATACTTAACCAACTTGAAATGCTAGGCTGATAGGGGATAAGTCACGAATTTAAATGACAACACGTAACATATTGGACGGAAACCCTAGTTATGTGTTCCATTTCAGCAGTAACCCACTAGATGTATCATGGCACCCTGGAACTAGGCACGGTGGGGCACGATTACTGGGCTGATTGTAAGCGACCAAAACGACGGCTGTGTTGGTGCGCCGGTGTAGGTTCAGGCGGGCTATGGTCATGCACGTGGTCCGAAGTTGAAAAAGCAGGCATTGGGCATCGGTAGGTTTATCTGTGCATTCTTGATTCGTGTCTGTGGTTGGCACCCTAGGGCTTGATACACCCTATGGTGGACCTAGCACAGGTGAATACATTCGTGATAGGGTCATATGACACAGACACATGGCGAGCTAGAACTTGTAGGGAGACGATCAACTAGTGGATCATTTCGTTGGACATAGAAATGGGTCATTTCATGATACTGGGCCAAGAAATCATTTCATGATTAATATAAGACATGGGTTTGGGATCCTAGTACATTTGATGTAGTAAACCTTGAATATGTGATGATATACTTGAGTTATACTTGATTTATCATGTTATCTTAGTCTATCTTGCCAATCTTGACAGCATCCTTATGGTTACTTTCAGTTTATACATGTCATGTTACCTTTATCCGTTTTTATGTTGAAAGTCACTTGGACTTACTAGTCTTTATGACTGACCCGTTTTCTTTCGCCTCTTTTTCTTTCGTTCACCCCCCCAAGGTTCTCAGGGAGGAAACTCTAGCACTTAGCTTGGATTTCGCTTACTTTCGGTTAAGCTCATGTACGTTTTCATTGAGCTATGCTATGCCTGCGTTTCTGCTATCTTTGGGGAATTAAGCTACTTTTGATGTTTTAAGTTTATGCTTCTTTATTTATGCAAGACAGAATTTGTTGTAATGGAAAATAATGATCTTTGCTATTTGATGTAAAAGGTTTTGACTCTTTTTGAAAGTAATGAAATTTATCTTTAGATTCTTCCGCTGTTTTATCTGTGTTCTGTCTTGTGATATTTCTGTGTTTGTTTACCTTGATAACGCTCCCCCAAAACTAGTGCATTCCCTTTTTGAGTGACCCTAGCGGAGGTGGGGTGTTACATTTCGTATCAGAGCAGAAGGTTACCAAACTGGGAAAAAGTTTTTTTTAAAAAAAACTTCTGAAATTATTTTCAAAACCGTTTAGAAAGAAGCATTTTTCAAGAAAAGACTTGTTTTATTTAAAGTCTATTCCCCAAAAGCAATCAACACTATCCCGTGTTTCCTTATTTGAATCTCTTTTCCTTTCTTTTTCTCCATCCGTAGTCATAGTAGTTTTTACCTGCGGCTAATCTTCTTTCTAGCCTCGTAGAGGGTTTTTCGTACGATGGAGATAGTTTTTGTGAGTCTTGTTAATATGTTACATAGGAAAGGTATGAGTGATAAGAAAGAAGTTAAGGCGGATGAGTCTCAGAACGAGAAGGAAGAGTTCCAGAAGGTAGACTCCGAGAAAGGAGGCAAGAACAACAACAACTATAAGGATAACAAGACACGTAAGAAAAGAAAATGCCACTTCTACGGTATTGAGGGGCATATAGCCCAGGATTGTAGAAAGAAGAAGATGAAGATGGGTGCATGCTGTCAGTGTGGTGAAACTGGACATATCAGCAAGAACTGCCCTAAGAAGCAAGGGCAAGACCCACAAGAAGGACCTTCTGGGGGTACATCTTTAACTTCTTCTCCTAGATGCTTTTTTTTATCTTGCTTATCTCCTCAATCCTATCTTGAGAACCTTAGGTAGAACCCTTTTGGATGTAAACATGTGATTGGAACATGTTATGGTTGATGTTTGCAAATGGTTGCAAGTGGTTGCAAGTGTTGCTCGTGGTTGCATAACACACATTAGGCACTAGATCGGCTCAGACACATTTTCATATTGCATATGCATGAGTGTTTATACTTGTTTATGGATGAAATTTAATGTGTCATCACATGGATGTTGCATATAGAAGGATGTTTATGCACACATATAGTGTTTATGTGACTAGGACTATTTGCATACATGTTGGACTCATGACACTAGACATATTTTGCATTAGGAAGATCAATCAGGCCGGATCATTTGCATTAGATAAGGAACATATACACACACTTTTTGCATATGTTCATATAGCATTAGAAATCTTTTATGGAAAATGGTTGCTTGTGGATGATGGTTGAGTAGATGGTTGATTGGATGATAGAATGCATTCTTCTTAACTTGAAGATTTCGGGGATGAAATCTTTTATGGAGGGAAGAATGTAACAACCCGAATTTTAATAACGTGTTAAAACCATAAATCAAGGCAGAATTAATTTTTAAGATATGAATCAAGGCAAATGGGTTACGCCGTTTTGTTCTTCTCAAAATTTTACATGAAATAGAGTCCGAATTTTTGAAAATCGGAGTCTGGATGAAGAAGTTATAGCCTGTAGAAGATTCAGCATATTTTAGGCAGCACAGGACCAGGCAGGTCGACCTGGGGGTCGACCTGGGTGCCAGGTCGACCATTTGGTCGACCTTAGTGTCGACCTACCCCCCAGGTCGACCATGTGGTCGACCTCCCCCCCCCCCCCTTACAGGTCGACTTGGTCGGCCTGTTTTGACACAAAACCCATTTTTGAAGCCTGAGACATGTTTTGATGGTCTGAATTGATTCTTTGGTTATTCTAAGGGCCAAAACTAGTTGCTACCCCTATAAATTCATCATAAGAACTAGCCTAATTCATACAAATCATTCTTACACTGCTATGCTGCTAATTCACCACTTGAACCATGGCCGCCGCCTCCAAATTAAAGCTTAAGCATTCAAACTCGATTCAAATCAAAGATCAACGCTTCAATAACAATTCAAGAGAATAGATCAACGACACCGCAACGTTCTACGACAAATTTCTAGACATGAATTATGCATCTAAATTTCTTAGACCACAATCTGTAAGTTCCAGTTACTTTTAGACAAAAACTATAAATCTAATATGGGCATGTTATAAATTAGAATTGATTTATGTATGATTCATATCTATTCTTGTTTTCTTCTTGGATCTTGACTATTGGGAATATTGCCTACGACGTTGAAACTATTGTTAATGGCCTAAGACTAAGACGGTGAACATAAGATTATGCCTATGCCTATGACTATGAACATAAGACTACGCCTATGAATGTGAACATAAGACTATGCCTATGCCTAAGACAGTGAACATAAGACTATGCCTATGCCTATGATGGTAAACATAAGACTATTGCCTATGACTATGACAAGGACAATTATGACTAATCACCTATGATTCATGACCATGAGGTTATTGCCTAGAATTATGACTATGAAATTGGATCTAAGCTTGATTTTCTATTCAGACCTATTTTCTTTATTTGTCTTGATTTTGGGGATTTCTCTATTTAAGTTAGATCTATCCGTATTCTTGAATCTAGACTGTTATTCAAACCTTTTCATGTTCATAATGTTATGCTTGCGATATTTTAATCAATTTATTCAGTTAGGTCATGCCATGGAAATAAATTGATAATAGAGCAATGTTTATTATGTTGATCTATGCCTGTGGTTCTATTCTATCATCATGTTGAATTGGGAATTAATGAATAAGTCTATTCATATGTATATGAACTTGGAGTATAACCCGTTATGACAAGTTGTGTAGTTTATCATGTTATGCAAGTTTTAGGTTGTGAAATCATATCACATATGTGACCAAATGTTAGATCTACATGTTTATGTATATATGTTAAGCCTATGTCATATTTCAAGTTCAAACTTATTCATATGTTCGTGACTAATTTGTAATTTCACATATATGTAAGTTGATTTAGTCTATGTTGCAAATTCACATATATGTATGTTGGTTCAGTCTACGCTGCTAGATCATACCTATGATATTCATGTTGATTATTTTGCAAGTTCACACCTATGATGTTCATATTGACTATGCCGATGATGCCAAGTTCACGCTTATGTCTTGCTTATGTTAATGAATTACTTTATGTCAATTTTGTGTATGTTAAATTAGGCTAAGTTTTCAGCCTAATATTATATGTCAAAAACCATGCTTACGGAAAATTAGGATAAGATTGTTAGCCTAATATTTAGACGGGTTAACGTTGGGAAAAATTGGTAATTATAGGAAACTTGACATCAAACTTCCCTTGAAAACTTGACACGAACTTGACCTGAATCTTGAACATGGACATGACACTAGAAGGAACATGAAAATGGCCAACTCGAGGTTGGGTTGAGTTTGCAGTGTAATTCTTCCCGGAACCGCCCGACAAATCCAGATACTGCAAACAACAGGATCCAATGTGGGTAGTTGGTCATATCGCGCTTGAAACCCAAGGTCAGACTGAGTTGTGGTTTAATTCTACCCGGAACCGCCCGGCACATCCAGTGAGCACAACAACAGGTCTGATGTGAGAGGTTGGGATGCATTAATAAATTAATGTCACATGATAGGGTTAAGTTATGAACATGAAAGACAATACTTAATGAACTTGACACATGAACTTGAACGGTGACACTTAGTCAAATTTGACATGACACGTAGGCGGGTTAAGTCATGAACTTGAATGACAATACTTAACCAACTTGAAATGCTAGGCTGATAGGGGATAAGTCACGAATTTAAATGACAACACGTAACATATTGGACGGAAACCCTAGTTATGTGTTCCATTTCAGCAGTAACCCACTAGATGTATCATGGCACCCTGGAACTAGGCACGGTGGGGCACGATTACTGGGCTGATTGTAAGCGACCAAAACGACGGCTGTGTTGGTGCGCCGGTGTAGGTTCAGGCGGGCTATGGTCATGCACGTGGTCCGAAGTTGAAAAAGCAGGCATTGGGCATCGGTAGGTTTATCTGTGCATTCTTGATTCGTGTCTGTGGTTGGCACCCTAGGGCTTGATACACCCTATGGTGGACCTAGCACAGGTGAATACATTCGTGATAGGGTCATATGACACAGACACATGGCGAGCTAGAACTTGTAGGGAGACGATCAACTAGTGGATCATTTCGTTGGACATAGAAATGGGTCATTTCATGATACTGGGCCAAGAAATCATTTCATGATTAATATAAGACATGGGTTTGGGATCCTAGTACATTTGATGTAGTAAACCTTGAATATGTGATGATATACTTGAGTTATACTTGATTTATCATGTTATCTTAGTCTATCTTGCCAATCTTGACAGCATCCTTATGGTTACTTTCAGTTTATACATGTCATGTTACCTTTATCCGTTTTTATGTTGAAAGTCACTTGGACTTACTAGTCTTTATGACTGACCCGTTTTCTTTCGCCTCTTTTTCTTTCGTTCACCCCCCCCCCCCAAGGTTCTCAGGGAGGAAACTCTAGCACTTAGCTTGGATTTCGCTTACTTTCGGTTAAGCTCATGTATGTTTTCATTGAGCTATGCTATGCCTGCGTTTCTGCTATCTTTGGGGAATTAAGCTACTTTTGATGTTTTAAGTTTATGCTTCTTTATTTATGCAAGACAGAATTTGTTGTAATGGAAAATAATGATCTTTGCTATTTGATGTAAAAGGTTTTGACTCTTTTTGAAAGTAATGAAATTTATCTTTAGATTCTTCCGCTGTTTTATCTGTGTTCTGTCTTGTGATATTTCTGTGTTTGTTTACCTTGATAACGCTCCCCCAAAACTAGTGCATTCCCTTTTTGAGTGACCCTAGCGGAGGTGGGGTGTTACATTTCGTATCAGAGCAGAAGGTTACCAAACTGGGAAAAAGTTTTTTTTAAAAAAAACTTCTGAAATTATTTTCAAAACCGTTTAGAAAGAAGCATTTTTCAAGAAAAGACTTGTTTTATTTAAAGTCTATTCCCCAAAAGCAATCAACACTATCCCGTGTTTCCTTATTTGAATCTCTTTTCCTTTCTTTTTCTCCATCCGTAGTCATAGTAGTTTTTACCTGCGGCTAATCTTCTTTCTAGCCTCGTAGAGGGTTTTTCGTACGATGGAGATAGTTTTTGTGAGTCTTGTTAATATGTTACATAGGAAAGGTATGAGTGATAAGAAAGAAGTTAAGGCGGATGAGTCTCAGAACGAGAAGGAAGAGTTCCAGAAGGTAGACTCCGAGAAAGGAGGCAAGAACAACAACAACTATAAGGATAACAAGACACGTAAGAAAAGAAAATGCCACTTCTACGGTATTGAGGGGCATATAGCCCAGGATTGTAGAAAGAAGAAGATGAAGATGGGTGCATGCTGTCAGTGTGGTGAAACTGGACATATCAGCAAGAACTGCCCTAAGAAGCAAGGGCAAGACCCACAAGAAGGACCTTCTGGGGGTACATCTTTAACTTCTTCTCCTAGATGCTTTTTTTTATCTTGCTTATCTCCTCAATCCTATCTTGAGAACCTTAGGTAGAACCCTTTTGGATGTAAACATGTGATTGGAACATGTTATGGTTGATGTTTGCAAATGGTTGCAAGTGGTTGCAAGTGTTGCTCGTGGTTGCATAACACACATTAGGCACTAGATCGGCTCAGACACATTTTCATATTGCATATGCATGAGTGTTTATACTTGTTTATGGATGAAATTTAATGTGTCATCACATGGATGTTGCATATAGAAGGATGTTTATGCACACATATAGTGTTTATGTGACTAGGACTATTTGCATACATGTTGGACTCATGACACTAGACATATTTTGCATTAGGAAGATCAATCAGGCCGGATCATTTGTATTAGATAAGGAACATATACACACACTTTTTGCATATGTTCATATAGCATTAGAAATCTTTTATGGAAAATGGTTGCTTGTGGATGATGGTTGAGTAGATGGTTGATTGGATGATAGAATGCATTCTTCTTAACTTGAAGATTTCGGGGATGAAATCTTTTATGGAGGGAAGAATGTAACAACCCGAATTTTAATAACGTGTTAAAACCATAAATCAAGGCAGAATTAATTTTTAAGATATGAATCAAGGCAAATGGGTTACGCCGTTTTGTTCTTCTCAAAATTTTACATGAAATAGAGTCCGAATTTTTGAAAATCGGAGTCTGGATGAAGAAGTTATAGCCTGTAGAAGATTCAGCATATTTTAGGCAGCACAGGACCAGGCAGGTCGACCTGGGGGTCGACCTGGGTGCCAGGTCGACCATGTGGTCGACCATAGTGTCGACCTACCCCCCAGGTCGACCATGTGGTCGACCTCCCCCCCCCTTACAGGTCGACTTGGTCGGCCTGTTTTGACACAAAACCCATTTTTGAAGCCTGAGACATGTTTTGATGGTCTGAATTGATTCTTTGGTTATTCTAAGGGCCAAAACTAGTTGCTACCCCTATAAATACACCATAAGAACTAGCCTAATTCATACAAATCATTCTTACACTGCTATGCTGCTAATTCACCACTTGAACCATGGCCGCCGCCTCCAAATTAAAGCTTAAGCATTCAAACTCGATTCAAATCAAAGATCAACGCTTCAATAACAATTCAAGAGAATAGATCAACGACACCGCAACGTTCTACGACAAATTTCTAGACATGAATTATGCATCTAAATTTCTTAGACCACAATCTGTAAGTTCCAGTTACTTTTAGATAAAAACTATAAATCTAATATGGGCATGTTATAAATTAGAATTGATTTATGTATGATTCATATCTATTCTTGTTCTCTTCTTGGATCTTGACTATTGGGAATATTGCCTACGACGTTGAAACTATTGTTAATGGCCTAAGACTAAGACGGTGAACATAAGATTATGCCTATGCCTATGACTATGAACATAAGACTACGCCTATGAATGTGAACATAAGACTATGCCTATGCCTAAGACAGTGAACATAAGACTATGCCTATGCCTATGATGGTAAACATAAGACTATTGCCTATGACTATGACAAGGACAATTATGACTAATCACCTATGATTCATGACCATGAGGTTATTGCCTAGAATTATGACTATGAAATTGGATCTAAGCTTGATTTTCTATTCAGACCTATTTTCTTTATTTGTCTTGATTTTGGGGATTTCTCTATTTAAGTTAGATCTATCCGTATTCTTGAATCTAGACTGTTATTCAAACCTTTTCATGTTCATAATGTTATGCTTGCGATATTTTAATCAATTTATTCAGTTAGGTCATGCCATGGAAATAAATTGATAATAGAGCAATGTTTATTATGTTGATCTATGCCTGTGGTTCTATTCTATCATCATGTTGAATTGGGAATTAATGAATAAGTCTATTCATATGTATATGAACTTGGAGTATAACCCGTTATGACAAGTTGTGTAGTTTATCATGTTATGCAAGTTTTAGGTTGTGAAATCATATCACATATGTGACCTAATGTTAGATCTACATGTTTATGTATATATGTTAAACCTATGTCATATTTCAAGTTCACACTTATTCATATGTTCGTGACTAATTTGTAATTTCACATATATGTAAGTTGATTTAGTCTATGTTGCAAATTCACATATATGTATGTTGGTTCAGTCTACGCTGCTAGATCATACCTATGATATTCATGTTGATTATTTTGCAAGTTCACACCTATGATGTTCATATTGACTATGCCGATGATGCCAAGTTCACGCTTATGTCTTGCTTATGTTAATGAATTGCTTTATGTCAATTTTGTGTATGTTAAATTAGGCTAAGTTTTCAGCCTAATATTATATGTCAAAAACCATGCTTACGGAAAATTAGGATAAGATTGTTAGCCTAATATTTAGACGGGTTAACGTTGGGAAAAATTGGTAATTATAGGAAACTTGACATCAAACTTCCCTTGAAAACTTGACACGAACTTGACCTGAATCTTGAACATGGACATGACACTAGAAGGAACATGAAAATGGCCAACTCGAGGTTGGGTTGAGTTTGCAGTGTAATTCTTCCCGGAACCGCCCGACAAATCCAGTTACTGCAAACAACAGGATCCAATGTGGGTAGTTGGTCATATCGCGCTTGAAACCCGGGGTCAGACTAAGTTGTGGTGTAATTCTGCCCGGAACCGCGCGGCATATCCAGTGACCACAACAACAGGTCTGATGTGAGAGGTTGGGGTGCATTAATGAAATAATGCCACATGATAGGGTTAAGTCATGAACATGAAAGACAATACTTTACCAACTTGACACATGAACTTGAACGGTGACACTTAGTCAAATTTGACATGACATGTAGGCGGGTTAAGTCATGAACTTGAATGACAACACTTAACCAACTTGACATGCTAGACTGATAGGTGTTAAGTCACGAATTTAAATGACAACACTTAACCTATTGGACGGAAACCCTAGTTATGCGGTCCATTTCAGCAGTAACCCACTAGATGTATCATGGTACCCTGGAACTAGGCAGGGTGGGGCATGATTCGTGGGCTGATTGTAAGAGACCAAAACGACGGCTGTGTTGGTGTGCCAGTGTAGGTTCAGGTAGGCTATGGTCGTGCACGTGATCCAGAGTTAGCACAGGTGATACACCCTAGGGCTACATGTCAGTGGTTGGCACCATAGGGCTTGATACACCCTATGGTGGACCTAGCACAGGTGACTACATTCGTGATTGGGTCGTATGACAAAGACACATGACGAGCTAGAACTTGTAGGGAGCCGATCGACTAGTGGATCGTTTCGTTGGACCTAGAAATGGGTCGTTTCATGATATTGGGCCAAGAAATCATTTCATGATTAATATAAAACATGGGTTTGGGATCCTAGTACAGTTGATGCAGCGAACCTTAAATACGTGATGCTATACTTCAGTTATATTTGATTTATCATGTTATCTTAGTCTATCTTGCCAATCTTGACAGCATCGTTATGGTTACTTTCAGTTTATACATGTCATGTTACCTTTATCCGTTTTTATGCTGAAAGTCACTTGGACTTACCAGTCTTTATGACTGACCCGTTTTCTTTCGCCTCTTTTTCTTTCGTTTCCCCCCACCCCCAGGTTTTCAGGGAGGAAACTCTAGCACTTAGCTTGGATTTCCCTTGCTTTCGGTTCAGCTCATGTACGGTATGATCTTGAGCTATGCTATAGCTGCATTTCTACTATCTTTGGGGAATTAAGCTACTTTTGATGTTTTAAGTTTATGCTTCTTTATTTATGCAAGACAGAATTTGTTGTAATGGAAAATAATGATCTTGGCTATTTGATGTAAAAGGTTTTGACTCTTTTTGAAAGTAATGAAATTTATCTTTTGATTTTTCCATTGTTTTATCTGTGTTCTGTCTTGTGATATTTCGGTGTTTGTTTACCATGATAACGCTCCTCCAAAACTACTGCATATCCTTTGTGAGTGACCCTAGTGGAGGTGGGGGGTTACAGCAACCTAACCTCGTGACTAGGCGCGATTCAGTTTTAGGTAGATTTATTTTTCTTAGAATTTTACTGCAATCTTTTCTTACATATTATGCCTAACATTTATCGCATGTTCTTCCCAACACAGAATTTATTTTATCGTAAGGTAATATCAACCCGATATGTCTTAATCTTCCCAAATTCTTTTCTTTTCTTTTTTCATCATCAAAACATGTATAATTATTCCAATTTAATTCTCACATATTTTCTTTAATATCTTAAATTAAGACCTCTAGTTATGCACCAATTAGCCCAAAATCCCCAATCATAAATTTTGTCCCAAAATTAAAGTTTCCAACCACAATACATGTTATGTTCCCAAAATTTCATTACAAATTATGCCCAAAATTCAATATACTTCGCATGCCTTCGTACATGTAATTATCTTCTTTTATAATAATGAGGTAGTTCTCAAATAATGTCTTATTTACCCAAAAATCACATTTATTCCAATTGTCATATCCACAAAATGAATCTTTATAACAATATACATGTATATCGTAACATGTTAACTGACTAAACATAATCTTTCATTTTAGCGCAATGAACATAATCTTTCATTTTAGCGCAATTATCCATTGCATCAATTAACATTTCCAATACATTCATTATTAATATTCATGGGGAATTATTAAACGAGAAACATACTATTATTCATAAGGGATAATTTAAACGCACTCACCCAAAGCTTTCCAAAATCTAGAATCTGATCAGATCTATTGCTCCATGGTTTCCCTGACTGAATTTAAGACTTCAAGAACCATGGATCTATAAATTAAACCCAAAAAGAAAGGGAAAGGAAGAAGAAAAGTGCACAAGAACTCAAAAATAAGTCAGATTCATTAATCACCTCTCGTGCAACGTAGATCTAGGCATCTATATTGCAAATCTAAATTCTTCTCTCTCATTTTGAAGCAGAAGAATCTTAGATATAACTTTTATTTTAAGAAAAGGTTTCGAGAGCAAGAGAAAAGGGCAGATCTTTGATTAGATCTAGGAAATAGGAGAGTGGTTGCTTGAGGAAGAAGGAGCAGAGTTTCGGCGTCTCCTCTAAAAAAAATATGAGAGTGAAAGAAAACATAGTCATCTATTTATAGGTGTGTCAGAAGAACTAGGCCCTTTGGATTTAATCTAAAACCTATCTTGTGAAGACCCGTAACTTCCCCGTAAAGGAAAGCGTCGGATAGTTCGAGAACAAACCACAACAGAACGCATATAAAAGAACATTTCATTGTATATTACAACAATGCATCAGATTACAAGAATATACAGAGTACGAATAAATATTACACAGAAATATCAGAGATTTAAATTACATTTAAATACATAGCAGCGGAAAATAATACAATACACAACTAGAAGAGATATACGGATACAAAGCTTTCCGGATATCATTCCAGCTGTAAACCAGGATCCTGTGAATATAAATCTGCAAAACCAAAACTACTAGCTGCCCGTGTCGAAAATAAGGGCACCCAGAGTTTAGGTTAAAACAATAAACTCCAGGTCAGTCATGTGACTGGTGTGAGAACTAAAACAGTTATTATTCTTTATTCTTAAAGTTAGGTAAATCAAGGGACCACGCCGTATAACACGGAACGGGTTTCCTCCCAAGAATACCAGTGCATGAAACAAACAGCGCAATGCTAAATAAAGAAAAATGAAGCTGTTATAAGACCCAGGTCCTATCACACAATGCAAACGCAAGCCGGGGGATAGGGTTTTCCCTTATAACAGCCAAAGAATGCTTGATACGGTTAAAACAAGTCGTTTGATACTATTATAAGTGCATAGTGCATAAAACAACTTCAAATCATAAGTATCAATCATAGGCGGCATGAGCGTCCCATGCCACTATGTCGCCATATATAGGTTTACAAATAAAACCGCAAATGTCACGTATTTGGAAATTGGATTTCCATCTATGAACCGAGGCAAAAGATAGTCCTCAACCGATTCGAGACGCTCTAGCCCGCCCCTCAGGAACAGCCGCAACTGCCCCTTGGATCGTCAGGGCCGGTCCACACGGAGTGGATTATTATGCCTGAACAATACGTCTCCCCACCCTATGGGGTGTAAGTCTGGTCCGTCAGCCGACCAGAATGCATTCGGCCGAAACCGATATAACCGAGGCGCCTCGCAACAGCAACAACCACATAAGTCAAACTCGTCAGGGCGTGTAAAACCACTGACGCCACTTCTAGCTAGAAAGAAACGCAAGTCCTCCCTGAGGTCCGTCTCCCGTTTTTGGTTCATACCTGGTGTGAAACACGCGAGGTAAACGTTACACAAAGCTACGCCACAAAGGCCGTGCTTTGATCATCACCACAAGACTTTGCTTTTCAACAGAAGCCTTGATCATTTGCATCTTAGCATGCCACACAGGCAAACCATCCTATGCAACCGATATCAGTCACACAGAATGAAATCCGATGTCAGACACACAGTCCATTTACAAGTCCGTTCTGGGTCTGAACGAAACCGGAGGCACCTAGTACCCCGCATATCCATCGATCTCCAAGTACGTCTGGACGATCACTAACTGTTTCCATCTTCTTGGGTGTACAGCCCAATCAAGATCATCAGTTATCACCCAAACGACGTGAAGACCTCCGGTCTTCTACCATCGTCTTCATCTTCGACTTATCGTCGTATCAGTTATTCAGAATGGGATAAACCCGGTCTTTCCGAATAACTCGCGTATATTTTAAATAAGTGTTACACAAACACAACATACGCCTCATTCCAATTCATTAGTCACTAACCATAAATTAATCAAGAGAATAATTCCCCAAATATTAACCCCGAAGGCCGAAACCAACATCAGATCAATATCCAGAAAACCATTCTGCTTGGCTAACCGACAGTTAGTTTCTAAATTTCACGTTCAAATCTAATTAAAGATTTAACTATCGCCTGGAGCAAAACTGGTGATACTCCATTTTCGATCTTTTCAATCTAATTAAAGATTCATTAAAACTCCACTCAGTTTTAATCGTTAACTGGGTTAAAGAATCAGTGTCATTTAAAACACGGTTCACGATAAACCCAAAATCACATTCATTAATTATCGGGTTAAAGAACAAGTGTTATTTAAAACACTGTTCACGATAAGCCCAAAAATCAATATCTATTCAATTCCAATTAAATATTATTTAATTGGTACACTTCATTAAATCTAAATAAAAAGATTTAATCTTTTCTCAACTGGGTTCAAGAATAGTGTTAGTGAAGACACCATTCACGACAAACCCAAATCACATTCGATATTCAATACAAGGCTCTGAATAGAAAATATATCGGCTTATATTCAATATCGAATTCTACGACTAACAAATGTCGTATTGGAAATAACGATATCAATATATATCTTTCAAATTTCCATAACAACACCTGTATAATCACGAATTCCAACATCGAAATATTCCGAAGACAATTTCGATTCAAATCCACTCCAATGCAATCATTGGAAATTTTGGTTATTTTTAAAACCCTTTTCGAATTCAATTTATTTATTTAAAAATAAATAGGATTATAATTCTAGTTCAAAACTAGTTCATTTCGATAAAAATTTATTTTTATCTTTTCAAGTATGGAGTTTTTCATCCCAATTCTTTCTAAATCATTTATTATGATTTTACACAAATTATTGCTATTTTTAATAATTTTATCAAGGCCCGTACAGTCGATTTCCATCAATGGCCATCGAACTGCACTTACAGCGACCTTTTTTGAATTTGATTTGGACATATCTCCAAATCCAACCGTTAGATTTCAAATTTCTAACATTCATTAGAAAGCTCTTTTCGATACGAACCCAACGGTTCCGGTTTTAGGAGAATCCGACGGTCGGATCTCCCGTAATGCCCGTTTGAAATAAATGGTCGAAATTCGCGAACTGCCGCGGCGTGGCGCGTTCTATTCAGGCCATTATATTATATATAATATATATATAATATATATATCGTCGATTTCTATTTAAAACGAATTATATAAATAGTTTTGAATTCGTTTCAAAAACATTTTCAACTTCCATTTCAATTCAAATCAAAATTGAATTCTTCTTTATAAATTCGTTTTAAAATCCATTTCTATTCAATTCAAATTTCAATTCAATTTGAATTTATTTCACTTCGCTTTCAATTCAATTCGAATTCGTTTTCAGTTCAATTCATTTCGAAATCGTTCTCAATTCAATTCATTTCGAAATCGCTTTCAATTCAATTCCTTTCGAATTCGTTTTCAATTCAATTCATTTCGAATTTGTTTTCAATTCAATTCATTTCGAATTCGTTTTCAATTCAATTCATTTCGAATTCGTTTTCAATTCAATTCATTTCGAATTCGTTTTCAATTCAATTCATTTCGAAGTCGTTTTCAATTCAATTTGAATTCGTTTTCAATTCAATTTATTTCGAATTCGTTTTCAATTCAATTTATTTCAAAATATTTGATTTCGAAATCACTTTTCAATATTCATTTTAAAATGAATAAAATCGATATAAATATCGTTCACGTCAAAATGGCGTCAATCTAATCCTCACGGCTTCACATATTTCTATTTTCAAATATTCTATTTCAAATATTTCTATTTCAAATATTTCTATTTCAAATATTTCTATTTCAAATATTTCTTTTTTTTTCTTCGAAACTGGAATGAGGCCCAATCAATTACCATATAATGTTAATTATATGGATTTTCTACAACACATGGATATATCAACAACGATGAATAATCAACCATCAACCAAAGTGCACTACACTGTATAAGCATCAAATATAGACATTTAACGCTTATAGCAGCTTGTCAATCAATCGATCGACAGATTTAATCAATCAGGATGAGTGAACTTCAAATTTCATCCTAACACCCGTGTGGGGTTTCAAACAATCAAACACATATTTTATTTGTGCAGTTAGGCGATGTGTAAAATTTATCGACCCAATCAACGTCATTCAAATAGGTGTACATAAACAAACCGTCTGGTTTGTAAATGAATATTTATTTATTCACATTCACGTTAAAAATTATATTTTTAACGATAACACATTTTATTTTAACATATGAATTTCTATTCAGTTCATTCGTTAAATAAAATGCTATTTTTATTTTTCTAACTTATTTTAGAAAATTTCGGCGGCATAACGGCACGATACTAGAAACGGGACAAGGCCTAGCCTTATCCCCGGTCTAGTGAAGGCCCACGCCATTCACACATCAATCAAATCCATTCGTTATGCAAACCACAAACTTTGGAGTAAGGATCTAACCTAGCCTTACCCCTTCGCCTTATAACGGCGCACGTCTAATCCTAACCAATTTATCGATTCGATTTTTCACACCACAAACCACATTCAAACCAATATCGCAATCAATCACCAAACAGTCAAACAAACAAGTCCATGGTCTGTGGACGATTGTGTCGGGTGCTACTAAGCACCGTCTGCATCCTAGTATATATATATAACTAGAAATATAAATTGAAAGGTGAGAAATTCTCACATTTAGCTATCCAACCATCTCGACTCTTCTTTTGCAGAAGTCTTCATTGTTTTCGCATCTTCGCCAGCTTCGTCGTCCGTAGCTACTACATATATAAAAATCGAATTTTTACTTCGTTATTCAATATATAAAAATCAAATTTTTAGTTCGCTATTCAATATATAAAAATCGAATTTTTAGTTCAAAGTTCAATATATAAAAATCGAATTTTTATATCGAAGTTCAATATATAAAAATCGAATTTTTATTTCAAAGTTCAATATATAAAAATCATATTTTTATTTCAAAGTTCAATATATAAAAATCGAATTTTTATATCGCTATTCAAATGAATAAAAATCTCATTTTTGTCATGATGTTTATATAATAAAAATCACTTCTTTAATATGACAAAAATCATGTTTTCACGTTCGCTTTCAACATATAAAAAAATATGATTTCTACTTTTGCTTTCAAATCTTTTTCTACTAAAAGATTAATCTTTTTCCTATTTTAAAGTTCAAAATAAAATCAGTTTTTCTCTTTCAAAAATAAATCAGTTTATACTTTAAAAAAATAAATCAGTTTATACTTTAAAAAAAATAAATCAGTTTATACTTTAAAAAAATAAATCAGTTTATACTTTAAAAAAATAAATCAGTTTATACTTTTTTAAAAATAAGTTTTAAATCAAAATAACATTCAGTTTTTAAATACTTTAAAAATCATTTTTCAAATTCAGTTTTTTTTATAAAATCAGTTTTTATTCCTTTTTATAAAATCAGTTTTTAAATTTTAATAAAATCAGTTTTCAAAACTTAATAAAAACAGTTTTTAAATCTTAATAAAAACAGTTTTTAAATCTTAATAAAAACAGAAATCAGTTCTTTTTTTTTTTTTTTTTTTTTTTATATATATAAACAAAATCAAGATCTTACTGTAATTAGAGGAGGGGGTGGGCTGCGTCCTCAGGTGGTGGCGGCGGACCCATGCTGGTCGGAGGCGAGAGGGCATCTGATCGGAGGGGGGCCATCGGCTTCGTCGAGGGGATTCGTGGTTCCTGCGAGGCGGAGGAGAGAGAGGGAGGCAGAGGGGGGAAGGGCGGAGCCTCGCAAGTGGTGGCGGCGGTGGGCGCTGGGCGCGGTGGTGGCTGGAGCGACGGGGGGGGTTATCGCGATTTTTGTTTTCTTTTTCTTTTTTGTTTTTTTTTCCTTCTGAGATAAACGAACGGGGGGGGGGCCTAGGTTTTAAGGGAAGGGATATTATATTTTTTTTTTTTTTTTTTTTTTTATTTATTATTTATTTATTAAAGAGTTGACTTTCACATATGACCACTAAACGAGGTCCACCGCCTGCCGCCCATAGCGTTTTACCCCCATTCCGAACACAATGGGATATGTATCGCAGGCCAATTCGATCGTCTCGATATGTTTCCTTTGAATTTACATTTAAATCACTATATTATTTTAAACGCACATTTCTAATTACCGGGGTCACATACTAACTAAAAAATTCCAAAAAAAATATTTTCTAGCTTCGTATTGACGATACGGTCCTAACAAAACTAGTTTCGTCGAATTCAGAGACCGTTAGAAAAATGGCCAATTTCAAGTCGATTAAAATCAACTGAAACTGGTCAAACGCGTTTTCTTTTGCCACGCTCACATATTGATTCGAAAAATTATGAAATTTGAAACCTAGCAATAACTTCACATCCCGGACCCAACAAAACTGGTTTCGTCGAAATCCGAGGTCGTTTGCAAAATGTCCATTTTTAAGGGCCTGAATTCCATAGCGACTATTCAGAATTTTCAACTGGACATATCTTTTGATTCCCGATATGAAATCTTAATTTTTCGGATTCGTTGGAAAGATATTCACTATTAGATTCCATTATTTTTGGTTTCACTAAAATCCGGATTATTTTGCACCCGGTACATTCAATTGAAGTTTGAAATCGAATTATCGAACTACCGCGCCATTTTCAATTCTATTTATAATTATATATAATTATTTATATTCTAACGACGACGTGTATAATATAAACGTTCGAATTATATTCAAAATAGATTTCACGTCGATATTATTTAAAATAATCTATTTTAAATAATCAAAATTCGCTAAAATTGCCAAAATAAAATTTTCAAACTGGCCCAGATTTTCCGGGTTGTTACAATCTCCCCCACTTAAAACTTTTCGTCCCCGAAAAGGAACAAAGTCGAAAGTGATTTGATTATTCAGCTCTATGTTCGATCTGGCTTTCATTCTCCAACCCTTTGGTTTCTGAGAATTTTCAAAATTTCAAAAATTTGGCTAACACCCTAAATTTTTGAAAAATTTCGCCATAACCTCCCCTGCACCGGGAGCATCGGGAAATTGCAAATAGCGTTCCCGGTCCTTCAGATCTCAAAAAGAAAAAGAAAAAGCCAAGCGGCTAGCCAATAGGCTCACAAAATCATCATCACCCAAACAAAACAGGAAATTATGTAGTAAACATGTACCTATTTGTCGGGCAAACAAATTTTATTCTCTGCTCTAGCCTCCTTGCTATGACCTGTTCAATGATATATATGTATATGCAAGCAGATGCGACCAATTTTCAATACAATTCAATATTTGATTCGATTAAGCATAATGGTTCAAAATTGGCAAACAAATAAACAAACAACACAAACATCAATCAATTAGTGGATTAACGTTTTAAATTCATAATTTTGATACATATACAAAAAATCATGTTTTGATGCCAAATCACAACAATGAATTCTAGCTATATATAAGTTTTGGTTCTCACACCAGCCTAATGGAAATATATAGAAAATCACACCTTCGAAACACGAATACCAATTCTGATGATGTTCGAACTATCATCAGAATCATCTTCGGGCGACTAGAATGTGATTCCATATCTATCCAGTATATTAAAATTTCGAATACACGCGGATCAGACGTATATGCAAAATCTATATATACTGGATTGTCCACATCAATATAAATAGATAATCAAATACGAATAATTGATTTAAATTTTCAAAACAAAAATTTGTTTTCATTTTCAAAAATATACTCTTCACACTCGTTCTAGGATACTACTGATCCTATCTCTAACGAGTCATTCTAATTGGATATTACTAATCCAATATCTGATGAATTCTTTCGTATGGTTCTAATGTGTCTTGTTCTCTGAGCTTGGTAAACCAAAGCTCTGATACCAACTGTGAAGACCCGTAACTTCCCCGTAAAGGAAAGCGTCGGATAGTTCGAGAACAAACCACAACAGAACGCATATAAAAGAACATTTCATTGTATATTACAACAATGCATCAGATTACAAGAATATACAGAGTACGAATAAATATTACACAGAAATATCAGAGATTTAAATTACATTTAAATACATAGCAGCGGAAAATAATACAATACACAACTAGAAGAGATATACGGATACAAAGCTTTCCGGATATCATTCCAGCTGTAAACCAGGATCCTGTGAATATAAATCTGCAAAACCAAAACTACTAGCTGCCCGTGTCGAAAATAAGGGCACCCAGAGTTTAGGTTAAAACAATAAACTCCAGGTCAGTCATGTGACTGGTGTGAGAACTAAAACAGTTATTATTCTTTATTCTTAAAGTTAGGTAAATCAAGGGACCACGCCGTATAACACGGAACGGGTTTCCTCCCAAGAATACCAGTGCATGAAACAAACAGCGCAATGCTAAATAAAGAAAAATGAAGCTGTTATAAGACCCAGGTCCTATCACACAATGCAAACGCAAGCCGGGGGATAGGGTTTTCCCTTATAACAGCCAAAGAATGCTTGATACGGTTAAAACAAGTCGTTTGATACTATTATAAGTGCATAGTGCATAAAACAACTTCAAATCATAAGTATCAATCATAGGCGGCATGAGCGTCCCATGCCACTATGTCGCCATATATAGGTTTACAAATAAAACCGCAAATGTCACGTATTTGGAAATTGGATTTCCATCTATGAACCGAGGCAAAAGATAGTCCTCAACCGATTCGAGACGCTCTAGCCCGCCCCTCAGGAACAGCCGCAACTGCCCCTTGGATCGTCAGGGCCGGTCCACACGGAGTGGATTATTATGCCTGAACAATACGTCTCCCCACCCTATGGGGTGTAAGTCTGGTCCGTCAGCCGACCAGAATGCATTCGGCCGAAACCGATATAACCGAGGCGCCTCGCAACAGCAACAACCACATAAGTCAAACTCGTCAGGGCGTGTAAAACCACTGACGCCACTTCTAGCTAGAAAGAAACGCAAGTCCTCCCTGAGGTCCGTCTCCCGTTTTTGGTTCATACCTGGTGTGAAACACGCGAGGTAAACGTTACACAAAGCTACGCCACAAAGGCCGTGCTTTGATCATCACCACAAGACTTTGCTTTTCAACAGAAGCCTTGATCATTTGCATCTTAGCATGCCACACAGGCAAACCATCCTATGCAACCGATATCAGTCACACAGAATGAAATCCGATGTCAGACACACAGTCCATTTACAAGTCCGTTCTGGGTCTGAACGAAACCGGAGGCACCTAGTACCCCGCATATCCATCGATCTCCAAGTACGTCTGGACGATCACTAACTGTTTCCATCTTCTTGGGTGTACAGCCCAATCAAGATCATCAGTTATCACCCAAACGACGTGAAGACCTCCGGTCTTCTACCATCGTCTTCATCTTCGACTTATCGTCGTATCAGTTATTCAGAATGGGATAAACCCGGTCTTTCCGAATAACTCGCGTATATTTTAAATAAGTGTTACACAAACACAACATACGCCTCATTCCAATTCATTAGTCACTAACCATAAATTAATCAAGAGAATAATTCCCCAAATATTAACCCCGAAGGCCGAAACCAACATCAGATCAATATCCAGAAAACCATTCTGCTTGGCTAACCGACAGTTAGTTTCTAAATTTCACGTTCAAATCTAATTAAAGATTTAACTATCGCCTGGAGCAAAACTGGTGATACTCCATTTTCGATCTTTTCAATCTAATTAAAGATTCATTAAAACTCCACTCAGTTTTAATCGTTAACTGGGTTAAAGAATCAGTGTCATTTAAAACACGGTTCACGATAAACCCAAAATCACATTCATTAATTATCGGGTTAAAGAACAAGTGTTATTTAAAACACTGTTCACGATAAGCCCAAAAATCAATATCTATTCAATTCCAATTAAATATTATTTAATTGGTACACTTCATTAAATCTAAATAAAAAGATTTAATCTTTTCTCAACTGGGTTCAAGAATAGTGTTAGTGAAGACACCATTCACGACAAACCCAAATCACATTCGATATTCAATACAAGGCTCTGAATAGAAAATATATCGGCTTATATTCAATATCGAATTCTACGACTAACAAATGTCGTATTGGAAATAACGATATCAATATATATCTTTCAAATTTCCATAACAACACCTGTATAATCACGAATTCCAACATCGAAATATTCCGAAGACAATTTCGATTCAAATCCACTCCAATGCAATCATTGGAAATTTTGGTTATTTTTAAAACCCTTTTCGAATTCAATTTATTTATTTAAAAATAAATAGGATTATAATTCTAGTTCAAAACTAGTTCATTTCGATAAAAATTTATTTTTATCTTTTCAAGTATGGAGTTTTTCATCCCAATTCTTTCTAAATCATTTATTATGATTTTACACAAATTATTGCTATTTTTAATAATTTTATCAAGGCCCGTACAGTCGATTTCCATCAATGGCCATCGAACTGCACTTACAGCGACCTTTTTTGAATTTGATTTGGACATATCTCCAAATCCAACCGTTAGATTTCAAATTTCTAACATTCATTAGAAAGCTCTTTTCGATACGAACCCAACGGTTCCGGTTTTAGGAGAATCCGACGGTCGGATCTCCCGTAATGCCCGTTTGAAATAAATGGTCGAAATTCGCGAACTGCCGCGGCGTGGCGCGTTCTATTCAGGCCATTATATTATATATAATATATATATAATATATATATCGTCGATTTCTATTTAAAACGAATTATATAAATAGTTTTGAATTCGTTTCAAAAACATTTTCAACTTCCATTTCAATTCAAATCAAAATTGAATTCTTCTTTATAAATTCGTTTTAAAATCCATTTCTATTCAATTCAAATTTCAATTCAATTTGAATTTATTTCACTTCGCTTTCAATTCAATTCGAATTCGTTTTCAGTTCAATTCATTTCGAAATCGTTCTCAATTCAATTCATTTCGAAATCGCTTTCAATTCAATTCCTTTCGAATTCGTTTTCAATTCAATTCATTTCGAATTTGTTTTCAATTCAATTCATTTCGAATTCGTTTTCAATTCAATTCATTTCGAATTCGTTTTCAATTCAATTCATTTCGAATTCGTTTTCAATTCAATTCATTTCGAAGTCGTTTTCAATTCAATTTGAATTCGTTTTCAATTCAATTTATTTCGAATTCGTTTTCAATTCAATTTATTTCAAAATATTTGATTTCGAAATCACTTTTCAATATTCATTTTAAAATGAATAAAATCGATATAAATATCGTTCACGTCAAAATGGCGTCAATCTAATCCTCACGGCTTCACATATTTCTATTTTCAAATATTCTATTTCAAATATTTCTATTTCAAATATTTCTATTTCAAATATTTCTATTTCAAATATTTCTTTTTTTTTCTTCGAAACTGGAATGAGGCCCAATCAATTACCATATAATGTTAATTATATGGATTTTCTACAACACATGGATATATCAACAACGATGAATAATCAACCATCAACCAAAGTGCACTACACTGTATAAGCATCAAATATAGACATTTAACGCTTATAGCAGCTTGTCAATCAATCGATCGACAGATTTAATCAATCAGGATGAGTGAACTTCAAATTTCATCCTAACACCCGTGTGGGGTTTCAAACAATCAAACACATATTTTATTTGTGCAGTTAGGCGATGTGTAAAATTTATCGACCCAATCAACGTCATTCAAATAGGTGTACATAAACAAACCGTCTGGTTTGTAAATGAATATTTATTTATTCACATTCACGTTAAAAATTATATTTTTAACGATAACACATTTTATTTTAACATATGAATTTCTATTCAGTTCATTCGTTAAATAAAATGCTATTTTTATTTTTCTAACTTATTTTAGAAAATTTCGGCGGCATAACGGCACGATACTAGAAACGGGACAAGGCCTAGCCTTATCCCCGGTCTAGTGAAGGCCCACGCCATTCACACATCAATCAAATCCATTCGTTATGCAAACCACAAACTTTGGAGTAAGGATCTAACCTAGCCTTACCCCTTCGCCTTATAACGGCGCACGTCTAATCCTAACCAATTTATCGATTCGATTTTTCACACCACAAACCACATTCAAACCAATATCGCAATCAATCACCAAACAGTCAAACAAACAAGTCCATGGTCTGTGGACGATTGTGTCGGGTGCTACTAAGCACCGTCTGCATCCTAGTATATATATATAACTAGAAATATAAATTGAAAGGTGAGAAATTCTCACATTTAGCTATCCAACCATCTCGACTCTTCTTTTGCAGAAGTCTTCATTGTTTTCGCATCTTCGCCAGCTTCGTCGTCCGTAGCTACTACATATATAAAAATCGAATTTTTACTTCGTTATTCAATATATAAAAATCAAATTTTTAGTTCGCTATTCAATATATAAAAATCGAATTTTTAGTTCAAAGTTCAATATATAAAAATCGAATTTTTATATCGAAGTTCAATATATAAAAATCGAATTTTTATTTCAAAGTTCAATATATAAAAATCATATTTTTATTTCAAAGTTCAATATATAAAAATCGAATTTTTATATCGCTATTCAAATGAATAAAAATCTCATTTTTGTCATGATGTTTATATAATAAAAATCACTTCTTTAATATGACAAAAATCATGTTTTCACGTTCGCTTTCAACATATAAAAAAATATGATTTCTACTTTTGCTTTCAAATCTTTTTCTACTAAAAGATTAATCTTTTTCCTATTTTAAAGTTCAAAATAAAATCAGTTTTTCTCTTTCAAAAATAAATCAGTTTATACTTTAAAAAAATAAATCAGTTTATACTTTAAAAAAAATAAATCAGTTTATACTTTAAAAAAATAAATCAGTTTATACTTTAAAAAAATAAATCAGTTTATACTTTTTTAAAAATAAGTTTTAAATCAAAATAACATTCAGTTTTTAAATACTTTAAAAATCATTTTTCAAATTCAGTTTTTTTTATAAAATCAGTTTTTATTCCTTTTTATAAAATCAGTTTTTAAATTTTAATAAAATCAGTTTTCAAAACTTAATAAAAACAGTTTTTAAATCTTAATAAAAACAGTTTTTAAATCTTAATAAAAACAGAAATCAGTTCTTTTTTTTTTTTTTTTTTTTTTATATATATAAACAAAATCAAGATCTTACTGTAATTAGAGGAGGGGGTGGGCTGCGTCCTCAGGTGGTGGCGGCGGACCCATGCTGGTCGGAGGCGAGAGGGCATCTGATCGGAGGGGGGCCATCGGCTTCGTCGAGGGGATTCGTGGTTCCTGCGAGGCGGAGGAGAGAGAGGGAGGCAGAGGGGGGAAGGGCGGAGCCTCGCAAGTGGTGGCGGCGGTGGGCGCTGGGCGCGGTGGTGGCTGGAGCGACGGGGGGGGTTATCGCGATTTTTGTTTTCTTTTTCTTTTTTGTTTTTTTTTCCTTCTGAGATAAACGAACGGGGGGGGGGCCTAGGTTTTAAGGGAAGGGATATTATATTTTTTTTTTTTTTTTTTTTTTTTATTTATTATTTATTTATTAAAGAGTTGACTTTCACATATGACCACTAAACGAGGTCCACCGCCTGCCGCCCATAGCGTTTTACCCCCATTCCGAACACAATGGGATATGTATCGCAGGCCAATTCGATCGTCTCGATATGTTTCCTTTGAATTTACATTTAAATCACTATATTATTTTAAACGCACATTTCTAATTACCGGGGTCACATACTAACTAAAAAATTCCAAAAAAAATATTTTCTAGCTTCGTATTGACGATACGGTCCTAACAAAACTAGTTTCGTCGAATTCAGAGACCGTTAGAAAAATGGCCAATTTCAAGTCGATTAAAATCAACTGAAACTGGTCAAACGCGTTTTCTTTTGCCACGCTCACATATTGATTCGAAAAATTATGAAATTTGAAACCTAGCAATAACTTCACATCCCGGACCCAACAAAACTGGTTTCGTCGAAATCCGAGGTCGTTTGCAAAATGTCCATTTTTAAGGGCCTGAATTCCATAGCGACTATTCAGAATTTTCAACTGGACATATCTTTTGATTCCCGATATGAAATCTTAATTTTTCGGATTCGTTGGAAAGATATTCACTATTAGATTCCATTATTTTTGGTTTCACTAAAATCCGGATTATTTTGCACCCGGTACATTCAATTGAAGTTTGAAATCGAATTATCGAACTACCGCGCCATTTTCAATTCTATTTATAATTATATATAATTATTTATATTCTAACGACGACGTGTATAATATAAACGTTCGAATTATATTCAAAATAGATTTCACGTCGATATTATTTAAAATAATCTATTTTAAATAATCAAAATTCGCTAAAATTGCCAAAATAAAATTTTCAAACTGGCCCAGATTTTCCGGGTTGTTACATATCTTAACCAACCACCTCACTAAAAAAAAGAGCACTCTAGAATAGCCCAGGGTGCGCTGCACCCATGAGCCTTGCGCATGCATAGGGGTATCGACACCTATTTCTTTATTTTATTATTTGAAACTTATTGCACATAAATCAAAACGTTTCTTTTCTTTCCTAGTTTGTCTGATTCTTTGTTCGCACGCAAGATTTGTCTATATTTTATTTATTTGTAACCAACACTTGTGCGTAAGTTAAGAATTTATATGCAAACAAATATATATATTATTCTTCCTCCAATCAATCAAATGATCTACTTCTCTTTTTAACCACTGAATGCTCTTATTAAAAATAAACCACTTTAACCCTTTTCACGCTACATTGCATTGATTGCTCATTTTCCATTAATGCATTCTTCCTTTACATTTATATCCGTGTGTCATTATATTATTTATACAATTTGAATTGTATGTTCATTAATTCTTTTAATGCCACTTTTTTCTTACTTTTCTAATTAGTACACTATATTATACCATTTTTAACGCATTACATAGTAACCTCTTTCCTTCATGCATTTATTTATTCGCTTGCATTCTTATTTAACTTCTCCCTTTTTATCTTGCATGAATATTCTTATTTGTCATATACATCTTCTCTCTTAAAATAACTTCGTTAGCATATTAATTTTTCTCTCTTGCACGAATTTATTGTTTTTATTGCACAATGTTCCTCATTTTAAACATTACTGTGTGCATTTACACATCAATTCTTTCTTTAACGCTTGCATATTAAGTTATGCACTCTTTTCTCTTTTATTTTTATTTTTTTCATGCATATATATGTTTTAATTATTGTATGCATAAACAATACAACCTTGCATTTATTAATTTATTCTTAATTACACATATATTCATATGCACGTAATTAATTGCATGTGTATTATTAATTTCAACATCAATATATGCACTTTTACTTATACACTACTGAGAAAAATTGCGGGGTGTTACATGACGATTTTTGTAAAATCATCCATGTAGAATGCCTATTCTTTGAGAGCTATTTTTCAGAAGCTAGTTTTCCATACTGGGTTAAATGTTAATGCATGGAAAAAAATATTTTTTCAGTGTCAATGCAATCAATTCAAGGGATGTTCTAAATATACTTGAATTTGATCAGGGGATATTACCTATTAAATATCTTGGAATTCCGTTGTCTTCTGACTATCTACACTATTTACAGTGTATGTCATTGATTCAGTATGTTCAAAGAAAAATCCAAGGATGGGAAACAATGTTTTTGAGCTTTGCAAGTAGAGAAGAATTGATTAATACAGTAATCGCTTCTATCATATTACACTAGCTGTTTATTTATCAGATCCCAGAATACACATTAGACAAATTTGAATCTCTTTGTTCTGATTTTGTTAGGAAGGATCAGCACATAAAGTGTCCTGGAAAAATCTTTGTAAACCAAATGCAGAAGGAGGTATTGGCTTAAAAAAAATTCGGATCTCAAAAAAGCTACTTGTACTAAATTGCTTTGGAATGATCTTTCAAACACTTCTATTTGGATTAAATGGATGCATAGTAGATATTAAAAAAATAAGCATTTTTGGACTATGGCCAGTGACAATAATGCTTCTCCAACTTGGAAATCTTTGTTAAGGCTTTGAACTCATTCTAAACAGTTATTTAATAAGGTGATTGCTAATGGGACAGATACTTACCTATGGTCTGAACCATGGGTTATCCGTTAATGTATGGTAGATTTATTGGGGTATGATAGAGTTTATATGATTGGTGATGCTGAAATGAAAGTTAATTCTATCATTAGAAATGATGTGTTTGAACCAGAAATACACCTTGCAACTCGAGAACTTATTCAAGAAATTTGTTCAACCCCCACCCACCCAAATCATATACAAGATTCATATGAATGGTGTGAAGGAGGATTGATTTCATTATCATCAATGTTGGGATATTGTGAGAAGCCATAAAGCAAATGACATTATGTATTTAGTAATTTGGCATAAGAAAATCGGTAAAAGGATGTCATTTATCTCATAACTTGCTGTCACCTGAAGGATTAATACAAAAGACATGATTGTTCACTAAGTTAATGTATCAAATATTATGTGCCCTTTGTGTGATAATCATCCAGATTGTGTGCAACATCTTTTCTTTGAATGTGACTATTAGGCCTTTATTTGGATCTCCCTAAGACAAAAATTGATGCTTCCTTTAAATTTTGATTTTAATTTAAGAAACGAAGCTAGAGATCTTCACTCCAGTTTTAAAAAACAGGATCAAATTTGGGATTTTCCTTGTGCTTCTTTGACTTCTGTTGTCTACTTTATATGGAAGGACAGGAAGTTAAGGCTCTTCCAAAATTGAAGCACCCATTCAGCTATGAAGTTAATGCAAATTGAAAGAGAAATTTCGTACTTAGTTTGAAACAATGGGAGTAAAATGGTGAGGAATCAGAGAAATTCATTAATTCTTGAACACTTGGGAATTGAGCTTTTTGATGCTGTGTAGTTGAATCTATGAAGTGGCGTATATTTGGGGATTTAAATTTGAATAAGTGCGCCTTTTCGGCTGGATCGGGTTTTCTGAATTCCAATTTCATTTTGATGTTTTTTTCCAGATTTTTCGTGTTGTAATGAGAAAGACATATGACGATGTACACCAAATTTATATGTACTCTTTTTCCCTAAAAGGCACCCATCTAGGTTAGGGGATTACAGGGTTTTATTAAGTGGTATAAAGGTGGTTTTTATTTGGTTTCATAATAAAGTGAACCAATTTTCAAATAAATTTTATTATTATATTTTTTTTTAAAATTGGTTCACTTTTATTAACAACTAGAAAAGTACATAATGAGGTTAGCATACTAACCTAAATACAAACTAAAAGCATAAAATAAATACATACAAGTACTAAATTAAATGCTAAAAGTGCGTTTTGAACCCATGGTGAGGTTATCAACTCCATAGCAAGTGCGATCCCTCTGCACTTCTAATCCTCTATTGCTATCCGCTGAGTGGTGGAGATTAAGTTGGTTTGCCACCATTCCGTTACTCAGAATCAACTTGTAGCACTGTGGTAAACTTTGAACAACAGCTATGAGAGTTACTGCCCGAGATCTCAGCATAAATTAATTATCCGAACTCAACGCCCATGATCTCAATCTGAAACTGAATGAGGATGTTGCCTTTTGTTTGCAAAATTTAACGGTGAAGAACACAGCCTCCAGAAGTTCTGGAGACTCATGAGCGTTTCACTTCTTCTCTTATACTTTACCATGGTCTGTAGTAATCGTTATCTTTTTTCTGAGCATGCTCTCCGGAATTCATCTGCTGTATACTAATTTGTCTTGGCGATAGCCGAGCTTTATTTTCCACATAGCAGAACGTATTGAATTGAGAATAGACAGTAAGTAAACCCCGTCAACCATCTTACACTGCTCCCTTCATTTGCATAGCAGCAGCCCTTATTCATGGACAACTTCCAAACTTACTACTCAATCCCAATAATCTAAGTAACATAACTATCTAATATTCATAACACAAGAACTACGGGGATCAAGTGTATTATCTAGAGTGCAAATTTAAAGGTACTGTGTTCGTTTTCTAAAAAGTCATCCAATTCTTAACACGAAAATCATAACAGCCATTTCCTTCATTCTGCTACTTGAGGCATCAAAAGGTTACGCATGCCTAATCAATAGCTTTGGGAATGCCTTATATATGATTCTGCACATAATCAAATTGGTATGGGAGCCTGAAACTATTTTGAAACAGAGATACTGGGTCTCCAAACTGGGTTATACACAGATCCCTTATTTATCCTGTCAAACTTTGCATTTTAGAAATATGTTGCTTGGATTTTCACACGGCAAGAATACAAAGCTGCAAATCACGTTGTAGTGGGCAATCAACAATTGTGAATCAGGAAAAAACATGGTTCATTTCGCATCAATTGCAAAACAGTTAACAAAAGATAATCTATAAAACCGCAAATTAACTGTGAATCCAAACTCCAAAAACATATAGAAAACCAAGATATACAACATCGAATAATTAAAGTCCTTCTGAATTTCAAAACTGGAAACCGAATCAAACAATCAAATCTTTCTGAAATCGAATCCAAGTCGAATAAAATAGAGTTAAAAAAGATCGGTTAAAAGGAATCAGGGGATATGGAATTAGGTTTAGCGTTTGTATCAGTTACACCAAATCGCACCCGTCCTAATGGCTTGATCTTTCAGTAGGATGGCTTAAAGAAGCGATTTGAAAGTTGATTGTTTGAATTCGAAATTCCAGCGGCCATCAGGAGTGATGTTGAAAACGCGATGAACTTGGGCTCTTCAGTTTTAACGGAGTTCAGCCGAATACGTTGTAAAGCTGTATTCAAATATAGAAAGAAACAATTGAAAAATCTGGTCGTAGTTTTAAGGAAAGTGGTTTCGAATGGAAGAATTTTGTGGAAGATGGAAATCGCCATTTTCCTCTCCCAGGGGGAGAGGAAACCGTTCAATTTTGCATGTATATATATACCAATTTTCAAATATATATATATATATGTACGTATGTATGTACTGGTGTACAAATATACATATTGCAGTAACCAGGTGGAATTTATAAAGGTTGTTTTTCAATTGTTTGTTGAAAACATGTGCACCAATTTAAAATTTTTGACAAGCAAATTGGAATTATTTTGGATCTATTTCATTGATGTTGGATTAAGATATTGAATAAGGCAAGGGTGGTAGTTATGTATGGAGATATCATAGCCGATTGTAGAATTTTCTCTTGAACTTTTCTCATGTAATCTTAGTAACTTATATGGTTACGGTAAGCCAAATATCATAGTACCTACGAGATGAAGCAGTTTGTTGTTTTTACTCTTAATTATAGTGGGAGCGTTGACTAAATTCAATGAAGCATGAGATAAAAATTAGTAACCTGGTTACTGGAAGCCAACGGTAATTACACATCAATTTCGATATATTGTTTCATCACAAAGGAAAGGGTGGAAAATGGCACCTGAGAATAGTAGAATAATGGAGCAAGGAAGGTGTACCAGTTGTTTTAGCATTATGGAGAAGTGCAAGGATAAGCGGGATTAGATTGAAGCATGCCTTATAATGTGTCGAGCGTAATTTTATTAATAGTAATATTTTTGTTTGTACCATAGCGTATGTATTTTATGTTTTTATTTCTAGTTCAGTCAAGTTAGTACGCTAACTTAGCTTTGTTATGTAATTTCAATATTTAAAAAAAGTGTACCAATTTTCCAAAAAATAATGTATATATACGTAATGGCCAAAGAAAATTTGACCAGTTGAATAACTTAGTTATTTCTCTCAGTCAACTATAAAACCACTTCTTTTCAATGAAATGAAAATGCAACTACATTCTACCCTACCATTTAACGACCCACATTTTAATTATTGGAGGATCGTAAATTATTTTTGTTTTATTCCCTGATGTATGGATCATTCTCATATTTTAATATGTTGGTTATGGGGATGTGAGACATGTCCATAATTTTTATCAATTTAATTTGTGGTTGTTTTGCCCTGTCAGTTGTGTACATGACATAACTTTTGACTGGGATCAAATCATGTGCTGAGATTGATTTCATTGGAAAGAAAATGATGTTTATAATTCCGTAGAGTGGTCACATTAAAGATTTGGTTCAGCGGTTTGGGAGAAATCGTGGTTTTAGTGCTACACAATTTCAAGGCAGGATTGGTGATGATAGCTAGAGTCACGGATGATGATTGTTTTGCTTGTAACGTCTTGTGTGGATTGTCCAACATCGAAGGAGATATCTTTCGGATGCTAGTCTCATGTTGGTTTGGGCCGTCAGGGCTTGTGCTTGGGAGATGTCGATCTTGATTAGGATGCTCTAAACAGGATAATTATTTGCTTTATCTGTTACTACGTGGTTATTATTGATTGTTGTAAAGGATATCATTGTCAAATGTGGGGGAGAGGGTTAGAGTTTTTCTCTGTTGTTGAGTTGGTAGATTAGTTGATTGATCTACCTTTTTCTCATACACTTTATTAATGATATTAGATAGTTGTTTTATCGCTCATTAAGACTACTGTCTGACTCATGGTTCTATGTTTCCCTCTTATTACTTTGGGATATTCATCCATGTTTTGGAAGGACAGACTGAGTAGCAGGTAGTAGATCTTGATGATGACGATGCTGTAGAGCGATAACAAGAAGGAGGTTGTAGTATTAATTCCAATATGTTATTATATGTTTCCAGTGTTACGGTTGTTATGATACTTTGAGTGATTGTAGTGAGGGTTTCTGTATAGAATTTGATGTTGTATTCATCTGGCATTATGGATATCCTTTTGATGATATGAAATATTATAATTTTGCGCAATTATGTTTCGCTATTACTGCCTGTTGTATATGTTCAATTATATTTTATCCTTGTGTTTTGAGTCATACGACAGGTTCCGCTTGTGTTATTCTACCCTAATGAAATTTCATAGCTTCCTGGCCCGTCCTACAATGCATTATTACTCTTTTTCAGTGCGAGAGTTATGGGTGGTCGTCACATTTGGTATCAATGTTCTGGTTATCGATTTTAGTCAAAGTTCGAGGACGTAATTACATATGAGAGACGTATTTGTAGATTTTGATGGATGAATACTATATATTTGTGTATAATATAATAGCATTTGAACTCCATTTGCAGATTTTCTCATGTGTGTTTTAATCATTCTATTTTCCATATTTAAAATGAGTTATCGAACGTCGAGACACGCTGCTAGGGAGGAGACTGTTCCTGGAGGGGGAAATGGGCGTATACCAGATTACCTAGATATGTTCGAGGCCATGATGGCAATGATCATGAGAAGGGATCTGGCTCAACAGAAAGTCATGGTAGATGTAGGAGTTCAAGTGCTGGTGTCTAGGGCCGTGGACTTCACGAAACTATGCAATGATTCCACTAATCTAGGAGGGAAACCATTTAATGGGACGGAACCGATCGTAGAGATTCAATGGTGGCTTGATACTTGCATTCGGACCTTTGGAGACCTGGGAATTGATGATGCAACGTAGTGGCAGCTTGCATCAAGACAGCTAAATGGCAAAGCTACGGGTTGGTGGAACTCTATCCTTCTAGAAACTCCAGAAGATGATTTTTATGAGAGCAATTACAAGTCATGTTTTAGACGAAGTTTATCTCTACTGTTTAGAAGTCTATTCTATTCAATAGGTTTGTTGAGCTGAAGCAGAATGGTGTGCTAGTTTTGGAGTATGTTTCTGACATCAATGCTTTGTCGAAGTATGTTCATTCATATGTTGAGACTCCTTATCACAAGAAGGAGAAGTTCGTTATGGGCTTGGATAAGTATCTGAGAAATCAACTAGTTTATCAATTGGATGATACTTATGAGAAGATCGCGCAAAAAGCTTTTAGACACGAGAGTTTGTTTACCTAGGAAGAGACTGTTGTTGCAGCTAAACAGGAGCCAAAACCAAAAAAGGATGATAATAACAAGAAGTCGAAGCAACAATAGCAAAAAGGGAAGGAGGGCTAGAAAAGGTTGAAAAGCGAGGTGATTTTGTTTAACTTCCATCAGAAAGGCCATTTTTCAAGGGATTGCAAGGATCCAAAAGGTGAAAGGAAGTGCTTTATTTGTGTAAATCCTGGGCATGGCAAGAAGTATTGTCCAGAACAGCCGAAGGGTAGGCAGATTGTGCAGGCATACGCTTCGGAAGTTGTTCCTTCTTCTTCGAGGTCTCCTATGGCAAAGGATAAAGGGAAGAGCATTGTCATTCATGGTACTCTTTCCATTTGAAATGTTTTCAGTTCGCGTGTTGTTACTGGAGCATCGCATTCTCTGATGGGTTATGAGCTTGTGTGCCGCTTGGTTTTGGAACCCGAGATTTGTGGTAGACCAGCAATGGTGACTAATCCAGTAGGTGGTTCATCCAGCTTGTGTATGATTTGTCATGGTCTAGTGTTTTCAACTCATGGTTACTCCTTTGTGTTTGATTTCTTTGTTTTGAACTTTGTTGGATTTGGAATCATACTGGGTATGGACAAGTTGAAGAGGTATGTGGCAAAAGTGGATTGCGAGAAGCTAGAGGTGACAGTCGGGAATGGGAAGGGAGAATGGTTGTGATTAAAGGTAATCCAGAAGATGGGGTCTTCGAAATCTATTTAAATCCTCTTTTGATTCCAAAGGGAGACTTGTCATTTGCGTTGATCGCTAATGAGTTCGATGATGCCTTTGACGACATCAAAGTGTTGTCGTCGCATCGTGAGATTGAGATTCGGGACATATTTGGTCGAGGGTATTAGACCTATCGTTATATCTCCTAGGCGGACGGCGCCTAAGGAACAACAAGCGCTATAGGTACAAGTACGAGACCTTTTGGGAAAGAGATCCATTCATAGAAGCGTGTCCGAATGAGGTGCACCAGTTTTGTTTGCAACCAAGGATGATGTAACTTTGAGATTGTGTGTGCATCATCGTGAGCTGAACAAGGTGACTAAGAAAAACAAGTGTCCACTTCCGAGTATGGGTGATTTGTTTGATCAGCTTTACGAAGACAAGGTGTTTTGTCAGACAGATTTGGCGATAGGATTTCACCAAAGGAGAGTAGCGAGGAATAGATTTGTGGCCTTTGTGAGTCGACAACTGAAGCAGAATGAGAGGAGTTATCCAACTCATGATTTCGAATCAGAAGCGATTGTGTTTGCTTAAGGAAAGGAAGACATTTCCTGTTAGGAGTTCGATTCGAGTTATCTACGTATCCCAAGTCACTGAAGTATCTTTTCTCCCAGAAGGTTTTGAATCTTCGGTAGCAATGGTTGTTAGAGTTTCTAGCATTGTATATTTTAGGAATAGTCTATACTCTTGCTAAAGGTAACGCGATTGCTAATGCGTTGAGATGAAGACACGCAAGTTTGGCAGAGATGTTTTCAGAATGGAAGCAACATGAGTATTTGGCAGGATTTGATTTCAGGCCTCGGTGTTACTTAGAGCTTGAGATGTTGGCGAGCGTACCGATAAGAACTACTCTCATCGAAAAGATTGGCGAAAGGTAGAAGCTTGATACAAAGCTTATTAAGATCATCCATAAGCTAGAAACAAAAGATAAGGAATTCGAAGTCGATCGAGACGGTTGACTTTGGAAGTAAGGGAAAGTTAGCTCCAAGGTTTGTTGAATCGTTTCCGATAGACAAACGAATCGTAAAGCTCCCATATAGACTGGATGTACCTGAGAAGATGCCGGGCATGCACTACATTTTCCATGGGTCATTTCTATGGAAGTGTGTGCATGATTCAAATGTGATGGTATCTCCGTAGCAGTACAAAAACCTAAGAGTCTAGTCCATAGTTACGAAACCTCGTAAGCTGCTTCACGTTGTAGGGAATGACAAGAAATAGCTTAGAAGGAAGATGGTTAAGCTAGTCTATGTAAAATGGTTTGAGGATGATTATGATCGTACGTGGGGAACGGAAGAGAGTGTGAAGACGATCCATCCCGAACTCTTCGTTGATATGACCCATTAATGTTGTGTCACCTTACAACATTGTAACTTGTATTGTTTTTGTTAGAATTCCGCGTGCTAGGATAAGGCTATGGTTGCATGGCTTGATGGATGCTAGTTTGGATGTAAATTGGCTACTTGTGGATGATAGACATGCAAAATTACTTAGGTTTCTTGTGTTTGTTTGGAATTTCATGGGCGAAATTCCTACAAGAGGGGAGAATGTAATGATCCACATTTTACTTATCGGAGGATCGTAAAATATTTTTATTTTATTCCCTAAGGGTTGGATCATTCTGATATTTTGAAATGTTGTTTATGGGGATCTGAGACATTTCCATAAATTTTATTAGTTTTATTTGTGATCATTTAGCCACTGTCAGTTTTGTGCAAGGAATAACTTTTGGCTGGGAGCGAATCAGGTGCCAAAATCAATTTCATTGGAAAGGAAGTGATATTTCCAATTCCGTAGAGTGGTTACAGTAAAGATTTGGTTTAGTGGTGTGGGAGAATTCGCTGTTTTAGTGCTACACAATTTCAAGGAAGGATTGACGGTGATAGACGGAGTCACGGATGATGACTGTTTTTCTTGTATCCTCTTGTTAAGGTTGTCCAACGTCGAAGGAGATATCTTTTGGGTGCTTGTCAGATGTTGGTTTAGGCCTTCGGGGCTTGTGCTTGGGAGATGTCGATATCAATCAGAATTGTCTATAAAGGATAATTAGTTGTAATGTCTGATACTACATGGTTTTTATTGGTTGCTATAAAGGATATCATTGTTAGATGTGGGGGAGACTGTTTTTGTTTTTCTCTTTTGTTGAGTTGGTAAATTAGTCGATTGATCTACCTATTTCTCATATACTTTATTGATGATGATGTTAGATAGTTGTTTTATCATTCATTAAGACTATTGTCTGACTCTAGGTTTTAAGTTTCCCTTTTATTACCATGGGTTGTTCATCCATATTTTGGATGGGCAGACATAGTAGCAGGTAGCGTGTAGTAGACCTTGATGAGGATGATGCCGCAGAGCAGTGACGAGAAGGAGGCAGTCATATTATTTCCTGCATATTAGTATATGTTTCCGCTGTAATGGTTGTTATGATAATCTGAGTGATTATATGGAAGCATTTTGTACAAAATATGATGATGTATTCCAGTGGTACCATGGATATCCTTTTGATGATATGAAAGTTTGAAGTTATACGCAATTGTGCTTCGCTACTACTACCTACTGTATATGTTCGATTATATTTTAACCTTGCGCTAAGAGATATAATGTAACACCCCGTGTTTCTGTTAATATTAATATTCACAAATTAAAGAATAACTAATCACAGATATGAGAATTAAGGGAAATGGGTTGCACCATTGTGTTCGTCTCAAAATTTTGGTTGAGATAGAGTGCGAGTTTGCGTGAATTGGACTTCGTATGAAGAAGTTATGGCGATCGGAAGTTTCAGAAAATTCAAAATAGATTTCGAAAATTCAAATTTCAGAGTCAGAATGGGCTAGGCGGGAAATTTGCCGCCAAGGCCAGGTCGACCATAGGGTCGACCTACCCTCACCACGTCGACCATAGGGTCGACCTGGGGTTCGACCTGCCCCCCCTTCCCATAGGCAGATTTGATTTATGACATGTTTATGATTATATGCTGACTCATTAGGGTTTCTGATCTGCTCTGAATGGCTGGGGTTAATTCTGGGTTGATCGGACGGCTTAAATTAATCCTAAACTCTATAAAAAGACATGTAGACTCAAATCCTAAAATGAAATTAAAATTAGATTCATGGCCTCCATGCCGTCACCTAGAAACCTAGAATAGCCGCCGCCAATTAGAGAGGAAGAAAAGCTAATCAACTTCAATTCTATTCAACTCTAACCACGAATCTACTTCAAGGGAAAGCTAATTCAACTTTAGAACTCAGAATTCAGAACTCAAGACCTTCTTTGAGTTGAGAGTTCGATTTCTTTAATAAAATAATTAGCAGTTTAATTGGATTGAGTTATGATGCGGATTATAGGGCTATGTTGTGAATTATTGACCGCATGTTATCATTGATGTTGTAAAATTGTGATGTTATCATTTATGTGGTAAATTCTATGATGTAATGATCTATGTTGTAAAGTTGTGATGTTATTATCTATGTTGTAATTCTATAATTGATCAATTAATGATAATGTTTCATATGCTAGTTTGGTTATGTTGATTCATATGATAAATCATATGTATGCATGCAAGTTTAGGTTTTGATTTAGATGTGGATCATATGCAAGTTAGTAAAGATTATGTATAACCTTACATGTTTCATGACATCTATTTTAGATCTAAAGTTAGGATATGACATGTGTAATTCTAAATGCTAGTTTACATGTTTAGATGTAAGTTTACACCATTGTTATGTTGCATAAATCATATATGCAAGTTTATATAAATGTATGAGTTTGGAATATGAATCATGTTATGCAAGTTTGTGGTTATTGCCTATGCAAGTTTACACCTTTAGATGTAGATCTATGACATACATGATTTATGCAAGTTTGTGACTACTACCTAAACAAGTTTACACCTTTAGATTTGGATCTGTGACATATGTAGATTTATGCAAGTTGTAACTTTGGCCTATGCAAGTTTTAGATGTAGAACCTCATTAACACATGCAAGTTCACCCCAATGTTTAGATCTAGTTTTATCTATATGTATGTTGTTATATTTTCTCTTTATTCCATGAGTTAGACTATTCGAGTGTAATGTATATTTTACGTTAAACGAACAAACGTACAACGTGGGGTAATGGGATAATATTAAAAGATTTAATATTGAGAATTGGCATAAATGCCTTAAATGGTATAAAATAAATATATGAAGATAATTGGTATGATTTTGCATACCATAAATAGATGGACATAATTGAGTCAATTATGGCCATAGTTAAATTTGGAATTGATTGATAATTTGAATAGGGAAAGTAATTCAAATTGGGGGATAATTAATTTTGTGTAATTAATCGTCTAAGACACGAGGTTAGGCTCTTTTGTGGTGTAAGACAGCTCAGACCCGCCCGGCAAATCCAGCTGCCACAAATGCTAGTCTAATGTGGGAGGTCTTAGGCATAAATTAAATGCGTAACAATTGTAAAGACACGAGGTTAGGCTCGTTTGTGGTGTAAGACAGCCCGGACCCGCCCAGCAAATCCAGCTGCCACAAATGCCAGTCTAATGTGAGAGGTCTTTATAAGGTTACAGTCTTAATGAATTAAGAAACACTTAACCAGATAAACATGTAGTGGGACATGAGCGGGTTAAGTGGGTGCCTTAGGTGGCATGTGGAATTAAGTGGGTGCCTTGGGTGGCATTTGAAATACGATTAGAAACACTTAACCAAAATTTGAAAACATGCAAGTGAACATGAATAAGGAAAGGGTTAAGTGGGATGTACTAGAGGGGACCAAGCTTAGGTGGATAGCCTGTGTCAAGTAATGGGGGCCCATTTCAACCTGTAACCCATACATATCTTTATGGGCTCGACCCAAGTCGAGGACGGTACACGCATACTGGGCTTGACTGTAAGAGGCATAGATTGGTTAGCGGTGGCAACGCAAGTCCAACAGGTTCATATGCGTGTGTGGGCCCGGGCTGGTAGGTAAGACGTTGTTGCATCGTGTAGGTATAAGCCGTGCATTGTTGGTGGTATAGGGTTGCCACTTTGGGGAGTGATACACCCCACTGTGGGGCCAACACAGGTATCTATGAGTTAGGGAGCCGATCGAATGGGGAGGGTAGTGGATACGCCTAGTGGAGATAGGAGCAGACGGCACCTTCGAAGACAGCTAGGAGCATAACCACCATATTATGAATAAATATTGTAATTAGAATGGGGAGGGTAGTGGGTAAACCTAGTGGAGATAGGGGAAGATGGCACCTATGAAGGTAGCTAGGGGTAAACTAAACTACCATTATCATTATTAAGTTCTGTTGGCGGGATCAACCACTAGTGTGACTTGTGGTGGTGCAGTATAGTAATTATCCTACAGTGATTAGGGGTGCCTTTAATGAATAACTTGGTTCATCTTATTTCCTTGTTTGTTCTGTCATACCCAATTGTTCACAGTCATTTCCTTATTTTCCAACTTATGCCTTAGCCTAGTTACTTTGGGAATTATATTGTTAAAGTTATCGCACTCGCCAGACTTTATGTCTGACCCCCTTTTCTTTCCACCTCTTGTCTTCCTCCCCCTCCCCCCAAAGGTGCACATGTTGGAACGAGCACCAGTGGAGCTTGATTTTGGACAGCTGTATCGCTTGCTTTTAGAAGTTGCTTGGATCGTTGAAGTAAAAGTTCAGCCTATCTTATTTATGGCTATTTTGTACTGGGGTTATGTCTTTCAATCTATGTACTCTGTTTTAGTCAAGATGGATATTGTGTACTTTGACTTTGGTTTTTTATGATGTAATCAAACCTATGTGTTTACCGCTGCAACGAATAAAGTTTTTAATTTTTAAGTACTGTTTATATCTGTCTTGTTGTTAAGTTTCTATTCTATAATCACTTAAAACGCTCCATAGAAGTTAATGCATTCCCTTTGTGAATGACATTAATGGACGTGGGGTGTTACAAGTGGTATCAAAGCTGAAGGTTACCAGAACAGATTGGAATTTTGAGAAGTATTTTTCCAAAACCACTTTTATAAAGATGTACCTTCAAAAGTATGTTTTAAGGAAAGTATTTTCTAGAGAAAAGCTTATTTCAGAAAGCATAACCCCAAGAGCCATATATCTTCCAATCTGTTCATTTGTATTGAATCTTTCCTTTTTTGTTTCAGCATGTATGGAGCATCTGAGATACCAGAGGGTGTTCATGTACCAGGTTGGTTTCGTCAATTTCTTGAGGCTAGGGCCGCTACCGTGGGTTCGGCCAACATTCCTCCTCCTCCAGCTCCAGTCATTCCTCCTCGTGGAGATACTTTGTCCAAGATATGTAAAGACTTTCGTTCGATAAGTGGAAAATCTTTTAGTGGGACTGAAAAATCATTGAAGCTAGAAATTGGTTGAAAGAATAGGAGGATCTGTTTGGCATTTTCGATTTGGACGATTGCAAGAAGGTCCAATTGGCTGCTTGGTTGATGAAGGACAAAGCTTCGTTTTGGTGGGAAGTCACTAATGGGGAGCGTCGAGTTAATACATGGTCAGATTTCAGGCATAGGTTTGAGACAAAGTTTCTCTCACGGGCTGAGGAGAATCTATACATGGAAAGGTTTTTGGTGTTGAAGAAAGGGAATCTGTCAATAAAATAATATGTCAACAAGTTCAATCAGTTGACGAGATTTTGCTTGGACTTGGTGAATACACCCGAAAAGAAGGCCTTAAGATTTCTTAAGGGTTTGAATGAGCCACTACATGAGTTAGCTATGAACCGCATCCCTATGGGGGCCACCTTTGAGAGGCTAGTTGATATGGAACTTATGCATGAAGAGGAGAAAGGCGCCAATGCTAATAAAGCACCCGAGAATAAAGGGGATCAAATATCGCAACAGCAATAGCAGAACAAGAAGGGTGGTAAAGACAACAATGGCAAGAGAAAGAAGAAGTGCTTTAATTGTGGGACACCAGGCCATCTGAGTAAAGACTGTAGGAAAAGGCAGTTGATGACTAATTGTGGGACAACAGTTCTCAATTGGCTGCAAGAAATGGTGTCAACTAACCCGAAGAATAAGGCTGTTGATGAGCGACCATCTGTATATTAGCTTTGAACGAGTGTTAAAAATATCGGATAATATGATCTTACATTTTAAATTTCATGAGGAAATCCGACACATCTAAATCAAGTTCAAATCTACTACATGGTGGCTATATATAATTCAGAATCAATATAAAATACATTGCAATAAAATCAGCTCAGACACAGATATTCACATTACTAAGGCGGAAATAGATATGAATATAACACATGAGCATCAATACAAAAATAGCGGTCAAAGTCGGTCCACTATACAATAAAATAATATGTACAAGCTCCAGCCAAAAGAATAAGTATACAAGAAATAACTATAATACATGTATAATCAAGAACTACAACTCTAATGTAGATATCGAAAAGCCAAAAGGTGATCCCTGCTAGAAGCCCTGCATAAGCACCTATAATACTCGGTCTGACCCGAGTATTATTTAGTAGAATAATCAATAAACGGATTAGTCTAGTTTTACTCATCATAATAAACTGATACAGAAATGGAAATATAAAATGATATATATAAAGTAAAAACAATGTTCAGATGTAAAATGTGAAGACTCGATATCCCAAGAAGATACGTCAAAGAAATCTTGACACTGTTAGATCAAAATTTGGACCTAACACCCAAATTGTTCCGAATGTTATAGAGTTTCAACTGAAGAATGAGGAAAAAGAGAATAACACACAGAATTTATAGTGGTTCGGTGTTAACGAGCCTACGTCCACTTTATATATTATTGATTATACTTTGAAAGCTAATACAATCAAGGATTTCTCTCAATACTCTAGTATTTTGACAACAATGGCGGATTCAGTACTCAATATTGCCAAAAGATCCCAAAAAATGCCAAGCTCCAGGCTATTTATAGCTGATTTTGTCAGGCAGGTCGTGGTAACACGTGGCACGAATCCCGAGAACATCGGATTGCATCGCCTCTGTTGAAGAAATAGTCAAATTTGCCGTTGTGGACAGGTGTCGCGATCCCCTTGAAAATCGGATCGTGCAGATGGGGAGAATCGGTCAGAATGACGGTTAGGGACACGAGTCGCTAGATCCGTGCGTCTCGGATCGCTGAAGACTAACTCATGCTTGAACGAGTTAGAGGGTTCGCCAGGCATCAGGGGATCGGATCGGTCTATTCTGGGCAACAATATAGGTTCGGATCGAGTCGCGTAGAGGTTTCGTTTCGCTGATGGAATAGGGGCGATCCGATGGTGGGCGAGTCGATCGTGTGCGATCCGACATCGGGCGAGTCGATGATGCGGTCTGTTCCTTCATGTACCTAGAGAACGTGGTTTCATGCTTTCTCCTTATGAACGATCCTGGGTGGCTTGGTCAAAAAGCTAGCCAACATTTTGCCCCCTCAAAGTATGTTTTATTGATGATGGAACATGCTTCGAAGTTATAGAATCGTCTTTTCACAGCGAGTCGCGAATCAGTGAACAATTCTCTTTCTGGGATTTTTCAGAGTCTTCATTACTGAATTTATCGATTCGGATCGCGGGCTCGAGTCGCGGTCCGTTAGCAAGACATTTGTTTCGTTCTTTGGTGTGCATTTGCGCCTCGGAACGAAACGGGCTCCTCCTCGAGTCGTGGTGGGCTTTTGGTTCGCGGCCCGCCGATTTTCGTGGATAGAATAGGACAAAGAAGGGGAGACAAACGGTCGCCCTTTTGCCTATATAAGCCGACCCCCCATCTTCACTTTCTTCCTTCTCTTTTCTGTTGTATCGTTTCGTCTGCATTGTTGAGGAACGAACCCTAGTTTTTCAAACCTTCAAAAATCCGATCACTTTCCCAATTTTTAGAAATGTAATTCCACCGAAAGCACCCTTATTCGTAAACGCTGCTGTTTTTTGAATTTTTTCGACTGGTTTGAGGGAGAAACGATGGAATTTTGCAATTTTCTGGGGGAACAAGGGAGGCGCCATGGCTGATGGGCGTAGAGGTTGGAGTTCGGAAATGAGAAGGAGAGGAGGAAGACGAAGGAGGAAGGAGAAGAGGGAAGGCCGGTTCGGATCGTGGGCAAGGAGAGGAAAGGAAGAAGATGAAGGCGAATGGCGAGACGGAGGGTCGTGGTGACGGTAGAGGCGCGTATCGTGAGGGGCTGCGACGATTCGGCAGAGACCCCTACCACTTAATTTCACGATCCGTGAAGGGGCGATCCCTTTGCCCTGCGATTCGAAGGGGGCGATCCCTCTACCCTACGATCCGAAGGAGGGCGATCCCTCTACATGGCGATCCGACTCATAGTTCACGATCCAAAGAAATTTCAAACTTTAAACGATGCCTTGTCACCATAAAATTCTGAACAGTTTGGCTAGGGCCTTGACGTTGGACTTTCTGGACTAAATGACCACATAATTTGACTGCATATGACGACTAATATTTTGATGATCTTGATTGCTTTCACGCTTTATTTTTAATGACACACAAGCACACACCGGCACTTGCACACACGGGGGACGGGTAGTATTAATCTCATTGTTCATGTTTTCTCGTCCTAGCAGTAATGTCGAATAATCACTCTTCTTCAAGATCCGCAACAGAAGCGGAATCTGAGGTTCCTGAGCAATACAACCCCGAGATTCCTCCAATTAATCCAGGAGGTGAAGATTCTGGATCTGAGCGCGAGGCCACGGAATCAGATCCGTCCGAAAGTACTTCATCTAGCGACGATTCTGAGATAGATGGGCGGGCTCCCGACGAGATTCCTGGCGTGCTCGGGATAGATAAATTTTCTGATTCTTTAGCGTCTAAGCTCGACGATATAAAACTTAAAAGAATCTGCTTGAGACAGGGGATTTCTTGGGATGATGTCTTGACGCCCGGAAGCGAAGATAGACCCCACCTAGCTCCGGAAGGATATATGGCAATCAGTCGAACCATGTGCTTGGTAGGAGCTATTCCTCCATTTCCTCCGATCGCCATTGAAACTTTAAGACGACTGGGTATTGCTCCGATGCAGCTTCATCCTAACGCCTACGCATCTCTATACACCCTATATGTTGCATACGCGGAGATCCTACACGCCGAACTTAAATTCAGAGATCTGACATTCTTCTTTCTTTTCAAGCACCGTTCTTCGGCAACTCCAAATTTCTCTTTCTTTGAATTGGTGGCGAATAGGAAGGTTCTGTACGATGGATATAGCAATATAGGGGATCCTAAGTCTGATTGGTTTTATATAAGGAAACAGGCCGGATGCTCACGAAGATGGCTCAAATCAAGTAAACTTTAAGCTTCTAATCGAATGTTTTGTTCAAGAAGTCTAGGCGTTAACGTTCTCCCCCCTTTTTCTTTGTCTTAAACAGATCACGTCTTCCTGAAAACGGAGGGTCCACTATACAACAATCGATTGTCCATTCTTCTACAAAGCAGATCCGACTTTCTAAGGATCAAAAAACGCATTATTGATGACAATCTTCACAAGCATCGTCTTCTGGATAGAAGATTTGGACTTGGCACTGGCGGCAGACCTTATAAGTATGTGCCCCCATTGGAAGGAGAGGGAACTTCGCAAGCGGTAGGAACAACTACGTTTCGCAAGAGTCCTTCTCCGATAGTCATCCAGGACGATGAGGATCTGAACATATACAGAGGGGATGAGGTCCGTGGTGACGTATCCAAGAAAATCCCGATTTCTACTCCAATCGAACCCGCTACTCCTGGTGATTTGGCAAAAGAGCAGTTATTTGACGAGCTGAATAAAATTCCTCTACCCGATGATGTATATACAGAGAAGGACTTTGAAGAGAGGCCTTTCTTCCCTGCTTCTGAAGAGACCATTGCTCCAACTAGAGGACAAGAAACTGGTTAGATGAGCCTGTTTTCAGGCCTGGGTCTGTTAGGGGGAATTATATGGGATGCACAAATCACACACACTATCTGACTCTGCACTCTTATATCGTGGGTATTCAAAGTTTTAATATGCTCTTCTCTTTTTTGCAGGAACGATGTCCCGTAGGAAATCTTACTTTTATCGTTCTCTTCGTGAGGGCACACCCAGCCTTCATCCGGGTACTGAACGCCCTCGTGGTCCTTCTCACAAGACGACTTTCTCGCAACCTCGATCTCCACCAAAATCGACCACTACTAAGCCTTCCTATTATCCGGCAGTTCCTACAGGGGGAAAGAAACTTCCTAAGGAGTTAACTCCTCCAAAGAGTGCACCTTCCCACAGCCGGTCGTCCAAAAGGCATCACAAATCTAAAGATAGGGGCAAGGATCCATCCAAAGAGTCTGAAAAGGAGAGGAGTGACATCGTCCCTTCCAGCCAACCAGAGTTGGCTGCCCCCGGGTCACGGGATTACATGCATGGTCCCGAGATTCAAGGCAGGCTAGAAAAGCTGCGGGAACAATTCCAAGACATATTCTTTGACGGGATGACATTTGTTCCAGCCTTGGAACCGGTCCCCAAGAACTGGGATAGCGAAGTTGTCTGGCATATCCGCCATGTTGCCAGGCAATATGAGATGATGAAAGAACATGCAGTTAACCTTTCAAAAGTCATCGGATCGCTTGAAATAGAAGCACACAGATCCAAGGTGAAACTTGAAAACAATGAAAGGGCCAGGACCAAGATGGAGAAGGACCTGGAAGACGCTCAATCCCAGCTTGCTTTAGCACGGAGGGACGCTGAAAATTATAAGATTGAATTAGAGAATGCTAAGCAGCGCTTCCATTCGGAACTTGACTCCAATAGCCAAGAGAAAATGGCCTTAAAGAAGGAGGTTGAAGACCTCAAAATGGCTAATATCGTGTTGAAAACAGCACAAGGCCATTTTTAGGCTGAGAGAGCTGCTTGGGAGGCAGAGAAAGCAAGTTTAAAAGAAATTTTGGCTTTGGCTAAAGCAGAAAAGGTGATTTTAAATGATCAGGTCTCGGACGCGGAGAGACGGGCAGCTCTCGCCGAAAAGAATGTCGAAAGTGCCATCGAATTGGCCACTGCTTCTGACAACAAGCTTCTCGAAAGAGAGAAGGAGATCGAGGGGTTTGAAGAGATGATTTTCGGCTTTCTTGGCTAGGTTCTCAAAACTCGCAACATCTCGTGGATCCCGGTTTACCATGTTACTTTATCCAATTTATGGGATGCCATTGTTGAGGGTGAAAAGCATAGGTTGGGGGTCGAAGAAATTGATGAGGATGAATTGATGAAGAGCATCTTAAGGGATAATGAGCCTGAGGACCTAGCAGAGGGTCGTCGTCTGATTCTAGCGGAGATGGAAAAGGAGAGGGCCCTGGCCAAGGGCAAAGGCAAAGGCAAAGCTGATGAGGGTTCGAGTTCAGCTGTGGAGCGCAAGACCTCCGGGGTTGAGGAATACCATCCCGATGATCCATTAATCCCTTTGGGTCTAACTCCCGTGGTCATTGGAGCCTCTGCAACTACTCAAGAGGGAGAATCTGCGGAAGGTATCTCTCTTTTTTCCCCATAATTTGTCAAAGCAATTGTGAATTGTCGTCGTCTGGTAGAACAACCAATTGAATTAGTAATGTGTGTTCCTCCTGATACAGGTGGCGAGCCCGTCGACAAGGGTGCTGAAAAAGAAAAAGAAGTGGAGAAGGAGGCTGTCTCGCCAGGTGCTGGTATTGATATATCAAAGCAGGCCGAGGTCACAACAGCAGAAAGAAGCATCCCGGCACCTAGCACTGACGTTCCCAAAGATGCTGAGACCATCGAAGCCTTGAAAGACATGGATGGGCGCCATGTAGATGACGAAGAAGACATTATCGGTGCCAAAAAGGCCGACGATGATGACGACGAAACCTTGGCCAGCCGAAAGGCCAGGCAGGAGAAAGAGTTGGCTTCTAAGAAGGTGGGAGATGAGGCTTTGGACGTAGTCCCCCTTGCAGAATTCGATCCCAAAACTGGGATAATTGTGAAAATCCAGCCCAAGTCCATCAGCCGACAGCTTCATTTTGCAAATCCCGATGACTTCCCGGCTTCCCTTTCTGATAGAAGGAAGAGAAAAGAGGTGGAAGAGGAATCTTCAGAAGAGTCGGATGTTCCTCTCATAGAAAAAAGGAAGAGGAAGAAAGGGGACCCGTCTGATGCCGACAAGGCGAAGCTGGGGAGACAGAGGCAAGAGAAGAGGCCAAAGCGTAAATAGGATATTGTTGCTTGTTGATATTTTGTCTTTAGGTTTTCCACTGGCCAGGAAGTGTAATTGTGAGACTGGCCCTCACTTTCCTTTCTAGGTTGTTTTTCACTTTGTTGGTTCGCAGTATATAAATGAAAGTTTATCTCTTTTTGCATCTTTATGTACCTGTATTCAAATAAACTTTCCACGTTTAGTCCTAGGCCATCTAATTACAAATCAGTCAAACAACAGAAAGAAAAATTTTCGTGTTGCTTTGCTGTATTAAAGTTCAGTATATGTATGTGAGTATATGTGCCCCCAATCAGTTGTTATCATAGAGCCTGACTGGGGTTTACTAAGGATTGGTTAGTTTTGTCGGCAGGATGCCCCCTATTTCTGAATATGTGGGGCTTATAAGATTTCATAGGATAATTGTTCCTATGGCACCGAAATTCTGGCACCTTCCTTAGTGCTTAATCAAAGGGTTCTTTATACTCTCCTGACGGTTGCCAAGGTTAGAGTTTGAATTCAGTAGTTTAGTCGGTCCCCGATCCTTCAGCAGGGAAGAAGTTCTTTCTCAGCGCTCAATCGGAGACGCTTTTATACTCTTTCTCTCTCTGGAGAGTTAGAGTTCGAGCTCAGCAATTCATTCGCTCCCCGATCCTTCAGCGGGGAAGGAGCTCTTTCTCAGCGCTCAATCGGAGACGCTTTTATACTCTCTCTCTGGAGAGTTAGAGTTCGAGCTCAGCGATTCATTCGCTCCCCGATCCTTCAGCGGGGAAGGAGGTCTTTCTCAGCGGTCAATCGGAGACGCTTTTATACTCTCTCTCTCTGGAGAGTTAGAGTTGGGACTCAGCCATTCCATCGCTCCCCGATCCTTCAGCGGGGTAAGAGTCCTTTCTCAGCGCCAAATCATGGACGCTTTTATATTCTCCTGGCGGTCGCCAAGGTTAGACTTTCGCTCAGGCGGCTCCGATCATGGTACACCGCCATGCCTTGTGGATGTCATCTTCGCATCCTTTATACTCTTTCTGAGCTCTTGAGAGTTAGAGTCACCGATCAAACGGTCTGCAATCATGCACGCTCATCAAACTCGTCCTAGGTCTTCACTTTAATCCAAGCTCCTAGGATTGAAATCAGTCGGACAAGCAGTTGGAGCATTTGCCAAGGCTTTGAGTTCCTCCGAACAGTCTATGGGAGGAACGGTTGGCAACAGACTTCGGGTACCTGCATTATTCACGCCGTTTTCCATAAAAATAAACAGGCAGATAAATAAGGATGCAATAAAGGTAAATGACACACAATATTTTTATAGTGGTTCGGTCGAATCATGACCTACGTCCACTTTATAATTTTTTGCTTCAAGGAATAAAACTATTATAGGCTAGTCGTGCCTTATACATGGTTTTCAACAAAGCAAAGGAACAGATTTTAAACTTTTATGCTAAGTATGGCCGCAAATGTTGGGCATTCCACACTCTGGGGATTTCCCTTCCATCTACGGTTGCTAGCTTGAAGGTTCCATTATCAAGCTTGCTCAGAATGGAGTACGGTCCTTCCCACTTCGCTGCCATATGAGTTGGGGGTGGAAAGACACGTTTCAGAACCAAGTCTCCGGGTTCCCAGGTTCGGGCTCGAACCTTTTTGTTGTAATATCGAGCGATCTGTTGCTTGCATCTCAAGGCGCGCAGGTCCGCCTCATCCCTCTTTTCTTCGATCATATCTAGAGACTCAAGGAGCAATTCATTATTGGTCATCGGATCATAATAAGTCACCCGGTGAGAAGGTACCTTTATCTCAAACGGGATGACTGCTTCCGTTCCAAAGACAGGAGAGAACGGGGTATGTCCTGTTGCCGATTTATATGTTGTCCTGTAGGCCCATAGTGCCAAGGGCAATTCATCAGCCCCCATGGCTCTAGCCCGCTTTAGTCTTCTTTTCAGAATAGACTTAATCACTTTATTCGCCGCTTCGACTTGTCCGTTCGATTACGGGTGCGCCACAGAGGTGTATCGATTCTCAATGTGGTATTTTTGGCAGAAATTTCTGAATTCCGCGCTATCGAACTGAATTCCGTTATCCGTTATCACAATCTTTGGAATCCCAAATCGGCAAATGATGTTTCGAACGATAAAATTGATCACTCGTTTGGTAGTGATTATTGTTAGCTGTTCAGCCTCGACCTACTTAGTGAAATAATCCACGGCCACAATAGCGAACTTTGCTCCGCCCCTTGCTATGGGGAGGCTTCCAATGATATCAATTCCCCACATAGCGAAAGGCCAAGGGCTCATCATTGTTTTTAACTGGTTAGGAGGTGCTCTTGGTATCTTTGAAGATCTCTGGCACGCATCACACCGTCGAGCGTATCTTGCTGCATCCTTGTTTATGGTAGGCCAAAAATAACCATGCCGTAACACCTTTTTTGCTAAAGTTTGCCTTCCAGCGTGGTCGCCACATTCGCCTTCGTAGACCTCTTGCAGCACACGTTTGATGTCTTCTTGGGCTATACACCGAAGGAGGGGCATCGAAAACCCTTGTCTGTAAAGAACTCCGCCTTGCAGAACGTATCGGGCGGCATTACGAATTACCTTACGCCTCTCGCTTTTCTTGGTCGGAAGCGTTCCATTCATCAGGAAATTCTTTAGAGGGGTCATCCAAGACTCCCTTTCTGGTTCCGTCTCTAGTATTAGGTCGATTTCCATTTGATCTTTGCTAGGGGACCGAAGTACTTCAACGGGGGCTAGCCCAGTCACTTCAGGATCGTCGGAACTAGCCATCTTCGCCAATTTATCCGCCTGCTGATTCTCTGACCGCTGAATATGAGATATGCTGTAGTGATCAAAATCGTTCAGCAACTCTTTCACTTTCTTTAAGTATAAAATCAATCTTTCACTTTTAGGAATTTTCTAGTAACTTGGTTCACAACTAACTTGGAGTCGCAGAAGATGTTCAGCTTTGTGACTTCTAATTCCTTTGCGATCCTTAATCCGGCTATCAGAGCTTCATATTCGGAATTGTTGTTAGTGGCATGAAACTCCATCAGGATAGCATAGGATATCAATCGTTTCTCTGGAGTTTCAAGCACTATTCCAGCGCCGGATCTTTCGTCATTCTTAGCGCCATCAGTATACAATCCCCAGGCATTGGGATCGAGAAGTAACTTTGAAGGATCAACTTCTTCGTTTGCTATATCTTCCTCAGGGACAGTGAACTCTGCTATGAAGTCGGTTATCACTTGCCCCCTAATTGACCGTCTGGGCTGAAAGTTCAAATCAAATTGACTTAACTCAATATTCCATTTGAGTAACCTTCCAGATGCCTCTGGTCTCTGTAGGACTTGCTTAAGTGGGTGATCGGTGTATACGGTAATGGGATGTGCCTGAAAATAATGTCGAAGCTTTCTAGAGGCGATCAGTAAACTATACGCCAACTTTTCTATCCTGGGATAATTACGCTCTGCTGCCATTAATTTTTTGCTCACGTAATACACAGGTCTTTGGATCTTATCCTCTTCTCTTACCAATGCTGAGCTGATCGCATGGGATGACACTGCCAGATACACGAATAAGTCCTCGTGATCCATTGGCTTAGATAATATCGGGGGTTACTCCAAATGCCTGAGTAAATTCTGAAACGCTTCTACGCTGTCGGGCGTCCATTTGAAGTGGCGTTTCCCCCGCTTTACTAATTCGAAGAATGGGATGCCCTTATCCGCAGCCCTGGAGATAAATCTTCTTAGTGCGGCCACTTTTCCGGCAAGGCTTTGTACATCCCTAATTTGCCTAGGTTCATGAATGTCTCTGATTGCCGCGATCTGGTGCAGATTAATCTCATACCACGGGAACTGACGATGAATCCCAAGAATTTTCCAGAGGCAACACCGAACGAACATTTGGTTGGGTTGAGTTTCATTCCGTACTTACGAAGAATGCCGAACATCTCTGCCAAGTCAGTAGTGTGTTGAGAAGATTGCTTGGACTTAACCAACATTTCGTCGACGTATACTTCCATTGTTTTCCCGATCTGGTTATAAAACATTCTGTTGACTAAACGTTGATATGTAGCGCCCGCATTCTTCAAGCCAAAGGGCATCACCACATAATAATATAATCCCAGATCCATGATAAAACTAGTGTGTTCTTGATCCGGAACATGCATCGGAATCTGGTTATATCCTGAATAAGCATCCAAGTTGTTTTTTAAGAAATCCGTCAATTCTTTAGCGAGATTCGGATTTAACTAGGACCCAATCTTAGGGACCTTCTCCGGGTCACTGTCATCGATCGGTACAACCACAGTTGTCTCGTTGGGAGTTTCCATTCTGCCCACGGCTTCTTGATCCTCTCTGGGATCTATATCCTCGGGCATCTCTCTGGGCGACTCTCCAACGACTATCCTCTTTGGTTGCTATAAGGTCTCCGCCCCCGTAGGGGGAGAAGCGCCTTTAGTTTCAATATCCCCTTCATTGCGGAGTAACTTTAGTTCGGCGACATAACATGCTCGCGCAGCAACCTGATCCCCTCTGACGCTACCAATGCCAGCTTCTGTGGGGAATTTCAATAACAAGCACCAGGGGGCTATACAGGCTCTAAACTTTGCGAGGGCCGGCCGGCCCAAGAAGGCATTGTAGGGCGATTCAACGTCCAGAACCACGAAGGGAAGGATTCTCACTCTCTGGCGTTCTCCTCCCCAAGCGTAATCGGTAACTCCACATAACCCATTGGAGCGGTTGATGCTCCGTTGAATCCACGGATCCATCCTTGACAGGGCTTCAAGTCTTTTATTTCGAGGTTCATCTGGTCAAATGTCCTTTTGAAAAGAATGTTGACGGAACTCCAGTTGTCCACTAAAACCTTATGAACAGTGGTAGGTCTAATAGGTACTGTAATTACAAATGGATCTTCTGTCGGAGCATGGACTCCAATGCTTTCTCGTTCTCGGAAAACTACATCGTCGGTCATCATCTTTTGTTGCTTTACCGGGATATTGTACTCAGGGTTGCTACACTCCCATACCTCGAGGTGTTGTTTGGCTGCATTGACATATTGATCTAATGCCTTGGAACTATGTCCGGCGAGATAAAGTCCTCCGATCACGGTATTGATAACAATGTTCTTTCCCTTTTGCTGGGCAGTCGGCCTAGCAGCAAGTTGATTCTGGTTCTGATTTGGGGCATGTATTTCTTGCCCCCTGTCTCTGGGCGTTACTCTGTATTCATCTAACTTTCCTTCTTGAAGCAGCCTTTCGACTACATCTCTTAGGTGACGGCATTCATTTGTCGAATGGCCGTGAATCTGATGAAAGAGACAAAACTTCCCCGTTTCACGCTCTTTCTCCATCTACTCTCTGGGAGGTGGTCTCTTATTCTGGAGGACTTCATACGCATCCATGAAGATATTTTCCAGAGTATCATTTATTGGTGTATAACTTTCAAAGGCCCTGGGACGAGTCCTTCTCTGGGAGTCGTTCCCTCGGTTCCTCTTCCGGTTGTTGCCGTTACCACTATTATTGTTGTTACCTGACTGACGACCACCCTGATTCCTATTTCCGACATTAACCTCGACTTTCCCCGAGCTGTCTCCTGTCTGCTTTATAGCGACATTGCTCTGGATTTCCTCCTTATCAGTTGTTTTTGCCTTTCGGTTAGCATATACCTCTTCCCGGCGTAAATGTATGTTAGCTTTTTCGTAGAATAACTCTCTAGTATGGGGTGGTTTGCCTGCCAGGTATCTCCCGAACTCAGTGTCTTTATCTACTCCGTCAATCAGTGCTGCGACAACAGTCAGTTCATGGGGATCTTTAACCTCAGTAGCGGCCAAATTGAAACGATCCAGGTACACCCTTAAACTCTAGCCTGGTCGCTGCTTGACAAGGAACAAGTCAATCACACTTTTTGTTTTTTGTGCATAGATACGGAATTGTTCCATGAACTTCTCACTCAACTCCCTGAAGCTAGAAATCGATCTTGCTGGCAAGCGAGTAAACCATAGCAGTGCTACATCCTCCAAAAATATGGGAAACGCTTTACACTTGACAGCGTCGGAAGCTGCAGCCGCGGTCATCGACCAAGAATATCTCATTAGATGCTGGACGGGATCCTGCCCGCGTATCGGTTAATCTGTGGCATGTTGAAACGCCTTGGGAAAGTCGCATCCAAAATATAATCAGTGAAAGGGGTGTGACTGTGGTCGATCCCCCAATCTTCATTCCGTTATCCACGGCTATCTGCCAGAATCTGATGGATCATGGCTGCAACATTTGCACTGGTCAGTGGAGGTTCAGGGTCAGTGCCTCTGGCTCGGCGGGGGTCTCTAATCTCTCTTCCGGGAGCAGTCACGAAATCCGGGGCTCGGATAGGGCTTCGTTGCCCCCTGTTACAATGAGCATGTGCGCGGCGACGAGGCTGAGGTAGTCTGTTATGTACGGGACTGTCCACATCTCGAGCCCTGGGAGCTACGGCTTGATCGTTCACATTATGGTTTGAGGGCCCCGCCACCAGTGCTTCTTCTTCCCGTGATGGCAGGGTTCCGAACCGAAGCTGCTCTATATTTTCTGCTCTCTCATACGGTCGCCGTGGAGGTCTTGGCGACTCTTCTGACGAAGAAGAATATCCTGGAGTGAGTGAACGGACCGGCGGCGTTCTTTGCCTTGCGAGTTCATCAAGCCTTCAATCCATAATAGTCAAATTTTGTCGCAGGGCGTAACTTTCCTGTCTTTGGGCAGCCAATTCATCAAACAATCTCTCCCACATTTCGGAGAAGCGAGAGAGATCCCCCTCAGTGACCGGAGCAGCAGGATCATATTGGTCATCATCACTTTCTCTTATGCGCAAAGAGCTTGAGCCGGGTCGAGCAGAGGGGCCAGGATGGTAGGAGCGAGCCATAGGCTCCTTTCCAGGTCGAGTTGTAGTCTGATCATCAATTTGGATCGCTGCGGTTCGTGGATGGCGGCTCGCAACGCCCCCCTGAGATCGATTCGCGGTCGCGGTGCGTGGCGGATTCGAGACGTTGCCTCGGGATCGAGTAACAACCCCTTCAGCAGTCCGGATCGCTTCGTTCTCGTCGACTCGGAGCGTGGTGTCTTCATCGGATCGGTTCGCCCCCTGTGCTCCACGATCCAGAGTTTCTTCATTGCCCAGCTCGTGCACACTCTCTTCAATTGTTTCATTGGTCTGTGAAGTTCGTGCTTCCTTAGATCTTTTTCCAGCGATGATATCCGAATTGCTAGAATCTTCAAAGAACTGAATAGTGAAACTTTAGGACTGATTTCTCAGTGAAAGCACCAAATTGTTAGATAAAAATTTGGACCTAACACCCAAATTGTTCCGAATGTTATAGAGTTTCAACTGAAGAATGAGGAAAAAGAGAATAACACACAGAATTTATAGTGGTTCGGCATTAACGAGCCTACGTCCACTTTATATATTATTGATTATACTTTGAAAGCTAATACAATCAAGGATTTCTCTCTATACTCTAGTATTTTGACAACAATGGCGTATTCAGTACTCAATATTGCCAAAAGATCCCAAAAAATACCAAGCTCCGGGCTATTTATAGCTGATTTTGTCAGGCAGGTCGTGGTAACACGTGGCACGAATCCCGAGAACAACGGATCGCATCGCCTCCGTTGAAGAAATAGTCAAATTTGCCATTGTGGACAGGTGTCGCGATCCCCGTGAAAATCGGATCGTTTAGATGGGGAGAATCGGTCAGAATGACGGTTAGGGACACGTGTCGCTAGATCCGTGCGTCTCGTATCGTTGAAGACTAGCTCATGCTTGAACGAGTTAGAGGGTTCGCCAGGCATCAGGGGATCGGATCGGTCTGTTCTGGGCAACAATATAGGTTTGGATCGAGTCGCGTAGAGGTTTCGTTTCGCTGATGGAATAGGGGCGATCCGATGGTGGGCGAGTCGATCGTGTGTGATCCGACATCGGGCGAGTCGATGATGCGGTCCGTTCCTTCATGTATGTAGAGAACGTGGTTTCATGCTTTCTCCTTATGAACGATCCTGGGTGGCTTGGTCAAAAATCTAGCCAACATACACTATATAACGATATCTCAATAACAAAAAAACTAAGATTGATAAATTAATATCAATACGAGATTGACAACACATATGTCAATAAGAATAAGATTGGTAAATTAATATCACTACAAGATTGACAGCACATATTTCAATAAGAAAAACAAGATCGAAGAAATCAATAAATTAGAAATTTCGAAGATCCCAAAAAAGGGGGAGACCTAAGTCAAGATAGGAGTATGAAGGCTCATCAAAATAAATATGGGAGTCTGAAGGCTCAACAAAATAAATATGGGAGTCCGAAGACTAAACCAAATATGGGAGTCCGAAGACTCAACCAACTCAATATCGAAGGAGAGACGCGATCTCAAGGCATAAGCCATAGTGTTCAGCAGATGCTCCTATGATGGTCCGAAAATCATAGGTCGTGAACCCACCAAGATTGTCCGAAGATCATCGATATAAGGGAATGAACTGAAGTTCCTCGAAATGATCCAACGAACATCAGGATGATCCAAAGTTCGGAATGATCCGAAGACCCACCAGAACTGAAGTTCCTACGATAAGATGGAACCAAAGTTCCTCAATTAGTCTGAAGACTCTCAAGATGAACCGAAGTTCCTCAGGATGATCAGAAGATCATCAATGTGACTCGAAGGTCGGATTGATCCGAAGATAAAATATAGTGTAACTACGCCAAGCTAGTAAATATAAGAGTAAAGCTCATGTCCCATAACCACTTTCTCTACTCGAATATTTATGAACAAGTAGTGTATTCCACTAAAATACAAAATGATCATTGCTACGGTGCTCACTCGGATGAGTCAAAGAATTAACCATCAAAGCAAACACAAGTGGTCATAGTCCTTGTTTTTACTAAGGCGTTTAATTAGATTTCTCATACGAACGAGAAAATTGTTTATGAAATCATATAGTAGTAGATAGAAAAATAATTTGGAAATTATCATCAAATAATGAAGTAGAATTAAAAACCATTTAGTAAAAGATTTAGTATCCACTAATAATTTTGAAACCCTTTTATATAGTTTTGAAAGTGGCAATTCTCGTGAAATAGCGATCGAAATGACGATCGAACAAAGAATTCATGTTTTAATTACATAAATTAAAGCTCATGACTATCGATTATAAATTTGTTCACCAAGAATCAGTTGAAAGTCCGTGGACATCGAGCTGTAGAAATCTATGCTGCAAGGAAACCGAAAAGTCACAAAGAAGGTAGAAATGGGCCAAAACTTAGCCAGGAATGAGCTCAAATGGCCCTATGCAGTAGACCATGATTTCCACCGATCTATTGCAGAAAAAAACGCGACCAGTCAACTGGTCCTTTTCCACCAGTCGACTAGTTATTTTTTCCAACGGACATAAATTTTAGTGCAAGGTACCAGTCGACTGGTCCATTTTGACCAGTTGACTAGTGAATGTTAAACAACCCAATCTAACTATTTCTTTAGCCAAATAGTATATGAATCGTTTCCGGTGAACTACGAAGGCAATGCACTTCATCTAGATGATAACGAGGCCTCATAAGCTTGTCGAAACAACTCAACAACACAAACAAACATGCGAAAACATATATACATGAGATTGCAATGATTTTGATTATAAGTTAAAAGGTGAACTAAATTCCAAACCAAAGCATGCAAAAGTGATTCAAGCGACATGTGAATACTTAGGACTTTATCGTGGCGACAATCGGGCTTCCCAAGATCAACAATTCAACTTGTAGCATATGAATTCGCTTGTGTGCACATTCTAAACGAGAAATTCCAATTTAATGAAACTAAAACTCATGAACCGGAAAGTGTATTCTTATCTAACCAATTCATATGTGTATAAACAAGTCAAAACGAAGCTAAATTACACTTTACAAGCTTCTAGGCTTGTGGCATAGATGTGAATTCATTAAACAACTCCCCTTTTGCTATTGTAAGTAAAGAGATGAAGGAAGACTATGCCAAATCAACATCTCTTCAAATATAACACACAATTATTCATTCTACACATGGATATACAATATTTTCTAAGATTTAAGTTTTCGAAATCATAAGAGTTGAATAGGAATCAAGTTGGAGAAGATAGAGACTTAGCTTACCTCTCTTTTTCTATGGATTTCCACTTGATTTCAACATGAATTGGATTCCTAAGAACAAGCTAGGGCTTAGGGAATTTTATTTCCCTCTCCCCATTTCTAATTTTATGGAGTATGAGGAAATGAATGAAGGAGAAGGGGGTTATGGGAGCTTTAAGGATGATTTTGACATACTCGAACTATATCGAAACTTATAGTCAAAAAGGTTTTAAACGATGATCCGGACTCAACGGAAGTGGTTTCGAGTCCAAATTAATCCATATGCAAAAAGTGACTTTTCGGACATACACTCGATTAATGATTAACAACTATCGACGTTTAATAGACTTCCCCTCTTAAAGAAATTGTGTCCCTGCAATTACTTAAGAAAAATCTTAATATAGAAAAAAACACAACATTTACCATGAATTGGTATGCAAAATTATAATAAACTATGAAATTCACTTTTGAATTATTACACAAATTTTAAACTCTAAGTTATTAACCACTATATAACTTATGTTTATACACATATAATGTTCAAATAAAAGTCATCAACGTATAGAGAAACTAACTTATTTTCCCATAAGTGTCTTCAACAAATTAGAATTTTCTTTCTCAAACTATATATATTGTAAACCTCAATTTCAATAATTATTTAAATTTTATTCACGAACCATCTAACCGCGATTTTTTAAAAAACTTGGTTTAGACGTATCTCAAAATCTACAAGATGAAATTCAAATATTTTTCTTCTATTAGAAATTAATAATCCAATCGATCCGGATAATTCTTGTTACAAAGAATTCCGACCCGTATTGGATCTTATACACTCGTTTGAAATTAAAACTAAAAATTACGAAATACCGTCCCGTGGCAAGCTCGTTTTAATAAAATTCAATAAATCGCTTAACGTTCAATATGTTCATAAACTATAAACTCATACTCTTACGTTCTCAATTTGAACTAATTAAACATTTTAAATTCGACGAGGAAATATTGACTATCCGAAATCGTCGAATGTTCCCTATCACATTTTAGCTAGAATTTTTTTTTTACATAAAAGTTTCTCGTTATTCTAGCTTACAAAGTTTTATTAAATTGAAAAGGATAAACGATCTCGTTGGGGAAACAATATCATGAAATAAAATCCAGGTTATATATCCCCCATAGGAAATATTAGCATGTTCTCTAATATTTCATGAACAATTAAATTGGAATTTTTAAGTTTCCAATAAACCCAAAAAAATTCAAACTTAAAATATTAGCACGTCCTCTAATATTTCACGAACAACTTCTAAATCATGTAAACATGATAAATGGTAGGAGTTAGAAGAATTTCATAGAACTCAAAAACTTTTGGTTTTCAAATTCATGAGCATATCAACAACAAGAGTGAGGTCAAACCCATCAGGTAATGATCTCGAAAACTTTGGTTCATTAAAGTTAACAAAACAAACCGGAATATTTGTTAACCCATTTTCCTTGATACCATTCTCATTATTATGAGAATTTTAGAAACATAAGGAAGTTAACGAATCAAAATTAAACTCGTTAAGAAGGACAGGAAATTGCATCAACGATAAGGGATGCTGAATATAGATGATTCCTTTGGAATAAAAAACATACACTTTTAAGTGATTAGGCCAATTCGTTCCAAGAAATCACCGTAAACTCCAAACAACCAAGACATGCAAACAAGGTTGTTGAGAATGTTCTCTCCTCAAGTAAAGAGTTTGAACATCCATAAACATGGAAGTAGCCAAAGAGAGAAAGGCCTATTCGAAATTGAAAGTCACCAAGTGATTAGTTTTAAACTTGGTGAAGGGATAAACAACTTCGTTCACCACAAAGTTACAGACCAACAAATGGAACTTTTGCCTTTCGATAAGGTGGTCCGACATCGCAAAGAATTCTAACTACGCCTTCCGTCTCACCGACGTGGTGGCTTCATACCACAATATGTGATTTCTCATCAATGTATATAAAGCTATACAACACATCAGACATCTCAAGGTAGCTAACCTAGAACGATCCGGAGATCGTATCCAATGACCAAAGTGATCCGAAAATATGGTTCAATGATCAAAACGATCTGGAGATCCGGTCCAATGACCAAAACGAACCGAGAATGCGACCCAATGACCAAAACAATCAGAAGATCAAAAAGATACGGTCCAATGACTATATCGATCCAAAGATCAACAAGATATGGTCCAATGTCCAAAACGATCAGAAGATCAACAATGATACAGTCGAATGACCAAAACGATCCGAAGATCAAAAAGATACGGTCGAATGACCAAAACGATCCGAAGATAAAAAAGATACGGTCCAATGACCGAAATAATCCGAAGATCAAAAAGATATGGTCCAATGACCAAAACGATCCGAAGATCAACAACGGTCCGAAGATCAACAACGATATGGTCCAATGACCAAAATGATCCGAAGATCAAAAAGATGCGGTCCGTTGACCGAAACGATCCGAAGATCCACAATGATACGGTCCAATGACCAAAACAAACCGAAGATCAAAAAGATACGGTCCAGTGACCAAAACGAAGATGATCATTGATGAGCCTGTGAACACGTCAAATGAATTCTCGATAAACGAACGTCGATGAGCCTACAAACACATCAAACGAACCACTGGAATAGGTAAGTCGATGAGTCTATGAATACGTCAGACGAATCATAAAGTTTGAACCTGGACAAATTGGCAATGCACCTATAGATACACCTCTAAACCAAGTCCAACTTGAATGTTCCTAAAAGGCCAGTAAGAACAATATATTTCCACTTCGTAAAAATGAGCTAGATAATTCAAGAAGTTCAAAACCATTGCTTAGCTAAGACTTAAGTGACAAACTAGGATACGAAAATTTTCAATCGTCTATGTACAGAAATTAACCGCCAAAATAAACACAGGAGTGTTGACCCCCTTATTTTTACCAAAACGTTTAATTAAAGTCCTTATTCATCCGAAAAAGCAAAATTACTTGTTTAAAACAAGTAATGCTTAAAATCAGAAGAGAAAACAAAATCATTACCCCAAGAAAACAAAAGTCACCTTGATAGCAAAATAAATGGGTAACGAAAATTCTAGGCAGATGTAAGGATTTTACAAAATGTAAGTTCAAAATACGAAATCTAAAAATTCATAGTTAAAAAAATCAAACTATGAAAGCTGTGAACAATATATATGATGGCCATACGTATCCTATTCTCAAATCATTATATTATTAAAATCCCTACGGTTGCAATTTAACAATCAATACTAATGATTTTCCTCGCCACTTATTTAAACCAAGTTTCTAATGCTACGGTTCAAGGGCGATGCAGATCATTAATATTTAATATAAGCGTTTTGTCAGAATTATCTCATCGAAGTGTTTAGAAACTCTTATCGATATCGCGGCATCCCACCTCACGATTAGAATTGCTAACATACTCAATGGGTAACTCAACACAACAAAACAAATTACGTCCAAATAGGGGCGCAAATTTGCAAATAAATAACCAAAAGTATAACCATATATTTATGAACAAAAATTGAAATGACAAACAAAAAAAATAAAAACATTTCACCGTGATAAGGGGAAATAATTTGTTCGTTTTTTCCTCGCAAAGCTAATCTCAAACGGATTAGTATTTTACTTGATGAAAATTATTTTATTAAACTGTTTTATAAAATAATTTAGAAATCTTCAAAACTAAGTCCAAAAAGTTATTTCAAAACAAATGAAAACAATTTGAATTCCTACACAAGGAAAGAAATAGGACTCTTGGTTTATCAAGGCTAATATGTCACAAAGATGAACTCAAATAAATTTGATTGGTCAAAAAAAGGATCAGGATATAAGATAAGGTATGACGGGTCGTAAGACTCGAATAAAATCCTAAACATGATTTACTAAGAAACTTAGGACCATGATCCTCACCATAATATCTTATATTGTTCCGAACATCGCACTGATACCAAGTGTAACGCCCCACGTCCATGCTCGCGTTAGCCAAGGCCATTGCAAGCAATGGTGTCAACTAACCCAAAGAATAAGGCTTTTGAGGAGCGACCTTCTGTATATTAGCTTTGAACGAGTGTTAAACATATCGGTTAATGTGGTCTTACTTTTTAAATCTCATAAGGAAATCCGAAACATCTAAATCAAGTTCAAATCTACTACAAAGTGGCTATATATAATTCGGAATAAATATAAAATACATAAAAATAAAATCAGGGTTAAAAAACAGATATTCACATCACTAAGTCGGAAATAGATATGAGTATAACACATGAGTATAAATACAAAAATAGCGGTCATAGTCGGTCCACTATACATGAATATCTATGATACATGTATAATCAAGAACTACAACTCTAATGTAGATACCAAAAAGCCAAAAGGTAATCCCTGCTAGAAGCCCTGTATAAGCACCTGCAATACTCGGTCTGACCCGAGTATTATTTATAAGAATAAACAATAAAAGGATCAGTCTAGCTGTACTCATCATGATAAACTAAGATAGAAATAGAGATATAAATAGAAAATTACATATATAAAGTAACAACAATGTTCACATGTAAAATGTGATGACTCGATATGTCCATAATATTTGCCAAAAAAATCTTGACACTATATAAGGATATCTCAATAACAAAGAAACTAAGATTGATAAATTAATATAAATACGAGATTGACAACACATATGTCAATTTAAATAAGATTAGTAAATTAATATCACTATGAGATTGACAACACACATGTCAATAAAAAAAATCGAAGTAATAAATAAATTTGAAATCTCGAAGATCCAAAAAAGGGGAAGACCTAAGTCAAGACGGGAGTCAGAAGGCTCATCAAAATCAAAATGGGAGTCCGTAGACTCAACCAAGTAAACATGGGAGTCCGAAGACTCGACCAAGTAAATATGGTAGTCCGAAGACTCAACCAACTCAATATCGAGGGCAAGACTCTATCTAAAGGCATTAGCCATTGTATTGAGCCAAAGCTCCTACGATGGTCCAAAGACTGCGGGTCACGACCCCTCCATGATGGTCCGAAGATCATCGATATAACGGAATGAACCGAAGCTCCTCGAAATGACCCAAAAAACAAAAGGATGCCCGAAGGTCAGAATGATCTGACGATCCACCGTAACTGAAGTTCTTATGATAAGATGGAACCGAAGTTCCTCAGTTAGTCTGAATACTCTCAAAATGAAACGAAAATCCTTAGGATGATTAGAAGACCATCAATGTGACCCAAAGGTCGGATTGATCTGAAGATCAAATATAGTGTAACTACGCTAAGCTAGTAAATAAAAGAGTTAATCTCATGTCCCATAACCACTTGCTCTACTCGAATATATACGAACAAGTAGTACATTCCACAAAAATACGAAACGATCATTGCCACAGTGTTCAATCGGACGAGTCCAACAATTAACCGTCAAAGCAAACAAAAGGGGTTGTAACACCCCACGTCCATTAATGTCACTCACAAAGGGAATGCATTAACTTCTATGGAGGTTTTAGGTGAATATAGAACAGTAAAATTTCAACAAGACAGATATAAAATAGTACTTGGAAATTTAAAAACTTTATTTCAATTGCAGCAGAAGTCAAAACATGTTTGATTACATCATAACACAATAATCAAAGTCAAGTACAATATCTATCTTGATAAAACAAGTACATAATCCCATTACATAAATAGCCATTAAAAAGAAAGATAACAAGCTGGACTTTACTTCAGCAGTCCAAGCTTTCCAAGAGATAAGCAATCCAATCAGACTTCACTGGAACTTGGCCCAACCTGAGGACCTGAAGGGAGAAAAAGATGAAAAAGAGGGGGGGGGGGTCAGACATAAAGTCTGGCGAGTATGATAATTCTACAATACTATTATCAAAATAACTGGACTAAGGCATAAGCTGGAAAACAAGGAAATGTCTATGAAAGAGCAGATTAAGGACACAGACAATCGCTAAAGGAAACGTTATAGGCGCTCCTAAATACTAAAGAATAAACACTATACTGCACCACACCAGTCACCCTAAAGATTGATTCCACTTAGCTTCACTTAGAAACTTCCTTAATGGCTTTATGTACTCCTAGCTGACTACATAGGTGCCGCCTGCCCCTATCTCCACTAGGTGTACCCCACTTTCCATTTTTCGATCGGCTCCCTACTCGTAGATACCCATGCCGGCCCCACAGTCGGGTGTATCATTCCCCTAAAGTGGAAACCCGATATAACGGAGATGCACGGCTTATACCTACACGATGCAACAATGTCTTACCTACCAGCCCGGGTCAACACACGCATATGAAACCCGTTGGACTTGCGTTGCCACCGCTCCCTGTTTTGGCCTCTTATAGTCAAACCCAGTATGCATGTCCCGTCTTCGACTTGGGTCGAGCCCACAAAGATACGTTTTGGGATACTGGTTGAAATGGGCCCCCATTATTTCCCAAAAGCATTCCACCTAATTTTGTCCCATTAGTCCATCCACTTAACCCACATAGTCATGTTCATTTACATGTGTATTTGGTTAAGTCTAATCGTATTTCAAATGCCTCTAAAGGCAACCACTAGATTCCTCATGCCACCCAAGGCACCTACTTAACCCCCATGTCCCACCTTACATGATTATCTGGCTAAGTATTTCTGAATTCATTAAGGCCATAACCTCATAAAGACCTCTCACATTAGACTGGCATTTATGGTAGCTGGATTTGCCGGGCGGGTCCGGGCAGTCTTAAACCATAAAAGAGTCTAACCTCGTGTCTTTACAACTGTTATGCTTTAGTTTGGGCTTAGGACCTCTCACATTGGGCCGACATTTGTGACTACTGGATTTGTCGGGCAGGTCCGGGCAGGTTTACGTTACAAACGTGTCCAACCTCGTGTCCTAAGCATTGATTATTATTAATAATCCACTTTCCCCAATTTTAATAATTCGCTACTTGAATTATTAATTAATTCCAAATTTAACAATGTCCATAATTGACTCAATTATGGACATCCATTTAAGGCATGCAAAATCATATTAATTGCACCCCAATTTATTAATTTCCTAATATTACCCCTACCCCACGTTTGAACGTTTATTCGCAAAATGTATGCTGGACCCGATTAGTCTAACTCATAGCATAAAAGAAAATATTCACAACAACAATATATATATATATGTGACTAAATAAATCATAACAAGGGGTAAAACTTGCATACATTACAACTTGCATAAGGTTATACATGTCATGGATCTAAGGGTGTGAACTTATTCATAATTCACATAATATGATTTTGATCAAATTTCATAAACTTGTATAGGAAATGTGTGAATCAACATCATTAACAATATGGTTTTATATGGGTACACCTAACTCAATAGGCAAATTCCCAAAAATCAAAATTCATTTAATCATAGGTTCATGTATATGGGTACACCTAACTTAATAGGCAAATTCCCATATTCAAGATCCAATTAATTTGTAGATTCATGTATATGGGTACACCTAACTCAATAGGCAAATTCCCATAATCAAGGTCTATTATAAAAAAACATAAACTTTAAACATGATCCAATTCGCATAAATACTAACATCATGATTTTACAACATGTATGATTCAACACCACTTAACGTGACATCATTATCATATAACATAAGTATTTCAACATATGTGATAATATGAGATCTACAATATATATAAGATTTACAACATAGCATATCATAATTTGCAACATAGCATGATATGATTTACAACATAGCATAGCATGATTTACAACATGGCATAACATGATTTATAACATAGCACAGCATGATTAATCACGTATGACATAGCATAGGATTATTTACAACATAATCACTACAACATAACAACATATATATGATAACATAATAGCATAACAAGAGATCCACAACATAATTTACAAATACATAACAATTCATATCACTTTCTTGTGATCCATTCATAACTTAATCAAATTATTTCATAATAATATTGTGAGATTCATCATACTCACAATTTTAAAGAAGAGAAATAGAAAGAGAGAGAGAGCTTTTGATTTGATTTGAGTAGATTTAGTTTGTAGATTAGGCCTTCTTCTTCTTTAGTTTGTGACGGCTATGCTGAACTCCATGGCAACGGCATGTCGGTAGCTCTCCAATTTTTCAAGTGATTTAGGGTTAGAGTCTACCCATTTATTTATAGATGTTAGGATTCATTTAGGCCATTAGATTTAACCTAGAAATAACCGCAGCCATTCAGACAAGATGGGGTTTATCTTATTGACTCAGCAATGAGTCAGAAGAGACTCAGCAAACACTCAGCAAATTAATAAACTTCTATTCATGTTTACATTAACTGCCCATATATATATAAATATAAATATATATATATATATATAAACACGCACCTATTCATGAATTCAAATAATGCAAATTAATTGCTTGCCTGAAAAAAAAGGAAATCGAGCATATAATTTAATTTCCCCCTTTTTTTCTCTACTTTCCTTGCAACATACAAAATCAATGCATAATGAAGTTACCTACATACATACATATCTACTTATGCATAAATCTTTCCCTCCAAATAAATTGACTGTATTTATCTTCTCAATTATATATATATATATATACACATATATATATTCAATATATATATATATATATATATTTAAATTTATTTATTTTGAACCGCGTTCACACTAAACCGCTTTTTAGCCATTCCCCTAAAACAAAAATATGGCGTTGGCGGGGATCGAACTCTGCACCTCTTGTATGCAAGTCACATGTTCCAACCAAATGAGCTATTATGTCTTTTGGTTACAATTCTTAGAACAATGCTAAACATTATTCTTTTCTCATTCCTCTTTTTCCATGTTTTGCTGCAATATTTAATTTAAGGATATCTTTTTCATACGGAGTCCAATTTACGCAAACTCGGACTCTATCTCAAGCAGAATTCCGAGGCGAACGCAACGGCGCAACTCGTTTCACCTAATTATTTTTCTAAAAAATAATTATATCTTTGTTTTTTTTATGTTCACAGAAAATACGGGGTGTTACATTCTCCCCTCCTTAAAGGATTTCGTCCCCGAAATCTTCAAGTTAGGAAGAATGTGTCCTACCATCCAATCATCCATATACTCAACCATCAGGCACAGGCATCCATTGTCCTTAAGAGACTTCTAATGCTTTCATGTTTATATGCATAGTGTGTGTACATGTCCTTATCCAATGCAAAAATCAGGCGATCTACTAATTCAGTTGACCTCTTTAATGCGAACCATGATAGTGCCATGCGTCCATTATGTATGCAAAAGATTCCTAATGATACATATTATTTCTATATGCGTGCACAACCATTCATCTTAATGCAGCATCCATATGATAATACAACAACTATTCATTCATTAATTTAAATATGCACACATATTTATATGCAATATGAGAGTGACTGAGCCGATCTACTGCCTAAAGTGTGTGTATATGCATCCATGAGCAACCACTAGCAAACACTTGCATCCACTTGCATCCATCAAACATAACATGTCTCAAACACATGTTTCAACCATGAGACTACCCTTCTAAAGGTTAAAGACTTAAACGAGAGGATGTACTAAAGATAGGACAAGTATAAGCTCGGCGATAAAGGAGAATATAAAAGACATAACCCTGAAAAGGAAGGGGTACAACAAATGAATCTTCTCTTCCGTCTCCCAAGTAGCGTCTCCTTGATCTTCTTCCCATTGCACTTTGACTAGCTTGACCTCTCGGTTTCTCAACTTCTTAATCTCCGACCCAAGAATGCATGTAGGAGCTAGTCTGATCGTGGCATCTCGCTCTACTTCCACTTCCTTAAGCGTGTTCGGCTCCACCACTTTCGCCGTATCATTTAAACACTTCCTCAAACTTTCGTCCCGTAATATACAAAGTTTACCGTCCCTACGCAACCAACCCTTATCATCTAGGGTATACCTACTAAGATGGCTAGACGACTCCCCTCCTTTGAGCTTTTCTACTATCTCAACAAACTGTGGGTCGTCTTGCTGTGCCTCACCAACTCGTCCTAGAAGTTTAGGTCTAACCTCCAAGGATGCTAACAAACCAGGTACTAGGTCAACGGAGGGTCTAAAGTCAAACATGGAGATGAATTCTAAGCTTCGTCGTTCAAAAAACAACGGACTCAAGGACAACCTTTTCCTACTTAAGGCGTCTGCTACCACGTTACCCTTGCTCGGGGTATATGCTATTTCAAAATCGTAGGAGGCTAAGAATTCCATCCACCGTTGCTGCCTTAAATTTAAATCCTTCTGAGAGAATAAGTATTTTAAGATTTGTGGTCAGTGAACAGTTCGAATTTCTCACCAAGAAGATAGTGACGCCAGGACTTAAGCGCGAAAACAATTGCGGCTAACTCAAGGTCATGCGTGGGGTAATTTTTTTCATGAACCCTCAACTGCCTTCCACCATACGCTATTACTCTTCCCTCTTGCATGAGGACCGCGCCAAGTCCCGTCCCACAAGCATCAGTATAGACGGTAAACGGTTTATTCCCGTCTGGCAGCACTAAGACTGGGGCTGAAGTTAAGGCTCTCTTTAAACGTTGGAACGCATCATCACAATCTTCGTCCCACGTAAAAACCAGGTTCTTCTTCATTAACTGTGTTAATGGAGCTGATATTTTTGCGAAGTCTTTGATAAACTTCCTATAATAGCCAGCCAACCCCAAGAAACTTCTTACTTCGGTTACATTTTTAGGGTCCTTTCAATCTTGGATGGCCACTCTCAGTTGATGAAACAGATTATTGAGTTAGGTCTTACTTCGTTAACAATATGGTTAGGTCTTATTGAGTTAGGTCTTACTTCGTTAACTGTGTTAATGTATGCTGGACCCGATTAGTCTAACTCATAGCATAAAAGAAAATATTCACAACAACAATATATATATGTGACTAAATAAATCATAACAAGGGGTAAAACTTGCATACATTACAACTTGCATAAGGTTATACATGTCATGGATCTAAGGGTGTTAACTTATTCATAATTCACGTAATATGATTTTGATCAAATTTCATAAACTTGTATAGGACATGTGTGAATCAACATCATTAACAATATGGTTTTATCTGCGTACACCTAACTCAATAAGCAAATTCCCAAAAATCAAAATTCATTTAATCATAGATTCATGTATATGGGTACACCTAACTTAATAGGCAAACACCTAACTTAATAGGCAAATTCCCATATTCAAGATCCAATTAATTTGTAGATTCATGTATATGGGTACACCTAACTCAATTTGCAAATTCCCATAATCAAGGTCTATTATAAAAAAAAACATAAACTGTAAACATGATCCAATTCGCATAAATACTACCATCATGATTTTACAACTTGTATGATTCAACACAACTTAACATGACATCATTATCATATAACATAAGTATTTCAACATATGTGATAATATGAGATCTACAACATATATAAGATTTACAGCATAGCATATCATAATTTGCAACATAGCATGATATGATTTACAACATAGCATAGCATGATTTACAACATGGCACAACATGATTTATAACATAGTATAGCATGATTAATCACATATGACATAGCATAGGATTATTTACAACATGATCACTACAACATAACAACATATATATTGTAACACCCCACCTCCACTAGGATCACTCCTTAGAATGTACTAGCTTTGGAGGGGCGTTATTGTGAAGGTAAACATGCACAGAGATATCGCAAGACAGAATATATAAAAATAAATATAAGTAAAGCAGCGGTAGCAGATAAAAACCCATCATCATCATCTCACAAAACCAACATAGTCAAGTACATAATATCAAAATGTCATGATCCAAAATACAGCATAAGTCTAGATACGTAGAAACAAAATACATGGTAAAACATCAGTACTAATCCCCAGAAATAAAAGATAAGCCACAGCTAGCTCAGATCCATACATGAGCTATCAACAAGCAAGCCAAAGATCCACTAAGCAGATGTAGCCCCTCCCTGAGAACCTGTGGGGGGGGGGGAACGGAAGAAAAGAAGCGAAAGAAAACGGGTCAGTCAAAAAGACTGGTAAGCCCTACTACGATCAATCTATAAACTAATAAAGTTAACAGCATGATGGAAACTGAGGTAAACATACTGGCAATAGATAAAGGTGACATCACATAAGAAGATTAAGCTTTGCACCACAGTGTACTAGCAAACCCACGAAACAGATCTTGATCCCTTAGCCCAAACTTTGGCCCAATAACATGAAGTGACCTTAGTATAAGGTCCAGCCCAACGGTCTAGTCGATCGGCTCCCTATAAACCTAACACGTCCAGTGTTGGTGTCCATACGGCCCACATGGATGTAGTCAGACTGCGCTGGGTCCACCTTTGGGTGTATCAAGCCCTCGGGTGTCAACCCCAGACACCTAAGCAATAATGCACAGTCTAAATCTACTGGTACCCGTGCCTCGAGTTTGTCCAACATCGGACTACGTGCACGTCCGTAGCCCGCCGGACCCGCACCGCTGTACCACTCAGCCGTCGCTTTGGTCGCTTACATCAGTCCAGTAATCGTGCCCCGCCCTAGCCTAGCCTCTAGGGTTGTGAATGATACCAAACTGGGATTACTGCTGGAACAGACCACGTTGCTAGGGTTTCTAAGAGGGTTAAGTGTGGTTTTAACCCCTCACTAATCCTGGATTAAATTAGTTAAGTGTAACCACTTAACCCCATCTAATCCTTGCATCCCCATTACTGGTTAAGTATTAGTGGGCCATGACTTAACCCTAATCATGAGGCATTAATTTATTAATGCACCCAACCTCTCACATTAGACATCCGTGGTTACCTGGGAAGATTTACACCACGTCTAGGTCTAACCTCGGGTCTTACGGTGCAACATGACCAACCACCCACATTAGACCCCACGTTGCGGTTACCTAGGAAGATTTACACCACAACTAGGTCTAACCTCGAGTTGGCCATATCATGTTTTCTAACGTCATGTCGACTTTAAAACATATTTACATGTTAACATATACTTGGGTAGACCTAACTTAATAGGTAAATTCCCAAGGGGTAGACCTAACTTAATAGGTAAATTCCCAATCTTTTAGTTTCATGTATTTTTAAGTTTACCCAAACCCTCCCAACGTCATTATCTCGCTTACATATTCGTCATAACGCATAAGGGTATAAAAGGTAACTTGACATAACATACATGATGAACTTCACATATCATAATAAACATGCATACATGTTAAACTTGCAAATCATGTCATAGTGAACTCGCATAAACATGCATAGCTTATTAAATATGCATAACATGGTAAGGTGAACTTGCATAAGCATGCATAATCCATTAAACTTGCATAACATGGTAAGGTGAACTTGCATAAACATGCATAACCCATAAAACATGTATAACATGGTAAGGTGAACTTGCATAAACATGCATAATCCATTAAACTTGCATAACATGGTAAGGTGAACTTGCATAAACATGCATAACCCATAAAACATGTAGAGCATGGCATAGTAAATTCGCATAAGCATGCATAACTTATGAAACATGTAAAACATGGCATAGTGAGTTCGCATAAGCATGCATAATCAAATAAACTCACATAAATCTCAACTTTCACCACATATTAACTTTAGAGTTTGTAAAGTGAAGGTAAGAGGGCTTACAAATATAAACAAGTCACAAATCCACCAAATAAGATGAAGAAGCCCTTTTTAAAACCCAAAACAAAGCTTCAAATAAGAAAACCCTTTTGCAAAATCCCAAAAACACAAACTTAGCAAATCAAACTTGCAACTTAATGAAGTATGCAAGTTATTAAGCATTCATACAACATAGAAAAGGTTGTATGATCATCATATCTTCATAGGATTAAACTTTGAGGAAGGTGGAGGCTAGGGTTTTTAGTTGGAGGCCATTTGAGGATTCAATTTGACATAGTTTAGTTCCTAGATTGATTAATGAGGCTTTAGGGTAGGATTAGGGGTATATTTATAGGGAATTAGAGTGTTTTTAGCCCTAGGATTAACCCTAGGTTAGTTTTGGCCCGTCAGATCTCGGAATCCTCTAGAACCAAGCCACAAGACCAAGCCCAAATCAAAGTGGCGCGCCAGGCAAAATTGCCTGCTTACACCCTGTCGACAGGGCTGTCGACAGGGCAGTCGACACCATAGGACCCCTGTCGACATGCCTGTCGACATGGGGGTCCTGGCGGGAATTTTCCCGCCTAACCCCGATTAGCCCTAATCCTGGTTTTTAATTTGAAATTTAAATCTGTTTTTAGCATAGAAATTTCTGAAAACTTCAATGGGCCTTAACCGGGTCATACTGACTCCGATTTCCGAAAACTCGAACTCTATTTCGCGTATTTTTCCGAGACGAACGCAATGGCATAGCCCGTTTCCCTTGGTCCAGATTTTTGAATTTAATTCTGCCTTGATTTATGTTATAACAGTTTTATTGAAAATACAGGTTGTTATATTCTCCCCTCCTTAAAGGATTTCGTCCCCGAAATCTTCAAGTTAGGAAGAACATATCCTACCATCCAACATCCATCTACTCAAAATATCATCCATGAGCAACCATTGTCCTTAAAAGATTCTAAATGCTGTATGAACGTATGCAAAAGTGTGTGTATATGTACTTATCTAATGCAAAGATCAATGCAAGATATGTTAGTGAAATGTATCCATATGTATGCAAATCCCTAACATAATGTATAATATCTACATGCGTGCTCAATCATACATCCATATGCAACATCCATGTGATTGCATACAAAATCCATCCAAGGATAAGCATAAACACTCATGCACATGCAATATGAGGAGTGTGTGAGCCGATCTAGTGCCTATTGTGTATCATGCATCCACGAGTAACCACTTGCAAACACTTGCAACCACTTGCAACCATCAAACATAACATGTTTCAAACACATGTTTCATCCAAAGGGTTTCTACCTAAGGTTCTCATGATAAGATAGACACGATGAACTAGATAAACTAGATAGACAAGGATAGCAAAAGAAAGATATACTAACAAAGGAAAGAGATTGAGAGTGTACCCTCAAAAAGGAATGGATAAAGCCCACGCATCTTCTCCTCGGTTTCCCAAGTTGCGTCTTCTTCGGCTTCACCCCATTGAACTTTCACCAACCTGACCTCACGATTCCTTAGCTTCTTGGTCTCTGTCCCCAAGATACGAATCGGAGCTTTCCTTAAAGTTGCTTCTTTCTCTACTTCCACGTCTTCAAGAATGCTAGGTTCAACCACCTCAGCGGACTCATGCAGGCACTTTCGGAGATGCGAGACATGGAAGACATTATGCACTCCGGACAACTTCTCGGGCAATTGCACTTTATAAGCCATCTTCCCAATTCTCTCTATGATGGGGAAGGGTCCAACGAATCTCGGTGCTAACTTCCCAATAGCTCCAAACCGGACCACATTCCGTAAAGGAGAGACCTTTACGAAAACCTTGTCCCCAACCTCAAACTCCAATTCGGACCTTCTCCTGTCAGCATAGGATTTCTGCTGGTCTTGGGCCGCTTTCATCCGTCTTCTAATCAACTCGACCTTCTCGGATGTATCCCTGATCATGTCGGGTCCAAGTATAAGCTTATCCGTAGTCTCCCACCAACATGTAGGTGACTTGCACGGCCTCCCATACAAAGCTTCAAATGGTGCCATCCCTATGCTCGCCTGATAACTGTTGTTATATGCAAACTCAACAAGAGGAAGATGGTCTTCCCAAGCACCACCAAAATCCAGAATGCAAAGCCTCAACAAGTCCTCGAGTACCCTATTCACCCTTTCTGTTTGGCCGTCTGATTGTGGGTGATAGGCCGTACTCAGGTTCAACCTCGTGCCCATAGCCTCCTGCAAACTGTTCCAGAACTGACTAGTAAAGATGGGGTCTCGGTCACTGACTATGCTGGAAGGGACTCCATGTAGTCGTACTATCTCACGAAGATATACTGATGCTAGTCCAGATGCGGTCCTTTTGCTCTTCACTGGGATAAAATGAGCACTCTTCGTAAGCCTATCTACAATGACCCATATGCTCGTATTCCCTCTCCTTGACCTTGGAAGCCCATCAATAAAGTCCATAGAAATGCTCTCCCACTTCCATAGCGGGACCTCTAGCGGATGTAATAGCCCACCGGGCTTCTTCGACTCAGCTTTTACTCTCTGACAAATAACACATCTCGAGACAAACTCCGCCACATCCTTTTTCATTCCAGGCCAGAAGAAAACGCGCTTCATGTCCTTATACATCTTATCACCACCTGGATGTATAGTCATCTTGGAGCGATGTGCTTCCTCAAGAACTTTCCTCACCAAGTCTTCTACCATCGGAACACAAAGCCTTCCATCTCTCCTCAGCCAACCCTTATCGTCTATAGAATATCGAGCAAGGTGACTAGATGTCTCCCCTCGAACCAGCTTGTCCATGATCTCAATTATCTGAGGGTCTTCCTTCTGTGAAGCCCCGACTTGATCCAGAAGGGTAGGCCTGAGCTCTAGAGATGCCAAAGAACCGGTCATCGTCTCAACTGTCAAGGAAAAATCAAAGGTTGCCAAGAACTCTAAATTCTTCATCTCAACAAATAGAGGACTTAGTGTCAACCTTTTCCTACTCAGTGCATCCGCTACAACATTCCCCTTGCCAGGGGTATAGGCTATGTCAAAATCATAGGAAGCCAAGAATTCCATCCATCTCTGCTGCCTCAAGTTCAGGTCCTTCTGCGAAAAGAGATACTTCAAAGACTTATGATCAGTATACAGCTCAAATCTCTCTCCCAGAAGATAATGACGCCAAGCCTTGAGTGCATATACAATCGCTGCCAGCTCTAGATCATGAGTGGGATAATTCCTCTCATGCACCTTAAGTTGCCTCCCACCAAAACATATAACTATGCCCTCTTGCATCAGAACGGCGCCCAATCCCGTGCCACAAGCATCAGTGTACACGGTAAATATCTTACCACCATCGGGTAAAGCTAGAACGGGTGCAGAGGTAAGGGCTCTTTTGAGTCTCTGAAAAGCAAGCTCACAATCCATATCCCAAGCAAAGACTAAGTTCTTCTTCGTTAACTTAGTAAGTGGAGCGGATATCTTCGCGAAGTCCTTGATGAACTTCCGGTAAAAACCCGCAAGACCCAGAAAGCTTCTCACCTCGGTTGCATTCCTTGGCGTCTTCCAATCCTGAACTGCAACCACCTTAGCGGGATCCACCGCTAAGCCTTGCTTGGATACGATATGCCCAAGGAATCTGACTTCCTTTCTCCAAAAGTGGCACTTGGAGAACTTGGCCTTTAACTGGTGTGCTCTGAGCGTATCCATCACCTCTACTAGGTGCCTCGCATGCTCTTCCTCATCCTTGGAGAAGACCAGAATATCATCCACAAAGACCACGACAAACTTATTCAAGAACTCCCGAAGCACCCTACTTATCAAATCCACAAAATACGCGGGTGCATTCGTCAAACCGAACGGCATAACAAGCCATTCAAAGAATCCATCTGGAGTTCTGAATGCAGTCTTGTCTATACTATCTTCAGCCACTCTGAGCTGATGAAAACCCGTAGCAAGATCAAGCTGAGAGAAAACAGAAGCACCAACAAGATGATCAAAGAGATCATCGATCCTCGGTAACGGGTGTCTGTTCTTCTTAGTCAGCTTATTCAATTCTCTATAATCCACACAGAGCCGAAGAGAACCATCTGCCTTAGTTGAAAACACCACAGGCGCTCCCCATTCGGATATACTCCTTCTGATGAAGTTTTTCTCAAGCAATTCTTTCACTTGCTTGCTCAGCTCCCGTCTCTCACGCGGAGCCATATGCCGAACGGGTAAAGAAACGGGCTTAGCATTATCCACCAGGTAGATGCAAAAATCAATCTCTCGTTTAGGAGGCAACCCCTTAACTTCTTCAAAAACATCTGGATAATCCCGGACCACCCTTACAGACCGAAGGGCCTCCTCTGATGAGTCGAGAGATTCTAGATAGCATAACATGACGGGATTCTTCGGATTGCATGAAATCTCTAAGGTGTTTCCCAGGCGAGTCACAAGCCTTACAACCCTATGCTCACAATCCAGAATGGCTCCATATCTGGACAGCCAATCCATGCCCAGTATCAATCCGTATCCCCTGAAACCAAGAACATATGCACTACACAAGAACTCTACGCTGAGTATAGAGATCCTCAGATCCTCACATATCATAGATAGATGAGCAGAACCCCCAATGGGATTCGAAACACAAACGGGATCGTCCACTAAGCTAGTACTAAGGTGCAAGCTATCAACAAGATCAGATGAAATAAAGCTATGTGATGCACCAGAATCAAACAAGGTACGTACTGGAAGATCAGAGATATAAACAAGGTTCTCAACAGAAACACTACCTCGCTCGGGAACTGAAGCGGCATTGAGAGCATGAACTTGCCCTCCCGAAGGTCCAGCCTGTCCTTTCTTCTTTGGGCATTCTTTGCTAAAGTGCTCAGTCTCTCCACAAGAAAAGCATCCACCACTAAGCTTCCTTTTCTTCTTCCTGCAATCCTTAGCAAAGTGCCCAGCTATGCCACAGTAATTGCACTTTCCCTTGCCTTTGTTGTTGTTGTTGTTCCCCTTCTTGTTCTTGCCCTGATTCCCCTGGCTGCTTTGACCACCTTGATTGCCTTTGCCTTGAGAATCAGTCTTCTTTGCTTGAGTATCACTCGACTTGACTTCTTTCTTTCCATCTCCCTGAAGCAGAGCCATATTGACCAAACTCTCAAAAGTAGCTCCATGCGGAATATGTGACATCGCCAAGCCCTGTAGCGGCTCATTCAACCCCCTAGCAAATCGAAGAGCCTTCTTCTCCGGGGTGTTTACCATATCCAAACTAAAACGGGCCAGCTGATTAAACTTGTTCACATACTCCTTGACAGACATATCACCTTGCTTTAACGCAATGAACTTTTCCATTTGTAAATTCGCCTCAGCTGAAGATAGAAACTTGGTCACAAATCTAGCCCTCAAATCGGCCCAAGTCTCAACGGGCCTCGTCCCATTGGTGACCTCCCACCAATAGGCCGCCTCATCCTTCAAAAGCCATACTGTCAATAAGATCTTCCTCTCGTCATCAATCCCAAAGATAGCAAACAGGTCCTCCGTGTCTTTCAGCCAATTCCTAGCTTCAACAAAAGATTCCGTGCCTAGGAAATTCTTGCCTCCCATTGCCTTGAAGTCTTTACAAACCTTCGTAAACTCAATCTGAGGATGCTGAGGGGGAGGAGGAGGAAGAGGAGCCTCAGCAACAGGAGGGGGTGGAACATTAGCCATGGGAGGAGGAATATTGACTGCTGGAGGAGGGGGAACAGGAATCACCGGAGGAGGGATATTAGGGATAGGATTCTCAACTACAGGAGGAGGAGTGGGAGTAGGGTTGGCGGGACCAGCTGCCGCCCTAGCTTCTAGAAGTCTCCTATACCAGAGTGGTACGTTCACTCCATCTGGGATGACAAGATTCTCAGCCATACTGAAACGAAAGATAAGATAAGATCAGGTCAAGGGAACGAAGGATAACGCTAATGGCTTTTGGGGATTAGCCTTAAAACAATCTAGACTTTATTTTGGAAAATACTTAGTAGGTTTTTGAAAATAGTTTTTCAAAAAGGGTTTTTTTTTTCAAAAATTTTGTTCAATCTTGTTAACCTTGTGCTCTGATACCAAATGTAACACCCCACCTCCACTAGGATCACTCCTTAGAATGTACTAGCTTTGGAGGGGCGTTATTGTGAAGGTAAACATGCACAGAGATATCGCAAGATAGAATATATAAAAATAAATATAAGTAAAGCAGCGGTAGCAGATAAAAACCCATCATCATCATCTCACAAAACCAACATAGTCAAGTACATAATATCAAAATGTCATGATCCAAAATACAACATAAGTCTAGGTAAGTAGAAACAAAATACATGGTAAAACATCAGTACTAATCCCCAGAAATAAAAGATAAGCCATAGCTAGCTCAGATCCATACATGAGCTATCCAACAAGCAAGCCAAAGATCCACTAAGCAGATGTAGCCCCTCCCTGAGAACCTGTGGGGGGGGAAACGGAAGAAAAGAAGCGAAAGAAAACGGGTCAGTCAAAAAGACTGGTAAGCCCTACTACGATCAATCTATAAACTAATAAAGTTAACAGCATGATGGAAACTGAGGTAAACATACTGGCAATAGATAAAGGTGACATCACATAAGAAGATTAAGCTTTGCACCACAGTGTACTAGCAAACCCACGAAACAGATCTTGATCCCTTAGCCCAAACTTTGGCCCAATAACATGAAGTGACCTTAGTACAAGGTCCAGCCCAACGGTCTAGTTGATCGGCTCCCTATAAACCTAACACGTCCAGTGTTGGTGTCCATACGGCCCACATGGATGTAGTCAGACTGTGCTGGGTCCACCTTTGGGTGTATCAAGCCCTCGGGTGTCAACCCCAGACACCTAAGCAATAATGCACAGTCTAAATCTACTGGTACCCGTGCCTCGAGTTTGTCCAACATCGGACTACGTGCACGTCCGTATCCCGCCAGACCCGCACCGCTGTACCACTCAGCCGTCGCTTTGGTCGCTTACATCAGTCCAGTAATCGTGCCCCGCCCTAGCCTAGCCTCTAGGGTTGTGAATGATACCAAACTGGGATTACTGCTGGAACAGACCACGTTGCTAGGGTTTCTAAGAGGGTTAAGTGTGGTTTTAACCCCTCACTAATCCTGTATTAAATTAGTTAAGTGTAACCACTTAACCCCATCTAATCCTTGCATCCCCATTATTGGTTAAGTATTAGTGGGCCATGACTTAACCCTAATCATGAGGCATTAATTTATTAATGCACCCAACCTCTCACATTAGACATCCGTGGTTACCTGGGAAGATTTACACCACGTCTAGGTCTAACCTCGGGTCTTACGGTGCAACATGACCAACCACCCACATTAGACCCCACGTTGTGGTTACCTAGGAAGATTTACACCACAACTAGGTCTAACCTCGAGTTGGCCATATCATGTTTTCTAACGTCATGTCCACTTTAAAACATATTTACAAGTTAACATATACTTGGGTAGACCTAACTTAATAGGTAAATTCCCAAGGGGTAGACCTAACTTAATAGGTAAATTCCCAATCTTTTAGTTTCATGTATTTTTAAGTTTACCCAAACCCTCCCAACGTCATTATCTCGCTTACATATTCGTCATAACGCATAAGGGTATAAAAGGTAACTTGACATAACATACATGATGAACTTCACATATCATAATAAACATGCATACATGTTAAACTTGCAAATCATGTCATAGTGAACTCGCATAAACATGCATAGCTTATTAAATATGCATAACATGGTAAGGTGAACTTGCATAAGCATGCATAATCCATTAAACTTGCATAACATGGTAAGGTGAACTTGCATAAACATGCATAACCCATAAAACATGTATAACATGGTAAGGTGAACTTGCATAAACATGCATAATCCATTAAACTTGCATAACATGGTAAGGTGAACTTGCATAAACATGCATAACCCATAAAACATGTAGAGCATGGCATAGTAAATTCGCATAAGCATGCATAACTTATGAAACATGTAAAACATGGCATAGTGAGTTCGCATAAGCATGCATAATCAAATAAACTCACATAAATCTCAACTTTCACCACATATTAACTTTAGAGTTTGTAAAGTGAAGGTAAGAGGGCTTACAAATATAAACAAGTCACAAATCCACCAAATAAGATGAAGAAGCCCTTTTTAAAACCCAAAACAAAGCTTCAAATAAGAAAACCCTTTTGCAAAATCCCAAAAACACAAACTTAGCAAATCAAACTTGCAACTTAATGAAGTATGCAAGTTATTAAGCATTCATACAACATAGAAAAGGTTGTATGATCATCATATCTTCATAGGATTAAACTTTGAGGAAGGTGGAGGCTAGGGTTTTTAGGTGGAGGCCATTTGAGGATTCAATTTGACATAGTTTAGTTGCTAGATTGATTAATGAGGCTTTAGGGTAGGATTAGGGGTATATTTATAGGGAATTAGAGTGTTTTTAGCCCTAGGATTAACCCTAGGTTAGTTTTGGCCCGTCAGATCTCGGAATCCTCTAGAACCAAGCCACAAGACCAAGCCCAAATCAAAGTGGCACGCCAGGAAAAATTGCCTGCTTACACCTTGTCGACAGGGCTGTCGACAGGGCAGTCGACACCATAGGACCGCTGTCGACATGCCTGTCGACATGGGGGCCCTGGCGGGAATTTTCCCGCCTAACCCCGATTAGCCCTAATCCTGGTTTTTAATTTGAAATTTAAATCTGTTTTTAGCATAGAAATTTCTGAAAACTTCAATGGGCCTTAACCGGGTCATACTGACTCCGATTTCCGAAAACTCGGACTCTATTTCGCGTATTTTTCCGAGACGAACGCAATGGCATAGCCCGTTTCCCTTGGTCCAGATTTTTGAATTTAATTCTGCCTCGATTTATGTTATAACAGCTTTATTGAAAATACGGGTTGTTATATATATGATAACATAAAAGCATAACAAGAGATCCACAACATAATTTACAAATACATAACAATTCATATCACTTTCTTGTGATCCATTCATAACTTAATCAAATTATTTTATAATAATATTGTGAGATTCATCATACTCACAATTTTAAAGAAGAGAAATAGAAAGAGAGAGAGCTTTTGATTTGATTTGAGTAGATTTAGTTTGTAGATTAGGCCTTCTTCTTCTTTAGTTTGTGACGGCTATGCTGAACTCCATGGCAACAGCATGTCGGTAGTTCTCCAATTTTTCAAGTGATTTAGGGTTAGAGTCTACCCACTTATTTATAGATGTTAGGATTCATTTAGGCCATTAGATTTAACCTAGAAATAACCGCAGCCATTCAGACAAGATGGGGTTTATCTTATTGACTCAGCAATGAGTCAGAAGTGACTCAGCAAACACTCAGCAAATTAATAAACTTCTATTCATGTTTACATTAACTGCCCATATATATATATATATATATATATATATATATATATATATATATAAACACGCACCTATTCATGAATTCAAATAATGCAAATTAATTGCTTGCCTGAAAAAAAAGGAAATCGAGCATATAATTTAATTTCCCCCTTTTTTTTCTCTACTTTCCTTGCAACATACAAAATCAATGCATAATGAAGTTACCTACATACATACATATCTACTTATGCATAAATCTTTCCCTCCAAATAAATTGACTGTATTTATCTTCTCAATTATATTATATATATATATATACACACACACATATATATATTCAATATATATATATATATATATATATATATATATTTAAAATAAAAAATTTTGAACCGCGTTCACACTAAGCCCCTTTTTAGCCATTCCCCTAAAACAAAAATATGGCGTTGGCGGGGATCGAACTCTGCACCTCTTGTATGCAAGTCACATGTTCTAACCAAATGAGCTATTATGTCTTTTGGTTACAATTCTTAGAACAATGCTAAACATTATTCTTTTCTCATTCCTCTTTTTCCATGTTTTGCTGCAATATTTAATTTAAGGATATCTTTTTCATACGGAGTCCAATTTACGCAAACTCGGACTCTATCTCAAGCAGAATTCCGAGACGAATGCAACGGCGCAACCCGTTTCACCTAATTATTTTTCTAATAATTAATTATATCTTGATTTTTTTTTCATGTTCACAGAAAATACGGGGTGTTACAGGGGTCATGGTCCTTGTTTTTACTCGGGCGTTTAATTAGATTTCTTATACGAACGAGGAAAACCTTTTTGAAATCATATACTAGTAGATAGTAAAACAATTTGGAAAATAATCTCACATAATGAAGTAGAATTAAAAACCATTTAGTAAAAGATTTGGTATGTACTAATAATTTAGAAACCCTTTTATATAGTTTCGAAAGTGGCAATTCTCATGAAATAGCAATCTAAATGACGATCGAACAAAGAATTCACATTTTAATAATGTAAATTAAATCTCATGACTATCATTATTAATTCGTTCGCCAAAAATCAATTAAAAGTCCATAGAAATCGAGCTGTAGAAATCTGTGCTGTAGGAAAACTGAAAAGTTACAAAGAAGGTCGAAATGGGCCGAAACTCGGCTGGGAATGAGTTCAAATGGCCCTATACGGTAGACCATGGTCTCCACCGGTCTACTGCTGAAAAACAGCAGAACCAGGCGACTTGACCTTTTTTCACTAATCGACTGGTTATTTTTTCCAGCGGACATAAATTTCAGTACAGGGTACCAGTCGACTGGTTCATTTTTACTAGTCGACTGGTGACTGTCAAATTGCCCAATTTGGCTATTTTTTTAGCCAAATCTTATATGAATCATTTACGGTGAACAATGGAGGCAATGCACTTGATCTAGATGATAATAAGGCCTCATAACCTCGTTGAAACAACTCAAGTACATAAACAAACATGCACAAACTTATATACATGAGATTGCAACGATTTTGATTATAAGTTCAACGGTGAACTAAATTCCCAACGAAAGAATGAAAAAGTGATTCAAGCGACTTGTGAATACTTAGGACTTTGTCGTGGCAACAACGGGCTTCATAAAATCACCAGTTCAACTTGTAGCTTGTGAATTTGATTGTGCGGACAATCTAAACGAGATATTCCAATTTAATGAAAGTAAAAGTCATGAACTGAAATGTGTATACTTATCTAACCAATTCATATGCATATACAAAAATCAAAATGAAGCTAAATTACACTTTACAAGCCTCTAGGCTTGTTGCATAGATGTGAGTTCATTAAAGAACTCACCTTTGGCTATTGCAAGTGAAGAGATGAATGAAGACTTTGCCAAATCAACCTCTCTTCGAATATAACATGCAATTCATCTATCCACACACGGATATACAATATTTCCTAAGAATTAGTTTTAGGAAATCATAAGAATTGAAGAGGAATTGAGTTGGAGAAGATAGAGATTGAGCTTACCACTCTTTCTCTATGGATTTCCACTTGATGTGAACACGAATTGGATTCCTAAGACAAAGCTAGGGCTTAGAGAATTTTAATTTCCCTTTCCCCATTTCTAATTATTTGGAGTATGAGGAAATGAATGAAGGAGGAGGGGGTTGTGGGAGCTTTAAGGGTGAGCTAGGTTGGCTAACCCAAACCCAAGTCCAAATTCGAAATTTTGACATACTCGAAATATATCGAAGTTTAAAGTCAAAAAGGTTGTAAACTATGATCCGGACTCAACGGAAGTGGTTTCGAGTCCAAATTCATCCTATGCAAAATGCGACTTTTCAGACGCACACTCCAATAACAACTAATGATGTTATATTTAAATAAAATATTTAAATATATTATCGTTAAATATGCGGGTTGTTACAAATATGAAGACTTAAACCTTTTGAACTTAATACCATAAATCATTGAATGATATCATTTGTTGTGTGTACAAATGTGTCATTTAAATTAATGAAGTAACTGGATAATATAGCTAAGGAAACTTGAAAACTTAGTTTGCCTTTAAAAGTAAAGCTTGTACATGGCCTTATACAATTTGTACTTCATTTTAGCCTAACTATATATCAATAGCCATGTACTAGAATCTCTAGAAAACTATCAGAACAACCAGCATCTAGCAAGGTAGAAATGGTGACAACCTATGCATTTCAAATCAAAATATACATAGTTAGTTTGCTTATGAACAAAGAATCACTTTCTAAACTATTGCATGCATGTGATAAGTACAATTTATATGTACCTTATGTTGATGGCAGTAGCTTCTCTTACATGAGGCATGTTTGCAGAGTGAAACTATAGGAAAATTCTTGCACAACTAAACTATAAGCCACTTCTTTTCAACCAACTACATAGCTAGAATACTAGTCATTTAAGGGATAAACCACTAAGTTCAAATGCAAATAATGTGTACTTCAAAAAACCAGGCTACATAGAACCCGAAACTGGAAATTAAACATGGCAAAAGCCTTCATACAACATTCCTTTCAATCACACTTGTTGCTCAATCAAAGGTAGGGCATCAACCTACATAATAATCCGTAAAGAGCTATTTAGAGTATAGATTGCTTAGATAGTTGGTTTTAAACTATTTAATACTAGGGTATGTGTGTACATATATATATACACGCACACACACACGCACACACACATGAAGCGACCCGAACTTCCCCGATCTCCGAAGAGAAGAGAAAGAACGAATTACTGTGAGGACAAGACAAATCAGAACGCAGACAGAAGAACATTTTATTGTTTATTACAAACAATTCCATCAGAATACAAGAATATACATAGTATGAATAAAAATTACACATTATAAAATATCAGAGATTACAATACATTACATAGCAGCAGAAAATAATACAATACACAACTAGAAGTAATACGCGGATACAAAGCTTTCCGAGTATCGTTCCAGCTATAAATCAGGATCCTGTGAATATAAATCTGCCAAACCAAAACTACTAGCTGCCCGTGTCGAAAATAAGGGCACCCAGAGTTTAGGTTAAAACAATAAACTCTAGGTCAGTCATGTGACTGGTGTGAGAACTAAAACAGTTATAAATCTTTATTTTAAAGTTAGGTAAATCAAGGGACCACGCCATATAACATGGAACGGGTTTCCTCCCAAGAATAACAGTGCATAAAACAATAGCGCAATGCTAAATAGAGAAATAATGAAGCTATAATAAGACCCAGGTCCCATCACACAATGCAACGCAAGCCGGAGGATAGGGTTTTTAGATTATAATAGCCAAAGAATGCTTGATAGGTTTAAAACATATTATTTTGATAGTACTACAGGTGTATAGTGTCAAAAACCATTTCAAATCATAAGTATCAATCATAGACGGCATAAGCGCCCCATCCCACTATGTCGCCATATATAGGATTACAACTAAAATCGAAACGTCAGGTATTTGGAAATTGGATTTCCATCTATGAACCGAGGCAAGGGATCGTCCTCTACCGATTTCGAGACGATCTAGCCCATGTCTCAGGCAAGTACTCAGTCAAGCCTTTGGAGCGACGGGGTCGGTCCACCGATGTGGATTAAAATTCCTGAACACTGCGTTTCGCCGCCCTATGGGGCGTAAATGAGCCAACGAATGACTCCATCGGACCCGGATCGTCCGATCTAACCGAGGCGCCTCGCAACAGCAACAACCACATAAGTCAAACTCGTCAGGGCATGTAAAACCACTAACGCCACTTCTAGCTAGAAGGAAACGCGTGCCCTCCCTGAGGTCCTCTCCCATTTCTGGTTCACGACCGGGGTGTAAGGCTCGCGAATTCACGTTACACAAAGCTATGCCACACAGGCGGTGCTTTGATCATCACCACAAGACTTTGCTTTTCAATAGAAGCCTTGATCAATGGCCACTTAGGTATGCCACACAGGCAATTCACTCCATGCTTTTGATATCCATCAATATATAACCTCTGAGCTCGTACGTCTCAGAGAAGGGCGTTAAGCAAGAGAATAAATTCTCCGCCGCCAAACAGATATATATTTAATAGAAATCAATCACACAGACTGAAATTCAATGTCAGACACACAGTCCATCTAAAAGTCCGTTCTAGGTCTGAATGAAACCGGAGGCACCTTGTACCTCGCATATCCATCGATCTCCAAGTATGTCTGGACGATCACCAACTGTTTCTCTCCTCTTGGGTGTACAGCCCAATCAAGATCATCAGTAATTATCCAAACGACGTGAAGACCTCCGGCCTTCAACCACCATCTTCATCTTCGACACCTCGTCGAATCAGTTATTCAGAATGGGATAAACCCGGTCTTTCTGAATAACTCGCGTATATAATAAACAAGTGTCACACAAACACAACATACGCTTCATTCCAATTCAGAATATTCTTTTATTCAAATATTCTTATATTTTGGGAATGGTTTCCATTAATTTTATCAAAGATAAATTCTTTAAATTTATTCTTTAATCTTCTTTGAATATCAATTCAAACTAGTCGGGATTAGCGAACCACACCGGAGTAATCATTTATTTTATTTCCCAATCCCAACCTATTCACCCCATGAAGTAAAACTGGTAATACTTCATATCTAACACTACGGTGTTATCGGTAAATTCAATTACCATTTCACGTTCAAATCTAATTAAAGATTTAACTACCGTTTGGAGTAATTCTGGTGATAGTCCTTTCTCGGTCATTTCAATATAATTAAAGATTCATTAAAACTCCACTTAGTTTTAATCTTTAACTAGGTTAAAGAATCAGTGTCATTTAAAACACGATTCACGATAAACCCAAAATCACATTCCATTAATTATTGGGTTAAAGAACAAGTGTTATTTAAAACACTATTCACGATAAACCCAAGAATCAATACCAATTCAATTCCAATTAAATATTATTTAATTGGTACACTTCATTAAATCTAAATAAAAAGATTTAATCTTTTTCTCCACTGGGCTTAAGAACAGTGTTAATGAAGACACCATCCACGACAAACCCAAATCACATTTGATATTAAATACAAGGCTCTGAATAGAAAATATATCGGCTTATATTCAATATCAAATTCTACGACCAACAAATATCGTATTGGAAATAACGATATAAATATATCTTTCAAATTCCCATAACAATATCTGTATCATCACGAAATCCAACACAGAACTATTCCAAAGACAATTTCGATTCAAATCTATTCCAATTCAATTATTGGAAATTCTAGTTTCTTTCAAAACCATTTCAAATTCAATTTGTTTATTTAAAAATAAATAGAGTTATAATTCTAGTTCAAAACTAATTCACTTCGATAAAAATCTATTTTTATCTTTTCAAATATGGAGTTTTTCATCCCAACTCTTCCCACATCATTTCTTATGATTTTACACAAATTATTACTATTTTTAATAAATTTATCATGGCCCGTACAGTCGATTTCCATCAACGGCCATCGACCTGCACTTACAGCGACCTTTTTCAAATTTGATTTGGACATAATTCCAAACCCAACCGTTAGATTTCTAATTTCTCACATTCGTTAGAAAGCTCTTTTCGATACGAACCCAACGGTCCTAGATTTAGGAGTATCCGACGGTCGGATCTACAGCAATATCGGTTCGAAATCAATGGTCGAAATTCACGAACTACCGCAGCGCGGCGCATTCTATTCAGGCCATTATATAATATATATAATATAAATTTCGTCGATTACCTTTTATAATGTACTTTATAAATCGTTTTAAATTCGTTTTCGAAACGATTTCAACTTCATTTTCAAATTCAAATCAAGATTGAATTTTTCAATTAAAATTCATTTTAAATTCATTTCAAATTGATTTCAATTCAAATTGATTTCTAATCCAATTTAAGTTCGTTTTCAATTCCATTCAATTTCAATTCGAATTCATTTCTATTAAATTTCAATTCGATTTCATTTCTATTCAATTTCAATTCGAATTCATTTCTATTCAATTTCAATTTGAATTTCATTTCAAAATATTCGATTTCAATTCGAATTCATTTCTATTCAATTTCAATTCGAATTTCAATTCTTTCAAAATATCAGATTTTGAAATCACTTTCGATATTCATTGTAAAATGAATAAAATCGATATAAATATCGTTTACGTCAAAATGGCGTCAATCTAATCAACACGGCTTCATATATTTCTATTTTCAAATATTCTATTTCAAATATTTCTTTTTCAAATATTTCTATTCAAATATTCCTTTTTCAAATATTCTATTTCAAAACTGGAATGAGGCCCAATCCATTACCATATAATGTTAATTATATGGATTTTCTACAACACATGTATAAAATAACAACGATAAATAAACAACCATCATCCAGATTGCGTTCTACACTGTATAAGCATCAAATATAAATATTTAACACTTATAACAGCCTGTCAATCAGTCGATCGACATACAGCTAATTATTGGGACTAGTGTATGTCACACATCATCCCCATACCCGTGTGGGGTTTTCAAACAATCAAACACATATTTTATTTGTGCAGTTGGGCGAGGTGTAAAATTTAACGATGCAATCAATATCAGTCAAATGTGGGTATATAAACAAATCGTTCGATTTGTTTATATTAATCTATTTCATTTCATATATACGTTAAAAATTCTATTTTTAACTATAAAATATTTTTAACTATATAAATATTTTATTTCATTTAACATCGCATTACACAATCAACTACACATCAAAATCAAACCAACAAAGCATACAAGCCGTCCATGGTCTGTGGACGATGGGTGTCGGGTGCTGCTAAACACCGTCTGCATCCAAATATATATTTTAACTAGAAAATAAATTTTAAAGTGAGAAATTCTCACCCAAGCTAAACCACACGCCACGACTCTTCATATGTAGAAATCTTCGTCGCTCTTCCTTTTGTCACTTCCACCATCCGTGTTCGCTACATATATAAAAATCGAATTTTTACTTTGCTATTCACTATATGAAAATCGAATTTTTACTTTGCTATTCAATATATAAAAAACGAATTTTTACTTTGCTATTCAATATATAAAAATCGAATTTTTATTTTGCTATTCAATATATAAAAATCGAATTTTTATTATCTCTATAATGTAAAAATCATATCTTTATTACCTCTACTTTATAAAAATTATATTTTTATTACTTCTACTTTATAAAAATATGATTTTTATTCTTCGTATTCTATATATAAAAATTGAATTTTTATATAATTTATAAATCATATTTTTTAACACCAAGATCATAGCTTTTAAGTATGTAAAAATCAAAGCTTTCTAATGTAAAAATCTCGCCTCTTCTAAGTTAAAAATCTCAACTTTATAGTTTTTAGAAAAATATAGCAATGTATTTACAGTAAATAAAAACTGACTTTTCTTTCTATGTATAATACATACAAAAATTGATTTAAAAACTTACATTTTAGGAATTCGTAGGAGGAGGGTTTCCACGGCGGGCCTGTGGCATTGGGGAGGTGAGCCGAGGCCTGTGGTGGTCAGAGGGGTCGCGCTTGGTCGGAGCTGCAGGCGGTGGTGGCGATTATGGGTGGTGGCGGCTTCTATTGGGGGGGTTTGGGTTTTGCAGCGGGCCTTCAAGAGGATGGAGAAGTGGTGGAGGAGGGAGAGGGGGGCCCAGGGAGCTGCGCCGTCGCCTAGGGAGGAGCGGCGGTGGTCGGCGTCGAGACACGGGGGGGGGGGGGGGGCAACAGGTTTTATCTTTCTAGGTTTTTTTCTAATATGAAATTGACGTGGAAGGGGAAATGAGAAGAAAGGGGGGGTAGTTATAATATATATATATATATATATTTATTTATTTATTTATATTTAATTTTCAACTAGGTTGACTTTTATTTCAAACCCCGATTCAAAACCAACGACTGTCGCCCCTAGCTAATTACCCCTATTCCGAACACAATGGGATATGTTTCGCCAGCCAATTCGGCTATTACGATCAGTTTTCGTTAAAATCAAAATATAACTTTATATATTGAATTTGAACGCGCATTTCAATTTACCGGGGCCACATACTAACAAGAAAAATTCCTGAAAAATATTTTCTAACTTCGTATTGACGATACGGTCCTAACAAAACTAATTTCGTCGAATTCTGAGACCGTTTGAAAAATGGCCAATTTCCAGTCGATTAAAATCAACTAAAACTGGTCAAACGCGTTTTCCTTTGCCACGCTCACACATTGAATTCAAAAATTATGAAAATTGGAACCTAGAAATAATTTGACATCCCGGATCCAACAAAATTGGTTTCGTTGAAGTCCGAGGTCGTTTGCAAAATTTCCATTTTTAAGGGCTAGAATTCCATAGCGACTATTCTGAAATTTCAACTGGACATATCTTTTAATTCCCGCTATGAAATTTCAATTCTTCGGATTCGTTGGAAAGATATTCTCAATTAGATTCAAATATTTTTGGTTTCGCTAAAATCCGGTTTATTTTGAATGCTGCACATTCATTTGAAATTTGAAATCGAATTATCGAACTACCGCGCCATTTTCAATTCCTTTTATAAATAGAAATAATTATTTATATTGTAATGACGATCTATATAAAATATACATTCGAATTCTATTCAAAATAAATTTTTCATCGATATTATTTAAAATAATTCATTTTAAATATTCAAAATTCATCGAAATTGCCAAAATAAAATTTTTAAATTGGCTCGGATTTCCGGGTTATTACAATCTCCCCCACTTAAAACTTTTCGTCCTCGAAAAGGAACGAAGCCGAAAGTTGTTTTACAAATCAACTCAACTTTCATTATTTTCATTACGTCTTAAGTTCTTCAACTTTTCAGTTTCTAAGAACTTTTCAAATTTTTCAAAAATTTGGCTAACACCCTAAATTTTCGGAAAATTTCGCCATAACCTCCCCTGCACCGGGGACTTCGGGAAATTTCGTGTAGCCTCCCATGGCCTTCTTCAATCCAAAAGAAAAAGCCAAGCGGCTAGCCAATCGGCTCATAAAATCACCCAAAACTCAAGAAATACAATAAACATGTACCTATTTGTCGGGCAAACAATTTTATTCCTCTGCTCTAGCCTCTTTTCTATAACCTATTCAATGGATACACATGTATATGTATGCATATGCGACAAATTTTCAATACAACTCGATATTTGGTTCAATTTGGCTAAATGGTTCAACATTTAATTAATCAAACAATAATCAAACAACACAACCAGCAATCCATTAGTTGGTTAACGTTTCAAATTCATAATTTTGATACATTGTCAAAAAATCAGATTTTTGATGCCAAATCACAACAATAGGCCCTATCTAATTTTGGTTCTCACACCATTTAATTGGAAATATATAAATATGTAACACCCCGTAATTCTATAACGCTAAGATTCACAAATCAAGGCAGAATTAAGAGTTAAAATCAAAATCAAGGGAAACGGGCTACGCCGTTGCGTTCGTCTCGGAATTCTGCATGAAAACGAGTCCGAGTTTGCATAAATCGGAGTCCGTATGAGGGAGATATGGCCACCGGAAGATTCAGCGAAGTTCAAAATTCAAAATAGGTCAAATTCAAATTTCAAAATCAGGCCGGATTGGCCAGGGCAGGAATTTTCCCGCCCAAGACACCCAGGTCGACTGGGTAGTCGACCTGGGCTACCCAGGTCGACTAGGTAGTCGACCTGGGTCAACCAGGTCGACTACATAGTCGACCTGGGGGTCAACCCCCCCCCCCCCCCCCCGTTTTTCCTGTTTTCTGCACCAGATTCATTTCTCTGTATTTGGACACCCTTCTGACCAGATTCATTGACTGCTACACTATATAAATAGCCCTGGTCTTCTTCTCAATTCACAATTCTTTTCTACCCTTATGCTGCAAAGATTCTAGTTAGACATGGCTTCTTCTCCTCCTCTAAAATATATAAATAAATATATATATAAAATAAAACAAGATGAGAAGATGCTGCTCAAAAGACTTTCAAGAAGAAGAGATTCAAGCTAGGATTCAAGAGGAGGTTCAAATGACTTCAACGACTGTTTTTCTACGAATCTTAGGAACGCCATCTTTCTGTTTTGATCTAATCTTTGTAAGTTAGTTATTCCTAGATTTAAACGTTTTTTTCTTTGTTCGTGACATGAAATTAAAGGAATAAAAGAATATGCCAATTCTCTCTCTCTATTCGAATCAGTGCCTATACTCTTGAACCTAATTGAGAACAGTTATGATTCAAGGACAAAATAGACCATGACTATGAGACTATGGACCTTAAAACCATATGCCTATGACCATGAACATTTTCCTATGACTATGAACATTTGCCTATGACTATGAACATTGCCTATGACTATGGACATTGCCTATGAACATTGCCTATGACTGTGACTGTGACTGTGAGGATTATTTCCTTGACCGAACCTATGCCTTGGATTAGGAAACATAAACTATTGCCTATGACAAAACAAGGACATTTGTGATTAAACACCTATGATTCATGACTAGGAAAGCGTTGCTTGAGTTCTGTGATTATGAGATTGGGTCTAAACCCGATTATTTATTCTGCTTGTCCTTGGTTTTCTTTGGTTTTAAACCTTGGGAATTTACCTATTAAGTTAGGTCTACCCGTGTTCTTGAACCTACTCTGTCTATTCTTGGTATAAGACCTTGGGAATTTATCTATTAAGTTAGGTCTACCCATGTTCTTGAACCTATACTATTCAACCCTTTTCATGTCGTAATATTGCCATGTCTGTGAATTGTCATCTTATGCCAATTGTTATGTCCGCTCTTTGATGGAATTTTGGCTCATTCCCTTGTATCCACGAATCCAGTTTTATTTATAATCTAGGTTGAACCACGATCATGCAAACGATGGGAATACGTTTTGGCGGAAAACATGAAATTGACTAAACTTGGAAAATGGCATAATTTGATGAAAATCAGAACAACAAGTCCAGTTTTGGTAATGAAATGAATTAGAATATTAAACAAGAATTGGGTGGCTAAATTAAGCAGGATAAGTATGTTAGCATAATTTACATACGTCGGGCGTAAATATAAAAGGGTTTAGTGGGCCACAAAATAGCTAGTTGGTATGCAAATTAAGTTTTGGCATAAACGGTGAACTAGAATATGAAATCTAATTCGGCATAAACTGTAAACTAGAATGTAAAATCTAGTTTTGGCACAAACTGTAAATGGGGGGGTGTTGAACCTAAATTACTATAAACTGTAAGATAGGCAAATAAAGAGCTGGGCCTAGAATACAAGTCTAATAATGAGCATGATAAATGAATATGGCATAGGCCAAAAGTTATTCAGAAAGGAATAGTGGGCTTTGAGGATAAGTTGTTAACAATTTATTTATATACAAAAGAAAGGTTTATTAACGACAACTCTTTTAATAACACGCCAGAAAGTTATAGGGTGACAGAGAGGACAATGTCTAGGCTTGGGTTTGGAAAATACAAGTTTCCTGCTCTCCCTAGCTATCCCTAACTGATCCGACGAACGGGATGGTTACTTTCAAAACCTGATTTGAAAATTTGTCAAAACCCTTGAACTAGAAAACACGAATAGGCCTAACCCGAGGTTAGACTGAGTTGCGATGTAAATCTGCCCGGAACCAACCAGCACATCCAGTAATCGCAACAATATCTGTCTAATGTGAGTGGTCGTGGCTTTAATCTATTAAATTAAAGCTAGAACAAGAATGGTAGTGTTAAGTTCACTAAGACACTTAACCAATTCAACATAATAACCAGACTAGTGGGTGGGGTTAAGGCCATACAGTTAAGCTAAAATGGGAGGGTTAAGTCCATAGGAACACTTAACCAATTTAACACAGTTAAGCTAGGATCGGAGGGCTAAGTCCATAGGGACACTTAACCAACTTCACATGGTAACTAGACTGGAAGGCGGGGTTAAGTAAATTTAATACACTTAGCCAAATTAACAAGACTAGGAGGTGGGGTTAAGTAAAGTTAATACGCTTAGCCAATTTGATATGTTAGCTGGACAAGACCGTAGGGTTAATTAAACTTGAAAACTTAACCGTCAGATTGTGATAAAGGAATAGGGCTAAGTCTAAGACATGAAGGTGTAATACTTAACCATTAATAACATGTCAGTTAAAACAGACGGGCAAGGTTAAGTTAAAAAGGAACACTTAACCAACATAGGGTGAATGGGTAGGGTTAAGTAATAAATAATTAACCAATATAACTTGGTTTGTGGTAGGGTTAAGTCAACATGAGTTACTGACAACACTTAACCAGTTTAATAGGATAAATGAGGAGGGTTAAGTTGGCTTGAATTGACTAATGACACTTAACCAATCCAAATTGACGGGAAAGGGAGCTAAGTAGTAAACCTTAGAAAACAATGATTATGGAAACTAAGTGGTAAATCTTAGTTAGTAAAACCAAGTAGTAATTCTTAGTATGACACGGGAAGGAGCGAATGTCCGTCTGAGTAGAAAGAAGGCTCCAACGAATTGGGTTACGAAGCCCGAGACTTCGAGGGGACGTGATGGTACCCTTGGTATCCCTCTGTGAGGCTGCAGATGATCCGCCTGGGCCCACAGAGGTTAAGGTCTGCGTAGAAGAACCAAGGGTATGCCTTGGTTGCAATACATGGTAACCTTAAGACTAGGACGGACCGGCGTGATTCGGCGAGCAAACGATAGCCCTGTGATAGCGACTCGTCGTCTACCATCCATCTTGAGTCAATCGAGATACGTCAAGCGGAAAGGCGGAGAACTCCAAACGACCATATACTTGCTATCTAGTTATGGGTGAGGATGGCCATAGGATAGTGGGGCACCAGGGGTCGGCTTATAGTTCTCATTTTACAAGGTGTGCCTTTCATTAGTTCAGGGAGGGGTCAAGTGGGACCATAGCCACTGGAATAAAAACAGACCTTAGCATCTGCATCGACAGATATCTGAAAGCTCCCGACCGAGTTTTGTATTCCTTGATTTGCCCTGTCACAGGACTCGGACCGCAAATTACAGGACATGGGCATCTAGACAAGCGATAACGATTCGCGATACATGCGTGGGGAAGTATAGGAACATACACCACTCTAGGTGGTGTGTCCTAGACTTGGGGGCATCGTTTGATAGGTAGCGTAATCCCTAGTTGGACTAGGTGGCATAAACCCTGAACTCGAGAAGCGTTCAGCGGATAGCGCAAAACTCTAGTTAAACCTAGAAAGCACTTTATAGAAAACCCTAGATTTGATCTAGGTAATAGATAATAAATGTATGCCGGAAGGCAATAGAAAATACAGGAATTGGGATCACGTTATCGTTACTAGATGGGACACTAGATAGGTGGTGCAGATATATAGAAACCAGTATAACAAGGTAATAGCGAAGCGGCGAAAGTATTAGAGCGTATCCAGTTTATCTTAGCATATCTTGTGACTACCTTGTCTAATCTTGTTGACCCTATCGTCATGGTGTAATCTTGTGTTCAGTTAATTCATGTCGTTTTGTTTTCCTTGTTCACATGCTAGAAGTTACTGAACTTACACAGGCTTTATGTCTGACTCTGTTTTTCTTTCATCTTCTTTTCTTCCGTACCCCCCCCCCCCCCCCAGGTATTAGAGGAGAGAGTAGTATAGCTCAGGTCAAGTTTGACTGTCACTCTTTCCCAGCTTGAAGATTTGTCGAAGTTTGCTTGGATTCTCTTATCAGATTCTATGGCTGGCTCTTGCTAAAATTTGGGGAAATATAAATGTTGTTTGATGCTTCTTTATTTTGTAAGACAGATGACACTCTGATATTGTAAAGAAATCTTTGTACAAACTATTTTATCAATAAAGCAAAGTTTTATTTTCCGCTGTTTAATTTCTGTCTGTCTTGTAATTTATCTTCATCTTTTACCTTAAATGCTCCACAGAACTTAGTGCATTCCCTTTGTGAGTGACAATAACGGATGTGGGGTGTTACATGTGTTATCAGAGCTGAAGGTTACCAGATCAGATAAAGGATTTGAAAAATTATTTTCAAAATGGTTTTTAAAGAAGCATTTTCAAGAGAAAAGATTTTTTTAAAGACATATTCCCCAAAGCCATAAGCACTATCTTTTCTTCCTCTGTTTAAATTCTTGTCTCCTTCTTTCTTGAGTCTCTGGGGCTCCTGGCTTTCTAGGAAGTAACCTCATCGAAGGGCAAAGTAGTGCCCGGCTTCCATCCATAGCCGTAGTTGTTTCATCTACGGGCAGTTTTCTTTCGAAGCTTATAGGTTTTCCGGATGATGGAGGCAGTTTACGAGAGATTTGTCAACATGACTACACACGGAAGGGGATGAGGAGTTTGGCTAAGGAGCATAACCCTAGGACGAGGAATTCATGAATGTAGATTTAGCTCACGAAGGAGGAAGAAATTATAGAACCTAAGACAAGAGGAAGTATCTTTGCTAGGGTATGATAGGGCATATACTTAAGGACAAGGGCAAGAACGAGGACGAGATTTTCAGAAGGACAAGTACATGCTTTCGCCACCAAGCGTACCTAGGAGAAAGGTAGTCCGGTTGGAAGAGTCTAGTTTTCTGTTTGTACACTTTCCTTTGGTTTTAGTGCTTCTCATTTGTTCATATCCACTTCCATAGTTGGGTCTCTGCACCATAGTACTTATATAGTAGAAAGATCGCACTAGAGTCTCAAATCCAATTGGTGGTCCGACCAGTCTATTTTTGGTTAGTAGGGGTTTGAGAATAGCTATCGAGTTTGCTTATATCATCTCATGTAGATCATCTAAAATCGGAGGAGATATTCCTTGGGTGCTTGTCTGATATTGGTTTAGGCCTTTGGGGCTTATACTTGAGGAATGTCGAGTTCGACTAGGATTGTTTACGTGAGAGATGAATAGTTGTGGCAGGCACTCCAAAGAGCATGTAGTGACCTTTCGACTCTTATAGTTATGGCATGGCGGATAAGAGGGAAACCTCTAATCATCTTAGTACGTATACCTGGTACCGTGATTGACATCTGTTTATTTTGGAAATGGAGATCTAGAACTTCACAATCGTGAAGTTAAATTAGTTAACATACAGTGGAGTAAAGCTCAAGAAGGCTAGATACTAGCATCATACCCTTTTTTCTTAAGGGTGCATCCTTGATTTCTTTGTTTTAGGAGCTTTACGCATAATTGTTTCTCTCTTTCCTAAGTATATCACCTAGGTCGTATCTTCGATCCTTAGGTAGAAGCCAAAGGATGTAAACATGTATTTGAAACATGTTATGGTTCATGGTTGCAAGTGGTTGCTAGTGGTTGCTCGTGGATGCATATGCATACGTATTAGGCACTAGATCAGTTCAGACGCTTTCATATTGCATTTACAGATATGTATTTGTTTGTAAGTTGAACTTGATATGTTATCATATGGATGTTGCATATGGATGAATGGCTGTGCACACATGTAGTATTTACATAACTAGGGATGCTTGCATACATGATTGGACGCATGGCACTGACATGATTCGCATTTAGGAGGTCGACTGAATCAGTAGACCGCCTGATTTTGCATTAGATAAAGACATATACACACACACTAAGCATATGAACATGAAAGAATTAGAAATCTTTTAAGGACAGTGAATGCCTGTGATTGAATGGTTGAGTAGATGGGTGATTGGATGGTAGAACACATTCTTCCTAACTTGAAGATTTCGGGGACGAAATCCTTTTAAGTGGGGGAGAATGTAACACCCCGTAATTCTGTAATGCTAAGATTCACAAATCAAGGCAGAATTAAGAGTTAAAATCAAAATCAAGGGAAACGGGCTACGCCATTGCATTTGTCTCGGAATTCTGCATGAAAACGAGTCGGAGTTTGCATAAATCGGAATCCGTATGAGGGATATATGGCCTCCGGAAGATTCAACGAAGTTCAAAATTCAAAACAGGTCAATTTCAAAATCGGGCGGGAATTTTCCCGCCCAAGACACCCAGGTCGACTGGTTAGTGGACCTGGGCAGGTCGACTGGGTAGTCGACCTGGGTCAACCAGGTCGACTACATAGTCGACCTGGGGGTCGACCCCCCCTGTTTTTCATGATTTTTGCACCAGATTCTTTTCTCTGTATTTGGACACCTTTCTGACCAGATTCGTTTACTGCTACACTATATAAACAGCCCTGGTCTTCTTCTCTATTCACAATTATTTTCTACCCTTATGCTACAAAGATTCTAGTTAGACATGGCTTCTTCTCCTCCTCTAAAATATATAAATATATATATATATATATATATAATAAAACAAGACGAGAAGATGCTGCTCAAAAGACTTTCAAGAAGAAGAGATTCAAGCTAGGATTCAAGAGGAGGTTCAAATGACTTCAACGACTGTTTTTCTACAAATCGTAGCAACGCCATCTTTCTATTCTGATCCAATCTCGGTAAGTCAATTATTTCTAGATTTGAACGTTTTTTCTTTGTTCGTGACATGAAATTAAAGGAATAAAATAATATGCCAATTCTCTCTCTCTATTCGAATCAGTGCCTATACTCTTGAACCCAATTGAGAACTGTTATGATTCAAGGACAAAATAGACCATGACAACGAGACTATGGACCTTAAAACCATATGCCTATGACCATGAACATTTGCCTATGGCTATGAACATTTGCCTATGACTATGAACATTGCCTATGACTATCGACATTGCCTATGAACATTGCCTATGACTGTGACTGTGACTATGAGGATTATTTCCTTGACCGAATCTATGCCTTGGATTAGGAAACATAAACTATTGCCTATGACAAAACAAGGACATTTGTGATTAAACACCTATGATTCATGACTAGGAAAGCGTTGCTTGAGTTCTGTGATTATGAGATTGGGTCTAAACCCAATTATTTATTCTGCTTGTCCTTGGTTTTCTTTGGTTTTAGACCTTGGGAATTACCTATTAAGTTAGGTCTACCCGTGTTCTTGAACCTACTCTGTCTATTCTTGGTTTCAAACCTTGGGAATTTACCTATTAAGTTAGGTCTACCCATGTTCTTGAACCTACACTATTCAACACTTTACATGTCGTAATATTGCCATGTCTGTGAATTGTCATCTTATGCCAATTGTTATGTCCGTTCTTTCATGGCATTTTGTCTTATTCCCTTGTATCCACGAATCCTGTTTTATTTGTAATCTAGGTTGAACCACGATTATGCAAACGATGGGAATACGTTTTGGGGAAAACATGAAATTGACTAAACTTGGAAATTGGCATAATTTGATGAAAATCAGAACAACAAGTCTAGTTTTGGTAATGAACTGAAATTAGAGTATTAAACCAGAATTGGGTGGCTAAATTAAGCAGGATAAGTATGTTAGCATAATTTACATACGTCGGGCGTAAATGGAAAAGGGTTTAGTGGGCCACAAAATAGGTAGTTGGTATGAAAATTAAGTTTTGCCATAAACGGTGAACTAGAATATTAAATCTAGTTCGGCATAAACTGTAAACTAGAATGTAAAATCTAGTTTTGGCACAAACTATAAATGGGGGGGTGTTGAACCTAAATTACAATAAACTGTAAGATAGGCAAATAAAGAGTTGGGCCTAGAATACAAGTCTATTAGTGAGCATGATAAATGAATATGGTATAGGCCAAAAGTTATTCAGAAAGGAATAGTGGGCTTTGAGGATAAGTTGTTAACAATTTATTTATATACAAAAGAAAGGTTTATTAATGACAACTCTTTTAATAACATGCTAGAAAGTTCTAGGGTGACAGAGAGGATAGTGTCTAGGCTTGGGTTTGGAAAATACAAGTTTCCTGCTCTCCCTGGCTATCCCCAACTGATCCGGCGAACGGGACGGCTGCTTTCAAAACCTGATTTGAAAATTTGTCAAAACCCTTGAACTAGAAAACACGAATAGGCCTAACCCGAGGTTAGACTGAGTTGCGATGTAAATCTGCCCGGAACCAACCAGCACATCCAGTAATCGCAACAATATCTGTCTAATGTGAGTGGTTGTGGCTTTAATCTATTAAATTAAAGCTAGAACAAGAATGGTAGGGTTAAGTTCACTAAGACACTTAACGAATTCAACATAATAACCAGACTAGTGGGTGGGGTTATGGCCATACAGTTAAGCTAGAATGGGAGGGTTAAGTCCATAGGAACACTTAACCAATTTAACACAGTTAAGCTAGGATGGGAGGGCTAAGTCCATAGGGACACTTAACCAACTTCACATGGTAACTAGACTGGAAGGCGGGGTTAAGTAAAGTTAATACACTTAGCCAAACTAACATGACTAGGAAGTGGGTTTAAGTAAAGTTAATATGCTTAACCAATTTGATATGTTAGCTGGACAAGACCGTAGGGTTAAGTAAACTTGAATACTTAACCGTCAGATTGTGATAAAGGAATAGGGCTAAGTCTAAGACATGAAGGGGTAATACTTAACCATTAATAACATGTTAGTTAAAACAGACGGGCAAGGTTAAGTTAAAAAGGAACACTTAACCAACACAGGGTGAATGGGTAGGGTTAAGTAATAAATACTTAACAAATATAACTTGGTTTGTGGTAGGGTTAAGTCAACATGAGTTACTGACAACACTTAACCAGTTTAACAGGGTAAATGAGGAGGGTTAAGTTGGCTTGAATCGACTAATGACACTTAACCAATCCAAATTGATGGGAAAGGGAGCTAAGTAGTAAACCTTAGAAAACGATGATTCTGGAAACTAAGTGGTAAATCTTAGTTAGTAAAACTAAGTAGTAATTCTTAGTATGACACGGGAAGGAGCGAATGTCCGTCTGAGTAGAAAGAAGGCTCCAATGAATAGGGTTACGAAGCCTAAGGCTTCGAGGGGACGTGAGGGTACCCTTGGTATCCCTCTGTGAGGCTGCAGATGATCCGCCTGGGCCCACAGAGGTTAAGGTCTGCATAGAAGAACCAGGGGTATGCCTTGGTTGCAATACATGGCAACCTAAAGACTAGGATGGACCGGCGTGATTCGGCGAGCAAACGGTAGCCCTGTGATAGCTACTCGTCATCTACCATCCATCTTGAGTCAATCGAGATACGTGAAGCGGAAAGGCGGAGAACTCCAAAAGACCATACACTTGCTACCTAGTTATGGGTGAGGATGGCCAAAGGATAGTGGGGCACCAGGGGCCGGCGTATAGTTCTCATTTTACAAGGTGTGCCTTTCATTAGTTGAGGGAGGGGTCAAGTGGGACCATAACCACTGGAATAAAAACAGACCTTAGCATCTGCATCGGCAGATATCTGAAAGCTCCCGACCGAGTTCTGTATTCCTTGATTTTCCCTGTCACAGGGCTCTGACCGCACATTATAGGACATGTGCATCTAGACAAGCGATAACGATTCGCGATACATGCGTGGGGAATTATAGGAACATACACCACTCTAGGTGGTGTGTCCTAAACTTGGGGGCATCGTTCGACAGGTAGCGTAATCCCTAGTTAGACTAGGTGGCATAACCCTGAACTTGAGAAGCGTTCAGCAGATAGCGCAAAACTCTAGTTAAACCTAGAAAGCACTTGATAGAAAACCATAGATTTGATCTAGGTAATAAATAATGAATGTATGCCGGAAGGCAATAGAAAATACAGGAATTGGGATCACGTTATCGTTACTAGATGGGACACTAGATATGCGGTGCAGAGATATAGAAACCAGTATAACAAGGAAATAGCGAAGCGGCGAAAGTATTAGAGCGTATCCAGTTTATCTTAGCGTATCTTGTGACTACCTTGTCTAATCTTGTTGACCCTATCGTCATGGTGTAATCTTGTGTTTAGTTAATTCATGTCGTTTTGTTTTCCTTGTTCACATGCTAGAAGTTACTGAACTTACTCGGGCTTTATGTCTAACTCTATTTTTCTTTCGTCTTCTTTTCTTTTGACCCCCCCCCCCCCCCCCAGGTAGTAGAGGAGAGAGTAGTATAGCTCAGGTCAAGTTGGACTGTCACTCTTTCCCAGTTTGAAGATTTGTCGAAGTTTGCTTGGATTCTCTTATCAGATGCTCTGGCTGGCTCTTTCTAAAATTTGGGGAAATATAAGTGTTGTTTGATGCTTCTTTATTTTGTAAGACAGATGACACTCTGATATTGTAAAGAAATCTTTGTACAAACTATTTTACCAATAAAGCAAAGTTTTATTTTCCGCTGTTTAATTTCTGTCTGTCTTGTAATTTATTTGCATCTTTTACCCTAAATGCTCCACAGAACTTAGTGCATTCCCTTTGTGAGTGACACTAACGGATGTGGGGTGTTACAAGATATCTCACTTTCGAAACACGAACATATATCCTGATGATGGAGCTCCATCATCAAAATCATCTTCGGGCGACTAGAATATGGTTCTATATCTATCCAGTATATTAAAGGCTTCGTACACACGCTAGCTAGGTGTATATGCAAAACCTCCATATACTAGATTGTCCAAATCAATTTAAAATAAATATTCAAATACGTATAATACGATTAAAAATTCAAAACAAAGTTTGTTTTTCTTTTTATATTTCAAAAACATACTCTTCACACTCGTTCTAGGATACTACTGATCCCATCTCTAACGAGTTATTCTAATTGGATATTACTAATCCAATATCTGATGAATTTTTCGTTTGGTTCTAACGTGTCTTGTTCTCTGAGCTTTGTAAACCAAAGCTCTGATACCAAATGAAGTGACCCGAACTTCCCCGATCTTCGAAGAGAAGAGAATGAACGAATTACTGTGAGGGCAAGACAAATCAGAACGCAGACAGAAGAACATTTCATTGTTTATTACAAACAATTCCATCAGAATACAAGAATATACAGAGTATGAATAAAAATTACACATTATAAGATATCATATATTACAATACATTACATAACAGCGGAAAATAATACAATACATAACTAGAAGTAATACGCGGATACAAAGCTTTCAGAGTACCGTTCCAGCTGTAAATCAGGATCCTGTGAATATAAATCTGCAAAACCAAAACTACTAGCTGCCCGTGTCGAAAATAAGGGCACCCAGAGTTTAGGTTAAAACAATAAACTCCAGGTCAGTCATGTGACTGGTGTGAGAACTAAAACAGTTATAAATCATTATTTTAAAGTTAGGTAAATCAAGGGACCACGCCATATAACACGGAACGGGTTTCCTCCCAAGAATACCAGTGCATAAAACAACAGCGCAATGCTAAATAAAGAAATAATGAAGCTATTATAAGACCCAGGTCCCATCACACAATGCAACGCAAGCCGGAGGATAGGGTTTTTACTTTATAATAGGCAAAGAATGCTTAATACATTTAAAACAGATTATTTTGATAGTACTATAGGTGTATAGTGTCAAAAACAATTTCAAATCATAAGTATCAAACATAGACGGCATAAGCGCCCCATCCCACTATGTCGCCATGTATATGGTTACAACTAAAATCGAAACGTCACGTATTTGGAAATTGAATTTCCATCTATGGACTGAGGCAAGGGATCGTCCTCTACCAAATTCTAGTCAATCTAGCCCATGTCTCAAGCAAGTACTCAGTCAAGCCTTTGGAGCGACAGGGCCGGTCCACCGATGTGGATTAAAATTCCTGAACACTGCGTTTCACCGCCTTATGGGGCGTAAATGAGCCAACGAATGACTCCATCGGACCCGAATCGTTCGATCTAACCGAGGCGCCTCGCAACAGCAACAACCACATAAGTCATATACGTCAGGGCATGTAAAACCACTGACGCCACTTCTAGCTAGAAGGAAATGCATGCCCTCCCTGAGGTCCCCTCCCGTTTCTGGTTAACGACCGGGGCGTGAGGCTCGCGAATTCACGTTACACAAAGCTATGCCACACAGGCGGTGCTTTGATCATCACCAAAAGACTTTGCTTTTCAACAGAAGCCTTGATCAATTGCCACTTAGGTATGTCGCACAGGCAATTCACTCCGTGCTTTTGATATCCATCAATATATAACCTCTGAGCTCGTACGTCTTAGAGAAGGGCGTTAAGCAAGAGAATAAATTATCCGCTGCCAAACAGATATATATTTAATAGAAATCAATCACACAGACAGAAATCCAATGTCATACACACAGTCCATCTACAAGTACCTTCTGGGTCTGAACGAAACCGGAGGCACCTTGTACCTCGCATATCCATCGATCTCCAAGTACGTCTAGACGATCTCCAACTGTTTCTCTCCTCTTAGGTGTACAGCCCAATCAAGATCATCAGTAATTATCCAAATGACGTGAAGACCTCTAGTCTTCAACCACTGTCTTCATCTTCGACACCACATCGAATCAGTTATTCAGAATGGGATAAACCCGGTCTTTCTGAATAACCTGCGTATATAATAAACAAGTGTTACACAAACACAACATACGCTTCATTCCAATTCAGAATATTCTTTTATCCAAGTATTCTTATATTTTGGGAAAAGTTCCCATCAATTTTATCAAAGATAAATTCTTTAAATTTATTCTTTAATCTTCTTTGAATATCAATTCAAACTAGTCGGGATTAGCGAACCACACCGGAGTAATCATTTATTTTATTTCCCAATCCCAACCTATTCACCCCATGAAGTAAAACTGGTAATACTTCATATCTAACACCACGGTGTTATCGGTAAATTCAATTACCATTTCTCGTTCAAATCAAATTAAAGATTTAACTACCGTCTGGAGTAAAACTGGTGATACTCCATTCTCGATCTTTTCAATCTAATTAAAGGTTCATTAAAACTCCACTTAGTTTTAATCTTTAACTGGGTTAAAGAATCAGTGTCATTTAAAACACGGTTCGCGATAAACCCAAAATCACATTCCATTAATTATCGGGTTAAAGGACAAATTTTATTTAAAACACTGTTCACGATAAACCCAAAAATCAATACCAATTCAATTCCAATTAAATATTATTTAATTTGTACACTTCATTAAATCTAAATAAAAAGATTTAATCTTTTTCTCCACTGGGCGTAAGAACAGTGTTAATGAAGACACCATCCACGACAAACCCAAATCACATTGGATACTAAATACAAGGCTCTGAATAGAAAATATATCGTCTTATATTCAATATCAAATTCTACGACCAACAAATATCGTATTGGAAATAACGATATAAATATATCTTTCAAATTCCCATAACAATATCTGTATCATCACGAAATCCAACATCGAAATATTCCAAAGACAATTTCGATTCAAATCTATTCCAATTCAATTATTTGAAATTCTAGTTTCTTTTAAAACCATTTCAAATTCAATTTTTTTGTTTAAAAATAAATAGAATTATAATTCTAGTTCAAAACTAGTTCATTTCGATAAAAATCTATTTTTATCTTTTCAAATATGGAGTTTTTCATCCCAACTCTTCCCAAATCATTTCTTATGATTATACACAAATTATTACTATTTTTAATAATTTTATCAGGGCCCGTACAGTCGATTTCCATCAACAGCCATCGAACTGCACTTACAGCAACCTTTTCCAAATTTGATTTGGACATAATTCAAAATCCAACCGTTAGATTTCTAATTTCTTACATTCGTTAGAAAGCTCTTTTCGATACGAACCTAACGGTCCTGTTTTAGGAGAATCCGACGGTCTGATCTCCCGCAATATCCATTCGAAGTCAGTGGTCGAAATTCACGAACTACCGAAGCGCGGCGCGTTCTATTCAGGCCATTATATAATATATATATATATATATATATAATATATATGATATATACTTCGTCGATTTCCTTTTAAAACGTATTTTATAAATCGTTTTAAATTTGTTTTCGAAACGATTTCAACTTCATTTTCAAATTCAAATCAAGATTGAAATTTTCAATTAAATTCATTTCAAATTGATTTCAATTCAAATTGATTTCTAATTCAATTTCAGTTCGTTTTCAATTCAATTCAACTTCAATTCGAATTCATTTCTATTCAATTTCAATTCGAATTCATTTCTATTCAATTTCAATTCGAATTCATTTCTATTCAATTTCAATTTGAATTTCATTTCAAAATATTCGATTTCAATTCGAATTCATTTCTATTCAATTTCAATTCTTTCAAAATATCAGACTTTGAAATCACATTCAATATTCATTGTAAAATGAATAAAATCGATATAAATATCGTTCACGTCAAAATGGCGTCAATCTAATCAACACGGCTTCATATATTTCTATTTTCAAATATTCTATTTCAAATATTTCTTTTTCAAATATTTCTATTCAGATATTTCTTTTTCAAATATTCTATTTCAAAACTAGAATGAGGCCCAATCCATTACCATATAATGTTAATTATATGGATTTTCTACAACACATTAATAAAATAACAACGATAAATAAACAACCATCATCCAGAGTGCGTTCTACACTGTATAAGCATCAAATATAAATATTTAACGCTTATAACAGCCTGTCAATCAATCGATCGACATGCAGCTAATTATTGGGACTAGTGTATGTCATATATCATCCCAATACCCGTGTGGGGTTTTCAAACTATCAAACACAGATTTTATTTGTGCAGTTGGGCGAGGTGTAAAATTTATCGTCCCAATAAATATCACTCAAATGTGTGTATATAAACAAATCGTTCGATTTGTTGATATTAATCTATTTCTTTTCATATATACGTTAAAAATTCTAGTTTTAACTATAAAATATATTTAACTATATAAATATTTTATTTCATTTCACATCACATTACACAATCAACTACACATCAAAATCAAACCAATAAAGCATATAATCCGTCCATGGTCTGTGGACGACGGGTGTTGGTTGCTACTAAACACCGTCTGCATCCTAGTATATATTTTAACTAGAAAATAAATTTTAAAGTGAGAAGTTCTCACCCAAGCTAAACCACACGCCATGACTCTTCATATGTAGAAATCTTCGTCGCTCTTCCTTTGGTCACTTCCACCATCCGTGTTCGCTACATATATAAAAATCGAATTTTTACTTTGCTATTCACTATATAAAAATCGAATTTTTACTTTGCTATTCAATATATAAAAAACGAATTTTTACTTTGCTATTCAATATGTAAAAATCGAATTTTTATTTTTCTATTCAATATATAAAAATCGAATTTTTATTATCTCTATAATGTAAAAATCATATCTTTATTACCTCTACTTTATAAAAATTATATTTTTATTACTTCTACTTTATAAAAATATGATTTTTATTCTTCCTATTCTATATATAAAAATTGAATTTTTATATAATTTATAAATCATATATTTTAAACACCAAGATCATAGCTTTTAAGTAAGCAAAAATCAAAGCTTTCTAATGTAAATATCTCACCTCTTCTAAGTTAAAAATCTCAACTTTATAGTTTTAAGAACCTTATAGCAATGTATTTACAGTAAATAAAAACTGATTTTTCTTTCTATGTGTAAAACCCAAAAGTGGTTCTAACACCCAAATTGATTAAAAACAAGATGAAATGAGATAAAAACAAAAATGAACACGCAGGATTTATAGTGGTTCGGCGAAGAAATGCCTATGTCCACTTATCTTTCACTATATTCAATGATTCAATTACAAGTACAATTTAATTGCCACTTGATTTCACTCACAACTCACTTATGTTCACTCAATTGACTAAAACAAAGAATGAAAGATGATTTGGATTCTCCGGGAGTAACGGAGTTCGGATGATGGAGGTAGTTGAATTCTCCAAGTGCTGAAAAAAGATCTTTCTCTTTGTCTCCAAACGGGGTATTTATAGGTGTGAATTTGCCTGAAACTTGATCCGGGTCGGGGCCACATGTCATCCATCCCACTATCTTCGAGTTCGGATGAACTATTATGTTGACAGCGCACCAAAGGAACGAACGTTATGGGTAGGAACTGGTCATAGCCGGTCCGGATATCCAGGCTATTTTGCAGGAGAATAACGTTGAGCATGGGTTCGGGTCGGAGACGCGCAGATAAGGGTTTCGGATCGGGATACCCGATCCGAACCGGATTGGCTTAGGTGCGATGCTCTCTTCTTCTCTAATCTGCTCCGCTCCGATCCATTTTCGTGGCAAACAGGTGGTTTTCCGATCCAATCGAGATTTAGTTGCCCCCCGATCCGATTAGATATGCCTTACCAATTTACTCAACAGGAGTTCACCGATCTGAATCAGAGGACTCTTTCCGACCCGAACCGATGGTTTGCTCTGACCCGATCCGAACAGCTGCTGCAATCTAATCTAGATTGTAGTGTCTTCTTCAATCCGAACCGAAGTCTTCTAATTAAAAATGCCCTTCAATGTTTGTTTTCTTGACTTTGTGTTGCCTAGTTCACAAAGTAGGCTAACATTTTGCCCCCTCAAAGAATGCTTCTGTTGTATACGAAGCGTGCTTTGATGTCGTTTGAAATGCTAGTCCTTGAATCAGAACAGTCAGAAAGTCGCTTCTGTTCGTTTGTGAAGATGCGTTGCTTCATGAAGACATGTCTCTTATTGCTTATATGTATGTCGTGAAACACTTGATTCATTTTCTTCATTTTTGAGTCAAGTCCAGAAGTCCTTCTCAACATATAGTATTCTTCTGAAGTATGTTCTTTCATAGTTCTTCTTTTAAATCCAATTCGAATGCTAGAGGAGTGCACAGATTTCTACCCGGTTCGGTGGCGCGACCCGGTTCGGTGTCCGAGTCGAGCACCTTTTCTTCCCGTTTCGCTTCGCACTGGGTTGATGGGCAAGAAGTTGTGGGCTGGCTTGGACTCGATCCGAACGGAGTAAAATACGGGGAATACAAAGAGCCATCTCACGTCTTATATAAACTCGACCACCCAAACTCTTCTACTCTCTTTACTCCCACAATTCTTGTTCTCCTAGTTTTACACCGAAACCCCACTTCCTAAAAAAAAATCTAAAAACTCAAAATTCCTCGTTTCAATCTTCAAATAAAACATCTAGGTACTTTAAATCTTCGATTATTTATGTAATAACTGATTTCAACTAGAATTTGCGTTTAAATCGAGCAATTGGAGCGTGGTGTTTGTTGAACTCTGACGCCTGGGTCTCCTCCACCGTTTGTCATCGTCGTAGTTGGTGTCTTCACCGCCTCGAGGTAGCAACGGGGGTCATTGGGATCCAGCGTTAAACGTTCAAGCACATACACATAAACACTTAACTTCGTTTGGGTCTAGTGAAATTTGAAGACGAGAAAGGGGAGAATAGAAATTGGGTTCGGTTCGGGTAAGGAAGTACTGAAGCAGCGGAGGTGAGGACAAGTTCACATGTTAGGATCGGGTCGGAATGAAAGGTGATGTGGAGAAAGCCATGCTGGCCCGACCAGGTCGGATCGGAGGAAGAGATAGAGAAAGGAGAAGGACGTACAGATCCTTTTGTCTGCCGAACCGCTTCGAATGATTATTCCGATCCGGCTTTAAACTGCCAAGTATGAACGTCTTCTGCGAACCGAACAATGCGCAGACCCGAGCCGATCCTAGCTATATGCACATCTGATCCGAATCCAACAATAAGCACGCCCTACCCAAACTGAATGATATGCATATTCCGACTCAAAGCACAAGACTTTATCCAACCAGGGTTAATCAATGCCTGACATAATCTTCAACTGAATGAACAGTTAGGGTAGTGCCTTATGAACGTAAACGATCATCAAGATTTATTCTGAACATCGCCGCTTCGTTAGAACTTCGCATTATGCTTTTAAGTGTTTTTCTTCTCATGTTTTGCGCACACCACACACACTTCAGCTCACACATATGCACGGGGGGGCACGGGATAATTTACTCTAATCTGTGCTATTGCTTCTTCAATAGTTCTATGACAATGAGGCCCAGACGCTCTTCCCGTTTAGCTGAGAGGAAAGAAGCCCCGGAAACTTCTAACAAAATCACTCTTGAGGATATATCTTCTTCGTCTGATCCGGAATGGGACAGTAAGGGTCCTGACTACGGGGTTGGAGATCGAGAAAGCAACGAGGAGTCTTCAGAGAATGAGGTTTCTCTGGGTTTTGAGGAGGAAGGAGGGATTGGTGACAATCGAGCACCCGATGAATTTGAATCAGCCATCATACTGGAATCACCCTCGGACTCCGTTGAATCAAGGATTGACAACGATCGACTTGTTCGAATTTGCCTAAAATACGGGATAATGAAAAGGGACACTCTAGTGCCCTCACGCTCTGACCGTCCCCACAACCCTCCAGAAGGATATATGACGGTCACTCGATTGATGTGCATGGTTGGTGCCATTCCTCCATTCTCTCCATTCATTGTTGATTTTTTAAGGCAAATGCGGATTGCCCCCATGCAATTGCATCCCAATTCATATGCCTATTTGCACACCTTGTACATAGCATATCGCGAAATCCTAGGCATAGAGCTCACGTTCGATGACGTTCACTTCTTCTATAATTTCAAGCATCGGACTCGAGAGACTCCATCCTTCTGCTACTTTGAATCAGTCCCAAAGAGGAAGATAATCTCTGCACCATTTAACAGTAAAGCTGGAGATTCCAGACTAGAATGGTTCTACATAAAGCAACAGTCCGGATGCGCCAGGAGATGGACAAAATCAAGTAAAGCGTTGATTTTCTAAATCCGGACTCTATACACTTGAATCATCATCCTGACCTGTTTTCCTTTTTGTTTGCAGTCGACAATCCCAAACAGATATCAGATCAGGTGTTCTTTAATCGGATGCACCGACTTCTTAATGGCGATCGAAAATTCTTGACTATCGACGAGGTCCTTAAAGATGAATACCTTCACTTTCATGGGCTGTTGTCTGTTTTTCGTAGCATTGGACATGGGACGGTTCCATACGCGTACATTCCTCCAGTGGAGGTAGTCCCAGAAATAGGAGAAGGCTCAGGAATTCCTACAGCGCCTCTTCACACTTCACCTTCTCCATCTTCTACGCAAGATGATGAATTGGCTAATCTGGCCGAAAAGCATCGTGAGGGGTACATTGCCCCCGAGGAAACTACCTCTCTAGACAAATCAAAATCCTCCCAAGAGTCGACACTCCATGCTTCCGAAGGGGATGTTCCTAACACTGATGAGCACATATTTCAGGGTTTGGGAGATCTCCCTTTACCTGAGACTATATATACTTCAGAGGATTTCAGGAAGGATCCTTTAGTCTTCACCTCTTCTGAAGAAACTACTCCCGCTAAGGCCAAAGAGCCTGCCCGCACTAGTCTAGCTTCAGACTCGGGTTGGTTGGGGGGAAACACACCACTTAGGATGCACTTTACACCACAGCATTTGCATTCGTTGCACTTCTTTCTCCATGAATCCATTAATTCTAAACTTCGTTTGATTTATCGTGCAGGTACAATGGCTCGATCCTACTACGATATAAGAAAGCTTCGTCGCAGCATGACCAATCCTCCACAGGATGTCGAGTATGATCGCCGGGATGATCGTGGTAGGGAGGAGAGAAGACCCTATGATTCTTATCGCTCTCGATCTTCACGTTCTCGCTCACCGGTTCGGCCAGAACAAGATAAATATAAGGGCTATCAAGGCCGCAGGGAAGAGGACGGACCACCATCTAAAGACTCCACTTCCACCTATGAAAAGCGGAGTAGAGAGAGAACTCTTCCGAAAGAAACCGGGTCTCGAAGTAAGCACAAGGTCCCTGCCACTAAGCGACCTAGGTCGGATAAAGAGACTACTGAATCCTCTTCACATAGGGGCTCCGAATTATCAATTCCCGCTCCTCCCCCACTAGATGCGGGAACTGCAGTAAAGCTGGCATATTTAGAGGAGCAATTTCCCGAGCACTACTTCGAGACTCTGACCTTTCTACCTTCCCTTGAACCTATTTCTTCTAATTGGGCAGATGAGGCCAAGGCAAAGATTGATTTGGTGGAAAAACAATATTCCGAGATGTTCAAGTATTCACGCAATCTTTCTAGAATCATCCGCACTCTAATGACAAATGCTAATTCAATGCAAAAGACCGTGGAGGAGGATGCTAAGGCCTTAAAAGCTCTAGGAAAAGATTTAGAAGATACTCAAGCTCAGTTAGCTGTCGCTCAAAAGAACGCTTCTAACTTCAAACAACAATTCGAGGACATGCAAAAGTGTTATCATGACTTGCTTGAGTCTCACACTCAGGAGCGCTCTGAACTAAAAAAGCAAGCTGACGAGGCCAAGTCAGAAGCTGCTAAAACACACCTTGCTTATGCTGAGCTTGAACGGAAAAATGCTGAACTAGCAGAGAGGAATGCTGAATTAGAAAAGAAGAATGCCGACTTGGCTTCAAAGCTGTTGGAGGCAGAGAATAGGGCTGCCCTGGCCGAGGGCAATGTAGAATGTGCTATTAAATCTGCGGAGGAAGCCCGCAAGCAACTATCAGAGGCGGAGGCTGATATTCAAGGCTTCGGCGAGCTAATGATTGAATTCTTCGCACACATTATTCGTCGTCGAAACATTTCTTGGATCGAGGATTACCCATCAACTCTAGTTCAAGTATGGAATCAGATTGTCGAGTGGGAAAAAGAGGAACTTAAGGTCGATTCCCTTGATCAAGATAAATTGATGGAGAAATATTTGAGAGACGATGAACAGGAGCGCCTAGCCGAAGGGCGCCGCCTTATTGCTGAGGCCATGGAAGAAGAGAGACGGAAGTCGAAACAAAAAACCATTCTCGAAGCTGGTTCCTCTTCTTCTGCTCCTGCAACTCCCGAAGTAGAAGGATATGATCCCGAAAATCCGGGAATTTCCCGAACAACTTTGCTATCTCCCATTCCTGAAATAGCCCCAAAGGTAGTAGTCACCCCCGCTGAAAAGTCTTCGGAAGGTATCCCTATCTTTTCTCCTCAATTTGCCAAAGCTATTACTACCTTTCGCTATGTGATTGAACATTCGATGAGAGACCCATTGTTTTCGCCAAAGTTGATAACTGTTGCTTCTCATTCTGTAGGTGTTGAACCATCCGAAAAGACAGATGTAGCTCACGGAGCTACCGCTGGGACAAAGCCCGCAGATGGGGCCAAAGAAGGAGAAGACAAGGCTGCTTCTATAGACTTGGGAGAAGGAAATGAGTCAACTAAGGTCTCCACTCCCCATGATGAAGAAACGATAGCAGCCTTAAAGGACGATGGCGGAGACGGGGGGCATGATGAGGAACCAGAAGTCGCCATAACTGGGGAGTCAAAAAGTGCTGATGACGTTACCTTGGCTGCGATGAAGGCTGATCAAGACAAGCGCTTGCAATTAAAAGCTGAAGAGCTAGACCCCGAAATCCTCAAACCTCTCGCAGTCGTGGATGCGGGATCAAGGTTAGTTGTTAAGCTCTCAACTAGATCTATTACTGAAGAACTCGCTAAAAAATCTTCTCTTGATTCCAGTGCCCCGCCCTCCGGGAAGAAGTCTACCGGCTCTAGCACCGCATCTTCAGGAAAAAAGAAGTCCAAACGAATCTTGACTGAAGCTGAAAAAGAAGCAAAAGACGCGGAGAAAGCTGCCACGAAATCCAAGGCTCACTCCAAATCTAAATAGTGGATTGCCCTGTATCTTTTTAGCATTTTTGTGAACCAATAATTGCTGCTACACAAGTAGCTCCTGCATTTTCTTGTTTTAGCTATTTTCCTGTACAAACCCATTCATTTGTAAATAAAAGTAATTCACTTTTTGCAATGTTTATTTGTTAGTAGTTCTGCACTTATGTAAAAATGCATGTCTACAGTTGTGAAACGAAACTGTGGAGGGGGAAATATGTGTATGCATATGTGTCCCCAGTCAATTTCCACAAGTTATTAAATGCTTAACCAAGCAATCTGAATGCTCCCAATTCTCTGACGGGATAGCACTTCCTGTGTCGCCAGTACCTGTCGTTTTTTCTGTCCTTTCTTTTATACTCTCCCTCTTTCTCTTGATTGTTAGGGTTCGAGTTCAGTCATCTGTTTATTCCCCGGTCGTTCAACGAGGAAAGACTTCTTTCTCGGCGCTCAGTCGGAGACGCCTTTATACTCTCTTTCTCTCTGGAAAGTTAGAGTTAGGAGGAGAATTTCTTTTTCAGCGCTCAGTCGGAGACGCTTTTATACTCTCTCTCTTTCTCTGGAGAGTTAGAGTTAGGAAGAGAATTTCTTTTTCAGCGCTCAGACAGAGACGCTTTTATACTCTCTCTCTTTCTCTGGAGAGTTAGAGTTAAGAATGTCGTTTTCTCATTCTTTTATGTCTTATTGCACAAATAATCGTTGTGCTTCTTTTTATGTCGAAACTGTTTTCAACCTTTTTAGGCTCTGAGTTATCCTGTATTTTATAATCACAACAGAATAACTGATGAATGTAAATGCATAAAAGTAAATAACACACAATATTTTTATAGTGGTTCAGCTAAGTCGTAGCCTACATCCACTTTATAGTCCTTTATTCATATCATCAGATTTTCCCAAGGCAAGGCGTGCCTTATTACAGAGTTCACAGGAAAAAATAACAAAAAGTATAGCATTTCTAATCCAAATATCGCATTAAGTGTTGGGCATTCCATGCTCGAGGGACTTCTTCGCCATCTACGGTCGTTAACTTGAAGGTTCCTTTTTCAAGTTTCCGTTGGATGACAAAGGGTCCTTCCCATTTTTGGGCCAAGGTGAGGGAGGGATGGAAAAACTCTCTTTAGCACCAAATCTCCTGGTTCAAAAGTTCTGAGGCGAACTTTTTTGTCATAATAGCGTGCCATCTGACGCCGATGTCTTGCTGCACGCAAGTCTGCTTCGTCCCTTTTCTCTTCGATTTCATCAAGAGACTCAAGTAAGAGCGCCCGATTCGTCATTGGGTCATAATACGTCACCCTGTGGGAAGGAACTTCCAGTTCAACTGGAATTACTGCTTCTGAGCCAAAGGAGAGAGAGAAAGGGGTATGACCGGTGGCTGTCTTAAATGTTGTTCGATATGCCCACAAAGCTAGGGGCAATTCATCAACCCACCTTGCCTTTACACGCTCTAATCGCTTCTTGAGGATGGATTTTATTACCTTGTTTATTGCCTCTACTTGCCCATTCGATTGCGGATAGGCAACTGCAGTATATCATTTGTCTATCTTATACTTCTGGCAAAAATTTCTGAATACAGTGCTATCAAACTTGGTCCCATTGTCAGTAATAATCGTCCTTGGGATCCCGAATCGGCATATAATATTTCTGACCACAAAACTTATCACCTTTCTTGTTGTGATCTTAGTCAAGGGCTCAGCTTCCACCCACTTCGTAAAATAGTCCACGGCTACTATTGCATACATAGCTCCTCCTTTAGCAATTGGTAAAACTCCAATGATATCAATTCCCCATGTGGCAAATGGCCAAGGACTCACCATCGATTTAAGCTGGGTTGACGGTGCCCTGGGGATTTTGGTGAATCTCTGGCACTTATCGCAGCGTCGTGAATAATCAGCTGCATCTTTGTTGATTGTAGGCCAGAAGTATCCGTACCGCAATATTTTCTTTGCTAAAGTTTGACCTCCTGTATGATCTCCACACTCACCTTCGTGTACTTCTCTTAGTACACGCTTGATGTCGTCGTGTGCTATACATCATAACAGGGGCATAGAAAATCCTTGTCTATAGAGAGTATCATCTTGTATGACATATCTGGTAGCTTTGCGAACTACAGCTCTTTTCTCACTCTTCTTCGATGGGAGTGTCCCATTCTTAAGGAAATTCTTAATTGGAGTCATCCATGACTCCTTCTCTGGTTCCGCTTCAAAAGCGAATTCAACTTCCATTGACTCAAAGCTTGGCGACTCCAACGTTTCGATTGGAATTACTTCAGTCTCATCTGGATTGTCGGAACTAGCCAGCTTTACCAGCCTATCCGCTTTCTGGTTTTCAACTCTGGGAATATGTGTTATGTTGTATCGCTCTAAGCTATTCAATAGCTCTTTCACTTTCTTGAGGTAGGCGATAAGTCGAGGTCCTCGAGCCACGAATTCCTCTCGTACTTGACAAACAACAATCTTAGAGTCACAAAATATGTCCATCATTTTTACTCCGAGGTCTTTAGCAAGTTTCAGCCCGGCAATCAGGGCTTCATATTCAGAGTCATTGTTAGTTGCCGAAAATTCTAATCGCAGGGCGTAATATAGCGACCGTCCCTCGGGAGTGACTAAGACAATTCCAGCTCCGGACCTTCGGTCATTCTTAGCTCCATCTGTATATAATTTCCACGGATTCATCTCTAGCTCATCCTCGGACTTAACCACTCGGTCATTGATTATTTCCTCCATTGGAATGGTGAACTCCGCAATAAAGTTTGCTAGAGCTTGCCCCCTGATTGACTTTCGTGGTTGAAAATTCAAATCAAACTGGCTTAGTTCTATGTTCCATTTGATCAACCTTCCCGATGCTTCGGGTCTCTGCAATACCTGCCTTAAGGGCTGGTCGGTGTATATGGTTATTGGATGGGCTTGGAAATAGTGGCGAAGTTTTCGGGATGCGATCAGGAGGCTGTAAGCGAGCTTCTCAATTTTTGGGTAATTGCGTTCTGCCGCTGCTAATTTCTTACTTACATAATACACCGGCCTTTGTACTTTGTCTTCTTCTCGAACCAGAGCCGTGCTGACAGCATGAGCCGAGACTGCCAAATAAACAAATAATTCTTTGTGATCTACAGGCTTTGATAAAATCGGCGGTTTCTCTAGCAGTTCTAACAGATTTTGAAAGGCCTCAACACAATCCGGAGTCCACTGGAAGTTCTTCTTTCCCCTTTTTATCAAATCAAAAAACGGAACACATTTATCTGTGGCTTTGGAGATGAATCTACTCAGCGCCGCAACTTTCCCTGCCAGACTTTGGACGTCTTTAATTCTCCTCGGTTCTTCAATGTTTCTAATCGCTGCTATCTGGCTAGGGTTGATTTCAATTCCTCGGGAACTCACAATAAAGCTAAGGAACTTTCCCGATGCCACTCCAAATGAGCATTTCAGAGGATTCAATTTCATCCGATACTTTCGCAAGATGCCAAACATTTCCGCTAAGTCTTGCGTATGACTGGAAGACTGCTTTGATTTGACAAGCATATCATCCACATAAACTTCCATAGTTTTTCCTATTTGATCATAAAACATTCTATTTACCAAGCGCTGGTAAGTAGCTCCAGCGTTTTTCAATCCAAATGGCATTACGACATAACAATATAATCCCAAATTCGTAATGAAACTTGTATGTTCTTGGTCAAGTATGTGCATAAGAATTTGATTGTACCCAGAATATGCGTCCATGAAAGAGAGAAGCTCATGACCTGCTGTCGAATCTACAAGCTGGTCAATCCTGGGAAGCGGGAAACTATCTTTTGGGCAAGCCTTGTTTAAATCTGAAAAGTCAATGCAAGTCCGCCACTTTCCGTTTGGCTTCTTTACTAGGACGGGATTCGATATCCAGTCGGGATATGTCGAATCTCGAATAAATCCATTCTGCTTCAACTTCTCTACTTCCTCTTTGAGAGCAGCCGACCTCTCTGGGCCCAGCATGCGTCTCTTTTGCTTCACAGGTGGATGCTTCGGATTTACATTCAATTTGTGACTTATAATGGATGGCGATATCCCACACATGTCATCATGGGTCCAGGCAAACACGTCCAGGTTTGCCTTCAAGAAGTCCGTTAGTTCTTTGGCTCGACGTGGATCCAATTGAGAACCAATTTTCAAAACTTTTGTCGGATCAGCTTCATCAATGGGAATTTCCACTGTCGCTTCATTAGGAGTTGCATTCCTAGCCTCTGGTTCCTCGTCTTTTCTAGGATCCAGGTCTTCAGGTGTTCCTTTGGGCAACTACTTTGGGGTCAATTTCTCTAATTGCTATGCCGAGTCCCCTTTTGAAGGAGACGAGGCATCCTTACTCTCAACGTCATGTCCTTTCATCAACATTTTTAACTCGGCCACGTAGCAGGCCCGTCCGGAAACCTGATCCCCTCTCATTACTCCAGTTCCGGCTTCGGTTGGGAACTTAAGTAACAGACACCAAGGGGCGATACAAACTCTAAATTCAGCGAGGGCAGGTCTCCCCAAAAACGCGTTATAAGGCGAATCTATGTCTAATACTACGAACTGAAGCATTCGCACTCTTCTACGTTCTCCTTGCTCTAGGGTCACGGGCAAGTCTATGTATCCCAGGGGAGCTGTCGACGCCCCGTTGAAGCCTCTAATCCATCCTTCACAAGGCTTCAGATCTTCGGACTCAAGCTTCATCTGATCAAATGACTTCTTGAACAAAATATTAACGGAACTTCCGTTGTCTACTAATACCTTATGGACCAAGGCCGGCCCAATGGTTGTAGTAATAACCAACGGATCATTGGTGGGTGATTGTATCCCAGTATTGTCTCGACTTCGAAATACCACGTCGTCGAACATGGTCTTCTGTTGTTTTATGGGGGTGACATCTTCCAAATCATCACCTTCATTCATGTCTAGATGCTTGGCAGCATTCACATATTGTTCCATTGACCTAAAACTTCGGATTGCCGGGTGAGGTCCGCCTACAATGGAGTTGATGACAATTCCTTTACCTTTCTGCTGCGTTGTGGGCTTGGGAGCAGGTAGGATCTGTTTTGGAGCCTGCTCTCCTTGCCCCCTGTCCCTCGGAGCAACCTTGTACTCATCCAACTTTCCTTCACGCAGTAGCTTCTCAATCACATCCCTCAAATGCCGGCATTCATTGGTCGAATGCCCATGAGTTCCGTGAAACAAGCAAAATTTCCCTGTCGCCATTTCTTTCTCGGTCGAATCACGAGGTAGCGGTCTTTTGTATTGTAACACATTGTACGTATCCAGGTAAATATTTTCTAGGGTGTCGTTCAATGGTGTATAATTCTCGTAGTTCTGGAATCGGGGTCTTTTGTTAGGGTCACTTCCCCTATTTCTGTTCCTTCTGTTACCGTTTGGATTACGGTTATTGTTGTTGTTACCCCCGCTTCCAGCATTGCTGTTTCCACCCTTGTTTCCTACATTTACTTCAACCTTGCCAGAACTTTCCCCCGACTGCTTCACGGCGATATTACTCTGCACATTCTCCTTTGAAGCTGTCTCAGAATTTCCCTTTCGGTTCGCCCTAGCCTCCTCTCGTCTTAGATAAATATCAGCTTTTTCGTAGAATATCTCCCTCGTGGAGGGTGTTTTCCTAGAAAGGTAGTCTCCAAATTCAGATTCAGGATCGACGCCTTCCTTCAATGCCATCAGAATAGTGGGCTCATGCGGGTCACTGACCTCAGTTACAGCTTGGTTAAAACGATCAAGATATGCCCTTAAAGATTCTCCTAGTGCCTGTTTGATTCTCGATAATTCAATAACACTTTTGGACTTTCGGGCATGTAGTCGGAACTGGTTCATGAAACGCTCGCTTAGTTCCTTGTAATTAGAAATCGAACGAGGAGGAAGTGGGGTAAACCAGAACAATGCCACATCTTCTAGGTAGATTGGGAATGCTTTGCACTTCACTTCATCTGGGGCAGCAGCAGCATTCATGAGCCACGAATATCGCATCAAATGCTGTCCCAGATCATTCCTTCCGTTGTACTTGTCCATTTGTGGCAAGTTAAAGCGTCGGGGAAATTGGAAGTCGAGGATATCGTCGGTGAAGGGAGTATGGCTTCGCTCAATAACATAGTCTTCATTTGTATAATTCCGGCTCTCGGACATAATTTGGCGAACCATTGCCTGTACATCAGCATTAGTTAGGGGCCGCTCAGGTTCCCTGGCCCTAGCATCCGAGTTCCTTCTGGGCTCTTGTTCAGGAGATGCCCTTCTTCTTCGAGCTGCCTCTGCTCGATTCCGTTCCCTGCGTTCCCGGTCGATCTCGGGAAGAGGGGACTGGAGTCTTTGCCCCCGAGTGGGGTCATTGTTTCCTAATGCTCGTGCGATATCCTCACGGGATCCCAAAGATCCAAATGTCAGCTGCTCCATGTTCTGAGGTCGTTCGAGTGGCCTTCGTTCACGGGGCCTCTCTTCCTCGGAAGATGAAGATTGATCTACTGGTGTGTGACGAACCGGTGATAGAGTTTTCTGTCGTCGGAGTTCACTAATCTCCCGGCTCATGAGCCTCATATTTTCCTGCATCATGAGGTTAGTGCGCTCGTGAACTTTCATGGCTTCCCTTGTGCTCTCAAGCATGTTAAGCAAGCGCGAAAAATCTCCTTGAGTGATGGGCGCAGATGGATTGACCTGATCACCACCCCTGGCGGCTGGAATTGGAGCATTCGTAGGGGCTCGAGTTGAGGTTCCAGCTTCACCAAGCATCGGGTCGGGTCGGAGGTAAAAGGTCGGATCGGATCGGAGCTGGGGTGCATGGTCGGATCGGTACGCAGCGAGCAGCTCGGGTCGGTTCATATTGGGGGAATGCACTGCTTCAGAATCTCCTACCCGGATCGGATCGGAGCTCTCCCCCTGCTGTCGGCTCGGATTTCCTGCATTTGTCCTTCCTGCTGCTGAACTCTGCCCGCGAGACCTTGTTACAACAGCATTTTGCTGATCTTCGCCAGCTCCATTTCCTCGAACAGACTGAACTTCCTTGCCTTTTCCTTTGGCCATGAGTCTCTGACAATCACTTCAACGAACGTAAAAAAGCGGAGAAACTTAAGGATTCACTTCTTTGAACTCAACGGTCCAAAAAGTAGAAAGAGATCCCGGAAAATAAAGAATTTAGATGAGGGTTCTCAGTGAAAGCACCAAAATGTTAGACCCAAAATTGGTTCTAACACCCAAATTGATTAAAAACAAGATGAAATGAGATAAAAACAAAAATGAACACGCAGGATTTATAGTGGTTCGGCGAAGAAATGCCTACGTCCACTTATCTTTCACTATATTCAATGATTCAATTACAAGTACAATTTAATTGCCACTTGATTTCACTCACAACTCACTTATGTTCACTCAATTGACTAAAACAAAGAATGAAAGATGATTTGGATTCTCCGGGAGTAATGGAGTTCGGATGATGGAGGTAGTTGAATTCTCCAAGTGCTAAAAAAAGATCTTTCTCTTTGTCTCCAGACGGGGTATTTATAGGTGTGAATTTGCCTGAAACTTGATCCGGGTCGGGGCCACATATCATCCATCCCACTATCTTCGAGTTCGGATGAACTATTATGTTGACAGCGCACCAAAGGAACGAACGTTATGGGTAGGAACTGGTCATAGCCGGTCCGGATATCCAGGCGATTTTGCAGGAGAATAACGTTGAGCATGGGTTCGGGTCGGAGACGCGCAGATAAGGGGTTCGGATCGGGATACCCGATCCGAACCGGATTGGCTTAGGTGCGATGCTCTCTTCTTCTCTAATCTTCTCCGCTCCGATCCATTTTCGTGGCAAACAGGTGGTTTTCCAATCCAATCGAGATTTAGTTGCCCTCCGATCCGATTAGATATGCCTTACCAATTTACTCAACAGGAGTTCACCGATCCGAATCAGAGGACTCTTTCCGACCCGAACCGATGGTTTGCTCTGACCCGATCCGAACAGCTGCTGCTATCTAATCTAGATTGTAGTGTCTTCTTCAATCCGAACCGAAGTCTTCTAATTAAAAATGCCCTTCAATGTTTGGTTTCTTGACTTTGTGTTGCCTAGTTCACAAAGTAGGCTAACACTATGCATAATACATACAAAAATCGATTTAAAAACTTACATTTCAGCAATTCGGAGGAGGATGGTTTCCACGGCGGGGCTGTGGCGTTGGGGAGGTGCGCCGAGGCCTGTGGTGGTCGGAGGGGTCGCGCTTGGTCAGAGCTGCAGGCGGTGGTGGCGATTATGGGTGGTGGCGGCTTCTATTAGGGGGGTTTGGGTTTTGCAACGGGGCTTCAATAGGATGGAGAAGTGGCGGAGGAGGGAGAGGGGGGCCCAGCGAGCTGCGCCGTCGCCTAGGGAGGACCGGCGGTGGTCGGCGTCGAGACACGGGGGGGAGGGGGGCAACGGGTTTTATCTTTCTAGGGTTTTTTTTTCTAATCTGAAATCGACGTGGTAGGGGAAAAGAGAAAAAAGGGGGTGTAGTTATAATATAATATATATTTATTTATTAATTAATTTAATTTCCAACTAGGTTGACTTTTATTTCAAACCCCGATTCAAACCCAACGACTGTCGCCCCTAGCTAATTACCCCCATTCCGAACGCAATGGGATATCTTTCGCAAGCCAATTCTGCTGTTACGATCAGTTCTCGTTAAAATCAAAATATAACTCTATATATTAAATTTGAACGTGCATTTTAATTTACCAAGGCCACATACTAACAAGAAAAAATTCTAAAAAATATTTTCTAACTTCGTATTGACGATACGGTCCTAACAAAACTAATTTCGTCGAATTCTGTAACACCCCGATTTTTGGTTAATGTTAAAATTCACTAATTACAGAATAAATAATCTCAGATGTGATAATTGGGGGAAACGGGCTGCGTCATTGCGTTCGTCTCGGAAAAATACGTGAAATAGAGTCCGAGTTTTCGAGAATCGGAGTCCGTATGGCCCGGTTATGGCCCAATGAAGTTTTCAGAAAATTCAAAGTTCAAAACAGATTTAAAAATTCAGGTTCAAATTTTGAAATTGGGGCCATTGGGCGCAGGGGGGAAATTCCCGCCTAGCTAGCCAGGTCGACAGCCCTGTCGACTGGGCAGTCGACTTGTCTAGGACCAAGTCGACAGCCCTGTCGACTTGGCTGTCGACAGGGGGTGCTCGGCCAGTTTGGCCTGGTGCACCATTTCAGGGTTTGGGCTGTGTTTTGGGGCTGGTTTCTGGAAGCTTCCGAGATCTGATGGTCCTAATCTAATTTAGGGTTAATCTAATGGCCTAAAACACTTGCCTAATCCTATAAATAAGACCCTAAGCTAGCCCTAAATGATCATAATCCTATACTCTAACTAAACTATGCCAAAATTTTCTATGATCATGGCCTCCACTCAAAGCCCTAGCCTCCATCCTCTTATAAAACTATTTCTATGAAGGCTTTCATGTTCATACAAGCATCTTTGAGTTGTATGAGTGATCATTAGCTTGCATTCATCATCAAGTTGCAAGCTTTATGTTCAAGGCTAGAGTTTTTGGGTGATTTTTGGCAAGGGTTTGCTTATGGGAGTTTAGTGGTGAGTTTCTATAGCCTTAATAATCAATTGTTAAATTGATTATGATAGGATATAATAAGATATGGCTATGTTTGTGGATAAATGCGCTTATGCAAGTTTAGTATAGTGTATGTTGTGTGTTTTGCAAGTTTTATGCTATATGCAAGTTTAATGCTACGTTTTATGATGCTCACTATGCAAAACACTATGTTGAACATTGATGCATATGTAACATGTTATGCAAACTATATGTGAGATTATATGCAAGTTATATGTAACATGTTATGCAAGTTATGTATTTGGTTTTATGCATGCTAAGTATTTGGTTTTATGCATGCTAAGTATTTGGTTTTGTGCATGCTAAGTATTTGGTTTTATGCAAGTTATGATGCAAGTTCATATGCAAGTTATGATGCAAGTTCATATGCAAGTTTGTCTCTTTTTATGATATGCATAATATATGCAAGTTTGCCTCTAAGTATGGCATGTTATGCAAGTTAAGATGCAAGTTATGATGCAAGTTCATATGCAAGTTATGATGCAAGTTCAAATGCAAGTTATGATGCAAGTTGATATGCAAGTTTGCCTCTATGTATGACATAAGTACATGTGCAAGTTCATCCCTTTTAGACCTATGACATGTATGCAAGTTGACACCTTTATGATAGGTCTATGACATGAACATTTAAGCAAGTTACCATCTTTATGACATATGTGATTCATGCAAGTTTGGGTTGGTTATTTATGCAAGTTGGGTTTGTGGTCATATATACAAGTTGACACCTTTTAAACCCATGATAATGCTAATGATATGCTAAGTTGAACCCATTGTGTGTATGATGAATCTTCTCTTTTGAAGTATGTCATGTTAACGTATTTACGTGGGGACTATGGGGTAAAAATTAATGAACACATAAAATTGTGTGAAGTGGGTGTGATTAAACATACCGTAAAGTGGATGGACATAATTGGGAATTTACCTATTAAGTTAGGTCTACCCATATTATGGAATTGGGAATTTACCTATTGAGTTAGGTCTACCCATAGTTCTAAATATTTGTAATTAATTAGGGATAATTAATACAAATTATGGGGGTGATTAATTAGGTGTAATTAATCGACTAAGACACGAGGTTGGACCCTTTTGTAGCATAAGACTGCCCGGAACCGACAGGCAAATTCAGCGGCTACAAATGATTGGCCCAATATGAGAGGTCTTAGTCATAAACTAAATACGTGACAAGTGTAAAGACACGAGGTTAGACTCTGTTATAGTGTAAGGCTTCCCGGAACCAACCGGCATATGCAGCTGCCATAAAAGACAGTCTAATGTGAGAGGTCTTTACAAAGGTTACGATCTTAATTAATTAATAAACACTTAACCAAATTAGCATGTAGTGGGGCATGAGGGGTTAAGTGAGTGCCTTGGGTGGCATGTAGTAACTAGTGGGGGTGCCTTGGGTGGCATGAGGAAACTAGTGGGTTGCCTTGAGTGGCAATAGAAAATACGATTAAAATACTTAACCAAAGCGGAACATGTAATTAAACATGATTAAAGGGTTAAGTAAGTGCCTTGGGTGGCATGTGGGAATCAAGTAAGTGCCTTGGGTGGCATGTGGAAATCTAGTGGGTGCCTTAAGTGGCAATTGAAATATAATTAAATGACAAGCTTAAGTAGTAGCTTGTGGGGGCCTTATGTGGCAATTGAAATATAAGTAAATGACAAGCTTAAGTAGTAGCTTGTGGGGGCCTTAAGTGGCAATTGAAATATAATTAAATGACAAGCTTAAGTAGTAGCTTGTGGGGGCCTTGAGTGGCAATTGAAATATGATTAGATGACTTAACCAAACCTTAACATGTAAGTGGGAATGATTATAAAAGGGGTTAAGTGGGATGCACTAGATAAAATGACAAGCTTAAGTAGTAGCTTGTGGGGCCCATTTCAACCAATATCCCAAACGTATCTTTGTGGGCTCGACCCGAGTCGAGGACGGGACACGCATATTGGGTTTGACTATAAGAGGCCAAAACAGGGTAGCGGTGGCAACGCGAGTCCAACGGGTTTCATATGCGTGTGTGGACCCGGGCTGGTAGGTAAGACGTTGTTGCATCGTGTAGATATAAGCTGTGCACCATTGATTATCGGGTTGCCACTTTGGGAAGTGATACACCCCACTGTGGGGCCAGCACGGGTATCTACGGTAGGGAGTCGATCGCTTGTGGGTAGTGGGTACACCTAGTGGAGATAGGGGCAGACGACACCTATGTAGTCAGCTAGGGGTACCAAAAACTACTGGGTAAAATTACTAAGTACACTTAGTGGGATCAACCTTTAAGTAGGAATTACCCTTGGGTGGGTAGAACTGGTGTGGTGCAGTGTAGGAATTACCCTTGGGTGGGTAGATCTGGGGTGGTGCAATCTAGTAATTATCCTTGGGTGGATAAATGCGCCTTTTCGGTTATCTTAGTACATCCTGTGTTTAGTTGGGTACTTAGTGTAGTCATTATCTCCAGAGGTTCCGTACCTTGTTTATATCATACCCTAATTACTTTAATGATTTTATTGTTAGGGTTATAGGACTCACTCAGACTTATGTCTGACCCCGTTGTTCTTTATCTTTTTTTCCCAACCCTCAGGTTTTCAGAGTGGGCCTAGCACTAGTGGGCTTGGATCAGACCGCTATATCTGTCTCTTGGGGCTTGGACCGTAGAATTAAAGCTCGGTTTATCTTTTCTGTTATGGCTATTAAGTTATGTAGTGGGATTATGTACTTTTGTTTTATCAGGATGGATATTATGTACTTGACTCTTGTTTATGGTTTTGGTGTAACCAAACATGTTTTATTTTCCGCTGCAATGAAATGATGTTTTAAATTCTCAAGTATTACTTATATCTGTCTTGTTGTAATTTTTCTGTTCTATATTCACTTAAAAATACTCCACCGATGCTATTGCATTCCCTCAGTGAGTGACCGTAACGGGTGTGGGGTGTTACACGTGGTATCAGAGCTTAAGGTTACCAGAACAGATAAAATTTTTAGAAAAACTATTTTCTAAGATTATTTTTGGAAGGAGTATTTTCAAAAACATGTCTTTTAAGAGAAAAGTTTTTGAAAGAAAAGCATAATCCCCGATAGCCATATCTTTATCTTTCGAATTCTCCGTTTTGAATCTCTTCCTCTCTCGTTTTGAGTTTCCCCTCCGTGTATAGATGATCTTTCTAAGATAGATAAGAATGGAAAACCACTTCAAGGGACTTAGACATTAGTCGGACTAGAAGTTGGTTCAAGAAGGAGGAGGACTTGTAGGTACCCATTGGATAGACGATGGGAGGAAGGCTCAAATAACTTTTGGTTAATGAAGAGCGAAACCTCATTTTGATGGGAGGTTACGAGTGGAGAATGGGAAGAAGAAGGCTAGTAGTTATCCTTTTGGGAGGAATAGGACACCTTATTAGGATTGTCCAAGGAGGCAAGGGCAAGGTACGGAATCTCCTGGAGGGTAGTTGTATTCCCTCACTGCTAGTGTACCAGATGGGGATAGGACAGTCTAGGTTGGAATTTGGATTTCTTTATTATCCGGTTCGAACTTTATTTGATTCTGACGCATTGAGTTCGTTTATCTCATCATTGTTAGTTGAGTCACTGCACTTAGACACCAGTTTAGTAGATGATCCCTTAGTTGTTTCAAACCCAATTGGGGCTCCATGATGTGTTTGGGTTTGAAAGTTTCTGTACTTAGCATTGAGTTTAGATGTGATGCTTTTTGGGCTTCACGGGCTATGGGTTAGTTTTGGGCATGGACTGGTTATCCAGTAGGGGTGCCGTTCTTGATTTTGAAGGGAGAGTTGTTAGGCTTATGACCCGCTTGGGTAACACTCTCGAGATCTCTTGTAATCCCATGGAAACTGTTATGCTAAGTTATCTAGAATCGCTTGACATGTCGGTCGAGAGTTTGCGATCTGTTAGAGTGGTCCGGGGATACTCGGATGTGTTTGAGGGGGTGAAGGGCTTACTCCGAAGCGGGAGATTTACTTCCGAATATATCTGGTAGATAATGCCAAACCAGTATCTTGGCCAGTATGCCACATGGCTCCTCGTGAGAGGAGGGAACTCCATAAGCAAGTAGGCGATTTGCTTGAGAAGGGGTTCATAAGACGAAGTATGTCAGAGTGGGGTGCTCCAGAAGTTTTTGCCACGAAGGCGGATGGGTCCCTCAGACTTTGTGTAGGCTAAGGAGAACTAAATAAACTCACAAAGAAGAATAGACACCCATTGCCGAGGATTGATGATCTCTTTGATCAGTTAGTTGGTGCCTCCGTATTTTCGCAGTTGGACTTAGCCACGGGGTTTCGTCAGTTGAGAGTGGCTGAGGATAGTATAGAGAAGACTGCCTTTAGGACTCCGGATGGTTTTTATGAGTGGCTGGTGATGCCATTTGGTTTGACGAACGCCCCCGCATACTTTGTTGATTTGATGAGTAGGGTGTTCTGGGAGTACCTAAATAAGTTTGTGATGGTCTTTGTAAATGACATCTTGGTCTTTTCTAGGAGCGAAATAAGTTTTCGTGTGTGCTTAATAGGTTGAGCAAAGCCAGTTATGGGAAAAACGGTGGTTTTGGAGCGGGACTGGCGAGGACATCCAAAGTTGGTCAAAGGCTTAATTGTTTAGCCATTTTTACTAGTATCATCTCACGTAGGTCGTCTGAACTCGAAGGAGATATCCCTTAGGTGTTTGTCTGATATTGGTTTAGGCCTTTGGGGCTTGCAGTTGGGGGATGTCAAGTTCGACTAGGATGGTCTGCATGAGAGATGGACAGTTGTGATGATTTTGGATGGGGTAATATCTTGGTTTTCTCTAGAAGTGGAGAAGAGCATGCCCTACATCTTAGGGAAGTGTGGGAGACTCTTCGAGCGCATAGACTTAGGACAGCAAAAGTGGATGGGATTCTTAGCATCCTATGAGTTTGAGATAGCGTATACCCATGGCAAGGGTAACGTGGTAGCGGACGCCTTAAGTAGAAAAAGGTTGTCTTTGAGTTCATTGTTCGTTGAACGACGGAGCTTATAGTTTATTTCTATGTTTGACTTTAGACCTTCCGTTGACTTTGTGCCCGGTTTGCTAGCCTCCTTGGAGGTTAGGCCTACTCTATTGGGACGGATTGGTGTGGCACAGCGAGACGACCCACAGTTTGTTGAGTTAGTAAAGAAGCTCATAAGGGGGGGGAGTCGTCCAGCCATTTGAGTAGGTACACACTAGATGGTGAGGGGTGGTTGTGTAGAGACGGTAGATTTTGTGTACCGCAAGACGAGGGTTTGAGGAAGGCTATACTTGATGATGCACATCGGTCAAAGATGACCATTCATCCCGGTGCGGACAAGATGTACCAAGACATGAAGCGAGTTTTCTTTTTTGGCCGGTATGAAGAAAGATGTGGCCGAGTATGTCGCTAGATGCTTGGTGTGCTAGCAAATGAAAGCGGAGAAGAAGAAACCCGGTGGGTTGCTTCACCCATTTGGAGGTTCCGCTATGGAAGTGGGATAGTGTCTCGATGGTTTACCCAGATCAAGGAAGGGTAATACGGGAATTTGGTTTGTGGTAGATAGACTTACTAAGAGTGCCCATTTCATACCCGTGAAGAGCAAGAGGACTGTTCCATGTCTAGCTTCAGGTTATATTCGAGAGATAGTTCGGTTGCATAGGAAACATGACGTATTCCATGTGTCACATTTGAGGAAGTGCCTACATGAGACCGCAGAGGCGGTAGAGCCGAGCTTGCTTAAAGAAGTAAAGGTAGAGCGTGATGTGATTATTCGACGAGCCCCTACCCGCATCCTTGGGTCAGAGATTAGGAAGTTGACAAACTGAGAGGTTCGACTAGTCAAAGTGAAAAGGGGAGAAGGTGAGAGCAGTGCTACTTGGGAGACAGAAGCGAAGATGCGTTCGTCATACCCATTCCTTTTTGAGGGTATGTCCTTTAAACGTCTCCTTTATCGTTTGTCTAGTGCTTATCTTATCTTTAGTATGTCCTCTCATTAGTACCTTTGACCTTTAGATAGGGTAAACCTATGGTTGAAACATGTGTTTGAGACATGTTATGTTTGATGGATGCATGTGGATGCAAGTGGTTGCTAGTGGTTGCTCGTGGATGCATATACACACACTCTAGACACTAGATCGGCTCAATCACTTCATATTGCATATTGCATATAATTGTGTGTAGGTAGCTATATTTATGGATGTATAATGATTGTGTTATCATATGGATGATGCATTTTGGTGAATGATTGTGCACTCATGTAGATATTGTATGTGTCGATAGGGTTCTCTCGCATACATAATGGATGCATGGCACTATCATGGTTTGCATATGTTCATACATTAGATAGGGAACATATACACACACTTTTTGCATATGCTCATACATCATTAGATATTGTTTTAAGGACAATGGATGCCCGTGTTTGATGGATTGAGTAGATGGTTGTTTGGATGGTAGGATATGCATTCTCCTTAGCTTAGAGATTTCGGGGACGAAATCCTTTAAGGAGGGGAGAATGTAACACCCCGAATTTCGGTTAATGCTAAAATTCACTAATTACAGAATAAATAATCTCAGATGTGATAATTGGGGGAAACGGGCTGCGTCATTGCGTTCGTCTCGGAAAAATACGCGAAATAGAGTCCGAGTTTTCGAAAATCGGTGTCCGTATGGCCCGGTTATGGCCCAATGAAGTTTTCAGAAAATCAAAGTTCAAAACAGATTTAAAAATTCAGGTTCAAATTTTGAAATTGGGGCCATTGGGCGCAGGGGGGAAAATTCCCGCCTAGCTAGCCAGGTCGACAGACCTGTCGACTGGGCAGTCGACTTGGCTAGGACCAAGTCGACAGCCCTGTCGACTTGGGTGTCGACAGGGGGTGCTCGGCCAGTTTGGCCTGGTGCACCATTTCAGGGTTTGGGCTGTGTTTTGGGGCTGGTTTCTGGAAGCTTCCGAGATCTGATGGTCCTAATCTAATTTAGGGTTAATCTAATGGCCTAAAATACTTGCCTAATCCTATAAATAAGACCCTAAGCTAGCCCTAAATGAACATAATCCTATACTCTAACTAAACTATGCCAAAATTTTCTATGATCATGGCCTCCACTCAAAGCCCTAGCCTCCATCCTCTTATAAAACTATTTCTATGAAGGCTTTCATGTTCATACAAGCATCTTTGAGTTGTATGAGTGATCATTAGCTTGCATTCATCATCAAGTTGCAAGCTTTATGTTCAAGGCTAGAGTTTTTGGGTGATTTTTGGGAAGGGTTTGCTTATGGGAGTTTAGTGGTGAGTTTCTATAGCCTTAATAATCAATTGTTAAATTGATTATGATAGGATATGATAAGATATGGCTATGTTTGTGGATAAATGTTCTTATGCAATTTTAGTATAGTGTATGTTGTGTGTTATGCAAGTTTTATGCTATATGCAAGTTTAATGCTACGTTTTATGATGCTCACTATGCAAAACACTATGTTGAACATTGATGCATATGTAACATGTTATGCAAACTATACGTGAGATTATATGCAAGTTATATGTAACATGTTATGCAAGTTATGTATTTTGTTTTATGCATGCTAAGTATTTGGTTTTATGCATGCTAAGTATTTGGTTTTGTGCATGCTAAGTATTTGGTTTTATGCATGCTAAGTATTTGGTTTTGTGCATGCTAAGTATTTGGTTTTATGCAAGTTATGATGCAAGTTCATATGCAAGTTATGATGCAAGTTATGATGCAAGTTCATATGCAAGTTATGATGCAAGTTCATATGCAAGTTTGTCTCTTTTTATGATATGCATAATATATGCAAGTTTGCCTCCAAGTATGGTATGTTATGCAAGTTCATATGCTAGTTATGATGCAAGTTCATATGCAAGTTATGATGCAAGTTCATATGCAAGTTTGCCTCTATGTATGACATAAGTACATGTGCAAGTTCATCCCTTTTAGACCTATGACATGTATGCAAGTTGACACCTTTATGATTGGTCTATGACATGAACATTTAAGCAAGTTACCATCTTTATGACATATGTAATTCATGCAAGTTTGGGTCGGTTATTTATGCAAGTTGGGTTTATGGTCATATATACAAGTTGACACCTTTTAAACCCATGATAATGCTAATGATATGCTAAGTTGAACCCATTGTATGTATGATGAATCTTCTCTTTTGAAGTATGTCATGTTAACATATTTACGTGGGGACGATGGGGTAAAAATTAATGAACACATAAAATTGTGTGAAGTGGGTTGATTAAACAAACCGTAAAGTGGATGGACATAATTGGGAATTTACCTATTAAGTTAAGTCTACCCATATTATGGAATTGGGAATTTACCTATTGAGTTAGGTCTACCCATAGTTCTAAATATTTGTAATTAATTAGGGATAATTAATACAAATTATGGGGGTGATTAATTAGGTGTAATTAATCGACTAAGACACGAGGTTGGACCCTTTTGTAGCATAAGACTTCCCGGAACCGACCGACAAATCCAGCGGCTGCAAATGATTGGCCCAATGTGAGAGGTCTTAGTCATAAACTAAATACGTGACAAGTGTAAAGACACGAGGTTAGACTTTGTTATGGTGTAAGGCTGCCCGGAACCAACCGGCATATCCAGCTGTCATAAAAGACAGTCTATTGTGAAAGGTCTTTACAAAGGTTACGATCTTAATTAATTAAGAAACACTTAACCAAATTAGCATGTAGTGGGGCATGAGGGGTTAAGTGAGTGCCTTGGGTGGCATGTAGTAACTAGTGGGGGTGCCTTGGGTGGCATGAGGAAACTAGTGGGTTGCCTTGGGTGGCAATAGAAAATACGATTAGAATACTTAACCAAAGCGGAATATGTAATTAAACATGATTAAAGGGTTAAGTAAGTGCCTTGGGTGGCATGTGGGAATCAAGTAAGTGCCTTGGGTGGCATGTGGAAATCTAGTGGGTGCCTTAAGTGGCAATTGAAATATAATTAAATGACAAGCTTAAGTAGTAGCTTGTGGGGGCCTTATGTGGCAATTGAAATATAATTAAATGACAAGCTTATGTAGTAGCTTGTGGGGGCCTTAAGTGGCAATTGAAATATAATTAAATGACAAGCTTAAGTAGTAGCTTGTGGGGGCCTTGAGTGGCAATTGAAATATGATTAGATGACTTAACCAAACCTTAACATGTAAGTGGGCATGATTATAAAAGGGGTTAAGTGGGATGCACTAGATAAAATGACAAGCTTAAGTAGTAGCTTGTGGGGGCCCATTTCAACCAATATCCCAAACGGATCTTTGTGGGCTCGACCCGAGTCGAGGACGGGACACGCATATTGGGCTTGACTATAAGAGGCCAAAACAGGGTAGCGGTGGCAACGCGAGTCCAACGGGTTTCATATGCGTGTGTGGACTCGGGCTGGTAGGTAAGACGTTGTTGCATCGTGTAGATATAAGCCGTGCACCATTGATTATCGGGTTGCCACTTTGGGAAGTGATACACCCCACTGTGGGGCCAGCACGGGTATCTACGGTAGGGAGCCGATCGCTTGGGGATAGTGGGTACACCTAGTGGAGATAGGGGCAGACGGCACTTATGTAGTCAGCTAGGGGTACCAGAAACTACTGGGTAAAATTACTAAGTACACTTAGTGGGATCAACCTTTAAGTAGGAATTACCCTTGGGCGGGTAGAACTGGTGTGGTGCAGTGTAGGAATTACCCTTGGGTGGGTAGATCTGGGGTGGTGCAATCTAGTAATTATCCTTGGGTGGATAAATGCGTCTTTTCGGTTATCTTAGTACATCCTGTGTTTAGTTGGCTACTTAGTGTAGTCATTATCCCCAGAGGTACCGTACCTTGTTTATATCATAACCTAATTACTTTAATGATTGTATTGTTAGGGTTATAGGACTCACTCAGACTTATGTCTGACCCCGTTGTTCTTTATCTTTTTTTCCCAACCCTCAGGTTTTCAGAGTGGGCCTAGCACTAGTGGGCTTGGATCAGACCGCTATATTTGTCTCTTGGGGCTTGGACCGTAGAAGTAAAGCTCGGGTTATCTTTTCTGTTATGGCTATTAAGTTATGTAGTGGGATTATGTACTTTTGTTTTATCAGGATGGATATTATGTACTTGACTCTTGTTTATTGTTTTGGTGTAACCAAACATGTTTTATTTTCCGCTGCAATGAAATGATGTTTTAAATTCTCAAGTATTACTTATATCTGTCTTGTTGTAATTTTTCTGTTCTATATTCACTTAAAAATACTCCACCGATGCTATGGCATTCCCTTAGGGAGTGACCGTAACGGGTGTGGGGTGTTACAAATTCTGAGATAGTTTGAAAAATGGCCAATTTCCAGTCGATTAAAATCAACTGAAACTGGTCAAACGCGTTTTCCTTTGCCACGCTCGCACATTGAATTCAAAAATTATGAAAATTGGAACCTAGAATTAATTTGACATCACGGATTCAACAAAAGTGGTTTCGTCGAAATCCGAATTCGTTTGCAAAATTTCCATTTTTAAGGGCTAGAATTCCATAGCGACTATTCCGAATTTTCAACTGGACATATCTTTTAATTCCCGCTATGAAATTTCAATTCTTTGGATTCGTTGGAAAAATATTCTCAATTAGATTCAAATATTTTTGGTTTCGCTAAAATCCGGTTTATTTTGAATCCTGCACATTCATTTGAAATTTGAAATCGAATTATCGAACTACCGTGCGATTTTCAATTCCTTTTATAAATATAAATAATTATTTATATTCTAACGACGATCTATATAAACTATACGTTCGAATTCTATTCAAAATAAATTTTTCATCGATATTATTTAAAATAATTCATTTTAAATATTCAAAATTCATCGAAATTGCCAAATTAAAAATTTTAAATTGGCTCGGATTTCCGGGTTATTATAATCTCCCCCACTTAAAACTTTTCGTCCCCGAAAAGGAACGAAGCCGAAAGTTGTTTTACAAATCAACTCAACTTTTATTATTTTCATTACGGCTTAAGTTCTTCAACTTTTCAGTTTCTAAGAACTTTTCAAATTTTTCAAAAATTTGGCTAACACCCTAAATTTTCGAAAAATTTCTCCATAACCTCCCCTGCACCGGGGACTTCGGGATATTTCATATAGCCTCCCATGGCCTTCTTCAATCCAAAAGAAAAAGAAAAAGCTAAACGGCTAGCCAATCGGCTCATAAAATCACCCAAAACTCAAGAAATACAATAAACATGTACCTGTTTATCGGGCAAACAATTTTATTCCTCTGCTCTAGCCTCTTTGCTATGACCTGTTCAATGGATACACATGTATATGTATGCAAATGCGACAAATTTCCAATACAATTCAATATTTGGTTCAATTTGGCTAAATGTTTCAACATTTAGTTAATCAAACAATAATCAAACAACACAACCAGCAATCCATTAGTTGGTTAATGTTTCAAATTCATAATTTTGATACATAGTCAAAAAATCAGATCTTTGATGCCAAATCACAACAATAGGCCCTATCTAATTTTGGTTCTCACACCAGTCAATTGGAAATATATAGATTTCTCACTTTCGAAACACGAACATATATCCTGATGATGGAGCTCCATCATCAAAACCATCTTCGGGCGTCTAGAGTATGATTCTACATCTATCCAGTATATTTAAGGCTTCGTACACACGCTAGCTAGGTGTATATGCAAAACCTCCACATACTAGATTTTCCAAATTAATTTAAAATAAATATTCAAATACGTATAATACGATTTAAATTTCAAAACAAAGTTTGTTTTTCTTTTTATATTTCAAAAATATACTCTTCACACTCGTTCTAGGATACTACTGATCCCATCTCTAACGAGTTATTCTAATTGGATATTACTATTCCAATATATGATGAATTCTTTTGTTCGGTTCTAACGTGTCTTGTTCTCTGAGCTTTGTAAACCAAAGCCCTGATACCAAATGAAGCGATCCGAACTTCCCCGATCTCCGAACAGAAGAGAAAGAACAAATTACTGTGAGAACAAGACAAATCAGAATGCAACAGAAGAACATTTCGTTGTTTATTACAAACAATTCCATCAGAATAGAAGAATATGCAGAGTATGAATAAAAATTACACATTATAAAATATCATAGATTACAATACATTACATGGCAGCGGAAAATAATACAATACACAACTAGAAGTAATACGTGGATACAAAGCTTTCCGAATATCGTTCCAGCTGTAAATCAGGATCCTGTGAATATAAATCTGCAAAACCAAAACTACTAGTTGCTCGTGTCGAAAATAAGGGCACCCAGAGTTTAGGTTAAAACAATAAACTCCAGGTCAGTCATGTGGCTGGTGTGAGAACTAAACAGTTATAAATCTTTATTTTAAAGTTAGGTAATTCAAGGGACCACGCCATATAACATGGAACGGGTTTCCTCCCAAGAATACCGGTGCATAAAACAACAACGCAATGTTAAATAAAGAAATAATGAAGCTATTATAAGACCCAGGTCCCATCACACAATGCAACGCGAGCCGGAGGATAGAGTTTTTACCTTATAATAGCCAAAGAATGCTTGATACGTTTAAAACAGATTATTTTGATAATACTATAGGAGTATAGTGTCAAAAACAATTTCAAATCATAAGTATCAATCATATACTGCATAATCGCCCCATCCCACTGTGTCGCCATATATAGAATTACATCTAAAATCGAAACGTCACGTATTTGGAAATTAGATTTCCATCTATGAACTGAGGCAAGGGATCGTCCTCTACCGAATTCGAGACAATCTAGCCTATGTCTCAGGCAAGTACTCAGTCAAGCCTTTGGAGTGACAGGGTCGGTCCACCGATGTGGATTAAAATTCCTGAACACTGCGTTTCCCCGCCCTATGGGGCGTAAATGAGCCAACGAATGACTCCATCGGACCCGGATCGTCTGATCTAACCGAGGCGCCTCGCAACGGCAACAACCACATAAGTCAAACTCGTCATGGCGTGGAAAACCACTGACGCCCCTTCTAGCTAGAAGGAAACGCATGCCCTCTCTGAGGTCCTCTCCCGTTTCTGGTTCACGACCGGGGTGTGAGGCTCGCGAATTCACGTTACACAAAGCTATGCCACACAGGCGGTGCTTTGATCGTCACCACAAGACTTTGCTTTTCAACAGAAGCCTTGATCAATTGCCACTTAGGCATGCTACACAAGCAATTCACTCCATGCGTTTGATATCCATCAATATATAACCTTTGAGCTCGTACGTCTCAGAGACGGGCGTTAGGCAAGAGAATAAATTCTCCGCCGCCAAATAGATATATATTTAATAGAAATCAATCACACATACTGAAATCCAATGTCAGACACACAGTCCATCTACAAGTCCATTTTGGATCTAAACGAAACCGGAGGCACCTTGTACCTCGCATATCCATCGATCTCCAAGTACGTCTGGACGATCACCAACTGTTTCTCTCCTCTGGGGTGTACAGCCCAATCAAGATCATCAGTAATTATCCAAATGACGTGAAGACCTCCGGTCTTCAACCACCATCTTCATCTTTGACACCACCTCGAATCAGTTACTCAGAATGGGATAAACCCGGTCTTTCTGAATAATTCGCGTATATAATAAACAAGTGTTACACAAACACAACATACGCTTCATTCCAATTCAGAATATTCTTTTATTCAAATATTCTTATATTTTGGGAAAGGTTCCCATTAATTTTATCAAAGATAAATTCTTTAAATTTATTCTTTAATCTTCTTTGAATATCAATTCAAACTAGTCGGGATTAGCAAACCACACCGGGGTAATCATTTATTTTATTTCCCAATCCCAACCTATTCACCCCATGAAGTAAAACTGGTAATACTTCATATCTAACACCACGGTGTTATCGGTAAATTCAGTTACCATTTCACGTTCAAATCTAATTAAAGATTTAACTACCGTCTGGAGTAAAACTAGTGATACTCCATTCTCGATCTTTTCAATCTAATTAAAGATTCATTAAAACTCCACTTAGTTTTAGTCTTTAACTGGGTTAAAGAATTAGTGTCAATTAAAACACGGTTCACGATAAACCCAAAATCACATTCCATTAATTATCAGGTTAAAGAACAAGTGTTATTTAAAACACTGTTCACGATAAACCCAAAAATCACTACCAATTCAATTCCAATTAAATATTATTTAATTGGTACACTTCATTAAATCTAAATAAAAAGATTTAATCTTTTTCACCACGGGGCTTAAGAACAGAGTTAATGAAGACACCATCCACGACAAACCCAAATCACATTTGATATTAAATACAAGGCTCTGAATAGAAAATATATCGGCTTATATTCAATATAAAATTCTACGACCAACAAATATCGTATTGGAAATAATGATATAAATATATCTTTCAAATTCCCATAACAATATCTGTATGATCATGAAATCCAACATCGAAATATTCCAAAGACAATTTCGATTCAAATCTATTCCAATTCAATTATTGGAAATTCTAGTTTCTTTTAAAACCATTTCAAATTCAATTTTTTAATTTAAAAATAAATAGAATTATAATTCTAGTTCAAAACTAGTTCATTTCGATAAAAATCTATTTTTATCTTTTCAAATATGGAGTTTATCATCCCAACTCTTCCCAAATCATTTTTTATGATTTTACACAAATTATTACTATTTTTAATAATTTTATCAAGGCCCGTACAGTCGATTTCCATCAACGGCCATCGAACTGCACTTACAACGACTATTTCGAAATTTTATTTGGACATAATTCCAAATCCAACCGTTAGTTTTCTAATTTCTCACATTCGTTAGAAAGATCTTTTCGATACGAACCAACGTTCCCGGTTTTAGGAGAATCCGACGGTCGGATCTCCCGCAATATCCATTCGAAGTCAATGGTTGTAACGACCCAGAAAATCTGAACCAATTTAAAATTTTTAAATTGGCTAAAATAATGGATTTTAAATATTTAAAATAAATATTTTAAATAATGGCGATGAAAACTGAGTTGAAATCGACATTTGAAAACCAATATAATTAATTATAATTATATATAGAATTGAAAATGGCGCGGTAGTTCGATAATTCGATTTCAAACTTCAATTGAATATACCGGGTGCAAAACAATCCGGATTTTAGTGAAACCAAAAATAATGGAATCTAATTGATAATATCTTTCTAACAAATCCGACCAATCAAAACTTGATAGCGGGAATCAAAAGATATGTCCAATTGAAAATTCTGAATAGTCGCTATGGAATTCAGGCCCTTAAAAATGGACATTTTGCAAACGACCTCGGATTTCGACGAAACCACTTTTGTTGGATCCGCAGTGTCAAGTTATTGCTAGGTTTCAAATTTCATAATTTTTCGAATCAATATGTGAGCGTGGGAAAGGAAAACGCGTTTGACCAGTTTCAGTTGATATTAATCGACTGGAAATTGGCCATTTTACAAACGGTCTCAGAATTCTACGAAACTAGTTTTGTTAGGACCGTATCGTCAATACGAAGCTAGAAAATATTTTTCTAGAATTTTTCTAGTTAGTATGTGACCCCGGTAAATCGAAATGTACGTTTAAAATTCAATATAGTGATTTAAATGAAAATTCAAAAGGAAACTGATTGTAACAATCAAATCACCTTGCGATACATATCCCATTGTGTTCGGAATGGGGGTAAAACGCTATGGGCGACAGGCGGTGGGCCTCGTTTCGAGGTCGTATGTAAAAGTCAACCTTTTTGCAAAAATTTAATAATTAAATAATAAAAAAAAAAAAATCTCCCTCCTTTTCTTCTGCTTGCCCCCCACCCCCCGTTTCATTATTCAGCAACGAAAAAAAAAAAAAAAAAGAAGAAGAACCCTAAATCGGATCGCCGCCCCCCCTCCAGGCATCGTCGTCGCCTCAACTCGAAGCCGCTCCTCCCTTCAGACCCCGCCCTCATCCCTCGCGACGCAAACCAAGTAGCCCCCCCCCCCCGAAGCCTCGCCACCACCACCGAGATCCAGTGCCCCCACCTCCGACGATCGGTGAACCCCCCCCTCTCTGTGAGTTCTATTTATTTATTTTATTTTGCTTCTGATTTTTTTACTGCATTGAAAACTAAATTGATTTTTTTGTTAGGGTTTAAAAACCGAATTGATTTTTAAAAGTATAAAAACCGAATTGATTTTTAAAACTATAAAAACTGATTTTAAGAAGATTTAAAAACTGTTATTTTTAAAAGCAATTTAAAACTGAATTTTTAAAAGAATTTTAAAACTGTTTTTTTCTAAGAAGAAATTAAAACTGCAATTTATAAAAATAAAGACTGCATTTTCTATGAAGATAAAAACTGCATTTTTATAAAAGAGAAAAACTGATTTTATATATGAAATAAAACTGATTTGTTTTTTTTAAAGAAATAAAACTGTTTTTGAAATAAAGAATAAAAACTGAATTTTATAAAAAAATAAAAACTGATTTAGTTTTAAAGGTAAAAGCTTTAAAATGGGAAGAAAGGTTTGAACTTTCAAGAGAAGTAAAAATCATATTTTTATATGTTGAAAGCAAAAGTAAAAATCATATTTTTATATGTTGAAAGCAAAAGTAAAAATCATATTTTTATATGTTGAAAGCAAAAGTAAAAATCATATGTTTATATGTTGAAAGCAAAAGTAAAAATCATATTTTTATATATTGAATAGCGAAGTCAAAAATTCGATTTTTATATATTGAATAGCATAGTAAAAATTCTATTTTTACATATGTAGAGAATACGGGCGAAAGCGACAAATTGGCGAAGATTTCTATTAAGAAGAGTCTTGAAGTTGGATAGCTATTGGTGAGATTTCTGATTTAAAATTTATATATATATGTGTGAAATGAAAGTGAATAGCTATATATAAATTGCTATATATATATATATATATATATATATATATATACGCCCCTCGTCCACAAACCATGGACGATATTTATTGGTTGAAATTGTTGTGGAAATTTGATTGATAGCGAATGATTGTTTGGGATTGTTTGTGATTGATATTGGTTGATGGCGGTTGAAAAATACCCATTGGTGGTTGTGAAATATTTGGTTGAAACCACATAGGATTAGTTTGTGGGAAATGAAATAAATATATATACATGCCGCCTGCGTGCGAACTAGATGCATGATTCCCATTGTCAAAAACCGCGAGGTTTTAAGGTAGAGCGAGGAGCCGTACTAGAGACGGTGCCGGTGTAACTACCCTGCCGTTATGCTGCCGAAATTTTGAATAATATTTGTGTGTTTGAATTATTTTCATATGCTTAAAATATATTTATTCATTGTATAGAAAACATTCATGTGTTGAATTGATATTCATTCGTTGTTTAGAAATTCATGTGTTGAATGATATTCATATTTTGAAATAAATTGTTCGATAATAAAAATCACATTTTTATCTATATATAAAAACTATTGAAAACATTCATGTGTTGAATTGATATTCATTCGTTGTTTAGAAATTCATGTGTTGAATGGTATTCATATTTTGAAATAAATTGTTCGATAATAAAAATCACATTTTTATCTATATATAAAAACTATTGAAAACACTCATGTGTTGAATTGATATTCATTCGTTGTTTAGAAATTCATGTGTTGAATGGTATTCATATTTTGAAATAAATTGTTCGATAACAAAAATCACATTTTTATCTATATATAGAAACTATAGAAAACATTCATGTGTTGAATTGATATTCATTCGTTGTTTAGAAATTCATGTGTTGAATGGTATTCATATTTTGAAATAAATTGTTTGATAATAAAAATCACCTTTTATCGATTATATGAACTATATAGAAAAATAGTGTTTTGAAATGAATTGTTTTACAATAAAAATCACATTTTTATTGTATGCATAAATCGTTGAAATGTGAAGTGTTAAAAATAGCCACTTGTTCAAAATAAACATATATGAGTTGAAATATTCATTAATTAGCTAATGAAATGATTTGCACCTATTTATGTAACATTAGAATGAATGGTGTTTTTAAACCAAATAGAAATCAATTATGAAGTTGAATAGAAAATGAAAAATGATATGGACTGTATATATATGTACATGCATATTCATTGAACAGGTTATAGCAAAGGGGCTAGAGAAGAGGAATAAAATTTGTGCCCGACAAATAGGTACACATTTACTGATTTGTTTGGGTGATGATTTTGAGCCTGTTGGCTAGCCGCTTGGCTTTTTCTTTTTCTTTTTGAGATTAGAAGGACCGGGAACGCTATTTGCGATTTCCCGATGCTCCCGGTGCAGGGGAGGTTATGGCGAAATTTTTCCAAAATTTCAGGTGTTAGAAAAATATTTGAAGTGAAAACGATATTGAAATTGTTGAATGAACTATATTTATATAAATATATAAATATAAATAAAATTAAAACGAAACGAGGCCGTGCAGTTCGTATTTTGAAACCGTGATTTCAAACGACTAGTGCGGGAAATCCGACCATTGGATTTTCCCGAAACCTCAACCGTCGGGTACGCCTTGGAAATATCTTTCCAACGGCACCAACCTTGTAGAAATCCAACGGTTGGATTGTCTGGAATGTTTAATTCAAATCTGAAGAAAAACAGCGCCAGAAACGATTATATATTTATTTATATATATAAATATAATTATATTTAATCGAATAACGACGCTGCAGTTCGTATTTTGAAATCGAAATTTCAAACGATTGTACCGGGAGATCCGACCGTCGGATTTTCCCGAAACTGGAACCGTTGGATTCGTTTTGAAAAAACCTTTCTAATGATGTAAATTTTTTGATGATCCAACGGCTAGATTTTCAGATATGTGTAAATCAAATCTGAAGAAAAACAGCGCCACGGCCGCCTTATGGCCCGAAGCGTCGTTTTGAATAAAATGGCTATTTTAAAATAAAAAAAAATAGCGATAAATAGTTATAAAATATCGTAAGCGATATGGAATGGAAATAAACTGAATTTGCTTGATTTATGTGATGTTTAATGGTTGAATGTGTTTGGTGTGAAAACAATATAAAGAACACAATTGGTGTTGTCGAATAATTTAACCATTGAAATAAATCGATTTGAAATTCTAAATATACGTGAATTACTTGAAAAGGCCGAGTTAATTCTCATTTCGAATAATCGACCGACGATTGAAATTCGAAGATGAAGACGATGGTCGAAGACCGGAGATCTTCACCTCATTTGGATGGTAACCGAGGTCCTGATTGGGAGGCATCCCGAAATAAGGATAATGAGTGGTGATCGTTCAGACGTACGTGTTGATCGAAGGGTTTGCGAGGTATTTAGTGCTTCCGGTTTCGTTCAGACCCAGAACGGACTTGTAAATGGACTGTGTGTCTGACATTGGAGTTTATTCTGTGTTGATTGATTTCTGTTAAATATACATCTGTTTGGCGGCGGAGAATTTATTCTTTTGCTTAACGCCCTTCTCTGAGACGTACGAGCTCAGAGGTTGTATATCGATGGACATCAGTCGCATGGCATGAATTGCCTGTGTGGCATGCTAAGATGCAGTGATCAGGGCTTCTGTTGAAAAGCAAAGTCTTGTGGTGATGATCAAAGCACCGCCTGTGTGGCGTAGCTTTGTGTATAACGTGAATTCGCGAGCCTCACATCCCGGTATGAACCTAAAACGGGAGAAGGACCTCAGGGAGGGCATGCGTTTCTTTCTAGCTAGGGTGGTGTCAGTGACCTACCAGCCCTGACATTTATATACTTTTCACCTATGTGGTTGTTGCTGTTGCGAGGCGCCTCGGTTTGATCGGACGATCCGGGTCCGATGGAGTCATTCATTGGCTCGTTTGCGCCCCGAAGGGCGGGGAAACGTATTGCTCAGGCATTTTAATCCACATCGGTGGACCGGCCCTGACGATCCAAGGGTCACTCGAGCTCTGATCCTGAGACATGGTAGGCTAGATTGTCTCGAATTCGGTAAGGACTATCTTTTGCCTTGATTCATGGCGGAAATCCAATTTCCAAATACGTGACGATGCGGTTTCGATTGTATATATATACATTTGGCGACATAGTGGCATGGGACGCTCATGTCGTCTATGATTGATAGTTATGATTTGAAATTGTTTTCGAAACATATAAACACTAGCAATAATATCAATTGCCTTTGTTTTATTCGTATCAATCATATTTTGGCCATTATAAGGTAAAACTCTATCCTCCGGTTTGCGTTGCATTGTGTGATGGGAACTGAGTCTTATAATGGCTTCATTTTTATAAAAAGCATAGCGATGTTTAAAAGAAAGATTTGTTTTAAAGCACTGGCAATCCAATGGAGTAAACCCGTTCCACGAAAGTGGCGTGGTCCTGTGATTTGCCATATTATATATGTGTTGAGTAGATTTCTCATACCAGTCCCATGACTGACTCGTAGTTTGTTTCACTCTCAAACTCGGGTGCCCCTTTTTCTACACGGGCAGCCTTGTATTCAGGTTTAGCTGATTCTCTTTCTGGATAGCTGGAGCTGAAGATGGATTCTATCATTTATTTCTTTTTATGCTGTTCAGCTCCTATTGTACATATTTTGTTTATTTCCGCTGTAGACATTTATGTATAGCTGAACTGTATTTGTACTAAGTAAGATCCTGTATACTGTGTAACTCTGATGATTACTTTTATCCAGTATATTTTGTTGTTCATTCTGGTGTATTTATTTAATTCTGTTCTGCTATTATCTGTTTCTGTGTTATATTCCAAAGATAACCTTGTTTCCGTGAAAACGGGAAATCGGGTCGTCTCAACGTGGTATCAGAGCTTTGGTTAAGCTTAGTTCTGGAATATAACATTTGAACGAACTCGTCAGAAATAGAACCAGTAGTGTTCTAGGACGGGTAACTCTATACAGATAGGATCAGTAATATCCTAGTATGAGTAAAGAAGAATGAAATTACACCTTGATAGACACATTTACATTTGAAGTATGTGTTTCTATATTTTAAAATACCTTTTCTGTGACCTGACACTTGATCTGCCATTTGCAGAAGTACTAGAAAATGAGTGTCAGAAACAGAAGGAATGCAGAACCGGATATTGAGGCCCTATTAATCAAATATCGAAATATGGGTGGAATACCGTTCTCTGGTGAAGAATCTATTATGAAGACGCAAGCTTGGATTCGTTCGGCTGAGAAAATCTTCGAAGCATTAAAGCTGAGGGATGACCAGAAAAGATTGCTGGCCTCCTGGGCTCTCAAAGATGAAGCTTTGTTCTGGTGGGATTCGGTTATACCGAATAATCCAGAGGGTGATATCACCTGGGACAGATTCAAAGTGATTTTCTTAGAAAGATTTACTCCTCCCGAAGCAACCGAGAGATTATGTGAAGAATTTTCTTATCTGATACAAGGTGATATGACCATCCCAGAATATCATAAGAAATTCAACGAACTTGCTCACTTTGCTCCTCATCTAATTCAAGACCCAAAGAGGAAAAATCTGAGATTTATTCATGGCCTTCAAAGGAAATACCAGAATAAAGTATTGGGGCATGTGAAGCTTCCTTTCTCAGAAATGATATACATGGCTTATCAGTACGAAGATCTAGACAGGAAAGACATGTTGCGAGACGAAGAAGAAATCAGTTCTAGCAGCAAAAGAAAATTTGAAGCTGATAGCCCAGAGGCAAATATGCAGCCTGAGGTCAGCACGAAGGCTGAAGTCATGAAGAGGCCAAAGATCGATCAGGAAAAGGTAAAGCCAATCGTATGCCTTAGGTGTGATCAACAAGGGCATTCGATGAGAAACTGCAGATCTTCGAACAGACAAAAGGATGGCGGGTCTAAATCCGGGATGAATTTCCTAGAGTATAGGAAGTGCAGTCAATGTCATCAATCCGGTCATCTTTCAAAGGCCTGTCCGTTATTTAGAAAATCTGAGGCAATACATGTGAACGAAGTGGCAGAAGTGCCTACATCTCCGTCTGCTCAGGAAAGGCCCGATGTTTTAGAAGGCACGCTAACTGTCAAAAACATTCCAGTCAAAGTACTGTTTGACATAGGCACGTCAAGAAGCTTCATTGCCAAAGATGCAGCTAAGAAACTGGATTTGAATTTGAAAAAGCTGAAGGAACCCATGACTGTCCAGAATCCGGTTGGGGGTTCCATTGATCTCAGTTGGGTTTGTGGAGTGCCAGTTTCTTTCTCTCGTTATCGGTTTCCTACCATCGCAGCCGTCATGAATTTTAAAGAGTTTGATCTTATCTTGGGGTTAGACTGGTTGACCAAATATGAAGCTGAGGTTAAATGCGCCGACAGAGTCGTAAAGGCGAAGATTAAATCAGGCGATTATATAACCATTCCCTGTGAAGGCCCAACTTCTAATAGAAAAGACTTCTGGGCAGCTTTGGATGTTTCTCCAGCCCAAATAGAAGGTATCCCAGAAATCACAGAGAATATTCCTGACCTCATCAAAGATATTCCTGTCGTCAAGAACTATGCGGACGTGTTCGAAGAAGTTGTTCGCTTACCTCCGCAAAGAGAAATAGACTTCAAGATTGCTTTGATTCCAAATGCAAGGCCGGTAGTTCACGCTATTCGAAGAATGTCCTTGAAAGAGAAGGAGGAATTAGACAATCAAACATGACAGCTAGTATGGAAAGGTCTGATCAGGCCTAGTTTCTCTGATTGGGGAGCAGCAGTGGTGTTTGTCCCGAAATCTGACGGTACTCTACGTCTATGTGTGGATTATCGTGATCTGAACAAACAGACAATAAAGAACAAATATCCATTGCCGCGGATTGATGATTTGTTGGATCGATTAAATGGAGCACAAGTATTTTCACGAATGGACCTAGCTACAGGCTTCCATCATCTTCGAATTGCCGAAGAGTGTGTTCCAATGACAGCGTTCAGAGGCGCCGACTTATTCTACGAGTGGTTAGTAATGCCGTTCGGATTATGTAACGCTCCAGCTTATTTCGTCGATCTAATGAACAGAGTATTCAGAGGAGTATTGAACAAATTTGTCCTGGGTTTTATTGATGATATTCTAATCTTCTCTAAATCAAAGGCCGAACATGAAAAGCATCTGGAACAAGTGTTAGAAATTCTCAGACGGAATGTATTAAAAGCCAAGTTTTCCAAGTGTATCTTCTGGCAAGATGAAGTGAAATTTCTGGGCCATGTCGTATCGAAAGATGGAATCGCTGTGGATCCAAGTAAAATCACGGCTATTCAAAATTGGAAACAGCCCAGTACTCCCACTGAAGTCCGCAGTTTTCTCGGATTGGCTAGTTATTACCGGAAATTCGTTAAAGACTTTTCGAAGATATCTGGTCACTTAACGAAGCTTACAAAGAAGCATTCTAAATTCAAATGGACTCAGGAGAGTGAGGAGGCTTTCGAAGAGCTAAAGTTAAGATTAACGACAGCTCCAGTGTTAACCATCATTGATGGCAACCAGGATTTAAAAGTCTGGACTGATGCGTCTAGAGAAGGCCTTGGAGCAGTGTTAATGCAAAGAGGCCAAGTAATTGCTTATGCTAGCCGTCAACTGAAGCCGCACGAGAAAAACTATGTAACTCATGATCTTGAGTTATTGGCTATCATATTCTCTTTGAAAATCTGGAGACACTATCTTCTGGGCGAGAGATTTGAACTATTTACAGATCACCAGTCGTTAAAGTATCTGTTCACTCAGAAGGACTTAAATTTGAGGCAGCAACATTGGCTGGAGTTTCTTGCAGCATATGACTTTGAAATTATATATACTCCAGGGAAAGCCAATGTCGTGGCCGATGCGTTGAGCAGAAAGAATGTAATGATCGCCAGTTTTATTATCACGACTTCATTGCTAGATAAGATATCTGCTCTTCAGGAGGATGATCACTTTATTCAGAAGATCAGAAGGATAATTCAACAAGGCGAACCCTCGAGTTTTCAAATAGACAACGATGGGATTCTAAGGCTTAAAGGTCGAATATGTGTCCCTAACATTCCTGAACTTCGAAAGGAAGTACTGGATGAATGCCATAAGTCAAAACTCAGTATCCATCCGGGAGTAAGCAAAATGTATAATGACATCAAGCGCACTTTCTGGTGGAAGTCGATGAAAAGGGACATTTCTTTATATGTCAGCCGATGCCCTACTTGCCAACTAGTCAAGAGCGACCAACAGAAACTGGCTGGATTATTACAACCGCTGGAAGTTCCTGGTTGGAAGTGGGAGCATATTTCTATGGATTTCATAGATGGTCTGCCCAGAACCAGAAAAGGAAATGACAGTATTTGGGTGATCGTAGATCGTTTCACGAAGACCGCCCATTTTATACCTGTCAAATCAAATAGAACCGCTCAGAGTCTGGCGCAGATATACTTCAGGGAAATAGTTAGACTACATGGAGTGCCACTCAGTATAGTCAGTGATAGGGATACAATATTCACTAGCAAATTCTGGGAAGCATTTCAAGTCGAGCTGGGAACGAAGTTAAACCTAAGCACCGCTTATCATCCTCAGACAGACGGTCAGACTGAGAGGGTGAATCGCATTCTAGAAGATCTATTGCGGGCTTGTGTTATAGATTTCGGTGGATCATGGGAAGACCATCTGCATTTGGCTGAATTCTCTTATAACAACAGCTACCAGGCGAGTCTGACAATGTCGCCATTCGAGGCATTGTATGGTAGACCGTGCCGATCTCCTGCTTGTTGGGTCGAGCCTGGAAATAGACTTGTGTTGGGTCCCGATATGATTCGAGAAGCTGCCGACAAAGTCGATTTTATTAAGAAGAGATTACTCGCCGCTCAAAGCCGACAAAAGAGCTACGCCGATAAAAGAAGAAGAGATATATCCTTTGAAGTTGGCGACTATGTATATTTGAAAGTATCGCCGATGAGAGGAGTTATCCGGTTCGGTAAAACTGGAAAGTTAGCGCCCAAATTTATTGGTCCGTTTCCTATTCTGGAACGGATTGGAACTCTCGCTTATAGGGTCAAACTGCCTGACTGGTTGCTTGGTGTGCATGATGTATTTCATATATCTCAACTCCGAAAGCACGTTCATGATCCAGACTTGATCGTGGAAGAAGCAGCTCAGCAGGATATCGAAATAACTCCAGAACTAGCTGTGAGGCGTGAGCCGCTAAAGATTATCGGCAAAGAAACCAAAGAGCTGAGAAACAAGAAGGTTCACTTAGTCAAGGTGCAATGGAGTGGAGATCCGCGAGATTGTACTTGGGAAACTGAGGAGAGCATTCAGAAAGCTTATCCTAGATGCCGAGTAGATATCTCTGATTGACTCCGGTGCAAGGTACATTTACCCTACCTTGCATTACCATTTAATTCTCTATTCTGTTGCTATTTTCTTCCCATGGATGTGCATTGTTTATTCTATACCCTGAATATTAGAAACAAATTGGTTGTTGTATTGTGGGGTTGTTGATTTATCAAACCACTTTCGACTTTGTTCCTTTTCGGGGACGAAAAGTTTTAAGTGGGGGAGATTGTAACGACCCAGAAAATCTGAACCAATTTAAAAATTTTAAATTGGCTAAAATAATGGATTTTAAATATTTAAAATAAATATTTTAAATAATGGCGATGAAAACTGAGTTGAAATCGACATTTGAAAACCAATATAATTAATTATAATTATATATAGAATTGAAAATGGCGCGGTAGTTCGATAATTCGATTTCAAACTTCAATTGAATATACCGGGTGCAAAACAATCCGGATTTTAGTGAAACCAAAAATAATGGAATCTAATTGATAATATCTTTCTAACGAATCCGACCAATCAAAACTTGATAGCGGGAATCAAAAGATATGTCCAATTGAAAATTCTGAATAGTCGCTATGGAATTCAGGCCCTTAAAAATGGACATTTTGCAAACGACCTCGGATTTCGACGAAACCACTTTTGTTGGATCCGCAGTGTCAAGTTATTGCTAGGTTTCAAATTTCATAATTTTTCGAATCAATATGTGAGCGTGGCAAAGGAAAACGCGTTTGACCAGTTTCAGTTGATATTAATCGACTGGAAATTGGCCATTTTACAAACGGTCTCAGAATTCGACGAAACTAGTTTTGTTAGGACCGTATCGTCAATACGAAGCTAGAAAATATTTTTCTAGAATTTTTCTAGTTAGTATGTGACCCCGGTAAATCGAAATGTACGTTTAAAATTCAATATAGTGATTTAAATGAAAATTCAAAAGGAAACTAATTGTAACAATCGAATCAGCTTGCGATACATATCCCATTGTGTTCGGAATGGGGGTAAAACGCTATGGGCGACAGGCGGTGGGCCTCGTTTCGAGGTCGTATGTAAAAGTTAACCTTTTTGCAAAAATTTAATAATTAAATAATAATAAAAAAAAAATCTCCCTCCTTTTCTTCTGCTTGCCCCCCCCCCCCCCCCCCCGTTTCATTATTCAGCAACGAAAAAAAAAAAAAGAAGAAGAAGAACCCTAAATCGGATCGCCGCCCCCCCTCCAGGCATCGTCGTCGCCTCAACTCGAAGCCGCTCCTCCCTTCAGACCTCGCCCTCATCCCTCGCGACGCAAACCAAGTAGCCCCCCCCCCCCCGAAGCCTCGCCACCACCACCGAGATCCAGTGCCCCCACCTCCGACGATCGGTGAACCCCCCCCCCCTCTCTGTGAGTTCTATTTATTTATTTTATTTTGCTTCTGATTTTTTTACTGCATTGAAAACTGAATTGATTTTTTTGTTAGGGTTTAAAAACCGAATTGATTTTTAAAAGTATAAAAACCGAATTGATTTTTAAAACTATAAAAACTGATTTTAAGAAGATTTAAAAACTGTTATTTTTAAAAGCAATTTAAAACTGAATTTTTAAAAGAATTTTAAAACTGTTTTTTTCTAAGAAGAAATTAAAACTGCAATTTATAAAAATAAAGACTGCATTTTCTATGAAGATAAAAACTGCATTTTTATAAAAGAGAAAAACTGATTTTATATAAGAAATAAAACTGATTTGTTTTTTTTAAAGAAATAAAACTGTTTTTGAAATAAAGAATAAAAACTGAATTTTATAAAAAAATAAAAACTGATTTAGTTTTAAAGGTAAAAGCTTTAAAATGGGAAGAAAGGTTTGAACTTTCAAGAGAAGTAAAAATCATATTTTTATATGTTGAAAGCAAAAGTAAAAATCATATTTTTATATGTTGAAAGCAAAAGTAAAAATCATATGTTTATATGTTGAAAGCAAAAGTAAAAATCATATTTTTATATATTGAATAGCGAAGTCAAAAATTCGATTTTTATATATTGAATAGCATAGTAAAAATTCTATTTTTACATATGTAGAGAATACGGGCGAAAGCGACAAATTGGCGAAGATTTCTATTAAGAAGAGTCTTGAAGTTGGATAGCTATTGGTGAGATTTCTGATTTAAAATTTATATATATATGTGTGAAATGAAAGTGAATAGCTATATATAAATTGCTATATATAAATATATATATATACGCCCCTCGTCCACAAACCATGGACGATATTTATTGGTTGAAATTGTTGTGGAAATTTGATTGATAGCGAATGATTGTTTGGGATTGTTTGTGATTGATATTGGTTGATGGCGGTTGAAAAATACCCATTGGTGGTTGTGAAATATTTGGTTGAAACCACATAGGATTAGTTTGTGGGAAATGAAATAAATATATATACATGCCGCCTGCGTGCGAACTAGATGCATGATTCCCATTGTCAAAAACCGCGAGGTTTTAAGGTAGAGCGAGGAGCCGTACTAGAGACGGTGCCGGTGTAACTACCCTGCCGTTATGCTGCCGAAATTTTGAATAATATTTGTGTGTTTGAATTATTTTCATATGCTTAAACTATATTTATTCATTGTATAGAAAACATTCATGTGTTGAATTGATATTCATTCGTTGTTTAGAAATTCATGTGTTGAATGATATTCATATTTTGAAATAAATTGTTCGATAATAAAAATCACATTTTTATCTATATATAAAAACTATTGAAAACATTCATGTGTTGAATTGATATTCATTCGTTGTTTAGAAATTCATGTGTTGAATGGTATTCATATTTTGAAATAAATTGTTCGATAATAAAAATCACATTTTTATCTATATATAAAAACTATTGAAAACATTCATGTGTTGAATTGATATTCATTCGTTGTTTAGAAATTCATGTGTTGAATGGTATTCATATTTTGAAATAAATTGTTTGATAACAAAAATCACATTTTTATCTATATATAGAAACTATAGAAAACATTCATGTGTTGAATTGATATTCATTCGTTGTTTAGAAATTCATGTGTTGAATGGTATTCATATTTTGAAATAAATTGTTTGATAATAAAAATCACCTTTTATCGATTATATGAACTATGTAGAAATATAGTGTTTTGAAATGAATTGTTTTACAATAAAAATCACATTTTTATTGTATGCATAAATCGTTGAAATGTGAAGTGTTAAAAATAGCCACTCGTTCAAAATAAACATATATGAGTTGAAATATTCATTAATTAGCTAATGAAATGATTTGCACCTATTTATGTAACATTAGAATGAATGGTGTTTTTAAACCAAATAGAAATCAATTATGAAGTTGAATAGAAAATGAAAAATGATATGGACTGTATATATATGTACATGCATATTCATTGAACAGGTTATAGCAAAGGGGCTAGAGCAGAGGAATAAAATTTGTGCCCGACAAATAGGTACACATTTACTGATTTGTTTGGGTGATGATTTTGAGCCTGTTGGCTAGCCGCTTGGCTTTTTCTTTTTCTTTTTGAGATTAGAAGGACCGGGAACGCTATTTGCGATTTCCCGATGCTCCCGGTGCAGGGGAGGTTATGGCGAAATTTTTCCAAAATTTAAGGTGTTAGAAAAATATTTGAAGTGAAAACGATATTGAAATTGTTGAATGAACTATATTTATATAAATATATAGATATAAATAAAATTAAAACGAAACGAGGCCGTGCAGTTCATATTTTGAAACCGTGATTTCAAACGACTAGTGCGGGAAATCCGACCATTGGATTTTCCCGAAACCTCAACCGTCGGGTACGCCTTGGAAATATCTTTCCAACGGCACCAACCTTGTAGAAATCCAACGGTTGGATTGTCTGGAATGTTTAATTCAAATCTGAAGAAAAACAGCGCCAGAAACGATTATATATTTATTTATATATATAAATATAATTATATTTAATCGAATAACGACGCTGCAGTTCGTATTTTGAAATCGAAATTTCAAACGATTGTACCGGGAGATCCGGCCGTCGGATTTTCCCGAAACTGGAACCGTTGGATTCGTTTTGAAAAAACCTTTCTAATGATGTAAATTTTGTGATGATCCAACGGTTAGATTTTCAGATATGTGTAAATCAAATCTGAAGAAAAACAGCGCCACGGCCGCCTTATGGCCCGAAGCGTCGTTTTGAATAAAATGGCTATTTTAAAATAAATAAAAATAGCGATAAATAGTTATAAAATATCGTAAGCGATATGGAATGGAAATAAACTGAATTTGCTTGATTTATGTGATGTTTGATGGTTGAATGTGTTTGGTGTGAAAACTATATAAAGAACACAATTGGTGTTGTCGAATAATTTAACCATTGAAATAAATCGATTTGAAATTCTAAATATACGTGAATTATTTGAAAAGGCCGAGTTAATTCTCATTTCGAATAATCGACCGACGATTGAAATTCGAAGATGAAGACGATGGTCGAAGACCGGAGATCTTCACCTCGTTTGGATGGTAACCGAGGTCCTGATTGGGAGGCATCCCGAAATAAGGATAATGAGTGGTGATCGTTCAGACGTACGTGTTGATCGAAGGGTTTGCGAGGTATTTAGTGCTTCCGGTTTCGTTCAGACCCAGAACGGACTTGTAAATGGACTGTGTGTCTGACATTGGAGTTTATTCTGTGTTGATTGATTTCTGTTAAATATACATCTGTTTGGCGGCGGAGAATTTATTCTTTTGCTTAACGCCCTTCTCTGAGACGTACGAGCTCAGAGGTTGTATATCGATGGACATCAGTCGCATGGCATGAATTGCCTGTGTGGCATGCTAAGATGCAGTGATCAGGGCTTCTGTTGAAAAGCAAAGTCTTGTGGTGATGATCAAAGCACCGCCTGTGTGGCGTAGCTTTGTGTATAACGTGAATTCGCGAGCCTCACATCCCGGTATGAACCTAAAACGGGAGAAGGACCTCAGGGAGGGCATGCGTTTCTTTCTAGCTAGGGTGGTGTCAGTGACCTACCAGCCCTGACATTTATATACTTTTCACCTATGTGGTTGTTGCTGTTGCGAGGCGCCTCGGTTTGATCGGACGATCCGGGTCCGATGGAGTCATTCGTTGGCTCGTTTGCGCCCCGAAGGGCGGGGAAACGTATTGCTCAGGCATTTTAATCCACATCGGTGGACCGGCCCTGACGATCCAAGGGTCACTCGAGCTCTGATCCTGAGACATGGTAGGCTAGATTGTCTCGAATTCGGTAAGGACTATCTTTTGCCTTGATTCATGGCGGAAATCCAATTTCCAAATACGTGACGATGCGGTTTCGATTGTATATATATACATTTGGCGACATAGTGGCATGGGACGCTCATGTCGTCTATGATTGATAGTTATGATTTGAAATTGTTTTCGAAACATATAAACACTAGCAATAATATCAATTGCCTTTGTTTTATTCGTATCAATCATATTTTGGCCATTATAAGGTAAAACTCTATCCTCCGGTTTGCGTTGCATTGTGTGATGGGAACTGAGTCTTATAATGGCTTCATTTTTATAAAAAGCATAGCGATGTTTAAAAGAAAGATTTGTTTTAAAGCACTGGCAATCCAATGGAGTAAACCCATTCCACGAATGTGGCGTGGTCCTGTGATTTGCCATATTATATATGTGTTGAGTAGATTTCTCATACCAGTCCCATGACTGACTCGTAGTTTGTTTCAGTCTCAAACTCGGGTGCCCCTTTTTCTACACGGGCAGCCTTGTATTCAGGTTTAGCTGATTCTCTTTCTGGATAGCTGGAGCTGAAGATGGATTCTATCATTTATTTCTTTTTATGCTGTTCAGCTCCTATTGTACATATTTTGTTTATTTCCGCTGTAGACATTTATGTATAGCTGAACTGTATTTGTACTAAGTAAGATCCTGTATACTGTGTAACTCTGATGATTACTTTTATCCAGTATATTTTGTTGTTCATTCTGGTGTATTTATTTAATTCTGTTCTGCTATTATCTGTTTCTGTGTTATATTCCAAAGATAACCTTGTTTCCGTGAAAACGGGAAATCGGGTCGTCTCAATGGTCGAAATTCACGAACTACCGCAGCGCGGCGCGTTCTATTCAGGCCATTATATAATATATATATATATATATATATATATATATATAATATATATATAATATATACTTCATCGATTTCCTTTTAAAACGTATTTTATAAATCATTTTAAATTCGTTTTCGAAACGATTTCAACTTCATTTTCAAATTCAAATCAAGATTGAAATTTTTAATTAAAATTCGTTTTAAATTCATTTCAAATTGATTTCAATTCAAATTGATTTCTAATTCAATTTTAGTTCGTTTTCAATTCAATTCAATTTCAATTCGAATTCATTTCCATTCAATTTCTATTCAATTTCAATTCGAATTCATTTCTATTCAATTTCAATTCGAATTCATTTCTATTAAATTTCAATTCGAATTTCATTTCAAAACATTTCAATTCGAATTTCATTTCAAAATATTCGATTTCAATTCGAATTCATTTCTACTCAATTTCAATTCTTTCAAAATATCAGATTTTGAAATCACTTTCGATATTCATTGTAGAATGAATAAAATCAATATAAATATCGTTCACGTCAAAATGGCGTCAATCTAATCAACACGGCTTCATATATTTCTATTTTCAAATATTCTATTTCAAATATTTCTTTTTCAAATATTTCTATTCAAATATTTCTTTTTCAAATATTCTATTTCAAAATTGGAATGAGGCCCAATCCATTACCATATAATGTTAATTATATGGATTTTCTACAACATATGTATAAAATAACAACAATAAATAAAAAACCATCATCCAGAGTGCGTTCTACACTGTGTAAGCATCAAATATAAATATTTAACTCTTATAACAGCCTGTCAATCAATCGATCGACATACAGCTAATTATTGGGACTAGTGTATGTCATATATCATCCCAATACCCGTGTCGGGTTTTCAAACAATCAAACACAGATTTTATTTGTGTAGTTGGGCGAGGTGTAAAATTTATCGTCCCAATCAATATCAGTCAAATGTGTGTATATAAACAAATCGTTCGATTTGTTTATATTAATCTATTTCATTTCATATGTACGTTAAAAATTCTTTTTTTAACTATATAATATTTTTAACTATATAAATATTTTATTTCATTTCACATCACATTACACAATCAACTACACATCAAAATCAAACCAACAACGCATACAAGCCGTCCATGGTCTGTGGCCGACGGGTGTCGGGTGCTAATAAACACCGTCTGCATCCTAGTATATATTTTAACTAGAAAATAAATTTTAAATTGAGAAGTTCTCACACAAGCTAAACCACACGCCACGACTCGCAATATGTAGAAATCTTCGTCGCTCTTCCTTTTTTCACTTCCACCATCCGTGTTCGCTACATATATAAAAATCAAAATTTTACTTTGCTATTCACTATATAAAAATCGAATTTTTACTTTGCTATTCAGTATATAAAAAGTGAATTTTTACTTTGCTATTCAACATATAAAAATCGAATTTTTATTTTGCTATTCAATATATAAAAATCGAATTTTTATTATCTCTATAATGTAAAAATCATATCTTTATTACCTCTACTCTATAATAATTATATTTTTATTACTTCTACTTTATAAAAATATGATTTTTATTCTTCCTATTCTATATAAAAATTGAATTTTTATATAATTTATAAATCATATGTTTTAACACCAAGATCATAGCTTTTAAGTAAGTAAAAATCAAAGCTTTCTAATGTAAATATCTCACCTTTTCTAAGTTAAAAATCTCAACTTTATAGTTTTAAGAACCTTATAGCAATGTATTTACAGTAAATAAAAACTGATTTTTCTTTCTATGTATAATACATACAAAAATCGATTTAAAAACTTACATTTCAGCAATTCAGAGGAGGAGGGTTTCCACGGCGGGGCTGTGGCGTTGGGGAGGTGCACCGAGGCCTGTGGTGGTCGGAGGGGTCGCGCTTGGCCGGAGCTGCAGGCGGTGGTGGCGATTAAGGGTGGTGGAGGATTCTATTGGGGGGGTTTGGGGTTTTGCAGCGGGGCTTCAAGAGGATGAAGAAGTGGTGGAGGAGGAAGAGGGGGGCCCAGCGAGCTGCGCCGTCGCCTAGGGAGGACCGGCGGTGGTCGGCGTTGAGACAGGGGGTAACGGGTTTTATCTTTCTAGGTTTTTTTTTTCTAATCTGAAATCGACGTGGAAGGGGAAAAGATAAAAAAGGGGGTAGTTAAAATATAATATTTATTTATTTATTTATTTATTTTCCAACTAGGTCGACTTTTATTTCAAACCAAACGACTGTCGCCCTTAGCTAATTACTCCCATTTCGAACACAATGGGATATGTTTCGCAATCCAATTCGACTGTTACGATCAGTTTTCGTTAAAATCAAAATATAACTCTATATATTGAATTTGAACGCGCATTTCAATTTACCAGGGCCACATACTAACAAGAAAATTTCCTGAAAAATATTTTCTAACTGACAATACGGTCCTAATTAAACTAATTTCGTCGAATTCTGAGACCGTTTGAAAAATGCCCAATTTCTAGTCGATTAAAATCAACTGAAACTGGTCAAACGCGTTTTCCTTTGCCACGCTCACATATTGAATTCAAAAATTATGAAAATTGGAACCTAGCCATAATTTGACATCACGGATCCAACAAAAGAGGTTTCGTCGAAATCCGAGGTCGTTTGCAAAACTTCCATTTTTAAGGGCCAGAATTCCATAGCGACTATTCCGAATTTTCAACTAGGCATATCTTTTAATTCCCGCTTTGAAATTTCAATTATTCGGATTCGTTCGAAAGATATTCTCAATTGGATTAAAATATTTTTGTTTCGCTTAAATCCGGTTTATTTTGAATCCTGCACATTCATTTGAAATTTGAAATCGAATTATCGAACTACTGCGCCATTTTCAATTCCTTTTATAAATATAAATAATTATTTATATTCTAACGACGATCTATATAAAATATACATTCGAATTCTATTCAAAATGAATTTTTCATCGATATTATTTAAAATAATTCATTTTATATATTCAAAATTCATCGAAATTGCCAAAATAAAATTTTTAAATTGGCTCGGATTTCCGGGTTATTACAATATATATATATAATGCATTGGTTAAAGAAAATTTGAACAGCTGAATAACATAGCTATTTCTCTCAATCAACTATAGAACCACTTCTTTTCAATCAAATGAAAATGCTACTATATACTACCCTACCACCAATCTATGCTATGCAATATTTTAATCTAAAATTATCCTATATATACATACATAGCCTCTCAAAATGATTCATATATCAGTCAAACCAAACATCAAGGAATGATGAACAGAGAGACCTTAGGCAGAGCAGAAGAACAAAGATCAGAGAGCATAGACGGTGAGTAACACTTCACTGTTTACCCTGTTAAACCCATGCCATAATCATATACTAAACATTGATGCTTGTATACATGCCTGCACCTACGTATGAACATGTGAAACAATCTGAACCAAAAAATCAATGGTGCGTTGGATTGAAAACCCCGAGACTTCCTTTTTGCTTAACTGTGTACCTATTAACTTTTACACCCTGTTGGTAAAAAAATCCATAACTTGAATTCAACAAGTTATAGTGTTTGGTTTCTACATAAAAGTTGTTGATATACATCTATAGTTTATAGCAAAAATAGATTGGGTGCGGAAAAAACCAACCCTTCACAGTAGTTAAAAAATAGGGCAATTGTTGGAAGTAAGGGCTACTTAGAGTATTAGGGGTAGGATTAAAATGAAGGGTTGTTTTGAAGTATAAAGAGAAGTATGGATAGTTTAAGCATAGTAGGGGTAGATCGAAAAATATGAAAGATTATGAATCGTTTGGATTGGGTGCTGCAAAAACCAACCCTTCATAGTAGTAAAAAGATAGGCTTATTTTTTTGGAAGTAAGGGCTATTTAGAGAACTGGGGTAGGATTAAAAAGAAGGGTTGTTTTGAAGTACTAACAGAAGTAGGGGTAGTTTAAGCATAGTAGGGGTAGATCGACAAATATGAAAGATGATTAATCGTTTGGATTGGGTGCTGCAAAAACCAACCCTTCACAGAAGTTAAAAAATAGGGGTAACTATTGGAAGTAAGGGATATTTATGGAATTAGGGGTAGGATTAAAAAGAAGGGTTGTTTTGAAGTATTAAGAGAAGTTGGGGTTGTTTAAGCATAGTAGGGGTAGATCGACAAATATGAGACATGATGAATCATTTGATTGGGTGTTGCAAAAACCAACCCTTCATAGAAATTAAAAAATAGGGGTAATTTGTGGAAGTAAGGGCTATTTAGATAATTAGGGGTAGGATTAAAAAGAAGGGTTGTTTTGAAGTATTCAAAGAAGCAGGGGTAGTGTAACAACCCGGAAATTTGAGCTAATTTAAAATTTTAATTTTTGCAATTTTAATGAGTTTTTAATATTTAAAATGAATTATTTTAAATAATAATGACGAGAAATTTATTTTGAATAGAAATAGAATGTATATATTTATATTGATCGTCGACAGAATATAAATATTTATTTTTAATTATAAAAGGAATTTAAAATGGCGCGTTAGTTCGAGAAATCGATTTCAAATTTCAAATGAATGTACCGGATTCAAAATAAACGGGATTTTGGCGAAACCAAAAATATTAGAATCTATTTGAGAATATCTTTCCAACGAATCTGAAAAATCAAAATTTCAAAACGGGGATAAAAAGTTATGCCCAGTTGAAATTTCAGAATAGTGCCAAGGAAAATATAGCCCTTAAAAAGGGAAATTTTGCAAACGACCTTCGTTTTCGACGAAACCAATTTTTTTGGATCCGTGATGTCAAGTTATTGCTAGGTTTCAAAATTTATAATTTTCTGAATCAATATGTGAGCGTGGCAAAGGAAAACGCGTTTGGCCAATTTAAGTTTATTTTAATCGACTGGAAAATGACCATTTTTCAAACGGTCTCAAAATTTGATGAAATTAGTTTTGTTAGGACCGCATCGTCAATATGAAACTAGAAAATATTTTTCTGGAATTTTTAGAATTAGTATGTGGCCCCAGTAAATTAAAATACACGTTCAAATTCAATATATACTGAGTTATATTTTAATTTTGATGAAAATCGATCATAACAGTCGAACTGGCTTAAGATACATATCCCACTGTGTTCGGAATGGGGTAATTACCTAGGGACGACAGTCGGTGGGTTCGATTAAGAGTATGAAATAAAAAGTTGCTATATGGAATTTAAAATTTAAAATAAATAATAAATTAATAATAAACTTCTCTTCCCCCTTATACTCTCTCTCCCCAAATCAAAAGTCAAACCCGGCAGATCAAATAAAAAAAGAGAGACAGAGACGCCATCGCGCCCTCGCGCGATAGCCCCACCGCCGCCCCGTTCAGTGCGCGCCCCCGCGCTGTTGACGCCGCCGCCCCTTCTTTCACCTCCTCCTCCCTCCGCGACCTCTCTCTCTCCTCCGTGGACCCCAAAACGTTCTCCCCCAAATCGCAGAAGGCCCCTAACCTGAGAAGCCTTGTAACGGCTCGGAATTTGCCCAGACCCAATCGATCGCAAAATCGACTAAGACCGTTCAAAACACGAATACGTTAACTTTGGGAATACAACAACATCAAAACAACAACAACAGACTTTTATAAAACATTATAATAATGTTACATCAGAGTACAGAACATATCAGAGTACATTGAATAAAATTACAGCGGAAGATAAATTTCAATAAATTAAATACAATAAACAGTGGAATACTTTTTTGCTCCGGACACAGCTTTAGACTTCGATCCAGAATCCTTCTCAAGAGATAAATATCTGTAAAAAAGCTACTTGACTGCCCGTGTGGAAAAGAGGGCACCTGAGTTTGCAAAGTGAAACAAACTACGAGTCAGTCATGGGACTGGTGTGAGAATTCTTAACTAATATAACTAATAGCAATAAGGAAAATCCAAGGGCCACGCCGCTAACGCGGAACGAGTTTTATTCCAATGGATTTCCAGTGCATAAATTAAAGTAAATCGTTAAACAACGCAACGCTTTATAGAAAAATGAAATCATTATAAGACTCAAGTCCCATCACAAAATGCAATGCAAACCGGAGGATAGAGTTTTACCTTATAATGGTCAAAAGATGTTTGATACGATAAAACAGATTTGATATTATTATTAGTGTATATATGTTTCAAAAACATTTCAATCATAATGTATCAATCATAGACGGCATAGTACCCCATCCTACTATGTCGCCATACTAGTTCTACAATCAAAACCGCATGAGGTCGTATTGGAAATTGGGTTTCCATCATGAGTCAAGGCTAAGGAGGAGCTCTTTAACGATTCGAGACACTCTAGCTAATGTCTTAGGATTCCCCACACTTAACCCTTGGATCCTGCAGGGCCGGTCCGCACATACGATTTTGCGGATTAGTTAGTCTTGACACACGTTTCCCGGTCCTATAGGACCTAACATCCGAGGCGCATCGTTCCATCATCCACATAAGTAAAATGTCGGGCCGTGCAAAACCCAAACACCACTTCTAGCTAGAAAGAAACGTGATGTTCTCCCTGTGTTCCCTTCTCCCGTTTTAGACTCCAACCGGGGTGTGAGGCTCGTGAAGCTACGTTATACCCAAAGCTACGCCTAGACAGGTCGTGCTTTGATCATCAACCACAAGGCCTGCTTTTCAACTAAAGCCTTGATCATTTGCATCTTAGCATGCCACATTGTCAATCCATACCATACCATTGATTCCTTGCAATATATAACCTCTAAGCTCGTACGTCTTACAGAAGGGTGTTAAACACCAAACCAATATATATTAAGCAGAGATCAACGAATACCATATAAAGGAATACAACGTCAGACATACAATACATTTTCAAGTCCGTTCTGGGTCTGAACGAAACCAGAGGCACCTTATACCTCGCATATCCGAACAACCAACAAGTAGTCTGCCGGCCACCATTGTAGCCCCTTCAAGGTAGCTACTCCAATCATGGGCGTCAATGGTAACTCATCCATTCGACGTGAAGATCGTTGGTCTTCAATCACCATCTTCAACTCTTCGACTTCGATCGACGATTAATCATTTGAAATGAGATTGAACTCGGACTTTTCAAATGATCCTCGTATATATATAATTTAAAATCATTTCTTATCGCTAATATTGATTTATAACGATTAATCTCTATTTTTATTTATATAAAAATAATTGAATTTTATTTAACAACACTTCATGTCCATAGGCGACCTTGGCGCTGTTTTCACCCAAATTTGTTTTACACATTTCTCTAAACCTGTAACAACCCTGAATTTTGGATTTTATTTTAACTAATTTTAATGAGTTTATTATATTTAAAATAATTTATTTATAATGATTAAGAATTGATTTAAATCGAAGTTGGAATGAATAATTTAATTTTAATTATAAAAAGAGTTAGAAATAACGCGGCAGTTTGAAAAGTCAAACTTGAAATTTGACTGACCATACAGGATGCAAAATTTAACGGATTTTAGTGAAACCAAAAATATTAGAATCTATTTAAAAATATCTTTCCAACGAATTCGAAAAATCGAAATTTCATAGCGGGAATCAAAAGTTATGCCCAGTTTAAAATTTAGAAAGTTCGCTATGAAATTTATAAAGGTCAAAAATGCTAATTTTTGCATACGAAGGAATTTGGACTCGAAGCCATTTCCATTGAGTTTAGAATGATGTTTCTACATTGAAAAACAGTAAACACTTATATATTCCGAGTTTTGAAAATTATTTGTTTTTAATATTAAATATATACGCCTTGAAAATTGAAATTTCGCAAACGGTCTCCAAATTGAACAAAATTAATTTTGTTGGGTTTGTATTATCAAAACAAAGCTAAAAATGAATTTTCGGTAATTTTTAGAATGAACATATAATTATAATTGATTTTTCAGTGTAAACGGACAATTTTTGACTTTAAAATTCATAAAAAATTCATACGGGCTCAGAATTGAACGAAATTAATTTTCCTAGATCCACAGCGTGAAAACATAGCCAAATATATTTTTTGGGAATTTTTGAAGTTAATTTGTGACCCCGGTGAATTTTCATGTACGGTTGAATTAAAAATTAAGTGATATATATTAAAAATAAAGTAAAACTTCTGTAGACTTCGAAATTGGGCCTTGTCACTAGCGCCATTGCGTTCAGAAGATGTCAAAACATGGGGATAGAAAGTAATCATGCCTAATTCTGAGTTCGGGCCAAATCGGGCTTTAATGGGTAATTAGTTAATATAATAATATAAATAATAGGCAAATTAGGACCCTCAAACCCTAATTTCGAAATGCACAGCCGCCGCCCCTTTTCAATGGCCATGAACATCCGATTTTTCATTCTCTAATTTCTTCCAATCCGCTCAATGAAAATCAACAAACCATATACCAAATCGAAGCTCTCTTCCTCCTCTTCGATTCTATACGGATATGATTGGATTTAACAAAGTATTTTGGCCGGATTTCTATACCCAACCAGCGCCCAACTCAGCCGGCCGCACCTCCATGGGGCCCACCGCACCCTCCTGCACTTCAGGCGAACATAGCCCTGTCCTCCCTCTTCGATTTGCCACCTTCTGATCGTCTTCTAGTTGGTCCAATCCCGAGATAAATGGATCCCTAGTTTTGAACTCTATTGGTTCAAATAGAAAAGGGAACGACCGAATTATGTTGAGGAAGATGATTAAGGTGGTTTGACTTAGTCCAACTTTAATTAATTAACCATTCTAAATTCAATTTTGTCAATCTAAATTAACTTGTATCTTGCTCGTACGAACTCGGATTTGAACGATTTCTGGTGCGCCAGGATCGTGAGACCGATAGCTTCGCGATGACACTAACTAGGCATGATTCCGAGCAAGTTGAATTTTGGCCAAATTTTAGCTCTGAACGCGCAGAACTAAATATCAATGTGAGATTTCTATTTTTAAAAATCAAATTTAATTATTTATTTCAGATATGAAATTATATTTATTCCATGTTTATGTTGTATGTATAATTGTTGAAATGTTGATTAGTGTTGTAATTGCTTGAATCGCTGAACCGAATTGTGTGCAATCATGTTTGACATGACTTTGTGTGTACGACAAAACAACATTTTATTGTATGTATAAAATATACAATATTCATGTTGTCAAAAATTTGCGTATGAAATAAAAACAACATTTTTATTTGAAATGTGTTATGCCAATCAAAATAATATTTTTGATTAGAAATTTGCTAGAAAAATATGAACGAACATTTTCATCTCATTTTGTTGAACTAGTTTTTCAACAAAATATGTATACACATTTTTTTCTAATATTGTTTACGTTAAAAAGAACTGCTTTGTTATCAAATATGATATGAGAATAAAAATGCACATTTTGTTGGTAGCGTCGTATGAGAATATCATTTTTATGTCAAGATGTTAGAATGTCATTTTTATGTCAACATGTTAGAATATCATTTTTATGTCGACATGTTAGAATTATCATGTTAATGTTAACATAGTAGAATTTGTCATTTTAAGGATGATATAATAGAATTATCATTTTATGAAATGCCAACGTAAAATATTCATTTTAGGTTATGTTGGTACTGCCAACATAAAATATTCATTTTAGGTTATGTTGGAACTGCCAACATAAAATATTCATTTTAGGTTATGTTGGAACCGTCAACATAAAATATTCATTTCATGTTATGTTAGAACCGTCAACACAAAAATCGCAATTTAGTTAGAATATTTTTGTGTTGAGAAAAAGTACATTTTTAATACAAAATGTTGCATTAGATACTAGCGTCATGTTATGTTATTTAGAAATGAATTATTTCACCATCATGTCATATTATTCAGAAATGAATATTTTCACCGTTATGTTGTGTTAATTAGAAAAACAATACTTTTACCGTCACGTGTAAATGAAATTTACATTTTTATTATGTAAATAAAAGTATGAACTTGCATTGTAAATGAAATTTACATTTTTATTATGTAAACAAAAATATGAACTTGCATTGCAAATGAAATTTACATTTTTATTATGTAAACAAAAGTATGAACTTGCATTGTAAATGCAATTTATATTTTTATTATGTAAACAAAAGTATGAACTTGCATTGTAAATGAAATTTACATTTTTATTATGTAAACAAAAGTATGAACTTGCATTGTAAATGAAATTTACATTTTTATTATGTAAACAAAAGTATGAACTTGCATTGTAAATGAAATTTATATTTTTATTATGTAAACAAAAGTATGAACTTGCATTGTATGTAAACCATAGTCTGAACATGCATTGGAAATGAAATTTACATTTTTATTATGTAAACAAAAGCATGAACTTGCATTGTAAATGAAATTTACATTTTTATTATGTAAACAAAAGTCTGAACTTGCATTGTAAATGAAATTTACATTTTTATTATGTAAGTAAAAGTATGAACTTGCATTGTAATTGAAATTTACATTTTTATATGTAAACAAAAGTAGGAAAATGCATTGATGATAAAGATTACATTTTTATAATGTAACTTAGAATGAGAACTTGCATTGCAAATAAAAATTACATTTTTATTTGAACTAAAGATATAATATTTGCTATGCAAATAAAAATTACATTTTTATTTGAAACTATGATATGCAATTGGCGATGAAAATAAAAATTATATTTTTATTTGTAACTATGATATGAAATTTGGCAAGCGAATCAAATTTACATTTCCCAATGTAGCTATGATATGGGATTTTCTATGCGAACAAAATTTACATTTTTATACGTAACTATAAATGAGAATTTGCGCTGTAAATTAGAATTACATTTTTATTATGTAATTAAAGTATGATATTACATTGTAAATTAAAATTACATTTTTATGATGTCATCTAAGAATAGAATTTACATTGCCATTATAAAAAGTCAAGATCATTTTGGTTTTGCATTGAAAGAGATAAGAATTATTATTTTTGTTTGGCATTAAAAGAATAGCAAAATTATTATTTTTGTTACATAGAAATTAAACAAATAAAAATATATTCATTTATATAGAAATGAAGTTAACACCAAAATATATTGCATTTTTGGTTAGGAGTTGAATGACACAAAAATACTCATTTTTGTTAAATTATAAATGACGTACAAAAAGATATATTCATGTTTGTTGTAATGAGAATGAAACACAAAAAACCTATTTTGCTGAAATTGGAATGATACACAAAATATATTTTGTGTATAAGATATGTATGGAAATTGAAAAATAAAGGAAAACATGGTTTTGTGTGATGGTATATATCAATGTTGGAAATTAATAAGAAATTTGTTGTTAGGAAGATATAGTGTAGTAAAATACATTTCATTACACATTATAAACATTTCGATAGATTGTGAAGCAAAACATTCACTACTTGTTATGTAATTACGTTAAGGAAATGGAAATTAATTATTTTTATATAAATAAAGATAAATCATTACAAATTACTAATAACGATATGAAATGATTTCCAACTTATATATATACGAGAATTATTTGGAAAGTCCGAGTCTATCTCATTCCAAATAATTTGAATGACGTTTAAAATTCAAGAGTTGAAGACGGCGATTGAAGACCGACGATCTTCATATCGAATGGACGACGACTGCTGATGCCCGTGATGGGAGTAGCTACCTTGAAGGGGCTACATTGTTGGCCGTCCGGACGTAGTGCTGATTTGTGCGGATTTGGCTTTCGCTCAGACCCAGAGCATAAGCTTATAAATGGAATGTGTGTCTGACATTGTACTCCTTTATATTGTATTTACAGATTTTCTGTCCAATGTATGAATTTTTGGTGGCGGAGAATTTATTCTCTTGCTTAACACCCGTTCATATATTTCGGCAAAGGATTGGTAGTGTGATATGGAGTGGCGATGTGGCATGCTAAGATGCATATAATCAAGGCTTTGTTGAAAAGCAGGACTTGTGGGATGATCAAAGCAAAGCCTGTTTAGGCATAGCTTTGTGTATAGCGTGAATTCGCGAGCCTCACACGCCGGCGGATTCTAAAACAGGAGAAGGGAACGCAGGGAGAGCAGCAAGTTTCTTTCTAGCTAGAAGTGGTGTTTGGGTTTTAACACGGCCCGGCATTTTACTTATGTGGATGATGGAATATGGCGCCTCGGATGATAGGTCCTATAGGACCAGGAAACGTGTGTTCAGGAATTGCCAATCCACGAAGCTGTATGTGTGGACCGGCCCTGCAGGATCCAAGGGTTAACTGCGTGGAATCCTGAGACATTAGCTAGAGTGTCTCGAATCGGTAAGGAGCTCCTCCCTAGCCTTGACTCATGATGGAAAACCAATTTCCAATACGATCCTACGGACTTGATTGTTTTACTTGTATGAAGGCATAGTAGTATGGGATACTATTCTTCCTAGGATTGATATATTATGATTTAAATCTTTTTGAAACATATACACACTAATAATAATATCAAATACGTTTTATCGTATCAAGCATTTTTGACCATTATAAGTTAAAACTCTATCCTCCAGTTTGCGTTGCATTGTGTGATGGGACTTGAGTCTTATAATGGTTTCATTTTTCCTAAAAGCATTGCGTTGTTTTACGATTTACCTTTAATTATGCACGGCCATCCATTGGAGTAAACCCGTTCCGCGTTAGCGGCGTGGTCCTTGGATTTGCCTTGTTATTATTTGATTACTTAAGTTAGAATTCTCACACCATTCCCATGACTGACTCGTAGTTTGTTTCACTTTGCAAACTAGGGTGCCCTCTTTCCACACGGGCAGTCGAGTAGTTTGTCTACAGGTTCTTATCTCGAGCAGGATTCTGGATTGAAGCTTAAATCTGTGTCCAGAGCATAGTTATCTTCCGGTGTATCTATTTTATTGTTTCCGCCGCAATGTATTAAAATATTGTAATTTATCTTCCACTATAATTTTATTCGATGTACTCTGATATTTTGTACTCTGATGTTATATTATCATGATGTAATAAAAGTCTGCTGTTATCGTTCTGATGTTGTTGTATTCCCAAAGTTAACGTATGCGGATTTTGAACGGTCTTGGTCGATCTATCGACCAATTAATGTCAGGCAAAATGCGTGTCGTTACAGTTGGTATCAGAGCTTTGGTTAGCTCAAATCTTTAGGGTACAACTCATTAGAATTGAACAAAAGACCCATCAGAGATTGGATTAGTAATATCTAATAAGAATACTCATTAGAGATAGGATCAGCAGTATCCTAGAATGTGAAAACTCATTAGAGATGGGGTTAGTAATGCCCTAGAATGAGTTGAGAGTAGCAAGCCTATAATATACGTATTTGTAATTATAATCTATTTTAGAAAATATGATTTTAAATATATAAAAATAATATATATTTTAAAAAGTTAATCAACTAATTTATTGATGGTTGTGTAGTGTAATTATTAGTTCAACTAATAAAATTACATAAACGAATTAAAGAACGAAAGATGAGATAGGATACTTAAACAACTTTAGCTTCGTTCCTTTTCGAGGACGAAAAGTTCTTAAGTGGGGAGACTGTAACAACCCTGAATTTTGGATTTTATTTTAACTAATTTTAATGAGTTTATGATATTTAAAATAATTTATTTATAATGATTAAAAATTGATTTATATCGAAGTTAGAATGAATAATTTAATTTTAATTATAAAAAGAGTTAGAAATAACGCGGTAGTTTGTAAAGTCAAATTTGAACTTTGAATGACCGTACAGGATGCAAAATTTAACGGATTTTAGTGAAACCAAAAATATTAGAATCTATTTAAAAATATCTTTCCAACGAATCTGAAAAATCGAAATTTCATATCGGGAATCAAAAGTTATGCCCAGTTTAAATTTTAGAAAGGTCGCTAAGAAATTTATAAAGGTCAAAAATGCTACTTTTTGCAAACGAAGGAATTTGGACTCGAAGCCACTTCCATTGAGTTCAGAATGATGTTTCTACATTGTAAAACAGTAAACACTTATATATTCCGAGTTTTGAAAATTATTTGTTCATAATATTAAATATATACGCCTTGAAAATTAAAATTTTGCAAACCGTCTCCAAATTGAACAAAATTAATTTTGTTGGGTTCGTATCGTCAAAACAAAGCTAAAAAAATGAATTTTCGCTAATTTTTAGAATTAATATATAATTATAATTGATTTTTCAGTGTAAACGGACAATTTTTGACTTTAAAAATTCATAAAAAATTCATACGGGCTCAGAATTGAACGAAATTAATTTTCCTAGGTCCACAGCGTCAAAACATAGCCAAATATATTTTTTTGGAATTTTTGAAGTTAATTTGTGACCCCAGTGAATTTTCATGTACGGTTGAATTAAAAATTAAGTGATTTATATTAAAAATAAATTAAACCTGCTGTAGACTTCGAAATTGGGCCTTTTAACTAGCGCCATTGCGTTCAGAAGATGTCAAAACATTAAGATAGACAGTAAGCATGCCTAATTCTGAGTTCGGGCCAAATCGGCATTTAATGGGTCATTAGTGAATATAATAATATAAATAATAGGCAAATTAGGACCCTCAAACCCTAATTTCGAAATGCACAGCCGCCGCCCCTTTTTAATGGCCATGAACATCCGATTTTTCATTCTCTAATTTATTCCAATCCGCTCAATGAAAATCAACAAACCATATACCAAATCGAAGCTCTCTTCCTCCTCTTCGATTCAATACGGATATGATTGGATTTAACAAAGTATTTTGGCCAGATTTCTCCACCCAACCAGCACCCAACTCAGCCCGCCGCACCTCCATGGGGCCCACCGCACCCTCCTCCACTTCAGCCGAACATAGCCCTCTCCGCGCTCTTCGATTTTCCACCTTCCGATCGTCTTCTAGTTGCTCCAATCCCGAGATAAATGGATCCCTAGTTTTGAACTCTTTAGGTTCAAATAGAAAAAGGAACGGCCGAATTATGTTGAGGAAGATGATTAAGGTGGTTTGACTTAGTCCAATTTTAATTAATTAATCATTTTAAATTCAATTTTGTCAATCTAAATTAACTTGTATCTTGCCCGTACGAACTCGTATTTAAACGATTTCAGGTGTGCCACGATCGTGAGACCGAGAGCTTCGCGATGACACCGACTAGGCATGATTCCGAGCAAGTTGAATTTTGGCCAAATTTTGGCTCTGAACAGCGTAGAACTCAATATCAATGTGAGATTTCTATTTTTAAAAATCAAATTTAATTATTTATTTAAGATATGAAATTATATTTATTTCATGTTTATGTTGTATGTATAATTGTTGAAATGTTGATTTATGTTGTAATTGCTTGAATCGCTGAACCGAATTGTGTGTAATCATGTTTGACATGACTTTGTGTGTACGACGAAACAACATTTTATTGTATGTATAAAATATACTATATTCATGTTGTCAAAAATTTGCGTATGAAATAAAAACAACATTTTTATTTGAAATGTGTTATGCCAATCAAAATAACATTTTTGATTAGAAATTTGCTAGAAAAATATGAACGAACATTTTTATCTCATTTTGTTGAACTAGTTTTTCAACAAAATACGTATATACATTTTTGTGTAATATTGTTTACGTTAAAAAGAACTGCTTTGTTAGCAAATATGATATGAGAATAAAAATGCACATTTTGTTGGTAGCGTCATATGAGAATATCATTTTTATGTCAACATGTTAGAATATCATTTTTATGTCGACATGTTAGAATTATCATGTTAATGTTAACATAGTAGAATTTGTCGTTTTAAGGTTGATATAATAGAATTATCATTTTATGAAATGCCAACGTAAAATATTCATTTTAGGTTATGTTGGAACTGCCAACATAAAATATTCATTTTAGGTTATGTTGGAACCGTCAATATAAAATATTCATTTTAGGTTATGTTGGAACTGCCAACATAAAATATTCATTTTAGGTTATGTTGGAAGCGTCAACATAAAATATTCATTTCACGTTATGTTAGAATCGTCAACACAAAAATCGAAATTTTGTTAGAATATTTTTGTGTTGAGAAAAAGTACATTTTTAATATAAAATGTTGCATTAGATACTAGCTTCAAGTTACGTTATTTAGAAATGAATAATTTCACCGTCATGTCATATTGTTCAGAAATGAATATTTTCACCGTTATGTTGTGTTAATTAGAAAAACAATATTTTTACCGTCACGTTATGTTAGGTAGAAATGAACATTTTTGCCAATGTAAAGTTGTAGCGACAAAAATCATATTTTTGTCAATGTAAAATGGTAGAAATGAAATTTACATTTTTATTATGTAAACAAAAGTATGAACTTGCATTGTAAATGAAATTTACATTTTTATTATGTAAACAAAAGTATGAACTTGCATTGTAAATGAAATTTACATTTTTATTGTGTAAACAAAAGTATGAATTTGCATTGTAAATGAAATTTACATTTTTATTATGTAAACAAAAGTCTGAACTTGCATTGTAAATGAAATTTACATTTTTATTATGTAAACAAAAGTATGAACTTGCATTGTAAATGAAATTTACATTTTTATTATGTAAACAAAAGTATGAACTTGCATTGTAAATGAAATTTACATTTTTATTATGTAAACAAAAGTCTGAACTTACATTGTAAATGAAATTTACATTTTCATTATGTAAACAAAAGTATGAACTTGCATTGTAAATGAAATCAACATTTTTATTATTAAAACAAAAGTCTGAACTTGCATTGTAAATGAAATTTACATTTTTTTTATGTAAGCAAAAGTATGAACTTGCATTGTAAATGAAATTTATATTTTAGTATGTAAACAAAAGTAGGAATGTGCATTGATGATAAAGATTACATTTTTATTATGTAACTTAGAATGAGAACTTGCATTGCAAATAAAAATTACATTTTTATTTGAACTAAAGATATAATATTTGCTACGCAAATAAAAATTACATTTTTATTTGAAACTATGATATGCAATTGGCGATGAAAATAAAAATTATATTTTTATTTGTAACTATGATATGAAATTTGGCAAGCGAATAAAATTTACATTTCCCAATGTAGCTATGATATGGGATTTTCTATGCGAACAAAATTTACATTTTTATATTTAACTATAAATGAGAATTTGCACTGTAAATTAAAATTACATTTTTATTATGTAATCAAAGTACGATATTACATTGTAAATTAAAATTACATTTTTATGATGTCACCTAAGAATAGAATTTACATTGCCATTATAAAAAGTCAAGATCATTTTGGTTTAGCATTGAAAGAGATAAGAATTATTATTTTTGTTTGGCATTAAAAGAATAGCAAAATTATTATTTTTGTTACATTGAAATTAAACAAACAAAAATATATTCATTTGTATAGAAATGAAGTTGACACCAAAATAAATTGCATTTTTGGTTAGGAGTTGAATGACACAAAAATACTCATTTTTGTTAAATTATAAATGACGTACAAAAAGATATATTCATGTTTGTTGTAATGAGAATGAAACACAAAAATACCTATTTTTTCTGAAATTGGAATGATACGCAAAATATATTTTGTGTATAAGATATGTATGGAAATTGAAAAATAAAGGAAAACATAGTTATGTGTGATGGTATATATCAATGTTGGAAATTAATAAGAAATTTGTTGTTAGCAAGATATAGTGTAATAAAATACATTTCATTACACATTATAAACATTTCGATAGCTTGTGAAGCAAAACATTCACTACTTGTTATGTAATTACGTTAAGGAAATGGAAATTAATTATTTTTATATAAATAAAAATAAAGATAAATCATTACAAATTACTAATAACTATATGAAATGATTTCTAACTTATATATATATGAGAATTATTTGGAATGTCTAAGTCTATCTCAGTCCAAATAATTTGAATGAGGTTTATAATTCAAGAGTTGAAGACGGCAATTGAAGACCGACGATCTTTACATCGAATCGATGACGACTGTTGATTCCCGTGATAGGAGTAGCTACCTTGAAGGGGCTACAGTGGTGGCCGTCCGGACGTAGTGCTGATTTGTACGGATTTGGCTTTCGCTCAGACCCAGAACATAAGCTTATAAATGGAATGTGTGTCTGACATTGTACTCCTTTAAATTGTATTTATTGATTTTCTGTCGAATGTATGAATGTTTGGTGGCAGAGAATTTATTCTCCTGCTTCACACCCGTTCATATATTTCAGCAAAGGATTGGTAGTGTGATATGGAGTGACGATGTGGCATGCTAAGATGCATATGATCAAGGCTTTGTTGAAAAGCAGGCCTTGTGGGATAATCAAAGCATAGCCTGTTTAGGCATAGCTTTGTGTATAGCGTGACTTCGCGAGCCTCACACATAGGTGGAGTCTAAAATGGGAGAAGGGAACGCAGGGAGAGCAGCACGTTTATTTCTAGCTAGAAATGGTGTTTGGGTTTTAACACGGCCTGGAATTTTACTTATGTGGATGATGGAATGAGGCGCCTCGGATGATAGGTCCTATAGGACCGGGAAACGTGTTTCCAGGAATTGCTAATCCACGAAGCTGTATGTGTGGACCGGCCCTGCAGGATCCAAGGGTTAACTGCGGGGAATCCTGAGACATTAGCTAGAGTGTCTCGAATCGGTAAGGAGCTCCTCCCTAGCCTTGACTCATGATGGAAACCAAATTTCCAATACGATCCTACGGACTTGATTGTATTACTAGTATGGAGGCATAGTAGTATGGGATACTATTCTTCCTAGGATTGATACATTATGATTGAAATGTTTTTGAAACATATATACACTAATAACAATATCAAATTCGTTTTATCGTATCAAGCATTTTTGACCATTATAATGTAAAACTCTATCATCCGGTTTGCGTTGCATTGTGCGATGGGACTTGAGTCTTATAATGGTTTCATTTTTCCAAAAAGCATTGCGTTGTTTTACGATTTACCTTTAATTATGCACGGCCATCCATTGGAGTAAACCCGTCCGCGTTAGCGGCATAGTCCTTGGATTTGCCTTATTATTATTAGATTAGTTAAGTTAGAATTCTCATACCGGTCCCATGGCTGACTCGTAGTTTGTTTCACTTTGCAAACTCGGGTGCCCTCTTTCCACACGGGCAGTTGAGTAGTTTGTCTACAGCTTCTTATCTCGAGCAGGATTCTGGATTGAAGCTTAAAGCTGTGTCCAGATCATAGTTATCTTCCGCTGTATCTATTTTATTGTTTCCGCTGCAATGTATTAAAATATTGTAATTTTTCTTCCACTGTAATTTTATTCGATGTACTCTGATATTCTGTACTCTGATGTTATATTATCATGATGTAATAAAAGTCTGCTATTATCATTCTGATGTTGTTGTATTCCCAAACTTAAAGTATGCAGATTTTGAACGGTCTTGGTCGATCTATCGACCGATTAAGGTCGGGAAAAACGCGTGTCGTTACAAAATCTAACCATTGGATTTTAACACAATTCATATCGTTGGAATGATCTTCCCAAGGCGAACCTAACGGTTTCAGTTTTGGGAAAATCCGACGGTCGGATCTCGCAGTATAATAATTTAAAAACACGATTCCAAAATGTGAACTACCACTTTCGATCCATTTACTTTTAATTTATATATATAATTATATATAAACATAATTCGTTTGATGATTTCAATCAATCTATTTATTTCATGCATATTTTGCCCACTCATTTTCATATCAAGAATTTATAATTCAACATATGATTCTTTTTATCCTAGTAAACATGCGAATAAAAAATGATATTTTTATTTCATAACTTTTCACTAGAATCAGCTTCCATTAAAATGAAATCTTTAAATGTTTAATCATTTCCAATGAAAATAATACTAAAATTATATCTCATTTTAATATATGAACATGACGCCACAAACATGTTTCATTTTTAATATATGAACATGACCCTAAATGTAACACCCCGGATTTTTGAATAATCGAATTAACTAAATTAAAGAATAATAAATCTCAGATGTGAGAATTATGGGGATTGGGTTGCGCCATTGTGTTCGTCTCGGAATTCTAGTGAAGATAAAATCCGAGTTTGCGGGAAACGAGTACTGGATGAAAGAGTTATGGACGAACGAAGTTTGGTGGCAAAGTAAAGTAAAGAAAAAAAAATGCACTGGCGCACTTGGGAAGTGCGCCAATACATATTTACACTGGCGCACCTGCCAAGTGCTCCCAGGCGGAGGCTGGAGCCTGCACAGCTTTCTGGTTCAGGCTGACCTGTGTTGTTGAGTCCATTCTGACTCCTTGCTGAGTCATTAGGGCTGACTCATCACCCTATCATAATTGAATGGTTTTGATTAACCCTAAGAACATCCGACGGCTTAAATTAATTCATAACTCTATAAAAATACCCATAGACACAAACCCTAAATCAGAATTAAAACTAAAACTATGGCCATCATGTTGTTGTCTTGAGCCCTAGAGCAGTCACCACCAAAATTAAGAGGAAGAACAACAACCAAATCAGAACTACTCAACCCTAACAGCGATTCTTCATCAAAGGAGCGCTAATTCAACTCCAGAAATCAGAATTCAGAAATCAAGACTGCTTTTGAGTTGTGAGTTCGATAATTTTAGCAAAATAATTAGTAATTTAATTAGATTAAGTTATAACGCGGATTGTATGGATGTGATATGAAGTATTGATTCCATGTTGTAATTATGTTGTAGGATTATGATTGAAATATCTATCATGTTATGTTGTGATTCAAAGTTATGTCGCTATTATCCATGTTGTAATTATATATATAATCAAATCGTCATGTTTCTTATGCTAGTTTGTGATACTGATTCATATGATAAACCATATGTAGGGAAGTTTAGATGTTGATTCAAACATGAACCATATACAAGTTTGGGTAGAATTACATGTGACCTTACATGATTATGGCACCTAGTTTATGTGAGAATTTAATTGAAAGCTAGGCTATAACATGATACTTTACATGTTAGATATTAGTTTACACCATTATAGCGATGTATAAATCACATATGTGAATTTATGAGTTGGACATGAATCATGTTATGTAATTACCTATGCAAGTTTGACCCCTTTAGATATAGGTTTATGACATATGATGTTTATGCAAGTTTAACCCCTTTAGATATAGGTTTATGACATATGTTGTCAATGCATGTTTGTGGCCATTATTTCATCAAGTTCACACCTTTAGATTTGGATCTATGTTATACATGATGTTTATGCAAGTTTGTAGCCAATTTCTCATCAAGTTCACACCTTTAAATTTGGAACCATGACATATGTTGTTATGCAAGCAATAATCTTGGCCCATGCAAGTTTTGGATGTAGAACATCAATCACATATGCAAGTTCACCCCTATGTTAGATCTATGTCTTAATTATATACGTGATGTTTTCTTTTATTTCATGAGTTAGACTATTCGAGTCTAACGTAAATCTTTACGTTAAACGAACAAACCTACTACGTGGGGAAAAAGGGGATAATATTAAAAATGTTTAATTGGCATAAATGCCTTAAAAGGCATAAAATAAAATTGTGGTGAAATTGGTATGATTTTACATACCATAAATGGATGGACATAATTGAGTCAATTATGGCCATCGCAAAATTTGGAATTGATTGATAATTTGAATAGGGAAAGTAATTCAAATTGGGGGTGATTAATTAGGAGTAATTAATCGTCTAAGACATGAGGTTAGACTCTTTTGTGGTGTAAGACTGCCCGGACCCTCCCGACAAATCCAGATTCCACAAATGTCAGTCTAATGTGAGATGTCTTAGGCATAAACTAAATACGTAACAATTGTAAAGACATGAGGTTAGGCTCTTTTGTGGTGTAAGACTCCTGGACCGGCCCGGCAAATCCAGCTGCCACAAATGTCAGTCTAATGTGAGAGGTCTTTATGAGGTTACAGTCTTAATGAATTAAGAAACACTTAACCAGATAAGCATGTAGTGGGACATGAGAGGGTTAAGTGGGTGCCATGGGTGGCATGTGGAAACTAGTGGGTGCCTTGGGTGGCATTTGGAAATACGATTAGAATCACTTAACCAAAATATGAAACATGTAATTGAAACATGTTAAGTGGGATGTACCAGAGGGGACCAAGCTTAGGTGGATAGCTTGTGTCAAGTAATGGGGGCCCGTTTGAACCAGTAACCCATACGTATCTTTGTGGGCTCGACCCAAGTCGAGGACGGGACACGCATACTGGGCTTGACTGTAAGAGGCCAAACTGGGTTAGCGATGGCAACGCAAGTCCAACGGGTTCATATGCGTGTGTGGACCCGGGCTGGTAGGTAAGACGTTGTTGCATCGTGTAGGTATAAGCCGTGCATTCTTTGTTGTATCGGGTTGCCACTTTGGGGAGTGATACACCCCACTGTGGGGCCAACACGGGTATCTACGAGTTTGGGAGCCGATCGCTTAGGGGTAGTGGGTACACCTAGTGGAGATAGGGGCAGACGGCACCTATGAAGGCAGCTAGGGGTGCACGAAACTACCAATATCATTATTAAGTTTGTAGGTGAGACGACCCGAACTTCCCCGTGAAGGAAAGCACAGATAGAATTGAGGACAAGACAAAATAGAACGCATACAGAAGAACATTTCATTGTTATTACAACAATTCCATCAGATACAACAATATACAGAGTATAAATGAATAAATTACATTCGATAAATATCAGAGATTACAATAAATTACATAGCACCGGAAAAATAATACAAAAGCACAACTAGAAGGTGATACACGGATACAGAGCTTTCCGAGCATCGTTCCAGCTGTAAACCAGGAACCCGTGAATATAAATCTGCAAAACAAAAACTACTAGCTGCCCGTGCGGAAAATAGGGGCACCCAGAGTTTAGGTTAAAACAATAAACTCCAGGTCAGTCGTGGGACTGGTGTGAGAACTAAAACAGTTATAATTCTTTATTTTTAAGTTCGGTAAATCAAGGGACCACGCCGTATAACACGGAACGGGTTTCCTCCCAAGAATACCAGTGCATAGAACAAACAGCGCAATGCTAAATACAGAAAAATGAAGCTGTTATAAGACCCAGGTCCCATCACACAATGCAACGCAAGCCGGAGGATAGGGTTTTTACCTTATAACAGCCAAAGCATGCTTGATACGTTTAAAACACATTATTTGATACTATTATAGGTGTATAGTGTCAAAACAATTTCAATCATAAATATCAATCATAGGCGGCATGAATGACCCATACCACTATGTCGCCATACTAGGTTCTACAAATAAAACCGAAACACACGTATTGGAAATTGGATTCCATCATGAGCCGAGGCAAGGGGCAAGCTCCTCTCCACGTTCGAGACACTCTAGCAAATGCCTCAGGACCCCACTCTGATCCTTGGATCTTCAGGGCCGGTCCTCTCTTACTTTTGAGGATTAATTATTCCTGAACACACGTTTCCCGGTCCTTACAGACCTATATCCGAGGCGCCTCGTATCCAACAACCACACAGGTGAAAAGTATATAAATGTCAGGGCTGGTAGGTCACTGACACCACCCTAGCTAGAAAGAAACGTCGTGCTCTCCCTGCAGTCACTATCCCGTTTTTGACTCATACCAAGGTGTGAGGCTCGTGAATTCACGTTATACACAAAGCTACGCCACTCAGGCCGTGCTTTGATCATCAACCACAAGACTTTGCTTTTCAACAGAAGCCTTGATCAATTGCCACTTACGCGTGCCACAAAGGCAATTCATTCCATGCGACTGATGTCCATCGATATACAACCTCTGAGCTTGTACGTCTCAGAGAAGGGCGTTAAGCAAGAGAATAAATTCTCCGTCGCCAAACAGATGTATATTTAATAGAGATCAATCAACACAGAATAAAATCCAATGTCAGACACACAATCCATTTACAAGTTCGTTCTGGGTCTGAACGAAACCGGAGGCACTTTCCTCACATATCCATCCATCTCCAAGTAAGTCTGGACGATCACCAACTGATTCCCTCATCCTGGGTGTACAGCCCAATCAAGATCATCAGTAATCACCCAAACGATGTGAAGACTTCCGGTCTTCCACCACCGTCTTCATCTTCGACATCTCGTCGAATCGGTTATTCAGAATGGGTATAACCCGGCCTTTCTGAATAACCCACGTATATAATAAACAAATGTTACACAAACACAACAAACGCCTCATTCCAATTCAGAATATTCTTTTATTCACAAAAACGCATTCTTATGGAAATGTTCCCATTAATTTTATCCAAGATAAATTCTTCTAAATTTATTCTATAATCTTCCTTTGGATATCATTTCAAACTAGTCGGGATTAGCGAACCACACCGAAGTAATTATTTATTTTATTTCCCAATCCCAACCTATATATCCCATGGAGAAAACTGGTAATACTCCACATCTAACACCACGGTGTTATCGGTAAAATTAATTACCATTTAACGTTCAAATCTAATTAAAGATTTAACTATCGCTTTGGAGCAAAACTGGTGGTACTCCATTCTCGATCACCTTTCAGATTTGATAATTTAAATTATCAATTCACATTTTTAATCTAATTAAAGATTCATTAAAACTCCACTTAGTTTTAATCTTTTCAAAACTCAACATCTTGCCTTTAACTGGGTTAAAGAACCAATGTCATCTAAAACACGATTCACGATAAACCCAAATCACATTTGATATTAAATACAAGGCTCTGAATAGAAAATATATCGGCTTATATTCAATACCAAATTCTGAAATCAACAAATATCGTATTCGAAATAACGATATAAAATATATCTTTCAAATTCCCATAACAATATCTGTATAGTCACGAAATCCAACATCAAAATATTCCGAAGATAATTTCGATCTAACTCCAGTCCAATCCACATATTGGCAATATTGGTTATTTTTAAAATCACTTTCAAATTCAATTTATTTATTTCAAAAATAAATCGATTTTAATTCTAGTTCAAAACTAGTTCATTTCGATAAAAATCTATTTTTATCTTTTCAAATGTGGAATTCTTCATCCCGGTTCTTTCCAAATCATTTCTTATGATTTTACACAAATTATAGATATTTTTAATAATTTTATCAAGGCCCGTACAGTCGATTTCCATCAACGGCCATCGAACTGCACTTACATCGACCTTTTCTGAATTTGATTTGGACATAATTCCAAATCCAACCGTTAGATTACAAATTTCTAATATTCATTGGAAAGCTCTTTTCGATACAAACCCAACGGTTCCGGTTTTAGGAGAATCCGACGGTCGGATCTCCCGCAATGTCCGTTTGAAATAAATGGTCGAAATTCGCGAACTACCGCGGCGCGGCGCGTTCTATTCAGGCCATTATATATATATATATATATATATATATATATATATATATATATATATATATAATATATATATTATATATATTTCGTCGATTTCCTTTTAAAACGTATTTTATAAATCGTTTTAAATTCGTTTTCAAAACCATTTCAACACTACATTCAATTTCAAATCGATTTGATTTCAATTCAAATTCTAATTCGTTTCAATTCAATTCAATTTGAATTCATTTTTATTCAATTCGAATTCAAATTCACTTTCTATTCAATTCTAATCGAATTCATTTACTATTCGATTCGAATTCATTTCAAATTGATTCAATAAAATTTCAATTTGAATTTCTAATCTAATTTAATTTGAATTTCATTTCAAAATATTAAGTTTTGAAATCACTTTTCAATATTCATTATAAAACGAATAAAATCGATATATAAATGTCATTCACGTCAAAATAGCGCATCTCTAATCCACACGGCTTTATATATTTCAATAAATTCGTTATTCTATTCAATAAATGAATATTTATTCTATTCAACACATGAATCTATGTTTCTTTCAACACACGGCTAATCTCAACACATGAGTACTGTCAACACATCACTATTTTTGTTATGTAAAATATTTTATAAAATTATGGTATCTATCGTTTGATTTTCAATTAGACTTCTACTGGGAAGTAGTTCTAATTTTAAATATGATAAAGATGTAAATTTCATTGTATAAAATATTTCACTCAACACATGAACATCGTCAACACATGACTATTTTTATATTCAACACATGAATTTTCTTTTATAATATTCCTTATTTTCCCGATTGGAATGTGGCCCAATCAATCACCATATAATGTTAATTATATGGATTCCATACAACACATGTATATAATAGCATTGATAAACAATCAACCATCAACGAAAGTGCACTACACTGTATAAGCATCAAATATAAATATCTAACGCTTATAGCAGCCTGTCAATCAATCGATCAACATATTTAATCAATCAGGATGAGTGAACTTCCAAATTTCATCCCGACACCCGTGTGGGGTTTCAAACAATCAAACACCGATTTTATTTGTGCAGTTGGGCGATGTGTAAAATTTATCGTCCCAATCAATGTCCCTCAAATAGGTGTACATAAACAAACCGTCTGGTTTGTAAATGAATATTTTATTTTATTCACTTCCACGTTAAAAATTATATTTTTAACGATAAAATATTCTATTTCAACACATGAATTTCTATTCAGTTCATTTACACAATAAAAATGATATTTTTATTTTTCTAACATATTTTAGAAAATTTTGGCGGCATAACGGCACGATACTAGAAACGGAACAAGGCCTAGCCTTATCCCCGGTCTAGTGAAGGCCCATGCCATTCATACATCAATCAAATCCATTCAATTTCACCAAACAATTCAATTCAAACCAATTAGACTAACCAACTACACAACCAAACAATTTAACAAACAAGCCATCCATGGTCTGTGGATGACGGGTGTCGGGTGCTACTAAGCACCGTCTGCATCCTAGTATATATATATAACTAGAAAAAGAAATTTAGAGTGAGAAGTTCTCACCAATAGCTATCCAATACCACGACTCTTTATTGACAGAAATCTTCCTCGTTCTTGCCTTTTTCATCTTCGTTGCCCGTAGTCACTACATATATAAAAATCACACATTTTTATATTTTGATGTCTTTAAAATAAAAATCACATTTTTACTTATTCACTTTCAATTTAAAAGTCATATTTTTATAATCACTTCATATATTTAAAAATCGAATTTTCACTACGATGTTCAATATATTAAAATCATATTTTTACTTCGGTGTTCAATATATAAAAATCATATTTTTACTTCTCTATTTTCTATATAAAGATCTCGCCTTTTCAACTATAAAGACTTCACCCTTACAAAAATATAGATTTCATCGTTATGAAAATCACCACTTTATTTCAATGTATATAAAATAAAAATCAGATTTTTATTTCGCTACATATACAAAGATGATATTTTTATATTCTCTATCCCATAAATATTATATTTTTAATACTTTAAAAATATAAAAATCATATTTTTATCACTTTAAAAATACAAAGATCATACCTTTTACCAAATTAAATCTTTTTCTAAAATCAGAATTAAATCTTTTTCTAATCAGTTTCTTTTTTAAAATCGAAATCAGTTTTAAATCTTTTAAAATCGAAATCAGTTTTAAATCTTTTAAAATCGAAATCAGTTTTAAATCTTTAATCGCAATTTTCAGATTAAAATAAAAATAAAATAAAGTAAAAAAAAACTTACTGTATCTCGAAGAAGGGGGGGCGTCGATGTCGGCGGCAGGAGGAGGAGAAGAAGAGGAAGGCGGCGCGACACGTTGTAGGGGAGGCGGCGGCGGGGCTCTGGGCGGAGGCTGGAGGAAGAAGGAGGAGGGGAAGAAGGTGGAGCGGGGTCGCCTGGGGGCGCTGCGACATCGGCGAAGGTGGGGGTTCGGAGGTGCGTCGATCGAAGGGAGGGAGAAACGAGGGCGGTGGCCCTAGGCGGCGGCGAACGCCAGGGAGGGGGCGCGCGCGATGAAGGCGGCGGCGGTTCCCCCCCGTCGATCGATTAGGTTTTAGTTTTTTTTTCTTTTCCTTTTCTGCTCGAAATGAAATCGGGGGGGGGGGTATATGCAAAAGAAGATTTTAATTTATTTAATTAATTTATATTTCGAAAAGTTGACTTTTACATACGACCTCGAAATGAGGCCCACCGCCTGTCGTCTATAGTGTTTCACCCCCATTCCGAACACAATGGGATATGTATCGTAGGTTGATTCGACCGTTTGAATCAGTTCCCGTTAAATTTACATTTAAATCACTATATTGAATTTTAAACATACATTTCAATTTACCGGGGTCACATACTAACTAGAAAAATTCGAGAAAAATATTTTCTAGTTTCGTATTGAAGATACGGTCCTAACAAAACTAGTTTCGTCGAATTCTGAGACCGTTAGAAAAATGGCCAATTTCCAGTCGATTAAAATCAACTGAAACTGGTCAAACGCATTTTCCTTTGCCACGCTCACATATTGATTCGGAAAATTATGAAATTTGAAACCTAGCAATAATTTAACATCACGGATCTAACAAAACTGGTTTCGTCGAAATCCGAGGTCATTTGCAAAATGTCCATTTTTAAGGGCCTGAATTCCATAGCGACTATTCAAAATTTTCAACTGGACATATCTTTTGATTCCCACTATGAAATTTCGATTTGTCGGATTCGTTGGAAAGATATTATCAAATAGATCCTAATGTTTTTGGTTTCACTAAAATCCGGATTGTTTTGCTCCCGGCACATTCAATTGAAGTTTGAAATTGAATTATCGAACTACCGCGCCATTTTCAATTCCTTTTATAATTATATATAAATATTTATATTCTAACGACGACGTATATAATATATACGCTCGAATTATATTCAAAATAAATTTCTATTTGATATTATTTAAAATAATTCATTTTAAATATCCAAACTTCGCTAAAATTGCCAAAATAAAAATTTTAAACTAGCTCAGATTTTTGGGTTATTACAGTAGGCGGGATCAACCTTAGGTTGACTAGTGGTGGTGCAGTATACTAGAGGCGGTGCAGTTTAGGAATTATCCCATAGTGTTGGTGTAGTTCAGTAATTATCCTATAGTAGTTTAGGTGCACTTTAACGATATCGCAATTCATCTTGTTCCTTGTTTACTCTGTCATACTCAATGGTTCATGGTCATTTCCCTATTTTCCAACTTATGCCTTAGCCTAGTTACTTTGTTAATTATATTATTAGAATTATCGCACTCGCCAGACTTAATGTCTGACCCCCCTTTTCCGTCTCTTTCCTTTTTTCCCCCTCCAGGTGCTCAGGTTGGAACTAGCACCAGCGGAGCTTGATCTTGGACTGCTTTTAGAAGATTTCTTGGACCACTGAAGTAAAGTTCAGCTCCTCTTTATTTATGGCTATTTTAATGTTGGGGATTATGTCTTTCAGTTTATGTACTTTGTTTTATCAAGGTGGATATGATGTACTTGACATTGGTTTTTGGTTTTGATGATGTAATCAAACATATGGGTTTATCCGTTGCAGTGAAATAAAGTTTTAATTTTCAAGTACTGCTTTATATCTGTCTTGTTGTGATTTTCTGTTCTATACTTACTTAAAATGCTCCATGGAAATTAATGCATTCCCTTTGTGAGTGACATTAATGGACGTGGGGTGTTACACGTGGTATCAGAGCTGAAGATTACCGGAACAGATATGAATTTTTGAAAAACTATTTTTCAAAACAATTTTTATAAAGAAGTACCTTCAAAAGTATGATTTAGGAAAGTACTTTCAAGAGAGAAGTATATTTTAGAAAGCATAACCCCAAGAGCCATATATCTTTCCTTTGATTCTCTGTTTTGAATCTCTTCCTCTTTCCCTTTTTGAATCTCTTCCTCCTCGTATAGATGCTTCCATACAATGGGCGGAAAACCGCTTCATGGGACTTACACGTTTGTCGGGACTAGGAGTTGGCTTAAGAAAGTGGAAGACTTGTTGGTATCTTGGAGATAGATGAGGGGAGGAAGGTTCGACTATCTACTTGGTTGATGAAGGACGAAGTTTCTTGTAGGTTGGAGGTCACTAATGGGGGACGTCCAGTCAATACATGGCTAGATTTTAGGCAGAGGTTTGACATCGAAAGGTTTTTTTGTCACTGAAGCAAGGGAATTTATCGGTGAAAGAGTACGTTAACAATTTCAACCAATTGGCAAGTTTTGGCTTAGACTTGGTGAACACTCCAGAAAAAAGGCTCTAAGATTTGTTAAGGGTTTAAAGAGCCGCTCTATGGGTTAGCCATGACCCACATTCCCATGGGGGCTACCTTTGAGAGGTTAGTTGACATGGCACTCATGCATGAAGAGGAGAAGGGCGCCAATGCTAATAAGGCACCTGAGAAGAAAGGTGGAAAAGGCAACAATGCTAAGGGGAAGAAGAAATGCTTTAACTGTGGGACACCCGGCCATCTAAGTAAAGATTGTAGGAAGAAGAAGAAGACCGGTTGTTTCCACTGTGGCGAAGCGGGACATCTTATTAAGGACTGACCGAAGAAAGGGCAGAGGGCAGGGTCTACCTCGGGAGGATAGGTGCAAGCTCTTATGGCACCCGGGTAGGCAAGGGGACAAGTTCAGGCTCTCGTGGTCCCACCGCTGCAAGAACGAGGTAGAGAAATTTCCGTTGAAAGTTTAGTTTTTCTGTTTGATCATCATGTCCGTACTTTATTCGATTCTGGCGCATCACATTCGTTTATCTCTACATCATTAGTTGAAACACTACACCTAGATACTAGTCTAGTTACTGATCCCTTAGTAGTCTCAAATCCTATTGGTGGTTCGGCTCATCTTTCTATGATTTGTCGGGATTTGAGAGTGTCTGTCTTGGGCGTTGGACTTGAATGCAACGCCTTTGTCCTTTATTTCGCGCGCTATAGTTTGATTCTAGAGGTGGATTGGCTGGCCAGGTGGGGTGCCATCCTAGATTGTTAAAGGAGGGTAGTTAGGCTATTGATTCGTTATGGAAAGACCCTCATATTTCTTGCGACCCTAGGGGTTCAGTGATGCTTAACTGCCTAGAATCTTCTTACGCATCCAACGATGATTAGGAATCTGTTTGTGTGGTCCATGAGTATGAAGACGTCTTTGATAAAGTGCGGGGTTGACCCAGAGGCGTGAAATAAGTTTTCGTATGTGCTTAATAGATTAAGAAAAGCTAGTTGTGTAATCAGCGGTGAATTTGGAGCAAGACTGGCAAGGACAGCCAGAGTCGGTCAAGTGCTCAATTGGTTGACCGTCTTACTAGTATCATCTCACGTAGGTCGTCTGAATTTGAAGGAGGTATCCCTTGGGTGTTTGTCTGATATTGGTTTAGGCCTTTGGGGCTTGCACTTGGGGGATGTCGAGTTCGACTAGGATGGTCTGCGTGAGAGATGGATAGTTGTGACGATTTTGCATGGGATAATATCCTGGTTTTCTTTAGAAGCAGAGAAGAGCATGCCCTACATCTTAGGGAAAGCTTAGGGACCCTACGAGTGCACCAGCTTAAAGCGAAGTTCTCCAAAATACCACTTTTAGAGGAAAGAATTGAGTAATTTTGGGCATGTGGTCTCTAGGGAAGGGTGATATGTTATGGTGGATGGAGTTCTTGGCGTCCTACGATTTCGAGATAGCATACATCCCTGACGAGGGTAACGTTGTGACGGATGCCTAGAGTAGGAAAAAGTTGACATTGAGTCCTTTGTTTGTCGAGCGGCGTAGCTTAAAGTTTATCTCTACCTTTGACTTTAGACCATCCAGTGATTTTGTACCCAGTTAGCTAGCATCCTTAGAGGTTAGACCTAAGCTTTTGGGACGGATTGGCGAGGCACAACGAGACGACCCATAGTTGGTTGAGTTAGTAGAAAAGATCAAAGGAGGGGAGTTATCGAGCTATCTCCGTAGGTATACACTAGATGATAAGGGTTGGTTACGTAGTGACGGTAGACTTTGTATACCAAAAGACGATGACCTAAGGAAGACCATTCTTGATGATGCACATCGTTTGAAGATGACCATCCATCCCGACGTGGACAAGATGTACACGGACATGAGACGAGTTTACTTTTGGGACGGCATGAAGAAAGATGTGGCTGAGTATGTCGCTAGATGCTTGGTGTGCCAACAAGTAAAAGCAGAGCAAAAGAAGCCCGGTGGATTGCTTCATCCATTGGAGGTCCCACAATGGAAGTGGGAAAGCGTCTCGATGGACTTTATTGACGGATTACAGAGATCGAGGAAGGGTAATACGGATATTTGGGTCGTGGTAGATAGACTTACTAAGAGCGCCCATTTCATTCCCGTGAAGAGTAAGAGGACTGCTCCATGGTTAGCCTCCGTATACTTTAGAGAAATAGTTCGTTTGCACTGTGTTCCTTCTAGCATAGTGAGCGACCGCGATCCTATTTTCACTAGTGAATTTTGGAAAAGCTTACAAGAGGCGGTAGGGATGTAACAACCCGTAAAATCTAGGCCAGTTTAAAATTTTTATTTTGGCAATTTTAGCGAATTCTGATTATTTAATATGAATTATTTTAAATAATATCGACGAGAATTTATTTTGAATATAATTCGAACATATATATTATACGCGTCGTCGTTAGAATATAAATATTTATATATAATTATAAATAGAATTGAAAATGGCGCGGTAGTTCGATAATTCGATTTCAAACTTCAATTGAATGTACCGGGTGCAAAACAATCCGGATTTTAGTGAAACCAAAAATAATGGAATCTAATAGTGAATATCTTTCCAACGAATCCGAGAAATCAAGATTTCATATCGGGAATCAAAAGATATGTCCAGTTGAAAATTCTGAATAGTCGCTATGGAATTCAGGCCCTTAAAAATGGACATTTTGCAAATGACCTCGGATTTCGACGAAACCACTTTTGTTGGGTCCGCAGTGTCAAGTTATTGCTAGGTTTCAAATTTCATAATTTTTCGAATCAATATGTGAGCGTGGCAAAGGAAAACGTGTTTTGACCATTTCAGTTGATTTTAATCGACTGGAAATTGGTCATTTTTCAAACGGTCTCAGAATTCGACGAAACTAGTTTTGTTAGGACCGTATCGTCGATACGAAGCTAGAAAATATCTTTCTGGAATTTTTCTAGTTAGTATGTGGCCCCGGTAATTTGAAAAGTACGTTTAAAATTCAATATAATGATTTAAATGTAAATTCAACGAAAACTGATTGTAACAGCCGAATCAGCTTACGATACATATCCCATTGTGTTCGGAATGGGGGTAAAACGCTAAGGACGACAGGCGGTGGGCCTCGTTTCGAGGTCGTGTGTAAAAGTCAACCTATTTGCGAAATTAAATAATAAAATAAAAAAATAAAAAAAAAATTGATTCCCTCCCTCCCCTTTATCTTCTTCCTGGCCCCCCCCTTTTTCTTTTCATTTCGATTTATACAGAGAAAAAAAAAAGAGACCTAAACCTAATCGACCTCCGAACCACCAACCTCCCACCGCTCCGCCGCACTGGGCCTCCACCTGTTTCCCTCCTCCCTTGATCGAAGCACCGCGACATCGATTAAACCCCCCACCGTCGAATCCCATCGCGAAGACGTAGCGCACCCCCCACCGTCGAATCAAAGCTCCAAACCCCGAGCGCCACACTCGCGAAGACGCAGCGCCACCCGCACCTCGAAGCCTTGCCTCCTGCCTCCGACGATCGGTGAAACGCCCTCCTTTCTTTTTCTGTAAGTATTTATTTTATTATTTTATTTTTATTTTATAAAAAAATGGATTAAAACTGTTTTATGGTTAGGGAATAGAAAAAAAACTGATTTTCTATAAAAATAAAAACTAGATTTTTTTTTTTTAAAGAAGAGAAAAACTGTTTTTTTTTAAGGTTTGAAAACTGGATTTTTTTTTTTCTATAAAAGTATTAAAACAGATTTTATAAAGATTAAAACTGATTTTGTTTTTAAAAGGATTAAAACTGAATTGATTTTTAATAAAGATAAAAACTGAATTGATTTTTATAAAAATAATAAACTGATTTTGTTAAAAGAATAAAACTGATTTCTTTTAGCAAAAGTAGAAATCATATTTTTATATGTTGAAAGCAAAAGGAAAAAATCATATTTTTAAATATAGAAAGTCGAAGTAAAAATCATATTTTTATATATCGAATAGCGAAGTCAAAATTCGATTTTTATATATTGAATAGCATAGTAAAAATTCGATTTTTACATATGTAGAGAATACGGGTGAAAGCGACAAAAGGCGAAGATTTCTATTAAGGAAGAATCGTGTGAGTGGATAGCTACTGGTGAGGATTTCTCACTCTTCAATTTCTTTTTATAATTTTATATATGTGTTGAAAGTGGAAGTGAATTGCTATATATAAATATCTATATATATATATATATATACGCCCCTCGTCCACAAACCATGGACGATATTTATTGGTTGAAATTGTTGTGAAAATTGATTGATAGCGAAGTGAAATAACATATATATGAAAAGTGAAATTTATATATATAGCAAAGTGAAAATATCGAATATATGAAAAGTGAAATTTATATATATAGCGAAGTGAAAATATCGAATATATGAAAAGTGAAATTTATATATATAAAAGGAAGCGAAAATATCGAATATATGAAAAGTGAAATTTATATATATAGTGAAAGAGAAAATATCGAATATATTGAAAGTGAAAATATCGAATATATCGAAAGTGAAAATATTATATATATCGAAAGTGAAAATATTATATATAGTGAAAGAGAAAGTATCGAATATATTGAAAATGAATTGAATAGAAAACGAATTCGAATTGAACTGAATAGAAAACGAATTCGAAATGAACTGAATAGAAAACGAATTCGAATTGAATTGAATAGAAAACGAATTCGAATTGAATTGAATAGAAAACGAATTCGAATTGAATTGAATAGAAAACGAATTCGAATTGAATTGAATAGAAAACGAATTCGAATTGAATTGAATAGAAAACGAATTCGAATTGAATTGAATAGAAAACGAATTCGAATTGAATTGAATAGAAAACGAATTCGAATTGAATTGAATAGAAAACGAATTCGAATTGAATTGAATAGAAAACGAATTCGAATTGAATTGAATAGAAAACGAATTCGAATTGAATTGAATAGAAAACGAATTCGAAATGAATTGAATAGAAAACGAATTCGAATTGAATTGAATAGAAAACGAATTCGAATTGAATTGAATAGAAAACGAATTCGAATTGAATTGAATAGAAAACGAATTCAAATTGAATTGAATAGAAAACGAATTCGAAATGAATTGAATAGAAAACGAATTCGAAATGAATTGAATTGAAAACGAATTCAAATTGAATTGAAATTTGAATTGAATAGAAATGAATTTTAAAACGAATCTATAAAGAAGAATTCAATTGTGATTTGAATTGAAAAGGAAGTTGAAAATGTTTTTGAAACGAATTCAAAACTATTTATATAATTCGTTTTAAATAGAAATCGACGAAATATATATTATATATATTATATATATAATAAATGGCCTGAATAGAACGCGCCGCGCTGCGGCAGTTCGCGAATTTCGACCATTGACTTCGAACGGACAATACGGGAGATCCGACCGTCGGATTCTCCTGAAATCAGAACCGTTGGGTTCGTATCGAAAAGAGCTTTCTAAGGAATATTAGAAATTTGAAATCTAACGGTTGGATTTGGAATTACGTCCAAATCAAATTCGAAAAAGGTCGCTGTAAGTGCAGTTCGATGGCCGTTGATGGAAATCGACTGTACGGGCCTCGATAAAATTATTAAAAATAGTAATAATTTGTGTAAAATCATAAGAAATGATTTGTGAAGAATTGGGATGAAAAACTCCATATTTGAAAAGATAAAAATAGATTTTTATCGAAATGAACTAGTTATTAACTAGAAAAATAATCCAATGGTTAAAAATAAATAAATTGGATTAGATTTGAATTGAAATTATCAATGGATATTTTCGATATTGGATTCCGTGATTACAGATATTGTGATAGGAATTTGGAAGATATCGATATCGTTATTCCCGATATGATATCTGTTGGTTTCAGGATTTGATGTTAAATATAAGTCAATACTCTCTCTATTTAAAACCTTATATTTAATGTCAAATTTGATTGATGGATGGTTTGGATTGTGCTCGACCAGTTTATGAGCAGAATATGCTTTTACATTTAGCATTGGGTTGGGTTGAAAATATCTGTGTGCTAACGCCTTGTGAAACACTTCACGATTTGACGATAAGGTGTTTAGCGATGTTGTGTTCATTTCAAATTTAACGAATGATTGTGAAATGATATTTTTCTTAAGTGAAAAGAAACGTATTCCCGATTTTGGACAGGGAATGTTTTATAAAAATGTTTTATAAAACAGAAAGGATTTCGAGGCCCAAAACCCGATGATTTCTAAAGTGATTTAGAAAATGTATTATATGTTACATTGTGGTTCATCGCATATTCGATTAGTTGCTATTGATGATGTATCTGTTTGGTGGCGGAGAATTTATTCTCTTGCTTAACACCCTTCTTTGAGACGTACGAGCTCAAAGGTTATGTGATTAATAGTGACTGATCATATGCGTGAATTACTGATGTGAAGTACTATATTTTGAAAGTACTTGTGATTATTACGTTGTGAAATGATTTTCCCTACTTCGGGATATGAAATGATTTAGTATGTGACTAAAGATTCGGGTAACCCTGAGACTAAAAGTATGGGTGAGAGGGCGGTGTATGCTCTCCTGAGTGGGAGGTGCATCGTCGGTGTAGCCTACTCCTATGTGGGGTAGGTGCACATATATATATCGAGTTGCGAGGTGCGTACCCTTTGCCTTGTCGATGGGGAGCACGATATTTGGTTGCATACTTGTTTGTATGCATTGTTATGTTTTGGAATTCACATTTCCAAATGATTTGATTTGAGATCCCGAAGTGAAATCTACTTTGATATAGAAAGTTAGATATGTATTTCAAATGATTTGAAATAAGAAATCGGGAATAAAATCCAAAGGAATAATTTCTGTAAATTGAATTGGATTTGGAAAATCTAAGTGTTGTGATTAATCTAAGTTGGTAGATTGGGATATTGCATGTTGTGTGATGCATAGTAGATCCATATATCTATATTGATTGTTGCTTATACACTGGCTTTCATGGGGGTAAACCCGTTCCGCGAAAGTGGCGTGGTCCCGTGATTTGCCTTATTTTTAAACAAGTTTAACAACTGTTTTTGAGTTCTCACACCAGTCCCATGACTGACCTGTAGTTTGCTTTTCCCTTGCGAACTCGGGTGCCCCTATTTTCCACACGGGCAGTCGAGTAGTTTTATTTTGCAGATGTTTTGAGCAGGATTCTGGATTGAAGCTTTAAGCTGTGTCCAGACATTTACAGTCTTCCGCTGTGTAGTTTATATTTCCGCTGTGCACTGTTTTACATTTATGTAAATTTATCTTCCGCTGTGTATTATATTTCGATATACTCTGATATTCTGTACTCTGATGTAACATTATTATGATGTTTATTGAAGTCTTCTGTTATTTGTTCTGATGTGTTGTATACCCAAAGTTAGCGTATGCGGGATTCGAACGGTCTTGGTCGGTTTAACGATCGATTAGGTCCGGGCGAAATCCGTGTCGTTACAACGTGGTATCAGAGCTTTGGTTAAACTCAAATCTTTGGGGTACAACTCATTAGAACTGAACAAAAGACTCATCAGAGGTAGGATTAGTAATGTCCTATAAAAGAATCCTCATTAGAGATAGAATCAGTAGCATTCTAGGATGAGTGACTCGTTAGAGATGGGGTTAGAAATGCCCCAGAATGAGTCGAGAGTTATTTGTTTATAAATAACGTATTTGTGATTATATATATAATCTGATTTTAGAAAATATGATTTTAAATATATAAAATTATATATTTGAAAATATAATCAATTAATTGATTGATGTTTGTGTTGTTTGTTTACTTGTTTGATAATTTTTAACCATTTAGCCAATTGAACCAAATAGTAAACTGTATTGAAATTTGGTTGCAAATGCATGCATATACTTGCACTTACATTGAACAGGTCATAGCAAGGAGGCTAGAGCAGAGAATAAAATTTGTTTGCCCGACAAATAGGTACATGTTTACTACATAATTTCCTGTTTTGTTTGGGTGATGATGATTTTGTGAGCCTATTGGCTAGCCGCTTGGCTTTTTCTTTTTCTTTTTGAGATCTGAAGGACCGGGAACGCTATTTGCAATTTCCCGATGCTCCCATTGCAGGGGAGGTTATGGCGAAATTTTTCGAAAATTTAGGGTGTTAGCCAAATTTTTGAAATTTTGAAAATTCTCAGAAACTGAAAAGTTGGAGAATGGAAGCCAGGTCGAGCGTAGAGTTGAATTATCAAACCACTTTCGACTTTGTTCCTTTTCGGGGACGAAAAGTTTTAAGTGGGGGAGATTGTAACAACCCGTAAAATCTGGGCCAGTTTAAAATTTTTATTTTGGCAATTTTAGCGAATTCTGATTATTTAATATGAATTATTTTAAATAATATCGACGAGAATTTATTTTGAATATAATTCGAACATATATATTATACGCGTCGTCGTTAGAATATAAATATTTATATATAATTATAAATAGAATTGAAAATGGCGCGGTAGTTCGATAATTCGATTTCAAACTTCAATTGAATGTACCGGGTGCAAAACAATCCGGATTTTAGTGAAACCAAAAATAATGGAATCTAATAGTGAATATCTTTCCAACGAATCCGAGAAATCAAGATTTCATATCGGGAATCAAAAGATATGTCCAGTTGAAAATTCTGAATAGTCGCTATGGAATTCAGGCCCTTAAAAATGGACATTTTGCAAATGACCTCGGATTTCGACGAAACCACTTTTGTTGGGTCCGCAGTGTCAAGTTATTGCTAGGTTTCAAATTTCATAATTTTTCGAATCAATATGTGAGCGTGGCAAAGGAAAACGTGTTTTGACCATTTCAGTTGATTTTAATCGACTGGAAATTGGTCATTTTTCAAACGGTTTCAGAATTCGACGAAACTAGTTTTGTTAGGACCGTATCGTCGATACGAAGCTAGAAAATATCTTTCTGGAATTTTTCTAGTTAGTATGTGGCCCCGGTAATTTGAAAAGTACGTTTAAAATTCAATATAATGATTTAAATGTAAATTCAACGAAAACTGATTGTAACAGCCGAATCAGCTTACGATACATATCCCATTGTGTTCGGAATGGGGGTAAAACGCTAAGGACGACAGGCGGTGGGCCTCGTTTCGAGGTCGTGTGTAAAAGTCAACCTATTTGCGAAATTAAATAATAAAATAAAAAAATAAAAAAAAAATTGATTCCCTCCCTCCCCTTTATCTTCTTCCTGGCCCCCCCCCCCCCCCTTTTTCTTTTCATTTCGATTTATACAGAGAAAAAAAAAAGAGACCTAAACCTAATCGACCGCCGAACCACCAACCTCCCACCGCTCCGCCGCACTGGGCCTCCACCTGTTTCCCTCCTCCCTTGATCGAAGCACCGCGACATCGATTAAACCCCCCACCGTCGAATCCCATCGCGAAGACGTAGCGCACCCCCCACCGTCGAATCAAAGCTCCAAACCCCGAGCGCCACACTCGCGAAGACGCAGCGCCACCCGCACCTCGAAGCCTTGCCTCCTGCCTCCGACGATCGGTGAAACGCCCTCCTTTCTTTTTCTGTAAGTATTTATTTTATTATTTTATTTTATAAAAAAATGGATTAAAACTGTTTTATGGTTAGGGAATAGAAAAAAAACTGATTTTCTATAAAAATAAAAACTAGATTTTTTTTTTTTAAAGAAGAGAAAAACTGTTTTTTTTTAAGGTTTGAAAACTGGATTTTTTTTTTCTATAAAAGTATTAAAACAGATTTTATAAAGATTAAAACTGATTTTGTTTTTAAAAGGATTAAAACTGAATTGATTTTTAATAAAGATAAAAACTGAATTGATTTTTATAAAAATAATAAACTGATTTTGTTAAAAGAATAAAACTGATTTCTTTTAGCAAAAGTAGAAATCATATTTTTATATGTTGAAAGCAAAAGGAAAAAATCATATTTTTAAATATAGAAAGTCGAAGTAAAAATCATATTTTTATATATCGAATAGCGAAGTCAAAATTCGATTTTTATATATTGAATAGCATAGTAAAAATTCGATTTTTACATATGTAGAGAATACGGGTGAAAGCGACAAAAGGCGAAGATTTCTATTAAGGAAGAATCGTGTGAGTGGATAGCTACTGGTGAGGATTTCTCACTCTTCAATTTCTTTTTATAATTTTATATATGTGTTGAAAGTGGAAGTGAATTGCTATATATAAATATCTATATATATATATATATATATATATATATATATATATATATATATATGCCCCTCGTCCACTAACCATGGACGATATTTATTGGTTGAAATTGTTGTGAAAATTGATTGATAGCGAAGTGAAATAACATATATATGAAAAGTGAAATTTATATATATAGCAAAGTGAAAATATCGAATATATGAAAAGTGAAATTTATATATATAGCGAAGTGAAAATATCGAATATATGAAAAGTGAAATTTATATATATAAAAGGAAGCGAAAATATCGAATATATGAAAAGTGAAATTTATATATATAGTGAAAGAGAAAATATCGAATATATTGAAAGTGAAAATATCGAATATATCGAAAGTGAAAATATTATATATATCGAAAGTGAAAATATTATATATAGTGAAAGAGAAAGTATCGAATATATTGAAAATGAATTGAATAGAAAAGGAATTCGAATTGAACTGAATAGAAAACGAATTCGAAATGAATTGAATAGAAAACGAATTCGAATTGAATTGAATAGAAAACGAATTCGAATTGAATTGAATAGAAAACGAATTCGAATTGAATTGAATAGAAAACGAATTCGAATTGAATTGAATAGAAAACGAATTCGAATTGAATTGAATAGAAAACGAATTCGAATTGAATTGAATAGAAAACGAATTCGAATTGAATTGAATAGAAAACGAATTCGAATTGAATTGAATAGAAAACGAATTCGAATTGAATTGAATAGAAAACGAATTCGAATTGAATTGAATAGAAAACGAATTCGAATTGAATAGAAAACGAATTCGAATTGAATTGAATAGAAAACGAATTCGAATTGAATTGAATAGAAAACGAATTCGAATTGAATTGAATAGAAAACGAATTCGAATTGAATTGAATAGAAAACGAATTCGAAATGAATTGAATAGAAAACGAATTCGAATTAAATTGAATAGAAAACGAATTCGAATTGAATTGAATAGAAAACGAATTCGAATTGAATTGAATAGAAAACGAATTCGAATTGAATTGAATAGAAAACGAATTCGAAATGAATTGAATAGAAAACGAATTCGAAATGAATTGAATTGAAAACGAATTCAAATTGAATTGAAATTTGAATTGAATAGAAATGAATTTTAAAACGAATCTATAAAGAAGAATTCAATTGTGATTTGAATTGAAAAGGAAGTTGAAAATGTTTTTGAAACGAATTCAAAACTATTTATATAATTCGTTTTAAATAGAAATCGACGAAATATATATTATATATATTATATATATAATAAATGGCCTGAATAGAACGCGCCGCGCTGCGGCAGTTCGCGAATTTCGACCATTGACTTCGAACGGACAATACGGGAGATCCGACCGTCGGATTCTCCTGAAATCAGAACCGTTGGGTTCGTATCGAAAAGAGCTTTCTAAGGAATATTAGAAATTTGAAATCTAACGGTTGGATTTGGAATTACGTCCAAATCAAATTCGAAAAAGGTCGCTGTAAGTGCAGTTCGATGGCCGTTGATGGAAATCGACTGTACGGGCCTCGATAAAATTATTAAAAATAGTAATAATTTGTGTAAAATCATAAGAAATGATTTGTGAAGAATTGGGATGAAAAACTCCATATTTGAAAAGATAAAAATAGATTTTTATCGAAATGAACTAGTTATTAACTAGAAAAATAATCCAATGGTTAAAAATAAATAAATTGGATTAGATTTGAATTGAAATTATCAATGGATATTTTCGATATTGGATTCCGTGATTACAGATATTGTGATAGGAATTTGGAAGATATCGATATCGTTATTCCCGATATGATATCTGTTGGTTTCAGGATTTGATGTTAAATATAAGTCAATACTCTCTCTATTTAAAACCTTATATTTAATGTCAAATTTGATTGATGGATGGTTTGGATTGTGCTCGACCAGTTTATGAGCAGAATATGCTTTTACATTTAGCATTGGGTTGGGTTGAAAATATCTGTGTGCTAACGCCTTGTGAAACACTTCACGATTTGACGATAAGGTGTTTAGCGATGTTGTGTTCATTTCAAATTTAACGAATGATTGTGAAATGATATTTTTCTTAAGTGAAAAGAAATGTATTCCCGATTTTGGACAGGGAATGTTTTATAAAAATGTTTTATAAAACAGAAAGGATTTCGAGGCCCAAAACCCGATGATTTCTAAAGTGATTTAGAAAATGTATTATATGTTACATTGTGGTTCATCGCATATTCGATTAGTTGCTATTGATGATGTATCTGTTTGGTGGCGGAGAATTTATTCTCTTGCTTAACACCCTTCTTTGAGACGTACGAGCTCAAAGGTTATGTGATTAATAGTGACTGATCATATGCGTGAATTACTGATGTGAAGTACTATATTTTGAAAGTACTTGTGATTATTACGTTGTGAAATGATTTTCCCTACTTCGGGATATGAAATGATTTAGTATGTGACTAAAGATTCGGGTAACCCTGAGACTAAAAGTATGGGTGAGAGGGCGGTGTATGCTCTCCTGAGTGGGAGGTGCATCGTCGGTGTAGCCTACTCCTATGTGGGGTAGGTGCACATATATATATCGAGTTGCGAGGTGCGTACCCTTTGCCTTGTCGATGGGGAGCACGATATTTGGTTGCATACTTGTTTGTATGCATTGTTATGTTTTGGAATTCACATTTCCAAATGATTTGATTTGAGATCCCGAAGTGAAATCTACTTTGATATAGAAAGTTAGATATGTATTTCAAATGATTTGAAATAAGAAATCGGGAATAAAATCCAAAGGAATAATTTCTGTAAATTGAATTGGATTTGGAAAATCTAAGTGTTGTGATTAATCTAAGTGGGTAGATTGGGATATTGCATGTTGTGTGATGCATAGTAGATCCATATATCTATATTGATTGTTGCTTATACACTGGCTTTCATGGGGGTAAACCCGTTCCGCGAAAGTGGCGTGGTCCCGTGATTTGCCTTATTTTTAAACAAGTTTAACAACTGTTTTTGAGTTCTCACACCAGTCCCATGACTGACCTGTAGTTTGCTTTTCCCTTGCGAACTCGGGTGCCCCTATTTTCCACACGGGCAGTCGAGTAGTTTTATTTTGCAGATGTTTTGAGCAGGATTCTGGATTGAAGCTTTAAGCTGTGTCCAGACATTTACAGTCTTCCGCTGTGTAGTTTATATTTCCGCTGTGCACTGTTTTACATTTATGTAAATTTATCTTCCGCTGTGTATTATATTTCGATATACTCTGATATTCTGTACTCTGATGTAACATTATTATGATGTTTATTGAAGTCTTCTGTTATTTGTTCTGATGTGTTGTATACCCAAAGTTAGCGTATGCGGGATTCGAACGGTCTTGGTCGGTTTAACGATCGATTAGGTCCGGGCGAAATCCGTGTCGTTACAAGGGACTAAGTTATGTTTGAGCTCCGCATATCATCCTCAGACGGACGGCCAGACCGAGAAGGTGAATCGTATTCTAGAGGACTTGTTGAGGTTATGTGTCTTAGATTTCGGAGATACATGGGAGGAACATCTTCCGTTGGTAGAATTCGAATATAATAACAACTTTCAGTCCAGCATTGGCACGGCACCATTCGAAGCTCTTTATGGACGGCCGTGTCGTTCGCCTACATGTTGGTGGGAAGCTAAAGATAAGATCTTGCTCGGGCCTGATATGATTAGTGAGACTTCGGAATAGATTGATTTGATCCAAAGAAGGATGAAGACGGCGCAAGATAGACAGAAATTTTATGCGGACAAGAGGAGGTCAGATCTTGAGTTTGAGGTTGGGGACATGGTCTTTGTCAAAGTGTCTCCATTGCGGAACGTCGTTCGCTTTGGGTCATTGGGAAGTTAGCACCAAGGTTCGTAGGGCCGTTTCCTATTGAGGAAAGGATTGGGCAGATGGCGTATAGAGTGGAGTTGCCCGAGGGACTTAGTGGTTTACACGACGTATTCCATGTATCACATTTGAGGAAGTGCTTGCATGAGACCGAGGAAGTGGTAGAGCCAAGCTTGCTTAGAGAGGTGGAGATCGAGCGTGATGCGATGATTCGACGAGCTCCTACGCACATTCTTGGGTCGGAGATTAAGAAATTGAGAAATCGAGAAGTCAAACTAGTCAAAGTGCAATGAGGAGATGATGAGAGCAATGCTACTTGGGAGACAGAAGTGAAGATGCGTTCATTGTACCCTTTTCTTTTCGAGGGTAGGTCTTTTAATTTCTCCTTTATCGTTTATCTTGTACTTATCTTATCTTTAGTGTGTCCTCTCGCTAGTATCCTTGACCTTTAGATAGAATAGTCCTATGGTTGAAACATGTGTTTGAGACATATTATTGATGGTGGATGCACGTCGATGCAAGTGTTTGCTAGTGGTTGGTCGTGGATGCATATACATACACTTTAGGCACTAGATCGGCTCAGTCACTTCATATTGCATATTACATATAAATGTGTGTACACATTTGAATAATGAATGAATAAGGGTTGTATCATCATATGGATGTTGCATTTTGGTGAATGGTTGTGCACACATGTAGAAATGATATGTATCGATAAGGTTCTTTCGCATATATAATGGACGCATGGCACTATCATGGTTTGCATTAAGGAGGCCAACTGAATCAGTAGACCGCCTGATTTTGCATTAGATAAGGGACATATACACACACTTCTTGCATATGTTCATACAACATTAGAAATTTTATAAGGACAATGGATGCCGTGTTTGATGGTTGAGTAGATGGTTGTTTAGATGGTAGGATATACATTCTCCTTAACTTGGAGATTTCGGGGGCGAAATCCTTTAAGGAGGGGAGAATGTAACACCCCGGATTTTTGAATAATCGAATTAACTAAATTAAAGAATAATAAATCTCAGACGTGAGAATTATGGGGATTGGGTTGCACCATTGTGTTCGTCTCGGAATTCTAGCGAAGATAGAGTCCGAGTTTGCGGGAAACGAGTACCGGATGAAAGAGTTATGGACGAACGAAGTTTGGTGGCAAAGTAAAGTAATGAAAAAAAATATAAATGCACTGGGGCACTTGGGAAGTGCGCCAGTACATATTTACACTGGCGCACCTGCCAAGTGCGCCTAGGCCGAGGCTGGAGCCTGCACATCTTTCTGGTTCAAGCTGGCCCGTGTTGTTGAGTCCATTCTGACTCCTTGCTGAGTCATTAGGGCTGACTCATCACCCTATCATAATTGAATGGTTTTGATTAACCCTAAGAACATCTGACAGCTTAAATTAATTCATAACTCTATAAAATGACCCATAGACACAAACCCTAAATCAGAATTAAAACTAAAACTATGGCCGTAATGCTGTTGTCTTGAACCCTAGAGCAGCCGCCACCAAAATTAAGAGGAAGAACAGCAACCAAATCAGAACTACTCAACCCTAACAGCGATTCTTCATCAAAGGAGCGCTAATTCAACTCCAGAAATCAGAACTCGGAACTAAAGACTGCTTTTGAGTTGTGAGTTCGATAATTTTAGCAAAATATTTAGTAATTTAATTAGATTAAGTTATAACATAGATTGTATGGATGTGATATGAAGTATTGATTGCATGTTGTAATTATGTTGTAGGATTATGATTGAAATATCTATGATGTTATGTTGTGATGCAAAGTTATGTTGCTATCATCCATGTTGTAATTATATATATAATCAAATCGTCATGTTTCTTATGCTAGTTTGTGATACTAATTCATATGATAAACCATATGTAGGAAAGTTTAGATGTTGATTCAAACATGAACCATATACAAGTTTGGGTTGAATTACATGTGACCTTACATGATTATGGCACCTAGTTTATGTGAGAATTTAATTGAAAGCTAGGCTATGACATGATACTTTACATGTTAGATATTAGTTTACACCATTATTGCGATGTATAAATCACATATGTGAATTTATGAGTTGGACATGAATCATGTTATGTTATTACCTATGCAAGTTTGACCCCTTTATATATAGGTTTATGACATATGATGTTTATGCAAGTTTAACCCCTTTAGATATAGGTTTATGACATTTGTTGTCTATGCAAGTTTGTGGCCATTATTTCATCAAGTTCACACCTTTAGATTTGGATCTATGTTATACATGATGTTTATGCAAGTTTTTGGCCAATTTCTCATCAAGTTCACACCTTTAAATTTGGAACCATGACATATGTTGTTATGCATGTTGTAATCTTGGCCTATGCAAGTTTTAGCTGTAGAACATCAATCACGTATGCAAGTTCACCCCTATGTTAGATCTATGTTTTAATTATGCATGTGATGTTTTCTTTTATTTCATGAGTTAGACTATTCGAGTCTAACGTATATCTTTACGTTAAATGAATAAACTTAATATTTAAAATGTTTAATTGGCATAAATGCCTTAAAAGGCATAAAATAAAATTGTGGTGAAATTGGTATGATTTTACATACCATAAATGGATGGACATAATTGAGTCAATTATGGACATCGCCAAGTTTGGAATTGATTGATAATTTGAATAGGGAAAGTAATTCAAATTGGGGGTGATTAATTAGGAGTAATTAATCGTCTAATACACGAGGTTAGACTCTTTTGTGGTGTAAGACTGCCCGGACCCGCCTGGCAAATCCTGCTGCCACAAATGTCAGTCTATTGTGAGAGGTCTTAGGCATAAACTAAATACGTAACAATTGTATAGACACGAGGTTAGGCTCTTTTGTGGTGTAAGACTGCCCGGACCCGCCCGGCAAATCCAGTTGCCACAAATGCCAGTCTAATGTGAGAGATCTTTATGAGGTTACAGTCTTAATGAATTAAGAATCACTTAACCAGATAAGCATGTAGTGGGACATGAGGGGGTTAAGTGGGTGCCTTGGGTGGCATTTGGAAATACGATTAGAAACACATAACCAAAATATGAAACATGTAATTGAAACATGAATAAGAAGTGGGTTAAGTGGGATGTACTAGAGGGGACAAAGCTTAGGTGGATAGCTTGTGTCAAGTAATGGGGGCCCGTTTGAACCAGTAACCCATACGTATCTTTGTGGGCTCGACACAAGTCGAGGACAGGACACACATACTGGGCTTGACTGTAAGAGGCCAAACTGGGTTAGCAGTGGCAACGCAAGTCCAACGGGTTCATATGCGTGTGTGGACCCGGGCTGGTTGGTAAGACGTTGTTGCATCATGTAGGTATAAGCCGTGCATTCTTTGTTGTATCGGGTTGCCACTTTGGGGAGTGATACACCCCACTGTGGGGCCAGCACGGGTATCTACGAGTTAGGTAGCCGATCGCTTGGGGGTAGTGGGTACACCTAGTCGAGATCGGGGCAGACGGCACCTATGAAGGTAGCTAGGGGTGCACGAAACTACCAATATCATTATTAAGTCTGTAGGCGGGATCAACCTTAGGGTGACTAGTGGTGGTGCAGTATACTAGTGGTGGTGCAGTTTAGGAATTATCCCATAGTGTTGGTGTAGTTCAGTAATTATCCTATAGTAGTTTAGGTGCGCTTTAACGATATCGCAATTCATCTTGTTTCCTTGTTTACTCTGTCATACTCAATGGTTCATGGTCATTTCCCTATTTTCCAACTTATGCCTTAGCCTAGTTACTTTGTTAATTATATTATTAGAATTATCGCACTCGCCAGACTATGTCTGACCCCCCTTTTCCATCTATTTCCTTTTTCCCCCTCCAGGTGCTCTGGTTGGAACTAGCACCAGTGGAGCTTGATCTTGGACTGCTTTTAGAAGATTTCTTGGACCGCTGAAGTAAAGTTCAGCCCCTCTTTATTTATGGCTATTTTAATGTTGGGGATTATGTCTTTTAGTTTATGTACTTTGTTTTATCAAGATGGATATGATGTACTTGACTTTGGTTTATGGTTTTGATGATGTAATCAGACATATGGGTTTATCTGCTGCAATGAAATAAAGTTTTAATTTTCATGTACTGCTTTATATCTGTCTTGTTGTGATTTTTTGTTCTATACATACTTAAAATGCTCCATGGAAGTTAATGCATTCCCTTTGTGAGTGACATTAATGGACGTGGGGTGTTACACTAAAAATATATTTATTTTTAATGTAATAACATAACACTAAAATATGTTTATATTTCATATAACAAAATGACATTAAAGATATATTTATTTTTGATATTTTCAACATAACACTAAAATATGATTATGTTTCATATGTATTAACGCTACAGTAAAATATGATTATGTTTCATATGCATTAATACTACAATAAAATATGATTATGTTTCATATGCATTAACACTACAATAAAATATGATTATGTTTCATATGCGTTAGTGCCACACTAAAACATGATTACGTTTCATATGCATTAGCACTACAATAAAATATGATTATGTTTCATATGCATTAACACAACAATAAAATATGATTATGTTTCATATGCATTAGTGTCACACTAAAACATGATTATGTTTCATATGAATTAGTGCCACACTAAAACATGATTATGTTTCATATGCATTAACATGAATTTAAAATATTAATATATTTCATATGCATTGACATGAATCTAAAATATGTTAATATTTCATATTTCTATACTTACGCTAAAAATATATTTATATTCCCTGTTTTCCACTAACGCTAAAAATATATACATATATATAATAATCTAACTTTTGTTTCAACTAACATGACAAATTTATATTACATGAAATAGTCTAACTTTTATGTTAATCTTTTCTTTACAAGCAAAATGAAAATTTTGTGTGTTAGTCTATTTATATAAAAATGTAAATTTCTATCTTTATTCTTTTTAATGAAAATGTAAATTTTCTCTTTAAATCATTTAACATAGAAATGTAAATTTATCCTTTAAATCTCTTTTACATGAAAATGTAAATTTATCCTTAAATCTCTTACATGAAAATGTAAATTTTATAACTTTTAATCTTTATTACATGAAAATGTAAACTTTATAATTTTAATCTAATTACATTAAAACGTAACTCTTCTTTTATACCAATTGACATTAAAATGTACTTTTAATTAAATAAACATTTCTAAACAAAAAGGGAAATTTTTATTCTAATGTGACATTTTAAACTAAATCTTATTTTTAATTTAATGCAACATTTTCAAATAAAATGTTATTTCTTACCTATGTGACATTTTAAACTAAAAATGTCATTTCTTTCTAATGTAACATTTTTATGGAAATGTTATCTCTTTCTCTAATGCAACATTTTATATGAAAATGTGATTTCCAATCTAATGTAACATTTTACATAAAAATGTAATTTCTTATTCTAATATAACATTTTACATACAAATGTAATTCCTATTGTCTTTTCTCTTTTCTAATGATTTATATTACAACAAAATATAATATTTATTGTCTTCACTTTTCTAATGTTTTATATTACAATAAAAATGAAATTTTTATTGTTCATCCTTTTTTTTCACTTTTAAAATAAACATGATATTCTATTTTCTAATTATCTTAACAAACATGGGATATTTATTTTAATTCTAGTATCACATAAAGTAATATTTTATATGTAAACCTTTCTTAATAAATGGCATTTTCTATATAACATTACATTTCTTAAATAATGTCATTTACTATATAACATTTCATTCCTTAAATAAATGGCATTTATTATATAACATTACATTTCTTAAATAAATGGCATTTTCTATTCAAGTTGGTATTAACGTGACAATTTCCACAAGATGATATTAACAAGACAATTTTCAACAAGATGATATTAACATGACAATTTCCAACAAGGGGATATTAACACGACAATTTCCAACAAGGTGATATTAACATGACAATTTCCTATTCAACAAATTAACTAATTTTGTTTTTCATCAGAATAATTCATTCAATCAACATATCAACATAATAAAATTCATCATCACAAATCCAATCACGAATAACAACACATAGCAATTAACAGTGGAGTGCAATGTAACACCCCACGTCCATTAATGTCACTCACAAAGGGAATGCATTAACATCCATGGAGGTTTTGAGTGAATATAGAACAGAAAAATTACAACAAGACAGATAATATGTAGTACTTGGAAATCTAAAACTTTATTTTATTGCGGCGGAAATTAAACATGTTTGTTACATCATAAAACCATAAATCAGAGTCAAGTACAATATCCATCTTGATAAAACAAAATACATAACCCCATTACAAAAATAGCCATTAAAGAAGATAACAAGCTGGACTTTACTTCAGCGGTCCAAGCTTTCCAAAAGAGAGATAAAGCAATCCAATCAAACTCCGCTAGAGCTGGGCCCAACCTGAGGACCTGGAGGGGGAAAAATGGTAGAAATGGAGGGGGTCAGACATAAAGTCTGGCGAGTATGATAATTCTAACAATACTATTATCAAAATAACTAGACTAAGGCATAAGCTGGAAAACAAGGAAATGTCTATGAACTATTGGGTATGGAAGAGCAGATAAAGATAACGTTAAAGGCAAACCTAATTACTAACGAATAATTACTACACTGCACCACACCAGTCACCCTAAAGGTTGATCCCACTTGCTTCACTTAGAAATTATATAAATAGCTTCGTGTACCCCTAGCTGACTACATTGGTGTCGCCTGCCCCTATCTCTGCTAGGTGTACCCCACTACCCACTTTCGATCGGCTCCCTACTCGTGGATACCAGTGTTGGCCCCACAGTGGGGTGTATCACTCCCCTAAGGTGGCAACCCAATACAACTTGAGAATGCACGGCTTATACCTACACGATGCAACAATGTCTTACCTACCAGCCCGGGTCCACACACGCATATGAAACCCGTTGGACTTGCGTTACCACCGCTACCCCGTTTGGCCTCTTATAGTCAAACCCAGTATGCGTGTCCCGTCCTCGACTTTGGTTGAGCCCACAAAGATACATTTGGGTTACTGGTTGAAATGGGCCCCGACAAGCTATCCACCTAAGCTTGTCCCCACTAGTACATCCCAATTAACCCTCTTAGTCATGTTCATTTACATGTGTGTTTGGTTAAGTCTTACTAATCGTATTTCAAACGCCACTAAAGGCACTCACTAGATTCCTCATGCCACCCAAGACACCTACTTAACACCCATGTCCCACCATACATGTTTATCTGGTTAAGTATTTCTTAATTCATTCAGGCCATAACCTCATAAAGACCTCTCACATTAGACTGGCATTTATGGAAGCTGGATTTGCCGGGTGGGTCCGGGCAGTTTACACCATAAAAGAGTCGAACCTCGTGTCTTTACAACTGTTATTCTTTAGTTTGGGCCTAGGACCTCTCACATTGGGCTGACATTTGTGACTACTGGATTTGCCGATCGGGTCTGGGCAGGTATACGTCACAAACGAGTCCAACCTCGTGCCCTAAGCATTGATTATCACTTATAATCTTTTACCCCAGTTTTAAATTTATCCCTATTCAAATCATTAATTAATTCCAATTTTAATGTTTTCCATAATTGACTCAATTATGGTCATCCACTTACGGTATGCAAAATCATATCAATTGCACCCAAATTTCTTAATATTAAATCCTTAATATTACCCCTACCCCATGTTACACGTTCGTTTATTCAACGCAGAGTATACGTTAGACTCGAATAGTCTAACTCATAGCACAAAGATAAATTATCACAACATATAGACAAATAAAATAGACCTAATCATAATAGGGGTGAAACTTGCATTAAACTACCCATGTCATGGATCTAAAGGTGTCAACTTGTTTGGTTAAATGTCACAACTTACATAATATGATCATAGTCCAAATTCATGTATGGACTTGCATATGTGGTTTAGGCAACATAATGATGGTGTGAACTAGCATCTAATACATAGAATTCACATATGCCATATCATAATTCTAGATGTCATAATTCTAAATCTAAATAGATGTCATGGCATATGTTCATAATCTTTACTAATCAATCTAAACTTGCATACATGATTTGTCATATAGATCAACATAGCCCAAACATTATGATTTGATTAACATGAACTAATTAGCATAGATAATAACATCCTGACTTTATAACATGTATGATTTATCACAACTTAGCATAGAAAATTACAACCAATATCATCATAGCATGATTTACAACATATAAGATATCGTCATCACATAACATAGGATTTACAACATACACGATAGCATAAGGTTTACAACAACATATATGACAATTCACATCATTTTCTTATGATCCATATCACAACTTAATCTAATTAGTTTGCAACAATCTTGTTTAAATCATTATACTAACAATTAGAGAAGAAAGATAGTCTTGATTTTCTTTAGAGTTGAGTAGAATTAGGGTTTTGATTAGCTTTCTTCCTTCTTAGTTGGCGGCGGCTACACTGAGTTCCATGGCGATGGCATGACGACGGCTATTCTATTTTTCGTGTGAATTAGAGTGAGAGACTACCTCGGTATATATAGAGTTTAGGGTTTATTTAGGCCGTCAGATCAACTCAGAACTAACCTGAACCGTTTAATTTGCCAACTCAGCCCTAAAGACACATCAGCAGCTCAAGATTGGCCTCAGTCAAACCCTAGCCGCCTGGACCAGGTCGACACCCAGGTCGACTGCCCAGTCGACTCCTCAGTCGACCTGAGCATAGTGTCGACTGCCCAGTCGACTCCCCAGTCGACCTGGGGTGCTGGGCGGGAAATTTCCTGCCTAGCCTATTTGACTTCGAATTTTGAATTTTAAATTTTCTGAAATCTGTTTTGAATTTTCTGAAACTTCTGATGGCCATATCTCCTTCATACGAAGTCCAAATCACGCAAACTCGGACTCTAATTCAACCAGAATTCCGAGATGAACACAATGGCGCAACCTGTTTCCCACAATTCTCACGTCTGAGATTGGTTATTCTTTAATTTGTGAACATTGTTATTAATGGAAATACGGGGTGTTACATTCTCCCCTCCTTAAAGGATTTCGCCCCCGAAATCTCCAAGTTAAGGAGAATGTATATCCTAACATCCAAACAACCATCTACTCAACCATCAAACACTGGCATCCATTGTCCTTATAATGTTTCTAATGCTGCATGAATATATGCAAGAAGTGTGTGTATATGTTCCTTATCTAATGCAAAATCAGGCGGTCCACTGATTCAGTTGACCTCCTTAATGCAAATCATGAAAGTGCCATGCGTCCATTATGTATGAAAAAGTTCCTTAATGCTACATATTATCTCTATATGCGTGCACAATCATCATCTGAATGCAGCATCCATATGATAATACAATCATCATACATCCATTTTACTAAATACATCCATTTATATGCAATATGCAATATGAAGTGACTGAGCCGATCTAGTGCCTAATTGTGTCTGTATATGTGTCCACGAACAACCACTAGCAAACACTTGCATCCACTTTGCATCCATCATACATAACATGTCTCAAACACATGTTTCAACCATAGGATTTTCCTAACTAAAGGTCAAAGATACTAGCGAGAGGATACTCTAAATGTAAGATAAGTACAAGCTAAGCGATAATGGAAAAATCAAAAGACATACCCTCAAAAAGAAAAGGGTACAACGAACGCATCTTCGCTTCTGTCTCCCAAGTAGCGTTGCTCTCATCATCTCCCCATTGCACTTTGACTAGCCCGACCTCTCGATTCCTCAACTTCTTGATCTCCAGCCCAAGAATGCATGTAGGAGCTCGTCGAATCGTCGCATCACGCTCTATCTCCACCTCTCTAAGCAAGCTCGGCTCTACCAATTCCGCGGCCTCGTGCAAGCACTTCCTCAAATGTGACACATGGAATACGTCGTGTACACCCCTAAGTCTCTCAGGCAACTCCAATCTATACGCCATCTGTCCAATCCTTTCCTTAATAGGAAACGACACTACGAACCTTGGTGCTAATTTCCCAACGGACACAAATCAAACGACGTTTCTTAATGGAGACACTTTGGTAAAGACCATGTCCCCAACATCAAACTCAAGATCTGACCACCTCTTGTCTGCATAAGATTTCTGCCTATCTTGCGCCGTCTTCATCCTCCTTCGAATCAAGTCGATCTTTTCCGAAGTCTCCCTAAACATATCGGTCCCAAGTAAGATCTTATCCGTAGCTTCCCACCAACATGTAGGCGAACGACACGGCCGTCCGTAAAGAGCTTCAAAAGGTGCTATGCCAATGCTAGATTGAAAGCTGTTATTATATGCAAACTCCACCAATGGAAGATGCTCTACCCATGTACCCCCAAAGTCTAGGATACATAGCCTCAAAAGAGCCTCTAGAATGCGATTTACCCTCTCGGTTTGGCCGTCCGTCTAAGGATGATATGCAGTGCTCAAACATAACTGAGTCCCTACCGCTTCTTGTAAGCTCTTCCAAAATTCGCTAGTGAAGATAGGATCGCGGTCACTTATTAAGCTAGAAGGAACACAATGCAAATGAACTATCTCTCGAACGTATACAGAAGCTAACCATGGAGCAGTCCTCTTACTCTTCACGGGAATGAAATGGGCGCTTTTAGTAAGTCTATCTACTATAACCCAAATCCCCGTATTTCCCTTCTTTGATCTTGGTAATCCATCCACAAAGTCCATCGAGACACTTTCCCACTTCCATTGCGGAACTTCCAATGGGTGAAGCAACCCACCGGCTTTCTTTTGCACCGCTTTTACTTGTTGGCACACCAAGCATCTAGCGACATACTTGGCCACATCCCTCTTCATACTGGCCGAAAAGAAAACTCGTTTCATGTCTTTGTACATCTTGTCCCCGCCGGGATGAATGGTCATCATCGAATGATGTGCTTCGTCAAGAATAGCCGTGCTCAAACCTTCGTCTCGAGGTACACAAAGTCTACTATCCCTATGTAACCAACCCTTATCATCTAGGATATACCTACGGAGATGGCTTGATGACTCCCCTCTTTTGAGCTTCCCTACTAACTCAACCAAATGTGGGTCGTCTCGTTGTGCCTCCCCAATTCGTCCCAAAAGCGTAGGCCTGACCTCCAAGGATGCTAGCAAACCGGGTACAAAGTCAACGGAAGGTCTTAAGTCAAACATAGAGATAAATTCTAAGTTTCGCCATTCAGCAAACAACGGACTCAAGGACAGCCTTTTCCTACTTAAGGCATCTGCCACCACGTTACCCTTACCAGGGTTATATGCTATTTCGAAATCGTAGGACGCTAAGAACTCCATCCACCTTTGCTGCCTTAAGTTCAAGTCCTTCTGAGAGAACAAGTATTTTAAAGATTTGTGATCAGTGAATAATTCGAATTTCTCGCCAAGAAGATAATGACGCCAAGATTTAAGCGCGAAAACAATAGCGGCCATGTGACGGCAAGGAATTTCGCTCGGTCCGAACCAGTCGCTAAACCGATCCAGGCCGTTCGAAACGCCCTATCGTTTGAGAACAGGACACAACAGAACGCATACAGAAGAACATTTCACTGTATATTACAACAATGCATCAGATTACAAGAATATACAGAGTATAAAAGAATATTACACAGAAATATCAGAGATTTAAATTACATTTAAATACATAGCAGCGGAAAATAATACAATACACAACTAGAAGGAGATATACGGATACAAAGCTTTCCGGATATCGTTCCAGCTGTAAACCAGGATCCTGTGAATATAAGTCTGCAAAACCAAAACTACTAGCTGCCCGTGTCAAAATAAGGGCACCCAGAGTTTAGGTTAAAACAATAAACTCCAGGTCAGTCATGTGACTGGTGTGAGAACTAAAGCAGTTAATCTTTATTTTAAAATTAGGTAAATCAAGGGACCACGCCGTATAACACGGAACGGGTTTCCTCCCAAGAATACCAGTGCATAAAACAAACAACGCAATGCTAAATAAAGAAAAATGAAGCTGTTATAAGACCCAGGTCCCATCACACAATGCAACGCAGCCGAGGATAGGGTTTTCCCTTATAACAGCCAAAGAATGCTTGATACGTTTAAAACAAATCATTTGATACTATTATAAGTGCATAGTGTATAAAACAACTTCAAATCATAAGTATCAATCATAGGTGGCATGGGTACCATATATCATGTCGCCATACTAGTTTTACAATTAAAACCGCAAATGTCACGTTTTTGGAAATTGGATTTCCGTCTATGAACCGAGGCAAAAGATAGTCCTCAACCGATTCGAGACGCTCTAGCCCGCCCCTCAGGACCCAGACTCAGGTGGGCCCTTGGAGCGACAGGGCCGGTCCACCGATGTGGATTAAAATGCCTGAACATGCGTTTCCCCACCCTATGGGGTGTAAATGAGCCAACTAAATGACTCCATCGGTTCGAGAACGACCGATCAATCCGAGGCGCCTCGCAACAGCAACAACCACATAAGTCAAACTCGTCAGGGCGTGTAAAACCACTGACGCCACTTTTTAGCAAGAAAGAAACGCAAGTCGTCCCTGAGGTCCGTCTCCCGTTTTTGGTTCATACCGGGTGTGAAACTCGCGAAGCAAACGTTACACAAAGCTACGCCACAAAGGCCTTGCTTTGATCATCACCACAAGACTTTGCTTTTCAACAGAAGCCTCGATCAATTGCCACTTAGGCATGCCACACAGGCAATTCACTCCATGCGTTTGATATCCATCAATATATAACCCCTGAGCTCGTACGTCTCAGAGAAGGGCGTTAAGTAAGAGAATAAATTCTCCGCCGCCAAACAGATATATATTTAATAGAGATCAATCACACGGACTAAAATCCAATGTCAGACACACAGTCCATTTACAAGTCCATTCTGGGTCTGAACGAAACCGGAGGCACCTAGTACCCCGCATATCCATCGATCTCCAAGTACGTCTGGACGATCACTAACTGTTTCCATCTTCTTGGGTGTACAGCCCAATCAAGATCATCAGTTATCACCCAAACAACGTGAAGACTTCCGGTCTTCGACCATCGTCTTCATCTTCGACTTATCGTCGTATCAGTTATTCAGAATGGGATAAACCCGGTCTCTCCGAATAACTCGCGTATATTTTAAATAAGTGTTACACAAACACAACATACGCCTCATTCCAATTCATTAGTCACTAACCGTAAATTAATCAAGAGAATAATTCCCCAAATATTAACCCCGAAGGCCGAAACCAACATCAGATCAATATCCAGAAAACCATTCTGCTTGGCTAACCGACAGTTAGTTTCTAATTTTCACATTTATAGGGAAAGGTTCCCATAAATTTTATCAAAGATAAATTCTTGAATTTATTCTTTAATCTATTTTCGAATATCAATTCGAACTAGTCGGGATTAGCGAACCTTACCGAAGTAATCATTTATTTTAATTTCCCCATCCCAACCTATTTATCCCATGAAGTAAAACTGGTAATACTTCATATCTAACACCACAGTGTTATCGGTAAATTCAATTACCATTTCACGTTCAAATCTAATTAAAGATTTAACTATCGCCTGGAGCAAAACTGGTGATACTCCATTTCGATTATTTCAATCTAATTAAAGATTCATTAAAACTCCACTTAGTTTTAATCGTTAACTGGGTTAAAGAATCAGTGTCATTTAAAACACGGTTCACGATAAACCCAAAATCACATTCATTAATTATCAGGTTAAAGAACGAGTGTTATTTAAAACACTGTTCACGATAAACCCAAAAATCAATATCAATTCAATTCCAATTAAATATTATTTAATTGGTACCCTTCATTAAATCTAAATAAAAGATCTAATCATTTCTCAACTGGGTTCAAGAACAGTGTTAGTGAAGACACCATTCACGAGAAACCCAAATAACATTCAATATTCAATACAAGGCTCTGAATAGAAAATATATCGTCTTATATTCAATATCAAATTCTACGACTAACAAATGTCGTATTGGAAATAACGATATAAATATATATCTTTCAAATTTCCATAACAACATCTGTATAATCACGAATTCCAACATCGAAATATTCCGAAGACAATTTCGATTCAAATCCATTCCAATGCAATCATTGGGAATTTTGGTTATTTTTAAACCCTTTTCGAATTCAATTTATTTATTTAAAAATAAATAGAATTATAATTCTAGTTCAAAACTAGTTCATTTCGATAAAAATCTATTCTTATCTTTTCAGATATGGAGTTTTTCATCCCAATTCTTCCCAAATCATTTCTTATGATTTTACACAAATTATTACTATTTTTAATAATTTTATCAAGGCCCGTACAGTCGATTTCCAACAATGGCCATCGAACTGCACTTACAGCGACCTTTTTCGAATTTGATTTGGACGTATCTCCAAATCCAACCGTTAGATTTCAAATTTATAACATTCGTTAGAAAGCTCTTTTCGATACGAACCCAACGGTTCCGGTTTTAGGAGAATCCGACGGTCGGATCTCCCGTAATGTCCGTTTGAAATAAATAGTCGAAATTCACGAACTGCCGCGGCGCGGCGCGTTCTATTCAGGCCATTATATTATATATATAATATATATAATATATATTTCGTCGATTTCTATTTAAAACGAATTATATAAATAGTTTTTAAAATTCGTTTCAAAAGCAATTTCAACTTTCTTTCAATTCAAAGCAAAATTGAATTCTTCTTTATAAATTCGTTTTAAAATTCATTTCTATTCAATTCAAATTTCAATTCAATTTGAATTCATTTCAATTCGCTTTCAATTCAATTGGAATTCGTTTTCAATTCAATTCATTTCGAAATCGTTTTATATTCAATTCATTTCGAAATCGTTTTCAATTCAATTCATTTCGAAATCGATATCGTTTACGTCAAAATGGCGTCAATCTACTCAACACGGCTTCATAAATTTCTATTTTCAAATATTCTATTTCAAATATTTCTTTTTCAAAATAGTTGTTATTATCAAAATATTTCGTTCAACACATGACCAATCTCAATGAATGAGTACTGTCAACACATGAACTCTTATTTTATAATATTGATAAAGATGTAAATTTTATTACTAAAATATTTCGTTCAACACATGACCAATCTCAATGAATGAGTACTGTCAACACATGAACTTTTATTTTATAATATTCTTTATTTTTCAAATTGGAATGAGGCCCAATCAATTACCATATAAAGTTAATTATATGGATTTTCATGCATTACACACATATAATAGCATTGAAAAATAATCAACCATCAACCAAAGTGCACTACACTGTATAAGCATCAAATATAGATATCTAACGCTTATAACAGCCTGTCAATCAATCGATCGACATATTTAATCAATCAGGATGAGTGAACTTCAAATTTCATCCCAACACATGTGTGGGGTTTCAAACAATCAAACGCATATTTTATTTGTGCAGTTGGGCGATGTGTAAAATTTTATCGACCCAATCAATGTCCTTCCAATAGGTGTACATAAACAAGCCATCTGGTTTGTAAATGAATATTTATTTATTCACATTCACGTTAAAAATTATATTTTAACGATAAAACATTTTATTCCAACATATGAATTTCTATTCAGTTCATTCTCTAAATAAAATGATATTTTTATTTTTCTAACTTATTTTAGAAAATTTCGGCGGCATAACGGCACGATACTAGAAACGGGACAAGGCCTAGCCTTATCCCCGGTCTAGTGAAGGCCCACGCCATTCACACATCAATCAAATCAATTTTTTTCACCAAACAATTCAGTTCAAACCAAATAATCTAACCAACTACACGACCAAACAAACAAGTCCATGGTATGTGGATGGGTGTCGGGTGCTTCTAATAAGCACCGTCTGCATCCTAGTATATATATAACTAGAAAAAAATAGAATTTGAGTGAGAAGTTCTCACATATAGCTATCCTAGCTCCACGGCTCTTCCTTTGCAGAAGTCTTCGTCGTTTCGCCTCCTTTCACTTTCTTTGCCCGTATCCTCTACATATGTAAAAATCACATTTTTACTTCGTTATTCAATATATGAAAATCGAATTTTTACTTCGCTATTCAATATATAAAAATCGAATTTTTACTTCGCTATTCAATATATAAAAATCGAATTTTTATTTCGAAGTTCAATATATAAAAATCATATCTTTATTTCACTATTCAATATATAAAAATCGAATTTTTACTTCGCTATTCAATATATAAAAATCGAATTTTCACTTCGCTATTTAATATATAAAAATCGAATTTTTACTTCGCTATTCAATATATAAAAATCATATTTTTACTTCGCTATTTAATATATAAAAATCGAATTTTTAATTTTTTATTTCGCTATTCAATGTATAAAAATCGAATTTTTACTTCGCTATTCAATATATAAAAATTGAATTTTTACTTCGCTATTTAATATATAAAAATCGAATTTTTACTTTGCTATTCAATATATAAAAATCATATTTTTACTTCGCTATTTAATATATAAAAATCGAATTTTTACTTCGCTATTCAATATATAAAAATCGAATTTTTATTTCGAAGTTCAATATATAAAAATCGAATTTTTATTTCGAAGTTCAATATATAAAAATCAAATTTTTATTTCGCTATTCAATATATAAAAATCATATTTTTATTTCGAAAGGATTTCGCCTTTTCCCATTTCAAAAATCTAATTTTTCCTATTTTAAAAATATGATCTTTTCCATTTCAAAATTTCAATCTTTTCCATTTTAAAAGTTCCTAAATCCTTTATCTAAATCTAAAACTGATCTAAGTTACAAGAATAAAAATAACATCAGATTAGAAAATAAAGTCAGAAGACTCACGGTTTAAATCGAAGAGGAGGAATGGGGGCCGGAGGTTGGTGGCGCAGCGTTCGAGGGGGGGGTCTTCAGTGTCGCGGCAAGAAGGGGGGAGGGTTTCTGATGGTGGCGCAGCGTTCGAGGGGGGGAGGTATCGTGGCGCGGTGGCGCGCCGCCTGGGGAGGGTGCTGCGCATCGCGGTCGAGGTGGAAGAGAGAGGGGGGGGGGGGTCTTCGACGAGGCTCGGTGGTCTTTGGGGAGGGCGGCGGCTCCTCCCTGACTTCGTCGCCTCCTTCTCCTTTTTTTTTTCTTTTTTATTATTTTGATTTCTGATTTTAAAGAAGCGGGGGGGGGGGGGGGGGGGCAGAGTTAAAAGGGGAGAAGATTTTTTTTTATTATTATTATTATTTAATTATTTTATTCTGCAAAAAGTTGACTTTAACCTACGACCTCTAAACGAGGCCCACCGCCTGTCGTCCGCAGCGTTTTACCCCCATTCCGAACACAATGGGATATGTATCGCAAGTTGATTCGAACGTTTTGATCAGTTTTCGTTAAATTTACATTTAAATCACTACATTGAATTTTAAACGTACATTTCAAATTACCGGGGTCACATACTAACTAGAAAAATTCCAGAAAAATATTTTCTAGCTTCGTATTGACGATACGGTCCTAACAAAACTAGTTTCGTCGAATTCCGAGACCGTTGGAAAAATGGCCATTTTCCAGTCGATTAAAATCAACTGAAACTGGTCAAACGCGTTTTCCTTTGCCACGCTCACATATTGATTCGAAAAATTATGAAATTTGAAACCTAGCAATAACTTCACATCCCGGACCCAACCAAACTGGTTTCGTCGAAATCCGAGGTCGTTTGCAAAATGTCCATTTTTAAGGGCCTGAATTCCATAGCGACTATTCAGAATTTTCAACTGGACATATCTTTTGATTCCCGCTATGAAATCTTGATTTTTCGGATTCGATAGAAAGATACTATCAATTAGATCCTAATGTTTTTGGTTTCACTAAAATCCGGATTGTTTTGCACCCGGTACATTCAATTGAAATTTGAAATCGAATTATCGAACTACCGCGCCATTTCCAATTCTATTTATAATTATATATAAATATTTATATTCTAACGACGGCGTATATAATATATACGTCGAATTATATTCAAAATAAATTTCTCGTCGATATTATTTAAAACAATCTATTTTAAATATTCAAAATTCGCCAAAATTGCCAAAATAAAAATTTTAAACTGGCCCAGAATTTGCGGGTTATTACAATCTCCCCCACTTAAAACTTTTCGTCCCCGAAAAGGAACAAAGTCGAAAGTGGTTTGATAATTCAGCTCTACGTTCGATCTGGCTTCCATTCTCCAACTTTTCAGTTTCTGAGAATTTTCAAAATCTCAAAAATTTGGCTAACACCCTAAATTTTTGAAAAATTTCGCCATAACCTCCCTTGCACCGGGAGCATCGGGGAATTTCAAATAGCTTCCCCGGTCCTTCAGATCTCAAAAATAAAAAGAAAAAGCCAAGCGGCTAGCCAATAGGCTCATAAAATCATCATCACCCAAACAAAACAGTAAATTATGTAGTAAACATGTACCTATTTGTCGGGCAAACAAATTTTTTTCTCTGCTCTAGCCTCCTTGCTATGACCTGTTCAATGATATATATGTATATGCAAGCAAATGCGACCAAATTTCAATACAATTCAATATTTGATCAAATTAGGCATAATGGTTCAAAATTATCAAACAAATAAACAAACAACACAATCATCAATCAATTAGTGATTATCATTTGAAATTCATAACTTTGATATATAGTCAAAAATCACATTTTCGATGCCAAATCACAACAATAAGCCCTATCTAATTTAGGTTCTCACACCAGTCAATAGGAAATATATAGATATCACACCTTCGTTACTCGAACATGAATACTAATGACGACTAGTCAGTCATCAGAATCATCTTCGGGCCACTAGAGTATGATTCTATATCTACCCAGTATATTAAAACTTTAAATATACGTTTGCAAGACGTATATGCAAAATCTTTATATACTGGACTGTCCAAATCAATATAAATAAATAATCAAATGCGAATAATTGATTTTAAATTTTCAAAACAAAATTGGCTTTCATTTTAAAAATATACTCTTCACACTCGTTCTAGGATACTACTGATCCCATCTCTAACGAGTCATTCTCATTGGATATTACTAACCCAATATCTGATGAATTCTTTCGTATAGTTCTAATGTGTCTTGTTCTCTGAGCTTTGTAAACCCAAGCTCTGATACCAACTGCGACGGCAAGGAATTTCGCTCGGTCCGAACCAGTCGCTAAACCGATCCAGGCCGTTCGAAACGCCCTATCGTTTGAGAACAGGAAACAACAGAACGCATACAGAAGAACATTTCACTGTATATTACAACAATGCATCAGATTACAAGAATATACAGAGTATAAAAGAATATTACACAGAAATATCAGAGATTTAAATTACATTTAAATACATAGCAGCGGAAAATAATACAATACACAACTAGAAGGAGATATACGGATACAAAGCTTTCCGGATATCGTTCCAGCTGTAAACCAGGATCCTGTGAATATAAATCTGCAAAACCAAAACTACTAGCTGCCCGTGTCAAAATAAGGGCACCCAGAGTTTAGGTTAAAACAATAAACTCCAGGTCAGTCATGTGACTGGTGTGAGAACTAAAACAGTTAATCTTTATTTTAAAATTAGGTAAATCAAGGGACCACGCCGTATAACACGGAACGGGTTTCCTCCCAAGAATACCAGTGCATAAAACAAACAACGCAATGCTAAATAAAGAAAAATGAAGCTGTTATAAGACCCAGGTCCCATCACACAATGCAACGCAGCCGAGGATAGGGTTTTCCCTTATAACAGCCAAAGAATGCTTGATACGTTTAAAACAAATCATTTGATACTATTATAAGTGCATAGTGTATAAAACAACTTCAAATCATAAGTATCAATCATAGGCGGCATGGGTACCATATATCATGTCGCCATACTAGTTTTACAATTAAAACCGCAAATGTCACGTATTTGGAAATTGGATTTCCGTCTATGAACCGAGGCAAAAGATAGTCCTCAACCGATTCGAGACGCTCTAGCCCGCCCCTCAGGACCCAGACTCAGGTGGGCCCTTGGAGCGACAGGGCCGGTCCACCGATGTGGATTAAAATGCCTGAACATGCGTTTCCCCACCCTATGGGGTGTAAATGAGCCAACTAAATGACTCCATCGGTTCGAGAACGACCGATCAATCCGAGGCGCCTCGCAACAGCAACAACCACATAAGTCAAACTCGTCAGGGCGTGTAAAACCACTGACGCCACTTTTTAGCTAGAAAGAAACGCAAGTCCTCCCTGAGGTCCGTCTCCCGTTTTTGGTTCATACCGGGTGTGAAACTCGCGAAGCAAACGTTACACAAAGCTACGCCACAAAGGCCTTGCTTTGATCATCACCACAAGACTTTGCTTTTCAACAGAAGCCTCGATCAATTGCCACTTAGGCATGCCACACAGGCAATTCACTCCATGCGTTTGATATCCATCAATATATAACCCCTGAGCTCGTACGTCTCAGAGAAGGGCGTTAAGCAAGAGAATAAATTCTCCGCCGCCAAACAGATATATATTTAATAGAGATCAATCACACGGACTAAAATCCAATGTCAGACACACAGTCCATTTACAAGTCCGTTCTGGGTCTGAACGAAACCGGAGGCACCTAGTACCCTGCATATCCATCGATCTCCAAGTACGTCTGGACGATCACTAACTGTTTCCATCTTCTTGGGTGTACAGCCCAATCAAGATCATCAGTTATCACCCAAACGACGTGAAAACTTCCGGTCTTCGACCATCGTCTTCATCTTCGACTTATCGTCGTATCAGTTATTCAGAATGGGATAAACCCGGTCTCTCCGAATAACTCGCGTATATTTTAAATAAGTGTTACACAAACACAACATACGCCTCATTCCAATTCATTAGTCACTAACCGTAAATTAATCAAGAGAATAATTCCCCAAATATTAACCCCGAAGGCCGAAACCAACATCAGATCAATATCCAGAAAACCATTCTGCTTGGCTAACCGACAGTTAGTTTCTAATTTTCACGTTTATAGGGAAAGGTTCACATAAATTTTATCAAAGATAAATTCTTGAATTTATTCTTTAATCTATTTTCGAATATCAATTCGAACTAGTCGGGATTAGCGAACCTTACCGAAGTAATCATTTATTTTAATTTCCCCATCCCAACCTATTTATCCCATGAAGTAAAACTGGTAATACTTCATATCTAACACCACAGTGTTATCGGTAAATTCAATTACCATTTCACGTTCAAATCTAATTAAAGATTTAACTATCGCCTGGAGCAAAACTGGTGATACTCCATTTCGATTATTTCAATCTAATTAAAGATTCATTAAAACTCCACTTAGTTTTAATCGTTAACTGGGTTAAAGAATCAGTGTCATTTAAAACACGGTTCACGATAAACCCAAAATCGCATTCATTAATTATCGGGTTAAAGAACGAGTGTTATTTAAAACACTGTTCACGATAAACCCAAAAATCAATATCAATTCAATTCCAATTAAATATTATTTAATTGGTACCCTTCATTAAATCTAAATAAAAGATCTAATCATTTCTCAACTGGGTTCAAGAACAGTGTTAGTGAAGACACCATTCACGACAAACCCAAATCACATTCGATATTCAATACAAGGCTCTGAATAGAAAATATATCGGCTTATATTCAATATCAAATTCTACGACTAACAAATGTCGTATTGGAAATAACGATATAAATATATATCTTTCAAATTTCCATAACAACATCTGTATAATCACGAATTCCAACATCGAAATATTCCGAAGACAATTTCGATTCAAATCCATTCCAATGCAATCATTGGAAATTTTGGTTATTTTTAAACCCTTTTCGAATTCAATTTATTTATTTAAAAATAAATAGAATTATAATTCTAGTTCAAAACTAGTTCATTTCGATAAAAATCTATTCTTATCTTTTCAGAAATGGAGTTTTTCATCCTAATTCTTCCCAAATCATTTCTTATGATTTTACACAAATTATTACTATTTTTAATAATTTTATCAAGGCCCGTACAGTCGATTTCCATCAATGGCCATCGAACTGCACTTACAGCGACCTTTTTCGAATTTGATTTGGACGTATCTCCAAATCCAACCGTTAGATTTCAAATTTCTAACATTCGTTAGAAAGCTCTTTTCGATACGAACCCAACGGTTCCGGTTTTAGGAGAATCCGACGGTCGGATCTCCCGTAATGTCCGTTTGAAATAAATAGTCGAAATTCACGAACTGCTGCGGCGCGGCGCGTTCTATTCAGGCCATTATATTATATATATAATATATATAATATATATTTCGTCGATTTCTATTTAAAACGAATTATATAAATAGTTTTTAAAATTCGTTTCAAAAGCAATTTCAACTTTCTTTCAATTCAAAGCAAAATTGAATTCTTCTTTATAAATTCTTTTTAAAATTCATTTCTATTCAATTCAAATTTCAACTCAATTTGAATTCATTTCAATTCGCTTTCAATTCAATTGGAATTCGTTTTCAATTCAATTCATTTCGAAATCGTTTTATATTCAATTCATTTCGAAATCGTTTTCAATTCAATTCATTTCGAAATCGATATCGTTTACGTCAAAATGGCGTCAATCTACTCAACACGGCTTCATAAATTTCTATTTTCAAATATTCTATTTCAAATATTTCTTTTTCAAAATAGTTGTTATTATCAAAATATTTCGTTCAACACATGACCAATCTCAATGAATGAGTACTGTCAACACATGAACTCTTATTTTATAATATTGATAAAGATGTAAATTTTATTACTAAAATATTTCGTTCAACACATGACCAATCTCAATGAATGAGTACTGTCAACACATGAACTTTTATTTTATAATATTCTTTATTTTTCAAATTGGAATGAGGCCCAATCAATTACCATATAAAGTTAATTATATGGATTTTCATGCATTACACACATATAATAGCATTGAAAAATAATCAACCATCAACCAAAGTGCACTACACTGTATAAGCATCAAATATAGATATCTAACGCTTATAACAGCCTGTCAATCAATCGATCGACATATTTAATCAATCAGGATGAGTGAACTTCAAATTTCATCCCAACACCCGTGTGGGGTTTCAAACAATCAAACGCATATTTTATTTGTGCAGTTGGGCGATGTGTAAAATTTTATCGACCCAATCAATGTCCTTCCAATAGGTGTACATAAACAAACCATCTGGTTTGTAAATGAATATTTATTTATTCACATTCACGTTAAAAATTATATTTTAACGATAAAACATTTTATTCCAACATATGAATTTCTATTCAGTTCATTCTCTAAATAAAATGATATTTTTATTTTTCTAACTTATTTTAGAAAATTTCGGCGGCATAACGGCACGATACTAGAAACGGGACAAGGCCTAGCCTTATCCCCGGTCTAGTGAAGGCCCACGCCATTCACACATCAATCAAATCAATTTTTTTTCACCAAACAATTCAGTTCAAACCAAATAATCTAACCAACTACACGACCAAACAAACAAGTCCATGGTATGTGGACGGGTGTCGGGTGCTTCTAATAAGCACCGTCTGCATCCTAGTATATATATAACTAGAAAAAAATAGAATTTGAGTGAGAAGTTCTCACATATAGCTATCCTAGCTCCACGGCTCTTCCTTTGCAGAAGTCTTCGTCGTTTCGCCTCCTTTCACTTTCTTTGCCCGTATCCTCTACATATGTAAAAATCACATTTTTACTTCGCTATTCAATATATGAAAATCGAATTTTTACTTCGCTATTCAATATATAAAAATCAAATTTTTACTTCGCTATTCAATATATAAAAATCGAATTTTTACTTCGCTATTCAATATATAAAAATCGAATTTTTACTTCGCTATTCAATACATAAAAATCATATTTTTACTTCGCTATTCAATATATAAAAATCGAATTTTTACTTCGCTATTCAATATACAAAAATCGAATTTTTATTTCGAAGTTCAATATATAAAAATCAAATTTTTATTTCGAAGTTCAATATATAAAAATCGAATTTTTTATTTCGCTATTCAATATATAAAAATCGAATTTTTACTTCGCTATTCAATATATAAAAATCATATTTTTATTTCGAAAGGATTTCGCCTTTTCCCATTTCAAAAATCTAATTTTTCCTATTTTAAAAATATGATCTTTTCCATTTCAAAAATTCAATCTTTTCCATTTTAAAAGTTCCTAAATCCTTTATCTAAATCTAAAATTGATCTAAGTTACAAGAATAAAAATAACATCAGATTAGAAAATAAAGTCAGAAGACTCACGGTTTAAATCGAAGAGGAGGAATGGGGGTCGGAGGTTGGTGGCGCAGCGTTCGAGGGGGGGGTCTTCAGTGTCGCGGCAAGAAGGGGGGAGGGTTTCTGATGGTGGCGCAGCATTCGAGGGGGGGAGGTATCGTGGCGCGGTGGCGCGCCGCCTGGGGAGGGTGCTGCGCATCGCGGTCGAGGTGGAAGAGAGAGGGGGGGGGTCTTCGACGAGGTTCGGTGGTCTTTGGGGAGGGCGGCGGCTCCTTCCTGACTTCGTCGCCTGCTTCTCCTTTTTTTTTTCTTTTTTATTATTTTGATTTCTGATTTTAAAGAAGCGGGGGGGGGGGGGGGGGGCAGAGTTAAAAGGGGAGAAGATTCTTTTTTTATTATTATTATTATTTAATTATTTTATTCTACAAAAAGTTGACTTTAACCTACGACCTCTAAACGAGGCCCACCGCCTGTCGTCTGCAGCGTTTTACCCCCATTCCGAACACAATGGGATATGTATCGCAAGTTGATTCGAACGTTTTGATCAGTTTTCGTTAAATTTACATTTAAATCACTATATTGAATTTTAAACGTACATTTCAAATTACCGGGGTCACATACTAACTAGAAAAATTCCAGAAAAATATTTTCTAGCTTCGTATTGACGATACGGTCCTAACAAAACTAGTTTCGTCGAATTCCGAGACCGTTGGAAAAATGGCCATTTTCCAGTCGATTTAAATCAACTGAAACTGGTCAAACGCGTTTTCCTTTGCCACGCTCACATATTGATTCGAAAAATTATGAAATTTGAAACCTAGCAATAACTTCACATCCCGGACCCAACCAAACTGGTTTCGTCGAAATCCGAGGTCGTTTGCAAAATGTCCATTTTTAAGGGCCTGAATTCCATAGCGACTATTCAGAATTTTCAACTGGACATATCTTTTGATTCCCGCTATGAAATCCTGATTTTTCGGATTCGATAGAAAGATACTATCAATTAGATCCTAATGTTTTTGGTTTCACTAAAATCCGGATTGTTTTGCACCCGGTACATTCAATTGAAGTTTGAAATCGAATTACCGAACTACCGCGCCATTTCCAATTCTATTTATAATTATATATAAATATTTATATTCTAACGACGGCGTATATAATATATACGTCGAATTATATTCAAAATAAATTTCTCGTCGATATTATTTAAAACAATCTATTTTAAATATTCAAAATTCGCCAAAATTGCCAAAATAAAAATTTTAAACTGGCCCAGAATTTGCGGGTTATTACAGGCCAACTCTAGGTCATGTGTAGGGTAATTTTTCTCCTGCGCTCTCAACTGCCTTCCACCATAGGCTATTACCCTTCCCTCTTGCATTAAGACCGCGCCTAGACCTGTCCCACAAGCATTGGTATAAATAGTAAATGGCTTACTCCCGTCTGGTAGCACTAAGACTGGAGCTGAGGTCAAAGCTCTCTTTAAATTGTTGGAACGCATCATCACAATCTAATTCCCATGCGAAGACTAGGTTCTTCTTCTTCGAACGCGTTAATGGAGCTGATATCTTTGCGAAGTCTTTGATAAACTTCCTATAGTAGCCAGCCAACCACAAGAAACTCCTTACTTCGGTAGCATTTTTAGGGACCTTCCAATCTCGGATGGCCACCACCTTCGCGGGATCCATGGCTATCCCTTCTTTGGAAACCACGTGCCCTAAGAATCGTACTTCCTTCTTCCAGAAGTGACACTTAGAAAATTTAGCTTTAAGTTTATGCGCTCATAGAGTCTCCAACACTTCCCTAAGATGTAGGGCATGCTCTTCTTCATTCTTAGAAAAGATCAAGACGTCGTCTTCAAAGAACCACGAATTTATTAAGGTACTCCCTAAACACCCTACTCATCAAATCAACAAAGTATGCGGGGGCGTTTGTCAAACCGAAGGGCATCACTAGCCGTTCATAGAAACCGTCCGGAGTCCTAAAGGTAGTCTTGTCTATGCTATCCTCAGCCACTCTCAACTGATGGAAACCAATGGCTAAGTCCAATTGCAAAATCACTGAGGCGCCAACTAATTGATCGACGAGATCGTCAATCCTCGGTAGTGGGTGTCTGTTCTTCTTAGTAAGCTTATTAAGTTCTCTATAGTACACACACAGTCTAAGAGACCCATCCGCCTTTGTGGAAAATACTACTGGAGCACCCCACTCCGATATACTTAATCATATGAACCCCTTATCAAGCAACTCCTTCACTTGCTTATTGAGTTCCCTCCTTTCACGTGGAGCCATGTGGCGTACTGGCAAAGATACTGGTTTTGCATTATCCACAAGATATATTCGAAAATCTATCTCTCGCTTCGGAGGCAAGCCCTTCACCTCCTTAAACACATCCGAGTATTCTCGGACCACTCTAACAGATCATAGATTTTCCATCGACGCGTCAAGCGATTCTAGATAACTTGGCATAACAGAATTTATGGGATTACAAAAGATTTCGAGAGTGTTGCCAAGGCAAGTCACGAGCCTAACTGCTCTCCTTTCACAATCAAAAACGGCCCGATTTCTGGATAAATAATCCATTCCTAAAATTAGCCCATAGCCCGTGAAGCCCAACACATAAGCATCACATCTAAATTCAACGCTAAGTATAGAAATTTTCAAATCCAAACACATTATGGACAAATAAGCTGAGCCCCCAATTGGATTTGAAACAACTAAGGGATCCTCTACTAAACTGGTGTTTAAGTGCAGTGACTCAACTAATGATGTAGAGATAAACAAATGCGATGCGCCCGAATCGAATAAGGTACGGACAGGATGATCAAACAGAAAAACTAAGCTTTCAACAGAAATGGTTCTACCTCGTTCTTGCAGCGGTGGGACCGCGAGAGCCTGAACTTGTCCCCCTGCTTGCCCTGGTGCCATAAGAGCCTGCACCTATCCTCCCAAGGTAGACCCTGCCCTCTACCCCTTCTTTGGGAAGTCCTTCACTAGATGTCCCACTTCACCATAGTGAAAACAACCAGTCTTCTTTTTCTTTCTGCAATCCTTACTGAGATGGCCTGGTGTCCACAGTTAAAGCATTTTTTCTTTCCTTTGCCATTATTGTCTTTACCACCCTTCTTGTTTTGCTGTTGAGGTTTCTTCTGATCCCCTTTCTTCTCGGGTGCCTTATTAGCATTAGCGCCTTTCTCCTCGTGCATGAGTGCCATGTCTACTAACTTCTCAAAGGTGGCCCCCATAGGGATGTGGGTCATAGCCAACCCTTGCAATGGCTCATTCAGACCATTAACGAACCTTAGAGCCTTCTTCTCCGGCGTGTTCACTAAGTCCAAGACAAACCTTGCTAACTGATTAAATTTGTTGACATATTCTTTCACTGATGAGCTTCCTTGCTTTAATGTCAAGAACCTTTCCATATTTAGATTCTCTTCTGCCCTTGAGAGAAACTTTGCTTCAAACCTATGCCTGAAATCCGCCCAAAAATCAACAGGACGCTCCCCATTAGTGACCTCCCACCAAAACGAGGCTTCTCCCTTCATTAACCAAGCTGCTAATTTGACTTTCCTCGCTTCTTCTACTTCAAAGATTTCTAGCAATTCTTCCACCTCCTTAAGCCAATCTCTAGCTTCCACAAACGTTTCTGACCCTTGAAAAGGTTTTCCACCGATAGCCTTAAATTCCTTGCACGTCTTTACAAAAGTATCAACGCGAGGAGGAGGAGGAGGAGCGGGTGCAACTGGTGGTGGAGGAACATTGGCTGGACCTGCAGCGGCCCTAGCCTCTAATAACCTCCTATACCATCCTGGTATTGTTAGACCATCCGGAAGGTTAAGATCTTCAGCCATGCTAAAACGAAAAAGGAAAGATTCAAAATGGAGAATTCGAAAGATAATGATATATGGCTATTGGGGATTATGTTTTTCATAAAAACTTTCCTCTTAAAATAACTCATTATGACATGTTTTTTAAAACACTTCTTCCAAAAATTCTTTAGAAAAATAGTTTTTCTAAACATTTTATCTGTTCTAGAAACCTTAAGCTCTCATACCACGTGTCACACCCCACATCCATTAATGTCACTCACAAAGGGAATGCATTAACTTCCATGGAGGTTTTAAGTGAATATGGAAGAGAAAAATTACAACAAGACAGATAATAAGTAGTACTTGTAAATCTAAAATTTATTTTATTGTAGCGGAAATTAAACATGTTTGTTACATCATAAAACCATAAATCAGAGTCAAGTACAATATCTTGATAAAACAAAATACATAACCCCATTACATAAATAGCCATTAAAGAAGATAACAAGCTGGACTTTACTTCAGCGGTCCAAGCATTCCAAAAGAGAGATAAAGCAATCCAATCAAACTCCGCTATAGCTGGGCCAAACCTGAGGACCTGGAGGGGGAAAAGGGTAGAAATGGAGGGGGTCAGACATAAAGTCTGGCGAGTATGATAATTCTAACAATACTATTATCAAAATAACTAGAATAAGGCATAAGCTGGAAAACAAGGAAATGTCTATGAACTATTGGGTATGGAAGAGCAGATAAAGATAACGTTAAAGGCACACCTAATTACTAACGAATAATTACTACACTGCACCACTCCAATCACCCTAAAGGTTGATCCCACTTGCTTCACTTAGAAATTATATAAATAGCTTTGTGTACCCCTAGATGACTACATAGGTGCCGCCTGCCCCTATCTCCGCTAGGTGTACCCAACTACCCACTTTGGATCGGCTCCCTACTCGTAAATACCCGTGCTGGCCCCACAGTGGGGTGTATCACTCCCCTAAAGTGGCAACCCGATACAACTTAAGAATGCACAGCTTATGCCTACACGATGCAACAACATCTTACCTACAAGCCCGGGTCCACACACGCATATGAAACCCATTGGACTTGCGTTGCCACCGCTACACCGTTTGGCCTCTTATAGTCAAACCCGGTATGCGTGTCCCGTCCTCGACTTGGGTCGAGCCCACAAAGATATGTTTGGGTTACTGGTTGAAATGGGCGCCCGTAAGCTATCCACCTAAGCTTGTCCCTACTAGTACATCCCACTTAACCCTCCTAGTCATGTTCATTTACATGTGTGTTTGGTTAAGTCTTACTAATCGTATTTCAAACGCCACTAAAGGCACTCACTAGATTCCTCATGCCACCCAAGCCACCTACTTAACCCCCATGTGCCACCTTACATTTTTATCTGGTTAAGTATTTCTTAATTCATTTAGGCCATAACCTCATAAAGACCTCTCACATTAGACTGGCATTTATGGCAGCTGGATTTGCCGGGCGGGTCTGGGCAGTCTTACACCATAAAAGAGTCTAACCTCGTGTCTTTACAACTGTTATGCTTTAGTTTAGGCCTAGGACCTCTCACATTGGGCTGACATTTGTGACTACTGGATTTGCCGGTCGGGTCCGGGCAGGTTTACGTCACAAACGAGTCCAACCTCATGTCCTAAGCATTGATTATCACTTATAATCTTTTACCTTAGTTTTAAATATATCCCTATTCAAATCATTAATTAATTCCAATTTTAATGATGTCCATAATTGACACAATAATGGTCATCCACTTACGGTATGCAAAACCATATCAATTGCACCCCAATTTCATAATATTAAATCCTTAATATTAACCCTACCCCACGTTATACGTTCGTTTATTCAACGCATAATATACGTTAGACTCGAATAGTCTAACTCATAGCACAAAGATAAATTATCACAACATATAGACAAATAAAATAGACCTAATCATAATAGGGGTGAAACTTGCATAAAACTACCCATGTCATGGATCAAAAGGTGTCAACTTGTTTGGTTAAATGTTACAACTTACATAATATGATCATAATCCAAATTCATGTATGGACTTGCATATGTGGTTTAGGCAACATAATGATGGTGTGTACTAGCATCTAATACATAGAATTCACATATGTCATAGAATAATTCTAGATGTCATAATTCTAGATCTAAATAGATGTCATGGCATATGTTCATAATCTTTACTAACCAATCTAAACTTGCATACCTGATGTCATATAGGTTAACATAGCCCAAACATTATGATTTTATTAACATGAACTAATTAGCATAGATAATAACATCCTGACTTTATAACATGTATGATTTATCACAACTTAGCATAGAAAATTACAACCATTATCATCATAGCATGATTTACAACATATAGGATATCATCATCACATAACATAGGATTTACAGCATACATGATAGAATTAGGTTTACAACACCATATATGACAATTCACATCATTTTCTTATGATCCATATCACAATTTAATCTAATTAGTTTGCAATAATCTTGTTAAAATCATCATACTCACAATTAGAGAAGAAAGAGAGTCTTGATTTGCTTTAGAGTTGAGTAGAATTAGGGTTTTGATTAGCTTTCTTCCATCTTAGTTGGCGACAGCTACACTGAGTTCCATGGCGATGGCATGACGGCGGCTATTCTATTTTTCATGTGAATTAGAGTGAGAGACTACCTAGGTATATATAGAGTTTAGAGTTTATTTAGGCCGTCGGATCAACTCAGAACTAACCTGAACCGTTTAATTTGCCAACTCAGCCCTAAAGACACATCAGCAGCTCAAGATTGGGCTCAGTCAAACCCTAGCCGCCTGGACCAGGTCGACTGCCCAGTCGACCTGGGGGGAGTGTCGACTGCCGAGTCGACTCCCCAGTCGACCTCGGGTGCTGGGCGGGAAATTTCCCGCTTAGCCTGTTTGACTTCGAATTTTGAATTTTAAATATTCTGAAATCTGTTTTGAATTTTCTGAAACTTCCGATGGCTATATCTCCTTCATACGAAGTCCAAATCACGCAAACTCGGACTCTATTTCAACCAGACTTCCGAGAGGAATACAATGGCGCAAGCCGTTTCCCACAATTCTAACGTCTGAGATTGGTTATTCTTTAATTTGTGAACATTGTTATTAATAGAAATATGGGGTGTTGCAGCAAATATCACTATCATAATTACTTTATTGTAATTATTAAAAAGAAACAGAATTCTCACCTCGTTTTAGATTCAGATCTAAAATTCAAAAGGTACAGAATCAGTTCTAGGCGGTTCCATAATGTAGATTTTTCTGTCATGAGCGCAATGCATTTCGTTTCGTTGAATTCTGATAAGATTTGAAAGAGATATCATTGTTTATACGTTAATTACAAATTTAAAATAATTAAAATATAATTAATACCACTAATCCCCAATTAGAATTAATCCCTCTCCTATCTTCTTCGTATCAGCCGATAAAAGAAAACCCATTGCTCCATGAAGAACACCGCCTGCGCACCACCTATTCCGCCACTGTTCCTCGATCTGAGATGCTCACGAAATTTCATGGCCCAAATCCTTAGGTTTGGGAGATATATATTATTTAATTTTGAGGGGCTTTCCTGTAGATTTTCGAGAGAGAGAGGGAGAGAGAGACAGAGGGCTGTTGTTAATTCTTTTGAGGAAGAAGAGAAAATGAGGATTTGTGAAGAGGAAAAGATATAATATATGGAGGGTTTTAATTCCTTCCCTTTTTTTTGATTTTTTTCATGACATGTCCATTTTATTTATATATAAGAAAAGCTGCTGAAGTATAAATATATCGGAAGAAAAAAAAAACTGACATAATCTATATTAAATTCCCTTGGGACCACACTTATCTTTTTATTCAAACTTCAAAAGTAATTGATTGAGGAAATGAGATAATTGGAATATAGACTAAAAATAATGGCAGGTTATAAATGGTAAGGGAAAACAACAATATAAGATGTTAGGTAAAAATTAGTGGTAGGTGGAAATTTTAAAAGGAATGATACATGAAATGGGAACAAAAGATAGATGTAAAGCAAAGGAGGGACCCACCCTCAATATCTTTAACTACTATGTAACGGCTAAAGAATTCGCTCGACCCAATCGATCGCAAAATCGACTAAGACCGGTCAAAATCCGCATACGTTAACTTTGGAATACAACACATCAGAACAATAACAATAGACTTTTATAAACATTACAATAATGTTACATTAGAATACAGAACATATCAGATTACATTGAATAAAATTACAGTGGAAGATAAATTTCAATAAATTAAGTACAATAAATAGCAGAAGACTTCTATGCTCTGGACACAGCTTTAGGCTTCGATCTAGAATCCTGTTCAAGAGATAAATATCTGCAAAAAGCTACTCGACTGCCCGTACGGAAAAGAGGGCACCCGAGTTTGCAAAGTGAAAAAAACTACGAGTCAGTCATGGGACTGGTGCGATAATTCTTAACTAATATAACTAATAGCAATAAGGCAAATCCAAGGACCACGCCGCTAATGCGGAACGGGTTTTATTCCAACGGATTGTAAGTGCATAAATTAAAGTAAATCGTTAAACAACGCAATGCTTTTTAGAAAAATGAAACCATTATAAGACTCAAGTCCCATCACACAATGCAACGCAAATCGGAGGATAGAGTTTTACCTTATAATGGTCAAAAGATGCTTGATACGATAAAACGTATTTGATATTATTATTAGTGTATATATGTTTCAAAAACATTTCAATCATAATGTATCAATCATAGAAGGTATAGTACCCCATCCTACTATGTCGCCATATTAGTTCTACAATCAAAACCGCATGAGGTCGTATTGGAAATTGGGTTTCCATCATGAGTCAATGCTAGGGAGGAGCTCCTTACCGATTCGAGACACTCTAACTAATGTCTCAGGATTCCCCGCTGTTAATCCTTGGATCCTGCAGGGCCGGTCCGCACATACGATTTTGCGGATTAGTTATTCCTGAACACACGTTTCCCGGTCCTACCTAGCATCTGAGGCGCCTCATTCCATCATCCACATAAGTAAAATGTAGGGCCGTGTAAAACCCAAACACCACTTCTAGCTAGAAAGAAATGTGCTTCTCTCCCTGCGTTCCCTTCTCCCGTTTTATACTCCAACCGGGGTGTGAGGCTCCCGAAGCTACGTTATACACAAAGCTACGCCTAAACAGGCCGTGCTTTGATCATCAACCACAATGCCTGCTTTTCAACAAAAGCCTTGATCATTTGCATCTTAGCATGCCACATTATCAATCCATATAATACCATTTATTCCTACCAATATATAACCTCCAAGCTCGTACGTCTTAGAGAAGGGTGTTAAACACCAAACAGATATATATTAAGTAGAGATCAACGAATACCAAATAAAGGAATACAACGTCAGACATACAACCATTTTCAAGTCCATTCTGGGTCTGAACGAAACCGGAGGCACCTTATACCTCGCATATCCGAACAGCCAACAAGTAGTCTGGCCAGCCACCATTGTAGCCCTTTCAAGGTAGCTACTCCAATAATGGGCGTCAATGGTAACTCATCCATTCGACGTAAAGATCGTCGGTCTTCAATCACCGTCTTCAACTCTTCGACTTAGATCGACGAATAAGCATTTGAAATGAGATTGAACTCAGACTTTTTAAATGATCCGCGTATATATATAATTTAAAATCATTTCTTATCGTTAATATTGATTTATAATGATTAATCTCTATTTTTATTTATATAAAAATATTTGAATTTTATTTAAGAACACTTCATGTCCATAGGCGACCTTGGCGCTGTTTTCACCCAAATTTGATTTATACATTTCTCTAAATCTAACCGTTGGATTTTAACACAATTCATATCATTGGACAGATCTTCCCAAGGCGAACCTAACGGTTTCAGTTTTGGGAAAATCCGACGGTCGAATCTTTTGGTATAATAATTTAAAGACACGATTCCAAAATGCGAACTACCACGCTCGATTCATTAGCTTTTAATTTATATATATATATATATATATATATATATCTATGTATGTATAATTATACATAAATATAATTCCTTCGATGATTTCAATTAATCTATTTATTTCATGCATATTTTGCCCATTCATTTACATATCAAGAATTTATAATTCAACATATGATTCTTTTTATCCTAACAAATATGCGAATAAAAAATGATATTTTTATTTCATAACTTTTCACTAGAATCAACTTCCGTTAAAATGAAATCTTTAAATGTTTATTCCTTTCCAATGAAAATGATACTAAAATCATATCTCATTTTAATATATGAACATGACACCACAAACATTTTTCATTTTTAATATATGAACATGACCCTAAAAATATATTTATTTTTAATGTAATAAGAAAACACTAAAATATGATTATATTTCATATAACAAAATGACATTAAAGATATATTTATTTTTGATATTTTCAACATAACACTAAAATATGATTATGTTTCATATGTATTAATGCTACAGTAAAATATGATTATGTTTCATATGCATTAACACTACAATAAAATATGATTATGTTCCATATGCTTTAACACTACAATAAAATATGATTATGTTCCATATGCACTAACACTACAGTTTCATATGCATTAACACTACAATAAAATATGATTATGTTTCATATGCATTAACCCTACAATAAAATATGATTATGTTTCATATGCATTAACACAACAATAAAATATGATTATGTTTCATATGCATTAGTGCCTCACTAAAACATGATTATGTTTCGTATGCATTAGCACTACAATAAAATATGAATATGTTTCATATGCATTAACACTACAATAAAATATGATTATGTTTAATATGCATTAGTGCCACACTAAATAATGATTATCTTTCATATGCATTAGTGCCACACTAAAACATGATTATGTTTCATATGCATTAACATGAATTTAAAATATGAATAAATTTCATATGCATTAACATGAATCTAAAATATTTAATATTTCATGTTTCTATACTTACGCTAAAAATATATTTATACTCCCTGTTCTCCACTAACGCTAAAAATATATGCATATATATAATAATCTAACTTTTGTTTCAACTAACATGACAAATTTATATTACATGAAATAGTCTAACTTTTATGTTAATCTTTTCTTTACAAACAAAATGAAAATTTTGTGTGTTAATCTATTTATATAAAAATGTAAATTTCTATATTTATTCTTTTTAATGAAAATGTAAATTTTCTCTTTAAATATTTTAACATGGAAATTTAAATTTATCCTTTAAATCTCTTTTGCATGAAAATGTAAATTTATCCTTAAATCTCTTTTACATGAAAATGTAAATTTTCTTACTTTGAGTCTTTATTACATGAAGATGTAAACTTCATAATTTTAGTCTAATTACATTAAAATGTAACTCTCCTTTTATACCAATTGACATTAAAATGTACTTTTAATCAAATAAACATTTCTGAACAAAAAAGGCAATTTTTATTCTAATGTGACATTTTCAACTAAAATATTATTTTTAATTTAATGCAACATTTTCAACTAAAAATGTTATTTCTTACCTATGTAACATTTTAAACTAAAAATGTAATTTCTTTCTAATGTAACATTTTTATGGAAATGTTATCTCTTTTTCTAATCCAACATTTTATATGAAAATGTAATTTCCAATCTAATGTAACATTTTACACAAAAATGTAATTTCTTATTCTAATATAACATTTTACATACAAATGTAATTCCTATTGTCTTTTCTCTTTTCTAATGATTTATATTACAACAAAATATAATATTTACTGTCTTCACTTTTCTAATGTTTTATATTACAATAAAAATGAAAATTTTATTGTTCATCCTTTTTTTTCACTTTTAAAATAAACATGATATTCTATTTTCTAATTATCTTAACAAACATGGGATATTTATTTTAATTCTAGTATCACATAAAGTAATATTTTATATGTAAACCTTGCTTAATAAATGGCATTTTCTATATAACATTACATTTCTTAAATAATGTCATTTACTATATAACATTTCATTCCGTAAATAAATGGCATTTATTATATAGCACTACATTACTTAAATAAATGGCATTTTCTATTCAAGGTGGTATTAACGTGACAATTTCCATAACTTGATATTAACAAGACAATTTCCAACAAGGTGATATTAACATGACAATTTACAACAAGGTGATATTAACATGACAATTTCCTATTCAACAAATTAAGTAATTTTGTTTTTCATTAGAATAATCCATTCAATCAACATATCTACATAATAAAATTCATCATCATAAATCCAATCACGAATAACAACACATAGCAATTAACAGTGGAGGGCAAATATCACTATCATAATTACTTTATTGTAATTATTAAAAAGAAACAGAAGTCTCACCTTGTTTCAGATTCAGATCTATAATTCAAAAGGTACAAAATCAGTTCTAGGCGGTTCCATAATGTAGATTTTTCTGTCATGAGCGCAACGCATTTCGTTTCGTTGAATTCTTATAAGATTTGAAAGAGATATCATTGTTTATACGTTAATTACAAATTTAAAATAATTAAAATATAATTAATACCACTAATTCCCAATTAGAATTAATCCCTCTCCTATCTTCTTTGTATCAGCCGATAAAAGAAAACTGATTGCTCCATGAAGAACACCACCTGCGCACCACCAATACCGCTACTGTTCCTCGATCTGAGATGCTCACTAAATTTCATGGCCTAACTCCTTACGGTTTGGGAGATATAATTTATTTAATTTTGAGGGGCTTTCCTGTAGATTTGAGAGAGAGAGAGAGAGAGAGATAGGGAGAGAGAGAAAGAGGGCTGCTGTTAATTCTTTTGAGGAAGAAGAGAAAATGAGGATTTGTGAAGAGGAAAAGATATAATATATGGAGGTTTTCAATTCCTTCCCTTTTTTTTGATTTTTTTCATGACATGTCGATTTTGTTTATATATATGAAAAGCTGCTGATGTATAAATATATAGGAAGAAAAAAAAAAAAACTGACATGGGCTATATTAAATTCCCTTGGGACCACACTTATCTTTTTATTCAAATTTCAAAAGTAATTGATTGAGGAAACAAGATAATTGGAATATAGACTAAAAATAATGGCAGGTTATAAATGGTAAGGGAAAACAACAATATAATATGTTAGGTAAAAATTAGAAATTAGTGGTAGGTGGAAATTTTAAAAGGAACGATACATGAAATGGGAACAAAAGATAGATATAAATCAAAGGAGGGACCAACCCTTAATATCTTTAACTACTTTGTACAATTTTTAAACTCATTTGTACACATGGTTCTCTTTCTAAAACCATTGATTACTGTAACACCCCGCCTCCGCTAGGGTCACTCGCAAGGGAATGCACTAGATTTAGAGGGGCATTATTGGTAATCATGCACAGAAATATCACAAGACAGAACACATGAAATAGCGGAAGCAAAATCAATCTTTCATAACATGAATACATAAGGTCTAAAGCCTTTTACATCAGAGTACATCAAAACCTGTCTTGCAATAGTAAAGAAGCATAAAGACTTTTTAATAAATTATTCCCCAAGTAAAAATAGTAAAGTAGCCATAGCCAAGAGAAGTCCAAGCCATCCATGATGACCTTCAATCAGAAGAAGTCCGAACTAAATAGCATTGTTTCCTCCCTGTAACCTGGGGGGGGGGAAACGGAAGAAAAGAGGCGAAACAAAACGGGTCAGTCAAAAAGACTGAGTAAGCCCTATTTACTATTAGTATAAAAACTAGTAAAGTTAACTGTCATGAGAAACTGAGATGAACATAAGCATAATACAAGATAGGTCAATTAAATCAAAATAACAGGATGAACTACTGAACTCAGATAAACTAGGGTGTCGTGATAAACTACGATGTCAAGATAAAACAAGGTATCACATTGTCAGGTTTCTATCAAGTATAATATCCCAAGATATCTATCACGTATAACGTCCCATGGCATCTATCCTGTATATCCGCTCTGCACCTCTCGTACTAGTATCCCAACCCGCGTTATGTGTTAACTATGAATGTCCCTTGCCCGATGTCATGTAATGGTCCATGTCAACCTAATACATAGCATATGTAGGTTTTCCCACTCGTATTTTTCTTTCCATGTATAAGTTCAGCCCTTTGCCGTAGGCCGTACGGGCTTTCCTCATGTCGTATTATCCTTGAAATCGTTTGGACTGTCACCCTTGTTCTAGCTAGGCTCTTCCATATGAATCATCGTTTGAACTACTAGGACTTACGCCACCTAGCACCACTAGGGATTACGCTTACCTATTGCACGCTTTCGTATTTCGGTTTGGGTTAAACCACCTAGGCCACTAGGGATTACGCTAACCCTCAACCGCGCCCTTTTTCCCACGCATTCATCGTGAATCGTTTTTCTATAACTGTATGCACATGTATCACATCGTGCCATCCGAGTCCCGTCACAGGGCAAAACAAGAAATACAGGACTCGGTCGGGAGCTTTAGATTTATCTGCCGATGCAGATACTAAGGTCTGCTTTTCTACACGTGGCTATGGTCCTACGAGACCCCTCCCTCAAGTAGTGAAAGGCAACACAAGAGAAAATCTTGCATGAGAACTACACTCCGGCCAGCCCACATCCTACGGCCTACCTCACCCATAATTAGATAGCAATTATGGTCTGTTGGGTGTTCCCTGCCTTTCCGTACGTACACGCTTGACTCAAGATGGTAGATGATCGACGAACTTGCTATCTCGGGCACCTTATGTATTCGTCGACTCACTGCTATCCACCCCAGTCTTTAGGTCGCTCGCATAGCAACCAAGGCATATTCTTGGTTCTTCTACCGCAGACCTCAACCTCTCGTGAGCCTAGTATATTGACCTGGCAGCTCACAGAGGGATCCCAAGAATATCCTCACGTTCCCCGAAGCCGCTGCTTCGTTACCCAGTTCGTTGGAGCCTTTATCTAAATCAGATAGCCTGCTCCTACACGCATACTTAAACGATGACCTAACGTATCGGGTTACTAATCTATCTAAGAAATGGTCCAAATTTCCTTGACTAAGAATTATTACTTAGTTTCCCTTAACTAAGGTTTACCACTTAGCCTTATTTCCATAATCCTTGTTAACTATGGTTATTTACCTAATCCTCCGAATTAGGGTTTATCTAATGGGTTAAGTGTCACTTAAGTTCATAACTTAGCCCGTCTACAAACCATGTCAAAATTGGCTAAGTATCCAAGTCCAAGACTTAACCCTACAAACCATTTGTCAAGTTGGCTAAGTATATTAAGCAATCCATAACTTAACCTCGTCTAATTATCATTTTAGATTGGTTAATTATATAAATTAACTTGACCTTGTCAAATTACCGAGTCAAATTGGTCAAGCGTATTCAAGTGATTCGTGACTTAGCCTTATCATGTTTTCACGTTAGATTGGTTAAGTATAGGTCACTTAACCACATCAAACTAACGAGTTGGATTAGTTAAGTGTAAATTAACTTAACCCCGTCCAATTACCATGTTTAGATTAGTTAGGTCTGAGTTGACTTAACCCCATCCATTAACTGTATTAAACGGTTAAGTGTTACTAAGAAAATTTACTTAACCTTATCAAGTTATCGTGTTGGATTGATTAAGTGTTGGTTAACTTAATCCCGTCCCCTCGTCGTATAAAAATGGTCAAGTGTCATTAGGCAAATCAAGTTACTTAACCTACCCAACCCTGTCATGTTTTGTTAAGTATCATTAGCCTAATCAAATTACTTAACCCATTTGTCCATGTCATATTTGGTTAAGCCTCATTAATCAAATTAACTTAACCCTATTATGTGGCATTAATTATTTAATGCACCCCAACCTCTCACATTAGACTTTGTTGTGGTTACTAGTTAAGCCGGTCGGTTCCGGGTAGCTTTACACCACAACTTGGTCTAACCTCGGGTTCAAGCACAACATGACCAACTTCTCACATTGAGTCCTATTGTTTGCAACTACTAGTTAGGCCGGTCGGTTCCGGGTAGTTTTACGTTGCAAACTCAACCCAACCTCGAGTTGGCCACTTTCATGTTTAGTCTAGTGTCATGTTCATAGTCAAGTTTTCAAGCAATTGGGTAGACCTAACTTAATAGGTAAATTCCCAATGGGTAGACCTAACTTAATAGGTAAATTCCCAAGCTTATGTTTTTATGCATACTTACATGTCAAATTCCATGTTATATTTCAAGTCATGTTTTCAAGTATAAACAAATGTCATATTTAATGTTACATGTTGTCATGTTTATACCCATTTACCCAAATCATGTTCATATCATTATGGTTTCCCATAATGTGACCCCAACGCTTTTTAAACTCGCACATACGTTCGCAACAACGTAATGGATTAAAAGAAGAGACTTGGCAAAGGCATGACAAAAATGGATATTAAGCCACAAGTTAATCATGGTGGCAAATGAGGCACCAATGTGTTCATTAGCTTGCATGTTACATTCTTAAGCCTCAAAACATGCATAAACCCAAACTTGGCACATAAGCGAATCATGGTGACAAAAGACATGGAATGATGACTAGAAACTCGCATATACCATCTTATAAGGGTTATGACTTCATATGCAAGTTGACATAATGATTATGAAGGTTCTCATGTTGCATAATGCAACATTTCAACATAAAGGTTGTAGCTTTTAGCTCATAAGAACAAGATGATGACTTCATAAACTTGCATAACATGATAGCATGTATCATTCTCAATGATCAAACCCAAACATGAACATTTAACTTCATAGTTAATATCTAAGAGTAGGGAAAGGGCTTACATTGCTATGAAGGCCTAAATCGATTAAACTAAAGCTTGTGATGAAGCCTATGCATGCCATCACCCAAAAACCCAAAGATGGATGCTCCAAGTCCACAAAAACACCATCTTTATGAATAAAGATCAAAGCTTTTGCCTTGGAATCAACTTGAGAAGCTCTCATACTAACATAGGGACTCTCTAACACTCTCAAGATCATGAAACCTTTCATAGAAATGAAGTGGAGGCTAGGATAGTTGAGTGGAGGCCATGAGAGTAGAAATTTTGCCATAGTTTAGTTACATGAGTGAATAATGAGGGTTTAGGATAGGTTAGGGTCTTATTTATAGATTAGGCAAGTATTTTAGGCCATAGGATTAAACCTAGATTCCATCCAAGCCATCAAAGCATGTCTTGGGGAAGAAGTCAAGTGTAGGAACCATCTAGGGCCTTTAGATTAAAGATGAACCATGAGAACCATCCAAATGCAAAATCTGCATTTGAGCGAATCGGCCCACGGGTTGACAGCCAAACACCCTGGATTAACCCCTAGTCGACCCAGCGGGCTAGGGTCGACCTCAAAAATCGGCCGGTTCGGTTATTCCCCTCTCCTAATTCGCTGTTTTGAACATTTTTGCATATTTATTTATTTTTCAATTATATATATATATATATATATATATATATATATCAATATATATATATTTCTCTGCGCAACCCATTTCACTTAATTAAGTATACTTTAATTTGTGAATTTTTCGTGAAACTTCGCGAGGCCATATCTTGGTCATACGGACTCCGATTTTCGAAAACTCGGACTCTATTTCGCGTATTTTTCCGAGACGAACGCAATGGCATAGCCCGTTTCCCTTGATTCAGAATTTTACAGTTTAATTCTGCCTCCATTTATGTTATAACAGGTTATTGAAAATACGGGTTGTTACATTCTCCCCACCTTTTAGGATTTCGTCCCCGAAATCTCCAAGTTAGGAAGAACATATCCTACCATCCATCATCCATCTACTCAGAACATCATCCACAAGCAACCATTGTCCTTAGATGATTTCTAATGCTGTATGAATATATGCAAAACGTGTGTGTACATGTTCCTTAGCTAATGCTAATGATTAGGCCGGAAAAATCTTTTGAATGCAAAAATATGTTTAGTGCTATGAATCCATCATGTATGCAAATAGTCCTAGTCATATACACTATATGCGGGCACAAACATTCAACCATATGCAACATCCGCATGATAACACATTCAATTTCATCCATAAACAAGTATAAATACTCGTGCATATGCAATATGAAATGTGACTGAGTCGAGCTAATATCTAATGTAAATTCGCGCATCCACGAGCAACCACTTGCAACCATTTGCAACCATATCAACCATAACATGTTTCAAATACATGTTTACATCCATAGGGTTCTACCTAAGATTCCCTGAAACAGGGTCGAGAAGATAAACAAAACAAACTCCGTACGGGGTTTGTAACAAAGACAGGACCGAGAGGGTATCCATAAAAGATAGCCTACAAGCAAGCTCAACAGAAAAACAGGGATCGAGGATATATTCCCAAAAGAGATATCATGCACGTATTTAGTCTTCAGTCTCCTTAGTCGCATTACCTTGAGCTTAGTTCCATCGTGCCTTGACCGCCCCTTTTACTTCACAATTTCGCAGCTTCTCATTTCCTGTTTCCATAACATGAGTTGGAACTCATTTCCTCGTCGCCTCTCGTTCCACTTGCACTTATTCTCCTTCTAGAATACTTGGCGCAAACAGGACTGCGTACACATTATTCCATGCGAGCCCTCAAAATTCACTAGTGAATCCTGGACCTTGTACCATAAGGTATTCCACGTAGAAAAACTTTCTCTTGAAAGTAAACAAGTTACCGTGCGCACTTACTAGGGTAATTCCCATAACCCATACATAATCGAAGTAAACCATCCGTCTTATTAGCGAACACCATTCGATCGGGTTTCTAATTTCCAACAAAGGCATCTAGGGATTCTAAGTAACTAATCATGACAGAACCCAAAAGGTTACGCGATACTTCAAGGGTATTACCAAAGCAAGCCAAGAGTCTAACTACCCTCCTTCTAAAACCGAGAGTGGCACCCCTTACTGGATAACTACTTCATCCCTAGAATCCATCCACAACTTATAAGCATTAGCATTATTTCCAAGCTCAACAATTGATATAGACATTCTCAAATCCAAACAAGCCATGAGTAAATGGACCGATCTTCCAATAGGACTTGAGACAAAAATGGGATCCTCTACTACGCTAGTACTAAGGTGCAGAGACTCAACTATCGAAGCGGACTTAAAAGATGCGGTGATCAAAACAAAGTCCCGACAGGATGATAGAGAAGAAAAGCTAAACCTTTAACAAGATCGTTTCCCTCCTTCTGAGGTACCCTAGAAATGAGAGCATACTATTGCCCTCCGAATGATCTTGTCCCTGTTCCATGATACTTAACTATCCGTCCCGTTTCACCATGCCAAAGGTACTCTCTCCTCATGGGTTTCATTGTTCATCTTTCTCTCTCACTCTGGGTTGAGCCATACCAACAAGTTGCTCATCCTTAAACTCGTATCCTTTACCCTTGCTCTTTATTATCCTTTCTTGTAACACGGCAATGGGTCTCTCGAGAACCACCTCCATCGTACGGGAAACACCTACGTGGCTAGACAAAGATTAGTCACAGTGAGAACTACTGTGACCACGGATGGAGGAAAGAAAGGAAATGAGATTCAATCAAGGAAACAAGGATAGTGCTAATGGTCTTTGGGGAATAGCCTTTTTTCCTTTTTAAAAGAAAATTTTCTTGAAAAATGCTTCTTTATAAATAGTTTTCAGAAGGTCTTTAAAAACTTTTGCCCAGTCTGGTAACCTTCTGCTCTGATACCAAATGTAACACCTCGCCTCCGCTAGGGTCACTCGCAAGGGAATGCACTAGATTTAGAGGGGCATTATTGGTAATCATGCACAGAAATATCACAAGACAGAACACATGAAATAGCGGAAGCAAAATCAATCTTTCATAACATGAATACATAAGGTCTAAAGCCTTTTACATCAGAGTACATCAAAACCTGTCTTGCAATAGTAAAGAAGCATAAAGACTTTTTAATAAATTATTCCCCAAGTAAAAATAGTAAAGTAGCCATAGCCAAGAGAAGTCCAAGCCATCCATGATGACCTTCAATCAGAAGAAGTCCGAACTAAATAGCATTGTTTCCTCCCTGTAACCTGGGGGGGGGGGGGGAAACGGAAGAAAAGAGGCGAAACAAAACGGGTCAGTCAAAAAGACTGAGTAAGCCCTATCTACTATTAGTATAAAAACTAGTAAAGTTAACTGTCATGAGAAACTGAGATGAACATAAGCATAATACAAGATAGGTCAATTAAATCAAAATAACAGGATGAACTACTGAACTCAGATAAACTAGGGTGTCGTGATAAACTACGATGTCAAGATAAAACAAGGTATCACATTGTCAGGTTTCTATCAAGTATAATATCCCAAGATATCTATCACGTATAACGTCCCATGGCATCTATCCTGTATATCCGCTCTGCACCTCTCGTACTAGTATCCCAACCCGCGTTATGTGTTAACTATGAATGTCCCTTGCCCGATGTCATGTAATGGTCCATGTCAACCTAATACATAGCATATGTAGGTTTTCCCACTCGTATGTTTCTTTCCATGTATAAGTTCAGTCCTTTGCCGTAGGCCGTACGGGCTTTCCTCATGTCGTATTATCCTTGAAATCGTTTGGACTGTCACCCTTGTTCTAGCTAGGCTCTTCCATATGAATCATCGTTTGAACTACTAGGACTTACGCCACCTAGCACCACTAGGGATTACGCTTACCTATTGCACGCTTTCGTATTTCGGTTTGGGTTAAACCACCTAGGCCACTAGGGATTACGCTAACCCTCAACCGCGCCCTTTTTCCCACGCATTCATCGTGAATCGTTTTTCTATAACTGTATGCACATGTATCACATCGTGCCATCCGAGTCCCGTCACAGGGCAAAACAAGAAATACAGGACTCGGTCGGGAGCTTTAGATTTATCTGCCGATGCAGATACTAAGGTCTGCTTTTCTACACGTGGCTATGGTCCCACGAGACCCCTCCCTCAACTAGTGAAAGGCAACACAAGAGAAAATCTTGCATGAGAACTACACTCCGGCCAGCCCACATCCTACGGCCTACCTCACCCATAATTAGATAGCAATTATGGTCTGTTGGGTGTTCCCTGCCTTTCCGTACGTACACGCTTGACTCAAGATGGTAGATGATCGACGAACTTGCTATCTCGGGCACCTTATGTATTCGTCGACTCACTGCTATCCACCCCAGTCTTTAGGTCGCTCGCATAGCAACCAAGGCATATTCTTGGTTCTTCTACCGCAGACCTCAACCTCTCGTGAGCCTAGTATATTGACCTGGCAGCTCACAGAGGGATCCCAAGAATATCCTCACGTTCCCCGAAGCCGCTGCTTCATTACCCAGTTCGTTGGAGCCTTTATCTAAATCAGATAGCCTGCTCCTACACGCATACTTAAACGTTGACCTAACGTATCGGGTTACTAATCTATCTAAGAAATGGTCCAAATTTCCTTGACTAAGAATTATTACTTAGTTTCCCTTAACTAAGGTTTACCACTTAGCCTTATTTCCATAATCCTTTTTAACTATGGTTATTTACCTAATCCTCCGAATTAGGGTTTATCTAATGGGTTAAGTGTCACTTAAGTTCATAACTTAGCCCGTCTACAAACCATGTCAAAATTGGCTAAGTATCCAAGTCCAAGACTTAACCCTACAAACCATGTGTCAAGTTGGCTAAGTATATTAAGCAATCCATAACTTAACCTCGTCTAATTATCATTTTAGATTGGTTAATTATATAAATTAACTTGACCTTGTCAAATTACCGAGTCAAATTGGTCAAGCGTATTCAAGTGATTCGTGACTTAGCCTTATCATGTTTTCACGTTAGATTGGTTAAGTATAGGTCACTTAACCACATCAAACTAACGAGTTGGATTAGTTAAGTGTAAATTAACTTAACCCCGTCCAATTACCATGTTTAGATTAGTTAGGTCTGAGTTGACTTAACCCCATCCATTAACTGTATTAAACGGTTAAGTGTTACTAAGAAAATTTACTTAACCTTATCAAGTTATCGTGTTGGATTGATTAAGTGTTGGTTAACTTAATCCCGTCCCCTCGTCGTATAAAAATGGTCAAGTGTCGTTAGGCAAATCAAGTTACTTAACCTACCCAACCCTGTCATGTTTTGTTAAGTATCATTAGCCTAATCAAATTACTTAACCCATTTGTCCATGTCATATTTGGTTAAGCCTCATTAATCAAATTAACTTAACCCTATTATGTGGCATTAATTATTTAATGCACCCCAACCTCTCACATTAGACTTTGTTGTGGTTACTAGTTAAGCCGGTCGGTTCCGGGTAGCTTTACACCACAACTTGGTCTAACCTCGGGTTCAAGCACAACATGACCAACTTCTCACATTGAGTCCTATTGTTTGCAACTACTAGTTAGGCCGGTCGGTTCCGGGTAGTTTTACGTTGCAAACTCAACCCAACCTCGAGTTGGCCACTTTCATGTTTAGTCTAGTGTCATGTTCATAGTCAAGTTTTCAAGCAATTGGGTAGACCTAACTTAATAGGTAAATTCCCAATGGGTAGACCTAACTTAATAGGTAAATTCCCAAGCTTATGTTTTTATGCATACTTACATGTCAAATTCCATGTTATATTTCAAGTCATGTTTTCAAGTATAAACAAATGTCATATTTAATGTTACATGTTGTCATGTTTGTACCCATTTACCCAAATCATGTTCATATCATTATGGTTTCCCATAATGTGACCCCAACGCTTTTTAAACTCGCACATACGTTCGCAACAACGTAATGGATTAAAAGAAGAGACTTGGCAAAGGCATGACAAAAATGGATATTAAGCCACAAGTTAATCATGGTGGCAAATGAGGCACCAATGTGTTCATTAGCTTGCATGTTACATTCTTAAGCCTCAAAACATGCATAAACCCAAACTTGGCACATAAGCGAATCATGGTGACAAAAGACATGGAATGATGACTAGAAACTCGCATATACCATCTTATAAGGGTTATGACTTCATATGCAAGTTGACATAATGATTATGAAGGTTCTCATGTTGCATAATGCAACATTTCAACATAAAGGTTGTAGCTTTTAGCTCATAAGAACAAGATGATGACTTCATAAACTTGCATAACATGATAGCATGTATCATTCTCAATGATCAAACCCAAACATGAACATTTAACTTCATAGTTAATATCTAAGAGTAGGGAAAGGGCTTATATTGCTATGAAGGCCTAAATCGATTAAACTAAAGCTTGTGATGAAGCCTATGCATGCCATCACCCAAAAACCCAAAGATGGATGCTCCAAGTCGACAAAAACACCATCTTTATGAATAAAGATCAAAGCTTTTGCCTTGGAATCAACTTGAGAAGCTCTCATACTAACATATGGACTCTCTAACACTCTCAAGATCATGAAACCTTTCATAGAAATGAAGTGGAGGCTAGGATAGTTGAGTGGAGGCCATGAGAGTAGAAATTTTTCCATAGTTTAGTTACATGAGTGAATAATGAGGGTTTAGGATAGGTTAGGGTCTTATTTATAGATTAGGCAAGTGTTTTAGGCCATAGGATTAAACCTAGATTCCATCCAAGCCATCAAAGCATGTCTTGGGGAAGAAGTCAAGTGTAGGAACCATCTAGGGCCTTTAGATTAAAGATGAACCATGAGAACCATCCAAATGCAAAATCTGCATTTGAGCGAATCGGCCCACGGGTTGACAGCCAAACACCCTGGATTAACCCCTAGTCGACCCAGCGGGCTCGGGTCGACCTCAAAAATCGGCCGGTTCGGTTATTCCCCTCTCCTAATTCGCTGTTTTGAACATTTTTGCATATTTATTTATTTTTCAATTATATATATATATATATATATATATATATATATCAATATATATATATTTCTCTGCGCAACCCATTTCACTTAATTAAGTATACTTTAATTTGGGAATTTTTCGTGAAACTTCGCGAGGCCATATCTTGGTCATACGGACTCCGATTTTCGAAAACTCGGACTCTATTTCGCGTATTTTTCCGAGACGAACGCAATGGCATAGCCCGTTTCCCTTGATTCAGATTTTTGCAGGTTAATTCTGCCTCCATTTATGTTATAACAGGTTATTGAAAATACGGGTTGTTACATTCTCCCCACCTTTTAGGATTTCGTCCCCGAAATCTCCAAGTTAGGAAGAACATATCCTACCATCCATCATCCATCTACTCAGAACATCATCCACAAGCAACCATTGTCCTTAGATGATTTCTAATGCTGTATGAATATATGCAAAACATGTGTGTACATGTTCCTTAGCTAATGCTAATGATTAGGCCTGAAAAATCTTTTGAATGCAAAAATATGTTTAGTGCTATGAATCCATCATGTATGCAAATAGTCCTAGTCATATACACTATATGCGTGCACAAACATTCAACCATATGCAACATCCGCATGATAACACATTCAATTTCATCCATAAACAAGTATAAATACTCGTGCATATGCAATATGAAATGTGACCGAGTCGAACTAATATCTAATGTAAATTCGCGCATCCACGAGCAACCACTTGCAACCATTTGCAACCATATCAACCATAACATGTTTCAAATACATGTTTACATCCATAGGGTTCTACCTAAGATTCCCTGAAACAGGGTCGAGAAGATAAACAAAACAAACTCCGTACGGGGTTTGTAACAGAGACAGGACCGAGAGGGTATCCATAAAAGATAGCCTACAAGCAAGCTCAACAGAAAAACAGGGATCGAGGATATATTCCCAAAAGAGATATCATGCACGTATTTAGTCTTCAGTCTCCTGAGTCGCATTACCTTGAGCTTAGTTCCATCGTGCCTTGACCGCCCCTTTTACTTCACAATTTCGCAGCTTCTCATTTCCTGTTTCCATAACATGAGTTGGAACTCATTTCCTCGTCGCCTCTCGTTCCACTTGCACTTATTCTCCTTCTAGAATACTTGGCGCAAACAGGACTGCGTACACATTATTCCATGCGAGCCCTCAAAATTCACTAGTGAATCCTGGACCTTGTACCATAAGGTATTCCACGTAGAAAAACTTTCTCTTGAAAGTAAACAAGTTACCGTGCGCACTTACTAGGGTAATTCCCATAACCCATACATAATCGAGGTAAACCATCCGTCTTATTAGCGAACACCATTCGATCGGGTTTCTAATTTCCAACAAAGGCATCTAGGGATTCTAAGTAACTAATCATGACAGAACCCAAAAGGTTACGCGATACTTCAAGGGTATTACCAAAGCAAGCCAAGAGTCTAACTACCCTCCTTCTAAAACCGAGAGTGGCACCCCTTACTGGATAACTACTTCATCCCTAGAATCCATCCACAACTTATAAACATAAGCATTATTTCCAAGCTCAACAATTGATATAGACATTCTCAAATCCAAACAAGCCATGAGTAAATGGACCGATCTTCCAATAGGACTTGATACAAAAACGGGATCCTTTACTACGCTAGTACTAAGGTGCAGAGACTCAACTATCGAAGCGGACTTAAAAGATGCGGTGATCAAAACAAAGTCCCGACAGGATGATAGAGAAGAAAAGCTAAACCTTTAACAAGATCGTTACCCTCCTTCTGAGGTACCCTAGAAATGAGAGCATACTATTGCCCTCCGTATGATCTTGTCCCTGTTCCATGATACTTAACTATCCGTCCCGTTTCACCATGCCAAAGGTACTCTCTCGTCATGGGTTTCATTGTTCATCTTTCTCTCTCACTCTGGGTTGAGCCATACCAACAAGTTGCTCATCCTTAAACTCGTATCCTTTACCCTTTCTCTTTATTATCCTTTCTTGTAACACGGCAATGGGTCTCTCGAGAACCACCTCCATCGTACGGGAAACACCTACGTGGCTAGACAAAGATTAGTCACAGTGAGAACTACTGTGACCACGGATGGAGGAAAGAAAGGAAATGAGATTCAATCAAGGAAACAAGGATAGTGCTAATGGTCTTTGGGGAATAGCCTTTTTTCCTTTTTAAAAGAAAATTTTCTTGAAAAATGCTTCTTTATAAATAGTTTTCAGAAGGTCTTTAAAAACTTTTGCCCAGTCTGGTAACCTTCTGCTCTGATACCAAATGTAACACCCCGCCTCCGCTAGGGTCACTCGCAAGGGAATGCACTAGATTTAGAGGGGCATTATTGGTAATCATTCACAGAAATATCACAAGACAGAACACATGAAATAGCGGAAGCAAAATCAATCTTTCATAACATGAATACATAAGGTCTAAAGCCTTTTACATCAGAGTACATCAAAACCTGTCTTGCAATAGTAAAGAAGCATAAAGACTTTTTAATAAATTATTCCCCAAGTAAAAATAGTAAAGTAGCCATAGCCAAGAGAAGTCCAAGCCATCCATGATGACCTTCAATCAGAAGAAGTCCGAACTAAACAGCATTGTTTCCTCCCTGTAACCTGGGGGGGAAACGGAAGAAAAGAGGCGAAACAAAACGGGTCAGTCAAAAAGACTTAGTAAGCCCTATCTACTATTAGTATAAAAACTAGTAAAGTTAACTGTCATGAGAAACTGAGATGAACATAAGCATAATACAAGATAGGTCAATTAAATCAAAATAACAGGATGAACTACTGAACTCAGATAAACTAGGGTGTCGTGATAAACTACGATGTCAAGATAAAACAAGGTATCACATTGTCAGGTTTCTATCAAGTATAATATCCCAAGATATCTATCACGTATAACGTCCCATGGCATCTATCCTGTATATCCGCTCTGCACCTCTCGTACTAGTATCCCAACCCGCGTTATGTGTTAACTATGAATGTCCCTTGCGCGATGTCATGTAATGGTCCATGTCAACCTAATACATAGCATATGTAGGTTTTCCCACTCGTATGTTTCTTTCCATGTATAAGTTCAGTCCTTTGCCGTAGGCCGTACGGGCTTTCCTCATGTCGTATTATCCTTGAAATCGTTTGGACTGTCACCCTTGTTCTGGCTAGGCTCTTCCATATGAATCATCGTTTGAACTACTAGGACTTACGCCACCTAGCACCACTAGGGATTACGCTTACCTATTGCACGCTTTCGTATTTCGGTTTGGGTTAAACCACCTAGGCCACTAGGGATTACGCTAACCCTCAACCGCGCCCTTTTTCCCACGCATTCATCGTGAATCGTTTTTCTATAACTGTATGCACATGTATCACATCGTGCCATCCGAGTCCTGTCGCAGGGCAAAACAAGAAATACAGGACTCGGTCGGGAGCTTTAGATTTATCTGCCGATGCAGATACTAAGGTCTGCTTTTCTACATGTGGCTATGGTCCCACGAGACCCCTCCCTCAACTAGTGAAAGGCAACACAAGAGAAAATCTTGCATGAGAACTACACTCCGGCCAGCCCACATCCTACGGCCTACCTCACCCATAATTAAATAGCAATTATGGTCTGTTGGGTGTTCCCTGCCTTTCCGTACGTACACGCTTGACTCAAGATGGTAGATGATCGACGAACTTGCTATCTCGGGCACCTTATGTATTCGTCGACTCACTGCTATCCACCCCAGTCTTTAGGTCGCTCGCATAGCAACCAAGGCATATTCTTGGTTCTTCTACCGCAGACCTCAACCTCTCGTGAGCCTAGTATATTGACCTGGCAGCTCACAGAGGGATCCCAAGAATATCCTCACGTTCCCCGAAGCCGCTGCTTCATTACCCAGTTCGTTGGAGCCTTTATCTAAATCAGATAGCCTGCTCCTACACGCATACTTAAACGTTGACCTAACGTGTCGGGTTACTAATCTATCTAAGAAATGGTCCAAATTTCCTTGACTAAGAATTATTACTTAGTTTCCCTTAACTAAGGTTTACCACTTAGCCTTATTTCCATAATCCTTGTTAACTATGGTTATTTACCTAATCCTCCGAATTAGGGTTTATCTAATGGGTTAAGTGTCACTTAAGTTCATAACTTAGCCCGTCTACAAACCATGTCAAAATTGGCTAAGTATCCAAGTCCAAGACTTAACCCTACAAACCATGTGTCAAGTTGGCTAAGTATATTAAGCAATCCATAACTTAACCTCATCTAATTATCATTTTAGATTGGTTAATTATATAAATTAACTTGACCTTGTCAAATTACCGAGTCAAATTGGTCAAGCGTATTCAAGTGATTCGTGACTTAGCCTTATCATGTTTTCACGTTAGATTGGTTAAGTATAGGTCACTTAACCACATCAAACTAACGAGTTGGTTTAGTTAAGTGTAAATTAACTTAACCCCGTCCAATTACCATGTTTAGATTAGTTAGGTCTGAGTTGACTTAACCCCATCCATTAACTGTATTAAACGATTAAGTGTTACTAAGAAAATTTACTTAACCTTATCAAGTTATCGTGTTGGATTGATTAAGTGTTGGTTAACTTAATCCCGTCCCCTCGTCGTATAAAAATGGTCAAGTGTCGTTAGGCAAATCAAGTTACTTAACCTACCCAACCCTGTCATGTTTTGTTAAGTATCATTAGCCTAATCAAATTACTTAACCCATTTGTCCATGTCATATTTGGTTAAGCCTCATTAATCAAATTAACTTAACCCTATTATGTGGCATTAATTATTTAATGCACCCCAACCTCTCACATTAGACTTTGTTGTGGTTACTAGTTAAGCCGGTCGGTTCCGGGTAGCTTTACACCACAACTTGGTCTAACCTCGGGTTCAAGCATAACATGACCAACTTCTCACATTGAGTCCTATTGTTTGCAACTACTAGTTAGGCCGGTCGGTTCCGGGTAGTTTTACGTTGCAAACTCAACCCAACCTCGAGTTGGCCACTTTCATGTTTAGTCTAGTGTCATGTTCATAGTCAAGTTTTCAAGCAATTGTGTAGACCTAACTTAATAGGTAAATTCCCAATGGGTAGACCTAACTTAATAGGCAAATTCCCAAGCTTATGTTTTTATGCATACTTGCATGTCAAATTCCATGTTATATTTCAAGTCATGTTTTCAAGTATAAACACATGTCATATTTAAAGTTACATGTTGTCATGTTTGTACCCATTTACCCAAATCATGTTCATATCATTATGGTTTCCCATAATGTGACCCCAACGCTTTTTAAACTCGCACATACGTTCGCAACAACGTAATGGATTAAAAGAAGAGACTTGGCAAAGGCATGACAAAAATGGATATTAAGCCACAAGTTAATCATGGTGGCAAATGAGGCACCAATGTGTTCATTAGCTTGCATGTTACATTCTTAAGCCTCAAAACATGCATAAACCCAAACTTGGCACATAAGCGAATCATGGTGACAAAAGACATGGAATGATGACTAGAAACTCGCATATACCATCTTATAAGGGTTATGACTTCATATGCAAGTTGACATAATGATTATGAAGGTTCTCATGTTGCATAATGCAACATTTCAACATAAAGGTTGTAGCTTTTAGCTCATAAGAACAAGATGATGACTTCATAAACTTGCATAACATGATAGCATGTATCATTCTCAATGATCAAACCCAAACATGAACATTTAACTTCATAGTTAATATCTAAGAGTAGGGAGAGGGCTTACATTGCTATGAAGGCCTAAATCGATTAAACTAAAGCTTGTGATGAAGCCTATGCATGCCATCACCCAAAAACCCAAAGATGGATGCTCCAAGTCGACAAAAACACCATCTTTATGAATAAAGATCAAAGCTTTTGCCTTGGAATCAACTTGAGAAGCTCTCATACTAACATAGGGACTCTCTAACACTCTCAAGATCATGAAACCTTTCATAGAAATGAAGTGGAGGCTAGGATAGTTGAGTGGAGGCCATGAGAGTAGAAATTTTGCCATAGTTTAGTTACATGAGTGAATAATGAGGGTTTAGGATAGGTTTGGGTCTTATTTATAGATTAGGCAAGTGTTTTAGGCCATAGGATTAAACCTAGATTCCATCCAAGCCATCAAAGCATGTCTTGGGGAAGAAGTCAAGTGTAGGAACCATCTAGGGCCTTTAGATTAAAGATGAACCATGAGAACCATCCAAATGCAAAATCTGCATTTGAGAGAATCGGCCCACGGGTTGACAGCCAAACACACTAGATTAACCCCTAGTCGACCCAGCGAGCTCGGGTCGACCTCAAAAATCGGCCGGTTCGGTTATTCCCCTCTCCTAATTCGCTGTTTTGAACATTTTTGCATATTTATTTATTTTTCAATTATATATATATATATATATATATATATATATATCAATATATATATATTTCTCTGCGCAACCCATTTCACTTAATTAAGTATACTTTAATTTGGGAATTTTTCGTGAAACTTCGCGAGGCCATATCTTGGTCATACGGACTCCGATTTTCGAAAACTCGGACTCTATTTCGCGTATTTTTCCGAGACGAACGTAATGGCATAGCCCGTTTCCCTTGATTCAGATTTTTACAGTTTAATTCTGCCTCCATGTATGTTATAACAGGTTATTGAAAATACGGGTTGTTACAATTACACAATTTTTTTTATTATTCAAGAATTCCAATTCATCTAAACACTAAATTCTAAATTACAATTTCTAGGAAGAAAATAAAAGTTTGTCCTCTAATTATACCAATTCATATTATTAAACTACGATATATAAACAATAGGTATGAATTTTCAATTAAATAAATATTTCATTATTACTGCAAGCAACATTGCTAAGATACACATATATATTACTTTTCAATTTTCAAAATATATAATATTAAAGTTTCAGTATTTAATGTACCGATTCAAAAATTCAAAAGAAAAACATAGGAGAGAGAAAATGGCAATGTAATTAATGCTTGATCTATTGTTTAAATCCAATTGTTAGAAAGTTTAAAACTTCTTTTGCATGTACATGTTAATATTTAATAAATGTACATTTTCTACTGTTGAAACATTTTTATTACACAATGAACCTCTTTTACATTAAAAATGTATTTTTTAAATGTAAACATATCTAATCAAACTTTAATCTTTTTATACCTTAAAACATAATGTTTAATGTAAACATATTCCAATCAAAGTTTAATCTTTTTTTTTATAAGTAACAAAACTGTGAATTTTCACGTTTGCATATTTTCATTTATAACCTACACATTATTTTCAATCAATAAATTAATAAATGTCATTAAAGTTCCTACGTGACATTAAAAAGAATAATTTTTTTTTTGTTGTAAAACATTTCATGTTTCTACATAACATTAAAAAGTTAGACTTTTAGCATTAAACAAAATATGTTCATTCACATTAAAAAGAATAACTTTTTAATGTAAATCATTTTTATATTCTTACATTTAAACAAAGGCTAGCTTTTATTTTAAAACATTTTTTTTGACATAACTTCATACAAAATAAATTTTTATTTGTGATTATTTAAGATAAATTATTTTAAATATCAAAAACTCATTTAAATAACTTAAAGTAAATTTTTAAATTTACCCCAAAATTCAGGGTTGTTACAAGCCCCTTGCCGTGGACTTTCCCTAGCGCCAGCGCTATGCCCCGCGCCAACCCCCCCCTGCCCCTTCCGACCACCGCCAACAACCGCGTGGACTCCCCCGGCCTCCCTCCTTCGTATGATAGTAAGCTTTTTTCTTTTAATTTATTTTAAAAAACTGATTTAAATTTATTTTAAAAACAGATTTTAATTTATTTTAAAAAATGATTTTAGTTTATTTTAAAAACTGATTTTAGTTTATTTTAAAAACTGATTTTGGTTATGTTTAAAAACTGTTTTTTTTTTGTTTAGTTTAAAACTGAAAAGATTTGATTTTTATCGCTTGAAAGTTGTGATTTTTATAAGGAAAACGAAGGGATAAAGTTATGATTTATTTTATCTATGTGAAGAAGCGATAAAAATGTGATTTTTATCATATGAGAAGTGAAATAATAAATTTTGATTTTTATATTATAGGGAGAATAAAAAATATGATTTTAATATTATAGGAATAATAAAAAGATGATTTTTATATTACATAGATAATAAAAATCTGATCTTTATATATGTAGCGATAGGATAAAAATACGATTTTCATATATGAAGTGACAATATAAAAATGTGATTTTTATCATATATGTAGCAAAGTAAAAATATATGAAGTAGGATAATAAAAATATGATTTTTATTTATTGGAATGAAGAATAAAAATATGATTTTTATTATGAACAGCGTGCTAAGGACTGCATTGGAATTTCAAACAAATCCAAACGGTTTAGAAGTTCAGAAGTAAAACACGGCAGTGGAACCCAAAGGTGAGAACTTCTCACTTTTAATTTATTTTTCTAGTTAATATATATACTAGGATGCAGACGCTGCTTAGCAGCACCCTACACCCGTCGCCCACAAACCATGGATGACTTGTTTGTTTAATTGATGTGTTTTGAAAATTAATTGTGTGATGTGGAATGAATAAATATTTTATAGTTAAAAATATAATTTTTAACGTGTATATAAAATAAATATTCATAAACAAGTTGGAAGATTTTTTTATGTACACACATTTGAATGATATTGATTGGGACGATAAATTTTACACACCGCCCAACTGCACAAATAAATCTTTGTTTGTTGTTTGAAAACCCTACATGGGTATTGGGACAAAATTGGACATACACTATTCCCAATAATTAGATTTATGTCGATCGATTGATTGACATGCTGTTATAGGCGTCAAACATTTATATTTGATGCTTATGCAGTGTAGAATGCACTCTGGATGATGGATTGCTGTTTTCATTGTTGTTATACACATTTGTTGTGTGAAAATCCATATAATCACATTATATGGTAATTGACTGTGACTGATTCCGGTTTAGAAAGAATGAATATTTTAAAATAACGATTATTTTAAAACAATGAATATTTTCATATAATATTCAGTAAAAGAATCAAAATTTGATCTTGATGTCCGATTTGGGATGGAGATGAATATATTTTAATATATAAAGCCGTGTTGATTAGATTAACGCCATTTTGACGTGAACGATATTTATATCGATTTTATTCATTTTTATAATGAATATCGAAAAGGAATTGATTTCAAAATCTAATGTTTTGAAAGTATTATCATTTATATATCGATAATATGGAATATTCAATTTTGATTTGAAATTGAATACGAAGTGGAAATCGTTTTGAAAATGAATTTAAAATGATTTATAAAATGCGTTTTAAAAGGAAATGAATGAAGTATATATCATATATATATAATATAATGGCCTAAATAGAACGCACCGCGCTGTGGAAGTTCACGAATTTCGACCATTGACTTCGAATGGATATTACGGGAGATCCGGCCGTCAGATTCTCCTAAAACCAAAAACCATTGGGTTCGTATCGAAAAGAGCTTTCAAACGAATATTAGATATTTGAAATCTAACGGTTGGATTTGGAATTATGTCCAAATCAAATTTGGAAAAGGTCGATGTAAGTGCAGTTCGATGGCCGTTGATGGGAATCGACTGTACGGGCCTTGATCAAATTATTAAAAATAGCAATAATTTGTGTAGAGTCATAAGAAATGATTTGGAAAGAATTGGGATGAAAAATTCCATATTTGAAAAGATAAAAATAGATTTTTATCGAAATAAACTAGTTTTGAACTAGAATTATAATCCATTTATTTCTGTAATAAATAAATTGGATTTGAAAGGTTTTTAAAAGTAATCAGAATTTCCGATAATTGAATTGGAATTGATTTTAATCGAAATTGTCTTTGGAATATTTGGATGTTGGATTTCGTGATTATACAGATATTGTTATGGTAATTTGAAAGATATATTTATATCGTTATTTCCAGTACGATATTTGTTGGTCTTAGAATTTGATATTGAATATAAGCCGATATATTTTATATACAGAGCCTTGTATTTAATATCAAATGGGATTTGGGTATGTCGTGAGTGGTGTCTTCATTAACACTGTTCTTAAACCCAGTTGACGAAAAGATTAAATCTTTTTATTTATATTTAATGAAGTATACATATTAAATGGTATTTAATTGGAATTGAATTTGAATTGATTTTTGGGATTATCGTGAACGGTGTTTTAAATAACACTTGTTCTTTAACCCGATAATTAACGGAATGTGAATTGGGTTTATCATGAACTGTGTTTTAACAACATTTGTTCTTTAACCCGATTTACAATGAAATGTGATTTGGAATTTATAAACCTTTTGTTAAGATTTAAAGGAGATCTTCCAAAGTAAAGTTTTCCAATTTAATAAAATAAATTGGAATGGAATGGAATTCGATATGGTAATAATCGAAGTAAATCTCTGTGGATGAGGACTGCTAATATATATGGAATTTAAAAGGCTTTGCCGTTATTCGATTTATATTGTTAGTCGGATATGGAAGTCTATATTGATTAAATATATCGATTTGTTTTCCTTGAAGATTCCATCGTTAATGGAATGTGATTTGGGTTGTTGTGAATGGTATCTTTAATAATACCGTTCTTAGATCCAACGGAGTTAAGAAAATCAAAAACTAACTGATGATTAGTTAAGTTGAATGGTTTCTTGGGTATTGTTCCGATGTTGGTTTCGGTCTTCGGTGTTAATACTTAGGGAATTGTTAACTTGCTAATTTACGGTTGAAGATGGAATGGAATGTGATTTTGGGTTTATAGTGAACCGTGTTTTAAATGACAATGGTTCTTTAATCCAGTTAAAGACAAGATACGATTTCCGAAGTTAAACAATCATTAATATTTATTTTTGGGAAGATTAAAACCAAGTGGAGTTTTAACGAATCTTTAATTAGATTGAAATAATCGAGAAGGGAGTATGACCAGTTTTTCTCTAGGCAATAGTTAAATCTTTAATTATATTTGAACGTGAAATGGTAATTGAATTTTCCGATAACACCGTGGTGTTAGATATGAAGTATTACCAATTTTACTTCATGGGGTGAATAGGTTGGGATTGGGAAATTAAAAAAAATGATTACTTCAGTAAGGTTCGTTAATGCCGACTAGTTTGGATAAACCATAATTTGTTTTGAATTGAAATCCAAAAGAAGATTAAAGATTAAATTTAAAAGAATTTATCTTTGATAAAATTAATGCGAACCTTTCCCTATAGATGTGAATATTTAAATAAAATAATATTCTGAATTGGAATGAGGCGTATGTTTTGTTTGTGTAACACTTGTTTATTATATATGCGGGTTATTCAGAAAGACCGGGTTTATCCCATTCTGAATAACCGATTCGACGATGTGTCGAGGATGGAGACGGTGGTCGAAGACCGGAGGTCTTCACATCGTTTGGATAATTACTGATGATCTTGATTGGGCTGTACACCCAAGAGGAGGGAATCAGTTGGTGATCGTCCAGACGTACTTGTAGATCGATGGATATGCGAGGTACAAGGCGCCTCCGGTTTCGTCCAGACCCAGAACAGACTTGTAAATGGACTGTGTGTCTGACATTAGATACCATTCTGTGTGATTGATGGATATCAGTTGCATGGACTAGTTTGCCTATGTGGCATGCTAAGATGCAAATGATCAAGGCTTATGTTGAAAAGCAAAGTCTTGTGGTTGATGATCGAATCACGACCTTTGTGGCATAGCTTTGTGTAGCATTAATTCGGGAGCCTCACACCCCGGTTGTGAACCAGAAATGGGAGAGGACATCAGGGAGGGCATGAATTTCTTTCTAGCTAGGGTGGTGTCAGTGACCTACCAGCCCTGACATTTATATTATTTTCACCTGTGTTGTTATTGCTGTTGTGAGGCGCCTCGGATATATCGGTGACTATGTGGAGCCGATGGAGCCATATATCGGTGGACCGTTCCTGATGATCCAAGGGACACTCGAGCTCTGATCCTGAGGCTCGGGCTAGACAGTCTCGAATCAGTGAGGACTATCTTTTGCCTTGGTTCACAGGTGGAAATCCAACTTCGAATACGTGACGTTTGCGGTTTTGATTGTAGAGCCTAGTATTGGCGACATGATATATGGTACCCGTGCCGTCTATGATTAATACTTATGATTGAAATTGTTTTGACACTATATACTTATAGTAATAATAAAAGATGAAATTTCACGTACAAGCATATTTGGCTATTATAAGCTAAAACCCTATCATCTGGCTTGTGTTGCATTGTGTGATGGGACCTGGGTCTTATAATAGCTTCATTGTTCTTTATTTAGAATTGCGCTGTTGTTTATGCACTGGTATTCTTTGGAGGAAACCCGTTACGTGTTATACGGCGTGGTCCCTTGATTTACCTAACTTTAAAATAAAGATTAATAACTGTTTTAGTTCTCACACCAGTCACATGACTGACCTGTAGTTTATTGTTTTAACCTAAACTCTCGGTGCCCTTATTTTCCACACGTGCAGCTAGTAGTTTTGGTTTTGCAGATTTATATTCACAGGATCCTGGTTTACAGCTGGAATGATATCCGGAAAGCTCTGTATCCGTGTATTAATTTCAGTTGTGTAATATATTATTTTTCCACTGCTATGTAATGTATTGTAATCTCTGATATTTTATGATGTGTAATATTTATTCATACTCTGTATATTCTTGTATTCTGATGATTGTTGTAATGAACAATGAAATGTTCTTCTGTTTGTGTTCCGATGTGGCTTGTTCTCAACTCAATCCGTGATTTCCCGTAATTGGGATTTCGGGTCGTTTCATCGTGGTATCAGAGCTTTGGTTTACAAAGATCGAGAACAAGACACATTTGAACCATACGAAAGAATTCATCAGAGATTGGATTAGTAGTATCCACTGAGAATGACTCGTTAGAGATAGGATCAGTAGTATCCTAGAACGAGTGTGAAGAGTGATGTTTTTAAAAATAAAAATGAAAACAATTCTTGTTTGAAAATTTAAACCTTATTCAACGTATTTGAATATTTATTTGCGTTGAATTTGGACACTCCAATATATAAAGATTTTGCATACACGTCTAATCCACGGGTATTCGAAGTTTTAATATGCTGGGTAGATATAGAAGCACATTCTAGTCGCCCGGAGATGGTTCTGATGATGGCATGTCATCATCAGCACTTGTGTTCAAGTTTCGAAATTGTGATATCTATATATTTACAATTGACTGGTATGAGAACCAAAATATAGTTAGAATATATTGTTGTGGCTTGGCATCAAAAACATGATTTTCCGTATATATATCAAAATTATGAATTTGAAACATTAAGTCACTAATTGATTGATGGTTGTTTGATTATTAATTTGATATTTTTAACCATTTAGGCCAAATTATATCAAATATTGACTTGTATTGAAAATTATTTGGAAATTCGTGCATGTACATATATATGGGTGAACAAGTTATTGCAAGGAGGCTAGAGAAGAGGAATAAAATTGTATGCCCGACAAATAGGTACATGTTTATTGTATTTCTTGGGTTTTTGATGAATTTATGAGTCGATTGGCTAGCCGCTTGGCTTTTTCCTTTTCTTTTGGATTGGTGAGGGTCATGGGAGGCTGTTTGAAATATCCCGAAGCTCCTGGTGCAGGGGAGGTTATGGCGAAATTTTTCGAAAATTTAGTGTGTTAGCCAAATTTATGAAAAATTTGAAAAGTTCTTAGAAACTGAAAAGTTGAATAACTTAAGTCATAATTAAAATAATGGAAGTTGAGTTGATTTGTTAAACAACTTTCAGCTTCGTTCCTTTTCGAGGATGAAAAGTTTTAAGTGGGGGAGGTTGTAACAACCCGAAAATCTGAGCCAATTTAAAATTTTTATTTTTGCAATTTTAATGAATTTTGAATATTTAAAATGAATTATTTTGAATAATAACAACGAGAAATTTATTTTGAATAGCAATAGAATGTATATAATTATATATATCGTCGATAGAATATAAATATTTATTTTTTAATTATAAAAGGAATCGGAAATGGCGCGGTAGTTCGAAAATTCGATTTCAAAATTCAAATGAGTATACAGGATTCAAAATAAACCGGCTTTAAGCGAAACCAAAAATATTAGAATCTATTTTGAGAATATCTTTCCAACGAATCTAAAAAATCAAAATTTCATAGCGGGGATAAAAAGTTATGCCCAGTTGAAATTTCAGAATAGTTGCTACGGAAAATATAGCCCTTAAAAATGGAAATTTTGCAAATGACCTTCGTTTTCAACGAAACCACTTTTGTTGGATCCATGATGTCAAGTTATTTCTTGGTTTCAAAATTCGTAATTTTCTGCATCAATATGTGAGCATGGTAAAGGAAAACGCATTTGGCCAGTTTTAATTTATTTTAATCGACTGGAAAATGGCCATTTTTCAAACGGTCTCATAATTTGACGAAATTGGTTTTGTTAGGACCGTATCGTCAATATGAAGCTAGAAAATATTTTTCTATAATTTTTAGAATTAGTATGTGACCTCGGTAAATTAAAATGTACATTCAAATTCAATATATACTGAGTTATATTTTAATTTTGACGAAAAATGATCATAACAGTCGAATTGGCTTACGATAAATATCCTACTATGTTCGGAATAGGGGTTATTAGCTAGGGACGATAGTCGGTGGGTTCGATTAAGAGTTCGAAATAAAAAGTTGCTATACGGAATTTAAAATTTAAAATAAATAATAAATTTATAATAAACTTCTCTTCCCCCTTATACTCTCTCTCCCCCAAATCAAAAGTCACACCCGGCCGATCAAATTAAAATCAGAGAGAGAGAGAGACGCCATCGCGTCCTCGCGCTACAGCCCCACCACTGCCCCGTTCTACCCCCCTCCCTCCGCGCGCTGGTGACACCTCCGCCCCTTCTTCCACCTCCTCCTCCCTCCGCGACCTCTCTCTCTCCTCCGTGGACACCAAAATGTTCCCCCCCAAATCACAGAAGGCCCCAAACCCGAGAAGCCTCTTACCGTGGACTTCCCCTAGCGCCAACGCCGTGCCCCGCGCCAACCCCCCTTCTGACCACCGCCAACAACCGCGTCGACTCCCCCAGCCTCCCTCCTTCATATGACAGTAAGTTTTTTTATTTTAATTTATTTTAAAAAACTGATTTTAATTTATTTTAAAAATTGATTTTAATTTATTTTAAAAAATGATTTTAGTTTATTTTAAAAACTGATTTTGGTTAAGTTTAAAAACTGATTTTTTTTGTTTCGTTTAAAACTGAAAAAGATTTGATTTTTTCACTTGAAAGTTGTGATTTTTATAAGGCAAATGAAGGGGTAAAGTTATGATTTTTTTATCTATGTGAAGAAGCGATAAAAATGTGATTTTTATCGTATGAGAAGTGAAATAAAAAAATATGATTTTTATATTATAGGGAGAATAAAAAATATGATTTTTATATTATAGGAATAATAAAAAGATGATTTTTATATTATACAGATAATTAAAATCTAATCTTTATATATGTAGCGATAGGATAACAATACTATTTTTATATACGAAGTGACAATTTAAAAATATGATTTTTATCATATATGTAGCAAAGTAAAAATATATGAAATAGAAAGAATAAAAATATGATTTTTATTTATTGGACTGAAGCAATGAAAATATAATTTTTATTATGAACAGCATGGTAAGGACTGCATTGGAATTTCAAACAAATCCAAACGGTTCAGGAGTTCAGAAGTAAAACACGGCGGAGTGGAACCCAAAGGTGAGAACTTCTCACTTTTAATTTATTTTTCTAGTTAATATATATACTAGGATGCAGATGGTGCTTAGCAGCACCAAACACCCGTCGTCCACAGACCATGGACGACTTGTTTGTTTAATTGATGTGTTGTGAAAATTAATTGTGTGATGTTGAATGAATAAATATTTTATAGTTAAAAATATAATTTTTAACGTGTATATAAAATAAATATTCATAAACAAGTCGGACGAATTGTTTATGTACACACATTTGAATGATATTGATTGGGACGATAAATTTCACACATCGCCCAACTGCACAAATAAATCTGTGTTTGTTGTTTGAATACCCCACATGGGTAATAGGATGAAATTGGACATACACTAATCCCAATAATTAGTTGTATGTCGATCGATTGATTAACAGGCTGTTATAAGCATCAAATATTTATATTTGATGCTTATGCCGTGTAGAATGCACTCTGTGATGGATTGTTTTTTTCATTGTTGTTATACATATTTGTTGTGTGAAAATCCATATAATCACATGATATGGTAATTGACTGTGTCTGATTCCAGTTCAGAAAGAATGAATATTTTAAAATAACGAATATTTTCAAATAACGAATATTTTTAAATAATATTTAGTAAAAGAATCAAAATTTGATTTTGATGTCCGATTTGGGATGGACACAAATATATTTTAATATATAAAGCCGTGTTGATTAGATTAACGCTATTTTGACGTGAACGATATTTATATCGATTTTATTCATTTTTACAATGAATATCGAAAAGGAATTGATTTCAAAATCTTATGTTTTGAAAGTATTATCATTTATATATCGATGATATGGAATATTCAATTTTGATTTGAAATTGAATATGAAGTTGAAATCGGTTTGAAAACGAATTTAAAACGATTTATAAAATACGTTTTAAAAGGGAATCGATGAAGTATATATTATATATATAATATAATGGTCTAAATAGAATGCGCCGCGCTGCGGCAGTTCGCGAATTTCGACCATTGACTTCGAATGGATATTACAGGTGTTCTGTAACAACCCAAAAATCTGGGCCAGTTTAAAATTTTTATTTTGGCAATTTTAGCGAAGTTTGAATATTTAAAATGAATTATTTTTAATAATATCGACGAGAAAATTATTTTGAATAGAATTCGATCGTATATATTAAATACGTCGTCGTTAGAATATAAATAATTATATATAATTATAAATAGATTTGAAAATGGCGTGGTAGTACGATAATTCGATTTCAAACTTCAATTGAATGTACCAGGTGGAAACCAATCCGGATTTTAGTGAAACCAAAAATAATAGGAACTATTGTGAATATCTTTCCAACGGATCCGAAAAATTGAAATTTCATAGCGGGAATCAAAAGATATGTCCAGTTGAAAATTCTGAATAGTCGTTATGGAATTCATGCCCTTAAAAATGGAGATTTTGCAAATGACCTCGGATTTCGGGGAAACCACTTTTGTTGGGTCCGCGATGTCAAGTTATTGCTAGGTTTTAAATTTCATAATTTTTCGAATCAATATGTGAGCATGGCAAAGGAAAACGCGTTTGACCAGTTTCATTTGATTTTAATCGACTGGAAAATGGCCATTTTTCAAACTGTCTCAGAATTCGACGAAACTAGTTTTGTTAGGACTGTATCGTCAATACGAAGCTAGAAAATATTTTTTTGGGATTTATAGAGTTAGTATGTGACCCCAGTAAATTGAAATATGCGTTCAAATTCAATATATAGAGTTATATTTTGATTTTAACGAAAACTGATCGAAACGATCGAATTAGCTTACGATACATATCCCATTGTGTTCGGAATGGGGGTAATTAGCTATGGACGACAGGCGGTGGGTTTCGTTTGGGGTTCGAATTTAAAGGTTACCTTTTTGGGAATAAATTAATTAAATAAAAAAAAACGGGGCCCCTTCCTTTTCCCTTAACCCGAAGTCAACCCCCCCTTTAACAGTCAGAATCGAAATCATTCAGGAAAAAAAACGCGACATCCTCAAATCGATTCCCCCCTTCCTCATCGCGGCGGCGCCACCGCGGATCACCAGCCCAGCCCCGATCTCGCGAGACCCCCTCCTCGTCCATCGCGAAGCCTCCCTCCTCCCCCTACGAACTGGAAACCCCGGCCTCCCTGAAGCCACCGCCCGCGTCCAAACCCTAGGCCCCTTTTTCAACAGCCGGCGCCGCCTCCGAGGACCACCCTCCAGCCTCCCCTTCAACGATGAAACCCCCCCTTCATTAAGCAACGCTGTGAGTTTCATTTTATTTTAATTTTGTTCTTTCTTCGTTTAACTTTAATGTAAGTAAATTGCAGAGAAAAATTCAGTTTTAAATATTACAATAGCAAAGAAAGGTTATGTCTTTATCATGGAAAAGATTATATTTTTGCTTAAGAAATGTTTAGATTTTTTATATAGAAAAGATTAGATTTTTAAAAATAGAAAAGATTGGATTTTTAAAATAGAAAAGATTGGATTTTTTAAATAGAAAAGATTAGATTTTTAAAAATAGAAAAGATTAGTTTTTTAAAAATAGAAAAGATTAGATTTTTAAAAATAGAAAATATCAGATTTTTGAAATTTGAAAAGACGAAATCTTTATGTAGAGGATAGCGTGTAAAAATGGAATTTTTATCTATATAGCATCGGTGTAAAAATAGAATTTTAACCTATATAGTAGCGGTATAAAAAAGTTAATTTTTATATATTGAATAGGAAAGTAAAAATTCGATTTTTATATATTGAATAGCAAAGTAAAAATTCGATTTTTATATATTGAATGGCAAAGTAAAAATTCGATTTTTATATATTGAATGGCAAAGTAAAAATTCGATTTTTATATATTGAATAGAAAAGTAAAAAAGTTGATTTTTATATATTGAATGGCAAAGTATAAATTCGATTTTTATATATTGAATAGCAAAGTAAAAAGTTTATTTTTATATACTGAATAGCAAAGTAAAAATTTGATTTTTATATATTGAATGGCAAAGTAAAAATTCGATTTTTATATATTAAATAGCGAAGTAAAAATTCGATTTTTATATATTGAATAGCAAAGTAAAAATTCGATTTTTATATATTGAATAGTGAAGTAAAAATTCGATTTTTATATATTGAATAGCAAAGTAAAAATTCGATTTTTATATATTGAATAGCAAAGTAAAAATTCGATTTTTATATATTGAATGGCGAAGTAAAAATTCAATTTTCATATATTGAATATCAAAGTAAAAATTCGGTTTTTACATATGTAGAGAATACGGGCAACGAAAGTGATGAAAGAAGAAACGGCGAAGATTTCTACATATGAAGAGTCATCGCGTTGGATTAGCTATTCGGTGAGAATTTCTCACTCTTTAATTTATTTCTAGTTAAAATATATACTAGGATGCAGACGGTGTATAGTAGCACCTAACACCCGTCGTCCACAGACCATGGACGGCTTGTATGCTTGTTTGTTTGATTTTGATGTGTAGTTGATTGTGTGATGTGAAATGAAAATAAAACATTTATATAGTTGAAAATATTTTATAGTTAAAAATAGGATTTTTAACGTGTATATGAAATGAAATAAAAATAAACAAATCGGATGATTTGTTTATATACACACATTTGACTGATATAGGTTGGGACGATAAATTTTACACATCGCCCAACGGCACAAATAAAATATGTGTTTGATTGTTTGAAACCCCACACGGGTATTGGGATGATATATGACATACACTAATCCCAATAATTAGTTGCCTGTCGATCGATTGATTGACAGACTGTTATAAGCGTTGAATATTTATATTTGATGCTCATACAGTGTAGAATGCACTTTGGATGATGGTTGATTATTCATCGTTGTTATTGTATACATGTGTAGTAGAAAATCCATATAATTAACATTATACGGTAATTGATTGGGCCTCATTCCAGTTTTGAAAAAGAAAGTTTTGAATAGAAATATTTAAAAAATAAATATTTGAAATAGAATTTTTGAAAATAGAAATATATGAAGCAGTGTTGATTAGATTGACGCCATTTTGACGTGAACGATATTTATAATCGATTTTATTCATTTTATAATGAATATCGAAAGTGACTTCAAAATCTGATATTTTGAAAAGAATTGAAATTCGAATTGAAATTGAATATAAATGAATTTGAATTAAATTGAATATAAATGAATTCGAATTAAATTGAATATAAATGAATTCGAATTTAATTGAATATAAATGAATTCGAATTAAATGGAATATAAATGAATTCGAATTGAAATTGAATATAAATGAATTCGAATTGAAATTGAATATAAATGAATTCGAATTGAAATTGAATAGAAATGAATTCGAATTGAAATTGAATTGAATTGAAAACGAACTGAAATTGAATTAAAAATCGATTTGAATTGAAATCAATTTGAAATGAATATAAAACGAATTAGTAAGGGAAAATTCAATTTTGATTTGAATTTGAAAAAGAAGTTGAAATCGTTTTGAAAACGAATTTAAAAAAATTTATTAAATACGTTTTAAAAGGAAATTGACGAAGTATATATTATATATTATATATATATATAATATTGGCCTGAATAGAACGCGCCACGCCGCAGCAGTTTGCGAATTTCGACCATTGAATTCGAACGGATATTACGGGAGATCCGACCGTCGGATTCTCCTAAAACCGGAACCGTTGGGTTCGTATCAAAATGAACTTTCTAACGAATTTTAGAAATTAGAAATCTAATGGTTGGATTTGGAATTATGTCCAAATCAAATTTGAAAAAGGTCGCTGTAAGTGCAGTTCGATGGCCATTGATGGAAATCGACTGTACGGGCCTTGATAAAATTATTAAAAAATAGCAATAATTTGTGTGAAATCATAAGCAATGATTTTGGAAGAATTGGGATGAAAAACTCCATATTTGAAAAGATAAAAATAGATTTTCATCGAAATGAACTAGTTTTGAACTAGAATTATAATTCTATTTATTTTTAAATAAATAAATTGAATTTAAAAAGGGTTTTGAAAATAACCAGAATTTCCAATAATTTCATTGGAATGGATTTGAATCGAAATTATCTTTGGAATATTTCGACGTTGGATTTCGTGATTATACAGATGTTGCTATGGAAATTTGAAAGATATAGATATATATATTGTTATTTCCAATACGATATTTGTTGGTCGTAGAATTTGATATTGAATATAAGCCGAGATATTTTCTATTCAGAGCCTTGTATTTAACATCAAATGTGATTTGAGTTTGTCGTGAATGGTGTGTTGACTAACACTGTTCCTGAACCTAGTTGAGAAAAGTTTAAATATTTTTATTTAGATTTAATGAAGTGTACCAATTAAATAATATTTAATTGAAATTGAATTGATATTGATTTTTGGGTTTATCGTGGACAGTGTTTTAAATAACACTTATTCTTTAACCCGACAATTAATGAAATGTGATTTTAGGTTGTCGTGAACGGTATCTTCAATAATATTATACTTAGACCCAAAGGAGTTAAGAAAGTCAGAAACTAACTGGAGATTAGTTCAGTTGAATGGTTTCTGGGGTACCGATCTGATGTTGGTTTCGGCCTTCGGGGTTAGTACTTAGGGTACTGCTCACTTGCTAATTTACGGTTATGGACTGATTGAAATGTGATGTGATTTTGGGTTTATCGTGAACCGTGTTTTAAATGACACTGATTCTTTAACCCAGTCACAGATTAAAACTAAGTGGAGTTTTAATGAATCTTTAATTAGATTGAAATAATTGAGAATGGAGTATCACCAGTTTTGCTCCAGGCGATAGTTAAATCTTTAATTAGATTTGAAAGTGAAATGGTAATTGAATTTACCGATAACACCGTGGTGTTAGATATGAAGTATTACCAGTTTTACTTCATGGGATGAATAGGTTGGGATTGGGAAATTAAAAAAAATGATTACTTCGGTAAGGTTCGTTAATCCCGACTTGTTGAATCGAAATTCAAAAGAAGATTAGAGAATAAATTCAAGGAATTTATCTTTGATAAAATTAATTGGAACCTTTCCCCTATGAATATGAAATTTAGAAACTTACTTTCGGTTAGCCAAGCAGAATGGTTTTCTGGATATTGATCTGATGTTGGTTTCGGCCTTCGGGGTTAATATTTGGGGAATTATTCTCTTGTAAATTTATGGTTAGTGACACGTGTTTATTATATACGAACGGTTAAAATTGGAATGAGGTTAATATTTGGAATCGAGTTTTTTACTATGTTATTCAATATATAAAAATCGAATTTTTACTATGCTATTCAATATATAAAAATCGAATCTTCACTATGATATTCAATATATAAAAATCGTATTTTTACTATGTTATTCAATATATAAAAATCGAATTTTTACTTCACTATTCAATATATAAAAATCGTATTTTTATTCCTCATTTACATAAGGAAAAATCAAATTTTTACCGTCATTCAAACAAAGTAAAAAAAACAAATTTTTGTGCTACTACTTCATATAGAAAAACCATATTTTTCTTCGCTCCACATATGATAAAAATCGAATTTTTATGCTATGAACTGATATGTAAAAACCGAATTTTTTTACTTCATACCAAAATCAAGTTCTTTATTATATATGTATAAATAAAACTGAATTTTCAAACTATGTTTTCAGTTTAAATAAAATCAGGAAAACTTACTGCATTTTCTAGGGTTTTGCTGCTCGAATTGGAAGGCGGACCCGTGGTGCTGGTCACAGCATCGAAGGGGGGGAGGGTGGCTCGCCTGACCGGCGACAGTAGGGGGAGGTGGCGCGACAGTCCTTGGCTCGTGGCGGTCATCGTCTTCCATCGACAACGAATTGAGGTGGTTGGGGCTTGCGAGCAGGTGGAAGAGGGAGGGGGATCGGAGGTCAGCTCCGGCGGTTGATAGGGGGTGCGCGATGCTCCTCTCCGCCCTTTTCTTCTTCTTTTTTTTTCTGATAGTTCGATTCGGTTTTGTAAGAAAAGGGGGGGCAGAAGCTAAAGGAAGAGGGTGAGGAGAGAGAGGATTTTAATTTAATTAATTTAATTAATTTAATTGCAAAAGGTTGATTTTTATTTTGAACTCGAAACGCGACCCTCCGACTGTCGTCCATAGCGTTTTACCCTCATTCTGAACACAATGGGATATGTATCGTAAGCTGATTCGGCTGTTACAATCAGTTTTCGTTGAAATTACATTTAAATCAATATATTGAATTTTAAACGTACATTTCAAATTACCGGGGTCACATGCTAACTAGAAAAATTCCAGAAAAATATTTTCTAGCTTCGTATTGACGATACGGTCCTAACAAAATTAGTTTCGTCGAATTCCGAGACCGTTAGAAAAATGTCCATTTTCCAGTCGATTAAAATCAACTGAAACTGGTCAAACGCGTTTTCCTTTGCCACGCTCACATATTGATTCGAAAAATTATGAAATTTGAAACCTAGCAATAATTTGACATCACGGATCCAACAGAAGTGGTTTCGTCGAAATCCGAGGTCGTTTGCAAAATTCCTATTTTTAAGGGCCTGAATTCCATAACGACTATTCAGAATTTTCAACTGGACATATCTTTTGATTCCCACTATGAAATTTCGATTTTTCGGATTCGTTGGAAAGACATTATCATTTAGATTCTAATGTTTTTGGTTTCACTAAAATCCGGATTATTTTGCACCCGGTACATTCAATTGAAGTTTGAAATCGAATTATCGAACTACCACGCCATTTTCAATTCTATTTATAATTATATATAATTATATATATTCTAACGGCGACGTATATAATATATACGTCGAATTCTATTCAAAATAAATTTTTCGTCGATATTATTTAAAATAATTCATTTTAAATATTCAAAATTCGCTAAAATTGCCAAAACAAAAATTTTAAACTAGCTCAGAATTTCCGGGTTATTACAATCTCCCCCACTTAAAACTTTTCGTCCCCGAAAAGGAACAAAGTCGAAAGTGGTTTGATTAATCAACTCAACGTTCGATCTGGCTTCCAATCTCCAACTCTTCAGTTTCTGAGAATTTTCAAATTCTTCAAAAATTTGGCTAACACCCTAAATTTTCGAAAAAATTCGCCATAACCTCCCCTGCACCGGGAGCCACGGGAAAATCCCGAAATTGCCATATAGGCCTTCTGGTCTCAAAAAGAAAAAGAAAAAGCGAAGCGGCTAGCCAATACGCTCATAAAATCATCATCACCCAAAGAAAACAGTAAATTATGTAGTAAACATGCACCTATTTGTCGGGCAAACAAATTTTATTCTCTGCTCTAGCCTCCTTGCTATGACCTGTTCAATGTAAGTATATGTGTATGCAAACAAATGCGACCAATTTTCAATACAATTCAATATTCAATTCAATTAGGCTAAATGGTTCAAAATTAGCAAACAAATAGACAAACAACACAAACATCAATCAATTAGTGAATTAGAGTTTCAAATTCATAATTTTGATATATATACAAAAATCATGTTTTTGATGCCAATTCACAACAATGTGTTCTAGCTATATTAGTTTTGGTTCTCACACCAGCCTAATGGAAATATATAGATATCACACCTTCGAAACACGAACATAAATACTGATGATGTCATGACAATCATCAGTACCATCTCCGGGCGACTAGAATGTGATTCCATATCTATCCAACATATTAAAACTTCGAATATACGTTCATGACGCGTATATGCAAAACCTTTATATACTAGATTGTCCAAATTCAAAATAAATTACTATCAAATACGCATAAAGCAATTTAAATTTTCAAAACAAAATTGTTTTCATTTGAAAAATATACTCTTCACACTCGTTCTAGGATACTACTGATCCTATCTCTAACGAGTCACTCTAATTGGATGTTGCTAATCCAATATCTGATGAATTCTTTCGTATGGTTCTAATGTGTCTTGTTCTCGAGCTCTGTAAACCAAAGCTCTGATACCAAACTGAGACGACCCGAACTTCCCCGTGAAGGAAAGCACGAATAGAATTGAGGACAAGACAAAATAGAACGCATACAGAAAAACATTTCATTGTTATTACAACAATTCCATCAGAATACAAGAATATACAGAGTGTAAATGAATAAATTACATTCAATAAATATCAGAGATTACAATAAATTACATAGCAGCGGAAAATAATACAAAAGCACAACTAGAAGCGATACACGGATACAGAGCTTTCCGAGCATCGTTCCAGCTGTAAATCAGGACACTGTGAATATAAATCTTCAAAACCAAAACTACTAGCTGCCCGTGCGGAAAATAGGGGCACCCAGAGTTTAGGTTAAAACAATAAACTCCAGGTCAGTCATGTGACTGGTGTGAGAACTAAAATAGTTATTAATCTTTATTTTTAAAGTTAGGTAAATCAAGAGACCACGCCGTATAACACGGAACGGGTTTCCTACCAAGAATACCAGTGCATAAGACAAACAGCGCAATGCTAAATAAAGAAAAATGAAGCTGTTATAAGACCCAGGTCACATCACACAATGCAACGCAAGCCGGAGGATAGGTTTTTACCTTATAACAGCCAAAGCTTGCTTGATACGTTTAAAACACATTATTTGATACTATTATAGGTCTATAGTGTCAAAACAATTTCAATCATAAGTATCAATCATAGGCGACATAGCTACCATCTACTATGTCGCCATACTAGGCTCTACAAATAAAACCGAAACACACGTATTGGAAATTGGATTCCGTCATGAGCCGAGGCAAGGGGCAAGCTCCTCTCCGATTCGAGACACTCTAGCAAATGTCTCAGGACCCCACTATGATCCTTGGATCTTCAGGGCCGGTCCTCTCTTAATTTTGAGGATTGGCAATTCCTGAACACACGTTTCCCGGTCCTTACAGACCTATATCCGAGGCGCCTCGTATCCAACAACCACACAGGTGAAAAGTATATAAATGTCAGGGATGGTAGGTCACTGACACCACCCTAGCTAGAAAGAAACGTCGTACTCTCCCTGCAGTCACTATCCCGTTTTTGACACATACCGAGGTGTGAGGCTCGCGAATTCACGTTATACACAAAGCTACGCCACACAGGCCATGCTTTGATCATCACCACAAGACTTTGCTTTTCAACAGAAGCCCTGATCAATTTCCACTTATGCGTGCCACATTGGCAATTCACTCCATGCGACTGATGTCCATCGATATACAACCCCTGAGCTCGTACGTCTCCGAGAAGGGCGTTAAGCAAGAGAATAAATTCTCTGCCGCCAAACAAATGTATATTTATTAGAGATCAATCAACACAGAATAAAATCCAATGTCAGACACACAATCCATTTACAAGTTCGTTCTGGGTTTGAACGAAACCGGAGGCACTTTCCTCGCATATCCATCCATCTCCAAGTACGTCTGGACGATCACCAACTGATTCCCTCATTCTGGGTGTACAGCCCAATCAAGATCATCAGTAATTACCCAAACGATGTGAAGACTTCCGGTCTTCTACCACCGTCTTCATCTTCGACATCTCGTCGAATCGATTATTCAGAATGGGTATAAACCCGGCCTTTCTGAATAACCCACGTATATAATAAACGAATGTTACACAACCACAACAAACGCCTCATTCCAATTCAGAATATTCTTTTATTCACAAAAACACATTCTTAGGGAAATGTTCCCATTAATTTTATCCAAGATAAATTCTTCTAAATTTATTCTTTAATCTTCCTTTGGATATAATTTCAAACCATTTTACGGTTTTCCAAACTAGTCGGGATTAGCGAACCACACCGAAGTAATTATTTATTTTATTTCCCGATCCCAACCTATATATCCCATGGAGAAAACTGGTAATACTCCACATCTAACACCACGGTGTTATCGGTAAAATTAATTACCATTTCACGTTCAAATCTAATTAAAGATTTAACTATCGCTTTGGAGCAAAACTGGTGGTACTCCATTCTCGATCACGTTTCAGATTTGATAATTTAAATTATCAATTCATTTTTCAATCTAATTAAAGATTCATTAAAACTCCACTTAGCTTTAATCTTTTCAAAAATCAATATCCTCTCTTTAACTGGGTTAAAGAACCAATGTCATCTAAAACACGGTTCACGATAAACCCAAATCACATTTGATATTAAATACAAGGCTCTGAATAAAAAAATATATCGGCTTATATTCAATATCAAATTCTGAAACCAACATATATCGTATTGGAAATAACGATATACAATATATCTTTCAAATTCCCATAACAATATCTGTATAGTCACGAAATCCAACATCGAAATATCCCGAAGATAATTTCGATTCAACTCCAGTCCAATCCACGTATTGGGAATATTAATTATTTTTAATAATTTTATCAAGGCCCGTACAGTCGATTTCCATCAACGGCTATCGAACTGCACTTACAACGACCTTTTCCAAATTTGATTTGGACATAATTCCAAATCCAACCGTTAGATTTCAAATTTCTAATATTCATTGGAAAGATCTTTTCGATACGAACCCAACGGTTCCGGTTTTAGGAGAATCCGACGGTCGGATCTCCCGCAACGTCAATTCGAAGTCAATGGTCGAAATTCACGAACTGCCGCGGAGCGGCGCGCTCTATTCAGGCCATTATATATAATATATATATATATATATTATATATTTCGTCAATTTCCTTTTAAAACGTATTTTCTAAATCGTTTTAAATTCGTTTCAAAACTATTTCAACACAATATTCAATTTCTAATCAAAATTGAATATTTTATATCATTACTATATAAATGATAATATTTTCAAAACGTTATATTTTGAAATCACTTCTTTTCTATATTCATTATAAAAACGAATATAATCGATATAAATATCGTTCACGTCAAAATAGCGCAACTCTAATCAACACGGCTTTATATATTTCAATAAATGCGTTATTCTATTTAACAAATGAATATTTATCCCATTCAACACATGAATCTATATTTCTTTCAACACATGACTAATCTCAACACATGAGTACTGTCAACACATCACTATTTTTGTTATGTAAAATATTTTATAAAACTATGGTATCTATCGTTTGATTTTTAATTAGACTTCTACTGGGAAGTAGTTCTAATTTTAAATATGATAAAGATGTAAATTTCATTGTATAAAATATTTCACTCAACACATGAACATCGTCAACACATGACTATTTTTATATTCAACACATGAATTTTCTTTTATAATATTCATTATTTTCCCCGATTGGAATGAGGCCCAATCAATCACCATATAATGTTAATTATATGGATTCCATACAACACATGTATATAATAGCTATGATAAACAATCAACCATCATCCAAGGTGCACCACACAACTACATAAGCATCAAATATAAATAATCGACGCTTACACAGTCTGTCGACCATTCGATCGACAATAATTAGATAATTGGGATTAGTGTACGCCAAATATCATCCCAACACCCGTGTGGGGCTTCAAATCAACAAACACATATTTTTGTTTGTGCAGTTGGGCGATGTGTAAAATTTATCGACCCAATCAATATCAGTCAAATCAGTGTACATAAACAAATCGGCTGATTTGTTTATAAATATTTATTTATTCACTTTCACGTTAAAAATTATATTTTTAACGATAAAATATTTTTAACTATATAAATATTTTATTTTCTTTCAACACAAGGATATTTTATTATTCAATCATCCCACAACACAATAAATTTCACAACACATCAATCAAACAAACAAGCCGTCCATGGTCTGTGGACGATTGTGTCGGGTGCTACTAAGCACCGTCTGCATCCTAGTATATATATATATATAACTAGAAAAAGAAATTGAAAGGTGAGAAATTCTCACCGATAGCTATCCAACTTCACGGCACTTCCAATGCAGGAAATCTTCACCGTTCTCGCCTCTTATCACTTTCGTCGCCCGTAGCCACTATATATATAAAAATTACATTTTCACTTCTCTATTCAATATATAAAAATCGAGTTTTTTACTATGCCATTCAATATATAAAAATCGAATTTTGACTATGCTATTCAATATATAAAAATCGAATCTTCACTATGCTATTCAATATATAAAAATCGTATTTTTACTATGCTATTCAATATATAAAAATCGAATTTTTACTTCACTATTCAATATATAAAAATCGTATTTTTATTCCACATTTACATAAGGAAAAATCAATTTTTTACCGTCATTCAAACAAAGTAAAAAAAACAAATTTTTGTGCTACTACTTCATATAGAAAAACCATATTTTTCTTCGCTCCACATATGATAAAAATCGAATTTTTATGCTATGAACTAATATGTAAAAACCGAATTTTTTTACTTCATACCAAAATCAAGTTCTTTATTATATATGTATAAATAAAACTGAATTTTCAAACTATGTTTTCAGTTTAAATAAAATCAGGAAAACTTACTGCATTTTCTAGGGTTTTGCAACTCGAATTGGAAGGCGGACCCGTGGTGCTGGTCACAGCATCGAAGGGGGGGAGGGTGGCTCGCCTGACCAGCGGCAGTAGGGGGAGGTGGCGCGACAGTCCTTGGCTCGTGGCTGTCTTCGTCTTCCATCGACAACGAATTGAGGTGGTTGGGGCTTGCGAGCAGGTGAAAGAGGGAGGGGGATCGGAGGTCAGCTCCGGCGGTTGACAGGGGGTGCGCAATGCTCCTCTCCGCCCTTTTTTTTTTCCTGATAGTTCGATTCGGTTTTGAAAGAAAAGGGGGGGGGGCAGAAGCTAAAGGAAGATGGTGAGGAGAGAGAGGATTTTAATTTAATTAATTTAATTGCAAAAGGTTGACTTTTATTTTGAACTCGAAACGCGACCCTCCGACTGTCGTCCATAGCGTTTTACCCTCATTCTGAACACAATGGGATATGTATCGTAAGCTGATTCGGCTGTTACAATCAGTTTTCGTTGAAATTACATTTAAATCAATATATTGAATTTTAAACGTACATTTCAAATTACCGGGGTCACATGCTAACTAGAAAAATTCCAGAAAAATATTTTCTAGCTTCGTATTGACGATACGGTCCTAACAAAATTAGTTTCGTCGAATTCCGAGACCGTTAGAAAAATGTCCATTTTCCAGTCGATTAAAATCAACTGAAACTGGTCAAACGCGTTTTCCTTTGCCACGCTCACATATTGATTCGAAAAATTATGAAATTTGAAACCTAGCAATAATTTGACATCATGGATCCAACAGAAGTGGTTTCGTCGAAATCCGAGGTCGTTTGCAAAATTCCTATTTTTAAGGGCCTGAATTCCATAACGACTATTCAGAATTTTCAACTGGACATATCTTTTGATTCCCGCTATGAAATTCCGATTTTTCGGATTCGTTGGAAAGATATTATCATTTAGATTCTAATGTTTTTGGTTTCACTAAAATCCGGATTATTTTGCACCCGGTACATTCAATTGAAGTTTGAAATCGAATTATCGAACTACCGCGCCATTTTCAATTCTATTTATAATTATATATAATTGTTTATATTCTAACGGCGACGTATATAATATATACGTCGAATTCTATTCAAAATAAATTTTTCGTCGATATTATTTAAAATAATTCATTTTAAATATTCAAAATTCGCTACAATTGCAAAAACAAAAATTTTAAACTGGCTCAGAATTTCCGGGTTATTACATGCTTTTTAACGAATATTAGAGATTTGAAATCTAACGGTTGGATTTGGAATTATGTCCAAATCAAATTTGGAAAAGGTCGCTGTAAGTGCAGTTCGATGGCCGTTGATGGGAATCGACTGTACGGGCCTTGATAAAGTTATTAAAAATTGCAATAATTTGTGCAAAGTCATAAGAAATGATTTGGAAAGAATTGGGATGAAAAATTCCATATTTGAAAAGATAAAAATAGATTTTTGTCGAAATGAACTAGTTTTGAACTGGAATTATAATCCATTTATTTTTGAAATAAATAAATTGGATTTGAAAGGGTTTTAAAAGTAACCAAAATTTTCGATAATTGAATTGGAATGGATTTGAATCGAAATTGTCTTTGGAATATTTCGATGTTGGATTTTGTGACTATACAGATATTGTTATGGGAATTTGAAAGATATATTTATATCATTATTTCCAATACGATATTTGTTGGTCATAGAATTTGATATTGAATATAAGCCGATATATTTTCTATTCAGAGCCTTGTATTTAATATCAAGGATTAATTGTCAAGAATAATCCGAGGTTTAACGTGTCTTCCCATAATAATCCCTAGTTTGGCTTGTTATTGAATAATCCGAAGTTTGGGGGATGTCTTCTCATATTAATCCCATTTACTTGGGTCTTCGCATATTAATCCAAAGTTTGCGGGTGTCTTCCCATATTGATCTCAAAATAACACGTCAGGGCGTCACAGGGACCAATATGGGAAGACACGCCCAAACTTCGGATTATTCAGAAATAATCCAAACTTGGGATTATTATGGGAAGACACGTTAAACTTCGGATTATTCTTAACAATTAATCCTAATATCAAATGGGATTTGGGTTTGTCGTGAATGGTGTCATCATTAACACAGTTCTTAAACCCAGTTGAGAAAAAGATTAAATCTTTTTTTTTATATTTAATGAAGTATACCAATTAAATGGTATTTAATTGGAATTGAATTTGAATTGATTTTTGGGTTTATCGTGAACGGTGTTTTAAATAACACTTGTTCTTTAACCCGATAATTAATTGAATGTGAATTAGGATTATCGTGAACTGTGTTTTAACGACATTTATTCTTTAATCCGATTTACAATGAAATGTGATTTGGAATTTATAAATCTTTTGTTATGATTTAAAGGAGATTTTCCAAAGTAAAGTTTCCCAATTTAATAAAATAAATTGGAATGGAATGGAATTCGATTTGGTAATAATTGTAGTGAATCTCTGCGGATGAGGACTGCTAGTATATATGGAATTTAAAAGGCTTTGCCGTTATTCCATTTATATTGTTAGTCGGATATGGAAGTCTATATAGATTATATATATCGATTTGTTTTCCATGAAAATTCCATCGTTAATGGAATGTGATTTGGGTTGTCGTGAATGGTATCTTTAATAATACCATTCTTAGACCCAACAGAGTTAAGAAAATCAGAAACTAACTGAAAATTAGTTAAGTGGAATGGTTTCTTGGGTATTGATCTGATGTTGGTTTCTGCCTTCGGGGTTAATACTTAGGGAATTGAACTCTTGCTAATTTACGGTTAAAGGATGATGGAATGGAATGTGATTTTGGGTTTATAGTGAACTGTGTTTTAAATGATATTTGTTCTTTAACCTAGTTAAAGACAGGATATGATTTCCCAAGTTAAACAATTATTAATACTGATTTTTCGAAAGATTAAAACCAAGTGGAGTTTTAATGAATCTTAATTAGATTGAAATGATCGAGAAGGGAGTATCACTAGTTTTGCTCTAGGAGATAGTTTAATTAGATTTGAACGTGAAATGGTAACTGAATTAACTGATAACACCGTGGTGTTAGATATGAAGTATTACCAGTTTTACTTCATGGGATGAATAAGTTGGGATTGGTAAATTAAAGCAAATGATTACTTCGGTAAGGTTCGTTAATCCCGACTAGTTTGGATAAACCATAATTTGGTTGGAACTGAAATCCGAAAGAAGATTAAAGAATAAATTTAAAAAATTTATCTTTGATAAAATTAATGGGAACCTTTCCCTATAGATGTGAATATTTAAATAAAAGAATATTCTGAATTGGAATGAGACGTATGTTGTGTTTGTATAACACTTGTTTATTATATATGCAAGTTATTCAAAAAGACCAGGTTTATCCCATTCTGAATAACTGATTCGACGATGTGTCGAGGATGAAGACGGTGGTCGAAGACCGGAGGTCTTCACATCATTTGGATAATTACTGATGACCTTGATTGGGCTGTACACCTAAGAGGAGACAATCAGTTGCTGATCGTCCAGACGTACTTGGAGATCGATGGATATGCGAGGTACAAGGTGCCTCCGGTTTCGTTCATACCCAGAACGGACTTGTAAATGGACTGTTTGTCTGACATTGGATACCATTTTGTGTGATTGATAGATATCGGTTGCATGGAGTTGTTTTTCTGTGTGGCATGCTAAGATGCAAATGATCAAGGCTTCTGTTGAAAAGCAGAGTCTTGTGGTTGATGATCAAAGCACGACCTTTGTGGCATAGCATTGTGTAGCGTTAATTCGCGAGCCTCACACCCCGGTTGTGAACCAGAAATGAGAGAGGACATCAGGGAGGGCATGCGTTTCTTTCTAGCTAGGGTGGTGTCAGTGACCTACCATCCCTGACATTTATATCATTTTCAATTGTGTGGTTGTTGCTGTTGCGAGGCGCCTCAGATATATCAGTGACTATGTGGAGCCGATGGAGTCATATGACTCATTTACGCCCCAAAAGGCGGGGAAACATAGTGTTCATGAATTTTAATCCACATCGGTGGACCGACCTTGACGATCCAAGGGTCACTGAGCTCTGATCCTAAGGCTCGGGCAAGACAGTCTCGAATCGGTGAGGACTATCTTTTGCCTCGGTTCTCAGATGGAAATCCAGCTTCCAATACGTGACATTTGCGGTTTTAATTGTAGAGCCTAGTATTGGCGACATGATATATGGTACCCATGCCGTCTATAATACTTATGTAACACCCACCTCCGTTAAGGACACTCACAAAGGGAATGCCTTAACTTTGGTGGAGCATTTTAGTAAACAGAACAGAAACTTACAAGACAGATAAAAACAGTACTTGAAATTTTTTAACTTTATTACAGCGGAAACAGAAATCAGTATGGTTACATCCTTTCAAATCTCAGAATTCAAGTACAAAATATCAGTCTTGTACAAAAGCCTTTAGAATGCATAGTTTAAAATCATAATCCCCACAGAAGAAGACAAGCCATACTTTAAGCACTTCAAGCAGAAGAAATCCGGATCTAGCAAGAGTATTCCCTCCTTAGAAAACCTGGGGGGGGGGGGGGGAACGGAAGAAAAGAGGCGAAACAACAACAATGGTCAGACATAAAGTCTGGCAAGTCCAGTTACTTTCAGCATATGAACAGATAATAATAATATGACAAGAACATAAAACTGGATGAGAGATAACTGTAACAGGTGTAGCAGATATAACAGAAGAACAGAATGACATAAACTATTGCTTTAAACTTCTCTGCACTAATACTAGTATAACAGAATTAGGTGTCACCCTAATGTCTAAACTGAAAAAGAAACGGGTACAGAATAATTTAACAGAAACAGATTGCTAATAATGGGCCTTTACTACCCGATCAGAAAACAGACAGAAGCAGAAACAGATTAATCCTTATGGAAACAGAATGTAGAATTAGGTGTACACTAGTAATGGGCCTTTACCTCCCGAACAGACGGTACCACACAGAAACGGACAGGTGTTACCACCCAACAGAAACAGACGGTACCAACAGAAGCACACAGAACTAAGTGTACCCTAAAACCCTACCCCAAGCGATCGGCTCCCTAATATATAAATATCCTGTGTCGGCCCCACAGTAGGGTGTATCACTCCCTAAAGTGACAACCAATTGGCACAGACCTATTTACAGATGTCACGACGTCTTACATCCTCAGAGGCAGACCGGGATCCATGCATGCACATGACCCGGTTGGAACGCACCATCAACAGCCCTCGCCATTATCAGAATGAACCACTTATAATTAGTTCAGTAAGCGTGCCCGGACCCTACCTACTGTTGGGTCAAAGTTTTGATACCAGAAAGGGTTACTGACTAATATGGGTCCCAAACAACAGATGACACAAGTAATTCCCCTCCTATCATTGTGTCCCCAGACAAACAGTTTTCAGATTAACTTGTTTACAAGTTCCGACATACAGAATTCAGATTAACTAGTTCACAGATTAAGTTAACAAGTTTTCAGACTAACAGATCAGATGTACAGATTTTCAGATTTGTCTAACTTTGTATTGGGCCTACAGATTCATGGACGGGTTTTCTACTCCTATTAATCCAGTTGGTTTAACCCTATTTTCCCCCAATACATTTTAGACGTCATTCTTGTCTTAGATTTGCATTAATTAATTATTAATGCCCGGACCTCTCACATTAGGTCGCTAGCTTGTGGCCGCTGGATGGGCCGGGCGGTTCCGGGCAGACTTCTGCCACAAGCCAGACCTAACCTCATGTCTTAAGCAGGTCATGACTAACTTATCACATTAGAACCTATTGTTTGCGGCCACTGGATGTGCCGGGCGGTTCCGGGCAGATTTATGTCGCAAACTCATTCTAACCTCGAGTTAGCCATATTCATCTTTGCGGCCAATTAATTAATTATTTACCGTTTATGCGCACACCCCATATATATGCCAATTTAGATTATATCAATAACAGAATAATTATATCAACTCAACTGATATAACAGATAACAGATTTTAGCAGATTTGGTGACATAATAGACTTAACAGATTAAGCAACTTAGCAGATTTTGGCCTATAACAGATTACGCATCTCAACAGACAAATTTAACAGATTAGGCATTCCCATCTAATTAGCAGTTTAGGCAAATCTTAACAAAACTAGCAGATTAGGCAACTTAGCAGATTTAGCAGATAACAGGCCTAGCAGTTTAGATAACTTAGCAAAATTGGCATTTCAACATATTGAATGGATTAACAGATTTAGCAGATTTAACATTACTTTAGAACTCTATTCCCATCTTGCCTAATCATAAATTATGTCTAAATTCTCATGCCTTAAACCATGTTCATAATTCATCCCAAAATACTAGTTAAACTTTGTATAATACATAATATTCTCTAAAAACCCCAAATCATATACCTAGACGCATGAATATGGGTAGACCTAACTCAATAGGTAAATTCCCAAATCATGGTATGAATTATGCCAAGTTATAGCCTTTATTGCCAATTATCCAAAATCAATATTTAGGCGTGTTCACATTTATAATATAGGTCTTTTATGCCTAAACAACATATTCCTTTCTATTCAAATCATATGTCCAAGGATCTAGATCTAATATGTGATATGTCCTTTAGCTTAGATCTTAATATTCCAGATTTACAAGTCATATATTATCATATGATATTCCCAAACTGTCATATATGCACAAATCTAGATCTAGTTTTCAACCTATGTCCTTTATTCAAACCAGTCACAGATCAGTCCAATTATGCCATAGATTTGTGTTCTAAATTCCAAATCCAACCTATGTTCTTTCCTTAAATTAGTCACATATCGGTCATGCCCAATTTATGCATATTCATTTGATTGTCCCAAACATTTTAACGTATGTTAATCTCTTATGAGATTGGCTCAGGCTCATGGTAGCCTGGCTATAGAAACAGAAAGGAAGCAGAAAGGGATACATAACAGTCACAGAATAACAGATCTGACAGATATGCAATCTCAGATTCAGATTCACAATTCATGTCAAAATCAGAATTAACGTTTATAGCGGAAAATAACTGTACTGGCCTTGTTTGGATTAAAGAAAGAACTTTAGTTGTTGTAGAATTGTTGCAGAAGCTTTTATCTCAAATTTGAATTGAATTGCTTATGTTGATGTTGATTAGCTTCTAGTTTTGATTCTAGCAGAGTAGCGACGCCATTTTTATTTTTATTAGAACAGAGGCAGAGAAGAAGAAGAATAGAATTATGTGCAGAGGAGGCTAGGTCTTAGGATCTATTTATAGGTGTAGTTAGTTGTTTTAGGCCTTTAGATAAACCCTAAAACAGATCAGAACCGTCAGAATTCGTCACAGACTCACCAAAACAGCCCAAAAACCCATCCAGGTGCACCTAGGCTGACCTGGCTCGACCAGGGGGTCGACCCCCAGGTCGACACCCAGGTCGACTCCCCAGTCAACATGGGGGGGAGGTCGACTCCCAGGTCGACTCCCCAGTCGACCTGGGCCCCAGGTCGACCCCCGGGTCGACCTGCCCAGTTCTGGGCTGACCGAAACCTTATGAATCTTGTTTTGGCCATATCTTGGTCATACGGACTCCGATTTTCGAAAACTCGGACTCTATTTCGCGTATTTTTTCGAAAGGAATGCAATGGTGATGTCCATTTTACCTAATTCCTGTTTCTTGAATTAGTTATCCTTATTTTACTATCTTTTCCGTAACATACGCCATTATCGAACTAATTTTTCTTCTCTTCCATGTATTAATTAATTCTCCTTATGCATAACCATTATTTACGTATCCTAAGCATATTTTCATATATTTTATTTCATTTTTAATTATACCTAAAAATGCGGGGTGTTACATTCTCCCCTCCTTAAAGGATTTCGTCCCCGAAATCTTCAAGTTAAGAAGAATGTGTCCTACCATCTAATCATCCATCTACTCAATCACCAATCACATGCATTCATTGTCCTTAAGAGATTTCAAATGCTGTATGAACATATGCAAGAAGTGTGTGTATATGTTCCTTGTCTAATGCAAAGATCAGGCAATCCACTGATTCAGTTGACCTCCTTAATGCGAATTATGCCAGTGCCATGAGTCCAACATGTATGCAATTTTCCTATTTGATACATATCATTTCTATATAAGTGCAAACCATCCACTCATATGCAACATCCACGTGCTGATTCAACCATTTTGCATCCATAAAAATTGAAGAATGCTCACACATCCATTTGCAGTATGAGAGTGTTTTCGAGCCGATCTAGTGCCTAGTGTGTGTATATGCATCCACGGGCAACCACTAGCAACCACTTGCATCCACTTGCAACCATCAAACCTAACATGTCTCAAACACATGTTTACAACCATTAATTTATACCTAAAGTTCGAAGATTCGATCGATAGGATTCAGTCGAACAATGGAAGCGAGTATAGATAAGTCAAAGACTTGGTTCTTATTAGACATTGGTTGAGAAAACAATTCCCCTAAGTATCAACCCCAAAGACCGAAATCAATATCAGATTGACACTCAGAGGATTACCCTCTTTAGACAATGTCAAAACTGGAAATCAGAATTATTCAGATATTTACAGACTACTGATACAGATCAGGTTCCCTAATGATTCTTAGGAAGATAAGCATGGTAAAATCATATCCCACAAAAACTCAGAATATATGCGTCATATTTGACGCCTAACACAGATATCCCTCAAACCTTAATCTCAAACAGATGTGCCACAACCCTTATGGGTCTGAGCGTACAGCGGAATTCAGAAATAATACTAGTATTAAAGTGCAGAGTAACGATTACAAAATTAAAATACCAGAATCAGAAAAAGTCTTAACTCTATAATCAGATAAAGAAATTAAACCTACTATAGAAATTTTCCTACTCCTATCCTAGCCACTAGCCTCAAGAGTGTTCGCCTGCCCTCCTTTTCCTCGTCTCTTCGGGCAGTCCCTAGTGAAGTGTCCCATCTCCCTACAGTTGAAGCAAGAGCCCTTCCTTTTTCTGCAATCCTTGTTCAGATGAGTCGAGCTTCCACAAGTAAAACACTTTTTCCCCTTCTTATCTTCAGTCTTCTCATCCTTCTTTTGTGTTTCCTTTTTGGGCCCCTCTTTCTTATTCGGTGGTTCTTCCTTCTTTGTCTCTTTTGGGCCCTTGTCTTCCTCGTGCAGTAGTGCCATGTCCACCAATTTCTCGTAAGTCGCTCCCATGGGTACATGAGTCATGGCTAGGCTGTGCAGTGGCTCGTTCAATCCTTTAACAAAGCGGAGAGCCTTTTTATGCTGAGTGTTGACTACATCCAATCCGAACCTAGCTAGTTGGTTGAACTAGTTGACGTATTCCTTGTCCGTCATACTTCCTTGCTTAAGAGATAAGAACTTCTCCAGTTGTAAACTCCGTTCAGCTTGCGAGAGAAATTTTGTCTCAAACCTTGTTCTGAAATCCATCCATGTCTCAACCAGCCTCTCGGCGTTAGTGACTTCCCACTAGTAGGAAGCTTCGTCTTTGAGCAACCATACCGCCAACTTTACCTTCTGCCTATCGTCCACCTCGAAGATAACGAATAGATCCTCAGTTTCTTTGAGCCAATTCCTCGCTTCTACGAATGATTCTGTTCCTTTGAAATCCTTTCCACCCATGGCCCTAAAATCTCTACAGATCTTTGAAAAAGCAATTGCACGAGGAGGGGGTGAGGGAGGGGGATCATTTGCTGGACCTGCAACGGCGGTCCTAGCCTCAAGATATTGACGAAACCAACCGGGTACATGGACACCCTCTGGTATCTCAGATGCTTCAGACATGCTGAAGCGAAAAAGGAAAGGTTCAATACAAAAAGGACTGAAAGAAAGATATATGGCTCTTGGGGATCATGTTTTTCAAAATAAGCTTCAATTTTGAAAATACTTCCTTTTAAAACCTTTTTGAAAATTGTTTTCAAAAACTTTTATCTAATCTGGTAACCTTTAGCTCTGATACCAAGTGTAACACCCCACCTCCGTTAAGGACACTCACAAAGGGAATGCCTTAACTTTGGTGGAGCATTTTAGTAAACAGAACAGAAACTTACAAGATAGATAAAAACAGTACTTGAAAATTTTTAACTTTATTACAGCGGAAACAGAAATCAGTATGGTTACATCCTTTCAAATCTCAGAATTCAAGTACAAAATATCAGTCTTGTACAAAAGCCTTCAGAATGCATAGTTTAAAATCATAATCCCCACAGAAGAAGACAAGCCATACTTTAAGCACTTCAAGCAGAAGAAATCCGGATCTAGCTAGAGTATTCCCTCCTTAGAAAACCGGGGGGAGGGGGGAACGGAAGAAAAGAGGCGAAACAACAACAAGGGTCAGACATAAAGTCTGGCAAGTCCAGTGACTTTCAGCATATGAACAGATAATAATAATATGACATGAACATAAAACTGGATGAGAGATAACTGTAACAGGTGTAGCAGATATAACAGAAGAACAGAATGACATAAACTATTGCTTTAAACTTCTCTGCACTAATATTTGTATAACAGAATTAGGTGTAACCCTAATGTCTAAACTGAAACAGAAACGGTTACAGAATAATTTAACAGAAACATATTGCTAATAATGGGCCTTTACTACCCGATCAGAAAACAGACAGAAGTAGAAACAGATTAATCCTTATGGAAACAGAATGTAGAATTAGGTGTACACTAGTAATGGGCCTTTACCTCACAAACAGACGGTACCACACAGAAACAGACAGGTGTTACCACCCAACAGAAACAGACGGTACCAACAGAAGCAGACAGAACTAAGTGTACCCTAAAACCCTACCCCAAGCGATCGGCTCCCTAATAAATAAATATCCTATGTCGGCCCCATAGTAGGGTGTATCACTCCCTAAAGTGACAACCAATTGGCACAGACCTATTTACAGATGTCACGGCGTCTTACATCCTCAGAGGCAGACCGGGATCCATGCACGCACATGACCCGGTTGGAACGCACCATCAACACCCCTCGCCATTATCAGAATGAACCACTTATAATTAGTTCAGTAAGCGTGCCCGGACCCTACCTACTGTTGGGTCAAAGTTTTGATACCAGAAAGGGTTACTGACTAATATGGGTCCCAAACAACAGATGACACAAGTAATTCCCCTCCTAACCTTGTGTCCCCAGACTAACAGTTTTCAGATTAACTTGTTTACAAGTTCAGACATACAGAATTCAGATTTACTAGTTCACAGATTAAGTGAAAAAGTTTTCAGACTAACAGATCAGATGTACAGATTTTTAGATTTGTCTAACTTTGTATTGGGCCTACAGATTCATGGACTGGTTTTCTACACCTATTAATCCAGTTGGTTTAACCCTATTTTCCACCAATATGTTTTAGACGTCATTCTTATCTTAGATTTGCATTAATTAATTATTAATGCCTAGACCTCTCACATTAGGTCGCTAGCTTGTGGCCGCTGGATGGGCCGGGCGGTTCCGGGCAGACTTTTGCCACAAGCCAGACCTAACCTCGTGTCTTAAGCAGGTCATGACTAACTTCTCACATTAGAACCTATTGTTTGCGGCCACTGGATGTGCCGGGCGGTTCCGGGCAGATTTACGTCGCAAACTCATTCTAACCTCGAGTTAGCCATATTCATCTTTGCGGCCAATTAATTAATTATTTAACGTTTATGTGCACGCCCCATATATATGCCAATTCAGATTATATCAATAACAGAATAATTATATCAACTCAACTGATATAACAGATAACAGATTTTAGCAGATTTGGTGACTTAATAGACTTAACAGATTAAGCAACTTAGCAGATTTTGGCATATAACAGATTACGCATCTCAACAGACAAATTTAACAGATTAGGCATTCCCATCCAATTAGCAGTTTAGGCAAATCTTAACAAAACTAGCAGATTAGGCAACTTAGCAGATTTAGCAGATAATTGGCCTAGCAGTTTAGATAACTTAGCAAAATAGGCATTTCAACATATTGAATGGATTAACAGATTTAGCAGATTTAACATTACTTTAGAACTCTATTCCCATCTTCCCTAATCATAAATTATGCCTAAATTCTCATGCCTTAAACCATGGTCATAATTCATCCCAAAATACTAGTTAAACTTTGTATAATACAGAATATTCTCTAAAAACCCCAAATCATATACCTAGACGCATGAATATGGGTAGACCTAACTCAATAGGTAAATTCCCAAATCATGGTATGAATTATGCCAAGTTATAGCCTTTATTGCCAATTATCCAAAATCAATATTTAGGCGTGTTCAAATTTATAATATAGGTCTTTTACGCCTAAACAACTTATTCCTTTCTATTCAAATCACATGTCCAAGGATCTAGATCTAATATGTGATATGTCCTTTAGCTTAGATCTTAATATTCCAGATTTACAAGTCATATATTATCATATGATATTCCCAAACTGTCATATATGCACAAATCTAGATCTAGTTTTCAACCTATGTCCTTTATTCAAACCAGTCACAGATCAGTCCAATTATGCCATAGATTTGTGTTCTAAATTCCAAATCCAACATATGTTCTTTCCTTAAATCAGTCACATATCGGTCATGCCCAATTTGTGCATATTCATTTGATTGTCCCAAACATTTTAACAAATGTTAATCTCTTATGAGATTGGCTCAGGCTCGTGGTAGCCTGGCTATAGAAACAGAAAGGAAGCAGAAAGGGATACAGAACAGTCACTGAAAAACATATCTGACAGATATACAATCTCAGATTCAGATTCACAATTCATGTCAAAATCAGAATTAACGTTTATAGCAGAAAATAACTGTACTTGCCTTGATTGGATTAAAGAAAGAACTTTAGTTGTTGCAGAATTGTTGCAGAAGCTTTTATCTCAAATTTGAATTGAATTGCTTAGGTTGATGTTGATTAGCTTCTAGTTTTGATTCTAGCAGAGTAGCGACGCCAATTTTATTTTTATTAGAACAGAGGCAGAGAAGAAGAAGAAGAATAGAATTGTGTGTAGAGGAGGCTAGGTCTTGGGATCTATTTATAGGTGTAGTTAGTTGTTTTAGGCCTTTAGATGAACCCTAAAACAGATCAGAACCGTCAGAATTCGTCACAGACTCACCAAAACAGCCCAAAAACCCATCCAGGTGCACCCAGGCCGACCTGGCTCGACCAGGGGGGTTCGACCCCCAGGTCGACACCCAGGTCGACTCCCCAGTCGACATGGGGGGGGAGGTCGACTCCCAGGTCGACTCCCCAGTCGACCTGGGCCCCAGGTCGACCCTCGAGTCGACCTGCCCAGTTCTGGGCTGACCGAAACCTTCTGAATTATGTTTTGGCCATATCTTGGTCATACGGACTCCGATTTTCGAAAACTCGGACTCTATTTCACGTATTTTTTCGAGAGGAACGCAATGGTGATGTCCATTTTACCTAATTCCTGTTTCTTGAATTAGTTATCCTTATTTTACTATCTTTTCCGTAATATACGCCATTATCGAACTAATTTTTCTTCTCTTCCATGTATTAATTAATTCTCCTTATGCATAACCATTATTTACGTATCCTAAGCATATTTTCATATATTTTATTTCATTTTTAATTATACCTAAAAATGCGGGGTGTTACATTCTCCCCTCCTTAAAGGATTTCGTCCCCGAAATCTTCAAGTTAAGAAGAATGGGTCCTACCATCCAATCATCCATCTACTCAATCACCAATCACATGCATTCATTGTCCTTAAGAGATTTCTAATGCTGTATGAACATATGCAAGAAGTGTGTGTATATGTTCCTTGTCTAATGCAAAGATCAGGCAGTCCACTGATTCAGTTGACCTCCTTAATGCGAATTATGCCAGTGCCATGAGTCCAAGATGTATGCAATTTTCCTATTTGATACATATCATTTCTATATAAGTGCACAACCATCCACTCATATGCAACATCCACGTGCTGATTCAACCATTTTGCATCCATAAAAATTGAAAAATGCTCACACATCCATATGCAGTATGAGAGTGTTTTCGAGCCGATCTAGTGCCTAGTGTGTGTATATGCATCCACGGGCAACCAATTGCATCCACTTGCAACAATCAAACATAACATGTCTCAAACACATGTTTACACCGATTAGTTTATACCTAAAGTTCGAAGATTCGATCGATAGGATACAGTCGAACGATGGAAGCGAGTATAGATAAGTCAAAGACTTGGTTCTTATTAGACATTGGTTGAGAAAACAATTCCCCTAAGTATCAACCCCAAAGACCGAAATCAATATCAGATTGACACTCAGAGGATTACCCTCTTTAAACAATGTCAAAACTGGAAATCAGAATTATTCAGATATTTAAAGACTACTGATACAGATCAAGTTCCCAAATGATTCTTAGGAAGCTAAGCATGGTAAAATCATATCCCACAAAAACTCAGAATATATGCGTCATATTTGACGCCTAACACAGATATCCCTCAAACCTTAATCTCAAACAGATGTGCCACAACCCTAATGGGTCTGAGCCTACAGCGGAATTCAGAAATAATACTAGTATTAAAGTGCAGAGTATCGATTACAAAATCAAAATACCAGAATCAGAAAAAGTCTTAACTCCATAATCAGATAAAGAAATTAAACCTACTATAGAAATTTTCCTACTCCTATCCTAGCCACTAGCCACAAGAGTGTTCGCCTGCCCTCCTTGTCCTCGTCTCTTCGGGCAGTCCCTAGTGAAGTGTCCCATCTCCCCACAGTTGAAGCAAGCGCCCTTCCTTTTTCTGCAATCCTTGTTCAGATGAGTCGAGCTTCCACAAGTAAAGCACTTTTTCCCCTTCTTATCTTCAGTCTTCTCATCCTTCTTTTGTGTTTCCTTTTTGGGCCCCGCTTTCTTATTCGGTGGTTCTTCCTTCTTTGTCTCTTTCGGGCCCTTGTCTTCCTCGTGCAGTAGTGCCATGTCCACCAATTTCTCGTAAGTCGCTCCCATGGGTACATGGGTCATGGCTAGGCTGTGCAGTGGCTCGTTCAATCCTTTAACAAAGCGGAGAGCCTTTTTATGCCGAGTGTTGACTACATCCAATCCGAACCTAGCCAGTTGGTTGAACTGGTTGACGTATTCCTTGACCGTCATACTTCCTTGCTTAAGAGATAAGGACTTCTCCAGTTGTAAACTCCGTTCAACTTGCGAGAGAAATTTTGTCTCAAACCTTATTCTGAAATCCATCCATGTCTCAACCAGCCTCTCGGCGTTAGTCACTTCCCACCTGTAGGAAGCATCGTCTTTGAGCAACCATACCGCCAACTGTACCTTCTGCCTATCGTCCACCTCGAAGATAACGAATAGATCCTCAGTTTCTTTGAGCCAATTCCTCTCTTCTACGAATGATTCAGTTCCTTTGAAATCCTTTCCACCCATGGCCCTAAAATATCTACAGATCTTTGAAAAAGCAATTGCACGAGGAGGGGGTGGGGGATCATTTGCTGGACCTGCAGCGGCGGTCCTAGCCTCAAGATATTGACGAAACCAACCGGGTACATGGACACCCTCTGGTATCTCAGATGCTTCAGACATGCTGAAACAAAAAAAGAAAGGTTCAATACAAAAAGGACTGAAAGAAAGATATATGGCTCTTGGGGATCATGTTTTTAAAAATAAGCTTCAATTTTGAAAATACTACCTTGTAAAACCTTTTTGAAAATAGTTTTCAAAAACTTTTATCTAATCTGGTAACCTTTAGCTTTGATACCAAGTGTTATACCCCACCTCCGTTAAGGACACTCACAAAGGGAATGCCTTAACTTTGGTGGAGCATTTTTGTAAACAGAATAGAAACTTACAAGATAGATAAAAATAGTACTTGAAACTTTTTAACTTTATTACAGCGGAAACAGAAATCAGTATGGTTACATCCTTTCAAATCTCAGAATTCAAGTACAAAACACCAGTCTTGTACAAAAGCCTTCAGAATGCATAGTTTAAAATCATAATCCCCACAGAAGAAGACAAGCCATACTTTAAGCACTTCAAGCAGAAGAAATCCGGATCTAGCTAGAGTATTCGCTCCTTAGAAAACCGGGGGGAGGGGGGAACGGAAGAAAAGAGGCGAAACAACAACAAGGGTCAGACATAAAGTCTGGCAAGTCCAGTGACTTTCAGCATATGAATAGATAATAATAATATGACATGAACATAAAACTGGATGAGAGATAACTGTAACAGGTGTAGCAGATATAACAGAAGAACAGAATGACATAAACTATTGCTTTAAACTTCTCTGCACTAATACTAGTATAACAGAATTAGGTGTCACCCTAATGTCTAAACTGAAACAGAAATGGGTACAGAATAATTTAACAGAAACAGATTGCTAATAATGGGCCTTTACTACCCGATCAGAAAACAGACAGAAGCAGAAACAGATTAATCCTTATGGAAACAGAATGTAGAATTAGGTGTACACTAGTAATGGGCCTTTACCTCCCGAACAGACGGTACCACACAGAAACAGACATGTGTTACCACCCAACAGAAACAGACGGTACCAACAGAAGCAGACAGAACTAAGTGTACCCTAAAACCCTACCCCAAGAGATCGGCTCCCTAATACATAAATATCCTGTGTCGGCGCCACAGTAGAGTGTATCACACCCTAAAGTGACAACCAATTGGCACAGACCTATTTATAGATGTCACGGCGTCTTACATCCTCAGAGGCAGACCGGGATCCATGCACGCACATGACCCGGTTGGAACGCACCATCAACACCCCTCGCCATTATCAGAATGAACCACTTATAATTAGTTCAGTAAGCGTGCCCAGACCCTACCTACTGTTGGGTCAAAGTTTTGATACCAGAAAGGGTTACTGACTAATATGGGTCCCAAACAACAGATGACACAAGTAATTCCCCTCCTAACCTTGTGTCCCCAGACTAACAGTTTTCAGATTAACTTGTTTACAAGTTCAGACATACAGAATTCAGATTTACTAGTTCACAGATTAAGTTAAAAAGTTTTCAGACTAACAGATCAGATGTACAGATTTTCAGATTTGTCTAACTTTGTATTGGGCCTACAGATTCATGGACGGGTTTTCTACACCTATTAATCCAGTTGTTTTAACCCTATTTTCCCCCAATACATTTTAGACATCATTCTTATCTGAGATTTGCATTAATTAATTATTAATGCCCAGACCTCTCACATTAGGTCGCTAGCTTGTGGCCGCTGGATGGGCCGGGCGGTTCCGGGCAGACTTCTGCCACAAGCCAGACCTAACCTCGTGTCTTAAGCAGGTCATGACTAACTTCTCACATTAGAACCTATTGTTTGCGGCCACTGGATGTGCCGGGCGGTTCCGGGCAGATTTACGTCGCAAACTCATTCTAACCTCGAGTTAGCCATATTCATCTTTGCGGCCAATTAATTAATTATTTACCGTTTATGCGCACGCCCTATATATATGCCAATTCAGATTATATCAATAACAGAATAATTATATCAACTCAACTGATATAACAGATAACAGATTTTAGCAGATTTGGTGACTTAATAGACTTAACATATTAAGCAACTTAGCAGATTTTGGCATATAACAGATTACGCATCTCAACAGACAAATTTAACAGATTAGGCATTCCCATCTAATTAGCAGTTTAGGCAAATCTTAACAAAACTAGCAGTTTAGGCAACTTTGCAGATTTAGCAGATAACAGGCCTAGCAGTTTAGATAACTTAGCAAAATAGGCATTTCAACATATTGAATGGATTAACAGATTTAGCAGATTTAACATTACTTTAGAACTCTATTCCCATCTTGCCTAATCATAAATAATGCCTAAATTCTTATGCCTTAAACCATGGTCATAATTCATCCTAAAATACTAGTTAAACTTTGTATAATACAGAATATTCTCTAAAAACCCCAAATCGTATACCTAGACGCATGAATATGGGTAGACCTAACTCAATAGGTAAATTCCCAAATCATGGTATGAATTATGCCAAGTTATAGCCTTTATTGCCAATTATCTAAAATCAATATTTAGGCGTGTCCACATTTATAATATAGGTCTTTTACGCCTAAACAACATATTCCTTTCTATTCAAATCATATGTCCAAGGATCTAGATCTAATATGTGATATGTCCTTTAGCTTAGATCTTAATATTCCAGATTTACAAGTCATATATTATCATATGATATTCCCAAACTGTCATATATGCACAAATCTAGATCTAGTTTTCAACCTATATCCTTTATTCAAACCAGTCACAGATCAGTCCAATTATGCCATAGATTTGTGTTCTAAATTCCAAATCCAACCTATGTTCTTTCCTTAAATCAGTCACATATCGGTCATGCCCAATTTATGCATATTCATTTGATTGTCCCAAACATTTTAATGTATGTTAATCTCTTATGAGATTGGCTCAGGCTCGTGGTAGCCTGGCTATAGAAACAGAAAGGAAGAAGAAAGGGATACAGAACAGTCACAGAAAAACAGATCTGACAGATATACAATCTCAGATTCAGATTCACAATTCATATCAAAATCAGAATTAACGTTTGTAGCGGAAAATAACTGTACTTGCCTTGATTGGATTAAATAAAGAACTTTAGTTGTTGCAGTATTGTTGCAGAAGCTTTTATCTCAAATTTGAATTGAATTGCTTAGGTTGATGTTGATTAGCTTCTAGTTTTGATTCTAGCAGAGTAGCGACGCCATTTTTATTTTTATTAGAACAGAGGTAGAGAAGAAGCAGAATAGAATTGTGTGTAGAGGAGGCTAGGTCTTAGGATCTATTTATAGGTGTAGTTAGTTGTTTTTGGCCTTTAGATAAACCCTTAAACAGATCAGAACTGTCAGAATTTATGATGTGTATTCACAGGATCCTGGTTTTGCAGATTTATATTCACAGGATCCTGGTTTACAGCTTGAATGATATCCGGAAAGCTCTGTATCCGTGTATTACTTTCAGTTGTGTTTTATATTATTTTTTCGCTGCTATGTAATGTATTGTAATCTCTGATATTTTATGATGTGTAATATTTATTCATACTTTGTATATTCTTGTATTCTGATGAATTCTTGTAATAAACAATGAAATGTTCTTCTGTTTGTGGTCCGATGTGGCTTGTTCTCAACTCAATCCGTGATTTCCTGTAAGGGGGATTTCGGGTCGTTTCAGGTAGTTTAAGCATGGTAGGGGTATATCGACAAATATTAAAGATGATGAATCGTTTGGATTGGGTGCTGCAAAAACCAACCCTTCATAGTAGTTAAAAAATAAGCGTAATTGTTGGAAGCAAGGGCTATTTAGAGAATTAGGGGTAGGATTAGAAAGAAGGGATGTTTTGAAGTATTAAGAGAAGTAGGGCTAGTTTAAGCATAGTAGGGTTAGATCAACAAACACCAGACATGATGAATCATTGGATTGGGTGCTGCAAAAACAAATCCTTCACATTAGTTAAAAAACAGGGGATTCATCATCTTTAATATTGGTCGGTATACCCCTACTATGCTTAAACTACCCCTGCTTCTCTTAATGCTTCAAAACAACCCTTCTTTTTTATCCTACTTAAACTACACCTACTTCTCTTAATACTTCAAATCAACCCTTCTTTTTAATCCTACCCCTAATTATCTAAATAGCTCTTACTTCCAAAAATTACACCTATTTTTCAACTACTGTGAAGGGTTTGTTTTGGCAGCACCGAATCCAATGATTCATCATGTCTCATATTTGTCGATCTACCCCTACTATACTTGTAACACCCCGGATTTTTGAATAATCGAATAAAGAATAATTAATCTCAGACTTGAGAATTAAGGGAATGGGGTTGCGCCATTGTGTTTGTCTCGGAATTCTGGTTGAAATAGAGTCCGAGTTTGCGGGAAACGGGTACCGGATGAAGGAGTTATAGACGAACGAAGATTGGTGGAAAAACAAGAAAAAAAAAGAAAAAAATATTGCACTGAAGCACTTGGGAAGTGTGCCAGTACAAATTTACATTTGCGCACTTCCCAAGTGCGCCCAGGCCGAGGGAAAACCTGCACAGCCTTCTGGTTCAGTATGACCCATGTTCTGACTCATTGTTGAGTCCTTTCTGACTCTTTGCTGAGTCATTAGGGCTGACCTATCACCCTATCATGACTGAATGGTTTTGATTAACCCAAAGATCATCTGACGGCTTAAATTAATTCAAAACTCTATAAAAATATCCATAGACTCAAACCCTAAATCAGAATTAAAACTGAAACTATGGCCGTCATGCTGTCGTCTTGAACCCTAGAGTAGCCGCCACAAATTAAAGAGGAAGAACAACAAATCAAATCAGTTCTATTCAACCCTAACAACGAATCGCCTTCAATGGAGAGCTAATACAACTCCAGAAATCAGAATTCAGAACTCAAGAAAGCTTTTGTGTAGCGAGTTCGATCACTTTAACAAAATAATTGCTAAATCAATTATGATGTGATATACGTTGGATTATAAGTTGTGGTTGTGAATCTAATTCATATGCTTAATCATGTATGTTAACTTGATTCATATTATATGATGTTACGAAAGTTTTATATATGATGTTATGCAAGTTTCATGTATGATGTTATGTAAGATTAATATGATTAAGCAAGTTAATATGATTATGCAAGTTTCACATATGATGTTATGCAAGTTAATATGATTATGCAAGTTTCACATATGATGTTATGCAAGTTAATATGATTATGCAAGTTGTACATATGATGTTATGCAAGTTAATAGGATCACGCAAGTTGTATGCGAGTTATATGATGTTATGTAAGTTTGGATCTAAAATATATGCTAGTAATTCATGATGTTAACTTGTGTCAATGAATCCCTTTTTATAATCCAATCACCTAGGTTTATAACATCAGTTTTCATGCGAATATGGATGTGGAACATATGCTAGTTCGTATAAGTATTATATTCATATGCAAGTTTAAGTGATAATTGGATTCACATATATACAAGTTCACACCTTTAAAGTTTAGATCCATATTCAAGTTGACATTTTTATGTTGAAACAATGACATGCATAGTTATGCAAGTTTACACCTTTATGTGGATCCATAGTTTACTCAGGTTAACACCTTTTATTGGATCCATAGTTATGGAAGATGACACCTTTATGTTTAGGTTGACGACATACATAGTTTATGTAAGTTTGTGATAATTACCTAGGCTAGTTGGGTGTAAAGCTATGTTCACACATGCAAGTTCACACCTTTTAGACATATGATTTTTGGATCCTTGATAATACAAAGACTATGCAAGTATGTTGTAATTCTTAATTGCAAGTTAGATGCAAATTAGATTATTATTGTGTGTATGTGACTTTGTGACGTTTATTCTTTTTTTTTAAGTATTAGACTATTCGCTAGTCTAATATGTATATGTCATGTTAAGCGAACGAATGACGGAGGTACGATGGGGATAATAGTGGATACACATATATTGTGAAAATGGCATATAATGGCCTAAAAAGGCATGTAATTAATTTTAAAGGAATAAAATATTATTGTGGTGACCATAAATGGATGGACATAATTGAGTCAACTATGGACATCGTTAAATTTTGAATTGATTGATAATTTGAATAGGGAAAGTAATTCAAATTGGGGAATGATTAATTAGGAGTAATTAATCGTCTAAGACACGAAGTTAGGCTCGTTTGTGGTGTAAGACTGCCCGGACCCGCCCGACAAATCCAGCTTCCACAAATGCCAGTCTAATGTGAGAGGTCTTAGGCACAAATTAAATACGTAACAGTTGTGAAGACACGAGGTTAGGCTCGTTTGTGGTGTAAGACTGCCCGGACCTACCTGACCAATCCAGCTGCCACAAATGCCTGTCTAATGTGAGGGGTCTTTATGAGGTTACGGTCTTAATGAATTAAGAAACACTTAACCAGATAAACATGTAGTGGGACATGTGGGGTTAAGTGGGTGCCTCGGGTGGCATGTGGAATCTGGTGTATGCCTTGTGTGGCATGAGGAAAAACGATTAGTAACACTTAACCAAGGTAAAACATGTAAGTTGGACATAAGGGTTAAGTGGGTGCCTTGGGTGGCATGTGGAATTACTAATGGAAACCCTTAACCAAATTTAAAACATGTAAGACATAAAGGGGGTTAAGTGGGATATACTAGAGGGGACCAAGCATAGGTGGATAGCTTGTGTCAAGTAATGGGGGTCCGTTTCAAACAGTAACCCATTCTTATCTTTGTGGGCTCGACCCAAGTCGAGGATGGGACACGCATACTGGGCTTGACTGTAAGAGGCCAAACCGGGTTAGCGGTGGCAACGCCAGTCCAACGGGTTCATATGCGTGTGTGGAGTGATACACCCCACTGTGGGGCCAGCACGGGTATCTACGAGTTAGGGAGCCGATCGAATGGGGTAGGGTAGTGGGTACACCTAGTGGAGATTGGAGCAGACGGCACCTATGTAGTCAGCTAGGGGTACACGAAGGTACCACTATTATTAATAATTACTAAGGGGGTACACCTAGTGGAGATAGGAGCAGACGACACCTATGACGTCAGCTAGGAGTATGTGGAGTTAATATTATTAATTATTGAAGGGATACATCGAGTGGGGATAGGTACACGCTGGGTACCTATGATAGAAACTAGAGATCTACAGTCAAACATGGAGGATAGTAGGTACATCTTGTAGTACACGAAGCTCTCATCGTTCTATTTAGCCAAGAAGGATCAAATTTCTAGAGTGACTAGTAGGAGTGCAGTTGGTGTTAATACAATACAATATGTTACAGTACGGTAGAGTATAATAGTTATCCTATATCAATTAGGAAGCGCCATTTACGTTATCTCTGTTTCTCTTGATTGCCTTGCAATACCCATGTGGTTCACACAGTCATTACCTTATTCTCCAGCTTATATCTTATCATATTGCTTTAATAATTATGTTGTTAGAGTTATCGTACTCGCCAGACTTTATGTATGACACCCTTTGTTTCCACCTCTTTTCTTCCTCCCCTCCCTCCCCCAGGTTCTAAGGGTGGGACTAGTACTAGTGGAGCTTGATTGGGATCTCTTTGGGAGCACTTGGATTTGGATTGCCGAAGTAAAGTTCAGCCTATCATTTTCTTTATGGCTATTTATAGTAGTGAGATTATGTACTTTGTTTTATCAAGATGGATATTATGTACTTGACTTTGGTTTATGGTTTTTGATGATGTAACCAAACATATTTACCTTCTGCTGCAATAAATAAAGTTTTAAATTTTCAAGTATTGCTTTATATCTGTCTTGTTGTGATTTTCTATTCTATATTCACTTAAAATGCTCCATGGAAGTTAATGCATTACCTTTGTGAGTGACATTAATGGATGTGGGATGTTACACGTGGTATCAGAGCTTAAGGTTACCAGAACAGATAAGATATTTTGAAAAACTATTTTTCAAAAGCATTTTTATAAAGAATACTTTCAAAAATATGTCTGTAGAAGAGTATTTTTGAAAGAAAGGTTTATTTTAAGAACATAATCCCCAAGAGCCATATATCCTTCCTTCTATTCTCCGTTTTGAATCTCTTCCTCTTTCTCTTTTTGAGTTTCTTTCCCTACTCCGCGTAAAGATGCATTTTCTAAGATAAATAAGGACTTCCGTACGAAGGGCGGAAAACCCACTACAACAAAAAAAGACTTTTAATGGTGTTTAAAAAACGCCATAAAATGAATACATAGCGTTTTTGAGGACGCTGTGTATCGATATGCAGTTAAAAGTCAGTCGAAAACCATGACTATAAATAAACGCCATGAAAAGTATAATACAATAGCATTTCCTCTGTGCTATTAATACTTTTCATGGCGTTTATGTTAATTTTGTAGAACTTTTTCTTAGTGGTTTTTGAATGCTAACAAAAATATTTCTCAGCTGTTTTATAATGCTAAAAAAAATATCTCTGCATTTTTTACATGCTGTTAAAAGAATCTATAGCATTTGTTTTTTGTTGTGATATTTTTTTACAGCAATTATGATTTGTTGTAACTGTTTTCATGTCAAATTAAAAAAAAACTTTTTACGGCGTTTTATAAATGCCATAAAAATTTTCAATAACGCTAAAAAAACGCCGTAAAAAGTCACAAAATTAACCTAGCTACTTATAACAATTAAAATCTGCATATTATATAGATGCCCCAATTCAAAATTACCATGTCATACTGATAGGATATTTTATTTTGATCACATAATTCGTAACCAACAAATAAAATTTTATAACTAAAACATGCAATATTCTTACATCGATAATACACAATAGGTCCATAATAGTTCATAAAATAGTAGTGTTATATCAAAAGCAGTAGCGACCAGAATATCGTACTACATATAGTCTTACAAACCAAATTATAGTCTTTGCAGCATAATTAACTTCGGCCCATATAGTTTTCCATCTACGTCGTCATCTACGTATCTATCAAGCAAAAATCTTCAATATTGTTAGTACGTTCAAAAGCAAAGTTAATCATAAAAAATAGTTGGTAGCTTCCAAAATGCACGAGAACATGTCAAAAAATTGCTAGTTATATTGAAACTCCAATTAGACAAGATGCAATTCAGCATAGAATTGTTTTATCAAAAATTGCAAAAGTTCCTGTGAAAGTGAAAGAATCGGATAATATATACTCTACAGATGGCACAAAAGTTCGTGTAAAAGTAAAAGTTCCGGCAAAAATTGCTAGTTCAAAATTATCCATCCATTTTGTTCAAAATTATAAGCTAACACTGTTTCTGGAGTATATTACAATGACTATAATACTCATCAAGAAGATTTAAATTATCTTACCCAGCAATACAAAAATTGAAATAATCACAATGTGACAAACTATAGTACCACGGTTTGCTACCAATATTATTATTATTATTTGTATAAACATGTTAATTGTTGTAAAAACTAGTTAACTTAGTTAAATTTCACAATACTTATCCGTGTTTATCTAAAAGAAACCAAACACCAAACAATTTCAAGTAACACTGCTTAGTTTCGCATTTGCATGTTACATGATTAGCAGATATAAGTTCTAAAAATGACACCCCATGTCTTGCTTGCATAGATAAATACAAGTAATTTGTGCATTGATACATTAAACTATATCTGATAATGAAAATTCAAACTGTTTACATATTTTATAAGTAAAAGCAAAAGTAAAAAAGATGAAAAATACAAATGGCATAGGCAATGAGAATTGCTTGTGTTATAACATAGATTTATATAGAAACAAACCTCGATCGTATAGTCACAAGAAAACTACAGACATTTTGCCTTAGAAGAAGAAAAAACACAAACCTTAGTTCTTAAAATATCTCCAAAAGTGTTTCTGAATAAGTTAGCATGGCCACAAGCCCATCTATATTGCTGGTTTCTGAAATTTTGAACGTGCCAGGTAATTCGCCTTTGTTCAACCTTAAAATGATAATCCACCGACATTTCTTGCATTCTAGTCATTAGACACTCACTGCTGTCGACTGCAAAGTTAACCAATAACTGAAAACTTCAGCATGAGAAAATGATCAGATTAATCATTGGCATATTAATTCAATTTCAATAAAAGTTTTTAGTGCATACCCAAAATCTATCTATTTTCTTGGTTGTGTTTATTAGTTCAATCCTTTGCATATTACTTTGATTTCAATAAGCATTTTCTACCGTTGAAGATATAGATTGTTAGTTGCTATTATTTGTCGACAGCCTACTTTCAAATAAAAATAAATTATATGTTTTGGTTCAATAAATTAAATAAACATATGTGCAATCATTTACAAAATAAACAACTGACCTCAAACGCAACCATAATCAACTATCCTGCCTTGGTTAAGCTCATCTGTGCATCAGGCACCGTAGCATCAACATGCACAGGAACGATATTACTGATTGATGGACACAAACAGATCCTTTAAAATCTTGCTATAGTTCAACGATTAAAAACCAATGAAGCTGATGGAAAAGGACCTTTCAAAGAATTTGTCATCTTAAAATAAAAAAGTTGTACCACTTACAAAAGATTGGTAAAGATGGAAAAGAAAGGTATGGTCCATAAAATACAAGTCACGTCCAAATAATCCTTAGCTTCAATTCTAGGCATGGTTTAGTTTAGTGAAATATTTATGTAGCATTTAGAGAGACTACTGTTCTTGTGCAGCAGGACATTTCTCTAAACATAAAGACCTTTACACAGACATGTATATGCATACTTAGGTACACATATGAAGCCAATTTTTATGGTTTCATATCAAAAGGGCACTGATTTTTGTCATTGACAGCCTGCATTTTGTTCAATCTTCTAGAAATAATACCTAGAATTGACATCATTTTCTGCAATCATTTGTAACCTTAGTTACAAAATTGGTAAAATGAACCACTTATATCTTAATTGGTGATATTTTCTTTGTAGGAGTTATACATCATAGCATGGGTGCAACTTCAATACTGTTGGTTATAGATTGCTTAGGCACTCTGGTTATACCTACACTAAAATTAATGCATGTTCATACGGTCCTTATGGCCCTTACCAAGCATGTCTGATAATGAACATTGTCTGTTGGTCTACCAAACGATTCCCTTTTAACTGGCCAACCAATTCATTTTGATTTTAAAAGGCAAAAAGCTGGTTTACTACAAACCAATCCAAACAAGCTTTAATGAATGTTTATATATTTGAATCAAATGTTGCAAGAAGGCAGAGAATATTTGGATATTATTTACAAGTCGAAATTTTGGATTATAAGTAACCCATTCAATTTTTTTTGCGGAATCAACTTCCTTCAGCACCCACCCAAACTGTGCAATGCTGAACTAGAAATAAACAAGCAAGATTGTCACGAACATGCAAATACACTGTAAAATAAAAACAGTGGACAACACAAAAGAATACGAACATAAAATGTTAAATACTAAAGGATAGATTGGTCATCGTTTCTTTTGTTGTCTAAATTTTTTTTTGCTGCCCAAGCAAAAATTGAACAACAATTGATATATGTTTTTCCATTACTTTGAAAGATGAAGATTGTTGAGCTGACATGTGATAAAATTATCCCTGGAAAAGCAGCATTCTTATAGCATAAAGATTTAAACGCAACTGAATTGTCTTCATTAATCCATAAAAACAGGAATTAGAAAAGATTAATAAAAAATATAGGCTCATATAACACAATACTGTCAGGTTTTGGAAAAACAGAACTAGTAAAAATTAAATAATGACCATGTTTTTGCAAAAAAAAATGGGGCACAAACACTATTAATTGAAACTAAAATGATTAATTTTAATTGATTAAATTATAAAATGAATTTATTAAAATAAACACCTATTATCTGACACATTTGCATTCAAGTTGTAGGAGTTATGAAACAAACATAAAAATTACAATTTTTACAAAAGAGAATCGATCACTTACTTGAGAAATTAAAATAGATGAAAAACAAATATCGGAAGAATTCAAGCTTTTGGGATTATAGATATTGTTGGATTTATTATTTGACAGATTTTAAATTCTTAGTGGGTTAGCTAAGAATCTGGACTGGGATTTTCACTGTTTAGAGGGAGAAAAATGAGACGCTGTTTTATTAGAATGGAAGAACCAGAGCATACAAATCAAACAGAGAATAAAAGCTAATTAATTATAGATGGTAACTACGAGTGGTCCACCTGCCCTTTCATTAATGTTATTTGAATTGTAGAAAATGACTCTTTGGGTTCTTACCACTGATTTTCTTCTACATGATTCCATCCCACACAGTAGGGTCTTACTTGAAAATGATCAAACATGCAGTCTAAATATTACTTACCTTGCAACTCATTTGCTATAGAGCAGTACTCTACAGCCTTTCCTTTGTTTTAATCAACTTCTTCCATTCCCAGGAGATGTCTATGTATACACCTGCCAAAGCTCTAATCATGCAACCATCCACAACATTTTCTACCTTCCCTTCAGCATGCAGTCTGAAAATGATGAAACATGCAATCTGAAACAGTGAAAAGTGTCCACTTAAAATTTCATTGTCCATGCTTGTTGGAAAAACCAATTTGGTCTCTGATTTTACATATTTTTTGGTTGGAAGCATCCCTTGTATCTCTCTTGAAATTTTAATAAGAATGTGTTTAAAGACACATTGGTTATCTCAATCTATGCCATACATGTATAAATCAATCACGCTACGTATTAAGTGTATATATAGTTGGATTCAACATTATAAAATCTTGTCCACTAAATTTGATTTCAAAGTACCACAACCCACTTGAGTATGGAACTTAAAGTGAACAAGAAACTATTTTTTAATGCTATTTTGAATCAATCCTACATAAATCATCTTAGTCTGGAATATTACTCCAAATAAATCTGCTTAATACTTCCAAAATTGAAAATTTGATCTTCTCCATCTATATAATAACCGACTTTTTATAAACAAATAATGTTCAATAATCATATTCTACAACAATCACAAAAGTATTTTTAATAAACATTTAAATTCATGAGAAGATTTGGTTTGAGAGACTGTTAGCACTTTTCATGTTTATACTTGGTTAATTTATTAATAATAATTTAAACGTTATTAAAAGCCATGGTCTTTTAAAATTTCACATATCACAAAGCACATTCGAGTTTTCAAATTTTTTGAACTAGCATAAATAGGTACGATTATTTGAGCTTGAGTGCATATCTTATTCATATATAATCTCAATATATAATTATTTCTTGATTGAGCTCTAAGCGTCAAAGAAACATTCATGTTTATATCGATACGGAGTAAGGGTATTTTCTTTAGGTATTTTCTTCTAAGAATTGGACAACAAAAACAAAACAAAGTTCAGAGATTATTTTTAATTATGACCTTCTTTTTCCAATGTTTTGGAAGTCCCCAGGTTGAATAAGAATGTCTTCAAGCTCTTTCAAAAATTCCATTTTTTGAAAAGATACGATAATTAATAGAAAAACAATGTGCTCATTTATTTATGGCTATTCAAAAATCCAATGTAGTAAAGAAATAAATGTGCCCGATTGTAATATGTCCAATAAATGTGCTTATTTGTAAATACATTACTAATTAATACAACATATCAAGAAATAGATTAAAAAATCTATTATATTTATCCTATGTTTATAGAATGTAGTTTGGGCATTAAATACAATTAAAACTTGAAACCAAATGAAAATAGAAACTAGATGAAAATAGAAACGTAAACTGGTAAATACGTGCAAAATCAAAGTTTACATCATTGTCTACACACTCATGATGCTAGTTCTTCTATTTATTGTTATTGTAATCATCATTATTGGTGCTCATTCCTATAAGATACAATCACCTTAGGTTGCTAACATCAAATATAGTTACATATGTACATAAAAGAACAACAGAAATTTCCTAAACAGTGATTTGGAAAATCTAAACTATGCAATTGTAGAAAAAACATATTATGAGAAACACAAATAATAGTCAAATATTGAAGGTGTCAAAAATATCAGGAAGAATTTTATTGGGGATTATATACAAGGCAAAATATATAATTTTAGGTCCAGAAAAACACCTCCTCACATAATAGTATAATACATAGAAAAATTGGGGCAATATCAGGGGTTTCTATATAGTCAAATGCTAAGCACATATGATCCCCAATAAAACTCTCCCTGAATAAGAGCAAAATATGGATATACAAGGAAGTCATACATAAGGTAATTCTGGCCATGCAACTGCACTGATGAGACCTAACAATATATAGTTTAACTCTTTCCAGATGCATAATTAAAAAAGAGAGCAAAAGTTGAAACATGAGAAGATTTTACAATAAATAGAATACTATTTAGACAACAACGTTCAAGAAGACAATGAAGCAAAATTTAGTGACATGCATATTTATAGGTCTAACAAAATTCTGACATTGATTTAAGTACACATTCAGTGCATCACAATGCTAGGAAGGTGATGTGCCAACAAGTCTAGCTTTAGGACATTTATTGAAATTTATCAACCTCCGTTATTTATGTTTATCAATTGAGAATTCAAGAGTACATAACTACAACAATAAAAAATTACAATGTAAAAATTAATTATCATCACTATGTGCACAATTAAAGCATTTAAAATAGCAATTAGATTATGGCTTAAAGTCTAAATGAACCTGTATGCATTCTTTAGTAGTTAAAGTTCCATTAAAATGTTGAGAGACCACAACATTTCATTTCCTTCTCGATAAAAAAGCTACTTAGTGAATAATTCCAACCTAATTATTAACATATATTTAATAAAGTAAAAAAAAGAGCAAGAAACTTAAGCATACAAAAATCATCAAATTGTGCAAGGGTTCTTCATCCAAAAACCATCATTATATGAGTACAAAATTCCTTGTATCACTCACGATCTACGTGAATATTGGTTTCTCACATGTTGAACCAACCCAACATTATTAACATATATGATATAACCTGTGATAAGTAAAAAAGGCAAGCAAGGAATTTAAGATTCCAACATGTGTCCAAACTCAAATGAGAATTATTATTTTTCAGTTTCGGTAGAGTAAACCGCAACATTCATTTATACAGAAAATGGAATATGTTGGTTCGGAAAAATAAGGATGTACTCATTCATCATTAAATTGAGGAAATTGCTACTTGAATAGGGGTTGTGCCTGATTTTTTAACTGCTCTGAATAATAAAAACTGGAACTCCCTTGAATAATTGAATTATGCAAATCAACTATGAACTCTGCCCGCCAGTTGTTGTAGCATTACTCATAAATTAAACAATTCTAATGCACAAAAAAGATTACTTTAATCAGTGAACCATCAATTTAGATTGTAAAATCAGGGTAATAAAACATATCTTCTTGGGTCTGTGTGTTCTTGATTCTAATCTATCATCCTTTTAATAAGATATCAGTATACGCTTCGGGTTAAAAAAAGCATTTCCAATCAATGTAATTAAACTCCAGTCATTTTAATCAACATCAATCTCCAGTGTCAATCTCATAGAAAAAAAAATTTAATAGTCTAAGCTATTCCATAAATTCATTATAAGAAGGTCAGGCAACATAATCATTCTAGAAACTGATTACATTTATTCAAGAATGATTCCTCTCATATTACGCTGAAATAGGAAACAATATTTATCGTTCCTCAACTCAAACAAAAAAATAGTATCAAAACGTAAAAAATGTATATAGTTCAACTTACCAAACTTAAGATCGAAGTATGAATCAAAGTCCAAAAACCCATGTCTAGATCAAAACATCTGAACCAAAATGGGAGAATTCTGGAATCAACCTTCTGAAATAAATTAGTATTTGATCACTGAAGCCAAACATAAAAGTCAAGTCCAATTAGAATTGAATCAATTGTGTTACCTAAATGAGGGAATTAGGGCATGACATAATTCAAGAAGGAGGGAATTAGGTAAGGGGAAGCTGTAGATCGTGGGGATTAGGGCTCGGCGAAACTGAAGAACGAGGGAGATGAAAATTAGAGGAAATAAACGAGGGAAATCGAATTTTTTTACCAGGTGACATAAAAAGAGAGGCGGCGTCAAAAATTTCGCATAGTAACCTGGTAGGGTGTTGTAATGTTAGCGTTAGTATGTAAATATCCATTAGGAAAGAACTTTTCACCGCATTACGTAGAGAAACGCCGAGAATGGTTGCTATTAAAATTCAATTTTGTTGTAGTGACCACTTCAAGGGACTTACTTAGACTTTTGTCGGGCTAGAAGTTAGTCCAAGGAAGTGAAGGGCTTGTTGGTATCTTTAAGATTGACGATGGGAGGAAGGTTCAAATAGTTGTTCGGTTAACAAAGGACGAAACCTCATCTTGGTGGGATGTCACGAATGGAGAATGTGAAGAAGAAGGCTAGTTGTTTTGGAGAAATAGGACACCTTAGGATTGTCCAAAGAGGCAAGGACAAAGTACAGGATCTTCTGGTGGGTAGTTGTATTCCCTCACGGCGGTTATACCTGATGGGGGGTAGGACCATCAAGGTTGAAATTTGGTTTTCATTATCATCCTATTTGAACTTTGTTTGATTCTGGTGCTTCATACTCGTTAGTATCTGCTTCGTTAGTTGAAACACTGCACCTTAATACTAGTCTAGTTAAGGATCCGATCCTAGTCTCAAATCTTGTTGGTGGTTCGACTCATCCTTCAATGGTTTGTCGGGATTTGAAAGCGTCTATCTTGGGCGTTTGATTTGTATGCAACGCCTTCGTCCTTGGTTTCACGGGCTATAGTTTGATTCTAGGGGTGGATTGGCTAGCCAGGCAGGGTGCCATCCTAGATAGTGAAAGGAGGGTAGTTAGACTATTGATTCGTTTTGGAAAGACCCTAATATATCTTGTGACCCTAGGGGTTCAGTGATGCTTAGCTGCCTAGAATCTTCTGACCCATCCAATGATGATTGGGAATCTGTTTGTGTGGTTCGTGAGTATGGAGATGTCTTTGATAAAGCGGGGGTTTACCCAGAAGCGCGAGATAAGTTATCGTATGTGCTTAATGGATTAAGCAAAGCCAGTTATGTGATCAACGGTGGTTTCAGAGCAAGACTGGCAAGGACAGCCAGAGTCGGTCAAGTGCTCAATTGGTTGGCCGTCTTACTAGTATCATCTCACGTAGGTCGTCTGAACTCGAAGGAGGTATCCCTTGGGTGTTTGTCTGATATTGGTTTAGGCCTTTGGGGCTTGCACTTGGGGGATGTCGAGTTCGACTAGGAGGGTCTTGGTGAGAGATGGATAGTTGTGACGATTTTGCATGGGATAATATCCTGGTTCTCTCTAGAAGCAGAGAAGAGCATGCCCTACATCTTAGGGAAACTTAGGGGCCCTACAAGTGCACCAGCTTAAAGCTAAATTCTCCAATATACCATTTTTAGAGGAAAGAAGTGAGGATTTTAGGGCATGTGGTCTCTAGGGAAGGGTGATATGTTATGGTGGATGGTGTTCTTAGCGTCCTACGATTTCAAGATAGCATATACCCCTGGCAAGGGTAACATGGTGGCAGATGCCTTAAGTAGAAAAAGGTTATCCTTGAGTCCGTTGTTTGTCAAGCGGCGTAGCTTAGAGTTTATCTCTACCTTTTACTTTAGACCATCCATTGATTTTGTACCCAGTTCGCTAGCGTCCTTGAGGTCAGACCTACTCTTTTGGGACAGGTTGGAGAGGCATAGCGTGATGACCCACAGTTGATGGAGCTAGTAGAGAAGGTCATAAGAGGGGAGTCATTAAGCCACCTAAGTAGGTACACCCTAGATGATAAGGGTTGGTTGCGTAGGGACGGCAGACTTTGTGTACCACGGGACGAGAATTTGAGGAAGACCATTCTTGATGATGCACATCGTTCGAAGATGACCATTCATCCCGGTGGGGACAAGATGTACGTGGATATAAGACATGTTTACTTTTGGGCCAGTATGAAGAGGGATGTGGCCGAGTATGTTGCTAGATGCTTGGTGTGCCAACAAGTAAAAGCAGAGCAAAAGAAGCCTGGTGGATTGTTTCACCCATTGGAGGTCCCACAATGGAAGTGGGAAAGTGTTTCGATGGACTTTGTTGACGGATTACCAAGATCGAGGAAGGGTAATACAGGGATTGGGGTCATGGTAGACAGACTTACTAAGAGCGCCCATTTCATTCCCGTGAAGAGTAAGAGGACTGCTCCATGGTTAGCCTCCGTATACATTCGAGCAATAGTTTGTTTGCACGGTGTTCCTTCAAGCATAGTGAGCGACCACGATCCTATTTTCACTAGCGAATTTTGGAAGAGCTTGCAAGAGGCAGTAGGGACTCAGTTATGTTTGAGCACCGCATATCATCCTCAGACGGACGGCCAGACTGAGAGGTTGAATCGTATTCTAGAGGACCCATTGAGGTTATGTGTCCTATACTTCGGAGGTACATGGGAGGAACATCTTCCGTTAGTGGAGTTTGCATATAATAACAGCTTTCAGTCTAGCATTGGCATGACACCGTTCGAGGCTCATTATGGACGGCCATGTCGTTCGCCTATATGTTGGTTGGAGTCTACAGACAAGATCTTGCTTGGACCCGATATGATTAGACAAACTTTGGAAAAGATCGGTTTGATTCGAAGGAGGATGAAAACAGCGCAAGATAGGCAGAAATCTTATGCGGATAAGAGGAGGTCAGACTTGAGTTTGATATTGGGGACATGGTCTTTGTCATGGTGTCTCCATTATGGAACGTCGTTCGCTTTGTGTCCGTTGGGAAGTTAGCACCAAGGTTCGTAGGCCCGTTTCCTATTAAGGAGAGGATTGGGCAGATGGCGTACAGAGTGGAGTTGCCCGAGAGACTTAGTGGTGTACACGACGTATTCCATGTATCACATTTGAGGAAGTGCTTGCACGAGACTGCGGAAGTGGTAGAGCCGAGCTTGCTTAGAGTGGTGGAGATCTAGCATGATTCAACGAGTCGATGAGCTCCTATGCGCATTCTTGGGTCGGAGATTAAGAAGTTGAGGAATCGAGAGGTCAAACTAGTCAAATTGCAATGGGGAGATGACAAGAGCAATGCTACTTGTGAGACGGAAGAGAAGATGCGTTCATTGTACCCTTTTCTTTTCAAGGGTATGTCTTGTAAATTTCTCCTTAATCGCTTACCTTGTACTTATCTTATCTCTAGTATGTCCTCTCGCTAGTATCTTTGACCTTTAGATAGGGAAGTCCTATGGTTGAAACATGCGTGTGAGAAATGCTATGTATGATGGATGCATGTGGATGCAAGTGGTTGCTCGTGGATGCATATACACGCACTTTAGGAACTAGATCGGCTCAGTCACTTCATATCGCATATTGCATATAAATGTGTGTACAAATTTAAGTAATGGTTGTATAATGGTTGTACTACCATATGGATGATGCATTTTGGTGGATGGCTGTGCACACATGTAGAAATAATATGTATCGATAGGGTTCTTCGCATACATAATGGATGCATGGCACTATCATGGTTTGCATTAAGGAGGTCAACTGAATCAGTAGACCGCCTGATTTTGCATTATATAAGGAACTTATACACACACTTCTTGCATATGTTCATACAACATAAGAAATTTTATAAGGACAATGGATGCCCGTGTTTGATGGTTGAGTTGATGGTTGTTTGGATGGTAGGATATGCATTCTCCTTAACTTGGAGATTTCGGGGGCGAAATCCTTTAAGGAGGGGAGAATGTAACACCCCAGATTTTTGAATAATCGAATTAACTAAAATAAAGAATAATTAATCTCATACGTGAGAATTAAGGGAATGGGGTTGCACCATTGTGTTCATCTCGGAATTCTGGTTGAAATAGAGTCCGAGTTTGCGGGAAACGGGTACCGGATGAAGGAGTTATAGACGAACGAAGATTGGTGGCAAAACAAGAGAAAAAAAGTAAAAAAATATTGCACTGGCGCACTTGGGAAGTGCGCCAGTACAAATTTACATTGGTGCACTTCACAAGTGCGCCCAGGACGAGGGAAAACCTGCACATCCTTATGGTTCAGTCTGACCCATGTTCTGGCTCATTGTTGAGTCCTTTCTGACTTTTTGCTGAGTCATTAGGGCTGACCTGTCACCCTATCATGACTGAATGGTTTTGATTAACCCTAAGATCATCCGACGGCTTAAATTAATTCAAAACTCTATAAAAAGACCCATAGACTCAAACCCTAAATCAGAATTAAAACTGAAATTATGCCCGTCATGCTGTCGTCTTGAATCCTAGAGTAGGCTCCGCAAATTAAAGAGGAAGAACAACAAATCAAATCAGTTCTATTCAACCCTAACAACGAATCTTCTTCAAAGGAGAGCTAATACAACTCCAGAAATCAGAATTTAGAACTCAAGACCACTTTTGAGTAGTGAGTTCGATCACTTTAACAAAATAATTGCTAAATCAATTATGATGTGATATACGTTGGATTATAAGTTGTGGTTGTGAATCTAATTCATATGCTTAATCATGTATGTTAACTTGATTCATATTATATGATGTTATGAAAGTTTTATATATGATGTTGTGCAAGTTTCATGTATGATGTTATGCAAGATTAATATGATTATGCAAGTTAATATGATTATGCAAGTTTCACATATGATGTTATGCAAGTTAATATGATTATGCAAGGTAATATGATTATTGTTGGCTCGCTTTTTGACCAAGCCACCCAGGATCATTCGTAAGAGGAAAGCAGGAAACCACAGTATCTAAGAACATGAATGAATGGATCGCGCATCATCGTTTCGCTCAAGATCGATTCGCGCACCATCGTCTCGCCCAAGATCGATTCGCGTACCATCGTCTCGCCCAATATCGGATCGCCCCTTCTCATTAGCGAACGATACAACCGGACGATCCGATCCAAACTCACGTTGTTATCCCAAGCGAACCGATCCGATCTCCTGGTGCATGGCGAACCCTCTGACCTGTTCAAGCACGAGCTAGTCTTTAGCGATCCGAATCGCACGGATCTGGCGATGCGTGTCCCTAACCGTCACTTGGACCGATTCTCCCCCATCTACATGATCCGATGTTCAAGCAAATCACGACACCTGTCCACAACGGCTAGTTTTAACATTTCTCCAACGGCGGCGATCCGACCCGAGGTTCTCGGGATTCGCGCCACGTGTCCACGATCCGCCTGACAAAATCAGTTATAAATAGCCCAGAGCTTGGCATTTTTTGGGATCCTTTTGGCAATATTGAGTACTGAATCCGCCATTGTTGTCAGACTACTACTGAAATATTGAGAGAAACCATTGTTGTATTAGCTTCTAAAGCATAATCAATAACATATAAAGTGGACGTAGGCTCGTTAACGCCGAACCACTATAAATTCTGAGTGTTATTTTATTTTTCCTTGTTCTTCATTCGAAATTCTCTACTGATCATAATAACTTGGGTGTTAGGTCCAAATTTCGATCTAACATTTTTGGTGCTTTCACTGAGAACTCAGTCTTAAAGTTTCACTATTCGCTTCTTTGAGGATTCCAGCGATTCGGATATCATGGCTGGAAAAAGATCTAAAGCTTCGCAGACCAACGAAACGATTGAGGAAAGTGTACATGAACTGGGCAACGAAGAAATTCTGGATCGCGGAGCGCAGGGGGCGATCCGATCCGACGAAGACACCTCGTTCCGAGTCGATGGGAACGAGACGATCCGTGCCACTGAAGGGGTTGTCACTCGATCCCGAGGCAACACCTCGCAGCCTCCACGTACCACGACCACGAGTCGATCTCAGGGGGGCGCAGCGAATCGCCCTCCACGAACCGCAGCTATCCGAACTGATGGTCAGACTACAACTCGACCTGGAAAAAAACCTATGACCCATTTCTATCGTCCCAGAACCTCCGCTCGACCCGGTTCGAGCTCTTTGGGTATAAGAGAGAGTGATGATGACCATTATGATCCTGCTGCTCCTGTCACTGAGGGGGTTCTCTCTCGCTTCGCCGAAATGTGGTATAGGTTGTTTGATGAGTTGGCTGCCCAAAGGCAGGAAAGTTCCATCCTGCGGCAGAATCTGACGGCTATGGATAGAAGACTTGACGAACTAGCAAGGCAAAGGGCATCACCGGTTCATACGCTCACCCCAGTATATTCTTCTTCGTCTGAAGAATCGCCAAGACCTCCGCGGCGACCATATGAGAGAGCCGAAAACATAGAACAGCTTCGGTTCGGAACCCTGCCCTCACAAGAAGAGGAACTAGGGGCGGGGTCCCCAAACCGTAATGTGAATAGTCCTGTGCATAATAGACCACCTCAGCCCCGTCGCCGCATGCATACTCATGATAACAGGGGGCAGCGAAGCCCTGTCCGAGCCCCGGATTTTGTGGCTGCTTCCCGAAGAGAGATCAGAGAACCTCGTCGGGCTAGAGGCACTGACCCTGAACCTCCTTTGACCAGCGCAAATGTTGCAGCCATGGTTCACCAGATTCTCGCCGACAGCCGCGGACAGCGGAACGAAGATTGGGGGATTGACCGCAGTCATACTCCTTTTACTGACGATATTTTGGATGCGACTTTTCCAAGGTGCTTCAACATGCCACAAATGAATCGATATGCGGGAAGATCTGATCCTGTTCAACACCTGATGAGATACTCTTGGTCGATGACCGCTGCCGCCGCTTCTGACGCGGTTAAGTGTAAAGCGTTTCCCATATTCTTGGAAGACGTGGCTTTGCTATGGTTCACTCGCCTGCTGGCAAGATCGATTTCTAGCTTCAGGGAACTTAGCGAGAAGTTCGTAGAACAATTCCGTATCTATGCACAGAAGACAAAAAGCGTGATCGATTTATTCCTTGTTAAACAGCGACCAGGCGAGAGCCTAAAGACGTACCTGGATCGTTTCAATTTGGCCGCCACTGAGGTCAAAGATCCTCATGAACCGACCATCGTCGCAGCACTGATTGACGGAGTGGATAAGGACACTGAATTCAGGAGGTACTTGGCAGGCAAACCACCCCACACCAGAGAGTTATTCTATGAGAAAGCCAACGTACATCTGCGCCGGGAAGAGGTATACGCAAATCGAAAGGTTAAAACAACTGATAAGGAGGAAATTCAGAGCAATGTCGCCATAAAACAGACTGGAGACAGCTCGGGGAAAGTTGAAGTTAACGTCGGAAATCAGAATCAGGGTGGTCGTCAGCCGGGTAACAACAATAACAATGGTAACGGCAACAACCGGAAGAGGGGCCGAGGGAACGATTCCCAGAGAAGGACTCGTCCCAGGGCCTTTGAAAGTTATACACCCATCAGTGATACTTTGGAGAATATTTTCATGGATGCGTACGAAGTCCTCCAAAATAAGAGGCCACCTCCTAGAGAATCGACAGAAAAAGAGCGTGAGACAGGAAAGTTTTGTCTCTTTCATCAAATTCACGGCCATTCGACGAATGAATGCCATCACCTGAGGGACGTGGTCGAAAGGCTGCTTCGAGAAGGAAAGCTAGATGAATACAGAGCAGCGCCTAGGGACAGGGGGCAAGTAGTGCAGGCCCCGAATCAGAATCAAAATCAACTTGCTACTAGGCCAACTGCTCAGCAAAAGGGAAAGAATGTTGTTATCAATACCGTGATCGGTGGGCTTTATCTTGCTGGGCACAGTTCCAAAGCTTTAGATCAATACGTCAATGCAGCCAAACAACACCTCGAAGTGGGGGAATGTAGCAACCCCGAGGAAAGTATCCCGGTGAAGCAGCAGAAGATGATGACTGATGATGTTGTTTTTCGAGAACGAGAAAGCATCGGAGTCCATGCTCCAACTGAAGATCCACTTGTAATTACAATACCCATTGGGCCAGCCACTGTTCATAAGGTCCTGGTGGACAACGGGAGTTCCGTTAATATTCTCTTCAAAAAGGCCTTTGACAAGATGAATCTTGAAATAAAAGATTTGAAGCCCTGCCAGGGGTGGATCCGTGGATTCAACGAAGCATCCACCGCTCCAATGGGTTATGTAGAGTTGCTAGTTACACTTGGGGAAGGAGAACGCCAGAGAGTGAGAATCCTTCCCTTTGTGGTTTTGGATGTTGAATCGCCATACAATGCCTTCTTGGGCCGACCGGCCCTCGCAAAGTTTAGAGCCTGTATAGCCCCCTGGTGCTTGCTATTGAAATTCCCCACCGAAGCTGGCATTGGTATCGTCAGAGGGGATCAAGTTGCTGCACGAGCATGTTATGTTACCGAACTAAAGTTACTCCGCAACGGAGGGGATATTGAAACTAAAGGCACTTCTCCCCTTCGGGGGCGGAGACCTTATAGCAACCAAAGAGGATAATCATTGGAGAGTTACCCAGAGAGATGCCCGAGGATATAGATCCCAGAGAGGATCAAGAACCCGGGGGCAGAATGGCGACTCCCAACGAGACAACTGTGGATGTGCCAATCGATGACAGCGACCCGGAGAAGGTCCTTAGGATTGGATCCCAATTAAGTCCGAACCTTGCTGAAGAATTGACGAATTTCTTAAAGAACAACTTGGATGTATTCGCTTGGACCCACGCGGACATGTGCGGGATGTCCCCATCAATCATGAGTCATTCCTTGAGCATTAACCCCAGGCATCCTCCAGTAAAGCAAAAAAGGCGAATGCTGGGCCCAGAGAGGTCCGCTGCCTTGAAAGAAGAGGTTGGAAAGCTAAAGAGTAATGGATTTATCAGAGATTCGACCTACCCAGACTGGATTTCGAACCCAGTCCTAGTAAATAAGGCCAACGGGAAGTGGCGAACGTGTATCGACTTCTCGGATCTGAACAAAGCTTGTCCAAAAGATAGTTTCCCAATACCTCGAATTGACCAGTTGGTAGACTCGACGGCAGGTCACGACCTACTCTCATTTATGGATGCTTATTCAAGATACAACCAAATTCCGATGCATGTTCCAGATCAAGAGCACACTAGTTTTATCACCGATCTGGGATTATATTGTTATGTGGTAATGCCCTTTGGTTTGAAAAATGCGGGCGCTACATATCAGCGTTTGGTCAACAGGATGTTCTATAACCAGATCGGGAAAACAATGGAAGTATACGTCGACGATATGTTGGTTAAGTCCAAACAATCTTCTCAACACACCACTGATTTGGCGGAAATGTTCGGCATTCTTCGAAAGTATGGAATGAAACTCAATCCAACCAAATGTTCGTTCGGGGTTGCTTCTGGAAAATTCCTGGGATTCATTGTCAGTTCCCGTGGTATTGAGATTAATCCTGACCAAATTGCGGCAATCAGGAATATTCAGGAACCTAGGCAGATTAGGGATGTGCAAAGCCTTGCTGGAAAAGTGGACGCACTAAGCAGATTTATCTCCAGGGCTACGGATAAGTGCATCCCATTCTTTGAATTAATAAAGCGAGGAAAACGCCACTTTAAATGGACACCTGACTGCGTAGAAGCGTTTCAGAATTTGCTCAGGCACTTGGAGAAACCCCCGATTCTATCCAAACCAGTAGATCACGAGGATTTATTCGTGTATTTGGCAGTGTCATCCCATGCGATCAGCTCAGCGTTGGTAAGGGAAGAGGATAAGGTCCAAAGACCTGTGTATTATGTGAGCAAGAAATTGACAGCAGTAGAGCGTAATTATCCACGGATAGAGAAGCTGGCTTATAGTTTACTGATTGCCTCCCGAAAACTTCGGCACTACTTTTAGGCACATCCTATCACCATATACACTGATCATCCACTCAAGCAAGTTTTGCAGAGACCGGAGGCATCTGGAAGGTTACTCAAATAGAATATTGAGTTAAGTCAATTTGACTTGAACTTTCAGCCCAGACGGTCAATTCGAAGGCAAGTGATAGCCGACTTCATAACAGAGTTCACTGTCCCTGAAGAAGATATAGCAGACGAAGAAGTGGAACCTTCGAAGTTACTTTTCGATCCTAATGCCTGGAGATTGTATACTGATGGCACTAGAAACGACGAAAGATCCGGCGCTGGAATAGTGCTTGAAACCCCCGAGAAACGATTGATAGCCTATGCCATCCGAATGGAGTTTCAGGCCACTAACAACGATTCCGAATATGAAGCTCTGATAGCCGGATTGAAGATTGCAAAGGAACTAGAAGTCACAAAGCTGAACATTTTCTGCGACTCCAAGTTAGTTGTGAATCAAGTCACTGGAAGATTCCAAGCTAAAAGTGCAAGATTGGTTCTATACTTAAAGAAAGTCAAAGAGCTGCTGAATGATTTTGATCACTACAGCATATCTCACATTCCGCGGACAGAGAACCAGTAGGCAGACAAGTTGGCAAAGATGGCTAGTTCTAGCGATCCTGAAGTAACTGGGCTGGCCCCCGTTGAAATACATCGGTCTCCTAGTATAGATCAAATGGAAGTCAACCTAGTACTAGAGACGGAACCAGAAAGGGAGTCCTGGATGACCACTATAAAGAATTTCCTAATGGATGGAACGCTTCCAACCAAGAAAAGCGAGAGGCGTAAAGTAATTCGTAAAGCCGCCCGATACGTTCTGCAAGGCGGGGTTCTTTATAGACAAGGATTTTCAATGCCCCTCCTTCGGTGTATAGCCCACGATGACATCAAACGTGTGCTGCAAGAAGTCCACGAAGGCGATTGTGGCGACCACACTGGAGGGCAAAATCTGGCAAAAAAGGTGTTACGGCATGGTTATTTCTGGCCTACCATAAACAAGGATGCAGTGAGATATGCACGACGATGTGATGCGTGCCAGAGATTCTCAAAGATACCCAGAGCGCCTCCGAGTCAGTTAAAAACAATGATGAGTCCGTGGCCTTTTGCTATGTGTGGAATTGATATCATAGGAAGCCTCCCCATAGCAAGGGGCGGAGCAAAGTTCGCTATTGTGGCCGTAGATTATTTCACTAAGTGGGTCGAGGCAGAACCACTAACTACAATCACAACTAAACGAGTGATCAACTTCATCGTGAGAAACATCATCTGTCGATTTGGGATTCCAAAGATTGTGATAACAGACAACGGAACTCAATTCGATAGTGCTGAATTCAGAAATTTCTGCCAAAGATACCACATCGAGAATCGATATACCTCCGTGGCGCACCCACAATCGAACGGGCAAGTCGAAGCGGCAAATAAAGTAATTAAGTCCATTCTGAAAAGAAGAATGAAGCGGGCCAGAGCCATGTGGGCTGATGAATTGCCCTTGGCACTATGGGCTTACAGGACAACATATAAATCGGCAACGGGACATACCCCGTTCTCCCTTGCTTTTGGAACAGAGGCAGTCATCCCGGTTGAGATAAAGGTACCTTCTCATCGGGTGACTTACTATGATCCGATGACCAATAATGAATTGCTCCTTGAGTCCCTAGATATGATCGAAGAAAAGAGGGATGAAGCAGACCTGCGTGCCCTGAGATGCAAACAACAGGTCGCCCGATATTACAACAGAAAGGTCCGAGTCCGAACCTGGGAACCCGGAGACTTGGTTCTGAAACGTGTCTTTCCACCCCCAACTCATATGGGAGCGAAGTGGGATGGACCGTACTCTATTTTGAGCAAGCTTGATAATGGAACCTTCAAGCTTGCAACCGTAGATGGAAGGGAAATCCCCAGAGTGTGGATTGCCCAACATTTACGGCCATATTTGACATGAGAATTTTAAATCTATTCTTTTGCTTTGTTAAAAAACTATGTACAGGGCATGACTTGCCTAGAATAGTCTGATTCCTTAAAGCAAGAGATTATAAAGTGGACGTAGGTCATGATTCGACCGAACCACTATAAAAATACCGTGTGTTATTTGCCTTTATTTGCATCTTTATTTATTTGCCTATTTATTCTTATGAAAATCAATGTGAATAATCCAGGTACCCGAAGTCTGGTACCAACCGTTCCTCCTGTAGACTAATCAGGAAAACCCAAAGCTTTGGCAAAGGCTCCGACCACTTGTCCGACTAGCTTTAATCCACGGAGTATGGGTTAAAGTATGCCCCAGGGATGAGTTTGATGAGAATGCGTGATTGCAGGCTGCTTGATCTGTGACTCTAACTCTCCAGAGAGAGAGAGAGAGTATAAAAGCGTCTCCGATTGAGCGCTGAGAAAGAGCTCCTTTCCCGCTGAAGGATCGGGAAGCGAGTGAATCGCTGAGCTCGAACTCTAACTCTCCAGAGAGAGAGAGAGTATAAAAGCGTCTCCGATTGAGCGCGGAGAAAGAGCTCCTTTCCCGTTGAAGGATCGGGAAGCGAGTGAATCGCTGAGCTCGAACTCTAACTCTCCAGAGTGAGAGAGAGTATAAAAGCATCTCCGATTGAGCGCTGAGAAAGAGCTCCTTTCCTGCTGAAGGATCGGGAAGCGAGTGAATCGCTGAGCTCGAACTGTCACTCTCCAGAGAGAGAGAGTATAAAAGCGTTTCCGATTAAGCATTGATCAAGGTATTAGGAATTCGGTGCCAAACAACTATCCTATGAAATCTTCTAAGTACCCCATATTCAGAAATAGGGGGCAACCTACCAATATGGCTATCCGATTCCTAGTAAACTCCGTCAGACGTCATGATGACAACTGATCGGGGGCACATATACTGGCATGCATATACAGAACTTTAATACAGCAACGCAATATGAAAATTCTCCTTTGGCTATTTGTCATTTGATTACTTTGTAATTGTTATTAGTTAGCTAATGATTAAACATAGAAAGTTTATCTGAATACAGGTATACAGTGATGCAAGGAGAGATAAACCGTTGCTCATGTACTGCGAATCAACAAAATGAAAGAACGACCTAGAAACAAAAAGTGAGGACCAGTCTCACAATTACACTTCCTGGCCAGTGGAAAACCTAAAGGCAAAATATCAACAAACAACAAACATCCTATTTGCGCTTTGATTTCTTCTCTTGCTTCTGCTTCTCCAGCCTCTCCTTGTCGGCTTCAGATGGATCCCCCTTCCTCCTCTTCCGCTTGTCTACAAGGGGAACTTCCGATTCTTCTGAAGTTTCCTCTTCCACCTCTTTTCTCTTGCTTCTACTGGAAAGGGAAGCCGGGAAGTCATCAGGGTTTGCAAAGTGAAGTTGTCGGCTGATGGACTTGGACTGGATTTTCATAATCATCCCAGTTTTGGGATCGAACTTTGCAAGAGGGACCACGTCCAAAGCCTCATCTCCTACCTTCTTTGAAGCCGACTCTTTCTCTTATCTGGCTTTTCGGCTGGCTAGAGGCTCCTCATCATCATCATCGGCCTTTCTGGAGCCGGTAATGTCCTCTTCGTCATCCACATAGCGACCATCCATGTCTTTTAAAGCTTCGATGGTCTCGGCATCCTTGGGAACATCGGTGCTAGCTGCCGGGATGCTTCCCTCTACTGTTGTGACCTCGACCCGCTCTGAGACATCGGTACCAGCACCCGGCAGGACAGCCTCCTTCTCCACTTCTCTCTCTTTTTGAGCACCTTTATCAACGGGCTCGCCACCTGCATTATGAGAGACACACATTACTAACTCAATTGGTTGTCCTGCCAGACGACGACAATTCGTAATTGCTTTAACAAACTGCGGGGAAAAGAGAGAGATACCTTCAGCAGATCCTCCCTCTTGAGTAGTTCTGGATGCTCCAACATCCACGGGAGTTAGGCCCAAAGGGATTAGCGGATCATCAGGATGGTACTCCTCGACTCCGGAGGTTTTAGGTTTCGTGGCAGAACTGGAACCTTCGTCAATTTTGCTTTTACCTTTAGCCAAGGTTCTCTCCTTTTCCATTTCCGCCAGGATTAGGCGACGACCCTCCGCCAGGTCCTCAGGCTCATTGTCTCTTAGGATGCTCTTCATCAAATCATCCTCATTAATCTCTTTGACCCCCAGTCTATGTTTTTCGCCTTCCACAATGGCATCCCATAAGTTGGCCAAAGTAACATGATAATCCGGGATCCATGAGATATTGCGAGTTTTGAGAACCTGGCCAAGGAAATCAAAAATCATCTCCTCAAACCCCTCGATTTCTTTTTCTCTTTCGAGGAGCTTGTTGTTAGAAGCAGTGGCCAATTCGAGGGCACTTTCAACGTTCTTTTCGGCTAGGGCTGCCCTCCTTTCCGCATCTGAAACCTGGTCGTTCAAAATCACCGTTTCTTCTTTTGCCAGAGCTAAACTTTCTTTCAAGCTCGCTTTTTCCGCCTCTCAAGCAGCCTTCTCAGCTGCGAAATGATCTCGTGCTGTTTTCAACTCGATATTGGCCATCTTGAGATCTTCAACCTCCTTTTTTAAAGCCATCGTTTCTTGGCTATTGGAATCCAGTTCTGAATGAAAGCGTTGCTTGGCATTTTCCAATTCAGTCTTATAATTTGCAGCGTCCCTCTGTACTAGAGCAAGCTGGGCCTGAGCGTCATCCAGATCCTTATCCAATTTCGTCCTAGCCCTTTTATTATTTTCGAGTTTTGCTTTGGATCTGTGCGCTTCAATTTCAAGTGTCCGGATGACTTCCAAAAGGTTAACGGCATGCTTTTTCATCATCTCGTACTGCTTGGCCACATGACGAATGTGCCCGATAACTTCACTATCCCAGTTTTTAGGAACTGGTTCCAAGGTAGGAACAAAGACCATCCTATCAAAGAATATGCCTGGAAATTGTTCCCGTAGCTTTTCCAGCCTCCCTTGGATCTCGGGACCATGGACGTAATCCCGTGAACCAGGGGCAGCTAAATCTGGTTGGCTGGTGGGGACAATGTCACTTCTTTCTTGCTCAGCTTCTTTCGATGAATCTCTGTCCCTATCTTTGGATTCGTGATGCCTTTTGGACGACCGACTGTGGGAAGGCGCACTCTTTGGAGGAGTCAACTCTTTTGGAAGCGTCTTTCCCCCGGTCGGAAATGTCGGATGACTCGCAGGACTGGTAGAGGTTGATTTGGGTGGAGATCGAGGTTGTGAGGAGCTCGGCCTATGAGGAGGACCGCGAGGGCGCTCAGTACCCGGACGAAGGCTGGGGGTGCCTTCGCGGAGAGAACGGTACGAATAAGACTTCCTGCGAGACATCGCTCCTGTAAAAAGAAAAGAAGAGCATATTATAACTTTGAATATTCACGATATAATAGTGCAAGGTCAGGTAGTGTGTGTGAGGTGTGCATCCCATATAATTCCCCCTAACAGACCCGGGCCTGGAGACAGGCTCATCTGACCCGTTTCCCGTTCCATTGTTGAAGCAATCGCCTGTTCGGGAGCAGAAAAGAAAGGCTCCTCGCCGAAGTCTTTTTCTGTATATTCGATATCGGGTAAAGGGACTTTATTCAGCTCTTCAAATAACTGTTCTTCTGTCAAGTCGTCATCACCAACAGTTTCCGTTGGGGCAGAGGTAGGGATTTCCTTCGACACGTCACCGCGGGACTCATCCCCTCTGTATATATTCAAGTCTTCGTCGTCTTGGATGACTATCGGAGAAGGACTTTTGCGAAATTTAGTTGTTTCTACCGCATGTGAAGTTCCCTTTCCCTCTGCTGGGGGCAAGTACTTATAGGGTTTGCCGCTGGTGCCGAGTCTAAATCTTTTGTCTAGGAGGCGATGCTTATGGAGATTGTCATCAGTAATGCATTTTTTGATCCTTAGAAAGTCGGATCTGCTTTGTGAAAGGATGGCTAACCGATTGATGTATAGAGGACCCTCCGTTTTCGGGAAGACATGATCTGTTCGAAATGAAGGAAAAAGCAGAAGAATATTAGTACTCAGACTCCTCCAGCAAGATGTTCGATTATATGATCGAAGCTTACTTGATTTAAGCCATCTTCGTGAGCATCCGGCCTGTCTTTTGATATAAAACCAGTCTGATTTAGGATCCCCTATATTGCTGTACCCATCGTATAAGACCTTCCTATTCGCCACCGACTCAAAGAAGGAGAAGTTTGGAGTTGCCGAAGAACGGTGCTTGAAAAGAAAGAAGAACGTCAAATCTTTAAATTTAAGTTCGGCATGTAAGATCTCCGCATATGCAATGTACAAGGTGTATAACGATGCGTAGGCGTTTGGATGGAGCTGCATCGGAGCGATGCCCAGCCGTCTTAAAGTCTCGATGGTAATCGGAGGGAACGGAGGGATAGCTCCTACCAGACACATTGTTCGACTAATCGCCATATACCCTTCCGGTGCTAGATGGGGTCTATCTTCACTTCCGGGCGTCAGGACATGGTCCCAAGGAATGCCGTGTCTTAAGCAGATTCTCTTGAGTTTTATCTCGTTGAGCTTGGACGCTAAAGAATCAGAGAATTTATCTATCCCGACTGCGCCTGGGATTTCGTCTGGAGCTCTCTCGTCAGACTCAGAGTTGCTGCTGGATGAAGTACTTTCTGTCGGATCTGATTCTGTGGCTTCATACTCAGATCCAGAATCTTCACCTCCGGGATTGATTGGAGGAATTTGGGGATTATACTGTTTAGGAGTCTCGGATTCCGCTTCTGCTACAGATCTTGAGGAAGAGTGATCGTTCGACATTGCTGCTAGGACGAGAAAATATGAACAATAAGATTAACACTACCCGTCCCCCGTGTGTGCAAGTGCCGGTGTGTGTGCTTGTGTGTGCGCATCATTAAAAATAATAATAAAGCATGAAAGCAGTCAAGGTTATCAGAAGTCGTCAGTCGTCATATGCAGTCAAATCATGAGGTCATTTAGTCCAGAAAGTCCAACGTCGCGGTTCTAGCCTAACTGTTCAAAGTTTTATGGTGACAAGACGTTGATTAAAGTCTGAAATTTCTTCGTATCGTCAGCTGTAGGACGGATCGCAAAGTATAGGGATCGCCCCCCCTCTTCGACTCGCGGAGTATAGGAATCGCCCCCCATCGAATCGCCGGATGAAGGGATCGCCCCTTCATGAACCGTTGCGACTCCCACGATCCGTCCCTTCGTGGCCACCTCGATCTGTCGCCTCGCCACTCGCGTTCGTCTCCCATCTTTGACCATGAACCGAAACGGCCTTCTGTCTTCTTCTTCTTCCTCCTCCGTTTTCCTCCTCTCCTTTCCTTCTTCGAACTCCGAGCTCTACGTCACTTGGCCATGGCACTTTGATGATCTCGTCAGAAAAGCACGGATTCTCACCGTTTCCAGTCAAGAAAATTCGAGGAAGAGCGGCGTTCGCAAATAAGAATACTTTTAGTGGAGTTACCTTTCTAAGGATTGAAAGAATTCTTGGATTTTCGAAGGGTCAAAAGATTTGGGTTCGCTACTGGATATTGTAGGCGAAACGATTCGGTTGAAAAGAAAGAAGAAGGAGAATGAAAGGGAGGGGGTCGGCTTATATAGGCAAAGAAGGTGACCGTTTGCCTCCCCTTCTTTGTCTTATTCGAACCACGAAGCACTATGCAGGCCACGATCCAAAGATGAAATCGCATAGATGCCCGCGGACCGCTTTGAAACGACGGCCCACAAAACTCAAAGCCCGACGCGGCTCGAAGGAAAGTACGCCCCGTTTCACACAAAGGCCTAGGTACTCGGCACGAGACGAGCAGATGACCAAATCGGACCGTGTCGCCCTATGGCGATCCGATTCATACATGTGTCGATTTGAACCAATGCGACTGTTGATTTGCGTCCCTTCAGGAGAAGGTGAATGAGAATCTTCGAAGCATGTTCCATCATTGATAAAACATACTTCGAGGGGGCAAAATGTTGGCTCGCTTTTTGACCAAGCCACCCAGGATCATTCGTAAGAGGAAAGCAGGAAACCACAGTATCTAAGAACATGAATGAATGGATCGCGCATCATCGTTTCGCTCAAGATCGATTCGCGCACCATCGTCTCGCCCAAGATCGATTCGCGTACCATCGTCTCGCCCAATATCGGATCGCCCCTTCTCATTAGCGAACGATACAACCGGACGATCCGATCCAAACTCACGTTGTTATCCCAAGCGAACCGATCCGATCTCCTGGTGCATGGCGAACCCTCTGACCTGTTCAAGCACGAGCTAGTCTTTAGCGATCCGAATCGCACGGATCTGGCGACGCGTGTCCCTAACCGTCACTTGGACCGATTCTCCCCCATCTGCACGATCCGATGTTCAAGCAAATCACGACACCTGTCCACAACGGCTAGTTTGACCACTTATCCAACGGCGGCGATCCGACCCGAGGTTCTCGGGATTCGCGCCACGTGTCCACGATACGCCTGACAAAATCAGCTATAAATAGCCCAAAGCTTGGCATTTTTTGGGATCCTTTTGGCAATATTGAGTACTGAATCCGCCATTGTTGTCAAACTACTACTGAAATATTGAGAGAAACCATTGTTGTATTAGCTTCTAAAGCATAATCAATAACATATAAAGTGGACGTAGGCTCGTTAACGCCGAACCACTATAAATTATGAGTGTTATTTTATTTTTCCTTGTTCTTCATTCGAAATTCTCTACTGATCATAATAACTTGGGTGTTAGGTCCAAATTTCGATCTAACAATTATGCAAGTTTCACATATGATGTTATGCAAGTTAATATGATTATGCAAGTTGTACATATGATGTTATGCAAGTTAATAGGATCACGCAAGTTGTATGCGAGTTATATGATGTTATGTAAGTTTGGATCTAAAATATATGCTAGTAATTCATGATGTTAACTTGTGTCAATGAATCCCTTTTTATAATCCAATCACCTAGGTTTATAACCTCAGTTTTTATGCGAATATGGATGTGGAACATATGCTAGTTCGCATAAGTATTATGTTCATATGCAAGTTTAAGTGATAATTGGATTCACATATATACAAGTTCACACCTTTAAAGTTTAGATCCATATTCTAGTTGACATTTTTATGTTGAAACAATGACATGCATAGTTATGCAAGTTTACACCTTTATGTCGATCCATAGTTTACTCAGGTAAACATCTTTTATTGGATCCATAGTTATGCAAGATGACACCCTTATGTTTAGGTTGACGATGTACATAGTCTATGTAAGTTTGTGATAATTACCTAGGCTAGTTGGGTGTAAAGCTATGTTCGTACATGCAAGTTCACACCTTTTAGATCTATGATTTTTGGATCCTTGATAATACAAAGACTATGCAAGTATGTTGTAATTCTTAATTGCAAGTTAGATGCAAATTAGATCTATTATTGTGTGTATGTGACTTTGTGACGTTTATTCTTTTTTTTTAAGTATTAGACTATTCGTTAGTCTAATATGTATAAGTCATGTTAAGCGAACGAATGACAGAAGTACGATGGGGATAATAGTGGATACAGACATATTGTGAAATTGGCATGTAATGGCCTAAAAAGGCATGTAATTAATTTTAAAGGAATAAAATATAATTGTGGTAAAAATAGGTCTGGTTTTACATACCATAAATGGATGTCCATAATTGAGTCAATTATGGACATCGTTAAATTTGGAATTGATTGATAATTTGAATAGGGAAAGTAATTCAAATTGGGGAATGATTAATTAGGAGTAATTAATGGTCTAAGACACGAGGTTAGGCTCGTTTGTGGTGTAAGACTGCACGGAACCGCCCGACAAATCCTGCTGCCACAAATGCCAGTCTAATGTGAGAGGTCTTAGGCACAAATTAAATACGTAACAGTTGTAAAGACACGAGGTTAGGCTCTTTTGTGATGTAAGACTGCCCGGACCCGCCCATCAAATCCAGCTGCCACAAATGCCAGTCTAATGTGAGAGGTCTTTATGAGGTTACGGTCTTAATGAATTAAGAAGCAATTAATCAGATAAACATGTAGTGGGACATGAGTGGGTTAAGTGGGTGCCTTGAGTGGCATGTGGAATCTAGTTGGTGCCTTCGGTGGCATGAGGAAACACGATTAGTAACACTTAACCAAGGTAAAACATGTAAGTGTGACATAGGGTTTAAGTGGGTGCCTTGGGTTGCACGTGGAATTACTAATGGAAACCCTTAACCAAATTTAAAACATGTAAGTGGACATGAAGGCGGTTAAGTGGGATATACTAGAGGGGACCAAGCTTAGGTGGATAGATTGTGTCAAGTAATGGAGGCCCATTTCAACCAGTAACTCGTTCGTATCTTTGCGGGATCGACCCAAGTCGAGGACGGGACACGCATACTGGGCTTGACTGTAAGAGGCAAACCGGGTTGGCGGTGGCAACGCAAGTCCAATGGGTTCGTATGCGCGTGTGGACCCGGGCTGGTAGGTAAGACGTTGTTGCTTCGTGTAGGTATAAGACGTGCATCATTGGCGGTATCGGGTTGCCACTTTGGGGAGTGATACACCCCACTGTGGGGCCAGCATGGGTATCTACGAGTTATGGAGCCGATCGAATGGGGCCGGGTAGTGGGTACACCTGGTGGAGATAGGAGAAGACGTCACCTATGTAGTCAGCTAGGGGTACACGAAGCTACCACTATTATTAATAATTACTAAGGGCGTACACCTAGTGGAGATAGGAGCAAGCGGCACCAATGACGTCAGCTAGGAGTACGTGGAGTTACCATTATTACTTATTGAAGGGGTACATCTAGTGGGGATATGTACACGCTGGATGTTATGTACTTGACTTTGGTTTATGGATTTTGATGATGTAACCAAACATATTTACCTTCTACTGCAATAAATAAAGTTTTAACTTTTCAAGTACTGCTTTATATCTGTCTTGTTGTGATTTTCTGTTCTATATTCACTTAAAATGCTCCACGGAAGTTAATGCATTCCCTTTGTGAGTTACATTAATGGACGTGGGGTGTTACAATACTTAAACTACCCCGACTTCTCTTAATACTTCAAAACATCCCTTCATTTTAATCCTAACCCTAATTCTATAAATAGCCCTAACTTCCAACAATTACCCCTATTTTTTAACTTCTGTGAAGGCTTGGTTTTTTGCAGTAACCAAATCAAACGATACATTATCTTTCATTTTTTTTGATCTACCCCTACTATGCTTAAACTACCCCTACTTCTCTTAGTACTACAAAACAACACTTATTTTTAATCCTACCCCTAATTCTCTAAATAGCCCTTACTTCCAACAATCACTTCTATTTTTTAGCTTCTATGAAGGGTTGGTTTTTGCAGCATCCAATCCAAACGATTCATCATCTTTTATATTTGTCGATCTACCCCTACTATGCTTAAACTATCCCTACTTCTCTTAATACTTCAAAACAACCCTTCTTTTTAATCCTACCTCTAATTCTCTAAATAGCCCTTACTTCTAACAATTGCCATATTTTTTAAATGCTGTGAAGGGTTGGTTTTTGCAGCACCCAATCTAAATGATTAATCATCTTTCATATTTTTCGATCTACCCCTACTATGCTTAAACTACCCCTACTTCTATTAATACTTCAAAACAACCCTTCTTTTTAATCCTATCCCTAATTCTCCAAATAGCCCTTACTTCCAAAAATTACCCCTTTTAACTACTGTGAAGGGTTGGTTTTTCTAGCACCCAATCCAAACGATTCATATTCTTTCATATTTGTCGATCTACCCTTACTATGCTTAAACTACCCCTACTTCTCTTTATACTTCAAAAAATCCCTTATTTTTAATCCTACCCCTAGTTCTCTAAATAGCCCTTACTTCCAAAAATTACCTCTATTTTTTAACTACTGTGAAGGGTTGGTTTTTTCAGCACCCAATCCAAATGATTCATCGTCTTTAATATTTGTCGATATACCCCCACTATGCTCAAACTACCCCAACTTCACTTAATACTTAAAAACAACACTTCTTATAATCCTACCCCTAATTATCTATATATCCCTTACTTCCAATAATTACCACTATTTTTTAACTACTGTGAAGGGTTAGTTTCCGCAACATCCATTCCAACGATCCATCTTGTCTCATATTTGTCGATCTACCCCTACTATGCTTAAACTACCCCTTCTTCTCTTAATACTTCAAAAAATACCTACTTTTGAATCCTACCCCTAATTTTATAAATAGCCCTTACCTCCAAAAATTACCCCTATTTTTAAACATCTGTGAAGAGTTGGTTTTTGTAGCACCCAATCCAAACGATTCATATTCTTTCATATTTGTCGATCTACCCTTACTATGCTTAAACTACCCCTACTTCTCTTTATACTTCAAAAAATACCTTATTTTTAATCCTACCCCTAATTCTCTAAATAGCCCTTAATTCCAAAAATTATCTTATTTTTTAACTACTGTGAAGGGTTGGTTTTTTCAGCACCCAATCCAAACGATTCATCATCTTTAATATTTGTCGATATACCCCCACTATGCTCAAACTACCCCTACTTCTCTTAATAATTAAAAACAACACTTCTTATAATCCTACCCCTAATTCTCTAAATATCCCTTAATTCCAATAATTTCCACTATTTTTTAACTAGTGTGAAGTGTTAGTTTTCGCAACATCCAATCCAACGATTCATCTTGTCTCATATTTGTCGATCTACCCCTACTGTGCTTAAACTACCCCTTCTTCTCTTAATACTTCAAAAAATACCTACTTTTGAATCCTACCCCTAATTTTATAAATAGCCCTTACCTCCAAAAATTACCCCTATTTTTAAACATCTGTGAAGGGTTGGTTTTTGTAGCACCCAATCCAAACGATTCATCATCTTTCATATTTGTCGATCTGCCCCTACTATGCTTAAACTATCTCTACTTCTCTTAGTACTTCAAAACAACCCTTCTTTCTAATCCTACCCCTAATTCTCTTAATAGCCCTTACTTCCAAAATTTGCCCTAATTTTTAACTACTGTGAAGGGTTAATTTTTGCAGCATCCAATCCAAACGAATCATCATCTTTTATATTTGTCGATCTACCCCTACTATGCTTAAACTATCCATAATTCTATTAATACTTCAAAACAACCCTTCTTTTTAATACTCACCCTAATTCTCTAAATAGCCCTTACTTCCAACAATTGCTCTATTTTTTAACTACTGTGAAGGGTTGGTTTTTCCAACACCGAATCTAAATGATTCATCATCTTCCATATTTGTCGATATACACCTACTATGCTTAAGCTACCCCAACTTCTCTTAATACTTCAAAACAACCCTTCTTTTTAATCTATCCCTAATTCTCTAAATAACCCTTTCTTCCAACAACTACCCCTTTTTAACTACTGTGAAGGGTTGGTTTTTGCAGCAACCAATCTAAACGATTCATAATCTTTCATATTTGTCCATCTACCTCTACTATGCTTAAACTTCCCCTACTTCTCTTAATACTTCAAAACAGTCCTTCTTTTTAATCCTGCCCCTAATTCTCTAAATATCCCTTACTTTAAACAATTACACCTATCTTTTTACTACTGTGAAAGGTTGGGTTTTGTCACAACCAATCCAAACGATTCATAATCTTTCATATTTGTCGATCTACCCGTACTATGCTTAAACTACCCCTTCTTCTCTTAATACTTCAAAAAAACCCTTCTTTTTAATCCTATCCCTAATTCTCTAAATAGCCCTTACTTCCAAAAATTACCCCTTTTTTAACTACTGTGAAGGGTTGGTTTTTGCAGCACCCAACCCAAACGATTCATAATCTTTCATATTTGTCGATCTACCTCTACCATGCTTAAAAAACCCCTACTTCTCTTACTACTTCAAAACAGTCCCTCTTTTTAATCCTGCCCCTAATTCTCTAAATATCCCTTAATTCTAACAATTACACCTACCTTTTTACTACTATGAAGGGTTGGTTTTTGCAGCACCCAATCTAACGATTCATGATCTTTCATATTTGTCAATCAACCCCAACTATGTTTAAACTACCCATACTTCTCTTAGTACTTCAAAACAACCCTTCTTTTTAATCCTACCCCTAATTCCCTAAATAGCCCTTACGTCCAACAATTACCCATATTTTTTACCAACTATGATGGGTTGGTTTTTGCAGCACCCAATCCAAACGATTCATCATCTTTCATATTTGTCGATCTACCCCTACTATGCTTAAACTACCTCTACTTCTCTTAATACTTCAAAATAGCTATTCTATTTAATCCTAACATATTTCTCTAAATAGCCTTTATTCCAACAGTTACCCCTATTTCTTAACTACTGTGAAGGGTTGGTTTTTGCAACACCCAATCCAAACGATTCATCATCTTTCATATTTGTCGATCTACCCCTACGATGCTTAAAGTACCTCTACTTCTCTTAGTACTTCAAAATAACTCTGCTTTTTAATCCTACCCCTAATTCTCTAAATAACTCTTACTTCCAACAATCACCCCTATTTTTTAAGTTCTGTGAAGGGTTGGTTTTTGCAGCATCCAATCCAAACGAAACATCGTCTTTTATATTTGTTGGTTTACCCCTACTATGCTTTAACTATCCATACTTTTCTTAATACTTCAAAACAACCCTTCTTTTTAAACCTACCCCTAATTCTCTAAATAGCCCTTACTTCCAACAATTGCCTTATTTTTTAACTACTATGAAGGGTTGGTTTTTGCAGGACCCATTCTAAATGATTCATCATCTTTCATATTTGTCGTTCTATCCCAACTATGCTTAAACTACCCCTACTTCTCTTAGTACTTCAAAAAAAAACTTTTTTTAGTCCTATCCCTAATTCTCTAAAAATCCTTTTCTTCCAACAATTACCCCTTTTATTAACTACTGTGAAGGGTTGGTTTTTGCAGCACCCAATCCAATCGATTCATAATCTTTCAAATTTGTCGATCTACCTCTACTATGCTTAAACTACCCCTACTTCTCTTAATACTTCAAAACAGTCCTTCTTTTTAATCCTGCCCCTAATTCTTATAATTTCCCTTATTTCCAACAATTACGCCTATCATTTTACTACTGTGAAGGGTTTGTTTTTGCAACACCCATTCCAAATGATTCATTATCTTTCATATTTGTCAATCTACCCTTACTATGCTTAAACAACCCCTACTTCTCTTAATACTTCAAAAAAACCCTTCTTTTTAATCATATCCCTAATTCTTTAAATAGCCCTTACTTCCAAAAATTTCGCCTTTTTTAACTACTGTGAAGGGTTGGTTTTTGCAGCACCCAATCCAAACGATTCGTAATATTTCATATTTGTCGATCTACCTCTACAATGCTTAAACTACCCTTACTTATCATAATACTTCAAAACAGTCCATCTTCTTAATCCTGCCCCTAATTCTCTAAATATCCCTTACTTCCAACAGTTACACCTATCTTTTTACTACTGTGAATGGTTGGTTTTTGCAGCACTCAATCCAAAGGATTCATAATCTTTCGTATTTGTCGATCTACCCCAAAAATGCTTAAACCACCCCTACTTCTCTTAATACTTCAAAACAACCCTTCTTTTTAGTCCTACCCCTAATTCTCTAAATAGCCCTTACATCCAAAAATTACCCCTATCTTATAACTAATGTGAAGGGTTGGTTTTTCCAGCACCCAATCCAAACGATTCATCATCTTTCATATTTGTCGATCTACCTTTGCTATGCTTAAACTACCTCTACTTCTCTTAATACTTCAAAACAGCTATTCTTTTTATTCCTACCCTTAATTCTCTAAATAGCCTTTATTCCAACAATTACCCTATTTTTTAACTACCGTAAAGGGTTAGTTTTTGCAGCACCTAATTTAAATGATTCATCATCTTTCAAATTTGTTGATCTACCCATATTATGCTTAAGCTACCCATACTTCTCTTAATACTTCAAATCAACCGTTCTTTTTAATCCTATCCCTAATTCTCCAAATAGCCCTTACTTCCAACAATTACCCCTATTTTTAAACTACTGTGAAGGGTTGGTTTTTGCAGCACCCAATCAAAATTATTTATCATCTTTCATATTTGTCAATCTACCCCTACTATGCTTAAACTACCCCTACTTCTATTAATACTTCAAAACAACCCTTATTTTTAATCCTACCCTTAATTCTATAAACAGACCTTCCTTCCAACAACTACCCCTATTTTTTAACTACCATGAAGGATTGGTTTTTGCAGCACCTAATCCAAATGATTCATTATCTTTCATATTTGTCGATCTACCCCTACTATGCTTAAACTACTCCTGCTTCTCCTAATACTTCAAAATATTCCTACTTTTTAATCCTTCCCCTAATTCCCTAAATAGCCATTCCCTCCAACAATTACCCCGATTTTTTAACATCTATGAAGGGTTGGTTTTTAGAGCACGTAATCCAAATGATTCATTAACTACATATTTGTCGATCAGCACTTACTTCCAATAATTACCCCTATCTTTTTACTATTGTGAAGGGTTGGTTTTTGCAGCATCCAATCCAAATGATTCATAATCTTTCATATTAGTCGATCAACCCCTACTATGCTTAAACTGCCCGTACTTCTCTTTATACTTCAAAAAAGACCTTCTTTCTAATCTTATCCCTAATTCTCTAAATAGCACTTACTTAAAACCATTACCCCTATTTTTTAACTAATGTGAAGGGTTGGTTTTTGCAGCACCCAATCCAAATGATTTATCGTCTTTAATATTTGTCGATCTACCCATACTATGCTTAAATTACCCCTATTTCTATTAATACTTCATAACAACCCTTCTTTTTAATCCTACCCCTAATTCTCAAAATTGTCCTTACTTCAAACAATTACCCATTTTTTACTACTATGAAGGGTTGGTTTTTGAAGCACCCAATCCAAACGATTCATCATCTTTCATATTTGTCGATCTACCCCTGCTATGCTAAAACTACCCCTACTGCTCTTAATACTTCAAAACAACCCTTCTTTTTAGTCCTATCACTAATTCTATAAATAGCCCTTACATCCAACAATTACCCCTATTTTTTAACATCTGTGAAGGGCTGGTTTTCGCAGCACCCAATCCAAACAATTCATCATCTTTAATATTTGTCAATTTACCCCTGCTATTCTTAAACTACCCCTACTTATCTTAGTACTTCAAAACAAACCTTCTTTTTAATCCTACCCCTAATTCTCAAAATAGCCCTTACTTCCAACAATCATCTCTATTTTTAACTTCTGTGAAGGGTGGGTTTTTGCAACATCCAATCCAAACGATTCATCATCTTTTATATTTGTCGATCTACCCCTACTATGCTTAAACTATCCCTACTTCTCTTAATACTTCAAAACAACCGTTCTTTTTAATCCTACCCCTAATTCTCTAAATAGACCTTACTTCCAATAATAGCCCCTATTTTTTAACTACTATGAAGGGTTGGTTTTTGCAGCACCCAATCGAAATGATTCATCATCTTTCATATTTGTCGATCTACCACTACTATGCTTAAACTACTCCTACTTCTCATAATACTTCAAAACAACCCTTCTTTTTATTCTTATCCCTAATTCTCTATATATCCCTTACTTCCAACAATTAGCCCTATTTTTTTACTTCGGTGAAGGGTTTGTTTTTGCAACACACAATCCAAAAGATTCATCATTTTCATATTTGTCAATCTACCACTACTTCTCTTAATACTTCAAAAAAACACCCTTCTTTTTAATCCTACCCCTAATTCTCTAAATAGCCCTTACTTCCAACAATTACCCTTATTTTTTAACTACTGTGAAGGATTGGTTTTTGCAGCATCCAATCCAAGTGATTCATCATCTTTCATATTTGTCGATCTACCCCTAGTATGCTTAAACTACCCCTACTTCTCTGAATACTTCAAAACAACCTCTCCAGCTGAAGGTTCTCTTCTGTTGATGATAAAAACCTTAGTCCAAACCTTCTCCTAAACCCATCCCAAGTCTCAATTGGTCCAGTAGTGGTGGTGACTACCCACCAATAAGCAGCTTCCCCTTTCAATAGCCATACCGCCAACAGAACTTTCCTACGATCTTCCACATCAAAGATAGAAAAGAGGTCTTCAGTTTCCTTTAAACAGTTTCTTGCCTCCACAGAAGTCTCCGTTCCGACAAAATTCTTGCAACCCATCACCTTAAAGTCTTTGCAAAGCTCCGCGAAATCCGCTTGTGTATGTTGAGGAGGAGGAGGAATATCTGCGGGGCTGGCTTCATTCGCCCTTGCCTCCATGTACCTTCTAAACCAAATAGGTACTGGTACACCCTCTTGGATGGCAAAATTATATGCCATACTGAAAAGAAGGAAAAAGATGGATAGATTTAGAACGAAGAAACGAAGGATAGTGCTAATGGCTTTTGGGCAATAGCCTTTTAAAATAAACTAGACTTTTTATTGGAAAAATACTTCTTCAAAATCGGTTTTGAAAGTAGTTTTTCAAAAGGTTTTAAAACTTTTCTTGAAAACTTTTGCCCAATCTTGTAAACCTTATGCTCTGATACCAAATGTAACACCCCACCTCCGCCAGGGTAACTCTTGCAAGTACACTGGCTTTGGAGGGGCGTTAACTGGGGTAATCATGCATGCAGATATCACAAGACAGAACATATAAGTAAAACAGAGTAAATAAAACAGCGGATAAAACTAACATTTCAAAACCATAGTCAAGTTACATCAAAGCACTTGGTCATTATTTTCCACAAAACATAGTCTAGAAACATAAACTGAAAACTGGAAAAACATAAAGTAACTATCCCAAAGGTAGAATAAAGCCATAGCGAGCTCAAGTCCAAACAGTACATGAGCTATCCAGAAAAGCAGCTAAAGATACAAGCTAGGTACCAGGGTTCCCACCCTGTAAACCTGGGTGGGGGGGGGGGGGGAACGGAAGAAAAGAGACGAAAGGAAACGGGTCAGTCAAAAGACTGGTAAGTCCTATCTACTATCAGTATAAAAACTAATAAAGTTAACTGGACATGTAAAGCAGAGATGAAACATAGGGTGATAACAGGCATGGTGAAAAGTTAACAAGTTAGATCAAGTGTGGCATCGCATATTCAAGGTTAAGTTGCACCAGTAGTGTACTAGTATTCCAATCCATGTCAAGTATAAACAAGAAATGATCCCTTAGCCCAATGTTGGCCCAAACCCATGAGATGACCTAAATCAAGGACCAACTACTCGGTCTAGTCGATCGGCTCCCTATAAGCCTAACTCGTCGTGTATCCGTGTCATACGGCTTAATCATGGAATGTCGTTAACTGTGCAAGGTCCACCCTAGGGTGTATCCAGCCCTAAGGTGTAAACCATAGACACAATTCAAGTATGCACAGTCCAAACCTACCGGTGCCCATGTTCAACTCCAGACTTAATGTGCACGACCATGGTCCGCCTGAACAACCGGGGCACCATTTAGCCGTCTCTTTTGATCTCTTACAATCAGTCAGTAATCGTGCCCCACCCTAGCCTAGTCCAGGGTATCCAGATACTCCCGAGTTGGTTACTGCTGAAAAGGACCACGTAACTAGGGTTTTAAACGGGTTAAGTGTAGTTAACCCTATCCTAACCATGTATTGAGTCGGTCAAGTGTGTCCAAGCAGTTCATGACTTAACCCTATCAATACATCGTGTTCAACTGGTTAAGTATATTCAAGTAGTCCATGACTTAACCCTACCAATCCATCATGTTTAATTGGTTAAGTATTCAAGTATTCCATGACTTAATCCTACCATGTGGCATTAATTAACTTAATGCACCCCACCTCTCACATTAGACTTTGTTGTGGTTACTAGTTAAGCCGGGCGGGTCCGGGTAGCTTTACACCACAACCTAGTCTAACCTCGGGTTTTAAGTGCGATATGACCAACTACTCACATTGAGTCCTATTATTTGTAGCCACTAGTTAAGCCGGTCGGTTCCGAGTAGATTTATGCTACAAACTCAACTCAACCTCGAGTTGGCAACTTTCACGTTTTCTACGTGTCATGTCCACGTTCATGTTTCAAGCATAAACACATGTCAAACTTTCATGTCATATTTTTCAAGTCATGCTTTCATGTTATTTAAGTTTGCCCAACTACCCATAACGTATTCCCATCGTACATAAATTCACATCAACGCAAATAGATTAAAGAGGAAACATAACGGTATGACAAGGTGGGCGTAAGGTGGTAAAGTCTATCACAAATTAAACATGGTGATATTTGAGGGAAAGGTGTTCAACATACTAGCATATGGCCCCAACATGTATGATGGCACAAAAGGTGACTTGGCCTCATACATATCAAATAGTATAAGGGTGATTTGGCCACAAGCATGCATAATAGCATAAGGGTGCTTTGGCCACAAGTTAAACATGGTGGCATATGAGGAAAATGTGTTCATAAACTTGCATATTACATTATAAGCCTCAAAACATGCATGATATCAATCTTTAGCAAATAGGTGAAACATGATCATAAATGACATAGGATGATAGCTAGTGATTCGCATATAACATCATATGCAAGATAACATAAGGTTTATGAGAGATCATAAACTTGCATATTACATTATAAGCCTCAAAACATGCATAACATTCAAACTTAGCGAATAGGTGATACATGGTCCTAGATGACATAGAATGATGACTAGAAGTTCGCATATAACATTATATGCAAGTTATCATAAAGGTTATGAGAGTTCTCATGTTGCATAATGCAACATTTCAACATAAAGCTTATAGCTTTTAGCCCGCAAGGTCAAGGTGATAGCTTTACAAACATGCATAGAATAAATCTATGCATAACATGATAGAATCAAAGCACATATCATACTTAGGCCCAAACTCAAACTTGCAACATGTCATATTTAACTTCATAGTTAGAATCTAAAAGTAGTATAGGGCTTACAATGCTATGAAGACTTATAAAATAAAATTAGATTGAGACGAAGCCACTAGCAACTCTAAAAACCCCAAATGAATAAAAGCTCCAAGTTGTCTTGAGAAACAAGAAGCTCCTTTGATTTGTATGAAGAAAGATCCTTGTTTTGATGAAGAAAGGTGGCTCTTTTACTAGCTTAGGACACTCAAACTTTCATGAAGAGGATGGAGGCCATGATATGAAGATGGAGGCCATGATCAAGAAACATTTTGGCATAGTTTAGTTGTAGGAATGATTAATGAGGGTTTAGGCTAGGTCTTAGGGTCTTTTTTTAGAAGATTAGGTTAGTTTAGGCCATAGGATTAACCCTAAAACGAATCTGAACCATTAACTCCCGTCAGAAACCAACAAAAGAGGACCCAACATGCCAAAATGGTGCACCAGAAAAATTGGCCCGACCGGGGGGGTCGACCCCTGGGTCGACATGGGTGTCGACCCATTGGGGGGGTCGACACTGGTGTCGACACTGGTGTCGACACCTATGTCGACCCTGCCTGGGCGGGAAAATTCCCGCCCAGTCTGTTTTGGCTGAAATTCGATTATGAATTCGAATTTGAACTGTTTTCGAGCTTAGAATTTTCTGGAAACTTCATTGTGCCATAACTTGGTCGTACGGACTACGTTTTTCGAAAACTCGGACTCTATTTCGCGTATTTTTCCGAGACGAACGCAATGGCTCAGCCCTTTTCCCTTGATTCAGATTTTAGAATTTAATTCTGCCTTGATTTACATTATAACATGTTATTAAAAATACGGGTTGTTACACTCTTACTTCCAACAATCATACCTATTTTTTTACTTTTGTGAAAGTATGGTTTTTGCAACACTAAATCAAAATGATTCATCATCGATCTACCCCTACAATGCTCAAACTACCCATACTTTTCTTAATACTTCAAAACAACTCTTCTTTTTAATCCTACCGCTAATTCTCTAGATAGCCCTTACTTCCATCAATTACCCCTATTCTTTAACTTTTGTGAAAGGTTGGTTTTTGCAGCACCTAATCCAAATGATTCATAACCTTTCATATTTGTCGATCCACCCCTACTATGCTTAAACAACCCCTATTCTCTTAATACTTCAAAACAACTCTTATTTTTAATCCTACCCCTAATTCTCTAAGTAGCCCATACTTGCAAGAATTACCTCTATTTTTTAACTTCTATGATGGGTTGGTTTTTTGCAGTGCCCAATCCCAACGATTCATCATCTTTCATATTTGTCGATCTACGTCTACTATGCTTAAACTAGCCCTACTTCTCTTAATACTTCAAAAGTGTACTTCTCTATATCGCCATTACTTCCAACAATTACCCCTATTTTTTAATTTCCGTGAAGGGTTGATTTTTGCAGCGCCAAATCCAAATGATTCACCATCTTTCATATTTGTCGATCTACCCCTACTATGCTTAAACTACCCCTACTTCTCTTAATACATCAAAACAACTCTTCTTTTTAATCCTACCCCTAATTCTCTACCCTTCACAGTAGTTAAAAAATAAAGATAATTTTTGTAAGTATGGTCTATTAGAGAATTAGGTGTACGATTAAAAAGAAGGGTTGTTTTGAAGTATTAAGAGATATCATTCTACTTTTGTGAATGGTTGGTTTTTGAAGCATCTAATCCAAATGTCCAAATGATTCATCATCTTTCATATTTGTCGTTCTACCCCTACTATGCTTAAACTACCTCCTGCTTATCTTAATACTTCAGAACAACCCTTCTTTTTAATCCTACCCCTAATTCTCTAAATAGCCTTTACTACCAACAATTACCCCTATTTTTTAACTACCGTGAAGGGTTGGTTATTGCAGCACACAATCCAAATGATTCATCATCTTTCATATTTATCGGGCTACCCCTAATTCTCTTAATACTTAAAAATAACCATTCTTTTTAATCCTACCCCTAATTCTCTAAGTAGCCATTCCTTCCAACAATTGCCCCTATTTTTTAACTTCTGTGATGGGTTGGTTTTTGCAGCACCCAGTCCAAACGATTCACCATCTTTCATATTTTTCGATCTAACCCTACTATGCTTAAACTACCCCTACTTCTCTTAATACTTCAAAATAGTGCTTCATTTTAATCCAACCCCTAATTCTCTAAATATCACCCAGTTCCAACAATTACCCCTATTTTTTAACTTCTGTGATGGGTTGGTTTTTGCAACACCCAATCCAAATGATTCATCATCTTTCATATTTGTCGATCTACCCCTACCATGATTAAACTATCCCTACTCCTCTTAATACTTCAAAACATACCTTCTTTTTAATACTACCAATAATTCTCTAAACAACCCTTCCTTCCAACAATTAACCTTATTTTTTATATATTGTGAAAGACTGGTTTTCGCAGCACCCAATCCAAATGATTCATCATCTTTCATATTTGTCGATTTACCCCTACTATGCTTAAACTACCCCTACTTCTTTGAATACTTCAAAATGACCAATTTTTTATAATCCTATTCCAAATTCTCTAAATAGCCCTTTCTTCCAACAACTACCCCTAATTTTTAACTTATATGATGGGTTGGTTTTTGTAACACCCAATCCAAATGATTCATCATCTTTCATATTTGACGATCAACCCCAACTATGCTTAAACTACGTCTACTTCGCTTAATACTTCAAAACAACCCTTCTTTTTAATCCTACCCATAATTCTCTAAATTGCCCTTACTTCCAACAATTAAGAATATCTTTTTACTACTGTGAAGGGTTGGTTTTTGCAACATCCAATCCAAACGATTCATAATCTTTCATATTTGTCGATCTACCCCTATTATGCTTAGACTACCCCTACTTCTCCTAATGCTTCAAAACATACCTTTTTAATCCTACCAATAATTCTCTCATAGTAGTTAAAAAAATATGTGTAATTGTTCGAAGTAAGGGCTATTCAGAGAATTAGTGGTAGGATTAAAAAAGAGAGTTGTTTTGAAGTATTAATAGAAGTAGGGGTAGTTTAGGCATAGCAAGGGTAGATCAACAAATATAAAAGATGATGAATCATTTGGATTAGGTGTTGTAAAACCAAACCCTTCATAGTAGTTAAAAAATAGGGGTAATTGTTGGAAGTAAGGGCTATTTAGATAATTAATGGTATGATTAAAAAGAAGGGCTGTTTTGAAGTATTAAGAGAAGTAGGGGTAGTTTAAGCATAGTGAGGGTAGATCGACAAATTTGAAAGATGATGAATCATTTGTATTGGGTGCTTCAAAAACCAACCCTTCATAGTAGTTAAATAATAGGGTAATTGTTGGAACTAAGGGCTATTTAGAGAATTAGGGATAGGATTAAAAAGAAAAAATGTTTTGAAGTATTAAGAGAAGTAGGGGTAGTTTAAGCATACTTGGGGAAGATCGACAAATATGAAAGATTATGAATCGTTTGGATTCGGTGCTGCAAAAACAAACCTTTCACAATAGTTAAATAGTAAGGGTAATTGTTGGAAGTAAGGGTTATTTAGATAATTAGGTGTAGGATTAAAAAGAAGGACTGTTTTGAAGTACAAAGAGAAGTAGTGGTAGTTTAAGCATAGTATGGGTAGATCGGAAAATATGAAAGATGATGAATCGTTTGGATTGGGTCCTTCAAAAACCAACCCTTCACTGAAGTTAAAAAATAGGGGTAATTGGTGGAAGGAATGGCTATTTAGAAAATTAGGGGTAGGATTAAAAAGAAAGGTTTTAAAGTATTAAGGAAAGTAGGGATAGTTTAAGCATAGTTGGGGTAGATCGACAAAATGGTACGAGATTCGTGCTTCACCAATGCAGCTGGAAACTAAATGGAACCGTACTCAATAACAATTGAAAGTAAAAATACGAGTAAAGTAAAACAGAGACAAGATTTTAGAGTAGTTCATCCTTTTGGCAGTCCTGCATCCACTTGAGGGTAGTTTGTATTACCAAGGAAATGATTACGAAGTACACAAACTCTCCATTTTCATACATCTTTGTGTTCACTCAGCATACTCTCACTCTTACATATGAATCCATCTTAGATCCTCAAGATTTAATTAAAGAATGGCGGAATCTTTGGAGGAGAAGGACAGATGAATGAATGAGAAGGAGGATGCCTTTTCTCTTTTTCGGTTATAGGATTTTGATGGATGTCATGGACAGATAGGTGAAAGACCTTTGAATAGTGATGACGATCATGGTTGGAAAAATGCTTAAGGAATGATCATGGTTGGATAAATGCGGGTGACTTTGCAGAAGAGAACGATTTTGAACAGGCGGTCAGGTGACAAGTATACGGGTGACTTAAGTCAGTGCTCTCGGGTGTGGCAATGTCTAATAATTGGTGAACGGGCGACCAACATCATAGTCTGTAGGCGATCGATCAAGGCTTGCAGATCAGAACGAAAGTGGAACCCTTCAAGGTCTAGCATTTGATCGACCGGTAGATTGTGTTCGATCGAAGCACGAGTGATTGGTTTTAAGAACTGGTGGTTTCATAGGAACGAGCGGACAGGTGATGAGTGCATCGGCGACTTATCAAAGCTTCCTATACAATATGAGAAAGACCGACCAGACCATCATGAAAAGCTTTTGTAATTGACTGACGGATGTTATTTGGTTGAAGCGTGAGCATATGATTGTCAATGAGCGGGCAACTGGCCGAGGCTTTGTAGAGAAGGTATAGATGCGACTATCTCGAGGTTGGTATCTATTGGACCGGTAGGTAGCTCACCATTGAAGTGTTAATGACCGATTGAATGAAGAGCAGATGACTATAGTTGTTGTGGGCGAACATTGTGCGCATGTGTGAACCCTGATATCTTTGTATTTCCTGCTATGTACAACTGATCAGGGGAGTGTGACTACAGAGTGGGACGTGTGATCGGAACCAATTCTTTTCAATCTCGCGCGTATGACCTTCCCTTATGGTAGGGTTAAACTTTCTTGTTAAGTCTTCTTTATACCCGGGCTTTCTTTCATCACGCGACCGACCTCTTCCAGTATAAACGGCTGATCCTTTGAGCGGTGTACGACTTTCAGTTTACGCTGTATTCCTAGTAATATGGGGTAGTTTTCCGACCTATATGAGTTACCTAAGCGCCCAGGGTCGTGTCATCCGATATCTTAGCCCTTAACCATTGCTCTGTAGTTCTTATGGAGATTTAACACATCAATTAAACACAAGCTTTTTTAGGTACAAACACAACCCTTCATAGCAGTTAAAAATTGGAGTAATTGTTGGAAGTAAAGGAATGTTGACCCGCCTTTTAGTTAAAGCAGTCGCACATGGAATCTCTTCTCAACAATGCACTCAAGTGTTGAAAATACCGCCAGAAGGCAATAAGCGATCTGGTCGAAATCGCATCACAAACAAAGAAAGGCCTGGAACTCCTACCAGATGACGTTTTTTGGGCCCGAAAACAGCGATTACGAAGCTGAACTCAATAAATCTTGTAGATCTCTAAATCAGCCTCAGTTTGAACTTTGGTTTGGCTCAATCGGACTTACGGTTTGAAAGTTACGCCCGTTTCCGTGAACGCATGCAGAATCGAAAACCTGGAATTTAGCATTGAATAGATCCTCGGATCGGATCGGACAAGCCTCTTTGGATCGGACGATTCCTTAAAATGGACAACTTGGCACTTGCTCTTCGCATTCACATCCACACGGAATGGATCGGAGGGAGCATTCCCGATCCGCTCCACCTTCAAAGCATTGGACACAGAGACTTCGAATTGAGGACACCAACTCGGTTCGGATCAGACCCAAAACGACCCGCCTGAAGTATCTTGCACAGAAGTGCTTCCAGCCTACGGATCGGGGATTCCACCTCGGTTCGGATTGGACCCGAACCGATCCGACCCCTAGTGACCTGCTGCTACACTTCGGATCTGACCTATTCTTAAGGAGCCAATACCTCCTACTCTCATGGATCGAGCTCCACCTGTCCTAGCACGATCTGAAGACGACTTCTCCACCACTTCCGAGATGGCCTCACCACCCTCCACGTGGCGCCTCCGAACCAGACCACTTCAGAGCTTTGTAAGGCTCCTCTATGCCTATAAATACACCCTCACATGGCTATTTCAAGGGACTTTTGGAACTCTAACTCTTCATGACTTCCATTATGGTTCTTCGCCAGGCTATTGCATAACCTATAAATCGAATTCCACATTGTACACACGAGGATTTCGTGTATAAACGGAAAGCAAACAACATTGTAATAGCTTCTTAGGATTTAAGAAACTATAAAGTGGACGTAGGCTTGGATTGAGCCGAACCACTATAAAAATCTCGTGTGTCTCCTCTTATTTTACTGCTTTTTCTGTATTAATCTGTGATTGTCAGGTTTTCACATAGCATTTGGGTGTTAGGCCCAAATTTCGGTCTAACATTTTGGCGCGCCAGGTGGGGGGCACACGATACAACTTCTTCTACTAGCTTGAACGGAATCGGATTATTTGGCTATTGGATCAATGGTCAAGCGAAAGAAAGACGGAACCTTCTCTCGTGCTGAGGATGTTGGCACTGAAGGCGCAAGGAACGAGGCAAGCCACGAGGCTTCCTCTCATGAAAATCCATCAGCATACTTAAACAGAGAAGAGATGGATGGCTTTCTGGCTGAATTGAGAACTCAAATGGCAAGGCAAGATGATCTCCTCCGCAAACAACAGGAGATGTTCGACCAATTCTTCGCTCGGATGGAAGGCAGGCTGAGTGGCAATGTACAAATCGCAGGAATTGGCATGGAATCGGCTCCAGCAGGAACATCGAACAGGATCGGTTCGGATCCAATCCGAACCGAGGGCCAAAACTTGAATCAAACGCAGATGGAAATGGGGGGCAATCCTCACCGGATCGGTTCGGATCCGACCCGAACCGCCACCCTACATAAGCTTGGGGGCAGCAGCCTCCCCTCTGGAAATCAAGACTTCGCTCCAGCACGACCTACCTCCGCACCGGTTCGGATCGGTAATTCCACACAGCTTCAGCATCAAGCTCCCCGGTTCGGAATAGGCGATCCTATTCGGATCGGCACCTCCGAGCCAACCCATGCACCTCTTCATAACCTCCCTCGCTTCTCCGAGCCGCAGCAAGGGGGCACCTCCGAACCGAACCGGATGACCTGCCAAGCTCCTTATACTCTTCCACACTCTTCTGAACTCAACGCTGGGGGCACCTGCTCTGGCTTTAGCAGCTTGCAACAGCTCTTTGAAGGCGATCGGCTCGCCAATCTCATTGAACGCCTTTCGAGAGGCCGCATTTATCAGAATGACATGGATGATGTCAATCACAATCCATTCACAAAGGAAATCAAGAATTCCCGTAATCCCCCGGATTTCAAACTTCCACAACTGGAGCCATACAACAGCAGAACAGATTCTAACGTGCACCTAATGCGCTGTAAACGACATATGGAAGTTCAATCGGTGTCGGAAAACGTCATGGCTAAATGCTTTCCCCTCTTTTTGACTGATATTGCTGCTATGTGGTTTCGGCAGCTGGAATCTGTATCGATCAACAGCTGGAACATGTTGGTCGCTCTCTTTATTGCACAGTTTCGGGTCCAAATCGCTCAACCCAAGAACATAATGTCACTAACTACAATCAAGCAGAGGCCTAAAGAAACTTTGCGGTCATTTATGAAAAGTTTCAACGTTGCAGCAACATCAGTTGATCGACCTGAGCGATCTATGGTATTGATGGCGGCAGTATCCGGCGTTCTAGACAACTCGGAGTTCAAAAAATCCTTGTACCGAGACCCACCCAGGAATCATAGCGAATTCTATCTTGAATCGGATAGGTTTTTGCGTGAAGAAGACGCAACGTCTGAAAAGAAAATTCTCGATGTTAACATGCTCAAAGGCGGAGAACCGTCTGATTCTGGTAAAGGAAAAGTTGCCATAAAAAATGACCGCAATGCTCGGCCTCGGAGAGGGCCCAGATATGAAAAGTACACAGAACTCAATTCGTCAGTAACCGACATCTACGTGAACACAAACGGTGACATCTCCTATCCAAAGCCTCCTAGGAGGGAGCCATCACAAAGAGAACGCGATTCTGTGAAATACTGCATGTTTCACGATATGGACGGTCATGACACAAATGACTGTAGACACTTGCGAGATCCGATTGAGGAACGGGTTAGACGTGGAGAGCTACCCGAGTATGTGAAACAACCTACAGCGCGAGCACCTGTGCTACCACCACCTGCTCCCCGAAGAGGGAATGACCCTGGATCGAGCTCTCGCGGGCTCATCATCAACTGATCTAGATGATATCAGGCTGGATTTCCTGCATTTCTTAGGATTTAAGATATGTTTCTTTGCTTTCTTTAGGTTTTCCGATTGGCTAAATCGGAGTACACACGTTCGGGGTTAGGATTTAGCTCCAAAGCGAGCGCTGCACTCGATAACAAAACAATCAGGATTTGCTTTGGTTTTGTGCTTTGAATTGAATAAGGAAGGACTTTCCGAGCATGGATTATGTTTGGAAAATTCAAGTGTCTTATCAGGTTGTGGAAGGATTCTCAATCTTAACTAAAGTATGGCCTATACTTATCTCGAAACCCTTGGTACGGATTGTGCCTAGGGACGGACTATCTTGTCAGGCTTTGGCAAGTATAGCTCCATCTCGATATGAGTATGGATTGTACTCCACTACATTTCTAAGTATGGATTATACTCTGGAATGGCTTATTTTCTTGTCAGGATTTAGCAAAGGAACTCAATAAAACTCGAGTATGGCTTATGCTCGGTTTGAACTTCCTGGTATGGCTTATACATGGAAGGTTAAGTCCCTCGTCAGGTTTTGGCAGGACGATTCGATCGTCCCTTGAGTATGGTTTATGCTCAAACAAACGCCCATGTAACACCCCACCTCCGCCAGGGTCACTCGCAAAGGAATGCACTAGCTTCGGAGGGGCATTATTGGTAAACATGCATAATGATATAGCAAGGCAGGACATGACATATATATACATATAAATAAACAGAGTAAGTAAATAAAACAGCGGAAGATTTAAAAACAATTTCAAAACACAAGTCTGGTACATCAAAATGTCAATTTCCCAAAATTACAAGTCTAGATAAATACATCATCTGATAAACTGAAATACATAAGTGCTATCCCCAAATAAGAGTGATAAACCATAGCGGCTCAAGTCCAAAGCATACTTGAGCTATCCAAGGAAGCAGCAAAAATCCAAGCTAGGCTCCAGTATTCCCTCCCTGAGAACCTGGGGGGGGGGGGGGGAACGGAAGAAAAGAGGCGAAACAAAACGGGTCAGTCAAAAAGACTTAGTAAGCCCTGCTACGATCAGTCTATAAACTAATAAAGTTAACATCATGATGGAAACTGAGATGATCATAGATAACAACATACTGGCATGATAAATCAACTACAAGACAGATAGAGGTGTCATCGCATAAAACAAGGTTAAGTTTTGCACCACGGTGTACTAGCAAACCAACGTAACAGGTATTGATCCCTTAGCCCAAACTTTGGCCCAATAACATGAAGTGACCTTAATAAAAGGTCCGGCCACGGTCTAGTCGATCGGCTCCCTATAAACCTAACACGTCAAGTGTTGGTGTCCATATGGCCCACATATGGTTGTAGGTAGTCTGTGCTGGGTCCCCCTTTGGGTGTATCAAGCCTTGGGGTGTCAACCCCGGACACTTAAGCAATAATGCACAGCCCTAACCTACTGGTACCCGTGCCTCGAGTTTGTCCAACATCGGACTACGTGCACGTCCGTAGCCCGCCGGACCCGCACCGCTGTACCACTCGGCCATCGCCCTTTGGTCGCTTACATCTGTCCAGTAATCGTGCCCCGCCCTAGCCTAGCTTCTAGGGTTGTAAATGATACCAAACTGGGATTACTGTTAGAACAGACCACGCTGCTAGGGTTTCCTAAGAGGGTTAAGTGTGATTTAACCCTTCACTAATCCTGGATTAAATTGGTTAAGTGTGGCTTAACCCCATTCTAATCCCTTGAACTCCCAAATGGATTAAACTAGTTAAGTGTAATCAACGGTTCACAACCTAACCACATTCTAATCCCTCGAATCCCCAAGTTGGTTAAGTATTAGTGGACCCTGACTTAACCCTAATCATGAGGCATTAATTAACTTAATGCACCTTAACCTCTCACATTAGACCTTGTTGTGGTTACTAGTTAGGCCGGGCGGGTCCGGGTAGGTTTACACCACAACTTAGTCTAACCTCGGGTTTTGGCACCACATGACCAACTTCTCACATTGGGTCCTATTGTTTGTAGCCACTAGTTAAGCCGGTCGGTTCCGGGTAGAATTACGCTACAAACTCAACCCAATCTTGAGTTGGCCACACTTTTGTTTTCTAAGTGTCATGTCCACTTTATTTCAAAACATAATTACAAGTCAACAAATGCTTGGGTAGACCTAACTTAATAGGTAAATTCCCAAGGGGTAGACCTAACTTAATAGGTAAATTCCCAATCTTATATTTTCATGTATTTTAAGTTTACCCAAACCCCCCCCAACGTCGTTCTATCGCTTACATATTCGTAATAATGCATAAAGGATAGGAAGAGGGAACTTGGCACAACATACATGATAAACTTGCACAACAATCATGCATAACATGTTAGACTTGTACAACTTAGCATAGTGAACTTGCATATTACCATAAACGTGCATAACATGGTTAAACTTGCATAACTTAGCATAGTGAACTTGCATATCACCATAAACATGCACAACTTGTCAAACATGCACAACTTGTCATTTTAAATTTGCATAAACATGCACAACTTGTTAAACTTGCAAATCATGGCTTAGTAAACTTGCATAAACATGCATAACTTGTTAAACTTGCAAATCATGGCTTAGTATACATGCATAACTCAATTAACTTACAAATCATGGCTTAGTACACTTGCATAAACATGCATAACTCCATAAACATACAAATCATAGCTTAGCAAACTTGCATAAACATGCATAACTCATTTAACTTGCAAATCAAGGCTTAGCAAACTTGCATAAACATGCATAACTCATTTAACTTGCAAATCAAGGCTTAGCAAACTTGCATAAACATGCATAACTCATTTAACTTACAAATCAAGGCTTAGCAAACTTGCATAAACATGCATAACTCAATAAACATACATAAATCCCAACTTGCATCACATATTAACTTTAGAGTTTCTAAAATGAAGGTAAGAGGGCTTACAATGCTTATGCGGACTCAAATGAGTATAACAAATGCAAGAAACCCCTTATGCAACTAATTAAAGCCCCCAAATGCAAGCAAACTTGATCAAGACTCCTCCTTTATGATGCCAATATAAAAACAAGCCTTTAATGCAAGCTAAGGAGGATCATACAAGCCTAAATATGCTTGTATGCATGGAAAATCACTTAGGAATTAAATTAGGAATTGTATGAAGAGGGTGGAGGCCATGAGAGTTTGGATTTTGGCATAGTTTTGTTGCTAGAATGATTAATGAGGCTTTAGGGTAGGATTAGGAGCTTATTTATAGAAGATTAGAGTGATTTAGACAATAGGATTAACCCTAGGATAGTTTTGGCCCGTCAGATCTCGGAACTCTCTAGAACCAAGCCACCCAATCAAGCCCAAATCAAAAATGGTGCACCAGGCTAGACTGCCTGGGCACCCCCTGTCGACAGGGCTGTCGACAGGGCTGTCGACAGGGCAGTCGACATGCCTAGGGACCCTATCGACAGGCCTGTCGACATGCGGGTCCTGGCGGGATTTTTCCCGCCTTGGCCCAGCTGGCCCAAATCCTTGTTTTTAATTTAAATTTAAATCTGTTTTAATTATGGAAATTTCTGAAAACTTCCATGGGCCTTAACTGGGTCATACGGACTCCGATTTTCGAAAACCCGGACTATATTTCGCGTATTTTTCCGAGACGAACGCAATGGCATAGCCCGTTTCCCTTGATTCAGATTTTATAATTAAATTCTGCCTCAATTTTCATTATTACAGGTTATTGAAAATACGGGTTGTTACATTCTCCCCTCCTTAAAGGATTTTGTCCCCGAAATCTTCAAGTTAGGAAGAACGTATCCTACCATCCAATCATCCATCTACTCAAAGCATCATCCACGAGCAATCATTGTCCTTACAAGATTCTTAATGCTGGATGAACATATGCAAAAGTGTGTGTATATGTACTTACCTAATGCAAAAATCAGGCGGTTACTGATACAGTAAACCTCCTTAATGTATATGTATGTAAATCAGGCGGTTACTGGTACAGTAAACCTCCTTAATGCATATGTATGTCAGTGAAATGAATCCATATGTATGCAAATTCCTAACATAATGTATAATATCTACATGCGTCCTCAATCATACATCCATATGCAACATCCATGTGATAGCATACGAATTTCATCCAAGAATAAGCATAAACACTCATGCACATGCAATATGAGGAGTGTGTTAGCCGATCTAGTGCCTAATCGTGTATAATGCATCCACGAGCAACCACTTGCAACCATCAAGCATAACATGCTTCAAACACATGTTTCAACCAAAGGGTTTCTACCTAAGGTTCTCATGACAAGATAAACATGATAAACTAGATAAACTCCTTTTTGGATTACAAGAAATCCATTCAAACTTTGACATATAGTACTAACCGATGAGTCTTAACCCCCTTATGGAGTTTACAACAGAAATAAGATCGAGAATGGGACCGAGAGGATATATACAAAAGATAACTTGCAAGCAAGCTCCACAGGAAAACAAGGATCAAAGATGCACTTTTAAAAAGAGATATGATGCGCGTATCTAGTCTTCACTCTTCTTAGTCACGTTTCCTTGAGCTTAACTCCACTGTGCTTTGACTATCTTTCACTTCATGATTCCTTGGCTTCCTAACTCCTATTTCCCAAATTCGAGTTGGAACTCATTTCATTATTGCCTCTCGTCTTTCTTTCCCACTTATTCTTCTTTCTGTATACTTGGCTTAAACATAATTATAACCTCATGATTCGTGCAAGCTCCCCAAAATTCACCAGTGAATCCTGGATCTCGTCTTCTTACCATAAGGTATTCCATGCAGCAGAATTTTTCTTGGAAATACCACTCCACGTTGCCAATTGTCCTTATAAACGTGATTTTCTATAACTCATGCTTAATCGAAATGAACCATCCGCCTATGAGTGATAGACTATACCTAGATTCAATTGCCTACCCACGGCTTTCTGTAGGCTATTTTAAAACTGGCCAACTTCTTGAGGGTAAACCGTTGCTGACCATGATGCAGTCCTCTCGCTCTTCACCGGACTGAAGTGAGCACTCTTCGTGAGTCTACCTATTATGGCCCACATACCCGTATTCCCTTTCTTTGATCTAGGTAGTCTATCCATATAATCCATCGAGGTGTTTTCACACTTCCCTAGCGAAACCCCCAATAGAGGTAATGGCCCACTGGGCTTCCATGACTAGGCCTTAACCTGGTGGCACAACATGCATCCTAAGACCAACCCGGCCACCTCCTCGAGTGGTGCGCACCTTCAAGATCCTTCTTTACCAAGTCTTTCACTCGAGGAACACATAATCTCTCATCGCGCCTTAGTCATCCCTTGTCATCTTTAATATGAGGTGACTTAACATCTCGCCTCGCATCAACTGGTCCATGTTCTTGACCAACTGCGGGTCTTCTTCCTGTAAAACCCCCTTCTTGATCTAGAAGAGTAAGTCTAAGCTCCGGGAATGCTAACTAACTAGCCAAACGGAGAAAGCTTCTTACTCCAATTGCCCTGTTCAGAGTTTTCCGGTCTTAAACCGCAACCCTTTTAGCGGAATCCACCGCTAAGCCTTACTTAAGAACTATGTGCCCAAGAAATCCAACTTCTTTCCTCCAAAGTGACATTTGGAGAACTTGACCTTCAACTGGTGGCTCTAAGCGTATCCATCTCCTTCTTGAGATGTCTAACATGCTCTTCCTCGTTCTTTTGAGGAGACCAAATATCGTCTACGACGACCACGACAACTTGTTCAAGGACTCCCTAAACACCCTACCCATCAAGTTTACGTAATATGCGGGTGCATTAGTCAAACCAATTAGTATGACTAGCCATTCTAAAACCCATCTAGAGTCCTAAACGCAGTCTTGTCAATTCCATCCTCAGCCATCCTAAGCTGATGGAATCCGGTAGCTAGATTAGAGGAAAAACAGATGCTCCTACAAGCTGATCAAACAAATCATTGATCCTTGGTAACAGTTATCTATTCTTCTCATGATAATCAACACATAAGCGAAGCAAACTGTCCACATCAGTAACGAATACCACTGGAGCACCCTACTCGAAAATGCCTCGTCTCAGGAAGTTCTTTTCAAGCAACTCCTTGACTTGCTTTCTTAACTCTCACCTCGTGAGGTCATGTGCCTAACCGGCCACGAAACTGGCTTGGTATTACCAACCAGATAATGCGGAAATCTATCCCACGTCTAGGGGTAACCCCTTTTTCTCTTCTCCCAAGATATCAGGGTATTCTCGGACCACCCTCACAGATTGCAAACTATCGATAGACGAGTTGAGGGATTCAAGATAACATAACATGACGGGACCCATAGGGTTGCTAGAAATTTCTAGGGTATTACCGAGGCGAGTCATGAGCCCCACACCCTATATACAAAAACCCAGAATGGCCCAAAACAGGACGACCATTCCATGCCCAAAACCAACCCATATCCCCTGAAACCGAGAATATAAACATCCCACGAGAATTCTATACTCAAGATAGAAATTTTCAAATCCACTCAGACCATAGAAAAACGGGCAGAACCCCCAATTGGATTTGAAACACATACGGGATCATCAACTACACTAGTACTTAGGTGCAAAACTTTCAACTGGATCAGATGAAATAAAACTACGCGATGTGTCAGAATCAAACAAAGTTCGAACAGAGAAAATCAGAAAATGTAAACAAGATTTTCAACAGAAACACTACCTCTATCATGAGCTGGAAGAACGGGGTTGAGGGGATGAATTCGCCCTCCAGATAGTCCTGCACACTGAGTCTGACCTTGCCCTTGTTTCCTCGGGCAATCCTTGCTGAAATGTCCAAACTCACCACAATCAAAGCATTCGCCCCGCTTTCTCTTTTCCTTCTTCCTACATTCCCTGGCTATATGTCCAACTTCACCACAGAAGTTACATTTCATATTCTTGCCCCGTTTCCCGGAATTTACTCTCTTGCCTTGAGACTCATTCGCCTTGACCTCTTTCTTGTCATTGCTACCTTCTTCTTGAAGTAGGGCCAAATTCACTAAACTCTCGAAAGTCGCCCCCAAGGGTATATGAGACAGGGCCAAATCACGTAATGGCTCGTTTAATCCTAGAGCAAAGTGTAGGGCCTTCTTTTGAGCTGTATTAACCAAGTCTAAATTGACACGAGCCAGTTGATTAAACTTATCTATGTATTCCCTAATAGTCATGTCCCCTTGCTTTAGTGATAAGAACCTTAGTCCAAACCTTCCTCTAAAGTCATCCCAAGTCTCGATTGGCCTAGTAGCGTTGGTAACTACCCACCAACGTGCAGCTTCTTCCTTTAGCAACCATACTGCCAATAAAACTTTCCTGCGGTCACCTATATCAAAGGAGGCTAAAAGATCTTCGGTCTCTTTCAACCAATTCCCTGCTTCTACAAAAGTCTCTGTTCCATTAAAATTCTTGCCACCCATCCTCTTAAAGTTCTTGCAAGTTTCCGCAAAATCCGCTTGTGGGGGCTGAGGGGAAAGAGGAACATCAGCTATGGGTGGAGGGGGAGGAACATCGGCCTCGACTGGAAAGACAACATTTGGGATACCCGGGACCGGTGCCGTGGCTTCCAAGTACCGACGGAACCAATCGGGTATCGTTACTCCTTCGGGCAAGATGAGATTATCAGACATGCTGGAAATGAAAAGAAAAGAGTTCAAACGAGGAGTCAAAGGATAGTGCTAATGGCTTTTTGGGGAATAGCCTTTAAAATAAACTAGACTTTTCTTTTGGAAACTACTTTATACTCGGTTTTGAAAATAGTTTTTCAAAAGTTTTAAAAACCTTTTTATCCCTTCTCGTAAACCATATGCTCTGATACCAAATGTAACACCCCACCTCCGCCAGGGTCACTCGCAAAGGAATGCACTAGCTTCGGAGGGGCATTATTGGTAAACATGCATAATGATATAGCAAGGCAGGACATGACATATATATACATATAAATAAACAGAGTAAGTAAATAAAACAGCGGAAGATTTAAAAACCATTTCAAAACACAAGTCTGGTACATCAAAATGTCAATTTCCCAAAATTACAAGTCTAGATAAATACATCATCTGATAAACTGAAATACATAAGTGCTATCCCCAAATAAGAGTGATAAACCATAGCGGCTCAAGTCCAAAGCATACTTGAGCTATCCAAGGATGCAGCAAAAATCCAAGCTAGGCTCCAGTATTCCCTCCCAGAGAACCTGGGGGGGGGGGGGGGGGGAACGGAAGAAAAGAGGCGAAACAAAACGGGTCAGTCAAAAAGACTGAGTAAGCCCTGCTACGATCAGTCTATAAACTAATAAAGTTAACATCATGATGGAAACTGAGATGATCATAGATAACAACATACTGGCATGATAAATCAACTACAAGACAGATAGAGGTGTCATCGCATAAAACAAGGTTAAGTTTTGCACCACGGTGTACTAGCAAACCAACGTAACAGGTATTGATCCCTTAGCCCAAACTTTGGCCCAATAACATGAAGTGACCTTAATAAAAGGTCCAGCCACGGTCTAGTCGATCGGCTCCCTATAAACCTAACACGTCAAGTGTTGGTGTCCATATGGCCCACATATGGTTGTAGATAGTCTGTGCTGGGTCCCCCTTTGGGTGTATCAAGCCCTCGGGTGTCAACCCCGGACACTTAAGCAATAATGCACAGCCCTAACCTACTGGTACCCGTGCCTCGAGTTTGTCCAACATCGGACTACGTGCACGTCCGTAGCCCGCCGGACCCGCACCGCTGTACCACTCGGCCATCGCCCTTTGGTCGCTTACATCTGTCCAGTAATCGTGCCCCGCCCTAGCCTAGCTTCTAGGGTTGTAAATGATACCAAACTGGGATTACTGTTAGAACAGACCACGCTGCTAGGGTTTCCTAAGAGGGTTAAGTGTGATTTAACCCTTCACTAATCCTGGATTAAATTGGTTAAGTGTGGCTTAACCCCATTCTAATCCCTTGAACTCCCAAATGGATTAAACTAGTTAAGTGTAATCAACGGTTCACAACCTAACCACATTCTAATCCCTCGAATCCCCAAGTTGGTTAAGTATTAGTGGACCCTGACTTAACCCTAATCATGAGGCATTAATTAACTTAATGCACCTTAACCTCTCACATTAGACCTTGTTGTGGTTACTAGTTAGGCCGGGCGGGTCCGGGTAGGTTTACACCACAACTTAGTCTAACCTCGGGTTTTGGCACCACATGACCAACTTCTCACATTGGGTCCTATTGTTTGTAGCCACTAGTTAAGCCGGTCGGTTCCGGGTAGAATTACGCTACAAACTCAACCCAATCTTGAGTTGGCCACACTTTTGTTTTCTAAGTGTCATGTCCACTTTATTTCAAAACATAATTACAAGTCAACAAATGCTTGGGTAGACCTAACTTAATAGGTAAATTCCCAAGGGGTAGACCTAAATTAATAGGTAAATTCCCAATCTTATATTTTCATGTATTTTAAGTTTACCCAAACCCCCCCCAACGTCGTTCTATCGCTTACATATTCGTAATAATGCATAAAGGATAGGAAGAGGGAACTTGGCACAACATACATGATAAACTTGCACAACAATCATGCATAACATGTTAGACTTGTACAACTTAGCATAGTGAACTTGCATATTACCATAAACGTGCATAACATGGTTAAACTTGCATAACTTAGCATAGTGAACTTGCATATCACCATAAACATGCACAACTTGTCAAACATGCACAACTTGTCATTTTAAATTTGCATAAACATGCACAACTTGTTAAACTTGCAAATCATGGCTTAGTAAACTTGCATAAACATGCATAACTTGTTAAACTTGCAAATCATGGCTTAGTATACATGCATAACTCAATTAACTTGCAAATCATGGCTTAGTACACTTGCATAAACATGCATAACTCCATAAACATACAAATCATAGCTTAGCAAACTTGCATAAACATGCATAACTCATTTAACTTGCAAATCAAGGCTTAGCAAACTTGCATAAACATGCATAACTCATTTAACTTGCAAATCAAGGCTTAGCAAACTTGCATAAACATGCATAACTCATTTAACTTACAAATCAAGGCTTAGCAAACTTGCATAAACATGCATAACTCAATAAACATACATAAATCCCAACTTGCATCACATATTAACTTTAGAGTTTCTAAAATGAAGGTAAGAGGGCTTACAATGCTTATGCGGACTCAAATGAGTATAACAAATGCAAGAAACCCCTTATGCAACTAATTAAAGCCCCCAAATGCAAGCAAACTTGATCAAGACTCCTCCTTTATGATGCCAATATAAAAACAAGCCTTTAATGCAAGCTAAGGAGGATCATACAAGCCTAAATATGCTTGTATGCATGGAAAATCACTTAGGAATTAAATTAGGAATTGTATGAAGAGGGTGGAGGCCATGAGAGTTTGGATTTTGGCATAGTTTTGTTGCTAGAATGATTAATGAGGCTTTAGGGTAGGATTAGGAGCTTATTTATAGAAGATTAGAGTGATTTAGACCATAGGATTAACCCTAGGATAGTTTTGGCCCGTCAGATCTCGGAACTCTCTAGAACCAAGCCACCCAATCAAGCCCAAATCAGAAATGGTGCACCAGGCTAGACTGCCTGGGCACCCCCTGTCGACAGGGCTGTCGACAGGGCAGTCGACATGCCTAGGGACCCTGTCGACAGGCCTGTCGACATGCGGGTCCTGGCGGGATTTTTCCCACCTTGGCCCAGCTGGCCCAAATCCTTGTTTTTAATTTAAATTTAAATCTGTTTTAATTATGGAAATTTCTGAAAACTTCCATGGGCCTTAACTGGGTCATACGGACTCCGATTTTCGAAAACTCGGACTCTATTTCGCGTATTTTTCCGAGACGAACGCAATGGCATAGCCCGTTTCCCTTGATTCAGATTTTATAATTAAATTCTGCCTCAATTTTCATTATTACAGGTTATTGAAAATACGGGTTGTTACAGCCCAAGCATGGTTTGTGCTCGAAACTGTAATCAGTTTTGTCAGGTTTTGACACACCCGTTTTCTTTCTCTTCTTCGCAGGTATGGTTTATACTTGCAACTGGCAGGCCCGCCGTGGCCTTGGATTTCTTGGATTATCCAGAACACATCTTCCTTCATTCAGCAAGATATGTTCTGAAGGGGCAAAATGTTGACCCGCTTTTTAGTTAAAGCAGTCACACATGCAATCTCTTCTCAACAATAAGCTCAAGTGTTGAAAATACCGTCAGAAGACAGCAAGCGATTTGGTCGAAATCGCATCACAAACAAAGAAAGGCTCGGAAATCCTACCAGATGACCTTTTTTTGGCCCGAAAACAGCGATTACCGAGCTAGGCACAATAACTCTTGTAGATCTCTGAATCAGCGTCAGTTTGAACTTTGGTTTGGCTCAATCGGACTTACGGTTTAAAAGTTACGCCCGTTTCCGTGAACACATGCAGAACCGGAAACCTGGAATTTAGCATTGAATAGATCCTCGGATCGGATCGGACAAGCCTGTTCGGATCGGGCGATTCCTTAAAATGGACAACTTGGCACTTGCTCTTCGCATTAACATCCGCACGGATCGGATCAGAGCGAGCATTCCAGATCCGCTCCACCTTCAAAGCATTGGACACGGAGACTTCGGATTGAGGACACCAACTCGGTTCGGATCGGACCCGAACCGACCCGCCTGAAGTATCTTGCACAGAATTGCTTCCAGCCTTCGGATCGGGGATTGCACCTCGGTTCGGATCGGACCTGAACCGATCCGACCCCTAGTGACCTACTGCTACACTTCGGATCTGACCTATTCTTAAGGAGCCAATACCTCCTACTCTCATGGATCGAGCTCCACCTGTCCTAGCACGATCTGAAGACCACTTCTCCACTACTTCCAAGATGGGCTCACCACCCTCCACGTGGCGCCTCCGAATCGGACCACTTCAGAGCTTTGCAAGGCTCCTCTATACCTATAAATATACCCTCACATTGCTATTTCAAGGGAATTTTGGAACTCTAACTCTTCATGGCTTCCGTTATGATTTTTGGCAAGGCTATCGCATAACCTAGAAATCAAGTTCCACATTGTAAACGTGAGGATTTCGTGTATAAGCGGAAAGCAAACAACATTGTAATAGCTTCTTAGGATTTAACAAACAATAAAATGGACGTAGGCTTGGATTGAGCCGAACCACTATAAAAATCTCGTGTGTCTCCTCTTATTTTACTGCTTTTTCTGTATTAATCTGTGATTGTGAGGTTTTCACATAGCATTTGGGTGTTAGGCCCAAATTTCGGTCTAACATTTTGGCGCGCTAGATGGGGGGGGGGGGGCACACGATACAACTTCTTTTACTAGCTTGAACGGAAGCGGATTATTCTGCTATTGGATCAATGGTCAAGCGAAAGAAAGACGGAACCTTCTCTCGTCCTGTGGATATTGGTACTGAAGGCGCAAGGAACGAGGCAAGCCAAGAGGCTTCCTCTCATGAAAATCCATCAGCATACTTAACCAGAGAAGAGATGGATGGCGTTCTTGTTGAATTGAGAACTCAAATGGCAAGGCAAGATGATCTGCTCCGCAAACAACATGACATGATCGACCAATTCTTCGCTCGGATGGAAGGCAGGCCGAGTGGCAATGTACAAATCGCAGGAATTGGCATGGAATCGTCTCCAGCAGGAACATCGAACAGGATCGGTTCGGATCCAATCCGAACCGAGGGCCAAAACCTGAATCAAACACAGACGGAAATGGGGGGCAATCCTCACCGGATCGGTTCGGATCCGACCCGAACCGCCCCCCTACATGAGCTTGGGGCCAGCAGCCTCCCCTCTGGAAATCAAGACTTCGCTCCAGCACGACCTACCTCCGCACCGGTTCGGATCGGTAATTCCACACAGCTTCAGCATTAAACTCCCCGGTTCGAAACAAGCGAACCCGTTCGGATCGGCACCTCCGATCCGAACCATGCACCTCTTCATAACCTCCCTCGCTTCTCCGAGCCGCAGCAAGGGGGCACCTCCGAACCGAACTGGATGACCTGCCAAGCTCCTTATACTCTTCCACACTCTTCTGAACTCAACACTGGGGGCACCAGATCTGGCTTTAGCAGCTTGCAACAGCTCTTTGAAGGCGATCGGCTCGCCAATCTCATTGAACGCCTTTCGAGAGGCCGCATTTATCAGAATGACATGGATGATGTCAATCACAATCCATTCACAAAGGAAATCAAGAATTCTCGTAATCCCCCAGATTACAAACTTCCACAACTGGTGCCATACAACGGCAGAACAGATCCTAACGTGCACCTAATGTGCTATAAACGACATATGGAAGTTCAATCGGCGTCCGGAAAACGTCATGGATAAATGCTTTCCCGTCTTTTTGACTAATATTACTGCTATGTGGTTTCGGCAGTTGGAGTCTGTATCGATCAACAGCTGGAACATGTTGGTCAATCTCTTTATTGAACAGTTTCGGGTCCATATCGCTCGACCCAAGAACATAATGTCACTAACTACAATCAAGCAGAGGCCTAAAGAAACTTTGCGGTCATTTCTGGAAAGGTTCAACATTGCAGCAGCATCAGTTGATCGACTTGAGCCATCTATGGTATTGATGGCGGCAGTATCCAGCGTTCTAGACAACTCGGAGTTCAAAAAATCCTTGTACCGAGACCCACCAAGGAATCTCAGCGAATTCTATCTTGAATCGGATAGGTTTTTGCGTGAAGAAGACGCAACGTCCGAAAAGAAAATTCTCGATGTTAACATGCTCAAAGACGGAGAACCGTCTGATTCTGGTAAAGTCAAAGGAAATGCTGCCGTCAAAAATGACCGCAACACTCAGCCTCGGAGAGGGCCCTGATATGAAAAGTACACAGAACTCAATTCGTCACTAACCGACATCTACGTGAACACAAACGGTGACGTCTCCTATCCAAAGCCTCGCAGAAGGGAGCCATAACAAAGAGAACGCGATTCTGGGAAATACTGCATGTTTCACGATATGGACGGTCATGACACAAATGACTGTAGACACTTGCGAGATATGATTGAAGAACGGGTTAGACGTGGAGAGCTACCCGAGTATGTGAAACAACCAACAGCGCCAGCAATTGTGCTACCACCACCTGCTCCCCGGAGAGGGAATGACCCTGGATCGAGCTCTCACGGGCTCATAATCAACTGATCTGGATGAGATCAGCCTAGATTTCCAGCATTTCTTAGGATTTAAGATATGTTTCTTTGCTTTCTTTAGGTTTTCCAATTGGCTAAATCGGAGTACACACGTTCGGGGTTAGGATTTAGCTCCAAAGCGTGCGCTGCACTCGATAACAAACCAATCAGGATTTGCTTTAGTTTTGTACTTTGAATTGAATAAGGAAGGACTTTCCGAGCATGGATTATGTTTGGCAAATTCAAGTGTCTTGTCGGGTTCTGGCAGGATTCTCAATCTTAATTAAAGTATGGCTTATACTTATCTCGAAATCCTTGGTACGGATTGTGCCTAGTGATGGACTATCTTGTCAGGCTTTGGAAAGTATAGCTCCATCTCGATATGAGTATGGATTGTACTCCACTACATTTCTAAGTATGGATTATACTCTGGAATGGCTTATTGTCTTGTCAGGATTTGGCAAAGGAACTCAATAAAACTCGAGTATGGCATATGCTCGGTTTGAACTTCCTGGTATGGCTTATACCTGGAAGGTTAAGTCCCTCGTCAGGTTTTGGCAGGATGATTCGATCGTCCCTTGAGTATGGTTTATTCTCAAACAAACACCCAAGCGTGGTTTATGCTCGAAAGTGCAATCAGTTTTGTCAGGTTTTGACACACCCGTTTGCTTTCTCTTCTTCCCAGGTATGGTTTATACTTGCAACTGGCAGACCAAGCGTGGCCTTGGATTTCTTGGATTATCCAGAACACATCTTCCTTCATTCAGCAAGATATGTTCTGAAGGGGCGAAATGTTGACGGGCTTTTTAGTTAAAGCAGTCACACATGGAATCTCTTCTCAACAATACGCTCAAGTGTTGAAAATACCTTCAGAAGACAGCAAGCGATTTGGTCGAAATCGCATCACAAACAAAGAAAGGCCCAGAACTCCTACCAGATGACCTTTTTTGGGCCTGAAAACAAAGATTACAAAGTTAAGCTCAGTAATTCTTGTAGTTCTCTGAATCAGCTTCAGTTTGAACTTTGGTTTGGCTCAATCGGACTTACGGTTTGAAAGTTACGCCCGTTTCCGTGAACGCATGCAGAACCGGAAACCTGGAATTTAGCATTGAACAGATCCTCGGATATGATCGGACAAGCCTGTTCGGATCGGACGATTCCTTAAAATGGACAACTTGGCACTTGCTCTTCGCATTCACATCCGCACGGATCGGATCGGAGGGAGCATTCCCGATCCGCTCCACCTTCAAAGCATTGGACACGGAGACTTCGGATTTAGGACACCAACTCGGTTCGGATCGGACCCGAACCGACCCGCCTGAAGTATCTTGCACAGAATTGCTTCCAGCCTTCGGATCGGGGATTCCACCTCGGTTTGGATCGGACCTGAACCGATCCGACCCCTGGTGACCTGCTGCTACACTTCGGATCTGACCTATTCTTAAGGAGCCAATACCTCCTACTCTCATGGATCAAGCTCCACCTGTCCTAGCACGATTTGAAGACCACTTCTCCACTACTTCCGAGATGGCCTCATCACCCTCCACGTGGCGCCTCCGAATCGGACCACTTCAGAGCTTTGCAAGGCTCCTCTATGCCTATAAATACACCCTCACATGGCTATTTCAAGGGACTTTTGGAACTCTAACTCTTCATGGCTTCCATTATGGTTCTTCGCAAGGCTATTGCATAACCTAGAAATCGAATTCCATATTGTAAACACGAGGATTTCGTGCATAAACGGAAAGCAAACAACATTGTAATATCTTCTTAGGATTTAAGAAACTATAAAGTGGACGTAGGCTTGGATTGAGCCAAACCACTATAAAAATCTCGTGTGTCTCCTCTTATTTTACTGCTTCTTCTGTATTAATCCGTGATTGTGAGGTTTTCACATAGAATTTGGGTGTTAGGCTCAAATTTCTGTCTAACATTTTGGCGCGCCAGGTAGGGGGGCGTACGATACAACTTCTTCCACTAGCTTGAACGGAAGTGGATTATTTGGCTATTGGATCAATGGTCAAGCGAAAGAAAGACGGAACCTTTTCTCGTACTGAGGATGTTGGCACTGAAGGCGCAAGGAACGAGGCAAGCCAGGAGGCCTCCTCTCATGAAAATCCATCACCATACATAACAAGAGAAGAGATGGATGGCGTTCTTCCTGAACTGAGAACTCAAATGGCAAGGCAAGATGATCTCCACCGCAAACAACAGGAGATGATCGACCAATTCTTCGCTCGGATGGAAGGCAGGCCAAGTGGCAATGTACAAATCGCAGGAATTGGCATGGAATCGGCTCCCGCAGGAACATCGAACAGGATCGGTTCAGATCCAATCCGAACCGAGGGCCAAAACCTGAATCAAACACAGATGGAAATGGGCAGCAATCCTCACCGGATCGGTTCGGATCCGACCCGAACCGCCGCCCTTCATGAGCTTGGGGGCAGCAGCCTCCCCTCTGGAAATCAAGACTTCGCTCCAGCACGACCTACCTCTGCACCGGTACGGATCGGTAATTCCGCACAGCTTCAGCATCAAGCTTACCAGTTCGGAACAGGCGAACCTGTTCGGATCGGCACCTCCGATCTGAACCATGCACCTCTTCATAACCTCCCTCGCTTCTCCGAGCCGCAGCAAGGGGGCACCTCCGAACAGAACCGGATGACCTGCCTAGCTCCTTATACTCTTCCACACTCTTCTGAACTCAACGCTGGGGGCACCAGCTATGGCTTTAGCAGCTTGCAACAGCTCTTTGAATGCGATCTTCTCGCCAATCTCATTGAACACCTTTCGAGAGGCCGCATTTATCAGAATGACATGGACGATGTCAATCACAATCCATTCACACAGGAAATCAGGAATTCCCGTAATCCCCTGAATTTCAAACTTCCACAAATGGAGCCATACAACGGCAGAACAGATCCTACCGTGCACCTAATGCGCTATAAACGGCATATGGAAGTTCAATCGGCATCGGAAAACGTCATGGCTAAATGCTTTCCACTCTTTTTGACTGATATTGCTGCTACGTGGTTTCGGTAGCTGGAATCCGAATCAATCAACAGCTGGAACATGTTGGTCGCTCGATTTATTGAACAGATTCGGGTCCATATCGCTCGACCCAAGAATGTATTGTCACTAACTACAATCAAGCAGAGGCCTAAAGAAACTTTGCGGTCATTTCTGGAAAGGTTCAACGTTCCAACTACATAAGTTGATCGACTTGAGCCATCTATGGTATTGATGGCGGCAGTATCCGGCGTTCTGGACAACTCGGAGTTCAAAAAATCCTTGTACCAAGACCCACCAAGGAATCTCAGCGAATTCTATCTTGAATCGGATAGGTTTTTGCGTGAAGAAGACGCAACGTCCGAAAATAAAATTCTCGATGTTAACATGCTCAAAGACGGAGAACCGTCTGATTCTGGTAAAGGCAAAGGAAAAGCTGCCGTCAAAAATGACCGCAACGCTCAGCCTCGGAGAGGGCCCAGATATGAAAATTACACAGAACTCAATTCGTCACTAACCGACATCTACGTGAACACAAACGGTGACGTCTCCTATCCAAAGCCTCCCAGGAGGGAGCCATCACAAAGAGAACGCGATTCTAGGAAATACTGCATGTTTCACGATATGGACGGTCATGACACATATGATTGTAGACACTTGCGAGATCTGATTGAGGAACGGGTATGACATTGAGAGCTACCCGAGTATGTGAAACAACAAACAACGCCAGCACCTGTGCTACCACCACCTGCTCCCCGGAGAGGGAATGACCCTGGATCGAGCTCTCGCGGGCTCATCATCAACTTATCTGGATGAGATCAGCCTGGATTTCCTGCATTTCTTAGGATTTAAGATATGTTTCTTTGCTTTCTTTAGGTTTTCCGATTGGCTAAATCGGAGTACACACGTTCGGGGTTAGGATTTAGCTCCAAAGCGTGAGCTGCGCTCAATAACAAACCAATCAGGATTTGCTTTGGTTTTGTACTTTGAATTGAATAAGGAAGGACTTTCCGAGCATGGACTATGTTTGGCAAATTCAAGTATCTTGTCAGGTTGTGGCAGGATTCTAAATCTTAACAAAAGTATTGCTTATACTTATCTCGAATCCCTTGATACGGATTGTGCCTAGGGACGGACTATCTTGTCAGGCTTTGGCAAGTATAGCTCCATCTCGATATGAGTATGGATTGTACTCCACTACATTTCTAAGTATGGATTATACTCTAGAATGGCTTATTGTCTTTTCAGGATTTGGCAAAGGAACTCAATAAAACTCGAGTATGGCTTATGCTCGGTTTGAACTTCCTAGTATGGCTTATACCTGGAAGGTTAAGTCCCTCGTCAGGTTTTTGCAGGATGATTCGATCGTCCCTTGAGTATGGTTTATTCTCAAACAAACGCCCAAGCATGGTTTATGCTCGAAAGTGTAATCAGTTTTGTCAGGTTTTGACACACCCGTTTGCTTTCACTTCTCCGCAGGTATGGTTTATACTTGCAACTGGCAGGCCCGGCGTGGCCTTGGATTTCTTGGATTATCCAGAACACATCTTCCTTCATTCAGCAAGATATGTTTTGAAGGGGCAAAATGTTGACCCACTTTTTAGTTAAAGCAGTCACACATGGAATTTCTTCTCAACAATACGCTCAAGTGTTGAAAATACCGTCAGAAGACAGCAAGCGATTTGGTCGAAATCGCATCACAAACAAAGAAAGGCCCGGAACTCCTACCAGATGACCTTTTTTGGGCCCGAAAACAGCGATTACGGAGCTGGGCTTAGTAAATCTTGTAGTTATCTGAATCAGCTTCAGTTTGAACTTTGGTTTGGCTCAATCGGACTTACGGTTTGAAAGTTACGCCCGTTTCCATGAACGCATGCAGAACCAGAAACCTGGAATTTAGCATTGAATAGATCCTCGGATCGGATCGGAAAAGCCTGTTCGGATCGGACGATTCCTTAAAATGGACAACTTGGCACTTGCTCTTCGCATTCACATCCGCATGGATCGGATTGGAGGGAGCATTCCCGATCCACTCCACCTTCAAAGCATTGGACACGGAGACTTCGGATTGAGGACACCAACTCGGTTCGGATCGGACCCGAACCGACCCGCCTGAAGTATCTTGCACAGAAGTGCTTCCAGCTTCGGATCGAGGATTCCACCTCGGTTCGGATCGGACCCGAACCGATTCGACCCCTAGTGACCTACTACTACACATCGGATCTGACCTATTCTTAAGGAGCCAATACCTCTTACTCTCATGGATCAAACTCCACTTGTCCTAGCACGATCTGAAGACCACTTCTCCACTACTTCCGAGATGGCCTCACCACCCTCCACGTGGCGCCTCCGAACCGGACCACTTCAGAGCTTTGCAAGGCTCCTTTATGCCTACAAATACACCCTCACATGGCTATTTCAAGGGACTTTTGGAACTCTAACTCTTCATGGCTTCCATTATGGTTCTTCGCAAGGCTATTGCATAACCTAGAAATCGAATTCCACATTGTAAACACGAGGATTTCTTGTATAAACGGAAAGCAAACAACATTGCAATAGCTTCTTAGGATTTAAGAAACTATGAAGTGGACGTAGGCTTGGATTGAGCCGAACCACTATAAAAATCTCGTGTGTCTCCTCTTTTTTTACTGCTTTTTCTGTATTAATATGTGAATATGAGGTTTTCACATAGCATTTGGGTGTTAGGCCCAAATTTCGGTCTAACATTTTGGCGCGCCAGGTGGGGGGCACACGATACAACTTCTTCTACTAGCTTGAACGGAAGCGGATTATTTGGCTATTGGATCAATGGTCAAGAGAAAGAAATACGGAACCTTCTCTCGTGCTGAGGATGTTGGCACTGAAGGCGCAAGGAACGAGGAAAGCCAGGAGGCTTCCTCTCATGAAAATACTTCAGCATAGTTAACCAGAGAAGAGATGGATGGCATATTTGTTGAATTGAGAACTCAAATGGCAAGGCAAGATGATCTCCTCCGCAAACAACAGGAGATGATCGACCAATTCTTCGTTCGGATGGAAGGCAGGCCAAGTGGCAATGTACAAATCGCAGGAATTGGCATGGAATCGGCTCCATCAGGAACATCGAACAGGATCGGTTCAGATCCAATCCGAACCGAGGGCCAAAACCTGAATCAAACGCAGATGGAAATGGGGGGCAATCCTCAGCGGATCGGTTCGGATCCGACCCGAACCGCCACCCTACATGAGCTTGGGGGCAGCAGCCTCCCCTCTGAAAATCAAGACTTCGTTCCAGCACGACCTACCTCCGCACCGATTTGGATCGGTAATTCCACACAACTTCAGCATCAAGCTCCCTGGTTCGTAACAGGCGAACCTGTTCGGATCGGCACCTCCGATCCGAACCATGCACCTATTCATAACCTCCCTCGCTTCTCCGAGCCGCAGCAGGGGGCACCTCCGAACCGAACCGGATGACCTGCAAAGCTCCTTATACTCTTCTACACTCTTCTGAACTCAACGCTGGGGGCACCGGCTCTGGCTTTAGCAGCTTGCAACAGCTCTTTGAAGGCGATCGGCTCGCCAATCTCAGTGAACGCCTTTTGAGAGGCCGCATTTACCAGAATGACATGGATGATGTCAATCGCAATCCATTCACACAGGAAATCAGGAATTCCCGTAATCCCCCGGATTTCAAACTTCCACAACTGGAGCCATACAACGGCAGAACAGATCCTACCGTGCACCTAATGTGCTATAAACGGCATATGGAAGTTCAATCGGCGTCGGAAAATGTCATGGCTAAATGCTTTCCCCTCTTTTTGACTGATATTGCTGCTATGTGGTTTCGGCAGCTGGAATCTGAATTGATCAACAGCTGGAACTTGTTGGTCGCTCGCTTTATTGAACAGTTTCGGGTCCATATCGCTCGACCCAAGAATGTAATGTCACTAACTACAATCAAGCAGAGGCCTAAAGAAACTTTGCGGTCATTTCTGGAAAGGTTCAACGTTGCAGCAGCATCAGTTGATCGACCTGAGCCATCTATGGTATTGATGGCGGCAGTATCCGGCGTTCTAGACAACTCGGAGTTCAAAAAATCCTTGTACCAAGACCCACCAAGGAATCTCAGCGAATTCTATCTTGAATCGGATACGTTTTTGCATGAAGAAGACGCAACGTCCGAAAAGAAAATTCTCGATGTTAACATGCTCAAAGATGGAGAACCGTCTGATTCTGGTAAAGGCAAAGGAAAAGCTGCCGTTAAAAATGACCGCAACGCTCAGCCTCGGAGAGGGCCCAGAGATGAAAAGTACACAGAACTCAATTCGTCACTAACCGACATCTACGTGAACACAAACAGTGACGTCTCCTATCCAAAGCCTCCCAGGAGGGAGACATCACAAAGAGAACGCGATTCTAGGAAATACTGCATGTTTCATGGTATGGACGGTCGTGACACAAATGACTGTAGACACTTGCGAGATCTGATTGAGGAGCGGGTTAGACGTGGAGAGCTACCCGAGTATGTGAAACAACCAACAGCGCCTGCACCTGTGCTACCACCACCTGCTCCCCGGAGAGGGAATGACCCTGGATCGATCTCTTGCGGGCTCATCATCAACTGATCTGGATGAGATCAGCCTGGATTTTCTGCATTTATTAGGATTTAAGATTTGTTTCTTTGCTTTCTTTAGGTTTTCCGATTGGCTAAATCGGAGTACACACGTTCGAGGTTAGGATTTTGCTCCAAAGCGTGCGCTGCACTCGATAACAAACCAATAAGGATTTGCTTTGGTTTTTTACTTTGAATTGAATAAGGAAGGACTTTCCGAGCATGGATTATGTTTGGCAAATTCAAGTGTCTTGTCAGGTTGTGGCAGGATTCTCAATCTTAACTGAAGTATGGCTTATACTTATCTCGAAACCCTTGGTACGGATTATGCCTAGGGACGGACTATCTTGTCAGGCTTTGGCAAGTATAGCTCCATCACGATATGAGTATGGATTGTACTCCACTACATTTCTAAGTATGGATTATACTCTGGAATGGCTTATTGTCTTGTCAGGATTTGGCAAAGGAACTCAATAAAACTCGAGTATGGCTTATGCTCGGTTTGAACTTCCTGGTATGGCTTATACCTGGAAGGTTAAGTCCCTCGTCAGGTTTTGGCAGGATGATTCGATCGTCCCTTGAGTATGGTTTATTCTCAAACTAACGCCCAAGCATGGTTTATGCTCGAAAGTGTAATCAGTTTTGTCAGGTTTTGACACACCCGTTTGCTTTCTCTTCTTCACAGGTACGGTTAATACGTGCAACTGGCAGGCCCGGCGTGGCCTTGGATTTCTTGGATTATCCAGAACACATCTTCCTTCATTCAGCAAGATATGTTCTGAAGGGGCAAAATTGACCTGCTTTTTAGTTAAAGTAGTCAAACATGGAATCTTTTCTCAACAATACGCTCAAGTGTTGATAATACCGTCAGAAGACAACAAGCGATTTGGTCGAAATCGCATCACAAACAAAGAAAGGTCCGGAACTCCTACCAGATGACCTTTTTTGGGCCTGAAAGCAGCGATTAGAGAGCAGGGCTCAGTAACTCTTGTAGATCTCTGAATCAGCTTCAGTTTGAACTTTGGTTTGGCTCAATCGGACTTACAATTTGAAAGTGACGCCCATTTCCGTGAACGCATGCAGAACCGGAAACCTGGAAATTTGCACTGAATAGATCCTTGGATCGGATCGGACAATCCTGTTCGGATCGGATGATTCCTTAAAATAGACAACTTGGCACATTCTCTTCGCATTCACATCCGCATGGATCAGATCGGAGGGAGCATTCCCGATCCGCTTCACCTTCAAAACATTGGACATGGAGAATTCAGATTGAGGACTCCAACTCGGTTTGGATCGGACCCGAACCGAACCGCCTGAAGTATCATGCACAGAAATGCTTCCAGCCTTAGGACCGGGGATTCCACCTCGGTTCGGATCGGACCCGAATTGATCCGACCCCTAGTGACATGCTGCTACACTTCGGATCTGACCTATTCTTAAGGAGCCAATACCTCCTACTCTCATGGATCGAGCTGCACCTGTCCTAGCACGATCTGAAGACCACTTCTCCACTACTTCCGAGATGGCCTCACCACCCTCCACGTGGCGCCTCCGAACCGGACCACTTCAGAGCTTTGCAAGGCTCCTCTATGCCTATAAATACACCCTCACATGGCTATTTCAAGGGACTTTTGGAACTCTAACTCTTCATGGCTTCCATTATGGTTCTTTACAAGGCTATTGCATAACCTAGAAATCGAATTCCACCTTGTAAACACGAGGATTTCCTGTATAAATGGAAAGCAAACAACATTGTAATAGCTTCTTAGGATTTAAGAAACTATAAAGTGGACGTAGGCTTGGATTCAGCCGAACCACTATAAAAATCTCGTGTGTCTCCTATTATTTTACTGCTTTTTCTGTATTAATCTGTGATTGTGAGGTTTTCACATAGCATTTGGGTGTTATGCCCAAATTTCGGTCTAACAGAAAAATTTAGAGAATTAGGGATAGGATTAAAAAGAAGGGCTGTTTTGAAATATTAACAGAAGTAGGGGTAGTTTATGCATATTAGGGGTAGATTGAAAAATATAAAAGATGATGAATCATATAGATTGGGTGCTGCAAAAACCAACCCTTCACAAAAGTTAAAAACAAGGGTAATTTTTGGAAGGGCTATTCAGAGAATTAGGGGTTGGATTAAAAAGAACGGTTGTTTTGAAGTATTAAGAGAAGTAGGGGTAGTTTAAGCATAGCAGGGGTAGATCGACAAAAATGAAAGATGATGAATCACTTAAATCTGGTGCTGCAAAAACCAACTCTTCACAGTATTAAAAATAGGGGTAATTGTTAGAAGTAAGGGCTATTTGGAGAATTACGGGATGGATTAAAAAGAAGGACCATTTTGAAGTATTAAGAGAAGTAGGGGTAGTTTAAGCGTAATAGGGGTAGATCGACAAATGTGAAAGATGATGAATCATTTGGATTGGGTTTTGCAAAAATGAACCCTTCACAGTAGTTAACAAATAGGGGTAATTGTTGGAAGGAAGGGTTGTTTAGAGAATTATGGGTAGGATTAAAAAGAAGGACTGTTTTGAAGTGTAAAGAGAAGTAGGGGTAATTTGGGCACAGTAGGGGTAGATCGACAAATATGAAAGATGATAAATCATTTGGATTGGGTGTTGCAAAAACCAACCCTTCACGAAATTAAAAAATAGGAGTAATTATTGGAAGGGAAATTTAGAAAATTAGAGGTAGGATTAAAAAGAAGGGTTGTTTGGAAGTATTAAAAGAAGTAGGGGTTGTTTAAGCATAGTAGGGGTAGACTGACAAATATGAAAGATGATGAATCGTTTGGATTGGGTGCTGCAAAAACCAACCCTTCACAATAGTTAAAAAATAGGGGTAATTGTTACAAGTAAGGGCTATTTAGAGAATTTGGGGTTGGATAAAAAAGAAGGACTGTTTTGGAGTATTAAGAGAAGTAGGGGTAATTTAAGCATAGTAGGGGAAGATCAACAAATATGAAATATGATGAACCGTTTGGATTGGGTGCTGCAAAAACAAACCCTTCAAAGTAGTTAAAAAATAGGGGCAATTGTTGGACGGAAAGTCTATTTTGAGAATTAGGGGTAGGATTAAAAAGAAGGATTGTTTTGAAGTTTAAAGAGAAGTAGTGGTAGTTTAAGATTAGTAGGGGTAGATCGACAGATATGAAAGATGATGAATCATTTGGATTGGGTGCGGCAAAAACCAACCCTTTACAGAAGTTAAAAAATAGAGGTAATTATTGGAAGGGCTATTTAGAGAATTAGGGGTACTATTAAAAATAAGGGTTGTTTTGAAATATTAAGAGAAGTAGGGGTTGTTTAAGCATAGTAGGGGTAGATCAATAAATATGAAATAAGATGAATCGTTTGGATTGGGTGCTGGAAAAACCAATCCTTCATAGTAGTTAAAAAATAGGGGCAATTGTTGGAAGTAAGGGCTATTTAAAGAATTATGGGTAGGATTAAAAAGAAGGGCTGTTTTGAAGTATTAAGAGAAGTTGGGGTAGTTTAAGCATAGTAGGGGTAAACCGACAAATATGAAAGATGGTGAATTATTTTGATTGGGTGCTGCAAAAACCAACCGTTTACAATAGTTAAAAAATAGGGGTAATTGTTGGAAGTGAGGGATATCTAGAGAATTTGGGGCAGGATTGAAAAGAAGGACTGTTTTGAAGCTTTAAGAAAAGTATGGGTAGTTTAAGCATAGTAGGGGTAGATCAACAAATATGAAAGATGAAGAATCGTTTGGATTGGGTGCTGCAAAAACCAAATCTTCACAGTAGTTAAAAAACAGGGGTAATTGTTGTAAGTAAGGGCTATTTAGATAATTAGTGGTAGGATAAAAATGAATAGCTGTTTTGAAGTATTAAGAGAAGTAGTGGTAGTTTAAGCATAGTAGTTGTAGATCGACAAATATGAAAGATGATGAATCGTTTGGATTGGGTACTGCAAAAACAAATCGTTCACAGTTGTTAAAAAATAGGGGTGATTGTTGGGTGTAAGGGCTATTTAAAGAATTAGGGGTAGGATTAAAAATAAGGCTTGTTTTGGAGTACTAAGAGATGTAGGGGTGTTAAAGCATAGTAGGGGTAGATCGACAAATATGAGAGATGATGAATCGTTTGGATTGGGTTCCGCAAAAACCAACCCTTCACAGTAGTAAAAAGATAGGCGATATTGTTGGAAGTAGAGGCTATTTAGAGAATTAGGGGTATGATTATAAAGAAGGACTGTTTTGAAGTATTAAGAGAAGTAGGGGTGGTTTAAGCATAGTTAGGGTAGATCGACAAATGTGGAAGATTATTAATCGTTTGGATTGGGTGCTGCAAAAACCAACCCTTCACAAAACCATTCTTTTTAATACCCCCCCTAATTTTCTAAATAGCGCCTACTTCCAACAATTACCCCTATTTTTTAACTACTCTGAAGGGTTGATTTTGGGCTAGGATTTAAAAGAAGGATTGTTTTGAAGTATTAAAAAAAAGTAGGGGTAGTTTAAGCATAGTAGAGGTAGATCGACAAATATGAAAGATGATAAATCATTTGGATTGGGTGCTGCAAAAACCAACCCTTCATAGTAGTTAAAAAATAGGGGTAATTGTTGGAAGGGCTATTTAGAGAATTAGGGGTAAGATTAAAAGAAGGGTTGTTTTGAATTATTAAGAGAAGTAGGAGTAGATCGACAAATATGAAAGAGGATGAATCGTTAGGATTGTGTGCTGCAAAAACCAACACTTCATAGAAGTTAAAAAATAGGGGTAATTGTTGGATGTGCTATTTAGAGAATTTGGGGTTGGATTAAAAAGATGGAGGGGTAATTGTCGAAAGGGCTATTTAGAGAATTTGGTTTTGGATTAAAAAGAAAGGTTGTTTGGAAGTATTAAGAGAAGTAGAGGTAGTTTAAGCGTAGTAGAGGTAGATCGACAAATATGAAAGATTGTGAATCATTTGGATTGGGTACTGCAAAAACAAACCCTTCACAATAGTATAAAAGATGTGTAATTGTTGGAAGTAAGGGATATTTGAAGAATTAGAGGTAGGATTAAAAAGAAGGACTGTATTGATTTATTAACAGAAGTAGGGGTAGTTTAAGCATAGTAGGAGTAGATCGAAAAATATGAAAGATGATGAATCATTTTGATTGGGTGCTGCAAAAACCAACACTTCGCAGAAGTTAAAAAATAGGGGTAATGGTTGGAAGTCTGGGCTATTTAGAGAACTTGGGGTAGGATTAAAAAGAAGGACTTTTTTGTAGTATTAAGAGAAGTAGGGGTAGTTCAAGCACATTGGGGTTAGATCGACAAATATGAAAGATGATGAATCATTTAGATTAGGAGCTGCAGAAACCATCCCTTCACGATAGTTAAAAAATAAGGGTAATTGTTGGATGTAAGGGCTATTTAGAGAATCAGGGGTAGGATTTAAAAGAAGGGTTGTTTTGAAATACTTAGAGAAGTAGGTGTAGTTTAAGCATAGTAGGGGTAGTTCAAGAAATATGAATGATGATGAATCGTTTGGATTGAGTGCTGCAAAAACCATCCCTTCGAAGTAGGTAAAAATTTGAGTAATTGTTGGAAGTAAGGGCTATTTAGAAAATTAGAGACAGGGTTAAAAAGAAGGAATATTTTGAAGTATTAAGAGAAGTAGGGGTAGTTTAAGCATACTAGTGGAAGATCGACAAATATGAAAGATTATGTATCGTTTGGATTGGGTTCTGCAAAAACCTCCCCTTCACAGAAGTAAAAAGATAGGCGTAATTGTTGGAAGTAAGGGCTGTTTAGAGGATTAGGGGCAGGATTGAAAGGAAGGGTTGTTTTTAAGTATTAAGAGAAGTTGGGGTAGTTTAAGCATAGTAGGGTTAGATCGACAATTATGAAAGATGGCGAATCATTTAGATTGGGTGCAGCAAAATCCATCCCTTCACAGTAGTTAAAAAATAGGGGTAATTATTGGAAGTAAGGGCTATTTAGAGAATTAGGGATATGATTAAAAAGAAGGGCGGTATTGAAGTATTAAGAGAAGCAGGGGTAGTTTAAGCATAGTAGGATTAGATCGACAAATATGAAAGTTGATGTATAATTTGGATTTTGTGCTGCAAATACAAACCCTTCATAGTAACTAAAAAATAGGGGTAGTTGTTGGATTAACGGCTATTTAGAGAATTAGGGGTAGGATTAAAAAGAAGAGCTGTTTTGATATATAAAGAAAAGTAGGGGTAGTTTAGGCATTGTAGGGGTAGATCGACAAATATGAAAGATGCTGAATCGTTTGGATTGTGTGCTGCAAAAACAAACCCTTGACAGTAGTTAAAAAATAGGGGCAATTATTGGAAGTAAGGGCTATTTAGATAATTAGGGGTAGGATGAAAAAGAAGGGTTGTTTTGAAGTATAAAGAGAAGTAGGTATAGTTTAAGTGAAGTAGGGGTAGATCGAAAAATAGGAATGATGATGAATCGTTTGTATTGGGTGCTACAAAAACAAACCCTTCACAATAGTTAAAAAATAGGGGTGATTTTTGGAAGTAAGGGCTATTCAAAGAATTAGGGGTAGGATTAAAAGAAGGGCTTTTTTGAAGTACTAAGAGAAGGAGGGGTTGTTTAAGCAATGTAGGGGTAGATTGACAAATATGAAAGATGATGAATGATTTTGATAGGGTGCTGCAAAAACCAACCCTTCACATTAGTTAAAATGTAGGGGTAATTGTTGGAAGCAATCACTTAGATTGGGTGCAGCAATAGCCAACCCTTCACAATAGTTAAAACATAGGAGTAATTGTTGAAAGTAATGGCTATTTAGAGAATTAGGGGTGGGATTAAAAAGAAGGGCTATTTTGAAGTATTAAGAGAAGAAGTGGTAGTTTAAGCATAGTAGGGGTAGATCGACAAATGAGAAAGATTATGAATCGTTTGGATTGGGTGATGCAAAAACCAACCACTCACAGTAGTAAAAACATAGGTGTAATTGGTGGAAATAAGGTCTATTTAGAGAATTAGGGGTAGGATTTAAAAAAAGGATTGTTTTGAAGTATTAAGAGAAGTAGAGGTAGTTTAAGCATAGTAGGGTTAGATCGACAAATATGAAAGATTATGAAACGTTAGGATTGGGTGCTGCAAAAACCAACCATATACAATAGTAAAAAGATAGGTGTAATTGTTGGAAGTAAAGGCTATTTAGAGATTTAGTGGTAGGATATTAAAGAAGGGTTGTTTTGTAGTATTAAGAGAAGTAGGGGTAGTTTAAGCATAGTAGGGGTAGATCGACAAATATGAAAGATGACGAATCATTTAGATTGGATGCTGCAAAAACCAACCCTCACAGAAGTTAAAAAACAGGTGTAATAATTGGAAATAATGGCTATTTAGAGAATTAGTGGTTGGATTAAAAAGAAGGGTTGTTTTGAAGTATTTATAGAAGTAGAGATATTGTACAGATCGACAAATATGAAAGATGATGAATCAATTATTTTGGGTGCTACAAAAACCAACCCTTCATAGTAGTTAAAAAATAGGGGTAATTGTTGGTAGTAAGGTCTATTTATAGAATTAGGGGTTATATTAAAAAGAAGGACTGTTTTGAAGTATTAAGAGAAGTAAGGTAGTTATGAGAAGAAGAGATTGTTTAAGCAAAGTATGGGGTAGATCGAGAAATATGAAAGGTGGTGAATCAATTGGATTGGGTGCTTCAATAACCAACCCTTCACAGTTGTAACAACCCGGATTTTTACAACACGTTAAATCAAGAATCAAGGCAGGATTTAATTTTAAATTCTGAATCAAGTAAAACGGGCTATGCCATTGCGTTCGTCTCGGAAAAATACGCGAAATAGAGTCCGAGTTTTCGAGAATCGGAGTCCGTATGACCCGTTAAAGGCCCAAAGAAGATTTCTGAAAATTTGAATTTCGGAAACAGTTTTGGAAATCAGATCTGGGGCTAGGCGGGAGGTTTCCCCGCCTAGGCCATGTCGACAGGGCTGTCGACAGGCCTGTCGACTTGGGCCCAGACCAAGTCGACAGCCCTGTCGACTTGCCTGTCGACAGGGGGTAGCCGGGGCAAGCTGCCTGGTGCACCTGCTTGGCTCACCTGGTCTTGTTCTTGGGCTGGTTCTGGAAGCTTCCGAGATCTGATGGTCCTAATCTATCCTAGGGTTAATCTAAGGGCCTAAAACTATCCTAATCTCTATAAAAACACCCCTAAGCCCCCCCTAAACCCTCATAACTCACCCTCTCCACGAAGTGCTGCCCAAATGCAAAGTGATCATGGCCTCCATCTCAAATCCCTAGAGCGTATGCATTCAAATCGGGTTCTAATCAAAGGATGCAAGCTTGCTACACCAAATAGAGGCCAAATCAACATTTCTATGCGAGTTTCGTGATGGTTCTTCATCAAAGGAGCCACCTTTCTTCGTCATAATGATGCATGATCTCTTTCCTAAGCCTTGCCTAGGTAAGTTCTAGCTACTTTTAGATGGAACGGTAGTTTTGATAATGACATGGGATAAAATGAGGCTAAACATGATTATGCGAACTTATATGAACCTTACCTTGCCTCTTGTGTTCATGGTTATGATTTTAGGTCATGTGAGTGACTTAATCATGCCTCTCATGCTATGCATAGCCTAGTTTAACTTGCAAGTTTGGATCTTTATGCATGAAATGCTAGCATGAACCTTTAGGAACCACTTATGTGTGAAACATTGGCTAAGACAAGATTTTGGGGCTTATGCATGTTTATGAACCCAAACCCCTTATGTTATCATGCAAGTTTGTGGCCAAATCCTTTATGAGATTATGCATGCTTATGGCCAATCCCCTCTTTTAAGTTGTGCATGTTTATGGCCAAACCCTTTTTTATAATATGCATGTTGTGGCCGAATTCCCTTGTGACATTTTGTGTGTTTGTGGCCAAAACCCTTTTTATGACACTATGCATGTTCGAGGCCAATTTGTAGTCATAGTATTCCTACTATGTTGACTCGTCTATACTTACGTTGGAAACACGTTTTGGGGTTAGGTTAGACGAGCGTGAATATACATGAGAAACTTAACTTGAAGTTCCATGAAATATGATGTGAAACATGATTTGGGTTAAATGGGTATAACATGACAACATGCAACATTGAATATAGCATGTAAGTTAACATGTAAATATGCATAATCATAAGCTTGGGAATTTACCTATTAAGTTAGGTCTACCCATTGGGAATTTACCTATTAAGTTAGGTCTACCCAATTGCTTGAAAACTTGACTATGAACATGACACTAGACTAAACATGAAAGTGGCCAACTCGAGGTTGGGTTGAGTTTGCAACGTAAAACTACCCGGAACCGACCGGCCTAACTAGTAGTTGCAAACAATAGGACTCAATGTGAGAAGTTGGTCATGTTGTGCTTGAACCCGAGGTTAGACCAAGTTGTGGTGTAAATCTACCTGGACCCGCCCGGCTTAACCAGTAACCACAACAAAGTCTAATGTGAGAGGTTGGGGTGCATTAAATAATTAATGCCACATAGTAGGGTTAAGTTAATTTGATTAATGAGGCTTAACCAAATATGACATGGACAAATGGGTTAAGTAATTTGATTAGGCTAATGATACTTAACAAAACATGACAGGGTTGGGTAGGTTAAGTAACTTGATTTGCCTAACGACACTTGACCATTTTTATACGACGAGGGGACGGGATTAAGTTAACCAACACTTAATCAATCCAACACAATAACTTGATAAGGTTAAGTAAATTTTCTTAATGACACTTAACCATATAATACAGTTAATGGATGAGGTTAAGATTAGACTTAACTAATCTAAACATGGTAATCGGATGGGGTTAAGTTAGCCTAGACTTAATTAATCCAACTTGGTAATTTAATGGGGTTAAGATAAACACTTAACTAATTTAACACGATGATTTGATGAGGTTAAGTTAACCTATACTTAACCAATCTAACGTAAAAACATGATAAGGCTAAGTCACGAATCGTTTCGAATACGCTTGACCGATTTGACTCGGTAATTTTGATAGGGTCAAATTAATATATATACTTAACCAATCTAAAATGATATTTAGACGAGGTTAAGTCATGGATTGCTTGATATACTTAACCAACTTGACATATGGTCTGTAGGGTTAAGTCTTGGACTTGGACACTTAGCCAGTTTCGACATGTTTTGTAGACGGGTTAAGTTGTGAACTTAAGTGACACTTAACCCATTAGATAAACCCTAATTCGGAGGATTAGGTAAATAACCATAGTTAACAAGGATAATGGAAATAAGGCTAAGTGGTAAACCTTAGTTAAGGGAAACTAAGTAATAATTCTTAGTCAAAGAAATTTGGACCACTTCTTAGATAGATTAGTAACCCGATACGTTAGGTCAACATTTAAGTATGCGTGTAGGAACAGGCTATCTGATTTAGATAAAGGCTCCAACGAACTGGGTAACGAAGCAGCGGCTTCGGGGAACGTGAGGATATTCTTGGGATCCCTCTGTGAGCTGCCAGGTCATTATACTAGGCTCACGAGAGGTTGAGGTCTGCGGTAGAAGAACCAAGAATATGCCTTGGTTGCTATGCGAGCGACCTAAAGACTGGGGTGGATAGCAGTGAGTCGACGAATACCCAAGGTGCCCGAGATAGCAAGTTCGTCGGTCATCTACCATCTTGAGTCAAGCGTGTACGTACGGAAAGGCAGGGAACATCCAACAGACCATGATTGCTATCTAATTATGGGTGAGGTAGGCCGTAGGATGTGGGCTGGCCGGAGTGTAGTTCTCATGCAAGATTTTGTCTTGTGTTGCCTTTCACTAGTTGAGGGAGGGGTCTCGTGGGACCATAGCCACGTGTAGAAAAGCAGACCTTAGTATCTGCATCGACAGATAAATCTAAAGCTCCCGACCAAGTCCTGTATTTCTTGTTTTGCCCTGGGACAGAACTCGGATGGCACGATGTGATACATGTGCATACAGTTATAGAAAAACGATTCACGATGAATGCGGGGAAAAAGGGCGCGGTTGAGGGTTAGCGTAATCCCTAGTGGCCTAGGTGGTTTAACCCAAACCGAAATACGAAAGCGTGCGATAGGTAAGCGTAATCCCTAGTGGTGCTAGGTGGCGTAAGTCCTAGTAGTTCAATCGATGATTCATATGGAAGAGCCTAGCTAGAACAAGGGTGACAGTCCAAACGATTTCAAGGATAATACGACATGAGAAAGCCCGTATGAGGTACGGCAAAGGACTGAACTTATATACATGGAAAGAAACATATGATTTGAGTAACCTATATATACGATATATTGGGTTGACATGGACCATTATACGACTTTGAGTAAGGGACATTCATGGTTAACACCTAACAAGGCTGGGATACTAGTACGAAGGGTGCAGAGCAAATATACATGTTAGAACTAGGAGGAATATACATAATAGATACCTTGGGATGTTAGACGGGGTAGATACCTTGGGATAATGTGCTCGATAGAAACCTGACGATGTGATACCTTGACTTATCATAGCACCGTAGTTTATCATGATACCTTAGTTTACCTTGCCGCAGTAGTTCAACCGGCTACCCTGGTTTATCTATATTGTAGTTATCCTTATGTTTACTTTCAGTTTATGCATGTCATGTTACCTTTACCCGTTTTTATACTGGAAGTAGATAGGACTTACTCAGTCTTTTTGACTGACCCGTTTTGTTTCGCCTCTTTTCTTCCGTTTCCCCCCCCCCCCCCCAGGTTTCAGGGAGGAAACAATGCTGTTTAGTTCGGACTTCTTCTGCTTGAAGGTCATCATGGATGGCTTGGACTTCTCTTGGCTATGGCTACTTTACTGTTTTACTTGGGGAATAGTTTATTAAAAAGTCTTTATGCTTCTTTACTATTGCAAGACAGGTTTTGATGTACTCTGATGTAAAAGGCTTTAGACCTTATTTATTCATGTTATGAAAGTTTGATTTTACTTCCGCTATTTATATATATGTTCTGTCTTGTGATATTTCTGTGCATGTTTACCAATAATGCCCCTCTAAAGCTAGTGCATTCCTTTGCGAGTGACCCTAGCGGAGGCGGGGTGTTACACTTGGTATCAGAGCAGAAGGTTACTAGACTGGGCAAAAGTTTTTAAAGACCTACTGAAAAATTATTTGAAAAACCGTTTACAAAGAAGCATTTTTCAAGAAAATTTTCTTTTAAAAAGAAAAAGGCTATTCCCCAAAAGACATTAGCATCATCCTTGTTTCCTTGATTTAATCTCTTTTCCTTTCTTTCCTCCATCTGTAGTCACAGTGGTTTTGACTGCGACTAGTCTTTCTAGCTGCGTAAGTGTTTCCCGTACGATGGAGGTGGTTTTCGAGAGACCGTTGCAGAGTTATGCAAGAAAGGATAGTAAGAACAAGGATAAAGGATACGAGCTCAGGGATAAGTAACATGTTGGTATGGCTGAGTCCTAAAAGGAGGGCAATAGTATGCTCTCATTTCTAGGGTACCTCAGAAGGAGGGTAACGATCTTGTTAAAGGTTTAGTTTTTCTTCTCCATCATCCCGTCGGGACTTTGTTTGGATCACCGCATCTTTTAAGTCCGCTTCGATAGTTGAGTCTCTGCACCTTAGTACTAGCGTAGTAGAGGATCCCGTTTTTGTCTCAAGTCCTATTGGAAGATCGGTCCATTTATTCATGACTTGTTTGGATTTAAGAATGTCTATGTCAAGTATTGAGCTTGGAAATAATGCTTATGTTTATAAGTTGTGGATGGATTCTAGGGATGAAGTGGTTATCCAGTAAGGGGTGCCACTCTCGGTTTTAGAGGGAGGGTAGTTAGACTCTTGGCTTGCTTTGGTAATACCCTCGAAGTCTCGTGGAACCTTCTGGGTTCAGTCATGATTAGTTACCTAGGATCCCTTGATACCTTTATTGGAAATTTGAAGCCCGATCGAGTGGTGTTTGCCGATAAGACGGATGATTTATTTCACTTATGCATGGGTGATGGAAATCACCCTAGTAAGTGCGCTTAACCTGGTTGGCATCTGTTTACTTTCAAGAGAAAGTTCTTCTACGTGGAATACCTTATGGTACGAGGTCCGAGATTCACTAGTGAATTTTGAGGGCTCACATGGAATAATGTGTACGCAGTCCTGTTTGCGCCAAGTATTCTAGAAGGAGAATAAGTGCAAGTGGAACGAGAGGCGACGAGGAAATGAGTTCCAACTCATGTTATGGAAACAGGAAATAAGAAGCTGCGAAATCGTGGAGTAAAAAGGGGCGGTCAAGGCATGATGGAACTAAGCTCAAGGTAATGCGACTCAGGAGACTGAAGACTAAATACGTGCATGATATCTCTTTTGGGAATATATCCTCGATCCCTGTTTTTCTGTTGAGCTTGCTGGTAGGCTATCTTTTATGGATATCCTCTCGGTCCTGTCTCTGTTACAAACCCCGTAAGGAGTTTGTTTTGTTTATCTCCTCGACCCTGTTTCAGGGAATCTTAGGTAGAACCCTGTGGATGTAAACATGTATTTGAAACATGTTATGGTTGATATGGTTGCAAATGGTTGCAAGTGGTTGCTCGTGGATGCGCGAATTTACGTTAGACATTAGCTCGACTCAGTCACATTTCATATTGCATATGCACGAGTATTTGTTTATGGATGAAATTGAATGTGTTATCATGCGGATGTTGCATATGGTTAAATGTTTGTGCACGCATATAGTGTATATGATTAGGACTATTTGCATACATGATGGATTCATAGCACTAAACATGTTTTTGCATTCAAAAGATTTTCAGGCCTGATCATTAGAATTAGCTAAGGAACATGTACACACACGTTTTGCATATATTCATACGGCATTAGAAATCATCTAAGGACAATGGTTGCTTGTGGATGATGTTTTGAGTAGATGGATGATGGATGGTAGGATATGTTCTTCCTAACTTGGAGATTTCGGGGACGAAATCCTTAAAGGTGGGGAGAATGTAACAACCCGGATTTTTACAACACGTTAAATCAAGAATCAAGGCAGGATTTAATTTTAAATTCTGAATCAAGTAAAACTGGCTATGCCATTGCGTTCGTCTCCGAAAAATACGCGAAATAGAGCCCGAGTTTTCGAGAATCGGAGTCCGTATGACCCGTTAAAGGCCCAAAGAAGATTTCTGAAAATTTGAATTTTGGAAACAGTTTTGGAAATCAGATCTGGGGCTAGGCGGGAGGTTTCCCCGCCTAGGCCATGTCGACAGGGCTGTCGACAGGCCTATCGACTTGGGCCCAGACCAAGTCGACAGCCCTGTCGACTTGCCTGTCGACAGGGGGTGGCCGGGGCAAGCTGCCTGGTGCACCTGCTTGGCTCACCTGGTCTTGTTCTTGGGCTGGTTCTGGAAGCTTCCGAGATCTGATGGTCCTAATCTATCCTAGGGTTAATCTAAGGGCCTAAAACTATCCTAATCTCTATAAAAACACACCTAAGCCCCCCCTAAACCCTCATAACTCACCCTCTCCACGAAGTGCTGCCCAAATGCAAAGTGATCATGGCCTCCATCTCAAATCCCTAGAGCCTATGCATTCAAATCGGGTTCAAATCAAAGGATGCAAGCATGCTACACCAAATAGAGGCCAAATCAACATTTCTATGCGAGTTTCGTGATGGTTCTTCATCAAAGGAGCCACCTTTCTTCGTCATAATGATGCATGATCCCTTTCCTAAGCCTTGCCTAGGTAAGTTCTAGCTACTTTTAGATGGAACGGTAGTTTTGATAATGACATGGGATAAAATGAGGCTAAACATGATTATGCGAACTTATATGAACCTTACCTTGCCTCTTGTGTTCATGGTTATGATTTTAGGCCATGTGAGTGACTTAATCATGCCCCTCATGCTATGCATAGCCTAGTTTAACTTGCAAGTTTGGATCTTTATGCATGAAATGCTAGCATGAACCTTTAGGAACCACTTATGTGTGAAACATTGGCTAAGACAAGATTTTGGGGCTTATGCATGTTTATGAACCCAAACCCCTTATGTTATCATGCAAGTTTGTGGCCAAATCCTTTATGAGATTATGCATGCTTATGGCCAATCCCCTCTTTTAAGTTGTGCATGTTTATGGCCAAACCCTTTTTGATAATATGCATGTTGTGGCCGAATTCCCTTGTGACATTTTGTGTGTTTGTGGCCAAAACCCTTTTTATGACACTATGCATGTTCGAGGCCAATTTGTAGTCATAGTATTCCTACTATGTTGACTCGTCTATACTTACGTTGGAAACACGTTTTGGGGTTAGGTTAGACGAGCGTGAATATACATGAGAAACTTAACTTGAAGTTCCATGAAATATGATGTGAAACATGATTTGGGTTAAATGGGTATAACATGACAACATGCAACATTGAATATAGCATGTAAGTTAACATGTAAATATGCATAATCATAAGCTTGGGAATTTACCTATTAAGTTAGGTCTACCCATTGGGAATTTACCTATTAAGTTAGGTCTACCCAATTGCTTGAAAACTTGACTATGAACATGACACTAGACTAAACATGAAAGTGGCCAACTCGAGGTTGGGTTGAGTTTGCAATGTAAAACTACCCGGAACCGACCGGCCTAACTAGTAGTTGCAAACAATAGGACTCAATGTGAGAAGTTGGTCATGTTGTGCTTGAACCTGAGGTTAGACCAAGTTGTGGTGTAAATCTACCCGGACCCGCCCGGCTTAACCAGTAACCACAACAAAGTCTAATGTGAGAGGTTGGGGTGCATTAAATAATTAATGCCACATAGTAGGGTTAAGTTAATTTGATTAATGAGGCTTAACCAAATATGACATGGACAAATGGGTTAAGTAATTTGATTAGGCTAATGATACTTAACAAAACATGACAGGGTTGGGTAGGTTAAGTAACTTGATTTGCCTAACGACACTTGACCATTTTTATACGACGAGGGGACGGGATTAAGTTAACCAACACTTAATCAATCCAACACGATAACTTGATAAGGTTAAGTAAATTTTCTTAATGACACTTAACCGTATAATACAGTTAATGGATGAGGTTAAGATTAGACTTAACTAATCTAAACATGGTAATCGGATGGGGTTAAGTTAGCCTAGACTTAATTAATCCAACTTGGTAATTTAATGGGGTTAAGATAAACACTTAACTAATTTAACACGATGATTTGATGAGGTTAAGTTAACCTATACTTAACCAATCTAACGTAAAAACATGATAAGGCTAAGTCACGAATCGTTTCGAATACGCTTGACCGATTTGACTCGGTAATTTTGATAGGGTCAAATTAATATATATACTTAACCAATCTAAAATGATAATTAGACGAGGTTAAGTCATGGATTGCTTGATATACTTAACCAACTTGACATATGGTCTGTAGGGTTAAGTCTTGGACTTGGACACTTAGCCAGTTTCGACATGTTTTGTAGACGGGTTAAGTTGTGAACTTAAGTGAAACTTAACCCATTAGATAAACCCTAATTCGGAGGATTAGGTAAATAACCATAGTTAACAAGGATAATGGAAATAAGGCTAAGTGGTAAACCTTAGTTAAGGGAAACTAAGTAATAATTCTTAGTCAAAGAAATTTGGACCACTTCTTAGATAGATTAGTAACCCGATACGTTAGGTCAACATTTAAGTATGCGTGTAGGAGCAGGCTATCTGATTTAGATAAAGGCTCCAACGAACTGGGTAACGAAGCAGCGGCTTCGGGGAACGTGAGGATATTCTTGGGATCCCTCTGTGAGCTGCCAGGTCATTATACTAGGCTCACGAGAGGTTGAGGTCTGCGGTAGAAGAACCAAGAATATGCCTTGGTTGCTATGCGAGCGACCTAAAGACTGGGGTGGATAGCAGTGAGTCGACGAATACCCAAGGTGCCCGAGATAGCAAGTTCGTCGGTCATCTACCATCTTGAGTCAAGCGTGTACGTACGGAAAGGCAGGGAACACCCAACAAACCATGATTGCTATCTAATTATGGGTGAGGTAGGCCGTAGGATGTGGGCTGGCCGGAGTGTAGTTCTCATGCAAGATTTTCTCTTGTGTTGCCTTTCACTAGTTGAGGGAGGGGTCTCGTGGGACCATAGCCACGTGTAGAAAAGCAGACCTTAGTATCTGCATCGACAGATAAATCTAAAGCTCCCGACCAAGTCCTGTATTTCTTGTTTTGCCCTGGGACAGGACTCGGATGGCACGATGTGATACATGTGCATACAGTTATAGAAAAACGATTCACGATGAATGCGGGGAAAAAGGGCGCGGTTGAGGGTTAGCGTAATCCCTAGTGGCCTAGGTGGTTTAACCCAAACCGAAATACGAAAGCGTGCGATAGGTAAGCGTAATCCCTAGTGGTGCTAGGTGGCGTAAGTCCTAGTAGTTCAATCGATGATTCATATGGAAGAGCCTAGCTAGAACAAGGGTGACAGTCCAAACGATTTCAAGGATAATACGACATGAGAAAGCCCGTACGAGGTACGGCAAAGGACTGAACTTATATACATGGAAAGAAACATATGATTTGAGTAACCTATATATACGATATATTGGGTTGACATGGACCATTATACGACTTTGAGTAAGGGACATTCATGGTTAACACCTAACAAGGCTGGGATACTAGTACGAAGGGTGCAGAGCAAATATACATGTTAGAACTAGGAGGAATATACATAATAGATACCTTGGGATGTTAGACGGGGTAGATACCTTGGGATAATGTGCTCGATAGAAACCTGACGATGTGATACCTTGACTTATCATAGCACCGTAGTTTATCATGATACCTTAGTTTACCTTGCCGCAGTAGTTCAACCGGCTACCCTGGTTTATCTATATTGTAGTTATCCTTATGTTTACTTTCAGTTTATGCATGTCATGTTACCTTTACCTGTTTTTATACTGGAAGTAGATAGGACTTACTCAGTCTTTTTGACTGACCCGTTTTGTTTCGCCTCTTTTCTTCCGTTTCCCCCCCCCCCAGGTTTCAGGGAGGAAACAATGCTGTTTAGTTCGGACTTCTTCTGCTTGAAGGTCATCATGGATGGCTTGGACTTCTCTTGGCTATGGCTACTTTACTGTTTTACTTGGGGAATAGTTTATTAAAAAGTCTTTATGCTTCTTTACTATTGCAAGACAGGTTTTGATGTACTCTGATGTAAAAGGCTTTAGACCTTATTTATTCATGTTATGAAAGTTTGATTTTACTTCCGCTATTTATATATATGTTCTGTCTTGTGATATTTCTGTGCATGTTTACCAATAATGCCCCTCTAAAGCTAGTGCATTCCTTTGCGAGTGACCCTAGCGGAGGCGGGGTGTTACAACAGTAGTTAAAAAATAGGGGTAATTGTTGGATGTGTGGGATATTTAGAGAATTAGGGATAGGATTAAGAAGAATGGAGATTTTTAAGTATTAAGAGAAGTAGTGGTAGTTTAAGCATAGTAGGAGTAAATCGACATATATGAAAGATGATAAGTCATTTGGATTGTTTGCTACAAAAACCAATCGTTCATAGTAATTAAAAAATAGGGGTAATTGTTGTAATTCAGGGCTATTTAGAGAATTAGTGGTAGGATTAAAAAGAAAGGCTATTTTGAATTATTAAGAGAAGTAGGGTAGTTTAAGCATAGTAGGGGTTAATCGACAAATATGAAAGATGATGAATCATTCGGATTGGGTGCCGCAAAAACCATTCCTTCACAATAGTTAAAAAGTAGGGGTAATTTTTGGAAGGAAGGGCTATTTAGAGAATTAGGTGTAGGATTAAAAAGAAGAGTTGTTTTGAAGTATTAAGAGAAGTAGGGGTAGTTTAGGCATAGTAGGGGTAGATCGACAAATATGAAAATGTTGAATCGTTTGGATTGTGTGCTGCAAAAACTAAACCTTCACAATAGTTAAAAAATAGGGGCAATTGTTGGAAGTAAGGGCTATTAAAAGAATTAGGGTTAGGATTAAAAGAAGGGCTGTTTTGAAATACTAAGAGAAGGAGGGGTAGTTTAAGCATAGTAGGGGTAGATCGACACATATGAAAGATGATGAATCATTTAGATCGGGTGCTGCAAAAACCAATGCTTCGCAGTAGTTAAAAAATAGGGGTAATTGTTGGAAGTAAGGTCTATTTAGAGAATTAGGGGTTGGATTAAAAAAGACAGTTTTGAAGTATTAAGAGAAGTAGGGGTAGTTAAGAGAAGAAGGGGTTATATAAGCATAATAGGGGGTAGATCGAGAAATAAGAAAGATGATGAATCATTTAGATTGGGTGCTGCAATAAACAACCCTTCACAGTAGTTAAAAATTAGGGGTAATTATTTGAAGTAAGGGCTATTTAGAGAATTAGGGATAGGATTAAGAAGAAGGGAGGTTTCGAAGTATTAAGAGAAGTAGTGGTAGTTTAAGCATAGTAGGAGTAGATTGGCAAATATGAAAGATAATAAATCATTTGGATTGTTTGCAGGAAAAACCAACCGTTCACAGTAATTAAAAAATAGGGGTAATTGTTGGATGTAAGGGTTATTTACGGAATTAGGGGTAGGATTAAAATGAAATACTCTTTTGAAGTATTAAGAGAAGTAGGGGTAGTTTAAGCATAGTAGGGGTAGATCAGCAAATATGAAAGACGATGAATCATTTGGATTGGGTGCTGCCAAACCAACCCTGCACAGAAATTAAAAAAATAGGGGTAATTGTCGAATTTAAGGGCTATATAGAGAATTGGGGATAGGATTAAAAAGAAGGATTGTTTTGAAGTATTAAGAGAAGAAGGGGTAGTTTAAGAATAGTAGGGGTAGATCGACATATTTGAATGATTATGAATCGTTTGGATTGGATGATGCAAAAACCAACCCTTCATAGTAGTAAAAAGATAGGCGTAATTGTTGGATGTAAGGGCTATTTAGAGAATCAGGTTTGTTTCAAAGTATTAAGAGAAGTAGGGATATTTTAAGCATAGTATGGTTAGATCGACAAATGTGACAGATGATGGATCATTTAGATTGGGTGCTGCAAAAACCAACCCTTCACAATATTTAAAAATAGTGGTAATTGTCGGAAGTAAGATATATTTAGAGAAATAGGGGTTGGATTAAAAAGAAGGACTGTTTTGAAGTATTTAGAGAATTAGGGGTAGTTACGAGAAGAAGGGGTTGTTTAAGCAAAGGAAGGGGTAGATTGAGAAATAAGAAAGATGATGAATCATTTAGATTGGGTGTTGCAAAAACAAACCATTCACAGTTATTAAAAAATAGGATAATTGTTGGAAGTAAGGACTACTTAGAGAATTAGGGTTAAGATTAAAAAGAAAGACTGTTTCGAAGTATTAAGAGAAGTAGGGTAGTTTAAGCATGGTAGGGGTAGATCGACAAATATGAAAGACAACAAATCATTTGGATTGGGTGCTGCAAAAACCAAGCCTTCACAGAAGTTAAAAAATAGGGGTAATTGTTGGAAGAAAGGGCTATTTAGAGAATTAGGGATAGGACTAAAAAGAAGGACTCTTTTTAAGTATTAAGGGAAGTATGGGAAGTTTAATCATAGTAGGGGTAGATCGAAAAATATGAAATATGATGAATCATTTGGATTGGGTGGCACAAAAAGCAATCCTTAATAATAGTTAAAAAATAGGGGTAATTTTTGGAAGGAAGGGCTATTTAGATAATTAGGGGTAGGATTAAAAAGAAGAGTTGTTTTGATGTATTACGGGAAGTAGGTGTAGTTTAGGCATAGTAGGGGTAGATCGTCAAATATGAAAGATGCTGAATTGTTTGGACTGTGTGCTGCAAAAACCAACCCTTCACAATAGTAATACGGGTGATTGTTTGAAGTAAGGGCTATTTAATGAATTAGGGGTAGGATTAACAGAAGGGTTGTTTTGAAGTACTAAGAGAAGTAGGGGGAGTTTAAGCATAGTAGGGTTAGATCGACAAATATGAATGATGATGAATCATTTGGATTGGGTGCTGCAGAAACCAACCCTTTATAGTAGTTAAAAAATAGGCGTAATTGTTGGAAGTAAGGGCTATTTAGAGAATTAGGCGTACGATTAAAAATAATAGGTGTTTTGAAGTATTAAGAGAAGTAGGAGTAGTTAAAGCATATTAGTGGTAGATCGGCAAATATTAAAGATGTTGAATCGTTTAGATTGGGTGCTGCAAAAACCAACCCTTCACAGTAGTTAAAACATAGGGGTAATTGTTGGAACTAATGGCTATTTAGAGAATTAGGGTAGGATTGGAAAGACGGGTTGTTTTGAAGTATTAAGAGAAGAAGGGGTAGTTTAAGCATAGTAGGGGTAGATCGACAAATATGAAAGATTATGAATTGTTTGGATTGGGTGATGCAAAAACCAACCATTCACGGTAGTAAAAAGATAGGCGTCATTGTTGGAAGTAAGGGCTATTTAGATAATTAGGGGTAGGATTTAAAAGAAGGACTATTTTGAAGTATTAAGAGACGCAGGGTTAGTTTAAGCATAGTAGGGGTAGATCGACAAATATATATGAAAGGTTATGACACGTTTGGATTGGGTGCTACAGTAACCAACCATACAAAGTAGTACAAAGTTAGGCGTAATTATTGGAAGTAAGGGCTACTTAGAGAATTAGGGATAAGATTAAAAATAAGGGCTGTTTTGAATTATTTAGAGAAGTATGGTAGTTTAAGCATAGTAGGTGTAGATCGACAAATATGAAAGATGACGAATCATTTAGATTGGATGCTGAAAAACCAATTCTTCGCAGAAGTTCAAAAATAGGGGTAATTATTGGAAGTAAGGGCTTTTTAGAGAATTAGTTGTAGGATTTAAAAGAAGGATTGTTTTGAAGTATTAAGAGAAGTTGGGATAGTTTAAGCATAGTAGGGTTAGATCGACAAATATGAAAGATGATGAATTATTTAGATTGGGTGATGGAAAAACCAATGCTTCACAGCAGTTAAAAAATAGGCGTAATTGTTGGAAGTAAGGTCTGGTAAGAGAATGAGGGGTTGGATTAAAAAGAAGGACTGTTTTGAAGTATTAAGAGAAGTAGGGGTAGTTAAGAGAAGAAGGGGTTGTTTAAGCATATTAGGGGGTAGATCGAAAAATATGAAAGATAATGAATCATTTAGATTGAGTGCTGCAAAAACCAACCCTTCACAGTAGTTAAAAAATAGGGGTTATTGTTGGAAATAAGGGCTATTTAGAGAATTAGGGATTGGATTAAAAAGAAGGGTTGTTTTGAAGTATTAAGATAAGTAGGGGTAGTTTAAACATAGTAGGAGTAGATCGACAAATATGAAAGATGATAAATCATTGGATTGTGTGCTGCAAAATCCAACCGTTCACAGTAATTAAAAATTAGGTGTAATTTTGGAAGTAAAGTCTATTTAGATAATTAGGGGTTGGATTAAAAAAGGAAGTTTTGAAGTATTAAGAGAAGTAGGGGTAGTTAAGAGAAGAAAGGGTTGTTTAAGCATTATACGGGGTAGATCGAGAAATATGAAAGATGATGAATCATTTAGATTGGTTGCTGCAACAACAACCCTTCATAGTAGTTGAAAATTAGGGGTAATTGTTGGAAGTAAGGGCTATTTAGAGAATTAGGGATAGGATTAAGAAGAAGGGCTTTTTTGAAATATTAAGAGAAAAAGGGGTAGTTTAAACATAGTAGGAGTAGATCGACAAATATGAGAGATGATAAATCGTTTTGGTTGTTTGCTGGAAAAACCAACCATTCACAGTAATTAAAAAATAGGGGTAATAGTTGGAAGTAAGGGCTATTTGCAGAATCAGGGGTAGGATTAAAATGAAAGACAGCTTTGAAGTATTAAGAGAAGTAGGGGTAGATCAACAAAAATGATAGACGATGAATCATTTGGATATGGTGCTGCAAAACCAACCCTGCACAGAAGTTTAAAAATAGGGGTAATTGTCGAATTTAAGGGCTATATAGAGAATTAGGGGTAGGATTAAAAAGAAGGACTGTTTTGAAGTATTAAGAGAAGAAGGGGTAGTTTAATCATAGTAGGGGTGGATCGACATATATGAATGATTATGAATCACTTGGATTGGCTGATGCAAAAACCAACCCTTCACAGTTGTAAAAAGATAGGCGTAATTGTTGGATGTAAGGGCTATTTAGAGAATTTGGTGTGTTTTAAAGTATTAAGGGAAGTAGCGATATTTTAAGCATAGTATGGATAGATCGACAAATATGACAGATGATGGATCATTTAGATTGGGTGCTGCAAAAACCAACCCTTCACAATATTTATAAAATAGGGGTAATTTTTGGAAGTAAGATATATTTAGAGAATTAGGGGTTGGATTAAAAAGAAGGACTGTTTTGAAGTATTTAGATAATTAGGGGTTGTTAAGAGAAGAATGGGTTGTTTAAGCATCGTAAGGGGTAGATCGAGAAATATGAAAGATGATGAATCATTTAGATTGGGTGTTGCAATAACCAACACTTCACAGTAGTTAAAAAATAGGGGTAATTTTTGGAAGTAAGTGCTATTTAGAGAATTAGGGATAGGATCAAGAAGAAGGGCTGTTTTGAAGTATTAAGAGAAGTAGGGGTAGTTTAAGCATAGTAGGAGCAGATCGACAAATATGAAAGATGATGAATCATTTGAACTGCATGCTGCAAAAACAAACCGTTTACAGTAATTAAAAATAGGGTAATTGTTGGAAGTAAGGGCTATTTAGAGAATTAAGGGTAAGATTAAAAAGAAAGACTGTTTTGAAGAATTAAGAGAAGTAGGGTAGTTTAAGCATGGTAGGTGTAGATCGATAAATATGAAAGACAATTAATCATTTGGATTGGGTGCTGCCAAAACCAACCCTTCATAGAAGTTAAAAAATAGGGGTAATTGTTGGAATAAAGGGCTATTTACAGAATTATGGGTAGGACAAAAAAGGACTCTTTTGAAGTATTAAGAGAAGTATGAGAAGTTTAAGCATAGTAGGGGTAGATCGAAAAATATGATAGATGATAAATCATTTGGATTGGGTGCCACAAAAAGCAATCCTTAACAATAGTTAAAAAATAGGGGTAATTTTTGGAAGGAAGGGCTATTTAGAGAATTAGGGGTAGGATTAAAAAGTAGAGTTGTTTTGTTGTATTAAGAGAAGTAGGGGTAGTCTAGGCATAGTAGGGGTAGATCGTCAAATATGAAAGATGCTGAATTGTTTGGATTGTGTGCTGCAAAAACCAACCCTTCACAATAGTTAAAAAATGGTGGTGATTGTTTGAAGTAAGGGCTATTTAATGAATTAGGGGTAGGATTAAAAGAAGGGTTGTTTTGAACTACTAAGAGAAGGAGGGGTAGTTTAAGCATAATAGGGGTAGATCGACAAATATGAATGATGATGAATCATTTTGATTGGGTGCTGCAGAAACCAACACTTTACAGTAGTTAAAAAATAGTGGTAATTGTTGGAAGTAAGAGCTATTTAGATTATTAGGGGTAGGATTAAAAAGAATAGGTGTTTTGAAGTACTAAGAGAAGTAGGAGTAGTTTAAGCATATTAGTGGTAGATCGACAAATATGAAAGATGTTGAATCGTTTAGACTGGTGCTGCAAAAACTAACCCTTCATAGCAGTTAAAACATAGGGGTAATTGTTAGATCTAATAGCTATTTAGAGAATTAGGGTTAAGATTAGAAAGAAGCGTTGTTTTGAAATATTAAGAGAGGAAGGGGTAGTTTAAGCATAGTAGGGGTAGATCGACAAATACGAAAGATTATGAATCATTTGGATTGGGTGATGCAAAAACCAACCCTTCACGGTAGTTAAATGATAGGCATAATTGTTGGAAGTAAGGGCTATTTAGATAATTAGGGGTAGGATTTAAAAGAAGGACTATTTTTAAGTGTTAAGAGAAGCAGGGGAAGTTTAAGCATAGTACGGGTAGATCGACAAATATGAAAGGTTATGAAACGTTTGGATTGGGTGCTGCAGTAACCAATCATACAAAGTAGTAAAAAGGTAGGCGTAATTGTTGGAAGTAAGGGCTACTTAGGGAATTAGGGATAAGATTAAAAATAAGGGTTATTTTGAATTATTTAGAGAAGTATGGTAGTTTAAGCATAGTAGGGGTAGATCGACAAATATGAAAGATGACGAATCATTTAGATTGGATCCTGAAAAACCAACCCTTCGTAGAAGTTAAAAAATAGGGGTAATTATTGGAAGTAAGGGCTATTTAGAGAATTAGTTGTGGGATTTAAAAGAAGGGTTGTTTTGAACTATTAATAGAAGTAGGGATTGTTTAGGCATAGTAGGTTTAGATCGACAAATATGAAAGACGATGAATTATTTAGATTGGTTGCTGCAAAAACCAACGCTTCACAGTAGTTAAAAAATAGGCGTAATTGTTTGAAATAAGGTCTAGTTAGAGAACGAGAGGTTGGATTAAAAAGGAATGTTTTGAAGTATTAAGAGAAGTAGGGGTAGTTAAGAGAAGAAGGGGTTGTTTAAGCATAATAGGGGGTAGATCGAGAAATATGAAAGATGATGAATCATTTAGATTGGGTGCTGCAATAACCAACCCTCCATAGTAGTTAAAAAATAGGGGTAATTGTTGGAAGTGTAACACCCCACCTCCGCTAGGGTCACTCACAAAGGGAATGCACTAGGTTTGGTGAAGCATTATCGAGGTAAACATGCACAGAAATATTAAAAGACATAACATATATATAAAAAACAGCGGAAGTAAAACAAATTTCATTACCTTATAAAATAAGGTCTAAAGCCTTTTACATCAGAATACGTCAAAACCTGTCTTGCAATAATAAAGAAGCATAAAATCGTTTCATAAATTATTCTCCAAGTAAAACAGTAAAGTAGCCATAGCCAAGAAAAGTCCAAGCCATGCGTGATGACCTTCAAGCAGAAGAAATCCGATCTAGATAACATTGTTTCCTCCCTGAAACCCGGGGGGGGGGGGGGGGGGGGACGGAAGACAAAGAGGCGAAACGAAACGGGGTCAGTCATAAAGACTGGTAAGTCCTATCTACTTCCAGTATAAAACAGGTAAAGGTAACATGACATGCATAAACTGAAAGTAAACATAAGGATGACTACAAGATAGATAAACTAAACCAGGGTAACAGGCTGAACTACTGTAGCAAGGCAAACTAAGATATCGTGATAAACTACGGTGTCATGATAAATCAAGGTATCACATCGTCAGGTTTCTATCGAGTATAATATCCCAAGGTATCTATCCTGTAGAACATCCCCTGGTATCTGTCATGTATATTTCTCATGGTTCTAACATGTATATTTGCTCTGCACCTCTCGTACTAGAATCCCAACCCGCGTCATGTGTTAACTATGAATGTCCCTTGCCCAATGTCATGTAATGGACCATGTCAACCTAATATATAGCATATGTAGGTTTTCCCAACTCGTATGTTTCTTTTCATGTATAAGTTCCGTCCTTTGTCGTAGGCCATACAGGCTTTCCCATGTAAACGTTTTATTCCTGAGGTTATTTTGGACTGCTACCCTTGATCTAGTTATGTTTCCTTACCATGAACTATCGCGTGTTCACTTAGGATTTATGCCGCATAGGACCACTAGGGATTATGCTACCTAATGAACATTTCTGTGTCTCGGTTTGGGTTCAGCCACCTAGGGCCACTAGGGATTATGCCACCCGTCAACCGCGCCCTTTATCCCCCGTATGTATCGTGAATCGTTTTCCATGTCTAGACGCACATGTTCCTCAATGTGCCATCCGAGTTCCGTGCCAGGGCAAATCAAGAAATACGGAACTCGGTCGGGAGATTTAAGTCGTCAGCTAATGCGGATATCAAGGTCTGTTTTTGTACCCATGGCTATGGTCCCACGTGACCCCTCCCTCAACTACTGAAAGGCAATCCAAGAAAAATCATGTATGAGAACTACAATAAGGCCCATCGATGCCCATTTCCAGATAGCCAATCTCACCCATAACTCGATAGCTAGTATATGGTCTCTTGGGAGTTCCCTGCCTTTCCGTACGTACACGATTGACTAAAGATGGTAGGTAGTCAGCGACATGCTATCCCGGGGCAAAATCAAGTATCGTCGACTCCACGCTAATCCATCCCAGTCTTTAGGTCGCTCGCATAGCAACCAAGGCTTACTCTTGGCTCTTCTACCGCAGACCTTAACCCCTGTGAGGCCGGGTTTCATGGACCACTTGCCACCTCACAAAGGGATACCGAGAGTACACTCACGTTCCCCGAAGCTTCCGCTTCGTCACCCAGTTCGCTGGAGCTTTTATCCTAGTTAGATAACTTGCTCCCTTTCGTATACTAAGCGATGACCTACCGTACCAGGTTACTCATCTCTTTATGAACTAGTCTCATGTCCTTAGCGAAGAATTTTTACTTAGTTACCCTTAACTATGGTTTACCACTTAGCCCCTCTTTCCGCTATCCTTGTTAACTACGATTTCCAACCTAGTCCCCTGAGCTAGCGTTTTGTCCAATGGGTTAAGTGTTGTTATCCAAGTTCATGACTTAACCCGCCTACGAATCATGTCAAGATTTGATAAGTACTCAATTCAAGGCTTAGCCCTACAGGTTGGTTAAGTGTACCAAGAAGCTCATGACTTAACCCTATCAAGTCAAATTGGTTAAGTATTTATTTGTCTTAACCTTATCAGGTTATCATGTTAGATTGATTAAGCATAGATTATCTTAATCCCATCAGATTATCGAGTCGGATTGGTTAAGTATAGGTTAACTTAACCCCCATCCACTAATCGTATACAATGGTTAAGCCTAAATTAAAAGGTCTTGTGACTTAACCCTACCAGGTCCACCTATTAGATTGGTTAAGTAAAGTTTACTTAACCTCATCCAATCATCACGTATAATTAGTTAAGTATAAGTTACCTAACCCCATTAGATTATCATGTTTAATTGGTTAAGTATTGGTTACTTAACCTCATTGAATTACCAAGTTTAGATTGGTTAAGTAATTAACTTAACCCCATCGAATTACTGTGTTTAGATTAGTTAAGTATAGGTTACTTAACCACATCTAATTACCGTGTTTAGATTAGTTAAGTGTAGGTTACTTAACCCCATCTAATTACCGTGTTTAGATTAGTTAAGTGTAGGTTACTTAACCCCATCTAATTACCAAGTCGAATTAGTTAAGCGTAAATTACTTAACCCCATCCCCTAATTGTCTTGCATGGTTAAGTGTCATTAAGGAACCAAGCCGGTTTAACTTAACCTACCCATTCGTGTCATATCGGTTAAGTGTCATTAGTCAAATTTACTTAACCTTATCATGTGGCATTAATTTAATTAATGCACTCTCAACCTCTCACATTAGACCTTGTTGTGGTTACTAGTTAAGCCGGGCGGGTCCGGGTAGTTTTACACCACAACTTAGTCTAACCTCGGGTCTTAAGCACGACATGACCAACTTCTCACATTTGTTCCCATTGTTTGTAGCCACTAGTTAAGCCGGGCGGGTCCGGGTAGATTTATGCTACAAACTCAACCCAACCACGAGTTAGCCACTTTCATGTTTGGTCTAGTGTCATATTACACTTACAACCCTCCCACGTCTAGTTCAAGTTCCATGTTTACCCCACATGTCATGCCCCCATTTTGGTTCAACTTACATGTCGTGTTCACATGTAACCTCAAGCCAAGTATTCATGTCATATTCACGTCAAGATTTCGCGTCATGTTCATGTTTATCTAACTACCCCAAAATCGTGTTTTCACTTGAGTGAAAGCGAGTCAACATAGTAGGTATACTATGGCTACGTATAGACCCCAAAACATGCACGATGCCACAAAAGGGATTGGATCCGAACATGCATGGTATCATAAGGGGGTTTGGCCTTAAAACATGCATGATAGTGTCATATAGGGATTGGCCATAAGCATGCATAATGTCATAAAGGATTTGGCCACAAACTTGCATATTATCATAGGAAATTTGCTCACAAACTTGCATGTTGTCATAACGGGATTTGACTTTACATAAACATGATATAATAAGGGGGTCGGTTTTAATTACATGCATAAGCCCCCCAGTCCAATATATGCAACTATTTCACAAGTCAAAGTGGCTCTAAGTGTTCATGCTATCATACTACAAGTAAAGGTCCAATCTTGCATGGCAAACTAAGTCCAATGCAACATGAATAGCATGGTTTAGTCGCTAAAACATAACCAAAAGTCATATGTTCATGATAAAGGAGCAAACTAGGCTCGCATAGGTTATAACATTCATGTTTAACCACATTTTATTCCATGCCATGATCAAAACTACCGTTTAGATCTTGAAGTAGCTAGAACTTACCTAGCGAGGCTTAGGGAAGGAGTATGCATCGTTGTGACGAAGAAAGGTGGTCCTTTGACGAAGAACCGCCATGAAATCGCCATAGCAACGTTGATTTGGCCTCGATTTGGTGTAGCAAGCTTGCACCTTTCCATTCGGATCCGATTTGCATGCATAGTCTGTTGGAGTTGGAGATGGAGGCCATGATCACTTGGCATTTGGGCAGCACTTCGTTGCAAGAGTGATTTATGAGGGGTTTAGGGTAGGCTTAGGGTCTTTTTATAGAGATTAGGGTAGTTTTAGGCCGTTAGATTAACCCTAGGATAGATCCAAGCCCTCAAAAATCGTCACAAGCCTCCAAAACCGAGCCAAACAGCAAAGCAGGTGCACCAGGCTGCCTGGGTCCGACCAGGCAGGTCGACCCCCAGGTCGACCCTGGGGTCGACTCCCCAATCGACCTGTTGGGCAGGGGGTCGACTCCCCAGTCGACCTCCCCTGGTCTGGCTGGAAATTTTCCCGCCTCTTCTGAATTCTGAAATTTGAATCTGTTTTTGTTTTCGAATTTTTTGTGAAACTTCGCGAGGTCATATCTTGTTCATACGGACTCCGATTTACGAAATTTCGGACTCTATTTCGCGTATTTTTCCAAGACGATCGCAATGGGGCAACCATTTTATCCTGATTCAGATTTTATAATTTAATTCTGCCTTGATTCTTAGCTTAACACGTTGTTTAAAATTCGGGTTGTCACATTCTCCCCTCCTTTATGGATTTCGTCCCCGAAATCTCCAAGTTAGGAAGAACGTATCCTACCATCCATCATCCATCTACTGAAAATATCATCCACAGGCAAACATTGTCCTTAAACGATATCTAATGCCATATGAACATATGCAAAACGTGTGTGTATATGCTCCTTAGCTAATGCTAATGATCAGTCCTGAATGATCTTTCTAATGCAAAATATGTTTAGTGCCATGAGTCCAACCTGTATGCAAATAGTCCTAGTCATATAAGTAATATATGTGTGAACAAACATTCATTCATATGCAACATTCGCATGATAACACATTCAAATTCATCCATAAATGAGTATAAATACTCGTGCATATGCAACATGAATCGTGACCGTGTCAATCTAGTATCTAATGTGTATTCGCGCATCCACGAGCAACCACTTGCAACCATTTGCAACCATATCAATCATAACATGTTTCAAATACATGTTTACATCCATGGAGTTCTACCTAAGGTTCCCAAGATAGGGTCGAGAAGATAAACAAGACAAACTCCTTACGGGGTTTGCAACAGAAACAGGACTGAGCGGATATCCACCAAGCAGTAGCATGCAAGCAAGCTCTACAGGAGAACCAAGGATCAAAGATATACTCTTAAAAAGAGACTTGATGCGCGCGTCTAAGCCGCATTCCCATGAGCTTAATTCCATTGTGCCTTGACCGCCTTTGATTTCATGATTTCGTAGCTCCTCGATTCCTATTTCCAAGGTATGAGTTGGAACTCATTTCATCGTCGCCTCTCGTTCCGCTTTCACTTATTCTTTCCCTTGTATACTTGGCTCAACCATATCTGCGTACTCATGCAAGCTCTCCAAAATTCACTAGTGAATTCTGGATCTCGTTTACCGATGCCAATCCATGTTAACACGTGCACTTACTAGGGTGGTTCCCATAACCCATGCTCAAGTGGAATAAACCATCCGTCTTATTGGCGGACGTTACTCGATTGGATCAGAGATTTCCGATAAATGCATCAAGAGATTCTAGGTAACTAACCATGACAGAACCCAAAAGGTTACACGAGACTCCCAAGGTATTACCAAAGCAAGCCAAGAGTCTGACTACCCTCCTTTCCAAAACCGAGAATGGTATCCCTTACTGGATAACCACTTTACCCCTAGAATCCATCCATGGCTCAACAATAGAAGTATTGCTTCTAATCTCAACACTTGGCATAGACGTTCTCAAATCCAACAAGCCACGAATAAATGGACCGACTCTCCAACCGGATTTTGGGACAAAACTGGGATCCTTTACCATGCTAGTAATAAGGTGTAGAGACTCAACTATCCAAGCAGACTTAAATGATACGATGATCAAGACAAAGTATGGACGGGATGATAGAAAAGAATGACTAAACCTTAACCAGAAAAGGTACCATTTCTTTTAGGTACCCTAGAAATGGGAGCGTACAATTTCCCTCTCCGATGATCTTGTCCTTGTCCTCCTTGATGGACTAAGCCATAGCAACAGTCGCTTATCCTTAAGCTCGCGTCCTTTATCCTTACTCTTATTATCCTTCCTTGTACCACGGCAACGGGTCTCTTGAGAACCACCTCCATTGTACGGAAAACACCTACGTGGCTAGACAAAGATTAGTCACAGTTAGAACTACTGTGACTACGGATGGAGGAAAGAAAGGAAAAGAGATTCAATCAAGGAATCAAAGGATAGTGCTAATGGCCTTTGGGGAATAGCCTTTTAAAACAAAACTTTTCTTGAAAAATGCTTCTTTGTAAATGGCTTTTCAAATAGTTTTCATAAGGTTTTAAAAACTTTTGCCCAGTCTGGTAACCTTCTGCTCTGATACCAAATGTAACACCCCACCTCCGCTAGGGTCACTCACAAAGGGAATGCACTAGGTTTGGTGAAGCATTATCGAGGTAAACATGCACAGAAATATTACAAGACAGAACATATATATATATAAAACAGCGGAAGTAAAACAAATTTCATTACCTTATAAAATAAGGTCTAAAGCCTTTTACATCAGAATACATCAAAACCTGTCTTGTAATAATAAAGAAGCATAAAACCGTTTCATAAATTATTACCCAAGTAAAACAGTAAAGTAGCCATAGCCATGAAAAGTCCAAGCCATGTGTGATGACCTTCAAGCAGAAGAAATCCGATCTAGATAACATTGTTTCCTCCCTGAAACCTGGGGGGGGGGAACGGAAGACAAAGAGGCGAAACAAAACGGGGTCAGTCTTAAAGACTGGTAAGTCCTATCTACTTCCAGTATAAATACAGGTAAAGGTAACATGACATGCATAAACTGAAAGTAAACATAAGGATGACTACAAGATAGATAAACTAAACCAGGGTAACAGGCTGAACTACTGTAGCAAGGCAAACTAAGATATCGTGATAAACTACGGTGTCATGATAAATCAAGGTATCACATCGTCAGGTTTCTATCAAGTATAATATCCCAAGGTATCTATCCTGTATAACATCCCCTGGTATCTATCATGTATATTTCTCATGGTTCTAACATGTATATTTACTCTGCACCTCTCGTACTAGAATCCCAACCCGCGTCATGTGTTAACTATGAATGTCCCTTGCCCAATGTCATGTAATGGTCCATGTCAACCTAATATATAGCATATGTAGTCGTATGTTTCTTTCCATGTATAAGTTCAGTCCTTTGCCGTAGGCCATACGGGCTTTCCCATGTAAACGTTTTATCCCTGAGGTTATTTTGGACTGCTACCCTTGATGTAGTTATGTTTCCTTACCATGAACTATCGCGTGTTCACTTAGGATTTATGCCGCCTAGGACCACTAGGGATTATTCTACCTAATGAACGTTTCCGTGTCTCGGTTTGGGATCAGCCACCTAGGGCCACTAGGGATTATGCCACCCGTCAACCGCGCCCTTTATCCCGTGTATGTATCGTGAATCGTTTTCCATGTCTAGACGCACATGTTCCTCAATGTGCCATCCGAGTTCCGTGCCAGGGAAAATCAAGAAATACGGAACTCGGTCGTGAGATTTAAGTCGTCTGCTGATGCAGATATCATGGTCTGTTTTTGTACCCGTGGCTATGGTCCCACGTGACCCCTCCCTCAACCACTGAAAGGCAATCCAAGAAAAATCATGTATGAGAACTACACTAAGGCCCATCGATGCCCATTTCCAGATAGCCAACCTCACCCATAACTCGATAGCTAGTATATGGTCTCTTGGGAGTTCCCTGCCTTTCCGTACATACACGATTGACTAAAGATGGTAGGTAGTCGGCGACATGCTATCCCGGGGCAAAATCAAGTATCGTCGACACCACGCTAATCCATCCCAGTCTTTAGGTCGCTCGCATAGCAACCAAGGCAAACTCTTGGCTCTTCTACCGCAGACCTTAACCCCTGTGAGGCCGGGTTTCATGGACCACTTGCCACCTCACAGAGGGATACCAAGAGTACCCTCACGTTCCCCGAAGCTTCCGCTTCGTCACCCAGTTCGCTGGAGCTTTTATCCTAGTCAGATAACTTGCTCCCTTTCGTATACTAAGCGAAGACCTACCGTACCAGGTTACTCATCTCTTTATGAACTAGTCTCATGTCCTTAGCTAAGAATTATTAATTAGTTACCCTTAACTAAGGTTTACCACTTAGCCCCTCTTTCTGCTATCCTTGTTAACTACGATTTCCAACCTAGTCCCCTGAGCTAGGGTTTTGTCCAATGGGTTAAGTGTTGTTATCCAAGTTCATGACTTAACCCGCCTACGAATCATGTCAAGATTGGCTATGTACTCAAGTTCAAGTCTTAGCCCTACAGGTTGGTCAAGTGTATCAAGAAGCTCATGACTTAACCCTATCAAGTCAAATTGGTTAAGTATTTATTTGTCTTAACCCTATCAGGTTATCATGTTAGATTGGTTAAGCATAGATTATCTTAATCCCATCAGATTATCGAGTTGGATTGGTTAAGTATAGGTTAACTTAACCCCCATCCACTAATCGTATACAATGGTTAAGCCTAAATTAAAAGGTCTTATGACTTAACCCTACCAGGTCCACCTATTAGATTGGTTAAGTAAAGGTTACTTAAACTCATCCAATCATCATGTATAATTGGATAAGTATAAGTTACTTAACCCATTAGATTATCATGTTTAATTGGTTAAGTATTGGTTATTTACCTCATTGAATTACCGAGTTCAGATTGGTTAAGTGTTTAACTTAACCCCATCGAATTACCGTGTTTAGATTAGTTAAGTATAGGTTACTTAACCACATCTAATTACCGTGTTTAGATTAGTTAAGTGTAGGTTACTTAACCCCATCCAATTACCGTGTTTAGATTAGTTAAGTGAAGGTTACTTAACCCCATCTAATTACCAAGTCGGATTAGTTAAGCTTAAATTACTTAACCCCATTCCCTAATTGTCTTGCATGGTTAAGTGTCATTAAGGAACCAAGTCCGGTTTAACTTAACCTACCCATTCGTGTCATATCGGTTAAGTGTCATTAGTCAAATTTACTTAACCTTATCATGTGGCATTAATTTAATTAATGCACTCTCAACCTCTCACATTAGACCTTGTTGTGGTTACTGGTTAAGCCGGGCGGGTCCGGGTAGTTTTACACCACAACTAAGTCTAACCTCGGGTCTTAAGCGCGACATGACCAACTTCTCACATTGGGTCCTATTGTTTGTGGCCACTAGTTAAGCCGGGCGGGTCCGAGGAGATTTATGCTACAAACTCAACACAACCTCGAGTTGGCCACTTTCATGTTTGGTCTAGTGTCATATTACACTTACAACCCTCCCACGTCTAGTTCAAGTTCCATGTTTACCCAACATGTCATGCCCCCATTTTGGTTCAACTTACATGTCGTGTTCACATGTAACCTCAAGTCAAGTTTTCATGTCATATTCACGTCAAGATTTCACGTCATGTTCATGTTTATCTAACTACCCCAAAATCGTGTTTTCACTTGAGTGAAAGCGAGTCAACATAGTACGTATACTATGGCTACGTATAGACCCCAAAACATGCACGATGCCACAAAAGGGATTGGCTCCAAACATGCATGGTATCATAAGGGGGTTTGGCCTTAAAACATGCATGATAGTGTCATATAGGGATTGGACATAAGCATGCATAATGTCATGAAGGATTTGGCCACAAACTTGCATATTATCATAGGAAATTTGCTCACAAACTTGCATGTTGTCATAACGAGATTTGACCTTACATAAACATGATATCATAAGGGGGTTGGTTTTATTTACATGCATAAGCCCCCAAGTCCAATTTATGAAACTATTTCACAAGTCAAAGTGGCTCTAAGTGTTCATGCTATCATACTACAAGTAAAGGTCCAATCTTGCATGGCAAATTAAGTCCAATGCAATATGAATAGCATGGTTTAGTCGCTAAAACATAACCCAAAGTCATATGTTCATGATAAAGGAGCAAACTAGGCTCGCATAGGTTATAACATTCATGTTTAACCACATTTTATTCCATGCCATGATCAAAACTACCGTTTAGATCTAGAAGTAGCTAGAACTTACCTAGCGAGGCTTAGGGAAGGAGTATGCATCGTTGTGACGAAGAAAGGTGGCTCCTTTGACGAAGAACCGCCATGAAATCGCCATAGCAACGTTGATTTGGCCTCGATTTGGTGTAGCAAGCTTGCACCTTTCCATTCGGATCCGATTTGCATGCATAGTCTCTTGGAGTTGGAGATGGAGGCCATGATCACTTGGCATTTGGGCAGCACTTCGTTGCAAGAGTGATTTATGAGGGGTTTAGGGTAGGCTTAGGGTCTTTTTATAGAGATTAGGGTAGTTTTAGGCCGTTAGATTAACCCTAGGATAGATCCAAGCCCTCAAAAATCGTCACAAGCCTCCAAAACCGAGCCAAACAGCAAAGCAGGTGCACCAGGCTGCCTGGGTCCGACCAGGCAGGTCGACCCCCAGGTCGACCCTGGGGTCGACTCCCCAATCGACCTGTTGGGCAGGGGGTCGACTCCCCAGTCGACCTCCCCTGGTCTGGCGGGAAATTTTGCCGCCTCTTCTGAATTCTGAAATTTGAATCTGTTTTTGTTTTCGAATTTTTCGTGAAAATTCGCGAGGTCATATCTTGGTCATACGGACTCCGATTTACGAAATTTCAGACTCTATTTCGCGTATTTTTCCGAGACGAACGCAATGGCGCAACCTGTTTATCCTGATTCAGATTTTATAATTTAATTCTGGCTTGATTGTTGTCTTAACACGTTGTTTAAAATTCGGGTTGTTACAGGAAGTAAGGTCTATTTAGAGAACTAGGGATAGGATTAAAAAGCAGGGTTGTTTTGAAGTACTAAGAGAAGTAAGGGTAGTTTAAGCATAGTAGGAGTAGATCGACAAATATGAAAGATGATAAATCATTGGATTGTGTGCTGCAAAAACAAACCGTTCAAAGTAATTAAAAATTAGGGGTAATTGTTGGAAGTAAGGGCTATTTATAAAATTAGAAGTAGGATTAAAAAGAAAGACTGTTTTAAAATAATAAGAGAAGTAGGGGTAGTTTAAGCATAGTAGGGGTTGATCGACAAATGTTAAAGACGATGAATCATTTGGATTGGGTGCTGCAAAAACCAGCCCTTCACAGAAGTTAAAAAAGGTGTAATTGTTGGATTTAAGGGATATATAGAGGATTAGGAGTAGGATGAAAAAAAGGGCTGTTTTGAAATATTAAGAGAAGTATGGGTAGTTTAAGCATGGTAGGGGTAGATCGACAAATATGAAAGATAGTGAATCATTTGGATTGGGTGTTGCAAAATCCAATCGTTCACAATAGTTAAAAACTAGGGGTAATTTTTGGAAGGAAGGGCTATTTAGAGAATTAGGGGTTGGATTAAAAAGAAGAGCTATTTTGAAGTATTAAGAGAAGTAGGGGTTGTTTAGGCATAGTAGGGGTAGATCGACAAATATGAAAGATGCTTAATCGTTTGGATTGTGCGCTGCAAAAATCAACCCTACACACTAGTTAAAAAATAGTGGCAAGTGTTGTTTTGAAGTATAAAGAGAAGTAGGTGTAGTTTGGGCATAGTAGGGGTAGATTGACAAATATGAAAGATGATGAATCGTTTCGATTTGGTACTACAAAAACCAACCCTTCACAGTAGTTAAAAAATAGGGGCGATTGTTGGAAGTAAGGGCTATTTAGAGAATTAGGGGTATGATTAATAGAAGCGCTGTTTTGAAGCACTTAGAGAAGGAGGGGTAGTTTAAGCATAATAGGGGTATATCGACAATTATGAAAGATGATGAATCTTTTGGATTGGGTGGTGCAAAAACCAACCCTTCGCAGTAGTTAAAAAATAGGGGTATTGTTGAAAGTAAGGGCTATTTAGAGAATGTAACACCCCACGTCCATTAATGTCACTCACAAAGGGAATGCATTAACTTCTATGGAGGTTTTAGGTGAATATAGAACAGTAAAATTTCAACAAGACAGATATAAAATAGTACTTGGAAATTTAAAAACTTTATTTCAATTGCAGCAGATGTCAAAACATGTTTGATTACATCATAACACCATAATCAAAGTCAAGTACAATATCTATCTTGATAAAAAAAGTACATAATCCCAGTACATAAATAGCCATTAAAAAGAAAGATAACAAGCTGGACTTTACTTCCGCAGTCCAAGCTTTCCAAGAGATAAGCAATCCAATCAGACTCCACTGGAACTTGGCCTAACCTGAGGACCTAAAGGGAGAAAAGGATGAAAAAGAGGGGGGGGGGGTCAGACATAAAGTCTGGCGAGTATGATAATTCTACAATACTATTATCAAAATAACTGGACTAAGGCATAAGTTGGAAAACAAGGAAATGTCTATGAAAGAGAAGATTAAGGACATAGACAATCGCTAAAGGAAACGTTATAGGCGCTCCTAAATACTAAAGGATAAATACTATACCGCACCACACCAGTCACCCTAAAGATTGATTCCACTTAGCTTCACTTAGAAACTTTCTTAATGGCTTTACGTACTCCTAGCTGACTACATAGGTGCCGCCTGCCCCTATCTCCACTAGGTGTACCCCACTTTCCATTTTTCGATCGGCTCCTTACTCGTAGATACCCGTGCTGGCCCCACAGTGGCGTGTATCATTCCCTTAAAGTGGCAACCCGATATAACGGAGATGCACGGCTTATACCTACACGATGCAACAACGTCATACCTACCAGCCCGGGTCCACACACGCATATGAAACCCGTTGGACTTGCGTTGCCACCACTCCCTGTTTTGGCCTCTTATAGTCAAACCCAGTATGCGTGTCCCGTCCTTGACTTGGGTCGAGCCCACAAAGATACGTTTTGGGATACTGGTTGAAATGGGCCCCCATTATTTCCCACAAGCATTCCACCTAAGCTTGTCCTATTAGTCCATCCACTTAACCCACTTAGTCATGTTCATTTACATGTATATTTGGTTAAGTCTAATCGTATTTCAAATGCCTTTAAAGGCGACCACTAGATTCCTCATGCCACCCAAGGCACCTACTTAACCCCCATGTCCCACCTTACATGATTATCTGGCTAAGTAGTTCTTAATTCATTAAGGCCATAACCTCATAAAGACCTCTCACATTAGAATGGCATTTATGGCAGCTGGATTTACCGGGCGGGTCCGGGCAGTCTTACACCACAAAAGAGTCTAACCTCGTGTCTTTACAACTGTTATGCTTTAGTTTGGGCCTAGGACCTCTCACATTGGGCCGACATTTGTGACTACTGGATTTGCCGGGCGGGTCCGGGCAGGTTTACGTCACAAACGGGTCCAACCTCGTGTCCTAAGCATTGATTATTATTAATAATCCACTTTCCCCAATTTTAATAATTCCCTACTTGAATTATTAATTAATTCCAAATTTAACAATGTCCATAATTGACTCAATTATGGACATCCATTCAAGGCATGCAAAATCATATCAATTGCACCCCAATTTATTAATTTTCTAATATTACCCGTACCCCACATTTGAACGTTTATTCGCAAAATGTACGCTTGACCCTATTAGTCTAACTCATAGCATAAAAGAAAATATTCACGACAACAACATATATATGTGACTAAATAAATCATAACAAGGGGTAAAACTTGCATACATTACAACTTGCATAAGGTTATACATGTCATGGATCTAAGGGTGTCAACTTATTCATAATTCACATAATATGATTTTGATCAAATTTCATAAACTTATATAGGACATGTGTGAATCAACGTCATTAACAATATGGTTTTATATGGGTACACCTAACTCAATAGGCAAATTCCCAAAAATCAAAATTCATTTAATCATAGATTCATGTATATGGGTACACCTAACTTAATAGGCAAATTCTCATATTCAAGATCCAATTAATTTGTAGATTCATGTATATGGGTACACCTAACTTAATAGGCAAATTCCCATGATCAAGATCTATTATAAAAAAAAACATAAACTTTAAATATGATCCGATTCGCATAAATACTAACATCATGATTTTACAACTTGTATGATTCAACACAACTTAACATGACATCATTATCATATAACTTAAGTATTTCAACATATGTGATAATATGAGATCTACAACATATATAAGATTTACAACATAGCATATCATAATTTGCAACATAGCATGATATGATTTACAACATAGCATAGCATGATTAATCACATATGACATAGCATAGGATTATTTACAACATAATCACTACAACATAACAACATGTATATGATAACATAATAGCATAACAAGAGATCCACAACATAAATACATAACAATTCATATCATTTTCTTGTGATCCATTCATAACTTAATCAAATTATTTTATAATAATATTGTGAGATTCATCATACTCACAATTTTAAAGAAGAGAAATAGAAAGAGAGAGAGCTTTTGATTTGATTTGAGTAGATTTAGTTTGTAGATTAGGCCTTCTTCTTCTTCTTCTTCTTTAGTTTGTGACGGCTATGCTGAACTCCATGGCAACGGCATGTCGGTAGCTCTCCAATTTTTCAAATGATTTAGGGTTAGAGTCTACCATCTTATTTATAGATGTTAGGTTTCATTTAGGCCATTAGATTTAACCTAGAAATAACCGCAGTCATTCAGACCAGATGGGGTTTATCTTATTGACTCAGCAATGAGTCAGAAGTGACTCAGCAAACACTCAGCAAATTAATAAACTTCTATTCATGTTTACATTAACTGCACATATATATACATATATACATACACACGCACCTATTCATGAATTCAAATTAATCCATAATTAACTTATGACCATTTCTACATATTAATTTTCCAATTAATGTCTTAATTCCATTTTTCGCCTTTTAAGGCAATTCACATATCTCAAATTTGTTATATGCCTTTTTAAGGCTATTTCGTGCAAATTCTCAATATTAATTCTTTTAATTTGTGAATATTAGTATTAACAGAAATACGGGATGTTACATTCTGCCCTCCTTAAGGGATTTCGACCCCGAAATCTTCAAGTTTATATCCTATCATCAACCATCTACTCAATCAACAAACACTGGCATCCATTGTCCTTATAGACTTCTAATGCTTTCATGTTTAAATGCACAGTGTGTGTCTATGTCCGTATCTAATGCAGAATCAGGCGGTCCACTGATTCAGTTGACCTCCTTGATGCAATTCATGATAGTGCCATGCATCCATTATGTATGCAAAAGATCCTAATTGCTTACAAACTACTTCTATATGCGTGCAGATCCATTCAACCGAATGCAGCATCTATATGATGGTACAACCATTATACATCCATTATACTAAATACATTCATTTATGCAATATGCAATATGTAGTGACTGAGCCGATCTAGTGCCTAAAGTGTGTGTATATATGCATCCACGAGCAACCACTAGCAACCACTTGCATCCATTTTGCATCCATCATACATAACATATCTCAAACACATGTTTCAACCATAGGATTATCCTAACTAAAGGTCAAAGATACTAATGAGAGGACATACTAAAGAAAAGATAAGATAAGCTAAGCGATAAAGGAGAAATTAAATGACATACCCTCAAAAAGAAAAGGGTATAGCGAACGCATCTTCCCTTCTGTCTCCCAAGTAGCGTTGCTCTCACCATCTCCCCATTGCACTTTAACTAGTCTGACCTCTCGACTTCTCAACTTTTTGATCTCCGACCCAAGAATGCATGTAGGAGCTCGTCCAATTGTTGCATCACGCTCTATTTCCACCTCTTTAAGCAAGCTCGGTTCTACCACCTCCGCGGTCTTGTGCAAACACTTCCTCAAATGTGATACATGGAATACGTCGTGTACTCCACTAAGTTTCTCAGGCAACTCCACCCTATACGCCATCTTCCCAATCCTGTCTTTTATAGGAAACATCCCTAAAAACCTTGGCGCTAATTTCCCAATGGACCCAAAGCGAACAACATTCTGTAACGGAGACACTTTGATAAAAACCATGTCCCCAATGTCAAACTCAAGATCTGTCCGCCTCTTATCAGCATACGATTTTTGCCTATCTTGTGCTGATTTCATCCTCCTTCGAATCAAATCAATCTTCTCCGAGGTTTCCCTAACCATATCGGACCCAAGTAGGATTTTATCGGTAGATTCCCACCAACATGTAGGCGAACGGCAAGGCCTTCCATAAAGAGCTTCGAAAGGTGCCATGCCAATACTAGACTGAAAGCTATTATTATATGCGAATTCTACCAATGGAAGGTGCTCTTCCCATGTACCCCCAAAGTCTAGGATACAAAGCCTTAAAAGATCCTCTAGAATACGATTCACCATCTCGGTCTGGCCGTCCGTCTGAGGATGATATGCGCTCCTCAAACATAGCTGATTCCCTACCGCCTCTTGTAAACTCTTCCAAAATTCGCTAGTGAAGATGGGATCACAGTCGCTTACTATACTAGAAGGAATACCGTGCAAACGAACTATCTCTTTAATGTATACAGAAGCCAACCACGGAGCAGTCTTCTTACTTTCCACGGGAATAAAATGGGCGCTCTTAGTAAGTCTATCTACTATAACCCAAATCCCCGTATTACCCTTCCTTGATCTTGGTAATCCATCCACAAAATCCATTGAGACGCTTTCCCATTTCCATAGTGGAACTTCCAACGGGTGAAGCAACCCACCAGGTTTCTTTTGTTCCGCTTTTACTCGTTGGCACACCAAGAATCTAGCGACGTACTCGGCCACATCCTTTTTCATACCGGCCCAAAAGAAAACCCGCTTCATATCTTTGTACATCTTGTCTCCGCCGGGATGAATGGTCATCTTTGAGCGATGAGCATCATCAAGAATGGCCTTCCTTAAGTCTTCGTCTTGTGGTACACAAAGTCTATTATCCCTTCGTAACCAACCCTTATCGTCTAGGGTATACCTACGAAGATGGCTAGACGACTCCCCTCCTTTGAGCTTTTCTACTATCTCAACCACTGGGGGTCGTCTTGCTGTGCCTCACCAACTCGTTCTAGAAGTGTAGGTCTAACCTCCAAGGATGCTAACAAACCAGGTACTAGGTCAACGGAGGGTCTAAAGTCAAACATGGAGATGAATTCTAAGCTTCGTCGTTCAACAAACAACAGACTCAAGGACAACCTTTTCCTACTTAAGGCGTCTGCAACCACGTTACCCTTGCCCGGGGTATATGCTATTTCAAAATCGTAGGAGGCTAGGAATTCCATCCACCGTTGCTGCCTTAAATTCAAATCCTTCTGAGAGAATAAGTATTTTAATGATTTGTGGTCAGTGAACAGTTTGAATTTCTCACCAAGAAGATAGTGATGCTAAGACTTAAGCGCGAAAACAATTGCGGCTAACTCAAGGTCATGCGTAGGGTAATACTTTTCATGAACCCTCAACTGCCTTCCACCATAGGCTATTACTCTTCCCTCTTGCATGAGGACCGCGCCAAGTCCCGTCCCACAAGCATCGGTATAGATGGTAAACGGTTTATTCCCGTCTGGCAGCACTAAGACTGGGGCTGAAGTTAAGGCTCTCCTTAAATGTTGGAATGCATCATCACAATCTTCGTCCCACGTAAAAACCAGGTTCTTCTTCGTTAACCGTGTTAATGGAGCCGATATTTTTGCGAAGTCTTTGATAAACTTCCTATAATAGCCATCAAACCCTAAGAAACTTCTTACTTCGGTTACATTTTTAGGGACCTTCCAGTCTTGGATGGCCACCACCTTTGCGGGATCCACTGCTATCCCTTCCTTGGAAACCACGTGCCCTAAGAACCATACTTCTTTACTCCAGAAGTGACACTAAGAAAATTTTTCCTTAAGGTTATGCGCTCGATGGGTTTCCAACACTTCCCTAAGATGTAGGGCATGCTCTTCTTCATTCTTAGAAAAGACTAAGATGTCATCCACAAAGACTATCACGAATTTGTTAAGGTACTCCCTAAACACCCTACTCATCAAATCAACAAAATATGCGGGGGCGTTTGTCAAACCAAAGGGCATCACTAGCCATTCATAGAATCCGTCTGGAGTCCTAAAAGCTGTCTTATCTATACTATCCTCAGCCACTCTCAGTTGATGAAAGCCAGTGACTAAGTCCAACTACGAAAACACTGAGGCGCCAACTAACTGATCAAAGAGATCGTCAATCCTCGGCAGTGGGTGTCAGTTCTTTTTAGTAAGCTTGTTTAGTTCTCTATAGTCCACACAAAGTCTAAGGGACCCGTCCTCCTTTGTAGCAAATACTACTGGAGCACCCCGCTCTGATATACTACGTCTTATGAACCCCTTCTCAAGCAACTCCTTCACTTGCTTATTGAGTTCCCTCCTTTCATGAGGAGCCATGTGGCGCACTGGAAAAGATACGGGTTTAGAATTATCCACAAGATAAATTCGAAAGTCAATCTCCTGCTTTGGAGGTAAGCCCTTCACCTCCTCAAACACATCCGGATATTCCCGGACCACCTCTACCGTTCGCAGATTCTCTACAGACGCGTCAAGCGATTCAAGATAACTTAGCATAACGGAATTTATGGGACTACAAAAGATGTCGAGAGCATTACCAAGGCGAGTCACAAGCCAAAATACTCTCCTTTCACCATCAAGAATGGCCCCATTTCTAGATAACCAATCCATTCCTAAAATTAGAACATAGCCCGTGAAGCCCAATACATAAGCATCACATCTAAATTCAACGCTAAGTATAGAGATTTTCAAATCCAAACATATCATGGTCAAATGACCCGAACACCCAATTGGATTTGAAACAACCAAGGGATCCTCTACTAAACTGGTGTTCAAGTGCAGTAATTTAACTAATGATGCAGAGATAAACGAATGAGATGCGCCAGAATCGAATAAGGTACGGACATGATGATCAAACAGAAAAACTAAGCTTTCAACAGAAATTGTTCTACCTCTTTCTTGCAGCGGTGGGGCCACAATAGCCTGAACTTGCCCCCTTGCCTGCCCTGGTGCCATAAGAGCCTGCACCTGTCCTCCCGAGGTAGACCCTGCCCTCTGCCCTTGTTTGGGCAGTCCTTCACCAAATGTACCGCATCTCCACAATGAAAACAACCAGTCTTCTTTTTCTTTCTACAATCTTTGCTGAGATGGCCAGGCGTCCCACAATTGAAGCATCTCTTCTTCCCTTTGCCATTATTGTTTTTACCACCCTTCTTATTTTGCTGTTGGGGTTTCTTCTGATCCCCTTTCTTTTCAACTGCCTTATCCTCATGCATAAGTGCCATTTCTACTAGCCTTTCAAGGGTGGCTCCCATAGGGATGTGGGTCATAACCAACCCTTGCAACGGTTCATTCAAGCCTCTAACGAACCTCAAAGCTTTCTTCTCTGGCGTGTTCACCAACTCCAAGCCAAACCTTGCTAACTGATTAAATTTATTGACATACTCCTTCACTGATAAGCTCCCTTGCTTTAATGTCAGGAATTTTTCCATATTTAAATTCTCCTCTACCCTTGAAAGAAACTTTGCCTCAAACCTTCGTCTGAAATCCGCCCATGAATCAACTGGACGTTCCCCGTTAGTGACCACCCACCAAAACGAGGCCTCTCCCTTCATTAACCAAGCGGCTAAACGGACTTTACTCCCATCTTCCACTTTAAAGATATCCAACAATTCCTCAATCTCCTTAAGCCAGTCTCTGGCCTCCACAAACGTCTCAGTCCCTTGAAAAGTTTTTCCTCCCATAGCCTTAAATTCCTTGCACGTCTTTGCAAAAGTGTCAACACGAGGATGAGGAGGAGGAATGGGTGCAACTGGGGGTGGAGGAACATCTGCTGGGCTGCAGTGGTGGCCCTAGCCTCCAAATATCTCCTAAACCACCCTGGAATCGTCACACCTTCTGGGAGACTAAGATCTTCAGCCATGCTGAAACGAAAAAGGAAAGATTCAAAATGGAGAATTCGAAAGATAAAGATAAGGATATGGCTATTTGGGATTATGTTTTTCATAAAAACTTTCTCTAAATAACATGTTTTTGAAAGCACTTCTTCCAAAAATACCTTAGAAAAATATTTTTCTAAAAATTTTATCTGTTCTGGTAACCTTATGCTCTGATACCACGTGTAGCACCCCACGTCCATTAATGTGACTCACAAAGGGAATGCATTAACTTCTTTGGAGGTTTTAGGTGAATATAGAACAGTAAAATTTCAACAAGAAAGATCTAAAATAGTACTTGGATATTTAAAAACTTTATTTCAGTTGCAGCAGAAGTCAAAACATGTTTGATTACATCATAACACCATAATCAAAGTCAAGTACAATATCTATCTTGATAAAACAAGTACATAATCCCAATACATAAATAGCCATTAAAAAGAAAGATAACAAGCTGGACTTTACTTCCGCAGTCCAAGCTTTCCAAGAGATAAGCAATCCAATCAGACTCCACTGGAACTTGGCCTAACCTGAGGACCTAAAGGGAGAAAAGGATGAAAAAGGGGGGGGGTCAGACATAAAGTCTGATGAGTATGATAATTCTACAATACTATTATCAAAATAACTGGACTAAGGCATAAGTTGGAAAACAAGGAAATGTCTATGAAAGAGAAGATTAAGGACATAGACAATCGCTAAAGGAAACGTTATAGGCGCCCCTAAATACTAAAGGATAAACACTATACTGCACCACACAAGTCACCCTAAAGATTGATTCCACTTTGCTTCACTTAGAAAATTTCTTAATGGCTTTACGTACTCCTAGCTGACTACATAGGTGCCGCCTGCCCCTATCTCCACTAGGTGTACCCCACTTTCCATTTTTCGATCGGCTCCCTACTCGTAGATACCCGTGATGGCCCCACAGTGGGGTGTATCATTCCCCTAAATTGGCAACCCAATATAACGGAGATGCACGGCTTATACCTACACGATGCAACAACGTCTTACCTACCAGCCCGGGTCCACACACGCATATGAAACCCGTTGGACTTGCGTTGCCACCGCTCCCTGGTTTGGCCTCTTATAGTCAAACGCAGTATGCGTGTCCCGTTCTCGACTTGGGTCGAGCCCACAAAGATACGTTTTGGGATACTGGTTGAAATGGGCCCCCATTATTTCCCACAAGCATTCCACCTAAGCTTGTCCCATTAGTCCATCCACTTAACCCACTTGGTCATGTTCATTTACATGTGTATTTCGTTAAGTCTAATCGTATTTCAAATGCCTTTAAAGGCAACCACTAGATTCCTCATGCCACCCAAGGCACCTACTTAACCCCCATGTCCCACCTTACATGATTATCTGGCTAAGTATTTCATAATTCATTAAGGCCATAACCTCATAAAGACCTCTCACATTAGACTGGCATTTATGGCAGCTGGATTTGCCGGGCGGGTCCGGGCAGTCTTACACCACAAAAGAGTCTAACCTCGTATCTTTACAACTGTTATGCTTTAGTTTGGGCCTAGGACCTCTCACATTGGGCCGACATTTGTGACTACTGGATTTGCCGGGCGGGTCCGGGCAGGTTTACGTCACAAACGGGTCCAACCTCGTGTCCTAAGCATTGATTATTATTAATAATCCACTTTCCCCAATTTTAATAATTCCCTACTTGAATTATTAATTAATTCCAAATTTAACAATGTCCATAATTGACTCAATTATGGACATCCATTTAAGGCATGCAAAATCATATCAATTGCAACCCAATTTATTAATTTCCTAATATTACCCCTACCCCACATTTGAACGTTTATTCGCAAAATGTATGCTAGACCCTATTAGTCTAACTCATAGCATAAAAGAAAATATTCATGACAACAACATATATATGTGACTAAATAAATCATAACAAGGGGTAAAACTTGCATACATTACAACATGCATAAGGTTATACATGTCATGGATCTAAGGGTGTCAACTTATTCATAATTCACATAATATGATTTTGATTAAATTTCATAAACTTATATAGGACATGTGTGAATCAACATCATTAACAATATGGTTTATATGGGTACACCTAACTCAATAGGCAAATTCCCAAAAATCAAAATTCATTTAATCATAGATTCATGTATATGGGTACACCTAACTTAATAGGCAAATTCCCATAATCAAGATCTATTATAAAAAAAACATAAACTTTAAACATGATCCAATTCGCATAAATACTAACATCATGATTTTACAACTTGTATGATTCAACACAACTTAACATGACATCACAATCATATAACATAAGTATTTCAACATATGTGATAATATTAGATCTACAACATATATAAGATTTACAACATAGCATATCATAATTTGCAACATAGCATGATATGATTTACAACATAGCATAGCATGATTAATCACATATGACATAGCATAGGATTATTTACAACATAATCACTACAACATAACAACATGTATATGATAACATAATAGCATAACAAGAGATCCACAACATAAATACATAACAATTCATATCACTTTCTTGTGATCCATTCATAACTTAATCAAATTATTTTATAATAATATTGTGAGATTCATCATACTCATAATTTTAAAGAAGAGAAATAGAAAGAGAGAGAGATTTTGATTTGATTTGAGTAGATTTAGTTTGTAGATTAGGCCTTCTTCTTCTTCTTTAGTTTGTGACGGCTATGCTGAACTCCATGGCAACGGCATGTCGGTAGCTCTCCAATTTTTCAAGTGATTTAGGGTTAGAGTCTACCCACTTATTTATAGATGATAGGACTCATTTAGGCCATTAGATTTAACCTAGAAATAACCGCAGCCATTCAGACCAGATGGGGTTTATCTTATTGACTCAGCAATGAGTCAGATGTGACTCAGCAAACACTTAGCAAATTAATAAACTTCTATTCATGTTTACATTAACTGCCCATATATATATATATACACACACACACACGCACCTATTCATGATTTCAAATTAATCCATAATTAACTTATGACCATTTCTACACATTAATTTTCCAATTAATGTCTTAATTCCATTTTTTGCCTTTTAAGGCAATTCACATATCTCAAATTTGTTATATGCCTTTTTAAGGCTATTTCATGCAAATTCTCAATATTAATTCTTTTAATTTGTGAATATTAGTATTAACAGAAATACGTGGTGTTACAGAGAATTAGGGGTATGATTAAAAAGAATAGCTGTTTTGATGTATTAATAGAAGTAGGGGTAGTTTAAGCATAGTAGTGGTAGATCGACAAATATGAAAGATGTTGAATAATTTAGATTGGGCGCTGCAAAAACCAACCCATCATAGTAGTTAAAACATAGGGGTAATTGTTGGAACTAATGGCTATTTAGAGAATTAAGTGTAGTATTAAAAAAAAGGGTTGTTTTGAAGTATTAAGAGAAGAAGGGGTAGTTTAAGCATAGCAGGAGTAGATCGACAAATATGAAAGATTAAGAATCGTTTGGTTTGGGTGATGCAAAAACCAACCCTTCACAGTAGTAAAAAGATAGGCATAATTGTTGGAAGTAAAGACCATTTAAAGAATTAGGAGTGGGATTAAAAATAAGGCTTGTTTTAAAGTATAAAGAGAAGTAAGGCTAGTTTAAGCATAGTGTGGGTAGATCGAAAAATATGAAAGATGACGAATCATTTAGATTGGATGCTGCAAAAACCAATCCTTCACAGAAGTTAAAAAATAGGGGTAATTATTGGAATTAAGGGATTTTTAGAGAATTAGCGGTAGGGTTAAAAAGTAGGATTGTTTTGAAGTGTTAACAGAAGTAGTGATAGTTTAAGCATAGCAGGCTTAAATCGAAAAATGTGAAAGATGATGAATCATTTAGATTGGGTGCTGCAAAAACCAACAATTCACAGTAGTTAAAAAATAGGGGTAATTGTTGGAAGTAAGGGCTATTTAGAGAATTAGGGGTTGGATTAAAAAGAAGGACTGTTTTGAAGTATTAAGAGAAGTAGGGGTAGTTAAGAGAAGAAGGGGTTGTTTAAGCATAGTAGGGGTTCGATCAAGAAATGCGAAAGATAATGAATCATTTAGATTGGGTGCTGGAATAACCAACCATTTACAATAGTTAAAAAATAGGGGTAATTTTTGTAAGTAAGGGCTATTTAGAGAATTAGGGATAGCATTAAGAAGAAGGGCTGTTTTGAAGTATTAAGAGAAGTAGGGGTAGTTTAAGCACAGTAGGAGGGGTAGTTTAAGCATAGTAGGAGTAGATCGAAAATATGAAAGATGATAAATCATTTGGATTGTGTGCTGCGAAAACCAACCGTTCACAATAGTTAAAAAATAAAGGTAATTGTTGGAAGTAAAGGCTATCTAGAAAACTAGGGGTAGGATTAAAAAGAAATACTGTTGTGAAGTATTAAGAGAAGTAGGGGTAGTTTAAGCATAGTACGGGTAGATCGACAAATATGAATGGCAATGAATCATTTGGATTGGGTGCTTCAAAACCAACACTTCGCAGAAGCTAAAAAATTGGGGTAATTGTTGGATTTGAGGGCTGTATAGAGAATTAGGGGTAGGATTAAAAATATGGATTGTTTTAAATTATTAAGAGAAGTATGGATAGTTTAAGAATGGTAGGGATAGATCGACATATATGAAAGATGATGAATCATTTGGATTGGGTGCTGCAAAACCCAATCGTTCACAGTAGATAAAAAATAGGGGTAATTGTTGGAATTAAGGGATATTTAGAGAATTAGGGGTAGTATTAAAAAGAAGGGTTGTTTTGAAGTATAAAGAGAAGTAGGTGCAGTTTAAGCATAGTAGGGGTAGATCGACAAATATGAATGATGATGAATCGTTTGCAATGGTGGTGCAAAAACCAATCCTTCACGTTAGTCAAAAAATATGGGTAATTATTAGGAGGAAGGGCTATTTAGAGAATTAGGTGTCGGATTAAAAAGAAGAGCAATTTTTAAGTATTAAGAGAAGTAGGGGTTGTTTATGCATAATAGGGGTAGATCGACAAATATGAAAGATGATGAATCGTTTGTATTGTGTGCGGTAAAAACCAACCCTTCATAGTTATTAAAAAATAAGGGTTATTTTTGGAAGTAAAGGCTATTTAGAGAATTAGGGGTATGATTAAAAACAGGGTTGTTTTGAAGCATAAAGAGAAGTAGGTGTAGTTTAAGCATAATAGGGGTAGATCGACAAATATGAAAAATGATGAATCATTTGGATTGGGTGCTGTAAAAACAAACCCTTCATTGCAGTTAAAGCATAGGGGTTATTGTTGGAAGTAAGGGCTACTTAGAGAATTAGGGGTTGGATTAAAAAGAAGGGTTGTTTTGAAGTATTAAGAGAAGCAGGGGTAGTTTAAGCATAGTAGGGGTTGATCGACAAATATGTAAGATGATGAATTATTTGGATTGGGTGCTGCAAAAAGCAACCCTTTAGAGTAGTTAAAACATAGGGGTAATTGTAGGAAGTAATGGTTATTTAGAGAATTAGGGGAAGGATTCAGAAGAAGGGTTGTTTTGATGTATTAAGACAAAAAGGGGTAGTTTAAGCATAGCAGCGGTGGATCGACAAATATGACAGATTATGAATCGTTAAGATTTGGTGATGCAAAAACCAACCCTTCACAGTAGTAAAAAAATAGGCGTAATTGTTGGAAGTACGGGATATTTAGAGAATTAGGGGTAGGATTTAAAAGAAGGACTGTTTTGAAGTATTAAGAGAAGTAGGGGTAGTTTAAGCATAGTAGGGGTAGATCGACAAATATAAAAGATTATGAAACGTTTGGATCGGGAGCTGCAAAAAACAACCATGCATAGTAGTAAAAAGATTGGCGTAATTGTTGGAAGTAAGGGCTATTTGGAGAACTAGGGGTATGATTGAAAAGAAGGGCTGTTTTGAAGTATTAAGAGAAGTAGGGGTAGTTTAAGTATAGTAAGGTAGATCGACAAATATGAAAGATGACAGATCATTTGGATTGGATGCTGCAAAAACCAACCCTTTACAGAAGTTAAAAAATAGGGGTAATTATTGGAAGTAAGGGCTATTTAGAGAATTAGTGGTAGGATTAAAAAGAAGGTTTGTTTTGAAGTATTAAGAGAAGTAGGGATAGTTTAAGCATAGTAGGGTTAGATCGACAAATATGAAAGATGATGAATCATTTAGATTGGGTGCTGCAAAAACTAACCCTTCACAGTAGTAAAAAATATATGGGTAATTGTTGGAAGTAAGGGCTATTTAGAGAATTAGGGGTTGGATTAAAAAAAAGGACAATTTTGAAGTATTAAGAGAAGTAGGGGTAGTTAAGAGATGAAGGTTTTTTTTAAGAATAGTAGGGGGTAGATCGAAAAATATGAAAGATGATGAATCATTTAGATTGGGTGCTGCAATAACGAACCCTTCACAGTAGTTAAAAAATAGGAGTAATTTTTGTAAGTAAGGGCTATTTAGAGAATTAGGGAGTTTTGAAGTATTAAGAGAAGTAGGGGTAGTTTAAGCATAGTGGGAGTAGATCGACAAATATGAAAGATGAAAAATCCTTTGGATTGTGTGCTGCAAAAACCAACCGTTCACACAAATTAAAAAATATGGGAAATTGTTGGAAGTAAGGGATATTTATAGAATTAGTGGTAGAATTAAAAAGAAAGACTGTTTTGAAGTATTAAGAGAAGTAGGGGTAGTTTAAGCATAGTAGGGGTAGATCGACAAATATGAAAGACGATGAATCATTTGAATTGGGTGCTGCAAAAACTAACCCTTCACGGAAGTTAAAATGTAGGGGTAATTGTTGAAAGTAAGATCTATTTAGAGAATTAGGGGTAGGACTAAAAAGAACGGCTGTTTTGAAGTATTAAGAGAAGTATGGGCAGTTTAAACATAGTAGGAGTATATCGACAAATATTAAAGATGATAAATCATTTGGGTTGAGTGCCGCAAAAACCAATCCTTAACAATAGTTAAAAAATAGGGGTATTTTTTGGAATGAAGGGCTATTTATAGAATTGGGGGTAGGATTAAAAAGAAGGGCTGTTTTGGTATACTAAGAGAAGTAGGGGTAGTTTAGGCATAGTAGGGGTAGATCGACAAATATGAAAGATGTTAATCGTTTGGATTGTGTGTTGCGAAAATCAACCCTTCACAGTAGTTAAAAAGTAGGGGCAATTGTTGGAAGTAAGTGCTATTTAAAGAATTAGGGGTAGGATGAAAAAGGGCTGCTTTGAAGTATAAAGAGAAGTAGGTGTAGTTTAAGCATAGTAGGGGTAGATCGACAAATATGAAAGATGATGAATCATTTGAATTGGGTGCTACAAAAACCAGCCCTTCATAGTAGTTAGAAAAATAGGGGTGATTGTTGGAAGTAAGGGTTACCTAGAGAATTAGGGTTAGGATTAAAAGAAGGGTTGTTTTGAATTACTAAGAGAAGGAGGGGTAGTTTAAGCATAGTAGGGGTAGATCGAAAAATATGAAAGTTGATGAATAATTCGGATTGGGTGCTGCAAAAACCAACCATTCACAGTAGTTAAAAAATAGGTGTAATTGTTGGAAGTAAGGGCAATTTAGAGAATCAGGGGTAGGATTAAAATGAATAGCTGTTTTGAAGTATTAAGAGAAGTAGGGGTAGTTTAAGCATAGTATTGGTAGATCGACAAATATGAAAGATTATGAATCGTTTGGATTGGTTGATGCAAAAACCAGTCCTCCACAGCAGTAAAAAGATAGGCATAATTGTTGGAAGTAATGGCTATTTAGAAAATTAAGGGTAGGATTTAAAAGAAGGACTGTTTTGAAGTATTAAGAGAAGTAGGGGTAGTTTAAGCATAGTACAGGTAGATCGACAAATATGAAAGATTATGAAACGTTTGGATTGGGTGCTGCAAAAACCAACCATACACGGTAGTAAAAAGATAGGCATAATTGTTGGAAGTAAGGGCTATTTAGAGAATCAGGAGTAGGATTACAAAGAAGGGCTGTTTTGAAGTATTAAAAGAAGTAGGGTATGTTTAAGCATAGTAGGGTAGATCGACAAATGTGAAAATGCTGAATCGTTTGGATTGTGTGCTGCAAAAACCAACCCTTCACAGTAGTTAAAAAATAGGGGCAACTGTTGGAAGTAACGGCTATTTAGAGAATTAGGGGTAGGATTAAAAGGAATAGCGGTTTTGAAGTATTAAGAGAAGTAGGGGTAGTTTAAGCATAGTAGTTGTAGATCGACAAATATGAAAGATGATGAATGGTTTGGATTGGGTGCTGCAAAAACCAACCCTTCAGAGTAGTTAAAACATAGGGGTATTTGTTAGAAGTAATGGCTATTTAGAGAATTAGGTAAGGATTAAAAAGAAGGGATGTTTTTGTAGTATTAAGAGAAGAAGGGGGTAGTTTAAGCAAAGAAGGGGTAGATCGACAAATGTGAAAGATTATGGATCGTTCAGATTGGGTGATGCAAAAACCAACCCTTCACAGTAGTAAAAAGAAAGGCGTAATTGTTGGAAGGAAGGGCTATTTAGAGAATTATGGGTAGGATTTAAAAGAAGGACTGTTTTGAAGTATTAAGAGAAGTAGGGGTAGTTTAAGCATAGTAGGGGTAGATCGACAAATATGAATGATTACGAAACGTTTGGATTGGGTGCTGCAAAAACCAACCATACACAGTAGTAAAAAGATTGGCGTAATTGTTGGAAGTAAGGGCTATTTAGAAAATTGGGGGTAGGATTGAAAAGAAGGACTATTTTGAAGTATTAAGAGAAGTAGGGGTAGTTTAAGTATAGTAAGGTATATCGACAAATACGAAAGATGACAAATCATTTAGATTGGATGCTGCAAAAGCCAACCCTTCACAGAAGTTAAAAAATAGGGGTAATTTTTGGAAGTAAGGGCTATTTAGAGAATTAGTGGTAGGATTAAAAAGAAGGGTTGTTTTGAAGTTTTAAGAGAAGTAGGGATAGTTTAAGCATAGTAGAGTTAGATCGAAAAATATGAAAGATGATGAATCATTCAGATTGGGTGCTGCAAAAACCAACCCTTCACAGTAGTAAAAAAATAGGGGTAAATGTTGGAAGTAAGGGCTATTTAGAGAATTAGGGGTTGGATTAAAAAGAAGGCCTGTTATGAAGTATTAAGGAAGTAAGGGTAGTTAAGAGAAGAAGGAGTTTTTAAGCATAGTAGGGGGTAGATCGAAAAATATGAAAGATGTTGAATCATTTAGATTGGGTGTTGAAATAACCAACCCTTCGCAGTAGTTGAAAAATAGGAGCAATTGTTGTAAGTAAGGGCTATTTAGAGAATGAGGGAGTTTTGAAGTATTAAGAGAAGTAGGGGTAATTTAAGCATAGTAGGAGTAGATCGACAAATATGAAAGATAAAAAATCCTTTGGATTGTGTGCTGTAAAAACCAACCATTCACACTAATTAAAAAGTAGGGGAAATTGTTGGAAGTAAGGGATATTTAGAGAATTAGGGGTAGAATTAAAAAGAAAGAAAAGTATTAAGAGAAGTATGGGTAGTTTAAGCATAGTAGGGGTAGATCGACAAATATGAAAGACGATGAATCATTTGAATTGGGTGCTGCAAAAACAAACCCTTCACAGAAGTTAAAAAGTAGGGGTAATTGTAGAAAGTAAGGTCTATTTAGAGAATTAGGGGTAGGACTAAAAAGAACGGTTGTTTTGAAATATTAAGAGAAGTATGAGCAGTTTAAGCATAGTAGGAGTAGATCGACAAATATTACAGATGGTAAATCATTTGGATTGAGTGCCGCAAAAACCAATCCTTCACAATAGATAAAAAATAGGGGTAATTTTTGGAATGAAGGGCTATTTATAGAATTTGGGGTAAGATTAAAAAGAAGAGCTGCTTTGGAATATTAAGAGAAGTAGGGGTAGTTTAGGCATAGTAGGGGTAGATCGACAAATATGAAAGATGTTAATCGTTTGGATTATGTGTTGCAAAAACCAACCCTTCGCAGTAGTTAAAAAATAGGGGCAATTATTGGAAGTAAGTGCTATTTAGAGAATTAGGGGTAGGATGAAAAAAGGGTTGTTTTGAAGTATAAAGAGAAGTAGGTGTAGTTTAAGCATAGTAGGTGTAGATCGACAAATATGAAAGATGATGAATCGTTTGGATTGGGTGCTGCAAAAACCAACCCTTCAAAGTTGTTAAAAAATAGGGGTGATTGTTTGAAGTAGGGATTACCTAGAGAATTAGGGGTAGGATTAAAAGAAGGGTTGTTTTGAATTACTAAGAGAAGGAGGGATAGTTTAAGCATAGTGGGGGTAGATCGACAAACATGAAAGTTGATGAATAATTTGGATTGGGTGCTGCAAAAACCAACACTTCACAGTAGTTAAAAAATAGGTGTAATTTTTGGAATTAAGGGCAATTTATAGAATTCGGGGTAGGATTAAAAGGAATAGCTGTTTTGAAGTATTAAGAGAAGTAGGGGTAGTTTAAGCATAGTAGTGGTAAATCAACAAATATGAAATATTTTGAAACGTTTAGATTGGGTGCTGCAAAAACCAACCACTCACAGTAGTTAAAACATAGGGGTAATTGTTGGAAGTAATGACTATTTAGAGAATTAGGTGTAGGATTAAAAAGAAGGGCTGTTTTGAAGTATTAAGAGAAAAAGGGGTAGTTTAAGCATCGTAGGGGTAGATCGACAAATATTAAAGATTGTGAATCATTTGGATTGGTTGATGCAAAAACCAACCCTTCACAGTAGTAAAAAGATAGGCATAATTGTTGGAAGTAAGGGCTATTTAGAGAATTAAGGGTAGGATTTAAAAGAAGTACTGTTTTGAAGTATTAAGAGAAGTAGGGGAAGTTTAAGCATAGTACTGGTAGATCGACAAATATGAAAGATTATGAAACGTTTGGATTTGGTGCTGCAAAAACCAACCATACACGGTAGTAAAAAGATAGGCATAATTGTTGGAAGTAGGGGCTAATTAGAGAATTAGGAGTAAGATTAAAAAGAAGGGTTGTGTTGAAGTATTAAGAGAAGTAGGGTAAGCTTAAGCATAGTAGGGTAGATCGACAAATATGAAAATGCTGAATCGTTTTGATTGTGTGCTGCAAAAACCAACCCTTCACAGTACTGAAAAAATAGGGGCAATTGTTGGAAGTAAGGGCTATTTAGAGAATTAGGGTTGGATTAAAAGGAATAGCTGTTTTGAAGTATTAAGAGAAGTAGGGTAGTTTAAGCATAGTAGTGGTAGATCGACAAATATGAATGATGATGAATAGTTTAGACTGGGTGCTGCAAAAACCAACCCTTCACAGTAGTTAAAACATAGGGGTATTTGTTATAAGTAATGGCTATTTAGAGAATTAGGTGTAGGATTAAAAAGAAGGGTTGTTTTGAAGTATTAAGAGAAGAAGGGGTAGTTTAAGGACAGAAGGGGTAGATCGACAAATAAGAAAGATTATGGATTGTTTGGATTGGGTGATGCAAAAACCAACCCTTCACAGTAGTAAAAAGATAGGCGTAATTGTTGGAAGGAAGGTCAATTTAGAGAATTAGGGGTAGGATTTAAAAGAAGGACTGTTTTGAAGTATTAAGAGAAGTAGTTGTAGTTTAAGCATAGTTGGGGTAGATCGACAAATATGAAAAATTATGAAACGTTTGGATTGGGTTCTGCAAAAACCAACCATACACAATAGTAAAAAGATAGGCGTAATTTTTGGAAGTAAGGGCTATTTTGAGAATTAGGCGTAGGCTTAAAAATAAGGGTTGTTTTGAAGTATTAAGAGAAGTAGCGGTAGTTGAAGCATAGTAGCGGTAGATCGAAAAATATGAAAATGCTGAATCGTTTGGATTGTGTGCTGCAAAAATCAACCCTTCACAGTAGTTAAAAAATAGGGGCAATTGTTAGAAGTAATGGCTATTTAGAGAATTAGGGGTAGAATGAAAAAGAAGGGTTGTTTTGAAGTATAAAGAGAAGTAGGTGTAGTTTAAGCATAGTAGGGTTTGATCGACAAATATGAAAATGATGAATCATTTGGATTGGGTGCTACAAAAACCAACCCTTCACAGTAGTTAAAAAATATGGGTGATTGTTGGAAGTAAGGGCTATTTAGATAATTAGGGGTAGGATTAAAAGAATGGTTGTTTTGAAGTACTAAGAAAAGGAGGGGTAGTTTAAGCGTAGTAGGGTTAGATTAACAAATATGAAGGATGCCAAATCGTTTGGATTGGGTGCTGCAAAAAAAAAAAAAAAAAAAAAAACCTTTACAATAGTTAAATAATAGGGATATTTTTTGGAAGTAATGGTTATTTATAGAATTAGGGGTAGGATTAAACCGAAGGGCTGTTTTAAAGTATTAAGAGAAGTAGGGGTAGTTTAAGCATAGTAGGGGTAGATCGACAAATATGAAAGATTATGAATCATTTGAATTGGGTGCTGCAAAAACCAACCCTTCACAAAAGTAAAAAGATAGGCGTAATTGTTGGAAGTAAGGGCTACTTAGAGAATTAGGGGTAGGATAAAAAAAGGACTGTTTTGGGGGTATTAAGAGAAGTAGGGGTAGTTTAACCATAGTAACGGTAGATCGACAAGTATGAAAGACGATGAATCATTTGGATGGGGTGCTGCAAAAACCAACCCTTCACAGAAGTTAAAAAATAGGCGTAATTGTTGGAAGTAAGGGCCATTTAGCGAATTAGGGGTAGGACTAATCAGAACGATTGTTTTGAAGTATTAGGAGAAGTATGAGTAGTTTAAGCATAGTAGGGATAGATCGACAAATATGAAAGACGATGAATCATTTGGGTTGCGTGCTGCAAAAACCAAACCTTCACAGAAATTAAAAAATAGGGGTAATTGTTGGAAGTAAGGGCTATTTAGAGAATTAGGGGTAGGACTAACAAGAACGACTATTTTGAAGTATTAACAGAAGTATGGGTAGTATAAGCATAGTAGGGGTAGATCGACAAATATGAAAGATGACGAATCATTTGGATTGGGTGCTACAAAAAACAACCCTTCACAGAAGTTAAAAAATAGGCGTAATTGTTGGAAGTAAGGGCTATTTAGAGAATTAGGGGTAGGACTAAAAATAACGACTTTTCTGAAGTATTAAAAGAAGTATGGGTAGTTTAAGCGTAGTAGGGGTAGATCGACAAATATGAAAGATGATGAATCATTTGGATTGGGTGCCACAAAAACCAATCCTTCACAATAGTTAAAAAATAGGGGTAATTGTTGGAAGGAAGGGCTATTTAGAGAATTAGGAGTAGGATTAAAAAGAAGAGCTGTTTTGAAGTACTAAGAGAAGTAGGGGTAGTTTAGGCATATTAGGGGTAGATCGACAAAAATGAAAGATGCTAACCGTTTGGATTGTGTGCTTCAAAAACCAACCTTTCACAGTATTTAAAAAATAGAGGTAATTGTTGGAAGTACGGGATATTTAGATAATTAGGGGTAGGATGAAAAAAAGGGTTGTTTTGAAGTATAACAAGAAGTAGGTGTTGTTTAAGCATAGTAGTGGTAGATCGACAAATATGAAAGATGATGAATCGTTTGGATTGGGTGCTACAAAAACCAACCCTTTACAGTAGTTAAAAACAGGGGTGATTGTTGGAAGTAAGGGCTATTTAGAGAATTAGGGGTAGGATTAAAAGAAGGGCTGTTTTGAAGTACTAAGAGAAGGAGGGGTAGTTTAAGCATAGTAGGGGTAGATCGACAAAGATGAAAATGCTGAATTGTTTGGATCGTGCGCTGCAAAAACCAACCTTTCATAGTAGTTAAAAAATAGGGGCAATTGTTGGAAGTAAGTGCTATTTAGAGAATTAGGGGTAGAATGATGTAACACCCCGGATTTTTGAATAATCGAATTAACTAAAATAAAGAATAATTAATCTCAGAAGTGAGAATTAAGGGAATGGGGTTGCGCCATTTTGTTCGTCTCGGAATTCTGGTTGAAATAGAGTCCGAGTTTGCGGGAAATGGGTACCGGATTAAGGAGTTATAGGTGAACGAAGTTTGGTGGCAAAGAGAAAAAAAATTGCACTGGCGCACTTGGGAAGTGCGCCAGTACAAATTTACATTGGTGCACTTCCCAAGTGCGCCCAGGCCGAGAGAAAAACCTGCACAGCTTTCTGGTTCAGTTCGATCTGTGTTGTGACTCATTGCTGAGTCCTTTCTGACTCCTTGCTGAGTCATTAGGGCTGACTTGACACCCTATCTTGACTGAGTGGTTTCGATTAACCCTAAGATCATCCGACGACTTAAATTAATTCAAAACTCTATAAAAAGACCCATAGACTCAAACCCTAAATCAGAATTAAAACTGAAACTATGGCCGTCATGCTTTCGTCTTGAACCCTAGAGTAGCCGTCACAAATTAAAGGGGAAGAACAGTAAATCAAATTAGATCTATTCACCCCTAACATTGAATCTTCTTCAAAGGAGAGCTAATACAACTCCACAAATCAGAATTCAGAACTCAAGACCGCTTTTGAGTGGTGAGTTCGATCACTTTAACAAAATAATTGCTAAATTAATTATGATGTTATATACGTTGGATTATAAGTTGTGGTTGTGAATATAATTCATATGTTTAATCATGTATGTTAACTTTATTCATAATGTATGATGTTATGCAAGTTTTGTATATGATGTTATGCCAGTTTCTTGTATGATGTTATGCAAGTTAATAGGATCACGCAAGTTGTATGCGAGTTATATGATGTTATGTAAGTTTGGATCTAAAATATATGCTAGTAGTTCATTATGTTAACTTGGGTCAATGAATCCCTTTTTATTATCCAACCACCTAGGTTTATAACATCAGTTTTTATGTGAATATTGATGTGGAACATATGCTAGTTCGTATAGGTATAATGTTCATATGCAAGTTTAAGTGATAATGGGATTCACATATATACAAGTTCACACCTTTAAAGTTTATATCCATATTCAAGTTGACATTTTTATGTTGAAACTATGGCATGCATAGTTATGCAAGTTTACACCTTTATGTGGATCCATAGTTTACTCGGGTTAACACCTTTTATTGGATCCATAGTTATGCAAGAAGACACCTTTATGTTTAGGTTGACGACATACATAGTATATGTAAGTTTGTGATGATTACCTAGGCTAGTTGGGTGTAAAACTATGTTCATACATGCAAGTTCACCCCTTTTAGATCTATGATTTTTGGATCCTTGATAATACATAGACTATGCAAGTATGATGTAATTCTTAATTGCAAGTTAGATGCAAATTAGATCTATTATTGTGTGCATGTGACTTTGTGACGTTTACTCCTTTTTTTTTTAAGTATTAGACTATTTGCTAGTCCAATATGTATATGTCGTGTTAAGCGAACGAATGACGGGGGTACGATGGGGATAATAGTGGATGCACACATATTGTGAATTTGGCATGTAATGGCCTAAAAAGGCATGTAATTAATTTTAAGGAATAAAATTAATTAGTGATGAAATTGGTATGATTTTACATACCATGAATGGATGGACATAATTGAGTCAATTATGGACATCGTTAAATTTGGAATTGATTGATAATTTGAATAGGGAAAGTAATTCAAATAAGGGGAATGATTAATTAGGTGTAATTAATCGTCTAAGACACGAGGTTAGGCTCGTTTGCGGTGTAAGACTGCCTCGACCCACCATACAAATCCAGCTGCCACAAATGCCAGTCTAATGTGAGAGGTCTCAGGCACAAATTAAATACGTAACAGTTGTAAAGACACGAGGTTAGGCTCGTTTGTGGTGTAAGACTGCCCGTACCCGCCCGGCAAATCTAGCTGCCACAAATGCCAGTCTAATGTGAGAGGTCTTTATGAGGTTACGGTCATAATGAATTAAGAAACACTTAACCAGATAAACATGTAGTGGGACATGAGGGGGTTATGTAGGTGCCTTGGGTGGCATGGGAATCTAGTGGGTGCCTTGGGTGGCATGAGGAAATACGATTAGTAACACTTAACCAAGGTAAAACATGTAAGTGGGACGTAGGGGTTAAGTGGGGGCCTTGGGTGACATGTGGAATTACTAATGGAAACCCTTAACCAAATTTAAAACATGTAAGTGGACATGAAGGGGGTTAAGTGGGATATACTAGAAGGGGCCAAGCTTAGGTGGATAGCTTGTGTCAAGTAATGGGGGCCCATTTCAACCAATAACCCATTCGTATCTTTGTGGGATCGACCCAAGTCGAGGATGGGACACACATACTGGGCTTGACTGTAAGTGGCCAAACCGGGTTAGCGGTGGCAACGCAAGTCCAACGGGTTCATATGCGTGTGTGGACCCGGGCTGGTAGGTAAGATGTTGTTGCATCATTTAGGTATAAGTCATGCATCATTGGTGGTATCGGGTTGCCACATTGGGGAGTGATACACCCCACTGTAGGGCCAGCACGGGTATCTACGAGATAGGGAGCCGATCGAATAGGGAAGGGTAGTGGGTACACCTAGTGGAGATATGAGCAGACGACACCTATGTAGTCAGCTAGGGGTACACGAAGCTACCACTATTATTAATAATTACTAAGGGGGTACACCTAGTGGAGATAGGAGCAGGCGACACCTATGACGTCAGCTAGGAGTACATGGAATTACCATCATTACTTATTGAAGGGGTACATCTAGTGGGGATAGGTACACGCTGGGTACCTATCATAGCAACTAGCGATATACTGTCAAACAAGGAGGATAGTGGGTACATCTAGTAGTACACGAAGCTATCATCGTTCTATTTAGCCAAGGGGTATCAAATTTCTAGAGTGACTAGTAGGGGTGCAGTTAGTGTTAGTACAGTACAATATGGTACAATACGGTAGAGTATAGTAATTATCCTATATTGATTAGGAAGCGCCATGAACGTTATCTCTGTTTCACTTGATTGCCTTGCCATACCCATGTGGTACACACAATCATCACATTATTCTCCGGCTTATATCTTATCATATTGCTTTAATAATTATGTTGTTAGAGTTATCGCACTCGCCAGACTTTATGTCTGACTCCCCTTTGTTTCCACCTCTTTTCTTCCTTTTCCCCACCTCAGGTTCTAAGGGTGGGACTAGTACTAGTGGAGCTTGATTGGGAGCACTTGGATTTGGATTGCTGAAGTAAAGTTCAGCCTATCATTTTCTTTATAGCTATTTGTAGTATTGGGATTATGTACTTTGTTTTATCAAGATGGATATTATGTACTTGACTTTGGTTTATTGTTTTTGATGATGTAACCAAACATATTTACCTTCTGCTGCAATAAATAAAGTTTTAAATTTTCAAGTACTGCTTTATATCTGTCTTGTTGTGATTTTCTGTTCTATATTCACTTAAAATGCTCCATGGAAGTTAATGCATTCCCTTTGCGAGTGACATTAATGGACGTGGGATGTTACACGTGGTATCAGAGCTGAAGGTTACCAGAACAGATAAGATATTTTGAAAAACTATTTTTCAAAAGCATTTTTGTACTTTCAAAAATATGTTTGTAGAAGAGTATTTTTGAAAGAAGGGTTTATTTTAAGAACATAATCCCCAAGAGCCATATATCCTCCTTCGATCCTCCGTTTTGATTCCCTTCCTCTTTTTCTTTTTGAGTTCCCACCCTCCGCGTATAGATTCTTTTTCTAAGATGAATAAGGACTTCCGTACGAAGGACGGAAAACCACTTCAAGGGACTTAGACGTTTGTCGGGCTAGAAGTTAGTCCGAGGAAGTTGAGGGCTTGTTGGTACCTTCAAGATGGACGATGGGAGGAAGGTTCGAATAGTTGTTTGGTTAACAAAGGACAAAACCTCATCTTGGTGGGAGGTCACGAATGGAGAATGTGAAGAAGAAGGCTAGTTGTTTTGGAGAAATAGGACACCTTAGGATTGTCCGAAGAGGCAAGGACAAAGTACAACAACTTTTGGAGGGTAGTTGTATTCCATTACGGCTGGTATACTTGATGGGGGTAGGACCGTCTAGGTTGAAATTAGGATTTCTTTATCATCCCGTTTGAACTTTGTTTGATTCTGGCGCTTCATACTCGTTAGTATCTTCTTCGTTAGTTGAAACACTGCACCTAAATACTAGTCTAGTTAAGGATCCCATCCTAGTCTCAAATCCCGTTGGTGGTTCGACTCATCCTTCAATGGTTTGTCAGGATTTGAGAGTGCCTATCTTGGGCGTTGGATTTGAATGCAACGCATTCGTCCTTGGTTTCACAGTCTATAGTTCGATTCTAGGGGTGGATTGGCTAGCCAGGCGGGGTGCCATCCTAGATTGTGAAAGGAGGGTAGTCAGACTATTAATTCGTTATGCAAAGACCCTCATATTTCTTATGACCCCAGGGGTTCAGTTTTTTTTAACTACCTAGAATCTTCTGACGCATCCAACGATGTTTGGGAGTCTGTTTGTGTGGTCCGTGAGTATGGAGATGTCGTTGATAAAGTGCGGGGTTTACCCAGACGTGCGAAATAAATTTTCGTATGTGATTAATAGATTAAGCAAAGCCAGTTATGTAATCAGCGGTGGTTTTGGAGCAAGACTGGCAAGGACAGCCAGAGTCGGTCAAGTGCTCCATTGGTTGGTCGTCTTACTAGTATCATCTCACGTAGGTCGTCTGAATTCGAAGGAGGTATCCCTTGGGTGTTTGTCTGATATTGGTTTAGGCCTTTGGGGCTTGCACTTGGGGCATGTCGAGTTCGACTAGGATGGTCTGCGTGAGAGATGAATAGTTGTGATGATTTTGCATGGGATAATATCCTGGTTTTATCTAGAAGCAGAGAAGAGCATGCCCTACATCTTAGGGAAAGCTTAGGGACCCTACAAGTGCACCAGGTAAAAGCTAAGTTCTCCAAAATACCATTTTTGGAGGAAAGAAGTGAGGATTTTAGGGCATGTGGTCTCTAGGGAAGGGTGATATGTTATGGTGGATGGAGTTCTTGGCGTCCTACGGTTTCGAGATAGCATATACCCCTGACAAGGGTTACGTTGTGGCGGATGCCTTGAGTAGGAAAAGGTGTACATTGAGTCCCTTGTTTGTCGAGAGGCATAGCTTAGAGTTTATCTCCACCTTTGACTTTAGACCATCCATTGATTTTGCACCCAGTTTGCTAGCGTCCTTGAGGTTAGACCTATGCTTTTGGGATGGGTTGGAGAGGCACAGCGTGATGGCCCACAGTTGATGGAGTTAGTAGAGAAGCTCATAAGAGGGGAGTCACCAAGCCACCTAAGTAGGTATACCCTTGATGATAAGGGTTGGTTGCGTAGGGACAATAGACTTTGTGTATCACGGGACGAGAGTTTGAGGAAGAACATTCTTGGTGATGCCCATCGTTCGAAGATGAACATCCATCCCGGCGGGAACAAGATGTACATGGACTTTGTTGACGGATTACCAAGATCAAGGAAGGGTAATACGGGGATTTGGGTCATGGTAGACAGAATTACTAACAGCGCCCATTTAATTCGCATGAAGAGTAAGAGGACTGCTCCATGGTTAGCCTCCGTATACATTCGAGTAATAGTTCGTTTTGAACAGTGTTCCTTCTACCATAGTGAGCGACCACGATCCTATCTTCACTAGCGAATTTTGGAAGAGCTTGCAAGAGGCGGTAGGGACTCAGTTATGTTTGAGCACCGCATATCATCCTCAGATGGACGGCCAGACCGAGAGGGTGAATCGTATTTTAGAGGACATATTGAGGTTATGTGTCTTAGACTTCGGAGGTACATGGGAGGAACATCTTCCGTTGGTAGATTTCGCATATAATAATAGCTTTCAGTCTAGCATTGGCATGGCACCGTTCGAAGCTCTTTATGGACGGCCGTGTCGTTCGCCTACATGTTGGTAGGAGTCTACTTGGGCCCGATATGATTAAACAGACTTCAGAAAAGATCGATTTGATTCGAAGGAGGATGAAGATGGCGCAGGATAGGCAGAAATCTTATGCGGACAAGAGGAGGACAGATCTTGAGTTTGATATTGGGGACATGGTATTTGTCAAGGTGTCTCCATTACGTAACGTCGTTCGCTTTGGGTCCGTTGGGAAGTTAGCACCAAGATTCGTAGGGCCGTTTCCTATTAAGGAAAGGATTGGGCAGATGGCGTATAGAGTTGAGTTGCCCGAGAGACTTAGTGGTGTACACGACGTATTCCATGTATCATACTTGAGGAAGTGCTTGCACGAGACCGCGGAAGTGGTAGAGCCGAGCTTGCTTAGAGAGGTGGAGATTGAGCGTGATGCGACGATTCGAGAGCTCCTACGCGCATTCCTGGGTCGGAGATTAAGAAGTTGAGGAATCAAGAGGTCAAACTAGTCAAAGTGCAATGGGGAGATGATTAGAGCAACGCTACTTGGGAAACGGAAGCGAAGATGCGTTCATTATACCCTTTTCTTTTCGAGGGTATGTCTTTTAATTTCTCCTTTATCGCTTACCTTGTACTCATCTTATCTTTTGTATGTCCTCTCGCTAGTATCTTTGACCTTTAGATAGGGTAGTCCTATGGTTGAAACATGTGTTTGAGACATGTTATGTATGATGGATGCATGCGGATGCAGGTGTTTTCTCGTGGATGCATATACACACACTTTAAGCACTAGATCGGCTCAGTCACTTCATATTGCATATTGCATAAAAATGTGTGTACATATTTAAGTAATGGATGTATAATTGTTATACCATCATATGGATGTTGCATTTTGGTGAATGGTTGTGCCCACATGTAGAAATGATATGTATCGATAAGGTTCTTTCGCATACATAATGGACGCATGGCACTATCATGGTTTGCATTAAGGAGGTCAACTGAATCAGTAGACCGCCTGATTTTGCATTAGATAAGGATCATATACACACACTTCTTGCATATATTCATACAGCATTAGAAATTTTATAAGGACAATGGATGCCTGTGTTTGATGGTTGAGTAGATGGTTGTTTGGATGGTAGGATACGCATTCTCCTTAACTTGGAGATTTCAGGGGCGACATCCTTTAAGGAGGGGAGAATGTAACACCCCGGATTTTTGAATAATCGAATTAACTAAAATAAAGAATAATTAATCTCAGACGTGAGAATTAAGGGAATGGGGTTGCGCCATTGTGTTCGTCTCAGAATTCTGGTTGTAATAGAGCCCGAGTTTGCGGGAAATGGGTACCGGATGAACCAGTTATAGACGAACGAAGTTTTGTGGCAAAGAGAAAAAAAATTGCACTGGCGCACTTGGGAAGTGCGCCAGTACAAATTTATATTGGTGCACTTCCCAAGTGCGCCCAGGCCGAGAGAAAAACCTGCACAGCTTTCTGGTTCAGTTCGATCTGTGTTGTGACTCATTGCTGAGTCCTTTCTGACTCCTTGCTGAGTCATTAGGGCTGACTTGACACCCTATCTTGACTGAGTGGTTTCGGTTAACCCTAATATCATCCGACGGCTTAAATTAATTCAAAACTCTATAAAAAGACCCATAGACTCAAAACCTAAATCAGAATTAAAACTGAAACTATGGCCGTCATGCTGTCGTCTTGAACCCTAGAGTAGCCGTCACAAATTAAAGAGGAAGAACAGTAAATCAAATCAGATCTATTCAACCCCAACAACGAATCTTCTTCAAAGGAGAGCTAATACAACTGCACAAATCAGAATTCAGAACTCAAGACCGCTTTTGAGTGGTGAGTTCGACCAATTTAACAAAATAATTGCTAAATTAATTATGATGTGATATACATTGGATTATAAGTTGTGGTTGTGAATCTAATTCATATGTTTAATCATGTATGTTAACTTAATTCATAATGTATGATGTTACGCAATTTTTATATATGATGTTATGCAAGTTCCATGTATGATGTTATGCAAGTTAATAGGATCACGCAAGTTGTACGCGAGTTATATGATGTTATGTAAGTTTGGATCTAAAATATACGCTAGTAGTTCATGATGTTAACTTGGGTCAATGAATCCCTTTTTATAATCCAACCACCTAGGTTTATAACATCAATTTTTATGTGAATATGGATGTGGAACATATTCTAGTTCATATATGTATAATGTTCATATGCAAGTTTAAGTGATAATTGGATTCACATATATACAAGTTCACACCTTTAATGTTTATATCCATATTCAAGTTGACATTTTTATGTTGAAACTATGGCATTCATAGTTATGCAAGTTTACACCTTTATGTGGATCCATAGTTTACTCAGGTTAACACCTTTTATTGGATCCATAGTTATGCAAGATGACACCTTTATGTTTAGGTTGATGACATACATAGTTTATGTAAGTTTGTGATAATTACCTAGGCTAGTTGGGTGTAAAACTATGTTCATACTTGCAAGTTCACCCCTTTTAGATCTATGATTTTTGGATCCTTGATGATACAAAGACTATGCAAGTATGATGTAATTCTTAATTGCAAGTTAGATTCAAATTGGATCTATTATTGTGCGTATGTGACTTTGTGACGTTTACTCCTTTTTTTTTAAGTATTAGACTATTTGCTAGTCTAATATGTATATGTCGTGTTAAGCGAACGAATGACGGGGGTACGATGGGGATAATAGTGGATGCACACATATTGTGAATTTGGCATGTAATGGCCTAAAAAGGCATATAATTAATTTTTAGGAATAAAATTAATTAGTGATGAAATTGGTATGATTTTACACACCATGAATGGATGGACATAATTGAGTCAATTATGGACATCGTTAAATTTGGAATTGATTGATAATTTGAATAGGGAAAGTAATTCAAATTGGGGCAATGATTAATTAGGTGTAACTAATCGTCTAAGACACGAGGTTAGGCTCGTTTGTGGTGTAAGACTGCCCGGACCCACCCAGCAAATCCAGCTGCCACAAATGCCAGTCTAATGTGAGAGGTCTTAGGCACAAATTAAATACGTAACAGTTGTAAAGACACGAGGTTAGGCTCGTTTGTGGTGTAAGACTGCCCGGACCCGCCCGGCAAATCCTGCTACCACAAATGCCAGTCTAATGTGAGTGGTCTTTATGAGGTTACGGTCTTAATGAATTAAGAAACACTTAACCAGATAAACATGCAGTGGGACATGAGAGGGTTAAGTGGGTGCCTTGGGTGGCATGTGGAATCTAGTGGGTGCCTTGGGTGGCCTGAGGAAATACGATTAGTAACACTTAACCAAGGTAAAACATGTAAGTGGGACATAGGGGTTAAGTGGGTGCCTTGGTTGACATGTGGAATTACTAATGGAAACCCTTAACCAAATTTAAAACATGTAAGTGGACATGAAGGGGGTTAAGTGGGATATACTAGAGGGGACCAAGCTTAGGTGGATAGCTTGTGTCAAGTAATGGGGGCCCATTTCAACCAGTAACCCATTCGTATCTTTGTGGGATCAACGCAAATCGTGGACGGGACACGCATACTGGGCTTGAATTTAAGAGGCCAAACCGGGTTAGCGGTGGCAACGCAAGTCCAACGGGTTCATATGCGTGTGTGGACCCGGGCTGGTAGGTACAACGATGTTGCATCGTGTAGGTATAAGCCGTGCATCATTGGTGGTATCGGGTTGCCACTTTGGGGAGTGATACACCCCACTGTGGGGCCAGCACGGGTTTCTACGAGTTAGGGAGCCGATCGAAAGGGGCAGGGTAGTGGGTACACCTAGTGGAGATAGGAGCAGACGACTCCTATGTAGTCAGCTAGGGGTACACGAAGCTACCACTATTATTAATAATTATTATTGGGGTACACCTAGTGGAGATAAAAGCAGGCGGCACCTATGACGTCGGCCAGGAGTACATGGAATTACCATTATTACTTATTGAAGGGGTGTATCTAGTGGGGATAGGTACACGCTGGGTACCTATGATAGAAACTACAGATATATACAGTCAAACATGGAGGATAGTGGGTACATCTAGTAGTACACAAAGCTATCATCGTTCTATTCAGCCAAGAGGGATCAAATTTCTAGAGGGACTAGTAGGGGTGTAGTTAGTGTTAGTACAGTACAGTATGGTACAGTACACTAGAGTATAGTAATTATCCTATATTGATTAGGAAGCGCCATTAACGTTATCTCTGTTTCCCTTGATTGCCTTGCCATACCCATGTGGTTCACACAGTCATTACCTTATTCTCTAGCTCGTATCTTGTAACACCCCGCTTTCGCTAGGGTCACTCGCAAAGGAATGCACTAGCTTTAGAGGGGCATTATTGGTAAACATGCACAGAAATATCACAAGACAGAACATATAAAATAGCGGAAGTAAAATTGAACTTTCATAAACATTAATAATTAAGGTCTAAAGCCTTTTACATCAGAGTACATCAAAACTTGTCTTGCAATAATAAAGAAGCACAAAGACTTTTTCATAAATTATTCCCCAAGAAAAAGCTGTAAAGTAGCCATAGCCAAGAAAAGTCCAAGCCATCCATGATGACCTTCAAGCAGAAGAAGCCCAAACTAAACAACAGTATTTCCTCCCTGTAACCTGGGGGGAAACGGAAGAAAAGAGGCGAAACAAAACGGGTCTGTCAAAAAGACTGAGTAAGCCCTATCTACTATTAGTATAAAAACTAGTAAAGTTAACTGCCATGAGAAACTGAGATGAACATAAGCATGATGACAAGATAGATAAGCTAAATCAAAATAACAGGATGAACTACTGAACTCAAATAAACTAAGGTGTCATGATAAATTACGATGTCAAGATAGAACAAGGCATCACATCGTCAGGTTTCTATCCAGTATAATATCCCAAGGTATCTATCCTGTATAACATCCCCCGGTTTCTATCATGTATATCTCTCCTGGTTCTAACATGTATATTTGCTCTGCACCTCTCGTACTAGTATCCCAACCCGCGTCATGTGTTAACCATGAATGTCCCTTGCCCAACGTCATGTAATGGTCCATGTCAACCTAATATATAGCATATGTAGGTTTTCCCAACTCATATGTTTCTTTCCATGTATTAGTTCAGTCCCTTGCCGTAGGCCGTACGGGCTTTCCCATGTAAACGTTTTTATCCTTGAAGTTGTTTTGGACTGCAACCCTTGATCTAGTTGTGTTTCCTTACCATAAACTAACGCGCGTCCACTTAGGATTTATGCCACCTAGGACCGCTAGGGATTATGCTTACCTATCTCACGTTTTCGTATTTCGGTTTGGGTTCAACCACCTAGGGATACTAGGGATTACGCTAACCCTCAACCACGCCCTTTTTCCCACGCATTCATCGTCAATCGTTTTTCTATGACTGTATGCACATGTATCACTATGTGCTACCCGAGTCCTGTCACAGGGCTAATCAAGAAGTACAGGACTCGGTCGGGAGCTTTCAATTTATCTGCCGATGGAGATGCTAAGGTCTGCTTTTCTACACGTGGCTATGGTCCCACGAGACCCCTCCCTCAACTAGCGAAAGGCAACACAAGAGAAAATCTTGCATGAGAACTACACTCCGGCCAGCCCACATCCTACGGCCTACCTCACCCATAATTAGATAGCAATTATGGTCTGTTGGGTGTTCCCTGCCTTTCTGTACGTACACGCTTGACTCAAGATGGTAGATGATCGACGAACTTGCTATCTCGGGCACCTTATGTATTCGTCGACTCACTGCTATCCACCCCAGTCTTTAGGTCGCTCGCATAGCAACCAAGGCATATTCTTGGTTCTTCTACCGCAGACCTCAACCTCTCGTGAGCCTAGTATATTGACCTGGCAGCTCACAGAGGGATCCCAAGAATATCCTTACGTTCCCCGAAGCCGCTGCTTCGTTACCCAGTTCGTTGGAGCCTTTATCTAAATCAGATAGCCTGCTCCTACACGCATACTTAAACGTTGACCTAACGTATCGGGTTACTATTCTATCTAAGAAATGGTCCAAATTTCCTTGACTAAGAATTATTACTTAGTTTCCCTTAACTAAGGTTTACCACTTAGCCTTATTTCCATAATCCTTGTTAAGTATGGTTATTTACCTAATCCTCCGAATTAGGGTTTATCTAATGGGTTAAGTGTCACTTAAGTTCATAACTTAGCCCGTCTACAAACCATGTCAAAATTGGCTAAGTATCCAAGTCCAAGACTTAACCCTACAAACCATGTGTCAAGTTGGCTAAGTATATTAAGCAATCCATAACTTAACCTCGTCTAATTATCATTTTAGATTGGTTAATTATATAAATTAACTTGACCTTGTCAAATTACCGAGTCAAATCGGTCAAGCGTATTCAAGTGATTCGTGACTTAGCCTTATCATGTTTTCACGTTAGATTGGTTAAGTATAGGTCACTTAACCACATCAAACTAACGAGTTGGATTAGTTAAGTGTAAATTAACTTAACCCCGTCCAATTACCATGTTTAGATTAGTTAGGCCTGAGTTGACTTAACCCCATCCATTAACGGTATTAAACGGTTAAGTGTTACTAAGAAAATTTACTTAACCTTGTCAAGTTATCGCGTTGGATTGATTAAGTGTTGGTTAACTTAATCCCGTCCCCTCGTCGTATAAAAATGGTCAAGTGTCGTTAGGCAAATCAAGTTACTTAACCTACCCAACCCTGTCATTTTTTTGTTAAGTATCATTAGCCTAATCAAATTACTTAACCCATTTGTCCATGTCATATTTGGTTAAGCCTCATTAGTCAAATTAACTTAACCCTATTATGTGGCATTAATTATTTAATGCACCCCAACCACTCACATTAGACTTTGTTGTGGTTACTAGTTAAGCCGGGCGGGTCCGGGTAGATTTACACCACAACTTGGTCTAACCTCGGGTTCAAGCACAACATGACCAACTTCTCACATTGAGTCCTATTGTTTGCAACTACTAGTTAGGCCGGTCGGTTCCGGGTAGTTTTACGTTGCAAACTCAACCCAACCTCGAGTTGGCCACTTTCATGTTTAGTCTAGTGTCATGTTCATAGTCAAGTTTTCAATCAATTGGGTAGACCTAACTTAATAGGTAAATTCCCAATGGGTAGACCTAACTTAATAGGTAAATTCCCAAGCTTATGTTTTTATGCATACTTACATGTCAACTTCCATGTTACATTTCAAGCTATGTTTTCAAGTATAAACACATGTCATATTTAACGTTACATGTTGTCATGTTTATACCCATTTACCCAAGTCATATTCATGTCATTATGTTTTCCCATAATGTGAACCCAACGCTTTTTAAACTCGCATGTACGTTCGCAACCACGTAATGGATTAAAAGAAGAGACTTGGCAAAGGCATAACAAAAATGGATATTAAGCCACAAGTTAATCATGGTGGCGAATGAGGCACAAATGTGGTCATTAGCTTGCATGTTACATTCTTAAGCCTCACAAAAACATGCATAAACCCAAACTTGGTACATAAGCGAATCATGGTGACAAAAGACATGGAATGATGACTAGTAACTCGTATATATCATCATATAAGGGTTATGACTTCATATGCAAGTTGACATAATGATTATGAAGGTTTTCATGTTGCATAATGCAACATTTCAACATAAAGGTTGTGGCTTTTAGCTCATAAGATCAAGATAATGACTTCATAAACTTTCATAACATGATAGCATGCATCATTCTCAACGATCAAACCCAAACTTTCAACATGAACTTTTAACTTCATAGTTAATACCTAAAAGTAGGTAAGGGCTTACCTTGCTATGAAGGCCTAAATCGATTAAACCAAAGCTTATGATGAAGCCTATGGATGCCATCACCCAAAAACCCAAAGATGGATCCACCAAATCACTAAAAACACCATCTTTATGAACAAAGATCATAGCTTTTGCCTTGAAATCAACTTGAGAAGCTCTCATACTAACATAGGGACTCTCTAACACTCTCATGATCATGAAACCTTTCATAGAAATGAAGTGGAGGCTAGGATAGTTGAGTGGAGGCCATGAGAATAGAAATTTTGCCATAGTTTAGTTACATGAGTGAATAATGAGGGTTTAGGATAGGTTAGGGTCTTATTTATAGATTAGGCAAGTGTTTTAGGCCATAGGATTAAACCTAGATTCAATCCAAGCCATCAAAGCATGTCTTGGGGAAGAAGTCAAGTGTAGGAACCATCTAGGGCCTTTAGATTAAAGATGAACCATGAGAACCATCCAAATGCAAAATCTACATTTGAGCGAATCGGCCCACGGGTTGACAGCCAAACACCCTGGATTAACCCCTAGTCGACCCAGTGGGCTCGGGTCGACCTCAAAATCGGCCGGTTCGGTTATTCCCCTCTCCCAATTCGCTGTTTTGAGCATTTTTGCATATTTATTTATTAAATTTTCAATTATATATATATATATATATATATATATATATATCAATATATATATATTTCTCTGCGCAACCCATTTCACTTAATGAAGTATACTTTAATTTGGGAATTTTTCGTGAAACTTCGCGAGGCCATATCTTGCTCATACGGACTCCGATTTTCGAAAACTCGGACTATATTTCGCGTATTTTTCCGAGACGAACGTAATGGCATAGCCCGTTTCCCTTGATTCAGAATTTACAGTTTAATTCTGCCTCCATTTATGTTATAATAGGTTATTGAAAATACGGGTTGTTACATTCTCCCCACCTTTTAGGATTTCGTCCCCGAAATCTCCAAGTTAGGAAGAACATATCCTACCATCCATCATCCATCTACTCAAAACATCATCCACAAGCAACCATTGTCCTTAGATGATTTCTAATGCTGTATGAATATATGCAAAACGTGTGTGTACATGTTCCTTAGCTAATGCTAATGATCAGGCCTGAATAATCTTTCTAATGCAAAAATATGTATAGTGCCATGAATCCAACATGGATGCAAATAGTCCTAGTCATATAGATACTATATGCGTGCACAATCATTCATTCATATGCAACAACCGCATGATAATACATTCGATTTCATCCATAAACAAGTATAAATACTCGTGCATATGCAATATGAAGTGTGACCGAGTCGAGCTAGTATCTAATGTGTATTCGCGCATCCACGAGCAACCACTTGCAACCATTTGCAACCATATCAATCATAACATGTTTCAAATACATGTTTACATCCATAGGGTTCTACCTAGGATTCCCTGAAACAGGGTCGAGAAGATAAACAAAACAAACTCCGTACGGGGTTTGTAACAGAGACAGGACCGAGAGGATATCCATAAAAGATAGCCTACAAGCAAGCTCAATAGAAAAAACAGGGGTCGAGGATATATTCCCAAAAGAGATATCATGCACGTATTTAGTCTTCAGTCTCCTGAGTCGCATTGCCTTGAGCTTAGTTCCATCGTGCCTTGACCGCCCCTTTTACTTCACGATTTCGCAGCTTCTTATTTCCTGTTTCCATAACATGAGTTGGAACTCATTTCCTCGTCGCCTCTCGTTCCACTTGCACTTATTCTCCTTCTAGAATACTTGGCGCAAACAGGACTGCGTACACATTATTCCATGCGAGCCCTCAAAATTCACTAGTGAATCCTGGACCTTGTACCATAAGGTATTCCACGTAGAAAAACTTTCTTTTGAAAGTAAACAAGTTACCGTTCGCACTTTCTAGGGTAATTCCCATAACCCATACATAATCGAAGTAAACCATCCGTCTTATTAGCGAACACCGTTCGATCGGGTTTCTAATTTCCAACAAAGGCATCTAGGGATTCTAAGTAACTAATCATGACAGAACCCAAAAGGTTACGCGATACTTCAAGGGTATTACCAAAGCAAGCCAAGAGTCTAACTACCCTCCTTCTAAAACCGAGAGTGGCACCCCTTATTGGATAACCACATCATCCCTAGAATCCATCCACAACTTATAAACATAAGCATTATTTCCAAGCTCAACACTTGATATAGACATTCTCAAATCCAAACAAGCCATGAGTAGATGGACCGATCTTCCAATAGGACTTGGGACAAAAACGGGATCCTCTACTACGCTAGTACTAAGGTGCAGAGACTCAACTATCGAAGCGGACTTAATAGATGCGGTGATCAAAACAAAGTCCCGACAGGATGATAGAGAAGAAAAGCTAAACCTTTAACAAGATCGTTACCCTCCTTCTGAGGTACCCTAGAAATGAGAGCATACTATTGCCCTCCGAATGATCTTGTCCCTGTTCCATGATACTTAACTATCCGTCCCGTTTCACCATGCCAAAGGTACTCTCTCGTCATGGGTTTCATTGTTCATCTTTCTCCCTCCTTTTAGGACTCAGCCATACCAACATGTTGCTTATCCCTGAGCTCGTATCCTTTATCCTTGTTCTTACTATCCTTTCATGCATAACACTGCAACGGTCTCTCGAGAACCACCTCCATCGTACGGGAAACACTTACGCAGCTAGAAAGACTAGTCGCAGTCAAAACCACTGTGACTACAGATGGAGGAAAGAAAGGAAAAGGGATTCAATCAAGGAAACAAGGATAATGCTAATGGCCTTTGGGGAATAGCCTTTTTCCTTTTTAAAAGAAAATTTTCTTGAAAAATGCTTCTTTGTAAACGGTTTTTCAAATAATTTTCAGAAGGTCTTTAAAACTTTTGCCCAGTCTAGTAACCTTCTGCTCTGATACCAAATGTAACACCCCGCTTTCGCTAGGGTCACTCGCAAAGGAATGCACTAGCTTTAGAGGGGCATTATTGGTAAACATGCACAGAAATATCACAAGACAGAACATATAAAATAGCGGAAGTAAAATTGAACTTTCATAAACATTAGTAATTAAGGTGTAAAGCCTTTTACATCAGAGTACATCAAAACTTGTCTTGCAATAATAAAGAAGCATAAAGACTTTTTCATAAATTATTCCCCAAGAAAAAGCAGTAAAGTAGCCATAGCCAAGAAAAGTCCAAGCCATCCATGATGACCTTCAAGCAGAAGAAGCCCAAACTAAACAACAGTATTTCCTCCCTGTAACCTGGGGGGAAACGGAAGAAAAGAGGCAAAACAAAACGGGTCAGTCAAAAAGACTGAGTAAGCCCTATCTACTATTAGTATAAAAACTAGTAAAGTTAACTGCCATGAGAAACTGAGATGAACATAAGCATGATGACAAGATAGATAAGCTAAATCAAAATAACAGGATGAACTACTGAACTCAAATAAACTAAGGTGTCATGATAAATTACGATGTCAAGATAGAACAAGGCATCACATCGTCAGGTTTCTATCCAGTATAATATCCCAAGGTATCTATCCTGTATAACATCCCCCGGTTTCTATCATGTATATCTCTCCTGGTTCTAACATGTATATTTGCTCTGCACCTCTCGTACTAGTATCCCAACCCGCGTCATGTGTTAACCATGAATGTCCCTTGCCCAACGTCATGTAATGGTCCATGTCAACCTAATATATAGCATATGTAGGTTTTCCCAACTCGTATGTTTCTTTCCATGTATTAGTTCAGTCCCTTGCCGTAGGCCGTACGGGCTTTCCCATGTAAACGTTTTTATCCTTGAAGTTGTTTTGGACTGCAACCCTTGATCTAGTTGTGTTTCCTTACCATGAACTAACGCGCGTCCACTTAGGATTTATGCCACCTAGGACCGCTAGGGATTATGCTTACCTATCTCATGTTTTCGTATTTCGGTTTGGGTTCAACCACCTAGGGATACTAGGGATTACGCTAACCCTCAACCACGCCCTTTTTCCCACGCATTCATCGTCAATCGTTTTTCTATGACTGTATGCACATGTATCACTATGTGCTACCCGAGTCCTGTCACAGGGCTAATCAAGAAGTACAGGACTCGGTCGGGAGCTTTCAATTTATCTGCCGATGCAGATGCTAAGGTCTGCTTTTCTACACGTGGCTATGGTCCCACGAGACCCCTCCCTCAACTAGCGAAAGGCAACACAAGAGAAAATCTTGCATGAGAACTACACTCCGGCCAGCCCACGTCCTACGGCCTACCTCACCCATAATTAGATAGCAATTATGGTCTGTTGGGTGTTCCCTGCCTTTCCGTACGTACACGCTTGACTCAAGATGGTAGATGATCGATGAACTTGCTATCTCGGGCACCTTATGTATTCGTCGACTCACTGCTATCCACCCCAGTCTTTAGGTCGCTCGCATAACAACCAAGGCATATTCTTGGTTCTTCTACCGCAGACCTCAACCTCTCGTGAGCCTAGTATATTGACCTGGCAGCTCATAGAGGGATCCCAAGAATATCCTCACGTTCCCCGAAGCCGCTGCTTCGTTACCCAGTTCGTTGGAGCCTTTATCTTAATCAGATAGCCTGCTCCTACACGCATACTTAAACGTTGACCTAACGTATCGGGTTACTAATCTATCTAAGAAATGGTCCAAATTTCCTTGACTAAGAATTGTTACTTAGTTTCCCTTAACTAAGGTTTACCACTTAGCCTTATTTCCATAATCCTTGTTAAGTATGGTTATTTACCTAATCCTCCGAATTAGGGTTTATCTAATGGGTTAAGTGTCACTTAAGTTCATAACTTAGCCCGTCTACAAACCATGTCAAAATTGGCTAAGTATCCAAGTCCAAGACTTAACCCTACAAACCATGTGTCAAGTTGGCTAAGTATATTAAGCAATCCATAACTTAACCTCGTCTAATTATCATTTTAGATTGGTTAATTATATAAATTAACTTGACCTTGTCAAATTACCGAGTCAAATCGGTCAAGCGTATTCAAGTGATTCGTGACTTAGCCTTATCATGTTTTCACGTTAGATTGGTTAAGTATAGGTCACTTAACCACATCAAACTAACGAGTTGGATTAGTTAAGTGTAAATTAACTTAACCCCGTCCAATTACCATGTTTAGATTAGTTAGGCCTGAGTTGACTTAACCCCATCCATTAACGGTATTAAACGGTTAAGTGTTACTAAGAAAATTTACTTAACCTTGTCAAGTTATCGCGTTGGATTGATTAAGTGTTGGTTAACTTAATCCCGTCCCCTCGTCGTATAAAAATGGTCAAGTGTCGTTAGGCAAATCAAGTTACTTAACCTACCCAACCCTGTCATGTTTTGTTAAGTATCATTAGCCTAATCAAATTACTTAACCCATTTGTCCATGTCATATTTGGTTAAGCCTCATTAATCAAATTAACTTAACCCTATTATGTGGCATTAATTATTTAATGCACCCCAACCTCTCACATTAGACTTTGTTGTGGTTACTAGTTAAGCCGAGCGGGTCCGGGTAGATTTACACCACAACTTGGTCTAACCTCGGGTTCAAGCACAACATGACCAACTTCTCACATTGAGTCCTATTGTTTGCAACTACTAGTTAGGCCGGTCGGTTCCGGGTAGTTTTACGTTGCAAACTCAACCCAACCTCGAGTTGGCCACTTTCATGTTTAGTCTAGTGTCATGTTCATAGTCAAGTTTTCAAGCAATTGGGTAGACCTAACTTAATAGGTAAATTCCCAATGGGTAGACCTAACTTAATAGGTAAATTCCCAAGCTTATGTTTTTATGCATACTTACATGTCAACTTCCATGTTACATTTCAAGCTATGTTTTCAAGTATAAACACATGTCATATTTAACGTTACATGTTGTCATGTTTATACCCATTTACCCAAGTCATATTCATGTCATTATGTTTTCCCATAATGTGAACCCAACGCTTTTTAAACTCGCATGTACGTTCGCAACCACGTAATGGATTAAAAGAAGAGACTTGGCAAAGGCATAACAAAAATGGATATTAAGCCACAAGTTAATCATGGTGGCGAATGAGGCACAAATGTGGTCATTAGCTTGCATGTTACATTCTTAAGCCTCACAAAAACATGCATAAACCCAAACTTGGTACATAAGCGAATCATGGTGACAAAAGACATGGAATGATGACTAGTAACTCGCATATATCATCATATAAGGGTTATGACTTCATATGCAAGTTGACATAATGATTATGAAGGTTTTCATGTTGCATAATGCAACATTTCAACATAAAGGTTGTGGCTTTTAGCTCATAAGATCAAGATAATGACTTCATAAACTTGCATAACATGATAGCATGCATCATTCTCAACGATCAAACCCAAACTTTCAACATGAACTTTTAACTTCATAGTTAATACCTAAGAGTAGGGAAGGGCTTACCTTGCTATGAAGGCCTAAATCGATTAAACCAAAGCTTATGATGAAGCCTATGGATGCCATCACCCAAAAACCCAAAGATGGATGCACCAAATCACTAAAAACACCATCTTTATGAACAAAGATCATAGCTTTTGCCTTGAAATCAACTTGAGAAGCTCTCATACTAACATAGGGACTCTCTAACACTCTCATGATCATGAAACCTTTCATAGAAATGAAGTGGAGGCTAGGATAGTTGAGTGGAGGCCATGAGAGTAGAAATTTTGCCATAGTTTAGTTACATGAGTGAATAATGAGGGTTTAGGATAGGTTAGGGTCTTATTTATAGATTAGGCAAGTGTTTTAGGCCATAGGATTAAACCTAGATTCAATCCAAGCCATCAAAGCATGTCTTGGGGAAGAAGTCAAGTGTAGGAACCATCTAGGGCCTTTAGATTAAAGATGAACCATGAGAACCATCCAAATGCAAAATCTGCATTTGAGCGAATCGGCCCACGGGTTGACAGCCAAACACCCTGGATTAACCCCTAGTCGACCCAGCGGGCTCAGGTCGACCTCAAAATCGGCCGGTTTGGTTATTCCCCTCTCCAAATTCGCTGTTTTGAGCATTTTTGCATATTTATTTATTAAATTTTCAATTATATATATATATATCAATATATATATATTTCTCTGCGCAACCCATTTCACTTAATTAAGTATACTTTAATTCGGGAATTTTTCGTGAAACTTCGCGAGGCCATATCTTGCTCATACGGACTCCGATTTTCGAAAACTCGGACTCTATTTCGCATATTTTTCCGAGACGAACGTAATGGCATAGCCCGTTTCCCTTGATTCAGATTTTACAGTTTAATTCTACCTCCATTTATGTTATAATAGGTTATTGAAAATACGGGTTGTTACATATCTTATCATATTACTTTAATAATTATGTTGTTAGAGTAATCACACTCGCCAGACTTTATGTCTGACCCCCTTTGTTTCCACCTCTTTTCTTCCTTTTCCCCCCTGGTTCTAAGGGTGGGACTAGTACTAGTGGAGCTTGATTGGGATCTCTTTGTGAGCACTTGGACTTGGATTACTGAAGTAAAGTTCAGCCTATCATTTTCTTCATGGCTATTTGTGGTAGTGGGATTATGTACTTTGTTTTATCAAGATGGATATTATGTACTTGACTTTGGTTTATGGTTTTTGATGATGTAACCAAACATATTTACCTTCTGGTGCAATAAATAAAGTTTTAAATTTTCAAGTACTGCTTTATTTCTGTCTTGTTGTGATTTTTTGTTCTATATTCTCTTAAAATGCTCCATGGAAGTTAATGCATTCCCTTTGCGAGTGACATTAATGGACGTGGGGTGTTACAGATGAAAAAGAAGACCTGTTTTGAAGTATAAAGAGAAGTAGGTGTACTTTAAGCATAGTAGGGGTAGATCGACAAATATGAAAGATGATGAATCGTTTGGATTGGGTGCCATAAAAACCAACCCTTCAAAGTAGTGAAAAAATAGGGGGGACTATTGGAAGTAAGGGCTATTTAGAGTATAAGAGGTAGGATTAAAAGAAGGCTGTTTTGAAGTACTAAGAGAAAGAGGGCTAGTTTAAGCATAGTAGGGGTAGATCGACAAATATGAAAGATGTTGAATAATTTGGATTGTGTTCTGCAAAAACCACCACTTCCCAGTAGTTAAAAAATAGGGGTAATTGTTGGAAGTAAGAGCTATTTAGAGAATTAGGGGTAGGATTAAATGGAATAGCTGTTTTCAAGCATTAAGAGAAGTAGGGGTAGTGGTAGATCGACAAATATGAAAGATGATGAATCGTTTAGATTACGTGCTGTAAAAAACAACCCTTCATAGTAGTTAAAACATAGGGGTAATTGTTGGAAGTAAGGGCTATTTAGAGTATTTGGGGCAGGATTTAAAAGAAGGATTGTTTTAAAGTATTAAGAGAAGTATGGGTAGTTTAAGCATAGTAGGGGTATGTCGACAAATATGAAAGATTATGAAACGTTTGGATTGGGTGCTGCAAAAACCAACCATACACAGTAGTAAAAAGATAGGCGTAATTGGTGGAAGTAAGGGCTATTTAGAGAATTAGGCGTCAGATTAAAAACTAGGGCTTTTTTGAAGTATTAAGAGAAATAGGGGTAGTTTAAGCATAGTAGGGGTAGATCGAAAAATATGAAAATCCTGAATCGTTTGTATTGTGTGCTATAAAAACCAACTCTTCACAGTAGTTAAAAAATAGGGGCAATTGTAGGAAGTAAGGGCTATTTAGAGAATTTGGGGTAAAATGAAAAAGAAGAGTTGTTTTTAAGTATAAAGAGAAGTAGGTGTATTTTAAGCATAATAGGGGTACATCGACAAATATGAAAGATGATGAATCATTTGGATTGTGTGCTACAAAAACCAACCCTTCACAATAGTTAAAAAATTGGGGTGACTGTTGGAAGTAAAGGCTATTTAGAGAATTAGGGGTAGGATTAAAAGAAGGGTTGTTTCAAAGTACTAAGAAAAGGAGGGGTAGTTTAAGCATAGTAGGGTTAGATAGACAAATATGAAGGCCGATGAATCATTTAGATTGGGTGCTGTAAAAATAAACCCTTCATAGCAGTTAAAAAATAAGGGCAATTTTTGGAAGTAATGGTTATTAAGAGAACTAGGGGTAGGATTAAACAGAAGGGCTTTTAAAGTATTAAGAGAAGTAGGGGTAGTTTAAGAATAGTAGGGGTAGGTCGGCAAATATGAAAGATTATGAATCATTTGGATTGGGCGCAGCAAAAACCAACCCTTCACGGTAGTAAAAAGATAGGCGTAATTGTTGGAAGTAAGGGCTATTTAGAGAATTAGGGGTAGGAGTAAAAAGAAGGACTATTTTGAAGTTTTAAGAGAAGTAGGGGTAGTTTAAGCATAGTAGGGTTAGATCGACAAATATGAAAGTCAGTGAATCATTTGGATTGGGTTCTGCAAAAACAAACCCTTCACAGAAGTTAAAAAACAGGCGTAATTGTTGAAAGTAAGGGCTATTTAGAGAATTAGAGGTAGGACTAAAAAGAACGACTGTTTTGAAGTATAAAGAGAAGTATGGGTTGTTTAAGCATAGTAAAGGTAGATCGACAAATATGAAAGACGATGAATCATTTGGATTGCGTGCGGCAAAATCCAAACCTTCACAGAAGTTAACAAATAGGCGCAATTGTTGGAAGTACGTGCTATTTAGAGAATTATGGGTAGGACTTAAAAGAACGACTGTTATGAAGTATTAACAGAAGTATGGGTAGTTTAAGCAAAGTAGGGGTAGATCGACAAATATGAAATACGATGAATCATTTGGATTGGGTGCTGCAAAAACAAACCCTTCACAGAGGTTACAAAATAGTGGTAATTGTTGGAAGTAAGGCTATTTAGAGAATTAGTGGTAGGACTAAAAAGAACGACTGTTTTAAAGTATTAAGAGAAGTATGGGTAGTTTAAGCATAGTAGTGGTAGATCGACAAATATGAAAGATGATGAATCATTTGGATTGGGTGCCACAAAAGCCAATTCTTCACAATAGTTAAAAAATAGGGGTAATTTTTGGAAGGAAGGGATATTTGGAGAATTAGGGGTAGGATTAAAAAGAAGAGCTGTTTTGAAGAATTAAGGAAAGTAGGGGTAGTTTAGGCATAGTAGGGGTAGATCGACAAATATGAAAGATGCTAATCATTTGATTTGCGTGTAGAAAAACCAACCCTTGACAGTAGTTAAAAAATTGGGGCAATTGTTGGAAGTAAGGGCTATTTAGGGAATTAGGGGTAGGATGAAAAAAGGCTATTTTAAAGTATAAAGAGAAGTAGGTGTAGTTTAAGCATAGTAGGGTTAAATCGACAAATATGAAAGATGACGAATCGTTTGGATTGAGTGCAACAAAAACCAACCTTTCACAGCAGTTAAAAAATAGGGGTGATTGTTAGAAGGAAGGGCTATTTAGAGAATTAGGGGTAGGATTAAAAGAAGGGTTGTTTTGAAGTACTAAGAAAAGGTGGGGTAGTTTAAGCATAGTTGGGTTAGATCGACAAAAATGAAGGACGATGAATCGTTTGGATTGGGTGCTGCAAAAATAAACCCTTCACAGTACTTAAAAAATAGGTGTAATTTTTGGAAGTAATGGTTATTTAGAGAATTAGGTGTAGGATTTAACAGAAGGGCTTTTAAAGTATTAAGAGAAGTTGGGGTAGTTTAAGCATAGTAGGGGTAGATCGACAAATATAAAAGATTGTGAATAATTTGGATTGGATGCTGCAAAAACCAACCCTTCACAGTAGTAAAAATATAGGCGTAATTGTTGTAAGAAAGCGCTACTTAGAGAATTAGGGGTTGGATTAAAAAGAAGGACTGTTTTGAAGTATTAAGAGAAGTAGGGGTAGTTTAAGCATAGTTGGGGTAGATCGAAAATATGAAAGATGATGAATCATTTGGATTGGGTTCTGCAAAAACCAACCCTTCACAGAAGTTAAAAAACAGGCGTAATTGTTGAAAGTAGGGGCTATTTAGAGAATTAGGTGTAGGACTAAAAAGAACGACTGTTTTGAAGTATTAAGAGAAGTATGGGTAGTTTATGCATAGTAAGGGTAGATCGACAAATATGAAAGACGATGAATCATTTGGATTGCGTGCGGCAAAAACCAAATCTTCACAAAAGTTAAAAAATAGGGGTAATTGTTGGAAGTAAGTGCTATTTAGAGAATTAGGGGCAGGACTAAAAAGAACGACTGTTTTGAAGTATTAACAGAAGTATGGGTAGTTTAAGCATAGTAGGGGTAGATCGACAAATATGAAAGACGACGAATCATTTGGATTGGGTGCTGCAAAAACCAACCCTTCACAGAAGTTACAAAATAGGGGTAATTGTTGGAAGCAAGGCTATTTAGAGAATTAGTGGTAAGACTAAAAAGAATGACTGTTTTAAAGTATTAAGAGAAGTATGAGTAGTTTAAGCATAGTAGGGGTAGATCGACGAATATGAAAGATGATGAATCATTTGGATTCGGTGCCACAAAAACCAATCCTTCACAATAGTTAAAAAATAGGGGTAATTTTTGGAAGGAAGGGCTATTTGGAGAATTAGGGGTAGGATTAAAAAGCAGAGCTATTTTGAAGTATTAAGGGAAGTAGGGGTAGTTTAGGCATAGTAGGGGTAGATCGACAAATATGAAAGATGCTAATTGTTTTATTTGCCTACTGCAAAAAGCTACCCTTTGCAGTTGTTAAAAAATAGGAGCAATTGTTAGAAGTAAGGGCTATTTAGAAAATTAGGGGTAGGATGAAAAAAGGCTATTTTGAAGTATAAAGAGAAGTAGGTGTAGTTTAAGCATAGTAGGGTTAGATCGACAAATATGAAAGATGATGAATCGTTTGGATTGGGTGCTACAAAAACCTACCCTTCACAGTAGTTAAAAAATAGGGGTGAATGTTGGAAGTAAGGGTTATTTAGAGAATTAGGGGTAGGATTAAAAGAAGAGCTTTTTTGAAGTACTAAGAAAGGAGGGGTAGTTTAAACATAGTAGGGGTAGATCGATAAATATGAAAGATGATGAATAATTTAAATTGGGTGTTGCAAAAACCAACCCTTCACAGTAGTTAAAAAATAGGGGTAATTTTTGGAAGGTAGGGCAATTTAGACAATTAGGTGTAGGATTAGAAAGAATAGTTGTTTTGATGTATTAAGAGAAGTAGGGGTTGTTTAAGCATAGTTGTGCTAGACCGACAAATATGAACGATTCTGAATCGTTTAGATTGGGTGCTGCAAAATCCAACCCTTCACTGTAGTTAAAACACAGGGGTAAATGTTGGAAGTTATGGCTATTTAGGCAATTAGTGGAAGGATTAAAAAGAAGGGATGTTTTGAAGTATTAAGAGAAGAAGGGGTAGTTTAAGCATAGTAGGGGCAGATCGACAAATATGAAAGATTATGAATCGTTTTGATTGGGTGATGCAAAAACCAACCCTTCACAGTAGTAAAAAGATAGGTGTAATTGTTGGAATTAAGGTCTATTTAGAGAGTTTGGGGCAGGATTTAAAAGAAGGACTGTTTTGAAGTATTAAGAGAAGTAGGTGTAGTTTAAGCATAGTAGGGGTAGATCGACGAATATGAAAGATTGTGAAACGTTTGGATTTGGTGCTGTAAAAACCAACCATACACAATAGTAAAAATATAGGTGTAATTGTTGGAAGTAAGGGCCATTTAGAGAATTAGGCGTAGGATTAAAAAGAAGGGTTGTTTTGATGTATTAAGAGAAGTAGGTGTAGTTTAAGAATAGTAGGGGTAGATCGACAAATATGAAAGATGCTGAATCATTTGGATTGTGTGCTGCAAAAACTAACCCTTCACAGTAGTTAAAAAATAGGGTGAATTGTTGGAAGTAAGGGCTACTTAGAGGATTAGCGGTAGATGAAAAGAAAGGATGTTTTGAAGTGTAAAGAGAAGTAAGTGTAGTTTAAGCATAGTAGGGGTAGATCGGCAAACTAGAAAGATGATGAATCGTTTGGATTGGGTGCTACAAATACCAACACTTCACAGTAGTTAAAAAATAGGGGTGATTGTTGGAAGTAAGGGCTATTTACAGAATTTGGGGTAGGATTGAAAGAAGGTCTGTTTTGAAGTACTAAGAGAAGGAGGGGTAGTTTAAGCATAGTAGGGATAGATCGACAAATATGAAAGATAATGAATCGTTTGGATTGGGTGCTGCAAAAACAAACCCTTCATAGTAGTTAAAAATAGTGGTAACTTTTGGAAGTAAGGGATAATTAGAGAATTAGGGCTAGGATTAAAAAGAATAGCTGTTTTGATGTATTAAAAGAAGTAGGGTTAGTTTAAGCATAGTTGGATAGATCGACAAATATGAAAGATGATGAATCTTTTTGATTGGGTGCTGCAAAAACCAACCCTTCACAGTAGTTAAAAATAGGGGTAATTGTTGGAAGTAAGGGCTATTCATAGAATTAGGTGTTGGATTAAAAAGACTGTTTTGAAGTATTAAGAGGTAGGGGTAGTTAAGCGAAGAAGGGGTAGTTTAAGCATAGTAGGGGGTAGACCGAGAAGTATGAAAGATGACGAATCATTTAGATTAGGTGCTTCAAAAACCAACCCTTCATAGTAGTTAAAAATAGGGGTAATTGTTGGAAGTAAGGGCTATTTAGAGAATTAGAAATAGGATTAAGTAGAAGGGTTGTTTTGAAGTATTAAGAGAAGCAGGGGTAGTTTAAGCATAGTAGGAGTAGATCGACAAATATAAAATATGATAAATAATTTGGATTGCGTGCTGCAAAAACCATCCCTTCCCCTAATTAAAAAATAGGGGTAATTGTTGAAAGTAAGGGATATTTAGAGAATTAGGGGTAGGATTTAAAAGAAGGGTTGTTTCGAAGTACTAAGACAAGAAGGGTTAGTTTAAGCGTAGTAGGGGTAGATCGAAAAATATGAAAGATGATGAATCATTTGAATTGGGTGCTGCAAAAACCAACCCTTCACAGAAGTTAAAAAATAAGTGTAATGGTTGGATTTAAGGGCTATATAAAGAATTAGGGATTGGATTAAAAAAGACTACTTTGAATTATTAAGAGGAGTATCGGTACTTTAAGCATGGTTGGGGTAGATCGACAAATATGAAAGATGATGAATCATTAAGATTGGATGATGCAAAAACCACCCTACACAGTAGTTAAAAAATAGGGGTAATTGTAGGAAGTAAGGTCTATTTAGAGAATTAAGGGTAATATTAAAAAGAAGGGCTGTTTCGAAGTATAAAGAGAAGTAGGTGCAGTTTAAGCATAGTAGGGGTAGATCGACAAATATGAATGATGATGAATCGTTTGAATTGGGTGCTGCAAAAACCAATCCTTCACATTAGTTTAAAAATATGGGTAATTATCGGAAGAAAGGGCTGTTTAGAGAATTAGGGGTAGGATTAAAAACAAGAGCTGTTTTGCAGTATTAAGAGAAGTAGGGGTAGTTTAGGCGTAGTAGGGGTAAATCGCCAAATATGGAAGATGACGAATCGTTTGGATTGTGTGTTGTAAAACCACTTCCTTCACAGTTATGTAAAAATAGGCGTAATTTTTGGAAGTAAGGGCTATTTAGAGAATTAGGGGCAGGAATAAAAAGAGGAGCTGTTTTGAAGTGTAAAGAGAAGCATGTGTAGTTTAAGTACAATAGTGGTAGATCGACAAATATGAAAGATGATGAATCATTTGTATTGGGTGGTGCAAAAACAAACTCTTCACTATATGTAAGAAATAGGGGTAATTGTTGGAAGTAAGGGCTATTTAGAGAATTAGGGGAATGATTAAAAAGAAGGGTTGTTTCGAAGTACTATGAGAAATAGGGGTAGTTTAAGCATAGTACGGGTAGATCGACAAATATGAAAAATGATGAATCATTTGGATTGGGTGCTGCAAAAACCAACCCTTCACAGTAATATAAAATAGAGGTAATTGTTGGAAGTAAGGGCTATTTAGAGAATTAAGGGTACGATTAAAAAGAATAGTTGTTTTGAAGTATTAATAGAAGTAGGTGTAGTTTAAGCATAGTAGGGGTGGATCGACAAATATGAAAGATTATGAATCAGATTGGGTTCTGAAAAACCAACACATCACAGAAGTAAAAAGATATGCTATTTGTTGGAAGTAAGGGCTATTTATAGAATTAAGGGCAGGATTAAAAAGAAGGACTATTTTGAAGTGTTAAGAGAAGTAGGAGTAGTTAAACGTAGTATGGGTAGACTGACAAATATGAAAGATGACGAATCATTTAGATTGGATGCAGCAAAAACCAACCCTTTACAGAAGGTAAAAAAATAGGGGTAATTATTGGAAGTAAGGTCTATTTAGAGAATAAGTGGTAGGATTAAAAAAAAGTGTTGTTTTGAAGTAATAAGAGAAGAAGTGGTAGTTTAAGCACAGTAGTGGCAGATCGACAAATATGGAAGATTATGAATCGTTTGTATTGGGTGATGCAAAAACCAACCCTTCACAGTCGTAAAAAGTTAGGCGTACTTTTTAGAAGTAAGGGCAATTTAGAGAGTTAGGGGGAGGACTTAAAAGAAGTATTGTTTTGAAGTATTAAGCGAAGTAGGTGTAGTCTAAGCATAGTAGAGGTAGATCGACAAATATGAAAGATTGTGAAACGTTTGGATTGGTTGCTCCAAAAACCATCCATACACAATAGTAAAAGGATTAGCGTAATTGTTGGAAGTAAGGGCTATTTAAAGAATTAGGCATAGGATTAAAAGAAGTGTTGTTTTGAAGTACTAAGAGGAGGGGTAGTTTAAGCATAGTAGGGATAGATCGACAAATATGAAAGATGATGAATCGTTTGGATTGGGTGCTGCAAAAACAAGCCCTTCACAGTAGTTAAAAAATAGATGTAATTTTATGGAAGTAATGGTTATTTTGAGAATTAGGGGTAGGATTAAAACGATGGGTTGTTTAGAAGTATTAAGAGAAGTAGGTGTAGTTTAAGCGTAGTAAGGGCAGATCGACAAATACGAAAGATTATGAATCATTTGGATTGGGTGCTGCAAAAACCAACTCTTCACAGTAGTAAAAAGATGGGCTTAATTATTGGAAGTAAGGGATATTTAGAGAATTAGGGGTAGGATTAAAAAGATGGACTGCTTTGAAGTATTAACAGAAGTAGGGTTAGTTTAAGACTAGTAGGGGTAGACCGACAAATATGAAAGATTATGAATCGTTTGGATTGGTTGCCGCAAAAAACAACCCTGCACAATATTAAAAAGATAGGCGTAATTGTTGGAAGTAAGGGCTATTTAGAGAATAAGGGTAGGATTAAAAAGAAGCGTTGTTTTGAAGTATTAAGTGAAGTATGGGTAGTTTAAGCATAGTAGGGGTAGATCGACAAATACGAAAGATGATGAATCATTTGGATTGGATCGAAAAATATTAAAGATGACGAATCGTTTGGATTGGTGCTCCAAAAACCAACCTTTCACAGAAGTTAAAAAATAGAGGTAATTGTTGGAAGTAAGGGCTATTTAGAGAATTAGGGGTAGGATTAAAAATATGGGCTTTTTTGAAGTATAAAGAGAAGTAGGGGTAGTTTAAGCATAGTAGGGTAGATCGACAAATAAGAAAGATGTTGAATCGTTTGGATTGGGTGCTGCAAAAACCAACACTTCACAGTAGTTAGAAATAGGGGTAATTGTTGGAAGTAAGGGACATTTTGAGAATTAGGGGTTAGATTAAAAAGAAGGACTGTTTTGAAGTATTAGGAGGCAGGGGTAGTTAAGAGAAGAATGTGTAGTTTAAGCATAGTAGGGGGTAGATCGAGAAATATGAAAGATGATGAATCGTTTAGATTGGGTGCTGAAAAAACAAACCCTTCACAGTAGTTAAAAAATAGTGGTAATTGTTGAAAGTAATGGCTATTTAGAGAATTAGAGATAGGATTAAGAATAAGGGTTGTTTTAAAGTATTAAGAGAAGCAGGAGTAGTTTAAGCATAGTAGGAGCAGATCGACAAATATTAAAGATGATAAATCATTTGGATTGTGTGCTGCAAAAACCATCCCTTCACGTAGGGTTAATTGTTGAAAGGGCTATTTAGATAATTAGTGGTAGGATTAAAAAGAAGGGTTGTTTCGAAGTACTAAGAGAAGAAGGGGTAGTTTAAGCATATTAAGGGTAGATCGAAAAACATGAAAGATGATGAATCATTTGAATTGGGTGCTGCAAAAACCAACCCTTCATAGAAGTTAAAAAATAAGGGTAATTGTTGGATTTAAGGTCTATATAGAGAATTAGGGTTAGGATTAAAAAGAAGGACTATTTTGAATTACTAAGAGAACCATGGGTAGTTTAAGCATGGTAGAGATAGATCGACAAATATGAATGATGGTGAATCATTAAGATTTTGTGCTGCAAAAACCACCCCTTCATAGTAGTTCAAAAATAGTGGTAATAGTTGGAATTTAGGGCTATTTAGAGATTTATGGGTAGGATTAAAAAGAAGGGTTGTTTTGAAGTATAAAGAGAAGTAGGTGCAGTTTAAGCATAGTAGGGGTAGATCGACAAATATGAATGATGATGAATCATTTGGATTGGGTGCTGCAAAAACCAACCCTTCACAGTAGTTAAAAATTAGGGGTAATTATTGGAAGTAAGGGCTATTTAAATAATTATGGGTAGGATTAAAATAATAGCTGTTTTGATGTATTAAGAGAAGTTGGTGTAGTTTAAGCATAGTAGGGTTAGATCGAGAAATATGAAAGACGATGAATCGTTTGGATTATGTGCTGTAAAACCGAACCCTTCACAATTATTAAAAAATATGGGTAATTGTTGGAAGTAAGGGCTATTTAGAGAATTAGGGGAAGGATTAAAAAGAAGGGTTGTTTTGAAGTATTAAGAGAAGTAGGTGTAGTTTAAGCATGGTAGGGGTAGATCGACAAATATGAAAAATGCTGAATCATTTGGATTGTGTGCTACAAAAACAAACCCTTCACAGTAGTTATATTATAGGGGCAATTGTTGGAAGTAAGGGCTATTTAGAGAATTAGGGATAGGATGAGAAAGAAGGGCTGTTTTGAAGTATAAAGAGAAGTAGGTGTAGTTTAAGCATAGTTGGTGTAGATCGACAGACATGAAAGATGATGAATTTTTTGGATAGGGTGCTACCAAAACCAATCCTTAACAGTAGTTAAAAAATAGGGGTGATAGTTGGAAGTAAGGGCTATTTACAGAATTAGGGGTAGGATTAAAAGAAGGGTTGTTTCGAAGTACTAAGAGAAGGAGGGGTAGTTTTTGCATAGTAGGGATATATCAACAAATATGAAAGATGATGAATCGTTTGGATTGGGTGTTGCAAAAACAAACCCTTCACAGTAGTTAAAAAATAGGGGTAATTTTTGGAAGTAATGGTCATTTAGAGAATTAGGGGTAGGATTAAATAGAAGGGCAGTTTTGAAATATTAAGAGAAATAGGGGTAGTTTAAGAATAGTAGGGGTAGATCGACAAATATGAAAGATTATGTATCATTTCGATTGGGTACTACAAAAACCAACACTTCACAGTATAAAAAGATGGGCTTAATTGTTGGAAGAAAGGGCTATTTAGAGAATTAGGGTAGGATTAAAAAGAAGGACTGTTTTGAAGTATTAAGAGAAGTAGGGTTAGTTTAAGCATAATAGGGGTAGATCGACAAATATGAAAGATTATGAATCGTTGGGATTGGTTGCTGCGAAAACCAACCCTTCACAGTATTAAAAAGATAGGCGTAATTGTTGGAAGTGAGGTCTATTTAGAGAATAAGGTTAGGATTAAAAAGAAGAGTTGTTTTCAAGTATTGAGTGAAGTATGAGTAGTTTAAGCATAGTAGGGGTAGATCAACAAATATGAAAGATGATGAATCATTTGAATTGGATCGAAAAATATTAAAGATGACGAATCATTTGGATTGGCGCTCCAAAAACCAACCCTTCACAGAACTTAAAAAATAGGGGTAATTTTTGGTAGTAAGGGATATTTAGAGAATTAGGGGTAGGATTAAAAAGAATAGCTGTTTTGATGTATTAAGAAAAGTAGGGGTAGCTTAAGCATAGTAAGGTAGATTGACAAATATGAAAGATGTTGAATCGTTTGGATTGGGTGCTGCAAGAGCCAGCCCTTCACAGTAGTTAAAAATAGGTGTAATTTTTGGAAGTAAAGGCTATTTAGATAATTAGGGGTTGGATTAAAAAGAAGGATTGTTTTGAAGTATTAAGAGGTAGGGTTAGTTGCGAGAAGAAGGGGTAGTTTAAGCATAATAGGGGGTAGATCGAGAAATATGAAAGATGATGAATCATTTAGATTGGGTGCTACAAAAACCAACCCTTCACAGTAGTTAAAAAATAGGGGTAATTGTTGGAAGTAAGGGCTATTTAGAGAATTAGAGGTAGGATTAAGAAGAAGGGTTGTTTTGAAGTATTAATAGAAGAGGGATAGTTTAAGCATGGTAGGAGTAGATCGACAAATATTAAAGATGATAAATCCTTTGTACTGTGTGCTGCAAAAACCATCCCTTCATAGTTATTAAAAAATAGGGGTAATTGTTGAAAGTAAGTGCTATTTAGAGAATTAGGGGTAGGATTAAAAAGAAGGGTTGTTTCGAAGTACTAAGAGAAGTAGGGGTAGTTTAAGCATAGCAGGGGTAGATCGAAAAATATGAAAGATGTTCAATCATTTTAATTGGGTGCTGCAAAAACCAACCCTTCACAGAAGTTAAAAAATAAGGTTAATTGTTGGATTTAAGGGATATATAGAGAATTAGCGATAGGATTAACAACAAGGACTATTTTGAATTATTAAGAGAAGCATGAGTAGTTTTTGCTTGGTAGGGGTAGATTGAGAAATATGAAAGATGATGAATCATTAAGATTTGGTGCTGCAAAAACCACCCCTTCACAGTAGTTAAAAAAAAGGGGTAATTATTGGAAGTAAGGGCTATTTAGAGAATTAGGGGTAGGATTAGAAAGAAGGGTTGTTTTGATGTATAAAGAAAAGTAGGTGCAGTTTAAGCATAGTAAGGGTAGATCGACAAATATGAATAATGATGAATCATTTGGATTGGGTGCTACAAAAACCAACCCTTCACAGTAGTTAAAAAATAGGGTTAATCTTTGGAAGTAAGGGCTATTTAGAGAATTAGGGGTAGGATTAAAAAGAATAGCTGTTTTGAAATATTAAGAGATGTAGGTGTAGTTCAAGCATAGTAGGGGTAGATCGACAAATATGAATGATTATGAATCGTTTGGATTATGTGCTGTAAAACAGAACCCTTCACAGTTATTTAAAAATCGGGGTAATTGTTGGAAGGAAGGGCTATTTAGAGAATTAGGGGTAGGATTAAAAAGGACTGTTTTGAAGTACAAAGAGAAGTAGTTATTGGATGCTGCAAAAACCAACCCTTCACAAAAGTCAAAAAATATGGGTAATTATTGGAAGTAAGGGCTATTTATAGAATTAGTGGTAGGATTAAAAAGAAAGGTTGTTTTGATGTATTAAGAGAAGTAGGGATAGTTTAAGCATAGTAGGGTTAGATCGACAAATATGAAAGTTGATGAATCATTTAGATTGGGTGCTGCTAAACCAACCCTTCACATTAGTTAAAAAATAGGGGTAATTGTTGGAAGTAAGGGATATTTAGGGAATTAGGGATATGATTAAGAAGAAGGGTTGTTTTGAAGTGTTAAGAGTAGGGGAAGTTTAAGCATAGTAGGAGTAGATCGACGAATATTAAAGATGATAAATCCTTTGGATTGTGTGCTGCAAAAACAAACCCTTCACGGTAGTAAAAAATTAGGGGTAATTTTTTGAAGTAAGGACTATTTAGAGAATTAGGGTTAGGATTAAAAAGAAGGATTGTTTTGAAGTATTAAGAGAAGTAGAGGTAGTTTAAGCATAGTAGGGGTAGATCGACAAATGTGAAAGATGATGAATCATTTAGATTGGGTGCTGCAAAAACCAGCCCTCCACAGAAATTAAAAAATAGGAGTAATTGTTGGATTTAAGGGCTATATAGAGAATTAGGGACAAGATTAAAAAGAAGGACTGTTTTGAATTATTAAGAGAAGCATGGGTAGTTTAAGCATTGTAGGGGTAGATCGACAAATATTAAGATGATGAATAATTTAGATCGGGTGCTACAAAAACCAACCCTTCATAGTAGTTAAAATATAGGGGTAATTGTTGGAAGTAAGGGCTATTTAGAGAATTAGGGGTATTATTAAAAATAAGGGTTGTTTTGAAGTATAAAGAGAAGTAGGTGCAGTTTAAGCATAGTAGGGGTAGATCGACAAATATGAATGATGATGGGTCATTTGAATTGGTTGCTACAAAATCCAATCCTTCCCATTACTTATAAAAATAGGGGTAATTGTCGGAAGTAAAGGTTATTTAGAGAATCAAGGGTAGGATTAAAAAGAAGAGTTGTTTTGAAGTATTAAGAGAAGTAGGCGTAGTTTAGGTATAGTAGGGGTAGATCGACAAATATGAAGGATGACGAATCGTTTGGATTGTATGCTGTAAAACCCAACCCTTCACAGTTATTAAAAAATAGGGGTAATTGTTGGAAGTAAGGGATATTTAGAGAATTATGGGTAGAATTAAAAAGAAGGCCTATTTTGAAGTGTAAAGAGGAGTAGGTGTAGTTTAAGCAAAATAGGGTTTGATCGACAAATATGAAATATGATGAATCATTTGGATTGGGCGGTGCAAAAACCAACCCTTCACAATAGGTAAAAAAATAGGGGTAATTGTTGGAAGTAAGAGATATTTAGAGAATTATGGGTAGGATTAAAAAGAATAGCTATTTTGAAGTATTAAGAGAAGTAGGGGTAGTTTAAGCATAGTAGGGGTAGATCGGCAATGCATCAGCCTTTGATTTAATCTGACAAGTTTTACTCGATAATTTCATGTCATTTTACATGTTTATGTTAGTTAAATCTCTCATTTTGATCATATGTTCATTTTAATGGTTTTGGGTGAGATTTACATCATTTCTGTGGTAATCGTCATATTCATGTGGTTAATTGTGTTATGATTGTGTTTGATGATATTGGTTGTGTTGGTTTCGTCGGATTCGTCGTTTGGCAAAGTTTTGCTCGAAATCGGAGTTGAATTGCAATATGCAGGTTTTGGATCGACCGTAAGTTGGATCGGCCACAAGTTGGATCGGCCGTATGTTGGATCAGCCATAAGCTGGATCGACCATAAGCTGGATCGACCATAAACTGGATCGGCCAAAGTTAGATCGGACCATAGTTTGATCGGACCATAGTTGGATCGGACCAAAGTTCGATCGGACCAAAGTTGGATCGGACCATTCTTGATGGCCATTTCAGGGAAAGTTTTTCTGCTCAGACATTTCCGGTGATGATGTGACTTCGAAGTAAATTCAATTGGAAGTTAGGAAGTGCTAAAATAATGCTATGTATTGCTTTGAACCTTATAAAGATGTTGGTTGGTTCAACAATGGTGGTAGCTTCGACGAGAGTCCAGAAGGGGATGTTCAAAGTGTTGGAGTGTTCGTTAGTCGGGGAGATGCAACGAATGTAGTTTCAACTCAAAGGTCTCGAGTGTGTGGATAATGGTTACTTGAGAAGGTTGCTTGAGCTATGGAAAGTCGTCAAGATGTATGACTAGAGATGAGAAGGCTGAGGGATTATCATTGTCGTAGGTTCTAGTATCCAAGGTCTTGGGGAAAGGCCTAGTTATCAAGGTTGGACATTGTCAAGGTTGGACATATTGAGTTTATGATAGAACTGGGTTACCATTAGCCCTTGACATATGGCAAGGTTGGCCGTCATATGATTAAGATGGTTTCAAAGCAGGATTGACAGTGATAGCCAGAGTCAGTCATGGATGATTGATTGTTCTGTTTGTACTATCTCACATAGATTATTCAAAGTCGAGGGAGATGTTCGTTGAGTGCTTAACTGATATTGGTTTAGGCATCTAGGGAGAGTACTTGGGGAATGTTAAACTCGATTAGGGTTGTATGTGCGAGACTTATATAATTGGATGTTATGAGTGTTTTCCCTGATTGAACGGGTGTTCTGGTTTCCTTGGATGAATGGTTGAATCTATTTACTTATATTGGAAAGGAGGAACCAACACATTCCGGTGCCGACATCTGTCCCTTTCTTGAACTAACGCGCATTTATTTTTTCGTCTTCCAACTTTTAGGTTATGCACACAGTTATTTTCCTCCCCCAATTTCTACCTCGATTCCATGTCCGGTTACAACGCCTCAAAATTAAGTTCGTCTCCGGTCCTATGTCATCCGACTTAACGGAGTTTCCCCCATCTTTCCTTCCGCCCAATTGGTACTAATCACACTGCCTCCGTGTACTAAATTCTGGGGTCAATTCCGATTTCTCAAGCAAGTCGTCCTCTATTGTGCTGTAGAACAGAAGGTACGGTTTTTACTTGCAAACCAAACTAATGCAGAATTATTGGTACATGGCATAAATTAGGCGATGTAAATTTCTGGCAATGTTAACGGAAATTTTGACTTTCTTATTCCCACTGTCAAGTCGTCCCAGAGCTTATTATAGAAGAAAAGGTACGGTTTTTACTTGGAAAACAAACTAACGCACAAGCATTGGTACATGGCATAAATTACGTTATCTAAAAGTGTCGCCATGTTTCCCCAATTTTGGCAACGATTGAGAGTTCGGGATTTAAGGGAAATTGGATTGGCTAATCATGGATTTTACTAATACTGGCCTATCTTTACTGATGTCCCACATTACTGCATTCAACAGTGTAGGCTTTAAACGTGTACTGCCATAACAACAAGCTATGCCTGGGTATTTTAAACTACTGGTAAGTGAGACATTTGCAAACCAGTTTACATAAACCATAGTAAAACCACAATAACGTAAATTACAGTTGCGCTCACTATACTGCAAATGTCCGTAACTCACACCATCCACCATGAACAATTTAAACGCTGCTGGTAAGCTCTATCCAGTCATGGTAGAACACCTCTCATGCTTATACTTGTGCTAAGCTTTATGCAGTCATGGTAGCACGCTATATGTAACATAATAATTTAATAGATATAGTAGCTACAAACGTTAGTATATTATTGTTTATTTTCTCATAATGTTACTATTAGCACATGTACTGCTGTACATGAAGCTTAATGAAACCTTTACCTCTGCATATGTTTGCATATACAGAGAGTAAGTTGATTTTGTTAAAAAGAAAATCCCATTATTGTACTACTATCAGTTAAGAATTTTAACTTGACTGTTTGATTGCAACTATTAAATTATTTCGTTACTGTAATAAATATATCGTATTAATTTAATTCGTACATTTAACTTATTTTCTTTATGGAATTTAAATTTTGTATTACTATCATTCTTCTTAGCGTCTAAGTTTTCAGAAAGTAAAAGCAGTAGTCCCATGTTAATTTTTTTTGACTTCCACATTAAGCATTCGATTTTTCCTCCTTAGTTTTGTTATAATATATTCACTTCATTCTAATAAGATAACTCACCGGTTTTCCGTGCGAATGACGTACTTCTGCAAGTACGTCTCAATATTACTATTTCACAGAATCACACTATTCAAGTGTGCAGATGGTACCAAGGAATAAGGTCATAACACAAACACCAATTTATTTTATCATTATTGTCAAACTTGGCCCATAACCGCATTTGAGTGGTTCAGTGCTATCACACAACTGATAATATTCTATTTTCTCTCGGTCTTTAGGACAAGTAGAGATTAAACCTATGCGCTTTAATGTAAATATTTGATTCAGTAACAAATATTGTAATGTTAACTTCAACTTCCACATTTTCTTTATATTAATCTCTAAATTTATATTTGAAACCAAATGGAATTTAGGCTGTGTACTAACACAAATAAATGAATCGCTGCTCTACTGACCCATTTTAAACACTAATAGGCTTAAAGAAAATGAGAATAAGAAGTTATTTGTCTGAATAATGGGTTTAAGATTTATGTAATCCTCCTAAAATGCATACTTTGTTCCAAATAAAGTATAGTTATGAGTTTATGTTAGTTTTAAATGAGTTTGTTTCAAATAAAATTAAGTTCTCTCGATTAATTTGCATTAAGGTTTATATATACTATAGGAGATAATGTAATCACCTAAAAGCCAAGAAATTTTTAGTAAATATAATTTACATAAAAAATACGATCTACGACATCAATTTGACGACATAAAAATCTATTTATGATAGAAGTGTCTTTTTTTCTTTTTTTTTTCCTTTTTTTCCGATTTATTTTGCAACCTCATTTATTCCTTCTTTTTAAGTGCAATTTATTGTGTAGTTTTCTACCACGTGTTTAACAAAATCAATTCATATTAAAAATAAATAAATTACATTTCTTTCATAGTAATGACATTCATAATCAAAACAATGAATTTGAATCCATACAGAAGACGCTCTATAATCTGAAATTTCTTCGGCAACGTTTTTTACTTATCGGGGAATAATTTGAAATTTCATTAATAAGGGATCTATGCACTTCCATTTTTAAAACTGTATGCAAGTACTGATGAAGCTTTTGAGATTCATACGGATATTTGTTCTATGCCCTTATTTTTTTTTTGGTATTTTTTTTTTATTTTTCAATCTCTTGAAATGTGAACCTTTTTCGCTTTTGAACTGAAAATGAAGGTGTCAACTTTAAAGGTATATACACGGTTTCCAAAACAAGCCATACCTGACAAATATATTTGTCCACATTTCTTTTATTCCACCATGTTTTTATAAATAGAGACTTAGTCTTAAAAGGCCATACAAAAAAGCAAACTTATGTTATTTTCTATTTTTTTCCCACTACAGTCACAATTACAGATTTGTTATGACCAAGTAATATTTATAGTATTTAATGATCATTGCACATAATGATAATCAAATATTGGACATAGATATTTCTAATACCTGTGATACACGACAACCATTATACATATTAGCACATGCACGACACACACACAAGGACACACACTCACTCACACACACAGATATATATCACGCATACACACGCACACACTACATGATAATTGCACATACACATCATTATAAACTAAAAATATATAGTCATGTGCTATATCAAGTTCTTTATTTACATAATTTTCATTCCATCATCCTTACACCATAACTTATTTATTTTTGGATATCTGTACGCTGTAATATACAGTACGGATGAATTTTTTGTTTGTATGTCCCAACATCTACTCTACACATTTTGCAGACCGAAAAAATATACACATATAATTACCTATTTCATCTTTTTACTTCCCACATTACAGAAATGGTTGTTGAAATGCAGATTACAGATTGGCCAGTTGTTTAACATTTTATGATGCATATTCTCGCCACATGCTTCTGAATATTATTGGTAAGGTGAGCTTATATTCCGTGAATCTTATTAATGTTTTTATCTCTTTTTTAAGATAGAGCATCCTCCATACCATCTCATGATCAGTTCGTTAACCAGTCATATAGTTTGCACACTTTCACTGACTCATATTTTTTTTCACTCTGCTGTTGTGGTTGAAAACATCAACTGCTTGCAGTATAGCACGACTCCAAAGTTCATTCAGCAGACACGAAAATTATCCTATGATTTTGGCAGTATTCATAAATAGTTAATTTCACCATGTTAGATGAGCCCCAATTAATATGACAGGCACCACAAACACCACATCAACTGTTTATGGTACACCATTTATTCTTCCACCTGTTTACGTACAACTGTTTGGAGTTCAAAATCCTGTTTGTCATTGCTGTTTACTTTGTCAGCAGTAAAGAGTATTATTTAAGCTTCTTAAATTTGTCAGCATGATTCTGATGCGGTATGAATTTTCAGCTGTATTACTTCATTGAACAGTACAACCCAAAGACAAACCGTACGATGTGTTTGTGGTGATGGGAATAAGTTATAAACTTGACAAATTATATAGCTAAGAAGCAGTACAGCTTTAAAATATACGATTTTCCTAACATATACTAAATTTCTTTTTACTTTTCAGCCGACCGAAATAACAAAAAAGACGATGCTAATTACGTTTAGGTTGATCTGCATACATACATACATGTATGTGTGGCTGTCTTTGTGTGTGCGTAAACACAGAAACACAAACACATACACACACGCATGCACACACACACTAGCACATTCTTTCAGTAGCACTTTTCTGGTTGGTATTACTATCCAATTTAATTTAAAAGGTAAGTTAAAGTTAGTATTTAATTTAAATGTACTGCCATCTATTTTCAATTTATTACTGATTATGTTTGCATTAAAAGTTAAGGACCACATATTCGACGGAGTTCAAATATATTCCATGTTGCAAATTTAATTATAAATTTTTTGCATTTGTAACTATGAAATTGTAGTTGTTAAAAACCAAAATTGTTAATTTTCGGACACAAAGCTTGGTAAGAAGTCCTTTAGGATTTGGATTGTTTGAATTTACTGGTCTATGCCGTAGTGTTAATTTGTGTCATGACACAACTACTGCTGTTCTATACGTTATCTGTCTAAATATACTTCATTACCGCTGTTGAAGTCAACGTTTAAATTAATCTGCTGAATAGGTGAAAACAACAAAATTTTATACAGGACGTAGATATATCTTCAGTTTGTGGTTTTTTTTTTCATTATAGCAAGGATCACCATACCGTGCACCAATAAACACGACATCCTTCACAAACACCATGTCAATTAGTCATCGTATACCATTTGTTCTTCCCCCAGTTTACGTACACTGCTTTGGAGTTCACAATCCTGTCTTCCTACTGTTACAAGTTTATGTGAGTCAGCTTCAGTCTATCTTTTCTTCCTTTGTAATACCTTCAATTTGACATGAGAAGTTGCTTCTACGGTATTGTAAGCTTTGTACAGCTTTTAGGCCTATATCTTCAGTTGTACCTTTTTTTTTTAATCTTATTCAACTCAGTTATTTTTTTTTTCCTAACATGGTTCATTTCCTTCCACCAAATTGTCAATTTATTGTAACAACTTTGATTGCTGGCAACAAAGTGCCAGATTTAAAACTGTCTACGTCATGATTTTTTTCCTTCACCAATAAATTTTTCTTTATACTTCAATATTATACCTTTATACCAAAACTAAACAGGCGTTCTACAAAGAAGTCGGCACAATTTTCTGTGTAACCATGCACATATGTATTCTCGCATATGTATTCATCTATCCCGTTTACTTAAGTAAGACCGATTGAGTAACATCCTATGTGAAATAATACGATCATATCGTTCATTCTGCACTTCTCCTCAAACCGATTTGTTGTTTTGTTAACATGTAACATTTTTTGGTCACCATAATACTCTGTCCCATGTAATCAGTACAACCAAATGATGTTTTCGTACCTTTACCCTAATGTTACATTTTGGGTGGGTACCAGGATGATTGGGTGTCGGGAAATCATTTTTTGGTCACACACAAATCAGCAACTTATAAAGTATTGGTGCAGTGGACAAATGTGAGAAATACCAATGCAAAATAAGTGCAGTGAGTTTACAAAGAGCGCAGCGGCTTTCAATAACGTAAATAGTTGTACTGTCATGTATCGTACCGTTATACTCTGTATAAACTTTAGTTTGGTTCAATTTTTTTAAATTTTGTGTCCACGAGGTTCTATCCACAGGTAGTTTTTTTTCTCACCATAATATTTTGTCCCATGATATCATTACATCCATTTGATGTTTTGCATACCTTTAGCAAACGACAATCGGGATTAAGTTTCGAGGGAGTAGCTAACGTATTCAAATCAATGCCTGACAAGTTGAGACATTACTCTATTTCTTTCACATTTTTTTCACCATTAATTCCAATTTACTATTAAATATCAAGGAAGAATTTACAAAAAAACCCAAATATTTCAGTCCGACTTTGTTATAACATGTGACACATATCATATATTTACTTCAACGACGAAAAGCATTATAATAATAGCTGCCCAAATATGTAAGTAACCGCGCTGTGTATTACCGCTACATGTCTGAAATAAAAAGCTTAGCCAAAAGCTCTTCATTTACATATTTCTGCTCTATCAAATATAGTTGGGTACAGAATGTTGGTTCTATTTTTTTTTTAATAATCACTAATTCACCATTACGTATGTACATGGCACGTACGCATTCTTCCCTTCCTGCCAGATCAAATAATATGCTACCTACAAATTCACATGCGCTTATTGGATAGTACATTGTTTATTTGTATGAAACACATTGTTTATTTGGTGCAGTCGACAAATTTGAGAACTACCACTACAAAAAAAAAGCACTGAGTGTACAAAGACTGCTGCGCCTTTTGATATCATAATTCATATATAATCACAGAAGTAAGCACCAAGTCATTTCATAAAAAGCGAATGAAATTTTGGTTTTCAGAAATGTGTAAGTAGTGACACCAATGGTTGAATAACTAAATTATTTCCATCCACATAATTTTAAGAACCCTCTACGATGCCGCTTTCGTTTTTTATACTATAATTAAGGAGAAATAATGTACATCCCATTTCAACCATTTTCGGCCTATCAAGTTAACAGATTTCAAAGTTAAATGTTTAAGTCAACCAGTCAATCACATGTTATAATTTTGTACTCAATTGCAGATCATCATATTATGTATAATTCCCGTCAACAAAGGAGTGCAAGAGAACAAAGAAAGATGTAAATGAACAAGCGGAAAAGGACGGGATCGACATCGGGTGCATCAAACAGAAAGGCAATCCGTAGGCGTGCACAAAGTAAGGCAACTACAAATAGCTTTTGTGTCTACTCCTTCTATGGCTTTGTTTGTTAGCAAATATATTACTACTGTACGCATTGTAGGGGGGAAACGTAATGTACGAAGTGCAAGTACAACATGCTGCAAATCTGTTTGCAACAACAAACGTGTAGGTATGTTGTTTGCCGGGTATTCACTACTCATTAATTTATTTCAATTAACTGTTACATTATGATATGTATAACCATTCCATGTTTGGTTTTTAGATGTTTGTGGCAGCAACAACGGCGAAGAAAAATGTTCAACTTTTTTTCCCACTAAATCAAACGAAAGTATTAGTACGTATGAGTTTTGTTTACCCACTTACATACATCATCCATGCTGCTATGGCTGATTCATTTATAAATTTTGAATGAAGGAAAAATGTTTGAACCATGGAATTTTGGTGGTCCGACGTACTCTTGCTCACACTGTAACGCATTGGTTTGGTATGAAGAAAGAAATAGAAAATCAAGAAGACCATCTAATCCTCAATTTTCAATTTGTTGTAGGGGTGGTAAGATTGAACTTCCTAACTACAGAAAATGTCCGGAGTATTTACAACATCTGCTTGACTACAACGGTTGTTCTGAGAGTTCTCATTTTAGACAAAATATACGTGTGTATAATTCAATCTTTGCGTTTACTTCAATGGGTGGACGGGTAGACAATTCTATAAACATAGGTCAAGGTGCTTACGTGTTTCGCATACACGGTCAAAATTATCACCAAATCGGTTCTATGCTACCAGTCAATGGGAATGCTAAATTTGCTCAGCTCTACATTTACGATACAGCTAACGAGGTAGAGAACAGACTTAGGGCTCCTGGACTTTCAACATCACACCCTACAGATTCCAGAATTGTTAGCAATTTAATATCTATGTTCAATGAATGCAACCCACTTGCTAAAGTGTTTCGTATGGCTAGAGACGGGTTCGAAATGAATAACCTTCATAATGTAACGTTACGGTTGTACGAAAGGAGGGATAGAGATGGTAGACAACACAATTTGCCAACAACGTCCGAGGTTGCAGCTTTAATTACAGGAAATGGTACAACAAGCGAGGGTTATAGAGATATTGTTATTGAAGAGAAAACTGGCGTGCTAAAGAGAATTAATGAGAAACACCCAAGTTTTATGGCCATGCAGTATCCCATACTATTTACATATGCAGAGGATGGATATAGATTAAACATACCTTACAGGTTTTCAAGACAACCTGACGATGAGAAGGATGAAATAGTGACAATGCGATAATATTATGCCTATATTCTCCAGTATAGGCAGGGAGATGGTAATACTTTGCTGTTGGGTGGAAGACTGTTACAACAACTAATTGTAGATGCATATTTCTGTGTTGAGGAAGATAGATTGAATTGGATCAGACATAATCAACATAATGTTCGATCCGAGGTATATAAGGGTTTGAAGGTTGCAGTAACATCTGGTGATACATCGGCCTTTGCTATTGGTAAAAGAATGGTGTTGCCTTCATCTTTCACAGGGAGTCCTAGATATATGGTTCAAAATTATCAAGATGCAATGGCAATTTGTAGATTGGCCGGTCCTCCAGATTATTTTATAACGTTTACATGCAATCCTAAATGGAAAGAGATTAAGGAGTGTATGCAACACATTGAAGGGTAACGATCGGAAGATAGACCCGATATCATCTCACGTGTTTTTCACATCAAGCTGATGGAGCTAATGCAGGATATTAGAAGTAAAAAACATTTTGGGAGAATAAACGCAGGTATTATAACTACGTGTGTATGCTTTTTCAATTTATCCTGCTTATAAATGTAAATAATCACGCCTTTTTTTCTTTCATCATGCAGCATTATATACAATAGAATTTCAGAAACGTGGCTTGCCTCATGCACACATACTACTGTTTGTTCATGCTGATGATAAACCAAAAAGTACAACGTACGTGGACAAGGTGGTTAGTGCAGAATTTCCTCACTTTGATTCGGATACTGTTGCATATAATTCTATTAGCCAGTTTATGGTTCATGGTCCTTGTGGGGACTACAATTCTGATGCTACATGTATGGTTAATGGTAAGTGTTCTAAGCATTTTCCGAAGAATTTTGTTTCCGACGCCTATTTTGATTCAAAAGGTTTCCCGAAGTATAGACGACGTGATAACGATAATTCTATCACCACATCAACCGGAATTGTTCTTAATAACTGTTGGGTGGTTCCACATAATGTTGATTTAGTCGTCAAGTACCAGGCACATATTAATGTCGCGATATGTAATAGAGCAAAGTCGATTAAGTATTTATTTAAGTACATCAACAAAGGTCATGATAGAGCCACGGTGGTTATAGAAGAAAATAATGCAAGTAGACAGCAATTTTACAGACAAGTTGATGAAATCAAAAGATATATAGATTGCCGCTACATATCGGCTTCTGAAGCAAGTTGGAGAATTTTCAAATTTGATATTCATTATCGAAAACCTTCGGTTGAACGTTTACAATTTCATTTACCCGAAGAGCAAAATGTGGTTTTTCATGACAATGATAATTTACCTGAAATACTTTCTCTCAGTGCTGTCAAGAACACTATATTCACATAGTGGATGGAAATAAATAAAGCTAATGACGACACAAGAGAGTTGACTTATGTTGATTTTCCAACTAAATGGGTTTGGCAAACAGAATTAAACAAATGGACACGTAGAAAGAAAGGGGACACAATTGGAAGAGTACATTTTGCGCACCCAACATGTGGTGAAAGATTTTACTTGAGATTGTTGCTCAACATTGTGAAAGGACCTACATGCTATAAAGACATTAGAACTTTTAATTCTACTTTGTACGACACTTTCAAAAATGCATGCGTGGCTCGCTGCTTGCTGGAAGACGATAATGAAAGGAACGTAGCTTTAAATGAAGCAGCATAATGGGCAACATCATCCGCTTTGCGGGAAATGTTCGCTATGTTGCTACTTTATTGTGAGGTCTCTGAACCATTAAAGCTTTGGGATGCTAATTATTTGAAGTTGTCTGAGGATATTAAATGGCGTTTAGGGAAAACTTGTACATGTGAAAATAATGTGATAGACGAATGTCAACTACAATAGCGAACGTTAGTTGAATTGGAGAAGGTGATGAGAAAAAGTGGTAGGTCAGTAAAAGAATTTAACTTAAACAGTTCATTCGACTTGAGCTCAATTTCAATTTTGGATGATAATTTGTTTGGGGAAGAACATAATTGTGATCGTCATCATTTGCAACTTGAGGCCGAAAGACTTATACTGTGTTTGAACAGTGAACAGCAGCACGTTTTTGAAGTGGTTTGCGCTTCTATTGAGCAGAATAATGGCGGATTTTTGTTTGTGTATGGCAGCGGCGGTACAGGTAAGACTTTTTTGTGGAAAACCATTATTACACACTTGCGAGGAAGAGGAAAAATTGTTTTGGCTGTTGCATCCTCCGGGATAGCTTCGTTACTTTTACCTGGCGGCCGCACAGCTCACTCCAAGTTCAAGATCCCGTTGTCCTTGGATGAAAATTCAACCTGCAATATATCAAAACATTCCACATTAGGAAAATTAATAAAATCTGCAGATTTAGTCATTTGGGATGAAGCACCTATGATGCATCGTAATGCGCTAGAGGCATTTGAGAAAAGTTTACAAGATGTAATGAAACCATCTGATGTTAATCAAAGTTCTAAACCATTTGGCGGGAAGACAGTTTTACTTGGAGGCGATTTTCGGCAAACTCTTCCGGTTGTCCAAAAAGGAACTAGAGAGATGGTGGTGTCTGCTTCTATTAGCAACTCATATTTATGGTCATTTTGTCACGTTTTTCTTCTAACATGTAACATGCGAATTCGAAATGCAACATGTGATCCATGCAACATAGCAAAAGGGGAAAATTTTGCAAAATGGGTTTTAGATATTGGTGATGGCAACATAAGTACAGTTCCCAAAGATTGTGATGATGATCCGTCATGGATAAAAATACCTGATGAGTATTTGATTGAACCAGGAGATGATGGGATGGAGAAAATTGTTGACGCTATATATCCTGATTTGAATAGTAATTTACAGCAAAAAGATTATTTACAGAAACGGTGCTTACTTGCTGCAACCAACGAGTTTGTAGAAGAAATCAACGTGTACATACTTTCTAAAATAACTGGTGAAATGAAAACGTACCTAAGTGCGGATTGCATTAGTCTTTCTTCTGAAATTGTAGACGATCAACGTATTCTTTACCCTCCTGAATTCTTGAACTAATTGAAAGTATCCGGGCTGCCTAACCATAACTTACAATTAAAGGTAGCAGTACCTATTATGCTGCTCCGTAATTTGAACCAAAGCTTAGGCCTTTGCAACGGAACAAGGTTAGTTATCAGCCGCCTTGCTGAAAGGGTTCTAGAAGTGGAAATCATTACTGGCAATAATATTGGCACAAAAGTTCTAATTCCTCGAATTGTCCTCACGTCTTCGGATACAAAATGGCCTTTTGTGCTTCGTCGACGACAATTTCCAGTAAAGGTTTGCTTCTCCATGACGGTAAATAAAAGCCAAGGACAAACATTAGAAAATGTTGGCATATATTTGACCCGTCCTGTTTTGAGTCATGGACAACTATACGTCGCTGTTTCCCGAACAACTTCGTATGATGGTATCAAGTGTCTACTGGGACAATCGGAAGATGGGATTCGCGGTTTAACCAAGAATATTGTATACAAGGAAGTTTTCGATGGATTACATGGTAAAATATGTCACACACACTTTTTACTCCCATTTTCAAAACTGACAAATTATTATGATTTTAATTTTTTTTCTCTGCATACTCCCAGGTTGAAAGAATTCCTGCTGTACGTAACATTACATTGGTACACAAATAAATTATATAAATTTAGATTCACTATTTGATCCTTTTTTTCCCTGCATTACTAACATTTTTTTCCTTTACTGCATATACGTTTCAGTCCTGTGGGCCAACTGCAAATTCAGACTGCATTACAACTGGATTCATTTACCTTTTACTGTTTTTTTAATTTTCCTCTTTTGCTTTTTGGTTCTGTTATGTGTACATACATCAATATTTCATTTTATATTACTGCTACTTTTTCATTACAATGTTGTTACGTCCACATTGTCTTCGGTTATCACATACTTTAAATTTAGAGTTTGAGTTCGTACACTTTGCCATAACCCGACTTACGTGGTCAAAACCAGTGTCTTTACTGAGCACACAATTTTAAACATGGTGCAGGCTTAAATTTATCAGTACTTTCAATTTCCTCCACTCTTATTCTTACTCCTAATTATGAATATATATATGTTTAAGTTTACGGCTCTTCTCCATCCGTTATGTGCAGTTTTTTCAGATGTACAGTGCGATTGCAGGAATAAAGAAACCCCTTCTAATGTACCATCTGCGAGAGAAAGCAAATGGTAAGACAAATTGGTTGTTATTTTTTAATCACCATATCCATTTACTGTCCAATGTTTTGTCAATTTTTTTACACGACAAACTGTGTACTCCGATGTTGTGGGAACATGTAAAGCAACTATTTGACAACTGATATCTATCTATTACGTCACTCAGCTTTTGGCTGTAAAATTTTTTTTTCCACATGAGTTGTAACAACCCGTATTTTCAATAACCTGTAATAGTGTAAATCGAGGCAGAATTTAATTTATAAATCTGAACCAAGGAAAACGGGCTATGCCATTGCGTTCGTCTCGGAAAAATACGCGAAATGGAGTCCGAGTTTTCGAAAATCGGAGTCCGTATGACCCGATTTAGGCCCAACGAAGTTTTCAGAAAATTTCTAAGTAAAAACAGATTTCAAATTCAAACTTGAATTTGGAAAATTGGGCCAGTTTGGGCCAGGCGGGAAAAGTCCCGCCACAGTAACCAAGTCGACAGCCCTGTCGACTTGGGAGTCGACTTGGTCTGACCAAGTCGACAGCCCTGTCGACTTGGCTGTCGACTTGGCTCAGACGAGCAGTCCTGCCTGGTGCACCATCTTGGGTTTGTGTTGAGCTTGGGGGCCAGATTCGGTTTTGAGGGCTGAGGTTGGAACTAGGGTTTAATCCTATGGCCTAAATCACTTGCCTAATCTATAAATAAGACCCTAACCTACCCTAAATCATCATTATTCATTCTAGCAACTAAACTGTGGCAAAATTTTACCTCCCATGGCCTCCACTCTCTTCATAAAATTCCTAAATCAAATTCTTATGAGATTTCCATGCATACAAGTGTTTTTAGTCTTGTATGAGCCTCTTTAGCTTGCATTCAAGTCAAGTCTTTTCATTTGCACCATAAAGAAAGAGTTTTGGTCAATTTTGCTTGCATTTTTGGGGTTTAATTGGTTGGATAGGGGTTTTCTTACATTTGCTATACTCATTTGAGTCCGCATAAGCATTGTAAGCCCTATTCCTTTCATACTTAAACTTTAAAAGTTAAATGTATGATATGCGAGTTTATATGCAAGTTTTCTATGATGTTATATGCAAGTTTACTATGATGTTATATGCAAGTTTACTATGATGTTATATGCAAGTTTACCATGATGTTATATGCAAGTTTTCTATGATGTGATATGCAAGTTTATATGCAAGTATGTCGTGTCGTAATATGCAAGTTTATATGCAAGTATGTCATGTTGTAATATGCAAGTTTATATGCAAGTATGTCATGTTATGATATGCAAGTATGTTATGCAAGTTTGGGTTGAACATTTTGTTCATGCTATCATGTTATGCATGCTTTTTGAGGCCTAATGCAAGTATTTGAACATATGTACATTTCGTATGCCACCATGTTGAACTTGTGGCTTAACACTTTTATGTCACGATTATGCCAAGTTCCCTCTTTCTATCCTTTATGCGCTATTGCGATATGTAAGCGATGGGATTGCGTTTGGGGTTGGGTAAACTTAAAAGACATAAAAATATAAGCTTGGGAATTTACCTATTAAGTTAGGTCTACCCATTGGGAATTTACCTATTAAGTTAGGTCTACCCAATTGCTTGAAAACTTGTAATATGTTTTGGAAACATGATGGACATGACACTTAGAAAAGATAAGTGTGACCAACTCGAGGTTGGGTTGAGTTTGTAGCGTAAACCTACCCGGAACCGACCGGCCTAACTAGTTGCTACAAACAATAGGACCCAATGTGAGAAGTTGGCCATGTTGTACCTTGAACCCGAGGTTAGACCAAATTGTGGTGTAAAGCTACCCGGACCCGCCCGGCTTAACTAGTAACCACAACAAAGTCTAATGTGAGAGGTTAAGGCACATTAATTAATTAATGCCTCATGATTAGGGTTAAGTCATGGACCATTTAATACTTAACCAATTTGGGCTTGGTAGATTAATCGGGGTTAAGTCGTGAACTCACCGTTACACTTAACCAAGTTAATCCATGATTAGTGAAGGGGTTAAACTATACTTAACCCACTAGAGAAATCCTACCAATGGGGGTCCACTCCAGCAGTAATTCCTAGTTTGTATCATCACGACCCTAGGGACTAGGCTAGTGTGGGGGCACGATTACTGGACTGGGGGTAAGTGACCAAAAGCGACGGCAGAGTGGTACGCCGGTGTAGTTCTGGACGGACTATGGTCGTGCACGTAGTCCGGAGCCGGGGAAATCATGCACGGGTACCAGTAGATCGATACTGTGCACTCATGTTTATGGTGTCCAGGGGTTGCCACCCTAGGGCTTGATACACCCGACGGGAGACCCGGCACAGTCTGACTACAATCATGTTATTTGGCCGTATTGACACCAACACATGACGAGTTAGGCTTAGGGAGCCGATCGACTAGACCGTTTGGGTTGGACCTCGTGGTAGGGTCACTTCATGTTATTGGACCTCGTAAGAGGGTCACTTCATGTTATTGGGTCAAAGCTTGGGCCATGGGATCAATACTTGTTTATTCAAGTCATGTTAGTCTGCTAGTACACCAGTGGTGCAAAACCTTAATCTTGATTAAGCGATGACACCTTTATCTACCTTGATTAGTTTATCATCATGCTAGTATGTTGTTATCCTTATGTTCATCCCTTGCTGTTCATGCCAGTTAACTTTATCAGTTTACATTGATTGTAGTAGGGCTTACTCAGTCTTTTTGACTGACCTGTTTTCTTTCGCCTCTTTTCTTCCGTTTCCTCCCCCCCGGTTCACAGGGAGGGAATACAGGAGCTTAGCTTGGATTTTGGATTGCTTGCTTGTGGGATTCCAGCTCATGTACGCTTTCTACATGAAGCTAGCTATGGTTCTCACGTATTTTGGGGATAACATTTATGTATTTCAGTTTTCAGACGATGTTGTCTTTAGCTAGACTTGTTTATTTGGAAAATTGATATTATGTTGTACCAGACTTGCTTTGAGATGGTTTAAATCTTCCGCTGTTTTATCTATGATATTTACTCTGTTTACATTTATACATATGTTCTTGTTCTGCCTTGATATATCATTGTGCATGTTTACCTGATTCAAACGCCCCACCAAAGTCAGTGCCCTTGCAAGAGTGGTACTGGCGGAGGTGGGATGTTAAATTTGGTATCAGAGCGAGGTTTACGAGAAGGAACAAAAAGGTTTTTTAGAAAACTTTGGGAAAACTATTTTCAAAATCAAGTATAAAGTATTTTCCAAAGAAAAGTCTAGTTTATTTTAAAGGCTATTCCCCAAAAAGCCATTAGCAAAATCCCTTCGTTTTTCTCCATTCTGAATCTGTCTTTTTCTTTTTCAGTATGGCCGATAACTTTGATATTCCGGAGGGAGTGCACGTACCTGTTTGGTATAGGAGACTTTTGGAGGCTAGGGCGACCGAAGCCGGCCCCGCAGATGTCCCTCCTCCTCCTCCTCCTCCAGTAGTTAATATTCCTCCCCCTGTCGCTAATGTTCCTCCTCCTCCTGTTGCTGAGGTTCCTCTTCCTCCTCCCCCTCAGCATCCTCAAGCTGACTTCGCAAAGACTTGCAAAGATTTCAAAGCAATGGGTGGCAAGAACTTTCAAGGCACTGAGACTTTTGTAGAGGCCAGAAATTGGTTGAAAGAGACCGAGGATTTGTTTGCTATCTTTGGGTTAGACGATCAGAGGAAGACCTTGTTGCCAGTTTGGCTTATGAAGGATGAAGCCGCTTATTGGTGGGAAGTCACCAATGGTACTAGACCTGTTGAGACTTGGGCCGATTTCAGGGCAAGGTTCATGCTTAAGTTTTTATCTTCTGCTGAGGAGAATCTGCAAATGGAAAGGTTCATAACTTTGAAGCAAGGAGATATGTCTGTCAAAGAGTATGTGATTAAGTTCAATCAGTTAGCTCGTTTTGGCTTGGATATGGTGAATACTCCTCAGAAGAAGGCTCTTCGTTTTGCTAGAGGATTGAATGAGCCATTGCAGGGATTGGCTATGTCACATATTCCCCATGGGGCCACGTTTGAGAGCTTGGTTGATATGGCATTACTTCAAGGAGATGGCAAGAAAGAGATCAAGGTGAATGATACTCAAGCCAAGAAGACTGATTCTCAGGGAAAAGGAAATCAGGGTAATTCAAGTGGTCAACGCAGTCAAGGCAATCAAAACTAGAACAAGGGTCAAGGCAACAAGGGGAACAACAACAAGGGCAAAAACACCAAGGGGAAGTGCCATTACTGCGGTTCAGCTGGGCATCTTATCAAGGATTGTAGGAAGAGAAAAAGGAAGAATGGTGGATGCTTTTTCTGCGGTGAGACTGGACATTTCAGCAAGGATTGCCCGAAGAAGCGAGGGCAAAGCCACGGTCAGACTCAGCGTGCTGGACCTTCAGGAGGGCAAGTTCATGCTCTCAATACCGCTTCAGTTCCCGATCGAGGTAGTATTTCTGTTGAGAGCCTTGTATATATTTATGATTTTCCAGTTCGTACCTTGTTAGATTCTGGTGCATCGCATAGCTTTATCTCATCTGATCTTGTTGATAGTTTGCACCTTAGTACTAGCTTAGTAGAGGATCCCGTCTGTGTCTCAAATCCTATTGGGGGTTCCGCCCATTTGTCTATGATATGTGGGGATGTGAGGATCTCTATACTGAGTGTAGAGTTCTTGTGCAGTGCTTATGTTCTTGGTTTCAAGGGATACGGATTGATATTGGGCATGGATTGGCTGTCCAGATATGGAGCCATTCTTGATTGTGAGCATAGGGTTGTGAGGCTCGTGACTCGCCTCGGGAACACCCTAGAGATTTCTTGTGATCCGAGAGGTCCCGTCATGTTGTGCTATCTTGAATCACTCGACTCGTCAGTGGATACTCTTCAGTCTGTGAGAGTGGTTCGAGATTATCCGGATGTTTTTGATGAAGTTAGGTGGTTGCCCCATAAGCGAGAGATTGATTTCCGCATTTATCTGTTGGATAATGCAAAGCCGGTTTCTTGGCCCGTTCGGCACATGGCTCCGCGTGAAAGGCGGGAGCTAAGTAAGCAAATGAAGGAATTGCTTGAGAAGAACTTCATTAGACGAAGTATATCTGAATGGGGAGCGCCTGTGGTATTTGCTACCAAGGCAGATGGTTCTCTCCGACTTTGTGTTGACTATCGAGAGTTGAATAAGCTGACTAAGAAGAACAGACACCCGTTACCGAGGATTGATGATCTCTTTGACCAGCTTATCGGTGCTTCTGTTTTCTCTCAGCTTGATCTTGCTACTGGATTCCATCAGCTCAGGGTAGCTGAGGATAGTATAGACAAGACTGCGTTCAGAACTCCAGATGGATTCTTTGAATGGCTTGTCATGCCGTTCGGCTTGACTAATGCACCCGCATATTTTGTGGACTTGATGAGTAGGGTGTTCAGGGAGTTCTTGAACAAGTTTGTCATGGTCTTCGTAGATGATATTCTGATCTTCTCTAAGGATGAGGAAGAGCACGCAAGGCATCTCGTGGAGGTGATGGATACGCTTAGAGCGCATCAGTTGAAGGCCAAGTTCTCCAAGTGTCACTTTTGGAGAAAGGTGGTTAGATTCCTTGGGCATATAGTATCTAAGCAAGGCTTAGCGGTGGATCCCGCTAAGGTGGTTGCAGTTCAGGATTGGAAGATTCCAAGGAATGCAACCGAAGTGAGAAGTTTTCTAGGTCTTGCAGGTTTTTACCGGAAGTTCATCAAGGACTTCGCGAAGATTTCCGCTCCTCTCACTAAATTGACGAAGAAGAATTTAGTTTTTGCGTGGAGCATAGAATGCGAGCTTGCTTTTCAGAAGCTCAAGAGATCTCTAACATCAGCACCTGTTCTAGCTTTGCCCGATGGAGGGAAGTTATTTACAGTATACACCGATGCATGTGGCAAGGGGCTAGGAGCTGTTCTGATGCAAGAAGGAAGAGTAATATGCTTTGGCGGTAGGGAGCTCAAAGTGCATGAGAAGAATTATCCCACTCATGACTTAGAGTTGGCAGCAATAGTATATGCACTCAAGGCTTGGCGCCATTATCTTCTGGGAGAAAGATTTGAGCTTTATACCGATCACAAGTCATTGAAGTATCTCTTTTCTCAGAAGGATCTGAATTTGAGGCAACAAAGATGGATGGAATTCTTGGCATCCTATGATTTTGAAATAGCTTATACCCCTGGCAAGGGGAATGTGGTAGCTGATGCATTGAGTAGAAAAAGGTTGACCCTAAGTCCTCTATTCGTTGAGATGAAAAATTTAGAGTATGTGGCAACCTTTGATTTCTCTTTGGCGGTTGAGTCTATGACCGGTTCTTTAGCATCTCTGGAACTCAGACCTACCCTTCTTGATCAAGTTGGGGCTTCGCAGAGAGAAGACCCTCAGATAGTTGAGACTATGGATAAGCTGATTCGAGGAGGGGCGTCTAGGCATCTTGCTCGATATTCTATTGATGACAAGGGTTGGCTGAGGAGAGACGGAAGGTTATGTGTTCCAATGGTAGAAGATTTAGTAAGAAAAGTTCTTGAGGAAGCGCATCGCTCTAAGTTGACTATACACCCAGGCGGGGATAAGATGTATAAAGATATGAAGCGTATTTTCTTTTTGCCTGGGATGAAGAAGGATGTGGCAGAATTTGTCTCAAGATATATCATTTGCCAGCAAGTTAAGGCCGAGTCAAAGAAGCCCGGTGGGCTATTGCATCCACTAGACGTTCCACTTTGGAAGTGGGAGAGTATTTCCATGGATTTTATCGATGGGCTACCAAGGTCAAGGAAAGGGAATACGAGCATTTGGGTTATTGTAGATAGACTTACGAAGAGTGCTCATTTCATCCCGGTGAAGAGCAAGAGGACCGCATCTTGGCTAGCGTCTGTATATCTTCGTGAGATTGTGAGACTTCATGGAGTCCCTTCTAGTATAGTCAGTGACCGTGACCCAATCTTTACAAGTCAGTTCTGGAACAGCTTGCAAGAAGCCATGGGCACTAGGTTGAATCTAAGTACTGCTTATCACCCACAGACGGACGGTCAAACCGAAAGGGTGAATAGGGTACTCGAAGATCTGTTGAGGCTTTGTATTCTGGATTTTGGTGGTACTTGGGAAGACCATCTTCCTCTTGTTGAGTTTGCATATAATAACAGTTATCAGGCAAGCATAGGGATGGCACCATTCGAAGCCTTATATGGGAGGCCGTGCAAGTCGCCTACATGTTGGTGGGAGACTACAGATAAGCTTATACTTGGGCCTGATATGATCAGAGATACATCCGAGAAGGTCGAGTTGATTCGGAGACGGATGAAAGCGGCCCAAGACCGACAGAAATCCTATGCTGATAAGCGAGGAACTGATTTGGAGTTTGATGTTGGGGATATGGTTTTCGTGAAGGTTTCTCCTTTGCGGAATGTGGTCCGATTTGGAGCCGTTGGGAAGTTAGCACCGAGGTTTGTTGGACCATTCCCTATTATAGAGAGGATCGGGCAGATGGCTTAAAGAGTAAAGTTGCCCGAGAAGCTTGCCGGAGTACACGATGTTTTTCATGTCTCGCATCTCCGGAAGTGTTTACATGAATCAGCAGAGGTTGTTGAGCCAAGTGTTCTGGAAGATGTGGAAGTGGAGAAAGAAGCTACTTTAAGGAGAGCTCCGATTCGTATCTTGGGGACGGAGACCAAGAAGCTAAGGAATCGTGAGGTCATGTTGGTGAAGGTTCAATGGGGTGAATCCGAAGAAGACGCAACTTGGGAAACCGAGGAGAAGATGCGTGGGCTTTATCCATTCCTTTTTGAGGGTACACTCTAAATCTCTTTTCTTAGCATATCTTTCTCTTTGCTACCCATGTTTATCTAGTCTATCGTGTTAATCTTGTCATGAGAACCTTAGGTAGAAACCCTTTGGATGAAACATGTGTTTGAAACATGTTATGCTTGATGGTTGCAAGTGGTTGCAAGTGTTTGCAAGTGGTTACTCGTGGATGCATTATACACGCTAGGCACTAGATCGGCTCACACACTCCTCATATTGCATATGCATGGGTGTTTATGCTTATACATGAATGAAAATTTTTGTGTTATCACATGGATGTTGCATATGGATGTATGTTATGTGCACACATATAGATGTTATACATTATGTTAGGAATTGCATACATATGGATTCATTTCACTAACATAAATTGCATTGATGATATTTGCATTAGATAAGTACATATACACACACCTTTGCATATGTTCATACAGCATTTAGAATCTTGTAAGGACAATGATTGCTCGTGGATGATGTTTTGAGTAGATGGACGATTGGATGGTAGGATACGTTCTTCCTAACTTGGAGATTTCGGGGACGAAATCCTTTAAGGAGGGGAGAATGTAACAACCCGTATTTTCAACAACCTGTAATAGTGTAAATCGAGGCAGAATTTAATTTATAAATCTGAATCAAGGGAAACGGGCTATGCCATTATGTTCGTCTCGGAAAAATACGCGAAATAGAGTCCGAGTTTTCGAAAATCGGAGTCCGTATGACCCGATTTAGGCCCAACGAAGTTTTCAGAAAATTTCTAAGTAAAAACAGATTTCAAATTCAAACTTGAATTTGGAAAATTGGGCCAGTTTGGGCCAGGCGGGAAAAGTCCCGCCACAGTACCCAAGTCGACAGCCCTGTCGACTTGGGAGTCGACTTGGTCTGACCAAGTCGACAGCCCTGTCGACTTGGCTGTCGACTTGGCTCAGACGAGCAGTCCTGCCTGGTGCACCATCTTGGTTTTGTGTTGAGCTTGGGGGCCAGATTCGGTTTTGAGGGCTGAGATTGGAACTAGGGTTTAATCCTATGGCCTAAATCACTTGCCTAATCTATAAATAAGACCCTAACCTACCCTTAATCATCATTATTCATTCTAGCAACTAAACTATGGCAAAATTTTACCTCTCATGGCCTCCACTCTCTTCATAAAATTCCTAAATCAAATTCTTATGAGATTTCCATGCATACAAGTGTTTTTAGTCTTGTATGAGCCTCTTTAGCTTGCATTCAAGTCAAGTCTTTTCATTTGCACCATAAAGAAAGAGTTTTGGTCAATTTTGCTTGCATTTTTGGGGTTTAATTGGTTGCATAGGGGTTTTCTTACATTTGCTATACTCATTTGAGTCCGCATAAGCATTGTAAGCCCTATTCCTTTCATACTTAAACTTTAAAAGTTAAATGTATGATATACGAGTTTATATGCAAGTTTTCTATGATGTTATATGCAAGTTTACTATGATGTTATATGCAAGTTTACCATGATGTTATATGCAAGTTTACTATGATGTGATATGCAAGTTTATATGCAAGTATGTCATGTCGTAATATGCAAGTTTATATGCAAGTATGTCATGTTGTAATATGCAAGTTTATATGCAAGTATGTCATGTTATGATATGCAAGTATGTTATGCAAGTTTGGGTTGAACATTTTGTTCATGCTATCATCTTATGCATGCTTTTTGAAGCCTAATGCAAGTATTTGAACATATGTACATTTCATATGCCACCATGTTGAACTTGTGGCTTAACACTTTTATGTCACGATTATGCCAAGTTCCCTCTTTCTTTCCTTTATGCGCTATTGCGATATGTAAGCGATGGGATTGCGTTTGGGGTTGGGTAAACTTAAAAGACATAAAAATATAAGCTTGGGAATTTACCTATTAAGTTAGGTCTACCCATTGGGAATTTACCTATTAAGTTAGGTCTACCCAATTGCTTGAAAACTTGTAATATGTTTTGGAAACATGATGGACATGACACTTAGAAAAGATAAGTGTGACCAACTCGAGGTTGGGTTGAGTTTGTAGCGTAAACCTACCCGAAACCGACCGGCCTAACTAGTTGCTACAAACAATAGGACCCAATGTGAGAAGTTGGCCATGTTGTACCTTGAACCCGAGGTTAGACCAAATTGTGGTGTAAAGCTACCCGGACCCGCCCGGCTTAACTAGTAACCACAACAAAGTCTAATGTGAGAGGTTAAGGCGCATTAATTAATTAATGCCTCATGATTAGGGTTAAGTCATGGACCATTTAATACTTAACCAATTTGGGCTTGGTAGATTAATCGGGGTTAAGTCGTGAACTCACCGTTACACTTAACCAAGTTAATCCATGATTAGTGAAGGGGTTAAACCGTACTTAACCCACTAGAGAAATCCTAGCAATGGGGGTCCACCCCAGCAGTAATCCCTAGTTTGTATCATCACGACCCTAGGGACGAGGCTAGGGTGGGGGCACGATTACTGGACTGGGGGTAAGTGACCAAAAGCGACGACAGAGTGGTACGCCGGTGTAGTTCTGGACGGACTATGGTCGTGCACGTAGTCCGGAGCCGGGGAAATCATGTACGGGTACCAGTAGATCGGGACTGTGCACTCATGTTTATGGTGTCCAGGGGTTGCCACCCTAGGGATTGATACACCCGACGGGAGACCCGGCACAGTCTGACTAAAATCATGTTATTTGGCCGTATTGACACCAACACGTGACGAGTTAGGCTTAGGGAGCCGATCGACTAGACCGTTTGGGTTGGACCTCGTGGTAGGTTCACTTCATGTTATTGGACCTCGTAAGAGGGTCACTTCATGTTATTGGGTCAAAGCTTGGGCCATGGGATCCATACTTGTTTATTCAAGTCATGTTAGTCTGCTAGTACACCAGTGGTGCAAAACCTTAATCTTGATTATGCGATGACACCTTTATCTACCTTGATTAGTTTATCATCATGCTAGTATGTTGTTATCCTTATGTTCATCCCTTGCTGCTCATGCCAGTTAACTTTATCAGTTTACATTGATTGTAGTAGGGCTTACTCAGTCTTTTTGACTGACCTGTTTTCTTTCGCCTCGTTTCTTCCGTTCCCCCCCCCCCAGGTTCACAGGGAGGGAATACAGGAGCTTAGCTTGGATTTTGGATTGCTTCCTTGTGGGATTCCATCTAATGTACGCTTTCTACATGAAGCTAGCTATGGTTCTTGTAACAACCCGAATTTTTACAACACGTTAAATCAAGAATCAAGGCAGGATTTAATTTTAAATTCTGAATCAAGTAAAACGGGCTATGCCATTGCGTTCGTCTCGGAAAAATACGCGAAATAGAGTCCGAGTTTTCGAGAATCGGAGTCCGTATGACCCGTTAAAGGCCCAAAGAAGATTTCTGAAAATTTGAATTTCGGAAACAGTTTTGGAAAGCAGATCAGGGGCTAGGCGGGAAGTTTCCCCGCCTAGGCCATGTCGACAGGGCTGTCGACAGGCCTGTCGACTTGGGCCCAGACCAAGTCGACAGCCCTGTCGACTTGCCTGTCGACAGGGGGTGGCCGGGGCAAGCTGCCTGGTGCACCTGGTCCTGTTCTTGGGCTGGTTCTGGAAGCTTCCGAGATCTGATGGTCCTAATCTATCCTAGGGTTAATCTAAGGGCCTAAAACTATCCTAATCTCTATAAAAACACCCCTAAGCCCCCCCCTAAACCCTCATAACTCACCCTCTCCACGAAGTGCTGCCCAAATGCAAAGTGATCATGGCCTCCATCTCAAATCCCTAGAGCCTATGCACTCAAATCAAGTTCAAATCAAAAGGTGCAAGCTTGCTACACCAAATCAAGGCCAAATCAACATTGCTATGCGAGTTCCATGACGATTCTTCAACAAAGGAGGCACCTTTCTTAGCCAAGATGATTCATGCTTCTTTCCCTAGGCCTAACTATGTAAGTTCTAGCTACTTTTAGATGGAACGGTAGTTTTGATAATGACATGGGATAAAATGAGGCTAAACATGATTATGCGAACTTATATGAACCTTACCTTGCCTCTTGTGTTCATGGTTATGATTTTAGGCCATGTGAGTGACTTAATCATGCCTCTCATGCTATGCATAGCCTAGTTTAACTTGCAAGTTTGTATCTTTGTGCATGAAATCCTAGCATGAACCTTTAGGAACCACTTATGTGTGAAACATTGGCTAAGACAAGATTTTGGGGCTTATGCATGTTTATGAACCCAAACCCCTTATGTTATCATGCAAGTTTGTGGCCAAATCCTTTATGAGATTATGCATGCTTATGGCCAATCCCCTCTTTTAAGTTGTGCATGTTTATGGCCAAACCCTTTTTGATAATATGCATGTTGTGGCCGAATTCCCTTGTGACATTTTGTGTGTTTGTGGCCAAAACCCTTTTATGACACTATGCATGTTCGAGGCCAATTTGTAGTCATAGTATTCCTACTATGTTGACTCGTCTATACTTACGTTGGAAACACGTTTTGGGGTTAGGTTAGACGAGCGTGAATATACATGAGAAACTTAACTTGAAGTTCCATGAAATATGATGTGAAACATGATTTGGGTTAAATGGGTATAACATGACAACATGCAACATTGAATATAGCATGTAAGTTAACATGTAAATATGCATAATCATAAGCTTGGGAATTTACCTATTAAGTTAGGTCTACCCATTGGGAATTTACCTATTAAGTTAGGTCTACCCAATTGCTTGAAAACTTGAATATGAACATGAAACTAGACCAAACATGAAAGTGGCCAACTCGAGGTTGGGTTGAGTTTGCAACGTAAAACTACCCGGAACCAACCGGCCTAACTAGTAGTTGCAAACAATAGGACTCAATGTGAGAAGTTGGTCATGTTGTGCTTGAACCCGAGGTTAGACCAAGTTGTGGTGTAAATCTACCCGGACCCGCCCGACTTAACTAGTAACCACAACAAAGTCTAATGTGAGAGGTTGGGGTGCATTAAATAATTAATGCCACATAGTAGGGTTATGTTAATTTGATTAATGAGGCTTAACCAAATATGACATGGACAAATGGGTTAAGTAATTTGATTAGGCTAATGATACTTAACAAAACATGACAGGGTTGGGTAGGTTAAGTAACTTGATTTGCCTAATGACACTTGACCATTTTTATACGACGAGGGGACGGGATTAAGTTAACCAACACTTAATCAATCCAACACGATAACTTGATAAGGTTAAGTAAATTTTCTTAGTGACACTTAATCGTATAATACAGTTAATGGATGAGGTTAAGATTAGACTTAACTAATCTAAACATGGTAATCGGATGAGGTTAAGTTAGCCTAGACTTAATTAATCCAACTTGGTAATTTAATGGGGTTAAGATAAACACTTAACTAATTTAACACGATGATTTGATGAGGTTAAGTTAACCTATACTTAACCAATCTAACGTAAAAACATGATAAGGCTAAGTCACGAATCGTTTCGAATACGCTTGACCGATTTGACTCGGTAATTTTGATAGGGTCAAATTAATATATATACTTAACCAATCTAAAATGATAATTAGACGAGGTTAAGTCATGGATTGCTTGATATACTTAACCAACTTGACACATGGTCTGTAGGGTTAAGTCTTGGACTTGGACACTTAGCCAGTTACGACATGTTTTGTAGACGGGTTAAGTTGTGAACTTAAGTGACACTTAACCCATTAGTTAAACCCTAATTCGGAGGATTAGGTAAATAACCATAGTTAACAAGGATAATGGAAATAAGGCTAAGTGGTAAACCTTAGTTAAGGGAAACTAAGTAATAATTCTTAGTCAAGGAAATTTGGACCATTTCTTAGATAGATTAGTAACCCGATACGTTAGGTCAACGTTTAAGTATGCGTGTAGGAGCAGGCTATCTGATTTAGATAAAGGCTCCAACGAACTGGGTAACGAAGCAGCGGCTTCGGGAAACGTGAGGATATTCTTGGGATCCCTCTGTGAGCTGCCAGGTCATTATACTAGGCCCACGAGAGGTTGAGGTCTGCGGTAGAAGAACCAAGAATATGCCTTGGTTGCTATGCGAGCGAGCTAAAGACTGGGGTGGATAGCAGTGAGTCGACGAATACATAAGGTGCCCGAGATAGCAAGTTCGTCGATCATCTACCATCTTGAGTCAAGCGTGTACGTACGGAAAGGCAGGGAACACCCAACAGACCATGATTGCTATCTAATTATGGGTGAGGTAGGCCGTAGGATGTGGGCTGGCCGGAGTGTAGTTCTCATGCAAGATTTTCTCTTGTGTTGCCTTTCACTAGTTGAGGGAGGAGTCTCGTGGGACCATAGCCACGTGTAGAAAAGCAGACCTTAGTATCTGCATCGGCAGATAAATCTAAAGCTCCCGACCGAGTCCTGTATTTCTTGTTTTGCCCTGGGACAGGACTCGGATGGCACGATGTGATACATGTGCATACAGTTATAGAAAAACGATTCACGATGAATGCGGGGAAAAAGGGCGCGGTTGAGGGTTAGCGTAATCCCTAGTGGCCTAGGTGGTTTAACCCAAACCGAAATACGAAAGCGTGCGATAGGTAAGCGTAATCCCTAGTGGTGCTAGGTGGCGTAAGTCGTAGTAGTTCAAACGATGATTCGTACGGAAGAGCCTAGCTAGAACAAGGGTGACAGTCCAAACGATTTTTGGATAATACAACATGAGGAAGCCCGAACGAGGTACGGCAAAGGACTGAACTTAAATACATGGAAAGAAACATATGACTTGAGTAACCTATATATGCGATATATTAGGTTGACTTGGACCATTGCACGACTTTGGGCAAGGGACATTCATGGTTAACACATGACGCGGGTAGGGATACTAGTACGAGAGGTGCAGAGCAAATATACATGTTAGAACTAGGAAGAATATACATAATAGATACCGTGGGATGTTAGACGGGGAAGATACCTTGGGATAATGTACTCGATAGAAATCTGACGAGGTGATACCTTGGCTTATCATAACACCGTAGTTTATCATGATACCTTAGTTTGCCTTGCCACAGTAGTTCAACCGGCTACCCTGGTTTAGTTTATCTATCTTGTAGTTATCCTTATGTTTACTTTCAGTTTATGCATGTCATGTTACCTTTACCTGTTTTTATACTGGAAGTAGATAGAACTTACTCAGTCTTTTTGACTGACCCGTTTTGTTTCGCCTCTTTTCTTCCGTTTCCCCCCCCCCAGGTTACAGGGAGGAAACAATGCTGTTTAGTTCGGACTTCCTCTGCTTGAAGGTCATCATGGATGGCTTGGACTTCTCTTGGCTATGACTACTTTAATGTTTTTACTTGGGGAATAATTTATGTAAAAGGTTTTTATGCTTCTATATTATTGCAAGACAGGTTTTGATGTACTCTGATGTAAAAGGCTGTAGACCTTATTTATTCACTTTATGAAAGTTTGATTTTTCTTCCGCTATTTATATATGTTCTGTCTTGTGATATTTCTGTGCATGTTTACCAATAATGCCCCTCTAAAGCTAGTGCATTCCTTTGCGAGTGACCCTAACGGAGGCGGGGTGTTACACTTGGTATCAGAGCAGAAGGTTACTAGACTGGGCAAAAGTTTTTAAAGACCTTCTGAAAATTATTTGAAAAAGAAAAAAAAAAAAACCCGTTTACAAAGAAGCATTTTTCAAGAAAACTTTCTTTAAAAAAAGAAGAAAAAGGCTATTCCCCAAAGGCCATTAGCATTATCCTTGTTTCCTTGATTGAATCCCTTTTTCTTTCTTTCCTCCATCTGTAGTCACAGTGGTTTTGACTGCGACTAGTCTTTCTAGCTGCGTAAGTGTTTCCCGTGCGATGGTGGTGGTTCTCGAGAGACCGTTGCAGAGTTATGCATGAAAGGATAGTAATAACAAGGATAAAGGATACGAGCTCAGGGATAAGCAACATGTTGGTATGGCTGAGTCCTAAAAGGAGGGAGAAAGATGAACAATGAAACCCAAGACGAGAGAGTACCTTTGGCATGGTGAAACGGGACGGATAGTTAAGTATCATGGAACAGGGACAAGATCATTCGGAGGGCAATAGTATGCTCTCATTTCTAGGGTACCTCAGAAGGAGGGTAACGATCTTGTTAAAGGTTTAGTTTTTCTTCTCCATCATCCCGTCGGGACTTTGTTTGGATCACCGCATCTTTTAAGTCCGCTTCGATAGTTGAGTCTCTGCACCTTAGTACTAGCATAGTAGAGGATCCCGTTTTGTCTCAAGTCCTATTGGAAGATCGGTCCATTTATTCATGACTTGTTTGGATTTAAGAATGTCTATGTCAAGTATTGAGCTTGGAAATAATGCTTATGTTTATAAGTTGTGGATGGATTCTAGGGATGAAGTGGTTATCCAGTAAGGGGTGCCACTCTCGGTTTTAGAGGGAGGGTAGTTAGACTCTTGGCTTGCTTTGGTAATACCCTCGAAGTCTCGTGGAACCTTTTGGGTTCAGTCATGATTAGTTACCTAGGATCCCTTGATACCTTTATTGGAAATTTGAAGCCCGATCGAGTGGTGTTCGCCGATAAGACGGATGATTTATTTCACTTATGCATGAGTGATGGAAATCACCCTAGTAAGTGCGCTTAACCTGGTTGGCATCTGTTTACTTTCAAGAGAAAGTTCTTCTACGTGGAATACCTTATGGTACGAGGTCTGAGATTCACTAGTGAATTTTGAGGGCTCGCATGGAATAATGTGTACGCAGTCCTGTTTGCGCCAAGTATTCTAGAAGGAGAATAAGTGCAAATGGAACGAAAGGCGACGAGGAAATGAGTCCCAACTCATGTTATGGAAACAGGAAATAAGAAGCTGCGAAATCGTGGAGTAAAAAGGGGCGGTCAAGGCATGATGGAACTAAGCTCAAGGTAATGCGACTCAGGAGACTGAAGACTAAATACGTGCATGATATCTCTTTTGGGAATATATCCTCGACCCCTGTTTTTCTGTTGAGCTTGCTGGTAGGCTATCTTTTATGGATATCCTCTCGGTCCTGTCTCTGTTACAAACCCCGTAAGGAGTTTGTTTTGTTTATCTCCTCGACCCTGTTTCAGGGAATCTTAGGTAGAACCCTGTGGATGTAAACATGTATTTGAAACATGTTATGGTTGATATGGTTGCAAATGGTTGCAAGTGGTTGCTCGTGGATGCGCGAATTTACGTTAGACATTAGCTCGACTCGGTCACATTTCATATTGCATATGCACGAGTATTTGTTTATGGATGAAATTGAATGTGTTATCATGCGGATGTTGCATATGGTTGAATGTTTGTGCACGCATATAGTGTATATGATTAGGACTATTTGCATACATGATGGATTCATAGCACTAAACATGTTTTTGCATTCAAAAGATTTTCAGGCCTGAACATTAGCATTAGCTAAGGAACATGTACACACACGTTTTGCATATATTCATATGGCATTAGAAATCATCTAAGGACAATGGTTGCTTGTGGATGATGTTTTGAGTAGATGGATGATGGATGGTAGGATATGTTCTTCCTAACTTGGAGATTTCGGGGACGAAATCCTAAAAGGTGGGGAGAATGTAACAACCCGAATTTTTACAACACGTTAAATCAAGAATCAAGGCAGGATTTAATTTTAAATTCTGAATCAAGTAAAACGGGCTATGCCATTGCGTTCGTCTCGGAAAAATACGCGAAATAGAGTCCGAGTTTTCGAGAATCGGAGTCCGTATGACCCGTTAAAGGCCCAAAGAAGATTTCTGAAAATTTGAATTTCGGAAACAGTTTTGGAAAGCAGATCTGGGGCTAGGCGGGAAGTTTCCCCGCCTAGGCCATGTCGACAGGGCTGTCGACAGGCCTGTCGACTTGGGCCCAGACCAAGTCGACAGCCCTGTCGACTTGCCTGTCGACAGGGGGTGGCCGGGGCAAGCTGCCTGGTGCACCTGCTTGGCTCACCTGGTCTTGTTCTTGGGCTGGTTCTGGAAGCTTCCGAGATCTGATGGTCCTAATCTATCCTAGGGTTAATCTAAGGGCCTAAAACTATCCTAATCTCTATAAAAACACCCCTAAGCCCCCCCCTAAACCCTCATAACTCACCCTCTCCCCGAAGTGCTGCCCAAATGCAAAGTGATCATGGCCTCCATCTCAAATCCCTAGAGCCTATGCACTCAAATCAAGTTCAAATCAAAAGGTGCAAGCTTGCTACACCAAATCAAGGCCAAATCAACATTGCTATGCGAGTTCCATGACGATTCTTCAACAAAGGAGGCACCTTTCTTAGCCAAGATGATTCATGCTTCTTTCCCTAGGCCTAACTATGTAAGTTCTAGCTACTTTTAGATGGAACGGTAGTTTTGATAATGACATGGGAGAAAATGAGGCTAAACATGATTATGCGAACTTATATGAACCTTACCTTGCCTCTTGTGTTCATGGTTATGATTTTAGGCCATGTGAGTGACTTAATCATGCCTCTCATGCTATGCATAGCCTAGTTTAACTTGCAAGTTTGGATCTTTGTGCATGAAATGCTAGCATGAACCTTTAGGAACCACTTATGTGTGAAACATTGGCTAAGACAAGATTTTGGGGCTTATGCATGTTTATGAACCCAAACCCCTTATGTTATCATGCAAGTTTGTGGCCAAATCCTTTATGAGATTATGCATGCTTATGGCCAATCCCCTCTTTTAAGTTGTGCATGTTTATGGCCAAACCCTTTTTGATAATATGCATGTTGTGGCCGAATTCCCTTGTGACATTTTGTGTGTTTGTGGCCAAAACCCTTTTATGACACTATGCATGTTCGAGGCCAATTTGTAGTCATAGTATTCCTACTATGTTGACTCGTTTATACTTACGTTGGAAACATGTTTTGGGGTTAGGTTAGAGGAGCGTGAATGTACATGAGAATCTTAACTTGAAGTTCCATGAAATATGATGTGAAACATGATTTGGGTTAAATGGGTATAACATGACAACATGCAACATTGAATATAGCATGTAAGTTAACATGTAAATATGCATAATCATAAGCTTGGGAATTTACCTATTAAGTTAGGTCTACCCATTGGGAATTTACCTATTAAGTTAAGTCTACCCAATTGCTTGAAAACTTGACTATGAACATGACACTAGACTAAACATGAAAGTGGCCAACTCGAGGTTGGGTTGAGTTTGCAACGTAAAACTACCCGGAACCGACCGGCCTAACTAGTAGTTGCAAACAATAGGACTCAATGTGAGAAGTTGGTCATGTTGTGCTTGAACCCGAGGTTAGACCAAGTTGTGGTGTAAATCTACCCGGACCCGCCCGGCTTAACTAGTAACCACAACAAAGTCTAATGTGAGAGGTTGGGGTGCATTAAATAATTAATGCCACATAGTAGGGGTAAGTTAATTTGATTAATGAGGCTTAACCAAATATGACATGGACAAATGGGTTAAGTAATTTGATTAGGCTAATGATACTTAACAAAACATGACAGGGTTGGGTAGGTTAAGTAACTTGATTTGCCTAACGACACTTGACCATTTTTATACGACGAGGGGACGGGATTAAGTTAACCAACACTTAATCAATCCAACACGATAACTTGATAAGGTTAAGTAAATTTTCTTAGTGACACTTAATCGTATAATACAGTTAATGGATGAGGTTAAGATTAGACTTAACTAATCTAAACATGGTAATCGGATGAGGTTAAGTTAGCCTAGACTTAATTAATCCAACTTGGTAATTTAATGGGGTTAAGATAAAAACTTAACTAATTTAACACGATGATTTGATGAGGTTAAGTTAACCTATACTTAACCAATCTAACGTAAAAACATGATAAGGCTAAGTCACGAATCGTTTCGAATACGCTTGACTGATTTGACTCGGTAATTTTGATAGGGTCAAATTAATATATATACTTAACCAATCTAAAATGATAATTAGACGAGGTTAAGTCATGGATTGCTTGATATACTTAACCAACTTGACACATGGTCTGTAGGGTTAAGTCTTGGACTTGGACACTTAGCCAGTTACGACATGTTTTGTAGACGGGTTAAGTTGTGAACTTAAGTGACACTTAACCCATTAGTTAAACCCTAATTCGGAGGATTAGGTAAATAACCATAGTTAACAAGGATAATGGAAATAAGGCTAAGTGGTAAACCTTAGTTAAGGGAAACTAAGTAATAATTCTTAGTCAACAAAATTTGGACCATTTCTTAGATAGATTAGTAACCCGATACGTTAGGTCAACGTTTAAGTATGCGTGTAGGAGCAGGCTATCTGATTTAGATAAAGGCTCCAACGAACTGGGTAACGAAGCAGCGGCTTCAGGAAACGTGAGGATATTCTTGGGATCCCTCTGTGAGCTGCCAGGTCATTATACTACGCCCACGAGAGGTTGAGGTCTGCGGTAGAAGAACCAAGAATATGCCTTGGTTGCTATGCGAGCGACCTAAAGACTGGGGTGGATAGCAGTGAGTCGACGAATACATAAGGTGCCCGAGATAGCAAGTTCGTCGATCATCTACCATCTTGAGTCAAGCGTGTACGTACGGAAAGGCAGGGAACACCCAACAGACCATGATTGCTATCTAATTATGGGTGAGGTAGGCCGTAGGATGTGGGCTGGTCGGAGTGTAGTTCTCATGCAAGATTTTCTCTTGTGTTGCCTTTCACTAGTTGAGGGAGGGGTCTCGTGGGACCATAGCCACGTGTAGAAAAGCAGACCTTAGTATCTGCATCGGCAGATAAATCTAAAGCTCCCGACCGAGTCCTGTATTTCTTGTTTTGCCCTGGGACAGGACTCGGATGGCACGATGTGATACATGTGCATACAGTTATAGAAAAACGATTCACGATGAATGCGGGGAAAAAGGGCGCGGTTGAGGGTTAGCGTAATCCCTAGTGGCCTAGGTGGTTTAACCCAAACCGAAATACGAAAGCGTGCGATAGGTAAGCGTAATCCCTAGTGGTGCTAGGTGGCGTAAGTCCTAGTAGTTCAAACGATGATTCGTACGGAAGAGCCTAGCTAGAACAAGGGTGACAGTCCAAACGATTTCTAGGATAATACGACATGAGGAAGCCCGTACGAGGTACGGCAAAGGACTGAACTTAAATACATGGAAAGAAACATATGACTTGAGTAACCTATATATGCGATATATTAGGTTGACTTGGACCATTGCACGACTTTGGGCAAGGGACATTCATGGTTAACACATGACGCGGGTAGGGATACTAGTACGAGAGGTGCAGAGCAAATATACATGTTAGAACTAGGAAGAATATACATAATAGATACCGTGGGATGTTAGACGGGGCAGATACCTTGGGATAATGTACTCGATAGAAATCTGACGAGGTGATACCTTGGCTTATCATAACACCGTAGTTTATCATGATACCTTAGTTTGCCTTGCCACAGTAGTTCAACCGGCAACCCTGGTTTAGTTTATCTATCTTGTAGTTATCCTTATGTTTACTTTCAGTTTATGCATGTCATGTTACCTTTACCTGTTTTTATACTGGAAGTAGATAGGACTTACTCAGTCTTTTTGACTGACCAGTTTTGTTTCGCCTCTTTTCTTCCGTTCCCCCCCCCCCCCCCCAGGTTATAGGGAGGAAACAATGCTGTTTAGTTCGGACTTCCTCTGCTTGAAGGTCATCATGGATGGCTTGGACTTCTCTTGGCTATGACTACTTTACTGTTTTTACTTGGGGAATAATTTATGTAAAAGGTTTTTATGCTTCTTTATTATTGCAAGACAGGTTTTGATGTACTCTGATGTAAAAGGCTTTAGACCTTATTTATTCACTTTATGAAAGTTTGATTTTGCTTCCGCTATTTATATATGTTCTGTCTTGTGATATTTCTGTGCATGTTTACCAATAATGCCCCTCTAAAGCTAGTGCATTCCTTTGCGAGTGACCCTAGCGGAGGCGGGGTGTTACAGTTCTCACGTATTTTGGGGATAGCATTTATGTATTTCAGTTTTCAGATGATGTTGTCTTTACCTAGACTTGTTTATTTGGAAAATTGATATTATGTTGTACCAGACTTGCTTTGAGATGGTTTAAATCTTCCGCTGTTTTATCTATGATATTTACTCTGTTTACATTTATACATATGTTCTTGTTCTGCCTTGATATATCATTGTGCATGTTTACCTGATTCAAACGCCCCTCCAAAGTCAGTGCCCTTGCAAGAGTGGTACTGGCGGAGGTGGGGTGTTACATGAGTACTGCGGATTTCAGGCATGAAATACATATTTATACCTATGCATTAATTCCTGTTTTTTTTGACATGAAATTTATTTACACATTTAACTGACATGGAATTTGAATATGCCATCGCTTATTATAGGATTTGCACACAGTTTATCTCTTCTCACAAATTAGCTTTCCCACACAGTTATTCTCCCCTTCCAGTTTCAACCTCGACTACCATGTCTGATAACGTCTCCTGATTACGTTCCTCTCAGGACCTATGACATTACTGCTATAATGTTTGCATTTGCAATATTAAAACACATGGACACAACTGATTATATATAACGTTTTTGATTGTAGTTAAAATTTAATAGGCAAGTCTGAGTAGACGAAGGAGTATGCACATGAATTTCTATTATTTCATTTGTTTTTATTTTTTTTCATTATGATTCTGGCATCTGAAATAATCGTTATTTTTAACATTCCACTCCGCTGCAGTTACCTATCCGTTCCACTGAGATAAGAGGATAAATAACTCAGAGATGGTATGCATGTTGGAAGTGCAGTAGATTGCTGCTGCATTATTTGGCACAGTCACACGTTTATGCAACGGAGCTGCCAAAATCAGGGAGATTATTTCAAATTCTACATATTTTCTCTCCTATACCCGGCCCTTGCATGCTTTTCAGATCTACCAGTTCTTAGCTTCTGAGCTGACGTCTTAGACATATCTGGAAGGTTTGCTGCTTAAGTAAATTCATTTCTTAATCCAAGTGGAAAACTATGCATTTTTTATTTATCTGTCAATTAAATGTAAACGCAGTTACCAATCTCCACTCAGCTATCCAGCATTATCCGTTATTTCAGAATAAAACAGTATCATGCCTCATTGTTTTCTTTTAACACAAAAACTGATTTATCCTACTATCTCTCCGATTACTTCCCCTCCTCCTTATCAATGGCAACCACATAAAATTCATTCAATACTTTAACAAACAACTCCACAAATTTTCATTTGCAAATTATAAATCTTTCTGGACTGCTGTATCATAAATATCGTCTTGCTAATGAGTCTACCTATTATTGGATTCACTGTACTCGCAACAAACCCCAAATTTTAATCCCTCTCCAAAATTTCATTTCAGTTCCATTTTTAAGCGAGTTTGGAACATAATTTACCGTTGAACCAAAATTCAAAGAAGTTTTATATGATCGGTAGTCAATTTCAGTGAATGGATAATGATTACGAATGGCGAAAAACCTTTGATGAACTATCAAGTTGTTGCTCATAGTTAGCCACAAAGGTACAAATTTATCTCTGCTTGTGGGAGAGCTCACTTCCATCTAACCTACCAATGCATGTGAAATCCGGACGACTTATAATACTGGTGTCCATTCAGTGTTGATTTATATATACGTGGTTCTTTACAAGTTCATAACTTTAACCTCATCACTTATGTCTACAGGGTTTATCGAACATACTATGTACATAATTATGTACCAAATTTCTTAAGATAGCTTTCCATTTATTACCTCTTTTAATACATGTTTTCCAGTCAATGTTACTCACTAATTGCACTTTTATGGTACTACATACCATTCACCTTCTACCCATGTTGAGTATTTTCAACACTTATTATAATAGTGCGAGCGGCCTCTAACTTCTAAACGAAACTTCGATCAATATTTTATTTCAATTTTTTCTTCATGCAGTTCATTGATAAATTGGTACAAAAAAATGTACCATTGTTTAATTTAATGAATCCTATTTGGTTTGTTATATGTTTTTACCTATCTGTAGTATCCATTATCAACAGAAATGATTGAATGTGCTCTAACCTTGGTTTTAATTGATTACGATTTCGCTCGATGCATTTTCTTAAAAACGAACGTAACATAAACTTATGTTCACCATTGGATCTACAATTTTTAGTTTATGATCCATGGCTAAATCTTCCAAATGAGATATGGATTATATTATATCGTACTCTATAACCTCTTTCTTAGAACCACAAAATCATTTTTTATTTGAAGGTGTTTTTTTCTTTGTCACCGAAGGCATAGCTGAAAACAATTTACATATATGCTTTTTGAACATTTTTTTATGATAGGCTCTAGGGTTACATGGGTGGTACAATATAGGCATGATTATAAGAATTTGAACTTATATTTTATGCACTCAAATTTGTAGATAGATATCCTTGCGCCTGTTATAAGGATAAAATTAACAGACATGAATATAACATTGTTTTTGGCATATGATGTTTTGAATCTGTTATTTTGCCAGATATTTTTTTGCTCCAAAAATATTCTTAATATTAACATTTTATTTTGTATTTTCACTGGCAACAAATGGGCAATTTTAATTCCTTATTTCCATATTATGTTACTGTGAATTTTATTTTATTTATTTGTACGAAATAAAAGTTCTGTATTTTAAAATTGAGAAAAAAACTGATTACTTTTCTAAGTTGGTTGAAGTGCTGAAAAATTCAGGCATGTCATTTTGTCACCCATAATTCTCGGTACACGTACTTATTCGGTGAGTGAGATGAAACAATATTTGACAGCATTTTGTTTTGGTTTGTTGCATTCAAGTACTATCAAAAACCCATACGTTTTGCATATAAAGATAAGCATCATACGAGCAAGGAAGTAATCAGACTCTCCATAACATCGTCTCCACACTGTTAGTAAGTACTGTCATTAGATTTATCAAGGAAACGGTGACTTCCTAGCTGAAATGAACGCATAGTCTTTGTTTAGTTGTCATAATTGCCATGATATACAATTTTTTGAACAACAAATCACTTAGAGCTCGCGCGCACGCATACCTAATTAGAAAATAGAAGCTAACACGTTTTGGATAAAAAAAACTATACATGCACCTTATTATAAGCCAGACACGTGTTCAATATTATGCATAACTGTTTATGGTAATCTACAAATATAAATATTTCTTTTGCCAACTGTAAGATGCAGAGCTCAACAATCCATCGAACTAAAATGGAGTAAAAGGTAATTGGGATTGGTATTATTTTTTCCCTGTGGTTCTCCGCATTGTACGTAGCTTGCTTGCAATAACAAAATTTCTCACATTTACATTCAGTATTTGCCGACTGTTATTCTTACTTGGCAAAAAATATTATGTACCACTATTTTTTAAACGAATCGGACACATTTACATTGACTACTTACCCACTGTAACTGCTACTTCCCAAAAAAATTCATACACACCTCATTTTAATTGAATCGTCTAAATTAAATCAACTGTTTAGCTGATACTAACTACAGTACTAAATCTTAAAGTGCCCTTTCTTCCATGGGTTACGTTGAACTGTCCTTTGTTTGTTATTTTTCAATGTACGTATTGATTCTTCTAATGCATGACGTGCCACTTCTTTGCATTATCGGAAGGTTAATGCTTATTCAATCAACCTGTTTATGTAAATTTGGTAATAACAACGACAATATTCGTTATCCTCTGTTACATATGTACTGAATTAATTGAGCACAAATAATCTTCATTTCATCATTTTTTTTATTCATAGTATATTGCTCAGAAGTAGCATTAACTAAAATGAACATATTTTTCGACTTATTTGGTTAACAACTTTTTTCCCTTATCCCGATTTACCATAATTCGAAAGTATTGATCAAAACGAGTAGAATGAATAATTTGTGAAAAAAAATTGCGAATATTTATTACCCAGCTTTGCAATATGTGTTGAACAAAAAATTCGCAGTAAACAATGTCAATATTCTGTACACCATACTACACAGTTGGAGAAATACAAACACCGTAGAAACGACTACTACCATTATCTTCAACACTGGAATAACAACAATGTTGTGCTTACGCTTTTAATTATTTTTAAACTATTGATATTTCTAATTTCATGGCTATTTGTCTCCATGTTTAAAAATGTTATATTATATCGCCAGTTGAAATTTTTCGTACACAAACCTTTTTATTTTCCAGTTTCATGACTACTATCTCCGATTTAGATATAAACAACATTTCCAGCTGTTTTCATAACTCTAATGTATGCTACATATATGTGTGTGTGTGTATATATATATATGTATTGGTTACATTAGTCATAATATTCGTATTTAATTTCAGGGATGTGGAGCACTTGAATGTCCTAAAATAGCACTGCTTATGCCAATATTCAGACCAACTAGAAGGCACTGGGGCAGATCTGTGTAACTTTTACTTGCAATCTCAATAAATAAGGGAATCATACAAATGCTTTTACTGTTGTTACAATCATCACTCTTAAACATATATACCTATTCTAAGTCTATTTAGGAGCCAATCCAATAATCAGTTATTTCGTTTTTCAGGGAGTACACGGATTAAACTCCGATGTACTGCTCAGTTGGCACGTAAGCAGAGCATTGCAGATTTATTTGTTTAATTGTCGGCAAATTCAAAATGTAGTTACGGTATGAAAAATGTACCCCCTGCCTGTAACCCTCAACTCAATATGCATTGTTACTCATCATTTCATGTCTCCTATATTGTACTATATTTACAGTCTACTTTAGATTCTCATTATTCAAAGTTTTACATTTATTTTTTTAGCAATAAAAGAAAAAACTTTAGTTGCATATACTTATTTTACATACCAAATGGTCAAATAAACTATTGATATTCCTTCTTATTACTCTCTAACGGAAATTAGATTACAAGTTTAGGTTTACCTTACAGAAGCACATGGTAAATATTAGAAATACTGCATAGGGATGTTCTGCAAACATTGTGGGAAAGATGTGCAATATGAGTCGTTCTCAAATATTTTCATATCACACTTGCTACTTAACACCTCTCCGGTTTACATGTATCAACTCTGTTAAATAAAATTTAATATCATTTTTGCTATATTTTTGGACATACCATATATAGCTACATTATACATTTTACGCTCAATTTTTCAAAAAATTTAGATTTGATGATACCGAATGCCAAACAGTGTATAGATTTATCTCTTGACAAGCCATTTATTCAATGTCACATTCCCTACATACGTACCCATACCGATTTCTATGGTACTGTATTTGACTGTAAATACAGTTGTGTACATGAATTTTGTAGAAATGTTTTATTGCATTATGATTACTTCCACCCCTTTTTCGTCTCCTCCGTAATAATTTAGCTCAATTTTCACACTATACTTAGTTTTTCATCTTGTGCTATAGCGGATATCGTTCTGCTTAAGCGCGTGTTGATGTGTGTGATAACAATGACATGTGCATCCATTTTTTAAACTTTTTAACTTTCCACGGTGCACTTAGTAGGACGACACGGTTAATATGGTTCACATTTGACTGCTTGAAATTATTCATCTCATATTATTTATATATTCACTGGAAACTACATCTGCTCACCGTGACTCTATCCCCGTTTACTTTCTTTGCTTGTAATTTTCAGTCGATTTCTATATCTACATCACCTCAGCTAATTTAATAACTGTCAGATTTTTAAATGCTTCTCAACATACATAATGTTAAATTATGACTTAATTTACTTGACATCGCCGAATTTTGGAAGATAAAATTTAAAATTGAGTGTGTGCTGTATGCACCCTGAATTGTTTTACTATCAATCTTTTACAAACTGGAACGAAGTGAACGTATTATTTATAATGTATGTTAGAAAATGGTAATCATTATGCATTTGTTTGTTCCTCCAACCACAACTTCAGTAAACTTTATACAACTAACTATTATATGATCGCAATTCATTTCAAGTAAACATGGGTCATTAAAGTCATAATCACATTGAATTTTAACTCTACTTATTATTTTATTATGTTATCATGTTCTCAGTTTAAAAAAAATAAGTGACAAAACTTCTTGTCTAACATGCGCTTTTCTGTTTTTACAGGAAACCGATTAGGATGATATCATATGAGGCAGAGCAAACAGTTCTGACTCCTGTCAACGTAATTATTCATTGCAATTTCCCTTCTGAACCAGTACATGCTCATTTTTTTCTTCCTTTTTTTTGTAACATAACAGCAGTTTTTACTGTGAATTTCATATCTACAAGTTTTTACTAAGCTCTTAATACCAGTCAACATATAAATTTAATTACTATGTTACCTTTTTAAGTCCAACCATCTTCTTCCGAAGTTCTGCTATACTAATTTTAATACCACCCAGTTTTTATCTTCATTTTCATTAACATGACCTTCTAAATTTTTAATCACTTTCAACCATTTTTCTTTCCCATCTGTCTAGCATTAGAGAAACCTCAGCATCCCTATCCTGTGATTTACTTTTCTCACTTCCCTATGATGCAACGGTCATTTTTCATGTAACATCCACTGCTCAAGAAAATTTAAATGGTTTATACTGGTGGCATCCAAACTTGCGTAACCAATGTTCATACTTTGTATATTATCAAAACCTGAGTAAAAATTACATATATATATATATTTTTTATACATATATATTTACATTTATATTTTGTTGCATCATATTTGCTGCAAAACCTATAGGCTTACGCCATACGTCTGCAACATTCGATTGAGCTAAGTCTTACACATTTTTATTGTTGCCATGTACCTAGCACATGATCAAGTCAGAAAACATGAAATGTTGTAACAATATATTGTTTATCTGTCCAACGTAACTCATGTCGTGCATGCTATATTCGTTTAATTTGGACGATTTTACTCGGGATTATACTTTCATGACTATATCCTACCCATATACCTTATATTAAATCATCGCTACTTATGTTGCTTTCAAATCTGTCATGCTAATCTGCTTATAATGCCAGTTTGGTGTACATGGCAATGGACATCTCTATTTCTGCTTGGACTCCAGCGACGTAAAACATTATATTTTATCATTTCCACTATCCAATGGATCTTCATCTGTTATGCTATATTTCATGTTTCATTGATTATATCGTTTGCCACAATTACCTCGCCTCTCAAACTGACATAAAACAGAGTTATGAATTATTCATAACCTAATACTGTACTGTTTGCATTACAATAAGATTATATGAAATATAGTACGACAACCCGAACAGACATTTAATTTCAAATGCTAAATATTACCTCATAGAGGATTCACATGTTTGCACAAGAGTCTTAGAATCTTTTGCAACTAATCTGCAAACTGTGGTTACTCTGATTCATTTTGTTTACAAACATTTCCAGCATATAATAACTTGGGTTAAATTTATGTCAGTTTTTTCAAAGACATTAACTGTTTGCTTCAAACATTAAATTTGTGACGTCAATGTTTCTATTGTCATCTTACACACCACACAGTCAGATTATCAACTGTAATACGTTTCCGAACAGTTAACTACTTTAACTTACTTTTATTCCAATTTACGATGACAACACATTAGTTATAGTTTGCGTGCGGTCTACACCTGATCAGTTAAAGTTCATAACGCGTCGTACATGATCGTCACATTCTTCCCTTTTAAATTTAATTTTACCTTCACGATAATGAATTTTCAAAACCTGATAATAATTAATAACTATCAACAACTTCAGTCCAGCACATTCAATTACTAAACGACGGCACTTATGCATAAATGAAGTACTTTTCGTCGATGGTTTGTAACGTTCTCACTTAAACTATAAACATATCTGTTTTCATAATGTTTACTAACCCAAAATGAATCAAACAGAATATCAGTATTTTTTCTTTTCCTAACCTGTAAACTTAGAACACAGTTCTGCTAATTGTTTACCTTATGCTTGAACAATGCATATTTGCATTTCTTTTCATTTGCTCAACCAATAAACAAGAAATTATAAATTCACGTCAGTTTTAATATATTATATATCACTGTTTTACTTCAACAGTATCATTCATTGTCATATCTACTTGCAGTAATTTTGGACAACATTGAAGCTCAAAATCAATGAAATTATGGAACAAATAGCTGAGATGCTCTTTAACTCAACTAGCCACGTATCACCACTGAGCTTTCTTCACTTCAACTATCCGACTGTAGAACAGTTCACGAGTCCTACGCTCATCATCATTTCAAATGAAGCTTCTTTCCAACTAAGACGCAAGAGACGATTCCATAAATATATTAAAGGTGAACACTCAGCCCCCAGCTAACATTACAGAACCACAAAATTATAATGGATAAGCATTGCGAATTCATTAATGCACAATATACTTTTGTACTCACATCACAATCATTATACCGTCTTAATGTTTTGGCTTTACAAGTCATCGGTCTCACGGTCAGGCTATACATTTACCACGAGGTTTGAGGACGTGGTTACGGAAGCATCTAGCCAGAAACACCTTACAGTGCACTCATAATTAGAAACAAATTGGTTTATCGAAGAGACAGTGCAAAATTGTTCTCAACTGCAAGAGGAAGTAAAATCAGCAACATTTTAACATCCCTGCCATCAAATATTGAATAATACGAAAGCAGAGGTATTAGCAAACAAAGGCGCTATCATGAATGCAGAAATTCAGACGCTTCCGCTCATACAGACGAGCAAGCAGTCATACATTGTTACAATATAACTTCAGTAAAAAAGTTGAAATGGAGCAATCGGTTTTCGGACATACAGGTAGAGGACGATACATATTTTTAATCTTATACGGTAAATATTTCTTTCAATTACATTTTATGCACTATTACATAAATTTTTGTTCTTCAAACACACTATGCACAAATTATTTTCCAACCAAATGGTGACGTACGTGTTCTGAATTTGTTAAGACGGTTATTGCCTTTTCCAAACCCCATTGTTGTTTACAACCATCAAATATTTAGTGTATTCCTTCATCTTCGCACCAACAATAATTACAAAATTGTATGCTAACATTTTCTCAGTTTGAAACCACGTGATTTCAATACAAAATAAAATTCAGGGAGGGCACACACTGAGTTGTGTTATATTGCAACAATTTGCACGCTAAGTCATCATACTGCTGTGGCCTAACCTGTTCGTCTGAACGTCTGTTTTAACAGGTTGCATAAAGGACAGCATTACCTGACCTGTTTGTCCCAATGGGTGCTTTAACAGTTTGTGGGCCATGAAGAACAAAATTTTGAGCATAAAACCTTTTGGGCCGAAGGCCCGGTCCAAAAATCTACCCATTTATTCATCCTATTCATTAAAACTTATTTTATATCAGACCCGTTCTTTATTCAACACAGGAAATATGCCACATCTCCACTTCTATTTTTCCTGCCAACATGCCAAATTATCTTCTTCATCCCACAATGACACGTGCTGCAATCAGTTTGGTACCTTACTGCCTCCTTTCTCTTCTACACATCGTGGACCCTATTTTTAACTAATAAATACAAGCATGCAAGTTAAAAAAATTTGGAACTGAATTAAACTACTTCCGCCTATATTTTTATCCAACCGCTCAACAACAGTCAACCCAGTTTCTTCCATAACCGCATCCACTTCACATAACTGATATCCACTTGGACAGTTTAACCTTCTCATTTTCTAACGTCTATTATCATCCTATAACTGCACTTTTTTCCCCTGTCCTCCTTCCTCATCATCACTGCTCTTCTTTACTCTCAACCAACAACGTACTCACAAAGCAACCCAAACAGGCATGTACTATCTTCTCCTCCATGTACAGTACACCAAATACTTATCATTATTCACACCACATTTTTTTCTCATCAGTATGTCTGTTTTCCCTTTCCAGTTCAAACCATGGCTGCAAACACTCCACTACTGTCTGACTTAGCTCCTGGACCATTTTGGGATCGGATCATCGTTAGAGCATCTAGAATTTGGAACTCCATCACAAAGGTTACTAAAGAAATTTACTCATTAAATCTTCAACTACTTGACATTCAGGTAAGTCTCCGGACTCTTTACTCTTTTCGCATTTCATTCAACATGAACAAATTTCTTCACACAACTGAATTATATTTAAACTCATAGGGAAACCAAATGCATGCTGTCATTCCAAAAAATTTGCTCAACAAATTCGTACACACTTTTACGGAGCAATCAATTTACGAAATTGAATCATTCAATGTCTATCCATCAAAAACTGACTATCGTCCAATCAACGAACCTTTGATGATCATCTTACGTAGGAACACTCATGTGAACAGTTTGTCACCAACACTGTATGACATCCCCAAATATAAGTTTGAATTTGTTGCTGAAGATGTTCTAGCCCAACGTGTCGATAAACTGGACCAGCTTATAGGTAACTATCCGTTTACAAAACTAAGGTTTAACTTTGTACGTACAAACCCGCTCAAATAGTAATCCTTCTGGACTTTTTTCCCTAACATTTTTAATAAACCCCACAAACAGATATTGCAGGTGTCCTTAATTCCATTTCCGGAGTCAAGCCTAACACAACAAGAAGAGGATGTCAAACTATAATGAGAGAATTAACTCTTCTCACTTCTGGGTTCATAACAAACATATGATTACACTTTATTTGAATAAAAAATACATTATACTAAATTCTTCTATTTGTCATACAGCTCAAAAACTGCGTTTATCACGCTCTGGGCAGACAAGACAGATTTAATTGATGTGCCAACCGCGGAATAACATAACAAACCAGCATCCCTTATCTTCACAGCAATGTCGGTTAAACTGTTTAGAGGTAGACTTCCAAATCAGTTCTTCACTTACAATTGTTCGGCACACCCTAATAATGTTAATACCTATTTATAGGCGAGTTTACTTTTTCATCCACAAATGATACCCAAATGTATTGTAACTTAGAGTATGCACTGAACAGAAATCTATTTCCCAGGTATTTAATCATTTCACATTAATTTCCTATACAGTTGCATGATTACTAAACACTTCCTGTATTGAAACTACAACCGTAGCAGATTACCGGAAGGTGAAGATGGTAAAATAAAAACAATTGATCATCACTGGGACTTAGGCTCACCAACGGAAGATACTCAAGTTCGTACATCCATTTCAGCTATGTTAAATGATATTAAAGCAAATGAGTGTCATGTACTTTCTTCGCACCATCTCATACTATTATTATTTTTGAAATATTAATTCTGAAAGTTAACATTACTACGATTACCTATATACAGGGGAAAAAAATATGTTGTTCTTGCAACAATAATGAAGGTTAACACTTCAAATGGATGGTCTTATCTATCATGCCCACTATGTAGGAAGACAGTAACAAGGGACAGAACTTCTTTTGTCTTCCCTAAATGCAACTCCCCTGTTCCTAACCCACTAAACAAGTCTGGCTAATCTAAGTTAAGCATATTTATACACTTACATGCTAACACATTATATTCAACAGATATCGATTGTCCATGGAAGTTTTTGACCACACTGCCTCTGCTACTGTCGTTTCTTTTGATAAGGAAGTTGCTACGTTGCTCAAACGAAATGTTGACGACATGCTTGATCTATCAAAAAAGGTATTAAATTATTATACCTCCCGTTTATTACTACATGATCGGTGGCACAGATATATGAATCCACGTACAACAAATACGACAATTACTCCGTACACACATAACTCAGTTATCATTAAGACCCACTGTTTTCAAAACAGGACAACGGAGCCGACATGGTTGATAAAATATTTAACATGCTACTTGGAGTGGAAGCATGTTTTGAATTTAAACCAACACAGTACGAGATAATCAACCGGGCAAAATCACTTACTGTTAGCAGAATTTGTAATGTGCACTAGCCATACGCACCTACCACTGCAAAGTCGATCAAAATAGAAGAAAATCACACAGGAGATTTGGCATCGACCCAGCAAACGTTTGAGTCAAGCACCTTAACCAACGACTATATGACTTTGTCCCCTATACTTATAATCAATATACATTTTCTGATGTAGTTATTTACATATGTATTTATTCCACACAGCAAACGTCCGAGTGGATATTAAGGGGAAGAAAAAAAATATATGAGGTTTCCACCGCTTATCCTCGATATTTAACTACTACCTATTCCGTACACACATCAACTCAATATCTAACTTTGTACAGGAATCGAACTATGCTTATATTGGTCCCAATGAGACCAATCACACTCCTGCGCCTATATGTTCGTCACAGCAGGACACACTCAGCCAGGTAAGGCTTACCCATATGATTCCTGACATATGTATCTTCACCTAAGTCCTCTACTTTTAACTAACTCTGATCTTAATCTTATTCAGGGTGAAGTAACTCGCAGTCGTGGTAAAGCAAAGACTGAAAAACAAACACTGAAGAAAAGAAAGAAAAAATAGACGTCAACCATCTTCGACTCCCCTGCCTCCATCTTCGCACTACCCATCGAACTATGCTTTTTTTCCCTTTGCACATATTAGTTCCGTAATTTTATATTTCCCACACCATGTCCATTTGTACTTGCTTTGTCCACAGTTTAAACTCAGTTCTTTCTCCTGTACCACATATGCGACTGTGCATATTTGTATCCATGACATTGTAACTTCCTATTGTGCCAATGTATAACCATGTGTTTGTTATGTGTTCTTCATATTTTAACTACATCTGTACATATGGGCTTACCATATGTCTGACCTACGTTTTATTTGACGTACTGAAAAGTTATTCTGAATATGTGTAACTGACAACATATACTCTGCTACCCTTTTACATTTGTACTATATTTCTAATCCATTTTGAATATTGTTCTGTTATTACACTCACTGCCAAATACGTCCATGAACGTTAACATACTACAATTATAATGCATACTTACAAATAAAATCATACACAGACTGAGTAGAAACTGTTCTCCTTATAAGTTGGTCGACAAATACGTCTATTTACTTTAGAACAAACTATATGTAACAAAACTATTGTGCACTTCTTATACTACATCTTCTAAACCTACAACACTAAGAACATCTGCCATAGTCAGTTACATTTACTTGACTATCATTTCTGTCCTTTTTCTATATAACACATATACACATACATAATATTACACCAACCAGTAACTACATATGAAAACCAAATCAAATAGGCTAACCCAACAAACATCAAAATTTGGTACCAAAATTTTAAATATTTCATTTCTTCATTAATTCATTTCACACAAGTTAGTTTTCAAATACGTAAAAAATCAATTTGACATTATACAACACCCGTATGCGTAGCACGGGGCACACACGAATTGTTTATAGTAAAGGCTATCACCGTCCAATGTGGGGAAGATAAGGTTGAGTTCTTCTCTGGTGTTGTGGGTAGATTAATATATTTATCTATCCATTCTCATACACTTTATTATTGAAGTTTGTTAGTTGTTTTATCGCTCACTAAGACTGTTGTCTGACTCAAGGTTTTATGTTTCCTCTTATTAACTTGGGTTGTTCATCCGGTTGTGGATGGGCAGACTAGGTGACAGGTGACAGTTCATGCTTTAGCGAGGGCGACGACGTGGATCGATGGCAAGCAGGAGGCTCACATACCAGTTTTACTACTATCTAATAATTGGATTTCCGCTGTTTGCCTTTCAGAGTGATGTAGTGAGGCAACTTTGTACAAACACTATTTCCAAGTTGTGGATATTACTTTCTGGTTGTATGACAGTATAGTGTTTCTGCTTCATATTACTACATGTTGTATATATTTTATTATATTTTATCCTTGTGCTGTGAGTTTACGACAGGTTCCTCCTGTGTTTACCAACTCTGATGATCGTCAATGACTGCCTGCCACACCCTTCAGCGCATTATTCCTCCTGTATAGTGTGGGGGTTATGGTCGGTCGTCACATTTGGTACCAGAGCTATGGCCAACGATTTTTGGCCAAAGTTCGAAGACATAACTACGTATGAGAGATGTATTTGTAGATTTTGGTTGGATGCTTACTATATATATTAGCATATATAGTTGTAGCGGTTGTTTTCGCTTAGTAGTTTTTCTTGAAAGTGGCTAATTATTCTAAATTGCAGATTTAGAATCAATAGACGACCATCAAGACATGCTGCTAGGGGAGTTAATACTGGAGGGGGAAATGGTGGTGAACCAAATTAACCGTCCATGTTCGAAGCCAGGGAAAAAACAATTATGCAAAGGGTACCCGCTCCAGTGGCAGCAATGGTAGATGTAGGTACGCGAGTTCCTAGAGTAGTAGATTTTGCAAAGCTATGCAAGGACTTTACGTTTCTAGGGGAGAAACCATTCAAGGGAACTGAACCAGCTGAAGAGGTTCATAGGCGGATGGATTCATGTGTCTGAATCTTTGGAGACTTAGGTATTGAGGATGCAATAAAGAGAAATCTTGCATCAAGGAAACGGCAAGGCACGTCCAAGGAATGGTGGAATTATGTTACACTCGAGACCCCCGAGGGAGAAATATCATGGGAGAAATTCCAAGCTAAGTTTGAAGCAAAGTTTCTCTCCACAGCTCAGAAATCTGCTCTATTCAAGAAGTTCGTAGAGCTGAACAGAATGGTCGTTTTGTGCTTGACTATATTTCTGATTTCGAAGCCTTTTCTAGATATGCTCGTTCATACATTGATACACCCTATCAGAAGAATGAGAAATTTGTCTTGGGTTTGGATTCTTATATCAGAAAGTCATTAGTGAACCATCTTGATGACTCATTTGAGAAGATAGTGGAAAAAGCTATTCATCACGAGAGCTTGTTTCCTAAAGAAGCAAATGTTGTTCAGAAACCATAACAGGGTGGTAGTAATAAGAAGTTGAAGCAACAACAACAACAAAAGGGAAAAGATGGTCAAAAGAAGCCAAAGAGTGAGGTGGTTTGCTTTAACTGCCAACATAAAGGCCATTTTGTTAGTGAGTGCAAGAATCCCAAAGATGAGAAGAAGTGCTTCAAGTGTGGGAAGCTTAGGTGTTAGACCGAAAAATGGTCCTAACACACAAATTGTCGTATTTAGAGCAAAATTTTGAACAAATAACCGAAAATACAGGAAAAAGCAAGACAACAAGATTTTATAGTGGTTCGGAGTTAACGAGCCTACATCCACTTCATATTTTCTCATTTCACTCATAGATCACAATTACAATGAATATTGTCTCTCAATCAATTGAATTCAACGAATAATTCTCTCCAAATTCATTAATTTTTTTAGGAGTGTTAGCCATGGCAGCCAAGGATGTTGATATGCCCAAAGTCCCTGGAAATGTCCTTTAGAGGTATATTTATAGCTTTAGTAGAGCCCATATGGTGATCAGGTCGTGGTAGGACACGTGGCACCCGATCCCGGAATGTAGGAGCGATCATAGCGTTAAGAATAAGTCAAAATCTATATGCATAGTAGCGGGTCCTGGTCGCGGTTCGTGGTCACGGTTCTTGATCCGGGGTGGTGAGGTGGTAATGGTCGTGATGGTGATGGTCAGGCCGGGTTATGATCACGAACAGTCCTCAGGGGGTGGTCATGAACTAACCCCAGAGGGTGGTCATGAACCGCCCCCAGGGGATTCTCACGAACCGCCCATAGGGGGTGGTCATGAACCGCCCCCAGGGGTGCTCACGAACCGGTCTTCAAAAATGCCAAAATCCATGTTTTTCCATATTTCTGCATGCATTCACGAAAAGGTACATAAATTTCAAACCGTAAGGACGATTGGACCAAACGAAAGCTCTACTTGAAGCTAATTCAGAGGGCTACAAGTATTTGATGTGTTTAGATCCAAATGAGGTCGTTTAATAGGGGTTTCGGTCCAGTTTATACTAATGTTGTGATTTTGACAAAACTTCCTTGTGTCTTCTGACGATGCTTCCAATGCCGGAGAGTGGTGTTCTCCAGAGATTCCATATGTGACAACATTTGCAAATAAGTGTGTTAACATGATCTTTTCTTTGGGTTGCCCGATCATAAAGTAGGCTAACATTTTGCGCCCCAAAGTACATCTTATCGCAGATGAGATGTGCTTTGAATGTGTTGAGCTAAATCTTTTATGAACGTCATTTATCCTTGAGAAAGCTTTATCCATCTGTTGCATTTCTTCCGTTGGAGCTAGTCAGGCCAAGTTTTATGGAAGAAGTATTCGAGATGATCATGTAATGGTTTAAGCCTTGTCGAATCAGGAGGTATGATTCATTCATCAAAAATCACATTAGATCGTTGGCTCCTGAGCATGAATCTACACGCACAGGTCGTTGTCGAACACCTTCTCATTCTACTTAAGCCAAATATGTTGTCGAGTCATACTTTCTCTTATGTACGAGTTGATGTATTAAGTTTCCATCTAAGTCATGGGGTGATCCAAGAATCTTTGGGCTCTGAGCTAATATCTGGACTGTTGGGATGGATCACACCAGAATCATCATATGAATTTGTCATTTGTGCTCAAGTTTGGACTATCTTAATATCTTGATAATGATCTGGGATCTTAAAATCATATTGAATTGTAACAGTAAGGGACCGAAAAGCCATGATCACTCAGGATCAAGCCAATGAAAAATCAGAGATCCATGGTCGCATTGGACCATATTTTAAGGAATCCACGGTCATCCTGGATTGTTCCATAATCCGCTAATCACATACTAATCAGTGCGGGAAGTCGTCAAAATAATGTGAACCAGCGCCTGTCACAATCATAAAGTAGTAGAGAAGTTTGTCACACCTTCCATCTGGCGTAGTTTGAGTATTTAATTCCACATTTGATCCATAAGCTAGCTCGCTTGGTTGGGGAAGATGAATCATGTCATACTCCAGAGGTATAACATACATGTTTTAATCTTATTCCATGCCAGGATTGTCTTCAGAGTTAGTTTACGAATCGACACTTCTGCTCTCAGTTCCATCGGAGGACAAGCAAAGTCAGTACACATGCCCCTAGCACCTGTGTGGTTGAGCTAATTTAATGGGGCATACAGTCTTTATGCTCTTATACTCTCTGCAGTTGATTCAGGCCGTAGCTGAGTTGCAAGTTCAGCAATTCCGGTTGACCCAAGCTGTCTGGTGCTCTCTTGAGTCAGCAAGAGTTCGAGTTGTACATGCGAACAGTTGAATCGCATTTTCTTTGATATCATCCCTTATCTTTAGTCAGTTAGTGAAGATTGCCTCATTGGGCACCAGTGAACTTATTTGCTTTCATCGGATTCGTCACGGTGTTGAGTAGGTTTGTCAAAATGCAAGAAAATGAATGTCATTATGAAGTAAGACGAGCCCTTCCGTTCATGCTTTAGCGTAATATGAAATGGTCATCACAGTCTTGTTGAGTCTCTTTCTCATGCTTGGTTTCGTTAGGCTTGGCAAACAAGATCATGGGCTCGATTAGTGAAATAGAGTTTCTCTGGAACAACACATTTTTATCATTCGTTTCCAGGGATTTTCCATTGTCCTTATGTTTCAGGAATTGGAAGGTGCTCCATTCTTTGCCACAAAATCATCAAGATCATCCATCTTGACATTTACACCTTCTTGTCATAGAAATATGTCCACCTCAGGGTTGAATTCATCAAAGCTTCTGAGCAAATCTCGTTACAAAGAAAATATAAAGTCTGGAGGAATAACAAATGATCGTAATGTCCCACGTGAAAGGGTTGTGATTGATGTTATCCCTATTATCTTTAGAGGTGCTGCCTCTCGAGAGACGCCGAATCAAACTGGCGAGAAGATTTCCACCAAGGAGCTACTGCCTATTGCGAAGATTGGTACCTGTTCCCCTAGCATCGAGTCTGAATTACAAATAAGGTCTTTGCTGATTTCTTGTTTCCACGTTGATATTGCCCCCGGTTCATGGTGTGAGTTATTTGAACCGATCGGGTTCCTGTTCTTCGAATCGTTATGTCTTTGCTTGGAGCTGAGTGTGAAATGTCGCACGAGTGTCTATTCGAGTTGGTGCTAAAGCTGGTCATGCATGACATGAGTTTGTTATGGTTCTTGCACTCTCATCTAGGATGTTGTAGGTAGTTGTTCCATTGCCTGTGTTTCTAGCCATGATGTTCTGAATTGAAGCCGCAAGCTGCATGCCTGCTGATGGGTTCATGTTCAACCTGAGATGATGGTTGTTATCTGACTGGGCCGAATTCGTCACTGCTTGAACTTCGATTTTATCATTTCCAGCGAATTGATGATTGTTGCTCGGCCTTCCAATTCAGCGCTGGTGCTCCCAGCGTGAAATCTTAAAATAGGTGAGGATCGGCCTCGGGCTTCTTGGTTCCACATGAGCAGTAGCCGTAAATTTGGCTTCTGTCATTCAATTTTGAATATTGGCATCGAGTAGTTGAACAATGTTGCCTAAGGCTCATATTTCGTGCCCCCATCCTCGGGGGTTTATTCTGAGTAGTAGAATTCAAATCCAAGTATTTCTTACTCCCTCTTCATATCATGAGTCAGAGTTAGGTGAAAATCTATATGTTGGTACTCGGCCCATGCTAATGTCTTGCCTCCTATCCAAGCCCTAATTGCTACATAGGATATGGCCACCCTTATCTGAACTTTGCAGTCTGGATTTAAGTTTGGACTAGCAAATGGACACTTTCTCTGCATCCATTTCGTGGTCCTCAAGGGGCCTGTAAAGATCACAACACAAGTTAAATACAAGCACGTATGCTATGCCGTTTGTGAATATTTTCAATGGTTATGCCCATAGTTCAGGGATAACGGCATAAGACAGATGGTCAGATCAATTCCCTTCCAAATTTAGACGAAGGGAGGCGTATTCTAGATAGTTATGGAAATCTTTGATCCTGAATGCCATGATCATACCATATCGTATTACGACCGGAAAATCAACGACCGCTCAGGATCGTATTAAGGCCAGATAGAAATCCAAAAAGCACAGGGATTCACCGGGTCCTTCCCAGTCGTGAGTATTAAGTCGCATGACATGTCATTGAATAATTCACTCTCAAGGCTTCCATTTGGTCACCGCCTTGAGTTGCGTAGGAAGTTTAGCATTGGGCATTGGTGTCAGCCTCCAACACGTGCCCTCTTTAGTTGCTTTCTACTGGTCTGTTATTGCTGTTGCGAGTACGACCCTCGAGTTTTCTTTAGCTTTGTTCTGCGAACCCGCACTTGGAAAATGAAATTTTGTTTCTTTCGCATTATCCTGTACCCGTGAAAATTCCATAATTAGTTATGCATTTAAATATTTGAAACACAAATGGTCAAATAAGTCATGAAGCGTTATAAGTTGTCAATGCAATTATAAATGAAAATGCACTAATGTAGTATGTGTGTACAGGTATGCCCCCAATCAATCATTAACTTAGTACCTATCTAGGACTTTGTTGAGGATTGATTAGGACCTTAACTGCTTTGCCCGTATTGTAACACCCCACCTCCGCCAAGGTAACTCTTGCAAGTACATTGGCATTAGAGGGGCGTTTAAACAAGGTAAACATGCATGTAGATATCACAAGATAGAACATATAAGTAAAACAGAGTAGTAAAGTAGCGGATAAAACTAACATTTCAAAACCAGAGTTAAGTTACAACAAAGTACTTGGTCATTATTTTCCAACAAACAAAGTTTAGATAAAAGCATAAACTAAAAAACAGAAATACATAAAGTACTATCCCCAAAATGAAGTGATAAACCATAGCTAACTCAATCTCCAAAACCGTACATGAGCAAATCCAGTAAGAAAGCTGTAAAGATCCAAGCTAAGCTCCAATGTTCCCACCCTGAGAACCTGAGGGTGGGGGGGGAACGGAAGAAAAGAGGCGAAAGAAAACAGGTCAGTCAAAAAGACTGGTAAGCCCTACTACTACCAGTCTATGAACTAGTAAAGTTAACTGGCATGAGAAGCTGAGATGAACATAAGGATAACAACATACTAACAAGATAGATAAAGATGTCATCGCATAATCAAGGTTAAGTTTTGCACCACGGTTGTACTAGCATTCTAACATGTCAAGTAAAACAAGAATCGATCCCTTGGCCCACGCTTGGCCCAATATCATGAGGTGACCTAAATCAAGGTCCAACTACACGATCTAGTCGATCGGCTCCCTACAGGCCTAACTCGTCAAGTGTCTGTGTCATACGGCCCAAACGTGCAATGTAGTTAACTGCGCTAGGTCCACCCCAGGGTGTATCAAGTCCTAGGGTGTAGACCTCGGACACCAATCAAGTATGCACAGTCTAGATCTACTGGTACCCGTGCCTGATTTTCCAACTCCAGACTAAGTGCACGACCATAGTCCGCCTGGGCCCACACCGGCGTACCTACTCAGCCGTCGTTTTGGTCGCTTACATGTCAGCCCGGTAATCGTGCCCCACCCTAGCCTAGTCCCTAGGGCTTAAGATACTATGAAGAGGGTTACTGCTGCAATGGACCACGCCACTAGGGTTTCTTAACGGGTTAAATGTGGTTAACCCGATCCAAACGTGGATTAAATTGGTTAAGTGTACCCAAGGTCCATGACTTAACCCCGATTAACCCATCAAGCCCAAATTGGTTAAGTATTAAGTGGACCATGACTTAACCCTAATTAGGAGGCATTCATTAACTTAATGTGTTTGAACCTCTCACATTAGACCCTGTTGTGGTTACTAGTTAAGCCGGGCGGGTCCGGGTAGCTTTACACCACATCTTGGTCTAAGCTCGGGTTCGAGCACAGCATGACCAACTTCTCACATTGGGTCCTTTTGTTTGTAGCCGCTAGTTAAGCCGGGCGGGTCCGGGTAGATTTATGCTACAAACTCAACCCAACCTCGAGTTGGCCACACTCATCTTTTCTAAGTGTCATGTCCATTATGTTTCGAAAACATAATTACATATCACGTCATGTTATAAAAACCATGTTCTTGTCTTAATGTTACCCAACCCCAACGTAATCCCATCGTTTACATAATCGCAACAACGCATAAAGGATAAAATAGGGAACTTGGCATAATCATGACAAAAAGGTGTTGAAGCCACAAGTTTAACATGGTGACATATGAAATGTACATCTGTTCACATACTTGCATATTGCAGTATTAGGCTTCAAAGGCATGCATAAAACCAAATTTAGCATATAAGTGATACATGGTGATAAATGACATGTAGAAGTTGCTAGAAGTTCGCATTTAGCCTCACATGCAAGTTATCATAAGGGATATGATAACTTCCATGTTGCCAAAATGCAACCTTTAACATAAAGCTTGAAGCTTTAAGCTCACAAACTCAAGTTTAACTTGCATAACATGATAACATGATCAACCCAAACTTGCATAACATGATAACATGATCAACACAAACTTGCATAACATAGCAACATGTGTCAACTTGCGTAATGATCAACCAAACTTGCATATCATAATGATAAACCAAACTTGCATATCATAATGATCAACCAAACTTGCATCATTCATTTAACTTTAGAGTTCAAAAATGAAAGTAGAAAAGGGCTTACAATGCTATGAAGACACAAATAAATAGTTATTAAAAGATTGAGACAAAGCCCTTATGCAATCACCCAAATATGCAAGCTCCAAATGAAAAACCCTTGAGCCAAATCAATAAAAACCCTTGCTTTGAAATAGAAATGTTGCAACTTGACTTGAATGCAAGCTAAGGACACACATACAAGCTTGAATACACTTGTATGAACTCAAAATCTCTCATATAAATAACTTAGAAATTTTAGAATGAGAGTGGAGGCCATGAGAGGAACAAATTTGACATAGTTTAGTTGTAGGATTGAATAATGGTGATTTAGGCTAGGCTTAGGGGTCTTTTTATAGAAGATTATGATAGTATTAGCCATAGGATTAACCCTAGATTCAATCCAAGCCATCAAATCCCGTCACAAGCCTCCAAAACAGGTCAAAAACAGCCAAAATGGGTGCACCAGGTTGCCTGGGCCAACCAGGCAGGTCGACCCTGGGGTCGACTCCCCAATCGACCTGGGGGGGGGGGGGGGAGGTCGACTCCCCAATCGACCCACAGGTCGACACCCCCTGGGTCTGGCGGGAATTTTCCCGCCATATCTGATTTTCTGAAATTTGAATCTGTTTTGAATTTGAATTTTTCGTGAAACTCCGCAAGGCCATATATTGGTCATACGGACTCCGATTTTCGAAAACTCGGACTCTATTTCGTGTATTTTTCCGAGACGAACGCAATAGCACAGCCCGTTTCCCTTGATTCAGATCTTACAGTTTAATTCTGCCTTGATTTGTGTTATAATATGTTATTCAAAAATACGGGTTGTTACATTCTCCCCTCCTTAAAGGATTTCGTCCCCGAAATCTCCAGGTTAGGAAGAACGTATCCAACCATCCATCATCCATCTACTCAAAACATCATCCACGTGCAGTCATTGTCCTTAAAGGATTCTAAATGCTGTATGATCATATGCAAAGGTGTGTGTATATGTACTTATCTAGTGCGAAAATCAGGCGGTTACTGATACAGTAAACCTCCTTAATGCAAAGTATGTTGGTGAAATGAGTCCATATGTATGCGAATTCCTAACATAATTTATAATCTCTACATGAGTGCACATAACATTCACCCATATGCAACATCCACGTGATAGCCTACAAGTTTCATCCATGAATAAGTATAAGCACTCATGCATATGCAACATGAAAGTGTGTGAGCCGATCTTAGTGCCTAATGTGTATCATGCATCCACGAGTATCCACGTGCAAACACTTGCAACCACTTGCAACCATCAAACATAACATGTATCAAATACATGTTTCATCCAAAGGGTTTCTACCTAAGGTTCTCATGACATGATTAACGAGATAGCTAGCTAAACAAGATAAACATGGATAGCAAAAGAAAGATGTATTAATTGGGAAAAGAGATCGAGAATGTACCCTCAAAAAGGAATGGATAAAGCCCACGCATCTTCTCCTAGGTTTCCCAAGTTGCGTCTTCCTCGGCTTCACCCCACTGAACTTTCACCAACTTGACCTCTCGATTCCTTAACTTCTTGATCTCTGTTCCCAAAATACGAATCGAAGCTTTTCTCAGGGTTGCCTCTTTCTCTACCTCAATGTCTTCGAGAATGCTTGGTTCAACCACTTTGGCAGACTCATGAAGGCACTTTCGGAGATGCGAGACATGAAAGACATTATGCACTCCGGCTAGCTTTTCGGGCAATTCCACCTTATAGGCCATCTTTCCAATTCTCTCTATGATAGGGAAGGGTCCTACGAACCTTGGTGCCAGCTTCCCAACTGCTCCAAAACGTACCACATTACGCAAAGGAGAAACCTTCACGAAAACCATGTCTCCCACTTTGAATTCTAAATCTGCCCTTCGCTTGTCAGCATAGGATTTCTGTCTATCTTGGGCCGCTTTCATCCTTCTTCTCACTAATTCAACTTTTTCGGATGTGTCCCGTATCATATCGGGCCCAACTATAAGCCTATCTGTTGTCTCCCACTAACAAGATGGTGACCTACATGGCCTCCCATACAAAGCTTCAAATGGTGCCATCCCTATGCTGGCTTGATAGCTATTATTATACGCAAACTCTACAAGAGGAAGGTGGTCTTTCCAAGTATTACCAAAGTCAAGAACACAGAGCCTCAAAAGGTCTTCTAGCACTCTATTCACCCTTTCGATTTGGCCATCCGTCTGGGGGTGATAGGCTGTACTCAGATTCAATCGCGTACCCATTGCTTCTTGCAAACTATTCCAGAACTGGCTAGTGAAAATTGGGTCACGATCGCTAACTATGCTAGAAGGAACTCCATGCAACCGCACTATCTCTTGGAGATAAATAGATGCTAGCCATGATGCGGTCCTCTTGCTCTTTACTGGGATGAAGTGAGCACTCTTCGTAAGTCTGTCAACTATGACCCATATGCTTGTATTCCCTTTCCTTGATCTAGGCAATCCATCCACGAAATCCATAGAAATACTCTCCCACTTCCATTGCGGGACCTCCAATGGATGTAATAGCCCACTTGGTTTCTTTGACTCGGCTTTCACTTGTTGGCACACCATGCACTTTGAAACATACTCTGCCACGTCTTTCTTCATTCCATTCCAAAAGAAAATGCGCTTCATATCTCTATACATCTTATCTCCTCCCGGATGTATAGTCATCTTCGAGTGATGTGCTTCTTCGAGAACTTTATGCACCAAGTCTCCTACTTGCTTGTAACAACCCGGAATTTTGGAACTAATTTAATAAAAAAAAAATGAAATATGTTTTAAAATAAATGTTAGTCTTTATTTAAATGTAAGAACATAAAAATGATTTATTAGACTAATAAAAATATCGCCTTGATTAGAAATGATGATTAAATCAAATTGACAATTTTGGTTAAGAAATTGGTTAGACAAACAAACAACATTTTGATTTATATAAAAAAAAAATTAATAAACAAAAATCACTATTTTTATTTGCATTAAAAGTTAATAAACAAAATCACTATTTTTGTTTGAATCAAAAGTTAACAAACAAATTTTCATTTTTGTTTGTGTATTGAAAGTCAACATACAAGATTATCATTTTTATTCATATTAAGAGAATGAAATGAAAGAATATATTTTGTCATTTGAAAATAAAAGACAAGTTTTTAACTTTACTTTACAAAATAAAACACCAATTTTTACCTTTATTTTGTTTATAAAATAAAAAGCAAGTTTTAATCTTTTATTTTGTTTACAAAATAAAATGCTAATTTTAATCTTTAATCCTGTTTACAAAATAAAATACGAGCTTTACCTTTATTTTTGCGAACATAATAAAATGCATATTTGAAATGTCATTTATGACAATTGACCTATTAGAATCACCACTTATGATAAAGCTCAAAGGGTCATTTATGTTGAGTTATAATCACCATTTATGTTAGTATTCAAAATGACATTTATGTTGAGTTAAAAATACCACTTATGCTAGGATTCAAAATGTCAACTTTTATGTTTGTTCATATTCAAAATACCCTTTTTGTTTGAACAAAGTATAAATAAATAAATAAATGTCAAAATCTAAATTAACATTTGTCAATTTAATAAAAAGTTAATCTTTTGTTTACAATTTTTATATAAACAAAAATGTCTAAATCAAAATTTACATTTGTTAATTATATAAAAGTTTATCTTTTGTTTACGTTTTACGATGTAAACATAAATGATTAAATAGATTTTACATTAAATAGGAAGATTGGAAATCGAATTAGATGAATAAACAAAGTATTGAATATGGTATCTAATTAATTGAGCATTGAAAAGATGCCTATTAATAATCCTAATCACTAACCATAATTCATTTCATATCATATTTGTACCGTTCTATTTCTCTTAACAAATACAGAGGGAAGCTTTTGTTTCTTACTTAATAATAATAAAAAATCAAATCATAAAATGTAGTTTTGTTTATATGGGTAAACGTTAAAAGATAGAATTCAATCTTGGTATATTTAATAAAATTGAATGGTGTATTTATTTAATTAACCTTTGAAATCCTTTCCTAAACTCTAACCTAAATCAACCCTTCATCTATTCACTTTCTTTGCCTATAAATAATCTTAAAATTCCTAACCCTAATCCTTTATTTCACGATAGCCGCCGCCACTATTACGTCTAATGGCTGAAAACATCACTCCTTCTCTCCTCTCCTCGAATTAGCACCCACCACACACATCACCTTGAAGAGCCTTCTCTCCACTTTCCATTGATACCAATCACCACCCATATAATCACCCGTAGGCCTCGCCCCGACCACAAAGTCGCACCAAAGTTCTGAACAATTGCAAATACTCACGGCCGAAATTCAGAACAAAGAGAAGAGGGTATTTTATTTAAATTTATTTAATTAATTAAAATAAATCACTCTCTAACTTAAATCAATCATATCTCTTTCGTCCTAGCTCGGAATTCGGTGATTTCAGAAGTTGTGGAATCGTGATTCGGAGTACTACGCTTTAGGACAATTTGGAACTGATTCTGGACTACTTGAAATTTGGACAAAATCTACAAACGCATGTGAGAACTCTGATCTAATTTAAATAATTGTATATTAATGTAAATCGCGAAATTCTGATTTGTATACTATGGTTCTTGATCTGCGTCATGATGATATTTGTATGCAATGAGTATGTGATTATTGTATGTGATGATGCCATGAAATATGTGTGTTGTTCAGATATGTTATTTTGGGTGTAATCATGATGAGACTCTCATCTTTCTTATCTTCTTTTTATTTTCATTTCTTTCAAAAGCAAAAAGGGGATTTAGACCTTTACATATATATTATTATTATTTTTATGTAAATTTGAATCTTGGATTCACCATAGAATTAAATAACAAAGTTTTCAACATAAAAACTTGTTAATAAAATAAAGGACAATTTTTAATGTTATATTTTTGACAAAATTTTTTTAACACAATTTGTTTGAAGAAAAGACCAATTTTAACATAATTTGTTTGTTAAAAATAAAAAGAACAAATTTTTATGTTGTTTGTTAACAAAGTTAAAAGAACAAATTTGACGCTACTTTTGTTGTTAAAGTTAAAAGAATCATTTTGTCACTATTTTGTTGATTAAAAAAAAAGAACCATTTTTGTCACCATTTTTGTTGTTGAAACAAAAAGACATTTTATCTAATTTTGTTGTTAAAATAAAAGAATAACTTTTATGTTATTTTGTTAAGAATAAAAAGCCAAACTTTTTATGTTATTTTGTTAAGAATAAAAAGCCAAACTTTTTATGTTATTTTGTTAAGAATAAAAAGCCAAACTTTTTATGTTATTTTGTTAAGAATAAAAAGACACAAGCTTTATGTTTCTTTGTTAAAAATCAAAATACCCATTTTTATGTCACGTTTGTTAACATAATATCAATGTGAATTTGTATGCTATGACACCCCAAACTATAAGCATGTGAATTTGTATGCTATGACACCCCAAACTATAAGCATGTGAATTTGTATGCTATGACACCCCAAAACTATAAGCATGTTAATTTGTATGTCATGACACCAAAACCATCAGTGTGTCATTGTGAATGTTTTGACGCTAAAATCACCGTTGTGTTAATTTAGTTGAGACGACATGAGAGTCATCGTCATGTTGTATAATTGCAATGCATCAAAATATACTTTATGCAATAACAAACATAGTTGAATTGCAATTTTTGGTCGCACTAGAGTTGGCGAACAAAAAAATATGACTTATGCAATAACATATATAGTTCAGTAGTTATTTTTGTCGTACTAGAGTTTGCGCACAAAATATGTTTTATATAAAATATAGTTTAATCGTCATTTTTGTCGCATTAGAGTTTGCGAGAAAAATTGTGTTTCATGTAAAAACAAAAATGTGTTTTATGTAAAAAAGAAAAATAGGAAAGAAACTTTATTTTTGTTGTTTACATAAAAATATGAATGAAACTTTATTTTTATTTACATAAAAATATGAATGCAACTTTATTTTTATTGTTATGTCAAAACGTGAATGCAAGTTTATTTTAAGCATTTTTAAGTAAAATATGTAAATAAATATATTCGTAGCGTTTCTGATTAAAAATTTATTTATGGATATTGCACATGAAAGTTGTACATGAAAGTGAATATATAATTAGCATTATTGAGGAACTTGAAATATTTTCATTATTTACTCAATTAATGGAATTAATGGACGATTTAATTAAGAAGATTGCACATTTAAAAAGGATGAAATAAAAAGTTTAAATTGGTAAGATTTCATTCCAATTATAATAATGAAGATTTGAATTGAAAAATCTCGTTTTTATGTTAACTTGTAAATTTAGAAGATTTGATTTTAAAATTTAACATAAATGGATTAATTGAGGAAGATTTCATTTAATATTAAAATGGTATGTTTTTGATATAACAATTGAAACATTTTGGGAATAGTTTTATGATATTAATATGGAAAGATTAATGTTTACTGAAATGAAAGGATAAGTAAAAGAATGAAAGATATTTTAGAAATTAGATATTCTAAAATATGAAATGTTTTAAAATAATACTTTTAAGAGATAATTTTAATGATAATTATTAATTTTACCTGGACACGAGGTTAGGTCACATTTATGGCGGAAGTCTGCCCGGAACCAACCGGCATATCCAGCAGCCATAAATGTTGGGCCTAATGTGAGAGGTCCAAGTGCGCAAATACGAATTGGGTCAAGACACGAGGTTAAGCCCAACCTGTGGTAGAAGTCTGCCCGGAACCAACCAGCATATCCAGCATCCACAAGTTGTAGGCCTAATGTGAGAGGTCTGGCCCGCTATTAAATAATAAAATGTAAAGATAAACATAATAAATGAATAAGGAAAATGAATTGGGCTATTCAGTCCATTTTAAAATAGTAACTCCATTTTAACCTGTATAAATTATGTTATATATTCTATAAAGGAAATCGAAGATGATTAATATTTTATTTAAGATTAAATGAAATACTCTGAAATAAATGATGTCTAATTATATATATTAAATGGGAAATTTATGAAATCTAAATTTGGGTTTATCGTGAATTTTGTTTTAAATAACATTTATTCTTTAACCCGAATTTATGATAGAATTAATTCCCTAGAAATTGAATAATCATTTAATAATGACTTTGGAAGATTAAAACTAAATAACATTTTAATTAAATCTTTAATCAGATTGAAAGGGAATTAAGTAGTTAAGATCACTGAATTAAGAAAGTGATCGAAAATGGAAAATGAACCATAAAGCAATGAATATTTTCATGTTATAAATGAATAAATGAATGAAAACATGAAATGGTTATTTTATTTATATATTTTATATAAATAAAAGTAATGAAACTTTTATTTACTTTTCACATGTAAATAAAAAGATGAAAATAAGAAGGGAATTTTTATTTACATTTCACATGCGAATAAAAAGATGAAAATAAGAAGGGAATTTTTATTTACATTTCACATGCGAATAAAAAGATATAAATATGATATGAAACATGATTTAGAAGCATGAACCGCATATGAAAATTTAACATGTTTTAAAAAGCATGAAGTCGCATATGATATACATGAAATGAATGGACGATATTTATATTTATAAAAGAATAAATAACGATATAGAATGGTTTACAAATTTATATATGCGAGAATTATTTGGAAAGTCCGAGTTTACTCTCATTCCAAATAATGATACGACGTTCGAAGAGTTGAAGACGGTGATTGAAGACCGACGATCTTCACATCGAATGGGTGTGTTGCTATTGAGACCCATGATGGGAGTAGCTACCTTGAAGGGGCGACAGTAGTAGCCGTCCGGACGTAGTGTTGATTGCACGGGTTTGGCTTTCGCTCAAACCCAGAGCATAAGCGCGTAAATGGATTGTATGTCTGACATTGTATTCCTTTATACTGTATTTGTTGATCTCTGCTAAACATATATCTGTTTGGTGTTTTACACCCTTCTCTGAGACGTATGAGCTCAGAGGTTATATGTTGGTAGAAATCAATGGTATGGTATGGATTGACGATGTGGCATGCTAAGATGCATATGATCAAGGCTTTGTTGAAAAGCAGTCCTTGTGGGATGATCAAAGCATAGCCTGTTTAGGCATAGCTTTGTGTATAGCGTGACTTCACGAGCCTCACACACCGGCGGAGTCTAAAACGGGAGAAGGAAACGCAGGGAGAGCAGCACGTTTCTTTCTAGCTAGAGTGGTGTCAGTGACCTACCAGCCCTGACATTTTACTTATGTGGATGATGGAATGAGGCGCCTCAGATAGGTCCTATAGGACCGGGGAACGTGTGCTTAGGAATAACTAATCCTCTAAGCTGTATGTGAGGACCGGCCCTGCCATTTCCAAGGGTTAACTGCGGGTAATCCTGAGGCATCAGCTAGAGTGTCTCGAATCGGTAAGGAGCTCCTCCCTAGCCTTGACTCAGATGGAAATCCAAATTCCAAATACGACCCTTGCGGTTTCGATTGTATTACTAGTATGCAGGCATAGCATATGGTACCTATGCTTCCTAGGATTGATACATTTACTTTGAAATGTTTTAAAACATATACACACTAATAATAATATCGTTTTTATCGTATCAAGCATGTTTGACCATTATAAGGTAAAACCCTATCCTCCGGTTTGCGTTGCATTGTGTGTTGGGACTTGGGTCTTATGATGGTTTCATTTTTCTACAAAGCATTGCGTTGTTTTGACGATTTACTTAAATTATGCACCGGCAATCCATTGGAATAAAACCCGTTCCGCTTTAGCGGCGTGGTCCTTGGATTTGCCTTATTACTATTAGTTATATTAATTAAGAATTCTCACACCAGTCCCACGACTGACCCGTTGTTTGTTTCCACTTTTGCAAACTCGGGTGCCCTCTTTTCCACACGGGCAGTCGAGTAGCTTTTTGCAGATATTTATCTCTTTAACAGGATCCTGGATTGAAGCTCAAAGCTGTGTCCAGAGCATAGAAAAGTCTTCCGCTGTCTTAGTTATTTTATTTCCGCTGCACTGTATTAAAGTAATGTAAAATTATCTTCCGCTGTAAATTTATTTAATGTACTCTGATATATATATATATATATATATATATTCTGTACTCTGATGTAACATTTATTATGATGTTATAAAAGTCTGCTGTTATTGTTCTGATGTTGTTGTATTCCCAAAGTTAACGTATGCGGGAATTGAACGGTCTTGGTCGATTTAGCGGTCGATTAAGTCCGGGCAAAATCCGTGTCGTTACAGGTGGTATCAGAGCTTTGGTTAGCTCAAATCTTTGGGGTACAACTCGTTAGAACTGAACAAAAGACTCATCAGAGAATTAGATTAGTAATGTCCAATAAGAATACTCATTAGAGATAGGATCAGCAGTATCCTAGAATGAGAAAACTCATTAGAGATGGGGTTAGTAATGCCCTAGAATGAGTTCAGAGTGATAAGCTTATGATTAGCGTATTTTTGGATTATATAATCTATTTTTGAAAATATGACTTTAAATATATAAAAGTATATATACATTTGATAAGTTAGTCAACAAATGAAATTAATAAGAGAAATTAAAATTTAGTTAGTTAATTAAACAACTTTTAGCCTAGTTCCTTTTCGAGGACGAAAAGATTTTAAGTGGGGGAGATTGTAACAACCCGGAATTTTGGAACTAATTTAATAAAAAAAAATTGAAATATGTTTTAAAATAAATGTTAGTCTTTACTTAAATGTAAGAACATAAAAATGATTTATTAGACTAATAAAAATATCGCCTTGATTAGAAATGATGATTAAATCAAATTGACAATTTTGGTTAAGAAATTGGTTAGACAAACAAACAACATTTTGATTTATATAAAAAAAAAATTAATAAACAAAAATCACTATTTTTATTTGCATTAAAAGTTAATAAACAAAATCACTATTTTTGTTTGAATCAAAAGTTAACAAACAAATTTTCATTTTTGTTTATGTATTGAAAGTCAACATACAAGATTATCATTTTTATTCATATTAAGAGAATGAAATGAAAGAATATATTTTGTCATTTGAAAATAAAAGACAAGTTTTTAACTTTACTTTACAAAATAAAACACCAATTTTTACCTTTATTTTGTTTATAAAATAAAAAGCAAGTTTTAATCTTTTATTTTGTTTACAAAATAAAATGCTAATTTTAATCTTTAATCCTGTTTACAAAATAAAATACGAGCTTTACCTTTATTTTTGCGAACATAATAAAATGCATATTTGAAATGTCATTTATGACAATTGACCTATTAGAATCACCACTTATGATAAAGCTCAAAGGGTCATTTATGTTGAGTTATAATCACCATTTATGTTAGTATTCAAAATGACATTTATGTTGAGTTAAAAATACCACTTATGCTAGGATTCAAAATGTCAACTTTTATGTTTGTTCATATTCAAAATACCCTTTTTGTTTGAACAAAGTATAAATAAATAAAAAAATGTCAAAATCTAAATTAACTTTTGTCAATTTAATAAAAAGTTAATCTTTTGTTTACAATTTTTATATAAACAAAAATGTCTAAATCAAAATTTACATTTGTTAATTATATAAAAGTTTATCTTTTGTTTACGTTTTACGATGTAAACATAAACGATTAAATAGATTTTTACATTAAATAGGAAGATTGGAAATCGAATTAGATGAATAAACAAAGTATTGAATATGGTATCTAATTAATTGAGCATTGAAAAGATGCCTATTAATAATCCTAATCACTAACCATAATTCATTTCATATCATATTTGTACCGTTCTATTTCTCTTAACAAATACAGAGGGAAGCTTTTGTTTCTTACTTAATAATAATAAAAAATCAAATCATAAAATGTAGTTTTGTTTATATGGGTAAACGTTAAAAGATAGAATTCAATCTTGGTATATTTAATAAAATTGAATGGTGTATTTATTTAATTAACCTTTGAAATCCTTTCCTAAACTCTAACCTAAATCAACCCTTCATCTATTCACTTTCTTTGCCTATAAATAATCTTAAAATTCCTAACCCTAATCCTTTATTTCACGATAGTCGCCGCCACTATTACGTCTAATGGCTGAAAACATCACTCCTTCTCTCCTCTCCTCGAATTAGCACCCACCACACACATCACCTTGAAGAGCCTTCTCTCCACTTTCCATTGATACCAATCACCACCCATATAATCCCCCGTAGGCCTCGCCCCGACCACAAAGTCGCGCCAAAGTTCTGAACAATTGCAAATACTCACGGCCGAAATTCAGAACAAAGAGAAGAGGGTATTTTATTTAAATTTATTTAATTAATTAAAATAAATCACTCTCTAACTTAAATCAATCATATCTCTTTCGTCCTAGCTCGGAATTCGGTGATTTCAGAAGTTGTGGAATCGTGATTCGGAGTACTACGCTTTAGGACAATTTGGAACTGATTCTGGACTACTTGAAATTTGGACAAAATCTACAAACGCATGTGAGAACTCTGATCTAATTTAAATAATTATATATTAATGTAAATCGCGAAATTCTGATTTGTATACTATGGTTCTTGATCTGCGTCATGATGATATTTGTATGCAATGAGTATGAGATTATTGTATGTGATGATGCCATGAAATATGTGTGTTGTTCAGATATGTTATTTTGGGTGTAATCATGATGAGACTCTCATCTTTCTTATCTTCTTTTTATTTTCATTTCTTTCAAAAGCAAAAAGGGGATTTAGACCTTTACATATATATTATTATTATTTTTATGTAAATTTGAATCTTGGATTCACCATAGAATTAAATAACAAAGTTTTCAACATAAAAACTTGTTAATAAAATAAAGGACAATTTTTAATGTTATATTTTTGACAAAATTTTTTTAACACAATTTGTTTGAAGAAAAGACCAATTTTAACATAATTTGTTTGTTAAAAATAAAAAGAACAAATTTTTATGTTGTTTGTTAACAAAGTTAAAAGAACAAATTTGACGCTACTTTTGTTGTTAAAGTTAAAAGAATCATTTTGTCACTATTTTGTTGATTAAACAAAAAGAACCATTTTTGTCACCATTTTTGTTGTTGAAACAAAAAGACATTTTACCTAATTTTGTTGTTAAAATAAAAGAATAACTTTTATGTTATTTTGTTAAGAATAAAAAGCCAAACTTTTTATGTTATTTTGTTAAGAATAAAAAGCCAAACTTTTTATGTTATTTTGTTAAGAATAAAAAGACACAAGCTTTATGTTTCTTTGTTAAAAATCAAAATACCCATTTTTATGTCACGTTTGTTAACATAATATCAATGTGAATTTGTATGCTATGACACCCCAAACTATAAGCATGTGAATTTGTATGCTATGACACCCCAAAACTATAAGCATGTTAATTTGTATGTCATGACACCAAAACCATCAGTGTGTCATTGTGAATGTTTTGACGCTAAAATCACCGTTGTGTTAATTTAGTTGAGACGACATGAGAGTCATCGTCATGTTGTATAATTGCAATGCATCAAAATATACTTTATGCAATAACAAACATAGTTGAACTGCAATTTTTGGTCGCACTAGAGTTGGCGAACAAAAAAATATGACTTATGCAATAACATATATAGTTCAGTAGTTATTTTTGTCGTACTAGAGTTTGCGCACAAAATATGTTTTATATAAAATATAGTTTAATCGTCATTTTTGTCGCATTAGAGTTTGCGAGCAAAATTGTGTTTCATGTAAAAACAAAAATGTGTTTTATGTAAAAAAGAAAAATAGGAAAGAAACTTTATTTTTGTTGTTTACATAAAAATATGAATGAAACTTTATTTTTATTTACATAAAAATATGAATGCAACTTTATTTTTATTGTTATGTCAAAACGTGAATGCAAGTTTATTTTAAGCATTTTTAAGTAAAATATGTAAATAAATATATTCGTAGCGTTTCTGATTAAAAATTTATATATGGATATTGCACATGAAAGTTGTACATGAAAGTGAATATATAATTAGCATTATTGAGGAACTTGAAATATTTTCATTATTTACTCAATTAATGGAATTAATGGACGATTTAATTAAGAAGATTGCACATTTAAAAAGGATGAAATAAAAAGTTTAAATTGGTAAGATTTCATTCCAATTATAATAATGAAGATTTGAATTGAAAAATCTCGTTTTTATGTTAACTTGTAAATTTAGAAGATTTGATTTTAAAATTTAACATAAATGGATTAATTGAGGAAGATTTCATTTAATATTAAAATGGTAAGTTTTTGATATAACAATTGAAACATTTTGGGAATAGTTTTATGATATTAATATGGAAAGATTAATGTTTACTGAAATGAAAGGATAAGTAAAAGAATGAAAGATATTTTAGAAATTAGATATTCTAAAATATGAAATGTTTTAAAATAGTACTTTTAAGAGATAATTTTAATGATAATTATTAATTGTACCTGGACACGAGGTTAGGTCACATTTATGGCGGAAGTCTGCCCGGAACCAACCGGCATATCCAGCAGCCATAAATGTTGGGCCTAATGTGAGAGGTCCAAGTGCGCAAATACGAATTGGGTCAAGACACGAGGTTAAGCCCAACCTGTGGTAGAAGTCTGCCCGGAACCAACCGGCATATCCAGCATCCACAAGTTGTAGGCCTAATGTGAGAGGTCTGGCCCGCTATTAAATAATAAAATGTAAAGATAAACATAATAAATGGATAAGGAAAATGAATTGGGCTATTCAGTCCATTTTAAAATAGTAACTCCATTTTAACCTGTATAAATTATGTTATATATTCTATAAAGGAAATCGAAGATGATTAATATTTTATTTAAGATTAAATGAAATACTCTGAAATAAATGATGTCTAATTATATATATTAAATGGGAAATTTATGAAATCTAAATTTGGGTTTATCGTGAATTATGTTTTAAATAACATTTATTCTTTAACCCGAATTTATGATAGAATTAATTCCCTAGAAATTGAATAATCATTTAATAATGACTTTGGAAGATTAAAACTAAATAAGATTTTAATTAAATCTTTAATCAGATTGAAAGGGAATTAAGTAGTTAAGATCACTGAATTAAGAAAGTGATCGAAAATGGAAAATGAACCATAAAGCAATGAATATTTTCATGTTATAAATGAATAAATGAATGAAAACATGAAATGGTTATTTTATTTATATATTTTATATAAATAAAAGTAATGAAACTTTTATTTACTTTTCACATGTAAATAAAAAGATGAAAATAAGAAGGGAATTTTTATTTACATTTCACATGCGAATAAAAAGATGAAAATAAGAAGGGAATTTTTATTTACATTTCACATGCGAATAAAAAGATATAAATATGATATGAAACATGATTTAGAAGCATGAACCGCATATGAAAATTTAACATGTTTTAAAAAGCATGAAGTCGCATATGATATACATGAAATGAATGGACGATATTTATATTTATAAAAGAATAAATAACGATATAGAATGGTTTACAAATTTATATATGCGAGAATTATTTGGAAAGTCCGAGTTTACTCTCATTCCAAATAATGATACGACGTTCGAAGAGTTGAAGACGGTGATTGAAGACCGACGATCTTCACATCGAATGGGTGTGTTGCTATTGAGACCCATGATGGGAGTAGCTACCTTGAAGGGGCGACAGTAGTAGCCGTCCGGACGTAGTGTTGATTGCACGGGTTTGGCTTTCGCTCAAACCCAGAGCATAAGCGCGTAAATGGATTGTATGTCTGACATTGTATTCCTTTATACTGTATTTGTTGATCTCTGCTAAACATATATCTGTTTGGTGTTTTACACCCTTCTCTGAGACGTATGAGCTCAGAGGTTATATGTTGGTAGAAATCAATGGTATGGTATGGATTGACGATGTGGCATGCTAAGATGCATATGATCAAGGCTTTGTTGAAAAGCAGGCCTTGTGGGATGATCAAAGCATAGCCTGTTTAGGCATAGCTTTGTGTATAGCGTGACTTCACGAGCCTCACACACCGGCGGAGTCTAAAACGGGAGAAGGGAACGTAGGGAGAGCAGCACGTTTCTTTCTAGCTAGAGTGGTGTCAGTGACCTACCAGCCCTGACATTTTACTTATGTGGATGATGGAATGAGGCGCCTCGGATAGGTCCTATAGGACCGGGGAACGTGTGCTTAGGAATAACTAATCCTCTAAGCTGTATGTGAGGACCGGCCCTGCCATTTCCAAGGGTTAACTGAGGGTAATCCTGAGGCATCAGCTAGAGTGTCTCGAATCGGTAAGGAGCTCCTCCCTAGCCTTGACTCAGATGGAAATCCAAATTCAAAATACGACCCTTGCGGTTTTGATTGTATTACTAGTATGGAGGCATAGCATATGGTACCTATGCTTCTTAGGATTGATACATTTACTTTGAAATGTTTTAAAACATATACACACTAATAATAATATCGTTTTTATCGTATCAAGCATGTTTGACCATTATAAGGTAAAACCCTATCCTCCGGTTTGCGTTGCATTGTGTGATGGGACTTGGGTCTTATGATGGTTTCATTTTTCTACAAAGCATTGCGTTGTTTTGACGATTTACTTAAATTATGCACCGGCAATCCATTGGAATAAAACCCGTTCCGCTTTAGCGGCGTGGTCCTTGGATTTGCCTTATTAATATTAGTTATATTAATTAAGAATTCTCACACCAGTCCCACGACTGACCCGTTGTTTGTTTCCACTTTTGCAAACTCGGGTGCCCTCTTTTCCACACGGGCAGTCGAGTAGCTTTTTGCAGATATTTATCTCTTTAACAGGATCCTGGATTGAAGCTCAAAGCTGTGTCCAGAGCATAGAAAAGTCTTCCGCTGTCTTAGTTATTTTATTTCCGCTGCACTGTATTAAAGTAATGTAAAATTATCTTCCGCTGTAAATTTATTTAATGTACTCTGATATATATATATATATATATATATATTCTGTACTCTGATGTAACATTTATTATGATGTTATAAAAGTCTGCTGTTATTGTTCTGATGTTGTTGTATTCCCAAAGTAAACGTATGCGGGAATTGAACGGTCTTGGTCGATTTAGCGGTCGATTAAGTCCGGGCAAAATCCGTGTCGTTACATTGCTGAATGCATAGCCTTCCATCACGCCTTAGCCAACCTTTATCATCAATGGTATATCTTGCAAGGTGACTAGACGTCTCACCCCGAATCAACTTATCCATGACCTCGACTATTTGCGGATCTTCCTTCTGTGAAGCCCCAACTTGATCAAGAAGTGTGAGTCTAAGCTCAAGGGATGCTAAAGAACCCGTCATCAACTCAACAGTCGTCGTGAAATCAAAGGTCGCCAAGAATTCTAAGTTCTTCATCTCAATGAACAAGGGGCTCAAAGTCAATCTACTTCTGCTTAGTGCATCTGCCGCCACATTACCCTTGCCATGGGTATAAGCTATCTCGAAGTCATAAGATGCCAAGAATTCCATCCACCTTTGCTGCCTTAGATTCAGTTCTTTTTGCGAGAAGAGGTACTTGAGTGACTTGTGATCAATATACAACTCAAACCTTTCGCCTAGAAGATAGTGGTGCTAGGATTTGAGTGCAAAGACGATCGCCGCTAACTCCAAATCATGAGTGGGATAGTTCTTCTCATGAACTTTAAGTTGCCTACCCCCATAACATATCACTCTTCCCTCTTGCATCAAAACAGCCCCTAACCCCGTGCCACATGCATCTGTGTACACGGTAAACATCTTACCACTATCGGGTAATGCAAAAACTGGAGCTGAGGTAAGGGCTCTCTTGAGCCTTTGGAAAGCAAGTTCACACTCCAAGTCCCATGCAAAGACTAAGTTCTTCTTTGTCAACTTAGTAAGAGGGGCCGAAATCTTAGCGAAATCTCTGATGAACTTCCTATAGTAGCCCGCCAGACCGAGAAAGCTTCTTACTTCGGTTGCATTCCTAGGAGTCTTCCAGTCTTGAACCACAACCACTTTCGCGGGATCCACCGCTATGCCTTGCTTAGAAACTATATGTCCAAGAAACCGAACCTCCCTTCTCCAATAATGATATTTGGAGAACTTGGCTTTCAACTGATGCGCCCTAAGCGTATCCATCACTTCCTTGAGATTCCTAGCATGCTCTTCCTCATCTTTTGAGAAGATCAGAATATCATCCACGAAGACAACAACAAACTTGTTAAGGAACTCCCTGAACACCCTACTCATCAAGTCTACGAAGTAGGCAGGTGCATTAGTCAAACCGAATGGCATGACAAGCCATTCAAAGAATCCATCTGGAGTCCTAAACGCAGTTTTATCAATGCTATCCTCAGCTACACTAAGTAGATGGAATCCGGTGGCTAGATCGAGCTGAGAGAAAACAGAAGCACCAACCAGCTGGTCAAAGAGATCATCAATCCTCGGTAACGGGTGCCTATTCTTCTTTGTCAGTTTGTTCAACTCTCGATAATCATAACATAGACGAAGCGAACCATCCGCTTTAGTAGCGAATACCACCGGAGCACCCCATTCAGAAATGCTTCACCTAATAAAATTCTTCTCAAGCAACTCCTTGATCTGCTTACTGAGCTGCCTTCTTTCACGAGGGGCCATGTGCCTAACGGGCAATGATACTGGCTTGGCATTATCAACTAGATAAATGCGGAAATCTATCTCTCGTTTAGGGGGTAACCCCTTAACTTCTTCAAAGACATCAGGATAGTCTCGGACCACCCTTACAGATTGCAGATCATCGATGGACGAGTCGAGAGATTCAAGATAACATAACATGACGGGACCTCTAGGGTTACAAGAAATTTCTAGGGTATTACAGAGGCGAGTCATGAGCCTCACCACCCTATGCTCACAATCGAGGATGGCTCCATAACTGGACAACCAATCCATTCCCAAGATCAACCCATATCCCGTGAATCCGAGAACATAAGCATTACATGTGAATTCTACGGCCTAGATAGAAATTTTCAAATCCACACAAACCATAGATAAATGGGCGGAACCCCCAATTGGATTTGAAACACAAACGGGATCCTCAACTAGGCTAGTACTTAGGTGCAAACTTTCAAAAATGTCAGAAGAAATAAAACTATGCGATGCGCCAGAATCAAATAAGGTGCGAACAGGATAATCAGAAATATAAACAAGACTTTCTACAGAAATACTACCTCGGTTCTGAACTAGAGCATCAGTGAGAGCATGCACTTGCCCTCCAGAAGGTCCTGCACGCTGATTCTGCCCTTGCTTCTTGGGGCAATCCTTGCTAAAATGTCCGGCCTATCCACAATGAAAGAATCCGCCCAACTTCCTCTTCTTCTTCCTACAGTCTTTAGTTATGTGCCCAACAATCCCACAGTAATTGCATTTTCTTGGGTCCTTTGCCTTGGCCTTGTTGCCCTTGTTGTTCTTGTTGTTCTGATTGCTCTGATTTCCTCCCCACTTTGAGTCTGTCTTCTTGGCTTGAGTCTCATTAGTCTTGTCTTCCTTCTTTCCATTCTTATTGTCTCCTTGAAGCAACGCCATGTCTACTAGTCCCTCAAAAGTGGCCCCCATGGGTATATGAGATAGGGCTAAACCTTGTAATGGCTCGTTCAACCCTCGTGCAAAGCGTAAAGCCTTCTTCTGGGGAGTATTAATCATGACCAAACCGAATCGGGCAAGCTGGTTAAACTCATTCACATACTCCCTCATTGTCATGTCCCCTTGCTTCAAAGATATAAACTTCTCCAATTGCAGATTCGCCTCAGCTGATGATAGAAACTTAAGCCCAAATCTTGTCCTAAAGTCGGCCCAAGTCTCTATTGGCCTCATAGCATTGGTGACCTCCCACCAATAAGCAGCTTCCTCTTTTAATAACCATGCTGCCAATAAAACCTTTCTATGGTGTTCCACATCAAAGATAGCGAAAAATCTTTGGTTTCATTCAACCAATTTCGCGCCTCCACAAAAGTCTCTGTCCTTATGAAATTATTGCCACCCATCGCCTTAAAGTCCTTGCAAACTTTAGCGAAATCCGCTTGTGGATTCTGAGGATGGGGAGGAGGAGGAGGGACCTCAGTTATGTTGGGGGTATTTGCTGGGCCCACATCGTTGGCCCTAGCTTCCAAGTACCTCCGGAACCATCCGGGAATGGTCACTCCCTCGGGAAGGTTAAGATCGGCCATACTGAAAAAGAAAAAGATAGATTCAGAACGAGGAAACGAAGGATAGTGCTATGGCTTTTGGTGAATAGCCTTTTTAAAATAACTAGACTTTTCTTGGAAAATACTTAATTGGTTTTGAAAAGAGTTTTTTTTTTCAAAAGGTAAGTTTCAAAAACACTTTTGCTCAAGTCTTGTAAACCTTATGCTCTGATACAAAATGTAACACCCCACCTCCGCCAAGGTAACTCTTGCAAGTACATTGGCATTGGAGGGGCGTTTAAACAAGGTAAACATGCATGTAGATATCACAAGACAGAACATATAAGTAAAATAGAGTAGTAAAGTAGCGGATAAAACTAACATTTCAAAACCAGAGTTAAGTTACAACAAAGTACTTGGTCATTATTTTCCAACAAACAAAGTCTAGATAAAAGCATAAACTGAAAAACTGAAACACATAAAGTACTATCCCCAAAATGAAGTGATAAACCATAGCTAGCTCAATGTCCAAAACCGTACATGATCAAATCCAGTGAGCAAGCTGTAAAGATCCAAGCTAAGCTCCAATGTTCCCACCCTGAGAATCAGAGGGGGGGGGGAAACGGAAGAAAAGAGGCGAAAGAAAACAGGTCATTCAAAAAGACTGGTAAGCCCTGCTACTATCAGACTATGAACTAGTAAAGTTAACTGGCATGAGAAGCTGAGATTAACATAAGGATAACAACATACTAATAAGATAGATAAAGATGTCATCGCATAATCAAGGTTAAGTTTTGCACCACGGTTGTACTGGCATTCTAACATGTCAAGTAAAACAAGAATCGATCCCTTGGCCCACGCTTGGCCCAATATCATGAGGTGACCTAAATCAAGGTCCAACTACACGGTCTAGTCGATCGGCTCCCTACAAGCCTAACTCGTCAATTGTCGGTGTCATACGGCTCAAACATGCAATGTAGTTAACTGCGCTAGGTCCACCCCAGGGTGTATCAAGTCCTAGGGTGTAGACCTCGGACACCAATCAAGTATGCACAGTCTAGATCTACTGGTACCCGTGCCTGATTTTCCAACTCCGGACTAAGTGCACGACCATAGTCTGCCGGGACCCACACCGGCGTACCTACTCAACCGACGTTTTGGTCTCTTACATGTTAGCCCAGTAATCGTGCCCCACCCTAGCCTAGTCCCTAGGGTCTTATGATACTATCAAGAGGGTTACTGCTGCAATGGACCACGCCACTAGGGTTTCTTAACGGGTTAAATGTGGTTAACCCGATCCAAACGTGGATTAAATTGGTTAAGTGTACCCAAGGTTCATGGCTTAACCCCGATTAACCCATCAAGCCCAAATTGGTTAAGTATTAAGTGGACCATGACTTAACCCTAATCAGGAGGCATTCATTAACTTAATGTGCTTTAACCTCTCACATTAGACCCTGTTGTGGTTACTAGTTAAGCCGGGCGGGTCCGGGTAGCTTTACACCACAACCTTGTCTAACCTCGGGTTCGAGCACAACATGACCAACTTCTCACATTGGGTCCTTTTGTTTGTAGCCACTAGTTAAGCCGGGCGGGTCCGGGTAGATTTATGCTACAAACTCAACCCAACCTCGAGTTGGCCACACTCATCTTTTCTAAGTGTCATGTCCATTATGTTTCCAAAACATAATTACATATCACATCATGTTATAAAAACCATGTTCTTGTCATAATGTTACCCAACCCCAACGTAATCCCATCGTTTACATAATCGCAACAACGCATAAAGGATAAAATAGGAACTTGGCATAATAATGACAAAAAGGTGTTGAAGCCACAAGTTTAACATGGTGGCATATGAAATGTACATATGTTCATATACTTGCATATTGCATTATTAGGCTTCAAAAGAATGCATAAAACCAAATTTAGCATATAAGTGATACATGGTGATAAATGACATGTAGAAGTTGCTAGAAGTTCGCATTTAGCCTTACATGCAAGTTATCATATGGGATATGATAACTTCCATGTTGCCAAAATGCAAGCTTTAACATAAAGCTTGAAGCTTTAAGCTCACAAGCTCAAGTTTAACTTGCATAACATGAGAACATGATCAACCCAAACTTGCATAACATGATAACATGATCAACCCAAACTTGCATAACACAGCAACATGTGCCAACTTGCATAATGATCAACCAAACTTGCATATCATAATGATCAACCAAACTTGCATCATTCATTTAACTTTAGAGTTCAAAAATGAAAGTAGAAAAGGGCTTACAATACTATGAAGACACAAATAAATAGTTATTAAAAGATTGAGACGAAACCCTTACTCAATCACCCAAATATGCAAGCTCCAAATGAAAAACCCTCGAGCCAAATCAATAAAAACCCTTGCTTTGAAATAGAAATGTTGCAACTTGACTTGAATGCAAGCTAAGAACACTCATACAAGATTGAATACAGTTGTATGAACTCAAAATCTCTCATATAAATAACTTAGAAATTTTAGCATGAGAGTGGAGGCCATGAGAGGAACAAATTTGACATAGTTTAGTTGTAGGTTTGAATAATGGTGATTTAGGCTAGGCTTAGGGGTCTTTTTATAGAAGATTAGGATAGTATTAGCCATAGGATTAACCCTAGATTCAATCCAAGCCATCAAATCCCCTCACAAGCCTCCAAAACAGGTCAAAACAGCCAAAATGGGTGCACCAGGTTGCCTGGGCCGACTAGGCAGGTCAACTCCCAGGTCGACCCTGGGGTCGACTCCCGAGTCGACCTGGGGGGGGGGAGGTCGACTCCCCAGTCGACCCCCCGGTCGACCCCCCTGGGTCTGGCGGGAATTTTCCCGCCACTTCTGATTTTCTGAAATTTGAATCTGTTTTGAATTTGAATTTTTCGTGAAACTTCGCAAGGCCATATCTTGGTCATACGGACTCCGATATTCGAAAACTCGGACTCTATGTCGTGTATTTTTCCGAGACGAACGCAATGGCAAAGCCCGTTTCCCTTGATTCAGATTTTATAGTTTAATTCTGCCTTGATTTGTGTTATAACATGTTATTCAAAAATACGGGTTGTTACACCTTTGTCCAAACGTGGAGGATCCTGGATTAATTTTCAGTCCGGCCCCCGACACACCGGCTGGGTAGGAGCCCTTGGCTGGAATTTTAATCTATGCCTTTATACTCTCTCTGGAGTTCGAACTCAGCTTTCAGTCTGCTCCCCGATCCTTCAGCAGGGTAGGAGTTCTTGGAGGCACCAATCCATGGTGCCTTTATACTCTCCCGATCCTTCAGTGGGTTAGAGTTCGAGCTCTGTTCTTAGTCTGCTAACCAATCCTTCAACGGGGCAGAAGTTCTGGGGGCGCTAAGTCTCTGGCGTCTTTATACTCTCCTGATCCTTCAGCGGGACGGAGTGTTGTCAAGGCGGTATTTATCATGGTGCACCTTCATTCCTTGCGGACGTTATCTTCGCATCCTTTATACTCTCTCTCGAATCTTGAGAGTTAGAGTGGCGGACATCATCTTCCTGTCCTTTATACTCTCTCTCGAATCATGAGAGTTAGATTGATTTAGGCGAACGGTCATATCATTCGCCCCGGCGTTCCTTCTACTCTCTAGTTCACAGAGTGGGATTCTGCCGTTTCGGATGTCGTTCTCGAGATCGGTTCTAGTCCACACTCCACGCTTCACTCTTGCGAATGGAGCTTTTCGGACAAGTGGTCGGATCACACTCATCCTAGGTTTATATTTCTATACAAGATCTGAGGATAGCATCAGTCAGTAAAACAGTTGGAAAATGTTTGCCAAGGCTTTGCATTCTTCCGAACAATCCACGGGAGGAGTAGTTAGCGCCAAACTCCGGGTACCTGCATCATTCATATCGTATGAGTTAGTCATGTCAAAAACCCAAGAGGCATGTAAAAGCAAATATTATGATTGAAAAGTTAGAATATCAATGGGCGTTGCTGCCTCCCTATCGGGATTCATGTAATCTGGTGGCATCGATGATAGGATCGGGCCATATAGACAGTCACACAGCATCCATCTGTGGTCGGACTCCGACTTTGCAAGCCAATGACTTATGTACAACTATCTTGTGGTCCGCCACGTATGAGCCAGGGATTGAATGGTCATTTCGGATCTACCTTGAGCTATACAGCTTTCTTTAGATGGAGGGCGTGGCTTTGTAGACGAGCAATTTAGTTGGGCTCATTGTGGTTCTGTTCCATAATTCCATCTGCAGGTGTTAGAAATTTGATCGGTATCAAATCCGGGATACCTATACCATCCACATATTAATTAATCTGAGTTAATCACATCAATTACTCATAAAGCATGCAAATACAAGAGTCATGGTTAAAGAATAATCATGTTCAATGGATGAATATCATTTGGAGAGGAAATGGCGTTGCATGTTCTTTGTCGATTAATTCTACCTTATCCTGCCTCTACTAGGGGATGGCTAACAGAATTTTAAGCTGATGGCGAATATCTTTTCAAATTATTGAGTGGCGGAATTCCCAAGAATGTAAAGACCTTGATCGGGGTCTTCAGATAGCAAAGGCGGTAAGGTAAATATCATAAGCGAGTGACGAGGTCACATCTCATTTGAATCGCCTTTTTGTCCCCATGCTTAGGGTAAGGATAGAGTGTCAGGAAGTCATGACTGTATCGATAATGGTAGCATATTATCGCATTGGTGTTAGGATGGCAATCGGCATGAGAATTAAAGATGATGAATCGTTGGTGTTAGGATTGGTCGTTGGTGTTAGCATAGCAGCAATATACTATTAACTAGCATTTATGGCATATTATCGCATTTGTTGATCGAAGTCATACCAACCCTTCAAAATAGCCATTCTTTTTAATCCTACCGCTAATTCTCTAAATATCACTTCCTTTCAACAATTAACCCTATTTATTAACTATTTTGAAGGATTGGTTTTTGTAGCACCCAATCCAAACGATTCACCATCTTTCTTATATGTCGATCTACCCCTACTATGCTTAAACTACCGCTACTTCTCTTAATATTTCTAAAGAACCCTTCTTTTTAATCATACACTAATTCTCTAAATAGCCATACTTCCAACAAATACCCCAACTTTTTACCTTTTGTGAAGGGTTGGTTTTTTTAGCACCTAATCCAAATGACTCTTCATCTTTCATATTTGTCGATCTACCCCTACTATGCTTAATCTACTCCTACTTCTCTTAATACTTAAAATCATTCCTTTTAATCCTACCCCTAATTCTGTAAATAGCCCTTACTTCCAACAAATACCCTTATTTTTTAACTGTTGTGAAGGATTGGTTTTTATATCACCCAATCCAAACGATTCATCGGCTTCATATTTGTCGATCTAACCCTACTATGCTTAAACTACCCCTGATTCTCTTAATACTTCAAAACAACTCTTCTTTTTAATCCTACCCCTAATTCTCTAAATAGCCCTTACTTCCAACAATTACCCCTATGTTTTACCTTTTGTGAAGGGTTGGTTTTTGTAGCACGCAATCCAAATGATTCATCATCTTTCATATTTATCGATCTACCCCTACTATGCTTAATCTACCACTGCTTCTCTTAATACTTCAAAACAACCCTTCTTTCTAATCATATCCCTAATTCTCTAAACAACCCTTACTTTTAATAATTACCCCTATTTTTAACTATTGTGAAGGATTGGTTTTTGCAGCGCCCAATCCAAACGATTTATCATCTTTCATATTTGTTGATCTACCCCTCCTCTGCTTAAACTGCCCCTACTTCTCTTAATACTTCAAAACAACCCTTCTTTTTAATCCTACCCCTAATTCTCTAAATATCCCTTCCTTCCAGCAATTAACCCTATTTATTAACTATTTTGAAGGATTGGTTTTTGCAGCACCCAATCCAAATGATTCATCATCTTTGTTATTTGTCGATATACCCCTACTATGCTTAAACTACCGCTACTTCTCTTAATACTTCTAAACAACCCTTCTTTTTAATCCTACCCCTAATTCTGTAAATAGCCCATACTTTCAACAATTACCCCTATTTTTTACCTTTTGTGAAGGGTTGGTTTTTGTAGCACCCAATACAAATGACTCTTCATCTATCATATTTGTCGATCTACCCCTACTATGCTTAATCTACCCCTACTTCTCTTAATACTTAAAAATAGTCCTTCTTTTAATCCTACCTTTAATTCTGTAAATAGCCCTTACTTCCAACAAATACCCTTATTTTTTAACTATTGTAAAGGATTGGTTTTTGCAGCGCCCAATCCAAACGATTCATCGTCTTTCATATTTGTTTATCTACCCCTACTATGCTTAAACTACGCCTACTTCTCTTAATACTTCAAAACAACCCTTCTTTTTAATACTACCCCTAATTCTCTAAATATCCCCCACTTCCAATAATTACCCCTATTATTTACCTTTTGTGAAGGGTTGGTTTTTGTAGCACCAATCCTAATGATTCGTCATCTTTCATACTTGTCGATCTACCCCTACTATGTTTAATCTACCCATACTTCTCTTAATACTTAAAAACAGTCCTTCTTTTAATCCTACGCCAAATTATGTAAATAGCCCTTACTTCCAACAATTACCCCTATCTTTTTACTACTGTGAAGGATTTGCAGCACCCTATCCAAACGATTCATCATCTTTCATATTTGTCGATACACCCCTACTATGCATAAACTACCCCTACTTCTCTTAATACTTAAAAATAGTCTTTCTTTTAAATCCTACCACTAATTCTCTAAATACCCTTATTTCCCACAATTACCCCTATCTTTTTACTATTGTGAAGGGTTGGCTTTTGCAGCACCCAATCCAAACGATTCATCATCTTTTATATTTGTTAATCTACCCCTACTCTGCTTAAACTACCCCTACTTCTCTTAGTACTTCAAAACAACCCTTCTTGTAAATCGTACCCCTAATTCTCTAAATAGATCTTACTTCCAACAATTAAACCTATCATTTTACTACTGTGAAAGATTGCTTTTTGCAGCACCTAATCCAAACGATTCATCATCTTTCATATTTGTCGATCTACCCCTAGTATGCATAAACTACCCCTACTTATCTTAATACTTCAAAACAACCCTTCTTTTTAATCCTACACCTAATTCTCTAAGTAGCCCTTCCTTCCAACAATTACCACTATTCTTTAACTATTTTGACGGATTGGTTTTTACTGCACCCAATCCAAATGGTTCATCATCTTTCATATATGTCGATCTACCCCTACTTTGCTTAAACTACCCCTACTTCTCTTTATACTTCAAAACAGTCATTGTTTTAAATTCTACCCCTAATTCTCTAAATAGCACTTACTTCCAACAATTATGCCTATCTTTTTACTACTACGAAGGGTTGGTTTTTGTAGCACCCAATCCAAACGACTCATCATCTTTTATATTTGTCGATCTACCCCTACTATGTTTAAACTACCCCTACTTCTCTTAATACTTCAAAACAACCCTTCTTTTTTATCGTACCACTAATTCTCTAAATAGTCCTTACTTATAATAACTACACCTATTTTTTAACTACTATGAAGGGTCGGATTTTGCAGCACTTAATCCAAACGATTCATTATCTTTCATATTTGTCGATCTACCCCTACTATGCTTAAACTACCCCTACTCCTCTTAATACTTCACAAAACAACACATCTTTTTAATCCTATCCCTGATTCTCTAAATAACCCTTACTTCCAACAATTACCTCTATCTTTTTACTACTGTGAATGGTTGGTTTTTGCAGCACCCAATCCAAATGATTCATCATCTTACATATTTGTCGATCTACCCTCCTATTCTTAAACTATCCGTACTTCACTTAATACCTCAAAACAGTCCTTCTTTTAAATCCTACACCTATTTCTCTAAATAGCCCTTACTTCCAACAATTACCCCTATCTTTTTACTACTATGAAGGGTTGGTTTTTCCAGCACCCCATCCAAACGATTCATCATCTTTCATATTTGTCAGTCTACCCCTACTAAGCTCAAATTACTTCTACTTCTCTTAATACTTCAAAACAGTCATTCTTTTAAATCCTACCCCTAATTCTCTAAAAAGCCCTTACTTCCAACAACTTCCCCTATCTTTTTATTACCGTGAAGGGTTGGTTTTTGTAGCACCCAATCTAGACGATTCATCATCTTTTATATTTGTCGATCTACACCAACTATGTTTAAACTACCCCTACTTCTCTTAATACTTCAAAACAACCCTTCTTTTTAATCGTACCCCTAATTCTCTATATAACCCTTACTTCCAAAAATTAACCCTATTTTTTAACTACTGTGAAGGGTTGGTTATTGCAACACCCAATCCAAACGATTCATCATCTTTCATATTTGTCGATCTACACCTACTATGCTTAAACTACCCCAACTCCTCTTAATACTTCAAAACAACCCTTCTTTTTAATCATATAACTAATTCTCTAAATAGCCCTTACTTCCAACAATTACCCCTATCTTTTTACAACTGTGAAGAGTTGGTTTTTGCCGCACTGAATCCAAAGGATTCATCATCTTTTATATTTGTCGATCGACCTCTACTATGCTTAATTTACCTCTACTTCTCTTAGTACTTCAAAACAACCATTCTTTTTAATCCTACCCCTAATTCTCTAAATAGCCAAAACTTTCAACAATTACCCCTATTTTTTAACTATTTGTGAAGGGTGGGTTTTTGCAGCACCCAATCCAAACGATTCATCATCTTTCTTATTTGTCGATCTAACCCTACTATGCTTAATCTACCGCTACTTCTCTTAATACTTCAAAACAACCCTTCTTTTTAATGCTATCCCTAATTCTCTAAATAGCCTTTCCTTTCAACAATTACCACTATTTTTTAACTATTGTGAAGGATTTGCTTTTGCAGCACCCAATCCAAATGATTTATCATCTTTCATACTAGTCGATCTACCCCTACTATGCTTAATCTACCCCTACTTCTCTTAATACTTCAAAACAGTCGTTCTTTTAAATCCTACCCCTAATTCTCAAAGTAGCCCTTACTTCCAACAATTACCCCTATCTTTTTACTACTGTGAAGGGTTGGTTTTTGTAGCACCCAATCCAAACGATTCATCATCCTTTATATTTGTCTATCCACCCCTACTATGCTTAAACTACCCCTACTTTTCTTAATACTTCAAAACAACCCTTCTTTTTAATCCTCCCCTTAATTCTGTAAAAAGACCTTACTTTTATCAATTACACCTGTTTTTTGCCTTTTGTGAAGGGTTGGTTTTTGTAGCACCCAATCCAAATGATTCATCATCTTTCATATTTATCGATCTACCCCTACTATGCTTAATATACACCTACTTCTCTTAATACTTAAAAATAATCCTTCCTTTAAACCTACGCCTAATTCTGTAAATAGCCTTTACTTCCAACAATTACCCCTTTTTAACTATTCTGAAGGATTCGTTTTTGCAGCACACAATCCAAATGATTCATCATCTTTCATATTTATCGATCTACCCCTACTATGAGTAAACTACCCCTACTTCTCTTAATACTTCAAAACAACCCTTCTTTTTCATCCTACCCCTAATTCTCTAAACAGCCTTAATTCCAACAATTACCGCTATTTTTTACCTTTTGTGAAAGGTTGGTTTTTGTAGCACCCAATCCAAATGATTCATCATCTTTCATAATTGTCAATCTACCCCTACTATGTTTAATTTACCCCTACTTCTCATAATACTTCAAAAATTCCCTCTTTTTAATCCAACCCCTAATTCTCTAAATATCCCTTTCTTTCAACATTTACCCCTATTTTTAAACTATTGTGAAGGATTGGTTTTTGCAACACCCAATCGAAACGATTCATCATCTTTCATATTTTTTGATCTACCCCTACTATGCATAAACTACCCCTACATCTCTTAATACTTAAAAATAGTCTTTCTTTTAAATCCTACCACTAATTCTCTAAATACGCATATTTCCCACAATTATCTCTATCATTTTACTACTGTGAAGGGTTGGTTTTTGCAGCACCCAATCCAAACGACTCATCATATTTCATATTTGTTGACATACCCCTACTATGCTTAAACTAGGCCAACTTCTCTTAATACTTCAAAACAGTCCTTCTTTTAAATCCTACCCCTAATTCTCTAAATAGCCCTTTTTCCAACAGTTACCCCTATCTTTTTACTACCGTGAAGGGTTTGGTTTTTGCAGCACCCGATCCGAACGATTCATTATTTTTCATATTTGTCGATCTACCCCTACTATGCCTAAACTACCCCTACTTCTCTTAATACTTAGATTAATATGGAAGAAGCACAATGTCCTTGTGTTCTCTTCAATGAAGGCCGAGAGTTAGAATGACCAAAGATCCTTTAGAAGTCCTATAATCTATGTATTTATATATTTAGAGAGTCTCTCGGATTAATGACATGTGTCACGAATCCAATTGCTAAGACATAGTGGGTAAATGGAGGAAGTCTCCTGTAGTTCGTGTAAGCTATGTGTGGTCCGATCTGTGAAAGTAGGAGTAAAACAGACCTTAAGAATAGGTCAAACTCGAGCGTGTGGAGTAGAATATTTCGTCTCAGACGGGTTGCATCGGGTCCTCCATCCGATCTAAACTGGTCCTTAAATTCGAAGGCGACGTTCTCTTCTTGGTAGTAAGGAGAAAGCAGATTGGGTCGGGTTCCTACATCTCCATCTGAACCGAGCCGGCGACTTCATTCCAATGCAGCGTGCACTTCTGTGCGGAAGAAGGTAGATCGGGTCCTCCTTTCCGATCCGATCTGGGCCATACGATCTGACCTGGAATTAAATCAATGCCGAAATCCAAACGTTTTCGGTTCTGCTGGCTTTCAGGGAAACGAGTGTAACTTTCAAACCGTAAGTCTGTTTTAGCAAAACGAGAGCTCTACTTGAAGCTAATTCAGAGGCCTATAAGAGCTACTAAGAGAAGCTCCTTAGCTGATGTTTTCGTGTCCAAAAGAGGTCATCTGTTAGGAGTTTCGAGTCGTCCTTGGTTTGTGATTTGACTTCAACCAAATTGTTTCGTACCCTCTAACGACGTTCCAAACACTTGAGCGTATTGTTAACCAGAAATTCCAAGTGTGACGGCTTTGACTAAGAAGCATGTCAGCATTTCTGGTTTAATATTTATGGCTTAATGTTTATGGTTTATGCTTTATTTTATATAGTTTAATGTTTTTACTTTTTTGCTTATGGTTTGTGGTTTATGGTTTATTGTTTATGGTTTACGGTTAATGGATTATTATTAATGGTTTAATGTTTATGGGTCATGGTTTATTGTCTATGATTTATCATTTATGGTTTATGGCTTTATTTTATATAGTTTATTGTTTATACTTTATTGTTTAGGATTATGGTTTATTGTTTGTACTTTATTATATATGATTTACGGTTTATGGTTAACGGTTTATTATTTACGATTTATCATTTACGGCTTAATGTTTAAGGTTTATGCTTTATTTTATATAGTTTATTGTTTATACTTTATGGTTTATGGTTTATGGTTTATGTTTTATTTTTATGCTTTACGGTTTACAGTTTATTTTTTACGATTTGACGTTTATAGTTAAATGATTATGGTTTGTGGTTTACATTATATAGCTTACCGTTTATACTGTTTTGTTTAGGGTTTACAGTGTATGGCATATTGTCTATGGTTTACGGTTTACGGTTTATGGTTTACTATTTATTGTTCGACCAAAAATGGCACTAACAGCCAAATGTAGTGTGAATTCCTCACAATCACATAGCACAAAGAATAAATGCAGGAAAGCTGTAAATAGGGAATGCACAAGGTTTTTATTGTGGTTCGGCTAAAACCAAGCCTACGTCCACTTTATATTTTCTTATGTCCTAAGAAATTACAAATATAATGCTTTCCTACAATCCGTAGGAATCATTTACATACAAAATCCTTGTATTTTAGTGAAGAAGTGCGGAAAAGATAGTTGTTTTATACACGAAATCCTCATGTTGGATTAATATGGAAGAGAAACAATGTCCTTGTGTTCTCTTGAATTGAGCCCGAGATTTAGAATGGCAAAAGATCCTTTAGAATTCCCTGAATCCATGTATTTATAGACGTAGATAGTCTCTCAGATGAATGACATGTGTCACGAAACCAATGCATTGCTAAGACGTAGTGGGTAAGTGGAGGAAGGCTCTTATAGTTCGTGCAAAGCCATGTGTGGTCCTAACAGTGAAAGTAGGAGTAAAACAGGCCTAAAGAATAGGTCAAACTCGAGTGTGTGCAGTAGAATATTATATCCTAGATGGGTCGGATGGCATCCTCCATCCAACCTGAACCTGTGCCTTCAATCCGAAGGCAACGTGCTCTTCTTGGTAGTAAGGAGAAAGCGGATCGGTTCGGTTTCCTCCATCTCCAATAGAACCGAGTCGATGACTTCATTCCAAAGCAGCGTGCACTTCTGTGCGACAGAAGGTAGATAAGGTCCTCCTTTCTGATCCGATCTGGGCCATCCAATCCGACGCGGAGTCCAATGGATGCCGAAATCCAAATGTTTCCAGTTCTGCGGTCGTTCACGCAAATGAGCATAACTTTCAAACCGTAAGTCTATTTTAGCCAAACGAAGTTCTACCTTAAGCTAATTCAGATGGGTACAAGAGACAATGAGCATAGCTCTATAATTGATGTTTTCGGGTCCAAAAGAGGTCATCTGTTAGGAGTTTTGAGTCGTCCTTTGTTTGTGATGCGACTTCTACCAAATCGCTTCCTTTCTTATGACGATGTTCCACATAGTTGAGCGTATTGTTAACCGGAAATTCCATGTGTGACGGCTTTGACAAAAAAGAATGTCAACATTTATTGTTTATCATCTATGGTTTAATGTTTATGGTTTATGGTCTACGCTTTATTTTATATAGTTTACAGTTTTTACTTTATTGTTTATGGTTTACGGTTTATGGATGATTGTTTATGGTTTATCGTTTTTGGTTTACGGTTTATGGTTTAATGTTTATGAATCATGGTTTAGGGTTTATTGTTTATGGTTTACGGTTTATTGTTTACAATTTATCATTTTTAGCTGAATGTATGTGGGTTATGCTTTAATTTATATAGTTAACTGTTTTTACTTTATTTTTTATGGTTTACGGTTTATGGCTTATTGTTTATGTTTTACGGTTTATGGTTTGTTGTTTATGATTTATCATTTATGGTTAAATGTTTATGGTTTATGGTTTATATTATATAGTTTACTGTTTATAATTTATTGTTTATGGTTTATTGTTTATGGTTTATGGTTTATTGTTTATGGTTTACGGTTCATGGTTTGTTGTTTGTTGTTAGACCAAAAAATGGCGCTAACACCCAAATGCAATGTGAAGTCCACACAACCACAGATCATAGAGAATAAATGCAGGAAAGCAGTAAAGAAAATGGAACACACTAGGTTTTTATAGTGGTTCGGCTCAAACCAAGCCTACGTCCACTTTATGTTTTTTTAAGTCCTAAGAAATTACAAATATAATTCCTTCCTACAATCAGTAGGAATCATTTACATACAATATCCTAGTATTTTAATGAAGAAGAGGGGAAGAGAGAGTGGTTTTATACACGAAGCCTAGTGTTAGATTAATATGGAAGAAGCACAATGTCCTTCTGTTCTCTTTAATGGAGGCCGAGAGTTAGAATGGCCTAAGATCCTATAGAAGTCCCTGAATCCATATTTTTATAGATGTAGAGAGTCTCCCGGATGAATGACATGTGTCACGAATCCAATGCGTTGCTAAGACGTATGGAGGAAGTCTTCTGCAGTTCATGTAAAGCCATGTGTGGTTCGATCCGTGAACGAAGGAGTTAAACAGGCCTTAACTATAGGACAAACTCGAGTGCGAGCAGTAGAATATTTCATCCCAGATGGGTCGGATTAGGTCCTCCATCCGATCCGAACCGGTGCCTTGAATTTGATTGCGAAGTGCTCTTCTTAGCAGTAAGGAGAAAGCGGATCGGGTCGGGTTCCTACATCTCCATCCGAAACGAGCCGGTGACTTCCTTCCAAAGCAGTGTGCAGTTCTGTGAGGCAGAAGGTGGATCGGGTTCTCTTTTCCGATCCAATCTGGGCCATCTGATCTGACTCGGAGTCCAATCAATGCCGATATACAAATGTTTCCGGTTTCTCAGGCGTTCAAGGAAACGAGCTCAACTTTCAAACCGTAAGTCCGTTTTAGCCAAACGAAATCTCTACCTGAAGCTAATTCAGACGGCTACAAGACTCACTTGCAAAGCTCCGTAATTGATGTATTTGGTTCCAAAAGAGGTCATCTTTTAGGAGTTTCGAGCCGTCCTTTGTTTGTGATGCGACTTCAACCAAATCGCTTCCTGTCTTCTGACGATGTTCCAAATATTTGAGTGTATTGTTAACCATAAATTCCGTATGTCATGGATTTGACTAAAAAGTATTTCAATGTTTATGGTTTATCATTTAAGGCTTAATGTTTATGGTTTATGCTTTATTTTACATAGTTCACTATTTATGGTTTATTGTTTATGATTAACGGTTTATCGTTTATGGTTGATGGTTTACGGTTTATGGTTTATTGTTTATAGTTTACGGTTTTTGGTTTAATGTTTACGGGTCATTGTTTATGTTTTATTGTTTATGATTTATCATTTATGGCTTAATGTTTATGGTTTATGGATTTATTTTATATAGTTAAATTTTTATACTTTATTATTTATGGTTTATGGTTTATTGTTTATACCTTATTGTTTATGGTTTATGGTTTCTGCTTTAATGTTCATGGTTTACAATTTGTTATTTATGATTTATCATTTATGGTTTACGCTTTATTTTATATAGTTTATTGTATATACTTTAAACCATAAACCGTAAACCATAAACAATAAAGTATAAATAATAAACCATAAACCATAAACAATAAAGTATAAACAATTAACTATATAAAATAAAGCTATAAACCATAAACATTAAGCCATAAAAGATAAATCATAGAGAATAAACCATAAACCATGACCCATAAACATTAAACCAAAAACCGTAAACTATAAACAGTAAACCATAAACCGTAAACCATCAACAATAAACAATAAACCATAAATCATGAACAATAAACCATAAATAGTAAACTATATAAAATAAATCATAAACCATAAACATTAAGCCATAAATGATAAACCATAAATGTTGACACGATTTTTAGTCAAAGCCGTCACATATGGAATTTATGGTTAATAATACACTCAAGTATTTGGAACATCGTCTGAAGACAGGAAGCGATTTGGTTGAAGTCGCATCAAAAACAAAGGACGGCTCGAAACTCCAAACAGATGACCTCTTTTGGACCCGAAAACATCAACTATGGAGCATTGCTCAGTATATCTTGTAGCCCTCTGAATTACCTTCAGTTAGCGCTTTCGTTTGCCTAAAACGGAATTACGGTAGGAAAGTTACGCTTGTTTCCGTGAATGCCTGCAGAATCAGAAATGTTTGGATTTCGGTATTAATTTGACTCTGTGTCGGATTGGATGGCCCAGATCAGATCGGAAAGGAGGACCCGATCCACCTTCTGCCTTACAAAAGTGCACGCTGCTTTGGAGTGAAGTCATCGGCTTGTTTCGGATGGAGATGCAGGAACCTGACCAGATCCGCTTTCTCCTTACTCCCAAGAAGGGCACGTCGCCTTCGGAATGAAGTGACCGGTTCAGGTCGGATGGAGGACCCACTCCGACCCTTCTAGGACGAAATATTATACTGTACACACTCGAGTTTGATATATTCTTGAGGCCTGTTTTACTCCTACTTTCACGGATCAGACCACACATGGCGTTACACGAACTACAGGAGAATTCCTCCACTTACCCACTACGTCTTATCAACACATTGGATTCATGACACATGTCAGTCATCCAGGAGACTCTGTACATCTATAAATACCCGGATTCAAGGACTTCTAAAGGATCTTTGCCATTCTAACTCTCGGCTTCCATTTATGTGAACACAAGGACATTGTGCTTCTTCCATATTAATCTAACACAAGGATTTCGTGCATAAAACCACTCTCTCTTCCCTGCTTCTTCATTAGAATCAAGGATGCTGCATGTAAATGATTCCTACTTGTTGTGGGAAGGCATTTTATTTGTAATGTCTTAGGGCATTATAAAATATAGAGTGGACGTTGGCTTGGTTTGAGACGAAGCACTATAAAAACATCGTGCATTCCCTGTTCTTTACTTCTTTCCTGCAATTATTCTCTTAGATATGTGATTGTGCGGACTTTACACTGCCTTTGGGTGTTAGTTCCATTTTTTGGTCTAACAATAAACAACAAACGATAAACCGTAAACCGTAAACCATAGATAATAAAACATAAACCATAAACCATAACAGTAATGTATAAACAGTAAACTATACAATATCAAGCATAAACCATAAACATTTAACCGTAAATTAAAAATCATAAATAATAAACCATAAACCGCATGTATGGTTTACGGTTTATGGTTTATGGTTTACTGATTTTATATAGTTTAGTATTTATACTTTATTGTTTATGGTTTATGGTTAATGGTTTATTGTTTATTTTTTACGGTTTATAGTTTATTGTTTATGATTTATCATTTATGGTTAAACGTTTATGGTTTGTGCTTTATATTATATAGTTTACCGTTTATACTATATTGCTTATGATTTACTGTTTATGGTTTATTGTCTATGGTTTACGGTTTATGTTTTATTGTTTATTGTTATACCAAATAATGGCACTAATAGCAAAATGCAGTGTGAAGTCCTCACAATAACAGATCACAGAGAATAAATGTAGAAAAGCAGTAAAGAATAGGGAACACACGAGGATTTTATAGCGGATTGGCTTAAACCAAGCCTACGTCCACTTTATATTTTCTTAAGTCCTAAGAAATTACAAATACAATACCTTCCTACAATCCGTAGGAATCATTTACATACAACATCCTTGTATTTTTATGAAGAAGTGGGAAAGAGAGAGTTTTTTTATACATGAAATCCTCATGTTAGATTAATATGGAAGAAACATAATGTCTTTGTGTTCTTTTGAATGGAGGCCGAGAGTTAGAATGGCCAAAGATCCTTTAGAAGTCCCTAAATCGAGGTATTTAAAGATGTTGAGAGTCTCCCGGATGAATGAAATGTGTCATGAATCCATTGCGTTTCTAATACGTAGTGGGTAAGTGGAGGAAGTCTCTTTAGTTCATGAAAAGCCATGTGTGGCCCGATCCGTGAAAGTAGGAGTAAAACAGGCCTTAAGAATAGGTCAAACACGTGTGTCTTATGGTTTATTGTTTACGGTTTATGGTTTATTGTTTGTGATTTACAGTTCACGGTTTAATGTTTATGGGTCATGGTTCATGGTTTATTGTCTATGATTTATCATTTATGGCTTAATGTTTATGGTTTATGGCTTTATTTGATATAGTTAATTTTTTATACTTTATTGTTTATGGTTTATTGTTTATTGTTTATACTTTATTGTTTATGGTTTACCGTTTATGGTTTATTGTTTATGGTTTACGGTTTATTGTTTACGATTTATCATTTATAGCTTAATGTTTATGGTTTATGCTTTATTTTATATAGTTTACTATTTATACTTTATTGTTCATGGTTTATGGTTTACGGTTTATGGTTTATTGTTTATGTTATACGGTTTATGGTTTATTGTTTATGATTTATCATTTATGGTTAAATGTTTATGGTTTATGCTTTATATTATATAGTTTACAGTTTATACTTTATTGTTTATGGTTTACAATTTATGGTTTATTGTCTATGGTTTACGGTTTATGGTTTATTGTTAGACCAAAAATGGCGCTAACACCCAAATGTAGTGTGAAGTCCTAACAATCACAGATCACAGAGAATAAATGCAGGAAAGGCATTAAAGAACAGGGAACGCATGAGGTTTTTATAGTGGTTCGGCTCAAACCAAGCCTACGTCCAGTTTATACATTCTTATGTCCTAAGAAATTACAAATACAATGCCTTCCTACATTTAGTAGGAATCATATACATACTACATTCTTGTATTTTAATGAAGAAGTGGGGAAGAGAGAGCGGTTTTATACACGAAATCCTCATGTTAGATTCATAAGGAAGAAGCACAGTGTCCTTGTGTTCTCTTTAATGGAAGCCGAGAGTTAGAATGGCCAAAGATCCTTCAAAAGTACCTGAATTCATGTATTTATAGATGTAGAGTGTATCCCGGATGAATGACATGTGTCATGAATCCAATGCGTTGCTAAGACGTAATGGGTAAGTGCATGAATTCTCGTGTATTTCGTGTAAATCCATGTGTGCTCCGATCCGTGAAAGTAGGAGTAAATCAGGCTTTAAAATTAGGTCAAACTCAAGGGTGTGTAGTAGAATATTTCGTCCCGAACGAGTCTGATTGGGTCCTCCATCCGATCCGAACCGGTGCCTTCAATCCGAAGGCGACGTGATATTCTTGGCAGTAACGAGAAAGCGCATCGGGTCTGGGTCCTGCTTCTCCATCCGAACCGAGCCGGTGACTTCATTCCAAAGCAGCGCACACTTCTGTGCAGCAAAACGTGGATCGGGTCCCCTTTCCGATCCGATCCGGGCCATCCGATCCAACCCTATATCCAATCAATACAGAAATCAATACAGAGGGCTACAAGATTTATTGAGCAGTGCTCTGTAATTGAGGTTTTTGGGTCCAAAAGAAGTCATCTGTTAGGAGTTTTGAGTCATCCTTTATTTGTGATGCGACTTTAATCAATTCCCTTCCCGTATTCTGATGATTTTCTAAATACTTGAGTGTATTGTTAACTATAAATTCCTTCTGTGACGGATTTGACTAAAAAGCGTGTCAATGTTTATAGTTAATCATTTATGGCTTAATGTTTATGGTTTATGCTTTATTTTATATAGTTTACTATATATGGTTTATTATTTATGTTTTATGTTTTATGGTTTATTGTTTATGGTTTATAGTTTATTGTTTATGGTTTTCGGTTTATGGTTTAATTTTTGTCGGTCATGGTTCATGGTTTATTGTCTATGATTTATCGTTTATGGCTTAATGTTTATGGTTTATGGCTTTATTTTATGGTTTATTGTTTATGGTTTACGATTTATTTTTTACGATTTATCATTTATGGCTTAGTGTTTATGGTTTATGCTTTATTTTATATGGTTTAATGTTTATACTTTATTGTTTATGGTTTCCGGTTTATGGTTTATTGTTTATGTTTTACAGTTTATTGTTTATTGTCTATGATTTCTCATTTATGGTTAAATTTTTATGGTTTATGATGTATATTATATAGTTTAATGTTTATACTTTACTGTTTATGCTTTACGGTTTATGGTTTATTGCCCATGGTTTACGATTTATGGTTTATTGTTTATTGTTAGACCAAAAAATGGAACTAACACCCAAATGTAGTGTGAAGTCCTCACAATCACAGATCACAGAGAATAAATGCAGGAAAGAAATAAAGAACAGGGATGCACGAGGTTTTTATTGTTAGAGTTCATGCCCCAGAGGCAATCTTTTAGATGTGAATAACATTATTGATGTTATGTTTTTTTTGGAATAAAATGTTCTGTTATTTTATATTTACTACGTAATATAATTATTAATATAATAGAAGTCCTTAGAATAATAACACGGGATTGTATAGTTCGAGTAAGACTGAACTTGTGATTATATGATATGTTAAGTATTATAATTCTTAAATGTCCCTAGTAAAGTTTTATTGTTTATACAGGACAACAATAAAGCTTTGAGACTAGTATATTGATTGACTGATGATCACATCTCATTGATCATTAATATACATGATATTAAATTCAAGATATAAATACATATTGGAGAATAACGTATTGGGCTGACCCACCGTGAGATAACTACATGGAATATAATCAAGAGTATCACAAGTTTTTCTCATAGTGACAGTGATATAATGGTCCTCAGACCTGAAATCATTATAATTTTATTCGAGGATATTTGTGTTTTGATATCATCTAAAATTATTTCGTAACAGAGTAATGATAACGATGATTATTGGATATATCCTAAATCGAATATAAATTATGAATTATGTAGATGGAATTTAACTCTACGATATATTGGTAGTGATATCCATGGGCCTCTTGATTGAGTGAGACTGTGAAATGCATGGTCGTGCTCAAATTATGATTTGTTATAAACAGTCTACTCATCGATCAAGAAAACAGATTAAATTATAAAGAGGATGATACGATCCATGACTCCAGTTTAATCTTGGATATAACGGTGAAAAGGATTAAATTATAATGAGACACTATTCACAAAAGGTTATATCGAATCATTGATTTTATTCTATCTTGGATAACAGCGATGTATTACTAGATGCCGCTCACTGTTTACAGTTTGAATAATGTTTAAACTGTAGTAACCCGCATTTTTAGCTGTTGAACAATTTATTTATTTAATTATTTAATATCGATTTATCGATATCGAGAACGTGAATTAAATGATATTGAATATTGAATTAATAATTATAATATAATAAAATATATTATAATGTCGAAATAATAAAAAATATTGGAAATCACAATATTCTGTGAGCGGGGTCATCCCTAAGATGTAATTCAGCTTAGAGTTGAATTATATTGACGAATATATTCAATCGACGACAGTTTGAATGTATAATTATATTATAATTAAAATCGAGCTTGAAATAGCGCTGCAGTTCGTAAATTGGCGATTTGAACTTCAACTGAATGTGCAGGATTCGTTTTAAGCCGGATTTCTGTGAAACAAGAAACGTGTGGAGCTGATGGAGTATATCTTTCTAGTGGGGAAGAAAAATCGGGATTTCGTCGTATAGATTTTGAGTTACATCCAAATCAAATTTCAGAAAAGTCGCTATGGAATTCGTATATAATTCGTAACGCTTTATATACGTTATAAAAGGAAATTTCAATATAAATTGAAATTCGATTCAATCTGAACTTGGAATATCAAACATATAATTTTTCTGGAGTTGTATGGTATTCCACTGTGAATATATACGGTAATATAAATTTATTTATATTTAATTTAATTTATTTAAATATATTTATATATTTAAATAGATTATCCAAGGGTCTAAAAATAGCCACTTTGGCAAACGAAGTCGGAATCCGACGAAACCAGTTTTGTTAGATCCGCAATATTAAATAGTTGTTAGGTTTCCAGTTTTGTGATTTTTAGAGTCACTGTGCGGCCGTACGGATTTTTAAAGTGAGAAACAGTTAGTATTTTGCCAGTTAAAAATATGCTGTGTGAGCATACAGAGTCGGAATTCGACGAAACCAGTTTCGTTGGGACCGTAATGTCGAACCCTAACTACATGTCCACTTTCGTGATTTTTAGGTATCGTATGTAATTTCAGGAATTTTCAGTTAATAAATACACATAGCGATGGATTAAATGAGAATAGAATAATCAACATAAAAATCCTATAAATACTCTACTTTAATCTCTAACCCTAATAAAAATGCTCCCACAGTCAATGAATGGTTCAAGCCGCCAGTTTTTTCTGGAAAACCATTTTCGTGTCTTCTAAAATAAAAAATATAACAAAAAAACAAATCGAAGAAATTCTATAAATCGAGAGGACTGTATATTTGGATTCAGCGTGAGTTCCTCTTCAAGCCGGTGCCTCTAAATTGAGTTGCGATTCGTTTCCCTGGAGTTCAAAGTTTCACCGCGAAACTAGGGCTGGGGTTTGATGCAAATTGGTGAGGGGATGTTCAAATCGATGGTCGTTTTCGTGTTTAGGTTAGAATACCGTACCTACTGGTGGAAAATAGTGGAGTTCGGCGGGTTCTTTTATTTGGCGTCGAGATTGGTCCGTGGGTACCAGGTTCGAACGGAAACCGCTGACGTCGAGTGTGAAGTTCTCGGTACTGGCAGATAGAGATGCTGATGGAGATGGAAACGGTATTGCTCGTTGGGGTTATCAATGAAGTATGGTGGAGGGAGGATCGCTGGAAGAATAAGAAATGGAGCTCAAAATAAATACTGGGATCGGGATTTTTAATCGGAGGAGAAGGAACATTTTGCGGTTGCGGGTTGGAATGGTGATTTGGGCTGATAACAATAAGGGGTGAGGCCCAAGTTGATTAAATTGGTTTTAAGGTTATTTAAATAATGTATGCTAACTTGTAATTTTCATAACTTGGTCATACGAGAACGGAATTGAACGAAACTGGTCGCGTTAGGACCGTAAGGACGAGGACACCACAATGAAGCTGACTGGAAGTGGATTGGGGCTCGTTTGAATTTATGGCGAAATAAGCTGTTTGTTCAAATCAAACAACGGTTTATCGTTCTTTAACGATGAACTGCAAATGTGAGTAAAACTCACCAACTCTGAACAGTTCTATTTTTCATGTTGTATTGTTAGAACTGTTAAAATTGTCTGTTTGACTGTGTGTTGATTGTTTGATTGAACTGCTAGTCAGTTAGTTAAATTTCTATATTGATTCGGTTTAAAAGAATATATCATATGGAACTGAAAGTGATGTTATCTATATTGTCTAACATCTGTGATGCAGGGAAACAGGTTGGAGGAATCCGACTGGATTCCTCAACAGTTATTTTATTGTTTTTCATATATTTTGATATATGATGTGAATTTATAACCTGTTGTTGATTGTGTGTGTATGGACGATATTGAACATCGTGATTTGATATGATTGAATACCATAACATACCGAAATGTTGATAAGGGGATTTTCAAAGTGATATTGAAAACAGAATATTTATAAATTGGAATATTTATAAATAAGAGATATTTATAAATTTAAATATTTATAAATAAGGAATATTTATAAATTGGGTTATTTATAAATAGGAGATAATTTAAATAGGAAAATAAATTCAAAACATTTCTTTTTGAATGGGAAAGGCCTGTGTGGCGGGTTTGGGGATTTTCCCGATGCTCCCGATACAAAGGAGGTTATGGCGAATTTTCTTGGAAATTTAAGGAGTTAGAATATTTCAAGAATAAATTTGAAACGGAAATATTTGTAAACCATTTACAAATAGAATTGAAAAGGAAACGTTATAAAAGGGAAATCATTTTTTTAAAGTGTAGAACCGTTATTTAAAAGTAAATCTTTTCAAATGAATAAAACGTTGTTAAAAAGGAAATCTTTATAAAGTGAATAAAGTAAATCGAATAAAGACATTCGAAAGGAGTTAATCAAATATGGTATTCGAAGTTAGTTAATCGAATATGGTATTCGAAGGGGTTAGTCAAGTCGAGTTAGTCAAGTAGAGTTAACCAGTTAGAGTTAATCAGTTAGAGTTAACCAGTTAGAGTTAATCAGTTGGAGTTAATTAGTTAGAGTTAATTGATTAGAGTTAAAACGAACTAGAGTTAATCAAATATAGTTATTTGAGACAGAGTTAGTCAAACATAGTATTCAGGGTAAGTTGCCATCTTGTACGACTGCTAGCGTAATTCGCAGGGCTGTAAATAGCATACGGCGGTCGGATGTTTCCTAAGGGAGTCAGGCGTAACCATTGTGATCGCTGCGATCTAGAATCAAGCGAATGGAGTTTAAATTGAACATTAGTTATTCGATAGGAGTTAATCGAGTTGATCGAGTTGAGAAATAAGTTAAGTTAAATAAGTTGAGTTGATCGAGTGGTTCGACCAAGTTAGTCGAGCCTAGTTAATCGAATCGAATTGGTCGAACCAAGTAAGTCGAGTTAAGTTAGTCAAGTTTGTCGACCCTAGTTAATCGAATCGAATTTGGTCGAACCAAGTAAGTCGAGTTAAGTTAGTCAAGTTAGTCGAGCCTAGTTAATCGAATCGAATTGGTCGAACTAAGTAAGTCGAGTTAAGTTAGTCAAGTTAGTCGAGCCTAGTTAATCGAATCGAATTGATCGAACCAAGTAAGTCGTGTTAGTCGAGTCAAGTTAAGATTAGTCGATTTAAGTTCGTCAAGTTAAATAAATCGATGTTAGTTTCATCGAAAGGAATTATCGATGTTAGTTTCATCGAAAGGAGTTGTCGATGTTAGTTTCATCGAAGGGAGTCATCGATTTTAGTTTAATCGAAGGGAGATTTTCAAATATGAGTTATTTGAAAAGGAAGAGTCATCGAATATTAGTTATTCGAAGAGAGATTATCGAATATCGTTTATTCGAGAAGGAGTTAATCGAATATAGGTTATTCAAAGAAGAGTTAATCAAATAGAGATTTCTCGAAGAGAGCTAATCGGCGAATTCGATAATATCGAATTCGGGAAAGTACTTATACTTTACAGTGTTTAAATAGAGATTTATTTATTTATAAATAAATAAGTGTTAGGTTAATTATTCACTAATAAGAATAGAAGTTATATATAAAGTTAGATAATTCGAAAGTAGGGATTATAACGTTATCGTTATAACCAATGTTTTAAATATAGAAGTAGATTAGTAAAATTGGATCCGAGAAAGACGTAAAGAAGTTGTTAAAGATTAAAAGATAAACTTTGACCATTTCGAAGTTATAACGTTGTTCAGTTAAGGTCTGAGAGGTAATTATACCCCAACTTGAGGGACTTCCTTCTTAACTAAGAAATGGTAAGGTTTGATCGTAAAGGAGTTTTGGAAATGTTTTCCAAACAAGAATCAGAAATGTTTTCTGATAAAAGAAAAATAAGAATTTAGAATATAGGGATACAGGAGATAAGTAAATAAATGAACTAAACAGATTAATGTTAAATGATGTTTGTTCGATATAATTTCCATCTGGAAATAATATCATTGTTTGCACATTTGTTTTTCTTTGATAGTTAACTCACAGACTATCGAAGTTTTGACCATTTTAACGTTTTTAATATGGAGAGACCGGTTGGATTATTATCCATAGAACCACTCTGTATTGGCATAAGCGTCGCGAATCATATATGCCAAAGATAATTGAAGACGGAGTAAAATGCAAGGACTATCCTGTCTACAGAATAGTGCCTTCGGTTTGTTCAATCCCAGGACAACTTGTATGGACGAAGGTCCGACATAGTATATCCAATGGATCGCGGAAGTTGATCTGTTCAAACGTATTCACGTTTGATGGCGGAGGAATTCATTTCTCTTAGCTGTATACCTGTGTTATTTTTGGATAAGTCAATTTGTGATTTGGCGGGTATGACGATGTGACATTTTAAGTGAATGAAGATGGATGTCTGACAGAGTATTTCCAGAAAGGTCACGTACATTGATTTCTTCAACCGTACCAAGAGTGGAAGCGGAGAAGGAAACTTCATTTAGCTGACACGTAATGTATTGTTGTAGACGTCAATTAGTGATTTTCGATGGATATGACAATGTGGCATTCGAAGTGAATCTATTGTGATGATAAAGCGTAGCTTCTAGCCTCACATCCGGTAAATGACAGAAATCGGGCAGGCAGCATAGCTAAGTCGGTCGCACCGAAGTAGGGTGTATAATCACCTATCTAGAGAATATTCATTTGTTTTCTTAAATCTATCAATGATGTCCCATATATATACCGGAATGGTTGCTGATCCCAACCGTTGGTGATGTACATTCGATACACTCAAGCGAAATGAGTGGTCGGTCATGTGTGGCTGAGTTGCAAGATGTTCTTGTTGAACTCCAGTGTATCGTTCCTAGAGTACACTGGTCGGAAGGTGGTTCCATACCTTGTCATAGTTGGAAATCCAATCATCCAATACGTGCTTGCGATTTTGATTGTATACTATATATGTAGTAACGTGAGATGCAAGCATTTCTGCTAGATTGATATTTATTTGTACTTAGACATTATTATAATATCAGAATGATATTGCTTTGAAAAGTTATTTGGATTCTCATAAGGGAAAAACCCGTTCCGTATTCACGGCATGGTCTTATGAGATATCATATACCTCTTTAAATGATTTGAGTTTATTCACACCAGTCACATGACTGACCCGGAGTTTTTTTTGTTTTCCCTAAACTCTTGGGTGCCTAAATTTGTACGGGCAGTCAAGTAGTCAGGATTTACAGGTATACTTGAAGAGCTGGAGCAGGATGCTTCAGGATCATATAGCTATAGTTATTTCCGCTGTTTTGTAAGTGCTGGACTCTGATAAGTGCTATTGTATACATAACTGTTATATTTCAAAGTTATGTTATCTATTATATGTTATTCGTTCCGCTGTGAGGTTCGTGTTACTCTGATTTGGTGTTCTCCTTCTTCTTCTATTCTAAGTTTCTATCTTATCTATTCTCACCTTCTAATTTCTTTCATTAATTACCGGGATTTTTCGATGTTTTGGTTATCGACGTCGAGCTTACGTCGATAACCAAAGTCGCTCAAAATCCGGGTTACTACAGTTGGTATCAGAGCATTGGTTTAGTTATTACCTTGGCTCTGTGGCGTGATTCAGTAGAGATAGGATTAGTAATGTCCTAGACTGAGTTTGAGTGTATATATACGAGTAAACGTATTTGTTAGTTAATATAAAATTATTTTATATTGTGGAGTTTTATGTGTTGAGTTGTTTGTGAATTCTGGTCGATCGGTTTGATCCACTGTATCGATAAGGGTTACTAAACACTCGAATACGATGAACCGTCATGGTATGTTTTGAAAGAGGGTAAATGGAATAATTTTACCCGAATATATTTGATATAGTATATTGGTTGTGTTGGTTGTTATTATAATCGAGCAAGATTATAAAAAGGTAAAATGATTATAAATGACTAATCAGAATTCATATAAGTAAAGTATATGAAATGAAATGAAGTAAATCAGATTGAAATTAAAATAAGGAAATTTTCCCTAGGAGATTTTGAAAACATTTTTCAAACTGAAAGTGATATAGTATTGAACTCACTTCGATAGCTGGAAAATAGATTCTGATGATGAATCGCGACATCATCAGTGTTCATTTTCGAGTTCTAAGTGACGGACTACTACCAAAGGTTTTGTTTTTGAATTGTTTTGAGAAAACAAGTTGTTTAGAAATTCAATGGTTTTGAATTGGCATTGTAATTTCAAATTGATTTGAAATAGACCCAGGAAATTAAGTTTCGGAATTTAATTTTAACTTATGAAGTTAAATAGAATAAGATAGTAGAAATAAATTGAAATATTAACTTGAACTGAGTTAAATAGAATTGAATTGGATTAGAGTATAATCTGTTATGGAATTGGGTTGATGAGTTAAGAATTTGACATTTGATATTCGGGTTCGAATGAAATTCGATTTGGTTTTGAGGATATGAACTGATTGGAATTTGATGGAAATAACACTGGTATATGCTGAGTTGATAGCATATGGAAGTGATATAGTTGATATTCCCGACAAAAAGGTACCAGTTTATATTATATATGGATATGAGATTTATGAGCCGAATTGGCAAGCCACTTGGATGTTTGATTTTCTTTTGGGTTAAAGAAGGCCCAGAGAGGCGAGTTGGAGTTTGAGATATTGACCAGTACAAAGGAGGTGCTGGCAAAAAATTTCGAAAAGTTAAGGTGTTAGAAAATTTTCAGAATTTTTGAAAATTTAGTTAGTCGGAATAAATTAATATTTTAGAGGATATTAATTGGTTCAGTTGAAACCGGAGACAAGAGGTAAACAAATAAATTTTTACCCAGAAGATAGGGTCATCCCCTAGCTTAGCAATTTCGAGGACGAAATTTTATTAAGGGGGGAAGATTGTAGTAACCCGCATTTTTAGCTGTTGAACAATTTATTTATTTAATTATTTAATATCGATTTATCGATATCGAGAACATGAATTAAATAATATTGAATATTGAATTAATAATAATAATATAATAAAATATATTATAATGTCGAAATAATCAAAAATGTTGGAAATCACAATATTCTGTGAGCGGGGTCATCCCTAAGATGTAATTCAGCTTAGAGTTGAATTATATTGACGAATATATTCAATCGACGACAGTTTGAACGAATAATTATATTATAATTAAAATCGAGCTTGAAATGGCGCTGCAGTTCATAAATTGGCGATTCGAACGTCAACTGAATGTACAGGATTCGTTTTAAGCCGGATTTCTGTGAAACAAGAAACGTGTGGAGCTGATGGAGTATATCTTTCTAGTGGAGAAGAAAAATCGGGATTTCGTCGTATAGATTTTGAGTTACATCCAAATCAAATTTCAGAAAAGTCGCTATGGAATTCGTATATAATTCGTAACGCTTTATATACGTTATAAAAGGAAATTTCAATATAAATTGAAATTCGATTCAATCTGAACTTGGAATATCAAACATATAATTTTTCTGGAGTTGTATGGTATTCCACTGTGAATATATACGGTAATATAAATTTACTTATATTTAATTTAATTTATTTAAATATATTTATATATTTAAATGGATTATCCAAGGGTCTAAAAATAGTCACTTTTGCAAACGAAGTCGGAATCCGACGAAACCAGTTTTGTTGGATCCGCAATATCAAATAGTTGTTAGATTTCCAGTTTCGTTATTTTTAGAATCACTGTGTGGCCGTACGGATTTTTAGAGTGAGAAACAGTTAGTATTTTGGCAGTTAAAAATACGCTGTGTGAGCACATGGAGTCGGAATTCGATGAAACCAGTTTCGTTCGGACCGTAATGTCGAACTCTAGCTACATGTCCACTTTCGTGATTTTTAGGTATCGTATGTAATTTCAGGAATTTTCAGTTAATAAATACACATAGCGATGGATTAAATGAGAATAGAATAATCAACATAAAAATCCTATAAATACTCTACTTTAATCTCTAACCCTAATAAAAATCCTCCCACGGTCAATGAATGGTTCAAGCCGCCAGTTTTTTTCTGGAAAACCATTTTCGTTTGTTCTAAAAAAAAAAAACAAATCGAAGAAATTCTATAAATCGAGAGGACTGTATATTTGGATTCAGCGTGAGTTCCGCTTCAAGCCGGTGCCTCTAAATTGAGTTGCGATTCGTTTCCCTGGAGTTCAAAGTTTCACCGCGAAACTAGGGCTGGGGTTTGATGCAAATTGGTGAGGGGATGTTCAAATCGAAGCTCATTTTCGTGTTTAGGTTAGAATACCGTACCTACTGGTAGAAAATAGTGGAGTTCGGCGGGTTCTTTTATTTGGCGTCGAGATTGGTCCGTGGGTACCAGGTTCGAACGGAAACCGCTGACGTCGAGTGTGAAGTTCTCGGTACTGGCAGATAGAGATGCTGATGGAGATGGAAATGGTATTGCTCGTTGGGGTTATCAATGAAGTATGGTGGAGGGAGGATCGCTGGAAGAATAAGAAATGGAGCTCAAAATAAATACTGGGATCGGGATTTTTAATCGGAGGGGAAGGAGCATTTTGCGGTAGCGGGTTGGAATGGTGATTTGGGCTGATAACAATAAGGGGTGAGGCCCAAGTTGATTAAATTGGTTTTAAGGTTATTTAAATAATGTATGCTAACTTGTAATTATCATAACTTGGTCATACGAGAACGGAATTGAACGAAACTGGTCGCGTTAGGTCCGTAAGGACGAGGACACCACAATGAAGCTGACTGGAAGTGGATTGGGGCTCGTTTGAATTTATGGCGAAATAAGCTGTTTGATTCAAATCAAACAACGGTTTATCGTTCTTTAACGATGTACTGCAAATGTGAGTAAAACTCACCAACTCTGAACAGTTCTATTTTTCACGTTGTATTGTTAGAACTGTTAAAATTATCTGTTTGACTGTGTGTTGATTGTTTGATTGAACTGCTAGTCAGTTAGTTAAATTTCTATATTGATTCGGTTTAACAGAATATATCATATGGAACTGAAAGTGATGTTATCTATATTGTCTAACATCTGTGATGCAGGAAAACAGGTTGGAGGAATCCGACTGGATTCCTCAACAGTTATTTTTTTGTTTTTCATATATTTTGATATATGATGTGAATTTATAACCTGTTGTTGATTGTGTGTGTATGGACGATATTGAACATCGTGATTTGATATGATTGAATACCATAACATACCGAAATGTTGATAAGGGGATTTTCAAAGTGATATTGAAAACAGAATATTTATAAATTGGAATATTTATAAATAAGAGATATTTATAAATTTAAATATTTATAAATAAGGAATATTTATAAATTGGGTTACTTATAAATAGGAGATATTTTAAAAAGGAAAATAAATTCAAAACATTTCTTTTTGAATGGGAAAGGCCTGTGTGGCGGGTTTGGGGATTTTCCCGATGCTCCCGATACAAAGGAGGTTATGGCGAATTTTCCTGGAAATTTAAGGAGTTAGAATATTTCAAGAATAAATTTGAAAAGGAAATATTTGTAAACCATTTACAAATAGAATTGAAAAGGAAACGTTATAAAAGGGAAATCATTTTTTTAAAGTGTAGAACCGTTATTTAAAAGTAAATCTTTTCAAATGAATAAAACGTTGTTAAAAAGGAAATCTTTATAAAGTGAATAAAGTAAATCGAATATAGACATTCGAAAGGAGTTAATCGAATATGGTATTCGAAGTTAGTTAATCGAATATGGTATTCGAAGTTAGTTAATCAAATATGGTATTCGAAGTGGTTAGTCAAGTCGAGTTAGTCAAGTAGAGTTAACCAGTTAGAGTTAATCAGTTAGAGTTAACCAGTTAGAGTTAATCAGTTAGAGTTAACCAGTTAGAGTTAATCAGTTAGAGTTAACAAGTTAGAGTTAATCAGTTGGAGTTAATTAGTTAGAGTTAATTGATTAGAGTTAAAACGAACTAGAGTTAATCAAATATAGTTATTTGAGACAGAGTTAGTCAAACATAGTATTCAGGGTAAGTTGCCATCTTGTACGACTACTAGCGTAATTCGCAGGGCTGTAAATAGCCCACGGCGGTCGGATGTTTCCTGAGGGAGTCGGGCGTAACCATTGTGATCGCTGCCATCTAGAGTCAAGCGAATGGAGTTTAAATCGAACATTAGTTATTCGATAGGAGTTAATCGAGTTGATCGAGTTGAGAAATAAGTTAAGTTAAATAAGTTGAGTTGATCGGGTGGTTCGACCAAGTTAGTCGAGCCTAGTTAATCGAATCGAATTGGTCGAACCAAATAAGTCGAGTTAAGTTAGTCAAGTTAGTCGAGCCTAGTTAATCGAATCGAATTTGGTCGAACCAAGTAAGTCGAGTTAAGTTAGTCAAGTTAGTCGAGCCTAGTTAATCGAATCGAATTGGTCGAACCAAGTAAGTCGAGTTAAGTTAGTCAAGTTAGTCGAGCCTAGTTAATCGAATCGAATTGGTCGATCCAAGTAAGTCGAGTTAGTCGAGTCAAGTTAAGATTAGTCGAGTAAATTCGTCGAGTTAAATAAATCGATGTTAGTTTCATCAAAAGGAATTATCGATGTTAGTTTCATCGAAAGGAGTTATCGATGTTAGTTTCATCGAAAGGAGTCATCGATTTTAGTTTAATCGAAGGGAGATTTTCAAATATGAGATATTTGAAAAGGAAGAGTCATCGAATATTAGTTATTCGAAGAGAGATTATCGAATATCGTTTATTCCAGAAGGAGTTAATCGAATATCGGTTATTCGAATAAGAGTTAATCAAATAGAGATTTCTCGAAGAGAGCTAATCGGCGAATTCGATTATATCGAATTCGGGAAAGTACTTATACTTTCCAGTGTTTAAATAGAGATTTATTTACTTATAAGTAAATAAATAAGTGTTAGGTTAATTATTCACTAATAAGAATAGAAATTATAATTAAAGTTAGATAATTCGAAAGTAGGGATTATAACGTTATCGTTATAACCAATGTTTTAAATATAGAAGTAGATTAGTAAAATTGGATCCGAGAAAGACGTAAAGAAGTTGTTAAAGATTAAAAGATAAACTTTGACCATTTCGAAGTTATAACGTTGTTCAGTTAAGGTCTGAGAGGTAATTATACCCCAACTTGAGTGACTTCCTTCTTAACTAAGAAATGGTAAGGTTTGATCGTAAAGGAGTTTTGGAAATGTTTTCCAAACGAGAATCAGAATTGTTTTCTGATAAAAGAAAAATAAGAATTTAGAATATTGGGAAATAGGAGATAAGTAAATAAATGAACTAAAGAGATTAATGTTAAATGATGTTTGTTCGATATAATTTCTATCTGGAAATAATATCATTGTTTGCACATTTGTTTTTCTTTGATAGTTAACTCACAGACTATCGAAGTTTTGACCATTTTAACGTTGTTAATATGGAGAGACCGGTTGGATTATTATCCATAGAACCACTTTGTATTGGCATAAGCATCGCGAATCATATATGCCAAAGATAATTGAAGACAGAGTAAAATGCAAGGACTATCCTGTCTACAGAATAGTGCCTTCGGTTTGTTCAGTCCCAGGACAACTTGTATGGACGAAGGTCTGACAGAGTATATCCAATGGATCGCGTAAGTTGATCTGTTCAAATGTATTCACGTTTGGTGGCGGAGGAATTCGTTTCTCTTAGCTGTATACCTGTATTATTTTTGGATAAGTCAATTTGTGATTTGGCGGGTATGACGATGTGACATTTTAAGTGAATGAAGATGGATGTCTGACAGAGTATTTCCAGAAAGGTCACGTACATTGATTTCTTCAATCGTACCAAGAGTGGAAGCGGAGAAGGAAACTTCATTTAGCTAACACGTAATGTATTGTTGTAGACGTCAATTAGTGATTTTCGATGGATATGACAATGTGGCATTCGAAGTGAATCTATTGTGATGATAAAGTGTAGCTTCTAGCCTCACATCCGGTAAATGACATAAATCGGGCCGGCAGCATGGCTAAGTCGGTCGCACCGAAGTAGGGTGTGTAATCACCTATCTAGAGAATATTCATTTGTTTTCTTAAATCTATCAATGTTGTTCCATATATATACGGGAACGGTTGCTGGTCCCAACCGTTGGTGATATACATTCGATACACTCAAGCGAAATGAGTGGTCGGTCATGTGTGGCTGAGTTGCAAGATGTTCTTGTTGAACTCCAGTGTACCGTTCGTAGAGTACACTGGTCGGAAGGTGGTTCCATACCTTGTCATAGTTGGAAATCCAATCATCCAATACGTGCTTGCGATTTTGATTGTATACTATATATGTAGTAACGTGAGATGCAAGCGTTTCAGCTAGATTGATATTTATTTGTACTTAGACATTATTATAATATCAGAATGATATTGCTTTGAAAAGTTATTTGGATTCTCATAAGGGAAAAACCCGTTCCGTATTCATGGCGTGGTCTTATGAAATATCATATACCTGTTTAAATGATTTGAGTTTATTCACAACAGTCACATGACTGACCCGGAGTTTATTTTGTTTTCCCTAAACTCTTGGGTGCCTAAATTTGTATGGGCAGTCAAGTAGTCAGGATTTACAGGTATACTTGAAGAGCTGGAGCAGGAGGCTTCTGGATCATATAGCTATAGTTATTTTCGCTGTGTTGTAAGTGCTGTACTCTGATAAGTGCTATTGTATACATAACTGTTATATTTCAAAGTTATGTTATCTATTATATGTTATTTGTTCCGCTGTGAAGTTCGTGTTACTCTGATGTGGTGTTCTCCTTCTTCTTCTATTCTAAGTTTCTATCTTATATATTCTCACCTTCTAATTTCTTTCATTAATTACCGGGATTTTTCGATGTTTTGTTTATCGACGTCAAGCTTACGTCGATAACCAAAGTCGCTCAAAATCCGGGTTACTACATAAACTGTTACCAATGTTATGACAACCTGTTGGGTCAGACATATAAGTGATGCAAATGGTGAGTGTATTCAAATTAAAAGGAAATCAAAATTAGTTTGACAAATTCTTTTACTTTAAAATAAAGAACGGGTAAAAGGGTGATGAAAATATCTCGTATTGTTTTTCTTTATAAAGGAATAAGGAGCAGCACCCTTTATTTATTTATTTTTTACTTTGAAAACAAAATCGAGTTTTCTCAAAACCCTAGATCTTGCTCAACTCATCGGCTAGTACCGGATCTCTAACCTCAGTTTTCGATTGTCATTCTCGACTGCATCACATGTGGATTCCTATAGAGGTGCTTTGATTTAAGTACTAAGATTCGAAACAATCTGAAGGTGGTTTCTGTTGATTTCGTGATTAAAGTTCAAGCCTTTCGTTCGATTTAGCTATTTAAAGAAGAAAGGTACTTATTTTAGATTCAATTTGGATTCAATTTACTTGTTAGGTTTGCTGAAACTTTTAAATCCGTTGTGCCTAGATCCTATCATTTCCTACATCTATAGTGGTTTGGCTCAAGCCAAGCCTACGTACACTTAATATTTTCTTAATTCCTAAGAAATTACAAATACAATGCCTTCCAACAATCAGTAGGAATCGTTTACATACAACATCCTTGTAATTTAATGAAGAAGTGGGAAAGAGAGAGTAGTTTTATACACGAAATCCTCATGTTAGATTAATATGGAAGAAGCATAATGTCCTTGTTTTCTCTTCAATGGAGGTCGAGATTTAGAATGGCCAAAGATCCTTTAGAATTCCCTGAGACCATGTATTTATAGATGCAGAGAGTCTCCTTGATGAATGACATGTCTCATGAATCCAATGCATTGCTAAGACGTAGTGGGCAAGTGGAGGATGTCTCTTGAGTTCGTGTAAAGCTATGTGTGGTCCGATCCATGAAAGTAGGAGTAAAACAGGCCTTAAGAATAGGTCAAACTCAAGTGTGTGTACTAGAATATTTCTTCCCATACGGGTCGGATGTGGTCCTCCATTCGATCCGAACAGGTGCCTTCAATCCGAAGGCGACTTGATCTTCTTCTCAGTAAGGAGAAAGTGGATCCGGTCGGTTTTCTGCATCTCCATCTGAACCCAACCGATAACTTCATTCCAAAGCAGCGTGCAATTCTGTGCGGCAGAAGGTGGATCGGGTCATCATTTCGACCCGATCCGGGCCATCTGATCTGACCTGGAGTCCACTCAATGCCGAAATCCAAACGCTTCCGGTTGTGCGGGCGTTCTCGGAAATGGGCGTAACTTTCAAACCATAAGTCGGTTTTAGGAAAACGAAAGCTCTACCTGGAGATAATTCAGAGTTCTACAAGGGTTAGTGAGCAATGCTCCATAATTGATGTTTTTAGTTCCAAAGAGGAAATCTGTTAGGAATTTCGAGCCGTCCTTTGTTTGTGAAGCGACTTCAACCAAATCTCTTCGTGTCTTCTGACGATGTTCCAAATACTTGAGAACATTGTTAACCAGAAATTCCATGTGTGAGGCTTTGACTAGAAAGTGTGTCAACATTTATGGTTTGTCATTTATGGCTTAACGTTTGTGGTTTATGCTTTATTTTATATAGTTTACTACTTATACTTTATTGTTTATGGTTTACGGTTTACGGTTTATTGTTTATGTTTTACGGTTTATGGTTTATTGTTTGTGATTTATCATTTATGGTTAAATGTTTATGGTTTATATTATATAGTTTACTGTTTATACTTTATTGTTAATGGTTTACGGTTTATTGTTTATTGTCTACGGTTTACAGTTTACGGTTTATGGTTTAATGTTTATCGTTAGACCAAAAAAACGGCACTAGCACCCAAATGCAGTGTGAAGTGCTCACAATCACAGTTCACCGAGAATAAATGCAGGAAAGCAGTAAAGAACACGGAATGCACAAGGTTTTTATAGTGGTTGGGCTAAAACCAAGCCTATATCCACTTCATATTTTCTTAAGTCCTAAGAAATTACCAATACAATGCCTTCCTACAATCAGTTGGAATCATTTACATACAACATCCTTGTATTTTAATGAAGAAGTGGGAAAGAGAGAGAAGTTTTATACATGAAATACTCGTGTTAAATTAATATGGAAGAAGCACAATGTCCTTTTGTTCTCTTTAATGGAGTCTGAGAGTTAGAATGGCTAAAGATTCTTTATAAGTCCCTGAATCCATGTATTTATAGATGTAGAGAGTCTCCTGGAAGAATGACATGTGTGATAAATCCAATGCTTTGCTAAGACGTAGTGGGTAAGCGGAGGGAGTCTCATGTAGTTTATGTAAAGCCATGTGTAGTCCGATCCGTGAAAGTAAGAGTCAGACAGGCCTTAAGAATATGTCGAACTCGAGTGTGTGTAGTAGAATATTTCGTCCCAAATGGGGCGGATCGGGTCGTCCATCCGATCCCAACCGGTGCCTTCAATCCAAAGACAACGTGCTCTTCTTGGTACGATCTGATATGGCTTTACATGCTGCTTTGAAATTTATTCTCCTTAGCTGATCCCAATCCTTTAGAATATACAATCTCTGATCCAAAGACGACAAGCTCTTCTTGGAAATAAGAAGAAAGAGGATCGGGTCGGGTTCCTTCATATCCACCCGAACCGAGTCGGTGAATTCATTCCAAAGCAGCGTGCACTTCTGTGCGGCAGAAGATGGATCGAGCCCCCTTTCCGATCCGATCCGATCGGTAGTCCACTCAATGTCGAAATCCAAACGTTTTCGGTTTTGCGGGCATTCACGAAAACGAGCGTAACTTTCGAACCATATGTCGGTTTTACCCAAACGAAACCTCTACCTGAAGTTAATTCAGAGTTCTACAAGTGAAACTAAGAAATGCTCCGTAATTGATGTTTTCAGGTCCAAAAGAGGTCATCTGTTAGGAGTTTCGAGCCGTCCTTTGTTTGTAATGCGACTTTAACCAAATCGCTTCCTGTCTTGTGATGATGTTCCAAATACTTGAGTGTACTGTCAAGCAGAAATTCCATGTGTAATGGCATTGACTAAAACGCGTGTCAACATTTATGGTTTATCATTTATGGCTTAATGTTTATGGTGTATGCTTTATTTTATATAGTTTACTATTTATGGCTTATTGTTTATGGTTTGTGGTTTATTGTTTATGGTTTACGGTTTCTGTTTTATTGTTTATGGTTTACGGTTTATGGTTTAATGTTTATGGGTCATGGTTTATTGTTTATTGTCTATGATTTATCATTTTTGGCTTAATATTTATGGTTTATGGCTTTATTTTATATAGTTAATTTTTTATAGTTTATTGTTTACGGTTTATGGTTTATTGTTTATACTTTATTATTTACGGTTTACGGTTTATGGTTTATTGTTTATGGTTTACGGTTTATTGTTTATTGTTTATTTTTTATGGTTTATGGTTTATTGTTTATGATTTATCATTTATGATTAAATATTTATGGTTTATGCTATACATTATATAGTTTATTTTTTATACTTTATTGTTTATGGTTTATGGTTCATTGTTTATGTTTTATGGTTCATAGTTAATTATTTATAACTTATCATTTGTGGTCAAATGTTTATGGTTTATGATTTATATTATATAGTTTACTATTTATGCTTTAATGTTTATGGTTTACAGTTTATGGTTTAATTTTTTTGGTTTACGGTTTATGGTTTTTTGTTATTGGCAGACCAAAAAATGGCACTAACACCCAAATGTAGTCTGAAGTCCTCACAATCAAAAATCACAGAGAATAAATGCTAGAAAGCAGTAAAGAACAGGCAACGTATGAGGTTTTTATAGTGGTTCGGCTCAAACCAAGCCTACATCCACTTTATATTTTCTTAAGTCCTAAGAAATGACAAATACAATGCGTTCCTATAATCAATAGGACTCATTTACATACAACATCCTTATATTTTAATGAAGAATTGGCGAAGAGAGAGTGGTTTTATACATGAAATCCTCGTGTTAGATTAATATGGAAGAAGCACAATGTCCTTGTGTTCTCTTCAATGGAGGCTGAGAGTTAGAATGGCCAAAGATCCTTTAGAAGTCCCTGAATCTGTGTATTTATAGATGTAGAGTGTCTCCCGGACGAACGACATGTGTCACAAAACCAATGCGTTGCTAAGACGTATGGAGGAAGTCTCATGTAGTTTGTGTAAAGCCATGTGTGGTCCGATCCGTGAAAGTAGGAGTAAAAAATGCCTTAAAAGTCGAGTGTGTGCAGTAGAGTATTTCTACCCAGATGGGTCGGATCAGGTCCTCCATCCGATCTGAACCGGTGCCTTCAATCCGAAGGCGTCGTTCACTTCTTGGCAGCAAGGAGAAAGTGGATCGGGTCGGGTTCCTACATCTCCATCCGAACCGAGCCGATGACTTCATTACAAAGCAGTGTGCAATTTTGTGTGGAAGAAGGTGGATCGAGTCCTCCTTTTCGATCCGCTCCGGGCCATCCGATCCGAACCGGAGTCCAACCAATGACGAAATCCAAACGTTTCTGTTTCTGCGGGCATTCACGGAAATGAGCATAACTTTCAAACAATAAGTTTGTTTTAACCAAAAGTAAGCTCTACCTGAAGCGAATTTAGAGGGCCACAAGTGTTACTGAGCACAACTCCGTAATTGAAGTTTTAGGGTCCAAAAGAGGTCATTTGTTAGGATTTTCGAGCGGTTCTTTGGTTGTCATGCGACTTCAGCCAAATCATTTCTTGTCTTCTAATTTATGTTCCATATACTTAAGTGTACTGTTAACCTGAAATTCCATGCATGTCAACGTTTATGGTTTATAATTTTTTGCTTAATTTTTATGGTTAATGCTTCATTTTATATAGTTTACTATTTGTGGTTTATTGTTTATGGTTTACGGTTTACGGTTTATTGCTTATGGTTTATGGTTTAGCATTTAATGTTTATGGGTTATAGTTAATGTTTTATTGTCTATGATTTATCATTTATGGCTTAATGTTTATGGTTTACAGCTTTATTTTATATAGTTAATTTTCTATATTTTATTATTTATGGTTTATGGTTTATTGTTTATACTTTATTGTTTATGGTTTACAGTTTATGGTTTATGGTATTCGGTTTATTGTTTACGAATTATAATTTATGGCTTTGTGTTTATGGTTTATGCTTTATTTTATATAGTTTACTCTTTATACTTTATTGTTTATGGTTTAAGGTTTAAGGTTCGTTGTTTATGTTTTATGGTTTATAGTTTATTGTTTGTGATTTAACATTTATGGTTAAATGGTTATGATTTATGCTTTATATTATACAGTTTACTGTTTATACTTTATTTTTTATGGTTTACGGAATAAGGTTTATTGTCTATGGTTTACGGTTTACGGTTTATGGTCTATTGTTTATTGTTAGACCAAAAAATGGCACCAACACTCAAATGCAGTGTGAAGTCCTCACAATCATAGATCACAGAGACAAAATGCAGGAAAGTAGTAAAGAACAGGGAACGCACGAGGTTTTTATAGTGGTTCATCTCAAACCAAGCCTACGTCCACTTTATATTTTTTTATGTCCTAAGAAATTACAAATACAACTCATTCCTACACTCGGTAGGAATCATTTACATACAACATTCTTGTATTTTAATGAAGAAGTGGGGAAGAGAGAGTGGTTTTATACACGAAATACTCGTGTTAGATTAATATGGAAGAAGCATAATGTCCTTGTGTTCTCTTCAATGGAGGCTGAGAGTTAGAATGGCCAAAGATCCTTTAGAAGTCTCTGAATCCATTTATTTATAGATGTAGCGAGTCTCCCAGATGAATGACATGTGTCACGAATCCAATGTGTTGCCAAGACATAGTGGGTAAGCGGAGGAAGTCTCTTGTAGTTCGTGTAAAGCCATGTGTGGTCCGATCCATCAAAGTAGGAGTAAAACAAGCCTTAACAATAGGTCAAACTCGAGTTTGTGCAGTAGAATATTTCATCCTAGAAGGTTCGGATCTGGTCCTCCATCCGATCAAAACCAGTGGCTTCAATCCGTAGGCGACGTACTCTTCTTGGAAGTAAGGGCAAAGCGGATCGGAATGGGTTCCTGCATCTCCATCCGAACCGAGCCGGTGACTTCATTCCGAAGCAGCTTGCACTTCTGTGCGGCAGAAGGTGGATCGAGTCCTCCTTTCCGATCTGATTTGGGCCATTCGATCTGACCCGGAGTTCAATCAATGCCAAAATCCAAATGTTTTTGATTCTGTTTGCGTTCACGGAAACGTGCGTAACTTTCGAACTATAAGTCCGTTTTAGCCAAACGAAAGCTCTACCTGAAGCTAATTCAGAGGGCCCAAGCGTTACTAAGTGATGCTCTATAATTGATGTTCTCGGGTACAAAAGTGGACATTTGTTAGGAGTTTCGAGCCGTCCTTTATTTGTGATGCGACTTCAAATAAATCGCTTCCTGTCTTCTGACGATGTTCCAAATACTTGAGCATATTATTAACCAGAAATTCCATGTGTGACTGATTTGACTAAAAAGCTTGGCAACATTTATGGTTTATCATTTATGGCTTAATGTTTATGGTTTATGCTTTATTTTATATAGTTTATTGTTTACGGTTTATTGTTTATGGTTTACGATTTATGGTTTATTGTTTATGGCTTACGGTTTATGGTGTATTGTTTACAGTTTACGGTTTATGGTTTAATGTTTATGGGTCATGGTTTATGGATTACTGTCTATGATTTATCATTTATGTCTTAATGTTTATGGTTTATGGCTTTATTTTATATAGTTAACTATTTATACTTTATTGCTTATGGTTTATGGTTTATTGTTTATACTTTATTATTTATGGTTTAGTGTTTATAGTTTATGGTTAATTGTTTTCGATTTATAATTTATGGATTAGTGTTTATGGTTTATGTTTTATTTTATATAGTTTACTGTTTATACTTTATTATTTATGTTTTACGGTTTAACATTTACTGTTTCTATTTTATGGATTATTGTTTTAAGATTTATCATTTATTGTTAAATGTTTATGCTTTATGCTTTATATTATATAGTTTAATGTTTATACTTTATTGTTACGGTTTATGGTTTATTGTTTATGGTTTACGGTTTATGATTTATTGTTTATTATTAGACCAAAAAATGGCACTGACACCCAACTGCTGTGTGAAGTCCTCACAATCACATATCATAGAGAATAAATATAGGAAAGCGGTAAAGAACGTGGAACGCATGAGATTTTTATAGTGGTTCGGCTCAAACCAAGCCTACGTCCACTTTATATTTTCTTAAGTCATAAGAATTTACAAATACAATGTCATCCAACAATCAGTAGGACTCATTTACATACAACATCCTTGTATTTCAATGAAGAAGTGAGGAAGAGAGAGTGGTTTTATACATGAAATCCTCGTGCTAGATTGATATGGTAGAAGCACAATGTCCATTTGTTCTCTTCAATTGAGGTCGAGAGTGAGAACAGCCAAAGATCCTTTAGAAGTCACTGAATCAGTGTATTTATAGATGTAGATAGTGTTCTGGATGAATGACATGTGTCACGAAACCAATGCTTTGCTAAGATGTATGGAAGTCTCCAGTAAATCGTGTAAAGCCAGGTGTTGTCCGATCCGTGAAAATAGGAGTAGAACAGGCCTTAAGAATAGGTCAAGCTCGACTGCTTGCAGTAAAATATTTCATCCTAGACTGGTCGGATCAGGTCCTCCATCCAATCTGGATCGGTGCCTTCAATCCGAAGGCGACTTGCTTTTTGTGGCAGCCGGTGACTTCATCCCAAAGAAACGTGCACTACCGTGCGGCAGAAGGTGGATTGGGTCTTCCTTTCCGATACAATCAAGGACATCCAATCTGACCCGCAGTTTAATCAATGCCAAAATCCAAACGTTTCCAGTTCTGCTGGCATTCACGGAAACGAGCATAACGTTCAAACCGTAAGTCCATTTTAGCAAAACGAAAGCTCTACCTGAAGCTTATTCAGAGGGCCACAAGTGTTACTGAGTGATGCTCCGTAATTGATGTTTTCCGGTACAAAATAGGTCAGTTATTTGGAGTTTCGAGTCTTCCTTTGTTTGTGGTAAGACTTCAACTAAATCGCTTCCTATCTTCTGACGATGATCTAAATACTTGAGCATATTGTTAACCAGAAATTCCATGTGTGATAGATTTGACTAAAAAGCTTGTTAACCTTTATGATTTATCATTTGTGGCTTAATGTTTATGGTTTATGCTTTATTTTATATAGTTTACTGTTTATGGTTGATTATTTATGGTTTACCGTTTATGGTTTATTGTTTATGGTTTATGGTTTATCGTTCATTTTTATGGTTTACGATTTATGGTTTAATTTTTATGGGTCGTGGTTTATTATCTATGATTTATCATTTTTGTCTTAATGTTAATGGTTTATGGCTTTATTTTATATAGTTAATTGTTTATACTTTATTGTTTATTATTTATGGTTTATTGTTTATAGTTTATGGTTTATGGTTTATGGTTTATTGTTTATGGTTTATTATGTACAATTTTTCATTTATGGCTTAGTGTTTATGGTTTATGCTTTATTGTATATAGTTTACTATTTATAATTTATTGTTTATGGCTTACGGTTTATTGTTTATTGTTTATGTTTTACAGTTTATGGTTTATTGTTTATGATTTATCAGTTATGGTGAAATGTTTATGCTTATTGCTTTATATTATATAGTTCACTTTTTATACTTTATTGTTTATGGTTTACGATTTATTGTCTATGGTTTACGGTTTATGATTTATTGTTTATTGTCAAACCAAAAAATGGCACTAACACCCAACTGCAGTGTGAAGACCTCACAATCACAGATCACAGAGAATAAATGGAGGAAAGCGGTAAAGAACAAGGAATGCATGAGGTTTTTATAGTGGTTCGGCTCAAACCAAGCCAACTTCCACTTTATATTTTCTTAAGTCCTAAAAATTACAAATACAATGCCTTCCTATAGTCAGTAGGAATCATTTACATACAACATCCATGTATTTTAATGAAGAAGTGGGGAAAAGAGAGTGGTTTTATACACGAAATCATCGTGTTAGATTGTAATGAAAGAAGCACAATGTCCTTATGTTCTCTTCAATGGAGGTTGAGATTTAAAATGGCCAAAGATACACTAGAAGTCCCTGAATCCGTATGTTGTAGATGTAGAGAGTCTTCCGAATGAATAACATTTGTCACGAAACAAATGCGTTGCTAAGACATATGGAAGTCTCCTGTAAATCGTTTAAAGCCATGTGTGGTCCAATCCGTGAAAATAAGAGTAAAACATGCATTAAGAATAGGTCAAACTCGTGTGTGTGCGTAGAGTATTTCGTCCCAGACAGGTCGGATCGAGTCCTCCAACTGATCCGAACTGGTGCCTTCAATCCGAAGGCGACATGCTATTCACGACAGTAAGGACAGAGCGGATCGGATCGGGTTCCCGCATCTCCATCCGAACCAAGCCGGTGACTTTATTCCAAAGCAGCGTGCACTTTTCTGTGGTAGAAGGTGGGTTGGGTCCTCCTTTCCTATCCAATCCGAGCCATCCGATCCGACCCGGAGCCCAATCAATGCCGAAATCCAAACGTTTCCAGTTCTGTGGGCGTTCACGGAAACGAGCTTAACTTTCAAACCGTAAGTTCGTTTTAGCCAAATGAAAGCTCTACCTGAAGTAAATTTAGAGGGCCACAAGAGTTACTAAGCACGTCTCCATAATTGAAGTTTTCGGGTACAAAAGAGGTCATCTGATTGGAGTTTTGAGCCGTCCTTTGTTTGTGATGCGACTTCAACCAAATCGCTTCCTGTCTTCGAACGATGTTCCATGTACTTGAGTGTATTGTTAACCAGAAATTCCATGTGTGATGGCTTTGGCTAAAAAGCATGTCAACGTTTATGGTTTATCATTTTTTGCTTAATGTTCATGGTTTATTCTTTATTTTATAAAGTTTACAATTTGTGGTTTATTGTTTATGGTTTATGGTTTATTGCTTACGACTTACGGTTTACGTTTTATTGTTTATCGTTTATGGTTTATCGTTTTGTGTTTATGGGTTATGGTTTATGGTTTATTGTATATGATTTATCATTTATGGCTTAATGTTTATGGTTTAAGGCTTTATTTTGTGTAGTTAATTGTTTATACTTTATTGTTTATGGTTTATGTTTTATTGTTTATACTTTATTGTTTATGGTTTACGGTTTACGGTTTATTGTTTATGGTTTACTGTTTATTGCTTACGATTTATCATTTATGGCTTTGTTTTAATGGTTTATGCTTTATTTTATTTAGTTTACTTTTTATACTTTATTGTTTATGGTTCACGGTTTATGGTTTATTGTTTATGTTTTACCGTTTATAGTTTATTGTTCATGATTTATAATTTATGGTTAAATGGTTATGGTTTCTGCATTATATTATACAGTTTACTATTTATACTTTATTGTTTTTGGTTTACAGTTTATGGTTTATTGTCTGTTGTTTACGTTTTATGGTTTATTGTTAGACAAAAATATCACTAACACCCAAATGCATTGTAAAGTCCTCACAATCACAGATCACAGAGAATAAATGCAGGAAACTTGTAAAGAACGGGGAACGTACAAGGTTTTTATAGTGGTTCGGCTCAAACCAAGCCTACGTCCACTTTATATTTTCTTAAGTCCTAAGAAATTACAAATACAACTCCTTCAAAAAATTAGTTGGAATCATTTACATACAACATCCTTGTATTTTAATAAAGAAATTGGGAAGAGATAGTGGTTTTATATATGAAATCCTCGTGTTAGATTAATATGGAAGAAACACAATGTCCTTGTATTCTCTTCAATGAAGGACGTGGGTTAGAATGGGCAAAGATCCTTTAGAATTCCTTGAATAGGTTTATTTATAGATGTAGAGAGTCTCCCGAATGAATTACATTTGCCACTAATCTTATGCGTTGCTAAGACATAGTGGGTTTGTGTAGGAAGTCTCCTGTAGTTCGTGTAAAGCCATGTGTGGTCCGAACTATGAAAGTAGGAATAAAACAGGCCTTAAGAATAGGTCAAACTCGAGTATTTCATCCCAGATGGGTCAGATCGGGTCCTCCATCCGATCCGAACCGGTGCCTTCAATCCGAAGGCAACGTGATCTTCTTGGTAGTAAGGGCAAAGGAGATCGGATCGGGTTCCTGTATCTCCATCCGAACCGAGCCAGTGACTTCATTCCAAAGCAGCATGCACTTCTTGTGCGGAAGAAGGTGGATCGAGTCCTCCTTTCCGATCTGATCAAGGCCATACGACCTGACCTGGAGTTCAATCAATACCAAAATCCAAACGTTTCCGGTTCTGCTGGCATTCACGGAAACGAGCGTAACATTCAAACTAAAGCTCTATCTGATGCTAATTCAGAGGACCACAAGTGTTACTAAGTAGTGCTCCGTAATTGATGTTTTCGGGTCCAAAAGAGGTCATCTCATAGGGGTTTCGATCGGTCCTTTTTTTGTGATGCGACTTCAACTAAATCGCTTCCTGTCTTCTGAAGATTTTCCAAACACTTGACCATATTATTAACCAGAAATTCCTTGTGTGACGGATTTGACTAAAAAGCTTGTCAACGTTTATGGTTTACCATTTAAGGCTTAATGTTTATGGTTTATGCTTTATTTTATATAGTTTCTTGTTTATTGTTAATAGTTTACGGTTTATGATTTATTGTATTGTTTACGGTTTACAGTTTATGGTTTATTGTTTGTAGTTTACAGTTTATGGTTTAATGTTTATGGGTCATGGTTTATGGTTTATTGTGTCTTAATGTTTATGGTTTATGGCTTTATTTTATATAGTTAATTGTTTATACTTTATTGTCTATGTTTTATGGTTTATTGTTTATACTTTATTGTTTATGATTTATGATTTACGGTTTATTGTTTATGGTTTAAGGTTTATTGTTTACGATGTATCATTTATGGCTTATGTGGTTTATGCTTTATTTTATATAGTTTACTGTTTATACTTTATTGTTTACGGTTTATAGTTTATGGTTTATTGTTTATGTTTTACGGTTTAAGGTTTATTGTTTATGATTTATCACTTATGGTCAAATGTTTATGGTTTATGCTTTATATTATATAGTTCACTGTTTGTACTTTATTCTTTATGGTTTACGGTTTATGGTTTATGCTTTATATTATATAGTTCACTGTTTGTACTTTATTCTTTATGGTTTACGGTTTATGGTTTATTTTTTACGGTTTACAGTTTATGGTTTATTGTTAGACCAAAAAATGGCACTAACTCCCAACTGCGGTGTGAAGTCCTCACAGTCACAGATCAAAAAGAATAAATGAAGGAAAGAGGTAAAGAACAGGGAACACATGAGGTTTTATAGTGGTTCGGCTCAAACCAAGCCTACGTCCACTTTATATTTTCTTAAGTCCTAAGAAATTACAAATACAATGCCTTACTACAATCAGTAGGAATCAATTACATACGACATACTTGTACCTTTGTGAAGAAGTGGGGAAGAGAGAGTGGTTTTATACATGAAATCCTTGTGTTAGATTAATATGGAAGAAGCCAATGTCCTCGTGTTCTCTTTAATGGAGGACGAGAGTTAGAATGGCCAAAGATCCATTAGAAGTCCCTGAATCTATGTATTTATAGATGTAGAGAGTCTCCTGGATGAATGACACGTGTCACGAAACCAATGCGTTGCTAAGACGTATGGAGTAAGTCTCCTGTAGATCGTGCAAAGCCATGTGTGGTCTGATCCGTGAAAGTAGGAGTAAGACAGGCCTTAAGAATAGGTCCGCGTCGAGTGTGTACAGTAGATTATTTCATCCCAGATGGGTCGGATCGGGTCCTCCGTCCATTCCGAACCGGTGCTTTCCATCTGAAGTCGACGTGCTCTTCGTGGCAGTAAGGACAAAGCGGATCAGATCGGGTTCCTGCATCTCCATCTGAACCGAGTCGGTGGCTTTATTCGAAAGCAGCGTGCACTTCTGTGCAGCAGAAGGTGGATTGCGTCCTCCTTTCCAACTCGGTCCAGGCCATCCGATCTGACCCGGAGTTCAATCAATGCCAAAATTCAAATGTATCCGGTTCTTCTGCCGTTAACGGAAAAAAGTTTAACTTTCAAACCATAAATCCGTTTTAGCGAAATGAAAGCTCTACCTAAAGAAAATTTAGAGGTCCACAAGAGTTACTGAGTGATGCTCTATAATTTATGTTTTCGGGTCCAAAATAGGTCCTCTGTTAGGTGTTTCGAGCCGTCCTTTGTTTGTGATGTGACTTCAACTAATTTGCTTCCTGTCTTCTGACGATGTTCCAAATACTTGAGCGTATTGTTAACTAGAAATTCCATGTGTGATGGATTTGACTAAAAAGCTTGTCAATGTTTATGGTTTATCATTTATGGCCTAATGTTTATGGTTTATGCTTTATTTTATATAGTTTACTGTGTATGGTTTATTGTCTATGGTTAACAGTTTATGGTTTATTGTTTATGGTTTACGGTTTATGGTTTAATGTTTATGGGTCATGATTTATGGTTTATTGTCTATGGTTTATCATTTATGTCTTAATGTTTTTGGTTTATGGCTTTATTTTATATAGTTAATTGTTTATACTTTATTTTTTATGGTTTATGGTTCATTTTTTTATACTTTATTGTTTATGGTTTACGGTTTATTGTTTATGGTTTACGGTTTATTGTTTACGATTTATCATTTATGGCTTAGTGTTTATGGTTTATGCTTTATTTTATATAGTTTACTATTTATACTTTACTGTTTATGGTTTACGGTTTATGGTTTATTGTTTATGTTTTACAATTTATGGTTGAATATTTATGGTTTATGCTTTGTATTATGTAGTTTACTATTTATACTTTACTGTTTATGGTTTACGTATTATGGTTTATTGTCTATGGATTACGGTTTATGGTTTATTGTTTATTGTTAGACCAAAAAATGGCACTAACACTCAAATGCAGTGTGGATTCCTCACAATCACAGATCGTAGATAATAAATGCAGGAAAGCAGTAAAGAACAGGGAACACATGAGGTTTTTATAGTGGTTCAGCTCAAACCAAGCCTACGTCCAGTTTGTATTTTCTTAAGTCCTAAGAAATTACAAATACATTGCCTTCCTACAATCAGTAGGAATCAATTACATACAACATCCTTGTATTTTAATGAAGAAGTGGGGTAGAGAGAGTGGTTTTGTACACGAAATCCTCGTCTAAAATTAATATGGAAGGAGCACAATGTCCTGGTGTTCTCTTCAATGGTTGTCGAGTGTTAGAATGGCCAAAGATCCTTTAGAAGTCCCTGAATCCGTGTATTTATAGATGTAGAGAGTCTCCCAGATGAATGACATGTGTCACAAAACCAATGCATTGCTAAGACGTATGGAGGAAGTCTCCTGTAGATCATGTAAAGCCATGTGTGGTCTGATCCGTTAAAGTAGGAGTAAAACAGGCCTTAAGAATAGGTCAAATTCGAGTGTGTGCAGTAGAATATTTCGTCCCAGACGGGTCTGATTGGGTCCTCGATCCGATCTGAACTAGTGCCTTCAATCCTAAGGCGACGTGCTATTCTTGTCAGTAAGGAGAAAGCGGATATGGTAGGGTTCCTGCATCTCCATCTGAACTGAGCCGATTACTTCATTCCAAAGTAGTGTGCACTTCTGTGCGGCAGAATGTGGATCAGGTCCCCCTTTCCGATCCTATCCGGGCCATGCGATCCGACCTGGAGTCCAATAAATGCCGAAATACGAACGTTTCTAGTTCTATGGGCATTCACGGAAACGATCGTAACTTTCAAACCGTAAGTTTATTTTAGCCAAATGAATGCTCTACCTGAAGCTAATTCAGAGTGCTGCAAGAGTTATTGTGCAAAGCTACGTAATTAATGTTTTTGGGTCTAAAAGAGGTCAACTGTAACATACCGCATTTTTATCGGTTAGTATTTAAAAATTTAAATCAGTTTAAATATTGAATTCTTAATATATGTGGATTTATATATTAATCAAAACGAAGTTGAACGTATAAAATATATATTAAATATAATTGAGCCCGTAATATCACGGTAGTTTGTAATTTAACGTTTTGAACTTCAACTAAGTGTACAGGATTCGTTATTAGTCGGATTTCTTCGAAACAAGAAACATTCGAATCCCATGAACCATATTTTTCTACTAGAAGTGTAAAATCAAAATTTTAGATTATATATTGTACGTTATTTCCAAATTAAATATTCAGAAAAGTAGCAGCATATTCGTTTACGGCCATAACAGTTATTTAAATATATTTGAATATCAGTTTCGAATTTAGACAAAGTTCTTTTGAAACGTAGTGATAATTTAATTTTTAAAATTTTACTTTCATTTTTAACTAATTAAATACACAACTTTTTATTTGTAGTGTTTTACACCCTATAGCAGTATTTTGGGGCTTCACAATATAAGTTAAACTACCGATATTATATTTTTTGGATCATGACACTCGTTGAGAACCACTGTACTCTTACTTTTGTCCCTACGTAATTGTAATTTTTGGAACTAAGGTAAAACAATGGTTCCATTGAAAACACTTATGAAATGGCAACTTGGATCTCTCATAGTACAACAAACATACGTGTCTCTCTCACCAACATGTTTTCACATTAAATTCAACCTGACCTAGGAGGTAGGAGCATGTATTCCACCATCAATTAAAAGATAAATAAACTTTTATCATCTTTACTCTACTTCTACCATAGCTGCACCTATCAACCAACCTTAGGACTTAGCCATAGTATGAGCATATATATTATAATATATATGAGCCTTGTATGTTTTTAAAACTTAGCAACTAAGGTATCACACTTTCTATCTACACGTCTAAAACACAGACCAAGCATCCCCTATAACTTCACACTGAAATAAACTAGGATAGGAAAACTAAGCACGCAAATCATAAACATATCTGCAAACCGAGATTTGAAACTATACATCGTATCCTATGTGACGCTATCCCTTAATCATGAAGGAAGTAAAATATATTAATACACTAGCAGGCATCATCTCTCCTGCTTCACCGAAAAAACCAATCACAAGCTTTAATAAAAAAAGGCACTAAATATGTACATGTCAAAACCTGTATTTGCGAAGGGGAGAAGCTGGGTCTCGTTAGTTTGCGAATTTGAGGAGTGAACGAGAGGGAGGTACGGTGTTGCATTGATGAGAGGGGAAATGTCAAGCAGAAAGGTTTACCCAGTCCAAAAGAAGAACAACGTGGTTAAAACATGAAAAGGGGGGTTGACGGATTTCTGAAATGGAATGGAAAGAAGAAAGCTACGGTTGGTGTAAGTTAGAAATGGCGGCAGGTCTTCTGTATTTGAAACCAGTAGAAGGAAATGAAGGAGCAGCTCACGTGTTTTATAAGGATAACAAGAAGGTTTTGTTGGTCGGAGAACTGTTATAGTAGGCTTGGCGTGGACTGAAGTCGAAAGTAGAAAAGGGAGTGCAGGTATGAATATTGTGTTGGAGAATATGGTGTGGAGTTAGATGAAATGAGCAGACTAATGAAAAGGTGGTTGTGTTGTGTATTTAAGCAGGACGTGGTGTTAAGGTTTGTAAAAGGAGTTTGCATGAAAAATCCAAGGGGGATGGCGCATGTTCCTAGAAGAGGAAATCTACAGGATGGTAAGAACTCGGAAGAAATGATAAGGGGGCGGATATTGGAATATGTGAAGAAGGATTAGCACGAGCTTGGCCAAGTTATTAGGAAATGAAACAAGGACAACGTTTTCATTAGTGGAATGAGAGAAACTGTGGATGTGGTTGACAAGGAGAGGAGCTCGAGTATTTGTGGATGAAAGAAGGGTGTTTGTTTTGAAATTTTGCGATGGTTTCAAGTGCGTATACATATAGTGGGAGGATTTCATTCAAACGAAGTTCAATTTCCTATACCCTTCTTTTCAACGCAGCGTCGAACAAGAGTTGTTCAAGCTAAACATGAATGGCAGGACGTGAACGGGCATGTAGTCAGATCTGTTGTTATAAGTACAGGGGAAGTATATGAAAACAGGATTGGGTAATTGGTGTGAAGGGAAATCTAAAAGTTGAATGCCTAGGAAAGGGTATGGGAGCTACTATGCGGGTTTGAAATATCTCAGGGAAGATGAAAGCAATGTTGTTCACGTGGATTCAAATTTAACAATGGGCCGAGAGAATTTGGAGGGGGTAAGGCCCAAAAAGAAAATAAATTAAAAATATAATTAGTTTACTTTAAATAAATAAAGGTATTAACTTACGTAAGTACTATCTCATGCATACGTGCGTAGAATCGAATAACGCCTGTCACGTTGGAACTAGGGAGTCGCAGGCTACGCAATGAAATGAATTTGAAGAGATTTGGAAATAATTTCAATTCTTGGAAAAATAGAACACCGGAATATATCAACAGACACAAATCGTTATTTAACGGTTAATGCGCAAAGGTGAGTAAATTCACAAACTCTGATCTATTTTTAAATATTATAATTATATTTTTAATATTGGTTGAAATGTTGTGTGATGATCGTTTTGGTAGATTACAATTAAATTGGTTGGAAAATATATATCACTGCATATGTACAGATCATTGGTTTGATACTGATTCCATTGATTATAGTATTCCCTGGTATGGAATTAGTGTTAATTGCATTAACTAACATCTGTAGATGCAGGAAACCGGTTGGAAGAATCCAACCGGATTCCTCAATATTTATATGTACTGTTTGTTTTATATTATGTATGTATGCACTGTTTGAACCCAAACAACATTGAAATATTGTGTGGATATTGATGTTGAATGGAAATTCAACATTATTTTGATTTAATCAATAGACGATCACTATTAAGGAAGTCGCAGCACCGACCGTTGACCCATCTCTTTGTTAAAGAAATTGTTTTGCCGGTAGGTGAATCAACGAAGTTTAGTTATAAATTTATATTTTTATAGTTAATGCAAAGTACTAGATTATAACAGAAGTTCTATTACAAAAATTTTGTAGTTAATCTTTATTAAGAAATTAAAAGCGATTATTTTTAATCAGTAGAGCAATAAATTGTCCTAGAAGGATAGTTGTTTTAAGTCAAAAAGGATTAAGCAATATTTTTAGATTAATTTTATTAATCTAAGGGTAAGGAGTAATTACGACCAGTTAACAAATTAACTGATTACTTGAAGTCGATTAAATCAACTGTTTTGTTAGAAATTGATTATCTGATTTAATAAATCTTCAATAAATCTAATAATAATAGTTTTAGAAATTAATTGTTTAAATAAATAGGATTGCTTAATTATTAATTACCCTTTTTAATTAATGAAGTATTAAATAATTATTGAACTAATATAATTAGTTATTGTAAAGTAAGCAACCAATCTACTTTAGATTAATGATGAGGTAAACTTTTTACTTCTGCAATGATAAAGTAAATATTATTTAATTATTCTTAATTTAATAATTGTTTCTTAAGTGGATTTAATTTAAGAGGATATTGAGTTTATAATAAGATTTTACTTGATTTAAGTGTAATGATTCAAATAAAAGTAAAACGTCAGAAGACAAAGAACGTCAATGGATCTTGGTAAAGAAGTTAGAAATAGACCTACGGAATGAAGTTAAAGGAAGAGTTAATGTTTAATATAAATAGTCATAAACAAATGAGACTTCGAAGTATGAATATGGTTTTATAAAACCATATTCCAAACAAACAAGAAATACGGTTTGAGGGATACTATCAGTAATAAGGAGTTTAGAGTTACGGATGTATATCTATTCTAAGATAAGAATGTTGTCGATCAAGGTCTGAGAGGTAAATAAAATACCACAACTTGAATGACTTCGCTATTATCGAGGAATGGTATTAGTTTGTAATGGACAAAGACGTCGAGATTAGTTATAAAGGGAAATATGGCAGTGTATGGCATTAGTTATAAAAGGGGGAATATTACAGCGTATGGCATTAGTTATAAAAGGGGGAATATTACAGCGTATTGCACTAGTTATAAAAGGGGGAATATTATAGCGTATTGCCTTAGTTATAAAAGGGGAATATTACAACGTATTGCATTAGTTATAAAAGTGGAAATATTACAGCGTATTGCATGTTTTTACTATAAAGATAATTAACAATGTTAACCCAGCTTAAGCGTTATTATTATATATATCACACTATTCACTGGAAAGGTTTGGAATGCACTTATCTCAAGTGATAAGAGAATAATTATGGTTTTCCCCGAAGAAGTGTAAATAAATTATACGAAGTTGGAAGTAGAAGTAAATAATTGAGATGTGATATATATACTCATTCTGCAGGTAACTCTTTAAAATATGAGAATGTGATAAACACATTTGAGTTTATATAACATGTCATTTTACATTGTTCTGGATCATGAAAGAAATGGTAATTGAATATTGAACAAATAATATATATGGTTATTTCTAAAGTAAAGGAAGGCTAAACGAGTTTTAATCAAATAGGAGGTCGATATTAAGTTATAATGGTATTTACTATCCAAAAAAGTAATTATTTGATCAAAGGAATCAGATTGCTATTGGAAATTAATGTTCACATTTCAAAGTGAATAAGGTTTTAAAAAGAAAATGTTTGCAGATTAAGTAGTTAAAATGGAAATTGGAAATGTTTCCAAATGCAAATAACATATATTTTCTAATATACCCAAAAAAAAGAAATGTTAAAGGATGAGAATGTTTTTTGAACATTTTCAATATATATGTATCTGCAATATGGGAGACTAAAGGGTTATAATAACAGGAAATGTTTTCCAAGAAATGTGAAGGGCTAAAAGGGTTTTGGAAAATATCTAGGAAGATATGGAAAATTGGGAATGTAATGTTAAATAAAAAGGCCAGTGATTTGTTTGATGCTAAGTATAAATTTGAATGGATGTTTGTTATACTTCGATAGTTAAGTAACCGACTATCGAAGTGTTTTGACCATCGTTGTCAATACAGAGAGACCGCCAGGATATATTATCCGAAAAACAACTCCGTATAGGCATAAGCGTTGTGAATTAGATTATGCTGAAGACAATTGAAGAAGGAGTGAAATGCAAGGGTCGTTCTATTCTAGAATTGTTTTCTGTTTGTCCAGTCCCATGACAACTTGTATGGACGAGTGTGTGACAGAGTATACCTAATAAATCACATACGGTTGATCCCTTAAAGGTATTACATCAGGTGGTGGAGGAATTCGTTCCTCTTACATTTTTATACCCGTGATATTTTTGGAAATCGATTAGTGAATTGACTGGTTTGACGATGTGGCATTCAAGTGAATGTTGATCAGATGTTCTGAAGATAGACGTAGCCTCAAGCCTCACAAACCGAGAAATGACAAAAAATGTGTGGCAGCACGGCTAGTTGGGTCATACTGAAGCAGGGTGTATTGTCACCGATCTAGAGAAAATTCATATTTGACTTCTTTCTGATTCTGTATCTTCGGAATATGGTTGGATGGCCAACAACCGTGGGTGATAATATATTTGATACACTCAAGCTAAATGAGTGGTCGGTCATGTGTGGCCGGGTTGCAAGATGTTCTTGTTGAACCCAGGTGTATACCCTCTAGAGTACAATGATCGGAAGGTGATCCCATACCTTGTCTGTTGGAATCCAATCTCCAATAAGAGCCCTGCGGTTTATAATTTTGTACTATATATATGCGGAGCGTGAGATGCAAGAATTCTGCTACATGGATATTTATTTGTTTAGAAATTATCATAATATCACTGGATTTGATATCAAAGTATTTTGGATTATAATAAGGTAAAAACCATCCATGTTTATGTGTGGGTTAATCTTACTATTATCTTTTTATTTCAAAAGAATTTTCAAAGTTAAACAGTATGGTTGGAATTTGCTCACACCAGTCCCATGACTAACCGGAAGTTTATTTTGTTTGTGTTTCCCTAACTCTTGGGTGCCCAAATTTGTATGGGCAATCAAGTGTTTCAGGCTTTTACAGATACAATAGGAGGAGCTCAAAGCAGAAGGCTTCATCGTTAGATATTTATAAATTATTTCTTCTATGATGTATATGAATTATACTCTGATAAGGTATGTATATGAAAATTCAGTTTTTGTATTTCAAGGTTATGTTATACAGAATCTTTTATTCGTCCCGCTGTGAGATTCCTGTTTACTCTGATTCTATTCAGTTGTGTTCTTCTTCTTCTATTCTATTAGTTCTATCTTTCCTATCTCATCCTCTAATTTCTTTCTATTAATGATCTGAATTTTCGTGCATTTTGGGTTGAATGTGTAGGAAATTAGTCTGCTTAAATTGGTATGGATTTTCGGGATGTTACAGTTGGAATCAGAGCTGAAGGTTAAGTGATTAACTTAGCTCTGCGGCGTAACTCAATAGATATGGGGTTAGTAATACCCTAAATTGAGTATGAGTGTATATTTATGAGCGCGTATTTGTAAATTAATATAAAAACTGTTTTATATTGTGTTGACCGGTCAGTCGAGTGGTTTATAAATTCTGGTCGAAACAGTAATGGAAACTGTGTTGATAGGTGTTTCTAAACTCTTGAATAGAGTAATTCGACATAATATCTTTTGAAAAGAGGGTATATGAAAAAAAATTTACCCAAAATATATTCTGATATAAAAAGGATTATATATCTTGAGATTATTATAGTGTTGGTCATTATTACGATCAAATAAGATTTATAATTGAGTTCGTTTTATAAATAACCAGTCGAAATATTATATAAGCATAATATGCAAAATCAGATGAACTAAATCTGAATTTAAATTCAAAATGGAAATAAAACTGTAGAAACTTGGAAATGTGTTGTAACTAAATTTTGAATTGAACATATGGAAACAATTCAAATCGTGGAAGAGATTTGGAAATGTTTTCCAAGCATTTTGAAATAAAATAGAAGTGTTTTAAAACTAGTTTTGAAGATGATGAACTCACTTCTATCACTGAAAAATAATTTTGATGATGTTGGCCACATCATCAGTATCATTTTCGAGTTTCAGAGTGACGTATTTCTAAAAAAAAGTTTTTGTTTTGAATTGTTTTGAGAAAAAAAATTATTTTGAATATTGAAAAGGAATATTGATTTTAGAAAGGCAAAGCTGTTTAAAAACCCTAGGAAGAAATTGTTTCGAATTTAAAACAAGTTTACAAGATGAATTTGTAATGATGAAAATAAAAATTTACTTAAAGAAGTAAATAGGAATTGCGAAAGCAAACGATTTAACTGAAGCCAGTTAAAACTGGATATTGTAATAAAATCAGGTTGAGCTTAAGATAAGGATAAGTAATTAGTAAATGGAACATGGAAATTAACTTGGTTAAATATATTCTATTGGGTTAAAGAAGATCCAAAATGAAATTGAATTATTGAGTAAAAATTTGGAATTGAGATTAGAACTAGAGTTGAAATGAAGACTGACTTGGGTATAAGTGAATGATGGGAGTGGAGAATAAATTTATTGGAGATAAGTTGGAAATATTTGGGTGTATGCTAGTTGGATAGCTGATGGGAGAGATAGAATTGGATGCCTAACAAAAAGGGTACACATTTATATTTTAATTGGAGTCGAGATTTTTATGTGACTGTTTAGCAAGCCGTTTGGTTGTTTGATTTTCTTTTGGATTGGAAAATGTCCCGAGAGGCGAGTTTTAGTATTATCGAATGAGCCATGTTAGGGAGATGCTGACGAAATTCTGTGAAAATTTAAGCTGTTAGGAAATTTTCAGAATTTCTGAAAGTATTCGCTAATAAGGAATTAATTTTAATTAGAATTAATTAGTTCTGTTGAAAACTGAATTTAAGAAATTAAATAAAAAGATTTTTTACATTTGTATAATAGGGATTGTAACATTTATCCGACCTTAGTAATTTCGGGGATGAAATTCTTTTAAGGGGGAAGGGATGTAACGTCCTGCATTTTTATCGGTATGTATCTAAATATTTAAATCAGTTTAAATATTGAATTCGTAATATAAATGGATTTATATATTAATTAAAACGAAGTTGAACATATAAAAATATATATTAAATATAATCGAGCCCGTAATCGCAGTTCGTAATTTAACATTTTTAACTTCAACAGAGTGTACATGATTCGTTATTAGTCGGATTTCTTCGAAACAAGAAACGTTCGAATCCCTTGAACCATATTTTTCTAGTAGAAGTGAAAAATCGAAATTTCGGATTATATATTGTAAGTTATGTCCAAATTAAATATTCAGAAAAGCAGCGGCATATTCGTTTATCGCCATAACAGTTATTTAAAAATATTTAAATATTGGTTTCGAATTTAGACAATGTTCTTTTGAGACGTAGTGATAATTTAATTTTTATAATTTTACGGCAATTTTAAATTAATTAAATACGCAACTTTTTATTTGGAGTGTTTTACACCCTGTAGCAGCATTTTGGGGTTTCACAATATAAGTTAAACTACCGATATTATTATATTTTTAGGATCGTGACACCTCTTTGAGCATGACTGTACTCTTACTTCTTTCCGTACGTAAGTGTAATTTTAGGAACTAAGGTAAACCATTGGTTGCATTGAAAACGGTTATGAAATGGCAACTTGAATTTCTTGTAGTAAAACAAACATACGTGTCTCTCTCACAAACATGTTTTCACATTAAATTAAAGCCGACCTAGGATGTAGGAGCATGTATTCCACCATCAATGAAAAGATAAATAATTTTTTATCATCTTTACTCCACTTCTACCATAGTTGCACCTATCAACCAACCATGGGACTTGGCCATAGTATGAGCATATATATTATAATATATATGAGCCTTGTAGGTTTTTAGAACTTAGTAACCAAGGTTTCACACTTAGAGCACAACCAACTATGGCTTGTTCAGTTACTAAACAAGCCATGGAGCAACCAGGTTTGGCTTGTTTACTTCCTCGTGGCTTGTTTGGACCAAATTTGGGGCTGCTTTAGTGAACATAGGCTGGTTGGTAAAACGGCGAAGATTTAGCCGTTGTAAGTTTATAACGACAAAATCTTTGCCATTTTATGTTTATAACGGCAAAGAGTTTGCCATTATAAACTTTTGAACATAAAATAATATATAATAAAGTATAAGTTCCGGTTTGTTTAATAAAATTATGTGAGAGGGTGAACTGGTTCATGGCTAGTTTGTACCTATCTGGTTGTAGAACTCGTTCACCCAATTAAAAGTATGATAGAGAGTGAACTGAACAAGCCACATTGTTGGTTAAGCACAACCAACAATGGCTTCTTCAGTAACTAAACATGCCATGGAGCAACCAGGTGTGGCTTGTTTACTTCCCCGTGGCTAGTTCGGACCAAATTTGGGGTTGGTTGAGTGAACAGAGGCTGGTTGATAAAACTGCGAAGATTTAGCCGTTATAAGTTTATAACAGCTAGGTCTTTGCCGATTTATGTTTATGATGGCAAAGAGTTTGCCATTATAAACTTTTGAACATAAAATAATTTATAATACAGTATAAGTTGCGGTTTGTTTAATAAAATTATGTGAGAGGTTGAACTGGTCTGTGGCTAGTTTATACCTACCTGGTAGCAGAGCTCGTTCACCCAGTTAAAAGTATGAGAGAGAGTAAACTGAACAAGCCACATTGTTAGTTATGCTCTTACATCCCCTATAACTTCACACTGAAGTAAACTAGGATAGGAAACCTAAACATGCAAATCATAAATATATCCGCATACCAAGATTGGAAACTATACATCCTATCCTATGGGATGCTATCCCTTAATCACGAAGGATGTAAAATATATAAATACACTAGCAGTTTTGATCTCTTCTCCTTCATCGAACAAACCAATCACATGCTTTAATAAAAAAAGGTACTAAATGTATACATGTCAAAACCTATATTTGCGAAGGGTAGAAGCTGGGTCTCATTAGTTTGTGAATTTTAGGAGTGAACGAGAGGGAGGTACAGTTTTGCATTGATAAGAGGGTAAGTGTCGAGCAGAAAGGTTTATCCAGTCCAAAAGAAGAACAGCGTGGTTAAAACATGAGAAGGGGAGTGGACGGATTTTTGAAATGGGATGGAAAGCAGAATGCTACAATTGGTGTAGGTTAGAAATGGTGGCAGGTCTTCTGTATTCGAAACCAGTAGAAGGAAATTCAGGAGCAACTCATGTGTTTTATAAGGATAGCAAGAAGGTTTCGTTGGTCGGAGAACTGCTATAGCAGGCTTGGCATGGACCGAAGCCGAAAGTAGAAAAGGGAGTGCAGGCGTGAATATGGTGTTGGAGAATATGATGTGGTGTTATATGAAATGAGCAGAATAATGAAAAGGAGTTTGTGTTGTGTGTTTAAGCAAGACGTGGTGTTAAGGTTAGTAAAAGGACTTTGCATGAAAAATCCAAGGGGGATGGCGCATGCTTCCATAAGCGGAAATCTACAGGATGGGGAGAACTTGGAAGAAATGATGAGTGGGTGGATACTGAAATATGTGAAGGTGGATCGGCATGAGGCTGGCCAAGGTATTTGAAAATGAAATAAGGGAAGCTTTTTCATTAGTGGAATGAGAGATACTGTGGATGTGGTTCGCAGGAGAGGAGCTCGCGTATTTGTGTATGAAGGAAGGGTGTTTGTTTTGAAATTTTGGGATGGTTTCAAGTGCATATACATATAATGGGTAGATTTCATTCAAACGAAGTTCAATTTATTGTACCCTTCTTTTCAACGCAGCGTCGAACAAGAGTTGTTCAAGCTTAACATGAATGGTAGGACGTGAATGGGCGGGTAGTCGGCTCCGTTGTTATAAGTACAGGGGAAGTATATGAAAACAAGATTGGGTAATTGGTGTGAAGGGTAATCTGAAAGTTGAATGTCTAGGAAAGGGTAAGGGATCTACTGTGCGGGTTTGAAATATCTTTAGGAAGATGAAAGCAATGTTATTCACGTGGATTCAAATATAGCAATGGGCCGAGAGAATTTGGAGGAGGCAAGGCCCAAAAAGAAAATAAATTAAAAATGTATTTAGTTCACTTTAAATAAATAAAGGTATTAGCTTACGTAAGTACTATCTCATGCATACGTGGGCAGAATCGAATACCGTCTGTCATGTTGGAACTAGAGAGTCGCAGGCTACGCAATGAAACGAGTCTGAAGAGATTTGGAAATCATTTCAATTCTTGGCAAAATAGAACACTGGACTAGATCAACTGACACAAATCGTTATTTAACGGTTAAAGCGCAAAGGTGCGTAAATTCACTAACTCTGATCTATTTTAAAATAATATAATTATATATTTTTATTAGTTGAAATGCTTTGTGATGGTCGTTTAGGTTGATTAGAATTAAATTGGCTGAAAAATATATATTGTTGCATATGTACAAATCATTGGTTGGATACCGACTTCATCGGTTTTAACACTCCCTGGTATGGAATTAATGTTAATTGTGTTGACTAACATCTGTAGATGCTGGAAACCGGTTGGAGGAATCCAAATCCAACTGGATTCCTCAATATTTATGTGTATCATTTGTTTTATATTATTTATATATTTATTTATATATGCACTGTTTTATATTATTTATATATGGTCGTTTAGGATTTATGATATTGATGTTGAATGGAAATTCAACTTTATTTTTATTTATTCAATAAATGATAACGATTAAGGAAGTGGCAGCACAGACCGTTAACCAATCTCTTTGTTTAAAAAAATTGATTTCCCGGTAGGTGAATCAACGAAGTTAAGTTATAAAAATTATATTTTTATAATTAAAGCAAAGTCCTAGATTATAATAGAAGTTCTATTATAAACATTTTGTAGTTTATCTTTATTAAGAAATTAAAAGTGATTATTTTTAATCAGTAGAAGCTATAAATTGTCCTACAAGGATAATGGTTTTAAGACAAAAAGGATTAAGAAATATTTTTAGATTAATTTTATTAGTCTAATGTAAAGGAGTAATTACGATCAGTTAACAAATTAACTGATGATTTGAAGTCGATTAAATCAACAGTTTTGTTAGAAATTGATTATTTGATTAAATAAATCACCAATGAATCAAATAATAATGGTTTTAGAAATTAATTGTTTAAATAAATAGGAATCCTTAATTATTAATTACCCTTTTTAACTAATGAAGTATTAAATAACTATTGAACTAATATAATTAGTTATTGTAAAGTAAGCAACCAATCTACTTTACATTAATGATGAAGTAAACTGTTTACTTCAGCAATGATAGAGTAAATATTATTTAATTATTCAAAGTTAAATAATTGTTTCTTAAATGGATTTCATTTAAAAGGATATTGAGTTTATAATAAGATGTTACTTGAATTAAGTATAATGATTCAAATTAAAGTAAAACGTCAGAAGACAAGGAACGTCAATGGATCTTGGTAAAGAAGTTATAAATAGAACTATGGAATGAAGTTAAAGCGAAGAGTTAATTTTTAATATAAATAGTCATAAACAACAGAGATTTTGAAGTATGAATATGTTGCTATAAAACCATATTCCAAATAAACAATGAATACTATTTGAGGGATACTATCAATAATAAGGAGTTTAGAATTACGGAAGTATATCTATTCTATGATAAGAACGTTGTCGATCAAGGTCTGAGAGTAAAATAAACTATCCCCACTTGAACGACTTTGCCATTATCGAGGAATGGTATTAGTTTGTAGCGGACAGAGACGTCGAGATTAGTTATAAAGGGAAATATGGCGGCATATGGCATAAGTTAAAAATTGGAAATATTAGAGCGTATGGCATTAGTTATAAAAGGGGGAATATTACAACTTATGGCATTAGTTATAAATGGGGAATATTACAACGTATAACATTAGTTATAAAAAGGGGAATATTACAATGTATTGCATTAGTTATAAAAGGGGGAATATTACAGCGTATTGCAAGTTTTTACTATAACGATAAATTAACATTGTTAACCCAGCTTAAGCGTGATTATTATATATAACACTATTCACTAGAAAGGTTTTGAATTCACTTATCCCAAGTGATAAGAGAATAATTATGTTTTTCCCCGAATAAGTGTAAATGAATTACCCGAAGTTGGAAGTAGAAGTAAATAATTGAAATCTGATATATATACCCGTATTGAAGGGAACTCTTTAAAATATGGGAATGTAATAAAAACATTTGAGCTTATATAACATGTCATTCGACATTGTTCTGGATCATAAAAGAAATGATAATTGAATATTGAACAAATAATATATATGGTTATTTTCGAACTAAAGGAAGGTTGAACGAGTTTTAATTAAATAGGAAGTCGACATTAAGTTATAATGGTATTTATTATCTAAATAAAGAATTATTTGATAAACGAAATCAGATTGCTATAAGAAATAAATGATCACATTTCAAAGTGAATAAGATTTTTAAAAAGAAAATATTTGTAGATTAAGTAGTTAAAATGGAAATTGGAAATGTTTCCAAAGGTAAATAACATATATTTTCTAATATACCGGAAATAAGAAATGTGAAAGGATGAGAATGATTTTCGAACATTATCAATATATATATCTGGAATATGGGAGAATAAAGGGTTATAGTAACTGGAAATGTTTTCCAAGAAATGTGAAGGGCTAAACGGGTTTTGTAAAATATCTGTGAAGATATGGAAAATTGGTAAAGTAATGTTAAATAAAAGGGCCAGTGATTTGTTTGATGCTTAGTGTAAATTTGAATGGATGTTTGTTTTACTTCGATAGTTAAATAACCGACTATCGCAGTGTTTTGACAATCGTTGTCAATGCGGAGAGACCGGTTGGATATATTATCTGCAAAACCACTCCCAATAGGCATAAGCGTTGCGAATTAGATTATGCTGAAGACAATTGAAGACGGAGTGAAATACAAGGGTCGTTCTATTCCAGAATGGTGTTTTCTGTCTGTCCAGTCTCAGGACAACTTGTATGGACGAGTGTCCGACAGCGTATACCTAATAAATCACGTACGATTGATCTCTTAAAGGTATTATGTCTTGTGGCAGAGGAATTCCTTCCTCTTAGCTTTTTATTCCCGTAATTTTTTTGTAAATCGATTAGTGAATTGACGGGTTTGACGATTTGGCATTCAAGTGAATGGTGATCAGATGTTCTGAAGATAGACATTGCCTCAACCCTCATCAAACCGGGGAATGACAGAAATTGGGTTGGCAACATGACTAGTTAGGTCATACCCAAGCAATGCATATTGTCACTGTTGATGGGCCTTTCGGACTGCCCATCAAGGCATAGCAGCGCGGTAGATCCGTATACAAAGTCTTCGAAGTAAATGGGGAAAGCCCATTCTCCTAGGCCACTTTGTTCGTAGAGTGTGGCCCAGAAGGCTCTTGGGATGACCAAGAATGATCTGTTGCGATTCGTTCATTTAAATTTCAAAAAGCTAGCCTGAAGAATAGTTCATTGGCAGACCTTTCCAGTTCAAATCGCCCAAAGCAGACAGATCGCAGGCCTCCTCATACCAGATAATTGGGAAGGAGCACCGATTCTTCAGCAGATACTGAATCATTCAGTCATAACTATTCTTTTGGATCCATTGACATGTGTTGGTAACGGCTAAGTGTTGTATCATCTATAAATACCTGTATTTCAATTCAGAAAAGAATGATTGTAATAAAAAAGAGAAATAATATATAAAGTGGACGTAGGCATCTTCTTCGCCGAACCACTATAAAAACTCTGTGTGTGATCTTTTCAATTCCTGTGCATTGTTTATTGTTATTAATATTCACTTATTCTTTACAAAGTTCTTCTCTCTGGGTGTTGAACTAGTTTTTGGTATCAACATTTTGGTGCTTTCACCGAGAATAGATTTTCTAAGGTCAATCCGGACTTTTGCTCTACTTTTGGATCACCAAGTCCAAGACGGAAATCTCGTTTTTGTCGTTGCATTGATTTATCAATGGGTGGAAAACAGTTCGCAATACCGGAAAGAATCCACAAGTTGGAACATCGACGGAAGCAGCTGCCAGAACGACTGACCATAAAGGAACTTCGAATCATCCTACATTACCACCTGGAGGGGATACAGCTCCATCATCTGGTTTCGCTAATCGAGACGAATTCATGGCTATAGTAGATCGGCTTAGGGAAACCATAGATGCCCTAAGGGCCCACTCTCAAGAGAACGCCGCTATGCGTGAAGACATGACTCGGATCATGAGGCAATGGGAGGAATTCAGCAATCAAGCTCAGGATGCTCGGGGCCATCGACTCCCTTCCCCTCAGCTGGATCGAGTGTCCGGAATTACATCTTCATCTGAAGAAGGTGGAGACCCACGTCGACTACGACGTCCGTTAGACAGAATTGAAAACGTCCGGCAACCACGGACGGAAGAACCTCAGCATCTGCCAAATGAACGTGACCAAGGGCATGCTGATTAGGTCGAGTTAGAGGTTGTCGATCCCTTAGCCCAGCATCATCGGGAGACGTTCCCTCTTGCAAATTAAAATGATGGTCTAAGAAATCGGGCCCCTGTACATCCTTCCTGGAATCTTGTGATTGACCAAGGAAACCGGTGGAGAAGAAATGCCCAGACAGCATTTCATGATGGAGGGGGTAGAAGAAGTCCATCGGTTGATGAGGTCGACCCAGATACGGTCGTCCCACCAAATTTAGGCGCTATGGTACGGCAAATCATGAACGACGGTCGTGGGCATAGGAACGAAGACTGGGGAGTCGACCGAAGCCAAACGCCATTCACTGATGACATTTTGCAAGCCAAATTTCCCAAGAGATTCAATATGCCCAAAATGAATCAATATAATGGAACTATAGACCGACAAAAACACCTGATGAGATATTCTTGGCACATGGAAGTAGCAGTTGCTCCTGACACAATTAAATGCAAAGCTTTTCCGATCTTATTAAGAGGGATTGCCCTTATGTGGTTTGTCCGTTTGCCCGCAAAGTCAGTTCATAGCTTTAAAGACTTGAGTGAAAAATTCCTAACTCAATTCCTCCTTCACGCCACCAAATCGAAACTTATCATGGCTTTGTTAGCTGTTAAGCAGGGAAGAGGCGAATCCCTAAGGAATTATCTCAATCGGTTCAATCGGGTGGCAACTGAGGTCAGGAACCCCAACCACGAAACTATTTTGATGGCCATGGTCGATGGCATCGACAAACGAACCGAGTTTGGAAAATATTTGATTGGAAAGCCGCCTACCACGATTGAAGCTTTCTATTAAAAGGATCACATCCGATTGAGGCAAGAAGATGCACAGCTGGAGGAAGGAGATGGTCAGACGACCGCTATTGATCCGTCAGCTCGAAACAACGTTGTTGTTAAACAATCTGGGGATAACTCGGGGAAAGTCGAGCTGAGTGTTGAAAATTGTGGTAAGCGCAACGGTGAAGGGTCAGGAGAAAACCGCGGAAATTCAAAGCAAAGAGGGAACTCCCGAAAGCGCCCTCACTTCTAGGTTTTTGACACGTATACTACATTAAATGATATGTTAGAGAACATATATCTCGATACCTGTAGTACGATGCAGTATAAGAAGCCGCCACCACGAGAGCCTACGGAGAAGGAACGAGCAACCGGGAAGTACTGCTTATTCCATGACATTTACGGGCATACGACCAACGAGTGTCGACATCTTAGGGACATTGTTGAGAAGCTGATTCGAGAAGGGAAACTCGACGAATACAAAATAGCTCCAAGGGACAGGGGGCAAGGAACTTCATTGCCCAAGAAAAGTCAGCCTGCACCTCGTGCTACTCCCCAAGAAAAAGGGAAAGGAATTGTTATTTACGCCATTGTGCGAGGACCACATCCGGCGGGGCATAGCATTAGGGCCATGGAACGATATGTCAATGCCGCGAAACACCTCGACGTCAAAGAAGTAAACCCACACGAAGCCGCGAGTCCCGTCAAGCAAAGAAGTACAATGGGCGAGGATATCGTCTTTCGTGACCGCGATCCAGTTGGTATAGAAACCCCAACTGTCGATCCATTGGTGATAACTGCCATCATCGGCCCAACTACTGTCCGAAAGGTTCTGGTAGACAATGGAAGCTTAAATAACATCCTATTCAAACAAACCTACGACCAAATGAAGTTAGAAACAAAGGTCTAAGAGTTATATGAAGGTCAAATACATGGTTTCAATGGAGCATCCACCGAACCTATCCGCCAGGTCAGACTATCGGTGGAGTTAGGAGATGGAGAAAAACGAAGAGTAAGGATTCTACCATTTGTGGTAATGAATATCAACTCGCACTATAATGCCTTTTTGGGACGACCTGCCCTGGCAGTATTCCGAGCCTATATCGCCCCTTGGTGTTTGCTTTTGAAGTTTCCTACCGACATTGGGATCGGAACTATGTGAGGAGACCAAGTAACAGGCCGAGCCTGTTATATGGCTAAGTGGAAGGAGTTAAGGAGCAGCGGTAATAAGGAATCTTAAAAATTTTCTCCCCCTAGGGAGGGGAAGGAAGCATAGAAATTACAGGAAACACCTCGGCCAGGATCATCGTCCTATGAGGTCGAAGACATCGACCCACGGGATGACGACGAGTCGGGGGTGTCGAAAAGCGGCTCCAAATGAGGCCACTATAGAAGTCCCGATCGATGACTGTGATCCTAATAAAGTTCTAAAGATCGGATCGCATCTTGATCCCTTCCACATAAAGGAGCTAAGTGAATTCCTCTGCGCGAATTTAGACGTATTCTCCTAGACCCACGCTGACATGTGTGGGATATCTCTGTCAATTATAACTCACTCCCTCAGCATCGACCCAAAGTATACTCCTGTAAAACAGAAAAGGCGAATGTTGGGACCTGAATGGTCAAGAGCTTTAAAAGAGGAGATCGGGAAGTTACAAGCCAATGGATTCATTTGGGATTCAACCTCTCCCGACTGGATAACCAAACTAGTATTGGTAAAGAAGGCTAATGGGAAGTGGAGAACATGTATTGACTTTTCCGATTTAAATAAGGCCTATCCTAAGGACAACTTCCCGTTGCCCAGAATCGATCAGTTGGTCGACTCCACCGCTAGGCACGAGCTACTTTCGTTCATGGATGCATGTGCCGGGTACAACCAGATCGCCATGCACGTCCCTGATCAAGAACATACCAGCTTCATAACTCACCTTAGACTATATTGTTACGTGGTGATGCCTTTTGGAATAAAAAACGCAGGAGCTACTTATCAAAGGCTAGTTAATTGAATGTTTCATGATCATATTGGGAAAACGATGGAGGTGTATGTAGATGATATGTTGGTAAAGTCGAAACAATCATCTGAGCATGTGAACGACCTGTCAAGGATGATTAACATCCTTCGGAAATACGGAATGAAACTAATTCCTTTAAAATGTTCTTTTGGAGTGGCGTTAGGCAAATTCCTTGGATTCATTGTGAGTTCTCGATGAATCGAGATCAATCCCGATCAAATTGCAGACCTTAAGGGAACTCAGGAGCCTCGCTGGATAAAGAATGTTCAGAGCTTAGCAAGAAAGGTAGCAGTTATGGGACGATTCATCTCAAAAGCCACTGATAAATGCCTACCCTTCTTTGAACTGATAAAAAGGGGGAAACGGAACTTTGCTTGGATGCCCGACTATGTCGAAGCCTTCCGAAATCTGCTTGACCATCTTGAAAAGCCTCATATTCTATCCAAACCTGTCGACCATGAATACTTGTTCATCTACTTAGCAGTATCCACACATCCAATAAGCTCGGTCCTGGTCCGCGAAGCGGATCGAGTGCAACGACCGGTCTATTATGTGAGTAAGAAATTGACCAGAGCCGAACGTAATTATCCTAGAATCGAAAAATTATCCTATAGTTTAGTAATCACGTCGAGGAATCTTCGGCACTACTTGCAGGCCTATCCAATAAAAATATTCATTGATCGGCCTCTTCGACAAATCTTACAACGACCAGAAGCAAGCGGGAGACTGCTAAAATGGAATATTGAATTAAGCTAGCTCAACCTAACGTTTATTCCTCGGAAGTCAATCCGAAGACAAGCCTTAGCTGATTTCGTAGCAGAATTTACAACCCCGGAGGAAGAGTGTCAAGATGATGACCCCGAGCTTATGAAGGTCGATCAGGAGCCAATCAGCTGGAAGATTTACACGGATGAGGCCCAAAATAAACAGTGTTCGGGAGCCGGCATAGTACTTTTGTCCCCTGAAGGGCGCTCGATTTATTATGCTCTGAGGTTAGAGTTTTTGGCAACCAATAATGACTCTGAGTACGAAGCCCTGATTGCTGGGCTCAAACTAGCGAAAGACCTGAAGATAACATCGCTCGACATCTTTTGTGACTCACAGCTTGTAGTCTACCAAGTCCTAAAGGAATTCATTACCCGAGGAGAACGACTGACTTCTTACCTCAAAGAAGTCGATAAGTTGTTGCGGGACTTCGATCGATACAGCATTTCCCATAATCCTCGGGTAGAAAACCAGAAAGCACATAGGCTAGCAAAACTTGCCAGTTCAGACTATCCGAATGAGACAGAGTTGGTTCCCATAGAAATCTTGAAAGTACCAAGCATTGACCAGATGTATGCCGATCAGACGGATGTCGAGCCAGAAGAAGAATCATGGATGACTCCCATCAAAAATTTCTTTCTCCACGGGCAGTTGCCCGAAAAGAAAAAAGAAAGAGGAGCTTTGGTACAACAAGCTTCCAGGTATCTTGATTAGCAAGGCAAACTCTATAGAAGAGGGTTTTCTGTTCCTATGTTCCGATGCGTAGCCGACAATGACATCAAAATAATACTTCATGTAGTACATGAGAGGGATAGTGGAGCACACATCGGGGGGCAAGCCCTGGCCCGGAAAATAATGCCCTATATATACTTCTGGCCGACCGTTAGTAAGGACGCCACCAACTATGCCAAAAAGTGCGATTAGTGCCGGAAGTTTGCGCAAATCCCACGGGCGCCCCCAACTAATATTACCCAGATGACAAGCCCTTGGCCATTCACTATGTGTGGAATTGACATTATCAGAACTTTGCCTATTTCGAAAGGGGGTGCTAGCTACGCGATTGTGGCAGTAGACTACTTCACAAAATGGGAAGAACCCAAGCAGATGACTACAATTACAACAAAGAAGATTATCAACTTTGTCGTCAGGAACATTATATGTCGATATGGAGTACCTCGAACCATTGTCATGGATAACGGAACTCAGTTTGATAGTCTGGAATTTCAAGATTTTTGTGAGAAATATCATATTGAAAAGAAATACACCGCAATCACGCATCCTCAGTCCAATGGTCAAGTTGAAGCGGTCAATAAGATCATTAAAACCATTTTGAAGAAATGGCTGGAACGCGCGAAAGGAAAATGGGTCGACGAGTTACCCATGGCATTGTGGGCGTATTGCACTACCTTTAAGACTGCTATAGGGCATACCCCCTTTGCTTTGTCATACGGGTCCGAAGCAGTCCTTCCGATCGAGCTTGAAGTCCAGACTCACCGGACGAGCTACTATGATCCCCTGACTAATAAGGCACTTCTCTTGACGTCCTTGGACATGGTCGACGAAAAAAGGGAGGAAGCGAACTATCGTGCCAAGGCCCATAGACAAAGAGTCGCTCGATATTATAATCAAAAGGGCCGACCAAAGACCTTCGACGTAGGCGACCTGGTCTTGAAGCGAATCTTTCTAGTCCCCGTGCATATGGGCCCGAGGTTGGAAGGACCCTACGTCATTCAGAGAAAGCTCGATAATGGAAGTTTTAGATTAATTACTGTGGATGGCGAGTTGTTTCAAAGAGCATGGAATGCGGAGCATTTACTACATTATCTCTTTTAGAATTTATGTTTTTGCTTTCTTTCTACATTTAGATTGTTGATTTATTTGTTTCTTAGCATTGTAATAAGCGACCAACATTAGTCGCGTGTAATAACCCGAAAATCTGGGCCATTTTAAAATTTTTATTTTGGCAATTTTAGCGAATTTTGATTATTTAAAATGAATTATTTTAAATAAGATCGACGAGAAAATTTATTTTGAATATAATTCGAACGTATATATTATACGCGTCGTCGTTAGAATATAAATATTTATATATAATTATAAATAGAATTGAAAATGGCGTGGTATTTCGATAATTCGATTTCAAACTTCAATTGAATGTACCGGGTGCAAAACAATCCGGATTTTAGTGAAACCAAAAATGATAGGATCTAATTGATAATATCTTCCCAACGAATCCGACCAATCTAAATTTGATAGCGGGAATCAAAAGATATGTCCAGTTGAAAATTCTGAATAGTCGCTATGGAATTCAGGCCCTTAAAAATGGACATTTTTCAAATGACCTCGGATTTCGACGAAACCAGTTTTGTTGGGTCTGTGGTGTAAAGTTATGGCTAGGTTTCAAATTTCATAATTTTTTGAATCAATATGTGAGCGTGGCAAAGGAAAATGCGTTTGACTATTTTCAGTGGATTTTAATCGACTGGAAATTGGCCATTTCTCAAACGGTCTCAGAATTTGACGAAACTAGTGTTGTTAGGACCGTATTGTCAATAAGAAGCTAGAAAATATTTTTCGAGAATTTTTAAAGTTCGTATGTGACCCCGGTAATTTGAAATGTACTTTTAAAATTCAATATAGTGATTTAAATGTAAATTCAACGGAAACTGATTCAAACGATCGAATCAGCCAACGATACATATCTCATTGTGTTCGGAATGGGGGTAAAACGCTATGGACGACAGGTGGTGGGCCTCGTTTAGAGGTCAGATGTGAAAGTCAACTTTTTGAAAAATAAAATAATTAAATTAAAATTAAAAAAAAAACCTTTATCTCCAGACCCCCCCTTTTCCTTTATCAGCCCCGTTCATTTTAGAAAAAAACAAACAAAGAAAAAAAATTCGCGCCGCTGCCCTAACCCCGATCTCGAGCCGCCGCCTCCCTCCCCAGATCGATGCCACCGCCGATCGTCCTTCCCAGGCGGCACGCCGACCAAAGCCCCCTTCTCGCGATTGCCGTTCGAAGACAAGCCCCCTCCCCCGGCGCCACCGTGAGCCGCGAAGCCCACCTCCACCTCCCCCTTGGCCTGCGAACACTACTAGCCCCCTTCCTTCCAACTGTAAGCATCCTGTCTTTATATATATATATATATATATTTTTTATCTGTTTTATTTTCTTTGTTTTTATGTAAACTGAAATCTTTAATACGTTAAAACTGAAATCTTTATTATGTTAAAACTGAAATTTTTATAGTGAAAAAAAAAACTGATTTTTGTTCGCTTGTAAAAACTGATTTTTAATAGAAGTAAAAACTGATTTTAAACAGGTTTTAAAACTAATTTTTAAAAGATGATAAAACTGATTTTTAAAAAGATTAAAAACTGATTTTTAAAAAAGATTGAAAACTGATTTCATTTTGAGATTTAAAAAGAAAAGATTTGAGATTTAAAAAGAAAAAGATTTGAGATTTTAAAAAGGGGAAAGACAAGATTTTTAAATAGTAAAAATATGATTTTTATATATTGAACTTTGAAATAAAAATTCGATTTTTATATATTGAACTTTGAAATAAAAATTCGATTTTTATATATTGAACTTTGAAATAAAAGTTCGATTTTTATATATATAGTGGCCTTGAGCAACGAAGGTGACAAAAAGGCGAAACGACGAAGACTTATGCAAATGAAGTGCCGTGGAGCTAGGATAGCTATAAGTGAGAATTTCTCACCTTTCAATTTCATTTCTATTTATATATATATACTAGGATGCAGACGGTGCTTAGTAGCACCCGACACAATCGTCCACAGACCATGGACTTGTTTGTTTGGTTGCATAGAATAGTTATATGATTTGATTTGAAATTGGTTGTTTGGTGTTTTGATTGATATGTGAATGGCGTCGGCCTTCACTAGACCGGGGATAAGGCTAGGCCTTGTCCCGTTCCTAGTATCGTGCCGTTATGCCGCCGAAATTTTCTAAAATAAGTTAGAAAAATAAAAATATCATTTTATTGAATAGAAATGAATTGAATAGAAATTCATAGGTTGAAATAAAATGTTTTATCGTTAAAAATATAATTTTTAACGTGAAGTGAATAAAATAAAATATTCATTTATAAACCGGACGGTTTGTTTATGTACACCTATTTGAATGACATTGATTGGGACGATAAATTTTACACATCGCCCAACTGTACAAATAAAATATGTGTTTGATTGTTTGAAACCCCACACGGGTGTTAGGATGAAATTTGAAGTTCACTCATCCTGATTGATTAAATATGTCGATTGATCGATTGACAGGCTGTTATAAGCGCTAGATATCTATATTTGATGCTTATACAGTGTAGTGCACTTTGGTTGATGGTTGATTATTTTCAATGCTATTATATACATATGTTGTATGAAAATCCATATAATTAATTTTATATGGTAATTGATTGGGCCTCATTCCAATTTGAGAAATAAAGAATATTATAAAATAAAGGTTCATGTGTTGACATTTTCATCCATTGAGATTGGTCATGTGTTGAACGAAATATTTTAGTAATAAAGTTTACATCTTTATCAAAATAAAATAAAGGTTCATGTGTTGACAGTTTCATCCATTGAGATTGGTCATGTGTTGAACGAATATTTTAGTAATAAAGTTTACATCTTTATCAATATAAAATAAAGGTTCATGTGTTGACAGTTTCATCCATTGAGATTGGTCATGTGTTGAACGAAATATTTTAGTAATAAAGTTTACATCTTTATCAATATAAAATAAAGGTTCATGTGTTGACAGTCTCATCCATTGAGATTGGTCATGTGTTGAACGAAATATTTTGATAATAACAACTATTTTGAAAAAAAATATTTGAAAAGAAATATTTGAGATAGAATATTTAAAAATAGAAATTTATGTAGCCGTGTTGATTAGATTGACGCCATTTTGACGTGAACGATATTTATATCGATTTTATTCATTTTGAAATGAATATTGAAAAGTGATTTCGAAATCGAATATTTTGAAATGAATTAAATTGAAAACGATTTTGAAATGAATTAAATTGAAAACGAATTCAAACTGAATTGAAAGCAAATTGAAATGAATTCAAATTGAATTGAAATTTGAATTGAATAGAAATGAATTTTCAAACGAATTTATAAAGAAGAATTCAATTTTGATTTGAATCGAAAAGGAAGTTGAAATTGCTTTTGAAACGAATTTAAAACTATTTATATAATTCGTTTTAAATAAAAATCGACGAAATATATATTATATATATTATATATATAATATAATGGCCTGAATAGAACGCGCCGCGCCGCGGCAGTTCGTGAATTTCGACCATTTATTTCAAACGGACATTACGGGAGATCCGACCGTCAGATTCTCCTAAAACCGGAACCGTTGGGTTCGTATCGAAAAGAGCTTTCTAACGGATATTTGAAATTTGAAATCTAACGGTTGGATTTGGAGATACGTCCAAATGAAATTCGAAAAAGGTCGCTGTAAGTGCAGTTCGATGACCAGTGATGGAAATCGACTGTACGGGCCTTGATAAAATTATTAAAAACAGTAATAATTTGTGTAAAATCATAAGAAATGATTTAGAAAGGATTGGGATGAAAAACTCCATATTTGAAAAGATAAAAATAGATTTTTATCGAAATGAACTAGTTTTGAACTAGAATTATAATTCTATTTATTTTTAAATAAATAAATTGAATTTAAAAAGGGTTTTAAAAATAACCAGAATATCCAATGATTGCACTGGAGTGGATTTGAATCGAAATTGTCTTCGGAATATTTCGATGTTGGAATTTGTGATTATACAGGTGTTGTTATGGAAATTTGAAAGATATATATTTATATCGTTATTTCCAATACGACATTTGTTAGTCGTAGAATTTGATATTGAATATAAGCCGATATATTTTCTATTCAGAGCCTTGTATTTAATATCGAATGTGATTTGGGTTTGTCGTGAATGGTGTCTTCACTAACACTGTTCTTGGACCCAATTGAGAAAAGATTAAATCTTTTTATTTAGATTTAATGAAGTGTACCAATTAAATAATATTTAATTGGAACTGAATCGATATTGATTTTTGGGTTTATCGTGAACAGTGTTTTAAATAACACTCGTTCTTTAACCCGATAATTAATGAATGTGATTTTGGGTTTATCGTGAACCGTGTTTTAAATGACACTGATTCTTTAACCCAGTCGAAGATTAAAACTAAGTGGAGTTTTAATGAATCTTTAATTAGATTCAAATGATCGAAAATGGAGTATCACCAGTTCTGCTCCAGGCGATAGTTAAATCTTTAATTAGATTTGAACTTGAAATGGTAATTGAATTTACCGATAACACTGTGGTGTTAGATATGAAGTATAACCAGTTTTACTTCATGGGATGAATAGGTTGGGATTGGGAAATTAAAACAAATGATTACTTCGGTAAGGTTCGCTAATCCCGACTAGTTTGAATTGAGATTCAAAAATAGATTAAAGAATAAATTCAAGGAATTTATCTTGGATAAAATTAATAGGAACCTTTCCCTATGAATGTGAAATCAGAAACTAACTGTCGGTTAGCTAAGCAGAACGGTTTTCTTGATATTGATCTGACGTTGGTTTCGGCCTTCGGGGTTAATATTTGGGGAATTATTCTCTTGATTAATTTGCGGTTAGTGACTGATGAATTGGAATGAGGCATATGTTGTGTTTGTGTAGCACTTTTATAAACTATACGCGAGTTATTCGGGAAGACCGGGTTTATCCCATTCTGAATAACTGATACGACGATAAGTCGAAGATGAAGACGATGGTCGAAGACCGGAGGTCTTCATGTCGTTTGGGTAATTACTGATGATCTTGATTGGGCTGTACACCCAAGAAGATGGAAACAGTTAGTGATCGTCCAGACGTACTTGGAGATCGATGGATATGCGGGGTACTAGGTGCCTCCGGTTTCTTTCAGACCCAGAACGGACTTGTAAATGGACTGTGTGTCTGACATTGGATTTTAGTCCGTGTGATTGATCTTTGTTAAATATATATCTGTTTGGCGGCGGAGAATTTATTCTCTTGCTTAACGCCCTTCTCTGAGACGTACGAGCTCAGGGGTTATATATTGAAGGATATCAAACGCATGGAGTGAATTGCCTGTGTGGCATGCCTAAGTGGCAATTGATCGAGGCTTCTGTTGAAAAGCAAAGTCTTGTGGGGATGATCAAAGCACGGCCTTTGTGGCGTAGCTTTGTGTAACGTTTGCTTTGCGAGTTTCACACCCGGTATGAACCAAAAACGGGAGACGGGCGTCAGGGAGGGCATGCGTTTCTTTCTAGCTAGAAGTGGCGTCAGTGGTTTTACACGCCCTGACGAGTTTGACTTATGTGGTTGTCGCTGTTGCGAGGCGCCTCGGTTATATTGGTTTCGTTCGATGCATTCTGGTCGGCTGACGGACCAGACTTACACCCCATAGGGTGGGGAGACGTAGTGTTCAGGCATAATAATCCACATCGGTGGACCGGCCCTGAGGATCCAGGGGGCAGTTGCGGCTGTTCCTGAGGGGCGGGCTAGAGCGTCTCGAATCGGTTGAGGACTATCTTTTGCCTCGGTTCATAGACGGAAATCCAATTTCCAAATACGTGACATTTGCGGTTTTAATTGTAAAACTAGTATGGCGACATGATATATGGTACCCATGCCGCCTATGATTGATACTTATGATTTGAAGTTGTTTTATACACTATGCACTTATAATAGTATCAAATGATTTGTTTTAAGCGTATCAAGCATTCTTTGGCTGTTATAAGGGAAAACCCTATCCCCGGCTTGCGTTGCATTGTGTGATAGGACCTGGGTCTTATAACAGCTTCATTTTCTTTATTTAGCATTGCGCTGTTTGTTTTATGCACTGGTATTCTTGGGAGGAAACCCGTTCCGTGTTATACGGCGTGGTCCCTTGATTTACCTAACTTTTAAAAATAAATATTAACTGTTTTAGTTCTCACACCAGTCACATAACTGACCTGGAGTTTATTGTTTTAACCTAAACTCTGGGTGCCCTTATTTTCGACACGGGCAGCTAGTAGTTTTGGTTTTGCAGATTTATATTCACAGGATCCTGGTTTACAGCTGGAATGGTATCCGGAAAGCTTTATATCTGTATATCTTCTTCTAGTTGTGTATTGTATTATTTTCCGCTGCGATGTATTTAAATGTAATTTAAATCTCAGATATTTCTGTGTAATATTCTTTTATACTCTGTATATTCTTGTAATCTGATGCATTGTTGTAATATACAGTGAAATGTTCTTCTGTATGCGTTCTGTTTTGGTTTGTTCTCGAACTATCCGTCGCTTTCTTTTACGGGGAAGTTACGGGTTTTCACAGTTGGTATCAGAGCTTTGGTTTACAAAGCAGAGAACAAGGCACATTAGAACCGTACGAAAGAATTCATCAGATATTGGATTAGCAATATCCAATGAGAGTGACTCGTTAGAGATGGGATCAGTAGTATCCTAGAACAAGTGTGAAGAGTATATTTTTAAAGTGAAAACAAATTTTGTTTTGAAAATCTAAATCAATTATTCGTATTTGATTATTTATTTTTATTGATTTTGGACAATTCAGTATATAAAGAATTTGCATATACGCCTTGCAAACGTATATTCAAAGTTTTAATATATTGGATAGATATAGCAACACACTCTAGTCGCCCGAAGATGATATTGATGATAGCGATCGCATCATCAACATTTATGTTCGAGTTTCGAAGGTGTGATTTTCTATATATTTCCATTAGACTGGTGTGAGAACCAAAACTAATATAGTTAGAACACATTGTTGTGAATTGGCACCAAAAACATGATTTTCTGTATATATATCAAAATTATGAATTTGAAACTCTAATTCACTAATTGATTGATGTTTGTGTTGTTTGTTTATTTGTTTGATAATTTTGAACCATTATGCATAATATTGAACTGTATTGAAAATTGGTCGCATTTGCATGCATACATGTATATCTTTTGAACAGGTCATAGCAAGGAGGCTAGAGCAGAGAATAAAATTTGTTTGCCCAACAAATAGGTACATGTTTACTACATAATTTCCTGTTTTGTTTGGGTGATGATGATTTTGTGAGCCTATTGGCTAGCCGCTTGGCTTTTTCTTTTTCTTTTTGAGATCTGAAGGACCGGGGAAGCTATTTGAAATTCCCCGATGCTCCCGGTGCAGGGGAGGTTATGGCGAAATTTTTCAAAAATTTAGGGTGTTAGCCAAATTTTTGAGATTTTGAAAATTCTCAGAAACTGAAAAGTTGGAGAATGGAAGCCAGATCGAGCATAGAGTTGAATAAACAAACCACTTTCGACTTTGTTCCTTTTCGGGGACGAAATGTTTTAAGTGGGGGAGATGGTAATAACCCGAAAATGTGGGCCAGTTTAAATTTTTTATTTTGGCAATTTTAGCGAATTTTGATTATTTAAAATGAATTATTTTAAATAAGATCGACGAGAAAATTTATTTTGAATATAATTCGAACGTATATATTATACGCGTCGTCGTTAGAATATAAATATTTATATATAATTATAAATAGAATTGAAAATGGCGTGGTAGTTCGATAATTCGATTTCAAACTTCAATTGAATGTACCGGGTGCAAAACAATCCGGATTTTAGTGAAACCAAAAATGATAGGATCTAATTGATAATAACTTCCCAACGAATCCGACCAATCGAAATTTGATAGCGGGAATCAAAAGATATGTCCAGTTGAAAATTATGAATAGTCGCTATGGAATTCAGGCCCTTAAAAATGGACATTTTGCAAATGACCTCGGATTTCGACGAAACCAGTTTTGTTGGGTCCGTGGTGTAAAGTTATGGCTAGGTTTCAAATTTCATAATTTTTCGAATCAATATGTGAGCGTGGCAAAGGAAAATGCGTTTGACTATTTTCAGTGGATTTTAATCGACTGGAAATTGGCCATTTCTCAAACGGTCTCAGAATTTGACGAAACTAGTTTTGTTAGGACCGTATTGTCAATACGAAGCTAGAAAATATTTTTCGAGAATTTTTAAAGTTCGTATGTGACCCCGGTAATTTGAAATGTACGTTTAAAATTCAATATAGTGATTTAAAAGTAAATTCAACGGAAACTGATTCAAATGATCGAATCAGCCAACGATACATATCTCATTGTGTTCGGAATGGGGGTAAAACGCTATGGACGACAGGTGGTGGGCCTCGTTTAGAGGTCAGATGTGAAAGTCAACTTTTTGAAAAATAAAATAATTAAATTAAAATTAAAAAAAAAACCTTTATCTCCAGACCCCCCCCTTTCCTTTATCAGCCCCGTTCATTTTAGAAAAAAAACAAACAAAGAAAAAAAAAATCGTGCCGCTGCCCTAACCCCGATCTCGAGCCGCCGCCTCCCTCCCCAGATCGATGCCACCGCCGATCGTCCTTCCCAGGCGGCACGCCGACCAAAGCCCCCCTTCTCGCGATTGCCGTTCGAAGACAAGCCCCCTCCCCCGGCGCCACCGTGAGCCGCGAAGCCCACCTCCACCTCCCCCTTGGCCTGCGAACACTACTAGCCCCCTTCCTTCCAACTGTAAGCATCCTGTCTTTTTATATATATATATATATATATATATATATATATTTTATCTGTTTTATTTTCTTTGTTTTTATGTAAACTGAAATCTTTAATACGTTAAAACTGAAATCTTTATTATGTTAAAACTGAAATTTTTATTGTGAAAAAAAAACTGATTTTTGTTCGCTTGTAAAAACTGATTTTTAGTAGAAGTAAAAACTGATTTTAAACAGGTTTTAAAACTAATTTTTAAAAGATGGTAAAACTGATTTTTAAAAAGATTAAAAACTGATTTTTAAAAAAGATTGAAAACTAATTTCATTTTGAGATTTAAAAAGAAAAGATTTGAGATTTAAAAAGAAAAAGATTTGAGATTTAAAAAGAAAAAGATTTGAGATTTTAAAAAGGGGAAAGACGAGATTTTTAAATAGTAAAAATATGATTTTTATATATTGAACTTTGAAATAAAAATTTGATTTTTATATATTGAACTTTGAAATAAAAATTCGATTTTTATATATTGAATAGCGAAGTAAAAATTCGATTTTTATATATATAGTGGCCTTGAGCAACGAAGGTGACAAAAAGGCGAAACGACGAAGACTTCTGCAAATGAAGTGCCGTGGAGCTAGGATAGCTATAAGTAAGAATTTCTCACCTTTCAATTTCATTTCTATTTATATATATATACTAGGATGCAGACGGTGCTTAGTAGCACCCGACACAATCGTCCACAGACCATGGACTTGTTTGTTTGGTTGCATAGAATAGTTATATGATTTGATTTGAAATTGGTTGTTTGGTGATTTGATTGATGTGTGAATGGCGTGGGCCTTCACTAGACCGGGGATAAGGCTAGGCCTTGTCCCGTTCCTAGTATCGTGCCGTTATGCCGCCGAAATTTTCTAAAATAAGTTAGAAAAATAAAAATATCATTTTATTGAATAGAAATGAATTGAATAGAAATTCATAGGTTGAAATAAAATGTTTTATCGTTAAAAATATAATTTTTAACGTGAAGTGAATAAAATAAAATATTCATTTATAAACTGAACGGTTTGTTTATGTACACCTATTTGAATGACATTGATTGGGACGATAAATTTTACACATCGCCCAACTGCACAAATAAAATATGTGTTTGACTGTTTGAAACCCCACACGGGTGTTAGGATGAAATTTGAAGTTCACTCATCCTGATTGATTAAATATGTCGATCGATCGATTGACAGGCTGTTATAAGCGCTACATATCTATATTTGATGCTTATACAGTGTAGTGCACTTTGGTTGATGGTTGATTATTTTCAATGCTATTATATACATATGTTTTATGAAAATCCATATAATTAATTTTATATGGTAATTGATTGGGCCTCATTCCAATTTGAGAAATAAAGAATATTATAAAATAGAGGTTCATGTGTTGACAGTTTCATCCATTGAGATTGGTCATGTGTTGAACGAAATATTTTAGTAATAAAGTTTACATCTTTATCAATATAAAATAAAGGTTCATGTGTTGACAGTCTCATCCATTGAGATTGGTCATGTGTTGAACGAAATATTTTAGTAATAAAGTTTACATCTTTATCAATATAAAATAAAGGTTCATGTGTTGACAGTCTCATCCATTGAGATTGGTCATGTGTTGAACGAAATATTTTGATAATAACAACTATTTTGAAAAAGAAATATTTGAAAAGAAATATTTGAGATAGAATATTTAAAAATAGAAATTTATGAAGCCGTGTTGATTAGATTGACGCCATTTTGACGTGAACGATATTTATATCGATTTTATTCATTTTGAAATGAATATTGAAAAGTGATTTCGAAATCGAATATTTTGAAATGAATTAAATTGAAAACGATTTTGAAATGAATTAAATTGAAAACGAATTCAAATTGAATTGAAAGCAAATTGAAATGAATTCAAATTGAATTGAATAGAAATGAATTTTCAAACGAATTTATAAAGAAGAATTCAATTTTGATTTGAATCGAAAAGGAAGTTGAAATTGCTTTTGAAACGAATTTAAAACTATTTATTTAATTCGTTTTAAATAAAAATCGACGAAATATATATTATATATATTATATATATAATATAATGGCCTGAATAGAACGCGCCGCGCCGCGGCAGTTCGTGAATTTCGACCATTTATTTCAAACGGACATTACGGGAGATCCGACCGTCGGATTCTCCTAAAACCGAAACCGTTGGGTTCGTATCGAAAAGAGCTTTCTAACGGATATTTGAAATTTGAAATCTAACGGTTGGATTTGGAGATACGTCCAAATCAAATTCGAAAAAGGTCGCTGTAAGTGCAGTTCGATGGCCAGTGATGGAAATCGACTGTACGGGCCTTGATAAAATTATTAAAAATAGTAATAATTTGTGTAAAATCATAAGAAATGATTTAGAAAGGATTGGGATGAAAAACTCCATATTTGAAAAGATAAAAATAGATTTTTATCGAAAAGAACTAGTTTTGAACTAGAATTATAATTCTATTTATTTTTAAATAAATAAATTGAATTTAAAAAGGGTTTTAAAAATAACCAGAATATCCAATGATTGCATTGGAGTGGATTTGAATCGAAATTGTCTTCGGAATATTTCGATGTTGGAATTCGTGATTATACAGGTGTTGTTATGGAAATTTGAAAGATATATATTTATATCGTTATTTCCAATACGACATTTGTTAGTCGTAGAATTTGATATTGAATATAAGCCGATATATTTTCTATTCAGAGCCTTGTATTTAATATCGAATGTGATTTGGGTTTGTCGTGAATGGTGTCTTCACTAACACTGTTCTTGGACCCAATTGAGAAAAGATTAAATCTTTTTATTTAGATTTAATGAAGTGTACCAATTAAATAATATTTAATTGGAACTGAATCGATATTGATTTTTGGGTTTATCGTGAACAGTGTTTTAAATAACACTCGTTCTTTAACCCGATAATTAATGAATGTGATTTTGGGTTTATCGTGAACCGTGTTTTAAATGACACTGATTCTTTAACCCAGTCGAAGATTAAAACTAAGTGGAGTTTTAATGAATCTTTAATTAGATTGAAATGATCGAAAATGGAGTATCACCAGTTTTGCTCCAGGCGATAGTTAAATCTTTAATTAGATTTGAACGTGAAATGGTAATTGAATTTACCGATAACACTGTGGTGTTAGATATGAAGTATAACCAGTTTTACTTCAAGGGATGAATAGGTTGGGATTGGGAAATTAAAACAAATGATTACTTCGGTAAGGTTCGCTAATCCCGACTAGTTTGAATTGAGATTCAAAAATAGATTAAAGAATAAATTCAAGGAATTTATCTTGGATAAAATTAATAGGAACCTTTCCCTATGAATGTGAAATCAGAAACTAACTGTCGGTTAGCTAAGCAGAACGGTTTTCTGGATATTGATCTGATGTTGGTTTCGGCCTTCGGGGTTAATATTTGGGGAATTATTCTCTTGATTAATTTGCGGTTAGTGACTGATGAATTGGAATGAGGCGTATGTTGTGTTTGTGTAGCACTTTTATAAACTATACGCGAGTTATTCGGGAAGATCGGGTTTATCCCATTCTGAATAACTGATACGACGATAAGTCGAAGATGAAGACGATGGTCGAAGACCGGAGGTCTTCACGTCGTTTGGGTAATTACTGATGATCTTGATTGGGCTGTACACCCAAGAAGATGGAAACAGTTAGTGATCGTCCAGACGTACTTGGAGATCGATGGATATGCGGGGTACTAGGTGCCTCCGGTTTCGTTCAGACCCAGAACAGACTTGTAAATGGACTGTGTGTCTGACATTGGATTTTAGTCCGTGTGATTGATCTTTGTTAAATATATATATGTTTGGCGGCGGAGAATTTATTCTCTTGCTTAACGCCCTTCTCTGAGACGTACGAGCTCAGGGGTTGTATATTGATGGATATCAAACGCATGGAGTGAATTGCATGTGCGGCATGCCTAAGTGGCAATTGATCGAGGCTTCTGTTGAAAAGCAAAGTCTTGTGGGGATGATCAAAGCACGGCCTTTGTGGCGTAGCTTTGTATAACGTTTGCTTCGCGAGTTTCACACCCGGTATGAACCAAAAACGGGAGATGGACGTCAGGGAGGGCATGCGTTTCTTTCTAGCTAGAAGTGGCGTCAGTGGTTTTACACGCCCTGACGAGTTTGACTTATGTGGTTGTTGCTGTTGCGAGGTGCCTCGGTTATATCGGTTTCGGCCGTTGCATTCTGGTCGGCTGACGGACCAGACTTACACCCCATAGGGTGGGGAGACGTAGTGTTCAGGCATAATAATCCACATCGGTGGACCGGCCCTAAGGATCCAGTTGCGGCTGTTCCTGAGGGGCGGGCTAGAGCGTCTCGAATCGGTTGAGGACTATCTTTTGCCTCGGTTCATAGACGGAAATCCAATTTCCAAATACGTGACATTTGCGGTTTTAATTGTAAAACTAGTATGGCGACATGATATATGGTACCCATGCCGCCTATGATTGATACTTATGATTTGAAGTTGTTTTATACACTATGCACTTATAATAGTATCAAATGATTTGTTTTAAGCGTATCAAGCATTCTTTGGCTGTTATAAGGGAAAGCCCTATCCCCCGGCTTGCGTTGCATTGTGTGATAGGACCTGGGTCTTATAACAGCTTCATTTTCTTTATTTAGCATTGCGCTGTTTGTTTTATGCACTGGTATTCTTGGGAGGAAACCCGTTCCGTGTTATACGGCGTGGTCCCTTGATTTACCTAACTTTTAAAAATAAAGATTAACTGTTTTAGTTCTCACACCAGTCACATGACTGACCTGGAGTTTATTGTTTTAACCTAAACTCTGGGTGCCCTTATTTTCGACACGGGCAGCTAGTAGTTTTGGTTTTGCAGATTTATATTCACAGGATCCTGGTTTACAGCTGGAATGGTATCCGGAAAGCTTTATATCCGTATATCTTCTTCTAGTTGTGTATTGTATTATTTTCCGCTGCGATGTATTTAAATGTAATTTAAATCTCAGATATTTCTGTGTAATATTCTTTTATAGTCTGTATATTCTTGTAATCTGATGCATTGTTGTAATATACAGTGAAATGTTCTTCTGTATGCGTTCTGTTGTGGTTTGTTCTCGAACTATCCGTCGCTTTCCTTTACGGGGAAGTTACGGGTTTTCACATCGCGCTAACATATTAATAAGAGTCTCCGTTCCTGCTCTGATTTGTTGTAATTATAAAGAGCTAGTGATTGCGATTGAATGACTTATCTTACAACTTTTACCTTGAATAAATCTAGGATGAAAGTCGACGCCTATCCGGGCATACTGATCGACCATAAGGACTCAACTCCCGACCTCATTGACTTGAGGAAGAGTATAAATGACAATCGAGCGTGAATGGTGCACCTCGCAAAAGACTGCTCAAACAATAAAACTTTACCCTTTATTGACCAAAGGATAAGTATAAAAGCCTGATGACGCCCCTGCTTAATTGCACCCAAACCTCAATTAAGGGTAGGACTTCTTGAGTTCGACGGGGAGATCATCATTCAAGTATCTACCCGACACTGGGGGCAAAAGAAATAGCAAACGCCTCTGACAAGGGTAATGGGTGACTCACCCTTGGCATTGAAAACATAACTGTGAGATTCACACGACATCTATGTTACACATGTTATCGTTATTTATGAAATAAGTTGATTTTCATTCATAATACCCTGATATCATCACAAAATATTCCTGCATGACAGGTACCAGTCAAACAACGATATAAAAAATACATCATTAGACATTTACACATAAAAAGAAAATCCTAAATAGGAGGTGGCATTCGTCCTTGCTCCACCATTTCAGCCTACTCTTCCTGCCTGATCATCTCCCGCATTTCTTCGGTGGTCATCACATGTCTCGACCCTCCTAGTGTGCTTCCAAAGGGATGAGGAGTCGAGGAAGAAGCCTGTGGATTCATCGAGGTAGCAGAAAATGGAGCTGTGGAAAGAATGGTCGGGGGAACAAATTGGAGAGGCCTGGCGATCATATGATCTTCGACAGGTTCTGGTTTTGCAGCAGAAATTCCCTTGTCCTCCTGATCCTTGATCTCCGCAATGGATGGGCGATCCTCTCTTTTGAACTCCTCGACGATCTCGACATCGGGAGTTACCAAGTCAATCTTCTCCACTCCTGCAGTCTTGTCCGTTTCATCCGTAGTGCCTTTCTTCTCAATAGAAGATCCTTCATCTCCTCTGTCAGCAACTGGAGAAGTCCCTACAGAAAAAAGGGAAATATATACTGATTAGGAGGAGATGATGGATTTTAAAAAAACGATAGGGAAGGGGGGCTTGCCTTCCATGTTAGAGTCGGCCACCTCTCCTTCCACGGCCTTGACTTTTTCGGATGAAAAGGTAGAAGACGAACCCTTTTCCATAACAGTGTGCGCAGAAGATGCGGGAGCATAGGGCCGACTGTCACTAGCTTCGGTCTGGGAAACAGACTTTCCTTTCGCCTTGTGACGTTCCGCTTCTGCTATCCTCTTTTCTTGATATTGTGCCTCCACCACGATGGCATGTTCCCTGTCATTCAGAATATGGGTCATTAATGATGCTTCATCCATTAGATGTCCCTGTGCCGTCTTCTTCTCTTCCCATAAGAGTTGTTTCCATACGTCGACCAACGACCTGGGAAATCCCAGCATTCAAGACATATCCCTATGGCGAAGGAAATTGCTGGGCGTGCTCAGCCTTAAGGGTCTCGATTTCAACATCATGTTGAAGCTTAAAATTGCTGGCAGACTCAATTGCTGCGGCAGTGTTCTTCTCAGCCTGATCCTTGGCCAACTCGAACGAATGAAGGGTAGCCTTTAAATTCGGAATTACAAGATCAAGTTGAGCTTTATCCCACTTCAAGGTTTCAATCTCTTCTCTTATAGAATTTCATTCCTGTCCTCTCTGTTGAACCTGAATGCTTTTCTTTATCTACCGCTGCCTGTAGCTCTTGATCCTTGATTTTCCTCTCTAGGAACCCAAAGGTCCTCTTACCACTGTCAACGTCCTTTTTTAAATCTGCGATCTCGGCGAGCATACCCTTTAATGTTCTACTCACTTGCTCGGCATATTCCAGCATATAGTCATATTGAGATAAGGCATATTCCAATTTATTGCACATGCGGAAACAAAAGCTTTGGGTTCATGGTTGTATTTCTGGGGGTGGCCCATTCTCAGAAAAAATGAGATCGGAGAAATTTCTTTCCAATTCTTGGAGTCCACCGGCGGAAGAGGTTCCAACTTTAGGGCTGGAACGATGTATCACGGTTCGACAGGGCTCGACTCATTTTCTCTTCGCGGGATTTTGAGAATTATCTTTCTTCCTTTTTTTGGGCGCACGATCCAACTCTTCCATATCTCCCGACGTTCGATCGTGTCTTCTCAAGCGCCTCTTTTTCTACCCATCCTGATCCTCGGGTAGTTCGTCCTCTCCTTCTTCCCTTGATTCTTCCTTTTTTCCTTCCTCGTCTCCTCTCACGTCTTCTATCTCCCTCCTTTGGCTATTATCGTCTTTTTCGTTCCCACCTTTTTCAGTGCGTGGCAAAGTAGCCTCCCCCAAACCTACGACCATTGGGAAGGAGGCAAACAGATCTCCATAAAACTCTTCATCGACACCTGCAAGGAAAGAAAAATGAAGCGAGCGATCCTCGATTTATACATAAGCATTTGATGTGGTGACACGCAATAAACCTTATAATCATGACAAGATTGTACCTCCAATACCGCCTTGTCTGTCTGAAAAGGACATTCCTTCAAATTGGTTTGAAAAGAATCGATTTGGGTCTAAGCTTTGAGGTGAGAGAATAATTTTAGGCATTTGAAGATTTTCCAACCCTGGAAGAGGTGTTGCTTCAATCCCCGCTTGTAAGTCATGAGTCGAGGGAAAGTCATCCTCAACTCCCAAATCTTTCGGATGAACCCCGATAGGTTCCTCTTCGTTTGTTCCCATTTGTGCCTCATTGGGAGTTCTCTTGGCAGCAACCTTTTCTTTTTGTCGACGACTGACCTCAACACAAGCAACTTCTTGAAACTTGACCTTTTGAATCCGCCTTTTGAAAGCGGGGTTCTTCGAACTGGATTTCTCTTTGTTTCCAGATAGAGGGAAAGTGGGGGATTTTTCAGTCGAACGAATAGCCTGTTCGTCCCCCGACCACTTCGTGACTGGGGGCACCTCGTTTTGAGCTGATACTGTAGGGTCAAGTACGTCTTTTACTGATCCCCTTGTCCTACTTCGGTCGAGTAGGACATATCGGTGCAAGTTTTTTTCGGTCAGACAGTTCCAAAACTATCGTCGCTCCTTCTTTATCCTGATCAATTGCTCGTGGCGCTCCTTAAAAATTTCATCCTCAGGTCTTACAGGCTCGGCATCTATATATAAAATAGGGTGATCAGAAAGAAAAATCTTTATGGAATAGGAGTGTATAAAGAAAAAGGGAAAACCCACCAGAAATGAGACAGTATCAAGCACACCCTATTTGCTGCTTAATACAAAACCAATCTCGCTTGGGATCATCCACCTTGCTTGGGACATCCTCGATAATCTTCCAGCCCCGAACAACTTCAAAATATAATAAAGAGGGAGACTATGTCTTATTGTGTTTAAAGTTAAAGAGATAAGCTATGTCTTCAAAGGTCGGAGGATAACCTAGATATTTCAGATATAAATAACAGGTCGATAGCAAAATTCCATAGGCTAATGGATGAAATTGCATCGGAGCTCAATTCATCCGACATAGAAAACCGACAATGAAAGAAGGAATGGGGGGAATGGGTCCTACGTTGCACATCGGAAGGGAGATCGCAATGTAACCATCCGGGGGATTGTGACGTCTTGCAGACTTCTCAGGAACAAGAACATCGTCAAATGGAATATTGTGCTTTATGGTTAAATGCTGAAGTCGTCTGAGGGTAATTTTGGATTCCTCAAAATCTCCACGCCTGGGAGCATATCGGGTGCCAGCGGAATGGGCACAACTTCAAATTGCTCAACTGCTATTGGAGAAATAGACAATGGATCCACCGGCCGACTTTTAGGGTTGTTGCCAAAAGTAGGCTTTGATCGACCCGAAGACTCTGAAGAACTGTCCATTCTCATAGAAAAAGGGATCCCTCCAATAGATTCTTGCTTACGGGTATCACGTGTTATAACCATTGACCTACGAAGAACTTATAGCGAAAAGATAAAAGAAAAGCACAAAAGAAGAAATAAAGTCAGGATTTCTTTCTGCAAGCACAGCCTTAGTAAACCGTGAATAAACAAGTGACGTAGTTTAGATTAAGCAGGAATCGGTTTCCCCTATGTCACCCTTTTTAGCTTAGTCACGTGCCTTACGGTTCGAAGACACTTCGATTCACAAAATTTCTTGGAAAAGGCGGGATCTTTTGGCCTACCATTAAAATCAGTGTTTCGTCATCAGCGGGTCTTATCCAAAGGACGGAAGCCTTTCCTTGGGGAACCGCACCACTACTGATTCCGGAGGTTTGATGCGGAAAGCCTCCAACGATTAGACCAAATCGAACCCTAAATTATAATGAACGAGGAGGGGAGACTCCGTGCAAGAATTGTAACACCCCGTATTTCTGTTAATATTAATATTCACGAATTAAAGAATAACTAATCTTAGATGTGAGAATTAAGGGAAACGGGTTGCGCCATTGTGTTCGTCTCGGTATTCAGGTTGAGATGGAGTACGAGTTTGCATGAATTCGACTTCGTATGAAGATGTTATGGCAATCGGATGTTTCAGAAAATTCAAAACAGATTTCGAAAATTCAAATTTCAGAGTCAGAATGGGCTATGTGGGAAATTTTCCGCCGGGACCAGGTCGACCATAAGGTCGACCTAGGGATCGACCTACCCTAACATGGTCGACCATAGGGTCGACCTGCCCCCCCCCCCCCCCCCCCGGGCAGATTTGTTTGATGACCTATTTATGACTGTATGCTGACTCATTAGGGTTTCTGATCTTTTCTGAATGGTTGGGGTTAATTCTGTGTTGATCGGACGGCTTAAATTAATCCTAAACTCTATAAAAAGACATGTAGACTCAAACCCTAAAATCAAATTAAAAATAGATTCATGGCCTCCATGCCGTCACCTAGCAACCTAGAATAGCCGCCGCCAATTAGAAAGGAAGGAAGCTAATCAAATTCAATTTTATTCAACTCTAACAACGAATCTACTACAAAGGAAAGCTAATTCAACTTTAGAACTAAGAAATCAGAACTCCAGACCTTCTTTGAGTTGTGAGTTCGATTTCTTTAATAAAATAATTAACAATATAATTGGATTAAGCTATGATGTGGATTATATGGTTATGTTGTGAATTATTGATCGTATGTTATCATCTATGTTGTAAAATTGTGATGTTATCATTTATGTTGTAAATTCTATGATGTTATCATCTATGTTGTAAAGTTGTGATGTTATCATCTATGTTGTAATTATATGATTGGCTTATGTATAATCAAGTCATAATGTTGTTTCATATGCTAGTTTGGCTATGTGGTTGGGACTAATTCATATGATAAGTCATATATGCAAGTTAGGATGTAAATTATGGCATGGACCATATGCAAGTTAGTGAAAACTATATATAACCTTACATGTTTCATGACATCTATTTCATGTGTAAATTGGTTCTAAAAGTTAGGCTACGACAAGTGTGAGTTATTTGTTAGTACACAAAATTCTATATGCTAGTTTACATGTTTAGATGTAAGTTTACACCATCATTTATGTTGCATAAATCACATCTGCAAGTATATACATGTATGTTGTTTTGGAGTATGAATCATGCCTATGCAATTTTACACCTTATGATTAGATTTACGACATACATGGTTTATGCAAGTTTGTGACTATTACCTAAACAAGTTCACACCTTTAGATTTGGATCTATGGCATATGTAGTTTTATGCAAGTTGTAACTTTGGTCTATGCAAGTTTTAGATGTAGAACGTCATACACACATGCAAGTTCACCCCTATGTTTAGATCTACTTTTATCTATATTTATGTTTTGATGTTTTCTCTTTATTCCACGAGTTAGACTATTCGAGTCTAACGTATATTTTACGTTAAACGAATGAACGTACAACGTGGGGTAATGGGATAATATTAAAAGGTTTAATATTGAGAATTGACATAAATGCCTTAAATCGTATAAAATAAATATGTGAAGATAATTGGTGTAACACCCCACCTCCGCCAGTGCCACTCTTGCAAGGACACTTGCTTTGGAGGGGCGTTTAAACAAGGTAAACATGCATCAGATATCACAAGACAGAACATATAAGTAAAACAGAGTAGTAAAGCAGCGGATAAAACTTCCATTTCCAAAACCACAGTTAAGTTACAATAAAGTACTTAGTCATTATTTTCCAACAAACAAAGTCTAGATAAAAGCATAAACTGAAAAACTGAAATACATAAAGTACTATCCCCAGAGTGAAGTGATAAACCATAGCTAGCTCAATGTCCAAACCCGTACATGAGAAAATCTAGTAAGCAAGCTAGAAAGATCCAAGCTAAGCTCCAATGTTCCCACCCTGAGGACCTGAGGGGGGGGGGGGAACGGAAGAAAAGAGGCGAAAGAAAACAGGTCAGTCAAAAAGACTGATAAGCCCTACTACTCTCTGTCTATGAACTAGTAAAGTTAACTGGCATGAGAAGCTGAGATGAACATAAGGATAACAACATACTAGCATGATGATTATCTACCAAGATAGATAAAGGTAACATCGCATAATCAAGGTTAAGTTTTGCACCACAGGTGTACTAGCATTCTAACATGTCAAGTAAAAACAAGAATTGATCCCTTGGCCCAAGTTTGGCCCAACATCATGAGATGACCTAAATCAATGCCCAACTACTCGGTCTAGTCGATCGGCTCCTTATAAGCCTAACTCGTCAAGTGTCTGTGTCATGCGGCTTAATCATGTAATGTAGTTGACTGTGCAGGGTCCACCCTAGGGTATATCAGGCCTTATGGTGTAACCCTCTGACACCATACCATGATGCACAGTCCAAACCTATTGGTGCCCATGTTCAACTCCGGACTTAATGTGCACGACCATGGTCCGCCTGAACAACCGGGGCATCATTCAGCCGTCTCTTTTGGTCTCTTACAATCAGCCCAGTAATCGTGCCCCACCCTAGCCTAGTCCTAGGGTCATATGATACTACCTAGAAGGTTACTGCTGAAAAGGACCACGCAACTAGGGTTTCTTAACGGGTTAAATGTGGTTAACCCGATCCAAACGTGGATTAAATCGGTTAAGATTACCCAAGGCTCCTGACTTAACCTCGATTAATCCATCAAGCCCAAATTGGTTAAGTATTAAGTGGACCATGACTTAACCCTAATCAGGAGGCATTAATTAACTTAATGCGCTTTAACCTCTCACATTAGACTTTGTTGTGGTTACTAGTTAAGCCGGGCAAGTCCGGATAGCTTTACACCACAACTAGGTCTAACATCGGGTTCGAGCACAACATGACCAACTTCTCACATTGGGTCCTATTGTTTGTAGCCAGTAGTTCAGCCGGGCGGGTCCGGGTAGATTTATGCTACAAACTCAACCCAACCTCGAGTTGGCCACACTCATATTTTCTAAGTGTCATGTCCATTATGTTTCCAAAACATAATTACTAGTTAACATATCACGTCATGTTACAAAAATCATGTTCATGTCATTATGTTACCCAACCCCAACGTAATCCCATCGTTTACATAATCGCAACAACGCATAAAGGATAAAATAGGGAACTTGGCATAACCATGACATAAAGGTGTTGAAGCCACAAGTTTAACATGGTGGCATATGAAATGTACATATGTTCATATACTTGCATATTGCATTATTAGGCTTCAAAAGCATGCATAAAACTAAACTTAGCAAATGAGTGATACATGGTGATAAATGACATGTAGAAGTTGCTAGAAGTTCGCATTTTGCCTCCCATGCAAGTTATCATAAGGGATATGATAACTTTCATGTTGCCAAAATGCAACCTTTAATATAAAGCTTGGAGCTTTATGCTCAAAACCTCAAGTTTAACTTGCATAACATGATAACATGATCAACCCAAACTTGCATAACATAGCAACATGTGTCATACATAATGATTAAACCAACTTGCATAATGATCAACCAAACTTGCATATAATGATCAACCAAACTTGCATATAATGATCAACCCCAAACTTGCATCATTCATTTAACTTTAGAGTTCAAAGAAAGAAAGTAGAAAAGGGCTTACTATGCTATGAAGACACAAATGTATATTTATTATAAAGACTGAGACGAAGCCCTTATGCAAGCACCAAAAACCCAAATATGCAAGCTCCAAATGAAAACCCTTGAGCCAATTCAATAAAAACCCTTGCTTTGAAATAGAAATGTTGCAACTTGACTTGAGTGCAAGCTAAGAACACTCATACAAGTTTGAAAACACTTGTATGAACTCAAAATCTCTCATAGAAATTAACTTAGAAATTTTAGCATGAGAGTGGAGGCCATGAGAGGAACAAATTTGGCATAGTTTAGTTGTAGGATTGAATAATGGTGATTTAGGCGAGGTTTAGGTGTCTTTTTATAGAGTTTTAGGATAGTATTAGCCATAGGATTAACCCTAGATTCAATCCAAGCCATCAAAGCATGTCTTAGGGAGGAAGTCAAGTGTAGGAACCATCTAGGGCCTTTAGATTAAAGCTGAACCATGAGAACCATTCAAATGCAAAATCTGCATCTGAGCGAATCAGCCCACGGGTTGACAGCCAAACATCCTGGATTAACCCCTAGTCGACCCACCGAGCTCGGGTCGACCTCAAAAATCGGCCGGTGCGGTTATTCCCCTCTCTCAATTCGCTGTTTTGAACATTTTTGCATATTTATTTATTTAATTTTCAATTATATATATATATATATATATCAATATATATATATATATATTTATCTGTGCAACCCATTTCACTTAATTAAGTATACTTTAATTTGTGATTTTTTCGTGAAACTTCGCGAGGCCGTATCTTGGTCATACGGACTCCGAAAACTCGGACTCTATTTCGCGTATTTTTCCGAGACGAACGTAATGGCACAACCCGTTTCCCTTGATTCAGATTTTACAGTTTAATTCTGCCTAAATTTATGTTATAACATGTTATTCAAAAATACGGGTTGTTACATTCTCCCCTCCTTAAAGTATTTCGTCCCCGAAATCTCCAAGTTAGGAAGAACGTATCCTACCATCCATCATCCATCTACTCAAAACATCATCCATGAGCAATCATTGTCCTTAAAAGGTTCTAAATGCTGTATGATCATATGCAAAGGTGTGTGTATATGTACTTATCTAATGCGAAAATCAGGAGGTTACTGATTCAGTAAACCCCCTTAATGCAAAATATGTTAGTGAAATGAGTCCATATGTATGCAAATTCCTAACATAATTTATAATCTCTACATGAGTGCACATAACATTCATCCATATGCAACATCCACGTGATAGCATAGCAAGTTTTCATCCATGAATAAGCATAAACACTCATGCATATGCGGTATGAAAGTGTGTGAGCCGATCTTAGTGCCTAACGTGTATTATGCATCCACGAGTATCCACTTGCAAACACTTGCAACCACTTGCAAACATCAAACATAACATGTTTCAAATACACGTTTCAACCAAGGGTTTCTACCTAAGGTTCTCATGACAAGATCTACGAAACAAGATAAACTAGATAAATGCGGATAAAAAGAAAGATATGCTAATTAGGAAAAGAGATCGAGAATGTACCCTCAAAAAAGAAATGGATAAAGCCCACGCATCTTCTCCTCGGTTTCCCAAGTTGCATCTTCATCGGCTTCACCCCACTGAACTTTCACCAATTTGACTTCTCGATTCCTAATTTCTTGATCTCTGTTCCCAAGATACGGATCGGAGCTTTTCTCAAGGTTGCTTCGTTCTCTACCTCAATGTCTTCAAGAATGCTTGGTTCAACCACCACAGCGGACTCATGCAGGCACTTTCGGAGATGCGAGACATGAAAGACATTATGCACTCCAGCTAGCTTTTCAGGCAATTCCACCTTATAGGCCATCTTTCCAATTCTCTCTATGATAGGGAAGGGTCCTACGAACCTTGGTGCCAACTTCCCAACTACTCCAAAACGTACCACATTACGCAAAGGAGAAACCTTCACGAAAACCATGTCTCCCACTTCGAATTCCAAATCTTCCCTTCGCTTGTCAGCATAGGATTTCTGTCTATCTTGGGCCGCTTTCATCCTTCTTCTCACCAATTCAACTTTCTCAGATGTGTCCCGTATCATATCGGGCCCAAGTATAAGTCTATCTGTTGTCTCCCACAAACAAGATGGTGACCTACACGGCCTCCCATACAAAGCTTCAAATGGTGCCATCCCTATGCTGGCTTGATAGTTATTATTATAAGCAAACTCTACAAAAGGAAGGTGGTCTTCCCAAGTACCACCGAAGTCGAGAACACAAAGTCTCAAGAGATCTTCTAGTACTCTATTCACCCTTTCGGTTTGGCCATCCGTCTGGGGTTGATAGGCTGTACTCTGATTTAATCGCGTACCCATCGCTTCTTGCAAACTGTTCCAGAACTGGCTAGTGAAAATTGGGTCGCGATAGCTAACTATTCTAGAAGGAACTCCATGCAACCGCACTATTTCCCGAAGATAAACAGACGCTAGCCATGATACGGTCCTCTTGCTTTCCACCGGAATAAAATGGGCTATCTTTGTAAATCTATCAATTATTACCCATATCCCATAAAGCCCAAATAGTTTGGTGGCGAACTTCTTCACCCCAACCATATATCACAAATAGGCTAGTCATACTCCTTAGGGGGTTTGTAACAGAACTAAGATTGAGGATAGGACTGAGAGGATATACTTAAAAGGTAGCATGCGAGTAAGCTCTACGGAACAATAGGGATCAAGGATATACTCTTAGAAAGAGATTAAATGCACGTATCTAGACTTCAATCTTCTAAGCCGCATTTTCTTGTGCTTAATTCCATCGTGCCCTGACCGTCTTTTATCTTCGCAAATTCGTAGTTCTTAATTCTTGTTCCCAAAATATGAGTTAGAACTCATTTCACCGTTGCTTCTCGTTCCACTTCCACTTATTCTTTGCCTAAAATAGTTGGCTTAAACATAACTGCGTGCTCATGGTTCATGCAAGCTTTCCAAGATACGTTAGTGAATCTTGGATCTCATTTACATACTATACGGTATCCCACGCAGAAAACTATCTCTTGAAAATGGTGCCAATCAACGTTGCCAAACTGGAGCTGAGGTAAGGGCTCTCTTGAGCCTTTGAAAAGCAAGCTCACACTCCAAGTCCCATACACAGACTAAGTTCTTCTTCGTCAACTTAGTAAGAGGGGCTGAAATCTTAGCGAAGTCCCTGATGAACTTCCTATAGTAGCCCGCCAAACCGAGAAAGCTTCTTACATCGGTTGCACTCCTAGGAGTCTTCCACAACCACTTTCGCGGGATCCACCGCTATGCCTTGCTTAGAAACTATATGTCCTAGAAACCGAACTTCCCTTCTCTAGAAATGACAATTGGAGAACTTGGCTTTCAACTGATGCGCTCTAAGCATATTCATCACTTCCTTGAGATGCCTAGCATGCTCTTCCTCATCCTTTGAGAAGATCAGAATATCATCCACGAAGACAACAACAAACTTGTTAAGGAACTCCCTGAACACCCTACTCATCAAATCTACGAAGTAGGCGGGTGCATTAGTCAAACCGAATGGCATGACAAGCCATTCAAAGAATCCATCAGGAGTCCTAAACGCAGTTTTATCAATGCTATCCTCAGCCACTCTAAGCTGATGGAATCCGGTGGCTAGATCGAGCTGAGAGAAAACAGAAGCACCTACAAGCTGGTCAAAGAGATCATCAATTCTCGGTAACGGGTGCCTATTCTTTTTTATCAGCTTGTTCAACTCTCGATAATCAACACATAGACGAAGCGAACCATCCGCCTTAGTAGCGAATACCACCGGAGCACCCCATTCAGAAATGCTTCGCCTAATAAAATTCTTCTCAAGCAACTCCTTGATTTGCTTACTGAGCTCCCTTCTTTCACGAGGGGCCATGTGCCTAACGGGCAATGATACTGGCTTGGCATTATCAACTAGATAAATGCAGAAATCTATCTCTCGTTTAGGGGGTAATCCCTTAACTTCTTCAAAGACATCGGGATAGTCTCGGACCACCCTTACAGATTGCAGATCATCGATGGACGAGTCGAGAGATTCAAGATAACATAACATGACGGGACCTCTAGGGTTACAAGAAATTTCTAGGGTGTTACCTAGGCGAGTCATGAGCCTCTCCACCCTATGCTCACAATCGAGGATGGCTCCATAACTGGACAACCAATCCATGCCCAAGACCAACCCATATCCCGTGACCCCGAGAACATAAGCACTACACGTGAATTCTACGGCCAAGATAGAAATCTTCAAATCCACACAAATCATAGATAGATGGGCGGAACCCCCCAATTGGATTTGAAACACAAACGGGATCCTCAACTAAGCTAGAACTTAGGTGCAAACTTTCAACAATATCAGAAGAGATAAAACCATGCGATGCGCCAGAATCAAATAAGGTGCGAACAGGAAAATCAGAAATGTAAACATGATTTTCTATAAAAACTCTACCTCGATCAAAAGCTGGAAGAGCGAGGAGAACCTGCAATTGCCCTCCAGAGGGTCCTAGTTGCTGAGTTTGTCCTTGCCCTTGTCCATGCTTCTTGGGACAATCCTTGCTAAAATGTCCAGATTCTCCGCAATGAAAACACTTGCCTAACTTCCTCTTCTTCTTCCTGCAATCCTTGGCTATGTGCCCAGTGATCCTACAGAAGTTGCACTTTCTTGACTTTCTTGCCTTGTTGTTGTTCTTATCTCTTTTCTCGGTATCTTCCTTCTTGCCTAGGGACTCATTTGCCTTGACCTCCTTCTTGCCACTCTTATCTTCCTCTTGAAGTAGGGCCATATTCACCAAACAATCGAAGGTCGCCCCCAGGGGTATATGAGATATGGCCAAACCGCGCAATGGCTCATTCAATCCTAGAGCAAAGCGTAGGGCCTTCTTCTGAGCGGTGTTAACCCATTCTAGACCGAACTGAGCAAGTTGATTAAACTTATCCACGTATTCTCTTACGGTCATGTCCCCTTGCTTTAGTTATAGGAACCTCTCTAGCTGAAGGTTCTCTTCTGCTGATGATAAAAACCTTAGTCCAAACCTTCTCCTAAAGTCATCCCAAGTCTCAATTGGTCTAGTAGTGGTTGTGACTACCAACCAATAAGCAGCTTCCCCTTTTAATGGCCATACCGCCAACAGAACTTTCCTAAGATCTTCCACATCAAAGATAGCAAAGAGGTCCTCAGTTTCCTTTAACCAGTTCCTTGCCTCCACGGAAGTCTCTGTTCCGATAAATTTCTTACCACCCATCGCCCTAAAGTCCTTGCAAACTTTTGTGAAATCCGCTTGTGGATTCTGAGGAGGAGGAGGAGGAACTTCAGTTACGGTGGGGGTAGTCGCTGGGCCCGCATCGTTGGCCCTAGCTTCCAAGTACCTCCGGAACCATCCGGGAATGGTCACTCCCTCGGGAAGGTTAAGATCGGCCATACAGAAACGAAGAAAAAGATAGATTCAGAACGAAGAAACGAAGGATAGTGTTATGGCTTTTGGGGAATAGCCTTTTAAAATACTAGACTTTTCTTTGGAAAATACTTAATTGGTTTTGAAAATAGTTTTTCAAAAGGTAAGTTTCAAAAACACATTTGCTCAACTCTTGTAAACCTTATGCTATGATACCAAATGTAACACCCCACCTCCGCCAGTGCCACTCTTGCAAGGACACTAGCTTTGGAGGGGCGTTAAACGAGGTAAACATGCATGCAGATATCACAAGACAGAACATATAAGTAAAACAGAGTAGTAAAGCAGCGGATAAAACTTGCATTTCCAAAACCACAGTTAAGTTACAATAAAGTACTTAGTCATTATTTTCCAACAAACAAAGTCTAGATAAAAGCATAAACTGAAAAATTGAAATACATAAAGTACTATCCCCAAAGTGAAGTGATAAACCATAGCTAGCTCAATGTCCAAACCCGTACATGAGAAAATCCAGTAAGCAAGCTAGAAAGATCCAAGCTAAGCTCCAATGTTCCCACCCTGAGGACCTGAGGGGGGGGGAAACGGAAGAAAAGAGGCGAAAGAAAACAGGTCAGTCAAAAAGATTGGTAAGCCATACTACTATCTGTCTATGAACTAGTAAAGTTAACTGGCATGAGAAGCTGAGATGAACATAAGGATAACAACATACTAGTATGATGATTATCTACCAAGATAGACAAAGGTGACATCGCATAATCAAGGTTAAGTTTTGCACCACAGGTGTACTAGCATTCTAACATGTCAAGTAAAAACAAGAATTGATCCCTTGGCCCAAGTTTGGCCCAACATCATGAGATGACCTAAATCAAGTTCCAACTACTCGGTCTAGTCGATCGGCTCCCTATAACCCTAACTCGTCAAGTGTCGGTGTCATGCGGCTTAATCATGTAATGTAGTTGACTGTGCAGGGTCCACCCTAGGGTGTATCAGGCCCTATGGTGTAACCCTCTGACACCATACCATGATGCACAGTCCAAACCTACCGGTGCCCGTGTTCAACTCCGGACTTAATGTGCACGACCATGGTCCGCCTGAACAACCGGGGCATCATTCAGCCGTCTCTTTTGGTCTCTTACAATCAGCCCAGTAATCGTGCCCTACACTAGCCTAGTCCTAGGGTCATATGATACTACCTAGAAGGTTACTGCTGAAAAGGACCACGCAACTAGGGTTTCTTAACGGTTAAATGTGGTTAACCCGATCCAAACGTGGATTAAATCGGTTAAGAGTACCCAAGGCTCCTGACTTAACCTCGATTAATCCATCAAGCCCAAATTGGTTAAGTATTAAGTGGACCATGACTGAACCCTAATCAGGAGGCATTAATTAACTTAATGCGCTTTAACCTCTCATATTAGACTTTGTTGTGGTTACTAGTTAAGCCGGGCGGGTCCGAGTAGCTTTACACCACAACTAGGTCTAACCTCGGGTTCGAGCACAACATGACCAACTTCTCACATTGGGTCCTATTGTCTGTAGCCACTAGTTAAGCTGGGCGGGTCCGGGTAGATTTGTGCTACAAACTCAACCCAACCTCGAGTTGGCCACACTCATATTTTATAAGTGTCATGTCCATTATGATTCCAAAACATAATTACAAGTTAACATATCACGTCATGTTACAAAAATCATGTTCATGTCATTATGTTACCCAACCCCAACGTAATCCCATCGTTTACATAATCGCAACAACGTATAAAGGATAAAATAGGGAACTTGGCATAACCATGACATAAAGGTGTTGAAGCCACAAGTTTAACATGGTGCATATGAAATGTACATATGTTCATATACTTGCATACTGCATTATTAGGCTTCAAAAGCATGCATAAAACCAATCTTAGCATATGAGTGATACATGGTGATAAATGACATGTAGAAGTTGCTAGAAGTTCGCATTTTGCCTCACATGCAAGTTATCATAAGGGATATGATAACTTTCATGTTGCCAAAATGCAACCTTTAATATAAAGCTTGGAGCTTTATGCTCAAAACCTCAAGTTTAACTTGCATAACATGATAACATGATCAACCCAAACTTGCATAACATAGCAACATGTGTCATACATAATGATTAAACCAACTTGCATAATGTTCATCAAAACTTGCATATAATGATCAACCAAACTTGCATATTTGCATATAATGATCAACCAAACTTGCATATAATGACCAACCAAACTTGCATATAATGATCAACCAAACTTGCATATAATGATCAACCCCAAACTTACATCATTCATTTAACTTTAGAGTTCAAAGAAAGAAAGTAGAAAAGGGCTTACTACGCTATGAAGACACAAATGAATATTTATTATAAAGATTGAGACGAAGCCCTTATGCAAGCACCAAAAACCCAAATATGCAAGCACCAAAAACCCAAATATGCAAGGTCCAAATGAAAACCCTTGAGCCAATTGAATAAAAACCCTTGCTTTGAAATAGAAATGTTGCAACTTGACTTGAGTGCAAGCTAAGAATACTCATACAAGTTTGAAAACACTTGTATGAACTCAAAATCTCTCATAGAAATTAACTTAGAAATTTTAGCATGAGAGTGGAGGCCATGAGACGAACAAATTTGGCATAGTTTAGTTGTAGGATTGAATAATGGTGATTTAGGCTAGGTTTAGGGGTCTTTTTATAGAGTTTTAGGATAGTATTAGCCACAGGATTAACCCTAGATTCAATCCAAGCCATCAAAGCATGTCTTGGGGAAGAAGTCAAGTGTAGGAACCATCTAGGGCCTTTAGATTAAAGTTGAACCATGAGAACCATTCAAATGCAAAATCTGCATTTGAGCGAATCGGCCAACGGGTTGACAGCCAAACACCCTGGATTAACCCCTAGTCGACCCAGCATGCTCGGGTCGACCTCAAAAATCGGCCGGTTCGGTTATTCCCCTTTCCCAATTCGCTATTTTGAACATTTTTGCGTATTTCTTTATTTAATTTTCAATTATATATATATATATATATCAATATATATATTTCTCTGCGCAACCCATTTCACTTAATTTAGTATACTTTAATTTGTGAATTTTTCGTGAAACTTCGCGAGGCCATATCTTGGTCATACGGACTCCGAAAACTCGGACTCTATTTCGTGTATTTTTCCGAGACGAACGCAATGGCATAGCCCATTTCCCATGATTCAGATTTTACAGTTTAATTCTGCCTCCATTTATGTTATAACATGTTATTCAAAAATACGGGTTGTTACAATTGGTATGATTTTGCATACCATAAGTAGATGGACATAATTTAGTCAATTATGGCCATAGCTAAACTTGGAATTGATTGATAATTTGAATAGGGAAATTAATTCAAATTAGGGGATAATTAATTTTGTGTAATTAATCATCTGAGACACGAGGTTAGGCTCTTTTATGGTGTAAGACTGCCCGGACCCGTCCAGCAAATTCAGCTGCCACAAATGCAAGTCTAATGTGGGAGGTCTTAGGCATAAATTAAATGTGTAGCAATTGTAAAGACACGAGGTTAGGCTCGTTTGTGGTGTAAGGCTGCCCGGACCCACCCGACAAATCCAGCTGCCACAAATGCCAGTCTAATGTGAGAGGTCTTTATAAGGTTACAGTCTTAATTAATTAAGAAACACTTAACCAGATAAACATGTAGTAGGGCATGAGGGGGTTAAGTGGGTGCCTTGGGTGGCATGTGGAATCTAGTGGGTGCCTTAGGTGGCATTTGAAATACGATTAGAAACACTTAACCAAAATTTGAAACATGTAATTGAACATGAATTAGAAGAGGGTTAAGTGGGATGTACTAGAGGGGAACAAGCTTAGGTGGATAACTTGTGTCAAGTAATGGGGGCCCGTTTCAACCAGTAACCCATGCGTATCTTTGTGGGCTTGACCCAAGTCGAGGACAGGACACGCATACTAGGCTTGACTGTAAGAGGCCAAACCGGGTTAGTGGTGGCAACTCAAGTCCAATGGGTTCATATGCGTGTGTGGACCCGGGCTGGTAGGTAAGACGTTGTTGCATCGTGTAGGTATAAGCCGTGCATTATTGGTGGTATCGGTTTGCAACTTTGGGGAGTGATACGCCCCACTGTGGGGCCATCACGGGTATCTACGAGTTAGGGAGCCGATCGAATGGGGAAGGTAGTGGGTACGCCTAGTTGAGATAGGAGAAGATGGCACCTATGAAGATAGCTAGGAGTATAACTACCATATTATGAATAAATATTGTAATTAGAATGGGGAGGGTAGTGGGTACACCTAGTGGAGATAGGGGAAGACGACACCTATGAAGGTTGCTAGTGCTACACTAAACTACCATTATCAATATAAAGTTCTGTAGGCGGGATCAACCGTTAGGGTGACTAGTGGTGGTGCAGTATAGTAATTATCCTATAGTGATTAGGGGTGCCTTTAACGAATAACTTGGTTCGTCTTATTTCCTTATTTGTTCTGTCATACCCAATTGTTCACAGTCATTTCCTTATTTTCCAGATTATGCCTTAGCCTAGTTATTTTGAAAATTATATTGTTAAAGTTTCGCACTCGCCAAACTTTATGTCTGACCCCCTTTTTCTTTCCACCTCTTGTCTTCCTCCCCCCCCCCTCAGATGTGCAAGGAGGGAATACTACAGCTTAGTGTCGATTTCTTTCAGTTGCTTGAAGAGAGTAGATGTATCGCTTGGGACTCTCTCATCTTTATGGCTTTGCTTATGCTCAATGGGGATTTATGCATTTATGTTAATTAAGTATTTGCTTCTTTATGTACTTCGAAGTTTTTGGAAAGACTACTGATCCTATTGTAATGGTTTTGGAAACTACCAATGTAAACTCGGTTTGAGTTTTGATGAAATAAAATAAATTTTATCTTCCGCTGTTTTGTTTAATTTATTTATTCTTGTAATTTATGTGTTCTATACAAACAATAACGCTTCATGGACATTGAATCATTCCCTTTGTGAGTGACATTAATGGACATGGGGTGTTACACGTGGTATCAGAGCTAAGGTTACAAGAATAGACAAAAAGTTTTGAAAAGTGTTTTCAAAAGTATTATTTTCCTATAAAGCATTTTCAAAAACTTGTTTTAAAGAAGCTATTTTCATGGAAAGTTTATTTAAAAGAGAATAATCCCCGCAAGCCATACATCTCTCTTTCGCTTCCCTTGTTTTAAAACTCTCTCTTTTCCTTTTCAGCATGTCTGCAGCATCTGAGATACTAGAGGGCGTTCATGTACCCGGTTGGTTTCGTCAATATCTCGAGGCTAGGGCCGCTACCGCGGTTCCAGCCAATGTTCCTCCTCCTCCTCCCCTAGCTCCAGTCATTCCTTCTCGTGGAGATACTTTCTCCAAGATATGTAAAGACTTTCGTTCGACGGGTGGAAAATCATTTAGTGGGACTGAAACGTTCATTGAAGCTAGAAATTGGTTGAAAGAAGTGGAGGATCTATTTGGCAACTTTGATTTGGACAATTGTAAGAAGGTCCAATTGGCTGCTTGGTAGATGTAGGACGAAGCTTCGTTTTGGTGGGAAGTCACTAATGGGGAGCGTCCAGTTAATACATGGCTAGATTTCAGGCATAGGTTTGTGGCAAAGTTTCTCTCACGGGCTGAGGAGAATCTATACATGGAAAGGTTTTTGGCGTTGAAGCTAGGGAATCTGTCAGTTAAAGAATACTTCAACAAGTTCAATCAGTTGGCGAGATTTTGCTTGGACTTGGTGAAGACACCCGAAAAGAAGGCCTTGAGATTTGTTAAGGATTTGAATGAGCCACTACATGGGTCGGCTATGACCCACATCCCTATGGGGGCTACCTTTGAGAGGCTAGTTGATATGGCGCTTGTGCATGAAGAGGAGAAATGCGCCAATGCTAATAAAGCACCCGAGAATAAAGGGGGTCAAAAATCGCAATAGCAACAACTGAACAAGAATGGTGGTAAAGACAACAATGGCAAGGGAAAGAAGAAGTGGTTTAATTGTGGGACACCATGCCATCTGAGTAAAGACTGTAGGAAAAAGAAGAAGACCGGCTGTTTCCACTGTGGAGAGGCAGGTCATCTAGTTAAGGACTGCCCAAGGAAACAGGGACAAGGGTCTACCTCGGGAGGGCAGCTTCAGTCTCTCGTGGCACCAGGGAAGGCAGGAGAGTAGGTCCAGGCACTCATGGCCCCAGCGCCGCAAGAACGAGGTAAAACAATTTCCGCTGAAAGTTTAGTTTTTTATGTTTGATCATCTTGTTCGTACTTTGTTTGACTCTGGCATATCACACTCGTTTTTATCTGCTTCGTCAGCTGAAACACTGCACCTAAATACTAGTCTAGCTTCGGATCCCATAGTAGACTCAAATCCTATTGGTGGTTCGACTCATCTTTCCATGATTTGTCGGGATTCGAGAGTGTCTATCTTGGGTGTTGGGTTTGAATGCAACGCCTTTGTTCTTGGTTTCATGGGCTACGGCTTGATTCTAGGTATGGATTGGCTAACTAGATACGGTGCCATCCTAGATTGTGAGAGAAGGGTAGTTAGATTTTTGACTCGTTGTGGAAAGACCATTGATATTTCTTGTGACCCTAGAGGTCCAGTAATGCTTAGTTACCTAGAATTTCTTGACGTGTCCAATGATGATCTGAAATCTATTCGTGTAGACCATGAATATAGTAACGTCTTCAAAGAGGTTTGAGGTTTACCCCCGAGGCATTAGATAGACTTTCGTATTTATCTTATAGACAATGCAAAACCAGTATCTCTGCCAGTATGCCAAATGGTTCCTCGTGAGAGGAGGGAGCTTAATAAACAAGTAGGGGAGCTTCTTGAGAAGGGGTTCATAAGACGTAGTATATCAGGGTAAGGTGCTCAATTATTTGGTTACTTTGCTAGTATCATCTCACGTAGATGGTTCGAATTCGGAGGAGATATTCCTTGGGTGCTTGTCTGATATTGGTTTATGCCTTTGGTGCTTGTGCTTGGGGAATGACGAGTTCGATTAGGATGGTTTGTGTGAGACAAATAGCTGTAGCGATTTTCATTGCATGATATCTTGGTTTTCTCGAGAAGTGATGTGCAGTCGTGACATGATAAGACTATTCGATGGTATGGGCTGCCGCGAGTTAGATTCAATAGGGTTATGAGATGACTCGAGTGGGATGTGAAGTAATGGATTATTTAGAACCCAATGTTGATGCCATTTTTTTAGAGGAAGAAGGTAGGATTCTTAGGGCACGTGGTCTCTAAGGAAGGGGTAGTTGTTTATCCTGCGAAGGTGGTGACTGTCCAAGAATTGAAGGTTCCAAGAAAAGCGATGGAAATAAGAAGTTTTCTAGGAGAAGATTGGATAGATGGCGTATAAAGTAGAGTTGCCCGAGAGACATAGTGGTTTACACGATGCATTCCATGTATCACAATTGAGGAAATGATTGCCCTAGATCGCGGAAGTGGTAGAGCATAGCTTGCTTAGAGAGGTGGAGATAGAGCGTGATGCGACGATTCGACGAACTCCTACATGCATTCTTGGGTCGGAGATTAAGAAGTTGAGGAATCGAAAGGTCAAGCTAGTCAAAGTGCAATGGGGAGACAATGAGAGCAACGCTACTTGGGAGACGGATGAGAGGATGCATTCATTGTACCCTTTTATTTTTGAGGTTATGTCTTTTAATTTCTCCCTTTTTGCTTAGCTTGTACTTGCTTAATCTTTAGTATGTCCTCTCGCTAGTATCTTTGACCTTTAGATAGGGAAGCCCTATGGTTGAAACATATGTTTGAGACATGTTATGTATGATGGATGTATGTGGATTCAAGTGGGTGCTAGTGGTTGCTCGTGGATGCACATACACACACTTTAGGCACTAGATCGGCTCAATCACTTCATATTGCATATTGCATATAAATGTGTGTACATATCTAAGTAATGGATGTATAATGGTTGTACTATCATATGGATGTTGCATTTTGGTGAATGGTTGCGCACACATGTAGAAATTATATGTATCGGTAGGATTCTTTCACATAAATAATGGACGCATGGCACTATCATAGTTTGCATTAAGGAGGTCAACTGAATCAGTAGACCGCCTGAATTTTCATTAGATAGAGAACATATACACACACTTCTTGCATATGTTCATACATCATTAGGAATTTTATAAGGACAATGGATGCCTGTATTTGATGGTTGAGTAGATGGTTGTTTGGATGTTAGGATATGCACTCTCCTTAACTTGGAGATTTCGGGGAAGAAATCCTTTAAGGAGGGGAGAATGTAACACCCCGTATTTCTGTTAATATTAATATTCACAAATTAAAGAACAACCAATCTAAAATATGAGAATTAAGGGAAACGGGTTGCGCCATTGTGTTCGTCTCGGAATTCTGGTTGAGATAGAGTCCAAGTTTGCGTGAATTGGACTTCGTTTGAAGAAGTTATGGCAATCGGAAGTTTCAGAAAATTCAAAATAGATTTCAAAAATTCAAATTTTAGAGTCAGAATGGGCTAGGCAGGAAATTTCCCGCCAAGGCCAGGTCGACCATAGGGTCGACCTAGGGGTCGACCTTTCCTAACCAGGTCGACCATAGGGTAGACCTGGGGGTCGACTTGCCCTCTCCCCCCTCCCGCCGGGCAGATTTGTTTGATGACCTGTTTATGACTATATGCTGACTCATTAGGGTTTCTGATCTGCTCTGAATGGCTGGGGTTAATTCTGGTTGATCGAATGGCTTAAATTAATCCTAAACTCTATAAAAAGACATGTAGACTCAAACCCTAAAATCAAATTAAAATTAGATTCTTGGCCTCCATGCCGTCACATAGCAAACTAAAATAGCCGCCACTAATTAGAGAGGAAGGAAGCTAATAAAATTCAATTCTATTCAACTCTAACAAAGAATCTACTACAAAGGAAAGCTAATTCAACTTCAGAACTCAGAATTCAGAACTCAAGACCTTCTTTGAGTTCTGATTTCGATTTCTTTAATAAATTAATTAACAATTTAATTGGATTAAGCTATGATATGGATTATATGGCTATGTTGTGAATTATTGATTTTATGTTATCATCTACGTTGTAAAATTATGATGTTATAATTTATGTTTTAAATTCTGTGATGTTATCATCTATGTTGTAAAGTTGTGATGCTATCATCTATGTTGTAATTCTATGATTGGGTTATGTATAATCAAGTCATAATGTTATTTCATATGCTAGTTTGGCTATGTGGTTGGGACTAATTCAAATGATAAGTCATATATGCAAGTTAGGATGTAAATTAAGGCATGGACCGTTTGCAAGTTAGTGAAAACTATATATAACCTTACATGTTTCATGACATCTATTTCATGTGTAAATTGGTTCTAAAAGTTAGGCTATGACATGTGTGAGTTATATGCCAGTATACAAAATTCTATATGCTAGTTTACGTGTTTAGATGTAAGTTTACAACATCGTTTATGTTGCATAAATCACATATGCAAGTATATACATGTATGTTGTTTTGGAGTATGAATCATGCCTATGCAAGTTTACACCTTATGATTAGATTTATGACATACATGGCTTATGCAAGTTTATAACTATTACCTAAACAAGTTCACACCTTTCGATTTAGATCTATGACATATGTAGTTTTATGAAAGTTGTAACTTTGGCCTATGCAAGTTTTAGATATAGAACCTCATTCACACATGCAAGTTCACCCCTATATTTTGATCTAGTTTTGTCTATATGTATGTTGTGATGTTTTCTCTTTATTCCATGAGTTAGACTATTCGAGTCTAACATATATTTTACATTAAACGAACGAACGTACAACGTGGGGTAATGGTATAATATTTAAATATTTAATATTGAGAATTGGCATAAATGCCTTAAATGGTATAAAATAAATATGTGAAGATAATTGGTATGATTTTGCATACCATAAATAGATGGACGTAGTTGAGTCAATTATGGCCATAGCTAAATTTGTAATTGATTGATAATTTGAATAGGGAAATTAATTCAAATTGGGGCTAATTAATTTTGTGTTGTTAATCGTCTAAGACATGAGGTTAGGCTCTTTTGTGGTGTAAGACTGCCCGGACCCGCCCGGCAAATTCAGCTGCCACAATTGCCAGTCTAATGTGGGAGGTCTTAGGCATAAATTAAATGCGTAACAATTGTAAAGACACGAGGTTAGGCTCATTTGTGGTGTAAGATTTCACGGACCCGCCTGGCAAATCCAGCTTCCACAAATGGCAGTCTAATGTGAGAGGTCTTTGAAAGGTTACGGTCTTAATGAATTAAGAAACACTTAACCAGATAAATATGTAGTGGGACACGAGGGGGTTAAGTGGGTGCCTTGGGTGGCATGTGGAATCTAGTGGGTGCCTTGGGTGGCATTTGAAATACGATTAGAAACACTTAACCAAAATTTGAAACATGTAGGTGAACATGAATAAGAAGAGGGTTAAGTGGGATGTACTAAAGGGGACCAAGCTTAGGTGTATAGCTTGTGCCAAGTAATGGGGCCCCGTTTCAACCAGTAACCCATACGTATCTTTGTGGGCTCGACCCAGGTCGAGGACGGGACATGCATACTGGGCTTGACTGTAAGTGGCCAAACCGGGTTAGCAGTGGCAACGCAAGTCCAACGGGTTCATATGCGTGTGTGGACCCGGGCTGGTAGGTAAGACGTTGTTGCATCGTGTAGGTATAAGCCGTGCATTATTGGTGGTATCGGGTTGCCACTTTGGGGAGTGATACACCCCACTGTGGGGACAGCACGGGTATCTATGAGTTAGGGAGCAAATCGAATGGGGAAGGTAGTGGGTACGCCTAGTGGAGATAGGAGCAGACGGAACCTATGAAGACAGCTAGAAGTATAACTACCATATTATGAATAAATATTGTAATTAGAATGTGGAGGGTAGTGGGTACACCTAGTGGAGATAGGGGTAGACGACACCTATGAAGGTAGCTAGGGTTAAACTAAACTACCATTATCATTATTAAGTCTGTAGGCGGGATCAGCCGTTAGGGTGACTAGTGGTGGTGCAGTATAGTAATTATCCTATAGTGATTAGGGGTGCCTTTAAGGAATAACTTGGTTCATCTTATTTCCTTGTTTGATCTGTCATGCCCAATTGTTCTCATTCATTTCCTTATTTTCCAGCTTATGCCTTAGCCTAGTTATTTTGATAATTATACTATTAAAGTTATCGCACTCGCCAGACTTTATGTCTGACCCCATTTTTCTTTCCACCTCTTGTCTTCTTTCCCCCCTCAGGTGTGCAAGGAGGGAATACTACAGCTTAGTTCCGATTTCTTTCAGTTGCTTGAAGTGTGTAGATGTATCGCTTGGGACTCTCTCATCTTTATGGCTTTGCTTATGCTCAGTGGGGATTTATGCATTTATGTTAATTAAGTATTTGCTTCTTTATGTACTTTGAAGTTTTTGGAAAGACTACTGATCCTGTTGTAATGTTTTTGGAAATTACCTATGTAAACTCTTTTTGAGTTATGATGAAATAAAATAAGTTTTATCTTCCACTGTGTTTTTTAATTTATTTATTCTTGTAATTTATTTGTTCTATACAAACAATAACGCTTCATGGACATTGATGCATTCCCCTTGTAAGTGACCTTAATGGACGTGGGGTGTTACAAGAATGGCATTTGATATAAAGGATGATTCATACGTGAAAAGATGACTTTAGGTGGAGGTGATGATCGCTGATCGTCTCTCTTTCTGGAATGGTAAATTAGCCCCTGTAGAGATTAAACGTAAAAAGAAAAAGGTAAATGGGATTTTACTTTTATAATAAAAAAAGAAGAGCGACTATTCCAATTCAGCCAAAATGATTGTACCAAGCGGACGTGTAAAGAATTTGGAGGGCTGGAGACCAATTGATAAGACGTGAAGATTGGGAGGCGTCATCATTACCTGTACTAGTTCATAGCTTCGAAACAGTTGATGGGAATCGACGCAATTTACAATTTCCATTGAATGAAAATTAAAGTAACCAGTGAGACAATTGGCATACAGAATCTGACTTGAGATATATAACATCAAGGTGTGTTTCTTACTAAACGAACCATACATTGGGGGGCAAAGTGTTGATGGGCCTTTAAGACTGCCCATCAAGTCATAGCAATGCGGTAGATCCGTATACAAAGTCTTCGATGTAAATGGGGAAAGCCCATTCTCCTAGGCCACTTTGTTCGTAGAGTGCGGCCCAGAAGGAGCTTGGGATGACCAAGACTGATCAGTTTCGATTCGTTCATTTAAAGTTCAAAAAGATAGCCTGAAGAATAGTTCATTGGCAGAACTTTCCAATTCAAATCGCCCAAAGCAGACGGATTGCAGGCCGCCTCATACCAGATATTTGGGAAGGAGCACCGAATTTTCAGCAGATACTGAATCATTCAGCCATATCTATTCTTTTGGATCCAGTAACACGTGTAGATAACGGCTATATGTTGTATCATATATAACTACCTGTGTTTCAATTCAGAAAAGAATGATTGTAATAAAAAAAAGAGAAATAATATATAAAGTGGACGAAGGCATCTTTTTCGCCGAACCACTACATAAACTCTGTGTGTGATCTTTTCAATTCCTGTGCATTGTTGATTGTTATTAATCTTCACTTATTATTTACAAAGTTCTTCTCTCTGGGTGTTGAACCAGTTTTTGGTATCAACAGTCACCAATCTAGAGAAAATTCATATTTGTCTTCTTTCTGATTCCGTGTCTTCGGATTACGGTTGGATGGCCAACAACCGTGGGTGATAATATATTCGATACACTCAAGCTAAATGAGTGGTCGGTAATTTGTGGCTGGGTTGTAATACGTTCTTGTTGAACCCATGTGTATACCCTCTAGAGTACACTGATCGATAGGTGATCCCATACCTTGTCTGTTGGAATCCAATCTCCAATAAGAGCCCTGCGGTTTATGATTTTATACTATATATATGTGGAGCGTGAGATGCAAGCGTTCTGCTACTTGGATATTTATTTGTTTAGACATTAGCATAATATCAGTGGATTTGATATCAAAGTATTTTGGATTATATTAAGATAAAACCGTCCATGTTTATGTGTGGGTTGGTCTTATTATTATCTTTTTGTTTCAAAAGGATTTTCAAAGTTAAGCAGTGTGGTTGGAATTTACTCACACCAGTCCCATGACTGACCCAGAGTTTATTTTGTTTGTGTTTTCCTAAACTCTTGTGTGCCCAAATTTGTACGGGCAGTCAAGTATTTCAGGCTTTTACATATAAACTTCGTGGAGCTCAAAGCAGAAGGCTTCACCATTAGATATTAAGAAATAATTTCCACTATGATGTATATGAGTTATACTTTGATATGTTATGTATATACAAATTCAGTTTTTGTATTTCAAAGTTATATTATATACATTATCTTTTATTCGTTCCGTTGTGAGATTCGTGTTTACTCTGATTCTGTTCAGTTGTGTTCTTCTTCTTCTATTCTATTAGTGCTATCTTTCCTATCACTTCCTCTTGTTTCTTTCTATTAATGATTTGAATTTTCGTGCATTTTGAGTTCAATGTGTAGGAAATTAGTCAGCTCAAATTGGTATGGATTTTCGGGCCGTTACACCGACTGTTACGAGTTTCGAGTTGTCCTTTGTTTGTGATGCGACTTTAACCAAATCGCATCATGTCTTCTGACGATGTTCCAAATACTTGAGTGTATTGTTAACCAGAAATTCCATGTGTGACGGCTTTGACTAAAAAGTGTGTTAACGTTTAAGATTTATCATTTATGGCTTAATGTTTATGGTTTATGCTTTATTTTATATAGTTTACTATTTATGGTTTACTGTTTACGGTTTATGATTTATTGTTTATGGTTTACGGCTTATGGTTTTTCTTTTGTCATTTAAGGTTTAAGGTTTAATGTTTATGGGTCACGGTTTATGGTTTATTTTCCATGATTTTTCATTTATGGCTTAATGTTTATGGTTTATTGCTTTATTTTATACAATTAATTGTTTATACTTTATTTTTTATGGTTTATTGTTTATACTTTATTGTTTATGGTTTACGGTTTATTGTTTGTGGTTTACGGTTTATTGTTTATGATTTATCATTTATGACTTAGTGTTTATGGTTTATGCTTTATTTTATATAGTTCACTGTTCATACTTTATTGTTTACAGTTTACGGTTTATGGTTTATTGTTTATGTTTTACGGTTTATAGTTTATTGTTTATGATTTATCATTTATGGTTAAATGGTTATGGTTTATGCTTTATATCATATAGTTTACTGTTTATACTTTTTTTTTTATGTTTTACGGTTTATTGTCTATGGTTTATGATTTATGTTTTATTGTTTATTGTTAGACCAAAAAAATGGCACTTAGGCCGAAGTGCAGTGTGAAGTCCTCAAAATCACAGATCACAGAGAATAATTGTAGGAATGTATTAAAGAACAGGGAGCACACGAGGTTTTTATAGTGGTTCGGCTCAAGCCGAGCCTACGTCCACTTTATATTTTCTTAAGTCCTTAGAAATTACAAATACATTGCCTTCGTACAATAAGTAGGAGTCATTTACATACAGCATCCTTGTATTTTAATGAAGAAGTGGGGAAGAGAGAGTAGTGTTATAAACGAAATCCTCGTGTTCGATTAATATGGAAGAAGCACAATGTCCTTGTGTTGTCTTCAATAAAGGCCGAGAGTTAGAATGGCCAAAGATCCTTTAGAAATCCCTGAATCCATGTGCTAATACATGTAGAGAGTCTCCCCGATGAATGACATGTGTCACGAATCCAATTCGTTGCTAAGACGTAGTGGGTAAGTGGAGGAAGTCTCATGTAGTTCGTGTAAAGCCATGTGTGGTCCGATCCATGAAAGTAGGAGTAAAACAGGCCTTAAGAATAGGTCAAACTCGAGTGTGTGCAGTAGAATATTTCGTCCCAGACGGGTCGGATTGGGGCCTCCATCCGATTTGAACCGGTGCCTTCAATCTGCAGGCGGAGTGCTCTACTTGGCAGTAAGGAGAAAGCAGATCAGGTCGGGTCCCTGCATCTCCATCCGAACTAAGCCAGTGACTTCATTCCAAAGCAATGTGCACTTTTGTGCGGCAAAAGGTGGATCGGGTCCAATACTTCGATCCGGTCTGGGCCATCCGATCCGACTCGGAGTCCAATCAATACTGAAATCCAAATGTTTTTTATTCTGCTGGCATTCGCAGAAACGAGCGTAAGTTTCAAACCGTAAGTTTGTTTAAGACAAACGAAAGCTCTATCCGAAGCTAATACAGAGGGCCACAAGTGTTACTGAGGGATGCTATGTAATTGATGTTTTCGGGTCCATATGAGGTCATCTGTTAGGAGTTTCGAGTTGTCCTTTATTTGTGATGCAACTTCAACAAAATCGCTTCCTGGCTTCTGACGATGTTCCAAATACTTGAGCGTATTGTTAACAAGAAATTCCATGTGTGACGGCTTTGACTAAAAAGTGTGTCAACGTTTATGGTTTATCATTTATGGCTTAATGTTTATGGTTTATGCTTTATTTTATATAGTTGACTGTTTATGGTTTATTCTTTATGGTTTATGGTTTATGGTTTACGGTTTATTGTTTATTGTTTACGGTTTATAGTTTATTGTTTATGGTTTACGGTTTATGGTTTAATGTTTATGGGTCATTGTTTATGGTTTATTGTCTATGATTTATCATTTATGGTTTATGGCTTTATTTTATATAGTTAATTGTTTATACTTTATTGTTTACGTTTTATGGTTTATTATTTTTGTTTTACAGTTTATTGTTTATTGTTTATAGGTTACAGTTTATTGTTTACGATTTATCATTTATGGCTTAGTGTTTATGGTTTATGCTTTATTTTATATAGTTTACTGTTTATACTTTATTGTTTATGGTTTACGGTTTATGATTTATTGTTTATGTTTTAGGGTTTATGGTTTATTATTTATGATTTGTCATTTATCTTTAAATGTTTGTGGTTTATGATTTATATTATATAGTTTACTGTTTATACTTTATTGTTTATGGTTTACGGTTTATGGTTTATTGTCTATGGTTTATGGTTTACGGTTTATGTTTCATTGTTTATGGTTAGACCAAAAAATGGCACTAACACCGAAATGCAGTGTGAAGTACACACAATCACAGATCACAGAGAATAAATGCAGGAAAGTAGTAAAGAACAGGGAATGCACGAGGTTTTTAAAGTGCTTCGGCTCAAACCAAGCCTATGTCCACTTTATCATTTCTTAACTCCTAAGAAATTACAAGTACAATGCCTTCCTATAGTCACTAGGAATCATTTACATACAACATCCATGTATTTTGATGAAGAAGTGGGGAAGAGAGAGTGGTTTTATACATGAAATCCTCATGTTAGATTAATATGGAAGAGGCACAATATCGTTGTGATCTCTTTAATGGAGACCGAGAGTTAGAATGGCCAAAGATCCTTTTGAAATCCCTGAATCCGCGTATTTACAGATGTAGAGAATCTCCCGGATGAATGACATGTGTCACGAATCCAATGCGTTGATAAGACCTAGTTGGTAGGTGTAGGATGTTTGCTGTAGTTCGTGTAAAGCTATGTATGGTCCGATCCTTGAAAGTAGGAGTAAAACAGGCCTTAAGAATAAGTCAAACCCGAGTGTGTGCAGTAGAATATTTCATCCTAGATGGGTCGGATTGCGTCCTTCATCCGCTCCGAACCAGTGCCTTCAATCTGAAGGCGACGTGCTCTTCTTGGCTATAAGGAGAAAGCGGACCGGGTCAGGTTCCTACATCTCCATCCGAACCGAGCCGGTGACTTCATTGCAAATCAGCATGAACTTCTTTGTGGTAGAAGGTGGATTGGGTCCTCCTTTCCGATCCGATCCGGGCCATCCGATCCAACCCGAAGTCCAATCAATGCCGAAATCCAAATGTTTCCGGGTATGCGGGTATTCACGGAAATGAGCATAACTTTCAAACCGTAAGTCTGTTTTAGCCAAACAAAAGCTCAACCCAAAGCTAATTCATTAGGCCACAAGTGTTACTGAGCGATGCTCCGTAATAGATGTTTTCGGGTCCAAAAGTGGTCATCTATTAAAAGTTTAGAGTCGTCCTTTGTTTGTGATGTGACTTCAACTAAATCACTTCCTGGCTTCTGACGATGTTCCAAATACTTGAGCATACTGTTAACCAAAAATTCCATGTTTGATAGTTTTGATTAAAAAGCATGTCAACGTTTATGGTTTATAATTTATGGCTTAATGTTTATGGTTTATGCTTTACTTTATATAGTTTTCTGTTCATGGTTTATTCTTTATGGTTTATGGTTTATGCTTTACTTTATATAGTTTTCTGTTTATGGTTTATTCTTTATGGTTTATGGTTTATTGTTTATGGTTTACAGTTTATAGTTTTTTGTTTATGGTTTACGGTTTATGGTTTAATGTTTATGGGTCATTATTTATGGTTTATTGTCTATGATTTATCATTTATGGGTTAATATTTATGGTTTATGGCTTTACTTTATGTAGTTATTTGGTTATACTTTATTATTTATGGTTTATGGTTTATTGTTTAGACTTTATTGTTTTTGGTTTACGGTTTACGGTTTATGGTTTATTGTTTATGGTTTATGGTTTATTGTTTACTATTTATCATTTATGGCTTAGTGTTTATGGTTTATGCTTTATTTTATATAATTTACTATTTATACTTTATTGTTTATGGTTTACGGTTTATGGTTTAATGTTTATGTTTTACGGTTTATGGTTTATTGTTTATGATTTGTCATTTATGTTTAAATGTTTATGGTTTATGCTTTATATTATATAGTTTATTGTTTATACTTTATTTTTTATGGTTTATGGTTTATGGTTTATTACCTATGGTTTACGGTTTATGGTTTGTAGTTTATTGTTTATTGTTAGACCAGGAAATGGCACTAACACCAAAATGCAGTGTGAAGTACTCACAATCACAGATCATAGAGGATAAATACAGGAATGCAGTAAAGAATAGGGAATGCACGAGGTTTTTATATTGGTTCGGCTCAAACCAAGCCTACGTTCACTTTATATTTTCTTAAGTCCTAAGAAATTACAAATACAATGACTTCCTGCATTTAGTAGGAATCACTTACATACAACATCTTTGTATTTTAATGAAGAAGTGGGGAAGAGAGAGTGGTTTTATACACGAAATCGCGTGTTAGATTAATATGGAAGGAGAACAATGTCCTTGTGTCCTCTTCAACGGAGGCCAAGAGTTAGAATGGCAATTGATCCTTTAGAAGTCCCTGAATCTGTGTATTTATAGATGTAGAGAGTCTTCCGGATGAATAACATGAGTCATGAATCCAATGCGTTGCTAAGATGTAGTGGGTATGTGGAGGAAGTCTCCTATAGTTCGTATGAAGCCATGTGTGGTCCGATACGTGAAAGTAGGAGTAAAACAGGCCTTAAGAATAGGTCAAACTCAAGTGTGTGCAGTAAAATATTTCATCCCAAATGGGTCGGATCGGGTCCTCCATCCGATCTGAACCGGTGCATTTAATCTGAATGTGACGTGCTCTTCTTGGCAGTAAGGAGAAAGCGGATCGGGTCGGGTTCCTGCATCTCCATCCGAACCGAGCCGGCGACTTCTTTCCAAAGCAGCGTGCACTTTTGTGCTATAGAAGGTGGATTGTGCCCCCCTTTCTGATCCGATCCGGGCAATCCATTCCGGCCCAGAGTCCAATCAATGCCGAAATCCATACGCTTCCGGTTCTTCTGGCGTTCATGGAAATGAGCATAACTTTCAAACCGTGAGTCTTATTCTGCCAAATGAAAGCTCTACCTGAAGCTAATTTAGAGGGCTACAAGAATTAATGAGCAACGCTCCATACTTCATGTTTTCGGGTCCAAAAGAGGTTATCTGTTAGGAGTTTCGAGCCGCCATTTGTTTGTGATGTGACTTCAACCAAATCGTTTCCTTTCTTCTGACTATGTTCCAAATACTTGAGTGTATTGTTAACCAGAAATTCCATGTGTGATGGCTTTGACTAAAAAGAGTGTCAACATTTATGGTTCATCATTTATGACTTAATGTTTATGGTTTATTTTATATAGTTTACTGTTTATGGTTTATTGCTCATGGTTTACTGTTTATGGTTTATTATTCATGCTTTATGGTTTATGGTTTATTGTTTATGGTTTACGGTTTAACGTTTATGGGCCATGGTTTATGGCTTTATTTTATATAATTTATCATTTATGGCTTAATGTTCACGGTTTAACGTTTATGGGTCACGGTTCATGGTTTATTGTCTATAGTTAATTGTTCATGGTTCATGGTTTATGGCTTTATTGTCTATGGTTTAAGGTTTATGGTTTATTGTTTGTTGTTAGACCAAAAATGGCACTAATGCCCAAATGCAGTGTGAAGTCCTCACTATCACAGATCACAAATAATAAATACAGGAAAGTAGTAAAGACAGTGGACGCATGAGGTTTTATAGTGGTTCGGCTCAAACCAAGCCTACATCTACTTTATATTTTCTTAAGTCCTAAGAAATTACAAACACAATGCCTTCCTACAATTAGTAGGAATCATTTACATACAACATCCTTGTATTTTAATGAAGAAATGGGGAAGAGAGAATGGTTTTTTTACACAAAATCCTCGTGTTAGGTTAATATGGAAGAAGCACAATGCCCTTTTATTTTCTTCAAAGGAGGCCGAGAGTTAGAATGGCCAAAGATCCGTTACAAGTCCCTAAATACGTGTATTTATAGATGTAGAGAGTCTCCCGGAAGAATGACATGTGTCACGAAACCAATCTGTTACCAAGATGTACGGAGGAAGTCTCTTGTAGTTCGTGTAAAGCCATGTCTGTTCCGATCCGTGAAAGTAGGAGTAAAACATGCCTTAAGATTCGGTCAAACTCGAGTGTGCGTAGTTGAATATTTCGTCCCAGACGGATCAAATCTGGTCCTCCAGCCGATCTGAACCGGTGCCTTCAATCCGAAGGCGAAATGGTCTTCTTGGCAGCAAGGAGAAAGCAGATCGGGTTGGGTTCCTGCATCTTCATCTGAATCGAGCCGGTGACTTCATTCCAAAGCAGCGTGCACTTCTGTGTGGAAGAAGGTGGATCGGGTCCCCCTTTCTAATCCGATCCGGGCCGTCCGATCCGACCCGAAGTCTAATCAATGCCGAAATCCAAACGTTTTATGTTCTGTGGGCGTTCATGGAAACGAGCGTAACTTTCAAACCGTAAGTCCGTTTTAGCCGAATGAAAGCTCTACCTGAAGCTAATTTAGAGGGCTACAAGAGTTACTGAGCAATGCTCCATTATTGATGTTTTGCGTCCAAAAGAGGTCATCCGTTAGGAGTTACGAACCGTCCTTGGTTTGTGATGCGACTTGAAACAAATCGCTTCCTGTTGTAACACTCCATGGCCATTAATGTCACTCACAAAGGGAATGCATTAATGTCATGAAGTGGTATAGTAGTATAGAACAGATAAATTACAAGAGTAAATAAATAAAACACAGCGGAAAATAAAACTTAGTTCATACCATCATAACTTCAAAACAAGGTTATATAATTAGTCTCAAAAAACCATTACAACAGGATCAATATTCTTTTCCAAAAACTTCAAAGTACATAAAGAAGCAAATACTTAAATAACATAAATGCATAAATCCCCACTGAGCATAAGAAAAGACATAAAGATGAGAGAGTCCAAAGCGACACATCTACTCTTTTCAAGCAACTGAAAGAAATCGGCACTAAGCTGTAGTATTCCCTCCTTGCAAACCTAAGGACGGGAAAGGAAAGAAAAGAGGTGAAAAAAAGGGGTCAGACCTAAAGTCTGGCGAGTCCAGTAATTTTAACAAATAATAGGTAAGGTAAATGATCAAGCCATAAATTGGCATCATGATATGGTTGTAACATAGATAAGGTAAATGAAAAGGAGGGACAAGATGATTCCATTTCTAAGTACTAAGACAATCCTACACCTTGGATAAGCAAACAACCCTCCAAGTACTAACCCCGAAGATCGAAGTAAACATCAGACTAGCACCCAAAGGACTATCCAACTCAACCAACATGTATTTCGTCACACCGCACTTTTGCTAAGTTACACCACATTACTTAATTAAACCGCACATCTACTAGTATCTATTTACTAAAGGTTGATCCCTTCCCACTAACTGTACCCACATGACAAACTTGGTAGTTACTTGTACCTAGTTGCTATCGTAGGTGCCGGCTAGCTCCTTCCACCGTAAAGGTACCATTACCCTACCCATTCAATCGGCTCCCTAAACACCCTAGGCACCCGTGCTGGCCCCACAATGGGGTGTATCACTCCCCTAAGTGGCAACCCCAATACCAACATAAAATGCACGGTTATACCTACACGATGCAACTACGTCTTACCTATCAGCCCGGACACATGCACGAACATGAACCGATTGGACTCGCGTTGCCACCGCTATTCACGTTTTGACCTCTTACATTCATGTCCAGTAAGTGTGCCCCAACCACGGCCTAGTACCGGACCCAATTAGATACTCAAACCGGTTACTGGTTGAAATGGGTCCCCATCCTACACAAGCCTCTCACCTATGCTTGGTCCCCACTAGGATTTTCTCCCATTTAACCATTTTAATTTAAATGTCTAGGTCTTACACATGCTACGGTTAAGTCCATACTTACATGTCATAATTTACATGTCTTATCTTATTCCGGTTAAGTCCATATTTACATGTCATAATTTGCATTTCACCCCACTTAACCCTCTAACCATACCCATGTCCTATTATGGTTAGTATTCCTTAATTCATTCCTTATGACGAACGGTGCATGACCTCCCACATTAGACCGAACACTTTGTGGCCGCTAAACTTGTCGGGCGGTTCCGGGCAGTCTTACGCCACAAACCGGGTCTAACCTAGTGTGATTAACCGTTACGCCTACAATTCATTCCATTGACCTCTCACATTAGACGTCCAATTGTGGCAGCTGGATTTGCTGGGCGGTTCTGGGTAGTCTTACGCCACAATTACACCTAACCTCATGTCAACGGATTATTAATAATCGTATTTCACCCGTACCCAATTTTCATGTCATGTATATCCAATTAAACTTGTAATCATGTTTATAATATTTCCTATTCCAAATTGTCACTAATTAAATATTAATTAGCCTCAATTACAAATTTACAATTATAGGCAATTTCATCAATTCCATGTAATTCATTCCCAGATATGCCAATTTCACATATTATCCAATTATCCAAAATATCCAATAATATCAAATTTTCCATATTTCACATATTCCCATCGTTCCCACGTATTCGCATTCACGTGTATTTTTCACATATTTCACATATTCCCATCGTTCCCACGTATAATGAACGCATCTTCTCTTCCGTCTCCTAAGTAGCGTCGCTCTCATCATCTCCCCATTGCACTTTGACTAGCTTGACCACTCGATTCCTCAACTTCTTAATCTCCGACCCTAGAATGCATGTACGAGCTCGTCGAATCGTCGCCTCACACTCTATTTCCACCTCTCTAAGCAAGCTCTTCCAAAACTCGCTAGTAAAGATAAGATCGCGATCTCTCACTATGCTAGAAGGAACACCGTGCAAACGAACTATCTCTCGAATGTATACGGAGTATAACCATGGAGCAGTCCTCTTACTCTTCACGAGAATGAAATGGGTGCTCTTAGTAAGTCTGTCTACCATGACCCAAATCCCCGTATTTCCCTTCCTCGATCTCAGTAACCCATCAACAAAGTCCATCGAGACACTCTCCCACTTCCATTGTGGGACCTCCAATGGGTGAAGCAACCCACCGGGCTTCTTTTGCTCTGCTTTTACTTGTTGGCACACCAAGCATCTAACGACAAACTCGGCCACATCCCTCTCCATACCGGCCCAAATGCAAACTCGTCTCATGTCCATGTACATCTTGTCCCCGCCGGGATGAATGGTCTTCTTCGAATGATGTGCATCATCAAGAATAGTCTTCCTCAAGTTCTCGTCTCGTGGTACACAAAGTCTACCGTCCCTACGTAACCAACCCTTATCAACTAGGGTATACCTACTGAAATGGCTCGATGACTCCCCCGTTATGAGCTTCTTTACTAACTAAACCAACTGTGGGTCATCTCGTTGTGCCTCACCAATCCGTCCTAAAAGCATTGCTCTGACCTCTAAGGATGCTAACAAACTGGGTACAATGTCAATGGAAGGTCTAAAGTCAAACGTAGAGGTGAACTCTAAGCTTCGCCGCTCAACAAACAACGGACTCAAGGACAACCTTTTCCTACTTAAGGCGTCAGTCACCATGTTACACTTGCCAGGGGTACATGATATCTCGAAATGTTAGGACGCTAAGAATTCCATCCACATTTGCTGCCTTAAGTTCAAGTCCTTTTAAGAGAACAAGTATTTTAGCGATTTGTGATCTGTAAACAATTCGAATTTCTCGCCAAGAAGATAATGGCGCCAAGACTTAAGCGCGAAAACAATAGCGGCCAACTCTAGGTCATGTGTAGGGTAATTTCTCTCATGCACTCTCAACTGCCGTCCTCCTTAGGTTATTACCCTCACCTCTTGCATTAATATTGTGCCTAGTCCTGTCCCACAAGCATTAGTATAAACAGTAAATGTCTTACTCCCATCTGGCAACACTGTGGTCAAAGCTCTCTTTAAACGTTGGAACGCATCATCACAATCTATGTCCCACGTGAAAACTAGGTTCTTATTCGTCAAGCGTGCCAATGGGGCTGATATCTTTGCGAAGTCCTTGATAAACTTCCTATAGCAGCCAACCAACCCTAAGAAACTCCTCACCTCGGTAGCATTTTTAGGGAACTTCCAATCTTGGATGACCACCACCTTCGCAGGATCCACGGCTATACCTTCTTTGGAAACCACGTGTCCTAAGAATAGCACTTCCTTCCTCCAAAAGTGACATTTAGAAAATTTAGCTTTAAGGTTATGCGCTCGAAGGTTCTCTAACACTTCCCTAAGATGTAGGGCATGCTCTTCCTCGTTTTTCGAAAAGATCAAGATTTCATCCACCAAGACCACCACCAAATTATTAAGGTACTACATAAACACCCTACTCATCAAGTCAACAAAGTATGCGGGGGTGTTTGTCAAACCGAAGGGCATCACAAGCCACTCATAGAAACCGTCCAGAGTCCTAAAGGCAGTCTTGTCTATGCTATCCTCAGCCACTCTCAACTGATGGAAACCAGTGTTTAAGTCCAACTACGAAAACACTGAGGCACCAACTAACTGATCGAAGAGATCGTCAATCCTCGGCAGTGGGTGCCTATTCCTGTTAGTAGGCTTATTAAGTTCTCTATGGTCCACACAAAGTCTAAGGGACCCATCCTCCTTCATGGCAAATACTACTGGAGCACCCCACTTTGATATAGTACATCTTATGAACCCCTTCTCAAGCAACTCGCCTACTTACTTATTGAGTTACCTCCTCTCATGAGGAGCCATGTGGAGTACTGGCAGAGATACGGGTTTTGCATTGTCTACAAGATAATTATGAAAGTCTATCTCACGTTTTGGGTGTAGACCCCTCACCTCACCGAAGACATCAACATATTCACGGACTATACAAACAAAATGTAAATCATCATTGGACGCGTCAAGTGATCCAAGATAATTAAGCATCACCGATCCTCTAGGGTCACAAGAAATATCAAGGGTCTTTCCACTACGAGTCAACAATTTTACTACCCTTCGTTCACAATCTAGGATGGCACCATGTCTGGCTAGCCAGTCCGTCCCTAGAATCAACCCATAGCCCATGAAATCAAGCACAAAAACATTACATTCAAAACCAACGTCTAAGATAGACAATCTCAAATCCCTACAAACCATGGATAAATGAGCCGACCCACCAATAGGATTTGAGACTACAATGGGATCCACAACGAGACTAGTATTTAAGTGCAGTGTTTCAACTAATGATGTAGAGATAAATGAACGTGATGCGCCAGAATCGAATAAAGTATGGACAGGATGATCAAACAAGAAAATCAAAATTTTGACAGAAAATTTTCAACCTCCTTCCTGTCCCGGAGCCATGAGAGCGTGAACCGGCCCTCCCGAAGTAATACTTTCCCTCTGCCCTTGCTTCTTAGGAAAATCCATGACAGCATGACCTGGATCACCACAAGGATAACAAGAAAACTTCTTGTTCTTCCTACAGTCTTTCTTCAAATGGCCGGGTATCCCACAGTTGTGGCACTTCCTCTTTTCTTTACCACCTTTCCTTTGTTGTTGGGCTTTCTTTGGATCCTCCTTCTTATCTTGTGGCCTAAAAGTACTTACACCCTTCTCTTCTTCATGCTTGAATCCCATATCAACAAGATTTTCATACGTAGCCCTCATTGGAATGTGGGACATAGCCAAACTGTGAAGCGGTTCATTTAGGCCCTTTGCAAACCTCAAGGCCTTCTTGAGAGGCGTATTCCCCAATTCTAGTCCAAATCTCTCCAACTTATTAAATTCGGTGACATACTCCTTCACGGTCAAGTTTTTCTGCTTCAATGTCAAGAACCTCTCCATGTACATACTCTCCTCAGCTTGACAAAGGAATTTCAACTCAAACCGTCCCCTAAAATCTGCCCACGTCTCTACAGCTTGCTCTCCATTAGTAACCTCCCACAAAAATGAAGCTTCGTCCTTCATCAACCAAGCAGCCAATTGGACCTTCTGACAATCGTCCAAATCAAAAATGCCAAACAGATCATCCACTTCTCTTAACCAATTTCTAGCTTCAACGAACGTTTTAGACCCACTAAAGGGTTTTCCACCCATCGAACGAAAGTCTTTACATATCTTGGAGAAAGCATCTCCACGTGGAGGAATGACTGGAGCTAGGGGAGGAGGAGGAGGAACGTCGCCCGGACCCGCGGCAGCAGCTCTAGCCTTGAGATATTGATGAGACCAACCGGGTACATGAACACCCTCTAGTATCTCAGATGCTCCACACATGCTGAAAAGAAAAAGAAAGAGTTTCAAAACAAGGGAAGCGAAAGAGAGATGCATGGCTTTCAGGGATTATGCTCTTTAAAGTAATCTTTCCTTGAAAATAGCTTCTTTAAAACAAGTTTTTGAAATTACTCTCTATGAAAATAATACTTTTGAAAACACTTTTCAAAACTTTTTATCTGTTCTTGAAACCATAGCTCTGATACCACGTGTAACACCCCATGGCCATTAATGTCAATCTCAAAGGGAATGCATTAATGTCATGAAGCGTTATAGTAGTATAAAACAGATAAACTACACGAATAAATAAATAAAACACAGCGGAAGATAAAACCTTTCTCATAGCATCATAACTTCAAAACAAGCTTACATAAGTAGTCTCCAAAAACCATTACAACAGGATCAATTGTCTTTTCCAAAAACTTCAAAGTACACAAAGATGCAAATACTTAAATAACATAAATGCATAAATCCCCACTGAGCATATGCAAAGTCATAAAGATGAGAGTGTCCAAAGTGATACATCTACTCTTTTCAAGCAACTGAAAGAAATCGGCACTAATCTGTAGTATTCCCTACTTGCAAACCTGACGGGGGGGGGGGGGGGGAAGGAAAGAAAAGAGGTGGAAAAAAAAGGGGTCAGACATAAAGTCTGGCGAGTCCAGTAATTTTAACAAATAATAGGTAAGGTAAATGATCAAGACATAAATAGGCATCATGATATGGCTGTAACATAGATAAGGTAGATGAAAAGGATGGACAAGATGATTCCATTCCTAAGTACTAGGACAATCCTACACCTTGGCTAAGCGAACAACCCTCCAAGTACTAACCCCGAAGACCGAAGTCAACATCAGACTAGCACCCAAAGGACTATCCAACTGAACCAACATGTATTTCGTTACACCGCACTTTTGCTAAGTTACACCACATTACTTAATTACACCGCACATCTACTAGTCTCTATTTACTAAAGGTTGATCCCTTCCCACTAACTGTACCCACATGACAAACTTGGTAGTCACTTGTACCTAGTTGCTATCGTAGGTGCCGGCTAGCTCCTACCACCGTAAAGGTACCCTTACCCTACCCATTCGATCGGCTCACTAAACCCTGTAGGCACCCGTGCTGGCCCCACAGTGGGGTGTATCACTCCCCAAAGTGGCAACCCCAATACCAACATAAAATGCACGGCTATACCTACACGATGCAACTACGTCTTACCTACCAGCCCGGACCCATGCACGCACATGAACCGGTTGGACTCGCGTTGCCACCGCTATTCACGTTTTGACCTCTTACATTCATGTCCAGTAAGTGTGCCCCAACCCCGGCCCAGTACCAGACCCAATTAGAAACTCAAACGGGTTACTGGTTAAAACGGGTCCCCATCTGACACAAGCCTCCCACCTGTGCTTAGTCCCCACTAGGGTTTTCTCCCACTTAACCATTTTAATTTAAATGTCCATGTCTTAAACATGCTACGGTGAAGTTCATACTTACATGTCATAATTTACATGTCTTCTCTTATTCCGGTTAAGTCCATATTTCCATATCATAGTTTACATGTCACCCCACTTAACCCTCTAACCATATCCATGTCTTATTATGGTTAGTATCCCTTAATTCATTCCTTATGACGAACGGTGCATGACCTCCTATATTAGACCGGACACTTTGTGGCCGCTGAATTTGTCGGGCGGTTCCGGGCAGTCTTACGCCACGGACCGTGTCTAAACTCGTGTCATTAACCGTTACGCTGACAATTCATTCCTTTGATCTCTCACATTAGACGTCCAATTTTGGCAACTTGATTTGCCAGGCGGATCCGGGCAGTCTTACGCCACAATTGCTCCTAACCTCGTGTTAAAGGTTTATTAATAATCGTATTTCATCCATACCCAATTTTCATGTCATGTATATCCAATTAAACATGTAATCATGTTTATAGTATTGCCTATTCCAAATTGTCACTAATTACATATTAACTAGCCTCAATTACAAATTTACAATTACAGGCAATTTCATCAATTCCATGTAATTCATACCCAAATAAGCCAATTTAACATACTATCCAATTGTCCAAAATACCCAATAATATCCAATTTCCCATATTTCACATATTCCCATCGTTCCCAGTATTCGCATTCGCGCGTATTTTTAACATAGGCTCGAAGGTAGCCTAGATCCAAAAATAAAAGGAATTGGGATAAGAAGAGAGAATCAAATCATAGAAAATTGGAATTAACACAACATCATGAAATAAAGGGGCATGTAAACTGGGATAGAGGCATAATGACAAATTCAACATGAATAAACTGATAAAAGGTATGAACTTAACATAGAAACATAGGCATATGATGACATGAATCAAAAAGTTTCAGACCTGGATGAGATTTAAATTACATACATATATATGAATCCCCTTTACAACTTCATCATGTTACTTTTCATCCCATTATATTGTGAAAATCACTGTACTCACCTTTCGTAGTTAAAGAATAGAATTATGCACTGAAATTGGTGTAGAAATTTTGTGGTGCTGCTGATTTATCTTCTTGAATTGTTGTAGAAGCTCTAATCTTTAATTTGAGTTGAAGTTGAACACTTGAGATTTGATTTAGAGGCGGCGGCTAGGGTTTAAGAGAGAATTTGATGGCATAATGGTGTCATAGATAATATTTATGAATTATGGTTAGGTCTTAGGGTGTTTATATAGGTGTAGGAAGTTATTTAGGCCTTAAGATTAACCCTAGAACTGATCTGGACCACTCAGATGCCATATCAGCCCTTAGGGCGAATCGGGCCACGGTTTGGCAGCCAAACACCATGGATTGATGTCTAGTCGACCCAGCGGGGCTTGGGTCGACTCCAAAAACGGTGCGGTTCAGCTATTCCCCCTCCCGATTTGCTGTTTTGAACTTTTTTTTAATATTTATTTATTTAATTTTTATATATCTATATATATTTCTCTCATATGCATATAAACTTCATCTCTTAATAACTTCTTCATAATTAACCATTTCCACACTAAACCACTTTTTGAACTACGTTCACACTAAGCCACTTTTTAGCCATTCCCCTAAAACAAAAATATAGCGCTGACGGGGATCGAACTTTGTACCTCTTGTATGCAAGTCACATGTTCTAACCAAATGAGCTACTAAGTCTTTTGCTTACAAAACTTAGAACAATGCTAAACATCATTCTTTTCTCATTCCTCTTTTTCAAATAAATTATTCTTTAATTTGTTATTTTAATATTCTCAGAAAATACGGGGTGTTACACCTGTCTTCTGACGTTGTTCCAAATAATTGAGTGTATTGTTAACCAGAAATTCCATGTGTGACGGCTTTGACTAAAAAGCGTTTCAACATTTATGGTTTATCATTTATGGCTTAATGTTTATGGTTTATGCTTTATTTTATACAGTTTACCATTTATGGTTTATTATTTATGGTTTACGTTTTATGGTTTATTGTTTATGCTTTACGGTTTTCGGTTTATTGTTTACGATTTACGGTTTTTGGTTTAATGTTAATGTGTCATGGTTTGTGGTTTATTGTCTATGATTTATCATTTATGGCTTAGCGTTTATGGTTTACGGCTTTATTTTATATAGTTAACTATTTATACTTAATTGTTTATGGTTTATGGTTTATTGTTTATATTTTATTGTTTATGGTTTACGGTTTATTGTTTACGATTTATTATTTATGGCTTAGTGTTTACGGCTTATGCTTTATTTTATATAGTTTACTGTTTATACTTTATTGTTTATGGTTTACGATTTATTGCTTATGTTTTACGGTTTATCGTTTATGATTTATCATTTATGGTTAAATGTTTATGGTTTATGCTTTAAATTATATAGTTTACTGTTTAAATTTATTGTTTATGGTTTACGGTTTATGATTTATTATCCAGGGTTTACGGTTTCTGGTTTATTGTTTATTATTAGACCAAAAAATGGCACTAACACCCAAATGCAGTGTGAAGTCCTCACAATCAAAGATCACAAAGAATAAATGCAGGAAAGAAGGAAAGAGCAGGGAACGCACGAGGTTTTTATAGCGGTTCGGCTTAAACCAAGCCTACGTCCACTTTATATTTTCTCAAGTCGCTGGAAATTACAAATACAATGCCTTCCTACAATTAGTAGGAATCATTTACATACAATAACCTTGTATTTTAATGAAGAAGTGGGGGAAGAGAGAGTGGTTTTATACACGAAATCCTCGTGTTGGATTAATATGGAAGAAGCACAATGTCCTTGTGTACTCTTCAATGGAGGCCAAGAGTTAGAATGGCCAAAGACGTATGGAGGAAGTCTCCTGTAGATCGGCTAAAGCCATGTGTGGTCCGATCCGTGAAAGTAGGAGTAAAACAGGCCTTAAGAATCAGTTAAACTTTTGTGTGTGTAGTAGAATATTTTGTGCCTGACGGGTCAGACCGGGTCCTCCAACCGATCTGAACCGGTGCCTTCAATCTGAAGGCGACGTGCTCTTGTTGTGAGTAAGGAGAAAGCGGATTGGGTCGGGTTCCTGCATCTCCATCTGAACCGAGCTGGAGACTTCATTCCAAAGTAGCGTGAACTTCTGTGCGGCAAAAGGTGGATCGGGTCCCCCTTTCTGATCGGATCCGGGCCATCCAATCCGAATCAAAGAGTAATCAATGCGGAAATCCAAACTTTTTTGGTTCTACAGGCATTCATGGAAACGAGCATAACTTTCAAACTGTAAGTCCGTTTTAGCCGTACGAAAGCTCTGCCTAAAGCTAATTTAGAGGGCTAAAAGAGTTACTGAGCAACGCTCCGTAATTGATGTTTTCGCATACAAAAGAGTTCATTTGTTAGGTGTTTCGAGCCATCCTTGGTTTGTGATGTGACTTCAACCAAATCGCTTCCTGTCTTCTGACGATGTTCCAAATAATAGAGTGTATTGTTAACCAGAAATTCCATGCGTGACACCTTTGAATAAAAAGCATGTACACGTTTATGTTTTATCGTTCATGGCTTATTGTTTATGGTTTAAGCTTTACTTTATATAGTTTATTGTTTATGGTTTATTGTTTATGGTTTACGTTTTATGGTTTATTGTTTATGGTTTACAGTTTATGGTTTACTGTTTATGATTTACGGCTTATCGTTTATTGTTTATGGGTCATGGTTTATGGTTTATTGTCTATGATTTATCATTTATGGCTTAATGATTATGGTTTATGGCTTTATTTTATACATTTAATTGTTTATACTTAATTGTTTATGGTTTATTGTCTATACTTTATTGTTTATGGTTTATGGTTTACGATTTATGGTTTATTGTTTATGGTTTACAGTTTATTGTTTACAATTTATCATCTATGGCTTAGTGTTTATGGTTTATGCTTTATTTTATATAGTTTACTTTTTAAACTTTATTGTTTACGGTTTACGGTTTATGGTTTATTGTTTATGTTTTACGATTTATGGTTTATTGTTTATGATTTATCATTTATGGTTAAATGTTTATGCTTTATGCTTTATATTATATAGTTTACTATTTATACTTTATTGTTTATGGTTTACGGTTTGTGGTTTATTGTCCATGGTTTACGGTTTACGGTTTACGGTTTATTGTTTATTGTTATGCCAAAAAATGGCACTAACACCCAAATGCAGTGTGAAGTCCTCACAACCACAGATCACAGAGAATAAATGCATGAAAGAAGTAAAGAGCAGGGAACGCACGAGGTTTTTATAGCGATTCGGCTCAAACCAAGCCTATGGCCACTTTATATTTTCTTAAGTCCTAAGAAATTACAAATACAATGCCTTTCTATAATCAGTAGGAATCATTTACATACAACATCCTTGTATTTTAATGAAGAAGTGGGAAAGAGAGAGTGGTTTTATACACGAAATCCTCGTGTTAGATTAATATGGAAGAAGCACAATGTCCTCGTATTCTCTTCAATGGAGGCCAAGAGTTAAAATGCCTAAAGATCCTTTAGAAGTCCCTGAATATGTGTATTTATAGATGCAGAGAGTCTTCCGGATGAATGACGTGTTTCACAAAACCAACTCGTTGCTAAGACGTACGGAGGAAGTCTCCTGTAGTTTGTGTAAAGCTATGTGTGGTCCGATCTGGGAAAGTAGGAGTAATACAGGCCTTAAAAATAGGTCAAACTCGAGTGTGTGCAGTAGAATATTTCGTCCCAGACGGGTTAGATCGAGTCCTCCATCCGATCCGAACCTATGCCTTCAATTCGACGGCGAAGTTCTCTTCTTGGCAGTAAGGAGAAAGCTGATCGGGTCGGGTTCCTGCATCTCCATCCGAACCCAGCGGTGACTTCATTCCAAAGCATCGTACACATGTATGCTGTAGAAGGTGGATCAGGTCCCCCTTTCTGATCCGATACGGGCCATCCGATCCGACCCGGAGTCCAACCAATGTCGAAATCCAAACGTTTCCTATTCTACGGGCATTCACGGAAACAAGCATAACTTTCAAACCGTAAGTTGGTTTTAGCCAGACGAAGGCTCTACCAAAAGCTAATTCAGAGAGCTAAAGAATTTCTAGGAAACGCTCTATAATTGATGTTTTCGTGTCAAAAAGAGGTCATGTGTTTGGAGTTTCGAGCCGTCCTTTGTTTGTGATGCGACTTCAACCAAATCGCTTCTTGTCTTCTGACGATGTTCCAAATACTTGAGTGTATTATTAACCAGAAATTCCATGTGTGACGGCTTTGACTAAAAAGCGTGTCAACGTTTATAGGTTATCATTTATGGCTTAATGTTTATGGTTTATTCTTTATTTTATATAGTTTACTGTTCATGGTTTATTGTTTATGGTTTATTGTTTAGGGTTTACAATTTATGGTTTATTGTTTATGTTTTTCGGTTTATGGTTTAATGTTTATGGGTCACGGTTTATGGTTTATTGTCTATGATTTATCGTTTATGGCTTAATGTTTATGGTATATGGCTTTATTTTATAAAGTTGATTGTTTATACTTTATTTTTTATGGTTTATGGTTTATTGTTTATACTTCAAACTTAATGGTTTACGATTTATGGTTTATTGTTTAAGGTTTATTATTTACGATTTATCATTTATGGCTTAGTGTTTATGGTTTATGCTTTATTTTATATAGTTTACTATATATACATTATTGTTTATGGTTTACGGTTTATTGTTTACGGTTAACGGTTTATGGTTTATTGTTTACGGTTTACGGTTTACGGTTTATGGTTTATTGTTTATGTTTTACGGTTTATGGTTTATTGTTTATGATTTATCATTTATGATTAAAGTTTATGGTTTATGATTTATATTATATAGTTTACTGTTTATACTTTACTGTTTATGGTTAACCGTTTAAGGTTTATTGTTTATGTTTTACGGTTTGCTGTTTATTGTTAGACAAAGAAATGGCACTAACACCCAAATGCAGTGCGAAGTCCCCACAATCATAGATCATAGAGAATAAATGTAGGAAAGTAGTAAAGAATAGGGAATGCACGAGTTTTTTTTGTTGTTTGGCTCGAACCAAGCCTACGTACACTTTAGATTTTCTTAAGTCCTAAGAAATCATGAATACAATGCCTTCCTACAATCAACAGGAATCAGTAGGAAGAGAGAGTGGTTTTAAAAAAAAAATCCTCGAGTTAGATTAATATGGATGAAGCACAATGTCCTTGTGTTCTCTTCAATGGAGGACGAGAGTTAGATTGGCCAAAGATCCATTAGAAGTCCCTGAATACATGTATTTATAGATGTAGAGAGTCTCCCAGATGAATGACATGTGTCAAGAAACCAATGTGTTGCTAAGACGTATGGAGGAAGTTTCCTGTAGTTCGTGTAAAGCCATGGGTGGTCCGATCCGTGAAAGTAGGAGTAAGAAAGGCCTTAAGAATAGGTCAAACTCAAGTTTGTGCAGTAGAATATTTCGTCCCAAACGAGTCAGATCGGGTCCTCCATCCGATCCGAACCGGTGCCTTAAATCCGTAGGTGACGTGCTCTCCTTGGCAGTCAGGAGAAAGCGGATCGGTTCGGGTTCCTGCATCTCCATCCGAACCGAGTCGGTGACTTCATTCCAAAGCATCGTGCACTTTTGTGCTGCAGAAAATGGATCGGGTCCCCCTTTCTAACCCGATCAGGGCCATCCGATCCGACCAGGAGTCCAATCAATGCCGAAATCCAAACATTTCCGATTGGGCGGGCATTCATGGAAACGAGCGTAACTATCAATCCATAAGTCTGTTTTAGCCAAATGAAAGCTCTACCTGATACTAATTCAGAGGGCTACAAGTGTAACAACCCGAAAATCTGGGCTAGTTTAAAAATTTTATTTTGGCAATTTTAGCGAATTTTGAGCACTTAAAGTAGATTATTTTAAATAAAAACGACCAGAAATTTATTTTGAATATAATTCGAACGTATATATTATATACGTCGTCGTTAGAATATAAATAATTATATATAATTATAAATAGATTTGAAAATGGCGCGGTAGTTCGATAATTCGATTTCAAACTTCAATTGAATGTACTAGGTGCAAAACAATCCGGATTTTAGTGAAACTAAAAATAATAGGATCTAATTGGTAATATCTTATCAACGAATCCGAAAAATTTAAATTTCATAGCGGGAATCTAAAGATATGTCCAGTTGAAAATTCTGAAAAGTCGCTATGGAAGTCAGGCCCTTAAAAATGGGAATTTTGGAAACGACCTTGGATTTCGACGAAACCACTTTTGTTGAATCCGCGATGTCAAATTATTGCTAGATTCCAAATTTCATAATTTTTCGAATCAATATGTGTGCGTGGTAAAGGAAAACGCGTTTGACCAGTTTCAGTAGATTTTAATCGACTGGAAAATGGCCATTTTTCCAACGGTCTCAGAATTCGACAAAACTAGTTTTGTTAGGACCGTATCGTCAATACGAAGCTAGAAAGTATTTTTCTGGAATTTTATAGAGTTAGTATGTGACCCCGGTAAATTGAAATACGTGTTCAAATTCAATATATAGAGTTATAGGTTGATTTTGACGAAAACTGATCGAAACGATCGAATCAGCTTACGATACATATCCCATTGTGTTCGGAATTGGGGTAAAACGCTAGGGATGACAGTCGGTGGGTTTGATTTTGAATTCAAAATAGAAAGTTGCTTTCGGAATTTAAAAATAAATTAAATAATCAAACTTCTCTTTCCTCTCCTATACCTTGCCCCCCCCCCCCCCCGATTCATCATTGAGAAGAAAAAAAAAGGGGCATCGCGCCCTAGCCCGACGCAGCGCCTCCAGGGAGGCCACCGCCGCCGCCAGAGGCTGGCGCACCCCTTCCCACCCTCCTCCTTCCTCCCCGACTCCCTCCTCTGTCGCTCGAATCCGACCCCCCTGACCAAATCGCCACCGCAACCCTCTCAGCCCACCGCCTGACCTCTCCCAACCGCGGCCCCACTCCGGCGTTCGCCCTTGGCCTCGCGCGCAGCAGCCTCCAACCCACCCAACTCCGATGCCTACACCCCTGTCGCGCCCTCCCCAAACCACATCCGACCCACTCAGCTCCACTCCGACGAAATGCAGCCTCCTCCGGCGATCCGACGATTGCAACCACCCCCCCCCCCCCCGGGTATGCTCTTGCCCGCCTTCGGTTTGAGTTTTTTTTTGTTTATCTATTTAGAGTAATTGATTTCTAAAAGAGATTTAAAATCAGAGTTTATTTATGAAGAAAATATATACTTTGTTAAGAATTTTTAACGTTAGAAAAGGAAGAATATTTAACATTAGAAAACGAAGAATTTTTAACATTAGAAAAGGAAGAATTTTTAACCTTAAAAAGGCGAAATCTTTATATTAAGGAAAAGGCGGATTTTTAATGAATGAAAGACGATATTTTTAAAGGTGAAAAGATCGTATTTTTATTTGAATGTAGAAAGATCGGATTTTGATATAGTGGTGATAATAAAAATAAAATCTTTATATTATACAAAGGATAAAAATATAATTTTTATTTAAGTGGTGAGTTAAAAATTCGATTTATATATCTTGAATAGCGAAGTAAAAATTCGATTTTTATATATTGAATAGCGAAGTAAAAATTCGATTTATATATATTGAATAGCGAAGTAAAAATTCGATTTTTATATATTGAATAGCGAAGTAAAAATTCGATTTTTATATATTGAATAGCGAAGTAAAAATTCGATTTTTATATATTGAATAGCGAAGTAAAAATTCGAATTTTACATATGTAGTGAATACGGGCAACGAAGGTGACGAAAGGTGAGAACGACGAAGACTTCAATAAAAGAAGAGTCACGATGATTGGATAGCTTTGGTGAGAACTTCTCACTCAAAATCTCTTTTTCTAGTTATATGCAAATACTAGAATGCAGACGGTGTTTAGTAGCACCCGACACCCATCATCCACAGACCATGGATGACTTGTTTGTTAAATTGTTTGGTTGTGTAGTTGGTTAGATTATTTGATTGGAATTTGATTGTTTGGTGAAATGGAAATTGATTTGATTGATGTGTGAATGGCGTGGGCCTTCACTAGACCGGGGATAAGGCTAGGCCTCGTCCCGTTTCTAGTATTGTGCCGTTATGCCGCCGAAATTTTCTAAAATAAGTTAGAAAAATAAAAATATCATTTTTATTTTGTAAATGAACTAAATAAAAATTCGTGTGTTAAAATAAAATATTTTAACGTTAAAAATATAATTTTTAACGTGAATGTGAATAAATAAATATTAATTTACAAACCGAACGGTTTGTTTATGTACACCTATTTGAAGGACATTGATTGGGACGATAAATTTTACACATCGCCCAACTGTACAAATAAAATCTGTGTTTGTTGATTTGAAACCCCACATGGGTGTTGGATGAAATTTGAAGTTCACTCATCCTGATTGATTAAATATGTCGATCGATTGATTGACAGGCTGTTATAAGCGTTAGATATCTATATTTGATTCTTATACAGTATAGTGCACTTTGGATGATGGTTGATTATTTATCATCGCTATTATATACATGTGTTGAATGGAATCCATATAATTAACTTTATATGGTAATTGATTGGGCCTCATTCCAATTTAGAAAATAAAGAATATTATAATATAAAGGTTCATGTATTGACCGTACTCATCCGTTGAGATTATTCATGTGTTGAACGAGATATTTTAACAATAAAATTTACATCTTTATCTTATATAGAATTAGAAACTAACTGGTAAATAGATGAGATGAGTGGTCTCCCGGATATTGATCTGATGTTGGTTTCGGCCTTCGTGGTTAATATTCAGGGAATCGTTCTCTTACTAATTTACGGTTGGAGTCTGATTTTAAATCAAACGATAGATACCATAATTTTTATAAAATATATTAAATAACAAAAATAGTCACATATGGACAGTAATCATCCGTTGAGATTAGTCGTGTGTTGACAAAAATATAGATTCAGGTATTGAATAGAATAAATATTCATTTGTTGAATAGAATAACGGAATTATTGAAATATATAAAGTCGTGTTGATTAGAGATTCGCCATTTTGACGCGTACGATATTTGTATCGATTATATTCGTTTTTATAAATGGAATAGAAAATGAATTTGAATTGAATCGATTAGAAAACGAATTTGAATTGAATCGAATAGAAAACCAATTTGAATTGGATCAAATAGAAAACCAATTTGAATTGAATCGAATAGAAAACCAATTCGAATTGAATAGAATATAAAACTAATTTGAAATAAATTGAATATAAAACGAATTCGAATTGAATTGAAAACGAATTCGAATTGAATTGAAAACGAATTGAAATGAATTCAAATTGAAATTTGAATTGAATAGAAATGAATTTTAAAACGAATTTATAAGGAAAAAATTATTTTTGATTTGAATTGAAATGGAAGTTGAAATTGTTTTTGAAACGAATTTAAAATCTATTTATATAATTCGTTTTAAATAGAAATCGACGAAATATATATTATATATATTATATATATATAATATAATGGCCTGAATAGAACGCGCTGCGCCGCGGCAGTTCGTGAATTTCGACCATTTATTTCAAACGGACATTACGGGAGATCCGACCGTCGGATTCTCCTAAAACCGGAACCGTTGGGTTCGTATCGAAAAGTGCTTTCTAACTAATATTAGAAATTCAAAATGTAACGGTAAGATTTGGAGTTATGTCCAAATCAAATTCGAAAAAGGTCGCTGTAAGTGCAGTTCGATGGGCGTTGATGGAAATCGACTGTACGGGCCTTGATAAAATTATTGAAAATATCAATAATTTGTGTAAAATCATAAGAAATGATTTGGGAAAAATTGGGATGAAAAACCCTATACTTGAAAATATAAAAATAGATTTTTATCGAAATGAACTAGTTTTGAACTGAAATTAAAACCCATTTATTTTTAAATAAATAAATTGGATTTGAAATGTGTTTAAATAGAATTGATTCATGGGTTTATCATGAACTATGTTTTAAATAACACTAGTTCTTTAACCGGTAATAAATAGAATGTGATTTGGGTTTGTCGTGAACTATGTTTTAAATGACATTAGTTCTTTAACCCAGTAAAAGGATTTTTAATGAATCTGCAATTAGATTGAAATGAGAATTGGTAATTTAAATTATCAAATTTAGAAATTGAACGAGAATGTAGTATCACCAGTTTTGCTCCAAAGCGATAGTTAAATCTTTAATTAGATTTGAACGTGAAATGGTAATTAATTTTACCGATAACACTATAGTATTAGATATGGAGTATTACCAGTTTTGCTTCATGGGATGAATAAGTTGGGATTGGGAAATAAAATAAATAATCACTTCGGTGTGGTTCGCTAATCTCGACTAGTTTAGAACACCATAATTTGGTTTGAAATGACATCCTAAGGAAGATTAAAGGATAAATTTTAAAGAATTTGTCTTGGATAAAATTAATGGGAACCTCTCCCTAAGAATGTTGAATTGGAATGAGGCGTATGTTGCGTTTGTGTAATCTTTTTAATATACACGGGTTGTTCAGAAAGTCCGGGTTTATACCCATTCTGAATTACCGATTCGACGATATGTCAAAGATGAAGACGGTGGTTGAAGACCGGAAGTCTTCACATCGTTTGGGTAATTACTAACGATCCTGATTGGGATGTACACCCAAGAGGATGGAAATAGTTGGTGGTCGTCCAGACGTACTTGGAGATCGATGGATATGCGAGGAAAGTGCCTACAATTTCGTTCAGACCCAGAACGAACTTGTAAATGGATTGTGTGTCTGACATTGGATTTTATTCTATGTTGATTGGTCTCTATTAAATATACATCTGTTTGGCGGCAGAGAATTTATTCTTTTGCTTAACGCCCTTCTCTGAGACGTACGAGCTCAGACGTTGTATATCGATGGACATCAGTCGCATGGCATGAATTGCCTGTGTGGCACGCTGAGTTGCATGGATCAAGGCTTCTGTTGAAAAGCAAAGTCTTGTGGTTGATGATCAAAGCACGACCTTTGTGGCGTAGCTTTGTGTATAGCATGGATTCGCGAGCCTCACACCTCGGTATGAGTCAAAAATGGGATAAGGACCGCTGGGAGAGCACGACGTTTCTTTCTAGCTTTGGTGGTGTCAGTGACTTACCCGCCCTGACATATATGTACTTTTCACCTTTGTGGTAGTTGGAATGAGGCGCCTCGATTATAGGTCTGTGAGGACCGGGAAACGTGTGTTAAGGAATAATTAATCCTGTAACGTAAGTGAGGACCGGCCCAGCCGAATCCAGGATTGCCCAGAGTGTGTAGTCCTGAGACATTAGCTAGAGTGTCTCGAACGCGGAGAGGAGCTTGCCCCTTGCCTCGACTCATGACGGAAATCCAATTTCCAATACGTGTATTGCGGTTTTAATTGTAGAACTAGTATGGCGACATGATATATGGTACCCATGCCGTCTATGATTTATATTTATGATTGAAATTGTTTTGACACTATACACTTATTATAGTATCAAATGATTTGTTTTAAACGTACCACGCATGTTTGGCTATTATAAGGGAAAACCCTATCCTCCGGCTTGCGTTGCATTGTGTGATGGGACCTGGGTCTTATAATAGCTTCATTTTTCGAAAAAGCATTGCGCTGTTTATTCTATGCACTGGTATTCTTGGGAGGAAACCCGTTCCGTGTTATACGGCGTGGTCCCTTGAATTACTCTCTTCTAAAGTATAGTTTTAAGTAACTGTTTTAGTTCTCACACCAGTCACATGACTGACCTGGAGTTTATTGTTTTAACCTAAACTCTGGGTGCCCCTATTTTCCGCACGGGCAGCTAGTAGTTTTGGTTTTTGCAGATTTATATTCACAGGATATTGGTTTGCAGCTGAAATGATATCCGGAAAGCTCTGTATCCGTATATCACCTTCAGTTGTGCTTTGTATTATTTTCCGCTGTGATGTAATTTATTGTAATCTCTGATATTTATCGAATGTAATTTATTCATTTATACTCTGTATATTCTTGTATCTGATGGAATTGTTGTAATAGCAATGAAATGTTCTTCCGTCTATGTTCTATTTGTCGTGTTCTCAAAACGATCAGGGGTTTTCGAACGGTCTAGATCGGTTTAACGACTGATTCAGATCGAGCGAAATTCCCGGACGTCACATTTGGTATCAGAGCTTTAGTTTACAGAGCTCGAGAACAAGACACATTAGAACCATACAAAATAATTCATCAGATATTGGATTAGTAATATCCAATTAGAATGACTCGTTAGAGATAGGATCAGTAGTATCCTAGATCGAGTGTGAAGATTATATTTTTCAAATGAAAACAATTTTTGTTTTGAAAATTTAAATCAATCCTACGTATTTGAATATTTATTTATTTTTGAATTTGGACAATCCGCTATATAAAGATTTTGCATATACGCGTCATGAATGTATATTCGAAGTTTTAATATACCGAATAGATATAGAACCGCACTCTAGTAGCCCGGAGATGTTCTGATGGTGGTTCGAAACATCATCAGCATTTATTTTCGAGTGTCGAAGGTGTGATATCTATATATTTCCATTAGACTGTTGTGAGAACCAAAACTTATATATAAATAGATTTATTGTTGTGAATTGGCATCAAAAACATGATTTTCTGTATATATATCAAAATTATGAATTTGAAACTCTAATCCACTAATTGATTGATGTTTGTGTTGTTTGTTTAGTTGTTTGATAATTTTTGAACCATTTAGCCTAACTGAATCAAATATTGAATTGTATTGAAAATTGGTCGCATTTGTTTGCATATACATGTACTTACATTGAACAGGTCATAGCAAGGAGGCTAGAGCAGAGAATAAAATTTGTTTGCCCGACAAATAGGTAGATGTTTACTATAATTTACTGTTTTGTTTGGGTGATGATGATTTTATGAGCCTATTGGCTAGCCGCTTGGCTTTTTCTTTTTGAGATCAGAAGGCCTATTTGGCAATTTCGGGATTTTCCCGTGGCTCCCGGTGCAGGGGAGGTTATGGCGAAAATTTTCGAAAATTTAGGGTGTTAGCCAAATTTTTGAAGAATTTGAAAATTTTCTGAAACTGAAGAGTTAGAGAATGGAAGCCAGATCGAACGTAGAGTTGATTAATCAAACCACTTTCGACTTTGTTCCCTTTCGGGGACGAAAAGTTTTATGTGGGGGAGATTGTAACAACCAGAAAATCCGGGCCAGTTTAAAAATTTTATTTTGGAAATTTTAGCGAATTTTTATTTTGAATATAATTCGAACGTATATATTATATACATCATCGTTAGAATATAAATAATTATATATAATTATAAATAGAATTGAAAATGGCGCGGTAGTTCGATAATTCGATTTCAAACTTCAATTGAATGTACCGGGTGCAAAACAATCCGGATTTTAGTGAAACCAAAAATAATAGGATCTAATTGATAATATCTTTCCAACGAATCCGAAAAATCGAAATTTCATAGAGGGAATCTAAAGATATGTCCAGTTGAAAATTCGTAAAAGTCGCTATGGAATCCAGGCCCTTAAAAATGGGAATTTTGCAAACGACCTCGGATTTGGACGAAACCACTTTTGTTGGATCCGCCATGTCAAATTATTGCTAGATTCCAAATTTCATAATTTTTCGAATCAATATGTGAGCGTGGCAAAGGAATACGCATTTGACCAGTTTTAGTTGATTTTAATCGACTGGAAAATGGCCATTTTTCCAACAGTCTCAGAATTCGACGAAACTAGTTTTATTAGGACCGTATTGTCAATACGAAGCTAGAAAATATTTTTATGGAATTTTATAGAGTTAGTTTGTGACCCCGGTAAATTGAAATGCGCGTTCAAATTCAATATATAGAGTTATTGGTTGATTTTGACGAAAACTGATCCAAACGATCGAATAAGCTTATGATACATATCCCATTGTGTTCAGAATGGGGGTAAAATGCTAGGGACAACAGTCGGCGGGTTTGATTTTGAATTCAAAATAGAAAGTTGCTTTTTGAATTTAAAAGTAAATTAAATAATCAAACTTCTCTTTCCTCTCCTATACCTTGCCCCCCCCCCCCCCCGATTTATCATTCAGAAAAAAAAAAAAAGAGGCATCGTGCCCTAGCCCGACGCAGCCCCTCCAGGGAGGCCGCCGCCGCCGCCATAGGCTGGCGCACCCCTTCACCCCTCCTCATTCTTCCCCGACTCCCTCCTCTGTCGCTCGAATCCGACCCTCTGACCAAATCGCCACCGCAACCCTCTCAGCCCACCGCCTGACCCCCCTCCATCCGCCGCCCCACTCCGGCGTTCGCCCTTGGCCTCGCGCGCAACAGCCTCCAACCCACCCAACTCCGATGCCTACACCCCTGTCGCGCCCTCCTCAAACCACATCCGACCCACTCAGCTCCACTCCGACGCAATGCAGCCTCCTCCGGTGATCAGACGACTGCAACCCCCCCCCCCTCCCTCCCCCCCGCCCCCCGGTAAGCTCTTGCCCTCCTTCAGCTTTAGTGTTTTTTGTTGTTTATCTATTTAGAGTAATTGATTTCAAAAAGAGATTTAAAATCAGAGTTTATTTATGAAGAAAATATATACTTTGTTAAGAATTTTTAACGTTAGAAAATGAAAAAAAATTAACATTAGAAAACGAAGAATTTTTAACAGTAGAAAAGGAAGAATTTTTAACCTTAAAAAGGCAAAATCTTTATATTAAGGAAAAGGCGGATATTTAATGAATGAAAGACGATATTTTTAAAGGTGAAAAGATCGTATTTTTATTTGAATGTAGAAAGATCGGATTTTGATATAGTGGTGAGAATAAAAATATAATCTTTATATTATACAAAGGATAAAAATATAATTTTTATTCGAGTGGTGAGTTAAAAATTCGATTTATATATATTGAATAGCGAAGTAAAAATTCGATTTTTATATACTGAATAGCAAAGTAAAAATTCGATTTTTATATATTGAATCGCGAAGTAAAAATTCGATTTTTATATATTGAATAGCGAAGTAAAAATTTGATTTATATATATTGAATAGCGAATTAAAATTTCGATTTTTATATATTGAATAGCGAAGTAAAAATTTGATTTTTATATATTGAATAGCGAAGTAAAAATTCGATTTTTATATATTGAAAACCGAAGTAAAAATTCGATTTTTATATATTGAAAAGCGAAGTAAAAATTCGATTTTTATATATTGAATAGCGAAGTAAAAATTCGATTTATATATATTGAATAGCGAAGTAAAAATTCGATTTTTATATATTGAATAGCGAAGTAAAAATTCGATTTTTACATATGTAGTGAATACGGGCAACGAAGGTGACGAAAGGTGAGAACGACGAAGACTTCTATAAAAGAAGAGTCAAGATGATTGGATAGCATTGGTGAGAACTTCTCACTCAAAATCTCTTGTTCTAGTTATATATAAATACTAGAATGCAGACGGTGTTTAGTAGCACCCGACACCCGTCATCCACAGACCATGGATGGCTTGTTTGTTAAATTGTTTGGTTGTGTAGTTGGTTAGATTATTTGATTGGAATTTGATTGTTTGGTGAAATGGAAATTGATTTGATTGATGCGTGAATTGTGTGGGACTTCACTATACCGGGGATAAGGCTAGGCCTCGTCCCGTTTCTAGTATCGTGCCGTTATGCCGCCGAAATTTTCTAAAATAAGTTAGAAAAATAAAAATATCATTTTTATTTTGTAAATGAACTGAATAAAAATTCATGTGTTAAAATAAAATATTTTATCGTTAAAAATATAATTTTTAACGTGAATGTGAATAAATATATAATCATTTACAAACCGGACGGTTTGTTTATGTACACCTATTTGAAGGACATTGATTGGGACGATAAATTTTACACATCGCCCAACTGCACAAATAAAATCTGTGTTTGTTGATTTGAAACCCCACACGGGTGTTGGGATGAAATTTGAAGTTCACTCATCCTGATTGGTAAAATATTTCGATCGATTGATTGACAGGCTGTTATAAGCGTTAGATATCTATATTTGATGCTTATACAGTGTAGTGCACTTTGGATGATGGTTGATTATTTATCATCGCTATTATATACATGTGTTGAATGGAATCCATATAATTAACTTTATATGGTAATTGATTGGGCCTCATTCCAATTTAGAAAATAAAGAATATTATAATATAATGGTTCATGTATTGAACGTACTCATCTGTTGAGATTAGTCATGTGTTGAACGAGATATTTTAACAATAAAATTTACATCTTTATCATATATAGAATTAGAAACTAACTGGAAAATAGATGAGATGAGTGGTCTCCTGGATATTGATCTGATGTTGGTTTCGGCCTTAGGTGTTAATATTCAGGGAATCGTTCTCTTACTAATTTACGGTTGGAGTCTGATTTTAAATCAAACGATAGATACCATAATTTTTATAAAATATATTAAATAACAAAAATTGTCACATATGGACAGTACTCATTCGTTGAGAATAGTCGTGTGTTGACAAAAATATAGATTCAGGTATTGAATAAAATAAATATTCATTTGTTGAATATAATTACAGAATTATTGAAATATATAAAGTCGTGTTGATTAGAGATGCGCCATTTTGACGCGAGCGATATTTATATCGATTATATTCGTTTTTATAAAGGGAGAAAATGAATTTGAATTGAATCGAATAGAAAACGAATTTGAATTGAATCGAATAGAAAACCAATTTGAATTGAATCGAATAGAAAATCAATTTGAATTGAATTGTATATAAAACCAATTTGAAATAAATTGAATATAAAACGAATTCGAATTGAATTGAAAACGAATTCGAATTGAGTTGAAAACGAATTGAAATGAATTCAAATTGAAATTTGAATTGAATAGAAATGAATTTTAAAACGAATTTACAAGGAAAAATTTAATTTTGATTTGAATTGAAATGGAAGTTGAAATTGTTTTTGAAACGAATTTAAAAACTATTTATATAATTCGTTTTAAATAGAAATCGATGAAATATATATTATATATATAATATAGTGGCCTGAATAGAACGCGCCGCGCCGCGGCAGTTCGTGAATTTCGACCATTTATTTCAAACGGACATTACGGGATATCCGACCGTCGGATTCTCCTAAAACCGGAACTGTTGGGTTCGTATCGAAAAGAGCTTTCTAACAAATATTAGAAATTCAAAATCTAACGGTTGGATTTGGAGTTATGTCCAAATCAAATTCGAAAAAGGTCGTTGTAAGTGCAGTTCGATGGCCATTGATGGAAATCGACTGTACGGGCCTTGATAAAATTATTAAAAATATCAATAATTTGTGTAGAATCATAAGAAATGATTTGGGAAAAATTGGGATGAAAAACCCCATATTTGAAAATATAAAAATAGATTTTTATCGAAATGAACTTGTTTTGAACTGAAATTAAAACCCATTTATTTTTAAATAAATAAATTGGATTTGAAATGAGTTTAAATAGAATTGATTCATGGGTTTATCGTGAACTATGTTTTAAATAACACTAGTTCTTTAACTGGTAATAAATAGAGTGTGATTTGGGGTTGTCGTGAACTATGTTTTAAATGACATTAGTTCTTTAACCCAGTAAAAGGAGTTTTAATGAATCTGCAATTAGACTGAAATGAGAATTTGTAATTTAAATTATCAAATTTAGAAATTGAGCGAGAATGGAGTATCACCAGTTTTGCTCCAAACGGATAGTTAAATCTTAAATTAGATTTGAACGTGAAATGGTAATTAATTTTACCGATAACACCATAGTATTAGATATGGAGTATTACCAGTTTTGCTTCATGGGATGAATAGGTTGGGATTGGGAAATAAAATAAATAATCACTTCGGTGTGGTTCGCTAATCTCGACTAGTTTAGAACACCATAATTTGGTTTGAAACGACATCCAAATGAAGATTAAAGGATAAATTTTAAAGAATTTATCTTGGATAAAATTAATGGGAACCTCTCCCTAAGAATGTGGAATTGGAATGAGGCGTATGTTGTGTTTGTGTAATATTTTTAATATACGCGGGTTGTTCGGAAAGTCCGGGTTTATACCCATTCTGAAAAACCGATTCGACGATATGTCGAAGATGAAGACGGTGGTTGAAGACCGGAAGTCTTCACATCGTTTGGGTAATTACTAACGATCCTGATTGGGCTGTACACCCAAGAGGATGGAAATAGTTGGTGGTCGTCCAGACGTACTTGGAGATCGATGGATATGCGAGGAAAGTTCCTCCGGTTTCGTTCAGACCCAGAACGAACTTGTAAATGGATTGTGTGTCTGACATTGGATTTTATTCTATGTTGATTGATCTCTATTAAATATACATCTGTTTGGCGGCGGAGAATTTATTCTTTTGCTTAATGCCCTTCTCTGAGACGTACGAGTTCAGAGGTTGTATATCGATGGACATCAGTCGCATGGCATGAATTGCCTTTGTGGCATGCTGAGTTGCATGGATCAAGGCTTCTGTTGAAAAGCAAAGTATTGTGGTTGATGATCAAAGCACAGCCTTTGTGGCGTAGCTTTGTGTATAGCGTGGATTCGCGAGCCTCACACCTTGGTATGAGTCAAAAACGGGATACGGACCGCTGTGAGAGCACGACGTTTCTTTCTAGCTTTGGCGTTGTCAGTGACTTACCAGCCCTGACATATATATATACTTTTCACCTTTGTGGTTGTTGGAATGAGGCGCCTCGATTATAGGTCTGTAAGGATCGGGAAACTTGTGTTCAGGCATAATTAATCCTCTAAAGTAAGTGAGGACCGTCCCAGCCGAATCCAGGATTGCCCAGAGTGTGTAGTACTGAGACATTTGCTAGAGTGTCTCGAACGCGGAGAGGAGCTTGTCCCTTGCCTCGACTCATGATGGAAATCCAATTTCCAATACGTTTATTGCGGATTTAATTGTAGAACTAGTATGGCGACATGATATATGGTACCCATGCCGTCTATGATTTATATTTATGATTGAAATTGTTTTGACACTATACACTTATTATAGTATCAAACGATTTGTTTTAAACGTACCAAGCATGTTTGGCTATTATAAGGGAAAACCATATCCTCCGGCTTGCGTTGCATTGTGTGATGGGACCTGGGTCTTATAATAGCTTCATTTTTCGAAAAAGCATTGCTCTGTTTATTCTATGCACTGGTATTCTTGGGTGGAAACCCATTCCGTGTTATACGGCGTGGTCCCTTGAATTACTCTCTTCTAAAGTAAAGTTTTAAATAACTGTTTTAGTTCTCACACCAGTCACATGACTGACCTGGAGTTTATTGTTTTAACCTAAACTCTGGGTGCCCCTATTTTCTGTACGGACAGCTAGTAGTTTTGGTTTTGCAGATTTATATTCATAGGATCTTGGTTTACAGCTGGAATGATATCCCGAAAGCTCTGTATCCGTATATCACCTTCAGTTGTTCTTTATATTATTTTCCGCTGCTACGTAATTTTGTTGTAATCTCTGTTATTTATCGAATGTAATTTATTCATTTATACTCTATATATTCTTGTATCTGATGGAATTGTTGTAATAGCAATGAAATGTTCTTCCGTCTGCGTTATATTTGTCGTGTTCTCAAAACGATCAGGGGTTTTGAACGGTCTAGATCGGTTTAACGAATGATTCGGATCGAGCGAAATTCCCGGCCGTCACAACAAGGGTAACTGAGCAATGCTCTATAATTGATGTTTTCGTGTCCAAAATAGGTCATGTGTTAGGAGTTTCGAGTCGTCCTTTGTTTGTGATGCGACGTCAACCAATTCGCTTCCTGACTTCTAATGATTTTCTAAATGCTTGTGTGTATTGTTAACCAGAAATTCAATGTTTGACGGCATTGACTAAAAAGCGTGTCAACGTTTATGGTCTAACATTTATGTCTTAATGTTTATGGTTTATGCTTTATTTTATATAGTTTACTGTTTGTGGTTCGTTGTTTATGGTTTACGGTTTATGGGTTATTGTTTACAGTTTACGGTTTATGGTTTATAGTTTATGGTTTACGGTTTATGGTTTAATGTTTATGGGTCATGGTTTATGGTTTTTGTGTATGATTTATCATTTATGGCTTAATGTTTATGGTTTATGGCTTTATTTTGTATATTTAATTGTTTATACTCTACTGTTTATGGTTTATGGTTTATTGTTTGTACTTTTTTTTTATGGTTTACATTTTATTGTTTATTTTTTATGGTTTACGGTTTATTGTTTACGATTTAACATTTAAGGCTTTGTGTTTATGGTTTATGCTTTATTTTATATAGTTTACTATTTATAGTTCATTGTGTATTGTTAGCCTACTTTGTGAACTAGGCAACACAAAGTCAAGAAACCAGACATTGAAGAGCATTTTTAATTAGAAGACTTCGGTTCGGATTGGAGAAGACACTACAATCTAGATTGGATAGCTGCAGTTGTTCGGGTCGGGTCAGAGCAACATATCGGTTCGGGTCGGGTAGAGTCTTCTGTTCGGATCGGTGAACTGCTGCTGAGGAAATTGGTAAGGTATATCTAATTGGATCGGAGGGCAACATGATCTCAATTGGATCGGAAAGCCACCTGTTTTCCACGAAAATGGATCGGAGCGGAGTAGATTAGAGAAGAAGAGAGCGTTGCATCCAAGCCAATCCGGGTCGGATCGGATATTCCGATCCGAACCCCTTATCTGTGCGTCTCCGACCAGAGCCCATGTTCCATATTATTCTCCTGCAAAAGCGCCTGGATATCCGGACCGGCTGTGACCAGTTCCTTCCCATAACGTCCGTTCCTTTGATGCGTTGTCAACATAATAGTTCATCCGAACCCGAAGATAGTGGGATGGACGACATGTGGCCCCGACCTGGATCAAGTTTCGAGCAAATTCACACCTATAAATACCCCGTCTGGAGACAAAGAGAAGGATCTTTTTTTTAGGCACTTTGAGAATTCAACTACCCCCATAATCCGAACTCCATTACTCCCGAAGAATCCAAATCTTCTTTCATTACTTGTTTTAATCTATTGAGTGAATATAAGTGAGTTGTGAGTGAAGTCAAGTGAAAATTACATTGTATTTGCAACTGAATCGCTGAATATAGTGAAAGATAAGTGGACGTAGGCATTTCTTCGCCGAACCACTATAAATCCTGTGTGTTCATTTTTATTTTTATCTCATCTTATTTGCTTTTAATCAATTTGGGTATGAGAACCACTTTTGGGTCTAACATTTTGGTGCTTTCACTGAGAATCCTCATCTAAATTCTTTATTTTCCGGGATCTCTTTCTACTTTTTGGACCGTTGAGTTCAAAGAAGTGAATCCTTAAGTTTCTCCGCTTTTTTATATTTGTTGAAGTGATTGTCAAAGACTCATGGCCAAAGGAAAAGGCAAAGAAGTTCAGTCTGTTCGAGGAAATGGAGCTGGCGAAGATCAGCAAAATGCGGTTGTAACAAGGTCTCGGGGGCAGAGTTCAGCAGTAGGAAGAACCATTGCAGGAAATCCGAGCCGACAGCAGGGGGAGAGTTCCGATCCGATCCGGGTAGGAGATTCTGAAGCAGTGCATTCCCCCAATCTGAACCGACCCGAGCTGCTTGCCACGTACCGATCCGACCATGTAACACCCCACCTCCACTAGGATCACTCCTTAGAATGTACTAGCTTTGGAGGGGCGTTGTTGTGAAGGTAAACATGCACAGAGATATCGCAAGGCAGAATATACAAAAATAAATATAAGTAAAGCAGCGGTAGCAGATAAAAACCCATCATCATCATCTCAGAAAACCTACATAGTCAAGTACATAATATCAAAATGTCATGATCCAAAATACAACGTAAGTCTAGATACGTGATAACAAAATACATGGTAAAACATCAGTAATAATCCCCAGAAATAAAAGATAAGCCACAGCTAGCTCAGGTCCATACATGAGCTATCCAACAAGCAAGCCAAAGATCCACTAAGCAGATGTAGTCCCTCCCTGAGAACCTGAGGGGGGGGGGGGAAACGGAAGACAAGAAGCGAAAGAAAACAGGTCAGTCAAAAGACTGGTAAGCCCTACTATGATCAATCTATAAACTAATAAAGTTAACAGCATGATGGAAACTGAGATGAACATACTGGCAATAAATAAAGGTGACATCACATAGATGAGATTAAACTTTGCACCGCAGTGTACTAGCAAACCCACGAAACAGATCTTGATCCCTTAGCCCAAACTTTGGCCCAATAACATGAAGTGACCCAATATAAGGTCCAGCCCACGGTCTAGTCGATCGGCTCCCTATAAACCTAACACGTCCAGTGTTGGTGTCCATACGGCCCACATGGATGTAGTCAGACTGCGCTGGGTCCACCTTTGGGTGTATCAAGCCCTCGGGTGTCAACCCCAGACACCTAAGCAATAATGCACAGTCTAAACCTACTGGTACCCGTGCCTCGAGTTTGTCCAATGTCGGACTACGTGCACGTCCGTAGCCCGCCGGACCCGCACCGCTGTACCACTCAGCCGTCGCTTTGGTCGCTTACATCCGTTCAGTAATCGTGCCCCGCCCTAGCCTAGCCTCTAGGGTTGTGAATGATACCAAACTGGGATTACTGCTGGAACAGACCACGTTGCTAGGGTTTCTAAGAGGGTTAAGTGTGGTTTTAACCCCTCACTGATCCTGGATTAAATTAGTTAAGTGTAACCACTTAACCCCATCTAATCCTCGCATCCCCATTATTGGTTAAGTGTTAGTGGGCCATGACTTAACCCTAATCATGAGGCATTGATTAATTAACGCACCCAACCTCTCACATTAGACATCCGTGGTTACCTGGGAAGATTTACACCACGTCTAGGTCTAACCTCGGGTCTTATGGTGCAACATGACCAACTACCCACATTAGACCCCACGTTGTGGTTACTTGGGAAGATTTACACCACAACTAGGTCTAACCTCGAGTTGGCCATATCATGTTATCTAACGTCATGTCCACTTTAAAACATATTTACAAGTTAACATATACTTGGGTAGACCTAACTTAATAGGTAAATTCCCAAGGGGTAGACCTAACTTAATAGGTAAATTCCCAATCTTTTAATTTCGTGTATTTTTAAGTTTACCCAAACCCTCCCAACGTCATTACCTCGCTTACATATTCGTCATAACGCATAAGGGTATAAAAAGGTAACTTGGCCTAACATACATGATGAGCTTCACATATCATAATAATGATGCATAACATGTTAGACTTGCAAATCATGTCATAGTGAACTCGCATAAACATGCATAACCCATAAAACTTGCATATCATGGTAAGGTGAACTTGCATAATCATGCATAATCCATAAAACTTGCATATCATGGTAAGGTGAACTTGCATAATCATGCATAACCCATAAAACATGCATAACATGGTAAGGTGAACTTGCATAAACATGCATAATCCATAAAACATGTACAACATGGTAAGGTGAACTTGCATAAACATGCACAAATCTCAATTTTCACCACATGATAACTTTAGAGTTTGTAAAGTGAAGGTAAGAGGGCATACAAATATAAACAAGTCACAAATCCACCAAATAAGATGAAGAAGCCCTTTTTAAAACCCAAAACAAAGCTTCAAATAAGAAAACCCTTTTGCAAAATCCCAAAAACACAAACTTAGCAAATCAAACTTGCAACTTAATGAAGTATGCAAGTTATTAAGCATTCATACAACATAGAAAAGGTTGTATGATCATCATATCTTCATAGGATTAAACTTTGAGGAAGGTGGAGGCTAGGGTTTTTAGGTGGAGGCCATTTGAGGATTCAAATTGACATAGTTTAGTTGCTAGATTGATTAATGAGGCTTTAGGGTAGGATTAGGGGTATATTTATAGAAGATTAGAGTGTTTTAAGCCCTAGGATTAACCCTAGGATAGTTTTGGCCCGTCAGATCTCGGAATTCTCTAGAACCAAGCCACCCAATCAAGCCCAAATCAGAAATGGTGCACCAGGCTAGACTGCCTGGGCACCCCCTGTCGACAGGGCTGTCGACAGGGCAGTCGACATGCCTGACCCTGTCGACAGGCCTGTCGACTTGCGGGTCCTGGCGGGATTTTTCCCGCCTTGGCCCAGCTGGCCCAAATCTTTGTTTTTAATTTCAAATTTAAATCTGTTTTTACTTAGAAATTTTCTGCCAACTTCAATGGGCCTTAACTGGGTCATACGGACTCTGATTTTCGAAAACTCGGACTCTATTTCGCGTATTTTTCCGAGACGAACGCAATGGCATAGCCCGTTTCCCTTGATTCCCATTTTATAATTTAATTCTGCCTCAATTTATGTTATAACAGATTATTGAAAATACGGGTTGTTACATTCTCCCCTCCTTAAAGGATTTCGTCCCCGAAATCTTCAAGTTAGGAAGAACGTATCCTACCATCCAATCATCCATCTACTCAAAGCATCATCCACGAGCAATCATTGTCCCTACAAGATTCTATATGTTGGATGAACATATGCAAAAGTGTGTGTATATGTACTTACCTAATGCAAAAATCAGGCGGTTACTGATACAGTAAACCTCCTTAATGCATATGTATGTAAATCAGGCGGTTACTGATACAGTAAACCTCCTTAATGCATATGTATGTCAGTGAGATGAATCCATATGTATGCGAATTCCTAACATAATGTATAATATCTACATGCGTGCTCAATCATACATCCATATGCAACATCCATGTGATAGCATACGAATTTCATCCAAGAATAAGCATAAACACTCATGCACATGCAATATGAGGAGTGTGTGAGCCGATCTAGTGCCTAATCGTGTATAATGCATCCACGAGCAACCACTTGCAAACACTTGCAACCACTTGCAACCACTCGCAACCATCAAGCATAACATGTTTCAAACACATGTTTCATCCAAAGGGTTTCTATCTAAGGTTCCCCTGATAAGATAGATACGATGAACTAGATAAGCATGGATAGCAAAGAGAAAGATATACTAACAAAGGAAAGAGATTGATAGTGTACCCTCAAAAAGGAATGGATAAAGCCCACGCATCTTCTCCTCGGTTTCCCAAGTTGCGTCTTCTTCGGCTTCACCCCATTGAACTTTCACCAACCTGACCTCACGATTCCTTAGCTTCTTGGTCTCGGTCCCCAAGATACGAATCGGAGCTCTCCTTAAAGTTGCTTCTTTCTCTACTTCCACGTCTTCAAGGATGCTAGGTTCAACCACCTCAGCGGACTCATGCAGGCACTTTCGGAGATGCGAGACATGAAAGACATTATGCACTCCGGACAACTTTTCGGGCAATTGCACTCTATAAGCCATCTTCCCTATTTTCTCTATGATGGGGAAGGGTCCAACGAATCTCGGTGCTAACTTCCCAACAGCTCCAAACCGGACCACATTCCGTAAAGGAGAAACCTTTACGAAAACCTTGTCCCCAACCTCAAACTCCAATTCGGACCTTCGCCTGTCAGCATAGGATTTCTGCCGGTCTTGGGCCGTTTTCATCCGTCTTCTAATCAACTCGACCTTCTCGGATGTATCCCTAATCATGTCAGGTCCAAGTATAAGCTTGTCTGTAGTCTCCCACCAACATGTAGGTGACTTGCATGGTCTCCCATATAAAGCCTCAAACGGTGCCATACCAATGCTCGCCTGATAACTGTTATTATAAGCAAATTCTACAAGAGGAAGGTGGTCTTCCCAAGCACCACCAAAATCCAGAATGCAAAGCCTCAACAAGTCCTCAAGTACCCTATTCACCCTTTCTGTTTGGCCGTTTGTTTGTGGGTGATAGGCCGTACTCAGGTTCAACCTTGTGCCCATAGCCTCCTGCAAACTGTTCCAGAACTGACTAGTAAAGATGGGGTCTCGGTCACTGACTATGCTGGAAGGGACTCCATGTAGTCGTACTATCTCACGAAGATATACTGATGCTAGTCCAGATGCGGTCCTTTTGCTCTTCACCGGAATGAAATGAGAACTCTTTGTGAGCCTATCCACAATGACCCATATACTCGTATTCCCCTTCCTGGACATTGGAAGCCCATCAATAAAGTCCATAGAAATACTCTCCCACTTCCATAGCGGGACCTCTAGAGGGTGCAATAGCCCACCGGGCTTCTTCGACTCAGCTTTTACTCTCTGACAAATAACACATCTCGAGACAAACTCGGCCACATCCCTCTTCATTCCAGGCCAGAAGAAAATGCGCTTCATATCTTTATACATCTTATCTCCACCCGGCTGTATAGTCATCTTGGAGCGATGTGCTTCCTCAAGAACTTTCCTCACCAAGCCTTCTACCATCGGAACACAAAGCCTTCCGTCTCTCCTCAGCCAACCCTTATCGTCTATAGAATACCGAGCAAGGTGACTAGATGTCTCCCCTGGAACCAGCTTGTCCATGATCTCAGTTATCTGAGGGTCTTCCTTCTGTGAAGCCCCTACTTGATCCAGAAGGGTAGGCCTGAGCTCAAGAGATGCTAAAGAACCGGCCATCGAATCATCTGCCCAAGAGAAATCAAAGGTTGCCAAGAACTCTAAATTCTTCATCTCAACGAATAGAGGACTCAATGTCAACCTTTTTCTACTCAACGCATCTGCTACAACATTCCCCTTGCCAGGGGTATAGGATATCTCAAAATCATAAGACGCCAAAAACTCCATCCATCTCTGCTGCCTTAAGTTCAGATCCTTCTGCGAAAAGAGATACTTCAATGACTTATGATCAGTATACAGCTCAAATCTCTCTCCCAGAAGATAATGGCGCCAAGCCTTGAGTGCATATACAATCGCTGCCAGCTCCATATCATGAGTGGGGTAATTCCTCTCATGCACCTTCAGTTGCCTCCCTCCAAAACATATAACTCTGCCCTCTTGCATCAGAACGGCGCCCAATCCCGTGCCATAAGCATCAGTGTACACGGTAAATATCTTACCACCATCGGGTAAAGCTAGTACAGGTGCGGAGGTAAGGGCTCTCTTGAGTCTCTGAAAAGCATGCTCATAATCCTTATTCCAAGCAAAAACTAAGTTCTTCTTCGTCAACTTAGTAAGAGGAGCGGATATCTTCGCGAAGTCCTTGATGAACTTCCGGTAAAAACCCGCAAGACCCAGAAAGCTTCTCACCTCGGTTGCATTCCTTGGAGTCTTCCAATCCTGAACTGCAACCACCTTAGCGGGATCCACCGCTAAGCCTTGCTTGGATACGATATGCCCAAGGAATCTGACTTCCCTTCTCCAAAAATGGCACTTGGAGAACTTGGCCTTTAATTGGTGCGCTCTGAGCATATCCATCACCTCTACTAGGTGCCTCGCATGCTCTTCTTCATCCTTGGAGAAGACCAGAATATCATCCACAAAGACCACGACAAACTTATTCAAGAACTCCCGAAACACCCTACTCATCAAATCTACGAAATACGCGGGTGCATTCGTCAAACCGAACGGCATAACAAGCCATTCAAAGAATCCGTCTGGAGTTCTGAATGCAGTTTTGTCTATACTATCTTCAGCCACTCTGAGCTGATGAAAACCCGTAGCAAGATCAAGATGAGAGAAAACAGAAGCACCAACAAGCTGATCAAAGAGATCATCAATCCTTGGTAACGGGTGTCTGTTCTTCTTAGTCAGCTTATTCAATTCTCTATAATCCACACAGAGCCGAAGAGAACCATCTGCCTTAGTTGCAAACACCACAGGCGCTCCCCATTCGGATATACTCCTTCTGATGAAATTCTTCTCAAGCAATTCTTTCACTTGCTTGCTCAGCTCTCGTCTCTCTCGCGGAGCCATATGCCGAACGGGCAAAGAAACAGGCTTAGCATTATCCACCAGATAGATGCGAAAATCAATCTCTCGTTTAGGGGGCAACCCCTTAACCTCCTCAAAAACATCTGGATAATCTCGGACCACCCTTACAGACTGAAGGGCCTCCTCTGATGAGTCGAGAGATTCTAGATAGCACAACATGACGGGATTCTTCGGATTGCATGAAATTTCTAAGGTGTTGCCCAGGCGAGTAACAAGCCATACAACCCTATGCTCACAATCTAGAATGGCTCCATATCTGGACAGCCAATCCATGCCCAAGATCAATCCGTATCCCCTGAAACCAAGAACATATGCACTACACAAGAACTCTACGCTGAGTATAGAGATCCTCAGATCCTCACATATCATAGATAGATGGGCAGAACCCCCAATGGGATTCGAAACACAAACAAGATCATCCACTAAGCTAGTACTAAGGTGCAAGTTATCAACAAGATCAGATGAAATAAAGCTATGTGAAGCACCAGAATCAAACAAGGTACGCACTGGAAGATCAGAGATATAAACAAGGTTCTCAACAGAAACACTACCTCGTTCGGGAACTGAAGCGGCATTGAGAGCATGAACTTGCCCTCCTGAAGGTCCAGCCTGTCCTTTCTTCTTTGGGCATTCTTTGCTGAAGTGCCCCGTCTCTCCACAAGAAAAGCATCCACCACTAAGCTTCCTTTTCTTCTTCCTGCAATCCTTAGCAAAGTGCCCAGCTATGCCACAGTAATGGCACTTTCCCTTGCCTTTGTTGTTGTTGTTCCCCTTCTTGTTCTTGCCCTGATTCCCCTGGCTGCTTTGACCATCTTGATTGCCTTTGCCTTGAGAATCAGTCTTCTTTGCTTGAGTATCACTCGACTTGACCTCTTTCTTTCCATCTCCCTGAAGCAGAGCCATATTAACCAAACTCTCAAAAGTAGCTCCATGCGGAATATGCGACATTGCCAAGCCCTGTAGTGGCTCATTCAACCCTCTAGCAAATCGAAGAGCTTTTTTCTCAGGAGTGTTCACCATATCCAAACCAAAACGGGCCAGCTGATTAAACTTGTTCACATACTCCTTGACAGACATATCACCTTGCTTTAATGCAATGAACTTCTCCATTTGTAAATTCGCCTCAGCCGAAGATAGAAACGTGGTCACAAATCTAGCCCTCAAATCGGCCCAAGTCTCAACGGGCCTCGTCCCATTGGTGACCTCCCACCAATAGGCCGCCTCATCCTTCAAAAGCCATACTGTCAATAAAATCTTCCTCTCGTCATCAATCCCAAAGATAGCAAACAGGTCCTCCGTGTCTTTCAGCCAATTCCTAGCTTCAACAAAAGATTCCGTGCCAAGGAAATTCTTTCCTCCCATTGCCTTGAAGTCTTTACAAACCTTTGTAAATTCAACCTGAGGATGCTGAGGGGGAGGAGGAGGAAGAGGAGCCTCAGCAACAGGAGGCGGCGGAACATTAGCCGCGGGAGGAGGAATATTGACTGCTGGAGGAGGGGGAACAGGAATCACCGGAGGAGGGATATTAGGGATAGGATTCTCAACTATAGGAGGAGGAGTGGGAGTAGGGTTGGCGGGACCAGCTGCCGCCCTAGCTTCTAGGAGCCTCCTATACCAGAGTGGTACGTTCACTCCATCTGGGATGTCAAGATTCTCAGCCATACTGAAACGAAAGATAAGATAAGATCAGGTCAAGGGAACGAAGGATAACGCTAATGGCTTTTGGGGATTAGCCTTAAAACAATCTAGACTTTATTTTGGAAAATACTTAGTAGGTTTTTGAAAATAGTTTTTCAAAAAGGTTTTTTTTTTCAAAAAATTTTGTTCCATCTTGTTAACCTTGTGCTCTGATACCAAATGTAACACCCCACCTCCACTAGGATCACTCCTTAGAATGTACTAGCTTTGGAGGGGCGTTGTTGTGAAGGTAAACATGCACAGAGATATCGCAAGGCAGAATATACAAAAATAAATATAAGTAAAGCAGCGGTAGCAGATAAAAACCCATCATCATCATCTCAGAAAACCAACATAGTCAAGTACATAATATCAAAATGTCATGATCCAAAATACAACGTAAGTCTAGATACGTGATAACAAAATACATGGTAAAACATCAGTACTAATCCCCAGAAATAAAAGATAAGCCACAGCTAGCTCAGGTCCATACATGAGCTATCCAACAAGCAAGCCAAAGATCCACTAAGCAGATGTAGTCCCTCCCTGAGAACCTGAGGGGGGGGGGGGGGGAAACGGAAGACAAGAAGCGAAAGAAAACAGGTCAGTCAAAAGACTGGTAAGCCCTACTATGATCAATCTATAAACTAATAAAGTTAACAGCATGATGGAAACTGAGATGAACATACTGGCAATAAATAAAGGTGACATCACATAGATGAGATTAAACTTTGCACCGCAGTGTACTAGCAAACCCACGAAACAGATCTTGATCCCTTAGCCCAAACTTTGGCCCAATAACATGAAGTGACCCAATATAAGGTCCAACCCACGGTCTAGTCGATCGGCTCCCTATAAACCTAACACGTCCAGTGTTGGTGTCCATACGGCCCACATGGATGTAGTCAGACTGCGCTGGGTCCACCTTTGGGTGTATCAAGCCCTCGGGTGTCAACCCCAGACACCTAAGCAATAATGCACAGTCTAAACCTACTGGTACCCGTGCCTCGAGTTTGTCCAATGTCGGACTACGTGCACGTCCGTAGCCCGCCGGACCCGCACCGCTGTACCACTCAGCCGTCGCTTTGGTCGCTTACATCCGTTCAGTAATCGTGCCCCGCCCTAGCCTAGCCTCTAGGGTTGTGAATGATACCAAACTGGGATTACTGCTGGAACAAACCACGTTGCTAGGGTTTCTAAGAGGGTTAAGTGTGGTTTTAACCCCTCACTGATCCTGGATTAAATTAGTTAAGTGTAACCACTTAACCCCATCTAATCCTCGCATCCCCATTATTGGTTAAGTGTTAGTGGGCCATGACTTAACCCTAATCATGAGGCATTGATTAATTAACGCACCCAACCTCTCACATTAGACATCCGTGGTTACCTGGGAAGATTTACACCACGTCTAGGTCTAACCTCGGGTCTTATGGTGCAACATGACCAACTACCCACATTAGACCCCACGTTGTGGTTACCTGGGAAGATTTACACCACAACTAGGTCTAACCTCGAGTTGGCCATATCATGTTATCTAACGTCATGTCCACTTTAAAACATATTTACAAGTTAACATATACTTGGGTAGACCTAACTTAATAGGTAAATTCCCAAGGGGTAGACCTGACTTAATAGGTAAATTCCCAATCTTTTAATTTCGTGTATTTTTAAGTTTACCCAAACCCTCCCAACGTCATTACCTCGCTTACATATTCGTCATAACGCATAAGGGTATAAAAAGGTAACTTGGCCTAACATACATGATGAGCTTCACATATCATAATAATGATGCATAACATGTTAGACTTGCAAATCATGTCATAGTGAACTCGCATAAACATGCATAACCCATAAAACTTGCATATCATGGTAAGGTGAACTTGCATAATCATGCATAATCCATAAAACTTGAATATCATGGTAAGGTGAACTTGCATAATCATGCATAACCCATAAAACATGCATAACATGGTAAGGTGAACTTGCATAAACATGCATAATCCATAAAACATGTACAACATGGTAAGGTGAACTTGCATAAACATGCACAAATCTCAATTTTCACCACATGATAACTTTAGAGTTTGTAAAGTGAAGGTAAGAGGGCTTACAAATATAAACAAGTCACAAATCCACCAAATAAGATGAAGAAGCCCTTTTTAAAACCCAAAACAAAGCTTCAAATAAGAAAACCCTTTTGCAAAATCCCAAAAACACAAACTTAGCAAATCAAACTTGCAACTTAATGAAGTATGCAAGTTATTAAGCATTCATACAACATAGAAAAGGTTGTATGATCATCATATCTTCATAGGATTAAACTTTGAGGAAGGTGGAGGCTAGGGTTTTTAGGTGGAGGCCATTTGAGGATTCAAATTGACATAGTTTAGTTGCTAGATTGATTAATGAGGCTTTAGGGTAGGATTAGGGGTATATTTATAGAAGATTAGAGTGTTTTAAGCCCTATGATTAACCCTAGGATAGTTTTGGCCCGTCAGATCTCGGAATTCTCTAGAACCAAGCCACCCAATCAAGCCCAAATCAGAAATGGTGCACCAGGCTAGACTGCCTGGGCACCCCCTGTCGACAGGGCTGTCGACAGGGCAGTCGACATGCCTGACCCTGTCGACAGGCCTGTCGACTTGCGGGTCCTGGCGGGATTTTTCCCGCCTTGGCCCAGCTGGCCCAAATCTTTGTTTTTAATTTCAAATTTAAATCTGTTTTTACTTAGAAATTTTCTGCCAACTTCAATGGGCCTTAACTGGGTCATACGGACTCCGATTTTCGAAAACTCGGACTCTATTTCGCGTATTTTTCCGAGACGAACGCAATGGCATAGCCCGTTTCCCTTGATTCCCATTTTATAATTTAATTCTGCCTCAATTTATGTTATAACAGATTATTGAAAATACGGGTTGTTACAGACCAGGCTCCCCAGCTCCGATCCGATCCGACCTCCTACCTCCGACCCGACCCGATGCTTGGTGAAGCTGCAACCTCTACTCGAGTCCCTACGAATGCTCCAATTCCAGCCACCAGGGTTGGTGATCAGATCAATCCATCTGCGCCCATCACTTAAGGAGATTTCTCGCGCTTGCTTGACATGCTTGAGAGCACGAGGGAGGCCATGAAAGTTCACGAGCGCACTAATCTCATGATGCAGGAAAATATGAGGCTCATGAGTCGGGAAATTAGTGAACTCCGTCGACAGAGAACTCCATCACCGGTTCGTCACACACCAGTGGATCAATCTTCATCTTCCGAGGACGAGAGGCCCCGTGAACGAAGGCCACTCGAACGACCTCAGAACGTGGAGCAGCTGACATTCGGATCCTTTGGATCTCGTCAGGATATTGCACGAGCGCTAGGAAACAATGACCCCACTCGAGGGCAAAGACTCCAATCCCCTCCTCCCGAGATCGACCGGGAGCGCAGGGAACGGAATCGAGCAGAGGCAGCTCGAAGAAGAAGGGCATCTCCTGAACAAGAGCCCAGAAGGAACTCAGATACTAGGGCCAGGGAACCTGAACGGCCCCTAACTAATGTTGATGTACAGGCAATGGTTCGCCAGATCATGTCCGAGAGCCGGAATTATACAAATGAAGATTATGGCATTGAGCGAAGCCATACTCCCTTCACCGACGATATCCTCGACTTCCAATTTCCCCGACGCTTTAACTTGCCACAGATGGACAAGTACAACGGAAGGACTGATCCGGGACAGCATTTGATGCGGTATTCGTGGCTCATGAATGCTGCTGCTGCCCCTGATGAGGTGAAGTGCAAAGCATTCCCAATCTACTTAGAAGATGTGGCACTGTTCTGGTTTACCCGACTTCCTCCTCGTTCGATTTCGAATTACAAGGAACTAAGCGAGCGTTTCATGAACCAGTTCCGACTCCATGCCCGAAAGTCCAAAAGTGTTATTGAATTGTCAAGAATCAAGCAGGCGCCAGGAGAATCTTTAAGGGCATATCTTGATCGTTTTAACCAAGCCGTAACTTAGGTCAGTGACCCGCACGAGCCCACTATTCTGATGGCATTGAAGGAAGGAGTCGATCCTGAATCTGAGTTTGGAGATTACCTTTCTGGGAAAACACCTTCCACTAGGGAGATATTCTACGAAAAAGCCGATATTTATCTAAGACGAGAGGAGGCCAGGGAAAACCGAAAGAGAAAGTCTGAGACGGCTTCAAAGGAGAATGTACAGAGTAACATCGCCGTGAAGCAGTCTGGGGAGAGTTCTGGCAAGGTTGAAGTAAATGTAGGAAACAAGGGTGGAAACAGCAATGCTGGAAGCGGGGGTAACAACAACAATAACCGTAATCCAAACGGTAACAGAAGAAACAGAAATAGCGGAAGTGATCCTAACAAAAGACCCCGATTCCAGAACTACGAGAATTATACACCATTGAATGACACCCTGGAAAATATTTACCTGGATACGTACAATGTGTTACAGTACAAAAGACCGCCACCTCGTGATTCGACCGAGAAAGAAATGGCGACAGGGAAATTTTGTTTGTTTCATGGAATCCATGGGCATTCGACCAATGAATGTCGGCATTTGAGGGATGTGATTGAGAAGCTGCTGCGTGAAGGGAAGTTGGATGAGCACAAGGTTGCCCGGAGGGACAGGGGGCATGGAGAGCAGGCTCCAAAACAGATTCTACCTGCTCCCAAGCCTACAGCGCAGCAGAAAGGTAAAGGAATCGTTATCAACTCCATAGTAGGCGGACCTCACCCAGCGATCCGAAGTTTCAGATCAATGGATCAATATGTGAATGCTGCCAAGCATCTAGACGTGAATGAAGGTGATGATTTGGAAGATGTCACCCCCATAAAACAACAGAAGACCATGTTTGACGACGTGGTATTTCGAAGCCGAGACAATACTGGGATACAATCACCCACCAATGATCCGTTGGTTATTACTACCACCATTGGGCCGGCCTTGGTCCATAAGGTATTAGTAGACAACGGGAGTTCCGTTAATATCTCGTTCAAGAAGTCATTTGATCAAATGAAGCTTGAATCTGAAGACTTGAAGCCATGTGAAGGATGGATCAGAGGCTTCAACGGGGCGTCGACAGCTCCCATGGGATACATAGAGTTGCCCGTGACCCTGGGGCAAGGAGAACGTAGAAGAGTGCGGATGCTTCAGTTCGTAGAATTGGACGTAGATTCGCCTTATAATGCATTTTTGGGGAGGCCTTCCCTTGCTGAATTCAGAGTTTGTATCGCCCCTTGGTGTTTGTTACTTAAGTTCCCAACCGAAGCCGGAACTGGAGTAATGAGAGGGGACTATTTTTCTGGATGGGCCTGCTATGTGGCCGAGTTAAAGATGTTGATGAAAGGACTTAACATTGAGAGTAAGGATGCCTCGTCTCCCTCAAAGGGGGACTTGGCATAGCAATTAGAGAGATTGACCCCGAGGGAGTTGCCCAAAGGAACGCCTGAAGACCTAGATCCCAGAAAAGACGAGGAACCAGAGGCTAGGAATGCAACTCCTAACGAAGCGACAGTGGAAATTCCCATTGATAAAGCTGACCCGACAAAAGTTTTGAAGATTGGTTCTCAATTGGATCCATGTCGAGCTAAAGAACTAACGGATTTCTTGAAGGCAAACTTAGACGTGTTCGCCTGGACCCATGCTGACATGTGTGGGATATCACCATCCATTATAAGTCACAAATTGAATGTAAATCCGAAGCATCCGCCTGTGAAGCAAAAGAGACGCATGCTGGGCCCAGAGAGGTCGGCTGCTCTCAAAGAGGAAGTAGAGAAGTTGAAGCAGAATGGATTTATTCGAGATTCGACATATCCCGACTGGATATCGAATCCTGTCTTAGTAAAGAAGCCAAACGGAAAGTGGCGGACTTGCGTTGACTTTTCAGATTTAAATAAAGCTTGCCCGAAAGATAGTTTCCCACTTCCCAGGATTGACCAGCTTGTAGACTCGACAGCAGGTCATGAACTTCTCTCTTTCATGGACGCATATTCTGGATACAACCAAATTTCTATGCACGTACCAGACCAAGAACATACGAGCTTCATTACGAATTTGGGGTTATATTGTTATGTTGTAATGCCATTCGGATTAAAAAACGCTGGAGCTACTTATCAGCGCTTGGTAAACGGAATGTTTTATGATCAAATAGGAAAAACTATGGAAGTTTATGTGGATGATATGCTTGTCAAATCAAAGCATTCCTCCAGCCATACGCAAGACTTGGCGGAAATGTTTGGTATCCTGCGAAAGTACCGGATGAAATTGAATCCTCTGAAATGCTCATTTGGAGTGGCATCGGGAAAGTTCCTTGGCTTCATTGTGAGTTCCCGAGGAATTGAAATCAACCCTAGCCAGATAGCAGCGATTAGAAACATCGAAGAACCAAGGAGAATTAAAGACGTCCAAAGTCTTGCAGGGAAAGTAGCGGCGCTGAGTAGATTCATCTCCAAAGCCACAGATAAATGTGTTCCGTTTTTTGATTTGATAAAAAGGGGAAAGAAGAACTTCCAGTGGACTCCGGATTGTGTTGAGGCCTTTCAAAATCTGTTGGAACTGCTAGAGAAACCGCCGATTTTATCAAAGCCCGTAGATCACGAAGAATTATTTGTTTACTTGGCAGTCTCGGCTCACGCTGTCAGCACAGCCCTGGTTCGAGAAGAAGACAAAGTACAAAGGCCGGTGTATTATGTAAGTAAGAAATTAGCAGCGGCAGAGCGCAACTACCCAAAAATTGAAAAGCTTGCTTACAGCCTCCAGATCGCATCCCGAAAACTTCGTCACTATTTCCAAGCCCATCCAATAACCATATACACCGACCAGCCTTTAAGGCAGGTGTTACAGAGGCCCGAAGCATCGGGAAGGTTGATCAAATGGAACATAGAACTAAGTCAGTTTGATTTGAATTTTCAACCACGAAAGTCAATCAGGGGGCAAGCTCTAGCAGACTTTATTGCGGAATTCACCATTCCAGTGGAGGAAATAATCAATGACAGAGTGGTTAAATCCGAGGATGAACTAAAGATGAATCCGTGGAAACTATATACAGATGGAGCCAAGAATGACCGAAGGTCCGGAGCTGGAATTGTCTTAGTCACTCCCGAGGGACGTTCGTTATATTACGCCCTGCGATTAGAATTTTCGGCAACTAACAATGACTCAGAATATGAAGCCCTGATCGCCGGGCTGAAGCTTGCTAAAGACCTCGGAGTAAAAATGATAGACATATTTTGTGACTCTAAAATTGTTGTTTGTCAAGTGCGAGAGGAATTCGTGGCTCGAGGACCTCGACTTATCGCCTACCTCAAGAAAGTGAAAGAGCTATTGAATAGCTTAGATCGGTACAACATAACACATATTCCCAGAGTTGAAAACCATAAAGCGGATAGACTGGCAAAGCTGGCTAGTTCCGACAATCCAGAAGAGACTGAAGTAATTCCAATTGAAACGTTGGAGTCGCCAAGCTTTGAGTCAATGGAAATTGAGTTCGCTTTTGAAGCAGAACCAGAGAAGGAGTCATGGATGACTCCAATTAAGAATTTCCTTAAGAATGGGACACTCCCATCGAAGAAGAGTGAGAAAAGAGCTGTAGTTCGCAAAGCTACCAGATATGTCACACAAGATGATATTCTCTATAGGCAAGGTTTTTCTATGCCCCTGTTATGATGTATAGCACACGACGACATCAAGCGTGTACTAAGAGAAGTACACGAAGGTGAGTGTGGAGATCATACAAGAGGTCAAACTTTAGCAAAGAAAATATTGCGGTACGGATACTTCTGGCCTACGATCAATAAAGATGCAGCTGATTATTCACGACGCTGCGATAAGTGCCAGAGATTCGCCAAAATCCCCAGGGCACCGTCGACCCAGCTTAAATCAATGGTGAGTCCCTGGCCATTTGCCACATGGGGAATTGATATCATTGGAGTTCTACCAATTGCTAAAGGAGGAGCTAAGTATGCAATAGTAGCCGTGGACTATTTTACGAAGTGGGTGGAAGCTGAGCACTTGACCAAAATCACAACAAGAAAGGTGATAAGTTTTGTGGTTAGAAATATTATATGTCGATTCGGGATCCCAAGGACGATTATAACTGACAACGGGACCCAATTTGATAGTACTGAATTCAGAAATTTTTGCCAAAAGTATAAGATAGACAAGCGATATACTGCAGTTGCCTATCCGCAATCGAATGGGCAAGTAGAGGCAATAAACAAAGTAATAAAATCCATCCTCAAGAAGCGATTAGAGCGTGCAAAGGCAAAGTGGGTTGATGAATTGCCCCTAGCTTTGTGGGCATATCGAACAACATTTAAAACGGCCACCGGTCATACCCCTTTCTCTCTCTCCTTTGGCTCAGAAGCTGTAATTCCAGTTGAAATAGAAGTTCCTTCCCACAGGGTGACATATTATGACCCGATGACAAATCGGGCACTTTTACTTGGGTCTCTTGATGAAGTCGAAGAGAAAAGGGACGAAGCAGATTTGCGTGCAGCAAGACATCGGCGTCAGATGGCACGCTATTACGACAAAAAAGTTCGCATCAGAACTTTTGAACCAGGAGATTTGGTGCTAAAGAGAGTCTTTCCATCCCTTCCTCACCTTGGTCCAAAATGGGAAGGACCCTTTGTTATTCAACGGAAACTTGAAAAAGGAACCTTCAAGTTAACGACCGTGGATGGCGAAGAAGTCCCCAGAGCATGGAACGCCCAACACTTAATGCGATATTTGGATTAAAAAACACTGTACTTTGTGTTATTTTTCTTATGAACTCTGTAATAAGGCACGACTTGCCTTGGGAAAATCTGACGATGTGAATAAAGGACTATAAAGTGGATGTAGGCTACGACTTAGCTGAACCACTATAAAAATATTGTGTGTTATTTACCTTTATGCACTATGTATATATACATTTGTTAATTATTCTGTTGTAGGTATGAAGTACAGGGTGACTCACAGCCTAAAAAGGTTGAAAACGGTTTAGACATAAAAAGAAGCACAACGACTATTTGTGCGATAAGACATAAAAGAATGAGAAAACGACATTCTTAACTCTAACTCTCCAGAGAGAGAGAGAGTATAAAAGCGTCTCCGACTGAGCGCTGAAAAAGAGATTCTATTCCTAACTCTAACTCTCCAGAGAGAGAGAGAGAGAGTATAAAAGCGTCTCCGACTGAGCGCTGAAAAAGAGATTCTCCTTCTAACTCTAACTCTCCAGAGAGAGAGTATAAAAGCGTCTCTGACTGAGCGCTGAGAAAGAAATCTTTCCCCGTTGAAAGACCGGGGAATAAGCAGATGACTGAGCTCGAACTCTAACTCTCAAGAGAAAGAGGGAGAGTATAAAAGAAATGCCAGAAAAAACGACAGGTACTGACGGCACAGGAAGGGCTATCCCGTTAGAAAATCGGGAGCTTTCAGATTGCTTGGTTAAGCATTGAATAACTTGTGGAAATTGACTGGGGACACTTATGTACATGCATATTTCCCCCTCCACAACTTCGTTTCATAACTATAGACATGCATTTTTACATAAGTGCAGAACTACCAACAAACAAACATTGCAAAAAATGAGTTATTTTTATTTACAACTGAATGAATTTTTACAGGAAAATAGCTGAAAAAGAAAATGCGGGAGCTACTTGTGTAGCAGCAATTATTGGTTCACAAAAATGCTAAAAAGATACAGGGCAATCCACTATTTAGATTTGGAATGAGCCTTGGATTTCTTGTCGGCTTTCTCCGCATCCTTTGCTTCTTTCTCAGTTCGGTCAAGATTCGTTTGGACTTCTTTTTTCCTGAAGATGCGGTGTTGGAGCCAGTAGACTTCTTCCCGGAGGGCGGGGCACTGGAATCAAGAGAAGATTTTTTAGCAAGTTCCTCTGTAATAGATCTTGTTGAGAGCTTAACAACTAACCTTGATTCCGCATCCACAACTGCGAGGGGCTTGAGGACCTCAAGGTCTAGTTCTTCGGCCTTTAATTGCAAGCGCTTGTCTTGATCAGCCTTCATTGCAGCCAAGGTAACGTCATCAGCACTTTTTGATTCCCCGGTTATTGCAGCTTCTGGTTCCTCTTCATGCCCCCCATCTCCGTCGTCGTCCTGTAAAGCTGCTATCATTTCTTCATTATGGGGAGGGGTGACCTTAGTTGGTTCACTTCCTTCTCCTAAGTCTATAGAAGCAGCCTTGTCTTCCCCTTTTTTGGCCCCATCTGAGGGCTTTGTCCCAGCGGCAACTCCTTGAGCTACATCTGTCTTTTCGGATGATTCGACACCTACAGAATGAGAAGCAACAGTTATCAACTCAGGCGAAAACAATGGGTCTCTCATCGAATGTTCAATCACATAGCGAAAGGTAGTAATAGCTTGGGCAAATTGAGGAGAAAAGATGGGGATACCTTCCGAAGACTTCTCGGCGGGGGTGACTACTACCTCTGGGGCTATTTCAGGAATAGGGGATAGTAGAGTTGTTCGGGGAATTCCCGGATTTTCGGGATCATACCCTTCTACTTCGGGAGTTGCAGGGGCAGAGGAAGGGGAACCAGCTTCAAGAATGGTTTTTTGTTTAGACTTCTGTCTCTCTTCTTCCATGGCCTCAGCAATAAGGCGGCGACCTTCAGCTAGGCGCTCCGGTTCATCATCTCTCAAATATTTCTCCATCAGTTTATCTTAATCGACGGAATCGATCTTAAGTTCTTCTTTTTCCCACTCGACGATCTGATTCCATACTTGAACCAGAGTGGATGGACAATCTTCGATCCAAGAAATGTTTCGACGACGAATAATATGTGCGAAGAATTCAATCATTAGTTCGCCGAAACTTTGAATCTCAACCTCCGCCTCAGATAACTGCTTGCGGGCTTCCTCCGCAGATTTGATAGCGCACTCCACATTGCCCTCGGCCAGGGCAACTCTGTTTTCTGCCTCCAACAGCTTTAAAGCCAAGTCAGCGTTCTTCTTTTCTAGTTCAGCATTCTTCGTTGCTAACTCGGCGTTTTTCCGTTCAAGCTCAGCATAAGCAAGGCGTGTCTTAGCTGCTTCTGACTTGGCCTCGTCAGCTTGCTTTTTTAATTCAGAACGCTCCTGAGTATGAGATTCAAGCAAATCGTGATAACGCTTTTACACGTCCTCGAATTGTTGTTTGAAATTAGAAGCGTCCCTTTGAGCGATCGCTAGCTGAGCTTGAGTGTCTTCCAAATCTTTTCCTAGAGCTTTTAAGGCCTTAGCGTCCTCCTCTGCGGTCTTTTGCATTGAATTGGTATTTGGGATTAGAGTGCGGATGATTCTAGAAAGATTGCGTGAATACTTGAACATCTCGGTATATTGTTTTTCCACCAAATCAATCTTTGGTTTGGCCTCATCTGCCCAATTAGAAGAAATAGGTTCAAGGGTAGGCAGAAAGGTCAAAGTCTCGAAGTAGTTCTCGGGAAATTGCTCCTCTAAATATGCCAGCTTGACTGCAGTTCCCGCATCTAGTGGGGGAGGAGCGGGAATTGATAATTCGGTGTCCCTATGTGAAGAGAATTCAGTAGTCTCTTTGTCCTTTCTAGGTCGTTTAGTGGCAGGGACCTTGTGCTTACTTCGAGACCCAGTTTCTTTTGGAGGAGTTCTCTCTCTTCCCCGCTTTTCATGTGAGGAAGTGGAGTCTTTAGATGGTGGTCTGTCCTCCTCCCTGCGGCTTTGATAGCCCTTATATTTCTCTTGTTCCGGTCGAACTGGTGAGCGGGAACGTGAGGGTCGAGAACGATATGGATCATAAGGTCTTCTCTCCTCCCTACCACGATCATCCCGGCGATCATACTCGACATCCTGAGGAGGATTGGACATGCTGCGACGAAGTTTTCTTATATCGTAGTAGGATCGAGACATTGTACCTGCACGATAAAATAAACGAAGTTTAGAATTAATGGATTCATGGAGAAAGAAGTGCAATGAATGCTAATGCTGTGGTGTAAAGTGTATCATAAGTGGTGTGTTTCCCCCCAACCAACCCGAGTCTGAAGCTAGACTAGTGCGGGCAGGCTCTTTGGCTTTAGCGGGAGTGCTTTCTTCAGAAGAGGTGAAGACTAAAGGATCCTTCCTGAAATCCTCTGAAGTATATATAGTCTCAGGTAAGGGGAGATCCCCCAAACCCTGAAATATGTGCTCATCAGTACTAGGAACATCCCCTTCGGAAGGATGAAGTGGCGACTCTTGGGAGGATTTTGACTTGTCTAGAGAAGTAGTTTCCTCGGGGGCAATATACCCTTCAGGATGCTTTTCGGCCAGATTAGCCAATTCATCATCTTGTGTGGAAGATGGAGAAGGTGAAGTTTGAAGAGGCACTGTAGGAATTCCCGAGCCTTCTCCTGTCTCTGGAACTATCTCCACTGGAGGAATGTATGCGTAAGGGACCGTCCCATGACCGATGCTACGAAAAACGGATAGCAACCCATGAAAGTGAAGGTATTCCTCTTTAAGGACCTCGTCGATAGTCAAGAATTTTTGATCGCCATTAAGAAGTCGGTGCATCCGATCAAAGAACACCTGATCTGATATCTGTTTGGGATTGTCGACTGCAAACAAAAAGGAAAACAGGTCAGGGTGATGATTCAAGTGTATAGAGTCCGGATTTAGAAAATCAACGCTTTACTTGATTTTGTCCACCTCCTGCCGCATCCAGGCTGTCGTTTCACGTAGAACCATTCTAATCTGGAATCTCCAGCTTTACTGCTAAATGGTGCAGATATTATCTTCCTTTTTGGAACTGATTCAAAGTAGCAGAAAGATGGAGTTTCTCGAGTCCGATGCTTGAAATTATAGAAAAAGTGAACGTCATCGAACGTGAGCTCTATGCCTAAGATTTCACGATATGCTATGTACAAGGTGTGCAGATAGGCACATGAATTGGGATGCAATTGCATGGGGGCAATCCGCATTTGTCTTAAAAAATCAACAATGAATGGAGAGAATGGAAGAATGGCACCGAACATGCACATCAATCGAGTGACCGTCATATATCCTTCTGGAGGGTTGTAGGGACGGTCAGAGCGTGAGGGCACTAGGGTGTCCCTTTTCATTATTCCATACTTTAAGCAAATTCGAACAAGTCGATCGTTGTCGATTGTCGATTCTACGGAATCTGGAGGTGATTCCAATATAATGGCTGATTCAAATTCGTCAGGGGCTCGATCGTCACCGATCCCTCCTTCCTCCTCAAAACCCAGAGAAACATCATTCTCCGAAGACGCCTCGTTGCTTTCTCGATTTCCAACCCCGTATTATGGACCCTCACTGTCCCATTCTGGATCAGACGAAGAAGATATATCCACAAGAGTGATTTTGTTAGAAGTTTTCGGGGCTTCTTTCCTCTCAGCTAGTCGGGAAGAGCGTCTGGGCCTCATTGTCATAGAACTATTGAAGAAGCAATAGCACGGATTAGAGTAAATTATACCGTGCCCCCCTGTGTATGTGTGTGAACTAAAATGTGTGCAGCAAATGTGGGAAATGCAAAGTAAAAGTACAGCAATGTAAGACGAAACTTTGAGGAGAAAGTGATAGTCAGAGTAGTTCTTAATGTTCACTTATGTCCGCAAGGCACTATCCTAACTGTTCGTAAAGTTGGAAGTAATATCTTTTAAATAGTTGGACGAGAGTTTATGTTTTAAATTGAGTAGTGCTCGGTTCGGATGCAGACACCAGGTTCAGATCGGATGAACAAAGGCTCACACTCGGTAAGATATATCCGGATCGGTTCGGAGATTGACACCCGGAGCGTGTCGGATTAACTTGGATAACCAGACCCCTATTCTCTCTTTTGTTTTTCAACGGGTCTGATCCGAGCGCATAAGTCTTGACCTTCATTGTATTCGCAAATCCGACCCGACCCGGTCAAGCGGTTTAAGACCCATTTCTTGGCCCTATTTCTCCGACCCGATCCGGCTCTGTAAATTTCCCTCTTTTCCTCCTACTGTTCCCCTACCCGAACCAACCTTCTTCAGTTTTCTTCCTCTTCCTCCTCTTAAATAGCGAACCCAACTCGAAATCCCAAGCTTTAATTAAAGTCGAGAGATTGAGCACTCAAGTGTCAATACTTTCCTCCAACGCTTCGAAATGGCGTCGATGTCATTGACGACGAAGGCGGAGGAAGGAAGAAAGCGCAGTGATGGAATTATTCAATTACTTTGTTAAAGTCGTTCAAACTAACCGTGAATGTAAATTAAAAGCGATTATGGCAACAAGATTCAAGACTACAAGACTACCTATGTGTTTGATTCGAAGATGGAAGCGAAAATTTTGAAGTTTCTTGGAAAGGCTGGAGCTTCGATATGGAATCGGTTCGGATAAACGAAAACAATAAATGAAAGAAAAGAAGAAAGAAGAAGTGAATTTATATAAACAACAAGCTGACTATTCGTATTCCCGATCGGACCGGCTCGAAAAGCCCAGTAACACAGCTTGGCCCACTGGTTCATCGCAGAGTACAGGAGGAAGGATATCTGTTCGGGTCGGAACCCAAGCCAGAAATCCGTTCGGGTCGGAATCCGAACCGAACAGGATGGAGTACGACAACTTAACGTGTGAATTCGAAAGGAAAGATGAAGCTTTTGCGCTATGGCAGTCTAAGCATGCTCCGTTCCCCACAGAAGCATCCTTTGAGGGGGCAAAGTGTTAGCCTATTTTGTGAACTAGGCAACACAAAGTCAAGAAACCAGACATTGAAGAGCATTTTTAATTAGAAGACTTCGGTTCGGATTGGAGAAGAAACTACAATCTAGATTGGATAGCTGCAGTTGTTCGGGTCGGGTCAGAGCAACATATCGGTTCGGGTCGGGTAGAGTCTTCTGTTCGGATCGGTGAACTGCTGCTGAGGAAATTGGTAAGGTATATCTAATCGGATCGGAGGGCAACATGATCTCAATTGGATCGGAAAGCCACCTGTTTGCTACGAAAATGGATCGGAGCGGAGTAGATTAAAGAAGAAGAGAGTGTTGCATCCAAGCCAATCCGGGTCGGATCGGATATCCGATCCGACCCCTTATCTGTGCGTCTCCGACTAGAGCCCATGTTCCATATTATTCTCCTGCAAAAGCGCCTGGATATCCGGACCGGCTGTGACCAGTTCCTACCCATAACGTCCGTTCCTTTGATGTGTTGTCAACATAATAGTTCATCCGAACCCGAAGATAGTGGGATGGACGACATGTGGCCCCGACCCGGATCAAGTTTCGAGCAAATTCACACCTATAAATACCCCGTCTGGAGACAAAGAGAAGGATCTTTTTTTAGGCACTTTGAGAATTCAACTACCCCCATAATCCGAACTCCATTACTCCCGAAGAATCCAAATCTTCTTTCATTACTTGTTTTAATCTATTGAGTGAATATAAGTGAGTTGTGAGTGAAGTCAAGTGAAAATTACATTGTATTTGCAACTGAATCGTTGAATATAGTGAAAGATAAGTGGACGTAGGCATTTCTTCGCCGAACCACTATAAATCCTGTGTGTTCATTTTTATTTTTATCTCATCTTATTTGCTTTTAATCAATTTGGGTGTTAGAACCACTTTTGGGTCTAACATGTACGGTTTACGGTTTATTGGTTATGTATTACGGTTTATGGTTTATTGTTTATGATTTATCATTTATGGTTAAATGTTTATGATTTATGCTTTATATTAATAGTTTACTGTTTATACATTATTGTTTATGGTTTACGGTTTATGGTTTATTGTCCATGGTTTACGGTTTATTGTTTATTGTTGGGCCAAAAAATGGCATTTACACTCTAATGCATTGTGAAGTCCTCACAATCACAGATGACAGAGAATAAATGCATGAATGCAGTAAAGAGCAGGGAACGCACGAGGTTTTCATAGCGGTTCGGCTCAAACAAAGCCTACGTCCACTTTATATTTTCTTAAGTCCTATGAAATTACAAATACAATGCCTTCCTGCAATCAGTTGGAATCATTTACATAGAACATCCTTGTACTTTAATGAAAAAATCGGGAAGAGAGAGTGGTTTTATACACGAAATCCTCGTGTTAGATTAATATGGAAGAAGCACAACGTTCTTTTCAATGGAGGTCGAGAGTTAGAATGCCCGAAGATCCTATATAAGTCCCTGAATACGTGTATTTATTGATGTAGAGAGTCTCCCGGATGAATGACATGTGTCACGAAACCAACTCGTTGCTAAGACTTATGGAGGATGTCTCCTGTAGTTCGTGTAAAGCCATATGTGGTCCGATCCGTGAAAGTATGAGTAAAACAGGACTTAAGGATAGATCAAACTCATGTGTGTGCAATAGAATATTTCATCCCAGATGGGACAGATCTGGTCCTCCATCCGATCCAAACCGGTGCCTTAAATCCGAAGGCGACGTGCTCTTCTTGGCAGTAAGGAAAAAGCGGATCAGGTCGGGTTCTTGCATCTCCATCCGAACCGAGCCAGTGACTTCATTCCAAAGCAGCGTGCACTTCTGTGCTGCAGATATTGGATTGGGTCCGCCTTTCAGATCCGATCCAACCCGGAGTCCAATCAATGCCGAAAATCCAAACGTTTCTGATTCTATGGGCGTTCATGGAAACGAGCGTAACTTTCAAACCGTAAGTCAGTTTTAGCCAAACAAAATCTCTACTTGAAGCTAATTCAGAGGGCTACAAGATTTACTGAGCAATGCTTCGTTTTTGATGTTTTCGGGTGCAAAAGAGTTCATCTGTAAGGAGTTTCGTGCCGTCCTTTGTTTGTGATGCGACTTCAACCAAATCGCTTCCTGTCTTCTGACGATGTTCCAAATACTTGAGTGTATTGTTAACCAAAAATTCCGTGTGTGATGGCTTTGACTAAAAAATGTGTCAATATTTATGGTTTAACATTTATGGCTTAGTGTTTACTGGTTATTCTTTATTTTATATAGTTTACTATTTATGGTTTATTTTTTATGGTTTACGGTTTATTGTTTATCGTTTACGGTTTATTGTTTATGGTTTACGGTTTATTGTTTATGGTTTACGGTTTATGGTTCAATGTTTATGGGTCATGGTTTATGGTTTATTGTCTATGATTTATAATTTATGGCTTAATGTTTATAGTTTATGGCTTTATTTTATATAGTTAATTGTTTATACTTTATGGTTCATGGTTTATGGTTTATTGTTTATACTTTATTGTTTATGGTTTACGATTTATGGTTAATTGATTATTGTTTATGGTTTATTGTTTACGATTTATCATTTATAGCTTAATGTTTATAGTTTATGGCTTTATTTAATATAGTTAATTGTTTATACTTTATTGTTTATGGTTTATTGTTTATATTTATTGTTTATGGTTTACGATTTATGGTTTATTGATTATTGTTTATGGTTTATTGTTTACGATTTATCATTTATGGCTTAGTGTTAATGATTTATGCTTTATTTTATATAATTTAGTGTTTATACTACATGGTTTACGGTTTACGGTTTATGGTTTAATGTTTATGATTTATCATTTATCATTTATAGCTTAATGTTTATAGTTTATGGCTTTATTTTATATAGTTAATTGTTTATACTTTATTGTTTATGGTTTATGGTTTATTGTTTATACTTCATTGTTCATGGTTTAAGATTTATGGCTTATTGATTATTGTTTATGGTTTATTGTTTACGATTTATCATTTATGGCTTAGTGTTAATGATTTATGCTTTATTTTATATAGTTTAGTGTTTATACTTTATTGTTTACAGTTTACGGTTTATGGTTTATGGTTTATTGTTTATGATTTATCATTTATGGTTAAATGTTTATGGTTTATGCTTTATATTATATAGTTTACTATTTATACTTCATTATTTATGGTTTATGGTTTATGGTTTATTGTTTATGGTTTAAGGTTTATGGTTTATTGTTTATTGTTAGACCAAAATGGAACTAACACCCAAATGCAGTGTGAAGTCCTCACAATCACAGATCACGGAGAATAAATGTAGGAAAGCAGTAAAGAATAGGTAACGCCCAAGGTTTTTATAGCAGTTCGGCTCAAACCAAACCTACGTCCACTTTATATTTTATGAAGACCTATGAAATTACAAATACAATGCCTTCCTAAAATCAGTAGGAATCATTTATATACAACATCCTTGTATTTTAATGAAGAAGTGGGAAGAGAGAGTGGTTTTATACACGAAAGCCCAAAGATCCTTTAGAAGTCCATGAATACGTGTATTTATAGATGTAGAGAGTCCCCCAGATGAATGACATGTGTCACGAAAACAAGTGTTGCTAGAATGTATGGAAAAAGTCTCCTTTAGGTCATGTAAAGCTTTGTGTGGTCCGATCCGTGTAAGTAGGAGTAAAACAAACCTCAAGAATAGGTCAAATTCGAGTGTGTGCAGTAGAATATTTCATCCCAGAAGGGTCAGATCGGGTACTCCATCGGATCCGAACCGGTGAATTCAATCTGAAGGCGACATGCTCTTCTTGGAAGTAAGGAGAAAGCGGATCAGGTCGGGTTCCTACATCACCATCTGAACCGAGATGGTGACTTCATTACAAAGCAACGCGCACTTCTATTCTATAGAAGGTGGATCGGGTCCCCCTTTCTGATCCGATCCGGGCCATCCGATCCGACCCTTAGTCAAATCAATGCTGAAATCCAAACGTTTCCTGTTCTGCGGGCGTTCAAGGAAACGAGCGTAACTTTCAAACCGTAAGTCTGTTTTAGCCAAACGAAAGCTCTACATGAAGCTAATTCAGAGTGGTACATGAATTTCTAGGCAACACTCCATAATTTTTGTTTTTGGGTCCAAAAGAGGTCATCTGTTAGGAGTTTCGAGTCGTTCTTTGTTTGTGATGCGACTTCAACCAAATCCTTCCTTTCTTCGGATGATGTTCCAAATCTTTGAGTGTATTGTTAACCAGAAATTCCATGTGTGACGGCTTTGACTAAAAAGTGTGTCAACATTTATGGTTTATCATTTATGTCTTAATTTTTATGGTTTATGCTTTATTTTATATAGTTTATTGTTTATGGTTTATTGTTTATGGTTTACGGTTTATGGTTTATTATTTATGGTTTACGATTTATGTTTTATTAGTTATGGTTTACAGTTTATGGTTTAATGTTTATGGGTCATGGTTTATGGTTTATTGTCTATGACTTATCATTTATGGCTTAGTGCTTATGGTTTATGGCTCTATTTTATATAGTTAATTGTTTATACTTTATTGTTTACAGTTTATGGTTTATTATTTATACCTTATTGTTTATGGTTTACGATTTATGGTTTATGGTTTATTGTTACAGTTTATTTTTTACGATTTATCATTTGTGGCTTAGTGTTTATGGTTTATGCTTTATTTTATATATTTTATTGTTTATACTTTATTGTTTATGGTTTACGGTTTACGGTTTATTGTTTATGTTTTTTGGTTTATGGTTTATTGTTTATGATTTATCATTTATGGTTAAATATTTATGGTTTATGCTTTATATTATATAGCTTATTAGTTTATACTTTGTTGTTTATGGTCTGAGGTTTATGGTTTATTGTCTATGTTTGCGGTTTATTGTTTATTGTTAGACCAAAAAATTACACTAACACACAAATGCTTTGTGAAGTCCACACAATCATAGATCACATAGAATAAATGCAGGAAAACAGTACAGAACAGGGAACACACGACGTTTTTATAGCGGTTCGGCTCAAACCAAGCCTACGTCCACTTTATATTTACTTAAGTCCTAAGAAGTTACAAATACAATGCCTCCCTACACTCAGTAGGAAACATTTACATACAACATCCTTGTATTTAAATGAAGAAGTTGGAAGAGAGAGTGGTTTTATACACGAAATCCTCGTGTTAGATTAATATGGAAGAAGCATAATGTCATTTTGTTCTCTTCAATGGAGGCCGAGAGTTAGAATAGCCAAAGATCCTTTAGAAGTCCCTGAATATGTGTATTTGTAGATGTAGAAAGTCTCCCTGATAAATGACATGTGTCACGAAACCAATGCATTGCTAAGACGTATGGAGGAAGTCTCCTATAGTTCGTGTAAGGCCATGTGTGGTCCAATACGTGAAAGTAGGAGTAAACCAGGCCTTAAGAATAGGTTAAACTCAAGTGTGTGCAGTAAAATATTTCGTCCCAAACGGGTTAGATCTGGTCCTCCATCTGATCCAAACCGTTGCCTTCAATCCGAAGGCGACGTTGTCTTCTTGGCAGTAAGGAGAAAGCCGATCGGGTCGGGTTCCTGCATCTCCATCTGAACCGAGCTGGTGACTTCATTCCAAAGCAGCGTGCACTTCTGTGCAGCAGAAGGTGGATTGGGTCCCCCTTTTTGATCCGATCCGTGCCATCCGATTCGACCCGGAGTCCAATCTATGGCGAAATCCAATGGTTTCCGGTTCTGCGGGCGTTAACGGAAACAAGCATAACTTTCAAACCGTAAGTCTGTTCTAGCCAAATAGGTCATATGTAAGGAGTTTCAAGCTGTCCTTTGTTTGTGATGCGACTTCAACCAAATCGCTTCCTGTCTTCTAACGATGTTCCAAATACTTTAGTGTATTGTTAACCAGAAATTCTATATGTGACGGCTTTGACTAAAAAGCTTGTCAATGTTTATGCTTTATCATTTATGGCTTAGTGTTTACGGTTTTTTCATTGTTTTATATAGTTTACTATTTATGGTTTATTGTTTATAGTTTACGGTTTATGGTTTATTGTTTATGGTTTATTGTTTATGGTTTATGGTTTATGGGTTATGGTTTAAAGTTTATGGGTCGTGGTTTATGGTTTATTGTCGATGATTTATCATTTATGGCTTAATGTTTATGGTATATGGCTTTATTTTACATAGTTAACTATTTGTACTTTATTGTTTATGGTTTATGTTTTATGGTTTATTTTTTATACTTTATTGTTTATGGTTTACGATTTATGGTTTATTTTTTATTGTTTACGATCTATCATTTATGGCTTAGTGTTTATGGTTTATGCTTTATTTTATATTGTTTACTTTTTATACTTTATTGTTTACGGTTTACGGTTTATGGTTTATTATTTATTTTTTACGGTTTATGGTTTATTGTTTATGATTTATCACTTATGATTAAATGTTTATGGTTTTTGCTTTATATTATATAGTTTAATGTTTATACTTTATTGTTTATGGTTTACGGTTTATGATTTATTGTTTATGGTTTACGGTTTATGGTTTAGTGTTTATTGTTAGACCAAAAGTGGCACTAACACCCAAATGCGGTATGAAGTCCTCACAATCATAGATCACAAAGAATAAATGCCGGAAAGCAGTAAAGAATAGGGAACGCACGAGCTTTTTGCAGCGGTTCGGTTCAAACCAAGCCCACGTCCACTATATATTTTCTTAAGTCCTATGAAATTACCAATACAATGCCTTCCTACAATCAGTAGGAATCATTTAGATACAACATCCTTGTATTTTAATGAAGAAGTGGGAATATAGAGTGGTTTTATACATGAAAGCCCAAAGATCCTTTAGAAGTCCATGAATACATGTATTTATAGATGTAGAGAGTTTCTCGGATGAATGACATGTGTCATGAAAACAAGATTTGCTAGAATGTATGGAAAAAGTCTCCTATAGGTCATGTAAAGCCTTAAGATTAGGTCAAATTCGACTCCATCGGATCCGAACCGGTGAATTCAATCCGAAGGCGACATGCTCTTCCTGGCAATAAGGAGAAAGCAGATCGGGTCAGGTTCCTACATCTCCATTCGAACCGAGACGGTGACTTCATTACAAAGTAGCATGCACTTCTTTTTTGCACAAGGTGGATCGGGTCCCCCTTTCTGATCCGATACGGGCTATCCGATCCGACCCGTAGTCCAATCAATGCCGAAATCCAAACATTTGCGGTTCTATTGGCGTTCAAGGAAACGAGCGTAACTTTCAAATCGTAAGTCCGTTTTAGCCAAATGAAAGCTCTACATGAAGCTAATTTAGAGGGCTACAAGAATTACTGGGCAACAATCCATAATTGATGTTTTTTGGTCCAAAAGAGGTCATCTGTTAGGAGTATCGAGCCGTCCTTTGTTTGTGATGTGACTTCAACCAAATCCTTCCTATCGTCGGACAATGTTCCAAATACATGAGAGTATTGTTAACCAGAAATTCCATGTGTGATGGCTTTGACAAGAAAGCATGTCAATGTTTATGGTTTATTATTTATGGCTTAATGTTTATGGATTATGCTTTATTTTATATAGTTTACTGTTTATGGTTTATCACTTATAGTTTACAGTTTATGGTATGTTATTTATGGTTTACGGTTTATTGGTTATGGTTTAATGTTTATGGATCATGGTTTATTGTCTATGATTTACCATTTATAGCTTAATATTTATGGTTTATTGCTCTTTTTTATATAGTTAATTGTTTATACTTTATTGTTTATGGTTTATTATTTATACCTTATTGTTTATGGTTTATGATTTATGGTTTATTATTTATTGTTTACAGTTTATTGTTTATGATTTATCATTTATGGCTTAGTGTTATGGTTTATGCTTTATTTTATATAGTTTACTGTTTATACTTTATTGTTTACGGTTTATTGTTTATCGTTTATGTTTTATGTTTTATGGTTAATGTTTTATGATTTATCATTTATGGTTAAATATTTATGGTTTATGCTTTATATTATTTAGTTTACTAATTAATACTTTATCGTTTACGGTTTATGGTTTATTGTCTATGTTTTATGGTATACGGCTTATTGTTTATTGTTAGACCAAAAAATGGCACTAACACCCAAATGTAGTGTGAAGTCCACACAATCACAGATCACACAGAATAAATGGAGGAAAATAGTACAGAACAGGGAACGCACGAGGTTTTTATAGCCGTTCGGCTCAAACCAAGCCTACGTCCACTTTATCTTTACATAAGTCCTAAGAAATTACAAATGTAGTGCCTCCCTACACTCAATAGGAATGATTTACGTACAACATCCTTGTATTTTAATGAATAAGTGGGAAGAGAGCGCGGTTTTATACACGAAATCCTCGTGTTAGATTAATATGGAAGACACACAATGTCCTTGTGTTCTCTTCAATGGAGGCTGAGAGTTAGAATAGCCAAAGATCCTTTAGAAGTCCCTGAATACGTGTATTTATAGATGTAGAGAGTCTTCCGGATGAATGACATGTGTCACGAAACCAATGCTTTGCTAAGACGTATGGAGGAAGTCTCCTATTGTAACGATCCGGAAAATATGAACTAATTTAAATTTTTTAAATTGGCTATTTTTGTGGATTTTAAATATTTAAAATAAATATTTTAAATAATAACGATGAAAAGTAAGCTTGAATCGACATTTGAAAACGTATATAATTATTCTAATTATAAACAAGGCCTGAAATGGCGCGGTAGTTTCAAAATTTGAATTCAAACTTTACCTAACGATACTGGGTGCAAAACAAAACGGATTTTAGTGAAACCAAAAATATTTAAATCTGTTAGTGAATATCTTTCTAACGATTCTGAAAAATCGAAGTTTCATAGTAGGAAGCAAAAGTTACGGCCAAATGAATTTTCAGAAAGGTCGCTATGGAGTTTATATAGCCCGTGAAAATGGCCATTTTGCAAATGAGCTCGGAATTCGATGAAACAACTTTTGTTGGATCCGGGATGTTAAGTTATTGCTAGGTTTCAGATTTCATAATTTTTGAAGCTAGTATGTGAGCGTGGCCAAGGAAAATGTGTTTTGGTCAATTATAGTTATATTGGATCGACCAGAAAAGGGCCATTTTGCAAACGGGCTCAGAATTCGACGAAATTAATTTTGTTGGGACCGTATCGTCAAAACATAGCCAGATTTATTTTTCTGGAATTTTTCGAATCAGTTTGTGGCCCTGGAAAATTGAAATGTACGTTCAAATCAAATATTGAATGTTTTATATTTCAATTTTAAGGAAAACTGACTGAAACAGTCGAATGGCCCTACGAAACATATCCCATTGTGTTCAGAATGGGGATAAAACGCTAGGGACGGAAGTCGTTGGGTCTGAATTGGGGTTCTTGAGAGAAAGAGGGTATTTTCGAAATTTAAAAATATACAAATAACTAAAATAATCTGATTGGTCAACGCATTCCTCTTCTTCCCCGAAACCCCCCTGAAGTGACGGCGGAATTCATCGCAACCTTCCCTCCTCTTTTTCTCTTCCATCTCGCAACGAAACCCAGTGACCCTTTAGAGGATTTTGTAGCCCTCTCCACCACCTTCAAATCCGACCCAGCCTCGCCCCCAACAGTTGTGCCGTTCTCGAGATTCACGCCCGGGAAGTTCTGCAGTTCATCCTCGATTTGCGCGCCCCTCTGCACTTCGAACTGGACGAGGCTGATAGCGCCGGGAAGCCGTCTCGGAGCTCTACGCTGCTGCGAAGCCTGATTTCCCTTAAGGTTCACGGATTTGAAGAAAATTCAAAATCTAGTTTTGAAGATTTAAAAACGAGGTACGGCTATTTTAATATAAACTATATTATAGCAGTTTTAAGCGCTACGGTTCTTGATTTCACCGTAAAAATCATATCTTTTTCGTTTCTTGACGAAATTCAGTGAAACAAGAGACAGTTGACTAGTGTGGACGTTTTCTACATTCTAGAAGAGACCGCATATTTTTCTGAGCCTTCTGCTATTTTTGGTGGAGTGGAACCCAATGTGAGATTTCTAATTTATAAACAATATGGAAAACGACGATGTACAAATTATATAGTCGATGTATGAGTTATATCAGAATTGTACACCTCTTGTATAAGCATTGTATAAGTTGTACGTTCGATGTATAAGTTATATATGCGTTGTAAAAATTATATATGTGTTGAAATAGAACTGAAATACTTATATAAATATACATAAATATATATATATATATATATATATATATATATATATATATACACGCCCCTCGTCCACAAACCATGAACGATATTTGTTGTTCGTGAATGGTGTGAAAATTGGTTGATTACGAATGCTTGATTGAAATTGTTTGTGGTTGATTTTTTTTTCATTTTTTTTTATTTGTTTCTGTTCTGCTATTATCTGTTTCTGTGTTATATTCCAAAGATTACCGTTGACACCGCATTACGGGTTTTGGGGTCGTCACAACGTGGTATCAGAACTTTGGTAAAGCTTAGTGCTGGAATATAACATATGAACGAACTCGTCATAAATGGATCCAATAGTGTTCTAGGATGGGTAACTCATTACAGATAGGATCAGTAATATCCTAGTATGAGTAAAGAAGAATGAAATACACCCCCGTAGACACATTTACATTTAAGTATTTGTCTCTATATTTTGAAATATCTTTTCTATTGACCTGACATTTTGTCTGCTAATTGTAGATGCTCTAGAATATGAGTGGCAGGAACAGAAGAAATAATCATATGGCTCGACAAGCTAATGAGCCATTTGTGCTTCCGCAGCCAGAATCAGATATAGAAGTTCTATTCAAGAGATTTCGAAATCTGGGTGGATCGCCATTCTTAGGCAAAGAGTCCATTGTGGAAACACAAGCTTGGATTCGTTCTACAAAGAAAATCTTTGAAGGTTTAAAGCTTAGAGATGACCAGAAAAGATTACTGGCATCTTAGGCACTCAAAGAAGAAGCTTTGTTTTTGTGGGATTCGACTATCAAAGATAATCCAGAAGGTGATATCACCTGGGATCGATTCAAAGTGATTTTCTTAGAAAGATTTACTCCTCCCGAAGCAACTGAGCGGTTATGTGATGAATTCTCTTATCTGATACAAGGTGATATGACCGTCCCAGAATATCATTAGAAATTCAATGAACTCTCTCACTTTGCCCCTCATATAACTCAAGACCCTAAGAGGAAGAATTTTAGATTTATTCATGGCCTGCAAAGAAAATATTAGAATAGTGTAATGAGGAATGTGAAGCTTCCTTTCTCTGAAATGATATATACGACTTACCAGTATGAAGATCTCGACAAGAAAGGTATGTTACGCTACGAAGAGGAGGTCAGTTCTAGTAATAAAGTTAAGCCTGAACTGATCGTCCTGAGGCCAGTACGATATCTGAGGTCAGTAAGAAGCCTAAAGTCGATCGGAAAAGGGCCAGATCTGAGGAAGAACCAGTAACGACTGCTGTATGCAATAACTGCCATCAAAAAGGGCATTTGTCAATAAATTTTGGACCTTTAAGGAAGCAAAGAAAAGAAGGGTCTAATTCTAGTAACATGTTTCAAGGGAATAGAAGATGCAATCAATGCCATCTGTTTGGTCATATAAAGCAAGATTTCCGGCTTTTAAAAGCGACCAAAGTGGCTCAGGTAAATGAAGCAGCAGAAACTTCTGAGCCCTCAGCTATTCAGGAAAGACCAGACGTTTTAGAAGGCACACTTACTGTTAAAGAACTTCCAGTTACAGTACTGTTTGACACCGGCGCGTCGCGAAGCTTTGTTGCAAGGAATGCGGTTAAGAAACTGGATTTGAATTTGAAGAAGCTCAAAGAACCAATGACTTTCCATATTCCGATTGGGGGTTCCCTCGATCTCAGTTGGGTTTGTGGAGTGCCGGTTTCCTTTTCTCGTTATCGGTTCCCTACCATCGCGGTCGTCATGAATTTTACAGAGTTTGATCTTTTCTTGGGGTTTGACTGGTTGACCAAATATGAAGATGAGGTTAAATGCGCCGACAGAGTCGTTAAGGCGAAGATTAAATCAGGTGATTATATAACCATCCCCTGTGAAGGTCAGAATTCTAATAGAAAAACTTCTGGGCAGCTTTGGATGTTTCTCCTGCTCAAATAGATGATATCCCTGGAGTCACAGAGAATATACAGGACCTCATAAAAGATATTCCTGTCGTCAAGAATTATGCGGATGTGTTCGAAGAAGTTGTCAGCTTACCTCCGCAGAGAGAAATTGATTTCAAGATCGCTTTAATCCCGAACGCAAGGCCAGTAGTGCATGCCATTCAAAGGATGACCTTAAAGGAGAAAGAAGAACTAGACAATCAAACAAGACAGCTCGTATGGAAGGGTCTGATCAGGCCTAGTTTCTCTGATTAGGGAGCAGCAGTGGTGTTTGTCCCAAAGTCAGATGGTACTATTCGACTATGTGTGGATTATCGTGACTTGAATAAGCAGACAATAAAGAACAAATATCCATTGCCACGAATTGATGATTTATTGGATCGTCATAATGGAGCACAAGTATTTTCAAGGATGGACCTATCTACAGGTTTCCATCAGCTTCGTATTGCCAAAGAGTGTGTCCCTATGATAGCATTAAGAGGTCCAGACTTATTCTATGAGTGGTTAGTAATGCCGTTCGGCTTATGTAACGCTCCATCTTACTTCGTCGATTTGATGAATCGAGTGTTCAGAGGAGTCCCGAATAAGTTTGTTCTGGTTTTTATCAATGATATTCTAATCTTCTCTAAGTTAAAAGCCGAACACGAAAAACATTTGGATCAAGTTCTAGAAATTCTGAGAAGGAATGTATTGAAAGCTAAACTTTCCAAATGTATATTCTGGCAAGATGAAGCGAAGTTTCTTTGCCACGTCGTAGCGAAAGAAGGAATTGTTGTGGATCCAAGTAAAATCACAGCTATTCAAAACTGGAAGCAGCCTAGTACTCCTACAGAAGTCCGCAGTTTTCTTGGTCTGGCTAGTTATTACCGGAAGTTCGTTAAAGATTTTTTGAAGATATCTAGTCACTTAACAAAGCTTACAAAGAAGCATTCAAAATTCAAGTGGACTCTAGAATGTGAGGTGGCTTTAGAAGAGCTAAAGTTAAGATTAACAACGGCTCCAGTGTTAACGATTATCGACGACAATCAGGAATTAAAAGCCTGGACAGATGCCTCTAGAGAAGGCCTAGGTGCAGTATTAATGCAAAGGGGTCAGGTTGTTGCTTATGCTAGCCGTCAGCTGAAGCCATATGAAAAGAACTACGTCACTCATGATCTTGAGTTGTTGGCCATCGTATTTTCTTTTAAAATCTAGAGACACTATCTCCTGGGTGAGAAATTCGAACTGTTTACAGATCATCAGTCGTTAAAGTATCTGTTCACCCAGAATGACTTGAATCTGAGGCAGCAACGTTGGTAGAGTTCCTTGCAGCATACGATTTTGAGATTCTATACACTACAGGGAAAGCCAATGTCGGTGCCGATGCGTTAAGCCGAAACAATGTAATGATCGCCAGTTTTATCATTGCGACTTCTTTGATTGACAAAATATCTTCTCTCCAAAAAGATGACAAATTTATTAAAGGAATGAGTCAGTGGATTTGTGAATTCAATGCTTCAGATTTCCAGCTCGATAGCGAAGGGATTCTGAGACTACAAGGACGAATTTGTGTCCCAGAAATTCCTGAAATCAGAAGAGATGTGCTTGATGAATGCCACAAATCTAAGCTCGGTATCCATCCGGGTGGGAATAATATGTATAACGATATCAAACGAACATTCTGGTGGAAATCATTGAAAAGAGACATCTCTATATATGTTAGAAGGTGCCCTACTTGTAAATTGTTCAAAAGCGACCAACAGAAACTGGCTGGGTTGTTGCAACCACTGGACGTTCCAGGTTGGAAGTGGGAACATATTTCCATGGACTTTATTGATGGTTTGCCCAGAACCAGAAAAGGAAATGACAGTATTTGGGTGATCGTAGGTCGCTTCACGAAGACCGCCCATTTCATATCTGTCAGATCAAACTAAACTGCTCAGTCTGGCGCAGATTTATTTCAAGGAAATAGTTAGACTTCACGGAGTGCCGATCAGTATAGTTAGTGATAAAGATCCAATATTTACTAGAAAATTCTGGGAGGCATTTCAAGTAGATCTGGGAACGAAGTTGTACTTGAGCACCACTTATCATCCTCAGACAGATGGTCAGACTGAGAGGGTGAATCGTATTTTAGAAGATCTGTTGTGGGCTTGTGTTCTTGACTTTGGTGGATCATGTGAAGACCATCTGCATTTGGCTCAATTCTCATATAACAACAGCTACCAAGCAAGCCTGACAATGTCGCCATTCGAAGCATTGTATGGTAGACCGGGCTGATCTCCTGCTTGTTGGGTCGGACCTGGAAATAGACTTATATTGGGACAAGATATGATCCGCGAGGCTGCCGACAAAGTCGATTTCATTAAGAAGCGATTACTCGCCGCTCAAAGCCGAAAAAAGAGCTATGCCGATAAGAGAAGAAGAGATATATCATTTGCTATTTGCGACTATGTATATTTGAAAGTATCGCCGATGAGAGGAGTTATCCGGTTCGGTAAAACCGAGAAGTTGGCCACCAAATTCATTGGTCCGTTTCCTATTTTTGAACGGATTGGAACTCTCGCTTATAAGGTTCTATTTCCTGATTGGTTGCCTGGAGTGCATGATGTATTTCACATATCTCAACTTCGAAAGCACGTTCATGATCCAGACTTGATCGTGGAAGAAGCTGCTCAGCAGGATATTGAAATTACTCCAGATTTAGCTGTGAGAGGAGAGCCGCTAAGGATTATCGGCAAAGAAACCAAAGAGCTGAGGAACAAGAAGGTTCACTTAGTCAAAGTGCAATGGAGTGGAGATCCGCGAAAATTGTACTTGGGAAACTGAGGAGAGCGTTCAGAAAGCCTATCCCAAGTGTCGAGTGGAAATCTCTGATTGACTCCGGTGCAAGGTACATTTACCATACTTTGCATTACCATTTAGTTCTCTCCTTTGTTGTTCTTTTCTTTTCGTGAATGTACACTTTTAATTCTATAGTCTGATTAATTTAAAAAGAGTGTATGAATTAATTTGTATAATTTTGAAAAGTTAAAAACAGTTAGTTTGTTGTTTGTGTTGTGTGATAGTAAATTTGATTAATTAAATTATTAGAAAGATAGTTTATTTAATCAATAAGAGAATAATGGTAAAATTTATTCGATTAAATCACACATTTAGCTGATATGAAAATAGATAGAAATATATACATGTTCATCATATATGTTTGAACAGTAAATGGATAGCTATTGTGTAAAGAAATTATTTGTATGCCCGACAAATAGGTAAACCTTAATGAGTTGGATGCGCAATTTTATTATTATATCAACTCCTTTGAATGCCATTGGATGCGGAGTGCTGGTTATTCTGTGTGTAATAATAAATGACGCCATAGGATAGTAACAATTAATTTTGAACTATGCTACATGGCATACTTCTTGAGGATAGGCATACTTCATCATATACCACATAAGCATTTGGAGCTTGTGTGATGAGGTGGAAGATTTACCATACGAGCGAGAGGCTTGTATGGCGATGACTATATATTACAGGTTGAACTGATGATGATATGGACCATATAAAATTGTAAAGATAAATTGCCAGATTAATAAAAAAACCCACACGGGTCTGGAGTTGACAATAATCACGTCTCTCTAGTCATTAGATATGGCATATGGATTATTTATATCCCACATGGGACGAGGTGACGAGAATTTATTCTCTGGAGCAATTAAAATACACACTCCCTCAGGCTTTGACAGGGTGACGAGAATTTATTCTCTTGAGTTATTATGTATACACGCTCCCCTGTAAACACCAGAATATATCAGTACAAATATGTGTATGCTTTATAGGACATATTAGGTAACTAATACGACCCAATAAATTTCCAAACCCCTCCCCGTACGAAGGAGGTTATGGCGATTTTTTTCGAAAATTCCGGGTGTTAGCCAAGTTTTTGAAGAATTTGAAAATTCTCAGAAACTGAAAAGTTGGAGAATGGAAGCCAGATTGAACGTAGTGTTGATTAATCAAACCACTTTCGACTTTGTTCCTTTTCGGGGACGAAAAGTTTTAAGTGGGGAAGATTGTAACGACCCGGAAAATCTGAACCAATTTAAAAAATTTAATTTGGCTATTTTGGTGGATTTTAAATATCTAAAATAAATATTTTAAATAATAACGATGAAAATTAAGCTTGAATTGACATTTGAAAACGAATATAATTATTCTAATTATAAACAAGGCCTGAAATGACGCGGTAGTTTCAAAATTTGAATTCAAACTTTGCCTAACGGTACCGGGTGCAAAACAAAACGGATTTTAGTGAAACCAAAAATATTTAAATCTGTTAGTGAATATCTTTCTAACGAATCTGAAAATTAAAGTTTCATAGTAGGAAGCAAAAGTTATGGCCAAATGAATTTTCAGAAAGGTTGCTATGGAGTTTATATAGCCCGTGAAAATGGCCATTTTGCAAACGAGCTCGGAATTCGATGAAACAACTTTTGTTGGATCCGGGATGTGAAGTTATTGCTAGGTTTCAAATTTCATAATTTTTGAAGCTAGTATGTGAGCATGGCAAAGGAAAATGTGTTTTGGTCAATTACGGTTAAATTGGATCAAACAGAAAAGGGCCATTTTGCAAAATGGCTCAGAATTTGACGAAATTAGTTTTGTTGGGACCGTATCGTCAAAACATAGCTAGATTTATTTTTCCAGAATTTTTCGAATCAGTTTGTGGCTTTGGCAAATTGAAATGTATGTTCAAATCAAATATTGAATGTTTTATATTTCAATTAGAAGGAAAACTGACTGAAACAGTCGAATGGGCCTACGAAATATATCCCATTGGGTTTGGAATGGGGGTAAAACGCTAGGGACGACAGTTGTTGGGTCTAGATTGGGGTTCGTGAGAGAAAGAGGGTATTTTCGAAATTTAAAAATATATAAATAAATAAAATAATCTGATTGGTCAACGCATTCCTCTTCTTCCCCGATACCCCCGTGAAGCGACGGCGGAATTCATCGCAAACTTCCCTCCTCTTTTTCTCTTCCATCTCGCAACGAAACCCAGTGACCCTTTGGAGGATTTTGTAGCCCTCTCCACCACCTTCAAATCCGACCCAGCCTCGCCCCCAATAGTTGCGCCGTTCTCGAGATTCACGCCTGGGAAGTTCCGCCGTTCATCCTCGATTTGCGCGCCCCTCTGCACTTCGAACTGGACGAGGCTGGTAGCGCCGTGAAGCCGTCTCAGAGCTCTACGCCGCTATGAAGCCTGATTTCCCTTAAGGTTCACAGATTTGAAGAAAATTCAAAACCTAGTTTTGAAGATTTAAAAAGGGGGTATGACTATTTTATTATAAACTATATTATAGCAGTTTTAAGCTCTACGGTTTTTGATTTCACTGTAAAAATCATATCCTTTTCGTTTCTTGATGAAATTCAGCGAAACAAGAGACAGTGGACTCGTGTGGACGTCTTCTACATTCTAGAAGATGACCGCATATTTTTCTGAGCCTTCTGCTATTTTTGGTGGAGTGGAACACAATGTGAGATTTCTAATTTATAAACGATATGGAAAACGACGATGTATAAATTATATAGTCGATGTATGAGTTATATAAGCGTTGTACACCTCTTGTATAAACGTTTTATAAGTTGTACGTTCAATGTATAAGTTATATATGCGTTGTAAAAATTATATATGTGTTGAAATAGAAGTGGAATACTTATATATATATATATATATATATATACACACACACACACACGCCCCTCGTCCACAAACCATGGACGATATTTATTGGTTGTGATTGGTGTGAAAATTGGTTGATTACGAATGGTTGATTGAAATTGTTTGTGGTTGATTTTTTTTTCATTTTTATTTATTTATTTCTGTTCTGCTATTATCTGTTTCTGTGTTATATTCCAAAGATTACCCTTGACACCACAGTACGGGTTTTGGGGTCGTCACACCTATTTTTCGTGTAAGGCCATGTGTGGTCCAATCCGTGAAAGCAGGAGTAAAACACGCCTTAAGAATAGGTTAAACTCAAGTGTGTGCAGTAGAATATTTCGTCCCAAACGGGTCAGATCGGGTCCTCCATCTGATCTAAACTGATGCCTTCATTCCGAAGGCGATGTGCTCTTCTTGGCAGTAAGGAGAAAGAGAATCGGGTTGGGTTCCTACATCTCCATCCGAACCGAGTCTGTGACTTCATTCCAAAGTAGCATACACTTCTGTGCAGCAGAAGGTGGATCGGGTCCCACATTTTGATCCGATCCGGGCCATCCGATCCGACCCGGAGTCCAATCAATGCCAAAATCCAAACGTTTCTGGTTCTGCGGGCGTTCACGGAAACGAGCGTAACTTTCAAACCGTATGTTCATTTTAGCCTACCAAAAGCTGTACTTGAAGCTCATTCAGAGGGCTACAAGACTTATTGGGAAATGCTCCGTAATTGATGTTTTCGGGTCCAAAAGAGGTCATCTGTAATGAGTTTCGAGACGTCCTTTGTTTGTGATGCAACTTCAACCAAATCGCTTCCATTCTTCTGACGATGTTCCAAATGCTAGAGTGTATTGTTAACAAGAAATTCCATGCGTAACACCCCGCATTTTCGGTGGACATGAAAGTAACGAATCAAAGTATAATTAATTTGTAAAAGAATAATTAAGGGAAACGAGTTGCACCATTGCGTTCGTCTCAGAAAGTTTGCATAAATCGGACTCCGTATGAAGAAGTTATGGCCTTCAGAAGTTTCAGAATGTATAAAACAGCTCGAAACTGAATTCAAAATTCAATAAAAAACCCAGAAGCGGGCTGGGCGGGAATGTAACAACCCAGAAAATATGAACCAATTTAAAATATTTAAATTGGCTAAAATAATGGATTTTAAATATTTAAAATAAATATTTTAAATAATAGCAATGAAAACTGAGTTTGAATCGACAATTGAAAACGGATATAATTAATTCTAATTATAAACAAGGCCTGAAATGGCGCTGCAGTTTCAAAAATTGAGTTCAAACTTTGTCGGACTGTACCGGGTGCAAAACAAAACAGATTTGAGTGAAACCAAAAATATTTAAATCTGCTAGAGAATACCTTTCTAACGAATCTGAAAAATCAAATTTTCATAACAGAAAGCAAAAGTTATGGACAAATGAATTTTCAGAAAGGTCACTATGGAATTTATATAGCCCGCGAAATTGTCCATTTTGCAAATGACCTCGGAATTCGACGAAACCACTTTTGTTGGTTCCGGGATGTGAAGTTATTGCTAGGTTTCAAATTTCATAATTTTTGAAGCTAGTATGTGAGCGTGGCAAAGGAAAACGTGTTTTGATCAATTTTAGTTAAATTGGATCGACCAGAAATGGACCTTTTTGCAAACGGTCTCAGAATTCGACGAAACCAGTTTTGTTGGGGCCATATCGTCAAAACTTAGCTAGATTTATTTTTCTGGAATTTTACGAATCAGTTTGTGGCCCTGGCAAATTGAAATGTACGTTCAAATTGAATATTGAATGTTATATATTTTAATTTGAAGGAAAACTGACTGAAACAGTCGAATGGGCCTATAAAACATACCCCATTGTGTTCGGAATGGGGGTAAAACGCTGGGGACGACAGTCAATGGGTTTAGATTGGTGGTCGTGTCAGAAAACACCTTTTAAAACTCACCGGCCAATCAGAATTAAAATAATAAATAAGAGAAAACTCTTTCTCTCTCCCCGACGTCAAAGGCGGAAACACGTTCAGACCTTCCCCCTCATTTTCCGATCAATTCAAGCCGAATAAGCTCGTGCCACAGTTGAACTTTTTGAAGATCTTCTCGAGATCTTCAAATCCATATAAGCATTGGATTTTTTCGTGGCCTGTAGGAGGAGAACCACGCTCGGGAAGTTTTGCCGTTCGCGCCTGGATTCCGCCGCCTGGGGACCACCGAGTTCGACCCCCTCCCAGGCGCACGTGCGCCTCTCCTAGCCTGACGAGGTGGCGCTGGCCGATCGAAGCGACAATAAACAGATTTGAAGAAAATCGAAAACCTAGTTTTGAACCTTTCAGCTGAGGTACGGCTTGTTTTATTTTCAACTGTTTTAACACCTTTAAACCATTGCAAAATTTGAAAAATCATATCTTTTTCGTTTCTTGTCGAAATTCAATGAAACAAGAGACAGTGGACCCGTGTGGACGTCTTATACAGTTTAGAAGAGACCGCATATTTTTCTGAGCCTTCTGCTATTTTTGGTGGAGTGGAACCCAATGTGAGATTTCTAATTTATAAACGATATGGAAAACGACGATGTATAAATTATATAGTCGATGTATGAGTTATATAAGCGTTGTACACCTCTTGTATAAGCGTTGTATATGTTGTACGTTCGATGTATAAGTTATATATGCGTTGTAAAAATAATATATGTGTTGAAATAGAAGTGAATTGCTATATATATATATATATATATATACACACACGTGCCGCTCGTCCACAAACCATGGACGATATTTATTGGTTGTGATTGGTGTGAAAATTGATTGATAGCGAATGGTTGATCGGGATTGTTTGTGGTTGATATTGATTGATTGTGGTTGAAAAATACCCATTTGTAGTTGAGAAATATTTGGTTGAAACCACATAGGATTAGTTTGTGGAAATGAAATAAATATATACATGCCGCCTGCGTGTGGACTAGATGCATGAACCCCATTGTCAAAAACCGCGAGGTTTTAAGGTAGAGCGAGGAGCCGTACTAGGGACGGTCCCGGTTTTAACTACCCTGCCATTATGCTGCCGAAATTTTGAATTATATTCATGTGTTTGAATTTTTTTCATTTGCTAAACTATATTTATTCGTCGAATAGAAAACCTTCATGTGTTGAATCGACATTCATTCGTTGAATAGCAATTCATGTGTTGAATGGTATTCGTGTTTTAAATATAAAAATCACATTTTTATCTATATATATAAACTATAGAAAACCTTCATGTGTTGAATCGATATTCATTCATTGATTAGAAATTCATGTGTTGAATGGTATTCGTCTTTTAAATATCAAAAATCACATTTTTATCTATATATATAAACTATAGAAAACCTTCTTGTATTGAATCGATATTCATTAGTTGAATAGAAATTCATGTGTTGAATGTTATCCATATTTGGAAATAAATTGTTTAATAATAAAAAACACATTTTATAATTAATATGAACTATATAAAATAATCTCCTTTTGAAATAAATTGTTTTATAATAAAAATCCTATTTTTATTACCTATACGAACTATATAAAATAATGGTGTTTTGAAATAAATTGTTTTATAATAAAAATCCTATTTTTATTACCTATATGAACTATATAAAATAGTAGTGTTTTGAAATGAATTGTTTCACAATAAAAATCACATTTTTATTATATACATGAATTGTTAAATATAGTGAAGTGTTTAAATAGAAGACATCTGGATAAAAATATCATTTTTACCAAATGTATGAAAAGAATGTAGCTTTGAAATCGAAGAATCGATATATATATATATATATATATATATATATATATATATAAATGGAATCAAAATATATTGAATAACGACGCTGCAGTTCATATTTTGAAACCGTGATTTCAAACGATTATACCGGGAGATCCGACCATCGGATTTTCCTGAAATCGCAACCGTTGGGTACGCTTTGGAAATATCTTTCCAACGGCACCAACTTTGTAAAAATCCAACGGTTGGATTGTCTGGAATGTTTAATTCAAATCTGAAGAAAAACAGCGCCAGAAACGATTATATATATATATATATATATAAATATAATTATATTTAATCGAATAACGACGCCGCAATTCGTATTTTGAAATCGAAACTTCAAACGATTATACCGGGAGATCCGACCGTCGGATTTTCCCGAAACTGGAACCGTTGTATTCGTTTTGAAAAGATCTTTCTAATGATTTAAATTTTGTGAAGATCCAATGGTTAGATTTTCAGATATGTTTAAATCAAATCTGAAGAAAACCAACGCCACGGTCGTGTTATGGCCCGAAGCGTCGTTTCGAATATATTGGCTATTTTAAAATAAATAAAAATAGCGATAAATCGTTATAAAATATTATAAACGATATGGATGTGATTTAGAAATTAACTGAAAGTTGGCTAAGTCGAATGGTTTCCTGGATGTTGCTCTGATGTTGGTTTCGGCCTTCGGGGTTAATATTCGGGAAATCGTTCTCTTATTGATTGACGGTTAGTGACTGATGAATTGAAATGATGCGTGTGTATGTTAGTGTTGCACTTGTTTATTATATACGCGAGTTGCTCAGAAAGACCGGGTTCATCCCTTTCTGAATAATTGAATCGATGATAAGGAATCGAAGATGAGGACGATGGTCGAAGACCGGAGATCTTCACATCGTTTGGATGGTAACCGAGGTCCTGATTTGGAGGCATCCCGAAATATAGATAATGAGTGGTGATCGTCCAGACGTATGTGGTGATCGATGGGTTTGCGAGGTATTTAGTGCCTCCGGTTTCATTTAGACCAAGAACGGACTTGTAAATGGACTGTGTGTCTGACATTGGATTTTATTCTATGTTGATTGATCTCTGTTAAATATAGATCTGTTTTGCGGCAAAGAATTTATTCTTTTCCTTAACGCCCTTCTCCAGAACGCACGAGATCAGAGGTTGTATATCGATGGACATCAGTCGCATGGCATGAATTGCTGGTGTGACATGCCTAGGTGGCAAATGATCAGGGCTTCTGTTGAAAAGCAAAGTCTTGTGGTGATGATCAAAGCAACGTCGGTGTGGCGTAGCTTTGTGTATAAAGTGAATTCGCGAACCTCACACCCGGTATGAACCAGAAACGGGAGAGGACATCAGGGACGGCCTGCGTCTCTTCCTAGCTAGAAATGGCGTCAGTGGTTTTACACGCCCTGACGAGTTTGACTTATGTGGTTGTTGCTGTTGCGAGGCGCCTCGATTTGATCGGACGATCCGGGTCCGATGGAGTCATTCGTTGGCTCATTTACACCCCAAAGTGTGGGGAAACGCAGTGTTCCGGAATTTTAATCCACATCGGTGGACCGGCCCTGACGATCCAAGGGTCGATGCGCTCTGACCCTATAGCTCGGACTAGGAGTCTCAAAGTCGGTAAGGACTATCTTTTGCCTTGGTTCATGGCGGAAATCCAATTTCCAAATACGTGACTATGCGGTTTTGATTTTATGCCTATATATGGCGACATAGTTGTATGAGGCATTAATGCCGTCTATGATTGATATTTATGATTCGAAATTGTTTTCAAAACATATAAACACTAGCGATAATATTAAATGCCTTTGTTTTTATTCGTATCAAGCATATTTTGGCCGTTATAAGGTAAAACTCTATCCTCCGGTTTGCGATGCATTGTGTGATGGGAACTGAGTCTTATAATGGCTTCATTTTTATAAAAAGCATAGCGTTGTTTCAGAGAATGATTTTTTTTAAAGCACTAGTGATCCGATGGAGTAAACCCGTTCCACGGAAGTGGCGTGGTCCTGTGATTAACCATATTTCAATTGTGTTGAGTAGATTTCTCATACTAGTGCCATGACTGACTCGTAGTTCATTTCACTTTCAAACTCGGGTGCCCCTTTTTTCTACACGGGCAGCCTTGTATTCAGGTTTAGCTGGCTTTATCCGGATAGCTGGAGCTGAAGATGGATTCTATCATTTATCTCTTTTTATGCTGTTCAGCTCCTATTATACATATTTTGTTTGTTTTCCGCTGTAGACATTTATGTATAGATGAATTATATTTGTACTAAGTAAGATCTTGTATACTGTGTAACTCTGATGATTACTTTTATCCAGTATATTCTATTGTTCATTATCTGGTGTATTTATTAATTCTGTTCTTCTATTATCTGTTTTTGTGTTACATTCCAAAGATTAACCTTGTCTCCGTATGAACGGGAAATGGGGTCGTCGCAACATGGTATCAGAGCAAGGTTAAACTTAGTGCTGGAATTTAACATATTAACGAACTTGTCAGAAATAGAACCAGTAGTGTTCTAGGACGGGTAACTCTATACATATAGGATCAACAATATCCTAGTATGGGTAAAGAAGAATGAAATTACACCTCGATAGACACATTTACATTAGAAGTATATGTTTCTATGTTTTAAAATATCTTTTCTGTGACCTGACACTTGATCTACTATTTGCAGAAGTACTAGAAAAATGAGTGTAAGAAACAGGAGAAATGCAAAACCCAATCCAGAGGCTCGATTTAAGAGATATCGAAATCTGGGTGGAGCACAATTCTCAGGAAATGAATCTATTATTCAAACTCAAGCTTGGGTGAGCACTGCAGAAAGAATATTTGAGCATTTCCAGCTGAGAGACGACCAGAAAAGATTAGTAGCATCTTGGGCGCTCAATGGAGAAGCTTTAATATGGTGGGAAACAATCATAAAAGATAATCCAGAAGGTGATATCACCTGGGATAGATTCAAAGAGATTTTCCTATGAAGATTTACTCCTCCTAAAGTGACTAAGCGATTGTGCGATGAATTTTCTTAACTGATACAAGGTGATACGACCATCCCAGAATATCATAAGAAATTCAACGAACTTGTTCACTTTGCTCCTCATCTGATTCGAGATCCAAAGAGGAAAAATATGAGATTTATTCATGGCCTGCAAAGGAGATATCAAAATAGCGTGATGAGGAATGTGAAGCTCCCTTTTGCTGAAATGATTTATATGGCTTATCAATATGAAGATCTCCATAAGAAAGGTATGTTGTGCGACGAAGAGGAAGTCAGCTTGATAACAAAGGGGAGTCTGAAACTGATATTCCTGAAGCTAGTGCGAGGTCTGAGGTCAGTAAAGAGCTAAAAGTCAATCAAAAAAGGGCTAGATCTGAAAAAGAACCTGCCACGACTGCCATATGTAAGAATGGCAATCAGAAGGGGCATTTGTTCAGAAAATGTAAATCTATAAAGAAATCAATAAAAGATGGATATAGAGCCAATTGAAAGCAAAAGAAAAAAAGGTTGGGAAAAGATGGGGAGTTTCAAGAGAATAGGGAGTGCAAACAATGCCACGAGGCCGGTCATCTTGCAAAGGATTGCCCGCTCTTGAACAAGCCTGAAGTAGTACATGTAAATGAATTGGCAGAAACTTTCGAGCCCTCAGCTAGTCAAGAAAGGGACGATGTCTTAGAAGGCACGCTCAATGTCAAGAACATTCCAGTTAAAGTACTGTTTGATACTGGCACGTCACGAAGATTTATAGCAAAGAGTTCAGTCAAGAAGTTGGATTTGAAATTGAAGAAGCTTAAAGAACCAATGACTGTCCAAAATCCAGTTCGGGGTTCCGTCGGTCTCAGTTGGGTTCGTGGGGTGCCTGTCTCTTTTTCCTGCTAAAAATTCCCTACTATCTCTATCGTCATGAATTTTAATGAATTCGATCTTATTCTGGGATAGGATTGGCTAACCAAATATGAAGCAGAGGTTAGATGCGCCGAGAGAGTTGTTAGAGCTAAGATTAAATCAGTGAATTATATAACCTCACCGTGTGAAGGTCAGAAATCTAATAGAAAAGGCTTTTGGGAAGCTTTAGATGTTTCTCCAGCCCAAATAGAAAATATTCCTGAAATCACAAAGAATATTCCCGACCTAGTGAAAGATATTCTTGTCGTCAAGTACTATGCGGATGTGTTCGAGGAAGTTGTTCACTTACCTCCGCAGAGAGAAATTGATTTCAAGATTGCTTTGATTCCGAATGCAAGGCCGGTAATTCACGCTATTCGAAGAATGTCCTTGAAAGAAAAATAAGAACTTGACAATCAAACACGACAAATAGTATGGACGGGTCTGATCAGGCCCAGTTTCTCTGATTGGGGTGCAGCAGTGGTGTTTGTCCAAAAATTTGATGGTACTCTACGTCTATGTGTGGATTATCGTGATCTGAACAAACAGACAATAAAGAATATCCATTGCCGCGGATTGATGATTTGTTGGATCGATTAAATGGCGCACAAGTATTTTCACGAATGGACCTTGCTACAGGCTTCCATCAACTTCGTATCGCCGAGGAGTTTGTTGCTTTGACAGCAATCAGAGGTCCCGACTTATTCTACGAGTGGTTAGTAATGCCATTCGGCTTATGTAACGCTCCAGCCTATTTCGTCGATCTAATGAACAGAGTATTCAGAGGAGTATTGAATAAATTTGTTCTGGTTTTTATTGACGATATTCTAATCTTCTGTAAATCAAAGGCCGAACATGAAAAGCATTTGGAACAGGTTCTGGTAATTCTCAGAAGGAACGTATTGAAAGAAAAGTTTTCCAAATGTATATTCTGGTAAGAAGAAGTCAAATTTCTGGGCCACGTCGCATCTAAAGAAGGAATTGCTTTGGATCCTAGTAAAATCAAAGCTATTCAGAATTGGAAACAGCTCGGTACCCCTATAGAAGTCCGCAGTTTTCTCGGGTTGGCTAGTTATTATGGGAAGTTCGTTAAAATCTTATCGAAGATATCTGGTCATTTAACGAAGCTTACGAAGAAGCACTCTAAATTCAAATGGACTCCAGAGAGTGAGGAGGCTTTTGAAGAGCTAAAGTTAAGATTAACAACAACTCCAGTGTTAACCATCATCGATGGAAATCAGGATTTGAAAGTCTGGATTGATGCTTCTAGAGAAGGCCTTGGCGCAGTGTTAATGCAAAGAGGCCAGGTGATTGCTTATGATAGCCGTCAGCTGAAGCCGCATGAGAAAAATTACGTTACTCATGATCTTGAGTTATTGGCTATAGTATTCGCCTTGAAAATCTGGAGACACTATCTTCTGGGCGAGAGATTTGAACTGTTTACAGATCACCGGTGGTTAAAGTATCTTTTCACTCAGAAAGACCTGAATCTGAAGCAGCAACGTTGGCTAGAGTTCTTTGCAGCATATGACTTTGAGATTATATACACGCCAGGGAAAGCCAATGTCGTAGCCGATGCGTTCAGCCGAAAGAATGTAATGATCGCCAGCTTTGTTATTACGACTTCCTCGATTTACAAAATATCTATTCTTCAGAAGGATGATAACTTTATTAAGTATATGATCAAAAGGATTCAGAAAGGCGAACCCTCGTGTTTTCAAATAGATAACGATGGATTCCTGAAATTGAAAGGAAGGATTTGTGTTCCTGATATCCCATAGTTAAAAAGGGAAGTGTTAGACGAGTGTCACAAGTCCAAGGTAAGTATCCATCCCAGTGTGGCCAAAATGTATAATAATCTCAAGCGAACATTCTGGTGAAAGGCTATGAAAAGAGACGTTTCAATATACGTTAGCCGATGCCCTACTGCCAGCTAGTCAAAAGCGACCAACAGAAACAGGCTGGATTATTACAACCGCTTGACGTTCCTGGTTGAAAGTGGGAACATATTTCAATGGACATCTTTGATGATCTTCCCAGAACCAGAAAAGGAAATGACAGTATTTGGGTGATCGTAGATCGCTTCACGAAGACCGTCTATTTCATACCTGTCAGATCAAACAGAACTGCTCAGAGTCTGGCGCAGATATATTTCAAGGAAATAGTTAGACTACATGGAGTGCTGCTCAGTATAGTCAGTGATAGAGATACAATATTTACTAGCAAATTCTGGGAGACATTTCAAGTCGAGCTGGGAACGAAGCTGAACTTGAGCACCGCTTATCATCCTCAGACAGACGATCAGACTGAGAGGGTGAATCGTATTTTAGAAGATCTATTGCGGGCTTGTGTTCTACATTTTGGTGGATCATGTGAATACCATCTGCATTTGGCTGAATTCTCATATAACAACAACTACCAGGCGAGCCTGACAATGTCGCCATTCAAAGCATTATATGGTAAACCATGCCGATCTCCTGCTTGTTGGGTCGAACCCAGAAATAGACTTGTGTTGGGGCCAGATATGATCCGAGAAGCTGCCAACAAAGTCGATTTTATTAAGAAACGATTACTGGTAGCTCAAAGCCGACAAAAGAGCTATGCCGATAGAAGAAGAAGAGATATATCCTTTGCTGTTGGCGACTACGTATATTTGAAAGTATCGCCGATGAGAGGAGTTATCCATTTCGGTAAAACTGGAAAGTTGGCGCCCAAATACATTGGTTCGTTTCCTATTTTGGAACGGATCGAAACTCTCGCTTATAGGGTTAAACTGCCTGATTGGTTACCTGGAGTACATGATGTATTTCACATATCTCAACTTCGAAAGCACGTTCATGATCCAGACTTGATCGTGGAAGAAGCAGCTCAACAGGATATTGAAATTACCCCTGAATTAGCTGTGAGAAGAGAGCCGCTAAAGATCATTGGCAAAGAAACCAAAGAGCTGAGGAAAAAGAAGGTTCACTTAGTCAAAGTGCAATGGAGTGGAGATCTGCGAGATTGTAGTTGGGAAACTGAGGGGAGCATTCAGAAAGCCTATCCTAGATGCCGAGTGGATATCTCTATTTGACTCCGGTGCATGGTACATTTACCATACTTAGCATTACCAGTCAGTTCTCTATTATGTTGTTATTTTCTTTCCATGGATATGCACTTTAAATTCTATAGTCTGAGTGATTTTAAAAGCGAATAGAAATTGATTAGTATATTTAGAAAAGTTAAAAACAATTTGAGTGTTGTTTGTGTTGTGTGATAGTAAATCATATTAATTAAATTATTAGAACGATAGTTAATTTAATTAATAATAGAATGAATGGTAGAATTTATTCGATTATGTCGCACATTGATCTGATTTAAAAATAGATAGAAATATATACATGTTCATTTTATATGTTTGAACAGGTAAATGGATTAGCTGTTGAGTAAAGATTTTATTTGTGCGCCCGACAAATAGGTAAACCTTAATGAGTTCGATGCGAAATATTATTATATCAACTCCTTTGAATGCCATTCGATGCGGAGTGCTGGTTATTCTATGTGTAAAAATAAATGTCACCATAGGATAGTAACAATTAATTTTGAACCGCATTACATGGCATACTACCGAAGATAGGCATACTTCATCATATACCACATAAGCATTTGGAGCTTGTGTGACGAGGTGGAAGATTTACAACACGAGCGAGAGGCTTGTATGGCGATGTATATATTTTACAGGTTGAACTGATGACTGATATGGACTATTTAAATTATAACGATTAAATTGCCAGATTAATAAAAACCCCACACGGGTCTGGAGTTGGCAATAATCACGTCTCTCTAGTTATTACATACGGCACATGGACTATTTATTTCCCACACGGGAAAAGGTGACGAGGATTTATCCTCTGGAGCATTTAAAATACACACTCTCTCAGGCTTTGACAAGGTGACGAGAATTTAGTCTGTGGAGTTATTATCAATACACGCTCCCCTGTAAACACCAGAATATATCACTATAAATATGTGTATGCTTATTAGGATTTATTGGGTACCTAATACAGCCCAATAAATTTCCAAACCCCTCCCCATACAAAGGAGGTTATGGCGAAAATTTTCAAAAATTCCGGGTTTTAGCCAAATTTTTGAAGAATTTGAAAATTCTCAAAAACTGAAAAGTTGGAGAATGGAAGCCAGATCGAACGTAGAGTTGATTAGTCAAACCATTTTCGACTTTGTTCCTTTTCGGGGACGAAAAGTTTTAAGTAGGGGAGATTGTAACGACCCAGAAAATCTGAACCAATTTAAATTTTTTAAATTGGCTAAAATAATGGATTTTAAATATTTAAAATAAATATTTTAAATAATAGCACTGAAAACTAAGTTTGAATCGACAATTGAAAAAGAATATAATTAATTCTAATTATAAACAAGGCCTGAAATGGCGCTGCAGTTTCAAAAATTGAGTTCAAAATTTGTCGGTCTTTACCGGGTGCCAAACAAAACGGATTTGAGTGAAACCAAAAATATTTAAATCAGTTAGTGAATACCTTTCTAACGAATCTGAAAAATTGAATTTTCATAACAGAAAGAAAAAGTTATGGCCAAATGAATTTTCAGAAAGGTCGCTACGGAATTTATATAGCCCGTGAAATTGGCCATTTTGCAAACGACCTCAGAATTGGACGAAACCACTTTTGTTGGATCCGGGATGTGAAGTTATTGCTAGGTTTAAAATTTCATAATTTTTGAAGCTAGTATGTGAGCGTGGCAAAGGAAAACGTGTTTTGATCAATTATAGTTAAATTGGATCGACCAGAAATGGGTCTTTTTGCAAACGGTCTTAGAATTTGATGAAACAAGTTTTGTTTGGACCGTATCGTCAAAACATAGACAGATTTATTTTTTTGGAATTTTTCGAATCAGTTTGTGGCCCTGGCAAATTGAAATCTACGTTCAAATTGAATATTGAATGTTATATATTTTAATTTGAAGGAAAACTGATTGAAACAGTCGAATGGGCCTTTGAAAAATATCCCATTGTGTTCGGAAAGGGGGTAAAACACTGCGAACGACAGTCATTGGGTTTAGATTGGTGGTCATGTCAGAAAACACCTTTTAAAACTCACCGACCAATCAGAATTAAAAAAAAGAAGAGAAAACTCTTTCTCTCTCCCCGACGTCGAAAGTGGAAACACGTTAAGACCTTCCCCCCCATTTTCCGATCAATCCATGCCGAATTAGCTCGTGCCACAGTTGAACTTTTTGAAGATCTTCTCGAGATCTTCAAAATCCATATAAGCAATGGATTTTATTCGTGGCCTGTAGGAGGAGAACCACGCTCGGGAAGTTTTGCCGTTCGCGCGTGGATTGCTCCGCCTGGGGACCAATGAGTTCGACCCCCTCCCTGGCGCACGTGCGACTCTCCTAGCCTGAAAAGGTGGCGCTGGCCGATCGAAGCAACAATAAACGGATTTGAAGAAAATCGAAAACCTAGTTTTGAACCTTTCAGCTGAGGTACGGCTTGTTTTATTTTCAACTATTTTAACACCTTTAAACCATTGCAAACTTTGAAAAATCATATCTTTTTCATTTCTTGTCGAAATTCAGTGAAACAAGAGACAGCGGATCCGTGTGGACGTCTTATACATTTTAGAAGAGACGGCATACTTTTCTGAGCCTTCTGCTATTTTTGGTGGAGTGGAACCCAATGTGAGATTTCTAATTTATAAACGATATGGAAAACTACGATGTATAAATTATATTGTCGATGTATGAGTTATATAAGCGTTGTACACCTCTTGTATAAGCGCTGTATATGTCGTACGTTCGATGTATAAGTTATATATGCGTTGTAAAATTTATAAATGTGTTGAAATAGAAGTGAATTGCTATATATATATATATATATATATATATATATATATATATATATATATATATATATATATATATATATATATATACGCCGCTCGTCCACAAACCATGGACGATATTTATTGGTTGTGATTGGTGTGAAAATTGATTTATAGCGAATGGTTGATCGGGATTATTTGTGGTTGATATTGATTGATTGTGGTTGAAAAATACCCAATTGTAGTTGAGAAATATTTGGTTGAAAGCACATAGGATTAGTTTGTGGTAATGAAATAAATATATACATGCCGCCTGCGTGCGAACTAGATGCATGATCCCCATTGTCAAAAACTGCGAGGTTTTAAGGTAGAGCGACGAGCCGTACTAGGGACGGTCCCGGTTTTAACTACCCTGTCATTATGCTGCCGAAATATTGAATAATATTCATGTGTTTGAATTTTTTCATTTGCTAAACTATATTTATTCTTCGAATAGAAAACCTTCATGTGTTGAATCGATATTCATTCGTTGAATAGAAATTCATGTGTTGAATGGTATTCGTGTTTTAAATATAAAAATCACATTTCTATCCATATATATAAACTATAGAAAACCTTCATGTTTTGAATCGATATTCATTCATTGATTAGAAATTCATGTGTTGAATGGTATTCGTCTTTTAAATATAAAAAATCACATTTTTATCTATATATATAAACTATAGAAAACCTTATTGTGTTGAATTGATATTCATTCGTTGAATAGAAATTCATGTGTTGAATGGTATTCATATTTGGAAATAAATTGTTTTATAATAAAAATCACATTTTATCATCAATATGAACTATATTAAATATTCTCCTTTTGAAATAAATTGTTTTATAATAAAAATCCTTTTTTTATTACCTATACGAACTATATAAAATAATAGTGTTTTGAAATAAATTGTTTTATAATAAAAATCCTATTTTTATTACCTATATGAACTGTATAAAATAATTGTGTTTTGAAATGAATTGTTTTACAATAAAAATCACATTTTTATTATATACATGAATTGTTAAATATAGTGAAGTGTTGAAATAGAAGACAGCTGGATAAAAATATCATTTTTATCAAATGTATGAAAAGAATGTAGCTTTGAAATCGAAGAATCGATATATATATATATATATATATATATATATATATATATATATAAATAGAATTAAAATATATTGAATAACGACGCTGCAGTTCATATTTTGAAACCGTGATTTCAAACGATTATACCGGGAGATCCGACCATCGGATTTTCCTGAAATCGCAACAGTTGGGTTCGCTTTGGAAATATCTTTCCAACGGCACCAACTTTGTAAAAATCCAACGGTTGGATTGTTTGGAATGTTTAATTCAAATCTGAAGAAAAACAGCACCAAAACCGATTATATATATATATATATATATATATATATATATATATATATATATATATATATATACACAAATATAATTATATTTAATCGAATAACGACGCTGCAATTCGTATTTTGAAATCGAAACTTCAAATGATTATACTGGGAGATCCGACCGTCGGATTTTCCCGAAACTGGAACCATTGGATTCGTTTTGAAAAGATCTTTCTAATGATGTAAATTTTGTGAAGATCCAACAGTTAGATTTTCAGATATGTTTAAATCAAATCAGGAGAAAAACAGCGCCACGGTCGTGTTTTGGCCCGAAGCGTCGTTTTGAATATATTGGCTATTTTAAAATAAATATAAATAGCGATAAATCGTTATAAAATATTATAAACGATATGGATGTGATTTAGAAATTAACTGAAGGTTGGCTAAGTCGAATGGTTTCCTGGATGTTGATCTGATGTTGGTTTCGGCCTTCGGGGTTAATATTTGGGAAATCGTTCTCTTACTGATTGACGGTTAGTGACTGATGAATTGAAATGATGCGTGTGTATGTAAGTGTTGCACTTGTTTATCATATATGCGAGTTGCTCAGAAAGACCGGGTTTATCCCATTCTGAATAACTGAATCGACGATAAGAAATCGAAGATGAAGACGGTGGTCGAAGACCGGAGATCTTCACATCGTTTGGATGGTAGCCGAGGTCCTGATTGGGAGGCATCCCGAAATATAGATAATGAGTGGTGATCGTCAAGACGTACGTGGTGATCGATGGGTTTGCGAGGTATTAGTGCCTCCGTTTTCATTCAGACCCAGAACGGACTTGTAAATGGACTGTGTGTCTGACATTGGATTTTATTCTGTGTTGATTGATCTCTGTTAAATATACATCTGTTTTACGGCAAAGAATTTATTCTTTTGCTTAACGCCCTTCTCTGGAACGCACGAGATCAGAGGTTGTATATCGATGGACATCAGTCGCATGGCTTGAATTGCTGGTGTGGCATGCCTAAGTGGCAAATGATCAGGGCTTCTGTTGAAAAGCAAAGTCTTGTGGTGATGATCAAAGCACCGCCGGTGTGGTGTAGCTTTGTGTATAACATGAATTCGCGAACCTCACACCCGGTATGAACCAGAAACGGGAGAGGACATCAGGGAGGGCCTGCATTTCTTCCTAGCTAGAAGTGGCGTCAGTGGTTTTACACGCCCTGATGAGTTTGACTTATTTGATTGTTGCTGTTGCGAGGCGCCTCTGTTTGATTGGACGATCCGGGTCTGATGGAGTCATTCGTTGGCTCATCTACACCCCAAAGGGTGGGGAAACGCAGTGTTCAGGAATTTTAATCCACATCGGTGGACCGGCCCTGACGATCCAAGGGTCGATGCGCTCTGATCCTGAGGCTCGGGCTAGGCAGTCTCGAAGTTGGTAAGGACTATCTTTTGCCTTGGTTCATGGCGGAAATCCAGTTTCCAAATACGTGACTGTGCGGTTTTGATTTTATTCCTATATATCGCGACATAGTGGTATGGGGCGTTAATGCCGTCTATGATTGATAGTTATGATTAGAAATTGTTTTCAAAACATATAAACTCTAGCAATAATATCAAATGCCTTTGTTTTTATTCGTATCAGGCATATTTTGGCCGTTATAAGGTAAAAACTCTATCCTCCGGTTTGCGTTGCATTGTGTGATGGGAACTGAGTCTTATAATGGCTTCATTTTAATAAAAAGCATAGTGTTGTTTCAAAGAATGATTTGTTTTAAAGCACTAGTGATCCGATGGAGTAAACCCGTTCCGCGGAAGTTCCGTAGTCCTGTGATTAACCATATTTCAATTGTGTTGAGTAGATTTCTTGTACCAGTCCCATGACTGACTCGTAGTTTGTTTCACTTTCAAACTCGGGTGCCCCTTTTTCTACACGGGCGGCCTTGTATTCAAGATTAGCTGGCTTTATCCTGATAGCTGGAGCTAAAGATGGATTCTATCATTTATCTCTTTTTATGCTGTTCAGCTCCTATTATACATATTTTGTTGGTTTTCCGCTGTAGACATTTATGTATAGCTGAACTATATTTGTACTAAGTAAGATCCTGTATACTGTGTTACTCTGATGATTACTTTTATCCAGTATATTCTATTGTTCATTATCTGGTGTATTTATAAATTTTGTTCTGCTATTATCTGTTTTTGTGTTATATTCCAAAGATTACCCTTGTCTCCGTCTGAACGGGAAATAGGGTCATCGCAGGGAAATTTCCCGCCCAGGACCCAGGTCAACCAGGGGGTCGACCTTTGTGTCGACCTCCCCCCCATCGGTCAACCTTGGGGTTGACCTTAGGGTTGACCTGGGGGTCGACCTGTCCTGTTTTTCCAAATCCGAGGAAGAATTCATTTTTACGTATCCGAGCTGATTTCTGGACCAAATTCATGAGTTCTACGCTATATAAACGCCCCCAAACTTAACTTTCTCCACACAATTTAATTTTGCCTATACTCTGCCTCTATTGTAATTAAAAATAAAAATGGTGTCGCTAGTCTGCTGGAATCAAAAGTAGGATTAATGCAGCTTCTTCCAAACTGAATAGAATTAAAAGAGAATCAAGTTAAAGCTTCAAGTTGGACCATAGGCATTCTGCTTCAAGCAACGTCATGTGAATCATAGCAAATCACCACAACACAATCTTATCGCCTTTTCTAAACCGATCACTGTAAGTTCAGTTATTCTTTAGATTTTAACGTGTAATTGGACTCATGAATGTAATAAATTAAAATATAGAACTGTGCCTATTTGCAAGTTAATTATCTTTGATTCATGCTTATGTCAAATCTAACGTTATCTATGCCTTTGGATCAGATTCTCGATTGTGGCCTAGAACTTATTCTGGATAATTGCCAATGACTATGATTATGGGACTTTTGCCAAAGACTATGAATATGAAACTGTTGCCCATGAAACAATCGCCTATGACTATGATTCATGACAAAGAGGCTATTACATATGACTATGAATATAAGATTGTTGCCTATGACTATGACTATAATTCATAATTTTGAGACTATTGCACATGATTCATGGCTATAAGACTATTACCAAGATTCATGACTATGAGATTATTGCCTATGACATTGATTAAGAAACTATTGTGATTAGTCGCCCATGACTATTGTGGTTAATTGCCTATAACTATTGTAGTTAGTTGCTTATGCCTATTCCCATTGTTACAATTAACCAATCATTTTGTACCTTGAACTGGCATTATGTTGGATCAAATCACGTATGCCTATTCCCTTAATTATGTTGGATCTCATAATTAGTGTGTGACTTAGTTAGTTTATTCCTATTCACTTTCATGTACATCGAACCTGTTGGAGCCATTATTTTTGCATGCCTATTCTTTTATATCAATTCTTGTGCTTATCCCCTATTCCTTTTGTTAGTGCCATTTCATGAGTACTTTGAAAACTTGTGAAATCATGTTATACGTACGATTATGATGCGGGGATTGGGCGTAGCTTAATTAATATAATTTGGCATAATAAATATGTTGGCATAATCTGAATTGTCTATAATAGTGAATAATTTACATGCATATTAGACTTGGGCATAAATGATAAATTTTAATTGGACACAAAGTATGTAAATGGGCATGTAAACCAAGTTTTGGACATAAACGGTAAACTAGAATGTTAAATCCAGTTTTGACATGAACTTTAAATTGGAATATTAATCTAGATTGGGCATGAACTGTAAAAGGGGAATATTAAATCTAAATTGGTATAAACTGCAAGTTGGGTTAATTGATAGGTAAATCAAGTTTTGGGCGTAGAATATAAGTATGTTAATTTGCGTGAGAAATGAATATGATATAGTCTAAATTGATTTATGGAAAATTTACATGAATAGTAAATATGTAAATTAGATAAGAGGAAAATGCCTAACCCGAGGTTAGACCGAGTTGTGGTATAAAACTGCCCGGAACTGCCCAGCACATCTAGTTACCACAACAATACATGTCTAATGTTAGAGGTTTGTGCATCAAGCCCACAAAGACCCAAGGTTAGACTGAGTTGTGGTGTAAAACTGCCCGGAACCGAGCGGCACATCAAGTAACCACAACTATACCTGTCTAATGTGAGTGGTTGGTGCTTTAATTAATTAATTAAAGCTCATGAACAATCAAGCTATGAATGGTGAGGTTAAGTAATTAAGGAAACACTTAACCAACTTAACATGTTAACAAGACAAGAAGGGTGGGTTTAAGTAATTGAGAAAACACTTAGCCAATTCGACATGTTAACTAGACAAGATTGATAGGGGCTAAGTTAATATGGACACTTAACCAACTTAACATGTTAACAAGGCGAGATTTGTGGGGGTTAAGTAACTAAGGAAACACTTATAACATGTTTACTAGATAAGTGGGTAAGTTTAAGCAAACGTTTAACATTCTAACTAGAGTAGATGGTGGGGTTAAGAAAACTTAGAACGCTTAGCCATTATAGCATGATGAATAATCAGGGTTAAGTTAATGAGAGACACTTAACTAGTATAACCTGATAAATGAGTAAGGTTAAGGAACACTAAACCAATTTAACATGACAAGTCAATGGGTTAAGTTAACTTGAATTGACTGATGACACTTAACCAATCTAACATGGCGAGATAGAGAACTAAGTAGTAAACCTTAGTTAAGAGAACTAAGTAAAAAACCTTAGTCAAGAAAGCCACGTAGAACCCAAGAAGGAGCGAATGTACGTCTAATCATGATGAAGTCTCCAACGAACTGGGTTACGAAGCACGTGGCTTCGAGGGGACGTGAGGGTACTCTTGGTATCCCTCTATGAGGCTGCAGATGATCCTCATGGGCTCACAAAGGTTAACGTCTGCGTTAGAGGAGCCAAGGGGATGCCTTGGTTGCAATAATAAGGCAACCAAAAGACTAGGATGGACCAGCATGATTCGGCGAGACCAGTTTTAGCCCTGTGATAGCAACTCATCGTTCACCTACCATCTAGTGTCAGTCAGGATACGTGAAGCGGAAAGGCGGAGAACTCCAACAAACCATATACTTGCTATCTAGTTATGGGTGAGGTTGGCCCATACGTTTGTGGGGCATTGAGGGGACTGCGTATAGTTCTCATTCTTGATTTTTTTGGGTGCCTTTCATTTGTTAGTTGAGGGAGGGGTCTAGTGAGACCATAGCCACTGCAAAAATAGACCTTAGCATCTGCATCGGCAGATATCTGAAAGCTCCCAACCGAGTTCCGTGTTTCTTGATTAGCCGTGCCACGGGACTTGGGTCACACATATAGAGGACATGTGCATCTAGACACCTATAACGATTCACAACACATACGTAAGGAAAGTCTAGGAACATATACCGCTCTGGGTAGTGTGTCCTAGACTAGGGGGCATCGCTTGATAGGTAGCATAATCCCTAGTTGGACGTAGGTCTCGTAAACCCTAAATCCGAGAAGCGTTCAATAGGTAGCATAAACCCCAATGGCCCTGGGTAGCGTAAACCTTGGTTAAATCTAGGAAGCGATCGATAGAAAACCCTAGATTAGATCTAGGTAATAAATGGAATCCCCAAAATAGATGTACACCTGAAGGCAACCACAATTACGGGGATTGGGATCACGTTATCATATGATCATTTTATATAGATTACTAGTTGGGACACTAGTTAGGTGGTGCAGAGATATAGAAATCATTATACAGGGTAGTCGCAAAGCAGAGAAGGAGTAGAAGCGCATTCTGTTTATTAGTACATTCAGTTTATCTTGCCTTGTCATATCTCATATTTATCCCATGTTATCTTGTTACTATGTTTTAGTCTTATATTTAGTTTATTCATGTCATGACCCTTTTTCACGTTTAAACGCTAAGAATCACTGAGCTTACCAGACTTATATATGACCTAGTTGCTTTCGCATTTTTTCTTTCGTTTTTCCCCAGGTAGTCAGGGAGGGAATAGCTCAGCTATTTTGGACCACATCTCCTTCCAAGCATGAAGATCAGTCGAAGTTTTTCTTGGGTTCTCTTTTCCATTGCTATGGCAGGCTCATGCTTTATTTGGGGAATATTACTTTCAGTTTATGATTCTTTACTTTGTTAAACAAGACAGATGCTTTGTTATACTGAGTATTGTTATTTTGAAATTGGAAACAATCTTTGTACAAGCTGTTTTATCAATGAAGTAAAGTTTTATTTATTTTCCGCTGCTTTATTTATCTGTCTTGTGATTTATCTGTGTCTTTTACCAAAAATGCTCCACCAAAGTTAAGGCATTCCCTTTGTGAGTGACCTTAACGGAGGTGGGGTGTTTCACTTGGCATCAGAGCTGAAGGTTACTGGATCAGATAAAAGATTTGAAAAATTATTTTCAAAAGGTTTTAAAAGAAGCATTTTCAAAAGAAAAGTTTTGTTTTAAAAGAATTTTCCCCAAAGCCATATGCATTATGTTTTGACCCTCTGCTTGAATCCTTGTTTCCTTCTTTCTTGAGTCTCCGGGGCTCCTGGCTTTCTGGGAGGTAACCTCATCGTGGCATGGTTCCATAGGCTTGGTGAGACTACGACACTTGTCAGAGGGCAAATAAGCGCCTAACTTCCATCTGTAGCCGTAATTTTATTCAGAGCATGGTAGGATTCTCCATGCGATGGAGGAAGCTTTCGAGAGACATGTCAACAAGTTACACAAGGATGGCAAAGTTGAGAATGAGGGGGTTTGGTATTTTTCCAGAAATACTCCACCAAAGTTAAGGCATTCCCTTTGTGAGTGACCTTAACGGAGGTGGGGTGTTTCACTATGTGTGACGGCTTTGACTAAAAAGCGTGTCAACGTTTATGGTTTATCATTTACGGCTTAGTGTTTATGGTTTATTCTTTATTTTATATAGTTTACTGTTTATGGTTTATTGTTTATGGTTTACGGTTTATTGTTTATAGTTTACTGTTTATTGTTTATGATCTACGGTTTATGGTTTAATGTTTATGGGTGCTGGTTTATGGTTTATTGTCTGTTATTTATCATTTATGGCTTAATGTTTATGGTTTATGGCTTTATTTTGTATAGTTAATCATTTATACTTTATTGTTTATGGTTTACGTGTTATTGTTTATACTTTATTGTTTGTGGTTTACGATTTATGGTTTATTGTTTATTGTTTACGATTTATTGTTCACGATTTATCATTTATGGACTAGTGTGTATGGTTTATGCTTTATTTTATATAGTTTACTGTTTATACTTTATTGTTTACGGTTTACGGTTTATGGTTTATTGTTTATGTTTTACGGTTTATGGTTTATTGTTTATGATTTATCATTTATGGTTAAATGTTTATGGTTTATGGTTTATATTGTATAGTTTACTGTTTATACTTTATTGTTTATGGTTTACGGTTTATGGTTTATTGTTTATGGTTTATGGTTTATTGTTTATTGTTAGACCAAAAATGGCACTAACACCCAAATGCAGTGTGAAGTCCTCACAATCACATATCACAGAGAATAAATGCAGGAAAGCAACAGGGAATAGGGAACACACGAGGTTTTTATAGCGGTTCGGCTCAAACCAAGCCTAGGTCCACTTTATATTTTCTGAAGTCCTATGAAATAACAAATACAATGCCTTCCTACAATCAGTAGGAATCTTTTAGATATAACATCCTTGTATTTTAATGAAGAAGTGGGAAGAGAGAGTGGTCTTATACACGAAAGCCCAAAGATCCTTTAGAAGTCCATGAATACGTGTATTTATAGATGTAGAGAGTCTCCCGGATGAATGACATGTGTCACGAAAACAAGCGTTGCTAAAATGTATGGAAAATGTCTCCTGTAGGTCATGTAAAGCCATGTGTGGTCCGATCCGTGTAAGTAGGAGTAAAACAGGACTTAAGAATAAGTCAAATTCGAGTGTGTGCAGTAAAATATTTCATCCTAGATGGGTCAGATCGAGTACTCCATCGGATTTGAATCGGTGAATTCAACCCGAAGGCGACATGCTCTTCCTGGCCGTAAGGAGAAAGCGGATCGGGTCGGGTTCCTACATCTCCATCCGAACCGAGATGGTGACTTCATTACAAAGTAGTGTAAACTTCTGTTATGCAGAAGGTGGATCGGGTCCCCCTTTCTGATCCGATCCGGGCCATCCAATCCGTCCCGTAGTCCAATCAATGCCGAAATCCAAACATTTTCGGCTCTACGGGCGTTCAAGGAAACGAGCGTAACTTTCAAATCAAAAGATCGTTTTAGCCAAATGAATACTCTACATGATGCTAATTCAAAGGGCTACAAGATTACTTGGCAATGCTCCGTAATTGATGTTTTTGGGTCCAAAAGAGGTCATCTATTAGGAGTTTCGTGTCGTCCTTTTTTTGTGATGCGACTTCAACCAAATCCTTCCTGTCTTCGAACAATGTTCCAAATACTTGAGTGTATTGTTAACCAAAAATTCCATATGTGACGGCTTTGACTAAAAAGCGTATCAACGTTTATGGTTTATCCTTTATGGCTTAATGTTTATGGTTTATGCTTTATTTTATATAGTTTACTGTTTATGGTTTATTGTTTATGGTTTACGCTTTATGATTTATTTTTTATGGTTTACGGTTTATGGATTATTGGTTATGGTTTATGGTTTAATGTTTATGGGTCATGGTTTATGGTTTATTGGCTATGATTTATCATTTATGACTTAATGTTTATGGTTTATGGCTCTACTTTATATAGTCTATTGTTTATACTTTATTGTTTATGGTTTATGGTTTATTATTTACACCTTATTCATTATGGTTGACGATTTATGGTTTATTGTTTATTGGTTACATTTTATTGTTTATGATTTATCATTTATGGCTTAGTGTTATGGTTTATGCTTTTTTATATAGTTTACTGTTTATACTTTGTTGTTTATGGTTTACAGTTTATGGTTTCTTGTTTATGTTTTATGGTTTATGGTTTATTGTTTATGATTTTCACTTATGGTTAAATATTTATGGTTTATGCTTTATATTACATAGTTTACTAGTTTATACTTTATGGTTAATGATTTACGGTTTATGGTTTATTGTCTATGGTTTACGGTCTACGGCTTATTGTTTATTGTTAGACCAAAACATGGTACTAAAAACCAAATGCAGTCTTGTTAGCTAGCTTTTTGACCAAGCCACCCAGGTTCACTCACAAGAAGAAAGTATGAAACTACGTTCCTTAAGTACATGAAGGAACGGATCGCACCAGAGGATCGCCCCTCAACGGATCGCCCTTCATCGGATCGCCCCCCGGAGGATCGCCCCTCATCGGATCGCACCAGAGAACCGCCCCCATTGCATCAGCGATACGACCACTTCTACGCGACTCGATCCGTGCATACACTACTACCCAGCACAGACCGATCCGATCCCCTGATGCATAGAGAAGCCTCTGACCCGTTCAAGCACGAGCTAGTCTCCGGTGATCCTAGATGCACGGATCCAGCGACACGTGTCCCCAACTGTCACTTTGACTGATTCTCCCCCTTTGCTCGATCCGATATTTAAGGGGATCGCGACACCTGTCCACAATGGCTAATTTGACTAATTCCTCATCAGGCTGCGATACGATCCGATATTCTTGGGATTTGTGCCACGTGTGACCGCGATCCGCCTGACAAAATCAGCTATAAATAGCCCAGAGCTTGGCATTTTTCAGGATCTTTTGGCAATATTGAGTACTGATTCCGCCATTATTGTCATACCACCATTTCTTATTAGTTTTATTACTAGATTACTGAGAGAAATCACAATTGTAAAAGTTAGCTTGAGAGAAATCATTGATTGTATTAGCATTCAAAGTATAATCGATAACATATAAAGTGGACGTAGGCTTGTTAACGCCGAACCACTATAAATTCTGTGTGTTTTCTGCTTTTTCTTCATTCTCCAGTTAAAATTCCTTAAGAATCAGAACGATTTAGGTGTTAGGCCTAAATTTTGATCTAACAATTTGGTGCTTTCACTGAGAAAACGGTCCCAAAACTTCAATGTTCAGCTTTTCGAAGATTCCAGCGACATCTGATATCATGGCTGGAAAGAAGTCTAAGGAAGTACGAGCTTCACGGACAAATGAAATCGCGAATGAAGCAGATGAAGAAAGTGTGCACGAGCTGGGCAATGAGGTAACTTTGGATCGCGGAGCGCCAGGGTCGAACCGATCCGATGAAGGTGCCACGCTCCGAGTCGACGAGGACGAGGCGATCCGGACTACTGAAGGGGTTGTTACTCGATCCTGTGATAACGCCTCGAATCCTCCGCATACCATGACCACGAACCGATCTCAGCGGGGCGCTGCGAGCCACCATCCTCGATCCACAGCAATCTGAATTGATGATCGGACTACAACTCGACCTGGAAAGGAGCCTATGGCTCGGTCCTACCGTCATGGCCCCTCCGCTCGACCTGGCTCAAGCTCTTTGCGCATAAGAGAAAGTGATGATGATCAATATGACCCTTCTGCCCCCGTTACTGAGGGGGATCTCTCTCGCTTTTCTGAAATGTAGGAATGACTGTTTGATGAATTAGCTGCTCAAAGGCAGGAAAGCTCCGTTCTGCGACAAAATTTGACCGCTATGGATAGAAGGCTTAATGATCTCGCAAGGTAAAGGACGCCACCAGTTCGTCCGCTCACCCTAGAATACTCTTCTTCGTCAGAGGACTCGTCAAGGCCTCCGTGAAGACCGTATGAGAGGCCCGAAAACATAGAGCAGCTTCGATTTGGAACCCTGCCATCACGGGAAGAAGAGGCACTGGATGCAGGGCCCTCAAACCGTAATGTGAACGATCACGCAGCAACTCCCAGAGCTCGAGGTGTGGACAGCCCTGTACAGAAAAGACTACCTCAGCCTCGTCGCCGTGCAAATGCTCATGGTAACAGGGGGCAACGAAGCCCAATCCGAGCTCCGGATTTTGTGACTGCTCCCGGAAGAGAGATTAGAGAACTCTACCGAGCAAAAGCACTGACCCCGAACCTCCGCTGACCAGTGCAAATGTTGTAGCTATGATCCATCAAATTCTGGAAGATAGCCGTGGACAACAGAATGAGGATTGGGGAATTGACCGCAGTCATACCCCTTTCACTGATGATATTTTAGATGTGACTTTCCCGAGGCGTTTCAACATGCCGCAGATGAACCGTTACGCGGGTAGATCTGATCCTGTCCAGCATCTGATGAGATATTCTTGGTCAATGACCGCTGCCGCAGCTTCTGACGCTGTCAAGTGCAAAGCATTTCCCATATTCTTGGAGGATGTAGCATTATTATGGTTTACTAGCTTACCAACAAGATCAATTTCCAGCTTCAGGGAGTTGAGTGAAAGGTTCGTGGAACAGTTCCGCATCTATGCACAAAAGACGAAGAGTGTGATTGACTTGTTCCTTGTCAAGCAACGACCAGGCGAGAGTTTGAGGGTGTATCTAGACCGTTTCAACCTGGCCGCTACTAAAGTTAAAGATCCTCATGAGCCAACCGTTGTGGCATCCCTGATTGATGGGGTAGATAAAGACACTGAATTTGGGAGATACCTGGCCGGCAAGCCACCTCATACTAGAGAATTATTCTACGAAAAAGCTAACGTACACTTACGCCGGGAGGAAGTGTATGCTAACCGAAAGGCAAAACGGCTGATAAAGAGGAAATCCAGAGCAATGTCGCCATCAAGCAGACAGGAGACAGCTCTGGGAAGGTCGAGGTTAATGTCGGAAATCAGAATCAGGGTGGTCGTCAGTCAGGAAACAATGATAATAACAGTAATGGCAACAACCGGAAGAGGAATCGAGGGAACGACCCCCAGAGAAGGACTCGTCATAGGTCTTTTGAGAGTTATACACCAATAAACGATACTTTGGAAAATATCTTCATGGATTCGTACAACGTCCTCCAAAAAAAAAGGCCACCTCCCAGAGAGTCGACGGAGAAAGAACGTGAAACGGGGAAGTTTTGTCTCTTTCATTAGATTCATGGCCATTCAACAAATGAATGCCGTCACCTAAGAGATGTAGTCGAGAGGCTTCTCCGAGAAGAAAAATTGGATGAATACAGAGTGAAGCCCAGAGATAGGGGGCAAGCCGTACAGGCCCCAAATCAGAACCAGAATCAACCTACTGTCAGGCCAACTGCCCAGCAAAAGGGAAAGGACCTTGTTATCAATACCATAATCGGAGGGCTTTATCTCCCCGGACACGGTTCCAAGGCATTGGATCAGTATGTCAATGCAGCCAAGCAACACCTCGAGGTAGGGGAGTGTAGCAACCCCGAGGACAACGTCCCGGTAAAGCAACAAAAGATGATGTCCGACGATGTCGTTTTTCGCGAACGAGAAAGCATTGGAGTCCATGCTCCGACAGAAGATCCATTTGTAATCACAGTACCTATTGGCCCAGCCACTGTTCATAAAGTTTTGGTGGACAACGGGAGTTCTGTCAATATTCTTTTCAAAAGGACATTCGACCAGATGAACCTCGAGATAAAAGACTTGAAGCCCTGTTCGGGATGGATCCGTGGATTTAACGGAGCATCCACCGCTCCAATGGGTTATGTAGAGCTACCAGTTACGCTTGGGGAAGGAGAACGCCAGAGAGTAAGAATCCTTCCCTTCGTGGTTTTGGATATTGAATCACCCTATAATGCCTTCTTGGGCCGAACGGCCCTCACAAAGTTTAGAGGCTGTATAGCACCCTGGTTCTTATTATTGAAATTTCCTACGGAAGCGGGTGTTGGTATTTTCAGAGGAGATCAGGTTGCCGCACGAGCATGTTACGTTGCAGAGCTAAAGCTACCCCGCAATGGAGGGGACATAGAAACCAAGAGTGCTTCTCCCCCCACAAGGACGGAGACCTTATAGCAATTAAAGAGGATAACCATATGAGGGTCGCCCAGAGAGTTGCCCGAGGATATAGATCCCAGAGAGGACAAAGAACCTGGGGGCAGAATGGCGACTCCCAACGAGACAACAGTGGATGTACCGATCGATGATAGTGACCCATAGAAGGTCCTTAAGATTGGATCCCAGTTAAATCCGAATGTAGCTAAAGAACTGATGAATTTCTTAAAAAATAATGTGGATGTATTTGCTTGGACCCACGCGGATATGTGTGGGATATCTCCATCAATCATGAGCCGTTCATTAAGCATTAACCCTAAACATCCTCCGGTGAAACAAAAAAGGCGAATGCTGGGTCCAGAGAGGTCCGCTGCCTTGAAAGAAGAAGTTGGAAAGCTAAAGAGCAATGGATTTATCAGAGACTCAATCTACCCAGACTGGATTTCAATTCCAGTTCTGGTGAAGAAGGCTTACGGGGAATGGCGAACGTGTATCGATTTCTCGGACTTGAATAAAGCCTTCCTGAAAGACAACTTTCCGTTACCCATGATAGATCAGTTGGTGGATTCAACCGCAGGTCATGAACTCCTCTCCTTTATGGATGCTTATTCAGGATATAACCAGATCCCAATGCATGTTCCAAATCAAGAACACACTAGCTTTATTACGGAGCTGGGATTATATTGCTACGTATTAATGCCCTTTGGCTTGAAGAACGCAGGCGCTACATATCAATGGTTAGTAAACAGAATGTTCTGTAACCAGATCGGGAAAACAGTGGAAGTATACGTCGACGACATGTTGGTTAATTCTAGGCAATCCTCCAATCACGCTACGGACATGGCAGAGATGTTCGGCATTCTTCAAAATTACGGGATGAAACTCAACCCAACAAAATGTTCATTCGGGGTCGCCTCCGGAAAATTCTTGGGATTCATCGTCAGTTCTCATGGGATTGAGATTAATCCGGATCAGATCGCAGCAATCAGAGAAATTCAGGAACCTAGGCAAATTAAAGATGTGCAAAGCCTTGCAGGAAAAGTAGCTGCACTAAGCAGATTTATCTCCAGGGCTACGGACAAATGCATCCCATTCTTCGAGTTGATAAAGCGAGGAAAACGCCACTATAAATGGACGCCCGACTGCGTAGAAACATTTCAGAACTTGCTGAGACACTTGGAAAAACCTCCGATATTATCTAAGCCGATGGATCATGAGGATTTATTCTTGTACTTGGCAGTGTCGTCTCACGCGATCAGCTCAGTATTGGTGAGAGAAGAAGATAAAGTTCAAAGCCTTGTGTATTACGTGAGCAAAAAATTGACGGCAGCAGAGCGTAATTATCCAAGGTTAAAAAAGTTGGCATATAGTTTGTTGATCGCCTCTAGAAAGCTTCGACATTATTTTCAGGCTCATCCCATTACCGTATACACGGATCATCCACTCAAGCAAGCTCTACAAAGACCAGAAGCATCTGGAAGGCTACTCAAGTGGAAAATTGAGTTGAGCCAATTTGATCTGAACTTTCAGCCCCGGCGGTCAATACGGGGGCATGTGATAGCTGACTTCATTGCAGAATTTAATGTCCCGGAGGAAGATATAGCAAACGAAGAAGTTGACACCTCAAAATTACTTCTCGACCCCAGTACCTGGAAATTGTATACTGATGGCACTAGGAATGACAAGAGATTTGGCGCTAGAGTAGTGCTTGAAACTCCAGAGAAATGGCTGATATCCCGTGCTATCCGGATGGAGTTTCACGCCACTAACAATGACTCCGAATATGAAGCCCCGATAGCCGGACTAAGGATCACAAAGGAGTTGGAAGTCACAAAGCTGGACATCTTTTGCGACTCCAAGTTGGTTTGTGAGCCAGGTTACTGGAAAATTCCAAGCCAAAAGTGCAAGATTGATCTTATACTTGGAGAAAGTGAAGGAGTTGCTGAACGGCTTCGATCACTACAGCATATCTCATATTCCGCGGTCGGAGAATCAGCAGGCAGATAAGTTGGCGAAGATGGCTAGCTCTGACGATCCTGAAGAGACCGGGCTAGCCCCAGTTGAAGTACTTCGGTCTCCTAGTATAGATCAGATGGAAATTGATCCAGTACTAGAGACGGAACCAGAAAGGGAGTCATTGATGACCCCTCCAAAGAATTTCTTGATGAATGGAGTGCTTCCGACCAAGAAAAGCGAGAGGCATAAAGTAATTCGTAAAGTTGCCCGATACGTTCTGCAAGGCGGAGTTCTTTACAGACAAGGATTTTCGATGTCTCTTCTTCGGTGTATAGCTCATGATGACATCAAGCGTGTGCTGCAGGAGGTACACGAAGGTGAATGCGGCAATCACACTGGAGGGCAAACATTGGCGAAAAAGTTGTTGCGGCATGGTTATTTCTGGCCAACCATAAACAAGGATGCGGCGAAATACGCACGATGGCGTGATGCGTGCCAGAGATTTTCAAAGATACCTGGAGCACCTCCTAGTCAGTTAAAAACAATGACGAGCCCATGGCCTTTCGCTATGTGGGGAATTGATATCATCGGAAGTCTCCCTAAAGCTAGGGGCGGAGCGAAGTTCGCTATTATAGCCGTAGATTATTTCACTAAGTGGGTCGAGGCTGAAACACTGACTACAATCACAACCAAACGAGTGATCAATTTTGTCGTTAGAAACATCATCTGTCGATTTGGGATTTCAAAGATTGTGATAACTGATAACGAAACTCAGTTCGATAGCAATGAATTCAGAAACTTCTGCCAGAAATACCACATTGAGAAACGGTACACCTCTGTGGCGCACCCGCAATCGAACGGACAAGTCGAAGCGGCGAATAAAGTGAGTAAGTCCATTCTGAAAAGAAGACTGAAGCGGGCCAGAGCCATGTGGGCTGATGAATTACCCTTAGCTCTATTGGCCTACAGGACAACGTATAAATCGGCAGTAGGACATACCCCCTTCTCCCTTGCTTTTGGAGCAGAAGCAGTCATCCCGGTTGAGATAAAAGTACCTTCTCACCGAGTGACTTATTATGATCCGATGACTAATAACGAATTGCTCCTTGAATCCCTGGATATGATCGAAGAAAAGAGGGACGAAGCAGACCTACGTGCCTTGAGATGCAAACAACAGGTCGCCCGATACTACAACAAAAAGGTTCGAGCTCGAACCATAGAACCCGGAGACTTGGTTCTGAAGCATGTCTTTTCAGCCCTAACTCATATGGGTGCGAAGTGGGAAGGACCGTACACCATACTGTACAAGCTTGATAATGGAACCTTCAAGCTAGCAACCGTAGATGGAAAGGAAATCCCCATAGTGCGGAATGCCCAACATTTACGGCCATACCTAACGTAAAGATGTCAGATCTGTTCTTTTGCTTTGTTAAGAATCATGTACAAGGTACGACTTGCCTAGAATAGTCCGATTTCTTAAAGCAAAAAATTATAAAGTGGACGTAGGTCATGATTCGACCGAACCACTATAAAAATATTGTGTGTTGTTTACCTTTATTGCACTATTATTTATCTTCCTTTCTATTTTTATGGAAATTGCTGTGAATCTTGCAACGATCCCAGAAGCATATAATTATAGGTGTCTTCCATCAGAATGGAATGTAATCACCAGTCAAAATTCTGAGGGTGCGATAAAGTAAATCATATCATTGATAGCGCTCTAACTCTCCAGACCCAAGAGAGAGCATAACGGACATGAAGCCGATGTCCGTAAGTCATGGCGGTGTACCATGATCGGAACCGCCTTGACGGAACTCTAACCTCTACGACCGTCAGGAGAGTATAATAGCGTCTCCGACAGAGCGCTGAGAAAGAGCTCTTGTCCCGCTGAAGGATCAGGGGGCGATTGAACTGCTGAGCTCGAACTCTAACTCTCCAGAGAGAGAGAGTATAAAAGCGTCTCCGACAGAGCGCTGAGAAAGAGCTCTTGTCCCGCTGAAGGATCGGGGAGCAATTGAACTGCTGAGCTCGAACTGTAACTCTCCAGGGAGAGAGAGAGAGTATAAAAGCATCTCCGACTGAGCGCTGAGAAAGAACTCTTGCCCCGCTGAAGGATCGGGGAGCGACTGAACAGTTAAAATCAAACTCTGACCTCGGCGACCGCTAGGAGAATATAAGAGAGTCTATGGTTAAGCACTGAGAAAGGTGCCAGAAACTCAGCACCATAAGGACAATTATCTTGTTAGATTTTCTAAGTCCCCCATATTCTGAAATAGGGGGCAACATGCAAACAACGCTAGTCAGTCCTTAATAAGCCCTAGTTAAGCGTTACGTTAACGATTGATCGGAGGCCATATGCATATACACATGAACCTTAATGCAACACGAAATTTTTAAAAATTTTCTTTTTGTTATTTGACTGATTTGTAGTTATAATCAGATGATCTATGACTAAGCATGAAAAGTTTATTGAATGCAGGTACACGGTGATGCAAGAGAAATAAACTTTCATTTATAAACTGCAAGCCTATGAAGTGAAAAACAACCTAAAACAAAAGTGAGGGCCAGTTTCACAATTACATTTCATGGCCAGTGGGAAACCTAAAGACAAAATATAAACAATCGACAATATCCTATTTACCCTTTGACCTCTTCTCCTGCTTCTGTTTCTCCAGCTTCGCCTTTTCAGCGTCGGATTGATCACCTTTCTTTCTCTTCCTTTTGTCTATGAGAGGAACTTCTGACTCTTCAGAAGATTCCTCCTCCACCTCCTTTCTCTTTCTTTTATCAGTAAGGGAAGCTTGGAAATCATCAGGGTTCGCAAAATGAAGCTGTTTGCTGATGGATTTGGGCTGGAGTTTCAAAACCATCCCAGTTTTGGGATTAAACTCTGCGATAGGGACTATGTTCAAAGGCTCTTGTCCCACCTTCTTTAAAGCCATCTCCTTTTCCTGCCTAGCTTTTCTGGTAGCCAAAGTTTCGTCGACATCGTCTTCGGCTTCTTTGGTGCTAATGATATCCTCCTCATCGTCTATATGGCGCCCATCCATATCTTTCAAGGCCTCGATGGTTTCATCATCCTTGGGAGCATCAGCACTGGGTGCCAGGACGCCCTTCTCTGTTGTTGTACCCTCGGCCTGCTTCGATATCTCAACACCGGCGCTAGGCGAGACGACAACCTTCTCTGCCTCTTTCCTTTTCTCGACATCCTTGTCGACGGGCTCGCCACCTGTATTATGGGGAACACATGTTATTAATTCAATTGGTTGCTCTACCAGACGACGAAAACTCACAATTGTTTTGACAAATTGTGGGGAAAAAAGGGAGATAACTTCTGTTGATCCTCATATAGGCTAGCTGCAGAAGGTCCGACGACCACAGGAGTTAGGCCCAAAGGAATTAATGGATCATCAGGATGGTACTCCTCAACTCCGGAGGATTTGGGCTCTATAGCTGAGCTTGAACCTTCGTCAATCTTACTTTTTCCCTTAGCTTGGGCTCTCTCCTTCTCCATTTCTTCTTGAATTAGACGACGACCTTCTGCCAGATCCTCGGGCTCATTATCCCTCAGGATGGTCTTCATCAGCTCATCTTCGTCAATCTCTTCAATTCCCAACCTCTGCTTCTCACCCTAAACGATGGCATCCCATAAATTGGCTAAAGTAACTTGGTAATCCGGGATCCACGAGATGTTACGGGTTTTGAGGACAAGGCCGAGGAAGTCAAAGATCATCTCTTCGAACCCTTCGATATCCTTTTCTCTCTAGAGGAGCTTGTTGTTAGAAGCAGTAGCCATTTCAATGGCACTCTCAATATTCTTTTCGGCGAGAGCCGCGCGCCTCTCCGCATCCGCGACTTGATCATTTAAAATCACCATTTCCGCTTCAGCCAAAGCTAGACTTTCTTTCAAACTTGCTTTTTCTGCCTCCCAAGCAGCTCTCTCAGCTTCAAAATGGCCTTGTGCTGTCTTCAACTCAATGTTGTCCATTTTAAGATCTTCTACCACCTTCTTTAACGCCATTTTCTCTTGACTATTTGAGTCAAGTTCCGAATGAAAGCGTTTCTTAGCATTCTCCAATTCGATCTTATAATTTTCAGCATCTCTCCGCGCTAAGGCAATCTAGGATTGAGCGTCTTCCAAGTCCTTCTCCATCTTTGTCCTGGCCCTTTCGTTGTTATCAATCCCTAACTTGGATCTATGTGCTTCCATTTCAAGCATTCGAATGACTTCTGAAAGATTAACCGCATGTTCCTTCATCATTTCATACTGCTTGGCTACATGGCAAATGTGCCCGACGACTTCATTATCCCAGTTCCAAGGGACTGGTTCCAAGGCTGGAACAAACGTCATCCTTTCAAAGAAGATGTTGGGGAATTGTTCCCGCAACTTTTCCAGCCTACCTTGAGTCTCGGGACCATGGATGTAATCTCGTGACCCGGGGGCAGCCAACTCTGGCTGGCTGGAAGGGACAATGTCACTTCTCTCCTTTTCAGAATCTTTGATTGGATTCTTGCTTTTATCCTTAGGCTCGGAGTGTCTTTTTGACGACCTGCTGTGAGAGGGTGCACTTTTCGGAGGAGTTAACTCTTAGGAAGTTGTTTTCCCCCTGCAGGAGCTACCAGATAACTAGGAAGCTTGCCAGAAGTCGATTTTGATGGAGACCAGGATTGTGAAGAAGTAGGCATGTGAGAAAGGCTGCGAGAGCGCTTGGTACTCGGATGGAGACTAGGTGTGCTTTCACGAACAGAGCGATAAGAATAAGACCGCCTGCGAGACATCTGTCCTACAAAGGAGAAAAGACCATATTAAAACATTGGATATTGTTGATATAAAAGTGTGGGGTCAGACAGTGCGTGTGATTTGTGCATCCCATATAATTCCCCCTAACAGACCCGGGTCTGAAGTCAGGCTCATCTGAGTAGTTTCTTGTCCTCTAATTGGAACGGTGGTCTCCTCAGAAGTAGGGAAAAATGGCTCCCCTTCGAAGTCCCCCTCTGTGTATACATCATCGGGCAAAGGAATTTTGCTTAGCTCTTTAAATAGCTGTTCTTCTGTCAAATCATCGGGAGCAGCAGGTTCGATCGGAAGAGAAGCCCTTGATGGGAAACCCCGCGGAGAAACTGGGATTTTCTTGGATTTGTCACCACGGGCCTCATCTCCTCTATATATGTTCAGGTCCTCGTCGTCCTGGATGATTATCGGGGAAGGACTCTTACGGAATTTAGTTGTTTCTGCTGCCCGTGATGTTCCCTCTCCCTACGTTGGGGGCACGTATTTGTAGGGTTTGCCGCCAGCACCAAGTCTAAATCTTATATCCAGAAGGCGATGCTTATGAAGATTCTCGTTAGTGATGCACTTCTTGATCCTTAGAAAATCGGATTTGCTTTGTAGAAGAATAGACAATCGATTATTGTATAATAAGCCTTCAGTCTTGGGAAAGACGTGATCTGCTTAAAACAAAAAAAGGGGGGATGTTAATGCTTCGGTTTCTTATGCAAGATATTCAGTCAAAAGATTAAAGTTTACTTTATTTAAGCCATCTTCTTGAGCACCCGGCCTGTCTCTTTATATAGAACCAATCAGACTTGGGATCCCCTATATTGCTGTATCCGTCTTACAGAACCTTCCTATTCGCCACCGATTCGAAGAAAGAGAAATTTGGGGTTGCCGAGTAGCGATGCTTGAAAAGATAAAAGAATGTTAAATCTTTAAATGTGAGTTCGGTATGCAAGATCTCCGCGTATGCGATATATAGAGCATATAGAGCCGCGTAGGCGTTAGGGTGAAGCTGCATCGGAGCGATACCCAATCGTTTTCAGGTCTCAATCACGATGGGAGGAAACGGAGGAATAGCTCCTACCGAGCACATGATTCGGCTGACGGCCATATACCCTTCCGGAGCTAAGTGGGGTCTATCTTCGCTAACGGGTGTCCTCACATCACCCCAAGGGATCCCATGTCTCAGGCAAATTCTTTTAAGCTTTATGTCATCGAGTTTGGAAGCCAAAGAATCAGTAAATTTTTCTATCCCAGGTGCATCAGGAATCTCGTCACGAGCTCGACCGTCTACTTCAGACTCCTCGTCAAGTGAAGTACTTTCAGTTGGATCCGATTCCATTGCTTCGTACTCGGAACCAGAATCCTCGCCCCATGGGTTAGTTGGATGGACCTTAGGGTTATGGTGCTCAGGCACCTCGGGATCCATCTCGGTGTTAGATCTCGAAGAGGAGTGATTATCCGACAATACTGTTTAGGCGGTGAAACATGAGAAATAAGATTAAAACTACCCGTCCCCCTTTGTGTGTGTGCAAGTGCTGCTGTGTGTGCTTGTGCGTGCATTAAAGAAAAGTACAAAGGTCAACAAAATCATCTAGACATTGGTCGTTGTTCGATTGATAGATTATGCATTTGTTCAATCTGGAACGTTCGTCCCTAAGGCTCTAACCTAACTGTCCATTGGTATATCAGAGTTAAGTTGCATCGTGTGTTTTACAATTTCATTGGATCATTCATCAATCTGGATCGTGCATCAGGGCTCGGATCGCAGAGAACGATTCGTGGATTAGGACTCGGATCGCAGAGAACGATTCGTGGATTAGGACTCGGATCGCAGAGAACGATTCGTGGATCAGGGTCCGGATCGCAGAGAATGAATCATGGAGCGGGGATCAGATAGTGGCATGTATATCGCGATCCACATCTCCCTGTCCTCACGTGAACAAGAAACCCATTCAATACCGCGACCCGATACTTTCTCCAAACCCCACTCCTTCCACCTGCCATCACCACGACCTGATGCCTCGATCCGATCCGCCGATTAGACCTCCACTGTAACACCCCACCTCCGCTAGGGTCACTCACAAAGGGAATGCCCTAGTTTTGGAGGGGTATTATCGAGATAACATCATAGAATTATCACAAGACAGAACATAAATAAATAATTAAGTAAGCAGCGGAAGAATTTCTGAGCAAAACAGAACTTCATTTGATTCGAAATTAAACCATGTCTTTTACAAACATTTCAAGTAACTTCATTACAACTGTCTTGTAATAATAGCCAAAGAAGCAGTAATTTAAAAACAGTAAAACAGCTTATTCCCCTAGTGCAGTCAAAAGAAGCAGCCATAGCAAACCGTACATGCTGAGCCAAAGCAAGTGATATCCAGGCTAAGAGCTAGTGTTTCCTCCCTGAGAACCTGGGGAGGGGGGAAACGAAAGAAAAAGAGGCGAAAGGAAAAGGGTCAGTCATAAAGACCGAGTAAGTTCTAGTGACTTTCAGTGTAAAAACGGTTAAAACAACCTGTCATGTATGAACTGGAACTAGTCTTAAGAATAGTGTCAAGGTGAACAGGATAGACTAAGGTGATCAGGATAAGTCAAAGCAAGTCAAGTAAAGCATCACATGTACAAGATCCGTTGCATCGACTTCACTAGTATACTAAGCCCATGTCACAAGTTAATCACGAAATAAATCCCACGGCCCAATATCATGAAATGACCCTGGAACGGGGTCTGACCCAAGTACGGGGTCCTACGGAGCGGTTATCTAGTCGATCGGCTCCTTACAATTCTAGCTCGTCAAGTGTCTGTGTCATACGGCTAATCACGAATGTAGTCACCTGTGCTGGGTCCACCTTCGGGTGTATCAGCCCTAGCGTGTCAACCCCTGACACGATTCAAGATGCACGGATAAATCAACGGATACCCAGTGTCTGCCCCAGATACGTGCACGATCGTAGTCCGCCGAACCTACACTGGCGTACCCTACTGCTGTCGTTCACCTCTTACAATCAGCCCAGTAATCGTGCCCCCAGCCGGCCTAGCCCCAGGGTACCTTGATACTTCTAGACGGTTACTGCTGAAAGGGGTCGTGTCTAGGGTTTCGCCTAATAGATTAGGTCATGTAATTCGTGACCTAACCCGCCTAACAGATTAAGTCATGTAATTCGTGACTTAACCCTTTTTCCAGTCTAGTCATGTCAAGATGGTTAAGTATGTCATTTCAGTTCGCGACTTAACCCGCCTACGTGTCATGTCAAGTTGGCTAAGTGTTGTCGTTTTCAAGTTCATGACTTAGCCCTACAAGTCGTGTTCAAGTTGGTTAAGTTGTCTTTTCATGTTCATGACTTAACCCTAATTGGCATTAATTGATTCGTTAATGCACCGAACCACTCACATTGGATCCTGTTGTTCGTAGCCACTGGATTTGCCGGGCGGTTCCGGGCAGTTTTACGCTACGAACTCAACCCAACCTCGGGTTTCAAGCGCGATGTGACCAACTACCCACATTGGATCCTATTGTTTGTAGCAACTGGATTTGCCGGGCGGTTCCGGGCAGATTTACACTACAAACTCAACCCAACCTCGAGTTGGCCACCTTCTTGTTTTCTAAAGTCATGCCCATGTTCTTATCAGATTTTGATATATGTCAACTTCGTGCCCAACTAAGGCATGTTTAAAGTTAAATTATGGCATGTTCAAGTCAAGTTTTTCGTGCCATCTTTCATGTTCTACTTATGCCAAATTTCATAGTTTATGCTTATAATCAATTCAAGTTTTGCCTATTCTACCCAATCGTACCCCCAACGTATATAAACGTACTTCGTTCACAAGTATAAACAATTCAAGAGATAAAGGGGAATAACACCAAACATGTGATAGGCATATGTGACAGTTAAAACATTACTTGCATAATAAACAGACTATAACATATCACATAGTTGCAATACTAGCATGATGATAACTTGGCATAGTAATGATTCCAACTTAATTTAACATAATGATTTCAACTTTGCATCATAGGCATAATAATCATTGCGGCATCATAATAATTTTATTATAAACATGAAACATTAAAGGCATAGTAATCCTAATAGGCATAGTGGATTCCAATTTAGCATTTTAACACAATAATTCTCATAGACATAATGATTCCAATTTGGCGTTTTTTTTAACATAATGATTCTCAACTAATATTATAAACATAATGGTTCCAATTTAACATAATGATTCCCAAATTACGTTATAGACATATGGTTCCAATTTAGCGTTTTCAACATAATGATTCTCGATTAACATTATAAACATAATGATCCCAATTCAGCGTTTTTAACAATCCTAACATTATAAATATAATAATTCCAACTTTTCATCATAACCTAGCAATACCCAATTTTTCATTAATCATGATGGGTATATTAACATCACAGGCATAATTCCATCAATAGGCATAGCCATGGTTTAATTAGCATCATAGGCATAATAATCATCGCAAAGATTTCAATAAACATAGTGGTTCCATGGACATGTATTAGTCCAACTTGCCAAACAATTAAGCCCAAGTAATTCATAACAACATCAAAATCATGACAAGTTCAACTTGCAACGTTGCCATAGCAATATCCCAAATTATAATTCAAAGATAAACAATATAAACAATGGATTAGCAATAGTTCATAAATCCGGTTTCAATTCATGGCATGCCCATATTGTTTTATCGTTTTTGCCTAAAAAGTAACATAGAACTTACAATATGAAGCAAATAACCCAAATAAAATAGTCCCAAATTCGTTGTCTAAAGCGTCGTAGTTGTAGCTTCTAGTTGTATCCTTCAGGAATCGTCCTCCATCTTCTATAATCTTTATTCTTTGTATTTTTAATTTAGAGCTCTAGGTTTAATGGCGGCGGCATGAGGCTAAAATGAAATAGTATGATTTAGGCTAGGTCTTAGGTCCTTTTTATAATGTTTGCAAGTTGTTTTAGACCGTCGATGGAGCTTGATTCAACAATAGCCGTTCGTTTGAAGGAGAGGCCAATCCGGAGCTGCCACCTAGCCCTAGTGACAAGGCAGGGTTCAGAAAATCGACCAAACACAGACCTGGCCAGCCAGGGTGGGCTGGGTTCGACCTGGCTTTGGGGCCAGGTCGACAGCCCTGTCGACCTGGCTAGCCAGGTCGACAGCCCAATCGACCTGGGTGCCTTAGGCGGGAATTTTCCCGCCCTGGCCAATTTGGCCCGATTTTGAATTTAGAATTGTTTTTCTGAGCTGTTTTCTTTTGTTTGAATTTTTAAACTGAATTCTGAAACTTCCGGAGGCCATATGTTCTTCATACGGACTCCGTTTTTCGAAAACTCGGACTCTATTTCGCGTATTTTTCCGAGACTAACACAATGGCGTACCCCGTTTCCCTTAATTCTTTGATTTGAAATTAATTATACTTTAATTTGTGAATTTCACTGTTATAGAATTCACGGGGTGTTACATTCTCCCCCACTTAAAAGGATTTCGTCCCCGAAATCTTCAAGTTAGGAGGAATGTATATCCTAACATCCAAACATCCATCTACTCATCCATCAACCACGAGTATCCATTGTCCTTAAAAGACTTCTAATGCTTTATGATCATATGCGAAGTGTGTGTATATGTTCCTTAGCTAATGCTAATGATCAGGCCTGATTGATCTTCTAAATGCAAAATATGTTTAGTGAAATGAATCCAATATGTATGCAAATTTTTCCTACTATAATTCATAATTTCTACATGAGTGCTCAAACATTCAATCATATGCAACAACCAAATGATAGCACAACCAAGTTTCCAAAATAAACACTCATGCATATGCAACATGAAAATGTGTCTGAGCCGATCTAGTGCCTAATGTGTATTCATGCATCCACGAGCAACCACTTGCAACCATTTCGCAATCATAACATGTATCAATTACATGTTTACATCCAAAAAGATTCTAACTATGGTTCTCAAGATAGGATCGAGGAGAGGAATAAGATAAAACAAAGCATCTAGAATAAGTTAACGATGTGCCGCCAAAAGGTCCGGTCTGCTTCTCAGGGTAGTCTTTGCTGATGTGTCCAGTCTTCCCACAATGAAAACATTCACCTTGCTTTCTCTTCCTCTTTCTACAATCCTTGGCTATGTGCCCTTCCGTACCACAGTAATTGCATTTCCTTTTATCGCGTGACTTGTTGTTCTTGCCTCCCTTCTTGGAGTCTACCTTTTTATTTTTAGAATCGTTAGGCTTAACCTCTTTCTTCCCTTGAGAGTTTTCTGCCTCTGTCTCCTTCTTGTCCTTATCTTCCTCGTTCAGCAATGCCATCTGCACCAGCCTTTCGTACGTAGCTCCCATGGGTATATGGGTCATGGCCAAGCTATGTAATGGCTCATTCAACCCTTTGACAAAGCGGAGAGCCTTTTTGTGCGGGGTGTTGACAAGGTCTAGTCCGAACCTAGCCAGCTCGTCGAACTGATTAACGTACTCTTTGACTGTCATATTTCCTTGCTTAAGAAATAAAAATTTCTCCAACTGCAAACTCCTTTCGGCTTCTGAGAGAAATTTAGCCTCAAACCTTGCCCTAAAGTCCTCCCACGTTTCCACTAGTCTTTCTGCATTAGTGACTTCCCACCAGTAGGAAGCCTCGCCCTTTAGTAGCCACACCGCCAGTTGTACTTTCTGCCTATCTTCTACCTCAAAGATGACGAATAAGTCCTCGGTTTCTTTCAGCCAATTTCTAGCTGCCACGAAGGACTCCGTTCCATGAAAATCCTTTCCTCCCATAGCCTTAAAATCTTTACATATCTTAGCAAAAGTGTTTCCCCGCGGAGGAGGTGGAGGAAGAGGTGCTGTTGCAGCTGGATGATTTCCTGCAGCTGGGGGAGGAGGAACGGTGGGACCTGGCTGGGTGGTCCTTGCTTCTAAGAATCGTCTAAACCAACCAAGTATTGGTACACCCTCTGGAAAGTTAAGTTCTTCGGACATGATGCTGAAACAAGAAGGATAGATTCAAACAAGGAAACAAAGGATAGTGCTAATGGCTTTTGGGGAATAGCCTTTAAAAACTTTTTCTTGGAAAATGCTTCTTTGTAAATGGTTTCGAAAAATAAATTCAAAAGGTTTTCAAAATTTTTGCCCAGTCTTGGTAACCTCGCTCTGATACCAAGTGTAACACCCCACCTCCGCTAGGGTCACTCACAAAGGGAATGCCCTAGTTTTGGAGGGGTATTATCGAGATAACATCACAGAATTATCACAAGACAGAACATAAATAAATAATTAAGTAAGCAGCGGAAGAATTTCTGAGCAAAACAGAACTTCATTTGATTCCAAATTAAACCATGTCTTTTACAAACATTTCAAGTAACTTCATTACAACTGTCTTGTAATAATAGCCAAAGAAGCAGTAATTTAAAAACAGTAAAACAGCTTATTCCCCAAGTGCAGTCAAAAGAAGCAGCCATAGCAAACCGTACATGCTGAGCCAAAGCAAGTGATATCCAGGCTAAGAGCTAGTGTTTCCTCCCTGAGAACCTGGGGGGGGGGGGGAAACGAAAGGAAAAGGGTCAGTCATAAAGACCGAGTAAGTTCTAGTGACTTTCAGTGTAAAAACGGTTAAAACAACCTGTCATGTATGAACTGGAACTAGTCTTAAGAATAGTGTCAAGGTGAACAGGATAGACTAAGGTGATCAGGATAAGTCAAAGCTAGTCAAGTAAAACATCACATGTACAAGATCCGTTGCATCGACTTCACTAGTATACTAAGCCCCTGTCACAAGTTAATCACGAAATAAATCCCACGGCCCAATATCATGAAATGACCCTGGAACGGAGTCTGACCCAAGTACGGGGTCCTACGGAGCGGTTATCTAGTCGATCGGCTCCCTACAAGTTCTAGCTCGTCAAGTGTCCGTGTCATACGGCTAATCACGAATGTAGTCACCTGTGCTGGGTCCACCTTCGGGTGTATCAGCCCTAGGTTGTCAACCCCAGACACGATTCAAGATGCACAGATAAATCTATGGATACCCAGTGTCTGCCCCGGATACGTGCACGATCGTAGTCCGCCGAACCTACACTGGTGTACCATACTGCCGTCGTTCACGTCTTACAATCAGCCCAGTAATCGTGCCCCCACCCGGCCTAGCCCCAGGGTACCTTGATACATCTAGAGGGTTACTGCTGAATGGGGTCGTGTCTAGGGTTTCGCCTAATAGATTAGGTCATGTAATTCGTGACCTAACCCGCCTAACAGATTAAGTCATGTAATTCGTGACTTAACCCTTTTTCCAGTCTAGTCATGTCAAGATGGTTAAGTATGTCATTTCAGTTCGCGACTTAACCCGCCTACGTGTCATGTCAAGTTGGCTAAGTGTTGTCGTTTTCAAGTTCATGAATTAGCCCTACAAGTCGTGTTCAAGTTGGTTAAGTTGTCTTTTCATGTTCATGACTTAACCCTAATTGGCATTAGTTGATTCGTTAATGCACCGAACCACTCACATTGGATCCTGTTGTTCGTAGCCACTGGATTTGCCGGGCGGTTCCGGGCAGTTTTACGCTACGAACTCAACCCAACCTCGGGTTTCAAGCGCGATGTGACCAACTACCCACATTGGATCCTATTGTTTGTAGCAACTGGATTTGCCGGGCGGTTCCGGGCAGATTTACACTACAAACTCAACCCAACCTCGAGTTGGCCACCTTCTTGTTTTCTAAAGTCATGCCCATGTTGTTATCAGATTTTGATATATGTCAACTTCGTGCCCAACTAAGGCATGTTTAAAGCCAAGTTATGGCATGTTCAAGTCAAGTTTTTCGTGCCATCTTTCATGTTCTACTTATGCCAAATTTCATAGTTTATGCTTATAATCAATTCAAGTTTTGCCTATTCTACCCAATGGTACCCCCAACGTATATAAACGTACTTCGTTCACAAGTATAAACAATTGAAGAGATAAAGGGGAATAACACCAAACATGTGATAGGCATATGTGACAGTTACAACATTACTTGCATAATAAACAGACTATAACATATCACATAGTTGCAATACTAGCATGATGATAACTTGGCATAGTAATGATTCCAACTTAATTTAACATAATGATTTCAACTTTGCATCATAGGCATAATAATCATTGCGGCATCATAATAATTTTATTATAAACATGAAACATTAAAGGCATAGTAATCCTAATAGGCATAGTGGATTCCAATTTAGCATTTTAACACAATAATTCTCATAGACATAATGATTCCAATTTGGCGTTTTTTTTAACATAATGATTCTCAACTAATATTATGAACATAATGGTTCCAATTTAACATAATGATTCCCAAATAACGTTATAGACATATGGTTCCAATTTAGCGTTTTCAACATAATGATTCTCGATTAACATTATAAACATAATGATCCCAATTCAGCGTTTTTAACAATCCTAACATTATAAATATAATAATTCCATCTTTTCATCATAACCTAGCAATACCCAATTTTTCATTAATCATGATGGGTATATTAACATCACAGGCATAATTCCATCAATAGGCATAGCCATGGTTTAATTAGCATCATAGGCATAATAATCATCGCAAAGATTTCAATAAACATAGTGGTTCCATGGACCTGTATTAGTCCAACTTGCCAAACAATTAAGCCCAAGTAATTCATAACAACATCAAAATCATGACAAGTTCAACTTGCTACGTTGCCATAGCAATATCCCAAATTATAATTCAAAGATAAACAATATAAACAATGGATTAGCAATAGTTCATAAATCCGGTTTCAATTCATGGCATGTCCATATTGTTTTAGCGTTTTTGCCCAAAAAGTAACATAGAACTTACAATATGAGGCAAATAACCCAAATAAAATAGTCCCAAATTCGTTGTCTAAAGCGTCGTAGTTGTAGCTTCTAGTTGTAGCCTTCAGGAATCGTCCTCCATCTTCTATAATCTTTATTCTTTGTAATTTTAATTTAGAGCTCTAGGTTTAATGGCGGCGGCCTGAGGCTAAAATGAAATAGTATGATTTAGGCTAGGTCTTAGGTCCTTTTTATAATGTTTGCAAGTTGTTTTAGACCGTCGATGGAGCTTGATTCAACAATAGCCGTTCGTTTGAAGGAGAGGCCAATCCGGAGCTGCCACCTAGCCCTAGTGACAAGGCAGGGTTCAGAAAATCGACCAAACACAGACCTGGCCAGCCAGGGTGGGCTGTGTTCGACCTGGCTTTGGGGCCAGGTAGACAGCCCTGTCGACCTGGATAGCCAGGTCGACAGCCCAGTCGACCTGGGTGCCTTAGGCGGGAATTTTCCCGCCCTGGCTAATTGGGCCCGATTTTGAATTTTGAATTGTTTTTCTGAGCTGTTTTCTTTTGTTTGAATTTTTAAACTGAATTCTGAAACTTCCGGAGGCCATATCTTCTTCATACGGACTCCGTTTTTCGAAAACTCGGACTCTATTTCGCGTATTTTTCTGAGACGAACACAATGGCATACCCGTTTCCCTTAATTATTTGATTTGAAATTAATTATACTTTAATTTGTGAATTTCACTATTATAGATTTCACGGGGTGTTACATCCACCACGCGTCGAACTGACCAACTCCTTCTTCTTCCTCCTCCCTCCTTTTCTCCATCTCCGAACTTAAACCTTCGAACCTATCAACCAGTCGTCTCTTAGGCCTGGGACATCGCAAAACCTCGCCTTTTTCTCCTCTTAACAACCAGATGGAAAAAGAAACGAAAAGGAAGGTGCGTTACAACTTTAAAAGCATAAATTACCTATTGTTTCTAACTTAAATCGGAAGAAGAGGTTGCTAGTTAGTGTTTGGATAGAAGAGAGAGTTGGAGGCGGCGGCAACAAAGAGAAGAAGAAAGGGAAGTGAGGAGGGAGGTCTGGTTTATATAGGGAAATCGGCGGCCATTCACCTTCCCTTTTTTGTTTTACTCGATACGAACGGGCCGCCAATGAAAGCCCAACACGTCTCGAAGAAAAGCCCGTTCCGTTCCGTGAAGAGGCCCAAGTGCTCACCAAAGGACGAGGCGAATGACTCACTAACGGACCGCGACTCGCGCATGCGATCCGAACCGATAAATGACCGATAGGAATGAAAATTCAAAAATGCACCTGATAGATTCGATGATGAAGACTCTGAAAGATCCCAGAAAAGAATTGTCCAATAAACAGGGAAACTATTAAAGATTTATCTTATATTTATAACAAGCAAAGAAACAGCTTTCTGTAAACGATATGGCCTTTCGGATGGACGCTACCACTGATTTGCATCTCTTTATGAAAAGACGTTTCTATAGTTTCGAAGCATGTTCCTTCATCGATAAAACATACTTCGAGGGGGCAAAATGTTGGCCAGCGTTTTGACCAAGCCACCCAGGTTTACTCACAAGAAGAAAGTATGAAACTACGTTCCTTAAGTACATGAAGGAACGGATCGCACCAGAGGATCGCCCCTCATTGGATCGCCCCCCGGTGGATCGCACAAGAGAATCACCCCCATTGCATCAGCGATACGACCACTTCTACGCGACTCGATCCGTGCATACACTACTACCCAGCACAGACCGATCCGATCCCCCAATGCACAGCGAAGCCTCGGACCCGTTCAAGCACGAGCTAGTCTTCGGCGATCCGAAATGCACGGATCCAGCGACATGTGTCCCCAACTGTCACTTTGACTGATTATCCCCCTTTGCTCGATCCGATATTTAAGGGGATCGCGACACCTGTCCACAACGGCTAATTTGACTAATTCTTCATCAGGTGGCGATACGATCCGATATTCTCGGGATTTGTGCCACGTATGACCGCGATCCGCCTGACAAAATCAGCTATAAATAGCCCAGAGCTTGGCATTTTTCAGGATCTTTTGGCAATATTGAGTACTGATTCCACCATTATTGTCATACCACCATTTCTTATCAATTTTATTACTAGATTACTGAGAGAAATCACAATTGTAAAAGTGAGCGTGAGAGAAATCATTGATTGTATTAGCATTCAAAGTATAATCGATAACATATAAAGTGGACGTAGGCTTGTTAACGCCGGACCACTATATATTCTGTGTGTTTTCTGCTTTTTCTTCATTCTCCAGTTAAAATTCTTTAAGAATCAGAACGATTTGGGTGTTAGGTCCAAATTTTGATCTAACAAGTGTGAAGTCCACACAATCACAGATCACACAGAATAAATGAAGGAAAAAAGTACAGAACAGGGAACGCACGAGGTTTTTATAGCGTTTCGGCTCAAACCAAGCCTACGTCAACTTTATATTTACTTAAGTCCTAAGAAATTGGAAATACAATGCCTCCCTACACTCAGTTGGAATCATTTACATACAACATCCTTGTATTTTGATGAATAAGTGGGAAGAGAGAGCAGGTTTATACACGAAATCCTCGTGTTAGATTAATATGGAAGAAGCACAATGTCCTTGTGTTCTCTTCCATGGAGGCGGAGAGTTAGCATAACCAAAGATCCTTTAGAAGTCCCTGAATACGTGTATTTATAGATGTAGAGAGTCTCTCAGATTAATGACATGTGTCACGAAACCAACACGTTGCTAAGACGTATGGAGGAAGTCTCCTATAGTTCATGTAAGGCCATGTGTGGTCCAATCCGTGAATGTAGAAGTAAAACAAGCCTTAAGAATAGGTTAAACTCAAGTGTGTGCAGTAGAGTATTTCGTCCCAGATGGGTCAGATCGGGTCCTCCATCTGATCCAAACCGGTGCCTTCAATTCGAAGGCGACATGCTCTTCTTGGCAGTAAAGAGAAAGCGGATCGGGTCGGGTTGCTACATCTCCATTCGAACCGAGCCGATGACTTCATTCCAAAGCAGCATGCACTTCTATGTAGTCGAAGTTGGATCAGGTCCCCCTTTCGGATCCGATCCTGGGCATCCGATCCGACCAGGAGTCCAATCAATGCCGAAATCCAAACGTTTCTGGTTCTGCGGGCATTCACGGAAACGAGCGTAACTTTCAAATTGTAAGTACGTTTTAGCCAAACGAAAGCTCTATTTAAAGCTAATTCAGAGGGCTACAAGTGTTACTAAGCAACGCTCAGTATTCTGGTCCAAAAGAGGTCGTCTGTTAGGAGTTTTGAGCCTTCCTTTGTTTGTGACGCGACTTCAACCAAATCGCTTCCTATCTTCCGACGATGTTCCAGACACTTGAGTGTATTGTTAACTAGAAATTCCATGTGTGACGGCTTTGACTAAAAAGCGTGTCAACATTTATGGTTTATCATTTATGGCTTAATGTTTATGGTTTATGCCTTATTTTATATAGTTTAATGTTTATGGTTTATTGTTTATGGTTTATTGTTTACGGTTTACGGTTTATGGTTTATTGTTTATGATTTACGGTTTATGGTTTGTTGTTTATGGTTTATGGTTTAATGTTTATGGGTCATGGTTTATGGTTTATTGTCTATTATTTATCATTTATGGTTTAATGTTTATAGTTTATGCTTTATTTTGTATAGTTTACTGTTTATACTTTATTGTTTATGGTTTACGGTTCATGGTTTATTGTCTATGGTTTACGGTTTACGGTTTATTGTTTATTGTTGGACCAAAAAATGGCAATAACACCCAAATGCAGTGTGAAGTCCACACAGTCATAGGTCAAATAGAATAAATGCAGGAAAACAGTACAGAACAGGAAACGCATGTGGTTTTTATTGCGGTTCGGCTCAAACCAAACCTCCGTTCACTTTATATTTACTTAAGTCCTATGAAAATTCAAATACAATGTCTTCCTACACTCAGTAGGAATCATTTACATACAACATCCTTGTATTTTAATGAAGAAGTGGGAAGAGAGATTGGTTTTATAAACGAAATCCTCGTGTTAGATTAATATGGAAGAAGCACAATGTCCTAGTGTTCCCTTCAATGGAGGCTGAGAGTTTGGTAGCCAAAGATCCCTTAAAAGTCCCTGGATACGTGTATTTATAGATGTTGAGAGTCTCCTGGATGAATGACATGTGTCACGAAACCAATGCGTTGCTAAGACGTATGGAGGAAGTCTCTTGTAGTTCATGTAAGGCCGTGTGTGGTCCGATCTGTGATAGTAGAAGTAAAACAAGCCTTAAGAATAGGTTAAACTCAAGTGTGTGAAGTAGAATATTTTTTCCCAGACGGGTCAGATAGGGTCCACAATCTGGTCCAAACCAGTGCCTTCAATCCAACAGCGATGTGCTCTTCTTCACAGTAAGGAGAAAGCTGATCGGGTCGGGTTCCTGCATCTCCATCTGAACAGAGCCGGCGACTTCATTCCAAAGCCGCGTGCACTTCTTTGCAGTAGAAAGTGTATCCGGTCCCCCTTTCTGATCCGATACGGGCCATCCAATCCGACCCGGAGTCCAATCAATGCCGAAATCCAAACATTTCTGGTTCTACGGGCATTCACAGAAACGAGCGTAACTTTCAAATTGTAAGTACGTTTTAGCCAAACGAAAGCTCTACCAGAAGCTAATTCAGAGGGCTACAAGATTTACTAAGCAACGCTCCGTATTCAGGTCCAAAAGAGGTCGTCTGATAGGAGTTTCAAGCCGTCCTTTGTTTGTGATGTGACTTCAACCAAATCGCTTCCTGTCTTCTGACGATATTCCAAATACATGAGTGTATTGTTAACCAGAAATTCCATGTGTGATGGCTTTGACTAGAAAGCGTGTCAACTTTTATGGTTTATCGCTTATGGCTTAATGTTTATGGTTTTTGCTTTATGATTTATTTTGTATAGTTTATTGTTTATGGTTTATTGTTTATGGTTTACGGTTTATGGTTTATTGTTTATGGTTTACGGTTTATTGTTTATGGTTTACAGTTTGTATTTTAATGTTTATGGGTCATGGTTTATGGTTTATTGTCTATGACTTATCATTTATGGCTTAATGTTTATGGTTTATGGCTATATTCTATATAGTTAATTGTTTATACTTTATTTCTTATGGTTTATGGTTTATTGTTTATACTTAATTGTTTATGGTTTACGATTTATGGTTTATTGTTTATGGTTTATTGTTTACGATTTATCATTTATGGCTTAGTGTTTATGGTTTGTGCTTTATTTAATATAGTTTACTGTTTATACTTTATTGTTTAAGGTTTATGGTTTATGTTTTGTAGTTTATGTTTTACGGTTTATGGTTTCATGTTTATGATTTATCATTTATGGTTAAATATTTATGGTTTATGCTTTATATTATATAGTTTATTGTTTATGGTTTACAGTTTATAGTTTAATGTCTATGGTTTACTGTTTACGGTTTATTGTTTATTGTTAGACCAAAAAATGACACTAACACCCAAATGCAGTGTGAAGTCCACACAATCACAGATCACATAGAATAAATGCAGGTAAACAATACTGAACAAGGAACGCATGAATTTTTTATAGCGGTTCGGCTCAAACGAAGCCTACTTCCATTTTATATTTACTTAAGTCCAAAGAAATTTCAAACACAATGCCTTCCTTCACTCAGTAGGAATCATTTACGTACAAAATCCTTGTATTTTAATGAAGAAGTTCGAAGAGATAGTGGATTTATACACGAAATCCTCGTGTTTGATTTAGTATGGAAGAAGCACAATGTCTTTGTGTTCTCTTCAATGGAAGCCTAGAGTTAGAATAGCTAAAGATCCTTTAGAAGTCCTTGAATACATCTATTTATAGATATAGAGAGTCTCCCGGATGAATAACATGTGTCAAGAAACTAATGCGTTGCTAAGAATTATGGAGGAACTCTCGTGTAGTTATGTAAGGCCATGCGTGGTCCGATTCCTGAATGTAGGAGTAAAACAGGCCTGAAGAATAGGTTAAACTCAAGTGTGTGCAGTAGAATATTTCGTCCCAGACGGGTTGTAACAACACGGATTCCTATGGACCAGTTTTTTTTCAAAAATCCAATACATCGAAACCTGAGTTGGTTTGCTCTGGTATCCTGTAGAAAAGACAGAGACATAAAGCATGTCAGAGTTCAGAAAAAATCTCACAGTGGAAGGAATAAAATATAATGTAGCTGAAACATAGCTTTACCTTAATAATAATACTGTTAAACCAGTATCCAAATCAATACAGTCTCTGTCATGAACCTAACCTGCGAATGTTATGAGGAGGGGGTCAGAACATAAGTTCTATGTGAATGAATTTAAACTACACTTCTTGGATAATCCAACATATATCGTTCGATTATAATTTCTTATTTATTAGGTTATTTGTGTTATTAGCACTCACGGCTTACATACACGTCGCATCCATGTATTCTCTAGTAGATTAACCTAATATAGTGTATATGTAGCCACCCCCAATTAAGGTATACTCTACTCGCATGGTATCCACCGTATGTACGCAGTCCCTTATCCGAAGTCGCATGTCGTATGTATATCAACGCTACGTTTTCATAAAACTACCATCACTGTGTTAAGTAAGCATTTGGACTGCCATTCTAGATCCTACTAGATTCTGTCATCAAATAATGCCCTCTAGTCTATGGTACACCACCCAGAGCGACATGAGTGTACCTAGACTTTTTACCACGTATGTATCGTTAATCGTACTCGTTGTCTATTTGCACATGTTCTCTATATCTGCACCCGAGTCCCGTAGAAGGGCTAATCAAGAAACATGGAATTCGGTCGGGAGCTTTCAGATATCTACCAATGCAGATGCTAAGTTATGCTTTTACATTGGCTATTGTCCCACTAGTCCCCTCCCTCAACTAATAAATGAAAGGCACCCAAGAAAATCAAGAATGAGAACTTAACCCCCCCATGCCCTTCAAACCAATAGGCCAACCTCACCCATAACTAGATAGCAACGTATAGGGTCCTTTCGAGTTCTCCGCCTTTCCGCTTTACGTACTGATTGAAGATGGTAGGTAAACGACGAGTTGCTATGACAGGGCACAAGCTGGTCTTGCCGAATCATGCTGGTCCATCTTAGTTTTTTGATTTCCCCTTATTATTGCAATCAGGGCATACTCATTGGTTCACCCACGCAGACCTAACCTCTTTGAGCACAGGCGGATCATATGCCATTCACAGAGGAATACCAAGAGTACCCTACGTCCCTGGAAGCCGCGTGCTTCTTAACCCAGTCTGTTGGAGCCTACAAGAATATCCAGATGGACATGCGCTCCTCTTTGTGTCTTTTGTCATCCCGATGATCTACCCATTATGGTTATTCGTCCTCTAACGTATGGACTGGTCCAAGTGCCTCATTCTTACGTGTTGTTAGGACTATGTCTAATTGTCCAATTAAGCGCTTGTTCTGCTTCATCAGGTTTCTTTATAACCTGGTTATCCTTATTCATATTGCCTTTCGATTCTAATTACCAAGTTTCTCTTGCTTATTAATGTTTCATGTATGACTCATTATTGTAAGCTTCCTTAATAAGCTTTATACCCCATTATCCATCTTAACTTATTTCTTATATAAGTTTTTCCTCATATCTTCTTATTCAGTGACACTTTCATCTGTTGATGTCACCCCAATCCATCGTTGTTTGCTTAGTTCTCTTAGCTAAGGCTTATTGCTTAGTTTTCTTAACTAAGGCTTATTACTTAGTTCTCTTAACTAAGGTTTATTACTTAGTTCTCTTAACTAAGTTTTACTACTTAGTTATCTTAGTTCTCTTAACTAAGGTTTTCTAATCATAAATCATGTTATGTTTATCAACAGATTTCTCATTATAGCTTTGTAGCTTATATTCAACGTATTTTCTAATATAAGTTGTCCCATTCTCTAGTCTTATTATCATCTTCCCTTGTCCCTAGGACAAGTCTACCTATTATATGACTTTCATATTTCCCATAAATGTTCATAATAAGTTGCTATCATTCCCCATTATTATGTATGTTAAGTTTGCCTATACGCGTCCATTTACTTAAACTTAACATTCTTAGCATGTCTGTTCATTGGCATTAATTGATTTATTAATGGACCAACCTCTCACATTAGAACTGTTGTTTGTGGTTGCTAGATGTGCCAGGCGGTTCCGGGCAGACTTCTACCGCAAACTCATTCTAACCTCGGGTTTTTCTTGGGCATGATGCGCTAACCTCTAACATTAGATCTGTTGTTGCGGTTGCTGGATGTGTCGGGCGGTTCCGGGCAGTCTTACACCGCAACTCAATCTAACCTCGGGTTAGTCATATTCATCTTTTAAAGGACCCATATAATTTCAATCTCGGTTTTATATACTTATTTATCCCAATCCAGTAATTCTTGTTCACGCTTCTAAACCCAATTTCATGTTTATGGTTCCAACTTGATTTAGATACATAAATTCTACCATGATTACATAATCTCATACATAGTTATGCAAATAATCCTTATTATATGTTATGCCCAACTTTTAAGTTATACTTAATTATACCCAAATTAATTGTTCTTTAAAGTTATCAATAATTCATGTCAACCCTCATTCTTATGGCATAGAGCAATTAATTCATTGCAACCCTAATTCTTGTTGCATAAATCCCAATTCAACTTATATTCCCATATGTCTAGATCTTCAATTCTAACTTTTCTTATGTACATATAGTTCATGCATAAATTCTTGTTTCATCATACCCAAGCATCTCAATTTTAATCGCGCATATTTTCTTTTATGTTCTAGGTTAATATATATGCCAATTTCCCCCAATTTACCAGTCTCAGTTTATGTTATATGTTATTCCACAATTCCCCAGTTTCAAATTATTCCCACATTCCCAAACATCATTTTCAATATTTCAATCTTTGTTTGTACACAAGCTTTTCAGCGAGATTTGGATTAGACTCGAAGTTTAATGTTTATACTTTATTATTTATGGTTTATGGTTTAAGAGTTGTTGTTTAAGTTTTACGGTTTATGGTTTATTGTTTATGATTTATCATTTATGGTTAAATGTTTATGGTTTATGCTTTATGTTATCTAGTTTACTATTTATACTTTATTGTTTATGGTTTACGGTTTCTGGTTCATTGTCTATGCTTTACGGTTTATGATTTATTGTTTATTATTAGACGAAAAAATTAAAATAACACCCAAATGCAGTGCGAAGTCATCACAATCACAGATCACGGAGAATAAATGCCAGAAAGCAGTAAAGATGTAACGGCCCGGGGAACTTACGATCTTGGTAATCGACATAAATTCAATGTTGACTATTCAAACATCGGAAAAACCAGATAGTTAATGAAAGAAAATAGAGGGTGAGAATAGATAAGATAGAAAATTAGAATAGAAGAAGAATAAAATAACAACAAAATCAGAGTAACACGAATCTCACAGCGGAACGAATAAAATATACTATATAACATAACTTTGAAATACAAATCTATACTTGAATATACATATCATTATCAAAGTATAGCACTTACAACACAGCGGAAATAAACAATTGCTATATAATCCTGAAGCCTCTTGCTCCAAGCTCTCAGTATATCTGTAAAATCCAGACTACTTGACTGTCCGTACAAAATTAGGCACCCAATAGTTTAGAGAAAACAAAATAAACTCTGGGTCAGTCATGGGACTGGTGTGAGTAAACAATTTAAAACAATTTGAGAAAATAAACGATATCTCATAAGACCACGCCATATAAGATGGAAAGGGTTTTTCCCTTACGAGTATCCAAAACACTTGATTTATCATTGAAAATCCTTTTGAAAAAACAATAATCTTTATATCAAATTTCTTTGGATATTATATTTGTGTTTATCAACCACAATATAATAATCATCTAGCAAAATGCTTTCATCTCACGTACCACATACATAATATATAATCAAAAACAGTGGGCGCTTATTTGGTAATAAATTAAAACTGGCAAGGTATGCGCTTCTTCATAAGAAGTCCAATTCACACAAACTCGGACTCTATCTCAAGCAGAATTCCAAGAAGAAAGCAATAGCACAACCCGTTTCCCTTGATTCCCACATTTGAAATTAAGTATTCTTGAATTTGTTGACATTAATATTTAAAATCACAGGGTGTTACACAGAAGTGTAGGTTGTACCTCTAGCGATGCCAACAATCCGGGTGCACAATCGATAGAGGCTCTGAAGTCAAAGGTAGATATATACTCCGAACTCTGCCGCTCTACGAACAAAGGACTTAAAGTCAACTTCTTTATACTTAAGGCATCGGATACAACGTTACCCTTGCCGGGGGTATATGCGATCTCGAAATCGTAGGATGCCAAAAATTACATACACCTTTGTTGCCTCAAGTTTAGATATTTCTAAGAGAACTGGTACTTTAGCGACTTATGGTCTGTATACAACTCAAACCTCTCGCCAAGCAAATAATGACGCCAAGACTTAAGCACAAAAACTATGGCATCCAACTCTAAGTCGTGGGTAGGGTAATTTTTCTTGCAGACTTTCAACTGCCTTCCACCATAACATATCACCCTTCCCTCTTGCAGTAAAACTGCGCCAAACCCTGTCCCGCAAGCATCGTTATATCATGTGAATGGCTTACTCCCATCTGGAAAAACTAAAACTGGAGTTGTCATCAAAGCCCTCTTCGGACGTTTGAAAGCATCGTCACAGTCAACATCCCAAGTAAAAGTCAAGTTCTTCTTCGTTAACTGAGTAACTAGGGCTGATATCTTCGCGAAGTCGTTAATGAACTTCCTATAATAACCAGCCAGCCCTAGAAAGCTTCTTACTTCTGTTGTGCTCTTAGGAATTTTCCAATCTTGGATTGCCACCACCTTTGCGGGATCCATAACTATCCCTTCCTTAGAGACCACGTTTCCTAAGAACCTCACTTCTTTTCTCCAAAAATGGCACTTGGAGAACTTAGCTTTAGGTAGATGCGCTCGTAGGGTCTCTAAGACTTCCCTAAGATGCAGGGCATGCTCTTCCTCACTTCTTGAGAAAATTAAGATATCGTCCACAAAGACTACCACAAACTTGTTAGAAACTCCCTAAACACCCTACTCATTAAGTCAATGAAGTATGCGGGTGCATTCGTCAAACCAAAAGGCGTGACGAGCCATTCGAAGAAACCGTCAGGAGTTCTAAATGCAGTCTTATCTACGCTGTCTTCAGCCAACCTTAGCTGATGAAACCTTATAGCCAAATCTAGTTGCGAGAAAACCGAAGCACCCACCAAGTGGTCAAATAAACCATCTATCCTCGGCAAAGGGTGTCTGATCTTCTTTGTGAGCTTATTCAGCTCTCTATAGTCCACGCACAATCTAAGTTAACCATCAGTTTTTGTAGCAAAAACGACCGGAGCACCCCCACTTAGAAATGCTTCTTCTTATGAACCACTTCTCAAGCAACTCTTTCACTTGCCTACTGAGTTCTCTTCTCTCCCTTGGATCCATGTAGTGCACTGGTAATGCAACTGGTTTTGCATTATCTACTAGGTATATTCGAAAGTCTATCTCGCATCTTGGGGGTAAACCTCGAACTTCATCAAAGACGTCACTATATTCACGGACCACACGAACAGATTCCAAATCATCATTGGATGCGTCAAGGGATTCTAGGTAGCTAAGAATTACCGGACCTCTACGGTCACAAGAAATATCGAGGGTCTTTCCACAACGAGTCAACAATCTAACTACCCTTCTTTCACAATCTAGGATGGCACCGTATCTAGCTAGCCAATCCATGCCTAGAATCAAGCCATAACCTATGAAGCCAAGAACGAAGGCGTTGCATTCAAACCCAACGCCCAAGATAGACACTCTCAAATCCCGACAAATCATTGAAAGTTGAGCCAAACCACCAATAGGATTTGAGACTACTATGGGATCCTTAACTAGACTAGTATTTAGGTGCAGTGTTTCAACTAACATAGCAGATACAAATGAGTGTGAAGCGCCAGAGTCAAACAAAGTACGAACAGGATGATCTAACAGAAAAACTAAACTTTCAACGGAAATGTTTCTATCTCCCTCCTGTCCTGGTGCCATGAGAGCATGAACCTGCCCTCTTGCCTGCCCTGGTGCCATGAGAGCCTGAATCTTTCCTCCAAAAGTGGACCCTGTCCTTTGCCCTTGCCCCTGTTTCCTCGGGCAGTCTTTAATTAGATGTCCTGCCTCTCCACAACGGAAGCAGCCAGTCTTCTTCTTTTTCCTACAGTCCCTGCTCAAATGGGCTGGTGTTCCACAATTAAAGCACCTTTTCTTTCCTTTTCTATCATTATCATTACCACCTTTCTTGTTTTGCTATTTTGATTTCTTTTGATCCCCTTTCTTCTCTGGTGCCTTATTAGCATTAGCACCATTCTCCTCTTCATGCATAAGCGCCATGTCAACCAATTTCTCAACGGTAGCCCCCATCGGAATGTGGGACGTAGCCAACCTATGTAGCGCCTCATTCAAACCTTAAACAAACCTCAGGGCCTTCTTCTCAGGTGTGTTCACCAAGTCTAAGCCAAATCTCGCCAACTGATTTAAATTGTTGACGTACTCTTTTACTGATAAATTTCCTTGCTTCAATGCTAAGAACCCTCCCTATATAAATTCTCTTCTGTTCGTGAGAGAATTTCATCTCGAACCTATGCCTGAAATCCATCCATGTCTCCACTGGATGCTCTCCATTCGTGACCTCCCACCAAAACGAGGCTTCGTCCTTCATTAACCAAGCTGCTAATTGGACCTTCCTTCCATCTTCTACCTCGAAGATACCAAATAAATCTTCCACCTCCTGAAGCTAATTTAGAGCTTCAACAAACATCTCTGATCCGTGAAAAGGTTTCCCGCCCATTTCCCGAAAATCTTTGCATATCTTCGAAAAAGTATCAACGCGAGGCAAGGGAGGAGGAGGAGCGACTGCAGCTGGGGGATGAGGAACATTTTCTGGGCCTGCGGCAGTGGCCCTAGCCTCTAGATTCCTTCTAAACCAGCCTGGTATTGATATGCACTCAGGTATCTCAGGTTCCCCAGACATGCTGAAAAATAAAAAGGAAGAGATTCTAAATGGAGAATCGAAGGAACGATATATGGCTCTTGGGGGTTATGTTTTTAAAACAAACTTTTCTCTTGAAAATACTCTCCTTGAAACATATTTTTGAAAGTATTTCTTTATAAAATGCTTTTGAAAAACAGTGTTTCAAAATCTCATATCTGTTCTGGTAACCTTCATCTCTGATACCACGTGTAAAATCCCACGTCCATTAATGTCACTCTCCAGGGGAATGCATTAACTTTCATGGAGTATTATTGGTGTATAGAACAGAATATAACAAGACAGATACATATATTGGTACTTGAAAATTTTAAAACAACTTTTATTGCAGCGTAGAAATTGTTTGATTACAATAACATCATAAACCAAGTACATTTAACATCCATCTTGACAAATTGTTTTCTGAGTACATAAAATAAAAAGCATAACACGAACACAAGTAGCCATAAAAGAGATGAGACGAACTTTAATTTCAGCAATCCAAGCACTTCCAAAAGAAAGAGATCCAAATCAAGCTCCTCTAGTACTATTCCCCCCATGAGAACCTAGGTGAGGGGGAAAGGAAGAAAAGAGGCGAAAACAAGGGGGTCAGACAAAATGTCTGGCGAGTACAATAACTTTAACAATATAATTATTAAAGTAGTTAGGATAAGGCACAAACTGGTAAAATAAGGTATGGCTGTGAAACAAGTGGGCATGACAAAACAAACAAGAGGAATATTCTGGCGTTAATTGCTCTCCTAATCACTATTGGATAATTACTATACTGCACCATTACTAGTCACCCTAAAAGTTGATCCCGCCTACTGAACATAATAATCATAATGGTAGTTTCGTGTACCGCTAGTTGTCTTCATAAGTGTCATCTGCCCCTATCTCCACTAGTTATACCCACTACCCACATGCGATCTGCTCCCTAACTCGTAGATACCCGTGCTGGTCCCACAGTGAGGTGTATCACTCCCCAGATTGGCAACCTGATACCACTAAAGATGCGCGGCTTATATCTACAGGATGCAACGTCTTACCTACCAGCCCGGGCCCACGCACGCACATGACCCCGTTGGACTAGCGTTGCCACCGCTAACCAGTTTTGACCTGTTGCAATCAAACCCAGTAAGCGTGTCCCGTCCTCGATCAAACTGGAGCTCACAAGGATACTTAATGGGTTACTAGTTTGAAAAGGGTCACCCTGTTTGACACAATCTTCCACCTATGCTTGGTACCCACCAATATTTCCCACTTAACCCATTCTTATTCATGTCTTCTTACATGTTTCAATCTGGCTAAGTGTTTCTAATCGTATTTCACATGCCACCCTTGCCACCCACATGTAATGACCTGCATTTTTCGGCGATATAATAATTAATTAATTATAAAGTGATTTAGAATTCAAACGGTCGATTAATTAAATTATACTGAAATATTTAATTAAAATAATAATTAAATAATATATTTAATTCAGAAATAATCAAAATTAGTGGAATTCACAATATAATGTGAACTGGACAATTTATAATATATAATTCGGTTTAGAGTTGAAATATATTAACGAATATATTATATAAACGACAGTTTGAATGTAGAATTATATTATAATCATAATCGAGCCCGTAATGGTGCGGCAGTTCGCTATTTGGCGATTTGAACTTCAATTGAATATACAAGGTCCGTTTTAAATCGGATTTTTGTGAAAAAAGAAACGTTTGAATCAGTTGAAGTATATTTTTCAAATGAAAAAAAAATCGGGATTTCGTTGTGTAGATTTTGATTTATGTCCAAATAAAATTTCAGAAAATTCGCTATGGAAATCCTTTATAATTTGCAACGCTTTATTTACGTTATAAAAGGAAATTCAATATAAATTGAATATCGATTTAACCAGGATTTGAAATATCGAGTTAGAAATTCATATTGGAATATTCTGAGGCTGTATGATATTCTAGAGTGAATATATACGACAATATAAATTTGTTTATATTTAATTTAATTATATTTAAAAATATTTATATTTTTAAATGGGTTATTTAGGGTGTTAAAAATAGCCAGTTTTGCAAACGACCTCAGAATTCGACGAAACTAATTTTTTTGGATGCGCAATATTAAATTATTGCTAGATTTAAAGTTTTGTGATTTTTAGATTCACTGTGTAGCCGTATGGATTTTTAGAGTGAAAAACAATCAGTATTTTGAAGGTTAAAGATACGCTGTGTGAGCAAACGGAGTCGGAATTCAACGAAACCAGTTTCGTTAGGACCGTAATGTCGAACTATAGCCGCATGTTCAGTTTCGTGATTTTTAAGTATCATGTGTGATCACACTGATTTTTAGAAGAAAATCAATGAGATATTTGCTAATTAAAAATATAAAATATTAATAAAATAAAAATAAAAATGTGTGTGAACATAATAAGGCCACACCTTGCTTTGTTTCAACCACCAGTTCTGTGTGGTTTCAAACTGATAGATATGGAAGAAACAAATCCATAAAAAGCAAATTAATATCCTATAAATATACCCCCATACTTGTTCTAACCTAGACTTTTTCTCCTTTGGTCAAAAACATTCCGCCGCTTATCAGGTCTCTCAGCAAAAACCATCGCGAGTTCAAAAATTAGTAGAAATAAAAAACAAATACTATAAATCCAGAGGATTGTGTATTCAAACTCATATAAATCTGTGATTCGATCTGGTATGCTTAGCCAAGGGTTCGATACCCATTTTTTTGTTCGACGTCGGTTACAAACATAAGCTAGGGTTGGGGAAATCTAAACATATGGTTGTTGATTCATAGAATTATGTAGATAATTGGGTTTGAAACATGAAGACGATTTTGTGGTTGGAGTTACAGGGGTTTCGGTGATAGTTGTTGTTGTAGGTGGTACTATAGGAGCAGTTTCTAGGTCAACGTCGGATTTTGAGGTATGAGTGCGAGTGGGAGGATGAGCATATCAAGTTGAAGAGGAGATTGTGATGAGAATTTTGATAGTTTTAGTGTTGATTTATGATGAAGGATGGAGGAATGGTTGTGTGTGGAAATCACGGCTTGGTGGAGTTTTGCTTGCGCTGGGTATATTGGGATTGGGGAAGAAAGACATCGGGTTGGTTTTTCGGGGAAGCAGATGGGCCAAGAAAGGGTAAAGCCCAATGAATTTAAGTGGTTTAGTTTTAAATTTGATTTAAAATATTCGTAAACTTGTATTTATAATATCATGGCCATACGGTGTCAAATTTACGAATAGTCTGATTCGTTAGGATCGTATGGACGAGAGCTCCACAATGGAACTGACTGGAAGTGGATTGAAGCTCGTTTGAATTTATTGAGAAATAAATTGTTTGATTCAAACCAAACAACAGTTTATCAATCTTTAACGATGAACTGCCAATGTGATGTAACAACCCGTAAATTCTGGGCCAGTTTAAAATTTTTATTTTGGCAATTTTAGTGAATTTTGATTATTTAAAATGAATTATTTTAAATAATATCGACGAGAAATTTATTTAGAATATAAATCGAACGTATATATTATACGCGTCGTCGTTAGAATATAAATATTTATATATAATTATAAAAGGAATTGAAAATGGCGCGGTAGTTCGAAAATTCGATTTCTAATTTCAAATGAATATACAGAATTCAATATAAGTCAGAATTGAACGAAACAAGAAATATTTGAATCTGTATAACTATATCTTTGTAACGAAGTTAACAAACTGAGATTTCATCTTAGAAATGATAAGATATGTCCAGTTGAAAATTAGAAATAGTCGCTGTGGAATTTATATATATTTTAATATAATATATGGCCCTTAAAAATAGCCATTTTGCAAACGACCTCGGATTTCGACGAAACCAGTTTTGTTGGATTCGCAGTGTAAAGTTATTGCTAGATTCCAAATTTCATAATTTTTCGAATCAATATGTGAGCGTGGCAAAGGAAAACGCGTTTGACCAGTTTCAGTTGATTTTAATCGACTGGAAATTGGCCATTTTTCAAACAGTCTCAGAATTCGACGAAACTAGTTTTGTTAGGACCGTATCGTCAATACGAAGCTAGAAAATATTTTTCTGCAATTTATAGAGTTATTATGTGACCCCGGTAATTTGAAATGTACGTTTAAAATTCAATATAGTGATTTAAATGTAAATTTAACGGAAACTGATTCAAACGGTCGAATCAGCTTACGATACATATCCCATTGTGTTCGGAATGGGGGTAATTCGCTATGGACGACAGGCGGTGGGCCTCGTTTCGAGGTCTTAGGTAAAAGTCAACTTTATGCAATTAAATTAATAAAAAAAAAAAAAATATCTTTCTCTTTTATCCTCCAGGCCCCCCCCCCGTTCAAAAAATTAAATTTCAGAATAAAAAAAAAAAGAGGGCGGAGCCCTAAAACCGCTCGACGGAGCCACATCGCGCGAGGCGCTGCTCCCCCCATCTCCGACAACTCCTCCGCCGCCCTCTCAGGTGAACCCCCCCTCGTGAAAACAACCGAGCGCCTCCCCTTGAAGCCCTCGACGCCGACGAAGAAGCCGCGCCACCCCCCCCCCCCCCCTCGAAGCAGCCCCTCCTGCCACCACCGATCGAAGACCCAAGCCGCCGACGAACTGCGAAGACCTCCCCCCCCCTCTCAGTAAGAATTTCTGTTTATTTTATTATTATTATTTTTTTTTTATTTTTTTTAAAAACCGATTTTAATAATGATTTTGTTTTAAAAATAAAAACTGAAAATGTTTAAAAGTAAAAAACTAAATATTTTTAAAGGTATAAAACTGAATATTTTTAAAAGGAATTTTTAAAAGTAATAAAACAGGAATTTTTAAAAAGTATTAAAAACTGGAATTTTTAAAAGCATTTTAAAAACCTGAATTTTAAAACATAGAAAAAAAAACTGATTTATTTATAAAGTATTAAAAACTGAAATTTTTATAAAGTATAAAACTGGATTTTTTTTATAAAGTATTAAAACTGAATTTTTTTTAGAAATAAAAACTGGTTTTTGAAATAAAGGATAAAAACTGAATTTTATAAAAAAAAAATAAAAACTGATTTAGTTTTAAAGGTAAAAGCTTTAACATGGGAAGAAAGGTTTGAACTTTCAAGCAAAGTAAAAATCATATTTTTATATGGTGAAAGCAAAAGTAAAAATCATATTTTTATGTGTTGAAAGTCGAAATAAAAATCATATTTTTATATGTTGAAAGTCAAAGTAAAAATCATATTTTTATATATTGAATAGCGAAGTCAAAATTCGATTTTTACATATTGAGTAGCATAGTAAAAATTCTATTTTTACATATGTAGAGGATACGGGCGAAAGCGACAATAGGCGAAGATTTCTATTAAGAAGAGTCTTGAAGTTGGATAGCTATTGGTGAGAATTTCTCACCTTTCAATTTATTTTTCTAGTTATATATATACTAGGATGCAGACGGTGCTTAGTAGCACCCGACACCCGTCCACAGACCATGGACTTGTTTGTTTGACTGTTTGGTGATTGATTGTGATATTGGTTTGAATGTGGTTTGTGGTGTGAAAAATCGAATCGATAAATTGGTTAGGATTAGACGTGCGCCGTTATAAGGCGAAGGAGTAAGGCTAGGTTAGACCCTTACTCCAAAGTTTGTGGTTTGCATAACGAATTGATTTGATTGATGTGTGAATGGCGTGGGCCTTCACTAGACCGGGGATAAGGCTAGGCCTTGTCCCGTTTCTAGTATCGTGCCGTTATGCCGCCGAAATTTTCTAAAATAAGTTAGAAAAATAAAATTAGCATTTTATTTAACGAATGAACTGAATATAAATTCATATGTTAAAATAAAATGTGTTATCGTTAAAAATATAATTTTTAACGTGAATGTGAATAAATAAATATTCATTTACAAACCAGACGGTTTGTTTATGTACACCTATTTGAATGACGTTGATTGGGTCGATAAATTTTACACATCGCCTAACTGCACAAATAAAATATGTGTTTGATTGTTTGAAACCCCACACGGGTGTTAGGATGAAATTTGAAGTTCACTCATCCTGATTTATTAAATATGTCGATCGATTGATTGACAAGCTGCTATAAGCGTTAAATGTCTATATTTGATGCTTATACAGTGTAGTGCACTTTGGTTGATGGTTGATTATTCATCGTTGTTGATATATACATGTGTTGTAGAAAATCCATATAATTAACATTATATGGTAATTGATTGGGCCTCATTCCAGTTTCGAGAAAAATAGAAATATTTGAAATAGAAATATTTGAAATAGAAATATTTGAAATAGAAATATTTGAAATAGAAATATTTGAAATAGAAATATTTGAAATAGAAATATTTGAAATAGAATATTTGAAAATAGAAATATGTGAAGCCGTGAGGATTAGATTGACGCCATTTTGACGTGAACGATATTTATATCGATTTTATTCATTTTAAAATGAATATTGAAACGTGATTTCGAAATCGAATATTTTGAAATGAATTGAATTGAAAACGATTTCGAAATGAATTGAATTGAAAACGATTTCGAAATGAATTGAATTGAAAACGATTTCGAAATGAATTGAATTGAAAACGATTTCGAAATGAATTGAATTGAAAACGATTTCGAAATGAATTGAATTGAAAACGATTTCGAAATGAATTGAATTGAAAACGATTTCGAAATGAATTGAATTGAAAACGATTTCGAAATGAATTGAATTGAAAACGATTTCGAAATGAATTGAATTGAAAACGATTTCGAAATAAATTGAATTGAAAACGATTTCGAAATGAATTGAATTGAAAACGATTTCGAAATAAATTGAATTGAAAACGATTTCGAAATGAATTGAATTGAAAACGATTTCGAAATAAATTGAATTGAAAACGATTTCGAAATGAATTGAAAACGAATTCAAATTGAATTGAAAGCGATTTCGAAATAAATTGAATTGAAAACGATTTCGAAATGAATTGAATTGAAAACGATTTCGAAATGAATTGAATTGAAAACGATTTCGAAATGAATTGAATTGAAAACGATTTCGAAATGAATTGAATTTTAAAACGATTTCGAAATGAATTGAATTGAAAACGAATTCAAATGGAATTGAAAGCGAATTGAAATGAATTCAAATTGAATTGAAATTTGAATTGAATAGAAATGAATTTTGAAACGAATTTATAAAGAAGAATTCAATTTTGATTTGAATTGAAAAGGAAGTTGAAATTGCTTTTGAAACGAATTTAAAACCATTTATATAATTCGTTTTAAATAGTAATCGACGAAATATATATTATATATATAATATAATGGCCTGAATAGAACGCGCCGCGCTGCGGCAGTTCGCGAATTTCGACCATTTGTTTCAAACGGACATTACGGGAGATCCGACCGTCGGATTCTCCTAAAACCGGAACCGTTGGGTTCGTATCGAAAAGAGCTTTCTAATGAATGTTAGAAATTTGAAATCTAACGGTTGGATTTGGAGATACGTCCAAATCAAATTCGAAAAAGGTCGCTGTAAGTGCAGTTCGATGGCCGTTAATGGAAATCGACCGTACGGGCCTTGATAAAATTATTAAAAATAGTAATAATTTGTGTAAAATCATAAGAAATGATTTGTGAAAGTTTGGGATGAAAAACTCCATATTTGAAAAGATAAAAATAGATTTTTATCGAAATGAACTAGTTTTGAACTAGAATTATAATTCTATTTATTTTTAAATAAATAAATTGAATTTGAAATGGTTTTGAAAATAACCAAAATTTCCAATGATTGCATTGGAGTGGATTTGAATCGAAATTGTCTTCGGAATATTTCGATGTTGGAATTCGTGATATTACAGGTGTTGTTATGGAAATTTGAAAGATATATATGTATATCGTTATTTCCAATACGACATTTGTTAATCGTAGAATTTGATATTGAATATAGGCCGATATAGTTTCTATTCAGAGCCTTGTATTGAATATCGAATGTGATTTGGGTTTGTCGTGAATGGTGTCTTCACTAACACTGTTCTTGAACCCAGTTGAGAAAAGATTAAATCTTTTTATTTAGATTTAATGAAGTGTACCAATTAAATGATATTTAATTGGAATTGAATTGGTATTGATTTTTGGGTTTATCGTGAACAGTGTTTTAAATAACACTTGTTCTTTAACCCGATAATTAATCGAATGTGATTTGGGTTTGTCGTGAATGGTGTCTTCACTAACACTGTTCTTGAACCCAGTTGAGAAAAGATTAAATCTTTTTATTTAGATTTAATGAAGTGTACCAATTAAATGATATTTAATTGGAATTGAATTGATATTGATTTTTGGGTTTATCGTGAACAGTGTTTTAAATAACACTTGTTCTTTAACCCGATAATTAATCGAATGTGATTTGGGTTTGTCGTGAATGGTGTCTTCACTAACACTGTTCTTGAACCCAGTTGAGAAAAGATTAAATCTTTTTATTTAGATTTAATGAAGTGTACCAATTAAATGATATTTAATTGGAATTGAATTGGTATTGATTTTTGGGTTTATCGTGAATAGTGTTTTAAATAACACTTGTTCTTTAACCCGATAATTAATGGAATGTGATTTTGGGTTTATCGTGAATCGTGTTTTTAAATGACACTGATTCTTTAACCCAGATAATGATTAAAACTAAGTGGAGTTTTAATGAATCTTTAATTAGATTGAAAGGATCGAGAATGGAGTATCACCAGTTTTGCTCCAGGCGATAGTTAAATCTTTAATTAGATTTGAACGTGAAATTTAGAAACTAACTGTCGGTTAGCCAAGCAGAATGGTTTTCTGGATATTGATCTGATGTTGGTTTCGGCCTTCGGGGTTAATATTTGGGGAATTATTCTCTTGATTAATTTACGGTTAGTGACTAATGAACTGGAATGAGGCGTATGTTGTGTTTGTGTAACACTTACTTAAAATATACGCGAGTTATTCGGAAAGACCGGGTTTATCCCATTCTGAATAACTGATACGACGATAAGTCGAAGATGAAGACGATGGTCGAAGACCGGAAGTCTTCACGTCGTTTGGGTGATAACTGATGATCTTGATTGGGCTGTACACCCAAGAAGATGGAAACAGTTAGTGATCGTCCAGACGTACTTGGAGATCGATGGATATGCGGGGTACTAGGTGCCTCCGGTTTCGTTCAGACCCAGAACGGACTTGTAAATGGACTGTGTGTCTGACATCGGATTTCATTCTGTGTGACTGATATCGGTTGCATAGGATGGCTTGCCTGTGTGGCATGCTAAGATGCAAATGATCGAGGCTTCTGTTGAAAAGCAAAGTCTTGTGGTGATGATCAAAGCACGGCCTTTGTGGCGTAGCTTTGTGTAACGTTTACCTCGCGTGTTTCACACCCGGTATGAACCAAAAACGGGAGACGGACCTCAGGGAGGGCATGCGTTTCTTTCTAGCTAGAAGTGGCGTCAGTGGTTTTACACGCCCTGACGAGTTTGACTTATGTGGTTGTTGCTGTTGCGAGGCGCCTCGGTTATATCGGTTTCGGCCGAATGCATTCTGGTCGGCTGACGGACCAGACTTACACCCCATAGGGTGGGGAGACGTATTGTTCAGGCATAATAATCCACTCCGTGTGGACCGGCCCTGACGATCCAAGGCTTGCCTGCGCGCTTGCCTGAGACATGGGCTAGATTGTCTCGAATCGGTTGAGGACTATCTTTTGCCTCGGTTCATAGATGGAAACCCAATTTCCAAATACGAGACTTTGCGGTTTTGATTGTATATCCTATATATGGCGACATAGTGGGATGGGGCGCTCATGCCGCCTATGATTGATACTTATGATTTGAAGTGTTTTATATACTATGCACTTATAATAGTATCAAATGATTTGTTTTAAACGTATCAAGCATTCTTTGGCTGTTATAAGGGAAAACCCTATCCTCGACTGCGTTGCATTGTGTGATGGGACCTGGGTCTTATAACAGCTTCATTTTTCTTTATTTAGCATTGCGCTGTTGGTTTTATGCACTGGTATTCTTGGGAGGAAACCCGTTCCGTGTTATACGGCGTGGTCCCTTGATTTACCTAATGATTTGAAATAAAGATTAATAACTGTTTTAGTTCTCACACCAGTCACATGACTGACCTGGAGTTTATTGTTTTAACCTAAACTCTGGGTGCCCCTATTTTCGACACGGGCAGCTAGTAGTTTTGGTTTTGCAGATTTATATTCACAGGATCCTGGTTTACAGCTGGAACGATATCCGGAAAGCTTTGTATCCGTATATCTCATTCTAGTTGTGTATTGTATTATTTTCCGCTGCTATGTATTTAAATGTAATTTAAATCTCTGATATTTCTGTGTAATATTCATTTATACTCTGTATATTCTTGTAATCTGATGCATTGTTGTAATATACAATGAAATGTTCTTCTGTATGCGTTCTGCTGTGGTTTGTTCTCGAACTATCCGACGCTTTCCTTTACGGGGAGGTTGCGGGTCGTCACATTTGGTATCAGAGCTTTGGTTTACAAAGCTAGAGAACAAGACACATTAGAACCATACGGAAGAATTCATCAGATATTGGATTAGTAATATCCAATGAGAATGACTCGTTAGAGATGGGATCAGTAGTGTCCTAGAACGAGTGTGAAGAGTAAATTTTTAAAGTGAAAACAAATTTTGTTTTGAAAATTTAAATCAATTATTCGTATTGGATTATTTATTTATATTGATGTGGACAATCCAGTATATATAGATTTTGCATATACGTCTGATCCGCGTGTATTCGAAGTTTTAATATACTGGATAGATATAGAATCACACTCTAGTCGCCCGGAGAAGGTACTGATGATAGCACGTGCATCATCAGTATTTATGTTCGTGTTTCGAAGGTGTGATATCTATATATTTCCATTAGACTGGTGTGAGAACCAAAACTTATATAGTTAGGAACACATTGTTGTGAATTGGTATCAAAAACATGATTTTTTGTATATGTATCAAAATTATGAATTTGAAATTCTAATTCACTAATTGATTGATGTTTGTGTTGTTTGTTTAGTTGTTTGCTAATTTTGAACCATTAGCCTAATTGAACCCAATATTGAATTGTATTGAGAATTAGTTGCATTTGCTTGCATATACATATATATCATTGAACAGGTCATAGCAAGGAGGCTAGAGCAGAGAATAAAATTTGTTTGCCTGACAAATAGGTACATGTTTACTACATAATTTCCTGTTTTGTTTGGGTGATGATGATTTTGTGGGCCTATTGGCTAGCCGCTTGGCTTTTTCTTTTTCTTTTTGAGATCTGAAGGACCGGGGAAGCTATTTGAAATTCCCCGATGCTCCCGGTGCAGGGGAGGTTATGGCGAAATTTTTCGAAAATTTAGGGTGTTAGCCAAATTTTTGAAATTTTGAAAATTCTCAGAAACTGAAGAGTTAGAGAATGGAAGCCAGATCGAGCGTAGAGTTGAATTATCAAACCACTTTCGACTTTGTTCCTTTTCGGGGACGAAAAGTTTTAAGTGGGGGAGATTGTAACAACCCGTAAATTCTGGGCCAGTTTAAAATTTTTATTTTGGCAATTTTAGTGAATTTTGATTATTTAAAATGAATTATTTTAAATAATATCGACGAGAAATTTATTTAGAATATAAATCGAACGTATATATTATACGCGTCGTCGTTAGAATATAAATATTTATATATAATTATAAAAGGAATTGAAAATGGCGCGGTAGTTCGAAAATTCGATTTCTAATTTCAAATGAATATACAGAATTCAATATAAGTCAGAATTGAACGAAACAAGAAATATTTGAATCTGTATAACTATATCTTTGTAACGAAGTTAACAAACTGAGATTTCATCTTAGAAATGATAAGATATGTCCAGTTGAAAATTAGAAATAGTCGCTGTGGAATTTATATATATTTTAATATAATATATGGCCCTTAAAAATAGCCATTTTGCAAACGACCTCGGATTTCGACGAAACCAGTTTTGTTGGATTCGCAGTGTAAAGTTATTGCTAGATTCCAAATTTCATAATTTTTCGAATCAATATGTGAGCGTGGCAAAGGAAAACGCGTTTGACCAGTTTCAGTTGATTTTAATCGACTGGAAATTGGCCATTTTTCAAACAGTCTCAGAATTCGACGAAACTAGTTTTGTTAGGACCGTATCGTCAATACGAAGCTAGAAAATATTTTTCTGCAATTTATAGAGTTATTATGTGACCCCGGTAATTTGAAATGTACGTTTAAAATTCAATATAGTGATTTAAATGTAAATTTAACGGAAACTGATTCAAACGGTCGAATCAGCTTACGATACATATCCCATTGTGTTCGGAATGGGGGTAATTCGCTATGGACGACAGGCGGTGGGCCTCGTTTCGAGGTCTTAGGTAAAAGTCAACTTTATGCAATTAAATTAATAAAAAAAAAAAAAATATCTTTCTCTTTTATCCTCCAGGCCCCCCCCCCGTTCAAAAAATTAAATTTCAGAATAAAAAAAAAAAGAGGGCGGAGCCCTAAAACCGCTCGACGGAGCCACATCGCGCGAGGCGCTGCTCCCCCCATCTCCGACAACTCCTCCGCCGCCCTCTCAGGTGAACCCCCCCTCGTGAAAACAACCGAGCGCCTCCCCTTGAAGCCCTCGACGCCGACGAAGAAGCCGCGCCACCCCCCCCCCCCCCCTCGAAGCAGCCCCTCCTGCCACCACCGATCGAAGACCCAAGCCGCCGACGAACTGCGAAGACCTCCCCCCCCCTCTCAGTAAGAATTTCTGTTTATTTTATTATTATTATTTTTTTTTTATTTTTTTTAAAAACCGATTTTAATAATGATTTTGTTTTAAAAATAAAAACTGAAAATGTTTAAAAGTAAAAAACTAAATATTTTTAAAGGTATAAAACTGAATATTTTTAAAAGGAATTTTTAAAAGTAATAAAACAGGAATTTTTAAAAAGTATTAAAAACTGGAATTTTTAAAAGCATTTTAAAAACCTGAATTTTAAAACATAGAAAAAAAAACTGATTTATTTATAAAGTATTAAAAACTGAAATTTTTATAAAGTATAAAACTGGATTTTTTTTATAAAGTATTAAAACTGAATTTTTTTTAGAAATAAAAACTGGTTTTTGAAATAAAGGATAAAAACTGAATTTTATAAAAAAAAAATAAAAACTGATTTAGTTTTAAAGGTAAAAGCTTTAACATGGGAAGAAAGGTTTGAACTTTCAAGCAAAGTAAAAATCATATTTTTATATGGTGAAAGCAAAAGTAAAAATCATATTTTTATGTGTTGAAAGTCGAAATAAAAATCATATTTTTATATGTTGAAAGTCAAAGTAAAAATCATATTTTTATATATTGAATAGCGAAGTCAAAATTCGATTTTTACATATTGAGTAGCATAGTAAAAATTCTATTTTTACATATGTAGAGGATACGGGCGAAAGCGACAATAGGCGAAGATTTCTATTAAGAAGAGTCTTGAAGTTGGATAGCTATTGGTGAGAATTTCTCACCTTTCAATTTATTTTTCTAGTTATATATATACTAGGATGCAGACGGTGCTTAGTAGCACCCGACACCCGTCCACAGACCATGGACTTGTTTGTTTGACTGTTTGGTGATTGATTGTGATATTGGTTTGAATGTGGTTTGTGGTGTGAAAAATCGAATCGATAAATTGGTTAGGATTAGACGTGCGCCGTTATAAGGCGAAGGAGTAAGGCTAGGTTAGACCCTTACTCCAAAGTTTGTGGTTTGCATAACGAATTGATTTGATTGATGTGTGAATGGCGTGGGCCTTCACTAGACCGGGGATAAGGCTAGGCCTTGTCCCGTTTCTAGTATCGTGCCGTTATGCCGCCGAAATTTTCTAAAATAAGTTAGAAAAATAAAATTAGCATTTTATTTAACGAATGAACTGAATATAAATTCATATGTTAAAATAAAATGTGTTATCGTTAAAAATATAATTTTTAACGTGAATGTGAATAAATAAATATTCATTTACAAACCAGACGGTTTGTTTATGTACACCTATTTGAATGACGTTGATTGGGTCGATAAATTTTACACATCGCCTAACTGCACAAATAAAATATGTGTTTGATTGTTTGAAACCCCACACGGGTGTTAGGATGAAATTTGAAGTTCACTCATCCTGATTTATTAAATATGTCGATCGATTGATTGACAAGCTGCTATAAGCGTTAAATGTCTATATTTGATGCTTATACAGTGTAGTGCACTTTGGTTGATGGTTGATTATTCATCGTTGTTGATATATACATGTGTTGTAGAAAATCCATATAATTAACATTATATGGTAATTGATTGGGCCTCATTCCAGTTTCGAGAAAAATAGAAATATTTGAAATAGAAATATTTGAAATAGAAATATTTGAAATAGAAATATTTGAAATAGAAATATTTGAAATAGAAATATTTGAAATAGAAATATTTGAAATAGAATATTTGAAAATAGAAATATGTGAAGCCGTGAGGATTAGATTGACGCCATTTTGACGTGAACGATATTTATATCGATTTTATTCATTTTAAAATGAATATTGAAACGTGATTTCGAAATCGAATATTTTGAAATGAATTGAATTGAAAACGATTTCGAAATGAATTGAATTGAAAACGATTTCGAAATGAATTGAATTGAAAACGATTTCGAAATGAATTGAATTGAAAACGATTTCGAAATGAATTGAATTGAAAACGATTTCGAAATGAATTGAATTGAAAACGATTTCGAAATGAATTGAATTGAAAACGATTTCGAAATGAATTGAATTGAAAACGATTTCGAAATGAATTGAATTGAAAACGATTTCGAAATGAATTGAATTGAAAACGATTTCGAAATAAATTGAATTGAAAACGATTTCGAAATGAATTGAATTGAAAACGATTTCGAAATAAATTGAATTGAAAACGATTTCGAAATGAATTGAATTGAAAACGATTTCGAAATAAATTGAATTGAAAACGATTTCGAAATGAATTGAAAACGAATTCAAATTGAATTGAAAGCGATTTCGAAATAAATTGAATTGAAAACGATTTCGAAATGAATTGAATTGAAAACGATTTCGAAATGAATTGAATTGAAAACGATTTCGAAATGAATTGAATTGAAAACGATTTCGAAATGAATTGAATTTTAAAACGATTTCGAAATGAATTGAATTGAAAACGAATTCAAATGGAATTGAAAGCGAATTGAAATGAATTCAAATTGAATTGAAATTTGAATTGAATAGAAATGAATTTTGAAACGAATTTATAAAGAAGAATTCAATTTTGATTTGAATTGAAAAGGAAGTTGAAATTGCTTTTGAAACGAATTTAAAACCATTTATATAATTCGTTTTAAATAGTAATCGACGAAATATATATTATATATATAATATAATGGCCTGAATAGAACGCGCCGCGCTGCGGCAGTTCGCGAATTTCGACCATTTGTTTCAAACGGACATTACGGGAGATCCGACCGTCGGATTCTCCTAAAACCGGAACCGTTGGGTTCGTATCGAAAAGAGCTTTCTAATGAATGTTAGAAATTTGAAATCTAACGGTTGGATTTGGAGATACGTCCAAATCAAATTCGAAAAAGGTCGCTGTAAGTGCAGTTCGATGGCCGTTAATGGAAATCGACCGTACGGGCCTTGATAAAATTATTAAAAATAGTAATAATTTGTGTAAAATCATAAGAAATGATTTGTGAAAGTTTGGGATGAAAAACTCCATATTTGAAAAGATAAAAATAGATTTTTATCGAAATGAACTAGTTTTGAACTAGAATTATAATTCTATTTATTTTTAAATAAATAAATTGAATTTGAAATGGTTTTGAAAATAACCAAAATTTCCAATGATTGCATTGGAGTGGATTTGAATCGAAATTGTCTTCGGAATATTTCGATGTTGGAATTCGTGATATTACAGGTGTTGTTATGGAAATTTGAAAGATATATATGTATATCGTTATTTCCAATACGACATTTGTTAATCGTAGAATTTGATATTGAATATAGGCCGATATAGTTTCTATTCAGAGCCTTGTATTGAATATCGAATGTGATTTGGGTTTGTCGTGAATGGTGTCTTCACTAACACTGTTCTTGAACCCAGTTGAGAAAAGATTAAATCTTTTTATTTAGATTTAATGAAGTGTACCAATTAAATGATATTTAATTGGAATTGAATTGGTATTGATTTTTGGGTTTATCGTGAACAGTGTTTTAAATAACACTTGTTCTTTAACCCGATAATTAATCGAATGTGATTTGGGTTTGTCGTGAATGGTGTCTTCACTAACACTGTTCTTGAACCCAGTTGAGAAAAGATTAAATCTTTTTATTTAGATTTAATGAAGTGTACCAATTAAATGATATTTAATTGGAATTGAATTGATATTGATTTTTGGGTTTATCGTGAACAGTGTTTTAAATAACACTTGTTCTTTAACCCGATAATTAATCGAATGTGATTTGGGTTTGTCGTGAATGGTGTCTTCACTAACACTGTTCTTGAACCCAGTTGAGAAAAGATTAAATCTTTTTATTTAGATTTAATGAAGTGTACCAATTAAATGATATTTAATTGGAATTGAATTGGTATTGATTTTTGGGTTTATCGTGAATAGTGTTTTAAATAACACTTGTTCTTTAACCCGATAATTAATGGAATGTGATTTTGGGTTTATCGTGAATCGTGTTTTTAAATGACACTGATTCTTTAACCCAGATAATGATTAAAACTAAGTGGAGTTTTAATGAATCTTTAATTAGATTGAAAGGATCGAGAATGGAGTATCACCAGTTTTGCTCCAGGCGATAGTTAAATCTTTAATTAGATTTGAACGTGAAATTTAGAAACTAACTGTCGGTTAGCCAAGCAGAATGGTTTTCTGGATATTGATCTGATGTTGGTTTCGGCCTTCGGGGTTAATATTTGGGGAATTATTCTCTTGATTAATTTACGGTTAGTGACTAATGAACTGGAATGAGGCGTATGTTGTGTTTGTGTAACACTTACTTAAAATATACGCGAGTTATTCGGAAAGACCGGGTTTATCCCATTCTGAATAACTGATACGACGATAAGTCGAAGATGAAGACGATGGTCGAAGACCGGAAGTCTTCACGTCGTTTGGGTGATAACTGATGATCTTGATTGGGCTGTACACCCAAGAAGATGGAAACAGTTAGTGATCGTCCAGACGTACTTGGAGATCGATGGATATGCGGGGTACTAGGTGCCTCCGGTTTCGTTCAGACCCAGAACGGACTTGTAAATGGACTGTGTGTCTGACATCGGATTTCATTCTGTGTGACTGATATCGGTTGCATAGGATGGCTTGCCTGTGTGGCATGCTAAGATGCAAATGATCGAGGCTTCTGTTGAAAAGCAAAGTCTTGTGGTGATGATCAAAGCACGGCCTTTGTGGCGTAGCTTTGTGTAACGTTTACCTCGCGTGTTTCACACCCGGTATGAACCAAAAACGGGAGACGGACCTCAGGGAGGGCATGCGTTTCTTTCTAGCTAGAAGTGGCGTCAGTGGTTTTACACGCCCTGACGAGTTTGACTTATGTGGTTGTTGCTGTTGCGAGGCGCCTCGGTTATATCGGTTTCGGCCGAATGCATTCTGGTCGGCTGACGGACCAGACTTACACCCCATAGGGTGGGGAGACGTATTGTTCAGGCATAATAATCCACTCCGTGTGGACCGGCCCTGACGATCCAAGGCTTGCCTGCGCGCTTGCCTGAGACATGGGCTAGATTGTCTCGAATCGGTTGAGGACTATCTTTTGCCTCGGTTCATAGATGGAAACCCAATTTCCAAATACGAGACTTTGCGGTTTTGATTGTATATCCTATATATGGCGACATAGTGGGATGGGGCGCTCATGCCGCCTATGATTGATACTTATGATTTGAAGTGTTTTATATACTATGCACTTATAATAGTATCAAATGATTTGTTTTAAACGTATCAAGCATTCTTTGGCTGTTATAAGGGAAAACCCTATCCTCGACTGCGTTGCATTGTGTGATGGGACCTGGGTCTTATAACAGCTTCATTTTTCTTTATTTAGCATTGCGCTGTTGGTTTTATGCACTGGTATTCTTGGGAGGAAACCCGTTCCGTGTTATACGGCGTGGTCCCTTGATTTACCTAATGATTTGAAATAAAGATTAATAACTGTTTTAGTTCTCACACCAGTCACATGACTGACCTGGAGTTTATTGTTTTAACCTAAACTCTGGGTGCCCCTATTTTCGACACGGGCAGCTAGTAGTTTTGGTTTTGCAGATTTATATTCACAGGATCCTGGTTTACAGCTGGAACGATATCCGGAAAGCTTTGTATCCGTATATCTCATTCTAGTTGTGTATTGTATTATTTTCCGCTGCTATGTATTTAAATGTAATTTAAATCTCTGATATTTCTGTGTAATATTCATTTATACTCTGTATATTCTTGTAATCTGATGCATTGTTGTAATATACAATGAAATGTTCTTCTGTATGCGTTCTGTTTTGTCGTGTTCTCAAACGATAGGGCGTTTCGAACGGTCTGGGTCGGTTTAGCGACTGGTTCGGACCGAGCGAAGTTCCTTGCCGTCACATGTGAGTAAAACTCACCAACTCTGAACAGTTCTATTTTTATAACGTATATTTATAACTAATAAATGATGGCTGATTGCTATGTGTTAACTGTTTGGTTGAGTTGCTTATGTATTGATTGAAATTATAGATAATGATATACATATAAATCGTTAATCGAATATTGATTGTGTTTATCAGAATATGTTATACTCGTATTGTCCAACATCTGTGATGCAGGGAAACAGGTTGGAGGGACCCAACTGGGTTCTCAATATATAAATACTGTTTTGTTTTATATATTGTGTTATACGATGGGATATGAAATCTGTTGATGATTTTATATGTGTGAATGATACTAATCATTGTTGTAGGCTATGTTAAATACCATAACATACCGGAATGTTAATAACGGAATTTTCAAATTGATATTTGAAAATAAAATATTTATAAAATCAAAGAAGATTTTATAAACAGGATTATTTATAAATAGGAGATATTTATAAAAAGGATATTTATCAATGGAATATTTATAAAGTGAATTATTTATTTAAGATAAATAAAAAAACATTAAATGGATTATTTTTTTGGTAAATAAATTAGATAGCATAAAGGGTTTATTTACTTTGGAAGATAAACAGGATTAAATCGAAGGAGTATTTAACTAGAAAATAAATAGGATTAAAATGGAATATTTACTTAGAAAATAAATAGAAGTATAAGAGAATTATTTATTTAGAAAATAAATAGACAAGTATAGGAAGAGAAATATTTGTAAAACATTTACAAATAAAGGTTATAAAAAGGAATTATTTATTTACGAAATAAATAGAGTTATAAAAGGGAAATTTGAAATAAGACTTAAGTGTTAGAAACGTAATGAATTATATAAAGGAACTAATCAAGTTAGAAATAATCGATTAGAGTTAATTGAATATAGAGTTAAAGAAATTGAGTTAAACAAGATTAGAAACAGACTAGAGATTAGTTAAGTTGAATAGTTTTCTGAGTATCGATCTGACGTTGGTTTCGGCCTTCGGGGTTTATGCTTGGAAAATTGTTCTCTTACTAGTTTATGGTTAAGGACTAATAGTTGTGGAATGATAGTGATGCGTGAATAAGCTATGGAAATATTTCCAATGTTAATGACGTATATTTTCTAAATGTAGAAAATAAGGAAATATGAATATATATATATATGTATGTATATGGTTGATGATTGATCGATATAATTTCCTCTTGGAAATAATATCGTTGTTTGCACACTTGTTTTTCTTTGATAGTTAACTCACCGGGTATCGAAGTTTATGGCCATTTTAACGTTGTTAATATGGAGAGACTGGTAGGATTATTATCCGAAGAACCACTCTGTATTGTCATAAGCGTTACGAATCATATATGCCAAAGAAAATTTGAAGACGGAGTAAAGTGCAAGGGCTGTTGTATAAATCTTAGATAACAATTGCCTAAGATGGATGTACTAAGTAGTGCCTTCGGTTTGTCCAGTCCCAGGACAACTTGTATGGATGAAGGTCTAACAGAGTATATCTAATAAATCGTGTAAGTTGATCTCTTCAAACGTATTCATGTTTGGTGGCGGAGGAATTCGTTTCTCTTAGCTGTATACCCTTGTTATTTTTGGATAAATCAATTTGCGATTTAAAGGGTATGACGATCTGACATTCTAAGTGAATGAAGATGTGGCATGTAAAGGATAATTGTAGCTTTTAGCCTTACATCTGGTAAATGACAGAAATCGGGCAGGTAGCATGGCTATATAGGTCGCACCTATTAGGGTGTATAATCACCTGATCTAGAGTTTCATTTACTTCTAAAAATCTATTGTTGATGATGTCCCATTCGGGAAACGGTTGCTAATCCCAACCGTTGGTGATAAACATTCGATACACTCAAATGAAATGAGTGGTCGGTCATGTGTGGCCGGGTTGCAAGATGTTCTTCTTGAACCCAGTGTATTCCTCTCTAGAGGTACACTAGTAGAAGGCGGTTCCATACCTTGTCGTAGTTAGAAATCCATTACCCAATACGTTCTTGCAGTTTTGATTGTATACTTTATATGTAGAACGTGAGTTGGAAGCGTTTCTGCTAGATGATTATTATATTGTGGTTGATAGACATTATTATAATATCAAAAGGTTTTTGATATAAAGATATTTTGGATTCTCATAAGGGAAAAACCCGTTCCATTATACGGCGTGGTCTTATGAGATATCGTTTACTTGTTCGAACTATTTTAAACTGTTTTACTCATACCAGTCCCATGACTGGCCCGGAGTTTATTTTGTTTTCCCTAAACTCTTGGGTGCCCAATTTGGTATGGGCAGTCAAGTAGTTGGGATTTACAGATACTTGAAGAGCTAGAGTAGGAGGCTTCAGGATCACATAGCTATAGTTTATTTCCGCTGTGTTGTAAGTGTTGTACTTTGATAATGATGTATATTCAAGTACAGATGTATATTTCAAGTTATGTTATATATATTATATGTTATTCCTTCCACTGTGTGGTTCGTGTTACTCTGATGTTGTGTTCTTCTTCCTCTTTTATTCTAAGTTTCTATCTTATCTATTCTCACCCTCTAATTTCTTTCATTAACTATTCGGTTATTTTCGATCCTTGGATGTTACATATGTGTTGTATATCGGATAACCAGGATCGGCAAAAACCGGGTCGTTACAGTTGGTATCAGAGCATAAGGTTAAGTAATTACCTTGGCTCTGTGGCATGACTCAATAGAGATGGGGTTAGTAATACCCTAGATTGAGTTTGAGTGTATATATACGAGTGAACATATTTGTTATTTGATATAAAATTGTTTTATATTGTGGAGATTCAGTGGTTGAGTTGTTTATTGGTTCTGGTCGATCAGTTTGACCCACTGTATCGGTAGGAGTTTATAAACACTCGAATACGATGGGACGAAACGATTTTTTTTGAAAAGAGGGTACACAGAATAATTTTACCCAAATTATATTTGATATAGAGAAGATATATATATTGGAATGAATATATATATTGGATATATTGGTTGTTATTGTAATCGAATAAGATTATAAAAATGTTAAATGGTTATGTAAATAACCGATCTGAATTCAGAAAAGAATAATGAATTGAATTAAATCTAAAATTAAAATCAGAGTTGAAATTAAAACCCTAGAATTTGAAAGATGTTTGTAAACGGAGTTAAATTAAGTATATGAGAATTTTAAAATCCTAGGAGGTTTTAAATTGTTTTACAAACATTGGGAGGATATTTTGTAATAAATTTCAAAGTGGAAATGTTAGAAATGGTTTTGAAAAGAGATATAGTATTGAACTCACTTCGAAAGCTGGAAATAGATTCCGATGATGATCAAGACATCATCGGTGTTCAATTTCGTGTTGTAAGTGACGGATTACTGCCGAAAAGATTTTATTTTTTGAATTGTTTTGAGAGAAACAAGTTGTTTGAAATCCAAAAAAGGAATATTTTGTTTTGGAAAAGCAAAGTTGTTTAAAACTCCCAGGAAGAGACTCTTTGAATTAAAAACAAATTTAAATAGAAATTTGTGAAACCAAGCTGGTACTAAATTGAAACCAATTAACTGGAAATTGAATTGGATAAGATATATCAAGTAGAATCAGATTTTGAATTGTGCGATAGAATCTGAAATGGTATTGGATTGATGAGTTAAGAATTTAAAAATCGAAAATGGAACTTTGATTTGAAATTGAATTCGACTTAGGTATAAGCGAATGGTTGGATTTGTGGATAGAAACAGATTGGAATTTGATTTGGATGACCCTTGTATCTGCTGAATTGATAACAGGTGGAAAGGATATAATGATATGCCGACAAAAAGGTACAAGTTTATATTTCTATTGGATATATGATTTTGACGAGCCGAATTGGTAAGCCGCTTGGCTGTTTGATTTTCTTTTGGGTTGGAGATGGCCTAGAGAGGCGAGTTGGAGTTTGACTGTAACGACCCAGAAAATCTGAACCAATTTAAAATTTTTAAATTGGCTAAAATAATTGATTTTAAATATTTATAATAAATATTTTAAATAAAGGCGATGAAAACTGAGTTCGAATCGACATTTGAAAACGAATATAATTAATTATAATTATATATAGAATTGAAAATGGAGCGGTAGTTCGATAATTCGATTTCAAACTCCACTTGAATATACCGGGTGCAAACCAATCCGGATTTTAGTGAAACCAAAAATAATGGAATCTAATTGATGATATCTTTCTAACGAATCCGACCAATCGAAATTTGATAGCGGGAATCAAAAGATATGTCCAGTTGAAAATTCTGAATAGTCGCTATGGAATTCAGGCCCTTAAAAATGGACATTTTGCAGATGACCTCGGATTTCGACGAAACCACTTTTGTTGAATCCGCAGTGTAAAGTTATTGCTAGATTTCAAATTTCATAATTTTTCGAATCAATATGTGAGCGTGGCAAAGGACAACGCGTTTGACCAGTTTCAGTTGATTTTAATCGACTGGAAATTGGCCATTTTTCAAACGGTCTCAGAATTCGACGAAACTAGTTTTGTTAGGACCGTATCGTCAATACGAAGCTAGAAAATATTTTTCGGGAATTTTTCTAGTTAGTATGTGGCCTCGGTAATTTGAAATGTACGTTTAAAATTCAATATAGTGATTTAAATGAAAATTCAACGGAAACTGATTGTAACAATCAAATCGGCTTGCGATACATATCCCATTGTGTTCGGAATGGGGTAAAACGCTATGGACGACAGGCGGTGGGCCTCGTTTCGAGGTCGTACGTAAAAGTCAACTCTTTGCTAAATTAAATAATTAAATAATATAAAAAAAATTAATCTCCCTCCCTTTTCCTTCGTACTGCCCCCCCCCCCCCCCCGTTCATTCGATTACAACCAGAAAAAAAAAACCCTAAAGACCTATCGACAGCCGCCCCCCCCCCCCTGAAGCGAAGCCGCCGCCCATCACCGTACCCCCCCTCGTACTTCGAACCCCCACTGAAGCAGCAACCCACCGAAGCCCCCCCCAGATTGCACGAGCTCCGACGAAGATCAGCGACCCATGCCAGAAGCTGCCACCACCGTTCGAGACTCCGAGCGCCGCCGCCCCACCTCGAGCTCCGTCGATCTGCGAAACCCCCCCCCCCCCCCTTGTAAGTTTTTTTTCGTTTTGCTATTTTATTTTTAATGATTAAAAACTGATTTTAAAATGATTTTTAAAACTGATTTTATAAAAGATTTTAAAACTGATTTTAAAAGGGGTTTAAAACTGATTTTTATTAAATGATTTTAAAACCGATTTTAAAAAGCTATAAAAAATGATTTTATTTAAAAAGAGAAAAATCAGGATTTTTATATATTGAATAGCGAAGTCAAAATCAGATTTTTATATATTGAATAGCGAAGTCAAAATCAGATTTTTATATATTGAATAGCGAAGTCAAAATCAGATTTTTATATATTGAATAGCGAAGTCAAAATCAGATTTTTATATATTGAATAGCATAGTAAAAATTCGATTTTTACATGTGTAGAGAATACGGGCGAAAGCGAAAAAAGGCGAAGATTTCTATAAGGAAGTGTCGTGCAGTTGGATAGCTACTGGTGAGATTTCTGATTTAAAAATATTATATATGTGTGAAAATGAAAGTGAATTGCTATATATAAATATCTATATATATATATATATATACACGCCCCTCGTCCACAAACCATGGACGATATTTATTGGTTGAAATTGTCGTGAAAAATTGATTGATAGCGAATGATTGTCTGGGATTGTTTGTGATTGATATTGGTTGATTGCGGTTGAAACATACCCGTTTGTGGTTGAAAAATATTTGGTTGAAACCACATAGGATTAGTTTGTGGAAATGAAATAAATATATACATGCCGCCTGCGTGCGAACTAGATGCATGATACCCATTGTCAAAAACCGCGAGGTTTTAAGGTAGAGCGAGGAGCCGTACTAGGGACGGTGCCGGTTTAACTACCCTGCCGTTATGCTGCCGAAATTTTGAATAATATTCGTGTGTTTGAATTATTTTCATATGCTTAAACTATATTTATTCATTGAATAGAAAACATTCATGTGTTGAATTGATATTCATTCGTTGTTTAGAAATTCATGTGTTGAATGGTATTCATACTTTGAAATAAATTGTTCCATAATAAAAATCACATTTTTATCTATATATAGAAACCATAGAAAACATTCATGTGTTGAATTGATATTCATTCGTTGATTAGAAATTCATGTGTTGAATGGTATTCATATTTTGAAATAAATTGTTCGATAATAAAAATCACATTTTTATCTATATATAGGAACCATAGAAAACATTCATGTGTTGAATTGATATTCATTCGTTGTTTAGAAATTCATGTGTTGAATGGTATTCATATTTTGAAATAAATGGTTCGATAATAAAAATCACATTTTTATCTATATATAAAAACCATAGAAAATATTCATGTGTTGAATTGATATTCATTCGTTATTTAGAAATTCATGTGTTGAATGGTATTCATATTTTGAAATAAATGGTTCGATAATAAAAATCACATTTTTATCTATATATATAAACCATAGAAAACATTCATGTGTTGAATTGATATTCATTCGTTGATCAGAAATTCATTTGTTGAATGGTATTCATATTTTGAAATAAATTGTTTGATAATAAAAATCACCTTTTATCGACTATATGAACTATATAGAAAAATAGTGTTTTGAAATGAATTGGTTTACAATAAAAATCACATTTTTATTGTATGCATAAATCGTTGAAATGTGAAGTGTTAAAAATAGCCACTTGTTCAAAATAAACATATATGAGTTGAAATATTCATTAATTAGCTAATGAAATGATTTGCACCTATTTATGTAACATTAGAATGAATGGTGTTTTTAAACCAAATAGAAATCAAATATGAAGTTGAATAGAAAATGATAAATGATAAGAACTGTATATATATGTACATGCATATTCATTAAACAGGTTATAGCAAAGGGGCTAGAGAAGAGGAATAAAATTTTGTGCCCGACAAATAGGTACACATTTACTGATTTGTTTGGGTGATGATTTTGAGCCTGTTGGCTAGCCGCTTGGCTTTTTCTTTTTCTTTTTGAGATTAGAAGGACCGGGACGCTATTTGCGATTTCCCGATGCTCCCGGTGCAGGGGAGGTTATGGCGAAATTTTTCCAAAATTTAAGGCGTTAGAAAAATATTTGAAGTTAAAACGATATTGGAATTGTTGAATGAACTATATTTATATAACTATATAAATATAAATAAAATTAAAACGAAACGAAGCCGTGCAGTTCGTATTTCGAAACCGTGATTTCAAACGACTAGTGCGGGAGATCCGACCATTGGATTTTCCCGAAACCTCAACCGTCGGGTTCGCCTTGGAATAATCTTTCCAACAGCACCAACCTTGTAAAAATCCAACGGTTGGATTGCCTGGAATGTTTAATTCAAATCTGAAGAAAAATAGCGCTAGAAGCGATTATATTTATATATATATATAAATATAATTATATATTTAATCGAATAACGACGCTGCAGTTCGTATTTTGAAATCGAAAATTCAAACGATTGTACCGGGAGATCCGACCGTCTGATTTTCCCGAAACTGGAACCGTTGGATTCGTTTTGAAAAGACCTTTCTATTGATGTAAATTTTGTAAAGATCCAACGGTTAGATTTTCAGATATGTGTTAATCAAATCTAAAGAAAAACAGCGCCACGGCCGTCTTATGGCCCGAAGCGACGTTTTGAATAAATTGGCTATTTTAAAATAAATAAAAATAGCGATAAATAGTTATAAAATACCATAAACGATATGGAATGGAAATAAACTGAATTTGCTTGATTTGTGTGGCTTTTGATGGTTGAATGTGTTTGGTGTGAAAATTACATTAAAGAACACAATTGGTGTTGTCGAATAATTTAACCATTGAAATAAATCGATTTGAAATTCTAAATATACGTGAATTATTTGGAAAGGCCGAGTTAGTTCTCATTTCGAATAATCGACCGACTATTGAAATTCGAAGATGAAGACGATGGTCGAAGACCGGAGATCTTCACCTCGTTTGGATGGTAACCGAGGTCCTGATTGGGAGGCATCCCGAAATATGGATAATGAGTGGTGATCGTCCAGACGTGCGTGGTGGTCCATGGGTTTGCGAGGTATTTAGTGCCTCCGGTTTCGTTCAGACCCAGAACGGACTTGTAAATGGACTGTGTGTCTGACATTGGATTTTATTCTGTGTTGATTGATTTCTGTTAAATATACATCTGTTTGGCGGCGGGGAATTTATTCTTTTGCTTAACGCCCTTCTCTGAGACGCACGAGCTCAGAGGTTGTATATCGATGGACATCAGTCGCATGGCATGAATTGCCTGTGTGGCATGCTAAGATGCAATGATCAGGACTTCTGTTGAAAAGCAAAGTCTTGTGGTGATGATCAAAGCACCGCCTGTGTGGCGTAGCTTTGTGTATAACGTGAATTCGCGAGCCTCACACCCCGGTATGAACCTAAAACGGGAGAAGGACCTCAGGGAGGGTATGCGTTTCCTTCTAGCTAGGGTGGTGTCAGTGACCTACCAGCCCTGACATTTATATACTTTTCACCTATGTGGTTGTTGCTGTTGCGAGGCGCCTCGGTTTGATCGGACGATCCGGGTCCGATGGAGTCATTCGTTGGCTCGTTTACGCCCCAAAGGGCGGAGAAACGTAGTGTTCAGGCATAATAATCCACATCGGTGGACCGGTCCTGACGATCTAAGGGCCCACCTGAGTCTGGGCCTGAGACATGGGCTAGATTGTCTCGAATTCGGTAAGGACTATCTTTTGCCTTGGTTCATGACGGAAATACAATTTCCAAATACGACATCGTGCGGTGTTGATTGTATATATATATGGCGACATGATATATGGTACCCATGCCGTCTATGATTGATAGTTATGATTTGAAATTGTTTTCAAAACATATAAACACTAGCATTAATATCAAATGCCTTTGTTTTATTCGTATCAATCATATTTTGGCCATTATAAGGTAAAACTCTATCCTCCGGTTTGCGTTGCATTGTGTGATGGGAACTGAGTCTTATAATGGCTTCATTTTTATAAAAAGCATAGCGATGTTTAAAAGAAAGATTTGTTTTAAAGCACTGGCAATCCAATGGAGTAAACCCGTTCCACGAAAGTTGCGTGGTCCTGTGATTAGCCAATTATATATGTGTTGAGTAGATTTCTCATACCAGTCCCATGACTGACTCGTAGTTTGTTTCAATTTCAAACTCGGGTGCCCCTTTTTCTACACGGGCAGCCTTGTATTCAGGTTTAGCTGGTTCTTTTTCTGGATAGCTGGAGCTGATGATGGATTCTATCATTTATTTCTTTTTATGCTGTTCAGCTCCTATTGTACATATTTTGTTTATTTCCGCTGTAGACATTTATGTATAGCTGAACTGTATTTGTACTAAGTAAGATCCTGTATACTGTGTAGCTCTGATGATTACTTTTATCCAGTATATTTTGTTGTTCATTCTGGTGTATTTATTTAATTCTGTTCTGCTATTATATGTTTCTGTGTTATATTCCAAAGATAACCCTTGTTTCCGTGAGAACGGGAAATCGGGTCGTCTCATCGTGGTATCAGAGCTTTGGTTAAGCTTAGTTCTGGAATATAACATTTGAACGAACTCGTCAGAAATAGAACCAGTAGTGTTCTAGGACGGGTAACTCCATACAGATAGGATCAGTAATATCCTAGTATGAGTAAAGCAGGATGAAATTACACCTCGATAGACACATTTACATTCAAGTATTTGTCTCTATATTTTGAAATATCTTTTCTGTTGACCTGACACTTGATCTGCCATTTGCAGAAGTACTAGAAAATGAGTGACAGGAACAGAAGAAGTAATCGTATGGCTCGACCAGCTAATGAGCCAGTTGTGCTCCCACAGCCAGAATCTAATATAGAAGTTCTATACAAGAGATTTCGAAATCTTGGTGGATCGCCATTCTTAGGCAAGGAGTCCATTATGGAAACACAAGCTTGGATTCGTTCTGCAGAGAAAATATTTGAGGGTTTAAAGCTGAGAGGTGATCAGAAAAGATTACTATCGTCTTGGGCACTCAAAGAAGAAGCTTTGTTTTGATGGGATTCTGTAATTAAAGATAATCCAGAAGGTGATATCACCTGGGATAGATTCAAAGTGATTTTCCTGGAGAGATTTACTCCTCCCGAAGCAATTGAGCGATTATGCGATGAATTTTCTTATCTGATACAAGGAGATATGACCATTCCCGACTATCATAAGAAATTCAATGAACTTTCTCGCTTTGCTCCTCATCTAATTCAAAATCCGAAGAGTAAAAATATGAGATTTATTCACGGGCTTCAAAGGAAATACCAGAATAAAGTATTGGGGCATGTGAAGCTTCCTTTTTCAGAAATGATTTACATGGCTTATCAGTATGAAGATCTTCATAAGAAAGGGATGTTGCGCGACGAAGAAGAAGTTTGTTGTAGTGACAAAGGAGATTCGGAAACTGATATTCCTGAAGCCAGTATGATGTCTGAGGTCAGTACGAAGCCCAGTGCCAAGAGAAAATGGGCTACATCTGAGAAGGAACCAATAACGACTGCCATATGCCATAACTGTCATAAGCAGGGGCATTTGCAAGGAAAATGCAAATCTTTAAAGAAGCAAAAGAAGGAAGTATCTAAATCTAGTAAAAGGGTTCATGAGGACAGAGGATGCCATAAGTGCCACCAGCCGGGTCATATTGCGAAGAATTGCTGGCTGTTAAAAAAGACCAATGTGGTTCAAATAAATGAAATAGCAGAAGCTTCTGAGCCATCGGCTATTCAGGAAAGACCAGATGTTTTAGAAGGCACGCTAACTGTCAAAGACATCCCAGTTAAAGTGCTGTTTGACACAGGCGCGTCACGAAGCTTCATTGCAAAGGATGCAGCTAAGAAACTGGATTTGAATTTGAAAAGGCTCAAGGAACCAATGACTGTCCAGAATCCTGTTGGGGGTTCCATTGATCTCAGTTGGATTTGTAGAGTACCGGTTTCTTTTTCTCGTTATCGATTTCCTACCATCGCAGTCGTCATGAATTTTAAAGAGTTTGATCTTATCTTGGGGTTAGACTGGTTGACTAAATATGAAGCTGAAGTTAAATGCGCCGACAGAATCGTAAAAGCAAAGATTAAATCTGGTGATTATATAACCATTCCCTGTGAAGGTCAGAATGCTAATAGAAAGGATTTCTGGTCAGCTCTCGATGTTTCTCCATCCCAAATAGAAAATGTCCCTGAAATCGCAGAAAATATTCCTGACCTCATCAAAGACATTCCTGTCGTCAAGAACTATGCGGATGTGTTTGAGGAAGTTGTTCGCTTACCTCCGCAGAGAGAAATAGATATTAAAATTGCTTTAATTCCCAATGCAAGGCCGGTAGTTCACGCTATTCGAAGAATGTCCTTGAAAGAAAAAGAGGAATTAGACAATCAAACACGACAGCTGGTATGGAAAGGTCTGATCAGGCCTAGTTTCTCTGATTGGGGTGCAGCAGTGGTGTTTGTCCCAAAATCTGATGGTACTCTACGTCTATGTGTGGATTATCGAGATCTGAACAAACAGACAATAAAGAACAAATATCCATTGCCGCGAATAGATGATTTGTTGGATCGATTAAATGGAGCACAAGTATTCTCACGAATGGACCTAGCTACAGGTTTCCATCAACTTCGAATTGCCGAAGAGTGTGTTCCAATGACAGCGTTCAGAGGCCCCGACTTATTCTACGAGTGGTTAGTAATGCCATTCGGCTTATGTAACGCTCCAGCTTATTTCGTCGATCTGATGAACCGAGTATTCAGAGGAGTATTGAATAAATTTGTTCTGGTTTTCATTGACGATATTCTAATCTTCTCTAAATCAAAGGCCGAACATGAAAAGCATCTGGAACAGGTTCTAGAAATCCTCAGAAGGAATGTATTAAAAGCCAAGTTTTCCTAATGTATATTCTGGCAAGATGAAGTGAAATTTCTGGGCCATGTCGTATCGAAAGATGGAATCGCTGTGGATCCAAGCAAAATCACAGCTATTCAGAATTGGAAACAGCCCAGTACTCCCACTGAAGTCCGCAGTTTTCTCGGATTGGCTAGCTATTACCGAAAGTTCGTTAAAGACTTTTCGAAGATATCTGGTCACTTAACGAAGCTTACAAAGAAGCATTCTAAGTTCAAATGGACTCAAGAGAGTGAGGAAGCTTTCGAAGAGCTAAAGTTAAGATTGACGACAGCTCCAGTGTTAACCATCATCGAGGGCAACCAAGATTTAAAAGTCTGGACTGATGCTTCTAGAGAAGGCCTTGGTGCAGTGTTGATGCAAAGGGGCCAAGTGATTGCCTATGCTAGCCGTCAACTGAAGCCACACGAGAAAAACTATGTAACTCATGATCTTGAGTTATTGGCTATCATATTCTCTTTGAAAATCTGGAGACATTATCTTCTGGGCGAGAGATTTGAACTGTTTACAGATCACCAGTCGCTAAAATACCTGTTCACTCAGAAAGACTTGAATTTGAGGCAGCAGCGTTGGCTGGAGTTTCTTGCAGCATATGACTTTGAAATTATATATACTCCATGGAAAGCCAATGTCGTGGCCGATGCGTTAAGGCGAAAGAATGAAATGATCGCCAGTTTTATTATCACGACTTCATTGCTAGATAAGATATCTGCTCTTCAGGAGGATGATCACTTCATTCAGAAGATCAGAGGGATAATTCAACAAGGCGAACCCTCTAGTTTTCAAGTTGATAATGATGGGATTTTAAGGCTCAAAGGTCGAATCTGTGTCCCTAACATTCCTGAACTTCAAAAGGAAGTACTGGATGAATGCCACAAGTCAAAACTCAGTATCCATCCGGGAGTAAGCAAAATGTATAATGACATCAAACGCACTTTCTGGTGGAAGTCGATGAAAAGGGACATTTCCTTATATGTTAGCCGATGCCCCACCTGCCAGCTAGTCAAAAGTGATCAACAGAAATTGGCTGGATTATTACAACCACTGGAAGTTCCTGGTTGGAAGTGGGAGCATATTTCTATGGATTTCATTGATGGTCTGCCCAGAACCAGAAAGGGGAATGACAGTATTTGGGTGATCGTAGATCGTTTCACGAAGACCGCCCATTTTATACCTGTCAGATCAAACAGAACTGCTCAGAGTCTGGCGCAGATATACTTCAGGGAAATAGTTAGACTACATGGAATACCGCTCAGTATAGTAAGTGATAGAGATACAATATTCACTAGTAAATTCTGGGAAGCATTTCAAGTCGAGCTGGGAACGAAGTTAAACTTGAGCACCGCTTATCATCCTCAGACAGACGGTCAGACTGAGAGGGTGAATCGCATTTTAGAAGATCTATTGCGGGCTTGTGTTATAGATTTCGGTGGATCATGGGAAGACCATCTGCATTTGGCTGAATTCTCTTATAACAACAGCTATCAGGCAAGCCTGACAATGTCGCCATTCGAAGCATTGTATGGTAGACCGTGCCGATCTCCTGCTTGTTGGGTCGAGCCTGGAAATAGACTTGTGTTAGGTCCTGATATGATTCGAGAAGCTGCCGACAAAGTCGATTTTATTAAGAAGCGATTACTCGCCGCTCAAAGCCGACAAAAGAGCTATGCCGATAGAAGAAGAAGAGATATATCATTTGAAGTTGGCGACTATGTATATTTGAAAGTATCGCCGATGAGAGGAGTTATCCGGTTCGGTAAAACAGGAAAGTTGACACCCAAATTCATTGGTCCGTTTCCTATTCTGGAACGGATTGGGACTCTCGCTTATAGGGTCAAACTGCCTGATTGGTTGCCTGGAGTTCATGATGTATTTCATATATCTCAACTTCGAAAGCACGTTCATGATCCAGACTTGATCGTGGAAGAAGCAGCTCAGCAGGATATTGAAATTACTCCAGAATTAGCTGTGAGGCGTGAGCCACTAAAGATCATCGGCAAAGAAACCAAAGAGCTGAGGAACAAGAAGGTTCGCTTAGTCAAAGTGCAATGGAGTGGAGATCCGCGAGATTGTACTTGGGAAACTGAGGAGAGAATTCAGAAAGCTTATCCTAGATGCCGAGTAGATATCTCTGATTGAATCCGGTGCGAGGTACATTTACCCTACTTGGCACTACCATTCAATTCTCTATTCTGTTGTTATTTCCTTTTCATGGATGTGCACTATTTATTCTATACTCTAAATGATTTTTAAAGGAATATAAAATTTGATTAGTATATTTTTGAAGGTTAAAAACAATTGGATTGGTTGTTGTGGTGTGTGATCGTAGAATTATCAAACCACTTTCGACTTTATTCCTTTTCGGGGACGAAAACTTTTAAGTGGGGGAGATTGTAACGACCCAGAAAATCTGAACCAATTTAAAAATTTTAAATTGGCTAAAATAATGGATTTTAAATATTTAAAATAAATATTTTAAATAAAGGCGATGAAAACTGAGTTCGAATCGACATTTGAAAACGAATATAATTAATTATAATTATATATAGAATTGAAAATGGCGCGGTAGTTCGATAATTCGATTTCAAACTCCACTTGAATATACCTGGTGCAAACCAATCCGGATTTTAGTGAAACCAAAAATAATGGAATCTAATTGATGATATCTTTCTAACGAATCCGCCCAATCGAAATTTGATAGCGGGAATCAAAAGATATATCCAGTTGAAAATTCTGAATAGTCGCTATGGAATTCAGGCCCTTAAAAATGGACATTTTGCAGATGACCTCGGATTTCGACGAAACCACTTTTGTTGGATCCGCAGTGTAAAGTTATTGCTAGATTTCAAATTTCATAATTTTTCGAATCAATATGTGAGCGTGGCAAAGGAAAACGCGTTTGACCAGTTTCAGTTGATTTTAATCGACTGGAAATTGGCCATTTTTCAAACGGTCTCAGAATTCGACGAAACTAGTTTTTTAGGACCGTATCGTCAATACGAAGCTAGAAAATATTTTTCGGGAATTTTTCTAGTTAGTATGTGGCCCCGGTAATTTGAAATGTACGTTTAAAATTCAATATAGTGATTTAAATGAAAATTCAACGGAAACTGATTGTAACAATCAAATCGGCTTGCGTTACATATCCCATTGTGTTCGGAATGGGGGTAAAACGCTATGGATGACAGGCGGTGGGCATCGTTTCGAGGTCGTACGTAAAAGTCAACTCTTTGCTAAATTAAATAATTAAATAATAATAATAAAGAAAAATCTCCCTCCCTTTTCCTTCGTACTTCCCCTCCCCCCCCCCCCCCCCCCGTTCATTCGATTACAACCAGAAAAAAAAACCCCTAAAGACCTATCGACAGCCGCACCCCCTGAAGCGAAGCCGCCGCCCATCACCGTACCCCCCCCCCCTCGTACTTCGAACCCCCACTGAAGCCGCAACCCACCGAAGCCCCCCCCCCCCAGATTGCACGAGCTCCGACGAAGATCAGCGACCCAAGCCAGAAGCTGCCACCACCGTTCGAGACTCCGAGCGCCGCCGCCCCACCTCGAGCTCCGCCGATCTGCGAAACCCCCCCTGTAAGTTTTTTTTCGTTTGGCTATTTTATTTTTAATGATTAAAAACTGATTTTAAAATGATTTTTAAAACTGATTTTATAAAAGATTTTAAAACTGATTTTAAAAGGGGTTTAAAACTGATTTTTATTAAATGATTTTAAAACCGATTTTAAAAAGCTATAAAAAATGATTTTATTTAAAAAGAGAAAAATCAGGATTTTTATATATTGAATAGCGAAGTCAAAATCAGATTTTTATATATTGAATAGCGAAGTCAAAATCAGATTTTTATATATTGAATAGCGAAGTCAAAATCAGATTTTTATATATTGAATAGCATAGTAAAAATTCGATTTTTACATGTGTAGAGAATACGGGCGAAAGCGAAAAAAGGCGAAGATTTCTATAAGGAAGCGTCGTGCAGTTGGATAGCTATTGGTGAGATTTCTGATTTAAAAATATTATATATGTGTGAAAATGAAAGTGAATTGCTATATATAAATATCTATATATATATATATATATATATATATATATATATATATATATACGCCCCTCGTCCACAAACCATGGACGATATTTATTGGTTGAAATTGTCGTGAAAAATTGATTGATAGCGAATGATTGTCTGGGATTGTTTGTGATTGATATTGGTTGATTGCGGTTGAAACATACCCGTTTGTGGTTGAAAAATATTTGGTTGAAACCACATAGGATTAGTTTGTGGAAATGAAATAAATATATACATGCCGCCTGCGTGCGAACTAGATGCATGATCCCCATGGTCAAAAACCGCGAGGTTTTAAGGTAGAGCGAGGAGCCGTACTAGGGACGGTGCCGGCTTAACTACCCTGTCGTTATACTGCCGAAATTTTGAATAATATTCGTGTGTTTGAATTATTTTCATATGCTTAAACTATATTTATTCATTGAATAGAAAACATTCATGTGTTGAATTGATATTCATTCGTTATATAGAAATTCATGTGTTGAATGGTATTCATATTTAGAAATAAATTGTTCGATAATAAAAATCACATTTTTATCTATATATAGAAACCATAGAAAACATTCATGTGTTGAATTGATATTCATTCGTTGATTAGAAATTCATGTGTTGAATGGTATTCATATTTTGAAATAAATTGTTCGATAATAAAAATCACATTTTTATCTATATATAGAAACCATAGAAAACATTCATGTGTTGAATTGATATTCATTCGTTGTTTAGAAATTCATGTGTTGAATGGTATTCATATTTTGAAATAAATGGTTCGATAATAAAAATCACATTTTTATCTATATATAAAAACCATAGAAAACATTCATGTGTTGAATTGATATTCATTCGTTGTTTAGAAATTCATGTGTTGAATGGTATTCATATTTTGAAATAAATGGTTCGATAATAAAAATCACATTTTTATCTATATATAAAAACCATAGAAAACATTCATGTGTTGAATTGATATTCATTCGTTGATCAGAAATTCATTTGTTGAATGGTATTCATATTTTGAAATAAATTGTTTGATAATAAAAATCACCTTTTATCGACTATATGAACTATATAGAAAAATAGTGTTTTGAAATGAATTGGTTTACAATAAAAATCACATTTTTATTGTATGCATAAATCGTTGAAATGTGAAGTGTTAAAAATAGCCACTTGTTCAAAATAAACATATATGAGTTGAAATATTCATTAATTAGCTAATGAAATGATTTGCACCTATTTATGTAACATTAGAATGAATGGTGTTTTTAAACCAAATAGAAATCAAATATGAAGTTGAATAGAAAATGATAAATGATAAGAACTGTATATATATGTACATGCATATTCATTGAACAGGTTATAGCAAAGGGGCTAGAAAAGAGGAATAAAATTTTGTGCCCGACAAATAGGTACACATTTACTGATTTGTTTGGGTGAGGATTTTGAGCCTGTTGGCTAGCCGCTTGGCTTTTTCTTTTTCTTTTTGAGATTAGAAGGACCGGGACGCTATTTGCGATTTCCCGATGCTCCCGGTGCAGGGGAGGTTATAGCGAAATTTTTCCAAAATTTAAGGCGTTAGAAAAATATTTGAAGTTAAAACGATATTGGAATTGTTGAATGAACTATATTTATATATCTATATAAATATAAATAAAATTAAAACGAAACGAAGCCGTGCAGTTCGTATTTCGAAACCGTGATTTCAAACGACTAGTGCGGGAGATCCGACCATTGGATTTTCCCGAAACCTCAACCGTCGGGTTCGCCTTGGAATAATCTTTCCAACGGCACCAACCTTGTAAAAATCCAACGGTTGGATTGCCTTGAATGTTTAATTCAAATCTGAAGAAAAACAGCGCCAGAAGCGATTATATTTATATATATATATAAATATAATTATATATTTAATCGAATAATGACGCTGCAGTTCGTATTTTGAAATCGAAAATTCAAATGATTGTACCGGGAGATCCGACCGTCGGATTTTCCCAAAACTGGAACCGTTGGATTCATTTTGAAAAGACCTTTCTAATGATGTAAATTTTGTAAAGATCCAACGGTTAGATTTTCATATATGTGTAAATCAAATCTGAAGAAAAACAGCGCCACGGCCGTCTTATGGCCCGAAGCGTCGTTTTGAATAAATTGGCTATTTTTCAATAAATAAAAATAGCGATAAATAGTTATAAAATACCATAAATGATATGGAATGGAAATAAATTGAATTTGCTTGATTTGTGTGGCTTTTGATGGTTGAATGTGTTTGGTGTGAAAATTACATTAAAGAACACAATTGGTGTTGTCGAATAATTTAACCATTGAAATAAATCGATTTGAAATTCTAAATATACGTGAATTATTTGGAAAGGCCGATTTAGTTCTCATTTCGAATAATCGACCGACGATTGAAATTCGAAGATGAAGACGATGGTCGAAGACCGGAGATCTTCACCTCGTTTGGATGGTAACCGAGGTCCTGATTGGGAGGCATCCCGAAATATGGATAATGAGTGGTGATCGTCCAGACGTGCATGGTGGTCGAAGGGTTGTGAGGTATTTAGTGCCTCCGGTTTCGTTCAGACCCAGAACGGACTTGTAAATGGACTGTGTGTCTGACATTGGATTTTATTCTGTGTTGATTGATTTCTGTTAAATATACATCTGTTTGGCGGCGGAGAATTTATTCTTTTGCTTAACGCCCTTCTCTGAGACGCACGAGCTCAGAGGTTGTATATCGATGGACATCAGTCGCATGGCATGAATTGCCTGTGTGGCATGCTAAGATGCAATGATCAGGACTTCTGTTGAAAAGCAAAGTCTTGTGGTGATGATCAAAGCACCGCCTGTGTGGCGTAGCTTTGTGTATAACGTGAATTCGCGAGCCTCACACCCCGGTATGAACCTAAAACGGGAGAAGGACCTCAGGGAGGGCCTGCGTTTCTTTCTAGCTAGGGTGGTGTCAGTGACCTACCAGCCCTGACATTTATATACTTTTCACCTATGTGGTTGTTGCTGTTGCGAGGCGCCTCGGTTTGATCAGACGATCCGGGTCCGATGGAGTCATTCGTTGGCTCGTTTACGCCCCAAAGGGCGGAGAAACGTAGTGTTCAGGCATAATAATCCACATCGGTGGACCGGCCCTGACGATCTAAGGGCCCACCTGAGTCTGGGCCTGAGAAATGGGCTAGATTGTCTCGAATTCGGTAAGGACTATCTTTTGCCTTGGTTCATGACGGAAATCCAATTTCCAAATACGACATCGTGCGGTGTTGATTGTATATATATATATGGCGACATGATATATGGTACCCATGCCGTCTATGATTGATAGTTATGATTTGAAATTGTTTTCAAAACATATAAACACTAGCAATAATATCAAATGCCTTTGTTTTATTCGTATCAATCATATTTTGGCCATTATAAGGTAAAACTCTATCCTCCGGTTTGCGTTGCATTGTGTGATGGGAACTGAGTCTTATAATGGCTTCATTTTTATAAAAAGCATAGCGATGTTTAAAAGAAAGATTTGTTTTAAAGCACTGGCAATCCAATGGAGTAAACCCGTTCCACGAAAGTGGCGTGGTCCTGTGATTAGCCAATTATATATGTGTTGAGTAGATTTCTCATACCAGTCCCATGACTGACTCGTAGTTTGTTTCACTTTCAAACTCGGGTGCCCCTTTTTCTACACGAGCAGCCTTGTATTCAGGTTTAGCTGGTTCTTTTTTGGATAGCTGGAGCTGAAGATGGATTCTATCATTTATTTCTTTTTATGCTGTTCAGCTCCTATTGTACATATTTTGTTTATTTCCGCTGTAGACATTTATGTATAGCTGAACTGTATTTGTACTAAGTAAGATCCTGTATACTGTGTAGCTCTGATGATTACTTTTATCCAGTATATTTTGTTGTTCATTCTGGTGTATTTATTTAATTTTGTTATGCTATTATATGTTTCTGTGTTATATTCCAAAGATAACCCTTGTTTCCGTGAGAACGGGAAATCGGGTCGTCTCATTGACCTATTGACCAGTACAAAGGAGGTGCTGGCGAAATTTTTGGAAAAGTTAAGGTGTTAGAAAATTTTCAGGATTTTTGAAAATATTCGTTAATAGAATTGAATTAATAATTAAATTAGTCCAGCGGAAACTGAAGTTGAGAAGTGAATAAATAAATCTGACTGGTCGGTAGGGTTTGTTTTCTATCTTAGTAATTTCGACGACGAAATTATTTTAGGTAGGGAAGAATGTAATGACCTGCATTTTTCAGCGATATAATAATAAATTAATTTTATTATTTATAAAGTGATTTAGAATTCAAATGGTCGATTAATTAAATTATATTGAAATATTTAATTAAAATAATAATTAAATAATATATTTAATTCAGAAATAATCAAAATTGGTGGAATTCACAATATAATGTGAAGTGTCAATTTATAATATATAATCCGGTTTAGAGTTGAAATATATTAACGAATATATTGTATAAAGGACAGTTTGAACGTAGAATTATATTATAATTATAATCGAGCCCGTAATGGCGCAGCAGTTCGCTATTTGGCGATTTGAACTTCAACTGAATATACAGGGTCCATTTTAAATCGGATTTCTGTGAAACAAGAAAGGTTTGAATCTGTTGAAGTATATTTTCCTAATGAAAGAGAAAAATCGGGATTTCATTGTGTAGATTTTGATTTATGACCAAATCAAATTTTAGAAAAGTCGCTATGGAATTCCTTTATAATTTGCAACGCTTTATTTACGTTATAAAAGGAATTTCAATATAAATTGAATATCGATTTAATCAGGATTTTAAATATCGAGTTATAAATTCATATAGGAATATTCTGAAGTTTTATGATATTCTAGAGTGAATATATACGAAAATATAAATTAATTTATATTTATATTTAATTTAATTATATTTATATATATAAATGGGTTATTTAGGGCGTTAAAAATAGATAGTTTTGCAAACGACCTCAGAATTCGATGAAACTAATTTTGTTGGATCCGCAATATTAAATTACTGCTAGATTTCAAGTTCCGTTATTTTTATAGTCACTTTGTGGCCATACAGATTTTTTGAGTGAAAAACAGTTAGTATTTTGACGGTTAAAAATACGCTGTGTGAGCAAACAGAGTCAGAATTCGATGAAACCAGTTTCGTTGGGACCGTAATGTCGAACTATAGCCACATATTCAGTTTCGTTATTTTTAAGTATCATGTGTGAGCACATGGATTTTTAGAAGACAAATAAATGAGATATTTGCTAATTAAAAATATAAAATATTAATAAAATAAAAATAAAAATGTGTGTGAACATAAAAGGCCACACCTTGCTTTGTTTCAACCACCAATTCTTTGTGGTTTCAAACTGATAGATGTGGAAGAAACAAATCCATATGAAGCAAATTAATATCCTATAAATATACCCCCATACTTCTTCTAACCTAGACTTTTTCTCCTTTGGTCAAAAATGTTCCGCTGCTTATCAGTTCTCTCTGCAAAAACCATCGCGAGTTCAAAAATTAGTAGAAATAAAAAACAAATACTATAAATCCAAATGCTTGTGTATTCAAACTCCTACAAATCTGTGCTTCGATCTGGTATGCTTATCCAAAGGTTCGATACCCATTTTTTTGTTCGACGTCGGTTACAGATATCAGCTAGGGCTGGGGAATTCTAAAAATATGGTTTTTGATTCATAGAATTAAGTTGATAATTGGGTATGAAACATGAAGACGTGTTTTTGGTTGGAGTTACAGGGGTTTTGGTGATAGTTGTTGTCGCATGTGGTGCTGTAGGAGCAGTTTCTAGGTCAACGTCGGATTTTGAGGTATGAGTGCGAGTGGGAGGATGAGCATATCAAGTTGAAGAGGAGATTGTGTTGAGAATTTTGATAGTTTTAGTTTTGATTTATGATGAAGGATGGAGGAGTGGTTGTGGGTGGAAATCACGGCTTGGTGGAGTTTTGCTTGCGCTGTGTATATTGGGATTGGGGAAAAAAGTCATCGGGTTGGTTCTGTGGGGAAGTAGATGGGCCAAGAAAGGGTAAAGCCCAGTGAATTTAAGTGGTTTATTTCTAAATTTGATTTAAAATATTCGTAAACTTGTATTTATAATATCGTGGCCATACGGTGTCAGATTTACGAACGATCTGATCCGTTAGGATCGTATGGACGAGAGCTCGCCAATGGAACTGACTGGAAGTGGATTGAAGCTCGTTTGAATTTATGGCAAAATAAATTGTTTGATTCAAATCAAACAACAGTTTATCGTTCTTCAACGATGAACTGCCAATGTGAGTAAAACTCACCAACTCTGAACAGTTCTATTTTTATAACGTATATTTAGAACTGACAAATGATGACTGATTGCTGTGTGTTAACTATTTGGTTGAGTTGCTTATGTATTGATTGAAATTATATATAACGATATACATATAAATCGTTAATCGAATATTAGTTCTGTTTATCAGAATATGTTATACTCATATTGTCTATCATCTGTGATGCAGGGAAATAGGTTGGAGGGACCCAACTCGGTTCCTCAATATATAAATACTGTTTTGTTTTATATATTGTGTTATACGATGGGATATGAAATCTATTGATGATTTTATATGTGTGAATGATACCGAACATTGTTTTGTGGTATGTTAAATACCATAGCATACCGGAATGTTGATAAGGGAATTTTCAAAGTGATATTTGAAAATAAAATATTTATAAAATCAAAGAAGATTTTATAAACATGAATATTTATAAAAAGGAAATATTATAAAAAAGGATATTTATAAATGGAATACCTATAAAGTGAATTATTTATTTAAGATAAATAAATAAGACATTAAATGGATTATTTATTGGGTAAATAAATTAGATATTATAAAGGGATTATTTACTTTGGAAGATAAACATGATTAAATCAAAGGGGAATTTAATTAGAAAATAAATAGGATTAAAATGGAATATTTATTTAGAAAATAAATAGAAGTATAAGAGAATTATTTATTTAGAAAATAAATAGACAAATATAGGAAGAGAAATATTTGTAAAACATTTACAAATAAAGGTTATAAAAAGGAATTATTTATTTACGAAATAAATAGAGTTATAAAAGGGAAATTTTAAATAAGACTTAAGTGTTAGAAACGTAATGGATTATATAAAGGAATTAATCGAGTTAGAATTAATCGATTAGAGTTAATTGAATATAGAGTTAAAGAAATAGAGTTAAACAAGATTAGAAACTGACTAGATATTAGTTAAGTTGAATAGTTTTCTGAGTATCGATCTGATGTTGGTTTCGGCCTTCGTGGTTTATACTTAGAAAATTGTTCTCTCACTAGTTTACGGTTAGGGACTAATAGTTGTGGAATGATAGTGATGCGTGAATAAGCTATGGAAATGTTTCCAATGTTAATGACGTATATTTTCTAAATGTAGAAAATAAGGAAATATGAATATATATATATATATATATATATATATATATATATATATATATATATATATATATATATCGTTGATGACTGATCGATATAATTTCCACTTGGAAATAATATCGTTGTTTGCACACCTGTTTTTCTTTGATAGTTAACTCACCGACTATCGAAGTTTATGACCATTTTAACGTTGATAATATGGAGAGGCCGGTTGGATTATTATCTGAAGAACCACTTTGTATTGGCATAAGCGTTGCAAATCATATATGCCAAAAAAATTTTGAAGATGGAGTAAAGTGCAAGGGTTGTTGTATAAATCTTAGATAACAATTGCTTAAGACGGATGTACTGAATAGTGCTTTCTCTTTGTCCAGTCCCAGGACAACTTGTATGGACGAAGGTCTGACAAAGTATAGTTAATAAATCACGTGAGTTGATCTCTTCAAACGTATTCGCATTTGGTGGCGGAGGAATTCGTTTCTCTTAGCTGTATACCCATATTATTTTTGGATAAATCAATTTGTGATTTAAAGGGTATGATGATGTGACATTCCAAGTGAATGAAGATGTGGCATGTAAAAGATAAGCGTAGCTCCTACCCTGACATCCGGTAAATGACAGAAATCGGGCAAGCAGCATGGCTGTGTAGGTCGCACCTATTAGGGTGTATAATCACCTGATCTAGAGTTTAAATTACTTCTAAAAATCTGTTGTTGATGTTGTCCCATTCGGGAAACGGTTGCTAATCCCAACCGTTGGTGATATACATTCGATACACTCAAGCGAAATGAGTGGTCAGTCATGTGTGGCCAAGTTGCAAGATGTTCTTATTGATCCCAGTGTATTCCTCTCTAGAGGTACACTAGTAGAAGGTGGTTCCATACCTTGTCATAGTTGGAAATCCATTACCCAATACGTGCTTGCGGTTTTGAATGTATACTATATATGTAGAACGTGAGATGGAAGCGTTTCTGCTAGATGAATATTATATTGTGGTTGATAGACATTATTATAATATCAAAAGGTTTTTGATATAAAGATATTTTGGATTCTCATAGAGGGAAAACCCGTTCCGTTATACGGCGTGGTCTTATGAGATATCATTTACTTGTTCGAACTGTTTTAAACTGTTTTACTCATACAAGTCCCATGACTGACCCAGAGTTTATTTTGTTTTCCTAAACTCTTGGGTGCCCAATTTTGTACAGGTAGTCAAGTGGTCGGGATTTACAGATATTTGAAGAGCTGGAGCAGGAGGCTTCAGGATCACATAGCAATAGTTTATTTCTGCTGTGTTGTAAGCGTTGTACTTTGATAATGATGTATATTCAAGTACAGATGTATATTCCAAGTTATGTTATATATATTATATGTTATTCATTCCACTGTGAGGTTCGTGTTACTCTGATGTTGTGTTCTTCTTCTTCTTTTATTCTAAGTTTCTCTCTTATCTATTCTCACCCTCTAATTTCTTTCATTAACTATTCGTTTATTTTCGATCCTTGGATGTTCGATATGTGTTGTATATCAGATAACCAAGATAGACAAAAACCGGGTCGTTACACCACTTAACCCCTATGTCCCACCACTTGTTTATCTAGTTAAGTGTTACTTAATTCATTATAACCGTAACTTTGTAAAGACCTCCCACATCAGACTACCGTTTGCAGTTGCTGGATTTGCTGGGCGAGTCCGGGCAGACTTATACCGCAAACGAGCCTAACCTCATGTCTTTACAATTGTTACACATTTAATTTATGCCTTCGACCTCTCATATTAGTCTACCGTTTGTGGTTGTTGGATTTGCCCCGCGGTTCCGGGCAATCTTATACCACAAACTAGTCTAACCTCGTGTCTTAGGTGTTCACTAATCCACATAATTATTTTCACCCCAATTTTAATTAATATACCTATTCAAATTTTTCAATAATTTCCAAATTAATCTATTTCCATAATTTTCCCCTAAATTATGACCATAACTTCAGGCATATAATTTATACCAATTGTTGTCTTAAATCTATTTATATGCCTTTAAGGCCATTTTATGCCAATTCACAATTGTGTATATTTGATATTTTCCCATTGTCCCTACGCTATTCGTATGTTTTAATATAACATATGTTAGACTCGCAAATAGTCTAACTTATAAAAAGAAAAGCAACATCACAACTTGTATAACACATAAAATAGATCTAAGAATCATAACACAAGTTTGCATAGCCAATAACTTGCATAGGCAATGGATATACATAAATTTGCATAAATTATCATGGATCTAAATATAGATCTAAACATGTAATCGTGAACTTGCATATATGGATATGGTTTTCCTATAACTTGCATATGAATTTCATTCAAACTAGCATATGATTCACATACAAAACTAGCATAGGCAATGGGCATATAGAACATAAATTTGCGTAACAATGTACTGCCATGGATCTAAATATAGATCTAAACATTAAAATGTGAACTTGCATATGGATCTAAACATGTAAATTAATGTCACATGTTTTGCATATAAACTAGCATATGTATATACATGATTCACATATGAACTTGTGTATAATCCACCTACAGACTTGCAAAAGATTCACATATGTTTTAACATCCCAAACTTACATAAGATTCGCATATGCTTTAACATTCTAAACTTGCATAAGATTCATATACAAATTAGCATATGTAGAAACAAACTTGCATGAAATGAATCAAGTAAAACATGTACAATTGGATATATGAAATAGATCCACAATAACAAAACTGTTATATGTTCAAACGATAACATCACATGATTAATTAGTCATATTCTCATAATCCCAATTATAACTTATCACAATTAAATTAATTAATTATTTTTTGAAAGAGATTGTACTCATAAAATAAAACAGTCTTGTTTTTCAGGGATCTGTATTCTGAAACTGAATTGCTCTCCTTTGATATAGACTAATTGTTATTCTAATTTAGATTTGATTTGATTTTGATTCTTGCTTCTATCATGGCGGGTACTCTAGGTCCACCATTAACGGCATGACGGCTCTTGGTATGAATTAGTATGATTTTAGGTTGAGGGTTAGGTTGCTTATATATAATTTTAATTAATTAACAGCCGTTAGATTAACCTAGAAGCAATCAAGACCATCCAGTCAAGGTAGAATAACCACCTCATCCCTAATGACTCAGTATTGAGTCAAAACATCATCACATTTCAGATCTGCCCCGGGGGGGGGGGGGGTAGGTCGACCCCATGGTCGACCCCATAGTCGACCTGTATAGGGAGGTCGACCCCCTGGTCGACTTGGCCTTGGGCAGGAAATTTCCGGCCCAGCCCGCTTCTACATTTCCAATTTGAATTTTGAATTTCTGATTCAAGCTGTTTTTAATTTATTTAAATTCTGAAAGTTCTGAAGTCCATAACTTCTTCATATAGAGTCTGTTTCACGCAAACTCGGACTCTAAGCAGAATTCCGAGACGAACGCAATGGCATAACCCATTTCCCTTAATTCTCACATTTGAAATTAAGTATTCTTTAATTGGTTAATTTTAATATTTAAAATCACAGGGTGTTACAAATAGAATAAATATCTAATCAATATTTAATGGAGTTTTTGATTTACTTAATATTTATTTGGAATTAAATAAATTGGATTTTTGGGTTTATCGTGAATGGTGTCTTCAATAATGCCGTTCTTAAACCCAGTTGAGAAAAGAATAAATCTTTTAATTAAGATTATTAGAGTTTTCCAATTATATTTAAAAATTAAAATAAAATAAAATGTGAATTGGGTTTATTGTGAACTGTGTTTTAAATGACACTTGTTCTTTAACCCAATTAACAACGAAAATATAATTTTGAATTTTTAAATCTTTTATTAAGATTTAAAGGGGAATTTTCTAAGGTAAAGTTTTCCAATTTAATATATTAAACTGGAATTTAGTATAATTCTATTTAATAATAATCGAGATGAGTTTCTGTAAAAGAAGACCGTTACTATATATAGAATTTAGAAGGCTTGGTCATTATTCCAATTATATTATCAGTCTGATACGGGAATTTATATCGATTATGTTTTGATTTGATTTCTGTGAAAATTCCATATTTTATCGAAGATGATTTTTGGGTTTATCATGAACTGTTTTATAAAATGACATTGGTTCATTAACCCAGTAAAAGACAAGATTAATTTCTTAAAGTTGAATAATCATAAAGTAATGATTTTTGATATTTAAACCAAATTGGAGTTTTAATGAATCTTTAAAAAGAAGATTAGAGGACAAATTTAAAATAATTTATCTTTGATAAAATTAATGGGAGCCTTTCCCTAATAATATGAATATTTATTTAAAAGAATATTCTGAATTGGAATGAGGCGTTTGACGTGTTTTTATAGCAATTCATTATTAATTATAAAATACATGAGTTGTTCGGAAAGACCGGGTTTAAACCATTATTAATTATTACTACGATGATTAAAAGTCGATGATGAAGACGGTAGTTTAAGACCGGAGATCTTCACATCGTTTGGATGATTACTGATGTCTTGATTGGGAGGCATCCCAAGACAAGGTAATAAGTGTAACACCCTGTATTTTCTGAGAATATTAAAATAATAAATTAAAGAATAATTTATTTGAAAAAGAGCAATGAGAAAAAAATGATGTTTAGCACTGTTCTAAGGTTTGTAAGCAAAAGACTTTGTAGCTCATTTGGTTAGAACATGTGACTTGCATACAAGAGGTACAGAGTTTGATCCACGCCAGTGCCATATTTTTGTTTTAGGGGAATGGCAAAAAGGTGGCTTAGTGTTAACGCAGTTCAAAAAGTGGTTTAGTGTGAAAATGGTTAATTATGAAGAAGTTATTAAGCCAAGAAGTTTGTATGCATACGAGATATATATATATATATATATATATATATATATAAATTAATTAAATAAATATTGAAAAAAAGATCAAAACAGCGAATCAGGAGGGGGAATATGGCATTTGATGGTCGATTAGAGGTCAATCCAGGGTGTTTGGCTGCCAACCCGAGGCGCAATTCGCCCTAAGGTGTGATATGGCATCTGATGGTCCATATCAGTTCTAGGCTTAATCCTAAGGCCTAAATAATTTCCTACACCTATATATACACCCAAAGACCTAACCCTAAATATTATCCATGACACAAATATGCTATCAAATTATCTCTTAAACCCTAGTCGCCGCCTCTACATCACATCTCAAGTGTTCAACTTCAACTCAAATTAAAGATTAGAGCTTCTACAACAATTCAAGAAGATAAATCAGCAACACCGCAACGTTTCTACACCAATTTCAGTGCATAATTCTATTCTTTAACCATGAAAGGTGAGTACGGTGATTTTCACAATATAATGGGATTAAAAGTAACATGATGAAGTTGTAAAGAGGATTCATATGTATGTATGTAATTTAAATCTCATCAAAGTCTTCAGCTTTTTTATTCATGTCATCATATGCCTATGTTTCTATGTCAAATTCATACCTTTTATCAGTTTTTTCATGTTGCATTTGTCATTATGCCTCTGTGCCAGTTTACATGCCCCTTTATTTCACGATGTCATGTTAATTCCAATTTTCTGTGATTTGATTCTCTCTTCTTATCCCTATTCCTTTTATTTTTGGATCTAGGCTACCTTCGAGCCTATGTTAAAAATACGCACGAATGCGAATACATGGGAACGATGGGAATATGTGAAATATGGAAAATTGGATATTATTGGATATTTTGGATAATTGGATAATATGTGAAATTGGCATATTTGGGTATGAGTTACATGGAATTGATGAAATTGCCTATAATTGTAAATTTGTAATTGAGGCTAATTAATATGTAATTAGTGACGATTTGGAATAGGCAACATTATAAACATGATTACATGTTTAATTGCATATACTTGACATGAAAATTGGGTATGGGTGAAATACGATTATTAATAAACCTTTGACACGAGGTTCGGCTCAATTGTGGCGTAAGATTGCCCGGAACCGCCCGGCAAATCCAGCTGCCACAATTAGACTTCTAATGTGAGAGGTCAAAGGAATGAATTGTAGGCGTAATGGTTAATGACACGAGGTTAAACCCGGTTTGTGGCGTAAGACTGCCTGGAAACGCCCAGCAAATCCAGCGGCCATAAAGTGTTTGATCTAATGTGGGAGGTCATGCACCATTCGTCATAAGGAATGAATTAAGGAATACTAACCATAATAAGACATAGGTATGGTTACAGGGTTAAGTGGGGTGACATGTAAATATGGACTTAACCGGAATAAGATAAGACATGTAAATTATGACATGTAAGTATTGACTTAATCATAGCATGTGTAAGACATGGACATTTAAATTAAAATGGTTAAGTTGGAGAAAAACCTTGTGGGGTCCAAGATAGGTGGGAGGCTTGTGTCGAATGGGGACCCGTTTCTACCAGTAACCTGTTTGAGTATCTAATTGGGCCCGGTACTAAGCCGGGGTTGGGGCATGCTTATGGACTTGAATGTAAGAGCTCAAAACGTGAATAGCGGTTGAAACTCAAGTCCAACGGGTTTATGTGTGTGCGTGGGTCCGGGCTGGTAGGTAAGGCTTTGTTGCATCGTGTAGGTATGGCCGTGCATTTTATGTTGGTATCGGGGTTGCCACTTTGGGAATGATACACCCCATGGGGCCAGCACGGGCGCCTATGGGGTTTAGGGAGCCGATCGAATGGCTAGGGTAAGGGTACCTTAGCGGTGGTCGGAGCAATCCGGCACCTACGATAGCAGCTAGGTATAAGTAACTACCAAGTTTGTCATGTGGGTACAGTTAGTGGGAAGGGATCAACATTTAGTAAATAGGGACTAGTAGATGTGCGGTTTAATTAAGTAATGTAGTGTAACTTAGCAAAAGTGCGGTGTAACGAAATACATGTTGGTTGAGTTGGATAGTCCTTTCGGTGCTAGTCTGATGTTGACCTCGGTCTTCGGGGTAAGTACTTGGAGGGTTGTTTGCTTAGCCAAGGTGTAGGATTGTCTTAGTACATAGGAATGGAATCATCTTGTCCATCCTTTTTATCTACCTTATCTATGCTACAGCCATATCATGATACCTATTTATGTACTGATCATTTACCTTACCTATTGTTGGTTAAAATTACTGGACTCGCCAGACTTTATGTCTGACCTGTTTTGTTTCCACCTCTTTTCATTCCTCCCCCCCCCCCCCCCCCACAGGTTTGCAAGGAGGGAATACTACAGCTTAGTGCCAATTTCTTTCAGTTGCTTGAAGAGAGTAGATGTATCTCTTTGGACTCTCTCATTTTTATGGCTTTGCTTATGCTCAGTGGCGATTTATGCATTTATGTTATTTAAGTATTTGCTTCTTTATTTACTTTGAAGTTTTTGGAAAAGGCAATTGATCCTGTTGTAATGGTTTTTGGTGACTACTTATGTAAGCTTGTTTTGAAGTTATGATGCTATGAAATAAGTTTTATCTTCCGCAGTGTTTTATTTATTTATTCTTGTAATTTATCTATTCTATACTACTATAACGCTTCATGATATTAATGCATTCCCTTTGTGAGTGACATTAATGGCCATGGGGTGTTACAATAAGTGGCGATCGTCCAGACGTACTTGGAGATCGATGAATATGCGAGAACCTCTCTCCTATATTGGACATATGGGACGAGGAATAAGGTGTCTCCGATTTCTTTCAGACCCAAAACGAACTTGTAAATGGATGGTATGTCCGACGTTGTATTCCTTTATGATGTATTCGTTGATCTCTACTAAATATATATTTGTTTGGTTGTGGAGAATTCATTCTCTTGCACAATACCCTTCTCTGAGACATACGAGCTTAGAGGTTATATATTGACAGAAATCAATGGTATGGTATGGATTGACAATATGGCATGCTAAGATGCAAATGATCAAGGCTTTTTGTTGAAAAGAAGAGCCTTGTGGTTGATGATCAAAGCACAGCTTTAATTTATCCTAGCTTTGTGTATAGCGATAGTTCACGAGCCTCACACCCCGGTATGAACCAGAAACGGGAGTAAGGACTGCATAGAGGACATACGTTTATTTCTAGCTAGAAGTGGTGTCAGGATTTCACATACCCGGGCATTTTTACTCGTGTGGATGATGGAATGAGGCACCTCGGTTGTTTGAGTCCCTAGTGGATCTTTACGCACCATCTGGTGGGGAAACGTATTGTTCAAGCATAACTAATCCACTAACATATTTGTGCACTGACCCTGAAGATCCAATGGTCACTCGAGCTCTGATCCTTAGACACAGTAGGCTAGATTGTTTCAAATTCGGTAAGGACTATCTTTTGGCTTGGTTCATGATGGAAATCCAACATCCAATACGACACATGTGGTTTTGATTGTATAACTACTATGGCGACATAGTATATGGTAGCTATGACATCTATGATTGATATATTATGATTGAAATGTTTTTGAAACATATATACACTAATAATAATATCAAATCCATTTTATTGTATCAAGCATTTTTGACCATTATAAGGTAAAACTCTATCCTCCGGTTTGCATTGCATTGTGTGATGGTACTTGAGTCTTATAATGGTTTCATTTTTCTAAAAAGCATTGTGTTGTTTAATGATTTACTTTATTTCATGCACTGGCAATCCAATGGAGTAAACCCGTTCCGCGTTAGCAGCGTGGTCCCGTGATTCGCCTTATTATTATTAGATAAGTCAAGTGAAGATTTCTCATACCAGTCCCATGGCTGACTTGTAGTTTGTTTCGCTTGCAAACTCGGGTGCCCTCTTTTCCACATGGGCAGTCGAGTAGCTTCTTTTGCAGATATTGATTTCTTGGGCAGGATTCTAGATCGAAGCTTAAAGCTGTGTCCAGAGCACTGGTAGCCTTTCGCTGTATTAGTGTTATTAGTTCCGCTGCCCTGTATTACATTTATGGTAATTTAATCTTCCACTGTATTATTATTTATTGATGTACTCTGATATTCTGTTCTTTGATGTAACATTATTAAAATGTTTATAAAAGTCTTCTGTTATTTGTTCTGTTGTGTTGTATTCCCGGAGTTAGTATATTCGGTTTTTGAATGGTCTTGGTCGATTTAGCGATTGATTAGGTCCGAGCGAAAATCCAAATCGTTATACTCCCCTCTTTGATTTTCATGTTTAACATTTAGCCTAATTTCCAATGGATGTAGAGGTTCAATCGAATGAAAGGGTTATTGCTGCGTTTTGATTTTCCTGAAGCTAAAAGAACAAACGCTCTTGTGTTTGTCTATATATAGCGATGGATACTTCGCAACTAAGTATATAGGTTTTCTACATGATTTAGGATAGGTCTGCCAATGGAAAACAGTTTGTTGTGTGATAGGCTTGTGTTTGTAGTACACTAGGATAGTGGCAATTCAGATGGTAGTTGTGCTTGAACTGAAAGGGGTAGTTCTATACCAATTTCTTAACTGCGAAGGGAACATTTATATTTACATATTATTTTATTACCACTTAACTTAAGGACTAAGGGTCTTGACCTTTATTTTATTTCATATTCTAACCAAAACAAGAATTGACTTATAGTGCCAACCGTAGTATTGGTAATCCATTCGCATGATATTCCCCAACATATATCATTTCCACACGTTGACTCTTACATCCTGCAACAACAAGATGCTCCTTGGTTAATGATGCTCTATTTTTATATCAGGCAAAGATCATATAAGGTAATAGGTTGCACGTATTCCTTACTTTGCTTTTATGTCTGATCTCAGATGAGCCTTATTAACAAATATTGATTTAAGTTTTTATAAAAAATTGAAGTTTTAACGGTACGCCATTACACCAAATTTCATTGTTATGAACCGCTATAGTCAGAAATGAAAATACCGCCATGTCACACAGTGTGCCACGATCCCAAAAATAGAATAATATTGACAAGTTAGCTTAATCTGTGAGATCCCAAAATGATGATATAGGGTGTAAAATACTCCAAATTAAAAGTGGCTAATTTTCCAAATTAAAATTTTTAGTTAAATTCTAAAAATTAAATTGTAATTACGTCTCAAATATCCTGTCCAAATTCAAAATAATTATTTAATTAAATTTAAATAACTATTATGGCTTATAAACGATTTTACAACGACTATTTGAAATTTTGATTTGGACGTATCTTTCAATCTATACAACGAAATCTCCATTTTTCTCTTCTATTAGAAAAAAAATAGCTCAGCAGATTCGAATGTTTCTTGTTTCACTGAAATCCGATTTAAAACGGATTCTGTATATTCAATTGGAGTTCAAAATTTCATATTACGAACTATCGCGCCATTACGGGCTCGATTTAAATTATATTCTAATTAATACGTTCAACCATCGTTCATTAAATATATTTAGTATTATAATTCAAATTCTAAACTGAATTAAATCAGTTAAATGATTCAATTCCCACAATATTGTGAATTCTGATAATTCCGACTATTTCGAAATTAAATATATTATTCTATTATTTATTTTAATTAAATATTCACCATTATTTAATTAAAAAATAATTTGAATCTCTAAATCACTATTAAAATAATTAAATAAATTATTATATCGATAAAAATACAGGACGTTACATTCTTACCCCCTCGAAATTGCTATGGTAGAAAAATTCTACCAACTCTACTAACTAGATTTAAAAATCTTTTGTTCTAATTCTTCACTTCAGTCTCAACTGAACCAATTAATTTCAAATAAATTATTAATTAATTTCGAATAAGTAAAATTTCCAGAAATTCTAAAAATAAATTAACACGTTGAATTTTCAGAAAATTTCGCCAGCATCTCCTTTGTACGGCTCCATCGGTACAACTACAATTCACCTCTCTAGGCCTTCTCTCATCCCAAAAGAAAATCAAAAAGCAAAGCGGCTTGCCAATTCATCTCATAAAAATCTTATACCCAATATAAAATATAAATTTGTACCTTTTTGTCGGGCATATCACTATATCCTTTCTATCTGCTACCGATTCAACATATACTAATGTTAGACCAAAAAATGGCACTAACACCAAATATGATAAATTTCGTATTGAATAACCGAGAATAATGATCTAAAAGTGTTAGACCAAAAAGTGGTTTTAACACCCGAATTGATTAAAAGCAAAAATGAAATGAGATAAAAATAAAAATGAACACACAGAATTTATAGTGGTTCGGCGAAGAAATGCCTACGTCCACTTGTTTTTCACTATTGTCAATGATTCAGTTACAAATACAATGTAAGATTCACTCGATTCCACTCACAACTCACTTGTATTCACTCAATTGACTAAAACAAATAATGAAAGATGATTTGGATTCTCCGGGAGTATTGGAGTTCGGACTATGGAGGTGGTTGAATTCTCGAAATGCCCAAAAAAGATCCTTTTCTTTATCTCCAGACGGGGAATTTATAGGTGTGAATTTGCTCAAAACTCGATCCGGGTCGGGGCCACGTGTCGTCCATCCCATTAGCCTCGGGTTCGGATGGATTATTGTGTTGACAACGCATCAGAGTAATGAACGTTATGGGTAGGGACTGGTCACAGCCGATCCGGATATCCAGGCGCTTTTGCAGGAGAATGATATGGAAAATGGGCTCGGGTCGGAGACACACATATAAGGGGTTCGGATCGGGATACCCGACCCGGATTGGCTTGGTGGCAGCGCTCTCTCTTCTTTAATCTGCTTCGCTCCGATCTATTTCCGTGGCAAACAGGTGGCTTTCCGATCCAGATGAGATTATGTTGCCCTCCGATCCGAATAGATATGCCTTACCAATTTCCTCAGCAACAGTTCACCGATCTGAACAGAAGATTTTATCCGACCCGAACCGATACGTTGCTCTGACCTGACCCGAACGATTGCAGCTGTCCGATCTAGGTTGTAGTGTCTTCTCTGATCCGAACCGAAGTCTTCTAATTAAAAATGCTCTTCAATGTCTAATATCTAGACTTTGTGTTGCCTAGTTCACAAAGTTGACTAACACTTTGCCCCCTCAAAGGATGCTTCTGTTGGAAACGGAGCATGCTTTGACTGCCATGGCACAATACCTTCATCCTTCCTTTTGAATTCACATGTCAAGTTGTTGTTCATTATCCTGTTCGGTTCAGGCTCCGACCCGAACGGATTTCTGGTTCGGGTTCCGACCCGGACGGATCTTCTTCTTCCTATACTCTGCAATAGATTAATGGGCCAAACTGCGTCATTGGGCTTTTCGAGCCTGTCCGATCGGGAATACAAATAGCCAGCTTGTGTTTTATATAAATTTACTTCACTTTTCTTCTTTTCTTTCATTCACTGTTCTTGCCCAACCGAACCGATTCCACATCGAAACCCTAGTCTTTCCAATAAATCTCAAAATTCTCGCTTCAATCTTTGAATCAAATACATAGGTAGTCTTGTAATCTCGAATCTCGTTTCCATAACTGTTTTTAATTTACATTCGCAGTTAAGTTGAACGATTCTAGCCAGGTAATTGACTAATTCCATCGCCACGGCTTCCTTCGTCCTCCGCCTTCGTCGTTGATGGCATCGACGCCATTTCGAGGCGTTGGTGGAGGGTGTTGAGATTTGTCGTTGAATACTTGAGTGCTTAAGCACTTGATTTTAATTAAGGCTTGGGATATCGAGTTGGGTTCGCTACTTAAGAGGAGGAAGAGGAAGGAAATTGAAGGAGATCGGCTCGGGTGGGGGAACAGTAGGAGAAGAAGGACAAGAGAGAAGTTCACAGAACCGGACCGGGTCGGAGTAATAAGACAAAGAAATGGGACTTAACTTGTTTGACCGGGTCGGATCGGACCTATGAATAAAATGGAGGTCAAGACTTATGCGCTCGGATCGGACCGGGTTGTGAAACAAAAGAGAGAATAGGTGCATGGTTATTCAGGTTAATCCGACCCGCCCCTAAAGTCAATCCCCGAACCGATCCGGATATTTCTCTCTGAGTGTGAGCCTTTGCTTTAAGTTGACATGTGACCCTGTCTATCTGATCTGAACCTGGTGTATGCGTCCGACCCGAAAACTACTCAATCCAAAACACAAACTTTCGTCCAACTATTTTAAAAGATATTACTTCCAACTTCATGAACAGTTAGGATAGTGCCTTGCGGACATAAACGAACATTAAGAACTACTCTGACTATCACTTTCTCTTTAAAGTTTCGTCTTACATTGTTGCACCTTTACTTTGCATTTCTCACATTCGCTGCACACATTTTAGTTCACACACATGCACAGGGGGGTACGGGCTAACTTACTCTAATTCGTGCTATTGCTTCTTCAATAGTTCTATGACAATGAGACCCAGACATTCTTCCAGATTAGCTGAGAGGAAAGAAGCCCCGGAAACTTCTAACAAAATCACTCTCGAGGATATATCTTCTCCTTCGGATCCAGAATGGGACAGTGAGGGTCCAGATTACGGGGTTGGAAATCGAGAAAGCGACGAGGTGTCTTCAGAGAATGAAGTTTCACTGGGTTTTGAGGAGGAAGGAGGGATTGGTGACGATCGAGCCCCTGATGAATTTGAATCGGCCATTATATTGGAATCACCTCCAGACTCCGTTGAATCAACAATCGACAACGATCGACTTATCCGAATTTGCTTAAAGTACGGGATAATGAAAAGGGACACTCTAGTGCCTTCACGCTCTGACCGTCCCCACAACCCTCCAGAAGGATATCTGGCGGTCACTCGATTGATGTGCATGGTCGGCGCCATTCCTCCATTCTCTCCCTTCATCGTTGACTTTTTAAGACAAATGCGGATTGCCCCCATGCAGTTGCATCCCAATTCATATGCCTATTTGCATACCTTGTACATAGCATATCGTGAAATCTTAGGCATAGAGCTCACGTTCGATGACGTTCACTTCTTCTATAATTTCAAGCATCGGACTCGAGAGACTCCATCTTTCTGCTATTTCGAGTCAGTTCCAAAAAGGAAGATAATCTCTGCACCATTCAGCAGTAAAGCTGGAGATTCCAGACTAGAATGGTTCTACGTGAAGCGACAGCCTGGATGCGCCAGGAGGTGGACAAAATCAAGTAAAGCACTGATTTTCTAAATCCGGGCTCTATACATTTGAATCATCACCTTGACTTGTTTTCCTTTTTGTTTGCAGTCGACAACCCCAAACAGATATCAGATCAGGTGTTCTTTGACCGGATGCACCGACTTCTTAATGGCGATCAGAAATTCTTGACTATCGACGAAGTCCTTAAAGACGAAAACCTTCACTTTCATGGGCTATTATCTGTTTTTCGTAGCATTGGTCATGGGACGGTTCCATACGCATACATTCCTCCAGTGGAGGTCGTCCCAGAGACAGGAGAAGGCTCAGGGGTTCCTACAGCGCCTCTTCAAACTTCACCTTCTCCATCTTCTACACAGGATGATGAATTCGCTAATCTGGCCGAAAAGCATCGTGAAGGATATATTGCCCCCGAGGAAACTTCTTCTCTAGAAAAGTCAAAATCCTCCCAAGGATCGCCACTTCATGCTTCCGAGGGGGATGTCCCTAGTACTGATGAGCAAATATTTCAGGGTTTGGGGGTTCTCCCATTACCTGAGACTATATACACTTCAGAGGATTTCAGGAAGGATCCTTTAGTCTTCACCTCTTCTGAAGAGACCACTCCCGCTAAGGCCAAAGAGCCTTCCCGTACTAGTCTAGCTTCAGACTCGGGTTGGTTGGGGGGAAACACACCACTTAGGATACACTTTATATAACGGTATTAGCATTCATTGCACCTCTTTCCTCGTGAATCCATTAATTCTAAATTTCGTTTGTTTCATCGTGCAGGTACGATGTCTCGATCCTACTATGATATCAGGAAGCTTCGTCGCAGCATGTCCAATCCTCCTCAGGATGTCGAGTATGATCGCCGGGATGATCGTGGTAGGGAGGAGAGAAGACCTTATGATCCCTATCATTCTCGACTCTCACGTTCCCGCTCACCAGTTCGACCGGAACAAGAGAAATATAAGGGTTATCAAAGCCGCAGGGAAGGCGACAGACCACCATCTAAAGACTCCATTTCTTCCCATGAAAAGCGCAGTAGAGAGTGAACTCCTCCAAAAGAAACTGGGTCTCGAAGCAAGCACATGGTCCCTGCTACTAAACGACCTAGGACAGACAAAGAGACTACCGAATCCTCTTCACACAGGGACACCAAATTACCGATCCCCGCTCCTCCCCCACTAGATGCGGAAACTGCAGTAAAGCGGGCATATTTGGTGGAGCAATTTCCCGAGCACTACTTCAAGACTTTGACTTTTTTACCTGCCCTTGAACCTATTTCGTCTAAATGGGCAGATGAGGCCAAAGCAAAAATAGATGCGGTGGAAAAACAGTATACTGAGATGTTCAAATATTCACGCAATCTTTCTAGAATCATCCGCACTCTAATCACAAATACTGATTCAATGCAAAAGACCGCGGAGGAGGATGCTAAGGCCTTAAAAGCTCTAGGAAAAGATTTGGAAGACACTCAAGCTCAGCTAGCTGTCGCTCAAAGGGACGCTTATAATTTCAAACAACAATTCGACGACATGCAAAAGCGTTATCATGACTTGCTTGAATCCCACACTCAGGAGCGCTCTGAATTAAAAAAGCAAGCTGACGAGGCCAAGTCAGAAGCTGCTAAGACACGCCTTGCTTATGCTGAGCTTGAACGGAAAAACGCCGAGTTAGCAAAGAGGATTGCTGAATTAGAAAAGAAGAATGCCGACTTGGCTTCAAAGCTACTGGAGGCAGAGAACAGAGCTGCCCTGGCTGAGGGCAATGTAGAGTGTGCTATCAAATCTGCGGAGGAGACCCACAAGCAACTATCAGAGGCGGAGGCTGATATTCAGGGTTTCGGCGAACTAATGATTGAATTCTTCGCACATATTATTCGTCGCCGAAACATTTCTTGGATCGAGGACTATCCATCCACTCTAGTTCAAGTGTGGAATCAGATCATCGAGTGGGAAAAAGAGGAACTTAAGGTCGATTCCATTGACGAAGATAAGCTAATGGAGAAATACTTGAGGGATGATGAACCGGAGCGCCTAGCTGAGGCCATGGAAGAAGAGAGACGGAAGTCTAAACAAAAAACTGTTCTCGAAGCTGGTTCCTCTTCTTCTGCCCCTGCAACTTCTAAAGTAGAGGGGTATAATCCTGAAAATCCGTGAATTCCCCGTACAACTCTGCTATCCCCCATTCCTGAAACATCACCAGAGGTAGTAGTCACCCCTGCCGAAAGGTCTTCGGAAGGTATCCCTACCTTTTCTCCTCAATTTGCCAAGGCTATTTCTACCTTTCGCCACGTGATTGAACAATCGATGAAAGACCCATTGTTTTCGCCTGAGTTGATAACTGTTGCTTCTCATTCTGTAGGGGTTGAATCATCCGAAAAGACAGATGTGACTCAGGGAGCCACCGCTGGGGCAAAGCCCGCAGAAAAGGCCAAAAAAGGGGGAGACAAGGCTGCTTCTATAGACTTGGGAGAAGGAGGTGAGCCGACTAAGACTGCCACTCCCCATGATGAAGAAGTGATAGCAGCTTTAAGGGATGATGGCGGTGACGGGGGTCAGGAAGAGGAACCAGAAATTGCAATAATCGGGGAGTAAAAAAGTGCTGATGACGTTACCTTGGCTGCAATGAAGGCTGATCAAGACAAGCGCTTGCAGTTAAAGGCCGAAGAACTAGACCCTGAGGCCCTCAAGCCCCTCGCAGTTGTGGACGCGGGATCAAGGTTAGTTGTTAAGCTCTCAACTAGATCTATTACAGAGGAACTCGCTAAAAAATCTTCTCTTGATTCCAGCGCCCCGCCATCCGGGAAGAAGTCTACTGGCTCCAGCACCGCATCTTTAGGAAAAAAGAAGTCAAAGCGAATCTTGACGGAGGCTGAGAAAGAAGCAAAGGACGCGGAGAAATCCGCCAAGAAATCCAAGGCTCATTCAAAATCTAAATAGTGGATTGCCTTGTATCGTTTTAGCATTTAGTGAACCAACAATTGCTGCTACAAAAGTAGCTCCTGCACTTTCTTTTTTAGCTATTTTCCTATACAAATTCATTCATTTGTAAATAAAAATAACTCATTTTTTGCAATGTTTGTTTGTTAGTAGTTCTGCACTTATGTAAAAATGCATGTCTATAGTTATGAAACGAAGTTGTGGAGGGGGGAAATATGCGTATACAAACGTGTCCCCAGTCAATTCCCACAAATTATTTAATGCTTAATCAAGCAATCTGAATGCTCCCGATTCTCTAACGGGATAGCACTTCCTGTGTCGTCAGTACCTGTCGTTTTTTCGGGCATTTCTTTTATACTCTCTCTCTTTCTCTAGAGAGTTAGAGTTCGAGCTCAGTCATCTATTTATTCCCTGGTCTTTCAACGGAGAAAGATTTCTTTCTCAGCGCTCAGTCGAAGACGCCTTTATACTCTCTTTCTCTCTGGAAAGTTAGATTTAGGAGGAGAATTTCTTTTTCAGCGCTCAGTCGGAGACGCTTTTATACTCTCTCTCTCTCTCTCTGGAGAGTTAGAGTTAGGAGGAGAATTTCTTTTTCAGTGCTCAGTCGGAGACGCTTTTATACTCTCTCTCTCTGGAGAGTTAGAGTTAAGAATGTCGTTTTCTCATTCTTTTATGTCTTATCGCACAAATAGTCGTTGTGCTTTTTTTATGTCTAAACTGTTTTCAACCTTTTTAGGCTGTGAGTTATCCTGTATCTTATAATCACAGCAGAATAACTGATAAATGTATATATGTAATGCATAAAAGTAAATAACACACAGTATTTTTATAGTGGTTCGGCTAAGTCGTAGCCTACATCCACTTTATAGTTCTTCATTCATATCGTCAGATTTTCCCAAGGCAAGTCGTGCCTTATTACAGAGTTCATAAGAAAATTAACACAAAGTACAGCATTTCTAATCCAAATATCGCATTAGGTGTTGGGCATTCCATGCTCTGGGGACTTCTTCGCCATCTACGGTCGTTAACTTGAAGGTTCCTTTTTCAATTTTCCGTTGAATGACAAAGGGTCCTTCCCATTTTGGACCAAGGTGAGGAAGGGATGGAAAGACTCTCTTTAGCACCAAATCTCCGGGTTTAAAAGTCATGAGGCGAACTTTTTTGTCGTAATAGCGTGCCATCTGACGCCGATGTCTTGCCGCATGCAAATCTGCTTCGTCCCTTTTCTCTTCGACTTCATCAAGAGACTCAAGTAAAAGTGCCCGATTTGTCATCGGGTCATAATATGTCACCCTGTGGGAAGGAACTTCTAGTTCAACTGGAATTATAGCTTTTGAGCCAAAGGAGAGAGAGAAAGGGGTATGACCGGTGGCCGTTTTAAATGTTGTTCGATATGCCCACAAAGCTAGGGGCAATTCATCAACCCACTTTGCCTTTGCACGCTCTAATCGTTTCTTGAGGATGGATTTTATTACTTTGTTTATTGCCTCTACTTGCCCATTCGATTGCGGATAGGCAACTGCAGTATATCGTTTGTCTATCTTATACTTCTGGCAGAAATTTCTGAATTCAGTACTATCAAATTGGGTTCCGTTGCTAGTTATAATCGTCCTTGGGATCCCGAACCGGCATATAATATTTCTGACCACAAAACTTATCACCTTTCTTGCTGTGATCTTGGTCAAGGGCTCAGCTTCTACCCACTTCGTAAAATAGTCCACGGCCACTATTGCATACTTAGCTCCTCCTTTAGCAATTGGTAGAACTCCAATGATATTAATTCCCCACGTGGCAAATGGCCAAGGACTAGCCGTTGATTTAAGTTGGGTCGACGGTGCCTTGGGGATTTTGGCGAATCTCTGGCACTTATCGCAGCGTCGTGAATAATCAGCTGCATCTTTATTGATCGTAGGCCAGAAGTATCCGTACCGCAATATCTTCTTTGCTAAAGTTTGACCTCCTGTATGATCTCCACACTCACCTTCGTGTACTTCTCTTAGTACACGCTTGATGTCGTCGTGCGCTATACATCGTAACAGGGGCATAGAAAATCCTTGCCTATAAAGAGTATCATCTTGTATGACATATCTGGTAGCTTTGCGAACTATAGCTCTTTTCTCACTCTTCTTTGATGGGAGTGTCCCATTCTTAAGGAAATTCTTAATTGGAGTCATCCACGACTCCTTCTCTGGTTCCGCTTCAAAGGCGAATTCAATTTCCATTGACTCAAAGCTTGGCGATTCGAACATTTCAATTGGAATTATTTCAGTCTCTTCTGGATTGTCGGAACTAGCCAGCTTTGCCAGCCTATTCTCTTTCTGGTTTTCAACTCTGGGAATGTGCGTTATGTTGTACCGCTCTAAGCTATTCAATAGCTCTCTCACTTTCCTGAGGTAGGCGATAAGTTGAGGTCCTCGAGCCACAAATTCCTCTCGCACTTGGAAAACAACAATTTTAGAGTCACAGAAAATGTCTAACATTTTTACTCCGAGGTCTTTAGCAAACTTCAGCCCGGCAATCAGGGCTTCATATTCAGAGTCATTGTTAGTCGCCGAAAATTCTAATTGCAGGGCGTAATGTAACGACCGTCCTTCGGGAGTGACTAAGACGATTCTAGCTCCGGACCTTCGGTCGTTCTTGGCTCCATCTGTATATAGTTTCCACGGATTTATCTTTAGCTCATCCTCGGACTTAACCACTCTGTCATTGATTACTTCCTCCTCTGGTATGGTGAACTCCGCAATAAAGTCTGCTAGAGCTTGCCCCCTGATTGACTTTTGTGGTTGAAAATTCAAATCAAACTGACTTTGTTCTATGTTCCATTTGATCAACCTTCCCGATGCTTCGGGTCTCTGCAACACCTGCCTTAAGGGCTGGTCGGTGTATATGGTTATTGGATGGGCTTGGAAATAGTGACGAAGTTTTCGGGATGCGATCAGGAGGCTGTAAGCAAGCTTCTCAATTTTTGGGTAGCTGCGCTCTGCCGCTGCTAACTTCTTGCTTACATAATACACTGGCCTTTGTACTTTGTCTTCTTTTCGAACCAGGGCTGTACTGACGGCGTGAGCTGAGACTGCCAAGTAAACAAACAATTCTTCGTGATCTACGGGCTTTGATAAAATCGGCGGTTTCTCTAGCAGTTCCAATAAATTTCGAAAGGCCTCAACACAGTCCGGAGTCCACTCGAAGTTCTTCTTTCCTCTTTTAATCAAATCAAAAAACGGAACACATTTGTCTGTGGCTTTGGAGATGAATCTACTCAGTGCCGCTACTTTCCCTGCAAGACTTTGGACGTCTTTAATTCTCATTGGCTCTTCGATATTTCTAATCGCTGCTATCTGGCTAGGGTTGATTTTAATTCCTTGGGAACTCACAATGAAGCCAAGGAACTTTCCCGATGCCACTCCAAATGAGCATTTTAGAGGATTCAATTTCATCCGGTACTTTCGCAGGATACCAAACATTTCCGCCAAGTCTTGCGTATGGCTGGAGGACTATTTCGATTTGACAAGCTTATCATCCACATAAACTTCCATAGTTTTTCCTACTTGATTATAAAACATTCTGTTCACCAAGCGCTGATAAGTAGCTCCAGCGTTTTTCAATCCAAATGGCATTACAACATAACAATATAATCCCAAATTCGTAATGAAGCTCGTATGTTCTTGGTCTGGTACGTGCATAGGAATTTGGTTGTATCCAGAATATGCTTCCATGAAAGAGAGAAGTTCATGACCTGCTGTCGAGTCTACAAGTTGGTCAATCCTGGGAAGTGGGAAACTATCTTTTGGGCAAGCTTTGTTTAAATCTGAAAAGTCAATGCAAGTCTGCCACTTTCTGTTTGGCTTCTTTACCAAGACGGGATTCGATATCCAGTCGGGATATGTCGAATCTCGAATAAATCCATTCTGCTTCAACTTCTCTACTTCCTCTTTGAGAGAGGCCGACCTCTCTGGGCCAAGCATGCGTCTCTTTTTCTTCACAGGCGGATGTTTCGGGTTTACATTCAATTTATGACTTATAATGGATGGCGATATCCCACACATGTCAGCATGGGTCCAGGCAAACACGTCTAAGTTTGCCTTCAAGAAGTCCGTTAGTTCTTTAGCTCGACGTGGATCCAATTGAGAACCAATTTTCAAAACTTTTGTCGGATCAACTTCATCAATGGGAATTTCCACTGTCGCTTCATTAGGAGTTGCATTCCTAGCCTCTGGTTCCTCGTCTTTTCTGGGATCCAGGTCTTCAGGCGTTCCTTTGGGCAACTCCTTTGGGGTCAATCTCTCTAATTGCTATGCCGAGCCCCCTTTGAGGGAGACGAGACATCTTTACTTTCAACGTTAAGTCCCTTCATCAACATCTTTAATTCAGCCACATAGCAGGCCCGTCCGGAAACTTGATCCCCTCTCATTACTCCAGTTCCAGCTTCGGTTGGGAACTTAAGTAACAAACATCAAGGGGCGATACAAACTCTGAATTCAGCAAGGGCAGGCCTCCCCAAAAATGCATTATACGGCGAATCTACGTCCAATGCTACGAACTGGAGCATCTGCACTCTTCTACGTTCTCCTTGCCCCAAGGTCACGGGAACCTCTATGTATCCCATGGGAGCTGTCGACGCCCCGTTGAAGCCTCTAATCCATCCTTCACATGGCTTCAAATCTTCAGATTCAAGCTTCATCTGATCGAATGACTTTTTAAATAAAATATTGACAGAACTTCCGTTGTCTACTAATAACTTATGGACCAAGGCCGGCCCAATGGTGGTAGTTATAACCAACGGATCATCGGTGGGTGATTGGATCCCAGTATTGTCTCGGCTGCGGAATACCACGTCGTCAAACATGGTCTTCTGTTGTTTTATGGGGGTGATATCTTCCAAATCATCACCCTCGTTCACATCTAGGTGCTTGGCAGCATTTACATATTGATCCATTGATCTGAAACTTCGGATTGCCGGGTGAGGTCCGCCTACTATGGAGTTGATAACATTTCCTTTACCTTTCTGTTGCGCTGTAGGCTTGGGAGCAGGTAGAATCTGTTTTGGAGCCTGCTCTCCTTGCCCCCTGTCCCTCGGGGCAACCTTGTATTCATCCAACTTCCCTTCACGCAGCAGCTTCTCAATCACATCCCTCAAATGCCGACATTCATTGGTTGAATGCCCATGAGTCCCATGAAACAAACAAAATTTCCCTGTCGCCATTTCTTTCTCGGTCGAATCACAAGGTGGCGGTCTTTTGTACTGTAACACATTGTACGTATCCAGGTAAATATTTTCCAGGGTGTCGTTCAATGGTGTATAATTCTCGTAATTTTGGAATCGGGGTCTTTTGTTAGGATCACTTCCCCTATTTCTGTTTCTTCTGTTACGGTTCGGATTACGGTTATCGTTGTTGTTACCCCCGCTTCCTGCATTGTTGTTTCCACCCTTGTTTCCTACATTTACTTCAACCTTGCCAGAACTTTCCCCAGACTGCTTCACGGCGATATTACTCTGCACATTCTCCTTTGAAGCCGTCTCAGACTTTCTCTTTCGGTTTGCCCTGGCCTCCTCTCGCCTTAGATAAATATCGGCTTTTTCGTAGAATATCTCCCTTGTGGAGGGTGTTTTCCCAGAAAGGTAATCTCCAAACTCAGATTCAGGATCGACTCGTTCCTTCAATGCCATCAGAATAGTGGGCTCATGCGCGTCACTGACCTCAGTCACAACTTGGTTAAAACGGTAAAGATATTCCCTCAAAGACTCTCCTGGTGCCTGCTTGATTCTCGATAATTCAATAACACTTTTGGACTTTCGGGCATGGAGTCGGAACTGGTTCATAAAACGCTCGCTTAGTTCCTTGTAATTCGAAATCGAACGAGGAGGAAGTCGGGTAAACCAGAACAGCGCCACATCTTCTAAGTAGATTGGGAAAGCTTTGCACTTCACTTCATCAGGGGCAGCAGCAGCATTCATGAGCCACGAGTATCGCATCAAGTGTTGTCCCGGATCAGTCCTTCCGTTGTATTTGTCCATCTGTGGCAAGTTAAAGCGTCGGGGAAATTGGAAGTCGAGGATATCATCGGTGAAGGGAGTATGGCTTCGTTCAATGCCATAATCTTCATTTGTATAGTTCCAGCTCTCGGACATGATCTGGCGAACCATTGCCTGCACATCATCATTAGTTAGGGGCCGCTCAGGTTCCCTGGCCCTAGTATCCGAGTTCCTTCTGGGCTCTTGTTCAGGAGATGACCTTCTTCTTCGAGCTGCCTCTGCTCGATTCCGTTCCCTGCGCTCCCGGTCGATCTCGGGAGGAGGGGATTGGAGTCTTTGCCCCCGAGTGGGGTCATTGTTTCCTAGCGCTCGTGCAATATCCTCACGAGATCCCAAAGATCCAAATGTCAGGTGCTCCATGTTCTGAGGTCGTTCGAGCAGCCTTCGTTCACGGGGCCGCTCTTCCTCGGAAGATGAAGATTGATCTACTAGTGTGTGATGAACTGGTGATGGAGTTCTCTGTCGTCGGAATTCACTAATCTCCCGACTCATGAGCCTCATATTTTCCTGCATCATGAGATTAGTGCGCTCGTGGACTTTCATAGCCTCCCTTGTGCTCTCAAGCATGTCAAGTAAGCACGAGAAATCTCCTTGTGTGATGGGCGCAGATGGATTAACCTGATCACTAACCCTGGTAGCTGGAATTGGAGCATTCGTAGGGACTCGAGTGGAGGTTCCAGCTTCGCCAAGCGTCGGATCGGATCGGAGGTAGGAGGTCGGGTCGGTTCGGAGCTGGGGAGCCTGGTCGGATCGGTACGTGGCAAGCTGCTCGGGTCGGTTCAGATTGGGGGAATGCATTGCTTCAGAATCTCCTACCCGGATCGGATCGGAGCTTTCCCCTTGTTGGCAGCTCGGATTTCCTGCATTGGTTCTTCCTGTTGCTGAACTCTGCCCCCGAGACCTTGTTACAACCGCATTTTGCTGATCTTCGCCAGCTCCATTTCCTCGACCATACTGAACTTCTTTTCCTTTGGCCATGACTCTTTGATAATCACTTCAACAAATATAAAAGAGCGGAGAAACTTAAGGATTAACTTCTTTGAACTCAACGGTCCAAAAAGTAGAAAGAAATCCCATAAAAGAAAGAATTTAGATGAGGTTTCTCAGTGAAAGCACCAAAATGTTAGACCAAAAAGTGGTTCTAACACCCGAATTGATTAAAAGCAAAAATGAAATGAGATAAAAATAAAAATGAACACACAGAATTTATAGTGGTTTGGCGAAGAAATGCCTACTTCCACTTGTTTTTCACTATTGTGAATGATTCAGTTACAAATACAATGTAAGATTCACTCGATTCCACTCACAACTCACTTGTATTCACTCAATTGACTAAAACAAATAATGAAAGATGATTTGGATTCTCCGGGAGTATTGGAGTTCGGACTATGGAGGTGGTTGAATTCTCGAAATGCCCAAAAAAGATCCTTTTCTTTGTCTCCAGACGGGGTATTTATAGGTGTGAATTTGCTCAAAACTCGATCCGGGTCGGGGCCACGTGTCGTCCATCCCATTAGCCTCGGGTTCGAATGGATTATTATGTTGACAACGCATCAGAGTAATGAACGTTATGGGTAGGAACTGGTCACAGCCGATCCGGATATCCAGGCGCTTTTGCAGGAGAATGATATGGAAAATGGGCTCGGGTCGGGGACACACATATAAGGGGTTCGGATCGGGATACCCGACCCGACCCGGATTGGCTTGGTGGCAGCGCTCTCTCTTCTTTAATCTGCTTCGCTCCGATCTATTTCCGTGGTAAACAGGTGGCTTTCCGATCCAGATGAGATTATGTTGCCCTCCGATCCGAATAGATATGCCTTACCAATTTCCTCGGCAACAATTCACCGATCTGAACAGAAGATTTTACCCGACCCGAACCGATACGTTGCTCTGACCCGACCAGAACAATTGCAGCTGTCCGATCTAGGTTGTGGTGTCTTCTTCGATCCGAACCGAAGTCTTCTAATTAAAAATGCTCTTCAATGTCTAATATCTAGACTTTGTGTTGCCTAGTTCACAAAGTTGGCTAACAAAAAGCACAGAAAAGAAATCAACACACAAAATTTATAGTGGTTCGGCGTTAACAAGCAAACATCCGCTTCATAGATTCTCATTTCATTCGTAGATTACAGCTACAATGAATACATTCACACAATCACTCGAATACAATGAATTATTCCCTTCGAATTAATTGATTTTCATTGAAGAAGAAGATAGTTTTCTGTAGGAGAATACTGGCCATGGAAGAATAAGTCTGAGACCCCCCAAAAATGATGCGTTGTATGTGTATTTATAGGTAGAAATTCGGTTAGGGTTGAGTGGCCACGTGGCAGATTTAGAGTAAATCTCGAAAGTAATGTAGAACATGGGGAAATGATCTTTAACTGCCCAGAATTCGGTTAGGATGAGTGACCCGATCCGGATGGCCCGATCCAGATGGCCCGATCCGAATGACCCGATCCGGTTGACTCGATCCTGATGACCCGATCTGGTTTTCCCGATCCGGTTTGGTCGGTCAGAAATATTATCTTTAGCTTGATCCAAAATGGTGGAATCCAACCCAAAGCGTAGAAATACGAGTTATCCCATCCTTTGTTACTTCGTCCAAGCAGATGCTGATCTCTGCCAGTTCATACTCAAGCCCTGAGTGGCCTTCTTGATAGAGTTCTTGGGCTTTGGATAGTCTGATCACAAAGCAGGCTAACATTTTGCCCCCCAAAGTACATCTTATTGCAAATGAGATGTGTTTGAATAAGTTGAGCTAAATCTTTTTGGAACGTCCTCCACCCTTGAGGAGGCTTTATCAGACTGTTGTGTCCTATTGAGTACTGAGTAGTTCCGTTGTTGAGAGATTTTGTAGTTTGAGATATCCAAAATGTCGGATACTGCTGCGATCAACACCACATATGGTCCAGGTCGATTTACCGATGCCACTGCGGTGTTGCATCTTTCAAGGAATGCATGCAGGATCTCGTCAGAGCTCTGTTAAAGCATCAATTAATGTTGGCAATCTGTCCCTCGTCTTTGAGAAGTTGTCGCCAATTGTCCAATTTAGCGCTGGTGCCCCCGATATGATGTCTTGAAGTGGGTGGAAGCCAGTCTCTGGCTTCTTGGTTGCGCATATTTAATAGCCATCAGTCAGGCTTCTGCCTTTTAGTTATAGTTGGTGATCCGCTACTCGGATGTGTGCAGGTTGTCCTTGAGGAGCCATTCTTTTGGTTATAGTCTGGGATCTTGCGGAACTCCGATAATAGAAAATGTGCCTAAAGTTGGTGGATAGTCAAATTTTGTTGCTCGAAGCTTGTATCCCGACCTCCCCATCCATGGGGATTTTTCTAAACGGTAATCATCGATTCCACGTATTCTCTGAATTCATACTCCCTCATCAAGTTGTGAGTTAGAGTTTGATAAAAAATGAGTTGTTCGTGTCCATCTCATGTTCCTTCGGTCTCCCATCCAATCTCTGAGGTTCGGAGTCGGGTAGCGATAAAGTCAGGTTATAGTTGCCTCAAATGCGCTCGTTTGCCCCCCACATGTGGAGCCTCATATGGAGGTTGAGATGGATTTTAAACATTCATCTGAACTGGAGCAAGGGTTGGTCGGGCTCCGTTTAAGTTCTTAGTGACTCTTGCATATCCATCGTTTTCATTCAAAATGTTATGGTCAGAAGTTGCATGCTACCAATGCCTGGAAGGAGGTTGGTTGCATCTTGTTTCATTAAAGACGAATATGCCAACTTGCCCTAGGGCCTCATATGATCTGGACCACGGAGCAGGGAGTGTTTGAGCCAAGTTCATTGTCGCTTGAATTTCCACGGTGCTCACTCCAGCGAGTAAGTCGTAGTCACTCGGCCTTCCATCTATCCAAGTAAAGAAGTTATCCATCATTTTCTGTCATTTCCGGAGAAGTTTATCTTGCTAAACCATCTGAGTTCTCAAATCTGCAAGGGTACCATCCATTTCATATCTAGCTTGACATGCTGAGGGATCATCGTAAGAAGAAATCAGCTGACTTCGTTTTTTCCTAGCGCCTTTTGCGCCAATATCCTCAGCACGAAAGAAATTTATATCTTCCTTCTTCTTATCCTTTGAGTCGGAGAATCAAGCAGATTGCTTCTTTGCGAGCTAGAAGTCAAAGTAATGGCGTGTCCCCCTTATCCAGGATCTTTCAATCGGGAAGTTGGTTAGGAATAGCAAATGGACGTTCAATCTGCATCCATTCCATGGTCCTCGAGTGGCCTTTAGTCGAGTGATACGTCATTAAACAATCCACTCTCAAGGCCTCCTTTCGGTCCTTGTCTTGATTCGCGTGGGAAGTTTAGTATTGGGCATCAGTGTCGGCCTTTTGGACGTGGCCCTTTGTTTGTTTTCCACTGGCTTGCTATGGTTATCGCGAGTGCGACCCTCACATTCTTGTCATGTTATCTTGTACAATCCTGTACTCTGTAAACAAAGCGAATCTCTAAGTAGTAGGTAATAAAACATATCATAATCAAATAAGGGTTTCAATTCAGAATCCCTACAATCAAATAGTATCTAACAAATCATATAGAATTTATCTAAGGGCTGGTGATGTATGTGTGCCCCGAGTCAATCATGGATAAAGTGCCCAGTCAGGGCTTGTTCGAAATTGGGTTACCCCCAATCCTTCCACAGGGGACATCGGCTCAGCTTTCAGTCTTATCCCCAAACCTTCAGTGGGGTAGGAGCCTGTTGTCTTCGGTACTTAATCTTAGCACCTTTATACTCTGCTGACGTATGCCCAGGTTAGAGTGTAATCAAGGCGGTCTTTAATCGTGGTGCACCATCACGCCTTAAGGACGTCGTCCTCCTGTCCTTTATACTCTCTCTCGAATCATGAGAGTTAGAGTTAATTTGGCGAACAGTCACATCATTCACCCCGGCGCTCCTTCTAGACTCTATTTCCAAGAGTGGGAGTCCACCGTGTCGAGTGTCGTTCTCAAACTCAGTTTTAGTCCTTACTCCATGCTTCACTCTGGCGGATGGAGTTTTTTCGGGCAAGCGGTCGGACCACACTTGCCGGGGCGCTACCTCATAATCCCTGATTCATGGGTAAAGGTGGCCATTTGCAATAATCAAGTCTCTCTTGTCCCGTCGAATCGTGGGATGGAGTTTGGTCGGACATTGCAGTATCGTCCTTTAAACGCTCTCTCAAATCATGAGAGTTAGTGTCACAGATCGATTGTTCTTTAATCCTGGGGTTCCCCTCACACCCATCCTAGGTTCATAAATATATCCAAGCTCTGAGGATTAGAGTTAGTTGGGAAAACAGTCAGAAAATGGTTGCCAAGGTTTTGCGTTCCTCCGATCAATCCATGTGAGGAGTGATTGGCACCAAACTTTGGGAACCTGCATCATTCATATTGCATGAGTTAGTTATGTCAATAACTCGGGAAGCATGTAAGAGTAAATTGCATGATTGAAAAGTAAGCATATCAAGTGGCAGTGCTGCCTCCTTTATTTGGATTCATATAATTTGGTGGCATCTAATATAGGATCGAGCCATGTAGACGGTCGAACTGCGTCCATCTGAAATTGGATTCCAACTTTGAAATGCAAAAGTCAATGCATAATTATCTTCAGCTCTGCCACGTATGAGCCTAGGAGTGAATGGTCATCTCAGATTCACCTTGAGCTATACAACCTCTTTCAGGCGGAGGGCGTGGCTTTGTATACGAGCAGTTCAGTCGAGACCATTATGGGTTTAGTCCATGACTCCATATGCGGGTGCTAGAAGTCTGATCGATGTCAAAACCAAGATACCTACACCATCCACATATTAATTCATCTGAGTCAATTACATCAATAACTTATAAAGCATGAAAATATAAGAGTAATGGTTAAAGAGTAATCCTCTTAAAGGAATGAATATCATTCGAAGCGAAAATGGCACCGTAGGTTCTTTGTAGTTCCATTTTTCCTTGCCTAATCTCTGCTAGGGGATGGCTTGATTGGGGTCTTGGAGCGACAAAGGCAACTAGGTAAACACTATAAGCGAATGATGAGGTTGCATATCCTTTGAATCGCCTTCTTGCCCCCATGCCAAAGGCAAGGATTGAGTATCAGGGAGTCACGTCTGTACAGCTAATAGTAGCACATCATCATATTGGTTCTAGGACGGTGGTTGGCAGGAGAACAATAGATCTATGGTTGGAGGAATTTTGTACCCTCCGTGCTATGAAGTAGGACATGACTGAAAATGGGTCCATGCTTAAAGGATTTTTTCCCCTTCCATTACAGGAAGTTGGTTCAGGAGCCATAAGGATAAATATGCCTCATCCGTCTGTAGATATGCTTTCGATCCCATGCCGAAGATAAAAGCTTATACACAAACAATCAATCAGCATCCAGGTTTAAGTGTTCCAAACCCTCAACTCACCACTCTTCCAGAAAGACTAAGGCAATTGGTCATGCAGGCTTATGATGTATTAGCATTGAATTAGATGATGTAATCATGAGCAATCCACGCTTGAGTCTCCTATTGCCCCCAGCATTTGGAGCATGAGGTACTTGGCAGATAATCGATCAATGTGGTGGAACTGTGAATCTTTATTTTCTAACTCCAAGATGTCATTCGTTAAAAGTTTCATTTTCTTTCATTTCCCATCTAGTGGGGGGCTGATTAGTGGTTTTGTCGAATCATTCACGAAAGTGAATTGAGTAATGAGACTCGTTGATATCTATCTCGGGACAACCTTTCAAAAGAAATAAGCGATGTCATCTTGCATGTCATATTTTGAGGCATAACGAACGATGGTACGCCCTTCTCTTCTCCTAGCTGGGAACGTTTTGTGCTGTCAGAAGTTCTTTATGGTGGTCATCCATGGACCTTTCTTGGGTTCGGTCTCCAACACCGTATCAACTTTCGTCTGATCAATACTCGGAGTTTGTAGTGTATCGATTGGGACCATATCCATCCATTCTGGATTGTCAATGCTCACTAACTTGGCTGCTTGTCTGAGTCTTGATTCCTAGCACGCAGAATATGAGATATGTTGTAGTGCTTTAGGCCATACAATATCTCTTCAACCCTTTCTAGGCAAGCTGCGAGTCACAGTTCTTTTATTTGGAATTCTCTGTGAACATAGCAAACAACAATTTGGGAGTCCCCTAAGATGTCCACACAACTACTTTGCACTTCTTTAACTAGTTCCATTTCGGCAATCAAGTTTTCATACTCGGAATCGTTGTTAGTAATAGGGATATCCAGTGGCAAGGCATAGTAAATTGACCGTCCTTCAGGTGTTATTAACATGACTCTATAGCTGGACCATCGATCATTTTTAGCACTGTGTGTGTATAATTTTTCAAGACTTTGGTTAGGTCGTCGCCTTCAATCAGAATATCTGTAGTTGCTTCATCGGTTGTCACCCTTCTACATACCGAATCTTCATCCTCTCTAGGGCCCATGTCTTCGGGCAGATAATCTGGTGACTCCTTTTTCGATGCTTCCATTATTTGCTATGCTAACATCTCATTTGGAGGAGGGGAATTACTTTTGGGTAGCACGCTATCTCCATTGCATAACATCTCCCATTTAACTAAATAGCAGGCTCTTCTACTAACTTGGCCACCAAGGACCATTCCTATTCCAACTTTCATTAGGAAATTTAGCAGTAGACATAAGGGTGCAATGTAAGTTCTGAACGCCGCTAGAGCTGGTCAGTCTAGACCTTGGTCAGACAACCGTGACTATGATAGCATGGCTTACAAGTCTTCAAGTAATGTTCTTGTTTTCTATCACAACTGACAAATGAAGTGGAGAGCTAACGGTTGATTCATATTTGCTTTAATCTTGAGCTTTCGTCAATTGACTAAGGTCGTATGGCGGCTGGTGAGCAGTCAAGTTGCTATAATCCGGGAGGTTCCATAGGTCCAATTATGGTGTGTGGTAGTTCAACTAGTACCTAACTCTGAGCACCAAAGTATGTTGACCCAACTCTTAATCGATGGAAATCAATCTTCCTTGATGCGATTGACATCAAACAACCATTGCAAAGGTTAGCCGAGTTGTTTAGGAGGTGAATCGCAGGACATATTTCATTCATCACATCATACAATTGAAGTATAGCTTTGAGATGTTGGAATCCTTAGCCGCTTTCTGGTATCCCATTATTTACAATCGTGGTCACTAAGTTCATACGAGTCATCTTCAGAGTAGTGCTCAGATTGTTCCATATAACCATCATTCGATGCTCCACCGATTGAATAAGTTTAAGTCAGATAAGTAAGACGGTCACTACTCGTTAGGGAGCAAGATCAGTTGCATCAGTGAAATCTGTACACCACTGGAGATATAGAAGAGGAAGCTGTTATGAGACAATCATTATTTCATATACTTTCGTTGATAGTAAGATGAATCTGATCGATAACTCCTCACATTACCTTGTTGAGGTAAGTAGGTGTCATGGCTATCGGAAAAATCCCAGTCGTTGTAATCTTGTTGTGATATTCTCAAACTATCGGTCTAATATTCATTGACAAGCTTTGATAACTAATGTTAGCTAAAATGTAAGCCGAGCCAAAGGCGAGGCCGTGCTCCGAGCCATAGGCGAGGCCGTCAGCGGGTCCGGGCGCAGTGCCGGTGGGGGTCCGGGGCCCCACAGTCCCGGCGGCGATCGACCTAAAACAGCTACATCGGGTCGGATCGGAATTTGATTTCAATAACCGGTTCGGAGTTATCATCAAATCGAATTATATACGCAGGTCAATTCATGCTAGATGATGCCATTCGGTTCAGGTCGGGGGCCTGCTTCGGATCGGATCAAAATTTCAGCATCCGTTCTAGGTCGCAGAACCCATTCCGAGTTGGATCGAGATAACAGTCTCTGTTTGAAGAAGCTTCATTGGGTCGGTTCGGATCTCCCTCTTCTGTTCGGCTCGGGGTTGAGCTCTTTCGTTAGCAGATGTTCGGTTCGGATCTCCCCTTCCTGTTCGGATCAGCGGTCCTTGTTCAGCTTGCGCTTGTTCGATCTGCACTTGTTTGATCCGTAGGTCACTGAACTGGGGTTGTGATTGGGTTGAAAGATGTCCAAACCTTGGATAAAAAGATATCTCGGGTTTTCGGATCGGGTCGGTTGACCACATCCGACCCGGAGCTCAAGCTGATGCTGTCAGCTTTCTGTTACGCTGATGCTCTCTGTTTTCTTCATGAAACTCGCTGGTACCTAACTTTTCTTGGAACCGTAATATACAAACTTGTTGACGTCGTTGAAAGCTTCGAAAGCAATGAAGATATGGATTATCTCTTCGGACTTGGTGATCCAAACAGTAGATAAATAATCCAGAAAGTTGAGAATCTTCAATTCTCAGTGAAAGCACCAAAATGTTAGACGAAAAAATGGCACTAACAGCAAATATGATAAATTTCGTATTGAATAACCGAGAGTAATGATCTAAAAGCACAGAAAAGAAATCAACACACAAAATTTATAGTGGTTCGGCGTTAACAAGCCTGCATCCACTTCATAGATTCTCATTTCATTTGTAGATTACAGATACAATGAATACATTCACACAATCACTCGAATACAATGAATTATTCCCTTCGAATTCATTGATTTTCATTGAAGAAGAAGATGGTTTTCTGTTGGAGAATACTGGCCATGGTGGCCATGGAAGAATAAGTCCGAGACCCCCCAAAAATGATGCGTTGTATGTCTATTTATAGGTAGAAATTCGGTTAGGGTTGAGTGGCCATGTGGCAGCTTTAGAGTAATTCACGAAAGTAGTGGAGAATAGGGGAAATGATCTTTAACTACCCAGAATTCGGTTAGGATGAGTGACCCGATCCGGATGGCCCGATCCGGATGACCCGATCTGGTTGACCCGATCCGGTTGACCCGATCCGGATGACCCGAGGTTTTCCTTATCCGGTTTGGTCGGTCAGAAATATTCGCTTTAGCTTGATCCAAAATTGTGGAATCCAACCCAAAGCTTATATGCGTAGAAATACGAGTGATCCCATCCTTTGTTACTTCGTCCAAGCAGATGCTGATCTCTGCCAGTTCATACTCAAGCCCTGAGTGGCCTTCTTGATAGAGTTCTTTGGCTTTGGATAGTCTGATCACAAAGCAGGCTAACAACTAATGTCATCCCAGTCAAACTCCAATCAATTCATCCCCAAACTCAATCTTTTGGTTCTATCCAAGCTAAATTTCATTTCGAACTCCAGTACTATTCTCGATTCCAGACTCCCAACTCATCAATTCAACTTACTTTACCTCGTTAAGTTCCATCCACATATGTCATTAACTAATTTATTTCTTTAATCAGTTATCTTCATCCCAAAATCAATATTCTGATTTTTATTTCAGAATCAATCCATTTACTCAACCGAGTCCAATTATATACCAAATTCCAATTTTACTCGATATTATTGCATTTCGATACAGCTTTCACTTTACTGGCTTTAACTTAATTTCAATTTGTTTCCAAAAAAATTTATTATTTTTTTTCAAAATCAAACAATCTCCCATGGGAGTTTTAACTGGCTTAGCTTTTCCTAAAATCAATTTTTCCTTTTTGGAATTTCAAAACAGCTTGTTTTGCCAAAAAGTTCGAAATCAATATCTTTGGCAGTAATCCGTCACCTAGAAACTTGAAAATAAACACTACTGATGTGGTCAACATCATTAGAATTATTTCCCAGCGATCAAAGTGAGCTCAATACGATAACATCTTCAAAACTCGTTTTTTAAACAATTTCATTTTGAAATCAATTATAAATACCATGTAAGATGCTTGTAAAACAATTTAAAATCCCCACGATTTTAAAATTCTCATATATTAAATCCAATTCCATTTGCAAAAACTTTTTCAAATTTCCAGAGTTTAATTCCAATTCTGGATTAAATTCACATTTAATTCATCTTGATTTATGTATTACACTTATGTAAATTCTGATTGGTTATTTACGTAACCGACTCAATTGCAATCTAATCTGATTATAATCACAACCAACACATCCAATATACAATAATGCTTCAAATATCAATCATTCTATTATATCAAATATAAATTTTGAGTAAAATCATTTCATTTACCCTTATTTCAAAACATACTGTGTCGGTTAATCATACTCGAGTGTTTAGAAACTCCTACCGATACAGCGGATCAAACTGATCAACCAGAACTCATAAACAACTCAAAAAATAAATGTCCACAATATTTTTTTTTTTATAAAATCTACAAATACGTTCTCTTGTATATATTCACTCAAACTCAATCTAGTTTATCAATAACCCGATGTATGCTGAGTCACGCCACAGAGCCAAGGTGATCACTTGACCTTCAGCTCTTAACGGCCAGGGGGATATACGATCTTGGTAATAAACATAAACTCAATGTCTGCTATTCAAGCATCAGAAATAGAAGATAGTTAATGAAAGAAAATAAAGGGTGAGAATAGAGAAGATTTAAAATTAGAATAGAAGAAGAAGAAAATAACAACAAAATCAGAGTAACACGAATCTCACAACGGAATGAATAAAATATACTATATAACATAACTTTGAAATACAGATCTTTACATGAATATACATATCATTGTTAATGTACAGCACTTACAACACAGTGGAAATAAAAAATAGCTATATAATCCCGAATCCTCCTGCCCCAAGCTCCCAGTATATCTGAAAAATCGCGACTACTTGACTGCCCGTACAAAATTGGGCATCCAAGAGTTTAGGGAAAGCAAAATAAACTCTAGGACAATCATGGGACTGGTGTGAGTAAACAATTTAAGATACTTTGAGAAAATAAACGATATCTCATAAGAACACGCCATATAACATGAAACGGGTTTTTCCCTTATGAGAATCCAAAACACTTGATTTATCATTCGAAATCCATTTAAAAGAAACGATAATATTTATATGAAAACTCTTTGGATATTATAATAGTGTCTGTCGACCACAATATAATAATCATGTAGCAGAACACTTTCTTCACGCGTTCCGCATACATAATATACAATCAAAAGCAGTGGGCGCTTATTGGGTAATGAATTCCAACTGGCAAGGTATGGGACCATCTTCCGACATTGTATCCCTAGAGAGGAATACACCGGGTTCAAAAAGGTTATTTTATATAGTTAATTGTTTATCATTACTATTTATAGTTTATGGTTTATTTTTTATACTTTATCATTTATGGTTTACGGTTTATGGTTTATTGTTTATGGTTTATGGTTCATTGTTTACGATTTATCATTTATGGCTTAGTGTTTATGGTTTATGCTTTATTTTATATATTTTACTGTTTATTATTTATGGTTTATTGTTTATGTTTTACGTTTTATTGTTTATGATTTATCATTTATGGTTAAATATTTATGGTTTATGCTTTATATTATACAGTTTACTGTTTATACTTTATTGTTTATGATTTATGGTTTATTGTCTATGTTTTACGGTTTATTGTTTGTTGTTAGACCAAAAAATTGGCACTAACACCCAAATGCAGCGTGAAGTCCTCACAATCACATATAACATAGAATGAATGCAGGAAAGCAGTAAAGAGCAGGGAATGCACGTGGTTTTTATAGCGGTTCGGTTGAAAACAAGACTACGTCCACATTATATTTTTTTAAGTCCTAAGAAATTACAAATACAACGCCTTCCTACAATCAGTAGGAATCATTTACGTACAACATCCTTGTATTTTAATGAAGAATTTTGGGACAGAGAGTGGTTTTATACATGAAATCCTCGTGTTAGATTAATATGGAAGAAGCACAATGTCCTTGTGTCCTCTTCAATGGAAGTGTGAGAGTTAGAACGACCAAAGATCCGTTAGAAGTCCCTGAATACGTGTATTTATAGATGTAGAGAGTCTCCCAGATGAATGATATGTGTCACGAAACCAATGCGTTGCTAAGACATATGGAGGAAGTCTTCTGTAGTTCGTGTAAAGCAATGTGTCGTCCAATCCGTTAAAGTTGGAGTAAAACATGCCTTAAGAATTGGTCAAACTCTAGTGTGTGCAGTACAGTATTTGGCCCCAGATGGGTCAGAACGTGTCCTCCATCTGATCCAAACCGAGCCTTCAATCCGAAGGCGACATGCTCTTCTTGGCAGTAAGGAGAAAGCGGATCGGGTCGGGTTCCTGCATCTCTAACCGAACCGAGCCGGAGACTTCATTACAAAGCAGCGTGCACTTCTGTGCGGTAGAAGGTGGATCGGGTCCGCCTTTTTGATCCGATCTGGGGCATCTGATCCGACCCAGAGTCCAATCAACGCCGAAATCCAAACGTTTCTGGTTATGTGGGCATTCACGGAAACGAGCATAACTTTGAAACCGTAAGTCCGTTTTATATATTTAATTGTTTATATTTTATTGTTTATGGTTTATGGATTATTGTTTATACTTTCTTTTTTATGGTTTACGGTTTATGGTTTATTGTTTATGTCTTACGATTTATGGTTAATTGTTTATGATTTATCATTTGTGGTTAAATGATTATGGTTTATGCTTTATACTATATAGTTTATTGTTTATACTTTATCGTTTAAGGTTTACCATTTATGGTTCATTGTCTATAGTTTACGGTTTATGGTTTATGGTTTATTGTTAGACCAAAAAATGGCACTAACACCCAAACGCAGTGTGAACTCCTCACAATCACAGATCACAAAGAATAAATGCAAGAAAGTAGTAAAAAACATGGAACGCACGAGGTTTTTATAGCGATTCGGTTCAAACCAAGCCTACGTCTACTTTATATTTTCTTAAGTCCTAAGAAATTACAAATACAACGCCATCCTACAATCAGTAGGAATCATTTACATACAACATCCTTGTATTTTAATGAGAAAGTGGGGAAGAGAGATTGGTTTTATACATGAAATCCTCGTGTTAGATTAATATGGAAGAAGCACAATGTCCTTGTGTTCTCTTTAATGGAGGCCGAGAGTTAGAATAACCAAAGATACTTTAGAAGTCCCTAAATACGTGTATTTATAGATGCAGAGAGTCTCCCAGATGAATGACATGTGTCATGAAACCAATGCATTGCTAAGACGTATGGAGGAAGTCTCCTGTAGTTCGTGTAAAGCCATGTGTGCTCCGACCCGTGAAAGTAGGAGTAAAACTGGCCTTAATAATAGGTCAAACTCGAGTGTGTGCAGTTGAATATTTAGTCCCAGACGGGTCAGATCGGGTCCTCCATCGATCCGAACCGGTGCCTTCAATCCGAAGGCGACGTGCTCTTCTTGGCAGTAAGGAGAAAGCGGGTCAGGTCGGATTCCTACATCTCCATCTGAATCGAGCCGGTGACTTCATTTCAAAGAAGCGTGCACTTCTGTGCGGTAGAAGTTGGATTAGGTCCTCCTTTACGATCCATTCGGGCCATCTGGTCCGACTAGGAGTCCAACCAATGCCGAAATCCGAATATTTCCAGTTCTGCGGGCATTCACGGAAACTAGCGTAACTTTAAAACTGTAAGTCTGTTTTAGCTAAACAAAAGCTCTACCTGAAACTAATTCAGAGGGCTATAAGAATTAATGATGTTTTCAGGTCCAAAAGAGATCATCTGTTAGGAGTTTCGAGTCGTCCTTTGTTTGTGATGCGACTTCAACCAAATCGCTTCCTCTCCTCTGACTATGTTCCAAAGATTTTGCGTATTGTTAACCAAAAATTCAATGTGTGACGGTGTCGACTAAAAAGCATGTCAACGTTTATGGTCTATCATTTATGGCTTATTGTTTGTGGTTTATTCTTATTCCAACTCATTAGTCACTAACACAAATGTTACACAAACCCGGCCTTTCCCAACAACCCGCGTATATTAAAAAAAAATGTTACACAAACACAACATACGCCTCATTCCAACTCATTAGTCACTAACTGTGAATCAACAAGAGAACAATTTCCCAAACATTAACCCCGAAGGTCGAAACCAACATCAGATCAATACCCAGGAAACCATTCTTCTTAGCCAACCTACAGTTAGTTTCTAAATTTCAATTCTTAGGGAAAGTTTCCCATTATTTTTATCCAAGATAAATTCTTTAAAATTCATCCTTTAATCTTCCTTTGGATTTCATTTCAAACCAAATTATGGTTTTCTAAACCAGTCGGGATTAGCGAACCACACCGAAGTAATTATTTATTTTATTTCCCAATCCCAACCTATTCATCCCATGAAGCAAAACTGGTAATACTCCATATCTAACACCACGATGTTATCGGTAAAATTAATTACCATCTCACGTTCAAATCTAATTAAAGACTTAACTATCGCTTTGGAGAAAAACTGGGGATACTCCATTCTCGTTCATTTTCTAAATTTGATAATTTAGATTACAAATTTACATTTCAATCTAATTGCAGATTCATTAAAACTCCTTTTACTGGGTTAAAGAACTAATGTCATTTAAAACACAGTTCACGACAAACCCAAATCAATTCTAGTTCAATTCAAATCAAATATATTAGGAATTCCGATTATTTATAACCCCTTTTTAAATCTAATTTATTTAATTAAAAAATAATAATCGGGTTTTAAATTGAGTTCAAAATAGTTCATTTCGATAAAAATCTATTTTTATGTTTTCAAATATGGAGTTTTTCATCCCAAATTTTCCCAAATCATTTCTTCTGATTTTACACAAATTATTGATATTTTTAGTAATTGTATCAAGGCCCGTACAGTCAATTTCCATCAAAGGCCATCGAACTGCACTTACAGCGACCTTTTCCGAATTTGATTTGGACGTATCTCCAAATCCAACAGTTAGATTTCAAGTTTCTAATATTCTTTAGAAAGCTCTTTTCGATACGAACCCAACGGTTCCGGTTTTAGGAGAATCCGACGGCCGTATCTCCCGTAATGTCCGTTTTAAATAAATGTTCGAAATTCACGAACTGCCGCGGCGTGGCGCGTTCTATTCAGGCCATTATATATAATATATATATATATATATTATATATACTTCGTCGATTACTATTCAAAACGAATTTTATAAATAATTTTGAATTCGTTTCAAAAACAATTTCAACCTTTATTTCAAATTCAAATCAAAGTTGAATTTCCTATTATAAATCCTTTTTACTTTCATTTCTATTTGATTTCAATTCAAATCGATTTTAATTCGATTCGAATTCATTTCGTTTCCAATTCAATTTAAATTCAATTCGTTTTCTATTCAATTTGAGTTCAATTCGTTTTCTTTTCAATTCGGATTCAAATTGGTTTTATTTCCAATTCAAATCGAATTCGTTATATATTCAATTCATTTCTAAATTGTTTCATATTCATTTCACTTCGAAATCGGTTTTCTATTCAATTCATTTCACATTGGTTTTCTATTCAATTCATTTCGAATTCGTTTCAAAATATTAAATTTCGAAATCACTTTTCAATATTTATTTTAAAATGAATAGAATCGATATAAATATCGTTCACGTCAAAATGGCGTCAATCTAATCCACACGGCTTCGTATATTTCTATTTTCAAATATTCTATTTCAAATATTTCTATTTCAAAATATTTTTATTTCAAATATTTCTATTATCAAAATGTTTCGTTTAACACATGACTAATATCAACGGATGAGTATTGTCAACACATGAACCTTTATTTTATAGTGATAAAGATATAAAATTTATTGTTAAAATGTTACTTTCAACACATGACTAATCTCACGAATGAGTACAGTCAATACATGAACCTTTATTTTATAGTGATAAAGATATAAAATTTATTGTTAAAATATTATGTTCAACACATGACTAATCTCAACGGATGAGTACTGTCAACACATGAACCTTTATTTTATAATATTCTTTACTTTCTAAATTGGAATGAGGCCCAATCAATCACCATATAATATTAATTATATGGATTTTCATACATCACACGTATATAATAGCATTGAAAAATAATCAACCATCAACCAAAGTGCACTACACTGTATAAGCATCAAATATAGATATCTAACGCTCATAGCAGCCTGTCAATCAATCGATCGACATAATTAATCAATCGGGATGAGTGAACTTCATATTTCATCCCAACACCCGTGTAGGGTTTCAAACAATGAAACGCATATCTTATTTGTGCGGTTGGGCGATGTGTAAAATTTATCGACCCAATCAATGTCAGTCAAATCAGTGTACATAAACAAACCGTCCGGTTTGTAAATGAATATTTTATTTTGTTCACTTCACGTTAAAAATTATATTTTTAACGATAAAATATTTTATTTCAACACATGAATTTCTATTCAGTTCATTTACACAATGAAAATGATATTTTATTTTTCTAACATATTTTAGAAAATTTTGGCGGCATAACGGCACGATACTAGAAACTGGACGAGGCCTAGCCTTAGCCCCGGACTAGCGAAGTCCCACGCCATTCACATATCAATCAAATTTTCCAAACAACCACATTCAAATCAAATCATCTAACTAATTTATGCAACCAAACAAACAAGTCCATGGTCTATTGACGATTGTGTCGGGTGCTACTAAGCACCGTCTGCATCCAAGTATATATATATATAACTATAAAATGAAATTGAAAGGTGAGAAATTCTCACCGATAGCTATCCAATACCACGACTCTTCATTGATAAAAATCTTCATCGTTATCACATTTTTGTCATCTTCGTTGTCCGTATTCTCTACATATGTAAAAATCAATTTTTTTTATTATACTATTCAATATATAAAAATCAAATTTTTATTATACTATTCAATATATAAAAATCAAAATTTTCCAACTAGAAAGATTTCTCCTTTCAAATTTAAAGATATCGCCTTTTCTAATTTAAAAATATCGTCTTTTCTAATTTAAAAATATCGCCTTTTTCCGCTAACTTCATATCAAAAACTAATTTTTTTCATCTCCACTTGAAAATAAAGATTATATTTTTACTTGTTATTCATATAAATAAAATCATAATTTTATGGCGAAGTTTATATTCTAACTTGATACACATATAAAAGATTACGTCTTTACACGTTATACACAATAAAAATCCTATTTTTAATAACATAAATAATTAAAAATAAGATTTAAAAACTCACATGAGGTGTCGATGGTCGGAGGCGGGCTTGGGAGAGGGGCGCCGGAGTCCACAAATGGTCGGAGGCTTAAACATGAAGCGGGTTTTCATAAAAATTTAATTTTTAAACACCGAAGGGGTTCACCGTCGAAGTGGTGCTGGGGTGGGGCGGCGATGGGGGTCTGAGGTGGTGGTGGATGGCACAGGTGGCGGCGATGGGCGGTGGAGCCACGGTGGCAGCGGGGTTTGGCTAGGGTTCGGGCGAGTTCGATTTAGGAGGGGGAGAGACGAAGGAGAAGGGGGAGGCGGTCACGGCGGGGAGCTGGTGGAGGGGAGCGCCTCCGGCAGTGGGTGGTGGCGAGCGGCTTCGAGAGCCCCCGGGCGGTGGCGCGATTAGGTTTTAATTTTGTTTTTTCTATTCAATCGATTTTGAAAGGGGGGGGGGTCGGCAGATAAAAGGAAGATATATATATATATATATATATATTATTTTTTATTTAATTCATCTTAAAGTTGACTTTCCGTTTGAACTCGAAATCAAGCCCACCGACTGTCGCCCCTAGCTAATTACCCCCATTCCGAACACAATGGGATATGTATCGTAGGCTGATTCGACCATTTCGATCAGTTTTCGTCAAAATCAACATATAACTCTATATATTAAATTTGAACTCGCATTTCAATTTACCGGGGTCACATACTAACTCGAAAAATTCCAAAAAAATATTTTCTAGCTTCGTATTGACGATACGGTCCTAACAAAACTAGTTTCGTTGAATTCCGAGACCGTTGGAAAAATGGCCATTTTCCAGTCGATTAAAATCAACTGAAACTGGTCAAACGCGTTTTCCTTTGCCACGCTCACATATTGAATCGAAAAATTATGAAATTTCAAACCTAGCAATAACTTGACGTCACGGATCCAACAAAAGTGGTTTCGTCGAAATCCGAGGTCGTTTGCAAAATTTCCATTTTTAAGGGCCTGAATTCCATAGCGACTATTCAGAATTTTCAACTGGACATATCTTTTGATTCCCGCTATGAAATCTCGATTTTCTGGATTCGTTGGAAAGATATCACCAATTAGATCCTATTGTTTTTGGTTTCACTAGAATCCAGATTGTTTGGCACCCGGTACATTCAATTGAAGTTTGAAATCGAATTATCGAACTACCGCGCCATTTTCAATTCTATTTATAATTATATATAATTATTTATATTCTAACGACGACGTATATAATATATACGTCGAATTTCAATTAAAAATAAATTTCTCATCGATTTTATTTAAAATAATCTATTTTAAATAATAAAAATTCCTCGAAGTCGCCAAAATAAAAAATTTAAACTGGCCCAGAGTTTCCGGGTTATTACAGGTTTATTGTTTACGATTTATGGTTTATTGTTTATGGTTTACTGTTTATGATTTAATGTTTATGGGTCATGGTTTATGGTTAATTGTCTGTGATTTATCATTTATTGCTTAATGTTTATGGTTTATGGCTTTATTTTATATATTTAATTGTTTATATTTTATTGGTTATGGTTTATGGTTCAGTGGTTGTACTTTATTGTTTATGGTTTACGATTTATGGTTTATTGTTAATGGTTTACGGTTTATTGTTTACGATTTATAATTTATGGCTTAATGTTTATGGTTTGCACTTTATTTTATATTGTTTACTGTTTATACTTTATTGTTTACGGTTTATGGTTTATTGTTTATTTTTTATAGTTTATGGTTTATTGTTTATGATTTATCATTTATGGTTAAATGTTTACGGTTTATGCTTTATATTATATAGTTTACTATTTATATATTATTGTTTATGGTTTATGGTTTATTGTCTATGGTTTACGGTTTACGATTTATGGTTCATTGTTTAGTGTTAGACCAAAAAATGGCGCTTACACCCAAATGCAATGTGAAGTCCTCACAATCATAGATCACCAAGCCTACGTCCACTTTATATTTACTTAAGTCCTAAGAAATTACAAATGCAATGCCTTCCCACAATCAGTAGGAATCATTTGCATACAACATCCTTGTATTTTAATGAAGAAGTTGGGAAGAGAGAGTGGTTTTATACATGAAAACCTCGTGTTAGATTAGTATGAAAGAAATACAATGTCCTTGTATTCTCTTCAATGGAGGCCGAGAGTTAGAATGGCCTAAGATCCTTTAGAAGTCCATGAATACGTGTATTTATAGATGTAGAGAGTCTCCTGGATGAACGATATGTGTCACAAAACCAATGCGTTGCTATGACGTATGGAGGAAGTCTCCAGTAGTTCGTGTAAAGCCATGTGTGGTCCGATTCATGAAAGTAGGAGTAAAACAGGACTTAACAATAGGTCAAACTCAAGCGTGTGAAGTAGAATATTTTTTCCCAGTTGGGTCGGACCGGGTCCTCCATCCGATCTGAACTGGTGCCTTCAATCCGAAGGCGACGTGCTATTCTTCGCAGTAAGGAGAAAGTGGATCTGGTCAGATTCCTGCATCTCCATCTGAACCGAGTCGGTGACTTCATTTCATAGCTGCATGCACTTCTTTGCGGCAGAAGGTGGATCGGGTCCTCCTTTCCGATCCGATTCGGGCCATCCGATCGGACCTAGAATCCAATCAATGCCGAAATCCAAATGTTTCCTGGTTCTGCGGGAGTTCACCGAAACGAGTGCAACTTTCAAACCTTTAGTCCATTTTAGCCAAACGAGAGCTCTACCTAAAGCCAATTCAGAGGGCTACAAGATTTACTAAGCATCGCTCCATAATTGATGTCTTCAGGCCCAAAAGAGGTCATCTGTTAGGAATTTCGAGCCGTCCTTTATTTGTGATGCGACTTCAACCAAATCGCTTCCTGTCTTCTTACGATGTTCCAAATAATTGAGCGTATTGTTAACCAGAAATTCAATGTGTGACCGCTTCGACTAAAAAGCGTGTCAACGTTTATGGTTATCATTAATGGCTTTATGTTTATGGTTCATGCTTTATTTTGTATAGTTTACTATTTATGGTTTATTGTTTATGGTTTACGATTTATGATTTATTGTTTATTGTTTACGGTTTATGTTTCATTGTTTATGATTTACGGGTTATGGTTTAATGTTTATGGGTCATGGTTTATGGTTTATTGTCTATGATTTATTATTTATTGCTTAATGTTTATGGTTTATGGCTTTATTTTATATAGTTAATTGTTTATATTAAACTGTTTATGGTTTATGGGTTAATGTTTATACTTTATTGTTTATGGTTTACGATTTATGGTTTATTGTTTATGGTTTACAGTTTATTGTTTATGATTTAACATTTATGGCTTAGTGTTTACGGTTTATGATTTATTTTATGTAGTTTACTGTTTATACTTTATTGTTTATGGTTTATGGTTTTTTTACGGTTTATGGTATATTGTTTATGATTTATCATGTATGGTTAAACGTTTATGGTTTATGCTTTATATTATATAGTTTACTATTTATACTTTATTGTTTATGGTTTACGGTTTATGGTTTGTTGTCCATGGTTTACTGTTTACGATTTATGGTTTATTATTTATTGTTTGACCAAAAAATGGCACTAACACCCAAATGCAGGGTGAAGTCCTCATAATCACAGATCATATAGAATAAATGCTGGTAAGCAGTAAAGAACAGGGAACGCACGAGATTTTTATAGCGGTTCGGCTCAGACCAAGCCGACGTACATTTATATTTTGTTAAGTCCTACGAAATTACAAATACAATGCCTTCCCACAATCAGTAGGAATCATTTACATACAACATCCATGTATTTTAATGAAGAAGTGGTGAAGAGAAAGTGGTTTTATACATGAAATCCTCGTGTTAGATTAATATGGAAGAAGCACAATGTCCTTATGTTGTCTTCTATTGAAGGCCGAGAGTTAGAATGGACAAATATCCTTTAGAACTCCCTGAATACATGTATTTATAGATGTAGAGAGTCGCCCAGATGAATGACATATGTCACTAAACTAATGCGTTGCTAAAACGCATGGAGGAAGTCTCCTGTATTTCATGTAAAGCTATGTTTGGTCTGGTCCGTGAAAGCAGGATTAAAACAAGCCTTAAGAATAGGTCAAACTCGGGTGTGAACAATAGAATATTTCATCCCAGACGGGTCAGATCGGGGCCTTTATCGATCCGAACAGGTGCCTTCTATCCGAAGGAGACGTGGTCTTCTTGGCAGTAAGGAGAAAGTGGATCGGGTTGGGTTCCTGCATCTCCATCTGAACAGAATCGGTGACTTCATTCCAAAGCTGCGTGCACTTCTGTGCGGTAGAAGGTGGATCGGGTCCTTCTTTCCGATCCTATCCGGGCCATCCGATCCGACCCAGAGTAAAATCAATGCCGAAATCCAAATGTTTCCGGTTCTGCGGGCGTTCACAGAAACGAGTGAAACTTTCAAACCGTTAGTCCATTTTATCCAAACGAAAGCTCTACCTAAAGCTAATTCAGTGGGCTACCAGTGTTACTAAGCATTGCTCCTTAATTGATGTCTTCGGGCCCAAAATAGGTCATCTGTTAGGAGTTTCGAGCCGTCCTTTATTTGTGATGCAACTTCAACCAAATTGCTTCCTGTCTTCTTACGATGTTCCAAATACTTGAGCGTATTGTTAACCAAAAATTCAATGTGTGACCACATCGACTAAAAATCGTGTCAATGTTTATAGTTTATCATTTATGGCGTTATGTTTATGGTTTATGATTTATTTTGTATAGTTTACTGTTTATTGTTTATGGTTTACGGTTTATGATTTATTGTATATTGTTTAAGGTTTATGTTTTATTGTTTATAATTTACGGTTTAGGGTTTAATGTTTATGGGTCATGGTTTATGGATTATTGTCTATGATTTATCATTTATTGCCTAATGCTTATAGTTTATGCCTTTATTTTATATTGTTAATTGTTTATGGTTTATGGGTTAATGTTTATACTTTATTGTTTATGGTTTACGATTTATGGTTTATTGTTTATGGTTTACGGTTTACTGTTTATGATTTAACATTTATAGCTTAGTGTTTACGGTTTATGCTTTATTTTATGTAGTTTACTATTTATACTTTATTGTTTATGGTTTACGATTTATGGTTTATTGTTTATTTTTTACGGTTTATGGTTTACTGTTTATGATTTATCATGTATGGTAAACGTTTATGGTTTATGCTTTATATTTTATAGTTTTCTGTTTAGACTTTATTGTTTATGGTTTACGGTTTATGGTTTATTGTCTATGGTTTACGGTTTACGATTTATGGTTTATTGTTAGACAAAAAAATGGCACTAACTACCAAATGCAGGGTGAAGTCCTCAAAATCACAGATCATAGAGAATAAATGCTGGTAAGCAGTAAAGAACAGGGAATGCACGAGGTTTTTTTAGAGGTTCTGCTCAAACCAAGCTGATGTCCTTTATATTTTATTAAGTCCTAAGAAATTACAAATACAATGCCTTCCTACAATCAGTAGGAATCATTTACATACAACATCCTTGTATTTTAATGAAGTAGTGGGGAAGAGAGAGTGGTTTTATACAAGAAATCCTCGTGTTAGATGAATATGGAAGAAGCAGAATGTCCTTATGTTGTCTTCAAGGGAGGATGAGAGTTAGAACGGCCAAATATCCTTTAGAACTCCCTGAATACATGTATTTATAGATGTAGAGAGTCGCCCGGACGAATGACATATGTCACTAAACCAATGAGTTGCTAAGACGTATGGAAGAAGTCTCCTGTAGTTCATGTAAATCTATGTGTGGTCCGATCCGTGAAAGTTGGAGTAAAACAGGCCTTAAGAATAGGTCAAACTCAAGTGTGAACAACAGAATTTTTGTCCCAGATGGGTCAGATCGGGTCATCTATCGATCCGAACAGGTGCCTTCTATTCGAAGGAGACGTGCTCTTCTTGGCAGTAAGGAGAAAGTGGATGGGGTCGGGTTCCTGCAACTCCATCTGAACCGAGTCGGTGACTTCATTCCGAAGTTGCATGCACCTCTGTGCGGTACAAGGTGGATCGGATCCTCCTTTCCGATCCGATCCGGGCCATCCGATCCGACCCAGAGTCCAATCAATGCCGAAATCCAAATGTTTCCGGTTCTGCGGGCGTTCACGGAAACGAGCGCAACTTTCAAACCGTTAGTCCATTTTAGCCAAACGAAAGCACTACCTAAAGCTAATTCAGAGGGCTACAAGTCTTACTAAGCATCGCTCCGTAATTGATATCTTCAGGCCCAAAAGAGGTCATCTGTTAGGAATTTTGAGCCGTACTTTGTTTGTGATGCGACTTCAACCAAATTGCTTCCTGTCTTCTTACGATGTTCCAAATACTTGAGCGTATTGTTAACCAGAAATTCAATGTGTGACTGCTTCGACTTAAAAGCGTGTCAACGTTTATGGTTTATCATTTATGGCTTTATGTTTATGGTTTATGCTTTATTTTATATAGTTTACTGTTTATGGTTTATTGTTTTTGGTTTACGGTTTATGATTTATTGTTTATTGTTTACAGTTTATGTTTTATTGTTTATGATTTACGGTATATGGTTTAATGTTTATGGGTCATTGTTTATGCTTTATTGTTTATGATTTATCATTTATTGCTTAATGTTTATGGTTTTTGGCTTTATTTTATATAGTTAATTGTTTATATTAAACTGTTTATGGTTTATCGGTTAATGTTTATACTTTATTGTTTATGGTTTACAATTTATGGTTTATTGTTTATGGTTATGGTTTATTGTTTATGATTTAACATTTATGGCTTAATGTTTATGGTTTATGGTTTATTTTATGTAGTTTACTGTTTATACTTTATTGTTAATGGTTTATGGTTTATGGTTTATTGTTTCTTTTTTACGATTTATGGTTTATTGTTTATGATTTATCGTGTATGGTTAAACGTTTATGGTTTTTGCTTTATATTATATAGTTTACTGTTTATACTTTATTGTTTATGGTTTACAGTTTGTGGTTTATTGTCTGTGGTTTACGATTTATGGTTTATTGTTAGACCAAAAAATTGCACTAACACACAAATGCATGGTGAAGTCCTCATAATCACATATCATAGAGAATAAATGTTGGTAAGCAGTAAAGAACAGGGAACGCACGAGGTTTTTGTTGTGGTTCAGCTCAAACCAAGCAGACCTCCATTTATATTTTATTAAGTCCTAGGAAATTACAAATACAATGCCTTCCTACAATCAGTAGGAATCATTTACATACAACATCCTTGTATTGTAATGAAGAAGTGGGGAAGAGAGAGTGGTTTTATACAAGAAATCCTCGTGTTAGATTAATATGGAAGAAGCACAATGTCCTTATGTTGTTTTCAATGAAGGCCAAGAGTTAGAATGGCCAAATATCCTTTAGAACTCCCTGAATACATGTATTTATAGATTTAAAGAATCGCCCGGATGAATGACATATATCACTAAACCAATGCGTAGCTAAGACGTATGGAGGAAGTCTCCTGTAGTTCAAGTAAATCTATGTGTGGCCCGATCCGTGAAAGTAGGAGTAAACCAGGCCTTAAGAATAGGTCAAACTCAAGTGTGAACAATAGAATATTTCATCCCAAATCGGTCAGATTGGGTCATCTATCGATCAGAACAGGTGCCATCTATCCGAAGGAGACGTTCTCTTCTTGCCAGTAAGGAGAAAGCGGATCGGGTCGGGTTCCTGCATCTCCATCCGAACCGAACAGGTGACTTCATTCCAAATTAGCGTTCACTTTTGTGCGGTAGAAGGTGGATTGGGTCCTTCTTTCCGATCCGATCTGGACCATCCTATCCGACCGGAGTCAAATCAATGCCGAAATCCAAACTTTTCCGGTTTTGCAGGCATTCACGGAAACGAGCGTAACTTTCAAACCGTTAGTCCGTTTTAGCTAAATGAAAGCTCTACCTGAAGATAATTCAGAGGGCTACAAGGTGCAAAAGAGGTCATCTGTTAGGAGTTTTGAGCCATCCTTTGTTTGTGATGCGACATCAAACAAATCGCTTCTTGTCTTCTTACATTGTTCCAAATACTTGAGCGTATTGTTAACCAAAAATTCAATGTGTGACGGCTTCGACTAAAAGGCGTGTGAACGTTTATGGTTTATCATTTATGGCTTTATGTTTATGGTTTATGCTTTATTTTATATGGTTTACTATTTATGGTTTATTTTTTACTGTTTACGGTTTATGGTTTATTGTTTACGATTTATGGTTTATTGTTTATGGTTTACGGTTTATGGTTTAATGTTTATGGGTTATGGTTTATTGTCTATGATTTATCATTTGTTGCTTATTGTTTATGGTTTATGGCATTATTTTACATAGTTAATTGTTTATATTTTATTGTTTATGGTTCTTGGTTTAATGGTTATACTTTATTGTTTATGATTTATGGTTTATTGTTTATGGTTTACGGTTTATTGTTTATGATTTATCATTTATGGCTTAGTGTTTATGGTTTATGCTTTATTTTATATAGTTTACTATTTATACTTCATTGTTTATGGTTTACGGTTTATGGTTTATTGTTTATTTTTTACGGTTTATGGTTTATTGTTTATGATTTATCATTTATGGTTAAATGTTTATGGTTTATGCCTTATATTATATAGTTTACTGTTTATACTTTATCGTTTATGGTTAACGGTTTATGGTTTATGGTTTATGATTTATGGTTTATTGTTTACTGTTAGACCAAAAAATGGCACATACACCCAAATATAATGTGAAGTCCTCACAATCATAGATCATAGAGAATAAATGCAGGAGAGCTGTAAACAGCAGGGAACGCATGAGGTTTTTATAGTGATTTGGCTCAAACCAAGCCTACGTCCACTTTATATTTTCTTAAGTCCTAAGAAATTACAAATGCAATGCCTTCCTACAATCAGTAGGAATCATTTACATACAACATCCTTGTATTTTAATGAAGAAGTTGGGAAGAGAGAGTGGTTTTATATATGAAATCCTCGTGTTAGATTAATATGGAAGAAGCACAATGTCCTTATTTTCTCTTCAATGGAGACCGAGAGTTAGAATGGTCAAAGATCCTTTAGAAGTCCCTGAATACGAGTATTTATTGATGTAGAGACTCTCCGGATGATTGATATGTGTCATCAAACCAACGCGTTGCTAAGACGTATGGAGGAAGTCTCCAGTAGTTCGTGTAAACCCATGTGTGGTTCGTTTGGTTAAAGTAGAAGTAAAACATTAAGAATAGGTCAAACTACAGTGTGTGTAGTAGAATATTTCATCTCGGATGGGTCGGATCGGATCCTCCACCCGGTCTGAACCGGTGCCTTTAATTCGAAGGCGACGTGCTCTTCTTGGAAGTAAGGAGAAAGTGGATTGGGTCTGGTTCCTGCATCTCCAACCGAACCGAGTCGGTGACTTCATTCCAAAGCAGTGTGCACTTCTATGCGGCAGAAGGTGGATTGGGTCCTCTTTTCCGATCCGATCCGGGCCATCCGATCCGACCCAGAGTCCAATCAATGCCGAAATCCAAACATTTCCGGTTCTGCGGGCGTTCACGGAAACGAGCGCAACTTTCAAACCATAAGTCCATTTTAGCCAAACGAAAGGTCTACCTAAAGCTAATTCAGAGGGCTACATGTGTTACTAAGCATCGCTCCGTCTATAATTGATGATATCAGGTAAAAAGAGGTCATCTCTTAGGAGTTTCGAGTCGTCCTTTGTTTGTGATGTGACTTTTACCAAATCGCTTCCTGTCTTCTTACGATGTTCCAAATACCTGAACGTATTGTTAACCAGAAATTCAATGTGTGACCGCTTCGACTAGAAAGCATGTCAACATTTATGGTTTATCATTTAAGGGTTTATGTTTATGGTTTGTGATTTATTTTATATAGTTTACTGTTTATGTTTTATTGTTTATGGTTTACGGTTTATCGTTTATTGTTTATGATTTACGGTTTATGGTTAAATGTTTATGGGTCATGGTTTGTGGTTTATTGTCTATGATTTATTATTTATTACTTAATGTTTGTGGTTTATGCCTTTATTTTATATAGTTAATTGTTTATATTAAATTGTTTATGGTTTATGGGTTAACGTTTATACTTTATTGTTTATGGTTTATGATTTATGGTTTATTGTTTATGGTTTACGCTTTATTGTTTACGATTTAACATTTATGGCTTAATGTTCATGGTTTATGCTTTATTTTATATAGTTTACTATTTATACTTTATTGTTTATGGTTTATTGTACATTTTTTACGGTTTATTGTTTATTGTTTATGATTTATCATATATGGTTAAACATTTATGGTCTATGCTTTATATCATATAGTTTACTTTTTATACTTTATTGTTTATGGTTCACGGTTTATGGTTTATGGTCTATGGTTTACGGTTTACGATTTATGGTTTATTTTTTTTTTGTTAGACCAAAAAATGGCACTAACACCCAAATGCAGTGTGAAGTCCTCACAATCACAGATCACTGAGAATAAATGTAGTGAAGCAGTAAACAAAAGGAAAGCACGAGGTTTTTATAGTGGTTCGGCTCAAACCAAGCCTACGTCCAGTTTATATTTTCTGAAGTCATAAGAAATTACAAATACAATGCCTTCCTACTATCAGTAGGAATCATTTACATACAACATCCTTGTATTTTAATGAAGAAGTGGGGAAGAGAGAGGGGTTTTATACATGAAATCCTCATGATAGATCAATATGGAAGAAGCACAATGTCCTTGTGTTGTCTTCAATGGAGGAAGAGAGTTAGAATGGACAAAGATCCTTTAGAAGTCCCTGAATACGTGTATTAATAGATGTAGAGAGTCTCCCGGATGAATGACATGTGTCATGAAACCAATGCTTTGCTAAGACGTATAGAAGAAGTCTCCTGTAGTTCGTGTAAAGCCATGTGTGGTCTGATCCGCGAAAATAGGAGTAAAACAGGCCTTGAGAATAGGTCATACTTGAGTGTGTGCAGTAAAATATATCATCCCAGACTGGTCGGATTGGGTCCTCCATTCGATCCGAACCGGTCCCTTCAACCTGAATGCGACGTACTTTTCTTGGCAATACGGAGAAAGCGGATCGGGTCGGGTTCCTGCATCTTCATCTGTACTGGGCCAATGAATTCATTCCAAAGCAGTGTGCACTTGTATGCGGCAGAATAGGTGGATTAGGTCCTCCTTTCCGATCTGATCCGCGCCATCTGATCCGACCCGGAGTCCAATAAATGTCGAAATCCAAACGTTTCCGGTTCTGCGGGCGTTCATTGAAACGAGCGTAACTTTCAAACCGTAAGCCCGTTTTAGCCAAACGAAAGCTCTACATAAAGAAAATTTAGAGCGCTACAAGAGTTACTTAGCAAAGCTTTGTAATTGATGTCTTCAGGTCCAAAAGAGGTCATCTGTTAGGAGTTTTGATCCATCAATTGTTTGTGATGCGACTTCAACCGGATCGCTTCCTGTCCTCTGACGATGTTCAAAATACTTGAGCATATTGTTAATAAGAAATTCCATGTGTGACGGCTTCAACTAAAAAGCATGTCAACGTTTATGGTTTATCATTTATGGCTTAATGTTTATGGTTTATGCTTTATGTTATATAGTTTACTGTTTATGGTTTATTGTTTATGGTTTACGGTTTACGGCTTATTGTTTATGGTTTACGGTTTATGGTTTATGGTTTATTGGTTATGGTTTACGGTTTATGGTTTAATGTTTATGGGTTATGGTTTATGGTTTACTGTCCATGATTTATCATTTATGGCTTAATGTTTATGGTTGATGGTTTATGGCTTCATTTTATATAGTTAATTGTTTATATTTTATGGTTTATCGTTTATTGTTTATACTTTACTGTTTATTGTTTATGATTTATAGTTTATTGTTTATGGTTTACAGTTTATTGTTTACGGTTTTTCGTTTATGGCTTAGTGTTTATGGTTTACACTTTATTTTATATAGTTTATTGTTTATACTTTATTGTTTACGGTTTATTGTTTATTGTTTACGTTTTACGGTTTATGGTTTATTGTTTATGATTTATAATTTATGGTCAAATGTTTATGGTTTATGTTTTATATTATATAGTTTACTATTTATACTTTATTGTTTATGGTTTACGGTTTATGGTTTATTGTCTATGATTTACGGTGTATGGTTTATTGTTTATTGTTAGACTAAAAAAGGGCACTAACACCTAAATTGTAACGACCGGCATTCTACGCATCGAAGCATCGTAGAATATTTATTTCTTTCACATACAAAGTCGTATGGTCATGTAACGTTGGGAGACGACTATTGGGGTCATTTCTCATGTTCATGATTTTTCCCGATTTTTAAATGACCGTTTTACCCCTAGCTGATCTTGTTTTGGCCAGAACTTTTGATAGGAAAGGAGTTTTCTCCAGAAACAACTTCCTTTCGCTCCGGATGATGGTTTACAATTCCTTAGAGTGGTCACATTAGCCAAACGGACTTACCGTTTGGGAGATATGGCTGAAACAAGTTTCAGATAGTGAAAAACAGCTTAATTGGGCTTAACCGGGTGATTAACAGCTAGGCCGAGGATTTCGGGAATTAGATTATTTAAGGGCTGTTATTGTTAGGGATTTCGGTTATTCTCATTTCCCAGCTGCCGCATACATCTTAGGAAACCCTAACAATGGCCTCCAACATCTAAATACACCTTTAATCACCTCTTAATCAAGTTTTGGCTTAAACTACATCAAATGAAGGCGGATAAGCACATGAATCGAGGTAGAGCTGCTGTGTTGCATTGGTATTCACGCCCAAATAGTAGAGTTTCAGTTCTAAATGTTTTATTTGGGGCTAAGGTGAGTGATTTGCATAGGTTTGCACTAATTACTGTTAATTAAAGGTAATTAGTGAATATTAGCGAATTTAAACATGATAAAATTTTGGAAAAATATTCATATATTCGGAAATATTGTTTTAGTCCTCTATTAGAAAATTTGGCTAATTTAGTTAAGTTTTGTTAATCCTATCATTAGTTTTGCTTAAGCACGCTTAAGGGAAAATATGGGGTTTTGGCTACGTTTGATCTATTTTAACCTATCAAGTTATTGTTTATATGTTCTGGTTGATGTTATTTTTTCCTATGACTATTTGGTATGAATTATGATTGTTTAGAATAGTTAGATTGGTCGAAAACGCCATCGAATGGCGTAATCAGTCGTTGGAAAGAAGTGTACGAATTTGGCCGATCCAGATCGGATCGGAGGAAGGAGCCCGAACCGAACCGACCAGGAGACCTCTCCACGAACCGAAACACCCTCCAAGCTGTTGTATCCACGAGACGATCTTGACCAGAACCCACGACCCGATCTGCCTCTCGTGTGCCACTCCGACCCGAACCGATCCGTAGTGCTTGGGAAGAAGGACCGAACCAGAGGAGTTTTCCACGAAGCCAGGAGGTGTGGACCCCGATCCGAACCGCTGGAGGAAGGTCACCCCGATTCGAACCACTGGAGGAAGGTCACTACGATCTGAACTGATCTGGAGAGGGTGCTACGAACCGATATGAACCAGAGCCTAGATGATGATCATGAGCTGAATGAAGATCGATACGGAGATGGTGACCAAAACCCGAGATGCAAAGGTAGTCCAAATAAGTAGTTTTGACTCAGGATCCAGATGGGAACCAATGAGTGAACTTCATGATTGGGCTTTGCTGCGGGAAGTGTGCTAAGTGGTTGTAGATGTCTACAACTTTGGGTCGCTATGTGTAGGGGGTACGTGAACGAATTCAGGGCCACAGTGGCCGAGGTACGACTAAAAGGGCTATAGACCAATGAAGTGGGGTCATTTTTAAAGATTTGGTCATGGCTCCATGGGGTAAGCTTGGTAGTAGCAGTAGTTGTACAAGTCGAACTCCGTCACTACTTCGATGGGTCTAGTGATCAAAGTAGTGGATATCGTATACTGTACGCACTGAGTGAGAGATGTGAGGATGGTTGCTATGTTTGATTTGTTTGCCATCATTATGACATGCACACCCCCACCCCCGTATTCTTTACACCATCTGTTTGGTGGCACCTTAGAGTATTGTACGGTATGTAGTGCTAACTCTTTGGTTGCAGGTCCAGGTTTAGGTATGGCTTAGTATACCTGTTATCGTTCTGTTTAGCTCCTTATCGCTCATAACAGACCTTTTGTCTGACCCATAGTTTTATGTCTCTTTTTATTACTCTGGGTGCTCTCACGAGAAAACTACAGACACGTTAGGTGGTATGCACGAGTAGCTGTACCGGAGACGAGCAGGAGGCTTCCATGTATGATACATATATATAGATATTATCCCTGTGTTGCTGCGGTCATTACTTTGGGCATTAGTGGTGTACCTTTCTTTCTTTTGTTTTGAGATAGTAATTTGGAAAGTTGTAATTAGCTGTATTTGGATTTCCGCTACTCTGATGATGATGTTGATGTTGGTTTTAGTTATCAGCTTATGCACTGTCTCGCCTGTTTTATGTCAAGTATATTATTATTATATTTTGTTCCATGCGCTGTGACACATTCTACAGATCTTCGATTAGTTCATTCTCTTCTTTCCTTTCTTTGGCGACCGTTCCGTGTTAGTCGGACATGTGTACAGCGCACTTTCAGAGGAGATGCCGGCTGATGCGGGGCGGGCTGTCACACTTGGTATCAGAGCTCTAGGTTGCGTAGTTAACCTAGGGAAAGACACCAAGGAGAGATAATATGTATATGAGAGCACATATTTGTGATTATTTTGTTTTTCAAAAGCTATATATATATATATATATATATATATATATATAGTATAGCTAAGGGTGAAGTCGCACTGCACTAACTCCACTATGGAGATGGTTAATCGTTTTCTCTGTGCAGATTGAACGATGAGCCGATACGTAAGGGGTACCGGTAGAGGCGCGAATAATGTGAATGCTGCTGAGATGAGGACGATGTTTACAGACCTCATGAGAGAGATGCTTAGGGACGTGCAGAGGGAAGCTTCCAATGCTGGTAATGGAGGTGGTCTAGTAGTGTAGGCGCCTAGGGTCGATTTCGCCAAGCTGAACAAGGATTATACTAGTCTTGGTGGGAAGTTGTTCCATGAAACGGAGTCGTCTACGGATGTTCAAGATTGGTTGGATAGCTGAGAGCTTATTTTCGAAGACTTGGGTATCGAGGATGCGATGAAGAGAAGGCTAGCATCCCATCAGCTGCAAGGACGGGCTATGAATTGGTGGAATTCTATAAAGGCAGCTACCCCAGAGGATTAGATGACTTGGGATCAGTTTAAGGTTCGCTTTAGCGATAAGTTCATTCCAGCTGCTCAGAAGTGAGTGTTGTTTAAGAGATTCTTGGAAATCAAGCCGAATGGCAGAGCTGTCTCGGAGTATATTGCCAAATTCGACACTTTGTCGAAATATGGGTTAACCCTAATAGATACTGCCGAGAAGAAGAACGAGAAGTTCGTAACTGGCTTGGATGGATACTTGGGGGAAAGGTTTATTAACCACATCGATGAGACGTTTGAGTCGATTGTGGGGAAAGCTTTAAGATCAGAAAGTCTTTACCCCAAGCCGAAGACTGAGGTTGCATCTGCATAGGAGCCAAAGCCGCAAGCAAGCGGTGGAGGCAAGAATGGTTCTCAGAATAAGAGAAAGCAGAATCAAACTAAGGATGGCTAGAAGAAAAGGAATAAGAAGGATGTTGAGTGCTTCAGCTGTGGTAAGAAGGGCCATTATGCTAGTAATTGTCGGGCCAAGCCAGCGAAAAGGAAGTGCTTCAACTGTGGCCAAGTGGGACATCACAAGGACAAGTGTCTGCAACCCCTTAAAGAAAAGTAGATGGTGAAAGCATATGCCCTTAATTCTATTCCTTCTTCATCGAATACCCTTACTGCGGCGGAGAAGGGAAAGAATGTCATTATTCAAGGTATGCTTTCTATTTATGATGTTCTTGTTAGAGTTTTGTTTGATACCGGAGCTTTGAGTTCTTTCATATCTAGTGAGCTGGTAGATAGGTTGGGATTGGAGCCCGAGATTGTCGATAGACCTTTAGTAGTGACAAACCCGATTGGTGGTTCGACCAACCTTAGCATGATTTGTCGTAATGTGGTCTTATCGAGTCATGGATGTATGTTTGTTTGTGATTGCTTTGTTTTGGGCTTTACTGGGTTTGGCGTTATTTTGGGAGTCGATTGACAGCTAGAGCGGATGATGAGCAGAGGGTAGTGTTTGCTGGTCTACCTAGTGATGGGGTATGGCTAGTTTTCGAAATTCCCTCGACATCCCGCATGGTGAGTTGTCAGGTTTACCCATGTTTGGCCAGTATCCGGACGTCTTCAAGGAAGTGACCGGGGTTCCACCACATCGAGAGATTGAGTTCCGTATTTATTTGGTGAAATATGCTAGACCTATAGTGATGCCACTTCATCGTATGGCACCAAGGGAGAAGCGAGAGCTCGCGATGAAAGTCAACGATCTTTTAAAGAAGGGATTTATCAAATGGAGTGTTTCTGAATGGGAGCACCAGTTGTGTTTGCAACCAAGGCGAATGGTTCCCTTCGATTGTGTGTAGACAACGGCGAATTGAATAAAGTGACGAGGAAGAATAAGTATCCTCTACCGCGGATAGATGATTGATCAGTTGAGTGGCGCGAGAGTATTCTCTCAGTTGGATCTCGCGACAGGATTTCATCAGCTTAGAGTGGAAGCCGAGAGTATAGCTAAAACGGCATTTCGGACGCCGTCTAGATTTTATGAGTGGTTGGTCATGCCATTCGGGCTAACCAATGCCCCAGCATACTTTGTGGATCTTATGAATAAGGTATTCAGAGATCAGTTGAATAAGTTTGTTCTTGTGTTCATGGATGATATTTTGGTCTACTCGAGGACAGAGGAAGAACACAAGGAACATTTGAGGATAGTGATGGAGGTGTTGATAAAATACCAATTGAAAGCAAAGTTTTCTAAGTGTCACTTCTGGAGGAGGGAAGTGAGATTCTTGGGACATGTTATTTCAGAGAATGGTATTGCCGTGGATCCTGCGAAGGTGGCTATGGTACAGGATTGGTCTATGCCCAAGATTGCAAAAGACATAAGAAGTTTCTTGGGATTAGCTGGATATTATTGCAAGTTTATCCAAGACTTCTCCAGGATAGCAGCACCGTTGACTTAGTTGACCAAGAAGAATCAAGCTTTCGTCTAGGACGAAAAGTGCGAGGATGCATTCAAGAGTCTAAAGGAAAAGTTGACGCGCGCACCAGTGTTAGTCATTCCTAAGGGGAATGAAGAGATGACGGTATACACGGATGCCTGTAGTACCGGACTAGGTGCTGTATTGATGCAAGGTGGTAGGGTTGTAGCTTATGCAAGTCGGCAATTAAAACCGCACGAGAAAAGATACCCTACCCATGATTTGGAATTAGCAACGATCGTGTTCGCGTTGAAGATGTGGAGACATTATCTCTTGGGGGAAAGGTTTGAGTTGTTTACCGATCATAAATCGCCAAAGTATCTCTTCTCTCAGAAGGATCTAAATCTCCGACAGCAAAGATGGTTGAAATTCTTAGCTTCCTATGATTTCGATATCACATATACACCAGGAAAGGGCAATGCGGTAGCTGATGCATTGAGTAGAAGACATGCCAGTTTAGGGGCTATGTTTCTGGAATGGAAGCAACTGGAATACATCGCTGGGTATGATTTCAGACCAAAGTACGGATTGGATTCAGAAATGTTGGTAAATTTGACGATCAGACCCACTTTGATTGAGCGGATTGGTTCCAGTCAAGGGAACGATCCTAATCAATTGGAAATCGACAGAGAGATATTCTTCCTGTGTTGCTGTTGTCACCGCTTTGGGCATTAGTGGTGTACCTTTCTTTCTTTTGTTTAGAGACAGTAATTTGGAAAGTTGTAATAAGCTGTATTTGGATTTCCGCTACTCTGATGATGTTGATGTTGGTTTTAGTTATCAGCTTATGTACTGTCTCGCCTGTTTTATGTCAAGTATATTATTATTATATTTTGTTCCATGCGCTGTGAGACATTCTACAGGTCTTCGATTAGTTCATTCTCTTCTTTCCTTTCTTTGGCGATCGTTCCGTGTTAGTCGGACATGTGTACAACGCACTTTGAGAGGAGATGACGGTTGATGCGGGGCGGGTCGTCACATAAATTCAGTGTGAAGTCCTCACAATCACAGATCACAGAGAGTAAATGCAGGAAAGCAGTAAGGAACATGGAACACACGAGGTTTTTATAGTGGTTCTGCTCAAACCAAGCCTAAGTCCATTTTATATTTTCTTAAGTCCTTGTATTTTAATGCCTTCCAACAATCAGTGGGAACCATTTACATACAACATCATTGTATTTTAATGAAGAAGTCAGGAAGAGAGAAATGTTTTATACATGAAATCCTCGTGTTAGATTAATATGGAAGAAGCACAATATCCTTGTGTTCTCTTCAAATGGAGGGCGAGAGTTAGAATGGCCAAAGATCCTTTAAAAGTCCCTGAATCCGTGTATTTGTAAATGTAGAAAGTCTACTGGATGAATGAAATTTGTCATGAAACCAGTACGTTGCTAAGACATTTGGAGGATGTCTCGTGTAGTTCGTGTAAAGCCATGTGTGGTCTGATCCGTGAATGTATGTGTAAAACATGCCTAAAGAATAGGTCAAACTCAAGTGTGTGAAATAGAATATTTCTTCCCAGATGGGTCGGATCGGGTCCTCCATCCGATATGAACCGGTGCCTTCAGTCCGAAGGTGACGTGCTCTACTTGGCAGTAAGGAGAAAGCGGATCGGGTCGTGTTCCTGCATCTACATCCGAACTGACCCGGTGACTTCATTCCAAAGCAGCGTGCACTTCTATGCGCAAGAAGGTGGATTGGGTCCTCCTTTCCGATTCGATTCGATCCAGAGTCCAATCAATACTAAAATGCAAACATTTCCGGTTCTGCAGGCATTCACAGAACCGAGAGTAACTTTCAAACCGTAAGTGTGTTATAGCCAAACGAAAGCTCTACCTAAAGCTAATTCAGAGGGCTACAAGATTTACTGAGCAATGCTCTGTAATTGAAGTTTTCGGGTCCAAAAGAGGTCATCCGTTAGGAGTTTCGAACCTTTCTTTGTTGGTGATGCGACTTCAACCAAGTCGCTTCCTGTCTTCTTATGATGTTCCAAATACATGAGTGTATTGTTAACCAGAAATTCCATGTGTGACGGCTTTGACTGAAAATCATGTCAATGTTTATGGTTTATCATTTATGGCTTAATAGTTATGGTTTATGCTTTATTTTATATAGTTTATTATTTATGGTTTATTGTTTATGGTTTACCGTTTATGGTTTATTGTTTATGGTTTGTTGTTTATGGTTTACGGTTTTTGGTTAGTTGTTTATGGTTTACGGTTTATGGTTTGTTGTTTATTGGTCATGGTTTATTGTCTATGATTTATCGTTTATGGCTTAATGTTTATGGTTTATGGCTTTATTTTACATAGTTAATAGTTTATACTTTATTGTTTATGGTTTATGGTTTATTGTTTATGCTTTATTGTTTATGGTTTACGGTATATGGTTTATGGTTTATTGTTTATAGGTTACATTTTATTGTTTACGATTTCTCATTTATGGCTTAGTGTTTATGGTTAATGCTTTATTTTATATATTTTACTTTTTATAATTTATTGTTTATGGTTTACGGTTTACGGTTTATTGTTTATGTTTTACAGTTTATAGTTAATGATTTATCATTTTTGGTTAAATGGTTAAGGTTTATGCTTCATATTGTATAGTTTATTGTTTATTCTTTATTTTTTATGGTTTACAGTTTATGGTTTATTGTCTATGGTTTACGATTATGGTTTAAGGTTTAAGGTTTATTGTTAGACCAAAAAATGGCACCAACACCCAAATGCAGTGTGAAGTCCTCACAATCACAGAGAATAAATGCAGGAAAGTAGTAAATAATAGGGAACGAACGATGTTTCTATAGTGGTTCGACTCTAAATAGGCCTTCGCCCACTTTAAATTATCTTAAGTCTTAAGATTTTACAAATACAATGCCTTCCTACAATCAGTAGGAATCATTCACATACAACTTCCTTGTATTTTAATGAAGAAGTGCGGAAGAGAGAGTGGTTTTATACACGAAGTCCTTGTGTTAGATTAATATGGAAGAAGCACAATGTCCTTGTATTCTCTTTAATGGAGGCTGAGAGCTAGAATGACCAAAGATCCTTTAGAAGTCACTGAATCCGTGTATTCATAGATGTAGAGGGTCTCCTGGATGATTGACATATGTCACGAATCCAATGCATTGCTAAGATATAGTGTGTAAGAGGAGAAAGTATCATGTAGTTCGTGTTAAGCCATGTGTGGTTCGATCCATCAAAGTAGGAGTAAAACAGGCCTTAAGAATAGGTCAAACTCGAGTGTGTGCAGTAGAATATTTCGTTCTAGACGGGTCGGATCGGGTCCTCCATCCAATCCAAACCGGTGCCTTCAATCCGAAAGGGACGTTCTCTTTTTGGCAATAAGGAGAAAGCGGATCGGGCGGGTTCCTACATCTCCATCTGAACAGAGCTAGTGACTTCATTGCAAATCAACATGCACTTCTGTGTGGCAGAAGGTGGATCGTGTCCTCCTTTCTGATCCAATCCGGGCCATCCGATCCAATCCAGTGTCCAATAAATGCCGAAATCCAAACGTTTCCGGGTATGCGGGCGTTTACGGAAACGAGCGGAACTATCAAACCGTATGTCCAATTTAGGCAAACGAAAGATCTACTTGAAGCTAATTCATAGGGCTACAAGAGTTACTATGCTAAGCTAGGTAATTGAAGTTTTCGGGTCCAAAAGATGTCATCTGTTAGGAGTTTCGAGTCGTCCTTTGTTTGTGATGTGACTTCAACCAAATAGTTTCCTGTCTTCTAACGATGTTCCAAATACTTGAGTGTATTGTTAACCAAAATTTCTATGTGTGACTGCTTTGACTAAAAAGCATGTCAATGTTTATGGTTTATCATTAATGGTTTATCATTTATGGTTTAATGTTTATGGTATATGCTTTATTTTATATAGTTTACTATTTATGGTTTATTGTTTATGGTTTACGGTTTATGGCTTATTGTTTATGGTTTACGGTTTATGGTCTAATGTTTATGGGTCATTATTTATGGTTTATTTTCTATGATTTATCATTTATGGCTTAATGTTTATGGTTTATGGATTTATTTTATATAGTTAATTGTTTATGCTTTATTGTTCATGGTTTATGGCTTATTGTTTATAATTTATTATTTATGTTTACGATTTATGGTTTATTGTTTATGGTTTACTGTTTATTGTTTATGTTTTATCTTTTATGGCTTAGTGTTTATGGTTAATGCTTTATTTTATATAGTTTAGTGTTTATGGTTTACGGGTTATGGTTTATTGTTTTTGTTTTATGGTTTATGGTTTATTATTTATGATTTATCATTTATGGTTAAATGTTTATGGTTTATGCTTTATACTATATAGTTGGCGTTTTGTATGACCAATCCTGATGGAGTCCGTTCCGTATCCTCCGCTTAGCGTCTGCAACTAAATGTATGTATGGAGTTTTTGAGGGATTAACATAGAGAATTTGGTGTAGAATTAAAAAGAAGGGTTGTTTCGAAGCATTAAAGTAAGTAGGGGTAGTTTAAGCGTAGTAGGGGTAAATCGACAAATATGAAAGATGATGAATCGTTTGGATTGGGTGCTGCAAAAACCAATACTTCACAACAGTAAAAAGATATGGGTAATTGTTGGAAGTAAGGGCTATTTACAGAATTTGGGGTAGGATTAAAAGAAGGACTATTTTTAAGTATTAAAAGAAGTAGGGGTAGATTAAGCATAATAGGGGTAGATCGACAGATATGAAAGATGATGAATCACTTGGATTGGGTGCTACAAAAATTGAAGCGACCTAAACTTCCCCATGAAGGAAAGCACGGATAGAGTTGAGGACAAGACAAATCAGAACACAAACAGAAGAACATGTCATTGTTAACTACAACAATTCCACCAGATACAAGAATATACAGAGTATAAATGAATATTATACATTCGATAAATATCAGAGATTACAATAAATTACATAGCAGCAGAAAACAATACAAAACACAACTGAAAGTAATACACGAATACAGAGCTTTCCGAGTATCGTTCCAGCTGTAAATCATGATCCTGTGAATATAAATCTGCAAAACAAAAACTACTAACTGCCCATGTCGAAAATAAGGGCACCCAAAGTTTAGGTTAAAACAATAAACTCCAGGTCAGTCATTGTACTGGTGTGAGAACTAAAACAGTTAATTAGAACTTCACTTTGAAAGAGAGTAATTCAAGGGACCACGCCGTATAACACAGAACGGGTTTCCTCCCAAGAATGCCAGTGCATATTAATAAACAACGTAATGCTTTTTCGAAAAATGAATCTATTATAAGACCCAGGTCCCATCACACAATGCAACGCAAGCTGGATGATATGGCCAAACATGCTTGGTACGTTTAAAACAAATCATTTGAAACTATTATAAGTGTATAGAGTCAAAAAAATTTCAATCATAAGTATCAATCATAGACGGCATAAGTGACCCATACCACTATGTCACCATATTAGGCTCTACAAGTAAAACCGAAAGTCACGTATTGGAAATTGGATTTCCGTCATGAGTCGAGGCAAGGGTCAATCTCCTCTCCGATTCGAGACACTCTAGCAAATGTATCAGGACCACACACAGCGATCCTTTGAACCTCCAAGGTCGGTCCTCTCTTACTTTTGAGGATTGGCAATTCCTAAACACACGTTTCCCGGTCCTATAGGACCTATATAATGGTCTTTCCGTCGGCTCACATAGGTCAGATATCGACCATATATTCGAGGTGACTCGCATCCAACTGATTCCTTCCTCTTGGGTCTGAACGAAACCGGAGGAACCTTATTCCTCGCATATCCATCGATCTCCAAGTACGTCTGGACGATCACCAACTAATTCCTTCCTCTTGGGTGTACAGCCCAATCAAGATCATCAGTAATCACCCAAACGATGTGAAGACCTCCGGTCTTCAACCACCATCTTCATCTTCGACTTATCGTTGAATCGGTTATTCAGAATGGGTATAAACCCGGCCTTTCCGAATAACCCACGTATATAATAAACAAATGTTGCACAAACACGACATACACCTCATTCCAATTCAGAATATTCTTTTATTCAATTATTCTCCTCATTAGGGAATAGGTTCCCATTAATTTTATCAAAGATAAGTTCTTCTAAATTTATTCTTTAATCTTCCTTTGGATATCATTTCAAACCATGTTAAGGCTTTCCAAACTAGTCGGGATTAGCGAACCACACCGAAGTAATTATTTATTTTATTTCCCAATCCCAACCTATTTATCCCATGGAGTAAAACTGGTAATACTCCATATCTAAAACAACGGTGTTATCGGTAAAATTAATTACCATTTCACGTTCAAATCTAGTTAAAGATTTAACTAGCGCTTGGAGCAAAACCGGTGATACTCCATTCTCGATGATTTCAAACTAATTAAAGATTCATTAAAGCTCTAATTCAGTTTTAATTTCGAAAATCATTTCTTAATGGTTATTTAAAACTAAGAAATTAATCTTATCTTTAATTGGGTTAAAGAACCAATGTCCATTAAAACGCGGTTCACAATAAACCCAAAATTACATTCCATTGTTAATCGGGTTAAAGAACAAGTGTTATTGAAAACACCGTTCACGATAAACACAAAAACCAATTTAAATTTAATCCCAATTAACTGGACAATTTCAATAAATCTTAATTAAAAGATTTATTCTTTTCTAAACTGGGTTCAAGAACAGTGTTAGTGATGACACCATTCACGACGAACCCAAAATTCCATTTGATATTAAATACAAGGCCCTGAATAGAAAATATATCGGCTTATATTCAATATCAAATTCTGAAACCAACAAATATCGTATTGGAAATAATGATATAAATATATCTTTCAAATTTCCACAACCATATCTGTATAATCACAAAATCAAACATCGAAATATTCCGAAGATAATTTCGATTCAAATCCATTCCAGTATGTATATTGGAAATTCTGATTATTTTCAAAACCACTTCAAATCTACTTTATTTATTCAAAAATATTGGATTATAATTCTAGTTCATGACTAGTACATTTCGATAAAAATATATTTTTATCCTTTAAAATGTGGAATTTTTCATCCTAGTTCTCTCCAATTCATATATTATGATTATACACAATTTATTAATATTTTTAATAATTTTAGCAAGCCCCGTTCAATCAATTTCCAATAACGATCATCGAACGGCACTTACAACGACCTTTTCCATATTTGATTTAGACATAACTCCAAATCCAACCGTTAGATTTCAAATTTCTAATAATTATTGGAAAGCTCTTTTTGATACGAACTCAACGGTTCTGGTTTCAGGAGAATCCGACGGTCGAATCTCCCGTAACGTCAATTCGAAGTTAATGGTCGAACTTCACAAACTACCGCGGCGCGGTGCGTTCTATTCCAGCCATTTAATATATATAATATATATATTATATATATTTCATCGGTTTCAATTCAAAACGTATTTTATAATTCGTTTTATATTCGTTTTCTAAACAAATTCAACTTCATATTCAATTTTAAATCAAAATTGAATATTTTTATCATTAATATATAAATGATAATATTTTCAAAATATTAGATTTTGAAATCACTTCCTTTTTTATATTCATTACAAAAACGAGTATAATCGATATAAATATCGTTTGCATCAAAATGGTGCATATCTAATCAACACGGCTTTATATATTTCAATAACTTTGTTATTCTATTCAACAAATGAATATTTTCTTCAAAACATGAATATATATATATTTTATCCAATACATGAATATTTATTAATTCTTACTTACAATAAAATGTGAATTTTGTTGTATAAATATTTCTTTCAACACATTAATATTCTCAACACATGAGTATTGTCAACACATGACTATTTATTCTATTCAACACATGAATCTTTATTTTATAATATTCTTTATTTCCCAATTGGAATGAGGCCCAACCAATTACCATACAATGTTAATTATATGTATTCCATACAGCACATGTATATAATAGCAATGATAAATAATCAACAATCATCCAAAGTGCACTACACTGCATAAGCATCAAATATAGATATCTAATGCTTATAACAGCCTGTCAATCAATCGATCAACGTACAACTAATTATTGGGATTAGTGTATGTCATATATTATCCCAATACCCGTGTGGAGTTTCAAACAATCAAACTCAGATTTTATTTGTGCAGTTGGGCAATGTGTAAAATTTATTGTCCCCATCAATATCAGTCAAATCCGTGTACCTAAACAAATCGTTCAATTTGTAAACAAAAATTTATTTTATTCACATTCACGTTAAAAATTATATTTTTAACGACCAAAATATTCTATTCAACTTATGAATATTCTATTCAGCTCATTTGTTCCATAAAATGATATTTTTATTTTTCTAACATATTTTAGAAAATTTCGGCGGCATAACGGCACGACACTAGAAACGGGACAAGGCCTAGCCTTATCTCCGGTGTAATAATGGCCTAAGCCACACACATACCGATTTTATTCAATTCCGTTTCACCCAAACAACCAAATTCAGACCAGTAATCCTATCAACTACACAACCAAACAAACAAGTCGCCCATGGTCTGTGGACGACGGGTGTCGGGTGCTACTAAACACCATCTGCATCCTAGTATATATTTTCACTAGAAAAAGAAAATTTAAAGTGAGAAGTTCTCACCAATAGTTAAACCAAACGCCACGACTCTTCATATGTAGGAAATCTTCATCGTGTCTCCAACAAGATCTGTTTCTAGCGGTATATGTTGAAAGTTATATTTTCAACAACGCTACATATATAAAGATCATATTTTTCCATTCTCTAGTATATAAAAATTCTATTTTTAATCCGCTACTCATATAAAAATCGAATTTTTATTTCGCTACAACATATATATAATCTCTACTATATAAAAATTATATTTTTATAATCTCTACTATATAAAAATCATATTTTTATAATCACTACATTATAAGTAGGGGTAGATCGACAAATATGAAAGATGATGAATCATTTGGATAGGGTGCGGCAAAAACCAATTCTTTACAATAGTTAAAAAATTAGGGTAAATGTTGCGAGGATGGTTATTTAGAGAGTTAGGGGAAGGATTAAAAAGAAGGGCTGTTTTGAAGTATTAAGATAAGTAGGGGTAGTTTAAGTATAGTAGGGGTAGATCGACAAATATGAAAGATGATGAATCGTTTGGATTAGGTGCTGCAAAAACCAATCCTTCACAGTAGTAAAAAGATATGGGTAATTGTTGGAAGTATGGGCTATTTACAGAATTAGGGGAAGGATTAAAAGGAGGATTGTTTTTAAGTATTAAGAGAATTAGGGGTATATTATTCATAGTAGCGGTAGATCGACAAATTTGAAAGATGATGAATCATTTGGACTGGGTGCTACAAAAACCAATCCATCATAAAAGGTAAAAAATTGAGGTAATTGTTAGAAGTATGAGCTATTTAGAGAACTAGGGGTAGGATTAAAAAGAAGTGTTGTTTTGAAGTATTAAGAGAAGTAGAGGTAGATTAAGCAAAGTATGGGTTGATCGACAAATATAAAAGATGATGAATCGTTTGGATTGGGTACTGCAAAAACCAACACTTCACTGTAGTAAAAAGATAGGAGTAATTGTTGGAAGTAAGGACTGTTTATATAATTAGGGATAGGATTAAAAAAAGGGTTGTTTTGAAGTATTAAGAGAAGAAGAGGTAGTTTAAGCATAGTAGGGATAGATCGACAAATATGAAAGTTGACGAATCGTTTTTATTAGGTGCTGCAAAAACCAACCCTTCACAGTAGTAAAAAGAAAAGGGTAATTGTTGGAAGTAAGGACTATTTAGAGAATTAGGGGTACGATTAAAGGGATTTTTTGAAGTATTAAGAGAAGTAGGGGTAGTTTAAAAATAGTATGGGTAGATCGACAAATATGAAACACGATGAAACGTTTAGATTGGGTGATGCAAAGACCATCCCGTCGCAGTAGTTAAAAGATAGGGGTAATTGTTGGAAGTAAGGGCTATTTAGGGAATTAGGGGTAGGATTAAAAAGAAGGGTTGTTTTGAAGTTTTAAGATAAGTAGGGGTAGTTTAAAAATAATAGAGGTAAATCGACAAATATGAAAGACGATGAATCGTTTGGATTGGGTGCGGCAAAAACCAACCCTTAACAGTAATTAAAAAATAGCGGTAATTTTAGGAAGTAAGGGATATTTGGAGAATTAGGGGTTGGATTAAAAATTATGTTTTTTTGAAGTATTAGGAGAAGTAGGGTTAGTTTAAGCATAGTAGGGGTAGATCGACAAATATGAAGATGACGAATCATTTTGATTGGGTGCAGCAAAAACCAACCCTTCACAGTAGTAAAAAGATAGGCGTAATTTTTGGAAGTTAGGGCTATTTAGATAATTAGGGGTAGGATTAAAAAGACGGGTTGTTTTTAAATATTAAGAGAAGTAGGGGTACTTTAAGAACAGTAGGGGTTGATCGACAAATATTAAAGATGATGAATCGTTTGGATTGAGTGCTGCAAAAACCAATCCTTCACAATAGTAAAAAAATTGGGATAATTGTCAGAAGGAAGGGCTATTTAGAGATTAAAGTGTAGGATTAAAAAGAAGGGCTGTTTTGAAGTATTGAGAGAAGTAGGGGTAGATTAAGCATAGTAGTGGTCGATCGACAAATATGAAAGATGATGAATCATATGGATTGGATGCTACAAAAATCAACCCTTCAAAAATGGTAAAAAGTAGGGGTAATTGTTGGAAGTAATGGCTATTTATAGAATGATTGGTAAGATAAAAAAGATGGGTTGTTTTGAAGTATTAAGAGAAGTAGGGGAGGATAGACAAATATGAAATATGATGAATCATTTGGATTGGGTGCTGCAAAAAGCTATCCTTCACAATTAAAAAAATAGGGGTAGTTGTTGAAAAGAAGGGTTATTTAGAGAATTAGGGGTAACTGTTGGAAGTATGGTCTACTTGGAGAATTAGGGAGATGATTATAACTAACGGTTGTTTTGAAGTATTAAGAGAAGTAGGGGTAGTTTAAGCATAGAAGAGGTAGATCAAAAAAAATGAGGGCTGACAAATCGTTTTGATTGGGTGCTGCAAAAACAAACCCTTCACATTAGTAAGAAGATAAGCGTAATTGTTGGAAGTAAGGGCTATTTATAGAATTATCGGTAGGATTAAAAAGAAGGGTTGTTTTTAAATATTAAGAGAAGTAAGCGTATTTTAAGCGTAGTAATGGTAGATCGACAAATATTAAAGATGATGTATAGTATGGATTGGGTGCTGCAAAAACCAATCCTTCACAATAGTTGAAAAATAGGGGTAATTGTCGGAAAGAAGGGCTATTTAGAGAATTAAGTGTAGGGTTAAAAAGAAGGGTTGTTTTGAAGTATTAAAATAAGTAGGGGTAGTTTAAGCATAGTAGGGTTAGATCGATAAATATGAAATATGATGAATCGTTTGGATTAGGCACTGGAAAAACCAATCCTTCATGGTAGTAAAAAGATAAGGGTAATTGTTGGAGGTAAGGTCTATTTACTAAATTAGGGGTAGGATTAAAAGAAGGACTGTTTTTTAAATATTAAAAGAAGTAGGGATATATTAAGCATAATAGGGTTTGATCGACAAATATGAAAGACGATGAATCACTTGGATTGGGTGCTACAAAAATCAAACCTTCACAAACTGTAAAAAATAGGGGTAATTGTTGGAAGTAATGGCTATATAGAGAATTAGGGGTAGGATTAAAAAGAAGGGTTGTTTTGAACTATTAAGAGAGGTAAGGGTAGTTTAAGCATAGTAGGGGTAGATCGACAAATATGAAAGATGATGAATCATTTGGAATGGGTGCTGCAAAAACCAATCCTTCACAATAGAAAAAAATTTAGGGGTAATTGTTGAAAGGAAGGGATATTTAGAGAATTAGGGGTAGGGTTAAAAAGAAGGGTTGTTTTGAAGTATTAAGGGAAGTATGGGTAGATTAAGCAAAGTAGAGGTAGATCGACAAATATAAAAAACGTTGAATCATTAGGATTAGGTGCTGCAAAAACCAACCCTGCACAGTAGCAAAAAGATAGGTGTAATTGTTGGAAGTAAGGTCTATTTAGATAATTTGGGAGATGATTAAAAAGTAGGGTTGTTTTGAAGTATTAAGAGAAGTCGGGGTAGTTTAAGCATAGTAGGGGTAGATCAAAAAATATGAAAGCTGACGAATCATTTTAACTAGGTGCTGCAAAAACCAACCCTTCACAGTAGTAAAAAGATAGGCGTAATTGTTGGAAGTAAGGGTTATTTAGACAATTAGGGGTAGGGTTAAAACAAAGGGTTGTTTTTAAAAATTAAGAGAATTAGGGCTATTTTAAGCATAGTAAGGGTAGATCGACAAATATTAAAGATGATGTATCATTTGGATTGGGTGATGCAAAGACCAATCCTTCACAATAGTTAAAAATTAGGGGTAATTGTCGGAAGGAAGGGCAATTCAAAGAATTAGGTGTAGCATTGAAAAGAAGGGCTTTTTTGAAGTATTAAGATAAGTAGGCACCGTTTAAGCATAGTAGGGTTAGGTCGACAAATATGAAAGATGATGAATCCAATGGATTAGGTGCTACAAGAACAAATCCTTTACAGTAGTAAAAAGATAAGGGTAATTGTTGGAGGTAATGGCTATTTATAGAATTAGGGGTAGGATTAAAAGAAGGACTGTTTTTATGTATTAAGAGAAGTAGGTGTGGATTAAGCATAGTAGTGGTAGATTGACAAATATGAAGGATGATGAATCATTTGGATTGGGTGCTACAAAAACCAACCTTCACAAAAGGTAAAAAATAGGGGTAATTGTCGGATGTAATTGCTATTTGGATAATTAGGGTTAGGATTAAAAAGAAGGGTTGTTTTGAAGTATTAAGAGAAGTAGGGGTATTTTAAGCATAGCAGGGGTAAATCGACAAATATGGAAGATGATGAATCGTTTGGATTGGGTGCTGCAAAAACCAATCCTTCACAATAGTTAAAAAATAGGGGTAATTGTTGAAAGGAAGGGCTATTTAGAGAATTAAGGGTAGGGTTAAAAAGAAGGGCTGTTTTGAAGTATTAAGAGAAGTAGGGGTAGTTTAAACATAGTAGGGGTAAATCGACAAATATGAAAGATGATGAATCGTTCGGATTGTGTGCTGCAAAATCCAACCCTTTACAGTAGTAAAAAGATAGGGGTAATTGTTGGAAGTAAGGGCTACTAAGAGAATTAGCGATAGGATTAAAAAAAATGGATGTTTTGAAGTATTAAGAGAAGTAGGGGTAGTTTAAGCATAGGAGGGGTAGATCGACAAATATGAAAGATGATGAATCGTTTGAATAGGGTGCTGCAAAAACCAACCCTTTAAAGTAGTTAAAAAATAGGAGTAACTATTGGAAGTAAGGGCTATTTAGAGAATTAGGGGTACGATTAAAAAAAATGGTTGTTTTGAAGTATTAAGAGAAGTAAGGGTAGTTTAAGCATAGTAGCGGTAAATTGACAAATATAAAAGATGATGAACCATTTAGATTTGGTGCTGCACAAACTATCCCTTCACAGTGGTAAAATGATAGGAGTAATTGTTGGAAGTAAGGGCTATTTTGAGAATTAGGGGTAGGATTTAAAAGAAGGACTATGTTGAAGTATTAAGGGAAGTAGGGGTAGATCGACAAATATGAAAGATGATTAATCATTATGATTTGGTGCTGCAAAAACCAACCCTTTACAGCAGTTTAAAAATATGGGTAATTGTTGTAAGTAAGGTTATTTAGAGAATTAGGGGTATGATTAAAATGAAGGGCTTCTTTGAATAATTAAGAGAAGTTGGGGTATTTTGAGCATACGAGGGGTAGATCGACCAATATGAAAGACGATGAATCATTTAGATTGGATGCTGCAAAAACCAACCCTTCATAGTAGTTAAAAATTAGGGGTAATTGTTGGAAGTAAGGTTTGTTTAGAGGATTAGGGGTACGATTAAAAAGAAGGGTTGTTTTGAAGTATTAAGAGAAGTAGGGGTAGTTTAAGCATAAGAGGAGTTGATCGACAAATTTGGAAGATGATGAATCGTTTAGATTGGGTGATGCAAAAACCAACCCTTTGCAGCAGTAAAAAGATAGGGGTAATTGTTGGAAGTAAGGGCTATTTAGGGAATTAGGGGTAGGATTAAAAAGAAGGGTTGTTTTGAAGTGTTTAGAGAAGTAGGGGTAGTTTAAACATAGTAGGGGTAAATCGACAAATATGAAAGATGATGAATCGTTTGGATTAGGTGCTGCAAAAACCAACCCTTCATAGTAATTCAAAAATAGGGGTAACTGTTGAAAGTAAAGGCTATTTGGAGAATTAGGGGTCGGATTAAAAATAAGGGATGTTTTGAAGTATTAAGAGAAGTAGGTTTAGTTTATGCATAGTAGGGGTAGATCGGCAAATATGAAAGCTGACGAATCGTTTTGAATGGGTGCAGCAAAAACCAACCATTCACAGTAGTAAAAAGATAGGCGTAATTTTTGGAAGTTAGGGCTATTTAGAGAATTAGGGGTAGGATTAAAAAGAAAGGTTGTTTTTAAATATTAAGAGAAGTAGGGGTACTTTAAGCATAGTAGGGGTAGATCGACAAATATTAAAGATGATGAATCGTGTGGATTGAGTGCTACAAAAACCAATCCTTCATAATAGTTAAAAAATAGGGGTAATTGTCGGAAGGAAGGGCTATTAGAGGAATTTGGTGTAGGACTAAACAGAAGGGTTGTTTTGAAGTATTAAGATAAGTAGGGGTTGTTTAAGCGTAGTATGGTAGATCGACAAATATAAAAGATGATTAATCACTTGAATTAGGTGCTGCAAAAACCCATCCTTCACTGTAGTAAAAAGATAAGGGTAATTGTTGGAAGTAAGGTCCGTTTACATAATTAGTGGTAGGATTAAAAGAAGGACCATTTTTAAGTATTAAGAGAAGTAGGGGTAGATTAAGCATAGCAGGGGTAGATCGACTAATATGAAAGATGATGAATCATTTGGATTGGATGCTATAAAAATCAACCCTTCAAAAAGGGAAAAATATAGGGGTAATTGTTGGAAGTAATGGCTATTTAGAGAATTAGAGATAGGATTAAAAAGAAGGGTTGTTTTGAAGTGGTAAGAGAAGTAGGGGTAGTTTAAGCATAGTAGGGGTTGATTGACAATTATGAAAGACGATGAAGCATTTGGATTGGGTGCTACAAAAACCAATCCTTCACAATAGGTAAAAAATAGGGGTAATTGTTGAAAGGAAGGGTTATTTAGAGAATTTAGGGTAGGGTTAAAAAGAAGGGCAGTTTTGAAGTTTTAAGAGAAGTAGGAGTAGATTAAGCATAGTATGGGTAGATCGACAAATATAAAAAATCGATGAGTCATTTAGATAAGGTGCTGCAAAAACCAATCCTTCACAGTAGTAAAAATATAGGGGTAACTGTTGGAAGTAAGGTCTATTTAGAGAATTAAGGAGATGATTATAAAGAAGGGCAGTTTTGAAGTATTACGAGAAGTAGGGGTAGTTTAAGCATAGTAGAGGCAGATCAAAAAATATGAAAGCTGACGAATCGTTTTAATTGGGTGCTGTAAAAACCAACTCTTCACAGTAATAAAAAGATAGGTGCAATTGTTGGAAGTAAGGGCTATTTATAGAATTAGGGGTAGGATTAAAAAGAAGGGTTGTTTTTAAATATTAAGAGAAGTAGGGGTATTTAAGCATAGTAAGGGTAGATCGACAAATATTAAAGATAATGTGTCGTTTTGATTGGGTGCTGCAAAAACCAATCTTTCACAATAGTTAAAAATAGTGGTAATTGCCGGAAGGAAGGGCTATTTAGAGAATTAGGTGTAGGATTAAAACGAAGGGTTGTTTTGAAGTATTAAAATAAGTAGGGATAGATTAAGCATAGTATGGGTAGATCGACAAATATAAAAACGATGAATCATTTGGATTAGGTGCTGCAAAAACCAACCCCTCACAGTAGTAAAAATATAGGGGTAACTATTGGAAGTATGGTCTATTTAGAGAATTAGGGAGATGATTATAAAGAAGGGCTGTTTTGAAGTATTAAGAGAGGTGGTGATAGTTTAAGCATAGTAGAGGTAGATAAAAAAATTGAAAGCTGACGAATCGTTTTAATTGGGTGCTGCAAAAACCAACCCTTCACAGTAGTAAAAAGATTGGCGTAATTGTTGGAAGTAAGGGCTATTTATAGAATTACGAGTAGAATTAATAAGAAGGGTTGTTTTTAAATATTAAGAGAGGTAGGGGTATTTTAAGCATAATAATGGTAGATCGACAAATATTAAAGATTATGTATCATTTGGATTGGGTGCTGCAAAAACCAATCCTTCACAATAGTTAAAAAATAGGGGTAATTGTCGGAAGGAAGGGCTATTTAGAGAATTAGGTGTAGGGTTAAAAATAAGGGCTGTTTTGAAGTATTAGGATAAGTAAGGGTAGTTTAGGCATAGTAGGATTTGATCGACAAATGTGAATGATGATGAATCGTTTGGATTAGGTGCTACAAAAACCAATCCTTCACAGTTGTAAAAAGATAAGGGTATTGTTGGAGGTTAGGGCTATTTACAGAATTAGGGGTAGGATTAAAAGAAGGACCGTTTTTAAGCATTATGAGAAGTAGGGGTAGATTAAGCATAGTAGGGTTCGATCGACAAATATGAAAGATGATGAATCGTTTGGATTAGGTGCTACAAAAATCAACCCTTCACAAACTGTAAAAAAATAGGGGTAATTGTTGGAAGTAATGACTATTTAGAGAATTAGGGGTAGGATTAAAAAGAAGGGTTGTTTTGAACCATTAAGAGAAGTCGGGCTAGTTTAAGCATAGTAGGGTTAGATCGACAAATATGAAAGATGAAGAATCGTTTGGATTTGGTGCTGCAAAAACCAATCCTTCACAATAGATAAAAATAGGGGTAATTGTTGAAAAGAAGGGATATTTAGAGAATTAGGGGTAGGGTTAAAAAGAAGGGCTGTTTTGAAGTATTAAGAGTAGTATGGGTAGATTAAGCACAGTAGAGGTAGATCGTCAAATATAGAAAACGATGAATCGTTTGGATTAGGTGCTGCAAAAACAAACCCTTCACAGTATTAAAAAGATAGGGGTAATTGTTGGAAGTAAGGTCTATTTTGAGAAATATGGAGATGATTAAAAAGAAGGGTTGTATTGAAATGTTAAGAGAGGTAGGTGTAGTTTAAGCATAGTAGGGGTAGATCAAAAAATATGAAAGCTGACGAATCATTTTAATCGGGTGCTGCAAAAACCAACCCTTCACAGTAGTAAAAATATAGGCATAATTTTTGGAAGTAAGGTATATATAGACAATTAGGGTTAGGGTTAAAAAGAAAGGCTGTTTTTAAAAATTAAGAGAAGTAGGGGTATTTTAAGCATAGTAAGGGTAGATCGACAAATATTAAAGATGATGTATCGTTTGGATTGGATGCTGCCAAAACCAATTCCTCACAATAGTTAAAAAATAGGGGTAATTGTCGGAAGGAAGGGAAATTTAGAGAATTAGGTGTAGGATTAAAAAGAAGGGTTGTTTTGAAGTATTAAGATAAGTAGGGGTAGTTTAAACATAGTTGGTTTAGATCGACAAATATGAAAGATGATGAATCGTTTGGATTAGGTGCTACAAGAATCAATCCTTCACAGTAGTAAAAAGATAAGGATAATTGTTGGAGGTAAGTGCTATTTACAGAATTAGGGGTAGGATTAAAAGAAGGATTGTTTTTAAGTATTGAGAGAAGTAGGTGTAGATTAAGCATAGTAGGGGTAGATTGACAAGTATGAAAGATGATGAATCATTTGGATTGGGTGCTATAAAAACCAACCTTCACAAAAGGTGAAAAATAGGGGTAATTGTTGGAAGTAAATGATATTTGGAGAATTAGGGGTAGGATTAAAAAGAATGGTTGATTTGAAGTATTAAGAGAAGTAGGGGTAGTTTAAGCATAGTAGGGGTAGATCGACAAATATGAAAGATGATGAATCGTTTGGATTGGCTGCTGCAAAAACTAATCCTTCACAATAGTTTAAAAATAGGGGTAATTGTTGAAAGAAAGGGCTATTTAGAGAATTTGGGGTAGGGCTAAAAAGAAGGGTTGTTTTGAAGTATTAAGAGAAGTAGGGGTAGTTTAAAAATAGTAGTGGTAAATCTTCAAATATGAAAGATGATGAATCGTTTGGATTGGGTGCTGCAAAAACCAACCCTTCATTGTAGTAAAAAGACAGGGGTAATTGTTGGAGGTAAGGGTTATTAAGAGAATTATGGATAGGATTAGAAAGAAGGGATGTTTTGAAGTATTAAGTAAAGCAAGGGTAGTAAGGGCTATTTTGAGAATTAGGGGTAGGATTTAAAAGAAGGACTGTGTTGAAGTATTAAGAGAAGTAGGGGTAGATCGACAAATATGAAAGATGATGAATCGTTTGAACTGGGTGCTGCAAAAACCAACCCTTTGAAGTAGTTAAAAAATAGGAGTAACTATTGGAAGTAAGGGCTATTTTGAGAATTAGGGGTACGATTAAAAAAGGGCTGTTTTGAAGTATTAAGAGAAGTAAGGGTAATTTAAGCATAGTAGCGGTAGATCAACAAATATAAAAGAGGTTGAACCATTTGGATTGTGTGATGCATAAACTAGCCCTTCACAGTAGTAAAAAGATAGGAGTAATTGTTGGAACTAAAGGCTATTTTGAGAATAAGGGGTAGGATTTAAAAGAAGGACTGTGTTGAAGTATTAAGGTAAGTAGGGGTAGATTGACAAATACGAAAGATGATAAATCGTTTGGATTGAGTTCTGCAAAAACCAACCCTTTACAGTAGTTAAAAAACAGGGGTAATTGTTGTAAGTAAGGCTTTTACAGAATAACAGGTATGATTAAAAAGAAAGGCTGCTTTGAATAATTAAGAGAACCTGGGGTATTTTAAGCATACGAGGGGTAAATCGACCAATATGAAAGACGATAAATCATTTGGATTGGATGCTGCAAAAACCAACCCTTCATAGTAGTTAAAAATTTGGGGTAATTGTTGGAAGTAAGTTCTGTTTAGAGGATTAGGGGTACGATTAAAAACAAGAGTTGTTTTGAAGTATTAAGAGAAGTAGGGGTAGTTTAAGCATAGGAGGGGTTGATCGACAAATATGGAGGATGATGAATCGTTTAGATTGGGTGATGCAAAAACCAACCCTTCACAGTAGTAAAAAGATAGGGGTAATTGTTGGAAGTAAGGGTTATTTAGAGAATTAGGGGTAGGATTAAAAAGAAGGGTTGTTTTGAAGTGTTAAGAGAAGTAGGGGTAGTTTAAACATAGTAGGGGTAAATCGACAAATATGAAAGATGATGAATCGTTTGGATTAGGTGCTGCAAAAATCAACCCTTCACAGTAATTAAAAAATAGGGGTAACTGTTGAAAGTAAGGGCTATTTGGATAATTATGGGTCAGATTAAAAATAAGGGTTGTTTTGAAGTATTAAGGGAAGTAGGGTTAGTTTAAGCACTGTAGGTGTAGATCAACAAATATGAAAGCTGACGAATCATTTGGATTGGGTGCAGCAAAAACCAACCCTTCATAGTAGTAAAAAGATAGGCGTAATTTTTGGAAGTTAGGGCTATTTAGAGAATTAGGGGTAGGATTAAAAAGAAGGGTTGTTTTTAAAAATTAAGAGAAGTAGGGGTACTTTAAGCATAGTAGGGGTAGATCGACAAATATTAAAGATGATGAATCGTTTGGATGGAGTGCTGCAAAAACCAATCCTTCACAATAGTTAAAAAGTAGGGGTAATTGTCGGAAAGAGGGGCTATACAGAGAATCAGGTGTAGGATTAAAAAGAAGGGTTGTTTTGAGGTATTAAGATAAGTAGGGGTAGTTTAAGCGTAGTATGGGTAGATCGACAAATATAAAAGAAGATTAATCATTTGGATTAGGTGCTACAAAAACCAATCCTTCACTGTAGTAAAAAGATAAGGGTAATTGTTGGAAGTAAGGTCTATTTACAAAATTAGGGCTAGGATTAAAAGAAGGACCATTTTTAAGTATTAAGAGAAATAGGGGTAGATTAAGTGTAACACCCCGTATGTTGAATAACTTGCTATAATATAAAACAGGGCAGAACTAAATTTTAAAATCTGAATCAGGGGGAACGGGCTTTGCCATTGCGTTCGTCTCTGAAAAATACGCGAAATAGAGTCCGAGTTTTCGAAAATCGGAGTCCGTATGACCCAGTTAAGGCCCGAAGAAGTTTTCAGAAATTCAAAACAGATTTAAAATACGAAAATTTCACATTTCAGAAGTGGCGGGAAAATTCCCGCCAGACCCAGGGAGTCGACCTGGGGGTCGACTGGGGAGTCGACCTGCCCACCTGGTCGACTAGGGTGTCGACCCTAGTGTCGACCTGGGGGTCGACCTCCCTGGTCGAGCCCAGGTGACCTGGGTGCACCAGTTTGGCTTTTGGGCTGTGTTTTGGTGGCTAGGATGTGATCTGACGGCTCTAATCTGATTTAGGGTTAATCTAATGGCCTAAAACACCTAACTAATCTATAAATACACCCTAAGACTACCCTAATTCATACTAAAAATAGCTACAACACCGTTATGCCGTCAAAATGCAACTTGAAGGAGCCTCCATCAAATTAAAGAGGAAGATAGCTTCTCAAATCAACATCTAATCAACTCTAGCAACTTAATCTTCTTCTTAGGAGTGCTAATCAACAAGTTGTTAGTTTTCTATAGCCTTAATGACCAATTGTTGAAATGATAGGATATAATGAGGTTATGGCTATGAATGTGGATCAATGCAAGATTATGTTATCATATGCTATGTGTTTGTGATGTTATGCAAGTTATGCAAGTTATGTGTTGTCTGTTCATGATGTTATGCAAGTTATGCAAGTCATATGCTATGTGATCATGATGTTATGCAAGTTATGCAAGTTATATGCTATATGTTTATGATGTTATGCAAGTTATGCAAGTCATATGCTTCATGTTCATGATGTTATGCAAGTTATGCAATTTATATGCCACATGATCATGATGTTATGCAAGTTATGCAAGTGTTAGGCTATGTGTTCATGATGCTAGTTATGCAAATTGCTATGATAAACATTGATCCATTATGACCCCATGATTATGCAAGTTTGGTGTTTGATTATATGCAAGTTCATAAATGATATGTTATGCAAGTTGGGTGTTTGATTATATGCATGTTCATATATGACATGTTATGCAAGTTTGGTGTTTGATTGTTTGCAAGTAACATGTGCAAGTTTACACCTTTGTATGATATGCATACATATGCAAGTTAACCCCTTTGTATGTCATACATACATATGCAAGTTTACCCCTTTGTATGACATAAATAACTTATGCAAGTTAACCTCCTTATGACATATGTGATTCATGCAAGTTTGGGTTGATTATTTATGCTAGTTGGGTTGATGCTATATGCATGTTGACACCTTTAAAACCCACGTTGATGCTAATGTTATGCAAGTTGAACCCATTGTATTTGTGATGAATCTTCCCTTTTATGTCATGTTAGCGAATTACGTGGGGAACGATGGGGTTAATATACATGTTAATGAAATGGTGTGAAGTTGGTATGATGATGCATACCATAAAGTGGATGGACATAATTGAGTCAGTTATGTACATCGTTAAAATTGGAATTAGGGAAAATTAATTCGAAATATGGGGGTGATTAATTAGGTGTAATTAATCGACTAAGACACGAGGTTGGACCCTTTTGTAGCATAAGACTGCCCGGAACCGACCGACAAATCCAGCGGCTACAAATGATTGGCCCAATGTGTGAGGTCTTAGGAACAAACTAAATACGTGACAAGTGTATAGACACGAGGTTAGACTCGGTTATGGCATAAGGCTGCCCGGACCCAACCGGCAAATCCAGCTGCCATAAAAGATAGTCTAATGTGAGAGGTCTTTACAATGGTTACATTCTTAATCAATTAACAAACACTTAACCAGATAAGCATGTAGTGGGCATGAGGGGTTAAGTGGGTGCCTTGGGTAGCATGTGGAAATCAAATAAGTGCCTTGGGTGGCATGTGGAAATCTAGTGTGTTGCCTTGGGTGGCAATAAAAAATACGATTAGAATACTTAACCAAGTGGAAACATGTAATTAAACATGATTAAAGGGTTAAGTGGGATGCACTAGATAAAGTGACAAGCTTAGGTGGGTAGCTTGTGGGGGCCCATTTCAACCAGTAACCCATATGTATCTTGTTCGGCTCGACCCATGTCGAGGACGGGACACGCGTACTGGGCTTGATTATAAGAGGCCAAAACGGGTTAGCGGTGGCAACGCAAGTCCAATGGGTTTCATATGCGTGTGTGGACCCGGGCTGGTATGTAAGACGTTGTTGCATCGTGTAGGTATAAGCCGTGCACCATTGGTTGTATCGGGTTGCCACTTTGGGGAGTGATACACCCCACTGTGGGGCCAGCACGGGTATCTACGATAGGGAGCCGATCGCTTGGGGAGTAGTGGGTACACCTAGTGGAGTTAGGGGCAGACGACACCTATGTAGTCAGCTAGGGGTACACGAAACAACTGGGTAAATTTTCAAAGTCCTTGGGTAGGATCAACCTTTAAGTAGGAATGACTGGTGTTGTGCAGTTAGTAATTACCCTTGGGTGGGTAGATGCGTCTTTACCGTTATCTTAGTTCATCCTATGTCTATTTGGCTACTTAGTGTAGTCATTTATCCCCAGTCATCCCGTACCAAGTTTATATCACACCCTAATTACTTTAATGATTGTGTTGTTAAAGTTATAGGGCTCACTCAGACTTATGTATGACCCCGTTGTTTTTATCTTTTTCCCCCTCAGGTCCTCAGGTTGGGCCTAGCACTAGTGGGCTTTGATCAGATTTCTTTATCTATCTTCTGGAGCTTGGACCATGATGTAAAGCCCAGCTTATCTTTTCTTTTATGGCTATTGTTTACGTAGTGGGATTATGTACTTATGTTTTTATCAGGATGGATATTTAGTACTTGACTCTTTATGGTGTTGTAACTAAACATGTTTACCTTCTGCTGCTATGAAATGATGTTTTAGATTTTCAAGTATTTGTATCTGTCTTGTTATAATTTTTCTGTTCTATACTCACTTAAAATGCTCCACCGAAGTTAAGGCATTCCCTTTGTGAGTGACCTTAGCGGGTGTGGGGTGTTACACTTGGTATCAGAGCGAAGGTTACCAGAACAGATAAAATTTTTAGAAAATTATTTTTCTAAAAACATTTTTGGAAGAAGTATTTTCAAAACCATGTCTTTAAAGAGAAAAGTTTTTGAAAGAAAAGCATAATCCCCAATAGCCATATCTTTATCTTTCGAATTCTCCATTTTGAATCTTTCCTTTTTCGTTTCAGCATGGCTGAAGATATTAACTTTCCGGAGGGTTTAGCGATACCAGTATGGTATAGGAGATTGATGGAGGCTAGGGCCGCCACTGCGGGTCCAGCAAATGTTCCTCCACCAACAGTAGCACCCGATCTTCCTCCTCCCCCTCCTCCTCGCACGGATACTTTTGCTAAGACTTGCAAGGAATTTAAAGCTATGGGTGTGAAACCTTTTCAAGGATCAGAAACTTTTGTGGAGGCTAGAGATTGGCTTAAGGAGGTGGAAGAGTTGATAGATATCTTTGAGATGGAAGAAGGAAAGAAAGTCAAGTTAGCTGCTTGGTTAATGAAGGGAGAGGCCTCATTCTGGTGGGAGGTCACTAATGGAGAACGCCCTGTTGACTGTTTGGCGGATTTCAGGCAAAGATTTGTGGCAAAGTTTCTCTCAAGGGCGGAGGAAAACTTGTATATGGAAAGGTTCCTGACTCTAAAGCAAGGAAACCTCTCGGTGAAGGAATATGTCAACAAGTTTAATCAATTGGCAGGATTTGGCATAGACATGGTGAATACACCGGAGAAGAAGGCTTTGAGGTTCGTTAAGGGCTTGAATGAACCAATGCATGGATTCGCTATGGCTCACATCCCTATGGGGGCCACCTTTGAGAAGCTAGTTGACATGGCACTCATGCATGAGGAAGAGAAGGGTCCCAATGCTAATAAGGCACCCGAGAAGAAAGGAGATCAAAAGAGACCTCAACAGCAACAAAACAAAGGTGGGAAAGGCAACGGTGGCAAGGGGAAGAAGAAGTGCTTCAATTGCGGGATACCAGGCCACCTATGCAAAGACTGTCGGAAGAAGAAGAAGACTGGCTGCTTCCACTGTGGCGAAGCAGGGAATTTAGTGAAGGACTGCCCTAAGAAGGGGAAAAGGACGGGATCTACCTCAGGGGGACAGGTGCAAGCTCTTATGGCACCGGGTCAGGCAAGGGGGCAAGTTCAGGCTCTCGCGGTTCCACCGATTCAGGAAAGAGGTAGAACTAGTTCCGTTGAAAGTCTGGTTTTTCTGTTTGATCATCCTGTCCGTACATTATTTGATTCTGGCGCATCGCATTCGTTTATCTCATCATCATTAGTTGAGTCACTGCACTTAGACACCAGTCTAGTAGATGATCCCTTGGTTGTTTCAAACCCAATTGGGGGCTCCACTTATTTCTCCATGATATGTTTGGGTTTGTAGATTTCTATACTTAGCATTGAGTTTAGATGTGATGCTTTTGTTTTGGGCTTCACGGGCTATGGGTTGATTTTGGGCATGGACTGGTTATCCAGTAATGGTGCCGTTCTTGATTGCGAAAGGAGAGTTGTTAGGCTCATGACCCGCTTGGGGAACACTCTCGAGATCTCTTATAATCCCATGGAATCTGTTATGCTAAGTTATCTAGAATCGCTTGACGCTTCAGTCGAGAGTTTGTGATCTCTTAGAGTGGTCCGGGAATACTCGGATGTGTTTGAGGAGGTGAAGGGCTTACCTCCGAAGCGGGAGATAGACATCCGAATATATCTGGTGGATAATGCTAAACCAGTATCTTTACAAGTGCGCCACATGGCTCCTCGTGAGTGGAGGGAACTCCATAAGCAAGTAGGGGAGTTGCTTGGGAAGGGGTTCATAAGACGAAGTATATCGGAGTGGGGTGCTCCAGTAGTTTCTGCCACGAAGGCGGATGGGTCCCTCAGACTTTGTGTAGACTATAGAGAACTCAACAACCTCACAACGAAGAATAGATACCCATTGTCGAGAATTGATGATCTTTTTGATCAGTTGTTTGGCGCTTCAGTATTTTCTCAGTTGGACTTAGCCATGGGGTTTCATCTGTTGAGGGTGGCTGAGGATAGCATAGACAAGACTACCTTTAGGACTCCGGATGGTTTCTATGAGTGGCTGGTTATTCCATTTGGTTTGACGAACGCCCCTGCATACTTTGTTGATTTGATTAGTAGGGTGTTCGGGGAGTTCCTTAATAAGTTCGTGGTGGTCTTTGTGGATGACATCTTAGTATTTTCTAAGAGTGAAGAAGAGCATGCCCTACATCTTAGGGAAGTGTTGGAGACTCTTCTAGCGCATAGCCTTAAGGCTAAATTCTCTAAATGTCACTTCTGGAGGAAGGAAGTGCGGTTCTTAGGGCATGTGGTCTCCAAGTAAGGGATAGCTGTGGATCCCGCGATGGTAGTGTCCATCCAAGATTGGATGGTTCCGAAGAATGCTACCGAGGTGGGGAGTTTCTTGGGTTGGCTGGCTACTATAGGAAGTTTATCAAGGACATCGCGAAGATATCAGCCCCATTAACTCGCTTGACGAAGAAGAATTTAGTCTTCGTATGGGACGTAGATTGTGATGATGCGTTCTGACGGTTAAAGAGAGCTTTAACCACAGCTCCAGTCTTAGTGTTGCCGGATGGGAGTAAGCCATTTGTTGTCTATACCGATGCTTGTGGGACTGGACTAGGCGCAGTCTTAATGCAAGAGGGAAGGGTAATAGCCTACGGTGGAAGGCAATTGAGAAAGCATGAGAATAATTACCCTACCCATGATTTAGAGTTGGCCGCTATTGTATTTGCACTTAAGATTTGGCTCCATTATCTTCTTGGTGAGAGATCCGAATTGTTCACTGACCACAAATCATTGAAGTACTTGTTTTCTCGGAAGGATTTGAACTTGAGACAGCAAAGGTGGATGGAGTTCTTAGCATCCTATGATTTCGAGATAGCGTATACCCCTGGCAAGGGTAACGGGGTGGCGGACGCCTTGAGTAGAAAAAGGTTGTCCTTGAGTCCATTGTTCGTGGAACGACAAAACTTGGAATTTATCTCGATGTTTGATTTCAGACCCTCCGTTGACTATATACCCGGTTTGCTAGCATCCTTAGAGGTTAGACCTACTCTTTTGGGACGAATTGGCGAGGCACAGAGGGACGACCCACAGTTGGTTAAGTTAGTAGAGAGGCTCATAGGGGGGGAGTCGTCCAGCCATTTGAGTAGGTACACCCTAGACGATATGGGGTTCCTGCGTAGAGACGGTAGACTTTGTGTACCACAAGATGAGGGTTTGAGGAAGGCTATTCTTGATGATGCACACCGTTCTAGGATGACCATTCAACCCGGTGGGGACAAGATGTACCAAGACATGAAGCGAGTTTTCTTTTGGGCCGGTATGAAGAAAGATGTGGCCGAGTATGTCGCTAGATGCTTGGTGTACCAACAAGTGAAAGCGGAGCAAAAGAAACCTAGTGGGTTGCTTCACCCATTGGAAGTTCCGCAATGGAAGTGGGATAGAGTCTCGATGGATTTTATTGATGGGTTACCAGGGTCAAGGAAGGGTAATACGGGAATTTGGGTTGTTGTGGACAGGCTTACTAAGAGCGCCCATTTCATACCTGTGAAGAGCAAGAGGACTGCTCCATGGCTAGCTTCAGTTTAACTTCGAGAGATAGTTCGATTGCATGGAGTACCCACTAGCATAGTGAGTGATCGAGATCCTGTCTTCACTAGCGAGTTTTGGAAGAGTTTGCAAGAAGCAGTGGGGACTCAGTTGTGTTTGAGCACCGCATATCATCCTCAGACGTACGGCCAGACCGAGAGGGTGAATCGTGTTTTGGAAGACCTTTTGAGGCTTTGTATCTTAGATTTTGGAGGTACATGGGAAGAGCATCTTCCGTTAGTGGAGTTCGCGTATAATAACAGCTTTCAGTCCAGTATTGGTATGGCTCCTTTCGAAGCTCTTTATGGAAGGCCTTGTCGATCACCTACATGTTGGTGGGAATCTACGGATAAGATCTTGCTTGGGCCCGATATGGTTAGAGAGACTTCGGAGAAGATTGACTTGATTCGAAGAAGGATGAAAGCAGCGCAAGACAGACAGAAATCTTACGCGGATAAGAGGAGGACGGATCTGGAGTTTGATGTTGGGGACATGGTCTTTGTCAAAGTATCCCCATTACGAAATGTTGTCCGCTTTGGGTCCGTTGGGAAGTTAGCTCCAAGATTTGTGGGACCGTTTCCTATTAAGGAAAGGATTGGACGGATGGCATATAGAGTGGATTTACCCGAGAGACTTAGTGGGGTACATGACGTATTCCATGTGTCACATTTGAGGAAGTGCCTACATGAGACCGCAGAGGTAGAAGAGCCGAGCTTGCTTAGAGAAGTGGAGGTAGAGCGTGATGCAACTATTCGATGAGCTCCTACCCGCATCCTTGGGTCAGAGGTTAGGAAGTTGAGAAACAGAGAGGTGCAACTAGTCAAAGTGCAATGGGGAGAGGATGAGAGCAATGCTACTTGGGAGACAGAAGCGAAGATGCGTTCATTGTACCCATTCCTTTTTGAGGGTATGTCTTTTAACTTCTCCTTTATCGTTTGTCTAGTACTTATCTTATCTTTAGTATGTCCTCTCATTAGTATCTTTGACCTTTAGATAGGGTAAACCATTGGTTGAAACTTGTGTTTGAGACATGTTATGATTGATGGATGCGTGTGGATGCAAGTATTTGCTAGTGGATGCTCGTGGATGCATATACACACACTTTAGACACTAGATCGGCTCAATCACTTCATATTGCATATAATGGTGTGTAGGTAGCTATATTAATGGATGTATAATGGTTGTGCTATCATATGGATGATGCATTTTGGTGAATGGTTGTGCACTCATGCAGAAATAGTATGTGTCGATAAGGTTCTTTCGCATACATATTGGATGCATGGAACTATCATGGTTTGCATTAAGGAGGTCAATTGAATCAGTAGACCGCCTGATTTTGCATTAGACAGGGAACATATACACACACTCTTTGCATATGTTCATACAGCATTAGAAACTCTAAGGACAATGGATGCCAGTGGTTGATGGTTTGAGTAGATGGTTGTTTGGTTGGTAGGATACGTTCTTCTTGACTTAGAGATTTCGGGAACGAAATCCTTTAAGTAGGGGAGAATGTAACACCCCGTCTGTTGAATAACTTGCTATAATATAAAACAGGGCAGAACTAAATTTTAAAATATAAATCAGGGGAAACGGGCTATGCCATTGCGTTCGTCTCGGAAAAATACGCGAAATAGAGTCCGAGTTTTCGAAAATCGGAGTCTGTATGACCCAGTTAAGGCCCGAAGAAGTTTTCAGAAATTCAAAACAGATTTAAAATACGAAAATTTCACATTTCAGAAGTGGCGGGAAAATTCCCGCCAGACCCAGGGAGTCGACCTGGGGGTCGACTGCGGTGTCGACCTTCCCACTAAGTTGACTAGGGTGTTGACCCTAGTGTCGACCTGGGGGTCGACCTCCCTGGTCGAGCCCAGGTGACCTGGGTGCACCAGTTTGGCTTTTGGGCTTTGTTTTGGTGGCTAGGACGTGATCTGGCGGCTCTAATCTGATTTAGGGTTAATCTAATGGCCTTAAACACCTAACTAATCTATAAATACACCCTAAGACTACCCTAATTCATACTAAAAATAGCTACAACACCGTTATGCCATCAAAATGCAACTTGAAGGAGCCTCCATCAAATTAAAGAGGAAGATAGCTTCTCAAATCAACCTCTAATCAACTCTAGCAACTTAATCTTCTTCTTAGGAGTGCTAATCAACAAGTTGTGAGTTTTCCATAGCCTTAATGACCAATTGTTGAAATGATTATGATAGAATATAATGAGGTTATGGCTATGAATGTGGATCAATGCAAGATTATGTTATCATATGCTATGTGTTTGTGATGTTATGCAAGTTATGCAAGTAATGTGTTGTGTGTTCATGATGTTATGCAAGTTATGCAAGTCATATGCTATGTGATCATGATGTTATGCAAGTTATGCAAGTTATATGCTACATGTTTATGATGTTATGCGAGTTATGCAAGTCATATGCTAGATGTTCATGATGTTATGCAAGTTATGCAAGTTATATGCCACATGATCATGATGTTATGCAAGTTATGCAAGTGTTAGGCTATGTGTTCATGATGCTAGTTATGCAAATTGCTATGATAAACATTGATCCATTATGACACCATGATTATGCAAGTTTGGTGTTTGATTATATGCAAGTTCATATATGATATGTTATGCAAGTTTGGTGTTTGATTATATGCATGTTCATAAATGACATGTTATGCAAGTTTGGTGTTTGATTATATGCAAGTAACATGTGCAAGTATACACCTTTGTATGATATGCATACATATGCAAGTTAACCCCTTTGTATGTCATACATACATTTGCAAGTTTACCCCTTTGTATGACATAAATAACTTATGCAAGTTAACCTCCTTATGACATATGTGATTCATGCAAGTTTGGGTTGATTATTTATGCTAGTTGGGTTAATGCTATATGCATGTTGACACCTTTAAAACCCATCTTGATGCAAATGTTATGCAAGTTGAACCCATTGTATTTGTGCTGAATCTTCCCTTTTAGGTCATGTTAGCGAATTACGTGGGGAACGATGGGGTTAATATACATGTTAATGAAATGGTGTGAATTTGGTATGATTATGCATACCATAAAGTGGATGGACATAATTGAGTCAATTATGTACATCGTTAAAATTGGAATTAATTAGGTAAAATTAATTCGAAATATGGGGGTGATTAATTAGGTGTAATTAATCGACTAAGACACGAGGTTGGACCCTTTTGTAGCATAAGACTGCTTGGAACCGACCGGCAAATCCAGTGGCTACAAATGATTGGCCCAATGTGAGTGGTCTTAGGCACAAACTAAATACGTGACAAGTGTATAGACACGAGGTTAGACTCGGTTATGGCGTAAGGCTGCCCGGACCCAACCTACAAATCCAGCTGCCATAAAAGATAGTCTAATGTGAGAAGTCTTTACAATGGTTACGTTCTTAATCAATTAAGAAACACTTAACCAGATAAGCATGTAGTGGGCATGAGGGGTTATGTGGGTGCCTTGTCTGGCATGTGGAAATCAAATAAGTGCCTTGGGTGGCATGTGGAAATCTAGTGGGTTGCCTTGGGTGGCAATAGAAAATATGATTAGAATACTTAACCAAGTGGAAACATGTAATTAAACATGATTAAAGGGTTAAGTGGGATGTACTAGATAAAGTGACAAACTTAGGTGGGTAGCTTGTGGGGGCCCATTTCAACCAGTAACCCATATGTATCTTGTTGGGCTCGACCCATGTCGAGGACGGGACACGCGTACTGGGCTTGATTATAAGAGGCCAAAACGGGTTAGCGGTGGCAACGCAATTCCAATGGGTTTCATATGCGTGTGTGGACCCGGGCTTGTAGGTAAGACGTTGTTGCATCGTGTAGGTATAAGCCGTGCACCATTGGTTGTATCGGGTTGCCACTTTGGGGAGTGATACACCCAACTGTGGGGCCAGCACGGGTATCTACGGTAGAGAACCGATCGCTTGGGGAGTAGTGGGTACCCCTAGTGGAGATAGGGGCAGACGACACCTATGTAGTCAGCTAGGGGTACACGAAACTACTGGGTAAATTTTCTAAGTCCTTGGGTGGGATCAACCTTTAAGTAGGAATGACTGGTGTGGTGCAGTTAGTAATTACCCTTGGGTGGGTAGATGCGTCTTTACCGTTATCTTTATTCATCCTATGTCTAGTTGGCTACTTAGTGTAGTCATTTATCCCCAGTCATCCCGTACCAAGTTTATATCATACCCTAATTACTTTAATGATTGTGTTGTTAAAGTTATAGGGCTCACTCAGACTTATGTCTGACCCCGTTGTTTTTATCTTTTTCCCCCTCAGTTCCTCAGGATGGGCCTAGCACTAGTGGGCTTTGATCAGATTTCTTTATCTATCTTCTGGAGCTTGGACCGTGATGTAAAGCCCAGCTTATCTTTTCTTTTATGGCTATTGTTTATGTAGTGGGATTATGTACTTATGTTTTTATCAGGATGGATATTTAGTACTTGACTCTTTATGGTGTTCTAACTAAACATGTTTACCTTCTGCTGCTATGAATTGATGTTTTAGAATTTCAAGTATTTATATCTGTCTTGTTGTAATTTTTGTGTTCTGTACTCACTTAAAATGCTCCACCAAAGTTAAGGCATTCCCTTTGTGAGTGACCTTAGCATGTGTGGGGTGTTACATTAAGCATAACAGGGTTAGATCGACTAATATGAACGATGATGAATCATTTGGATTGGATGCTACAAAAATCAACCCTTCAAAAAGGAAAAAAAATAGGGGTAATTGTCGGTTGTAATGGGTATTTAGAGAATTAGGGGTAGGATTAAAAAGAAGGGTTGTTTTGAAGTAGTAAGAGAAGCAGGGGTAGTTTAAGCATAGTAGGGGTAGATTGACAAATATGAAAGATGATGAAGCATTTGAATTGGGTGCTGCAAAAACCAATCCTTCACAATAGATAAAAAATAGGGGTAATTGTTGAAAGGAAGGGCTATTTAGAGAATTAGGGGTAGGGTTAAAAAGAAGGGCAGTTTTGAAGTATTGAGAGAAGTAGGGGTAGATTAAGCATAGTATGGATAGATCGACAAATATAAAAAACGATGAATCATTTAGAATAGGTTCTGCAAAAACCAACCCTTCACAGTAGTAAAAATATACGGGTAACTGTTGGATGTAAGGTCTATTTAGAGAATTGGGGAGAAGATTATAAAGAAGGGTTGTTTTGAAGTATTAAGAGAAGTAGGGGTAGTTTAAGCATAGTAGAGGCAGATCAAAAAAATTTGAAAGCTGACGAATCGTTTTAATTTGGTGCTGCAAAAACCAACCCTTCACAGTAGTAAAAAGATAGGCGCAATTATTGGAAGTAAGGTCTATTTATAGAATTAGGGGTAGGATTAAAAAGAAGGGTTGTTTTTAAATATTAAGAGAAGTAGGGGTATTTACGCATAGTAAGGGTAGATCGACAAATATTAAAGATGATGAACCATTTTGATTGGGTTCTGCAAAAACCAATCTTTCACAATAGTTAAAAAATAGGGGTAATTCTCGAAAGGAAGGGATATTTAGAGAATTAGGTGTACAATTAAAAAGAAGGGTTGTTTAGATATATTAAGATAAGTAGGGGTAGTTTAAGCATAGTAGGGTTAGATCGACAAGTATGAAAGATGATGAATCTTTTGGATTAGATGCTGCAAAAACCAATCCTTCACAGTAGTAAAAAGATAAGCGTAACTGTTGGAGGTAGATGGCTATTTACAGAATTAGGGGTAGGATTAAAAGATGGATTGTTTTTAAGTATTAAGAGAAGTAGGGGTAGATTAAGCATAGTAGGGGTAGATCGACAAATATGAAAGATGATGAGTCATTTGGATTAGGTGCTACAAAAATCAACCATTCACAAACGGTAAAAAATAGGGGTAATTGTTGGAAGTAATGGCTATTTAGAGATCTAGGGGTAGGATTAAAAATAAGGGTTGTTTTGAACTATTAAGAGAAGTAGGTGAAGTTTAAGCATGGTAGGGGGAAACCGACAAATATGAAAGATGATGAATCGTTTGGATTGGGTGCTACAAAAACCAATCCTTCACAAAAGATAAAAAATAGGGGTAATTGTTGAAAGGAAGAGATATTTAGAGAATTAGAGGTAGAGTTAAAAAGAAGGTTTGTTTTGATGTATTAAGAGAAGTATGAGTAGATTAAGCATAGTAAGGGTAGATCAACAAATATAAAAAACGAGGGATCATTTGGATTAGGTGCTGCAGAAACCAACCCTTCAAAGTAGTAAAAATATAGGGGTAATTGTTGGAAGTAAGGCCTATTTAGAGAATTAGGGAGATGATTAAAAAGAAGGGCTGTTTTGAAGTATTAAGAGAAGTAGAGGTAGTTTAAGCATAGTAGGGGTAGATCAAAAAATATGAAAGTTGACGAATCATTTTAATTGGGTGCTACAAAAACCAACCCTTCACAGTAGTTAAAAGATGGGCGTAATTGTTGGATGTAAGGGCTATTTAGATAAATAGGGGTAGGATTAAAAAGAAGGGTTGTTTTTAAATATTAAAAGAAGTAGGGGGACTTTAAGCATAGTAAGGGTAGATCGACAAATATTAAAGATGATGTATCGTTTGGATTGGGTGCTGCAGAAATCAATCCTTCACAATAATTAAAAAATAGGGCTAATTGTCGGAAGGAAGGGAAATATAGAGAATTAGGTGTAGGATTATAAAGAAGGGTTGTTTTGAAGTATTAAGATAAGTAGGGGTAGTTCAAGCATGGTAGGGTTGGATCGACAAATATGAAAATGATGAATCATTTGGATTAGATGGTACAAAAACAAATCCTTCACAGTAGTAAAAAGATAAGGGTAATTGTTGGAGGTAAGGGCTATTTACATAATTAGGGTTAAGATTAAAAGAAGGAATGTTTTTAAGTATTAAGAGAAGTAGGGGTAGATTAAGCATAGTTGGGGTAGACCGACAAATATGAAAGACTATGAATCATTTGGATTGGGTGCTACAAAAACCAACCCTTCACAGTAGTAAAAAGATAGTCGTAATTGTTGAAAGTAAGGGATATTTAGATAATTAGGGTTAGGATTAAAAAGAATGGTTGTTTTTAAGTATTAAGAGAAGTTTGTGTAGTTTAAGCATAGTAGGAGTAGATCGACAAATATGAAAGATGATGAATAATTTGGATTGGGTGGTGCAAAAACCAACCCTTAACAGAAGTTAAATAATAGGGATAATTGTTGGAAGGAAGGGATATTTAGAGAATTAGGGGTAGGAATAAAAATAAGGGTTGTTTTGAAGTATTAAGAGAAGTAGGGGTAGGTTAAGCATAGTAGGGGCAGATCGACAAATATGAAAGATGATGAATCATTTGGATTGGGTGCTGCAAAAATCAACCGTTTACAGTAGTTAAAAAAATGGGGTAATTGTTGGAAATAAGGGCTATTTAGAGAATTAGGGGTACGAATAAAAAGAAGGGTTTTTTGAAGTATTTAGTGAAGTAGGGGTAATTTAAGCATAAGAGGGGTAGATCGACAAATATGAAAGATGATGAATCGTTTAGATTGGGTGCTGCAAAAACCAGCCCTTCACAGTAGTTAAAAAATAGGGGTAATTGTTGGAAGTAAGGGCTATATTGAGAATTAGGCTTAGGATTTAAAAGAAGGACCATTTTGAAGTATTAAGTGAAGTAAGGGTAGTTTAAGCATAGTAGGTGTAGATCGACAAATATGAAAGATGATTAATCATTTGGGTTGGGTGCGGCAAAAACCAACTCTTCACTAAAGTTGAAAAATAGGGGTAATTGTTCGAAGTAAGAACTATTTACAGAATCTGGGGTAGGATTAAAAGGACTTCTTTAAGCATTAAGAGAAGTAGGAGTAGATTAAGCATAGTAGGGTAATTGTTTGGTTTGGGTGCTGCAAAAGTCAACCCTTCACAACATTAAAAGGATAGGGGTAATTGTTGGAAGTAAGGGCTGTTTAGAGAATTAGATGTAGGATTTAAAAGAAGGATTGTTTTGAAGTATTAAGAGAAGTAGGGGTATTTTAAGCATAGCTGGGCTAGATCGACAAATATGAAAGATGATGAATCATTTGGATTGGGTGCTGCAAAAATCAACCCTTCACAGTAGTAAAAATATAGGCGTAATTGTTGGAAGTAAGGGCTATTTACATAATTAGGGGTAGGATTAAAAAGAATGATTTTTTTGAAGTATTAAGAGAAGTATGTGTAGTTTTTAGTAGGAGTAGATCGACAAATATAAAAGATGATGAATAATTTGGATTGGGTGCTCCAAAAACCAACCTTTCACAGAACTTAAATAATAGGGATAATTGTTGGATGGAAGGGATATTTAGAGAATTACGGTATGATTAAAAAGAAGGGTAGTTCTGATGTATTAAGAGAAGTAGGGGTAGTTTAAAAATAGTAGGGTAGATCGACAAATATGAAAGATGACGAATCATTTAGACTGGGTGCTACAAAAACCTACCCTTACTAGTAGTTAAAAAATTGAGGTATTTGTTGGAAGTAAGAGCTATTTAGAGAATTAGGGGAAATATTAAAACGAAGGGCTGTTTTGGAGTATAAAGAGAAGTAGGGGTAGTTTAAGCCTGGTAGGGTTGGATTGGAAAATATGAAAGATGATGAATCGTCTGGATTGGGTGGTACAAAAACCAACCCTTCACAGTAGTTAAAAAATAGGGGTAAAATTGTTGGAAGTAAGGGCAATTTGGAGAATTAGAGGTCGGATTAAAAAGAAGGGTTGATTTTAAGTATTAAGAGAAGTAGGGGTAGTTTAAGCATTGTACGGGTTTATCGACAAATGTGAAAGATGATGAATCATTTGGAATGGGTGCTGCAAAAAAAACCTTTTCAAGTAGTTAAAAAAATAGGGGTAATTGTTGGAAATAAGGGCTATTTAGAGAATTAGGGGTACGAATAAAAAGAAGGGCCGTTTTGAAGTAATAGGAGAAGTAAGGGTAGTTTAAGCAAGGAGGGGTAGATCGACAAATATGAAAGATGATGAATCGTTTCGATTGGGTGCGGTAAAAACCAACCCTTCACAGTAGTAAAAAGATAGGGGTAATTGTTGGAAGTAAGGGATATTTAGAGAATTAGTTGTAGGATTTAAAAGAAGGACCATTTTGAAGTACTAAGAGAAGAAGGGGCAGTTTAAGCATAATAGGGGTAGATCAACAAATATGAAAGATGATGAATCGTTTGGATTGGGTGCCGCAAAACCAATCCTTCACAGTAGAAAAAAGATAGGGGTAATTGTTGGAAGTAAGGTCTATTTAAAGAATTTGGGGTAGGATGAAAAGAAGGACTTTTTTAAAGTATTAAGAGAAGTAGGGGTAGACTAAGCATAGTAGGGGTAGGTCGACAAATATGGAAGATGATGAACCATTTGAATTGGGTGCTACAAAAACAAACCCTTCACAAAAGGCAAAAAATAGGGGTAATTTTTGGAAGTAAGGGATATTTAGTGAATTAGGGGTATGATTAAAAAGAAGTGTTGTTTTGCAGTATAAAGAGAAGTAGGGGTAGATCGACAATTATAAAAGATAATGAATCGTTTGGATTGGGTGCTGCAAAAACCATTCGTTCACAGTAGTAAAAAGATAGGTGTAATTGTTGGAAGTAAGGTATATTTAGGGAATTAGAGATAGGATTAAAAAGAAGGGCTGTTTTGAAGTATTAATTGAAGGAGTGGTAGTTTAAGCATTGCAGAGGTAGATTGGCAAATATGAAAGTTGACGAATCGTTTTGATTTGGTACTGCAAAAACCAACCTCACACAGTATTAAAAAATAGGGGTAATTGTTGGAAGCAAGAGACATTTAGAGAATTAGGGGTATGACTTAAAAGAAGGGTTTTTTTGAAGTATTAAGAGAATTAGGGGTAGATCGACAAGTATAAAAGATGATGAATCATTTGGATGGGGTGCTCCAAAACCAAACCTTCACAGTAGTAAAAAGATAGGGGTAATTCTTGAAAGTAAGGGGTATTTAGAGAATTAGGGGTAGGACTTAAAAGGACTATCTTGAAGTATTAAGAGAAGTAGGGGTAGTTTAAGCATAGTAGGGATAGATCGACTAATATGAAAGATGACGAATCGTTTGGATTGGGTGCTGCAAAAACCAACCCTTCACAGTAGTAAAAAGATAGGCGTAATTGTTGGAAGTAAGGGCTATTTAGATAATTAGGGTTAGGATTAAAAATAATGATTATTTTGAAGTATTAAGAGAAGTTTACATAGTTTAAGCATAGTCGGAGTAGATCGACAAATTCGAAAGATGATGAATCATTTGGATTGGGTGCTGCAAAAACCAACCCTTCTTAGAAGTTAAATAATAGGGATAATTATTGGAAGGAAGGGATATTTAGAGAATTAGGGGTAGGATTAAAAAAAAGGGCTGTTTTGAAGTATTAATAGTAGTAGGGGTAGTTTAAGCATAGTTGGAGTAGATCGACAAATATGAAAGATGATGAATCGTTTGGATTAGGTGCTGCAAAATCCAACCCTTTACAGTAGTTAAAAAAATTGGGGTAATTGTTGGAAATAAGGGCTATTTAGAGAATTAGGGGTACGAATAAAAAGAATGGCTGTTTTGAAGTATTTAGAGAAGTAGGGGTAGTTTAAGTATAGGAGGGGTAGATCGACAAATATGAACGATGACAAATCGTTTAGATTGGGTGCTGCAAAAACCAACCCTTCACAGTAGTTAAAAGACAGGGGTAATTGTTGGAAGTAAGGGATATATAGAGAATTAGACGTAGGATTTAAAAGAATGAACGTTTTGAAGTATTAAGAGAAGTAGGTGTAGTTTAAGCACAGTATTGGTAGATCGACAAATATGAAAGATGATTAATCATTTGGATTGGGTGCGGCCAAAACCAACTCTTCACAAAAGTTAAAAAATAAGGGTAATTGTTGGAAGTAAGGGCTATTTACAGAATCTGGGGTAGAATTAAAAGAAGGACTTTTTTTATGTATTAAGAGAAGTAGGGGTAGATTAAGCATAGTTGGTTTAGATTGAAAAATATGAAAGATGATGAATCATTCGTATTGGGTGCCACAAAAACTAAACCTTCACAAAAGATAAGAAATAGGTGTAATTGTTGGAAGTAAGAGCTATTTAGAGAATTAGGGGTAGGATTAAAAAGAAGTGTTGTTTTGAAGTATAAAGAGAAGTAGGAGTAGATCGACAAATATAAAAATGATGAATCGTTTGGATTGGGTGCTGCAAAAACCAACCCTTCATAGTAGTAAAAAGATAGGGGGAAATGTTGGAAGTAAGGTATATTTAGAGAATTAGGGATAGGATTAAAAAGAAGGGTTGTTCAGAACTATTAAGAGAAGGAGGGGTAGTTTAAGCATAGTAGGGGTATATCGACAAATATGAAAGTTGAAGAAACGTTTTGATTAGGTGCTGCAAAAACAAACCTTACACAGTAGTAAAAAGATAGGGTTAATTGTTGGAAGTAATGGAAATTTAGAGAATTAGGGGTATGACTTAAAAGAAGCGTTGTTTTGACATATTAAGAGAAGTAGGGGTAGTTTAAGCATAGTAGGGGTAGATCGACAAATATGAAAGATGATGAATCGTTTGGATTTGGTGTTGCAAAAACCAAACCCTCACAATAGTTAAAAGATACGAGTAATTGTTTGAAGTAAGGGCTATTTAGAGAATTAGGGGTAGGATATAAAAGAAGGACTGTCTTGAAATATTAATAAAAGTAGTGGTAGTTTAAGCGTAGTAGGGATAGATCGACAAATATGAAAGATGATGAATCGTTTGGATTGCCAGCTGCAAAAAGCAACCCTTCACAGTAGTAAAAAGATAGGCGTAATTGTTAGAAGTAAGGGCTATTTGGATACTTGGGGTTATGATTAAAAAGAATGATTGTTTTGAAGTATTAAGAGAAGTTCGTATAGTTTAAGCATAGCAGGAGTAGATCGACGAATCTGAAAGATGATGAATCATTCGGATTGCGTGCTGCAAAAACTAACCCTTCACAGAAGTTAAATAATAGGGATAATTGTTGTAAGGAAGTTATATTTAGAGAATTAGGGGTGTGATTAAAAAGAAGGGTAGTTTTGAAGTATTAAGATAAGTAGGGGTAGTTTAAGCATAGAAGGGTTAGATGGACAAATATGAAAGATTTTGAATCGTTTGGATTGCATGCTACAAAAACCAACCGTTTCAAGTAGTTAAAAAAATAGGGGTAATTTTTGGAAATAAAGGCTATTTATAGAATTAGGGGCAAGAATAAAAAGAAGGGCCGTTTTGAAGTATTAAGAGAAGTAGGGGTAGTTTAAGCATAGGAGGGGTAGATCGAAAAATATGAAAGATGATGAATCGTTTGGATTGGGTGCTGCAAAAACCAACCTTTCACAGTAGTAAAAACATAGGGGTAATTGTTGAAAGTAAGGTATATTTAGAGAATTATGTGTAGGATTTAAAAGAAGGACCGTTTTGAAGTATTAAGAGATGTAGGGGTAATTTAAGCATAGTAGGGGTAGATCGACAAAAATGAAAGATGATGAATCATTTGGATTGGGTGCGGCAAAAACCAACTCTTCAATGAAGTTAAAAAATGGGGGTAATTGTTGGAAGTTAGGGATATTTAGAGAATTAGGGGCAGGATTAAAAACATGTGTTGTTTTGAAGTATTAAGGGAAGTAGGGGTAGCTTATGCATAGTAGGGGTAGATCGACAAATATAAAAGATGATGAATCGTTTGGACTGGGTGCTGCAAAAACCAATCCTTTAGAATAGTTAAAAAATGGGGGAAATTGTTGGAAGGAAGAGCTATTTAGAGAATTAGGGGCAGGATTAAAAAGAAGGGCTGTTTTGAAGTATTAAGATAAGTAGGGTTATTTTAAGTATAATAAGGGTAGATTGACAAATATGAAATATGATGAATCGTTTGGATTAGGTGCTGCAAAAACCCATCCTTTACAGTAGTAAAAGATAGGGGTAATAGTTGGAAGTAAGGGCTATTTAGAGAATTTGGGGTAGGATTAAAAGGACTTTTTTAAGTATTAAGAAAAGTAGGGGTAGATCAAGCATGTAAGGGTTGATCGATAAATATGAAAGATGATGAATCACTTGGATAGGTTGCTGCAAAAACCACCCCTTCACAAAAGGTAAAAATTAGGGGTAATTATTGGAAGTAAGGGCAATTTATAGAATTAGGGGGAGGATTAAAAAGTAGTGTTGTTTTGAAGTATAAAGAGATGTTGGGGTAGATCGACAAATATAAAAGATGGAATCATTTGGATTGGGTGCTGCAAAAATCAACCCTTCACAGTAGTAAAAAACAGGGGTAATTGTTGGAAGTAAGATACATTTATAGAATTAAGGATAGGATTAAAAAGAAGGGTTGTTTTGAAGTATTACGAGAAGTAGGGGTTGTTTAAGCATAGTAAGGGTAAATCGACAAATATGAAAGTTGACAAATGGTTCTGATTAGGTGCTGCAAAAACCAACCTTACACAGTAGTAAAAAGATAGGGGTAATTGTTAGAAGTAAGGTATATTTAGGGAATTAGGGGTACGATTAAAAAGAAGGGCTGTTTTGAAGTATTAAGAGAAGTAGGGGCAGTTTAAGCATAGTAGAGGTAGATCGACAAATATAAAAGATGATGAATCGTTTGGATTGGGTGCTGCAAAAACCAACCCTTCACAGCATTAAAAAGATAGGGGTAATTGTTGGAAGTAAGGGCTATTTATAGAATTAGAGGTAGGAATTAAAAGGAATGTTTTGGAGTATTAAGATAAGTAGAGGGAGTTTAAGCAAAGTAGGGGTAGATCGACAAATATGAAAAATGCTGAATTGTTTGGATTGGGTGCTGCAAAAACCAACCCTTCACAGTAGTAAAAAGATAGGCATAATTGTTGGAAGTAAGGACTATTTACATATTTAGGGGTAGGAATAAAAAGAATGATTGTTTTGAGGTATTAAGAGAAGTATGTGTAGTTTATAGTAGGAGTAGATCGACAAATCTTAAAGATGATGAATCATTTGGACTAGGTGCTACAAAAACCAACCCTTCACAGAAGTTAAATAATAGGAATAATTGTTGGAAGGAAGGGATATTTAGAGAATCAGGGTATGATTAAAAATAAGGGTTGTTCTGAAGAATTAAGAGAAGTAGGGGTAGTTTAAGCATAGTAGGGTTAGGTCGACAGATATGAAAGATGATGAATCATTTAGACTAGGTGCTACAAAAACCGACCCTTCACAGTTGTTAAGAAATAGGGGTAATTGTTGGAAGTAAGAGCTATTTAGAGAATTAGGGGGAATATTAAAAAGAAGGGCTAGTTTGAAGTATTAAGAGAAGTAGGGGTAGTTTAAGCCTTGTAGGGGTGGATCGACAAATATGAAAGATGATGAGTCGTCTGGATTGGTTGCTGCAAAAACCAACCCTTCATAGTAGTTAAAAAATATGGGTAGAATTGTTGGAAGTATGGGCTATTTGTAGAATTAGGGGTCGGATTATAAAGAAGGGTTGTTTTGAAGTATTAAGAGAAGTGGGGGTAGTTTAAGCATAGTAGGGGTAGATCAACAAATATGAAAGCTGACGAAACGTTTTGATTGGGTGCTGCAAAAAACAACCCTTCACAGTAGTAAAAAGATAGGCGTAATTGCTGTAAGTGCTATTTAGAGAATTAGGGGTCGGATTAAAAAGAAGGGCTTTTTTGAAGTATTAAGAGAAGTAGTGGTCGTTTAAGCATAGTAGGGGTTGATTGACAAATATGAAAGATGATGAATCATTTGGAAAGGGTGATGCAAAAACCAACCCATTCAAGTAGTTAAAAAATAGGGGTAATTGTTGGAAATAAGGGCTATTTAGAGAATTAGGGATACGAATAAAAAGAAGGGTTGTTCTGAAGCATTATTAGAAGTAGGGGTACTTTAAGCAAGGAGGGGTAGATCGACAAATATGAAAGATGAGGAATCGTTTGGATTGGGTGCTGTAAAAACCAACCCTTCACAATAGTAAAAAGATAGGGGTATTTGTAGGAAGTAAGTGATATATAGAAAATTAGGTGTAGGATTTGAAAGAAGGACCATTTTGAAGTATTAAGAGAAGTAGGGGCAGTTTAAGCATAGTAGGGGTAGATCGACAAATATGAAAGATGATGAATCTTTTGGATTGGGTGCGGCAAAAACCAACTCTTCGCAGAAGTTAAAAAATAGGGGTAATTGTTGGAAGTTAGGGCTATTTAGAGAATTAGGGGTAGGATTAAAATGAAGGGTTGTTCTGAAGTATTAAGGGAAGTAAGGGTAGTTTAAGCGTAGTAGGGGTAGATCGACAAATATGAAAGATGATGAATCGTTTGGATTGGGTGCTACAAAAACCAATCCTTCACAATAAAATTACCCCTACTATTTCACTATTTGTCGACAAATATGAAATATGAAATATGAAATAGGGGTAATCTTAAAAATAAAAAGGAAAGGTGAAGAAGAAGAACAAAATACGCATAAAATAAAATTATTTCAATTGAATTAAACAAATTAACTTGGGGAATTGCTAAACGATACATCTACTATTATTCAACAAGGGTAATTAAAATCCACTAAAATTGATTTTTGCTTTCCTAGGTCTGATTTAGATTAGCAGCCAAAGTTCTTCCGTTTTCTTGCGGCGTAGATTGTAGATCAAAATCCCTTACTTGTGGTGTAGACTGTAGATCAAAATCCCTTTTCTCTTTATTTTGAATAGAAGAAATTCTAAATCTAATCTTTTATTTTATTAAGAGATTTGGAAAGGATGAAAAGAGATTAGATTTACGAATTGCTTGGGGAAGAAGAAGAAGAAGGAGGCCATAGCGTCGCCATTAGTTTATGTGAATAAATCAGTGGGTTTAAGGTTTTATTTATAGGTGGGTTAGAAGAACTGGTCCCTTAGGATTAAATAAAAAAAATCATCTAAACCGTCCACCTCACCCTAGATAAGAACATTCAAGAACCCAGTCAACACAGCCAGGGTGCGTTGCACCCATAGACCATGCGCAGGGGCATGTGCTATTATTATTATATATATATATTCTCTTTTTGATTTGAAATTTTTATTCATTGCCCATAAATAAAATTTCAAGACAACCTTTTCTTTCTTTGTTTTGTTATTCCTTTGTTCATGCGCAGCGCTAGTTTTAACTTATCTTCATTTATAATTCACCACTGTGCGTAAACTAAGTAATTGAATGTCAACATTTATATGGTTTATTCTTCCCCTAATAAATTAGATTATTTATTTCTCTTTTTAACCTCCTCTCTACATAACCCATTTTCATACCATCTTTTTAACCGTTTCACACTACATTGCATATATCATTCTTTCTCCAATCAATTAATTTTCCTTCATGCATTTAACTTTCTTTTTATTTTTGATTTCACATCCTTATTTTACAATCAATCAATTTTCCTTTAATGCATTTATTTTATTACATTGATTCATGCATTAAAACTTTACATCTTTCCTTATTTTTATTGTTGCATGAAGTTGTCTTATTAATTTATCTTTGCTTATCTCTCTCTTTTTATATTAATGCATTTACACATTGATTTCTTCCTTTTACTTGCACATTTAATGCATTAACGTTTTTAAAATGCATGAATCTTTTTCTTTTAACATATACTCATGCATTACCTTTATAACATTTTTTTTAAATTATCAATGATCGTGCGTATATTTACATACACGCACAATCAAATATTTATAGAAATATCAGAGTTGTTACATGGGCCAGATCGGGTCCTCCATCTGATCCAAACCGGTGCCTTCAATCCGAAGGCGACGTGCGCTTCTTGGTAGTAAGGAGAAAGCGGATCTGGTCGAGTTCCTGGATCTTCACCCTAACCGAGTCGGTGACTTCATTCCAAAGCAGCGTGCACTTCTGTGCAGCAGAAGGTGGATCGGATCCCCCTTTCTGATCCGATCCGGGCCATCCGATCTGACCCGGAGTCCAATCTATGCCGAAATCCAAACATTTCTGGTTCTGCCGGCGTTCACGGAAACTAGCTTTAGTTTCAAATCGTAAGTCCGTTTTAGCCAAACGAAAACTCTACCTGCATCTAATTCAGAGGGCTACAAGAGTTACTGAGCAACGCGCCGTATTCGGGTCTAAAAGAGGTCATCTATTAGGAGTTTCGAGCCGTCATTTGTTTATGCTTTACTTTATATAGTTTATTGTTTATGGTTTATTGTTTATGGTTTACGGTTTATGGTTTATTGTCTATGGTTTACGATTTATGGTTTATTGTTTATGGTTTACGGTTTATGATTTATGGTTTATTGTCTATGATTTATCATTTATGGCTTAATGTTTATGGTTTATGGCTTTATTTTATATAGTTAATTGTTTATACTTTATTGTTTATGGTTCACGATATATGGTTTATAGTTCATGGTTTACGATTTATTTTTTACGATTTATCATTTACGGCTTAGTGTTTATGGTTTATGCTTTATTTTATATAGTTAAAAAATAAGGGAGATTGTTCGAAGGAAGGGATATTTAGAGAGTTAGGGGTAGGATTAAAAATAAGGGTTGTTTTGAAGTATTAAGTTAAGTAGGGGTAGTTTAAGCATAGTAGGGGTAGATCGACAAATATGAAAGATCATGAATTGTTTGGATTTGGTGCTGCAAAAACCAACACATTACAGTAGTAAAAAGATAGGGGTAATTTTTGGTAGTAAGGGCTATTCAGAGAATTTGGAGTAGGATTAAAAGTAGGACTTTTTTAAAGTATTAAGAGAAGTAGGGGTATATTAAGCATAGTGGGGGTAGATCGACAAATACGAAAGATGATGAATCACTTGGATTGGGTGCTGCAAAAACCAACCCTTCACAAAAGGTAAAAAATAGGGGTAATTGCTGGAACTAAGGAAAATTTAGAGAATTAGGGGTAGGGTTAAAAAGAAGTGTTGTTTTGAAGTATAAACAGAAGTAGGGGTAGATCGACAAATATAAAAGATGATGAATCGTTTGGATTGGGTGCTGCAAATACCAACCCTTCACAGTAGTAAAAAAAATAGGGGTAATTATTGGAAGTAAGATATATTTATAGAATTAAGGATAGGATTAAAAAGAAGGGTTGTTTTGAAGTATTAAGAGAAGTAGGGGTAGTTTAAGCATAGTAGGGCTAAATCGACAAATATGAAAGTTGACAAATCGTTTTGATTAGGTGCTGCAAAAACCAACCTTACACAGTAGTAAAAAGATAGGGGTAATTGTTGGAAGTAAGGGCTATTTATGGAATTAGGGGTACGATTAAAAAGAAGGGCTGTTTTGAGGTATTAAGAGAAGTAGGGGTAGTTTAAGCATAATAGGGGTAGATTGACCAATATAAAAGATGATGAATCTTTTGGATTGGGTGCTGCAAAAACCAACCCTTCATAGTAGTAAAAAGATAGGGGCAATTGTTGGAAGTAAGGGCTATTTAGAGAATTAGGGGTAGCATTTAAAAAAAGGACTATTTTGAAGTATTAAGAGAAGTAAGGCTAGTTTAGGCATAGTAGGGGTGGATCGACAAATATGAAAGATGATGAATCGTTTGGATTGGGTGCTGCAAAAAACAACCCTTCACAGTAGTAAAAAGATAGCCGTAATTGATGGAAGTAAGGGCTATTTACATAATTAGGGGTAGGATTAAAAATAATGATTGTTTTGAAGTTTTACGAAAAGTATGTGCGGTTTATAGTAGGAGTAGATCGACAAATATGAAAGATGATGAATCGTTTGGACTGGGTGCTGCAAAAACCAACCCTTCATTGAGGTTAAATAATAGGGATAATTGTTTGGAGGAAGGGATATTTAGAGAATTAGGGTAGGATTAAAAAGAAGGGCTGTTCTGAAGTATAAAAATGAGTAGGGATCGTTTAAGCAAAGTAGGGGTGGATCGACAAATATGAAAGACGATGAATCATTTAGAATGAGTGCTACAAAAACCAACCCTTCACAGTAGCTAAGAAACAGGGGTAATTGTTGGAAGTAAGAGCTATTTAGAGAATTAGGGGAAGGATTAAAAAGAAGCGTTGTTTTGAAATACTAAGAGAAGTAAGGGTAGTTTAAGCGTAGTAGGGGTAGATCGACAAATATGAAAGATGTAGAATCGTTTGGATTGGTTGCTGCAAAAACCAACCCTTCACAGTAGTTAAAAAATAGGGGTAAAATTGCTGGAAGTAAGGGCTATTTGGATAATTAGGGGTCGGATTAGAAAGAAGGGCTGTTTTGAAGTATTAAGTGAAGTAGGGGTTGTTTAAGCGTAGTAGGGGTAGATCGACAAATACGAAAGCTGGCAAATCATTTTGATTTTGTGCTGCAAAAACCAACCCTTCACAGTAGTAAAAAGATATGCGCAATTATTGGAAGTAAGTGCTATGTAGAGAATTAGTGGTAGGATTAAAAAGAAGGGTTGTTATGAAATATTAAGAGAAGTAGGGTTACTTAAAGCATAGTAGGGGTAGATCAACAAATATTAAAGACCATGAATCATTTGGCTTGGCTGCTACCAAAATCAATCCTTTACAATAGTTAAAAAATTGGTGTAATTGTCTTAAGGAAGGGCTATTTAGAGAATTAGGTGTAGGATTAAAAAGAAGGGCTGTTTTGAAGTATTAAGATAAGTAGGGGTAGTTTAAGTATAGTAGGGGTAGATCGAAAAAAATGAAAGATGATGAATCGTTTTGTTTAAGTGCTGCGGAAACCAATCCTTCACAGTAGTAAAAAGATAATAATAATTGTTGGAAGTAAGGGCTATTTACAGAATTAGCGGTAGGAGTAAAAGAAGGATTGTTTTTAAGTATTAAGAGAAGTAGGGGGAAGATTAAGCATAGAAGGGGTAGATCGACAAATATGAAAGATGATGAATCATTTGGATTGGTGCTACAAAAAACCAACCCTTCAAAAAAGGTAAAAAATAGGGATAATTGTTGGAAGTAAGGGCTATTTATAGAATTAGGGGTAGCATTAAAAAGAAAGGTTGTTTTGAAGTATTTAGAGAAGTAGGGGTAGTTTAAGCAAAGTAGGGGTAGATCGACAAATATGAAAGACGATGAATCGTTTGGATTGGGTGCTGCAAAAAACCAATCCTTCACAATAGATAAAAAATAGGGGTAGTTGTTGAAAGGAAGTGCTATTTAGAGAATTAGGGTAGTGTTAAAAATAAAGGTTGTTTTGAAGTATTAAGAGAAGTAGGGGTAGGTAGACAAATATAAAAATGATGAATCGTTTGAATTGGGTGCTCCAAAAACGAACCCTTGATTGTAGTAAAAAGATAGGGGTACTTGTTGGAAGCAAAGGCTATTTAAAGAATTAGGGATAGTATTAAAAAGAAGGGTTGTTTTGAAGTATTAAGAGAACTAGGGGTAGTTTAAGCATAGTAGGGGTAGATCGACAAATATGAAAGATGATGAATCGTTTGAATTGGATGATTCAAAAACAAACCCTTCACAGTAGTTAAAAAATAGGGGTAATTGTTGGAAGTAAGGGCTATTTAGAGAATTAGGAGTATGATTAAAAAAAAGGCTATTTGAAGTATTAAGAGAAGTAAAGGTAGTTTAAGCATAGTAGGGTTAGATCGGCAAATATAAAAGATGATGAATCGTTTGGATTGGGTGCTGCAAAAACCAACCCTTCACAGTAGTAAAAAGATAGGGGTAATTTTTGGAAGTGAGGGCTATTTGGAGAATTAGGGGTAGGATTTAAAAGAAGTACCGTTTTGAAGTATTAAGAGAAGTAGGGGTGGATCGACAAATATGAAAGATGGTGAATCATTTGGATTGTGTGCTGCAAAAACCAGCCCTTCACAGTAGTTAGAAAATAGGGGTAATTTTTGGAAGTAAGGGCTATTTAGCAAATTACGGGTACGATTAAAAATAAGTGTTGTTTTTAATTATTAAAAGAAGTAGGAGTAGTTTAAGCATAGGAGGGGTAGATCGACAAATATGAAAGATGATGAATCATTTGGATTGGTGCTACAAAAACCAACCCTTCACAAAATGTAAAAAATAGGGATAATTGTTGGAAGTAAGGGCTATTTAGAGAATTAGGGGTAGCATTAAAAGGAAAGGTTGTTTTGAAGTATTAAGAGAAGTAGGGGTAGTTTAAGCAAATAGCGGTAGATCGACAAATATGAAAGATGATGAATCGTTTGGATTGGGTGCTGCAAAAACCAATCCTTCATAATAGATATAAAATAGGGGTAGTTGTTGAAAGGAAGTGTTATTTAGAGAATTAGGGTAGGGTTGAAAATAAGGGTTGTTTTGAAGTATTAAGAGAAGTAGGGGTAGATCGACAAATATAAAAATGATGAATCGTTTGAATTGGGTGCTCCAAAAAACAACCCTTCATAGTAGTAAAAAGATAGGGGTAATTGTTGGAAGTAAGGGCCATTTAAAGAATTAGGGATAGTATTAAAAAGAAGTGATGTCTTAAAGTATTAAGAGAAGTAGGAGTAGTTTAAGCATAGTAGAGGTAGATCGAGAAAAATGAAAGATGATGAATCGTTTGAATTGGATGATTCAAAAACAAACCCTTCGTAGTAGTTAAAAAATAGGGGTATTTATTGGAAGTAAGGGCTATCTAGAGAATTAGGACTATGATTAAAAAAGGCTATTTGAAGTATTAACAGAAGTAAAGGTAGTTTAAGCATAGTAGGGTTAGATCGACAAATATAAAAGATGATGAATCGTTTGGATTGGGTGCTGCAAAAACCAACCCTTCACAGTAGTAAAAAGATAGGGGTAACATTTCGAAGTAAGTGCTATTTGGAGAATTAGGGGTAGGATTTAAAAGAAGGACTGTTTTGAAGTATTAAAATAAGTAGGGGTGGATCGACAAATACGAAAGATGATGAATCGTTTGGATTGTGTGTTGCAAAAAACAACTCTTCAAAGTAGTTAAAAAATAGGGGTAATTTTTGGATGTAAGGGATATTTTGCGAATTACGGGTACGATTAAAAAGAAGTGCTGTTTTGAATTATTAAAAGAAGTAGGCGTAGTTTAAGCATAGGAGGGGTAGATCGACAAATATGAAAGATGATGAATCATTTGGATTGGGTGCTACAAAACGCAACCCTTCATATTAGTTTAAAAATAGGGGTAATTGTTGGAAGTAAGGGTGTGACGACCGCCCATAACCCCGCACTATACAAGAGAAATATTGCGTTGAAAATTGTGCAAGGTTGTCATGGACAATCATCAGAGTGGGAAAACACAAGCGGAACCTATCGTAAAACTCACAGCACAAGGATAAAATATAATAGAACTTATACAACAGGTAATAATAGAGAAGCAAAAACACTGGACTAGAAAGTAAGATCCACAAACTTGGAAATAGTGCTTATACAATGTTGCCTCACTACATCTCTCAGAAAAAGCAAACAGGGGAAATCCAATTATTAGCTAGTAGTAAAACTGGTACGTGAGCCCCCTGCTCGTCATCAATCAGCATCGTCATCCTCACTAAAGCATTACCTGTCACCTGTTACTTAGTCTTCCCATCCACAATCGGATGAACAGCCCAAGGGAATAAGAGGATGCATAAAACCTTGACTCAAGCAACAGTCTTAGTGAGCGATAAAATAGCTAACAAACTTCAACAATAAAGTGTATAAGAGGGGATAGATAAACATACTAATCTACACATAACAACAGAAAAGACCTCAACCTTATCTTCCCCACATCGGACAGTGATAGCCTTTACAATCCATTCAACCAAAGGAATAACAATTCATATGTGGAAACCAGAGCAACCATTCAATCATTGAAAACACACATAACATCCTGATTATATAAGTCTCACACAGACAACCCTAATCAAGTTTAACATTCCCCAAGCACTCTCCCCAGATGCCTAAACCAATATCAGTCAAGCACTCAAAGAACATCTCCCTCGACTTTGGATATTCCATGTGAGATAGTACAAACAACCAATCATCCATGATCGACTCTGACTATCACCGTCAATCCTGCTTTGAACGCATCATCAATCGTATGACGACCAATCTTGCCATATGTGAAGCGCTAATGGTAAACCCAATTCTAGTATAAACTCCATATGTCCTACCTTGACACTTTCCAACCTTAACAACTAGGCCTTTCAACCATACCCAAGGTACTCGACCAGCAACCTTCCGTTCTATTGGATGCCCCATCGCACCCCTGCTTTGAGCCTGCTAGAACTTACAACAACGATAATCTCTCCTCCTTCAATATCTCTTGTCATCCAACTTTGACGGCTATTTACTACTCAAGCGACCTTCTCGAGCAACCATTATCCACCACCTCACGAGCTTTTACTTGTCTGCATATTCATTGTTTTTCACCGATCAACGAACATATCACATCACTTCGAACATCCCCTTTGGTCCGATCCTATCCACTTTGGCCTGATGCGATTCACTTTCGTCCGATCCACTTTCGTCTGATTAACTTATGGTCCGGTCCAAATGTGGTGCGATCCAACTATGGTCCGATCCAAACCCTACATATTGCAATTCAACTCTTATTTCGATAAAAACTTCGCCAAACGACGAATCCAATGAAACAAACTCAATCAAAATCATCAAACACAATCATAAACATATCACAACACTGTAAGTTTCAAATAGGGTTTTTTAACATGATATTGCAGCGAATTACATAAACCCTAAACATGATCTTTTACGAAAAAAAATGAATCGAGTTTAAATTCATACCTAGGGTTTCTTTTGCTTCATTATTTGATGACGAATCTAGGTTGAATCAAATCGGAGAGCTCGACATGACGTCGTGCCTCTACAGGATATCCACGAGCGTCGCTCTCGAAGTTAAACCGAGGAAAGCTGATTCAGTACTAGCCGATTTTGGGATCAAGGGTTTTTCTTTTGTCTCGTATAACTGTGATCTCTTATAAAATGAGAAACCGGTCCTTGTTTTATAATATATGACTTGCGAGATATTTGATAACCCCTTTTACCCGTTCAACCATTCAAAACTATAGAGAAAAATAAACCTTTTTTTATTTCCTTTATTAAGAACAGTTCTCACCCTATACAACGCTCTTATGTGTGACTCTATAGGTTATCACAACATTGTCAACAATTTAAACAATATTTAAACTGTAAATAGTGAGCGGCATCTAGTAACACATCGCTGTTACCCAAGTTATAACAATTTTAATGATTCAATACAACCTTATTCATGACCAGTGTATCAATGTAGTATAATCCTTTTAACCAATATATCCGGGATTAAACTCAAGGCATGGATCGTATCATCCTCTTTATAAATTAATCCTTTTATCTCGATCGATGAGTAGACTATTTAAAACAAATCAATATTTGAGCACGGCCATGCATTTCACAATCTCACTCAATCAAGAGGCCCATGGATATCACTACGAATATATCGTACGGTTAAATTCCATCTAGATCATTCATTATTTTCATTCGATTCGAGATGTATCCAATAATCACCGTTATCGTTATCTGTTACGAATAACTTTAGATGATATCAAAACTCAAATATCATCGAATGAAATTATAATAATTTCAGGTCTGAGGACCATTCCATCACTGTCACTATGAGAATAACTTATGATACTTTCAATTATATTCCATGTAGTTATCTCACGATGGGTCGGCCCAATACGATATTCTCCAATACGTATTTATGTTTTGACATTAATATTACGTATATTAATGTTCAATGAGATGTGATCATCAGTCAATAAACATACTAGTCTCTCCGTTTTAGTGTTGTCCTTTATAAGCAATAAAACTTGACTAGGGACATTTAAGAATTATAATACTTAATAATTATAAAATCTCAAGTTCAAGTCTTACTCGAACTATATAATTCTGTATTATTATTGTAACACCCCGTAATTTCGTAACATTAAAATTCACAAATTAAAGTATACTTAATTTTTAGAAAAGAATTAAGTGAAATGGGTTGCGCAGAGAATATATATATATATATATATTAAAAATTAAATAAATAAATATGCGAAAAAGTTCAAAACAGCGAATTAGTAGGGGGAAATAACCGAACCGGCCCATTTTTGAGGTCGACCCGAGCTCCGCTGGGTCGACTAGGGGTTAATCCAGGGTATTTAGCTGTCAACCCGTGGGCCGATTCGCTCAAATGCAGATTTTGCATTTGATTGGTTCTCATGGTTCAGGGTTAATCTAATGGTCCTATATAACTTCCTACACCTACAAATACATCCTAATGCTAACCCTAAACCTAATTAAAATAGAATAGTTGCCATCGCCATGGAAATCAATGGAGCCGCCGCCAACTAAGAAAGAAGAAAAGCAAGTTCAATTCTAATTCTCTCAACCCTAAAGCAAAGCAAAACTCTCTCTTTTCTTCTCTAAATTGTGAGTATGATGATCTTAACAAGATTATTATCATTTTAATTAGGTTGAGTAATGAATGGATTATGAGTAGATGATGTGAATTATCATATATGTTGTTGTAAACCCCTTTTGCTATCATGTATATTGTAAATCCAATGTTATGTTATGATGATATCTTATATGTTGTAAATCATGCTATGATGATATTATGTATGTTGAAAGTTTCTATGCTAAGTTGTGATGAATCATACATGTTAAAAAGGCCATGATGTTACCATCTATGCTCGTTAGTTCATATTAATTAAACATCATGTTTGGGTTATGTTGATCTATTTGACAAGTCACATATGCAAGTTAGATTGATTAGAAAAGTTATGAACATATGCCAAGACATCTATTATGACATCTAGAATTATGCTATGACATATGTGATATCCTATGCTAGTTCACACCATCATTATGTTGCCTAAAAACCCAATATGCAAGTTTATGTATAGATTTGGGCTATGATCATATCATGTAAATTGAGACATTTAACAAGTTGACACCTTTTGATCATTAACATGTGTAGTTTATGTAAGTTTCACCCCTATTATGATTAGATTTATTTTAATTGTCTATATGTTGTGATAATTTATCTTTGTGCTAGGTGTTAGACTATACAAGTCTAGCCTATATTATGCGTTGAATAAGAGAACGTATAAACGTGGGGTAGGGGTAATATTAAGGATTTAATATTAAAAAGTTGGGGTGCAATTGATATGATTTTGCATGCCATAAGTTGATGGCCATAATTGAGTCAATTATGGACATCATTAAAAGTTGACTTAATTATTAATTTGAATAGGGAATTATTATAACTGGGGTAAAAGATTTTAACTGTTAATCAATGCTTATGACACGAGGTTGGACTCGTTTCTGACGTAAACCTGCCCGGACCCGCCCGGCAAATCCAGTGGTCACAAATGTCAGCCCAATGTGAGAGGTCCTAGGCCTAAACTAAAGCATAACAGTTGTAAAGACACGAGGTTAGACTCTTTTATGGTGTAAGACTGCCCGGACCCGCCTGGCAAATCCAGCTGCCGTAAATGCCAGTCTAATGTGAGAGGTCTTTATGAGGTTATGGCCTGAATGAATTAAGAAATACTTAACCAGATAAACATGTAAGGTGGGACACGGGGGTTAAGTAGGTGCCTTGGGTTGCATGAGGAATCTAGGGGGTGCCCTTAGTGGCATGTGAAATACGATTAGTAAGACTTAACCAAACACACATGTAAATGAACCTGACTAAGAGGGTTAAGTGGGATATACTAGTGACAAGCTTCGGTGGGTAGCTTGTAGGGGCCCATTTCGACCAGTATCCTAAACGTATCTTTGTGGGCTCGACCCAAGTCGAGGACGGGACACGCATGTTAGGTTTGACTGTAAGAGGCCAAAACGTGGAGCTGTGGCAATGCAAGTCCAACGGGTTTCATATATGTGTGTGGACCGGGCTGGTAGGTAAGACGTTGTTACATCGTGTAGGTACAAGCCGTGCATTCTCAAGTTGTATCGGGTTGCAACTTTAGGGGAGTGATACACCCCACTGTGGGGCCAGCACGGGTATCTACGAGTAGGGAGCCGATCGAAAGTGGGTAGTGGTGTACACCTATTGGAGATAGGGGCAGACGGCACCTATGTAGTCAGCTAGGGGTACGTAAGGCTATTTATAAAGTTTCTGTGTGAAGCAAGTGGGATCAAACAATAGGGTGACTGGTGTGGTGCAGTGTAGTAATGTGCGGTGCAGTGTAGTAATCATTCGTTAGTAATTTGGTGTGCCTTTACCGTTATCTTAAACGCTATCTCTATCTTCCTAAGAGTTCATAGACATTTACTTGTCTTCCAGCTTATGCCTTAGTCTAGTTATTTTGATAATAGTATTGTTAGAATTATCATACTTGCCAGACTTTATGTCTGACCCCCTCTATTTTTATCCTTTTTCCCCCTCCAGGTCCTCAGGTTGGGCCCAGTTCTAGTGGAGTTTGATTGAATTGCTTCATCTCTCTTTGGAAATCTTAAACCGTTGAAGTAAAGTCCAGCTTGTTATCTTTTTAATGGCTATTTATGTAATGGGATTATGTATTTTGTTTTTATGAAGATGGATATTGTACTTGGTTATGATCTATGGTTTTATGATGTAACAAACATGTTTAATTTCAGGCAATAAAATGAAGTTTTAGATTTCCAAGTACTATTTATTATCTGTCTTGTTGTAATTTTTCTGTTCTATATTCACTTATGATCACCATGGAAGTTAATGCATTCCCTTTGTGAGTGACATTAATGGACGTGGGGTGTTACAATTATTCTAAGGACTTTTGTTATGTTAATACTTTTATTACGTAGTAAATATAACACAACAGAATATATATATTTTATTCCAAATAAAATAACAACAACAACATTGTTATCTTCGTGCTTACATCTAATCAACAACATTCGCCCTTCCACATCCCCGACCCTCACCTCTAGCTTCTCGTAATTCACCCTTGCCGCATACGTCTTGAGCCAATCCATGCCCAAGATGATCCCAAACCTAGCGCAGTTAAGAACAAAGCAATTACGCACAAAAGAGCAACCATGACTCGACAACACTGGACCACGACATATCATGCAAAAATATGACGAACCCCCAATTGGATTAGTCACTATGAAGGGTCTATCACAAATCTCACGTTCCATACCTAAGACAAACTTCTCACTCTTCTAATCTGATGTATCAATGTACTAACGAGCAAATCTTGACAAGGCTTCGAAATCAAAAAATATAGTCAAACACAGAACGATCATTCCGTTTCACCTCTATGAACTTCTTGAATAGAGAAGATTTCCGAGCTGCGGAGATAAACTTTGCTTCAAACTTAGCTTGGAATAGCTCTCATGAAATGTCTTCTTCTGGGGTCTCGAGTGTAACAGAATTCCAACATTTCATGGCCCTGTCCTGCCGTTCCCTTGTTGCAAGCTTTCTCTTTATTGCATCCTCAATACCCAAGTCTCCAAAGATTCGAACACATGAGTCCATCCACCTCTGAACATCTTCACCTGGTTCGGTTCCGTTGAATGGTTTTCCCCCTATAGGTGTAAAGTCCTTGCACAGCTTTGCAAAATCTACTACTCTAGGAACTCGCACACCAACATCTACCGTTGCCGCCACTGGAGCAGGTACCCTTCGCATAACTGCTTCTGCCATGGCTTCAAACATGGTCGGGTAACTAGGTTCAACACCATTTCCCCCTCCAGTATTGGCTCACCTAGCAGCTTGCCTTGATTCTCGTCTACTCATTCTAAATATGCAATTCAGAATAATTAGCCACCTTCAAGAAAAACTGTTAAAGGAAAACAACCGCTACTAATATATATGCTAATATGTATAGTAAGCATCCAACTGAAATATACAAGTACGTCTCTCATACGTGATTACATTCTTGAACTTTGGCCAAAAATCTTTGACCGGAGCTTGATACCAAATGTGACGACCGCCCATAACCCCCACACTATACAAGAGAAATAATGCGCTGAAAAATGTGCAAGGCCGTCATGTACAATCATCAAAGTAGGAAAACACAAGCGGAACCTGTCATAAAATTCACAACGCAAGGATAAAACATAATAAAACATATACAACAGGTAATAATAGTGAAGCAGAAATCCTGGACTTCCATACAACTAGAAAGTAAGATCCAAAAACTTGGAAATGGTGTTTATACAAAGTTGCCTCACTACATCACTCAGAAAAAGCAAAGAGCGGAAATCCAATTATTAGCTGGTAGTAAAACTGGTACGTGAGCCCCTTGCTTGCCATCGATCAGAATCGTTGTCCACACTAAAGCATTACCTGTCACCTGTCACTTATTCTGCCCATCCACAATCGGATGAACAGCCCAAGGTAATAAGAGGATACATAAAACCTTGAGTCAGACAACAGTCTTAGTGAGCAATAAAACAGCTAACAAACTTCAACAATAAAGTGTACGAGAGGGGATAGATAAACATACTAATCTACCATAACACCAGAGAAGAACTATAACACCCCGTAATTTTATAACATTAAAATTCACAAATTAAAGTATACTTAATTTTTAGAAAAGAATTAAGTGAAATGGGATGCGCAGAAAAATATATATATTGATATATATATATATATATATATAAATTAAAAATTAAATAAATAAATATGCGAAAAAGTTCAAAACAGCGAATTGGGAGGGGGAATAACCGAACCGGCCAATTTTAGAGGTCGACCCGAGCTCTGCTGGGTCGACTAGGGGTTAATCCAGGGTGTTTGGCTGTCAACCCGTGGGCTGATTCGCTCAAATGCAGATTTTGCATTTGATTAGTTCTCATGGTTCAGGGTTAAAATAATGGTCCTAAATAACTTCTTACACCTATAAATACATCATAATGCTAACCCTAAACCTAATTAAAATATAACAGTTACCGTCATACCATCGCCATGGAAATCAATGGAGCTACCGCCAACTAAGAAAGAAGAAAAGAAAATTCAATTCTAATTCTCTCAACCCTAAAGCAAAGCAAAACTCTCTCTTTTCTTCTCTAGATTGTGAGTATGATGATCCTAACAAGATTATTATCATTTTAATTAGGTTGAGTTATGAATGGATTATGAGTAGATGATGTGAATTATCATATATGTTTTTGTAAACCACTTTTGCTATCATGTATATTGTAAATCCAATGTTATGTGATGATGATATCTTATATGTTGTAAGTCATGCTATGATGATGTTATGTATGTTGAAAGTTTCTATGCTAAGTTGTGATGAATCATACATGTTAAAAAGCCATGATGTTACCATCTATGCTAGTTAGTTCATATTAATTAAATCATCATGTTTGGGTTATGTTGATCTATATGACGAGTCACATATGCAAGCTAGATTGATTAGAAAAGTTGTGAGCATATGCCAAGACATCTATTATGACATCTAGAATTATGCTATGACATATGTGATGTACTATGCTAGTTAACACCATCATTATGTTGCCGAAAAACCCCATATGCAAGTTTGTGTATAGATTTGGGCTATGATCATATCATGTAAATTGAGACATTTAACAAGCTGACAACTTTTGAACCTTAACATGTGTAGTTTATGCAAGTTTCACCCCTATTATGATTAGATTTATTTTAATTTTCTATATGTTTTGATAATTTATCTTTGTGCTAGGTGTTAGACTATACAAGTCTAGCCTATACTATGCGTCGAATAAGCGAACGTATAAACGTGGGTTAGGGGTAATATTAAGGATTTAATATTAAAAAGTTGGGGTGCAATGATATGATTTTGCATGCTATAAGTGGATGGTCATAGTTGAGTCAATTATGGACATCATTAAAAGTTGATTTAATTAATAATTTGAACAGGGAATTATTAAAACTGGGGTAAAAGATTTTAAGTGTTAATCAATGCTTTGGACACGAGGTTGGACTCATTTTGACGTAAACCTGCCCGGACCCGCCCGGCAAATCCAGTGGTCACAAATGTCAACCCAATGTGAGAGGTCCTAGGCCTAAACTAAAGCATAACAGTTGTAAAGACACGAGGTTAGACTCTTTTATGGTGTAAGACTGCCCGGACCCGCCCGGTAAATCCAGCTGCCATAAATGCCAGTCTAATGTGAGAGGTATTTATGAGGTTATGGCCTGAATGAATTAAGAAATACCTAACCAGATAAACATGTAAGGTGGGACATGGGGGTTAAGTAGGTGCCTTGGGTGGCATGAGGAATCTAGGGGGTGCCCTTAGTGGCATGTGAAATACGATTAGTAAGACTTAACCAAACACACATGTAAATGAACATGACTAAGAGGGTTAAGTGGGATATACTAGTGACAAGCTTAGGTGGGTAGCTTGAGGGGGCCCATTTCGACCAGTATCCCAAACGTATCTTTGTGGGCTCGACCCAAGTCGAGGACGGGACACGCATACTGGGCTTGATAGTAAGAGGCCAAAACGGGGAGCGGTGGCAACGCAAGTCTAACGGGTTTCATATGCGTGTGTGGACCCGAGCTGGTAGGTAAGACGTTGTTGCATCGTGTAGGTATAAGCCGTGCATTCTCAAGTTGTATCGGGTTGCCACTTTAGGGGAGTGATACACCCCACTGTGGGGCCAGCACGGGTATCTACGAGTAGGGAGCCGATCGAAAGTGGGTAGTGGGGTACACCTAGTGGAGATAGGGGCAGACGACACCTGTGTAGTCAGCTAGGGGTACGTAATGCTATTTATAAAGTTTCTGTGTGAAGTAAGTGGGATCAAACAATAGGGTGACTGGTGTGGTGCAGTGTAGTAATGTGCGGTGCAGTGTAGTAATCATTCGTTAGTAATTAGGTGTGCCTTTTCCGTTATCTTTAACGTTATCTTAAACGCTATCTTTATCTTCCTAAGAGTTCATAGACATTTAGTTATCTTCCAACTTATGCCTTAGTCTAGTTATTTTGATAATAGTATTGTTAGAATTATCATACTCGTCAGACTTTATGTCTGACCCCCTCTATTTCTATCCTTTTTCCCGCTCCAGGTCCTCAGGTTGGGCCCAGCTCTAGTAGAGTTTAATTGAATTGCTTCATCTCTCTTTGGAAAGCTTGGACCACTGAAGTAAAGTCTAGCTTGTTATCTTTTTAATGGCTATATATGTAATGGGATTATGTATTTTGTTTTTATGAAGATGGATATTGTACTTGGTTATGATATATGGTTTTATGATGTAACAAACATGTTTAATTTCCAAATACTATTTATTATCTGTCTTGTTGTAATTTTTCTGTTCTATATTCACTTATAACCTCCTTGGAAGTTAATGCATTCCCTTTGTGAGTGACATTAATGGACGTGGGGTGTTACACGTGGTATCAGAGCTTAAGGTTACCAGAACAGATAAAAATACTTCAGAAAAATAGTTATTTTTGGAAGAATTGTTTTCAAAAACATGTTTTAATGAGAAATTTAAAGAGAAAAGTTTTTAAGCAAAAAAAAACATAATCCCCAATAGCCCATATCTTTATCTTTCGAATTCTCCATTCTGAATCTTTCCTTTTTCGTTTCAGCATGGCTGAGGATCTTAATCTACCCGACGGTGTAACGATACCAGGATGGTATAGGAGGCTGTTGGAGGCTAGGGCCGCTGCAGGTCCAGCCAATGTTCCTCCACCACCAGTTGCACCCGTTCCTCCTCCTCCTCGCGTAGATACTTTTGCAAAGACGTGCAAGGAATTCAAGTCTATGGGTGGAAAACCATTTCAAGGGTCAGAAACGTTTGTGGAAGCTAGAGATTGGATTAAGGAGGTGGAAGAATGGCTAGAAATCTTTGAAGTAGAAGAAGGGAGGAGAGTTCGATTAGCAGCTTGGTTGATGAAGGGAGAGGCCTCGTTTTGGTGGGAGGTCACTGATGGGGAGCTTCATGTTGACTCTTGGGCGGATTTTAGACGTAGGTTCGAGGCGAAGTTTCTCTCAAGGGCGGAAGAAAATCTATATATGGAAAGGTTCTTGACATTGAAGCAAGGAAGCTCATCAGTGAAAGAATATGTCAATAAATTTAATCAGTTAGCAAGTTTTGGCTTGGACTTAGTGAACACGCCGGAAAAGAAGGCGCTGAGGTTCGTGAATGGCTTGAATGAACCATTCCAAGGGTTGGCTATGAGCCACATCCCTATGGGGACCACCTTTGAGAAGTTAGTAGAAATGGAGCTTATGCATGAGGAGAAAAGCGCTAAAGCTGATAAGGCACCCGAGAAGAAGGGTGATCAGAAGAAACCACAACAGCAAAACAAGAAGGGTGGTAAAGACAATAACGACAAGGGAAAGAAGAAATGTTTTAACTGTGGGACACCAGGCCATCTCAGCAAGGATTGCCGAAAGAAAATGAAGATAGGCTTTTTTCATTGTGGCGATGCGTGACATTTAGTGAAGGACTGCCTAAAGAAGGGGCAGAGGGCAGGAGCTACCTTGGGAGGATAGGTGCAGGCTCTTATGGCACCAGGGCAGGCATAGGGACAAGTTTAGGCTCTCGCGGTCCCACCGCTGCAAGAACGAGGTAGAACCATTTCTGTTGAAAGCTTAGTTTTTCTGTTTGATCATCCTATCCGTACCTTATTCGATTCGGGCGCATCACATTCGTTTATCTCTACATCATTAGTTGAATCACTGCACTTAAACACTAGTTTAGTAGAGGATCCCTCAGTTGTTTCGAATCCAATTGGGGGCTCAGCTTATTTGTCTATAATGTGTTTGGATTTGAAAATTTCTATACTTAGCGTTGAATTTAGATGTGATGCTTATGTGTTGGGCTTCACGGGCTATGGGCTAATTTTAGGAATGGATTGGTTATCCAGAAATGGGGCCGTTCTTGATTGTGAAAGGAGAGTAATTATGCTCGTGACTCGTCTTGGCAACACTCTCGAAATCTTTTGTAATCCCATAAATTCGGTTATGCTAAGTTATCTAGAATCACTTGACGCGACTGAGGAAAATCTACGATCTGTTAGAGTAGTCCGAGAATATTCAGATGTGTTTGAGGAGGTGAAGGGCTTGCCTCCGAAGCAGGAGATAGATTTTCGAATATATCTTGTGGATAATGCGAAACCAGTATTTTTGCCAGTACGCCACATGGCTCCACGTGAAATGAGGGAACTCGATAAGCAAGTGAAGAAGTTGCTTGAGAAGGGGTTCATAAGACGAAGTATATCGGAGTGGGGTGCTCCAATTGTATTTGCCACGAAGGCGGATGGGTCCCTTAGACTGTGTGTGGACTATAGAGAACTTAATAAACTTACTAAGAAGAACAGACACCCACTGCCGAGGATTGACGATCTCTTCGATCAGTTAGTTGGCGCCTCAGTGTTTTCGCAGTTGGACTTAGCCACTGGGTTCCATCAGTTGAGAGTGGCTGAGGATAGCATAGACAAGACTACCTTTAGGACTCTGGATGGTTTCTATGAATGGCTAGTGATGCCCTTCGGTTTGACAAACGCCCCTGCATACTTTGTTGATCTGATGAGTAGGGTGTTTAGGGAGTACCTTAACAAATTTGTGGTAGTCTTTGTAGATGACATCTTGATCTTTTCTAAGGATGAAGATGAGCATGCCCTACATCTTAGGGAAGTGTTGGAGACTCTTCGAGCGCATAAGCTTAAAGCTAAATTTTCTATGTGTCACTTCTGGAGGAAGGTTGTACGGTTCTTGGGGCACGTGGTTTCCGAAGAAGGGATAGCTATAGATCCGGCGAAGGTGGTGGCCATCCAAGATTGGAAGGTTCCCAAAAATGCTACCGAAGTGAGAAGTTTCTTCGGGTTGGTTGGCTAATATAGGAAGTTTATCAAAGACTTCGCAAAGATATCCGCTCCATTGACACGCTTGATGAAGAAGAACCTAGTTTTCACATGGGATGTAGATTGTGATGATGCGTTCCAACGTTTGAAGAGAGCTTTGACTTCAGCCCCAGTCTTAGTATTGCCAGACGGGAGTAAGCCGTTTACCGTTTATACTGATGCTTTTGGGACAGAACTAGGCGCAGTCTTAATGCAAGAGTGTAGGGTAATAGCCTATGGTGGAAGGCAGTTGAGAGCGCATGAGAAAAATTATCCTACATATGACCTAGAATTGGCCGCTATTGTTTTCGCGCTTAAGTCTTGGCGTCATTATCTTCTTGGCGAGAAATTCGAATTATTCACTGACCACAAGTCTTTAAAATACCTATTCTCTCAAAAGGACTTAAACTTAAGGCAGCAAAGGTGGATGGAGTTCTTAGCATCCTACGACTTTGAAATAGCCTATACCCCTGGCAAGGGTAACGTGGTAGCAGATGCCTTATGTACAAAAAAGATTATCTTTAAGTCCTTTGTTTGTTGAGCGGCGAAGTTTAGAATTCATTTCGATTTTTGACTTTAGACCTTCCGTTGACTTCGTACCCGGTTTGCTAGCATCCTTGGAGGTCAGACCTACAATTTTGTGACTGATTAGCGAGGTACAGCGAGACGACCCACAGTTAGTTGAGTTAGTAGAAAAACTCAAAGGAGGGGAGTCATCAAGCCATCTCCGTAGGTATACCCTAGACGATAAGCGTTGGTTACGTAGGGACGGTAGACTTTGTGTACCAAAAGACGATGACCTAAGGAAGACTATTCTTGACGAAGCACATCATTCGAAGACGACCATTCATCCCGGCGGGGACAAGATGTACAAAGCCATTAATAGAGTTTACTTTTGGGCCGGCATGAATAAAGACATGGCCGAGTATGTCGCTAGATGCTTGGTACGCCAACAAGTAAAAGCGGAGCAAAAGAAACCTGGTGGGTTGCTTCACCCATTGGAGGTTCCACTACGGAAATGGGAAAGCATCTCGATGGGTTTTGTGGATGGATTACCGCGATCGAGGAAGGGTAATACGGGAATTTGGGTTATAGTAGATAGACTTACTAAGGGCGCCCATTTCATTCCCGTGAAAAGTAAGAGGACTACTGCATGGTTAGCTTCTGTATATGTCCGAGAAATAGTTCGTTTGCACGGTGTTCCTTCTAGCATAGTGAGCGACCGCGATCCTATATTCACTATCCAATTTTGGAGAATCTTACAAGAGGCAGGAGGGACTCAGTTATGTTTGAGCACCGCATATCATCCTCAGACGGACGGCCGGACTGAGAGGGTGAATTGCATTCTAGAGGATCTTTTTAGGCTATGTATCCTAAACTTTGGGGTTACATGGGAAGAGCATCTTCCATTGGTTGAGTTCGCATATAATAATAGATTTCAGTCCAGCATTGGTATGGCACCATTCGAAGCTCTATATGAACGACCTTGTCGTTCACCTACATGTTGGTGGGAATCTACAGATAAGATCTTACTTGGGCCCGATATGATTAGGGAGACTTCGGAGACGAATGACTTGATTCGAAGGAGGATGAAAGCAGCGCAAGATAGGCAGAAATTTTATGCGGATAAGAGGAGGACAGATCTCGAGTTTGAAGTTGGGGACATGGTCTTTGTCAAAGTGTCTCCATTACGAAACGTTGTTCGCTTTGGGTCCGTTGGGAAATTAGCACCAAGGTTTGTAGGGCCATTTCCTATTAAGGAGAGGATTGGACGGATGGCGTATAGAGTGGAGTTGCCCGAGAAACTTAGTGGTGTACATGACGTATTCCATGTGTCACACTTGAGGAAGTGCTTGCACGAGACCGCGGAAGTGGTAGAGTCGAGCTTGCTTAGAGAGGTGGATAGAGAGCGTGATGCGACAATTCGACGAGCTCCTACGCGCATTGTTGGGTCGGAGATCAAGAGGTTGAGGAATCGAGAGGTCAGACTAGTCAAAGTGCAATGGGGAGATGATGAGAGCAACGCTACTTGGGAGACGGAAGAGAAGATGCGTTCTCGATACCCTTTTCTTTTTAAGGGTATGTCCTTTAATTTCTCCTTTATCTCTTAGCTTGTACTTATCTTATCTTTAGTATATCCTCTCGCTAGTATCTTTGGCCTTTAGTTAGGATAATCCTATGGTTGAAACATGTGTCTGAGACATGTTATGTATGGTGGATGCAAAGTGGATGCAAGTGTTTGCTAGTGGTTGCTCGTGGATGCATATACACACATTATTAGGCACCAGATCGGCTCATTCACTTCATATTGCATATTGCATATATATGGATGTATTTAGTAAAATGGATGTATAATGGTTGTATTATCATATAGTTGCTGCATTCGGGTGGATGTTTGTGCACGCATATAGAATTAATATGTATCAATAATAATCTTTTGCATACATATTGGACGCATGGCACTATCATGAATTGCACTAAGGAGGTCGACTGAATCAGTAGACCGCCTAATTTTCATTAGATATGGATAAATACACACACTGTGCATATAAACATTAAAGCATTAGAAGTCTTTTAAGGACAATGGATGCTGGTGTTTGATGGTTGAGTAGATGGACGATTAGATGGTAGGATATACATTCTTCTTAACTTGGAGATTTCGGGACGAATTCCTTTAAGGGGGGGAGAATGCAACACCCCGTAATTTTATAACATTAAAATTCACAAATTAAAGTATACTTAATTTTTAGAAAAGAATTAAGTGAAATGGGTTGCGCAGAGAAATACATATATATTGATATATATATATATATATATATATATATATAAATTAAAAATTAAATAAATAAATATGCGAAAAGTTCAAAATAGCAAATTGGAGGGGGAACAACCGAACCGGCCCATTTTTGAGGTCGACCCAAGCTCCGCTGGGTCGACTAGGGGTTAATCCAGGGTGTTTGGCTATCAACCCGTGGGCCGATTCGCTCAAATGCAGATTTTGCATTTGATTGGTTCTCACGGTTCAGGGTTAATCTAATGGTCCTAAATAACTTCCTACACCTATAAATACATCCTAATGCTAACCCTAAACCTAATTAAAATAGAATAGTTACCGTCATATCATCACCATGGAAATCAATGGAGCCGCCGCCGACTAAGAAAGAAGAAAAGCAAGTTCAATTCTAATTCTTTCAACCCTAAAGAAAAGCAAAACTCTCTCTTTTCTTCTCTAAATTGTGAGTATGATGATCTTAACTAGATATTATCATTTTAATTAGGTTGAGTTATGAATGGATTATGAGTAGATGATGTGAATTATTATATATGTTGTTGTAAACCCCTTTTGCTATCATGTATATTGTAAATCCAATGTTATGTGATGATGATATCTTATATGTTTTAAATCATGCAATGATGATGTTATGTATGTTGAAAGTTTCTATGCTAAGTTGTGATGAATCATACATGTTAAAAAGCTATGATGTTACCATCTATGCTAGTTAGTTCATATTAACTAAATCATCATGTTTGGGTTATGTTGATCTATACGACAATCACATATGCAAGTTAGATTGATTAGAAAAGTTATGAACATATGCCAAGACATCTATTATGACATCTAGAATTATGCTATGACATATGTGATATCCTATGCTAGTTCACACCATCATTATGTTGCCTAAAAACCCCATATGCAAGTTTATGCATAGTTTTGGGCTATGATCATATCATGTAAATTGAGACATTTAACAAGTTGACACCTTTTAATCCTTATCATGTGTAGTTTTTGCAAGTTTCACCCCTATTATGATTAGATTTATTTTAACTTTCTATATGTTGTGATAATTTATCTTTGTGCTAGGTGTTAGACTATACAAGTCTAGCCTATATTATGCGTTGAATAAGCGAACGTATAAACGTGGGGTAGGGGTAATATTAAGGATTTAATATTAAAAAGTTAGGGAGCAATTGATATGATTTTGCATGCCATAAGTGGATGGCCATAATTGAGTCAATTATGGACATCATTAAAAGTTGATTTAATTAATAATTTGAATAGGGAATTATTAAAACTGGGGTAAAAGATTTTAAGTGTTAATCAATGCTTAGGACACGAGGTTGGACTCGTTTGTGACGTAAACCTGCCCGGACCCGCCCAGCAAATCCGTTGGTCACAAATGTCAGCCCAATGTGAGAGGTCCTAGGCCTAAACTAAAGCATAACGGTTGTAAAGACACAAGGTTAGACTCTTTTATGGTGTAAGACTGCCCGGACCCGCCCGGCAAATCCAGCTGCCATAAATGCCAGTCTAATGTGAGAGGTCTTTATGAGGTTATGGCCTGAATCAATTAAGAAATACTTAACCAGATAAACATGTAAGGTGGGACATGGGGGTTAAGTAGGTGCCTTGGGTGGCATAAGGAATCTTGGGGGTGCCCTTAGTGGCACGTAAAATACGATTAGTAAGACTTAATCAAACACATATGTAAATGGACATGACTAAGACGGTTAAGTGGGATATACTAGTGACAAGCTTAGGTGGGTAGCTTGTAGGGGCCCATTTCGACCAGTATCCCAAACGTATCTTTGTTGGCTCGACCCAAGTCGAGGACGGAACACGCATACTGGGCTTGACTGTAAGAGGCCAAAACGGGGAGCGGTGGCAACGCAAGTCCCACGGGTTTCATATGCGTGTGTGGACCCGAGCTGGTAGGTAAGACGTTGTTGCATCGTGTAGGTATAAGCCGTGCATTCTCAAGTTGTATCGGGTTTCCACTTTAGGGGAGTGATACACCCCACTGTGGGGCCAGCACGGGTATCTACGAGTAGGGAGCCGATCGAAAGTGGGTAGTGGGGTACACCTAGTGGAGATAAGGGCAGACGACACCTATGTAGTCAGCTAGGGGTACGTAAGGCTATTTATAATGTTTCTGTGTGAAGTAAGTGGGATCAAACAATAGGGTGACTGGTGTGGTGCAGTGTAGTAATGTGCGGTGCAGTGTAGTAATCATTTGTTAGTAATTAGGTGTGCCTTTACCATTATATTTAACGTTATCTTAAACGCTATCTTTATCTTCCTAAGAGTTCATAGACATTTACTTGTCTTCCAGCTTTTGCCTTAGTCTAGTTATTTTGATAATAGTATTGTTAGAATTATCATACTCGCCAGACTTTATGTCTGACCCCCTCTATTTCTATCCTTTTTCCCCCTCCAAGTCCTCAGGTTGGGCGCAGCTCTAGTGGAGTTTAATTGAATTGCTTCATCCCTATTTGGAAAGCTTGGACCGTTGAAGTAAAGTCCAACTTGTTATCTTTTTAATGGCTATTTATGTAATGGGATTATGTATTTTGTTTTTATGAAGATGGATATTGTACTTGGTTATGATCTATGGTTTTATGATGTAACAAACATGTTTAATTTCCGCTGTAATAAAATGAAGTTTTAGATTTCCAAGTACTATTTAGTATCTGTGTTGTTGTAATTTTTCTGTTCTATATTCACTTATAAACTCCATGGAAGTTAATGCATTCCAATTGTGAGTGACATTAATGGACGTGGGGTGTTACAAGACCTCAACCTTATCTTCCCCACATCGGAGAGTGATAGCCTGTGAAAACCCGTAACTTCCGCGTAAAGGAAAGCGGCGGATAGTTCGAGAACAAGCCACAACAGAACGCATGCAAAAGAACATTTCATTGCATATTACAACAATGCATCAGATTACAAGAATATACAGAGTATAAATGAATATTACACAGAAATATCAGAGATTTAAATTACATTTAAATACATCGCAGCGGAAAAATAATACAATGCACAACTAGAATGAGATATACGGATACAAAGCTTTCCGGATATCGTTCCAGCTGTAAACCAGGATCCTGTGAATATAAATCTGCAAAACCAAAACTACTAGCTGCCCGTGTCAAAATAAGGGCACCCAGAGTTTAGGTTAAAACAATAAACTCCAGGTCAGTCATGTGACTGGTGTGAGAACTAAAACAGTTATTTATCTTTATTTTCAAAGTTTGGTAAATCAAGGGACCACGCCGTATAACACGGAACGGGTTTCCTCCCAAGAATACCAGTGCATAAAACAACAGCCCAATGCTAAATAAAGAAAAATGAAGCTGTTATAAGACCCAGGTCCTATCACACAATGCAACGCAAGCCGGGGGATAGGGTTTTTACCTTATAATAGCCAAGAATGCTTGATACGTTTAAAACAAATCATTTGATACTATTATAAGTGCATAGTGTATAAAACAACTTCAAATCATAAGTATCAATCATAGGCGACATGAGCGTCCCATGCCACTATGTCGCCACATATAGGTTTACAAATAAAACCCCAAATGTCACGTATTTGAAAATTGGATTTCTGTCTATGAACCGAGGCAAAAGATAGTCCTCTACCGATTCGTGACTCTCTAGCCCGAGCCACAGGACCCAGACTCAGGTGAGCCCTTGGAACGACATGGCCGGTCCACCGATGTGGATTAAAATGCCTGAACACTACGTTTCCCCACCCTATGGGGTGTAAATGAGCCAACTAAATGACTCCATCGGTTCGAGAACGACCGATCAATCCGAGGCGCCTCGCAACAGCAACAACAACATAAGTCAAACTCGTCAGGGCGTGTAAAACCACTGACGCCACTTCTAGCTAGAAAGAAACGCAAGTCCTCCCTGAGATCCGTCTCCCGTTTTTGGTTCATACCGGGTGTGAAACTCGCGAATCAAACGTTACACAAAGCTACGCCACAAAGGCCTTGCTTTGATCATCACCACAAGACTTTGCTTTTCAACAGAAGCCTCGATCAATTGCCACTTAGGCATGCCACACAGGCAATTCACTCCATGCGTTTGATATCCATCAATATATAACCTCTGAGCTCGTACGTCTCAGAGAAGGGCGTTAAGCAAGAGAATAAATTCTCCGCCGCCAAACAGATATATATTTAATAGAGATCAACCACACAGACTAAAATCCAATGTCAGACACACAGTCCATTTACAAGTCCGTTCTGGGTCTGAACGAAACCGGAGGCACCTAGTACCCCGCATATCCATCGATCTCCAAGTACGTCTGGACGATCACTAACTGTTTCCATCATGTTGGGTGTACAGCCCAATCAAGATCATCAGTAATTACCCAAACGACGTGAAGACCTCCGGTCTTCGACCATCGTCTTCATCTTCGACTTTTCGTCGTATCAGTTATTCAGAATGGGATAAACCCGGTCTTTCCGAATAACTCGCGTATATATTATAAAAGTGTTAAACAAACACAACATACGCCTCATTTCAATTCATTAGTCACTAACCGTAAATTAATCAAGAGAATAATCCCCCAAATATTAACCCCGAAGGCCGAAACCAACATCAGATCAATATCCAGAAAACCATTCTGCTTGGCTAACCGACAGTTAGTTTCTAAATTTCACATTCATAGGAAAAGGTTCCCATTAATTTTATCCAAGATAAATTCCTTGAATTTATTCTTTATTCTATTTTTGAATCTCAATTCAAACTAGTCGGGATTAGCGAACCTTACCGAAGTAATCATTTGTTTTAATTTCCCAATCCCAACCTATTCATCCCATGAAGTAAAACTGGTTATACTTCATATCTAACACCACGGTGTTATCGGTAAATTCAATTACCATTTCACGTTCAAATCTAATTAAAGATTTAACTATCGCCTAGAGCAAAACTGGTGATACTCCATTTCGATTATTTCAATCTAATTAAAGATTCATTAAAACTCCGCTTAGTTTTAATCGCTAACTGGGTTAAAGAATCAGTGTCATTTAAAAACACGGTTCACGATAAACCCAAAATCACATTCGATTAATTATCGGGTTAAAGAACGAGTGTTATTTAAAACACTGTTCACGATAAACCCAAGAATCAATATCGATTCAATTCCAATTAAATGTTATTTAATTGGTACACTTCATTAAATCTAAATAAAAAGATTTAATCATTTCTCAACTGGGTTCAAGAACAGTGTTGGTGAAGACACTGTTCACGACAAACCCAAATCACATTCGATATTCAATACAAGGCTCTGAATAGAAAATATATCGGCCTATATTCAATATCTAATTCTACGATTAACAAATGTCGTATCGGAAATAACGATATAAATATATATCTTTCAAATTTCCATAACAACACCTGTATAATCACGAATTCCAACATCGAAATATTCCGAAGACAATTTCGATTCAAATCCACTCCAATGCAATCATTGGAAATTTTGGTTATTTTCAAAACCCTTTTCGAATTCAATTTATTTATTTAAAAAAAAATAGAATTATAATTCTAGTTCAAAACTAGTTCATTTCGATAAAAAACTATTTTTATCTTTTCAAATAAGGAGTTTTTCATCCCAATCCTTTCTAAACCATTTCTTATGATTTTACACAAATTATTACTATTTTTAATAATTTTATCAAGGCCCGTACAGTCGATTTCCAACAATGGCCATCGAACTGCACTTACAACGACCTTTTTCGAATTTGATTTGGACGTATCTCCAAATCCAACCGTTAGATTTCAAATTTCTAATATTCGTTAGAAAGCTCTTTTCGATACGAACCCAACGGTTCTGGTTTTAGGAGAATCCGACGGTCGGATCTCCCGCAATGTCCGTTTGAAATAAATGGTCGAAATTCACGAACTGCCGCGGCGCGGCGCGTTCTATTCAGGCCATTATATTATATATATAATATATACTTCGTCGATTTCTATTTAAAACGAATTATATAAATAGTTTTAAAATTCGTTTCAAAAGCAATTTCAACTTCCATTTCAATTCAAATCAAAATTGAATTCTTCTTTATAAATTCGTTTTTAAAATTCATTTCTATTCAATTCAATTTCAATTCAATTTGAATTCATTTCAATTCGCTTTCAATTCAATTTGAATTCGTTTTCAATTCAATTCATTTCGAAATCGTTTTCAATTCAATTCGAATTCGTTTTCAATTCAATTCGAATTCATTATCTATTCAATTCATTTCGAAATCGTTATATATTCAATTCATTTCGAAAACGTTATATATTCAATTCATTTCGAAATCGTTTAATATTCAATTCATTTCGAAATCGTTTAAAATCGATATAAATATCGTTCACGTCAAAATGGCGTCAATCTAATCAACACGGCTTCATAAATTTCTAGTTTCAAATATTCTATTTCAAATATTTCTTTTTCAAAATAGTTGTTATTATCAAAGTATTTCGTTCAACACATGACCAATCTCAATGGATGAGTACTGTCAACACATGAACCTTTATTTTATATTAATAAAGATGTAAATTTTATTACTAAAATATTTCGTTCAACACATGACCAATCTCAATGGATGAGTACTGTCAACACATGAACCTTTATTTTATAATATTCTTTATTTTTCAAATTGGAATGAGGCCCAATCAATTACCATATAAAGTTAATTATATGGATTTTCATACAACACATGTATAATAGCATGGAAAAATAATCAACCATCAACCAAAGTGCACTACACTATATAAGCATCAAATATAGATATCTAACGCTTATAACAGCCTGTCAATCAATCGATCGACATATTTAATCAATCAGGATGAGTGAACTGCATATCTCATCCTAACACCCGTGTAGGGTTTCAAACAATCAAACAAATATTTTATTCGTGCAGTTGGGCGATGTGTAAAATTTATCGACCCAATAAATGTCCTTCAAATAGGTGTACATAAACAAACCGTCTGGTTTGTAAATGAATATTTTATTTATTCACATTCACGTTAAAAATTATATTTTTAATGATAAAACATTTTATTCCAACATATGAATTTCTATTCAGTTCATTCTTTTAAATAAAGGATATTTTTATTTTTCTAACTTATTTTAGAAAAATTCGGCGGCATAACGACACGATACTAGAAACGGGACAAGGCCTAGCCTTATCCCCGGTCTAGTGAAGACCCATGCCATTCACACATCAATCAAATCAATTTCATTCAATCAAATATTCTAACTAACTACTCAACCAAACAATTTAACAAACAAGCCATCCATGGTCTGTGGATGACGGGTGTCGGGTGCTACTAAGCACCGTCTGCATCCTAATATATAAATATAACTAGAAAATTAAATTGAAAGGTGAGAAGTTCTCACCTATAGCTATCCTAGCTCCACGGCTCTTCATTTGCAGAAGTCTTCGTCGTTTCGCCTTTTTGCCACCTTCGTTGCCCGTAGCCACTACACTTATAAAAATCACACATTTTTATATTTTGATGTCTTTAAAATAAAATTCATATTTTTATTTATTCACTTCAATTTTAAAAAGTCATATTTTTATAATCACTTCATATATTTAAAAATCGAATTTTTACTATGCTATTCCATATATAAAAATCATATTTCCTTACCGCTAATATATAGATAAAAATTCTATTTTTATAACGCTATTCTCTATATAAAAATTTCGCCTTTTCAAATTTAAAGATTTCATCTTTATAAAAATCTCATTCTTATTCTTCTACACATATAAAGATGATATTTTTAATATCCCTATCATGTAAAAATTATATTTCTAATTCTCTACCTAACCAAAAATCATATTTTTACATCTTCTATATAGTAAAGACTATATTTTTAATACTTAAAAAAAATATAAAGATCATATTTTTTAATTCTTTAAAAATATAAAAATCATATTTTTTAATTCTTTAAAAATATAAAAATCATATTTTTAATATGCCACTAGTATAAAAATTATATTTTTCTCTATTTAAAAATCATGTCTTTAAATAGATAAAAGTCGAATCTTTATTTCGCTAACTATATAAAAACCGCATTTTTGTCATGTCTTTCATATCATAAAAATCTCTTATTTATCTCGCAACATATTTATAAAGAAAAGAAAAGAAGAAAAACTAGTTTTTAATTAAACTAATAGCATAAAATATCCAATCTAAAAATTAGAAAACTCACAGCCGAAGTCAAGTTCAGGTGCTCGAAACTTGGGCTTCGATCTAGGGTTTTCTGGAAAATGCGGAGGTGTCGGGGGCTACTGGCGGTTCACCGCTGCTTGCGTGACATGCTGGGAGTTGGTGGCATCTTGGGTTCGTCGCGATGATGGGCTTGAGGCGATGCGGTCGACTGGAGGTAGGGGTTGGTGGCGCCTGCGTCCTCGATGTTGGATTTAGGGTTTCTGGTCCTCGAACGGCGAAGGGAGTAAGGGGGAGGCGGAGAGGTAGCTGCGGAGGGGGGGGAGCATTGGAGGGCCGCCGGCCTTGGTGGTGGCGGGCGCGAGGACAACGTTGGCCTTTCTTCTTTTTTTTAATTTTAAATCGATTTGAATACTGAAAGGGGGAGGAGAGAGATAAGGGAAAAGGTGAGGGAATTTTATAAAATAAATATAATAAATTAATATTATTTTCTCCTTTATAGTGGACTTTTCATCCTAACCCCGATTCGAACCCAACGAATGTCGTCACTTACTAAATACCCCCATTCCGAACACAATGGGATATGCCACGTAGGCCAATTCAATCGTTTCGACTCGTTTCCGTCAAAATAAAAATATAAATCTATATATTGAATTTTGAATGCACATTTCAAATTATCGGGGCCACTTACTAACTCTATAAATTCTCGAAAAATATTTTCTAGCTTCGTATTGACGATACGGTCCTAACAAAACTAGTTTCGTCGAATTCTGAGACCGTTGGAAAAATGGCCATTTTCCAGTCGATTAAAATAAACTGAAACTGGTCAAACGCGTTTTCCTTTGCCACGCTCACATATTGATTCGAAAAATTATGAAATTTGAAACCTAGCAATAATTTGACATCACGGACCCAACAAAACTGATTTCGTCGAAATCCGAGGTCGTTTACAAAATGTCCATTTTTAAGGGCCTGAATTCCATAGCGACTATTCAGAATTTTCAACTGGACATATCTTTTGATTCCCGCTATGAAATCTCAATTTGTTGGATTCGTTGAAAAGATATTATCAATTAGATCCTAATGTTTTTGGTTTCACTGAAATCCGGATTGTTTTGCACCCGGTATATTCAATTGAAGTTTGAAATCGAATTATCGAACTACCGCGCCATTTTCAATTCCTTTTATAATTATATATAATTATTTATTTTCTAACGACGACGTATATAATATATACGTCGAATTATATTCAAAATAAATTTCTCGTCGATATTATTTAAAATAATCCATTTTAAATATTCAAAATTCGCTAAAATCGCCAAAATAAAAATTTTAAACTGGCCCAGATTTTCCGGGTTATTACAATCTCCCCCACTTAAAACTTTTCGTCCCCGAAAAGGAACAAAGTCGAAAGTGGTTTGATTACTCAACACTACGATCGATCAGGCTTCCATTCTCCAACCCTTTGGTTTCTGAGAATTTTCAAAATTTCAAAAATTTGGCTAACACCCTAAATTTCCGAAAAATTTCGCCATAACCTCCCCTGCACCGGGAGCATCGGGGAATTTCAAATAGCTTCCCCGGTCCTTCAGATCTCAAAAAGAAAAAGAAAAAGACAAGCGGCTAGCCAATAGGCTCACAAAATCATCATCACCCAAACAAAACAGGAAATTATGTAGTAAACATGTACCTATTTGTCGGGCAAACAAATTTTATTCTCTGGCTCTAGCCTCCTTGCTATGACCTGTTCAATGATATATATATATATATGCAAGCAAATGCGACCAATTTTCAATACATTTCAATATTTGGTTCAATTAGGCATAATGGTTCAAAATTATCAAACAAATGAACAAACAACACAAACATCAATCGATTAGTGAATTAGAGTTTCAAATTCTTAATTTTGATATATATACAAAAATCACATTTTTGATGCCAAATCACCACAATAAGCCCTATCTAATTTTGGTTCTCACACCAGTCAATAGGAAATATATAGATATCACACCTTCGTTACTCGAACATGAATACTAATGACGACTAGTCAGTCATCAGAATCATCTTCGGGCCACTAGAGTATGATTCTATATCTACCCAGTATATTAAAACTTTAAATACACGTTTGCAAGGCGTATATGCAAAATCTTTATATACTGGACTGTCCAAATCAATATAAATAAATAATCAAATATGAATAATTGATTTTAATTTTTCAAAACAAAATTGGCTTTCATTTTAAAAAATATACTCTTCACACTCGTTCTAGGATACTACTGATCCCATCTCTAACGAGTCATTCTCATTGGATATTACTAATCCAATATATGATGAATTCTTTCGTATGGTTCTAACGTGTCTTGTTCTCTGAGCTTTGTAAACCAAAGCTCTGATACCAACTGTGAAAACCCGTAACTTCCGCGTAAAGGAAAGCGGCGGATAGTTCGAGAACAAGCCACAACAGAACGCATGAAAAAGAACATTTCATTGCATATTACAACAATGCATCAGATTACAAGAATATACAGAGTATAAATGAATATTACACAGAAATATCAGAGATTTAAATTACATTTAAATACATCGCAGCGGAAAAATAATACAATGCACAACTAGAATGAGATATACGGATACAAAGCTTTCCGGATATCGTTCCAGCTGTAAACCAGGATCCTGTGAATATAAATCTGCAAAACCAAAACTACTGGCTGCCCGTGTCAAAATAAGGGCACCCAGAGTTTAGGTTAAAACAATAAACTCCAGGTCAGTCATGTGACTGGTGTGAGAACTAAAACAGTTATTTATCTTTATTTTCAAAGTTTGGTAAATCAAGGGACCACGCCGTATAACACGGAACGGGTTTCCTCCCAAGAATACCAGTGCATAAAACAACAGCCCAATGCTAAATAAAGAAAAATGAAGCTATTATAAAACCCAGGTCCTATCACACAATGCAACGCAAGCCGGGGGATAGGGTTTTTACCTTATAATAGCCAAGAATGCTTGATACGTTTAAAACAAATCATTTGATACTATTATAAGTGCATACTGTATAAAACAACTTCAAATCATAAGTATCAATCATAGGCGACATGAGCGTCCCATGCCACTATGTCGCCACATATAGGTTTACAAATAAAACCGCAAATGTCACGTATTTGGAAATTGGATTTCTGTCTATGAACCGAGGCAAAAGATAGTCCTCTACCGATTCGTGACTCTCTAGCCCGAGTCACAGGACCCAGACTCAGGTGAGCCCTTGGAGCGACAGGGCCGGTCCACCGATGTGGATTAAAATGCCTGAACACTACGTTTCCTCACCCTATGGGGTGTAAATGAGCCAACTAAATGACTCCATCGGTTCGAGAACGACCGATCAATCCGAGGCGCCTCGCAACAGCAACAACAACATAAGTCAAACTCGTCAGGGCGTGTAAAACCACTGACGCCACTTCTAGCTAGAAAGAAACGCAAGTCCTCCCTGAGGTCCGTCTCCCGTTTTTGGTTCATACCGGGTGTGAAACTCGCGAATCAAACGTTACACAAAGCTACGCCACAAAGGCCTTGCTTTGATCATCACCACAAGACTTTGCTTTTCAACAGAAGCCTCGATCAATTGCCACTTAGGCATGCCACACAGGCAATTCACTCCATGCGTTTGATATCCATCAATATATAACCTCTGAGCTCGTACATCTCAGAGAAGGGCGTTAAGCAAGAGAATAAATTCTCCGCCGCCAAACAGATATATATTTAATAGAGATCAACCACACAGACTAAAATCCAATGTCAGACACACAGTCCATTTACAAGTCCGTTCTGGGTCTGAACGAAACCGGAGGCACCTAGTACCCCGCATATCCATCGATCTCCAAGTACGTCTGGACGATCACTAACTGTTTCCATCTTCTTGGGTGTACAGCCCAATCAAGATCATCAGTAATTACCCAAACGACGTGAAGACCTCCGGTCTTCGACCATCGTCTTCATCTTCGACTTTTCGTCGTATCAGTTATTCAGAATGGGATAAACCCGGTCTTTCCGAATAACTCGCGTATATATTATAAAAGTGTTACACAAACACAACATACGCCTCATTTCAATTCATTAGTCACTAACCGTAAATTAATCAAGAGAATAATCCCCCAAATATTAACCCCGAAGGCCGAAACCAACATCAGATCAATATCCAGAAAACCATTCTGCTCGGCTAACCGACAGTTAGTTTCTAAATTTCACATTCATAGGAAAAGGTTCCCATTAATTTTATCCAAGATAAATTCCTTGAATTTATTCTTTATTCTATTTTTGAATCTCAATTCAAACTAGTCGGGATTAGCGAACCTTACCGAAGTAATCATTTGTTTTAATTTCCCAATCCCAACCTACTCATCCCATGAAGTAAAACTGGTTATACTTCATATCTAACACCACGGTGTTATCGGTAAATTCAATTACCATTTCACGTTCAAATCTAATTAAAGATTTAACTATCTCCTGGAGCAAAACTGGTGATACTCCATTTCGATTATTTCAATCTAATTAAAGATTCATTAAAACTCCACTTAGTTTTAATCGCTAACTGGGTTAAAGAATCAGTTTCATTTAAAAACACGGTTCACGATAAACCCAAAATCACATTCGATTAATTATCGGGTTAAAGAACGAGTGTTATTTAAAACACTGTTCACGATAAACCCAAGAATCAATATCGATTCAATTCCAATTAAATGTTATTTAATTGGTACACTTCATTAAATCTAAATAAAAAGATTTAATCATTTCTCAACTGGGTTCAAGAACAGTGTTAGTGAAGACACCGTTCACGACAAACCCAAATCACATTCGATATTCAATACAAGGCTCTGAATAGAAAATATATCGGCCTATATTCAATATCTAATTCTACGATTAACAAATGTCGTATCGGAAATAACGATATAAATATATATCTTTCAAATTTCCATAACAACACCTGTATAATCACGAATTCCAACATCGAAATATTCCGAAGACAATTTCGATTCAAATCCACTCCAATGCAATCATTGGAAATTTTGGTTATTTTCAAAACCCTTTTCGAATTCAATTTATTTATTTAAAAAAAAATAGAATTATAATTCTAGTTCAAAACTAGTTCATTTCGATAAAAATCTATTTTTATCTTTTCAAATATGGAGTTTTTCATCCCAATCCTTTCTAAACCATTTCTTATGATTCTACACAAATTATTACTATTTTTAATAATTTTATCAAGGCCCGTACAGTCGATTTCCAACAATGGCCATCGAACTGCACTTACAGCGACCTTTTCCGAATTTGATTTGGACGTATCTCCAAATCCAACCGTTAGATTTCAAATTTCTAATATTCGTTAGAAAGCACTTTTCGATACGAACCCAACGGTTCCGGTTTTAGGAGAATCCGACGGTCGGATCTCCCGCAATGTCCGTTTGAAATAAATGGTCGAAATTCACGAACTGCCGCGGCGCGGCGCGTTCTATTCAGGCCATTATATTATATATATAATATATATAATATATACTTCGTCGATTTCTATTTAAAACGAATTATATAAATAGTTTTAAAATTCGTTTCAAAAGCAATTTCAACTTCCATTTCAATTCAAATCAAAATTGAATTCTTCTTTATAAATTCGTTTTTAAAATTCATTTCTATTCAATTCAATTTCAATTCAATTTGAATTCATTTCAATTCGCTTTCAATTCAATTTGAATTCGTTTTCAATTCAATTCATTTCGAAATCGTTTTCAATTCAATTCGAATTCGTTTTCAATTCAATTCGAATTCATTATCTATTCAATTCATTTCGAAATCGTTATATATTCAATTCATTTCGAAAACGTTATATATTCAATTCATTTCGAAATCGTTTAATATTCAATTCATTTCGAAATCGTTTAAAATCGATATAAATATCGTTCACGTCAAAATGGCGTCAATCTAATCAACACGGCTTCATAAATTTCTAGTTTCAAATATTCTATTTCAAATATTTCTTTTTCAAAATAGTTGTTATTATCAAAGTATTTCATTCAACACATGACCAATCTCAATGGATGAGTACTGTCAACACATGAACCTTTATTTTATATTAATAAAGATGTAAATTTTATTACTAAAATATTTCGTTCAACACATGACCAATCTACATGGATGAGTACTGTCAACACATGAACCTTTATTTTATAATATTCTTTATTTTTCAAATTGGAATGAGGCCCAATCAATTACCATATAAAGTTAATTATATGGATTTTCATACAACACATGTATAATAGCATGGAAAAATAATCAACCATCAACCAAAGTGCACTACACTGTATAAGCATCAAATATAGATATCTAACGCTTATAACAGCCTGTCAATCAATCGATCGACATATTTAATCAATCAGGATGAGTGAACTGCATATCTCATCCTAACACCCGTGTAGGGTTTCAAACAATCAAACAAATATTTTATTCGTGCAGTTGGGCGATGTGTAAAATTTATCGACCCAATAAATGTCCTTCAAATAGGTGTACATAAACAAACCGTCTGGTTTGTAAATGAATATTTTATTTATTCACATTCACGTTAAAAATTATATTTTTAACGATAAAACATTTTATTCCAACATATGAATTTCTATTCAGTTCATTCTTTTAAATAAAGGATATTTTTATTTTTCTAACTTATTTTAGAAAAATTCGGCGGCATAACGACACGATACTAGAAACGGGACAAGGCCTAGCCTTATCCCCGGTCTAGTGAAGGCCCACGCCATTCACACATCAATCAAATCAATTTCATTCAATCAAATATTCTAACTAACTACTCAACCAAACAATTTAACAAACAAGCCATCCATGGTCTGTGGATGACGGGTGTCGGGTGCTACTAAGCACCGTCTGCATCCTAATATATAAATATAACTAGAAAATTAAATTGAAAGGTGAGAAGTTCTCACCTATAGCTATCCTAGCTCCACGGCTCTTCATTTGCAGAAGTCTTCGTCGTTTCGCCTTTTTGCCACCTTCGTTGCCCGTAGCCACTACTCGTATAAAAATCACACATTTTTATATTTTGATGTCTTTAAAATAAAATTCATATTTTTATTTATTCACTTCAATTTTAAAAAGTCATATTTTTATAATCACTTCATATATTTAAAAATCGAATTTTTACTATGCTATTCCATATATAAAAATCATATTTCCTTACCGCTAATATATAGATAAAAATTCTATTTTTATAACGCTATTCTCTATATAAAAATTTCGCCTTTTCAAATTTAAAGATTTCATCTTTATAAAATTCTCATTCTTATTCTTCTACACATATAAAGATGATATTTTTAATATCCCTATCATGTAAAAATTATATTTCTAATTCTCTACCTAACCAAAAATCATATTTTTACATCTTCTATATAGTAAAGACTATATTTTTAATACTTAAAAAAAATATAAAGATCATATTTTTTAATTCTTTAAAAATATAAAAATCATATTTTTTAATTCTTTAAAAATATAAAAATCATATTTTTAATATGCCACTAGTATAAAAATTATATTTTTCTCTATTTAAAAATCATGTCTTTAAATAGATAAAAGTCGAATCTTTATTTCGCTAACTATATAAAAACCGCATTTTTAACATGTCTTTCATATCATAAAAATCTCTTATTTATCTCGCAACATATTTATAAAGAAAAGAAAAGAAGAAAAACTAGTTTTTAATTAAACTAATAGCATAAAATATCCAATCTAAAAATTAGAAAACTCACAGCCGAAGTCAAGTTCAGGTGCTCGAAACTAGGGCTTCGATCTAGGGTTTTCTGGAAAATGCGGAGGTGTCGGGGGCTACTGGCGGTTCACCGCTGCTTGCGTGACATGCTGGGAGTTGGTGGCAGCTTGGGTTCGTCGCGATGATGGGCTTGAGGCGATGCGGTCGACTGGACGTAGGGGTTGGTGGCGCCTGCGTCCTCGATGTTGGATTTAGGGTTTCTGGTCCTCGAACGGCGAAGGGAGTAAGGGGGAGGCGGAGAGGTAGCTGCGGAGGGGGGGGGGGAGCATTGGAGGGCCGCCGGCCTTGGTGGCGGCGGGCGCGAGGACAACGTTGGCCTTTTTTTTTTTTAATTTTAAATCGATTTGAATACTGAAAGGGGGAGGAGAGAGATAAGGGAAAAGGTGAGGGAATTTTATAAAATAAATATAATAAATTAATATTATTTTCTCCTTTATAGTGGACTTTTCATCCTAACCCCGATTCGAACCCAACGAATGTCGTCACTAACTAAATACCCCCATTCTGAACACAATGGGATATGCCACGTAGGCCAATTCAATCGTTTCGACTTGTTTCCGTCAAAATCAAAATATAAATCTATATATTGAATTTTGAATGCACATTTCAAATTATCGGGGCCACATACTAACTCTATAAATTCTCGAAAAATATTTTCTAGCTTCGTATTGACGATACGGTCCTAACAAAACTAGTTTCGTCGAATTCTGAGACCGTTGGAAAAATGGCCATTTTCTAGTCGATTAAAATCAACTGAAACTGGTCAAATGCGTTTTCCTTTGCCACGCTCACATATTGATTCGAAAAATTATGAAATTTGAAACCTAGCAATAATTTGACATCACGGACCCAACAAAACTGGTTTCGTCGAAATCCGAGGTCGTTTGCAAAATGTCCATTTTTAAGGGCCTGAATTCCATAGCGACTATTCAGAATTTTCAACTGGACATATCTTTTGATTCCCGCTATGAAATCACAATTTGTCGGATTCGTTGAAAAGATATTATCAATTAGATCCTAATGTTTTTGGTTTCATTGAAATCCGGATTGTTTTGCACCTGGTATATTCAATTGAAGTTTGAAATCGAATTATCGAACTACCGCGCCATTTTCAATTCCTTTTATAATTATATATAATTATTTATTTTCTAACGACGACGTATATAATATATACGTCGAATTATATTCAAAATAAATTTCTCGTCGATATTATTTAAAATAATCCATTTTAAATATTCAAAATTCGCTAAAATCGCCAAAATAAAAATTTTAAACTAGCCCAGATTTTCCGGGTTATTACATAGCCCTTACAATCCATTCAACCAAAGGAATAACAATTCATACATGGAAACCAGAACAACCATTCAATCATGTAAAACACACATAACATGCAGATTATATAAGTCTCACACAGACAACCATAATCGATTTTAACATTCCCCAAGCACTCTCCCCAGCGGCCTAAACCAATATCAGTTAAGCACTCAAAGAACATCACCCTCGACTTTGGATAATCCATGTGAGATAGTACAAACAGTACAAACAATCATCCGTGACTGACTCTGACTATCACCGCCAATCCTTCTTTCAAACTGTCGTTAATCGTATGACGGCCAACCTTGCCATATGTCAAGGGCTAATGGTAACCCCAGTTCTAGTATAAAATCCATATGCCCAACCTTGACAATGTCCAACCTTGACAACTTGGCCTTTCAGCGATACCTAAGGTACTCGACCAACAACCTTTCGGTCTATTGGGTGCCCCCCACGTACCCCTGCTTTGAGCCTGCTAGAACGTACGACAACGATATTCTTTTGGCCTTCAATATCTCTAGTCGTCCAACCGTGACAGCTATTTACTACTCAAGCGACCTTCTCGAGTAACCATTATCCACCAACTCACGACCTTTGAGTTATCTTCCTACTTGTTGCTTTTCACCGATCAACGTACATATCACATCATTTCGAACATCCACTTCTGGACTCTCGTCAAAGCCAACATCACTATCGAACCAAACAACATCAACATAAGGTTCAATGTAGTTTATAGCATTATCACCCCCAATTAGAATGCTTTTGAACACTTCCAAACTTCCTAATTGAATTCACTTTGAAGTTAATTCATCACCGGAAATGTCCGACCAGAAAAACATGCCCAAAAATGGCTGACCAGAAATGGCTATCCAGAATGGTCTGATCCAACTTTGGTCTAGTCAGATCCACTTTGGTCTGATCCGATCCACTTTTGTCCGATCCGATCCACTTTCGTCCGATTCACTTATGGTCCGGTCCAAATGTGGTCCGATCCAACTATGGTCTGATCCAAACCCTGCATATTGCGATTCAACTCCGATTTCGAGCAAAACTTTGCCAAATGACGAATCCGACGAAACCAACTCAATCAAAATCATCAAACACAATCATAAACATATAATAACACTACTAACCACATGAATATAACAATTACCCCAAAAATGATGTAAATCTCACCAAAAACCATTAAAATGAACATATGATCAAAATGTGAGATCTAACTAACAAAACATGTAAAATGACATGAAATTAACGAGTACAACTTGTTAGATTAGATAATAGGGTGATTCATATGAAAATGAACTTATAATCGTGTAAATCTATGTTAAAACATCCCAATTTGATGAGAAACATGCACAACCACTCATATACTTCATTGCTTTCATGTGAGAGATGTAGATCACTCACCGATTTTCCAAATCAAGCTAAAATGATAGAATTATGAATCCAAACAGTGATTACTTTAAACCAAGCTCCTTGGTCGATGTAAATCTAGCCTTGAATGGTGTAGATCTTCGATTTCCCTCCTTAGAATTGGATTTCTAATGGTGAAAAAGTGTTTTAAAGAAAGAAGGAGTACAAGACCTTCAAATGAGAGAATGAGAGAAGTAACCTATTCTCCATACCCCTCACCCTCTATTTATAGACTCCACCATCCCACTAATGGGCCTCTCCAATTCAGCCCAATAGGCTCTCCAAACCTGAAAAACCAACTGAAAAACCTTAAAACAACGATTTCTCTCAAACCGCTGAGCCAAATCCTTATTGTAACCACTCAACGGAAACTCAATCATCAATTCCTTAATAATGGCACAGGTATCACACTCCGATTTGACTTGAGTCAAAAGTTATGCCCTGTACAAGTCTTACAGATGCTAAATGGTCATAAACAAAATCGGTAAAAATTATGGATATATCTGACATCCCCACAAACAACATATTAAAAGATGAGAATGATCCAACCCTTAGAGAATAAAACAAATATATTTCACGATATTCCGATACGTAAAATGCGGGCTGTTACAAAGGGCTATTTAGAGAATTAAGGGTACGATTAAAAAGAAGAGCTGTTTTGAACTATTAAGAGAAGTAGGGGTAGTTTAAGCATAGGAGGGGTTGATCGACAACTATGGAAGATGATGAATCGTTTGGATTGGGTGCTGAAAAAACCAACCCTTCACAGTAGTGAAAAGATAGGGGCAATTGTTTGAAGTAAGGGCTAATTAAAGAATTTGGGGAAAGATTTAAAAGAAGGACTGTTTTGAAGTATTAAGAGAAGTAGGGATATTAAGCATAGTAGGGGTAGATCGACAAATATGAAAGAAGATGAATCATTTGGATTCGGTGCGGCAAAAACAAACCCTTCACAAAAGTTAAAAAAATAGGGGTAATTTTGGAAGTAAGGGATATTTGGAGAATTAGGGGAAGGATTAAAAAGAAGGGTTGTTTTGAAGTATTAAGAGAAGTAGGGGTTGTTTAAGCATAGTAGGGGTAGATCGACAAATATGAAGGCTGACGAATCATTTTAATTGGGTGCTGCAAAAACCAACCCCTTTCAATAGTAAAAAGATAGGAGTAATTGTTGGAAGTAAGTGCTATTTAGAGAATTAGGGGTAGGATTAAAAAGATGGGTTGTTTTGAAATATTAAGAGAATTATGTGTACTTTAAGCATAGTAGGGGTAGATCGACAAATATTAAAGATGATGAATCATTTGGATTGGGTGCTGCAAAAACCAATCCTTCACAATAGTTAACAAATAGGGGTAATTGTTGGAATAAAGGGATATTTACAAAATTATGTGTAGGATTAAAAAGAAGGGATGTTTTGAAGTATTAAGATAAGTAGGGTTAGTTCATGCATAGTAGGGGTAGATCAACAAATATGAAAGATGTTGATTCCTTAGGATAAGGTGCTGCAAAAACCAATCATTCACAATAGTAAAAAGATAATGGTAATTGTTGGAAGTAAGGGCTTTTTGCAGAATTAGGGATAGGATTAAAACAAGGTTTGTTTTTCAGTATTAAGAGAAGTAGGGGTAGATTAAGCATAGTAGGGGTTGATAGATAAATTTGAAAGATGATGAATCATTTGGATTGGATGCTACAAAAACCAACCATTCACAGTAGTTAAAAAATAGGTGTCATTGTTTGTAGCAAGGGATATTTGGAGAATCAGGGGAACGATTAAAAAGAAGGGTTGTTTTGAAGTATTAAGAGAAGTAGGGGTAGTTTAAGCATAGTAAGGGTAGATCGACAAATATAAAAGATGATGAATCGTTTGGATTGGGTGCTTCAAAAACCAACCCTTCATAGTAGTAAAAAGATAGGGGTAATTGTTGGAAGTAAGAGCTATTTAGAGAATTAGGAGTAGGATTTAAAAGAAGGACAGTTTTGAAGTATTAAGAGAAGTAGGGGTAGATCGACAAATATGAAAGATAATGAATCGTTTGGATTGGGTGCTGCAAAAATGAACCCTTCACAGTAGTTAAAAAATAGGGGTAATTGTTGGAAGTAAGGGCTATTTTGAGAACTCGGAGTACGATTAAAAATAAGGCTTGTTTTGAAGTATTAAGAGAAATAGGGGTAGTTTAAGCATAGGACGGGTAGATCGATAAATATGGTAGATGATGAATCGTTTTGATTGGGTGATGCAAAAACAAACCCTTCACAGTAGTAAAAAGCTAGGGTAATTGTTGGAAGTAAGGGCTATCTAGAGAATTAGGGGTAGGATTGAAAAGACGGTCTGTTTTGAAATATTAAGAGTAGTAGTGGTAGTTTAAGCATAGTAGGGGTAGATCGACAAATATAAAAGATGTTGAATCATTTGGATTGGGTGCGGCAAAAAACCAACCCTTCACAGAAGTTAAAAAATAAAGGAAATTGTTGGAAGTAAGGGCTATTTAGAGAATTAGGGGAAGGATTAAAAAGAAGAGTTGTTTTGAAGTCTTAAGAGAAGTAGGGTAGTTTAAACATAGCGGGGGGTAGAACGACAAATATGAAAGATGATGAATCGTTTCGATTGGGTTTTGCAAAAATCAATCCTTCACAGTAGTTAAAAAATCTGGGTAATTGTTGGAAGGAAGGGTTATTTAGAGAATTAGGGGTATGACTAAAAAGAAGGGCTGTTTTGAAGTATTAAGATAAGTAGGGGTAGTTTAAGCATAACAGGGGTAGATCGACAAATATGAAAGATGATGAAACATTTCGATTGGGTGCTACAAAAACCAACCCTTCAAAAAAGTAAGAAAATAGGGGTAACTGTTGGAAGTATGGGCTATTTAGAGAATTAGGGCTAGGATTAAAAAGAAGGGTTGTTTAGAAGTATTAAGAGAAGTAGGGATAAATCGAGAAATATGAAAGATGATGAATCGTTTGGATTGGGTGCAGCAAAAACCAATCCTTCCCAATAGTTAAAAATTGGGGTAATTGTTGGAAGGAAGGGCTATTTAGAGAATTGGCGTAGTGTTAAAAAGAAGGGCTGTTTTGAAGTATTAAGAGAAGTAGGGGTAGATTTAGCATAGTAGGGGTAGATCGACAAATATAAAAAATGATGAATCGTTTGGAGTAGGTGCGGCAAAAACCAACCCTTCATAGTAGTAAAAAGTTAGGGGTAATTGTTGGAAGTAAGCGCAATTTAGAGAATTAGGGTTAGGATTAAAAAGAAGGGCTAGTTTGTGAAGTATTAAGAGGAATAGGGGTAGTTTAAGCATAGTAAGGGTAGATCGACAAATATGAAAGATGATGAATCGTTTGTACTAGACGCTGCAAAAACCAAACCTTCACAGTAGTAAAAAGTTAGGGGTAATTATTGGAAGTAAGGGCTATTTATAGAATTAGGGGTAGGATTTAAAAGAAGGATTGTTTTGAAGTATTAAGAGAAGTAGGGGTAGATCGAGAAATAAGAAAGATGATGAATCGTTTGGATTGGGTGCTGCAAATTCTAACCCATCAAAGTAGTTAAAAAATAGGGGTAATTTTTGGAAGTAAGGGCTATATAGAAAATTAGGGGTACGATTAAAAGGAAGGGTTGTTTTGAATTATTAAGATAAGTAGGGGTAGTTTGAGCATAGAAGAGGTAGATCGACTAATATGAAAGATTATGAATCGTTTGGATTGGGTGTTGCAAAACGCAACCCTTCACACTGGTAAACAAATTGGGGTAATTGTTGGAAGTTAGGGCTATTTGGATAATTAGGCGTAGGATTAAAAAGAAGGACTGTTTTGAAGTATTAAGATAAGTAGGGGTTGTTTAAGCCTAGTAGGGGTGGATCGAAAAAATGTGAAAGATGATGAATCGTCTGGATTGGGTGCTGCAAAACCCAACCATTCACAGTAGTAAAAAGATAGGTGTAATTGTTGGAAATAAGGGCTATTTAGAGAATTAGGGAAGGATAAAAAATTAGGGTTGTTTTGAAATATTAAGAGAAGTAGGGGTACTTTAACCATAGTAGGGGTAGATCGACAAATAATTAAGATTATGAATCGTTTGGATTGGGTGCTGCAAAAACCAATCCTTCACTATAGTTAAACAATAGGGGTAATTGTTGGAATGAAGGGCTATTTAGAGAACTAGGTTTAGGATTAAAAAGAAGGGCTGTTTTGAAATATTAAGATAAGTATGGGTAGTTTAAGCATAGTAGGGGTTGATCGACGTACGTGAAAGATGAAGAATGGTTTCGATTGGGTGCTGCAAAATCAATCCTTCACGATAGTTAAAAAATAGGGGTAATTGTTGAAAGGAAGGGCTATTTTGAGAATTACGTGTAGGCTTAAAAAGAAGAGCTGTTTTGAAGTATTAAGAGAAGTAGGGGTAGATTAAGCATAGTAGGGGTAGATCGACAAATAAGAAAAATGATGAATCCTTTGGATTGTGCGTTGCAAAATCCAACCCTTCATAGTAGTAAAAAGATAGGGGTAATTGTTGGAAGTAAGGGATATTTAGAGATTTAGGGATAGGATTAAAAAAGAAGGGATGTATTGAAGTATTAAGAGAAGTAGGGGCAGTGTAAGCATATTAATGGTATATCGACAAATATGAAAGATGATGAATCGTTTGAATTTGGTGCTACAAAAACCAACCCTTCACGGTAGTTAAAGAATAGGGGTAATTTTTGGGAGTAAGGGTTATTTAGAGAATTAGGGGTACGATTAAAAAGAAGGGCCGTTTTGAAGTATTAAGAGAAGTAGGGGCAGTTAGCATAGTAGGGGTAGATCGACAAATATAAAAGATGATGAATCGTTTGGATTAGTTGCTGCAAAAACCAACCCTTCACAGTAGTAAAAAGATAGGGGTAATTGTTAGAATTAAGGGCTACTTAGGGAATTAGGGGTAGGATTTAAAAGAAGGATTGTTTTGAAGTATTAAGAGAAGTAGGAGTAGATCGGCAAATATGAAAGATGATGAATCGTTTGGATTGGGTGTTGCAAAAACGAACCCTTCACATAGTTAAAAAATACGGGTAATTGTTGGAAGTAAGGGATATTTAGAGAACTAGGGGTACGATTAAAAATAAGGGTTGTTTTGAAGTATTAAGAGAAATAGGGGTAGTTTAAGCATAAGAGGGGTAGATCGATAAATATGGAAGATGATGAATCGTTTTAATTGGGTGATGCAAAAACAACCCCTTCACAGTAGTAAAAAGCTAGGGGTAATTGTTGGAAGTAAGGGCTATCAAGAGAATTAGGGGTAGGATTTAAAAGACGGTCTGTTTTGAAGTATTAAGAGTAGTAGTGATTGTTTAAGCATAGTTGGGGTAGATCGACGAATATGAAAGATGATGAATCATTTGGATTGGGTGCGGCAAAAAACGAACCCTTCACAGAAGTTTAAAAATAGGGGAAATTGTTGGAAGTAAGGCTATTTTGTGAATTAGGGGAAGGATTAAAAAGAAGAGTTGTTTTGAAGTCTTAAGAGCAGTAGTGTAGTTTAAACATAACGGGGTAGATCGACAAATATGAAAGATGATGAATCGTTTTGATTGGATGTTGAAGAAATCAATCCTTCACAATAGTTAAAAAATCAGGGTAATTGTTGGAAGGAAGGGCTATTTAGAGAATTAGGGGTATAACTAAAAACAAGAGCTGTTTTGAAGTATTAAGATAAGTAGGGGTAGTTTAAGCATAGTAGGGGTAGATCGACAAATATGAAAGATGATGAATCATTTGGATTGGGTGCTACAAAAACCAACCCTTTGAAAAAGTAAGAAAATAGGGGTAACTGTTGGAAGTATGGGCTATTTAGAGAATTAGGGCTAGGATTAAAAAGAAGGGTTGTTTTGAAGTATTAAGAGAAGTAGGGGTAGGTTAAGCATAGTAGGGATAAATCGAGAAATATGAAACATGATGAATCATTTGGATTGGGTGCTGCAAAAACCAATCCTTCCCAATAGTTAAAAATAGGGGTAATTGTTGGAAGGAAGGGCTATTTAGAGAATTGGCGTAGGGTTAAAAAGAAGGGCTGTTTTGAAGTATTAAGAGAAGTAGGGGTAGATTAAGCACAGTTGGGGTAGACCGACAAATATAAAAAATGATGAATCGTTTGGAGTAGGTGCGGCCAAAACCAACCCTTCATAGTAGTAAAAAGTTAGGGGTTATTGCTGGAAGTAAGGGCTATTTAGAGAATTAGGGACAGGATTAAAAAGAAGGGCTGATTTTTGAAGCATTAAGAGGAGTAGGGGTAGTTTAAGCAAAGTAGGGGTAGATCGACAAATATGAAAGATGATGAATCGTTTGTATTGGACGCTGCAAAACCCAACCCTTCACAGTAGTAAAAAGATAGGGGTAATTATTGGAAGTAAGGGCTTTTTAGAGAATTAGGGGTAGGATTTAAAAGAAGGATTGTTTTGAAGTATTAAGAGAAGTAGGGGTAGATCGACAAATTTGAAAGATGATGAATCGTTTGGATTGGGTGCTGCAAATACTAACCCTTCAATGTAGTTAAAAAATAGGGGTAATTTTTGGAAGTTAGGAATATTTAGCGAATTACGGGTTCGATTAAAAAGAAGGGTTGTTTTGAATTATTAAGAGAAGTAGGGGTAGTTTAAGCATAGGATAGGTAGATCGACAAATATAAAAGATGATGAATCGTTTGGATTAGGTGCTGCAAAAACCAACCCTTCACAGTAGTAAAATGATAGGGGTAATTGTTAGAAGTAAGGGCTATTTAGAGAATTAGGAGTAGGATTTAAAAGAAGGATTGTTTTGAAGTATTAAGAGAAGTAGGGGTAGATCGACAAATATGAAAGATGATGAATCGTTTGGATTGGGTGTTGCAAAAACCAACCCTTCATAGTTGTTAAAAAATAAGGTTAATTTTTGGAAGTAAGGACTATTTAGCGATTTAGGGGTACGATTAAAATGAAGGGCTGTTTTGAATTATTAAGAGAAGTAGGGGTAGTTTAAGCATAGGAGGGGTAGATCGACAATATGAAAGATGATTAATCGTTTCGATTGGGTGTTGCAAAACGCAACCTTTTACAATAGTAAAAAAAAATGAATTAAGGGCTATTTAGAGAATTAAGGGTACGGTTAAAAGGAAGGGTTGTTTTGAAGTATTATGAGAAGTAGGGGTAGTTTAAGCATAGGAGGGGTAGATCGACAAATATGGAAGATGATGAATGTTTGGATTGGGAGCTGAAAAAACCAGCCCTTCATAGTTGTAAAAAGATAGGGGTAATGGTTGGAAGTAAGGGCTAGTTAGAGAATTAAGGGAAGAATTTAAAAGAAGGACTGTTTTGAAGTGTTAAGAGAAGTACGGGTATTAAGAATAGTATGGGTAGATCGATAGATATGAAAGATGATGAATCATTTAGATTGGGTGCTGCAAAAACAAACCCTTCACAGAAGTTAAAAAATAGGGGTAATTGTTGGAAGTAAGGGCTATTTGGATAATTAGGGGTAAGATTAAAAAGAAGGGATGTTTTGAAGTTTTAAGTGAAGTAGGGGTTGTTTAAGCATAGTAGGGGTAGATCGACAAATATGAAAGCTGACGAATCGTTTTGATTGGGTTCTACAAAAACTAACCCTTCGCAGTAGTAAAAAGATAGGTGTAATTGTTGGAAGTAAGGGCTATTTAGAGAATTAGGGGTAGGATTAAAAAGAAGGGTTGTTTTGAAATATTAACAGAAGTAGGGGTGCTTTAAGCATAGTAGGGGTAGATCGACAAATATTTAAGATTATGAATTATATGGATTGGGTGCTGCAAAAACCAATCCTTCACAATAGTTAAACAATAGGGGTAATTGTTGGAATGTAGGGCTATTTTGAGAAATAGGTGTTGGATTAAAAAGAAGGGCTATTTTGAAGTATTAAGATAAGTAGTGGTAGTTTAAGCATAGTAGGGGTGGATCGACAAATGTAAAAGATGATGTATGGTTTGGATTGGGTGCTGCAAAAACCAATCCTTCATGATAGTTTAAAAATAGGGGTAATTGTTGAATGGAAGGTCTATTTAGAGAATTAGGTGTAGGCTTAAAAAGCAGGGCCGTTTTGAAGTATCAAGAGAAGTAGGGGTAGATTAAGCACAGTAGTGGTAGATCGACAAATAAAAAAAATGATGAATCGTTTGGATTGGGCGCTGCAAAAACAAAACCTTCATATTAGTAAAAAGATAGGTTTAAGTGTTGGAAGTAAGGGCTATTTATAGAATTAGGGATAGGATTAAAAAGAAGGGATGTTTTGAAGTACTAAGAGAAGTAGGGGCAGTTTAAGCATAGTAGGGATAGATCGACCAATATGAAAGATGATGAATCGTTTGAAATGGGTGCTACAAAAAACAAACCCTTCACAGTAGTTAAAAAAACAAGGGTAATTGTTGGAAGTAAGGGTAATTGAGAGAATAAAGGGTATGATTAAAAAGAAGGATTGTTTTGAAGTATTAAGATAAGTAGGGGCATTTTAAGCATAGTAGGGGTAGATCGACAAATATAAAAGATGATGAATCGTTTGGATTGGGTGCTGCAAAAACCAACCCTTCACATTAGTAAAAAGATAGGGGTAATTATTGGAAGTAAGGGCTATTTAGAGAATTAAGGGTGGGATTTAAAAGACGGTCTGTTTTGAAGTATTAAGAGTAGTAGGGGTAGTTTAAGCATAGTAGGTGTAGATCGATAAATATGAAAGATGACGAATCATTTGGATTGAGTGCGGCAAAAAACCAACCCTTCAAAAAAGTAAAAAAATAGGGGAAATTTTTGGAAGTAAGGGCTATTTATAGAATTAGGGGTTGGATTAAAAGGAAGGGTTGTTTTGAAGTCTTAAGAGAAGTAAGGTAGTTTAAACATAGTAGTGGGGTTGATCGACAAATATGAAAGATGATGAATCGTTTTGATTGGGTGTTGCAGAAACCAATCCTTCACAATAGATAAAAAATAGGGGTAATTGTTGGAAGGAAGCGCTATTTAGAGAATTAGGGGTACGATTAAAATGAAGTGCTGTTTTGAAGTATTGAGATAAGTAGGGGTAGTTTAAGCATAGTAGGGGTAGAACGACAAATATGAACGATGATGAATCATTTGGATTGGATGCTACAAAAACCAACCGTTCGCAAAAGTTAAAAAATAGGGGTAATTGTTGGATGTATGGACTATTTAGAGAATTTGGGGTAGGATTAAAAAGAAGGGTTGTTTTGAAGTATTAAGAAAAGTAGGGGTAGGTTAAGCATAGTAGGGATATATCGAAAAATAAGAAAGATTATGAATCTTTTGGATTGGGTGCTACAAAAACCAATCCTTCACAATGGTTAAAAAATAGGGCTTATTGTCGAAAGGAACGGCTATTTAGAGAATTAGGGTAGGGTTAAAAAGAAGGGTTATTTCGAAGTATAAAGAGAAGAAGGGGTAGCTTAACCATAGTAAGGGTATATCGACAAATATAAAAAATGATGAATCATTTGGATTGGGTGCTGCAAAAACCAACCCTTCATAGTAGTAAAAAGATAGGGTAATTGTTGGAAGTAAGGGATATTTAGAAAATTAGGGGTACGATTAAAAAAAGGCTATTTTGAAGTATTAAGAGAAGTAGTGGTAGTTTAATCATAGTAGGGGTAGATCGACAAATATAAAAGATGATGAATCGTTTGGATTGGGTGCTGCAAAAACCAACCCTTCACAGTAGTAAAAAGATATGGGTAATTATTGGAAGTAAGGGCTATTTAGAGAATTAGTGGTAGGATTTAAAAGAATTTTATTTCATTTTTTAAAAGAACTAAGGTGTTGAATCAACTATCATATCGTTTGGATTTAAAAGAAGGACTATTTTGAAGTATTAGGAGAAGTTGGGGTATATCGACAAATATGAAAGATGATGAATCGTTTGGATTGGGTGCTACAAAAACCAACCCTTCAAAGTAGTTAAAAAATAAGAGTAATTTTTGGAAGTAAGGGGTATTTAAAGAATTAGGGTTACGATTAAAAAGAAGGGTTGTTTTCAATTATTAAGAGAAGTAGGGGTAGTTTGAGCATAGGAGGGTAGATCGACAAATATGAAAGATGATGAATCGTTTGGATTGGGTGTTGCAAAGTGCAACCCTTCACACTAGTAAAAAAATAGGGGTAATTATTAGAAGAAGGATTGGTTAAAAAGAAGGGATGTTTAAAATACTGAGAAGTAGGGGTAGTTTAAGCATAGGAGGTGTAGATCGACAACATGAAAGATGATTAATCGTTTCGATTGGGGGTTGCAAAACGCAACCCGTGACAGTAGTAAGAAAATTAGGGGTAATTGTTGGAAGTAAGGACTACTTAGAGAATTAGTGGTACGATTAAAAAGAAGGGCAGTTTTGAAGTAATAAGCAAAGTTGGGGTAGTTTAAGCATAGGAGGTGTAGATCGACAAATATGGAAGATGATGAATCGTTTGGATTGGGTGCTGAAAAACCCAACCCTTCACAGCAGTAAAAAGGTTGGGTTAATTGTTGGAAGTAAGGGATATTTATAGAATTAGGGGAAGGATTTAAAAGAAGGACAGTTTTGAAGTATTAAGAGAAGCAGGGGTATTAAGCATAGTAGGGGTAGATCGACAAATATGACAGATGATGAATCATTTAGATTGGGCGCTGCAAAAACAAACCCTTCACAGAAGTTAAAAAATAGGGGTAATTTTTAGAAGCAAGGGCTATTTGGAGAATTAGGGGTAAGATTAAAAAGAAGGGTCGTTTTGAAATATTAAGAGAAGTACGGTTACTTTAAGCATAGTAGTGGTAGATCAACAAACATTTAAGATTATGAATCATTTGGATTGGGTGCTGCAAAAACCAGTTGTTAGCCAACTTTGTGAACTAGGCAACACAAAGTCTAGATATCAGACATTGAAGAGCATTTTTAATTAGAAGACTTCGGTTCGGATCGGAGAAGACACTACAATCTAGATCGGACAGCTTCAATCGTTCGGGTCGGGTCGGAGCAACGTATCGGTTCGGGTCGGATAAAATCTTCTGTTCAGATCGGTGAACTGTTGCTGAAGAAATTGGAAAGGCATATCTATTCGGATCAGAGGGCAACATAATCTCATCTGGATCGGAAATCCACCTGTTTGCCATGGAAATAGATCGGAGCGAAGCAGATTAAAGAAGAGAGAGCGCTGCCACCAAGCCAATCCGGGTCGGGTCGGGTATCCCGATCCGAACCCCTTATATGTGTGTCTCCGACCCGAGCCCATTTTCCATATCATTCTCCTTCAAAAGCGCCTAGATATCCGGATCGGCTGTGACCAGTTCCTACCCATAACGTTCATTACTCTAATGCATTGTCAACACAATAATCCATCCGAACCCGAGGCTAATGGGATGGACGACACGTGGCCCCGACCCGGATCGAGTTTTTAGCAAATTCACACCTATAAATACCCCGTCTGGAGACAAAGAAAAGGATCTTTTTTGGGCATTTCGAGAATTCAACCACCTCCATAGTCCGAACTCCAATACTCCAGGAGAATCCAAATCATCTTTCATTATTTTTTTAGTCAATTGAGTGAATACAAGTGAGTTGTGAGTGGAATCGAGTGAATCTTACATTGTATTTGTAACTGAATCATTGACAATAGTGAAAAACAAGTGGACGTAGGCATTTCTTCGCCGAACCACTATAAATTTTGTGTGTTCATTTTTATTTTTATCTCATTTCATTTTTTCTTTTAATCAATTCGGGTGTTAGAACCACTTTTTGGTCTAAAATTTTGGTGCTTTCACTGAGAAACCTCATCTAAATTCTTTCTTTTTCGGGATTTCTTTCTACTTTTTGGACCGTTGAGTTCAAAGAAGTTAATCCTTAAGTTTCTCCGCTCTTTTATATTTGTTGAAGTGATTGTCAAAGAGTCATGGCCAAAGGAAAAGGCAAAGAAGTTCAGTATGGTCGAGGAAATGGAGCTGGCGAAGATCAGCAAAATGCGGTTGTAACAAGGTCTCGGGGGCAGAGTTTAGCAGCAGGAAGAACCAATGCAGGAAATCCGAGCTGCCAACAGGGGGAAAGCTCCGATCCGATCCGGGTAGGAGATTCTGAAGCAGTGCATTCCCCCAATCTGAACAGACCCGAGCAGCTTTCCACGTACCGATCCGACCAGGCTCCCCAGCTCATAACCGACCCGACCTCCTACCTCCGATCCGATCCGACGCTTGGCCAAGCTGGAACCTCCACTCGAGTCCCTACGAATGCTCCAATTCCAGCCACCAGGGTTAGTGATCAGGTTAATCCATCTGCGCCCATCACACAATGAGATTTCTCGCGCTTACTTGACATGCTTGAGAGCACAAGGGAGGCTATAAAAGTCCACGAGCGCACTAATCTCATGATGCAGGAAAATATGAGGCTCATGAGTCGGGAGATTAGTGAACTCCGACGACATAGAACTCCATCACCGGTTCGTCACACACCAGTGGATCAATCTTCATCTTCCGAGGAAGAGCGGCCCCGTGAACGAAGGCCGCTCGAACGACCTCAGAACGTGGAGCAGCTGACATTTGGATCTTTGGGATCTCGTGAGGATATTGCACGAGCGCTAGGAAACAATGACCCAACTCGGGGGCAAAGACTCCAATCTCCTCTTCCCGAGATCGACCGGGAGCGCAGGGAACGGAATCGAGCAGAGGCAGCTCGAAGAAGAAGGGCATCCCCTGAACAAGAGCCCAGAAGGAACTCGAATACTAGGGCCAGGGAACCTGAGCGGCCCCTAACTAATGCTGATGTGTAGGCAATGGTTCGCCAGATCATGTCCGAGAGCCGGAACTATACAAATGAAGATTATGGCATTGAACGAAGCCATGCTCCCTTCACCGATGATATCCTCGACTTCCAATTTCCCCGACGCTTTAACTTGCCACAGATGGACAAATACAACGGAAGGACTGAACCGGGACAACATTTGATGCGATATTCGTGGCTCATGAATGCTGTTGCTACCCCTGATGAAGTGAAGTGCAAAGCATTCCCAATCTACTTAGAAGATGTGGCGCTGTTCTGGTTTACCCGACTTCCTCCTCGTTCGATTTCGAATTACAAGGAACTAAGCGAGCGTTTTATGAACCAGTTCTGACTCCATGCCCGAAAGTCCAAAAGTGTTATTGAATTATCGAGAATGAAGCAGGCACCAGGAGAGTCTTTGAGGGCATATCTTGACCGTTTTAACCAAGATGTGACTGAGGTCAGTTAACCGCATGAGCCCACTATTCTGATGGCATTGAAGGAAGGAGTCGATCCTGAATCTGAGTTTGGAGATTACCTTTCTGGGAAAACACCCTCCACAAGGGAGATATTCTACGAAAAAGCCGATATTTATCTAAGGCGAGAGGAGGCCAGGGCAAACCGAAAGAGAAAGTCTGAGACGGCTTCAAAGGAGAATGTGCAGAGTAATATCGCCGTGAAGCAGTCTGGGGAAAGTTCTGGCAAGGTTGAAGTAAATGTAGGAAACAAGGGTGGAAACAGCAATGCAGGAAGCGGGGGTAACAACAACAATAACCGTAATCCGAACGGTAACAGAAGAAACAGAAATAGGGGAAGTGATCCTAACAAAAGATCCCGATTCCAGAATTACGAGAATTATACACCATTGAACGACACCCTGGAAAATATTTACCTGGATACGTACAATGTGTTACAGTTCAAAAGACCGCCACCTTGTGATTCGACCGAGAAAGAAATGGCGATAGGGAAATTTTGTTTGTTTCATGGGACTCATGGGCATTCAACCAATGAATGTCGGCATTAGAGGGATGTGATTGAGAAGCTGCTGCGTGAATGGAAGTTGGATGAATACAAGGTTGCCCCGAGGGACAGGGGGCAAGGAGAGCAGGCTCCAAAACAGATTCTACCTGCTCCCAAGCCTACACCGCAGCAGAAAGGAAAAGGAATTGTTATCAACTCCATAGTAGGCGGACCTCACCCGGCAATCCAAAGTTTCAGATCAATGGATCAATATGTAAATGCTGCCAAGCACCTAGATGTGAACGAGGGTGATGATTTGGAAGATATCACCCCCATAAAACAACAGAAGACCATGTTTGACGACGTGGTATTCCGCAGCCGAGACAATACTGGGATCCAATCACCCACCGATGGTCCGTTGGTTATTACTACCACCATTGGGCCGGCCTTGGTCCATAAGGTATTAGTAGACAATGGAAGTTCTGTCAATATTTTATTTAAAAAGTCTTTCGATCAGTTGAAGCTTGAATCTGAAGATTTGAAGCCGTGTGAAGGATGGATTAGAGGCTTCAACGGGGCGTCGACGGCTCCCATGGGATACATAGAGTTGCCCGTGACCCTGGGGCAAGGAGAACGTAGAAGAGTGCGGATGCTCCAGTTCGTAGTATTGGACGTAGATTCGCCTTATAATGCATTTTTTGGGAGGCCTGCCCTTGCTGAATTCAGAGTTTGTATCGCCCCTTGGTGTTTGTTACTTAAGTTCCCAACCGAAGCCGGAACTGGAGTAATGAGAGGGGATCAAGTTTCCGGACGGGCCTGCTATGTGGCCGAATTAAAGATGTTGATGAAGGGACTTAACGTTGAAAGTAAAGATGTCTCGTCTCCCTCAAAGGGGGGCTCGGCATAGCAATTAGAGAGATTGACCCCAAAGGAGTTGCCTAAAGGAACGCCTGAAGACCTGGATCCTAGAAAAGACGAGGAACCAGAGGCTAGGAATGCAACTCCTAATGAAGCGACAGTGGAAATTCCCATTGATGAAGCTGATCTGACAAAAGTTTTGAAAATTGGTTCTCAATTGGATCCACGTTGAGCTAAAGAACTAACGGACTTCTTGAAGGCAAACTTAGACGTGTTTGCCTGGACCCATGCTGACATGTGTGGGATATCGCCATCCATTATAAGTCACAAATTGAATGTAAACCCGAAACATCCGCCTGTGAAGCAAAAGAGACGCATGCTTTGCCCAGAGAGATCGGCCGCTCTCAAAGAGGAAGTAGAGAAGTTGAAGCAGAATGGATTTATTCGAGATTCGACATATCCCGACTGGATATCGAATCCCGTCTTGGTAAAGAAGCCAAACGGAAGGTGGCGGACTTGCATTGACTTTTCAGATTTAAACAAAGCTTGCCCAAAAGATAGTTTCCCACTTCCCAGGATTGACCAGCTTGTAGACTCGACAGCAGGTCATGAACTTCTCTCTTTCATGGACCCATATTCTGGATACAACCAAATTCCTATGCACGTACCAGACCAAGAACATACGAGCTTCATTACGAATTTGGGATTATATTGTTATGTTGTAATGCCATTTGGATTGAAAAACGCTGGAGCTACTTATCAGCGCTTGGTGAACAAAATGTTTTATAATCAAATAGGAAAAACTATGGAAGTTTATGTGGATGATATGCTTGTCAAATCGAAACAGTCCTCCAGCCATACGCAAGACTTGGCGGAAATGTTTGGTATCCTGCGAAAGTACCGGATGAAATTGAATCCTTTAAAATGCTCATTTGGAGTGGCATCGGGAAAGTTCCTTGGCTTCATTGTGAGTCCCCGAGGAATTGAAATCAACCCTATCCAGATAGCAGCGATTAGAAATATCGAAGAGCTGAGGAGAATTAAAGACGTCCAAAGTCTTGCAGGGAAAGTAGCGGCACTGAGTATATTCATCTCCAAAGCCACAGACAAATGTGTTCCGTTTTTTGATTTGATTAAAAGAGGAAAGAAGAACTTCGAGTGGACTCCGGACTGTGTTGAGGCCTTTCGAAATTTATTGGAACTGCTAGAGAAACCGCCGATTTTATCAAAGCCCGTAGATCACGAAGAATTGTTTGTTTACTTGGCAGTCTCGGCTCACGCCGTCAGTACAGCCCTCGTTCGAGAAGAAGACAAAGTACAAAGGCCAGTGTATTATGTAAGCAAGAAGTTAGCAGCGGCAGAGCGCAACTACCCAAAAATTGAGAATCTCGCGTACAGCCTCCTGATCGCATCCCGAAAACTTCGTCACTATTTCCAAGCCCATCCAATAACCATATACACCGACCAGCCCTTAAGGCAGGTGTTGCAGAGACCCGAAGCATCGGGAAGGTTGATCAAATGGAACATAGAACTAAGTCATTTTGATTTGAATTTTCAACCACGAAAGTCAATCAGGGGGCAAGCTCTAGCAGACTTTATTGCGGAGTTCACCATCCCAGAGGAGGAAGTAATCAATGACAGAGTGGTTAAGTCTGAAGATGAGCTAAAGATAAACCCGTGGAAACTATATACAGATGGAGCCAAGAACGACCGAAGGTCCGGAGCTGGAATCGTCTTAGTCACTCCCGAAGGACGGTCGTTATATTACGCCCTGCGATTAGAATTTTCGGCGACTAACAATGACTCTGAATATGAAGCCCTGATTGCCGGGCTGAAGCTTGCTAAAGACCTCGGAGTAAAAATGTTAGACATATTCTGTGACTCTAAAATTGTTGTTTGCCAAGTGCGAGAGGAATTTGTGGCTCGAGGACCTCGACTTATCTCCTACCTCAGGAAAGTGAGAGAGCTATTGAATAGCTTAGAGCGGTACAACATAACGCACATTCCCAGAGTTGAAAACCAGAAAGCGGATAGGCTGGCAAAGCTGGCTAGTTCCGACAATCCAGAAGAGACTGAAATAATTCCAATTGAAACGTTGGAATCGCCAAGCTTTGAGTCAATGGAAATTGAATTCGCCTTTGAAGCGGAACCAGAGAAGGAGTCGTGGATGACTCCAATTAAGAATTTCCTTAAGAATGGGACACTCCCATTAAAGAAGAGTGAGAAAAGAGCTATAGTTCGCAAAGCTACCAGATATGTCATACAAGATGATACTCTTTGTAACAACCCGTATTTTCAATAACCTGTAATAACATAAATCGAGGCAGAATTTAATTCTAAAATGGGAATCAAGGGAAACGGGCTATGCCATTGTGTTCGTCTCGGAAAAATACGCGAAATAGAGTCCGAGTTTTCGAAAATCGGAGTCCGTATGACCAAGATATGGCCTCGCGAAGTTTCACGAAAATTCCCAAATTAAAGTATACTTAATTAAGTGAAATGGGTTGTGTAGATATATATATATATATATATTGATATATATATATATATATATATATAATTGAAAATTTAATAAATAAATATGCAAAAATGCTCAAAACAGCGAATTGGGAGAGGGGAATAACCGAACCGGCCGATTTTTGAAGTCGACCCGAGCCCGCTGGGTCGACTAGGGGTTAATCCAGGGTGTTTGGCTGTCAACCCGTGGGCCGATTCGCTCAAGTGCAGATTTTGCATTTGAATGGTTCTCATGGTCCATCTTTAATCTAAAGGCCCTAGATGGTTCCTACACTTGACTTCTTCCCCAAGACATGCTTTGATGGCTTGGATTGAATCTAGGGTTAATCCTATGGCCTAAAACACTTGCCTAATCTATAAATAAGACCCTAACCTACCCTAATTCATTCATAATTAAACCTAGTGACTAAACTATGGCAAAATGCTAGCTCTCATGGCCTCCACTAATTTTATGAAGAGGGTTGCATACTAATCACTCTCTAATCAACTTCTAATCCCTTCTTAGCATCTTAATCTTCTTCATTTGGTGTTCAAAGTTGCTAGTTGTGAGTTTCTATCACTTTGATGATCTTTTGGTAAACTAATTAGATGAGATGTGATGAGATTTATGGTTTTGTATGTGGGTTAATGAGCTTTGAATCATATGATATGATGTTAGCATTAATCTTATGTTTATGCATGTTGAGTATGTAAGCTTATGCAAGTTTAATATGATGTATGTTATGTTTGCATGATGCTAAATATGCAAGTTGTGGGCTATGTAATCATATGCATGTTATGCAAGTTCATGGTAATATGCTATGCAAGTTACATGTTTGTTAATATGCAAGTTACATGTTTGTTAATATGCAAGTTACATGTATGTAAATATGCAAGTTACATGTTTGTTAATATGCAAGTTACATGTTTGTTAATATGCAAGTTACATGTATGTAAATATGCAAGTTACATGTTTCTTTATATGCAAGTTACATGTTTGTTAATATGCGAGTTACATGTATGTAAATATGCAAGTTACATGTTTATTAATATGCAAGTTCATGATGACACATTATGCAAGTCTATAAGCTAATATGCAAGTTTGTTATGCAAAATGAATATGTAAGTTATGTGACATATTATATGCAAGTTAAGTGACATGTTATGCAAGTTCATATGCAAGTTATGTGTTTGTTAATATGCAAGATGGCACCTTTGAAACATGTTCATTCATATGCAAGTTGACACCTTTTATATGTGTTATATCATGAACGAAATTACGTGGGAACGATGGGGTAATTAAATGCATAAGTTAATAAGATTGTGTGAAATTAATATAATTATGCATAACACAAAATAAATAAACATAGTATGGGAATTTGCCTATTTGGTTAGGTGTACCCATACTATGTGTTGGGAATTTACCTATTGAGTTAGGTCTACCCCATGGGAATTTACCTATTAAGTTAGGTCTACCCATGTTAAGAAAACTTGATTAATTAGGGATAATTAATATAAAATTATGAGGGTGATTAATTAGGTGTAATTAATTGACTAAGACACGAGGTTGGACTCAGTTGTAGCGTAAAACTGCCCGGACCCAACCGGCTTAACCAGTTGCTACAAATGTTAGCCCAATGTGAGAGGTCTTAGGCACAAACTAAATACGTAATTAATGTAAAGACACGAGGTTAGACTCTGTTATGACATAAGGCTGCCCGGACCCAACCGGCTTAACCAGCGGTCATAAAAGACAGTCTAATGTGAGAGGTCTTTACAAAGGTTACGTTCTTAATTAATTAATTAAGAAACACTTAACCACATTAGCATGTAGAGGGACATGAGGGGTTAAGTGGGTGCCTCGGGTGGCATGAGAAAATCTAGTGGTTGCCTTGGGTGGCAATAGAAAATACGATTAGAATACTTAACCAAAATAGAACATGTAATTAAAACATGATTAAAGGGTTAAGTGGGATATACTAGAAAAAGGGACAAGCTTAGGTGGGTAGCTTGTGGAGGCCCATTTCAACCAGTAACCCATACGTATCTTTGTGGGCTCGACCCATGTCGAGGACGGGACACGCATACTGGGCTTGACTGTAAGAGGCAAACGGGTTAGCGGTGGCAACGCAAGTCCAACGGGCTTCATATGCGTGAGTGGGCCCGGGCTGGTAGGTAAGCCGTTGTTGCATCGAGTAGATATAAGCCGTGCACCTTTAGTTTCATCAGGTTGCCACATTGGGGAATGATACATCCCACGGTGGGGCCAGCACGGGTATCTACGTTAGGGAGCCGATCGAATGGGAAGTAGTGTGTACACCTAGTGGATTGTAGGGCCCCGTGGCGCCTACTTGGTCACCTAGGGGTACGCAGGTACTAATTAGTAAATTTTATAAGTCCTTGGGTGGGATCAACCTTTAAGTTAGGAACGACTGGTGTGGTGCAGTTTAGTAATTTACCTTAGGGAGGGTAGATGCGTCTTTATCCTTTATCTTCGTTTAGTTGACTGCTTAGGGTAGCCATTCATCCCTATATGTTACCGTATATCAGTTTATGTCTTCTCTGGTTACTTTAACGATTGTATTGTTAAAGTTATAGGACTCGCTCAGACTTATGTCTGACCCTGTTGTTTTTATCTTTTTCCCAACCCTCAGGTCCTACGGTGGATCCTAGCAGTAGTGGAGCTTGATCGGATTGCTGTTCCAGTCTTTAGGAGCTTGGATAGATGTAAAGCTCCAGTTATCCAGTTATCTTTTCTTTTGTTTGGCTATTGTATGAGAGTGGGATTATGTACTTCTTTATTTTGATGGATATTGTACTTGACCTTTATTGTGGTTTTATGATGTAACCAGACATGTTTTACTTCCGCTGTTATGAGATGATGTTTTAAAATTTCAAGTACTATTTATATCTGTCTTGTTGTAATTTTTCTGTTCTATATTCACTAAAATACTCCACCGATGCTATGGCATTCCCTTAGTGAGTGATCATAGCGGGAGTGGGGTGTTACACGTGGTATCAGAGCTTAAGGTTACCAGAACAGATAAAATTTTTGAGAAAAACTACTTTCTAAGAGTATTTTCGAAGAAAGTATTTTTAAAAGCATGTCTTCTAAGAGAAAAAGTTTTTGAAAAAGAAAAGCATAATCCCCAATAGCCATATCTTTATCTTTCGGAATCTCCTTTTTGAATCTTTCCTCTTTCGTTTCAGCATGGCTGAAGATCTTAACATCCCGGAAGGTTTAGTGATACCACTATGGTATAGGAGGTTGCAAGAGGCTAGGGCCGCGGCTGCGGGTCCGGCCAATGCTACTACACCAGAGACAACCGCTCCTCCTCCTCAGCCTAGAGTGGATAATTTTGCTAAGGTTTGCAAGGAGTTCAAGGCTATAGGAGGAAAACCTTTTCTTGGTTCAGAGACTTTCATAGAGGCTAGAGATTGGCTTAAGGAAGTGGAAGAGTTGCTAGATATCTTTGAAGTGGAAGAGGGAAAGAAAGTCAAGTTGGCGGCTTGGTTAATGAAGGGAGAGGCCTCATTCTGGTGGGAGGTCACTAATGGAGAACGCCCTGTTGACTCTTGGGCAGATTTTAAGCAAAGGTTTGGGGCTAAGTTTCTCTCAAGGGCGGAAGAGAATCTGTTTATGGAGAAGTTCTTGAATTTGAAGCAAGGGAATCTCACGGTGAAAGAATATGTCAACAAATTCAATCAATTAGCAAGGTTTGGCATAGAGTTGGTGAATACACCGGAGAAGAAGGCTTTGAGGTTCGTTAGAGGCTTGAACGAACCATTGCAAGGAATAGCTATGACTCACATTCCTATGGGGGCCACTTTTGAGAAGCTTGTCTACATGGCACTTATGCATGAGGATGATAAGAATTCTAAGGCACCAGAGAAAAAGGGGGATCAGAAGAAACCGCAACAGCAACAACAAGGCAAGGGAGGAAAAGGCAATGGTGACAAAAAGAAGACGAAGAAGAAGTGCTTCAATTGTGGAACACCAGGACACCTCAGTAAGGATTGTCGCAAAAAGAAGAAGACCGGTTGCTTTCATTGTGGTGAAGCAGGGCATCTTGTGAAAAACTGCCCAAAGAAGGGGCAGAAGACGGGGTCTACCTCAGGAGGCCAGGTGCAAGCTCTTATAGCACCACCTCAGTCAGGGGGGCAAGTTCAGGTTCTCTCAGTTCCACCGATTCAGCAGAGAGGTAGAACTATTTCCGTTGAAAGTCTGGTTTTTCTGTTTGATCATCCAGTTCGTACTTTGTTTGACTCTGGCGCATCGCATTCTTTTATCTCATCATCGTTAGTTGAGTCACTGCACTTAGACACCAGTCTAGTTGATGATCCCTTGGTTGTCTCAAACCCAATTGGGGGCTCCATATATCTGTCTATGATATGTTTGGGTTTGAAGATTTCTATACTTAGCGTTGAGTTTAGATGTGATGCTTTTGTATTGGGCTTCACGGGCTATGGGTTGATCTTGGGCATGGACTGGTTATCCAGTAATGGTGCCGTTCTTGATTGCGAAAGGAGAGTTGTCAGGCTCATGACCCGCTTGGGTAACACTCTCGAGATCTCTTGCAATCCCATGGAATCTGTTTTGCTAAGTTATCTTGAATCGCTCGATGCTTCGGTCGAAAGTTTGTGTTCTGTCAGAGTAGTCCGGGAATATCCGGATGTGTTTGAAGAAGTAAAGGGTTTGCCTCCGAAGCGGGAGATAGATTTCCGAATTTATTTGGTGGATAATGCCAAACCAGTGTCTTTGCCAGTACGCCACATGGCTCCTCGTGAGAGAAGAGAACTTCATAAGCAAGTAGGGGAGTTGCTTGAGAAGGGGTTCATAAGGCGAAGTATATCGGAGTGGGGAGCTCCAGTAGTGTTTGCCACGAAGGCGGATGGGTCCCTCAGACTTTGTGTGGATTATAGGGAACTTAATAAGCTCACGAAGAAGAATAGACACCCATTACCGAGGATAGATGATCTCTTTGATCAGTTGGTTGGCGCGTCAGTATTTTCGCAGATGGACTTAGCTACAGGGTTTCATCAGTTAAGAGTGGCGGAGGACAGTATAGAGAAGACTGCTTTCCGGACTCCGGATGGTTTTTATGAGTGGCTAGTGATGCCATTTGGGTTGACAAACGCCCCCGCATACTTTGTTGATCTCATGAGTAGAGTGTTCAGAGAGTATCTGAATAAGTTTGTAGTAGTTTTTGTGGATGACATCTTGGTCTTTTCCAAGAATGAAGAAGAGCATGCCTTACATCTCAAGGAAGTGTTGGAGACTCTTCGAGCGCATAGTCTTAAAGCTAAATTCTCTAAATGCCATTTTTGGAGAAGAGAAGTGCGATTCTTAGGGCATGTGGTCTCTAAGGAAGGGATAGCTGTGGATCCCGCAAAGATAGTATCTATCCAGGATTGGAAAGTTCCTAGAAATGCTACCGAGGTAAGAAGTTTCTTGGGGTTGGCAGGATATTATAGGAAGTTCATCAAAGACTTCGCGAAGATATCAGCCCCATTAACCCGCTTGACGAAGAAGAATCTGGTTTTCTCATGGGATGTAGATTGTGATGATGCTTTCCGACGGTTAAAGAGAGCTTTGACCACCGCTCCAGTTTTAGTGCTTCCAGATGGGAGTAAGCCGTTTGTTGTTTATACCGATGCTTGTGGAACAGGATTAGGCGCAGTCTTGATGCAGGAGGGAAGGGTAATAGCCTATGGAGGGAGACAATTGAGAGTGCATGAGAAGAATTACCCTACCCATGATCTAGAGTTGGCCGCGATTGTTTTCGCACTTAAGTCTTGGCGCCATTATCTTCTTGGTGAGAGATTCGAGTTGTTCACCGACCATAAATCATTGAAGTACTTATTCTCTCAGAAGGATTTAAACTTAAGACAGCAAAGGTGGATGGAGTTCTTAGCATCCTATGATTTCGAGATAGCGTATACCCCTGGTAAGGGTAACGTGGTGGCAGACGCCTTAAGTAGAAAAAGGCTATCTTTGAGTCCATTGTTCGTGGAACGACGAAGCTTGGAGTTTCTTTCTTTGTTTGACTTCAGACCTTCTGTTGATTTTGTACCTGGTTTGTTGGCATCCTTGGAGGTTAGACCTACTCTTTTGAGACGGATTGGCGAGGCTCAGCGAGACGACCCACAGTTGGTTGTGTTGGTAGAGAAGCTTATAAGAGGGGAGTCGTCCAGCCATTTGGGTAGATACACCATAGATGATAAGGGATGGTTGCATAGAGACGGTAGACTTTGTGTACCGCAAGATGAGGGTTTGAAGAAGGCTATTTTGGATGATGCACATCGTTCAAGAATGACTATTCGTCCCGGTGGAGACAAAATGTACCAAGACATGAAGAGAGTTTTCTTCTGGGCCGGTATGAAGAAAGATGTGGCCGAGTATGTGGCTAGATGCTTAGTGTGCCAACAAGTTAAAGTGGAGCAAAGGAAACCCGGTGGGTTGCTACACCCATTGGAAGTTCCACAGTGGAAGTGGGATAGTGTCTCGATGGATTTCATCGACGGGTTACCGAGATCGAGGAAGGGCAATACGGGAATTTGGGTTGTGGTAGACAGACTTACCAAGAGTGCCCATTTTATACCCGTAAAGAGTAAGAGGACCGCTCCATGGCTTGCTTCAGTCTATGTTAGAGAGATTGTTAGATTGCATGGCGTACCATCCAGCATTGTGAGTGATCGAGATCCTATTTTCACTAGTGAGTTTTGGAGAAGTTTGCAAGAGGCGGTAGGGACTCAGTTGTGTTTGAGCACCGCATATCATCCTCAGACGGACGGTCAGACTGAGAGGGTGAACCGTATCTTAGAAGATCTTTTGAGGCTTTGTATCTTGGATTTTGGAGGTACATGGGAAGAACATCTTCCTTTGGTGGAGTTCGCATATAATAACAGCTTTCAGTCCAGTATTGGTATGGCTCCTTTCGAAGCTCTTTATGGAAGGCCTTGTCGATCTCCTACATGTTGGTGGGAATCTACGGATAAGATCTTGCTTGGGCCGGATATGGTTAGAGAGACTTCAGAGAAGATTGATTTAATTCGAAAAAGGATGAAAGCAGCGCAAGATAGACAGAAATCTTATGCGGATCGGAGAAGGACGGATCTTGAGTTTGAGGTTGGGGACATGGTTTTTGTCAAAGTATCTCCATTGAGAAATGTTGTTCGCTTTGGGTCCGTAGGGAAGTTAGCACCGAGATTTGTTGGGCCGTTTCCTATTAAGGAAAGGATTGGACGGATGGCATATAGGGTGGAGTTGCCCGACAGACTTAGTGGTGTTCATGATGTATTCCATGTATCACATTTGAGGAAGTGCTTACATGAGACCGCGGAGGTGGTAGAGCCGAGCTTGCTTAGAGATGTAGAGGTAGAGCGTGATGCGACGATTCGACGAGCTCCTACTCGCATCCTTGGGTCAGAAACTAGGAAGTTGAGGAACAGAGAAGTTCAGCTAGTTAAAGTGCAATGGGGAGATGACGAAAGCAATGCTACTTGGGAGACGGAAGCAAAGATGCGTTCTTTGTATCCATTTCTTTTTGAGAGTATGTCTTTTAACTTCTCCTTTATTGCTTGTCTAGTACTTATCTTATCTTTAGTATATCCTCTCGCTAATACCTATGACCTTTAGATAGGGTAAAACCTATGGTTGAGACATGTGTTTGAAACATGTTATGGTTGATGGATGCATATGGATGCAATTGTTTGCTAGTGGTTGCTCGTGGATGCATATACACACACATTAGGCACTAGATCGGCTCAGTCACTTCATGTTGCATATTGCATAAATGGATGTGGTAGTTAGATTGATGGATGTATCATGGCTGTGTTATCATATGGATGATGCATTTTTGTGTATGGTTGTGCACGCATGTAGAAATTTGTATGTGTCAATAGGGTTTCGCATACATATTGGATGCATGGCACTATCATGGTTTGCATTAAGGAGGTTTACTGTATCAGTAACCGCCTGATTTTCGCATTAGGTAAGTACATATACACACACTTTTGCATATATCCATCCAGCATTTAGAATCTTGTAAGGACAATGATTGCTCGTGGATGATGCTTTGAGTAGATGGATGATTGGATGGTAGGATACGTTCTTCCTAACTTGAAGATTTCGGGGACGAAATCCTTTAAGGAGGGGAGAATGTAACAACCCGTATTTTCAATAACCTGTAATAACATAAATCGAGGCAGAATTTAATTCTAAAATGGGAATCAAGGGAAACGGGCTATGCCATTGTGTTCGTCTCGGAAAAATACGCGAAATAGAGTCCGAGTTTTCGAAAATCGGAGTCCGTATGACCAAGATATGGCCTCGCGAAGTTTCACGAAAATTCCCAAATTAAAGTATACTTAATTAAGTGAAATGGGTTGTGTAGATATATATATATATATATATTGATATATATATATATATATAATTGAAAATTTAATAAATAAATATGCAAAAATGCTCAAAACAGCGAATTGGGAGAGGGGAATAACCGAACCGGCCGATTTTTGAAGTCGACCCGAGCCCGCTGGGTCGACTAGGGGTTAATCCAGGGTGTTTGGCTGTCAACCCGTGGGCCGATTCGCTCAAGTGCAGATTTTGCATTTGAATGGTTCTCATGGTCCATCTTTAATCTAAAGGCCCTAGATGGTTCCTACACTTGACTTCTTCCCCAAGACATGCTTTGATGGCTTGGATTGAATCTAGGGTTAATCCTATGGCCTAAAACACTTGCCTAATCTATAAATAAGACCCTAACCTACCCTAATTCATTCATAATTAAACCTAGTGACTAAACTATGGCAAAATGCTAGCTCTCATGGCCTCCACTAATTTTATGAAGAGGGTTGCATACTAATCACTCTCTAATCAACTTCTAATCCCTTCTTAGCATCTTAATCTTCTTCATTTGGTGTTCAAAGTTGCTAGTTGTGAGTTTCTATCACTTTGATGATCTTTTGGTAAACTAATTAGATGAGATGTGATGAGATTTATGGTTTTGTATGTGGGTTAATGAGCTTTGAATCATATGATATGATGTTAGCAATAATCTTATGTTTATGCATGTTGAGTATGTAAGCTTATGCAAGTTTAATATGATGTATGTTATGTTTGCATGATGCTAAATATGCAAGTTGTGGGCTATGTAATCATATGCATGTTATGCAAGTTCATGGTAATATGCTATGCAAGTTACATGTTTGTTAATATGCAAGTTACATGTTTGTTAATATGCAAGTTACATGTATGTAAATATGCAAGTTACATGTTTGTTAATATGCAAGTTACATGTTTGTTAATATGCAAGTTACATGTATGTAAATATGCAAGTTACATGTTTCTTTATATGCAAGTTACATGTTTGTTAATATGCGAGTTACATGTATGTAAATATGCAAGTTACATGTTTATTAATATGCAAGTTCATGATGACACATTATGCAAGTCTATAAGCTAATATGCAAGTTTGTTATGCAAAATGAATATGTAAGTTATGTGACATATTATATGCAAGTTATGTGACATGTTATGCAAGTTCATATGCAAGTTATGTGTTTGTTAATATGCAAGATGGCACCTTTGAAACATGTTCATTCATATGCAAGTTGACACCTTTTATATGTGTTATATCATGAACGAAATTACGTGGGAACGATGGGGTAATTAAATGCATAAGTTAATAAGATTGTGTGAAATTAATATAATTATGCATAACACAAAATAAATAAACATAGTATGGGAATTTGCCTATTTGGTTAGGTGTACCCATACTATGTGTTGGGAATTTACCTATTGAGTTAGGTCTACCCCATGGGAATTTACCTATTAAGTTAGGTCTACCCATGTTAAGAAAACTTGATTAATTAGGGATAATTAATATAAAATTATGAGGGTGATTAATTAGGTGTAATTAATTGACTAAGACACGAGGTTGGACTCAGTTGTAGCGTAAAACTGCCCGGACCCAACCGGCTTAACCAGTTGCTACAAATGTTAGCCCAATGTGAGAGGTCTTAGGCACAAACTAAATACGTAATTAATGTAAAGACACGAGGTTAGACTCTGTTATGACATAAGGCTGCCCGGACCCAACCGGCTTAACCAGCGGTCATAAAAGACAGTCTAATGTGAGAGGTCTTTACAAAGGTTACGTTCTTAATTAATTAATTAAGAAACACTTAACCACATTAGCATGTAGAGGGACATGAGGGGTTAAGTGGGTGCCTCGGGTGGCATGAGAAAATCTAGTGGTTGCCTTGGGTGGCAATAGAAAATACGATTAGAATACTTAACCAAAATAGAACATGTAATTAAAACATGATTAAAGGGTTAAGTGGGATATACTAGAAAAAGGGACAAGCTTAGGTGGGTAGCTTGTGGAGGCCCATTTCAACCAGTAACCCATACGTATCTTTGTGGGCTCGACCCATGTCGAGGACGGGACACGCATACTGGGCTTGACTGTAAGAGGCAAACGGGTTAGCGGTGGCAACGCAAGTCCAACGGGCTTCATATGCGTGAGTGGGCCCGGGCTGGTAGGTAAGCCGTTGTTGCATCGAGTAGATATAAGCCGTGCACCTTTAGTTTCATCAGGTTGCCACATTGGGGAATGATACATCCCACGGTGGGGCCAGCACGGGTATCTACGTTAGGGAGCCGATCGAATGGGAAGTAGTGTGTACACCTAGTGGATTGTAGGGCCCCGTGGCGCCTACTTGGTCACCTAGGGGTACGCAGGTACTAATTAGTAAATTTTATAAGTCCTTGGGTGGGATCAACCTTTAAGTTAGGAACGACTGGTGTGGTGCAGTTTAGTAATTTACCTTAGGGAGGGTAGATGCGTCTTTATCCTTTATCTTCGTTTAGTTGACTGCTTAGGGTAGCCATTCATCCCTATATGTTACCGTATATCAGTTTATGTCTTCTCTGGTTACTTTAACGATTGTATTGTTAAAGTTATAGGACTCGCTCAGACTTATGTCTGACCCTGTTGTTTTTATCTTTTTCCCAACCCTCAGGTCCTACGGTGGATCCTAGCAGTAGTGGAGCTTGATCGGATTGCTGTTCCAGTCTTTAGGAGCTTGGATAGATGTAAAGCTCCAGTTATCCAGTTATCTTTTCTTTTGTTTGGCTATTGTATGAGAGTGGGATTATGTACTTCTTTATTTTGATGGATATTGTACTTGACCTTTATTGTGGTTTTATGATGTAACCAGACATGTTTTACTTCCGCTGTAATGAGATGATGTTTTAAAATTTCAAGTACTATTTATATCTGTCTTGTTGTAATTTTTCTGTTCTATATTCACTAAAATACTCCACCGATGCTATGGCATTCCCTTAGTGAGTGATCATAGCGGGAGTGGGGTGTTACACTCTTTATAGGCAAGGATTTTCTATGCCCCTGTTACGATGTATAGCGCACGACGACATCAAGCGTGTACTATGAGAAGTGCACGAAGGTGAGTGTGGAGATCATACAGGAGGTCAAACTTTAGCAAAGATGATATTGCGGTATGGATACTTCTGGCCTACGATCAATAAAGATGCAGCTGATTATTCACGACGCTGCGATAAGTGCCAGAGATTCGCCAAAATCCCCAGGGCACCGTCGACCCAACTTAAATCAATGGTGAGTCCTTGGCCATTTGCCACGTGGGGAATTGATATCATTGGAGTTCTACTAATTGCTAAAGGAGGAGCTAAGTATGCAATAGTGGCCGTGGACTATTTTACGAAGTGGGTAGAAGCTGAGCCCTTGACCAAGATCACAGCAAGAAAGGTGATAAGTTTTGTGGTCAGAAATATTATATGCCGGTTCGGGATCCCAAGGACGATTATAACTGACAACGGAACCCAATTTGATAGTGCTGAATTAAGAAATTTCTGCCAGAAGTATAAGATAGACAAACGATATACTGCAGTTGCCTATCCGCAATCGAATGGGCAAGTAGAGGCAATAAACCAAGTAATAAAATCCATCCTCAAGAAACGATTAGAGCGTGCAAAGGAAAAGTGGGTTGATGAATTGCCCCTAGCTTTGTGGGCATATCGAACAACATTTAAAACGGCCACCGGTCATACCCCTTTCTCTCTCTCCTTTGGCTCAGAAGCTGTAATTCCAGTTGAACTAGAAGTTCCTTCCCACAGGGTGACATATTATGACCCGATGACAAATCAGGCACTTTTACTTGAGTCTCTTGATGAAGTCGAAGAGAAAAGGGACGAAGCAGATTTGCGTGCGGCAAGACATCGGCGTCAAATGGCAAGCTATTACAACAAAAAAGTTCGCCTCAGGACTTTTGAACCAGGAGATTTGGTGCTAAAGAGAGTCTTTCCATCCCTTCCTCACCTTGGTCCAAAATGGGAAGGACCCTTTGTCATTCAACGGAAACTTGAAAAAGGAACCTTCAAGTTAACGACCGTAGATGTCGAAGAAGTCACCAGAGCATGGAATGCCCAACACTTAATGCGATATTTGGATTAGAAATGCTGTACTTTGTGCTATTTTTCTTATGAACTCTGTAATAAGGCACGACTTGCCTTGGGAAAATCTGACGATATGAATGAAGAACTATAAAGTGGATGTAGGCTACGACTTAGACGAACCACTATAAAAATACTGTGTGTTATTTACTTTTATGCATTACATATATACATTTATCAGTTATTCTGTTGTGATTATAAGATACAGGATAACTCACAGCCTAAAAAGGTTGAAAACAGTTTAGACATAAAAAGAAGCACAACGACTATTTGTGCGATAAGACATAAAAGAATGAGAAAACGACATTCTTAACTCTAACTCTCCAGAGAGAGAGAGTATAAAAGCGTCTCCGATTGAGTGCTGAAAAAGAAATTCTCCTCCTAACTCTAACTCTCCAGAGAGAGAGAGAGTATAAAAGCATCTCCGACTGAGCGCTGAAAAAGAAGTTCTCCTCCTAACTCTAACTTTCCATAGAGAAAGAGAGTATAAAGGCGTCTTCGACTGAGCGCTGAGAAAGACATCTTTCTCCGTTGAAAGACCAGGGAATAAATAGATGACTGAGCTTGAACTCTAACTCTCAAGAGAAAGAGAGAGAGTATAAAAGAAATGCCGGAAAAAACGACAGGTACTGACGACACAGGAAGTGCTATCCCGTCAGAGAATCGGGAGCATTAAGATTGCTTGATTAAGCATTAAATAATTTTTGGGAATTGACTGGGGACACGTTTGTATACGCATATTTCCCCCCTCCACAACTTCGTTTCATAACTATAGACATGCATTTTTACATAAGTGCAGAACTACTAACAAACAAACATTGCAAAAAATGAGTTATTTTTATTTACAAATGAATGAATTTGTACAGGAAAATAGCTAAAAAAGAAAGTGCTGGAGCTACTTTTGTAGCAGCAATAGTTGGTTCACTAAATGCTAAAACGATACAAGGCAATCCACTATTTAGATTTTGAATGAGCCTTGGATTTCTTGGAGGCTTTCTCCGCGTCCTTTGCTTCTTTCTCAGCCTCCGTCAAGATTCGCTTTGACTTCTTTTTTCCTGAAGATGCGGTGCTGGAGCCAGTAGACTTCTTCCCGGAAGGCGGGGCGCTGGAATCAAGAGAAGATTTTTTAGCGAGTTCCTCTGTAATAGATCTAGTTGAGAGCTTAACAACTAACCTTGATCCCGCGTCCACAACTGCGAGGGGCTTGAGGGCCTCAGGGTCTAGTTCTTCGGCCTTTAATTGCAAGCGCTTGTCTTGATCAGCCTTCATTGCAGCCAAGGTAACGTCATCAGCACTTTTTGACTCCCCGATTATTGCAACTTCTGGTTCCTCTTCCTGACCCCCGTCACCGCCTTCATCCCTTAAAGCTGCTATCAATTCTTCATCATGGGGAGTGGCGGTCTTAGTCGGCTCACCTCCTTCTCCCAAGTCTACAGAAGCAGCCTTGTTGCCCCCTTTTTTGGCCTTTTCTGCGGGCTTTGCCCCAGCGGTGGCTCCCTGAGTCACATCTGTCTTTTCGGATGATTCAACACCTACAGAATGAGAAGCAACAGTTATCAACTCAGGCGAAAACAATGGGTCTTTCATCGATTGTTCAATCACGTGGCGAAAGGTAGAAATAGCCTTGACAAATTGAGGAGAAAAGGTAGGGATACTATAACACCCCACTCTCGCTATGGTCACTCACTAAGGGAATGCCATAGCATCGGTGGAGTATTTTAGTGAATATAGAACAGAAAAATTACAATAAGACAGATATAAATAGTACTTGAAATTTTAAAACATCATCTCATAACAGCGGAAGTAAAACATGTCTGGTTACATCATAAAACCACAATAAAAGTCAAGTACAATATCCATCAAAATAAAGAAGTACATAATCCCACTCTCATACAATAGCCATGACGAAAGAAAAGATAACTGGGTAACTGGAGCTTTACATCTATCCAAGCTCCTAAAGACTGGAACAGCAATCCGATCAAGCTCCACTACTGCTAGGATCCACCGTAGGACCTGAGGGTTGGGAAAAAGATAAAAACAACGTGGTCAGACATAAGTCTGAGCGAGTCCTATAACTTTAACAATACAATCGTTAAAGTAACCAGAGAAGACATAAACTGATATACGGTAACTAATGGGGATGAATGGCTACACTAAGCAGTCAACTAAACTAAGATAAAAGATAAAGACGCATCTACCCTTCCAAAGGTAAATTACTAAACTGCACCACACCAGTCATTCCTAACTTAAAGGTTGATCCCACCCATGGACTTATAAAATTAACTTAACAGTTCTCGCGTACCCCTAGGTCACTAAGTAGACGCCACGGGGCCCTACAATCCACTAGGTGTACACACTACTCCCCATTCGATCGGCTCCCTAACGTAGATACCCGTGCTGGCCCCACCGTGGGGTGTACCATTCCCCAACGTGGCAACCTGATAAAACTAACGGTGCACGGCTTATATCTACACGATGCAACAACGTCTTATTTACCAACCCGGGTCCACACACGCGTATGAAACCCGTTGGTCATGCGTTGCCACCGCTAACCCATTTTGGCCTCTTATAGTCAAGCCCAGTATGCGTGTCCCGTCCTCGACATGGGTCGAGCCCACTAAGATACGTATGGGTTACTGGTTGAAATGGGCCCCCAGCACAAGCCTCCCCCTAAGCTTGGCCCACACACTAGTGTTTCCCACTTAACCCTTTAATCATGTTTTAATTACATGTTCCACTTTGGTTAAGTATTCTAATCGTATTTTCTATTGCCTCCCAAGGCAACCACTAGATTTCCACATGCCACCCAAGGCACCCACTTAACCCCTCATGTCCCTCTACATGCTAATGTGGTTAAGTGTTTCTTAATTAATTAATTAAGATCGAAACCTTTGTAAAGACCTCTCACATTAGACTGTCTTTTATGACCGCCGGTTAAGCCGGTTGGGTCCGGGCAGCCTTATGTCATAACCGAGTCTAACCTCGTGTCTTTGCATTAATCACGTATTTAGTTTGTGCCTAAGACCTCTCACATTGGGCTAACATTTGTAGCAACTGGTTAAGCCGGTTGGGTCCGGGCAGTTTTACGCTACAACTGAGTCCAACCTCGTGTCTTAGTCAATTAATTACACCTAATTAATTACCCTCATAATTTATATTAATTATCCCTAATTAATTACATATTTTTAAGAATATGGGTAGACCTAACTAAATAGTTAAATTCCCAATTCCATAGTATGGGTAGACCTAACTTAATAGGCAAATTCCCAACACATAGTATGGGTACACCTAACTTAATAGGCAAATTCCCATACTATGTTCATTTATTTTATGTTATGCATAATTATATTAATTTCACACAATCTTATTAACATATGCATTTAATTAACCCCATCGTTCCCACGTAATTTCGTTCTCATGACATAACACATATAAAAGGTGTCAACTTGCATATGTATGAACATGTTTCAAAGGTGCCATCTTGCATATTAACAAACACATAACTTGCATATGAACTTGCATAACATGTCACATAACTTGCATATAATCTTGTATAACATGTCACATAACTTACATATTAACTTGCATAACATGTTACATAAACTTACATATTAACAAATACATGACTTGCATGTGAACTTGCATAATATGTCACATAACTTGCATATGAACTTGCATTATATGTCACATAACTTGCATATGAACTTGCATAACATGTTACATAACTTGCATATTAACTTGTATAACATGTCACATAACTTGCAAATTAACTTGCATAACATGTTACATAAACTTACATATTAACAAATACATGACTTGCATATGAACTTGCATAATATGTCACATGACTTGCATACGAACTTGCATAATATGTCACATAACTTGCATATGAACTTGCATAACATGTTACATAACTTGCATATGAACTCATAAATTTGCATATGAACTCATAAACTTGCATATGAACTTGCATAACATGTTACATACTTGCATATGAACTCATAAACTTGCATATGAAGAAACATACAACTTGCTTAATTGTCATACATGTAACTTGCATATTATCATACATGTAACTTGCATATTAACATATGATCACAAAGCACAAAACTTGCATAACCCACATACATTAGCAAACTAACATCATGTCATATGACTTAAAACCCATTAATCCACAAACAAAACCATATGATCTCATCATATCTCATCTACTTAGTTTAGCAATTGATCATTAGAGTGATAGAAACTCACCAAAACCAAGATCAGCAAACTTATGAAGTAAAACTAGTTGCTATACAAGAAGGAGATGATGATTAGAGGTTGATTTGCTTGCAACTTTCTTCATAAACTAGTGGAGGCTCCTCTCAAGTTTGATTTTGGCGGCATGATGGCATCATTTCTATTTTTAGTAGGGATTAGGCTTGCATTAGGGTGTATTTATAGGATTAGGGTGTGTTTTAGACCATAGGATTAACCCTAGGTTAGATTAGGTCCGTCTGATTTAGGAAGTTTCCAGAACTCAGCCCAAACCAGCCAGAAAACCAGACCTGGTGCACCCAGGTCAATTGGCTCGACACCCTGTGTCGACAGGCAAGTCGACAGGCAAGTCGACTCCCCAGTCGACAGGCCTGTCGACAGCCCTGTCGACATGGCTAGGGCGGGAAGTTTCCCGCCTGGCCCCCAGCTGGCTCCAATTTCGAAATCATAATTTGAATTTTAAATCTGTTTTGAACTTTGAATTTTCTGCAAACTTCATTGGGCCATAACTGTGCCATACGGACTCCGATTCTCGAAAACTCGGACTCTATTTCGCGTATTTTTCCGAGGCGAACGCAATGACGCAGCCCGTTTCCCCCAATTCTCATATGTGAGATTATTTATTATGTAGTTAGTGAATATTAGTACTAGCTGAAATTTGGGGTGTTACATTCTCCCCTCCTTAAAGGATTTCGTCCCCGAAATCTCTAAGCTAAGGAGAATGCATATCCTACCATCCAAACAACCATCTACTCAATCCTTCAAACACGAGCATCCATTGTCCTTAAAACAATTTCTAATGATGTATGAGCATATGCAAAAAGTGTGTGTATATGTTCCCTATCTAATGTATGAACATATGCAAACCATGATAGTGCCATGCATCCAATATGTATGCGGAAGAACCCTATCGACACATACAATATCTATATATGTGCACAATCATTCACCAAAATGCATCATCCATATGATAACACAACCATTATACATCCATAAATATAGCTACCTACACACAATTATATGCAATATGCAATATGAAGTGACTGAGCCGATCTAGTGCCTAGAGTGTGTATATATGCATCCACGAGCAACCACTAGCAACCACTTGCATCCACATGCATCCATCAACCATAACATGTTTCAAACACATGTTTCAACCATAGGTTTTACCCTATCTAAAGGTCATAGGTACTAGCGAGAGGATATACTAAAGATAAGATAAGTACTAGACAAGCGATAAAGGAGAAGTTAAAAGACATACTCTCAAAAAGAAATGGGTACAAAGAACGCATCTTCGCTTCCGTCTCCCAGGTAGCATTGCTTTCGTCATCTCCCCATTGCACTTTAACTAGCTGAACTTCTCTGTTCCTCAACTTCCTAGTTTCTGACCCAAGGATGCGAGTAGGAGCTCGTTGAATCGTCGCATCACGCTCTACCTCTACATCTCTAAGCAAGCTCGGCTCTACCACCTCTGCGGTCTCATGTAAGCACTTCCTCAAATGTGATACATGGAATACATCATGAACACCACAAAGTCTGTTGGGCAACTCCACCCTATATGCCATCCGTCCAATCCTTTCCTTAATAGGAAACGGCCCAACAAACCTCGGTGCTAACTTCCCAACGGACCCAAAGCGAACAACATTTCTCAACGGAGATACTTTGACAAAAACCATGTCCCCAACCTCAAACTCATGATCCGTCCTTCTCCGATCCGCATAAGATTTCTGTCTATCTTGTGCTGCCTTCATCCTTCTTCGAATCAAATCAATCTTCTCTGAAGTCTCTCTAACCATATCTGGCCCAAGCAAGATCTTATCCGTAGATTCCCACCAACATGTAGGAGATCGACAAGGCCTTCCATAAAGAGCTTCGAAAGGTGCCATGCCAATACTAGACTGAAAGCTGTTATTGTATGCGAACTCCACCAAAGGAAGATGTTCTTCCCATGTACCTCCAAAATCCAAGATACAAAGCCTCAAGAGATCTTCTAAGATACGGTTCACCCTCTCGGTCTGACCATCCGTCTGAGGATGATATGCGGTGCTCAAACACAACTGAGTCCCTACCGCCTCTTGCAAACTTCTCCAAAACTCACTAGTGAAGATAAGATCTCGATCACTCACAATGCTGGATGGTACACCATGCAATCTAACAATTTGTCTAACATAGACTGAAGCAAGCCATGGAGCGGTCCTCTTACTCTTCACGGGTATAAAATGCGCACTCTTGGTAAGTCTGTCTACCACAACCCAAATTCCCGTATTGCCCTTCCTCGATCTCGGTAACCCATCGATGAAATCCATCGAGACACTATCCCACTTCCATTGCGGAACATCCAATGGGTGTAGCAACCCACCGGGTTTCCTTTGCTCCGCTTTAACTTGTTGGCACACTAAGCATCTAGCCACATACTCGGCCACATCTTTCTTCATACCGGCCCAGAAGAAAACTCTCTTCATGTCCTGGTACATTTTGTCTCCACCGGGATGAATAGTCATCCTTGAACGATGTGCATCATCCAAAATAGCCTTCTTCAAACCCTCATCTTGCGGTACACAAAGTCTACCGTCTCTATGCAACCATCCCCTATCATCTAGGGTGTATCTACCCAAATGGCTGAACGACTCCCCCCTTATAAGCTTCTCTACCAACTCAACCAACTGTGGGTCGTCTCGCTGAGCCTCGCCAATCCGTCCCAAAAGAGTAGGTCTAACCTCGAAGGATGCTAACAAACCAGTTACAAAGTCAACAGAAGGTCTGAAGTCGAACAAAGAAAGAAACTCCAAGCTTCGTCGTTCTACGAACAATGGACTCAATGATAGCCTTTTTCTACTCAAGGCGTCCGCCACCACGTTACCCTTGCCAGGGGTATACGCTATCTCGAAATCATAGGATGCTAAGAACTCCATCCACCTTTGCTGTCTTAAGTTTAAATCCTTCTGAGAGAATAAGTACTTCAATGATTTATGGTCAGTGAACAACTCGAATCTCTCACCAAGAAGATAATGGCGCCAAGACTTAAGTGCGAAAACAATCGCGGCCAACTCTAAATCATGGGTAGGGTAATTCTTCTCATGCACTCTCAATTGCCTCCCTCCATAGGCTATTACCCTTCCCTCCTGCATCAAGACTGCGCCTAATCCTGTCCCACAAGCATCGGTATAAACAACAAACGGCTTACTCCCATCTGGAAGCACTAAAACTGGAGCGGTGGTCAAAGCTCTCTTTAACCGTTGGAAAGCATCATCACAATCTACGTCCCATGAGAAAACCAGATTCTTCTTCGTCAAGCGGGTTAATGGGGCTGATATCTTCGCGAAGTCTTTGATGAACTTCCTATAATATCCTGCCAACCCCAAGAAACTTCTTACTTCGGTGGCATTTCTAGGAACTTTCCAATCCTGGATAGATGCTATCTTTGCGGGATCCACGGCTATCCCTTCCTTAGAGACCACATGCCCTAAGAATCGCACTTCTCTTCTCCAAAAATGACATTTAGAGAATTTATCTTTAAGACTATGTGCTCGAAGAGTCTCCAACACTTCTTTGAGATGTAAGGCATGCTCTTCTTCACTGTTGGAAAACACCAAGATGTCATCCAAAAAGACCACTACAAACTTATTCAGATACTCTCTGAACACTCTACTCATTAGATCAACAAAGTATGCAGGGGCGTTTGTCAACCCAAATGGCATCACAAGCCACTCATAAAAACCATCCGGAGTCCGGAAAGTAGTCTTCTCTATACTGTCCTCCGCCACTCTCAACTGATGAAACCCTGTAGCTAAGTCCATCTACGAAAACACTGAGGCGCCAACCAACTGGTCAAAGAGATCATCTATCCTCGGTAATGGGTGTCTATTCTTCTTTATGAGCTTATTAAGTTCTCTATAATCCACACAAAGTCTGAGGGACCCATCCGCCTTCGTGGCAAACACTACTGGAGCTCCCCACTCCGATATACTTCGCCTTATGAACCCCTTCTCTAGCAACTCCCCTACTTGCTTATGAAGTTCTCTTCTCTCACGAGAAGCCATGTGGCGCACTGGCAAAGACACTGGTTTGGCATTATCTACCAAATAAATTCGGAAATCTATTTCCCGCTTCGGAGGCAAACCCTTCACCTCTTCAAACACATCCGGATATTCCCGGACCACTCTGACAGAACGCAACCTCTCGACCGAAGCATCGAGCGATTCAAGATAACTTAGCAAAATAGATTCCATGGGATTACAAGAGATCTCGAGAGTATTACCCAAGCGGGTCATAAGCCTGACAACTCTCCTTTCACAATCAAGAACGACACCATTACTGGATAACCAGTCCATGCCCAAAATCAACCCATAGCCCGTGAAGCCCAATACAAAAGCATCACATCCAAACTCAACGCTAAGTATAGAAATCTTCAAACCCAAACATATCATAGACAGATATATGGGGCCCCCAATTGGGTTTGAAACAACCAAGGGATCATCAACTAGACTGGTGTCTAAGTGCAGTGACTCAACTAACGATGACGAGATAAAAGAATGTGATGTGCCAGAGTCAAACAAAGTACGAACTGGATGATCAAACAGAAAAACCAGACTTTCAACGGAAATAGTTCTACCTCTCTGCTGAATCGGTGGAACTGAGAGAGCCTGAACTTGCCCCCCTGCCCGAGCTGGTGCCATAAGAGCTTGCACCTGACCTCCTGAGGTAGACCCCGTCTTCTGCCCCTTATTTGGGCAGTCATTCACAAGATGTCCTGCTTCACCACAATGAAAGCAACCAGTCTTCTTCTTTTTGCGACAATCCTTGCTGAGGTGGCCTGGGGTCCCACAATTGAAGCAGTTATTCTTCTTCTTCCCCTTGTCACCATTGCCTTTTCCACCCTTGCCTTGTTGTTGTTGTTGCGGTTTCTTCTAATCCCCCTTCTTCTCTGGTGCCTTAGAACTCTTATCATCCTCATGCATAAGTGCCATGTAGACAAGCTTCTCAAAGGTGGCCCCCATAGGAATGTGAGTCATAGCTATTCCTTGCAATGGTTCGTTCGAGCCTCTAACGAACCTCAAAGCCTTCTTCTCCGGTGTATTCACCAACTCTATGCCTAACCTTGCTAATTGATTGAATTTGTTGACATATTATTTCACCGTGAGATTCCCTTGCTTCAAATTCAAGAACTTCTCCATAAACAGATTCTCTTCCGCCCTTGAGAGAAACTTAACCCCAAACCTTTGCTTGAAATCTGCCCAAGAGTCAACAGGGCGTTCTCCATTAGTGGCCTCCCACCAGAATGAGGCCTCTCCCTTCATTAACCAAGCCGCCAACTTGACTTTCTTTCCCTCTTCCACTTCAAAGATATCTAGCAACTCTTCCACTTCCTTAAGCCAATCTCTAGCCTCTACGAAAGTCTCTGAACCTTGAAAAGGTTTTCCTCCTATAGCCTTGAACTCCTTGCAAATCTTAGCAAAATTATCCACTCTAGGCTGAGGAGGAGGATCGGTTGCCTCTGGTGTAGTAGCATTGGCTGGACCCGCAGCCGCGGCCCTAGCCTCTTGTAACCTCCTATACCATAGTGGTATAACTAAGCCCTCCGGGATGTTAAGATCTTCAGCCATGCTGAAACGAAAGAGGAAAGATTCAAAAAGGACATTCCGAAAGATAAGATATGGCTATTCGGGATTATGCTTTTCTTTTTCAAAAACTTTTCTCTTAAAAGACATGTTTTTGAAAATACTTTTTCCAAAAATAATACCTTTACTATTTTCTAAAAAAAAAAATTCTCAAAAATTTATCTGTTCCGGTAACCTTCAGCTCTGATACCACGTGTAACACCCCACTCCCGCTATGGTCACTCACTAAGGGAATGCCATAGCATCGGTGTAGTATTTTAGTGAATATAGAACAAAAAAAATTACAACAACACAGATATAAATAGTACTTGAAATTTTAAAACATCATCTTATAACAGCGGAAGTAAAACATGTCTGGTTACATCATAAAACCACAATAAAAGTCAAGTACAATATCCATCAAAATAAAGAAGTACATAATCCCACTCTCATACAATAGCCATGACGAAAGAAAAGATAACTGGGGAACTGGAGCTTTACATCTATCCAAGCTCCTAAAGACTGGAACAGCAACCGATCAAGCTCCACTACTGCTAGGATCCACCGTAGGACCTGAGGGTTGGGAAAAAGATAAAAACAACGGGGTCAGACATAAGTCTGAGCGAGTCCTATAACTTTAACAATACAATCGTTAAAGTAACCAGAGAAGACATAAACTGATATACGGTAACTAATGGGGATGAATGGCTACACTAAGTAGTCAACTAAACTAAGATAAAAGATAAAGACGCATCTACCCTTCCAAAGGTAAATTACTAAACTGCACCACACCAGTCATTCCTAACTTAAAGGTTGATCCCACCCATGGACTTATAAAATTAACTTAATAGTTCTCGCGTACCCCTAGGTGACTAAGTAGATGCCACGGGGCCCTACAATCCACTAGGTGTACACACTACTCCCCATTCGATCGGCTCCCTAACGTAGATACCCGTGCTGGCCCCACCGTGGGGTGTACCATTCCCCAACGTGGCAACCTGATAAAACTAACGGTGCACGACTTATATCTACACGATGCAACAACGTCTTATTTACCAACCCGGGTCCACACACGCATATGAAACCCGTTGGTCATGCGTTGCCACCGCTAAACCATTTTGGCCTCTTATAGTCAAGCCCAGTATGCGTGTCCCGTCCTCGACATGGGTCGAGCCCTCTAAGATACGTATGGGTTAATGGTTGAAATGGGCCCCCAGCACAAGCCTCCCCCTAAGCTTGGCCCACACACTAGTGTTTCCCACTTAACCCTTTAATCATGTTTTAATTACATGTTCCACTTTGGTTAAGTATTCTAATCGTATTTTCTATTGCCACCCAAGGCAACCACTAGATTTCCACATGCCACCCAAGGCACCCACTTAACCCCTCATGTCCCTCTACATGCTAATGTGGTTAAGTGTTTCTTAATTAATTAATTAAGATCGTAACCTTTGTAAAGACTTCTCACATTAGACTGTCTTTTATGACTGCTGGTTAAGCCGGTTGGGTCCGGGCAGCCTTATGTCATAACCGAGTCTAACCTCGTGTCTTTACATTAATCACGTATTTAGTTTGTGCCTAAGACCTCTCACATTGGGCTAACATTTGTAGCAACTGGTTAAGCCGGTTGGGTCCGGGCAGTTTTACGCTACAACTGAGTCCAACCTCGTGTCTTAGTCAATTAATTACACCTAATTAATTACCCTCATAAATTATATTAATTATCCCTAATTAATTACACATTTTTAAGAATATGGGTAGACCTAACTAAATAGGTAAATTCCCAATTCCATAGTATGGGTAGACCTAACTTAATAGGCAAATTCCCAACACATAGTATGGGTACACCTAACTTAATAGGCAAATTCCCATACTATGCTCATTTATTTTATGTTATGCATAATTATATTAATTTCACACAATCTTACTAACATATGCATTTAATTAACCCCATCGTTCCCACGTAATTTCGTTCTCATGACATAACACATATAAAAGGTGTCAACTTGCATATGTTTGAACATGTTTCAAAGGTGCCATCTTGCATATTAACAAACACATAACTTGCATATGAACTTGCATAACATGTCACATAACTTGCATATAATCTTGTATAACATGTCACATAACTTGCATATTAACTTGTATAACATGTCACATAACTTGCATATTAACTTGCATAACATGTTACATAAACTTACATATTAACAAATACATGACTTGCGTATGAACTTGCATAATATGTCACATAACTTGCATATGAACTTGCGTAATATGTCACATAACTTGCATATGAACTTGCATAACATGTTACATAACTTGCATATTAACTTGTATAACATGTCACATAACTTGCATATTAACTTGCATAACATGTTACATAAACTTACATATTAACAAATACATGACTTGCATATGAACTTGCATAATATGTCACATAACTTGCATATGAACTTGCATAATATGTCACATAACTTGCATATGAACTTGCATAACATGTTACATAACTTGCATATGAACTCATAAACTTGCATATGAACTCATAAACTTGCATATGAACTTGCATAACATGTTACATACTTGCATATGAACTCATAAACTTGCATATGAAGAAACATACAACTTGCATAATTGTCATACATGTAACTTGCATATTATCATACATGTAACTTGCATATTAACATATGATCACAAAGCACAAAACTTGCATAACCCACATACATTAGCAAACTAACATCATGTCATATGACTTAAAACCCATTAATCCACAAACAAAACCATATGATCTCATCATATCTCATCTACTTAGTTTAGCAATTGATCATTAGAGTGATAGAAACTCACCAAAACCAAGATTAGCAAACTTATGAAGTAGAACTAGTTGCTATACAAGAAGGAGATGATGATTAGAGGTTGATTAGCTTGCAACTTTCTTCATAAACTAGTGGAGGCTCCTCTCGAGTTTGATTTTGGCGGCATGATGGCATCATTTCTATTTTTAGTAGGGATTAGGCTTGCATTAGGGTGTATTTATAGGATTAGTGTGTGTTTTAGACCATAGGATTAACCCTAGGTTAGATTAGGTCCGTCAGATTTAGGAAGTTTTCAGAACTCAGCCTAAACCAGCCAGAAAACTAGACCTGGTGCACCCAGGTCAATTGGCTCGACACCCTGTGTCGACAGGCAAGTCGACTCCCCAGTCGACAGGCCTGTCGACAGCCCTGTCGACATGGCTAGGGCGGGAAGTTTCCCGCCTGGCCCCCAGCTGGCTCCAATTTCGAAATCTTAATTTGAATTTTAAATCTGTTCTGAACTTTGAATTTTCTGCAAACTTCATTGGGCCATAACTGGGCCATACGGACTCCGATTCTCGAAAACTCGGACTCTATTTCGCGTATTTTTCCGAGGCGAATGCAATGACGCAGCCCGTTTCCCCCAATTCTCGTATCTGAGATTATTTATTCTATAATTAGTGAATATTAGTATTAACTGAAATTCGGGGTGTTACAGATACCTTCCGAAGACCTCTTGGCAGGGGTGACTACTACCTCTGGTGTTGTTTCAGGAATGGGGGATAGCATAGTTGTACGGGGAATTCCCGGATTTTCAGGATCATACCCCTCTACTTCAGAAGTTGCAGGGGCAGAAGAAGAGGAACCAGCTTCAAGAACAGTTTTTTGTTTAGACTTCCGTCTCTCTTCTTCCATGGCCTCAGCAATAAGGCGGCGCCCTTCAGCTAGGCGCTCCGGTTCATCATCCCTCAAGTATTTCTCCATTAGCTTATCTTCGTCAATGGAATCGACCTTAAGTTCCTCTTTTTCCCACTCGATGATCTGATTCCACACTTGAACTAGAGTGGATGGATAGTCCTCGATCCAAGAAATGTTTCGGCGATGAATAATATGTGCGAAGAATTCAATCATTAGTTCGCCGAAACCCTGAATATCAGCCTCCGCCTCTGATAGTTGCTTGCGGGTCTCCTCCGCAGATTTGATAGCACACTCTACATTGCCCTCAGCCAGGGCAGCTCTGTTCTCTGCCTCCAGTAGCTTTGAAGCCAAGTCGGCATTCTTCTTTTCTAATTCAGCACTCCTCTTTGCTAACTCGGCGTTTTTCCGTTCAAGCTCAGCATAAGCAAGGCGTGTCTTAGCAGCTTCTGACTTGGCCTCGTCAGCTTGCTTTTTTAATTCAGAGCGCTCCTGAGTGTGGGATTCAAGCAAGTCATGATAACACTTTTGCATGTCCTCGAATTGTTGTTTGAAATTAGAAGCGTCCCTTTGAGCGACAGCTAGCTGAGCTTGAGTGTCTTCCAAATCTTTTCCTAGGGCTTTTAAGGCCTTAGCATCCTCCTCCGCGGTCTTTTGCATTGAATCAGTATTTGTGATTAGAGTGCGGATGATTCTAGAAAGACTGCGTGAATATTTGAACATCTCAGTATACTGTTTTTCCACCGCATCTATTTTTGCTTTGGCCTCATCTGCCCATTTAGACGAAATAGGTTCAAGGGCAGGTAAAAAAGTCAAAGTCTCGAAGTAGTGCTCGGGAATTTGCTCCACCAAATATGCCCGCTTTACTGCAGTTTCCGCATCTAGTGGGGGAGGAGCGGGGATCGATAATTCGGTGTCCCTGTGTGAAGAGGATTCGGTAGTCTCTTTGTCTGTCCTAGGTCGTTTAGTAGCAGGGACCTTGTGCTTGCTTCGAGACCCAGTTTCTTTTGGAGGAGTTCTCTCTCTACTGCGCTTTTCATGGGAAGAAGTGGAGTCTTTAGATGGTGGTCTGTCCTCTTCCCTGCGGATTTGATAACCCTTATATTTCTCTTGTTCCGGTCGAACTGGTGAGCGGGAACGTAAGGGTCGAGAACGATAGGGATCATAAGGTCTTCTCTCCTCCCTACCACGATCATCCCGGCGATAATACTCGACATCCTGAGGAGGATTGGACATGCAGCGACGAAGCTTCCTGATATCGTAGTAGGATCGAGACATCATACCTGCACGATGAAACAAACGAAATTTAGAATTAATGGATTCACGAGGAAAGAGGTGCAATGAATGCTAATGCCGTTATATAAAGTGTATCCTAAGTGGTGTGTTTCCCCCCAACCAACCCGAGTCTGAAGCTAGACTAGTACGGGCAGGCTCTTTGGCCTTAGCGGGAGTGGTCTCTTCAGAAGAGGTGAAGACTAAAGGATCCTTCCTGAAATCCTCTGAAGTGTATATAGTCTCAGGAAAAGGGAGATCCCCCAAACACTGAAATATTTGCTCATCAGTACTAGGGACATCCCTCTCGGAAGCATGAAGTGGCGATCCTTGGGAGGATTTTGACTTTTCTAGAGAAGTAGTTTCCTCGGGGTCAATATATCCTTCACGATGCTTTTCGGCCAGATTAGCCAATTCATCATCCTGTGTAGAAGATGGAGAAGGTGAAGTTTGAAGAGGCGCTGTAGGAACTCCTGAGCCTTCTCCTATCTCTGGGACTACCTCCACTGGAGGAATGTATGCATATGGAACCGTCCCATGACCAATGCTACGAAAAACAGATAATAGGCCATGAAAGTGAAGGTATTCGTCTTTAAGGACTTCGTCGATAGTCAAGAATTTCTGATCGCCATTAAGAAGTCGGCGCATCCGGTCAAAGAACACCTGATCTGATATCTGTTTGGGGTTGTCGACTGCAAACAAAAAGGAAAACAAGTCAAGGTGATGATTCAAGTGTATAGAGCCCGGATTTAGAAAATCAGTGCTTTACTTGATTTTGTCCACCTCCTGGCGCATCCAGGCTGTCGCTTCACGTAGAACCATTCTAGTCTGGAATCTCCAGCTTTACTGCTGAATGGTGCAGAGATTATCTTCCTTTTTGGAACTGACTCGAAATAGCAGAAAGATGGAGTCTCTCGAGTCCGATGCTTGAAATTATAGAAGAAGTGAACGTCATCGAACGTGAGCTCTATGCCTAAGATTTCACGATATGCTATGTACAAGGTGTGCAAATAGGCATATGAATTGGGATGCAACTGCATGGGGGCAATCCACATTTGTCTTAAAAAGTCAACGATGAAGGGAGAGAATGGCGGAATGGCGCCGACCATGCACATCAATCGAGTGACCGCCATATATCCTTCTGGAGGGTTGTGGGGACGGTCAGAGCGTGAAGGCACTAGAGTGTCCCTTTTCATTATCCCGTACTTTAAGCAAATTCGGATAAGTCGATCGTTGTCGATTGTTGATTCAACGGAGTCTGGAGGTGATTCCAATATAATGGTCGATTCAAATTCATCATGGGCTCGATCGTCACCAATCCCTCCTTCCTCCTCAAAACCCAGAGAAACTTCATTCTCTGAAGACACCTCGTCGCCTTCTCGATTTCCAACCCCTTAATCTGGACCGTCACTGTCCCATTCTGGATCCGAAGGAGAAGATATATCCTCGAGAGTGATTTTGTTAGAAGTTTCCGGGGCTTCTTTCCTCTCAGCTAGTCTGGAAGAACGTCTGGGTCTCATTGTCATAGAACTATTGAAGAAGCAATAGCACGAATTAGAGTAAATTAGCCCGTACCCCCCTGTGCATGTGTGTGAACTAAAATGTGTGCAGCGAATGTGAGAAATTCAAAGTAAAGGTGCAACAATGTAAGACGAAACTTTGAAGAGAAAGTGATAGTCAGAGTAGTTCTTAATGTTCGTTTATGTCCGCAAGGCACTATCCTAACTGTTCATGAAGTTGGAAGTAATATCTTTTAAAATAGTTGGACGAAAGTTTGTGTTTTGGATTGAGTAGTTTTCGGGTCGGACGCATACACCAGGTTCAGATCGGATAGGCAGGGTCACATGTCAACTTAAAGCAAAGGCTCACACTCAGAGAGAAATATCCGGATCGGTTCGGGGATTGACTTTCGGGGCGGGTCGGATTAACCTGAATAACCATGCACCTATTCTCTCTTTTGTTTCACAACCCGATCCGATCCGAGCGCATAAGTCTTGACCTCCATTTTATTCATAGGTCCGATCCGACCTGGTCAAACAAGTTAAGTCCCATTTCTTTGTCTTATTGCTCCGACCCAGTCCGGTTCTGCGAACTTCTCTCTTTTCCTTCTTCTCCTACTGTTCCCCCACCCGAGCCGATCTCCTTCAATTTCCTTCCTCTTCCTCCTCTAATGTAGCGAACCCAACTCGATATCCCAAGCCTTAATTAAAATCAAGTGCTTAAGCACTCAAGTATTCAACGACAAATCTCAACACCCTCCACCAACGCCTCAAAATGGCGTCGATGCCATCATTGACGAAGGCGGAGGACGAAGGAAGCCGTGGCGATGGAATTAGTCAATTACCTGGCTAGAATCGTTCAACTTAACTGCGAATGTAAATTAAAAACAGTTATGGCAACGAGATTCGAGATTACAAGACTACCTATGTATTTGATTCAAAGATTGAAGCGAGAATTTTGAGATTTCTTGGAAAGACTAGGGTTTTTATGTGGAATCGGTTCGGTTGGGCAAGAACAGTGAATGAAAGAAAAGAAGAAAAGTGAAGTAAATTTATATAAAACACAAGCTGGCTATTCGTATTCCCGATTGAACCGGCTCGAAAAGCCCAATGACGCAGTTTGGCCCACTAATCTATTGCAGAGTATAGGAAGAAGAAGATCCGTCCGGGTCGGAACCCGAACCAGAAATCCGTTCGGGTCGGAGCCTGAACCGAACAGGATAATGAACAACAACTTGACATGTGAATTCAAAAGTAAGGATGAAGGTATTGTGCCATGGCAGTCAAAGCATGCTCCGTTTCCAACAGAAGCATCCTTTGAGGGGGCAAAGTGTTAGCCAACTTTGTGAACTAGGCAACACAAAGTCTAGATATCAGACATTGAAGAGCATTTTTAATTAGAAGACTTCGGTTCAGATCGGAGAAGACACTACAACCTAGATCGGACAGCTGCAATCGTTCGGGTCGGGTCAGAGCAACGTATCGGTTCGGGTCGGATAAAATCTTCTTTTCAGATCGGTGAACTGTTGTTGAGGAAATTGGTAAGGTATATCTATTCGGATCGGAGGGCAACATAATCTCATCTGGATCGGAAAGCCACCTGTTTGCCATGGAAATAGATCGGAGCAAAGCAGATTTAAGAAGAGAGAGCGCTGCAACCAAGCCAATCCGGGTCGGGTATCCCGATCCGAACCCCTTATATGTGTGTCTCCGACCCGAGCCCATTTTCCATATCATTCTCCTGCAAAAGCGCCTGGATATCCGGATCGGCTGTGACCAGTTCCTACCCATAACGTTCATTACTCTGATGCGTTGTCAACACAATAATCCATCCGAACCCGAGGCTAATGGGATGGACGACACGTGGCCCCGACTCGGATCGAGTTTTGAGCAAATTCACACATATAAATACCCCGTCTGGAGACAAAGAAAAGGATCTTTTTTGGGCATTTCGAGAATTCAACCACCTCCATAGTCCGAACTTCAATACTCCCAAAGAATCCAAATCATCTTTCATTATTTGTTTTAGTCAATTGGGTGAATACAAGTGAGTTGTGAGTGGAATCGAGTGAATCTTACATTGTATTTGTAACTGAATCATTGACAATAGTGAAAAACAAGTGGACGTAGGCATTTCTTCGCCGAACAACTATAAATTCTGTGTGTTCATTTTTATTTATATCTCATTTCATTTTTGCTTTTAATCAATTCGAGTGTTAGAACCACTTTTTGGTCTAACACCAGTCTTCACAATAGTTAAAAAATAGGGGTAATTGTTGGAATGAAGGGCTATTTGGGGGACTAGGTGTAGGATTAAAAAGATGGGCTGTTTTGAAGTATTAAGATAAGTAGTGGTAGTTTAAGCATAGTAGGGGTAGATCGAGAAATGTGAAAGACGATGAATGGTTTGGATTGGGTGCTGCAAAAACAAATCTTTTATGATAGTTAAAAAATAGGGGTAATTGTTGAAAGGAAGGGCAATTTAGAGAATTAGGTGTTGGCTTAAAAAGCAGGGCTGTTTTGAAGTATTAAGAGAAGTAGGGGTAGATTAAGCATAGTAGGGGAAGATCGACAAAAAAAAAATTGATGAATCATTTGGATTGGGTGCTGCAAAAACCAACCCTTCATAGTAGTAAAAAGATAAGGGTAATGTTTTGAAGTAAGGGCTATTTAGAGAATTAGGGGAAGGATTTAAAAGAAGGACAGTTTGAAGTATTAAGAGAAGTAGGCGTATTTTAAGAATAGGAGGGTAGATCGACCAATATGAAAGATGATGAATCATTTGGATTGGGTGTTGCAAAAACCAACCATTCATAGAAGTAAAAAGATAGTGGAAATTGTTGGAAGACAGGTCTATTTAGATACTTAGGGATATGATTAAAAAGAATGGATGTTTTGTGAAGTATAAAGTGGAGAAGGGGTAGCTTAATCATAGTAGGAGTACATCGACAAATATGGAAGATGATGAATCGTTTGGATTGGGTGTTGGAAAAACCAACCCCTCACGGTAGTTTAAAAATAGGGTTAATTTTTAGAAGTAAGGGCTATTTGAAGAATTAGAGGTAGGATTAAAAAGAAGGGTTGTTTTGAAGTATTAAGAATACAAGGGTAGTTTAAACGTAGTAGGCGTAGATCGACAAATGTGAAAGCTGACGAATCTTTTTGATTGGGTGCTGCAAAAACCAACCCTTCACATTAGTAAAAAGGTAGGGGTAATTGTTATAAGTAAGGGCTATTTAGAGAATTAAGGTTAGGATTTAAAAGAAGGATTGTTTTGAAGTATTAAGAGAAGTGGGGGTAGATCGACAAATATGAAAGACGATGAATCGTTTGGATTGTGTGCTGCAAAAACCAACCCTTCACAGTAGTTAAAAAATAGGGATAATTTTTGGAAGTAAGGGCTATTTAGAGACTTAGGGGTACGATTAAAAAGAAGGGTTATTTTGAATTATTAAGAGAAGTAGGTGTAGTTTAAGCATAGGAGGGGTAGATCGACAATATGAAAGATGATTAATCGTTTGGATTAGGTGTTGCAAAGTGCAACCCTTCATAATAGTAAATAAATTGGTGTAATTGTTGGAAGTAAGGACTATTTAGAGAATTAGGGGTACCAATAAAAAGAAGCGCTGTTTTGAAGTATTAAGAGAAGTAGGGGTAGTTTAAGCATAGGAGGGGGTAGATCGACAAATATGGAAGATGATGAATCGTTTGGATTGGGTGCTGAAAAAACCAACCCTTCATAGTAGTTAAATGATTGGGGTAATTGTTGGAAGTAAGGGTTATTTAGGGAATTAGGCGAAGGATTTAAAAGTAGGACTGTTTTGAAGTATAAGAGAAGCAGGGGTATTAAGCATAGTTGGGGTAGATCGACAAATATGAAAGATGATGAATCATTTACATTGGGTGCCGCAAAAACAAACCCTTCATAGAAGTTAAAAAATAGGGGTTGTTGTTGGATGGTAGGGCGGTTTGGAGAATTAGGGGTAGGATTAAAAAGAAGGGCTTTTTTGAAGTATTAAGAGAAGTTGACGTTGTTTAAGCATAGTAGGGGTAGATCGACAAATATGAAAGTTGATGAATCGTTTTGATTGGGTGCTAAAAAACAACCCTTCACAGTAGTAAAAAGATAGGTGTAATTGTTGGAAGTAAGGGCTACTTAGAGAACTAGGGGTAGGATTAAAAAGAAGGGTTGTTTTGAAATATTAAGAGAAGTAGGGGTACTTTAAGCATAGTAGGGGTAGATCGACAAATATTTAAGATTTAAGCATAATAGCGGTAGATCGACAAATGTGAAAGATGATGAATGGTTTGGATTGGGTGTTGCAAAAACCAATCCTTCACGATAGTTAAAAAATAGGGGTAATGTTTGAAAGAAAGGGCTAGTTAGAGAATTAGGTGTAGGCTTAAAAAGCAGGGCTATTTTGAAGTATTAAAAGAAGTAGGGGTAGATTAAGCGTAGTAGGGGTAGATAGAAAAATAACAAAAATTATGAATCTTTTGGAATGGGCGCTACAAAAACAAATCCTTCATAGTAGTAAAAAGATAGGGGTAATTGTTGGAAGTAACACTACACCAAAACAGCCAATTTGACACACCAGGATTCTGAGATTTGATACGGCTTTAAGCCGTATCAAATTTTATAGGGCTCATAGCCGTATCAAATTTCAATTGCTACCACTCAACCAATCCACACCTTGTTTATCCCTTAAGATCCAACCGTAGATCGCATAAGGTTTGGATTAGTTCATATAATAGGGTCTTTAGCCGTATCAAAACACAACGATAATTTTCCTTCCAAATTTTTTTTCGTCCCTCCCCTCCTCGCTTCTTTTATTTTTTAGCCGATTTCCAAATCTCAGTAAATCCGAATTTCAAATCTCAGTAAATTCGATTTCCAAATCTCAATCAAAGACAAATCTTAATTCAGGCTCGGATTTCAGATCGGCTTTTCCCCCTGATTATTAGTCATCTCAGCAACAAGCCGATTTAGGGTTCTCAGCTCAAAATTACGGAAATCTTTTGGCAGCTCCTCAAGATCTGAATTCATCGCTACATGCTAAGGGAAGGACATATCGAAACCAAGGTAATTCATCAAGCCCAGAACTTAATTCAATGTTTGATTTTCCAGATCTGGTAACGAAAGATAAGGCTTTTACCAATTCATTTAATTGCATGCAATCAAAAGCTTTATTTCTAATTTAAATTCAATCCAGCTTAAGTTTTACGAGCTAGTTATTAAAGACAATCTTAGGTTAGTAATGATTTGGTTTTGGCGATTACGATTGTGGTTCGGAGGTGCAGTCTAGGTGATTGAAGGAGGTGAGTGGATGGAGGACATCAGTGGGTACAGCCGTACAAGACCAAGCAGGTAGATTGTTGCAACCAGAGGGCTAACTGGCTGAAGCTACCGGTGGATGGGGCTTTAGCAATGTGTGGAGGAGAAGCTACAGGTTGCTATTGGAAGACTTATTGTGTTTGTTTTGATGTCGATGATTGGATTTCCTTCTAAGATATGAACAAAAAATGCCATCGACGGGGAATGTTTGGATGATTTTGAATTTGCTGATAGTAGTAGATGTGTTTGAGGACAGTGATTAAGGCGGATGAAGTCGATGTGAAGAGCATGAAACACAAACGATAAAATACTGCCGTTTATACTATTTTGGTTTATTTTATTGTATTTTATACAAACATGTGGTTCACCCATTTCATTTTATAGTATTTTATACTAACAAAGTTGATAGTACTTTACGCGAACAATGTTTTGTATAAATAATTATCTTTTATAGTATTCCCAAACTACTCGCATCACACTCAACAATAAGTTCTTCAGTGAATTCAGGCAATAATAAAGATTTCAGTTTATAGAACTCATCAGTTGCATGGAAGATGTCAGCACTATAATAGCAGCAGTCACACTGGTGAGAACTTATACACACGGGCTTATGTTTCTGATTGCCGAAGATATCGGTAATTTGTTGATTGTTTACTTCATTTTTGCGAGGCAGCACCAACAAGGTTAGATCCTGCAGATATTGATCACCTTAGATTAGGTTAAACACAAGTTTTGTTAATGTTCCGGACTGAGTTTGCAAACTCAATTCCGGACTGAGTTTGCAACTCAGTCGGAGCTGAGTTTGCAAACTCAGTTCGGAAGACTGAGTTTGCAAACTCAGTCCGGAACTGAGTTTATTTCTAGATCGAGTTAGTTTCGGAACTGAGTTTGCAAACTCAGTCCCGGAACTGAGCTCGCAAACTCAGTTCCGGAACTGAGTTCGCAAACATGTTCCGAAACTGAGTTTGCAGCAAACTCGTTCAGAAACTGAGTTTGCAACAGACTCGTTCCGAAACTGAGTTGCAGCAAATCGATTTCGATCCATGTTTGCAGCAAACTCGTTTCGAACCGAGTTCTCGAACTCAGTCCGGAACCGAGTTTAAAAACTCAGTCCGGAACCTAGTTCGCGAACATAGTTGCTGAACCGAGTTTATTTAAATAACTTTTTGCTACTCTAAATGCTAACAAATTGTTTTCCTTCTCTCCTTTTGTAGGCCTAACCAAATTCATTCCATCATCTTCAGTTCCTTTTGATAAAGATAGCTTCAGTGAATCCTATATTGTATGATTTTTGGTGTGGGGTTTGAAGACTACATGTGTCATGTAGAGGTATGTGTAAACAAAAACCAGACTGTTTATGTACTTTTTAAAATTATTTTTAAAGCATAGGGTTTATATATTGTAGCCAGTAGCCAATGTATTGACTTTAAATCCTTTTTCTTAACTACTATGTGTGTGTATATATATATATAGAATTTGCTAATATATATAAAAATTGCTAAAAATTAACACATTGGAAATCCAATTCTTTCAAAGCAACCTAGTAAAAATTGGCCTTCATGGTTCTTGTGGACCTATATACACCTCCAACGCTTGCGTTGTTTGTATTGACTTTTGAGGCTCCATTGAAATTCTGTTTTGTACAGCCAATATGAGGCCTTTCCCATGAAAATTGAATGATGCTGCTTTTGCGGAAATTTCTCTTCAATGATTTTATATGGTTTGAGCATACATTTGATATGACATTATATAGTAACTGAATTTTACTTTAATCAAATCGAGAAAGCTGGTAACAATTTCCTCTAGGTTATTCAAGCATGGTTATTCATTTACTATGTGTTGATTATTCATCATTGGTTTGCACAGGGAATTGAATTAAATCTGAAGAAAGGTTCTGCTGTTGATGTTTATGGTCTGGCCAGCGTGTGTGAAACAATAGGTGGACAGTGGTTGGAAGATATATCTCAAAATCAGGTTTCCCATCTATTCATTGTGCTGAGTATAATGTCTGTATCGTGCTAATATAATGTGTTTCTTTAATCCAGGTTCATAAATTATTGAAGGGTCTTGCTCCAATTAGATCATTGTTGGGTGTTAGTTCTGGAACTTAAAAATTGGTTTCGTTGCCAGTTAAAAGTTACAAGAAAGATCAAAAGCTACTTAAGGGACTGCAGAGAGGTATGCTTAAGCTTTGTTAATTGTTAGTTCTTATGAGTTTTTGTACCCTAGATATGACTTTTCTGGCTATGAAAGGTAAAACAAATCAAATACAAAGAAACTAGCTGGGTTAGGTGTTTTTGGATTACGTTTAATAAGAAAATTCAGTAGTCTTATAGCTTATAATCTGGTTCATTTCAACTGGAACATTTACTAAAAATTTTATCCAAATAATTATGTTGTAACTATGTTTACAGGGGCCATGGCTTCTTTGAGGAGTGTCTCGCTTGAAGCTGTTGGTCTTGGGGTTCATTTGGCAACTGGTGCTCATGAGACACTTTGGAAAACACAATATTTCCTCACGAGTGTTCCATCTTCTGAACCTATGTCTGTTAGTACTAGAGCGAGGACTATATTAAGATTTAATCACCCTGAAGATGCTCAATAGGGGATTCATCAGGTGCATTTTTCTAATAAGTTCGCAGCAAATACATCACCTAAAATGCTAACTTAGTAAAATATGCCCTCTTGCTATGATATTTAAGTGTGTGTTTGTGCAAAGTGCAGACATAACTTGATGTGTTGAATAGGATATTACTAAACAAATGGTGGTATCACCAGTTATCTCCACTTAGTAAAATTTATACTAGTAAATTCCACATGCACTTGTTACTAATAACTGAGGTATTATTATTATTTAGTCTGTGATTTCATTTCACAACATATCTACAGAACATAAATCACGTGCCAGTAGATTTTTATGAAGCTTGTTACTAAACAAATGTTTGTCTGTTGTACTTTGATTGCATTAAATTATTTCTAGGAAACTCTGCCAAAAATTTAATATAACATACACATTGGTCAAATGTTTCATGCCAATCAAACATTGTACAAAACCATGTAGCTTGAATCTTGCTCATGTATATTCTACTTATGGAAAATGGAAGCTTTGATGAGGTTGCTTTTGTTGCTCTTAATAGGGATCAAAATTCTCTCATTTTAACTTACAGGCAAAAAATGGTAGTATTATACATGATATGTGCAATTTACTTATTCGAGACAGCAGTCATAATCTTTTTGTTATATACGTAATAGTTGGAAGTAAGGGCTATATAGAGAATTAGGGGTAGGATTAAAAAGAAGGGTGGTTTTTAAATATTAAGAGAAGTAGGGGTACTTTAAGCATAGTAGGGGTAGATCGACAAATATTAAAGATGATGAATCATTTGGATTGGGTGCTGCAAAAACCAATCCTTCACAATAGATAAAAAAATAGGGGTAATTTTTGGAAGGAAGGGCTATTTAGAGAATTAGGTGTAGGATTAAAAATAATGGCTGTTTTGAAGTATTAAAATAAGCAGGGGTAGTTTAAGCATAGTAGGGGTAGATCGACAAATATGAAAGATGATGAATCATTTGGATTCGGTGCTGCAAAAACCAATCCTTCATAGTAGTAAAAAGATAGGGGTAATTGTTGGAAGTAAGGGCTATTTACAGAATAAGGGGTAGGATTAAAAGTAAGACTGTTTTTAAGTATTAAGAGAAGTAGGGTTAGACTAAACATAGTAGGGGTAGGTCGACAAATATTAAAGATGATGAATCTTTTGGATTGGGTGCTACAAAAACCAACCCTTCACAAAACGTGAAAAATAGGGGTAATTGTTGGAAGAAGGTCTATTTAGATAATTAGGGAATGGATTAAAAAGAAGGGTTGTTTTGAAGTATTAAGAGAAGTAGGGGTAGTTTATTAGAAGTAGGGGTAGATCGACAAATACGAAAGATGATGAATAGTTTGGATTGGAAGCTGGATAAATAAATCCTTCACAATAGTAAAAAAATAGGGGTATTTGTTAAAAGGAAGGACTATTTAGAGAATTAGTGGTAGGATTAAAAGGAATGGTTGTTACTGAGTATTAAGAGAAGTAGGGGAAGATTAAGCATAGTAGGGGTAGATCGACAAATATGAAAGATGATGAATCATTTGGACTGGGTGCTACAAAAAGCAGCTCTTGACAAAAGGTAAAAAATAGGGGTAATTGTTGGAAGAAAGGGCCATTTAGAGAATTGGGGCTAGTATTAAAATGTAGGGTTGTTTTGAATTATTAAGAGAAGTAGGGGTAGTTTAAGCATAGCAAAGGTAGATCGACAAATATGAAAGACGATGAATTTTTTGGATTGGGTGCTGCAAAAACCAATCCTTCACAATAGTTAAAAAATAGGGGTAATTTTTGGAAGTAATGGATATTTAAAGAATTAGGGGTAGGATTAGAAGAAGGAATGTTTTTTAGTATTAAGAGAAGTCGGGGTAGATTAAGCATAGTAGCTGTAGATCGACAAATATGAGAGATGATGAATCATTTGGATTGGGTGTTATACAAACTAACCTTTTAGAAAAGGTTAAAACAAGGGGTAATAGTTGGGAATAAGGGCTATTCAGAGAATTAGAGGTAGGATTAAAAAGAAGGGTTCTTTTGAAGTATTAAGAGAAGTAGGGATAGTTTAGGCATATTAGGGGTAGATCGACAAATATGAAAGATGATGAATCGTTTTGATTGGGTGCTTCAAAAACCAACCCTATACAATAGTTAAAAAATAGAGATAATTGTTGGTAGTAAGGGCTATTTAGGGAATTAGTGGTACGATTAAAAAGAAGGGCTATTTTGAATTATTAAGAGAAGTAGTGGTAATTTAAGCATAGGAGGGGTAGATCGACAAATATGAAAGATGATGAATCGTTTGGATTGGATGCTGCAAAAACCAACCATTCACAGTAGTAAAAATATAGGGATAATTGTTGGACGTATGGGCTATTTAGAGAATTAGGGATAGGATTCCAAAGAAGGTTCTTTTGAAGTATTAAGAGAAGTAGCGGTAGTTTAATCATAGTAGGGGTAGATCGACAAATAAGAAAGATGATGAATCGTTTGGATTGGGTGTTGCAAAAACCAATCCTCCACAGTAGTAAAAAGATAGGGGTAATTGTTGGAAGTAACGACTATTTAGAGAATTAGGGGTAGGATTTTAAAAGAGGGACTGATATGAAGTATTAAGAGAAGTAGGGTAGTTTAAGCATAGTAGGGGCAGATCGACAAATATGAATGTTGATAAATCGTTTGGATTGGGTGATGCAAAATCCAACCCTTCACAGTAGTTGAAAAAGAGGGTTAATTGTTGGAAGTAAGGGCTATTTAGATAATTAGGGGTACGATTAAAAATAAGTGTTGTTTTGAAGTATTAAGAGAAGTATGGGTAGTTTAAGCATAGTAGGGGCAGATCGACAAATATAGAAGATGATGAATCATTTGGATTGGGTGTTGCAAAAACCAACCCTTCATAGTAGTAAAAAGATAAGAGTGATTGTTGGAAGTAAGGGCTATTTAGAGAATTAGGGGTAGGATTTGAAATAAGCATTATTTTGAAGTATTAAGGGAAGTATTACGAGGAGTAGGGGTAGTTTAAGCATTGTAGGGGTAGATCGACAAATATGAAAGATGATGAATTGTTTGGATTGGGTGATTCAAAAATCAACCCTTCACAGTAGTAAAAAAATAGGGGTAGTTTTTGGAAGTAAGGGCTATTTAGAGAATTAGTTGTATGATAAAAAAAGAAGGGCTGTTTTGAAGTATTAAGAGAAGTAGGTATAGTTTAAGCATAGTAGGGGTAGATCGACAAATATGATAGCTGATGAATCGTTTTGATTGGACATTGCAGAAACCAACCTTTCAAAGTTGTAAAAAGATAGGCGTAATTGTTGGAAGTGAGGGCTATTTAGAGAATTATGGATAGGATTAAATAGAATGGTTGTTTTGAAATATTAAGAGAAGTAAGGGTACTTTAAGCATAGTAGGGGTAGATCGACAAATATTAAAGATGATGAATTGTTTGGATTGGGTGCTGCAAAAACCAATCCTTCACAATAGTTAAAAAATCGGGGTAATTGCTGGAAGGAAGGGCTATTTAGAAAATTAGGTGTAGGATTAAAAAGAAGGGTTGTTTTGTAGTATTAAGATAAGTAGGGGTAGTTTATGCATAGTAGGGGTTGATCGACAAATATGGAAGATGATGAATCGTTTGGATTTGGTGCAACAAAAACCAATCCTTCCCAGTAGTAAAAAGATAGGGGTAATTGTTGGAAGTAAGGCCTATTTACAGAATAAGGGGTAGGAATAGAAGACAAACTGTTTTTAACTATTAAGAGAAGTAGGGGTAGATCGACAAATATGAAAGATGATCAATCATTTGGATTGGGTGCTACAAAAACCACCCCTTCACAAAACGTAAAAAATAGTGGTAATTGTTTGAAGTAGGGATATTTAGAGAATAAGGGGATGGATTAAATAGAAGGGTTGTTTTGAAGTATTAAGAGAAATAGGGGTAAATTAAGCATAGTTGGGGTAGATCGACAAATATGAAAGATAATGAATCATTTGGATTACGTGCTACAAAAACCAACTTTTCGCAAAAGGTAAAAATAGGGGTAACTGTTGGAAGTAAGTGCTATTTAGAGAATTAGGAGTAGGATTAAAAAGAAGGGTTGTTTTGAGGTATTAAGAGAAGTAGGGATAGTTTAAGGATAGTAGGGGTAGATCGACAAAAATGAAAGATGATGAATCGTTTGGATTGGGTGGTGCAAAAACCAACCCTTCATGGTAGTTAAAAAATAGGGGTAATTGTTTTAAGTAAGAGCTATTTAGAGAATAAGTGGTGCGATTAAAAAGAAGGGTTGTTTGGAACTATTAAGAGAAGTAGCTGTAGTTTAAGCATAGTAGGGGTAGATCGACAAATAAGAAATATAATGAATCATTTGGATTGGGTGCTGCAAAAACCAATCCTTCACATTAGTAAAAAGATAGGGGTAATTGTTGGAAGTATCGACTGTTTAGAGAATTAGGGGTAGGATTTAAAAGAAGGACTTTTTGAGGTATTAAGAGAAGTCGGGGTAGTTTAAGCATAGTAGGGATAGATCGACAAATATGAATGTCGATGAATCCTTTGGATTGGGTGTTGCAAAAACCAACCCTTCACAGTAGTTGAAAAACAGGGTTAGTTGTTGGAAGTAAGGGCTATTTAGATAATTATGGTTACGATTAAAAATAAGGGTTGTTTTGAAGTATTAAGAGAAGTATGGGTAGTTTAAGCATAGTAATGGCAGATCGACAAATATAAAAGATGATGAATCATTTGGATTAGGTGCTGCAAAAACCAACCCTTCATAGTAGTAAAAAGATAGGGGTAATTGTTCGAAGTAAGGGCTATTTAGAGAATTAGTGGTGGATTTAAAAGAAGCAGTATTTTGAAGTATTACGAGAAGTAGAGGTAGTTTAAGGATAGTAGGGGTAGATCGACAAATATGAAAGATGATAAATCTTTTGGATTGGGTGTTGCAAAAACCAACCCTTCATAGTAGTTAAACAATAAGGGTAATTGTTTGAAGTAAGGGCTATTTGGAGAATTAGTGGTACGATTAAAAAGAAGGGTTGTTTTAAAGTATTAAGAGAAGTAGGGGTCACTACAACAAAATGACCCTATTACAACTTTAATTTTACAACGGTGGTAAACGCACCGTTGTAATAAATGGGTTTTTACAATGGTGGTAAAAGCACCATTGTAATAAATGGTTTTTTACAACGGTGGTATAAACACAGTTGTAATTACAACAAAAACACCATATTACAACTTTAATTTTACAATGGTGGTTAAAGCACCGTTGTAATAAATGTTTTTTACAACTTTTTTCCAGAAAAGTTGTAATAAATTTATTTTTAACAACTGTGTTATTTTGACAGTTGTAATAAAAGCCTATCACAACTTTTATTTTTTGACTGTTGTAATATATGACTATATTTTAAAATTAATTATTTTCATTAAACAATTTTTAATAATTAGTATTTACAACTAATTAGTAATTATTAATTAATAACCTATATATTAATATTAAATATTTGATTAAAAATACTTCAATAAATAAATAATTCATGCTAATAATTAGTAATTGACAACCAAATAGTAATTATTAATTAATAATCAATAAATACATATTAAATATTTAATTAGAAATACATCAATAAGTAAATAATTCCCACTAATAATTACTAATTAACAACCAATTAGTAATTATTTAATAATAATCAATATATAAATATTAAATAATTATTTATAACTACTTCATTATTCAGTACTAGTAATTAATTAGTAAGTAATAACAAATCAGCGGTTAATAATCAATTAATTATTAATCAATAAGTAAATAACAATTAATAAATATTTAATTTATAATTAATCATGTCTATTAGTAGTAATTAATATTAAGTATATAATATTTTTTAATAAGTAATCGTTGTTGAAAGTTTTTCCAATATCTTTTGTTAAATATGATCCTTACGGGGGGGGGGGTCCTGGGGCGGTGGCAACCCCCCGAGGTGGGGATGCGGGGGCAACGCTCCCGCTAACGGGGTTCGACCTGCGGGGTGCGGGGCAGCGCCCCGTCCGAAACGGTACATTTTTTGTACCGTTGAATTTGAATCTTACTCAAAATTTAACAACAATCGTTAATTAAGTAACAAATGTAAGTTAAAAATCAGTAGTAAATAATAATAATAATTTATAATTAACTAAAATAATAATTGAAATTAATGATAAAAACATATATTAAATAAGTAATAGCTCCGCGCTGTAGCTATTTTTAGGGATAGTTTAATAGTTCAATCCAAATTTTAAGCGGAAAACCAAAAAAATTGGCTCCAACTACTTCAAGTTTAAGCGGGAAACCGAAAAATTAGCATCGACCTACTTTGTATTTTTTTTAATAGTTGCGTCCACCCATTCTTTCCCTAAATCAATATCAACCTGCCTCCAACCATTCATTTCCCCAAATCAAAAACTAAAACGCAATCGAGCTTTCCTGTCCTACAATGGTGACTAGGGTTTCCGCCGCCCCATTCTCTTCCTCAGTTTCCGCAAATTTACCATTCGTTGAAAAACATAAGGCAGTTTCCGCAAATTTATACAGTTGTTACCGTTGTACGACAGTAATAAATTTACAAATTAATAATTACTTTTAAATTATTAATAAATAGCGGTCATTTTTTAATAATTACTATTATGTATTGATTAGTTTATAACTAGTAACATGTACATAATAATTAATTTTTATTATTCAATTATAACTATGTAGAAATGAGTAATAATTAATAATCGCCATTTTTTGGGAAGGCAATAATAGCTATATTTAATAATTAATATTGAGTATTTTAATAAAAAATAGCTCTCAAGAATTCCACATAATATTTAATATATGTTTTTACTTATTAACTCTGAACCGTGAAAAAATACAACCTTTCACGTTAATCCTTGCGAAAGAACGAAATCCAGGCGGGAAACCAAATATTTGGCTCCAAAATATCTGTCGTGCTGTATTTTACTCCCATGTGTGGGACAACCTCTTCGGCACCCTAACCTAAATCAATTTCGTCCCCTTCGTTCTCTAAATCCTCTTTTCATTTTTCCTTTGCTCCTATTTCCTATTCCTTCGCGATGGTTTCCATCGTCGTCCTCAGTATCCGTCCCTCCCTCACATGCTCAGTCGATCTGCTATCGGGTTTATTTGCTCTGATCGATCTGATGAAGGTTTCCATCCTGTTATCGGGTTTCGGGCTAATCTCAGAACCAAACATTCCAGTCATTTTGGATCCACTTCAGGTGAAAAAGGCAAATCTAGCCATTTCTAAGGTCGCTTAACATGTTCTCGTGTCATAAAAATTTGATTTTTATTTTTGTTCTATCTTAGTCTAATTTGCGTATGGTTATATAACTTACAGATATGTGTATGTTACATGCCCTGCACTTGCTCATGCGTTTGAAAAATGGGTATTGATTTGGTACTTAGAAACCGATTTTGAGGAACATGCAAATAACATCAATTTACTACGTTCTTATGCATTGTTTGTTTGCATTGGTGCATTCATCTGTGACCTGTGGTATTATTTTTGATAAATGAATCAAATTTTAGCTTATTCCCTTGCAGCTATTAATAGGGAGGAATATATGCTGTGAAATATCTTAGTGCTTATCCTTTTAATTGAGAATATAATCCGTACCAAATTGGAACTCCTCACAACAAGATCTGTATAAATTTTCTTTCTTCCAAGTTACTTGTCGTTGCAAGTTCTAAGCCAACCTTAGCAACGAAGATGGATTATTTGTCCCAAGGTTCTCAATACTACCTTATGTTTTTGTTCATTTTTTTTTTCTTGTTAGATTGGATATTAGCATTCAACTGTTCATTAAGCCGTAGAGTTTACCATCCTGTACTGTGCAAAGATATTGAGCACACTTGTAGTTTTGTTAGTTATGTGTTAGGAGTTAATGTTTGTGATATTTTCTAGAGAAGATGTTACAGCAAACCCTGTAGATAAAGAGTTCACTCTACATCAGTCAGTGGGGCACAATCATGAATAATCAAAATTTTAGTGAAGGGGAAGCAGATAAAAGCAAAGGTATGTATATAGAAATTTTGATTTTCATAATAATCTGCAAGACACTGGAAATGACAGTAATGTATTTGATGATAAACTCATGTATTTTAAAGAGAATTTGTTAGCTGCTTGGTTGTCATATTAAGAGGTGATTTCCTATGCTTCAAAGTCAGCATGATTTCATATCGAATAGAAAAACACCATTTCTTAAAAAAAAATTGAAAGGTGCCCTCAATGTTAATACCTTGATTATGCATTTTAATCAGTAAGCATTGTTGTAAGCTAATGAAAAATGACAGATTTGGTTTGTTTTATTTTTGAACCACCTCAAGTTTTTCTTCTCTTTGCAGTTTTGAATCTTTACAACTGAAATGACTATTTTTTGTAGACAACCAACTTGGCTGCAACTTATTCGTAAGTAATCACAATCTGAGGCCCTTTGATATAATTTATAGTAAATTTATTGTTGCTTGCAGTTGAAATTTTCATTGGATCAAATGTTTATGTCGTCTATTTTGTTAATGTTATTAGCCAATAATAAGAGGCACGCAAGTTTTCTAAGCATTCAACCATGATTCTGAACAAAAGATGGAGGATGGTTTTAATGGGATGGATATCATGAACTCGCATGTTGTTCTTGAGAAATTCTGTATTTGAAATTTTGTGTCTGATGCATGTGTGATGTTTTATGAACTTATGATACTATACATTTATGTACTTAAGCTATATGTATGAGCTATATGCATGTTTTGTGATTGTGCAGGTGGTGTGTCTTGTGGTGGTGGCGATGTTGAGGAAGTGCAAGGATGAAGCAGACTAATAGTTGAAGTAGAGTTTTTGGATGGTACTGATTTGAAATCATTATTTGTAATGAAGAATTGATATATTACCGTGATGATGTATGATTCATTTTTTGTATTTTGAATATAAAGTTGTAATGTTTTTTGTATGAATGGATCCGTTGCTTTGAATTTTAACAATTTGTTTTCTGTTTATTTAGCTTTTGTTGCATTTGCAGAATTTATTTTTTTTAAAATCCAAATGTCGATCACAACGGTGCATAACAGTTGTAGTAGATATTATTACAATGGTGCATAACTGTTGTAATAAAATCTATTACAATATTGGAAAAAAGTTGTAAAATATACATATTACAACGGTGTTGCAAAAGTGCAAAAAAGTTGTAAATGATATTAGTCTATTACAACTTCTTAATACACGACAGTTTGCCCACCATTGTAAAATGTATATTACAACGGTGTTCCACCGTTGTAATAGGGTCATTTGGTTGTAGTGGGTAGTTTGCGCATATGAGGGTAGATCGACAAATATGAAAGATGATGAATCACTTGGATTCGGTGCTGCAAAAACCAACCATTCACAGTAGAAAAAAGATAGGGGTAATTGTCGAAAGTAAGGGCTATTTAGCGAATTAGGGATAGGATTAAAAAGAAGGGCTGTTTTGTGAAGTATTAAGAGGAGTAGGGGTAGTTTAAGCATAGTAGGGGTAGATCGACAAATATGAAAGATGATGAATCGTTTGGATTGGGTGCTGAAAAAACAAACCCTTAACAGTAGTCAAAAAATAGAGGTAATTGTTGGAAGTAAGGCTATTTATAGAATTAGTTGAACGATAAAAATGAAGGGCTGTTTTGAAGTATTAAGAGAAGTAGGTGCAGTTTAAGCATAGTAGGGGTACATCGACAAGTATGAAAGATGACGAATCGTTTTGATTGGGTGTTGCAAAAACCAACCCTTCAAAGTAGTAAAAAGATAGGCGTAATTGTTGGAAGTAAGGGCTATTTGGAGAATTATGGGTAAGATTAAAAAGAATGGTTGTTTTGAAATATTAAGAGAAGTAGGGGTACTTTAAGCACAGTAGTGGTAGATCGACAAATATTAAAGATGATGAATTGTTTGGATTGGATGGTGCAAAAACCAATCCTTCACAATTGTTAAAAAAAATAAGGGAAATTGTTGGAAGGAAGGGCTATTTATAAAATTAGGTGTAGGATTAAAAAGAATGGTTGTTTTGTAGTATTAAGATAGGTAGGGGTAGTTTAAGCATAGTAGGGGTAGATCGACAAATATGAAAGATGATGAATCGTTTGGACTAGGTGCTACAAAAACCAATCCTTCCCAGTAGTAAAAAGATAGGGGTAATTGTTTGAAGTAATCACTATTTACATAATAAGGGGTAGGATTAAAAGAAGGGCTATTTTTAACTATTAAGAGAAGTAGGCTTAGACCGACAAATATGAAAGTTGATGAATCATTTGGATTAGGTGCTACAAAAACCAACCCATCACAAAACGTAAAAAATAGGGGTAATTGTTGGAAGAAGGGATATTTAGAGAATTAGGGGATGGATTAAAAAAAGGGTTGTTTTGAAGTATTAAGAGAAGTAGGGGTAGTTTAAGCATAGTAGGGGTAGATCGACAAATATGAAAGATGTTGAATCGTTTGGATTGGGAGCTGCAAAAATCAATCCTTCACAATAGTTAAAAAATAGGGTTAATTGTTAAAAGTAGGGGCTATTTAGAGAATTAGAGGTAGGATTAAAAAGAAGGGCTGTTTTGTGAAGTATAAAGGGGAGTAGGGGTAGTTTAAGCATAGTAGGGGTAGATCGACAAATATGAAAGATGATGAATCGTTTAGATTGGGTGCTGCAAAAACCAACGTTTCACAGTAGTAAAAAAATAGGGGTAATTGTTGGAAGTAAGGGCTATTTAGAGAATTGGGGCTAGGATTAAAAAGAAGGTTTGTTTGAAGTATTAAGAGAAGTAGGGGTAGTTTAAGCATAACAGAGGTAGATCGACAAATATTAAAGATGAAGAATCGTTTGGATTGGGTGCTGCAAAAACCAATCCCTCACAAAAGTTAAAAAATAGGGGTAATTTTTGGAAGTATGGTCTATTCAAAGAACTAAGGGAAGGATTAAAAGAATGATTGTTTTTTATTGTCAAGAGTAGTTGGGGTAGATTAAGCATAGTAGGGGTAGATCGACAAATATGAAAGATGATGAATCATTTGGATTGGGTGCTACAAAAACCAACACTTCACAAAAGGTAAAAAACAGGGGTAATTGTTGGAAGTAAGGTTTATTTAGAGAATTAAGGGGAGAATTAAAAAGAAGGGTTGCTTTAAAGTATTAACAGAAGTAGGGATAGTTTAAGCATAATAAGGGTAGATCGATATATATGAAAGATGATGAATCGTTTGGATTGGGTGCTGCAAAAACCAACCCTTCATAGCAGTTAAAAAATATGGGTAATTGTTTGAAGTAAGGGATATTTAGAGAATTAGTGGTACGATTAAAAAGAAGGGCTGTTTTGAAGTATTAAGAGAAGTAAGGGTAGTTTAAGCATAGGAGTGGTAGATCGACAAATATGAAAGATGATGAATCATTCGGATTCGGGGCCGCAAAACCAGCCATTCACAGTGGTAAAAAGATAGGGGTATTTGTTGGAAGTATGGGCTATTTAGAGAATAAGGGAGGGGATTAAAAGGAAGAGTTGTTTTGAAATATTAAGAGAAGTAGGTGTACATTAAGCATATTAGTGGTAGATCGACAAATATTAAAGATGATGAATCGTCTCGATTGGGTACAGCAAAAACCAATCCTTCACAATAGTTAAAAAATAGAGGTAATTCTTTGAAGGAAAGGCTATTTAGAGAATTAGGTGTAGGATTAAAAAGAAAGGTTGTTTTGAAGTATTAAGATAAGTAGGTGGAGTTTAAACATAGTAGGGGCCGATCGACAAATATGAAAGATGATGAATCGTTTGGATTAGGTGGTGAAAAAACCAATCGTTCACATTAGTAAAAAGAAAGGGGTAATTGTTGGAAGTAAGAGCTATTTACAGAATTAGGGGGAGGATTAAATGAAAGATTGTTTTTAAGTATTAATAGAAATAGGGGTTGACTAAGCATAGTAGGGGTAGATCGACAAATATGAAAGATGATGAATCATTTGGATTGGGTGCTACAAAAACCAACCCTTCACAAAAGGTAAAAATTGGGGTAATTTTTGGAAGAAGGGCTATTTAGAGAATTAGGGGAAGGATTAAAAAGAAGGATTGTTTTGAAGTATTAAGAGAAGTAGGGGTAGTTTAACCATAGTAGGGTTAGATCAACAAATATGAAAGATGATGAATCGTTTGGATTGGGAGTTGCAAAAACGAATCCTTCGCAATAGTTAAAAAATAGCGTTAATTGTTGAAAGGAAGGGCTATTTATAAAATTAGGGGTAGGATTAAAAAGAAGGGCTGTTTTGAAGTATTAAGAGAAGTAGGGGCAGATTAAGCATAGTAGGGGTAGATCGACAAATATGATAGATGATTAATTGTTTTGATTGGGTGCTACAAAAACCAACCCTTCACAAAAGGTAAAAAATAGGGGCACTTGTTGGAAGAAGGGCTATTTAGAGAATTAGGGGAAGGATTAAAAAGAAGGTTTTTTTTGAAGTATTAAGAGAATTAGGGGTAGTTTAAGCATAGTAGGGGTAGATCAACAAATATGAAAGATGATGAATCGTTTGGATTGGGTGCTGCAAAACCAACCCTTCATAGTAGTAAAAAGAAAGGGGTTATTTTTGGAATTAAGGTCTATTTAGAGAATTACTGATACGATTAAAAATAAGGGCTATTTTGAAGTATTAAGAGAAGTATGGCTAGTTTAAGCATTTGAGGGGTAGATCGGCAAATATGAAAGAGGATGAATCGTTTGGATTGGGTGCTGCAAAAACCAACCCTTCACAGTAGTAAATAGATGGCGGTAATTTTTGAAAGTAAGGGCTATTTAGTGAATTGGGGAGAGGATTAAAAAGAAGGGCTATTTTGTGAAGTATTAAGAGGAGTAGGGGTAGTTTAAGCATAGTAGGGGTTGATCGACAAATATGAAAGATGATGAATCATTTGGATTGGGTTCTACAAAAACCAACCCTTCACAAAAGGTAAAAAAATAGGGGTAACTGTTGGTAGTAAGGGCCATTTAGAGAATTAGGGGTGAGATTAAAAAGAAGGGTTGTTTTGAAGTATAAAGAGAAGTAGGGGTAGTTTAAGCATTGTAGAGGTTAACCGAAAAATATGAAAGATGATGAACTGTTTGGATTGCGTGCTGCAAAAACCAATCCTTCACAATAGTTAAAAAAATAGGAGTAATTGTTGAGAGGAAGGGCTATTTAGAGAATTAGGGGAAGGATTAAAAAGAAGAGATGTTTTGAAGTATTAAGAGAAGTAGGGTTAGATCGACAAATATAAAAGACGATGAATCATTTGGATTAGGTGCAGCAAAAACCAACCCTTCACAGTAGTAAAAAGATAGGGGTAATTGTTGAAAGTAAGGTCTATTTAGATAATTAGGGATAGGATTAAAAAGAAGGGTTGTTTTGAAGGATTAACAGAAGTAGGGATAGTTTAAGCATTGTGGGGGTAGATCGACAAATATGAAAGATGATGAATCGTTAGGATTGGTTGTTGCAAAAACCAACCATTCACAATAGTTAGAAATTAGGGGTAATTGTTGGAAGTAAGGGCTATTTAGAGAATTAGTGGTACGATTAAAAAGTAGGGTTGTTTTGATGTATTAAGAGAAGTAGGGGTAGTTTAAGCATTGTAGGGGTAGATCGACAAATATGAAAGCTGACGAATCATTTTGATTGGGTGTTGCAAAAATCAACCCTCCACGGTAGTAAAAAGATAGGCGTAATTGTTGGAAGTATGGGCTATTTAGAGAATTAGGGGTTGGATTAAAAAGAAGGGTTGTTTCGAAATATTAAGAGAAGTAGGGGTATTTTAAGCATAGTAGGGGTAGATCGACAAATATCAAAAATAATGAATCATTTGGATTGGGTGCTGCAAAACCCAATCCTTCACAATAGTTAAAATATAGGGGTAATTGTTGGAAGGGAGGGCTATTTAGAGAATTACGTGTAGGATTAAAAAGAAGGGATGTTTTGAAGTATTAAGATAAGTAGGGGTAGTTTAAGCATAATAGGGGTAGATCGACAAATATGAAAGATGATGAATCGTTTGGAATAAGTGCTGCAAAAACCAATCCTTCACAGTAGTAAAAAATAGGGATAATTGTTGGAAGTAAGGGCTATTTACAGAATTAGGGGTAGGATTCAAAGAAAGACTATTTTTAAGTATTAAGAGATGTAGGGGTAGACTAAGCTTAGTAGGGATAGATCGACAAATATGAAAGATGATGAATCATTTGGATTCGATGCTAAAAAAACCAACCCTTCACAAAGGTAAAAAATAGGGGTAATTGTTGGAAGAAGGGCTATTTAGGGAATTAGGGGAAGTATTCAAAAGATGGGTTATTTTGAAGTATTAAGAAAAGTAGGGGTAGTTTAAGCATAGTAGGGGTAGATCTATAAATGTGAAAGACGATGAATCGTTTGGATTGGGTGCTGCAAAAACCAACCATTCACAGTAGTAAAAAGATAGAGGTAATTGTTTGAAGTAAGGGCTATTTAGAGAATTAGGGATAGGATTAAAAAGAAGGGCTGTTTTGTGAAGTATTAAGAGGAGTAGGGGTAGTTTAAGCATAGTAGGGATAGATCGAAAATTATGAAAGATGATGAATCGTTTGGATTCGGTGCTGCAAAAACCAACCCTTCACAATAGTAAAAAGATATGGGTAATTGTTGGAAGTATGGGAAATTTAGAGAATAAGGGATAGGATTAAAAATAAGAGTTGTTTTGAGATATTAAGAGTAGTAGGAGTACTTTAAGAATAGTAGGGGTTGATCGACAAATATTAAAGATGATGAATCGTCTGGATTGGGTGCTGCAAAAACCAATCCTTCACAATAGTTAAAAAATAGAGGGAATTCTTGGAAGGAATGGCTATTTAGAGAATTAGGTGTAGGATTATAAAGAAAGGTTGTTTTGAAGTATTAAGATAAGTAGGGGGAGTTTAAACATAGTAGGGGTAGATCGACAAATATGAAAGATGATGAATCTTTTGGATTAGGTGCTGCAAAAACCAATCGTTCACAGTACTAAAAAGAAAGGGATAATTGTTGGTAGTAAGAGCTATTTACAGAATTAGGGGTAGGATTAAAAGAAAGACTGTTTTTAAGTATTAAGAGAAATAGTGATAGACTAAGCATAGTAGGGGTAGATCGACAAATGTGAATGATGATGCATCATTTGGATTGGGTGCTCCAAAAACCAAGCCTTCACAAGAGGTAAAAAATAGGGGTAATTGTTGAAAGAAGGGCTATTTAGAGAATTAGGGGAAGGATTAAAAGGAAGGGTTGTTTTGAAGTATTAAGAGAAGTAGAGGTAGTTTAAGCATAGTAGGGGTAGATCGACAAATATGAAAGATGATGAATCGTTCGGATAGGTAGCTGCAAAAACCAATCGTTCACAATAGTTTAAAAAATAGGTGTAATTTTTAAAAGGAAGGGCTATTTATAGAATTATGGGTAGGATTAAAAAGAAGTGCTGCTTTGAAGTATTTAGAGAAGTAGGGGTAGATTAAGCATAGTACTGGTAGATCGACAAATACGGAAGTTGATGAATCGTTTTGATTGGGTGCCACAAAAACTAACCCTTCACAAAAAGTAAAAAATAGGGGTAATTGTTGGAAGAAGGGCTATTCAGATAATTAGGGAAAGGATTAAAAATAATGGTTGTTTTGAAGTATTAAGAGAATTAGGGGTAGTTTAAACATAGTAGGGGTAGATCGACAAATATGAAAGATGATGAATCATTTGGATTGGGAGCTGCAAAAACCAATCCTTCACAAGAGTTAAAAAATATGTGTAACTTTTGAAAGGAAGGGATATTTAGAGAATTAGGGGAAGATTAAAAAGAAGGGCCGTTTTGAAGTATTAAGAGAAGTAGGGGTAGATTAAGCATAGTAGGGGTAGATCGACAAATATGAAAGATGATGAATCATTTGGATTGGGTGCTACAAAAACCAACCATTCACATAAGGTAAAAAATAGGGGTAATTGTTGGTAGTAAGGGCTATTTAGAGAATTATGGGTAAGATTAAAAAGAATGGTTGTTTTGAAGTATTTAGAGAAGCAGGTGTAGTTTAAGCATAGTAGGGTTAGATCGAAAAATATGAAAGATGATGAATTGTTTGGATTGGGTGCTGCAAAAACCAATCCTTCATAATAGTTAAAAAATAGGAGTAATTGTTGAAAGGAAGGGCTATTTAGAGAATTAGTGGTAGGATTAAAAAGTAGGGATGTTTTAAAGTATTAAAAGGGGTAAGGGTAGATCGACAAATGTAAAAGATGATGAATCATTTGGATTAGGTGCTGCAAAAACCAACCCTTTAGAGTAGTAAAAAGATAGGGGTAATTGGTGAAAGCAAGGGCTACTTAGATAATTATGGATAGGGTTAAAAAGAAGGGTTGTTTTGAAGTATTAAGAGAAGTAGGGATAGTTTAAGCATAGTAGGGGTAGATCGACAAATATGAAAGATGATGAATCGTTTGGATTGGGTGCTGCAAAAACCAATCCTTCACAGTAATTAGAAAACAGGGGTAATTGTTGGAAGTAAGGGCTATTTAGAGAATTAGTGATACGGTTAAAAAGAAGGGTTGTTTTTAAGTATTAAGAGAAGTAGGGGTAGTTTAAGCATAGTAGGGGTAAACAAACAAATATGAAAGATGACGAATCATTTTGATTGGGAGCTGCAAAAATCAACCCTTCACAGTAGTAAAAAGATAAGCGCAATTGTTGGAAGTAAGGGCTATTTAGAGAATTAGGAGTTGGATTAAAAAGAAGGGTTGTTTTGAAATATTAAGAGAAGTAGGGGTACTTTAGGCATAGTAGGGGTAGATCGACAAATATCAAATATAATGAATTGTTTGGATTGGGTGCTGCAAAAACCAGTCCTTCACAATAGTTAAAAAATAAGGGTAATTGTTGGAAGGAAGGGCTATTTAGATAATTACGTGCAGGATTAAAAAGAAGGGCTATTTTGAAGTATTAAGATAAGTAGGGGTAGTTTAAGCATAGTAGGGGTAGATCGACAAATATGAAAGATGATGAATCGTTTGGATTAGGTGGTACAAAAACCAATCCCTTACAGTAGTAAAAAGATAGGGGTAATTGTTGGAATTAAGGGCTATTTACAGAATTAGCGGTAGGATTGAAAGAAGGACTATTTTTAAGTATTAAGAAAAGTAGGGGTAGACTAGGCTTAGTAGGGATAGATCGACAAATATGAAAGATGATGAATCATTTGGATTGGGTGCTACAAAAACTAACCCTTCAAAAAAGGTAAAAAATAGGGGTAATTGTTGGAAGAAGGGCTATTTAGGGAATTAGGTGAAGGATTCAAAAGATGGGTTGTTTTGAAGTATTAAGAAAAGTAGGGGTAGTTTAAGCATAGTAGGGGTAGATCGACAAATATGAAAGATGATGAATCGTTTGCATTGGGTGCGGCAAAAACCAACCATTCACAGTAGTAAAAAGATAGGGTTAATTATTGGAAGTAAGGGCTATTTAGAGAATTAGGGATAGGATTAAAAAGAAGGGCTGTTTTGTGAAGTATTATGAGGAGTAAGTGTAGTTTAAGCATAGTAGGGATAGATCGACAAATATGAAAAATGATGAATCTTTTGGATTGGGTGCTGCAAAAACCAACACTTCATAGTAGTAAAAAGATAGGTGTAACTGTTGGAAGTATGGACTATTTAGAGAATAAGGGATAGAATTAAAACGAAGAGTTGTTTTGATATATTAAGAGAAGTAGGTGTACTTTAAGCATAGTAGGGGTAGAACGACAAATATTAAAGATGATGAATCGTCTGGATTGGGTGCTACAAAAACCAATCCTTCACAATAGTTAAAAAATAGAGGTAATTCTTGGAAGGAAGGGCTATTTAGAGAATTAGGCATAGGATTAACAAGAAAGGTTGTTTTGAAGTATTAAGATATGTATGGGGAGTTTAAACATAATTGGGGTAGATCGACAAATATGAAAGGTGATGAATCGTTTGGATTAGGTGCTGCAAAAACCAATCGTTCACAGTAGTAAAAAGAACAGGGTAATTTTTGGAAGTAAGAGCTATTTACATAATTAGGGATAGGATTAAACTAAGATTTTTTTAAGTATTAAGAGAAATAGGGGTAGACTAAGCATAGTAGGGGTAGATCTACAAATATGAAAGATGACAAATCACTTGGATTGGGTGCAACAAAAACCAACCCTTCACAAAAGTTAAAAAATAGGGGTTAATGTTGGAAGAAGGGCTATTTAGAGAATTAGGAGAAGGATTGTTTTTAAGTATTAAGAGAAGTAGGGGTAGTTTAAGGGGTAGCTCGACAAATATGAAAGACAATGAATCGTTTGGATTGGGAGCTGCAAAAACCAATACTTCACAATAGTTAAAAAATAGGGGTAATTGTTGAAAGGAAAGGCTATTTATAGAATTAGGGGTAGGATTAAAAAGAAGGGCTGTTTTGAAGTATTAAGAGAAGTAGGGGTAGATTAAGAATAGTAGGGGTAGATCGACAAATATGAAAGATAATGAATCGTTTTGATTGGGTGCTACAAGAACCAACCCTTCACAAAAGGTAAAAATAGGGGTAATTGTTAGAAGAAGGGCTATTTAGAGAATTAGGGGAAGGATTAAAAAGAAGGGTTGTTTTGAAGTATTAAGAGAATTAGGGGTAGTTTAGGCATAATTGGGTTAGACCGACAAATATGAAAGACGATGAATCGTTTGGATTGGGAGCTGCAAAAACCAATCCTTCACAATAGTTAAAAAATAGGGGTAACTGTTGAAAGGAAGGGTTATTTAGAGAATTAGGGGTAGTATTAAAAATAAGGGCCGTTTTGAAGTATTAAGAGAAGTAGGGGTAGATCGACAAATATGAAAGATGGTGAATCATTTGGATTGGGTGCTACAAAAACCAACCCTTCACAAAATGTAAAAAATAGGGGTAATTGTTGATAGTAAGGGCTATTTAGAGAATTAGGGGAAGATTAAAAAGAAGGGTTGTTTTGAAGCATTAAGAGAAGTAGGGGTAGTTTAAGCATAGTAGGGGTAGATCGAAATATATGAAAGATGATGAATTGTTTGGATTGAGTGCTGCAAAAACCAATCCTTCACAATAATTAAAAAATATAGATCGAAAAATATATAAGATGATGAATCATTTGGATTAGGTGCTGCAAAAACCAACCCTTCACAGTAGTAAAAAGATTGGGGTAATTGTTGAAAGTAAAGACTATTTAGATAAATAGGGATAGGATTAAAAAGAAGGGCTGTTTTGAAATATTAAGAGAAGTAGGGGTAGTTTAAGCATAGTAGGGGTAGATCGACAAATTTGAAGGATGATGAATCGTTTAGATTGGGTGCTGCAAAAACCAACCCTTCACAGTAGTTAGAAAATAGGGGCAATTGTTGGAAGTAAAGGCTATTTAGGGAATTAGTGGTACGATTAAAAAGAAGGGTTGTTATGAATTATTAAGAGAAGTAGGGGTAGTTTAAGCATAGTAGGTGTTGATCGACAAATATGAAAGCTAACGAATCATTTTGATTGGGTGATGCAAAAAATCAACCCTTCACGGTAGTAAAAAGATAGGCGTAATTGTTGGAAGTAAGGGCTATTTAGAGAATTATGGGTTTGTGACGAAAAGGAATTTCGCTCGGTCTGAACAAGTCGCTAAACCGACCCAGACCGTTCGAAACGCCCTATCGTTTGAGAACATGACAAAATACAACGCATACAAAAGAACATTTCACTGTATATTACAACAATGCATCAGATTACATGAATATGCAGAGTATAAATGAACATTACACAGAAATACCAGAGATTTAAATTACATTTAAATACATCGCAGCGGAAAATAATACAATACACAACTTGAAGGAGATATACGGATACAAAGCTTTCCGGATACCGTTCCAACTGTAAACCAGGATCCTGTGAATATAAATCTGCAAAACCAAAACTACTAGCTGCCCGTGTCAAAATAGGGGCAACCAGAGTTTAGGTCAAAACAATAAACTCCAAGTCAGTCATGTGACTGGTGTGAGAACTAAAACAGTTAATCTTTATTTTTAAGCTAGGTAAATCAAGGGACTACGCCGTATAACACGGAACGGGTTTTCTCCCAAGAATACCAGTGCATAAAACAACAGCGCAATACTAAATAAAGAAAAATGAAGTTATTACAAGACCCAGGTCCTATCACACAATGCAACGTAAGCCGGGGGATTGGGTTTTTACCTTATAATAGCCAAGAATGCTTGATACGTTTAAAACAAATCATTTTGATATACTATAAGTGCATAGTGCCAAAACAATTTCAAATCATAAGTATCAATCATAGACGGCATGAATGACCCATACCACTATGTCGCCATATATAAGTTTACAATCAAAACCGCAATGTCGTATTGGAAGTTGGGTTATCATTTATGGTACGAACCGAGGCTAGGGGCAAGATCCTCTACCTATTTGTGACTCTCTATCCCGAGCCACAGGATCAGAACGCATCAACCCTTTAGATCGTCAGGGCCGGTCCACCGATGTGGATTATTATGCCTGAACACTACGTTTCCCCGCCCTTTGGGGCGTAAGCCTGGCCCGTCAGCCGACCTGAAGCATCGATCGAAACCAATATCACGAGGCGCCTCGCTTTTCAGCAAGTAATAATAAGCAACATCCACATGAGTCAAACTCGTCAGCCAGTTCAAGCACTGACGCCACTCCTAACTAGAAAGAAACGCATGTCCTCCCTGATGTCCGTTTCCCGTTTTTGGTTCATACCGGGTGTGATACTCGCGAATCAACGTTACACAAAGCTACGCCACACAAGGTCGTGCTTTGATCATCAACCACAAGACTTTGCTTTTCAACAAAAGCCTTGATGCATGCAACTCAGCATGCCACATTGTCAGTCCATATTGTACCACTGATTTCTGCCAATATATAACCTCTAGGCTCGTACGTCTCAGAGAAGTGTGTATAGCAAGAGAATAAATTCTCTGCCACCAACAGATATATATTTAGCAGAGATCACCAAATACAGTATAAAGGAATACAACGTCAGACACACTATCCATTTACAAGTCCGTTCTGGGTCTGAATGAAACCGGAGGCACCTAGTACCTCGCATATCCATCGATCTCCAAGTACGTCTGGACGATCACCAACTGTTTCCATCTTCTTGGGTGTACAGCCCAATCAAGATCGTCAGTAATCACCCAAACGACGTGAAGACTTCCGGTCTTCGACCACCGTCTTCATCTTCGACTTATCGTCGTATCAGTTATTCAGAATGGGATAAACCCGGTCTTCCCGAATAACTCGCGTATACTTTAAATAAGTGTTACACAAACACAACATACGCCTCATTCCAATTCATCAGTCACTAACCGTAAATTAATCAAGAGAATAATCCCCCAAATATTAACCCCGAAGGCCGAAACCAACATCAGATCAATATCCTGAAAACCGTTCTGCTTAGCTAATCGACAGTAAGTTTCTAAATTTCACATTCATAGGGAGAGGTTCCCATTAATTTTATCCAAGATAAATTTCTGGAATTTATTCTTTAATCTATTTTTGAATATCAATTCAAACTAGTCGGGATTAGAGAACCTTACCGAAGTAATCATTTGTTTTAATTTTGCAATCCCAACCTATTCATCCCATGAAGTAAAACTGGTTATACTTCATATCTAACACCACGGTGTTATCGGTAAATTCAATTACCATTTCACGTTCAAATCTAATTAAAGATTTAACTATCGCCTGGAGCAAAACTGGTGGTACTCCATTCTCGATTATTTCAATCTAATTAAAGATTCATTAAAACTCCACTTAGTTTTAATCTGTGACTGGGTTAAAGAATCAGTGTCACTTTAAAACACGGTTCACGATAAACCCAAAATCACATCACATTTCAATCAGTCCCCAATTGTAAATTGGCAAGTGAGCAATTCCCTAAGTATTAACCCCGAAGGCCGAAACCAACATCAGATCAATACCTCGGAAACTATTCATCTTAACTAATCTCCAGTTAGTTTCTGATTTTCTTAAATCCTTTAGGTCTAAGAACTGTATTATTGAAGATACCGTTCACGACAACTCAAAATCACATTTCATTAATTATCGGGTTAAAGAACGAGTGTTATTTAAAACACCATTCACGATAAACCCAAGAATCAATTCGAATTAAATATTATTTAATTGGTCCACTTCATTAAATCTAAATAAAAAGATTTAATCTTTTCTCAACTGGGTTCAAGAACAGTGTTAGTCAAGACACCATTCACGATAAACCCAAATAACATTTGATATTAAATATAAGGCTTTGAATAGAAAATATCCCGGCTTATATTCAATATCAAATTCTACGACCAATAAATATCGTGTTGGAAATAACTATATATATATATCTATATCTGTCAAATTTCCATAACAACATCTATATGATCACGAAATCCAACATCGAAATATTCCGAAGGCAATTTCGATTCAAATCCATTCCAATGCAATCATTGGAAATTCTGGTTATTTTCAAAACCATTTCAAATTCAATTTATTTATTTAAAAAAAATAAATAGAATTATAATTCTAGTTTAAAAACTAGTTCATTTCGATAAAAATCTATTTTTATCTTTTCAAATATGGAGTTTTTCATCCCAATCTTCACAAAGCATTTCTTATGATTTTACACAAATTATTACTATTTTTAATAATTTTATCAAGGCCTGTATAGTCGATTTCCATCAATGGCCATCGAACTGCACTTGCAGCGACCTTTTTCAAATTTGATTTGGACATAATTCCAAATCCAACCGTTAGATTTCTAATTTCTAACATTCATCAGAAAGCTCTTTTCAATACGAACCCAACGGTTCCGGTTTTAGGAGAATCCGACGGTCGGATCTCCCGTAATATCCGTTCGAAGTCAATGGTCGAAATTCGCGAACTACCGCGGCGCGGCGCATTCTATTCAGGCCATTATATTATATATATAATATATATATAATATATACTTCGTCGATTTCAATTCAAAACGTGCTTTATAAATCGTTTTAAATTCATTTTCAAAACGGTTTCAACTTCATATTCAATTTCAAATCAAAATTGAATATTCCAATATAAATTCGGTTTAAATTCATTTCAAATTGATTTCAATTCAATTTCGATTTTAATTCGATTTCAATTCATTTTCTTTTCAATTCAATTCAATACGAATCCGTTTTAAATTCAATTCACTTCGAATTCGTTTTATATTCAATTCAATTCGAATTCGTTTTACATTCAATTTCAATTCGAATTCATTTATTTTCAATTTCAATTCGAATTCATTTCTATTCCTTTTCAATTCGAAATCATTTCTATTCATTTTCAATTCGAATCCAATTCTATTCATTTTCAATTCGAATTAATTTCTATTCATTTTCAATTCGAATTCATTTCTATTCATTTTCAATTCGAATTCATTTCTATTCATTTCGATATATCATATTTTGAAATCATTTTCGATATTCATTATAGAATGAATAAAATCGATATAAATATCGTTCACGTCAAAATGGCGTCAATCTAATCAACACGGCTTCATATATTCCTATTTTGAAATATTCTATTTCAAATATTTCTATTTCAAATATAATTCGTTCAACACATGACTAATCTCAACGGGTGAGTACAGTCAACACATGAACCTTTATTTTATATTGATAAAGATGCAAATTATTTTATTAAAATATTTCGTTCAACACATGACTAATCTCAATGGGTGAGTACTGTCAACACATGAACCTTTATTTTATATTGATAAAGATGCAAATTTTATTATTAAAATATTTCGTTCAACACATGACTAATCTCAACGGGTGAGTAGTGTCAACACATGAACCTTTATTTTATATTGATAAAGATGCAAATTTTATTATTAAAATATTTTGTTCAACACATGACTAATCTCAACGGGTGAGTACTGTCAACACATGAACCTTTATTTTATAATGATAAAGATGCAAATTTTATTATTAAAATATTTCATTCAACACATGACTAATCTCAACGGGTGAGTACTGTCAACACATGAACCTTTATTTTATATTATTCTAACGACGACGCGTGTAAATATATACGGTTGAATCCTATTCAAAATAAATTTCTCGTTGATTTTATTTAAAATAATCTATTTTAAATAATCAAAATTCGCTAAAATTGCCAAAATAAAAATTTTAAACTGGCCCAGATTTTCGGGTTGTTACAGGGTTGGATTAAAAGGAATGGTTGTTTTGAAATATTAAGAGAAGTAGTGGTACTTTACGCATAGTAGGAGTAGATCGATAAATATCAAAGACAATGAATCGTTTGGAATGGGTGCTGCAAAAACCAATCCTTCACAATAGTTAAAAAATAGGGGTAATTGTTGGAAGGAAGGGCTATTTAGAGAATTACTTTTAGGATTAAAAAGAAAGGATGTTTTGAAGTATTAAGATAAGTAGGGGTAGTTTAAGCATAGTAGGGGTAGATCGACAAATATGGAAGATGATGAATCGTTTGGATTAGGTGCTGCAAAAACCAATCCTACACAGTTGTAAAAAGATAGGGGTAATTGTTGGATGTAAGGGCTATTTAAAGAATTAGGGGTAGGATTAAAAGAAGGACTGTTTTTAAGTATTAAGAGAAGTAGGGTAGACTAACCTTAGTAGGGATAGATCGACATATATGAGAGATGATGAATCATTTGGATTAGGTGCTACAAATACCAACCCTTCAAAAAAGGTAAAAAGTAGGGGTAATTGTTGGAAGAAGGGCTATTTAGGGAATTAGGGGAAGGATTCAAAATAAGGGTTGTTTTGAAGTATTATGAAAAGTAGGGGTAGATTAAGTATCGTAAGGGCAGATCGACAAATATGAAATATGATGAATCGTTTTTATTTGATGCTACAAAAACCAACCATTCATAGTAGTAAAAAGATTGGTGTAGTTGTTGGAAATAAGGGATATTTAGAGAATCAGGGATAGGATTGAAAAGAAGGGCTGTTTTGTTAAGTATTAAGAGAAGTAGGGGTAGATTTAGCATAGTTGGGGTAGATCGACGAATATGAAAGATGATGAATCATTTGGATTGGGTGCTACAAAAACCATCCCTTCCCAAAAGGTAAAAAATAGGGGTAATTGTTGGAAGTAAGGGCTATTTAGAGAATTAGGGGTAGGATTAAAAAGAAGGTTTGTTTTGAAGTATTAAGAGAAGTAGCAGTAGTTTAAGCATAGTAGGGGTAGATCGACAAATAAGAATGATGATGAATCGTTTGGATTGGGTGCTGCAAAAACCAATCCTTCACAATAGTTAAAAAATAGGGGTAATTGTTGAAAGGAAGGTCTATTTAGAGAATTAGGGATAGGATTAAAAAGAAGGGTTGTTTTGACGTATTAAGAGAAGTAGAAGTAAATTAAGCATAGTAGGGATAGATCAACAAATATAAAAGATGATGAACTGTTTGGATTGGGTGCTGCAAAAAACCATCCCTTCACAGTTGTAATAAGATAGGGGTAATTGTTGGAAGTAACAACTATTTAGAGAGTTAGGGGTAGGATTTAAAAGAAAGAATGTTTTGAATAATTAAGAAAAGTAGGGGTAGATTAAGCATAATAGGTGTTGATCGACAAATATGAAAGCTGTTGAATCGTTTTGATTGGGTGCTGCAAAAACCAGTCCTTAACAGTTGTAAAAAGATAGGTGCAATTGTTGGAAATAAGGGATATTTAGAGAATTAGGGTTAGGATTAAAAAGAAGGGTTGTTTCGAAGTATTAAGAGAAGTAGGGGCACCTTAAGCATAGTATGGGTAGATTGATAAATATTAAAGATAATGAATCGTTTGGATTGGGTGCTGCAAAAATCAATCCTTCACAATAGTTATAAAATAAAGGTAATTGTTGGAAGGAAAGTCTATTTAGAGAATTAGATGTACGATTAAAAAGAAGGGCTGTTTTGAAATATTAAGATAAGTAGGGGTATTTTAAGCATCGTAAGCGTAGATCGACAAATATGAAAGATGATTAATCATTTGGATTAGGTGCTGCAAAAACCAATCCTTCACAGTAGTAAAAAGATAGGGGTAATTGTTGGAAGTAAGGGCTACTTATAGAATGAGGGGCAGGATTAAAAGAAGGACTGTTTTTATGTATTAAGAGAAGTAGAGGTAGACTAAGCTTACTAGGGGTAGATCGACAAATATGAAAGATAATGAATCCTTTGGATTGGGTGCTACAAAAACCAACCCTTCCCAAAAGGTTTAGTAGGATCTCTGCACCTAGACACTAATTTAGTAGAGCATCCCTTGGTTGTTTCAAATCCAATTGGGGGCTCAACTTACTTGTCAATGATTTGTTCGGATTTGGAACTTTCTATAATAAGTGTGGGGTTTAGATGCAATGCCTATGTTTTGGGCTTTACAGGCTATGGGTTGACTATAGGCATGGATTGGCTATCCAGTAATTGTGCCATCCTCGACTGTGAAAAGAGAGTGGTTAGACTCATGATTCGCCTCGGTAACATTCTCGAAATTTCTTGTAATCCCATGAACTCTGTTATGCTTAGCTATCTAGAATCCCTTGATGCGTCTATTGGGAATTTGCAGTATGTTACAGTAGTACGTGAAAACTCGGATGTCTTTGAAGAGGTGAAGGGGTTACCTCCAAAGCGGGAGATAGACTTCCGCATATACCTCGTTGATGATGCAAAACCCGTTGTTTTACCCGATAGACACATGGCTCCAAGAGAGAGGAAAGAACTCAGCAAGCAAGTTAAAGAATTGCTTGAGAAGGGATTTACAGGACAGAGTATTTCTGAATGGGGTGCTCCAGTAGTGTTCGCAACTAAAGAAGACGGTTCGCTTTGCCTATGCATTAATTATAGGGATCTAAACAAGCCGACCAAGAAGAATAGACACCCACTCCCAAGAATAGATGACTTGTTCGATCAGCTTGTAGGTGCATCGGTTTTCTCCTAAATAGATCTAGCTACCAGGTTTCATCATCTAAGAGTGGCTGAAGACAGTATTGATAAGACCGCGTTCAGAACCCCAGACGGTTTCTTTGAGTGGGTTGTCATGCCTTTCGGCTTGACAAATGCACCCGCTTATTTCGTTGACTTGATGATCAGGGTGTTCAGAGAGTTCTTCAACAAGCTTGTGGTGGTCTTCGTAGATGACATTTTGATTTTCTCGAAAAGTGAGGAAGAGCATGCTCAGCATTTGAAAGAAGTCATGGACAGTCTTCGAGCATATCAGTTGAAAGCCAAATTCTCCCAATGTCATTTTTGGAGAGAGGAAGTGAGATTTCTTGGACATATGGTATCCAAGGAAAGGTTAGTTGTGGACCCCGCGAAAGTAGTTGCAGTGCAAGATTGGAAGGTTCCACGGAATGCGACCAAAGTCCGAAGCTTACTCGGGCTAGCGGGCTTTTACCGAAATTTCATCAAAGACTTTGCGAAAATCTCAGCTCCGCTTACAAAGTTGGCGAAGAAGAACCTAACTTTCAATTGGAATTTGGATTGCGATACCGTTTTTCAACGATTAAAGAGGGCTCAAACAACATCCCCAGTTCTGACTTTGCCGGATGGGAGCAAGATGTTTACCGTATACACGGATGCATGTGGTACGGGACTAGGTGCTGTCTTGATGCAAGAGGGGAAGGTAGTAGCTTATGGAGGCAGACATTTGAAAGTACATGCGAAAAACTACCCAACCCACGATCTAGAGTTGGCTGCCAATGTCTTTTCTCTTAAGTCTTGGCGCCATTATCTCCTAGGTGAGATATTGGAATTCTATACTGACCATAAATCGTTTAAGTGCCATTTCTCGTAGAAAGATCTTAACTGGAGGCAACAAAGGTGGATGGAATTCTTGGCATCCTACGATTTCGAGATTTCCTATACCCCCGGCAAGGGCAATGTAGTAGTAGACGCCTTGAGTAGAAAGAAGCTGACCATAAGCCCTCTCTTTGTAGAAAGGAAAAGCTTGGAGTACATAGCCAACTTTGACTTTAGACCCTCCGTCGATCATGTGACTCGTTTGTTAGCATCACAAGAGGTCCGGCCTACTCTTCTGGACTCAATAGGATCTGCGCAACGTGAAGACCCTCAGCTAGTTGATATGATGGATAAGCTAATTAGGGGTGAGACTTCTAGTCACCACAACAGATACTCCATCGACGATAAAGGTTGGTTAAGGTGGGTTGGAAGTCTATGCGTCCCACAAGGAAGGTATTTGGTAAAGAAGGTTCTCGAAGAGGCACACCATTCCAAGTTGACCATACACCCAGGTGGAGACAAAATGTTTAAAGACTTAAAAAGGGTTTTCTTTTCGAATGCATGAAGAAGAATGTAGCTGAATTCGTCTCTAAGTGCTTAATATGCCAGAAAGTCAAGGCATAGCAAAAGAAGCATGATGGTTTGCTTCATCCTCTAAAGGTCCAACAATTGAAATGAGATAGCAATTCAATGGACTTTATTGATGGGCTGCCTAGGTCAAGAAGGGCCAATACCAGTATTTGGATAATAGTGGACAGGCTCACAAAAAGCGCTCACTTTATACCCGTTAAAAGCATAAGGACTGCCTCATCTTTAGCATCCATCAATCTATAGTAGGGGTAGATCGACAAATCTGAAAGATGACGAATCATTTGGATTGGGTGCTACAAAAACCAACCCTTCACAAAATTTACAAAATAGGGGTAATTGTTGGAAGAAGGGCTATTTATATAATTAGTTGAAGGATTAAAAAGAAGGGTTGTTTTGAAGTATTAAGAGAAGTAGGGGTAGTTTAAGTATAGTAGGGGTAGATCGACATATATGAACGATAATAATCGTTTAGATTGGGAGATGCAAAAACCAATCCTTCACAATAGTTAAAAAATAGGGGTAATTGTTCGAAGGAAGGGCTATTTATAAAATTAGGGGTAGGATTAAAAAGAAGGGTTGTTTTGATGTATTAAGAGAAGTAGGGGTAGATTAAGCATAGTAAGGGTAGATCGACAAATATGAAAGATGATGGATCATTTGGATTGGGTGCTACAAAAACCAACCCATCAAAAAAGGTTAAAAATAGGGTTAATTGTTGGAAGTAAGGGCTATAAATAGAATTAGCGGTAGGATTAAAAAGAAGGGTTGTTTTTAAGTATTAAGCAAAGTAGGTGTAGTTAAAGCATAGTAGGGGTAGATCGACAAATATGAAAGATGATGAGTCGTTTGGATTGGGTGCTGTAAAAACCAATCCTTCACAATTGTTAAAAAATAGGGGTAATTGTTGGAAATAAGGGTTATTTACAGAATTAGGGGAAGAATTAAAAGAAGGACTGTTTATTGGTATTAAGAGAAGTAGGGGTAGATTAAGCATAGTATGGGTAGATCGACAAATATGAAAGATGATGAATCATTTGGATTGGGTGCTACAAAAACCAACCATTTAATGCAAATCTAAGATAAATATGATGCCTAAAACTTGTTGGGTAGATAGGGTTAAATTCATTGGACTGATAAACCTAATAATACTGTTTCGTGAATCTGTAGGCCCAATACAAAGTTAGGTAAAACAATCTCTAAGTCGGTTAATCTGTATATCTGATCCGTTAGTCTGAGAACTTGTTAATCTTTAAATCTGATCCGTTAGTCTGAAAATCTGTTAACTTGTATGTCTGATCTGAAATCTAGTTAACCTGAACTTTGTACATCTGAAATCTGTAAAAAAGTTAATTTGAAATCTTTTAGTCTGGGTACACAAGGTTAGGAGGGGTAATTACTTGTGCCATCTGTTGTTTGGGACCCATATTAGTCAGCAACCATTTCTGGTATCAAAACTAGGACCAACCACTAAGAGGGGTCCGGGCACGCTTACTGAACTAATTGTTATAAGTTCGCTCTGATAATGGCGAGGGGTGTTGATTGCGCATTCCAACCGGGTCGTATGCGTGCATGGATCCGATCTGCTCTGAGGATGTAAGACACCGTGAAATCTGCAAATAGGTCTGTGTCTATAGGTTGGCACTTTAGGGAGTGATACACCCTTCTGTGGAGCCGACACAGGGTACTTATGTATTAGGGAGTCGATTGCTTGGGGTAGAACTTAGGGTACACTTAGTTCTGTCTGTTTCTGTGGGGTACCATCTATTTCTATTGGGGTGATGACAACTGTCTGTTTCTGTGTGGTACCGTCTGTTAAGGTGGTAAAGGCCCATTACTAGTTTACAACTACTTCTAATATTCTGTTTCCGTAGGGGTTATTCTGTTTCTGTCTCTGTTCGGGTGGAAAGGCCCATTACTAGTATTTCTATTTCTTTAACCATCTGTCTCTGTTCGGGTGGTAAAGGCCCATTACTAGAATTTCTGTTTCTGTTACCGTCTGTCTCAGTTCGGGTGGTAAAGGCCCATTACTAGCATTTCTATTTCTGTAATCGTCTGTCTTTGTTCGGGTGGTAAAGGCCCATTACAAGCATTTTTTGTTTCTGTAACCGTCTGTCTTTGTTCAGGTGGTAAAGGCCCATTACTAGCATTCTGTTTCTGTACATCTATCTCTGTTCGGGTGGTTAAGGCCCATTACTAACATCCTGTATCTGAAGAGAACATTCTGTTTAGACATTAGGTCAACACCTAATCCTATTATACTAGTATTAGTGCAGAGAAATAAAAACTAAGTAAGAAGCTTAGCTTAGCCTATATCATTCTGTTCCTTCTTTTAACCTTCTATTCCTGTCACGTTATCTCTCATCCAGTTTTATTTACATGTCATGATACTATTATATGTTTATATGCTGAAAGTCACTGGACTCAACAGACTTATGTCTGACCTAGTTTGTTTCACCTCTTTTCTTTACGTTTACCCCCCCTCCCCATGGTGCTCAGGATGGAAACGTAGGAGCTTGATTCAGATTCTCTCTGCTTGAAGTGTTTGAAGAATTGCTTGGCCTTGACTCTATCTTTCCATGGCAGTTATGTCGGGGATTATGCTTTAAAAATTATGCATTATGAATGCTTTTGTACAAGACCGATATTTATGTACTTGAATTCCGATATTGTGGTTTTGAAAGATGTAACTAAACTCCTTTCTATTTCTGTTGTAAAGTTATAAAATTTTCCACTACTACTTAATCTGTCTTGTAAATTTCTGTTCTGTTTACTTATAACGTTCCACCGAAGTCAAGGCATTCCCTTTACGAGTCACCATAACGGAAGTGGGGTGTCACACTCTCTAAATTGCCCTTACACTACACCAGAAATGCCAATTAAGCAGTGCTCTGAGCTGTATCAAAAGCGATTTGGCAGTGTTTTGAGCCGTATCAAAAAATGGCATCTTTGTTATTTGACATGGCATTAAGCCGTATCAAATGCATGAATTTATACGGCTCCAAGCCGTATCAAATTCAAGGATTCATACGGCTCAAAGCCTTATCAAATTCATGGATTGATACGGCTTTGAGCCATATCAATTCATGCATTTGATAGGGCTTTGAGCAGTATCAATCCATTAGATTGTTATGGCTCGTAAGCATAACCAATTTTTTTTTTTTAAAAAAAAACAATATCATACAATTAATTACATTTAACAAAATATGAAAGAAAATTTAATGCATTAAAATTCAGTCATTCACTATTACATTGTTACAATTACAATGTGTATTACATTGCATTTCATTCTAATACAAAACATAATTACAAAATGAAGTACTCGTACATGCATATCCTTTCCGTTCTGGAACTTGATCTTTCATTAATTTCTTCCCAATATTAACCATCTTATCTTTACTGAATTGTGCACAATTCTACAACAGACATAGCATAATAAGGATCAAACATGAGCAATGAATATTGGAGCAAATACAAGTGGCATATACATGCAATAGTGCTCTTCACTGGTTTGACACACTAATATGAGTAATCAGGATAAAGTCATTGAACATATAAGGGAAGATTCTAGTTGGAAAATTTCTGATGATATTGTAGGACTTTAGGTTGAGAATACAGTTAATAGAAATAACCAAAATGAGAGAAATAGTGATGAGTTAGTCAGTCATGTTGTCTCTAATTCTAGGCAGCATGGTTTTGATAATCTAACTATGACCAAAAAGAAAGTGTCCTTTGTTTCATGTAACAGTGGAAAATATGATAAAAATACTTGCATGTACAACGAAATGGGGACCACCAGTAATGTACAAGGATGTGTAATGGTCACGAACCTGTTAGACGAAGAATAGCATGCAACCTGTGAGTAAGAGTAAAACCAAAAAACAGAATGCTAATTTGCTCCTCCTATCTCCTTCGAATGATAGAAAAAAACAGAAAGGATTAAAAAAAGGAGTAGATACTGATCAAGGCAAAGACAATGATTGAATTTTATCTCTTGTTCACTAGTGTGAATATGTTACTTTATCATCGGTAAAGTTGAAACGTGTGACGATCCCAAAATCCGAGGGGCGGTATTAAGGATAATCATTGGAATATAACACATTAATCATCATAGCAGAGTACAGATAATAGCAAAAACAATAAATGGAATAATTTTACATGGATATGACAGCGGAATCACAACATGTAACAACATCAGAATTGCACAGCGTAGGATATAACTTAGTAAACAAAAGGGAAGTGATCAGTCATCATCGCCAAAGGCGGAATACATACATGTAGTGAGAAATAATAAGGGTATCAGTCTACATCGCCGAAGGCGGTACATATACATACGATAATAAATACTGAAAGTAAATCAGTCTGCATCGCCACTGGCGGAATCATAATACAAGTACAATAATGTCGGAAAATGTCAAAGTCATCTCTGTGAAGTCAGCCTCGCCATGAGCCAAAATGCACTCTATGCAACAGTGCAGAGCCAAAAACAACCTGTCACCTGTGAACTAGGCTGCCCTTGTGAAAATAAGGGTACCCACGTTTGCAAAGTGAAACAAACAACGAGTCAGTCATGGGGACTGGTATGAGGAATCTATTTAATAGTTAAACAACAGTAATAAGCAAATCATAGGACCATGCCACTTTCGCGGAACGGGTTTACTCCAGTGATTGCTAGTGCATTTTAAACAAAGTAAATTCTTTTAAAACAACGCAATGCTTTTAAAAAGAATGAAGCCATTATAAGGCTCAGGTCCTATCATACAATGCAACGCAAGCCGGAGGATAGAGTTTTCCCTTATAATGGCCAAATATGCTTGATACGTATAAAGAAAAATCAATTGATATTATTAGTAGTGCATATATGTTTCAAAAATGAATAGCATCGTAAAAATCAATCGTAGGCGGCATAGCTACCATCTACTATGTCGCCATACTAGTTCTACAATCGAGTCCGTTATTTCGTATTGGAAATTGGATTTCTGTCATGAGTCGAGGCAAGGGGCAAGCTCCTCTCCGCTTCGATACACTCTAGCGAATGCCTCAGGACTACACACTCTGGGTAACCCCTGGATGCTTCTGGGCCAGTCCTCTCTTATGTTTGTGGATTAGTTATTCTTGAACACACATTTCCCTGTCCTTACAGACCTATAATCGAGGCGCCTCGCATTCCAACAACCATATAGGTGAAAAATAGATATATATGCCAGGGCTGGTAAGTCACTGACACCACCATAGCTAGAAAGAAACGTCGTGCTCTCCCTGCAGTCCGTATCCCGTTTTTAACTCATACCGGGGTGTGAGGCTCGCGAATCCACGCTATACACAAAGCCAGGCCACGTAGACCGTGCTTTGATCATCAACCACAAGACTTGGCTTTGCAACAGAAGCCTTGATCACAGCATTTTGGCATGCCACACAGGCAGTCCACTCCATACGATTGATTTCCATCGATATATAACCCCTGAGCTCGTACGTCTCAGAGAAGGGCGTTAGGCAAAAGAATAAATTCTCCGCCGCCAAACAGATATATATATTTAACAGAGATCCATCAGTATAGAGCAAAATCCACTGTCAGACACACAGTCCATTTACAAGTCTGTTCTGGGTCTGAACGAAACCGGAGGCGTCAAATTCCTCGTATATCCGTCCAATCAACACATACGTTCAGACGGCTACTACCTCTGTTCCTCCATGGTGGCTACTTCGGTCAGGAACCTCATCAGCGCCCATCCAACCGATACGAAGATCGTCGGTCCTGAATCGTCTTTGCATTTTCCAATTCGAATTGCTCGATAAATTATTTGAAATGAGGGTTAGCTCGGCCTTTTCAAATAATTCACGTAAGTAGAATTTAAATCGATTCTTTCCATGGTTATATTATTCAACATCCATCTTTCAGTTCTTTAGTGTTATTTTCGTGTCAAGCACATACAACCATTAAATATCAAACAATTCAAGCCCAATTGGTTTATTTGCAGTCTATGCTGCTTATAATATTTTATAACGATTTTTCGCCATTTTTATTTATTTAAAAATGGCCATATTTAATTAAACGACGTTTCAGGTCGTGTCGTGGCACTGGCGCTGTTATATTCCCTAATTTGTTTTACACATATCAGAACATTTAACCGTTGGATTTCTACGAAGTCTATATCAGTATGAAGATATTCCCAAAGCGAACCCAACGGTTCCAGTTTCGTGAAAATCCGACGGTCGGATCTCCCACATTAGTCGTTTGAAGTTACGGTTTCAAAATTCGAACTGCAGCGTCGTTATTCGATTCAATTTAATTATATTTATATTTATATATAAATATAAACGATTCTGGCGCTGTTTTTCTTCAGATTTGAATTAAACATACCGGACAATCCAACCGTTTTATTTTTACAAGGTTGGTGTCGTTGGGAAGATATTTCCAAGGAGAACCCAGCGGTTGCGGTTTCGGGAAAATACGATGGTCGGATTTCTCATACTAATTGTTTCAAATTACGATTCCGAAACACGAACTGCATGGCTTCGATTCCTTTTAATTATATTTATATATATATATATATAAATATAGTTCATTCTATAATTCCAACTATAGTTCATTCTATATTTTCAACTTCGTTTTCACTTCAAATATTTCACTAACGCCTTAATATTTCGAAAAATTTCGCCATAACCTCCTTTGTACGGGGAGGGGTTTAGAAATTTATTGGGCCGTGTTAGGTACCCAATAAATCCTAAATAGCATCCACATATTTATAGTGATATATTCTGGTGTTTACGGCGGAGCATGTATAAATAATCACTCCAGAGAATAAATTCTCGTCACCCCGTTTCCGTATGGAAATAAATAGTCCATGTTCCGTATCTAATAACTAGAGAGACGTGATTATTTGTCAACTCCATATCCGTGTGGGGTTTTTATTAATCTGGCGATTTATCGTTATATTTTATATAGTCCATACCAGTCCTCAGTTCAACCTGTAGTTTATAGTGGTCGCCATACAAGCCTCTCGCTCGTATGGTAAATCTTCCACCTCGTCACACAAGCTCCAATTGCTTATGTGGAATATGATGAAGTATGCCTATCGTCAAGAAGTATGCCATGTAGTGTAGTTAAAAATTAGTTGTTACTATCCTATGGCGATATTTATTATTTCACACAGAATAACCAACACTCCGTATCCAATGGCATTCACAGGAGTTGATATAAAAATAAAATTGCGCAGCCAACTCATCAAGGTTTACCTATTTGTCGGGCACACAAATAATTTCTTTACTCTACAGCTAATCCATTTTTCCTGTTCAACACACGTATATATATGCAGAACAAAGCTAATAATAATATTTCTAGCAAACTATTATTTATTTCAACACATGGGTATTTTTATCAAAGCGTATACATGATAAAAGAAATATTTTTATCATCAAAAATATTTATTCAACACGTGAATGTTTTTAACACTTGAAATTCACAATAAAAATGCAGTTTTTATTGTCTATTCATTTTATTTTAAAATACGATAACATTCAACACATGAATTTCAACTCGACGAAAGAGTTTCAATTCAACACATGAATATTCTCTATAGTTTGTATATGTATAAAAATGTGATTTTTATCGCTAATACTATTTGATTAAATTCAAATAATATTCAACACATGAATTTCAGCTCAACAAATGAATTGCCACTCAACACATGAATATTCGCTATAGTTTGTATATATATAAAAATGAGATTTTTATCGCTAAAACTATTTGGTTAAATTCAAATAATATTCAACACATGAATTTCAGCTCAACGAATGAATTGCCACTCAACACATGAATATTCGCTATAGTTTGTATATATAAAAATGTGATTTTTATCGCTAAAACTATTTGTTTAAATTCAAATAATATTCAACACATGAATTTCAGCTCAACGAATGAATTGCCACTCAACACATGAATATTCGTTTCAATATATGTAATTTATTTCAACGAATGAAAATTATTCTAACACATGTATATTTCAGAAAATTTCGGCAGCATAACGGCAGGGTAGTTAAAACCGGGACCGTCCCTAGTACGGCTCCTCGCCCTACCTTAAAACCTCGCGGTTTTTGACAATGGGGATCATGCATCTAGTTCGCACGCATGCGACATGTTTTATTTTCAATTCCACAATCCTATTCTAATTTGTTTCAACCACAAGATGGTATTTTTCAACCACAAAGGTATTTTTCAACCACAATATCAACCACAAACAATTATTTCCAACCATTCGTCATACCATATAATATCACGTCAATCACAGGCAATAAATATCGTCCATGGTCTGTGGACGAGGGGAATATATATATATATATATATATATATATATATATATATATATATTATTACAATTCACTTGCATTTCATCACAATTCAAAGCATATATGTTCCATTCAACGCTTGTATAATTTATATATCGCTAATATAACTTATACAACACATGTACATGAGGCATACAATGCGTATATAATATACACTTCGCTTATATAATTTATACAACGCGATTCCATTCACACAATTCAGTTTAGATTCCTCACATTGGTTTCTGCAGTGCTAAAAATTGTAGGAAGATCAGAAAAATCTGCGGCTTCTTCTAGAATGTAGAGAGCCTCCTTGCGGTCACGGTGTCTCCTGTTTCATCGAATTTCGTTAACGAACGAAAAAGATATAACTTTTAAAAGTTTTGCAACGCTTTATAGTGTTATTTTCATTTCAGAATAATAAAGGTCATACCTTTATTTGTGATTCAAAACTACGGTCGAAAAATGCATGAAATCTATCGATGGTTACTTCGATCAGGTGGTGCCACGTGGAAGAGCTACGAACCAGCTCTCTATCGGTGGTGGCGTGGTCTCCTTCGGTGGTCGGAGGAAGGCGCCGCGGCGTCAGAAAGGCAGCGACTTCGTGGGGGTGGTTTAGGCGATACAGGCGATGGTGGCGGGTGAGGTTTGGTCGGATGTGGAGAGGGGAGGAAGGGTTGTCGAACGACGGTGGTGGCGCGACCTATAGGTGGCGGTGGCGGCGGAAAAGTCGAAGGGAAATTTCGAGCTTCCTGGATCGTCGATTTCGTCTGAGGCGACTAGGGTTTTTGAGATTTTTAATTTTTTTAAAGGAAAAAATCCTATTGGTCGAGACTTTATAGGAGATTTTAAATAGTGTTTTTACAAACGAACTCGAAATCATACCCAACGACTGTCGCCCCTAGCTAAATACCCCCATTCCTGACACAATGGGATACGTTTCGTTGGCCATTTCGACTGTTACGGTCAGTTAATTTTCAAATTAAAATATAAAACATTTAATATTTAATTTGAACGTACATTTCAATTTGCCAGGGCCACAAACTGAATCGAAAAATTCCAGAAAAATAAATCTAGCTTTGTTTTGATGATACAGTCCTAACCAAACCAGTTTCGTCAAATTCTGAGCTCGTTTGAAAAACGGTCATTTTTAGGTCGACCCATTTTAACAGAAATTGACCAATCACATTTTCTTTTGCCCCACTCACATACTAGCTTCAAAAATTATGAAATTTGAAACCTAGCAATAGTTTGACATCCTGGACCCAACAAAAGTGGTTTCGTCGAATTCCGAGGTTGTATGCAAAATATCCATTTTCAAGGGCTATATATGCTATATAGCGACCTTTTTGATAATTCATTTGGCCATAACTTTAGATTCCCGCTATGAAACTTCGATTTTTCAGATTCGTTAGAAAGGTATTCATAAACAGATTTAAAAAATTTCAGTTTCGCTAAAATCTGTTATGTTTTCCACCCTGTACAGTCATACGAAGTTTGTATTCAAAAGTTCAAACTGCAGTACTATACCTAATTCTTTATTTTGTTAAAATATGCTATTTCAATTATTCACATTCCTTGGTAATAACCAATTTAAAAAAATTTAAATTGGTTCACATTTTCCGGGTTATTACAATCTCCCCCACTTAAAACTTTTCGTCCTCGAAAAGGAAATAACAGCTAAGTAGGAAACAAAATGTAAATGCAAAGTATTTTAAAGGTACCTTGCACCGAAGTTAGTCAGAGATGTCCACTCTGCATTTGGGGTAGGCTTGTTTAATGCTTTCCTTAGTCTCCCAAGTACAGTCTCTAGGATCACTACTCCACTGCACTTTGACTAAATGAATCTTTTTGCTCCTTAGCTCTCTAGTTTCTTTGCCAACTATCTTTAATGGCTCTCTTCTTAGCGCTAATTCTGGAGTTATGTCTATATCCTGTTGTGCTGCTTCTTCCACAACAAGATCTGGATCATGAACATGTTTTCCGAGTTAAGAAACGTGGAACACATCATGTACACCAGGCAATCAATTAGGTAATGAAACCCTATATGCAAGAGTTCCAATCCGTTCAAGTATAGGAAAGGGACCAATAAATCTCGGTGCCAACTTCCCAGTCTTGCCAAATCTGATTACTCCCCGCATTGGAGAAACTCTAAAATAAACATAATTGCCAACGGCAAATGATAAATCCCTTCTTCTCGCATCAGCATAACTTTTCTGTCGGCTCTGTGCAGTTTTCAATCGCTTCTTAATGAAGTCGACTTTATCCGATGCTTCTTGAATCATATCGGGCCCTAACACAAGTCTGTTGCCAGGTTCTACCCAACATGCTGGAGATCTGCACGGTCTACCATATAATGCTTCAAATGGAGACATTCCCAAACTTGCTTGGTAGATATTGTTGTAATAGAATTCGGCTAGATGTAAGTGATCTTCCCATGAACCTCAAAATCGATAACGCAAGCCCGTAGTAAATCTTCTAGAATTCTATTCACCTGCTCAGTTTGGCCGTCTGTCTGAGGGTGATAAGCGGTGCATAGAATCAGCTTGGTTCCCAATTCTGTCTGGAATGCTTCCCAGAATTTGCAAGTAAATAGGGGATCTCTATCACTGACTATATTGAGCGGCACTCCATGTAGTTTAACTATTTATTTAAAGTAAATCTGTGCTAAATTTGAGTCGTTCTGTTGGATCAGACAGGTATGAAATGGGCAGTCTTCGTGAAGCGATCTACAATTACCCATATACTGTCGTTTCCTTTCTTAGTTAGAGGCAAGCCATCAATGAAGTCCATCGAAATTTTCTCTCACTTCCATCCTGGAATTTCTAATGGTTGTAATAGTCCAGCTAATTTCTGCTGATCACTTTTAACTAGCTGACAAGTGGGGCATCTACTAACATATAATGAAATATCTCTTTTCAAAGCTCTCCACCAGAATGTGCGTTTGATATCATTATACATTTTGCTCACACCGGGATGGATACTTAATTTGTACTTGTGGCACTCATCAAGTATTTCTCTTCGAAGATATGGAAGATTTGGGATGCAAATCCTGCCCTTTAATCTAAGAACTCCTTTGTCATCGAGTCGGAAGCTTGTGGATTCGCCTCCCTTGACTCTCTGGCTGACTCTTTGAATAAATTCATCGTCTTTCTGAAGGGTCGAGATCCTGTCTATTAATGAAGATGTGATGACAAAACTGGCGATGATTTCATTCTTTCGGCTGAGCGCATCTGCTACAACATTGGCCTTCCCCAGAGTGTATAGAATATCAAAATCGCATGATGCAAGGAATTATAACCAACGCTGTTGTCTCAAATTTAGATCTTTCTGAGTGAATAGATATTTCGAGGATTGATGATCGGTAAATAGTTCGAACTTCTCGCCCAATAAATAATGCCTCCAGATTCTTAAAGCAAACACGATAGCTTATAACTCAAGATCATGACTTGCATAGTTTCTTTCGTGCGGCTTCAACTGACGGCTGGCAGAAGCAATCACTTGGCTTTTTTGCATTAATACTGCGCCTAGCACTCTAATGGAAGCATCTGTCCATACAGTCAAGTCTTGGTTGCCTCCTATAATTGTCAATACTGGAGCGGTTGTCAACTTCCGTTTCTGCTCTTGGAACGCTTCTTCACATTCGGGAGTCCATTTGAATTTCTCATGCTTCTTTGTAAGCTTTGTCAATACACCAGATATTTGAAAAATCCTGAATGAATTTCCGATAGTAACTAGCCAATCCAAGGAAACTTCGGACTTCTGTGGGGGTAGTAGGTTGTTTCCAGTTCTGAATCGCTGTAATTTTGCTTGGATCTACAGCAATCCCTTCTTTTGATACGACATGGCCTAGGAACTTAACTTCATCCTGCCAGAAGACACATTTAGAAAATTTAGCTTTTGAGACATTTCTCCTCAGAATTTTCAACACTTGTTCTAAATGTTTTGCATGCTCGCCTTCCGACTTGGAGTAGATTAAAATGTCATCGATGAAGACTAGCACAAATTTATTCAATACACCTCGGAACACTCTGTTCATAAGATCGCCGAAGTATGCCCGAGCGTTACACAAGCCGAACGACATTACTAACCATTCGTAGAATAAATCGGGATCCCTGAAGGCTGTCAAAGGAACACAGTCTTCGGCTATACGTAATTGGTGGAAACCTGTAGCTAGGTCCATTCTGGAGAATACTTTGCTCCATTTAATTGATCTAACAGATCATCTATACGTGGCAAGGGATATTTGTTCTTAAGTGTCTGTTTATTGAGATCCCGTTAAACAACACAAAGTCTTAGAGTGTCGTCTGATTTCGGGACAAACACTACTGCTGCTCCCCAAGCTGAAAAGCTCGGTCTGATCAGACCTTTCCAAAGCAATTCTCGGGTTTGACTACCTAACTCTTCTTTTTCTTTCGGGGCCACTCTTCTAATTGGATGTACTACTGGTCGGGCGTTAGGAATTAGATCTATTCTAAATTCAATTTCTCTTTTCGGCGGTAAGTTTTATACTTCTTCAAACACATCCGCATAGTTTTTAACGACCGGTATCTTTTCTAATGAAGGGGGAGTAACTTCTAAAGAAGACCAGAATCTTGTTCTATTAATTTCTGAGCCATGGCATGGTATGTATATAGGCCCAAACTTCGTTACGACTTTGACTATCCTTTCGGCACATCTAACTTCGGCCTTATATTGTGTCAACCAGTCCAGCCCCAGTATAATATCAAATTCGGAAAGGTCCATGACAATCACTTTAAAAGAGAACTTGTAGCAAGAATAAGAGATAGACACTCTACAGTATGAAGTGAGACTAACAGAACCTCCTATCGGGTTTTGAACTTTAATTGGTTCTTTAAGTTTTCTTTGTTTCAATTTTAACTTGTGAACAATGTTACCAGAAATGAAGCTACGTGATGCACCAGTATCCAAAAGTACAGAAACAGGAATATTTTTAATGGAAAGGGTACCTCCAAAGACGTCGGGTTTACCCGATCCATCGGTGGTAGCTGGCGGGGTCTTCCCGTCATACACATGAGCCACTTGTGCATTCTGCTTCAGAGGACAATTCCTGCTATAGTGCCCGTTCTTAAGGCAGTAGTAGCATTCGGATGAGTCTGGATTTGCCTTTGGCTTCCTCGGGGCTTTGCACACATTAGAAAAATGACCTGGCTTACCGCAGTTGTAGCAATTTCCTTTGGGGATCTTTCCACGTTTCTGAGTAGCGGCCGCTGTAATGCTAGACTCGGGCTGATCTGCTGAAGCCTTGCGCTTATTTCAAGTTTGGCTTTTGGCGCGGTCTTGGCTGGCGTGCCTTTCATCCATATCTTCATAATCGCAAGCCATTTCTACCAATTATGAGAAGGAGAGTTTGATGTTGTTCATAGCTCTGTCATGGTACTTGCGCTTTAGCCCAAATATAAATCTCTTGTTCTTTACTTTGTTGGTCATAATAAGCACTGGAGCATAGCGCGACAACTGGGTGAATTTATTGAGGTAATCCTGGATAGATAGATCTCCTTGCTGGAGATTAGCAAACTGCTCTCGCATCCTCTCTAAGGCCTGTTCAGGTACAAACTTCTCGTTGAACATGGTTTTGAATTGCTCCCAGGTTCTGACAGTACCTGCTGCATCTTCTGATGTGATGGCATCCCACCTTAGCTCTGGTTCCTCCTGTAGGAGCCAAATACCTAGTCGTGCTTTGTTGTTGATTCCCAAACCCATGCCTTCAAAGATCTTTCCACAGGTCTTCAACCAAGCAATAGCCTTTGTCACTGTACCAGTGCCAGAAAAGGGTTTTCCCCCAAGGTTCCTATACCTCTTCGCTACTCTGTCTAGCTCGAAGTCCTTGGGTGCTGGTGGCTGAACAATAGGGCCTCCCTCAACTACGGGGATATTCCCCCGTCCTCCTGCTACTCCTGCTCGGCCTCCACGGCCTCCTCTAGCTTCTGCTGCTCGTGTAGCCATCAGAAAGAGTACTGTATAAGCAAGAAAAGAGTCAAGCTCACAGATTTGATAATTTTCATATATGATAAAGCAGGGGAACATAAGGAAAGGTAATGATGTACTGATCAAATTGTTTTGCTAATCTGCTTAGCTCATTCAAGGACATTGCTAATCCTATCTCTAATGAGCTACTCGCCTTAGAACACTACTAATTCTATTCTGACGAGGTGTTTAATGTGTTAGATCTCGGAACTAAGGTTAACCAAAGCTCTGATACCAACTGTGACGATCCCAAAATCCGAGGGGCGGTATTAAGGTTAATCATTGGAATATAACACATTAATCATCATAGCAGAGTACAAATAATAGGAAAAACAATAAATGGAATAATTTTACATGGATATGACAATGGAATCACAACGTGTAACAACATTAGAATAGCACAGCGTAGGATATAACTTAGTAAATAAAAGGGAAGTGATCAGTCATCATCGCCAGAGGCGGAATATATACATGCAGTGAGACATAATAAGGGTATCAGTCTACATCGCCGAAGGCGGTACATATACATACGATAATAAATACTGAAAGTAAATCAGTCTGCATCGCCAGTGGCGGAATCATAATACAAGTACAATAATGGCGGAAAATGTCAAAGTCATCTCTGTGAAGTCAGCCTCGCCATGAGCCAAAATGCACTTTATGCAACAGTGCAGAGCCAAAAACAACCTGTCACCTGTGAACTAGGCTGCCCGTGTGAAAATAAGGGCACCCGCGTTTGCAAAGTGAAGCAAACAACGAGTCAGTCATGGGGACTGCTATGAGGAATCTATTTAATAGTTAAACAACATTAATAAGCAAATCATAGGACCACGCCACTTTCGCGGAACGGGTTTACTCCAGTGATTTCTAGTGCATTTAAAACAAAGTAAATTCTTTTAAAACAACGCAATGCTTTTAAAAAGAATGAAGCCTTTATAAGATTTAGGTCCCATCATACAATGCAACGCAAGCCGGAGGATAGAGTTTTCCCATATAATGGCCAAATATGCTTGATACATATAAAGCAAAATCAATTGATACTATTAATAGTGCATATATGTTTCAAAAATGAATAGCATCATAAATATCAATCATAGGCGGCATAGTTACCATCTACTATGTCGCCATACTAGTTCTCCAATCGAGTCCGTTATTTCGTATTGGAAATTGGATTTCCGTCATGAGTCGAGACATGGGGCAAGCTCCTCTCCGCTTCGAGACACTCTAGCGAATGCCTCAGGACTACACACTCTGGGTAACCCCTGGATGCTTCAGGGCCGGTCCTCTCTTACGTTTGAGATTAGTTATTCCTGAACACACGTTTTCCGATCCTTACAGACCTATAATCGAGGCACCTCACATTCCAACAACCACATAGGTGAAAAATAGATATATATGTCAGGGCTGGTAAGTCACTGACACCACCATAGCTAGAATGAAACGTCGTGCTCTCCCTGTAGTCCGTATCCCGTTTTTAACTAATACTGGGGTGTGAGGCTCGCGAATCCACGCTATACACAAAGCCAGGCCACTTAGACCGTGCTTTGATCATCAACCACAAGACTTTGCTTTGCAACAGAAGCCTTGATCACAACATCTTGGCATGCCACATAGGCAGTCCACTCCATAGGATTGATTTCCATCGATATATAACCCCTGAGCTCGTATGTCTCAGAGATGGGCGTTAGGCAAAAGAATAAATTCTCCGCCGCCAAACAGATATATATTTAACAGAGATCAATCAGTATAGAACAAAATCCAATGTCAGACACACAGTCCATTTACAAGTCCGTTCTGGGTCTGAACGAAACCGGAGGCGTCAAATTCCTCGTATATCCGTCCAATCAACACGTACGTTCAGACGACTACTACCTCCGTTCCTTCATGGTAGCTAATCCGGTCAGGAACCTCAGCAGCGCCCATCCAACCGATACAAAGATCGTCGGTATTGAATCGTCTTTGCATTTTCCAATTCGAATCGCTCGATAAATTATTTGAAATGAGGGTTAGCTCGGCCTTTTCAAATAATTCACGTAATTAGAATTTAAATCGATTCTTTCCATGGTTATATTATTCGACATCCATCTTTCAGTTCTTTAGTGTTATTTTCGTGTCAAGCACATACAACCATTAAATATCAAACAATTCAAGCCCAATTGGTTTATTTGCAGTCGATGTTGCTTATAATATTTTATAACGATTTTTCGCCATTTTTATTTATATAAAAATGGCCATATTTAATTAAACGACGTTTCAGGTCGTGCCGTGGCACTAGCGCTGTTTTCCCCAAATTTGTTTTACACATATCAGAAAATTTAACTGTTGGATTTCTACAAAGTCTATATCAGTATGAAGATATTCCCAAAGCGAACCCAACGGTTTCAGTTTCGTGAAAATCCGACGGTCGGATCTCCCACACTAGTCGTTTGAAGTTACGGTTTCAAAATTTGAACGGCAGCGTCGTTACTCGACTCAATTTAATTATATTTATATTTATATATAAATATAAACGATTCTGGCGTTGTTTTTCTTCAGATTTGAATTAAACATTCCGGACAATCCAGCCGTTGGATTTTTACAAGGTTGGTGTCGTGGGAAGATATTTCCAAGGCGAACCCAGCGGTTGCGGTTTCGGGAAAATCAGAAGGTCGGATTTCTCGTACTAATCGTTTCAAATTACGATTCCGAAACACGAACTGCATGGCTTCGATTCCTTTTAATTATATATATATATATAAATATAGTTCATTCTATAATTCGAACTATAGTTCATTCTATATTTTCAACTTCGTTTTCACTTCAAATATTTCACTAACCTCCTTTCTACGGGGAGGGGTTTGGAAATTTATTGGGCTGTGTTAGGTACCCAATAAATCCTAAAAAGCATCCACATATTTATAGTGATACATTCTGGTGTTTACGGCGGAGCATGTATAGATAATCACTCCTGAGAATAAATTCTCATTACCCCGTTTCTATGTGGAAATAAATACTCCATGTACCGTATCTAATAACTAAGGAGATGTGATTATTGTCAACTCCAGACCCGGGTGGGGTTTTTATTAATCTGACGATTTATCGTAATATTTTATATAGTCCATACCAGTCATCAGTTCAACCTGTAGTATATAGTCGTCGCCATACAAGCCTCTCGCTCGTATGGTAAATCATCCACCTCTTCACACAAGCTCCAATTGCTTATGTGGAATATGATGAAGTATGCCTATCGTCAAGAAGTATGCCATGTAGTGTAGTTTAAAATTAATTGTTACTATCCTATGGCGATATTTATTATTTCACACAGAATAACCAGCACTCCGCATCCAATGGCATTCACAGGAGTTGATATAAAAATAAAATTGCGCAGCCAACCCATCAAGGTTTACCTATTTGTCGGGCACGCAAATAATTTCTTTACTCTACATCTAATCCATTTCTCCTGTTCAACACATGTATATATATGCAGAACAAAGCTAATAATAATATTTGTAGCAAACTATTATTTATTTCAACACGTGTGTATTTTTATCAAAGCGTGTACATGATAAAAGAAATATTTTTATCATCAAAAATATTTATTCAACACGTGAATGTTTTTAACACTTCAAATTCACAATAAAAATGTAGTTTTATTGTCTATTCATTTTATTTTAAAATACGATAACATTCAACACATGAATTTCAACTCGACGAACGAATTTCAATTCAACACATGAATATTCTCTATAGTTTGTATATATATAAAAATGTGATTTTTATCGCTAAAACTATTTTTTTAAATTCAAATAATATTCAACACATGAATTTCATCTCAACGAATGAATTGCCACTCAACACATGAATATTCGCTATAGTTTGTATATATATAAAAATGTGATTTTTATCGCTAAAACTATTTGTTTAAATTCAAATAATATTCAACACATGAATTTCAGCTCAACGAATGAATTGCCACTCAACACATGAATATTCGCTATAGTTTGTATATATATAAAAATGTGATTTTTATCGCTAAAACTATTTGTTTAAATTCAAATAATATTCAACACATGAATTTCAGCTCAACGAATGAATTGCCGCTCAACACATGAATATTCGTTTCAATATATGTAATTTATTTCAATGAATGAAAATTATTCTAACGCATGTATATTTCAAAAAAATTCGGCAGCATAACGGCAGGGTAGTTAAAACCGGGACCGTCCCTAGTACGGCTCCTCGCTCTAAGTTAAAACCTCGCGGTTTTTGACAATGGGGATGATGCATCTAGTTCGCACGCAGGCGACATGTTTTATTTTCAATTCCACAATCCTATTCTAATTTTTTTCAACCACAAATGGGTATTTTTCAACCACAAAGGTATTTTTCAACCACAATATCAACCACAAACAATTATTTCCAACCATTCGTCATACCATATAGTATCACGTCAATCACAAGCAATAAATATCGTCCATGGTCTATGGATGAGGGGAGTGTGTGTGTGTATATATATATATATATATATATATTATAATTCACTTGCATTTCATCACAATTCAAAGCATATATGTTCCATTCAACGCTTGTATAATTTATACATCGCTAATATAACTTATACAACACATGTACACGAGGCATACAATGCGTATATAATTTACACTTCGCTTATATAACTTATACAACGCGATTCCATTCACACAATTCAGTTTAGATTCCTCACATTGGTTTCTGCAGTGCTAAAAATCGTAGGAAGATCAGAAAAATCCGCGGCTTCTTCTAGAATGTAGAGAGCCTCCTTGCGGTTACGGTGTCTTCTGTTTCATCGAATTTCGTTAACGAATGAAAAAGATATTATTTTTCAAAGTTTTGCAACGCTTTATAGTGTTATTTTCATTTCAGAATAATAAAGGTCGTACCTTTATTTGTGATTCAAAACTAGGGTCGAAAAATTCGTGAAATCTATCGATCGTTGCTTCGATCAGGTGGAGCCACGTGGAAGAGCTACGAACCAGCTCGCTATCGGTGGTGGTGCGTTCTCCTTTGGTGGTCGGAGGAAGGCAGCGCGGCGTCAGAAAGGCGGCGAATTCATGGGGGTGGTTCAGGCGATACAGGCGATGGTGGCGGGTGAGGTTTGGTCGGATGCGGAGAGGGGAGGAAGGGCTGTCGTACGGCAGCGGTGGCGCGGCCTATAGGTGGCGGTGGCGACGGAAAAGTCGAAGGGAAATTTCGAGCTTCCTGGATCGTCGATTTCGTCTGAGGCGGCTAGGGTTTTTGAGATAATTTTTTTTAAAAGAAAAAATCCTATTGGTCGAGACTTTATAGGAGATTTTAAATAGTGTTTTTACGAACGAACTCGAAATCAAACCCAACGACTGTTGCCCCTAGCTAAATACCCCCATTCCGCACACAATGGGATATGTTTCGTTGGCCAATTCGACTGTTACAGTCAGTTATTTTTCAAATTAAAATATAAAACATTTAATATTTAATTTGAACGTACATTTCAATTTGCCAGGGCCACAAACTGAATCGAAAAATTCCGAAAAAATAAATCTAGCTTTGTTTTGACGATACAGTCCTAACAAAACCAGTTTCGTCGAATTCTGAGCTCGTTTGAGAAAAGACCATTTTTAGGTCGACCCATTTTAACAGAAATTGACCAATCACATTTTCTTTTGCCCCGCTCACATACTAGCTTCAAAAATTATGAAATTTGAAACCTAGCAATTGTTTGACATCCCGGACCCAACAAAAGTGGTTTCGTCGAATTCCGAGGTCGTATGCAAAATATCCATTTTCAAGGGCTATATATGCTATATAGCGACCTTTCTGAAAATTCATTTGGCCATAACTTTTGATTCCCGCTATGAAACTTCGATTTTTCAGATTCGTTAGAAAGGTATTCATAAACAGATTTAAATATTTTCAATTTCGCTAAAATCCGTTATGTTTTCCACCCGGTACAGTTAGACAAAGTTTGTATTCAAAATTTCAAACTGTAGTACTATACCTAATTCTTTATTTTATTAAAATATGCTATTTCAATTATTCACATTCCTTGGTAATAACCAATTTTAAAAATTTTAAATTGGTTCACATTTTCCGAGTTATTACAAAACATGTTAATAGGAAGATTTATTTTTGTTGGTTAACCTATTATTAACATGTTAGATTTTATCGATATGTGGAGTAGATATGATAGTTGATTCAACACCTTAGTTCTTTTAAAAAATGAAATAAAATTCTATGATGAATGACAATGATTCCCCTAATTCCTTCCCCTAATTCCCTAAATAGCCCTTCTTCCATCAATTACCCCTATTTTTTACCTTTTGTAAAGAGTTGGTTTTTGTAGCACCCAATCCAAATGATTCATCATCTTTCATATTTGTCGATCTACCCTCCTAAACTAAATCTACCCCTACTTCTCTTAATACTTCAAAACGGCCCTTCTTTTTAATTGTACCACTAATTCTCTAAATAGCCCTTACTTCAAACAAATAACCCTATTTTTTAACTACTGTGAAGGGTTGGTTTTTGCAGCACCCAATCCAAACGATTCATCATCTTTCATATTTGTCGATCTACACCTATTATGCTTAAACTACCCCTACTTTTCTTAATTATTCAAAAAATTCTTTCTTTTAAATCCTACCTCTAACTCTCTAAATAGTTGTTACTTCCAACAATTACCCCTATCTTATTACAACTGTGAAGGGATGGTTTTTTGCAGCACCCAATCCAAACAGTTCATCATCTTTTATATTTGTTGATCTATCCCTACTATGCTTAATTTACTTCTACTTCTCTTAATACGTCAAAACAACCCTTCTTTTTAATCCTATCCCTAATTCTCTAAATAGACCTTCCTTTCAACAATTACCCCTATTTTTTAACTATTGTGAAGGATTGGTTTTTGCAGCACCCAATCCAAACGATTCATCATCATTCTTATTTGTCGATCTACCCCTACTATGCTTAAACTACTGCTACTTCTCTTAATACTTCAAAACAAACCTTCTTTTTAATCCTACCCCTAATTCTCTAAATAGCCCTTACTTCCAACAATTACCCCTATTTTTTACCTTTTGGGAAGGGATGGTTTTTGTAGCACCCAATCCAAATGATTCATCATCTTTCATATTCGTCGATCTACCCCAACTATGCTAAATCTACCCCTACTTCTCTTAATACTTAAAAACAGTCCTTCTTTTAATCCTACTCCAATTCTCTAAAAAACCCTTACTTCCAACAATTACCCATATTTTTTAACTATTGTGAAGGATTTGTTCTTGCAGCAACCAATCCAAGTGATTTATCATCTTTCATAGTTGTCGATCTGCCCCTACTCTGCTTAAATTACCCTGTAACACCCCGCCTCCGCTAGGGTTACTCGCAAGGAATGCACTAGCTTTAGAGGGGCATTATTGGTAAACATGTACAGAAATATCACAAGACAGAACATATAAAACAGCGGAAGTAATAATCGAACTTTCATAAACACTAATAATTAAGGTCTAAAGCCTTTTACATAAGAGTACATCAAAACCTGTCTTGCAATGGTAAAGAAGCATAAAGACTTTTTCATGAATTATTCCCCAAATAAAACAGTAAAGTAGCCATAGCCAGGAAAAGTCCAAGCCATCCATGATGACCTTCAAGCAGAAGGAGTCCGAACTAAACAGCATTGTTTCCTCCCTGTAACCTGGGGGGAAACGGAAGAAAAGAGGCGAAACAAAACGGGTCAGTCAAAAAGACTGAGTAAGCCCTATCTACTATTAGTATAAAAACTAGTAAAGTTAACTGACATGAGAAACTGAGATGAACATAAGCATGATAACAAGATAGATAAGCTTAATCAAAATAACGGGATGAACTACTGAACTCAGATAAACTAAGGTATCGTGATAAACTGCGGTATCATGATAAATCAAAGTATCACATCGTCAGATTTCTATCAGGTATACTATCCCAAGGTATCTACCCCGTCTAACATCCCACGGTATCTGTTTCGTATATTCTTCCTGGTTCTAACATGTATATTTGCTCTGCACCTACCGTACTAGTATCCCAGCCTTGTTATGTGTTAACCATGAATGTCCCTTACTCAAAGTCGTGTAATGGTCCATGTCAACCTAATATATCGCATATATAGGTTACTCAAATCATATGTTTCTTTCCATGTATATAAGTTCAGTCCTTTGCCGTACCTCGTACGGGCTTCCTCATGTCGTATTATCCTTGAAATCGTTTGGACTGTCACCCTTGTTCTAGCTAGCCTCTTCCATATGAATCATCGTTTGAACTACTAGGACTTACGCCACCTAGCACCACTAGGGATTACGTTTACCTATTGCACGCTTTCGTATTTCGGTTTGGGTTAAACTACTTAGGCCACTAGGGATTACGCTAACCCTCAACCGCGCCCTTTTTCCCACGAGTTCATCGTGAATCGTTTTTCTATAACTGTATGCACATGTATCACATCGTGCCATCCGAGTCCTGTCACAGGGCAAAACAAGAAATACAGGACTCGGTCGGGAGCTTTAGATTTATCTGCCGATGCAAATACTAAGGTCTGCTTTTCTACACGTGGCTATGGTCCCACGAGACCCCTCCCTCAACTAGTGAAAGGCAACACAAGAGAAAATCTTGCATGAGAACTACACTCCGGCCAGCCCACATCCTACGGCCTACCTCACCCATAATTAGATAGCAATTATGGTCTGTTGGGTGTTCCCTGCCTTTCCGTACGTACACGCTTGACTCAAGATGGTAGATGATCGACGAACTTGCTATCTCGGGCACCTTATGTATTCGTCGACTCACTGCTATCCACCCCAGTCTTTAGGTCGCTCGCATAGCAACCAAGGCATATTCTTGGTTCTTCTACCGCAGACCTCAACCTCTCGTGAGCCTAGTATATTGACCTGGCAGCTCATAGAGGGATCCCAAAAATATCCTCACGTTCCCCGAAGCCGCTGCTTCGTTACCCAGTTCGTTGGAGCCTTTATCTAAGTCAGATAACCTGCTCCTACACGCGTACTTAAACGTTGACCTAACGTATCGGGTTACTAATTTGTCTAAGAAATGGTCCACATTTCCTTGACTAAGAATTATTACTTAGTTTCCCTTAACTAAGGTTTACCACTTAGCCTTATTTCCATAATCCTTGTTAACTATGGTTATTTACCTAATCCTCCGAATTAGGGTTTATCTAATGGGTTAAGTGTCACTTAAGTTCATAACTTAGCCCGTCTACAAACCATGTCAAAATTGGCTAAGTATCCAAGTCCAAGACTTAACCCTACAAACCATGTGTCAAGTTGGCTAAGTATATTAAGCAATCCATAACTTAACCTCGTCTAATTATCATTTTGGATTGGTTAATTATATAAATTAACTTGACCTTGTCAAATTACCGAGTCAAATTGGTCAAGCGTATTCAAGTGATTCGTGACTTAGCCTTATCATGTTTTCACGTTAGATTGGTTAAGTATAGGTCACTTAACCACATCAAACTAACGAGTTGGATTAGTTAAGTGTAAATTAACTTAACCCCGTCCAATTACCATGTTTAGATTAGTTAGGTCTGAGTTGACTTAACCCCATCCATTAACTGTATTAAACGGTTAAGTGTTACTAAGAAAATTTACTTAACCTTATCAAGTTATCATGTTGGATTGATTAAGTGTTGGTTAACTTAATCTCGTCCCCTCGTCGTATAAAAATGGTCAAGTGTCGTTAGGCAAATCAAGTTACTTAACCTACCCAAACCTGTCATGTTTTGTTAAGTATCATTAGCCTAATCAAATTAGTTAACCCATTTGTCCATGTCATATTTGGTTAAGCCTCATTAATCAAATTAACTTAACCCTATTATGTGGCATTAATTATTTAATGCACCCCAACCTCTCACATTAGACTTTGTTGTGGTTACTAGTTAAGCCGGTCGGTTCCGGGTAGCTTTACACCACAACTTGGTCTAACCTCGGGTTCAAGCACAACATGACCAACTTCTCACATTGAGTCCTATTGTTTGCAACTACTAGTTAGGCCGGTCGGTTCCGGGTAGTTTTACGTTGCAAACTCAACCCAACCTCGAGTTGGCCACTTTCATGTTTAGTCTAGTGTCATGTTCATAGTCAAGTTTTCAAGCAATTGGGTAGACCTAACTTAATAGGTAAATTCCCAATGGGTAGACCTAACTTAATAGGTAAATTCCCAAGCTTATGTTTTTATGCATACTTACATGTCAAATTCCATGTTATATTTCAAGTCATGTTTTCAAGTATAAACACATGTCATATTTAACGTTACATGTTGTCATGTTTATACCCATTTACCCAAGTCATATTCATGTCATTATGTTTTCCCAAAATGTGAACCCAACGCTTTTTTTTAAACTCGCATGTACGTTCGCAACCACGTAATGGATTAAAAGAAGAGACTTGGCAAAGCATAACAAAAATGGATATTAAGCCACAAGTTAATCATGGTGGCGAATGAGGCACAAATGTGGTCATTAGCTTGCATGTTACATTCTTAAGACTCACAAAAACATGCATATACCCAAACTTGGTACATAAGCGAATCATGGTGACAAAAGACATGGAATGATGACTAGTAACTCGCATATATCATCATATAAGGGTTATGACTTCATATGCAAGTTGACATAAAGATTATGAAGGTTCTCATGTTGCATAATGCAACATTTCAACATAAAGGTTGTTGCTTTTTGCTCATAAGATTAAGATAATGACTTCATAAACTTGCATAACATGATAGCATGCATCATTCTCAATGATCAAACCCAAACTTTCAACATGAACATTTAACTTCATAGTTAATATCTAAGAGTAGGGAAGGGCTTACATTGCTTTGAAGGCCTAAATCGATTAAACTAAAGCTTATGAGGAAGCCTATGCATGCCATCACCCAAAAACCCAAAGATGGATGCCCCAAATCAACAAAAATACCATCTTTATGAACAAAGATCAAAGCTTTTGCCTTGAAATCAACTTGAGAGGCTCTCATACTAACATAGGGACTCTCTAACACTCTCATGATCATGAAACCTTTCATAGAAATGAAGTGGAGGCTAGGATAGTTGAGTGGAGGCCATGAGAGTAGAAATTTTGCCATAGTTTAGTAGCATGAATGAATAATGAGGGTTTAGGATAGGTTAGGGTCTTATTTATAGATTAGGCAAGTGTTTTAGGCCATAGGATTAAACCTAGATTCAATCCAAGCCATCAAAGCATGTCTTGGGGAAGAAGTCAAGTGTAGGAACCATCTAGGGCCTTTAGATTAAAGATGAACCATGAGAACTATCCAAATGCAAAATCTTCATTTGAGCGAATCGGCCCACGGGTTGACAGCCAAACACCCTGGATTAACCCCTAGTCGACCCAGCAGGCTCGGGTCGACCTCAAAAATCGGCCGGTTCGGTTATTCCCCTCTCCCAATTCGCTGTTTTGAACATTTTTGCATATTTATTTATTTAATTTTCAATTATATATATATATCAATATATATATATATTTCTCTGCGCAACCCATTTCACTTAATTAAGTATACTTTAATTTGGGAATTTTTCGTGAAACTTCGCGAGGCCATATCTTGGTCATACGGACTCCGATTTTCGAAAACTCGGACTCTATTTCGCGTATTTTTCCAAGACGAACGCAATGGCATAGCCCGTTTCACTTGATTCAGAATTTAAAATTAAATTCTGCCTTGATTCTCGTCTTTAATCATGTTATCGAAATACGAGTTGTTACATTCTCCCCACCTTTTAGGATTTCGTCCCCGAAATCTCCAAGTTAGGAAGAACATATCCTATCATCCATCATCCATCTACTCAAAACATCATCCACAAGCAACCATTTTCCTTAGATGATTTCTAATGCTGTATGAACATATGCAAAAACGTGTGTGTATATGCTCCTTAGCTAATGCTAATGATCAGGCCTGAAAAATCTTTCTAATGCAAAAATATGTATAGTGCCATGAATCCAACATGTATGCAAATAGTCCTAGTCACATAAGTACTATATGCGTGCCCAAACATTCATTCATATGCAACATCCACATGTCAACACATTCAATTTCATAAATGCTCGTGCATATGCAACATGAAACGTGATCGCGTCAATCTAGTATCTAACGTGTATTCGCGCATCCACGAGCAACCACTTGCAACCATATTAATCATAACATCTTTCAAATACATGTTTACATCCATAGCGTTCTACCTAAGGTCCCCAAGATAAGATCGAGAAGATAAACAAGACAAACTCCTTACGGGGTTTGTAACAGAAACAGGACCGAGAGGATATCCACCAAGCGATAGCATGCAAGTAAGCTTTACAGGTGAACCAAGGATCAAAGATATACTCTTAAAAAGAGACGTGATGCGCTCGTCCAAGCCGCATTTCCATGAGCTTAATTCCATCATGCCTTGACCGCCTTTGACTTCATGATTTCGTAGCTCCTTGATTCCTATTTCCAATGTGTGAGTGGAACTCATTTCACTGTCGCCTCTCGTTCCACTTATTCTTTCCCTAGTATGCTTGGCTCAAACATATCTGCGTACTCATGCAAGCTCTCCAAAATTCACTAGCGAATTCTGGATCTCGTTTTCCGATGCCAATCCAAGTTGCCAAGAGTTCTTACTAGGGTGATTCCCATAACTCATGCATAATCGAAATGAACCATCCGCCTTAGCGGCGAATTCTTTTCAAACGGATTACCAACAACTGCATCATGGGATTCTAGGTAACTAGCCATGACAGAACCCAAAAGGGTTACACAAGACTTCGAGGGTATCACCAAGGCAAGTCAAGAATCCAACTACCCTCTTTCTAAAAACGAGAATGGTATCCCTTACTGGATAACCGCTTTACCCCTAGAATCCATCTGTAGTTGAGACATGTCATTCTCAAATCCAATAAGTCATGAAGGAATGGACCAACTCTCCAACCAGATTTTTGGGACAAAACTGGGATCCTTTACCATGCTAGTATTACGGTGCAGAGACTCAACTATCCAAGTAGACTTAAATGATACGATGATCAAGACAAAGTCTGGACGGGATGATAGAAAAGAAAAGCTAAAACTTTAACAAGATCGTTACCCTCCTTCCGAGGTACCCTAGAAATGAGAGCATACTGCTGCCCTCCCGATGATCTTGTCCTTTTCCCATAATACTTAACTATCCGTCCCGTTTTACCATGCCAAAGGTACTCTCTCGTCATGGGTTTCATTGGTCATCCTTCTCTCTCGTCCTGGGCTGAGCCAAACCAACAAGTTGCTCATCCTTAAGCTCGTATCCTTTATCCTCTTCCTCACTATCCTTTCTTATAACGCGGCCACTGGTCTCTCGAGAACCACCTCCATCGTAAGGAAAACACTTTCGTAGATAGAAAAGACTAGTCGCAGTAAAAACCACTGTGACTACAGATGGAGGAAAGAAAGGAAAAGAGATTCAATTAAGGAAACAAGGATAGTGCTAATGGCCTTTGGGGAATAGCCTTTTTCTTTTAAAAGAAAATTTTCTTGAAAATGCTTCTTTATAAACGATTTTCAAATAGTTTTCAGAAGGTCTTTAAAAACTTTTGCCCAGTCTGGTAACCTTCTGCTCTGATACCAAATGTAACACCCCGCCTCCGCTAGGGTCACTCGCAAGGAATGCACTAGCTTTAGAGGGGCATTATTGGTAAACATGTACAGAAATATCACAAGACAGAACATATAAAACAGCGGAAGTAATAATCGAACTTTCATAAACACTAATAATTAAGGTCTAAAGCCTTTTACATCAGAGTACATCAAAACCTGTCTTGCAATGGTAAAGAAGCATAAAGACTTTTTCATGAATTATTCCCCAAATAAAACAGTAAAGTAGCCATAGCCAGGAAAAGTCCAAGCCATCCATGATGACCTTCAAGCAGAAGGAGTCCGAACTAAACAGCATTGTTTCCTCCCTGTAACCTGGGGGGAAACGGAAGAAAAGAGGCGAAACAAAACGGGTCAGTCAAAAAGACTGAGTAAGCCCTATCTACTATTAGTATAAAAACTAGTAAAGTTAACTGACATGAGAAACTGAGATGAACATAAGCATGATAACAAGATAGATAAGCTTAATCAAAATAACGGGATGAACTACTGAACTCAGATAAACTAAGGTATCGTGATAAACTGCGGTATCATGATAAATCAAAGTATCACATCGTCAGATTTCTATCAGGTATACTATCCCAAGGTATCTACACCGTCTAACATCCCACGGTATCTGTTTCGTATATTCTTCCTGGTTCTAACATGTATATTTGCTCTGCACCTACCGTACTAGTATCCCAGCCTTGTTATGTGTTAACCATGAATGTCCCTTACTCAAAGTCGTGTAATGGTCCATGTCAACCTAATATATCGCATATATAGGTTACTCAAATCATATGTTTCTTTCCATGTATATAAGTTCAGTCCTTTGCCGTACCTCGTACGGGCTTCCTCATGTCGTATTATCCTTGAAATCGTTTGGACTGTCACCCTTGTTCTAGCTAGCCTCTTCCATATGAATCATCGTTTGAACTACTAGGACTTACGCCACCTAGCACCACTAGGGATTACGTTTACCTATTGCACGCTTTCGTATTTCGGTTTGGGTTAAACTACCTAGGCCACTAGGGATTACGCTAACCCTCAACCGCGCCCTTTTTCCCACGAGTTCATCGTGAATCGTTTTTCTATAACTGTATGCACATGTATCACATCGTGCCATCCGAGTCCTGTCACAGGGCAAAACAAGAAATACAGGACTCGGTCGGGAGCTTTAGATTTATCTGCCGATGCAGATACTAAGGTCTGCTTTTCTACACGTGGCTATGGTCCCACGAGACCCCTCCCTCAACTAGTGAAAGGCAACACAAGAGAAAATCTTGCATGAGAACTACACTCCGGCCAGCCCACATCCTACGGCCTACCTCACCAATAATTAGATAGCAATTATGGTCTGTTGGGTGTTCCCTGCCTTTCCGTACGTACACGCTTGACTCAAGATGGTAGATGATCGACGAACTTGCTATCTCGGGCACCTTATGTATTCGTCGACTCACTGCTATCCACCCCAGTCTTTAGGTCGCTCGCATAGCAACCAAGGCATATTCTTGGTTCTTCTACCGCAGACCTCAACCTCTCGTGAGCCTAGTATATTGACCTGGCAGCTCATAGAGGGATCCCAAGAATATCCTCACGTTCCCCGAAGCCGCTGCTTCGTTACCCAGTTCGTTGGAGCCTTTATCTAAGTCAGATAGCCTGCTCCTACACGCATACTTAAACGTTGACCTAACGTATCGGGTTACTAATCTGTCTAAGAAATGGTCCACATTTCCTTGACTAAGAATTATTACTTAGTTTCCCTTAACTAAGGTTTACCACTTAGCCTTATTTCCATAATCCTTGTTAACTATGGTTATTTACCTAATCCTCCGAATTAGGGTTTATCTAATGGGTTAAGTGTCACTTAAGTTCATAACTTAGCCCGTCTACAAACCATGTCAAAATTGGCTAAGTATCCAAGTCCAAGACTTAACCCTACAAACCATGTGTCAAGTTGGCTAAGTATATTAAGCAATCCATAACTTAACCTCGTCTAATTATCATTTTGGATTGGTTAATTATATAAATTAACTTGACCTTGTCAAATTACCGAGTCAAATTGGTCAAGCGTATTCAAGTGATTCGTGACTTAGCCTTATCATGTTTTCACGTTAGATTGGTTAAGTATAGGTCACTTAACCACATCAAACTAACGAGTTGGATTAGTTAAGTGTAAATTAACTTAACCCCGTCCAATTACCATGTTTAGATTAGTTAGGTCTGAGTTGACTTAACCCCATCCATTAACTGTATTAAATGGTTAAGTGTTACTAAGAAAATTTACTTAACCTTATCAAGTTATCATGTTGGATTGATTAAGTGTTGGTTAACTTAATCTCGTCCCCTCGTCGTATAAAAATGGTCAAGTGTCGTTAGGCAAATCAAGTTACTTAACCTACCCAACCCTGTCATGTTTTGTTAAGTATCATTAGCCTAATCAAATTAGTTAACCCATTTGTCCATGTCATATTTGGTTAAGCCTCATTAATCAAATTAACTTAACCCTATTATGTGGCATTAATTATTTAATGCACCCCAACCTCTCACATTAGACTTTGTTGTGGTTACTAGTTAAGCCGGTCGGTTCCGGGTAGCTTTACACCACAACTTGGTCTAACCTCGGGTTCAAGCACAACATGACCAACTTCTCACATTGAGTCCTATTGTTTGCAACTACTAGTTAGGCCGGTCGGTTCCGGGTAGTTTTACGTTGCAAACTCAACCCAACCTCGAGTTGGCCACTTTCATGTTTAGTCTAGTGTCATGTTCATAGTCAAGTTTTCAAGCAATTGGGTAGACCTAACTTAATAGGTAAGTTCCCAATGGGTAGACCTAACTTAATAGGTAAATTCCCAAGCTTATGTTTTTATGCATACTTACATGTCAAATTCCATGTTATATTTCAAGTCATGTTTTCAAGTATAAACACATGTCATATTTAACGTTACATGTTGTCATGTTTATACCCATTTACCCAAGTCATATTCATGTCATTATGTTTTCCCAAAATGTGAACCCAACGCTTTTTTTTAAACTCGCATGTACGTTCGCAACCACGTAATGGATTAAAAGAAGAGACTTGGCAAAGGCATAACAAAAATGGATATTAAGCCACAAGTTAATCATGGTGGCGAATGAGGCACAAATGTGGTCATTAGCTTGCATGTTACATTCTTAAGCCTTACAAAAACATGCATATACCCAAACTTGGTACATAAGCGAATCATGGTGACAAAAGACATGGAATGATGACTAGTAACTCGCATATATCATCATATAAGGGTTATGACTTCATATGCAAGTTGACATAAAGATTATGAAGGTTCTCATGTTGCATAATGCAACATTTCAACATAAAGGTTGTTGCTTTTTGCTCATAAGATTAAGATAATGACTTCATAAACTTGCATAACATGATAGCATGCATCATTCTCAATGATCAAACCCAAACTTTCAACATGAACATTTAACTTCATAGTTAATATCTAAGAGTAGGGAAGGGCTTACATTGCTTTGAAGGCCTAAATCGATTAAACTAAAGCTTATGAGGAAGCCTATGCATGCCATCACCCAAAAACCCAAAGATGGATGCCCCAAATCAACAAAAATACCATCTTTATGAACAAAGATCAAAGCTTTTGCCTTGAAATCAACTTGAGAGGCTCTCATACTAACATAGGGACTCTCTAACACTCTCATGATCATGAAACCTTTCATAGAAATGAAGTGGAGGCTAGGATAGTTGAGTGGAGGCCATGAGAGTAGAAATTTTGCCATAGTTTAGTTGCATGAATGAATAATGAGGGTTTAGGATAGGTTAGGGTCTTATTTATAGATTAGGCAAGTGTTTTAGGCCATAGGATTAAACCTAGATTCAATCCAAGCCATCAAAGCATGTCTTGGGGAAGAAGTCAAGTGTAGGAACCATCTAGGGCCTTTAGATTAAAGATGAACCATGAGAACTATCCAAATGCAAAATCTGCATTTGAGCGAATCGGCCCACGGGTTGACAGCCAAACACCCTGGATTAACCCCTAGTCGACCCAGCAGGCTCGGGTCGACCTCAAAAATCGGCCGGTTTGGTTATTCCCCTCTCCCAATTCGCTGTTTTGAACATTTTTGCATATTTATTTATTTAATTTTCAATTATATATATATATCAATATATATATATATATTTCTCTGCGCAACCCATTTCACTTAATTAAGTATACTTTAATTTGGGAATTTTTCGTGAAACTTCGCAAGGCCATATCTTGGTCATACGGACTCCGATTTTCGAAAACTCGGACTCTATTTCGCGTATTTTTCCAAGACGAACGCAATGGCATTGCCCGTTTCACATGATTCAGAATTTAAAATTAAATTCTGCCTTGATTCTCGTCTTTAATCATGTTATCGAAATACGAGTTGTTACATACCCTTACTTTTCTTAATACTTCAAAACAGTCTTTCTTTTTGTTCCTACCTCTAATTCTCTAAATAGCCCTTACTTCCTATAATTACCTTTATCTTTTTACTACTGTGAAGGGTTGGTTTTTGCAGCACCCAATTAAAACGATTCATCATCTTTTATATTTGTCTATCAACCCCTACTATGCTTAAACTACCCCTACTTAATACTTCAAAACAACCCTTCTTTTTAATCGTACCTGTTTACACCAAAATAGGTCTAAACACTCAAGGTACTAAAGCTGTACTTCACAATTACAGTAAAAAATAAATGGAACTATGTTTAATCAGCAATTGAAAATGAAAAATGTGAAAAAGGTAAAGTAGAGACGAGATTTAGAGTGGTTCAGCGAGTCATTGTATTTAGTTATCACGTGTGAGCGACTCAATGGAGCGAGTGTCTTGAGTAGTTAAGCGAGTGACTTTGGTCGGTGCTCTTCGGTCACGTCTATTTCTAGCATTCGATAGACAAATATCTTATTTGCTTGATGTTGAGTTGAAGGAATGACCAACCATAGTTCCTTACTGTGGTTTTGTTTTATTTCAGCGAGCAAGCGACGATCTTAACTAGTCTAGAGGCGACCGACTCAAACTTCTGACTTTGAGATGTGAATGTGCTCTTTCTAGGAGTTGCTATATGACCTACCAATAGGTTTCTGCTTCGAGTGTCGAGCGGTAAGAGTTGCAATTCAGGAGTGGTTGTTAAATATATGCGCGACCTTGACCCCTCTCCTGATGTGTGCGACCAAACTTTTATATTAGATCAAGCTTGCTCCATTGTTGTCGGCGGCTTTACAGAATGTACGATCATTATCTCTATTGAGCCGCATTTCTCATAGCTTATCATGTTATCTTCTTCGGTCGAACTGTTGGATTCGATTTCTCTTGGGTTTGATAATTGTGTCCTGCTGTGTATCGTTGCATCCTATCCATTGTGAGTCATCTAAGTGCCTTGGATAACATCATGAACGACTGACCCTAATGATATCCATTCTACATTCTTTGTTCAATGTGCATATGGATTTTTTGAGGGATTAAAAATTGCCCCTCGAAGTCCGTGATTTCTTTTAGCATGGAATTTCCGGCTTCGACATGTCTGATCGCAACATTGTTTGGCAAGCTTGTCTTGACTTATTTAAGGTTCGTTCATGCAAGGATTATTATTGCTTCATTGCAGCGAATTGGCGTTTTCAACTTTGGGTGAGACGCTTGAACTATTTTTTCATTATTGCAAATAGCTGAATCATAGGGAACTGAATACGCCAACTGGACTCTGATGGGACACCTATTTTAGTACTCGAGTACTGGGCCGATGTGGCGAGAAATGCTTTGTGCATCTTTTAGTCTTCCCTTATTTTCTTATTTCTCATTCAATTTTGCTCTTATTTTTCTTAAATAGGGTTTCTCAACTACGAAAGAAGAAATTCCACATTTCTCTCTATTGCTGCTCAGCTTTGTTGATTCATACTCATGTTCATTCTTCCTTTGAACCTCATGGCTATTCCCTGATCTATTTGCAGGATAATTCCATCTCCAGAGCGACGTCGAAAGGAAACCTTCCTCGATTTGGGTGTCTAAATAGATGAGATTTAGTCAGCTAGTCTACCGTCTTTAAACTCCCCTCTAGCCCCTCTTATATTGAGCTTCAAGCTATCATCAATAGGTCGCGCCATGCTATTGGGCCTTGCAGCCCTAGGTTTGTTAAGCGGTTTCAAGGGTGGAATTTACATGGAGTTCCTTCATATGTGGATATATCTCCGGCTGACTCTCATAACTTCTCTTATGACATGACTGCCGCAAAAGGTCAGATGTTGGCCGGTCTCGAGACTCCTGTGCATCAATTTGGAAAACAAATGTACTTGTTGAAAAATCATTCTGCGAAGCGGATGAATGACTGGCATACATTGGCCTACGATCTCCAAAGACTTCACAAGGACATTCTCGAGCATATCTTTATTCTGGAGAATGATATGGCTAAGTTGATCCGAGCTCTCAGGACCAAAGATAGCGTGGTTACTTCTTTCGCACCGAGGGATGTTGAGTCGGTGGTTTTTGCTCATGCTGATGGACCTCCATCTTGTTCTGCTCCAACTAAAAGGAAAGTAGGTAGGCCAAGGAAGGTTAGAGATCTGTAATCTCTTTCTCCTTGGTTATTTTGCTACTTTCAAGACAGGTTGTATAAGCGGGTGCCGATCCTCACCCATGATATTATGCTTGTTGTGACTTGTGTTTGATCCATGACACTTCTGCGATCCTGATGAATGGTTGATTAGTTGGTTTTATGATGCTTTCCGAGTCTTTGTCACGCCACGTCTCTTTTTCCTTCTTAACAACACACATTTTGAAAAAAAAATCGCGACGATCGTGCGTTAATATCGTAATAGGGGCATTCGTACGTTAATATCGTATTATAGGGCGTTCGTACGTTAATATCGCATTACGGTTATTCTTACAACGTTCTTAATAGGCTATGATTATCCAGTTTTTAGTATTTGTCTTGATTGGTAAGCTTTTCGTTGTTTTAACTTTGGCAATTTAGCCATTCAGACTTTTTATTAAATATCGTGTTTATTTGCTTGGGGTATTTTCATGATGCATTTTTATGCGTGCCCCCAAGGGAGGACTTTGGTTCCAATGTTGTAATCCAATCTTGGCTTTGTTTGACTTGGTTAACAACAAAGAACAAGAATGGATACCCCCTTTCGTCTAGGATTTCTTCTTTGTGCTTCTCCTTCCAGCATGTTTAATCGTTCCCCATTTTTATGCTTCATCCCGATGAGCGGACACTAATTCATCTTATCGAGCTTTGACCCAGAAGGGATAAAATTCATGTCCTTCACCTAACAAGGTGTCCCTCGTTTTTTTGGATTGGCAATTTTTCCATTTCGGGACTTGTCGGTTTTTCCGACTTTGTGCCTTGTCTTAGGAAACGGACACTGGCTCACCTCATTGATTATGTTTTCAAGTTGGAGAACCCATGTCTAGCACCTAAGAAGGTGTTTCTTTGGTGGGCTCGGCAATTTTATCCGTAGGACATTAGCCGTGGGACTTTTGAGTTGCTTTTGCTCCAACATTGACTTTTTTAATCTGTTACCAAGCTTTTTGTTAGTCCCGTATTCAGAGATCCAGTGTTTCCTGATGAAAGTCTGAACTCCTCGAGTTGGCGCCCACTGGTCGCTCGTTTGCCTACACAAGGAGTCAACTTTTAGTAGCAGCCTATGAATAAGTGACCTGTACATGTAATTAGAACTCCATATTCAGTCATTTTATGTACATCATTCAAAATGCGAAAATTTCATAAATCTTTACAGAATTTTCTATGTATTTGAATAACATGTTATAAGACATAACGATGGATATGCTTGTTGTTCCGTGCTCGTGGAATCTCGTTCCCATCTGTGGTGGCCAATTTGAAGGTTTCATCCTGGATTTTCTGTCTTATAACATAAGGTCCTTCCAGATTAGGTCCGAAGACTCCAATACCGGTCCTTATCTTTTTCAGAACGAGGTCTCCAATTTCAAAATTTCTAGGTTTAAATTTTGAATTGAAGTGTCTAGCCTCCCTTCTTTGGTGTGCGACTACTTTTTTTTCTGCTTCTTTTCTTCTTTCCTCAAGTTGGTCGAGCGCTTCGAGGTGTAGCTTCTCGTTTTCTTTGGGGTCAAAGTTTATCCTTCTATCGATATGGACTTCCAATTCCACTTGTATCATAGCTTCAGGGACATAAGATAAAGAAAACGGAGTATGCCCTATTTTAGTTTTATGCATGGTGCAATATGCCCATAATGCTTGCGGGAGTTCATCTACCCATCCACCTTTAGCCCTCTCTAGTCGTTTATTAATGGTAGTCTTGACGATTTTATTTACTGCTTCCACCTGCCAGTTTTCTTGTGGATGAGAGACTGGTGAGAAGCTTTTCTGGATTTTGTACTTGGCGCAAAATCTTTGGAACTCTTCACTTTCAAATTGGGTCCCGTTGTCCGTGATTATCTTTTCTGGTACCCTAAAGATGCATAAGATATTTTTCAAGATGAAGTTAATAACTTTCTTCGAAGTTGTAGTGGCCAATGGTTCCGCTTCTGCCCATTTTGTAAAGTAATCAATGACAACAATTGCTTATTTAAAACAGGATTTTGCAGTGGGAAGTGCTCGTATGAGGTCAATGCCCCAGATAGCAAATGGTCATGTGCTGACCATGTGGGTTATGGTTATGGATGGAATCCTTGGGATCTTGGAAAATCTTTGGCACTTGTCACATTTTTTGGTGAAGGCCGTGGAATCTTTATTGATATCTGGCCAGAAGTAACCATATCGTAGGATTTTCTTGGCCAAAATTTGTCCATCTGTATGTTCTCTGCATTCCACTTCATGTAATTCCGCCATGATTACCTTAGACTCTTTTTCTGTAACACAACGAACTAAAGGTGCAAAAAATCCCCGTCTATATAGTCATCCATCCTGAATAAGGTTTAAGGGAGCTTTTCGCAAAATGTATCTTCGGAGTTTCGCTTCAGCCGGGAGTGCCCCAGTTACGAGGTATTCTTTAATTGGCGACGTCCATGAATTTGACTCATCAGTTGTTTCCATGATCCAATCCATTTCAGTCTGCTTTGTGCTCGGGCTGGAAAGGACCTCCACTCGAACTAATCCCATTAGTTGTGCATCTCTTATGCTTGCGTATTTGGATAATGAATCAGCTTTAGTATTTTCCTCTCTAGGAATATGAGATATGGTGTAATGCTCGAAAGCTTCCAATAATTCCAAGGCTTTGGAAAGATAATCTGGCAAGTTACCCATTTTGGCTTGGAATTCTCCCAGAACCTGACATACTACGAGTTTAGAGTCGCTGAAGATTTGATTAGTTTTAATTTGCAATTCCTTTGCTAGCTTTATTCCCGCGATAAGGGCTTTATAATCAGCTTCGTTGTTGGTTGACGGAAATTCCAGCCTTAATGCATAGCATAAGGATCTTCCCTCAGGGGTTTCAAGAACTACCCCTGCCCCAGAACAACAATCATTCGACGCCCCATCTACGAATAATTTCTACAGGATATTAGTTTCAATATCATCTTCCTCCTTCGCCTCCCCTCGGTCGGTAAACTCTACGATAAAGTGAGCAAGCATTTGTCCGTTGATTGCTTTCCAAGGATGATACGTAATGTCGTATTGACTGAGCGCTATATTCCATTTTAATAATCTTCCGAAGGTTTCTGGTCGAGACAGAACTTTCCTTAGAGGATGGTTGGTGAGAAACATAATGGGATGAGCCTGAAAGTAGGCCGAAGTTTCTTTGATGCAATGAGCAAACAATAAGCAAGTTTTTCAAGTTTTGGGTAATTAAGCTCTTTTCCGGAAAGCCTCTTGCTGATGTAATAAACCGGTTTTTGTACCCTCAAATCTTCTCTGATCAATGTTGCGCTTAATACATGGGCGGAAACCGCCACGTACGGAAACAAGTTCTCTCCGTCACTATGCTTTGATAGCATAGGTGGTGTTGCCAGATCAGCAAACTGGTCGACACATTTTTGTGGAAGTCTGGTGAACCATAGTGTGGCCACACCTTCCTGGCACACGGGAAAGTATAAGCACTTGATTTCATCAGTGGCCCTAGCTCCATTCATGTGCTGGTCGTACTTGAACAGAAAAATTGTTGGATATCCAACTCCGCTAAGAGGTGCAATTGTTGGGGTTGTGTTGGCTAGCTTTTTGGCCAAGCCATCCAGCATCATTCATAAGAAGGAAAGCACGAAACCACATTCTCTAAGAATATGAAGGAACGGATCGCACTCTATCGACTCGCCCAGGAACGGATCGCACTCTATCGACTCGCCCAGGAACGGATCGCATCTCGACGGATCGCCCCCGGAGGATCGCGTCTCGACGGATCGCCCCCATCTCACCAGCGAACGACACTTTCAGGCGATCCGATCCAAACTTATATTGTTGCTCAGAGCGACCCGATCCGACCTCCTGGTGCATGGCGAACCCTCTGGCCCGTTCAAGCGCGAGCTAGTCTTCAGCGATCCGAATCGCACGGATCTGGCGACACGTGTCCCTAACCGTCACTTGGACCGATTCTCCCCATCTTCTCGATCCGATTTTCAAGAAGATCACGACACCTATTCACAACGACTAATTTGACTGTTTCTTCGACGGTAGCGATGCGATCCGATGTCGTCGGGATTCGTGCCACGTGTCCACGATCCGCCTGACAAAATCAGCTATAAATAGCCCGGAGCTTGGCATTTTTTGGGAGGATTTTGGCAATATTGAGTACAAAATTCGCCATTATTGTCAGAGTACGAGAGTATAGAGAGAAATCCTTGTTGTATTAACTTTCAAAGCATAATCAATAATAGATAAAGTGGACGTAGGCTCGTTAACGCCGAACCACTATAAATTCTGTGTGTTATTTTCTTTTTCCTCGTTCTTTATTTGAAATTCCATAACATTCAGAACAATTTGGGTGTTAGGTCCAAATTTTGAACTAACATTTTGGTGCTGTCACTGAGAAAACGATCCTAAAGTTTCACTATTCACTTCTTTGAAGATTCCAGCGATTCGGATATCATGGCCGGAAAAAAATCTAAGGCTTCGCAGACCAACGAAACAATCGAAGAAAGTGTGCACGAGCTGGGTAACGAAGAATCTCTGGATCGCGGGGCGCAGGGGGCGAACCGATCCGACGAAGACACCACGCTCCGAGTCGACGAAAACGAAGCGATCCGGACTGCTGAAGGGGTTGTTACTCGATCCCGAGGGAACATCTCGCACCCTCCGCGTACCACGACCATGAGTCGACCTCAGGGGGGCGCAGCGAGTCGCCATCCACGAACCGCAGCTATTCGAATTGATGATCAAACCACAACTCGACCTGGAAAGGAGCCCATGGCTCGCTCCTATCGTCCTGGACCCTCTGCTCGACCCGGCTCAAGCTCTCTGCGCATAAGAGAAGGTGATGATGATCAATATGATCCTGCTGCTCCTGTTACTAAGGGGGATCTCTCTCGCTTTTCTGAAATGTGGGAGAGGTTGTTTGATGAATTGGCTGCCCAAAGGCAAGAAAGCTCCGTCCTGCGACAAAATCTGACTGCTATGGACATAAGACTTGATGAGCTTGCTAGACAAAGAACACCGCCGGTTCGTCCACTCACTCCAGGATATTCTTCTTCGTCTGAGGAATCACCGAGACCTCCACGACGACCGTATGAGAGAGCTGAAAACATAGAACAGCTTCGGTTCGGAACCCTGCCATCACAGGAAGAAGAAGCGCTGGGGGCGGGGCCCTCAAACCATGATGTGAATGATCAAGCCATACCTCCCAGAGCTTGAAATGTGGATAGTCCTGTGCATAACAGACTGCCTCAGCCCCGTCGCCGCGCACATGCTCATGGTAACAGGGGGCAACGGAGCCCTGTCCGAGCCCCGGATTTTGTGACTGCTCCAAGAAGAGAGATCAGAGAACCCCGCCGAGCCAGAGGCACTGACCATGAACCTCCTTTGACCAGTGCAAATGTTGCAGCCATGGTCCACCAGATTCTGGCAGATAGCCGTTGACAGCGAAATGAAGATTGGGGGATCGACCGCAGTCACACCCCTTTCACAGATGATATTTTGGATGCGACTTTTCCAAGGCGTTTCAACATGCCACAAATGAACCGATATGCGGGAAGATCTGATCCTGTCCAGCACCTGATGAGATACTCCTGGTCAATGACCGCTGCCGCAGCCTCTGACGCTGTTAAGTGCAAAGCGTTTCCCATATTCCAGGAGGACGTGGCTTTGTTATGGTTTACTCGCTTGCCGGCGAGATCGATTTCTAACTTCAGGGAGCTGAGTGAGAAGTTCGTAGAACAATTCCGTATTTACGCACAGAAGACAAAGAGTGTGATCGATTTGTTCCTTGTCAAGCAGCGACCAGGCGAGAGTTTAAAGGTGTACCTGGATCGTTTCAATTCGGCCGCTACTGAGGCTAAAGATCCCCATGAACCGACCGTTGTCGCAGCATTGATTGACGGAGTAGATAAGGACACTGAATTCGGGAGGTACCTGGCAGGCAAATCGCCCCACACTAGAGAGTTATTCTACGAGAAAGCCAACGTACATTTACGCCGGGAAGAGGTATATGCTAACCGAAAGGCTAAAACAACTGATAAGGAGGAAATTCAGAGCAATGTCGCCATCAAACAGACCGGAGACAGCTCGGGGAAAGTTAAAGTTAACGTCGGAAATCAGAATCAGGGTAGTCGTCAGCCAGGTAACAACAATAATTATGGTAACGGCAACAACCAGAAGAGGAACCGAGGGAACGACTCCCAGAGAAGGACTCGTCCCAGGGCCTTTGAAAGTTATACACCAATAAGTGACACTCTGGAAAATATCTTCATGGATGCGTACGAAGTCCTCCAGAATAAGAGGCCACCTCCTAGAGAGTCGACAGAGAAAGAGCGTGAAACAGGGAAGTTTTGTCTCTTTCATCAGATTCACGGCCATTCGACGAATGAATGTCTTCACCTAAGGGATGTAGTCGAAAGGCTGCTTCAAGAAGGAAAGTTAGATGAATACAGAGTAACGCCCAAGGACAGGAGGCAAGCAGCGCAGGCCCCGAATCAAAACCAGAATCAACTTGCTGCTAGGACGACTGCCCAGCAAGAAGGAAAGAATATTTTTACTAATACCGTGATCGGAGGACTTTATCTTGCCGGGCACAGTTCCAAAGCATTAGATCAATACGTCAATGCGGCCAAACAACACCTCGAGGTAGTGGAATGTAGCAACCCCGAAGACAGTATCCCGGTGAAGCAGCAAAAGATGATGACCGACGATGTCGTCTTCCGAGAACGAGAAAGCATTGGAGTCCATGCTCCAACTGAAGATCCACTTGTAATTACAGTATCCATTGGACCAGCCACTGTTCATAAGGTTCTAGTGGACAACGGGAGTTCCGTCAATATTCTTTTCAAAAAGGCCTTTGACCAGATGAATCTCGAAATAAAAGACTTGAAGCCCTGCCAAGGATGGATCCGTGGATTCAACGGAGCATCCACCGCTCCAATGGGTTATGTAGAGTTACCAGTTACACTTTGGGAAGGAGAACGCCAGAGAGTGAGAATCCTTCCCTTTGTGGTTTTGGATGTTGAATCGCCCTACAATGCCTTCTTGGGCCGACCGGCCCTTGCAAAGTTCAGAGCCTGTATAGCCCCCTGGTGCTTATTATTGAAATTCCCCACATAAGTGGCATTGGTATCGTCAGAGGGGATCAAGTTGTTGCGTGAGCGTGTTATGTTGCCGAACTAAAGTTACTTCGTAATGGAGGGGATATCGAAACTGAAGGCACCTCTCCCCCTTCGGGGGCGGAGACCTTATAGCAACCAAAGAGGATAGTCGTTGGAGATTCGCCCAGAGAGATGCCCGAGGATATAGATCCCAGTGAGGATCAAGAACCCGGGGGCAGAATAGCGACTCCCAACGAGACAACTGTGGATGTACCGATCGATGACAGTGACCCGAAGAAGGTCCTTAAGATTGGATCCCAGTTAAACCCGAATCTTGCTAAAGAATTGACGGATTTCTTAAAAAACAATTTGGATGTATTTGCTTGGACTCATGCAGACATGTGCGGGATATCCCCATCAATCATGAGCCATTCATTAAGCATTAACCCTATACATCCTCCTGTAAAGCAAAAAAGGCGAATGTTGGGCCCGGAGAGGTCTGCTGCCTTGAAAGAAGAAGTCGGAAAACTAAAGAGTAGTGGATTCATCAGAGATTCAACCTATCCAGACTGGATTTCGAATCCAGTCCTAGTAAAGAAGGCCAACGGGAAGTGGCGAACGTGTATCGACTTCTCGGATTTGAACAAAGCCTGCCCAAAAGATAGTTTCCCGCTACCTCGGATTGACCAGTTGGTAGACTCGACGGCAGGTCACGAGCTTCTTTCATTTATGGATGCTTATTCAGGATACAACCAGATTCTGATGCATATTCCAGATCAAGAGCACACTAGTTTTATCACGGATCTGGGATTATATTGTTATGTGGTGATGCCCTTTGGCTTGAAGAACGCGGGCGCAACATATCAACGTTTGGTCAACATGATGTTTTATAACCAGATCGGGAAAACAATGGAAGTATACGTCGACGATATGTTGGTTAAGTCCAGGCAATCTTCTCAACACACTACTGACTTGACAGAGATGTTCGGCATTCTTCAAAAGTACGGAATGAAACTCAACCCAACCAAATGTTCGTTCGGTGTTGCTTCTCGAAAATTCTTGGGATTCATTGTCAGTTCCCGTGGTATTGAGATTAATCCAGATCAGATCGCGGCAATCAGAGACATTCAGGAACCTAGGCAAATTAGGGATGTGCAAAGCCTTGCCGGAAAAGTGGCCGCATTGAGCAGATTTATCTCCAGGGCTACGGATAAGTGCATCCCATTCTTCGAATTAATAAAGCGAGGAAAACGCCACTTCAAATGGACACCCGACTGCGTAGAAGCGTTTCAGAATTTGCTCAGGCACTTGGAGAAACCTCCGATTTTATCTAAGCCAATAGATCACGAGGATTTATTCGTGTATTTGGCAATGTCATCCCATGCGATCAGCTCAGCATTGGTAAGGGAGGAGGATAAGGTCCAAAGACCTGTGTATTATGTGAGCAAAAAATTGACAGCAGCAGAGCGTAATTATCCACGGATAGAGAAGTTGGCGTATAGTTTACCGATCGCCTCTAGAAAGCTTCGGCATTATTTTCAGGCACATCCTATCACCATATACACCGATCATCCACTCAAGCAAGTTCTACCGAGACCAGAGGCATCTGGAAGGTTACTCAAATGGAATATTGAGTTAAGTCAATTTGATTTGAACTTTCATCCCAGACGGTCAATTCGGGGGCAAGTGATAGCCGACTTCATAGCAGAGTTCACTGTCCCTGAGGAAGATATAGCAAACGAGGAAGTTGATCCTTCAAAGTTACTTTTCGATCCCAATGCCTGGAGATTGTATACTGATGGCGCTAGGAACGACGAAAGATCCAGCGCTGGAATAGTGCTTGAAACCCCCGAGAAACGATTGATAACCTATGCAATACGAATGGAGTTTCATGCCACTAACAACGATTCCGAATATGAAGCTCTGATAGCCGGATTTAAAATTGCAAAGGAATTAGAAGTCACAAAGTTGAACATCTTCTGCGACTCCAAGTTAGTTGTGAACCAAGTTACTGGAAGATTCCAAGCTAAAAGTGCAAGATTGATTTTATACTTAAAGAAAGTGAAAGAACTGCTGAATGATTTTGATCACTACAGCATATCTCATATTCCGCGATCAGAGAATCAGCAGGCAGACAAGTTGGCAAAGATGGCTAGTTCTGACGATCCTGAAGTGACTGGGCTAGCCCCCGTTGAAGTACTTCGGTCCCCTAGCATAGATCAGATGGAAATCAACCTAGTACTAGAGACGGAACCAGAAAGGGAGTCCTGGATGACCCCTCTAAAGAATTTCCTGATGGATGGAATGCTTCCGACCAAGAAAAGGGAGAGGCGTAAAGTGATTCGTAAAGCCGCCCGATACGTTCTGCAAGGCGGAGTTCTTTACACACAAGGGTTTTCGATGCCTCTCCTTCGGTGTGTAGCCCACGATGACATCAAACGTGTGTTGCAAGAAGTCCACGAAGGCGAATGTGGCGACCACACTGGAGGGTAAACTTTGGCAAAAAAGGTGTTGCGGCATGGTTATTTCTGGCCTACCATAAACAAGGATGCAGTAAGATATGCACGAAGGTGTGATGCGTGCCAGAGATTTTCAAAGATACCTAGAGCGCCTCCTAGTCAGTTAAAAACAATGATGAGTCCATGGCCTTTCGCTATGTGGGGAATTGATATCATTGGAAGTCTCCCCATTGCAAGGGGCGGAGCAAAGTTCGCTATTGTGGCCGTAGATTATTTCACTAAGTGGGTCGAGGCTGAACCACTAACTACAATCACAACCAAACGAGTGATCAACTTTATCGTGAGAAACATCATCTGTCGATTTGGAATTCCAAAGATTGTAATAACAGACAACGGAACTCAGTTCGATAGTGCTGAATTCAGAAACTTCTGCCAAAAATACCACATCGAGAATCGATACACCTCTGTGGCGCACCCACAATCGAACAGACAAGTCGAAGCGGCATATAAAGTAATTAAGTCCATTCTGAAATGAAGAATGAAGCGGGCTAGAGCCATGTAGGCTGATGAATTGCCCTTGGCACTATGGGCCTACAGGACAACCTATAAGTCGGCAACAGGACACACCCCGTTCTCCCTTGCTTTTGGAACGGAAGCAGTCATCCTGGTTGAGATAAAGGTACCTTCTCATCCGGTGACTTATTATGATCCAATGACCAATAATGAATTGCTCCTTAAGTCCCTGGATATGATCGAAGAAAAGAGGGATGAAGCAGACCTGCGTGCCTTGAGATGCAAACAACAGGTCGCCCGATATTACAACAAAAAGGTTCGTGCCCGAACATGGGAACCCGGAGACTTGGTTCTGAAACGTGTCTTCCCACTTCCAACTCATATGGGAGCGAAGTGGGAAGGACCGTACTCTATTCTGAGCAAGCTTGATAATGGAACCATCAAGCAAGCAACCGTAGATGGAAAGGAAATCCCCAGAGTGTGGAATGCCCAACATTTACGGCCATATTTAACATGAAAGTTTCAAATTTATTCTTTTGCTCTGATAAAAAACTATGTACAGGGCATGACTTGCCCAGAATAGTCTGATTCCTTAAAGCAAGAGATTATAAAGTGGACGTAGGTCATGATTCGACCGAACCACTATAAAATATTGTGTGTCGTTTACCTTTATTGCATCTTTACTTATCTGCCTATTTATTTTTGTGAAAATCAATAGAATGATGCAGGCACCCGAAGTCTGTTGCCAACCATTCCTCCCGTAGACTGTTCGGAGGAACTCAAAACCTTGGCAAATGCTCCAACTGCTTGCCCGACTGGTTTTAATCCTCGGAGCATGGGTTAAAATGTAAACCTAGAACGAGTTTGATGAGCGTGCATGATTGCAGACCGCTTGATCAGTGACTCTAACTCTACAGAGCTGAGAGAGAGTACAAAGGACGCGAAGATGACGTCTACAAGGTAGGGCAGTGTACCATGATCGGAGCCGCCTGAGCAAAAGTCTAACCTTGGCGACCGCCAAGAGAAAATAATAGCGTCCATGACTGAGCGCTGAGAAAGAGCTCCTTTCCCGCTGAAGGATCTGGGAGCGAATGAATCGCTGAGCTCGAACTCTATCTCTCCAGAGAGAGAGAGAGAGAGTATAAAAGCGTCTCCGATTGAGCGCTGAGAAAGAGCTCCTTTCCCGCTGAAGGATCGGGGAGCGAATGAATCGCTGAGCTCGAACTCTAACTCTCTAGAGAGAGAGAGAGTATAAAAGCGTCTCCGATTGAGCGCTGAGAAAGAGCTCCTTTCCCGCTGAAGGATCGGGGAGCGAATGAATCGCTGAGCTCGAACTCTAACTCTCCAGAGAGAGAGAGTGTAAAAGCGTCTCCGATTGAGCGCTGAGAAAGAGCTCCTTTCCCGCTGAAGGATCGGGGAGCGAATGAATCGCTGAGCTCGAACTCTAACTCTCCAGAGAGAGAGAGAGTATAAAAGCGTCTCCGATTGAGCGCTGAGAAAGAGCTCCTTTCCCGCTGAAGGATCGGGGAGCGAATGAATCGCTGAGCTCGAACTCTAACCTTGGCAACCGTCGGGAGAGTATAAAGGAGTTCGTAATTAAGCACTGAGAAAGGTATCAGAAATTCAGTTCCACAAGAACAATTATCCTATGAAATCTTCTAAGTCCCCCATATTCAGAAATAGGGGGCGACTTGCCAACAAGGCAAACCAATTTTAAGTAAACCCCCGTCGGGCACTATGATAACAACTGATGGGGGGCACATATACTCATATACATATGCTGAGCTTTAAAACAGCAACGCAGCATGAAAATTTTTCCTTAGCTATCTGTTGCTTGACTGATTTTTAATTATTATTAGATGGCCTATGACTAAGCATGGAAGTTTATTTGAATACAGGTACATAAGGATGCAAAAAGAGATAAACTTTTATTTATGTACTGCGAACCAACAAAGTGAAAAATAACCTAGAAAAGAAAGTGAGGGCCAGTCTCACAATTACATTTCCTGACCAGTGAAGAAACGTAAAGACAAAATATCAACAAGTATCCTATTTACGCTTTGGCGTCTTCTCTTGCTTCTTCCTCTCCAGCCTCTCCTTGTCGGTTTCGGATGGATCCCCTTTCTTCCTCTTCTGCTTGTCTATGAGGGGAACATCCGACTCCTCTGAAGTCTCCTCTTCCACCCCTTTTCTCTTACTTCTACCAGAGAGAGAAGCCGGGAAGTCATCGGGGTTTGCAAAATGAAGCTGTCGGTTGATGGATTTGGGCTGGATTTTCACAATCATCCCAGTTTTGGGATCGAATTCTGCAAGAGGGACCACGTCCAAAGCCTCATCTCCCACCTTCTTTGAAGCCAATTCTTTCTCTTGTCTGGCTTTTCGGCTGGCTAAGGTTTCCTCGTCATCATCGTCGGCCTTTTTGATGTCGATAATGTCCTCTTCATCATCCACGTGGCGACCATCCATATCTTTCAAAGCTTCGATAGTCTCAGCATCTTTTGGTACATCGGTGCTAGGTGCCGGGATGCTTCTTTCTGTTGTTGTGACCTCGGCCTGCTTTGATACATCAGTACCAGCACCTGGCAAGATAGCCTCCTTCTCCACTTCTTTCTCTTTTTCAACACCCTTGTCGATGGGCTCGCCACCTGTATTACGAGGAACACACATTACTAATTCAATTGGTTGTTCTGCCAGACGACGACAATTCACAATTGCTTTAACAAATTGTGGGGAAAAGAGAGAGATACCTTCAGCAGATGCTCCCTCTTGAGTAGTTGCAGAGGCTCCAATAACCATGGGAGTTCGACCCAAAGGGATTAATGGATCATCGGGGTGGTACTCCTCAACCCCGGAGGTCTTGGGCTCCACAGCCGAACTCGAGCCCTTATCAGCTTTGCCTTTACCCTTAGCTAGGGCCCTCTCCTTTTCCATCTCCGCCAGGATCAAGCGGCGACCCTCTGCCAGGTCCTCAGGCTCATTGTCTCTTAAGATGCTCTTCATCAACTCATCCTCATCAACTTCTTCGACCCCCAATCTATGCTTTTCACCCTCAACAATGGCATCCCATAAGTTGGCCAAGGTAGCATGATAATCCGGGATCTACGAGATGTTGCGAGTCTTGAGAACCTGGCCAAGGAAATCGAAAATCATCTCTTCAAACCCCTCGATCTCTTTCTCTCTTTCGAGGAGATTGTTGTTAGAAGCAGTGGCCAATTCAATGGCACTTTCAACGTTCTTCTCGGTAAGGACTGCCCTTCTCTCCGCATCCGAGACCTGGTCATTCAAAATTACCTTTTCTGCTTTAGCCAGAGCCAAACTCTCTGTTAAACTCGCTTTTTCTGCCTCCCAAGCAGCCTTTTCAGCTTCAAAATGGCCTTGTGCTGTTTTCAACTCGATGTTGGCCATTTTGAGATCTTCAACCTCCTTCTTTAAGGCCATTTTCTCTTGGCTATTGGAGTCCAGTTCTGAATGAAAGCTCTGCTTGGCATTTTCTAATTCAGTTTTATAATTTTCAGCGTCCCTCCGTGCTAAAGCAAGTTGGGACTGAGCATCTTCCAGGTCCTTCTCCAATTTTGTCCTAGCCCTTTCGTTATTTTCAAGTTTCGCTTTAGATCTGTGTGCCTCTAACTCGAGCGTTCGGATGACTTCCGAAAGGTTAACTGCGTGCTTTTTCATCATCTCATATTGCTTGGCTACGTGGCGAATATGCCCGACAACTTCGTTATCCCAATTTTTAGGGACCGGTTCCAAGGCAGGAACAAACACCATCCTATCAAAGAATATGCCTGGAAATTGTTCCCGCAGCTTTTCCAGCCTTCCTTGGATCTCGGGACCATGAACGTAATCCCGTGATCCGGGGGCAGCTAATTCTGGATGGCTGGTGGGGACAATGTCGCTTCTCTCCTTCTCAGTCTCTTTGGATGAATCTTTGTCCCTATCTTTAGATTCGTGATGCCTTTTGGACGACCGGCTGTGGGAAGGCGCACTCTTTGGAGGAGTTAACTCTTTTGGAAGTTTCTTTCCCCCTGTCGGAATTATCGGATGACTTGAAGGCTTAGTAGAATTCGGTTTAGGCGGAGATCGAGGGTGCAAGGAAGTCGGCCTATGAGAAGGACCACGAGAGCGCTCAGTATCCGGACGAAGGCTGGGTGTGCCGTCACGAAGAGAAAGATAAGAGTAAGATTTCCTGCGGGACATCGTTCCTGCAAAAAAGAGAAGATCATATTAAAACTTTGAATACCCACGATATAAGAGTGCAGGGTCAGATGGTGTGTGTGATGTGTGCATCCCATATAATTCCCCCTAACAGACCCGGGCCTGAAGACAGGCTCATCTGACAAGTTTCTCGTCCTCTAGTTGGAGCGATCGCCTCTTCAGAAGCAGGGAAGAAAGGCCCCTCTCCGAAGTCCTTCTCTGTATATACGTCATCGGGTAGAGGAATTTTGTTCAGCTCGTCAAATAGCTGCTCTTCTGTCAAGTCATCGGCAACAACGGTTTCGATTGGAGCAGAGATAGGAATTTCCTTCGACACGTCACCGTGGGCCTCATCCCCTCTGTATATGTTCAAGTCTTCGCAGTAGTAAAAAGATAGGGTAATTGTTGGATGTAAGGGCTATTTAGAGAATTAGGGACAGGATAGGATTAAAAAGAAGGGCTGTTTTGTGAATTATTAAGAGGAGTAGGGGTAGTTTAAGCATAGTAGGGGTAGATCAACAAATATGAAAGATGACTAATCGTTTGGATTGGGTGCTGTAAAAACCAATTGTTCACAGTAGTTAAAAAATAGGTGTAATTGTTTGAAGTAAGGGCTATTTAGATAATTAGGGATACGATTAAAAAGAAGGGTTGTTTTTAAGTATTAAGAGAAGTAGAGGTAGTTTAAGCATAGGAGGGTTAGATCGACAAGTATGAAAGATGATGAATCGTTTGGTTGGGTGCTGCAAAACCCAACCCCATAGTAGTAAAAAGATAGGGATAATTTCTTGAAGTAAGAGCTATTTAAAGAATTAGGGATAGGATTAAAAGGAAGGTCTGTTTTGTGAAATATTAAAAGGAGTAGGGGTAATTTAAGCATAGTCGGGGTAGATCGAAAAATATGTAAGATGATGAATCATTTGGATTGGGTGTTGCAAAAATCAACCCTTCATAGTAGTTAAAAAATAGGGGTAATTGTTGAAAGTAAGGGCAATTTGGATAATTAGGGGTAGGTTTAAAAAGAAGGGTTGTATTGAAGTATTAAGAGAAGTAAGGGTATTTTAAGCATAGTAGGGGTAAATCGACAAATATGAAAGCTGACGAATCATTTTGATTGGGTGCTGCAAAAACCAACCCTTCACAGTAGTAAAAAGATTAGCGAAATTGTTGGATTTAAGGGCTATTAAGATAATTAGGGGTAGGATTAAAAATAAGGGTTGTTTTGAAATATTAAGAGAAGCAGTGGTACTTAAAGCACAGTAGTGATAGATCGACAAATATTAAAGATGATGAATCGTTTTGATTGGGTGCTGCAAAGCTCAATCCTTCACTATAGTTGAAAAATAGGTGTAATTTTTGGAAGGAAGTGATATTTAGAGAATTAGGTGCAGGATTAAAAAGAAATGATTTTTTGAAATATTAAGAGAAGTTGGGGTAGATTAAGCATAGTAGGGGTAGATCAACAAATATAAAAGATGATGAATCATTTGGATTGGGTGCTACAAAAAGCAATCCTTCACGGTTGTAAAAAGATAAGGGTTGTTGGAAGGAAGGGCAATTTATAGAATTAGGGACACGATTAAAAAGAAGAGTTGTATTGAAGTATTAAGGGAAGTAGGGGGAGTTTAAGCATAGTAGGGATAGATCGACAAGTATGAAAGATGATGAATCGCTTGGATTGGGTGCTGCAAAAACCAACCCTTGATAGTAGTTAAAACATATCGGTAAATGTTGGAAGTACGGGCTATTTAGAGAATTAGGGGTATGATTAAAAATATGGGCTGTTTTGAAGTATTAAGAGAAGTAGGGGTAGTTTAAGCATAGTAGGGGTAGATCGACAAACATAAAAGATGACGAATCGTTTTGATTGGGTGCTGCCAAAACCCATCCTTCAAAGTAGTAAAAAGATAAGGGTAATTATTGGGAGTAAGGGCTATTTACAGAATTACAGGTTGGATTAAAAGAAGGACTGTTTTAAAGTATTAAGAGAGGTAGGGTTAGACTAATCATAGTTGGGGTATATCGACAAATATGAAAGATGATGAATCGTTTGGATTGGGTGCTGCAAAAACCAACCCTTGACAAAAGGTAAAAAAATAGGGTAATTGTGGGTAGTAAGGGCTATTTAGATAATTAGGGGAAGGATTAAAAAGAAAGGTTGTTTTGAAGTATTAAGAGATGTAGGGGTAGTTCAAGCATAGTAGGGGTAGATCAACAAATATATAAGATGATGAACCGTTTGGATTGGGTGCTGCAAAAAAAAATCCTTCACAATAGTTAAAAAATAGGGGTAATTCTTGAGATGAAGGGCTATTTAGAGATTTAGGGGTAGGATAAAAATGAAGGGTTTTTTTTGAAGTATTAAGTGAAGTAGGGGAAGAGTAAGCATAGTAGGTTAGATCGATAAATATAAAAGATGATGAATCGTTTGGATTGCATGCTACAAAAACCAACTCTTCACAGTAGTAAAAAGATAGGGGTATTTGTCGGATGTAAGGGATATTTAGTGAATTAGGGATAGGAATAAAAAGAAGGGTTGTTTTGAAGTATTAAGAGAAGTAGTGGTAGTTTAAGCAAACTAGGGGTAGATCAACAAATATGAAAGACGATGAATCATTTGAATTGGGTGCTGCAAAAACGAACCCATCACAGAAGTTAAAAAATAGGGGTAGTTGTTGGAAGTAAGGGCTATTTAGATACTTAGGGGATGTGTTAGACCCAAATGTGGTTCTAACACCCAAATTGATTAGAAACAAGATAAAATAAAACAGAAATAAAAATGAACACACAAGATTTATAGTGGTTCGGCGAAGAAATGCCTACGTCCACTTAGTTTTCACTATATTCAGTAATTCAGTTACAAATGCAATGTAAGATTCACTCACAACTCACTTTTGTTCACTCAAATGGTTAAAACAAGAAATGAAAGATGGTTTGGATTCTCCGGGAGTAAAGGAATTCGGATAATGGAGGTACTTGGATTCTCAAAAGTGCTGAAAAAAGATCCTTCTCTTTGTCTCTAAATGGGGTATTTATAGGTGTGAATTTGCCTGAGATTCAATCCGGGTCGGAACACGTGTCATCCATCGCACTCTCTTCGGGTTCGGATGAACTATCAAGCTGACAACACATCAAAGAGATGGACGTTAGGGGTAGGAATCAGTCATAGCCGGTCCGGTTCTCCAGGCTATTTTATAGGAGATTAACCTGGATCATGGGTGCGGGTCGGAGGCGTGCAGGTTGGGGGTCGGATCGGAATACCCGATCCGAACCGGAGTGGCTTGGACGTCTGTCCTTCTCTAATCATACTCCGCTCCGCTGCAGCGTCGTGGCAAGCAAAAGGCTTTCCGATCCATTTGAGATTTATTGGCCTCCCGATCCGATCAGATAAGCTTTGCCAATTTACCGAGTAAGAGCCATCCGATCCGAACGGGGAACTCTGTCCGATCCGAACCAATATGCTGCTATCAATCTGAATTGTGGTGTTTTCTTCCGATCCGAACCGAAGTCTTATAACTTAAAATACTCTTCAATGGTTGGTCTCTTGACTTTGTGTTGCCTAGTTCACAAAGTAGGCTAACATTTTGCCCCCTCAAAGGATGCTTCTGTTGTACAAAGCGTGCTTTGACGTCGTTTAATCAGAATTTTCAGGAGTAAGGCGCAGATTTCTATTCGGTTCGGTGTGCGATCCGAGTACCTTTTCTTCATTTCTGAGCAAATTTGGGAACTCTTCTCGCCATGTAATGCTTCTTGCAGGTATGCTCCTCCTTTACTCTCCTTCTCTTCAATTCGAGTCGGATGCTAAATCAATCGTGTGAAATTTCCACTCGGTTCGGATTCCGATCCGAAGCGTTTTCGTGGGTTAGGTTCTTGGACGTTGGGCCTTCAGAGGGAGTTGTGCTTCTGGGCCTTCATTCCGGTCCGAGCGGGTGAGACAAAATAGGAAGACGAGGAGTCAACACCATTCCTTTTATAAACTCACCACCGTCTTCATTCCTTCCTTCTTCTTTTCTGCTGCCGCTCCCAACCATAGCATTGAAAACTTTAAAAACTCTAAAATTCCGAAATCATTTCTTGTAGATTTCTCAATTCAAGCACATAGGTAGCTTTTGAATCTCGAATAACTTCGTAGTAAACGTACTTGATTTCAATTCGTGTTGGATTGGGATGGTTTAATCATAGGCTTCGCTTGAACCCTCCGCCGCCACTGGTGGATGCGCCATCGCTTCGAGGCGTTGCGAGGCTGGAGAGGGCAAATATCTGCCCTTAACGATTGCTTTGGTGATGAAACGGGCTCGTTTGTGAGTAGGGGGGAAAGAAGAAGAAGATGAGGAGCGTGGTGACCAACTGGAGTCGGTTCGGGTAGAAGACGGAGGACCAAAAAAGGAAGGAGAAGGAAAGGGGATCGGCTCGGATTGCACATCTTAGAAAGATGGAAAGGAAAGAAAACGTCGGTTCGGGTCGGAGAAGTGAATGGGATAAGAGGTTGAAGTTAATGGTCCGGTTAGGCGATACTGGTTCGGTTCGGATCGGGTCACCCGATCCGATCAGATCAGTCCTGCTTCCGAACCCGTTGCTTCGCTTGTCTTGAACTGACTTTGCTTTAATGAGGCATCCGAACCGACTGTTATCCGCATTTGTATCGAGCCAATCATCACATGCATATCCGAACCGAACCGAACACATCAAACTTGGCCCATAAAGACTACCCAACTAATTCAACTAACACTTACTCTAGACGAACATGCTTCGCGGACAGTTAGGATAGTGCCTTGTGAACATAAACGAGAATTAAGAACAACTCTGACTATCACCTTCTCTTTAAAGCTTCATCTTACATTGCTGTACTTTTATTTCGTATTTCCCACATTTGCTGCACACACTTTAGTTCACACACGTACACAAAGAAGGGGGACACGGGATAATTTACTCTAATTCGTGCTATTGCTTCTTCAATAGTTCCATGACAATGAGGCCCAGACGCTCTTCTCGTCTAGCTGAGAGGAAAGAAGCTCCGGAAACTTCTAGCAAAATCACTCTTGAGGATATATCTTCTTCGTCCGATCCAGAATGGGACAGTGAAGGTCCGGATTACGGAGTTGGTCATCGGGAAAGCGACGAAGCGTCTTCAGAGACTGAAGTTTCCCTGGGCTTTGAGGAGGAAGGAGGGATTGGTGACAATCGAGCACCCGATGAATTTGACTCAGCCATTATATTGGAGTCACCTCCAGATTCCGTAGAATCGACAATTGACAACGACCGACTTATTAGAATTTGCTTTAAGTATGGAATAATGAAAAGGGACACTTTAGTGCCCTCACGCTCTGACCGTCCCCATAACCCTCCAGAAGGATATATGACGGTCACTCGACTGATGTGCATGGTTGGCGCCATTCCTCCATTCTCGCCTTTCATCGTCGACTTCTTAAGACAAATGCGGATTGCCCCCATGCAGCTGCATCCCAATTCATATGCCTATCTGCATACCTTATTCATAGCATATCGTGAAATTCTAGGCGTGGAGCTCACGTTCGACGATGTTCATTTCTTCTATAATTTCAAACATCGGACTAGAGAAACCCCTTCTTCCTGTTACTTTGAATCAGTCCCAAAGAGGAAGATAATCTCTACGCCGTTTAGCAGTAAAGCTGGAGATTCCAGACTAGAGTGGTTCTATATAAAGCAACAGTCCGGATGCGCCAGGAGATGGACAAAATCAAGTACAACACTGATTTTCTGATCCTGGACTCTATACACTTGAATCATCACCCTGACCTGTTTTCCTTTTTATTTGCAGTCGACAATCCCAAACAGGTATCAGACCAAGCGTTCTTTGATCGAATGCACCGTCTCCTCAACGGCGACCAAAAATTCCTTACCATTGACGAGGTTCTTAAAGATGAGTACCTTCATTTTCACGGGCTGCTATCCGTTTTCCGTAGCATCGGTCATGGGACGGTTCCATACGCGTACATTCCTCCAGTGGAGGTGGTCCCAGAACTAGGAGAAGGTTCAGGAATCCCTACAGCTTCTCTTCATACTTCACCTTCTCCCTCTTCCACACAAGATGATGAACTGGCTAATCTGACCAAAAAGCATCGGGAAGGGTATATTGCCCCCGAGGGAAGTACTTCTCTAGATAAGTCAAAATCTTCCCAAGAGTCGCCACTTCACGCTTCCGAAGGGGATGTTCCTAGCACTGACGAGCACATATTTCAGGGTTTGGGGGATCTCCCCTTGCCTGAAACTATATATACTTCAGAGGATTTCAGGAAGGATCCTTTAGTCTTCACTTCTTCAGAAGAAACTACTCCCGCTAAGGCCAAAGAGCCTGTCCGCACCAGTCTAGCTTCAGACTCGGGTTGGTTGGGGGGACACACACCACTTAGGATGCACTTTACACCACAGTATTAGCATTCATTGCACTTCTTTTCTCCATGAATTCGTTGATTCTGAACTTAGTTTATTTTATCGTGCAGGTACAATGTCTCGATCTTATTATGACATAAGAAAGCTTCGTCGCAGCATGTCCAATCCTCCTCAAGATGTTGAGTATGATCGCCGGGATGACCGTGGTAGGGAGGAAAGAAGACCCTATGATCCTTATCGATCTCGATCCTCACGCTCCCGCTCACCAGTTCGACCGGAACAAGAAAAATACAAGAGCTATCAAGGTCGTAGGGAGGAGGATAGACCACAATCCAGGGATTCCACTTCCTCCCATGAAAAGCGGAGTAGAGAGAAAACTCCTCCAAAGGAAACTGGGTCTAGAAGTAAGCAAAAAGTCCCTGCTACTAAGCGACCTCGGACAGACAAGGGTTCTACAGAATCTTCTTCAGGAAGGGACACTGAACTAACAATCCTCGCCCCTCCTCCACCAGATGTGGGAACTGCAGTAAGGCTGGCATATTTAAAGGAGCAATTTCCCGAGCACTACTTCGAGACTCTGACCTTCCTTCCTACCCTTGAAGCCATTTCTTCTAATTGGGCAGAGGAGGCCAGAGCAAAGATTGATTTGGTGGAAAAACAATATACCGAAATGTTCAAGTATTCCCGCACTCTTTCTAGAATCATCCGCACTCTAATGACAAATGCTGACTCAATGCAGAAGACCGCAGAGGAGGATGCTAAGGCCTTAAAAACCTTAGGAAAAAACTTAGAAGACACTCAAGCTCAACTAGCTGTCGCTCAAAAGATCGCTTCTAACTTCAAACAACAGTTTGAGGACGTGCAAAAGCGCTATCATGATTTGCTGGAATCCCACACTCAGGAGCGTTCTGAGTTGAAGAAACAAGCTGACGAGGCCAAATCAGAGGCTGCGAAGACACGTCTTGCTTATGCTGAGCTTCAGCAGAAAAACGCCGAGTTAGCGAAAAGAAGTGCTGAGTTAGAAAAGAAAAACGCAGACTTGGCTTCAAAATTGTTGGAGGCGGAAAACAGGGCTGCTCTGGCTGAGGGCAATGTGGAATGCGCTATTAAATCTGCGGAGGAAACCCGCAAACAACTATCAGAGGCGGAGGCTGATATTCAGGGCTTCGGCGAGTTAATGATCGAATTCTTCGCGCACATTATTCGTCGTCGAAACATTTCCTGGATCGAGGACTATCCATCCACTTTGGTTCAAGTGTGGAATCAAATCGTCGAGTGGGAAAAAGAAGAACTCAAGGTCGATTCCCTCGATGAAGATAAGCTGATAGAGAAGTACTTGAGAGACGACGAACCGGAGCGTCTAGCTGAAGGGCGTCGTCTAATTGCTGAGGCCATGGAAGAAGAGAGGCGGAAGTCTAAACAGAAATCCATTCCTGAAGCTGGTTCCTCTTCTTCTGCTCCTGTAACTCCCGAAGTAGAAGGGTACGATCCCGAAAACCCGGGAATTCCCCGAACCACTCTGCTATCTCCCATTCCTGAAATAACTCCAGAGGTAGTAGTCACCCCCGCTGAAAAGTCTTCAGAAGGTATCCCTATCTTTTCTCCTCAATTTGCCAAGGCTACTACTACCTTTGGCTACATGATGGAACGTTCGATGAGAAATCCTTTGCTTTCGCCTGAGTTGATAACCGATGTTTCTCATTTTGTAGGCGTTGAATCCTCCGCGAAGACAGATGTAGCTCAAGGAACTACCGCTGGGACACAACCCGCTGATAGGGTCAAAGAAGGGAAAGACAAGGCTGCTTCAACAGACCTGGGGGAAAGAAGTGAGCCAATTAAGGTCACTACTCCCCATGATGAAGAAATGATTGCAACTTTAAAAGACGACGGAGGAGACGAGGGGCATGATGAGGAACCGGAGGTTACAATAACCGGGGAGTCAAAAAGCGCTGATGACGTTACCTTGGCGGCCATGAAGGCTGATCAAGACAAGCGCTTGCAATTAAAGGCTGAAGAATTAGACCCTGAGGTTCTCAAGCCCCTCGCAGTGGTGGATGCAGGTTCAAGGTTAGTTGTTAAGCTCTCAACTAGATCTATTACCGAAGAACTTGCTAAAAAATCTTCTCTTGATTCCAGCGCCCCGCCCTCCGGGAAGAAGTCTGCTGGCTCCAGTACTACATCTTCAGGGAAAAAGAAATCAAAGCGGATCTTGACTGAAGCCGAGAAGGAAGCAAAAGATGCGGAAAAAGCTGCCAAAAAATCGAAGGCTCATCCCAAACCCAAATAGTGGGTTCCCCTGTATCTTTTTAGCATCTTTATAAATCAATAAGTGCTGCTACACCAGCTGCTTCCGCACTTTCTTTTTTAGTTATTTCCCTGTACAAATTCATTCATTTGTAAATAAAAATAATTCACTTTTTGCAATGTTTATTTGTTAGCAGTTCTGCACTTATGTAAAAATGCATATCTATAGTTATGAAACAAAGTTGTGGAGAGGGGAGATATGTGTATATATATGTGTCCCCAGTCAATCTCCATAGGTTATTCAGTGCTTAACCATGCAATCTGAACGCTCCCGATTCTCTAACGGGATAGCATTTCCTGTGTCATCAATACCTGTTGTTTTTCCTGGCATTTCTTTTATACTCTTTCTCATTCTCTTGAGAGTTAGAGTTCGAGTTCAGTTATTTGTTTATTCCCCGGTCGTTCAACGGGAAAAGATTTCTTTCTCGGCGCTCGGTCGGAGACGCCTTTATACTCTCTTTCTCTCTGGAAAGTTAGAGTTCGGAGTTGAACCTCTTTCTCAGCGCTCAGTCGGAGACGCTTTTATACTCTCTCTCTTTCTCTGGAGAGTTAGAGTTCAGAATAGAATTTCTTTTTCAGCGCTCAGTCTGAGACGCTTTTATACTCTCTCTCTTTCTCTGGAGAGTTAGAGTTAAGAATGTCGTTTTCTCATTCTTTTATGTCTTATTGCACAAATAATCATTGTGCTTCTTTTTATGTCCAAACTGTTTCAACCTTTTTAGGCTCTAAGTTATCCTGTATTTTATAATCACAACAGAACAACTAACGAATGTAAATGCATAAAAGTAAATAACACACAATATTTTTATAGTGGTTCAGCTAAGTCATAGCCTACATCCACTTTATAGACCTTTATTCATATCATCAGATTTTCCCAAGGCAAGTCGTGCCTTATTACAGAGTTTATAGGAAGAACAGCAAAAAGTATAGCATTTCTAATCCAAATATCGCATTAAGTGTTGGGCATTCCATGCTCGAGGGACTTCTTCGCCATCTACGGTCGTTAACTTGAATGTTCCTTTATCAAGTTTCCGTTGGATGACAAAGGGTCCTTCCCATTTTGGGCCGAGGTGAGGAAGAGATGGAAAAACTCTCTTTAGCACCAAATCCCCTGGTTCAAAAGTTCTGAGGCGAACTTTTTTGTCATAATAGCGTGCCATCTGACGCCGATGTCTTGCTGCACGCAAGTCTGCTTCGTCCCTTTTCTCTTCGACCTCATCAAGAGACTCAAGTAGAAGTGCCCGATTCGTCATCGGGTCATAATACGTAACCCTGTGGGAAGGAACTTCCAGTTCAACTGGAATTACTGCTTCTGAGCCAAAGGAGAGAGAGAAAGGGGTATGACCGGTAGCCGTTTTAAACGTTGTTCGATATGCCCACAAAGCTAGGGGCAATTCATCAACCCATTTTGCCTTTGCACGCTCCAACCGTTTCTTGAGGATGGATTTTATAACTTTGTTTACCGCTTCTACTTGCCCATTCGATTGTGGATAGGCGACTGCAGTATATCGCTTGTCTATCTTATATTTCTGGCAAAAATTTCTGAACTCAGAGCTATCAAACTGGGTTCCGTTGTCAGTTATAATCGTCCTTGGGATCCCGAACCGGCATATAATATTTCTGACCACAAAACTTATCACTTTTCTTGCTGTGATCTTGGTCAAGTGCTCAGCTTCCACCCATTTCGTGAAATAATCCACGGCTACTATGGCATACTTAGCCCCTCCTTTAGCAATTGGTAAAACTCCAATGATATCGATTCCCCATGTGGCAAATGGCCAAGGACTCACCATCGATTTAAGCTGGGTTGACGGTGCCCTGGGGATTTTGGCGAATCTCTGGCACTTATCGCAGCGTCGTGAATAATCAGCTGCATCCTTGTTGATCGTAGGCCAGAAGTATCCGTACCGCAATATTTTCTTTGCTAAAGTTTGACCTCCTGTATGATCTCCACACTCACCTTCGTGCACTTCTCTCAGTACACGCTTGATGTCGTCGTGTGCGATACATCGTAACAGGGGCATAGAAAATCCTTGTCTATAGAGAGTGTCGTCTTGCATAACATATCTGGCAGCTTTGCGGACTACAGCTCTTTTCTCACTTTTCTTCGATGGGAGTGTCCCATTCTTAAGAAAACTCTTGATTGGAGTCATCCATGACTCCTTCTCTGGTTCCGCTTCAAGAACGAATTCAATTTCCATTGACTCAAAGCTTGGCGATTCCAATGTTTCAATTGGAATTACCTCAGTCCCTTCTGGATTGTCAGAACTAGCCAGTTTTGCCAGTCTATCCGCTTTCTGGTTTTCAATTCTGGGAATATGTGTTATGCTGTACCGATCTAAGCTATTCAATAGCTCTTTCACTTTCTTGAGGTAGGCGATAAGTCGATGTCCTCGAGCCGCGAATTCCTCTCGCACTTGACAAACAACAATCTTAGAGTCACAAAATATGTCCATCATTTTTACTCCGAGGTCTTTAGCAAGTTTCAGCCCGGCAATCAGGGCTTCATACTCAGAGTCGTTGTTAGTTGCCGAAAATTCTAACCGTAGGGCGTAATATAACGACCGTCCCTCCGGAGTGACTAAGACAATTCCAGCTCCGGATCTTCGGTCATTTTTAGCTCCATCTGTACATAATCTCCACGGATTCATCTCTAGCTTATCCTCAGATTTGACCACTTGGTCATTGATTATTTCTTCCTCTGGAATGGTGAACTCCGCAATAAAGTCTGCTAGAGCTTGCCCCCTGATTGACTTTCGTGGTTGAAAATTCAAATCAAACTGGCTTAGTTCTATGTTCCATTTGATCAACCTTCCCGACGCTTCGGGTTTCTGCAACACCTGCCTTAACGGTTGGTCGGTGTATATGGTTATTGGATGGGCTTGGAAGTAGTGACGAAGTTTTCGGGATGCAATCAGGAGGCTGTAAGCAAGCTTCTCGATCTTTGGGTAGTTGCGCTCTGCCGCTGCTAATTTCTTACTCACATAATACACTGGCCTTTGTACTTTGTCTTCCTCTCGAACCAGGGCTGTGCTGACAGCGTGAGCCGAGACTGCTAGATAAACAAATAGTTCTTCGTGATCTACGGGCTTTGATAAGATTGGCGGTTTCTCTAACAGCTCTAACAGATTTTGGAAAGCCTCGACACAATCGGGAGTCCACTGGAAGTTCTTCTTTCCCCTTTTTATCAAATCAAAAAATGGAACACATTTATCGGTGGCTTTGGAGATGAATCTACTCAGCGCCGCTACCTTCCCTGCCAGACTTTGGACGTCTTTAATTCTCCTTGGTTCTCTGATATTTCTAATCGCCGCTATCTGGCTAGGGTTGATCTCAATTCCTCGGGAACTCACAATGAAGCCAAGGAACTTTCCCGACGCCACTCCAAATGAACATTTTAAAGGATTCAATTTCATACGGTATTTTCGCAAGATACCAAACATTTCTGCTAAGTCTTGCGTATGACTGGAGGACTGCTTTGATTTAACAAGCATATCATCCACATAAACTTCCATAGTTTTTCCTATTTGATCATAAAACATTCTATTTACCAACCGCTGATAAGTAGCTCCAGCGTTTTTTAATCCGAATGGCATTACAACATAACAATATAACCCCAAATTCGTGATGAAACTTGTATGCTCTTGATCTGGTACATGCATAGGAATTTGATTGTATCCAGAGTATGCATCCATGAAAGAGAGAAGTTCATGACCTGCTGTCGAGTCTACAAGCTGGTCAATCCTGGGAAGTGGGAAACTATCTTTTGGGCAAGCCTTATTTAAATCTGAAAAGTCAATACAAGTTCGCCACTTTCCGTTTGGCTTCTTTACCAGGACGGGATTCGATATCCAGTCGGGATAGGTCGAATCTCGAATAAATCAATTTTGCTTCAATTTTTCTACTTCCTCTTTGAGGGCAGCCGACCTCTCTGGGCCCAGCGTGCGTCTCTTTTGCTTCACAGGCGGATGCTTCGGATTTACATTCAATTTGTGACTGATAATGGAAGGTGATATCCCACACATGTCAGCATGGGTCCAGGCGAACACATCTAAGTTTGCCTTCAAGAAGTCCGTCAGTTCTTCAGCACGACGTGGATCCAATTGGGAACCAATCTTCAAAACTTTCGTCGGATCAGCTTTATCAACAGGAATTTCCACTGTCGTTTCATTAGGAGTTGCATTCCTAGCCTCTGGTTCCTCGTCTTTTCTAGGATCCAGGTCTTCAGGTGTTCCTTTGGGCAACTCCTTTGGGGTCAATCTCTCTAATTGCTATGCCGAGTCCCCCTTTGAGGGAGATGAGGCATCCTTACTCTCAGCATTAACTCCTTTCATCAACATCTTCAGTTCGGCCACATAGCAGGCCCGTCCAGAAACCTGATCCCCTCTTATTACTCCAGTTCCAGCTTCAGTTGGGAACTTTAGTAACAAGCACCAAGTGGCGATACAAACTCTAAATTCAGCAAGGGCAGGTCTCCCTAAAAATGCGTTATAGGGCGAATCTACGTCCAATACTACGAACTGAAGCATTCGCACTCTCCTACGTTCTCCTTGCCCTAGGGTAACGGGCAATTCTATATATCCCATGGGAGCTGTCGTCGCTCCGTTGAAGCCTCTAATCCATCCTTCACAAGGTTTCAGATCTTCGGGCTCAAGCTTCATTTGATCAAATGACTTCTTGAACAAAATATTAACGGAACTTCCGTTGTCTACTAATACCTTATGGACCAAGGCCGGCCCAATAGTGGTAGTAATAACCAACGGATCATTGGTGGGAGATTGTATCCCCGTGTTGTCTCGGCTGCGAAATACCACGTCATCGAACATGGTTTTTTGTTGTTTTACAGGGGTGACATCTTCCAAATCGTCACCTTCATTCACATCAAGATGCTTGGCAGCATTCACATATTGGTCCATTGACCTAAAACTTCGGATTGCCGGGTGAGGTCCGCCTACTATGGAGTTGATGACAATCCCTTTACCTTTCTGCTGCGCGGTAGGCTTAGGAGCAGGTAGGATCTGTTTTGGAGCCTGCTCTCCTTGCCCCCTGTCCCTCGGGGCAACCTTGTACTCATCCAACTTTCCTTCACGCAGCAGCTTTTCAATTACATCCCTCAAATGCCGACATTCATTGGTCGAATGTCCATGTGTTCCGTGAAACAAGCAAAATTTCCCTGTTGCCATTTCTTTCTCGGTCGAATCACGAGGTGGCGGTCTTTTGTATTGCAACACATTGTACGTATCCAGATAAATATTTTCCAGGGTGTCATTCAATGGTGTGTAGTCCTCGTAGTTCTGGAATCGTGGCCTTTTGTTAGGGTCACTTCCCCTATTTCTGTTTCTTCTGTTACCGTTCGAATTACGGTTGTTGTTGTTTCCCCCATTTCCAGTATTGCTGTTTCCACCCTTATTTCCTACATTCACTTCAACCTTACCAGAACTTTCCCCCGACTGCTTCACGGCAATATTACTCTGCACATTCTCCTTTGAAGCTGTCTCAGACTTTCTCTTCCGATTTGCCCTGGCCTCCTCTCGTCTTAAATAAATATCGGCTTTTTCGTAGAATATCGCCCTTGTGGGGGGTGTCTTCCCAGAAAGGTAGTCTCCAAACTCAGATTCAGGATCGACTCCTTCCTTCAATGCCATCAGAATAGTGGGCTCATGCGGGTCACTGACCTCAGTTACAGCTTGGTTAAAACGATCCAAATATGCCCTTAAAGACTCTCCTGGTGCCTGTTTGATCCTCGACAGTTCAATAACACTCTTGGACTTTTGGGCATGTAGTCGGAACTGGTTCATGAAACGCTCGCTTAGTTCTTTGTAATTAGAAATTGAACGAGGAGGAGGTCGGGTAAACCAGAATAATGCCACATCTTCTAGATAGATTGGGAATGCTTTGCACTTCACTTCATCAGGGGCAGCAGCGGCATTCATGAGCCACGAATACCGCATCAAATGCTGTCCTGGATCAGTTCTTCCGTTATATTTGTCCATCTGTGGCAAGTTAAAGCGTCGGGGAAACTGGAAGTCTAGGATATCGTCAGTGAACGGAGTATGGCTTCGCTCAATGCCATAGTCTTCATTTGTATAATTCCGGCTCTCGGACATAATTCGGCGACCCATCGCCTGCACATCGGCACTAGTTAGGGGCTGCTCAGGTTCCCTGGCCCTAGTGTCCGAGTTCCTTCGGGGCTCTTGCTCAGGAGATGCCCTTCTTCTTCGAGCTGCCTCTACTCGATTCCTTTCCCTGTGTTCCCGGTCCATCTCGGGAAGAGGGGACTGGAGTCTTTGCCCCCGAGCGGGGCTATCGTTTCCTAATGCTCGTGCGATATCCTCGCGAGATCCCAAAGATCCAAACGTTAGCTGCTCCACGTTCTGAGGTCGTTCGAGTGGCCTTCGTTCACGGGGCCTCTCTTCCTCGGAAGATGAAGATTGATCTACGGGTGTGTGACGAACCGGTGATGGAGTTCTTTGTCGGCGGAGCTCATTGATCTCCCGACTCATGAGCCTCATATTTTCCTGCATCATGAGATTAGTGCGCTCATGAACTCTCATAGCTTCCCTCATGCTCTCAAGCATATCAAGCAAGCGCGAGAAATCTCCTTGAGTGATGGGAGCAGATGGATTGACCTGGTCTCCAACCCTGGCAGCTGGAATTGGAGCATTCGTGGGGACTCGAGTAGATGTTCCAGCTTCACCAAGCATCGGGTCGGATCGGAGGTAGGAAGCCGGGTCGGATCGGAGCTGGGGTGCCTGGTCGGATCGGTGTGCAGCGAGCAACTCGGGTCGGTTCAGATTGGGGGAGTGCACTACTTCAGAGTCTCCTACCCGGATCGGATCGGAGCTCTCCCCTTGCTGTCGGTTCGGATTTCCTGCGTTGATTCTCCCTGCTGCTGAACTCTGCCCCCGAGACCTTGTTACAACAGCATGTTGCTGATCTTCGCCAGCTCCATTTCCTTGAACAGACTGAACTTCTTTGCCTTTTCCTTTGGCCATGAGTCTTTGATAATTACTTCAACGAATACAAAAAAGCGGAGAAACTTAAGGATTCACTTCTTTGAACTCAACGGTCCAAAAAGTAGAAAGAGATCCCGGAAAATAAAGAATTTAGATGAGGATTCTCAGTGAAAGCACCAAAATGTTAGACCCAAATGTGGTTCTAACACCCAAATTGATTAGAAACAAGATAAAATAAAACAGAAATAAAAATGAACACACAAGATTTATAGTGGTTCGGCGAAGAAATGCCTACGTCCACTTAGTTTTCACTATATTCAGTAATTCAGTTACAAATGCAATGTAAGATTCACTCACAACTCACTTTTGTTCACTCAAATGGTTAAAACAAGAAATGAAAGATGGTTTGGATTCTCCGGGAGTAAAGGAATTCGGATAATGGAGGTACTTGGATTCTCAAAAGTGCTGAAAAAAGATCCTTCTCTTTGTCTCTAGATGGGGTATTTATAGGTGTGAATTTGCCTGAGATTCAATCCGGGTCGGAACACGTGTCATCCATCGCACTCTCTTCGGGTTCGGATGAACTATCAAGCTGACAACACATCAAAGAGATGGACGTTAGGGGTAGGAATCAGTCATAGCCGGTCCGGTTCTCCAGGCTATTTTATAGGAGATTAACCTGGATCATGGGTGCGGGTCGGAGGCGTGCAGGTTGGGGGTCGGATCGGAATACCCGATCCGAACCGGAGTGGCTTGGACGTCTCTCCTTCTCTAATCATACTCCGCTCCGCTGCAGCGTCGTGGCAAGCAAAAGGCTTTCCGATCCATTTGAGATTTATTGGCCTCCCGATCCGATCAGATAAGCTTTGCCAATTTACCGAGTAAGAGCCATCCGATCCGAACGGGGAACTCTGTCTGATCCGAACCAATATGCTGCTATCAATCTGAATTGTGGTGTTTTCTTCCGATCCGAACCGAAGTCTTATAACTTAAAATACTCTTCAATGGTTGGTCTCTTGACTTTGTGTTGCCTAGTTCACAAAGTAGGCTAACAGGATGGATTAAAAAGAAGGGTTGTTTTGAAGTATTAAGAGAAGTTGGGGTAGTTTAGGCATAGTAGAGGTAGATCGAAAAATATAAAAGATGATAAATCATTTGGATTGGGTGCTGCAAAAACCAACCCTTCACAGTAGTAAAAGGATAGGGGTATTTGTTGGATGTGAGTGATATTTAGGGAATTAGGGATTAGATTAAAAAGAAAGGTTGTTTTGAAGTATTAAGAGAAGTAGGGGTAGTTTAAGCATAGTAGGGGTAGATCGACAAATAAGAAAGAATATGAATGGTTTGGATTGGTTGCTATAAAAACCAATCCTTCATAATAGTTAAAAAATAGGGGTAATTGTTGAAAGGAAGAGCTATTTAGAGAATTATGGGTAGGATTTAAAAGGAGGGTTGATTTGAAGCATTAAGAGAAGTAGGGGTAGATTAAGTATAGTAGGGGTAGATCAACAAATAAAAAATATGATGAATCATTCGGGTTGCGTGCTTGAAAAATCAACCCTTCACAGTAGTAAAAAGATAGGGATAATTTCTTGAAGTAAGAGCTATTTAAAGAATAAGGAATAGGATTAAAAGGAAGGTCTGTTTTGTGAAATATTAAAAGGTGTAGGGGTAATTTAAGCATAGTCGGGGTAGATCGAAAAATATGTAAGATGATGAATCATTTGGATTGGGTGTTGCAAAAATCAACCCTTCATAGTAGTTAAAAAATAGGGGTAATTGTTGGAAGTAAGAGCAATTTGGATAATTAGGGGTAGGTTTAAAAAGAAGGGTTGTTTTGAAGTATTAAGAGAAGTAAGGGTATTTTAAGCATAGTAGGGTAGATCGACAAATATGAAAGCTGACAAATCATTTTGATTGGGTGCTGAAAAAACCAACCCTTCACAGTAGTAAAAAGATTAGCGAAATTGTTGGATGTAAGGGTTATTAAGATAATTAGGGGTAGGATTAAAAATGTTTTGAAATATTAAGAGAAGTAGTGGTACTTTAAGCACAGTAGGGGTGGATCGACAAATATTAAAGATGATGAATCATTTTGATTGGGTGCTGCAAAGCTCAATCCTTCACAGTAGTTGAAAAATAGGTGTAATTTTTGGAAGGAAGTGATATTTAGAGAATTAGTTGTAGGATTAAAAAGAAATGCTTTTTTGAAGTATTAAGAGAAGTCGGGGTAGATTAAGCATAGTAGGGGTAGATCAACAAATATAAAAGATGATGAATCATTTGGATTGGGTGCTACAAAAAGCAACCCTTCACGGTTGTAAAAAGATAAGGGTTGTTGGAAGGAAGGTCTATTTATAGAATTAGAGACAGGATTATAAAGAAGAGCTGTATTGAAGTATTAAAAGAAGTAAGGGTAGTTTAAGCATAGTAGGGATAGATCGACAAGTATGAAAGATGATGAATCGCATGGATTGGGTGCTGCAAAAACCAACCCTTGATAGTAGTTAAATAATATGGGTAATTGTCGGAAGTACGGGCTATTTAGAGAATTAGGGGTATGATTAAAAATATGGGCTATTTTGAAGTATTTAGAGAAGTAGGGGTAGTTTAAGCATAGTAGGGGTATATCGACAAATATTAAAGATGACGAATCGTTTTGATTGGGTGCTGCAAAAACCCATCCTTCAAAGTAGTAAAAAGATAAGGGTAATTATTGGGAGTAAGGGCTATTTACAGAATTACAGGTTGGATTAAAAGAAGGACTGTTTTTAAGTATTAAGAGAAGTAGGGTTAGACTAATCATAGCTGGGGTAGAACGACAAATATGAAAGATGATGAATCGTTTGGATTGGGTGCTGCAAAAACCAACCCTTGACAAAAGGTAAAAAAATAGGGGTAATTGTGGGAAGTAAGGGCTATTTAGATAATTAGGGGAAGGATTAAAAAGAATGGTTGTTTTGAAGTATTAAGAGAAGTAGGGGTAGTTTAAGCATAGTAGGGGTAGATCAACAAATATGTAAGATGATGAATTGTTTGGATTGGGTGCTCCAAAAACCAATCCTTCACAATTGTTAAAAAATAGGGGTATTTCTTGAGATGAAGGGCTATTTAGAGAATTAGGGGTAGGATTAAAAAGAAGGGTTTTTCTGAAGTATTAAGGGAAGTAGGGGGAGAGTAAGCATAGTAGGTTAGATAGAAAAATATAAAAGATGATGAATCATTTGGATTGCGTGCTACAAAAACCAACTCTTCACAGTAGTAAAAAGATAGGGGTAATTGTCGGATGTAAGGGATATTTAGTGAATTAGGGATAGGAATAAAAAGAAGGGTTGTTTTGAAGTATTAAGAGAAGTTGGGTTAGTTTAAGCATAGTAGGGGTAGATCAACAAATATGAAAGACGATGAATCATTTGAATTGGGTGCTGCAAAAACGAACCCTTCACAGAAGTTAAAAAATAGGGGTAGTTGTTGGAAGTAAGGGCTATTTATATACTTAGGGGATGGATTAAAAAGAAGGGTTGTTTTGAAGTATTAAGAGAAGTAGGGGTAGTTTAGGCATAGTAGAGGTAGATCGAAAAATATAAAAGATGATAAATCATTTGGATTGGGTGCTGCAAAAACCAACCCTTCACAGTAGTAAAAGGATAGGGGTATTTGTTGGATGTGAGTGATATTTAGGGAATTAGGGATTAGATTAAAAAGAAAGGCTGTTTTGAAGTATTAAGAGAAGTAGGGGTAGTTTAAGCATAGTAGGGGTAGATCGACAAATAAGAAAGATTATGAATGGTTTGGATTGGTTGCTATAAAAACCAATCCTTCACAATAGTTAAAAAATAGGGGTAATTGTTGAAAGGAAGGGCTATTTAGAGAATTATGGGTAGGCTTTAAAAGGAGGGTTGTTTTGAAGCATTAAGAGAAGTAGGGGTAGATTAAGTACAGTAGGGGTAGATCAACAAATAAAAAAAAATGATGAATCATTCGGATTGCGTGCTGCAAAAACCAACCCTTCACGATTGTAAAAAGATATGGGTAATTGTTGGAAGGAAGGGCTATTTAGAGAAATAGGGATAGGATTAAAAAGAAGAGCTGTTTTTAAGTATTAGGAGAAGTAGGGGTAATTTAAGCATAGTAGGGGTAGAACGACAAATATGAAAGATAATGAATCGTTTGGATTGGGTGCTACAAAAACCAACCCATCACAGTAGTTAAAAAATATTGGTAATTATTGGAAGTACGGGCTATTTAGAGAATTAGGAGTACGATTAAAAATATGCGCTATTTTGAAGTATTAAGAGAAGTAGGGGTAGTTTAAGCATAGTAGGGGTAGATCGACAAATATAAAAGATGATGAATTATTTGGATTTGGTGCTGCAAAAACCAACCCTTCACTATAGTAAAAAGTTAGGGGTAATTTTTGGAAGTAAGGACTATTTAGAGAATTATCGATATGATTAAAAAGAAGGGCTGTTTTGTGAAGTATTATAAGGAGTAGGGGTAGTTCAAGCATAGTAGGGGTAGATCGACAAGTATGAAAGATGATGAATCGTTTGGATTGGGTGCTGCAAAAACCAACCCTTTACAGTAGTTAAAAAATGAGGGTAATTGTTGGAAGTAAGGGTTATTTACAGAATTAGTGGTACGACTAAAAAAAGGGTTGTTTTGAAGTGTTAAGATCAGTAGGGGTAGTTTAAACATAGGAGGGGTAGATCGACAAATATGAAAGATGATGAATTGTTTGGATTGGGTGCACCAAAAACCGACCATTCACAGTAGTCAAAAGATTAGGGTAATTATTGGAAGTAAGGGCTATTTAGAGAATTAGGGATAAGATAGGATTAAAAAGAAGGGTTGTTTTGTGAAGTATTAAGAGGGGTAGGGGTAGTTTAAGCATAGTAGGGGTAGATCGGCGAATTTGAAAGATGATGAATCGTTTGGATTGGGTGCTGCAAAAACCAACTCTTCATAGTAGTTAAAAAATAGGTGTTATTGTTGGAAGTAAGGGCTAATTAGAGAATAAGCGATACGATTGAAAAGAAGGGTTGTTTTTAAGTATTAAGAGAAGTAGATGTAGTTTAAGCACAAGAGGGTTAGATCGATAAGTATGTAAGATGATGAATCATTTTGGTTGGGTGCTGCAAAAACCAACCCTTCACAGTAGTAAAAAGATAGGGGTAATTGTTGGAAGTAAGGGCTATTTAGGGAATTTGGGATACGATTATAAGGAAGGGTTGTTTTGTGAAATATTAAAAGGAGTAGGGTTAGTTTAAGCATAGTAGGGGTAGAACGAAAAATATGTAAGATGATGAAACGTTTGGATTAGGTGTGGCAAAAACCAACCCTTCATAGTAGTTAAAAAAAGGGGTAATTGTTGGAAGTAAGGGAAATTTGGAGAATTAGCCGTCGGTTTAAAAAGAAGGGCTGTTTTGAAGTATTAAGATAAGTAAGGGTAGTTTACGCATAGTAGGGGTAGATCGACAAATATGAGAGCTGACAAATCGTTTTGATTGGTTGCTGCAAAAACCAACCCTTCACAGTAGTAAAAAGATAGGCGAAATTTTTGGATGTACGGGCTATTTGGATAATTAGGGGTAAGATTAAAAAGAAGGGTTGTTTTGAAATATTAGGAGAAGTAGTGGTACTTTAAGTACAGTAGGGGTAGATCGACAAATATTAAAGATGATGAATCGTTTTGATTGGGTGCTAGAAAAATAAATCCTTCACAATAGTTAAAAATAGGGGTAATTGTTGGAAGGAAGGGATATTTAGAGAATTAGGTGTAGGATTAAAAAGAAGGGTTGTTTTGAAGTATTAAGAGAACTAGGGGTAGATTAAGCATAGTAGAGGTAAATCAAGTAATATATAAGATGGTGAATCATTTGGATTGGGTGCTGCAAAAAGCAACCCAACACGGGAGTGAAAAGATAGGGGTAATTATTGGAAGGAAGGGCTATTTATAGAATTAGGGACAGGATTAAAAATAAGAGTTATATTGAAGTATTAAGAGAAGTAGTGGTAGTTTAAGCATAGTAGGGGTAGATCGACAAATATGAAAGACGATGAATCATTTAGATTGGGTGCTGCAAAAACCAACCCTTCACAGTAGTTAAAAAATATGGGTAATTGTTGGAAGTACGGGTTATTTAGAGAATTAGGGTTATGATTAAAATATGGGCTATTTTGAAGTATTAAGAGAGGAAGGGGTAGTTTAAGCACAGTAGGGGTTGATCGACAAATGTAAAAGATGATGAATCGTTTGGATTGGGTGCTGTAAAAACCAATCCTTCAAAGTAGTGCAAAGAAAAGGGTAATTATTGGAAGTAAGGGCTATTTACAGAATTACGGGTAGGATTAAAAGAAGTACTGTCTTTAAGTACTAAGAGAAGTAGGGTTAGACTAAGCATCGTTGGGGTAGATCGACAAATATGAAAGATGATGAATCGTTTGGATTGGGTGCTACAAAAACCAACCCGTGACAAACGGTAAAAAATAGTAGTAATTGTGGGAAGTAAAGGCTATTTAGAGTATTTGGGGAAGGATTAAAAAGAAAGGTTGTTTTGAAGTATTAAGAGATGTAGGGGTAGTTTAAGCATAGTAGGGGTAGATCGACAAATATGTAAGATGATGAATCGTTTTTATTGGGTGCTGCAAAAACCAATCCTTCATAATAGTTAAAAAATTGGGGTAATTCTTGAGATAAAGGCTATTTAGAGAATTAGGGCTAGGATTAAAAAGAAGGGTTGTTTTGAAGTATTAAGGGAAGTAGGGGTAGATTAAGCATAGTAGGTTAGATCGACAAATATAAAAGATGATGAATCGTTTGGATTGCGTGCTACAAAAACCAACTCTTCACAGTTGTAAGAAGATAGGGGTAACTGTCGGATGAAAGGACTATTTAGTGAATTAGGGATAGGATTAAAAAGAAGAATTGTTTTGAAGTATTAAGAGAAGTAGGGGTAGTTTAAGCATAGTAGGGGTAGATCGACAAATAAGAAAGACAATGAATCATTTGAATTGGGTGCTGCAAAAATGAACCCTTCACAGAAGTTAAAAAACAGGGGTAATTGTGGGAAGTAAGGGCTATTTAGATAATTAGGGGATGGTTAAAAAGAAGGGCTGTTTTGAAGTATTAAGAGAAGTAGGGGTAGTTTAGGCATAGTAGGGGTAAATCCACAAATATAAAAGATGATAAATCATTTGGATTGGGTGCTGCAAAAACCAACCCTTCACAGTAGTAAAAAGATAGGGGTATTTGTTGGATGTGAGGGCTATTTTGGGAATTAGGGGTACTAATAAAAATATGGGCTATTTTGAAGTATTAAGAGAAGTAGGGGTAGTTTAAGCATAGTAGCTATAGATCGACAAATATAAATGATGATGAATCGTTTGGATTGGGTGTTGCAAAAACCAATCCTTCAAAGTAGTAAAAAGAAAAGTGTAATTATTGTAAGTAAGGGCTATTTATAGAATTACGGGTCGGATTAAAAGAAGGACTGTTTTTAAGTATTAAGAGAAGTAGGGTTAGACTAAGCATAGTTAGGGTAGATCGACAAATATGAAAGATGATGATTCGTTTTGATTGTGTGCTACAAAAACCAACCCTTGACAAAAGGTAAAAAATAACAGTAATTGTGGGAAGTAAGGGCTATTTATAGAATTAGGGGAAGGATTAAAAAGAGAGGTTGTTTTGAAGTATTAAGAGATGTAGGGGTAGTTTAAGCATAGTAGGGGTAGACCGACAAAAATGTAAGATGATGAATCGTTTGGATTGGGTGCTGCAAAAACTAATCCTTCACAATAGTTAAAAAATAGGGGTAATTCTTAAGATGAAGGTCTATTTAGAGAATTAGGGGTAGGATTAAAAAGAAGGGTTGTTTTGACTTATTAAGGGAAGTACGGGTAGATTAAGCATAGTAGGTTAGATCGACAAATATAAAAGATGATGAATCGTTTGGATTGCATGCTACAAAAACCAACTCTTCGCAGTTGTAAAAAGATAGGGGTAATTGTCAGATGTAAGGGCTATTTAGTGAATTAGGGATAGTATTAAAAAGAAGGGTTGTTTTGAAGTATTTAGGGAAGTAGTGGTAGTTTAAGCATAGTAGGGGTAGATCGACAAATATGAAAGACGATGAATCATTTGAATTGGGTGCTGCAAAAATGAACCCTTCAAAGAATTTAAAAAATAGGGGTAATTGTTGGAAGTAAGGGCTATATAGATAATTGGGGGATGGATAAAAAAGAAGTGATGTTTTGAAGTATTAAGAGAAGTAGGGGTAGTTTGGGCATAGTAGGGGTAGATCGACAAATATAAAAGATGATGAATCGTTTGGATTGGCTACTGCAAAAACCAACCCTTCACAGTAGTTAAAAGATATGGGTAATTGTTGGAAGTAAGGGCTGTTTAGAGAATTAGGGGTAGGATTTGAAAGAAGGACTGTTTTGAAGTATGAAGAGAAGTAGGCGTAGTTTAAGCAAAGTAGGGGTAGATCGACAAATATGAAAGATGATGAAACGTTTGGTTTGGGTGCTGCAAAATCCATTCCCTCACAATAGTTAAAAAATAGGGGTAATTGTTGAAAGGAAGAGCTATTTAGAGAATTATGGGTAGGATTAAAAAGAAGGGTTGTTTTGAAGTATTAAGAGAAGTAGGGGTAGATTAAGCATAGTAGGGGTAGACCAACAAATATAAAAGATGATGAATCATTTCGATTGGGTGCTGCAAAAACCAACCCTTCACGGTAAAAAGATAGGGGTAATTGTTGGAAAGAAGGGCTATTTACAGAATTAGGGATAGGATTAAAAAGAAGAGTTGTTTTGAAGTATTAACAGAAGTAGGTGTAATTTTAGCATTGTAGGGGCAGATCGACAAATATGAAAGATAATGAATCGTTTGGATTAAGTGCTGCAAAAACCAACCCTTCACACTAGTTAAAAAATGGGTAATTGTTGGAAGTACGGGCTATTTAGAGTATTAGGAGTACGATTAAAAATATGGACTATTTTGAAGTATAAAGAGAAGTAAGGGTAGTTTAAGCATAGTGGGGGTAGATTGACAAATATAAAAGATGATGAATTGTTTGGATTGTGTGCTACAAAAACCAACCCTTCACAGTAGTAAAAAGTTGGGGGTAATTTTTGGAAGTAAGGGCTATTTAGATAATTAGGGACATGACTAAAAAGAAGGGCTATTTTGTGAAGTATTAAGAGGAGTAGTGGTAGTTTAAGCATAGTAGGGGTAGATCGACAAATATGAAAGATGATGAATCGTTTGGATTGGTTGTTGCAAAAACCAACCCTTTACAGTAGTTAAAAAATAGGGGTAATTGTTGGAAGTAAGGGTTATTTAGAGAATTAGTGGTACGATTAAAAATAAGGGCTGTTTTGAAGTGTTAAGATCAGTAGAGGTAGTTTAAGCATAAGAGGGGTAGATCGACAAATATAAAAGATGATGAATCGTTTGGATTAGGTGCTTCAAAAACCAGCCCTTTACAGTAGTCAAAAGATTTGGGTAATTATTGGAAGTAAGGGCTATTTAGAGAATTAGGGATAGGATGGGATTAAAAAGAAGGGTTGTTTAGTGGGGTAGTTTAAGCATAATAGGGGTAGATCGACAAATATGAAAGATGATGAATCGTTTGGATTGGGTGCTGCAAAAACAAACTCTTCACAGTAGTTAAAAAATAGATGTAATTGTTGGAAGTAAGGGCTATTTGGAGAATTAGGGATATGATTAAAAAGAAGGTCTGTTTTTAAGTATTAAGAGAAGTAGAGGTAGTTTAAGCATAGGTGGGGTAGATCGACAAGTGTGAAAGATGATGAATCGTTTGGATTGGGTGCTTGTAATGACCCGCAAATCCCTACTATCTGAGTCGACTAATAACACCACACGTCCAACCCAAATTGCGCAGAAATATGAATCATTATTAGAAAGAAGTTAGAGGATGAGAAATAGAAAGAAAGAAATATTAGAATAGAAGAAAACGAAGATAACAAACTCACAGCGGAACGAATAAAATATATTATATAACATAACATTTGAAATACAAATTAGTAACTTTATATACATACCATCATCAGAGCACAACAGTTATTCCTGGAACAGTTATAAACACCTGTTTCCGGATACACACATGGTACACAGCGGAATATCTGACAGTCTATAGCAAACTGGTGAAGCCTCCTGCATCGTGCTCCTCCAAATGAATCTGTAAAATCCCGACTACTTGACTGCTCGTACAAATTTGGACACCCAAAAGTTTAGGGAAAACAAACAAAATAAACTCTGGGTCAGTCATGGGACTGGTGTGAGTAAACTCCAACCATTTGTTTAACTTTCAAAATCCTTTCGAAAGAAAGGATAATAGTAAGACCAGCCCACACATAAACATGTACGTTTTTTTACCTTACTATAACCCAAAACACTTTGATATGAAAATCCTGTGATATTATAATAATGTCTAAATCAAATAAATAACAATCTAGCGGAATGCTTGCTTCTCTCGCTCCATATATAATATGAAATCAAAAACCGCATGGCGCTTATTGGAGGTTGGATTCCGACTATGACAAGGTATGGTACCACCTTCCTATAGTGTTTCTCGAGAGAGGAATACACCTGCTTCAACAAGAACAGCTTGCAACCCAGCCCATACATGACCGACCACTCAATTCGCTTGAGTGTATCGAATATATATCACCAACGGTTGGGATCAGCAACCGTTTCCCGAATGGGAAAGCATCGAATAGAATAAGGAATTAAATAAATTTCTAGATAGGAGATCATACACCCAAATGGGAGCGACCCAAATAGCCGTGCAGCATGCCCGATTTTTGTCATTTTCCTGTTGTTGAGGCCTGAGGCTACGATTACTTCTAATTCATTGATAATATATTCTGGACATTATGCTAAGGGAATAAATCCATTGCCACCATATATATTATACAGACCAACATATTCGATCATTGGAAATACTTTGTCTGACATTCGTCCATATACGTTCATTTTGGGATTGAACGAAACCGAAGGCACAATTTCTATTGATAGAAAAAGTCCTTCCACTTTACTCCATCTTCGATTATCTTCATATAATCTGATTCGCAATGCTACTGCCAATATTGTGTGGTTCTTGGATAATAATCAAACCGGTTTCTCCATATTGACAACGATATTGGCAACCACTTCGATAGTTGGTTATTTAACCGTCGAAGAAAAACAAACAATCATCCATAACATCAAACCATCACTGGGCCCCTTAATTAATATTTTATTAATTATATCACTTCTCCATTTCCTTGTCAATATTTGTTAACCAAATATTTTCAATTATCATCTTGGCCCTTTTCGCTATTTGGAAAACATTTCTATACCTCGCCTTCTTTTATTTTCTGTATTTAGAAAATATATTCTATTTGCATTTGAAAACAATTTCAATCACCTATCTCTTTCCCGACTACTTTAATTATACTCAGGAAATATTTACTTTTATACTTCCAAAATTCCACCACTTAGGTTTAAACGAATGCTGTGTAAAACATCGTTACAACAACCCAAAATATTTTATTCAGCGAACTCTTATTCAAACACTTCTCTTCGAGACGGGGTCTTGCTATTTATCAATTAAAAATGAAATAAATCAAGTTGGGTATAACTACCTCTCAGACCTTGAATGAAGACATCATTAACTTCAAAACAGACAAAACCACTTACCTCGAATAATCCACATCATATAAAGCCAATTATTCATTTTTAAAACGTATATACATTTCCCTTTCTATTGCTAGCCTATCGATTTCCTTTTTGTTTATAATATTCTATTTTAAGTTTGTTTCCTTATCGAATTCAATATATATTGATATATTGATTTTCTAGTTATCCAATTTTCTTAAAAATATTCTAACTCCTTAAATTTCCAGAAAATTCCGCTATAACCTCCGTTATTCCTAGAGCATCGGGAAAATCCCCAAACCGCCACACATGCCCTCTCCAATCAAAAAGAAAAGAAAAAGCCAAGCGGCTAGCCGATACGGCGCATAAAGCCTCATATGGAATTTAAACATGTACCTTATCGTCGGGCACTAAATTTATAAACTTCATTCTCTTCATTCCATACCTGTTTAACACTTGTTCACCTGTTTTCAATTCAACTCATTCCAATCGTTTGAATTCAGTTTCGCCCCTTTGTTCTTTAATTAGCTTCTTAGCCATTTTCGCTTGTTATTTGAACATATCATTTTCAAATAAAATATTTAACTTGATTATAACTAAATTAAATTCCATTTTCATTTCAAGTTTCCTTTTCGATTTCGAATATGAATTTCCAAATCGAATTTACTTATTCAAAGCCCAATATTAATTCAAGATCTCATTAACTAATTTCTATTGAAATTAGTTAATTCTATTTAATAATTAAAAATCTGATTTCTGTTTCAAAAATCATTTCACTTACTACACTGGAGTTCATATTTATTTTATATCTCCAGTCCGGATTTTTCTAATCGCAATTCGGATTTTATTCCTTAAAAATCCTTTTATTTAATTAAATAAACCGTTATGGTTTTCGAACGTTTTTGGTGCTGCTTTTCTGAAAATTTGATTTTGACATAACTCAAAAACTAATAGACGAAATCCATATTTTTCTCTTTCATTAGAAAACTATTATCAAATTGGTCCTGACAATTATTGTTTCAAAGAATTCCGACTTCAGTTGAGTCTTATATACTCAATTGAAGTTCGAAATGCCAAATTACGAACTACCGCGCCACGGCGAGTTCGTTTTAATTATATTTATATATATAAACTTTTGAACTTCGTTTAAAATAAATTAAACTCCATTCTAATATATTTTTAATATATATCAAACCTATTTTCCCAATTCAACATAATAATTTCAATTATCTATAATTGTCGATTTTTCCTTACTCGGTAATATATTTATTTATACTTCGATCTTCTATATTCAAATTTCATTTCAATTCTATATTCAAATTCCATTTCAATTATATTTTAATTTCCTATATACAAATTCCATTTCACTTTCTCTATTCAAATTCTATATTTAAAATTTCATTATTAAAATTCCATTTCACTTTCTATATTCAAATTCTATATTTGAATTTCCTTTATATTTTCTATATTCAAATTCTATATTTGAATTCCATTTCAATTTCTATATTCAAACTCCATTTGAATTTCTATATTCAATTCTATTTGAATTTTCTTTATTCAAATTCTATTTTCAATTCCATTGAATTTTATATATTCAAACTCCATTTGAATTTCTATATTCAATTCTATTTGAATTTTCTTTATTCATTCTTAAACAAGTCTCGATTTCAATTTCTTTTGAAATTGATATTTCTACTTTTGGAAAATAGATTTCCCTTTTCAGTTTCACACTTGTATTTTTATTTCTGAATTATCCAATGAAAATTCTTTTCACTTCATTTATAAATTTCATTTATAAAAGAACTACATGTTTTTATTCTTATAAAACAAGTTAATATTTTTATTCTATTCAAATTTCAAATTCTATTTTAGAAAATAGAATTCCCCTTTTAACTCTGGAAATTCCCTTTTTCAATAGTTTTCAAATAACAACACTTAGGCCCAGTGATATTTAAACACCAAGCAACCATTTATTTATTTCTGGTTTTCTAGCACATCATATATGACAGTATATATGCAAACAAATAAACAAACAGATAATATATTTTTGAGGAATCCAATCGGATTCCTCCCACCTGTTTTCCTGCATCCACAAACGTTAGTCAACATAGTAATACCCATCCTGCTTCGAGGCAGGAGATTTAAATCTACCAGAAAGCAATCAAACAAGCAACAACAATTATTTTTAATGACATAAAAATAATTCTAATTAAGGTGAGTGAGATTTACTCACCGTGGTTTTAAATTTGCACTTACACCAGTTTCAATCTCTGTTCATTGATTTCCGAGTCTTTGAACTCCATACAAATGATTTTATTTGATTTGTCCTTGCCTAAGGAAATCCCGAATTTTATAAATTAGCTACTGAATCTCCTTAATGAGGTTTTATACTAAAGATAGACTAATTCAATTCTAGCCGATATACTAATAAAATTCAAACCATTATACTAATTAAATTCAAACCCATTTTACTAATTAAATTCTAACCCTTTTTCACTAATTAAATTCTAACCCTTTTACTACTTTTAACAACTTACTAAATGAATTTAGAATTCAAATTTCAGTTTTTGTTTGACTTCATTATTTAAATAAATTAACTACTTAACGAATAAATAAATTTTCAATATATTTTTAATATGACATTTATTATTAAATCTATCGAAATAAAAATTAAATTACCTTTTTCTAATTCTGCTTTAAACCAAACATATTATTGCCCTTCACTTCTAACTACCCTCCTTAAGTCGCTAGCTCCCCAAGACCCATTTATCTCCTCCACTAGTGTCACCAATCATGTAACCACCCCCTAGCAAATCAGCGAACCAACCAACTCCCCTTTAATCGACAGACCACTCACTAAAAAACACTCATCTCGAGTTTGCATCCTTGAAGAAAATCGTGAACTGCTCCTGATGCCGTGAACATCGCGCTTGCCAAGGTAGCGCCATTCCAATCCAAATTTGTCACAGTCTGACTCCTTTATTACCACACTACGAAATCACCACCCTCATCGACTTCCTCCTACTTTCGAGCTCACTGCTACAGTGATAGTGCGTCACTTACCCAATTTGAACTCCCCTCTCCAACTCACAGACCCGATTTCAAACCATACTCCCAAACCTAGATCTCGGCCTCCGACAACTCGCGATCCCCTTCTCGGATTCCATCACAAGAAAGCACCTCGCTCCAATTGAAACACTTGCGTTAGAAAATCCCATCGTAACCTTCTTCGTTCGAGCCCAACACCCTTACCCTACATCGATTGACATACACTCGCCTCCCCCAACAGACGCGATTTCAAACTCGATTCACTCTCTCCTTTCCGGTGGTTTTCGATTCACAATGTTTTTAAGTTGAGGGGATCGGCCTTTTTGAAGAATGAAATATAAAGAGAAATATATGGGAAGGCATCGATTTTCTTATCTGAGGAATGGAAAAATTAAAACAGAATGGAAGAGGGGTTACGCGTTTATATAGAAGTGGAGAGGGAACCAGAAGTACACACCAAACCTTTGTATTTATTTTAAAAAGATTTTCTAATTAATTTGATTTGATTTTGATTCGATATAAAGAGATCTTTATTCATTTTAAATAGATATCGATTTGATTTTCGATTCGATTTCGATCTTATCCATTATAAATATATCGGGGTTCATCATTTGAGATCGTAACCGTTATTTTTACCTACCGACTGATATTTCAACGTAATTACACTATTTTGGATTCAACAGAATAGACTACAAAATTTAATGCGACCATATATTATAAAATAACCATATAATAATATATTTTAAATTCAAAACCAATAAATTCAATTTATATTATCAAATTAATATTTAAAAGCATATTAAATATTGAAAATAAATTATTCGAAAGCCCGGGTCGTTACATTCTTCCCCCCTTAAAATAATTTCGTCCCCAAAATTACTTAAGTAGGAAAAATGCTACAAGCCATTAACTTCTCAAAAACTCACTTATGCTGAAACTGAACTTTTTAAATTTCAACAAATTTAATTTCAACCAAAACTTTTGGTTTTCATTCATATTAAATATCAAATTCATTTAAATTGATTTTAATCAATTTAGTCACTTTGATTAACTTGCTTAAGTTAAATTTAAATTCCAAAATTCAAATTCCCGGGTTTTCATTTCAAATCCTTTTGAAATCACATAAATATATATACACATATATTTATTCCCATCTAAAATTCAAAACATTTGAATTTTCATATCAACATGTTTTCTTTCAAACAACTTTCCATCAAAAACTTTTTGAAGGTAGCAATCCATCACTTACAACTCGAAAATGAACACTGATGATGCTGTAGTCATCATCGGAATTATTTCCCAGCCACCGAAGTGAGTTCAGTGCTTAAACAATTTAAAAACCCATTAGAAATCCTTTTAAAACAAAGCTATATTGTTCTAATATACTTCAGAAAATAATCTCGTCTAATTATAATTACAACAACCAACACATCCATATAATATAATAATTTTAAGAAAATTATTCCTTTTCTGTTAAAAATAGAATTTTTGAGTAAATTTGTTTCATTTACCCACTTAAAACAATATTGTGTCAAATTTCCCTGTTCGAGTGTTTAGAAATTCCAATCGACCTTGTGGCGTCCCATAATTCGAACAGAATTCATAAACCACTCAACATACTAGCCAATACAATATAAAACAATTTTTTTTTTCAATTAACAAATACGCTCTCTCGTACATATACACTCAACTCAGTCTAGGGTACTACACGTCCAACCCAAATTGCACAGAAATACGAATCATTATTAGAAAGAAGTTAGAGGATGAGAAATAGAAATAAAGAAATATAAGAATAGAAGAAAACGAAAATCACAAACTCACAGCGGAACCGATAAATTATGTTATATAACATAACTTTTGAAATACAAATTAGTAACTTTATATACAATCCATCATCAGAGCACAACAGTTATTCCTAGAATAGTTATAAACTCCTGTTTCCAGATACAAACATGGTACACAGCGGAATATATGATAGTCTATAGCTAACTGGTGAAGCCTCCTGCTTCATGCTCCTCCGAATGAATCTGTAAAATCCCGACTACTTGACTGCCAATACAAATTTGGGCACCCAAGAGTTTAGGGAAAACAAACAAAATAAACTCTGGGTCAGTCATGGGACTGGTGTGAGTAAACTCCAACCATTTGTTTAACTTTCAAAATCCTTTCGAAAGAAAGGATAATAGTAAGACCAGCGCACACATAAAAATGGACGGTTTTTACCTTACTATAACCCAAAACCCTTTGATATGAAAATCCAGTGATATTATAATAATGTCTAAATCAAATAAATAACAATCTAGCCGAACGCTTGCATCTAACGCTCCATATATAATATGAAATCAAAAACCGCATGGCGCTTATTGGAGGTTGGATTCCGACTATGACAAGGTATGGAACCACCTTCCGATAGTGTATCTCTAGAGAGGAATACACTGGGTTCAACAAGAACATCTTGCAACCCGACCCACACATGACAGACCGCTCATTTCGCTTGAGTGTATCGAATGTATATCACCAACGGTTGGGATCAACAACTGTTTCCTGAATGGGACAGCATCGAATAGAATAAGGAATTAAATGAATCTCTAGATAGGTGATTATACACCCAAATGGGAGAGACCCACATAGCCATGCTGCCTGCCCGATTTTTGTCATTTCCAGGTTGTTGAGGACTGAGGCTATGATTACTGAAACACCCCACCTCCGTTAGGGTCACTCTCAAAGGGAATGCCCTAATTTTGGTGGAGGTTTATAAGTACAAGTCACAGATACACAAGACAGATATAAGAACACATATTTGTAAACAGCGGAAGAACAACAAACTTTTATTTCATAAAGTCAAATACGTGTTACAATAACATCCTTTCCAAAAACATAACATAACACTTTCATAATCTGTCTTGAGTACATTATTTTAAAGAAGCATAAATAAAACATAGATAAACTGCAAAAGCCCCATAGTGGATTGTCCAAAGCCATAGTTCAAAACAGGAAAGTCCAAGCAATACATTTCTCTTCTTCGAGCTGGATGCTAGGGCTGGTCAAGCTGCTGTGTTCCCTCCCTGAGGACCTGGGGGGGGGGGGGAAACGGAAGAAAGAAGACGAAAGAAAAGTAGAGTCAGACATAAAGCCTGAGTAAGTCTAGTACTATTTTGTCTATGAATAAAGAACTGGGTATGATAAGTATAAACAGGAAGTGGGCATGCATTATAAACTTGGTTAAGTTATCTAGGGTCGAATATACCATCGTACCCCATGTTGATCTCTGAACCCATATAAACTAGTTTTCCAATTGGCACCCCATAATCAGGGTGAAGTGATCCATTCTATGATGATTCGGCTCCTACTCGCATAGTTACATGTGTCTTACGGCCCCCGATGTCTGTAGTTACCTATGCTGGTCCCACCATGGGGTGTATCAAGTCCCATAGTGGCAACCCGACACAACCTTAGAGTGCACAGGTATGCTACTGGTGTCCAGTGCCTTATTTTTCTGCGCCGGAGTGTGTGCACGCCCGCACTCCGTTAGAACCTACACTGCTACACCACCGCCGTCGCTTTGACCTCTTACAATCAGCCCAGTAATCGTGCCCCACCCTGCCTAGTTTCAGGGTATCCTGATACACCTTTTAGGGTTACTGCTGAAAAGGGTCCCCGTTACTAGGTTTTCTATCTCTAGCCAACATGCTAAGTTGGTTAAGTGTTTCCTAACCTAACCCCACCAGTCCGTTTAGTTTAGCATGTTCCATTTTGATTAAGTCTTTAGTTCACTTAATCCTAGCAATCCTGACTCAGCCTTGATTGTCTTATTAAGGCCCTGACCTCTCACATTAGACAGGTATTGTTGTGGCTGCCTGTTGCCGGTTGGTTCCGGGAAGTCTTACGCCACAACTCAATCTAACCTCGGGTCCTTATTGGGCTCCATGTTTAACCTCCCACATTGGATAGGTATTGTTTTGACTACTGGACAGCCGGGCGGTTCCGGGCAGGTTTACATCACAACTCAATCCAACCTCGGGTTAAACACATCGTATGTTCTACATTTACATATTTTGTCATTCTTCTTTATTTCTTATATGTAAATATTTGCGGCCCATTATTAAGTTAATGGTGTAAAGGTTACACCAATCACGGGCCCAACCCATACTTGAATTTGGGCCCTTCTATATTATATTTTCATTCATTAATTAATTTTAACCCAACGTTATTTTCCCCCGTTTTACACGTCCGTTTATATATATTGGGCTTAGCCTTTTGAAGCCCAATTTAGCCATGCGAAAAGGGGAGGCTTATGGCGTAATTTCATACACAAAGAGGGGAAGGTGAGCGCATGAACTTGCAGTATGACGTTGGGAATACAAAATAGAAACTGGTGTACTTGCATAGTGGTAACATAGTTGACATGAATCAAAGCATGCGAACTTGTAATTGAGATATCGTTATTGTCACATGAACCTATTTTTTTTTTGTTTAGGCATAATGTCAAACATAAGCATGGCATAAGTATTCCTAGCATAAGCATGGCATAATGTCAAACATAAGCATGGCATAAGTATTCCTAGCATAAGCATGGCATAATGTCAAACATAAGCATGGCATAAATACTTTTAGCATAAACATGGCATAATATCAACCATAAGCATGGCATAAGTATAGTTAAATTTGTTCATAAGGTTTCTACACGTTTACAAAGGGACTACTTTGTTACTAACCCAAAAGCATAGTTCAACTTAATCATGATTTAAGTCTAATCACATAACGATGGTATAAATATACTTATGCATAAATATTCCTAATCGTGGTATTTGCTTTAAACTTGCAAAAAGGGATTTTTGAGTCTAACCTAGCCATGTCTCACATATGTCATCATATAGTCCTTTTAAACAAGATAGACTTAATCATGAATTTCAATTATGCCAAATAGCCTAGCCATATTCACAAGTTTTGCAAAAGCATGACTTAATACATGGATTATGGTGTCAAAATTCCAACATAGTTTCATATGAACTATAACAACCAAACTTGTTTCAATTACTTGCAAAATGATTTATGCACAAAAATATACATCATGATGGCATAATAACAAAGCCTCAGACTTGCATGAATTTCAACCAACTACATACATGTAGCTTCAACATAGGTCACATAATTTGCGAATATTCCAAACGTATATTTGCATAGAACTACCGCATGTAGTTCTTTATAATATCCAAACGTATATAAGAACGCACAAATATGAATTTCATTGCCACAATTCAAGCATACAAATCAATACAGTTGTTTATTCATACCAAAGTAATACTCTACTTACAATGGTTGCGGCGAATTCTCTAAATAAGAGATATGATTCCTTTGTTAAATTGATTAGCTTCAGGTTGCTTGAATTGCTTTAGGCTTTAGAACTTTCTCCCTAATCCTCTCTCTAGTTGGCGGCTACCTCTTGTCGTTCCTCAGCAACATGGCGGCTATGTTCTTAATTTTGAATGAATAGATTAGGGTTTGTCTAGGGTTGTTTATATAGAGGTTAGGAACTGATTAGGACCCTTGATGTTGCTAGGTTAGATCGTAGCCATTCATTCGATAGAGAGACCAATTAAAACTTGCCACCTAGCCCTAGTGACAAAGCAGACCACAGAAAATCGGAGGAACACAGACCTGGCCAGCCAGGTTGACTGGGCTCGACCAGGTCGATACCCCTGTCGACAGGGCTGTGGACAGCCCTGTCGACATGGGTAGCCCAGGTCGACAGCCCAGTCGACCTGGGTGGCCCAGGCGGTGTTCTTCCACCCTGGCCCAATGGGCCCCACTTCGGAATATTTATTTATTTAATTCTGTTTGAATTTTAAACTTAATTTAAAAACTTCCGAAGGCCATATCTTCTTCATACGGACTCCGTTTTTCGAAAACTCGGACTCTATTTCGCGTATTTTTCCGAGACGAACGCAATGGCGTATCCCGTTTCCCTTGGTTCTTTGATTTCAGATTAATTATACTTTAATTTGTTAATTTCACAGTTATAGAATTTTCAGGGTGTTACATTCTCCCCCACTTAAAAGGATTTCGTCCCAAAATCTTCAAGTTAGGAGGAATGTATATCCTAACATCCAATCATCCATCTACTCATCCATCAAACACGAGCATCCATTGTCCTTAAAAGATTTCTAATGCTTCATGATCATATGCGAAGTGTGTGTGTACATGTACTTATCTAATGCAAAATCAGGCGGTCTACTGATTCAGTTGACCTCCTTAATGCGAATTATGTAAGTGCCATGAACCCATTATGTATGCAAATTTTCCTATTCAATATTCGACATGAGTGCACAATCATTCAACACAAATGCAACATCCACATGACCACACATCAAAGTTCAACCATATACGAATGCAAACATATATGCATATGCAATATGAAGTGACTGAGCCGATCTAAAACATAGATTGTGTGTGTATATGCAACCACGAGCAACCACTAGCAATCACTTGCAACCACTTGCAACCATTCATACATAACATGTTTCAATTACATGTTTCCATCCAACGGGTTTCTACCTAAAAGATAAGGTCGAGGAAATATACCTAAAAAGATAGATAAAAGCGCAATTTAAGGAAAAGGAAAGATCAAGGATGTACCCTCGAACAGAAAAGGGTAGGCTGCACGGATTCTAGCTTCAGTTTCCCAAGTTGCGTCTCCCTCGGCGTCGCTCCACTGGACTTTGACGAGCTTGACTTCGCGGTTGCGTAGCTTCTTCACTTCCGTTCCTAAGATTCGGGTTGGAACTTTTCTTATGGTTGCTTCGCGTTCCACTTCGGCCTCTTCGAGGATATTTGGCTCTACCACTTCAGCAGTCTCATGTAGACATTTTCGGAGATGTGAAACGTGAAAAACGTTGTGGACCCCAGCCAACTTCTCGGGTAGCTCTAATCTATAAGCCATTTTCCCAATTTTCTCGATAATAGGGAATGGCCCTACGAACCTTGGTGCTAGCTTTCCTGTGGTTCCAAAACGAACAACGTTCCTTAGCGGTGATACCTTGAGAAAAACTCTGTCTCCAACCTCGAATTCAAGGTCGGTTCTTCTCTTGTCGGCGTAGGACTTTTGTCTGTCTTGGGCCGTCTTCATCCTTCTTCGTATTAAGTCTACTTTCTCTGAAGTCTCTCGGATCATGTCTGGTCCAAGTATGAGCTTATCAGTAGACTCCCACCAACAAGTGGGCGATCGGCACGGTCTTCCGTATAAAGCTTCGAAGGGCGCCATTCCGATGGTTTCTTGATAGCTGTTGTTGTAGGCAAATTCCACCAAAGGAAGGTGGTCTTCCCATGTCCCTCCGAAGTCAAGGACGCATAGTCTTAAAAGGTCTTCCAAAACTCTGTTCACTCTCTCTGTTTGGCCGTCGGTTTGGGGATGATAGGCCGTGCTCAAGCATAACTGCGTTCCTACTGCTTCTTGCAGACTCCGCCAAAACTCGCTAGTGAAGATGGGGTCTCGGTCACTAACAATGCTAGATGGTATTCCATGGAGTCGAATGATTTCCTTAAGGTAAAGTGATGCTAGGGATGAGGAAGTTCTTTTAGTTTTGACAGGTAAAAAGTGGGCGCTTTTAGTAAGCCTATACACTATTACCCAAATGCTAGTGTTGCCTCTCCTAGACCTAGGCAGCCCATCGATGAAGTCCATTGAGATGCTATCCCACTTCCACTGTGGGACCTCCAGAGGATGCAGTAGTCCGCCAGGCTTTTTCTGTTCCGCCTTAACCCGTTGGCACACCATGCACTTAGAAACGAATTCTGCCACGTCCTTTTTCATGCCGTTCCAGAAGAAAGTCCTTTTTATGTCTTTGTACATCTTATCCCCGCCTGGGTGTATCGTCATCTTGGAGTGATGCGCTTCCTCGAGAACCTTCTTTATTAAATCGTTTATCTGTGGGACGCATAGTCTTCCGTCTCGCCTTAGAAAACCCTTATCGTCGATGGAGTATCTGTTGAGGTGACTTGAAGTCTCGCCCCTAATTAGCCTATCAATTATTTCTACAAGCTGAGGGTCTTCGCGTTGTGATGTCCCTATCGAATCCAATAAAGTTGGGCGCACTTCGAGAGATGCTAGCAAGCCTGGTACGAAATCGGAGGAAGGCCTAAAGTCGAAGCTGGCTATAAACTCTAGGCTTTGTCTTTCAATAAACAACGGGCTTAGGGTCAATTTCTTTCGGCTCAACGCGTCTGCAACTACGTTGCCTTTGCCCGGAGTGTAGGAGATTTCGAAATCGTACGAGGCAAGAAACTCCATCCATCTTTGTTGCCTCAAGTTAAGATCCTTCTGCGAGAAAAGATATTTCAACGATTTATGGTCAGTGTAAAGTTCGAACTTCTCACCTAGGAGATAGTGTCGCCAAGACTTGAGTGCAAAGACGATGGCGGCTAACTCAAGATCGTGGGTTGGGTAGTTCTTTTCGTGCACCTTCAACTGCCTCCCGCCATAAGCTACTACCCTTCCTTCTTGCATTAAGACGGCGCCTAGACCTGTCCCACATCAATCCGTATAAACAGTGAACATCTTGCTTCCATCTGGCAGCGTCAAAACTGGGGCTGTTGTAAGAGCCCTTTTCAGTCGTTGGAAAGCAAATTTGCAATCCAAGTCCGAATTGAACACTAGATTCTTCTTAGTCAATTTCGTGAGCGGAGCTGAGATTTTCGCAAAATCCCTTATGAATTTTCGATAGAAACCTGCTAGTCCTAGAAAGCTTCGAACCTCAGTTGCATTCCTTGGTGTCTTCCAATCCTGTACCGCCACTACCTTAGCAGGGTCCACTGCTAACCCTTGTTTGGATACTATGTGCCCAAGGAACCTCACCTATTCTCTCCAAAAGTGGCATTTGGAGAATTTGGCTTTTAGTTGATGGATTCGCAAAGTTTCCATGATTGCCCTTAAGTGTTGAGCATGTTCCTCTTCACTCTTTGAGAAGATAAGGATATCATCTACGAAGACAACTACGAACTTGTTGAGGAAATCTCTGAATACCCTACTCATCAGGTCCACGAAGTAAGCAGGTGCATTTGTCAAGCCGAAAGGCATGACAAGCCATTCAAAGAAGCCGTCTGGGGTTCTGAACGCCGTTTTATCGATGCTATCTTCAGCGACCCTTAGCTGATGAAAACCGGTTGCTAAATCGAGTTGGGAGAAAACAGACGCTCCTACAAGCTGGTCAAATAAATCGTCAATTCTAGGGAGAGGATGCCTATTATTTTTCGTTAACTTGTTGAGCTCCCTATAGTCAACACATAGACGGAGTGAACCATCCGCCTTTGTAGCGAACACCACTGGAGCGCCCCATTCTGAAATGCTCCTCCTAATGAACCCCTTTTCTAGAAGCTCTTTAATCTGTTTACTGAGCTCTTTCCTTTCTCGTGGAGCCATATGTCTAACGGGCAACGCAACGGGCTTTGCATTATCTACAAGGTATATGCGGAAGTCTATCTCCCGCTTCGGAGGCAAGCCCTTCACCTCTTCGAAGACATCCGGATATTCCCGGACCACTCTAACTGACTGCAAATTTTCAACAGAGGCATCTAGCGATTCAAGATAACTAAGCATAACCGCATACGAGGGATTACAAGAAATTTCCAAAGTATTACCGAGCTGGGTTAGGAGCCTAACAACCCTTTTCTCACAATCAAGGATGGCCCCATTACTGGATAGCCAATCCATACCCAAAATCAAACCATACCCCGAAAAGCCCAAAACAAAGGCACTACATTGAAATTCAACACTTAGGATAGAAATTTTCAAATCCAGACAGATCATAGACAAATGAGCTGGGCCCCCAATTGGGTTTGAAACAATTAAGGGGTCCTCTACCATACTAGTTTTTAGGTGCAGAGATTCTACTAAAGCAGACGAGATAAAGGAGTGTGATGCGCCAGAATCAAATAAAGTGCGAACGGGGTGATCATAAAGATAAACTACACTTTCTACAGAAGTGTTTGTACCTCGCTGTTGCAATGGTGGCGCTTCTAGCACATGAACCTGTGCCCCTGAGGTGGATCCAGCCCCCTGCCCCTGCCCTCGTTTCTTTGGGCAGTCCTTAGCCCTGTGGCCTGTCTGACCGCATGAAAAGCACCCACCATTCTTCTTGGCCTTCTTTTTCCGGCAGTCCTTTACTAAGTGCCCCACTTTGCCACAGAAATTACACTTCCTCTTCTCCTTGTTGCCTTTCCCGCCTTTCTTAAAGTCTGTCTTCTTGGGCAGCAAACCCTCTTTCTTCCCTTGAGAGCTTTCTGCCTTTGTCTCCTTCTTGCCCTTATCCTCTTCATTCAGCAATGCCATTTGCACCAATCTTTCATACGTGGCTCCCATGGGTATATGGGTCATGGCCAAACTGTGTAATGGCTCATTTAACCCCTTGACGAAACGGAGAGCCTTCTTGTGCGGGGTGTTGACTAGGTCAAGCCCAAACCTAGCCAGCTCATCAAACTGATTCACATACTCTCTGACAGTCTTGTCTCCTTGCTTAAGAAATAAGAATTTCTCCAACTGCAAACTTCTTTCCGCATCTGAGAGAAATTTGGTCTCAAACCTTGCCCTAAAGTCCTCCCATGTCTCCACTGGTCTTTCAGCATTAGTGACTTCCCACCAGTAGGAAGCCTCGCCCTTCAATAGCCACACCGCCAATTGTACTTTTTGTCTATCTTCTACCTCAAAGATGATGAATAGGTCCTCCGTTTCTTTCAGCCAATTTCTAGCTGCCACGAAGGACTCAGTTCCATGGAAATCCCTTCCTCCCATGGCTTTAAAATCTTTACATATCTTAGCGAATGTGTTTCCTCGAGGAGGAGGTGGAGGAAAAGGTGCTGCTGCAGCCGGATGATTTCCTTCAGCTGGGGGAGGAGGAACGGTAGGACCTGGCTGAGTGGCCCTTGCTTCTAAGAATCGTCTGAACCAACCAGATATTGGCACCCCTTCCGGCAAGTTAAGATCTTCGGACATGTTGAAACAAAAAGGATAGATTCAAAACGAAGGACAAGAGATAGTACCTATGGCTTTAGGGAGTGGACTTTGCCCTTTTAAAATAAAATAATATTTTTATCTTTTAAAAATGCTTCTTTAAATTTCCTTTTTGAAAATAAATTTTCAAAACTTTTTATCTTATCTAGTAAACCTATGCTCTGATACCAAGTGAAACACCCCACCTCCGTTAGGGTCACTCTCAAAGGGAATGCCCTAATTTTGGTGGAGGTTTATAAGTACAAGTCACAGATACACAAGACAGATATAAGAACACATATTTGTAAACAGCGGAAGAACAACAAACTTTTATTTCATAAAGTCAAATACGTGTTACAACAACATCCTTTCCAAAAACATAACATAACACTTTCATAATCTGTCTTGAGTACATTATTTTAAAGAAGCATAAAAAAAACATAGATAAACTGCAAAAGCCCCATAGTGGATTGTCCAAAGCCATAGTTCAAAAGAGGAAAGTCCAAGCAATACATTTCTCTTCTTCGAGCTGGATGCTAGGGCTGGTCAAGCTGCTGTGTTCCCTCCCTGAGGACCTGGGGGGGGGGGGGGGAAACGGAAGAAAGAAGACGAAAGAAAAGTAGAGTCAGACATAAAGCCTGAGTAAGTCTAGTAGTATTTTGTCTATGAATAAAGAACTGGGTATGATAAGTATAAACAGGAAGTGGGCATGCATTATAAACTTGGTTAAGTTATCTAGGGTCGAATATACCATCGTACCCCATGTTGATCTCTGAACCCATATAAACTAGTTTTCCAATTGTCACCCCATAATCAGGGTGAAGTGATCCATTCTATGATGATTCGGCTCCTACTCGCATAGTTACATGTGTCTTACGGCCCCCGATGTCTGTAGTTACCTATGCTGGTCCCACCATGGGGTGTATCAAGTCCCATAGTGGCAACCCGACACAACCTTAGAGTGCACAGGTATGCTACTGGTGTCCAGTGCCTTATTTTTCTGCGCCGGAGTGTGTGCACGCCCGCACTCCGTTAGAACCTACACTGCTACACCACCGCCGTCGCTTTGACCTCTTACAATCAGCCCAGTAATCGTGCCCCACCCTGCCTAGTTTCAGGGTATCCTGATACACCTTTTAGGGTTACTGCTGAAAAGGGTCCCCCGTTACTAGGTTTTCTATCTCTAGCCAACATGCTAAGTTGGTTAAGTGTTTCCTAACCTAACCCCACCAGTCCGTTTAGTTTAGCATGTTCCATTTTGATTAAGTCTTTAGTTCACTTAATCCTAGCAATCCTGACTCAGCCTTAATTGTCTTATTAAGGCCCTGACCTCTCACATTAGACAGGTATTGTTGTGGCTGCCTTTTGCCGGTTGGTTCCGGGCAGTCTTACGCCACAACTCAGTCTAACCTCGGGTCCTTATTGGGCTCCATGTTTAACCTCCCACATTGGATAGGTATTGTTGTGACTACTGGACAGCCGGGCGATTCCGGGCAGGTTTACATCACAACTCAATCCAACCTCGGGTTAAACACATCGTATGTTCTACATTTACATATTTTGTCATTCTTCTTTATTTCTTATATGTAAATATTTGCGGCCCATTATTAAGTTAATGGTGTAAAGGTTACACCAATCACGGGCCCAACCCATACTTGAATTTGGGCCCTTCTATATTATATTTTTATTCATTAATTAATTTTAACCCAACGTTATTTTCCCCCGTTTTACACGTCCGTTTATATATATTGGGCTTAGCCTTTTGAAGCCCAATTTAGCCATGCGAAAAGGGGAGGCTTATGGCGTAATTTCATACACAAAGAGGGGAAGGTGAGCGCATGAACTTGCAGTATGACGTTGGGAATACAAAATAGAAACTGGTGTACTTGCATAGTGGTAACATAGGTGACATGAATCAAAGCATGCGAACTTGTAATTGAGATATCGTTATTGTCACATGAACCTATATTTTTTTTTGTTTAGGCATAATGTCAAACATAAGCATGGCATAAGTATTCCTAGCATAAGCATGGCATAATGTCAAACATAAGCATGGCATAAGTATTCCTAGCATAAGCATGGCATAATGTCAAACATAAGCATGGCATAAATACTTTTAGCATAAACATGGCATAATATCAACCATAAGCATGGCATAAGTATAGTTAAATTTGTTCATAAGGTTTCTACACGTTTACAAAGGGAATACTTTGTTGCTAACCCAAAAGCATAGCTCAACTTAATCATGATTTAAGTCCAATCACATAACGATGGTATAAATATACTTATGCATAAATATTCCTAATCATGGTATTTGCTTTAAACTTGCAAAAAGGGATTTTTGAGTCTAACCTAGCCATGTCTCACATATGTCATCATATAGTCCTTTTAAACAAGATAGACTTAATCATGGATTTCAATTATGCCAAATAGCCTAGCCATATTCACAAGTTTTGCAAAAGCATGACTTAATACATGGATTATGGTGTCAAAATTCCAACATAGTTTCATATGAACTATAACAACCAAACTTGTTTCAATTACTTGCAAAATGATTTATGCACAAAAATATACATCATAATGGCATAATAACAAAGCCTCAGACTTGCATGAATTTCAATCAACTACATACATGTAGCTTCAACATAGGTCACATAATTTGCGAATATTCCAAACGTATATTTGCATAGAACTACCGCATGTAGTTCTTTATAATATCCAAACGTATATAAGAACGCACAAATATGAATTTCATTGCCACAATTCAAGCATACAAATCAATACAGTTGTTTATTCATACCAAAGTAATACTCTACTTACAATGGTTGCGGCGAATTCTCTAAATAAGAGATATGATTCCTTTGTTAAATTGATTAGCTTTAGGTTGCTTGAATTGCTTTAGGCTTTAGAACTTTCTCCCTAATCCTCTCTCTAGTTGGCGGCTACCTCTTGTCGTTCCTCAGCAACATGGCGGCTATGTTCTTAATTTTGAATGAATAGATTAGGGTTTGTCTAGGGTTGTTTATATAGAGGTTAGGACTGATTAGGACCCTTGATGTTGCTAGGTTAGATCGTAGCCATTCATTCGATAGAGAGACCAATTAAAACTTGCCACCTAGCCCTAGTGACAAAGCAGACCACAGAAAATCGGAGGAACACAGACCTGGCCAGCCAGGTTGATTGGGCTCGACCAGGTCGATACCCCTGTCGACAGGGCTGTCGACAGCCCTGTCGACATGGGTAGCCCAGGTCGACAGCCCAGTCGACCTGGGTGGCCCAGGCGGTGTTCTTCCACCCTGGCCCAATGGGCCCCACTTCGGAATATTTAATTATTTAATTCTGTTTGAATTTTAAACTTAATTTAAAAACTTCCGAAGGCCATATCTTCTTCATACAGACTCCGTTTTTCGAAAACTCGGACTCTATTTCGCGTATTTTTCCGAGACGAACGCAATGGCGTATCCCGTTTCCCTTGGTTCTTTGATTTCAGATTAATTATACTTTAATTTGTTAATTTCACAGTTATAGAATTTTCGGGGTGTTACAATTACTTATCATTCATTGATAACACCATCACTTTAAATGCCACACTGTCAGATCCGTTAATCAATAACTGATTTGTACAAATATACTCTGGATATTATGCTAAGGGAATAAATCCATTGCCACCATATATATTTATCCAGACCAACATATTCTATCATTGGAAATACTTTGTCAGACATTCGTCCATATACATTCGTTCTGGGATTGAACGAAACCGAAGGCACAATTTCTATTAATAGAAAAAGTCCTTGCACTTTACTTCGTCTTCGATTATCTTTATATAATCTGATTCGCAACGCTACTGCCAATATGGAGTGGTTCTCGGATACTAATCCAACCGGTCTCTCCATATTGACAACGATATTGGCAACCACTTCGATAGTCGGTTATTTAACCATCGGAGAAACACAAAAAAACAAACATTCATCCATAACATCAAACCATCACTGGGCCCCTAAATTAATATTTTATTAATTATATCACTTCTCCATTTCCTTGTCAATATTTGTTAACCAAATATTTTCAATTATCATCTTGGCCCTTTTCGCTATTTGGAAAACATTTCTATATCTCGCCTTCTTTTATTTTCTGTACTTAGAAAATATATTCTATTTGCATTTGAAAACAATTTCAATCACCTATCTCTTTCCCGGATACTGTAATTATACTCAAGAAATATTTACTCTTATACTTCCAAATTTCCACCACTTGGGTTTAAACGAATGTTGTGTAAAACATCGTTACAACAACCGAAAATATTTTATTCAACGAAGTCTTATTCAAACACTTCTCTTCAAGACGTGGTCTTGCTATTTATCAATTAAAAATGAAATCAATCAAGTTGGGGTATAACTACCTCTAAGTATTTGACTGAAGACATCATTAACTTCAAAACAGACAAAACCACTTACCTCGAAAAATCCACATCATATAAAGCAAATTATTCGTTTTTAAAATGTATATGCATTTCTCTTTTTATTACCAGCCTATCAATTTCCTTTTTGTTTATAATATTCAATTTTAAGTTTGTTTCCTTATTGAATTCAATATATATTGATTTATTGATTTTCTAGTTATCTAATTTTCTTAAAAAAAATTTAACTCCCTAAATTTCCGGAAAATTTCGCCATAACCTCCTTTATAATGGGATCATTGGGAAAATATCCAAACCGCCACACAGGCCCTCTCCTATAAAAAAGAAAAAGACAAAGCCAAGCGGCTAGCCGATACGGTGCATAAAACCTCATATGGAATTTAAACATGTACCTTATTGTTAGGCCCTAAATTCATAAACTTCATTCTCTTCATTCCATACATGTTTAACACTTGTTCACCTGTTTTCAATTCAATTCAACTCAATCCAATCGTTTGAATTCAGTTTCGCCCCTTTATTCTTTAATTAGCTTCCTAGCCTATTTCGCTTATTGTTTGAACATATCATTTTCAAATAAAATATTTAACTTTCTTATAACTAAATTAAATTCCATTTTCATTTCAAGTTTCCTTTTCAATTTCGAATATGAATTTCCAAATCAAATTCACATATTCAAAGCCCAATATTAATTCAAAATCTCATTAACTAATTTCTATTCAAATTAGTTAATTCTATTTAATAATTAAAAATATGATTTTTGTTTCAAAAATCATTTCACTTACTTCACTGGTGTTCATATTTATTTTATATCTCCAGTCTGGATTATTTTAATGGCAATTCGGATTTTATTTCTTAAAAGTCCTTTTATTTAATTAAATAAACCGTTATGGTTTTCGAACAATTTTGGCGCTGCTTTTCTGAAAATTTGATTTTGACATAACTCAAAATCTATCAGACGAAATCCAGATTTTTCTCTTTTATTAGAAAACTATTATCTAATTGGTCCTGACAATTCTTATTTTGAAGAATTCCGACTTCAATTGAGTTCTGTATGCTCAATTGAAGTTCGAAACGCCAAATTACGAACTACCACGCCGCGGCGAGTTCGTTTTAATTATATTTATATATATAAAAACTTCTAAACTTCGTTTAAAATAAATTCAACTCCATTCTAATATATTTTTAATATATATCAAACCAATTTTCCCAATTCAACATAATAATTTCGATTATCTATAATTTTCGATTTTTCCTTACTCGGTAATATATTTATTTGTACTTCGATCTTCTATATTCAAATTCCATTTCAATTCTATATTCAAATTCCATTTCAATTCTATTTGAATTTCCTATATTCAAATTCCATTTCACTTTCTCTATTCAAATTCTATATTTAAAATTTCTTTATTCAAATTCCATTTCACTTTCTATATTCAAATTCTATATTTGAATTTCCTTTATACTTTCTATATTCAAATTCTATATTTGAATTCTATTTGAATTTCTATATTCAAACTCCATTTGTATTTCTATATTCAATTCTATTTGATTTTTCTTTATTCATAATCTATTTTCAATTCCAATGAATTTCATATATTCAAATTCTATTTGAATTTCTATATTCAAATTTATTTGAATTTTCTTTATTCATTCTTAAACAAGTCTCGATTTCAATTTCTTTTGAAATCGATATTTCTACTTTTGGAAAATAGATTTCCCTTATCAATTTCACACTTATATTTTTATTTCTGAATTATCCAATGAAAATTCTTTTCACTTCATTTATAAATTTCGCGTATAAAAGAACTACTTGTTTTTATTCTTTTAAAACAAGTTAATATTTTTATTCTATTTAAATTTCAAATTCTAATTTAGAAAAGTAGAATTTACGCTTTTAACTCTAGAAATTCCCTTTTTTGATATTTTTTAAATATCAACACTTAGGCCCAGTGATATTTAAACACCAAACAACCAATTATTTATTTCTGGTTTTCTAACACATCATATATGACAATGTATATGCAAACAAATAAACAAACAGATAATATATTTTTGAGGAATCCAGTCAGATTCCTCCTACCAGTTTTTCTGCATCCACAGACGTTAGTCAACATAGTAATACCCATCCTGCTTCGAGGCAGGATATCGCGGTTGAAGGTCATCCACTAATACATATTTGTGGGGCGCATAGGGAAAACATTCGCTATGAAACTGTGGGCATCCGCTAATGAGACTACGGGAACAATCAAATCATCAACCATATATATATATAATATTCAACCCTAAATATCTAATATATTTAAATCAACCAGAAATCATTCAAACAAGCAACAAAAATTATTTTTAACTACATAAAAATAATTCTAATTAAGGTGAGTGACTTTTACTCGCCATGGTTTTAAATCTGCACTTGCACCAGTTTCAATCTCTGTTTATTGATTTCCGAGTCTTTGAACTCCATACAAATGATTTTATTTGATTTGTCCTTGCCTAAGGAAATCCCGAATTTATAAATTAGCTACTGAATCTCCTTAACGAGGTTTTATACTAAAGATAGACTAATTCAATTCCAGCCGATATACTAATAAAATTCTAACCATTATACTAATTAAATTCTAACCCTTTTTACTAATTAAATTCTAACCCTTTTTTACTAATTAAATTCTAACCCTTTTATACTAATTAAATTCTAACCCTTTTACTACTTTTAAAAACTTACTAAATGAATTTAGAGTTCAAATTTCAGTTTTTGTTTGACTTCATTATTTAAATAAATTAACTACTTAATGAATAAATAAATTTTCAATATATTTTTAATATGACATTTATTATTAAATCTATCGAAATAAAAATTTAATTACCTTTTTCTAATTCTGCTTTAAACCAAACATATTATTGCCCTTCACTTCTAACTACCCTCCTTAAATCGCCAGCTCCCCAAGACCCATTTATCTCCTCCACTAGTGTCACCAATCAAGGCTGTAACCACCCCCAAGCAAATAAGCAAACCAACCAACTCCCCTTTAATTGACAGACTACTCACTTCAAAACACTCATCTGGAGTTTGCACCCTTGAAGAAAATCGTGAACTGCACCTGATGCCGTGAACATCGCGCTTGCCAAGGCAGCGCCATTCCAATCCTAATTTGTCACAGTCAGACTCCTTTATTACCACACTGCGAAATCACCACCAACATCGACTTCCTCCTACTTCCGAGCTCGCTGCTACAGTGACATTGCATCACTTACCCAATTCGAACTCCCCTCTCCAACTCATAGACCCAATTTCAAACCATACCGTCAAACCCAGATCTCAGCCTCCGACAACTCACGATCCCCTTCTCGGCTTCCATCACTAGAAAGCACCTCGCCTCCAATTGAAACACTTGCATCAGAAAATCCCATCGCAACCTTTTTCATTCGATCCCAACACCTTAACCCTACATCGGTCAACATACACTCGCCTCCGCCAATAGATGCAATTTCGAACTCGATTCACCCCATCCTTTGCAGTGTTTTTCGATTCACAATGTTTTTAATTTGAGGGGGTCGGCCTTTATAAAGAATGAAATGTAAAGAGAAATGTATGGGAAGGCATCGATTTTCTTATCTGAGGAATGGAAAAATGAAAACAAAAGGGAAGAGTGGTTATGCGTTTATATAGTAGTGGAGAGGGAACCAGAAGTACACAACAAATCTTTGTATTTATTTTAAAAAAATTCTAATTAATTTGATTTAATTTTGATTCGATATAAAAGAGATATTTTATTTATTTTAAACAGATATCGATTTGATTTTCAATTCGATTTCGATCTTATCCATTATGAATATATCAGGGTTCATCATTTGAGATCGTAACCGTTATTTTAACCTACCGACTGACGTTTCAACGTAATTACACTATTTTGGATTCAACAGAATAGACTACAAAATTTAATGCGATCATATATTGTAAAATAACCATATAATAATATATTTTAAATTCATGACAAATAAATTCCATTTATATTATCAAATTAATATTTAGAAGCATGTTAAATATTGAAAATAAACTGTTCGAAAGCCCGGGTCCTTACAGTGCTGCAAAAACCAACCCTTCAAAGTAGTAAAAACATAGGTGTAATTGCTGGAAGTAAGGACTATTTAGACAATTTGGGATAGGATTAAAAAGAAGGGTTGTTTTGTGAAATATTAAAAGGAGTAGGGGTAGTTTAAACATAGTAGGGGTAGAACGAAAAATATGTAAGATGATGAATCGTTTGGATTGTGTGTTGCAAAAACCAACCCTTCACAGTAGTTAAAAAAATGGGGTAATTGTTGGAAGTAAGGGAAATTTGGAGAATTAGGGGCAGGTTTAAAAAGAAGGGCTGTTTTGAAGTATAGAGAGAAGTAAGGGTAGTTTAAGCATAGTAGGGGTAGATCGACAAATATGAGAGCTGACAAATCGTTTTGATTGGGTGCTGCAAAAACCAACCCTTCACAGTAGTAAAAAGATAGGAGAAATTTTTGGATGTAAGGGGTATTTAGATAATTAGGGGTAGGATTAAAAAGAAGGGTTGTTTTGAACAATTAAGAGAAGTAGTGGTACTTTAAGAACAGTAGGGGTAGATCGACAAATATTAAAGATGATGAATCGTTTTGATTAGGTATTGCAAAAATCAATCCTTCACAATAGTTAAAAAATAGGGGTAATTGTTGGAAGGAAGGCCTATTCATAGAATAGGGTGTAGGATTAAAAAGAAGGGTTGTTTTTAAGAATTAAGAGAAGTAGGGGTAGATTAACAAATATAAAAGATGATGAATCATTTGGATTGGGTGCTGCAAAAACCAAGCCTTCACGGTATTAAAAAGATAGGGGTAATCGTTGGAAGGAAGGGCTATTTAGTGAATTATGGATATGATTAAAAAGAAGAGTTCTTTTTAAGTAATAAGAGAAGTAGGGGTAGTTTAAGCATAGTAGGGGTAGTTTGACAAATATAAAAGATGATGAATCATTTGGATTAGATGCTGCAAAAACCAACCCTTCATAGTAGTTAAAAAATATGGGTAATTGTTGGAAGTACGGGCTATTAAGAGAATTAGGGGTACGATTAAAATATGGGCTATTTTGAAGTATTAAGAGAAGTAGGGTAGTTTAAGCATAGTAAGGGTAGATCGACAAATAAAAAAGATGATGAATCGTTTGGATTGGGTGGTGCAAAAACCAATCCTTCAGAGTAGTAAAAAGATAAGGGTAATTATTAGAAGTAAGGGCTATTTACAGAATTAGGGGTTGGATTAAAAGAAGGATTGTTTTTAAGTATTAAGAGAAGTAGGGTTAGATTATGCATAGTTAGGGTAGATCGACAAATATGACAGATGATGAATCATTTGGATTGGTGCTACAAAAACCAACCCTTGACAAAAGGTAAAAATAGGTGTATTTATTGGAAGTAAGGGCTATTTAGAGAATCAGGGGACGAATTAAAAAAAAGGTTGTTTTGAAGTATTAAGAGATGTAGGGGCAGTATAAGCAAAGTAGGGGTAGATCGACAAATATGTAAGATGATGAATCGTTTGAATTGGTTGCTGCAAAAACAAATCCTTCACGATAGTTAAAAAATAGGAGTAATTCTTGATATGAAGGGCTGTTTAGAGAATTAGGGGTATGATTAAAAAGAAGGTTTTTTTTGAAGTATTAAGAGAAATAGGGGTAGTTTAGGCATAGTAGGGGTAGATCGACAAATATAAAAGATGATGAATCGTTTTGAGAGGTTGCTGCAAAATCCAACCCTTCAAAGTAGTAAAAAGATAGGGGTAATTATTGGAAGTAAGGGCTATTTAGAGAATTAGGAGTAGGATTTAAAAGATGAACTGTTTTGAAGCATTAAGAGAAGTAGGGGTAGTTTAAGCAAAGTACGGGTAGATCGAGAAAAATGAAAGACGATGAATCATTTGATTTGGGTGCTGCTAAAACGATCCCTTAACAGAAGTGTAAAAGTATGGGTAATTGTTGGAAGTAAGGGATATTTAAATAATTAGGGGATGGATTAAAAAGAAGGGTTGTTTTGAAGTATTAAAGAAGTAGGGGTAGTTTAGGCATAGTAGGGGTAGATCGGCAAATATAAAAGATGATGAATCGTTTTGATAGGTTGCTACAAAATCCAACACTTCAAAGTAGTAAAAAGATAGTGGTAATTGTTTGAAGTAAGGGCTAATTAGAGAATTAGGAGCAGGATTTAAAAGAAGGACTGTTTTGAAGAATTAAGAGATGTAGTGGTAGTTTAAGCAAAGTAGGGCTAGATCGATAAATATGAAAGATGATGAATCGTTTGGATTGGGTACTACAAAAACCAATCCTTCACAATAATATTTAAAAAATAGGGGTAATTGTTGAAAGGAAGGGCTATTTAGAGAATTAGGGGGAGGATTAAAAAGAAGAGTTGTTTTGAAGTATTAAGAGAAGTAGGGGTAGATTAAGCATAGTAGGGGTAGATCAACTAATATAAAAGATGATGAATCATCTGTATTGGGTGCTGAAAAAACCAACCCTTCATGTTTGTTAAAAGATAGGGGTAGTTGTTGGAAGGAATTGCTATTTAGAGAATTAGGGACATGGTTAAAAACAAGAGCTATTTTGAATTTTTAAGAGAAGTAGGGGTTGTTTAGGCATGGTAGGGGTAGATCGACAAATATGAAAGATGATGAATCATTTGGATTGGTTCCTGCAAAAACAAACCCTTCACGGTAGTTAAAAAATACAAGTAATTGTTGGAAGTACGGGCTATTTAGAGAATTAGGGGTATGATTAAAAATATGGGCTATTTTGAAGTATTAAGAGAAGTAGGGGTAGTTTAAGCATAGTAGGGGTAGTTCGACAAATATGGAAGATGATGAATCATTTGGATTGGGTGCTGCAAAAACCAGCCGTTCACAGTAGTAAAAAGATAGGAGTAATTTTTGGAAGTAAGGGCTATTTAGAGAATTAGGGATATGATTAAACATAAGGGCTGCTTTGTGAAGTATTAAGAGGAGTAGGGGTAGTTTAAGCATAGTTGGGGTAGATCTACAAATATAAAAGATGATGAATTGTTTGGATTGGGTGCTACAAAAACCAACCCTTCACAGTAGTTAAAATATCGGGGTAATTGTCGGAAGTAAGGGTTATTTAGAGCATTAGTGGTAGGATTAAAAAGAAAGGCTTTTTTGAAGTATTAAGAGCAGTAGGGATAGTTTAAGAATAGGAGGGTTGATCGACAAATATGAAAGATGATGAATCGTTTGGATTGGGTGCTGCAAAAACCAACCCTTCACAGTAGTAAAAAGATAGGGGTAACTGTTGGAAGTGAGGGTTATTTAGATAATTAGGGATAGGATAGGATTAAAAAGAAGGGCTATTTTGTGAAGTATTAAGAGGAGTATGGGTAGTTTAAGCATAGTAGGGGTAGACCGACAAATATGTAAGATGATGAATTGTTTGGATTGGGTGCTGCAAAAGACAACTTGTGACGGCCTGCCCTACACCAACCGACATTTACTCCAAAAGTGCGCTGTACACTTGTCTAGTTAGCATGGGACGATCGTCAGAAGGAAAGAAAAGAAGGAAATGAACTAACAAGGAACTTTAGAATGTCTCACAGCTCATGGAACAAAATATAATAATAACATACTTGACATAAAACAGGTAGGACAGTGCATAAGCTGAAAACGAACTAACATAGCAGCGGAAAATCCAAGTACAGCTTATAATCCAAAGCTAACATTATTACAACTTTTTCAAACTGTCTCAAAAAGCAAAAGCAAGATAAAGGCGGTAAAACTCTAATGCCAAGTAGTTACCACTAACAACACAGGGAGAATATCTATATATCATACGTGGAAGCCTCCTGCTTGCCTCCGAATCAGCTACACGCGCATCACCAGCTAACCTGTCTCTAGTCTGCTCGTGTGAGCACCCAGAGTAATAAGAAGAGACATAAAACTCTGGGTTAGACAAAAAGTCCGGTATGAGCGATAAGCATCTAAACAGAACAATAACAGGTATACTAAACCATACCTGAACATGGACCTGAAACCAAAGAGTTAGCACTACATATTGTACATACTCTAAGGTGTTACTAACACGTGGTGTAAAAAGTATGGGGGTGGGGGTGTGCATGTCATAGTGATGGCAAACAATCAAACATAGCAACCATCCTCACATCTCTCACTCAAGTGCGTAAAGCATACGATATTCACCACTTCGATCACCCCAATACTTTGCTATGATCACCTTGCCCCATGAAGTCATAAATGGCTTCACTGCACTGACACATAGCCACTAATCCTTCGTTATGTCCACTTCACCCCATTGAGTCGCAATGACCCTACTCCACTGGCTCATAGCATTACTAATCCTTTACTATGTCCACTTTGCCCCATGGAGTCACAATGACCCCACTGCACTGGCTAATAGTCTTACTACAATCACTTTGCCCCTCGAGTCATGATGACCCTACTGCACTGATAACGTAGTCTTGCTACCATCACCTTGCCCCTCGAGTCATAGTGACTATACTGCATTGATAAGTAGCCCATCATTCATTTTCAGTGGTGAATCCAAATTATCAACGTCGACAACATCTTAGCACGCGTCCCATAGCAAAGCCCAACCATGAAGTGAACTCTTTGGTTCCCAACTGGATCTTGAGCTCTAACTTCCATTTGGACTACTTTGGCATCTCGGGTTATTGGTCATCACCGGATCGGTTCGAATCTCCCCCTAATCATCTGTTCGGTTCGGATCGGAACGCTCCTTCTTTGCTGGATCGGTTCGGGTCTCCAGCACAAGCCTTGTGAACTCGCGTGGGAGGTGGTTCGGATCGGATCCTCTTCTCCGTTCCGATCCGGATCGGCCAATTTTCTACACTTTTCCGTCAAGCAGTTTTTATGCCACTCGACGGCGTTTTCAACCATTCCAACTATTCTAATCAATCACAAAGCATACCATACAGTCATAGAAACATGTATAATCAACCACAAACACCAAAACAACAATATGATAGGTTAAAATGGGTCAATCATAGCAAAAACCCCATATTTTCCCTTTAGCATGTTTAGGTGAAACTAATGATTCGATTAGCAAAACTTAACCAAATTAACCCAAATTCATATCAGAGGTCTAAAACATCATTTCGAATTTTATAAATATTTTTCCAGAATTTTATCATGTTTAAATTCGCTAATTAACACTAATTACCCTTAATTAGCCATAATTAGTGAGGAACTATGCAAATCACTCACCTTAGCCACAAATAAAACCTCAAACTGAAATGATTCGCTTTTTGGGTGTGAATATCAATGCTAAACAGCAGCTCAAATCTTGATATGATGAAGATCTCCCTTGATTTGATGTTGCTAAGCTTAATCCTTGATTAGAAGGTGATTTAGAGGTTGGAGGCCATTTTTAGGGTTTCTAAGAGGTAAGTGGAGGCTAGAAAACTGAAATAGAATGAAAACCTTACTCTTTTCAGCCTCCCCATAACCCTAATCCCGAAATGGGTTATGAGCCCATTCACTAATCACCATATTTGGCCGGGTTAAGCAGTTTTTCACCTTCCAAACCTTATTTCAGCCATATCCCCCAAATAGTAAGTCCATTTTTCGCATGTGACCACTCTACAGAAAGGTAAACCATCAAACGAATCTAATGGAAGTGGTTTCAGGTCAAAATTCCTTTCCAATCAAAAGTTATGGTCGAAACAAGATCAGCTAGGTGCAAAACTTTAACACCCCACCTCCGCCAGGGTCACTCTTGCAAGTACTCTAGCTTTGGAGGGGTGTTGGACAAGGTAACATGCATGAAGATATCACAAGACAGAACATATAAGTAAAAATAAATAAAGTAGTGGATAAAAGTACTATTTCAAAACCATAGTCAAGTTACATCAAGGTACTTAGTCATCATTTTCCCACAAAGTCTAGAAAACATAAACTGAAAAATAACATAAGTAAAGTATTCCCCAAAGATAACAGTAGTGTCGCCATAGAAAAGCTCAAGTCCAAACCATACATGAGCTGTCAGAATAACAAGCCAAAGATCCAAGCTAGGTATTAGTCTTCCCACCCTGAGAACATGGGGGGGGGGGGAACGGAAAAAAAGAGGCAAAAGGAAAACAGGTCAGTCATAAAGACTGGTAAGTCCTACCTACTATTAGTATACAAACTAATAAAGTTAACTGGACATGTAAAACAGAGATGAAACATAGGATGATAACTGGCATGGTGAAAAGTTAACAAGATAGATCAAGTGTGGCATCGCATATACAAGGTTAAGTTGCACCAGGTGTACTAGTATTCTAGTCCATGTCAAGTATAAACAAGAAATGATCCCTTGGCCCAAAGTTGGCCCAACATCATGAGGTGACCTAAATCAAGGTCCAACTACTCGGTCTAGTCGATCGGCTCCCTATAAGCCTAACTCGTCGTGTATCGGTGTCATACGGCCTAATCATGGAATGTAGTTAACTGTGCAAGGTCCACCATAGGGTGTATCCAGCCCTAAGGTGTAAACCGCAGACACAATTCAAGCACGCACAGTCTAAACCTAATGGTGCCCATGTTTAACTCCGGACTTAGTGTGCACGACCATGGTCCGCCTGAACAACCGGTGCACCATTCAGCCATCTCTTTTGGCATCTTACAATCAGTCCAGTAATCGTGTCCCACCCTAGCCTAGTCCAGGGTATCCAGATACTCCCAAGTGGGTTACTGCTGAAAAGGACCACGTAACTAGGATTTCAAGCGGGTTAAGTGTGGTTAACCCTATCCTAACCATGTATTGAGTTGGTCAAGTGTGTCCAACCAGTTCATGACTTAACCCTATCAATACATCGTGTTTAATTAGTTAAGTATTCAAGTAGTCCATGACTTAACCCTACCAACCTCTCACATTAGACTTTGTTGTGGTTACTAGTTAAGCCGGGCGGGTCCGGGTAGCTTTACACCACAACCTAGTCTAACCTCGGGTTTTAAGTGCGATGTGACCAACTACTCACATTGGGTCCCATTGTCTGTAGCCACTAGTTAAGCCGGTCGGTTCCTGGTAGATTTATGCTACAAACTCAACCCAACCTCGAGTTGGCCACTTTCATGTTTTCTACATGTCATGTCCACGTTCATGTTTTCAAGCATAAACACATGTCAAACTTTCATGTCATATTTTCAAGTCATGTTTTCATGTTATTTAAATTTGCCCAACTACACATAACGTATTCCCATCGCACGTAAATTCGCATCAACGCAAATAGATCAAAGAGGGAACTTAACAATATGACAGGGTGGGCATAAGGTAGTAAAGTCTATCACAAGATAAACATGGTGATATTTGAGGCAAAGGTGTTAAACATACTAGCATATGGCCTCAACATGTATTATAGCATAAAAGGTGACTTGGCCTCTAACATATCAAATAGCATAAGGGTGCTTTGGCCTCAAGCATGCATAATAGCATAAGGGTGCTTTAGCCTCAAGCATGCATAATAGCATAAGGGTGATTTGGCCACAAACATGTATGATAACATGATTAGCAAATAGGTTCAGTATCATCATATGCATGTTAAGGAACATGAGGGGTTAAGGTTTGTTTACATGCATAAGCCATAATCCATTTCATAGGATTTTTCCCAAAGGTCAACATGAACGGTAATAGGTTCATGATAGGTCCACAATCATAGATCAAGAGAGGCATGAATAGGTCTATGCATACAATGATAGGTTCAAGGCAAATATTGCACTTAGGTCCAATTCCAATCTACACATGTATGGCATTAAACTTAGCAAATAGGGTGATAAACTTGTGGGTAGCATGTAGTTCAACATCATATGCGAGTTGACATCAAGGTTATAAGATGGTTTTATGTTGCATTTATGCATAACTACCAAGTTCTATGTTGCATTATGCATAACCACCAAATAAAGCTCATAGCTTTATACCCAAAAATCAACATAAATGGTACTAGATTCATGATAGGTAAACATTAGGTCCACGAACATAGATCAAAAGGATCATGAATGAATCTATGCATGAAATCCAAGGCAAGCATAACACAAAAGTCTCATTTCAACTTGCTACATGTCATATTAAGTTCATAGTTTAAATCTAAGAGTAGAATAGGGCTTACAAAGCGTGGCTATGCGAACTAGAACACAACAGAACAAGATAGAGATGTTGTAGAAGCTCTAGGAATTATGTAGCAACACAAATAGCCTTGAGAATAAGTAGCTCCTTCGATTTGATGAAGAAAGGTGGCTCCTTTTTGCCTTAGAAGCTCTCAAGATGAAGATGGAGGCCATGATTAGGGAGCATTTTGGCTGCACTTATTTATAGGATTGATTTGTGTGGGTTTAGGCTATATATTAGGGTGTTTTTATAGGAGTTTAGGTTAGTTTAGGCCATAGGATTAACCCTAGTTTAGATCCTAGCCATCAGAATTCGTCACAAGGCTAGAAACATTACTCAAAGGACAAGCAGGTGCACCAGGCAAGACTGGCCGACCACCCAGGTCGATAGGGGTGCTGACTGGGCAGTCGACACCACCTGGGGTGTGTCGACTCCCAAGTCGACTCCACAGTCGACTTGGGGTCTGGGCGGGAACTTTTTCCGCCCAGTCTGTTTGGCTCCATATTTGAAATTTGAACTGTTTTTGAACTTGGAATTTTCTGAAAACTTCTATGGGCCATAACTGGGTCATACGGATTCCGATTCTTGAAAACTTGGACTCTATTTCGCGTATTTTTCCGAGACGAACGCAATAACACAGCCTGTTTCCCTTGATTAATATTTTAATATTTAATTCTGCCTTGATTTACGTTATAACATGTTATTAAAAATACGGGTTGTTACATTCTCCCCACCTTAAAGGATTTCATCCCCGAAATCTTCAAGTTAGGAAGAACGTATCCTACCATCCATCATCCATCTACTCAAAACATCATCCACAAGAAATCATTGTCCTTAACGGATTCTAAATGCTGTATGAACATATGCAAGGGTGTGTGTATATGTACTTATCTAATGCGAAAATCAGGTGGTTACTGATTTAGTAAACCTCCTTAATGCAAAGTATGTTAGTGAAATGAGTCCATATGTATGCAAATTCCTAACATAATTCATAATCTCTACATGAGTGCACATAACATTCATCCATATGCAACATCCACGTGATAGCATAACAAGTTTCAGCCATGAATAAGTACAAGGACTCATGCATATGCAATATGAAAGTGTGTGAGCCGATCTTAGTGCCTAATGTGTATCATGCATCCACGAGTATCCACTTGCAGACACTTGCAACCACTTGCAAACATCACGCATAACATGTTTCAAATACATGTTTCATCCAAAGGGTTTCTACTTAAGGTTCTCATGACAAGACTAACGAGACAACGAGATAAACATGGGTAGCAAAAGAAATATATGCTAACTAGGAAAAGAGATTGAGAATGTACCCTAAAAAGGAATGGACAAAGCCCACGCATCTTCTCCTCGGTTTCCCAAGTTGCATCTTCTTCGTCTTCACTCCACTGAATCTTTACTAACTTGACTTCTCGATTCCTATGCTTCTTGATCTCCGTTCCCAAGACACGGATCGGAGCTCGCCTTAGGGTTGCCTCTTTCTCTACCTCCACGTCTCCAAGAATGCTAGGCTCAACCACCTCGGCTGACTCATGTAGGCACTTTCGGAGATGCGAGACATGAAAAACGTTGTGCACTTCGGCCAGCTTCTCGGGCAATTCCACCTTATAAGCCATCTTCCCAATCCTCTCTATGATAGGGAAGGGTCCTACGAACCATGGTGCCAGCTTTCCAACTTCTCCATAACGAACCACATTTCGCAAAGGAGAAACCGTCACAAAGACCATATCTCCAACTTCAAACTCCAAGTCTGTCCATCGCTTGTCTGCATAGGATTTCTGTCTGTCTTGGGCTGTTTTCATCCGCCTTCGAATCAACTCAACCTTCTCGAATGTGTCCCTTATCATGTCGGGACCAAGTATAAGCTTATCCGTCGTCTCCCACCAACATGTTGGTGACTTGCACGACCTCCCATACAAAGCTTCGAATGATGCCATTCCTATGCTTGCCAGATAGCTGTTATTATAAGCAAACTTTACGAGAGGAAGATGATCTTCCCAAGTACCACCAAAGTCAAGAATACATAGCCTCAACAGATCTTCTAGCACCCTATTCAACCTTTCGGTCTGATCATCCATCTGTGGGTGATAGGCCGTACTTAGATTCAATTGCGTACCCATCGCTTCTTGTAAACTATTCCAGAATTGGCTAGCGATAATCGGGTTACGATCACTAACTATGCTAGAAGGAACTCCATGCAATCACATTATCTCTCAAAGATAAATTGATGCTAGCCATGATGTGTTCCTCTTGCTCTTCACCGGAATAAAGTGAGCACTCTTCGTAAGTCTATCAACTATGACCCATATCCCATAAAGCCCAAATAGTTTGGTCAACTTAATGGACATCTTCACCCCAACTATATATCACAAACAGGCGAGTCATACTCCTTATGGGGTTTGCAATAGAACTAAGATTGAGAATAGGACCAAGAGGATATACATAAAAGATAGCATGCGAGTAAGCTCCACAGAATAATAGGAATCAAGGATATACTCTTAGAAAGAGATATGATGCGCGTATCCAGTCTTCAATCTTCTAAGTCGCATTTTCTTGTGCTTAATCCCATCGTGCCTTGACCGTCTTTTAACTTCACAATTTCGTAGTTTCAAAATATGAGCTGGAACTCGTTTCACCGTTGCCTCTCGTTCCACTTCCCCTTATTCTTTTCCTAAAAATACTTGGCTATAACTGCGTGCTCATGGTTTTCATGCAAGCTCTCCAAAATTCATTAGTGAATCCTGGATCTCATTTTCATACTATACGGTATTCCACGTAGGAAAACTATCTCTTGAAAACAAATGCCAATCCACGTTGCCAAATGTACTTAATAGGGTGATTTCTGTAACCCATGCTTAGGCGAAATGGACTATCCGCCTTAGTGGAGAACACTACTCGATTGGATCACAAATTTCCAACAAGTTGCCAAGGTATTATAGATAACTAATCATGACGGAACCTTGAAGGTCACATGAGATTTCGAGGGTATTACTGAGGCGAGTCATGAGCCTCGCAACCCTATGTTCGAAGTCAAGAATGGCTCCATAACTGGACAACCAACCCATGCCCAAAATCAACCCGTATTCCATAAACCCGAAAACACAGGCACCAAACATGAATTCTACGCTCAATATAGAGATTTTCAAATCCACACAAATCATAGATAGATGGGCGGAACCCCCAATTGGATTTGAAACACTAACGGGATCCTCAACCAGACTAGTACTTAGGTGCAAACTTTCAACAAGATCAGAAATAAAACTATGCGATGCGCCAGAATCACATAAGGTACGATCAGGGAAATCAGAAATGTAAACATGACTTCTATAGAAACATTAACTCGATCAAAAGCTGGAAGAGCGAGGAGAGCCTGCAACTTCCCTCCAAAGGGTCCTGCTTGCTGAGTTTGCCTTTGCCCTTGTCCTCACATCCTTGGGCAATCCTTACTGAAGTGTCCATACTTTCCACAATGAAAGCATACGCCCAGCTTCCTCTTCTTCTTCTTACAGTCTTTGGCTGTGTGCCCAGTGATCCTACATAAGTTGCACTTTCTTGTCTCTCTTGCCTTGTTTTTCTTATCTCCTTTCTCGGAATTTTCCTTCTTGCCTTGAGACTCATTTGCCTTGACCTTCTTCTTGCCACTCTTATCTTCCTCTTGAAGCAGGGCCATATTCACCAAACTCTCGAAGGTCGCCCCCATGGGTATATGACACATGGCCAAACCGTGCAATGGCTCGTTCAATCCTAGAGCAAAGTGTAGGGCCTTCTTCTGAGCTGTGTTAACCAAGTCTAAACCGAACCAAGCAAGTTGTATCCACGTATTCTCTAACGGTCATGTCCCCTTGCTTTAGTGAATGGAACCTCTCCATCTAAAGGTTCTCTTCTGTCGATGATAGAAACCGTAGTCCAAACCTTCTCCTAAAGTCATCCCAAGTCTGAATTGGACTAGTAGTGGTGGTGACTACCCACCAATATGCAGCTTCCTCTTTCAACAACCATACGTCCAACAGAACTTTCCTACGATCCTCTACATCAAAGATATCAAAGAGGTCTTCAGTTTCCTTCAACCAGTTCCTTGCCTCAACAAAAGTCTCCGTCCCAACAAAATTCTTGCCACCCATCGCCTTAAAGTCCTTGCAAATCTTCGCGAAATCTGCTTGTGGATGCTGAGGAGGAGGAGGAGGAACCTCAGCTACGGGAGGAGGAGGAATGTTAGCCACGGGGGAAGGAGGAGAAATGCTCGCGGGGCCGGCTTCATTCGCCCTTGCCTCCATGTAACTTCTAAAACAAATAGGTACTGGTATGCCCTCCAGAATGGCAAAATTATCGGCCATACTGAAACGAAGAAAAAGATAGATTAAGAACGAGAAAAAAAAGGATAGTGCTAATGGCTTTTGGGGAATAGCCTTTTAAAATAAACTAGACTTTTCTTGGAAAAATACTTCTTTATAATCGGTTTTGAAAATAGTTTTTCAAAAGGTAAGTTTTAAAAACCTTTTGTTCAATCTCGTAAACTTATGCACTGATAACAAATGTAACACCCCACCTCCGTTAGGGTCACTCTTGCAAGTACACTAGCTTTGGAGGGGTGTTGGACAAGGTAACATGCATGAAGATATCACAAGACAGAACATATAAGTAAAATAGAGTAAATAAAGCAATGGATAAAATTACTATTTCAAAACCATAGTCAAGTTACATCAAGGTACTTAGTCATCATTTTCCCAAAAAGTCAAGAAAACATAAACTGAAAAATAACATAAGTAAAGTATTCCCCAAAGATAACAGTAGTGTCTCCATAGCAAAGCTCAAGTCCAAACCGTACATGAGCTATCAGAAAAGCAAGCCAAAGATCCAAGCTAGGTGCTAGTGTTCCCACCCTAAAAACCTGGGGGGGGGGGGGGGGGGGGGGGGATGGAAGAAAAGAGGCGAAACGAAAACAGGTCAGTCATAAAAACTAGTAAGTCCTACCTACTATTAGTATACAAACTAATAAAGTTATCTGGACATGTAAAACAGAGATGAAACATAGGATGATAACTGGCATGGTGAAAAGTTAACAAGATAGATCAAGTGTGGCATCGCATATACAAGGTTAAGTTGCACCAGGTGTACTAGTATTCTAATCCATGTCAAGTATAAACAAGAAATGATCCCTTGGCCCAAAGTTGGCCCAACGTCATGAGGTGACCTAAATCAAGGTCCAACTACTCGGTCTAGTCGATCGGCTCCCTATAAGCCTAACTCTTCGTGTATCGGTGTCATACGGCCTAATCATGGAATGTAGTTAACTGTGCAAGGTCCACCCTAGGGTGTATCCATCCCTAAGGTATAAACCATAGACACAATTCAAGAACGCACAGTCTAAACCTACTGGTGCCCATGTTCAACTCCGGACTTAATGTGCACGACCATGGTCCGCCTGAACAATCTGTGCATCATTCAGCCGTCTCTTTTGGCCTCTTACAGTCAGTCCAGTAATCCTTCCCCACCCTAGCCTAGTCCAGGGTATCCAGATACTCCCAAGTGGGTTACTGTTGAAAAGGACAACGTAACTAGGATTTCAAGCGGGTTAAGTGTGGTTAACCCTATCCTAAACATGTATTGAGTTGGTCAAGTGTGTCCAAGCAGTTCATGACTTAACCCTATCAATACATCGTGTTTAATTAGTTAAGTATTCAAGTAGTCCATGACTTAACCCTACCAACCCATCGTGTTTAATTGGTTAAGTATTCAAGTGGTTCATGAGTTAACCCTACCATGTGGAATTAATTAATTTAATGCACCCCAACCTCTCACATTAGACTTTGTTGTGGTTACTAGTTAAGCTGGGCGGGTCCGGGTAGCTTTACACCACAACCTATTCTAACCTCGGGTTTTAAGTGCGATGTGACCAATTACTCACATTGGGTCCTATTGTTTGTAGCCACTAGTTAAGCCGGTCGTTTCCGGGTAGATTTATGCTACAAACTCAACCCAACCTCGAGTTGGCCACTTTCATGTTTTCTACATGTCATGTCCACGTTCATGTTTTCAAGCATAAACACATGTCAAACTTTCATGTCATATTTTCAAGTCATGTTTTCATGTTATTTAAGTTTGCCCAACTACCCATAACGTATTCCCATCGAACGTAAATTCGCATCAACGCAAATAGATCAAAGAGGGAACATAACAATATGACAAGGTGGGCATAAGGTGGCAAAGTCTATCACAAGTTAAACATGGTGATATTTGAGGCAAAGGTGTTCAACATACTAGCATATGGCCTAAGCATGTATGATAGCATAAAAGGTGACTTGGCCTCTAACATATCAAATAGCATAAGGGTGCTTTGGCCTCAAGCATGCATAATAGCATAAGGGTGCTTTAGCCTCAAGCATGCATAATAGCATAAGGGTGATTCGGCCACAAACATGTATGATAGCATGATTAGCAAATAGGTTCAATATCATCATATGCATGTTAAGGAACATGAGGGGTTAAGGTTTGTTAACATTCATAAGCCATAATCCATTTCATAGCATTTTTCCCAAAGGTCAACATGAACAGTAATAGGTTCATGATAGGTCCACAATCATAGATCAAGAGAGGCATGAATAGGTCTATGCATACAATGATAGGTTCAAGGCAAATATTACACTTAGGTCCAATTCCAATCTACACATGTATGGCATTAAACTTAGAAAATAGGGTGATAAACTTGTGGTTAGCATGTAGTTTAACATCATATGCGAGTTGACATCAAGGTTATAAGATGGTTTTATGTTGCATTTATGCATAACTACCAAGTTCTATGTTGCATTATGCATAACCACCAAATAAAGCTTATAGATTTATGCCAAAAAATCAACATAAATGGTACTAGATTCATGATAGGTAAATATTAGGTCCACAAACATAGATCAAAAGGGTCATGAATGAATCTATGCATGGAATCCAAGGCAAGCATAACACAAAAGTCTCATTTCAACTTGCTACATGTCATATTAAGTTCATAGTTTAAATCTAAGAGTAGAATAGGGCTTACAAAGCGTGGCTATGCGAACTAGAACACAATAGAACAAGATAGAGACGTTGTAGAAGCTCTAGGAATGATGTAGCAACACAAATAGCCTTGAAAATAAGTAGCTCCTTCGATTTGATGAAGAAAGGTGGCTCCTTTTTGCCTTAGAAGCTCTCAAGATGAAGATGGAGGCCATGATTAGGGAGCATTTTGGCATCACTTAGTTGTAGGATTGATTTGTGTGGGTTTAGGCTAGACATTAGGGTGTTTTTATCGGAGTTTAGTTTAGTTTAGGCCATAGGATTTACCCTAGTTTATATCCTAGCCATCAGAATTCGTCACAAGGCCAGAAACATGACTCAAAAGGAAAAGCAAGTGCACCAGGCAGGACTGGCCGACCACCCAGGTCGATAGGGGTGTCGACTGGGCAGTCGACACCACCTGGGGTGTATCGACTCCCAAGTCGACTCCCCAGTCGACTTGGGGCCTGGGCGGGAAATTTTTCCGCCCAGTCTGTTTGGCTCCAGATTTGAAATTTGAACTGTTTTTGAACTTAAAATTTTCTGAAAACTTCTATGGGCCATAACTGGGTCACACGGACTCCGATTCACGAAAACTTGGACTCTATTTCACGTATTTTTCTGAGATGAACGCAATGGCATAGCCCGTTTCCCTTTATTCATATTTTAATATTTAATTCTACCTTGACTTACATTATAACATGTTATTAAAAATACGGGTTGTTACAAAAACGGTCATTTAAAAATTGGCAAAAATCATGAATATGGAAAATGACTCTAATGCTAGTTTCCCAAAGTTATATGACCATACGACTTCATATGGGAAAGAAATAAATATTCTACGATCCTCCTATGTGTAGAATGCAGGTTGTTACATTCTTCCCCCCTTAAGAAATTTCGCCCCCGAAATTCCCTAACCAAAACACACAAAAGGTCCCGCATGCCTATCGGCCATTAAACAACAATCAAACATGCAAATCAACCAAAACAAGTCTATCCTGTCATGCGGAATAACTAAATTGTAAAGTAAATCTTATCAAGCAAAGAGTTCTGGATACGTCTTCCTAATGCTCTCCTCTGTCTCCCAAGTACAGTCATTCCCGTTCTCGCCCCACTGAACCTTGACTAGCTTCACCGCTTTCCTTAGAAGTTGCTTCGTATCGTGCTCGACAATACGAATCGGCTTGCGGTTCCCCACCAACTTGGGTTCTACTTCGAAGTCCTGTAATTGATCAGGTGAAATAGTCATATCTGGGTCATGCACGAACTTCCTTAGTTGGGAAACATGAAATACGTTGTGAACTCCCGCCATCTTTTCTGGTAAGTCAACTATATATGCCAAATTCCCAACTAGTCCAAGAACTGGGAATGGGCCAACAAATCTTGGTGCCATCTTGCCTCTACTGCCAAATCGAATCATGCTCTTGAATGGAGAAATCTTGACAAACACCAAGTCATCAAGGGAGAATTTTAAGTCTCTTCTCCTCTTATTAGCATAACTCTTCTGCCTATCTTAGGCATCCTTCATTCGTTGCTGAATGATCTTAATCTTGTTTGAAGTTTCTCTTACCACATCTGGTCCAAGCATAAAATTCTCACCGGTCTCTATCCAACATGAAGGTGAGTTACACGGTCTTTCGTACAAAGCTTCATATGGAGCCATACCGATACTTGAATGGTAGTTATTATTATATGCAAATGGTCATCCCATGATCCACCAAAATCCAATATACAAGCTCTCGAGAGATCATCCAATATACGATTCGCCATCTCCGTCTGACCGTCGGTCTGAGGATGATATGCGGTACTAAGATGTAATTCTGACCCTAGAGCCTCTTGTAAGATCTTCCAAAACCCACAAGTAAACAACTAGTCTCGGTCACTCACAATGCTTTTAGGTACACCATGAGTCCCACTACCCACTTCATATATAATTCTGCTAACTTAGCAGCCGTTCTGGTCGATTTGACTGGTATAAATCTTGCACTCTTAGTCAATCAATCCACAATTACCCAAATGCAATCATGTCCCGATCTACTCCTTGGTAAACCGTCAATGAAATCCATCGAGACTTGCTCCCATTTCCATTCGGGAATTTCTAATGGTTCCAATAAACCACTAGGCTTCTTTTGCTCGCCTTTAACTAGCTGGAAATTCATGCATTTGGATATAAACTTCCCAACGTCTCTTTTCATCCCTTCCCAGTAGTAAGTCTGTCTCATGTCTCGATACATCTTATCACCACCGGGGTGTATTGTCAGTTTTGAGTGATGACATTCTCTAAGCACTTCATCTCTCAAACAACTCACGTTGGGTACAACTAGTCTTCAATTCTTTCTAAGCCATCCACCTCGATCAAGCCCATACAAATTCATCTCCTCACTGTCGATATCCATTTCTAACTTGGAGATGATTTCCAATAGATTAGGATCGTCCCTATGGCTGGAACCAATCCGCTCTGTCAAAGTGGGTCTGATCGCCAAACTAGCTAGCATTTCTTGATCCAATTCGCACTTTGGTCTGAAATAAAACCCTACGATATACTCCAGTTGCTTCAATTCAAGAAACATAGCCCCTAAACTGGCATGTCTCCTACTCAAGGCATCGGCTACCGCATTACCTTTCCCAGGTGTGTATGCGATATCAAAATCATACGATGCTAAGAACTCTAACCATCTCTGCTGATGGAGATTCAGATCCTTCTGGGAGAATAGATACTTTAACGATTTATGATCGGTAAACAACTCAAATCTCTCTCCCAAGAGATAATGTCTCCACATCTTCAGCGCAAACACGATCGCTGCTAGATCCAAATCATGGGTAGGGTACCTTTTCTCATGTGGCTTTAGTTGCCGCCTAGCATAAGCTACAACCCTACCTCCTTGCATCAATACAGCACCTAGTCCGGTACCACAAGCATCCGTGTATACCGTCATTTCTTCATTCCCTTTAGGAATCACTAGCACTGGCGCATGCGTCAACTTTTCTTTTAGACTTTTGAACGCATTCTCACACAGTCCGTCCCAGACGAAGGCCTGATTCTTCTTAGTCAACTGAGTCAACGATGCTGCTATCTTGGAGAAGTCCTGGATAAACTTACGATAATATCTAGCTAACCCCAAGAAGCTTCTTACGTCTGTTGTATTCTTGGGCGTAGACCGATCCTGTACCGTAGATACCTTCGCAGGATCCACGACAATACCATTCTCTGAAACAACATGGCCCAAGAATCTCACTTCCCTCCTCCAGAAGTGACACTTACAGAATTTCTCTTTTAATTGTTGTCTCCTCAACACCTCCATCACTATCCTCAAGTGTCCCTTGTGTTCCACCTCTGTCCTCGAGTAAACAATGATACCGTCTACGAACACAAGAACAAACTTATTCAACTGATCTCTGAATACACGATTCATAAGATCCGCGAAATATACTGGTGCATAGGTCAACCCAAATGGCATAACTAACCACTCATAGAATCTGGACGGCGTCCTCAATGTCGTTTTTGAAACACTCTCATCTGCTACTCGGAGCTGATGAAATCCTGTCGCGAGGTCCAACTGGGAGAACACTCTTGCTCCTTCCAGTTGATCAAACAAATCATCTATCTGCAGTAGAGGTTATTTATTCTTCCTCGTCACCTTATTCAACTCGCGATAGTCCACACACAAACGAAGGGAACCATTTTCCTTAGTTGCAAACACAACTGGTGCTCCCCATTCGGAGACACTTCTTCTAATAAATCCCTTCTTCAAAAGGTCGCTTACTTGCACCCTGAGCCCTCGCTGCTCCCTTGGTGCCATACGACGAAGTGGCATCACTATAGGTCTGGCATCTTTCACTAAATCAATACGGAACTCAATCTCTCGGTGTAGTGGAAGCCCGGTCACCTCCTCGAAGACGTCCGGATACTGGCCAACCACGGGCACATCTGACAACTCATCATGCGGGATGTCGAGGGAATTTATAAAACTAGCCATTACCCCATCACTAGGTAGACTAATAAACACTACCCTCCGCCCATCATCCGCCCTAACTGTCACGAAAAAGCCCTCACAGTCTACCACCACCCCATATCTTTGGAGCCAATCGACCCCCAATATAATGCCGTACCCAGTAAAGCCCAAAACAAAGCAATCACAAACAAACATACATCCATGACTCAATAAGACCAAATTTAAGCAAATCATACTAAGGTTAGTCGAACCACCAATCGGGTTTGTCACAACCAACGGTCTATAGACTATCTCGGGTTCCATTCCCAACCTATCCACCTGGTCACTAGAAGGAACGGGAATCCCCGTATTAAACAAAACTCGAACCGGTACATCATAAATAGAAAGCAAACCTTGAATGAAGACATTCTTTCCTTTCTCCGCCACAGTTGGGGCATTCGACGAAGAAGGAACAACATCGATAGCATATGCTTTCGCAATCTGATTCTCCTTAAGAGGTTGCGGACACTTATCCTTATGATGTCCCACTTGGCCGCAGTTGTGGCACTTCCTATCCGTTGGCTTGGCCCGACATTCTTTAGCATAATGGCCCTTCTTACCATAGCTGAAGCACTAAACATCTTTCTTGCTCTTTTTCTGGCCATCCTTAGATTGGTTCTGTTTACTCTTATTCTGAGAGTTATTCTTGCCTCCACCACCCGCTTGCGGTTTCATCCCTTCTGCAGATGCAGCCTCAGTCTTTGGCTTAGGGTAAAGACTCTCTGATCTCAAAGCTTTCCCCACAATCGATTCAAAAGTCTCATCGATGTGGTTGATAAGCCTTTCCCCCAAGTATCCATCATCCCAGTATTTAACTTCTCATTCTTCTTCTCAGGAGTATCGATAAGGGATAATCCATACTTCGACAAAGTGTCGAACTCAGCAATATAGTCAGAGACTGCCCTACCATTCTGCTTGAGTTCCAAGAATCTCTTAAACAACACTGACTTCTGGGCAGCTGGAATGAACTTCTCGCTAAAGCGAGCCCTGAACTGATCCGAAGTAACCTGATATTCTGGAGTTGCTGTTCTAATGGCATTCCACCAATTCATCGCTCGCCCTTGCAGCTGACGAGACGCTAGCCTTCTCTTCATCGCATCCTCAATACCCAAGTCGTCGAAGATACGATCACAGCTATCCAACCAATCCTGAACATCTGTGGCCGACTCCGTTTCGTGGAACGGTTTCCGACCAAGGTTAGTGTAATCCTTGCACAACTTGGCGAAATCAACCCTAGGAGCCTGCACTACTGGACCACCACCATTTCCGGGATTGGGAACTGCTACTTGAACATACCTAAGCATCTCCCTCATAAAGTTAGTGAACATTGTCCTCATGTCAGGAGCATTCCCATGATTGGTCCCTCTACCAGCACCCCTCGTGTCTCGACTCATCGTTCAATTTGTAAAGAGAAAATGATTAACGACCCCTTAGTGGTGCTAGTGCAGTACGACTTCATTCTCATACTATTAATAGTATATATATATAGCTTTTGAAAACCAAAGTAATCACAAATACGCGCTCTCATATACGTACTATCTCTCCCTAGTGTCTTTCCCGAGGTTAAATACGCATCTTAGAGCTCTGATACCAAATGTGACTGCCCGCCCTGCACCAACCGACATTTACTCCAAAAGTGCGTTGTACACATGTCTAGTTAGCACGGGACGATCGTCAGAAGGAAAGGAAAGAAGGAAATGAACTAACAAGGAACCTGTAGAATGTCTCACGGCGCATGGAACAAAATATAATAACAACATACTTGACATAAAACAGGTGAGACAGTGCATAAGCTGAAAAAAACTTACATAGCAGCGGAAAATCCAAGTACAGCTTATAATCCAAAGCTAACATCATTACAACTTTTCAAACTTTCTCAAAAATCAAAAGCAAGATAAAGTAGGTACACTACTAATGCCATGTAGTGACCACCAACGACACAGGGAGAATATATATATATATATCATACGTGGAAGCCTCCTGCTCGCCTCCGAATCAGCTACTCGCCCATCACCAGCTAACCTGTCTCTAGTCTGCTCGTGTTCGCACCTAGAGTAATAAAAAGAGACATAAAACTCTAGGTCAGACAAAAAGTCTGGTATGAGCAATAAGCTTCTAAAAAGAACAATAACATGTATACTAAACCATACCTGAACGTGGACCTGCAACCAAAGAGTTAGCACTACATACTGTACATACTCTAAGGTGTCACTAACACGTGGTGTGAATAGTACGGGGGTGGGGGTGTGCATGTCATAGTGATGGCAAACAATCAAACATAGAAACCACCCTCACATCTCTCACTCAAGTGCGTAAAGAATACGATATTCACCACTTCGATCACCCCAATACTTTGCTATGATCACCTTGCCCCATGAAGTCATAAATGGCTTCACTGCACTGATACATAGCCACTAATCCTTCGCTATGTCCACTTTGCCCCAAGGAGTCGCAATGACCCCACTGCACTGGCTCATAGATTTACTAATCCTTTACTATGTCCACATTGCCCCATGGAGTCACAATGACCCCACTGCACTGGCTCATAGTCTTACTACGATCACTTGGCCTCTCGAGTCATGATGACTCTACTGCACTGATAACGTAGTCTTGCTACCATCACCTTGCCCCTCGAGTCATAGTGACTCTACTGCACTGATAAGTAGCCCATCATTCATTTCCAGTGGTGAATCAAAGTTATGAACGTCGATAACTCCTTAGCACACATGACGCAGCAAAGCCCAACAGTGAAGTGAACTCATTGGTTCCCAACTGGATCTTGAGCTTCAACTTCCATTTGGACTAACTTTGCATCTCGGGTTATTGGTCATCACCTGATCGGTTTGGATCTCCCCCTAATCATCAGTTCTGTTCGAATCGGAGTGCTCCTTCTTCACTGGATCGGTTCGAGTCTCCAGCACAAGCCTTCTGAACTCGGGTGGGAGGTGGTTCGGATCGGATCCTCTTCTCCGTTCCGATCCGGATCGGCCAATTTTCTGCACTTTTCCAGCAAGTAGTTTTTACGCCACTCGACGGCGCTTTCAACCATTCCAACTATTCTAATCAATCATAAAGCATACCATACAGTCATGGCAACATGTATAATCAACCATAAACACAAATACAACAATATGATAGGTTAAAATGGGTCAATCATAGCCAAAACCCCATATTTTCCCTCAAGCAAGTTTAGGTGAAACTAATGATATGATTAGCAAAACTTAACCAAATTAACCCAAATTCATATCAGAGGTCTAAAACATCATTTTGAATTTTATAAATATTTTTCCAGAATTTTATCATGTTTAAATTCGCTAATTAACACTAATTACCCTTAATTAGCCATAATTAGTGAGGAACTATGCAAATCACTCACCTTACCCACAAATAAATCCTCAAACTGAAATGATTCGCAGTTTGGGCGTGAATATCAATGCTAAACAGTATCTCAAATTTTGATTTAGTGAAGATCTCCCTTGATTTGATGTTGCTAAGCTTAATCCTTGATTATAAGGTGATTTGGAGGGGATTTAAAGGTTGGAGGCCATTTTTAGGGTTTTTAAGAGGTAAGTGGAGGCTAGAAAACTGAAATAGAATGAAAACCTTACTCTTTTCAGCCTCCCCATAACCCTAATCCCGAAATGGGTTATGGGCCCATTCACTAATCACCCTATTTGGCCCGGTTAAGTAGTTTTTCACCTTCCAAACCTTATTTCAGCCATTTCTCCCAAATGGTAAGTCCGTTTTTCGCATGTGACCACTCTACGGAAAGGTAAACCATCAATTGAATCTAATGGAAGTGGTTTCAGGTCAAAATTCCTTTCCAATCAAAAGTTATGGTCGAAAGAAGATCAGCTAGGGGCAAAACGGTCATTTAAAAATTGGAAAAAATCACGAACATAGAAAATGATTCTAGTGGTTGTTTCCCAAAGTTACATGACCATACAACTTCATATGGGAAAGAAATAAATGTTCTACGATCCTCCAATGCGTAGAATGCGGGTTGTTACACAACTCTTCACAGTAGTTAAAAAATAGGTGTAATTGTTGGAAGTAATGTTTATTTAGATAATTAGGTATACCATTAAAAAGAAGTGTTGTTTTTAAGTATTAAGAGAAGTAGGGGTAGTTTAAGCATAGGAGGGGTAGATCGACAAGTATGAAAGATGATGAATCGTTTGGATTGGGTGCTGCAAAAACCAACCCTTCACAGTAGTAAAAAAGATAGGGGTAATTGTTGGAAGGGCAATTTAGAGAATTAGGGATACGATTAAAAAGAAGGGCTGTTTTGAAGTATTAAGAGAAGTAGGTGTAGTTCAAGCATAGGAGGGGTACATCGACAATTATGAAAGATTACGAATCGTTTGGATTGGGTGCTGCAAAAACCAACCCTTCACAGTAGTAAAAAGATAGGGGTAAACTTTGGAAGTATGGTCTATTTAGAGAATTAGGCACAGGATTAAAAAGAATGGCGGTTTTGTGAAGTATTAAAAGGAGTAGGGGTAGTTTAAGCATAGTAGGGTTAGATCGACAAATATAAAAGATGATGAATCGTTTGGATTGGGTGTTGCTAAAACCAACCCTTCACAGTATTAAAAGTTAGGGGTAATTGTTGGGAGTAAGGGCTATTTGGAGAATTAGGGGTAGGACTAAAGAGAATGGTTGTTTTGAAGTATTAAGTGAAGTAAGGGTAGTTTAAGCATAGTAGGGGTAGATCGACAAGTATGAAAGCTGACGAATCGTTTTGACTCGGTGTTGCAAAAACCAATCCTTCACAGTAGTAAAAAGATAGGCGTAATTGTTGGATGTAAGGGCTATTCTGATAATTAGGGGTAGGATTAAAAAGAAGGGTTGTTTTGAAGTATTAAGAAAAGTAGTGGTACTGTGACGGCCCGCCCCGCACTAGCCGACATTTTCAATGAAAGTGCATTGTGCCGATGTCCAAACAGCACGAGACGGTCGCCAAAGAAAAGGGAAGAAGGGAATTTGGACTAGCAAGGAACCTGCAGAATGTCTCACAGCTCATGGAATAAAATATAGTAATAACATACTTGACATAAAACAGGCGAGACTGTGCATACGCTGAAAACTAAACCATCATAGCAGCGGAAAATTCAAAATACAGCTTATGTTCCACATCATCATTATTACAACTCTTCAAACTGTCTCTAAAGCAAAAATAAGAAAGGTACACTACTAATGTCCAAAGTAGAGACTTGCAGCGACACAGGGAGAATATATACAGAATTGTACGCATAGGTCTCTTGCTCGTCTCCGGACAGCTACTCGTGCACAACCAGCTAACCTGTCTCTAGTCTACCCGTTTAAGAGCACCCAGAGTAATAAGAAGAGACATAAAACTCTGGGTCAGACAAAAGTCTGGTATGAGCGATAAGCCGCAAAACAGAACAATAATAGGTATACTAAACCATACATGAACCTGGACCTGCAACCAAAGAGTTAGCACCGCAGGATGTACAATACCCTAAGGTGACATCAACATATGGTGGAAAGATACGAGGGAGGGGTGTGCATGTCATAGTGATGTCAAACAAACAAGCATAGCAACCATCCTCACATCTCTCACTCGTTGCGCGAAGCATACGGTATCCACCACTTTTGGTCACTAGACCCATCGAGGTAGTGACAGAGTCCGAGTTCTACAACTATTTCTACCACCAAGCTTACCCCATGGAGTCATGACTAAATCCTTACAAATGACCCCACTTCATTGGTCCATAGCCAATAGTCCTACCTAGGCCACTGTGGCCCAGAATCCGTCCACATACCCCCTACTCATAGTGGTGCAAAGTTATAGACATCGATAACTCCTTAGCACATGTCCCGCAGCAAAGCCCAACTCATGAAGTTGACTCGTTAGTTCCCATCTGGATCCTGAGTCACAACTCCTCATTTGGACTACCTTTGCATATCGGGTTTTGGTCATCATCTCCATTCGGTTCCCGGTTCGTGATCCTTGAGGCGGTTCGGTTCGGATACCCATTTCAGTTCATGGTCAAGCTCCTTCGCTCGATCGGGTTGGTTTGTGATCTGCAGCTCGTCACGGTTTGGGTCGATTCGGAGGTCCTCCATCGGTTCGGGTTTGGGCTCCTGTTCGATCGTTGTCTCCTCCAAGCTCCAGATCGGCTCGTGACTTCCTACTCGTGGAACTCAAGTTCGGTTCGGTTCGGAGCTGGCTTCATGGTTCGTGGAGAACATTCAGATCGTGGTCTTTCAATGCGAGCAGGTCGGTTCGGTTCAATCTGCTTCAGCCGGTTCGGTTCGAATACATCATCCCTAGGCTTCTCGTTCGGTTCGGTGCTCCACTTCATGATGGTTCGGTTTGGTCATCTCCATTCGGTTCGGTTCTGCTACGTCGAACCGATCCAGTTACTCCAGCCCTCTCACGTTGATCCGATCCCTTGCCTTAGCTCCAGTCCGATCCAACGTCCCTTGCCTTCATCCTATCTGATCCCTATGCTAAATCCCGATCCGATCCCCAACCCAACTCCAACTCTATGTAGGTGGCCTTCCTTCTTGCCAAGCCTACTATGATGCCAAGTTCCAATCCGAATCGAATTCCCTTGCCCAGTTCTCCTATCCGATCCGATCCCTATATCCAATCCGATCCGAAACCCTGCACATTTTCCTGCAACTTTTCCAACAACGGTTTTACGCAATACGGCGGCATTATTTACTATTCTAACTTTCTTATGCAATCACAAATCATTCCAAATAGTAATATCAACATGTATAATCTTCCACAAACACCAAAACAACAATATGATATGTTAAAATGGATCAAACATACCCAAAACCCATAATTTCCCCTTAATCCCCCTTAATCATGTTTAAGCATACAATTAGCAAAACTTATCCAAATTAGCCCAAATTTCTATCGGAGCCCTAAAATAACATTTTAGAATTTTGAAAAAATTTACAGATTTTTCTGAGCTATAACTTCGCTGATTATCACTAATCACACCTAATTAGCCGTAATCAGTGAAAAATGGTGTTAATCACTCACCTTAGCCACAAATAAAACTATAGATCTGAAATATTCTCCTATTTGGGTGGAATCTCTATGCAACACAACAGCTCTATTCCCAATTGAATGCTAATTTTCCTTGATTAGATGTAGCTTGGCTTAATCTTCAATTAGAAAGCGATTAGGAGTGATTTGGGATGAAATTAGAAGGTGCAGGGCATGGCTAGGGTTAGAGGCATGTTTTTGGCGGTGGGAAAAATGAGATAAAATTCGTTTTCCTACTGTTCTCAGCCTCCTCATAACCCTAATCCCGAAATGGGTTATGGGCGCTCTTACTAATCACCCTAATTAGGCCTAATTAAGCTGTTTTTCACGTTCTAAACATTGTTTCAGCCATATCTCCCAAACGGTGAGTCCGTTTGGCTAATGTGACCACTCTACGAAAAGGTAATCATCATCCTAATCTAATGGAAGTGGTTTTAGATCAACATTCATTTCCAGTCAAAAGTTATGGCTGAAACAAGATCAACTAGGGGCAAAACGGTCATTTAAGAATTGGAAAAAATCATGAACATGGGAAATGACCCCAATATTCATCTCCCAAAGTTACATGGCTATACGATTCCTTACGAGAAAGAAATAAATATTATACGATCCTCCGACGTGTAAAATGCGGGTCGTTACGCTCTCCCCCCTTAAGTAATTTTGCCCCTGAAATTCCTTAACCAAAAACATACAAAGTTGTCCCGCATGCCTATCAGTCATTCATAAATAATTAAACATACACAGCAAATAAAACAAACCTATCCTAGCGTGTGGAAAGACCAAATCGAAATGAAAACCTTACCGGGCAAAGAGTTCTGGATAAGCCTCCTTAATGCTCTCATCTGCCTCCCAAGTACAGTCATTTTCATCCCCACCCCACTGAACCTTGACTAGATTCACCGCTTTCCTTTGAAGTTTCTTCGTATCGTACTCGATAATACAAATCGGCTTGCGGTTCCCAACCGCCTCAGGTTCTACTTCGATATCATCCAACTGATCAGGTGAAATAGCTACATCGGGGTCGTGCATGAATTTCCTTAACTGGGAAACATGAAATACGTTATGAACTCCTGCCATCTTGTCTGGCAACTCAACTTTATATGGCAAATTCCCAACTTGCTCGAGAATTGGGAATGGACCAACAAATTTTGGTGCCAACATTCCTCTCCTACCAAATCCAATAACATTCTTTAATGGAGAGATCTTGACGAAGACTAAGTCACCGACGAAGAATTTAAATTCCCATCTCCTTTTATCAGCATAACTCTTTTTCCTATCTTGGGCGGCCTTCATTCGCTGTTGAATGATCTTGATCTTGTCTGAGGTTTCTCTTATCACATATGGCCAAAGCACAAATTTCTCACCGGTTTCTAACCAACATGACGGTGAATTGCACAATCTTCCATACAAAGCTTCAAATGGATCCATTCCAATACTAGATTGGTAGCTTTTATTATAAGCAAACTCTACTATATGCAAATGGTCATCCCATGATCCACCAAAATCCAATATGCAAGCTCTCAAGAGATCCTCCAGTATACGATTCACCCTTTCTGTCTAACTGTCGGTTAAGCATAGTAGGGTTAATTCTTGAGATGAAGGGCTATTTAGAGAATTAGGGGTAGGATTAAAAAGAAGGGCTGTTTTGAAGTATTAAGGGAAGTAGGGGTGGATTAAGCAAAGTAGGTTAGATCGACAAATATAAAAGAAGATGAATCGTTTGGATTGCATGCTACAAAAACCAACTCTTCACAGTAGTAAAAAGATATGGGTAAATGTCGGATGTAAGGGCTAATTAGTGAATTAGGGGTAGGATTAAAAAGAAGGGCCGTTTTGAAGTATTAAGAGAAGTAGGGGTAGATTAAGCATAGTAGGGGTAAATCGACAAATATGAAAGATGATGAATCATTTGGATTGGGTGCTACAAAAACCAACCCTTCACAAAAGGTAAAAAATAAGGGTAATTGTTGGAAGTAAGGGATATTTAGAGAATTAGGGGAAGGGTTAAAAAGAAGGGTTGTTTTGAAGTATTAAGAGATATAGGGGTAGTTTAAGCATAGTAAGGGTAAATCGACAAATATGAAAGACGATGAATCATTTGGATTGGGTGTTGCAAAAACGAACCCTTCACAGAAGTTAAAAAATAGGGGTAATTTTTGGAAGCAAGGGATATTTAGATAATTAGGGGATGGATTAAAAAGAAGATCTGTTTTGAAGTATTAAGAGAAGTAGAAGTAGTTTAGGCATAGTAGTGGTAGATCTACAAATATAAAAGATGATGAATCGCTTGGATCAGTTGCAGCAAAAACCAACCCTTCACAGCAGTAAAAAGATAGGGGTAATTGTTGGAAGTAATGGCTATTTAGATAATTAGGGGTAGGATTTAAAAGAAGGACTGTTTTGAAGCATTAAGAGAAGTAGGGGTAGTTTAAGCAAAGTATGGGTAAATCGACAAACATGAATGATGATGAATCACTTGGATTGGGTGCTACAAAAACCAATCCTTTGCAATAGTCAAAAAATAGGGGTAGTTGTTGAAAAGAAGGTTTATTTAAAGAATTTGTGGAAGGATTAAAAAGAAGGGTTGTTTTGAAGTATTAAGAGAAGCAGGGGTAGATTAAGCATAGTAGGGGTAGATCAACAAATATAAAATATGATGATTCATTTGTATTGGGTGCTGCAAAAACCAACCCTTCATAGTAGTTAAAAAATATGGGTTTTTCTTAAAAGTACGAGCTATTTAGAGAATAAGGGGTACGATTAAAAATATGCGCTATTTTGAAGTATTAAGAGAAGTAGGGTTTGCTTAAGCAAAATAGGGGTAGATCGACAAATTTAAAAGATGATGAATCGTTAGGATTGGGTGCTGCAAAAACCAACCTTTCACAGTAGTAAAAAGATAGGGGTAATTTTTGGAAGTAAGGGCTATTTAGAGAATTAGGGATACAATTAAAAAGAAGGGCTGTTTTGATGTATTAAGAGAAGTAGGGGTAGTTTAAGCATAGGAGGGGTACATCGACAATTATGAAAGATGACGAATCGTTTGGATTGGGTGCTGCAAAAACCAACCCTTCACAGTAGTAAAAAGATAGGGGTAAATTTTGGATGTATGGTCTATTTAGAGAATTAGGCACAGGATTAAAAAGAATGGCGGTTTTGTGAAGTATTAAAAGGAGTAGGGGTAGTTTAAGCATAGTAGGGGTCGATCGGCAAATATAAAAGATGTTGAATCGTTTGGATTGGGTGTTGCTAAAACCAACCCTTCACAGTATTAAAAGTTAGGGGTAATTGTTGGGAGTAAGGGCTATTTGGAGAATTAGTGGTAGGACTAAAGAGAATGGTTGTTTTGAAGTACTAAGTGAAGTAAGGGTAGTTTAAGCATAGTAGGGGTAGATCGACAAATATGAAAGCTGACGAATCGTTTTGACTCGGTGCTGCAAAAACCAATCCTTCACAGTAGTAAAAAGATAGGTGTAATTGTTGGATGTAAGGGCTATTCTGATAATTAGGGGTAGGATTAAAAAGAAGGGTTGTTTTGAAATATTAAGAAAAGTAGTGGTACTGTGACGGCCCGCCCCGCACTAGCCGACATTTTCAATGAAAGTGCGTTGTACCGATGTCCAAACAGCACGAGACGGTCGCCAAAGAAAAGGGAAGAAGGGAATTTGGACTAACAAGGAACCTGCAGAATGTCTCACAGCTCATGGAATAAAATATAGTAATAACATACTTGACATAAAACAGGCGAGACTGTGCATACGCTGAAAACTAAACCATCATAGCAACGGAAAATTCATAATACAGCTTATGTTCCACATCATCATTATTACAACTCTTCAAACTGTCTCTAACGCAAAAATAAGAAAGGTACACTACTAATGTCCAAAGTAGAGACTTGCAGCGACACAAGGAGAATATATACAGAATTGTACGCATAAGCCTCATGCTCGTCTCCGGACAGCTACTCGTTCACAACCAGCTAACCTGTCTCTAGTCTACCCGTTTAAGAGCTCCCAGAGTAATAAGAAGAGACATAAAACTCTGGGTCTGACAAAAGTCTGGTATAAGTGATAAGCAGCAAAACAGAACAATAATAGGTGTACTAAACCATACATGAACCTGGACCTGCAACCAAAGAGTTAGCACCGCAGGATGTACAATACCCTAAGGTGACATCAACATATGGTGCAAAGATACGGGGGAGGGGTGTGCATGTCATAGTGATGTCAAACAAACAAGCATAGCAACCTTCCTCACATCTCTCACTCGGTGCGCGAAGCATACGGTATCCACCACTTTTGGTCACTAGACCCATCGAGGTAGTGACGGAGTCCGAGTTCTACAACTATTTCTACCACCAAGCCTACCCCATGGAGTCATGACTAAATCCTTACAAATGACCCCACTTCATTGGTCCATAGCCAATAGTCCTACCTAGGCCACTGTGGCCCAGAATCCGTCCACATACCCCCTACTCATAGTGGTGCAAAGTTATAGACATCGATAACTCCTTAGCACATGTCCCGCAGCAAAGCCCAACTCATGAAGTTGACTCGTTAGTTCCCTTCTGGATCCTGAGTCACAACTCCTCATCTGGACTACCTTTGCATATCGGGTTTTGGTCATCATCTCCATTCGGTCCCCGGTTCGTGCTCCTTGAGGCGTTTCGGTTCAGATACCCATTTCGGTTAATGGTCAAGCTCCTTCGCTCGATCGGGTTGGTTTGTGATCTGCAGCTCGTCACGATTTGGGTCGATTCGGAGGTCCTCCATTGGTTCGGGTTTGGGCTCCTGTTCGATCGTTGTCTCCTCCAAGCTCCAGATCAGCTCGTGACTTCCTACTCGTGGAACTCAAGTTCGGTTCGGTTCGGAGCTGGCTTCATGGTTCGTAGAGAACATTTAGATCGTGGTCTTTCAATGCGAGCAGGTCGGTTCGGTTCAATCTGCTTCAGCCGGTTCGGTTCGAATACATCATCCCTAGGCTTCTCGTTCGGTTCGGTGCTCCACTTCATGATGGTTCGGTTTGGTCATCTCCATCCGGTTCGGTTCGGCTACGTCAAACCGATCCAGTTACTCCAGCCCTCTCACATTGATCCGATCCCTTGCCTTAGCTCCAGTCCGATCCAACGTCCCCTGCCTTCATCCTATCCGATCCTTATGCTAAATCCCGATTCGATCCCCAACCCAACTCCAACTCTATGTAGGTGGCCTTCCTTTTTGCCAAGCCTACTATGATGCCAAGTTCCAATCCGAATCGAATTCCCTTGCCCAGTTCTCCTATCCGATCCGAGCCCTATATCCAATCCGATTCGAAACCCTGCACATTTTCCTGCAACTTTTCCAACGACGTTTTTATGCAATACGATGGCATTTTTTACTATTCTAACTTTCTTATGCAATCCCAAATCATTCCAAATAGTAATATCAACATGTATAATCTTCCACAAACACCAAAACAACAATATGATATGTTAAAATGGATCAAACATACCTAAAACCCATAATTTCCCCTTAATCCCCCTTAATCATGTTTAAGCATACAATTAGCAAAACTTATCCAAATTAGCCCAAATTTCTATCGGAGCCCTAAAATAATATTTTCGAATTTTCGAAAATTTTACAGATTTTTTTGAGCTATAATTTCGCTAATTATCACTAATCACTCCTAATTAGCCGTAATCAGTGAAAAAAGGTGTTAATCACTCACCTTAGCCACAAATAAAACTATAGATCTGAAATATTCTCCGACTTGGTTTGAATCTCTATGCAACACAGCATCTCTATTCCCAATTGAATGCTAATTTTCCTTGATCAGATGTAGCTTGGGTTAATCTTCAATTAGAAAGCGATTAGGAGTGATTTGGGATGAAATTAGAAGGTGCAGGGCATGGCTAGGGTTAGAGGCATGTTTTTGGCGGTGGAAAAAATGAGATAAAATTTGTTTTCCTACTGTTCTCAGCCTCCTCATAACCCTAATCCCGAAATGGGTTATGGGCCCTCTTACTAATCACCCTAATTAGGCCCAATTAAGCTGTTTTTCACGTTCTAAACATTGTTTCAGCCATATCTCCCAAACGGTGAGTCCGTTTGGCTAATGTGACCACTCTACGAAAAGGTAAATCATCATCCTAATCTAATGGAAGTGGTTTTAGATCAACATTCCTTTCCAGTCAAAAGTTATGGCTGAAACAAGATCAGCTAGGGGCAAAACGGTCATTTAAGAATTGGAAAAAATCATGAACATGGGAAATGACCCCAATATTCGTCTCCCAAAGTTACATGGCTATACGATTCCTTACGAGAAAGAAATAAATATTATACGATCCTCCGACGTGTAAAATGTGGGTCGTTACGCTCTCCCCCCTTAAGTAATTTTGCCCCTGAAATTCCTTAACCAAAAACATACAAAGGTGTCCCGCATGCCTATCAGTCATTCATAAATAATTAAACATACACAGCAAACAAAACAAACCTATCCTAGCATGTGGAAAGACTAAATCGAAATGAAAACCTTACCGGGCAAAGAGTTCTGGATAAGCCTCCTTAATGCTCTCATCTGCCTCCCAAGTACAGTCATTTTCATCCCCACCCCCACTGAACCTTGACTAGATTCACCGCTTTCCTTTGAAGTTTCTTCGTATCGTGCTCGATAATACAAATCGGCTTGCGGTTCCCAACCGCCTCAGGTTCTACTTCGATATCATCCAACTGATCAGGTGAAATAGCTACATCGGGGTCGTGCATGAATTTCCTTAACTGGGAAACATGAAATACGTTATGAACTTCTGCCACCTTTTCTGGCAACTCAACTTTATATGCCAAATTCCCAACTTGCTCGAGAACTGGGAATGGACCAACAAATTTTGGTGCCAACATTCCTCTCCTACCAAATCGAATAACATTCTTTAATGGAGAGATCTTGACGAAGACTAAGTCACCAACGAAGAATTTAAATTCCCATCTCCTTTTATCAGCATAACTCTTCTTCCTATCTTGGGCGGCCTTCATTCGCTGTTGAATGATCTTGATCTTGTCTGAGGTTTCTCTTTTCACATATGGCCAAAGCACAAATTTCTCACCGGATTCTAACCAACATGACGGTGAGTTGCACAGTCTTCCATACAAAGCTTCAAATGGATCCATTCCAATACTAGATTGGTAGCTTTTATTATAAGCAAACTCTACTATATGCAAATGGTCATCCCATGATCCACCAAAATCCAATATGCAAGCTCTCAAGAGATCCTCCAGTATACGATTCACCCTTTCTGTCTAACTGTCGGTTAAGCATAGTAGGGTTAATTCTTGACATGAAGGGCTATTTAGAGAATTAGGGGTAGGATTAAAAAGAAGGGCTGTTTTGAAGTTTTAAGGGAAGTAGGGGGGATTAAGCAAAGTAGGTTAGATCGACAAATATAAAAGAAGATGAATCGTTTGAATTGCATGCTACAAAAACCAACTCTTCACAGTAGTAAAAAGATATGGGTAATTGTCGGATGTAAGGGCTATTTAGTGAATTAGGGGTAGGATTAAAAAGAAGGGCTGTTTTGAAGTATTAAGAGAAGTAAGGGTAGATTAAGCATAGTAGGGGTAAATCGACAAATATGAAAGATGATGAATCATTTGGATTGGGAGCTACAAAAACCAACCCTTCACAAAAAGTAAAAAATAAGGGTAATTGTTGGAAGTAAGGGATATTTAGAGAATTAAGGGAAGGATTAAAAAGAAGGGTTGTTTTGACGTATTAAGAGATATAGGGGTAGTTTAAGCATAGCAAGGGTAAATCGACAAATATGAAAGACGATGAATCATTTGGATTGGGTGTTGCAAAAACGAACCCTTCACAGAAGTTAAAAAATAGGGGTAATTTTTGGAAGCAAGGGATATTTAGATAATTAGGGGATGGATTAAAAAGAAGGTCTGTTTTGAAGTATTAAGAGAAGTAGAGGTAGTTTAGGCATAGTAGTGGTAGATCTACAAATATAAAAGATGATGAATCGTTTGGATCAGTTGCAGCAAAAACCAACCCTTCACAGCAGTAAAAAGATTGGGGTAATTGTTGGAAGTAATGGCTATTTAGATAATTAGGGGTAGGATTTAAAAGAAGGACTGTTTTGAAGCATTAAGAGAGGTACGGGTAGTTTAAGAAAGGTAGGGGTAAATCGACAAACATGAAAGATGATGAATTATTTGGATTGGGTGCTACAAAAACCAATCCTTCGCAATAGTCAAAAAATAGGGGTAGTTGTTGAAAAGAAGGTTTATTTAAAGAATTTGGGGAAGGATTAAAAAGAAGGGTGGTTTTGAAGTATTAAGAGAAGCAGGGGTAGATTAAGCATAGTAGGGGTAGATCAACAAATACAAAATATGATGAATCATTTGTATTGGGTGCTGCAAAAACCAACCCTTCATAGTAGTTAAAAAATATGGGTATTTCTTAAAAGCACGAGCTATTTAGAGAATAAGGGGTACGATTAAAAATATGCGCTATTTTGAAGTATTAAGAGAAGTAGGTGTTGTTTAAGCAAAATAGGGGTAGATCGACAAATATAAAAGATGATGAATCGTTTTGATTGGGTGCTGCAAAAACCAACCTTTCACAGTAGTAAAAAGATAGGGGTAATTTTTGGAAGTAAGGTCTATTTAGAGAATTAGGGATATGATTAAAAAGAAGGGTTGTTTTGTGAAGTATTTAGAGGAGTAGGGGTAGGTTTAGCATACTAGGGGTAGATCGACAAATATGAAAGATGATGAATCGTTTGGATTGGGTGCTGCAAAAACCAACCCTTCACAGTAGTTAAAAAACAGGGGTAATTTTTGGAAGTAAGGGTTATTTAGAGAATTAGTGATACGATTAAAAAGAAGGGTTGTATTGAAGTATTAAGAGCACTAGGGGCATTTTAAGCATAGGAGGTGTAGATCGACAAATATGAAAGATGATGAATCGTTTGGATTTGGTGTTCCAAAAACCAACCCTTCACAGTAGTCAAAAGATAGGGGTAATTGTTGGAAGTAAGGGCTATTTAGAGAATTAGGGATAGGATGGGATTAAATAGAAGGGTTGTTTTGTGAAGTATTAAGAGGAGTAGGGGTAGTTTAAGCATAGTAGGGGTAGATCGACAAATATGAAAGATGATGAATCATTTGGATTGGTTGCTGCAAAAACCAACCCTTCACAGTAGTTAAAAAAATAGGTGTAATTGTTGGAAGTAAGGTATATTTAGAGAATTAGGGATACGATTAAAAAGAAGGGTTGTTTTTAAGTATTAAGAGAAGTAGAGGTAGTTTAAGCATAGGAAGGGCAGATCGACCAGTATGAAAGATAATGAATCATTTGGATTGGGTGCTGCAAAAACTAACCCTTCACAGAAGTAAAAAGATAGGGGTAATTGCTGGAAGTAAGGGCTATATAGAGAATTTGGGATAAGATTAAAAGGAAGGGGTGTTTTGTAAAATATTAAAAGGAGTAGGGGTAGTTTAAGCATAGTAGGTGTAGAATGAAAAATATGTAAGATGATGAATCGTTTGGATTGGGTGTTGTAAAAACCAACCCTTCAATGTAGTTAAAAAATAGGGGTAATTGTTGGAACTAAAGGCAATTTGGAGAATTAGGGGTAGGTTTAAAAAGAAGGTCTGTTCTGAAGTATTAAGAGAAGTAAAGGTAGTTTAAGCATAGTAGGGTTAGATCGACAAATATGAAAGCTGACAAATCGTTTTGACTGCGTGCTGCAAAAACCAACCCTTCGCAGTAGTAAAAAGATAGGCGAAATTTTTGGATGTAAGGGCTATTTAGATAATTAGGGGTAGGATTAAAAAGAAGAATTGTTTTGAAATATTAAGAGAAGTAGTGGTACTTTAAGTACAGTAGGGGTAGATCGACAAATATTAAAGATGATGAATCGTTTTGATTGGGTGCTGCAAAAATCAATACTTTACAATAGTTAAAAAATAGGGGTAATTGTTGGAAGGAAGGGCTATTTAGAGAATTAGGTGTAGGATTAAAAAGAAGGGCTATTTTGAAGTATTAAGAGAAGTAGAGGTAGATTAAGCATAGTAGGGGTAGATCAACAAATATAAAAGATGATGAATCATTTGGATTGGGTGCTGCAAAAACCAACCCTTCACGGTATTAAAAAGTTAGGAGTAATTGTTGGAAGGATGGACTATTTAGAGAAGTAGGGGTAGTTTAAGCATAATAGGGATAGATCGACAAATATAAAAGATGGTGAATCATTTGGATTGGGTGCTACAAAAACCAATCCTTCAGAGTAGTAAAAAGGTAAGGGTAATTATTGGAAGTAAGGGTTATTTACAAAATTAGGGGTAGGATTAAAAGAAGGACTATTTTTAAGTATTAAGAGAAGTAGGGTTAGACTAAGCATAGTTGGGGTAGATCGACAAATATGAAAGATGATGAATCATTTGGATTGGGTGCTACAAAAACCAACCCTTGACAAAAGGTAAAAATAGGGGTAATGGTTGGAAGTAAGGGCTATTTAGAGAATTAGGGGAAGGATTAAATAATAGGTTGTTTTGAAGAATTAAGAGATGTAGGGGTAGTGTAAGTATAATAAGGGTAGATCAACAAATATGTAAGATGATGAATAGTTTGGATTGGGTGCTGCAAAAACCAATCCTTCGCGATAGTTAAAAAATAGGGGTAATTCTTGAAATGAAGGGCTCTTTAGAGAATAAGGGGTAGGATTAAAAAGAAGGGTTGTTTTGAAGTATTAAGGGAAGTAGGGGTAGATTAAGCATGGTAGGTAAGATCGACAAATATAAAAGATGATGAATCGTTTGGATTACGTGCTACAAACACCAACCCTTAAAAAGATTGGGTTCATTTTTGGAAGTAAGGGCTATATAGTGAATTAGGCATAGGATTAAAAAGAAGGGTTGTTTTGAAGTATTAAGAGAAGTAGGGGTAGTTTAAGCATAGTAGGGGTAGATCGAGAAAAATGAAAGACGATGAATCATTTGAATTGGGTGCTACAAAAACGAACCCTTCACAGAAGTTAAAAAATACCAGTAATTGTTGGAAGTAAGGGCAATTTAGATAATTAGGGGATGGATTAAAAGAAGGGTTGTTTTGAAGTATTAATAGAAGTAGGGGTAGTTTAGGCATAGTAGGGGTAGATCGACAAATTTAAAAGATGATGAATCTGTTGGATAGGTTGCTGCAAAATCCGACCCTTCAAAGTAGTAAAAAGATAGGGATAATTGTTAAAGTAAGTGCCATTTAGAGAATTAGGGGTACGATTTTAAAGAAGGACTGTTTTGAAGCATTAAGAGAAGTAGGGGTAGTTAAAGCAAAGTGGGGGTAGATCGACAAATATGAAAGATGATGAATCATTTGGATTGGGTGCTGCAACAACCAATCCTTCACAATAATAGTTAAAAAATAGGGGTAATTGTTGAAAGGAAGGGCTATTTAGAGAATTAGGGGTTGGATTTAAAAGAAGGGCTGTTTTGAAGTATTAAGTGAAGTAGGGGTAGATTGAACATAGTAGGGGTAGATCAACAAATATAAAAGATGATGAGTCATTTGTATTGGGTGCTGAAAAAACCAACCCTTCACCAAAGTAAAAAGATAGGGGTAATTGTTGGAAGGAAGGGCTATTTAGAGAATTAGGAATAGGGTTAAAAAGAAGAGCTGTTTTGAAGTATTAAGAGAAGTAGGGGTAGTTTAGGCATGGTAGGGGTAGATTGACAAATATGAAAGATGATGAACCGTTTGGATTGGGTACTGCAAATACCAACCCTTCACAGTAGTTAAAAAATATGAGTAATTGTTGGAAGTACGGGCTATTTAGAGAATTAGGGGTATGACTAAAAATATGGGCTATTTTTAAGTATTAAAAGAAGTAGGGGTAGTTTAAGCATAGTATGGGTAGATCGACAAATATGTAAGATAATGAATCGTTTGGATTGGGTGCTGCAAAAACCAATCCTTCACGATAGTTAAAAATAGGGGTAATTCTTGAAATGAAGGGCTATTTAGAGAATTAGGGTTGGGTTAAAAAGAAGGGTTGTTTTGAAGTATAAAGGGAAGTAGGGTTAGATTAAGCATAGTAGGTTAGATCGACAAATATAAAAGATGATGAATCGTTTGTATTGCATGCTACAAAAACCAATCCTTCACAATGGTAAAAAGATAGGGTTAATTGTCGGAAATAAGGGCTATATAGTGAATTAGGTATAGGATTAAAAAGAAGGGTTGTTTTGAAGTATTAAGAGAAGTAGGAGTAGTTTAAGCATAGTAGGGGTAGATCGAGAAAAATGAAAGATGATGAATAATTTGAATTGGGTGCTACAAAATCGAACCCTTCACAAAAAATAGGGGTAATTTTTGGAAGTAAGGGCAATTTAGATAATTAGGGGATGGATTAAAAAGATTGGTTTTTTTGAAGTATTAAGAGAAGTAGGGGTAGTATAGGCATAGTAGGGGTAGATCGACAAATTTAAAAAATGATGAATCGGTTGGATAGGTTGGTACAAAATCCAACCCTTCAAAGTAGTAAAAAGATAGGGATAATTGTTGAAAGTAAGGGCTATTTAGAGAATTAGAGGCACGATTTAAAAGAAGGATTGTTTTGAAGCATTAAGAGAAGTAGGGGTAGTTAAACCAAAGTAGGGGTAGATCGACAAATATGAAAGATGATGAATCGTTTGGATTGGGTGCTGCAAAAACCAATCCTTCACAATAATAGTTAAAAAATAGGGGTAATTGTTGAAAGGAAGGGTTATTTATAGAATTAGTGGTAGGATTAAAAAGAAGGGCTGTTTTGAAGTATTAAGAGAAGTAGGGTTAGATTAAACATAGTAGGGGTAGATCAACAAATATAAAAGATGATGAATAATTTGTATTGGGTGCTGAAAAAACCAACCCTTCACCGTAGTAAAAAGATAGGGGTAATTGTTGGAAGGAAGGGCTATTTAGAGAATTAGGAATAAGGTTAAAAAGAAGAGCTATTTTGAAGTACTAAGAGAAGTAGGGGTAGTTTAGGCATGGTAGGGGTAGATTGACAAATATGAAAGATGATGAAGCGTTTGGATTGTGTACTGCAAAAACCAACCCTTCATAGCAGTTAAAAAATATGAGTAATTGTTGGATGTACAGGCTATTTAGAGAATTAGGGGTATGATTAAAAATATGGGCTATTTTTAAGTATTAAAAGGAGTAGGGGTAGTTTAAGCATAGTAGGGGTAGATCGACAAATATGTAAGATGCTGAATCGTTTGGATTGGGTGCTGCAAAAACCAATCCTTCAAGATATTTAAAAAATAGGGGCAATTCTTGAAATGAACGACTATTTAGAGAATTAGGGTTAGGATTAAAAAGAAGGGTTGTTTTGAAGTATTAAGGGAAGTAGGGGTAGATTAAGCATAGTAGGTTAGATCGACAAATATAAAAGATGATGAAACGTTTGGATTGCGTGCTACAAAAACCAATCCTTCACAGTGGTAAAAAGATAGGTTAATTGTCGGAAGTAAGGGTTATATGGTGAATTAGGTATAGGATTAAAAAGAAGGGTTGTTTTAAAGTATTAATAGAAGTAGTGGTAGTTTAAGCATAGTAGGGGTAGATCGAGAAAAATAAAAGACGATGAATCATTTGAATTGGGTGCTACAAAAACGAACCCTTCACAAAAGTTAAAAATAGGGGTAATTGTTTGAAGTAAGGGCTATTTAGATAATTATAGGATGGATTAAAAAGAAGGGTTGTTTTGAAGTATTAAGAGAAATAGAGGTAGTTTAGGCATAGTAGGGGTAGATCGACAAATATAAAAGATGATGAATCGGTTGGATAGGTTGCTGCAAAATCCAACCCTTCAAAGTAGTAAAAAGATAGGGATAATTGGTTGAAGTAAGGGCTATTTAGAGAATTAGGGGTACGATTTAAAAGAAGGACTATTTTGAAGCATTAAGAGAAGTAGGGGTAGTTAAAGCAAAGTAAGGGTAGATCGACAAATATGAAAGATGATGAATCGTTTTGATTGGGTGCTGCAAAAACCAATCCTTCACAATAATAGTTAAAAAAATAGGGGTAATTGTTGAAAGGAAGGGCTATTGAGAGAATTAGGGGTAGGATTAAAAAGAAGGGTTGTTTTGAAGTATTAAGAGAAGTAGGGGTAGATTAGGCATAGTAGGGGTAGATCAACAAATATAAAAGATGATTAATCATTTGTATTGGGTGCTGAAAAACCCAACCCTTCAACGTAGTAAAAATTAGGGGTAATTGTTGGAAGGAAGGGCCATTTAGAGAATTAGGAATAGGGTTAAAAAGAAGAGCTGTTTCGAAGTATTAAGAGAAGTAGGGGTAGTTTAGGCATGGTACGGGTAGATTGACAAGTATGAAAGATGATGAACCTTTTGGATTGGGTACTTCAAAAATCAACCCTTCACAGTAGTTAAAAAATATGTGTAATTGTTGGAAGTATGGGCTATTTAGAGAATTAGGGTTACGATTAAAAATATTGGCTATTTTGAAGTATTAAGAGAAGTAGGGGTAGTTTAAGCATAGTAGGGGCAGATCGACAAATATAAAAGATGATGAATCGTTTGGATTGGGTGCTGCAAAAACAAACCCCTCACGGTAGTAAAAAGATATGATTAATTTTTGTAAGTAAGGGCTATTTAGAGAATTGGTGATATGATTAAAAAGAAGAGATGTTTCGTGAAGTATTAAGAGGAGTAGGGGTAGTTTAAGCATAGTTGGGGTAGATCGACAAATATATGATGAATTGTTTGGATTGGGTGCTGCAAAAACCAACCGTTCACAGTAGTTAAAATATAGGGGTAATTGTTGGAAGTAAGGTTTATTTAGAGCATTAGTGGTACGATTAAAAAGAAGGAATTTTTTGAAGTATTAAGAGCAGTACGGGTAGTTTAAGCATAGAAGGGGTAGATCGACAAATATGAAAGATGATGAATCGTTTGGATTGGTTGCTGCAAAAACCAACCCTTCACAATAGTAAAAAGATAGGGGTAACTGTTGGAAGTAAGGGTTATTTAGAGAATTAGGGATAGGATAGGATTAAAAAGATGGGCTGTTTTGTGAAGTATTAAGAGGAGTAGGGGTAGTTTAATCGTTGTAGGGGTAGATCGACAAATTTGAAAGATGATGAATCGTTTGGACTGGGTGCTGCAAAAACCAACTCTTCACAGTAGTTAAAATATAGGTGTAATTGTTGGAAGTAAGGGCTATTTAGAGAATTAGGGAAACGATTATAAAGAAGGGTTGTTTTTAAGTATTAAGAGAAGTAGGGGTAGTTTAGGTATAAGAGGGGTAGATCGACAAGTATGGAAGATGATGAATATTTTGGATTGGGTGCTGCAAAAACCAACCATTTACAGTAGTAAAAAAGATAGGGGTAATTGTTGGAAGAGCTATTTAGAGAATTAGGGATACGATTAAAAAGAAGGGTTGTTTTGAAGTCTTAAGAGAAGTAGGGGTAGTTTAAGCATAAGAGGGGTAGAACGACAAATATGGAAGATGATGAATCGTTTGGATTGGGTGCGGCCAAAACCAACCCTTCACAGTAGTAAAATGATAGGGGTAAATTTTGGAAGTATGGTCTATTTAGAGAATTAGGGTTAGGATTAAAAAGAATGGCTATTTTGTGACGTATTAAAAGGAGTAGGTTTAGTTTAAGCATATTAGGGGTAGATCAACAAATATGAAAGATGATGAATCGTATGGATTGGGTGTTGCAAAAACCAACCCTTCACAGTAGTTAAAAAATAGGGGTAATCGTTGGGAGTAAGGGCTATTTGGAGAATTAGGGGTAGAACTAAAGAGAATGGCTGTTTTGAAGTATTAAGAGAAGTAAGGGTAGTTTAAGCATAGTAGCGGTAGATCGACAAATATGAAAGATGACGAATCGTTTTGATTGGGTGCTGCAAAAACCAACCTTCACAGTATTAAAAAGATAGGCATAATTATTGGATGTAAGGGCTATTTAGATAATTAGGGGTAGGATTAAGAAGAAGGGTTGTTTTAAAATATTAAGAAAAGTAGTGGTACTGTGACGGCCCGCCCCGCACCAACCGACATTTCCAATGAAAGTGCGTTATGCCGATGTCCAACCAGCACGGGACGGTCGCCAAAGAAAAGGGAAGAAGGGAATTTGGACTAGCAAGGAACCTGTAGAATGTCTCACAGCACAAGGAATAAAATATAATAATAACATAATTGACATAAAACAAGCGAGACAGTGCATAATCTGCTAACTAAACCATGATAGCAGCGGAAAACTCAAAATAAAGCTAATGTTCCACATCATCATTATTACAACTCTTCAAACTGTCTCTAAAGAAAAAATAAGAAAGGTACACTACTAATGCCCAAAGTAGTGACTAGCAGCGACACAGGGTGAATATATACAGAATGGTAGTTGTAAGCCTCCTGCTCGTCTATGGATAGCTACTCGTGCACAACCAGCTAACCTGTTTCTAGTCTTCCCGTTTAAGAGCACCTAGAGTAATAAGAAGAGACATAAAACTCTGGGTCCGACAAATGTCTGGTATGAGCGATAAGCAGCAAAACAGAACAATAATAGGTATACTAAACCATACCTGAACCTGGACCTGCAAACAAAGAGTTAGCACAGCCGGATGTACAATACCCTAAGGTGACATCAACATATGGTGCAAAGATACGGGGGAGGGGTGTGCATGTCATAGTGATGTCAAACAATCAAGCATAGCAACCATCCCCACATCTCTCACTCGGTGTGCGAAGCATACGATATCCACCACTTTTGGTCACTAGACCCATCGAGGTAGTGACGGAGTCCGAGTTCTACAACTATTGCTACCACCAAGCTTACCCTATGGAGTCATGACTAAATCCTTACAAATGACCCAACTTCATTGGTCCATAGCCAATAGTCCTACCTAGGCCATTGTGGCCCTAAATCCGTCCACATACCCCCTACTCATAGTGGAGCAAACTTATAGATATCGATAACTCCATAGCACACGTCCCGTAGCAAAGCCCAACTCATGAAGTTGACTCGTTAGTTCTCATATGGATCCTGAGTCACAACTCCTCATTTGGACTACCTTTGCATATCGGGTTTTGGTCGTCATCTCCATTCGGTTTGTGGTTCGTGCAACTTTAGGCGGTTCGGTTTGGACACCCATTCCGGTTCATGGTCAAGCTCCTTCGCTTGATCGGGTTGGTTCGTGATCTGCAGCTCGTCACGGTTCAGGTCGATTCGGAGGTCCTCCATTGGTTCGGGTTCGACCTCCGGTTCGATCGTGGTCTCCTCCAAGCTCCAGATCGGCTCGTGTCTTCCTGCTCGTGACACTCAAGTTCGGTTCGGTTCTGGCTTCAAGGTTCGTGGAGAACATTCGGATCGTGGTCTTTCAGTGCAAGCAGGTTGGTTCGGTTCAATCTGCTTCAGCCGGTTCGGTTCGAATACATCGTCCCCATGCTTCCGTTCGGTTCGGTGCTTCACTTCATGATGGTTCGGTTTGGTCATCTCCATCCGGTTCGGTTCGGTTACGTCGAACCGATCCAGTTACTACAGCCCTCTCGCGGTGATCTGATCCCTCGCCTTAGCACCAGTCCGATCCCATGTCCCTCGCCTTCATCCGATCCTATCCCGATGCTAAACCCCGATCCGATCCCCAACCCAACTCCAACTCTATGCAGGTGGCATTCCTTCTTGCCAAGCCTCCTATGATGCCAAGTTCCGATTCGAATCGAATTCCCTTGCCCAGTCTTCCTATCCGACCCGAGCCCTATATCCGATTCGATCCGAAACCCTACACATTTTCCTTCAACTTTTCCAACGACGGTTTTACGCTGTACGACGGCATTTTCAACCATTCTAACTTTCCTATGCAATCAAAAATCATTCCAAACAGTAATAGCAACATGTATAATCATCCACAAATACCAAAACAACAATATGATATGTTAAAATGGATCAAACATACCCAAAACCCATAATTTCCCCTTAATCCCCCTTAATCATGTTTAAGCATACAATTAGCAAAACTTATCCAAATTAGCCCAAATTTCTATCAGAGCCCTAAAATAATATTTTAGAATTTTAATTTTTTTTCCAGATTTTTCTGAGCTATAATTTCGCTAATTATCACTAATCACACCTAATTAACCGTAATTAGTGAAAAAAGATGCTAATCACTCACCTAAGCCACAAATAAAACTATAGATATGAAATATTCTCCGACTTGGGTTGAATCTCTATGCAACACAGCAGCTCTATTCCCAATTTGATGCTAATTTGCCTTGGTTAGATGTAGCTTGGCTTAATCTTCAATTAGAAAGCGGTTAGGAGTGATTTGGGATGAAATTAGAAGGTGCAGGGCATGGCTAGGGTTAGAGGAATGTTTTTTGCGGATGGAAAAATGAGATAAAATTTGTTTTCCTACTGCTCTCAGCCTCCCCATAACCCTAATCCCGAAATGGGTTATGGGCCATCTTGCTAATCACCCTAATTAGGCCTAGTTAAGCTGTTTTTCCCCTTCTTAACCTTGTTTCAGCCATATCTCCCAAACGGCGGGTCCGTTTGGCTAATGTGACTGCTCTACGGAAAGGTAAACCATCATCCGGATCTAATGGAAGTGGTTTCAGGTAAAAAATCCATTCCAGTCAAAAGTTATGGCCGGAACAATATCAGCTAGGGGCAAAACGGTCATTTAAGCATTGGAAAAAATCATGAACATGGGAATTGACCCCAATAGTTGTCTCCCAAAGTTACATGGCTATACGACTCCTTACGAGAAAGAAAGAAATATTCTATGATCCTCCAACGCGTAGAATGCGGATCGTTAAACTCTCCCCCCTTAAGAAATTTCGCCCCCGAAATTCCTTAACCAAAAACATACAAAGGTGTCCCGCATGCCTATCAATCATTAACAAATAATCAAACATGCACAAGAAACAAAACAAACCTATCCTAGTACGCGGAAAGACTAAATCGGAATGAAAACCTTACCAGGCAAAGAGTTCTGGATATGTCTCCTTGATGCTCTCCTCTGTCTCCCAGGTACAGTCATTCTCAACCCCACCCCACTGAACCTTGACTAGATTCACCGCTTTCCGTTGAAGTTTCTTCGTATCGTACTCGACAATACAAATCGGCTTGCGGTTCCCAACCGCTTCAGGTTCTACTTCGATATCATCCAACTGATCAGGTGAAATAGCCACATCGGGGTCGTGCACGAATTTCCTTAACTGGGAACATGAAATATGTTATGAACTCTTGCCATCTTGTCCAGCAACTCATCTTTATATGCCAAATTCCCAACTTTCTCGAGAACTGGGAATGGACCAACAAATCTTCGTGCCAACTTTCCTCTCCTACCAAATCGAATAACATTCTTTAATGGAGAGATCTTGACGAATACCAAGTCACCAATGGAGAATTTGAATTCCCTTCTCCTTTTATCAGCATTACTCTTCTTCAAATCATGGGCGGCCTTCATTCGCTGTTGAATGATCTTGATCTTGTCTGAGGTTTCTCTTATCACATCTGGCCCCAACACAAATTTCTCACCAGTTTCTAACCAACATGACGGTGAGTTGCACGGTCTTCCGTACAAAGATTCAAATGGAGCCGTTCCAATACTAGATTGGTAGCTATTATTATAACCAAACTCAACTAATTCCAAATGGTCATCCCATGATCCACCAAAATCCAATATGCAAGCTCTCAAGAGATCCTCCAATATATGATTCACCCTCTCTATCTGACCGTCAGTTTGAGGATGGTACGGCGGTACTGAGATGTAATTATGACCCTAGAGCCTCTTGTAAGCTCTTCCAAAACCCACTAGTAAACAACGGGTCTCGGTCACTCACAATGCTTTTTGGTACTCCATGAAATCTCACTACCCATTTCATAAACAGTTCTGCTAACTTAGCTGTTATTCTAGTTGACGGGTATAAACCTTGCACTCTTAGTCAATCAGTCCACAATCAGCCAAATGCTATCATGGCTCGATCTAGTCATTGGTGACCCATCAATGAAATTCATTAAGACTCGTTGCCATTTCCATTATGGAATTTCTAATGGTTGCAACTACCCATAGGCTTCTTTTGCTCGGCGTTAACTGGCTGGCAATTTATGCATTTGGATATAAACTTCCCAACGTCTCCTTTCATCCCCTCCCAGTAGTAAGTCATCTTTATGTCTCGATACATTTTGTTACCACCGGGGTGTATAGTCAGTTTTCAGTGATGACATTCTCTAAGCACATCATCTCTCAATCCATTGACATTGGGTACAACCAGTCTTCCATTCTTTCTAAGCCATCTGTCTCGATCAAGCCCATACTTTTTCATCTCCTCATCGATACCCATCTCTAACTTGGAGATGATTTTCCAATAGGTTAGGATCGTCTCTCTGACTGGAATCAATCCTCTCAATCAAAGTGGTTCTGATCGTCAAACTTGCAAACATTTCTGGATCCAACTCGCACTTTGGTCTGAAATAGTACCCAGCGATGAACTCCAGTTGCTTCCACTCAAGAATCAAAGCCCATAAACTGGCATGTCTTCTACTCAATGCATCACCTAATGCATTGCCCTTTCCTGGTGTATATGCGATATCGAAATCATAGGAAGCCAAAAATTCTAACCATCTTTTCTGACGAATATTTAAATCCTTTTGGGAGAAAAGGTACTTTAACTATTTATGTAACACCCCACGACCATTAATGTCACTCTCAAGGGGAATGTATTAACTTTCATAGAGTACTATTGGTGTATAGAACTGAATATAACAAGACAGATACATATATTGGTACTTGAAAATTTTAAAACCACTTTTATTGCGGCGGAGAAATAGTTTGATTACAACAACATCATAAACCAAGTACACTAATATCCATCTTGACAAATTGTTTTCTGGGTACATAAAGTAAAAAGCGTAACCCCAACACAAGGGTGGGGGGGAAGGAAGAAAATAGGCGAAAACAAGGGGGTCAGACATAAAGTCTGGCAAGTCCAATAACTTTAACAATATAATTATTAAAGTAATTAGGATAGGGTATAAACTAGTAAAACAAGGTATCACTGTGAAACAAGTGGGCTTGACTAAGCAAACAAGAGGAATATTCTGGCGTTAATTGCGCTCCTAATCACTATAGGATAATTACTATACTGCTCCATTACTAGTCAGCCTAAAAGTTGATCCCGCCTACTGAACATAATAATTATAATGGTAGTTTGGTGTACCCATAGTTGTCTTCATAGGTGCGGCTTGCCCCTATCTCCACTATTTGTACCCACTACCCCTATGCGATCGGCTCCCTAACTCGTAGATACCTGCGCTGGTCTCACAGTGTGGTGTATAACTCCCCAAAGTGGAAACCCGATACCACTAAAGATGCACGGCTTATATCTACACGATTCAACAATATCTTACCTACCAGCCTGGGTCCACGCACGCACATGACCCTGTTGGACTTACGTTTCCACCGCTAACCCGTTTTGACCTCTTACGGTCAAACCCAGTAAGCGTGTCCCGTCTTCGATCTAAATCGAGCTCACAAAGATACTTAATGGGTTACTGGTTTGAAAAGGGTCCCCATGTTTGACACAAGATTTCCACCTATTCTTGGTCCCCACTAGAATTTCCCACTTAACCCCTTCTTATTCATGTCCTCTTACATGTTAAAATTTGGTTAAGTGTTTCTAATCGCATTTCACATGCCACCTATGCCACCCACTTAACCCACATGTCCCACCACATGTTTATCTGGTTAAGTATTACTTAATTCATTATAACTATAACTTTGTAAAGACCTCCCACATTAGACTACCATTTGCAATTTCTGGATTTGCTGGGCGGGTCCGGGGAGTATTATACCGCAAACGAGCCTAACCTCGTGTCTTTACAATTGTTACGCATTTAATTTATGCCTTTGACCTCTCACTTTAGACTACCGTTTGTGGTTGCTGGATTTGTCGGGCGGGTATGGGCAGTCTTATACCACAAACGAGTCTAACCTCGTGTCTTAGGCGTTTATCAATACACATAATTATTTCACCCCGATATGAATTAATTATCCCTATTCAAATTTCAAAATAAATCTATGTCCATAATTGTCACCTAAATTATGTCCATAATTTAAATTATATAATTTATACAAATTGATGTCTTAAATTAATTATATGCCTTTAAGGCCATTTTATGCCAATTCACAATTATGTATATTTGATGTTTTCCCATTATCCCCACGTCGTTCGTACGTTTAACATGAAATATGTTAGACTCGCAAATACTCTAACTCATAAAAAGAAAACAAACATCACAACTTGCATAACACATAAAAATAGATCTAACTTGCAAATAATATTTATAGCATAAATTTGCATAGCCAATATTTGCATAGGAAATGGACATTTAGAACATAAATTTTCATAACCGATGTACTACCATGGATCTAAATATAGATCTAAACATGAACTTGTGAACTTGCATATATGGATATGGGTTTTTCACCTAAACATGCATAAGTTGTGAACTTACATACATAAATATGGTTTTTCACCTAAACTCGCATCAATTGTAAACTCACATATATAAATACGATTTTTCCACCTAAACGTGCATATGAATCTAAACATGTAAACTTTGTTTTTCATATAAAATTGCATATATACATATACTTGATTCACATATAAACTTGTGTATAACCCGCATACAGATTTGCATATGATACAAACTAGCATATCCCAACTTGCATAAGGTTCACATAAAAACTAGCATATGATTTAACATCCCAAACTTGCATAAGATTCACATAAGAACTAGCATATGATTCAACATCACAAACTTGCATAAGATTCACATAAGAACTAGCATATGATTCAACATCACAAACTTGCATAAGATTCACATAAGAACTAGCATATGATTTAACATCACATGATTCATCAGACATATTCCGATAATCCAAATTATATCTCATCGTAATTAATTTATTAATTATTTTGTGAAAGAAATTGTACACACAAAGATAGGTTAGAGAAGCGAATGATTCGTTCGTCTTTTTAATTAGAATTCTGACTTGCTAATCCCTAAGCTTTAGGAAGAAGAACTATCATAGCAACATCATGGTGGCCAAGATACTGATTTAGTTAAGGTTTAGGGTTTGAGTCCAGGCATTCTTTTGTAGAAGTCTAAATCAACCTAAATCATTAGATTACCATAGGAGCAATCACAATCGTCCAGACTAGATAGAGTTATCCATAATTTCCATTTATGCCCTAGTGACTCAGCAATAGGTTAGGAAAGACTTAGCAACAAGTCAGAATCGTCTGACTTCAGATCTACCGTGGGTGCAGGTCGACCCCTAGGTCGACCCCCTGGTCGACCTGTATATGGGAGGTCGACCCCCTGGTCGACCTGGCCTTGGCCGCGAAATTTCTCGCCCAGCCCGCTTCTGTGTTTTGAATTCGAAGTTTGAATTTCTGAACCTGAGCTGTTTTTAATTTATTTAGATTATGAAACTTCAGAAGGCCATAACTTCTTCTTACGGAGTCGGATTCGCGCAAACTCGGACTCTATCTCAAGCAGAATTCCAATACAAACGCAATGGCGTAACCCGTTTCCCTTAATTCTCAAATTTGAAATTAAGTATTCTTTAATTTAATATTATAGGGTGTTACATTCTCCCCTCCTTAAAGGAATTCGTATCGAAATCTCCAGGTTAAGGAGAACGCATATCCTAGCATCCAATCACGCATCTAGTCAACCATCAAACACAGGCATCCATTGTCCTTACAAGATTTCTAATGCCGTATGGACATATGCAAAAAGTGTGTGTATATGTTCCTTACCTAATGCAATATCAGGCGGTCTACTGATTCAGTTGACCTCCTTAATGCAAATCATGATAGTGCCATGCGTCCATTATGTATGCGAAAGAATCTTAATGATACTTGTTATTTCTATATGTGTGCACAACCACTCATCAAAATGCAGCATCCATATGATAACACAACCATTATACATCCATTAATTTTAGATATGCACACACATTTATTTGCAATATGAAGGTGATTGAGCCGATCTAGTGCCTAATGTGTGTGTACATGCATCCACGAGCAACCACTAGCAACCACTTGCATCCATTTGCATCCACCAAACATAACATGTCTCAAACACATGTTTGCAACCATAGGGTTCTTCCTAACTAAAGATCGAAGATGTCATCGGAAAGATAATACTAAATGATAAGACAAGTATCAACAAAGCTGTAGAAAAAAGAGAAGTTAAAAAAAACATACCCTCAAAAAGGAAAGGGTACAGCATACGCATCTTGTCCTCCATCTCCCAAGTCGCGTCTCTTTGATCATATCCCCATTGCACTTTGATCATATCTTTGTTGTGTAGGTTTTTGACCTCCGATCCGAGAATGCGTGTATGAGCTCGTCTAACCATGGCATTGCGCTCTACTTCCACTTCTTTGAGCGTGCTCGGCTCTACCACTTCTTCCGTATCATGTAAACACTTGCGCAAATGCGAAACGTGAAACACGTCATGAACACCACTGAGCTTCTCTGGCAACTCTACTCTATACGCCATATGCCCAATCCTCTCTGTAATTGGAAAGGGTCCTACGAACCTCGGTGCCAACTTCCCCACTGATTCAAAACGGACTACGTTTCTCAACGGTGACACCTCAATAAAAACAATGTCCCCAATATTGAACTCAAGATCGGTTCGTCTCTTATCAGCATATGACTTCTGTCGTTCCTGCGCCATCTTCATTCACCATCGAATCAAGTCTATCTTCTCCGAAGTCTCCCTGATTATGTCAGGTCCAAGAAAAACTTTATCCGTGGATTCCCACCAGCAAGTAGTTGATCAACATGGTCGTCTATAAAGAGCCTCAAAAGGTGCCATGCCAATGCTAGCCTGAAAGTTGTTATTATAGGCGAACTACACTAATGGAAGATGTTCTTCCCATGTTCCTCCAAATTCTAAGATGCATAGCCTCAGAGGGACTTCTAGAATCCGATCTACTCTCTCGGTCTGGCAGTCCTTTTGAGGGTAATAAGCGGTACTTAAGCATAATTGTGTTCCAACCGCCTCTTGTAAGCTTTTACAAAATTCTCTCATGAAAATGGGATCTCTATAGCTCACAATGCTAGAGGGTATGCCGTGCAGACGAACTATCTCTTGAAGTTAAACAGACGCTAACCATGCGACGGTCCTCCTACTTTTAATGGGAATAAAATGGGCACTTTTGGTAAGTCTGTCTACAATTACCCAAATCCCCGTATTACCCTTGATCTTGGCAACCCATCTACAAAATCCATGGAAACTATTTCCCATTTCCATAGCGGAATCTCTAAAGGGTGGAGCAAACCACCGGGCTTCTTTTGCTCCGCCTTGACATGCTGGCACACTAAGCATCTAGAAACGAACTGAGCCACGTCCTTCTTCATTCCGGCCCAAAAGAAAGCTCGCTTCATATCCCTATATATCTTGTCACCACCGGGTTGTATGGTCATCTTAGAGCAGTGCGAGTCTTCAAGAATTGTCTTCTTCAAGCTCTCGTCTTGTGGTGCGCAAAGTCTCCCATCTCTACACAGCCAGCATCTCTCATCCATAGCATATCTATTAAGATGACTCGAAGACTCCCCTCCAATAAGCTTTCCTACTATCTCAACGAACTGTGGGTTATTCCGTTGTGCCTCTCCAACCCGACCCAGAAGTGTAGGTTGTACCTCTAGCGATGCCAACAATCTGGCTACATAATCGAAAGAGGGTCTGAAGTCAAAGGTAGATATATACTCTAAACTCGACCGCTCTACGAACAAAGGACTTAAAGTCAACTTCTTTCTACTTAAGGCGTCGGCTACAACGTTACCCCTGCAGGGGTATATGCGATCTCAATATCGTAAGATGCCAAAAACTCCATCCACCTTCATTGCCTTAAGTTTAGATCCTTCTTAGAGAACAAGTACTTTAGTGACTTATGGTCTATATACAACTCAACCCTCTCGCCAAGCAAATAATGACGCCATGACTTAACTGCAAAAACTATGGCAGCCAACTCTACGTCGTGGGTAGGGTAATTTTTGTGACAACAAGGAATTTCGCTCAATCCTAATCGATCGTTAAACCGACTAAGACCGTTCGAAACCCCAAATCGTTTTGAGAACACGACAAAATAGAACGCAAACAGAAGAACATTTCATTGTTAATTACAACAATTCCATCAGAATACAAGAATATACAGAGTATAAATTAATATTACACAGAAAATATCAGAGATTTAAACTACATTTAAATACATCGCAGCGGAATTAATACAAAACTCAACTAGAAGAGATATACGGATATAGAGCTTTCCGAATATCGTTCCAGCTGTAGATCAGGATCCTGTGAATATAAATCTGCAAAACCAAAACTACTAGCTGTCCGTGTGGAAAATAGGGGCACCCAGAGTTTAGGTTAAAACAATAAACTCCAGGTCAGTCATGTGACTGGTGTGAGAACTAAAACAATTATTAATCTTTGTTTTTAAAGTTAGGTAAATCAAGGGACCACGCAGTATAACACAGAAGGGTTTCCTCCCAAGAATACCAGTGCAGAAAACAAACAGCGCAATGCTAAATAAAGAACAATGAAGCTATTATAAGGCCTAGGTCCCATCACACAATGCAACGCAAGCCGGAGGATAGGGTTTTCCCTTATAATAGCCAAATATGCTTGATACGCGAAATTTCATCTTATATTATTACTATAAGTGAAGAAAACAACTTTAAATATAAATATATCAATCATAGACGGCATGGGTACCATATATCATGTCGCCAATACTAGGATCTACAATCAAAATCGCAAAATGTCATATTTGGAAATTGGATTTCCATCATGGTGGCTCCTGATTCGAAAGATCGATCGCGTAGTGCCATCTCAAGGGCTTACGTCTCGGCTAGAGAAAACACCGTAATGCACATCCGCACTTTCGGGAAATCGAGTATCACTGCGGCTTACGTCCCGACGAGAGAAAACACCGCTTACCCTATCCCTCTAAGCACTAAGCTCACTCTCGGTCGACCGAATCCACAACACCACGAAGGTGCCCATCCACGAAAAAGCATACTGATCAAACCATCAGTTTACCACCATACCGGGGTGTGAGGCTCGTGAATCAACGCTATACACAAAGTCATGCTATATTAAAGCTGCGCTTTGATCATCATCCACCAAACTTTGCTTTTCAACAAAAGTCTGGATCACTGCATCTCAGCATGCCACACTATCAGTCCATATCGTACCACTGATTTCTGCCAATATATAACCTCTGAGCTCGTATGTCTCAGAGAAGGGCGTTAAGCAAGAGAATAAATTCTCCGCCGCCAAACAGATATATATTTAGCAGAGATCAACGAATACAATATAAAGGAATACAATGTCAGACACACCATCCATTTACAAGTCCGTTCTGGGTCTGAACGAAACCGGAGGCACTTTCCTCGCATATCCGTCGACCTTCAAGCACGTCCGGACGGCTACCACTTCAGCCCCCTTCAAGGTAGCTACTCCCATCGTGAGCATCAGTAGCACCCACCCATTCGATGTGAAGATCGTCGGTCTTGCACCGTCTTCAATCTCTTCGACTCATCGTCGAATCAGTTATTCAGAATGGGTTATACCCGGACTTTCTGAATAACTCACGTATCTTAATCAACAAGTGCTATAAAACACAATATACGCCTCATTCCAATTCAGAACATTCTTTTGTTCAGATATTCACACTCCTAGGGAAAGGTTCCCATTAATTTTATCAAAGATAAATTCTTTTAAATTTATTCTTTAATCTTCCTTTGGATATCATTTCAAACCATATCATGGTTTTCCAAACTAGTCGGGATTATCGAACCACACCGAAGTAATTATTTATTTTATTTCCCAATCCCAACCTATTTATCCCATGGAGCAAAACTGTTATTACCCCATAACTAACACCACGGTGTTATCGGTAAATTTAATTACCGTTTCACGTTCAAATCTAGTTAAATATTTAACTATCGCTTTGGAGCAAAACTGGTAATACTCCATTCTCGCTCAATTTCTAAATTTGATAATTTAGATTATCAATTCACATTTCAATTTAATTGCAGATTTATTTAAAACTCCTTTTACTTGGTTAAAGAACTAATGTCTTTTAAAACACAGTTCACGACAAACCCAAATCACATCCCATTTATTATCGGGTTAAAGAACTGGTGTTATTTAAAACCCCGTCCATAATAAACCAACAAATCAATTCTAATTCAATTCAGATCAAATATATTAGGAATTCCGATTATTTAAAACCCATTTTTAAATCTAATTTATTTATTTAAAAACAATTGGGTTTTAAATTTAGTTCAAACTAATTCATTTCGATAGAAATCTATTTTTATCTTTTCAAATATGGAGTTTTTCATCCCAATTTTTCCCAAATCATTTCTTATTATTTTACACAATTTATTACTATTTTTAATAATTTTATCAAGGCCTGTACAGTCGGTTTTCAATAACTGCCACCGAACTGCACTTACAGTGACCTTTTCCATATTTGATTGGGACATAATTCCAAATCCAACCGTTAGATTTCGAATTTCTAATATTCATTGGAAAGCTCTTTTCGATACGAACCCAACGGTTCCAGTTTTAGGAGAATCCGACGGTCGGATCTCCCGTAATGTCCGTTCGAAGTCAATGGTCGAAATTCGCGAACTGCCGCGGCGCGGCCCATTCTATTCAGGCCATTATATTATATATATATAGTATATATAATATATACTTCTTCGATTTCTATTTAAAGCGAATTTTATAAATCGTTTTAAATTCGTTTCAAAAACAATTTCAACTTCCTTCAATCCAAATCGTTTTCATTTCGATTTCAATTCTATTCTATTCTATTCGAATTCAATTTCTATTCAATTCTATTCGAATTCAATTTCTATTCAATTCTATTCGAATTCAATCTCTATTCAATTCTATTCAAATTCAATCTCTATTCAATTCTATTCGAATTCAATTTCTATTCAATTCTATTCGAATTCAATTTCTATTCAATTCTATTTCTATTCAATTTCTATTCGAATTCAAATTCTAATTCATTTTTTGTTCAATTCAAATTCGAATTCATTTTCTATTCAATTCAAATTCGAATTCATTTTCTATTCAATTCTATTCGAATTCAATTTCTATTCAATTCTATTTCTATTCAATTTCTATTCAATTCTATTTCTATTCAATTTCTATTCAATTCTATTTCTATTCAATTTCTATTCGAATTCATTTTAAAAACGAATATAATCGATATCAATATCATTCGCGTCAAAATAGCGCATCTCTAATCAACACAGCATCATATATTTCTATTTTCAAATATTCTATTTCAAATATTTCCTATTATCAAAATATTTGTTATTATCAAAATATTTCGTTCAACACATGACTAATCTCAACGGATGAGTACAGTCAACAGATGAACCTTTGTTTTATATTAATAAAGATGTAAATTTTATTACTAAAATATTTCGTTCAACACATGACTAATCTCAACGGATGAGTACAGTCAACACATGAACCTTTGTTTTATATTATTCTTTATTTTCTAAATTGAAATGAGGCCCAATCAATCACCATATAATGTTAATTATATGGATTTTCATACATCACACGTATATAATAGCATTGAAAAATAATCAACCATCAACCGAAGTGCACTACACTGTATAAGCATCAAATATAGATATCTAACGCTTATAACAGCCTGTCAATCAATCGATCGACATATTTAATCAATCAGGATGAGTGAACTTCAAATTTCATCCCAACACCCGTGTGGGGTTTCAAACTATCAACCACATATTTTATTTGTGAAGTTGGGCGATGTGTAAAATTTATCGGCCCAATCATTATCAGTCAAATCAGTGTATATATACAAATCGGCCGATTTGTTTATAAAAAAATTATTTATTCACTTTCACGTTAAAAATTATATTTTTAACGATAAAATAATTTATTTTAACACATGGATTTTTATTCAGTTCGTTTACAAAATAGAAATGATATTTTTATTTTTCTAACTCATTTTAGAAAATTTCGGCGGCATAACGGCACGATACTAGAAACGGGACGAGGCCTAGCCTTATCCCCGGTCTAGTGAAGGCCCACGCCATTCACAAATCAATCAAATCCATTCATTTCACCACACAATTCAATTCAAACCAAATAATCTAACTAATTTTTACAATCAAACAAACAAGTCCATGGTCTGTGGACGATTGTGTCGGGTGCAACTAAACACCGTCTGCATCCCAGTATATATATATAACTAGAAAAAGAAATTGAAAGGTGAGAAATTCTCACAGAGGTTTCCATTCGCCGTGCTTTGCTTTTGAATTGCTGAACCGTCTGGATCTGTTTGAAATTCCAATGCAGTCCCTTTCCCGCTGTTTATATATAAATAAAAATCACATTTTTATTTCGCTAATCAATATATAAAAATCGAATTTTTACTCAGTTATTCAATATATAAAAATCGAATTTTTACTCAGTTATTCAATATATAAAAATCGTATTTTTTTCAGCTACATACATGTAAAAATCATATATTTTTATTTGAAAACTATATATAAATAAATCCTATATTTTTTTCCAAAGATCACATCTTTTTGTTTTGGAAAAATCTCGTCTTTCTACTTGCAAAAATCACATCTTTTTGTTTAGAAAAATCTCGTCTTTCAACTTGCAAAAATCACATCTTTTTGTTTAGAAAAATCTCGTCTTTCTACTTGCAAAAATCACATCTTTTATTTCTAAAAACGATGTATATGTATATATATATATATATATATATTTTTGATTTAAACAATGCTTTATATATATTTAAAAAAAAACAAAGCAATTTTATTTTCAAAAACAATGTTAATTTCAACTCGATACATATAAAAAAAATTACATTTTTATTACAATCTGATCTATTTATGAAAAACTGGATTTTTAAAATGCTATTAGATATAAAATTTTTAGATTTTATAATGTTATCATATATATAAATTTCAGATTTTTCTTATAATGTTGATTTAAATAAATATATATATATGAAAAGGTTTTCATTACCCTTTCTTCTTGAACGAGACTTTCTACCACGCTCAAACCCTTGCTCTGTTCGTCGGCGCCTCCATAGATGGTCGGAGGACGATCTGCCCCCTCCACGGCGTCAAGCTAGGCGGCGTCTCCCTCTGGCTGTAGCGCTGAACGGATCAGAACTTGGGCAGGCGGATGCTACGGTTCGATTTGGAGGAGAGGCTCAGGTCGAGGAGGTGATGTTGGGTCTGGCATGGGCGCGTCGCTGCTTATAGTGGCGGATGGTGGAGCGGAGGAAGGGCGTCAACCTTGGCAATCGCGATTTTTAATTTGGGGATTTCTCTTTTTTTTTAACTACGGCCTTTTCTGAAGTGAGGAGAGAGAGGTAGGGTAGGGAGTGATAATATATAAATATATATTTATTTATTTTTATTTCATTTCAATTAGTTGACATTTCATCCGAACCCCGATTCGAACCCAACGACTATCGTCCCCAGCTAATTACCCCCATTCCGAACACAATGGGGTATGTTTCGTAAGCTAGTTCGGCCGTTACGATCAGTTTTCTTTTAAATTAAAATATAAATCTATGTATTCTATTTTAAACGCACATTTCCATTTACCGGGGCCACACACAGTCTCTAAAAATTCCCGAAAAATATTTTCTAGCTTCGTATCGACGATACGGTCCTAACAAAACCAATTTCGTCGAATTCCGAGACCGTTTGAAAAATGGCCAATTTCCAGTCGATTAAAATCAACTGAAACTGGTCAAACTCGTTTTCCCTTGCCACACTCACATATTGATTCGAAAAATTATGAAATTTGAAACCTAGCAATAACTTTACATCACAGATCCAACAAAAGTGGTTTCGTCGAAATCCGAGGTCGTTTGCAAAATGTTTATTTTCAGGAGCCGAAATTCCATAGCGACTATCCTGAAATTTCAACTGGACATATCTTTTGATTCCCGCTATGGAATTTCAATTTTTTGGATTCGTTGGGAAGATATTATCAATTAGATTCAAATATTTTTGGTTTCACTAAAATCCGGTTTATTTTGAATCCTGTACATTCAATTGAAGTTTGAAATCGAATTATCGAACTACCGCGCCATTTTCAATTCCTTTTATATTTATAAATTATTATTTATAACCTAACGACGATCTATATAGTATATACGTTCGAATTCTATTCAAAATAAAGTTTTCGTCGAAGTTATTTAAAATAATCTATTTTAAATATTCAAATTCAGCAAAAATTGCTAAAATAAAAATTTCAAACTGGCTCGCATTTTCCGGGTTGTTACAATCTCCCCCACATAAAACTTTTCGTCCCCGAAAAGGAACGAAGCCGAAAGTGGTTTGATTAATCAACTCTACGTTCGATCTGGCTTCCATTCTCCAACTTTTCTGTTTCTGAGAATTTTCAAATTCTTCAAAAATTTGGCTAACACTCTAAATTTTCGAAAAATTTCGCCATAACCTCCCCTGCACCGGGAGCCACGGGAAAAATCCCGAAATTGCCATATAGGCCTTCTGATCTCAAAAAGAAAAAGAAAAAGCCAAGCGGCTAGCCAATAGGCTCATAAAATCATCATCACCCAAACAAAACAGTAAATTATGATAAACGTGTACCTATTTGTCGGGCAAACAAATTTTATTCTTCTGCTCTAGGCCCCTTGCTATGACCTATTCAATGTAAGTACATGTATATGCAAGCAAATGCGATAAATTTTCAATACAGTTCGATGTTTAGTGCTAAATTCAACTTGGTTCAACATTTTCGTACCTTAGTTATATTATACAATACTAATACATTTTAAAACAAAAAGCATAATTACGTTCATACAAGCATCATACATACATACATATATCCAAAACACTAGTTCATTGCATTAAAACCTAGCTTTCTAGGAAGTTGTGCCCTCTTCTTGCATGATTTCCAAAGTTGATAGCTCATTTCCCTTGGATTTCTTATCACCCTTCTTTAACGGGCAATCTCGGGCTAGATGCCCTACTTCTTTGCATTGAAAGCACTTCTTTTCCTTTACTAAATTTGTGGGTTTCTTCTTTGTCTTCGGACACTTATGTACGAAATGCCCCGTCTCTTTGCATTTGAAACACACTATGTCCATTCTCATCATTTTCTCCCTGCTTTTCTTTCGCTCAGGGCACCGAACGTCATAATGTCCTTCTTTTCTGCATATGCGGCAATAAATACCCACGTACTTTTCTAAGTTCAACTCACGTTCTTTTTCTGCTTTATGGTGAGCTCTCCTCGCTTGTTTCGGGGTCATCCAGAATTCAGTATGAGATAAGCCATAGTCGTCCATATCCTATATAATATTTTTAGGATTTTTGTCAGGAGAGTTTGCATTATTTTTCACTTAATAACCAACTTGATTATACTTCATTTATCATTCTAGTATTTTTTTTAGTTGAATCAATAAACAAACATCACAGCCATCAATCAATTTGTTGATTAGATTGTCAAATATATATGATTTTTATATACTCAAAAGTCAAATTTCAATGTCAAGTCACAAACAGTAAATTTCAGTTAAGTTTTGTTCTTACACCAGTCGATTGGAAATATATAGAAATCTCACTTTCGAAACTCGAAAACAAGTACTGGCGATGGGGCCCCATCACCAGAATTATTCCCGGGCAACTAGAGTATGATTCTATATCTATCCTGTATATTAAAACCTCGAATACACGCTTGCAAGACGTATATGCAAAATGTTTATATATTGGATTGTCCAAATCAATTAAAAATAAATAGTCAAACATGTATGATATGATTTAAATTTCAAAACAAAAATGGATTTCATTTTAAAAATTATACTCTTCACACTCGTTCTAGGATACTACTGATCCTATCTCTAACGAGTCATTCTCATTGGATATTACTAATCCAATTTCTGATGAATTCATTCGTTTGGTTCTAATGTGTCACGTTCTCTAGCCCTGTAAACCAGAGCTCTGATACCAACTGTGACAAAAAGGAATTTCGCTCAATCCTAATCGATCGTTAAACCGACTAAGACCGTTCGAAACCACAAATCGTTTTGAGAACACGAAAAAATAGAACGCAAACAGAAGAACATTTCATTGTTTATTACAACATTTCCATCAGAATATAAGAATATACAGAGTATGAATTAATATTACACAGAAAATATCAGAGATTTAAACTACATTTAAATACATCGCAGCGGAAATAATACAAAACTCAACTAGTAGAGATATACGGATACAGAGCTTTCGGGATATCGTTCCAGCTGTAGATCAGGATCCTGTGAATATAAATCTGCAAAACCAAAACTACTAGCTGTCCGTGTGGAAAATAGGGGCACCCAAAGTTTAGGTTAAAACAATAAACTCCAGGTCAGTCATGTGACTGATGTGAGAACTAAAACAGTTATTAATCTTTGTTTTTAAAGTTAGGTAAATCAAGGGACCACGCCGTATAACACGGAACGGGTTTCCTCCCAAGAATACCAGTGCAGAAAACAAACAGCGCAATGCTAAATAAAGAACAATGAAGCTATTATAAGACCCAGGTCCCATCACACAATGCAACGCAAGCCGGAGGATAGGGTTTTCCCTTATAATAACCAAATATGCTTGATACGCGAAATTTCATCTTATATTATTACTACAAGTGAAGAAAACAACTTCAAATATAAATATATCAATCATAGATGGCATGGGTACCATATATCATGTCGCCAATACTAGGCTCTACAATCAAAATCGCAAAATGTCATATTTGGAAATTGGATTTCCATCATGGTGGCTCCTGATTCGAATGATCAATCGCGTAGTGCCATCTCAACGGCTTACGTCTCGGCTAGAGAAAACACAGTAATGCACATCCGCACTTTCGGGAAATCGAGTATCACTGCGGCTTACGTCCCGGCGAGAGAAAACACCGCTTACCCTATCCCTCTGAGCACTAAGCTCACTCTTGGTCGACCGAATCCACGAGACCACGAAGGTGCCCATCCACGAAAAAGCATACTGATCAAACCATCAGTTTACCACCATACCGGTGTGTGAGGCTCGCGAATCAACGCTATACACAAAGCCGTGCTATATTAAAGCTGCGCTTTGATCATCATCCACCAAACTTTGCTTTTCAACAAAAGTCTGGATCACTGCATCTCAGCATGCCACACTATCAATCCATATCGTACCACTGATTTCTGCCAATATATAACCTCTGAGCTCGTATGTCTCAGAGAAGGGCGTTAAGCAAGAGAATAAATTCTCCTCCGCCAAACAGATATATATTTAGCAGAGATCAACGAATACAATATAAAGGAATACAATGTCAGACACACCATCCATTTACAAGTCCGTTCTGAGTCTGAACGAAACCGGAGGCACTTTCCTCGCATATCCGTCGACCCCCAAGCACGTCCGGACGGGTACCACTTCAGCCCCCTTCAAGGTAGCTACTCCCATCGTGAGCATCAGTATCACCCACCCATTCGATGTGAAGATCGTCGATCTTGCACCGTCTTCAATCTCTTCGACTCATCGTCGAATCAGTTATTCAGAATTGGTTATACACGGACTTTCTAAATAACTCACGTATCTTAATCAACAAGTGCTATAAAACACAATATACGCCTCATTCCAATTCAGAACATTCTTTTATTCAGATATTCACACTCCTAGGGAATGGTTCCCATTAATTTTATCAAAGATAAATTCTTTTAAATTTATTCTTTAATCTTCCTTTGGATATTATTTCAAACCATATCATGGTTTTCCAAACTAGTCGGGATTAGTGAACCACACCGAAGTAATTATTTATTTTATTTCCCAATCCCAACCTATTTATCCCATGGAGCAAAACTGTTATTACCCCATAACTAACACCACGGTGTTATCGGTAAATTTAATTACCATTTCACGTTCAAATCTAGTTAAAGATTTAACTATCGCTTTGGAGCAAAACTGGTAATACTCCATTCTCGCTCAATTTCTAAATTTGATAATTTATATTATCAATTCACATTTCAATTTAATTGCAGATTTATTTAAAATTCCTTTTACTGGGTTAAAGAACTAATGTCTTTTAAAACACAGTTCACGACAAACCCAAATCACATCCCATTTATTATCGGGTTAAAGAACTGGTGTTATTTAAAACCCCGTTCACAATAAACCCACAAATCAATTCTAATTTAATTCAGATCAAATATATTTGGAATTCCGATTATTTAAAACCCCTTTTTAAATCTAATTTATTTATTTAAAAATAATTGGGTTTTAAATTTAGTTCAAACTAATTCATTTCGATAGAAATCTATTTTTATCTTTTCAAATATGGAGTTTTTCATCCCAATTTTTCCCAAATCATTTCTTATGATTTTACACAATTTATTACTATTTTTAATAATTTTATCAAGGCCTGTACAGTCGGTTTTCAATAACTGCCACCGAACTGCACTTACAGCGACCTTTTCCATATTTGATTTGGACATAATTCCAAATCCAACCGTTAGATTTCGAATTTCTAATATTCATTGGAAAGCTCTTTTCGATACGAACCCAACGGTTCCGGTTTTAGGAGAATCCGACGGTCGGATCTCCCGTAATGTCCGTTCGAAGTCAATGGTCGAAATTCGCGAACTGCCGCGGCGCGGCGCATTCTATTCAGGCCATTATATTATATATATAGTATATATAATATATACTTCGTCAATTTCTATTTAAAGCGAATTTTATAAATCGTTTTAAATTCGTTTCAAAAACAGTTTCAACTTCCTTCAATCCAAATCGATTTCAATTCGATTTCAATTCAATTCTATTCTATTCGAATTCAATTTCTATCCAATTCTATTCGAATTCAATTTCTATTCAATTCTATTCGAATTCAATCTCTATTCAATTCTATTCGAATTCAATTTCTATTCAATTCTATTCGAATTCAATTTCTATTCAATTCTATTCGAATTCAATTTCTATTCAATTCTATTTCTATTCAATTTCTATTCGAATTCAAATTCTAATTCATTTTCTATTCAATTCAAATTCGAATTCATTTTCTATTCAATTCAAATTCGAATTCATTTTCTCTTCAATTCTATTCGAATTCAATTTCTATTCAATTCTATTTCTATTCAATTTCTATTCAATTCAATTTCTATTCAATTTCTATTCAATTCTATTTCTATTCAATTTCTATTCGAATTCATTTTAAAAACGAATATAATCGATATCAATATCATTCGCGTCAAAATAGCGCATCTCTAATCAACACAGCATCATATATTTCTATTTTCAAATATTCTATTTCAAATATTTCCTATTATCAAAATATTTGTTATTATCAAAATATTTCGTTCAACACCTGACTAATCTCAACGGATGAGTACAGTCAACACATGAACCTTTGTTTTATATTAATAAAGATATAAATTTTATTACTAAAATATTTCGTTCAACACATGACTAATCTCAACGGATGAGTACAGTCAACACATGAACCTTTGTTTTATATTATTCTTTATTTTCTAAATTGAAATGAGGCCCAATCAATCACCATATAATGTTAATTATATGGATTTTCATACATCACAGGTATATAATAGCATTGAAAAATAATCAACCATCAACCAAAGTGCACTACACGGTATAAGCATCAAATATAGATATCTAACGCTTATAACAGCCTGTCAATCAATCGATCGACATATTTAATCAATCAGGATGAGTGAACTTTAAATTTCATCCCAACACCCGTGTGTGGTTTCAAACAATCAACCACATATTTTATTTGTGCAGTTGGGCGATGTGTAAAATTTATCGGCCCAATCAATATCGGTCAAATCAGTGTATATAAACAAATCGGCCGATTTGTTTATAAAAAAATTATTTATTCACTTTGACGTTAAAAATTATATTTTTAACGATAAAATATTTTATTTTAACACATGGATTTTTATTCAGTTCGTTTACAAAATAGGAATGATATTTTTATTTTTCTAACTCATTTTAGAAAATTTCGGCGGCATAACGGCACGATACTAGAAACGGGAAGAGGCCTAGCCTTATCCCCGGTCTAGTGAAGGCCCACGCCATTCACAAATCAATCAAATTCATTCATTTCACCACACAATTCAATTCAAACCTAATAATCTAACTAATTTTTACAATCAAACAAACAAGTCCATGGTCTGTGGACGATTGTGTCGGGTGCTACTAAACACCGTCTGCATCCTAGTATATATATAACTAGAAAAAGAAATTGAAAGGTGAGAAATTCTCACAGAGGTTTCCATTTGCCGTGCTTTGCTTTTGAATTGCTGAACCGTCTGGATCTGTTTGACATTCCAATGCAGTCCCTTTCCCGCTGTTTATATATAAATAAAAATCACATTTTTATTTCGCTAATCAATGTATAAAAATCGAATTTTTACTCAGTTATTCAATATATAAAAATCGAATTTTTACTCAGTTATTCAATATATAAAAATCGTATTTTTTTCAGCTACATACATGTAAAAATCATATATTTTTATTTGAAAACTATATATAAATAAATCCTATATTTTTTAACAAAGATCACATCTTTTTGTTTTAGAAAAATCTTGTCTTTCTACTTGCAAAAATCACATCTTTTTGTTTAGAAAAATATCGTCTTTCTACTTGCAAAAATCACATGTTTTTGTTTAGAAAAATCTCGTCTTTCTACTTGCAAAAATCACATCTTTTTGTTTAGAAAAATCTCGTCTTTCTACTTGCAAAAATCACATCTTTTATTTATAAAACCGATGTATATGTGTATATATATATATATATTTTTGATTTAAACAATGCTTTATATATATTAAAAAAAAACAAAGCAATTTTATTTTCAAAAACAATGTTAATTTCAACTCGATACATATATAAAAAAAATTACGTTTTTATTACAATCTGATCTATTTATGAAAAACTGGATTTTTAAAATGCTATTAGATATAAATTTTTTAGATTTTATAATGTTATCATATATATAAATTTCAGATTTTTCTTATAATGTTGATTTAAATATATATATATATATATATATATATATATATATATATATATGAAAAGGTTTTCATTACCCTTTCTTCTTGAACGAGACTTTCTGCCATGCTCAAACCCTTGCTCTGTTCGTCGGCGCCTCCATAGATGGTCGGAGGATGATCTGCCCCCTCCACGACGTCAAGCTAAGCGGCGCCTCCCTCTGGCTGCAGCGCTGAACGGATCAGAACTTGGGCAGGCGGATGCTACGGTTCGATTTGGAGGAGAGGCTCAGGTCGAGGAGGTGATGTTGGGTCTGGCGTGGGCGCGTCGCTGCTTATAGTGGCGGATGGTGGAGCGGAGGAAGGGCGTCAACCCCTGGAAATCGCGATTTTTAATTTGGGGATTTCTCTTTTTTTTTATAACTACGGCCTTTTCTGAAGTGAGGAGAGAGAGGTAGGGTAGGGGGTGATAATATATAAATATATATTTATTTATTTTTATTTCATTTCAATTAGTTGACTTTTCATCCGAACCCTGATTCGAACCCAACGACTGTCGTCCCCTGCTAATTACCCCCATTCCGAACACAATGGGGTATGTTTCGTAAGCTAGTTCGGCTGTTACGATCAGTTTTCTTTTAAATTAAAATATAAATCTATGTATTCTATTTTAAACGCACATTTCCATTTACCGGGGCCACATACAGTCTCTAAAAATTCCCGAAAAATATTTTCTAGCTTCGTATCGACGATACGGTCCTAACAAAACTAAATTCATCGAATTCCGAGACCGTTTGAAAAATGGCCAATTTCCAGTCGATTAAAATCAACTAAAACTGGTCAAACTCGTTTTCCCTTGCCACGCTCACATATTGATTCGAAAAATTATGAAATTTGAAACCTAGCAATAACAATACATCACAGATCCAACAAAAGTGGTTTCGTCGAAATCCGAGGTCGTTTGCAAAATGGCTATTTTCAGGGGCCGAAATTCCATAGCGACTATCCTGAAATTTCAAATGGACATATCTTTTGTTTCCACTATGAAATTTCAAGTTGTCGGATTCGGTGGGAAGATATTATCAATTAGATTCAAATATTTTTGGTTTCACTAAAATCCGGTTTATTTTCAATCCTGTACATTCAATTGAAGTTTGAAATTGAATTATCGAACTACCGCGCCATTTTCAATTCCTTTTATATTTATAAATTATTATTTATAATCTAACGACGATCTATATAGTATATACGTTCGAATTCTATTCAAAATAAAGTTTTCTTCGAAATTATTTAAAATAATCTATTTTAAATATTCAAATTCATCTAAAATTGCTAAAATAAAAATTTCAAACTGTCTCGCATTTTCCGGGTTGTTACAAACTTTCTCATGGACATTCAACTGCCTTCCACCATAGCATATCACCCTTCCCTCTTGCATTAAAACTGCGCCAAGCCCTGTCCCGCAAGCATCGGTATATATACTGTGAATGGCTTACTCCCATCTGGAAAAACAAAAACTGGAGCTGTCGTTAAAGCCTTCTTCATACGTTGGAAAGCATCATCACCATCAACATCCCAAGCAAAAATCAAGTTCTTCTTCGTTAACCGAGTAAGTGGGGCTGATATCTTCGTGAAGTCCTTAATGAACATCCTATAATAACCAGCCAGCCTGTAACGGCCAGCAAATCCATAATATCAGAGTTGACTATATACATCATACGTCCAACCCAAATATCACGAAAATACGAATCATTTTTTTTAGAAGAAAAAGGTAGAAGAAGAACAGAAATAACAACATAGTGTCTCACATCGCAGCAGAACAAAATATACTATATCATAACTTTTTGAAATACAAAATTTCAACTGTATAGCATTCACTTATCAGAGTACAACACTTACAACACTATGGAACGACACTATAACTAGATAACGCTGAAGCCTCCAGCTCCAAGCTCCTTTAGATATATCTGTAAAATCCTGAACTACTTGATTGCCCATACAAATTTGAGCACCCAAGAGTTTAGGTAAACAAAACAAAATAAACTCCAGGTCAGTCATAGGACTGGTATGAGTAAACAATTTTAATCAGTTTCAGAAACTAAATGATATCTCATAAGACCACGCCGTATAATACGGAACAAGTTTTTCCCTTATGAGAATCCAAACACTTGACTTAACTTTCAAAATCCCTTTGAAAGTAACGATAATCTATATATCAAAACTCTTTTTACATTATGATAGTGTCTAAATCAAATAAATAACAATCTAGTGGAAAGTTTGCATCTCGCGTTCTACATATATAATAAACAATCAAAATCGCAAGCACTTATTTGTTAATGGATTTCCAACTATGACAAGGTATGGAACAACCTGCCGCTGGTGTATCTCTAGAGGAGAATACACCGAGTTCAACAAGAACACCTTGCAACTCAACCACACATGACCGACCACTCAGTTCGCTTGAGTGTATCAAATGTATATCACCGACGGTTGGGATCAGCAACTGTTTCCCGAATGGGACAGCATCGAATAGAATAAGGAATTAAATGAATGTCTAGATAGGTGATAATACACCCTAATGGAATCTACCCACATAGCCATGCTGCCTGCCCGATATTTCTCATTTCCCGGTTGTTGAGGTAAAGAGGCTACGATTACTTCTCTCCTTGATAACACCATTAATTTGAATGCCACATTATCAGATCCGTTAATCATTAATTGGTTTACACAAATATTATGCATGTTATGCTAATGGAATAAATCCGCTGCAACCATATATATTTATACAGAACAACCCATGTGATCATTGGAAATACTTTGTCAGACATTCGTCCGTTAACGCTCGTTCTAGGATTGAACGAAACCGAAGGCACAATTTCTATTAATAGAAAAAGTCCTTGCACTCTACTCCGTCTTTGATTATCTTCATATAATCTGATTCACAACGCAACTGCAAATACGAAGTGGTTCTTTGGACAATAATCCAACCGGTCTCTCAATATTAACAACAATGGTCAAAACTTCGATAGTCTGTGATTTAACTATCGAATAAAAACAAGTGTTCATTCAACATATCAAACAAATCACTGGACTCTTTAATTAATATTTTATTAATCAAATCTCTTCTTCATTTCCTTATCAATATTTGTTAACCAAATATTTTCGATAATCGTCTTGGCCTTTTACGTTAATTGGAAAACATTTCCATATATCATCTCTTTTTATTTTCCGTACTTAGAAAATATCTTCTATTAATAATTAGAAAATATTCCAATTACTAATCTCTTTCATGACCATTCATTTCTATACTTAGGAAATATTAATTATTATATTTCAAACTTTCACTTCTTCGGGTTAAAACGAATGTTATGTAAAACATCGTCACAACAACTCAAAATACTGCATTGGACTAAATCTCTTTAAAACATTTCTCTTCGAGACTGAATCTTGCTATTTATCAGCTAATAATGAAATTAATCAAGTTGGGGTATAATTATGTAATAACCCGGAAAATCTGAGCCAGTTTAAAATTTTTGTTTTGGCAATTTCAGCTAATTTTGAACATTTAAATAGATTATTTTAAATAATATCGATGAGAAAATTTATTTTGAATATAATTCAAACGTATATAAAATATACGTCGTCGTTAGAATATAAATATTTATATATAATTATAAATAGAATTGAAAATGGCGCGGTAGTTCGATAATTCGATTTCAAACTTCAATTGAATGTACCGGGTGCAAAACAATCCGGATTTTAGTGAAACCAAAAACATTAGGATCTAACTGATAATATCTTTCCAACGAATCTGAAAAATCGAAATTTCATAGTGGGAATCAAAAGATATGTCCAGTTGAAAATTCTGAATAGTCACTATGGAATTCAGGCCCTTAAAAATGGGAATTTTGCAAACGACCTCGGACTTCGACGAAACCACTTTTGTTTGATACGTGATGTCAAGTTATTGCTAGATTCCAAATTTCATAATTTTCTGAATCAATATGTGAGCGTGGCAAAGGAAAACTCGTTTGACCAGTTTAAGTTGATTTTAATCGACTGGAAAATGGCCATTTTTCTAACGGTCTCAGAATTCGACGAAACTAGTTTTGTTAGGACCGTATCGTCAATACGAAGCTAGAAAATGTTTTTCGAGAATTTTTAGAGTTAGTATGTGACCCCGGTAATTTGAAATGTACGTTTAAAATTCAATATAATGATTTAAATGTAAATTCAACGGAAACTGTTCGAAATGATAGAATCAACCTACGATACATATCCCATTGTGTTCGGAATGGGGGTGAAACGCTATGGACGACAGGCGGTGGGCCTCGTTTCGAAGTCGTATGTAGAAGTCAACTTTTTTGCAGAATAAATTAATTAATTAAAAATTAAAACCCTCCCTTTCCCTCTTCCCCTTAATCTCGTTCTGGCCCCCCCTTCTTCATTTAATCAGAATCAAAAAAAAAAAAAAACGGAGACGAGCATCGCGCCCCCCTAGGGCAGCGCCGCCCACCGCCATGCCCCAGGTGGCGGCGCGCCACCTCCAAACCCCCCCTTCGCCTGCGACATCGAAACCCCCTCCCCCCTTCGGTTTTCCCCAATTCGCATCGCACGCCTCCCTCCCCTCGATTTCCGCTCCACCACCCCCAGACGTGACCTCGAGCCACCATACCCCACCACCCGTGGCCACCAAGCCGTACCCCGCTTTCCCCCTTTCTTCGACCACAGCCGACGAGGCAGGAAGACCCCCCCTCGTTTCAGAGATCGCGACGCCTCCAAGTGGGACCACCATCGCGCGCCGGCCGATGACCGCCGAGCCCCTGTTCCGATCAACCCCTCCTCTTTTCTAAAACCTGTAAGTATTTTTACTTTCATTTATTCTGGGTTTTCTTGTTATACAAAACTGATTTTTATTTTGTTATGCAAAACTGATTTTATTTTAAAATAAAAGGGTTAGGCCTTTAAAATAAAAAAAAAGAAAGATTTGATTTTTCGAAAGTAAAAGATTAGATTTTAGAAAAGGCGAAATCTTTATTGTAGAAAAGGTGAAAGATCTATTTTTGAGAAGGCGGAAACTTTATATAGAGAATAGCGAGATAAAATAGAATTTTTATCCATATAGCGTCGAAGTAAAAATTCGATTTTTATATATTGAACAACAAAGTAAAAATTCGATTTTTATATATTGAACAACAAAGTAAAAATTCGATTTTTATATGTTGAACAACAAAGTAAAAATTCGATTTTTATATATTGAACAACAAAGAAAAATTCGATTTTTATATATTGAATAGCGAAGTAAAAATTCAATTTTTATATATTGAATAGCGAAGAAAAATTCGATTTTTATATATTGAATAGCGAAGTAAAAATTCGATTTTATATATGTAGTGGCTACGGACAACGAAGATGACAAAAAGAGTCGTGGTATTGGATAACTTTCGGTGAGAATCTCTCACCTTTCAATTTCATTTTCTAGTCATATATATATACTAGGATGCAGACGGTGCTTAGTAGCACCCGACACAATCGTCCACAGACCATGGACTTGTTTGTTTGGTTGCATAAATTAGTTAGATGATTTGATTTGAATTTGGTTGTTTGGTGAATTTGATTGATGTGTGAATGGCGTGGGCCTTCACTAGACCGGGGATAAGGCTAGGCCTCGTCCCGTTTCTAGTATCGTGCCGTTATGCCGCCGAAATTTTCTAAAATAAGTTAGAAAAATAGAAATATCATTTTATTTAAAGAATGAATTGAATAAAAAATTCATATGTTGAAATAAAATATTTTATCGTTAAAAATATAATTTTTAACGTGAATGTGAATAAATAAAATATTCTTTTACAAACCGGACGGTTTGTTTATGTACACCTATTTGAAGGACGTTGATTGGGTCGATAAATTTTACACATCGCCCAACTGCACAAATAAAATATGTGTTTGATTGTTTGAAACCCCACACGGGTGTTGGGATGAAATTTGAAGTTCACTCATCCTGATTGATTAAATATGTCGATCGATTGATTGACAGGATGTTATAACCGTTAGATATCTATATTTGATGCTTATACAGTGTAGTGCACTTTGGTTGATGGTTGATTATTTTTCAATGCTATTATATATGTGTGATGTATGAAAATCCATATAATTTATTTTATATGGTGATAGATTGGGCCTCATTCCAATATAGAAAATAAAGAATATTATAAAGTAAAGGTTCATGTGTTGATAGTACTCATCCGTTGAGATTAGTCATGTGTTGAACGAAATATTTAATAATAAAATTTACTTCTTTATTATTATAAAATAAAGGTTCATGTGTTGACCATACTCATCCGTTGAGATTAGTCATGTGTTGAACGAAATATTTTAACAATAAAATCTACATCTTTTTCATATATAAAATTAGAAACTGACTGGAAAATAGATAAGATGAGTGGTCTCCTGCATACTAATCTGATGTTAGTTTCGGCCTTCGAGGTTAATATTCAGGGAATCGTTCTCTTACTAATTTACGGTTGGAGTCTGATTTAATATCAAACGATAGATACCTTAATTTTCATAAAATATATTAAATAACAAAATAGTCACACGTGGACGATACTCATTCGTTGAGATTAGTCGTGTGTTGACAAAGAGATAGAGTCGTGTATTGAAATAGAAATATTTTGAAATAGAAATATTTGAGATAGAAATATTTGAAATAGAATATTTGAAAATACAAATATATGAAGCCGTGTTGATTAGATTGACGCCATTTTGACGTGAATGATATTTATATCGATTTTATTCATTTTAAAATGATTTTGAAAAGTGATTTCAAAATCGAATATTTTGAAATGAAATTTGAATCAAATTGAATAGAAAACGAATTCGAATTGAATATATACGGAATTGAATTCGAATTGAATATAAAACGAATTTGATTTCAACTGAATATATAATGAATTTGATTCAAATAGAAAACGGAAATCAATTGAATATAAAACAATTTCGAAATGAATCGAATATAAAACGATTTCGAAATGAATTGAATATAAAGCGATTTCGAAATGAATTGAATATAAAACAATTTCGAAATGAATTGAATATAAAACGATTTCGAAATGAATTGAATATATAATGAATTTGATTTCAATTGAATATATAACGAATTTGATTTGAATAGAAAACGAATTTGATTTCAATTGAATATATAACGAATTTGATTCGAATAGAAAACCAATTTGAATTGAATCGAATAGAAAACCAATTTGAATTGAATAGAAATGAATTTTAAAACGAATTTATAAAGAAGAATTCAATTTTTCTTTGGATTGAAATGGTAGTTGAAATTGTTTTTGAAACGAATTTGAAACTATTTATATAATTCGTTTCAAACTGAAATCGACGAAATATATATTATATATATATTATATATAACATAATGGCCTGAATAGAACGCGCCGCGCCGTGGCAGTTTGTGAATTTCGACCATTTATTTCAAACGGACATTACGGGAGATCCGACCGTCAGATTCTCCTAAAACCGGAAACGTTGGGTTCGTATCGAAAAGAGCTTTCTAACGAATATTAGAAATTTGAAATCTAACGGTTGGATTTGGAGATACGTCCAAATCAAATTTGAAAAAGGTCGCTGTAAGTGCAGTTCGATGGCCATTGTTGGAAATCGATTGTACGGGCCTTAATAAAATTATTAAAAATAGTAATATTTTGTGTAAAATCAGAAGAAATGATTTGGGAAAATTTGGGATGAAAAACACCATATTTGAAAAGATAAAAATAGATTTTTATCAAAAATGAACTAGTTTGAACTAAATTTAAAACCCGATTTTTTTTAAATAAATAAATTAGATTTAAAAAGGGGTTTTAAATAATCGGAAATCCTAATATATTTGATTTAAATTGAACTAGAATTGATTTGTGGGTTCATCGCGAACGGTGTTTTAAATAACACTAGTTCTTTAACCCGATAACAAATAGAATGTGATTTGGGTTTGTCGTGAACTGTGTTTTAAATAACACCTAGTTCTTTAACCCAGTAAAAGGAGTTTTAATGAATCTGCAATTAGATTGAAATTCGAATTGATAATCTAAATTATCAAATTTAGAAATGAGCGAGAATGGAATATCGCCAGTTTTGCTCCAAAGCGATAGTTAAATCGTTAATTAGATTTGAACGTGAAATGGTAATTAATTTTACCGATAACACCGTGGTGTTAGATATGGAGTTTTACCAGTTTTGCTTCATGGGATGAATAGGTTGGAATTGGGAAATAAAATAAATAATTACTTCGGTGTGGTTCGCTAATCTCGACTAGTTTAGAAAAACCATAATTTGGTTTGAAACGACACCCAAAGGAAGATTAAAGGATAAATTCTAAAGAATTTATCTTGGATAAAATTAATGGGAACCTTTCCCTAAGAATGTGGAATTTAGAAACTAGCTGTAGGTTGGCTAAGAAGAATGGTTTCCTAGGTATTGATCTGATGTTGGTTTCGGCCTTCGGGGTTAATGTTTGGGAAATTGTTCTCTTGCTAATTTGCGGTAAGTGACTAATGAATTGGAATGAGGCGTATGTTGTGTTTGTGTAACATTTGTTTTTAATATACGCGGGTTGTTCGGAAAGACCGGGTTTACACCCATTCTGACTAACCGATTCGACGATATGTCGAAGATGAAGACGGTGGTTGAAGAACGGAAGTCTTCACATCGTTTGGATAATTACTGACGATCCTGATTGGGCTGTACACCCAAGAGGATGGAAATAGTTGGTGGTCGTCCAGACGTACTTGGAGATGGATGGATATGCGAGGAAAGTGCCTCCGGTTTCATTCAGACCCAGAACGAACTTGTAAATGGATTGTGTGTCTGACATTGGATTTTATTCTGTGTTGATTGATTTCTATTAAATATACATCCGTTTGGCGGTGGAGAATTTATTCTTTTTCTTAACGCCCTTCTCTGAGACGTACGAGCTCAGAGGTTGTATATCGATGGTCATCAATCGCATGGCATGAATCGCCCGTGTGGCACGCTGAGTTGCAATGATCAAGGCTTTTGTTGGAAAGCAGAGTCTTGTGGTTGATGATCAAAGCACGGCCTACGTGGTAGCTTTGTGTATAGCGTGGATTCGCGAGCCTCACACCTCGGTATGAGTTAAAAACGGGATAAGGACCCAAGGAGTGCATGACGTTTCTTTCTAGCTATGGTGGTGTCAGTGACTTACCAGCCCTGACATTTATATACTTTTCACCTATGTGGTTGTTGGAATGCGAGGCGCCTCGATTATAGGTCTGCAAGGACCGGGAAACATGTGCTCAGGCATAATTAATCCTCTAACGTAAGTGAGGACCGACCTTGAAGGATTCGGGGTTGCCCAGAGTGCGTAACCCTGAGGCATTTGCTAGAGTGTCTCGAACGCGGAGAGGAGCTTGCCCCTTGCCTCGACTCATGACGGAAATCCAATTTCCAATACGTGTAATTCGGTTTTATTTGTAGAGCCTAGTATGGCGACATGATAGATGGTACCCATGCCGCCTAGGATTGATATTTATGATTGAAATGTTTTGACACTATACACTTATTATAGTATCAAATGATTTGTTTTAAACGTATCAAGCATGTTTGGCTATTATAAGGGAAAACCCTATCCTCCGGCTTCCGTTGCATTGTGTGATGGGACCTGGGTCTTATAATAGCTTCATTTTTCGAAAAAGCATTGCGCTGTTTATTCTATGCATGTGAAAACCCGTAACTTCCCCGTAAAGGAAAGAGTGGATAGTTCGAGAACAAGCCACAACAGAACGCATATAAAAGAACATTTCACTGTATATTACAACAATGCATCAGATTACAAGAATATACAGAGTATAAATGAATATTACACAGAAATATCAGAGATTTAAATTACATTTAAATACATCGCAGCGGAAAATAATACAATACACAACTAGAAGGAGATATACGGATACAAAGCTTTCCGGATATCGTTCCAGCTGTAAACCAGGATCCTGTGAATATAAATCTGCAAAACCAAAACTACTAGCTGCCCGTGTCGAAAATAGGGGCACCCAGAGTTTAGGTTAAAACAATAAACTCCATGTCAGTCATGTGACTAGTGTGAGAACTAAAACAGTTAATCTTTATTTTAAAGTTAGGTAAATCAAGGGACCACGCCGTATAACATGGAACGGGTTTCCTCCTAAGAATACCGGTGCATAAAACCAACAGCGCAATGCTAAATAAAGAAAGATGAAGCTGTTATAAGACCCAGGTCCTATCACACAATGCAACGCAAGCCGGGGGATAGGGTTTTCCCTTATAACAGCCAAAGAATGCTTGATACGTTTAAAACAAATCATTTGATACTATTATAAGTGCATAATGTATAAAACAACTTCAAATCATAAGTATCAATCATAGGCGGCATGGGTACCATATATCATGTCGTCATATATAGGTTTACAAATAAAACCCCAAATGTCACGTATTTGGAAATTGGATTTCCATCTATGAACCGAGGCAAAAGATAGTCCTCAACCGATTCGAGACTGCCTAGCCCGAGTCTCAGGCAAGCGCGCAGGCAAGCCTTGGATCGTCAGGGCCGGTCCACACGGAGTGGATTAAAATGCCTGAGCACTACGTTTCGCCGCCCTTTGGGGCGTAAGCGAGCCAACGAATGACTCCATCGGACCCGGATCGTCTGATCTAACCGAGGCGCCTCGCAACAGCAACAACCACATAAGTCAAACTCGTCAGGGCGTGTAAAACCACTGACGCCACTTTTAGCTAGGAGGAAACGTAGGCCCTCCCTGAGGTCCGTCTCCCGTTTTTGGTTCATACCGGGTGTGAAACTCGCGAAGTAAACGTTACACAAAGCTACGCCACAAAGGCCGTGCTTTGATCATCCCCACAAGACTTTGCTTTTCAACAGAAGCCTCGATCAATTGCCACTTAGGCATGCCACACAGGCAATTCACTCCATGCGTTTGATATCCATCAATATATAACCCCTGAGCTCGTACGTCTCAGAGAAGGGCGTTAAGCAAGAGAATAAATTCTCCGCCGCCAAGCAGATATATATTTAGTAGAGATAAATCACACGGACTAAAATCCAATGTCAGACATACAGTCCATTTACAAGTCCGTTCTGGGTCTGAACGAAACCGGAGGCACCTAGTACCCCGCATATCCATCGATCTCCAAGTACGTCTGGATGATCACCAACTGTTTCCATCTTCTTGGGTGTACAGCCCAATCAAGATCATCAGTAATCACCCAAACGACGTGAAGACTTCCGGTCTTCGACCATCGTCTTCATCTTCGACTTATCGTCGTATCAGTTATTCAGAATGGGATAAACCCGGTCTTTCCGAATAACTCGCGTATATTTTAAATAAGTGTTACACAAACACAACATACGCCTCAATCCAATTCATTAGTCACTAACCGTAAATTAATCAAGAGAATAATTCACCAAATATTAACCCCGAAGGCCGAAACCAACATCAGATCAGTATTCAGAAAACCATTCTGCTTGGCTAACCGACAGTTAGTTTCTAAATTTCACGTTCATAGGGAAAGGTTCCCATTAATTTTTATCAAAGATAAATTCTTGAATTTATGCTTTAATCTACTTTTGAATATCAATTCAAACTAGTCGGGATTAGCGAACCTTACCGAAGTAATCATTTGTTTTAATTTCCCAATCCCAACCTATTCATCCCATGAAGTAAAACTGGTTATACTTCATATCTAACACCACGGTGTTATCGGTAAATTCAATTACCATTTCACGTTCAAATCTAATTAAAGATTTAACTATCGCCTGGAGCAAAACTGGTGATACTCCATTCTCGATTATTTCAATCTAATTAAAGATTCATTAAAACTCCACTTAGTTTTAATCGTTAACTGGGTTAAAGAATCAGTGTCATTTAAAACACGGTTCACGATAAACCAAAAATCACATTCATTAATTATCGGGTTAAAGAACAAGTGTTATTTAAAACACTGTTCACGATAAACCCAAAAATCAATATCAATTCAATTTCAATTAAATATTATTTAATTGGTACACTTCATTAAATCTAAATAAAAAGATTTAATCTTTTCTCAACTGGGTTCAAGAACAGTGTTAGTGAAGACACCATTCACGACAAACCCAAATCACATTTGATATTCAATACAAGGCTCTGAATAGAAAATATACCGGCTTATATTCAATATCAAATTCTACGATTAACAAATGTCGTATTGGAAATAACGATATAAATATATATCTTTCAAATTTACATAACAACATCTGTATAATCACGAATTCCAACATCGAAATATTCCGAAGACAATTTCGATTCAAATCCATTCCAATGCAATCATTGGAAATTCTGGTTATTTTTAGAACCTTTTTTCAAATTCAATTTATTTATTTAAAAAAAATAGAATTATAATTCTAGTTCAAAACTAGTTTACTTCGATAAAAATCTATTTTTATCTTTTCAAATATGGAGTTTTTCATCCCAATTCTTCTCAAATCATTTCTTATGATTTTACACAAATTATTACTATTTTTAATAATTTTATCAAGGCCTGTACAGTCGATTTCCATCAATGGCCATCGAACTGCACTTACAGCGACCTTTTTCAAATTTGATTTGGACATAATTCCAAATCCAACCGTTAGATTTCTAATTTCTAATATTCGTTAGAAAGCTCTTTTCGATACGAACCCAACGATTCCGGTTTCAGGAGAATCCGACGGTCGGATCTCCCGTAATGTCCGTTCGAAATAAATGGTCGAAATTCACGAACTGCCGCGGCACGGCGCGTTCTATTAAGGCCATTATATTATATATATAATATATATATTATATATTTCGTCGATTTCTATTTAAAACGAATTTTATAAATAGTTTTAAATTCGTTTCAAAAGCAATTTCAACTTCCATTTCAATTCAAATCAAAATTGAATTCTTCTTTCTAATTTCGTTTTAAAAATCCATTTCTATTCAATTCAAATTTCAATTCAATTTGAATTCATTTCAATTCATTTTCAATTCAATTTGAATTCGTTTTCAATTCAATTCATTTCGAAATCGTTTTCAATTCAATTCATTTCGAAATCGTTTTCAATTCAATTCATTTCGAAATCGTTTTCAATTCATTTCATTTCGAAATCGTTTTCAATTCATTTCATTTCGAAATCGTTTTCAATTCAATTCATTTCAAAATCGTTTTCAATTCAATTCATTTCGAAATCGTTTTCAATTCATTTCATTTCGAAATAGTTTTCAATTCATTTCATTTCGAAATCGTTTTCAATTCAATTCATTTCAAAATCGTTTAAAATCAATATAAATATCGTTCACGTCAAAATGGCGTCGATCTAATCAACACGGCTTCATAAATTTCTATTTTCAAATATTCTATTTCAAATATTTCTTTCTCAAAATAGTTGTTATTATCAAAATATTTCGTTCAACACATGACCAATCTCAATGGATGAGTACTGTCAACACATGAACCTTTATTTTATATTGATAAAGATGTAAATTTTATTACTAAAATATTTCGTTCAACACATGACCAATCTCAATGGATGAAACTGTCAATACATGAACCTTTATTTTATATTGATAAAGATGTAAATTTTATTACTAAAATATTTCGTTCAACACATGACCAATCTCAATGGATGAAACTGTCAACACATGAACCTTTATTTTATATTGATAAAGATGTAAATTTTATTACTAAAATATTTCGTTCAACACATGACCAATCTCAATGGATGAAACTGTCAACACATGAACCTTTATTTTATATTGATAAAGATGTAAATTTTATTACTAAAATATTTCGTTCAACACATGACCAATCTCAATGGATGAAACTGTCAACACATGAACCTTTATTTTATATTGATAAAGATGTAAATTTTATTACTAAAATATTTCGTTCAACACATGACCAATCTCAATGGATGAAACTGTCAACACATGAACCTTTATTTTATATTATTCTTTGTTTTTCAAATTGGAATGAGGCCCAATCAATTACCATATAAAATTAATTATATGGATTTTCATACAACATATGTATATAATAGCATTGAAAATAATCAACCATCAACCAATGTGCACTACACTGTATAAGCATCAAATATAGATATTCCACGCTTATAACAGCCTGTCAATCAATCGATCGACATATCTAATCAATCAGGATGAGTGAACTTCAAATTTCATCCTTACACCCGTGTGGGATTTCAAACAATCAAACACAGATTTAGTTGTGCAGTTGGGCGATGTGTAAAATTTATCGTCCTAATCAATGTCCTTCAAATAGTTGTACATAAACAAACCGTCTGGTTTGTAAATGAATATTTATTTATTCACATTCACGTTAAAAATTATATTTTTAGCGATAAAACATTTTATTCCAACATATGAATTTCTATTCAGTTCATTCTTTTAAATAAAATGATATTTTTATTTTTCTAATTTATTTTAGAAAATTTCGGCGGCATAACGGCACGATACTAGAAACGGGACAAGGCCTAGCCTTATCCCCGGTCTAGTGAAGGCCCACGCCATTCAAACATCAATCAAAATCACCAAACAACCAAATTCAAATCAAATCATATAACTAATCTATGCAACCAAACAAACAAGTCCATGGTTTATGGACGGTTGTGTCGGGTGCTACTAAGCACCGTCTGCATCCTAGTATATACATATAAATAGAAATGAAATTGAAAGGTGAGAAATTCTCACAGATAGCTATCCTAGCTCCACGGCACTTCTTTGATAGAAATCTCCTTCGTTCTCGCCCTTTTGTCACCTTCGTTATCCGCTTTCTCTACATACGTAAAAATCGAATTTTTACTTCGTTATTCAATATATAAAAATCGAATTTTTACTATGCTATTCAATATATAAAAATCGAATTTTTACTATGCTATTCAATATATAAAAATCCCGCCTTTTCACTTTTAAAGATTTCGCCTTTATAAAAATATAGATTTCGCCCTTATGAAAATATAGATTTCGCCTTTTTAAATTTAAAGATTTCATCTTTATAAAAATCTCATTTTTATTTTTCTACTCATATAAAGATGATATTTTTAATATTCCTATCATGTAAAAATTATATTTTTAACTCTCTACCTAACCGAAAATCATATTTTTACATCTTCTATTATAGTAAAGATTATATTTTTAATACTTTAAAAATATAAAAATCATATTTTTTATATCGTTCTTTACATTAGAAAAATCCGAGCTTTTCAAAAATAAAAAAAAATTGTATCTTTGCCACTAAAAAAAACGAATCTTTATTTTCCTAAAAATCAAATCCTTATACAATTACTTTTAAAAATCCTAATAGGCTGATTTTATTTAAGGATCATTGCATAAAGGATTTAAATAAACTAAATTAACAAAAAAAAAACCAAAAAAAAATAATAAAAAAAAAGGCAAGAACTTACAGCCGGGGGGGGGGGGGGTCTTCCTGTGTCGGAGGAGGATGGTAGGGGGGCGCGGGGTGGAGGAAGTAAGGGGAAGGGGCGGCGATCCTTCAGGCGGCGGCGGACGGTGAAGCAGTGGCCCTCGTGCCAAGCGGAGGCGGAAGTCGACGAGGAAGGAGAGACTGCGAGGTAGAGGAAGAAGGAGGAGGAGAAGAAGAAGGTGGCGGCGGCAGGCGAGGTGGCGGGGAAGATTGACGAGGGCGGCGGCTTCCATTGCGGGTGGAGCGATTTGTGTTTTTTTTTTCTTATTTATTTTGAAACGAACTGAAGCATAAAAAGGGGGGGCAACGTGATTTAAGGGGAGGGAGAGGAAAGTTTAATTTATTTAATTCTTTTAATTGCGAAAAGTTGACTTTCACAAACGTCCTCTAAACGAGGCCCACCGCCTGTCGTCCATAGCGTATTACCCCCATTCCGAACACAATGGGATATGTATCGCAAGCTGATTTGATCGTTACAATCAGTTTCCGTTGAATTTACATTTAAATCACTATATTGAATTTTAAACGTACATTTTAAATTACCGGGGGCACATACTAACTCTAAAAATTCCAGAAAAATATTTTCTAGCTTCTTGTTGACGATATGGTCCTAACAAAACTAGTTTCGTCGAGTTCTGAGACCGTTTGAACAATGGCCAATTTCCAGTCGATTAAAATCAACTGAAACTGGTCAAACGCGTTTTCCTTTGCCACGCTCACATATTGATTCGAAAAATTATGAAATTTGAAACCTAGCAATAATTTGACATCACAGACCCAACAAAACTGGTTTCGTCGAAATCCGAGGTCGTCTGCAAAATGTCCATTTTTAAGGGCCTGAATTCCATAGCGACTATTCAGAATTTTCAACTGGACATATCTTTTGATTCCCGCTATGAAATTTTGATTTGTCGGATTCGTTGGAAAGATATTATCAATTAGATCCTAATGTTTTTGGTTTCACTAAAATCTGGATTGTTTTGCACCCGGTACATTCAATTGAAGTTTGAAATCGAATTATCGAACTACCGCGCCATTTTCAATTCTATTTACAATTATATATAAATATTTATATTCTAACGACGACGTATATAATATATACGTTCTAATTATATTCAAAATACATTTCTCGTCGAAATTATTTAAAATAATCTATTTTAAATAATCAAAATTCGCTAAAATTGCCAAAATAAAAATTTTACACTGGCCCAGATTTTCGGGTTGTTACAATCTCCCCCACTTAAAACTTTTCGTCCCCGAAAAGGAACAAAGTCGAAAGTGGTTTGATTAATCAACTCTATGTTCGATCTGGCTTGCATTCTCCAACTTTTCAATTTCTGAGAATTTTCAAATTCTTCAAAAATTTGGCTAACACCCTAAATTTTCGAAAAATTTCGCCATAACCTCCCCTGCACCGGGAGCATCGGGGAATTTCAAATAGCTTCCCCGGTCCTTCAGATCTCAAAAAGAAAAAGAAAAAGCCAAGCGGCTAGCCAATAGGCTCATAAAATCATCATCACCCAAACAAAAGAGTAAATTATGTAGTAAACATGTACCTATTTGTCGGGCAAACAAATTTTATTCTCTGCTCTAGCCTCCTTGCTATGACCTGTTCAATGTAAGTACATGTATATGCAAGCATATGCGACCAATTTTCAATACAATTCAACATGTGATTCAGTTAGGCATAATGGTTCAAAATTATCAAACAAATGAACAAACAACACAAACATCAATCAATTAGTGACTTTAACGTTTCAAATTGATAATTTTACTACATATAAAGAAAATCATGTTTTTGATGCCAATTCACAACAATGTATTCTAACTATATAAGTTTTGGTTCTCACACCAGTCTAATGGAAATATATAGATATCACACCTTCGAAACACGAAAATAATTACTAATGATGACGCGTCAATCATCAGAATCAGGTCCGTGCGACTAGAGTGTGATTCTGTATCTATCCAATATATTAAAATTTTGAATATACGTTTGCAAGGCGTATATGCAAATTCTTTATATACTGAATTGTCCAAAATCAATATAAACAAATAATCAAATACAAATAGTTGATTTAAAATTTCAAAACAAAAATTGTTTTCACTTTAAAAATATACTCTTCACACTCGTTCTAGGATACTACTGATCTCATCTCTAACGAGTCATTCCCATTAGATATTACTAATCCAATATCTGATGAATTCTTTCATATGGTTCTAACGTGTCTTGTTCTCTGAGCTTTGTAAACCAAAGCTCTGATACCAACTGCGAAAACCCGTAACTTCCCCGTAAAGGAAAGAGCGGATAGTTCGAGAACAAGCCACAACAGAACGCATATAAAAGAACATTTCACTGTATATTACAACAATGCATCAGATTACAAGAATATACAGAGTATAAATTAATATTACACAGAAATATCAGAGATTTAAATTACATTTAAATACATCGCAGCGGAAAATAATACAATACACAACTAGAAGGAGATATACAGATACAATGCTTTCCGGATATCGTTCCAGCTGTAAACCAGGATCCTGTGAATATAAATCTACAAAACCAAAACTACTAGCTGCCCGTGTCGAAAATAGGGGCACCCAGAGTTTAGGTTAAAACAATAAACTCCAGGTCAGTCATGTGACTGGTGTGAGAACTAAAACAGTTAATCTTTATTTTAACGTTAGGTAAATCAAGGGACCACGCCGTATAACACGGAACGGGTTTCCTCCCAAGAATATCGGAGCATAAAACCAACAGCGCAATGCTAAATAAAGAAAGATGAAGCTGTTATAAGACCAAGGTCCTATCACACAATGCAACGCAAGCCGGGGGATAGGGTTTTCCCTTATAACAGCCAAAGAATGCTTGATACGTTTAAAACAAATCGTTTGATACTATTATAAGTGCATAATGTATAAAACAACTTCAAATCATAAGTATCAATCATAGGCGACATGGGTACCATATATCATGTCGTCATATATAGGTTTACAAATAAAACCGCAAATGTCACGTATTTGGAAATTGGATTTCCATCTATGAACCGAGGTAAAAGATAGTCCTCAACCGATTCGAGACTGCCTAGCCCGAGTCTCAGGCAAGCCTTGGATCGTCAGGGCCGGTCCACACGGAGTGGATTAAAATGCCTGAGCAATACGTTTCGCCGCCCTTTGGGGCGTAAGCGAGCCAACGAATGACTCCATCGGACCCGGATCGTCTGATCTAACCGAGGCGCCTCGCAACAGCAACAACCACATAAGTCAAACTCGTCACGGCGTGTAAAACCACTAACGCCACTTTTAGCTAGGAGGAAACGTAGGCCCTCCCTGAGGTCCGTCTCCCGTTTTTGGTTCATACCGGGTGTGAAACTCGCGAAGTAAACGTTACACAAAGCTACGCCACAAAGGCCGTGCTTTGATCATCCCCACAAGACTTTGCTTTTCAACAGAAGGCTCGATCAATTGCCACTTAGGCATGCCACACAGGCAATTCACTCCATGCGTTTGATATCCATCAATATATAACCCCTGAGCTCGTACGTCTCAGAGAAGGGCGTTAAGCAAGAGAATAAATTCTCCGCCGCCAAGCAGATATATATTTAGTAGAGATCAATCACACGGACTAAAATCCAATGTCAGACACACAGTCCATTTACAAGTCCGTTCTGGGTCTGAACGAAACCGGAGGCACCTAGTACCCCGCATATCCATCGATCTCCAAGTACGTCTGGACGATCACCAACTGTTTCCATCTTCTTGGGTGTACAGCCCAATCAAGATCATCAGTAATCACCCAAACGACGTGAAGACTTCCGGTCTTCGACCATCGTCTTCATCTTCGACTTATCGTCGTATCAGTTATTCAGAATGGGATAAACCCGGTCTTTCCGAATAACTCGCGTATATTTTAAATAAGTGTTACACAAACACAACATACGCCTCATTCCAATTCATTAGTCACTAACCGTAAATTAATCAAGAGAATAATTCCCCAAATATTAACCCCGAAGGCCGAAACCAACATCATATCAATGTTCAGAAAACCATTCTGCTTGGCTAACCGACAGTTAGTTTCTAAATTTCACGTTCATAGGGAAAGGTTCCCATTAATTTTTATCAAAGATAAATTCTTGAATTTATGCTTTAATCTACTTTTGAATATCAATTCAAACTAGTCGGGATTAGCGAACCTTACCGAAGTAATCATTTGTTTTAATTTCCCAATCCCAACCTATTCATCCCATGAAGTAAAACTGGTTATACTTCATATCTAACACCACGGTGTTATCGGTAAATTCAATTACCATTTCACGTTCAAATCTAATTAAAGATTTAACTATCGCCTGGAGCAAAACTGGTGATACTCCATTCTCGATTATTTCAATCTAATTAAAGATTCATTAAAACTCCACTTAGTTTTAATCGTTAACTGGGTTAAAGAATCAGTGTCATTTAAAACACGGTTCACGATAAACCCAAAATCACATTCATTAATTATCGGGTTAAAGAACAAGTGTTATTTAAAACACTGTTCACGATAAACCCAAAAATCAATATCAATTCAATTTCAATTAAATATTATTTAATTGGTACACTTCATTAAATCTAAATAAAAAGATTTAATCTTTTCTCAACTGGGTTCAAGAACAGTGTTAGTGAAGACACCATTCACGACAAACCCAAATCACATTTGATATTCAATACAAGGCTCTGAATAGAAAATATACCGGCTTATATTCAATATCAAATTCTACGATTAACAAATGTCGTATTGGAAATAACGATATAAATATATATCTTTCAAATTTACATAACAACATCTGTATAATCACGAATTCCAACATCGAAATATTCCGAAGACAATTTCGATTCAAATCCATTCCAATGCAATCATTGGAAATTCTGGTTATTTTTAAAACCCTTTTTCAAATTCAATTTATTTATTTAAAAATAAATAGAATTATAACTCTAATTCAAAACTAGTTTACTTCGATAAAAATCTATTTTTATCTTTTCAAATATGGAGTTTTTCATCCCAATTCTTCTCAAATCATTTCTTATGATTTTACACAAATTATTACAATTTTTAATAATTTTATCAAGGCCTGTACAGTCGATTTCCATCAATGGCCATCGAACTGCACTTACAGCGACCTTTTTCAAATTTGATTTGGACATAATTCCAAATCCAACTGTTAGATTTCTAATTTCTAATATTCGTTAGAAAGCTCTTTTCGATACGAACCCAACGGTTCCTGTTTCAGGAGGATCCGACGGTCGGATCTCCCGTAATGTCCGTTTGAAATAAATGGTCGAAATTCACGAACTGCCGCGGCGCGGCGCGTTCTATTCAGGCCATTATATTATATATATATTATATATAATATATATTTCGTCGATTTCTATTTAAAACGAATTTTACAAATAGTTTTAAATTCGTTTCAAAAGCAATTTCAACTTCCATTTCAATTCAAATCAAAATTGAATTCTTCTTTCTAAATTCGTTTTAAAAATCCATTTCTATTCAATTCAAATTTCAATTCAATTTGAATTCATTTCAATTCGTTTTCAATTCAATTTGAATTCGTTTTCAATTCAATTCATTTCGAAATCGTTTTAAATTCAATTCATTTCGAAATCGTTTTCAATTCAATTCATTTTGAAATCGTTTTCAATTCAATTCATTTCGAAATCGTTTTCAATTCATTTCATTTCGAAATCGTTTTCAATTCAATTCATTTCGAAATCATTTTGAATTCATTTCATTTCGAAATCGTTTTCAATTCATTTCATTTCGAAATCGTTTTCAATTCAATTCATTTCGAAATCGTTTTCAATTCAATTCATTTCGAAATCGTTTTCAATTCATTTCATTTAGAAATCGTTTTCAATTCAATTCATTTCGAAATCGTTTAAAATCGATATAAATATCGTTCACGTCAAAATGGCGTCAATCTAATCAACACGGCTTCATAAATTTCTATTTTCAAATATTCTATTTCAAATATTTCATTCTCAAAATAGTTGTTATTATCAAAATATTTCGTTCAACACATGACCAATCTCAATGGATGAGTACTGTCAACACATGAACCTTTATTTTATATTGATAAAGATGTAAATTTTATTACTAAAATATTTCGTTCAACACATGACCAATCTCAATGGATGAAACTGTCAACACATGAACCTTTATTTTATATTGATAAAGATGTAAATTTTATTACTAAAATATTTCGTTCAACACATGACCAATCTCAATGGATGAAACTGTCAACACATGAACCTTTATTTTATATTGATAAAGATGTAAATTTTATTACTAAAATATTTCGTTCAACACATGACCAATCTCAATGGATGAAACTGTCAACACATGAACCTTTATTTTATATTGATAAAGATGTAAATTTTATTACTAAAATATTTCGTTCAACACATGACCAATCTCAATGGATGAAACTGTCAACACATGAACCTTTATTTTATATTGATAAAGATGTAAATTTTATTACTAAAATATTTCGTTCAACACATGACCAATCTCAATGGATGAAACTGTCAACACATGAACCTTTATTTTATATTATTCTTTGTTTTTCAAATTGGAATGAGGCCAAATCAATTACCATATAAAATTAATTATATGGATTTTCATACAACATATGTATATAATAGCATTGAAAATAATCAACCATCAACCAAAATGCACTACACTGTATAAGCATCAAATATAGATATTCCACGCTTATAAGAGCCTGTCAATCAATCGATCGACATATTTAATCAATCAGGATGAGTGAACTTCAAATTTCATCCTATCACCCGCGTGGGGTTTCAAACAATCAAACACAGATTTAGTTGTGCAGTTGGGCGATGTGTATAATTTATCGTCCCAATCAATGTCCTTCAAATAGGTGTACATAAACAAACTGTCTGGTTTGTAAATGAATATTTATTTATTCACATTCACGTTAAAAATTATATTTTTAACGATAAAACATTTTATTCCAACATATGAATTCCTATTCAGTTCATTCTTTTAAATTAAATGATATTTTTATTTTTCTAATTTATTTTAGAAAATTTCGGCGGCATAACGGCACGATACTAGAAACGGGACAAGGCTTAGCCTTATCCCCGGTCTAGTGAAGGCCCACGCCATTCACACATCAATCAAAATCACCAAACAACCAAATTCAAATCAAATCATATAACTAATCTATGCAACCAAACAAACAAGTCCATGGTCTGTGGACGGTTGTGTCGGGTGCTACTAAGCACCGTCTGCATCCTAGTATATACATATAAATAGAAATGAAATTGAAAGGTGAGAATTCTCACAGATAGCTATCCTAGCTCCACGGCACTTCATTGATAGAAATCTCCTTCGTTCTTGCCCTTTTGTCACCTTCGTTATCCGCTTTCTCTGCATACGTAAAAATCGAATTTTTACTTCGTTATTCAATATATAAAAATCGAATTTTTACTATGCTATTCAATATATAAAAATTGATTTTTTACTATGCTATTCAATATATAAAAATCCCGCCTTTTCACTTTAAAAGATTTCGCCTTTATAAAAATATAGATTTCGCCCTTATGAAAATATAGATTTCGCCTTTTTAAATTTAAAGATTTCATCTTTATAAAAATCTCATTTTTATTTTTCTACTCATATAAAGATGATATTTTTAATATTCCTATCATGTAAAAATTATATTTTTAACTCTCTACCTAACCGAAAATCATATTTTTACATCTTCTATTATAGTAAAGATTATATTTTTAATACTTTAAAAATATAAAAATCATACTTTTTATATCGTTCTTTACATTAGAAAAATCCGAGCTTTTCAAAAAAAAAAAAAATTGTATCTTTACCACTAAAAAAAACGAATCTTTATTTTCCTAAAAATCAAATCCTTATACAATTACTTTTAAAAATCCTAATAGGCTGATTTTATTTAAGGATCATTGCATAAAGGATTTAAATAAACTAAATTAACAAAAAAAAACCAAAAAAAAATAATAATAAAAAAGGCAAGAACTTACAGCGGGGGGGGGGGGGGGTCTTCTTGCGTCGGAGGAGGATGGTAGGGGGGGCACGGGGTGGAGGAAGTAAGGGGAAGGGGCGGCGATCCTTCAGGGGGCGGCGGACGGTGAAGCAGTGGCCCTCGTGCCTAGCGGAGGCGGAAGTCGACGAGGAAGGAGAGACTGCGAGGTAGAGGAAGAAGGAGGAGGAGAAGAAGAAGGTGGCGGCGGCAGGCGAGGTGGCGGGGAAGATTGACGAGGGCGGCGGCTTCCATCGCGGGTGGAGTGATTTGTGTTTTTTTTTTTCTTATTTCTTCTGAAACGAACTGAAGCATAAAAGGGGGGGGGCAACGTGATTTAAGGGGAGGGAGAGGAAAGTTTAATTTATTTAATTCTTTTAATTGCAAAAAGTTGACTTTCACAAACGTCCTCTAAACGAGGCCCACCGCCTGTCGTCCATAGCGTATTACCCCCATTCCGAACACAATGGGATATGTATCGCAAGCTGATTTGATCATTACAATCAGTTTCCGTTGAATTTACATTTAAATCACTATATTGAATTTTAAACGTACATTTTAAATTACCGGGGGCACATACTAACTCTAAAAATTCCAGAAAAATATTTTCTAGCTTCGTATTGACGATACGGTCCTAACAAAACTAGTTTCGTCGAGTTCTGAGACCGTTTGAAAAATGGCCAATTTCCAGTCGATTAAAATCAACTGAAACTGGTCAAACGCGTTTTCCTTTGCCACGATCACATATTGATTCGAAAAATTATGAAATTTGAAACCTAGCAATAATTTGACATCACAGACCCAACAAAACTGGTTTCGTCGAAATCCGAGGTCGTCTGCAAAATGTCCAATTTTAAGGGCCTGAATTCCATAGCGACTATTCAGAATTTTCAACTGGACATATCTTTTGATTCCCGCTATGAAATTTTGATTTGTCGGATTCGTTGGAAATATATTATCAATTAGATCCTAATGTTTTTGGTTTCACTAAAATCTGGATTGTTTTGCACCCGGTACATTCAATTGAAGTTTGAAATCGAATTATCGAACTACCGCGCCATTTTCAATTCTATTTACAATTATATATAAATATTTATATTCTAACGACGACGTATATAATATATACGTTCTAATTATATTCAAAATACATTTCTTGTCGAAATTATTTAAAATAATCTATTTTAAATAATCAAAATTCGCTAAAATTGCCAAAATAAAAATTTTAAACTGGCCGAGATTTTCGGGTTGTTACAATGCACTAGTATTCTTGGGAGGAAACCCGTTCTGTGTTATACGGCGTGGTCCCTTGAATTACTCTCTTTTAAAGTAAAGTTTTAAATAACTGTTTTAGTTCTCACACCAGTCACATGACTGACCTGGAGTTTATTGTTTTTAACCTAAACTCTGGGTGCCCCTATTTTCCGCACGGGCAGCTAGTAGCTTCGGTTTTGCATATTTGTATTCACAGGATCCTGGTTTACAGCTGGAATGATATCCAGAAAGCTCTGTATCCGTATATCACCTTCAGTTGTGCTTTGTATTATTTTCCGCTGCTATTTAATCTATTGTAATCTCTGATACTTATCGAATGTTTTTTATTTAATTATACTCTGTATATTCTTGTATCTGATGGAATTGTTGTAATAGCAATGAAATGTTCTTCCGTCTGCGTTCTGATTTGTCCTGTTCTCAAACAATCAGGGGTTTCAAATGGTCTAGATCGGTTTAACGACTGATTCGGATCGAGCGAAATTTCTCGGCCGTCACATTTGGTATCAGAGCTTTGGTTTACAGAGATCGAGAACAAGACACATTAGAACCATACGAAAGAATTCATCAGATATTGGATTAGTAATATCCAATTAGAATGACTCGTTAGAGATAGGATCAGTAGTATCCTAGAACGAGCGAAGACTATATTTTTCAAATGAAAACAATTTTGTTTTGAAATTTAAATCGTTTTAAACGTATTTGATTATTTATTTATTTTGAATTTGGACAATCTAGTATATAAAGGTTTTGCATATACGCGTCATGAACGTATATTCGAAGTTTTAATATATTAGATAGATATAGAGTCACACTCTAGTCGCCCGGACATGGTCCTGATGATGAAGTATACCATCACCAGTATTTATTTTCGAGTGACGAAGGTGTGATATCTATATATTTCCATTACACTGGTGTGAGAACCAAAACTTCTATAGCTAGAACACATTGTTGTGAATTGGTATTAAAAATGTGATTTTTGTATATATATCAAAATTATGAATTTGAAACGTTAAATTCACTAATTGATTGATGTTTGTGTTGTTTGCTTATTTGTTTGATAATTTTGAACCATTTTTACCTAATTGCATCAAATTTTGAATTGTAATGAAAATTGGTCGCATTTGCTTGCATATACATATACTTACATTGAACAGGTCATAGCAAGAAGGCTAGAGCCGAAGAATAAAATTTGTTTGCCCGACAAATAGGTACATGTTTACTACATAATTTACTGTTTTGTTTGGGTGATGTTGATTTTATGAGCCTATTGGCTAGCCGCTTGGCTTTTTCTTTTTCTTTTTGAGATCAAAAGGCCTATATGGCAATTTCGGGATTTTCCCGTGGCTCCCGGTGCAGGGGAGGTTATGGCGAAATTTTTCGAAAATTTATGGTGTTAGCCAAATTTTTGAAAATTTGAAATTTCTCAGAAACTGAAAAGTTGGAGAATGGAAGCCAGATCGAGCGTAGAGTTGATTAATCAAACCACTTTCGACTTTGTTCCTTTTCGGGGACGAAATGTTTTAAGTGGGGGAGATTGTAATAACCAGGAAAATCTGAGCCAGTTTAAAATTTTTGTTTTGGCAATTTTAGCGAATTTTGAACATTTAAAATAGATTATTTTAAATAATATCGATGAGAAAATTTATTTTGAATATAATTCAAACGTATATATTATATACGTCGTCGTTAGAATATAAATATTTATATAAAATTATAAATAGAATTGAAAATGGCGCGGTAGTTCGATAATTCGATTTCAAATTTCAATTTAATGTGCCGGGTGCAAAACAATCCGGATTTTAGTGAAACCAAAAACATTAGGATCTAATTGATAATATCTTTCCAACGAATCGGAAAAATTGAAATTTCATAGCGGGAATCAAAAGATATGTCCAGTTGAAAATTCTGAATAGTCGCTATGGAATTCAGGCCCTTAAAAATGGGAATTTTGCAAACGACCTCGGATTTCGACGTAACCACTTTCGTTGGATCCGTGATGTCAAGTTATTGCTAGATTCCAAATTTCATAATTTTCTGAATCAATATGTGAGCGTGGCAAAGGAAAACGCGTTTGACTAGTTTTAGTTGATTTTAATCGACTGGAAAATGGCCATTTTTCTAACGGCCTCAGAATTTGACGAAACTATTTTTGTTAGGATCGTATCGTCAATACGAAGCTAGAAAATGTTTTTCGAGAATTTTTAGAGTTAGTATGTGACCCCTTGAAATGTACGTTTAAAATTCAATATAATGATTTAAATGTAAATTCAACGGAAACTGTTCGAAACGATAGAATCAACCTACGATACATATCCCATTGTGTTTGGAATGGGGGTGAAACGCTATGGACGACAGGCGGTAGGCCTCGTTTCGAAGTCGTATGTAAAAGTCAACTTTTTGCAGAATAAATAAATTAATTAAAAATTAAAACCCTCCCTTTCCCTCTTCCCCTTAATCTCGTTCTGGCCTCCCCTTCTTCATTCGATCAGAATCAAAAAAAAAAAAAAAAGAAGAAAGGAGATGAGCATCGCGCCCCCCTAGGGCAGCGCCGCCCACCGCCGTGCCCCAGGTGGCGGCGCGCCACCTCCAAACCCCCCCTTCGCCTGCGACATCGAAACCCCCTCCCCCTTCGGTTTTCCCCAATTCGCATCGCAAGCCTCCCTCCCCTCGATTTCTGCCACACCACCCCCAGACGTGACCTCGAGCCACCATAACCCACCACCCGCGGCCACCAAGCCGTACCCCGCTTTCCCCCCTTTCTTCGACCACAACCGACGACGCAGGAAGATCCCCCCTTGTTTCAGAGATCGCGACGCCTCCAGGTGGGACCACCATCGCGCGCCGGCCGATGATCGCCGAGCCCCTCTTCTGATCAACCCCTCCTCTTTTCTAAAACCTGTAAGTATTTTTACTTTCATTTATTCTGGGTTTTCTTGTTATACAAAACTGATTTTATTTTGTTATGCAAAACTGATTTTATATTAAAATAAAAGGGTTAGGCCTTTAAAATAAAAAAAAGAAAGATTTGATTTTTCGAAAGTAAAAGATTAGATGTTAGAAAAGGCGAAATCTTTATTGTAGGAAAGGCGAAAGATCTATTTTTGAAAAGGCGGAAACTTTATATAGAGAATAGCGAGATAAAATAGAATTTTTATCCATATAGCGTCGAAGTAAAAATTCAAAATTTATATATTGAACAACAAAGTAAAAATTCGATTTTTATATATTGAACAACAAAGTAAAAATTCGATTTTTATATATTGAACAACAAAGTAAATATTCGATTTTTATATATTGAACAACAAAGAAAATTTTGATTTTTATATATTGAATAGCGATGTAAAAATTCGATTTTTATATATTGAATAGCGAAGAAAAATTCGATTTTTATATATTGAATAGCGAAGTAAAAATTCGATTTTATATATGTAGTAGTTACAGACAACGAAGATGACAAAAAGATGCGATGACGATGAAGATTTCTATAAATGAAGAGTCGTGGTATTGGATAGCTTTCGGTGAGAATCTCTCACCTTTCAATTTCATTTTCTAGTCATATATATATACTAGGATGCAGACAGTGCTTAGTAGCACCCGACACAATTGTCCACAGACCATGGACTTGTTTGTTTGGTTGCATAAATTAGTTAGATGATTTGATTTGAATTTGGTTGTTTGGTGAATTTGATTGATGTGTGAATGGCTAGGCCTCGTCCCGTTTCTAGTATTATGCCGTTATGCCGCCGAAATTTTCTAAAATAAGTTAGAAAAATAGAAATATCATTTTATTTAAAGAATGAATTGAATAAAAAATTCATATGTTGAAATAAAATATTTTATCGTTAAAAATATAATTTTTAATGTGAATGTGAATAAATAAAATATTCATTTACAAACCGGACGGTTTGTTTATGTACACCTATTTGAAGGACGTTGATTGGGTCGATAAATTTTACACATCGCCCAACTGCACAAATAAAATATGTGTTTGATTGTTTGAAACTCCACACGGGTGATGGGATGAAATTTGAAGTTCACTCATCCTGATTGAATAAATATGTTGATCGATTGATTGACAGGCTGTTATAAGCGTTAGATATCTATATTTGATGCTTATACAGTGTAGTGCACTTTGGTTGATGGTTGATTATTTTTCAATGCTATTATATACGTGTGATGTATGAAAATCCATATAATTTAATTTATATGGTGATTGATTGGGCCTCATTCCAATTTAGAAAATAAAGAATATTATAAAGTAAAGGTTCATGTGTTGACAGTACTCATCTGTTGAGATTAGTCAAGTGTTGAACGAAATATTTTAATAATAAAATTTACTTCTTTATTATTATAAAATAAAGGTTCCTGTGTTGACCATACTCATCCGTTGGGATTAGTCATGTGTTGAACGAAATATTTTAACAATAAAATCTACATCTTTATCATATATATAATTAGAAACTGACTGGAAAATAGATAAGATGAGTGGTCTCTTGGATATTAATTTGATGTTGGTTTCGTCCTTCGGGGTTAATATTCAGGGAATCGTTCTCTTACTAATTTACGGTTGGAGTCTGATTTAATATCAAACGATAGATACCTTAATTTTCATAAAATATATTAAATAACAAAATAGTCACACGTGGACGGTACTCATTCGTTGAGATTAGTCGTGTGTTGACAAAGAGATAGAGTCGTGTATTGAAATAGAAATATTTTGAAATAGAAATGTTTGAGCTAGAAATATTTGAAATAGAATATTTGAAAATGGAAATATATGAAGCCATGTTGATTAGATTGACTCCATTTTGACGTGAACGATATTTATATCGATTTTATTCATTTTAAAATGATATTGAAAATTGATTTCGAAATCGAATATTTTGAAATGAAATTTGAATCAAATTGAATAGAAAACGAATTCAAATTGAATATATAAGGAATTGAATTCGAATTGAATATAAAACGAATTTGATTTCAATTGAATATATAATGAATTTGATTCAAATAGAAAACGGAAATGAATTGAATATAAAACGATTTCGAAATGAATTGAATATAAAACGATTTCGAAAAGAATTGAATATAAAGCGATTTCGAAATGAATTGAATATAAAATGATTTCGAAATGAATTGAATATAAAGCGATTTCGAAATGAATTGAATATAAAACGATTTCGAAATGAACTGAATATAAAACGATTTCGAAATGAATTGAATATATAACGAATTTGATTTCAATTGAATATATAACGAATTTGATTTGAATAGAAAACGAATTTGATTTTAATTGAATATATAACGAATTTGATTCGAATAAAAAACTAATTTGAATTGAATCGAATAGAAAACCAATTTGAATTGAATACAAATGAATTTTAAAACGAATTTGTAAAGAAGAATTCAATTTTGCTTTGGATTGAAATGGAAGTTGAAATTGTTTTTGAAACGAATTTGAAACTATTTATATAATTCGTTTTAAATAGAAATCGACGAAATATATATTATATATAACATAATGGCCTGAATAGAACGCGCCGCGCTGTGGCAGTTCGTGAATTTCGACCATTTATTTCAAACGGACATTACGGGAGATCCGACCGTCGGATTCTCCTAAAACCGGAACCGTTGGGTTTGTATCGAAAAGGGCTTTGTAACGAATATTAGAAATTTGAAATCTAACGGTTGGATTTGGAGATACGTCCAAATCAAATTTGAAAAAGGTCGTTGTAAGTGCAGTTCGATGGCCATTGTTGGAAATCGATTGTACGGGCCTTAATAAAATTATTAAAAATAGTAATAATTTGTGTAAAATCAGAAGAAATGATTTAGGAAAATTTGGGATGAAAAATTCCATATTTGAAAAGATAAAAATAGGTTTTTATCAAAAATGAACTAGTTTGAACTAAATTTAAAACCCGATTTGTTTTTAAATAAATAAATTAGATTTAAAAAGGGGTTTTAAATAATCGGAAATCCTAATATATTTGATTTAAATTGAACTAGAATTGATTTGTGGGTTCATCGTGAACGGTGTTTTAAATAACACTAGTTCTTTAACCCGATAACAAATAGAATGTGATTTGGGTTTGTCGTGAACTGTGTTTTAAATAACACCTAGTTCTTTGACCCAGTAAAAGGAGTTTTAATGAATCTGCAATTAGATTGAAATTCAAATTGATAATCTAAATTATCAAATTTAGAAATGAGCGAGAATGGAGTATCGCCAGTTTTGCTCCAAAGCGATAGTTAAATCTTTAATTAGATTTGAACGTGAAATGGTAATTAATTTAACCGATAACACCGTGGTGTTAGATATGGAGTATTACCAGTTTTGCTTCATGGGATGAATAGGTTGGGATTGGGAAATAAAATAAATAATTACTTCGGTGTGGTTCACTAATCTCGACTAGTTTAGAAAAACCATAATTTGGTTTGAAACGACACCCAAAGGAAGATTAAAGGATAAATTCTAAAGAATTTATCTTAGATAAAATTAATGGGAACCTTTCCCTAAGAATGTGGAATTTAGAAACTAGCTGTAGGTTGGCTAAGAAGAATGGTTTCCTGGGTATTGATCTGATGTTGGTTTTGGCCTTCGGGGTTAATGTTTGGGAAATTGTTCTCTTGCTAATTTGCGGTTAGTGAATAATGAATTGGAATGAGGCGTATGTTGTGTTTTTGTAACATTTGTTTTTAATATACGCGGGTTGTTCGGAAAGACCGGGTTTACACCCATTCTGAATGACCGATTCGACGATATGTCGAAGATGAAGACGGTGGTTGAAGACCGGAAGTCTTCACATCGTTTGGATAATTACTGACGATCCTGATTGGGCTGTACACCCAAGAGGATGGAAATAGTTGGTGGTTGTCCAGACGTACTTGGAGATGGATGGATATGCGAGGAAAGTGCCTCCGGTTTCGTTCAGACCCAGAACGAACTTGTAAATGGATTGTGTGTCTGACTTTAGATTTTATTCTGTGTTGATTGATTTCTATTAAATATACATCTGTTTGGCGGCGGAGAATTTATTCTTTTGCTTAACGCCCTTCTCTGAGACGTACGAGCTCAGAGGTTGTATATCGATGGACATCAATCGCATGGCATGAATTGCCTGTGTGGCACGCTGAGTTTCAATGATCAAGGCTTTTGTTGAAAAGCAGAGCCTTGTGGTTGATGATCAAAGCACGGCCTACATGGCAGCTTTGTGTATAGCGTGGATTCGCGAGCCTCACACCTCGGTATGAGTTAAAAACGGGATAAGGACCCAAGGAGTGCATGATGTTTCTTTCTAGCTATGGTGGTGTCAGTGACTTACCAGCCCTGACATTTATATAATTTTCACCTATGTGGTTGTTGGAATGCGAGGCGCCTCGATTATAGGTCTGTAAGGACCGGGAAACGTGTGTTCAGGCATAATTAATCCTCTAACGTAAGTGAGGATCGACCTTGGAGGATCCGGGGTTGCCCAGAGTGCGTTACCCTGAGGCATTTGCTACTGTGTCTCGAACACGGAGAGGAGCTTGCCCCTTGCCTCGACTCATGACGGAAATCCAATTTCCAATACGTGTAATTCGGTTTTATTTGTAGACCCTAGTATGGCGACATGATAGATGGTACCCATGCCGCCTAGGATTGATATTTATGATTGAAATGTTTTGACACTATACACTTATTATAGTATCAAATGATTTGTTTTAAACGTATCAAGCATGTTTGGCTATTATAAGGGAAAACCCTATCCTCCGGCTTGCGTTGCATTGTGTGATGGGACCTGGGTCTTATAATAGCTTCATTTTTCGAAAAAGCATTGCGCTGTTTATTATATGCACTAGTATTCTTGGGAGGAAACCCGTTCCGTGTTATACGGCGTGGTCCCTTGAATTACTCTCTTTTAAAGTAAAGTTTTAAATAACTGTTTTAGTTCTCACACCAGTCGCATGACTGACCTGGAGTTTATTGTTTTTAACCTAAACTCTGGGTGCCACTATTTTCCGCACGGGCAGCTAGTAGTTTTGGTTTTGCAGATTTATATTCACAGGATCCTGGTTTACAGCTGGAATGATATCTGGAAAGCTCTGTATCCGTATATCACCTTCAGTTGTGCTTTGTATTATTTTCCGCTGCTATGTAATCTATTGTAATCTCTGATATTTATCGAATGTTATTTATTCAATTATACTCTGTATATTCTTGTATCTGATGGAATTGTTGTAATAGCAATGAAATGTTCTTCCGTCTGCGTTCTGATTTATCCTGTTCTCAAACGATCAGGGGTTTCAAACGGTCTAGATCGGTTTAACGACTGATTCGGATCGAGCGAAATTTCCCGAACGTCACAAATTCACTCTCAGACCTTGACTGAAAACATCATTAACTTCAAAATAGACAAGACCGCTAACTCGAATAATCAACACCATATTAAACCAATTTTCCATTTCTAAAACACGTATACGCTTCTCTTTCTATTTTTAACAAATCTAATTTATAGATTTCATTTTTGTTTATAATATTCTATTTTTAAGTTCGTTTCCTTATTGAATTCTATATAAATCGATACGTTGATTTTTAACTATAAAATTATCTTAAAAATATTATAACTCCTTAAATTTCCGGAAAAATTCGCCATAACCACGTTAGTACCGGGAGCATCGGGAAAATCCCTAAACTGCCACAGGCCCTCTCCGTTCAAAAATCAAAAGAAAAAGCCAGGCGGCTAGTCATTACGGCGCATAAAATCTCATATACGAATTAAATACATACCTTTTTGTCGAGCATTCTAATTATATCTCTTCTAACACTTCATTCCAAACCTGGCTAATGTATATCCATACATTTCTAATTCATTTCAACTCAATTCCATCGTTTATCTCAATTCGTTAATTAATTCTTTTCCGGTTTTACTTTTCATTTGAACCTACGTGTCCAAATATAATTCTAACATGCTTACAAGCTAATTGAATTCCAATTTCAACTTACGTTTCATATTCATTTTCGAAATCTAAGTTCTCAAATCCCATTTACCTTTCAAAGTTCAACTTCAATTCAAAATTCCATTAACTAATTTCTAGTTAACTGTTTTTCCTATTTCCCCCTTTCATTTGAATATAACATATTCAAATATAAGTTAAACTTATATGTCAACTAGTTGGACTCGATTTTCAATTCACCTTCCATATTCGATTTCGAATATAAATTTACAAGTTTAATCTACTTATTCAAAATTGAACTAAATCTTAAACTTTATTAACTAATTCTTCTCTTACTTTATTTAATTATATTCAACAAATTGAAAATATAATTTCTGTTTTAGAAATCATTTCATTTACCTCACTTGAGTTCATATTTATTTTATAACTCAAGCCTAGATTTTTCTAATGGTCATTCGGATTTTATGTAAATAAAATCCCTTTATTTATATAAATAAACCGTTGTGGTTTTTAAACGGTTATGGCGCTGCTTTTCTAGAAATTTGATTTTGACATAACTCAAAATCTTTAAGACAAAATCTATATTTTTTTCTTCCATTAGAAAAATATTATTCAATTGGTCTCGACGATTCTTGTTTCAAGGAATTCCGATGTCAATTGAGTTCGGTATACTCAATTGAAGTTCGAACGCCAATTTACGAACAACTGCGCCGTGGCGAGTTAGGTTTAATTATATTTATATATATAAATTTTTAAACTTCGTTTATAATAAATTCAACTCAATTCTGATATATTTTTAATATATATATCAAGTCCATTATCTCAATTCAACATAATATTTCTGATCTTCTAAAATTATCGATTTTCCCTAACTGGTAAATAAATTTATTTATACTTCGATCTTCTATATTTAATTTCAATTCTATTTGAATTCTATATTCAAATTCCATTTCAATTCTCTTTGAATTTCCTATATTCAAATTCCATTTCAATTCTATTTGAATTCTATATTCAAATTCCATTTCAATTCTATTTGAATTCTATATTCAAATTCCATTTCAATTCTATTTTCAACAAGTTTTCCAATTTCACTTTTTAAATTCTTCCTTGAATTCAAACTTCTAAATTATCCAACGATAATTTATCTCCCTAAATTATAAACATCGTTTATAATTTAACTTCCTTGTTTTATAAAGTTAAAACAAGTTTCCATTTCGAAATATATTTAAAAACCAAAATCTTATTTGGAGTATTCTCTTTATCAACACTTATCTATATAATTATAGAACCTATTTTCATGTTTTATCTCTGTTTCTATTTTAAATATCCGAATTGGGAAAAATCTATTTTTTTTAAATACGACACAGTCGATTTCAAACATAAATCCTAAGGATTTATTCAACTTCATTTATATTCCGAATATCGGAATAAAGTTAATCATATATTATTTAAACCGATTCTAAGTTCTCACTTTAAATTCACTTTTGAATTCAAATGGTTAAATTGTCTACATGGTAATTTTTCACCTTTCTATTTTCAAACACCATTATTAAACAAGTCTCGCTTTCAAATAAAAAAAATTCTTCTTTGGGAAAATATATTTTCCTTCCCAAAGTCACACTTGTATTTCTATTTTCTGAATTATCCACTAATAATTAATTTCACTTTATTTATAAACTTCGTTTATAAATGAACTACTTGTTTTTATTCTTTAAAATAATTTAATATTTCTATTCTATTCGAATTTCAAATTCTATTTTAGAAAAATAGAATTTCCCTTTTTAACTCTAGAAATTTCCTTTTCATGATATTTTTAAATATCAACATTTAGACCCAATGGTATTTAAACACCAAACAACTAATTATTTATTTCAGGTTTTCTAACACATCATATATGACAGTATATATGCAAACAAATAAACAAACAGAGAATATATTTTTGAGGAATCCAGTCGGATTCCTGCAACCTATTTTCCTGCATCCACAGACATTAGTCAACATAGTAATATCCATCTTGCTTTGAGGCAGGATATCGCGGTATGAAGGTCATCCACTAATATATATTTGTGGGGCGCATAGGGAAATCATCCGCTATGAAACTGCGGGCATCCGCTAATGAGACTGCAGGAATCATCCAATCACCAAACAAATATATATAATAGTCAATCCTAACTAACAAATATAACTAAATCAACCAGAAAGCATTCAAACAAGTAACAAAAAATATTTTTATCGAATAAAAATAAATCTAAATAACAGGTGAGTGAGATTTACTCACCAAGCTTTTATTGTCGAATTACCGGTTTGGTTCCTAACAAAAGCTCCAACTAGCTCTCCACCATTTCAATCCAATTCCCGTATATTGTATTTGATGATATGAAACCAATGCATCTCGTTTTACTGAAATATGTTATCGTATGCCATATATAATAACTTTACACGATTGGGTATAAATTAAATAATTTAATTAAAATTTAACTAAACTAATTTTAATTACCGTTTTGATCTCCTTTAACACTGACAAATCTACCACTGAACTCCAGCCACCGTTCATTACCATGGAGCTGCCATACTACCAGAAAAATGTTCGATATTTCCTTCCAATCATCCACTTGAAACCGTGTTTCAACCATTCCCTCCGCCTCAAGACAGACGCGAGTACACCCAACCCACATTTACAGACCAACGTTGGTTGCTACTTCCATGTCTGCCCCCCCCCTCAGTTTGCTCTGAAACCCATCGTTCAACTGTGGAGCCCTTAACCCATGAAATCGATGTCGTAAAGACTCTCAACAGTCACAGCTACCAACCCAAAGTCGCACTTCAGGAATCGTATACCCATCCTTGCCCCAAATAGCGATGACCACTGCCTCGCTTTTTGATGAACAAACGCCGCTGTAGGAAGGTATAAATCTATCCCAGCACCCCTTTCACAATCCTTAACTCCGACGCCACTTTACAGCTCGATAATCTAGTCGTACTTAGATTAGTCAATCGATCCAAAATCGAGCCTAACCTCCAACATCTCTTATGATGATGTGATGAACCCTAGACCCAAACAAAACAGTCGAACGCGACAAACAATCAGATTGAGCGAACCCTCAAAAACCGAGCACAAAAACTCATCGCATCCTTCATTGATGATCCCAACATCTCACGATACGCCCTGCCTATTTCGATTGTCTTCAATCGCTCCAGAATATTTTCCTTGAATTCAAATTCAAATATGATTTCAATCCCCCTCCACCCTGTTTTATTTCTTTTCCATTCAATTTTGAGGCTTCTGATTTTATTGTGAACGGACGAACAAGAAAACGAAAAAGGTTGTGGTTGTTTTTAAAGAGAGTAGGTGCGGCTTCTAACTTGGACAACGAGGCCATTTTTAGCTTGTGGTAACAAAGGAGTCATGGTGTTGTTTTGATTTGTGGTAAATAAGAAGGCTACCGTTGTTTTTGTTTGTGGAAGAAAGGAAGAACTCGCATTATACGTTTGGCCATTTATTTATTTCTTCCTTGTTGTTTGTTTTTGGTCCACGCCAAAAAGGATTCACTTTAAATTATTTTATTTTATTTTATTTTAAATTCGTTAAAAATTGGTATCCTTAAATTTAATTTACTTCGTATTATGATAATTTAATCTATTCGATATTAAATCGAAATCGATTATTAAATCGATAACTAAATATAAAATTCCATTTATATTATTAACTAAATATTTAAATTCATATTAAATATTTAAAATTAACTTGACAGAAATCTGGGTCATTACATTCTTCCCCGCTTAAAAGAATTTTGTCCCCGAAATTACTAAGGTAGGAAAAATGCTACTAACCTATTTACTTTTCAAAATCAACTTATGTTGAACTCAACTCTTCACATTTCTACAACTTTAGTTCTACCAAAACTTTTGGTTTACATTCTTTTTATTTGAACAATCAGTATATTTACTTCATAAAATATTTTCCACTTCCCAGGATTAAATTCCAAATTCTAGTTCTGAATCCAATTTTATTCATTTCATATGTATGTTTTATTTACATACACATTCTTATTTGCTTATAAATAACCATTTCCATTTTATAATCTCATTTGATTATATCCTTAACATCCAACGCATCCATATATGATAATAAATTTCAGAAAATTATTCTTTTTCTATCAAAATAGAATTTTGAGTAAAATTATTTCATTTACTCACTTAAAAACAGTATCGTGTTCAATCTTCTGTTCAATTCTTTATAAACTCTTATTGACGTCGTGGCTTCCCACGATTCGACCAAAATTTATAATCCACTCAACAGACTAGCCAACACAATATAAAACAAATTTTTATATCCATTAACAAATACGCTCTCTCATATATATATATATATACACTCAACTCATTCTATGGTACTACTGACACTATCTCTAATGAGCACATGACACATAAGCCTAGGTATTCGCTCAGCCTAAGCTCTGATACCAACTGTAACGACCCGACGATTTCGGTAGGCTTTACAACTATCCCTCAGCTCCCCAAGCAGAAGGATAATATCCCACCGTGGCTTACATTGATACCTCGGAACTGCTTTGACAACCAGCCTCGCGACTCGACCAACCCGCTATATTGCAGGATCTGTAGGGGTAAGAGTCTCCCGTTCGCCACCTAACGCAAAGCGAGATCCCCCTATCAGACGTACCAGTTAAGCAACCGTCTCTAATACCAACTGTAACGGCCCATAAATCCATAATATCAGAGTTGACTATATACATCATACGTCCGACCCAAATATCACAAAAATATGAATCATTTTTTAGAAGAAAAAGGTAGAAGAAGAACAGAAATAACAACATAGATTATCATATCGCGGCGGAACAAAATATACAATATCATAACTTTTTGAAATACAAAATTTCAACTGTACAACATTCACTTATCAGAGTAAAACACTTACAACACAACGGAACAACACTATAACAAGGTAGCACTGAAGCCTCCAGCTCCAAGCTCCTTTAGATATATCTATAAAATCCTTAACTACTTAACTGCCCATACAAATTTGGGCACCCAAGAGTTTAGGTAATTAAAACAAAATAAACTCCGTGTTAGTCATGGGACTGGTATGAGTAAACAATTTCAAACAGTTTCAGAAACTAAATGATATCTCATAAGACCACGCCGTATAATACAAAACGGTTTTTTCCCTTATGAGAATCCAAACACTTGATTTAACTTTCAAAATCCCTTTGAAAGGAACGGTAATCTTTATATAAAAACTCTTTTGATATTATGATAGTGTCTAAATCAAATAAATAACAATCTAGTGGAACGTTTGCATCTCTCGTTCCACATATATAATATACAATCAAAACCGCAAGCACTTATTTGTATTGGATTTCCAACTTTGACAAGGTATGGAACCACCTGCCACTGGTGTATCTCCACCGGAGAATACACCGAGTTCAACAAGAACATCTTGCAACTCCGCCACACATGACCGACCACTCATTTCGCCCGAGTGTATCTAATGTATATCACCGACGGTTGGGATCAGCAACTGTTTCCCGAATGGTATAGCATCGAATAGAATAAGGAATTAAATGAATCTTGAGATAGGTGATAATACACCCTAATGGAGGCTACCCACATAGCCATTCTGCCTGCCCGATTTTTGTCATTTCCTGGTTGTTGAGGCCAGAGGCTACAAATACTTATCTCCTTGATAACACAATTACTTTGAATGCCACATTATAAGATCCGTTAATCATTAATTGGTTTACACAATTATTCTGGATGTTATGCTAAGGGAATAAATCAGTTGCAACAAATATATATTTATACAGACCAACCCATGCAATCATTGGAAATACTTTGTCATACATTCGTCCATTTACGTTCGTTCTGGGATTGAACGAAACCGAAGGCACAATTTCTATTAATAGAAAAAAGTCCTTGCATTCTACGCCGTCTTCGATTATCTTCATATAATCTGATTCGCAACGCTACTGGAATTACGGAGTGGTTCTTTGGATAATAATCCAACCGATCTCTCCATATTAACAACGATGGTCAAAACTTCGATAGTCTGTGATTTAACCATCGAATAAAAACAAGTGTTCGTTAAACATAACAAACAAATCACTGGACTCTTTAATTAATATTTCATTAATCAAATGTCTTCTTCTGATATCTGACGTACACTAAACCTGATTGTTTAGTTGTATGTCAATCGATAGGTTGACAAACAGTTGTGTAGTGCACGTTGGATGATGGTTGATTATTTACCATTGCTATTATATACATGTGTTGTATGGAATCCATATAATTAACATTATATGGTAATTGATTGGGCCACATTCCTATTTGGAAAATAAATAATATTATAAAATATAAATTCGTGTGTTGAATAAAAGAAAATTCATGTGTTGAATAAAATATATATTCATGTGTTGAAGAAAATATTCATTTGTTGAATAGAATAACGAAGTTATCGAAATATATAAAGCCGTGTAGATTAGATTTGCGCCATTTTGACGCGAACGATGTTTATATCGATTATATACGTCTTTATAATGAATATAGAAAAGGAAGTAATTTCAAAATATAACGATTTGAAAATATTATCATTTATATATATATTGATGATATGGAATATTCAATTTTGATTTAAAATTGAATATGAAGTCGAAATTGTTTTTAAAACGAACGTAAAATGATTTATAAAATACGTTTAGGATTGAAATGATGGAGAGTGGAGTATCACCAGTTTTGACCATTGACTTCGAATTGACGTTTCGGGAGATCCAACCGTCGGATTCACCTGAAACCGGAACCTTTGGTTTGTATCGAAAAGGGCTTTCCAACGAATATAATAAATTTGAAATCTAACGGTTGGATTTGGAATTACGTCCAAATCAAATTTGGAAAAGGTCGATGTAAGTGCTGTTCGGTGGCCGTTATTGAAAACCGACTGTACGTGCCTTGATAAAATTATCAAAAATATTAATAATTTGTATAAAATCATAATATATGAGTTGGAAAGAACTAGGATGAAAAATTCCACATTTGTAAGGATAAAAATATATTTTTGTCGAAATGAACTAGTTTATAACTAGAATAAAAATCCAATTATTTTTAAATAAATGAAACGGATTGAGAATGGTTTTAAAATAACCAGAATTTCCAATATATGAATTGGAATGGATTTGAATCGAGATTATCTTCGGAATATTTCGATATTCGATTTCATGATTATACAGACATTGTGGACGAATTTGGAAGATATATATATATACATATATATATATATCTTTATTCCAATACGATATTTGTTGATTTCAGAATTTGATATTGAATATAAGTAGATATATTTTCTATTCAGAGCCTTGTATTTAATATCAGATGGGATTTTGGGTTTGTTGTGAATGGTGTCTTCACTAACACTGTTCTTAAACCCCGTGCGAAAATTAGAAATTAAATGAAGGTTAGCTAAATCGAATGGTTTCCTGGGTATTGATCTGATGTTGGTTTCGGCCTTCGGGGTTAATACATAGGGAATTATTCACTTGCTAATTTACGGTTAGATGCTAATGGAATGGAATGTGATTTTTGGTTTATCGTGTACCGTGTTTTAAATGACATTGGTTTTTTAACCTTGTTAAAGACAGGATATGATTTCCCAAGTTAAATAATCGTTAATATTGATTTTTTGGAAGATTAAAGCTAAGTGGACTTTTAATGAATCTTTAATTAGATTGAAATGATGGAGAGTGGAGTATCATCAGTTTTGCTCCAAAGTGATAGCTAGATCTTTAATTAGATTTGAATGTGAAATGGTAATTAATATTTGCCGTTAACACCGTGGTGTTAGATATGGAGTATTACCAGTTTTACTTCAGGGGATGAATAGGTTGGTATTGGGAAATTTAAAATAAATGATTACTTCGGTAACGATCGCTAATCCTGACTAGTTTGGATAAACCATAATTTGGTTTGAATTGATATTCAAAAGGAAGATTAAAGAATAAATTTTAAAGAATTTATCTTTGATAAAATTAATGGGAACCTTTCCCTAATAATGTGAATATTTGAATAAAAAAATATTCTGAAATGGAATGAGGCGTATGTTGTGTTTGTGCAACACTTGTTTATAAAATACGCGAGTAATTCAAATAGACCGGGTTTATCCCATTCTGAACAACCGATAGGACGATTAGTTCAAGATGAAGATAATGGTTGAAGACCGGATGTCTTCCCATCATTTGGATAATTAATAATGATCTTTACTGGGCTGTACACCCAAGAGGAGGGAATCAGTTGGTGATTGTCCAGACTTACTTGAGATCTATGGATATGCGAGGAATAAGGTTCCTCCGGCTTCCTTCAGCCACAGAATGAACTTGTAAATGGACTGTGTCTAACATTGGATATCATTCAGTGTGATTGATGGATATCGTTTGCATGGAGTAGTTGGCCTGTGTGGAATGCTAAGATGCAAATGATCAAGGCTTCTGTTGAAAAGCAGGGTCTTGTGGTTGATGATCAAAGCACGGCCTTTGTGGCATCGCTTTGTGTAGCGTTAATTCGCGATCCTCACACCCCGGTATGAACCAAAAACCGGAGAGGACCTCAGGGAGGACATGCGTTTTCTTCTAGCTAGAAGTGGCGTTAGTGGATTTACAAGCCCTAACGAGTTTGACTTATGTGGTTGTTGGAATGCGAGGCGCCTCGGATATATCGGTCGATCCGGGACCGATGGAGTCATTGGACTCATTTACGCCCCATAGGGCAGGGAAACGCAGTGTTTAGGCAATTTAATCCACATCGGTGGACAGGCCATGACGATCCAAAGGTCACTTGAGCTCTGACCTTAGACATGGGCTAGATTGTCTTGAAGCAGTGAGGACGATCCCTTGCCTCGGTTCATAGACTGAAATCCAATTTCCAATACGTGACTTTGCGGTTTTGATGTAGAGCCTAGTATGGCGACATAGTGGTATGGGGCACTTATGCCGTCTATGATTGATACTGACGATTGAAATTGTTTTGACACTATACACTTATAGTAATAATAAAAGATGAAATTAAGCGCATCAAGCATTCTTTGGCTATTATAAGGTAAAACCCTATCCTCAGACATGGGTTGCATTGTGTGATGGGACCAAGGTCTTATAATAGCTTCATTGTTCTTTATTTAGCATTGCACTGTTGTTTTATGCACTGGTATTCTTGGGAGGAAACTCGTTCCGTGTTATACAGCGTGGTCCCTTGATTTATCTAACATTAAAATAAAGATTAATAACTGTTTTAGTTCTCACACCAGTCAGATGACTGACTTGTAGTTTATTGTTTTAACCTAACTCTGGGTGCCCCTATTTTCGACAGGCAGCTAGTAGTTTTGGTTTTGCAGAATTATATTCATAGGATCCTGGTTTACAGCTAGAATGATATTCGAAAAGCTTTGTCTCTGTATATCTCCTTCAGTTGTGTTTTGTATTATTTTCCGATGCTGTGTAATGTATTGTAATCTCTGATATTTTATGATGTGTAATATTGATTCATACTTTGTATATTCTTGTATCATGATGGAATTGTTGTGATAAGCAATTTCTACTATTTGCGTTTTGATTAGTCTTGTCCTCAATTCAATCCGTACTTTCCTTTACGGGGAAGTTTGGGTCGTTTCATTTTGGTATCAGAGCTTTGGTTTACAAATCTCAAGAACAAGACACGTTAGAACCAAACGAAAGAATTCATCAGAGATTGGATTAGTAATATCCAATGGGAATGACTTGTTAGAGATGATATCATTAGTATCCTAGAACGAGTGTGAAGAGTAATGTTTTTAAAATAAAATTGAAAACAAATATTATTTTGAAAAATTAAACCTTATTCAATGTATTTGAATATTTATTGTATTGAATTTGGACAATCCAATATATAAAGATTTTGCATATACATCTGATCCGTGTGTATTTGAAGTTTTAATATGCTGGATAGATATATAATCACACTCGAGTCGCCCGGGGATAATTCTGGTGTCGAAAGTGGGATTTCTATATGTTTCCAATTGACTGGTGTGAGAACAAAAATTAGATAGGGCCTATTATTGTGATTTGGCATAAAAAATGTGAGTTTGGCTATATATCAAAATTATGAATTTGAAAAGATAATCAACTAATTGATTGTTGATTGTTGATTGTGTTATGTGATTATTCATTTAAACCATTATGTGAATGAATGGTGAATTTGGCCAAATTGAGTCGAATATTGAATTGTGTTGAAAATTTATCGCATTTGCACACATGTACATGCATATTTGTTGAACAAGTCATAGCAGGGAAGCCAAGCAGAGGAATAAAATTGTTTGCCCGACAAATAGGTACATGTTTATTGTATTTCTTGGGGTTTTTGATGATTTTATGAGCCGATTAGCTGTTTCTTTTTCTTTTTGGATTGGAAAGGCCTGTATGGCAATTTCGGGATTTTCCCGGTGCTCCCATGTAGGGGAGGTTATGGCGAAATTTTTCAAAAATTTAGGGTGTTAGTTTGAAATGTTCTTAGAAACATAAAAGTGGAAGAACTTAGGCCATAATGAAAATAATGAAAGTTGAGTTGATTTGTAAAACAACTTTCAGCTTCGTTCCTTTTCGGGGACGAAAAGTTTTACGTGGGGGAGATTGTAATTACTCAGAAATCCGAGCCAATTTAAAAATTATATTTTGGCAATTTTGATGAATTTTAAATATTCAAAATGAATTATTATAAATAATAACGACGAGAAATTTATTTTCAATAGAAATAGAAGGTATATATTAATTTGAATCGATGTTAGAATATAAATATTTAATTTATATTATAAAAGGAATTGAAAATAGCACGGTAGTTTGAAAATTCGATTTCAAATTTCAAATGAATGTACAGGATTCAAAATAAACCGGATTTTAGCGAAACCAATAATATTAGAATTTAATTGAAAATATCTTTCCAAAGAATCCAAAAAATTTAAATTTCATAGTGGGAATAAAAAGTTATGCCCAGTTGAAAATTCATAGTAGTCGCTATGGAATTTTGGCCCTTAAAAATAGCCATTTTCTAAATGACCTCTGTTTTCGACGAAACCTCTTTTTTTAGAACCGTTTCGTCAATACGAAGCTAGAAAGTATTTTTCGGGAATTTTCAGAGTCCGTATGTGGCCCCAGTAAAATGAAATGTGCATTCAAATTTAATATATAGAGTTATATTTTGAATTTGACGAAAACTGATTGTAATGCCGAATTGGGTTACGACACATATCCCATTGCGTTCGGAATGGGAGTAGTAAGCTAAGGACGATAGTCGTTGGGTCTCGTTTAGAGTTCGGACTTAAAACTTACTTTTGGGGAAAATTAAATAATATAATTAAATTTTATAAAACCCCTTATTTGCCCAAACCAAAAGTCAAACCCGCACCCCCATTTACCTCATCCACTAAGCCCCATTCAGTTTCCAAAAATCGAACAGAAGAAAAAGAAAGAAAGAGGCAACGATCGAGCATGAAGACCAGACGCCACATCGGAGCTCCGCCATCGCGACTCGCCGGAGCTGAAACCCACCCCTCTGCCAGTGCCATCCCCCACCGCGCCGAACTCCGGCCATCTCCCTTTCTCCGCTTCGATTTCGAAGCCCCCAAACCCTAACAGATCCACAACCACCCAGCACACCCCTCGACCACCAGAGGCCTGCTGCCACCAACCCCCCTTGCCCTTCGACGACAGAAATCAGTGAGTTTTCTTTTTAATTTAGTTATGTTTAGTTATTTTCAGTTTTTATATGACCTAAAAATATAAAAATATAATTTTTAATTAATATAAAGCAATATTTATGAATGCGGAGTTTGAATCTTTATATTAGCAAAGATTCGATTTTTAGAACTTGACAAGTTTAGATTTTTAAAATAAAAAGCTTATATTTTTTATTATGAAAACTTATATTTTTAATCATATGAAATGATGATAAAGATGTGATTTTTATTTATTCATTAGCGAGAGAAAGTAATGATTTTTATTTATTTATTAGCAATATAAAAATATGATTTTTATTATTCTTATATAAGTATGAAGTTAAAAATATAATTTTTATATATGTAGAGAGGTAAAAATGTAATTTCTATGTATGTAGTGTAATAAAAACATAATTTTTATTATATTACTAGCAAGATAAAAATATAATTTTTATCTTGGAAGTAGCGGTGTAAAGGAGTGATTTTTACATATGTAGTAGAGATTTAAAAATTCGATATTTATATACATGAAGCAACGATGAAAATTCAATTTTTATACATGAAAAGGGATGATTTTTATACTATAAACCTCGTTATCAAAATTTGATTTTTATATAGGTAGCGTTGAAATAAAAATATGATTTTTAATATCAACTACGTGAAACAGAGAGCGATGGAACGAATTGAAATTAAAAAGGAATTCAAACGGTTCAGAAATTCAGAAATGAAATGGCGGAGTGGATCCCAAAGGTGAGAGCTCCTCACTATAATTTTTCTATACAGTTATTTATTTTATAACTGCATATATGAACTGTTCCCCGTCGTCCACAGACCATGGACGACTTGTTTGTTTGGTTGTGTAGTTGATACGATTATTGTTTTGAATTTGGTTGTTTGGGTGAAATGAATTGATTAGATTGGTACGTGTATTGCGTGGGCCATTATTAGAATGGGGATAAGGCTAGGCCCTATCCCGTTTCTAGTATCGTGCCGTTATGCCACCGATTTTTTTTAAAATAAGTTAAAAAATATATTATTTTACTGAATAAATGAACTGAATAGAATATTCATAGGTAGAATAAAATATTTTGGTCATTAAAAATATAATTTTTAACGTGTATATAAAATAAATATTTATAAACAAATCGGATGGTTTGTTTATATACACCCCTTTGACTAATATTGATTGGGACGATAAATTTTACACATCGCCCAACTGCACAAATAAAAATCAGTGTTTGTTGATTTGAAACCCCACACAGGTGTTAGGATGATATTTGACGTACACTAATCCCGATTGTTTAGTTGTATGTCAATCGATAGGTTGAAAGACAGTTGTGTAGTGCACTTTGGATGATGGTTGATTATTTATCATTGCTATTATATACATGTGTTGTAAGGAATCCATATAATTAATATTATATGGTAATTGATTAGGCCTCATTCCAATTTGGAAAATAAAGAATATTATAAAATATAAATTCGTGTGTTGAATAAAAGGAAATTCATGTGTTGAATAAAATATATATTCATGTGTTGAATAAAATATATATTCATGTGTTGAAGAAAATATTCATTTTTTGAATAGAATAACGAAGTTATTGAAATATATAAAGCCGTGTTGATTAGATTTGCGCCATTTTCACGCGAACGATATTTATATCGATTATATTCGTTTTAACAATGAATATAGAAATGGAAGTAATTTCAAAATATAACGTTTTGAAAATATTATCATATATATATATATATATTGATGATATGGAATATTCAATTTTGATTTATAATTGAATATGAAGTTGTAATTGTTTTTAAAATGAATTTAAAATGATTTATAAAATACGTTTAGGAATGAAATCGATGAAATATATATATATATATATTATATTAAATGGCCTGAATAGAACGCGCCGCGCCATGGCACATTGCGAATTTCGGCCATTGACTTCGAATTGACGTTACAGGAGAGCCGTCCGTCGGATTCTCCTGAAACCGGAAAAGTTGGGTTCGTATCGAAAAGAGCTTTCCAACGAATATAAAAAATTTGAAATCTAACAGTTGGATTTGGAATTATGTCCAAATCAAATTTGGAAAAGGTTGTTGTAAGTGCAGTTCGGTGGCCGTTATTGAAAACCGACTGTACGGGCCTTTATAAAATTATTAAAAAAATTAATAATTTTGTGTAAAATCATAATATATGAATTGGAAAGAACTGGGATGAAAAATTCCACATTTGTAAGGATAAAAATATATTTTTATCGAAATGAACTAGTTTATAACTAGAATAAGAATCCAATTATTTTTAAATAAATGAAATGGATTGAGAATGGTTTTAAAATAACCAGAATTTCCAATATATTAATTGGAATGGATTTTAATCGAAATTATCTTTGGAATATTTCGATATTGGATTTCGTGATTATACGGAAATTGTGGAGGAATTTGGAAGATATATATATATATATATACATATATATATATATATATATCTTTATTCCAATACGATATTTGTTGATTTCAGAATTTGATATTGAATATAAGCAGATATATTTTCTATTCAGAGCCTTGTATTTAATATCAGATGGGATTTTGGGTTTGTTGTGAACGGTGTCTTCACTAACACTATTCTTAAACCCCGTGTGAAAATTAGAAATTAACTGAAGTTTAGCTAAGTCGAATGGTTTCCTGGGTATTGATCTGATGTTGGTTTCAGCCTTCGGGGCTAATACTTAGGGAATTGTTCACTTGCTAATTTACGGTTAGAGGCTAATGAAATGGAATGTGATTTTGGGTTTATCGTGCACTGTGTTTTAAACGACATTGGTTCTTTAACCTCGTTAAAGACAGGTTATAATTTCCCAAGTTAAATAATCATTAATATTGATTTTTGGAAGATTAAAGCTAAGTGGAGTTTTAATCACTCTTTAATTAGATTGAAATGATCGATGATGGAGTATCACCAGTTTTGCTCCAAAGCGATATTTAATTAGATTTGAACATGAAATGGTAATTAGTATTTACCGTTAACACTATGGTGTTAGATAGGGAGTATTACCAGTTTTACTTCATTGGAAGAATAGGTTGGGATTGGGAAATTTAAAATAAATGATTACTTCGGTAAGGATCGCTAATCCTGACTAGTTTGGATAAACCATAATATGGTTTGAATTGATATTCAAAAGGAAGATAAAAGAATAATTTTTAAAGAATTTATCTTTGATAAAATTAATGGGAACCTTTCCCTAATAATGTGAATATTTGAATAAAAGAATATTCTGAATTGGAATGAGGCGTTTGTTGTGTTTGTGCAACACTTGTTTATAAAATACACGAGTTATTCGGAAAGACCGGGTTTATCCCATTCTGAATAACTGATACGACGATTAGTCGAAGATGAACATGGTGGTTGAAGATGTAGGTCTTCACATCGTTTGGATAATTACTGATGATCTTAATTTGGTCGTACACCCTAGAGGAGGGAATCAGTTGGTGATCGTTCAGACGTACTTGGAGATCAATGGATATGCGAGGAATAAGGTTCCTCCGGTTTCGTTCAGACCCAAAACGAACTTCTAAATGGACTGTGTGTCTGACATTGGATATCATTCTGTTTGATTGATGGATATCGGTTGCATGGAGTGGTTTGCCTGTGTGGCATGCTAAGATGCAAATTATCAAGGCTTCTGTTGAAAAGCAGAGTCTCGTGGTTGATGATCAAAGCACGGCCTTTGTGGCATCACTTTGTGTTGTGTTAATTCGCGAGCCTCACACCCCGGTGTGAACCAAAAACGGGAGAGGACCTCAGGGAGGACAAGCGTTTTCTTATAGTTAGAAGTGGCGTCAGTGGTTTTACAAGCCCTGACGAGTTTAACTTATGTGGTTGTTGGAATGCGAGGCGCCTCGGATATATCGGTCGATCCAGGACCGATGGAGTCATTGGACACATTTACGCCCCATAGCACGGGGAAACGCAGTGTTCATGCATTTTAATCCACATTGGTGGACTGCCCGTGACGATCCAAAGGTCACTCGATCTCTGACCTGAGACATAAGCTAGATTATCTCGAAGCGGTGAGGACGATCCCTTGCCTCGGTTCACAGACGGAAATCCAACTTCCAATACGTGACTTTGCGGTTTTGATTGTCGAGCGTAGTATGGTGACATAGTGGTATGGGGCACTTATGCCATCTATGATTGATACTTATGATTGAAATTGTTTTGACACTATACACTTATAGTAATAATAAAAGATGAAATTAAGCGTATCAAGCATTCTTTGGCTATTATAAGGTATAACCCTATCCTCAGGCTTGTGTTGCAGTATGTGATGGGACCTGGGTCTTATAATAGCTTCATTGTTCTTTATTTAGCAATGCGCGGTTGTTTTATGCAATGGTTTTCTTGGTAGGATACCCGTTCCGTGTTATACGGCTTGGTACCTTGATTTACCTAACTTTAAAATAAAGATTAATAACTGTTTTAGTTCTCGCACCAGTCATATGACTGACCTGGAGTTTACTGTTTTAACCTAAACTCTGGGTGCCCTATTTTCCACGGGCAGCTAGTAGTTTTGGTTTTGCAGATTTATATTCATAGGATCCTGGTTTACAACTGGAATGATATTCAGAAAGATTTGTATCCGTATATCTCCTTCAGTTTTGTTTTGTATTATTTTCCGCTGTTATGTAATGTATTGTAATCTCTAATATTTTATGATGTGTAATATTGATTCATACTCTGTATATTCTTGTATACTTGTGGAATTGTTGTAATAAGCAATGAAATGTTCTTCTGTTTGCTTTCAGATTAGACTTGTCCTCAATTCAATCTGTGTTTTCCTTTGCGGGGAAGTTCGGGTCATTTCAAATGTTTTGAAGTGTTAAGAGAAGTAGGGGTAGTTTAAGCTTAGTAAGGGTAGATCGACAAATATAAAAGATGATGAATCATTTGGATTGGGTGCTGTTAGACCAAAAAATGGTCCTAACACCCAATTGTCTAGGATTTGCGAGGAATAATAATCTAAAACGTAAAAAATCAAGTAGAGACACGAAATTTATAGTTGTTCGGCGTTAACAAGCCTACATCCACTTCATAGTTTCTCATTTCATTCATGGATTACAATTACAAGGAATTCAATCACTTAATCGCTCAAATACAATGAATAATTCTCTCCGAATTCATTGATTTTCATTGGAGAAGAAGGTGGTTATTGGTGGGGGAATTCGGCCATGGCTACCATGAATGAATGAAATGCCAAAAGTCCCTTCAAATGGCCATGTTGTGGTGTATTTATAGCTGTAGAGAAGCTCTGGGCGCTTCCGATTCGGATGGGCCACGTGGCGTGACCGGAGGAGATCTCAGAAGTGGTGGAGAACGTGGAAAAGTGGTTACCAGGTCGTGCTTTTCCAAGTGGAGTCCGATCCGCAATTGTAGGAGTCGGTTATGCCAAGAGAAAAGGTCAAACTCCGTGTGCAGAAGCAGGTCCATTCGGTTCGGATCGGATCCGAACCGAACCAGTTGTTCGAGAAGAATGCCTGCACGCACTTGTGTGCAGAATACTTCAGGCGGTTCGGGTAGAGGGTACTCCGATCCGATCCGGGGAGGGGATCCGATCCAATCCGAAGGAGGTGTAACACCCCGAATTTTCTATTAACACTAAAGTTGCTAAAATATTAATAAGTGTGTAAGAGAGGGGATGTATCTAATATGAATATAAAAATATTAATAAGTTTGTAAGAGAGGGGATGTATCTAATATGAATATAAAAGTGTGTAAGAGAGGGGATGTATCTAATATGAATATAAAAGTGTGTAAGAGAGGGGATGTATCTAATATGAATATAAAAATATTAATAAGTGTGTAAGAGAGGGGATGTATCTAATATGTATATAAAAACAATAATAAGTGTGTAAAAGGGGGGGATGTATCTAATGTGTACATTGTAGAATATATATATATATATATATATATATATATATATATATATATGGGCAGTTAATGCAAACATGAATAGAAGTTTATTAATTTGCTGAGTGTTTGCTAAGTCACTTCTGACTCATTGCTGAGTCAACAAGATAAACCCCATCTTGTCTGAACGGCTGCGGTTATTTCTAGGTTAAATCTAATGGCCTAAATGAATTCTAAAATCTATAAATAAGTGGGTAGACCCTAGACCTAAATCACTTGTAAAATTAGAGAAGCTACCGTCATGCTGCTGCCATGGAGTTCAGCATAGCCGTCACAAACTAAGAAGAGGAAGCCTAATCATCTACAACTAAATCTACACAAATCAAATCAAAAGATCTCTCTTTCTCTAATTCTTTTCTTTTGTTGGTGAGTATGATGATTCTCGCAAGACTATTACAAACTAATTTGACTCAGTTATGAATGGATCACAAGAAAGTGATGTGATTTGTAATTGTAAATTCTATATATTGTGGATCTCTTATTAGGTTATTATGTTGTCGTATGATGTAAATTATATATGCTATGTCATGCTATGTTGTAAATTCTCTTATGCTATGTCGTGCTATGTTGAGAATCATGTCAAGCTATGTTATACTATCATACTATGCCATGTTATAAATCATGCTATATTATGTTGAAAAATCATGATGTTGTTGGATCATGCTTAAAGTTATGTTTTTTCTTTTTCTTAATTTAAATGGATCTTGTTTATGGGAATTTGCCTATTAGGTTAGGTGTACCCATAAACTTGAAACTATAATTAAATAAAACTTGATTATGGGAATTTGCCTATTGAGTTAGGTGTACCCATATAAAACCATGTTGTTAAAAAAATTAGATGATGTTGATTCACACATGTTCATATGTAAGTTTATGAAAATTGATTGAGATTATATTAGGTGAATTTTGAACAAGTTGACACCTTTAGATCCATGACATGTATAATCTATGCAAGTTGGACATATGCAAGTTTCACCCCTTATTATGATTCATTTGGTCACATGTACATGCTGTTATTATGATAATCTCTTTTATGCTATGAGTTAGGCTATTCGAGTCTAACATATATTTTGCGAATAAACGTTCAAACGTGGGGTAGGGGTAATATTAGGAATTAATAAATTGGGTGCAATTTTGTAAGATATTTCATAACATGAATGAATGTCCATAATTGAGTCAATTATGGACATTGTTAAAAATTGGAAGTAATTAATAATTCAAGTAGAGAATTATTAAAATTGGGGGAAAGTGGATTATTATTAATAATCAATGCTTAGGACACGAGGTTGGACCCGTTTGTGATGTAAACCTGCCCGGACCCGCCCGGCAAATCCAGTAGTCACAAATGTCGGCCCAATGTGAGAGGTCCTAGGCCCAAACTAAAGCATAACAGTTGTAAAGACACGAGGTTAGAATCTTTTATGGTGTAAGACTGCCCGGACCCGCCCGGCAAATCCAGCTGCCATAAATGCCAGTCTAATGTGAGAGGTCTTTATGAGGTTATGGCCTTAATGAACTAAGAAATACTTAACCCGATAATCATGTAAGGTGGGACATGGGGGTTAAGTAGGTGCCTTGGGTGGCATGAGGAATCTGGTGGTTGCCTTTAGAGGCATTTGAAATACGATTAGACTTAACCAAACACACATGTAAATGAACATGACTAAGTGGGTTAAGTGGGATGGACTAATGGGGACAAGCTTAGGTGGAATGCTTGTGGTAAATAGTGGGGGCCCATTTCAACCAGTATCCCAAAACGTATCTTTGTGGGCTCGACCCAAGTCGAGGATGGGACACGCATACTGGGTTTGACTATAAGAGGCCAAAACAGGGAGCGGTGGCAACGCAAGTCCAACGGGTTTCATATGCGTGTGTGGACCCGGGCTGGTAGGTAAGACGTTGTTGCATCGTGTAGGTATAAGCCGTGCATGTCCGTTGTATCAGGTTGCTACTTTAGGGGAGTGATACACCCCACTGTGGGGCCAGCACGGGTATCTACGAGTTAGGGAGCCGATCGAATAATGGGAAGTAGGGTACACCTAGTGGAGATAGGGGCAGGCGGCACCTATGTAGTCAGCTAGGGGTACGTAAAGCCATTGGGAAAGTTTCTAAGTGAAGCTAAGTGGGATGAATCTTTAGGGTGACTGGTGTGGTGCAGTATAGTGTTTATCCTTTAGTATTTAGGAGCGCCTATAACGTTGCCTTTAGCGATTGTCTATGTCCTTAATCTGCTCTTCATAGACATTTTCTTGTTTTCCAGCTTATGCCTTAGTCCAGTTATTTTGGTAATAGTATTGTAGAATTATCATATTCACCAGACTTTATGTCTGACCCCCTCTTTTCCATCCTTTTTCTCCCTTCAGGTCCGCAGGTTGGGCCAAGTTCTAGTGGAGTCTAGTTGGATCGCTTATCTTCTGGAAAGCTTGGACTGCTGAAGTAAAGTCCAGCTTGTTATCTTTCATTTTAATGGCTATTCATGTAATGGGATTATGTACTTGTTTTATCAAGATAGATATTGTACTTGACATTGAATATGGTGTTATGATGTAATCAAACATGTTTTGACTTCTGCTACAATGAAATAAAGTTTTTGAATTTCCAAGTACTATTTTATATCTGTCTTGTTGTAATTTTACTGTTCTATATTCACTTAAAACCTCCATGGAAGTTAATGCATTCCCTTTGTGAGTGACATTAATGGACGTGGGGTGTTACACGTGGTATCAGAGCATAAGGTTACCAGAACAGATAAAAAATTTTTTTAGAAAAATATTTTTTTTCTAAAGTATTTTTGGAAGAAGTGCGTTAAAAAAAAAACATGTTATTTAAAGAGAGTTTTTATGAAAAACATAATCCCAAATAGCCACATCCTTATCTTTATCTTTCGAATTCTCCATTTTGAATCTTTCCTTTTTCGTTTCAGCATGGCTGAAGATCTTAATCTCCCAGAAGGTGTGACGATTCCAGGGTGGTTTAGGAGATACTTGGAGGCTAGGGCCACCACTGCAGGCACAACGGATACTCCTCCACCCCTAGTTGCACCCATTCCTCCTCCTCCTCCTCCTCGTGTTGACACTTTTGCAAAGACGTGCAAGGAATTCAAGGCTATGGGAGGAAAAACTTTTCAAGGGACTGAGACGTTTGTGGAGGCCAGAGATTGGCTTAAGGAGACTGAGGAATTGTTGGATATCTTTGAAGTGGAAGATGGGAGGAAAGTCCGTTTAGCTGCTTGGTTAATGAAGGGAGAGGCCTCGTTTTGGTGGGAGGTCACTAACGGGGAACGTCCAGTTGATTCATGGGCGGATTTCAAACGAAGGTTTGAGGCAAAGTTTCTTTCAAGGGCAGAGGAGAACTTAAATATGGAAAAATTCCTGGCACTAATGCAAGGGAGCTCATCAGTAAAGGAATATGTCAATAAATTTAATCAGTTAGCAAGGTTTGGCTTGGAGTTGGTGAACACGCCAGAGAAGAAAGCTTTGAGGTTCGTTAGAGGCTTGAATGAACCGTTGCAAGGGTTGGATATGACCCACATCCCTATGGGAGCCACCTTTGAAAAGCTAGTAGAAATGGCACTTATGCATGAGGATAAGGCAGTTGAAAAGAAAGGGGATCAGAAGAAACCCCAACAGCAAAATAAGAAGGGTGGTAAAAACAATAATGGCAAAGGGAAGAAGAAATGCTTCAATTGTGGAACGCCTGGCCATCTCAGCAAAGATTGTAGAAAGAAAAAGAAGACTGGTTGTTTTCATTGTGGAGATGCGGGACATTTAGTGAAGGACTGTCCAAAGAAGGGGCAGAGGGCAGGGTCTACCTCGGGAGGATAGGTGCAGGCTCTTATGGCACCAGGGCAGGCAAGGGGGCAAGTTCAGGCTATTGCGGCCCCACCGCTGCAAGAAAGAGGTAGAACAATTTCTGTTGAAAGCTTAGTTTTTCTGTTTGATCATCCTGTCCGTACCTTATTCGATTCTGGCGCATCTCATTCGTTTATCTCTGCATCATTAGTTGAATCACTGCACTTGAACACCAGTTTAGTAGAGGATCCCTTGGTCGTTTCAAATCCAATTGGGGGTTCGGCTCATTTGACCATGATATGTTTGGATTTGAAAATCTCTATACTTAGCGTTGAATTTAGATGTGATGCTTATGTACTGGGCTTCACGGGCTATGGGCTAATTTTAGGAATGGATTGGTTGTCTAGAAATAGGGCCATTCTTGATTGTGAAAGGAGAGTAGTTAGGCTTGTGACTCGCCTTGGTAATGCTCTCGACATCTTTTGTAATCCCATAAATTCCGTTATGCAAAGTTATCTTGAATAGCTTGACGCGTCTGTAGAGAACCTGCGATCGGTAGAAGTGGTCCGGGAATATCCGGATGTGTTTGAGGAGGTGAAGGGCTTACCTCCAAAGCGGGAGATAGACTTTCGAATTTATCTTGTGGATAATGCTAAACCCGTATCTTTGCCAGTGCGCCACATGGCTCCTCGTGAAAGGAGGGAACTCAATAAGCAAGTAAAGGAGTTGCTTGAGAAGGGGTTCATAAGACATAGTATATCGGAGTGGGGTGCTCCAGTAGTTTTTTCCACAAAGGCGGATGGGTCTCTTAGACTTTGTATGGACTATAGAGAACTAAACAAGCTTACTAAAAAGAACCGACACCCACTGCCGAGGATTGACGATCTCTTTGATCAGTTAGTTGGCGCCTCAGTGTTTTCGCAGTTGGACTTAGCCACTGGCTTTCATCAACTGAGAGTGGCTGAGGATAGTATAGATAAGACTGCTTTTAGGACTCCTGACGGATTCTATGAATGGCTAGTGATGCCCTTTGGTTTGACAAACGCCCCTGCATATTTTGTTGATTTGATGAGTAGGGTGTTTAGGGAATACCTTAACAAATTCGTGGTAGTCTTTGTGGATGACATCTTAGTCTTTTCTAAGAATAAAGAAGAGCACTCCCTACATCTTAGGGAAGTGTTGGAAACCCTTCGAGCGCATAACCTTAAGACAAAAATTTCTAAGTGTCACTTCTGGAGGAAGGAAGTACGGTTCTTAGGGCACATGGTTTCCAAAGAAGGGACAGCAGTGGATCCCGCAAAGGTGGTGGCCATCCAAGATTGGAAGGTCCCTAAAAATGCAACCGAAGTAAGAAGTTTCTTGGGGTTGGCTGGCTATTATAGGAAGTTTATCAAAGACTTCGCAAAAATATCAGCTCCATTAACACGGTTAACGAAGAAGAACCTGGTTTTTACGTGGGACAAAGATTGCGATGATGCGTTCCAACGTTTAAAGAGAGCCTTAACTTCAGCCCCAGTCTTAGTGCTGCCAGACGGGAATAAACCGTTTACCATCTATACTGATGCTTGTGGGACGGGACTTGGCGCGGTCCTCATGCAAGAGGGAAGAGTAATAGCCTATGGTGGAAGGCAGTTGAGGGTTCATGAAAAGAATTACCCCACGCATGACTTAGAGCTAGCCGCAATTGTTTTCGCGCTTAAGTCTTGGCGTCACTATCTTCTTGGTGAGAAATTCGAACTGTTCACTGACCACAAATCATTAAAATACTTATTCTCTCAGAAGGATTTGAATTTAAGGCAGCAACGGTGGATGGAATTCTTAGCCTCCTACGATTTTGAAATAGCATATACCCCGGGCAAGGGTAACGTGGTGGCAGACGCCTTAAGTAGGAAAAGGTTGTCCTTGAGTCCGTTGTTTGTTGAACGACAAAGCTTAGAATTCATCTCTATGTTTGACTTTAGACCCTCCGTTGACTTAGTACCCGGTCTGTTAGCATCCTTGGAGGTTAGACCTACACTTCTAGGACGGGTTGGTGAGGCACAGCGAGACGACCCACAGTTGGTTGAGATAGTAGAAAAGTTCAAAGGGGGGGAGTCGTCAAGCCATCTTCGTAGGTATACCCTAGACGATAAGGGTTGGTTACGAATGGATAATAGACTTTGTGTACCACAAGGCGAAGACTTAAGGAAGGCCATTCTTGATGATGCTCATCGCTCAAAAATGACCACTCATCCCGGCGGGGATAAGATGTACAAAGATATGAAGCGGGTTTTCTTTTGGGCCGGTATGAAAAAGGATGTGGCCGAGTACGTCGCTAGATGCTTGGTGTGCCAACGAGTTAAAGCAGAACAAAAGAAACCCGGTGGGTTGCTTCACCCATTAGAAGTTCCACTATGGAAATGGGAAAGCATCTCAATGGATTTTATGGATGGATTACCAAGATCAAGGAAGGGTAACACGGGGATTTGGGTTATAGTAGATAGACTTACTAAAAGCGCCCATTTTATTCCCGTGAAAAGTAAGAGGACTGCTCCGTGGTTGGCTTCTGTATACATTAAGGAGATAGTTCGTTTGCACGGTATTCCTTCTAGTATAGTAAGCGACCGTGACCCCATCTTTACTAGCGAATTTTGGAAGAGTTTACAAGAGGTGGTAGGGACTCAGCTATGTTTGAGCACCGCATATCATCCTCAGACAGACGGCCAGACCGAGAGGGTGAATCGCATTCTAGAGGATCTTTTAAGGCTTTGTATCCTAGACTTTGGGGGTACATGGGAAGAGCACCTTCTGTTAGTAGAATTCGCATATAATAATAGCTTTCAGTCTAGTATTGGCATGGCACCTTTCGAAGCTCTTTATGGAAGGCCTTGCCGTTCGCCTACATGTTGGTGGGAATCTACCGATAAAATCCTACTTGGGCCCGATATGGTTAGGGAAACCTCGGAGAAGATTGAGTTGATTCGAAGGAGGATGAATGCAGCACAAGATAGGAAAAAATCGTATGCTGATAAGAGGAGGACAGATCTTGAGTTTGACATCGGGGACATGGTTTTTATCAAAGTATCTCCGTTACAGAATGTTGTTCGCTTTGGGTCCATGGGGAAATTAGCACCAAGGTTTGTAGGGCCGTTTCCTGTAAAAAACAGGATTGGGAAGATGGCATATAGGGTGGAGTTGCCTGAGAAACTTAGTGGAGTACACGACGTATTCCATGTACCACATTTGAGGAAGTGTTTGCACAAGACCGCGGATGTGGTAGAGCCGAGCTTGCTTAAAGAGGTGGAAATAGAGCGTGATGCAACAATTAGACGAGCTCCTACATGCATTCTTGGGTCGGAGATCAAAAAGTTGAGGAATCGAGAGGTCAGACTGGTTAAAGTGCAATGGGGAGATGATGAGAGCAACGCAACTTGGGAGACAGAAGAGAAGATGCGTTCGTTGTACCCTTTTCTTTTTGAGGGTATGTCTTTTAATTTCTCCTTTATCGCTTAGCTTATCTTATCTTATCTTTAGTATGTCCTCTCATTAGTATCTTTGACCTTTAGTTAGGATAATCCTATGGTTGAAACATGTGTTTGAGACATGTTATGTATGATGGATGCAAAATGGATGCAAGTGTTTGCTAGTGGTTGCTCGTGGATATACACACACTTTAGGCACTAAATCGGCTCAGTCACTTCATATTGCATATTGCATATATATGGATGTATTTAGTATAATGGTTGTACCATCATATGGATGCTGCATTCGGTTGAATGGGTGTGCATGCATATAGAAGTAGTATGTAAGCAATTAGGATCTTTTGCATACATAATGGATTCATGACACTTACATAATTTGCATTAAGGAGGTCAACTGAATCAGTAGACCGCCTGATTTCGCATTAGGTAAGGACATGTACACACACTTTGCATATGATCATAAAGCAATAGAAGTGTTTTAAGGACAATGGATGCCTGTGTATGATGGATGAGTAGATGGACGTTTGGATGGTAGGATATACATTCTTCCAGACTTGAAGATTTCGGGGACGAAATCCTAAAAGGAGGGGAGAATGTAACACCCCAAATTTTCTATTAACACTAAAGTTGCTAAAATATTAATAAGTGTGTAAGAGAGGGGATGTATCTAATATGAATATAAAAATATTAATAAGTGTGTAAGAGAGGGGATGTATCTAATATGAATATAAAAGTGTGTAAGAGAGGGGATGTATCTAATATGAATATAAAAATATTAATAAGTGTGTAAGAGAGGGGATGTAATATGAATATAAAAATATTAATAAGTGTGTAAGAGAGGGGATGTATCTAATATGTATATAAAAACAATAATAAGTGTGTAAAAGGGGGGATGTATCTAATGTGTACATTGTAGAATATATATATACATATATATATATATATATATATATATATATATATGGGCAGTTAATGCAAACATGAATAGAAGTTTATTAATTTGCTGAGTGTTTGCTAAGTCACTTCTGACTCATTACTGAGTCAACAAGATAAACCCCATCTTGTCTGAACGGCTGCGGTTATTTCTAGGTTAAATCTAACGGCCTAAATGAATTCTAAAATCTATAAATAAGTGGGTAGACCCTAGACCTAAATCACTTGTAAAATTAGAGAAGCTACCGTCATGCTGCTGCCATGGAGTTCAGCATAGCCGTCACAAACTAAGAAGAGGAAGCCTAATCATCTACAACTAAATCTACACAAATCAAATCAAAATATCTCTCTTTCTCTAATTCTTTTCTTTTGTTGGTGAGTATGATGATTCTCACAAGACTGTTACAAACTAATTTGACTCAGTTATGAATGGATCACAAGAAAGTGATGTGATTTGTAATTGTAAATTCTATATATTGTGGATCTCTTATTAGGTTATTATGTTGTCGTATGATGTAAATTATATATGCTATGTCATGCTATGTTGTAAATTCTCTTATGCTATGTCGTGCTATGTTGAGAATCATGTCAAGCTATGTTATACTATCATACTATGCCATGTTATAAATCATGCTGTATTATGTTGAAAAATCATGATATTATTGGATCATGCTTAAAGTTATGTTTTTTCTTTTTCTTAATTTAAATGGATCTTGTTTATGGGAATTTGCCTATTAGGTTAGGTGTACCCATAAACTTGAAACTATAATTAAATAAAACTTGATTATGGGAATTTGCCTATTGAGTTAGGTGTACCCATATAAAACCATGTTGTTAAAAAAATTAGATGATGTTGATTCACACATGTTCATATGTAAGTTTATGAAAATTGATTGAGATTATATTAGGTGAATTTTGAACAAGTTGACACCTTTAGATCCATGACATGTATAATCTATGCAAGTTGGACATATGCAAGTTTCACCCCTTATTATGATTCATTTGGTCACATATACATGCTGTTATTATGATAATCTCTTTTATGCTATGAGTTAGGCTATTCGAGCCTAACATATATTTTGCGAATAAACGTTCAAACGTGGGGTAGGGGTAATATTAGGAATTAATAAATTGGGTGCAATTTTGTAAGATGTTGCATACCATGAATGAATGTCCATAATTGAGTCAATTATGGACATTGTTAAAAATTGGAAGTAATTAATAATTCAAGTAGGGAATTATTAAAATTGGGGGAAAGTGGATTATTATTAATAATCAATGCTTAGGACACGAGGTTGGACCCGTTTGTGATGTAAACCTGCCCGGACCCGCCCGGCAAATCCAGTAGTCACAAATGTCGGCCCAATGTGAGAGGTCCTAGGCCCAAACTAAAGCATAACAGTTGTAAAGACACGAGGTTAGACTCTTTTATGGTGTAAGACTGCCCGGACCCGCCCGGCAAATCCAGCTGCCATAAATGCCAGTCTAATGTGAGAGGTCTTTATGAGGTTATGGCCTTAATGAACTAAGAAATACTTAACCAGATAATCATGTAAGGTGGGACATGGGGGTTAAGTAGGTGCCTTGGGTGGCATGAGGAATCTGGTGGTTTCCTTTAGAGGCATTTGAAATACGATTAGACTTAACAAAACAAACATGTAAATGAACATGACTAAGTGGGTTAAGTGGGATGGACTAATGGGGACAAGCTTAGGTGGAATGCTTGTGGTAAATAGTGGGGGCCAATTTCAACCAGTATCCCAAAATGTATCTTTGTGGGCTCGACCCAAGTCGAGGACGGGACACGCATACTGGGTTTGACTATAAGAGGCCAAAACAGGGAGCGGTGGCAACGCAAGTCCAACGGGTTTCATATGCGTGTGTGGACCCGGGCTGGTAGGTAAGACGTTGTTGCATTGTGTAGGTATAAGCCGTGCATGTCCCTTGTACCAGGTTGCCACTTTAGGGGAGTGATACACCCCACTGTGGGGCCAGCACGGGTATCTACGAGTTAGGGAGCCGATCGAATAATGGGAAGTAGGGTACACCTAGTGGAGATAGGGGCAGGCGGCACCTATGTAGTCAGCTAGGGGTACGTAAAGCCGTTGGGAAAGTTTCTAAGTGAAGCTAAGTGGGATGAATCTTTAGGGTGACTGGTGTGGTGCAGTATAGTGTTTATCCTTTAGTATTTAGGAGCGCCTATAACGTTGCCTTTAGCGATTGTCTATGTCCTTAATCTGCTCTTCATAGACATTTTCTTGTTTTCCAGCTTATGCCTTAGTCCAGTTATTTTGGTAATAGTATTGTAGAATTATCATATTCACCAGACTTTATGTCTGACCCCCTCTTTTCCATCCTTTTTCTCCCTTCAGGTCCGCAGGTTGGGCCAAGTTCTAGTGGAGTCTAGTTGGATCGCTTATCTTCTGGAACGCTTGGACTGCTGAAGTAAAGTCCAGCTTGTTATCTTTCTTTTTAATGGCTATTCATGTAATGGGATTATGTACTTGTTTTATCAAGATAGATATTGTACTTGACATTGAATATGGTGTTATTATGTAATCAAACATGTTTTGACTTCTGCTACAATGAAATAAAGTTTTTGAATTTCCAAGTACTTTTTTATATCTGTCTTGTTGTAATTTTACTGTTCTATATTCACTTAAAACCTCCATGGAAGTTAATGCATTCCCTTTGTGAGTGACATTAATGGACGTGGGGTGTTACAGGAGGGATCCGATCCGATCCGAATGGGGGATCTGATGCGGTGACATTTGCGTGAATAATTCAAATTTTCCATCTTTGTATCACTCCATCCAAGTGATCGCCAATCAATGTAAGTTCATACTCAAGTCCCTGGCTTTGGGTAGCCTGGTCACAAAGCAGGCTAACATTTTGCCCCCCAAAGTACATCTTATCGCTGATGAGATGTGCTTTGATTAAGTCGAGATAAATCTTTTTAGAATGCCATCCATACTTGAGGAGGCTTTATCGAATTGTTGCACTACTTCCATGGGTGCTAGTTCGTAGAAATTCTATGGAAGGAGTAGTCGAAATGATCAGGTAACCGTTTTAATCATCGTCGAAACAAGATGTTGATTTCCTTCATGATAAGTCATATATGGTCGTTAGCTCTTGTGTGAGACCGTGCATACACGGGCCATTGCTAAACAACTTCGTTTCCCAAACGAGTCAAGTGTATTATCGATTCAGGGTTTCTTTTACACATAAGTCAATGTATGAACTAGATATCCAAATCATGTGGTAGTATAAGTATCTCCTGGCTTTGAGCTATTATTTAGACTGTTGGGATAAACCACATCATACTTGGTGCATGCGTCTTTCATTTGCGCTCGTCTTGGGACTATCCGGACATCAAGATAGTAATCAGATCATACTAAAAGAAATCCACGAATAAGTTCGTCACAATCGTAAGGCAGTAAAGGAGTTCTCCACATTCTCTAGTTGATACAGTTGTAGAACAATTCTTTGAAGTCATGCTTGACCCATTAGTTGGCTTACTTAGACGGTCAAGATGAATCATGTCATATTCCAGAGATATAAGGTATATGTTCTGAATCAAGCATCGAGTAAGGGTCATGTTCAAAGTCAATTTGGTAGTTGAAGCTCGTGCTCCCAACATCAGTGGAGCAAAAGCGAAGTCAATGCTTATGCCCTCAGTGTCGGCAGTTGTATCACATCCCTTTTAAATTTAGACGTGGATGCACGGAAGGGAGACATTGTTTTCAAAGCTTATGTGATTGAGTTATCCAAGTGCTCGAGTTATCGCGTTTTCTATTCAATATATTTGCGAGGTGGCACTCGTCGTTGCATTTGGGCTATGGCTAGTCATACATGGGTGTGTATGTTGATTTGATATATCACTCTTAGGGCCTCCTTTCGGTCGTTGCCTTAATTCGTGTGACACGTTATTAAACAGTTCACTCTCAAGGCCATCTTTCGGTCATCTCCATGAGTCGCATGAAAAGTTTAGCATTAGGCATCAGCGTCATCCTTCTGTACGTGGCCCTTTGTTTGTTTTCCACCAGCTTGCTGCATTTGTCGCGAGTGCGGCGCTCACATTCTTGTCTTGTTATCTTGTACAAGCCTGCACTCTATAAACAAAGCAAATCCTTAAGCAATAGGTAATAAAGCACATCACAATCAAACAAGGGTTCCAATTCAAAAACCCCTGAAATCAAATAATATCTAGCTAATCATATAGAATTTATCTAAAAATGGGGGTGATGTGTGTCATGAATAAAGTGCCTGGCCAGGGCCTGTTTGGAATTGATTAAGATCGATAGTGCATTGCCCCCCATGCCCGGACATGAAGGGTTTGGGCTCAGCTGTCACTCTTGCCCCCGATACTACAGCGGGGTAGGAGCCCTTTTATGGCATTTAGTCAACATGCCTTTATACTCTCCTGTCATATGCCTAGGATAGAGTTCGAACTCAGCTTTCAATCTGCTCCCCGATCCTTCAGCAGGGTAGGAGTTCTTGTAGAGCTAGTCTCTTGCGCCGTTATACTCTCCCGTCGGATGCCAAGGGTAGAGTGGAATTAGGGCGGTCTTTTAATCGTGGTGCACCTTCACGCCTTGAGGACGTCGTCTTCCCATCCTTTATACTCTCTCTCGAGTCATGAGAGTTAGAGTTACGGACGTCGTCTTCCCATCCTTTATACTCTCTCTCGAGTCATGAGAGTTAGAGTTATGGACGTCGTCTTCCCGTCCTTTATACTCTCTCTCGAGTCATGAGAGTTAGAGTTACGGACGTCGTCTTCCCGTCCTTTATACTCTCTCTCGAGTCATGAGAGTTAGAGTCACGGATCGAGTGGTCTTTAATCATGGCGTACCCATCACACTCGTCCTAGGTTTGTACTTCTATCCAATCTCTGAGGATTACAGTTAGTCAGGCAAACAGTCAGAAAATGTTTGCAAAAGCTTTGCGTTCCTCCGATCAATCTATGGGAGGAGTGATTGGAACCGAACTTTGGGTACCTGCATCATTCATATCGTATGGGTTAGTCATGTCAATAACCCAGTAAGCATGTAAAAGTAAATTGCATGATTGAAAAGTAAGCATATCAAGTGGCAATGCTGCCTCCTTTATTTGGATTCATGTAATCTGATAGTGTCAAACATAGGACTGAGTCATATAGATGGTCGAATTGCATCTATCTGAAATCGAATTCCATTTTAAAATGCAAAAGTCAATGCATAATTATCTTTATCTCTTCCATGTATGATTCTAGAAATGGATGTCATCTCAGATCCACCTTCATCTATACAACCTCTTTTAGGCTGAGAGTGTGACCTTTTAAACGAGCGGTTCAGTCAAGCTTGTCATGATATTACTCCATAACTCTATATGCGGGTGTTAGAAGTCTGATCGATATCAAATCCTAGGTACCTACACCATCCACATATTATTTCATCTGAGTTAATTACATCAATAACTCAATAAGGATGCAAATATAAGAGTCATGGCTAAAGAGTAGTCCTGTTAAAGGAATGAATATGATTCTGTGTGAAAATGGCATTGCATGTTATCTGCATGTCCATTTTGCCTTGCCCAATCTCTGCCAGGGATGGCTTGATTGTGGTCTTGGAGTGACAAAGACAACTAGGAAAATACTGTAAGCGAATGACAAGGTCATGTCTCCTTTAAATCGCCTTTTTGCTCCCATGCTAAGGGCAAGGGTTGAATGTCAGGGAGTCATGCAAGCCTATCATGTATCAGCTTTGAATTAGACGATGTAATCATGAGCAATCGACGTTCGAATCTCCGGTTGCACCCAATGTCTGGGACACGAGTTACTTGACTAATCCTCGATGAAGGGAGTGAAATTGTAAATCTTCACTTTCTAACTCCAAAACGTCGTTTGTAAAAAGTTTCATTCGCGTTCATCTCCCATCTAGCGGAAGGCTGATTAGTGATTTTGTCCAATCATTCAGAGCGGTGAATTCAGCAACGAGTCTCGTTGGTGTCTGTCTTGGGACAACCTTCCAAGGGAAATAAGCATTGTCGCCTTGCATATCATATCTGGAGGCATAAAGAGCGATGGCATGCCTTTCACTTCTCCTTGCTAAATGCATTCCGTGCGGCAGGAAGTTCATCATGGAGTTGTCTATGACTCTCTTCTGAGTTGTCGGAACTGTCTAACTTGGCCGGATTGTTGACCTTTTGATTTTCTGTTCGTAGGATGTAAGATATGCTGTAACTTTCTAATCCCTCCAACAGCTCTTCTACCTGTTCTAGGAAAGCTACGAGTTATGGTCCCTTTATCTGGAATTTCCTTCGAATCAATACATCTCTAACACCGGGTCATCGATCATTCATTGCACCGTCGGTGTACAGTAATGGGTGCTTGTATTCATTTTTCATTTTGAAGGTCCATCTTCTTCATCTAACATATCTTCTTCGGGAATGGTAAATTTAGCGATGGATTCGGCTAATGTTTGGGAATTGAACACTAGACACTAGGGTGAAATGTAAGCTCTGAATTCTGCTGGAGCTGGTCGGTCTAGACCTTAATCAGATAAACTTGAGTATGATAGCACAACTTGCGAGACTTTAAGTAATATTCATGTGTTATGTCACAACTGAAATAAGAAGTAGAGAGCTAATTGTTGATTCATATTTTCTTTAATCTCGAGCTCTCATCATTTGACCAAGGTCGTATGGTGGCTGGTGAGCAGTCAAGTTGCCATAATTCAGGAAAGGATATATAGGTCCAATCGTGGTGTATGGTGGTTCAAATAGTACCTAACTATGGGTTCCAAAGTATGCTGACTTAACCCTTATTCGATGGAAATCAGTCTTCCTCAATGCGATTGACAGCAAATAGCCATTGCAAAGGTTAGCTAAGTTCTTCGGGAGGTGAACCGCCGGACATATTTCATTCATCACATCTACAACTGAAATGTATCTTTGGGACATTAAGATCCTTAGCTGCTTTCTGGTATCCCTTTATTGACAATCATGGTCACTAAGATCATAGGAATTATCTTCGGAGTAGTGCTCGGACCGTTCCATATAACCATCATCCGATGCCCCGCCGATTGGACAAGTTCAAGTCGCATAAATAAGATGGTCACTACTCGTTAGCGAGCAACATCGGTTGCATTGGTGAAATCTATACACCATCGGAGCTATGGAAGAGTAAATTGTTATGAGACAATCATTGACTCGTATATTATCGTTGATAGCAAGCTGAATCTGATCGATAGCTCCTCACATTGTCTTACTGATGTAAGTAGGTGTCATGCCTCTGGAAAGAATCCCAGTCGTTGCCATCTTGTCATGACATTCTCAGACTATCCGTCTAATCTCCATTGTCAAGCTTTGATGATTGTTGTTGACCAAAATATATGTCGAGCCGAAGGCGAGCCGTGCTCCGAGCCGAACGCGAGGTAGTCAGTGGGTCCGGGCACAGCGCCGGCGGGGGTCCGGGGCCCCGCAGTCCCGGCGGCGATCGACCTAACCGGTTAGGTCGAAAATGTGGGCACCGCACGATTTTTTCGATTTTGGACGATGGAGCCTTTTCTGAAATGATCATAAAAATGTATTTTTCCCAAAAACAGCTATTTCGGTTCGGATCGGATCATCCCTTCAAATTGCGGTTCGGGAGTGCGTTCACGTTGGGTCGGATCATGGATGCACCATCGGTAACATTCATTTCCCCGGTTCGGTTCGGTGTACCCACTTCGGTTCGGAGATGCATCACCAGGTCGGATCGGGGTATCAACAGCAGCTGGACTCGAGTCCTGCTCAACGGGTCGGGTCGGAGCATTGTCCCCGGGTCGGTTCGTTGTGCCACTCCGGGTTAGACGTCTTCGGGTCGGATTGGATCGGGTATGTCATTGGATCGGGTCGGGGTTACGTCATCAGCAAGCGGCCGGTTCGGATCCCCCTCTCTAGTTCGGGTCAGAGGTTGTTTTACAGGTCGGGTAGGACCAGATCCGACCCCCTTATGGATATTAGTCTGCACTTCATCTACATCCGATTCAAGAGCTTCATTAGCATCCGACCCGGTAGCTTCGTTTGAACTAGAAACACATCTGATCCGATCTGAAGTCGAGGTCCATGCTGGATGTTGCTATTGTGCTGGGCGAATCTTTTCGAACCCATGACTTCATTCCAGAGACATCTATGCTTTGGGTCGAATTACTGAAATCGTCGAAAGCTTCGAAAGTGATGAGAATACGGATTATCTCTTCATACTTGGAGGTCCAAACAGTAGATAAATAATCCGAAAAGCTGAGAATATTCATTTCTCAGTGAAACAACCAAAATGTTAGACCAAAAAATGGTCCTAACACCCAATTGTCTAGGATTTGTGAGGAATAATAATCTAAAACGTAAAAAATCAAGTAGAGACACGAAATTTATAGTGGTTCGGCGTTAACAAGCCTACATCCACTTCATAGTTTCTCATTTCATTCATGGATTACAATTACAAGGAATTCAATCACTCAATCGCTCAAATACAATGAATAATTCTCTCCGAATTCATTGATTTTCATTGATTTTCATTGGAGAAGAAGGTGGTTATTGGTGGGGGAATTCGGCCATGGCTACCATGAATGAATGAAATGCCAAAAGTCCCTTCAAATGGCCATGTTGTGGTGTATTTATAGCAGTAGAGAAGCTCTGGGAGCTTCCGGTTCGGATGGGCCACGTGGCGTGACCGGAGGAGATCTCAGAAGTAGTGGAGAACGTGGAAAAGTGGTTACCAGGTCGTGCTTTGCCAAGTGGAGTCCGATCAACAATTGTAGGAGTCGGTTATGCCAAGAGAAGAGGTCAAACTCCGTGTGCAGAAGCAGGTCCAGTCGGTTCGGATCGGATCCGAACCGAACCAGTTGTTCGAGCAGAATGCCTGCACGCACTTGTATGTAGAATACTTCAGGCGGTTCGGGTAGAGGGTACTCCGATCCGATCCGGGGAGGGGATCTGTTCCAATCCGAAAGGAGGGATCCGATCCGATCCGAATGGGGGATCTGATGCGGTGACATTTGCGTGAATAATTCAAATTTTCCATCTTTCTATCACTCCATCCAAGTGATCGCCAATCAATGTAAGTTCATACTCAAGTCCCTGGCTTTGGGTAGCCTGGTCACAAAGCAGGTTAACAGGTGCTGCAAAAACCAAACCTTCATACTTGTTAAAAATTAGGGGTAATTGTTGGAAGGAAGGGCTGTTCAGAGAATTAAGGGTAGGATTGAAAAGAAGGGATGTTTTGAAGTATTAAGAGAAGTAGGGGTAGTTTGTAGGGGTAAATCGACAAATATGAAACATGATAAATAATTTAGATTGGGTGTTGTAAAAACCAACCCTTCACAGTAGTTAAAAAATAGGAGTAATTGTTGGAAGTAAGGGATATTTAGATAACTATGGATAGGATTAAAAAGAAGGGATGTTTTGAAAAATTAAAAAAAGTATGGGTAGTTTAAGCATAGTAGGGGTAGACCGACAAATTTGAAAGATGATGAATCGTTTGAATTGGGTGCTGCAAAAACCAACCACTCACAGTAGTTAAAAAATAGGGGTAATTGTTGAATAAAGGACAGTTTAGAGAATTAGGGGTAAGATTAAAAAGAGTAGCTGTTTTGAAGTATTAAGAGAAGTAGATGTAGTTTAAGCATAGTTAGGGTAGATCAACAAATATGAAAGATGATGAATCGTTTGGATTGGGTTTTGCAAAAGCCAACCATTCATAGTAGTTAAAAGATAGGTGTAATTGTTTTATCTAAGGGCTATTTAGAGAATTAGGGGTAGGATTAAAAAGAAGGGTTGTTTTGGAGTATTAAGAGAAGTAGGGGTAGTTTAAGCATAATAGGGGTAGATCGACAATTATGAAAGATTATGAATCGTTTGGATTGGTTGCTGCAAAAACCAACCCTTCACAGTAGTTAAAAGATAGTCGGAATTGTTGGAAGTAAGCGATACTTAGAGAATTAGGGGCAGGATTGAAATGAAGGACTGTTTTGAAGTATTAAGAGAAGTAGGGTTAGTTTAAATAGAGTAGAGGTAGATCGACAAATATGAAAGATTATGAATCGTTCGGATTGGGTGCTGGAAAAACCAACGCTTCACAATAGTTTAAAAAGAGGTAATTTTTGGAAGTAAGGGCTATTTATAGAATTAGGGATAGGATTAAAAAGAAGGGTTGCTTTGAAGTATTGAGAGAAGTAGGGGTAGTTTAAGCATAGTAGGGGTAGATCGACAAATATGAAAGATTATGAATCATTTGAATTGGGTGCGGCAAAAACTGACCCTTCACAGTAGTAAAAAGATAGGCGTTATTCAGAGAATTAGGGAAAGGATTAAAAAGAAGGATAATTTTGGAGTATTAAAAGAAGTAGGGGAATTTTAAGCATTGTAGAGGTAGATCGACAAATATAAAAGATCATGAACCGTTTGGGTCCGGTGCTGCAAAAACCAATCCTTCACAGTAATTAAAAAAAGGGGTAACTGTTGGAAGTAAGGGCTATTTAGAGAATTAGCGGTAGGATTAAAAAGAAGTGTTTTTTGAAGTATTAAGAGAAGTAGAGGTAGTTTAAGCATAGTGGGGTAGATCGACAAATATGAAAGATGATGAATCATTTTGATTGTTTGCTGCAAAAACCAACCCTTCACAGTAGTTCAAAAATTGGGCAATTGTTAGAAGTAAGGGCTATTTAGAGAATTAGGGGTAGGATTAAAAAGAAGGGTTCTTTTGAAGTATTAAGAGAAGTAGGGATATTTTAAGCATAGTAGGGGTAGATCGACAAATATAAAAGATGATGAATCGTTTGGGTTGGATGCTACAAAAACCAACTCTTCACAGAAGCTAAAAAATAGGGGCGATTGTTGGAAGTAAGCGCTGTTTAGAGAATTAGGGGTAGGATTAAAAAGAAAGGTTGTTTTGAAGTACTAAGATAAGTAGGGGTAGTTTAAGCATGGTAGGGGTACATCGACAAATATGGTAGATGAAGAATCGTTTGCATGGGGTGCGGCAAAAATCAACCCTTCACAGAAGTTAAAAAATAGGGGTAATTGTTGGAAGTAAGGGCTATTTATAGAATTTGGGGTAGGATAAAAAAATGGGTTGGTTTGAAGTATTAAGAGAAGTAGGGGCAGTTTCAGCATATAGGGGTAGATCGACAAATATAAGACATGATTAATCGTTGGATTGGGTGCTGCAAAAACCAACCCTTTACAGTAGTTAAAAAATAGGTGTAATTTTTGGAAGTAAGGGATATTTAGATAGTTAGGGGTAGGATTAAAAAGAAGGGTTGCTTTGAAGTACTAAGAGAAGTAGGGGTAGTCTAAGCATAGTTGGGGTATATCGACAAATATAAAAGATGATGAATCGTTTGGATTGGGTGCTACAAAAACCAACTCTTCACTGTACTTAAAAAATGGGGGTAATTGTTGGAAGTAAGGGCTATTTAGAGAATTAGGGGTAGGATTAAAGAGAAGGGCTTTTTTGAAGTATAAAGATAAAGTAGGGGTAGATCGACAAATATGAAAGATTATGAATTGTTTGGATTGGGTGCAGCAAAAACCAACCCTTTATAGTAGTTAAAAAAGGGGTGATTGTTGGAAGCAAGGGCTATTTACTGAATTAGGGATAGGATTAAAAAGAAGGGCTGTTTTGAGGTACTGAGAGAAGTAGGGGTAGTTTAAGCATAGTAGGGGTAGATCGACAAATATGAAAGATTATGAATCGTTTGGATTTGGTGCTGCAAAAATAAACCCTTCACAGTAGTAAAAAGATAGTCGTAATTGTTAGAAGTAAGCGATATTTAGAGAATTAGGGGCAGGATTGAAAAGAATGATTGTTCTGAAGTATTAAGAGAAGTAGGGTTAGTTTAAGCAGAGTAGAGGTAGATCGACAAATATGAAATATTACGAATCTTTTGGATTGGGTGCTGCAAAAACCAACGCTTCACAATATTTAAAAAAGAGGTAATTTTTGGAAGTAAGGGATATTTAGAGAATTAGGGATAGGATTAAAAAGAAGTGTTGTTTTGAAGTATTGAGAGAAGTAGGTGTAGTTTAAGCATAGTAGGGGTAGATCGACAAATATGAAAGATTATGAATCATTTGGATTGAGTTCTGCAAAAACTAACCCTTCACAGTAGTAAAAAGATAGGCGTAATTGTTGGAAGTAAGGGATATTTAGAGAATTAGGGGCAGGATTAAAAAGAAGGACTATTTTGGAGTATTAAGGGAAGTAGGGGTATTTTAAGCATAGTAAAGGTAGATCGACAAATATAAAAGATTATGAAGCGTTTGGGTCGGGTGCTTCAAAAACCAACCCTTCACAGTAATTAAAAAAAGGGGCAACTGTTGGAAGTAAGAGCTATTTAGAGAATTAGGGTTAGGATTAAAAAGAAGTGTTGTTTTGAAGTATTAAGAGAAGTAGAGGTAGTTTAAGCATATTAGTGGTAGATCGACAAATACGAAAGAGGATGAATCATTTAGATTGGGTGCGGCAAAAACCAACCCTTTACAGTAGTTAAAAATTTGGGCAATTGTTGGAAGTAAGGGTTATTTAGAGAATTAGGGGTAGGATTAAAAAGAAGGGTTCTTTTGAAGTATTAATAGAGGTAGGGATAGTTTAAGCATAGTAGGGGTAGATCGACAAATATAAAAGATGATGAATCATTTGGATTGGATGCTGCAAAAACCAACACTTCACAGAAGTTAAAAAATAGGGATGATTGTTGGAAGTAAAGGCTATTTAGATAATTAGGGGTAGGATTTAAAAGAAGGGTTGTTTTGAAGTACTAAGAGAAGTAGGGGTAGTTTAAGCATGGTATGTGTATATCGATAAATATGAAATATGAAGAATCGTCTAGATTGGGCGCTGCAAAAACTAACCCTTCACAGAAGTTAAAAAATAAGGGCAATTGTTAGAAGTTGTAACACCCCACGTCCATTAATGTCACTCACAAAGGGAATGCATTAACTTCTATGGAGGTTTTAGGTGAATATAGAACAGTAAATTTCAACAAGACAGATATAAAATAGTACATGGAAATTTAAAAACTTTATTTCAATTGCAGCAGAAGTCAAAACATGTTTGATTACATCATAACACCATAATCAAAGTCAAGTACAATGTCTATCTTGATAAAACAAGTACATAATCCCATTACATAAATAGCCATTAAAAAGAAAGATAACAAGCTGGACATTATTTCAGCAGTCCAAGCTTTCCAAGAGATAAGCAATCCAATCAGACTCCACTGGAACTTGGCCCAACCTGAGGACCTGAAGGGAGAAAAAGATGAAAAAGAGGGGGGGTCAGACATAAAGTCTGGCGAGTATGATAATTCTACAATACTATTATCAAAATAACTGGACTAAGGCATAAGCTGGAAAACAAGGAAATGTCTATGAAAGAGCAGATTAAGGACATAGACAATCGCTAAAGGAAACGTTATAGGCGCTCCTAAATACTAAAGGATAAACACTATACTGCACCACACCAGTCACCCTAAAGATTGATTCCACTTAGCTTCACTTAGAAACTTTCTTAATGGATTTACGTACTCCTAGCTGACTACATAGATGCCGCCTGCCCCTATCTCCACTAGGTGTACCCCACTTTCCATTTTTCGATCGGCTCCCTGCTCGTAGATACCCGTGCTGGCCCCACGGTGGGGTGTATCATTCCCCTAAAGTGGCAACCTGATATAACGGAGATGCACGGCTTATACCTACACGATGCAACAACGTCTTACCTACCAGCCCGGGTGCACACACGCATATGAAACCCGTTGAACTTGCGTTGCCACCGCTCCCTGTTTTGGCCTCTTATAGTCAAAACCAGTATCCGTGTCCCGTCCTAGACTTGGGTCGAGCCCACAAAGATACGTTTTGGGATACTGGTTGAAATGGGCCCCCATTATTTCCCACAAGCATTCCACCTAAGCTTGTCCCATTAGTCCATCCACTTAACCCACTTAGTCATGTTCATTTACATGTGTATTTGGTTAAGTCTAATCGTATTTCAAATGCCTCTAATGGTAACCACTAGATTCCTCATGCCACCCAAGACACCTACTTAACCCCCATGTCCCACCTTACATGATTATCTGGCTAAGTATTTCTTAATTCATTAAGGCCATAACCTCATAAAGACCTCTCACATTAGACTGGCATTTATGGCAGCTGGATTTGCCAGGCGGGTCCGGGCAGTCTTACACCATAAAAGAGTCTAACCTCGTGTCTTTACAACTGTTATGCTTTAGTTTGGGCCTAGGACCTCTCACATTGGGCCGACATTTGTGACTACTGGATTTGCCGGGCGGGTCCGGGCAGGTTTACGTCACAAACGGGTCCAACCTCGTGTCCTAAGCATTGATTATTATTAATAATCCACTTTCCCCAATTTTAATAATTCCCTACTTGAATTATTAATTAATTCCAAATTTAACAATGTCCATAATTGACTCAATTATGGACATCCATTTAAGGCATGCAAAATCATATCAATTGCACCCCAATTTATTAATTTCCTAATATTACCCCTACCCCACGTTTGAACGTTTATTCGCAAAATGTATGCTAGACCCGATTAGTCTAACTCATAGCGTAAAAGAAAATATTCACAACAACAATATATATATATGTGACTAAATAAATCATTACAAGGGGTAAAACTTGCATACATTACAACTTGCATAAGGTTATACATGTCATGGATCTAAGGGTGTCAACTTATTCATAATTCACATAATATGATTTTGATCAAATTTCATAAACTTGTATAGGACATGTGTGAATCAACATCATTAACAATATGGTTTTATAAGGGTACACCTAACTCAATAGGCAAATTCCCAAAAATCAAAATTCATTTAATCATAGATTCATGTATATGGGTACACCTAACTTAATAGGCAAATTCCCATATTCAAGATCCAATTAATTTGTAGATTCATGTATATGGGTACACCTAACTCAATAGGCAAATTCCCATAATCAAGGTCTATTATAAAAAAACATAAACTTTAAACATGATCCAGTTCGCATAAATACTAACATCATGATTTTACAACTTGTATGATTCAACACAACTTAACATGACATCATTATCATATAACATAAGTATTTCAACATATGTGATAATATGAGATCTAAAACATATATAAGATTTACAACATAGCATATCATTATTTGCAACATAGCATGATATTTACAACATAGCATAGCATGATTTAAAACATGGCATAACATGATTTATAACATAGCATAGCATGATTAATCACATATGACATAGCATAGGATTATTTACAACATAATCTCTACAACATAACAACATATATATGATAACATAAAAGCATAACAAGAGATCCACAACTTAATTTACAAATACATAACAATTCATATCACTTTCTTGTGATCCATTCATAACTTAATCAAATTATTTTATAATAATATTGTGAGATTCATCATACTCACAATTTTAAAGAAGAGAAATAGAAAGAGAGAGAGCTTTTGATTTGATTTAAGTAGATTTAGTTTGTAGATTAGGCCTTCTTCTTCTTTAGTTTGTGACGGCTATGCTGAACTCCATGGCAACGGCATGTCGGCAGCTCTCCAATTTTTCAAGTGATTTAGGGTTAGAGTCTACCCACTTATTTATAGATGTTAGGATTCATTTAGGCCATTAGATTTAACATAGAAATAACCGCAGCCATTCAGACAAGATGAGGTTTATCTTATTGACTCAGCAATGAGTCAGAAGTGACTCAGCAAACACTCAGCAAATTAATAAACTTCTATTCATGTTTACATTAACTGCCCATATATATATAAATATATATATATACACACACGCACCTATTCATGAATTCAAATAATGCAAATTAATTGCTTGCCTGAAAAAAAAGAAATCGAGCATATAATTTAATTTCCCCCTTTTTTTTTCTCTACTTTCCTTGCAACATGCAAAATCAATGCATAATGAAGTTACCTACATACATACATATCTACTTATGCATAAATCTTCCCCTCCAAATAAATTGACTGTGTTTATCTTATCAATTATATATATACATATATATATATATATATATATTCAATATATATATATATATATTTTAACCGCGTTCACACTAAGCCGCTTTTTAGCCATTCCCCTAAAACAAAAATATCTCCAAATAAATTGACTGTGTTTATCTTCTCAATTATATATATACATATATATATATATATTCAATATATATATATATATATATTTTAACCGCGTTCACACTAAGCTGCTTTTTAGCCATTCCCCTAAAACAAAAATATGGCGTTGGCGGGGATCGAACTCTGCACCTCTTGTATGCAAGTCACATGTTCCAACCAAATGAGCTATTATGTCTTTTGCTTACAATTATTAGAACAATGCTAAACATTATTCTTTTCTCATTCCTCTTTTTCCATGTTTTGCTACAATATTTAATTTAAGAATATCTTTTTCATACGGAGTCCAATTTACGCAAACTCAGACTCTATCTCAAGCAGAATTCCGAGACGAACGCAACGGCGCAACCCGTTTCACCTAATTATTTATCTAAAAATTAATTATATCTTGATTTTTTTTTATAATTTTTTGTTCAAAAAAATAGGGGGTGTTACATTCTCCCCTCCTTAAAGGATTTCGTCCCCAAAATCTTCAAGTTAGGAAGAATGTGTCCTACCATCCAATTATCCTTCTACTCAACCATCAGGCACAGGCATCCATTGTCCTTAAGAGACTTCTAATGCTTTCATGTTTATATGCATAGTGTGTGTACATGTCCTTACCCAATGCAAAAATCAGGCGATCTACTGATTCCGTTGACCTCCTTAATGCGAAACATGATAGTGCCATGCGTCCATTATGTATGCAAAAGATTCCTAATGATACATATTATTTCTATATGCGTGCACAACTATTCATCTTAATGCAGCATCCATATGATAATACAACCACTATTCATTCATTAATTTAAATATGCACACATATTTATATGCAATATGAGAGTGAATGAGCCGATCTAGTGCCTAAAGTGTGTGTATATGCATCCACGAGCAACCACTAGCAAACACTTGCATCCACTTGCATCCATCAAACATAACATGTCTCAAATACATGTTTCAACCATAGGACTACCCTTCTAAAGGTCAAAGACTTAAACGAGAGGATATACTAAAGATAGGACAAGTATAAGCTAGGCGATAAAGGAGAATATAAAAGACATAAACCCGAAAAGGAAGGGGTACAACAAACGAATCTTCTCTTTCGTCTCCCAAGTAGCGTCTCCTTGATCTTCTTCCCATTGCACTTTGACTAGCTTGACCTCTCGGTTTCTCAACTTCTTAATCTCCGACCCAAGAATGCATGTAGGAGCTAGTCTGATCGTGGCATCTCGCTCTACTTCCACTTCCTTAAGCGTGTTCGGCTCCACCACTTTCGCCCTATCATGTGAACACTTCCTCAAACTTTCGTCTCATAATATACAAAGTTTACCGTCCCTACGCAACCAACCCTTATCATCTAGGGTATACCTACTAAGATGGCTAGACGACTCCCCTCCTTTGAGCTTTTCTACTATCTCAATCAACTGTGGGTCGTCTTGCTGTGCCTCACCAACTCGTTCTAGAAGTGTAGGTCTAACCTCCAAGGATGCTAACAAATCAGGTACTAGGTCAACGGAGGGTCTAAAGTCAAACATGGAGATGAATTCTAAGCTTCGTCGTTCAACAAACAACGGACTCAAGGACAACCTTTTCCTACTTAAGGCGTCTGGTACCACGTTACCCTTGCCCGGGGTATATGCTATTTCAAAATCGTAGGAGGCTAGGAATTCCATCCACCGTTGCTGCCTTAAATTCAAATCCTTCTGAAAGAATAAGTATTTTAATGATTTGTGGTCAGTGAACAGTTCGAATTGCTCACCAAGAAGATAGTGACGCCAAGACTTAAGCGCGAAAACAATTGCGGCTAACTCAAGGTCATGCGTAGGGTAATTCTTTTCATGAACCCTCAACTGCCTTCCACTATAGGCTATTACTCTTCCCTCTTGCATGAGGACCGCGCTAAGTCCCGTCCCACAAGCATCAGTATAGACGGTAAACGGTTTATTCCCGTCTGGCAGCACTAAGACTGGGGCTGAAGTTAAGGCTCTCTTTAAACGTTGGGTCGCATCATCACAATCTTCGTCCCACGTAAAAACTAGGTTCTTCTTCGTTAACTGTTTTAATGGAGCTGATATTTTTGCGAAGTCTTTGATAAACTTCCTATAATAGCCAGCCAACCCCAAGAAACTTCTTACTTCGGTTACATTTTTAGGGACCTTCTAATCTTGGATGGCCACCACCTTTGCGGGATCCACTGCTATCCCTTCCTTGGAAACAATGTGCCCTAAGAACCGTACTTCTTTCCTCCAGAAGTGACACTTAGAAAATTTTTCCTTAAGGTTATGCGCTTGAAGGGTTTCCAACACTTCCCTAAGATGTAGGGCATGCTCTTCTTCATTCTTAGAAAAGACTTAGATGTCATCCACAAAGACTACCACGAATTTGTTAAGGTACTCCCTAAACACCCTACTCATCAAATCAACAAAATATGCAGGGGCGTTTTTCAAACCAAAGGGCATCACTAGCCATTCATAGAATCCGTCAGGAGTCCTAAAAGCAGTCTTATCTATACTATCCTCAGCCACTCTCAGTTGATGAAAGCCAGTGGCTAAGTCCAACTGCGAAAACACTGAGGCGCCAACTAACTGATCAAAGAGATCGTCAATCCTGGGCAGTGGGTGTCGGTTCTTTTTATTAAGCTTGTTTAGTTCTCTATAGTCCACACAAAGTCTAAGGGACCTATCCGCCTTTGTGGTAAATACTACTGGAGCACCCCACTCTGATATACTACGTCTTATTAACCCCATCTCAAGCAACTCCTTCACTTGCTTATTGAGTTCCCTCCTTTCACGAGGAGCCATGTGGCGCACTGGCAAAGATACGGGTTTAGCATTATCCACAAGATAAATTCGAAAGTCTATCTCCCGCTTTGGAGGTAAGCCCTTCACCTCCTCAAACACATCCGGATATTCCCGGACCACCTCTACCGTCCACAGATTTTCTACAGACGCGTCAAGCGATTCAAGATAACTTAGCATAACGGAATTTATGGGACTACAAAAGATGTCGAGAGCATTACCAAGGCGAGTCACAAGCCTAACTACTCTCCTTTCACAATCAAGAATGGCCCCATTTCTAGATAACCAATCCATTCCTAAAATAAGCCCATAGCCCGTGAAGCCCAATACATAAGCATCACATCTAAATTCAATGCTAAGTATAGAGATTTTCAAATCCAAACATATCATGGTCAAATGAGCCGAACCACCAATTGGATTTGAAACAACCAAGGGATCCTCTACTAAACTGGTGTTCAAGTGCAGTAATCCAACTAATGATGCAGAGATAAATGAATGAGATGCGCCAGAATCGAATAAGGTACGGACAGGATGATCAAACAGAAAAACTAAGCTTTCAACAGAAATTGTTCTACCTCTTTCTTGCAGCGGTGGGGCCGCAATAGCCTGAACTTGCCCCCTTGCCTGCCTTGGTGCCATAAGAGCCTGCACCTGTCCTCCCGAGGTAGACCCTGCCCTCTGCCTCTTCTTTGGGCAGTCCTTCACCAAATGTCCCGCATCTCTACAATGAAAACAACCAGTCTTCTTTTTCTTTCTACAATCTTTGCTGAGATGGCCAAGCGTCCCACAATTGAAGCATCTCTTCTTCCCTTTGCCATTATTGTTTTTACTACCCTTCTTATTTTGCTGTTGGGGTTTCTTCTGATCCCCTTTCTTTTCAACTGCCTTATCCTCATGCATAAGTGCCATTTCTACTAGCCTTTCAAAGGTGGCTCCCATAGGGATGTGCGTCATAGCCAACCCTTGCAACGGTTCATTCAAGCCTCTAACGAACCTCAAAGCTTTCTTCTCTGGCCTGTTCACCAATTCCAAGACAAACCTTGCTAACTGATTAAATTTACTGACATATTCCTTCACTGATAAACTCCCTTGCTTTAATGTCAGGAATTTTTCTATATTTCAATTCTCCTCTGCCCTTGAAAGAAACTTTGCCTCTTTGGACAATCCTAATAAGGTGTCCTATTTCTCCAAAACAACTAGCCTTCTTCTTCACATTCTCCATTCGTGACCTCCCACCAAGATGAGGTTTCGTCCTTTATTAACCTAAAAACTATTTGAACCTTCCTCCCATCGTCCATCTTAAAGGTTCCCACAACCCTCCACGCCCTTGGACTAACTTCTAGCCCGACAAACGTCTAAGTCCCTTGAAGTGGTTCTTCCGTCCTTCGTACAGAAGTCCTTATTTATCTTAGAAAAAACATCTATACGCGAAGGGGAAATTTAAAAAGAGAAAGAGGAAGAGATTCAAAATGGAGAATCAAAGGAAGGATATATGGCTCTTGGGGATTATGTTCTCAAAATAAACCTTTTCTTTCAAAAATACTCTTCTACAAACATATTTTTGAAAGTATTTTTTATAAAAATGCTTTTGAAAAATAGGTTTTCAAAATATCTTATCTGTTCTGGTAACGTTATGCTCTGATACTACGTGTAACACCCCACGTCCATTAATGTCACTCACAAAGGGAATGCATTAACTTCTATGGAGGTTTTAGGTGAATATAGAACAGTAAATTTCAACAAGACAGATATAAAATAGTACTTGGAAATTTAAAAACTTTATTTCAATTGCAGCAGAAGTCAAAACATGTTTGATTACATCATAACACCATAATCAAAGTCAAGTATTGATAAAACAAGTACATAATCCCATTACATAAATAGCCATTAAAAAGAAAGATAACAAGCTGGACTTTACTTCAGCAGTCCAAGCTTTCCAAGAGATAAGCAATCCAATCAGACTCCACTGGAACTTGGCCCAACCTAAGGACCTGAAGGGAGAAAAAGAGGGGGGGTCAGACATAATACTACAATACTATTGTCAAAATAACTGGACTAAGGCATAAGCTGGAAAACAAGGAAATGTCTATGAAAGAGCAGATTAAGGACATAGACAATCGCTAAAGTAAATGTTATAGGCGCTCCTAAATACTAAAGGATAAACACTATACTGCACCACACCAGTCACCCTAAAGATTGATTCCACTTAGCTTCACTTAGAAACTTTCTTAATGGCTTTACGTACTCCTAGCTGACTACATAGGTGCCGCCTGCCCCTATCTCCACTAGGTGTACCCCACTTTCCATTTTTCGATCGGCTCCCTACTCGTAGATACCCGTGCTGGCCCCACAGTGGGGTGTATCATTCCTGTAACAACCCGTGTTTTCAATAACCCGTTATAACATAAATCGAGGCAGAATTTAATTCAAAAATCTGAATCAAGGGAAACGGGCTATGCCATTGCGTTCGTCTCGGAAAAATACGCGAAATAGAGTCCGAGTTTTCGAAAATCGTAGTCCGTATGACCCAGTTAAGGCTCATTTAAGTTTTCAGAAAATTCCTAAGTAAAAACAGATTTAAATTTAATTTAAAAACAAGGGTTAGGGCAAACTGGCGCAGGCGGGAAAAACTCCCGCCAGGACCCGCATGTCGACAGGCTTGTCGACAGTGTACCCAGGGTGTCGACAGCACTGTCGACAGCCCTGTCGACAGGGGGTGGCCGGGCTGTTTGGCCTGGTGCACCATTTCTGGTTTGGGCTTGATTGTGTGGCTTGGTTCTAGAGAGTTCCGAGATCTGCTGGACCTAATTCAACCTAGGATTAATCCTAAGGCTAATATCACTCTAATCTTCTATAAATAAGACCGTAACCTACCCTAAATCACTCATTATTCATTCTAGCAACCAAACTATGTCAAATTGATTTCTCTAATGGCCTCCACCTAAAAACCCTAGCCTCCACCCTTGTAACACCCCACGCCCGCTATTGTCACTCACTAAGGGAATGCCATAACATTGGTGGAGTATTTTAGTGAATATAGAACAGAAAAATCACACCAAGACAGATATAAACAGTATTTGAAATTTAAAACATCATCTCATAACAGCGAAAATAAACATGTCTGGTTACATCATAAAACCATGATAAAAGTTAAGTACAATATCTGTCAAAATAAAGAAGTACATAATCCCACTCTCTCATACAATAGCCATAAGAAAAGAAAAGATAACTGGATAACTGGAGCTTTACATCTACCCAAGCTCCTCAAGACTGGAACAGCAATCCGATCAAGCTCTACTACCGCTAGGATCCACCGTAGGACCTGAGGGTTGGGAAAAAGATAAAAACAACGGGGTCAGACATAAGTCTGAGTGAGCCCTATAACCTTAACAATACAATTATTAAAGTAATTAGGGTATGACATGAACTAGGTACGGTACCTTTGGGGATAATAACTACACTAAGTAGCCAACAACATAGGATGAACTAAGATAATCGTCAGGAAGCACCTACCCACCCAAGGATAATTACTAACTGCACCACACCAGTCATTCCTACTTAAAGGTTGATCCCTTCCAAGGACTTAGAAAATTTCCCAATAATTTCATGTACTCCTAGCCCACTACATAGGTGCCGTCTGCCCCTATCCCCACTAGGTGTACTCAGTAATTCTTACCCAGTAGTTTCGTGTACCCCTACATAGGTGCCGTCTGCCCCTATCTTCACTAGGTGTAGCCACTACTCCCCATCGATCGGTTCCCTACCGTAGATACCCGTGCTGGTCCCACAGTGGGGTGTATCACTCCCCTAAAGTGGCTACCCAATACTATCAACGGTGCACGGCTTTATATCTACACGACGCAACAACGACTTATCTACCAGCCCGGGCCCACACACGCATATGAAACCCGTTGGACTTGCGTTGCCACCGCTAACCCGTTTTGGCCTCTTATAATCAAGCCCAATATGCGTGTCCCGTCACTCGACATGGGTCGAGCCCACAAAGATACGTTTGGGATATTGGTTGAAATGGGCCCCCCACAAGCTACCCACTTAAGCTTGTCATATATCTAGTGTATCCCACTTAACCCTTTAATCATGTTTAATTACATATTTCCACTTGGTTAAGTATTCTAATCGTATTTTCTATTGCCACCCAAGGCAACCCACTAGATTCCACATGCCACCCAAGGCAACCACAAAATTTCCTCATGCCACCCAAGGCACCCACTTAACCCCTCATGTCCCACTACATGCTACCATGGTTAAGTGTTTCTTAATTAATTAAGACCGTGATCTCCCATAAAGACCTCCCACATTAGACTGTCTGTTATGACCGCCTGGTTAAGCCGGTAGAACCCGGGCAGTCTTACGTCATAACCGAGTCTAACCTCGTGTCTTTACCTTAATCACGTATTTAATTTATGGCTAAGACCTCTCACATTGGGCTGACATTTGTAGCAACTGGTTAAGCCGGTCGAGTCCGGGCAGTTTTACACTACAAATGAGTCCAACCTCGTGTCTTAGTCGATTAATTACACCTAATTAATCACCCCCATATTAATTATCCCTAATTAATATCAAGTTTACCATAACATGGGTAGACCTAACTCAATAGGTAAATTCCCATGGGGTAGACCTAACTCAATAGGTAAATTCCCACTTATGGTAATTTATTTTTATGGTATGCTTAATCATACCCAATCATTCATTTATTAACATATTTACCCACCCCATCGTTCCCCACGTAAATCGTTCTCATTTCACAACATAATAAAAGGGGAAGATCCATCACACATATCATGGGTTTAGCATATAACTTTGTCATGGGTTAAGAGGATGTCAACTTGCATATATGAACACATATTAACCCATCTTGCTCTTAAGCATCTACATAACTTGCATAATTATTCACATGACCTCATAAGCATGCATAACATGGTAATTTTGCATTTGAGCATACACCTAACTTGCATAATCATTCACATAACTTCATATGCATGCAGAACATGTTAATCTTGCATTTAAACATACACATAACTTGCATCATTATTCACATAACTTCATATGCATGCATAACATGTTAATCTTGCATTTGAACATACACATGACTTGCATAATCATTCACATAACTTCATATGCATGCATAACATGTTGCATAATAGATCAATGTCCAACTTAGTGTTTTGCATCATAATCATCATGAAACATAGCACCAAACTTGCATAAAGATATAACATCAAACTTGCATAAAAATGTCATGAACACATATACTAAACTTGCATGGCATAGAGCATATAACTTGCAAAACACATGACATATACAATATTAAGCTTGCATAAACACATTGATCCACAAACATAACCATACATCATCATATCCTATCTTAATCAATTTAACAATTGATTATTAAGGGGATAGAAGCTCACCAAAACAAAATTAGCAAACTAATGAAGAAGATTAAGAGGCTAGAAGTTGATTTGGAATGCTATCCCTTCTCTAATTTTGGTGGAGGCTCTCTCAAGTTTCAATTTGCCATAGTTTAGTTACTAGATTTAATTATGAATGAATTAGGGTAGGGTTAGGGTCTTATTTATAGGATTAGGTGAGTGTTTTAGGCCCTTAGATTAACCCTAGATTAGATTAGGACCCTTAGATTTAGGAAATCTCTAGAACCAGCCCTCCTAGCCAGCCTGAAACCCAACCTGGTGCAACCTGGTGCACGCAGGTTCACTGAACGGTGCAACCCTGTCGACTGGCAAGTCGACAGGCATGTCGACACCCCTGTCGACAGGCCTGTCGACAGCCCTGTCGACATGGGTTGGGCGGGAAGCTTCCCGCCTGACCCCGCCTGGCCCATTCCAAATCTGAATATTTGAATTTCCAAATCTGTTTTAGTTTTAAATTTTTCTGCTAACTTCTTTGGGCCATAACCGGGCCATACGGACTCCGATTCTCAAAAACTCGGACTCTATTTCGCGTATTTTTCCGAGACGAACGCAATGACGCAGCCCGTTTTCCCTAATTCCCACATCTGAGATTATTTATTCTGTAATTAGTGAATTTTAGTATTAACTAAAATTCGGGGTGTTACATTCTCCCCTCCTTAAAGGATTTCGTCCCCGAAATCTCTAAGCCAAGGAGAATGCATATCCTACCATCCAAACAACCATCTACAAAAATCATCAACCACGGGCATCCATTGTCCTTAAACAGTTTCTAATGATGTATGAGCATATGCAAACAGTGTGTGTATATGTTCCCTATCTAATGTATGAACATATGCAAACCATGATAGTGCCATGCATCCATTATGTATGCGAGAAAACCCTATCGACACATACAATATCTACATGATTGCACAATCATTCACCAAAATGCATCATCCATGTGATAACACAATTATTATACATCCATAGATATTTTCCTACACACAATTTTTATGCAATATGCAATATGAAGTGACTGAGCCGATCTAGTGCCTAGAGTGTGTGTATATGCATCCACGAGCAACCATTAGCAAACACTTGCATCCACTTGCATCCATCACCCATAACATGTCTCAAACACATGTTTCAACCATAGGTTTACCCTATCCAAAGGTCAAAGGTACTAACGAGAGGACATACTAAAGATAAGATAAGTACTAGACAAGCGATAAAGGAGAAAGCAAAGACATACCCTCAAAAAGAAATGGGTACAATGAACGCATCTTCGCTTCCGTCTCCCAAGTTGCGTTGCTCTCATCTTCTCCCCATTGCACTTTGACTAGCTGAACCTCTCTGCTTCTCAACTTCCTAGTCTCTGACCTCAGGATGCGAGTAGGAGCTCGTCGAATAGTCGCATCACGCTCTATCTCTATATCTCTAAGCAAGCTCGGCTCTACCACCTCTGCGGTCTCATGTAAACATTTCCTCAGATGTGATACATGGAATACATCATGAACACCGCTAAGTCTGTCGGGCAACTCCACCCTATATGCCATCCGTCCAATCCTTTCCTTGATAGGAAACGGCCCAACAAACCTTGGTGCTAACTTCCCAACGGATCCGAAGCGAACAACATTTCTCAACGGAGATACCTTAACAAAAACCATATCCCCAACCTCAAACTCAAGATCCGTCCTTCTCTTGTCCGCATAAGATTTTTGCCTATCCTGCGCTGCTTTCATCCTTCTCCGAATCAAGTCAATCTTCTCAGAAGTCTCCCTAACCATATCAGGCCCAAGCAAGATCTTATCCGTAGATTCCCACCAACATGTAGGTGATCGACAAGGCCTTCCATAGAGAGCTTCGAAAGGAGCCATACCAATACTGGACTGAAAGCTGTTATTATATGCGAACTCCACCAATGGAAGATGCTCTTCCCATGTACCTCCAAAATCTAAGATACAAAGCCTCAAAAGGTCTTCTAGAACACGATTCACCCTCTCAGTCTGGCCATCTGTCTGAGGATGATATGCGGTGCTCAGACACAATTGAGTCCCCACTGCTTCTTGCAAACTTCTCCAGAACTCACCAGTGAAGATAGGGTCTCGATCACTAACTATGCTAGAGGGTACCCCATGTAATCGAACTATCTCTCGAAGATATACTGAAGCTAGCCATGGAGCGGTCCTCTTGCTCTTCACAGGTATGAAATGGGCGCTCTTAGTAAGTCTATCTACTACCACCCAAATTCCTGTATTACCCTTTCTCGGTCTGGGTAACCCGTCAATAAAATCCATCGAGACGCTATCCCACTTCCATTGCGGAACCTCCAATGGGTGAAGCAACCCGCCTGGTTTCCTTTGCTCCGCCTTCACTTGCTGACATACCAAGCATCGAGCTACATATTCGGCCACATCTTTCTTCATACCGGCCCAGAAGAAAACCCTCTTCATATCTTGGTACATCTTGTCCCCACCGGGATGAATGGTCATCCTAGAACGGTGTGCATCATCAAGAATAACCTTCCTCAACCCTTCATCTTGCGGTACACAAAGTCTACCGTCTCTACGCAAGCACCCCTTATTGTCTAGGGTGTACCTACTCAAATGGCTGGACGACTCCCCCCTTATGAGCTTCTCTATCAACTCAACCAACTGTGGGTCGTCCCTCTGGGCTTCCCCAATCCGCCCCAAAAGAGTAGGCCTAACTTCCAAGGAAGCTAGCAAACCGGGTACATAATCAATGGAAGGTCTGAAATCAAACATCGAGATAAACTCCAAGCTTCGTCGTTCCACGAACAATGGACTCAAGGACAACCTCTTCCTGCTCAAGGCGTCCGCCACCACGTTACCCTTGCCAGGGGTATACGCTATCTCGAAATCATAAGATGCTAAGAACTCCATCCACCTTTGCTGTCTCAGATTCAAATCCTTCTGAGAAAACAAGTACTTTAAAGATTTATGGTCAGTGAACAACTCGAATCTCTCACCAAGAAGATAATGGCGCCAGATCTTAAGCGCAAAAACAATAGCGGCCAACTCTAGATCATGGGTAGGGTAATTTTTCTCATGTGCCCTCAACTGCCTTCCACCATAGGCTATTACCCTTCCCTCCTGCATTAAGACTGCGCCAAGTCCTGTCCCACAGGCATCGGTATAGACAACAAATGGCTTGCTCCCATCCGGCAACACTAAAACTGGAGCAGTGGTTAAAGCTCTCTTCAACCGTCGGAACGCATCATCACAATCTACGTCCCATGCAAAAACAAGATTCTTCTTTGTTAAGCGGGTTAATGGGGCTGATATCTTCGCGAAGTCTTTAATAAACTTCCTATAATAACCCGCCAAACCCAAGAAACTTCTTACTTCGGTAGCATTCTTTGGAACCTTCCAATCCTGAATTGATACTACCTTCGCGGGATCCACAGCTATCCCTTCCTTGGAGACCACGTGCACCAAGAACCGTACTTCCTTCCTCCAGAAGTGACATTTAGAGAATTTAGCCTTAAGGCTATGTGCTCGAAGAGTCTTCAATACTTCCCCAAGATATAGGGCATGCTCTTCTTCACTCTTAGAAAATACTAAGATATCATCCACAAAGACCACCACAAATTTATTAAGGAACTCCCTGAACACCCTACTCATCAAATCAACAAAATATGCAGGGGCGTTCGTCAACCCAAATGGCATCACCAGCCACTCATAGAAACCATCCGGAGTTCTAAAGGCAGTCTTGTCTATGCTATCCTCAGCCACCCTCAACTGATGAAACCCTGTGGCCAAGTCCAACTGAGAAAATACTGAAGCGCCAACCAACTGATCGAAAAGATCATCAATCCTCGGCAATGGGTGTCTATTCTTCTTTGTGAGCTTGTTGAGTTCTCTATAGTCTACACAAAGTCTGAGGGACCCATCCGCCTTCGTAGCAAATACTACTGGAGCACCCCACTCCGATATGCTCCGTCTTATGAACCCCTTCTCAAGTAACTCCCCTACTTGCTTATGGAGTTCCCTCCTCTCACGAGGAGCCATGTGGCGCACTGGTAAAGATACCGGTTTAGCATTATCCACCAGATATATTCGGAAGTCAATCTCCCGCTTCGGAGGTAAGCCCTTCACCTCCTCAAACACATCCGGATATTCCCGGACCACTCTAAGAGAATGCAAACTCTCGACCGAAGCATCAAGCGATTCAAGATAACTTAGCATAACAGAGTCCCTGGGATTACAAGAAATCTCGAGAGTGTTACCCAAGCGGGTCATGAGCCTAACAACTCTCCTTTCGCAATCAAGAACGACACCATTACTGGATAACCAGTCCATGCCCAAAATCAACCCATAGCCCGTGAAGCCCAACACAAAAGCATCACATCTAAACTCAATGCTAAGTATAGAAATCTTCAAACCCAAACATATCATGGATAAATAGGTGGAGCCCCCAATTGGGTTTGAAACAACCAAGGGATCATCTACCAGACTGGTGTCTAGGTGCAGTGACTCAACTAATGATGATGAGATAAACGAATGCGATGCGCCTGAATCAAACAATGTACGGACAGGATGATCAAATAGAAAAACCAGACTTTCAACAGAGATAGTTCTACCTCTCTCCTGAATCGGTGGAACCGCGAGAGCTTGCACTTGCCCCCTAGCCTGACTCGGTGCCATAAGAGCTTGCACCTGTCCTCCTGAGGTAGATCCCGTCCTTTGCCCTTTCTTAGGGCAATCCTTCACTAAATGCCCTGCTTCGCCACAGTGGAAGCAACCAGTCTTCTTCTTCTTGCGACAATCCTTGCTTAGGTGACCAGGTGTCCCACAATTGAAACACTTCTTCTTCTTGCTCTTGCCACCGTTGCCTTTCCCACCTTTGCTTTGCTGCTGTTGAGGTCTCTTTTGATCTCCCTTCTTTTCGGGTGCCTGACTAGCATTAGGACCCTTCTCTTCCTCATACATGAGTGCCATGTCAACTAGCTTCTCAAAGGTGGCCCCCATAGGGATGTGAGTCATAGCCAACCCATGCATCGGTTCATTCAAGCCTTTCACGAACCTCAAAGCCTTCTTCTCCGGTGTATTCAACATATCTAGGCCAAACCTTGCCAATTGATTAAACTTGTTAACATATTCCTTCACCGAAAGATTTCCTTGCTTTAGAGTCAAGAATCTCTCCATATACAAGTTCTCCTCCGCCCTTGAGAGAAACTTTGCCACAAATCTTTGCCTGAAATCCGCCCAAGAGTCAACGGGGCGTTCTCCATTAGTGACCTCCCACCAGAATGAGGCCTCTCCCTTCATTAACCAAGCAGCTAACTTGACTTTCTTCCCTTCTTCCATCTCAAAGATATCTATCAACTCTTCCACCTCCTTAAGCCAATCTCTAGCCTCCACAAAAGTTTCAGATCCTTGAAAAGGTTTCCCTCCCATAGCTTTAAACTCTTTACAAGTCTTAGAAAAAGTATCCGTGCGAGGAGGAGGGGGAGGAGGAAGATCGGGTGCTACGGTTGGTGGAGGAACATTTGCTGGACCAGTAGTGGTGGCCCTAGCCTCCATCAATCTCCTATACCATACTGGTATCGTCACACCCTCCGGAAAATTAAGATTCTCGGCCATGCTGAAACGAAGAAGGAAAGATTCAAAACGGAGAATTCGAAGGATATAGATATGGCTATTGGGGATTATGCTTTTCTTTCAAAAACTTTTCTCTTTAAAAGACATGTTTTTGAAAATATCTTTTCCAAAAATGTTTTAGAAAAATAGTTTTCTAAAAATTTTATCTGTTCCGGTAACCTTTGCTCTGATACCACATGTAACACCCCACGCCCGCTATAGTCACTCACTAAGGGAATGCCATAACATTGGTGGAGTATTTTAGTGAATATAGAACAGAAAAATCACACCAAGACAGATATAAACAGTATTTGAAATTTAAAACATCATCTCATAACAGCGGAAATAAACATGTCTGGTTACATCATAAAACCATGATAAAAGTTAAGTACAATATCTGTCAAAATAAAGAAGTACATAATCCCACTCTCTCATACAATAGCCATAAGAAAAGAAAAGATAACTGGATAACTGGAGCTTTACATCTACCCAAGCTCCTCAAGACTGGAACAGCAATCCGATCAAGCTCTACTACCGCTAGGATCCACCGTAGGACCTGAGGGTTGGGAAAAAGATAAAAACAACGGGGTCAGACATAAGTCTGAGTGAGCCCTATAACCTTAACAATACAATTATTAAAGTAATTAGGGTATGACATGAACTAGGTACAGTACCTTTGGGGATAATAACTACACTAAGTAGCCAACAACATAGGATGAACTAAGATAATCGTCAGGACGCACCTACCCACCCAAGGATAATTACTAACTGCACCACACCAGTCATTCCTACTTAAAGGTTGATCCCTTCCAAGGACTTAGAAAATTTCCCAATAATTTCATGTACTCCTAGCCCACTACATAGGTGCCGTCTGCCCCTATCCCCACTAGGTGTACTCAGTAATTCTTACCCAGTAGTTTCGTGTACCCCTACATAGGTGCCGTCTGCCCCTATCTTCACTAGGTGTACCCACTACTCCCCATCGATCGGCTCCCTACCGTAGATACCCGTGCTGGTCCCACAGTGGGGTGTATCACTCCCCTAAAGTGGCTACCCAATACTATCAACGGTGCACGGCTTTATATCTACACGATGCAACAACGACTTATCTACCAGCCCGGGCCCACACACGCATACGAAACCCGTTGGACTTGCGTTGCCACCGCTAACCCGTTTTGGCCTCTTATAATCAAGCCCAATATGCGTGTCCCGTAACTCGACATGGGTCGAGCCCACAAAGATACGTTGGGATATTGGTTGAAATGGGCCCCCCACAAGCTACCCACTTAAGCTTGTCATATATCTAGTGTATCCCACTTAACCCTTTAATCATGTTTAATTACATATTTCCACTTGGTTAAGTATTCTAATCGTATTTTCTATTGCCACCCAAGGCAACCCACTAGATTCCACATGCCACCCAAGGCAACCACAAAATTTCCTCATGCCACCCAAGGCACCCACTTAACCCCGCATGTCCCACTACATGCTACCATGGTTAAGTGTTTCTTAATTAATTAAGACCGTGATCTCCCATAAAGACCTCCCACATTAGACTGGCTTTTATGACCGCCTGGTTAAGCCGGTAGAACCCGGGCAGTCTTACGACATAACCGAGTCTAACCTCGTGTCTTTACCTTAATCACGTATTTAATTTATGGCTAAGACCTCTCACATTGGGCTGACATTTGTAGCAACTGGTTAAGCCGGTCGGGTCCGGGCAGTTTTACACTACAAATGAGTCCAACCTCGTGTCTTAGTCGATTAATTACGCCTAATTAATCACCCCCATATTAATTATCCCTAATTAATATCAAGTTTACCATAACATGGGTAGACCTAACTCAATAGGTAAATTCCCATGGGGTAGACCTAACTCAATAGGTAAATTCCCACTTATGGTAATTTATTTTTATGGTATGCTTAATCATACCCAATCATTCATTTATTAACATATTTACCCACCCCATCGTTCCCCACGTAAATCGTTCTCATTTCATAACATAATAAAAGGGGAAGATCCATCACACATATCATGGGTTTAGCATATAACTTTGTCATGGGTTAAGAGGATGTCAACTTGCATATATGAACACATATTAACCCATCTTGCTCTTAAGCATCTACATAACTTGCATAATTATTCACATGACCTCATAAGCATGCATAACATGGTAATTTTGCATTTGAGCATACACCTAACTTGCATAATCATTCACATAACTTCATATGCATGCATAACATGTTAATCTTGCATTTAAACATACACATAACTTGCATCATTATTCACATAACTTCATATGCATGCATAACATGTTAATCTTGCATTTGAACATACACACGACGGGCATAATCATTCACATAACTTCATATGCATGCATAACATGTTGCATAATAGATCAATGTCCAACTTAGTGTTTTGCATCATAATCATCATGAAACATAGCACCAAACTTGCATAAAGATATAACATCAAACTTGCATAAAAATGTCATGAACACATATACTAAACTTGCATGGCATAGAGCATATAACTTGCAAAACACATGACATATACAATATTAAGCTTGCATAAACACATTGATCCACAAACATAACCATACATCATCATATCCTATCTTAATCAATTTAACAATTGATTATTAAGGGGATAGAAGCTCACCAAAACAAAATTAGCAAACTAATGAAGAAGATTAAGAGGCTAGAAGTTGATTTGGAATGCTATCCCTTCTCTAATTTTGGTGGAGGCTCTCTCAAGTTTCAATTTGCCATAGTTTAGTTACTAGATTTAATTATGAATGAATTAGGGTAGGGTTAGGGTCTTATTTATAGGATTAGGTGAGTGTTTTATGCCCTTAGATTAACCCTAGATTAGATTAGGACCCTTAGATTTAGGAAATCTCTAGAACCAGCCCTCCTAGCCAGCCTGAAACCCAACCTGGTGCAACCTGGTGCACCCAGGTTCACTGAACGGTGCCACCCTGTCGACAGGCAAGTCGACAGGCATGTCGACACCCCTGTCGACAGGCCTGTCAACAGCCCTGTCGACATGGGTTGGGCGGGAAGCTTCCCGCCTGACCCCGCCTGGCCCAATCCAAATCTGAATATTTGAATTTCCAAATCTGTTTTAGTTTTAAATTTTTCTGCTAACTTCTTTGGGCCATAACCGGGCCATACGGACTCCGATTCTCAAAAACTCGGACTCTATTTCGCGTATTTTTCCGAGACGAACGCAATGACGCAGCCCGTTTTCCCTATTTCCCACATCTGAGATTATTTATTCTGTAATTAGTGAATTTTAGTATTAACTAAAATTCGGGGTGTTACAACCCTCTTCAAAAATCATTCCTATGAAGATTTTGATGTTCATACAAGCATTTCTAAGTTGTATGAATGATCATTAGCTTGCATACATCATCAAGTTGCAAGCTTTATTTGCTAAAGCTTGAGTTTTTGGGATTTTTGTTAATTGGAGCTTTGTTTTGGGTTTTTATATGCTTGCATAAACGGCTTCTCAATCTTTATTAGTAGATTTGTGTCTTCATAATAGTTGTAAGCCCTCTTACCTTCATTTTAGAAACTCTAAAGTTAATATGTGATGAAAGTTGGGATTTATGCATGTTTAATAAGTTATGCATGCTTATGCGAGTTCACTATGCTATGTTATGCATGTTTAATAAGTTATGCATGCTTAATAAGTTATGCATGCTTATGCGAGTTCACTATGCTATGTTATGCATGTTTAATAAGTTATGCATGCTTATGCGAGTTAACTATGCTATGTTATGCATGTTTAATAAGTTATGCATGTTTGTGCAAGTTCACTATGCCTTGATTTGCAAGTTTGACAAGTTATGCATGTTTATGCAAGTTCACTATGCCATAATTTGCAAGTTTAACAAGTTATGCATGTTTATGCAAGTTCACTATGCTAAGTTATGCAAGTCCAACATGTTATGCATGTTTATTATGATATGTAAGATTTATCATGTACGTTGTGCCAAGTTTCCTCTTTCTATCCTTTATGCGTTATGACGAATATGTAAGCGATAGAATGACGTTGGGAGGGTTTTTGGGTAAACTTAAAATACATGAAAATATAAGATTGGGAATTTACCTATTAAGTTAGGTCTACCCCTTGGGAATTTACCTATTAAGTTAGGTCTACCCAAGTATTTGTTAAACTTGTAATTATGGTTTGAAATAAAGTGGACATGACACTTAGAAAACATGTGTGGCCAACTCGAGGTTGGGTTAAGTTTGTAGCGTAAACCTACCCGGAACCGACCGGCTTAACTAGTTGCTACAAACAATAGGACCCAATGTGAGAAGTTGGTCATGTGTACCTTGGACCCGAGGTTAGACCAAGTTGTGGTGTAAAGCTAACCGGACCCGCCCGGCTTAACTAGTAACCACAACAAGGTCTAATGTGAGAGGTTAAGGCACAATTAAATTAATTAATGCTTCATGATTAGGGTTAAGTCATGGCCCACTAATAATTAACCAATTTTGGGGATACGAGGGATTAAATGGGGTTAAGTGGTGAACTGTTGGTTACACTTAACTAATTTAATCCATGATTAGTGAGGGGTTAAACCGCACTTAACCCTCTTAGAAAACCCTAGCAACGTGTTCTGTTCCAGCAGTAATCCCAGTTTTGTATCATTCACAACCCTAGAGGCTAGGCTAGGGCGGGGCACGATTACTGGACGGATGTAAGCGACCAAAGCGGCGGCTGAGTGGTACAGCGGTGCGGGTCCAGGCGGGCTACGGACGTGCACGTAATCCGGTGTTGGACGAACTCGAGGCACGGGTACCAGTAGGTTTAGACTGTGCACTATTGCTTAGGTGTCTGGGGTTGACACCCGAGGGCTTGATACACCCGAAGGTGGACCCAGCACAGTCTGACTACATCCATATGTGGGCCGTATGGACACCAACACTTGACGTGTTAGGTTTATAGGGAGCCTATCGACTAGACGTTGGGCTGGACCTTGTATTAAGGTCACCTCCTGCTATTGGGCCAAAGTTTGGGCTGAGGGATCATTACCTGTTATGTTAGTTTGCTAGTACACTGTGGTGCAAAGCTTAATCTTCTCTATGTGATGACACCTTTATCTATTGCCAGTATATTCATCTCAGTTTCCATCATGATGTTAGCTTTATTAGTTTATAGACTGATCGTAGTAGGGCTTACCAGTCTTTTTGACTGACTTGTTTTCTTTCGCTTCTTTTCTTCCGTTTCCCCCCCCCCCCCAGGTTCTCAGGGTGGGAACAGTGGTGCTTAGCTTGGATCGCTTGCTTGTTCGCTGGATAGCTCATGTATGTTTGGACATTGAGCTCGCTATGGATTATCACTTTTATTTTTGGGGATAACACTATGTATTTCAGTATTTCTGTTTATGTTGTACTAGACATATTTATTTTGGCGGATGACTTTATGATGTACTAGACTTGTTTTGAGATGGTTTGAGATATTCCGCTGTTTTATTCTCGCTTACTCTGTTTTACATATATATTTATGTTCCTGTTCTGCCTTGATATATCATTATGCATGCTTACCCAGTTCTAACGCCCCCCAGAAGCTAGTGCCCCCGAAAGAGTGACCCTAGCGGAGGTGGGGTGTTACAAATTTGGTATCAGAGCATATGGTTTACGAGAAAGAACAAAAAGTTTTTAAAAGGACTTTTGAAAAACTGTTTTCAAAACAAGTATAAAGTATTTTCCAAAGAAAAGTCTAGTATTTTAAAAAAGGGCTATTCCCCAAAAAGCCATTAGCGTTATCCTTCGTTCCCTTGACCTAATCTTATCTTATCCTTCGTTTCAGTATGGCTGAGGATCTTGCCATCCCGGATGGGGTAAATGTGCCACTCTGGTATAGGAGACTTCTAGAAGCTAGGGCGGCAGCCGGCCCCGCAAACCCCACTCCCACTCCTCCTCCTGTAGTAGAGAATCCTCCCCCTAATGTCCCTCCTCCGGTGGTCCCTCCAGTGTTTAATATTCCTCCTCCCGTTGCTAATGTTCCTCCCCCTCCTGTTGCTGAGGCTCCTCTTCCTCCTCCTCCCCTCAGCATCCTCAGGTTGAGTTCACGAAGGTTTGTAAAGACTTCAAGGCGATGGGAGGCAAGAATTTCCTAGGCACGGAATCTTTTGTTGAAGCTAGGAATTGGCTGAAAGACACTGAGGACCTGTTTTCTATCTTTGGGATTGATGACGAGAGGAAGATCTTATTGACAGTGTGGCTTTTGAAGGATGAAGCGGCCTATTGGTGGGAGGTCACCAATGGGACGAGGCTCGTTGAGACTTGGGCCGATTTGAGGGCTAGATTTGTGGCCAAGTTTCTATCTTCTGCTGAGGCAAATTTGCAGATGGAGAAGTTCATTGCATTAAAGCAAGGTGATATGTCGGTTAAGGAGTATGTGAACAAGTTTAATCAGCTGGCCCGTTTTGGTTTGGATATGGTGAACACTCCTGAGAAGAAGGCTCTTCGATTTGCTAGAGGGTTGAATGAGCCGCTGCAGGGCTTGGCGATGTCACATATTCCGCATGGGGCTACTTTTGAGAGTTTTGTCGATATGGCTCTACTTCAGGGAGATGGAAAGAAAGAGGTCAAGACGAGTGATACTCAAGCAAAGAAGACTGATTCTCAAGGCAAAGGCAATCAAGGTGGTCAAAGCAGTCAGGGGAATCAGAGCAAGAACAAGAAGGGGAACAACAACAAAGGCAAGGGAAAGTGCAATTACTGTGGTGTGCCTGGACACTTTGCTAAGGAATGTAGGAAGAAGAAAAGGAAGCTTAGTGGTGGATGTTTTTCCTGTGGTGAGGCCGGACACTTCAGCAAGGAGTGCCCGAAGAAGAAAGGACAGGCTGGACCTTCAGGAGGGCAAGTTCATGCTCTCAATACCGCTTCAGTTCCCGATCGAGGTAGTGTTTCTGTTGAGAACCTTGTTTATGTTTCTGATCTTCCAGTTCGTACCTTGTTTGATTCTGGTGCATCAAATAGCTTTATTTCATCTGATCTTGTTGATAGCTTGCACCTTAGTACTAGCTTAGTGGACGATCCCGTTTGTGTTTCGAATCCCATTGGGGGTTCTGCTCATCTATCTATGATATGTGAGGATCTGAGGATCTCTATACTCAGCGTAGAGTTCTTGTGTAGTGCATATGTTCTTTGTTTCAGGGGATACGGATTGATATTAGGCATGGATTGGCTGTCCCGATATGGGGCCATTCTTGATTGTGAGCATTGGGTTGTGAGGCTTATGACTCGTCTTGGCAACACCTTAGAGATTTCATGCAATCCGAAGGATCCCGTCATGTTGTGCTATCTTGAATCTCTCGACTCGTCAGAGGAAACCCTTCAGTCTGTAAGGGTGGTCCGAGATTATCCAGATGTTTTTGAAGAAGTTAAGGGGTTGCCCCCTAAACGGGAGATTGATTTTCGCATTTATCTGGTGGATAATGCTAAGCCTGTTTCTTTGCCCGTTCGGCACATGGCTCCGCGTGAGAGACGGGAGCTGAGCAAGCAAGTAAAGGAGTTACTTGAGAAGAACTTCATCAGACGAAGTATATCCGAATGGGGAGCGCCTGTGGTGTTTGCTACTAAGGCAGATGGTTCTCTTCGACTCTGTGTGGATTATAGAGAATTGAATAAGCTGACTAAGAAGAACAGACACCCGTTACCGAGGATCGATGATCTTTTTGACCAGCTTGTTGGTGCTTCTGTTTTCTCTCAGCTTGATCTTGCTACTGGATTTCATCAGCTCGGAGTGGCTGAAGATAGTATAGACAAGACTGCATTCAGAACTCCAGATGGATTCTTTGAATGGCTTGTTATGCCGTTCGGCTTGACGAATGCACCCGCGTATTTCGTGGACTTGATGAGTAGGGTGTTTCGGGAGTTCTTGAACAAGTTTGTCGTGGTCTTTGTGGATGATATTCTGGTCTTCTCCAAGGATGAAGAAGAGCACGCGAGGCATCTTGTAGAGGTGATGGATACGCTTAGAGCACATCAGTTAAAGGCCAAGTTCTCCAAGTGCCACTTTTAGAGAAGGGAAGTTAGATTCCTTGGGCATATCGTATCCAAGCAAGGCTTAGCGGTGGATCCCGCTAAGGTGGTTGCAGTTCAGGATTGGAAGACTCCAAGGAATGCAACCGAGGTGAGAAGTTTTCTAGGTCTTGCGGGTTTTTACCGGAAGTTCATCAAGGACTTCGCGAAGATATCCGCTCCTCTTACTAAGTTGACTAAGAAGAACTTAGTTTTTGCTTGGGATATGGATTGTGAGCTTGCTTTTCAGAGACTCAAGAGAGCCCTTACCTCTGCACCCATTCTAGCTTTACCCGATGGTAGTAAGATATTTACCGTGTACACTGATGCTTGTGGCACGGGATTGGGCGCCGTTCTAATGCAAGAGGGCAGAGTTATATGTTTTGGTGGGAGGCAACTTAAGGTGCATGAGAAGAATTACCCCACTCATGATCTAGAGCTGGCAGCGATTATATATGCACTCAAGGCTTGGCGTCATTATCTCCTGGGAGAGAGATTTGAGCTGTATACTGATCATAAGTCTTTGAAGTATCTCTTTTCGCAAAAGGATCTGAACTTGAGGCAGCAAAGATGGATGGAATTCTTGGCATCCTATGATTTTGATATAGCCTATACCCCTGGCAAGGGGAATGTTGTAGCGGATGCGTTGAGTAGAAAAAGGTTGACACTAAGTCCTCTATTTGTTGAGATGAAGAATTTAGAGTTCTTGGCAACCTTTGATTTCTCTTTGGCAGTGGAATCGATGACCGGTTCTTTAGCATCTCTAGAGCTCAGGCCTACCCTTCTGGATCAAGTTGGGGCTTCGCAGAAGGAAGACCCTCAGATAATTGGGATCATGGATAAGCTGATTCGAGGGGAGACATCTAGTCACCTAGCTCGATATTCTATAGACGATAAGGGTTGGCTGAGGAGAGACAGAAGGCTTTGTGTTCCGATGGTGGAAGACTTGGTGAGGAAAGTTCTTGAGGAAGCACATCACTCCAAGTTGACTATACATCCAGGCGGTGATAAGATGTATAATGATATGAAGCGCAATTTCTTCTGGCCTGGAATGAAGAAAGATGTGGCAGAGTTTGTCTCTAGATGTGTTGTTTGTCAGAGAGTAAAAGCTGAGTCGAAGAAGCCCGGTGGGCTACTGCATCCTCTAGAGGTCCCGCTATGGAAGTGGGAGAGTATTTCTATGGACTTTATTGATGGGCTTCCAAGGTCAAGGAGAGGGAATACGAGCATATGGGTCATTGTAGATAGACTTACGAAGAGTGCTCATTTTATTCCAGTAAAGAGCAAGAGGACCGCATCTGGACTAGCATCAGTATACCTTCGTGAGATAGTACGACTACATGGAGTCCCTTCCAGCATAGTCAGTGACGGAGACCCCATCTTTACTAGTCAGTTCTGGAACAGTTTGCAGGAAGCTATGGGCACAAGGTTGAACCTGAGCACGGCCTATCACCCACAAACAGACTGCCAAACAGAAAGGGTGAATAGGGTACTTGAGGACTTGTTGAGGCTTTGCATTCTGGATTTTGGTGGTGCTTGGGAAGACCATCTTCCTCTTGTTGAGTTTGCATATAATAACAGTTATCAGGCGAGCATAGGGATGGCACCATTTGAAGGTTTATATGGGAGGCCGTGCAAGTCACCCACATGTTGGTGGGAGACTACAGATAAGCTTATACTTGGACCTGACATGATTAGAGATACATCCGAGAAGGTCGAGTTGATTAGAAGATGGATGAAGGCGGTCCAAGACCAACAGAAATCCTATGCTGATAAGCGAAGATCCGATTTGGAGTTTGATGTTGGGGACATGGTTTTCGTAAAGGTTTCTCCTTTGCGGAACGTGGTCCGATTTGGAGCTGTGGGGAAGTTAGCACCAAGATTTGTTGGACCCTTCCCTATCATAGAGAGGATTGGGAAGATGGCTTATAAAGTGCAATTACCCGAGAAGTTGTCCGGAGTGCATAATGTGTTTCATGTCTCGCATCTCCGAAAGTGCCTACATGAGTCCGCTGAGGTGGTTGAACCTAGCATTCTTGAAGACGTGGAAGTAGAGAAAGAGGCAACTTTGAGGAGAGCCCCGATTCGTATCTTGGGGACGGAGACCAAGAAGCTAAGGAATCGAGAGGTCAGGTTGGTGAAGGTTCAATGGGGTGAAGCCGAAGAAGACGCAACTTGGGAAACCGAAGAGAAGATGCGTGGGCTTTATCCATTCCTTTTTGAGGGTACACTCTCAATCTCTTTCCTTTGTTAGCATATCTTTCTCTTTGCTATCCATGTTTATCTAGTTATCGTGCTAATCTTGTCATGAGAACCTTAGGTAGAAACCCTTTGGATGAAACATGTGTTTGAGACATGTTATGTTCGATGGTTGCAAGTGGTTGCAAGTGTTTGCGAGTGGTTACTCATGGATGCATGATACACATTAGGCACTAGATCGGCTCACACACTCCTCATATTGCATGTGCATGAGTATCTATGCTTATTTTTGGATGAAATTTGTATGCCATCACATGGATGTTGCATATGGGTGTATGATTGAGCACGTACGTAGATATTATACATTATGTTAGGGATTTGCATACATATGGATACATTTCACTAACATATTTTGCATTGATCCTTGCATTAGATAAGTACATATACACACACTTCTGCATATGTTCATACTGCATTTAGAATCTTTTAAGGACAATGATTGCTCGTGGATGATGCTTTGAGTAGATGGATGACTGGATGGTAGGATGCGTTCTTCCTAACTTGAAGATTTCGGGGACGAAATCCTTTAAGGAGGGGAGAATGTAACAACCCGTGTTTTCAATAACCCGTTATAACCTAAATCGAGGCAGAATTTAATTCAAAAATCTGAATCAAGGGAAACGGGCTATGCCATTGCGTTCGTCTCGGAAAAATACGCGAAATAGAGTCCGAGTTTTCGAAAATCGGAGTCCGTATGACCCAGTTAAGGCCCATTTAAGTTTTCAGAAAATTCCTAAGTAAAAACAGATTTAAAATTAATTTAAAAACAAGGGTTAGGGCAAACTGGCGCAGGCGGGAAAAATCCCGCCAGGACCCGCATGTCGACAGGCTTGTCGACAGGGTACCCAGGGTGTCGACAGCCCTGTCGACAGGGGGTGGCCGGGCTGTTTGGCCTGGTGCACCATTTCTGGTTTGGGCTTGGTTGTGTGGCTTGGTTCTAGAGAGTTCCGAGATCTGATGGACCTAATTCAACCTAGGGTTAATCCTAAGGCTAATATCACTCTAATCTTCTATAAATAAGACCCTAACCTACCCTAAATCACTCATTATTCATTCTAGCAACCAAACTATGTCAAATTGATTTCTCTAATGGCCTCCACCTAAAAACCCTAGCCTCCACCCTCTTCAAAAATCATTCCTATGAAGATTTTGATGTTCATACAAGCATTTCTAAGTTGTATGAATGATCATTAGCTTGCATACATCATCAAGTTGCAAGCTTTATTTGCTAAAGCTAGAGTTTTTGGGATTTTTGTTAATTGGAGCTTTGTTTTGGGTTTTTATATGCTTGCATAAAGGGCTTCTCAATCTTTATTAGTAGTTTTGTGTCTTCATAATAGTTGTAAGCCCGCTTACCTTCATTTTAGAAACTCTAAAGTTAATATGTGATGAAAGTTGGGATTTATGCATGTTTAATAAGTTATGCATGCTTATGCGAGTTCACTATGCTATGTTATGCATGTTTAATAAGTTATGCATGCTTATGCGAGTTCACTATGCTATGTTATGCATGTTTAATAAGTTATGCATGCTTATGCGTGTTCACTATGCTATGTTATGCATGTTTAATAAGTTATGCATGTTTGTGCAAGTTCACTATGCCTTGATTTGCATGTTTGACAAGTTATGCATGTTTATGCAAGTTCACTATGCCATAATTTGCAAGTTTAACAAGTTATGCATGTTTATGCAAGTTCACTATGCTAAGTTATGCAAGTCCAACATGTTATGCATGTTTATTATGATATGTAAGATTTATCATGTATGTTGTGCCAAGTTTCCTCTTTCTATCCTTTATGCGTTATGACGAATATGTAAGCGATAGAATGACGTTGGGAGGGTTTTTGGGTGAAACTTAAAATACATGAAAATATAAGATTGGGAATTTACCTATTAAGTTAGGTCTACCTCTTGGGAATTTACCTATTAAGTTAGGTCTACCCAAGTATTCGTTAAACTTGTAATTATGGTTTGAAATAAAGTGGACATGACACTTAGAAAACATGTGTGGCCAACTCGAGGTTGGGTTGAGTTTGTAGCGTAAACCTACCCGGAACCGACAGGCTTAACTAGTTGCTACAAACAATAGGACCCAATGTGAGAAGTTGATCATGTGTACCTTGGACCCGAGGTTAGACCAAGTTGTGGTGTAAAGCTACCCGGACCCGCCCGGCCTAACTAATAACCACAACAAGGTCTAATGTGAGAGGTTAAGGCACAATTAAATTAATTAATGCTTCATGATTAGGGTTAAGTCATGGCCCACTAATACTTAACCAATTTTGGGGATACAAGGGATTAAATGGGGTTAAGTGGTGAACTGTTGGTTACACTTAACTAATTTAATCCATGATTAGTGAGGGGTTAAACCGCACTTAACCCTCTTAGAAAACCCTAGCAACGTGGTCTGTTCCAGCAGTAATCCCAGTTTGGTATCATTCACAACCCTAGAGGCTAGGCTAGGGCGGGGCACGATTATTGGACGGATGTAAGCGACCAAAGCGGCGGCTGAGTGGTACAGCGGTGCGGGTCCAGGCGGGCTACGGACGTGCACGTAATCCGGTGTTGGACGAACTCGAGGCACGGGTACCAGTAGGTTTAGACTGTGCACTATTGCTTAGGTGTCTGGGGTTGACACCCGAGGGCTTGATACACCCGAAGGTGGACCCAACACAGTCTGACTACATCCATATGTGGGTCGTATGGACACCAACACTTGACGTGTTAGGTTTATAGGGAGCCGATCGACTAGACGTTGGGCTGGACCTTGTATTAAGGTCACCTCCTGCTATTGGGCCAAAGTTTGGGCTGAGGGATCATTACCTGTTATGTTAGTTTGCTAGTACACTGTGGTGCAAAGCTTAATCTTCTCTATGTGATGACACCTTTATCTATTGCCAGTATATTCATCTCAGTTTCCATCATGATGTTAGCTTTATTAGTTTATAGACTGATCGTAGTAGGGCTTACCAGTCTTTTTGACTGACTTGTTTTCTTTCGCTTCTTTTCTTCCATTCCCCCCCCCCCCCAGGTTCTCAGGGAGGGAACAGTGGTGCTTAGCTTGGATCGCTTGCTTGTTCGCTGGATAGCTCATGTATGTCTGGACATTGAGCTCGCTATGGTTTATCACTTTTATTTTTGGGGATAGCACTATGTATTTCAGTATTTCTGTTTATGTTGTACTAGACATATTTATTTTGGCAGATGACTTTATGATGTACTAGACTTGTTTTGAGATGGTTTGAGATATTCCGCTGTTTTATTCTCGCTTACTCTGTTTTACATATATATTTATGTTCCTGTTCTGCCTTGATATATCATTATGCATGCTTACCCAGTTCTAACGCCCCCCAGAAGCTAGTGCCCCCGAAAGAGTGACCCTAGCGGAGGTGGGATGTTACAATTCCCCTAAAGTGGCAACCCGATATAACAGAGATTCACGGCTTATACCAACACGATGCAACAACGTCTTACCTACCAGCCCGGGTCCACACACGCATATGAAACCCGTTGGACTTGCGTTGCCACCGCTCCCTGTTTTGGCCTCTTATAGTCAAACCTAGTATGCGTGTCCCGTCCTCGACTTGGGTCGAGCCCACAAAGATACGTTTTGGGATACTGGTTGAAATGGGCCCCCATTATTTCCCACAAGCACTCGACCTAAGCTTGTCCCATTAGTCCATCCACTTAACCCCACTTAGTCATGTTCATTTACATGTGTATTTGGTTAAGTCTAATCGTATTTCAAATGCCTCTAAAGGCAACCACTAGATTCCTCATGACACCCAAGGCACCTACTTCACCCCCATGTCCCACCTTACATGATTATCTGGCTAAGTATTTATTAATTCATTAAGGCCATAACCTCATAAAGACCTCTCACATTAGACTGGCATTTATGGCAGCTGGATTTGCCCGGCGGGTCCGGGCAGTCTTACACCATAAAAGAGTCTAACCTCGTGTCTTTACAACTGTTATGCTTTAGTTTGGGCCTAGGACCTCTCACATTGGGCCGACATTTGTGACTACTGGATTTGCCGGGCGGGTCCGGGCAGGTTTACGTCACAAACGGGTTCAACCTCGTGTCCTAAGCATTGATTATTATTAATAATACACTTTGCCAAATTTTAATAATTCCCTACTTGAATTATTAATTAATTCCAAATTTAACAATGTCCATAATGGACTCAATTATGGACATCCATTTAAGGCATGCAAAATCATATCAATTGCACCCCAATTTATTAATTTCCTAATATTACCCCTACCCCACGTTTGAACGTTTATTCGCAAAATGTATGCTAGACCCGATTAGTCTAACTCATAGTATAAAAGAAAATATTCACAACAACAATATATATATGTGACTAAATAAATCATAACAAGGGGTAAAACTTGCATACATTACAACTTGCATAAGGTTATACATGTCATGGATCTAAGGGTGTCAACTTATTCATAATTCACATAATATGATTTTGATCAAATTTGATAAACTTGTTTAGGACATGTGTGAATCAACATCATTAACAATATGGTTTTATAAGGGTACACGTAACTCAATAGGCAAATTCCCATAATCAAGGTCTATTATAAAAAAAAACATAAACTTTAAACATGATCCAATTCGCATAAATACTAACATCATGATTTTACAACTTGTATGATTCAACACAACTTAACATGACATCATTATCATATAACATAAGTATTTCAACATATGCGATAATATGAGATCTACAACATATATAAGATTTACAACATAGCATATCATAATTTGCAACATAGCATGATATTTACAACATAGCATAGCATGATTTACAACATGGCATAACATGATTTATAACATAGCATAGCATGATTAATCACATATGACATAGCATAGGATTATTTACAACATAATCACTATAACATAACAGCATATATATGATAACATATTAGCATAACAAGAGATCCACAACATAATTTACAAATACATAACAATTCATATCACTTTCTTGTGATCCATTCATAACTTAATCAAATTATTTTATAATAATATTGTGAGATTCATCACACTCACAATTTTAAAGAAAAGAAATAGAAAGAGAGAGAGCTTTTGATTTGATTTAAGTAGATTTAGTTTGTAGATCAGGCCTTCTTCTTCTTTATTTTGTGAAGGCTATGCTGAACTCCATGGCAACGGCATGTCGGTAGCTCTCCAATTTTTCAAGTGATTTAGGGTTAGAGTCTACCCACTTATTTATAGATGTTAGGATTCATTTAGGCCATTAGATTTAACCTAGAAATAACCGTAGCCATTCAGAAAAGATGGGGTTTATCTTATTGACTCAGCAATGAGTCAGAAGTGACTCAGCAAACACTCAGCAAATTAATAAACTTCTCATCATGTTTACATTAACTTCCCATATATATATACACACGCACCTATTCATGAATTCAAATAATGCAAATTAATTGCTTGTCTGGAAAAAAAGAAATCGAGCATATAATTTAATTTCCCCTTTTTTTTCTCTACTTTCCTTGCAACATGCAAAATCAATGCATAATGAAGTTACCTACATACATACATATCTACTTATGCATAAATCTTCCCCTCCAAATAAATTGACTGTATTTATCTTCTCAATTATATATATATACATGTATATATATTCAATATATATATATATATTTAATTTTTTTTGAACCGCGTTCACACTAAGCCGCTTTTTAGCCATTTCCCTAAAACAAAAATATGGCGTTGGCGGGGATCGAACTCCGCACCTCTTGTATGCAAGTCACATGTTCTAACCAAATGAGCTATTATGTCTTTTGCTTACAATTCTTAGAACAATGCTAAACATTATTCTTTTCTCATTCCTCTTTTCCCATGTTTTACTGCAATATTTAATTTAAGGATATCTTTTTCATACGGAGTCCAATTTACGCAAACTCGGACTCTATCTCAAGCAGAATTCCGAGACGAACGCAACGGTGCAACCCGTTTCACCTAATTATTTTTCTAAAAATTAATTATATCTTGATTTTTTATTTTATTTTTTTATTCACAGAAAATACAGGGTGTTACAGAAGTAAGGGAAATTTATAGAATTAGGGGTAGTATTTAAAAGAAGGGATTTTTTGAAGTATTAAGAGAAGTAAGGGTAGTTTAAGCATAGTAGGGGAAGATCGACAAATATGAGACATGATGAATCGTTGGATTGGGTGCTGCAAAAACCAACCCTTCACAGAAGTTAAAAAATAGGGTTAATTGTTGGAAGTAAGGGTTATTTAGATAATTAGAGGTAGGATTAAAAAGAAGGGATGTTTTGAAGTATTAAGAGAAGTAGGAGTAGGTTAAGCATAGTTGGGGTATATCGACAAATATTAAAGATCATGAATCGTTTGGATTAGGTGCTACAAAAACCAACCCTTCACTATAGTTAAAAAAATAGGGGTAATTGTTGGAAGTAAGGGCTATTTAGAGAATAAGGGGTAGGATTAAAAAGAAGGGCTTTTTTGAAGTATAAAGTGTAGTAAAGGCAGATCGACAAATATGAAAGATTATGAATCGTTTGGATTGGGTGCGGCAAAAACCAACCCTTCACAGAAGTGAAAAAAAGGGTAATTGTTGGAATTAAGGGCTATTCAGAGAATTAGGGATAGGATTAAAAAGAATGTTTGTTTTGAAGTATTAAGAGAAGTTGGGGTAGTTTAATCATAGCAGGGGTAGATCGACAAATATGAAAGATGATGAATCATTCAGATTGAGTGTTGCAAAAACCAACCTTTCACAGCAGGTAAAAAATAGGGAAATTGTTGGAAATAAGGGCTATTTAGTGAATTAGGGGTAGGATTAAAAAGAAGGGATGTTTTGAAGTATTTAGAGAAGTAGGGATAGCTTAAGCATAGTAGGGGTAGATCGACAAATATGAGGCATGATGAATCGTTGGATTAGATGCTGCAAAAACCAACCCTTTAAAGTAGTTAAAAAATAGGGATAATTGTTGGAAGTAAGGGCTATTTAGATAATTAGAGGTAGGATTAAAAAGAAGGGTTGTTTTAAAGTATTAAGAGAAGTAGGGGTAGTTTAAGCATAGTTGGGGTATATCGACAAATTTTAAAAATAATGAATCATTTGGATTGGGTGGTGCAAAAACCAACCCTTCACAGTAGTTAAAAAATAGGGGTAATTGTTGGAAGTAAGGGATATTTAGAGAATTACGGGTATGTTTAAAAAGAAGGGCATTTTTGAAGTATAAATTGAAGTAGGCGTTTATCGACAAATATGAAAGATTATGAATTATTTGGATTGGGTGCCGCAAAAACCAACCCTTCATTGTAGTTATAAAAAGGTGTAATTGTTGGAAGTAAGGGCTATTTATAGAATTATGGACAGGATTAAAAAGAAGGGTTGTATTGAAGTATTAAGAGAAGTAGGGGTAGTTTAAGCATAGTAGCGGTAGATCGACAAATATGAAAGATGATGAACCATTCAGATTGGGTGTTGCAAAAACCAACCCTTCGCAGTAGTTAAAAAACAGTGAAATTTTTGGAAGTAAGGGCTATTTAGATAAGTAAGGGTAGGATTAAAAAGAAGGGTTGTTTTGAAGTACTAAGATAAGCAGGGGTAGTTTAAGCATAGTAGGGGTACATCGACAAATATGAAATATGATGAATCGTTGGGATTGGGTGCTGCAAAAATCAACCCTTCACAAAAGTTAAAAAATAGGGGTAATTGTAGGATCTAAGGGCTATTTATAGAATTTGGGGTAGGATTAAAAAGAATAGTTGTTTTGAAGTATCAAGAGAAGTAGGGATAGTTTAAACATAGTTGGGTATATCGACAAATATTAAAGATGATGAATCTTTTGGATTGGGTGCTGCAAAAACCAACCCTTCACAGTAGTTAAAAAATAGGGGTAATTGTTGGAAGTAAGGGATATTTAGAGAATTAGGAGTAGGATTAAAAAGAAGGGGTTTTTTGAAGTATAAAGAGAAGTAGCGGTAGATCGAAAAATATGGAAGATTATGAATTTTTTGGACTGGGTGCCGCAAAAACCAACCCTTCACAGTAGTTAAAAAGGGGTAATTTTTGGAAGTAAGGGCTATTTAGAGAATTAGGGATAGGATTAAAAAGAAGGATTGTTTTGAAGTATTAAGAGAAGTAGGGGTAGCTTAAGCATAGTAGCGGTAGATCGACAAATATGAAAGATGATGAACCATTCAGATTGGGTGCTGCAAAAACCAACCCTCCACATTAGTTAGAAAATAGGGCAATTGTTGGAAGTAAGGGCTATTTAGAGAATTAGGGATCGAATTAAAAAGAAGGGTTGTTTCGAAGTATTTAGAGAAGTAGGGATAGTTTAAGCATAGTAGGGGTAGATCGAAAAATATACAAGATGATGAATCGTTTGGATTGGATGCTGCAAAAACCAACACTTCATAAAAGTAAAAAAAGGGTAATTGTTGGAAGTAACGGTTATTTAGAGAATTAGGGATGGGATTAAAAAGATGGGTTGTTTTGAAGTACTACGATAAGTAGGGGTAGTTTAAGCATAGTAGGGGTACATCGACAAATATGAAAGATGATGAATCGTTGGATTGGGTGCTGCAAAAACCAACCCTTCACAGAAGTTAAAAAATAGGGGTAGTTATTGGAAGTAAGGGTTATTTGGATAATTAGAGGTAGGATTAAAAAGAAGGGTTGTTTTGAATTATTAAGAGAAGTAGGGGTACTTTAAGCATAGTTGGGTTATATCGACAAATATTAAAGATCATGAATCGTTTGGATTGGGTGCTGCAAAAACCAACCCTGCACAGTAGTTAAAAAATAGGGGTAATTGTTGGAAGTAATGGCTATTTAGAGAATTAGGGGTAGGATTAAAAATAAAGGCTTTTTTGAAGTATAAAGTGAAGTAAGGGTAGATCGACAAATATGAAAGATTATGAATCGTTTGGATTGGATGCGGCAAAAAACAACCCTTCACAGTAGTTAAAAAAGGGTAATTGTTGGAAGTAAGGGCTATTTAGAAAATTAGGGATAGGATTAAAAAGAATGTTTGTTTTGAAGTATTAAGAGAAGTAGGGGTAGTTTAAGCATAGTAGCGGTAGATCGACAAATATGAAAGATGATGAATCATTCAGATTGGGTGTTGCAAAAATCCAACCCTTCACAGTAGTTAAAAAATAGGGCAATTGTTGGAAGTAAGGGCTATTTAGCGAATTAGGGGTAGGATTAAAAAAAAGGGTTGTTTTGAAGTATTTAGAGAAGTAGGGATAGTTTAAGCATAGCAGGGGTAGATCGACAAATATAAAAGATGATGAACCGTTTGGATTGGATGCTGCAAATGCCAACACTTCACAGAAGTTAAAAAATAGGGGTGATTTTTGGAAGTAAAGGCTATTTAGCGAATTAGGGGTAGGATTAAAAAGAAGGGTTGTTCTGAAGTACTAAGAGAAGTATGGGTAGTTTAAGCATAGTATGGGTAGATCGACAAATATGAAAGATGATGAATCGCCTGGATTGGGTGCGGCAAAATCCAACCCTTAACAGAAGTTAAAAAATGGGGGTAGTTGTTGGAAGTAAGGGCTATTTATATAATTAGGGGTAGGATTAAAAAGATGGGATGTTTTGAAGTATTAAAAGAAGTAGGTTAGTTTAAGCATAGTTGGGGTAGATCGACAAATATGAGACATGATGAATCGTTGGATTGGGTGCTGCAAAAACCAACCCTTCACAGTAGTTAAAAAATAGGGATAATTGTTGGAAGTAAGTGCTATTTAGATAATTAGAGGTAGGATTAAAAAGAAGGGTTGTTTTGAAATATTAAGAGAAGTAGTAGTAGTTTAAACATAGTCGGGGAATATCGACAAATTTTAAAGATAATGAATCGTTTGGATTGGGTGCTGCAAAAACCAACCCTTCACAGTAGTTAAAAAATAGGGGTAATTGTTGGAAGTAAGGACCGTTTAGAGAATTAGGGGTAGGATAAAAAAGAAGGGCTTTTTTGAAGTATAAAGCGAAGTAGGGGTTTATCGATAAATATGAAAGATTATGAATTGTTTGGATTGGGTGCAGCAAAAACCAACCCTTCATAGAAGTTATAAAAAGGGGTAATTGTTGGAAGTAAGGGCTATTTAGAGAATTAGGGATAGGATTAAAAAGAAGGGTTGTTTTGAAGTATTAAGAGAAGTAGGGGTAGTTTAAGCATAGTAGCGGTAGATCGACAAATATGAAAGCTGACCAACCATTCAGATTGGGTGCTGCAAAAACCAATCCATCACAGTAGTTAAAAAATAGGGAAATTGTTGGAAGTAAGGGCTATTTAGAGAATTATGGGTAGGATTAAAAAGAAGGGTTGTTTTGAAGTACTAAGATAAGCAGGGGTAGTTTAAGCATAGTAGGGGTACATCGACAAATATAAAAGATGATGTATCGTTTGGATTGGGTGCTGCAAAAATCCACCCTTCACAGAAGTTAAAAAATATGGGTAATTGTAGGAAGTAAGGGCTATTTATAGAATTTGGGGTAGGATTAAAACGAAGGATTGTTTTGAATTATTAAGAGAAGTGGGGGTAGTTTAAGCATAGTTAGGGTTTATCGACAAATGTTAAAGAGGATGAATCGTTTGGATTGGGTGCAGCAAAAACCAACCCTTCACAGTCGTTAAAAAAGGGGTAATTGTTGGAAGTAAGGGCTATTTAGAGAATTAGGGATAGGATTAAAAAGAAAGGTTGTTTTGAAGTATTAAGAGAAGTATGGGTAGTTTAAGCATAGTAGCGGTAGATCGAAAAATATCAAAGATGATGAACCATTCAAATTGGGTGCTGCAAAAACCAACCCTCCACATTAGCTAGAAAACAGGGCAATTGTTGGAAGTAAGGGCAATTTAGAGAATTAAGGGTAGAATTAAAAAGAAGGGTTGTTTTGAAATATTTAGAGATGTTGGGATAGTTTAAGCATAGTAGGGGTAGATCGAAAAATATAAAAGATGAAGAATCGTTTGGATTGGATGCTCCAAAAACCAACACTTCATAGAAGTGAAAAAAAAGGTAATTGTTTGAAGTAAGGTCTATTTAGAGAATTAGGGATGGGATTAAAAAGAAGGGTTGTTTTGAAGTATTAAGAGAAGTAGGGGTAGTTTAAGCATAGTAGGGGTAGATCGACAAATATGAGACATGATGAATCGTTGGATTGGGTGCTGCAAAAACCAACCCTTCACGGTAGTTAAAAAATAGGGCAATTGTTGGAAGTAAGGGATATTTAGAGTATTAGAAGTAGGATGAAAAAGAAGGACTTTTTTGAAGTATAAAGAGAAGTAGGGGTTGTTTAAGCATAGTAGGGGTAGATCGACAAATTTGAAAGATTATGAATCGTTTGGATTGGGTGCTGCAAAAAACCACCTTTCACAGTAGTAAAAAGATAGGCGTAATTGTCAGACGTAAGTGCTGATCGACAAATACGAAAGATGATGAATCGTTTGGATTGGGTGCTGCAAAATCTAACCGTTAACGGTAGTTAAAACAAGGGTTAATTGTTGGAACTAAGAGCTATTTAGTGAATTAGGGATAGGATTAAAAAGTAGGGCTTTTTTGAAGTATTAAGAGAAGTAGGGTTGGTTTAAGCATAGTAGAGGTAGATCGAAAAATATCAAAGATGATGAATCATTTATATTAGGTGCTGCAAAAACCAACCCTTCACAGTAGTTAAAAAATAGGGCAATTGGTTAAAGTAAGGGCTATACAGAGAATTAGGTGTAGGATCAAAAAGAAGGGTTGTTTTGTATTATTAAAAGAAGTAGGGATAGTTTAATCGTAGTAGTGGTAGATCGACGAATATAAAAGATGATGAATCATTTGGATTGGATGCTTCAAAAACCAACCCTTCACAGAAGTTAAAAAATAGGGGCGATTCTTGGAAGTAAGGGCTATTTAGAGAATTAGAGGTAGGATTATAAAAGAAGGGTTGGTTTAAAGTACGAAGAGAAGCGGTGGTAGTTTAAGCAAAGTAGGGGTAGATCGACAAATATGGAAGGTGACAAATCGTTTGGATTGGGTGCTGCAAAAACCAACCCTTCACAGAAGTTCAAAAATAGGGGTAATTGTTGAAAGTAAGGGCTATTTATAGAATTAGGGATAGGATTAAAAAGAAGGTCTGTTTTGAAGTATTAACAGAAGTAGGGGTAGTTTTAGCATAGAAGGTTTATATCGACAAATATAAGACTTGATGAATCATTGGATAGGGTGCTGTAAAAACCAACCCTTCACAGTAGTTAAAAAATAGGGGTAATTGTTGGAAGTAAGGGCTATTTAGATAATTAGGGGTAGAAGGGTTGTTTTGAAGTATTAAGAGAAGTAGGGACAGTTTAAGCATAGTTGGGGTATATCGACAAATATTAAAGATGATGAGTCATTTGGATTGGGTGCTGCAAAAACCAACCCTTCACAGTAGTTAAAAAATAGGGATAATTGTTGGAAGTAAGGGCTATTTAGAGAATTAGGGGTAGGATTAAAAAGAAGGGCTTTTTTAAGTATAAAGAGAAGGAGGGGTAGATCGACAAATATGAAAGATTATGAATCGTTTGGATTGGGTGCATTAAAAACCAACCCATCACGGTTGTTAAAAAAGGGGCAATTGTGTGAAGTAAGTGCTATTTAGAAAATTAGGGATAGGTTTAAAAAGACGGGTTGTTTTGAAGTTTTAAGAGAAGTAGTTGTAGTTTAAGCATCGTAGTAGTAGATCGACAAATGTGAAAGATGATGAACCATTCAGATTGGGTGCTGCAAAAACCAACCCTTCACAGTAGTTAAAAATAGGGCAATTGTTGGAAGTAAGCGCTATTTAGAGAATTAGGGGTAGGATTAAAAAAAAGGGTTGTTTTGAAGTATTTAGAGAAGTATGGATAGTTTAAGCATAGTTGCGGTAGATCGACAAATATAAAAGATGATGAATCGTTTGGATTGGATGCTGCAAAAAACCAACACTTCATAGAAGCTAAAAAATAGGGGTGATTTTTGAAAGTAAAGCTATTTAGAGAATTAGGGGTAGGATTAAAAAGAAGTGTTGTTTTGAAGTACTAAGAGAAGTAGGGGTAGTTTAAGCTTGGTAGGGGTAGATTGACAAATATGAAAGATGATGAATCGTTTGGATTGGATAATGCAAAAACCAACCATTCACAGAAGTTAAAAAATAGGAGTAATTGTTGGAAGTAAGAGCTATTATAGAATTAGGGGTGGGATTAAAAAGAAGGGACGTTTTGAAGTATTAAGAGAAGTAGGGGTAGTTTAAGCATGGTACGGGTAGATCGACAAATATGAGACATGATGAATCGTTGGATTGGGTACTGTAAAAAGCAACACTTCACAATAGTTAAAAAATAGGGGTAATTGTTGGAAGTAAGGGCTATATAGACAATTAGGCGTAGGATTAAAAAGAAGGGTTGTTTTTTGAAGTATTAAGAGAAGTAGGGGTAGTTTACGCATAGTAGGGGTATATCTACAAATATTAAAGACGATGAATCATTTGGAATGGGTGTTGCAAAAACCAACCGTTCACAGTAGTTAAAAAATATGGGTAATTGTTGGAAGTAAGGGCTATTTAGAGTATTAGGAATATGATTAAAAAGAAGGGCTTTTTTGGAGTATAAAGAGAAGTAGGGGTAGTTTAAGCATAGTAGGGGTAGACTGACAAATATTAAAGATTATGAATCGTTTGGATTAGGTGCTGCAAAAACCAGGCCTTCACAGTAGTAAAAAGATAGGCGTAGTTGTTGGACGTAAGGGCTGATCGACAAATATCAAAGATGATGAATTGTTTGGACTGGGTGCTGCTAAAACCAACCGTTCACAGTAGTTAAAAAAGGGGTAATTTTTGGATATAAGGGCTATTTAGTGAATTAGGGATAGGATTAAAAAGAAGGGTTGTTTTGAAGTATTATGACAAGTAGGGGTAGTTTAAGCATAGTAGAGGTAGATCGACAAATATGAAAGATGATGAATCATTTAGAAACCAACCCTTCACAGTAGTTAAAAAATAGGGCAATTGGTTGAAGTAAGGGCTATTTAGAGAATTAGGTGTAGGATCAAAAAGAAGTGTTGTTTTGAAGTATTAAGAGAAGTAAGGATAGTTTAAGCATAGTAGGGGTACATCTGCAAATATGAGACATGATGAATAATTGGATTGGGTGCTGCAAAAACCAACCCTTCACTGTAGTTAAAAAATAAGGGTAATTGTTAGAAGTAAGGAGTATTTAGATAACTAGGGGTAGGATTAAAAATAAGGGTTGGTTTGAAGTATTAAGAGAAGTAGGGGTAGTTTGAGCATAGTTGGGGTAATCGACAAATATTAAAGATGATTAATCGTTTGGATTGGGTGCTGCAAAAGCCAACCCTACACGGTAGTTAAAAAATAGGGGTAATTGTTGGAAGCAAGGGCTATTTAGAGAATTAGGGGTACGATTAAAAAAAAGGGCTTTTTTGAAGTATAAAGAGAAGTAGGTGTAGAATGACGAATATGAAAGATTATGAATCATTTGTATTGGGTGCAGCGAAAACCAACCCTTCACAGTAGTTAAAAAAGGGTTAATTGTTGGAAGTAAGGGCTATTTATAGAAATAGAAATAAGATTAAAAAGAAGGGTTGTTTTGAAGTATTAAGAGAAGTAGGGGTAATTTAAGCATAGTAGGGGTAGATCGACAAATATGAAAGATGATGAATTATTCAAATTGGGTGCTGCAAAAACCAAACCTTCACAATAGTTAAAAAATAGGGGAATTCTTGGAAGTAAGGGCTATTTAGAGAATCAGTGGTAGGATTAAAAAGAAGGGTTGTTTTGAAGTATTTAGAGAAGTAGGGATAGTTTAATCATAGTAGGGGTAGATCGACAAATATAAAAGATGATGAATCGTTTGGATTGGATGCTACAAAAAAAACACTTCACAGAAGTAAAAAAAATAGGGGTGATGTTTGGAAGTAACGGCTATTTAGAGAATTAGCGGTAGGATAAAAAAGAAGGGTAGTTTTGAAGTACTAAGAGAAGTAGGGGTAGTTTAAGCATAGTGGTGTAGACCAACAAATATGAAAGATGATGAATCGTTTGGATTGGGTGCTGCAAAAACAAACCCTTCACAGTAGTTAAAAAATGGGTAATTGTTGGAAGTAAGGGCTATTTATAGAATTGGGAGTAGGATTAAAAAGAAGGGATTTTTTGAAGTATAAAGAGAAGTAGGGTTAGATCGACAAATACGAAAGATTATAAATCGTTTGGATTGGGTGCAGCAAAAACCAACCCTTCACAGTAGTTAAAAAAAGTGGTAATTGTTGGAAGTAATTGAAATTTAGAGAATTAGGGATAGGATTAAAAAGAAGGGTTGTCTTGAAGTATTAAGAGAAGTAGGGGTAGTTTAAGTATAGTAGGGGTAGATCGACAAATATGAAAGAAGATGAAGCATTCAGATTGGTTGGAGCAAAAACCAACCCTTCACAGTAGTTAAAAAATAGGGCAATGTAAAAAGTAAGGGCTACATAGAGAATTAGGGGTAGGATTAAAAAGATGGGTTGTTTTGAAGTATTTGGAGAAGTAGAAATGGTTTAAGCATAGTAGGGGTAGATCGACAAATATAAAAGACGATGAATCGTTTGGATTGGATGCTTCAAAAACCAACACTTCATAGAAGTTAAAAAATACGGGTGATTTTTGGAAGTAAAGGCTATTTAGAGAATTAGCGGTAGGATTCAAAAGAAGGGTAGTTTTGAAGTACTAAGAGAAGTAGAGGTAGTTTGAGCATAGTAGGGTAGATCGACAAATATGAACGATGATGAATCGTTTGGATTGGGTGCTGCAAAAACAACCCTTTACAGAAGTTAAAAAATAGGGGTAATTGTTGGAACTAAGAGCTATTTATAGAATTAGGGGTAAGATTAAAAAGAAGGGACGTTTTGAAGTATTAAGAGAAGTAGGGGTAGTTTAATCATAGTAGGGGTAGATCGACAAATATGAGACATGATGAATCGTTGGATTGGGTGCTGCAAAAAGCAACCCTTCACAATAGTTAAAAAATAGGGGTAACTGTTGGAAGTAAGGGGTATTTTGATAATTAGGGATAGGATTAAAAAGAAGGTTTGTTTTGAATTATTAAGAGAAGTAGGGGTTGTTTAAGCATAGTAGGGGTATACTGACAAATATTAAAGACGATGAATCGTTTGGAATGGGTGCTGCAAAAACCAACCATTCATAGTAGTTAAAAAATAGGGGTAATTGTTGGAAGTAAGTGTAACACCCTGGATTTTTGAATAATTGAATTAACTAAAATAAAGAATAATTAATCTCAGACGTGAGAATTATGGGAATGGGGTTGTGCAATTGTGTTCGTCTCGGAATTCTGGTTGAAATTGAGTCCGAGTTTGCCGGAAACGGGTACTGGATGAAGGATTTATGGGCGAACGAAGATTGGTGGCAAGAAGAGAAGAAAATAAAATAAAAAGTGCACTGGCGCACTTGGGAAGTGTGCCAGTACAAATTTGCACTGGCGCACCTGCCAAGTGAACCTAGGCCGAGGCAGCAAGTCTGCACAGCTTTCTGGTTCAGGCTGACCCATGTTGTTGTGTCCATTCTGACTCCTTACTGAGTCATTAGGGCTGAGGTATCACCCTATCCCGACTGAATGGTTTCGATTAACCATAAGATCATCCGACGGCTTAAATTATTTCAAAACTCTATAAAAAGACACATAGACTCAAACCCTAAATCAGAATTAAAACTGAAACTATGGCCGTCATGCTGTTGTCTTGAACCCTAGAGCAACCGCCACCAAATTAAAGAGGAAGAACAGCAAATCAAATCAGTTCTACTCAACCCTAACAGCGAATCTTCTTCAAAGGAGAGTTAATTCAACTCCAGAAATCAAAATTCAGAACTCAAGACTGCTTTTGAGTTGGGAGTTCGATAGTTTTAATAAAATAATTAGTAATTTAATTGGATTAAGTTATAATGCGGATTGTATGGATGTGATGTGAAGTATTGATTGCATGTGGTAATTATGTTGTAGGATTGTGATTGAAATCTCTATGACGTTATGTTGCGATGCTATCATTTATGATGTAAAGTTATGTTGCTATCATCCATGATGTAACTTTATATACAATCAAATCATCATGTTTCATAAGCTAGTTTGGTTATGTTGATTCATATGATAAATCATATGTAGGCAAGTTTAGATCTTGATTCAAACATGAATCATATACAAGTTACGTAGAATTATATGTGACTTTACGTGGTTATGACACCTAGTTTATGTGAAAATTTAATTGAAAGTTGGGCTATGACATGTGTGAGTTATACGCTAATTTCTACATGATACTTTACATGTAAGACACTAGTTTACACCATTGTTGGGATGTATAAATCACATATTAAGTTTATGAGTTGGATATGAATCATGTTATGCAAGTTTAGGGTTATTACCTATGCAAGTTTACTCCTTTAGATATAGATCTATGAAAATACATGATTTATGCAAGTTTGTGGCCATTATCTCAACATGGTCACACCTTTAGATTTGGATCCATGACATATGTTGTTTATGCAAGTTGTAACTTTGGTCTATGCAAGATTTAGATGTAGAACATCATTCACATATGCAAGTTCACCCCTATGTTAGATCAATGTTTTAATTATGTGGATATTGTGATGTTTTCTCTTTATTCCATGAGTTAGACTATTCGAGTCTAACGTATATTTTACGTTAAACGAACAAACGTACAATGCGGGGTAAAGGGGATAATATTAAAAAGATTTAATTGGTATAAATGCCTTAAAAGGCATAAAATATAATTGTGCTGAAAATTGGTATGATTTTACATACCATAAACGGATGGACATAATTGAGTCAATTATGGACATCGTTAAATTTGGAATTGATTTATAATTTAAATAGGGAAAGTAATTCAAATTGAGGAATTAATAATTAGGAGTTATTAATCGTCTAAGGCAAGAGGTTAGGCTCTTTTGTGGTGTAAGACTGCCCGGACCAGCCCGGCAAATCCAGCTGCCACAAATGCCAGTCTAATGTGAGAGGTCTTAGGCATAAACTAAATACGTAACAATTGTAAAGACATGAGGTTAGGCTCTTTTGTGGTGTAAGACTGCCCGGACCTGCCCGGCAAATCCAGCTGCAACAAATGCCAGTCTAATGTGAGAGGTCTTTATGAGGTTACGGTCTTAATGAATTAAGAAAAACTTAACCAGATAAGCATGTAGTGGGACAGGAGGGGGTTAAGTGGGTGCCTTGGGTGGCATGTGGAATCTAGTGGGTACCTTGGGTGGCATTTGGAAATATGATTAGAAACACTTAACCAAAAATTGAAATATGTAATTGAAACATGAATAAGAAGTGGGTTAAGTGGGATGTACTAGAGGGGACCAAGCTTAGGTGGATAGCTTGTGTCAAGTAATGAGGGCCCATTTCAACCAGAAACCAATACGTATCTTTGTGGGCTCGACCCAAGTCGAGGACGGGACACACATACTGGGCTTGACTGTAAGAGGCCAAACCGGGTTAGCGGTGGCAACGCAAGTCCAACGGGTTCACATGCGTGTGTGGACCCGGGCTGGTAGGTAAGACGTTGTTGCATCGTGTAGGTATAAGTCGTGCATTGTTGGTTGTATCGGGTTGCCACTTTGGGGATTGATACACCCCGCTGTGGGGCCAGCACGGGTATCTACGAGTTAGGGAGCCGATCGCTTGGGGGTAGTGGGTACACCTAGTGGAGATAGGGGCAGGCGACACCTATGAAGGCAGCTAGGGGTGCACGAAACTACCATTATCATTATTTAAGTCTGTATGCGAGATCAACCTTAGAGTGACTAGTGGTGGTGCAGTATAGCAATTATCCTATAGTTTCGGTGTAGTTTAGTAATCATCCTATAGTGGTTTAGGTGCGCTTAACGAAATCGTTGTTCATCCTGTTTCCTTATTTACTCTGCCATACTCAATGGTTCATGATCATTTCCTTATTTTCTAACTTATGCCTTATCCTAATTACTTTGTTAATTATATTGTTAAAGTTATCGAACTCGCCAGACTTTATGTTTGACCCCCTTTATTTCCTCCTCTTTTCTCCCTTCCCCCCCCCCCCAGGTGCTAAGTTTGGAACTAGCACCAGTGGAGCTTGATTTTGGACTGCTTTTAGAAGATTGCTTGGATCGCTGAAGTAATGTTCAGCTTCTCTTTTATTTATGGCTATTTTGATGTTGGGGATTATGTCTTTCAGTTTACGTTCTTTGTTTTATCAAGATGGATATTATGTACTTGACTTTGGTTTATGGTTTTGATGATGTAACCAAACATATTTACCTTCTGCTGTAATAAATAAAGTTTTAGATTTTCAAGTTCTTCTTTATATCTGTCTTGTTGTGATTTCCCATTCTATATTCACTTAAAATGCTCCATGGAAGTTAATGCATTCCCTTTGTGAGTGACATTAATGGACGTGGGGTGTTACACGTGGTATCAGCGTTGATGGTTACCAGAACAGATATGAATTTTTGAAAAGCTGTTTTTCAAGAACAATTTTTGTAAAGAAGTACCTTCAAAAGTACGTTTTAAGGAAAGTATTTTCAAGAGAAAAGCTTATTTTAGAAAGCATAACCCCAAGAGCCATATATCTTTCCCTCGGTTCTTTTATTTTGAATCTTTCCTTTTACGTTTCAGCATGTCTGAAGCATCTAAGATACCAGAGGGTGTTCATGTACCCGGTTGGTTTCGTCAATATCTCGAGGCTAGGGCCGCCACCGCAGGTCCAGCAAATGCTCCTCCTCCTCCTCCTCCCCCTCCTCCTTGTTTCGATACTTTTGCTAAGATATTTAAGGACATAGGGCAATGGGTGGAAAACTTTTTCACGGGACAGAGACATTTGTTGAAGCTCGTATGGCTAAAGGAGGTGAAAGAATTGTTTAGAATCTTTGATGTGGATGATGAAAGAAAAGTCCAGCTAGCTGCCTGGCTAATGAAAGATGAGGCCTCGTTTTGGTGGGAGGTCACTAATGGGGGACGTCCAGTCGATACAAGGCCAGATTTTTGGCACAGGTTTGAAGCGAAGTTTCTCTCGCGGGGTGAAGAGAATCTATACATGGAAAGGTTTTTGGTGCTGAAGCAAGGGAATCTATCGGTGAAAGAGTACGTCAACAATTTCAACCAATTGGCAAGGTTTGGCTTGGACTTGGTGAATACTCCAGAAAAGAAGGCTCTAAGATTTGTTAAGGATTTAAACGAGCCAGTTCATGGGTTAGCTATGACCCACATTCCCATGGGGGCTACCTTCAAGAGACGAGTTGACGTGGCGCTCATGCATGAAGAGGAGAAGGGCGCCAATGCTAGTAAGGCACCCGAGAAGAAAGGGGATCAAAAGTAGTCGCAACAGCATCAACATAACAAGAAAGGTGGAAAAGGAAACAATGCTAAGGGGAAGAAAAGATGCTTTAACTGTGGGACACCCGGCCATATAAGCAAAGATTGTAGGAAGAAAAAGAAGACCGGTTGTTTCCAGTGTGGCGAGGCGGGACATCTTATTAAGGACTGCCCAAAGAAAGGGAAGAGGGCAGCGTCAACCTCGGGAGGACAGGTGCAGGCTCTTATGGCACCAGGGCAGGCAAGGGGACAAGTTCAGGCTCTCGTGGTCCAACCACTACAAGAACGAGGTAGAGCAATTTCCGTTGAAAGTTTAGTTTTTCTGTTTGATCATCTTGTCCGTACTTTATTCGATTCTAGTGCATCACATTCGTTTATTTCTACATCATTAGTTGAAACACTGCACCTTAATACTAGTCTAGTTACTGATCCCTTAGTAGTCTCAAATCCTGTCGGTGGTTCGTCTCATCTTTCTATGATTTGTCGGGATTTGAGAGTGTTTATCTTGGGCGTTGAGTTTGAGTGCAACGCTTTTGTTCTTGGCTTCATGGGATATGGTTTAATTCTAGGTATGGATTGGCAAACTAGATATGGGGCCATCCTAGATTGTGAAAGAAGGGTAGTTAGATTGTTGACTCGTTTTCGAAAGACCCTAGATGTTTCTTGTGACCCTAGAGGTCCAGTAATGCTTAACTACCTAGAATCCCTTAACACATCCGATGATGATTTACATTCTGTTCCCATAGTCCATGAATATGCTGATTTCTTCGATGAGGTGAGGGGTTTACCCCCAGAACGTGAAATAGGCTTTCGAAAATATCTAGTAGATAATGCAAAGCCGGTTGTATTGCCAATGCGCCACATGGCTCCAAGAGAGGAGAGAACTCAGTAAGCAAGTGAATGAATTACTTGAGAAGGGGTTCATCAGACGTAGTATATTGGAGTGAGGTGCTCCAGTAGTTTTTTCCACGAAGGCAGATGGGTCCCTTAGACTTTGTGTGGACTATAGAGAACTTAATAAGCTTACTAAGAAGAATAGACACCCACTGCCGAGGATTGACGATCTCTTCGATCAGTTAGTTGGCGCCTCAGTGTTTTCATAGTTGGACTTAGCCACGGGTTTCCATCAGTTGAGAGTGGCAGAGGATAGCATAGACAAGACTGCCTTTAGGTATCTAGACGGTTTCTTCGAGTGGCTTGTGATGCCCTTCGGTTTGACAAACGCCCCCGCATAGTTTGTTGACTTCATGAGTAGGGTTTTATGGAGTACCTTAATAAATTCGTGGTAGTCTTTTTGGACGACATCTTGATCTTTTCTAAGAGCGAGGAAGAGCATGCCCTACATCTTAGGGAAGTGTTAGAGACTCTTCGAGCGCATAGCCTTAAAGCTAATATTTCTAAATGTCACTTTTGGAGGAAGAAAGTGCGATTCTTAGGGAACGTGGTTTCCAAAGAAGGGATAGCTGTGGATCCCGTGAAGATAGTGGCCATCCAAGATTGGAAGGTTCCTAATAATGCTACCGAGGTAAGGAGTTTCTTAGGGTTGGGTGGCTACTATAGGAAGTTCATCAAAGACTTCGCAAAAATATCAACCCCATTAACACGATTGACGAAGAAGAATCTAGTTTTTACATGGGACGTAGATTGTGATGATGCGTTCCAACGTTTGAAGAGAGCTTTGACCACAGCCCCAGTCTCAGTGTTGCCAGATGGGAGTAAGCCATTTACCGTTTATACCGATGCTTGTGGGACGGGACTAGGCGCAGTCTTAATGCAAGAGGGAAGGGTAATAGCCTATGGTGGAAGGCAATTGAGAGTGCATGAAATAAATTACCCTACACATGATCTACAGTTGGCCGCTATTGTCTTCGCGCTTAAGTCTTGGCGTCATCGTCTTCTTGGCGAAAAATTCGAATTATTCACTGACCACAAATCTCTAAACTACTTATTCTCTCAGAAGGACTTGAACTTAAGGCAGCAAAGGTGGATGGAACTCTTAGCATCCTACGACTTCGAGATAGCATATACCCCTGGCAAGGGTAACGTGGTGGCAGATGCCTTAAGTAGAAAAAGGTTATCCTTGAGTCCGTTAATTGTTGAGTGGTGAAGCTTAGAGTTCATCTGTACGTTTGACTTTACACCTTCCATTGACTTCGTACCTGGTTTGCTAGCATCCTTAGAGGTCAGACCTACGCTTTTGGGACGGATTGGCGAGGCACAGCGAGACGACCCATAGTTGGTTGAGTTATAAGAGAAGCTCAAAGGAGGGGAGTCATCGAGCCATCTCCGTAGATATACCCTAGATTATAAGGGTTGGTTACGTAGGGACAGTAGACTTTGTGTACCACGGGACGAGAGATGAGGAAGACCATTCTTGATGATGCCCATCGTTCGAAGATGACCATCCATCCCTGTAGGGACAAGATGTACATGGACATGAAACGTGTTTACTTTTGGGCCGGCATGAAGACGGATGTGGCCGAGTATGTCGCTAGATGCTTGGTGTGCCAACAAGTAAAAGCAGAGCAAAAGAAGCCCGCTGTATTGCTTCACCCATTGGAGGTCCCATAATGGAAGTGGGAAAGTGTTTCGATGGACTTTGTTGAGGGATTACCAAGATCAAGGAAGGGTAATACGGGGATTTGGGTCGTGGTAGACAGACTTACTAAGAGCGCCCATTTCATTCCCGTGGGTAAGAGGACTGCTCCATGGTTAGCCTCCGTATACATTCGAGAGATAGTTCGTTTACACGGTGTTCCATCTAGCATAGTGAGCGACCGCAATCCTATTTTTACTGGCGAATTTTGGAAGAGCTTACAAGAGGCGATAGGGACTCATTTATGTTTGAGCACCGCATATCATCCTCATATGGAAAACCAGACCGAGTGGGTGAATCGTATTCTAGAGGACCTATTGAGGTTATGCGTCTTAGACTTCGGAGGTACATGGGACGAACATCTTCCGTTGGTGGAGTTCGCATATAATAACAGCTTTCAGTCTAGCATTGGCATGGCACCGTTCGAGGCTCTTTATGGACAGCCGTGTCGTTCTCCTACATATTGGTGGGAGTCTACAAATAAGATCTTGCTTGGGCCCGATATAATTAGAGAGACTTTGGAAAAGATCGATTTGATTCGAAGGAGGATGAAGACGGCGCTAGATAGAGAGAAATCTTATGCGGACAAGAGGAGGTCAGATCTTGAGTTTGATGTTGGGGACATGGTCTTTGTCAAGGTGTCTCCATTACGGAACGTCGTTCGCTTTGGGTCCGTTGGAAAGTTAGCACCAAGGTTCGTAGGGTCGTTTCCTATTATGGAAAGGATTGGGCAGATGGCGTATAGACTATAGTTGCCCGAGAAACTTAGTGGTGTACACGACGTATTCCATGTATCACATTTGAGGAAGTGCTTGCACGAGACCACGGAAGTGGAAGAGCCGAGCTTGGTTAGAGTGGTGGAGATCGAGCGTGATGCGACGATTTGATGAGTTCCTACGTGCATTCTTGGGTCAGAGATTAAGAAGTTGAGGAATCGAGAGGTCAAACTAGTCAAAGTGCAATGGGGAGATGATGAGAGCAACGCTACTTGGGAGACGGAAGAGAAGATGCGTTCATTATACCCTTTTCTTTTTGAGGGTATGCCTTTTGAATTTCTCCTTTATCGCTTACCTTGTACTTATCTTATCTTTAGTATGTCCTCTCGCTAGTATCTTTGACCTTTAGATATGATAGTCCTATGGTTGAAACATGTGTTTGAGATATGTTATGTATGATGGATGCATGTGGATGCAAGTGTTTGCTCGTGGTTGCTCGTGGATGCATATACACACACTTTAGGCACTAGATCGGCTCAGTCACTTCATATTGCATATTGCATATTGCATATAAATGTGTGTACATATTTAAGTAGTGGATGTATAATGGTTGTACAATCATATGGATGTTGCATTTTGGTGAATGTTTGTGCACACATGTAGAAATAATATATATCGATAGGGTTCTTTCGTGTACATAATGGACGCATGGCACTATCATGGTTTGCATTAAGGAGGTCAACTGAATCAGCAGACCGCCTGATTTTGCATTAGATAAGGAACATAAACACACACTTTTTCCATATGTTCATACAGCATTAGAAATTTTATAAGGACATTGGATGCCCGTGTTGGATGGTTGAGTAGATGGTTGTTTGGATGGTAGGATATGCATTCTACTTAACTTGGAGATTTCGGGGGCGAAATCCTTTAAGGAAGGGAGAATGTAACACCTCGGATTTTTGAATAATCGAATTAACTAAAATAAAGAATAATTAATCTCAGACGTGAGAATTATTGGAATGGGGTTGCGCCATTGCGTTCGTCTCCGAACTCTGGTTGAAATAGATTCCGAGTTTGCGGGAAATGGGTAGCGGATGAAGGAGTTATGGACGAACAAAGATTGGTGGCAAGAAGAGAAGAAAAAAAAATTCACTGGCGCATTGGCAATTGCGCCAATACAAATTTTCATTGGCGCACCTGCCAAGTGCGCCCAGGCCGAGGCAGCAAGCCTGCACAGCTTTATGGTTCAGGCTGACCCATGTTGCTGAGTCCTTTCTGACTCCTTGCTGAGTCATTAGGGCTGAGGTGTCACCCTATCCCGACTGAATGGTTTCGATTAACCATAAGATCATCCGAGGACTTAAATTAATTCAAAACTCTATAAAACGACCCATAGACTCAAACCCTAAATCAGAATTAAAACTAAAACTTTAGCCGTCATGCTTTTGTCTTGAACCCTAGAGCAGTCGCCACCAAATTAAAGAGGAAGAACAACAAATCAAATCAGTTCTACTCAACCCTAACAGTGAATCTTCTTCAGAGGAGAGCTAATTCAACTCCAGAAATCAGAATTCAGAACTCAAGACTGCTTTTGAGTTGTGAGTTCGATAGTTTTAATAAAATAATTAGTAATTTAATTAGATTAAGTTATAATGCGGATTGTATGGGTGTGATGTGAAGTATTGATTGCATGTTGTAATTATGTTGTAGGATTGTGATTGAAATCTCTATGATGTTATGTTCTGATGCTATCATTTATGATGTAAAGTTATGTTGCTATCATCCATGTTGTAACTTTATATACAATCAAATCATCATGTTTCATATGCTAGTTTGGTTATGTTGATTCATATGATAAATCATATGTAGGCAAGTATAGATTTTGATTCAAACATGAATCATATACAAGTTGGGTAGAATTATATGTGACTTTACATGGTTATAACACCTAGTTTATTTGAAAATTTAGTTGAAAGTTAGGCTATGAAATGTGTGAGTTATATGCTAAATTCTACATGATACTTTACATGTTAGATACTAGTTTACACCATTGTTGCGATGTATAAATCACATACGTAAGTTTATGAGTTGGATATGAATCATGTTATGCAAGTTTTGGGTTATTACCTATGCAAGTTTACTCCTTTAGATATAGATCTATGACAATACATGATTTATGCAAGTTTGTGGCCATTATCTCAACAAGTTCACACCTTTTGATTTGGATCCATGACATATGTTATTTATGCAAGTTGTAACTTTGGTCTACGCATGTTTTAGATGTAGAACATCATTCACATATGCAAGTTCACACCTATGTTAGATCTATGTTTCAATTATGTGTATATTATGATGTTTTTTCTTTATTCCATGAGTTAGACTATTCGAGTCTAACGTATATTTTACGTTAAACGAACAAACGTACAACGTGGGGTAAAGGGGATAATATTAAAAAGATTTAATTGGCATAAATGCCTTAAAAGGCATAAAATATAATTGTGGTGAAATTTGGTATGATTTTACATACCATAAATGGATGGACATAATTGAGTCAATTATGGACATCGTTAAATTTGGAATTGATTGATAATTTGAATAGGGAAAGTAATTCAAATTTGGGGAATGATTAATTAGTAGTAATTAATCGCCTAAGACACAAGGTTAAGCTCTTTTGTGGTGTAAGACTGCCCGGACCCGCCCGGCAAATCCAGCTGCCACAAATGCCACTCTAATATGAGAGGTCTTAGGAACAATCTAAATACGTAACAATTGTAAAGACACGAGGTTAGGCTCTTTTGTGGTGTAAGACTGCCCGGACCCACTCGGCAAATCTAGCTACGAAAAATGCCAGTCTAATGTGAGAGGTCTTTATAAGGGTACGGTCTTTATGAATAAAGAAACACTTAACCAGATAAGCATGTAGTGGGACATGAGGGGGTTAAGTGGGTGCCTTGGGTGGCATGTGGAATCTAGTTGGTGCCTTGGGTGGCATTTGGAAATTCGATTAGAAACACTTAACGAAAAATTGAAACATGTAATTGAAACATGAATAAGAAGTGGGTTAAGTGGGATGTACTAGAGGGGATCAAGCTTAGGTGTATACCTTGTGTCAAGTAATGGGGGCCGGTATCAACCAGTAACCCATACGTATATTTGTGGGATCGACCAAAGTCGAGAACGGGACACGAATACTAGGCTTGACTGTAAGAGGCCAAACCGGGTTAGCGATGGCAACGCATGTCCAACGGGTTCATATGCGTGTGTGGACCCGGCTGGTAGGTAAGACGTTGTTGCATCGTGTAGGTATAAGCCGTGCATTGTTGGTTGTAGCGGGTTGTGTTTGCGAAAAAATTATACAATTGTAAACAACTGTAAAATCCGTTCGGCTTTCCTAAACAACAAGGTTTGTTGTAGAGGGTGTCGAACTCTGGGACCAAAAATGTTTTAATTAATAAATCCAATCAAGTTATTCCAAGATTTTGATTGATTGGAAACACAGAAAATAACAACAATTAAATAAAGAAGAGAGATTTATCTAATAAGAGAAAGCAATTAAGGGATAATGACATAGATTAGATTCACACTCATCAATAGCCAACAAATAAATATAGATCTAATTCATGTTTCTATCACAAACATGGATCAACGATAAATAGATTCTTAGAAACAAATAAGTAAATGACGACAAGCATAGCCTATGCAGGAGCTGAGCTCTTAAACAACCATAGACTATCAGGAAAGATTCACAAATTAATTTCTAAAAACCTAAAATTAGATCTAAATCTGATAATTGTTAGATCGAACACGAATATATCCTGTGAAGGAGCATAGCTCTTAAACGACACAGAATATGAAGGTTCAGATCTAACCCTTGATTCAAATCTAGATCTACATATATAAAGTCCTCATCTATTGGCTATGTGATTCATGTTGAATCATATCTATTAGCGTCATCACCCCCTAATCAAAGGGGATTAGCTAGACATAGCTAAAGAAGAAGAAAAACAGAAATTAAATAACATGAACATAAATAAAACTAAAACTAAATAGAACAGAGGAAGAATGATTTTATTCCAAGAAGAGGATTACATAATAAAACCCAATGTGTTTTACAATGAATGAGATAAAGTGTATTTATAGCTGATATGACACAGGCTACTAGGAAAATTCCATAATGTGGGACTAAAGAATTAGCCCAACTAACACATAAGCTAGTGAGAACGGGGTTGTAGAGTAAGAGGCCTTGTAAGTGAGCCAGTGTGAACGCGTGCAGTGCATGAATGAGAAGCCTTGCAAAGGAGCTAATGTGAACGCTACATGAGTGAAATGGTCTGCAATTGAGCCAATGTGAACACAATATGAGTCTTTAGTGAGCCAAATCTACCCAAGTGAACTCTATTTGCAACCGTTCTTCAAGCTTTAAACTCTTCAAGCTTTCGTAATTTTAACTTCACACCTTTTCAGCAAATTCTTCATGCTTTATTCATCAAATGCTCTAAACCATGATTCTTGTCAACAATCTGAAAACACAGCTATAAATACACAATATCAATTATTTAAAAGATAAAATAAGATAAATATGCGGATAAAATATACACATTTACGTGTATATCAAATACCCCCACACTTGTCTCTTTATTCGTCCTCGAATAAACTAAACTAAGATATGTCACACTTTCATAGGAAACACGATTACATTAGCGTATGCAACAAGCCGTTAAACCTTTGGGTGTCGCTAGTAGGACGAGTGTTGTCTCGTGAGGGTTTTCAGCGGATACTACCCACAAAATCCAAAGCGTCTTATGTACGCAGATTAATCAAACAATATATTTAAAGTCTTTCACATTCCAAGGATTTCACCTAACTTCAATAATAACGGTTTAGCCCCAAATTGTCCATCCCATAATTAGTGTAAAAATGAACCAAAATTTTCAAGCTGAATCGTAATTCCTTGATAACACTGTAATTGTGTTGAAGATTAAGAGCGTGGTGTCAACCAAAGTTCTACACATCGACAATGTGCACCCAATCATTTCTTTATTCACTATTTTTTTTGAATGATTTTGCACCAATGTAACTGTTATGTATTGGATATGAGTTATGCATAGATGAAGGAAAATTTGTAAGTTCTAAAAAGATTCTAGATAAGAGGGCAAGTGTATTAGTTGAACTTCAAATTACAAAAGATAAAGTAATACTAAAGCACATATGAACATTTTTGTTTCCTTTCATCTCTTCTACTACAATCCTCTCTTCCAAGTACAGTATAATGGATGTGGATGGAATGGTAATGGATGCTTCATAGTCAAGAATGATGAATGACTATTTTATTCTGAGAGACTCTCTCTTTATTTCATTTTTTTTCTTTTCCTTATTTTTTCTGTTCTTTTTTTTTCTTTTTTTTTTCTTTTGCACGATGAATGATGAATTGAGATGGAATGATGACGTACATGATTTCATTTGATTCCTCCTCTACTACCAACACTTCATGAAAGGAAAGTTTTGTGCCCTAGTTACTCTACTTCTATAACCTTAATTCAACACACAAGTCTGGATTGATGTTATACAAAAAGCTGAAAGGAATGATAAGCAAAGTTTCGTAAGATAGATAACCCATAAAAATTAAGATGTGGTATATGGTTAGCCTACCTTAAAACAAGTACAGAGTGGGTGGTGTAATATTGGTTTAAAAAGTGACGTTTTCGACCTTTAAACAAAGGTTCTTGAGTCTACCAATATAAGATAAACTTGTCGAAACATGGATGTAAATCGACTAAAACTTGGGTTTGAATAATGTGGGGTATCGAAGAAGAATGCTACAATGAGTCATTTCTCCTTAATTGGGCCAAGTGGATTTTAGAACTTACGATTTTGAAAATTAGAGTGAAAAGAAAATATTATGCATGAAAACGAACTCAGAAAATCCAATCAAATGTAAGTGCAAAATCATTTTTATTTCTTGATTTTTTTTTTACTTGCACATTCAAACATGTATAACAAGGTTTGACACGCTTACTCCAGAACACGACTAACTTCAGCACGGTCTCAAGCTAAGCATCTTAAAAAGACACATTACGACTCAATGAATAAATAATGTTCATTCTCATCACCCAAAAATTCAACTTATCAAACAAGAACCAAGGTGTTATTTATGAATTTAAGTTAATCCTTGTTCAATGAATGACCTAGTTTATAAAATTTGATTACTGATGTAATGTAAACTCCCCCCACACTTGAGTGTCACTGTGTCCTCATAGTTATTAATAATACATATCTTAGTGAAAGGGAAATAAAATAAGAGGGTCAGCATGGCTTACCGGTTGTGCGTGCAGAAAATACGCAGTCATCGAATAGATGAACCAGTCCATAATGGACCAATGGATCAGCCTCATTAAGCTTTTGAGACATAGCTGAAGCACAGAAAACCAAATCATAAAGGATTGTATATTACGTGACAGATTTGGAAAAACAAATTTTGTTTTTTCAAAAGTTTGATATTCTAGTTTTAAAAGCTTGGGCTTACAGTTGATCCTGAAATCTAATTGAATTTTTATAGCAACAAAAGAGAGGTCATCGAGCTGGGGTTCAACAAAAGATTCAAAAAAAAGTTTGACTTGTTCAGGTGATGTATAAATTGAGAGGCATGTGCATCGTTCTCACCCCCACACTTGTTTTGAGAAATATTGTTCGGTTTTGCTTTGATATTCGAAATTTTGTGAACTAAAGGTTCATTCGTAAACCTAAAGTCAGAACCGAACGAATGAATTTTCAGTAAATTTCGAAATCGTGATTTCTCAAAAACACTGTTATTCCAGAATGCTGCAAAAACATACCCTTCATAGTAGTTAAAATAGGGGTAATAGTGGGAAGTAAGGGCTATTTAGAGAATTAGGGGTAGGATTAAAAAGAAGAGCAGTTTTGAAGTCTTAAGAGAATTAGGGGTAGTTTAAGCATAGTAGGGGTAGATCAACAAATATGAAAGATGATGAATCATTTAGATTGGGTGCTGCAAAAACCAACCCTTCACTGTAGTTAAAAAATGGGTGCAATTGTTGGACGTAAGGGCCACTTAGAGAATTAGTGGTAGGATTAAAAAGAAGAATTGTTTTGAAGTATTAAGAGAAGTAGGGATGGTTTAAGCATAGTAGGGTGTAGATCGAGAAATTTAAAAGATAATGAATCGTTTGGATTGGATGCTGCAAAAACCAACCCTTCAAAGAAGTTAAAAAACAAGGGTGATTGTTTGAAGTAAGGTATATTTCGAGAATTTGTGGTAGGATTAAAAAGAAGGGTTGTTTTGAAGTACTAAGAAAAGTAGGTGTAAGTTAAGCATAGTAGGGATAGATCGACAAATATGAAAGATGATGAATTGTTCGGATTGGGTGCTGCAAAACCAACCCTTCATAGAAGTAAAAAAAATATGGGTAATTGTTGGTTGTACGAGCTATTTATATAATTAGGGTTAGGATTAAAAAGAATGGTTGTTTTGAAGTATTAGGAGAAGTAGGGGCAGTTTAAGCATAGTAGGGATATATCGACAAATATGAGACAAGATGAATCATTGGATTGGGTGCTGCAAAAACTAACCTTCGTAGTTGTTAAAAAATAGGGGTAATTGTTGGAAGTAAGGGCTATTTAGAGAACTAGGGATAGGATTAAAAAGAAGGGTTGTTTTGATGTATTAAGAGAAGTATGGGTAGTTTAAGAATAGTAGGGGTAGATCGACAAATATGAAAGATGATGAATCGTTTGAATTGGGTGCTGCGAAAAACCAACCCTTCACAGTAGTTAAAAAATATGGGTAAGTGTTGGAATAAAGGGCTATTTAGAGAATTCGGGGTAAGATAAAAAATAATAGTTGTTTTGAATTATTAAGTGTAGTGGAGATAGTTAAGAAATAGGTGTAATTGTTGGATGTAATGTATATTTAGAGAATTACGGGTAGGATTAAAAAGAAGGGTTGTTTTGAATTATTAAGAGAAGTAGGGGTAGTTTAAGCATAGTAGGGGTAAATCGACAAATATGAAAGATTATGAATCGTTTGGATTGGGTGCTGCAAAAACCAACCCTTCACAGTAGTAAAAAGAAAGTCGTAATTGTTAAAAGTTATGGATATTCAGAGAATTACGGGCAGGATTAAAAAGAAGGATTGTTTTGAAGTATTAAGAGAAGTAGGGTTAGTTTAAGCATAGTAGAGGTAGATCGTCAAATATGAAAGATTATGAATCGTTTGGTTTGTGTGCTGCAAAAACCAACACTTCCAAATAGTTAAAAAAGAGATAATTTTTGGAAGTAAGGACTATTTAGAGAATTAGGGATAGGATTAAAAAGAAGGGTTGTTTTGATGTATTGAGAGAAGAAGGGGTGGTTTAATCATAGAAGGGGTAGATCGAAAAATATGAAAGATTATGAATCGTTTGGATTGGGTGCTGCAAAAACTAAGCCTTCACAGTAGTAAAAAGATAGGCATAATTGTTGGAAGTAAGGGATATTTAGAGAATTAGGGGCATGATTAAAAAGAAGGACTGTTTTGGAGTATTAAGAGACGTAGGGGTAGTTTAAGCATAGTGGAGGTAGATCGACAAATATGAAAGATTGTGAATCGTTTAGATTGTGTGCTGCAAAAACCAACTCTTCACATCAATTAAAAAAAAGGGTTAATTATTGGAAGTAAGGTCTATTTAGAGAATTAGGGATATGATTAAAAATAAGGGTTGTTTTGATGTATTAAGAGAAATAGAGGTAGTTTAAGCATAGTAGGGATAAATCGACAAATATGAAAGTTGATGAATCTTTTAGATTGGCTGCTGCAAAAACCAACCCTTCACAGTAGTTAAAAAATAGGGCAATTGTTGGAAGTAAGGGATTTTTAGAGAATTAGGGGTAGGATTAGAAAGAAGGGTTGTTTTGAAGTATTAAGAGAAGTAGGGATAATTTAAGCGTAGTAGGGGTAGATCGACAAATATAAAAGATGATGAATCATTTGGATTGGATGCTACAAAAACCAACTCTTCACAAAAGTTAAAAAATAGAAGTGATTGGCAGAAGTAAGGGCTATTTAGAGAATTAGGGGTGGGATTTAAAAAAACGTTTTGTTTTGAATTACTAAGATAAGTAGGGGAAGTTTAAGCATAGTAGGGGTAGATCGACAAATACGAAAGATGATGAATCCTTTGGATTGGGTGCTGCAAAAATCAACCCTCCAAAAAAGTTTAAAAATAGGGGTAATCGTTGGAAGTAAGGGTAATTATAGAATTAGGGGTAGGATTAAAAAGAAGGGTTGTTTCGAAGTATTAAGAGAAGTAGGGGTAGTTCAAGCATAGTTGGGGTATATCGACAAATATTAAAGATGATGAATCGTTTGGATTGGGTGCTACAAAAACCAACCCTTCATAGTTGTTAAAAAATAGGGGTAATTGTTGGAAGTAAGGGCTATTTAGAGAATTAGATGTAGGATTAAAAATAAGGGCTTTTTCGAAGTATAAAGATAAGTAGGGGTAGGTCAACAAATATGAAAGATTATGAATCATTTGGTTTGGGTACAGCAAAAACCAACCCTTCACAGTTGTTAAAAAAGGGGCAATTGTTGGAAGTAAGGGCTATTTAGATAATTAGGAGTAGGATTAAAAAGAAGGGTTGTTTTGAAGTATTTAGGGAAGTAGGGATATTTTAAGCATAGTAGGTATAGATCGACAAATATAAAAGATGATGAATCGTTTGGATTTGACGCTGCAAAAAACAACACTTCACAGAAGTTAAAAAATAGTGGCGATTTTTGGAAGTAAAGGATATTTAGAGAATTAGGGGTAGAATTAAAATGAAGATTTGTTTTGAAGTACTAAGAGAAGTAGGGGTAGTTTAATCATAGTATGGGTAGATCGGCAAATATGAAAGATGGTGAATCGTTTGGATTGGATGCTACAAAAACTAACCCTTCACAGAAGTTAAGAAATAGGGGTAATTGTTGAAAGTAAGGGCTATTTATAGAACTAGGGGTAGGATTAAAAAGAATGGATGCCTTTAAGTATTAAGAGAAGTAGGGGTAGTTTAAGCATAGTAGGGGTAGTTCGACAAATATGAGACATGATGAATCGTTGGATTAGGTGCTGCAAAAACCAACCCTTCAAAGTAGTTAAAAAATAGGGGTAATTGTTGGAAGTAAGGGCTATTTAGAGTATTAAGGGTAGGATTAAAAAGAAGGTCTTTTTTGAATTATAAAGAGAAGTATGGGTAGTTTGAGCATAGTAGGGTTAGATCGACAAATATGAAAGAATAGGAATCGTTTTGATTGGGTGATGCAAAAACCAACCATTCAAAGTAGTAAGAAGATAGGCGTAATTGTTGGACGTAAGGGCTGATCGACAAATATGAAAGATGATGAATCGTTTGGCTTTGGTGCTGCAAAAACCAACCCTTCACAGTAGTTAAAAATGGGGTAATTGTTGGAAGTAAGAGTTATTCAGAGAATTAGAGATAGGATTAAAAAGAAGGAATGTTCTGAAGTATTAAGAGAAGTAGGGGTAGTTTAAGCATAGTAGGTGTAGATCGACAAATATGAAAGATGATGAATCATTTAGATTGGGTGCTTCAAAAACCAACACTTCACAATAGTTAAAAAAATAGGGCAATTGTTGGAAGTAAGGGCGATCTACAGAATTAGGTGTAGAATTAAAAAGAAGGGTTATTTTGAAGTATTAAGAGAAGTAAGGATAGTTTAAGCATATTAGGGGTAGATCGACAAACATAAAAGATGATGAATCATTTGGATTGGATGCGGCAAAAACCAACCCTTCACATAAGTTAAAAAATAGGGGTGATTCTTGGAAGTAAGGGCTATTTAGAGAATTAGTGGTTGGATTAAAAAGAAGGGTTGTTTTGAAGTACTAAGAGTAGTAGGGGTAGTTTCAACATAGAAGGGGTAAATCGACAAATATGAAAGATGATGAATCATTTGGATTGGGTGCTGCAAAAACCAACCCTTCACAGAAGTTAAAAAATAGGGATATTTGTTGGAAGTAAGGTCTATTTATAGCATTAGGAGAGCTGTTTGAAGTATTAAGAGAAGTAGGGGTAGTTTAAGCATAGTAGGGTAGATCGACAAATATGAGACATGATGATTAGTTGAATTGATGTGGCAAAAACCAACCCATCACAGTAGTTAAAAAGTAGGGGAAATTGTTGGAAGGGCGGGCTATTTAGATAATTAGGGTTAGAATTAAACAGAAGTGTTGTTTTAAAGTATTAAGAGAAGTACGCCTAATTCTCTAAATAGCCCTTACTTCCAACAATTACCCCTATCTTTTTACTACCGTGAAGGGTTGGTTTTTGTTGCACCCAATCCAAACGATTCATCATCTTTTATATTTGTCGATCTACCCCTACGATGCTTAAACTAACCTTACATCTCTTAATATTTCAAACGAACCTTTCTTTTTAATCATACCCCTAATTCTCTAAATAGATCTTACTTCCAGCAATTACCTCTATCTTTTTAATACTGTGAAGGGTTGGTTTTTGCAGCGCCCAATTAAAACAATTCGTCAACTTTCATATTTGTCGATCTACCCCTACTATGCTTAAACTACCCTTGCTTCTCTTAATACTTCAAAATAGCCCTTCTTTTTGATCCTATCCATAATTCTCTAAATAGCACTTACTTCCAACAATTATCCCTATCTTTTTACTACTGTGAAAGGTAGGTTTTTGCAGCACCCAATCCAGACGATTCATCATCTTTTATATTTGTCGATCTACCCCTACTATGCTTAAACTACCCCTACTTCTCTTAATACTTCGAAATAGCCCTTATTTTTAATCGTACCCCTAATTATCTAACTAGCCCTTACTTCTGACAATTCGCCCTATTTTTTAACTATTGTGAAGGGTTGGTTTTTGCAGCACCCAATCCAAATGATTCATCGTCTTTCATATTTGTAGATTTACCCCTACTATGCTTAAACTACACCTGCTTCTCTTAATACTTCAAAAAAAACCTTCTTTTTAAACCTACCCCTAATTTTAAATAGCCCTTACTTCCAACATTAATCCCTACTTTTTAACTACTGTGAAGGGTTGGTTTTTGCAGCACCCAATCTAAATGATTCATCATCTTTCATATTTGTCGATCTAACCCAACTATGCTTAAAGTACCACTACTTCTCTTAATATTTCAAAACAAACCTTCTTTTTAATCCTACCCCTAAATCTCTAAATAGCCCTAACTTCCAACAATTACGCTTATCTTTTTAATACTGTGAAGGGTCGGTTTTTGCAGCACCCAATCAAAACGATTCGCCATCTTTCGTATTTGTCGATCTACCCCTACTATGTTTAAACTACCTGTACTTCTCTTAATACTTCAAAACAACCCATCTTTTTAATCCTACCCATAATTCTACAAATAGCCCTTAATTCCAACATTTACCACTATTTTTTAAATACTGTGAAGGGTTGGTTTTTATAGCACCCAATCCAAACGATTCATCATCTTTCATATTTATCGACCTATCCCTACTATGCTTAAACTATCCCTACTTCACTTAATACTTCAAAACAACCCTTCTTTTTAATTCTACCCCTAATTCTCTAAATAGCCCTTACTTCCAATAATTACCCATATTTTTTAACTACTATGACGTATTGGTTTTTGCAGCACCCAATCTAAATAATTCATCATCTTTCATATTTTTCGATCTACCAATACTATTCCTAAACTACCCCCATTTCTCTTAATACTTCGAAACAGCCCTTCTTTCTAATCCTACCCCTAATTCTCTAAATAGCCCTTCCTTCCAACAATTACCAATATTTTTTAACTTCTGTGAAGGGTTGGTTTTTTGAAGCAACCAATCTAAATGATTCATCATCTTTTATATTTGTCGATGTACTCCTACTATTCTTAAACAACACATACTTCTCTTAATACTTCAAAACAATCCTTCTTTTTTAATCTTACCACTAATTATCTAAATAGCCCTTACATCAAACAATTACACATATCATTTTACAACTGTGAAGGGTTGGTTTTTGCAGCACCCAATCCAAACGATTCATCATCTTTTGTATTGGTCGACCTACCCCAACTATGCTTAAACTACCCCCAATTCTCTTAATAATTCAAAACAACCCTTATTTTTAATCGTACCCCTAATTATCTAAATAGCCCTTATTTCCAACAATTCCCTCTATTATTTAACTATTGTGAAGGATTTGTTTTTGAAGCACCCAATCCAAACGATTCATTATCTTTCATATTTGTCGATCTACCTCTACTATTCTTAAACTACCCCCACTTTTCTTGATACTTCAAAATAGTCCTTTTAAATCCTACCCCTAATTCTCTAAATAGCCTTACCACCCATAATTACCCCTATCTTTTTACTACTGTGAAGGGTTGGTTTTTCCAGCAACTAATCCAAATGATTCATCTCCTTTTATATTTGTCGATCTACACCTATAATGCTGAAACTACCCCTACTTCTCTTAATACTTCAAAACACCCATTATTTTTAATCATACCCCTGATTCTCGAAATAGCCCTCACTTCCAACAACTACACCTGTCTTTTTACTACTGTGAAGGGTTGGTTTTTGCAGCGCGTAATCAAAACGATTCGTCAACTTTCATATTTGTCGATCTACCCCCACAATGCTTAAACTACCCCTACTTCTATTAATACTTCAAAATAGCCCTTCTTTTTAATCTCATCCCTAATTCCCTAAATAGCCATTACTTCCAACAATTAGCCCTATCTTTTTACTACTGTGAAGGGTTGGTTTTTGTAACACCCAATCTGAACGATTCATCATCTTTTATATTTTTCGATCTACCACTGCTATGCTTTATCTACCCTACTTCTCTTAATACTTAAAAATAGCCCTTCTTTTTAATCCTTCCCCTAATTCTCTAAGTAGCCCTTACTTCCAACAATTACCCTATTTTTTACCTTTTGTGCATGGTTCGTTTTTATCGCACCCAATTCAAATGATTCATCATCTTTCATATTTGTCGATCTACCCCTACTATTCTTAATCTACCTCTACTTCTCTTAATACTTTAAAACAGTCCTTCTTTTAATCCCACCCCAAAATCTGTAACTAGCCCTTACTTCCAACAATTACCCCCATCTTTTTACTACTGTGAAAGATTGGTTTTTTCAGCACCTAATCCAAACGATTCATCATCTTTCATGTATTTCGATCTACCTCTACTATACTTAAACTACCTCTACTTATCTTAATACTTCAAAACAACCGTTCTTTTTAATCCTACCCCTAATTCTCTAAAAATCCTTTCCTTCAACCAATTACCCATATTTTTCAAATGTTGTGAATGATTGGTTTTTGCAGCACCCAATTCAAATGATTCATCATCTTTCATATTTGTCAATCGACCCCTACTATGCTTAAACTACCCCTACTTCTTTTAATACTTCAAAACAACCCTTCTTTTTAATCCTACCTCTACTTCTCTAAATAGACCTTACTTCCAACAATTACCCCAGTTTTTTAAGTAACTGTAAAGGGTTGGTTTTTGCAGCACCCAATCCAAACGATTCATCATCTTTCATATTTGTCGATCTATCCCTGCTATGCTTAAACTACCTCTACATCTCTTAATACTTCAAAACAGTCCTTCTTATAAATTCTACCCCTAATTCTCAAATAGCCCTAACTTCCAACAATTACCCCTATCTTTTTACTACTGTGAAGGGTTGGTTTTTGTAGCACCCAATCCAAATGATTCATCATCTTTAATATTTGTCAATCTACCCCTCTAATGCTTAAACTACCCTTACTTCTTTTAATACTTCAAAACAACCCTTATTTTTAATCGTACCCCTAATTATCTAAATAGCCTTTACTTCCAAAAATTACCACTATTTTTTTACCATTGTGAACGGTTGGTTTTTTTGCAGCACCCAACCCAAATGATTCATCACCTTTCATATTTGTATGATCTACCCCGACTATACTTATAGTATCCCTACTTCTCTTAAGATTTCAAAACAACCATTCTTTTTAATCCTACCCCTAATTCTCTAAACACCCCTAGCATCCAACAATTACTATCTTTTTACTACTGTGAAGAGTTTGTTTTTGCAGCATCCAATCAAAACAATTCGTCAACTTTCATATTTGGCGATCTACCCCTATTATGCTTAAACTACCGCTACTTCTCTTAATACTTCAAAACATCCCTTCTTTTTAATCCTACCCCTAATACTCCAAATAGCTCTTACTTCCAACAATTATCACAATTTTTTAACTACTGTGAAGTGTTGTTTTTTGCAGCACCTATTTCCAACGATTCATCATCTTTTATATTTATCGATCAACCCCTACTATGCTTAAACTACCCCTACTTCTATTAATACTTCAAAACAACCCACTTTTTAATCCTACCCCTAATTCTCTAAATAGCCCTTACTTCCAACAATTACCCATATTTTTTAACTACTACGAAAGATTTGTTTTTGCAGCACCCAATCTAAATGATTCGTCATCTATCATATTTTTCGATCTACCCCAACTATGCTTAAACTACACATACTTCTCTTAATACTTCAAAACAACCCTTCTTTTTAATCATACCCCTAATTACATAAATAGCCCTTACTTCCAACAATTACGCCAATATTTTTATTACTTCGAAGGGTTAGTTTTTGCATCACCCAATACAAACGATTCACCATCTTTCATATTTGTCGATCTACCCCTACTATGCTTAAACTACGCATACTTCTCTTAATACTTCAAAGGAGTCATTCTTTTTAATCATACCCCTAATTATCTAAATAGCCCTCACTTCCAACAATTACCCCTATCTTTTTACTACTGTGAAGGGTGGGTTTTGCAGCACCCAATCCAAACTATTCATCATCTTTTATATTTGTCGATCTACCCCTAGAATGCTTAAACTAAACCTACTTCTCTTAATACTTCAAAACAACCCTTCTTTTTAATCATACACCAAATTCTCTAAATAGATCTTACTTCCAACAATTACCTCTATCTTTTTACTACTGTGAAGGGTTGGTTTTTGCAGCGCCCAATCAAAATAATTCGTCATCTTTCATATTTGTCGATCTACCCCAACTATGCTTAAACTGCCCCTGCTTCGCTTAATACTTGAAAATAGCCCTTCTTTTTTATCCTACCCCTAATTCTCTAAATATCCCTTACTTCCAACAATTACCCCTATCTTTTTACTACTGTGAAGGGTTGGTTTTTGTAGCACCCAATCCAAACGATTCATCATCTTTTATATTTTTCGAGCTACCCCTGCTATGCTTAATCTACCCTACTTCTCTTAATAGTTCGAAACATCCCTTCTTTTTAATCCTACCCCTAATTCTCTAAATTTCCCATACTTCCTACAATTACCCCTATTTTTTACCTTTTGTTAAGGGTTGGTTTTTGCAGCACCCAATCCAAATGATTCATCATCTTTTATATTTGTCAATCTATCCCTGCTATGCTTAAACTAACCCTACTTCTCTTAATACTTCAAAACAACCCTTATTTTTAATCGTACCTCTAATTATCTAAATAGACCTTACTTCCAAAAATTCCCCCGATTTTTTAACTATTGTGAAGGATTTGTTTTTGCAGCACCCAAACCAGACGATTCATCATCTTTCATATTTATCGATCTACCCCTACTATGCTTAAACTACCCTTACTTATCTTTATACTTCAAAATAATCCTTATTTTTAATCCAACTCCTAATTCTCTAAATAGCCCTTACCTCCATCAATTACGTCGGTCTTTTTAATACTATGAAGGGTTGGTTTTTGCAGCACCCAATCAAAACGATTCGTCATCTTTCATGTTTGTCGATCTACCCCTACTATGCTTAAACTACCCATACTTCTTTTAATACTTCAAAACAGCCCTTCTTTTTAATCCTACTCCTAATTCTACAAATATCCCTCACTTCCAACAATTACCCCTATTTTTTAACTACTTTGAAGGGTTTATTTTTATAGTGCCCAATCCAAACGATTCATCATCTTTCATATTTATCGATCTACCCCTACTATGCTTAAACTACCACTACTTCTCTTAATACTTCAAAACAATCCTTCTTTTTAATCCTACCCCTAATTCTCTAAATAGCCCTTACTTCCAGAAATTACACCTATTTTTTAATTACTGAAGGGTTGGTTTTTGCAGCACCTAATCCAAACGATTCATAATCTTTCATATTTGTCGGTCTACCCCTGCTTTTCTTAGTACTTCAAAACAGTACTTCTTTTAAATCCTACCCCTAATTCTCTAAATAGCCCTTAATTCCGGCAATTACCCCTTTCTTTTTACTACTGTGAAGGGTTGGTTTTTGCAGCACCCAATCAAAATGATTTATCGTTTTTTATATTTGTTGATCTACCCGTACTATGCTTAAACTGCCCCTACTTCTTTTAATACTTCAAAACAACCCTTCTTTTTAATCATACCCCTAATTCTCTATATAACCTTTTCTTCCAACAACTACCCCTTTTTTTAACTACAGTGAAGGGTTGGTTTTTGTAGCACCCAATTCAAACGATTCATCATCTTTCATATTTCTCGATCAGCCCCTACTATTCTTAAACTGCCCCTACTTCTCTTAATACTTCAAAATATCCCTTCTTTTTAATCCTATCCCTAATTCTTTAAATTGCCCTTACTTTTGACAATTACCCCTATTTTTTACTACTATGAAGGGTTGGTTTTTGTAGCGCCCAATCCAAACGATTCATCATTTTTTTTATTTGTCGATCTACCCCTACCATGCTTAATCTACCCCTACTTCTCTTAATACTTCAAAATAGCCCTGCTTTTAAGCCTACTCCTATTTCTCTAAATAGCCCTTCCTTTCAACAATTACTCCTATTTTTTAACTGTCATGAAGGATTTGTTTTAGCAGCACCCAATCCAAAACATTCATCATTTTCACATTTGTCGATCTACCCCTACTATGCTTAAACTGCCCCTACTTCTCATACTATTTCAAAACAATCATTCTTTCTAATCTTACACCTGATTCTCTAAATAGCCCTTACTTTCAACAATTACCCCTATTTTTTACCTTATGTGAAGGGGTGGTTTTTGTAGCACCCAATCCAAATGATTCATCATCTTTCAAATTTTTCGATCTACCCCTACTATGCTTAATCCACCCCTACTTCTCTTAATACTTAAAAACATCCCTTCTTTTAATCCTACCCCTAATTATGCAAATAGCCCTTACTTCCAACAATTAGCCTTATCGTTTTGCTACTGTGAAGGAATGGTTTTTTCAGCACCTACACCAAACGATTAATCATCTTTCATATTTGTCGATCTACCCCTACCATGCTTGAACTACCCCTACATATCTTAATACTTCAAAACAGCCCTTCTTTTTAATCCTACACCTAGTTCTCTAAATATCACTTCATTCCAACAATTACCCATATTGTTTAAGTATTGTGAAGGATTGGTTTTTGCAGCACCCAATCCAAACGATTCATAATCTTTAATATTTGTCGATCTCACCCTACTATGCTTAAAGTACCCCTACTTCTCTTAATATTTCAAAACAACATTTCTTTTCAATCCTACCCCTAATTCTCTAAATAGCCCTTACTTCCAATAAGTACGCCTATCTTTTTACTACTGTGAACCGCTACTTCTCTTAATACTTCAAAACAACCCTTCTTTTTAATCCTACCCCTAATTCTCCAAATAGCCCTTACTTCCAACAATTACCACAATTTTTTAACTTCTGTGAAGGGTTTGTTTTTGCAACACCCAATGTAAATGATTCATCATCTTTCATATTTGTCGATCAACCCATACCGTGCTTAATACCCCAAATTCTCTTAATACTTCAAAATATTCTTTCTTTTAAATCCTTCCACTGATTCTCTAAATAGCCCTTATTTCCAACAATTTCCCCTATCATTTTACAACTATGAAGGGTTGGTTTTTTCAGCACCTCATCCAAACGATTCATCATCTTCCATATTTGTCGATCTACCCATCCTATGCTTATACCACCCCTACTTCTCATAATACATCAAAACAACCCTTCCTTTAAATTGTACCCCTAATTCTCTAAACAGCCCTTACTACAAACAATTACCTCTATGATTTTACTACTATGAAGGGTTCGTTTTTGCAGTGCCCAATCAAAACGTTTTGTCGACTTTCATATTTGTCGATCTACCCCTACTATGCTTAAACTACCCCTACTTCTCTTAATACTTCACAATAGCAGTTCTTTTTAATCCAATCACCATTTCTCTAAATAGCCCTTACTTCCAACAATTACCCCTATCTTTTTACTACTATGACGGGTTGGTTTTTGCAGCACCCAATCCAAATGATTCATCATCTTTTATATTTGTCGATCTACCCCTACTATGCTTATTCTACCCCTACGTCTCTTAATACTTCAAAACAACCCTTCTTTTTAATTCTACCCCTAATTCACTAAATAGGGCTTACTTCCAACAATTACCCCTATTTTTTTTACCAATTTGAGTGTTCGTTTTTGTATCCCCCAATCTAAATGATTCATCATCTTTCACATTTGTCGATATACCCCTACTATGCTTAATCTACCCCTACTTCTCTTAATGCTTAAAAATAGTCCTTCTTTTAATACTACCCCTAATTTTGTAAAAAGCCCTTACTTCCAACAATTACCCCTATCTTTTTACTATTGTGAAGGATTCGTTTTTGCAGCACCTAATCCAAATGATTCATCATCTTTTGTATTTGTCGATCTACCCCTACTATGCTTAAACTACCCCAACTTATCTTAATACTTCAAAATAGCCCTTCTTTTTATTCAGACCCCTAATTCTCTTAATATCCCTTCCTTCCAAAAGTTACCCCTATTTTTTAACTATTGTGAAGGATTGGCTTCTACGGTACCCAATCAAAACGATTCATCATTTTTCATATTTGTCGATTTACCCCCTATTATGCTTAAACTACCCCTACTTCTCTTAATATTTCAAAACAACCCTTCTTTCTAATCCTACTCCTAATTCTCTAAATAACCCTTACTTCCAACAATTTCCCTTATTTTATAACTTTTGTGAAGGGTTGGTTATTTGCAGCACCCAATGCAAATGATTCATCGTCTTTCATATTTGTTGATCTACCCCTGCAATGCTTAAACTACCCCTACCCATACATCTTTTAATAATTCAAAACATTCCTTCTTTTAAATCCTACCCCTAATTCTCTAGATTGCCCTTATTTCCAACAATTAAACCTGGCTTTTTACTACTGTGAAGGGTTGGTTTTTGCGGCACCCAATCCAAGCGATTTATTATCTTCCATATTTGTCGATCTACCCCTCCTATGCTTAAACCATCCATACTTCTTTTAATACTTCAAAACAACCATTCTTTTTAATCGTACCCCTAATTCTTAAAATAGCCCTTACTTCCAACAATTACCCCTATTTTTTAACTACTGTGAAGGGTTGGTTTTTGCAGCACCCAACCCAAACGATTCATCATCTTTCATATTTGTCGATCTACCCCTAGCTTCTCTTAATACTTCAAAACAGTCCTTCTTTTAAATCCTACACCTAATTCTCTAAATAGCCCTTATTTCCAACAATTACCCCTATCTTTTTACTACTGTGAATGATTGGTTTTGCAGTACCCAATCCAAACCATTCATCATCTTTTATATTTGTTGATCTACCCCTACTATGCTTAAACTGCCCCTACTTCTCACTTCAAAACTGCCCGTCTTTTTAATCGTACCCCTAATTCTCTAAATAACCCTTACTTCCAACAATTACCCCTATTTTTTAACTACTGTGAAGGGTCGGCTTTTGTAGCACCCAATTCAAACGATTCATCGTCTTTCATATTTGTCGATCTACCTCTATTATGCTTAAACTGACCCTACTTCTCTTAATACTTCAAAACATCCCTTCTTTTTAATCCTATCCCTAATTCTCTAAATAGAGCTTAATACTAAAAATTACCCCTATCTTTTTACTACTATGAAGGGTTGGTTTTTGCAGCGTCCAATTCAAACGATTCATCTTTTTTTTTATTTGTCGATCTACCCCTACCATGCTTAATCTACCCCTACTTCTCTTAATACTTCAAAACAGCCCCGCTTTTTAAGCCTACCCCTAATTCTCTAAATAGCTCTTCCTTTCAACAATTACCCCTATTTTTTAATAATCATGAAGGATTGTTTTTTACAGCACCCAATCCAAACCATTCATCATCTTTCACATTTGTCAATCTACCCCTACTATGCTCAAAATACCCCTACTTCTCTTAATATTACGAAACAACCCTTCTTTCTAATCTTAACCCTAATTCTCTAAATAGCCCTTGCTTCCAAAAAATTACCCCTATTTGTTACCTTTTGTGAAGGGATGGTTTTTGTAGCACCCAATCCAAAAGATTCATCATCTTTCAAATTTGTCGATCTACCCCTACTATGCTTAATCTACCCCTACTTCTCTTCATACTTAAAAACAACCCTTCTTTTAATCCTATCCCTAATTCTGTAAATAGCCCTTACTTCCAAAAATTACCCTTATCCTTTTGCTACTGTGAAGGATTGGTTTTTGCAGCACCTAATCCAAACGATTCATCAACTTTCATATTTGTCGATCTACCACTACTTATCTTAATACTTCAAAACAGCCCTTCTTTTTAATCCTACACCTAGTTCTCTAAATAGCCCTTCATTCCAACAATTACCACTATTGTTTAACTATTGTGAAGGATTGGTTTTTGCAGCACCCAATCCAAACGATTCATTATCTTTAATATTTGTCGATCTACCCCTACTATGCTTAAAGTACCCCTACTTCTCTTAATATTTCATAACATTCCTTCTTTTTAATCCTACCCCTAATTCCCTAAATAGCCCTTACTTTGAACAATTATGCTTATCTTTTTACTATTGTGAAGGATTGGTTTTTGCAGCATCCAATCATAACGATTCGTCAGCTTTCATATTTGTCGATCTACCCCTACTCTTCTTAAACAACCCCTACTTCTCTTAATACTTCAATACAACCCTTCTTTTTAATCCTACCCGTACTTCTCCAAATAGCCCTTACTTCCAATAATTACCCCTATTTTTTAGCTTTTGTGAAGGTTTTGTTTTTGCAGCACCCAATCTAAATGATTCATCATCTTTCATATTTGTCGATCCATCCTCTTATGCTTAAAACCCCTACTTCTCTTAATACTTCAAAACAGTCCTTTTAAATCCTTCACCTGATTCTCTAACTAGCCCTTACTTCCAACAATTACCGCTATCTTTTTACTACTGTGAAGGTTTGGTTTTTTCGGCACCCAATCCAAACGATTCATCATCTTCCATATTTGTCGATCTACCCCTCCGATGCTTAAACTACCCCTACTTCTCTTAATACTTCAAAACAACCATTCTTTATAATCGTACCCCTAATTCTATAAATAGCACTTACTTCCAACAAATACCTCTATCATTTTACTACTGTGAAGGGTTGGTTTTTGCAGCGCCCAATCAAAACGCCGACTTTCGTATTTGTCGATCTAACCCTACTATTCTTAAACTACCCCTACTTCTCTTAATACTTAAAAATAGCCCTTCTTTTTAATCCAATCCATAATTTTCTAAATAGCTCTTACTTCCAACAATTACCCTTATCTTTTTGCTATTGTGAAGGGTTGGTTTTTGCAGCAACCAATCCAAATGATTCATCATCTTTTATATTTGTCGATCTACCCTGAAACACCCCACCTCCGTTAAGGTCACTCACAAAGGGAATACCATAACTTCGGTGGAGGTTTATAAGTAAAAGTCACAGATAAAACACAAGACAGATATAAACACATATATATAAACAGCGGAAAACAAACAGACTTTCATATCATAAATACGTGTTCATACAAAACATTTCCATAATTGCTTCAAAACAAACTTCCAATTATTACAACCATAATACTATCTTGACTTATAACTTAAAGAAGCATGAAACATAATTAAAAATGCATAAATCCCCATAGAATGTCCAAAGCCATAGCCCAAACGAAAGATATCCAAGCAATACATTCTCTCTCTTTAAGCTGGGTGAAAAATCTGACTAAGCTGAGGTGTTTCCTCCCTGTGGACCTGAGGGGGAGGGGAATGGAAGAAAAGAAAGCGAAAGGAAAATGGGCCAGACATAAGTCTGGTAAGTCTAGTTATAATTCTAGCATGGGAACAATAAAAAGGTCATGAATTGCATAAACTGAGAATAGGACAATACCAGAATATAAGATAAGATATGGCAGGAAATACTGACTATACTAAACGCACTCAATATAAATTCTCTGCACCTACTTGTACTGTCTCAACTAGGACCCCATGATCAGGGTGAAGTGATCCCCTTTCTAAAGATCAGCTCCTACTCGCATAAACATATGTGTCACACACCCCCACTTGATTGTAGACTCCTATGCTGGTCCCACCATAGGGTGTATCAAGTCCCATGGTGGCTGCCCGACACAATTCTAGAATGCATAGCTTATACTAGTGATGCCCAGTGCGCTGTTTGTCTGCTCCGAAGTGTGTGCACGCCCGCACTCCGTTAGAACCTACACTACTGCACCAACCGCCGTCGATTTTTACCGCTTACAATCAGCCAAGTAATTGTGCCCCACCCTGCCTAGTTTCTGGGTGCAATGATACTTAATTGGGTTACTACTGAAATGGGTCCCCGTTACTAGGGTTTTATAGTCAAACATATTAAGTGGTTAAGTGTCTGTATTAACCTAAACCATCCCATCAGTTTAATTAACATGTTGAATTGGTTAAGTGTTTTAGTTAACTTAACCCTACAATCCTAACTTGTCTATCCTTAGCTTTAAATTAGTTAAAGCACCAACCACTCACATTAGAAAGGTATTGTTATGGTTACTGGATGTGTCAGACGGTTCCAGGCAGGTTTACACCGTAACTCAGTCTAACCTCGGGTCCTTATTGGGCTCAATGCCTTAACCTCCCACATTGAATAGGTATTGTTGTGATTACTGGACAGTCGGGCAGGTTTACATCACAACTAAATCCAACCTCGGGTTAAGCATACTCGTATTTTCTAAATTTACATATTTGTTCTTTTAATTCTTATATGTAAATTTGTTAACAATTAAATGTTATGGCCTACTTTCCAAATTCATCATTTTTAGGTATATAATTTATACCGTTTCATGCCATAAATTACCTATGTGATTTTTCTCCCATTTATGTCAAGTTTCCTATAATTACCAATTTTTCCCAACGTTACCCCGTCTATATATTAGGATAACAATCTTAGCCTAATTTTCCGCTAGCATAATTTTTGACATATAATATTAGGATAAAAACTTGGCCTAATTTAGCGTACACAAAATATGCATAAAGAAATAAATTAACATAAACATGACATTGGTGTAAACTTGGCATTTTTGGCATAGTCAATATGAACACTATAGGGGTGACCTTGCAAAATAGTCATCATGTTAGATCCAAAAATTGCTCTAACACCCAAACTAATCATGATTCTAATGAAATGAAAACTGAAACAAAGAAAACGCACAATTTATAGTGGTTCGGCGTTAAGCAGCCTACATCCACTTACTACTTTTTAGATTGATAATCTAAAAATAATTACAATGATAATCTTCAATCTCTCTCCCTTATATAATACATTGATTCACTCAAAGTTCTCTAAAATATTGTTTGAAAGATGGTTGTAGTTGGAAAAGGGTGATAGAATTCGGACTGAAAAAGAACTTTGATTCTGAAAATGCCAAAAGATCCTTCCAAATGCCTCATTATGTGGTATTTATAGGTGGAAAATCCTCCTAGAACCGGATCGGTTTGGATCCATGTGGCCTCCATCCCACCACTTTTGGGTTCGGATGGATTCTGGTGAAGACAACACATCTGGTTAGTGGCCATCGTGGGTAGAACGTGTGCATAACCGTTCCTAATCTTTAAGGAGAGCGTGGAGTAAAGCAGGAGGAATCCTGGGATCGGATCGGGTAAGCTGATAATCGGGGGTTCGGATCGGCTTTGTTTTTTTCCGACCCGGTCCGGCCTGTCTCCTTTCCTTTGTTGCTTTGTGTTGATTTTTCTCTGCCTAAGGGAACCCGATCCGATCCGATTGTTTGGCAGGCTACTTTTCATTATTTGATCTTCTAGCTTTGTGTAGCCTACTCCACAAAGTAGGCTAACATTTTGCCCCCTCAAAGGACGTTCTTGTTGAAAACGAAACGTGCTTTGACATTATCTATCCATTTGCTTCTAAACTTGAACCGCTAGATGGTCGCTTCTATTCACTTGTTGAGACGTGCTACTTCATAATGTCGTGCCTTTTGTTGCTTATATATATGCCATAAACCATATGAATCACTTTCTTCATTTTCAAACAACTTTGAGAGCTCTTTTTAATGTCCAGTGATTCCTCCAGGTAAGATTTTTCTTTTTTTTCCTTGAATTCAACTTGAATGCCAGGTCAATTTTATAATCCCTTTCGGTTCGGATTCTGCCCCGAACGGATTTCTCTCTTGTATTGCTCAACACTGGATTAACAGGCCAAAATGCATTCGCAGGCTTGCAACTCCGGTCCAAAAGGGTGTAAAAAGGCTTGGAATACGATGGGTCACTATAAACACACATATATAAACTCTCTGCCTATCTCCTTCCTCTTTCTTTTATTTTAGTATTCCTGTTTATCATCTTTTACACCGAAACCCTATCTTTCAAAAACTCCAAAATTCTTCTCGCTAGTCTTCAATTCAAACTCATAAGTAGGTTAAAAACTTGGATTATCCTTGTAATAACGGATTTCTGTTAAAATTTGTGTCAATTTCGAGCAATTTGGTCATGGCCTTTGCCTGGCTTCGACGCCTTGGCCTCCTCTCTCCTCGCCGTTGTCGTTGGTGGTTCTGCGACCACTTCGAGGCGTTGGGAGAGGAGATTAGGATCCTGTTGGATATTTAAGCACGTAAGTGTTCGGTCTTAATTGGGGTTTTTGACATGGAGTTGGGTTCGGTGTTGGTTAAGCGAGGTGGAAAATGGAGAAGATGAAGAAGAGGAGAGGAACTGGGATCGGTTCGGGTGGAGAAACGTTGGAGTGAAGGGAAGGGAAAGATTTTCAGAAGACCGGGTCAGATTGGAATAAGAGACGAGAAGGAAAAGAGGCATAATTATTCAAGTCAATCCGAACCACTCCAAAATCCTACCTCCGAACCGATCCGGTTTTACTTACTGGATGTGAATGCCTACTTCAGACCGAAACATGATTTTGCCCCCAATCCGATCCTAATACGCACACCCGAACCGAACCGAAACAGTCCAACTCAATGCACGAGAATTTATCCAACTAGTTTAATCAATGCTTGGCATAACCTTCAACTTGATGAACAGTTAGGATAGCGCCATACGAACATAAACGAATATCAAGAACTATTTCGAACATTACTGCTTCATCGAACCATCGTATTACGTTCTCATGTGTTTACCTTACATCTCTTGCACACACCGTACACAGTTTAGTTCACACACTTGCATGGGGGGATTTGGGCTATTTTACTCTAACTTGTACTATTGCTTCTTCGATAGTTTAGCGACCATGGTAGAGAGATGCTCATCTAGATTAGCGGAAAAGGAAGAAATCATGGGAACATCTAAAAAAACTCACTCTCGATGACATATCTTCTTCCTCAGACCCAGAATGGGATGACGAGGGACCAGATTACGAAATGGAAGAACATAATAGTGAAGTATCTTCTGGAGGTGATGTCTCTCTAGGTGAGGAAGAGGAGGGAGAGGTTGGAGATGATCGCGCTCCCGATGAGTTTGTATCCGCTACTATACTGGAGCCAGTCAAAGATTCTGTTGAGTCGACGATCGATGATGATAGACTTGCCAGAATATGTCTAAAGCATGGGATACTAAGAAGAGATACTAAGTTGCCTTCGAAAACAGATCGCACCCACAATCCACCGGAAGGATTTATGGCTATCACTCGCTTAATGTGTCTAGTTGGGGCAATACCTCAATTTCCACCTTTTGTCGTTGATTTTCTAAGACAAATGTGGATTGCCCCCATGCAGTTGCTTCCCAACTCTTATACTTATCTATACACCTTGTACATAGCATACAAAGTGATTCTAGGCATAGAACCTACCTTCAATGACATCCACTTCTTTTATAATTTCAAAAATCGGACTCAAGAGACACCCTCCTTCTCATATTTTGAATCAGTCCCTAAAAGAAAAATTATCACCTTTCCATTCAGCAGCAAGGCTAGCGATCCAAAACCTGAATGGTTTTATATGAGACAACAACCAAGGTGCGCCAGGAGATGGACCAAATCAAGTAAAATGTCTATTTTCCAGATTCCAGCTTTAAGGGTTCATGTTGGCATACTAACGTGCATCCATTTTTATTCTCAGTTGACAACCCAAAGCAAATATCAGGTCAATTATACTCTGATCGTTTGCACCAGTTGCTCAATGGTGACCAATAGTTCTTGACCATCGACAGTGTTCTTAAGGATGAGTATTTCCATCGTCACGGGTTACTATCTATTACACGTAGCATAGGTCACGGGACAGTCCGTATGTGTACATACCCCCGGTTGATGTTATCCCCGATTCATGTGAGGGTTCAAAAGGTCCAACAAATCCTCTCAGGACCCTCCCTCTCCATCTTCAACTCAAGACGATGAACTAGCCAACATAGCTGAGAAGTATAGAGAACGGTATACTGTTCTCGATGAAGCCATCTCTCCTGAAAGGCCAACATCCCCTAGAGCTGCCACTAGACGCTTCTCAAGGAGATGTTCCTACTACTGGCGATTCTACATTTTGAGGTTTAGGGAACCTTCCCTTGCCCGAAACAATTTATACTTCAGAGGACTTTGGAACGAATCCTTTAACTTTCACTTCTTCAGAAGAGACTACTCCCGTGAAGGATAAATAGCCTACTCATGCCAGTCAGGCTTCAGGCTCGGGTTTGTTGGGGGGAACATCACTTTAGGACACATATAACACATTAGCACTGCACGTCACAACACTTATGATTTATGCGAATGTCAATTCTGAACTCTACTTATATTGTTGCGCAGGTACAATGTCACGTCCTTATTATGATGTTAGTAAGGTTCGCCATAGCATGTCTATACATCCTTCTGATACTAAGCATAATCACCATGAGAGCCGGGGCAGAGATGACAAGAGGCCTCATCATTCTTACCGACCTCACGCTTCAAGTTCTCGTTCTCCTGTTCACTTGGATCCAGATAGACATAAGACCTATCAAATTCGTCATGGGGGGAACACACCACAATCCAAAGACCAAATTTCTCCCCAAGATAGGGGGATTTGAGAAAAAAGTCCACCAAAGCAAACCGAGACGCGAGACAAGCTCAAAACTTCTGAGAAGCGATCTGAAAAAGGCGATGCGGCCATCGTCCCAGCTAGGCGTAAACATTTAGAACTATCATATTGCAGACCCCCACAACTGGATGTCGATTCCAAAATGATATTGGCTTATCTAGAAAAGCAGTTCCCGGATCATTATTTTGAAAATTAAACTTTCTTACCCGTGCTCGAACCTATTTCTTCAAAGTGGGCAGATGAAGCTAAGGCAAAGATTGACGCTGTGGAAAAATAGTACTCAGAGATGTTTAAGTATTCACGCAATCTTTCTAGAATCATTCGGAATTTGATTACAGACGTTGATGCAATGAATAACGTTGTGGATTCTGATGAAAACGCTTTAAAGAATCTTGAGAAAGACTTGGAAGATACACAAAGTCCACTTGCCATTGCTCAACGAGATGCCAACAATTTCAAAAAACAATTCGAAGAATTGCAAAAGCGTTATCATGACTTATTGAAGTCTCATAGTCAAGAGCGTTCGGAGTTGAAGAAACAAGCTGAGAACGCTAAATCGAAAAGTGTTAGAATGCAATCAGTGTATAGTACTCTTGAGCAAGAAAGAGCCGAATTTGCGAGGAAGAATGATGAATTACAATAGCGTAACGCTGAGTTGGAGTCCAAGTTAATGTAAGCCGTGACCAGAGCTGCTTTAGACGAAGGGAATGTGGATAGATCTATCAAGTCCGCCGTAGAGACTCATAAGCAGCTTTTAGAAGATAAAAAAGAATTGCATGGTTTAGGTAAACTGATGATTGAATTCTTCGCATATATAATTCGTCGCCGAAACATCTCTTGGATCGAAGACTATCCAACCCCCTTTGTCCATGTGTGGAGTCAAATCATCGAATGGGAAAAAGTAGATTTTGTTGATGAAGATAAGCTCATGGAGAATTATTTAAGAGATGATGAACCAGCATGCCTGGCCGAAGGATGTCGCCTTATTGCCGCTGCTATGGAAGAGGAGAAGCGTCAAGCCAAAGGAAAATATATCCCTGATGTTGGCTCCTCTTCTGGTACTGTCGAAGCTACTGGGGTATAGGAATATGATCCTGAGTATCCGGGAATTCCTAAGGCGCCTCTCTTTTCACCTATACCTGAATCAGCATCGGAGACAGTGTCTGCCCCAGCTGTTGAGAGATCATCAGAAGGTATTTCCACCTTTTCTCCCCAATTTGCCAAGGCAGTCTCCACCTTTCGTCATATCATTGGGCAATCGATTGAGGATTCTTTGTTTTCTCCTGAGTTGATAACTGTTGCTTCTCATTCTGTAGGTGTTGAACCGACCGAGAAGACTGACATGCACCAGGGAACTACCACTGGGGAAAAATCACATAACGTCGACGCTTCTCGTGATGATCAAATGATAGACACTCTGAAGATGATGACATAACAACGGACACGAAGAAGATCCTGATGTTTCTTCGTCGACTCTGGCTGAAATGAAAGCCAAACAAGACAAGCGTATACTGCTAAAAGTCGAGGAGATAAATCCTGAAAGCCATAAGCCCCTTGCAGTAATGGATGCTGGATCGAAGTTAGTTGTTAAGCTTTCAACTAGGTTAATTACAGAGGAGCTTGCTAATAAATATTCTCTTGATCGCAGCGCTCAGACTTCTGGGAAGAATTCTATTGACTCTGGAACCTCAATCACGGAGATAAAGAAACCAAAGCGTCTCATGTCGGATGCTGAAAAGGAAGCTAAAAAATCTCTTAAGGTTGACAAGAAATCCAAGTCCACTCCGAACCCCAAGTGATAATATGCTTTGTTTGTTATTTTGGTATTCTATTGGTCCGTTATTGTTGAACCTAGTGCCGTCCTCACATCCTTTGCTTGATTTCCTTGTATATAGTCACGTGTTTGTAAATAAAATAGTTCATTTCCTGCAATATCTGATAGTTGTAAGTTCAACATGGCACATTATAGTTATATAATAGAGTCGTTATTAAAGAGAAACATGTGTACACATATATGCCCCCAACCAGTCTTGGATAATTGACTAAGGCTCATTCAATATTGATTAAATTCAAAATCCAATTGCCCTCGATTCTCTAACGGGGACATGTTCCTTTCGTCATTGATGCTCGTTCCTTTTAGCATCTTTATACTCTCCTGTCTCATAACCCGGTTAGAGTATTGCTGAGGCGGTCTCTCATCCAGGTGCACCTTCACGCATCAAGGTACGTCGTCTTCCCGTCCTTTATACTCTCTCTCGATTCTCGAGAGTTATATTTAATAATGTCGTTTTCCCATTCTTTTGTGTTTTATTGTACAAATGGTCATTTTATTCGTTCCTGCACATAAGTCATATCCAACTTTTCAAATTTAATTTAATATTTTGTGTTTCATGATCATGATAGAATTATTGCTGAAGATATAAATAATGCAGGGAAGCAAATGACTCACGATATTTTTATAGTTGTTCAGCTAAGTCGTAGACTACATCCACTTCGTAATCCTTTTTTCATATAAACAGACTTTTTAAGGCAAGTCACGCCTTTTTACATAACTTATACAAACAAAAAAGAAGACATTTCACATTTAGCTCAGGTATTGTCGCCGGTGCTGAGCATTCCAAGCTCAAGGAATCTCCTCACCGTCCACTGTCGTTAGCTTGAAGGCTCCTGTATCAATCTTCTGTTGGATGGCGTATGGTCCTTCCCACTTTGGACCCAATTGGGTTGAAGGTGGGAAGACTCGTTTTAATACTAAGTCTCCTGGTTCGAAGGTCTTGAAGTGGACTTTTCGGTCATAGTAATGTGCTACTTGACGTCGATGTCTTGCGGAACGCAAGTCTGCTTCATCTCTTTTTTCTTCAACCATGTCAGGAGACTCTAGAAGGGGTGTTCTATTTGTCTTCGGATCATAGTTTGCTACTCGATGAGAAGGGACTTCTAGTTCTATAGGGATTTTTGCCTCTGACCCAAAGGCGAGCGGAAAAGGGGTATGGCCAGTGGCCGTCTTGAATGTTGCCCTGTAGGCCCACAAAGCAAGTGGTAGCTCATCTACCAAATTGGCTTTGGCCCCCTCCAACCTATTCATCAAAATAGATTTAATGACCATGTTTACTACTTCGACTTGGCCATTTGAATGCGATGAGCTACAGAAGTGCATCTTTTATCAATCTTTTACCTTTGGCAGAAGTTTCTGAAATCGATACTCTCGTATTGCGTCCCATTATCAGTTATGATGGTTTTTGGTATCCCAAATCGACAAATAATGTTTCTTACCACAAAACTAATCACCTTTCTTGTCGTGATCGTTGTTAAAGGTTTAGCTTCCACCTACTTCGTGAAATAGTCCACGGCGACGATCGCGTACTTCTCTCCCCCTTTGGCAATAGGTAACACTCCGATAATATCAATTCCCTACATGGAAAACAGCCATGGGGTTACCATCGACTTGAGCTGAGTCGTAGGTGCTCTGGGAATTTTGTAAAATCTTTGGAATCTGTCGCAACATCGTGAATAATCAGCCGCGTCCTTATTTACAGTAGGCCAAAAATATCCATACCGCAACACTTTCTTTGCTAGTGTTTGGCTCCCGGTGTAGTCCCCACACTCACCTTTGTGTACTTCTTGCAATACACGTTTGATGTCGTCGTGTGCGATACACCGTTGCAGGGGAATTGAAAACCCTTGGCGATAAAGGACGTCATCCTGTAACACGTATCTTGCAGCCTTACGTCTATCGGAACCATTTCAGTTTCTTCGGGGTTATCCGAACTTGCTAGTTTTGCTAACCGATCTGCTTTCTGGTTCTCTTTTCTTGGGATATGTGTTATGTTATAATGCTCCAAACCATCCAACAACTTCCTTACTCTATCGAGATAAGTACCAAGCCGAGGTCCTTTAGTAATAAACTCCTCGCGTACCTGGCACACAACTATTTTAGAATCGTAATATATGTCAAATGTCTTCACTCCTAGTTCTTTGGCGAGCTTCAGCCCGACAATCAAGGCTTCATATTCGGATCGTTATTGGTAGCAGCAAATTCTAATCGAAACGCATAGTAGATAGATCGTCCTTCAGGAGTGGTCAAAACAACTCCGGCGCCGGACCTTTGATCGTTCTTTGCCCCGTCCGTTTATAACTTCCATGGGATAAGCTCCAACTCTTGCTTTGAAGTGATAACCTTGTTCTCCACTTCTTCCTCATCAGAAATCGTGAATTCTGCAATGAAGTCAGCTAAGGCTTACCCACTTATAGATCTCCGTGTTTGAAAGTTCAAATCGAAGTGGCTCAGCTCGATATTCCATTTAAGCAGCCGCCCTGAAACTTCAGGTTTTTGCAACACTTGTCTCAAAGATTGATCAATGTATACCACTATCGGGTGAGCCTGGAAGTAATGACGAAGTTTTCAGGAGGCAATCAGAAGACTGTAAGAAAGCTTTTCAATCTTCGGATAGTTTCGTTCCGCAACGGCCAGCTTCTTGCTTAAATAATATACAGGCTTCTGAACCTTGTCTTCTTCATGTACCAATGTTGTGCAGACTGCATAAGAAGATAGTGCCAGACAGACATACAAATCCTCATGATCCACAGGTTTTGATAGTATCGGAGGTTTCTCTAATAAGTCCAGTAGATTCTGGAAAGCTTCCACACAATCGGGAGTCCATTCAAAATTACGTTTCCCTTGTTTTATCAAATCAAAGATGGGGAAATATTTGTCTGTAGCTTTAGAGATAAATCTGCTTAAAGCGGCAACCTTCCCTGACATGATCTGAACATCTTTAATCTTTCGCGGCTCTTAAATATTCTTTATTGCTGCTATTTGAGTAGGATTTATCTCAATCCCTCGAGAGCTCACAATAAACCCAAGGAACTTTCCAGATGCGACACCAAATGAGCATTTTAAGGGGTTTAACTTCATCCCATACCTTCTAAGGATGCCAAACATTTTGGCTAAGTCTTTTGTATGGTCAGAAGATTGTCTAGACTTCACAAGCATGTCGTCCACACAAACCTCCATGGTTTTTCCGGTTTGGTTGCAGAACATGCGGTTGACCAAACGCTAATACGTGGCTCCTGCATTCTTTAATCCAAACGACATTGCCATATAGCAATACAACGCCAAGTTTGTGATGAAACTTGTGTGTTCCTGATCTGGTATGTGTATGGGAATTTGATTGTATCCAGAATAGGCATCCATGAAGGATAAAAGCCAGCGTCCCGCCGTCGAGTCTACTAGTTGATCAATCCTGAGGAGAGGAAAGCTATCATTCGGACATGCCTTGTTCAAGTCAGAGAAATCAATACATGTACGCCACTTCCTGTTAGGTTTTTTGACTAGTATAAGATTCGATATCTAGTCCGGATATTTTGAATCCTTTATGAATCCATCCTCGTTCAATTTCTCTACTTCTTCCTTTAAAGCTGCTGATCGCTCTGGGCCTAACATCCGTCTTTTCATTTTGACCGGCGGGTGCTTTGGATTAATGCTTAAAGAGTGGCTCATGATAGCAGGCGAAATCCTACACATGTCAATGTGAGTCCAGTCAAATACATCTAAATTTTCTCTTAAGAAATCAACCATCTCTTTTTCTCGAATTGGATCCAGTTGCGATCCGATCTTCAGTATTTTTGTCTAATTTATCTCATCAATAGATATATCTATTGTCGTCTCATTAGGAGGTGCCTTTCTGTCCTCAGATTTTCTATCCTCTCTGGGATCTATATCCTCGAGCACATCTAAAGGCGACTCTCTTGGGGTTACCCCCTTAATTGCTATGCTGAATTTTCCTTCAGAGGGGGAGAATTGTCTTTGGATTCTATATTCAACCCTTTCATTAGCATCTTCAACTCCGTCATGTAACAAGCTTGTCCCGTAGCTTGGTCACCTCTCATTACCCCAATCCCTGCGTCAGTCGGGAATTTAAGCAACAGGCACCAAGGTGCAATACACGCCCTAAAATTGGCAAGGGCCAACCCTATCTTTCAAAAACTCCAAAATTCTTCTCGCTAGTCTTCAATTCAAACTCGTAAGTAGGTTAAAAACTTTGATTATCCTTGTAATAACGGATTTCTGTTAAAATTTGTGTCAATTTCGAGCAATTTGGTCATGGCCTTTGCCTGGCTTCGACGCCTTGGCCTCCTCTCTCCTCGCCGTTGTCGTTGGTGGTTCTGCGACCACTTCGAGGCGTTGGGAGAGGAGATTAGGATCCTGTTGGATATTTAAGCACGTAAGTGTTCGGTCTTAATTGGGGTTTTTGACATGGAGTTGGGTTTGGTGTTGGTTAAGCGAGGTGGAAAATGGAGAAGATGAAGAAGAGGAGAGGAACTGGGATCGGTTCGGGTGGAGAAACGTTGGAGTGAAGGGAAGGGAAAGATTTTCAGAAGACCGGGTCAGATTGGAATAAGAGACGAGAAGGAAAAGAGGCATAATTATTCAAGTCAATCCGAACCACTCCAAAATCCTACCTCCGAACCGATCCGGTTTTACTTACTGGATGTGAATGCCTACTTCAGACCGAAACATGATTTTGCCCCCAATCCGATCCTAATACGCACACCCGAACCGAACCGAAACAGTCCAACTCAATGCACGAGAATTTATCCAACTAGTTTAATCAATGCTTGGCATAACCTTCAACTTGATGAACAGTTAGGATAGCGCCATACGAACATAAACGAATATCAAGAACTATTTCGAACATTACTGCTTCATCGAACCATCGTATTACGTTCTCATGTGTTTACCTTACATCTCTTGCACACACCGTACACAGTTTAGTTCACACACTTGCATGGGGGGATTTGGGCTATTTTACTCTAACTTGTACTATTGCTTCTTCGATAGTTTAGCGACCATGGTAGAGAGATGCTCATCTAGATTAGCGGAAAAGGAAGAAATCATGGGAACATCTAAAAAAACTCACTCTCGATGACATATCTTCTTCCTCAGACCCAGAATGGGATGACGAGGGACCAGATTACGAAATGGAAGAACATAATAGTGAAGTATCTTCTAGAGGTGATGTCTCTCTAGGTGAGGAAGAGGAGGGAGAGGTTGGAGATGATCGCGCTCCCGATGAGTTTGTATCCGCTACTATACTGGAGCCAGTCAAAGATTCTGTTGAGTCGACGATCGATGATGATAGACTTGCCAGAATATGTCTAAAGCATGGGATACTAAGAAGAGATACTAAGTTGCCTTCGAAAACAGATCGCACCCACAATCCACCGGAAGGATTTATGGCTATCACTCGCTTAATGTGTCTAGTTGGGGCAATACCTCAATTTCCACCTTTTGTCGTTGATTTTCTAAGACAAATGTGGATTGCCCCCATGCAGTTGCTTCCCAACTCTTATACTTATCTATACACCTTGTACATAGCATACAAAGTGATTCTAGGCATAGAACCTACCTTCAATGACATCCACTTCTTTTATAATTTCAAAAATCGGACTCAAGAGACACCCTCCTTCTCATATTTTGAATCAGTCCCTAAAAGAAAAATTATCACCTTTCCATTCAGCAGCAAGGCTAGCGATCCAAAACCTGAATGGTTTTATATGAGACAACAACCAAGGTGCGCCAGGAGATGGACCAAATCAAGTAAAATGTCTATTTTCCAGATTCCAGCTTTAAGGGTTCATGTTGGCATACTAACGTGCATCCAATTTTATTCTCAGTTGACAACCCAAAGCAAATATTCAAGACGGCCACTAGGATGTGAGGGCGGCACTAGGTTCAACAATAACGGACCAATAGAATACCAAAATAACAAACAAAGCATATTATCACTTGGGGTTCGGAGTGGACTTGGATTTCTTGTCAACCTTAAGAGATTTTTTAGCTTCCTTTTCAGCATCCGACATGAGACGCTTTGGTTTCTTTATCTCCGTGATTGAGGTTCCAGAGTCAATAGAATTCTTCCCAGAAGTCTGAGCGCTGCGATCAAGAGAATATTTATTAGCAAGCTCCTCTGTAATTAACCTAGTTGAAAGCTTAACAACTAACTTCGATCCAGCATCCATTACTGCAAGGGGCTTATGGCTTTCAGGATTTATCTCCTCGACTTTTAGCAGTATACGCTTGTCTTGTTTGGCTTTCATTTCAGCCAGAGTCGACGAAGAAACATCAGGATCTTCTTCGTGTCCGTTGTTATATCATCATCTTCAGAGTGTCTATCATTTGATCATCACGAGAAGCGTCGACGTTATGTGATTTTTCCCCAGTGGTAGTTCCCTGGTGCATGTCAGTCTTCTCGGTCGGTTCAACACCTACAGAATGAGAAGCAACAGTTATCAACTCAGGAGAAAACAAAGAATCCTCAATCGATTGCCCAATGATATGACGAAAGGTGGAGACTGCCTTGGCAAATTGGGGAGAAAAGGTGGAAATACCTTCTGATGATCTCTCAACAGCTGGGGCAGACACTGTCTTCGATGCTGATTCAGGTATAGGTGAAAAGAGAGGCGCCTTAGGAATTCCCGGATACTCAGGATCATATTCCTATACCCCAGTAGCTTCGACAGTACCAGAAGAGGAGCCAACATCAGGGATATATTTTCCTTTGGCTTGACGCTTCTCCTCTTCCATAGCAGCGGCAATAAGGCGACATCCTTCGGCCAGGCATGCTGGTTCATCATCTCTTAAATAATTCTCCATGAGCTTATCTTCATCAACAAAATCTACTTTTTCCCATTCGATGATTTGACTCCACACATGGACAAAGGGGGTTGGATAGTCTTCGATCCAAGAGATGTTTCGGCGACGAATTATATATGCGAAGAATTCAATCATCAGTTTACCTAAACCATGCAATTCTTTTTGATCTTCTAAAAGCTGCTTATGAGTCTCTACGGCGGACTTGATAGATCTATCCACATTCCCTTCGTCTAAAGCAGCTCTGGTCACGGCTTACATTAACTTGGACTCCAACTCAGCGTTACGCTTTTGTAATTCATCATTCTTCCTCGCCAATTCGGCTCTTTCTTGCTCAAGAGTACTATACACTGATTGCATTCTAACACTTTTCGATTTAGCGTTCTCAGCTTGTTTCTTCATCATGTGAGGGTTCAAAAGGTCCAACAAATCCTCTCAGGACCCTCCCTCTCCATCTTCAACTCAAGACGATGAACTAGCCAACATAGCTGAGAAGTATAGAGAACGGTATACTGTTCTCGATGAAGCCATCTCTCCTGAAAGGCCAACATCCCCTAGAGAGCTGCCACTAGACGCTTCTCAAGGAGATGTTCCTACTACTGGCGATTCTACATTTTGAGGTTTAGGGAACCTTCCCTTGCCCGAAACGATTTATACTTCAGAGGACTTTGGAACGAATCCTTTAACTTTCACTTCTTCAGAAGAGACTACTCCCGTGAAGGATAAATAGCCTACTCATGCCAGTCAGGCTTCAGGCTCGGGTTTGTTGGGGGGAACATCACTTTAGGACACACATAACACATTAGCACTGCACGTCACAACACTTATGATTTATGCGAATGTCAATTCTGAACTGTACTTATATTGTTGCGCAGGTACAATGTCACGTCCTTATTATGATGTTAGTAAGGTTCGCCATAGCATGTCTATACATCCTTCTGATACTAAGCATAATCACCATGAGAGCCGGGGCAGAGATGACAAGAGGCCTCATGATTCTTACCGACCTCACGCTTCAAGTTCTCGTTCTCCTGTTCACTTGGATCCAGATAGACATAAGACCTATCAAATTCGTCATGGGGGGAACACACCACAATCCAAAGACCAAATTTCTCCCCAAGATAGGGGGATTTGAGAAAAAAGTCCACCAAAGCAAACCGAGACGCGAGACAAGCTCAAAACTTCTGAGAAGCGATCTGAAAAAGGCGATGCGGCCATCGTCCCTGCTAGGCGTAAACATTTAGAACTATCATATTGCAGACCCCCACAACTGGATGTCGATTCGAAAATGATATTGGCTTATCTAGAAAAGCAGATATGGCAGGAAATACTGACTATACTAAATGCACTCAATATAAATTCTCTGCACCTACTTGTACTGTCTCAACTAGGACCCCATGATCAGGGTGAAGTGATCCCCTTTCTAAAGATCACCTCCTACTCGCATAAACATATGTGTCACACACCCCCACTTGATTGTAGACTCCTATGCTGGTCCCACCATAGGGTGTATCAAGTCCCATGGTGGCTGCCCGACACAATTCTAGAATGCATAGCTTATACTAGTGATGCCCAGTGCGCTGTTTGTCTGCTCCGAAGTGTGTGCACGCCCGCACTCCGTTAGAACCTACACTACTGCACCAACCGCCGTCGATTTTTACCGCTTACAATCAGCCAAGTAATTGTGCCCCACCCTGCCTAGTTTCTGGGTGCAATGATACTTAATTGGGTTACTACTGAAATGGGTCCCTGTTACTAGGGTTTTATAGTCAAACATATTAAGTGGTTAAGTGTCTGTATTAACCTAAACCATCCCATCAGTTTAATTAACATGTGGAATTGGTTAAGTGTTTTAGTTAACTTAACCCTACAATCCTAACTTGTCTATCCTTAGCTTTAAATTAGTTAAAGCACCAACCACTCACATTAGAAAGGTATTGTTATGGTTACTGGATGTGTCAGACGGTTCCAGGCAGGTTTACACCGTAACTCAGTCTAACCTCGGGTCCTTATTGGGCTCAATGCCTTAACCTCCCACATTGAATAGGTATTGTTGTGATTACTGGACAGTCGGGCAGGTTTACATCACAACTAAATCCAACCTCGGGTTAAGCATACTCGTATTTTCTAAATTTACATATTTGTTCTTTTAATTCTTATATGTAAATTTGTTAACAATTAAATGTTATGGCCTACTTTCCAAATTCATCATTTTTAGGTATATAATTTATACCGTTTCATGCCATAAATTACCTATGTGATTTTTCTCCCATTTATGTCAAGTTTCCTATAATTACCAATTTTTCCCAACGTTACCCCGTCTATATATTAGGATAACAATCTTAGCCTAATTTTCCGCTAGCATAATTTTTGACATATAATATTAGGATAAAAACTTGGCCTAATTTAGCGTACACAAAATATGCATAAAGAAATAAATTAACATAAACATGACATTGGTGTAAACTTGGCATTTTTGGCATAGTCAATATGAACACAATAGGGGTGACCTTGCAAAATAGTCATCACGTTAGATCCAAAAATTGCTCTAACACCCAAACTAATCATGATTCTAATGAAATGAAAACTGAAACAAAGAAAACGCACAATTTATAGTGGTTCGGCGTTAAGCAGCCTACATCCACTTACTACTTTTTAGATTGATAATCTAAAAATAATTACAATGATAATCTTCAATCTCTCTCCCTTATATAATACATTGATTCACTCAAAGTTCTCTAAAATATTGTTTGAAAGATGGTTGTAGTTGGAAAAGGATGATAGAATTCGGACTGAAAAAGAACTTTGATTCTGAAAATGTCAAAAGATCCTTCCAAATGCCTCATTATGTGGTATTTATAGGTGAAAAATCCTCCTAGAACCGGATCGGTTTGGATCCATGTGGCCTCCATCCCACCACTTTTGGGTTCGGATGGATTCTGGTGAAGACAACACATTTGGTTAGTGGCCATCGTGGGTAGAACGTATGCATAACCGTTCCTAATCTTTAAGGAGAGCGTGGAGTGAAGCAGGAGGAATCCTGGGATCGGATCGGGTAAGCTGATAATCGGGGGTTCGGATCGGCTTTGTTTTTTCCGACCCGGTCCGGCCTGTCTCCTTTCCTTTGTTGCTTTGTGTTGATTTTTCTCTGCCCAAGGGAACCCGATCCGATCCGATTGTTTGGCAGGCTACTTTTCATTATTTGATCTTCTAGCTTTGTGTAGCCTACTCCATAAAGTAGGCTAACATTTTGCCCCCTCAAAGGACGTTCTTGTTGAAAACGAAGCGTGCTTTGACATTATCTATCCATTTGCTTCTAAACTTGAACCGCTAGATGGTTGCTTCTATTCACTTATTGAGACGTGCTACTTCATAATGTCGTGCCTTTTGTTGCTTATATATATGCCATAAACCATATGAATCACTTTCTTCATTTTCAAACAACTTTGAGAGCTCTTTTTAATGTCCAGTGATTCCTCCAGGTAAGATTTTTCTTTTTTTTCCTTGAATTCAACTTGAATGCCAGGTCAATTTTATAATCCCATGTTTACTACTTCGACTTGGCCATTTGAATGCGATGAGCTACAGAAGTGCATCTTTTATCAATCTTTTACCTTTGGCAGAAGTTTCTGAAATCGATACTCTCGTATTGCGTCCCATTATCAGTTATGATGGTTTTTGGTATCCCAAATCGACAAATAATGTTTCTTACCACAAAACTAATCACCTTTCTTGTCGTGATCGTTGTTAAAGGTTTAGCTTCCACCTACTTCGTGAAATAGTCCACGGCGACGATCGCGTACTTCTCTCCCCCTTTGGCAATAGGTAACACTCCGATAATATCAATTCCCCACATGGAAAACAGCCATGGGCTTACCATCGACTTGAGCTGAGTCGTAGGTGCTCTGGGAATTTTGGAAAATCTTTGGAATCTGTCGCAACATCGTGAATAATCAGCCGCGTCCTTATTTACAGTAGGCCAAAAATATCCATACCGCAACACTTTCTTTGCTAGTGTTTGGCTCCCGGTGTAGTCCCCACACTCACCTTTGTGTACTTCTTGCAATACACGTTTGATGTCGTCGTGTGCGATACACCGTTGCAGGGGAATTGAAAACCCTTGGCGATAAAGGACGTCATCCTGTAACACGTATCTTGCAGCCTTACGTCTATCGGAACCATTTCAGTTTCTTCGGGGTTATCCGAACTTGCTAGTTTTGCTAACCGATCGGCTTTCTGGTTCTCTTTTCTTGGGATATGTGTTATGTTATAATGCTCCAAACCATCCAACAACTTCCTTACTCTATCGAGATAAGTACCAAGCCGAGGTCCTTTAGTAATAAACTCCTCGCGTACCTGGCACACAACTATTTTAGAATCGTAATATATGTCAAATGTCCTCACTCCTAGTTCTTTGGCGAGCTTCAGCCCGACAATCAAGGCTTCATATTCGGATCGTTATTGGTAGCAGCAAATTCTAATCGAAACGCATAGTAGATAGATCGTCCTTCAGGAGTGCTCAAAACAACTCCGGCGCCGGACCTTTGATCGTTCTTTGCCCCGTCCGTTTATAACTTCCATGGGATAAGCTCCAACTCTTGCTTTGAAGTGATAACCTTGTTCTCCACTTCTTCCTCATCATAAATCGTGAATTCTGCAATGAAGTCAGCTAAGGCCTACCCACTTATAGATCTCCGTGTTTGAAAGTTCAAATCGAAGTGGCTCAGCTCGATATTCCATTTAAGCAGCCGCCCTGAAACTTCAGGTTTTTGCAACACTTGTCTCAAAGATTGATCAATGTATACCACTATCGGGTGAGCCTGGAAGTAATGACGAAGTTTTCAGGAGGCAATCAGAAGACTGTAAGAAAGCTTTTCAATCTTCGGATAGTTTCGTTCCGCAACGGCCAGCTTCTTGCTTAAATAATATACAGGCTTCTGAACCTTGTCTTCTTCATGTACCAATGTTGTGCAGACTGCATAAGAAGATAGTGCCAGACAGACATACAAATCCTCATGATCCACAGGTTTTGATAGTATCGGAGGTTTCTCTAATAAGTCCAGTAGATTCTGGAAAGCTTCCACACAATCGGGAGTCCATTCAAAATTACGTTTCCCTTGTTTTATCAAATCAAAGAAGGGGAAATATTTATCTGTAGCTTTAGAGATAAATCTGCTTAAAGCGGCAACCTTCGCTGACAGGATCTGAACATCTTTAATCTTTCGCGGCTCTTAAATATTCTTTATTGCTGCTATTTGAGTAGGATTTATCTCAATCCCTCGAGAGCTCACAATAAACCCAAGGAACTTTCCAGATGCGACACCAAATGAGCATTTTAAGGGGTTTAACTTCATCCCATACCTTCTAAGGATGCCAAACATTTTGGCTAAGTCTGTTGTATGGTCAGAAGATTGTCTAGACTTCACAAGCATGTCGTCCACACAAACCTCCATGGTTTTTCCGGTTTGGTTGCAGAACATGCGGTTGACCAAACGCTAATACGTGGCTCCTGCATTCTTTAATCCAAACGACCTTGCCATATAGCAATACAACGCCAAGTTTGTGATGAAACTTGTGTGTTCCTGATCTGGTATGTGTATGGGAATTTGATTGTATCCAGAATAGGCATCCATGAAGGATAAAAGCCCGCGTCCCGCCGTCGAGTCTACTAGTTGATCAATCCTGAGGAGAGGAAAGCTATCATTCGGACATGCCTTGTTCAAGTCAGAGAAATCAATACATGTACGCCACTTCCTGTTAGGTTTTTTGACTAGTATAAGATTCGATATCTAGTCCGGATATTTTGAATCCTTTATGAATCCATCCTCGTTCAATTTCTCTACTTCTTCCTTTAAAGCTGCTGATCGCTCTGGGCCTAACATCCGTCTTTTCATTTTGACCGGCGGGTGCTTTGCATTAATGCTTAAAGAGTGGCTCATGATAGCAGGCGAAATCCTACACATGTCAATGTGAGTCCAGTCAAATACATCTAAATTTTCTCTTAAGAAATCAACCATCTCTTTTTCTCGAATTGGATCTAGTTGCGATCCGATCTTCAGTATTTTTGTCTAGTTTATCTCATCAATAGATATATCTATTGTCGTCTCATTAGGAGGTGCCTTTCTGTCCTCAGATTTTCTATCCTCTCTGGGATCTATATCCTCGAGCACATCTAAAGGCGACTCTCTTGGGGTTACCCCCTTAATTGCTATGCTGAATTTTCCTTCAGAGGGGGAGAATTGTCTTTGGATTCTATATTCAACCCTTTCATTAGCATCTTCAACTCCGTCATGTAACAAGCTTGTCCCATAGCTTGGTCACCTCTCATTACCCCAATCCCTGCGTCAGTCGGGAATTTAAGCAACAGGCACCAAGGTGCAATACACACCCTAAAATTGGCAAGGGCCGGTCGGCCTAGGAATGCGTTGTAGGGTGACTCTACGTCCAAAACTACAAATGGCAGGATCCTCACACTCTGGCGATCTCCTTGTCCTAGCATCACTCGTAATTCTATGTGACCCATCGGCGCCGTTGATGCCCCGTATCCATCCTTTCCAGGGCTTCAGGTCTTTTGCTTCAAGTATCATCTGTTCAAAAGCTTTCTTGAATAGAATGTTGACTGAGCTGCCGTTATCTACTAACACCTTATGGACTAAGGCGGGGCCGATGGTTGTGGTAATTACTAGTGGGTCTTCTGTTGGTGATTGGATCCCGGTATAATCTCTGCTACGGAATATGACGTCATCCGACATCGTCTTTTGTTGTTTTACTAGAGTGATGTCTTCGAGGTTACTACATTCTTCTACCTCGAGATTCTTGGCGGCAGTTACGTATTAATCCATTGTTATAAAACTACGACCAGCTAGATGGGGTCCGCCTATAATGGTATTAATAACAATCCCCTAACCTTTCTGCTGGGCTGTGGGCTTGGAAGCAGGCTGGGCTTGATTCGGAGCTGGTCCTCCTTGCCCCTGATCCCTCGGGGCAGTATTGTATTTGTCCAGCTTCCCTTCCCGCATCAATTTCTCAACTACATATCTCAAATGACGGCATTCATTAGTGGAATGGCCGTGGGTTCCATGGACCATACAAAACTACCCTGTTGCGATCTCCTTCTCAGTGGAATCTCTAGGCGGTGGCTTTTTGTATTGCAATATGTTGTACGTATCCAAGTAAATATATTCCAACGTATCACTCAACGGTGTATAGTTTTCAAAAGTTTGGAATCGATCCCTTTTGGCGGAATTACCCACTCCATTTCTGTTCATTCTATTGCCGTTGCCATTTCGGTTGTTACTTCCTCCATTCTGGTAACTGACGTTCACCTCAACCTTCCCTGAACTATCGCCGCATCGCTTTACGGCAACATTACTTTGGACGCCTTCCCATGAGGCTCCTTCAGACTTCCTCTTCCTGTTTGCTTTAACTTCCTCTCGCCTTAAACGAATATTGGCCTTTTAGTAAAACAACTCCCTAGTGAGGGGTGGTTTTCCAGATAAGTAATCCCCAAATTCTATATCTGGGTCAAATCCTTCTATTAGAGCCATTAGAATAGTAGGTTCATGAGCGTCACTAACTTCGGTGACAGCCAGATTGAAGCGATCTAAATACGATTTCGAAGACTCACCTGGAGCCTGTTTGATCCTTGACAGGTCAATGACGCTTTTAGACTTTCGGGCGTGAAGTCAGAATTAGTTCATACAGCGCTCACTCAATTCTGTGAAACTCTATATCGACCGTGGAGGGAGTCGGGTGAACCTCATTAGCGCCACGTCTTCCAGATATATTGGAAAGGCTTTACATTTTACAGCATCAGGAGCTGCTGCAGCATTCATGTACCATGCATACCTCATTAGGTGTTGTCCTGGGTCAGTTCTTCCTGAATATCGATCCATTTGAGGTAAGTTGAATAGCCAAGGGAACTGGAAATCCATTATATCATTTGTTAAGGGGGTATGACTTCGCTCAATGCCCCAGTCTTCGTTCATGTACCGTCGACTTTCGGACATAATCTGACGCACCATCGCCCATACATCAACATTTGTTAATGTTTACACAGGTTCTCGAGGTCTAATATTCGGATTACCCCTAGGTTCCTGATTAGGGGACATTCTTCTATTTCTAGTTGTGATTGCTCAACACTGCTCTCTATGTTCCCGGTCGATCTCGAGAGGAAAAGGCTGAAGAAGCTGCTGTTTTGTAGGGTTGGTTATATTAGGATACCTGGGTAGAACGTGATATCCACGCATAGGTAGCAACATAGGCTGTTGGAGGCTTGGGTCATCAGGTCCTAACACACGAGCAACGTCTTCTCGAGATCCTAAAGACCCAAAAGTTAATTGATTGAGATTTTGAGGTCGTTCAAGCGGCCTTCTTTCTCGAGGGCGATCTTCCTCTGAAGAAAATGAATAATCTGCTGCAAGGCGACATGTTGGGGATGGTGTTTTTTGCCTACGAAACTCACTGATTTCCTTACTCATAGTCTTCATATTTTCTTGCATGATGAGATTGTTACGCTTGTGAGTTTCTAAAGCTTCCTTAGTACTCTGAAGCATGTCAATAAAGCGTGAAAATTTTCCTTGCGTGACAGGAGCAGATGGATCAGGCTGGACATTAGATGTCGTGGCTAGAATTTGAGCACTCGTGGGAGCTCGAGTAGAAGTTCCAGCCTCATTTTGAGTAGGATCGGATTGGAGCGCATTAGTTGGGCTGGACCGGATTGGATCGGCTTCGTTGGATTGGCTCGGATTGGAATTCTGCACTCGGTTCGGATCTCAATTGCCAGAGCGGCCTGCTCTAGAGTCTTAAGCACGTGACCTCGTTAGGATGATCGCTTGTTGATCTTCTCTAGCATCATTTCCCCTAGCGCCTTGCACTGATTTTCCTTTTGTTTTGGCCACAATATTCGATTCTTCAACAATTTGCCAACAAGAACTTAAAGATGTCAGAAAACAGAGGATTAACTTCTTTGAACTTGAGGTTCAAATAGTAAAACGATAATCCCAAAAAGCTGGGAATTAAAAGATTTCTCAGTGAAAGCACCAAAATGTTAGATCAAAAAATGGCTCTAACACCCAAACTAATTATGATTCTGATGAAATGAAAACTGAAACAAAGAAAACGCACAATTTATAGTGGTTCGGCGTTAAGTAGCATACATCCAACTACTACTTTTTAGATTGATAATCTAAAAATAAGTACAATGATGATCTTCAATCTCTCTCCCTTATATAATACATTGATTCACTAAAAGTTCTCTAAAATATTGTTTGAAAGATGGTTTTAGTCGGAAAAGGATGATAGAATTCGGATTGCAAAATAACTTTGATTCTGAAAATGCCAAAAGATCCTTCCAAATGCCTCTTGATGTGGTATTTATAGGTGAAAAATCCACCAGGAACCGGATCGGTTCGGATCCATGTGGCCTCCATCCCACCACTTTCGGGTTCGGATTGATTCTGGTGAAGACAACACATCTGGTTAGTGGCTGTCGTGGGTAGAACGTGTGCATAACCGTTCCTAATCTTAAGGTGAGCATGGAGTGAAGCAGGCAGAATCCTGGGGTTGGATCGCGTAAGCTGATAATCGAGGGTTCGGATCGGCTTTGTCATTTCTGATCTGGTCCGGCCTGTCTCCTTTCCTTTGTTGCTTTGTGTTGATTTGTCTCTGCCCAAGGGAACCCGATCCGATCCGATTGTTTGGCAGGGTACTTTTCATTAATAAATCTTCTAGCTTTGTGTAGCCTACTCCACAAAGTATGCTAACACATCATGAATGTCATAGTTGTGAACTTGCTACGTAGACTAAACCACATACATATATGTGAATTTGCATCATAGACATATATGTGAATCTGCAACATAAACTGAATCTTCTTACATATATGTGAATTTACCACACAGACTAAATCATCTTACATATATGTGAACTTGCAAATCAATCACAAGCGTAAGAATAAGTGTGAACTTGAAATATGATATAGGTTTAAAATATACACATAAACATGTAGAACTAACATTTGGTCACATATGTGATAGGATTTTACAACCTAAAACTTGCATAATATGATAAATTACACAACTTGTCATAATAGGTTATACTCCAAGTTCATATACATATTAATAGACTTATCCATTAATTCCCAATTCAACATGATAACAAAATAGAACCACAGACATAGATCAATATCATTCAATTCCACATATATCATAATCAACATCGGTCTATTATCAATTTATTTCCAAGGCATGACATTGATTTTGATTCGCATCCCGAAACATAACTAAACTTACAATGAACGACGAACTTGAGTTCTGGATTCTGAGTTCTGGAATTAAGTTTCTTTCCTTTGGGTAGATAAACGTTGTTTTGATTTTAATTTTAAATTAGATTTGTTCGTCTCTTGGCTTTCTTCAAGTGGAGGCTCCTTCTCAGTTTTCTCCCGACAGCATGGCGGCTCAGATTCTAATTTTTGTGTGAATTTAGGTTGGAGGCTTAAGTTGTTTATATAGACTTCCAAACTGATTAGACACGTCAGATGATCATAGATGAATCTATACCATTCACATCGAGAAGAGCCAACCAAAAAGTGAAAAATCAGCCCTAGTGACACACCAGAACTCAGAAAATTGCTCAGAAACCGACCAGGCCAGCCAAGTCCTGACCAGGTCGACTGGGTAGGTCGACCCATAGGTCGACCACCTGGTGGACCTGGGTACCTAGGTCGGCCCCCAGGTCGACCCCCTGGTCGACCTAGTTTCTTGGGTAGGAATTTTCCCGCCCAGCCCAGTTTGGGTCTGTTTTCGAATTTTGAATTGAATTTTTGAGCTGTTTGAATTTTAAATTGCATTCTAAAACTTCCGAAGACCACAACTTCTTCATATCGAGTCCGATTTACGCAGACTCGGACTCTATCTCAAGCAGAATTCCGAGATGAACAAAATGGCATAACCCGTTTCCCTTATTTCTTTCATCTAGAATTAATTATACTTTAATTTATTAATTTATCATTAATATAAAATTCGGGGTGCTACATTCTCCACTCGTTAAAGGATTTCGTCCCTGAAATATTCAAGTCTAACATCCAATCGTCCATCTACTCAACCAACAAACACAGGCATCCATTGTGCTTAAAAGACTTCTAATGCTTCATGATCATATGCATAGTGTGGGTATATGTCCTTATCTAATGCAAAATTAGGCGGTCTACTGATTCAGTTGACCTCCTCAATGTGAATCATGTAAGTGTTATGAATCCATTATGTATAAAAAAAATTCCCTACTCATATATCGACATGAGTGCGCAACCATTCATACAAATGCGACATCCATATGACAACATATCACGTTTCAACCATATACAAATATGAGTACATATACGCATATGCAATATGGAAGTGACTGAGCCGATCTAATAACTAGGTTGTGTGTATATGCATCCAGGAGCAACCAATTGCAACCACTTGCAGCCATCAAACATAACATGTTTCAAATACATGTTTACATCCGTTAGTTTCTACCTAAGGAGTTGGGAGAAAAAGGACCGAGAAGATGCACTAAAAGGTAGATATAAGCATAAACTTATGGAAAAAGAGAGATCAAATATGTACCCTAAAAAAGAAAAGGGTAGGTAGCGCATATTCTGTCCTCAGTTTCCTAAGTCGCGTCTTCCTCGATGTCGCTCCATTGAACTTTAACAAGCTTGACTTCACGGTTACGTAGCTTTTTGACTTCAGTTCCTAAGATTCGAGTTGGAACTCTCCTCACAGTTGCTTCTCTTTCTATTTCGACTTCTTCTAGAATGCTTGGCTCCACCACTTCCGCAGATTCATGTAAACATTTCTGGAGGTGAGAAACGTGAAAGACATTGTGAATTCCAGCCAACCTTTCGGGCAACTCTACTCTATAAGCCATCTTCCCAATCTTCTCGATGATAGGGAACTGTCCTACAAATCTTGGTGCTAGCTTTCCTGCGGAACTAAAGCGAATGACATTCCTTAAAGGAGATACCTTAAGGAAAACCCTGTCCCCAACCTCAAACTCAAGGTCGGTCCTTCTTTTGTCTGCGTAGGACGTCTGTCTATCTTAGGCAGTCTTCATTCTCCTTCGTATCAAGTCCACTTTTTCTTAAGTCTCTCTAATCTTGTCTGGCCCAAGTATAATCTTGTCTATAGAGTCCCACCAACAAGTTGGTGATCGGCACAGTCTTCCATACAAAGCTTCGAAGGGCGCCATGCCGATGGTGGCTTGGTAGCTGTTGTTGTAGGCGAATTCAACTAAAGGAAGATGATCCTCCCATGTCCCTACGAAGTCTAGAACGCACAGTCTCAAAAGATTTTCTAGTACTCTGTTCACCCTTTCCGTCTGACCATCAGTTTATGGTGATAGGCCGTGCTCAAGCATAACTGTGTGCCTACAGCTTCTTGCAGACTCCACCAAAACTCGCTTGTAAAGATAGGATCTCGGTCACTCACTATGCTGGAGGGTATTCCATGGATTCGAACTATTTCCTTGAGATAAATAGATGTTAGAGACGAGGTAGTCCTTTTACTCTTGGCAGGTATAAAGTAAGCGCTTTTTGTGAGCCTGTCCACTATTACCCAAATGCTAGTATTGCCCCTTCTTGATCTAGGCAACTCATCAATGAAGTCCATTGAAATGCTATCCTACTTCCATTGCGGGACTTCTAGAGGATGGAGCAGTCCTCCAGGCTTCTTTTGTTCCGCCTTGACCTGTTGGCATATCATGCACTTAGAAACGAAATCTGCCACATCCTTCTTCATGCCGCTCCAAAAGAAAACTCTCTTTACATCCTTGTATATCTTGTCTCCACCGGGGTGTATTGTCATCTTGGAATGGTGTGCTTCTTCGAGAAACATCTTTACCAAATCCCTTGCTTGTGGGACACATAGTCTTCCATCTCGCCTCGCCCAACACTTATCATCGATGGAGTGCCTATTAAGGTGACTATAAGTTTCACCCCTAATTAGCTTATCAATCACATCAACAAGCTGAGGGTCTTCACGTTGTGCGGCCCCTATTAAGTCTAAAAGATAGGGCCGTACTTCTATTGATGCCAACAAACCAGGTACAAAATCAGAGGAGGGCCTAATGTCAAAACTGGCTACATACTCCAAGCTTTTCCTTTATACAAAGAGAGGGATTAAGGTCAGCTTCTTTCTACTTAAGGCGTCTGCTACTACTTTGCCATTGCCAGGAGTACAGGAAATCTCGAAATCATACGAGGCAAGAAACTCCATCCACCTTTGCTGTATTAAGTTAAGATCTTTCTGCGAGAAAAGATACTTCAACGATTTATGGTCAATATATAATTTGAACTTCTCACCTAGGAGATAATAGCACCAAGACTTAAGCGCAAAGACGATGGCAGGCAACTCAAGATCATGGGTTGGGTAGTTCTATCCATGAACTTTCAATTGTCTTCCACCATAAGCTACCACCTTCCCTTCTTGCACCAAAATAGCGCCTAGTCTCGTACCACAAGATTCCGTGTATACTATGAACATCTTGCTTCCATCTGGAAAAGTCAGAACTGGGGCTGTTGTAAGAGCCCTTTTCAAGCGTTGGAAAGAAATATCACAATCCAAATCCCAAGCGAATGCTAGATTCTTCTTTGTTAGCCTTGTTAGTGGAGCTGAGATTTTCACGAAATCTCTAATGAACTTTCGGTAAAAACCTGCTAGCCCAAGAAAAGTTCGGACTTCGGTTGTATTCCTTGTTGCCTTCCAATCTTGCACCGCAACTACTTTCGCAGGGTCCACAGCTAACCCCTCTTTGGACATACATGTCCAAGAAACCTTACTTCTTCTCTCCAAAAGTGGCACTTGGAGAATTTGGCTTTCAGCTGATGAACTCGAAGGGTTTCCATAATCTCTTTCAGATGCTGAGCATGTTCTTCCTCATTCTTTGAGAAGATCAAAATACCGTCTACGAAAACCACTACAAACCTATTGAGGAATTCTTTGAGCACCCTGCTAATTAGGTCTACGAAATAAGCTGGTTCGTTTGTTAAGCCGAAAGGCATGACAAGCCGCTCGAAGAAACCATCTGGGGTCCTGAACGTCATCTTATCAATTCTATCATCAGCTAACCTTAGCCGATGGAACCCAGTAGCCTAATCAAGTTGGGAGAAAACCGACGCACCTACAAGCTGATCAAATAAATCCTCTATTCTGGGAAGCGGGTGTCTATTATTCTTATTCAGCATGTTTAGCTCCCTATAGTCCACACAAAGACATAGTGAGCCATCTGCTTTGGTGGCGAACACCACTGGAGCACCCCATTCCGAGATACGCCGCCTTATAAACCCCTTCTTGAGAAGCTCCCTAACTTGCTTACTAAAATCCTTTCTCTCCTTTGGAGCCATGTGTCTAAAAAGTAAAGCTACGGGCTTTGCATTATCAAAAAGATATTTTTGGAAGTCTATTTCCCGCCTCGGAGGTAAGCCCTTCACCTCTTCCAAGACATTCGGATATTCACGAACCACTCTAACTGGCTCCAAATTCTCAACAGAAGCATCAAGCGACTCTAGATCACTAAGCATGACGGCATTCAAGGGATTACAAGAAATTTGTAGAGTGTTACCGAGCCGAGTCAAGAGTCTAACCTCTCTCTTCTCACAATCAAGAATGGCACCACTACTGGATAACCAGTCCATGCCTAAGATCAATCCATATCCCGAGAAATCCAAAACAAGTGCACTACATCTAAACTCAACACTTAGAATAGAGATTTTCAAATCCAAACAAACCATTGACAAATAAGCAGAGCCCCTAATTGGATTTGAAACAACCAAGGGATCTTCTATCATACTAGTGTCTAGGTACAGAGATTCTACTAAAGCAGGTGAAATAAATGAGTGTGATGCACCAGAATCAAAGAGAGTGCGAACTGGATGATCATAGAGATAAACTAAGCTTTCTACAGAAATATTTCTACCTCGTTCCTGCGGAGGTGCCACCAGCGCGTGAACTTGTCCCCCTTTAGTGGATCAAGTCCTCTGTCCCTGCCCTCGCTTCTTTGGCAGTCCTTAGTCACGTGTCCATTATCGCCGCAATGGAAACAACCACCATTCATCTTTGCCTTCTTCTTTCTGCAATCTTTCACTATTTGCCCCCACAATGCCATAGAAATTACACCTTGTCTTTTCACGGGATTTGTTGTTCTTCCCGCCCATCTTGAAGTCTATTTTCATAGCCAGTAAACCCTCTTTCTTTTCTTGAGGCACTTCCACCTTTGCATATTTCTTGCCTTTATCTTCCTCGTGTAGCAGCGCCATGTCCACCAAGCTTTAAAAAGTCGCTCTCATGGGTAAATGGGTCATAGCAAGGCTGTGTAGAGGCTCGTTCAGACCTTTGACAAAGCGAAGGGCTTTCTTGTGTTGGGTGTTTACTAAATCCATCACAAATCTGGCCAGCTAGTTAAACTGATTGACGTACTCCTTGATCGTCATACTTCCTTGTTTAAGAATTAGGAACTTCTCCATTTGCAGGCTTCTTTCAGCTTGGGAGAGGAATTTCATCTCAAACCTCATCCTGAAATCTTCCGAAGTTTCCACTGGCCTATCTTCATAGGTAACTTCCCACCAATATGAAAATTCGTCTTTAAGAAACCACACTGCTAGCTGTATCTTTTGCATGTCGTCAACTTCGAAGATGACGAACAAATCTTCGGTCTCCTTCAGCCAGTTCCTTGCTACCACAAAGGATTCAGTTCCATAAAAGTCCTTCCCACCCATAACCTTGAAGTCTCTACACGTCTTTGCGAAAGCATTTTCACGAGGAGGAGGAAGAGGGGGAAGAGGAGGAACCGTTGCCACTGGGGGAGGAGGAATGTCTGCTGGGCCAGCATCATTGGCCGTAACCTCTAGGTACCTTCGGAACCAGCCAGGTATCGGTACTCCTTCTAGAAGGTTAAGATCTCCAGACATGCTGAAACAAAAAGGAAAGATTCAAGACAAAAGGATAGAGAGATAGTGCATATGGCTTTGGGGGAATTATTCCTTTTAAAAACAACGCTTTTTTTTAAAAAAATGCTTCTTTAATCTTCTATTTGAAAATAGTTTCAAAAACCTTTATCTAATCTGGTAAACCTGTGCTCGAATACCAAGTGAAACACCCCACCTCCGTTAAGGTCACTCACAAAGGGAATACCTTAACTTTAGTGGAGGTTTATAAGTAAAAGTCACAGATAAAACGCAAGACATATATAAACACATATATATAAACAGCGGAAAATAAACAGACTTTCATATCATAAATACGTGTTCATACAAAACATTCCATTATTGCTTCAAAACAAACTTCCAATTATTACAACCATAATACTGTCTTGACTTAAAACTTAAAGGAGCATGAAACATAATTAAAACTGCATAATTCTCCATAGAATGTCCAAAGCCACTGCCCAAACGAAAGAGATCCAAGCAATACCTTCTCTCTCTTCAAGCTGGATGAAAAATCTGAATAAGCTGAGGTGTTTCCTCCCTGTGGACTTGAGGGTGGGGGGAACGGATGAAAAGACAGCGAAAGGAAAATGGGTCAGACATAAGTCTGGTATGTCTAGTTATAATTCTAGCATGAGTACAATAAAAAGATCATGACTTGCATAAACTGAGAACATGACAATACCAGAATATAAGATAAGATATGGCAGTAAATATTAACTATACTAAACGCACTCACTATAACTTCTCTGCATCTACTTGTACTGTCTCAACTAGCACCCCGTGATCAGGGTGAAGTGATCCCCTTTCTAAAGATCGGCCCCTACTTGCATAAACATATGCGTCATACGACCCCACTTGAGTGTAGATTCCTATGCTGGTCCCACCATGGGGTGTATCAAGTCCCATGGTGGTGGCCCGACACAAATCTAGAAAGCATAGGTTATACTATTGATGCCCAGTGCCCTGTTTGTCTGCTCCGAAGTGTGTGCATGCCCGCACTCCGTTAGAACCTACACTACTGCACCAACGGTCGTCGCTTTTGACCACTTATAATCAGCCTTGTAATCGTGCCCCACCCTTCCTAGTTTCAGGGTACAATGATACCTAATTGGGTTACTGTTGAAATGGGTCCCCATTACTAGGGTTTTCTAGTCAAACATGTTAAGTGGTTAGATGTTTGTATTAACCTAACCCCACCCATCAGTTTAATTAACATGTTGAATTGGTTAAGTTTTTAGTTAACTTAACCCTACCATCCTGACTTGTCTATCATTAGCTTTAAATCAGTTAAAGCACCAACCACTCACATTAGACAGGTATTGTTACGGTTACTGGATGTGCCGGTCAGTTCCGGGAAGGTTTACACCGTAACTCAGTCTAACCTCGGGTCCTTATTGGGCTCAATGCCTTAACCTCCCACATTGGATAGGTATTGTTGTGATTACAGGACAGCCGGGCAGGTCCGGGCAGGTTTACATCACAACTCAATCCAACCTCGGGTTAAGCATACTCGTATTTTCTAAATTTACATATTTTTTCTTTTTATTCTTATATGTAAATTTTTTAACAATTAATTGTTATGGCCCACTTTCCAAATTCATCATTTTTAGGTATATAATTTATATCGTTTCATGCCATAAATTACCTATGTGATTTTTCATCCGTTTATGTTAAGTTTCCTATAATTACCAATTTTCCCAGCGTTACCCCGTCTAAATATTAGGCTAACAATCTTAGCCTAATTTTCCGCTCGCACGATTTTTGACATATAATATTAGGCTTAAAACTTAGCCTAATTTAGCGTACAAAAAATTTTCATAAAGAAATCTATTAACATAGACATGACATAGGTGTAAACTTGGCATTTTTGGCATAGTCAATATGAACACAATAGGGGTGAACTTGCAAAGTTGTCATCATGAATGTCATAGGTCTGAACTTGCAACGTAGACTAAACCAAATACATATATGTGAATTTTCATCATAGACATATATGTGAATTTACAACATAGACTAAAACATCTTACATATATGTGAATTTACAACACAGACTAAATCATCTTACATATATGTGAACTTGCAAACCAATCACAAGCGTATGAATAATTGTGAGGTGGAAATATGACATATGTTTAACATATACACATAACCATGTAGAACTAACATTTGGTCACATATGTGATAGGATTTTACAACCTAAAACTTGCATAACATGATAAACTACACAACTTGTCCTAACAGGTTATACTCCAAGTTCATATACATATGAATAGACTTATCCATTAATACCCAATTCAACATGATAACAAAATAGAACCACACAAATAGATCAATATCGTTTAATTCCACATATAACATAATAAACATTGTTCTATTATCAATTTATTTCCAAGGCATGACATTGATTTTGATTTGCATCCCCAAACATAACTAAACTTACAACGAACGACGAACTTGAGTTTTGGATTCTGAGTTCTGGAATTGAGTTTCTTTCCTTTGGGTGGATTTTTGATTTTAATTTTGAATTATATTTGTTCGTCTCTTAGATTTCTTCAAGTGGAGGCTCCTTCTCAGTTTTCTCCCGACGGCGTGGCGGCTCTAATTCTAATTTTTTCTGAATTTAGGTTGGAGACTTAAGTTGTTTATATAGAATTTCAAACTGATTAGCGCCGTCAGATGATCCTAGATGAATCTTGACCATTCACATAGAGAAAAGCCAACCAGAAAGTGACAAATCAGCCCTAGTGACACACCAGAACTCAGAAAATCGCTTAGAAACCGACCAGGCCAGCCAAAACCTGACCAGGTCGACTGGGAAAGTCGACCCATAGGTCGACCCCCAGGTCGACCACCTGGTTGACCTGGGTACCCAGGTCGACCCCCTGGTCAACCCCTAGGTCGACCTGGTTCCTAGGCGGGAATTTTCCCACCCAACCCAATTTGGGTCTGTTTTCGAATTTTGAACTGAATTTTTGAGCTATTTGAATTTTAAATTGAATTATGAAACTCCCGAAGACCACAACCTCTTCATACAATGTACGGTTTATGCAAACTCAGACTCTATCTCAAGCAGAATTCCGAGATGAACGCAATGGCATAAACCGTTTCCCTTAATTCTTTCGTTTAGAATTAATTATACTTTAATTTATTAATTTATCTTTAACAGAAAATTCGGGGTGTTACATACCCCTACTTCTCTTAATACTTCAAAACAACCCTTCTTTTTAATCCTACCCCTAATTCTCCACATAGCCCTTACTTCCAACAATTACCCCTATTTTTTACCTTTTGTGAGGGGTTTGTTTTTGTATCACCCAATCCAAATGATTCATCATCTTTCACATTTGTCGATATACCCCTACTATGCTTAATTTACCCCTACTTCTCTTAATATTTCAAAACAACCCTTCTTTCAAATCCTACCCCTAATTCTCTAAATAACCCTTACTTCCAACAATTTCCCCTATTTTTTAACCTCTGTAAAGGGTTGATTTTTTCCAGCACCCAATCCAAATGATTAATCATCTTTCATATTTTTCGATCTACCCCTACAATGCTTAAATTACCCCTACTTCTTTTAACACTTCATAACAGTCCTTCTTCTAAATCCTACCCTTAATTCCCTAGATAGCCCTTACTTCCAACAATTACCCCTAGCTTTTTACTATTGTGAAGGGTTTATTTTTGCGGCACCCAATCCAAACGATTCATCATCTTCCATATTTGTCGATTACCACTCCTATGCTAAAACTACACCTACTTCTATTAATACTTCAAAACAGACATTGTAATGACCCGGAATTTTGGCGACCTTGGTTATCCAATATACAACACATATTGAAGATCCAAGGGTCGAAGATACCAGATGATTAATGAAAGAAAATATAGGGTGAGGAAAGATAATATAGAAACTTAGAATAGAAGAAGAAGAAGAAGAAGAAGAACACAACATCAGAGTAGCACGAACCTCACACCGGAACGAATAACATGTAATAGGTAGCATATCCTTGAAATAAAGGTTTTACTTGAATATACATATCATTTTCAAGTGCATCACTTACAACATAGCGGAAATAAACTATAGCTATATTATTAGACCAAAAATTGGTTCCAACACCCAAACTAGTTCTGATTTCAATGAAATAGAATCAAAAAGCAGTAAAGAACACACAATTTATAGTGGTTCGGCGTTAAGGAGCCTACGTCCACTTTTTTTTCTTTTATTGGATGATTTGAATACAAAGACAGCAATAATTCTCACTCAACTTCACAAATACAATGCACAAACTCACTTAAATCTCACAAATATAGACTTTAAGAGATGGTTTTGATCTGAATATGATTGTAGAATTTGGTTATGGAGGAAGTAAGAACTAAGAATTTGCCAAAAGGTCCTTTCAAATGACTCTAGATGGTGTATTTATAGGTGAAAAATCTCTTCGAAGTGGTTCTGGTTCGGAATTGCGTGGCATTCATCCCTTGAGAGTCGGGTTCATAGGCTCCAAGATGGCTACAACGCATTGATTTAGTTGGAGATCGTGGGAGAAATGATTGGACCTTGTGCGAGTCTTCAGGAGATATGCGCAGCAAAGGTCACAGATTTAAATGGAAGAAGGTGTTCGGATTAGGTCCTCCGATCCGATCCGTTGAGGCACCATGCTATCCCTTGACATTTTTTGTGTACTCCTCCGATATGATGATGCCAATTGTTGTTTAATGTGCTGACGTATCTCTCTGATCCGATCCGATGAGGTCACTTGATATCCTTTGATATTGCTGACGTATTAACGATCCGATCCGATGTGATTTCTACATCTCTGATCTCTAATCACTTCCAACGCTACTTTCCTCCGATCTGAACCGATTGATGACTTTTTCGTTGTTTGCTCTTTGTGTAGCCTAGTTCACAAAGTATGCTAACAGTTTGCCCCCTCGAAGTACACTCTTATTTGGGATAAAGTGTGCTTTGAAGTAGTTTATGAAACATCCTTTGAATTAGAACCGTTGAATTATCACTTCCATCTACTTGTAGTGTCACTTCATGAAGTCATGGCATTTGCTGCTTATATATATCCACAATCCATATGAATTACTTTCTTCATTTTCAAACAACTTTGAGAGCTTTTATTTAACGTTCAGTGATTCTTCCAGGTAAGCTTTTTCTGTACTTATCCTCAAATTAACCCCGCGTGTCAAATCGGTATAAATAGCCTTTTTCGGTTCGGATTCCGATCCGAATGGATTTCCTCCAGTGGCACATCCGAACAGATACACCGGTATCACTTCCCCATGGATCAACAGGCCTTAGGGCCTTTGTGGGCTTGACTTCCGGTCCGAACGGGTTGGAGAAACTGGGAATACGAGTGCTCACTGTGATTTCATATAAGTATCCCCCTCACCCGTCTCCTTCTTCCTCTTCCTTTTCTATTATCCTCTTCCAACAACATTTGCAACAAAACCCTAGAATTTTAGAAACTCTGAAACTCCCTCGTTTTAATCCCTGAATCCAACACATAGGTAGTTTTATAATCCTGAATCTCATCTTTATAATTGCTTTTAGCTTAGATTCGTGGTTTCCTTAAACGATTCCAGCGAGGTATTCGATGGATTTCATCGCCATGACCTCCTCCACTCCGTCGTCATCGTTAATGGCATTAAATCTCTCTCGAGGCGACGGTGGAGGGGGTTAAGATTCTTCGTTGAGCATTTGAATGCATCAGTATTCGATTCCAGTTGCGACTTTCAACATAGGATCGAGCTTGACCCCAAAGAGGAGGGAAAAAGGGAGAGGAGAAGTGCAGGGGATCTGTTAGGGTAACAAGACAGAGATGAAAATGGGGTTCAACTGACCGGTTCGGGTCGGTCTTGCAAGCCAATAGAAGAACAAGATTTACTTACCGGACCGGATCGGAATGTGAAACAAAGAAGGGGAGGAGCATGGCTGTTCAATCCGATCCAGACCATCCAATTACTCACCTCTAAACCGATCCGACTTTGGTCACTGGGCATCAACTCTTGGCCCAGGCTAGCACAAGGCTTTCTCCCTGATCCAGCCCTAGTGTGTGCATCCGAACCGAACCGAAAAACAGGCCAAGATTGTACATAAGACCTTGCTTAGTTGGTCAAACCAATTTTTAACATAATCCTCAACATAATGTACAGTTAGGACAGTGCCTTACTAACATAAACAAATATCAAAAACCGTTCTGAACATTACTGCTTCCTTGGACCTTTGCATTATGCTTTCATGTATTTGCTTTGCATCTTTGTCACACGTAGCACACACTTTAGTTCACATACACACACTGGGGACACGGGCAACTTTACTCTGATCCTTGCCATTGTTTCTTTAATACTCTAGTGATCATGGCCGAGATACGTTCTTCTAGATTAGCAAAGAAGACGGAAATTGCAGAAACTTCTCAGAAATATACTCTCGATGACATATCTTCTTTTTCAGACCCTGAATGGGATGACAAGGGCTCTGATTATGAAGTAGGAGCGCATATCAGCGAAACGCCTTTTGGCAGCAAAGTTTCTCTGGGCTATGAAGAGGAAGGAGGGTTTGGAGATAATCGAGCTCCTGACAAATTTGAGTCTGCCATCATATTGGAATTACCTCAAGATTCTGTTGAATCGACGATTGACAACGACAAACTTGTTCAAATACGCTTAAAGCACGGGATACTAAAAAGGGATACACTGGTGCCATCGAAAACTGACCGTCCTCACAATCCCCCAGAAGGATTTATGGAAGTTATCCGCTTGATGTCTATGGTTGGGGCTATTCCACCGTTTCTGTCTTTTGTTGTCGACTTCCTGAGACAGCTGCAGATTGCCACCATGCAGTTACACCCCAACTCCTATGCTTACTTATACACCTTATATATAGCATACGGAGAGATTTTAGGTACAGAGCCCACTTTCAACGACGTTCACTTTTTTTATAATTTCAAGCATCGGACTCAAGAAACTACTTCCTTTTCTTACTTCGAATCAGTTGCAAAAAGGAAAATCATTTCAGCATCATTCAGCAGCAAGGCCGGCGATTCAAAGCTAGAATGGTTTTATATAAGGCAATGGCCGGGGTGCGCCAGGAGATGGAAAAAATCAAGTAAAGCATTGGTTTTCTAGCTCTCAACTTTGAATATTCATGCCAACACATTTATCCATTTTCTTCTTGTTTGCAATTGATAATCCAAAACAAATATCGGGTCAAGTGTAATTTGATCGGATGCACCGGCTCCTCAATGGCGACCAAAAATTTCTAACCATCGATGAAGTGCTTAAGGATGAATATCTTCATCTTCACGGGTTGCTGTCCATTACCCGTAGCATAGGTCACGGGTCGGGTCCATATGTATACATCACCCCTGTGGACGTAATTCCAGAAACGGGCGAGAGCTCGAAAACCCCCACAATGCCACTTCGAACTTCACCTTCTCCATCTTCAACTCAAGACGATGAGCTGGCCAACATAGCCAAAAAGCATCGAGAAGGGTACATCGTCCCTGAGGATGCTATCTCTCCTGAAAAGTCGACGTCTTCCAAAGAACCGCCAATAGATGCTTCCCAAGGAGATTCCCCTAGTACCGATGATCCTACATTTCAGGGTTTAGGAGATTTCACCTTACCTGAAACTATCTACACTTCAGAGGATTTCGGTACAAATCCTTTAGTTTTCACTTCTTCAGAAGAGACCACTCCCGCTAAGGCCAAAGAGCCCACTTGCACTAGTCTGGCTTTGGACTCGGGTTTGTCGGGGGGAACACCACTTTGGATGCACTTAACACAATAGCACCACACTTCACAACACTTACTTTTTATTAGAATACTAATTTAGAATTCCATTTACATTGTTGTGCAGGTACAATGTCTCGTGCTCACTATGACATCAGGAAAATACGTCGCAGCATGGCCAGACCCCCTTCCGATGCTGAGCATGACCGTCATGAAAGCCGGGGTAGAGAGGATAGAAGGCCTCACGATTCTTATCAATCGTGCACCTCGTGCTCTCACTCCCCCATCCGGTCGGACCCAAACCGAAGTAAAAGCTATCAGAGCCGTCGGGGAGAAGACACATCGCAGCCGAATGACCGAACTTCTCCTCAGGACAAACACAGTCGGGAAAGAAGCCAGCCGAAGCACACTAGCTCACGAGGAAAACATAAGGTTTCTAATAAACGGTCTAGAAAGAGCGATGTAGCCATCATGCCCGCTACACATAAGGATACTGAGCTAACGTACAGCCCGCCTCCACCGCTGGATGCTGAGTCTAAAGTATAGCAGGCATATTTGGAGAAACAATTCCCAGAACACTACTTTGTAAATATGACTTTCTTACCTGCTCTCGAGCCTATTTCCTCGAGGTGGGCAGACGAGGCCAAAGCAAAGATTGACGTAGTCGAAAAACAATATTCAGAGATGTTCAAGTATTCATGTAACCTCTCCAGAATCATTCAAACTTTAATCACGGATACTTAGTCGATGAAAAATACTGCAGCAGCAGACGTGAAAGCCTTGAAAATTTTGGGGAAAGACCTTGAGGATACACATGCCCAACTTGTCGTTGCTCAACGGGATGCTACCAACTTCAAAAAACAATTTGAAGGGCTACAAAAACATTATCATGACTTGATCGAGACTCGTAATCAAGAGCGCTTGGAGCTGAAGAAGCAAGCAGAGGATGCTAAGTCGGATAACGCCAAAATGCAACTTGCTTACACTACTCTTGAGCAAGAAAAATCCAAGTTAGCAAGAAAGAATGCTGAATTGGAGGAGAGAAACGCTGACTTGGCTTCCAAGTTGGTGGGGGCCGAGAATAGGTCTGTCCTAGCGGAGGGTAATGTGGAAAGTGTTATTAAGTCCCCCGAAGAGACCCGGAAGCAGCTGTCTGAGGCCGAAGAGGAAGTGCATGGTTTCGGAGAATTAATGATCGAATTCTTTGCGCATATAATCCGTTGCCGAAACATCTCTTGGATTGAAGATTATCCGACTACCTTGGTTCACGTATGGAGTAAAATTGTTGAATGGGAGAAAGAGGAGCTCAAGGTAGATTCTATCGATGAAGATAAGCTTATGGAAAAATATCTAAGAGATGATGAGCCGACACGTCTAGCCGAGGGGCGTCCCCTTATTGCCGTTGCTATGGAGGAGGATAAGCGGATGGCCAAACAAAAGAATATCTCTGAGGCTGGTTCTTCTTCCACTACCGCTGAAACTTCTGAAGTAGAGGGATATGATCCCAGAAACCTAGGGATCCCTCAGGCATTTCTCTTATCCCCAATACCCGAGACGGTTTCGGAGACAGCAGTTACTCCAATGAGAAGCCATCAGAAGGTATTTCTACCTTCTCACCTCAATTCGTCATGGTCGTCTCCACTTTTCATCACATAATCGAACAATCAATGGAGGACCCTTTATTTTCTCCTGAGTTGATAACTGTTGCTTCTCGTTCTGTAGGTGTTGAACGAACCGAGAAGGTTGGTGGGCCTCAGGGAACCACCACTGGAGCAAAATCAGCGGAGAAGGCTCAAGGAGAAAAGGATAAGGCTGCCACTATTTATTCCGGAGAGGGAGCTGAAATATCTAAGGCTGATGCTCCCCAGGATGACGAGATGATAGACGCCTTGAAGGACGATGGCGGCAACGAGGGACATGAGGAAGACCCTGAGGTGGCTATAGTTGGGGATTCAAAAAGCGCTGATGACATCACTTTAGCTGCATTGAAAGCCAAACAAGACAAACGTATGCAGCTTAAAGTTGAAGACCTCGACACCGAAAGCCTTAAGCCTCTTGCAGTGGTGGATGCTGGATCAAGGTTAGTTGTTAAGCTTTCAACTAGGTCTATTATAGAAGAGCTTGCTAAAAAGTCTTCTCTTGATTCCAGTGTTCCGACTCCTGGGAAAAAATAAACCAATTCCAGCACTTCATTCACAGGGAGGAAAAAGCCAAAGCGCATTTTAACTGATGCTGAAAGAGAGGCGAAGGATGATCAGAAGGCTGCTAAAAAATCCAAGTCCACTCCAAAGCCCAAGTGAAGAAGAGATTTGTTTTATTTTAGCATTTAATTGGCCTGCGATTGTTGCAGGGAGTGCGGCCCTCGCGTCTTCTTTTTTCGCTTGTTTTCCTTGTACAAACTCACATGTTTGTGAATAGAAATAGTTTATTTCCTGCAATGTCTGATAGTTGTTAGTTCATTACTTAAATGAAAATACATAAGTATGTCAAATTAAAGTCACATAATGAATTCATGGTTGGGGGAAATATGTATGCGCATATATGCCCCCAGTCAATCTTGCATAACCGAGCAAGGACCATTCAAGATTGGCAAAGTCAAAAATCCAATTGCCCCCGATTCTTGGACGGGGCCGTATTCCTTTTGTCGTTGATTCCTATTCTTTCTAGCATCTTTATACTCTCCTGTCTCGTAATCAGGTTAGAGTTTCGTTGAGGCAGTCTCGCATCTGGGTGCACCTTCACGCCTCATAGTACGTCGTCTTCCCGTCCTTTGTACTCTCTCTCGATTCTTGAGAGTTAGAGTTAAGACTGTCGTCTTCCCGTTCTTTTGTATTTTGTCGCACAGATAATCATTTTTTTTACTCCTGCACATGGGTCATCCTCAACATTCTAAATTTAGTTGAACATTTCGTATTTCATAGTCATGATTGAATAATTGTTGAATGTATAAATAATGTAGGGAAGTAAATGACACATGATATTTTTACAGTGGTTCAGCTAAGTCGTAGCCTACATCCACTTTATAATCCTTTGTTCACATAAACTGACTTTTTAAGGCAAGTCATGCCTTTTTACATAGCTTATGAAAACAAAAGAAATGACATTTCATATTTAGCTCAGATACCGTCGTAGGTGCTGAGCGTTCCAGGCTCTGGGAATCTCTTCACCGTCCACGGTCGTTAGCTTGAATGCTCCGGTACAAGCTTTCGTTGGATGGTGTATGGCCCTTCCCACTTTGGACCCAATTGGGTCGACGGCTGGAAGACTCGTTTCAGTACTAGGTCTCCTGGTTCAAAGGTTTTGAAGCAAACTTTTTGGTCATAATAGCGTGCCACTTGATGTCGATGTCTTAAGGCATGCAAGTCGGCTTCTTCTCTTTTTTCTTCAATCATATCAAGAGATTCTAGGAGGAGTGCTTTATTCGTCATTGGTTCATAGTACGCAACTCGATGAGAAGGGACTTCTAATTCTACCGGAATCACTGCTTCTGACCCAAAGGAAAGTGAATAGGGAGTATGGCCGGTATCCATCTTAAAGGTTGTCCTGCAGGCTCACAGAGCTAATGGCAACTCGTCCACCCATCTAGCTTTGGCCCGCTCCAACCACTTCTTCAAAATGGATTTAATGACTTTGTTTATGGCTTTGACCTGGCCATTTGATTGCGGGTGAGCTACTGCAGTATATCGTTTATCAATCTTGTATTTCTGGCAAAAATTTCTAAACTCGATGCTGTCAAACTGCATCCCATTATAGTTATGATGGTCTTCGATATCCTAAATCGACATATAATGTTTATCACCACAAAACTGATCACTTTCCTTGCCGTGATGGTTGTTAGGGGTTCAGCTTCCACCCACTTTGTGAAGTAATCCACAACTACGATCACATACTTAGCTCCTCCTGTGGCAATAGGTAGCACTCCAATAATGTCAATCCCCTACATGGCAAACGGCCACGGACTTACCATCTACTTGAGCTGAGTCGGAGGCGCTCTGGGAACTTTGGAATATCTTTGACATCTATCGCAACATCGTGAATAATCAGCTGCGTTTTAATTCACTGTAGGCCAGAAATATCCGTCACGTAATATTTTTATTGCCAGGGTTTGACCCCTAGTGGATCCACACTCACCTTCGTGCACTTCTCGCAGTACACGTTTAATGTCGTCGTGTGCGATACACCGCAATAGGGGCATTAAAAACCCTTGACGATAAAGGACATCGTCCTGTAACACGTATCTTGCAGCCTTGCGTATTACGGCTCATCTTTCGCTCTTTTTTAAAAGGAGGGTTCCGTCCTTAAGAAAATTCTTAATTGATGTCATCCAGGATTCTCTTTCTGGTTCGACTTCCAAGACTAGCTCTGCTTCCATTAGGTCAAAGCTTGGTGATTCCAATACCGCGATCGGGACCATTTCGGTTTTTTTAGGGTTATTAGAACTTGCTAGTTTCGCCAGTCGATCTGCTTTCTGATTTTCCATTCTTGGAATGTGTGTTATGCTATAATGCTCCAAACTTTCCAATAACTCCTTTACCTTTTTGAGATAAGAACTGACTCGATGTCCTTTAGCAGCAAATTCTTCCCGAACTTGACATACAACTATTTTGGAATCGCAATATATGTCTAGTGTCTTTACTCCCAAATATTTGGCGAGTTTCATCCCAGCAATCAGGGCTTCCTACACAGAATTATTGTTAGTAGCAGTAAATTGCAACCGTAATGCATAGTAAATAGATCGTCCTTCAGGAGTTATTAAAACAACTCTGGCGCCGGACATTCTATCGTTCTTGGCTCCATCCGTAAATAGTCTCCACGGACAAAGCTCCAACTCTTGATCCAAAGTAACTATTTTCTCACCCACCGTTTCTTCCTTAGGAATTGTAAATTCAGCTATGAAGTCAGCCAAGGCATGCCCCCTTATTGATCTTCGTGGCTGAAAGTTCAGGTCAAACTGACTCAGCTCGATATTCCATTTGAGTAAACGCCCTGATACTTCGGGTTTCTGCAGCACTTGTCTCAAAGGTTGATCGGTATATAGAATTATTGGGTGTGCCTGGAAGTAATGGCGGAGTTTACGGGAGGCAATCAGGAGGCTATAAGCAAGCTTCTCTATCTTCGGATAGTTATGTTCTACAGCCGCTAGTTTTTTACTTACGTAATACACAAGTTTCGGGACTTTATCCTCTTCACGTACTAAGGCTGTGCTGACGGCGTGAGACGATACTGCCAAGTAGACGAACAAATCCTCGTGTCCCCAAGCTTTGACAATATGGGAGACTTTTCTAAAAAGTCTAACAAATTCTGGAACGTCTCTACACAGTCGGGTGTCCACTCAAAATTTCGCTTTCCCCGTTTTATGAGATCGAAGAAAGGTACACACTTGTCTGTTGCCTTGGAGATGAACATGCCTAGTGCTACAACCTTGCAAGCTAAACTTTGAACATCCTTAATCTTCCGTGGCTCCTCTATGTTCCTGAATGCTGCTATTTGGTCCGGATTGATTTCAATTCCTCTGGAACTCACGATAAAGCCGAGGAACTTGCCTGATGCAACGCCAAAAGAGCATTTGAAGGGGTTCAATTTCATCCCATACTTTCATAGTATGCCGAACATTTCTGCCAAGTCCTTCGTATGATTGGGAGATTGCTTGGACTTCACGAGCATATCATCCATGTACACTTCCATGGTTTTCCCGATTTGATTGTAAAACATGCGGTTGACTAGGCGCTGATACGTGGCCCCCGCATTCTTCAGCCCAAATTGCATTACCACGTAACAATACAATCCCAAGTGTGTGATAAAGCTTGTATGCTCTTGATCTGGTATGTGCATGGGAATTTGATTGTACCCGGAATAGGCGTCCATAAAGGATAAGAGTACATGCCCAACAGTTGAATCTACTTGTTGATCAATTCTGGGGAGAGGCAAGCTATCCTTCGGGCAAGCGTTGTTCAAATCAGAAAAGTCGATGCACGTTCCCCACTTCCCATTTGACTTTTTGACTAGGACAGGATTCGATATCCAGTCGGGATATTTTGAATCCTTAATGAATCCATTGCCTTTTAATTTTTCTACTTGTTCTTTCAAAGCTGTTGACCGCTCTGGACCTAACGTCCATCTCTTCTGCTTGACTGGTGGGTGCTTTGGATTGATACACAAAGAGTGGCTCAAGATGGTAGGCGAAATCCCACACATGTCAGCGTGAGTCCAAGGAAACACATCCAGATTTGCCTTCAAGAAATCAGCCAATTCCCTTGCTCTAAATGGATCTAGTTGCGAGCTGATCTTTAGTACTTTTGTTGGATCAGTTTCATCAATAGGTATGTCGATCGTTATTTCATTGGGAGTTGCCTTCATGTCCCCAGGTTCTATATCCTATTTGGGATCTATATCCTCGAGCACGTCTGATGGCGACTCTCTTGGGGCAAGACCCCTTAGTCGCTATGCTGAGGCCCCCTTTGGAGAGGCGGAATCGTCTTTAGCATCTACATTCAGCCCCTTCATTAGCATCTTTAACTATGCCACGTAACAACCTCATTCCGTAGCTTGGTCGCCTCTCATCGTCCCAACTCCCGAGTCAGTCGGCAATTTTAGCAGCAAACACCAAGGCGCAATACATGCCCTAAATACGGTAAGGGTTGGTCGGCCTAGGAAGGCATTATAAAGCGACTCCAAATCCAGAACTACAAATGGCAGGATCCTTACTCTCTGGTGGTCCCCCTGCCCTAGTGTGACTGGTAATTCCACAAAACCCATTGGAGCTGTAGATACTCCGTTAAAACCACGTATCCATCCTTGACATGGCTTTAAGACTTTTGCTTCGAGCCTCATTTGTTCGAAGACTTTCTTGAAGAAGATATTGACCGAGCTTCCGTTGTCCACTAACATCTTATGGACCAGATCGGGGCCAATTGTCGTGGTTATCACTAGCGGATCTTCAGTTGGGGATTGAACTCCAAACTCGTCTCTATTGCGGAATATGACATCATCGGACATCGTTTTTTGTTGTTTTATTGGAGTGATGTCTTCAAGGCTACTGCATTCTCCTACTTCATAATGCTTGGCGGCTTTGACGTACTGGTCCATTGCTTTAAAACTATGACCAACCAAGTGAGGTCCGCCTATAATGGAGTTAATGACGATCCTCTTACCTTTTTGCTGAGTCGTGGGTTTTGAAGCAGGTTGTTCTTTGTTCGGGGCTTGTCCCCCTTGCCCCCTGTCCCTTGGGGCGGCTTTGTACTCATCCAACTTCCCTTCTCACAGCAATTTTTCGATGATATCCCTCAAATGACGACACTCATAGGTGAAATGACCGTGTGTACCATGAAATAAGAAAAACTATCCTGTTTCAATCTCCTTCTCAGTAGAATCTCTGGGTGGTGTTTTTTTTACTGCAATATGCTGTATGTGTCTAGATAAATGTTCTCCAACGTATCATATAACGGCATGTAATTTTCAAAACTCTAGAATCTGGGTCTTTTATTAGAGCTATTCCCACGGTTTATGTTCCTTTTATTGTCGTTCCCATTTCTATTGCTATTACCACCACTCTGGTTGCCAACATTTACTTCCACTTTTCCTGAACTGTCACCAAACTGTTTCACGGCGACATTGCTCTGGACACCTTCCTTCGAGGCCCCTTCGGACTTTCTCTTCCGATTTGCCTTAGCTTCTTCTCACCTTAAACGGACATTAGCCTTTTCATAGAATAATTCTCTTGTAGGAGATGGTTTTCCAGCCAAGTAATCCCTGAACTCTGTGTCGGGATCTACTCCTTCTATCAAGGCCATCAGGATAGCGGGCTCAAGGGGATGAGTGACTTCGGTGACGGCTAGGTTGAAGCGATCCAAATATGACTTCAAAGATTCTCCTGGGCCTTGTTTAATTCGTGACAATTCTATGACGGTCTCGGACTTTTGGGCATGGAGTCAGAACTGATTCATGAAATGCTCACTCAATTCTGTGAAATTTGACACCGACCGAGGAGGAAGTCGAGTGAACCACATTAACGTTACATCTTCAAGATAAATGGGAAAAGCTCTGCATTTTACGGCATCTGGAGTTGTTGTCGCATTCATGAACCATGCATATCTCATCAGATGCCGCCCTGGGTCTGTTCTTCCTGAATATCGATCCATCTGAGGCAAGTTGAATCATCGGGGGAACTGGAAATTCAGGATGTCATCTGTGAAAGGGGTGTGACTTCGCTCAATGCCCCAATCTTCATTAGTATACCGCCGGCTTTCAAACATAATCTGGCGCACCATTGCCCATACATCGGCATTGGTAAATGTCTGCACTGGCTATCTAGATCTGATGATCGGATTACCCCTGGTTTCGTGATCAGGGGATATCCTTCTGTTTCTGGCAGCGGCCGCTCTACGTTGTTCTCTGCGCTCCCGGTCGACATTTGGAAGTAGAGGTTGGAGAAGTTTTTGTTGCGTGGGATTAGTAATATTATGATCCCTGGGTAAGACGTGGGATCCGCGCATAGGTAGTAACATTGGTTGTTGCAGACTCGGGTCATCAGGGCCCAATACATGAGCAGCATCTTCTCGGGATCCTAAAGATCTGAAAGTCAATTGGTCTAGGTTCTGAGGTCGTTCAAGCAGCCTTCTCTCGCGAGGACGTTCCTCCTCCGAAGAAGACGAATCATCTATAGGAATACGGTGCGGTGGGTAAGAATTTCTCTGCCTCCGGAGCTCTTGCAATTCTTTACCCATGGTGATCATGTTTTCCTACATGCGGAGATTTTCACGCCTTTGGGCTTCCAATGCTTATTTAGTGCTCTGAAGCATTTCAAGAAAACATGAAAAATCTCCCTGAGTAATGGTTGTAGATGGATCAGGCTGAATATTAGTCATCGTGGCGGGGATCAGAGTTTTGGAGGGAGCTCGAGTAGAAGTTCTAGCCTCACTCTGGTTCGGATCGGATCGGTTCACAACAGCCTTGTCATTGCAGTTCGGATGGAGAGAGTGAGAGCCCCCCACATCATCGGTTCGGATCAGATCACCACCACGGATCGGATCATCAGTTCGGATCGGTGTTAACACGACCCGGTTCGTTTCCTCCTGATTAGAATGATCTGCTCCAGAGCTTTGAGCGCGTGACCTTATTAACATGATAGCTTGCTGATCTTCTCTAGGATCATTTCCCTTTGCACCTTGCACTTCCTTTCCTTTGGTCTTAGCCATAACACTTCATTCTTCAACGGTTAGTCAAGTACTGAAAGATGCCAGAGAGAAGGGATTACTTCTTTGAACTTGAAGGTCCAAATAGTAGAATGATAATCCCGTAAAAGCTGAGAATTCGAAAGTTTCTCAGTAAAAGCACCAAAATTTTAGACCAAAAATTGGTTCTAACACCCAAACTAGTTATGATTTAAATGAAATAGAATCAAAAAGCAGTAAAGAACACACGATTTATAGTGGTTCGGCGTTATGGAACCTACATCCACTTTGTTTTCTTTTATTGGATGATTTGAATACAAAGACAGCAATAATTCTCATTCAACTTCACAATTACAATGCATAAACTACCTTAAATCTCTTAAATATAGACTTTAAGAGATGGTTTTGATCTGAATATGATTGTAGAATTCAGTTATGGTGGAAGTAAGAACTGAGAATTTTCCAAAAGATCCTTTCAAATGCCTATAGATGGTGTATTTATAGGTGAAAAATCCCTTCGAAGTGGCTCCGGTTTGGAATTGCGTGGCATTCATCCCTTGAGAGTCTGGTTCGGAGGCTCCAAGATGGCTACAGCGTATTGATTTAGTGGTAGATCATGGGAGAAATGGTCGGACCTTGTCTGAGTGTTTAGGAGATATGCACAGCAACGGTCACAGATTCAAATGGAAGAAGGGGTTCGAATCGGGTCCTCCGATCCGATCCGGTGAGGCAGCATGCTCTCCCTTGACGTTTTTTGTGTACTCCTCCGATCCGACGAGGCCATTTGTTGTTTAATGTGCTGACGCATCTCTCCGATCCATCCGATGAGGTTACTTGATATCCTTTGATATTGCTGACGTATTACCGATCCGATCCGATGTGATTTCTGCGTCTCTGATCTCCACTCACTTCCTACGCTACTTTCCTCCGATCCGAACCGATTGATGACTTTTTCGTTGTTTTCTCTTTGTGTAGCCTAGTTCACAAAGTAGGCTAACATATATGATCCTGAAGCCTCCTGCTCCAACTCTTCAAGTATCTGTAATTCCCGACTACTTGACCGCCCAAACAAAATTGGGCACCCAAGAGTTTAGGGAAACAAAACAAAATAAACTCCGGGTCAGTCATGGGACTGGTGTGAGTAAAACAGTTTAAAACAGTTCAAGCGGGTAAACGATATCTCATAAGACCACGCCGTTTAACGAAACGGGTTTTTCCCTTATGAGAATCCAAATATCTTTATATCAAAAACCTTCGGATATTAAAATAATGTCTATCAACCACAATATAATAATCATCTAACAGAAACGCTTTCATCTCACGTTCTACATATATGGTATACAATCAAAACCGCAAGCACGTATTGGGTAATGGATTTCCAACTACGACAAGGTATGGAACCACCTTTCGCTAGTGTACCTCTAGAAAGGAATACACTGGGTTCAACAAGAACATCTTGCAACCCAGCCACACATGACCGACCACTCATTTCGCTTGAGTGTATCGAATATATATCACCAACGGTTGGGATCAGCAACCGTTTCCCGAATGGGACAGCATCAACAATAGTTTTTAGAAATAAATGAAACTCTAGATCAGGTGATTATACACCCTAATAGGTGCGACCTACATAGCCATGCTACCTGCCCAATTTCTGTCATTTACCGGTTGATGAGGCTTGAGGTTACGCTTTGTCATCACACCAAATTCACTTCAAATGTCACATCGTCAAATCCATCAAATCACCGATTGACGTCTACAACAGTACATTACGTGTCAGCTAAAAGAAGTTTCTTTCACCACTTCCACTATTGGTACGATTAAAGAAATCAATATACGTGAGCTTTCTGGAAATACTCTGTTAGACATTCATCCATACAAGTCATCCAGGAACAGGATGAACCGAAGGTACTATTCAGTATATCCATCGTAGGCACTGTTATCTAAGATTTATACAACAACCCCTGTACTTTACTCCGTCTTCAATTTTCTGTGGCATATATGATTCACAACGCTTATGCCAATACAGAGTGGTTCTTTGGATAATAATCTAACTGGACTCTCCATATTAACAACGTTAAAATGGTCAAAACTTCGATAGTCTATGAGTTAACTATCAAAGAAAAACATGTGTGCAAACAACGATATCATTTCCAAAGGGAAATTATATCGATCAAACATCATTTAACATTTATCTCCATAGTTCATTTTTCATCTCCTGTTACCCTATATTCAACATTTCTTATTTTCTAAATTTAGAAAATATATGTTAATGCTGGAAAACATTTCCATAACTTATTTACTAAATTCACTTAACCACTTTCACTCTCGAACCTTAACCATTTATAAATATAAAACGAAGTCAATCAAGTTGGGGTATAACTACCTCTCAGACTTTAACTGAACAGCATTTCAAATCTCGAAATAGGGTAAGTTCATCCTTTAACTCTTTAACACTTCCTTACGTAACTTCCGGATATAATTTACGAGTCCAACTTCTTTACAGAATTATTTGATTATAACAGTGGTGTTATAATTTCCTGCTTCTGAAATATAATAACTTTAATCTAACTCTTATTTCTTAACTCGAATAAATAACGAACAACTAATTTATCAACTCCTATTTGGTTAACTCCTATTCTATAACTCTTATTCGAATAATTCTAATCTAATAACTCTTATTCGATTTATTCTAACTCTATTTAACACTTACTGGATTAACACTTATTCGAAGAGCTCCATCCGAATAACTTATATTTGATAATCTCTCTTCTTTGAATAACTATATTTGATTCAACTCCTGTCGAATAACTAGATTCGATTTTACTGACTTCGAATATCTACTATATTCGTTTAACTCCTTTCTTCGAATAAACTAATATTCGATAACTTCTTTCTTCGAATAAACTAATATTCAATTTAACTCTAATTGAATAACTCTAACTGATTAACACTTCGTTCTAATTCTATTTCAAAACATCGATGTTGAAATCGATTCTTACTTCTCTATACAAGTACTGTTTATTTCCTAAATATATAACCCCTTTTAATACCTTGTTTATTTATTCTAAATAAATAATTCGTTTATAATATCCTATTTATTTTCCAAATAAATATCTCACTAATTGTCTCCTATTTATTTTCTAAGTAAATAGTCCATTTTATAACATCTTATTTATTTATCCCAAAAAAATATAAATTCACTTTATAATTATTCCATTTATAAAGATTACCCTTCATTTATAATTCCACTTAAACGTATTTTCTATTCATAAATATTGCATTTATAAATATTTCTATTTATAAATATTCTCATTATAAATATTCTCTTTATAAATATTCCACTTTATAAAACCCTTTGATTTTATAAAAATCTATTTTCAATATTCATTTTGACAAATTCCATTTTTAACACTCCAGTATTTCTACGGTACTTAACCCATCAAAACACGATGACCAATATCGTCCAAACACATATAATCGCCAACAGATTATATAACACATCATATATTCAATTATATGATAACAATAAAATAACTGTTGAGGAATTCAGTCGAATTCCTCCAACCTGTTTCCCTGCATCCACAGATGTCACACAACAAAATCAACATCACTTTCAGTTCCATATGATATATTCTGTTAAACAAAATCAATATAGACATTCAACTAACTGACTAGCAGTTCAATCAAACAGTCAACACAAAGTCAATCAACCAATATTTAACAGTCCTAAAAATACTACATGAAATTATAAACTGTTTAGAGTTAATGAGATTTACTCACATTGGCAGTTCATCGTTAGAGAACGATAAACTGTTATTTGATTTGAATCAAATTGTTTATTTCGTTGTAAATTCAAAGGATCCCTAATGGACTTCCAGTCAGTCTCATTATGTTGTTCCCGTCCATACGATCCTGTCGGATCTTATTTCGCTGAAAACCGATACCGTATGAATAAGTTGTACAACTTCGATGTTTTACACAAATTTTAAATAAATATATAACTTGGATTTAAATTTCAAAGGGCCTTAAACCTTTCAAATAACCGCCGGCCCATCGGCTTAAAGCCCGAACCCGCTGCATCAATAATACCCGTTCTTTCTGCGTATCCCTCTTCCTCGATTTGAACTGCCTTTAGTAACCATCACCGAAATCCTTCGATCCACCCATCCTCACCAAATACTTCAACGTTTCTCCTTCCAGAAAATGCCAGGGACCACTGCATCACGTCTTTCATCACCGCCGCCCTCCGCCAGTTCTCCTCGGCCAACCTTATCAACCTTGTCGGTCTGGTCTTCGGGCACGTTTCCATGTTTCGAACGAAGCTTTTTCTTTTACTTTAATCCAAAAAATTCCAAACAGCAGCTATCTTCCATCCTTAATTCGAAAACCAACTCGAAATCAGTCTCAAACCCCTCAATCGAAAAAAGAGATGAACCCTAGCTTTCTGACTTACTTTTAGCATGCCGGAAAATGAATCGCATGTCGTGAAATGACCATGGAAATGAAGAGTAATTGATGAGGATTTCGAATATGTTCCATTTTAGATTAATGGATTTTCATTGGATTTTTGTTTGATTTTTTATAGCTCACGTTTCTGTATAAACGTTATTTGGTGGCGGCTTGATTTTCTGTTGAGAGGAAAATGAACTAGGTTTTAAAGCAAATGGTCTTATAGAAGAATTGGAGCCATTCTTGGTTTCCGTTTTGGCCACAACTGTTTGGAGGTTGGAAAAATGGCCACGCAGACCGTTTAGAGAAATGAAAGTGTGGCTATGAACTGTTGAAAGAAAAAGGGCACGTGGATCCCTTAGTATCCAAGAAAGAATAAATATCCCAATATATATATATATTATTTAGTGTACTCAATTACATAAAATTTCATTCATTTATGAACTTCTAACGACACAAATAAAATTACCAGCGAGACGAGAAATGTCCCACGATTCGAAAAATAAAATAATACCGGTAGATTAACTCATATTGTGAAACCCAAAAATGTTAATTACAGGGTGTAGTGTTCTTCAAATAAAAAGTTGCTTATTTAATTAATTAAAATTTTCAATAAAATTCAAAAAATTAAATTATCACTATTTCCCAAAAGAACCTTGTCAAAATTCAAACCCGATCTTTAGTTATGTCGAGTAAACCGTTATGGTCGATAAACGATTCTATATCGACTATTTTAAATTTTGATTTGGACATATCTCAAAATCTATACGACGAAATCCTAATTTTTCTCTTCCAATAGAAAGATACACTTCACCAGCTCCACACGTTTCTTGTTTCACAGAAATCAAATTTAAAATGAACCTTGTACATCCAGTTGAAGTTCAAATCGCCAAATAACGAACTGCCACGCCATTTCCCGATCGATTTTAATTATAATATAATTATACGATCAAACTGTCGTTCAAATAATATATTCGTTATTCAAATTCAATTCTAAACTGCATTAAATATCCCGGATGATCCAGTTCACACCATATCGCCATTTCAACCTATTCTGATTATTTCAGAATTAAATAAATTATTTAATTAATTATTTTAATTAAATATTCACCATTATTTAATTCAACGACCATGAAATCCTTTTAATCACCTTTTAAATAATTAAATGAATTAATTATTATATCGCTGAAAATGCGGGTGATTGTACACCCTAATAGGTGCGACCTACATAGCCATGCTACCTGCCCAATTTCTGTCATTTACCGGTTGATGAGGCTTGAGGTTACGCTTTGTCATCACACCAAATTCACTTCAAATGTCACATCGTCAAATCCATCAAATCACTGCTTGACGTCTACAACAGTACATTACATGTCAGCTAAAAGAAGTTTCTTTCACCGCTTCCACTCTTGGTACGATTGAAGAAATCAATGTACGTGACCTTTCTGGAATTACTCTGTCAGACATTCATCCATACAAGTCATCCAGGAATAGGATGAACCGAAGGTACTATTCAGTATATCCATCTTAGGCACTGTTATCTAAGATTTATACAACAGCCCCTGTACTTTACTCCGTCTTCAATTTTCTTTGGCATATATGATTCGCAGCGCTTATGCCAATACAGAGTGATTCTTTGGATAATAATCCAACTAGTCTCTCCATATTAACAACGTTAAAATGGTCAAAACTTCGATAGTCTATGAGTTAACAATCAAAGAAAAATACATGTGCAAATAACGATATCATTTCCAAAGGCAAATTATATCGATCAAACATCATTGAACATTTATCACCTTAATTCAGTTTTCATCTCCTATTTCCCTATATTAAACATTTCTTATTTTCTAAATTTAGAAAATATATGTTAATGCTGGAAATCATTTCATAACTTATTTACTAAATTCACTTAGCCACTTTCAATTTCCGACTTCTGAAATATAATAACTTTAATCTAACTCTTATTTCCTAACTCGAATAAATAACGAATAACTAATTTATCAACTCCTATTTGGTTAACTCTTATTCTATAACTCTTATTCGAATAATTCCAGTCAAATAACTCTTATTCGATTTATTCTAACTCTATTTAACTCTTACTAGATTAACTCTTATTCGAATAACTCCATCCGAATAACTTATATTTGATAATCTCTCTTCTTTGAATAACTATATTTGATTTAACTCCTGCCGAATAACTAGATTCGATTTAACTCACTTCGAATATCTACTATATTCGTTTAACTCCTTTCTTCGAATAAAGTAATATTTAATAACTTCTTTCTTCGAATAATCTAATAATCGATTTAGCTCTAACTAAATAACTCTAACTGATTAACTCTTCGTTCTTATTCAATTTCAAAACATCAATGTTGAAATCGGTTCTTACTTCTCTATACAAGTCCTGTTTATTTCCTAAATATATAACCCCTTTTAATACCTTATTTATTTATTCTAAATAAATAATTCGTTTATAATATCCTATTTATTTAACAAATAAATATCTCACTTATTATCTCCTTTTTTTTCTAAGTAAATAGTCCATTTTATAACATCTTATTTATTCATCCCAAAAAAATATAAATTCACTTTATAAATATTCCTTTTATAAAGATTACTCTTCATTTGTAATACCAATTAAACGTATTTTCTATTTACAAATATTCCATTAATAAATATTTCTATTTATAAATATTCTCTTTCTAAATTTTCTCTTTATAAATATTCCACTTTATAAAACCCTTTGATTTTATAAAAATCTATTATCCATATTCATTTTGGCAAATTCACTTTTAAACACTCCAGTATTTCTACGGTACTTAACTCATCAAAACACGATGACCAATATCGTCCAAACACGTATAATCGCCAACAGATTATATAGCACATCATATATTCAATTATATGATAACAATAAAATAACTGTTGAGGAATCGGATTTCTCCAACTTGTTTCCCTGCATCCACAGATGTTACACAACAAAATCAACATCACTTTCAGTTCCATATGATATATTCTGTTAAACAGAATCAATATAGAAATTCAAATAACTAACTCGCAATTCAATCAAACAGTCAACAAACAGTCAATCAGCCAATATTTAATAGTTCTAAAAATACAACATGAAATTATAAACTGTTTAGAGCTAGTGAGATTTACTCACATTGGCAGTTCATCGTTAAAGAACTATAAACTGTTGTTTGCTCTGAATCAAACAGTTTATTTCGCCGTAAATTCAAACGAGCTCTAACGGACTTCCAGTCAGTCTCATTGTGTTGTTCCCGTCCATACGATCCTGTCGGATCTTGTTTCGCTGAAAACCGATACCGTATGAACAAGTTGTACAACTTCGAAGTTTTACACAAATTTTATATAAACATATAACTTGGATTTAAATTTCAAAGGGCCTTAAACCTTTCAAATAACTACCGGCCCATCTGCTTAAAGCCCGAACCCGCTCCATCGTTAAAACCCGTTCTTTCTGTGTATCCCTCTTCCTCGATTTGTTCTGACTTCAGTAACCATCACCGAAATCCTTCGATTCACCCATCCTCACTAAATACTTCAATGTTTCTCCTTCCAGATAATACCAGGGACCACTGCATCACGTCTTCCATCACCGCCGCCCTCCGCCAGTTCTCTTCGGCCACCCTTATCAACCCCGCCGGTCTGGTCTTCGAGCACACCTCTAGGTTTCGAACAAAGCTTTTTTTTACTTTAATCCCAAAAATTCCAAACAACAGCTATCTTCCCTCCTTAATCCGAAAACCAACTAGAAATTAGTCTCAAACCCCTCAATCGAAAAAAGAGATGAACCCTAGCTTTCTGACTTACTTTCAGCATGCCGGAAAATGAATCGCATGTCGTGAAACCACCATGGAAATGAAGAGTAATTGATGAGGATTTCGAATATGTTCCATTTTAGATTTATGGATTTTCATTGGATTTTTGTTTGATTTTTTATAGCTCACGTTTCTGTATGAACGTTATTTGGTGGCGGCTTGATTTTCTGTTGAGAGGAAAATGAACTAGGTGTTAAAGCAGATAGTGTTATAGAAGAATTGGGGCCATTCGTGGTTTCCGTTTTGACCACAACTATTTGGAGGTTGGAAAAATGGCCACGCAGACCCTTTAGAGAAATGAAATTGTGGTTGTGAACTGTTGAAAGAAAAAGGGTACTTGGATCCCTTAGTATCCAAGAAAGAATAAATAACCCAATATATATAGATATATATTATTTAGTGTACCCAATTACATAAAATTTCGTTCATTTATAAACTGCTAACGACACAAATAAAATTACCAGCGAGACGAGCAATGTCCCACGATTCCTAAAATATAATAATACCGGTAGATTAACTCATATTGTGAAACCAAAAAATGTTGATTACAGGGTGCAGAATTCTTCAAATAAAAAGTTGCTTATTTAATTAATTAAAAATTTCAATAAAATTCTAAAAATTAAATTATCACTATTTCCCAAAAGAACCTTGTCTAAATTCAAACCCGATCTTTAGTTATATCGAATAAAACGTTATGGTCGATAAACGATTCTATAGCGACTATTTTAAAATTTGATTTGGGCATATCTCAAAATCTATATGGCAAAATCCTGATTTTTCTCTTCCACTAGAAAGATCTACTTCACCAGCTCCATACGTTTCTTGTTTCACAGAAATCCGATTTAAAAAGAACCTTGTACATCCAGTTGAAGTTCAAATCGCTAAATAACGAACTACCGCACCATTTCAAGCTCAATTTTAATTATAGCATAATTATACGTTCAAACTGTCGTTCAAATAATATATTCGTTATTCAAATTCAATTCTAAATTGCATTAAAAATCCCAGATGATCCAGTTAACACCATATCGCCATTTCAGCCTATTCTGATTATTTCAGAATAAAATATATTATTTAATTTATTATTTTAATTAAATATTCACCTTTATTTAAGTCAACGACCATGAATCCTTTTAATCACCTTTTAAGTAATTAAATAAATTAATTATTATATCGTTGAAAATGCGGGTCATTACAGCCATTCTTTTTATTTATACCCCTAATTCTCTAAATAGCCCTTACTTCCAACAATTACCCCTATTTTTTAACTACTGTGAAGGGTTGGTTTTTACAGCACCCAATCCAAACGAGTCATCATCTTTCATATTTGTCCATCTACCCCTACTTCTCTTAATACTTCAAAATAGTCCTTCTTTTAAATCCAACCCCTAAGTCTCTAAATAGCCCTTACTTCCAACAATTACCCTTATCTTTTTACTACTATGAAGGGTTAGTTTTTGCAGCACCCAATCCAAACGATTCATCATCTTTATATTTGTTGATCTACCCATACTATGCTTAAATTGCCACAACTTCTCTTAATACTTCAAAATAATCTTTCTTTTTAATCGTACCCCTAATTCTTTAAATAACTCTTACTACCAACAATTACCCCTATTTTTTAACTACTATGAAGGGTCGGTTTTTGTAGCACCCAATTCAAACGATTCATCATCTTTCATATTTGTCGATCTATCTCTACTATGCTTAAAGTGCCACTACTTCTCTTAATACTACAAAACATCTCTTCTTTTTAATCCTATCCCTAATTCTCTAAATAGCTCTTACTTCTAATAATTACCCTTATCTTTTTACTACTGTGAAGGGTTGGTTTTTGCAGCGCCCAATCCAAACGATTCATCATTTTTTTTTATTTGTCAATCTACCCTACTATGCTTAATCTACCCCTACTTCTCTTAATACTTCAAAACAACCCTACTTTTAAGGCCTACCCCTAATTCTCTAAATAGACCTTCGTTTCAACAATTACCCCTATTTTTTAACTATCATGAAGGATTGGTTTTTCTAGCTCCCAATCCAAACCATTCATCATCTTTCACATTTGTCGATCTACCCCTACTATGCTTAAACTACCTCTACTTCTCTTAATATTTCAAAACAACCCTTCTTTCTAATCTTACCCCTAATTCTATAAATAGCCCTTACTTCCAAAAATTACCCCTGTTTTTTACCTTTTGTGAAGGGGTGTTTTTTGTAGCACCCAGTCCAAATGATTCATCATCTTTCAAATTTGTCGATCTACCCCTACTATGCTTGATCTACCCCAACTTCTCTTAATACTTAAAAACAGCACTTCTTTTAATCCTATCCCTAATTCTGTAAATAGCCCTTACTTCCAACAATTACCCTTACCTTTTTTCTACTGTGAAGGATTGGTTTTTGTAGCACCTAATCCAAACGTTCATCATCTTTCATATTTGTCGATCTACCCCTACTTATCTTAATACTTCGAAACAGCCCTTCTTTTTAATCCTACACCTAGTTCTCTAAATAGCCCTTCATTCCAACAATTACCCCTAGTGTTTAACCATTGTGAAGGATTGGTTTTTGCAGCACCCAATCCAAACGATTCATATTCTTTAATATTTGTCGATCTACCCCTACTATGCTTAAAGTACCCCTACTTCTATTAATATTTCAGAACAACCCTTCTTTTTAATCCTACCCCTAAATCTCTAAATAGCCCTTACTTTGAACAATTACGCCTATCTTTTTACTACTGTGAAGGGTTGGTTTTTGCAGCACCCAATCAAAATCATTCGTCAGCTTTCATATTTGTCGATCTACCCCTACTATGCTTAAACAACCCCTACTTCTCTTAATACTTCAGAACAACCCTTCTTTTTAATCCTACCCCTAATTCTCCATATAGCCCTTACTTCCAACAATTACCCCTATTTTTTAACTTCTGTGAAGGATTAGTTTTTGCAGCAACCAATCTAAATGATTCATCATCTTTCATATTTGTCGATCTACCCCTACTATGCTTAATACCCCTACTTCTCTTAATACTTCAAAATATTCCTTCTTTTAAATCCTTCCCCTGATTCTCTAAATAGCCCTTTCTTCCAATAATTATCCCTATCTTTTTACTACTATGAAGGTTGGGGTTTATTCAGCACCCAATCCAAACGATGCATCATCTTCCATATTTGTCGATCTACCCCTCATATGCTTAAACTACCCCAACTTCTCTTAATACTTCAAATCGACCCTTCCTTATAATCGTACTCCTAATTCTCGAAATAGCCCTTACTTCCAACAATTACCTCTATAATTTTACTACTATGAAGGGTTGGTTTGTGCAGCGCCCAATCAAAATGATTCGTCGACTTTCAAATTTGTCGATCTACCTCTACAATGCTTAAACTACACCTACTTCTCTTAATACTTCATAATATCCCTTTTTTTAATCCAATCCCTAATTCTCTAAATAGCCCTTACTTCCAACAATTACCCCTGTCTTTTTACTACTGTGAAGGGTTGGTTTTTGCAGCAAACGATTCATCATCTTTTATATTTGTCGATCTACCCCTACTTCTCTTAATACTTCAAAACAACACTTCTTTTTAATCCTACCCCTAATTCTCCAAATAGCCCTCACTTCCAACAGTTACCCCTGTTTTTTACCTTTTGTGAGGGTTTCATTTTCGTATCACCCGATCCAAATCATTCATCATCTTTCAAATTTGTCAATATACCCCTACTATGCTTAATCAACCCCTACTTCTCTTAATACTTAAAAATAGTGCTTCTTTTAATCCTACCCCTAATTTTGTAAATAGCCCTTACTTCCAACAATTACCCCTATCTTTTTACTACTGTGAAGAATTCATTTTTGTAGCACCTAATCCAAACGAATAATCACCTTTCAAATTTGTCGATCTACCCCTAGTATGCTTAAACTACCCCAACTTATCTTAATACTTCAAAATAGCCCTTCTTTTTAATCCTATCCCTAATTCTCTAAATAGCCCTTCCTTCCAACAATTACCCTGATTTTTAACTATTGTGAAGGATTGGTTTCTGCGGCACCCAATCAAAACGATTCATTATTTTTCATATTGGTCGGTCTCCCCCCTACTATGCTTAAACTACCCCTACTTCTCTTAATATTTCAAAACACCCCTTACTTCCAACAATTTCCCTATTTTTTAACCTCTGTGAAGGGTTGGTTTTTTGCAGCACCTAATCCAAATGATTCATCAACTTTCATATTTGTCGATCTACCCCTACAATGCTTAAACTACCCCTACTTCTTATAATAATTCATAACAGTCCTTCTATTAAATCCTACCCCTAATTCCCTAGATAGCCCTTACTTCGAACCAATACCCCTAGCTTTTTACTACTGTGAAGGGTTGGTTTTTGCGGCAACCAATCCAAATGATTCATTATCTTCCATATTTGTCGATCTACCCCTCCTATGCTTAAACTACACCTACTTCTCTTAATACTTCAAAACAGCCACTCTTTTTAATTGTACCCCTAATTCTCCAAATATCCCTTACTTCCAACAATTACCCCTATTTTATAACTACTATGAAGGGTTGGTTTTTGTAGCACCCAATCCAAATGATTCATCATCATTCATATTTGTCGATCTACCCCTACTATGCTTAAACTACCCTTACTTCTCTTAATACTTCGAAACATTCCTTCTTTTTAATCCTACCCCTAATTCTCTAAATAGCTCTTACTTCTAAGAATTACCCCTATCTTTTTACTACTATGAAGGGATGGTTTTTGCACCGCTCAATCCAAACGATTCATCATTTGTTTTATTTTTCGATCTACCCCTACTATGCTTAATCTACCCCTACTTCTCTTAGTACTTCAAAACAACCCTGATTTTTATGCCTACCCCTAATTATGTAAATATCCCTTCCTTTCAACAATTTCCTCTATTTTTTAACTATCATGAAGGATCGGTTTTTGCAGCACCCAATCAAAACCATTCATCCTCTTTCACATTTGTCGATCTGCCCCTACTATGCTTAAACTACCCCTACTTCTCTTAATATTTCAAAACAACCATTCTTTCTAGTCTTACCCCTAATTCCTTAAGTAGCCCTTACTTCCAAAAATTACCCCTATCTTTTTACTACTGTGAAGGGTTGGTTTTTGCAGCACTCAATCCAAATGATTCATCATCTTTTATATTTGTCAATCTACCCCTACTATGCTTAATCTACCGCTACTTCTCTTAATACTTCAAAATAGCCCTTCTTTTAATCCTAACCCTTGTTCTCAAAATAGCCCTTACTTCCAACAATTACCCTATTTTTTTTCCTTCTGTGAAGGGTTCGTTTTTCTATTACCCAATCCAAATGATTCATCATCTTTCACATTTGTCGATCTACCACTACTATGCTTAGCCTACCCCAACTTCTCTTAATACTTAAAAATAGTCCTTCTTTTAATCCTACCCCTAATTCTGTAAATAGACTTACCCCCTACTATATTGAAGGATTGGTTTCTGCGGCTCCCAATCAAAACGATTCATCATTTTTCATATTGGTCGACCTGCCCCTACTATGCTTAAACTACCCCTACTTCTCTTAATATTTCAAAACAACCCTTCTTTCTAATCCTACCCATAATTATTTAAATAACCCTTACTTCCAACAATTTCCCCCATTTTTTAACCTCTGTGAAGGGTTGGTTTTTTGCAGCACCCAATCCAAATGATTCATCATCTTTCATATTTGTCGATCTAACCCTACAATGCTTAAACTACCCCTACTTCTTTTAATACTTCAAAACAATCATTCTTTTAAATCCTACCCCTAATTCTCTAGATAGCCCTTGCTTCCAACAATTACCCGTAACTTTTTACTACCGTGAAGGGTTAGTTTTTGCGGCACCCTATCCAAATGATTCATCATTTCCATATTTGTCGATCTACCCCTCCTATTCTTAAACTACCCCTGCTTCTCTTAATACTTCAAAACAACCATTCTTTTTAATCGTACCCCTAATTCTCTAAGTAGCCCTTACTACCAACAATTGCCCTTATTTTTTAGCTACTATGAAGGTTTGGTTTTTGCAGCACCCAGTTCAAATGATTTATCATCTTTCATATTTGTCGATCTACCCCTACTTCAATTAATACTTCAAAACAGTCGTTCTTTTAAATCCAACCCCTAATTCTCTAAATAGCCCTTACTTCCAATAATTACACTTATCTTTTTACTACTGTGAAGGGTTGTTTTTTGCAACACCCAATCCAAATGAACCTTGTCTAAATTCTAAAAATTCTAAAAATTAAATTATCACTATTTCCCAAAAGAACCTTGTCTAAATTCAAACCCAATCTTTAGTTATATCGAATAAAACGTTATGGTCGATAAACGATTCTATAGCGACTATTTTAAAATTTGATTTGGACATATCTCAAAATCTATATGACAAAATCCTGATTTTTCTCTTCCACTAGAAAGATATACTTCACCAGCTCCACACGTTTCTTATTTAACAGAAATCCGATTTAAAACGAACCTTGTACGTCCAGTTGAAGTTCAAATCACCAGATAACGAACTGCCACGCCATTTCAAGCTTGATTTTAATTATAGCATAATTATACGTTTAAACTGTCGTTCAAATAATATATTCGTTATTCAAATTCAATTCTAAACTACATTAAATATCCCAAATGATCCAGTTCACACCATATCGCCATTTCAGCCTATTTTGATTATTTCAGAATAAAATATATTATTTAATTTATTATTTTAATTAAATATTCACCATTATTTAATTCAACGACCTTGAATCATTTTATTCACCTTTTAAATAATTGAATAAATTAATTATTATATCATTGAAAATGCGGGTCATTACAGCCATTCTTTTTAATTGTACACCTAATTCTATAAATAGCCCTTACTTCTAACAATTACCCCTATTTTTTAACTACTTCTAACAATTACCCCTATTTTAATTGTAAAACCCTATCCAAATGATTCATCATCTTTCATATTTGTCGATCTACCCCTACTTCTCTTAATACTTCAAAACAATCCTTCTTTTAAATCCAACCCCTAATTCTCTAAATAGCCCTTACTTCCAACAATTACCCTTATCTTTTTACTACTGTGAAGGGTTTGTTTTTGCAGCACCCAATCCAAACAATTCATCATCTTTTATATTTGTTGATCTACCCCTACTATGCTTAAAATGCCACTACTTCTCTTAATACTTCAAAACAATCCTTCTTTTTAATCGTACCCCTAATTCTCTGAATAACTCTTACTTCCAACAATTACCCCTATTTTTTAACTGCTGTGAAGGGTCGGTTTTTGTAGCACCCAATTCAAACGATTCATCATCTTTCATATTTGTCGATCTATCTCTACTATGCTTAAACTGCCACTACTTCTCTTAATACTTCAAAACATCCCTTCTTTTTAAGCCTATCCCTAATTCTCTAAATAGCTCTTTCTTCTAACAATTACCCCTATCTTTTTACTACTATGAAGGGTTGGTTTTTGCAGCGCCCAATCCAAACGATTCATCATTTTTTTTATTTGTCAATCTACCCCCACTATGCTTAATCTACCGCTACTTCTCTTAATACTTCAAAACAGCCCTTCTATTTAAGCCTACCCCTAATTCTCTAAATAGCCCTTCCTTTCAACAATTACCTCTATTTTTTAACTATCATGAAGGATTTGTTTTTGCAGCACCCAATCCAAACCATTCATCCTCTTTCACATTTGTTGATCTACCCCTACTATGCTTAAACTACCCCTACTTCTCTTAATATTTAATTACTACCCTTCTTTCTAATCTTACCCCTAATTCTATAAATATCCCTGACTTCCAAAAATTACCCCTGTTTTTAACCTTTTGTGTAGGGGTGGTTTTTGTAGCACCCAATCCAAATGATTCATCGTCTTTCAAATCTGTCGATCTACCCCTACTATGCTTAATCTACCCCTACTTCTCTTAATATAAAAAAAAAACCCTTCTTTTAGTCCTACACCTATTTCTGTAAATAGGACTTACTTCCAACAATTACCCCAATCTTTTTACTACTGTGAAGGATGGGTTTTTGCAGCACCAAATCCAAACAATTCATCATCTTTCATATTTGTCGATCTACACCTATTATGCTTAAACTACCACTACATATCTTAATACTTCAAAACAGCCCTTCTTTTTAACTCTACACCTAGCTCTCTAAATAGCCCATTATTCCAACAATTACCTCTATTTGTTAACTATTGTGAATGATTGGTTTTTGTAGCACCCAATCCAAATGATTCATAGTCTTTAATATTTGTCGATCCACCCCTACTATGCTTAAAGCACCCCTACTTCTCTTAATATTTCAAAACAACCCTTCTTTTTAATCCTACCTCTAATTCTCTAAATAGCCCTTACTCACAACAATTACGCCTATCTTTTTACTACTATGAAGGGTTGGTTTTTACAGTACCCAATCAAAATGATTCGTCAGCTTTCATATTTTTCTATCTACCGCTACTATGCTTAAACAACCCATACTTCTCTTAATACTTCAAAACAGCCATTCTTTTTAATGCTACCCCTAATTCCCCAAATAGCACTTACTTCCAACAATTACCCCTATTTTTTAACTTCTGTGAAGGGTTTGTTTATGCAACACACAATCTAAATGATTCATCATATTTCATATTTGCCGATATACCCTTACTATGCTTAATACCCCTACATCTCTTAATACTTCATAACAGTCCATCTTTTAAATCCTTCCGCTAATTCTCTAAATAGCCCTTACTTCCAACAATTACCCCAATCTTTTTAGTACTGTGAAGGGTTGATTTTTTCAGCACCCAATCCAAACGATGCATTATCTTCCATATTTGTCGATCTACCCCTCCTATGCTTAGACTACCCCTACTTCTCTTAATACTTCGAAACAAACCTTATTTTTAATTGTACTCCTAATTCTCTAAGTAGCCCTTAATTCCAACAATTACCTCTGTCTTTTTACTACTGTGAAGGGTTGGTTTTTGCAGCGCCCAATCAAAATGATTCGTCCACTTTCATATTTGTCGATCTACCCGTACTATGTTTAAACTACCCCTACTTCTCTTAATACTTCAAAATATCCCTTCTTTTTAGTCCTATCAATAATTCTCTAAATATCCCTTACTTCCAACAATTACCCATATCTTTTTACTACTACGAAGGGTTGGTTTTTGCAGCATCTGATCCAAACGATTCATCATCTTTTGTATTTGTCGATCAACCCCTACTATGCTTAATATACCCCTACTTCTCTTAATACTTCAAAACAGCCCTTCTTTTTAGTCCTACCCCTAATTATCCAAATATCCCTTACTTCCAACAATTACCCTTATTTTTTAGCTTTTGTGAAGAATTCGTTTTTCTATCACCCAATCCAAATGATTCATCATCTTTCACATTTGTCGATCTACCACTACTATGCTTAATCTACCACAACTTCTCTTAATACTTAAAAATGACTCCTTCTTTTAATCCTACACCTAATTCTGTAAATAGCCCTTACTTCCAACAATTACCCATATCTTTTTACTACTGTGAAGGAAGGGTTTTTGCAGCACCTAATCCAAACGATTCATCATCTTTCATATTTGTCGATCCACACCTATTATGCTTAAACTACCCCTACTTATCTTAATACTTCAAAACAGCCCTTTTTTTTAACCCTACACCTATCTCTTTAAATAGCCCTTCATTCCAAAAATTACCCCTAATTTTTAACTATTGTGAAGGATTGGTTTTTGCAGCACCTAATCCTAATGATTCATAATCTTTAATATTTGTCGATCCATCCCTAGTATGCTTAAAGTACTCCTACTTCTCTTAATATTTCAAAACAACCCTTCTTTTTAATCCTACCTCTAATTATCTTAATAGCCCTTACTCCCAAAAATTACGCCTATCTTTTTACTACTATGAAAGGTTGGTTTTTGCAGCACCCAATCAAAATAATTCGTCCGCTTTCATATTTTTCGATTTACCCCTACTATGCTTAAACAACCTGTACTTCTCTTAACACTTCAAAATAGCCCTTCTTTTTAATCCAACCCCTAATTCTCCAAATAGCCGTTACTTCGAACAATTTCCCCTATTTTTTAACTTCTGTTAAGGGTTTGTTTATGCAGCACACAATCTAAATGATTCATCATATTTCATTTTTGCCGATCTACCCCTACTATGCTTAATACCCCTACGTCTCTTTATACTTCAAAACAGTCCATCTTTAAAATCCTTCCCCTAATTCTCTAAATAGCCCTTACTTCTAACAATTGCCCCTATCTTTTTAGTTCTGTGAAGGGTTGGTTTTTTAGCACCCAATCCAAACGATGCATTATCTTCCATATTTGTCGATCTACCCCGCCTATGCTTAAACTACCCCTACTTCTCTTAATAGTTCAAAACAAACCTTCTTTTTAATTGTACTCCTAATTCTCTAAATAGCCCTTACTTACAACAATTACCTCTTCTTTTTACTACTATGAAGGGTTGGTTTTTACAGCGCCCAATCAAAATGATTCGTCCACTTTCATATTTGTCGATCTACCCGTACTATGTTAAAACTACCCCTACTTCTCTTAATACTTCAAAATATCCCTTCTTTTTAATCCTATCAATAATTCTCTAAATTGCCCTTATTTCCAACAATTACCGATATCTTTTTACTACTATGAAGGGTTGGTTTTTGCAGCATCTGATCCAAACGATTCATCATCTTTTATATTTGTCGATCTACCCCTACCATGCTTAATCTACCCCTACTTCTTTTAATAATTCAAAACAACCCTTCATTTTAGTCCTACCCCTAATTCTCCAAAAAACCCTTACTTCCAACAATTACCCCTATTTTTTAGCTTTTGTGAAGGGTTCGTTTTTCTATCACCCAATCCAAATGATTCATCGTCTTTCACATTTGTCGATCTACCACTACTATGATTAATCTACCCCTACTTCTCTTAATACTTAAAAATAGTCCTTCTTTTTACTACTGTGAAGGATGGGATTTTGCAGCACCTAATCCAAACGATTCATCATCTTTCATATTTGTCGATCTACCCCTACTACGCTTAAACTACCCCAACTTATCTTAATACTTCAAAACAGCCCTTCTTTTTAATCCTACCCCAAATTCTCTAAATAGCCCTTCCTTCCAACCATTACCCCTATTTTTTAACTATTGAGAAGGACTGATTTCTGCAGAACCAATCAAAACGATTCATCATTTTTCATATTTGTCTATCTACCCCTCCTATGCTTGAACTACCCCTATGTCTCTTAATACTTCAAAACATTCATTCTTTTAATCATAACCCTAATTCTGTAAATATCCCCTACTTCCAACAATTTCCCCTATTTTTTAACAACTGTGAAGTGTTGGTTTTTGCAGCACCCAATCCAAAAGATTCATTATTTTTTATATTTGTCGATCTACCCCTACTTCTCGTAATACTTCAAAACAATCCTTCTTTTAAATCCTACCCCTAATTCTCTAAATAGCCCTTACTTCCAACAATTACCCCTATATTTTTACTACTGTGAAGGGTTGGTTTTTGCAGCACACAATCCAAACGATTCGTAATCTTTTATATTTGTCGATCTACCCCTACCATACTTAAACTGCCTCTACTTCTCTTAGTACTTCAAAAAAAACTTCTTTTTAATAATACCCCTAATTCTCTAAATAACCCTTACTTCCAATAATTACCCCAATTTTTTAACTACTGTGAACGGTTGGTTTTTGTAGCACCCAATTCAAACGATTCACCATCTTTCATATCTGTCGATCTACCCTTACTATGCTAAAACTGCCCCTACTTCTCTTAATACATCAAAACAACCCTTCTTTTTAATTCTATCCATAATTCTCCAAATAGCCCTTATTTCCAACAATTACCCCTATCTTTTTACTACTATGATGGGTTGGTTTTTGCAGCGCCCAATCCAAACGATTCATTATTTTTTTATTCGTCGATCCACCCCTACTATGCTTAATCTACCCCTTCTTTTCTTAATACTTCAAAAAAGCCCTGCTTTTTAAGCCTATACCTAATTCTCTAAATAGCCCTTCCTTTCAACAAATACCACTATTTTTTAACTATCGTGATGGATTGGTTTTTGCAGCACCCAAACCAAACCATTCATCATCTTTCACATTTGTCGATCTACCCCTACTATGCTTAAACTACCCCTATTTCTCTTAATACTTCAAAACAACCCTTCTTTTTATCCTACCCCTAATTCTCTAAATATCCCTTACTTCCAATAATTTCCCCTATTTTTTAACTTCTGTGAAGTGTTGGTTTTTTGCTGCACCCAATCCAGATGATTCATCATCGTTCATATTTGTCGGTCAACCCCTACTATGCTTAAACTACCCCTACTTCTCTTTATACTTTGGAACAGTCCTTCTTTTAAATTCTACCTCTAATTCTCTAGATAGCCCTTACTTTAAACAATTACCCCTAGCTTTTTACTGCTGTGAAGGGTTAGTTTTTGCGGCACCTAATCCGAACGATTCATCATCTTCCATATTTGTCGATCTACCCCTCCTAAGCTTAAACTACCCCTACTTCTCTTAATACTTCAAAACAACCATTCTTTTTAATCATACCCCTAATTCTATAAATAGCCCTTACTTCCAACAATTACCCCTATTTTTTAACTACTGTGAAGGATTGGTTTTTGCAGTACCCAATCCAAATGATTCATCATCTTTCATATTTGTCGATCTACCCCTACTTCACTTAATACTTCAAAACAGTCCTTTTAAATCCTACCCCTAATTCTCTAAATAGCTCTTACTTCCAACAATTACACCTATCTTTTTTACTACTATGAAGGTTTGGTTTTTGCAGCACCAAATCCAAATGATTCATGATCTTTTATATTTGTCGATCTACCCCTACTATGCTTAATCTGCCCTACTTCCCTTAATACTTCAAAACAGCCCTTCTTTTTAATTGTACACCTAATTCTCTAAATAACCCTGACTTCCAACAATTACCCCTATTTATTAACTATTATGAAGGGTTGTTTTTTGTAGCATCCAATTCAATCGATTCATCATCTTTCATATTTGTCGACCAACACCTACTATGCTTAAGCTGCCCCTACTTCTCTTAATACTTCAAAAAATCCCTTCTTTTTAATCCTATCCCTAATTCTCTGTAACACCCCGTATTTTCTATGAACATAAGAGTATAAAATTAGAGTATAATTAAATTGTAACAGAATAGTTAAGGGAAACAGGTTAAGCCATTGTGTTTGTCTCGAAATTCTACTTGGAATAGAGTCCAAGTTTGCGTAAATCGGACTCGGTATGAAGAAGATATGGCCTTCAGAAGTTTCAATAAAAACCAGCCCGAAATTTAAAAACTCAGATTCGAAATTCAAAACAGACACCCGGGCTGGGCGGGAAAAATTCACACCCAGGACCCAGGTCGACACTAAGGTCGACCTGGGTATACAGGTCGACACTAGGGTCGACCTGCGGGTCGACCTCCACCTTATTTCCAGATCCGTGGACAGATACGTTTTTCTGTATTTAGACGCCCGTTCTGACCAGATTCTTGACCCCTATGCTATTTAAACACCCCCAAAACTCACCTTATCTCCACATAATTTCATTTTGCCTATACTTTGCCTCTATTCTTATTAAAATAAAATAATGGCGTCGCTACTTTGCTGGAATCAAAACTAGAACTAGTGCATCTTCTTCCAATTTGAATAGAATTAAAAGAGAACAACTATTTTCTAATCTAATCGATAATCAACATCAAAGGAGAGCTATTCAGTGTTAGAATATAGATTTCAGAATACAAGAATCGTTCCCTTTTTATGAGTACAGTTATTTTAAGATATAAACTTTTATTATGATCTTGACATGGTTATAAATCTGAATATGAGGTTATGCATATTCTTGTCTGTCGGATTTGTTTTTCTGTGACTATTCTGTATCTCTTTCTTCTTTTTGGTCTATAGCCAGGCTACCACGAGCCTGAGCCAAATCTCATAAGTGATTAACGCACGAACGCTAAATGTTGGGAAAAATAATGAATGATGCATAATTGGACATGAATAATCTGTGACTAATTAGAGAAAAGGGACATGTGTTGTAAATTAGATCTAGATCTGTTCATACTTTGTGATTTGGAAGAAGAGGAATCATTGTATGATAACATATGACTTGAAACTTGGGGACATAATGCATATAAAAATTTAGATCTGATTTTGAGAGGATATAATTTAAATACCTATATTTTGGGTATATTTTATATAATGATTCATAACTTGAAAAAGGAATATGAAACTTTGGCGTAAAGACCTATACTAAAATAGGTTAACTATTAATGCGAATACGCCTAAAAGTGGATTTTTAGATATTTGGCATTAAAGGCTATAATTTGGCATAATTCGTAGCATGACTTAGGGGCTTTTAGAGAATGTTCTATGCTTTGCAAAGTTTAAACTAAAATTTGGGGGCATATATTGTACTATGAACTATGACCATGATTTAGGCAAGTAAGTTTAGGCTTAATTTATGATTGGGAAAGATATGTAAATAGAATTTTAAGAAATGTTTATTCTGCTAGATCTGTTATCTGTTTAATCTATTGAATTGCCTAATTTGTTGAAAGATGAATAATTGGAATTTGGGTAAGAAAATCCGTAGGCTCAATCTCAGATTGAGTAAAACATGTTAATGGAAATTTGATTAATCTGTTGAAACCTGTAAAGAAGTTTAATCTGTTAAATGGACATAAGTAGTCTGATATATGTATAATCTGTATTGGAATAAGAATGTTGAGACACGGGGTTAGACTCATGTTTGCGGTAGAAGCCAGCCCGGAACCAACCATCTTAACAAGCAACCGCAAACGGCCAGTCTAATGTGAGAGGTCGTAGGCACAATTTAAAGATGCTTAGACATGAGGTTTGGTCTAGCTTGTAGCAGAAGTCTGCCCAGAACCGCCCGGCACATCCAGCGGCCACAAGCTACCGACCTAATGTGAGAGGTCTGTGCATTAATAATTAATGAATGAAAATCTAAGATAAATATGATTCCCAAAACGTGTTGGGCGGATAGGGTTAAATCAATTGGACTGATAAATCTAATAAACCCGTTTCGTGAAGCTGTAGGCCAAATAAAAAGTTAGGTAAAACAATATGTAAGTCTGTTAATCTGTATATCTGATCCGTTAGTCTGAGAACTTGTTAATCTGTACATCTGATCCGTTAGTCTGAAAACCTATTAACTTGTACGTATGATCTGAAAACTAGTTAACCTGAACTTTGTACATCTGAAATATGTAAACAAGTTAATCTGAAATCAGTTAGTCTGGGGACACAAGTTTAGGAGGGGTAATTTCTTGTGTTTGGGACCCACATTAGTCAGTAACCCTTTCTGGTATCAAAACTTTGACCCAAAACTAAGAGGGGTCCGGGTACGCTTACTGAACTAATTGTAAGAGGTTCACCCTTATTATGGCGAGGGGTGTTGAAGGCGCATTCCAACCGAGTCATGTGCGTGCATGGATCCTGTCTGCTCTTAGGATGTAAGAAACCGAAACATCTGTAAATAGGTCTGTGTCTATAGGTTGCCACTTTAGGGAGTGATACACCCTTCTATGGGGCCGACACAGGGAATTTATTAATTAGGTAGTCGATCGCTTGGGGTAGAACTTAGGGTACACTTAGTTCTGTCTGTTTCTATGGGGTACCATCTGTTTCTGTTGGGGTGATAACACTTGTCTGTTTCTGTGTGGTACCGTCTGTTAGGGTGGTAAAGGCCCATTACTAGTGTACACCTAATTCTAATATTCTGTTTCCATACGGGTTATTCTGTTTCTGTCTCTGTTCGGGTGGTAAAGGCCCATTACTAGCATTTCTGTTTCTGTAACTGTCTGTCTCTGTTTGGGTGGTAAAGGGCCATTACTAGCATTTCTGTTTCTTTAACCATCTGTCTCTTTTCGGGTTGTAAAGGCCCATTACTAGCATTTCTTTTTCTTTAACCATCTGTCTCTGTTCGGGTGGTAAAGGCCCATTACTAGCAATTTTGTTTCTGTACATCTGTCTTTGTTCTGGTGGTAAAGGCCCATTACTAACTTCGTGTACATGAAGAGAACATTCTGTTTAGACATTAGGTCAACACCTAATCTTGTTATACTAGTATTAGTGCCGAGAAGTGAAAATTAAGTTGATATACACGTAAATGTGTATATTTTATCCGCTTATTTATCTAGTTTTCTATTTAAAATAATTAATATTGTGTATTTATAGCCGTGTTTTCAGATTATTGATAAAAAAGCTTGGTTTAGAGCATTTGATGGATAAAGCATGAAGAATTTGCTTAAAAAGAGTTAAGTTGAAATTACTAAAGCCTGAAGAGTTTAAAGCTTGAAGAACGGTTGCAAATAGAGTTCAGTTGAGTAGACTTGGCTCACTAAAGACTCATATTGTGTTCACATTGGCTCAATTGGAGACCATTTCACTTTTGTAGCGTTCACATTAGCTCCTTTGCAAGGCTTCTCATTCATGCACTGCACGCGTTCACACTGGCCAACTTGCAAGACCTCTTACTCTACAACCCCGTTCACACTAGCTTATGTATTTTTTGGGCTAACTCTTTAGTCCTACATTGTGGAATTTGCCAAGTAGTCTTTGTCATATCAGCTATAAATACCTTGTATCTCATTCATGTAAAAACATACTTAGTTTTATTCTGTATTCTTTCTCTTGGAATAAAACTCTTCTTCCTCTGTTCTATTTAGTTTTAGTTTTATTTATGTTCATGTTATTTAATTTCTATTTTTCTTCTTCTTTAGCTATGTCTAGCTAATCCCCTTTGATTAGGGGCTGATGACACTAACAGATATGATTCAACATGAATCACATAGCCAATAGATGAGGACTGTATACATGTAGATCTGGATCTGAATAAATGGTTAGATCTGAACCTTCGTATTCTGTGTCGTTTAAGAGCTATGCTCCTTCACAGGGTATATTCGTGTTCGATCTAACAATTATCAGATTTAGATCTAATTTTAGGGTTTTAGAAATTAACTTGTGAATCTATCCTTATAGTCTATGGTTGTTTAAGAGCTCAGCCCCCTCGTAGGCTATGCTTGTCGCTATTTACTTATTTGTTTCTAAGAATCTATTTATCGTTGATTCGTGTTTGTGATAGAAACATGAATTAGATCTATATTTATTTGTTGGCTATTGATGAGTGTGAATCTAATCTATGTCATTATCCCCTAATTGTTTTCTCTTATTATATAAATCTCTCTTTTTATTTAATTGCTGTTATTTTCTTTGTTTTCAACCAATCAAAATACTGGAATAACTTGACTGGATTTATTAATTAAAATACTTTTGGTCCCAGAGTTCGACACCCTCCACAACAATCCTTGTTGTTTAGGAAAGACGAACAGATTTTACAGTTGTTTACAATTGTATAATTTGTTCGCAAACAAATTTTGGTGCCGTTGCCGGGGACCAAAATAATTTTTTATCAGTAAATCCTTCGGGTTATATTTTATTTTTTTTCTAAAAAAGAAACATAAAAATATATTTATTTTATTTTGTTTTGTTTTCCTTCTTATATAGGAGTAAATTCTTGCATGGTTGATTAGGTATTGAAAAATTGGTACCGTAATCTTCTGAATAAGAGAAAAAAATAATATAATTGTCCAAATTTTTTCCGTGATCTCCCTTTCCTTTTCTTTCTAATTTCTTTCCAATTTTTACACCTTTCCTTTAAAAGCAATATTTTTAAAAAAAAAACACACACACACACACAAAAAACAAAACAAAATCTTGTTTTTCCTTTTATTCTTTTCTTTCTCTCTACATATACACCAATCCCTGGTCGCAATTACTCAATCCTATACACAAGTTCTGCCATAACAACACCGCAATAGTCCCATTCGCTCCACAAAATAATCTCACCAATCCCTCCAACTTCAAACTGGAAACAGAAGCTCTCGCAAACAAATACCCAAACCGTGGTAAACTATCACCTTGCCATTATAGCACAAAACCGCAGCCACTTCTCTTGAATCCGACCACGTCAATTAAGCAGTTCAACAAACATCAACAGACCACCGTCCATTCACCTTTCATCTTCACTGCTCTTTCCAAATCTACTTCCTTTCTCACCAAACATCCACCGCAAAACCCTATCTATTTTCACATCCTTGCCCCCCTCAACATTGCACCACACTTCAAATTCAAAAATAAAATAAAATACCACGTTCAGTTCATAGCACCAGAACTCACAATCCCCGAAACCAATGTTTCCCTCATCCAACCTTCGCAACCCCTGACAACCGATCACCACAACCATACTGACCCATAAATCATTCAGCAGAGACCATCCAAACGCAGGAATAACCCCACAAACACAGCTGACCACCTTCTACCAGCCAAACGGCCATCGCAAGTCACCTACAACAAGCAAATTTTCACACAAAGCCCCTGCGCCAACAAAGTTCATCTTCAATTCGAGCATCCTCGAAAACTGCTAGCCCTAACAGCAATCCGAAAGCCAAAAGCATCACGTGCTCCTCTACCCAGGCGGTTCCGCAAATTTACACAACCGAAATTCCATCCCAAAGTCCCTGCCCAAACAACACTGCATCCTCCAAAATCCACGTCCACCTACAAGCCAATACCCACCTACGATGCAGAAACTTCCCCAAGCACTCATACCACAGCGAACAACCCCGCTTCCTTGAATCCAACCCTCCCATCTAATCCATACAGTCATCACTCACCACAAAAACCATCACTGTCGCCTTCACAGTCTAACACACCCTACTGCCTTCACCATAATTCTCAACACAGCAACCAGTCAAACAAATTCACCAATTTATAATACCATCACACAACTGCTGTTCCTCCATACAATACCCCTCGACCACTTGACAATAAACCCACAACCTTCAATCAAAACTCACAAACCCATCACTAGATCGGACTGAAATTTACACCGCAAGCAATTTGAACCGTCATCAAGAAACTCCTTTCACCAAAAGCCGAATCCATCGATCGCAAACTCCACAAACCCCCTTCACTTCGAAAACCGAAAACCAATTGGACACCTTCGAATCGATTTGCGGAAAGCACAAATTAAACTCAGCACCTAAACCCGATTTGCAAGTCTTGAACTACATGAATTCGGGAGTTCCTGAGTTTCTATTTTTTGGGATACGATTTGGGTCTACATAAGGGTTAGAAGAGTGCTTTCTAGTGAATGGTTTTGTATTGACTGTTAGACGGTGAAACTAGTGCTTGGTTTTTATTCTTGATTGGCCTCCTAAACTATTTTACAGAAGCCAAGTGGGGAATATTTTTTTTTTGATGATTTGTTTCCTAATAAAAAGAGACGCAAAAATCTTCAATTCCTTATTTCATGATTGTGAACTTTTTTTTTTTATTTTTTTGTGGGTTGATTGCGTTGGGTTAGACTTGGTATAGTGTGGGTCAAGTTTCATTTAATATTGTTGAGTCAGTTCTACAAGTCTTAGTTTTTATTTTTATTTTTATTTATTAATTTTTTTCTTTGAAGAAGTTAAGTTTTGTTTTGTTTACTTATTTTGTTTGGTTCATTTTTCTTTTGTTAGTTACTAGTCAGTTTGTAGTTTTCATTTGTTTTTATTCTTTTCCTTAAAAAGAGAAAAAATACCAAGCATCAAAGGTGAGAAGAGAGTTCAAGCAATCAAATAAGAAAGTCAGAAATCAAATAATTCTCAATTAGCAAAATTTGAACTATTGGAGTGGTTGCACACCAAGTGGGGTGTGAACGCGCTAGCGCGACTTAACTGCACTGGTCGGACTGCCGATCAAGGTGAGTATTTTCTAATTTACAGGGACCGCTGCTGGAAATAAAAAAAAAATATAGACATTGCTTGTAAAACTCTTCTGTAGGGCATCGGCTTGCATGTAAAAAAAATTTTGTTTTTTTATTTATCTCTGCAATTGACTGTTCTGTGACTGTTCTGAGACTGTTCATTCTGTGACTAAAAAAAAATATTGCATTCATCTTAGTTTTGTTTTTATTTTCTAAGGACTTCATTATATTTTGACAATTTGGTTTAGTTCTAACGGATTATTTCTCGGTGTCTAGACTATGGCAGAGTAATAACTGTTTATAAATATTACGGTGATTCGTAAATATTATATCGGTTGTTCCTCTGAAGGTACTTAAACCTTCGGCTGCATTGCTAGGGTGATTCCTGGTGCACCGATAACTCCTGTCCGTTAACTGGCTGAGAAGTCTTTTGTTGAAATAAATCAAACCGTCATTATATAATTCTAGAAATTGTAAATTGCATTAGGTTCATTAAAAAAAAATTCTTTTGTGTCTAATTCTTTTTCTCTAAAAAAAAATTAAAAAATTCGCTTCTCAAATTTGTTTTTCTCGTCTTCCCTTATTCTTCTCGCTAGTGCATGCGTCACTGGACTCGTGATACTTCAGATAATCGTTTAGTTCGAACAAACATTCCTTTAACCATGGCCGAAGAAAATCACCCTCGATCTCTTATGGATAGATACTTCCCCGATCGGGTTTCTATTCCTTCTTGCATCATATTGCCCGCCCCAATGGGTAACCACTTTGAAATTCATTCGAATCACATTAATGCTCTTCCAAAGTTCGGCAATTTAGAATGTGATGATCCGTATATTTTCTTGACCAAATTTGAACAAGTTTGTGCAAAAATGAAATTTCAACAATTAAGTGACGATGGAATCAAACTTAGGTTAATTCCATTTGCACTTACCGATTATGCTGAGAAATGGTTGTATAGCTTGCCTTCAAATACGATTGGAACTTGGGGTGAATTTGTAAACATTTTTCTAAATAAATTTTACCCTCTGGAAAAAACATCCAAAATTCGAAACGAAATCGTCAATTTTCATTAATTTGGGGGTGAATCCTTTGCAAAATATTTTGAAAGATTTAAAGAGCTTCTAGTCAAATGTCCACATCATAATTTCGAAAAATGGACTCGTTGTCAAATTTTATACGATGGACTTGAAAATAACTCTCGAACCATGCTCGAATCGATGTGCTAAGGAAATTTTATAGCCTAAGATCACAATGTCGCTTGGCAATTTCTCGAAAATTTGGCCGACAAATCAGCTCAATGGGAAAGATCTAACGAGAAATCGATTTATTCTCGATCTAACGCTCATTCGGTAGTATCATCAGTAGCCTTAGAAGCAAAAATAGACGCGATGATATCCAAATTCGATAATGTCCTTTCATTAACGCAAATAAATCAAGCTCAAGCGTCTCATACATCATGTTACAAATGTAACGATCCTAACCACATAGCTGGTCAATGCTTACATTTATTGGAAAAACTCAACGCATTTAACAAAGCTAGGAATGACCCATTCTCCCCAACGTACAATCCAGGTTAGAGAAACCATCCTAACTTCTCTTGGACCCAAAACAATGCTAATTCAAATGCGGTTCGACCTCCTTTTCAATCATTTTCGAATATTCCTTCGAAACCTCCCTTTCAACAAACTCAATTCCAACATCCTGCGCCACCTTCTCAAAACCAAGTGCAACAATCTTTTGTTCCCCAAGACGACCAATGATTGACATCATTAGAGAAAACTCTCGAAGAATTGACTAAAGCAATGACTGAAAATCTCCAATCAAATACCAATCTTCAAAATTTATTGACTTCGCACATGCAAAACACGAGTCAATCGATCGCTAAACTTGAAATGCAAATGAGTCAGTTAGCCACTTCTGTAAGCGAACGCGAAGGAGGCACTTTCCCATGTCATCCCATTCCAAACCCCAACCGTCAAAATCCTAACTCTAACCAAATTCACATCATTCAAGATTCAAATGTTAGTCACTTGAATGCGGTCACGACTCTTAGATCTAGCCAAAAGATTGACAACCATGTGGTCGACCCAAGCAATTTACCGGACAATCTTCCAACTCCGACAGAAAATTTGACCAACTCAGATCAAAACATCGAGCCAATTTCTGACAAAGACCATCCTCAAACTCAAGTAGCCCAACCTACTGAGTTGTCTGCTCCATTTCCTCGTAGACTTCGACCTACAAAAAAGACGGATCAACTAGAAAAGACCCTTGAAATATTTAAGCAAGTTAAAGTGAACATTCCTCTTTTAGATATTATACAACAAGTTCCACAGTACGCGAAATTTCTAAAAGATTTGTGCACTCAAAAACGTCATACACAAGTACCTAAGGAAGTGTTTCTAGCGGCAACTCTAAGCGAAGTCTTGTCCCAATAAATGCCAGTGAAATATAAAGATCATGGCTACCCCACAATATCATGTACTATTGGGGACAAGAAAATCGATAGATACCTGCTAGACTTAGGTGCTAGTGTTAACTTGCTTCCATATTCCGTCTATCGCCAATTAGGGCTAGGAGAATTGAAACCCACCAAGGTTACCCTTCAGCTTGCTGACCGATCAATTAAGAAACCTATGGGCGAAATCGAGGTTGTGTTGAGCAAAATAGGCGAATTCATCCTTCTAGTTGATTTTATTGTCCTAGAAACTCAACAGGTAAGCAATCCTGCAAACCAGATCCCTTTGATTCTAGGACGACCCTTCTTAGCAACCTCAAATGCTCTTATCAACTGTAGAAATGGGTCTATGAAACTTTCTTTAGGTAACATGATTGTCGAGCTAAACATCTTCGGAACTGAAACTCTCCTAACTCTTATGTGGACAAGTTTTCTGAAGTCGATGCTGTCCACGATAACGAATCTGAGCTTGACCATCTGAGCAACGAAATTGAATCAAATTATGAAACATTATTTCAAGATATTCCCGAAAATATCTTTGATTCAATTCCTGTTGAGCCGCTCACAATTGAGCCTCTTCCTCAACCAATTTGTTCGGTTGAGTCGTCCCCAAAATCTGAACTCAAAGTGCTGCCCAGTCATCTTAAGTACGCTTAATTAGGAGACAATGAAACTTTTCCTGTCATCATCGCTTCTGACCTTACTTTAGAGCAGGAACAATTGCTCCTTCCCATTCTTAAGAAAAATAAGGAAGCAATTAACTGGTCCATGGCTGATATTAAGGCGATTAGTCCTTCTATTGTCCAACATCGAATCCACCTTATAGATGATGCCAAACCCGCTCGTGATCCCCAGCGTCGACTTAATCCCATCATGAAAGAAGCAATTCGTGGTGAAATCCTTAAATGCCTTGACAATGGAATCATCTACCAGATTTTCGATAGTCAATGGGTTAGTCCGATTCATGTCGTACCTAAGAAATCAGGGATTACTGTGATCCAAAATGAAGCTAATGAGCTTATCCCAACCTGCACCCAGACCGGTTGGCGTGTATTGATTGACTGTAGAAAACATAACGTTGCAACACGTAAGGATCATTTCCCTCTTCCATTTATCGATCAAATGTTAGAACAACTAGCCGGTCACGAGTAATATTGTTTCCTTGACAGGTACTCGGGCTATAATCAGATCCCTATCGCTCTTGAGGACCAAGAGAAAACCACTCTCACTTGTCCATTTGGTACATTTGCGTACCGACGTATGCCTTTTGGTCTCTGTAATGCACCTGCAACCTTTCAGAGGTGCATGATTACCATTTTTTCTGATATGATCGAGCGATTTTTGGAAGTGTTCATGGACGATTTTTCCATCTTTGGGGATTCCTACACTGAGTGTTTACATCACTTGGATCTTGTTTTTAACCGTTGGAAAGATAAACACTTAACTCTTAATTGGGAGAAGTGTCAGTTCATGGTTAAACATGGCATTGTTTTGGGACATGTCATCTCTAACAAAGGAATTGAAGTAGACAAAGCCAAAATCGAAGTTATCTCGAATCTTCCCATTCCTAAATCCGTTAAGGACATCCGATCCTTTTTAGGTCATGCTGGTTTTTACTGTCGCTTTATAAAATATTTTGGCAAAAGCACACGACCTTTGACCAATCTTCTTGGTAAGGATGTTCCTTTCGACTTCAATTCTGATTGCATTTCATCTTTTGAGCGTCTTAAAAATGAACTTGTTTCGACCTAGATCATTTGCTCTCCTAATAGGAAGCTGTCTTTTGAAATCATGTGTGACGCCTCGAATTTCGGTGTGGGCGCTGTCCTAGGACAGCGCATCGATAAGATTCTTCACGTCATTTACTATGCAAGTAAGACTTTGAACGATGCCCAAATCAATAATACGACCACTGAAAAAGAAATTTTGGTAGTTGTTTTTGCTCTAGAAAAATTCAGGCCTTATCCAGTTGGCTCACACATCACTGTTTTTACTGATCATTCTGAACTGAGGTATCTTTTCTCTAAAAAGGATGCTAAGGCTCGTCTCATTCGTTGGATCCTTCTACTTCAAGAATTTGACCTTACCATTAAGGATAAAAAAGGATCTGACAACGTTATTGCGGACCACCTGTCTCGTCTTCCAAATGCCCCGTCTTCTTCTCTTCCGATCAACGAGAATTTCCTCGATGAACAGCTATTTTCTCTTTCCACTGATCCTTGGTTTGCTGACATTGTCAACTACTTAGTCACCAAGCAGATCCCATCTTTTTGGTCTAAGCAGGATAAACACAAATTCTTTTCCCAAGTGAAACAGTTTTATTTGGATGACCCCTATCTTTACGAGTATTGTCCCGACCAAATCATTCGAAGATGTGTTCCTGACACTGAAATTCACAGTGTCCTCTCTTTCTGTCATGACCAAGCATGCGATGATCACTTCGGTCCCAAAAAGATAGCCGAAAAGGTTCTCCAATCGGGTTTCTATTGGCCCACCCTTTTCAAAGACGTGTACGAATTTTGAAAAACTTGTGATCGATGACAATTCTTAGGGAAAATTTCTAAACGGAATATGATGCCCCTAAACCCCATTCTAGAGGTCGAAATTTTTGATTTGTGGGGTATAGACTTCATGGGACCCTTCCCTAATTCTTTTGGGAACCTTTACATTCTCTTAGCTGTTGATTATGTTTCCAAATGGGTCGAAGCTGTACCATGCAAAACAAACGATAACAAGGTTGTTGTGTGCTTCTTGAAAGAAAACATCTTTTCTAGGTTTGGCACACCTCTCACAATAATCAGTGATAATGGTACACACTTCTGTAATCGTTCTTTTGAAGCTCTCGTGAGAAAGTATTCGATAACCCACAAGTTATCTACTCCTTACCATCCTCAAAATTGTGGGCAAGTTGAAGTATCGAATAGGCAGATTAAACAAATTCTTGAGAAAACTGTGAATCAAAATCGTAAAGATTGGTCCCAAAAGTCAACCGACTCTCTTTGGGCTTACCGCACCGCTTTCAAAACCAACTTGGGTATGTCCCCTTTTCGGTTGATTTTTGTTAAGCCATGTCACTTGCTAGCTGAACTAGAACATAGGGCGTTATGGGCAATAAAATTTTGTATCTTGATTTAGAGCAAGCAGGAGAACATAGGAAGCTTCAACTTAACGAACTTGATGAAATTCGAAATGATGCCTATGAAAATGAACGAATTTACAAGTACAGAACAAATTTTTTTCATAATAAATCAATTTTACGTAAAACTTTCATGCCAGGTCCAAAAGTTCTGTTGTATGACTCAAAACTGCATCTATTTCCTGGTAAGCAAAAATCTAGATGGACAAGACTTTACACTGTACGGACTGTTTTTCCGTATGGTGCGGTTGAAATTGAGAATCCAACTGATGGATCATCCTTTAAGGTCAATGGTCAATGCCATAAACCTTACTTGGAACCAATTCCCAACCAAGAGGAAGAGCACATGGTCCTCAATGAGCCACATTACATTCGGTAAGACGCACTAACCCTCTTTTGTACATATGTAAATAGTCTCTTATTTTACTTTTCCTTTCACTAAGATATATCTGATTAACGACTGTGAGGACACAGTCACACTCAAGTGTGAGGGGGAATTTACATTACATCAGCAATCAAATTTTTATGAACTAGGTCATTCATTGAACAAGGATTAACTTAAATTCATAAATAACACCCTGGTTCTTGTTTGATAAGTTAAATTGTTGGGTGATGGGAATGAACATTATTTATTCATTGAATTGTAATGTGTCTTTTTAAGATGCTAGCATGAGACTGTGCAGACGTTAGTCGTGTTCTGGAGTAAGCGTGTCAACCCTTGTTATACATGTTAGAATGTGCAAGTAAAAATGATCAAAAAAAAAGAAGAAGAAGAAGAAAAATAAAAACAAATAAACAATGAGTTTGCACCTACATATGTTGGATTTTCTGAGTTCGTTTTCATGCATAATATTTTTCTCACTAAAATTTTCACACTTGTAAGTTCTAAATTCCACTTGGCCCAATTAAGGAGAAATGACTCATTGTAGCGTTCTTCTTCTATACCCCACATTATTCAGACCCAAGTTTTAGTCAATTTACATCCATTTTCAACAAGTTTATCTTATATTGGTATACTCAAGAACCTTGGTTTAAAGGTCAAAAACGTCACTTTTTATACCAATATTACATTACCCACTCCGTACTTGTTTTAAGGTAGGATAACTATATACCACATCTTATTTTATATGGGTTATCTATCTTATGAAACTTTGCTTATCATTCCTTTCAGCTTTTTGTTTAACAACAATCCAGACTTGTGTGTTGAATTAGAGTTATAGAAGTAGAGTAACTAGGGCACAAAATTTTCCTTTCATGAAGTGTTGGTTTAGTAGAGGAGGAATCAAATGAAATAATGTACAATATCATTCCATTCCATCTCCACTCATCATTCATCATGGAAAAACAAAGGAAAAAAAGAAGGAAAGAAAAAAAAAAGAAAAAAGAAAAAAAATGAAATAAAGAGAGAGTCTCTCTGAACACAATAGTCTTCTTAATTCTTGACTACGAAGCATCCATTTCCATTCCATCAACATCCATCATACCGTAATTAGAAGCAAGGATTGTAGTTGAGGAGATGAAGGGAAATAAAAATGTTCATATGTGCCTCGGTATTACTTTATCTTTTGTAATTTGAAGTTCAACTAATACACTTGCCCTCTTATCTAGAATATTTTTAGAACTTACAAAATTTTCCTTCATCTATGCATAACTCATATCCAATACATTACAGTGACATTGGTGCAAAATCATTCAAAAAAAAGAGGAATAAAGAAATGATTGGGTGCACATTGTCGATGTGCAGAACTTTGGTTGACACCACGCTCTTAACCTTTAAGAAAATTCCAGTGTTATAAAGGAATTACGATTCAGCTTGAAAATGTTTGTTCATTTTGGCACTAACTATGGGATGGACAATTTGGGGCTAAACCGTTATTATTGAAGTTAGGTGAAATCCTTGGAATATGAAAGACCTTCAATATATTGTTTTATTAATCCGCGTACATAAGACGCTTTGGATTTTGTGGGTAGTATCCGCTGAAAACCCTAACGAGACAACACTCGTCCTACTGGGGACACCCAGAGGTTTAACGACTTGTTGCATACGCTAAATGCAATCGGGTTTCCGACGAAAGTGTGACATATCTTAGTTTAGTTTATTCGAGGACGAATAAAAAGATAAGTGTGGGGTTATTTGATATACACGTAAATGTGTATATTTTATCCACTTATTTATCTAATTTTCAATTTAAAATAATTAATATTGTGTATTTATAGCTGTGTTTTCAGATTGTTGATAGAAAGCTTGGTTTAGTGCATTTGATGGATAAAGCATGAAGAATTTGCTTAAAAAGAGTGAAGTTGAAATTACTAAAGCCTGAAGAGTTTAAAGCTTGAAGAACGGTTGCAAATAGAGTTCAGTTGGGTAGATTTGGCTCACTAAAGACTCATATTGTGTTCACATTGGCTCAATTGCAGACCATTTCACTTATGAAGCGTTCACATTAGCTCGTTTGCAAGGCTTCTCATTCATGCACTTCACGCGTTCACACTGGCTCACTTACAAGGCCTCTTACTCTACAACCCTGTTCACACTAGGTTATGTGTTTTTTGGGCTAACTCTTTAGTCCCACATTGTGGAATTTGCCAAGTAGTCTTTGTCATATCAGCTATAAATACCTTGTATCTCATTCATGTAAAAACATACTTAGTTTTATTCTGTAATCTTTCTCTTGGAATAAAACTCTTCTTCTTCTGTTCTATTTAGTTTTAGTTTTATTTATGTTCATGTTATTTAATTTCTGTTTTTCTTCTTCTTTAGCTATGTCTAGCTTATCCCCTTTGATTAGGGGCTGATCACGCTAACATATATGATTCAACATGAATCACATAGCCAATAGATGAGGACTGTATACATGTAGATCTGGATCTGAATAAATGGTTAGATCTGAACCTTCATATTCTGTGTCGTTTAAGAGCTATGCTCCTTCACATGGTATATTCGTGTTCGATCTAACAATTATCATATTTAGATCTAATTTTAGGGTTTCAGAAATTAACTTGTGAATCTGTCCTGAAAGTCTATGGTTGTTTAAGAGCTCAGCTCCTGCATAGGCTATGCTTGTCGCTATTTACTTATTTGTTTCTAAGAATCTATTTATCGTTGATTCGTGTTTGTGACAAAAACATGAATTAGATCTATATTTATTTGTTGGCTATTGATGAGTGTGAATCTAATCTATGTCATTATCCCCTAATTGTTTTATCTTATTATATAAATCTCTCTTTTTATTTAATTGTTGTTATTTTCTGTGTTTTCAACCAATCAAAATACTGGAATAACTTGACTGGATTTATTAATTAAAATACTTTTGGTCCCAGAGTTCGACACCCTCTACAACAATCCTTGTTGTTTAGGAAAGACGTATGGATTTTACAGTTGTATACAATTGTATAATTTGTTCGCAAACTTAAGTAAGAAGCTTAGCATAGCCTATATCATTTCGTTTCTTCTGTTAACCTGCTGTTCCTGTCACGTTATCTCTCATCCAGTTTTATTTACATGTCATGGTACTATTATCTGTTTACATGCTGAAAGTCATTGGGCTAACTAGACTTATGTCTGACCTAGTTTGTTTCGCCTCTTTTCTTTCCGTTTCTTCCCTCCCAGGTGCTTAGGCTGGAAACGTAGGAGCTTGATTCGGATTCCCTCTGCTTGAAGTGTTTGAAGTATTGCTTGGCTTTGACTCTATCTTTCCAGGTATGAGAGGAGTTTGTTACTAAAGGACCTTGTTTTGTTACTTATCTCGAAAAAGGAAAGAAGTTGTTGGACAATTTGGAGCATTACGGCATAACTCATATCCCAAGAAAAGAGAATCAGAAAGCAGATCAGTTGGCAAAACTAGCAAGTTCTGATAACCCTGAAGAAACTTAAATGGTTCCGATAGAGGTTTTGGAATCACCGAGTTTCGACTTGATGGAGGTTGAACTAGCCTTAGAAGTTGATCCAGAGAGAGAATCATGGATGACACCGATCAAGAATTTTCTCAAGAGTGGAACCCTCCCGTTGAAGAAAAGCAAGAGACGAGTTGTAAGACGTAAGACTACAAGATACATTTTACAGGACGACGTCCTTTATCGCCAAGGGTTTTCAATGCCCCTATTACGATGTATTGCACATGACGACATCAAACGTGTGCTACAAGAAGTACACAAAAGTCAGTGTGGGGATCGCACCAGGGACCAAACCCTGGCAAAGAAAGTGTTACGTTATGGATATTTTTGGCCTACCGTGAATAAAGACGCGGCAGGTTATTCACGACGTTGCGACAGATGTCAAAGATTCGCTCAAATTCCCAAAGAACCTCCGACTTAGCTTAAGTCAATGGAAAGCTAGTGGTCGTTTTCCATGTAGGGAATTGATATCATTGGAGTGTTACCAATCTCCAAAGGGGGATCAAAGTACGCAATTGTCACCGTGGACTATTTCACGAAATGGGTGGAAGCTGAACCTTTAACCACGATCACAGCAAGGAAGGTGATTAGTTTTGTGGTAAGAAACCTCATCTGCCGATTTGGGATACCGAAGACCATCATAACTGATAATTGGACACAATTCGACAGCATCGAATTCAGAAATTTCTGCCAGAAATACAAGACTGACAATCGATACACTTCTGTAGCTCACCCGCAGTCAAACGGCCCAGTGAAATCAATGAACAAGGTCATCAAATCTATACTGAAAAAGAGGTTGGAGCAGGCCAAAGCCAAGTGGGTAGATGATTTTCCACTAGCTTTGTGGGCCAACAGGACAACCTTTAAGACGGCCACTGGCCATACCTCTTTTTCACTCTCCTTCGGGTCAGAAGCAGTAATCCCGATAGAACTAGAAGTCTCTTCTCATCGAGTAGCGTACTATGACCCGATAACGAATAGAACACTCCTCCTAGAATCTCTTGATATGGTTGAAGAAAAAAGGGACGAAGCAAACTTGCATGCCTCAAGACATCGACATCAAGTAGCACGTTATTATGACCGAATAGTTCGCTTGAAAACATTCTAACTAGGTGACTTAGTATTGCAACGAGTCTTCCCACCTTCAACCCAATTAGGTCCAAAATAGGAAGTGTCATACGCCATCCAATAGAAGCTTGATGCAGGAGCATTCAAGCTAACGACCGTGGACGGTGAAGAGATTCCCAGAGCCTGGAATGCTCAGCACCTACGACATTACCAGAGCTAAATACAAAATGTCTTCCTTTTTGTTTTTATAAGCTATGTAAAAAGGCAGGACTTGCCTTAAAAGGTATGTTTATATGAACAAAGTATTATGAAGTGGATGTAGCCTACAACTTAACTGAACCATTATAAAAATATCGGTTGTCATTTACTTTCCTGCATTATTTATATCTTCAACAATTATTCTGTCTTGACCATGAAACCCGAAACATTAAATTAGATTTGGAAAATTGGAGATAACCTATGTGCAGGAGCGAACAAAATGACCGCTTGCATGATAAAATGCTAAATAATGGGAAGACAACTTTCTTAACTCTAACTCTCATGAATCGAGAGAGTATAAAGGACGAGAAGATGACGTCCCTTGAGGCGTGAAGGTGCACCCCAATAAGAGACCGCATCAGTAATACTCTAACCTGGGTATGATACAGGAGAGTATAAAAATACTAAAAAGAACAAGCATCAATGATGAAAGTAATATGGCCTCGTCATAGAATCGAGGCAACTGTATTTTGAATTTAATCGACCTTGAATAAGTCTTAATCGGTTGTCCAAGATTGATTGGGGGCATACATGTGTACACATGTTCCCCTTAACAATGACTTTATTATATAACTGTAATATGGCATGCTGTTCATTTGCATTTTTACTTAAATGCTAAACTTACAACTATCGGACATTGCGGGGAATAAACTACTTTATTGACAAACACATGAGTTTATACAGGAAAGCCAAGCAAAAGATGCAAGGGCAGCACTTGCTGCAATAATAGCGGACTAGTAGAATATCAAAATAACAAACAAAGCGCATTGACACTTGGGATTTGGAGTAGACTAGGGCTTCTTGTAAGCCTTAAGAGCTTTTTTAGCTTACTTTTCAGCATCAGACATGAGATGCTTTGATTCCTTTTTCTCCGTGTTTGAGGTTCCAGTGTCGATAAATTTCTTCCCAGGAGTCGGAGCACTTGGATCAAGAGAAGATTTTTAGCAAGCTCCTCTACAATTGACCTAGTTGAAAGCTTAACAACTAACCTCGATCCAGCATCCACCACTACAAGGGGCTTTAAGGCTTTCGAGGTCCATCACTTCGAGTTTCAGCTACATGCGCTTGTCACCATTGACTTTCATTTCAGCCAAAGTCTGGTCATCAGCATTCTTCGAATCCCTAACTATAGAAACATCAGGATCTTCTTCATGCCCATCGTTACCACGATCATCTTTCAGAGCGTCTATCATTTCATCATCATCACAAGTGTCGACGTTAGGTGGCATTGGAGTCTTATTGATAGCCTCCTCCTTTTTACCTTCAGCTCCCCCTTTGGACTCAACGATGGTAGCATGGTCTTGTCCTCCCCGAGTCTCTTCTACATATTTTTCCCCAATGGTTGTTCCCCGATGCTCGTCAATATTCTCAGTTGGTTTAGCACCTACAGAATGAGAAGCAACATTTATCAACTCAGAAGAAAATAATCAATCCTCGATCGATTGCCCAATGATATGATGAAAGGTGGAGACTGCCTTGGAAAATTAGGGTGAAAAGGTGGAAATACCTTCTGATGATTTCTCAGCTGAGGCGGCTACGGTCTCTGATGCTGATTTAGTTATAGGCGATAAAAGAGGTGCTTTAGGAATTCCCGAATTTTCGGGATCATATTCCTCTACTCTAGTAGCTTCGACGGTAACGGAATAGGAGCCAACTTCAAGGATATTCTTTCCTTTGGCCTGGAGTTTCTCCTCCTCCACGGCAGCTGCAATAACGCGACGCCCCTCGACCAGGCATGCCAGTTCATCATCTTTCAAATACTTCTCCATGAGTTTATCTTCATCAATGAAGTCTACCTTCATTTCATCTTATTTCCATTCGATGATTTGATTTCACACATGAACTTATATTTATCTTGGGGAGAAATTTGGTCTTTGGATTATGATGTGTCCCCCCCCCCCCACGACGACTTTGGTAACTCTTATATCTATCCGGATCCGACCGAACAGGATAACGAGAGAGTGAAGCATGAGGTCGATGAGAATCATGATGCCTTATGTCGTCTCTGCCCCGATTCTCACGGCGATCATGCTCGGTGTCATGAGGAGGTCTGGACATCCTACGGCGAATCTTCCTGACATCATAGTAAGGGCGTGAGATTGTACCTGTGCAACAATACAAGTGGAGTTCAAAATTGACATTCGCATAAGACATAAGTGATGTGACGTGCGGTGCTAATCTGTTATGTGCATCCTAAGTGATGTTCCCCCCAACAAACCCGATCCTGATGTCAGACTAGCATGAGTAGGCTCTTTGGTCTTCATGGGAGTAGTCTCTTCTGAAGAAGTGAAGGTTAAAGGATTCGTTCTGAAGTCCTCTAAAGTATAAATAGTTTCGGGCAAGGGAAGGTGTAACACCCCACACCCGCTATGGTCACTCACAAAGGGAATGCCATAGCATCGGTGGAGTATTTTAGTGAACATAGAACAGAAAAATTACACCAAGACAGATATAAATAGTACTTGAAATTTTAAAACATCATCTCATAACAGCGGAAATAAACATGTCTGGTTACATCATAAAACCATGATAAAAGTCAAGTACAATATCCGTCAAAATAAAGAAGTACATAATCCCACTCTCTCATACAATAGCCATGACAAAAGAAAAGATAACTGGATAACTGGAGCTTTACATCTACCCAAGCTCCGAAAGACTGGAACAGCAATTCGATCAAGCTCTACTACTTCTAGGATCCACCGTAGGACCTGAGGGTTGGGAAAAAGATAAAAACAACGGGGTCAGACATAAGTCTGAGTGAGTCCTATAACTTTAACAATACAATCATTAAAGTAACCAGAGAAGACATAAACTTGACCTACGGTAATATCTGGGGATGAATGGCTACACTAAGCAGCTTAGAAGACTTAGGATAAAATAAAATAACCGTCAGGACGCATCTACCCACCCAAGGATAATTACTAACTGCACCACACCAGTCATTCCCACTTAAAGGTTGATCCCTTCCAAGGACTTAGAAAATTTCCCCAGTAGTTTCGTGTACTCCTAGCCCACTACATAGGTGCCGTCTGCCCCTATCTCCACTAGGTGTACTCAGTAATTCTTACCCAGTAGTTTCATGTACTCCTACATAGGTGCCGTCTGCCCCTATCTTTATTAGGTGTACCCACTACTCCCCATCGATCGGCTCCCTACCGTAGATACCCGTGCTGGTCCCACAGTGGGGTGTATCACTCCCCTAAAGTGGCTACCCAATACTATCAACGGTGCACGGCTTTATATCTACACGATGCAACAACGGCTTATCTACCAGCCCGGGCCCACACACGCATATGAAACCCGTTGGACTTGCGTTGCCACCGCTAACCCGTTTTGGCCTCTTATAATCAAGCCCAATATGCGTGTCCCGTCACTCGACATGGGTCGAGCCCACAAAGATACGTTTGGGATATTGGTTGAAATGGGCCCCCACAAGCTACCCACTTAAGCTTGTCTAATATCTAGTGTACCCCACTTAACCCTTTAATCATGTTTAATTACATGTTTCCACTTGGTTAAGTATTCTAATCGTATTTTCTATTGCCACCCAAGGCAACCCACTAGATTCCACATGCCACCCAAGGCAACCACAAAATTTCCTCATGCCACCCAAGGCACCCACTTAACCCCTCATGTCCCACTACATGCTACTATGGTTAAGTGTTTCTTAATTAATTAAGACCGTGATCTCCCATAAAGACCTCCCACATTAGACTGGCTGTTATGACCGCCTGGTTAAGCCGGTAGAATCCGGGCAGTCTTACGTCATAACAGAGTCTAACCTCGTGTCTTTACCTTAATCACGTATTTAATTTATGGCCAAGACCTCTCACATTGGGCTGACATTTGTAGCAACTGGTTAAGCCGGTCGGGTCCGGGCAGTTTTACACTACAAATGAGTCCAACCTCGTGTCTTAGTCGATTAATTACACCTAATTAATCACCCCCATATTTATTATCCCTAATTAATATCAAGTTTTCCATAACATGGGTAGACCTAACTCAATAGGTAAATTCCCATGGGGTAGACCTAACTCAATAGGTAAATTCCCACTTATGGTAATTTATTTTTATGGTATGCTTAATCATACCCAATCATTCATTTATTAACATATTTACCAACCCCATCGTTCCCCACGTAAATCGTTCTCATTTCATGATATAATAAAAGGGGAAGATCCATCACAAATATCATGGATTTAGCATATAACTTTGTCATGGGTTAAGAGGATGTCAACTTGCATATATGAACACATTTTAACCCAACCACATTTAACCCAAACTTGCATATTATCATACACATGATTTGCATAACATGTTGCATATGAGCTTGCATATTATCATACACATATTTTGCATAACATGTTGAACTTGCATATAAGCATTCTCATGGCTTGCATAACATGTTAAACATGCATTTAGGCATACACTTATCTTGCATAAGCATTCACATACTTGCATAAACATTCACATACTTGCATAAGCATACATAACTTGCATAAACATGCATAACTTGCATATCATGTCATTTAAGCATATACATATCTTGCATAAGCATTCATATACTCGCATAAGCATGCATAACTTGCATATCACATAAATCTTGCATTTAAACATATACATGACTTGCATAAGCATCCATATACTTGCATAAGCATGCATAACTTGCATGTCACATTAAACTTGCATTTAAACATATACTTCACTTGCATAACTCACTTTGTTAAACATGCATAATTCTACTCATTAAATATGCATAAATTCACTTGTTAAACATGCATATACCAACTTGTTAAACATGCATAAATCAACTTATTAAGCATGCATAAACCAACTTATCAAATATGCATAAACATAGAACAACATAGAGTAGCATATCATTATACATGATTCAAACTCACTAATCCGCATTTAAGACCATAAGTCTCATTACACCCAATCTACTTACTTTAACAATTGGTGTTAAAGTGATAGAAACTCACCAAACTCAAAATTAACCAACTTATGAAGATGAATTAGTTGCTAACTATGAAGATAATGATGATTAGAGAATGATTTGAGACGGATTAGCTTGAGACTTCCTTCATAGATTAGTAGAGACTCCTTCTAGGATTTAATTTGGCGGCATGAGGCCTTCATTTCTATTTTTAGTATGGATTAAGGTAGGTTTAGGGTGTATTTATAGATTAAGAGAGTGTTTTAGGCCCTTAGATTAACCCTAGATTAATTTAGGTCCGTTAGATTTAGGAAACCTCTAGAACCAAGCCCAGCCCTAACCAGAAAACCAGATCTGGTACACCCAAGCACCCTGGTTCGACACGCCATGTCGACAGGCAAGTCGACATGCATGTCGACACCCCCCTGTCGACAGCCCTGTCGACATGCTTAGGCGGGAATCTTCCCGCCTGGCCCCGCTGGTTCTAATTTAAAATTTAAATTTAAATTCCTAAATCTGTTTTTAGCTCTAATTTTTCTGCAAACTTCTTTGGGCCATAACCGGGCCATACAGACTCCGATTCTCGAAAACTCGGACTCTATTTCGCGTATTTTTCCGAGACGAACGCAACGGCGCAGCCCGTTTCCCCCGATTCCCACATCTGAGATTATTTATCCTGTAATTAGTGAATTTTAGTATTAACTAAAATTCGGGGTGTTACATTCTCCCCTCGTTAAAGGATTTCGTCCCCGAAATCTCTAAGCTAAGGAGAATGCATATCCTACCATCCAACAACCATCTACTCAAATCATCAACCACGGGCATCCATTGTCCTTAAACAGTTTCTAATGATGTATGAGCATATGCAAACAGTGTGTGTATATGTTCCCTATCTAATGTATGAACATATGCAAACCATGATAGTGCCATGCATCCATTATGTATGCGAGAAAACCCTATCGACACATACAATATCTACGTGAGTGCACAATCATTCACCAAAATGCATCATCCATGTGATAACACAACCATTATACATCCATAAATATATTTTCCTACACACAATTTTATGCAATATGCAATATGAAGTGACTGAGCCGATCTAGTGCCTAGAGTGTGTGTATATGCATCCACGAGCAACCACTAGCAAACACTTGCATCCACTTGCATCCATCAACCATAACATGCCTCAAACACATGTTTAAACCATAGGTTTACCCTATCTAAAGGTCAAAGGTACTAACGAGAGGACATACCAAAGATAAGCTAAATACTAGACAAGCGATAAAGGAGAAAGTAAAGACATACCCTCAAAAAGAAATGGGTACAATGAACGCATCTTTGCTTCCGTCTCCCAAGTTGCGTTGCTCTCATCTTCTCCCCATTGCACTTTGACTAGTTGAACCTCTCGATTCCTCAATTTCCAAGTTTCTGTCCCAAGGATGTGAGTAGGAGCTTGTCGAATAGTCGCAACACGCTCTACCTCTACATCTCTAAGGAAGCTCGGCTCTACCACCTCTGTCGTCTCATGTAAGCACTTTCTCAGATGTGATACATGGAATACATCATGAACACTACTAAGTCTATCGGGCAACTCCACCCTATATGCCATCCGTCCAATCCTTTCCTTGATAGGAAACGGCCCAACAAACCTCGGTGCTAACTTCCCAACGGATCCGAAGCGAACAACATTTCTCAACGGAGATACCTTAACAAAAACCATATCCCCAACCTCAAACTCAAGATCCGTCCTTCTCTTGTCCGCATAAGATTTTTGCCTATCCTGCGCTGCTTTCATCCTTCTTCGAATCAAGTCAATCTTCTCAGAAGTCTCCCTAACCATATCAGGCCCAAGCAAGATCTTATCCGTAGATTCCCACCAACACGTAGGTGATCGACAAGGCCTTCCATAGAGAGCTTCGAAAGGGGCCATACCAATACTGGACTGAAAGCTGTTATTATATGCGAACTCCACCAATGGAAGATGCTCTTCCCATGTACCTCCAAAATCTAAGATACAAAGCCTCAAAAGGTCTTCTAGGACACGGTTCACCCTCTCAGTCTGGCCGTCTGTCTGAGGATGATATGCGGTGCTCAGACTCAATTGAGTCCCCACTGCTTCTTGCAAACTTCTCCAGAACTCGCTAGTGAAGATAGGATCTCGATCACTCACTATGCTAGAGGGTACCCCATGTAATCGAACTATCTCTCGAAGATATACTGAAGCTAGCCATGGAGCAGTCCTCTTGCTCTTCACAGGTATGAAATGGGCACTCTTAGTAAGTCTGTCTACCACCACCCAAATTCCTGTATTACCCTTTCTCGATCTGGGTAACCCGTCAATAAAATCCATCGAGACGCTATCCCACTTCCATTGCGGAACCTCCAATGGGTGAAGCAACCCACCTGGTTTCCTTTGCTCCGCCTTCACTTGCTGGCACACCAAACATCGAGCGACATACTCGGCCACATCTTTCTTCACACCGGCCCAGAAGAAAACCCTCTTCATATCTTGGTACATCTTGTCCCCACCGGGATGAATGGTCATCCTAGAACGGTGTGCATCATCAAGAATAACCTTCCCCAACCCTTCATCTTGCGGTACACAAAGTCTACCGTCTCTACGCAAGCACCCCTTATCGTCTAGGGTGTACCTACTCAAATGGCTGGACGACTCCCCCCTTATGAGCTTCTCCATCAACTCAACCAACTGTGGGTCGTCCCTCTGGGCTTCCCCAATCCGCCCTAAAAGAGTAGGCCTAACTTCCAAGGAAGCTAGCAAACCGGGTACATAATCAATGGAAGGTCTGAAATCAAACATCGAGATAAACTCCAAGCTTCGTCGTTCCACGAACAATGGACTCAAGGACAACCTCTTCCTACTCAAGGCGTCTGCCACCACATTACCCTTGCCAGGGGTATATGCTATCTCGAAATCATAGGATGCAAAGAACTCCATCCACCTTTGCTGTCTCAGATTTAAATCCTTCTGAGAAAACAAGTACTTCAATGATTTGTGGTCAGTGAACAACTCGAATCTCTCACCGAGAAGATAATGGCGCCAAATCTTAAGCGCAAAAACAATAGCGGCCAGCTCTAGATCATGGGTAGGGTAATTTTTCTCATGCGGCCTTAACTGCCTTCCACCATAGGCTATTACCCTTCCCTCTTGCATTAAGACTGCGCCAAGTCCTGTCCCACAGGCATCGGTATAGACAATAAATGGCTTGCTCCCATCTGGCAACACTAAAACTGGAGCGGTGGTTAAAGCTCTCTTTAATCGTCGGAACGCATCATCGCAATCTACGTCCCATGCGAAAACAAGATTCTTCTTCGTCAAGCGGGTTAATGGGGCTGATATCTTTGCGAAGTCTTTGATAAACTTCCTATAATAACCCGCCAATCCCAAGAAACTTCTTACTTCGATAGCATTCTTCGGAACCTTCCAATCCTGAATTGACACTACCTTCGCGGGATCCACCGCTATCCCTTCCTTGGAGACCACGTGCCCCAAGAACCGCACTTCCTTCCTCCAGAAGTGACATTTAGAGAATTTAGCCTTAAGGTTATGTGCTCAAAGAGTCTTCAACACTTCCCCAAGATGTAGGGCATGCTCTTCTTCACTCTTAGAAAATACTAAAATATCGTCCACAAAGACCACCACAAATTTATTACGGAACTCCCTGAACACCCTACTCATCAAATCAACAAAGTATGCAGGGGCGTTCGTCAACCCAAATGGCATCACCAGCCACTCATAGAAACCATCCGGAGTTCTAAAGGCAGTCTTGTCTATGCTATCCTCAGCCACCCTCAACTGATGAAACCCCGTGGCCAAGTCCAACTGAGAAAATACTGAAGCGCCAACCAACTGATCGAAAATATCATCTATTCTCGGCAATGGGTTTCTATTCTTCTTTGTGAGCATGTTGAGTTCTCTATAGTCTACACAAAGTCTGAGGGACCCATCCGCCTTCGTAGCAAAAACTACTGGAGCACCCCACTCCGATATGCTCCGTCTTATGAACCCCTTCACAAGCAACTCCCCTACTTGCTTATGGAGTTCCCTCCTCTCACGAGGAGCCATGTGGCGCACTGGTAAAGATACCGGTTTAGCATTATCCACCAAATATATTCGGAAGTCAATCTCCCGCTTCGGAGGTAAGCCCTTCACCTCCTCAAACACATCCGGATATTCCCGGACCACTCTAACAGTTTGCAAACTCTCGACCGAAGCGTCAAGCGATTCAAGATAACTTAGCATAACAGAGTCCATGGGATTACAAGAAATCTCGAGAGTGTTACCCAGGCGGGTCATGAGCCTAACAACTCTCCTTTCACAATCAAGAACGGCACCATTACTGGATAACCAGTCCATGCCCAAAATCAACCCATAGCCCGTGAAGCCCAACACAAAAGCATCACATCTAAACTCAATGCTAAGTATAGAAATCTTCAAACCCAAACATATCATGGACAAATAAGTGGAGCCCCCAATTGGGTTTGAAACAACCAAGGGATCATCTACCAGACTGGTGTCTAGGTGCAGTGACTCAACTAATGATGATGAGATAAACGAATGCGATGCGCCTGAATCAAACAATGTACGGATAGGATGATCAAATAGAAAAACCAGACTTTCAACAGAGATAGTTCTACCTCTCTCCTGAATCGGTGGAACCGCGAGAGCCTGTACTTGCCCCCTAGCCTGACTCGGTGCCATAAGAGCTTGCACCTGTCCTCCTGAGGTAGATCCCGTCCTTTGCCCTTTCTTAGGGCAATCCTTCACCAAATGCCCTGCTTCGCCACAGTGGAAGCAGCCAGTCTTCTTCTTCTTGCGACAATCCTTGCTTAGGTGGCCAGGTGTCCCACAATTGAAACACTTCTTCTTCTTGCTCTTGCCACCGTTGCCTTTCCCACCTTTGCTTTGTTGCTGTTGAGGTCTCTTTTGATCTCCCTTCTTTTCGGGTGCCTTATTAGCATTAGGACCCTTCTCTTCCTCATACATGAGTGCCATGTCAACTAGCTTCTCAAAGGTGGCCCCCATAGGGATATGAGTCATAGCCAACCCATGCATAGGTTCATTCAAGCCTTTCACGAACCGCAAAGCCTTCTTCTCCGGTGTATTCACCATATCTAAGCCAAACCTTGCCAATTGATTAAACTTGTTGACATATTCCGTCACCGAGAGATTCCCTTGCTTTAGAGTCAAGAATCTTTCCATATACAAGTTTTCCTCCGCCCTTGAGAGAAACTTTGCCACAAATCTTTGCCTAAAATCCGCCCAAGAGTCAACGGGGCTTTCTCCATTAGTGACCTCCCACCAGAATGAGGCCTCTCCCTTCATTAACCAAGCAGCCAACTTGACTTTCTTCCCTTCTTCCATCTCAAAGATATCTATCAACTCTTCCACCTCCTTAAGCCAATCTCTAGCCTCCACAAAAGTTTCAGATCCTTGAAAAGGTTTCCCTCCCATAGCTTTAAATTCCTTGCAAGTCTTAGCAAAAGTATCCGTGCGAGGAGGAGGGAGAGGAGGAAGATCGCGTGCTACGGTTGGTGGAGGAACATTTGCTGGACCCGCCGTGGTGGCCCTAGCCTCCATCAATCTCCTATACCATACTGGTACCGTCACACCCTCTGGAAAGATAGGATTCTCGGCCATGCTGAAACGAAAAAGGAAAGATTCAAAATGAAGGATTCGAAGGATATAGATATGGCTATTGGGGATTATGCTTTTCTTTCAAAAAAAATTCTCTTAAAAGACATGTTTTTGAAAATATCACTTCCAAAAATGGTTTTAGAAAAATAGTTTTCTAAAAATTTTATCTGTTCCGGTAACCTTTGCTCTGATACCACGTGTAACACCCCACACCCGCTATGGTCACTCACAAAGGGAATGCCATAGCATCGGTGGAGTATTTTAGTGAATATAGAACAGAAAAATTACACCAAGACAGATATAAATAGTACTTGAAATTTTAAAACATCATCTCATAACAGCGGAAATAAACATGTCTGGTTACATCATAAAACCATGATAAAAGTCAAGTACAATATCCGTCAAAATAAAGAAGTACATAATCCCACTCTCTCATACAATAGCCATGACAAAAGAAAAGATAACTGGATAACTGGAGCTTTACATCTACCCAAGCTCCGAAAGACTGGAACAGCAATCCGATCAAGCTCTACTACTGCTAGGATCCACCGTAGGACCTGAGGGTTGGGAAAAAGATAAAAACAACGGGGTCAGACATAAGTCTGAGTGAGTCCTATAACTTTAACAATACAATCATTAAAGTAACCAGAGAAGACATAAACTTGACCTACGGTAATATCTGGGGATGAATGGCTACACTAAGCAGCTTAGAAGACTTAGGATAAACTAAAATAACCGTCAGGACGCATCTACCCACCCAAGGATAATTACTAACTGCACCACACCAGTCATTCCCACTTAAAGGTTGATCCCTTCCAAGGACTTAGAAAATTTCCCCAGTAGTTTCGTGTACTCCTAGCCCACTACATAGGTGCCGTCTGCCCCTATCTCCACTAGGTGTACTCAGTAATTCTTACCCAGTAGTTTCATGTACTCCTACATAGGTGCCGTCTGCCCCTATCTTTATTAGGTGTACCCACTACTCCCCATCGATCGGCTCCCTACCGTAGATACCCGTGCTGGTCCCACAGTGGGGTGTATCACTCCCCTAAAGTGGCTACCCAATACTATCAACGGTGCACGGCTTTATATCTACACGATGCAACAACGGCTTATCTACCAGCCCGGGCCCACACACGCATATGAAACCCGTTGGACTTGCGTTGCCACCGCTAACCCGTTTTGGCCTCTTATAATCAAGCCCAATATGCGTGTCCCGTCACTCGACATGGGTCGAGCCCACAAAGATACGTTTGGGATATTGGTTGAAATGGGCCCCCACAAGCTACCCACTTAAGCTTGTCTAATATCTAGTGTACCCCACTTAACCCTTTAATCATGTTTAATTACATGTTTCCACTTGGTTAAGTATTCTAATCGTATTTTCTATTGCCACCCAAGGCAACCCACTAGATTCCACATGCCACCCAAGGCAACCACAAAATTTCCTCATGCCACCCAAGGCACCCACTTAACCCCTCATGTCCCACTACATGCTACTATGGTTAAGTGTTTCTTAATTAATTAAGACCGTGATCTCCCATAAAGACCTCCCACATTAGACTGGCTGTTATGACCGCCTGGTTAAGCCGGTAGAATCCGGGCAGTCTTACGTCATAACAGAGTCTAATCTCGTGTCTTTACCTTAATCACGTATTTAATTTATGGCCAAGACCTCTCACATTGGGCTGACATTTGTAGCAACTGGTTAAGCCGGTCGGGTCCGGGCAGTTTTACACTACAAATGAGTCCAACCTCGTGTCTTAGTCGATTAATTACACCTAATTAATCACCCCCATATTAATTATCCCTAATTAATATCAAGTTTTCCATAACATGGGTAGACCTAACTCAATAGGTAAATTCCCATGGGGTAGACCTAACTCAATAGGTAAATTCCCACTTATGGTAATTTATTTTTATGGTATGCTTAATCATACCCAATCATTCATTTATTAACATATTTACCAACCCCATCGTTCCCCACGTAAATCGTTCTCATTTCATGATATAATAAAAGGGGAAGATCCATCACAAATATCATGGATTTAGCATATAACTTTGTCATGGGTTAAGAGGATGTCAACTTGCATATATGAACACATTTTAACCCAACCACATTTAACCCAAACTTGCATATTATCATACACTTGATTTGCATAACATGTTGCATATGAGCTTGCATATTATCATACACATATTTTGCATAACATGTTGAACTTGCATATAAGCATTCTCATGGCTAGCATAGCATGTTAAACATGCATTTAGGCATACACTTATCTTGCATAAGCATTCACATACTTGCATAAACATTCACATACTTGCATAAGCATACATAACTTGCATAAACATGCATAACTTGCATATCATGTCATTTAAGCATATACATATCTTGCATAAGCATTCATATACTCGCATAAGCATGCATAACTTGCATATCACATAAATCTTGCATTTAAACATATACATGACTTGCATAAGCATCCATATACTTGCATAAGCATGCATAACTTGCATATCACATTAAACTTGCATTTAAACATATACTTCACTTGCATAACTCACTTTGTTAAACATGCATAATTCTACTCATTAAATATGCATAAATTCACTTGTTAAACATGCATATACCAACTTGTTAAACATGCATAAATCAACTTATTAAGCATGCATAAACCAACTTATCAAATATGCATAAACATAGAACAACATAGAGTAGCATATCATTATACATGATTCAAACTCACTAATCCGCATTTAAGACCATAAGTCTCATTACACCCAATCTACTTACTTTAACAATTGGTGTTAAAGTGATAGAAACTCACCAAACTCAAAATTAACCAACTTATGAAGAGGAATTAGTTGCTAACTATGAAGATAATGATGATTAGAGAATGATTTGAGAGGGATTAGCTTGAGACTTCCTTCATAGATTAGTAGAGACTCCTTCTAGGATTTAATTTGGCGGCATGAGGCCTTCATTTCTATTTTTAGTATGGATTAAGGTAGGTTTAGGGTGTATTTATAGATTAAGAGAGTGTTTTAGGCCCTTAGATTAACCCTAGATTAATTTAGGTCCGTTAGATTTAGGAAACCTCTAGAACCAAGCCCAGCCCTAACCAGAAAACCAGATCTGGTGCACCCAAGCACCCAGGTTCGACACGCCATGTCGACAGGCAAGTCGACAGGCATGTCGACACCCCCCCTGTCGACAGGCCTGTCGACAGCCCTGTCGACATGCTTAGGCGGGAATCTTCCCGCCTGGCCCCGCTGGTTCTAATTTAAAATTTAAATTTAAATTCCTAAATCTGTTTTTAGCTCTAATTTTTCTGCAAACTTCTTTGGGCCATAACCGGGCCATACGGACTCCGATTCTCGAAAACTCGGACTCTATTTCGCGTATTTTTCCGAGACGAACGCAACGGCGCAGCCCGTTTCCCCCGATTCCCACATCTGAGATTATTTATCCTGTAATTAGTGAATTTTAGTATTAACTAAAATTCGGGGTGTTACATTCTCCCCTCCTTAAAGGATTTCGTCCCCGAAATCTCTAAGCTAAGGAGAATGCATATCCTACCATCCAACAACCATCTACTCAAATCATCAACCACGGGCATCCATTGTCCTTAAACAGTTTCTAATGATGTATGAGCATATGCAAACAGTGTGTGTATATGTTCCCTATCTAATGTATGAACATATGCAAACCATGATAGTGCCATGCATCCATTATGTATGCGAGAAAACCCTATCGACACATACAATATCTACATGAGTGCACAATCATTCACCAAAATGCATCATCCATGTGATAACACAACCATTATACATCCATAAATATATTTTCCTACACACAATTTCATGCAATATGCAATATGAAGTGACTGAGCCGATCTAGTGCCTAGAGTGTGTGTATATGCATCCACGAGCAACCACTAGCAAACACTTGCATCCACTTGCATCCATCAACCATAACATGTCTCAAACACATGTTTCAACCATAGGTTTACCCTATCTAAAGGTCAAAGGTACTAACGAGAGGACATACCAAAGATAAGCTAAATACTAGACAAGCGATAAAGGAGAAAGTAAAGACATACCCTAAAAAAGAAATGGGTACAATGAACGCATCTTTGCTTCCGTCTCCCAAGTTGCGTTGCTCTCATCTTCTCCCCATTGCACTTTGACTAGTTGAACCTCTCGATTCCTCAATTTCCTAGTTTCTGACCCAAGGATGCGAGTAGGAGCTCGTCGAATAGTCGCATCACGCTCTACCTCTACATCTCTAAGGAAGCTCGGCTCTACCACCTCTGCCGTCTCATGTAAGCACTTTCTCAGATGTGATACATGGAATACATCATGAACACTACTAAGTCTGTCGGGCAACTCCACCCTATATGCCATCCGTCCAATCCTTTCCTTGATAGGAAACGGCCCAACAAACCTCGGTGCTAACTTCCCAACGGATCCGAAGCGAACAACATTTCTCAACGGAGATACCTTAACAAAAACCATATCCCCAACCTCAAACTCAAGATCCGTCCTTCTCTTGTCCGCATAAGATTTTTGCCTATCCTGCGCTGCTTTCATCCTTCTTCGAATCAAGTCAATCTTCTCAGAAGTCTCCCTAACCATATCAGGCCCAAGCAAGATCTTATCCGTAGATTCCCACCAACATGTAGGTGATCGACAAGGCCTTCCATAGAGAGCTTCGAAAGGGGCCATACCAATACTGGACTGAAAGCTGTTATTATATGCGAACTCCACCAATGGAAGATGCTCTTCCCATGTACCTCCAAAATCTAAGATACAAAGCCTCAAAAGGTTTTCTTAGGACACGGTTCACCCTCTCAGTCTGGCCGTCTGTCTGAGGATGATATGCGGTGCTCAGACTCAATTGAGTCCCCACTGCTTCTTGCAAACTTCTCCAGAACTCGCTAGTGAAGATAGGATCTCGATCACTCACTATGCTAGAGGGTACCCCATGTAATCGAACTATCTCTCGAAGATATACTGAAGCTAGCCATGGAGCAGTCCTCTTGCTCTTCACAGGTATGGAATGGGCGCTCTTAGTAAGTCTGTCTACCACCACCCAAATTCCTGTATTACCCTTTCTCGATCTGGGTAACCCGTCAATAAAATCCATCGAGACGCTATCCCACTTCCATTGCGGAACCTCGAATGGGTGAAGCAACCCACCTGGTTTCCTTTGCTCCGCCTTCACTTGCTGGCACACCAAACATCGAGCGACATACTCGGCCACATCTTTCTTCATACCGGCCCAGAAGAAAACCCTCTTCATATCTTGGTACATCTTGTCCCCACCGGGATGAATGGTCATCCTAGAACGGTGTGCATCATCAAGAATAACCTTCCTCAACCCTTCATCTTGCGGTACACAAAGTCTACTGTCTCTACGCAAGCACCCCTTATCGTCTAGGGTGTACCTACTCAAATGGCTGGACGACTCCCCCCTTATGAGCTTCTCCATCAACTCAACCAACTGTGGGTCGTCCCTCTGGGCTTCCCCAATCCGCCCCAAAAGAGTAGGCCTAACTTCCAAGGAAGCTAGCAAACCGGGTACATAATCAATGGAAGGTCTGAAATCAAACATCGAGATAAACTCCAAGCTTCGTCGTTCCACGAACAATGGACTCAAGGGCAACCTCTTCCTACTCAAGGCGTCCGCCACCACATTACCCTTGCCAGGGGTATATGCTATCTCGAAATCATAGGATGCTAAGAACTCCATCCACCTTTGCTGTCTCAGATTTAAATCCTTCTGAGAAAACAAGTACTTCAATGATTTGTGGTCAGTGAACAACTCGAATCTCTCACCGAGAAGATAATGGCGCCAAATCTTAAGCGCAAAAACAATAGCGGCCAGCTCTAGATCATGGGTAGGGTAATTTTTCTCATGTGGCCTTAACTGCCTTCCACCATAGGCTATTACCCTTCCCTCTTGCATTAAGACTGCGCCAAGTCCTGTCCCACAGGCATCGGTATAGACAATAAATGGCTTGCTCCCATCTGGCAACACTAAAACTGGAGCGGTGGTTAAAGATCTCTTTAACCGTCGGAACGCATCATCGCAATCTACGTCCCATGCGAAAACAAGATTCTTCTTCGTCAAGCGGGTTAATGGGGCTGATATCTTTGCGAAGTCTTTGATAAACTTCCTATAATAACCCACCAATCCCAAGAAACTTCTTACTTCGGTAGCATTCTTCGGAACCTTCCAATCCTGAATTGACACTACCTTCGCGGGATCCACCGCTATCCCTTCCTTGGAGACCACGTGCCCCAAGAACCGCACTTCCTTCCTCCAGAAGTGACATTTAGAGAATTTAGCCTTAAGGTTATGTGCTCGAAGAGTCTTCAACACTTCCCCAAGATGTAGGGCATGCTCTTCTTCACTCTTAGAAAATACTAAGATATCGTCCACAAAGACCACCACAAATTTATTAAGGAACTCCCTGAACACCCTACTCATCAAATCAACAAAGTATGCAGGGGCGTTCGTCAACCCAAATGGCATCACCAACCACTCATAGAAACCATCCGGAGTTCTAAAGGCAGTCTTGTCTATGCTATCCTCAGCCACCCTCAACTGATGAAACCCCGTGGCCAAGTCCAACTGAGAAAATACTGAAGCGCCAACCAACTGATCGAAAAGATCATCTATTCTCGGCAATGGGTGTCTATTCTTCTTTGTGAGCTTGTTGAGTTCTCTATAGTCTACACAAAGTCTGAGGGACCCATCCGCCTTCGTAGCAAACACTACTGGAGCACCCCACTCCAATATGCTCCGTCTTATGAACCCCTTCTCAAGCAACTCCCCTACTTGCTTATGGAGTTCCCTCCTCTCACGAGGAGCCATGTGGCGCACTGGTAAAGATACCGGTTTAGCATTATCCACCAAATATATTCGGAAGTCAATCTCCCGCTTCGGAGGTAAGCCCTTCACCTCCTCAAACACATCCGGATATTCCCGGACCACTCTAACAGTTTGCAAACTCTCGACCGAAGCGTCAAGCGATTCAAGATAACTTAGCATAACAGAGTCCATGGGATTACAAGAAATCTCGAGAGTGTTACCCAGGCGGGTCATGAGCCTAACAACTCTCCTTTCACAATCAAGAACGGCACCATTACTGGATAACCAGTCCATGCCCAAAATCAACCCATAGCCCGTGAAGCCCAACACAAAAGCATCACATCTAAACTCAATGCTAAGTATAGAAATCTTCAAACCCAAACATATCATGGACAAATAAGTGGAGCCCCCAATTGGGTTTGAAACAACCAAGGGATCATCTACCAGACTGGTGTCTAGGTGCAGTGACTCAACTAATGATGATGAGATAAACGAATGCGATGCGCCTGAATCAAACAATGTACGGACAGGGTGATCAAATAGAAAAACCAGACTTTCAACAGAGATAGTTCTACCTCTCTCCTGAATCGGTGGAACCGCGAGAGCCTGTACTTGCCCCCTAGCCTGACTCGGTGCCATAAGAGCTTGCACCTGTCCTCCTGAGGTAGATCCCGTCCTTTGCCCTTTCTTAGGGCAATCCTTCACTAAATGCCCTGCTTCGCCACAGTGGAAGCAGCCAGTCTACTTCTTCTTCCGACAATCCTTGCTTAGGTGGCCAGGTGTCCCACAATTGAAACACTTCTTCTTCTTGCTCTTGCCACCGTTGCCTTTCCCACCTTTGCTTTGTTGCTGTTGAGGTCTCTTTTGATCTCCCTTCTTTTCGGGTGCCTTATTAGCATTAGGACCCTTCTCTTCCTCATACATGAGTGCCATGTGAACTAGCTTCTCAAAGGTGGCCCCCATAGGGATATGAGTCATAGCCAACCCATGCATAGGTTCATTCAAGCCTTTCACGAACTGCAAAGCCTTCTTCTCCGGTGTATTCACCATATCTAAGCCAAACCTTGCCAATTGATTAAACTTGTTGACATATTCCTTCACCGAGAGATTCCCTTGCTTTAGAGTCAAGAATCTTTCCATATACAAGTTTTCCTCCGCCCTTGAGAGAAACTTTGCCACAAATCTTTGCCTAAAATCCGCCCAAGAGTCAACGGGGCGTTCTCCATTAGTGACCTCCCACCAGAATGAGGCCTCTCCCTTCATTAACCAAGCAGCCAACTTGACTTTCTTCCCTTCTTCCATCTCAAAGATATCTATCAACTCTTCCACCTCCTTAAGCCAATCTCTAGCCTCCACAAAAGTTTCAGATCCTTGAAAAGGTTTCCCTCCCATAGCTTTAAATTCCTTGCAAGTCTTAGCAAAAGTATCCGTGCGAGGAGGAGGGGGAGGAGGAAGATCGGGTGCTACGGTTGGTGGAGGAACATTTGCTGGACCCGCCGTGGTGGCCCTAGCCTCCATCAATCTCCTATACCATACTGGTACCGTCACACCCTCTGGAAAGATAAGATTCTCGGCCATGCTGAAACGAAAAAGGAAAGATTCAAAACGAAGGATTCGAAGGATATAGATATGGCTATTGGGGATTATGCTTTTCTTTCAAAAAATTTTCTCTTAAAAGACATGTTTTTGAAAATATCACTTCCAAAAATGGTTTTAGAAAAATAGTTTTCTAAAAATTTTATCTGTTCCGGTAACCTTTGCTCTGATACCACGTGTAACACCCCACACCCGCTATGGTCACTCACAAAGGGAATGCCATAGCATCGGTGGAGTATTTTAGTGAATATAGAACAGAAAAATTACACCAAGACAGATATAAATAGTACTTGAAATTTTAAAACATCATCTCATAACAGCGGAAATAAACATGTCTGGTTACATCATAAAACCATGATAAAAGTCAAGTACAATATCCGTCAAAATAAAGAAGTAAATAATCCCACTCTCTCATACAATACCCATGACAAAAGAAAAGATAACTGGATAACTGGAGCTTTACATCTACCCAAGCTCCGAAAGACTGGGACAGCAATCCGATCAAGCTCTACTACTGCTAGGATCCACCGTAGGACCTGAGGGTTGGGAAAAAGATAAAAACAATGGGGTCAGACATAAGTCTGAGTGAGTCCTATAACTTTAACAATACAATCATTAAAGTAACCAGAGAAGACATAAACTTGACCTACGGTAATATCTGGGGATGAATGGCTACACTAAGCAGCTTAGAAGACTTAGGATAAACTAAAATAACCGTCAGGACGCATCTACCCACCCAAGGATAATTACTAACTGCACCACACTAGTCATTCCCACTTAAAGGTTGATCCCTTCCAAGGACTTAGAAAATTTCCCCAGTAGTTTCGTGTACTCCTAGCCCACTACATAGGTGCCGTCTGCCCCTATCTCCACTAGGTGTACTCAGTAATTCTTACCCAGTAGTTTCATGTACTCCTACATAGGTGCCGTGTGCCCCTATCTTTATTAGGTGTACCCACTACTCCCCATCGATCGGCTCCCTACCATAGATACCCGTGCTGGTCCCACAGTGGGGTGTATCACTCCCCTAAAGTGGCTACCCAATACTATCAACGGTGCACGGCTTTATATCTACACGATGCAACAACGGCTTATCTACCAGCCCGGGCCCACACACGCATATGAAACCCGTTGGACTTGCGTTGCCACCGCTAACCCGTTTTGGCCTCTTATAATCAAGCCCAATATGCGTGTCCCGTCACTCGACATGGGTCGAGCCCACAAAGATACGTTTGGGATATTGGTTGAAATGGGCCCCCACAAGCTACCCACTTAAGCTTGTCTAATATCTAGTGTACCCCACTTAACCCTTTAATCATGTTTAATTACATGTTTCCACTTGGTTAAGTATTCTAATCGTATTTTCTATTGCCACCCAAGGCAACCCACTAGATTCCACATGCCACCCAAGGCAACCACAAAATTTCCTCATGCCACCCAAGGCAACCACAAAATTTCCTCATGCCACCCAAGGCACCCACTTAACCCCTCATGTCCCACTACATGCTACTATGGTTAAGTGTTTCTTAATTAATTAAGACCGTGATCTCCCATAAAGACCTCCCACATTAGACTGGCTGTTATGACCGCCTGGTTAAGCCGGTAGAATCCGGGCAGTCTTACGTCATAACAGAGTCTAACCTCGTGTCTTTACCTTAATCACGTATTTATTTTATGGCCAAGACCTCTCACATTGGGCTGACATTTGTAGCAACTGGTTAAGCCGGTCGGGTCCGGGCAGTTTTACACTACAAATGAGTCCAACCTCGTGTCTTAGTCGATTAATTACACCTAATTAATCACCCCCATATTAATTATCCCTAATTAATATCAAGTTTTCCATAACATGGGTAGACCTAACTCAATAGGTAAATTCCCATGGGGTAGACCTAACTCAATAGGTAAATTCCCACTTATGGTAATTTATTTTTATGGTATGCTTAATCATACCCAATCATTCATTTATTAACATATTTACCAACCCCATCGTTCCCCACGTAAATCGTTCTCATTTCATGATATAATAAAAGGGGAAGATCCATCACAAATATCATGGATTTAGCATATAACTTTGTCATGGGTTAAGAGGATGTCAACTTGCATATATGAACACATTTTAACCCAACCACATTTAACCCAAACTTGCATATTATCATACACATGATTTGCATAACATGTTGCATATGAGCTTGCATATTATCATACACATATTTTGCATAACATGTTGAACTTGCATATAAGCATTCTCATGGCTTGCATAACATGTTAAACATGCATTTAGGCATACACTTATCTTGCATAAGCATTCACATACTTGCATAAACATTCACATACTTGCATAAGCATACATAACTTGCATAAACATGCATAACTTGCATATCATGTCATTTAAGCATATACATATCTTGCATAAGCATTCATATATTCGCATAAGCATGCATAACTTGCATATCACATAAATCTTGCATTTAAACATATACATGACTTGCATAAGCATCCATATACTTGCATAAGCATGCATAACTTGCATATCACATTAAACTTGCATTTAAACATATACTTCACTTGCATAACTCACTTTGTTAAACATGCATAATTCTACTCATTAAATATGCATAAATTCACTTGTTAAACATGCATATACCAACTTGTTAAACATGCATAAATCAACTTATTAAGAATGCATAAACCAACTTATCAAATATGCATAAACATAGAACAACATAGAGTAGCATATCATTATACGTGATTCAAACTCACTAATCCGCATTTAAGACCATAAGTCTCATTACACCCAATCTACTTACTTTAACAATTGGTGTTAAAGTGATAGAAACTCACCAAACTCAAAATTAACCAACTTATGAAGAGGAATTAGTTGCTAACTATGAAGATAATGATGATTAGAGAATGATTTGAGAGGGATTAGCTTGAGACTTCCTTCATAGATTAGTAGAGACTCCTTCTAGGATTTAATTTGGCGGCATGAGGCCTTCATTTCTATTTTTAGTATGGATTAAGGTAGGTTTAGGGTGTATTTATTGATTAAGAGAGTGTTTTAGGCCCTTAGATTAACCCTAGATTAATTTAGGTCCGTTAGATTTAGGAAACCTCTAGAACCAAGCCCAGCCCTAACCAGAAAACCAGATCTGGTGCACCCAAGCACCCTGGTTCGACACGCCATGTCGACAGGCAAGTCGACAGGCATGTCGGCACCCCCCTGTCGACAGGCCTGTCGACAGCCCTGTCGACATGCTTAGGCGGGAATCTTCCCGCCTGGCCCCGCTGGTTCTAATTTAAAATTTAAATTTAAATTCCTAAATCTGTTTTTAGCTCTAATTTTTCTGCAAACTTCTTTGGGCCATAACCGAGCCGTACGGACTCCGATTCTCGAAAACTCGAACTCTATTTCGCGTATTTTTCCGAGACGAACGCAACGGCGCAGCCCGTTTCCCCCAATTCCCACATCTGAGATTATTTATCCTGTAATTAGTGAATTTTAGTATTAACTAAAATTCGGGGTGTTACAGAATGTTTCCTAAACCCTTAAATGTAGAATCGTCGGTAGTAGGAGCATCTTCTTGTGAAGCGTCTTGTGGCAGCTCTTTAGGGGATGTTGGCTTTTCAGGAGAAATGGCGTCATCAGGAATGGTATACCCTTCTCCGTACTTCACAGATATGTTGGCTAATTCTTTGTCCTGAGTAGAGGATAGAGAGGGAGGAGTCCTAAGAGGTATCGTTGGACCTTTAGAGCCCTCGCCCGTATTAGGGATAATGTCGACCGGGGGTATTTACACATATGGACATGTCCCATGACCTATACTACAAGTAATAGATAGTAACACGTGACGATGGAGATATTCATCCTTAAGGACAACATCGATGGTTAAGAACTTTTGGTCGCCATTGAGCAGCTGGTGCAAACAATCAAAGTATAATTGACCCGATATTTTCTTTGGGTTATCAACTGCGAATGAAAATAAAAACAAGTTAATGTGTTGGCATAAACATTCAAAGACCAAATCTAGGAAGTCGGTGCTTTACTTGATTTGGTCCATCTCCTGGCGCACCCCGGTTGCTGTCTTAAACCATTCAGATTTTGAGTCGCCAGCCTTGCTGCTATATGGAACAGTAATAATTTTACTTTTCGGAACTGATTCAAAGTATGAGAAGGAGGGAGTCTCTTGAGTTCGATGCGTGAAATTATAAAAAGAAGTGGACGTCATCGAAGGTAGGCTCTATGCCTAAAATCTCTTTGTATGCTATATATAAGGTGTATAAATAAGCATAAGAGTTGGGATGTAACTGCATGGGGGCAATCTGCATTGGACTTTGAAAATTGACGACAAAAGGCGGAAATGGAGGTATTGCCCCAACCAGACACATTAATCGGGTGATAGCCATAAATCCCTCCGGTGGATTGTGGGTGCAATCGGTTTTCAAAGGCAACTTGGTATCTCTTCTTAGTATCCCATGCTTTAGACATATTCAGGCGAGTTTATCATCGTCGATCGTCGACTCAACAGAATCTTTGGCTAACTCCAATATAGTGGCAGTGTCAAACTCATTGGGGCCACGATCATCTCCTACCTCTCCATCCTCTTCCTCACCAAGAGAGACATCACCCCAGAAGATACTTCACTATTGTGCGCTTCCATTTCATAATCTGGTCCCTCATCGTCCCATTCTTGGTCCGAAGAAGAGGATATGTCATCAGGAGTAAGTTTTCGGATGTTCCTGTGACTTCTCCCCTTTCCCTGTGACTTCTCACCTTTCCTCTTCATTCTTATACCTCTTCACCCGAACCGATCCCAGAACTTTCCCTCTTCATCTTCCTCATCCTCATTCTTCCTTAATCAACACCTAACCCAATCTCATGCCCAAAACTAAATCAAAGCCAAGCACATAAGTGCTGACGCGTTCAACCTTAGATCTTAAATCCGCTCAATTACTACCTCGAGATGGCGATGAGACCATTAACGGCGATGGCGAGGTGGAGTGGAGAGGGTCATGGAGTCAAAGCCAGCTAAGAACCATACTCAAATCGTCCAAATTACACAAGAATTTGAATCGAAATCAATTAAAAAGGAATTAGCTGAAGTTTTGCAACCTACCTATATGATTATTTCGAGAATCAAAGGGAATTTTTGATTTTTCAGAAATTTGGGTTTTTTCTCTTTTGCAAAACTTAGAAGACAGTGATAGTGAAGGAAATAAGGAGGAAGAGGAGGAAAAGTGAATTTATATAGATTTGGAATGGCTCTTAGTATTCCTAACACGTCATTTCGATCGAACCGGAGTAATGGTCAATACAGGTTTATAGCGCATTCGTTCAATAATAGCGAAGTGTAAGAAAAGCTGTTCGGATCGGAGACCGAACCCCGATGGAATCACGCACATTGACTTGGCATATGAATTGAATTTAAAGGAAAAGAAAATTAAACAAAGAGCTTACCTAGAGGAATCACTGGACATTGATCAGAGTTCTCAAAACTGTTTGAAACGAAGAAGGAAATCCGTGAACTTTTTGGTGTATTTATAGGCTGCAAGAGACATGACTTTATGAAGCAACACATCCCTACAAACGAATGGAAGAAACTATTCAACGGTTCAAGTTCAGAAACTAATGGATAGATAACGTCAAAGCACGCTCCATTTTCAACAGAAGCGTCCTTTTAGGGGGTAAAATGTTAGCCTACTTTGTGAGTTAGGCTACACAAAATTAAGAGATCAAATATTAAAGAACACTTATTCCTAGAATAAGCCAGACCGGATTGGTTTAGAATGAGTTGATCCGATCGGTTCGGAATATGTTGATACGATCCCATTCTCTCTTATACAGCCAACCCGATCCCATGAAGCGATAGTTCACCCATGTTCCCTTGAAATCCAGAGCAGTTATACCCACATTCTACCCACGTTTGCCACTAAACTGGTGTGTTGTCACTCCCATATTCCATCCGAACCCGAAAGTGATGGAATGGAGGCCACGTGGATCCGAACCGAAGCCATCCCAGGAGCATTTTTCACCTATAAATACACCAACAAGAGGCATTTGAAAGGATCTTTTGGCATTTTCAAATTGAAGTCCCTTTGAAAACCGAATTCCATCATTTTTTCAGACTACAACCATTTTTCAAACTACGTTTTAGAAAACTTTAAGTAAATAAATGTATGATATGAGTGAAAGAGAGTAAAAATCATTGTTGTACTTGCATTCGAGTCTTCAATTCAAAGAGTAGAAAGTGGACGTAGGCTATTTAAAGCTGAACCACTCTAAATTGTGTGTTTTCTTTGTTTTGATTGCATTTCATTAGAATCATTACTAGTTTGGGTGTTAGAGCCATTTTTGGATCTCACCGTGTAGTTTAAGCATAATAGGGTATATCGACAAATATGAAAGTAGATGAATCATTTGGATTGGATGCTGCAAAAACCAACCCTTCACATTAGTTAAAAAATGGGGGTAATTGTTGGAAGTAAGGGCTATTTAGATAATTTGGGGTACGATTAAAAAGAAAGGTCGTTTTGAAGTATTAAGAGAAGTAGGAGTAGATCGACAAAAATAAAAGATGGTGAATCGTTTGGATTGGGTGCTACAAATACCAACCCTTGACAGTAGTAAAAAGATATGGGTAATTGTTTGAAGTAAGGGCTATTTAGAGAATTAGGGATAGGATTTAAAAGAAGGACTTTTTTGAAGTATTAAGAGAAGTAGAGGTACTTTAAGCATAGTAGGGGTAGATCGACAAATATGAAAGATGATGAATCGTTTGGATTGGGTGCTACGAAAACTAACACTTCACAGTAGTTAAAAAAATAGGGTAATTGTTGGGAGTAAGGGCTATTTAGATAATTAGTGGTACGATTAAAAAGAAGGGCAGTTTTGAAGTATTAAGAGAAGCAGGGGTAGCTTAAGCATAGGAGGGGTATATCGAGAAATATGAAAGATGATGAATCGTTTGGATTGGGTCCTGCAAAAACCAACCATTCACAGTAGTAGAAAGTAGGTGTAATTGCTGGAAGTAAGGGCTGTTTAGAGAATTCGGGATAGGATTAAAAAGAAGAGCTGTTTTGTGATGTATTAAGAGGAATAGGGGTAGTTTAAGCATAGTAGGGTAGATCGACAAGTATGAAAGATGATGAATCATTTGGATTGGGTGCTGCAAAAACCAACCCTTCATAGTAGTTAAAAAATAGGGGTAATTGTTGGTAGCAAGGGCTGTTTAGAGAAACAGTGGTACGATTAAAAAAAAGGGTTGTTGTTGGCTAGCTTTTGGACCAAGCCATCAAGGTTCACACACAAAGGAAATATGAAGCCTCGCATGAAAAAACCCTTAAACACTCAGTCGTGGTCACATCGTCCCCCCGCCCCCCGACTCGTGGTGCCCGTCAGCGATTGCGACTCCTTATCGCGATCCGAACAGTCCTCACCATTGCCCCACGACCCGATCCATATGGCCAAGAAATGAAAGTAAAGACTTGGTATTTCACGATCTGAAGTCCCCGGATTTCGTGACATCTGTCCAACAACGGCTATTTTGACCATTTCATCATCTACTCACGAACCGTTCCGGGATTCTCGGGATTTGCGCCACGTTTGACCATGATCCACCTACAGGTGTCACCTATAAATAGCCCCAGACTTGGCATTTTTTTAGGATCTTTGGGCAGTTCTAAGTACTGTTTTCACCATTAATATCATCCTACAATTTCTTATCAGTTTTAGCCCGAAATTATTGAGTGCATCATCATTATATAAGTGAGATTGAGAGAAAAATCATTGATTGTACTTGAATCTTACGTATAACCAGAGATATATAGTGGACGTTGGCTCGTTAATGCCAAACCACTATAAATCATGTGTGTTTTCTTGCATTTCCAGATATAAATCTCTGCTAATTCAGATAGTTTGGGTGTTAGAGCCACTATTGGATCTAACATTTTGGTGCTTTCACTGAGAACGAAGTCTCAACATATTGGATTGTTGTTATGTTGTTTGGATAGTCAAGTCCGAAGTAAACAGTCCAAAACCCAATGTTTTGATCTTTGAAGATTTCAGCAAATCCAAATTATTATGGCTGGAAAGAATTCCAAGGATGTATGAGCATCGCAGACCGATGATGTTAAAAACAAGCTCGTGATGACAGCGTTCATGAGCGGGTCGAGGTTGATTCTCCGAATCATGACGTGGAGGGGGCAATCCAACCCACTAGAGGTACCACGAACCGTGTGACTGAGGGCGTAACGACCCGTTCTCAAGACAACACCTCCCTCCTTTATGCCGATGGTCCCACGATCCGATCTCATGGGACCACAACGAACCGACGCCAAGAGGGTACCATGAGCCATCAGCCTAGGGGTACCACGATCCAAAATGAAAATCAGACTACTAATCCACCTGGGAAGGAAATTATGGCTCGTTCCGCTCGTGCTGGTACTTCTGCTCGACCTAGCTCGAGTTCCTTGCGTATAAGAGAAGAAGATGATGACCAGTTCAACCCTTCTACCCCAGCTACTGAAGGAGATCTCTCTTGCATAATTGAAGAATTGGACAAACAAAGTGAATAATCGGCCGCTCAAAGGCGAGAGAGCTCATTGCTGCGTTAGAATATTACTGCCCTAAGAAGACGAATTGATGATATCCAGAGGCAGGTGTTGCCATCGCCAGCTCACCCCTTTACCCCAGAATACTCATCCTCGTCTAAAGAACCTCGAAGAAACTGGCAATGGCCCCCGTTAGAAAGGGCCGAGAATATAGAGCAGCTTCGAATTGGGACACTTCCTCCTCGAGAAGAAGAGGCGCTTAATCAGGGAACTAATAACTATAACTTAAATAAGCCCGTCCTACCACCTAGGAATGGAGACGTCATTGACCCTGCTCAGAATCAACCCATTCCTCCTGCTCATCGCATGACTGACCGCAGCAATAGGCGGTAAGGGAATTCTGCTCAGGCCCCAGACCTTGCAGCAGCACATCAAAGAAATGCTGGAGTGGCTCGCACGGCAAGAAGTACTGATCCCAAATCTACTCTAACCCATGTAGATGTCGAATCCATGATTAGGCAAATGATGGTAGAAAGTCGCGGATAAAGAACTGAAGATTGGGGTATTGGCCGCAGTCACACGCCCTTTACCAATGATATTTTAGAGGTACGATTTCTATTAAAATTCAACTTGCCATCTATTAACCGTTATGTAGGAAGGGCTGATCCAGTCCAGCACCTGATGAGATATTCAGGGTACATGAATGCAGCTGCCGCTTCCGACGCCGTGAAGTGTAAGGCATTCCCGATATTCCTGGAGGATACGGCGTTAATGTGGTTCACTCGTTTTCGAGCGCGATCGATCCCTAGTTTTAGGGAATTAAGCGAACAGTTCGTGAATCAGTTCCGTCTTCAGACTCAGAGATCTAAGAATGTCATCGAATTATCCCTCATTAAGCATCGTCCAGACGAATCTTTGTGGTCCTATCTAGATCACTTCAATCTAGCAGTCACAGAGGCTAGATATCCCCATGAACAAACTGTTTTGATGGCCTTGATTGACGTAGTAGATAAGGATACTGAGTTTGGGAGATACTTGGCCGGTAAACCACCGTTGACCAGAGAAGTATTTTACGAAAAGGCCAACATCCGTCTGCGTCGAGAAGAAATCTACGCTAAGCGAAAGAGGAAGGTTGCTGATAAGGAGGATACCCAAAGTAATGTGGCCATTAAGCAGGCAGGAAATAGCTCAGGAAAGGTTGAAGTTAATGTCGGGAACAGGAATCAAGGCCATGGTTGCCAATCAGGGAATAATAATAATAATAATCGGAAGCGAAATCGAGGGAATGACTCTCAGAGAAGATCTCAGCCTATGCCATTTGAAAGTTTTACACCGTTAAACGATACATTGTAGAATATCTTCCTGGATACATAAAACGCCCTCCCGTATAAGAGGCCTCCTCCGAGAGATACAACAGAAAAGGAGCGTGAGACTGGGAAATTTTGCCTTTTCCACCAGACTCATGGCCAATCCACAAACGAATATCGTCATCTGAGAGATGTGGTTTAAAAGCTACTCCGGGAAGGAAAGCTCGATGAGTATAAGGTGACACCCAGAGATAGGGGGCAAGCCGCACAAGCCCCGAACCAAAGCCAACCTAATGCCAGGCCAACGGCTCAGCAAAAAGGAAAAAAATATCGTTATCAATACCATATTTGGTACGCTTCATCTGGTAGGGCACAGTTTCAGGGCTATGGATTATTACGTGAACACGGCTAAATAGCATTTTGAAGTGGGAGAATGTAGCAATCCGGAGGATAATGCCCTGATTAAGCAACAGAAGACGATGTCAGATGACGTCATATTTCGCGATCGAGAGAGTATTGGAGTCCACTCCCCAACTGAAGACCCATTAGTGATTACATTCACCATCAGTCCAGCTATAATCCATAAAGTTCTAGTGGATAATGGGAGTTTGGTTAACATTCTGTTTAAGAAAACATTCGACCAAATGAAACTTTAGCCAAGGGATTTGAAACAATGCGAGGGTTGGATATGTGGATTTAATGGAGCCTCAACCGCTCCGATGTGATACATGGAACTATAAGTAACCCTTGGGGAAGGAGAACGCCAGAGAGTGAGGATCCTCCTCTTTGTGGTTCTGGATATTGAGTCGCCGTACAATGCATTTTTTGGGCCGACCGGCCCTACCCAAATTCAGGGCATGCATCGCACTCTGGTGCTTATTGTTGACGTTCCCGACGGATGCTGGCGTAGGTATAGTCAGAGGAGATCAAGTTGTTGCACGAGCATGCTAAATGGCGGAGTTGAAGTTGCTCCGCAAAGGAAGAGATGTAGAAACAAAGGGCGCTTCTTCCCCTGCAAGGGAGGAAGTGTCATAGAAAATTAAGAAAGTAACTCTAGGAGAGTCGCCCAGAGAGTTGCCCGAGGATATAGATCCCAGAGAGGATGAAGAGCTTGGGGGTAGAATGGCGACTCCCAATGTAGCGATTGTAGACGTACCAATCGATGATAGTGACCCAGAGAAGGTCCTGAAGATTGAATCCCAGTTGGACCCTGTTCAAGTCGAAGAACTAACAAATTTCTTGAAAGCTAATGTGGATGTAATTTCCTGGACCCATGCGGACATCTGTGGAATATCTCCCTTAATTATGAGTCATTCGTTAAGCATCAACCCGAAGCAACCTCCCATCAATTAGAAAAGGCAAATGCTTGGCCCAGAGATGTCTGTTGCCTTCAAGGAAGAAGTCGAAAAGATGAGAAGTAATGGGTTCATTAAAGATTCCACATACCCTGACTGGATTTCAAACCCGGTTCTGGTAAAAAAGCCCAATGGAATGTGGCGCACATGCATTGACTTCTCAGACCTAAACAAAGCCCGCCCAAAGGATAGCTTTCTGTTACCTAGAATCGATCAGCTGGTGGATTCAATGGCGGGCCACGAGCTTCTTTCTTTCATGGACGCCTACTCAGGGTACAACCAAATCCCCATGCACGTCCCCGACCATGAGCATACCAGCTTCATTACAGATATGGATTATATTGTTACATAGTGATGCCTTTCGGTCTGAAGAATGCGGGTGCTACGTATCAGCGATTGGTGAATAAGATGTTCTAAAACCAAATCTGGAAAATGATGGAGGTATATGTCGACGACATGTTGGTAAAGTCCAGACAATCATCTGACCATACTGTATATTTAGCAGAGATGTTTGAGGTTCTCCGGAAATACGGGATGAAACTAAATCCTTTGAAATGCTCATTCGGGGTGGCATTTGGAAAATTCCTACCATTCATCGTCAGCGCGCGTTGAATTAAAATCAATCCAGATCAAATTACAGTAATCCGAAATATTCAAGAACCAAGGTAGATTAAAGATGTGCAAAGCCTCGCTGGAAAAGTGGCAGCGCTGAGTAGATTCATCACCAAAGCCATAGATAAATGCATCCTTTTTTTCGAGCTGATAAAGCGAGGCAAGCGCAACTTCAAATGGACTCCTGATTGTATAGAAGCGTTATAGAACATATTGAATCATCTGGAAAGACCCCCGATTCTGTCTAAGCCTGTGGATAACGAGGATTTATTTGTGTACTTGGCAGTGTCATCCCACGCGATCAGTTCGGCTTTGGTAAGAGAGGAAGATAAGGTGCAAAGACCGGTGTACTACGTGAGCAAGAAATTGGTGGTAGCCGAACGAAACTACCAAGAATAGAAAAGCTTGTGTATAGCTTACTGATCGCATCTAGATAGCTTCGCCACTACTTCCAGGCTCATCCCGTTACTGTGTATAACGATCTCCCGCTCAAACAAGTTCTGCAATGGCCAGAAGAATTAGGAAGACTGCTCAAGTGTTATATTGAACTAAGTCAGTTCGATTTGAACTTGCAACCCCGATGATCGATAAGGGGGCAGGTACTTGCAGACTTCATAGTAGATTTTACCATCCTAGAAGATGATGTAGTAAGTGAAGACGCCGACCTACCAAAACTACTCCTTGAACCCAGTGCCTGTAAATTGTACACTGGTGGAGCTAAGAACGATAGACGATCTGTTGCCGGAGTGGTGCTTGAAACTCCAGATAAACGACTAATATACTACGCTCTTAGATTAGAGTTCCATGCCCCTAATAACGACTCCGAGTACGGAGCTATAATTGCTGGGTTGAAGCTTACAAAGGAGTTGGAGATCACGAAGCTGGACATCTTTTGCGATTCCAAGATAGTCGTGAACCAGGTCACCGGAGAGTTTCAGGCCATGAGTCCGCAGCTGATATCATATTGGAAAAAGCGAAGAAGTTGCTGGACAGTTTTGATCACCACAGCATATCTCATATCCTCGAATGGAGAATAAAGGAAGACAAGTTAGCGAAGATGGCTAGCTCTGATAATCCTGAAGATATGGAGCTAGTCCCGATTGAAGTGCTACAGTCCCCTAGTGTAGATCAGATGGAAATTGATCCGGCACTAGAGATTGAACCGGAGAGGGAGTCATGGATGACCCCTCTAAAAAATTTTTTGATGAATGGAAGGCTTCCAATAAAGAAAAGTGAGAGGCGTGCAGTTATCCGTAAGGCTTCCCGATATGTGTTGCAAGGCGAAGTCCTGCATAGACAAGGTTTCTCGATGCCCCTCCTCTGGTGCATCGCCCATGATGATATCAAGCGTGTACTGAGAGAGGTCCACGAAGGTGAATGTGGCGACCACACTAGAGGGCGAACATCGGTAAAGGAGATATTGCGATATGGCTATTTCTGGCCCACCATAAACAAGGATGCAGCCAAGTATGCAAGGCGTTGTGATGCGTGTCAGAAGTTTTCCAAGATCCCTAGGGCACCTCCTAGCCAGTTGAAGACGATGACGAGCCCGTGGCCCTTTTCTGTTTGGGGAATCGATATTATTGGAAGCCTCCCCATAGCTAAGGGCAAAGCAAAATTCGCCATTGTAGCCATGGATTACTTCACCAAATGGGTCGAGGCAGAGCCATTGACCATGATCAAAACCAAGCGAGTTATCAACTTTGTCATCAAGAGCGTCATATGTCGATTCGGGATTCCCAAAAGTCGTCATAACTGATAACGGAACCCAGTTTGATAGTAGCGACTTTCGAGATTTCTGCCAGAAGTATCATATCGAGAAAAGATACACCTTTGTGGCACATCCACAATCGAACGGACAGGCCTAAGCGATGAACAAAGTGATTATATCTATTTTGAAGAAAAGATTGAAGCGGGCCAATGCCATGTGGGTTAATTGCCCTTGGCACTATGGGCCTACAAGACAACATACAAGTCGGTGACGGGTCACACCCCCTTTTTCCTTGCTTTTGGAGTCGAAGCGGTCATCCCGGTAGAGTTAGAAGTACCATCCCATCGTATCACTCATTATGACCCGATGACCAACAATGAGCTGCTCCTTGAAACCCTGGACATGGTTGAAGAAAAGAGGGACGAAGCCGATCTACACGCCTTGAGACACAAGCAACAGGTCGCTCAGTATTACAACAAAAAAGTCCAAGCTCGAACCTTTGAACCCGGAGACTTGGTTCTGAAACGCGTCTTTCCACCCCTAGTACGTATGGGCCCGAAATGGGAAGGACCGTACTCCATTTTACGAAGACTTGATAATGGAACCTTCAAGCTAGCAACGGTGGATGGAGATGAAATCCACAGAGTGTGGAATGTCTAGCATTTGCGGCCTTATCTGACGTGAACTTGTCAGTTTTACTCTTTTGTTTTTTAGGACCATGTAAAAAGGCACGACTTTCGTAGAACAGTCTGGTTACTTGAGTAAAAGATTATAAAGTGGACGTAGGTCATGATTCGACCGGACCACTATAAAAATATCGTGTGTCATTTACCTTTACTGCTCCATTTCTTATCTCCTCTTTTATTTTTAACCAACATCAATCATTATCATTTCGAGATTTATTATAAACTATGCAGACATTTCGAAACACCTAATTCAAAGTTCCACCTATCAAATTGGAAGGCTAGCGATATCCAAAGTTCCAAAATGTGCAACGAGGTAAATCAGACTACTACCTGCACTCTAACTCTCGAGATTGGAGAGAGATTATAAATGACGCGGAGATAACGTCCCCAAGGCATGAAGGTGCATCGTGATAAAACCGCCTTGATAATAATCTAACCCGCTGAAGGATCGGGAGAGTATAATGGCGCTAGAGACTTAGAGCCCCTAGAACTTCTGCCCCGCTGAAGGATCGGTGAGCAGACTAAAAACCGAGCTCGAACTCTTACCCGCTGAAGGATCGGGAGAGTATAAAGGTGCTAGAGATCTAGCGCCATGAGAATTCCTATCCCTGCCGAAGGATCGGGCAAGTAAAAAGGCACAATTACATATGACGCCCAACGACTCGAACACCTCATCTCTGGAAACAAGGGGCAGTACACATATGAATCTAATCAATCCTCAATGAGCCTTGGCCAGGCATCATATTAATGATTGATTGGGGGAATATATACACACATATTTGCGCAGTTACAGAAATTTCGAAATTTTTTGTTGCTTGAAACTTTTGTTTCAATGCTTCGTTGTTCGATTTTTACTTAATTATCATCTAAATATTTTTGACAAAGTACCATAAGTTAAACTTGCAGATGCACAACGGTGCAAAAGAAACATATTTTCATTCACTAAAAGCAGGATTACAAAACCAAAAAGCTAAACAAAAGTGCGGGTCATTCTCACAACTACATTTATTGGCCAGTGGAAAGCCTAAAAGCCAAAATATGAGCTAATACGTGTATCCTATTTATGCGTGGTAGACGATTTTGATTTCTTATCCTTGTTCTGTTTCCCCCACTCCTCCTTGTAAACATTAGAGCAATCACCCTTCTTCCTCTTACTCTTATCAACAAGAGACTCTTGGGGAGAATTAGAAGAAAGGGAGGCAAGCTGTGCAGTTATTAATTTGGAAGAGAATCTTATAACCAGCCCAGCTTTGGGACCGACTTCTGAGATGGGGGCATGTATACAGGCTCTTGTTCCTCCTTTTTAAGAGCCAACTGCTTCCCCTTCCTAGCCCGCATGTCAGCCAAGGTCTCATTATCATCAACCTTGACTTCTTTGGTGATAATGACCTCATCCTCTTCATCTCCGTGACTGCCATCGGTGTCTTGCAAAGCCGCAATAACCTCAGCATCTGCAGGTGCATCGGTACCAGATACCATATGTGCCACAATGATCTTCTCATTATTGTGCCCTCGAGCTGCTTTGGAACCTCAGGGACTCCAGCACCAGAACTTGAGGGGACACTAGCTTTCTCCGCCTTTTCTTTCTCTTCCGCATCCATTTCGATCGGCTTCCCACCTATGTCATGAGAAGAAAATATTAGTGATTTGGGAGAGAATATGGTCATCTCAGTTGTCTGTCCTGCGAGACGACGACAATTTATGACTGCTTTGATGAACTGTGGAGAGAATATGGAGATACCTTCGGCCGACTCCTCGCCCAGATTTGTAATAGCAGCACCGACAACTAAAGGGGTTGGAGCCAAGGGAATCAACGGATCATTAGGATTGTATTCCTCGATGTCGAAGGCCTTGGGATCCATAACCAAGCTAGTGCCTATGTCAATTTTATTCTTGCCCTTGAGTTTTTTTCTCTCTTTCTCGATTTCCTCTTTTATTAGACGTCCGGCTATCTCCAAAGCCTCAGGCTCTTCACCTTTGAAATAAGTCTATATGAGCTATTTTTCATTAACTTCCTCTGCTTTCGATCGACGATTTTCGCCCTCAATGATCATATCCCACACATTGGCCAAAGTAACGTGATAATCCTGAATCCACGAGATGTTTTGAGTCTTAATAATATGGCCAAAGAAGTCGAATAGCAGTTCTTCGAAACCTTCTATATCTTTTTTGGTTGTAGGAAGCTCATCAGCAGTGGCGGAGGCCGATTCAAGAGCATAGTTAGCAATACTTTTAGCGAGAGCTACGAGCTCTTCAGCTTTGATAGGTCGATCATTCAAAGCTTCTTTCTCTTTTTCAACAAGAGAAAGTCTATCTTTTAAGCTCGCATTCTCTTTCTCCCAGGAAGCATTCTCAGCGGCAAAATGTTCACTTGCTGTCTTCAATTCAGTGTTGATTGTCCTGAGATCCTCCGCTTCTTTTTTCAAAGCCAAACATTCTTGGCTATTTGAGTCGAGCTCAGTGTGAAAACGCTTCTTAGAACTCTCTAGCTCTGATTTGTAATTTTCCGCATCTCACCGAGCTAAAGCGAGCTGAGCTTGTGTATCCTATAGCTCCCTTTCCATTTTGCTCCTGGCCCTACCATCGTTGCCAATCTTCACTTTGGTTTTGGCGGCATCCGTCTCTAGGTGACGGATGGCAGCAGAAAGAGTGGCGGCATGCTTCTTCATCGCACTATATTGTCTGGCTACATGACTTACCCGCCCTATGACCTCTACATTCTTGTCCTCGAGAATTGGTTCAAGATCTGGGAAAATACCATCCTTTCGTAGAAAATGCCAGGAAACTACTTCCGCAAACACTCCTGCCTGACCTGATTCTCAGAGGTGTGGACGACATCTTGTGCAGCGGTGGTATCCGAATCACGCTGGCTAGAGGGGACAATAGCTATCCTCCCCTTTTCTAAATCCTTACAGGGATCTTTGTTTTTATCTTTTGGCTCATGGTTTTTTTGGAAGACTTGCTACGAGCGGGTGTACTTTTTGGGGGAGTCAAGGTCTTTGGGAAGCTGCTTACCTCCTGTCGGTGGCACTGGACGACTATGGGACCTCCCAGCATCTTGCCTTGATGGAGAACGAGACCATGTAGAATGAGTTTGATAAGAATCGCGGGGTTGATTACTATCTCTCCACTGGCTATCACTGTGAGCATGCTTAGGATCAAAAAGAAGCCTTGGTGTGCTTACTCGGGGAGAAAGATAAGAATAGGATTGTTTACGAGGCATTTTCCCTGCAAAGAAAACAAATACGTATCAGAATCATGAATATCTATGGTGTACAAATGTTGTGATGAGTGGTGCAGGTGATTTGTGCATCCTGTATAATCCCCCATAACAGACCAAGGCCCAGAGTCTGGCTCGTTTGTGTGTTTTCTTTTTCCCTAACTGGAACCTTCACTTCCTCAGAGATGGGAAAGAATGGTTCCCATTCGAAGTCCTCTTGTGCGTAAATGTCGTCTGGTAGAGGAATCTTGCTCAGTTCTACGAATATCCGTTCCTCTGTTAATTCATCATGAGAAGGAGTCTCAGGTGTTTGTGAAGTCCTTAAGGGAGATTATCCCTTAGAGTATGGGACTTCCTTTGTCTCGTTGACTCGGACCTCGCCTCCTTTATATACATTCAAATTCTCATCATCCTGATCGATAATTGGTGAGGGGATCTTGCGAAGTTCAGTGGTTTTTGTAACCCACGAGGTCCCTTCTCCTTCAGTCGGGGACACATATTTATAAGGAATACAACCCGCATCAAGTCCGAACCTCATATCCAGAACACGACGCTTGTGAAGATTCTTGTCGGTGATACACTTCTTTATTTTTAAGAAGTCTGATTCGCTCTTGAGAAGGAGGGACAGTCGATTATCATATGCAGAACCTTCTGTTTTTGTGAAAGTGTGATCTGCACAGAGAAAAGAAACATGTTAACATTTTGATTATGTAATCAGGTCACACATCTAGTGGCTTAAAGCTTACATGATTTTAGCCACTTCCTTGCACACCTGGCTTGGTGTTTTATATAGAACCAGTCATCTTTCGGATCCCTTATACTGCTATGAACCTCCGATAAAACCTTCCTATTAACTACTGATTCGAAAAAAGAGAAGTTGGTAGTCACTGTGAACGACGTTTGAAGAGATAATAGAATTTCAAATCTTTGAAAGTGAGTTCAGTCTGTAGAATCTCCGCATTCGCAATGCATAAAGTATACAAGGCTGTGAAAGCATTAGGATGAAGCTGCATAGGGGCAATGCGCAATCGTCTTAATGTCTCAACAATGATTGTTGGAAATGAAGGAATAGCGCCTACACAGCACATTAGCCTACTGACGGTCATATACCCCAGTGGGGCAGAATGAGGTCTATCCTCACTTCCTGGAGTCTTAACATCGTCCCAGGGGATCCCGTGTCTTATGCGTATTTTCATAAGCTTTATATCATCTAATTTGGAAGCCAAAGAATCAGTGAGTTTCTTTTGCTCAATTTCCTCAACACCGGGGATCTCGTCGGGAGCCCGATCATCTTCTTCTTCCTCGTCTTCAAGAGATTTGCTTTCAGAAGTCGTCGATTCAATATCGGTGTTGGTCTCAAAATCGGGGTCAGAATCTTCCCAATCTGAATCTGTGGGAAGCACATCGGGATCATAGTGCTTTAATGAATCTGATTCTGTATCTCTCTCTGACATATCGGTTGACTGCTTACATAAACCGGACGTGTTCCATATTTACAGAAATATGAAGGTTATTAAACACAACTTCTTACAAAGAGTTTTAAAGCATACCGACGAGTTGATCCCAATATCCTCTAGAATACAAGAGGCGAGAATTACCCGATAAACAAAGGAATGGTTGATGATATAACCAGGTATTTATATCAGTCGGAGAACGCAACTTCTTGAAGTAGTATGACGTTTCAGACGGACAACACCTTTGATTCATATCACTTCATGAAAAGATAGGTTTGTAATTCCAAAGTATGTTCCATCCTCGATAAAACATACTTCGAGGGGGAAAAATGTTGGCTTGCTTTTGGACCAAGCCACCAAGGTTCACACACGAAGGAAATATGAAGCCTCGCATGACAAAACCCTTAAATACCCGATCGTCATCACATTGACCCCCCCGACAAGTGGCGCCCATCAGCGATTGCGACTCCTTATCGCGATCCGAACCGTCCTCACCATTGCCCCACAACCCGATCCATGTGGACAAGAAATGAAAGCAAAGACTTGGTCTTTCACGATCCGAAGTCCCCGGATCTCGTGACATATGTCCAACAATGGCTATTTTGACCATTTCTTCATCTACCCACGAACCGGTCCGGGATTCTCGGGATTTGCGCCATGTATCACCATGATCCGCCTATAGATGTCACCTATAAATAGCCCCAGACTGGGCATTTTTGAGGATCTTCGGGAAGTTCTAAGTACTGTTTTGACCATTATTATCATCTTAATTATCAGTTTTTGCCCGAAATTATTGAGTGCATCATCATTGTATAAGTGAGATTGAGAGAAAAATCATTGATTGTACTCGAATCTTATGTATAATCATAGATATAAAGTGGACGTAGGCTCTTTAACGCCAAACCACTATAAATCTTGTGTGTTTTCTGTGTTTTCTTGCATTTCCAGATATAAATCTCTGCCAATTCAGAATATTTCGGTGTTAGAGCCACTTTTGGATCTAACAGTTGTTTTGAAGTATTAAGAGAAGTAGGGCTAGTTTAAGCATTGTAGGGATAGATAGACAAATATGAAAGCTGATGAATCATTTTGATTGGGTGCTGCAAAAACCATCCCTTCACAATAGTTAAAAGATAGGCGTAATTGTTGGAAGTTAGAGATATTTAGAGAATTAGGGATAGGATTAAAAAGAAAGGTTATTTTGAAATATTATGAGGAGTAGGGGTACTTTAAGCATAGTAGAGTTAGATCGACACATATCAAAGATGATGAATCATTTGGATTGGTTGCTGTAAAAACCAATCCTTCACAATAGTTAAAAAAAAAGGGTAATTGTTGGAAGGAAAGACTATTTAGAGAATTACATGTAGGATTAAAAAGAAGGGTTGTTTTGAAGTATTAAGATAAGTAGTGGTAGTTTAAGCATAGTATAGGTAGATCGACAAATATGAAAGATGATGAATCGTTTGGATTAGGTGCTGCAAAAACCAATCCTTCATAGTAGTAAAAAGATAGGGGCAGTTGTTGGAAGTAAGTGTCATTTACAGAATTAGGGGTAGGATTAAAAGGAAAATTTTTAAGTATTAAGAGAAGTAAGGGTAGACTAAGCTTAGTAGGGGTAAATCGACAAATATGAAAGATGACGTATCATTTGGGTTATGTGCTACAAAAACCAACCCTTCACAAAAGGTAAAAAATAGGGATCATTGTTGAAAGAAGGGCTATGTAGATAATTAGGGGAATGATTAAAAAGAAGGGTTGTTTTGAAATATTAAGAAAAGTAGGGGTAGTTTAAGCATAGTAGGGGTAGATCGACACGTACGAAAGATGATCGGTCATTTGGGTTGGGTGTTGCAAAAACCAACCATTCACTGTAGTAAAAAGATAGGGTAATTGTTGGAAGTAACGGCTATTTAGAGAATTAAGGATACGATTAAAAAGAAGGGTTGTTTTGTGAAGTATTAAGAGGAGTAGAGGTAGTTTAAGCATAGTAGGGGTAGATCGACAAATATAAAAGATGATGAATCGTTTGGATTGGTTGCTGCAAAAAACAACCCTTCACAGTAGTTAAAAAATAGGGGTAATTGTTGAAAGTAAGGGTTATTTAGAGAATTAGTGGTACGATGAAAAAGAAGGGATGTTTTGAAGTATTAAGAGAAGTAGGGGTTGTTTAAGTATAGTAGGGGTAGATCGCCAAATATGAAAGTAAGGGCTATTTTGAGAATTAGGGTTAGAATTAAAAAGAAGGGTTGTTTTGGAATATTAAGAGAAGTAGGGGTACTTTAAGCATAGTAGGGGTAAATCCACAAATATTAAAGATGATGAATCGTTTGGATTAGGTGCTGCAAAAACCAATAATTCACAGTAGTAGAAAGAAAGGGGTAATTGTTGGAAGTAAGGGCTATTTACAGAATTAGGGGTAGGACTAAAAGAAGGACTGTTTTTAAGTATTAAGAGAAGTAGGGGTAGACTAAGCATAGTAGGGGTAGATCGACAAATTAGAAAGATGATGAATCATTTGGATTGTGTGCTACAAAAACCGACCCTTCACAAAAGGTAAAAAATAGGGGTAATTGTTGGAAGAAGGGCTATTTAGAGAATTAGGGAAGGATTAAAAAGAAGAGTTGTTTTGAAGTATTAAGAGAAGTAGGATTAGTTTAAGCATAGTAGGGGTAGATCGACAAATATGAAAGATGATTAATCATTTGGATTGGGTGCTACAAAAACCAACCCTTCACAAAAGGTAAAAAATAGGGGTAATTGTTGGAAGTAAGGGATATTTAGAGAATTAGGGGTAGGATTTAAAAGAAGGGTTGTTTTGAAGTACTAAAAGAAGTAGGCGTAGTTTAAGCATAGTAAGGGTAGATCGACAAATATGAAAGATGATGAATCGTTTGGATTGGGTGTTGTAAAAACCAATCCTTCACAGTAGTAAAAAAATAGGGGTAATTGTTGGAAGTAAGGGATATTTACAGAATTATGGGAATGTGACGGCAAAGAATTTCGCTCGGTCCGAACCAGTCGCTAAACCGATCTAGACCGTTCGAAACGCCCGATCATTTGAGAATAGGACAAAATAGAACGTAGACAAAAGAACATTTCATTGTATATCACAACAATGCATCAGATTACAAGAATATACAGAGTATGAATGAATATTACACAGAAATATCAGAGATTTAAATTACATTTACATACATAGCAGCGGAAAATAATACAATATACAACTAGAAGAGATATACGGATACAAAGCTTTCCGGATACCGTTCCAGCTGTAAACCAGGAACCTGTGAATATAATCTGCAAAATCAAGACTACTAGCTGCCCGTGTCAAAATAAGGGCACCCAGAGTTTAGGTTAAAACAATAAACCCCAGGTCAGTCATGTGACTTGTGTGAGAACTAAAACAGTTATTAATCTTTATTTTAAAGTTAGGTAAATCAAGGGACCACGCCGTATAACACGGAACAGGTTTCCTCCCAAGAATACCAGTGCCTAAAACAAATAGCGCAATGCTAAATAAAGAAAAATGAAGCTGTTATAAGTCCCAGGTCCCATCACACAATGCAACGCAGCCGAGGATAGGGTTTTCCCTTATAACAGCCAAAGAATGCTTGATACGTTTAAAACAAATCGTTTGATACTATTATAAGTGCATAGTGTATAAAACAACTTCAAATCATAAGTATCAATCATAGGCGGCATGAGCGCCCCATCCCACTATGTCGCCATACTAGGCTCTACAAATAAAACCGCAAATGTCACGTATTTGGAAATTGGATTTCCGTCTATGAACCGAGGCAAAAGATAGTCCTCGCCGACTTCGAGACTGTCTAGCCCGAGCCTCAGGGTCAGAGCGCATCGACCCTTGGATCCTCAGGGCCGGTCCACCGATGTGGATTAAAATGCCTGAACATGCGTTTCCCCGCCCTTTGGGGCGTAAATGAGCCAACTAAAAGACTCCATCGGTTCGAGAACGACCGATCAACCCGAGGCGCCTCGCAACAGCAACAACCACATAAGTCAAACTCGTCAGGGCGTGTAAAACCACTGACGCCACTTCTAGCTAGAAAGAAACGCATGCCCTCCCTGACGTCCTCTCCCGTTTTTGGTTCATACCGGGTGTGAAACACGCGAAGTAAACGTTACACAAAGCTACGCCACAAAGGCCTTGCTTTGATCATCACCACAAGACTTTGCTTTTCAACAGAAGCCTCGATCAATTGCCACTTAGGAATGCCACACAGGCAATTCACTCCATGCGTTTGATATCCATCAATATATAACCCCTGAGCTCGTACGTCTCAGAGAAGGGCGTTAAGCAAGAGAATAAATTCTCCACCGCCAAACAGATATATATTTAATAGAGATCAATCACACGGACTAAAATCAAATGTCAGACACACAGTCCATTTACAAGTCCGTTCTGGGGCTGAACAAAACCGGAGGCACCCAGTACCCCGCATATCCATCGATCTCCAAGTACGTCTGGACGATCACCAACTGTTTCCATCTTCTTGGGTGTACATCCCAATCAAGATCATCAGTAATTGCCCAAACGACGTAAAGACCTCCGGTCTTCGACCATCGTCTTCATCTTCGACTTATCGTCGTATCAGTTATTCAGAATGGGATAAACCCGGTCTTTCCGAATAACTCGCGTATATTTTAAATAAGTGTTACACAAACACAACATACGCCTCATTCCAATTTATCAGTCACTAACCGTAAATTAATCAAGAGAATAATTTCCCAAATATTAACCCCGAAGGCCGAAACCAACATCAGATCAATATCCAGAAAACCGTTCTGCTTGGCTAACCGACAGTTAGTTTCTAAATTTCACATTCATAGGGAAAGGTTCCCATTAATTTTATCCAAGATAAATTCCAGGAATTTATTCTTTATTCTATTTTTGAATCTCAAATCAAACTAGTCGGTATTAGCGAACCTTACCAAAGTAATCATTTATTTTAATTTCCCCATCCCAACCTATTCATCCCATGAAGTAAAACTGGTAATACTTCATATCTAACACCACAGTGTTATCGGTAAATTCAATTTCCATTTCACGTTCAAATCTAATTAAAGATTTAACAATCGCCTGGAGAAAAACTGGTGATACTCCATTTTCGATCATTTCAATCTAATTAAAGATTCATTAAAACTCCACTTAGTTTTAATCTTCGACTGGGTTAAAGAATCAGTGTCATTTAAAACACGGTTCACGATAAACCCAAAATCACATTCCGTTAATTATCGGGTTAAAGAACAAGTGTTATTTAAAACACTGTTCACGATAAACCCGAAAATCAATACCAATTCAATTCCAATTATATATCATTTAATTGGTACACTTCATTAAATCTAAATAAATAGATTTAATCTTTTCTCAACTGGGTTCAAGAACAGTGTTAGTGAAGACACCATTCACGACAAACCCAAATCTCATTTGATATTCAATATAAGGCTCTGAATAGAAAATATATCGGCTTATATTCAATATCAAATTCTACGATTAACAAATGTCATATTGGAAATAGCGATATAAATATATATCTTTCAAATTTCCATAACAACATCTGTATAATCACGAATTCCAACATCAAAATATTCCGAAGACAATTTCGATTCAAATCCACTCCAATGCAATCATTGGAAATTCTGGTTATCTTTAAAACCCTTTTCAAATTCAATTTATTTATTTAAAAATAAATAGAATTATATTTCTAGTTCAAAACTAGTTCATTTCGATAAAAATCTATTTTTATCTTTTCAAATATGGAGTTTTTCATCCCAAATCTTCACAAATCAATTCTTATGATTTTACACAAATTAATACTATTTTTAATAATTTTATCAAGGCCCGTACAGTCGATTTCCATCAATGGCCATCGAACTGCACTTACAGCGACCTTTTTCAAATTTGATTTGGACGTATCTCCAAATCCAACCGTTAGATTTCAAATTTCTAATATTCGTTAGAAAGCTCTTTTCGATACGAACCCAACGTTTCCGGTTTTAGGAGAATCCGACGGTCGGATCTCCCGTAATGTCCGTTTGAAATAAATGGTCGAAATTCGCGAACTGCCGCGGCGCGGCGCGTTCGATTCTGGCCATTATATTATATATATAATATATATAATATATATATCGTCGATTTCTATTTAAAACGAATTTTATAAATAGTTTTAAATTCGTTTCAAAAGCAATTTCAACTTCCATTTCAATTCAAATCAAAATTGAATTCTTCTTTATAAATTCATTTTAAAATTCATTTCTATTCAATTCAAATTTCAATTAAATTTGAATTCATTTCAATTCGCTTTCAATTCAATTTGAATTCGTTTTCAATTTAATTCAATTCAAATTGGGTTTCTATTCCATTCAATTCGAAATCGTTTTATATTCAATTCATTTCGAAATCGTTATATATTCAATTCATTTCGAAATCGTTATATATTCAATTCATTTCGAAATCGTTATATATTCAATTCATTTCGAAATCGTTATATATCCAATTCATTTCGAAATCGTTATATATTCAATTCATTTCAAAATCGTTATATATATCATTCGCGTCAAAATGACGCATCACTAATCAACACGGCTTTATATATTCTATTTCAAATATTTCTTTTTGTCAACACACGACTAATCTCAATGAATGAGTACCGTCCATGTGTGACTATTTTTGTTAAAATATTTCGCTCAACACATGACTAATCTCAACGGATGAGTACAGTCAACACATGAACCTTTATTTTATAATATTCTTTATTTTCTAAGTTGGAATGAGGCCCAATCAATTACCATATAAAGTTAATTATATGGATTTTCATACAACACATGTATATAATAGCATTGAAAAATAATCAACCATCAACCAAAGTGCATTACATTATATAAGCATCAAATATAGATATCTAACGCTTATCACAGCCTGTCAATCAATCGATCGACATATTAATCAATCAGGATGAGTGAACTTCAGATTTCATCCCAACACCCGTGTGGGGTTTCAAACAATCAAACACATATTTTATTTGTGCAGTTGGGCGACGTGTAAAATTTATCGACCCAATCAATATAGGTCAAATCAGTGTATATAAACAAATCGGTCTATTTGTTTATAGATATTTATTTATTCCCATTCACGCTAAAAATTATATTTTTAATGATAAAACATTTTTTTCAACATATGAATTTCTATTCAATTCATTTATTAAATAAAATGATATCTTTATTTTTCTAACTTATTTTATAAAATTTCGGCGGCATAACGGCACGATACTAGAAACGGGACGAGGCCTAGCCTTATCCCCGGACTAGTGAAGGCCCACGCCATTCACATATCAATCAAATTCACCAAACAACCAAATTCAAATCAAATCACCTAACTAATTTATGCAACCAAACAAACAAGTCCATGGTCTGTGGACGATTGTGTCGGGTGCTACTAAGCACCGTCTGCATTCTAGTATATATATGTAATTAGAAAAAGAAATTGAAAGGTGAGAAATTCTCACCGATAGCTATCCAATCATCTTGACTCTCCTTTGATAGAAATCTTCATCGTTCTCGCCTCTTTCATCACTTTCTTTGCCCGTATTCACTACATATGTAAAAATCGAATTTTTACTTCGTTATTCAATATATAAAAATCGAATTTTTACTTCTCTATTCAATATATAAAAATCGAATTTTTACTTCGCTATTCCATATATAAAAATCGAATTTTTACTTCGCTATTCCATATATAAAAATCGAATTTTTACTTCGCTATTCCATATATAAAAATCGAATTTTTACTTTGTTATTACATAGATAAAAATTATATTTTTAATTCTTAAAAATCACTTCTTTCTATATTTGACCCTCCTATAAAGATTATATTTTTATACTTCTACTTGATTAAAAATCATATTTTTAATCTTCACATCTAATAAAAATTATATTTTTATTTCAAAGCAAAGTATACTTTTATTTTAAAGCAATAAAAATCACATCTTTATCTTCGCTACTTTATATAAATAAAAACCATATTTTTATATGCTATTCGTAAAAATAAAAATCCTACTTTTATGATGCCCATTCATATATCAAAATCACATTTTTAATTGTAAAAATTATAACTTTATATATATAAAGATTATACCTTTTTACTTTGAAAAATCCTTCCCTTTTTTTTCTTTGAAAAAACAAGTTAAACAAAATCAGCATTTTAGTCTAAACAAAATCAGTTTTTTTTTTATTAACAAAAATCATTTTTCATCTAATCAGAAAGTAAATAAAAAAATAAAAAAAATAACTTACTGTGAAACGAAGGGGGGGGGAGGAAGCCGGGGTGTGAGGCTCGCAGGGGGGGGGAGTGTGCTGTCGACGCCGGGGGTCTGGCGGTCTGGACGAGGCGGCGGTGGGAGGATGGGTGGCTAGGGCTGAACGGAGGCGGAGGGAAGGGGTTTGCGCGTTCGATTTAGAGGGAGGAGCGGTCTCAGGAGGGAGGAGGAGATAGGGGATGCAGAGGCGAGAGGGGGGGTGTTTGGCGCCGGCGGCGACGGCACCTGGGGGCGCGAGGGTGGGTTACGGGATGTGGGGATCGAGAGTTTTTTTTTTTCAAATCTGAGAATGAACGAGGAGAAGGGAAAATATAGGGGGGGTTTATATATTTAATTATTTATTTTATTATTTTATATTTTTCCAAACCCTAATTGTTGACTTTTCATTTGAACTCAGAATCGAACCCACCGACTGTCGTCCTTAGCTAATTACCCCCATTCCGAACACAATGGGGTATGTATCGTAAGCTGATTCGATCGTTTCGATATGTTTCCGTTGAATTTATCAATATAAAATAATTATATTGAATTTTAAACGTACATTTCAAATTACCGGGGTCGCATACTAACTCGAAAAATTCCAGAAAAATATTTTCTAGCTTCGTATTAATGATACGGTCCTAACAAAACTAGTTTCGTCGAATTCCGAGGTCATTGGAAAAATGGCCATTTTTCAGTCGATTAAAATCAACTGAAACTAGTCAAATGCGTTTTCCTTTGCCATGCTCACATATTGATTCGAAAAATTATGAAATTTGAAACCTAGCAATAATTTTACAACACGGATCCAACAAAACTGGTTTCGTCGAAATCCGAGGTCGTTTGCAAAATTTCAATTTTTAAGTGCCTGAATTCCATAGCGACTATTCAGAATTTTCAACTGGACATATCTTTTGATTTCCGTTATGAAAATTTGTTTATTCGGATTCGCTGGAAAGATATTATCAATTAGATCCTAATGCTTTTGGTTTCACTAAAATCCGGATTGTTTTGCACCCGGTACATTCAATCGAAGTTTGAAATCGAATTATCGAACTACCGCGCCATTTTCAATTCTATTTATAATTATATATAAATATTTATATTCTAACGACGACGCGTATAATATATACGTTCGAATTATATTCAAAATAATTTTCTCGTCGATATTGTTTAAAATAATTCATTTTAAATAATCAAAATTCGCTAAAATCGCCGAAATAAAAAATTTTAAACTGGCCCAGATTTTCGGGTTGTTACAGGGAAGGATTAAAAGGACTGTTTTTTGGTATTAAGAGAAGTAGGGGTAGACTAAGCATAGTAGGGGTAGCTTGACAATTATGAAAGATGATGAATCATTTGGATTGGGAGCTACAAAAACCAACCCTCCACAAAACGTAAAAAATAGGGGTAATTGTTGGAAGTAAGGTCTTTTTAGATAATTAGCGGTAGGATTAAAAAGAAGGGTTATTTTGAAGTATTAAGAGAAGTAGGGGTAGTTTAAGATATTAGGGTAGATCGACAAATATGAAAGATGATGAATAGTTTTGATTAGGTGCTGCAAAAACCAGTCCTTCACAATAGTTAAAAAATAGGGGTAATTGTTGAAAGTAATGGCTATTTAGCGAATTAGGGGTAGAATTAAAAAGAAGGGACGTTTTGAAGTATTAAGAGAAGTAGGATTAGATTGCCAAATATGAAAGTAAGGGCTATTTAGAGAATTAGGGTTAGAATTAAAAAGAAGGGTTGTTTTGGAATATTAAGAGAAGTAGGGGTACTTTAAGCATAGTAGGGGTAAATCCACAAATATTAAAGATGATGAATCATTTGGATTAGGTGGTGCAAAAACCTATAATTCACAGTTGTTGAAAGATAGGGGAAATTGTTGGAATTAAGGGCTATTTACAGAATTAGGGGTAGGATTAAAAGAAGGACTATTTTTAAGTATTAAGAGTAGTAGGTGTAGACTAAGCATAGTAGGGGTAGACCGACAAAATAGAAAGATGATGAATCATTTGGGTTGGGTGCTACAATAACCAACTCTTCACAAAAGGTAAAAAATAGGGGTATTTTTTGGAAGAAGGGCTATTTAGAGAATTAGGGAAGGATTAAAAAGAAGGGTTGTTTTGAAGTATTAAGAGAAGTAGTGTAAGTTTAAGCATAGTAGGGGTAGATCGACAAATATGAAAGATGATTAATCATTTGGATTGGGTGCTACAAAAACCAACCCTTCACAAAAGGTAAAAAATAGGGGTAATTGTTGGAAGTAAGGGATATTTAGAGATTTAAGGGTAGGATTAAAAAGAAGGGTTGTTTTGAAGTATTAAAAGAAGTAGGGGTAGTTTAATCATAGTAAGGGTAGATCGACAAATATGAAAGATGATGAATCATTTGGATTGGTTCTCGCAAAAACCAATCCTTCACAATAGTAAAAAAATAGGGGTAATTATTGGAAGTAAGGGATATTTACAGAATTATGGGAAGGACTAAAAGAAGGACTGTTTTTTGGTATTAAGAGAAGTAGGGGTAGACTAAGCATAGTAGGGGTAGTTTGACAAATATGAAAGATGATGAATCATTTGGATTGGGTGCTACAAAAACCAACCCTCCACAAAACGTAAAAAATAGGGGTAATTATTGGAAGTAAGGTCTATTTAGAGAATTAGCAGTAGGATTAAAACGAAGGGTCATTTTGAAGTATTAAGAGAAGTAGGGGTAGTTTAAGATAGTAGGGTAGATAGACAAATATGAAAGATGATGAATCATTTGGATTGGGTGCTGCAAAAACCAATCCTTCACAATAGTTAAAAAATAGGGGTAATTGTTGAAAGTAAGGTCTATTTAGAGAATAAGGGGTAGAATTAAAAAGAAGGGATGTTTTGAATTATTAAGAGAAGTAGGATTAGATCGACAAATATAAAAGATCATGAATTATTTGGATTGGGTGCTGCAAAAACCAACCCTCTACAGTAGTAAAAAGATAGGGGTAATTGTTGGAACTAAGGGCTATTTAGATAATTAGGGATACGATTAAAAAGAAGAGTTGTTTTGTAATATTAAGAGAAGTAGGGGTTCTTTAAGCATAGTAGGGGTAGATCGACAAATATCAAAGATGATGAATCGTTTGGATTTGGTGCTGCAAAAACCAATCCTTCACAATAGTTAAAAAATAGGGGTAATTTTTGGAAGGAAGGGCTATTTAGAGAATTACATGTAGGATTGAAAAGAAGGGCCGTTTTTAAGTATTAAGATAACTAGGTATAGTTTAAGCATAGTAGAGGTAGATCAACAAATGTGAAAGATGATGAATCGTTTGGATTAGGTGCTGCAAAAAGAAATCCTTCATAGTAGTAAAAAGAAAGGGGTAATTGTTGGAAGTAGGGGCTTTTTACATAATTAGAGGTAGGATTAAAAGAAGGACTATTTTTAAGTATTAAGTGAAATAGGGGTAGACTAAGCATAGTAGGGGTTGATCGTCAAACATGAAAGATGAAGAATCATTTGGATTGGGTGCTACAAAAACCAACCCTTCACAAAAGGAAAAAATTAGGTGTAATTGTTGGAAGATTGGCTATTTAGTGAATTAGGGGAAGTATTAAAAAGAAGGGTTGTTTTGAAGTATTAATAAAAGTAGGGGTAGTTTAAGCATAGTAGGGGTAGATTGACAAATATGAAAGATGACGAATAGTTTGGATTACATGCTGCAATAACCAACCCTTCACAGTAGTTAAAAAATAGGGGTAATTGTTGGAAGTAAGGGTTATTTAAAAAATTATTTGTATGGTTAAAAAGAAGGGTTGTTATGAAGTATTAAGAGTAGTAGGGGAAGTTTAATCATAGGAGGGGTAGATCGACAAATATGAAAGATAATGAATCGTTTGGATTAGGTACTGCAAAAACCAACCCTTCACAGTAGCAAAAAGATAGGGGTAATTGTTGGAAGTAAGGGCTATTTAGAGAATTAGTGGTATGGTTAAAAATAAGGGATATTTTGGTGTATCAAGAGAAGTAGGGCTAGTTAAAGCACAGGAGGGATAGATCGACAAATATGAAAGATCATGAATCAATTGGATTGGGTGCTACAAAAACCAATCCTTCACAAAAGGTAAAAATTAGGGGTAACTGTTGGAAGAAGGGATATTTAGAGAATTAGGGGAAGTATTAAAAAGAAGCGTTGTTTTGAAGTATTAAGAAAAGTAAGGGTAGTTTAAGAATAGTAGGAGTAGATGGACAAATATGAAAGATGAAGAATCGTTTGGATTGGGTGCAACAAAAACCAACCCTTCAAAGTAGTTAAAAAATAGTGGTAATTGTTGGAAGTAAGGGCTATTTAGAGAATTAGGGGTACGATCAAAAAGAAGGGTTATTTTGAAGTATTAAGAGAAGTAGGGGTAGTTTAAGCATAGGAAGGGTAGATCGACAAATATGAAAGATGATGAATCAATTTGATTGGGTGCTGCAAAAACCAACCATTCAAAGTGGTTAAAAGATTGGGGTAATTGTTGGAAGTAAGGGCTATTTAGAGAATTAGGGATAGGATTAAAAATAAGGGTTGTTTTTTGAAGTATTTAGAGGAGTAGTGGTAGTTTAGGCATAGAAGGGGCAGATGGACAAGTATGAAAGACGATGAATCGTTTGAATTAGATGCTGTAAAAACCAACCCTTCATAGTTGTTAAAAAATAGGGGTAATAATTGGAAGTAAGGGCTGCTTAGAGAATTAGTGGTACGATTAAAAAGAAGGGTTGTTTTGAAGTATTAAGAGAAGTAGGTGTAGTTTAGGCATAGTAGGGGTAGATCGACAAATATGAAAGTTGATGAATCGTTTTGATTGGGTGCTGCAAAAACCAACCCTTCACAGTAGTAAAAAGATAAGCATAAGTTTTGGATGTAAGGGCTATTTAGAGAATTAGGGTTAGGATTAAAAAGAAGGGTTGTTTTGAAATATTAAGAGAAGTAGGGGTACTTTAATCATAGTAGGGGTAGATCGACAAATATCAAAGATGATGAATCGTTTGGGTATGGTGCTGCAAAAACCAATCCTTCACAGTAGTAACAAGATAAGGGTAATTTTTGGAAGTGAGGTATATTTACAGAATTAGAGGTAGGATTAAAAGAAGGACTGTTTTCAAGTATTAAAAGAAGTAGGGGTAGACTAAGCATAGTAGGGGTAGATCGACAAATAAGAAAGGTGATGAATCATTTGGATTGCGTGCTACAAAAACCAATCCTTCACAAAAGGTAAAAAATAGGGGTGGTTGTTGGAAGAAGCGCTATTTAGAGAATTAGGGGACTGATTAAATTGAAGGGTGGTTTTGAAGTATTAAGAATAGTAGGGGTAGTTTAAGCATAGTAGGGGTAGATCGACAAATTTGAAAGACGATGAATCGTTTGAATTGGATGCTGCAAAAACCAACCCTTCACAGACGTTAAAAAACATGGATAATTATTGGAAGTAAGGGTTATTTAGAGAATTAGTGGTATGAGCAAGAAGATAGGGGAAATTATTGGAAGTAAGGGCTATTCAGAGAATTAGGGATATTATTAAAAAGAAGGGCTATTTTGTTGTATCAAGAGAAGTAAGGCTAGTTTAAGCACATGAGGGCTAGATCGACAAAAATGAAAGATGATGAATCATTTGGATTGGGTGCTACAAAAACCAACCATTCAAAAATGGTAAAAAATAGGGGTAATTGTTGGAAGAAGGGCTATTTAGAGAATTAGGGGGAGGATTAAAAAGAAGGGCTATTTTGAAGTATTAAGAGAAGTAGGGGTAGTTTAAGCATAGTAGGGGTAGATTGACAAATATGAAAGATGATGAATCATTTGGATTGGGAGCAGAAAAAACCAATCCTTCACAATAGTCAAAAAATAGGGGTAATTTTTGAAAGGAAGGTCTATTTAGAGAATTAGGGGTAGGATTAAAAAGAAGGGTTGTTTGAAGTATTAAGAGAAATAGGGGTAGATCGACAAATATGAAAGATGATGAATCGTTTGGATTGGGTGCTGCAAAAACCAATCCTTCACAAAGTTACAAAATTTGGGTAATTATTGGAAGTAAGCACTATTTATAGAATTAGGGGAAGGATTAAAAGACAGACTGTTTTTTAGTGTTAAGCGAGGTAGGGGTAGGTTAAGCACATTACGGGTAGATCGACAAATATGAATGAGGATGAATCATTTGGATTGGGTGCTACAAAAACCAACCCTTTACAAAAGGTAAAAAAAATAGGGTTAATTGTTGGATGTAAGAGATATTTAGAGAATTAGGGGTAGGATTAAAAAGAAGGGTTATTTTGAAGTATTAAGAGAAGTAGGGGTAGTTTAAGCATAGTAGGAGTAGATCGACAAATATGAAAAATGATGAATCGTTTGGATTCGGTGCAGGAAAAACCAATCATTCACAATAGTTAAAAAATAGGGTTAACTTTTGAAAGGAAGGGTTATTTAGAGAATTAGGGATAAGATTAAAAAGAATCTTTACAGTAGCAAAAAGATAGGGGTAATTGTTGGAAGTAAGGGCTATTTAGAGAATTAGGGATATGATTAAAAAGAAGGGCCGTTTTGAAGTATTAAGCGAAGTAGCGGTAGATTAAGCATAGTGGGGGTAGATCGACAAATATGAAGACGATGAATCATTTGGATTGGGTGCTACAAAAACCAACCCTTAACAAAAGGTAAAAAATAGGGGTAATTGTTGGAAGTAAGGGCTATTTAGAGAATTAAGTGTGATATTAAAAAGAAGGGTTGTTTTGAAGTATTAAGAGAAGTAGGGGCAGTTTAAGCATAGTAGGGGTAGATCGACAAATATGAAAGATGATGAATCGTTTGGATTGGGTGCTACAAAAACCAATCCTACACAAAGTTACAAAATTGGGGTAATTGTTGGAAGTAAGGGCTATTTACAGAATTAGGGGAAGGATTAAAAGAAGGACTACTTTTTAGTATTAGGAGAAGTAGACGTAGATTAAGCACAGTAGGGGTAGATCGACAAATATGAAAGAGTACGAATCATTTGGATTGGGTGCTACAAAAACCAAGCCTTCACAAAAGGTAAAAAATAGGTTGTAATGACCCGGGGTTTCGACCAACTAATTTTAAATATTTAGAATGGATTTAAATATTTAGTTGATAATATAAATGAATTTTTTATATTTATGTTATCGATTTAAATATGGATTTCGATTTAATATCGTATATATTAAATTATCAAAATAAGGAATCAGCGAATAACTGAATTCGAAGTGAAAACTGATTTGAAATCAGTTCAGATAATCAATACATAATTATGTTTGAATAATATTCAATAATTATCGAAGAATTTAAATAGTTTGAAATTTAATTTATCAATTTAAATTAATATCTTCTACAGATGATCGAATTGGACTTCGTAACCTATCCTAGTGTGTCCGAAAGAGGGGTAATACCCTAGAATTGTCAGTTGTTGGGTTCAGAAAGGAGTTCGGAATCAAGATGCATTTTTGATTTAAGGATACCGGTTTAATTAAATTAAAAATATAATAAAAACAAAAAGTAATTTCTTTCTTTTGTGGACATAAACTAAACACATCAAGTTCTTTATCTCCACACAGAAGAAAAGCCTTGTTGTTCAAATTAAAGTCGTCCCCCTTCTCTAAATATAACAGTGATTTTGTCCTTTAATTCATTGGCAAGAAAATCGAGATCTCAAAATAAAAATGGCTGTTGCCTTATTCTTTTCTTTCAAGCCTCTGCGATGCAAGCTGAAATTGCTCGAATAAATCATCGCGAGCTAGGTTACGAGGTTCGGGGTAACTAAAGATCGATTTAGGGGTCAAAATGGAAGTCGCAACAACGTAGAGTTCACCACGTTCTTCGACAGCGTCGACGCTAGGAAATCAAATTGGAAATCGCGATGGAGTCTGGCAAACTCAGAGGGAGTTCTGAAGTTCGATTCGAACTGATGTTGAGGAGCTAGAAGTCGCGTATCTGTAATTCGAACTAAAGATGCAAAATTTGGGGTATTTCTAGTTTCTAACTACCGCGAGAGTGTCGAGATATTTGGGGGGAAAAATGGATCCAGTCACCATAGTAGTCATACCCTGTCAAGCCGCGTCTGATTTGCAACGTCGAGCGTAAGGACGGGGTGATCATCGGGGAAGGCTGAAGGCGCTGGAGTTCTTGTGGACTGGAGGGATTCAACAGTTAGTGATTTGATTCAGAAATGGACTGCGATGGGGTTTTCTAATTCGATGGTTCAAATAGAAGGCAAAGGCTGTAACTCATTTTTTGGTGATGTTAGCATAGGACTAGAGACGTATTGGAAAGCATGGTAGTACGACATCATGTGAAGAGTTGGTCTAAGGAGTTCAGCAGGGGTTTTAGTGGATGGAACCTTGAATTTTGAAAGGAAGTTTGGTGATTTCAAACGTTGGTCAATACTGTATGAAGAGCAGGGAGGGAGCGGTCCTTGAAAATGAGGAAAAAAATCATTAAGGTAATCTCCTAATTTAATTGAATTCATCACTTAGTTAATTAGAAATTTATTTTCAGTTCAAGTTTGAAATTAAAATATAAAGTTGAGATGATGAATTCATTTGCAATAAGGTATTTTTGAATTAGAATTTAAATGTTGACATCGGTTTATAGGTTGATAATTAATTTAAAGAAATTAGTTGTAAAGAATTAAAATTTTAGACAAGCCGTTTGTATATGAAATTAAGGTTATTAAATTGTGGTAATTAATGATTATCTAAAAATGTTAATTATATATATATATATATATATATGTATGATTCGAACATGTGAAATAACACAATTCGTTCATATGATATCAGATTGGATCAGGGTGGTATTATCAATGCAATGGAATTCAATTTGGAATTTCAATAGGATATTCAGCAATGGAAAAAAACTTTGGTGAGTAAATCTCACCTTTTATTTAGAAATTATTTTTATATAGTTAAAAATAATTGTCTGTGCTTGTTTGAATGCTGTCTTATTGTTTTAAATATATATTAGTTATTTAGGATATATATATATATATATATACAGATATATATATATATTGGGTTGATGATTGGTTAGATTCCCGCAGTCTCATTAGCGGATGCCCGCAGTTTCATAGCGGATGATTACCCTACACGCCCCACGCTATGATTAGTGGATGACCTTCTATACCGCGATATCCTGCCTCGAAGCAGGATGGGTATTACTATGTTGACTAACATCTGTGGATGCAGGAAAATAGGTTGGAGGATTCCAACTGGATTCCTCAAAAATATATTATATGTTTGTTGTTTGTTTGATTTCATATATATTCCTATATGATGTGTTAAAAATCAAGTGATTGAAAAATGGTTGATCTGATTGTTGAAAATACCACTAGAGCTTGAATATTGATTTATAAAAATATCGAAAAGGGTATTTGAGGTTTAGAAAGGGAATTCTATTTTTATAAATAGAATTTGAATTTTTAATAAAACTATAGAAAATATTAACTTGTTTTGAAGGTATATAAAACAAGTGATCGAATTTATAAACTCTGTTTATAAATGAAAATATGGGATTTGAATAGAATTTATAAACTTTGTTTATAAATGAAAGGTGGGTTTTGAATCGAATTTATAAACTCTGTTTATAAATGAAAATATGGGATTTGAATCGAATTTATAAACTTTGTTTTTAAATGAAAGGTGGTTTTTGAATCGAATTTATAAACGTTGTTTATAAATGGAAATATGGGATTTGAATTGAATTTATAAACTTTGTTTATAAATGGAAAGGTGGGATTTGAATTGAAGTTATAAACGTTGTTTATAAATAATGCAGAGAATTCAAATGGACTTTGAATATAAGGAATTGAAATAGAATTTGAATAATAGGATTCAAATGGAGTTTAACTATAGAATTTGAACATAGTATTTCAAATGGAATTTGAATATAGAAATTCAAATGGGATTTATAATAAATAGATTTGGATAAATAAAAGTCGATTAGACTAAGAAGTTAATTAACAGATTTAATTAACAAATTGAGTTAAAACGATTGGTATAGTTAAAATAGATTGGACAAGTATAGACATACAGGAGACAGGTTTGGAATAAAGTATAAAAGTGAAATAAATAGAATGCCCGACAAAAAGGTACGTATTTAATTCATATATGAGATTTTATGCGCCGTATCGGCAAGCCGCTTGGCTTTTTCTTTTTCTTTTTGAGATGAGAAGGACCGGGAAAGCTATTTGAAATTTCCCGATGCTCCCGGTACAAAGGAGGTTATGGCGAATTTTTTCGGGAATTTAAGGAGATAGAATATTTTTCAGATAATTTGATAGTTAGAAATCGACGTATCGATATATATATAAAAGTCGATAAGAAAACGAACTTAGAAATAGAATAGTATAATCAAAAAAGGAAGTATAAGAATAAAATCTAGTAAGAATAGAAAGAGAAATTATATATGTGTTTAAAAGTGAAGAAGTAGTTGTATGGTATTGATTTTCGAGTGAGTAGTTGTAACAACCCGAAATTTAACAACATGTTAAATCAAGAATCAAGGCAGAATTAAATTATAAATTCTGAATCAGATAAAATGGGCTGTGCCATTGCGTTCATCTCGGAAAAATACGCGAAATAGAGTCCGAGTTTTCGAAAATCGGAGTCCGTATGACCAAGATATGGCCTCGCGAAGTTTCACGAAAAATTCAAATTCAAAAAAGATTCAAATTTCAGAAAATCAGAAGTGGCGGGAAAATTCCCGCCAGACCCAGGGGGTCAACCTAGGGGTTGACTAGGGAGTCGACCTCCCCCCCAGGTCGACTGGGGAGTCGACCCCAGGGTCGACCTGGGAGTCGACCTGCCTGGTCGGACCTAGGCAACCTGGTGCACCTGTTTTGCTGTTTGGCTCGGTTTTGGAGGCTTGTGACGATTTTTGAGGGCTTGGATCTATCCTTGGGTTAATCTAACGGCCTGAACTACTCCTAATCTCTATAAAAAGACCCTAAGCCTACCCTAAACGCCTCATAATTCACTCATTCCATGAAGTGCTGCCCAAATGCCAAGTGATCATGGCCTCCATCTCCAATTCCTAGAGACTATGCATTCAAATCGGGTTCAAATCAAAAGGTGCAAGCTTGCTACACCAAATCGAGGCCAAATCAACGTTGTTATGCAAATTCCATGATGATTCTTTGACAAAGGAGCCACCATTCTTCGTCAAGATGATGCATGATCTTTCCTAAGCCTCGCTATGTAAGTTCTAGCTACTTCGAGATGTTAACGGTAGTGTAGTGATGGCATGGAATAAAATGCGGTTAAACATAAGTGCTATAACCTATGTGAACCTAGTTTTGCCCCTACCTTGAATATATTACTTGGAACTATGTTTTAGCGACTATATCATGTCACTCATGTTATGTTTAGCCTAGTCTATCATGAAAGATTGAACCTTTAACTTGTGAATGTGGGTATAAGACCTTAGAACCACTTTGGGCTTGTGAAATATGTGCATGAACTTAACTTGGGGCTTATGAAAGTATATGAACCCGAAACCCCTTATGATAATATGCAAGTTTGTGGCCAATCACCTTTTGATGTTATGCATGCTTGTGGCCAAATCCTCCTATGAAACTATGCATATTTGTGGCCAAATTCCCTTATGATACTATGCATATTTGTGGCCAAATTCTCTTATGATACTATGAATGTTTGTGGCCAATATGTTGGCATAATACCCTACTATGTGACTCGCTTCCACTTGGGTTGGAAATACGTTTGGGTAGCTTAGGAAAAACGTGGGTATGACATGAAAAACTTGACATGGGGCTTACATGAGAACATGACATTCATGATACATTTAAATATGATCATGACACGTGGGTAAACATGGAACTTGAACTAGACATGGGTGGGTTGTAAGTGTAAAAAGACACTAGACCAAACATGAAAGTGGCCAACTCGAGGTTGGGTTGAGTTTGTAGCATAAATCTACCCGGACCCGCCTGGCTTAACTAGTGGCTACAAACAATAGGATCCAATGTGAGAAGTTGGTCATGTCGCGCTTAAGACCCGAGGTTAGACTAGGTTGTGGTGTAAAACTACCCGGACTTGCCCGGCTTAACTAGTAACCACAATAAAGTCTAATGTGAGAGGTTGAGAGTGCATTAATTAAATTAACGCCACATGATAAGGTTAAGTAAATTTGACTAATGACACTTAAACGATATGACACGAATGGGTAGGTTAAGTGGGACCGGACTTGATTTCTTAATGACGCTTAACCATACGAGACAATTAGGGGATGGGGTTAAGTAATTTACGCTTAACTAATCCGACTTGGCAATTAGATGGGGTTAAGTAATCAACGCTTAACTAATCTAAACACGGTAAATTCGATGAGGTTAAGTAATCCATACTTAACTAATCTAACACGGTAATTAGATGGGGTTAAGTAACTTAGACTTAACTAATCTAAACACGGTAATTAGATGGGGTTAAGTAACCTTCACTTATCTAATCTAAACACGGAAATTCGATGGGGTTAAGTTAAACACTTAACTAATCTAAACTTGGTAATTCAATGAGGTTAAGTAACCAATACTTAACCAATTTAACGTGATAATTTAATGGGGTTAAGTGACTCATACTTAACCAATTATACGTGATGATTTGATGAGGTTAAGTAACCTACACTTAACCAATCTAATACTTGGACCTGGTAGGGTTAAGTCACAAGACCTTTTAAATTAGGCTTAACCATTGTAATACGATTAGTGGATGGGGTTAAGGTAACCCATACTTAACCAATCCGACTCGATAATCTGATGGGATTAAGATAATCTATGCTTAATCAATCTAACATGATAACCTGATAGGGTTAAGACAAATAAATACTTAACCAATTTGATTTGATAGGGTTAAGTCGTGAGCTTCTTAGTGCACTTAACCAACTTGTAGGGCTAAACCTTGAACTTGAGTACTTAGCCAATCTTGACATGATTCGTGGGCGGGTTAAGTCATGTACTTGGACCACAACACTTAACCCATTTGACAAAACCCTAGCTTAGGGGACTAGGTTGGAAATCGTAGTTAACAAGGATAGCGGAAAAAGGGGCTAAGTGGTAAACATTAGTTAAGGGTAACTAAGTAACTAAGTAATAATTCTTAGCTAAGGATACGGGACTAGTTCATAAAGAGATGAGTAACCTGGTACGGTAGGTCATCGCTTAGTATACGAGGAGGAGCAAGTTATCAGACTTGGATAAAAGCTCCAGCGAACTGGGTGACGAAGCAGAAGCTTCGGGGAAGGTGAGGGTACTCTTGGTATCCCTCTATGAGGTGGCAAGTGGTCCATGAAACCCGGCCTCACAGAGGTTAAGGTCTGCGGTAGAAGAGCCAAGAGTATGCCTTGGTTGCTATGCGAGCGACTTAAAGACTGGGATGGATTAGCGTTGAGTCGACGATACTTGATTTTGCCCCGGGATAGCATGTCGCCGACTACCTACCATCTTTAGTCAATCGTGTACGTACGGAAAGGCAAGGAACTCCCAAGAGACCATATACTAACTATCGAGTTATGGGTGAGGTGGGCTATCTGGAAGTGGCATCGATGGGCCTTAGTGTAGTTCTCATACATGATTTTTCTTGGATTTCCTTTCAGTAGTTGAGGGAGGGGTCACGTGGGACCATAGCCACGGGTACAAAAACGGACCTTGATATCTGCATCAGCAGACGACTTAAATCTCCCGACCGAGTTCCGTATTTCTTGATTTTCCCTGGCACGGAACTCGGATGGCACATTGAGGAACATGTGCGTCTAGACATGGAAAACGATTCACGATACATACGCGGGATAAAGGGCGTGGTTGAAGGGTGGCATAATCCCTAGTGGCCCTAGGTGGCTGAACCCAAACCGAGACACGGAAACGTTCATTAGGTAGCATAATCCCTAGTGGTCCTAGGCGGCATAAATCCTAAGTGAACACGCAATAGTTCATGGTAAGGAAACATAACTAGATCAAGGGTAGCAGTCCAAAATAACCTCAGGGACAAAACATTTACATGGGAAAGCCCGTATGGCCTACGGCAAAGGACTGAACTTATACATGGAAAGAAACATACGAGTTGGGAAAACCCACATATGCTATATATTAGGTTGACATGGACCATTACATGACATTGGGCAAGGGACATTCATAGTTAACACATGACGCAGGTTGGGATACTAGTTCGAGAGGTGCAGAGCAAATATACATGTTAGAACCAGGAGAAATATAAATGATAGATACTGTGGGATGTTATATAGGATAGATACCTTGGGATAGTATACTTGATAGAAACCTGACGATATGATACCTTGATTTATCATGACACCGTAGTTTATCATGATATCTTAGTTTACCTTGCTACAGTAGTTCTGTAACGACCCGGATTTTGAGCGACTTTGGTTATCAACATCAGCTCGATGTCGATAACCAAAACATCGAAAAATCCCGGTAATAAATGAAAGAAATTAGAAGGTTAGAATAGATAGATAGAACTTATAGAATAGAAGAAGAAGAAGAACATCATCATCAGAGTAAACACGAATCTCACAGCGGAACGAATAAAATATAACATAACGTATCTTTGAAATATCATCAGTATATGTATACAATAACAATTATCAGAGTACAACACTTACAACAACAGCAGAAATAATAATAGCTATAGAATCCTGAAGCCTCCTGCTCCAAGCTCTCCAAGTGTATCTGTAAAATCCCGACTACTTGACTGCCCGTACAAATTCAGGCACCCAAGAGTTTAGGGAAAACAGCAAAATAAACTCCGGGTCAGTCATGGGACTGGTGTGAATAAACTCAAATCATTTAAACAGGTATATGATATCTCATAAGACCACGCCGCATAACGGAATGGGTTTTTCCCTTATGAGAATCCAAATAACTTTTCAAAGCAATATCATTCTGATAATATAATATTGTCTAAGTAAAAATAAATATCAATCTAGCAGAAACGCTTGCATCTCACGTTACTACATATATAGTATACAATCAAAATCGCAAGCATGTATTGGATGATTGGATTTCCAACTATGACAAGGTATGGAACCACCTTCCGATCAGTGTACTCTAGGAACGATACACTGGAGTTCAACAAGAACATCTTGTAACTCAGCCACACATGACCGACTACTCATTTCGCTTGAGTGTATCGAATGTACATTACCAACGGTTGGGATCAGCAACCGTTCCCGTATATATATGGGACAACATTGATAGATTTAAGAAACAAATGAATATTCACTAGATAGGTGATTATACACCCTACTTCGGTGCGACCGACTTAGCCATGCTGCCTGCCCGATTTCTGTCATTCACCGGTTGATGAGGCTAGAAGCTACGCTTTATCATCACAATAGATTCACTTCGAATGCCACATTGTCATATCCATCGAAAATCACTACTTGACGTCTACAACAATACATTACGTGTCAGCTAAGAGAAGTTTCCTTCTCCGCTTCCACTCTTGGTAGAGTTGAAGAAATCAATGTACATGACCTTTCTAGAAATACTTTGTCAGACATTCATCAACACAAGTCATCCTCATTCACTTAGAATGTCACATCGTCATACCCGCCAAATCACAAATTGACTTATCCAAAAATAACACGGGTATACAGCTAAGAGAAACGAATTCCTCCGCCACCAAACGTGAATACGTTTGAACAGATCAACTTACGCGATCCATTGGATATACTCTGTCAGACATTTGTCCATACAAGTTGTCCTGGGACTGGACAAACCGAAGGCACTATTCTGTAAACAGGATAGCCCTTGCATTTTACTCCGTCTTCAATTATCTTTGGCATATATGATTCGCGACGCTTATGCCAATACATAGTGGTTCTTTGGATAAAAATCCAACCGGTCTCTCCATATTAACAACGTTAAAATGGTCAAAACTTCGATATTCTATGATTTAACCATCAAAGAAAACAAGTGTGCAAACAACGATATTATTCCCAGATGGAAATTATATCGAACAAACATCATTTAACATTAATCTCTTTAGTTCATTTATTTACTTATCTCCTGTTTCCCTATATTCTAAATTCTTATTTTTCTTTTATCAGAAAACATTTTTGATTCTCGTTTGGAAAACATTTCCAAAACTCCTTTACGATCAAACCTTACCATTTCTTAGTTAAGAAGGAAGTCACTCAAGTTGGGGTATAATTACCTCTCAGACCTTAACTGAACAACGTTATAACTTCGAAATGGTCAAAGTTTATCTTTTAAATCTTTAATAACTTCTTTACGCCTTTCTCGGATCCAATTTTACTAATCCACTTCTATATTTAAAACATTGGTTATAACGACAACGTTATAATCTCTACTTTCGAATTATCTAACTTTAATTATAACTTCTATTCTTATTAGTGAATGTGTGAAAACCCGTAACTTCCCCGTAAAGGAAAGTGTCGGATAGTTCGAGAACAAACCACAGCAGAACGCATACAGAAGAACATTTCATTGTATATTACAACAATGCATCAGATTACAAGAATATACAGAGTATAAAAGAATATTACACAGAAATATCAGAGATTTAAATTACATTTAAATACATCGCAGCGGAAAAATAATACAATACACAACTAGAATGAGATATATGGATACAAAGCTTTCCGGATATCGTTCCAGCTGTAAACCAGGATCCTGTGAATATAAATCTGCAAAACCAAAACTACTAGCTGCCCGTGTCAAAATAAGGGCACCCAGAGTTTAGGTTAAAACAATAAACTCCAGGTCAGTCATGTGACTGGTGTGAGAACTAAAACAGTTATTAATCTTTATTTTTAAAGTTAGGTAAATCAAGGGACCACGCCGTATAACACGGAACGGGTTTCCTCCCAAAAATACCAGTGCATAAAACAAACAGCGCAATGCTAAATAAAGAAAAATGAAGCTGTTATAAGACCCAGGTCCTATCACACAATGCAATCGCAAGCCGGGGGATAGGGTTTTCCCTTATAATAGCTAAAGAATGCTTGATACGTTTAAAACAAATCATTTGATACTATAATAAGTGTATCGTGTATAAAACAACTTCAAATCATAAGTATCAATCATAGGCGGCATGAATGCCCCATAACACTATGTCGCCATATATAGGTTATACAATCAAAATCGCAAAGTCGCGTATTTGGAAATTGGGTTTCCATCTATGAACCGAGGCAAAAGATAGTCCTCAACCGATTCGAGACGCTCTAGCCCGTGTCTCAGGAACAGAACGCATCGTCCCTTGGAGCGACATGGCCGGTCCACCGATGTGGATTAAAATGCCTGAACACTGCGTTTCCCCGCCCTTTGGGGCGTAGGTGAGCCAACTAAATGACTCCATCGGTTCGAGAACGACCGATCAATCCGAGGCGCCTCGCAACAGCAACAACCACATAAGTCAAACTCGTCAGGGCGTGTAAAACCACTGACGCCACTTCTAGCTAGAAAGAAACGCAAGTCCTCCCTGAGGTCCGTCTCCCGTTTTTGGTTCATATCGGGTGTGAAACTCGCGAATCAAACGTTACACAAAGCTACGCCACAAAGGCCGTGCTTTGATCACCAACCACAAGACTTTGCTTTTCAACAGAAGCCTTGATCATTTGCATCTTAGCATGCCACACAGGCAAACCATCCTATGCAACCGATATCAGTCACACAGAATGAAATCCGATGTCGGACACACAGTCCATTTACAAGTCAGTTCTGGGACTGAACGAAGCCGGGAGCACCTAGTACCCCGCATATTCATCGATCTCCAAGTACGTCTGGACGATCACCAACTGTTTCCATCTTCTTGGGTGTACAGCCCAATCAAGATCATCAGTTATCACCCAAACGACGTGAAGACCTCCGGTCTTCGACCATCGTCTTCATCTTCGACTTATCGTCGTATCAGTTATTCAGAATGGGACAAACCCGGTCTTTCCGAATAACTCGCGTATATTCTAAATAAGTGTTACACAAACACAACATACGCCTCATTCCAATTCATTAGTCACTAACCGTAAATTCATCAAGAGAATAATTTCCCAAATATTAACCCCGAAGGCCGAAACCAACATCAGATCAATATCCAGAAAACCATTCTGCTTGGCTAACCGACAGTTAGTTTCTAAATTTCACATTCATAGGGAAAGATTCCCATTAATTTTATCCAAGATAAATTCCTTGAATTTATTCTTTAATCCATTTTTGAATATCAATTCAAACTAGTCGGGATTAGCGAACCTTACCGAAGTAATCATTTGTTTTAATTTCCCAATCCCAACCTATTCATCCCATGAAGTAAAACTGGTAATACTTCATATCTAACACCACAGTGTTATCGGTAAATTCAATTACCATTTCACGTTCAAATCTAATTAAAGATTTAACTATCGCCTGGAGCAAAACTGGTGATACTCCATTTTCGATCTTTTCAATCTAATTAAAGATTCATTAAAACTCCACTCAGTTTTAATCGTTAACTGGGTTAAAGAATCAGTGCCATTTAAAACACGGTTCACGATAAACCCAAAATCACATTCATTAATTATCGGGTTAAAGAACAAGTGTTATTTAAAACACTGTTCACGATAAACCCAAAAATCAATATAAATTCAATTCCAATTAAATATTATTTAATTGGTACACTTCATTAAATCTAAATAAAAAGATTTAATCTTTTCTCAACTGGATTCAAGAACAGTGTTAGTGAAGACACCATTCACGACAAACCCAAATCCCATTTGATATTCAATATAAGGCTCTGAATAGAAAATATATCGGCTTATATTCAATATCAAATTCTACGATTAACAAAGGTCGTATTGGAAATAACGATATAAATATATATCTTTCAAATTTCCGTAACAACATCCGTATAATCACAAATTCCAACATCGAAATATTCCGAAGACAATTTCGATTCAAATCCACTCCAATGCAATCATTGGAAATTTTGGTTATTTTCAAAACCCTTTTCAAATTCAATTTATTTATTTAAAAATAAATAGAATTATAATTCTAGTTCAAAACTAGTTCATTTCGATAAAAATCTATTTTTATCTTTTCAAATAGGGAGTTTTTCATCCCAATTCTTTCTAAGTCATTTCTTATGATTTTACACAAATTATTACTATTTTTAATAATTTTATCAAGGCCCGTACAGTCGATTTCCATCAATGGCCATCGAACTGCACTTACAGCGACCTTTTTCGAATTTGATTTGGACATAATTCCAAATCCAACCGTTAGATTTCAAATTTCTAATTTTCATTAGAAAGTTCTTTTCGATACGAACCCAACGGTTCCGGTTTTAGGAGAATCCGACGGTCGGATCTCCCGCAATGTCCGTTTGAAATAAATGGTCGAAATTCGCGAACTACCGCGGCGCGGCGCGTTCTATTCAGGCCATTATATTATATATATAATATATACTTCGTCGATTTCTATTTAAAAAGAATTAGATAAATAGTTTTAAATTCGTTTCAAAAGCAATTTCAACTTCCGTTTCAATTCAAATCAAAATTGAATTCTTCTCTATAAATTCGTTTTAAAATTCATTTCTATTCAATTCAAATTTCAATTCAATTTGAATTCATATTCAATTCAATTCATTTCGAAATCATTTTCAATTCAATTCATTTCGAAATCGTTTTCAATTCAATTCATTTCGAAATCGTTTTCAATTCAATTCATTTCGAAATCGTTTTCAATTCAATTCATTTCGAAATCGTCGATTTCGAAATCACTTTTCAATATTCATTTTAAAATGAATAAAATCGATATAAATATCGTTCACGTCAAAATGGCGTCAATCTAATCAACACGGCTTCATAATTTCTATTTTCAAATTTTCTTTATTTTTCAAATTGGAATGAGGCCCAATCAATTACCATATAAAATTAATTATATGGATTTCCATACAGCACATGTATATAATAGCATTGAAAAGTAATCAACCATCAACCAAAGTGCACTACACTGTATAAGCATCAAATATAGATATCTAACGCTTATAACAGCCTGTCAATCAATCGATCGACATATTTAATCAATCAGGATGAGTGAACTTCAAATTTCATCCCAACACCCGTGTGGGGTTTCAAACAATCAGACACATATTTTATTTGTGCAGTTGGGCGATGTGTAAAATTTATCGACCCAATCAATGTCAGTCAAATCAGTGTATATAAACAAATCGGCTGATTTGTTTATAAATATCTATTTATTCACTTTCACGTTAAAAATTATATTTTTAACGACAAAACATTTTATTCCAACATATGAATTTCTATTCAATTCATTCTTTAAATAAAATGATATTTTTATTTTTCTAACTTATTTTAGAAAATTTCGGCGGCATAACGGCACGATACTAGGAACGGGACAAGGCCTAGCCTTATCCCCGGTCTAGTGAAGGCCCACGCCATTCACACATCAATCAAATTCACTTTCGTTATGCAAACCACAAAATTTGGAGTAAGGGTCTAACCTAGCCTTACTCCTTCGCCTTATAACGGCGCACGTCTAATCCTAACCAATTTATCGATTCGATTTTTCACACCACAAACCACATTCAAACCAATATCACAATCAATAACCAAACAGCCAAACAAACAAGTCCATGGTCTGTGGACGATTGTGTCGGGTGCTACTAAGCACCGTCTGCATCCTAGTATATATATATATAACTAGAAAAATTAAATTGAAGAGTGAGAAATTCTCACATATAGCTATCCTAGCTCCACGGCTCTTCTTTTGCAGAAGTCTTCGTCGTTTCGCCTTTTTGTCACCTTCGTTGTCCGCTTTCACTACATATGTAAAAATTGAATTTTTACTATGCTATTCAATTTATAAAAATCGAATTTTTTTTTCCGAAGTTCAATATATAAAAAATTCTATTTTTATTCTGAAGTTCAATATATAAAAATTCTATTTTTATTCTGAAGTTCAATATATAAAAATTCTATTTTTATTCTGAAGTTCAATATATAAAAATTCTATTTTTATTCTGAAGTTCAGTATATAAAAATAAAGTTTTCGCCTTTATAAAAATAAAGTTTTCACCTTTATAAAAATTACCACTTTATCTCAACGTATATAAAATAAAAATCAGATTTTTATTTCGCTACACATACAAAGATGATATTTTTATATTCTCTATCCTATAAAGATTATATTTTTAATACTTTAAAAATATAAAAATCATATTTTTAATATTTCTATATAGTAAAGATTATATTTTTAATACTTTAAAAATATAAAAATCATATTTTTATCACTTTAAAAATATAAAGATCATACCTTTTACCAAATAAAAATCCTATCTTCACTTTTTAAAGTTTAAAGATTTCACCTTTTCTATTTTAAATCTTAAAATAAATTCAGTTTTTCAAACTTTTCAAAAATCAGTTTTTAATCTCTTTTTTTAAAAAAAATCAGTTTTTAAATTTCTAAAAATACAGTTTTTAAACTTATAAAAATACAGTTTTTAAACTTATAAAAATACAGTTTTTAAACTTATAAAAATACAGTTTTTAAACTTATAAAAATACAGTTTTTAAAATTCCCTATAAAAATTCAGTTTTTATACTTTACAAAAACTCAGTTTTAAAATGCTTTTAAAATCATTTTTCAAATTCAGTTCAGTTTTTAATCCTAAAAATCGAAATTAGTTTTTAAACCCTAAAATAAAAATAAAAGTAAAAATAAAAATAAATAAGTAAAAAGAGAGAAAAAAAAAGGCTTACCGCAGAAATCGAAGGCAGGGGGGTGCGGCTTCTTCGAGCTGGAGGAGGGGACGGGAATGGGAGGGGGTACGCGCTGGCTGAGGCGGAGCTGCGGGGGTGTTTGCTTCGGGATTGGGGCCCATAGGATCGAACGGAGGAAAGGAGAGGGGATGGGGGTTTGTGGCGGAGTCGCGATGGCCAGAGGGGGCCAGGCGGTGGCGCGAGCGTCGAGGCGGCGGTGGGAATATCGGAGGTTGGGGGGGCGGCTGGTGGCGTTCGATTTCGATTTCGAATTTTTTTTTTCTTTTCTTTCTGTTAAACGAAAACGGGGGGGGGGGGGGGGGGCCAAAGGTTATAGGGGAAGAGAATATATTATATATATTTTTTTATTAATTAATTAATTTATTTTAACCTAAAGAGTTGACTTTCACATACGACCTCGAAACGAGGCCCACCGCCTGTCGTCCATAGCGTATTACCCCCATTCCGAACTCAATGGGATATGTATCGCAAGCTGATCTGATCGTTTCGATCAGTTTCCGTTGAATTTTCATTTAAATCAACATATTGATTTTTAAACGTACATTTCAAATTACCGGGGTCGCATACGAACTCTATAAATTGCAGAAAAATATTTTCTAGCTTCGTATTGACGATACGGTCCTAACAAAACTAGTTTCGTCGAATTCTGAGACCGTTTGAAAAATGGTCGTTTTTCCAGTCGATTAAAATCAACTGAAATGGTCAAAACACGTTTTCCTTTGCCACGCTCACATATTGATTCGAAAAATTATGAAATTTGGAATCTAGCAATAACTTAACATCACGGATCCAACAAAACTGGTTTCGCCGAAATCCGAGGTCGTTTGCAAAATGTCCGTTTTTAAGGGCCTGAATTCCATAGCGACTATTCAGAATTTTCAACTGGACATATCTTTTGATTCTCGCTACTAAATTTTGATTTTTCGGATTCGTTGGAAAGATATTCTCTATTCGATTCCATTATTTTTGGTTTCACTAAAATCCGGATTGTTTTGCACCCGGTACATTCAATTGAAGTTTGAAATCGAATTATCGAACTACCGCGCCATTTTCAATTCTATTTATAATTATATATAATTATTTATATTCTAACGACGACGCGTATAATATATACGTTTGAATTATATTCAAAATAAATTTCACGTCGATATTATTTAAAAGAATTCATTTTAAATAATCAAAATTCGCTAAAATTGCCAAAATAAAAATTTTAAACTGGCCCAGATTTTCCGGGTTGTTACAATCTCCCCCACTTAAAACTTTTCGTCCCCGAAAAGGAACAAAGTCGAAAGCGGTTTGATTATTCAACTCTACGCTCGATCTGGCTTCTATTCTCCAACTCTTTAGTTTCTGAGAATTTTCAAAATTTCAAAAATTTGGCTAACTCCCTAAATTTTCGAAAAATTTCGCCATAACCTCCCCTGCACCGGGAGCATCGGGGAATTTCAAATAGCTTCCCCGGTCCTTCAGATCTCAAAAAGAAAAAGAAAAAGCCAAGCGGCTAGCCAATAGGCTCACAAAATCATCATCACCCAAACAAAACAGGAAATTATGTAGTAAACATGTACCTATTTGTCGGGCAAACAAATTTTATTCTCTGGCTCTAGCCTCCTTGCTATGACCTGTTCAATATAAGTATATGTATATGCAAGCAAATGCGACCAATTTTCAATATAAGTCAATATGTGATTTAATTAGGCTAATTGGTTAAAAATTATCAAACAATTAAACAAGCAACACAAACATCAATCAATTAGTGAAATTTAAAGTTTCAAATTCATAATTTGATATATATATAAAAATCACGTTTTTGATGCCAAATCACAATAATGAATTCTAGCTATATATAAGTTTTGGGTTCTCACACCAGCCTAATGGAAATATATAGAAAATCACACCTTCGAGACACGAACATAAATACTGATGATGTCATGACAATCATCAGTACCATCTTCGGGCGACTAGAGTGCGATGCTATATCTATCCAATATATTAAAATTTCGAATACACGCAGATCAGACGTATACGCAAAATCTATATATACTGGATTATCCACATCAATATAAATAGAAAATCAAATACGAATAATTGATTTAAATTTTCAAAACAAAAGTTTGTTTTCATTTTAAAAATATACTCTTCACACTCGTTCTAGGATACTACTGATCCCATCTCTAACGAGTCATTCCCATTGGATACTGCTAATCCAATATCTGATGAATTCTTTCGTATGTTTCTAATGTGTCTTGTTCTCTGAGCTTTGTAAACCAAAGCTCTGATACCAACTGTGAAAACCCGTAACTTCCCCGTAAAGGAAAGTGTCGGATAGTTCGAGAACAAACCACAGCAGAACGCATACAGAAGAACATTTCATTGTATATTACAACAATGCATCAGATTACAAGAATATACAGAGTATAAAAGAATATTACACAGAAATATCAGAGATTTAAATTACATTTAAATACATCGCAGCGGAAAAATAATACAATACACAACTAGAATGAGATATACGGATACAAAGCTTTCCGGATATCGTTCCAGCTGTAAACCAGGATCTTGTGAATATAAATCTGCAAAACCAAAACTACTAGCTGCCCGTGTCAAAATAAGGGCACCCAGAGTTTAGGTTAAAACAATAAACTCCAGGTCAGTCATGTGACTGGTGTGAGAACTAAAACAGTTATTAATCTTTATTTTTAAAGTTAGGTAAATCAAGGGACCACGCCGTATAACACGGAACGGGTTTCCTCCCAAGAATACCAGTGCATAAAACAAACAGCGCAATGCTAAATAAAGAAAAATGAAGCTGTTATAAGACCCAGGTCCTATCACACAATGCAATCGCAAGCCGGGGGATAGGGTTTTCCCTTATAACAGCTAAAGAATGCTTGATACGTTTAAAACAAATCATTTGATACTATAATAAGTGTATCGTGTATAAAACAACTTCAAATCATAAGTATCAATCATAGGCGGCATGAATGCCCCATAACACTATGTCGCCATATATAGGTTATACAATCAAAATCGCAAAGTCGCGTATTTGGAAATTGGGTTTCCATCTATGAACCGAGGCAAAAGATAGTCCTCAACCGATTCGAGACGCTCTAGCCCGTGTCTCAGGAACAGAACGCATCGTCCCTTGGAGCGACAGGGCCGGTCCACCGATGTGGATTAAAATGCCTGAACACTGCGTTTCCCCGCTCTTTGGGGCGTAGGTGAGCCAACTAAATGACTCCATCGGTTCGAGAACGACCGATCAATCCGAGGCGCCTCGCAACACCAACAACCACATAAGTCAAACTCGTCAGGGCGTGTAAAACCACTGACGCCACTTCTAGCTAGAAAGAAACGCAAGTCCTCCCTGAGGTCCGTCTCCCGTTTTTGGTTCATATCGGGTGTGAAACTCGCGAATCAAACGTTACACAAAGCTACGCCACAAAGGCCGTGCTTTGATCACCAACCACAAGACTTTGCTTTTCAACAGAAGCCTTGATCATTTGCATCTTAGCATGCCACACAGGCAAACCATCCTATGCAACCGATATCAGTCACACAGAATGAAATCCGATGTCGGACACACAGTCCATTTACAAGTCCGTTCTGGGTCTGAACGAAGCCGGGAGCACCTAGTACCCCGCATATTCATCGATCTCCAAGTACGTCTGGACGATCACCAACTGTTTCCATCTTCTTGGGTGTACAGCCCAATCAAGATCATCAGTTATCACCCAAACGACGTGAAGACCTCCGGTCTTCGACCATCGTCTTCATCTTCGACTTATCGTCGTATCAGTTATTCAGAATGGGACAAACCCGGTCTTTCCGAATAACTCGCGTATATTCTAAATAAGTGTTACACAAACACAACATACGCCTCATTCCAATTCATTAGTCACTAACCGTAAATTCATCAAGAGAATAATTTCCCAAATATTAACCCCGAAGGCCGAAACCAACATCAGATCAATATCCAGAAAACCATTCTGCTTGGCTAACCGACAGTTAGTTTCTAAATTTCACATTCATAGGGAAAGATTCCCATTAATTTTATCCAAGATAAATTCCTTGAATTTATTCTTTAATCCATTTTTGAATATCAATTCAAACTAGTCGGGATTAACGAACCTTACCGAAGTAATCATTTGTTTTACTTTCCCAATCCCAACCTATTCATCCCATGAAGTAAAACTGGTAATACTTCATATCTAACACCACAGTGTTATCGGTAAATTCAATTACCATTTCACGTTCAAATCTAATTAAAGATTTAACTATCGCCTGGAGCAAAACTGGTGATACTCCATTTTCGATCTTTTCAATCTAATTAAAGATTCATTAAAACTCCACTCAGTTTTAATCGTTAACTGGGTTAAAGAATCAGTGTCATTTAAAACACGGTTCACGATAAACCCAAAATCACATTCATTAATTATCGGGTTAAAGAACAAGTGTTATTTAAAACACTGTTCACGATAAACCCAAAAATCAATATCAATTCAATTCCAATTAAATATTATTTAATTGGTACACTTCATTAAATCTAAATAAAAAGATTTAATCTTTTCTCAACTGGATTCAAGAACAGTGTTAGTGAAGACACCATTCACGACAAACCCAAATCCCATTTGATATTCAATATAAGGCTCTGAATAGAAAATATATCGGCTTATATTCAATATCAAATTCTACGATTAACAAATGTCGTATTGGAAATAACGATATAAATATATATCTTTCAAATTTCCGTAACAACATCCGTATAATCACAAATTCCAACATCGAAATATTCCGAAGACAATTTCGATTCAAATCCACTCCAATGCAATCATTGGAAATTTTGGTTATTTTCAAAACCCTTTTCAAATTCAATTTATTTATTTAAAAATAAATAGAATTATAATTCTAGTTCAAAACTAGTTCATTTCGATAAAAATCTATTTTTATCTTTTCAAATAGGGAGTTTTTCATCCCAATTCTTTCTAAGTCATTTCTTATGATTTTACACAAATTATTACTATTTTTAATAATTTTATCAAGGCCCGTACAGTCGATTTCCATCAATGGCCATCGAACTGCACTTACAGCGACCTTTTTCGAATTTGATTTGGACATAATTCCAAATCCAACCGTTAGATTTCAAATTTCTAATTTTCATTAGAAAGCTCTTTTCGATACGAACCCAACGGTTCCGGTTTTAGGAGAATCCGACGGTCGGATCTCCCGCAATGTCCGTTTGAAATAAATGGTCGAAATTCGCGAACTACCGCGGCGCGGCGCGTTCTATTCAGGCCATTATATTATATATATATAATATATATAATATATACTTCGTCGATTTCTATTTAAAACGAATTAGATAAATAGTTTTAAATTCGTTTCAAAAGCAATTTCAACTTCCGTTTCAATTCAAATCAAAATTGAATTCTTCTCTATAAATTCGTTTTAAAATTCATTTCTATTCAATTCAAATTTCAATTCAATTTGAATTCATATTCAATTCAATTCATTTCGAAATCGTTTTCAATTCAATTCATTTCGAAATCGTTTTCAATTCAATTCATTTCGAAATCGTTTTCAATTCAATTCATTTCGAAATCGTTTTCAATTCAATTCATTTCGAAATCGTTTTCAATTCAATTCATTTCGAAATCGTCGATTTCGAAATCACTTTTCAATATTCATTTTAAAATGAATAAAATCGATATAAATATCGTTCACGTCAAAATGGCGTCAATCTAATCAACACGGCTTCATAATTTCTATTTTCAAATTTTCTTTATTTTTCAAATTGGAATGAGGCCCAATCAATTACCATATAAAATTAATTATATGGATTTCCATACAGCACATGTATATAATAGCATTGAAAAGTAATCAACCATCAACCAAAGTGCACTACACTGTATAAGCATCAAATATAGATATCTAACGCTTATAACAGCCTGTCAATCAATCGATCGACATATTTAATCAATTAGGATGAGTGAACTTCAAATTTCATCCCAACACCCGTGTGGGGTTTCAAACAATCAGACACATATTTTATTTGTGCAGTTGGGCGATGTGTAAAATTTATCGACCCAATCAATGTCAGTCAAATCAGTGTATATAAACAAATCGGCTGATTTGTTTATAAATATCTATTTATTCACTTTCACGTTAAAAATTATATTTTTAACGACAAAACATTTTATTCCAACATATGAATTTCTATTCAATTCATTCTTTAAATAAAATGATATTTTTATTTTTCTAACTTATTTTAGAAAATTTCGGCGGCATAACGGCACGATACTAGGAACGGGACAAGGCCTAGCCTTATCCCCGGTCTAGTGAAGGCCCACGCCATTCACACATCAATCAAATTCACTTTCGTTATGCAAACCACAAAATTTGGAGTAAGGGTCTAACCTAGACTTACTCCTTCGCCTTATAACGGCGCACGTCTAATCCTAACCAATTTATCGATTCGATTTTTCACACCACAAACCACATTCAAACCAATATCACAATCAATAACCAAACAGCCAAACAAACAAGTCCATGGTCTGTGGACGATTGTGTCGGGTGCTACTAAGCACCGTCTGCATCCTAGTATATATATATATATATATAACTAGAAAAATTAAATTGAAGAGTGAGAAATTCTCACATATAGCTATCCTAGCTCCACGGCTCTTCTTTTGCAGAAGTCTTCGTCGTTTCGCCTTTTTGTCACCTTCGTTGTCCGCTTTCACTACATATGTAAAAATTGAATTTTTACTATGCTATTCAATTTATAAAAATCGAATTTTTTTTTTCCGAAGTTCAATATATAAAAAATTCTATTTTTATTCTGAAGTTCAATATATAAAAATTCTATTTTTATTCTGAAGTTCAATATATAAAAATTCTATTTTTATTCTGAAGTTCAATATATAAAAATTCTATTTTTATTCTGAAGTTCAGTATATAAAAATAAAGTTTTCGCCTTTATAAAAATAAAGTTTTCACCTTTATAAAAATTACCACTTTATCTCAACGTATATAAAATAAAAATCAGATTTTTATTTCGCTACACATACAAAGATGATATTTTTATATTCTCTATCCTATAAAGATTATATTTTTAATACTTTAAAAATATAAAAATCATATTTTTAATATTTCTATATAGTAAAGATTATATTTTTAATACTTTAAAAATATAAAAATCATATTTTTATCACTTTAAAAATATAAAGATCATACCTTTTACCAAATAAAAATCCTATCTTCACTTTTTAAAGTTTAAAGATTTCACCTTTTCTATTTTAAATCTTAAAATAAATTCAGTTTTTCAAACTTTTCAAAAATCAGTTTTTAATCTCTTTTTTTTAAAAAAATCAGTTTTTAAACTTCTAAAAATACAGTTTTTAAACTTATAAAAATACAGTTTTTAAACTTATAAAAATACAGTTTTTAAACTTATAAAAATACAGTTTTTAAACTTATAAAAATACGGTTTTTAAAATTCCCTATAAAAATTCAGTTTTTATACTTTACAAAAACTCAGTTTTAAAATGCTTTTAAAATCATTTTTCAAATTCAGTTCAGTTTTTAATCCTAAAAATCGAAATTAGTTTTTAAAACCTAAAATAAAAATAAAAGTAAAAATAAAAATAAATAAGTAAAAAGAGAGAAAAAAAATGGCTTACCGCAGAAATCGAAGGCAGGGGGGTGCGGCTTCTTCGAGCTGGAGGAGGGGACGGGAATGGGAGGGGGTACGCGCTGGCTGAGGCGGAGCTGCGGGGGTGTTTCCTTCGGGATTGGGGCCCATGGGATCGAACGGAGGAAAGGAGAGGGGATGGGGGTTTGTGGCGGAGTCGCGATGGCCAGAGGGGCCAGGCGGTGGCGCGAGCGTCGAGGCGGCGGTGGGAATATCGGAGGTTGGGGGGGCGGCTGGTGGCGTGCGATTTCGATTTCGATTTTTATTTTTTTTTTCTTTTCTTTCTGTTAAACGAAAACGGGGGGGGGGGGGGCAAAGGTTATAGGGGAAGAGAATATATTATATATTTTTTTATTAATTAATTAATTTATTTTAACCTAAAGAGTTGACTTTCACATACGACCTCGAAACGAGGCCCACCGCCTGTCGTCCATAGCGTATTACCCCCATTCCGAACTCAATGGGATATGTATCGCAAGCTGATCTGATCGTTTCGATCAGTTTCCGTTGAATTTTCATTTAAATCAACATATTGATTTTTAAACGTACATTTCAAATTACCGGGGTCGCATACGAACTCTATAAATTGCAGAAAAATATTTTCTAGCTTCGTATTGACGATACGGTCCTAACAAAACTAGTTTCGTCGAATTCTGAGACCGTTTGAAAAATGGTCATTTTTCCAGTCGATTAAAATCAACTGAAATGGTCAAAACACGTTTTCCTTTGCCACGCTCACATATTGATTCGAAAAATTATGAAATTTGGAATCTAGCAATAACTTAACATCACGGATCCAACAAAACTGGTTTCGCCGAAATCCGAGGTCGTTTGCAAAATGTCCATTTTTAAGGGCCTGAATTCCATAGCGACTATTCAGAATTTTCAACTGGACATATCTTCTGATTCTCGCTACTAAATTTTGATTTTTCGGATTCGTTGGAAAGATATTCTCTATTCGATTCCATTATTTTTGGTTTCACTAAAATCCGGATTGTTTTGCACCCGGTACATTCAATTGAAGTTTGAAATCGAATTATCGAACTACCGCGCCATTTTCAATTCTATTTATAATTATATATAATTATTTATATTCTAACGACGACGCGTATAATATATACGTTTGAATTATATTCAAAATAAATTTCACGTCGATATTATTTAAAATAATTCATTTTAAATAATCAAAATTCGCTAAAATTGCCAAAATAAAAATTTTAAACTGGCCCAGATTTTCCGGGTTGTTACAGAATGATTAACCTAACACTTATTTATTTATAAATAAATAAATCTCTATTTAAACATGGGAAAGTATAAGTACTTTCCCGAATTCGATATAATCGAATTTGCCGATTAAATCTCTTCGAGAAATCTCTATTTGATTAACTCTTCTTCGAATAACCTATATTCGTTTACTCTTCCTTTTCAAATATCTCATATTTGAAAATCTCACTTCGATTAAACTATAATCGATAACTCCCTTCGATGAAACTAACATCGATAACTCCTTTCGATGAAACTAACATCGATTTATTTAACTCGACGAACTTAACTCGACTAACTTAACTTGACTCGACTAACTCGACTTACTTAGTTCGACCAATTCGATTTGATTAACTAGGCTCGATTAACTTGACTAACTTAACTCGACTTACTTGGTTCGACCAATTCGATTTGATTAACTAGGCTCGACTAACTTGGTCGAACCACCCGATCAACTCAACTTATTTAACTTAACTTATTTCTCAACTCGATCAACTCGATTAACTCCTATCGAATAACTAATATTCGATTAAACTCCATTCGCTTGACTCTAGATCGCAGCGTTCACAATGGTTACGCCTGACTCGCTCAGGAAACATCCGACCGCCGTAAGCTATTTACAGCCCTGCGAATTACGCTAGCAGTCGTACAAGATGGTAACTTACCCTGAATACTATGTTTGACTAACTCTGTCTCAAATAACTATATTTGATTAACTCTAGTTCGTTTTAACTCTAATCGATTAAATCTAACTGATTAACTCTAATTGGTTAACTCTAACTGATTAACTCTAACTGGTTAACTCTAACTGGTTAACTCTAACTGATTAACTCTAACTGGTTAACTCTAACTGGTTAACTCTAACTGATTAACTCTAACTGGTTAACTCTAACTAGTTAACTCTATTTGACTAACTCAACTTGACTAACCCCTTTCGAATAGCATATTCGATTAACTAACTTTCGAATACCATATTCGATTTCTCCTTTCGAATACCATATTCGATTAACTAACTTCGAATACCATATTCGATTAACTCCTTTCGAATGTCTATATTCCATTAACTAACTTCGAATACCATATTCGATTAACAAACTTCGAATACCATATTCGATTAACTCCTTTCGAATGTCTATATTCGATTAAATTTATTCACTTTATAAAGATTTCCTTTTTAACAACGTTTTATTTATTTGAAAAGATTTACTTTTAAATAACGGTTGTACACTTTAAAAATGATTTCCTTTTTAACAACGTTTTATTCATTTGAAAAGATTTACTTTTAAATAACGGTTCTACACTTTAAAAATGATTTCCTTTTTATAATGTTCCCTTTCCAATTCTATTTGTAAATGGTTTACAAATATTTCTTTTTCAAATTTATTCTTGAAATATTCTAACTCCTTAAATTCCCGGGAAAATTCGCCATAACCTCCTTTGTATCGGGAGCATCGGGAAAATCCCCAAACTCGCCACACAGGCCTTTCCATTCAAAAAGAAAATGGTTTGTAATTATTTCCTTTTTGAATATCTCCTCTTTATAAATATTCCAATTTATAAACATTTCTTATTTATAAATATTCCACTTTATAAATATCTCTTATTTATAAATGTCCCATTTTATAAATATTCTAATTTCAATATCACTTTGAAAATCCCCTTATCAACATTCCGGCATGTTATGGTATTCAATCATATCAAATCACGATGTCTAATCTCGTCCATACACACACAATCAACAACAGGTAATAATTCACATCATATATTAAAATATATGAAAAACAATAAAATAACTGTTGAGGAATCCAGTCGGATTCCTCCAACCTGTTTCCCTGCATCACAGATGTTAGACAATATAGATAACATCACCTTCTGTTCCATATGATATATTCTGTTAAACAGAATCAATATAGAAATTTAACTAACTGACTAGCAGTTCAATCAAACAATCAACACACAGTCAAACAGACAATTTTAACAGTTCTAACAATATAACATGAAATTATAAACTGTTCAGAGTTAGTGAGATTTACTCACATTGGACGATCATCGTTTATAACGATAACCATCGCTTGATTCCATGCTATTTTATCTAACTTCAAACTGGTGTTTGAAATTAGATAAAAATCCAGCCACCTCAGAAAAATGCAAATCCACAACATATACGTAGTATTCTCTGTTGCGATCCCAACGCAACTTACGGTTCGTGATTTTTATTCATGCGGCCCATCCACCTCGATGAGGCGCAGACTGGCGCCTATCCTTCTTCCCCCAATGCTGTGATACAGCCGCTCATTTTAATGACCATCCCACAAATCTTAAACCATCGTTTCCTCCCCTACATATCTCTAAATGCTTCGCAAAACCAAAGTCTCCTTTTAAAATAAGAATTTGGGCTTAACTTCTCAAAGCCGGCCCATACACTTCTCAAGCCCAACACCCTAAAATGCTCTCTCCCTCACCACAGATTTTTGCCGTGACCTGCTCCACAAAATCCACCAAACACCATTGCCATTGTCGACTTCTAACCCCGGTCGATCTTTCACCATTCCATGAATTGAAAACACCAACGTTCTCCCCGTCGAATTCTCTTCCACCTCGTATCAACATCACCAAGCCCCCACCCTTAACATGAATCGCGTCTTCGAACCACTGTCGAACCGCACAAAAATTTGATTGATAGAAATCGGTGCGGATTCCCTCAAAAAAATGCAATGAGATGCCATTCGATCTCCTCTACCCAAATACACAACAAAAAATCCAATTTGGTACCTCAAATCGAAATGTAATCGAACCCTAAGCTTTGCGATACGGTCGCTGTCTTCTCGCCACAACCAAAAATGGCAGTCGATCCTCATAAAACTCATACTGAGTTGTAGGGGAACCCGTCAGGAACTCCAACATAATTGATTTGGGATTTATTTTGTTTTATGGGAATTTTCAGTCATCGATTTGGTTTTCTGAGAAATGGTAGTGGCGGCTACCTTTTTGACCAGAAGAAATGAAAGTTTAGGGTTAAGAAAATAGTGGAGGTGTTTTTATAGGAAGTTTTAAATATTATTATATTCAACCGTTGTTTTTATCTGACCTTTAAATTTCTTGTGACCACATACGATACCCAAAGATCACGAAACTGGACGTGCAGCTACATTTCGACATTACGGTCCCAACGAAACTGGTTTCGTCGAATTCCGACTCCGTATGCTCACACAGCGTATTTTTAACTGTCAAAATACTGACTGTTTTACACTCTAAAAATCCGTACGGCCACACAGTGGCTCTAAAAATCACGAAACTTCACATCTAACAACTATTTGATATTGCGGATCCAAAAAAACTGGTTTCGTTGAATTCTGAGGTCGTTTGCAAAACTGGCTATTTTTAAAGCGCTGAATAGACCACTTAAATATATAAATATATTTAAATATAATTAAATTTAATATTAATAAATTAATATTATCGTATATCTTCACATATGATATCGTAAAGCTCCAGAATGTCATATTAGAATTTACAGTTTGATATTTCAGATTTTAGATTTATCGATGTTCAGTTTATATCGAAAATCCTTTAATAACGTATATAAAGCGTTACGAATTATAAAGGAATTTCATAGCGACTTTTCTGAAATTTGATTTGGACGTACATCAAAATCTATACGACGAAATCCAGATTTTTCTCTTCCACTAGAAAGATATACTCCAACAGCTCCACACGTTTCTTGTTTCACAGAAATCCGGCTTAAAACGAATCCTGTACATTCAGTTGAAGTTCGAATCGCCAATTTACGAACTGCAGCACCATTTCGAGCTCGTTTACAAATATATTATAAACTATACGTTCAATTGTCGTCGATTCAATATAATCGTTATTATATTTCGAATCGAAACTCCACCAAATCTCGTATGCTATTCAATTCACACGATATTGTGAATTTCACTATTTCCGACTATTTCGACATTATAATATATTATTATATTATAATTATTTATTAAATATTCAATATTATTTAATTCACGTTCTTGATATCGATAAATCGATATTTAAAAATTAAACAAATAAATTATTCAACAGCTGAAATGCGGGTCACTACAATCTTCCCCCCTTAATAAAATTTCGTCCTCGAAATTGCTAAGCTAGGGGATGACCCTATCTACTGTGTAAAAATTTATCTATTTACCTCTTATCTCCGGTTTCAACTGAACCAATTAATATCGACTAAAATATTAATTTATTCTGACTAATTAAAATTTTTCAAAAATTCTGAAAATTTTCTAACACTTTAAATTTTCGAAAAATTTCGCCAGCGTCTCCTTTGTACTGGTCAATAGCTCAAACTCCAACTCGCCTCTCTGGGCCTTCTTCAACCCAAAAGAAAATCAAACAGCCAAGCGGCTTGCCAATTCGGCTCATAAATCTCATGCTTATATCAAATGTAAACTTGTACCTTTTTGTCGGGTATATCAACTTTATCCCTTACACCTGTTATCAATCCACATATAATAATGTCATCTTAATCAATTTCCAATCTGTTTTTGCCCACAAATCAAACCATAGGCTTATACTCAAGTCCAACTTCATTTCCAATTCGAGTTCCAATCTCAATTTCAAACTCTTAACTCCCCGACCCAATATCATTTCAAAATCTCTATGTTACAAATCCCGTTTTATCTTGATATTTTCTATTACAATTCAAATTCCACTTAACTTGGTTCCATTCCAGTTTGCCTCCACAATTTTTATTCAATTGCTTTTAAATTCAAACTATCTTTTTCCTGGGAGTTTCAAATCACTTTTCCATATCAAAAATCAAAGTATTTATTTCAAAGTACCAAAACAACTTGTTTTTCTCAAACCATTCAAAAACAAAATTTTGGTAGTAATCCGTCACTTAGCAGCTCAAAACGAACACTGGTGATGTCGCGATTCATCATCAGGGTTATTTCCCAGCTACCGAAGTGAGTTCAATACTATAGCACTTTCAAAACCCATTTTTAAACATTTCCACCTTGAAATCAATTCCAAATATCCCTGTACAATGTTGTAAACAAATTTAAAATCTCCCTTCAAAGCAGGGTTGTTTTGAAGTATTAAGACAAGTAGGGGTAGTTCAAGCATAGTAGGGTTTGATCGACAAATATGAATGATGATGAACCGTTTGGATTGGGTGCTGCAAAAGCCAACCCTTCAAAGTAGTTAAAAATATAGGGGTAATTGTTGGAAGCAAGGGCTATTTAGAGAATTAGGGGTACGATTAAAAAGAAGGGCTATTTTGAAGTATTTAGAGAAGTAGGGGTAGTTCAAGCGTAGTAGGGGTAAATCGACAAATATAAAAGATGATGAATCATTTGGATTGGGTGTTGCAAAAACCAACCCTTCACAGTAGTAAAAAGATAGGTGTAATTGTTGGAAGTAAGGGGTATTTAGAGAATTAGGGGTAAGATTTAAAAGAAGGATTGTTTTGAAGTATTAAGAGAAGTAGGTGTAGTTTAAGCACAGTAGGGGTAGATCGACAAATATGAAAAATGATGAATCGTTAGGATTGGGAGCTGCAAAAACCAATCCTTCACAACATTTAAAAAATAGGGGTAATTACTGAAAGGAGGGCTATTTAGAGAATTAGGTGTAGGATTAAAAAGAAAGGCTGTTTTGAACTATTAAGGGAAGTAGGGGTAGATTAAGCATAGTAGGCGTAGATCGACAAATATAAAAGATGATGAATCATTCGGATTGGGTGTTGCAAAAACCAACCCTTCACAGTAGTAAAAATATAGGGGTATTTGTTAGAAGTAAGGCTATTTAGAGAATAAGGGACAAGATTAAAAAGAAGGGTTGTTTTGTGAAGTATTAAGAGGAGTAGGTGTAGTTTAAGCACAGTAGGGGTAGATCGACAAATATGAAAGATGAGGAATCGTTTTCATTAGATGCTTCAAAAACAAAAACTTCACTACAGTAAAAAAATAGTGGTAATTGTTGGAAGTAAGGACTATTTAGAGAATTAGTGGTACAATTAAAAAGAAGGGTTGTTTTGAAATGTTAGAGCAATAGGGTAATTTAAGCATAGGATGGGTAGATAGACAAAAATGAAAGATAATGTATTGTTTGGATTGGGTGCTGCAAAAACCAACCCTTCAAGATAGGGGTAACTATTGGAAGTAAGGGTTATTTAGAGAAATAGGGACAGGATTAAACAGAAGGGCTGTTTTGTGAAGTATTAAGAGCAGTCGGGGTAGTTTAAGGATAGTCGGGGTAGATCGACAAATCTGAAAGATGATGAATCATTTGGATTGGGTACTGCAAAAACCAAACCCCCACATTATTTAAAAAATAGGGGTAATTGTTTGAAGTAAGGGCTATTTAGAGAATTAGTGTTACGATTAAAAAGAAGGGTTGTTTTGAAGTATAAAGAAAAATAGTGGTAGTTTAAGCATAGTAGGTTAGATCGACAAATATGGAAGATGATGAATCGTTTGGATTGGGTGCTACAAAAATCAACCCTTCACAGTAGTAAAAAGATAAGGGTAATTGTTGGAAGTCCAAACGACCCAGACTTCCCCGTAAAGGAATGTCCGGATTGAGTTGAGAACACTACAAATCAGAATACAAACAGAAGAACATTTCATTTCTTATTACAACAATTACATCAGATTACAAGAATATAACAGAGTATGAATAAATATTACACATCAGATATTTAAATTACATAGTAGCGGAAAAATAATACAAAACACAACTGAAACAAATACACGGATACAGAACCAAAACTACTAGCTGCCCGTGTGGAAAATAGGGGCACCTAGAGTTTAGGTTAAAACTAAAAATTCTAGGTCAGTCATGTGACCGGTGTGAGAACTAAAACAATTATTAATCTGAATTTAAAGTAAATCAAGGGACCACGCCGTATAACACGGATCTTGTTTACCACCAAGAATACCAGTGCATAAAATAAACAGCGGAATGCTAATTTTAGAAAATGAAGCTATTGTAAGACCCAGGTCCTATCACATAATGCATCGCAAGCCGTAGGATATGGTTTTACCTTATAATAGCCAAATAATGCATGATACGCAAAATTCAATCTTTTATTATTACTATAAGTGAAGAAAACAACTTCAAATTTAAATGTATCAATCATAGACGGCATGGGTATCATATATCATGTCGCCATACTAGTCCTTACCGCTTCGAGACAATCTAGCCCATGTCCCAGGATCAGAACGCATCGACCCTTGGATCGTCAGGGCCGGTCCACACGAAGTGGATTAAAATGCCAGAACAATGTGTTTCCCCGCCCTATGGGGCGTTAACTGGTCATATATCGACAAAACCGTCCATCGGCCCTGCAGTGCCGATATATCCAAGACGCCTCGCTTTCCATCATCCACATAAGTAAAATGTCAGGGCTTGCCAACGCTAACACCACTCCTAGCTAGAAAGAAACACACGTCCTCGCTGAGGTCCTCTTCCATTTCTGGTTCACACCGGGGTGTAAGGCTCTGCAAGCCACAGAGGCAATTCATGCTATGCAACTGACGTCTATCAATCACAGAGAATGAAATCCAATGTCAGACACACAACCCATTTACATGTTCGTTCTGGGTCTAAACGAAACCGGAGGTACCTTATTCCTCGTCCTATATGTCCAATACAGGAGATAATTCCTCGCATATCAGGTCGATCTCCTAGTACGTTTGGACGATCACCACTTATTACCTCGTTTTGGATGTACAGCCCAATCAGGACATCATCAATCATCCAAACGATGTGAAGACCTCCGGTCTTTGACCACTATCATCATCGTCAACTTATCGTCGATTCAGTTATTCAGAATGGGATAAACTCGGATTTTCTGAATAACTCGCGTATATAATAAATAAGTGCTACAAAAACACAAAATACGCATCATTCAAATCCAGAATAATCATTTATCCAAATATTATTTTCACAAGTTAAACCATATTAAGGTTTTCCTAACTAGTCGGGATTAACAATCCTTACCACAGTAATCCTTTATTTAATTTTCCAATCCTAACATATTCATCCCATGAAGCAAAACTGGTAATACTCCATATCTAACACCACGATGTTATCGGTAAATTTAATTACCGTTTCACGTTCAACTCTAATTAAAGATTTAACTATCGCCTGGAGTAAAACTGGTGGTACTCCATTCTCGATCATTTCCCGAATTTGATAATTTAAACTATCACATTCACATTTCAATCTAATTAAAGATTCATGAAAAATCCAATTCAGTTTTAATCTTGAAAATCATTACTAAATGATTATTCCAAATTAAGAAATTAATCTTATCTTTAACTGGGTTAAAGAACTAATGTCATTTAAAACACAACTCACGATAAACCCAAAATCTCATTCCATTTATTATGGAATTCTCACGAAAAACATATCAATATATAACCGATGTCAAATTCTGTATCCGGCTGAGAACATAAAAGGAATAACAACCAAGCCTTTCTAAATTCCATATATATTAACAGTCTTCCTCCACAGAAACTCACTTCGATTATTCCCAAATCGAATTCCTTTCCATTCCAATTTATTTTATTAAATTGGAAAACTTTACTTTGGAAAAGTTCCATTAAATCATAATAAAAGATTTATATATTCCAAATCCAATTTCATTGTAAATCAAGTTAAAGAACAAGTATTATTTAAAACACAGTTCGCGATAAACCCAATTCACATTTCATTTCATTCCATTTAAATGTAAATTAACTGGATACTCTAATAAAATTAAAAGATTTATTCTTTTCACATGGGGTTCAAGAACAGTGTTATTGAAGACACCGTGCCATCAGTCTCTAACCGTAAATTAGTAAGAGAACAATTCCCTATGTATTAATCCCAAAGGCCGAAACCAACATCAGATCAATACCCAGGAAACCATTCAACTTAGCTAATCTCTAGTTAGTTTCTAATTTTCTTAACTTCATTGGGAATAAGAATAGCAGTTTTAAAGATACCATTCACGACAAACCCAAAATTCAATTCCATTCGAATTAAATATTAATTAATTGGTAAACTTCATTAAATCTTAATAAAAAGATTTAATCTTTTCTCCACTGGGTTTAAGAACAGTGTTTGTGAAGACACCGTTCACGACAAACTCAATATCGGCTTATATTCAATATCAAATTTTGAAATCAACAAATATCTTATTGGAATAAATATATATATATCTTCCAAACTCCTCCTCAATGTCTGTATAATCATGGAAACCAATATCGAAATATTCTGAAGATAATTTCGATTCAAATCCATTCCAGTTCATATATTGGAAATTCCGGTCATTTTTAAAACCATTTCCAATCCAGTTTATTTATTTAAAATGTTGAATTATAATTCTAGTTCATTTCGATAAAAATATATTTTTATCTTTTCAAATATAGAATTTTTCATCCTAATTATTTCCAAACCATTTATTATGATTTTACACAAATTACTAATATTTTTAAAGTTTTTATCAAGGCCCGTTCAATCGATTTCAATAAACGGTCATCGAACTGCATTTACAGTGACCTTTACACAATTTGATTTGGACATAATTCCAAATCCAACCGTTAGATTTCAAATCCCTTATATTTGTTGGAAAGCTCTTTTCGATACGAACCCAACTGTTCTGGTTTTAGGAGAATCCGACGGTCGGATCTCCTGTGAAGTCAATTTGAAGTCAATGGTCAAAATTCGCGAACTGCCGCGGCGCGGTGCGTTCTATTCAGACCATTAAATATATAATATATATATTATATATATATATATTTCATCGTTTTTCATTTAAAATGTATTTTATAAATCGTTTTAACTTCGTTTAAAAAACAATTCTAAATTCATTGTCAAGTTTAAATTAAAATTGAATATTCATTATCATTATAATGTATAAATGATAATATATTCAAAATATCAGATTTTGAAATCATTTTCTTTTCGATATTGATTATAAAAATGAATAAAATCGGTATAAATATCGTTCGCGTCAAAATGGCGTAAATCTAATCAACACGCCTTTATATATTTAAATATATTTGTGTCCATCCTAAATTGGACATCTAAATCAGATTTTGATATTTTATTGAATATTATTTTAAAATATTCATTAGTTTAAAATATTCGTTATTTTAAAATATTTCTTCATTCTGAACTGGAATCAGACATAAAATTACCATATAATGTTATTTATATGGATTTCATACAACACATGTACATAACTGCAACGATAAACTATCAACCATCATCTAGAGTTCTTCATAAGCATTAAATATAAATAATTCGTGCTTACAAAGTTTGTCAACCAAATGGTTGACATACTAGTGTACGTCAAATATCATCCCAATACCCGTGTGGGGTTTCAATCAACAAACACTGAAAATTATTTGTGCAGTTGGGCGATGTGTAAAAACATATCGTCCTAAACCATATCAGTCAAATGTGTGTACATTAACAAATCGTCTGATTTGTAAATGAATATTTATTTTATTCATATACTCATTAAAAAAAATATTTTCAACTATAAAATATTTATTTCAACTCATGAATATTTTATACAGTTCATTTATGCAATAAAAATGATATTTTTATTGTTCTAATATTTTTAGAAAATTTCGGCAGCACAACGGCTCGACACTAAAATCGGAATAAGGTCTAGCTTTATCCCTCGCCTACTAATGGCTCGTCCCATGTACATACGAATTCTAATAAATTCATTTCACCCAAACACCCAAATTCAAACAAATAATCCAATCAACCACACAACCAAACAAATAACTCTTCCACGATCTATGGATGACTTTTTCGGGTGCCGCTAAGCACCATCTGCATCCTAGTATATATTTTAACTAGAAAATAAAATTTAAAGTGAGAAGTTCTCACCTTTGGGATTCACTCATCCATTCTTTGTTTATGAATGGTTTGGATTTGAAATTGTTTCCCAATAGTTCCATCGCAATCTGTTTCACGTGGTATATGTTAAAATCATATTTTTAACATCGCTATATATATATTTAATCACATTTTTATATTGTTGCTATGTACATAAAAATCATATTTTTATTTCGCTACATATATAAAAAAAATATTTTTATTTTCTCTACATATATAAATGACATATTTTTACAACGCTAATTTCTATATAAAAATTGTATTTTTATATCGCAACTTCATATATAAAGATCGAATTTTTATATTGCTATTCATATGATTAAAATCATATTTTTAAACCGCTATTTTATTATAAAAATCACACCTTTATAATGCTTTCATATAAATAAAAAATCACATATTTATAACGATGTTTACATTATAAAGATCACCTTTTTTTAACTATGTTATGCATAGAAAAATCACATTTTTATAACGATGTTATGCATAGAAAAATCAAACTTTTTTTATATATGTTATGCATAGAATTTTTTTTTTAACGATGTTATGCATAGAAAAATCACAGTTTTATAACGATGTTATGCATACAAAAATCAAATTTTTTATTTTAGTGTTATACAAAGAAAAATCATATTTTTTCATTGATAAAAATCTTATCTTCTCACAAATAAAAATTTGATTTTTTTATAAATAATTAAAATCAGAAAATTCACATTTAATTGATCTGAGGAAGGGGCTTAGCTTCACTGGTGGTCGGGAGATGGAGGCCAAGCGCTGGATGGGGGAGGGGGGAAGGCGGCCGAGGTGGACATGGAGGTGGAAGGGGCGCAGACGACAGAAAAGAGAAGGAGACGAGATTAGAGGCGGAGGCGTCTTTCCTTAGTTTTTCTGTTTCATTCGATCTAAGAATAACGATGGGAGGAGAGAGAGAATAAAGGGTTGACCTTGTAAATAAATATATATTTAATTATTTTAATTTTTCAAAAAGTCACTTTCTAATTCAAACTCCAAATCAAACCCAACGACTGTCATTGCTAGCTAAATAGCCCCATTCCAAACACAATGGGATATGTCTTGAAAGCCAATTCAACTATTTCGATCAGTTTTTATTGAAATTAAAGTACAAATTAATTTAATGTTCTAAATTTATTTCAACGTTCATTTTAATTTATCGGAGCCACATACCGACTCCAAAAATTCTAGAAAAATAAATCTGGTGATGTTTTGACGATATGATACTAAAAAAACCAAATTCGTCGAATTTGGAGACCGTTTGAAAAACGGTCATTTTTTAGTCGATTACATTCAAACTAAACTGACCAAACACGTTTAAATCTGCCACGCTCACATAATGAATCCAAAAATTATGAAAATTGGAATCTGGCAATAATTTCACATTCTAGATTCAACAAAAGTGGTCTCGTCAAAAACGAAGGTCGTTTGCCAAAATCGCTATTTTTAAGGGCTTTGTGTATATATATATATATTAAAATATAGGTAAACTTCCCAGCGACTTTTCTGAATTTTAAACTGGACGTAACTTACAACTTATAAAACAAAATCTCAGTTTCTTACATCTGTTAGAAATATATCGATAAATAGATTCAAATATTTCTTGTTTTGTCTATTTCTGACTTATATTGAATTTTGTATATTCATTTGAATTTAGAAATCGAATTTTCAAACTACCGCGCCATTTTAGGCTCGTTTTATAATTAAAATAAATTTATTCATTTTAATTTTGTTGAAAATAAATTTTTAGTCGTTATTATTTAATATAAATCATTTTAAATATTCAAAATCTGTTAAAATCACCAAAATAAAAAATTTAAATTGTTTCTGATTTTTAGGGTTGTTACAATCTCCCCCACTTAAAATCTTTTAGTCCTAAAAACGGAATGGATCTGAAAGTTGTTTAACTAACCAACTCAACTTTCATTCTGACTTCAATTCTTCAAGTTTTCGATTACTATGTATTTTCAAATTTTTCAAAAATTTGGCTAATACTCTAAATTTTCGAGAAATTTCCCCATAACCACCTTTGTACGTGGAGCTCTGGGAAAATCCACAAACTGCCACATAGGCCCTATCATCTCAAAAAGAAAAAGAAAAAGCCAAACGGTTAGCCAATCGGCTCATAAAATCATCCAGACCCAATCAATTAGTAAACATGTACCTATTTGTTGGGTATACAATTTTATTCCTCTTCTCTAGCCTCCTTGTTATGACATGTTCAATATATACATGCACATATGTATGCAATTTCACGCAATTTTCCATTCAGTTCAATATTTGTTCAATTTGGCTAAATGGTTCAAAATTTTAATCAGTCAAACAACACAACTAGCAATCAATTAGTTGATAAATTTTCAAATTCATAACTTTGATATATAAACAAAATCATGTTTTTGAGGCCAATTCACAACAATAACCCTATCTAGTTTTGGTTCTCAAACCAGTCTAATGGAAATATATAGATATCCTACTTTCGAAGCTCGAAATTAAATGCTGGTGATGACGCGTCAATCATTGGATATTACCATCTAAAGTGTGACTCTATATCCATCTAGTATATTTGAGGCTTCAAATACACGTTGATTACGCGTATATTCAAAATCTCAATATAATTGATTGTTAAAATCTCTATATATATTTAAAATAAATATTCAAATAAGAATAATAAAGTTTAAATTTTCGAAAAAAATTATTTTCAATTTTATTTTAAAAACAACACCCTTTACACTAGTTCTAAGACACTACTGATCCCATCTCTAACAAGTCATTCTCATTGGATATTACCAATCCAGTCTCTAATGAATTCTTTCGTTTGGTTCTAATGTGCCTTGTTCTCGAGCTCTGTAAACCAACGCTCTGATACCAAAATGAAACGACCCAAACTTCCCCGTAAATGAAAGCCCAGATTGAGTTGAGAACACGACAAATCAGAATACAAATAGAAGAACATTTCATTGCTTATTACAACAATTACATTAGACTACAAGAATATAATAGAGTATGAATAAATATTACACATCAGAGATTTAAATTACATAGCAGTGGAAAAATAATACAAAACACAACTGAAACAAATGCACAGATACTGAGCGTTTCGAATATACCTCCAGGTGTAAACTAGGATCCTGGAAAAGAAATAATCGACAAAACCAAAACTACTAGCTGCCCATGTCGAAAATAGGGGCACCCAGAGTTTAGGTTAAAACAAAAAACTCCAGGTCATTGTGAGAACAAAACAGTTATTAATCTGATTTTAAAGTCAGGTAAATCAAGGGACCACGCCGTATAACACGGAACAGGTTTACCCCCAAGAATACTAGTGCATAAAACAATCAGCGCATGCTAATAAAAGAAAATGAAGCTATTATAAGACCTTGGTCCCATCACACAATGCAACGCAAGGTGGAGGATAGGGTTTTACCTTATAATAGCCAAATAATGATTGATACGTGAAATTTAATCTTTTATTATTAATATAAGTGAAGAAAACAACTTCAAATATAAATGTATCAATCATAGATAGCATGAGTACCATATATAATGTCGCCATACTAGTTCTACAATTAAAACCCCAAAGTCAAGTATTGGAAGTTGGATTTCCATCTATGAACCAAGGCAAAGGATCGTCCTTACCGCTTTGAGACAAACTAGCCCATGTCTCAGGATCAGAAAGCATCAACCCTTTGATCGTCAGGGCCGGTCCACACGAAGTGGATTAACATGCCTGAACAATACGTTTCCCTGCCTTACGGTGCATAAACTGGTCATATATCGACCAAACCATCCATCGGCCCCGCAGTGCCGATATATACAAGGCGCCTCGCTTCCCATCATCCGCAAAAGTAAAATGTCAAGTCTTTCAAACGCAGACACCACTCCTACCTAGAAAGAAACGCATGTCCTCCCTGAGGTCCTCTCCCATTTCTGGTTCACACCGGGGTGTGAGGCTCGCGAATTAATGCTACACAAAGCTACGCTATCTTAAAGCCATGCTTTGATCATCAACCACAAGACTCTGTGTTTCTACAGAAACCTTGATCATTTGCATCTCAGCATGCCACACAGGAAATTCACGCTATGTAACTGACGTCTATCAATCACACAGAATGAAATCCAATGTCAGACACACAGTCCATTTACATGTTCGTTTTGGGTCTGAATGAAACCGGAGGCACCTTATTCCTCGTCCCATATGTCCAATAAAGGAGAGAGGTCCTCAAATATCCGGTCGATCTCCAAGTACGTCTGGATGATCACCACTTATTACCTCATCTTGGGTGTACAGGCCAATCAAGACATCAGTAATCATCCAAATGATGTGAAGACCTCCCGTCTTCAACCATCGTCTTCATCGTCGACTTATCGTCGATTCAGTTTCAACCATTGTCTTCATCGTCGAATTATCGTCGATTCAGTTATTCAAAATGGGATAAACCTAGACTTTCTGAATAACTCGCGTATATAATAAACAAGTGCTGTAAAAACACAACATATGCCCCATTCCAATCCAGAATATTCTTTATTCAAATGTTCATTTCAAAAGTTAAACCATATTAAGCTTTTCCAAACTTGTCGGGATTAACGAACCTTATCGAAGTAATCCATTATTTAACTTCCCAATCCTAACCTATTCATCCCATGAAGCAAAACTGGTAATACCCCATATCTAACACCACGGTGTTATCTGTAAATTTAGTTACCATTTCATGTTCAAATCTAATTAAAGATTTAACTATCGCCTGGAGTAAAACTGGCGGTACTCCATTCTCGATCATTTCCCGAATTTGGTAATTTAAATTATCACACTCACCTTTCAATCTAATTAAAGATTCATCAAAACTCCAATTTAGTTTTAATCACAAAAATCATTACTTAACGATTATTCTAAGTTCAGAAATTAATCTTATCTTTAACTGGGTTAAAGAACTAATGTCGTATAAAACACAACTCACGATAAACCCAAAATCCCATTCCATTAATTATGGAATTTTCATTTGAAAACATATCAATATATAATCGATGTCAAATTCCGTATCTGACTAATAATATAAATGGAATAACGAACAAGCCTTTTTAAATTCCATATATATTAACAGTATTCCTCCACAGAAGCTCACTTCTATTATTCCCAAATCAAATCACGTTCCATTCCAATTTATTTTTTTAAATTAGAAAACATTAGTTTGGAAAATTACCATTAAATCTTAATAAAAGATTTATATATTCCAAATCCCTTTTCACTGTAAATCGGGTTAAAGAACAAGTGTTATTTAAAACACAGTTCGCGATAAAACCAATTCAGATTTCATTTCATTCCAATTAAATGTTAATTAACTGGAAACTCCAATAATCTTAATTAAAAGATTTATTCTTTTCACACGGGTTCAAGAATAGTGTTACTGAAGACACCATTCCATTAGTCTCTAACAGTAAATTAATGATAGGACAATTCCCTAAGTATTAATCCCGAAGACCGAAACCAACATCAGATCAATACCCAGGAAACCATTCAACTTAGCTAATCTCTAGTTAATTTCTAATTTTCTTAAGTCCATTGGGTTTAATAACAGCATTTTTAAAGGTACCATTCACGACATACCCAAAATTCAATTCAATTCAATTCCAATTAAATATTAATTAATTGGTAAACTTCATTAAATCTAAATAAAAAGACTTAATCTTTTCTCAACTGGGTTTAAGAACAGTGTTAGTAAAGACTCCATTCGCGACAAACCCAAAATCCCATTTGATATAAAATACAAGTCTTTGAATACAAAATATACCGGCTTATATTCAATATCAAATTCTGAAATCAACAAGTATCGTATTGGAATAATGATATATATATCTTCCAAATTCCAACACAATGTCCGTATAATCACGGAATCCAATATCGAAATATTCCGAAGATAATGATTCAAATTCATTCCAATTCATATATTGTAAATTCCGGCTAATTTTAAAACCATTTCGAATCCAATTTATTTATTTAAAATATTGGATTATAATTCTAGTTCATAACTAGTTCATTTCGATAAAAATATACTTTTATCTCTACAAATATCGAATTTTTCATCCGAATTCATTCCAAATCATTTACTATGATTTAACACAAGTTATTAATATTTTTGATAATTTTATCAAGGCTCGTTGAATCGATTTCCATAAACGGTCATCGAACTGCACTTAAAACGAACTTTTCCAAATTTGGTTTGGACATAATTCCAAATTCATCCATTAGATTTCAAATCCCTTATATTCGATGGAAAGCTCTTTTCGATACGAACCCAACGGTTCCAGTTTTAGGAGAATCCGACAGTCGGATCCCCCGTAACGTCAATTCGAAGTCGGTGGTCGAAATTCGCGAATAGCCGCGGCGCAGGCCGTTCTATTCAGGCCATTAAATTTATATAATATATATATATATATATATTATATATTTCATTGATTTCCATTTAAAACGTATTTTATAAATCGTTTTAACTTGGTTTTAAAAACGATTCGAACTTCATTTTCAATTTTAAATCAAAATTGAATATCCCATATCATTATAATATATAAATGATAATATTTTCAAAATATCAGATGTTGAAATCATTTCCTTTTTGATATTCATAGTAAAAATGAATAAAATCGATATAAATATCATTCACGTCAAAATGGCGTTAATCTGATCAACATGGCTTTATATATTTAAATATATTCGTGTGCATCCTAAATCGGACATCAAAAATCAGATTTTGATCTTTTACTGAATATTATTTTAAATTTTTTGTTATTTTAAAATATTCCTTCTATATGAACTGGAATCAGACATAATCAATTACCATATAATATTATTTATATGGATTTCATATAACACATGTACATAACAATAATAATAAACAATCAACCGTCATCCAGAGTGCACTAACAACTGCATAAGCATTAAATATTAACAATTCACGCTTACACAGTCTGTCAACCAAACGATCAAAATACAACTAAACAATTGGGATTAGTGTACGTCAAATATCATCCCAATACCCGTGTGGGGTTTCAATCAACGAACACTGAAAATTATATGTGCAGTTGGGCGATGTGTAAAATATATCGTCCCAATCCATATCAGTCAAATGTGCGTACATAAACAAACCGTCCGATTTGTTAATGAATATTTATTTTATCCATATACTCGTTAAAAATAATATTTTCAACTATAAAATATTTATTTCAACTCATGAATATTTTATACAGTTCATTTATGCAATGAAAATGATATTTTTATTGTTCTAAAATTTTTAGAAAATTTCGGCAGCACAACGGCGCGATACTAGAACCGCAATAAGGTCTAGCCTTATCCCTCGCCTACTAATGGCTCGCGCCATGTACGTAACAATTCTAATCAATTCATTTCACCTAAACAACCAAATTCAAACAAATAATCCAATCAACCACACAACCAAACAAATAAGTCGTCCGTGGTCTGTGGACGACGGTGTCAGGTTCTGCTAAGCGCCGTCTGCATCCTAGTATATATTTTAACTAGAAAATATAATTTAAAGTGAGAAGTTCTCACCTTTGGGATCCACTGCTCCATTCTTTATTTCTGAACGGTTTTGATTTGAAATTGTTTCCCAACAGTTCCATCGCAATGTGTTTCACGCGGTATATGTTAAAATCATATTTTTAACAACGCCATATACATTTAAAAATCACTTTTTTATATTGCTGCTATGTACATAAAAATCATATTTTTATTTCGCTACATATATAAAAATCATATTTTTATTTTCTCTACATATATAAAAATCATATTTTTACAACACTACTTTCTATATAAAAATTATATTTTTATATCGCTACTTCATATATAAAGATCGAATTTTTATATTGCTATTCATATGATAAAAATCATATTTTTAAACCGTTATTTTATTATAAAAAATATATCTTTATAATGCTTTTATAACGATGTTTACATTATAAAGATCACATTTTTATAACGATGTTATGCATAGAAAAATCACATTTTTATAACGATGTTATTCATTGAAAAATCAAATTTTTATAACAATGTTATTCATAGAGAAATTAATTTTTTATATGTATGTTATGCATAAAAAAATTCAATTTTTTATAACGATGTTATGCATAGAAAATTCACATTTTTCATAACGATGTTATGCATAGAAAAATCACATTTTTATAACGATGTTATGCGTAGAAAAATCAAATTTTTTATTTTAGTGTTATACAAAGAAAAATCATATTTTTTCAGTGATAAAAGTCATATCTTCTCACAAACGAAAATCTGATTTTTTTTTGTAAATAAAAATCCGATTTTTCATATAATTAAAATCAAAAAAATCACATTTAATTAATCGGAGGAGGGGGCTTAGCTTCTCTGGTGGTCAGGAGATGGAGGCCAAGCGCTGGAGGCAGCGACGGTCCGTTCTAGTGGCGGAGGTTGTGGTCTTGGCGGCGACACTGGTTCGATTTGCGTAGGGTTTTGGGCTATGGTAATTTGGAGAAGAGGAGGGAGGCGGAGATGGCGTCGGAGGCTTGGAGGGGGAGGGGGGAAGGAGGTTGAGGTGGACATGGCGGTGGAAGGGGGCGCATGCGACATAAAAGAGAGGGAGACGAGATTAGAGGGAGCGGCGGTCTTTCTTCAGTTTTTCTATTTTGTTCGATTTGAGAATAACGATGGGAGGAGTGAAAGATGGAATAAACGATTGACCTTATAAATAAATATATATTTAATTATTTTAATTTTCCAAAAAGTCACCTTCTAATTCGAACTCCAAATCAAACCCAACGATTGTCATCCCTAACTAAATACCCCCATTTCAAACACAATGGGAAATGTCCCGCAAGCCAATTCGACTATTTCGATCAGTTTTTATTGAAATTAATATATATATATTAATTTAACGTTATAAATTGATTTCAACGTACATTTTAATTAATCGGAGCCACATACTGACTCCAAAAATTCCTGAAAAATAAATCTGCCTATGTTTCGACGATACGGTCCTAACAAAATGAATTTCATCGAATTTGGAGACTGTTTGAAAAACGGTCATTTTTCTGCTGATTAAATTCAAACTAAACCGACCAAACATGTTTAAATCCGCCACGCTCACATATTAATTCCAAAAATTATGAAAATTGATATCTACCTATAATTTGATATTCCTGATTCAACAAAAGTGGTCTCGTCGAAAACGGAGGTCGTCTGCCAAAATCGTTATTTTTAATGGCTTTATATATATATATATATATATATATATAATATATAAATTCCACAACGACTTTTCTGAATTTTAAATTGGATGTAACATACAACTTATAAAACAAAATCTCAGTTTCTTACATCCCTTAGAATGATATCATTAAATAGATTCAAATATTTCTTGTTTCATCCAATTCTGACTTATATTGAATTTTGTATATTCATTTGAATTTAGAAATCGAATTTGCAAACTGTCGTGCCATTTCAGGCTTGTTTTATAATTACAATAAGTTTATTCATCTTATCTTCGTCGAAAATAATATTTTAGTCGTTATTATTTAAAATAATTGTTGGAAATAAGGGCTATTTAGAGAATTAAGGATACGTTTAAAAAGAAGGGATGTTTTGTGAAGTATTAAGAGGAGAAGGTGTAGTTTAAGCATAGTTGGGGAAGATAGACAAATATAAAAGAAGATGAATCGTTTGGATTGGGTGTTGCAAAAACCAATCGTTCACAGTAGTTAAAAAATAGGGGTAAAAGTTGGAAGTAAGGGATATTTCTAGAAATAGGGGTTGCATTAGAAAGAAGGGATGTTTTGAAATATTAAGAAAAGTAAAGGAAGTTTAACCATAGTAGGGGTAGATCGACAAATATGAAAGCTGACGAATCATTTTGATTAATTGTTGCAAAAACCAACCCTTCACAGTAGTAAAAAGATATGCGTAATTATTGGATGTAAGGGCTATTTAGATAACTAGGGTAGGATTAAGAAGAAAGGTTGTTTTGAAATATTAAGATAAGTAGTGGTACTGTGAGCATAGTAGGGGTAGATCAACAAATATTAAAGATGATGAATCGTTTGGATTGGGTGCTGCAAAAATCATTCCTTCACAACAGTTAAAAATAGGGGTAACTATTGGAAGTAAGGGCTATTTAGAGACTTAGCTGTTGGATTAAAAAGAAGGGTTGTTTTGAAGTATTAAGATAAGTAGGGGTAGATTAAGCATAGAAGGGGTATATCGACAAATATGAAAGATGATGAATCGTTTGGATTACGTGCTGCAAAAACCAATCCTTCAGAGTCGTAAAAAGATAGGGGTAATTGTTGGAAGTAAGGGCTATTTTTAGGATCAGGGGTAGGATTAAAAGGACCATTTTTAAGTATTAAGATAAGTTGGGGTAGATCGACAAATTTGAAAGAAGATGAATCGTTTGGATTGGGTGCTACAAAAACCAACACTTCATAAAAGGTAAGAAATAGGGGTAACTATTGGAAGTAAGGGCTATTTAGACAATTAGGGGAATGAATAAAAAGAATCTTGTTTTGAAGTATTAAGAGAAGTAAGGGTAGTTTAAGCATGGTAGGGGTAGATCGTCAAATATGAGAGATGATGAATCATTTGGATTGGGTGCTGCAAAAACCAATCCTTCACAATAGTTTAAAAATAGGGGTAATTCTTGAGTGGAAGAGCTATTTAGCGAATTAGGGCTTTGATTAAAAAGAAGGGTTGTTTTGAAGTGTTAAGAGAAGTAGGGGTAAATTAAGCATAATCGGGGTAGATCGACAAATATAAAGATGATGAATCATTTGGATTGGGTGCTACAAAAACCAACCATTCACCATAGTAAAAAGATAGGAGTAATTTTCTTAAGTAAGGAATATTTAGAGAATTACGGATAGGATTAAAAAGAAGGGCTGTTTTGAAGTATTAAGAGAAGTGTGGGTAGTTTGAGCATAGTAGGTGTAGATCGACAAATATGAAAGATGATGAATCGTTTGGATTGGATGCTGCAAAAACAAACCCTTCACAGTAGTTAAAAAATAGGGATAATTGTTGGAAGTAAGGGCTATTTACAGAATTAGGGGTACGATTAAAAAGAATGTTTGTTTCGAAGTATTAAGAGAAGTAGTGGTAGTTTAAGCAGAGTAGGGGTAGATCGATAAATATAAAAGATGATGAATCGTTTGGGTTAGGTGCTGCAATAACCAACACTTGACAGTAGTAAAAAGATAGGGGTAATTGTTGGATGTAAGGGCTGTTTAGAGAATTTGGGATAGTATTTTAAAGATGGTATGTTTTGAAGTATTAAAAGAAGTAGGAGTAGTTTAAGCATAGTAGGGGTAGATCGACAAATATAAAAGATGATGAATCATTTGGATTGGGTGCTGCAAAAACCAATCGTTCACAATAGTTAAAAAATATGGGTAGTTGTTGAAAGGAGGAGCTATTTAGAAAATTAGGGGTAGGATTAAAAACAAGGGTTGCTTTGAAGTATTAAGAGAAGTAGGGATAGATGGACAAATATAAAAGATTATGAATCGTTCGGAAGTGATGGCTATTTATAGATTTAGGGATAGCATTCAAAAGAAGGGCTATTTTGAAGTATTAGGAGAAGTAAGGGTAGTTTAAGCAAGGGAGGGTTAGATCGACAAATATGAAAGATGATGAATCGTTTGGATTGGGGGCTGAAAAACCAACCCTTCACAGTAGTAAAAAGATAGGGGTAATTATCAGAAGTAAGGGATATTCAAAGAATTTGGGATAGGATTAAAAAGAAGGTTTTTTTTGAAGTATTAAGATAAGTAGAGGTAGTCTAAGCATAGTAGGGGTAATCGACAAATATGAAGGATGATGAATCGATTGGATTGGGTGTTGCAAAAATCAACCCTTCACAGTAGTTAAAAAACAGGGGTAATTGTTGGAAGTAAGGGCTATTTAGATAAATAGGTGTACTATTAACAAGAAGGGTTGTTTTGAAGTATTTAGAGAAGTACGGATAGTTTAAGCATAGTAGGGGTAGATCGACAAATATAAAAGATGATGAATCGTTTGGATTGGGTACTGCAAAAACCAATCCTACACAGCAGTTAAAAGGTAGTGGTATTTGTTGGAAGTAAGGTATATTTAGAGAATTAGGGGTACGACTTAAATGATGGATTGTTTTGAAGTATTAAGAGAATTAGGGGTAGTTTAAGCATAGTAAGGTTAGATCGACAAATATGAAAGATGATGAATTTTTTGGATTGGGTGCTGCAAAAACCAATCCTTCACAATAGTTATTTAGAGAATTAGGGGTAGGATTAAAAAGAATGGTTGTTTTGAATTATTAAGAGAAGTAGGGGTAGATTAAGCATAGTAGGGGTAAATCGACAAATATAAAAGATGATGAATCGTTTGCATTGGGTGCTACAAAAACCAACCCTTCATGGTAGTAAAAAGATAGGGGTAATTGTTGGAAGTAAGGGCTATTTATAGAATTAGGGACAGGATTAAAAAGAAGAGGATTTTAAAAGAAGTAGGGGTAGTTTAAGCATAGTAGTGGTAGATTGACAAATATGAAAGATGATGAATCGTTTGGAATGGGTGCTGCAAGAACCAACCCTTCATAGTAGTAAAAAGATAGGGGTAATTTTTGGAAGCAAGGGCTATTTTGAAAATTAGGGGTAGGATTTAAAAGAAGGATTGTTTTGAAGTATTAAGAGAAGTTGGGGCATTTTAAGCATAGTAGGGGCAGATCGACAAATATAAAATATGATGAATCGTTTGCATTGGGTGTTGCGAAAACCAACCCTTCATAGTAATTATAAAATAGGGGTAATTATTAAAAGTAAGGGCTATTTTGATAATTAGTGGTACGATTAAAAAAAACGGTAGTTTTAAAGTATTAAGAGAAGTAGGGGTAGTTTAAGCATAGGAGGGGTAGATCGACAAATATGAAAGATGATGAATAATTCGGATTTTGTGCAGCAAAAACCAACCCTTCACAGTAGTAAAAATATAGGAGTAATTATTGGAAGTAAGGGCTATTTACCGAATTAGGGATATAATTAAAAAGAAGGGTTGTTTTGAAGTATTAAGAGTATTAGGGGTAGTTTAGGCATAGGAAAGGTAGATCGACAAATATGAAAGATGATGAATCGTTTGGATTGGATGGTGCAAAAACCAACACTTTACAATAGTAAAAAGATAGGGGTAATTTTGGAAGTAAGGGCTATTTAGAGAATTAGGGATATGATTAAAAAGATGGGCTGTTTTGTGAAGTATTAAGAGGAGTAGGGGTAGTTTAAGCATAGTAGGGGTAGATCGACAAATATGAAAGATGATGAATAGTTTGGAATGGGTGCTGCAAAACCCAACACTTCACAGTAGTTAAAAAATAGGGGTAGTTGTTGGAAGTAAGCAATAGGATTAAAAAGAAGGGTTGTTTTGAAGTATTAAGAGAAGTAGGGGTTGTTTAAGCATAGAAGGGGCATACCAACAAATATGAAACATAACAAATCATTTTGAATGGGTGCTGCAAAAACCAACCCTTCACTGTAGTAAAAAGATAGGCATAATTGTTGGAAGTAAGGGTTATTTAGAGAATTACGGGTAGGATTAAAAAGAAGGGTTGTTTTGAATATTAAGAGAAGTAGAGGTACTTTAAGCATAATAGTTGTAGATCGACAAATATTCAAGATGATGAATCGTTTGGATTGGGTGCAGCAAAAACCAATCCTTCACAATAGTTAAAAATAGGGGTAATTGTTGAAAGGAAGGTATATTTAGAGAATTAGTGGTAGGATTAAAAAGAAGGTCTTTTTTGAAGTATTAAGAGAAGTAGGGGTAGATTATGCATAGTAGGGGTAGATCGAAAAATATAAAAGATGATGAATCGTTTGGGTTGGGTGCTGCAAAAACCAACCCTTCACAGTAGTAAAAAGATAGGGGTAATTGTCGGAAGTAAGGGCTATTTGGAGAATTAGGGATAGGATTAAAAAGAAGGGTTGTTTTATGAAGTATTAAGAGGAGTAGGGGTAGTTTAAGCATAGTAGGGGTAAATCGACAAATAAGAAAGATGATGAATCATTTGGATTGGGTGCTGCAAAAATCAAACCTTCAAAGTAGTTAAAAATTAGGGATAATTGTTGGAAGTATGGGCTATTTGTATAATTAAGGTAGGATTAAAAACAAGGGTTGTTTTGTAGTATCAAGAGAAGTAGGGGTAATTTAAGCATTTTAGGGGTAGACCGACAAATATGAAAGCTAGAATCATTTTGATTGGGTGCTGCAAAAACAAACCCATCACAGTAGTAAAAAGATAGGCGTTATTGTTGGAAGTAAAGGCTATTTAGAGAATTAGGGTAGGATTAAAAAGAATGATTGTTTTGAAATATTAAGAGAAGTAGAGGTACTTTAAGGATAGTAGGGGTAGATCGACAACTATGAAAGATGATGAATCGTTTGGATTGGGTGCTGCAAAAACCAATCCTTCACAAAAGTTAAAAAATAGGGGTAATTGTTGGAAGGAAGGGCTATTTAGAGAATTAGGTGTAGGATTAAAAAGAAGGGTCGTTTTGAAGTATTAAGACAAGTAGGGGTAGTTTATGCATAGAAGGGGCAGATTGACAAATATGAAAGATGATGAATCGTTTGGATTTGGTGCTGCAAAAACAAATCATTCACAGTAGCAAAAAGATAGGGGTAATTGTTGGAAGTAAGGGTTATTTACAGAATTAGGGGTAGGATTAAAAGAAGGACTATTTTTAAGTATTAAGAGAAGTAGGGGTAGATCGACAAATATAAAAGATGGTGAACCATTTGGATTGGGTGCTACAAAAACCAACCCCTCACAAAAGTTAAAAAATAAGGGTAATTATTGGAAGTAAAGGCCATTTAGATAATTAAGGGAAGGATTAAAAAGAAGGGTTGTTTTGAAGTATTTAGAGAAGTAGGGGCAGTTTAAGCATAGTAGGGGTAGATCGACAAATATGAAAGATGATGAATCGTTTGGATTGGGGGCTCCAAAAACCTATATTTCACAATAGTTAAAAATATGGGTAGTTTTTGAAAGGAATCGCTATTTATAGAATTAGGGGTATCATTAAAAAGAAGGGCTGCTTTGTATTATTAAGAGAAGTAGGGGTAGATTAAGCATGGTAGGGGTAGATAGACAAATACAAAAGATGATGAATCATTGGGATTGGGTGCTTCAAAAACCAACCCTTCATAGTAGTACAAATATAGGGGTAATTATTGGAAGTAAGGTCTATTTAGAGATTTAGGGAAACGATTAAAAAGAAGAGCTGTTTTGAAGTATTAAGAGAAGTTGTAACACCCCGTAATTTTAAAATATTAAAATTAGCAAATTAAAGGACACTTAATTTTTAGAAAAAGAATTAAGTGAAATGGGTTACTCCATTGAGTTCGTCTCGGAATTCTGCTTGAGATAGAGTCCGAGTATGCGTAAATCGGGCTGGATATGAAGAAGTTATAGAGCTTAGAAGATTTCCAGTTTTAGCGGAAATTAAATTAAAATAATAATTAATAATCACAAAGCAATTCCAAATTCAAAAGAGAGGAAGCGGGCTGAGCTGGAAAATTCCAGCTCAGAGGTGTCGAGCCCCCCTAGGGCATGTCGACATAGGTGTCGACCCCGTATAGGGGTGTCGACATAGGTGTAGACCTCTCTGTAGGGGTCGACCCATCGGCCAGATCTGGGCTGATGTCTCCAGATGACTATTTTTGGTGTTTAGGGCTTAGGTGTCCTTTTCTGGTTAGCCAGGTGAGGTGTCATGATGGTCTGGATGGCTTAGATTGATCCTAGACTGATCTAAGTGCTCTAATACATCCTATGCTTCTATATAATCACATCTAACCTAAACCCCAAATCATCCATTAACCTATATACTGCTGCATCCTAAATTAACATAGCCGCCGCCGTAACAAATCAAATTCAAGATAAAAATCAAAGTCTACGTCAAGGGTTAAGCTTAACAAATTCAGAAATCAGATCCCAGAACTCAATATCTGTCCTTTTTCTGTGAGCTCTAGTCTCTTTTAGGTTTAAATAAATGAATGTGGATTATGAAAGACTGTGGTTTGGGTATATGTAGTAGATCTAATCCTTTATGCAAGTTTGTTATGTCAATTTCTGAAAAATCAACGCTATGAGTACAGTTATTTTTAAGTTAGAGATTTAAAAGTAATCATGTTATGAATATGGATTGGATATGCCCTTGTAATTAAAACAACTTGGATTTATCATACTTTATGGATCAAAAATATTCTATGGCTTAGTTCTCAGTGTTCATCATAATTATATCTAGTGTAAATCCTTAATCTATGGCATCTTTGGTATCTTAACTTGTATATGTTAGATGTACTTTCTTTAGACCTAATCCTTTTGGGGTTAATTCATCATGTTACATGCGTGGATCTTACATTTTCCCTAAGTTGGTGGTTGATTTGAGATTACCATTTTCTAGATAATTGAACCCTCGTTTAGATTTAGAACACCATATTATGATTTATGGAGATCTGTTATTATAGGACATAAGAATTATTATTTGGCTCTAGACCTTTATGTTAATCTAAATCTGTTGAGAACTTGACATGTGAATCCAACTTTATAACACCTTAATTATGCTAGATCCAATTAGGAGATTTAAATCTCATCATACTTGATTTGACATTGGATTGCATAAGTTATCAGTTTTGAATATCCACACTGTTATGATAATTACATGTCCTTTAACTTTGCCAGTATGTCTATGCCAATATAAGTTGAGATTGTCATGACTATCATACTCCCTTTTCATTGTAACTGCTAGGCTACTTCATAGCCTAGATGCCGCCAAACTGCGTGCGAATATGTTAGATAGGAAACGGGAAAAAAAGGTTTATAATTGGCATGTAAATCTTTATATGAATTGATGTGTAATCCAAATTGTTAATATAATAGGTATTGACACCTATAAAAGGAAGTGATTAATTTATTAAATTAATTAATCAAAAGTGGAATGTTTAGCAATTAAAATTTGAAATTAAGTTAATGCTTATGACACGAGGTTAGGTTACATTAGTGGTGGAAGTTTTCCCGGACCCAACCGGCATATCCAGTAGCCAGTAATGTTGAACCTAATGTGAGAGGTCAAAGTGTGTGAATACGACATGGGCAAACACACGAGGTTAGACCCAACTGTGGAACAAGACTACCCGGACTCAACCGGCATATCCAGCATCCACACGTTGTAGGATTAATATGGGAGGTCTAGCCCAATATAACCATAAATGGACATGGTAATGAATTGGACTACTTAACCAAACATAATCCATATGGAACGTCTGAGCTTAGACTTATGTTGAGGTTAAGTAAACTTGATTTAGTAAAAACGGAGGGTTAAGTAAATCTTGGGTAGGTGGGTAATATTAGAATATATATATATAGGACCACAAACTTAACCATTAAATAAATGTGCTCGAATTAGTCGGAGGGTTATGTAAGTCTAGGGTTGGTGGGTTATATTTGTATATATAGGCCCACAAACTTAACCATTAAATAAACATGCTTGAATCGGTGGGAGGGTTAAGTACATTTAAGGTTGGTGGGTGATATTTATGTATATATATAAATATATATATACATACATATACACATATATATGTATATATATATACATATATATACATATATAGGCCCACAAACTTAACCAATATAGAGTTATGTAATTAAAGATCACCCTTTAGGGTATACATAACTAGTATACGGAGATGTAATTAAAGATCACCCTTTTTGGGTATACATAGTCAGTAGAAAGCCTAGTAGGGATACAAGACAAAGGGGAGAGCATGTATCATATTGTGTGGGAGTTATGTAATTAAAAATCACCATTTAGGGTATATATAACTAGTATAGGGCTATGTAATTAAAGATCACCCTTTTTGGGTATACAAAGTCAGTGGAAAAACTAGTGGGGATACAATACAAAGGACAACTTGTATCATATTGTGTGGGACCCATTTCAGTCAGTAACCCGTAGTTGGTATCAGAGTAGAGAACTCCGTACTAGGAGGAGTAGGGGCACACTCACTGACTAATTATAAGCGATCCAAATAAGACGGATGGTGGGAACGACGCAAACTGACAGGGGACATGTGCGGTCATGGGTCGGGTAGAGGTGGACAAGACGAATGTGACACCAGTAGATAGGCCTGTGTACATCTTGGGTTGCCACATTATGTACATGATACCCTTACCGTGGGGCCAGCACAGGGGAAGTACAAAGTAGGGAGTCGATCGATTAGGGTTTTGGTTAGGGTATACTCGGACGTATGCCCTAAGTCTACCAACTCATAGCGGAAGGGATCACCTCATCTTGATTATACTAGTAATAGTGTAGAGTAGTTTTTAGTGAAGCATATATACACCTTACCTTATCTGCCATGTCATAGCTGCCATCTGTACAGTGAACCCTCTTATCCACTTTATATGCCTATCATGTTTACCTCTATTTATTTACTGGCTAAAAGTTACTAGACTCAAAAGACTTTATGTCTGACCTGTTTTCTTTCGTGTTGTTTTCTTCCGTCGCCCCCCCCCCCCCCACAAGGTTCCCAGGGAGAAAACACTCAAGCTTAGTCAGGATTCAGATATCAACTTGCTAGGATCTACTTTTGAAGTATTGCTAGAATCTCTGTCTCTGCTATGGCTTACTCTTTTAACTGGGGAATAATGTTTTCCTTTAATGCCTATGTACTCTGATTTTGCAAGACAAAAGTATTTTGTTATTATGGTTTTATGACTCATGGTATTGTGAACCAAGGTATTTTGGTGATTTAATAAAGTTGTTTTTTTCCACTGCAAAAAAATTTATATCTGTTTTGAAATATTCTGTGTCTATTTACCAAAACGCTTCACGAAACTTAATGCACTCCCTTTGTGAGTGACATTAACGGATGTGGGGTGTTACACTTGGTATCAGAGCTAAAGGTTAACAGATTAGATAAAAGTTTTGGAAAATATTAAAAAAAAAAGTTTTAAAAGAAAGTATTTTCAAAAAGAAAAGTCTGTTTTGAAAATATTACCCAAGAAGCCATATGTAGTATCCTTCGGTCCTTTATCTAAATCTCTTCCTTTTTCTTTTTTTAGCATGTCTGGTGATCTTAATCTTCCCGAAGGCATACAGATACCCGGCTGTTTCAGAAGATATCTTGGGGCTAGGGCTGATGCCGTAGGACCAGTAGACGTTCCTCCTCCCCCAGATGTAGCCATTCCTCCTCCTCCTCCTCCGCGTGTGAATGCTTTCTCAAAGATATGTAGAGACTTTCGAGTTATGGGCGGAAAGTTCTTTAATGGGACTGAACCATTCGTGGAAACAAGAAACTGGCTCAAGGAAACCGAAGATTTGTTTGTTATCTTCGAAGTGGATGATAGGCAGAAGATACAATTGGCTGTATGGTTACTTAAGGACAAAGCCTCTTTCTGGTGGGAAGTAACTAATGCTGAAAGACCAGTTGAGACTTGGGAGGATTTCAGAATGAGGTTTGAAATGAAGTTCCTCTCGCAAGCTGAACGAAGCATACAGACGGAGAAGTTCTTAGCACTAAAACAGGGAAGCCTATCGGTTAAGGAATACGTTCAACCAATTCAACCAACTGGCTAGATTCGCACTGGAGTTGGTAAACACTCCACATATGAAGGCTCTCCATTTAGTTAAAGGATTGAATGAGCCACTGCACAGCCTAACTATGTCCCATATACCTATGGGTGCGACTTATGAGAGACTGGTGGATATGACAATGTTATAGGAGGAAGACAAGGATGGGAAGAAAGAGACGAAGATGGAAGAACCTCTAGACAGGAAAATGGAGGGATCGCATAATAAGAAGGTATGGCCTAAGAAATGGCAATAGCAATAACAGCCAAAACAACAGCAAAAGAAAGGAGTGAAAGATGAAAATGGCAGGGATAAGAGGAAGTGTCACAATTGCGGGAAGAAAGGTCACTTGATTAAAGATTGCAAGGGAAGGAAGGTCACTTGCTTTAATTGCAGAGAACTTGGACACTATTCTACAGAGTGTCCTAAGAAACAAGGATCGCAGGGACAAAGGCAGAGAGCTGGGACTTCTGGAGGGCAGCTCCATGCTCTCGCAATCAGTGCTCCTGAAAGAGGTAGAAAAAAAAATTCCATAGAAAGCTTGGTTTCTCTTTCACACTTTCCAGTTAGAACACTCTTTAATTCTGGTGCTTCACACATGTTTATATCTAGTTCTGTAATTGAATCTCTGCACTTAATTACTAGTATCATAGTACATCCCGTTGTTTCAAACCCCATTGGTGGTTCGGCTCATTTATCGATGATTTGTATGGGTTTAAAATTATCTGTGGTAGGCTTCGAGTTTGAATGTGACGCATCTGTGCTCAGGTTTTTGGGCTATGTGTTGATTCTAGGAATGGATTGGCTTACTACATACGCGACCATGCTAGATTGTGAGAGGAGGGTTGTTAGGATTCTAACTTGTCATGGGAGGACCCTCGAAATTTCTTGTGACCCACAAGGGTCGGTTATGCTTAGTTTCCTAGATTCTCTTGATGCATCTATCGATGATTTGCAATCTATTTTCGTAGCCCAAGGTTATTCTGATATTTTGGTGAGATTTGGGGTTTACCCCAAGGCATGAGATTGGTTTTCGAATATACTAGGTAGATAATGCAAAGCCAGTTGCATTGCCTGTGCGACATTGAACACCTAAAAGAAAGGAGGGAACTTGGTAAGCAAGTGGCGGAGCTACTTGGGAAGAGGTTTGATAGGTGAATCATGTAAAGATGGGAAACTTATTAAACACAGTCCTTAAGGAAGCCCATCAATCTAAGATGACTATTCATCCAAGTGGCAATAAAATGTATAGAGTCCGAGGAAGTGGAGCCAAACTTGTGGAAGTAAGTAAAGTAGAGAAGACAACGAGGGTGCGACTTGGGAAATTGAAGATAAAGATCACGCTTCATACCCTTTCCTTTAGGACAATGTTCTTAACTTCTTTTCCAAATTTTTTTCGTACTTGTTTCTATCATTCGTCTGTATCCTATCGATCGAATCTTCGACCTTTAGGTAGGGAACCCATAGATGTAAACATGTGTTTGAAACATGTTATGTTTGATGGATGCAAGTGTTTGCTAGTGGTTGCCTGTGGATGCATATACACACACATTAGGCACTAAGATCGGCTCAATCACTCTCATACTGCATGTGACGGCCCGCCCCGCACCAACCGACATTTAGTTTCCAAAGGTGCGCTGTACACATGTCCAGTTAGCACGGAACGGGTTGCCAGAAGGAGAAAGGAAGAAGGAAATGAACATACAAAGGACCTATAGAATGTCTCACAGCGCATCGAACAAAATATAATAATAACATACTTGACATAAAACAGGAGAGACAGTGCATAAGCTGAAAAACAGAACTAAACATCATAGCAGCGGAAATCCAAAATACAGCTTATTACAACTTTCAAACTGTCTCAAAGCAAAAACAAGATAAAGGAGGTACACTACTAATGCCCAGGTAGCGACCACCAATGACACAGGGAGAATGTGTGTGAGTATATATATATATATCATACGTGGAAGCCTCCTGCCCGCCTCCGAATCAGCTACTCGCGCATCACCAACTAACATGTCTCTAGTCTGCTCGTGTGAGCACCCAGAGTAATAAGAGGAGACATAAAACTCTGGGTCAGACATAAAGCCTGGTATGAGCGATAAGCATCTAAAGTGAACAATAACAGGTAGACTAAAACATACCTGAACCTCGACCTGCAACCAAAGAGTTAGCACTACATACTGTACGACACTCTAAGGTACCATATCAAACGGTGTAAAGATACGGAGGTGAGGGAGGTGTGCATGTCATAATGGTGGTAAATAATCAAGCATATCATCCATCCTCACATATCTCACTCAGTGCATAAAGCATACGATATTCACCACTTCGATCACCCAACATACCTTGCTACGATCACTCTGCCCCATGAAGTCATAAATGGCTTCACTGCACTGATAACGTAGCCACTAATCCTTTGCTATGTCCACTTTGCCCCATGGAGTCACAAAAACCCCCACTGCACTTCTCATCGCCTTACCAATCCTTACTATGTCCACTCTGCCCCATGGAGTCACAAGAACCCCACTGCACTGGCTCATAGTCTTACTACACATCACCTTGCCCCTCGGGTCATAATGACCCTACTGCACTGATAACGTAGTCTTGCTACCATCACTTTGCCCCTCAGCTCATAATGACCCTACTACTCTGATAAGTAGCCCATCATTCCTTTTTAGTGGTGAATCGAAGTTATGAACGTCGACAACTCCTTAGCACACATCCCGTAGCAAAGTCCAACCATGAAGTGAACTCATTGGTTCCCAACTGGATCCTGAGCTCTAACTTCCCATATTGGACTACCTTTGCATCTCGGGTTATTGGTCAATACTGGGTCGGGTCAGGTTCCTCCTCAAGTTATCAGTTCGGGTCGGTGTCCTTCATCTGTTCAGGTCGGATCTCCTTCTGGTGCGGTTCGGGTCGGGTATTCCTCTGGGTTAGAGTCAGATGCTTCTCTTCGGGTCGGGTCGGGTGCTTCCCTTCGGGTCGGGTCGGGTGTCCCTTCTTGGTTCGTGCTTCCGATCCGTCTTCATACTCCCTTCATATGCTCCTATCCGATCCGTTTTCATGCTCCCGCTCTGATTCGTCTTCTTGCTTCCGCTCCGATCCGTCCTCCTCGATCCGATCCGTCCTCCTCGATCCTATCCGTCCTCCTCGATTCGATCCGTCCGATCCCAGTTCAGCTAGCATGCCCTTCCTTTTTGCCACTTTTTCCCAAGTGTTGGGTTCTGATCCGATCGGGTTCCTTGCTCAGTTCAACATATCCGATCCGAGCCATATGTCCGATCCGATCCGAACCCTGCACTGTTTTCTGAGACTGTTCCAGCAAGTGTTTACGCCATTCAACGACGTTTTCGACCATTCTAACTATTAGAATCAATCACAAAGCATTTCATACAGTCATAGCAACATACATGATCAACCACAAACATCAAAACATCAATATGATAGGTTAAAATTGATAAAACATACCCAAAATCCCATATTTCCCCTTAAGAATGTTTAGGTGAAACTAATGATAGGATTAGCAAAACTTAACCAAACTAACCCAAATTCATATCAGACGTCTAAAACATCATTTAGGAATTTATGAACATTTTTCCCGAATTTTATCATGCTTAAATTCGCTAATTAACACTAATTACCCTTAACTAGCCATAATTAGTGTAATACTATGCAAATCACTCACCTTAGCCACAAAATAAACTAAGATCTGAAATAATTCTCTGATTTGATGTGAATCTCAATGCCAAACAGCAGCTCCTATCTTGCGTTGGTGAAGATCTTCCTTGATTAGGGGTTGCTAAGCCAAATCCTTGACCAAAAGATGATTTGGAGGTGATATAGAGTTTGGAGGCCATTTTTAGGGATCCTTGGTGATAAGTGGAGGCTAGGAAACTGAAATGGAATGATCCTCTATCTCATTTCAGCCTCCCCATAACCCTAATCCCGAAATGGGTTATGGGCCTACTCACTAATCACCCGGTTTGGCACGGTTAAGCAGTTTTTCACCCTCCAAACCTTGTTTCAGCCATATCTCCCAAACATTAAGTCCGTTTGGCTATTATGACCACTCTACGGAAAGGTAAACCACCAAACGAATCCAATGGAAGTGGTTTCAGGTCAAAATTCCTTTTCGATCAAAAGTTACGGCCAAAACAGTACCAACTAGGGGCAAAATGGTCATTTAAAAATCGGCAAAAATCATGAACATGGGAAATGACTCTAATAGATGTTTCCCAAAGTAACATAACCATACGACTTCATACGGGAAAGATAAATATTCTACGATCCCCCGATGCGTAGAATGCGGGTCATTACACTCTCCCCCCCCCTTAAGAAATTTCGCCCCCGAAATTCCCTAATCAAAACATACACAAAGGTCCTGCATGCCTATCAACCATAAAACAACAATGAAACATGCAAAAAGCAAAATATGTCTATCCTAGCATGCGGAATAACTAAATCATATAGTAAATCATACTAGGTAAAGAGTTCTGGATATGCCTCCATAATGCTCTCCTCTGTCTCCCAAGTACAATCATTCTCGTCCTCGCCCCAATGAACCTTGACTAGCTTCACCGCCTTCCTTCGAAGTTGCTTCGTATCGTGCCCCACAATACGAATCGGCTTGCGGTTCCCAACCGCCTCGGGTTCTACTTCGAAGTCCTCTAACTGATTAGGTGAAATAGTCATATCTGAGTCGTGAACGAACTTCCTTAGTTGGGAAACATGAAATACATTGTGAACTCCCGCCATTTTCTCTGGTAAGCCAACTCTATATGCCGAATTCCCGACTAGTTCAAGAACAGGGAATGGGCCAACAAATTTTGGTATCAACTTGCCTCTCCTGCCAAATCGAATCACGCTCTTTAACGGAGAGATCTTAACGAACACCAAGTCACCAATGGAGAATTTCAAGTCTCTTCTCCTCTTATCGGCATAACTCTTCTGCCTATCTTGAGCAGCTTTCATTCGTTGCTGAATGATCTTGATCTTATCCGACGTTTCTCTCACCACATCTGGTCCAAGCACAAACTTCTTGCCAGTCTCTATCCAACATGATGGTGAGTTGCACGGTCTTCCATACAAAGCTTCATATAGAGCCATATCGATACTGGATTGGTAGCTATTATTATATGCAAACTCTACTAGATGCAAATGGTCATCCCATGATCCACCAAAATCCAATATACAAGCTCTCAAGAGATCTTCCAATATACGATTCACCCTCTCTGTCTGACCGTCGGTCTGAGGATGATATGCGGTACTGAGATGTAATCTTGACCCTAGAGCCTCTTGTAGGCTCTTCCAAAACCCACTAGTGAACAACGGGTCTCGGTCACTCACAATGCTTTTGGGTACTCCATGAAATCTCACTACCCACTTCATATACAATTCTGCCAACTTGGTTGCCGTTCTGGTCGATTTGACTGGTATAAATCTTGCACTTTTATTCAATCGATCCACAATTACCCAAATGCTATCATGTCCCGATCTAGTCCTTGGTAAGCCATCGATGAAATCCATCGAGACTTGCTCCCATTTCCATTCGGGAATTTCTAATGGTTGCAACAACCCACTAGGCTTCTTTTGCTCGGCTTTAACTAGCTGGCAATTCATGCATTTGGATATAAACTTCCCAATGTCTCTTTTCATCCCTTCCCAGTAGTAGGTTCGTTTCATGTCTCGATACATCTTATTACCACCGGGATGTATAGTTAGTTTTGAGTGATGACATTCTCTAAGCACTTCATCTCTCAAACAATTCACATTGGGCACAACTAGTCTTCCATTCTTTCGAAGCCATCCATCTCGATCAAGCCCATATACACTCATCTCCTCATCGATACCCATCTCTAACTTGGAGATGATTTCCAATAGGTTAGGATCGTCCCTCTGTCTAGAGCCGATCCGCTCAATCAAAGTGGGTCTGATCGTCAAACTAGCTAGCATAACTGGATCCAATTCGCACTTTGGTCTGAAATCAAACCCCGCGATATACTCTAGTTGCTTCCATTCAAGAAACATTGCCCCTAAGCTGGCATGTCTCCTACTCAAGGCATCGGCTACCGCATTACCCTTCCCAGGTGTATATGCGATATCAAAATCATACGAAGCCAAGAACTCTAACCATCTCTGCTGACGGAGATTTAGATCTTTCTGGTAGAAGAGATACTTTAACGATTTATGATCGGTAAACAACTCAAATCTTTCTCCCAAGAGATAATGTCTCCACATCTTCAGCGCAAACACAATCGCTGCTAATTCCAAATCATGGGTAGGGTACTTCTTCTCATGCGACTTTAACTGTCGACTAGCATAAGCTACAACCCTACCTCCCTGCATCAATACAGCACCCAGTCCGGTACCACAAGCATCAATGCATACCGTCATCTCTTCATTCCCTTTAGGAATGACTAGCACTGGCGCACGCGTCAACCTCTCTTTTAGACTCTTGAAGGCATCCTCACACACTCCGTCCCAGACGAAGGACTGATTCTTCTTAGTCAACTAAGTCAACGGTGCTGCAATCTTGGAGAAGTCCTGGATAAACTTACGATAATATGCAGCTAATCCCAAGAAACTTCTTACGTCTGTCGCATTCATGGGCGTAGGCCAATCCTGTACCGTAGCCACCTTCGCAGGGTCCACGGCAATACCATTCTCGGAAACAACATGACCCAAGAATCTTACTTCCCTTCTCTAAAAATGACACTTAGAGAATTTCGCTTTCAATTGGTGTTTCCTCAACACCTCCATCACTATCCTCAAGTGTCCCTTGTGTTCCTCCTCTGTCCTTGAGTAAACAAGGATATCATCCACAAACACAAGAACAAACTTATTCAACTGATCTCTGAATACTCGATTCATAAGATCCACAAAATAGGCTGGTGCATTGGTCAACCCAAATGGCATGACCAACCACTCATAAAATCCAGACGGCGTCCTAAATGCCGTTTTCGGAACACTCTCATCCACTACTCGAAGCTGATGAAATCCTGTCGCGAGGTCCAACTGGGAGAACACTCTAGCTCCTTCCAATTTATCAAACAAATCATCTATCCGTGGTAGAGGATACTTATTCTTCCTCGTCAACTTATTCAACTCGCGATAGTCCACACACAAACGAAGGGAACCATCTGCCTTAGTGGAAAACACAACTGGTGCTCCCCACTTGGAGACACTCCTTCTAATAAATCTCTTCTTCAAAAGATTGCAGACTTGCACCCCGAGCTCTCGCTGCTCCCTTGGTGCCATGCGACGAAGTGGCATCACTATAGGTCTGGCATCTTTCACTAAATCAATACGGAACTCAATATCTCGATGTGGTGGAAGCCCGGTCACCTCCTCGAAGATGTCCGGATACTGGCCAACCACGGGCACATCTGACCACTCATCCTGCGGGATGTCGAGGGAATTTACAATACTAGCCATAACCCCATCACTAGGTAGACTACCAAACACTACCCTCCGCCCATCATCCGCCCTTACTGTCACCAAAAAGCCCTCACAGTCTACCACCACCCCGTATCTTTGGAGCCAATCGACTCCCAATATAATGCCATACCCAGTAAAGCCCAAAACAAAGCAATCACATACAAACATACATCCATGACTCGATAAGACCAAATTCCTGCAAATCATACTAAGGGTAGTCGAACCACTAATCGGGTTCGTCACAACAAATGGTCTATTGACTATCTCGGGTTCCCGTCCCAACCGATCTACCAGGACACTAGATATGAAGGAACGGGAAGCCCCAGTACCAAACAAAACTCGAACTGGTACATCATAAATAAAAAGCATACCTTGAATAACAACATTATTCCTTTCTCCGCCGCAGTTGGGGCATTCGACGAAGAAGGGACAACATCAATAGCATATGCTTTCACAATCTGCTTCTCCTTAAGAGGTTGCGGACACTTATCCTTCTGATGTCCCACTTGACCACAGTTGTAGCACTTCCTTTCCGCTGGCTTGGCCCGACATTCTTTAGCATAATGGTCCTTCTTTCCACAGCTGAAGCACTCAACATCCTTCTTGCTCTTTTTCTGGCCACCTTTTGATTGGTCCTTCTTCCTCTAATTCTGAGAATTATTCTTGCCTCCACCGCCTGCTTGCGGCTTTAGCCCTTCCGCAGATGCAGCCTCAGTCTTTGACTTAGGGTAAAGACTCTCTGATCTCAAAGCTTTCCCCACGATCGATTCAAAAGTCTCATCGATGTGGTTGATAAGCCTTTCCCCCAAGTTTCCATCCAAACCAGTAATGAACATCTCATTCTTCTTCTCAGGAGTATCAATAAGAGACAGTCCATACTTCGACAAAGTGTCGAACTCAGCAATATAATCAGAAACAGCCCTTCCGTTCTGCTTGGGTTCCAAGAACCTCTTGAACAATACTGACTTCTGGGCAGCTGGAATAAACTTCTTGCTAAAGCGAGCCTTGAACTGATCCCACGTAACCTGATCCTCTGGAGTAGCTGTTCTAATGGCATTCCACTAATTCATCGCTCGCCCTTGCAGATGACGAGATGCTAGCATTCTCTTCATTGCATCCTCAAGACCTAAGTCATCAAAGATGCGGTCACAACTATCCATCCAGTCCTGAACATCCGTGGCCGACTCCGTTCCGTGGAACGGCTTCCCACCAAGATTAGTGTAATCCTTTCACAACTTGGCGAAATCGACCCTAGGCGCCTGCACTACTGGGCCAACACCAACTCCGGGATTAGGAATTGCCCCTTGCACTTCTCTAAGCATGTTTCTCATGAGGTTAGTAAACATTGCCCTCATGTCAGCGGTATTCCCTTGGTTGGTCCCTCTACCAGCACCCCTCGTGTCTCGGCTCATCGTCAATCTGAAAAAGGGAAAAGATTAACGACCCCATTGTGGTGCTAGTGCAGTGCGACTTCATTCTTATACTACTAATAGTATATACATACATAGCTTTTGAAAACCAAAGTAATCACAAATACATGCTCTCATATACGTACTATCTCTCCCTAGTGTCTTTCCCTAGGTTGACTACGCAACCTAGATCTCTGATACCAAGTGTGAAGGCCCGCCCCGCACCAACCGACATTTACTCTCCAAAGGTGCGCTGTACACATGTCCAGTTAGCACAGAACGGGTCGCCAGAATGAGAAAGGAAGAAGGAAATGAACATACAAAGGACCTGTAGAATGTCTCGCACCGCATTGAACAAAATATAATAATAACATACTTGACATAAAACAGGAGAGACAGCGCATAAGCTGAAAATCAGAACTAAACATCATAGCAGCGAAAATCCAAAATACGGCTTATTACAACTTTCAAACTGTCTCAAAGCAAAAACAAGATAAAGGAGGTACACTACGAATGCCCAAGTAGCGACCACCAACGACACAGGCAGAATGTGTATATATACATATATATCATACGTGGAAGCCTCCTGCCCGCCTCCGAATCAGCTACTCGCGCATAACCAGCTAACCTGTATCTAGTCTGCACGTGTGAGCACCCAGAGTAATAAGAGGAGACATAAAACTCTGGGTCAGACATAAAGCCTGGTATGAGCGATAAGCATCTAAAGTGAACAATAACAGGTAGACTAAAACATACCTGAACCTGGACCTGCAACCAAAGAGTTAGCACTACATACTGTACGACACTCTAAGGTACCATATCAAACGGTGTAAAGATACGGAGGTGGGGGAGGTGTGCATGTCATAATGATGGCAAACAATCAAGCATATCATCCATCCTCACATCTCTCACTCAGTGCATAAAGCATACGATATTCACCACTTCGATCACCCAACATACCTTGCTACGATCACTCTGCCCCATGAAGTCATAAATGGCTTCACTGCACTGATAACGTAACCACTAATCCTTTGCTATGTCCACTTTGCCCCATGGAGTCACAAAAACCCCCACTGCACTGGCTCATAGCCTTATCAATCCTTACTATGTCCACTCTGGCCCATGGAGTCACAAGAACCCCACTGCACTGGCTCATAATCTTACTACGCATCACCTTGCCCCTCGGGTCATAATGACCCTACTGCACTGATAATGTTGTCTTGCTACCATCACTTTGCCCCTCAGGTCATAATGACCCTACTGCTCTTATAAGTAGTCGATCATACCTTTTTAGTGGTGAATCGAAGTTATGAACGTCGACAACTCCTTAGCACACGTCCCGCAGCAAAGTCCAACCATGAAGTGAACTCATTGGTTCCCAACTGGGTCCTGAGCTCTAACTTCCCATATTGGACTACCTTTGCATCTCTGGTTATTGGTCAATACTGGGTCGGGTCAGGTTCCTCCTCAAGTTATCGGTTGGGGTCGGTGTCCTTCATCTGTTCGGGTCGGATCTCCTTCTTGTGCGGTTCGGGTCGGGTATTCCTCTGGGTTCGAGTCAGATGCTTCTCTTCGGGTCGGGTCGGGTCAGGTGTCCCTTCTTGGTTCGTGCTTCCGATCTGTCTTCATACTCCCTTCATATGCTCCTATCCGATCAGTTTTCATGCTCTCGCTCTGATTCGTCTTCTTGCTTCCGCTCTGATCCGTCCTCCTCGATCCGATTCGTCCTCCTCGATCCGATCCGTCCTCCTCGATACGATCCGTCCGATCCCAGTTCAGCTAGCGTGGCCTTCCTTTTTGCCACTTTTTCCCAAGTGTTGGGTTCCGATCCGATCGGGTTCCTTGCTCAGTTCAACATATCCGATCCGTGCCATATGTCCGATCCGATCCGAACCCTGCATTGTTTTCTGAGACTGTTCCAGCAAGTGTTTACGCCATTCAACGACGTTTTCGACCATTCTAACTATTAGAATCAATCACAAAGCATTTCATACAGTCATAGCAACATACATGATCAACCACAAACATCAAAACATCAATATGTTAGGTTAAAATGGATCAAACATACCCAAAATCCCATATTTCCCCTTAAGCATGTTTAGGTGAAACTAATGATAGGATTAGCAAAACTTAACCAAATTAACCCAAATTCATATCAGAGGTCTAAAACATCATTTAGGAATTTATGAACATTTTCCCGAATTTTATCATGCTTAAATTCGCTAATTAACACTAATTACCCTTAACTAGCCATAATTAGTGTAAAACTATGCAAATCACTCACCTTAGCCACAAAATAAACTAAGATCTGAAATAATTCTCTGATTTGATGTGAATCTCAATGCCAAACAGCAGCTCCTATGTTTCTTTGGTGAAGATCATCCTTGATTAGGGGTTGCTAAGCCAAATCCTTGACCAAAAGATGATTTGGAGGTGATTTAGAGGTTGGAGGCCATTTTTAGGGATCCTTGGTGATAAGTGGAGGCTAGAAAACTGAAATGGAATGATCCTCTATCTCATTTCAGCCTCCCCATAACCCTAATCCCGAAATGGGTTATGGGCCTACTCACTAATCACCCGGTTTGGCCCGGTTAAGCAGTTTTTCACCCTCCAAACCTTGTTTCAGCCATATCTCCCAAACGTTAAGTCCGTTTGGCTATTATGACCACTCTACAGAAAGGTAAACCACCAAACGAATCCAATGGAAGTGGTTTCAAGTTAAAATTCCTTTCCAATCAAAAGTTATGCCCAAAAGAGTACCAACTAGGGGCAAAATGGTCATTTAAAAATCGACAAAAATCATGAACATGGGAAATGACTCTAATAGATGTTTCCCAAAGTTACATGACCATACGACTTCACACGGGAAAGAAATAAATATTCTACAATCCCCCGATGCGTAGAATGCGGGTCATTACACTGCATATGGATATGTGTGAATTTTTCTTTTCTTTCATGGATGGAAATGGATGAACTAGCATATGGATGTTGCATTTGGACGAATGAACGTGCACGCATGTAGAGCTTATATGTTATAGTAGGTTTAATTGCATACATGCTGGATTCAGGCACTAACATACATTGCATTAAGGAGGTCAACTGAATTAGTAGACCGCCTGAATTTTGCATTAGATAAGGAACATATACACACACTTTTTCATATACTCATATAGCATTAGAAATCTTTTAAGGACAATGGATACTTGTGGATGATGATTGAGTAGATGGATGATTGGATGGTAGGATACATTCTTCTTAACATGAAGATTTCGGGGACGAAATCCTTTAAGGAGGGGAGAATGTAACACCCCGTAATTTTAAAATATTAAAATTAGCAAATTAAAGGACACTTAATTTTTGGAAAAAGAATTAGGTGAAACGAGTTATGCCATTGCGTTCGTCTCAGAATTCTTCTTGAGATAGAGTCCGACTTTGCGTAAATCGGGATCTATATGAAGAAGTTTTGGAGCTTAGAAGATTTCAATATTTAGCAGAAATTAAATTAAAATAATAATAATAATAATCAATAAGCAATTCCAAATTAAAAAGAGAGGAAGAGGGCTGAGCAGAAGAATTCCTACTCAGCCGTGTCGACCCCCCTATAGGGGTGTCGACATAGGTGTCGACCTCCCCTGTAGTGGTCGACCCCATCGGCGTGATCTAGGCTGATGTGTCCATATGAGGATTTTTGGTGTTTAGGGCTTAGGTGTCCTTTTCTGGTTGGCTAGGTGAGGTGTTACGATTGTCTGGATGGCTTAGATTGATCCTCGACTGATCTAAGGCCTGTAATCAATCCTATGCTTCTATATAATCACATCTAACCTAAAATCTAAATCATTCATGAACCTATATGCTGCTGCATCCTAAACTAACATAGCAGCCGCCATAACAAATCAAATTCAAGATAAAAATAAAAGTCTACATCAAGGGTTAAGTTTAAAAAATTCAAAAATCATATCACAGAATTCCAGATCCGTCCTTTTTATGTGAGTTCTACTCACTTTTAGGTTTAAATAAATGAATGTGGATTATGAAAGACTGTGGTTTGGGTATATGTAGTAAACCTAATCCTTTATGCAACTATGTTATGTCAATTTCTCTAAAATCAATGCTAAGAATACAATAATTTTTAAGTTAGAGATTTAAAAGTAATCATGTTATGAATGTAAATTGGATATGCTCTTGTAATTAAAAACAACTTGGATTTATCATACTTTGTGGATCTAAAATATTCTATGGCTTAGGTCTCAATGTTCATCATAATTAGATCTATTGTAAATCCTTAATCTATGGCACCTTTGGGATCTTAACTTGTATATGTTAGATCTACTTTCTTTAGTTCTAATCATTTTGGGGTTAATTCATCATGTTACATATGCGGATCTTACCTTTTCCCTAAGTTGGTGGTTGATTTGAGATTACCATTTTTAAGAAAATTGAACCCTTGTTTTGATCTAGAACACCACATTTTGATTTATTGAGATCTGTTATTATGGGAAATAAGAATTATTATTTGGATCTAGACCTTTATGTTAATCTAAATCTGTTGAGACCTTGACCTATGAATCCACCTTTACGCCACCCTAATTAAGCTAGATCTAATTAGGAGACATTTAAATCTCATCATACTTGATTTGACATTGGATTACAAAAGTTATCAGTTTTGAATATCCACACCGTTACGATAATTAAATGTCCTTTAACATTGCCAATATGTTTACGTCAATATTAGTTGAGATTGTAATGATTATCATAACCCTTTTCATTGTTATAGCTAGGCTACTTCATAGCCTAGATGCCGCCAAACTGCGTGCGAATACGTTAGATAGGAAACGGGGAAAAAATGGGTTTATAATTGGCATGTAAATCTCTATATGAATTGATGTGTAATCCAAATTGTTAATAAAATAGGTATTGACACCTATAAAAGGAAGGGATTAATTAATAAATTAATTAATCAAAAGTGGTGGAAGTCTTCTCGGACCCAACCGACATATCCAGCAGCCACTAATATTGAACCTAATGTGAGAGGTAAAAGTTTGCGAATACGACATGGTCTAAGACGCGTGATTAGACCAAACTGTGGAATAAGACTGCCCGAGCCCAACTGGCATATCCAGCATCCACACGTTGTAGGCCTAATGTGGGTGGTCTAGCCCAATATAACCATAAATGGACATGGTAATGAATTAGACTACTTAACCAAACATAATCCATAGGGATCGTGTGAACTTAGACTAAAGTTGAGGTTAAGTAAACTTGATTTTGTAAAAACGGAGGGCTAAGTATATCTTGGGTAAGCGGGTAATATTACAATATATATATATATATATATATATATATATATATATAGGCCCACAAACTTAACCATTAAATAAACATGCTTGAATCATTGGGCGGGTTAAGTACACGTAGGGTTGGTGGGTAGTATTTTTATATATAGGCCCACAAACTTAACCATTAAATAAACATGCTTGAATCAGTGGGAGGGTTAAGTACATTTATTGTTGGTGGGTAATATTTGTATATATACAGGCCCACAAACTAAACCATTATAGAGTTATGTAATTGAAGATCACCCTTTAGGGTGTACATAACTAGTATAGGGCTATGTAATTAAAGATCACCCTTTTTGGGTACACATAGTCAGTAGAAATCCTAGCGGGGATAGAAGACAAAGCGGAGAGCTTGTATTGTGTGGGAGTTATGTAATTAAAGATCACCCTTTAGGGTATACATAACTAGTATAGGGCTATGTAATTAAAGATCACCCTTTTTGAGTATACATAGTTAGTGGAAAACCTAGTGGGGATACAAGACAAAGGGACAGCTTGTATCATATTGTGTGGGACCCATTTCAGTCAGTAACCAGTAGTTGGTATCAGAGTAGAGAACTCCGTACTAGTCAGTGGATCTGCGAGAGCTTGGTCAAGGATGGCTCGTCGGGGGATGAAGGTTATCTCGAAGTGGCTTATCTCCATACTCTATTTTGATAATCGACCAGACGCTTCGGGCAACTGTAGGACCGGTCGTAGCGGTTGGTTAGTGAAAACCTTTATGGGATGAGATTGAAAGTATGGTCAAAGCTTTCTGGAGGAGATTAATAAGCAGAACGCCGGCTTCTCCAGCTTGGACTAATTCTTTTCTACCCCCGTTAGTATCTTGCTGATGTAGTAGAAAGGCTGATGGCCTGTGCAGAACATGCCAAGTAAATGTATAAGTCTTCGTGATCTATAGGCTTGGAAAGGATAGGTAGTCGCTCTAAGTGATCTTGTAGTTCTTTGAATGCGGCGACGCATTCAGGGATCCACTCGAAATTGTGTTTCCCTTTTCGGAGTAAATCGAAGAAGGGGTGCACTTTTTGGAGGCCTTAGAGATAACGGACTTAAAGCGGCGACCTTTCCGTTTGACTTTGGACATCTCTGATATTTTCGGGAAAGCGGATGTCGTGAATAGCTTGGATCTTTTCTGGTTTGGCTTCGATGCCTCGAGATTGACAATGACACCCAGGAATTTTCCCGAAGCGACTCCGAAAGAGCACTTATAGGGGTTGAGTTTCATGTCATGCTGGCGGAGGACATCGAACATCTCAGAGAGGTCTTGGACGTGACTGCTTGATATTTTGGATTTCATCAGTATTTCATCCATGTACACCTCCGTTGATTTCCAATCAAGTTTTTGAAGAGTCGATTAATCATTCGCTGATCGGTGGCGCCGGCTTTCTTGAAACCCAAGGGCAGAACATAGTAGCAATATAGCCGAAGGTCAGTTATGAAAGAGGTGTGGTCTTGATCGCGTAGGTTCATTGGGACGTGATTGTAATCGGAGTAGGCGTCCATGAAAGATAGCAGTTGGTATCCAGTGGTCGAGTCGACTAATCGATTGATCTTTGGGAGTGGGAAACTGTACTTGGGACATGCCTTGTTTAGATCGGAGAAGTCTACCCATGTCCTCCATTTACATTGGCCTTTTTAACCGCGACTAGGTTTGAAACCGACTCATGGTAGTCAGCTTCACGAATGAATTTATTGTTGAGCAGACGGTCTACCTCTTCTTTGAGCGCTCTGGACCACTCGGGACCTAAGAAGCAGCGCTTTCGCTTGACAGGAGGCATTCTGGGATCCTGGCTAAGAGAATGGCAAGCAATTGCGGGATCGATGCCCTTCATGTCGGAGTGAGTCCATGAAAACACATCCATATTGGCCTTTAGGAAGAATATAAGGTCTTCTTTGATAGTTGGGTCTAGTTGTAACCCTACCTTCAACACCCTTGTTGGGTAATTGAGGTCGATGGGAACGTCCACCGTGGGTTCGACCGGGGTAGCTCTCTCGTACTCGGGATCCTCATCCTTCCATGGGTCAAGATCATTAGAAAGACGACAATGGCACCTGAGCCAGGGCTCAGATGCCGCTGGCTGCTATGCTAAGACATTCTTCGCGCAAGAAGGCATGGGGACGGCTTAGCCCTTGTCCTTGTTGCAAGCGTTCTTCCATTCTATGGCATAGCATTCCCCGGCGGTTCGTTGGTCACCCTTAATGGTGCCGACTCCATTTTCTGTCGGGAATTTCATCAAGAGAGACCATGGTGTCGTGTAAACCCGAATTCAGTAAGGAAAGGGCGCCCTAGGAAAGCGTTGTACGGAGAGTCGATGTCTATGACCATGAAGGTGAGAATCAGGACTCGGCTTGGGTCCTCCTCGCCCGTTCCACAGGTAGGTCGATTATCCCTATGGGCGAACTAGATGCCCCATTGAAGCCATGGATCATGGCATGTCACGGCTTCAAGTCGTTTTGTTTCTCATTTCATCTGGTCGTAGGCAGACATAAAGTTGATTTTGACCCAACTCCGTGAGTCGATTAAGACTTTTCGAACGGAGGCGGCTCCGATGTGGGTCGTGATGACCAATGGATCGGTGGTTCGGATTTCTACCCCCATTTACTGTCTTTCTCAAAAGATGATGTCGTCCTGCATAGTTTTTTGTAGATTGGCTAGGGTGGACTCAGGGAGAGCAGAGCAGGCTTTGTAATTAGCATGATTTATGGCACTTACATATTCATCCATCTTTCGGAAACTGCCGTGAATGGGTTTAGATCCACCACATATGGTGTTTATCACGATTCCCCGTCTCGGGTTAGATGGTCCCGGAGCTGCATTGGTAGCTGCTTTGGGAGCTAGTGATGGAGGCTGCGAGTTCACTTCATGGGAAAGGTATCTTGGACATATTGCTCGAACCGTTTCTCGCGAATAAGTTTCTCGATTGCGTCCCTGAGTTGACGACACTCGTTGGTATCATTCACGTACATGTCGTGGTACCGACAGTACCTCCCGGTGTTCCTCTCGCGATCAGTGGATTCTCTGACACACAGCTTTTTGTAGGGCAAGTTGTTGGAGGTTTCCAATTATACTGTCTCTATGTCTTCATTCAGGGGGGTGTAGGTTTTGAAGGCTTGGCGGAGGGTGGGCCTCCTTGGTCTGTCGGGGCTTGCCCATCATTTTGTCTGTCCGGCCTACCATTGTATGTTCTCTGCCTGGAGGGACCTGCCCCTTTGTTCTGGTCGAAGGGCTCCCCACCCCGCCTATCCCTGAGGTTGTTATTTGCGGCACCTGCTTCGGGATCGTTGGGATGACTTGTGGCGGAGAGCCGGTTTCGCCTTGTCTCTTCTAGTTATAAGTATTGGTCTCCCTTCTCGTAGAAGGCGTCGAGGCTCTTGGGCTGCTTTTGATCTATCCAGGCCCAGAATTCCAACGTTGGGAGGACACCTTTCGCTAGCTGAAAGAGTACGATCCGAGGATCTGGGTCCTCGACCTCGGCGAGAGCTATGTTAAACCGAGAGAGGTAGCTTTCGAGGGACTTGGCAGGTCCCTGGTATAAATTGGATAAAGTGAGGGCATTCTTCAGAGTCGGTATTTGCACCCTAAATCGTTTAACTATCTTAGTCGGTAGTTGTCGAAATTTTTCAATGGAGTCGAGTGGGAGGAGAGAAAATCAAATAAAGCGGTACCGGACAGGAAGACCGGGAAGCATTTGCACTTGGCTGGATCATTACCCCGGCTTGAATCCATCTGCCATTCGTATCGATTCAAAAAAGCACAAGAATCAGTGGTACCATCATAGAGTGGCATTTGGGGCATGTTAAAGCGCCTCCGCCACTTGTCCTCATTTACTCTTCTCATGATGGGATTGAGCCTAATGTGAGCTTCCCATGATCCGTGGGTTACCCCGCGCATCGCCCTCATGACCCTTCTTACTACTTCGGGAAGATAGGTCGGGTGAGGATCCACCGTCGGGATCCAAGGGTTTTGACGTGGTTCCGTAGTCCTATTGCGAGGTTGCTTCCTATGGAGGATGTTTGGATCCTCGTCCTCCACGTCATGGTTTTGGAGTGGATGGTGAGGTGAATCGGGGTGATGCGATTCTTGTTCCCGAGAAGCACGGGCCATTGGATAGCGGGCCCATTACCCTGATTAGAACCGACCGGGTTGCGTCGAGGAAGAGGTTGGTTGGTAGGGTCAGGTCCTTCGTTGATAATCAAGCGAGGTTGGTCTCAGTACTGTGCCCACTCGCTGTATGTAACTGTGGTTCGATCGCCATTGCCATTGCCGTTGTCGAGGGCATTGGTGCGAGCGGCGATGTTGTTGATGAGGCTGAACCTCCTCCTTTGATGTGGGCCCCTTGACTCGGAAGATGAGGTTTCCAAGGCGGTTGGTTGGGGTCGCGCATTGTATCGAGTTAGTCGAAGTTGTGCGACGACGCATCGACTTTCTTGAAGTTGGCGCATAAGGTCGATGTTGTGCCTTAGTCCTTGGTTGAGCTCGTCCGCGTTGTTATCATATGTTTTGTTAAGCGTTCGTTTTTGAGCTTGTGTAACGGGCGCTTCGTGGTCCAAAATAGGAGGGACGGTTTCGTTAGTGACCGGGATATCCGTCGGTTGAGGTTGTTGGGATTTACCAGCCTCGGTTGCGGCTGAAGAGGCAACCATTGCATTCTTTGGATTCTTCACCATCGTAAGCGGACTCGACAGCAGGTTCGGCAAGGAATCTTAGGCTCGTCGAGGTCGAGATGGCAATATGGGAGATAGACGCAAGATTTGAGTAGATTCTCAATGAAAGCACCAAATGTTGATGGCAAGAAAAGTCTAAAACACCAAATGACATTTAGGATGCCGTCTGGATTCCGTGAGTGGTTGGTTATGCCATTCGGGTTGACCAATGCACCATCATATTTTGTGGATCTTATGAATCGGGTATTCAGAGATCAGTTGAATAAGTTTGTTCTTGTGTTCATAGACGACATCCTTGTTTACTCGAGGACAAAGGAAGAACATAAGGAACACCTGAGGATTGTGATGGAGGTATTGAGAAAACACCCGTTGAAAGCAAAGTTTTCGAAGTGTCACTTCTGGAGGAGAGAAGTGAGATTCTTGGGCCATGTTGTTTCATAAAATAGTATAGCTGTGGATCCTGCTAAGGCAGCGACGGTACAAGGTTGGAGTTCTTGGCTTCGTATGATTTTGACATCGAATATACACCTAGGAAGGGAAATGCGGTAGCCAATGCCTTGAGTAGGATACATGCCGGCTTAGGGGCTATGTTTCTAGAATGGAAGCAACTGGAGTATATCACAGGGTTTGATTTCAGACCAAAGTACGAATTGGATCCAGAAATGCTAGCTAGTTTGGCGATCAGACCCACTTTGATGGAGCAGATTGGTTTCAGTCAGAGGGACGATCCTAATCTATTGGAAATCATCTCCAAGTTAGAAATGAATATTGATGGTGAGGAGATGAATTTGTATGGGCTTGATCGAGATGGATGGCTTAGAAAGAATGGAAGACTAGTTGTGCCCAACGTGAATGGTTCGAGAGATGAAGTGCTTAGAGAATGTCATCACTCAAAACTGACTATACACCCCGGTGGTAACAAGATGTATCGAGACATGAGACAGACTTACTACTGGAAAGGGAAGAAAAGAGACGTTGGGAAGTTTATATCCAAATGCATGAATTGCCAGCTAGTTAAAGCCGAGCAAAAGAAGCCTAGTGGGTTGTTGCAACCATTAGAAATTCCCTAATGGAAATGGGAGCAAGTATCGATGGATTTCATTGATGGTTTACCAAGGACTAGATTGGGACATGATAGCATTTGGGTAATTATAGATTGATTGACTAAGAGTGCAAGATTTATACCAGTTAAGTCAAACAGAACTGCATCTAAGTAAGTAGAATTGTATATGAAGTGGGTAGTGAGATTTCATGGAGTGCCTAAAAGCATTGTGAGTGACCGAGGCCCGTTGTTTACTAGTGGGTTTTGGAAGAGCTTACAATAGGGTCTAGGGTCAGAATTACATCTCAGTACCACGTATCATCCTCAAACCGATGGTCAGACGGAGAGGGTAAATCGTATATTGGAAAATCTCTTAAGAGCTTGTATATTGGATTTTGGTGGATCATGGGAAGACTATTTGCATCTAGTAGAGTTTGCATATAATAATAATTACCAATCCATTATCGGTATGGCTCCATTTGAAGCATTGTACGGAAGACCGTGTAACTCACCATCATGTTGGATAGAGACCGGTGAGAAGTTTGTGCTTGGACCGGATGTGATAAGAGAAACTTCAGATAAGATTAAGATCATTCAACATCGAATGAAGGCTGCTCAAGATAGGCAGAAGAGTTATGCTGATAAGAGAAGAAGAGACTTAAAATTCTCCGTTGGTGACGTGGTGTTTGTCAAGATTTCTCCGCTGAAAAACGTGGTACGATTTGGCAGGAGAGGCAAGTTAGCACCAAGATTTGTTGGCCCATTCCCAGTTCTTGAACTAGTTGGGAATTTGGTGTAGAGGGTTGACTTTCTAGAGAAAATGGCAGATGTTCATAACGTATTTCATGTTTCCTAGCTAAGGAAGATTGTGCACGACCCCGATATGACTATTTTACCTGGTCAGTTGGATGATGTCGAAGTAGAACCTGAGGCGGTGGGGAGCCGCAAGCCGATTCGTATTGTCGAGTACTATACGAAGCTACTTCAAGGGAAAGCGGTGAAACTAACAAAGCTTTAGTGGGGCGAGCATGAGAATGACTGTACTTGGGAAATAGAGGAGAGCATTAGGAAGACGTATCCAAAACTCGTTGCCTGGTAAGATTTACCTTGCGATTTAGTTATTCCGCATGCTAGGATAGACTTGTTTTCCTTGTTTTCATGTTTGATTTTTGTTTTATGGCTGATAGGCATGCGGGACCTTTGTGTGTTTTGGTTAGGGAATTTCGGGGGCGAAATTTCTTAAGGAGGGGGGAGAATGTAACAACCCGCATTCTACGCATCGGAGGATCGTAGAATATTTATTTCTATCCCATATGAAGTTGTATGGTCATGTAACTTTGGGAAACAACTATTAGAGTAATTTCCCATGTTCATAATTTTTGCCAATTTTTAAATGACCGTTTTGCCCCTAGCTGATCTTGTTTCGGCCATAACTTTTGATTGGAAAGGAATTTTGACCTGAAACCTCTTCTATTAGATTCGTTTGATGGTTTACCGTTCCGTAGAGCGGTCACATGTGAGAAACGGACTTACCGTTTGGGAGATATGGCTGAAATAAGGTTTGGAAGGTGAAAAACTGCTTAACCGGGCCAAATAGGGTGATTAGTGAATAGGCCCATAACCCATTTCGGGATTAGGATTATGGGGAGGCTGAAATGAGTTAGAGATTCATTCCATTTCAGATTTATAGCCTCCACTTACCTCTTAGAAACCCTAAAAATGGCCTCCATCCTCTAAATCACCTCCAAATCACATTCTACTTGAAGATTAGGCTTAGCAACATCAAATCAAGAGAGATCAACGCCAAATCAACATTAGAGCTGTTGTTTAGCATTGGGATCTTCACCAACTCAGAGATTTTTTCAGATCTATGGTTTATTTGTGGCTAAGGTGAGTGGTTTGCATAGTTCCTCGCTAATTATGGCTAATTAAGGGTGATTAGTGTTAATTAGCGAATCTAAACATGATAAAATTATGGAAAAATATTTATAAAATTCGAAATGATGTTTTAGACCTCTGATATGAATTTGGGTTAATTTGGTTAAGTTTTTCTAATCATATCATTAGTTTTACCTAAACATGCTTAAGGGGAAATATGGGGTTTTTGGGTACGTTTGATCCATTTTACATGGTATGATTGTTGTTTTGGTGTTTAAGGTCACTTCTACTTGTTGCTATGACTGTATGGTATGCTTTGTGATTGATTAGAATAGGTTGAATGGTCGAAAATGCCGTCGAGTGGCGTAAATTGCTTGCTGGAAGAAGTGCAGGAAGGCATCCTAACCGGATCGGATCGGTAGGAGGACCCGATCCGCTCTTATACTCCACTCTTCGATTTATTCGCACTTCACGTGGTATGCAACATCCAACCTGATCCGCCATGGTACCCCGACCCGAACCGAAGTACTACGACGAGGCTTGGAGACTACGACCCGACCTGATTTGATTAGAAAAAGCAGATCTGATCCATGGCAAATTAGAGGACCCCGACCCGAACCGGTGATGGCGACTGGACTTGGAGTCTCGATCCGATCCACTGAGGTGAAGATGACCCGATCCGATCCAGCGAAGAAGGAGAACTCCGATCGGAACCGAACTGATGATTTGGGGTAGATCCGAACCGTTCCGGTGATGACCAATAACCCGAGATGCAAAGGTAGTCCAAAGGGAAGTTAGAGCTCAGGGTCCATTTGAGGACCAATGAGTTCACTTCATGTTTGGGCTTTGCTACGGGACATGTGCTAAGGAGTTGTCGACGTTCATAACTTCGATTCACCATGAATGATAACGACTATGTTATCAGTGCATTAGAGTCACTATGACTCGAGGGGCAAAGTGATCGTAATAACACTATGAGCCAGTGCAGTGGAGCCGTTGTGACTCCATGGGGTGGAGTGGACATAGTAAAAGATTAGTAAGACTATGAGCCAGTGCAGTGGAGCCATTGTGACTCCATGGGGCAGAGTGGACATAGTGAAGGGTTAGTAAGGCTATGAGCCGGTGCAGTCGTGTCATTGCGACTCCATGGGGCAAAGTGGACATAGCGAAGGATTAGTGGCTATGTATCAGTGCAGTGAAGCCATTTATGACTTCATGGGGCAAGGTGATCATAGCAATGTATTGAGGTGATCGAAGTGGTGAATATCGTATGCTTTATGCGCTGAGTGAGAGATGTGAGGATGGTTGCTATGTCTGATTGTTTGCCATCACTATGACATGCACACCCCTACCCCCGTTATCTTTACACCATTTGAAATGTAACCTTAGAGTGTTGAACAATATGTAGTGCTAACTCTTTGGTTGCAGGTCCAGGTTCAGGTATGGTTTAGTCTGCCGGTTATTGTTCTGTTTAGATGCTTATCGCCCATACTAAGATTTATGTCTGACCCAGAGTTTTATGTCTATTCTTATTACTCTGGGTGCTCACACGAGCAGACTAGAGACAGGTTAGCTGGTGATGCGCGGGTAGCTTATTCGGAGGCGAGCAGGAGGCTTCCACGTATGATATATAGATATTCTCCCTGTGTCGTTGGTGGTCACTACTTGGGCATTAGTAGTGTACCTTCTTTATCTTGCTTTTGCTTTAGAGACAGTATTTTAAAAGTTGTAATAAGTTGTATTTTGGATTTTCGCTGCTATGATGCTTAGTTCTAGTTTTCAGCTTATGCACTGTCTCACCTGTTTTATGTCAAGTATGTTGTTAATATATTTTGTTCACTGCGCTGTGAGACATTCTACAGGTTCTTTATTGATTCTTCGTCTTCTTTCTTTTCTTCTGACGACCGTCGCATGCTAACTGGACATGTGTACAACGCACTTTTGGAGTAAATGTCGGTTGGTGCGGGGCAGACCGTCACAGTTAACACTTAACCAATATAACTTGATTTGTGGTACGGTTAAGTTAACACAAGAAGGCGACACTTAACCAAAGTAACAAGACATGATGAGTAGGTGGGTTAAGTTAACTTGAATTGACCGATGACACTTAACCAATACAACAAGATGAACACGTTGGGTTAAGTAACAAGGAAACACTTAACCAAAATAACTTGATAAATGAATGGGTTAAGTAAATAAGGAACACTTGACCAACATGACATGATGGGTGGGTTAAGTTGACATGAATGGACAATACTTAACCAATATGACATAATGTGCGGGTGGGTTAAGTACATATCGGGTTGGTGGGTAATATTAGTAAATATAGGCCCGCAAAACTTAACCGTTTCATAAACATGCTTGAATCGATGGAAGGGTTAAGTACATCTAGTGTATATGGGTAATATTAGTACATATAGGCCCACAAACTTAACCGTTAAATAAACATGCTTGAATCAATGGGGGGTTAAGTACATATCGGGTTGGTGTGTAATATTAGTAAATATAGTCCCAAAAAACTTAACTGTTTAATAAACATGCTTGAATCGATGGGAGGGTTAAGTACATCTCGTGTAGGTGGGTAATATTAGAACATACAGGCCCACAAAACATAACCGTTAAATAAACATGCTTGAATCAGTGGGAGGGTTAAGTACATAGCGGGTTGGTGGGTAATATTAGTAAATATAGCCCATAAACTTAACCAATAGGAAACGCCTGTAACGGGGACCCATTTCAGCAGTAACCCACATAGATGTATCATGGTACCCTGAACTAGGCAGGGTGGGGAACGATAAGTGGGCTGATTATAAGTGGTCAAAGCAGCTGCAGGGGGTATGTTAGTGTAGGTTCCAACGGTTTACGGGTGTGCATGTACTCCGGAGTGGGAAAAAGCAGGCACTGGGTAACATTAGTTATATACTGTGCATCTTGAATCATGTCGAGTCGCTATCATAAGGATTGATACGCATTACGGTGGGACCATCACAGAGTAGCTACACACAAGAGAGGGCCGATTGACACAGACACAAGAGAAAGGAATACAAGTAGGGAGCCGATCGATAGGGTAGTAAGGTTACATCTAACATGTTCATGGCAATTAGGCTGATTGAGGTGGAATCCTCACGATAGATGTACAGCTGAAGGCTACCACAATTACGGGGATTGGGATCACTTTATCAATTTATACAGATTACTAGTTGGGACACTAGTTATGTGGTGCAGAGATAGATATGGAAATCATAATAACAAAGTAGTAGCGAAGCAGAGAAAGAGTAGAAGCGTATTCAGTTTATCTTGCCTTTTCATACCTTATACTTAATCCTATTTTATCATGTTATCCTTTTTTCTCACGTTATTGTCTTATATCCTGTTTATTCATGTCATAATGCTTTTAACTATTTATATGCTGAAAGTCACTAGACTTACCAGACTTATGTCTGAACTAGTTTTGTTTCGCCTCTTTTCTTCTGTTCCCCCCACCCCCAGGTTCACAAGGAGGAAATGTTACCATTTATCTCAGTTTTATTTCCAAGCTCGAAGGTAGTCGATGTATCCTCTCTTCCACTGCTATGACTGGTTCACTCTTTATTTGGGGAATATCATTGTTATTTTTTTATTCTTCTTTTATACATGGAAGTTTTTGAATCAAGACAGAAGTTCTATTTATCACTTTTAAGTATGATTAAGATAACTATTGTAAAAGCTTGACTGAATTAAGTTGTTAATAAAATGACTTTGTTTTCCGCTGCTTTATTTGTCTATCTTGTAATTTATCTGCATCTTTTACCTAAAATGCTCCACCAAATTTAAGGCATTCCCTTTGTGAGTGACCTTGATAGAGGTGGGGTGTTTCACTTGGTATTAGAGCTGAAGGTTACCGGATGAGATAAAAGATTTGAAAACTTATTTTCAAAACGGTTTTAAAACAAACATTTTCAAAAGAAAAGTTTTGTTTTAAAGGAATATTCCCCAAATCCATATGCACTATCTTTTGATCCTCTATTTGAATCCTTGTTTCCTTCTTTCCTGAGTCTCCGGGCCTCTTGGCTTTCTGAGAGGTAACCTCATCGCGGCGTGGTTCCGTAGGCTCGACAAGACTACGAAACTTGTAAAAGGGCAAACAAGTGCCCGACTTCCATCTATAGCTATAGTAGTTCCATCTGCGGCTAATTTTATTTCGAGCTTTGTAGGATTCTCCATGCGATGGAAACAACTTTCGAGAGACCTGTCAACAAGTTACACAAGGATGGCAAAGATGAGAATGAGGGAGTTTAGCTAAGGAGCACAACCGAAGGATGAAGAAATCATAGATATAGACTTGGTTCACAAAGGAGAGGAGGAATGAATAGTAAAACCTAAAACAAGAGAAGTATATTTATTTTGGTATAACGGGTCGTATAATTAAGGGCAAGGGCAAGAACAAAGGACATGATTTTCCTGAAGGCAAGTGCATGCTCTCACAGCCAGCATACCTGGGAGAGAGGCAGTAAGATTTATGTTGAAAGAGTTTTTCCTTTTTGATCATCCTGTTAGTACTCCTTCTGATTATAGCACTTCACATTCGTTTATATCTGCTTCCATAGTTGAGCCTCTGCACCTTAGTACTTGTATAGTAGAAGATCCCATTATTGTCTCAAATCCAATTTGTGGTTCGTCTCATTTATCTTTGGTTTGTAAGGATTTGAGATGCTTATGTTTTTGTTTTCATGGGCTATGGGTTGATTCTAGACATGGGTTTGTTAGCTAGTAATCGTGAAAGGAGGGTAGTTAGACTTTCGACTTGCCTCTGGAATACCCTCGAAATTTCGTGCTATCCTAAGGGATTAGTTTGTCTTAGCTACCTAGAAATCACTTGATGTATTTATCAACGATTTTTGATCCGTTGGAGTAGTCCATGAGTACGCCGATGTTTTTTATTTAGGTTAAGGTTTAGTCACCTAAAACATGAGGTAGACTTCCACATATATCTATTTAACAATGCAAAGCCCGTTATGCGATCAACGTTAGTTTTGGAGCAAGATTAACGAGGATAGCCAGAGTCGGTTATGTGCTCAATTACTTGGTTATTTTGCTAGTATCATCTCACATAAATCGTCTAAATTCGGAGGAGGTATTCCTTGGGTGCTTTTATGATATTGGTTTAGGCCTCTGGGGCTTGAACTTGAGGAATGTCAAGTTTGACTACGGTGGTTTGCATGAGAGATATCGACCCTCAGATTTGTGACATGATGGGTAAGACAAGTAGAAAAGAGACCTAAATTAGTTAATGAGATTTAGAATTAATATTGGACATTGAATAAGTAAATTCGATTTGAAAATTCATATTCGAAATCGAAAAGGAAACTTGAAATGAAAATGGAATTTAATTTAGTTATAAGCAAGTTAAATATTTTATATGAAAATGATACGTTCAGATAACAAGAGAAATAAGCTAAGAAGCTAATTAAAGAATAAAGGGGCGAAACTAAATTCAAACGATTGAATTGAGTTAAATTGAAAACAGGTGAACACGTGTTAAACAGGTATGGAATGAAGAGAATGAAGTTTATAAATTTAGTGCCCGACAATAAGGTACATGTTTTAATTCCATATGAGGTTTTATGCGCCGTATCGACTAGCCGCTTGGCTTTTTCTTTTTCTTTTTGATTGGAGAGGGCCTGTGTGGCGGTTTGGGGATTTTCCCGATGCTCCCGGTATAACGGAGGTTTTGGCGGAATTTTCCTGAAAGTTAAGGAGTTAGAATATTTTTAAGAAAATTGGATAACTACAATATCAATATATCAATATATATTGAATTTGATAAGGAAACAAACTTAAAATAGAATATTATAAACAAAAAGGAAATCGATAGGCTGGTAATAGAAAGAGAAATGTATATACGTTTTAAAAATGAATAATTGGATTTATATGATGTGGATTATTCGAGGTAAGTGGTTTTGTCTGTTTTGAAGTTAATGATGTCTTCAGTCAAGTTTTGAGAGGTAGTCATACCCCAACTTGATTGATTTCATTTTTAATTGATAAATAGCAAGACCCCGTCTCGAAGAGAAGTGTTTGAATAAGAGTTCGTTGAATAAAATATTTTGGGTTGTTGTAACGATATTTTACACAGCATTCGTTTAAACCCTAGTGGTGGAATTTTGGAAGTATAAGAGTAAATATTTCCTGAGTATAACTAAAGTAGTCAGGAAAGAGATAGGTGATTGAAATTGTTTTCAAATGCAAATAGAATATATTTTCTAAGTACAGAAAATAAAAGAAGGCGAGATATAGAAATGTTTTCCAAATAGCGAAAAGGGCCAAGATGATAATTGAAAATATTTAGTTAACAAATATTGACAAGGAAATGGAGAAGTGATATAATTAATAAAATATTAGTTAAGGGGCCCAGTGATGGTTTGATGTTATGGATGATTGTTTGTTTTTCTTCGATGGTTAAATAACCGACTATCGAAGTGGTTGCCAATATCGTTGTCAATATGGAGAGACCGGTTTGATTATTATCCAAGAACCACTCCATATTGGCAGTAGCGTTGCGAATCAGATTATATGAAGATAATCGAAGACGGAGGAAAGTGCAAGGACTTTTTCTATCAATAGAAATTGTGCCTTCGGTTTCGTTCAATTCGAGAACGAACGTATATGGACGAATGTCTGACAAAGTATTTCCAATGATCGAATATGTATGTCTGTATAAATATATATGGTGGCAATGGATTTATTCCCTTAGCATAATATCCAGAATATATTTGTACGAATCAATTAGTGATTAACGGATCTGACAATGTGGCATTCAAAGTGATGGTGTTATCAATGAATGAGAAGTAATCGTAGCCTCAGGCCTCAACAACCGGAAAATGACAAAAATCGGGCATGCTGCATGGCTATATGGGTCGTTCCCATTAGGGTGTATAATAACCTATCTAGATATTTATTTAATTCCTTATTCTATTCGATGTTGTCCTATTTGGGAAACGGTTGCTGATCCCAACCGTTGGTGATATACATTTGATACACTCAAGCGAAATGAGTGGTCGGTCATGTGTGGGCCGGGTAGCAAGATGTTCTTGTTGAATCAGGTGTATTCCTCTCTAGAGATACACTATCAAAAGGTGGTACCATACCTTGTCATAGTGGGAATCCAACCTCCAATAAGCGCCATGCGGTTTTTGATTTCATATTATATATGGAGCGTGAGATGCAAGCGTTCCGCTAGATTGTTATTTATTTGATTTAGACATTATTATAATATCACTGGATTTTCATATCAAAGTGTTTTGGTTTATAGTAAGGTAACAAACTTCCATGTTTGTGTGTGGGCTGGTCTTACTATTATCCTTTCTCTCGAAAGGACTTTGAAAGTTAAACAAATGGTTGGAGTTCACTCACACCAGTCCCATTACTGACCCAGAGTTTATTTTGTTTGTTTTCTCTAAAACTTGGGTGCCCAAATTTGTATGGGCAGTCAAGTAGTTGGGATTTTGCAGATTCATTTGGAGGAGCATGAAGCAGGAGGCTTCACCAGTTAGCTATAGACTATCAGATATTCCGCCGTGTACCATGTGTGTATTTGGGAAACAGGTGTTTATAACTGTTCCAGGAATAACTGTTGTGCTCTGATGATGGTATGTATATAAAGTTACTAATTTGTATTTCAAATGTTAGGTTATATAATATATTTTATTCGTTCCGCTGTGAGTTTGTTATCTTCGTTTTCCTCTATTCTAATATTTCTTTCTTTCTATTTCTCATCCTCTAACTTCTTTCTAATAATGACTCGAATTTCTATGCAATTTGGGTTGGATGTGTGGTGTTTTTAGTCGACTCAGATCGTAGGGATTTGCGGGTCGTTACAAGCACCCAATCCAAACGATTCATCATCTTTCACACTTGTCGATCTACCCCTCCTATGCTTAAACTACCTCTACTTCTCTTAATACTTAAAAACAGACCTTCTTTTTAATCGTATCCCTAATTCTCTAAATAGCCCATACTTCCAACAATTACATCTATTTTTTAACTACTGTGAAGAGTTGGTTTTTGCAGCACCCAATCCAAACGATTCATCATCTTTCATATTTGTCGATCTACCCCTATTATGCTTCAACAACCCCTACTCCTCTTAATACTTCACCAAACAGCCTTCTTTTTAATCCCATCCTATCGCTAATTCTCTAAATAGCCCTTACTTCCAACAATTACCCCAATCTTTTGACTATTGTAAAGGGCTGGTTTTTGCAGCATCTAATCCAAACGATTCATCATCTATCATATTTGTCGATCTACCCCTCCTATGCTTAAACTACCACTACTGATATTAATACATCAAAACAGCCCTTCTTTTTAATCGTACAATTAATTCTCTAAATAACCCTTACATCCAACAATTACCCTATTTTTTAACTACTGTGAAGGGTTGGTTTTTGCAGCAACCCATCCAAACGATTCATCATCTTTCATATTTGTCGATCTACCCCTACTATGCTTAAACTACCACTACTCCTCTTAATACTTCACAAAATAGCCCTTCTTTTTAATCATATCCCTAATTCTGTAAATAGCCCTTACTTCCAAAAATTACCCCTAAATTTTTACTATTGTGAAGGGTTGGTTTTTGCAGCACCTAATCAAAACAATTCATCATCTTTTGTATTTATCGATCTACCCCTACTATGCTTAAACTACCCTTCTCTTTATACTTCAAAATAGCCCATATTTTTAATCGTACTCCTAATTCTCTGAATAGCCCGTACTTCCAACAATTACCCATTTTTTAACTACTATAAAGGGTTGGTTTTTGCAGCACCCAATCCAAACGATTCATTATCTTTCATATTTGTCGATCTGCCCCTACTATGCTTAAATTACCCCTACTTCTCTTAATGCTTCAAAACAGCTCTTCTTTTTAATCCTTTCCCTAATTCTATAAATAGCCCTTCTTTCCAACAATTATCCCTATCTTTTTACTACCGTGAAGGGTTGGTTTTTGCAACACCCAATCCAAATGATTCATCATCTTTTATCTTTGTTGATCTACCCCTACTATGCTTAATCTACCCCTACTTCTCTTAATACTTCAAAACAACCCTTCTTTTTAATCCTACCCTTAATTCTCTAGATCGCTCTTCCTTTCAACAATTACCCCTATTTTTTAACTATTGTGAATGAATGGATTTTGCAGCACCCAAACCAAACCAGTCATCATCTTTCATATTTGTCGATATACCCCTACTTTGCTTAAACTACCCCTACTTCTCTTAATACTTCAAAATAGTACTTTTTTTAAATCCTACCCCTAATTCTCTAAATAGCCCTTACTTCCAACAATTATCCCTATCTTTTAACTACTGTGAAGGGTTGGTTTTTGCAGCAGCCAATCCAAATGATTCATCATTTTTTATATTTGTCGATCTACCCCTACTATGCCTAAACTACCCCTACTTCTCTTAATACTTCAAAACAGCCCTTCATTTTAATCCATCCCCCAATTATCTAAATAGCCCTTACTTCCGACAATTACCCCTATTGTTTAACTTCTGTGAAGAGTTCATTTTTGCAGCACCCAACTCAAATGATTCATCGTCATTCATATTTGTCGATCTACCCCTACTATGCTTAAACTACCCCTACTTCCCTTAATACTTCAAAACAACACTTCTTTTTAATCCTACCCCTAATTCACTAAATAGCACTTACATCCGACAATTACCCCTATATTTTTACAATTGTGAAGAGTTGGTTTTTGTAGCACGCAATCCAAACGATTCATCATCTTTTATATTTGTCGATATAACCTACTATGCTTAATCTACCCGTACTTCCTTTAATTCAAAACAACCCTTCATTTTAACCCTAGCCCTAATTATCTAAATAGCCCTTCATCTTAAGAATTACCCCTATTTTTTAACTATTGTGAAGGATTAGTTTTTGCAGCACCCAATCCAAACGATTCATCATCTTACATATTTGTCGATCTACCCCTGCTATGCTTAAACTACTCTTACATCTCTTAATACTTCAAAACAACCTCTCTTTTTAATCCTTCCCCTAATTCTATAAATAGCCCTTACTTCCCACAATTACTCTTATTTTTTACTTTTTGTCAAGGGTTGGTTTTTGTTGCACCCAATCCAAACGATTCATCATCTTTCATATTTGTCGATCTACCCTAACAATGCTTAGTCTAACCCTACTTCTCTTAATACTTAAAAACAGTCCTTCTTTTAATCCTACCCATAATTCTGTAAATAGCCCTTACTTCCAATAATTACACTTTTCTTTTTACTACTTTGAAGGATTGGTTTTTTCAACACCCAATCCAAATGATTCATCATCTTTTATATTTGTCGATCTACCCCTACTATGCTCAAACTGCCCCTACTTCTCTTAATACTTCAAAATAGACCATACTTTTATTAGTACCCCCAATTCTCTAAATAGCCCATACTTCCAACAATGACCCCTATCTTTTAACTACTGTGAAGGGTTGGTTTTTGCAGCACCTAATCCAAACGATTCATCATCTTTCATATTTGTCGATCTACCAGTACTATGCCTAAACTACCCCGACTTCTCTTAATACTTCAAAACAACCCTTCTTTTTAATCCATCCCCTAATTATCTAAATAGCCCTTACTTCCCACAATTACCCCTGTTTTTCAACTTCTGTGAAGGGTTCATTTTTGCAGCACCCAATTCAAATGATTCATCGTCTTTCATATTTGTCGATCTACCCCCACTATGCTTAAACTACCCCTACTTCTCTTAATACTTCAAAACAACCCTTCTTTTTAATCCTATCCCTAAATCACTAAATAGACCTTACATCCGAAAATTACCCCTATCTTCTTACTACTGTGAAGAGTTGGCTTTTGTAGCACGCAATCCAAACAATTCATCATCTTTTATATTTGTCGATCTAACATACTATGCTTAATCTACCCCTACTTCCGTTAATACTTTAAAACAACCTTTCTTTTTAATCCTACCCCTGATTCCCTAAATAGCCTTTACTTCCCACAATTACTCCTATTTTTTACCATTTGTCAGGGGTTGATTTTTGTAGCACCCAATCCAAATGATTCATCTTCTTTCATATTTGTCGATCTACTCCAACGATGCTTAGTCTAACCCTACTTCTCTTAATACTTAAAAACAGTCCTTCTTTTAATCCTGCCCGTAATTCTGTAAATAGCCCTTATTTCCAATAATTACCCTTTTCTTTTTACTACTTTGAAGGGTTGGTTTTTGCAGCACCGAATCGAAACAATTCATCATCTTTTATATTTGTTGATCAACCCCTACTATGCTTAAACTAGCCTTTTTTCTATTAATACTTCAAAATAGCCCATATTTTTAATCGTAACCCTAATTCTCTAAATACCCCATACTTCGAACAATTACCCATATTTTTTAACTACTGTGAAGGGTTGGTTTTTGCAGCACCCAATCTAAACGATTCATCATCTTTCATATTTGTCGATCTACCCCTACTATGGTTAAACTACCCCTGCTTCTCTTAATACTTCAATACTGCTCTTCTTTTTAATCCTGCACCTAATTCTCTAAATAGCCCTTCCTTCCAATAATTACCCCTATCATTTTACTCCCGTGATGGGTTGCTTTTGGCAGCACCCAATCCAAATGATTCATCATCTTTTATATTTGTTAATCTACCCCTACTATGCTTAATCTATACATACTTCTCTTAATACTTCAAAACAGCCCTTCTTTTTAATCCAACACCTAATTCTCTAAATATCCCTTCCTTCCAATAATTACCCCAATTTTTTAACTATTGTGAAGGATTTATTTTTGTAGCACCCAATCAAAATGATTCATCATCTTTATTATTGGTCGATCTACCCCCTACTGTACTTAAAGTACCACTACTTCTCTTAATATTTCAAAACAACCCTTCTTTTTAATCTTACCCCTAATTATCCAAATAGCCCGTACATCAAAAAATTTAGCCTATCTTTTTACTACTGTGAAGGTTTGGTTTTTGCAGCAACCAGTCAAAACGATTTGTCTGCTTTCATATTTGTCGATCTACCCCTGCTATGCTTAAACTACCCTTACTTCCCTTCATACTTCAAAACAACCCTTCTTTTTAAACTTACCCCTAATTCTCCAAATTGCCCTTACTTCCAACAATTACCCCTTTTTTTAACTACTATAAAGGGTTGGATTTTGCAACACCCAATCCAAATGATTCATCATCTTACTTATTTTTCGTTCTACCCTTACCATGCTTAAACTAAAACTACCCCTTTTAGTATTTCACAAAACAACCCTTCCTTTTAATCTTATCCCAAATTCCCTAAATAGCACTTACTTCCAACAATTATCCCTATCTTTTTACTACTATGAAGAGTTGGTTTATGAAGCACCCAATCCAAACGATTCATCATCTTACATACTTGTCGATCTACCCCTCATGTGCTTAAACTACATCTACTTCTCTTAACACTTAAAAACAACCCTTCTTTTTAATCTAATCCCTAATTCTCTAATTTTCCCTTACTTCCAACAATTACAACTATTTTTTAACTACTATGAAGAGTTTATTTTTGCAGCACCCATTCCAAACGATTCATCATCTTTCATATTTGTCGATCTACCCCTACTATGCTTAAACTACCCCTACTCCTCTTAATAATTCACAAAACAGCCCTTCTTTTCAATCCTATCCTATCCCTAATTCTATAAATAGCCCTTACTTCCAACAATTTCCCCAATCTTTTGACTATTGTGAAGGGTTGGTTTTTGCAGCACCCAATCCAAATGATTCATCATCTTTCATATTTGTCGATCTACCCCTCCTATGCTTAAACTACCCCTACCGATCTTAACACTTCAAAACATCCCTTTTTTTAGTCGTACTCCTAATTCTTTAAATAGCCCATACTTCCAAAAATTACCCATATTTTTTAACTACCGTGAAGGGTTGGTTTTTGCAGCACCCAATCCAAACGATTCATTATCTTTCATATTTGCCGATCTACGCCTACTATGCTTGAACTACCCCTACTCCTCTTAATACTTCACAAAACAGACCTTCTATTTAATCATATCGCGCATTCTCTAAATAGTCCTTACTTCCAAAAATTACCCCTAACTTTTTACTATTTTGAAGGGTTGGTTTTTGCAGCACCAAATCCAAATGATTCATCATTTTTAAATTTGTCGATCTACCCCTACTATGCTTAAACTACCCCTACTTCTCTTTATACTTCAAAATAGCCAATATTTTTAATCGTACTCCTAATTCTTTAAATAGCCCATACTTCCAAAAATTACCCATATTTTTTAACTACCGTGAAGGGTTGGTTTTTGCAGCACCCAATCCAAACGATTCATTATCTTTCATATTTGTCGATCTACACCTACTATGCTTAAATTACCCCTACTTCTCTTAATACTTCAAAACAGCTCTTCTTTTTAATCATATCCCTATTTATCTAAATTGTCCTTCCTTCCAACAATTACCCATATCCTTTTACTACCGTGAAGGGTTGGTTTTTGTAGCACGCAATCCGAATGATTCATCATATTTTATATTTGTTGATCTACCCCTACTATACTTAATCTACCCCTACTTCTCTTAATACTTCAAAACAACCCTCCTTTTAAATCCTACCCATAATTCTCTAAATAGCCCTTCCTTTCAATAATTACCCTATTTTTTAACTATTGTGATGGATTGGTTTTTATAGCAACCAATCCAAACGATTCATCATCTTTCTTATTTGTCGATCTACCCCTACTGTGCTTAAACTACCCCTACTTCTCTTAATACTTCAAAATAGCCTTTCTTTTTAATCCTATCCCTAATTCCCTAAATAGCCCTCACATCCAAAAATTACTCCTATCTTTTTACTACTGTGAAGGGTTGTTTTTTGCAGCATCCAATCAAAATGATTCATCATCTTTTATATTTGTCGATCTAACCCTACTATGCCTAAACTACGCCTACTTCTCCTAATACTTCAAAATAGACCTTCTTTTTAATCCATCCCCTAATTACCTAAATAGCCCTTACTTAAAAACAACTACCCCTATTTTTTAACTTCTGTGAAGGGTTCGTTTTTGCAGCACCCAATTCAAATGATTCATCGTCTTTCATATTTGTAGATCTACCCCTACTATGCTTAAACTACCCCTACTTCTCTTAATACTTCAAAACAACCCTTCTTTTTAATCCTATCCCTAATTCACTAAATATCCCTTACTTCTGACAATTACCCCTATCTTTTTACTACTGTGAAAAGTTGGTTTTTGTAGCACGCAATCCGAACGATTCATCATCTTTTATATTTATCGATCTAACCTACTATGCTTAATCTACCCCTACTTCCCTTAATACTTCAAAACAACCCTTCTTTTTAATCCTACCGCCAATTCTCTAAATAGCCCTTCATCTCAAGAATTACCCCTATTTTTTAACTATTGTGAAGGATTGGTTTTTGCAGCACCCAATCCAAACGATTCATCATTTTACATATTCGTTGATCTACCCCTACTATGCTTAAATACCCCTACATCTATTAATACTTCAAAACAAACTTTCTTTTTAATCCTTCCCCTAATTATCTAAATAGCCCTTATTTCGCACCATTACCCCTATTTTTTTACCTTTTGTCAAGGGTTGGATTTTGCCACACCCAATCCAAACGATTCAACATCTTTCATATTTGTCGATCTACCCCAACTATGCTTAGTCTAACCCTGCTTCTCTTAATACTTAAAAACAGTCCTTCTTTTAATCCACCCCGTAATTCTGTAAATAGCCCTTACTTCCAGTAATGACCCTTGTCTTTTTTCTACTTTGAAGGATGGGTCTTTGCAGCACCCAATCAAAACGATTCATCATCTTTTATATTTGTCGATCTACCCCTACTATGCTTAAACTACCCCTACTTCTCTTAATACTTCAAATTAGGCCATAATTTTAATAGTACCCCTAATTCTCTAAATAGCCCGTACTCGCAACAATTAACCATATGTTTTAACTACTGTGAAGGGTTGGTTTTTGCAGCACCCAATCCAAATGATTCATCATCTTTCATACTTGTCGATCTATCCCTACTATGCTTAAACTACCCCTACTTCCCTTAGTACTTCAATGCAACTCTTCTTTTTAATCCTGTCCCTAATTCTATAAATAGCCCTTCCTTCCAACAACACTTATCTTTTTACTACCGTGAAGGGTTGCTTTTTTTAGCACCCAATCCAAATGATTCATCATCTTTTATATTTGTTGATCTACCCCTACTATGCTTAATCTACCCCAACTTCTCTCAATACTTCAAAAAAGCCCTTCTTTTTAATCCTACAGCTAATTCTCTAAATATCACTTCCTTCCAAAAATTACCCCTATTTTTCAACTATTGTGAAGGATTGATTTTTGCAGCACCCAATCAAAACGATTCATCATCTTTAATATTTGTCGATCTACCCCTACTGTGCTTAAAGTACCACTACTTCTCTTAATATTTCAAAACAACCCTTCTTTTTAATCCTACCCCTAATTATCTTAATAGCCCTTACATCCAACAATTTCGCTAATCTTTTTACTATTGTGAAGGGATGGTTTTTGCAGCACCTAATCAAAATGATTTGTCAGTTTTCATATTTGTCGATCTACCTGTACTATGCTTAAACTACCCTTACTTCTCTTAATACTTCAAAACAACCCTTCTTTTTAAACCTACCCCTATTTATATAAATTGCCCTTACATTCAACAATTACCCCTATTTTTTAACTACTATGAAGGGTTGGTTTTTGCAACACCGAATCCAAACGATTCATCATCATACATATTTTTTGATCGACCCCGACTATGATTAAATTACCCCTACTCCTTTTAATATTTCACAAAACAGATCTTCCTTTTAATCCTATCCCTAATTCTTTTAATAGCTCTTACATCAAGAAATTATCCCTATCTTTTTACTACTATGAAGGGTTTGGTTTTGCATCACCCAACCTAACGATTCACCATCTTTCATACTTGTCGATCTAACCCTCCCATGCTTAAACTACCTCTACTTCTCTTAATAATTAAAAACAACCCTTCTTTTTAATCGTATCCCTAATTCTCTAAATACCCCTACTTCCAACAATTACACCTATTTTTTAACTATTGTGAAGAGTTGGTTTTTGCAGCACCCAATCCAAACGATTCGTCATCTTTCATATTCGTTGATCTACCCCTACTATGCTTAAACTACCCCAACTCCTCTTAATACTTCACAAAACAGCCCTTCATTTTAATCCTATCCTATCCCTAATTCTCTGAATAGACCTTACTTCCAACAATTACCCCTATATTTTTACTACTGCGAAGGATTGGTTTCTGCAGCACCCAATCCAAACAATTCATCATCTTTCATATTTGTCGATCTACCCGTCATGTACTTAAACTACCCCTACTGCTCTTAATGGTTCAAAATAGCCCTTCTTTTTAATCATACCACTAATTCTCAAAATAACCGTTACTTCCAAAAATTACCCCTATTTTTTAACTAATGTGAAGGGTTGGTTTTTGCAGCACCCAATCCAAACGATTCAGTATCTTTCATATTTGTCGATCTACCCTTACTATGCTTAAACTAACCCTACTCCTCTTAATACTTCACAAAACAGCCCTTCTTTTTAATCATATCCCTAATTCTCTAAATAGCCCTTACTTCCAACAACTACCCCTATCTTTTTACTACTGTGAAGGGTTGTTTTTTGCAGCACCCAATCCAAACGATTCATCATCTTTTATATTTGTCGATCTACCCCTACTTTTCTTAAACTACCCCTACTTCTCTTAATACTTCAAAATTTCCCATATTTTTAATCGTACCCCTAATTCTCTAAATAGCTCGTACTTCTACCAATTACCCATATTTTTTAACTATTGTGAAGGGTTGGTTTTTGCAGCACCCGATACAAATGATTCATTATATTTTATATTTGTTGATCTACCCCTACTATGCTTAATCTACCCTTTCTTCTCTTAATACTTCAAAATATCCCTTCTTTTTAATCCTACCCCTAATTCTCTAAATTTCCCTTTCTTTCAACAATTACCTCTATTTTTTAACTACTATGAAGGATTGGTTTTTGTAGCACCCAATCGAAACGATGCACCATCTTTCATATTTGTCGATTTACCCCTACTTTGCTTAAGCTACCCCTACTTCTCTTAATGCTTCAAAACAGTCCTTCATTTAAATCCAACCCCTAATTCTCTAAATGGCCCTTACTTCCAAGAATTACCCCTATCTTTTTACTATTGTCAAGGGTTTGTTTTTGCAACAACCGATCCAAACGATTCATCATCTTTTATATTTGTCGATCTACCCCTACTGTGCCTAAACTACCCCCACTTCTCTTAATACTTCAAAACAGACCTTCTTTTTAATCCATCCCCTAATTATCTAAATAGCCCTTACATCCAATAATTACCCCTATTTTTTAACTTCTGTGAAGGGTTCGTTTTTGCAGCACCAATCCAAATGATTCATCGTCTTTCATATTTGTCGATTTACCCTTACTATGCTTAAACTACCCCTACATCTCTAAATACTTCCAAACAACCCTTCTTTTTAATCCTTCCCCTAATTCTCTAAATAGCCCTTACTTCCAATAATTACCCCTATTTTTTACCTTTTATGAGGGGCTGGTTTTTGTAGCACCTAATCCAAATGATTCATCATCTTTCATATTTGTCAATCTGCCCCTACTATGCTTAGTCTACCCCTACTTCCGTTAATACTTAAAATCTGTCCTTCTTTTAATCCTATCCCTAATTTTGTAAATAGCCCTTACTTCCATCAATTACCCCTATCTTTTTACTACTTTGAAGGATTGTTTTTTTGCAGCACCTAACCCAAACGATTCATCATCATTCATATTTGTCGATCTACCCCTATTATGCTTAAACTATCCCTACTTATCTTAATACTTCAAACCAACCCTTCTTTTTTATCGACAAATATGAAAGATGACGAATCATTTGGATTGGGTGCTACAAAAACCAACCGTTCACAAAAGGTAATCAAATAGGGGTAATTCTAGGAATAAAGGCTATTTAGAGAATGTGGGGTAGGATAAAAAAGAAGGGTTGTTTTGAAGTATTAAGAGAAGTAGGGTAGTTTAAGCATAGTAGGGGTAGATCGACAAATATGAAAGATGATGAATCGTTTGGATTGGGTGCTGCCAAAACCAATCCTTCACAATAGTTAAAAAATATGGGTAATTGTTGGAAGTAATGGCTATTTACAGAATTAGGAATAGGATTAAAAGAAGGACTGTTTTTAAGTATTAAGAGAAGTAGGGGTAGATTAAGCATAGTGGGGGTAGATCGACAAATATAAAAGATGATGAATCATTTGGACTGGGTGCTACAAAAACCAACCCTTCACGAAAGGTAAAAAATAGGGGTAATTGTTGGAAGTAAGGGCTACCTAGAGAATTAGGGGTGGCATTAAAAAGAAGGGTTGTTTTTAAGTATTAAGAGAAGTAGGGTTGGTTTAAGCATGGTAGGGGTAGATCGATAAATATGAAAGATGATGAATCGTTTGGATTGGGTGCTGCAAAAACCAATCCTTAACAATAGTTAAAAAATAGGGGTAATTCTTGGAAGGAAGGGCTATTTAGAGAATTAGGCGTAAGATTAAAACGGAACGCTGTTTCGAAGTATTAGGATAAGTAGGGGTAATTTAAGCATAGTAGGGGTAGATCGACAAATATGAAAGATGATGAATCATTTGGATTAGGTGCTGCAAAATCAATCCTTCATAGTAGTGAAAAGATAGGGGTAATTGTTGGAAGTAAGGGCTATTTATAGAATTAGGGGTATTGTTAATCGCTCAAAAAATCCATATGCACATTGAGAAAAGAATGTGGAATGGATATGATCAAGGTCGGTCGTGCATGATGTTATCTAAGGCACTTATACGACTCACAATGGATAGGACGGAACCATACAGAGCAAGACTCAAGTATTAAACCCATGACAAATCAATTCGACCAATACGACTGAAGAAGATAGCACGATATGCTATGAGTAATGCGGCTCAATAGAGATAAGGATCGTACATTTTGTAAACCGCTCACAACAACGGAGCACGCTTGGTCTATTATCAAAGTTCGGTCGCACACATCCGGACATGAGTCAAGGTCGCACATATATTTAGCAACCACTCCTGAATTGCAACTCCTACCACTCGACACTCGAATCAGAAACCTATTGTTAGGTCATATACCAACTCCTTGAAAGAGCACATTCACATCTCAAAGTCTCAAGTCTCAGTCGGTCGCCTCTAGACTAATGAAGATCGTCACACGCTCAAATCAAACACAACCACAGTAAGGAACTATGGCCGGTCGTTCCTTCATCTCGCCATCAAGCAAATCAAATATCTACTCATCGAATGAAAGAAATAGACGCAGCTGAAGCGCACCGACTGAAGTCACTCACTTAACTACTCAAGACACTCGCTCCATTGAGTCGCTCGCACGTGATAACTAAATACAGCCGCGGACAGCTGGCTACAGCTAGCCAATGGCATCATTGTAATTAACAGAACGAGTGATATGTCGCCTGCATAAACGGATCTCAAATCATTTCCTAAGGGAGCTCACCTATAAATACTCCATCCCTACCAACATAAAGGGAATCCAATCTTTGAAGCCACCAAGTGCTGCTAAATTCTATCATCAACTACTGATTCGGCCATGGCTTCAAGTATAATCTGATGATCAAGGATAACGAAGGCATCCTCCTATTCAATCATTCATCCATCCTTCTTCTCCTCAAATTCTACCATTCTCTTGTATAATTCCAAGATTGAAATATATAAACGAGGTTATATTGAGTGAATATAGAGATGTACAAAAAGAGAGAATTGATGTATTTTGTAAACCTCATTATAAGATTGAAAGTCACCTTCATAGTGGACGTAGGCCTAAATAACGGCAGAACCACTCTAAATTTCATCTCTACTTTACCTTTCTCACATTTTTAATTTTTAATTACTGAATAAATACAGTTCCATTTATTTCTTACTGTACTGGTGAATTATAGCTTTAGTACCTTGGATGTTTAGACCAGTTTTATTGTAAACATTTTTGTGCCCACCGAGGGGCTGTGTTCATAATTCCCTTTCGTAGTTCAACAATCTAAAAAGAAATTCCTAACACGCTTTCTCCTTTTAAACCATGGTTGGATCGAAGAAAAGAGTCAAATGTACTAAAGTTACTACGATCAGTGAGGATGATAATGCTAACGAAGCTACACCTAAAATCTTGAATCAAGGGATAGGGACACCCCTAGGCCATCTATAACGCGAGATGAATTGAATGTGTTTGTAACCGGCTTGAATAAAAAAATGGATAATACAATGAAGATGATAATGGAAATGTTTGATGTCCTAACTAATGTTCAAGCCAATTTGTTACCACCAAATTTTGTGGTTAATCATGGAGAAAAAGAGGACTCATCAGCCTCCGACCCTGGACGACCTCACAACCTAGTGGGAGAAAGGGGAGAGGCCGGCGTTGAGGATCCTAAGGCCAAATCTCCAAAGTTCAAAGAAGAATGTGCAACTTGGGCTGTCGCAAATCCTACCAACATAACATTCCTCAAAAGGGATGTAAGCTGCCGAAGCTCAAACCGTTGTCGCGCTGATAAAGACATCAGTGCCGATCCCAATGAACAAACAGGTGATGAGAGGCTCATCACGGACATGACCCAGTGAATAATAAAGGAGAAGGCGACCCGAGAAGATATGGAGAAAGAATTGAGTTTTCCCCCAGCAAAAATCCGTTTTCAAAGGATGTCCATCAAGCAAAATTCCCAAAGAAATTTACAACCCTAACAATAACACCTTTTAGCGGAGTTGGGGATCCAACCATTTTTCTGTTCAAGTACGACCAGCACATGAATGGAGCTAAGGCCACTGATGAAATCAAGTGCTTATACTTTCCCGTGTGCCTCGAAGGTGTGGCCTCACTATGGTTCACCAGACATCCACCAAAATGTGTCGACCAGTTTGCTGATCTGGAAACACCACCTATGCTATCAAAGCATAGTGACGGAGAGAACTTGTTTCTGTACCTGGTGGTTTCCGCCCATGTATTAAGCGCAACATTGATCAAAGAAGATTTGAGGGTACAAAAACCGGTTTATTACATAAGCAAGAGGCTGTCCGGAAAAGAGCTTAGTTACCCAAAACTTGAAGAACTTGCTTATTGTTTGCTCATTGCATCAAAGAAATTTCGGCCTACTTTCAGGCTCATCCCATTAGTTTTCTCACCGACCATCCTCTGAGGAAAGTTATGTCTCAACCAGAAACCTTCGGAAGATTATTAAAATGGAATATAGAGCTCAGTCAATACGACATTACGTATCATCCTTGGAAAGCAATCAACGGACAAACGTTTGCTCACTTTATCGTAGAGTTTACCGACCGAGGGGAGGTAAAGGAGGAAGACGATATTGAAACTAATATCCAGTAGAAATTATTCGTAGATGGGACGTCGAACGATTGCTGTTCTGGGGAAGGGGTACTTCTTGAAACCCCTGAGGGAAGATCCCTATGCTATGCATTAAGGCTGGAATTTCCGTCAACCAACAATGAAGCTGATTATGAAGCCCTTATCGCGGGAATAAAGCTAGCAAAGGAATTGCAAATAAAAACTATACAAATCTTCAGTGACTCTAAACTCGTAGTATGCCAGGTTCTGGGAGAATTCGAAGCCAAAATGGGTAACTTGCCAGATTATCTTTCCAAAGCCTTGGAATTATTGGAAGCTTTCGAGCATTACACCATATCTCATATTCCTAGAGAGGAAAATACTAAAGCTAATTCATTATCCAAGTACGCAAGCACCAGAGATGCACAACTAATGGGATTAGTTCTAGTGGAGGTCCTTTCCAGCCCGAGCACAAAGCAGACTAAAATGGATTGGATCATAGAAACAACTAATGAGTCAAATTCATGGATGTCGCCAATTAAAGAATACCTCGTAACTGGGGCACTCCCGGCTGAAGCCAAACTCCGAAGAAAGATTTTGCGAGAAGCTCCCTTAAACCTTATTCAGGATGGACGACTATATAGAAGGGGATTTTTTGCACCTTTAGTTCGTTGTGTAATAGAAAAGGAATCTAAGGTAATCATGGCTGAATTACATGAAGGGGAATGCAGAGAACATACAGATGGACAAACTTTGGCCAAGAAAATCCTACGATATGGTTACTTCTGGCTAGATATCAAAAAAGATTCCATGGCCTACACCAAAAAATGTGACAGGTGCCAAAGATTTTCCAAGATCCCAAGGATGCCATCCATAACCATAACCCACATGGTCAGCCCATGACCATTTGCTATCTGTGGCATCGACCTAATAGGAGCCTTTCCCACTGCAAAATCCGGTTTTAAATAAGCAATTGTTGCCGTTGAATACTTTACAAAAATGGGCAGAAGCGGAACAATTGGCCACTATAACTTCGAAGAAAGTTATTAACTTCATCTTAAAAAATATCTTATGCAGCTTTAGGGTACCACAAAAGATAATCATGGACAACGGGACCCAATTTGAAAGTGAAGAGTTCCAAAGATTTTGCGCCAAGTTCAAAATCCAGCAAAGCTTCTCACCAGTCTCTCATCCACAAGCGAACTGGTAGGTGGAAGTAGTAAATAAAATCGTTAAGAATACCATTAGCAAACGACTAGAGAAGGCTAAAGGTGGATGGGTAGATGAACTCCCGCAAGCATTATGGCCATGTTGCACCACACACAAAACTAAAATGGGGCATACTCCGTTATCTTTATCTTATGTCCCTGAAGCTATGATACTAGTGTAATTAAAAGTCCATACCGATAGAAGGATAAACTTTGACCCCAAAGAAAACGAGCAGCTACAGCTCGAAGCCCTCGACCAACTTAAGGAAATAAGAAAAGAAGCGGAACACAGAGTAGCCACACACCAAAGAAGGGATGCCAGGCAATTCAATTCAAAAGTCAAACATAGAACTTTTGAAATTGGAGACCTCGTTCTGAAAAAGAAGGACCGGTATTGGAGTCTTCGGAACTAATCGGGAAGGGCCTTATGTTATAAGTCAGAAACTCCAGGACGGAACTTTCAAATTGGCCACCACAGAAGGGAACGAGATTCCACGAGCATGGAACAACAAGCATATCCATCGTTATGTCATATAACGTGTTATTCAAATACATAGAAAATGCTATAAAGATTTATGGAGTTTTCGCATTTTGAATGATGTACATAAAATGACTGAATATTGAGTTCTAATTACATGTATAGGTCACTTATTCATAGGCTCTACTAAAAGTTGACTCCTTGTGCAGGCAAACGAGCGACCAGGGGGCGCCAACTCGAGGAGTTCCGACTTTCATCAGGAAACACTGGATCTCTGAATACAGGACTAACAAAAAGCTTTGTACCAGATTAAAAAAGTCAATGCTGGAGCAAAAGCAACTCAAAAGTCTCACGGTTAAAGTCCCACGGATAAAATCGCCGAGCCCACCAAAGAAACACCTTCTTAGGTGTTGGACATGGGTTCTCCAACTTGAAAAAGAAATCAATGAGGCGAACCAGTGTCTGTTTCCTAAGGCAAGGCACAAAGTCGGAAAAACCGACATGTCCCAAAACGAAAAAATTGCCAATCCAAAAAAACGAGGGACACCTTGTTAGGTGAAGGACACGAATTTTATCCCTTCTGGGTCAAAGCTCGATGAGATGAATTAGTGTCCGCTCATGTGGATGAAGCATAAAAATGGGGAACGATTAAACATGCTGGAAGGACAAGCACAAAGCAGAAATCCTAGCCAAAAGGGGGTATCCATTCTTGTTCTTTGTTGTAAACCAAGTCAAACAAAGCCAAGATTGGATTACAACATTGGAACCAAAGTCCTCCCATGGGGGCACGCATAAAAATGCATCATGAAAATACCCCAAACAAATAAACAGGATATTTAATAAAAAGTCTGAATGGCTAAATTGCCAAAGTTAAAACAACGAAAAGCTTACCAATCAAGACAAACACTAAAAACTGGATAATCACAGCCTAATAAGGACGTTGTAAGACTAACCGTAATGCGATATTAACGTGCGAACGCCCCGTAATACGATATTAACGTACGAACGCCCCTATTATGACGTTAACGCACGAGCGTCGCTGTAACACCCCGTGTATTCTATAACAGTGAGATTCACAAATTAAAGTATAACTAATTTCAAATCAAAGAACAAAGGGAAACGGGATACGCCATTGCGTTCGTCTCGGAATTCTGCTTGAGATGGAGTCCGAGTTTGCGTAAAACGGGTATCGTATGAAGAAGATATGGACGAACGAAGTTGGGCGAAAAACCAGAAATCGGGTCAGAATGCACTGGCGCACTTGGGAAGTGCGCCAGAACAATAATGAACTGGCGCACTTGGGAAGTGCGCCAGTACATTTTTGACCTGGCACACCTGCCAAGTGCGCCTAGGTCAAAATGACCTGCTGGTCAGGTCTGGTCAGGTCCTGGTTGGCCTAGTCTGTGTTTGGTCGATTTTCTGAGCCTTGCCTTGTCACTAGGGCTAGGTGTCAGCTCTTGGTTTGTCTCTCCTTCAAACGAACGGCTATTATTGAACCAAGCTCCATCAACGGTCTAAATCAACTCACAAACTCTATTAAAAGGACCTAAGACTAAACCTAATTCACACAAACTAAAATGGAGATGAGACCGTCATGTTGCTGAGGAGAGACTAAGGATAGCCGTCAGAAATAGAGAGACAATTAGGAGAAAAATCAAAAGTTTAAAGAAACTTTAATTGAATCAAAGCAACGCCTACAACAAAGGATAACATCTCCAAATTCAGAATTCAGATTCCTGAATTGAAGATTCATCATACGTTGTAAGTAGAGTGCTATTCGGATGTGAATTAAATAATTGTGTTGATTTGTGTAAAGTAAGAAATGGAATTGTGGCGGTAATAATCTATATTTGTATGTTGCTTTGATGCTAAACGATTTGGGAATATTATGGTATACGATTGGATATTTGCAAGTACGTGATTTGCGTTGGAAGTTAACAACGAAATGGAATTGTGGCGATAATAATCTATATTTGTATGTTATTTTGATTCTAAACGATTTGGCAATGCTATGGTGTACGATTGGATTCATACAAGTATATGATTTATGTTGACAACCACATGTTGTGGAATTTTAATTAGGATTCATGCAAGCATATGATTCATATTGAAAACTACATGTTTGTGGTAGTTATTTACAACACCCATTTGATAATTACAAGTAAATGATTCATGTTGAAAGTAACAACTATATGTTGTAATAGTTTATTTGAGATTCATGCAAGTATATGATTTACTGTTATGCCAACATGATGCATAATTTTATGGTCATCTTTAGTGTAATTTGATCCACTTAAGTATTATGATTCATATGAAGGTTATGTTAGAATTGGCATCATAGTTCAAGTATAAAAATCATGCTTTTGTGATAGTGACAAAAGCAAGCATCTTTGTGAACTTGTATTAATTTTATGAACATGACTAAACTATGTTTGTTATTATGCCTAGTTGAAAACATGTTTTTAGGCTTATGTTGTTATCATAATATATGTGACACATTTAAGTTATATTTACATCCCAATTGCAAGTTTACAATGATTCATGTATTATTTATGCCATGATTATATGAATAGAACGATGCATGTTTAAGTATTGTTTATGCCATAATTATATGAATAGAATGATTCATGTTTAAGTACTGATTATGCCATGATTATATGAATAAAATGATTCATGTTATGCCATTATTATATGATGTTTCAATTGCAAGTTCACATGTGCCTACTTTATGTTAATTGAATCGTTCGTTGCAAGTTCATGCGTTCACACTACCCTTTTTCATGTTACCTTATAAACACCATGTTATAAGCCTCCCCTTTTCATTTGGCTAAATTGGGTTTAAGTATTAAACCCAACACACCTAACATTGGAGCGAACGTATAAAACGGGGGTAATGACGTTTTGGCTAAAATATAGAACATATGTGTTGGCATGTTTAACGCATGCCAACAACCTTGAAAAGCAATTAAGTGGCATAAATAAATTTTAATCAATCAAGATGAATTTGAAAAATGGGCCGCAAATGTTTACATATAAAAAGAAAAGAGACAAAATATGTAATTGTAGAAAATACGATGTGTTTAACCCGAGGTTGGATTGAGTTGTGATGTAAACCTGCCCGGAACCGCCCGACTGTCCAGTAGTCACAACAATACCTATCCAATGTGGGTGGTTAAACACGGAGTCTAGTAAGGACCCGAGGTTAGACTGAGTTGTGGCGTAAGACCGCCCGGACCCAATCGGCAACAGGCAGCCACAACAATACCTGTCTAATGTGAGAGGTCAAGGCTTTAATAAGACAATTAAGGCTGAGTCAGGGTTAATAGGATTAAGTAAATTATATTAATACTTAATCAAAATGGAACATGCTAAACTAAACAGACAGATTGGGGGTTAGGTTTATAAAACACTTAACCAACTTGTCATGTCGGCTAGAAATAGAAAACCTAGTAGCGGGGGACCCTTTTCAGCAGTAACCCTATAAGGTGTATCAGGATACCCTGAACTAGGCAGGGTGAGGCACGATTACTGGGCTGACTGTAAGAGGTCAGATCGATGGCGGTGGTGCAGCAGTGTAGGTTCTAACAGGATGCAGGCGTGCACACACTCCGGCGTTGAAAAATAAGGCACTGGGCACCAGTAGCATACCTGTGCATTATAGGATTGTGTCGGGCTGCCACCATGGGACTTGATACAACCCATGGTGGGACCAGCATAGGTAACTACAACATCGGGGGCCGTAAGACACATGTAACTATGCGAGTAGGAGCCGATCATCATAAAATGGATCACTTCACCCTGACTATGGGGTGCCTGTTGGGAACTAGTTTATATGGGTACAGAGATTAATATGGGGTACGATAGTTTATTCGACCCTAGACAACTTAACTTAGTTTATGGTGCTTTCCCATTTCTAGTTTATACTTATCATACCCAGTTCTTTATTCATAGACTGAATAGTCCTAGACTTACTCAGGCTTTATGTCTGAATCTACTTTTATTTCGTCTTCTTTTCTTCCGTTCCCCCCCCCCACCCAGGTCCACATGGAGGGAATACCGCAGCTTGACCAGCCTTCATATCCAGCTTGAAGACAAAGAATGTATTACTTGGATCTTTTCGTTTCGGACTATGGCTTTGGACAGCAATTATGGGACTTTTGCAGTTTATTTATGTTTTCTTTATGCTTCTTTAAATAATGTAATCAAGACAGTTATGAAGATGTTATGTTTTTTGGAAGTATTGTAAGACAATTATGGTATGGTTGGTGTAACACGTATTTAATGAAATAAAAGTTGTTCTTTTCCGCTGTTCAAAAATATGTGTTCTTATATCTGTCTTGTATATCTGTGACTTATACTTATAAACCTCCACCAAAATTAGGGCATTCCCTTTGAGAGTGACCCTAACGGAGGTGGGGTGTTTCACTTGGTATCAGAGCATAGGTTTACCAGATAAGATAAAAAAATTTCAAAATTTATTTTCAAAAAGGAAATTTAAAGAAGCATTTTTAAAAGATAAAATATTATTTTATTTTAAAAAGGCAAAGTCCCCCAAAGCCATAGGTACTATCTTTTGTCCTTCGTTTTGAATCTATCGTTTCTGTTTCAGCATGTCCGGAGACCTTACTCCCAAGCTACTGACGCTTTCACTCCTCCTCCTCCATGTGAACCAGCAAGAGGAAGAGTCCCAGAGCTGGAAGACGAATAATAGTCAAACAAGTAAGGATCGTAACAGTAATGACAAGAAATGTGAAAAAAGGAAATGTTATTTCTGCGGAATTCTTGGACATCTGGAGGGAGACTGCAGGAAAAAGAAGAGGAAGATGAGTGCTACTTGCTTTAAAGTAGGGAAACAGGCCACTGGCTAGGGACTTCCCAAGGAAGAAGGAGACAAAGGCAGAAAGCTCCCAAGGGAAGAAAGAGGGTTTACAGCCTAAGAAGACAGACTTTAAGAAGGGCGGGAAAGACAACTCACATGATAAAAGGAAATGCAATTTCTGTGGTACGGAAGGGCACATAGCCAAGGATTGTAGAAAGGCGAAGAGAAAGCAAGGTGAATGTTTTCATTGTGGGGAGACTGGACACATCAGCAAAGACTGCCCTAAGAAGCAGACCGGACCTTCTAGGGGTACATCGTTAACTTTTTCTAGATGCTCTGTTTTATCTTGTTTCTCTCCTCGATCCTATCTTAAGAACCATAGGTGGAATCTTTTTGGGTGTAAAAATGTGTTTGAGACATGTTATGATTGATGGTTGCAAGTCGTTTCAAGTGATTGCTATTGGTTGCTCGTGGTTCCATATACACACACAATCTAGGTTTTAGATCGGCTCAGTCACTTCATACTGCATATGCATATATGTATTTATATTCGTATATGGTTGAAGTTTAATGTGTTGTCATATGGATGTTGCATTTATATGAATGATTGTGCACTCATGTAGAATCAGGAATAGGAGAATTTGCATACATAATGGATTCATGGAACCTACATAATTTGCATTAAAGAGGTCAACTGAATCAGTAGACCGCCTGATTTTGCATTAGATAAGTACATGTACACACACACTTCGCATATGATCATAAAGCATTAAAAGTCTTTTAAGGACAATGGATGCACGTGTTTGAGGGATGAGTAGATGGATGTTTGGATGTTAGGATATACATTCTTCCTAACTTGAAGATTTCGGGGAAGAAATCCTTTTAAGTGGGGGAGAATGTAACACCCCGTGTATTCTATAACAGTGAGATTCACAAGTTAAAGTATAACTAATTTCAAATCAAAGAATTAAGGGAAACGGGATACACCATTGCGTTCGTCTCGGAATTCTGCTTGAGATTGAGTCCGGGTTTGCGTTAAACGGGTATCGTCTGAAGAAGATATGGACGAACGAAGTTGGGCGAAAAACAAGAAAACGGGTCAGAATGCACTGGCGCACTTGGGAAGTGCACTGGAACAAAAATGAACTGGCGCACTTGGGAAGTGCGCCAGTACATTTTTGACCTAGCGCACCTGCCAATTGCACCTAGGTCAAAATGACCTGCTGGTCAGGTCTGGTCAGGTCCTGGCTGGCCTAGTCTGTGTTTGGTCGATTTCTGAGCCTTGCCTTGTCACTAGGGCTAGGTGTCAGCTCCTGGTTGGCCTCTCCTTCAAACGAACGGCTATTATTGAACCAATCTCCATCGATGGTCTAAATCAACTCACAAACTCTATAAAAAGGACCTAAGACTAACCCTAATTCACACAAACTAAAATGGAGATGAGACCGTCATGTTGGTGAGGAGAGACTAAGGATAGCCATCAGAAATAGTGAGACAATTAGGAGATAAATCAAAAGTTTAAAGCAATGTTAATTGAATCAAAACAACGCCTACAACAAAGGATAGCATCTCCAAATTCAGAATTCAGATTCCTGAATTGAAGATTCATCATACGTTGTAAGTAGAGTGCTATTCCGATGTGAATTAAATAATTGTGTTGATTTGTGTAAAGTAAGAAATGGAATTGTGGCGATAATAATCTATATTTGTATTTTGCTTTGATGCTAAACAATTTGGGAATATTTTGGTATACGATTGGATATTTGCAAGTACGTGATTTGCGTTGGAAGTTAACAACGAAATGGAATTGTGGCGATAATAATCTATATTTGTATGTTATTTTGATTCTAAACGATTTGGCAATGCTATGGTGTACGATTGGATTCATACAAGTATATGATTTATGTTGACAACCACATGTTGTGGAATTTTAATTAGGATTCATGCAAGCATATGATTCTTATTGAAAACTACATGTTTGTGGTAGTTATTTACAACACCCATTTGATAATTACAAGTATATGATTCATGTTGAAAGTAACAACTATATGTTGTAATAGTTTACTTGAGATTCATGCAAGTATATGATTTACTGTTATGCCAACATGATGTATAATTTTATGGTCATCTTTAGTGTAATTTGATCCACTTAAGTATTATGATTCATATGAAGGTTATGTTGGAATTGGCATCATAGTTCAAGTATAAAAATCATGCTTTTGTGATAGTGACAAAAGCAAGCATCTTTGTGAATTGTATTAATTTTATGAAAATGACTAAACTATGTTTGTTATTATGCCTAGTTGAAAACATGTTTTTAGGCTTATGTTGTTATCATAATATATGTGACACAATTAAGTTAGATTTACATCCCAATTGCAAGTTTACAATGATTCATGTATTATTTATGCCATGATTATATGGATAGAACGATGCATGTTTAAATATTGTTTATTCCATAATTATATGAATAGAATGATTCATGTTTAAGTACTGAATATGCTATGATTATATGAATAAAATGATTCATCTTATGCCATGATTATATGATGTTACAATTCCAAGTTCACATGTGCCTACTTTATGTTAATTGAATCGTTCGTTACAAGTTCATGCATTCACCCTCCCCCTTTTCATGTTACCTTATAAACACCATGTTATAAGCCTCCCCTTTTCATTTGGCTAAATTGGGTTTAAGTATTAAACCCAACACACCTTACATTGGAGCGAACGTATAAAACGGGGGTAATGACGTTTGGGCTAAAATATAGAACATATGTGTTGGCATGTTTAACGCATGCCAACAACCTTGAAAAGCAATTAAGTGGCATAAATAAATTTTAATCAATAAAGATGAATTTGAATAATGGGCCGCAAATGTTTACATATAAAAAGAAAAGAGACAAAATATGTAAATGTAGAAAATACGATGTGTTTAACCCGAGGTTGGATTGAGTTGTGATGTAAACCTGCCCGGAACCGCCCGGCTGTCTAGTAGTCACAACAATACCTATCCATTGTGGGTGGTTAAACATGGAGAACAATAAGGACCCGAGGTTAGACCGAGTTGTGGCGTAAGACTGCCCGGACCCAACCGGCAACAGGCAGCCACAACAATACTTGTCTAATGTGAGAGGTCAAGGCTTTAATAAGACAATTAAGGCTGAGTCAGGGTTGATAGGATTAAGTAAATTATATTAATACTTAATCAAAATAGAACATGCTAAACTAAACAGACAGATTGGGGGTTAGGTTTATAAAACACTTAACCAACTTATCATGTCGGCTAGAAATAGAAAACCTAGTAGCGGGGGACCCTTTTCAGCAGTAACCCTATAAGGTGTATCAGGATACCCTGAACTAGGCAGGGTGAGACACGATTACTGGGCTGACTGTAAGAGGTCAAATCGATGGCGGTGGTGCAGCAGTGTAGGTTCTAACAGGATGCGGGCGTGCACACACTCCGGCGTAGAAAAATAAGGCACTGGGCACCAGTAGCATACCTGTGCACTCTAGGATTGTGTCGGGCTGCCACCATGGGACTTGATACAACCCATGGTGGGACCAGCATAGGTAACTACAACATTGGGGGCCGTAAGACACATGTAACTATGCGAGTAGGAGCCGATCATCATAAAATTGATCACTTCACCCTGATTATGGGGTGCCTGTTGGGAACTAGTTTATATGGGTACAGAGATTAATATGGGGTACGATAGTATATTCGACCCTAGACAACTTAACTTAGTTTATGGTGCTTTCCCATTTCTAGTTTATACTTATCATACCCAGTTCTTTATTCATAGACTGAATAGTCCTAGACTTACTCAGGCTTTATGTCTGACTCTACTTTTATTTCGTCTTCTTTTCTTCCGTTCCCCCCCCCCCCTCCAGGTCCACATGGATGGAATAACGCAGCTTGACCAGCCTTCGTATCCAACTTGAAGAGAAAGAATGTATTACTTGGATCTTTTCGTTTCGGACTATGGCTTTGGACAACAATTATGGGACTTTTGCAGTTTATTTATGTTTTTTTTATGCTTCTCTAAATAATGTAATCAAGACAGTTACGAAGATGTTATGTTTTTTGGAAGTATTGTAAGACAATTATGGTATGGTTGGTGTAACACGTATTTTAGTGAAATAAAAGTTGTTCTTTTCCGATGTTCAAAAATATGTGTTCTTATATCTGTCTTGTATATCTGTGACTTATACTTATAAACCTCCACCAAAAATAGGGCATTCCCTTTGAGAGTGACCCTAACGGAGGTGGGGTGTTTCACTTGGTATCAGAGCATAGGTTTACCAGATAAGATAAAAAAATTCAAAATTTATTTTCAAAAACGAAATTTAAAGAAGCATTTTTAAAAGATAAAATATTATTTTATTTTAAAAAGGCAAAGTCCCCCAAAGCCATAGGTACTATCTTTTGTCCTTCGTTTTGAATCTATCGTTTTTGTTTCAGCATGTCCGGAGACCTTACTCCCAAGCTACTGACGCTTTCACTCCTCCTCCTCCATGTGAACCAGCAAGAGGAAGAGTCCCAGAGCTGGAAGACGAATAATAGTCAAACAAGTAAGGATCGTATCAGTAATGACAAGAAATGTGAAAAAAGGAAATGTTATTTCTGCGGAATTCTTGGACATCTGGAGGGAGACTGCAGGAAAAAGAAGAGGAAGATGAGTGCTACTTGCTTTAAAGTAGGGAAACAGGCCACTGGCTAGGGACTTCCCAAGGAAGAAGGAGACAAAGGCAGAAAGCTCCCAAGGGAAGAAAGAGGGTTTACAGCCTAAGAAGACAGACTTTAAGAAGGGCGGGAAAGACAACTCACGTGATAAAAGGAAATGCAATTTCTGTGGTACGGAAGGGCACATAGCCAAGGATTGTAGAAAGAGGAAGAGAAAGCAAGGTGAATGTTTTCATTGTGGGGAGACTGGACACATCAGCAAAGACTGCCCTAAGAAGCAGACCGGACCTTCTGGGGGTACATCGTTAACTTTTTCTAGATGCTTTGTTTTATCTTGTTTCTCTCCTCGATCCTATCTTAAGAACCATAGGTGGAATCTTTTTGGGTGTAAACATGTGTTTGAGACATGTTATGATTGATGGTTGCAAGTCGTTTCAAGTGATTGCTAGTGGTTGCTCGTGGTTCCATATACACACACAATCTAGGTTTTAGATCAGCTCAGTCACTTCATACTGCATATGCATATATGTATTTATATTCGTATATGGTTGAAGTTTAATGTGTTGTCATATGGATGTTGCATTTATATGAATGATTGTGCACTCATGTAGAATCACGAATAGGACAATTTGCATACATAATGGATTCATGGAACCTACATAATTTGCATTAAAGAGGTCAACTGAATCAGTAGACCGCCTGATTTTGCATTAGATAAGTACATGTACACACACACTTCGCATATGATCATAAAGCATTAGATGTCTTTTAAGGACAATGGATGCGCGTGTTTGAGGGATAAGTAGATGGATGTTTGGATGTTAGGATATACATTCTTCCTAACTTGAAGATTTCGGGGAAGAAATCCTTTTAAGTGGGGGAGAATGTAACACCCATGTATTCTATAACAGTGAGATTCACAAGTTAAAGTATAACTAATTTCAAATCAAAGAATTAAGGGAAACGGGATACACCATTGTGTTCGTCTCGGAATTCTGCTTGAGATAGAGTCCGAGTTTGCGTAAAACGGGTATCGTATGAAGAAGATATGGACGAACGAAGTTGGGCGAAAAACCAGAAAACCGGTCAGAATGCACTGCCGCACTTGGGAAGTGCGCCGGAACAAAAATAAACTGGCGCACTTGGGAAGTCTGCCAGTACATTTTTGACCTGGCGCACCTGCCAATTGCACCCAGGTCAAAATGACCTGCTGGTCAGGTCTGGTCAGGTCCTGGCTGGCCTAGTCTGTGTTTGGTCGATTTATGAGCCTTGCCTTGTCACTAGGGCTAGGTATCAGCTCCTGGTTGGCCTCTCCTTCAAACGAACGGCTATTATTGAACCAATCTCCATCGACGGTCTAAATCAACTCACAAACTCTATAAAAAGGACCTAAGACTAACCCTAATTCACACAAACTAAAATGTAGATGAGACCGTCATGTTGGTGAGGAGAGACTAAGGATAGCCGTCAGAAATAGTGAGACAATCAGGAGATAAATCAAAAGTTTAAAGCAATGTTAATTGAATCAAAGCAACGCCTACAACAAAGGATAGCATCTCCAAATTCAAAATTCAGATTCCTGAATTGAAGATTCATCATACGTTGTAAGTAGAGTGCTATTCCGATGTGAATTAAATAATTGTGTTGATTTGTGTAAAGTAAGAAATGGAATTGTGGCGATAATAATCTATATTTGTATGTTGCTTTGATGCTAAACAATTTGGGAATATTTTGGTATACGATTGGATATTTGCAAGTACGTGATTTGCGTTGGAAGTTAACAACGAAATGGAATTGTGGCGATAATAATCTATATTTGTATGTTATTTTGATTCTAAACGATTTGGCAATGCCATGGTGTACGATTGGATTCATACAAGTATATGATTTATGTTGACAACCACATGTTGTGGAATTTTAATTAGGATTCATGCAAGCATATGATTCTTATTGAAAACTACATGTTTGTGGTAATTATTTACAACACCCATTTGATAATTACAAGTATATGATTCATGTTGAAAGTAACAACTATATGTTGTAATAGTTTATTTGAGATTCATGCAAGTATATGATTTACTGTTATGCCAACATGATGTATAATTTTATGGTCATCTTTAGTGTAATTTGATCCACTTAAGTATTATGATTCATATGAAGGTTATGTTGGAATTGGCATCATAGTTCAAGTATAAAAATCATGCTTTTGTGATAGTGACAAAAGCAAGCATCTTTGTGAATTGTATTAATTTTATGAAAATGACTAAACTATGTTTGTTATTATGCCTAGTTGAAAACATGTTTTTAGGCTTATGTTGTTATCATAATATATGTGACACAATTAAGTTAGATTTACATCCCAATTGCAAGTTTACAATGATTCATGTATTATTTATGCAATGATTATATGGATAGAACGATGCATGTTTAAATATTGTTTATGCCATAATTATATGAATAGAATGATTCATGTTTAAGTACTGATTATGCCATGATTATATGAATAAAATGATTCATCTTATGCCATGATTATATGATGTTACAATTGCAAGTTCACATGTGCCTACTTTATGTTAATTGAATCGTTCGTTACAAGTTCATGCGTTCACCCTCCCCCTTTTCATGTTACCTTATAAACACCATGTTATAAGCCTCCCCTTTTCATTTGGCTAAATTGGGTTTAAGTATTAAACCCAACACACCTTACATTGGAGCGAACGTATAAAACGGGGGTAATGACGTTTGGGCTAAAATATAGAACATATGTGTTGGCATGTTTAACGCATGCCAACAACCTTGAAAAGCAATTAAGTGGCATAAATAAATTTTAATCAATAAAGAAGAATTTGAATAATGGGCCGCAAATGTTTACATATAAAAAGAAAAAGACAAAATATGTAAATGTAGAAAATACGATGTGTTTAACCCGAGGTTGGATTGAGTTGTGATGTAAACCTGCCCGGAACCGCCCGGCTGTCCAGTAGTCACAAGAATACCTATCCATTGTGGGTGGTTAAACACGGAGAACAATAAGGACCCGAGGTTAGACTGAGTTGTGGCGTAAGACTGCCCGGACCCGACCGGCAACAGGCAGCCACAACAATACCTGTCTAATGTGAGAGGTCAAGGCTTTAATAAGACAATTAAGGCTGAGTCAGGGTTGATAGGATTAAGTAAATTATATTAATACTTAATCAAAATGGAACATGTTAAACTAAACAGACTGATTGGGGGTTAGGTTTATAAAACACTTAACCAACTTAGCATGTTGGCTACAAATAGAAAACCTAGTAGCGGGGGACCCTTTTCAGCAGTAACCCTATAAGGTGTATCAGGAAACGCTGAACTAGGCAGGGTGGGGCACGATTACTGGGCTGACTGTAAGAGGTCAAATCGACGGCTGTGGTGCAGCAGTGTAGGTTCTAACGGGGTGCGGGCGTGCACACACTCCGGTGCAGAAAAATAAGGCACTGGACACCAGTAGCATACCTGTGCATTCTAGGATTGTGTCGGGCCGCCACCATGGGACTTGATACAACCCATGGTGGGACCAGCATAGGTAACTACAACATCGGGGGCCGTAAGACACATGTAACTATGCGAGTAGGAGCCGATCATCATAAAGTGGATCACTTCACCCTGATTATGGGGTGCCTGTTGGGAACTAGTTTATATGGGTACAGAGATTAATATGGGGTACGATAGTATATTCGACCCTAGACAACTTAACTTAGTTTATGGTGCTTTCCCATTTCTAGTTTATACTTATCATACCCAGTTCTTTATTCATAGACTGAATAGTCCTAGACTTACTCAGGCTTTATGTCTGACTCTACTTTTCTTTCGTCTACTTTTCTTCCGTTCCCCCCCCCCCCCCAGGTCCACAGGGAGGGAATACCGCAGCTTGACCAGCCTTCATATCCAGCTTGAAGAGAAAGAATGTATTACTTGTATCTTTTCGTTTTGGACTATGGCTTTGGACAGCAATTATTGGACTTTTGGAGTTTATTTATGTTTTCTTTATGCTTCTTTAAATAATGTAATCGAGACAGTTATGAAGATGTTATGTTTTTTGGAAGTATTGTAAGACAATTATGGTATGGTTGGTGTAACACGTATTTTAATGAAATAAAAGTTGTTGTTTTCCTTTGTTCAAAAATATGTGTTCTTATATCTGTCTTGTATATCTGTGACTTATTCTTATAAACCTCCACCAAAATTAGGGCATTCCCTTTGAGAGTGACCTTAACGGAGGTGGGGTGTTTCAGTCGCGATTTTTTTTTAAAAAATGTGTGTTGTTAAGCAGGGAAAAGATATATGGCATGACAAAGAGTCGGTGAGCGTCATAAAACCAGCCAAATAACCATTCATCAGGATCGCAGAAGTGTCATGGATCAAACACAAGTCACAACAAGCATAATATCATTGGTGAGGATCGACACCATCTTATACAACCGTTCTTAAAAGTAGCAAAATAACCAAGGAGAAGGAGATTAGAGATCTCTAACCTTCCCTGGCCTACCTACTTTCCTCTTAGTTGGAGCAGAACAAGATGGAGGTCCATCAGCATGAGCAGAAACCACTGACTGAACATCCCCCGGGGCGAAAGAAGCAACCACGGTATCTTTGGACCTGAGAGCTCGGATCAGCTCAGCCTTATCATTCTCCAGAATAGAGATATGTTCGAGATTGTCCTTGTGAAGTCTTTGGAGATCGCAGGCCAATGTATGCCAGTCTTTCATCCGCTTTGCAGAATGATTTTTCAACAAGTCCATTTGTTTTCCAAATTGATGCAGAGCAGTCTCGAGACCGGCCAACATCTGACCTTTTGCAGCAGCCATGTCATAAGAGAAGTTCTGAGAGTCAGTCGGAGATATATCCACATTTGAAGGAACTCCATGTAAACTCCACCCCTGAAATCGCTTAGCAAACCTAGGATTGCAAGGCCCAGGAGCATGGCGCGACCTATCGATGATAGCTTGAAGCTCAATATAAGAGGGGCTAGAGGGAGAGTTTACAGATGGTAGACTAGCTGACTAAATCTCATCTATTTAGACACCCAAATCGAGGAAGATTTCCTTTCGATGTCGTTCTGGAGACGGAACTATCCTGCAAATAGATCAGCGAATAACCATGAGGTTCCAAGGAAGAATGAACATGAGTATGAATCAATAAAGCTGAGCAGAAATAGAGAGAAATGTGGAATTTCTTATTTCCTAGTTGAGAAACCCTATTTAAGAAAAATAAGAGCTAAATTGAATGAGAAATAAGAAAATAAGGGGAGACTAAAAGACGCACAAAGCATTTCTCTCCACATCGGCCCTGTACTCGAGTTCTAAAATAGGTGTCCCATTAGAGTCTTGTTGGCGTATTCAGTTCCCTATGATTCAACTATTTGCAATAATGACAAAATAGTTCAAGCTTCTCACCCAAAGTTGAAAGCGCCAATTAGCTGCGATGTAGCAATATTAATCCTTGCACGAACGACCCTTGAATAAGTCAAGATAAGCCTGCCAAACAATGTTGCGATCAGACATGTCAAAGCCGGTAATTCCATGCTAAAAGAAATCACAGACTTCGAGGGGCAATTGTTAATCCCTCAAAAAATCCATATGCACATTGTACGAAGAATGCAGAATGGATATCATTAGGGTCAGTCGTTCATGACGTTATCCAAGGCACTTAAACTACTCACAATGGATAGGATGCAACCATACATAGCAGGACCCAAGTATCAAACCCAAGAGATATCCAATCCACCAGTTCGACCGAAGAAGATAACATGATATGCTATGAGAAATGCGGCTCAATAGAGATAAGGATCGTACATTCTGTAAATCAGTTGACAACAATGGAGCAAGCTTGATCTAATATCAAAGTTTGGTCGCACGCATCAGGAGAGGAGTCAAGGTCGCGCATTTATTTAACAACCACTCCTGAATTGCAACTCTTATCGCTCGACACTCAAAGCAGAAACCTATTGGTAGGTCGTATAGCAACTCCTAGAAAGAGCACATTTGTAACACCCTGTGTATTCTATAACTGTGAAATTCACAAATTTAAAGTATAATTAATTACAGATCAAAGAATTAAGGGAAACGGGATATGCCATTGCGTTCATCTCGGAAAAATACGCGAAATAGAGTCCGAGTTTTCGAAAAACGGAGTCCGTATGAAGGAGATATAGCCTTCGGAAGTTTCTGAATTAAGTTTAAAATTCGAGCATAAGAAAAAAATCGGGCCCAATTGGCCAGGGCGGAAAAAGTCCCGCCTAATGCACCCAGGTCGACTGGGCTGTCGACCTGGTCTAGCCAGGTCGACAGGGCTGTCGACCTGGTCCAGAGCCAAGTCAAACCCAGCCCAACCTGGCTGGCCTAGTCTATGTTGGTTGATTTTCAGAAGCCTGCTTTGTCATTAGGGCTAGGTGGCAGGCTCTAATTGGTCTTTCTTTCGAATGAATGGCTACGATCAATCCAAGCAACATCGATGGTCCTAATCAGTTCCTAAACTCTATAAAAATGACCCTAGACTCAACCTAATCTATTCATTCAAAAATAAGAACAAAGCCATCATGCTGCGGAGGAACGACTAGGAGTAGCCACCAAATTGAGAAGAAGATTAGGAGGCAAATTCTAAAGTATAAAGCAGCTTAGACAAATCAAATCAACGCCTAAGTCAAAAGAAATCGCTTCTCCAAATCCCTAAATTGGAGAATTCGCCACACAATTGTAAGTAGAGTATTATTTTGGTATGAACAAATAATTGTGGTGGTTTGTATACTTGATTTGTGGCGAAAAAGTAATTCACATTTGTGCGTTACTATGATTCTTATCGATTTGGAATATTGTATACGTTTGGATATTCTCGAATTATGTTATTCATTATAAAAACTACATGTTTGCGGTAGTTTTATGCAAGTATACGTTTGGAATATTCGCAAATTATGTAATCCATGTTGAAGCTACATGTATGTAGTTGTTTAATTGAAATTCATGCAAGTTTGGGGTTTTTCTACTATGCCATCATAATGTGTATTTTTATACAAAAAAAAAATTTCATTTTGTGAGTAATTGGAGCAAATTTGGGTTATTATAATCCATATGTAATTATGTTGAAAATTTGGCATCATGATCTATGTATTAAGCCATACTTTTGCACTAGAAAACCTCTTTGCGAACTTATGAATATGACTAGGCTATGATTGATATTTTGCATAATTGAAAACCATGTTAGGTCTATATTGTTAACAAGAATTATATGATGACATATGTGGTACATAGCTAGGTTAGATTCAAAATCCCATTTGCAAGTTTGCATGACTAAAGTAAAAATCATGATTTCATGTTAGAAATATTTATGCCTGCCATGGTTATGTGAATAGATTTAAATTCATGATTTAAGTTGGAATAATTCAAGTTGAACTATGCTTTTGTATTAGTAACAAAAGTAAGCCCCTTTGTAAACATGTAGCAACCTTATGAACATGATTTGCTTATGTTCGACATTATGCCTAAATAAAAACATAGGTTTATGTTGTAGTTAAGACTATGTGTCAATAATGATATCCAATTTAGATTCTTATCTTAACTACAAGTTTACATGCTTTGTTTCATGTCACTTATGCTTTATGACCAAAGTATACATTACTACTATGCAAGTACACCAGTTTCTATTTTCTAGTTCCAACGTTACGTTGCAAGTTCATGCGTTCACATTCCCCTTCTTGTGTATGAAATCATGCTTTAAGCCTCCCCTTTCTCACGTGGCTAAGTTGGGCTTAAAAAGGCTAAGCCCAACATATACATAATAAACGAGAGAATTAAACGGGGGTAAATAGCGTTGGGCCAAATTAATTAATAAATGAAAATATAAAGTATAGGGGCCCAAATTCAAGTATGGGTTGGGCCCATGATTGGTGTAACCTTCACACCATTGACTTTTAATAATGGGCCGCAAATATTTACATATAAGAAAATAAAGAAGAAAGACAAAATATGTAAATGTAGAAAATACGATGTGTTTAACCCGAGGTTGGATTGAGTTGTGATGTAAACCTGCCCGGAACCGCCCGGCTGTCCAGTAGTCACAACAATACCTATCCAATGTGGGAGGTTAAACATGGAGCCCAATAAGGACCCGAGGTTAGACTGAGTTGTGGCGTAAGACTGCCTGGAACCAACCGGCAATAGGCAGCCACAACAATACCTGTCTAATGTGACAGGTCAAGGCTTTAATAAGACAATTAAGGCTGAGTCAGGATTTTTAGGATTAAGTGAACTGAAGACTTAATCAAAATGGAACATGCTAAACTAAACGGACTGGTGGGGGTTAGTTTAGAAAACACTTAACCAACTTAGCATGTTGGCTAGAGGTAGAAAACCTAGTAACGGGGGACCCTTTTCAGCAGTAACCCTATAAGGTGTTTCATGATACCCTGAAACTAGGCAGGGTGGGGCACGATTACTGGGCTGATTGTAAGAGGTCAAATCGACGGCGGTGGTGTAGCAGTGTAGGTTCTAACGGGGTGTGGGCGTGCACACACTCCGGCGTAGAAAAATAAGGCACTGGGCACCAGTAGCATACCTGTGCATTCTAGGATTGTGTCGGGCCGCCGCCATGGGACTTGATACACCCCATGGTGGGACCAGCATAGGTAACTACAACATCGGGGGCCGTAAGACACATGTAACTATGCGAGTAGGAGCCGATCATCATAGAATGGATCACTTCACCCTGATTATGGGGTGCCAGTTGGGAACTAGTTTATACGGGTTCAGAGATTAACATGGGGTATGATAGTATATTCGACCCTAGACAACTTAACCAAGTTTATAGTGCTTTCCCACTTCTTGTTTATACTTATCATACCCAGTTCTTTGTTCATAGACAGAATAGTCCTAGACTTACTCAGGCTTTATGTCTGACTCTACTTTTCTTTCGTCTTCTTTTCTTCCGTCCCCCCCCCCCCCAGGTCCACAGGGAGGGAACACTGCAGCTTGACCGGCCTTAACATCCAGCTTGAAGAGGAGAAATGTATTGCTTGGACCTTTTCGTTTTGAACTATGGCTTTGGACAACCACAATGGGGCTTTTGCAGTTTATCTATGTTTTCTTTATGCTTCTTTAAATAATGTAATCAAGACAGATTATGAAAGGGTTATGTTATGTTTTTGGAAAAGATGTAAAACAATTATGGTGATGTTGTTGTAGCACGTATTTGCTTTTATGAAATAAAAGTTACCACTTTTCTGCTGTTTACAAATATGTGTTCTTATATCTGTCTTGTATATCTGTGACTTATACTTATAAACCTCTACCAAAATTAGGGCATTCCCTTTTAGAGTGACCTTAACGGAGGTGGGGTGTTTCACTTGGTATCAGAGCATAGGTTTACCAGATAAGATAAAAAGTTTTGAAAATTTACTTTCAAAAAGGAAAATTAAAGAAGCATTTTTAAAAGAAAAATATTATTTTATTTTAAAAAAGGCAAAGTCTCCCCCAAAGCCATAGGTATTATCTCTTATCCTTCGTTTTGAATCTATCCTTTTTGTTTCAGCATGTCCGAAGAACTTAACTTGCCAGAAGAGGTGCCAATACCTGGTTGATTTAGACGGTTCTTAGAAGCAAGGGCCACTCAGCCAGGTCCCACCATTCCTCCTCCCCCAGCTGCAGGAAATCATCCAGCTGCAGCAGCGCCTCTTCCTCCACCTCCTCCACAGGGAAACACGTTTGCTAAGATATGTAAAGATTTTAAAGCTATGGGAGGAAAGGATTTCCATGGAACTGAGTCCTTCGTGGCAGCTAGAAATTGGCTGAAAGAAACTGAGGACCTATTCATCATCTTTGAGGTAGAAGATAGACCAAAAGTACAACTTGCAGTATGGCTATTAAAGGGCGAGGCTTCCTACTGGTGGGAAGTCACTAATGCAGAAAGACCAGTGGAGATATGGGAGGACTTTAGGGCAAGGTTTGAGACTAAATTTCTCTCAGATGCGGAAAGAAGTTTGCAGTTGGAAAAATTTTTATTTCTTAAGCAAGGGGACAAGACAGTCAGAGAGTATGTGAATCAGTTCGATGAGCTGGCTAGGTTTGGGCTGGACCTAGTCAACACCCCGCACAAGAAGGCTCTCCGTTTCGTCAAAGGGTTGAATGAGCCATTACACAGTTTGGCCATGACCCATATACCCATGGGAGCCACGTATGAAAGACTGGTGCAAATGGCATTGCTGAATGAAGAGGATAAGGGCAAGAAGGAGACGAAGGCAGAAAGCTCTCAAGGGAAGAAAGAGGGTTTGCAGCCTAAGAAGACGGACTTTAAGAAAGGCGGGAAAGGCAAAAAAGAGAAGAGGAAGTGTAATTTCTGTGGCAAAGTGGGGCACTTAGTAAAGGACTGTCGGAAAAAGAAGGCCAAGGAGAATGGTGGGTGCTTTTCTTGCGGTGAGACGGGCCACAGGGCTAAGGACTGCCCAAAGAAACGAGGACAGGGGCAGAGGGCTGGATCCACCTCAGGGGCACAAGTTCATGTGCTAGAAGCGCCAACTCTGCAACAGCGAGGTATAAATACTTCTGTAGAAAGTGTAGTTTCTCTTTATGATCACCCCGTTCGCACTTTATTTGACTCTGGCGCATCACACTCCTTTATCTCGTCTGCTTTAGTAGAATCTCTGCACCTAAAAACTAGTATGGTAGAGGACCCCTTAATTGTTTCAAACCCAATTGGGGGCCCAGCTCTTTTGTCTATGATCTGTTTGGGATTGAAAATTTCTATTCTAAGTGTAGAATTTCAATGTAGTGCCTTTGTTTTGGGCTTTTCGTGGTATGGTTTGATTTTGGGTATGGATTGGCTATCCAGTAATGGGGCCATCCTTGATTGTGAGAAAAGGGTTGTTAGGCTCCTAACCCAACTCGGTAATACTTTGGAAATTTCTTGTAATCCCTCGTATGCGGTTATGCTTAGTTATCTTGAATCGCTAGATGCCTCTGTTGAAAATTTGCAATCAGTTAGAGTGGTTCGGGAATATCCGGATGTCTTCAAAGAGGTGAAGGGCTTGCCTCCGAAGCGGGAAATAGACTTCCGCATATATCTTGTAGATAATGCAAAGCCCGTTGCGTTGCCCGTTAGACACATGGCTCCACGAGAAAAGAAAGAGCTCAGTAAACAGATTAAAGAGCTTCTAGAAAAGGGGTTCATTAGGAGGAGCATTTCAGAATGGGGCGCTCCACTGGTGTTCGCTACAAAGGCGGATGGTTCACTCTGTATTTGTGTTGACTATAGGGAGCTCAACAAGCTAACGAAAAAGAATAGGCACCCTCTCCCTAGAATTGACGATTTGTTTGACCAACTTGTAGGAGCGTCTGTTTTCTCCCAGCTCGATTTAGCAACCGGTTTTCATCAGCTAAGGGTGGCTGAAGATAGCATCGATAAAACGGCATTCAGAACCCCAGACGGCTTCTTTGAGTGGCTTGTCATGCCTTTCGGCTTGACAAATGCACCTGCTTACTTCGTGGACCTGATGAGTAGGGTATTCAGAGATTTCCTCAACAAATTCGTAGTGGTCTTCGTAGATGATGTCCTTATCTTCTCAAAGAGTGAAGAGGAACATGCTCAACACTTAAGGGCAATCATGGAAACTTTGCGAGTCCATCAACTAAAAGCCAAATTCTCCAAATGCCACTTTTGGAGAGAAGAGGTGAGGTTCCTTGGGCATATAGTATCCAAACAAGGGTTAGCAGTGGACCCTGCTAAGGTAGTGGCGGTACAGGATTGGAAGACACCAAGGAATGCAACTGAGGTCCGAAGTTTTCTAGGACTAGCAGGTTTCTACCGAAATTTCATAAGGGATTTTGCGAAAATCTCAGCTCCGCTCACGAAATTAACCAAGAAGAAACTAGTGTTCAATTGGGACTTGGATTGCGAGTTTGCTTTCCAACGACTGAAAAGGGCTCTTACAACAGCCCCAGTTTTGACGTTGCCAGATGGGAGCAAGATGTTCACTGTTTATACGGATGCATGTGGGACAGGGCTAGGCGCCGTCTTAATGCAAGAAGGAAGGGTAGTAGCTTATGGCGGGAGGCAGTTGAAGGGGCACGAAAAGAACTACCCAACCCACGATCTTGAGTTAGCCGCCATCGTCTTTGCACTCAAGTCTTGGCGACACTATCTCCTAGGTGAGAAGTTCGAACTTTACACTGACCATAAATCGTTGAAATATCTTTTCTCGCAGAAGGATCTTAACTTGAGGCAACAGAGATGGATGGAGTTTCTTGCCTCGTACGATTTCGAAATCTCCTATACTCCGGGCAAAGGCAACGTAGTGGAAGACGCGCTGAGCCGAAAGAAATTGACCTTAAGCCCGTTGTTTGTTGAAAGACAAAGCCTAGAGTTTATAGCCAGCTTCGACTTTAGGCCCTCCTCCGATTTTGTACCAGGCCTGCTAGCGTCTCTCGAAGTGCGCCCAACTTTAGTGGATTCAGTAGGGACAACACAACGCGAAGATCCTCAGCTCGTGGAAATGATTGAAAGGCTAATTAGGGGTGAGACTTCAAGTCACCTCAACAGATACACCATCGACGATAAGGGTTTGCTAAGGCGAGACGGAAGACTATGCGTCCCACAGACAAAAGATTTAGTAAAGAAGGTTCTCGAGGAAGCACATCACTCCAAGATGACGATACACCCAGGCGGAGATAAAATGTACAAAGATATAAAAAGGACTTTCTTCTGGAACGGCATGAAAAAGGACGTGGCAGAATTCGTTTTTAAGTGTATGGTGTGCCAACAGGTTAAGCCGGAACAGAAAAAGCCTGGCGGACTGCTACATCCTCTGGAAGTCCCGCAGTGGAAGTGGGATAGCATCTCAATGGACTTCGTCGATGGGCTGCCTAGGTCTAGGAGAGGCAACAGTAGCATTTGGGTAATAGTGGATAGGCTTACTAAAAGCGCCCACTTTTTACCAGTCAAAAGTAAAAGAACTGCCTCATCCCTAGCATCACTTTACCTCAAGGAAATCGTTCGACTCCATGGAATACCATCTAGCATTGTTAGTGACCGAGACCCCATCTTCACCAGTGAGTTTTGGCGGAGTCTGCAAGAAGCAGTAGGAACGCAGTTATGCTTGAGCACAGCCTATCATCCCCAAACCGACGGCCAAACAGAGAGAGTAAACAAAGTTTTGGAAGACCTTTTAAGACTATGCGTCCTTGACTTCGGAGGGACGTGGGAAGACCACCTTCCTTTGGTGGAATTTGCGTACAACAACAGCTATCAAGCATCCATCGGAATGGCGCCCTTCGAAGCTTTATATGGAAGACCGTGCCGATCACCCACTTGTTGGTGGGAGTCTACTGATAAGCTCATACTTGGACCATATATGATCCGAGAGACTTCAGAGAAAGTAGACTTAATACGAAGAAGGATGAAGACGGCCCAAGACAGACAAAAGTCCTATGCCGACAAGAGAAGGACCGACCTTGAATTTGAGGTTGGAGACAGAGCTTTTCTCAAGGTATCTCCGCTAAGAAACGTTGTTCGTTTTGGAACCACAGGAAAACTGGCACCAAGATTCGTAGGGCCATTCCCTATCATCGAGAAAATTGGGAAAATGGCCTATAGATTAGAGCTACCCGAGAAGTTGGCTGGAGTTCACAACGTTTTTCACGTTTCACATCTCCGAAAATGTCTACATGAGTCTGCTGAAGTGGTAGAGCCAAATATCCTCGAAGAAGCCGAAGTGGAACGCGAAGCAACCATAAGAAAAGTTCCAACCCGCATATTAGGAACAGAAGTGAAGAAGCTACGCAACCGCGAAGTCAAGCTCGTCAAAGTTCAGTGGAGCGACGCCGAAGGAGACGCGACCTGGGAAATTGAAGCTAGAATACGCGCTGCCTACCCTTTTCTTTTCGAGGGTACATCCTTGATCTTTCTTTTTCCCTAAGTTGCTCTTTTATCTATCTTTTTAGGTATATTTCCTCGACCTTATCTTTTAGCTAGAAACCTTTTTGGATGGAAACATGTAATTGAAAACATGTTATGGATGATGGTTGCAAGTGGTTGCAAGTGATTGCTAGTGGTTGCTCGTGGTCGCATATACACACACAATCTAGGTTTTAGATCGGCTCAGTCACTTCATATTGCATATGCATATATGTTTGCATTCGTATATGGTTGAACTTTAATGTGTTATCATATGGATGTTGCATTTGTATTGAATGATTGCGCACTCATGTAGAATGATGAATAGGAAAAATTTGCATACATGATGGATTCATGGCACTAACATAATTCGCATTAAGGAGGTCAACTGAATCAGTAGACCGCCTGATTTTGCATTAGATAAGTTCATGTACACACACACACTTTGCATATGATCATGAAGCATTAGAAGTCTTTTAAGGACAATGGATGCTCGTGTTTGATGGATGAGTAGATGGATGATTGGATGTTAGGGTATACATTCCTCCTAACTTGAAGATTTCGGGGACGAAATCCTTTTAAGTGGGGGAGAATGTAACACCCCGTGTATTCTATAACTGTGAAATTCACAAATTTAAAGTATAATTAATTACAGATCAAAGAACTAAGGTAAACGGGATACGCCATTGCGTTCGTCTCGGAAAAATACGCGAAATAGAGTCTGAGTTTTCGAAAAACGGAGTCCGTATGAAGGAGATATAGCCTTCGGAAGTTTCTGAATTAAGTTTAAAATTCGAGCATAAGAAAAAAATCGGGCCCAATTGGCCAGGGCGGGAAAAGTCCCGCCTAATGCACCCAGGTCGACTGGGCTGTCGACCTGGTCTAGCCAGGTCGACAGGGCTGTCGACAGGGCTGTCGACCTGGTCCAGAGCCAGGTCGAACCCAGCCCAACCTGGCTGGCCTAGTCTATGTTGGTCGATTTTCAGAAGCCTGCTTTGTCATTAGGGCTAGGTGGCAGGCTCTAATTGGTCTTTCTTTCGAATGAATGGCTACGATCAATCCAAGCAACATTGATGGTCCTAATCAGTTCCTAAACTCTATAAAAATGACCCTAGACTCAACCTAATTTATTCATTCAAAAATAAGAACAAAGCCATCATGCTGCGGAGGAACGACTAGGAGTAGCCACCAAATTGAGAAGAAGATTAGGAGGCAAATTCTAAAGCATAAAGCAACTTAGACAAATCAAATCAACGCCTAAGTCAAAAGAAATCGCATCTCCAAATCCCTAAATTGGAGAATTCGCCACACAATTGTAAGTAGAGTATTATTTTGGTATGAACAAATAATTGTGGTGGTTTTTATACTTGATTTGTGGCGATAAAGTAATTCATATTTGTGCGTTACTATGATTCTTATCGATTTGGAATATTGTATACGTTTGGATATCCTCAAATTATGTTATTCATTATAAAAACTACATGTTTGCGGTAGTTTTATGCAAGTATACGTTTGGAATATTCGCAAATTATGTAATCCATGTTGAAGCTACATGTATGTAGTTGTTTAATTGAAATTCATGCAAGTTTGGGGTTTTTCTACTATGCCATCATAATGTGTATTTTTATACAAAAAAAAAAAAATATCATTTTGTGAGTAATTGGAGCAAATTTGGGTTATTATAATCCATATGAAATTATGTTGAAAATTTGGCATCATGATCTATGTATTAAGCCATACTTTTGCACTAGAAAACCTCTTTGCGAACTTATGAATATGACTAGGCTATGATTGATATTTTGCATAATTGAAAACCATGTTAGGTCTATATTGTTAACAAGAATTATATGATGACATATGTGGTACATAGCTAGGTTAGATTCAAAATCCCATTTGCAAGTTTGCATGACTAAAGTAAAAATCAAGATTTCATGTTAGAAATATTTATGCCTGCCATGGTTATGTGAATAGATTTAAAGTCATGATTTAAGTTGGAATAATTCAAGTTGAACTATGCTTTTGTATTAGTAACAAAAGTAAGCCCCTTTGTAAACATGTAGGAACCTTATGAACATGATTTGCTCATGTTCGACATTATGCCTAAATAAAAACATAGGTTTATGTTGTAGTTAAGACTATGTGTCAATAATGATATCCAATTTAGATTCTTATCTTAACTACAAGTTTACATGCTTTGTTTAATGTCACTTATGCTTTATGACCAAAGTATACATTACTACTATGCAAGTACACCAGTTTCTATTTTCTAGTTCCAACGTTATGTTGCAAGTTCATGCGTTCACATTCCCCTTCTTGTGTATGAAATCATGCTTTAAGCCTCCCCTTTTTCACGTGGCTAAGTTGGGCTTAAAAAGGCTAAGCCCAACATGTACATAATAAACGAGAGAATTAAACGGGGGTAAATAGCGTTGTGCCAAATTAATTAATAAATGAAAATATAAAGTATAGGGGCCCAAATTCAAGTATGGGTTGGGCCCATGATTGGTGTAACCTTCACACCATTGACTTTTAATAATGGGCCGCAAATATTTACATATAAGAAAATAAAGAAGAAAGACAAAATATGTAAATGTAGAAAATACGATGTGTTTAACCCGAGGTTGGATTGAGTTGTGATGTAAACCTGCCCGGAACCGCCCGGCTGTCCAGTAGTCACAACAATACCTATCCAATGTGGGAGGTTAAACATGGAGCCCAATAAGGACCCGAGGTTAGACTGAGTTGTGGCGTAAGACTGCCCGGAACCAACCGGCAACAGGCAACCACAACAGTACCTGTCTAATGTGAGAGGTCAAGGCTTTAATAAGACAATTAAGGCTGAGTCAGGATTGTTAGGATTAAGTGAACTGAAGACATAATCAAAATGGAACATGCTAAACTAAACGGACTGGTGGGGGTTAGGTTAGAAAACACTTAACCAACTTAGCATGTTGGCTAGAGGTAGAAAACCTAGTAACGGGGGACCCTTTTCAGCAGTAACCCTATAAGGTGTATCATGATACCCTGAAACTAGGCAGGGTGGGGCACGATTACTGGGCTGATTGTAAGAGGTCAAATCGACGGCGGTGGTGTAGCAGTGTAGGTTCTAACGGGGTGCGGGCGTGCACACACTCCGGCGCAGAAAAATAAGGCACTGGGCACCAGTAGCATACCTGTGCATTCTAGGATTGTGTCGGGCCGCCGCCATGGGACTTGATACACCCCATGGTGGGACCAGCATAGGTAACTACAACATCGGGGGCCGTAAGACACATGTAACTATGCGAGTAGGAGCCGATCATCATAGAATGGATCACTTCACCCTGATTATGGGGTGCCAGTTGGGAACTAGTTTATATGGGTTCAGAGATTAACATGGGGTACGATAGTATATTCGACCCTAGACAACTTAACCAAGTTTATAGTGCTTTCCCAATTCTTGTTTATACTTATCATACCCAGTTCTTTGTTCATAGACAGAATAGTCCTAGACTTACTCAGGCTTTATGTCTGACTCTACTTTTCTTTCGTCTTCTTTTCTTCCGTTCCCCCCCCCCCCCCCAGGTCCACAGGGAGGGAACACTGCAGCTTGATCGGCCTTAACATCCTACTTGAAGAGGAGAAATGTATTGCTTGGACCTTTTCGTTTTGAACTATGGCTTTGGACAACCACTATGGGGCTTTTGCAGTTTATCTACGTTTTCTTTATGCTTCTTTAAATAATGTAATCAAGACAGATTATGAAAGGGTTATGTTATGTTTTTGGAAAAGATGTAAAACAATTGTGGTGATGTTGTTGTAGCACGTATTTGCTTTTATGAAATAAAAGTTACCACTTTTCTGCTGTTTACAAATATGTGTTCTTATATCTGTCTTGTATATCTGTGACTTATACTTATAAACCTCCACCAAAATTAGGGCATTCCCTTTGAGAGTGACCTTAACGGAGGTGGGGTGTTTCAACATTCACATCTAAAAGTCAGAAGTCTGAGTCGGTCGCCTCTAGACTAGTAAAGATCGTCGCTCGCTCGCTGAAATCAAACACAACCACAGTAAGGAACTATGGTCGGTCGTTCCTTCATCTCACCATCAAGCAAATAAGATATCTACTTATCGAATGCTAGAAATAGATGCGACCGAAGGGCACCGACCAAAGTCACTCGCTTAACTAATCAGGACACTCGTTCCATTGAGTCGCTCGCACATGATAACTAAATACAGTGACTCACTGAACGACTCTAAATCTCGTCTCTACTTTACCTTTCTCACATTTTACATTTTCAATTGCTGATTAAACATAGTTCCATTTATTTTTAACTGTATTGGTGAAGTACAGCTTTACTACCTTGAGTGTTTAGACCAATTTTGGTGTAAACAGGTACGATTAAAAAGAAGGGTTGTTTTGAAGTATTAAGTAGAGGTAGTTTAAGCATAGTACGGGTCAATAGAGAAATATAAAAGATGATGAATCGTTTTAATTGGGTGCTGCAAAAACCAACCCTTCACAGTAGTAAAAAGATAAGGGTAATTGTTGGAAGTAAGGGCTATTGAGAGAATTAGGGGTAGGAACAAAAAGAAGGACTGTCTTGAAGTATTAAGAAAAGTAGGGGTAGTTTAAGCAGAGTTGGGACAGATCGACAAATATGAAAGATGATGAATCATTTGGACTGGTTGCTGCAAGAACCAATCCTTCACAACAGTTAAAAAATAGGGGTTATTGTTGGAAGTAAGGGCTATTTAGAGAATTTGGAGTAGGATTAAAAGAAGGACTGTTTATAAGTATTGAGAGAATTAGGGGTAGATTTAGGATAGTTGGGGCAGATCGACAAATATGAAAGATGATGAATCATTTGGGTTGGGTGCTACAAAAACCAACCCTTCACAAAAGGTAAAAAATAGGGTAATTGTTGGAAGTAAGGGCTATTTAGAGAATTAGGGGTAGGATTAAAAAGAAGGTTTGTTTTGAAGTATTAAGAGAAGTAGCGGTAGTTTAAGCATAGTAGGGATAGATCGACAAATTTAAAAGATGGTGAATCTTTTGGATTGGGTGCTGCAAAAACCAATCTTTCACTATAGTTAAAAAATAGGGGTAATTGTTGATAGGAAGGTCTATTTATAGAATTAGGGATAAGATTAAAAAGAAGGGCTATTTTTACGTATTATGAGAAGTAGAGGTAAATTAAGCATAGTTGGGATAGATCAACAAATATAAAAGATGATGAATCATTTGGATTGGGTGCTGCAAAAAACCATCCCTTCACAGTTGTAATAAGATAGGGGTAATTGTTGGAAGTAACGACTATTTAGAATGTTAGGGGTAGGATTTAAAAGAAGGACTGTTTTGAAGAATTAAGAAAAGTAGGGGTAGTTTAAGCTTAATAGGGGCAGATCGACAAATACGAAAGATGATGAATCATTTGGATTGGGTGCTGCAAAGACCAACCCTTCACAGTAGTTAAAAAATAGGGTTAATTGTTGGAAGTAAGGGCTATTTAGATAATTAGGGGTACGATTAAAAATAAGGGTTGTTTTGAAGTGTTAAGAGAAGTAGGGGTAGTTTAAGCATAGTAGGGGTAGATCGACAAATATGAAAGACGATGAATCGTTTGGATTGGATGCTGCAAAAACCAACCCTTCATAGTAGTAAAAAGATAGGGGTAATTGTTGGAAGTAAGGGCTATTTAGAGAATTAGGGGTAGGATTTAAAAGAAGGATTGTTTTGAAGTATGAAGAGACATGGAGGTAGTTTAAGGATAGTAGGGGTAGATCGACAAATATGAAAGACGATGAATCATTTGGATTGGGCGCTACAAAAACCAACCCTTTACAATAGGTTAAAAATAGGGGTAATTGATGGAAGAAGGGCTATTTAGGGAATTAGAGGAAGGATTCAAAAGAAGCGTTGTTTTGAAGTATTAAGAAAAGTAGGGGAAGTTTAAGCATAGTAGGGGTAGATCGACAAATATGAAAGATGATGACTCGTTTGGATTGGGTGCTGCAAAAACCAACCCTTCACAGTATTTAAAAAATAGGGGTAATTTTTGGAAGTAAGGGCTATTTGGAGAATTAGTGGTAGGATTAAAAAGAAGGTTTGTTTTGAAATATTAAGAGAAGTAGGGGTAGATCGACAAATATGAAAGCTGACGAATTGTTTTGATTGGGTGTTACAAAAACCAACCCTTCATAGTAGTAAAATGATAGGCGTAATTGTTGGAAGTAGGGGCTATATAGAGAATTAGGGGTAGGATTAAGAAGAAGGGTTGTTTTGAAATATTAAGAGAAGTAGGGGTACTTTAAGCATAGTATGGGTAGATCGAAAAATATTAAAGATGATGAATCCTTTGGATTGGGTGCTGCAAAAACCAATCCTTCAGAATAGTTAAAAAAATAGGGGTAATTTTTGGAAGGAAGGGCTATTTAGAGAATTAGGTGTAGGATTAAAAATAAGGGTTGTTTTGCAGTATTAAAATAAGTAGGGGTAGTTTAAGCATAGTAGGGGTAGATCGACAAATATGAAAGATGATGAATCATTTGGATTAGGTGCTGCAAAAACCAATCCTTCACAATAGTAAAAAGATAGGGGTAATTGTTGGAAGTATGTGCTATTTATAGAATAAGGGGTAGGATTAAAAGAAAGACTGTTTTTAAGTATTAAGAGAAGTAGGGGTAGACTAAACATAGTACGGTAAGATCGACAAATATTAAAGATGATGAATTATTTGGATTGTGTGCTACAAAAACCAACCCTTCACAAAATGTGAAAAATAGGGGTAATTGTTGGAAGAAGGGCTATTTAAAGAATTAGGTGAAGGATTAAAAGGAAGGATTGTTTTGAAGTATTAGGAGAAGTAGGTGTAGTTTAAGCATTGTTGGGTTAGATCAACAAATATGAAAGATGATGAATCGTTTGGATTGGGAGCTGCAGAAACCAATCGTTCACAATAGTTAAAAAATAGGGGTAATTGTTGAAAGGAAGGGTTGTTTATAGAATTAGGGGTAGGATTAAAAAGAAGGGATGTTTTTAAGTATTAAGATAAGTAGGGGTAGATTAAGCATAGTACTGGTAGATCAACAAATATGAAAGATGATGAATCGTTTTGATTGGCTGCTACAAAAACCAACCCTTCACAAAAGGTAAAAAATAGGGGTAATTGTTGGAAGAAGGGCTATTCAGAGAATTAGGGGAAGTATTAAAAAGAATGGTTGTTTTTAAGTATTAAGAGAATTAGGGGTAGATCGAAATATATGAAAGATGATGAATCATTTGGATTGGGAGCTGCAAAAACCAATCCTTCACAAGAGTTAAAAAATAGGTGTAACTTTTGAAAGGAAGGGATATTTAGAGAATTAGGGGTAGGATTAAAAAGTAGGGCCGTTTTGAAGTATTAATAGAAGTAGGGGTAGATTAAGCATAGTAGGGGTAGATCGACAAATATGAAAGATGATGAGTCATTTGGATTGGGTGCTACAAAAACCAACCCTTCACAAAAGGTAAAAAATAGGGGTAATTGTTGGTAGTAAGGGTTATTTAGAGAATTAGGGGTAAGATTAAAAAGAAGGGTTGTTTTGAAGTATTAAGAGAAGTAGGTGTAGTTTAAGCATAGTAGGGGTAGATCGAAAAATATGAAAGATGATGAATTCTTTGGATTGGGTGCTGCAAAAACCAATCCTTCACAATAGTTAAAAAATAAGAGTAATTGTTGAAAGGAAGAGATATTTAGAGAACTAGTGGTAGGATTAAAAAGAAGGGATGTTTTGAAGTATTAAAAGGAGTAGGGGTAGATCGACAAATGTAAAAGATGATGAATCATTTGAATTAGGTGCTGCAAAAACCAACCCTTCAGAGTAGTAAAAAGATAGGGGTAATTGTTGAAAGTAAGGGCTATTTAGATAATTAGGGATAGGATTAAAAAGAAGGGTTGTTTTGAAGTATTAAGAGAAGTAGGGATAGTTTAAGCATAGTAGGGGTAGATCGACAAATATGAAAGATGATGAATCGTTTGGATTGGGTGCTGCAAAAACCAATCCTTCATAGTAATTAGAAAATAGGGGTAATTGTTGGAAGTAAGGGCTATTTAGAGAATTAGTGGTACGATTAAAAAGAAGGGTTGTTTTTAAGTATTTAGAGAAGTAGGGGTAGTTTAAGCAAAGTAGGGGTAAATTAACAAATATGAAAGATGGCGAATCATTTTGATTGGGTGCTGCAAAAATCAACCCTTCACAGTAGTAAAATGATAGGCGTAATTGTTGGAAGTAAGGGCTATTTATAGAATTAGGGGTTGGATTAAAAAGAAGGGTTGTTTTGAAATATTAAGAGAAGTAGGGGTACTTTAGGCATAGTAGGGGTAGATCGACAAATATCAAATATAATGAATTGTTTGGATTGGGAGCGGCAAAAATGTGACGATCCCAAAATCCGAGGGGCGGTATTAAGGATAATCATTGGAATAAAACACATTAATCATCATAGCAGAGAACAGATAATAGCAAAAACAATAAATAGAATAATTTTACATGGATATGACAGCGAAATCACAACATGTAACAACATCAGAATAGCACAGCGTAGGATATAACTTAGTAAATAAAAGGGAAGTGATCAGTCATCATCGCCAGAGGAGGAATACATACATGCAGTGAGACATAATAAGGGTATCAGTCTACATCGCCGAAGTCGGTACATATACATACGAGAATAAATACTGAAAGTAAAGCAGTCTGCATCGCCAGTGGCGGAATCAAAATATAAGTACAATAATGGAGGAAAATGTCAAAGTCATCTCTGTGAAGTCAGCCTCGCCATGAGCCAAAATGCACTCTATGCAACAGTGTAGAGCCAAAAACAACCTGTCACCTGTGAACTAGGCTGCCAGTGTGAAAATAAGGACACCCGCGTTTGCAAAGTGAAACAAACAACGAGTCAGTCATGGGGACTGGTATGAGGAATCTATTAAATAGTTTAAACTACAGTAATAAGCAAATCATAGGACCACGCCACTTTCGCGGAACTGGTTTACTCCAGTGATTGTTAGTGCATTTAAAACAATGTAAATTCTTTTAAAACAACGCAATGTTTTTAAAAAGAATGAAGCCATTATAAGACTCAAGTCCCATCATACAATGCAATGCAAGCCGGAGGAAAGAGTTTTACCTTATAATGGCCAAATATGCTTGATACGTGTAAAGCAAAATCATTTGATTTATTACTAGTGCATATATGTTTCAAAAAAATTGAATAGAATCATAAATATCAATCATACGCGGCATAGCTACCATCTACTATGTCGCCATACTAGTTCTACAATCGAGCCCATTATTTCGTATTGGAAATTGGATTTCCGTCATGAGTTGAGGCAAGGGGCAAGCTCCTCTCCGCTTCGAGACATTCTAGCAAATGCCTCAGGACTACACACTCTGGGTAACCCTGGATGCTTCAGGGATGGTCCTCTCTTATGTTTGAGGATTGGCAATTCCTGAACACATGTTTCCCGGTCCTTACAGACCTATAATCGAGGCGCCTCGCATTCCAACAACCACAAAGGTGAAAAGTAGATATAAATGTAAGGGTTGGTAAGTCACTGACACCACCATAGCTAGAAAGAAACGTCGTGCTCTCCCTGCAGTCCGTATCCCGTTTTTAACTCATACCGAGGTGTGTGGCTCGTGAATCTACGAAATACACAAAGCTAGGCCACGTAGACCGTGCTTTGATCATTATCCACAAGACTTTGCTTTGCAACAGAAGCCTTGATCACAACATCTTGGCATGCCACGTAGGCAGTCCACTACATACGATTGATTTCCATCGATATATACCCTCTGAGCTCGTACGTCTCAGAGAAGGGCGTTAAGCAAAAGAATAAATTCTCCTCCGCCAAACAAATATATATTTAACAGAGATCAACCAGTATAGAACAAAATCCAATGTCAGACACACAGTCCATTTACAAGTCCGTTCTGGGTCTGAACGAAACCGGAGGCGTCAAATTCCTCATATATCCGTCCAATCAACACATACGTTCAGACGGCTACTACCTTTGTTCCTTCATGGTAGCTACTCCGGTCAGGAACCTCAGCAGCGCCCATCCAACCGATACGAAGATCGTCGGTCTTGAATCGTCTTTGCATTTTTCAATTCGAATCGCTCGATAAATTATTTGAAATGAGGGTTAGCTCGGCCTTTTCAAATAATTCACGTCATTAGAATTTAAATCGATTCTTTCCATGGTTATATTATTCAACATCCATCTTTCAGTTCTTTAGTGTTATTTTCGTGTCAAGCACATACAACCATCAAATATCAAACAATTCAATCCCAATTGGTTTATTTGCAATCTATGTTGCTTATAATATTTTATAACGATTTTTCCCCATTTTTATTTATTTATAAATGGCCATATTTAATTAAACGGCGTTTTAGGTCGTGTCGTGGCACTGGCGTTGTTTTTCCCCTAATTTGTTTTACACATATCGGAAAATCTAACCATTGGATTTCTACAAAGTCTATATCAGTGGGAAGATATTCCGAAAGCGAACCCAATGGTTCCAGTTTCGTGAAAATCCGATGGTCGAATCTTCCACACTAGTCGTTTGAAGTTACGGTTTCAAAATTCGAACTGCGGCGTCGTTATTCGATTTAATTTAATTATATTTATATTTATATATAAATATAAACGATTCTGGCGCTGTTTTTCTACAGATTTGAATTAAACATTCCGAACAATCCAACCGTTGGATTTTTACAAGGTTGGTGCCGTTGGGAAGATATTTACAAGGCGAACCCAGCGGTTGCGGTTTCGGGAAAATCCAATGGTCGGATTTCTCGTACTAATCGTTTCAAATTACGATTCCGAAACACGAACTGCACGGCTTCGATTCCTTTTAATTATATTTATATTTATATATATAAATATAGTTCATTCTATAATTCCAACTATAGTTCATTTTATATTTTCAACTTCGTTTTCACTTCAAAATTTCACTAATGCCTTAATATTTCGAAAAATTTCGCCATAACCTCCTTTGTACGGGGAGGGGTTTTGAAATTTATTGGGCCGTGTTAGGTACCCGATAAATCCTAAAAAGCATCCACATATTTATAGTGATATATTTTAGTGTTTACGGGGGAGCATGTATAGATAATCACTCCAGAGAATAAATTCTCGTCACCCCGTTTCTGTGTGGAAATAAATAGTCCATGTGCCGTATCTAATAACTAGAGAGACGTGATTATTGTCAACTCCAGACCCGTATGGGGTTTTTATTAATCTGGCGATTTATCGTTTTATTTTATATAGTCCATACAAGTCATCAGTTCAACCTGTAGTTTATAGTCATCGCCATACAAGGCTCTCGCTCGTATGGTAAATCTTCCACCTCGTCACACAAGCTCCAATTGCTTATGTTCAATATGATGAAGTATGCCTATCGTCAAGAAGTATGCCATGTAGTGTAGTTCAAAATTAATTGTTACTATCCTATGGCGATATTTATTATTTCACACAGAATAACCAGCACTCCGCATCCAGTGGCATTCACAGGAGTTGATATAAAAATAAAATTGCGCAGCCAACTCATCAAGGTTTACCTATTTGTCGGGCACGCAAATAATTTCTTTACTCTACAGCTAATCCATTTTTCCTGTTCAACACATGTATATATATGCAGAACAAAGCTAATAATAATATTTCTAGCAAACTATTATTTATTTCAGCACGTGTGTATTTTTATCAAAGCGTATACATGATAAAAGAAATATTTTTATCATCAAAAATATTTATTCAACACGTGAATGTTTTTAACACTTCAAATTCACAATAAAAATGTAGTTTTTATTGTCTATTCATTTTATTTTAAAATACGATAACATTCAACACATGAATTTCAACTCGACGAACGAATTTCAATTCAACACATGAATATTCTCTATAGTTTGTATATATATAAAAATGTGATTTTTATTGCTAAAACTATTTGTTTAAATTCAAATAATATTCAACACATGAATTTCAGCTCAACGAATGAATTGCCACTCAACACATGAATATTCGCTATAGTTTGTATATATATAAAAATGTTATTTTTATCACTAAAACTATTTGTTTAAATTCAAATAATATTCAACACATGAATTTCAGCTCAACGAATGAATTTCCACTCAACGCATGAATATTCGCTATAGTTTGTATATATATAAAAATGTGATTTTTATCGCTAAAACTTTTTGTTTAAATTCAAATAATATTCAACACATGAATTTCAGCTCAACGAATGAATTGCCACTCAACACATGAATATTCGTTTCAATATATGGAATTTATTTCAACGAATGAAAATTATTCTAACACATGTATATTTCAGAAAATTTCGGCAGCATAACGGCAGGGTAGTTAAAACCGGGACCGTCCCTAGTACGGCTCCTCGCTCTACCTTAAAACCTCGCGGTTTTTGACAATGGGGATCATGCATCTAGTTCGCGCGCAGGCGGCATGTTTTATTTTCAATTCCACAATCCTATTCTAATTTGTTTCAACCACAAGAGGGTATTTTTCAACCACAAAAGTATTTTTCAACCACAAACAATTATTTCCAACCATTCGTCATACCATATAATATCACATCAATCGCAAGAAATAAATATCGTCCATGGTCTGTGGACGAGGGGAGTATATATATATATATATATATATATATATATTATAATTCACTTGCATTTCATCACAATTCAAAGCATATATGTTCCATTCAATGCTTGTATAATTTATACATCGCTAATATAACTTATAAAACACATGTACATGAGGCATACAATGCGTATATAATTTACACTTCGCTTATATAATTTATACAACGCGATTCCATTCACACAATTCAGTTTAGATTCCTCACATTGGTTTCTGCAGTGCTAGAAATCGTAGGAAGATCAGAAAAATCCGCGGCTTCTTGTAGAATGTAGAGATCCTCCTTGTGGTCACGGTGTCTCCTATTTCGTCGAATTTCGTTAACGAACGAAAAAGATATTATTTTTCAAATTTTTGCAAAGCTTTATAGTGTTATTTTCATTTCAGAATAATAAAGGTCGTACCTTTATTTGTGATTCAAATCGAGGGTCGAAAAATTCGTGAAATCTATCGATCGTTGTTTCGATCAGGTGCTGCCACGTGGAAGAGCTACGAACCAGCTCTCTATCGGTGGTGGTGCGGTCTCCTTCGGTGGTCGGAGGAAGGCGGCGCAGCGTTAGAAAGGCGGCGACTTCGTGGCGGTGGTTCAGGCGATACAGGCGATGGTGGCGGGTGAGGTTTGGTCGGATGTGGAGAAGGGAGGAAGGGCTGTCGAACGGCGGCGGTGGCGTGGCCTATAGGTGGCGGTGGCAGCGGAAAAGTCGAAGGGAAATTTCGAGCTTCCTGGATCGTCTATTCCGTCTGAGGCGGCTAGGGTTTTTGAGAATTTTTTAAAAGAAAAAATCCCATTGGTCGAGACTTTATAGGAGATTTTAAATTGTGTTTTGACAAACGAACTCGAAATCAAACCCAACGACTGTCACCCTTAGGTAAATACCCCTATTCCGGACACATTGGGATATGTTTCGTTGGCCAATTCGACTGTTACTGTCAGTTTTTTTAAATTAAAATATAAAACCTTCAATATTTAATTTGAACGTACGTTTCAAAATTTTCCAGGGCCACAAACTGAATCGAAAAATTCCAGAAAAATAAATCTAGCTTTGTTTTGACGATACGGTCCTAACAAAACCAGTTTCATCAAATTCTGAGCTCATTTGAAAAATGGCCATTTTTAGGTCGACTTATTTTAACAGAAATTGACCAATCACATTTTCTTTTGCCCCGCTCACATACTAGCTTCAAAAATTATGAAATTTGAAACTTAGAAATAGTTTGACATCCCGGACCCAACAAAAGTGGTTTCGTCGAATTCCGAGGTCGTATGCAAAATATAAATTTTCAGGGGCTATGTAGGCTATATAGCGACCTTTCTGAAAATTCATTTGGCCATAACTTTTGATTCCCGTTATGAAACTTCGATTTTTCAGATTCGTTAGAAAGGTATTCATTAACAGATTTAAATATTTTCAGTTTCGCTAAAATCCGTTATGTTTTCCACCCGGTATAGTCAGACAAAGTTTGTATTCCAAATTTCAAACTGCAATACTATACCTAATTATTTATTTTATTAAAATATGCTATTTAAATTATTCGAATTCCTTGGTAATAACCAATTTTAAAAATTTTAAATTGGTTCACATTTTCCAGGTTATTACAATCTCCCCCAATTAAAACTTTTCTTCCTCGAAAAGGAAATAACAGCTATGTAGGAAACAAAATGTAAATGCAAAGTATTGTAAAGGTACCTTGCACCGGAGTTAGTCAGAGATGTCCACTCTGCATTTGGGGTAGGCTTGTTTAATGCTTTCCTCAGTCTCCCAAGTACAGTCTCTAGGATCACTACTCCACTGCACTTTGACTAAATGAATCTTTTTGCTCCTTAGCTCTCTAGTTTCTTTGCCAACTATCTTTAATGGCTCTCTTCTGAGCGCTAATTCCGGAGTTATGTCTATATCCTGTTGCGCTGCTTCTTCCACAACAAGATCCGGATCATGAAAATGTTTTCTGAGTTGAGACACGTGGAACACATCATGTACACCAGGCAACCAATCAGGTAATGAAACCCTATATGCAAGAGTTCCAATCCGTTCAAGTATAGGAAAGGGACCAATAAATCTCGGTGCCAACTTCCCAGTCTTGCCAAATCTGATTACTCCCCGCGTTGGAGAAACTCTTGAATAAACATAATCGCCAACAGCATATGATAAGTCCCTTCTTCTCGCATCAGCATAACTTTTCTGTCGGCTTTGTGCGGTTTTCAATCGCTTCTTAATGAAGTCGACTTTATCCGATGCTTCTTGAATCATATCAGGCCCTAACACAAGTCTGTTGCCAGGTTCTACCCAACATGCGGGAGATCTGCATAGTCTACCGTACAATGCTTCAAATGGAGACATTCCCAAACTTGCTTGGTAGCTATTGTTGTAAGAAAATTCGGCTAGATGTAAGTGATCTTCCCATGAACCTCCAAAATCGATAACGCAAGCCCGCAGTAAATCTTCTAGAATTCTATTCACCCGCTCAGTTTGGCCGTTTGTCTGAAGGTAATAAGCTGTGCTTAGATTCAGATAGGTTCCCAATTCTGTCTGGAATGCTTCCCAGAATTTGCTAGTAAACACGGGATCTCTATCACTGACTATATTGAGCGGCACTCCATGTAGTTTGAGTATTTCTTTGAAGTAAATCTGTGCTAAACTTTGAGCCGTTCTGTTGGATTGGACAGGTATGAAATGGGCAGTCTTCGTGAAGCGATCTACGATTACCCAAATACCGTCCTTTCCTTTCTTAGTTCGAGGCAAGCCATCAATGAAGTCCATCGAAATTTGCTCCCACTTCCATCCTGGAATTTCTAATGGTTGTAATAGTCCAGCTAATTTCTACTGATCACTTTTAACTAGTTGACAAGTGGGGCATCTACTAACATATAATGAAATATCTATTTTCAAAGCTCTCCACCAGAATGTGCGTTTGATATCATTATACATTTTGATCACACCGGGATGGATACTTAATTTGGACTTGTGGCACTCATCAAGTATTTCTCTTCGAAGCTCTGGAAGATTTGGGATGCAAATCCTGCCCTTCAATCTTAGAACTCAATTGTCATCGAGTCGAAATCTTGTGGATTCACCTCCCTTTACTCTCTGACTTACTCTTTGAATAAATTCATCGTCTTTCTGAAGGGTCGAGATTTGGTCTATTAATGAAGACGCGATGACAAAAATGGCGATGATTTCATTCTTTCTGCTGAGCGCATCTGCTACAACATTGGCTTTCCCTGGAGTGTATAGAATTTCAAAATCATATGCTGCAAGGAATTCTAACCAACGCTATTGTCTCAAGTTCAGATCCTTCTGAGTGAATAGATATTTCAAGGATTGATGATCGGTAAATAGTTCGAACTTCTCGCCCAGTAAATAATGCCTCCAGATTCTTAAAGCAAACACGATAGCTAATAACTCAAGATCATGAGTTGCATAGTTTCTTTCGTGCGGCTTCAGCTGATGGCTGGCATAAGCGATCACTTGGCCTTTTTGCATTAATACTGCGCCTAGCCCTCTAATGGAAGCATCTGTCCATATGGTCAAGTCTTGGTTGCCTTCTATAATTGTCAATACCGGAGCAGTTGTCAACTTCCGTTTCAGCTCCTGGAAAGCTTCTTCACATTCGTAGTCCATTTGAATTTCTCATGCTTCTTTGTAAGCTTTGTCAATACACCAGATATCTTTGAAAAATCCTGAATGAATTTCCGATAGTAACTAGCCAATCCAAGGAAACTTCGGACTTCTATGGGGGTAGTGGGTTGTTTCCAGTTCTGAATCGCTGTAATTTTGCTTGGATCTACAGCAATCCCTTCTTTTGATACGACATGGCCAAGGAACTTAACTTCATCCTGCCAGAAGACACATTTAGAAAATTTAGCTTTCAAGACATTTCTCCTCAGAATTTTCAGCACTTGTTCTAAATGTTTTGCATGCTCGCCTTCCGACTTGGAGTAGATTAAAATGTCATCGATGAAGACTAGCACAAATTTATTCAATACACCCCGGAAGACTCTGTTCATAAGATCGATGAAGTATGCCGGAGCGTTACACAAGCCGAACGGAATTACTAACCATTCGTAGAATAAATCGGGACACCTAAAGGATGTCAAAGGAACATAGTCTTCGGTTATACGTAATTGGTGGAAACCTGTAGCTAGGTCCGTTCTGGAGAATACTGTTGCTCCATTTAATTGATCTTAAGGATCATCTATACGTGGCAAAGGATATTTGTTCTTCAGTGTCTGTTTATTGAGATCCCGGTAATCAACACAAAGTCTTAGAGTACCGTCTGATTTCGGGACAAATACTACTGCTGCTCCCCAAGCTGAAAAGCTCGGTCTGATCAGACCTTTCCAAAGCAATTCTAGCGTTTGACTACCAAACTCTTCTTTTTCTTTCGGGGCCATTCTTCTAATTGGATGTACTACTGGTCGGGCGTTAGGAATTAGATGTATTCTAAATTCAATTTCTCTTTTCGGTGGTAAGTTTTCTACTTCTTCAAACACGTCTGCATAGTTTTTAACGACCGGTATCTTTTCTAATGAAGGGGGTGTAACTTATAAAGAAGACCAAAATCCTTCTCTATTAATTTCTGAGCCATGGCATGGTATGTATATAGGCCCAAGCTTCGTTTCGACTTTGACTATCCTTTCGGCACATCTAACTTCGGCCTTATATTGTGTCAACCAGTCCAACCCCAGTATAATATCAAATTCGGAAAGGTCCATGACAGTCACATTAAAAGAGAACTTGTAGCAAGAATAAGAGATAGGCACTCTACAGTATGAACTGAGACTAGCAGAACCTCCTATCGGGTTTTGAACTTTAATTGGTTCTTTACGTTTTCTTTGTTTCAATTTTAACTTGTGAACAATGTTACCAAAAATGAAGCTACGTGATGCACTAGTATCAAAAAGTACAGAAACAGGAATATTTTTAATGGTAATGGTTCCTCCCAAGACGTCGGGCTTACCTGATGCATTGGTGGTAGCTGGCGGGGTCTTCCCGTCATACACATGAGCCACTTGTGCATTCTGCTTTAGAGGATAATTCCTACTATAGTGCCTCTTCTTATGGCAGTTGTAGCATTCGGCTAAGTCTGGATTTGCCTTTGGCTTCCTTGGGGCTTTGCACACATTAGAAAAATGATCTGGCTTCCCGCAGTTGTACCAATTTCCTTTGGGGATCTTCCCAGGTTTCTGAGTAGCGGCCGCTGTAATGCTAGACTCGGGCTGATCTGCTGAAGCATTGCGCTTATTTCCAGCTTGGCTTTTGGCGCGGTCTTGGCTGGCGTGCCTTTCATCCATATCTTCATAATTGCAAACCATTTCTACCAATTCTGAGAAGGAGAGTTTGATGTTGCTCATAGCTATGTCATGGTACTTGCGCTTTAGCCCAAATATAAATCTCTTGTTCTTTGCTTTGTTGGTCATAATAAGCTCTGGAGCATAGTGCGACAACTGGGTGAATTTATTGAGGTAATCCTGGATAGAGATATCTCCTTGCTGGAGATTAGCAAACAGCTCTCGCATCCTCTCTAAGGCCTGTTTAGGTACAAACTTCTCGTTGAACATGGTTTTGAATTGCTCCCAGGTTCTGACAGTACCTGCTGCATCTTCTGAGGCGATGGCATCCCACCACAACTCTGCTTCCTCCTGTAGGAGCCAAAAACCTAGTCGTGCTTTGTTGTTGGGTCCCAAACCCATGCCTTCAAAGATCTTTTCATAGGTCTTCAACCAAGCAATAGCCTCTGTCACTGTACCAGTGCCAGAAAAGGGTTTTCCCCCAAGGTTCTTATACCTCTTCGCTACTCTTTCTAGCTCAAAGTCCTGGGGTGCTAGTGGCTGAACAATAGGGCCTCCCTCAACTACGGGGATATTCCCCCGTCCTCCTACTACTCCTGCTCGGCCTCCACGGCCTCCTCTAGCTGCTGCTGCTCTTGTAGCCATCAGAAAGGGTACTGTATAAGCAAGAAAAGAGTTGAGCTCACAGATTTGATAATTTTCATATATGATAAAGAAGGGGAACATAAGGAAAGGTAATGATGTACTGATCAAATTGTTTTGCTAATCTGCTTAGCTTATTCTAGGACATTGCTAATCCTATCTCTAATGAGCTACTCGCCTTAGAACACTACTGATTCTATTCTGACGAGGTGTTTAAAGTGTTAGATCCCGGAACTGAGGTTAACCAAAGCTCTGATACCAACTTTGACGATCCCAAAATCCGAGGGGCGGTATTAAGGATAATCATTGGAATATAACACATTAATCATCATAGCAGAGTACAGATAATAGCACAAACAATAAATAGAATAATTTTACATGGATATGACAGCGGAATCATAACATGTAACAACATCAGAATAGCACAACGTAGGATATAACTTAGTAAATAAAAGGGAAGTGATCAGTCATTATCGCCAGAGGCGGAATACATACATGCAGTGAGACATAATAAGGGTATCAGTCTACATCGCCGAAGGCGGTACATATACATACGAGAATAAATACTGAAAGTAAAGCAGTCTGCATCGCCTGTGGCGGAATCATAATATAAGTACAATAATGGCGGAAAATGTCAAAGTCATTTCTGTGAAGTCAGCCTCGCCATGAGCCAAAATGCACTCTATGCAATAGTGCAGAGCCAAAAACAACCTGTCACCTATGAACTAGGCTGCCCGTGTGAAAATAAGGGCACCCGCGTTTGCAAAGTGAAACAAACAACGAGTCAGTCATGGGGACTGGTATGAGGAATCTATTTAACAGTTTAAACTACAGTAATAAGCAAATCATAGGACCACGCCACTTTCGCGGAACGGGTTTACTCCATTGATTGCTGGTGCATTTAAAACAAAGTAAATTCTTTTAAAACAACGCAATGCTTTTAAAAAGAATGAAGCCATTATAGGACTCAAGTCCCATCATACAATGCAACACAAGCCGGAGGATAGAGTTTAACATTATAATGGCCAAATATGCTTGATACGTGTAAAGCAAAATCATTTGATATTATTACTAGTGCATATATGTTTCGAAAAAATGAATAGCATCATAAATATCAATCATAAGTGGCATAACTACCATCTACTATGTCGCCATACTAGTTCTACAATCGAGTCCGTTATTTCGTATTGGAAATTGGATTTCCGTCATGAGTCGAGGCAAGGGGCAAGATCCTCTCCGCTTTGAAACATTCTAGCAAATGCCTCAGGACTACACACTCTGGGTAACCCTGGATGCTTCAGGGCCGGTCCTCTCTTACATTTGAGGATTGGCAATTCCTGAACACACGTTTCCCGGTCCTTACAGACCTATAATCAAGGCGCCTCGCATTCCAACAACCACAAAGGTGAAAAGTAGATATAAATGTCAGGACTGGTAAGTCACTAACACCACCATAGCTAGAAATAAACGTCGTGCTCTCCTTGCAGTCTGTATCCCGTTTTTAACTCATACCGGGGTGTGAGGCTCGCGAATCTACGAAATACACAAAGCTAGCCCACGTGGACCGTGCTTTGATCATCATCCACAAGACTTTGCTTTGCAACAGAAGCCTTGATCACAACATCTTGGCATGCCACATAGGCAGTCCACTCCATACGATTGATTTCCATCGATACATACCCTCTGAGCTCATACATCTCAGAGAAGGGCATTAAGCAAAAGCATAAATTCTCCGCCGCCAAACAGATATATATTTAACAGAGATCAGTCAGTATAGAACAAAATCCAATGTCAGACACACAGTCCATTTACAAGTCCGTTCCGGGTCTGAACGAAATCGGAGGCGTCAAATTCCTCGTATATCCGTCCAATCAACACATACGTTCAGATGGCTACTACCTCCGTTCCTTCATGGTAGCTACTTCGATCAGGAACCTCAGCAGCGCCCATCCAACCGATACGAAGATCGTCGGTCTTGAATCGTCTTTGCATTTTCCAATTCGAATTGCTCGATAAATTATTAGAAATGAGGGTTAGCTCGGCCTTTTCAAATAATACACGTCATTAGAATTTAAATCGATTCTTTCCATGGTTATATTATTCAACATCCATCTTTTAGTTCTTTAGTGTTATTTTCGTGTCAAGCACATACAACCATTAAATATCAAACAATTCAAGCCCAATTGGTTTATTTGCAATCTATGTTGCTTATAATATTTTATAACGATTTTTCGCCATTTTTATTTATTTAAAAATGGCCATACGACGTTTCAGGTCGTGCCGTGGCGCTGGCGTTGTTTTTCCCCTAATTTGTTTTACACATATCGGAAAATCTAACCGTTGGATTTCTACAAAGTCTATTTTAGTGGGAAGATATTCCCAAAGCGAACCCAACGGTTCCAGTTTCGTGAAAATCCGACGGTCGGATCTTCCACACTAGTCGTTTGAAGTTACGGTTTCAAAATTCGAACTACAACGTCGTTATTCGATTTAATTTAATTATATTTATATTTATATATAAATATAAACGATTCTGGTGTTGTTTTTCTTCAGATTTGAATTGAACATTCCGGACAATCCAACTGTTGGATTTTTACAAGGTTGATGCCATTGGGAAGATATTTCCAAGGCGAACCCAGCGGTTGCGGTTTCGGGAAAATCCGATGGTCGGTTTTCTCGTACAAATCGAAACACGAACTGCACGGCTTCGATTACTTTTAATTATATTTATATTTATATATATAAATATAGTTCATTCTATAATTCCAACTATAGTTCATTTTATATTTTCAACTTCGTTTTCACTTCAAATATTTCACTAACGCCTTAATATTTCGAAAAATTTCGCCATAACCTCCTTTTTATGGGGAGGGGTTTGGAAATTTATTGGGCCGTGTTAGGTACCCAATAAATCCTAAAAAGCATCGACATATTTATAGTGATATATTCTGGTGTTTACGGGGGAGCATGTATAGATAATCACTCCAGAGAATAAATTCTCGTAACCCCGTTTCCGTGTGGAAATAAATAGTCCATGTGCTGTATCTAATAACTAGAGAGATGTGATTATTGTCAACTCCAGACCCGTGCGGGGTTTTTATTAATCTGGCGATTTATCGTTATATTTTATATAGTCCATACCAGTCATCAGTTCAACCTATAGTATATAGTCATCGCCATACAAGCCTCTCGCTCGTATGGTAAATCTTCCACCTCGTCACACAAGCTCGAATTGCTTATGTGGAAGATGATGAAGTATGCCTATCGTCAAGAAGTATGACAGGTAGTGTAGCTCAATTTAATTGTTACTATCCTATGGCGATATTTATTATTTCACACAGAATAACCAGCACTCCGCATCCAATGGCATTCACATGAGTTGATATAAAAATAAAATTGCGCAGCCAACTCATCAAGGTTAACCTGTTTGTCGGGCACGCAAATAATTTCTTTACTCTACAACTAATCCATTTTTCTTGTTCAACACATGTATATATATGCAGAACAAAGCTAATAATAATATTTCTAGCAAACTATTATTTATTTCAACAGGTGTGTATTTTTATCAAAGCGTATACATGATAAAAGAAATATTTTTATCATCAAAAATATTTATTCAACACGTGAATGTTTTTAACACTTCAAATTCACAATAAAAATGTAGTTTTTATTGTCTATTCATTTTATTTTAAAATACGATAACATTCAACACATGAATTTCAACTCGACGAACGAATTTCAATTCAACACATGAATATTCTCTATAGTTTGTATATATATAAAAATGTGATTTTTATCGCTAAAACTATTTGTTTAAATTCAAATAATATTCAACACATGAATTTCAGCTCAACGAATGAATTCCACTCAACACATGAATATTCGCTATAGTTTGTATATATATAAAAATGTGATTTTTATCGCTAAAACTATTTGTTTAAATTCAAATAATATTCAACACATGAATTTCAGCTCAACGAATGAATTGCCACTCAACACATGAATATTCGCTATAGTTTGTATATATATATATATAAAAATGTGAATTTATCGCTAAAACTATTTGTTTAAATTCAAATAATATTCAACACATGAATTTCAGCTCAATGAATTAATTGCCACTCAACACATGAATATTCGTTTCAATATATGTAATTTATTTCAATGAATGAAAATTATTCTAACACATGTATATTTCAGAAAATTTCGGCAGCATAACGGCAGGGTAGTTAAAACCGGGACCGTCCCTAGTACGACTCCTCGCTCTACCTTAAAACCTCGCGGTTTTTGACAATGGGGATCATGCATCTAGTTCGCACGCAGGCGGCATGTTTTATGTTCCATTCCACAATCCTATTCTAATTTGTTTCAACCACAAGAGGGTATTTTTCAACCACAAAGGTATTTTTCAACCACAATATCAACCACAAACAATTATTTCCAACCTTTCGTCATACCATATAATATCATGTCAATCACAAGCAATAAATATCGTCCATGGTCTGTGGACGAGGGGAGTACATATATATATATATATATATATATATGTATATATATATATATATATATGTATATATATATATATATATATATATGTATATATATATATATATATATATATATATATATATACTATAATTCACTTGCATTACATCACAATTCAAAGCATATATGTTCCATTCAACGCTTGCATAATTTATACATCGCTAATATAACTTATACAACACATGTACATGAGGCATACAATGCGCATATAATTTACACTTTTCTTATATAATTTATACAACGCGATTCAATTCACACAATTCAGTTTAGATTCCTCACATTGGTTTCTGCAGTGCTAAAAATCGTAGGAAGATCAGAAAAATCCGCGGCTTCTTCTAGAATGTAGAGAGCCTCCTTGCGGTCACGATGTCTCCTGTTTCATTGAATTTCGTTAACGAACGAAAAAGATATTATTTTTTAAAGTTTTGCAACGCTTTATAGTGTTATTTTCATTTCAGAATAATAAAGGTCGTACCTTTATTTGTGATTCAAAACTAGGGTCGAAAAATTCGTGAAATCTATCGATCGTTGCTTCGATCAGGTGGTGCCACATGGAAGAGCTACGAACCAGCTCTCTATCGGTGGTGGTGCGGTCTCCTTTGGTGGTGGAGGAAGGCGGCGCGGCGTCAGAAAGGCGGCGACTTCATGGGGGTGGTTCAAGCGATACAGGCGATGGTGGCAGGTGAGGTTTGGTCGGATGTGGAGAGGGGAGGAAGGGCTGTCGAACGACGGCGGTGGCGCGGCCTATAGGTGGAGGTAGCGGCGAAAAATCGAAGGGAAATTTTGAGCTTCCTGGATCGTCGATTCCGTCTTAGGCGGCTAGGGTTTTTGAGAATTTTTTTTTAAGGAAAAAATCCTATTGGTCGAGACTTTATAGGAGATTTTAAATAGTGTTTTTACAGACGAACTCGAAATCAAACCCAATGACTGTCGCCCCTAGCTACATACCCCCATTCCGGACACAATGGGATATGTTTCGTTGGCCAATTCGACTGTTATTGTTAGTTTTTTTTAAATTAAAATTTAAAACATTCAATATTTAATTTGAACGTACATTTCTATTTGCGAGGGCCGCAAACCGAATCGAAAAATTCCAGAAAAATAAATCTAGCTTTGTTTTGACGATATGGTCCTAACAAAACCAGTTTCGTCTAATTCTGAGCTCGTTTGAAAAATGGCCATTTTTAGGTCGACCTATTTTAACAGAAATTGACCAATCACAATTTCTTTTGCCCCGCTCACATACTAGCTTCAAAAATTTTGAAATTTGAAACATAGCAATAGTTTGACATCCCGGACCCAACAAAAGAGATTTCGTCGAATTCCGAGGTCGTATGTAAAATATAAATTTTCAGGGGCTATATATGCTATATAGCGACCTTTCTGAAAATTCATTTGGCCATAACTTTTGATTCCCGTTATGAAACTTCGATTTTTCAGATTCGTTAGAAAGGTATTCATAAACATATTTAAATATTTTCAGTTTCGCTAAAATCCGTTATGTTTTCCACCCGGTAAAATCAGACAAAGTTTGTATTCCAAATTTCAAACTGCAATACTATACCTAATTCTTTTTTTTATTAAAATATGCTATTTCATTTATTCAAATTCCTTGGTAATAAACAATTTTAAAATTTTTAAATTGGTTCACATTTTCCGTGTTATTACAAAAAACCAATCCTTCACAATAGTTAAAAAATAAGGGTAATTGTTGGAAGGAAGGGCTATTTAGATAATTACGTGTTGGATTAAAAAGAAGGGCTATTTTGAAGTATTAAGATAAGTAGGGGTAGTTTAAGCATAGTAGGAGTAGATCGACAAATATGAAAGATGATGAATCGTTTGGATTAGGTGCTTCAAAAATCAATCCCTTACAGTAGTAAAAAGATAGGGGTAATTGTTGGAATTAAGGGCTATTTACAGAATTAGGGGTTGGATTAAAAAGAATGGCTGTTTTGTGAAGTATTAAGAGGAGTAGCGGTAGTTTAAGCATAGTAGGGGTAGATCGACAAATATGAAAGATGATGAATCGTTTGGATTGGGTGCTGCAAAAACCAACACTTCATAGTAGTAAAAAGATAGGGGTAATTGTTGGAAGTATGGACTATTTAGAGAATGAGGGATAGAATTAAAAAGAAGAGTTGTTTTGATATATTAAGAGAAGTAGGTGTACTTTAATCATAGTAGGGGTAGATCAACAAATATTAAAGATGATGAATCGTCTGGATTGGGTCCTACAAACACCAATCCTTCACAATAGTTAAAAAATAGAGGTAATTCTTGGAAGGAATGGCTATTTAGAGAATTAGGCATAGGATTAACAAGAAAGGTTGTTTTGAAGTATTAAGATAAGTGGGGGGAGTTTAAACATAGTAGGGGTAGATCGACAAATATGAAAGATGATGAATCGTTTGGATTAGGTGCTGCAAAAACCAATCGTTCACAGCAGTAAAAAGAAAGGGGTAATTTTTGGAAGTAAGAGCTATTTACCGAATTAGGGATAGGATTAAACGAAAGACTTTTTTTAAGTATTAAGAGAAATAGGGGTAGACTAAGCATAGTAGGGTAGATCTACAAATGCGAATGATGACGAATTATTTGGATTGGGTGCAACAAAAACCAACCCTTCACAAAAGGTAAAAAATAGGGGTTATTGTTGGAAGAAGGGCTATTTAGAGAATTAGGAGAAGGATTAAAAAGAAAGATTGTTTTTAAGTATTAAGAGAAGTAAGGGTAGTTTAAACATAGTAGGGGTAGATCGAAAAATATGAAAGATGATGAATCGTTTGGATTGGGAGCTGCAAAAACCAATCCTTCACAATAGTTAAAAAACAGGGGTAATTATTGAAAGGAAGGGCTATTTATAAAATTAGGGGTAGGATTAAAAAGAAGGGTTGTTTTGAAGTATTAAGAGAAGTAGGGGTAGATTTAGAATAGTAGGGGTAGATCGACAAATATGAAAGATGATGAATCGTTTTGATTGGGTGCTACGAAAACCAACCCTTTACAAAAGGTAAAGAATAGGGGTAATTGTTAGAAGAAGGGCTATTTAGAGAATTAGGGATAGGATTAAAAAGAAGGGCCATTTTGAAGTATTAAGAGAAGTAGGGGTAGATTAAGCATAGTAGTGGTAGATCGACAAATATGAAAGATGATGAATCATTTGGATTGGGTGCTACAAAAACCAACCCTTCACAAAAGGTTAAAAATAGGGGTAATTGTTGATAGTAAGGGCTATTTGGAGAATTAAGGGTACGATTAAAAAGAAGGGTTGTTTTGAAGTGTTAAGAGAAGTAGGGGTAGTTTAAGCATAATAGGGGTAGATCGAAATATATGAAAGATGATGAATTTTTTGGATTGGGTGCTGCAAAAACCAATCCTTCAAAATAATTAAAAAATATAGATCGAAAAATATATAAAATGATGAATCATTTGGATTAGGTGCCGCGAAAACCAACCCTTCACAGTAGTAAAAAGATAGGGGTAATTGTTGAAAGTAAAGACTATTTAGATAAATAGGGATAGGATTAAAAAGAAGGGCTGTTTTGAAGTATTAAGAGAAGTAGGTGTAGTTTAAGCATAGTAGGGGTAGATCGACAAATATGAAGGATGATGAATCGTTTAGATTGGGTGCTGCAAAAACTAACCCTTCACAGTAGTTAGAAAATAGGGGCAATTGTTGGAAGTAAAGGCTATTTAGAGATATAGTGGTATGATTAAAAAGAAGGGTTGTTTTGAAATATTAAGAGAAGTAGGGGTAGTTTAAGCATAGTTGGTGTTGATCGACAAATATGAAAGCTGACGAATCATTTTGATTGGGTGCTGCAAAAATCAACCCTTCACGGTAGTAAAAAGATATGTGTAATTGTTGGAAGTAAGGGCTATTTAGAGAATTTGTGGTTGGATTAAAAGGAATGGTTGTTTTGAAATATTAAGAGAAGTAGGGGTGCCACCAACTAAGAAAAAAGAAAAGCAAATTCAATTCTAATTCTCTCAACAATAAAGCAAAGTAAAACTCTCTCTTTCCTTCTCTGAATTGTGAGTATGATGATCTTAACAAGATTATTATCATTTTAATTAGGTTGAGTTATGAATGGATTATGAGTAGATGATGTGAATTATCATTTATGTTGTTGTAAACCCCTTTTGCTATCATGTATATTGTAAATCCAATGTTATGTGATGATGATATCTTACATGTTGTAAATCATGCTATGATGATGTTATGTATGTTGAAAGTTTCTATGCTAAGTTGTGACGAATCATACATGTTAAAAAGGCCATGATGTTACCATCTATGCTAGTAAGTTCATATTAATTAAATCATCATGTTTGGGTTTTGTTGATCTATATGACAAGTCACATACGCAAGTTAGATTGATTAGAAAAGTTATGAACATATACCAAGACATCTATTATGACATCTAGAATTATGCTATGACGTATGTGATATCCTATGCTAGTTCACACCATCATTATGTTGCCTAAAAACCCCATATGCAAGTTTATGTATAGATTTGGGCTATGATCATATCATATAAATTGAGACATTTAACAAGTTGACACCTTTTGATCCTTAACATGTGTAGTTTATGCAAGTTTCACCCCTATTATGATTAGATTTATTTTAATTGTCTATATGTTGTGATAATTTATCTTTGTGCTAGGTGTTAGACTATACAAGTCTAGCCTATATTATGCGTTGAATAAGTGAACGTATAAACGTGGGGTAGGGGAAATATTAAGGATTTAATATTAAAAAGTTGGGGTGCAATTGATGTGATTTAGCATGCCATAAGTGGATGGACATAATTGATTCAATTATGGACATCATTAAAAGTAGACTTAATTAATAATTTGAATAGGGAATTGTTAAAACTAGGGTAAAAGATTTTAAGTGTTAATCAATGCTTAGGACACGAGGTTGGACTCGTTTATGACGTAAACCTGCCTGGACCTGCCCGACAAATCCAGTGGTCACAAATGTCATCCCAATGTGATAGGTCCTAGGTCTAAACTAAAGCATAACGGTTGTAAAGGCACGAGGTTAGACTCTTTTATGGTGTAAGACTGCCCGAACCCGCCCGGCAAATCCAGTTGTCATAAATGCCAGTCTAATGTGAGAGTTCTTTATGAGGTTATGGCCTGAATGAATTAAGAAATACTTAACCAGATAAACATGTAAGGTGGGACATGGGTGTTAAGTAGGTGCCTTGGGTGGCATGAGGAATCTAGGGGGTGCCCTTATTGGCATGTGAAATACGATTAGTAAGACTTAACCAAACACACATGTAAATGAACATGACTAAGAGGGTTAAGTGGGATATACTAGTGACAAGCTTAGGTGGGTAGCTTGTGGGGGCCCATTTCGACCAGTATCCCAAACGTATCTTTGTGGGCTCGACCCAAGCCGAGGACGGGACACGCATGCTGGGTTTGACTGTAAGAGGCCAAAATGGGGAGCGGTGGTAACCCAAGTCCAACGGGTTTCGTATGCGTTTGTGGACCCGGGCTGGTAGGTAAGACGTTGTTGCATCGTGTAGGTATAAGCCATGCATTCTCAAGTTGTATCGGGTTGCCACTTTAGGGGAGTGATACACCCCACTATGGGGCCAGCACGGGTATCTACGAGTAGGGAGCCGATCAAAAGTGGGTAGTGGGGTACACCTAGTGGAGATAGGGGCAGACGGCACCTATGTAGTCAGCTAGGGGTACGTAAGGCTATTTATAATGTTTCTGTGTGAAGCAAGTGGGATCAAACAATAGGGTGACTGGTGCGGTGCAGTGTAGTAATATGCGGTGCAATGTAGTAATCATTCGTTAGTAATTACGTGTGACTTTACCGTTATCTTTAACGTTATCTTAAACACTATCTTTATCTTCCTAAATGTTCATAGACATTTACTTGTCTTCCAGCTTATGCCTTAGTCTAGTTATTTTGATAATAGTATTATTAGAATTATCATACTCGCCAGACTTCATGTCTGACCCCCTCTATTTCTATCCATCCCCCCTCCAGGTCTTCAGGTTGGGCCCAGCTCTAGTGGAGTTTGATTGAATTGCTTCATCTCTCTTTAGAAAGCTTGGACCGTTGAAGTAAAGTCCAGCTTGTCATCTCTTTAATAGCTATTTATGTAATGGGATTTTGTATTTTGTTTTTATGAAGATGGATATTGTACTTGGTTACAATCTATGGTTTTATGATATAACAAACATGTTTAATTTCCGCTGTAATAAAATGAAGTTTTAGATTTCCAAGTACTATTTATTTTCTGTCTTGTTGGAATTTTTCTGTTCTATATTCACTTATAACCTCCATGGAAGTTAATGCAATCCTTTTTGAGTGACATTAATGGACGTGGGGTGTTACCCGTGGTATCAGAGCCAGGTTACCAGAACATATAAAAATACTTTAGAAAAATAGTTATTTTTGAAAGAAGTGTTTTCAAAAACATGTCTTAATGAGAAATTTAAAGAGAAAAGTTGTTAAGAAAAACATAATCCCCAACAGCCACATATCTTTATCTTTCGAATTCTCCATTTTGAATCTTTAATTTTTCGTTTCAGCATGGCTGAAGATCTTAATCTACCCGACGATGCAACGATACCAGGATGGTATAGGAGGCTATTGGAGGCTAGGGCCGCTGTAGGTCCAGCCAATGTTCCTCCACCACCAGTTGCACCCGTTCCTCCTCCTCCTTCTCGCGTAGATACTTTTGCAAAGACGTGCAAGGAAATCAAGGCTATGGGTTGAAAACCATTTCAAGGGTCAGAAACGTTTGTGGAAGCTAGAGATTGGCTTAAGGAGGTGGAAGAATTGCTAGAAATCTTTGAAGTAGAAGAAGGGAGGAGAGTTCGTTTAGCAGCTTGGTTGTTGAAGGGAGAGGCCTCGTTTTGGTGGGAGGTTACTAATGGGGGGCGTCCTGTTGACTCTTGAGCGGATTTCAGACGTAGGTTCGAGGTGAAGTTTCTCTCAAGGGCGGAAGATAATCTACATATGGAAAGGTTCTTGACATTGAAGCAAGGAAGCTCACCAGTGAAAGAATATGTCAATAATTTTAATCAGTTAGCAAGGTTTGGCTTGGACATAGTAAACACGCCAGAGAAGAAGGCTCTAAGGTTCGTGAATGGCTTGAATGAACCATTGCAAGGGTTGGCTATGACCCACATCCCAATGGGGGCCACCTTTGAGAAGTTAGTAGAAATGGCGCTTATGCATGAGGAGAAAAGCACTAAAGATTATAAGGCACCCGAGAAGAAGGGGGATCAGAAGAAACCACAACAACAAAACAAGAAGGGTGGAAAAGACAATAATGGTAAGGGAAAGAAGAAGTGTTTTAACTGTGGGGCACCACGCCATCTCAGCAAGGATTTCCGAAAGAAAAAGAAGACAGGTTGTTTTCATTGTGGCGATGCGAGACATTTAGTGAAGGACTACCCAAAGAAGGGGCAGAGGGCAGGAGCTTCCTCGGGAGGACAGGTGCAGGCTCTTATGGCACCAGGGCAGGCTAGGGGACAAGTTCATGCTCTCGCGATCCCACTGTCGCAAGAACGAGGTAGAACTATTTCTGTTGAAAGCTTAGTTTTTCTGTTTGATCATCCTGTCTGTAACTTATTCGATTCGGGCGCATCACATTCGTTTATTTCTTCATCATTAGTTGAATCACTGCACTTAAACACCGGATTAGTAGAGGATCACTTAGTTGTTTCGAATCCAATTGGGGGCTTAGCTCATTTGTCCATGATGTGTTTGGATTTGAAAATTTCCAAACTTAGCGTTGAATTTAGATGTGATGCTTATGTGTTGGGCTTCACAGGCTTTGGGCTAATTTTACAAATGGATTGGTTATCCAGAAATGGGGCCGTTCTTGATTGTGAAAGGAGAGCAGTTAGGCTCGTGACTCGCCTTGGCAACACTCTTGAAATCTTCTGTAATCCCATAAATTCGGTTATGCTAAGTTATTAAGAATCGCTTGACGCGTCTGAGGAAAATCTACGATCTGTTAAAGTGGTCCAAGAATATTCGGATGTGTTTGTGGAGGTGAAGGGCTTGGCTCCGAAGCGGGAGATAGATTTTCGAATATATCTTGTGGATAATGCGAAACCAGTATCTTTGCCAGTACGCCACATGGCTCCACGTGAAAGGAGGGAACTCGATAAGCAAGTGAAGGAGTTGCTTGAGAAGGGGTTCATAAGACGAAGTATATCGCAGTGGGGTGCTCCAGTAGTATTTGCCACGAAGGCGGATGGGTCCTTTAGACTGTGTGTGGACTATAGAGAACTTAATAAACTTACTAAGAAGAATAGACACCCACTGCCGAGGATTGACGATCTCTTCGATTAGTTAGTTGGCGCCTCAGTGTTTTCGCAGTTGCACTTAGCCATTGGGTTCCATCAGTTGAGAGTGGCTGAGGATAGCATAGACAAGACTTCCTTTAGGACTCCGGACGGTTTCTATGAATGGCTAGTGATGCCCTTCGGTTTGACAAACGCCCCAGCATATTTTGTTGATTTGATGAGTAGGGTGTTTAGGGAGTACCTTAACAAATTCGTGGTAGTCTTTGTAGACGACATCTTGATCTTTTCTAAAGATGAAGAAGAGCATGCCCTACTTCTTAGGGAAGTATTGGAGACCCTACGAGCACATAGCCTTACAACAAAATTTTCTAAGTTTCACTTCTGGAGGAAGGAAGTACGATTCTTAGGGCACGTGGTTTCCAAGGAAGGGTTAGCTGTGGATCCTGCGAAGTTGGTGGCCATCCAAGATTGGAAGGTTCCTAAAAATACTACCGAAGTGAGAAGTTTCTAAGGGTTGGCTGGCTACTATAGGAATTTTATCAAAGACTTCGCAAATATATCAGCTCCATTGACACGCTTGACGAAGATGAACCTAGTTTTCACATGGGACGTAGATTGTGATGATGCGTTCCAACATTTGAATAGAGCTTTGACCTCAGCCCCAGTCTTAGTACTGCCAGACGGGAGTAAGCCATTTAATGTTTATACTGACGCTTGTGGGATAGGACTAGGCGCAGTCTTAGTGCAAGAGGGTAGGGTAATAGCCTATGGTGGAAGGCAGTTGAGAGCTCATGAGAAGAATTACCCCCACGCACGACCTAGAGTTAGCCGCTATTGTTTTCGCGCTTAAGTCTTGGCGTCATTATCTTCTTGGCGAGAAATTCGAATTATTCACTGACCACAAGTCTTTAAAATACCTATTCTCTCAAAAGGACTTGAACTTAAGGCCGCAAAGGTGGATCGAGTTCTTAGCGTCCTACGACTTCGAAATAGCCTATATGCCTGGCAAGGGTAACGTGGTGGCAGACGCCTTAAGTAGAAAATGATTATCCTTAAGTCCTTTGTTTTTTGAGCGGCGAAGTTTAGAATTCATTTCGATGTTTGACTTTAGACCTTCCGTTGACTTCGTACCCGGTTTGCTAGCATCCTTGGAGGTCAGGCCTACGCTTTTGGGACGGATTGGCGAGGCGCACCAAGACGACCCGCAGTTGGTTGAGTTAGTAGAAAAGCTCAAAGGAGGGGAGTCATCAAGCTATCTCCGTAGGTATACCCTAGATGATAAGGGTTGGTTACGTAGGGGCGGTAGACTTTGTGTACCAAAAGACGATGACCTAAGGAAGAATATTCTTGACGAAGCACATCGTTCGAAGATGACCATTCATCCCGGCGGGGACAAGATGTACAAAGACATGAAGCGAGTTTACTTTTGGGCCGTCATGAAGAAAGATGTGGCCGAGTATGCCGCTAGATGCTTGGTGTGCCAACAAGTAAAAGCGGAGCAAAAGAAACCCGGTGGGTTGCTTCACCCATTGGAGGTTCCACTACGGAAGTGGGAAAGTGTCTCGATGGATTTTGTGGATGGGTTACCGCGATCAAGGAAGGGTAATACGAGAATTTGGGTTATAGTAGATAGACTTACTAAGAGCGCCCATTTCATTCCCGTGAAGAGTAAGAGGACTACCCAATGGTTAGCTTCTGTATACGTTCGAGAGGTAGTTCATTTGCACGGTGTTCCTTCTCGCATAGTGAGCGACCGCGATCCTATTTTCACTAGCGAATTTTGGAGAATCTTACAAGAGGCGGTAGGGACTCAGTTATGTTTGAGCACCGCATATCATCCTCAGACGGACGGCCAGACCGAGAGGGTGAATCACATTCTAGAGGATCTGTTGAGGCTACGTATCCTAGACTTTTGGGGTACGTGGGAAGAGCATATTCCATTGGTGGAGTTCGCATATAATAACAGCTTTCAGTCCAGCATTGGTATGGCACCATTTGAAGCTCTTTATGGATGACCTTGTCGTTCACCTACATGTTGGTGGGAATCTACGGATAAGATCTTACTTGGGCCCGATATGATTAGAGAGACTTCGGAGAAGATCGACTTGATTCGAAGGAGGATGAAAGCAGCGCAAGATAGGCAGAAATCATATGCGGATAAGAGAAGGACGAATCTTGAATTTGAAGTTGGGGACATGGTCTTTGTCAAAGTGTCTCCATTACGAAACGTTGTTCGCTTTGGGTCCGTTGGGAAATTAGCACCAAGGTTCGTAGGACCGTTTCCTATTAAGGAGAAGATTGGGCAAATGGCATATAGAGTGGAGTTGCCCGAGAGACTTAGTGGTGTACACAACGTATTCCATGTATCACATTTGAGGAAGTGCTTGCACGAGACCGCGGAAGTGGTAGTGCCGAGCTTTCTTAGAGAGGTGGAGATAGAGCGTGATGCGACAATTCGACGAGCTCCTACGTGCATTCTTGGGTCGGAGAACAAGAGGTTGAGGAATCGAGAGGTCAGACTAGTCAAAGTACAATGGGGAGATGATGAGAGCAACGCTACTTGGGAGGCAGAAGAGAATATGCGTTCACGATACCCTTTTCTTTTTGAGGGTATGTCCTTTAATTTCTCCTTTATCGCTTAGCTTGTACTTATCTTATCTTTAGTATATCCTCTCGCTAGTATCTTTGACCTTTAGTTAGGATAATCCTAGGGTTGAAACATGTGTTTGAGACATGTTATGTATGGTGGATGCAAAGTGGATGCAAGTGTTTGCTAGTGGTTGCTCGTGGATGCATATACACACACTATTAGGCACCAGATCGGCTCAGTCACTTCATATTGCATATTGCATATATATGGATGTATTTAGTAAAATGGATGTATAATGGTTGTATTATCAAATAGTTGCTGCATTCGGGTGGATTGTTGTGCACGCATATAGAATTAATATGTATCATTAGGAATCTTTTGCATATATATTGGACGCATGGAACTATCATGAATTGCACTAAGGAGGTCGACTGAATCAGTAGACCGCCTAATTTTGCATTAGATATGGACATATACACACACTATGCATATAAATATTAAAGCATTAGAAGTCTTTTAAGGACAATGGATGTTGGTGTTTGATGGTTGAGTAGATGGACAATTAGATGGTAGGATATACATTCTTCTTGACTTGGAGATTTCGGGGACGAAATCCTTTAAGGAGGGGAGAATGTAACACCCCATAATTTTATAACATTAAAATTCACAAATTAAAGTATACTTAATTTTTAGAAATGAATTAAGTGAAATGGGTTGCACAGAGAAATATATATATATATATATATATATAAATTAAAAATTAAATAAATAAATATGCCAAAAAGTTCAGAACAGCGAATTGGGAGGGAAAATAACTGAACCGGCCCATTTTTGAGGTCGACCCAAGCCCTGCTGGGTCGACTAGGGGTTAATCCAGGGTGTTTGGCTGTCAACCCGTGGGCCGATTCGCTCAAATGCAGATTTTTCATTTGATTGGTTCTCATGGTTCAGGGTTAATCTAATGGTCCTAAATAACTTCCTACACCTATAAATACATCCTAATGCTAACCCTAAACCTAATTAAAATAGAATAGTTACCGTCGCCATGGAAATCAATGGAGCCGCCGCCAACTAAGAAAGAAGAAAAGCAAATTCAATTCTAATTCTCTCAACCCTAAAGCAAAGCAAAACTCTCTCTTTTCTTCTTTAAATTGTGAGTATGATGATCTTAACAAGATTATTATCATTTTAATTAGGTTGAGTTATGAATGGATTATGAGTAGATGATGTGAATTATCATATATGTTGTTGTAAACCCCTTTAGCTATCATGTATATTGTAAAACCAATGTTATGTGATGATGATATCTTACATGTTGTAAATCATGCTATGATGATGTTATGTATGTTGAAAGTTTCTATGCTAAGTTATGATGAATCATACATGTTAAAAAGGCCATGATGTTACCGTCTATGCTAGTTAGTTCATATTAATTAATTTATCATGATTGGGTTATGTTGATCTATATGACAAGTCACATATGCAAGTTAGATTGATTAGAAAAGTTATGAACATATATCAAGACATCTATTATGACATTTAGAATTATGCTATGACATATGTGTTATATTATGCTAGTTCACACCATCATTATGTTACCTAAAAACCTCATATGCAAGTTTATGTATAGATTTGGGCTATGATCATATCATATAAATTGAGACATTTAACAAGTTGACACCTTTTGATCCTTAACATGTGTAGTTTAGGCAAGTTTCACCCCTATTATGATTAGATTTATTTTAATTGTCTATATGTTGTGATAATTTATCTTTATGTTAGGTGTTAGACTATACAAGTCTAGCCTATATTATGCGTTGAATAAGCGAACGTACAAACGTGGGGTAGGGGTAATATTAAGGATTTAATATTAAAAAGTTGGGGTGCAATTGATTTGATTTTTCACGCCATAAGTCGGGTAGGGTTAATATTAAGGAATTAATTAATAATTTGAATAGGGAATTATTAAAACTGGGGTAAAAGATTTTAAGTGTTAATCAATGCTTAGGACACGAGGTTGGACTCGTTTGTGACGTAAACCTGTCCGGACCCGCCCAGCAAATCCAGTGGTCACAAATGTCAGCCCAATGTGAGAGGTCCTAGGCCTAAACTAAAGCATAACGGTTGTAAAGACACGAGGTTAGACTCTTTTATGGTGTAAGACTGCCCGGACCCACCCGGCAAATCCAGCTGCCATAAATGCTAGTCTAATGTGAGAGGTCTTTATGAGGTTATGGCCTGAATGAATTAAGAAATACTTAACCGGATAAACATGTAAGGTGGGACATGGGGGTTAAGTTGGTGCTTAGGGTGGCATGAGGAATCTAGGGGGTGCCCTTAGTGGCATGTGAAATACGATTAGTAAGACTTAACCAAACACACATGTAAATGAACATGACTAAGAGGTTTAAGTGGGATATACTAGTGACAAGCTTAGGTGGGTAGCTTTTGGGGGCCCATTTCTACCAGTATCCTAAACGTATCTTTGTGGGCTCGACCCAAGTCGAGGACGTGACACGCATGCTGGGTTTGACTGTAAGAGGCCAAAACGGGGAGCGGTGGCAACGCAAGTCCAACAGGTTTCGTATGCGTGTGTGGACCCGGGCTGGTAAGTAAGACGTTGTTGCATCGTGTAGGTATAAGCCTTGCATTTTCAAGTTGTATCGGGTTGCCACTTTAGGGGAGTGATACACCCTACTGTGGGGCCAGCACGGGTATCTACGAGTAGGGAGCCGATCGAAAGTGGGTAGTGGGGTACACCTAGCGGAGATAGGGGCAGACGGCACCTATGTAGTCAGCTAGGGGTACGTAAGGCTATTTATAAAGTTTCTGTGTGAAGCAAGTGGGATCAAACAATAGGGTGACTGGTGTGGTGCAGTGAAGTAATGTGCGGTGCAGTGTAGTAATCATCTGTTAGTAATTAGGTGTGCCTTTACCGTTATCATTAACGTTATCTTAAATGCTATCTTTATCTTCCTAAGAGTTCATAGACATTTACTTGTCTTCCAGCTTATGCCTTAGACTAGTTATTTTGATAATAGTATTGTTAGAGTTATCATACTCGCCAGACTTCATATCTGACCCCCTCTATTTCTATCGTTTTCCCCCCCTCCAGGTCTTCAGGTTGGGCCTAGCACTAATGGAGTTTGATTGAATTGCTTCATCTCTCTTTGGAAAGCTTGGACCGTTGAAGTAAAGTCCAGCTTGTTATCTTTTTAATGGCCATTTATGTAATGGGATTATGTATTTTGTTTTTATGAAGATGGATATTGAACTTGGTTATGATCTATGGTTTTATGATGTAACAAACATGTTTAATTTCCGCTGCAATAAAATGAAGTTCTAGATTTCCATGTACTATTTATTATCTGTCTTGTTGTAATTTTTCTGTTCTATATTCACTTATAACCTCCATGGAAGTTAATGCATTCCCTTTTTTAGCGACATTAATGGATGTGGGGTGTTACAGGTACTTTAAGCATAGTAGGGGTAGATCGACAAATACCCAAGATAATGAATCGTTTGGAATGGGTGCTGCAAAAACCAATCCTTTACAATAGAAAAAATTGGGGAAATTGTTGGAAGGAAGGGCTATTTAGAGAACTACTTGTAGGATTAAAAAGAAAGGATATTTTGAAGAATTAAGATAAGTAGGGGTCGTTTAAGCATAGTAGGGGTAGATCGACAAATATGGAAGATGATGAATCGTTTGGGTTGGGTGCTGCAAAAACCAATCCTTCAAAGTAGTAAAAAGGTAGGGGTAATTGTTGGAAGTAAGGGCTATTTAAAAATTATGGGTAGGATTAAAAGAAGGACTGTTTTTAAGTATTAAGAGAAGTAGGGGTAGACTAAACTTAGTAGGGATAGATCGACAAATATGAAAGATGATGAATCATTTGGATTGGATGCTACAAAAACCAACCCTTCACAGAAGGTAAAAAGTAGGGGTAATTGTTGGAAGAAGGGCTATTTAGGGAATTAGGGGAAGGATTAAGGGTTGTTTTGAAGTATTAAGAAAAGTTGGGGTACTTTAAGTATAGTAGGGGTAGATCAACAAAAATGAAATATGATGAATCGTTTTTATTTGATGCTACAAAAACCAACCGTTCATAGTAGTAAAAAGATTGGGGTAATTGTTGGAAGTAAGGGCTATTTGGAGAATTAGGGACAGGATTGAAAAGAATGGCTGTTTTGTGAAGTATTAAGAGGAGTAGGGGTAGTTTAAGCATAGTAGGGATAGACCGACAAATATGAAAGATGATGAATAGTTTGGATTGGGTGTTGCAAAAACCAACTCTTCACAAAAGTTAGAAAAAATGGGTAATTGTTGGAAGTAAGGGTTATTTAGAGAATTTGTGGTACGGTAAAAAAGAAGGACTGTTTTGAAGTATTAAGAGAAGTAGCGGTAGTTTAAGCATAGTAGGTGTAGATCGACAAATATGAAATATGTCGAATCATTTTGATTGGGTTTTGCAAAAACCAGTCCTTAACAGTAGTAAAAAGATAGGCGCAATTGTTGGAAATAAGGGATATCTAGAGAATTAGGGGTAGGATTAAAAAGAAGGGTTGTTTCGAAGTATTAAGAAAGTAAGGGTACTTTAAGCATAGTATGGGTAGATCGATAAATATTAAAGATGATGAATTGTTCGGATTGGGTGCTGCAAAAATCAATCCTTCACAATATTTACAAAATAGAGGTAATTGTTGGAAGGAAAGTCTATTTAGAGAATTAGATGTACGATTAAAAAGAAGGGTTGTTTTGAAGTATGAAGATAAGTAGGGGTATTTTAAGCATAGTAAGGGTAGATCGACAAATATGAAAGATGATTAATCGTTTGGATTAGGTGCTGCAAAAACCAATCCTTCACAGTAGTAAAAAGATAGGGGTAATTGTTGGAAGTAAGGGTTACTTACAGAATGAGGGGTAGGATTAAAAGAAGGACTGTTTTTATGTATTAAGAGAAGTAGAGGTAGACTAAGCTTACTAGGGGTAGATCGATAAATATGAAAGATAATTAATCATTTGGATTGGGTGCTACAAAAACCAACCCTTCACAAAAGGTTTAGTAGGATCTCTGCACCTAGACACTAATTTAGTAGAGGATCCCTTGGTTGTTTCAAATCCAATTGGGGGCTCAACTTACTTGTCAATGATTTGTTTGGATTTGGAAATTTCTATACTAAGTGTGGGGTTTAGATGCGAAGCCTATGTTTTGGGCTTCACAGGCTATGGGTTGACTATAGGCATGGACTGGCTATCCAGTAATGGTGCCATCCTCGACTGTGAAAAGAGAGCGGTTAGACTCATGACTCGCCTCGGTAACACTCTCGAAATTTCTTGTAATCCCATGAACTCTGTTATGCTTAGCTATCTAGAATCACTTGATGCGTCTATTGGGAATTTACAGTCTGTTAGATTAGTCCGCGAATACTCGGATGTCTTTGAAGAGGTGAAGGGGTTACCTCCGAAACGGAAGATAGACTTCCGCATATACCTCATTGATGATGCAAAACCCGTTGCTTTACCCGTTAGACACATGGCTCCAAGACAGAGGAAAGAACTCGGAAAGCAAGTTAAAGAATTGCTTGAGAAGGGATTTATAGGACAGAGAATTTCTGAATGGCTTGCTGCAGTAGTGTTCGCAACTAAAGAAGACAGTTCGCTTAGACTATGCGTTAATTATGCGGAGCTAAACAAGCTGACCAAGAAGAATAGACAATCACTCCCAAGAATAGATGACTTGTTCGATTAGCTTGTAGGTGCATCGGTTTTCTGCCAACTAGATCTAGCTACCAGGTTTCATCATCTAAGAGTGGCTGAAGACAGTATTGATAAGACCGCGTTTAGAAACCCAGACGGTTTCTTTGAGTGGGTTGTCATGCCTTTCGGCTTGACAAACGCACCCTCTTATTTCACTGATTTGATGATCAGGGTTTTCAGAGAGTTCCTCAACAAATTTGTGGTGGTCTTCGTAGATGACATTTTGATTTTCTCAAAGAGTGAGGAAGAGCATGCTCAGCATTTGGAAGAAGTCATGGACACTCTTCGAGCATATCAGTCGAAAGCCAAATTCTCCCAACGCCATTTTTGGAGAGAAGAAGTGAGATTTCTTGGACATACGGTACCCAAGGAAGGGTTAGTTGTGGACCCCGCGAAAGTAGTTGCAGTGCAAGATTGGAAGGTTCCACGGAATGCGACCAAAGTCCGAAGCTTCCTCGGGCTAGCGGGCTTTTACCGAAATTTCATCAAAGACTTTGCGAAAATATCAGCTCCGCTTACAAAGTTGACGAAGAAGAACCTAACTTTCAATTGGGATTTGGATTGCGATACCGTTTTTCAACGATTAAAGAGGGCTCTAACAACAGCCCCAGTTCTGACATTGCCGGAAGGGAGCAAGATGTTTACCGTATACACGGATGCATGTGGTACGGGACTAGGTGCTGTCTTGATGCAAGAGGGGAAGGTAGTGGCTTATGGAGGCAGACATTTGAAAGTACATGAGAAAAACTACCCAACCCACGATCTAAAGTTGGCTGCCATCATCTTTTCACTTAAGTCTTGGCACCATTATCTCCTAGGTGAGAAATTGGAATTCTATACTGACCATAAATCGTTGAAGTACCATTTCTCGTAGAAAGATCTTAATTGGAGGCAACAATGGTGGATTGAATTCTTGGCATCCTACGATCTCGAGATTTCCTATACCCCTGGCAAGGGCAATGTAGTAGCAGACGCCTTGAGTAGAAAGAAGCTGACCCTAAGCCCTCTCTTGTAGAAAGGAAAAGCTTTGAGTACATAGCCAACTTTGACTTTAGACCCTCCGTCGATCATGTGACTGGTTTGTTAGCATCGCTAGAGGTTCGGCCTAAATTCTGGACTCAATAGGATCCGCGCAACGTGAAGACCCTCAGCTAGTTGATATGATGGATAAGCTAATTAGGGGTGAGACTTCTAGTCACCTCAACAGATACTCCATCGATGATAAAGGTTGGTTAAGGCGGTTTGGAAGGCTATGCGTCCCACAAGGAAGGGATTTGGTAAAGTAGATTCTCGAAGAGGCACACCATTCCAAGTTGATCATGTTACATGCCGCTACATAGCGTTTTGACTATGACAACTATACATAAACGGACATATTATTATCTAACCTTGATTTGCAGGAAGCCATTTGACAAACAGATTCAAGAACACAATAAACGAAGAATAAATATGTTATAAAGGTCTGTTAGTCTTAGATATTAATGTTAAAGTCTTGCTTGATGATCACACACACACATTTTATATGTATATAGCTTTTCTTATATAAATTGAGCAAGGAATAGTCTGATAATAGAAAACAGACGTCTGGTCTGAAAATTTCAGACGTCTGTTTGCTGATACAGAAAGTTTTTAAATACAATATTCAGACGTCTGGTTGATATATTTCAGATGTCTGAAATGCCCCCGAAATACACTATTTCCTTTCTGATTTGATTTTTAAAATAAACAGACATCTGAATTTTATTTTCAGACATCTGAATTCCGAAGAGTTGCGTCCTTTATGAAGAGATACAACTATTTAATCCATATCTCTTCATTAAAACTCTTCACGATCAGTTGTATCTTTTTATACATTATAAATAGAGAATTGCTTAGATGATCTAACAACCGAATTTTATTCTAATTCTCTCTATCTTATTCAAAGCTCTATAAGTTCTAAAAAGCTATCTACTTTCATACTTGAGACTTTTAAACTTCCATATTCCTTCACGCACTTAACGATTATCATCAAGGAAAGGCTATAGGAAGGGTGTACTTAATATTCGACAATCCGTGTTATCAAGAACACAAAAGAGTCAACAATTATTCTGTATTAGTGAAGACCTCTTCAGTGGTTGAGGCAAGAAATCCCGATCAGTGGTTCAGGTAATTGTGAACCTATTCCTCCGGGTGATGTGAGGGTTTTAGTGTTAGTGAAATACCAGAAGTGAGTCTAGGACTGACATAGGATAGTGCTCCGAACCAGTATAAATCGACTGTGTGATTTACTGCTTACTACTCTACCATATACATTATATCCTATACTTCATTCTATACGATCCTACCGCTGCATAGACTCTTTCAGATCATACACCCAGGTGGAGACAAAATGTTGAAAGACATAAAAAGGGTTTTCTTTTCGAATGGCATGAAGAAGGATGTAGCTGAATTCGTCTCTAAGTGCTTAATATGCCAACAAGTCAAGGCGGAGCAAAAGAAGCCTGATGGTTTGCTTCATCCTCTAGAGGTCCCACAATGGAAATGGGATAGCATTTCAATGGACTTTATTGACGGGCTGCCTAGGTCAAGAAGGGGCAATACCAGTATTTGGGTAATAGTGGAAAGGTTCACAAAAAGCGTTCACTTTATACCCGTTAAAAGCATAAGGACTGCCACATCTTTAGCATCCATCCATCTATAGTAGGGGTAGATCGACAAATCTGAATGATGACGAATCATTTGGATTGGGTGCTACAAAAACCAACACTTCACATAAGGTATACAATAGGGGTAATTTTTGGAAGAAGGGCTATTTATAGAATTAGGTGAAGGATTAAAAAGAAGGGTTGTTTTGAAGTACTAAGAGAAGTAGGGGTAGTTTAAGTATAGTAGGGGTAGATCGACATATATGAAAGATAATAATCGTTTGGATTGGGAGATGCAAAAACCAATCCTTAACAATTGTTAAAAAATAGGGGTAATTGTTCAAAGGAAGGGCTATTTATAGAATTAGGGGTAGGATTAAAAAGAAGGATTGTTTTGATGTATTAAGAGAAGTAGGAGTAGATTAAGCATAGTAGGGTAGATCGACAAATATGAAAGATGATGAATCATTTGGATTGGGTGCTACAAAAACCAACCCTTCACAAAAGGTAAAAAATAAGGTTAATTGTTGGAAGTAAGGGCTATATAGAGAATTAGTGGTAGGATTAAAAAGAAGGGTTGTTTTGAAGTATTAAGCAAAGTAGGGGTAGTTTGAGCATAGTAGGGGTAGATTGACAAATATGAAAGTTGATGAATCGTTTAGATTGGGTGCTGTAAAAACCAGTCCTTCACAATAGTTAAAAAATTGGGGTAATTGTTGGAAGTAAGGGCTATTTACAGAATTAGGGGAAGAATTAAAAGATGGACTGTTTATTGGTATTAAGAGAGTAGGGGTAGATTAAGCATAGTAGGGGTAGATCGACAAATATGAAAGATGATGAATCATTTGGATTGGGTGCTACAAAAACCAACCCTTTAATGCAAATCTAAAATAAATTTGATGCCTAAAACGTGTTGGGTGGATAAGGTTAAATCAATTGGACTGATAAATCTAATAAACCCGTTTCATGAATCTGTAGGCCCAATACAAAGTTAGGTAAAACAATCTGTAAGTCTGTTAATCTGTATATCTGATTCGTTAGTCTGTGAACTTGTTAATCTGTACATCTGATCCGTTAGTCTGAAAACCTATTAACTTGTATGTCTGATCTGAAAACTAGTTAACCTGAACTTTGTACATCTGAAATCTGTAAAAAAGTTAATTTGAAATCTGTTAGTACGGGGACACAAGGTTAGGAGGGGTGATCACTTGTGTCATCTGTTGTTTGGGACCTATATTAGTCAGTAACCCTTTCTGGTATCAAAACTATGACCAACCACTAAGAGGGGTCTGGGCACGCTTACTGAACTAATTGTAAGAGGTTCACTCTTATAATGGCGAGGGGTGTTGATGGCGCATTCCAACCGGATCATGTGCTTGCATGGATCCGGTCTACTCTGAGGATGTATGACACTGTGAAATCTGTAAATAGGTCTGTGTCTATAGGTTGCCACTTTAGGGAGTGATACATCCTTCTGTAGGGCCGACACAGGGTATTTATGTACTAGGGAGCCGATCGCTTGGGGTAGAACTTAGGGTACACTTAGTTCTGTCTGTTTCTGTGGGGTACCATTTGTTTCTGTTGGGGTGATAACACCTCTCTGTTTCTGTGTGGTACCGTCTGTTAAGGTGGTAAAGGCCCATTATTAGTGTACACCTAATTCTAATATTCTGTTTCCGTATGGGTTATTCTGTTTCTGTCTCTGTTCGGGTGGAAAGGCCCATTACTAGTATTTCTGTTTCTTTAACCATCTGTCTCTGTTCGGGTGGTAAAGGCCCATTACTAGCATTTCTGTTTCTGTAATCGTCTGTTTCTGTTCGGGTGGTAAAGGCCCATTACTAGCATTTCTATTTCTGTAATCGTCTATCTTTGTTCGGGTGGTAAAGGCCCATTACTAGCATTTCTGTTTCTGTAACTGTCTGTCTTTGTTCGGGTGGTAAAGGCCCATTACTAGCATTCTGTTTCTGTACATCTGTCTCTGTTCGGGCGGTAAAGGCCCATTACTAACATCCTGTATCTGGAGAGAACATTCTGTTCAGACATTAGGTCAACACCAAATTCTATTATACTAGTATTAGTGCAGAGAAATGAAATCTAAGTAAGAAGCTTAGCTTAGCCTATATCATTCTGTTTCTTCTTTTAACCTGCTATTCCTGTCACGTTATCTCTCATCCAATTTTATTTACATGTCATGATACTATTATATGTTTATATGCTAAAAGTCACTGGACTCACCAGACTTATGTTTGACCTATTTTGTTTCGCCTCTTTTCTTTACGTCCCCCCCCCCCCCCCCCGGGTGCTCAGAATGGAAACGTAGGAGCTTGATTCAGATTCTCTCTGCTTGAAGTGTTTGAAGAATTGCATGGCCTTGACTCTATTTTTCCATGGCAGTTATGTCGGGGATTATGCTTTAAAAAGTATGCATTATGAAGGCTATTGTACAAGACCGATATTTATTTACTTGAATTCCGATATTGTGGTTTTGAAAGATATAACTAAACTCCTTTCTATTTCTATTGTAAAGTTATAAAATTTTCAACTGCTACTTAATCTGTCTTGTAAATTTATGTTCTATTTACTTATAACGTTCCACCGAAGTTAAGGCATTCCCTTTGCGAGTCACCTTAACGGAAGTGGGGTGTCGCACTCTCTAAATTGCCCTTACACTACACGAGAAATGCTAATTAAGCAGTGCTCTGAGCTGTATCAAAAACTATTTGGCAGTGTTTTGAGCCGTATCAAAAAATTGCGTCTTTGTTATTTGATATGGTCTTAAGCCGTATCAAATGCATGAATTGATACGGATCCAAGTCGTATCAAATTCATGGATTGATACGGCTCAAAGCCTTATCAAATTCATGGATTGATACGGCTTTGAGCCGTATCAACTCATGCATTTGATAGGGCTTTGAGCCGTATCAATCTCTTAGATTGATATGGCTCGTAACCATATCTAATTTTTTTTTTTAAAAAAAAATAACATTATCCTACAATTAAATACATTTAACAAAATATGAAAGAAAACATAATGCATTAAAATTCTATCATTCACTATTGCATTGTTACAATCACATTGTGTATTACATTGCATTTCATTCTAATACAAAACATAATTACAAAATGAAGTACTCGTACATGCATATCCTTTCCATTCTGGAACTTGATCTGTCATTAATTTCTTCCCGATATTAACCATTTTAGCTTTACTGAATTGTGCACAAATCTACAACAGACATAACATAATAAGGATCAAACATGAGGAATGAATATTGGAGCAAATACAGGTGGCATATACATGCAATAGTGCTCTTCACTGGTTTGACACACTAATATGAGTAATCAGGATAAAGTCATTGAACATACAAGGGAAGATTCTAGTTGGAAAATTTCTGATGATATTGTAGGAATTGAGGTTGAGAATACAGTTAATAGAAATAACCAAAATGAGAGAAATAGTGATGAGTTAGTCAGTCATGATGTCTCTAATTCTAGGCAGCATGGTTTTGATAATCTAACTGTGACCAAAAAGAAAGTTTCGTTTGTTTCATGTAACAGTAGAAAATATGATAATAATACTTGCATGTATAACGAAATGTGGACCACCAGTAATGTACAAGGATGTGTAATGGACACAAACTTGTTAGACGAAGAATAGCATGCAACCTGTGAGAAAGAGTAAAACCAAAAAGCGGAATGCTAATTCACTCCTCTTATCTCCTTCTAATGATAGAATAAAACAGAAAGGATTAAAAAAAGGAGTAGATACTAATCAAGGCAAAGACAATGATGACATTTTATCTCTTGTTCACTAGTGTGAATATGTTACTTTATCATCGGTAAAGTTGAAACGTGTTAATAGGAAGATTTATTTTTGTTGGTTAACCTATTATTAACATGTTAGATTTTATCGACATGTGGAGTAGATATGATGGTTGATTCAACACCTTAGTTCTTTTAAAAAAATGAAATAAAATTCTATGATGAATGACAATGATTCATATATAACAAAAATATTATGACCGCTGTCTCGAATAAGTAAATTGCACATATCATGTCTAACACTACCATTTTTTGCCTATAAGTTAAAATGAGAGAATTCTGATCCCTATTAAGTGCAACAAAAGCAACATCATTAAAGCTTCCATTTTCCATAAGTAGAATATACAGGAGCAAGATTCAAGATCCATGGTTTTGTACAATGTTTGATTGGCATGAAACATTTGACCAATGTGTATGTTATATTAAATTTTTGGCAGAGTTTCCTAGAAATAATTTAATGCAATCAAAGTACAACAGACAAACATTTGTTTAGTAACAAGCTTCATAAAAATCTACTGGCACGTGATTTATGTTCTGTAGATATGTTGTGAAATGAAATCACAGACTAAATAATAATAATACTTCAGTTCTTAGTAACAAGTGCACGTGGAATTTACTAGTATAAATTTTACTTATTGGAGATAACTGGTGATACCACCATTTGTTTAGTAATATCCTATTCAACACATCAAGTTATGTCTGCACTTTGCACAAACACACACTTAAATATCATAGCAAGAGGGCATGTTTTACTAAGTTAGCATTTTAGGTGATGTATTTGCTGCGAGCTTATTAAAAAAATGTACCTGATGAATCCCCTACTGAGCATCTTCAGGCTGATTAAATCTTAATATAGTCCTCGCTCTAGTCCTACCAGACATAGGTTCAGAAGATGGAACACTCGTGAGGAAATATTGTGTTTTCCAAAGTGTCTCATGAGCACCAGTTGCCAAATGAACCCCAAGACCAACAGCTTCAAGCGAGACAGTCCTCAAAAAAGCTATGGCTCCTGTAAACATAATTACAACATAATTATTTGGATAAAATTTTCAGTAAATGTTCCGGTTGAAATGAACAAGATTATAAGCTATAAGGCAGCTGAATTTGCTTATTAAACGTAATCCAAAAACACCTAACACAGCTAGTTTCTTTGTATTTGATTTGATTTACCTTTCATAGCCAGAAAAGTCATATCTAGGGTACAAAAACTCATAAGGACTAACAATTAACAAAGATTAAGCATATCTCTATACGGTCCCTTAAGTAGCTTTTGATCTTTCTTGTAACTTTTAACTGGCAACGAAACCAATTTTGAAGTTCCAGAACTAACAGCCAACAATGATCTAATTGGAGCAATACCCTTCAATAATTTATGAACCTAGATTAAACAAACACATTATATTAGCACGAGACAGACATTATAATCAGCACAATGAATAGATGGGAAACCTGATTTTGAGAAATATCTTCCAACCACTGTCCACCTATTGTTTCACACACGCTGGCCAGACCATAAACATCAACAACCAAACCTTTCTTCAGTTTTAATTCAATTCCCTGTGCAAACCAATGATCAATAATCAACACAAAGTAAATGAATAACCATGCTTGAATAACCTAGAGGAAATGGTTACCAGCTTTCTCGATTTGATTAAAGTAAAATTCAATTACTATATAATGTCATATCAAATGTACTCTCAAACCATATAAAATCATTGAAGAGAAATTGCCACAAAAGCAGCATCATTCAATTTTCATGGGAAAAGCCTCATATTGGCAGTGCAAAACTAAATTTCAATGGAGCCTCAAAAGTCAATACAAACAACGCAAGCATTGGAGATGTATATAGGTCCACAAGAACCTTGAAGGCCAATTTTTACTAGGCTACTTTGAAAGAATTATATTTCCAATGTGTTAATTTTTTTTCAAATTTTATATATATAAGCAAATTCTATATATATATATATATATATATATATATATACATATATACATAGTAGTTAAGAAAAAGGATTTAAAGTCAATACATTGGCTACTGGCTATAATTTATAAACCTTATGCTTTAAAAATAAATTTAAAAAGTACATAAACAGTCTGGTTTTTGTTTACACATACCTCTACATGACCCATGTTGTCTTCAAACCCCACACCAAAAATCATACAATATAGGATTCACAGAAGCTATCTTTATCAAAAGGAACTGAAGATGATGCAACGAATTTGGATAGGCCTACAAAAGGAGAAAAGGAAAACTATTTGTTAGCATTTAGAGTAGCAAAAAGGTATTTATATAAACTCGGTTCCGCAAATATGTTCGCGAACTCGGTTCCGGACTGAGTTCGCAAACTCTGTTCCGGACTGAGTTCGGGAAATCGGTTCGAAACGAGTTTGCTGCCAACATGGTTCGAAACCATTTTGCTGCAACTCAGTTTCGGAACGAGTTTGTTGCAAACTCAGTTTCGGAACGAGTTTGCTGCAAACTCAGTTTCGGAAAAGTTTGTGAACTCAGTTCCGGAACTGAGTTTGCGAACTCAGTTCCGGGACTGAGTTTGCGAACTCAGTTCCGGAACTAAGTCGATCTAGAAATAAACTCAGTTCCGGACTGAGTTTGCAAACTCAGTCTTCCGAACTGAGTTTGAAAACTCAGCTCCGACTGAGTTGCAAACTCAGTCCGGAATTGAGTTTGCAAACTCAGTCCGGAACATTAACAAAACTTGTGTTTAACCTAATCTAAGGTGATCAATATCTGCAGGATCTAACCTTGTTGGAGCTGCCTCGCAAAAATGAAGTAAACAATCAACAAATTACCAATATCTTCTGCAATTGGAAACATAAGCCCATGTGTATAAGTTCTAACCAGCGTGTCTGCTGCTGTTATAGTGCTGACATCTTCCATGCAATTGATGAGTTCTATAAACTGAAGTCTTTATCATTGCCGTAATTCACTGAAGAACTTATTATTAAGTGTGATGCAAGTAGTTCGGGAATGCTATAAAAGATAATTATTTATACAAAACATTGTTCGCGTAAAGTAATATCAAATTTGTTAGTATAAAATAGTATAAAATGAAATGGTGAACCATATGTTTGTATAAAATACTATAAAATAAACCAAAATAGTATAAACGACAGTATTTTATCATTTGTGTTTCATGCTCTTCATATCGACTTCATCCGCCTGAATCACTGTCCTCAAACACATCTACTACTATCAGTAAATTCAAAATCATCCAAACATTCCCCGTCGATGGCATTATTTGTTCATAGCTTAGAAAGAAATCCAATCATTGACATCAAAACAAACACAATAAGTCTTCCAATAGCAACCTGTAGCTTCTCCTCCACACATTGCTAATGCCCTATCCACCGGTAGCTTCCGTCAGTTAGCCCTCTGGTTGCAACAATCTACCTGCTTGGTCTTGTATGGCTATACCCACTGATGTCCTCCATCCACTCACCTCTTTCAATCACCCAGACTGCACCTCCGAACCATAATCGTAATCACCAAACCCAAATCACTACTAACCTAAGATTGTCTTTAATAACTAGCTCGTAAAACTTAAGCTGGATTGAATTTAAATAAGAAATAAAGCTTTTGATTACATGCAATTAAATGAATTGGTAAAAGCCTTATCTTTCGATACCAGATCTGGAAAATTAGACATTGAATTAAGATCTGGGCTTCATGAATTACCTTGGCTTCGATATGTCCTTCCCTTAGCATGTAGCGATGAATTCAGATCTTAAGGAGCTGCCAAATGATTTCCGTAATTTTGAGCTGAGAACCCTAAATTGGCTTGTTGCTGAGATGACTAATAATCAGGGGGAAAAGCCGATATAGAATCCGAGTCTGATTTAAGATTTGTCTTTGATTGAGATTCGGAAATCTAATTTACTGAGATTTCAAAATCGGATTTACTGATATTTGGAAATCGGCTAAAAAATAAAAGAAGCGAGGAGGGGAGGGACAAAAAAAAATTAGGAAGGAAAATTATCGTTGTGTTTTGATACGGCTAAAGACCCTATTATATGAACTAATCCAAACCATATGCGATCTACGGTTGGATCTTAAGGGATAAAGAAGGTGTGGATCGGTTGAGTGGAAGCAATTGAAATTTGATACGGCTATGAGCCCTATCAAATTTGATACGGCTGAAAGCCATATCAAATCTCAGAATCCTGGTGTGTCAAATTGGCTGTTTTGGTGTAGTGTTACTTCCAACAATTACCCCTATCTTTTTACTACTATGAAGGATTGGTTTTTGCAGCGCCCAATCCAAATGATACATCTTTTCTTTTATTTTTCGATCTACCCCTACTATGCGTAATCTACCCCTACTTCTTTTAATACTTCAAAACAACCCTACTTTTTAAGCCTACACCTAATTCTCTAACTAGTCCTTCCTTCCAACAATTACCCCTTTTTTTGAACTATCGTGAAGGATTGGTTTTTGCAACACCGAATCCAGACCTTTCATCATCTTTTACATTTGTCGATCTACCCCTACTATGCTTAAATCTTAAATATTGGTCGATCTACCAGTACTATGCTTAAAGTACCCCTACTTCTCTTAATATTTCAAAACAACCCTTCTTTTTAATCCTACCCCTAATTCTCTAAGTAGCCCTTACATCCAACAATTATACCTATCTTTTTACTACTGTGAAGGGTTGGTTTTTTTAGCACCCAATCAAAACGATTCGTCAACTTTCATATTTGTCGATCTATCCTTACTATGCTTAAACAACCTCTACTTCTCTTAATACTTCAAAACAACCCTTCTTTTTAATCCTACCCCTAATTCTCCAAATAGCCCTACCATCCAACAACTACCCCAATTTTTTAACTTCTATGAAGGGTTTGTTTTTGCGGCACCCAATCTAAATGATACGTCATCTTTCATATTTGTCGATCTATCCCTACTATGCTTAATGCCCCTGCTTCTCTTATACTTGAAAACAGTCCTTCTTTTAAATCCTTCCCCTAATTCTCTAAATAACCCTTACTTCCAGTAATTACCCCTATCTTTTAACTACTGTGAAGGGTTGGTTTTTTCAGCACCCAATCCAAATGATTCATCATCTTCCATATTTCTTGATCTACCCCTCCAATGGTTAAACCACCCCTACTTCTCTCAATACTTCAAAACATCGCTTCTTTTTAAGGGTACCCATATTCTCAAAATAGTCCTTACTTCCAAAAATTACACCTATTTTTTTACTATTGTGAAGGGTTGCATTTTGCAACACCTATTCCAAACAATTAATCATCTTTCATATTGTCGATCTACCCCTCCTATGCTTAAACTACCCCTACTTTCTTAATAATTCAAAATAACCCTTCTTTTTAATCGTACCCCTAAATCGCTAAACAACACTTACTTCCAAAAATTATCCCTGTTTTTTAACTACTGTGAAGGGTTGGTTTTTGTAGCACACAATCCAAACGATTCATCATCTTTCATATTTGTCGATCTACCCCCACTTCTCTTAATACTTCAAAACAGCCCTTCTTTTAAATCCTACCCCTAATTCTCCAAATAGACCTTACTTCCAACAATTAGCCCTACCTTTTTACTAATGTGAAGGGTTGGTTTTTGCAGCACCCAATCAAAACAATTCGTCAGCTTTCACATTTGTCGATCTACGCCTACTATGCTTAAACTACCCTTGCATTCTTAATACTTCAAAATAGCCCTTCTTTTTAATCCAACCCCTAATTCGTCAAATAGCCCTTACTTCCAAAAATTCACCCTATTTTTTAACTACTGTGAAGGGTTGGTTTTTGCAACACCCAATCCAAACGATTCATCATCTTCCATATTTGTCGATGTACTCCTACTATGATTAAACTACCCCTTCACCACTTAATACTTCACAAAACATCCCTTCTTTTTAATCATGTCCCTAATTCTCTAAATAGACCTTTCTTCCAACAATTACCCCTATCTTTTTACTTGTTGGTTTTTGCAGCACCCAATCCAAATGATTCATCATCTTTCATATTAGTCGATCTACCCTCCTATTCTTAAACTACCCCTACTTCTCTTAATACTTCAAAACTGTCCTTCTTTTAAATCCTTCCCCTAATTCTCTAAACAGCCCTTACTTTGAACAATTACCCCTATCTTTTTACTACTATGAAGGGTTGGTTTTTGCAGTGCCCAATCCGAACGATTGATTAGATTATTATTTTTTGTCGATCTACACCTACTATGCTTAATCTACCCCTACTTCTCTTAGTACTTCAAAACAACCCTGCTTTTTATGCCTACACCTAATTCTCTAAATAGCCCTTCCTTTCAACAATTACCCCTATTTTTTAACTATCGTAAAGGATTGGTTTTTGCAGCACCCAATCCAAACCATTCATCGTCTTTCACATTTGTCGATCTACCGCTACTATGCTTAAACTACCACTACTTATCTTAATACTTCAAAATAGCCCTTCTTTTTAATCCTACACCTAGTTCTCCGAATAGCCATTCATTCCAACTATTACCCCTATTGTGCGGATTGGTTTTTGCAGCACCCACTCCAAACGATTCATAATCTTAAATATTTGTCGATCTACACCTACTATGCATAAAGTAACCCTACTTCTCTTAATAATTCAAAACAACCCTTCCTTTTAATCTTACCCCTAATTCTCCAAATAGCCCTTGCATCCAACAATTACCCCTATTTTTAACTTCTGTTAAGGGTTTGTTTTTGCAGCGCCCAATCTAAATGATTCATCATCTTTCATATTCATCGATCTATCTTTACTATGCTTAATACCCCTGCTTCTCTTAATACTTCAAAACTGTCCTTCTTTTAAATCATTCCCCTAATTCTCTAAATAGCCCTTACTTCCAACAATTACCCCAGTCTTTTTACTACTGTGAAGGGTTGGTTTTTTCAGCACCTAATCCAAACGATTCATCATCTTCCATATTTGTCGATCTAACCTCCTATGCTTAAATTACCCCAACTTTGCTTATTACTTCAAAACTGCCCTTATTTTTAATCGTACCACTAATTCTCTAAATATCCCTTACTTCCAACAATTACCCCAAATTTTTTTACTACTGCGAAGGGTTGCATTTTGCAACACCCAATCGAAATGATTAATCATCTTTCATGTTGTCGATCTACCCCTCCTATGCTTAAACTACCCCTACTTCTCAGTATTTTAAACATCCTTTCTTTTAAACCAATCCTTCTTCTAACAATTACACCTATTTCTTTACTAGTTTGAAGGGTTGCGTTTTGCAACACTGTGAAAACCCGTAACTTCCCCGTAAAGGAAAGTGTCGGATAGTTCGAGAACAAACCACAACAGAACACATACAGAAGAACATTTCATTGTATATAACAACAATGCATCAGATTACAAGAATATACAGAGTATAAAAGAAGATTACACAGAAATATCAGAGATTTAAATTACATTTAAATACATAGCAGCGGAAAATAATACAATACACAACTAGAATGAGATATACGGATACAAAGCTTTCCGGATATCGTTCCAGCTGTAAACCAGGATCCTGTGAATATAAATCTGCAAAAACCAAAACTACTAGCTGCCCGTGTCAAAATAAGGGCACCCAGAGTTTAGGTTAAAACAATAAACTCCAGGTCAGTCATGTGACTGGTGTGAGAACTAAAACAGTTATTAATCTTTGTTTTTAAAGTCAGGTAAATCAAGGGACCACGCCGTATAACACGGAACGGGTTTCCTCCCAAGAATACCAGTGCATAAAACAACAGCGCAATGCTAAATAAAGAAAAATGAAGCGGTTATAAAACCCAGGTCCTATCACACAATGCAACGCAAGCCGGGGGATAGGGTTTTCCCTTATAACAGCCAAAGAATGCTTGATACGTTTAAAACAAATCATTTGATACTACTATAAGTGTATAGTGTATAAAACAACTTCAAATCATAAGTATCAATCATAGGCGGCATGAATGCCCCATACCACTATGTCGCCATATATAGGTTATACAATCAAAATCGCAAAGTCACGTATTTGGAAATTGGGTTTCCATCTATGCACCGAGGCAAAAGATAGTCCTCAACCGATTCGAGACGCTCTAGCCCGCCCCTCAGGATCAGAGCTCGAGTGACCCTTGGATCCTCAGGGCCAGTCCACCGATGTGGATTAAACTTAAACCCTGGAGATGCATTTCCTCGCCCTATGGGGCGTAAACGAGCCAACTAAATGACTCTATCGGTTCGACAACGACCGATCAATCCGAGGCGCCTCGCAACAGCAACAACCACTTAAGTCAAACTCGTCAGGGCGTGTAAAACCACTGACGCCACTTCTAGCTAGAAAGAAACGCATGCCCTCCCTGACGTCCTCTCCCGTTTTTGGTTCATACCGGGTGTGAAGCTCGCGAATCAACGTTACACAAAGCTATGCCACAAAGGCCGTGCTTTGATCATCAACCACAAGACTTTGCTTTTCAACAGAAGCCTTGATCATTTTCCACTTAGGCATGCCACACAGGCAATTCACTCCATGCGTTTGATATCCATCAATATATAACCCCTGAGCTCGTACGTCTCAGAGAAGGGCGTTAAGCAAGAGAATAAATTCTCTGCCGCCAAATAGATATATATTTAATAGAGATCCATCACACAGACTAAAATCCAATGTCGGACACACAGTCCATTTACAAGTCCGTTCTGGGTCTGAACGAAACCGGAGGCACCTAGTACCCCGCATATCCATCGATCTCCACGTACGTCTGGACGATCACTAACTGTTTCCATCTTCTTGGGTGTACAGCCCAATCAAGATCATCAGTAATTATCCAAACGACGTGAAGACCTCCGGTCTTCGACCATCGTCTTCATCTTCGACTTATCGTCGTATCAGTTATTCAGAATGGGATAAACCCGGTCTTTCCGAATAACTCGCGTATATATTATAAAAGTGTTACACAAACACAACATACGCCTCATTCCAATGCATTAGTCACTAACCGTAAATTAATCAAGAGAATAATTCCCCAAATATTAACCCCGAAGGCTGAAACCAACATCAGATCAATATCCAGAAAACCATTCTGCTTGGCTAACCGACAGTTAGTTTCTAAATTTCACATTCATAGGGAAATGTTCCCATTAATTTTATCTAAGATAAATTCTTTGAATTTATTCTTTATTCTATTTTTGAATCTCAATTCAAACTAGTCGGGATTAGCGAACCTTACCGAAGTAATCATTTGTTTTAATTTCCCAATCCCAACCTATTCATCCCATGAAGTAAAACTGGTTATACTTCATATCTAACACCACAGTGTTATTGGTAAATTCGATTACCATTTCACGTTCAAATCTAATTAAAGATTTAACTATCGCCTGGAGCAAAACTGGTGGTACTCCATTTTCGATCATTTCAATCTAATTAAAGATTCATTAAAACTCCACTTAGTTTTAATCGTTAACTGGGTTAAAGAATCAGTGTCATTTAAAACACAGTTCACGATAAACCCAAAATCACATTCATTAATTATCGGGTTAAAGAACGAGTGTTATTTAAAACACTGTTCACGATAAACCAAAAAATCAATATCAATTCAATTCCAATTAAATATTATTTAATTGGTACACTTCATTAAATCTAAATAAAAAGATTTAATCATTTCTCAACTGGGTTCAAGAACAGTGTTAGTGAAGACTCCATTCACGACAAACCCAAATCACATTCGATATTCAATACAAGGCTCTGAATAGAAAATATATCGGCTTATATTCAATATCAAATTCTACGACTAACAAATGTCGTATTGGAAATAACGATATAAATATATATCTTTCAAATTTCCATAACAACATATGTATAATCACGAATTCCAACATCGAAATATTCCGAAGACAATTTCGATTCAAATCCTTTCCAATGCAATCATTGGAAATTTTGGTTATTTTTAAAACCCTTTTCGAATTCAATTTATTTATTAAAAAAAAAAATAGAATTATATTTCTAGTTCAAAACTAGTTCATTTCGATAAAAATCTATTTTTATCTTTTCAAATATGGAGTTTTTCATCCCAAATCTTCACAAATCATTTCTTATGATTTTACACAAATTATTACTATTTTTAATAATTTTATCAAGGCCCGTACAGTCGATTTCCATCAATGGCCATCGAACTGCACTTACAGCGACCTTTTTAGAATTTGATTTGGACGTATCTCCAAATTTAACCGTTAGATTTCAAAATTCTAACATTCATTACAAAGTTCTTTTCGATACGAACCCAACGGTTCCGGTTTTAGGAGAATCCGACGGTCGGATCTCCCGTAATGTCCGTTTGAAATAAATGGTCGAAATTCACGAACTGCCGCGGCGCGGCGCGTTCTATTCAGGCCATTATATTATATATATAATATATATAATATATACTTCGTTGATTCCTATTTAAAACGAATTATATAAATAGTTTTAAATTCGTTTCCAAAAGCAATTTCAACTTCCATTTCAATTCAAAGCAAAATTGAATTCTTCTTTATAAATTCGTTTTAAAATTCATTTCTATTCAATTCTAATTTCAATTCAATTTGAATTCATTTCAATTCGCTTTCAATTCAATTTGAATTCGTTTTCAATTCAATTCATTTCGAAATCGTTTTCAATTCAATTCATTTCGAAATCGTTTTCAATTCAATTCATTTCGAAATCGTTTTCAATTCAATTCATTTCGAAATCGTTTTCAATTCAATTCATTTCGAAATCGTTTTCAATTCAATTCATTTCGAAATCGTTTTCAATTCAATTCATTTCGAAATCGTTAAAATCGATATAAATATCGTTCACGTCAAAATGGCGTCAATCTAATCAACACGGCTTCATAAATTGCTATCTTCAAATATTCTATTTCAAATATTTCTTTTTCAAAATAGTTGTTATTATCAAAATATTTCGTTCAACACATGACCAATCTCAAAGGATGAGTACTGTCAACACATGAACCGTTATTTTATACTGATAAAGATGTGAATTTTATTATCAAAATATTTCGTTCAACACATGACCAATCTCAATGAATGAGTACTGTCAACACATGAACTTTTATTTTATAATATTCTTTATTTTTCAAATTGGAATGAGGCCCAATCAATTACCATATAAAATTAATTATATGGATTTTCATACAACACATGTATAATAGCATGGAAAAATAATCAACCATCAACCAAAGTGCACTACACTGTATAAGCATCAAATATAGATATCTAACGCTTATAATAGCCCGTCAATCAATCGATCGACATATTTTATCAATCAGGATGAGTGAACTTCATATTTCATCCCAACACCCGTGTGGGGTTTCAAACAATCAAACACAGATTTTATTTGTGCAGTTGGGCGATGTGTAAAATCTATCGACCCAATCAATGTCCTTCAAATAGGTGTACATAAACAAACCGTCTGGTTTGTAAATGAATATTTTATTTATTCACATTCACGTTAAAAATTATATTTTTAACGATAAAACATTTTATTCCAACATATGAATTTCTATTCAGTTCATTTATTCAATAAAATGATATTTTTATTTTTCTAACATATTTTAGAAAATTTCGGCGGCATAACGGCACGATACTAGAAACGGGATGAGGCCTAGCCTTATCCCCAGTCTAGTGAAGGCCCACGCCATTCACACATCAATCAAATCAATTCATTTCACCACACAATTCCAACCAAATAATCTAACTAATTTTCAATCAAACAAACAAGTCCATGGTCTGTGGACGATTGTGTCGGGTGCTACTAAGCACCGTCTGCATCCTAGTATATATATATATATATAACTAGAAAAAAAGAAATTGAAAGGTGAGAAATTCTCACATATAGCTATCCAATCCTCTTGACTCTTCTTTGATATAAATCTTCTTCGTTATCGCCTTTTTGTCGCTTTCGTTGCCCGTATTCACTACATATACGAAAATCGAATTTTTTTACTTTGCTATTCAATATATAAAAATCACATTTTTATTTCGAAGTTCAACATATAAAAATCATATATTTATTTCGAAGCTCAACATATAAAAATCACATTTTTATTTCGAAGTTCAACATATAAAAATCGTATATTTACAATATAAAAGATTATATTGTTACCTCGCTTTATAAATATAAAAGATTATATTTTTACCTAGCTCATATTTTAAAAATCACAACTTTGCTAATATAAAAATCCCACCTTTGATTATATAAAAACCTTTCTTCTTATAAAAAATTAAACCTTTATTTTAAAATGAAAATCACAGGTTATATACAATAAACAAAAATAAAAATAAGGAAAAGAACCTAAAAACTTACTGTGGAGATGAAGGAGGACGAGGGGAGGCTCGTGGGGTCTGGAGGGGTGCGTTGAGCTACTGGTGGACGTGAGTGGGGCTCCAGTCGACGGCGGGGGTCAGTGGGTGGGCGTGCGATTTGGAGGAGGGGCGCAGCTTCAAATCGAGAGGGGGAAGGAAGGGGAGACGGCAGAGAGGAGGGGCGCGTCTTGGGGGGTGGCGGCAGCCACCTGGAGGCACGACGGAGGCGATACCGGGGGCCGACGGGGTGGGTTTTTCGATTTGGGGGCGCGTTTCTTTTGAACGACGGGGGCATTTGGGTGTAAGTGAATTTAGGGTTATAACTTAGGTATATATAATATATATATATTATATTATTCTGATTACTTTTCAAAAGTAAAGTTTCCTATCCGGACTCCAAACGAACCCCAACGACAGTCGTCCCTAGCTATTTGCCCCTATTCCGAACATAATGGGACATGTATCGCAAGCTGATTCGATAGTTACAATCAGTTTTCGTTGAATTAACATTTAAATCACTATATTGAATTTTAAACGCACATTTCAAATTACCAGGGCCACACACGAACTCTAAAAATTCCATAAAAATATTTTCTAGCTTCGTATTGACGATACGGTCCTAACCAAACTAGTTTCGTCGAATTCTGAGACCGTTGGAAAAATGGCCAATTTCCAGTCGATTAAAATCAACTAAAACTGGTCAAACGCGTTTTCCTTTGCTACGCTCACATATTGAATCGAAAAATTATGAAATTTGAAACCTAGCAATAATTTAACATCACGGACCCAACAAAACTGGTTTCGTCGAAATCCGAGGTCGTTTGCAAAATGGCTATTTTTAAGGGCTATATATTATATAAAATATATATATAAATTCCACAGCGACTATTCTGAATTTTCAACTAGACATATCTTATCATTTCTAAAGTGAAATCTCAGTTTGTTAACTTCGTTAGAAAGATATTCTTCATCAGATTCCAATATTTCTTGTTTCGTTCAATTCTGACTTATAACGAATTCTGTATATTCATTTGAAATTAGAAATCGAATTTTCGAACTACCGCGCCATTTCAGGCTCGTTATATAATTAAATTGAATCTATTCGTTTTAACTTCGTCGAAAATAAAATTTTAGTCATTATTATTTAAAATAATTCTTTTTAAATATTCAAAATTCAATAAATTCGCCAAAATAAAAATTTTAAACTGGCCCAGATTTTCGGGTTGTTACAAACACCCAATCCTAATGATTCATCATCTCTCATATTTGTCGATCTACCCTTCCTATGCTCAAACTACCCCTACTTCTCTTAATAATTCAAAACAACCCTTCTTTTTAATCGTACCCCTAATTCTCTAAATAGCCCTTACTTCCAAAAATAACCTGTATTTTTTAACTACTTTGAAGGGTTGGTTTTTGTAGCACCCAATCCAAACGATTCATCATCTTTCATATTTGTCAATATACCCTAAGTTCTCTTAATACTTCAAAATAGTCCTTCTTTAAAATCCTACCCCTAATTCTCTAAATAGCCCTTACTTCGAATAATTACCCATATCATTTTACTATTGTGCAGGGTTGGTTTTTGCAGCACCCAATACAAACGATTCATCATCTTTTATATTTGTCGATCTACCCCTACTATGCTTAAACAACCACTACTTCTCTTAATACTTCAAAATAGCCTTTTTTTAATCGTACCCCTAATTTTCTAAATAGCACTTACATCCAAAAATTACTCCTATCTTTTTACTACGGTGAAAGGGTTGTTTTTTCAGCACCCAATCCAAATGATTCATCATTTTTTATATTTGTCGATAAACCCCTACTATGGTTAATTTACTCCTACTTCTCTTAATACTTCAAAACAACCCTTCTGTTTAACCCTACCCTAATTCTTTAAATAGGCCTTACTTTCAACAATTAGCCCTATTTTTAACTATTGTGAAGGATTGGTTTTTGTAGCAACCAATCCTAAAGATTCATAATCTTTCTTATTTCTCGATCTATCCCTACTATGCTTAACCTACCCCTACTTGTCTTAATACTTCAAAACAACCCTTCTTTTTACCCCTAATTCTCTAAATAGCCCATACTTCCAACAATTACCCCTATTTTTTGACTTTTGCGAAGGGTTGGTTTTTGTAGCACCCAATCCAAATGATTCATCATCTTTCATATTTGTCGATCGACCCCTACTATGCTTAAACTACCCCTACTTATTTTAATACTTCAAAACAGCCCTTCTTTTTAATCCTACCACTAATTCTCTAAATAGCGCTTCCTTCCAACAATTACCCCTATTTTTTATCTATTGTGATGGATTGGTTTCTGCAACACCCAACCAAAGCGATTCCTCATCTTTCATATTTGTCGATCTACCCCCTACTATGTTTAAACTACCCTACTTCTCTTAAGACTTCAAAACAAACCTTCTTTTTGCTCCTAGCCCTAATTCTCTAATTAGCCCTTACTTCCAACAATTTCCCATATTTTTTTACTTTTGTGAAGGGTTGGTTTTCTGCCGCACGCAATCTATATGATTCGTCATCTTTCATATTTGTCGATCTACCCCTACTCTTCTTAAACTACCCTTACTACTCTTAATACTTCAAAACAGACCATCTTTTAAATCGCACCCTTAATTCTCTAAATATCCCTTACTTCCAATAATTACACCTATCTTTTTACTAATGTGAAGGGTTGGTTATTGCAGCACCCAATCCAGATGATTCATCATCTTTTATATTTGTCGATCTACCCCTACTATGCTTAAAATGCCCCTACTTATCTTAATACTTCAAAATAGCCCTTCTTTTTAATCGTATCCCAAATTCTATAAATTACCCTTACTTCCAACAATAACCCCTGTTTTTTTTAACTACTGTGAAGGGTTTGTTTTTTGTAGCACCCAATTCAAAAGATTCATCATCTTTCATATTTGTCGATCTACCCCTACTATGCTTAAACTGCCCCTACTTCTCTTAATACTTTAAAACATCCCTTCTTTTTAATCCTATCCCTAATTCTATAAATAGCTCTTACTTCCAACAATTACCCCTATCTTTTTACTACTATGAAGGGTTAGTTTTCGCAGCGCCCAATCCAAACGATTCATCAATTTTTTTTTTATTTGTCGATCTATCTCTACTGTGCTTAATCTACACCTACTTCTCTTAATACTTCAAAACAGCCCTTCTTTTTAAGCCTACACCTAATTCTCTAAATAGCCCTTCCCAACAATTACCTCTATTTTTTAACTATCATGAAGGATTGGTTTTAGCAGCACCCAATCCAAACCATACATCATCTTTCACATTTGTCGATCTACCCCTACTATGCTTAAACTACCACTACTTATATTAATACTTCAAAACAGCCCTTCGTTTTAATCCTACACCTATTTCTCAAAATAGCCCTTCATTCCGACAATTACCCTTATTGTTTAACTATTGTGAAGGATTGGTCTTTGCAGCACCCAATCAAAATGATTCATAATCTTAAATATTTGTCGATCTACCCCTACTATGCTTAAAGCACCCCTATATCTCTTAATATTTCAAAACAACCCTTCTTTTTAATCCTACCCCTAATTCTCTAAATAGCCCTTACTTCCAACAATTACACCTATCTTTTTACTACTGTGAAGGGTTAGTTTTTGTAGCACCCAATCAAAACGATTCGTCAGCTTTCATATTTGTCGATCTACCCCTACTATGCTTAAACAACCCCTACTTCACTTAAAACTTCAAAACTTCCATTCTTTTTAATCTTACCCCAGATTCTCCAAATAGCCCTTACTTCCAACAATTACAACTATTTTTTAACTTCTGTGAAGGGTTTGTTTTTGCAGCACCCAATATAAATGATTCATCATCTTTCATGTATATCGATATACCCCTACTATTCTTAATACCCATACTTCTCTTAACACTTCAAAACAGTCCTTCTTTTAAATCCTTCCCTTAATTCTCTAAATAGCCCTTACTTCCAACCATTACCCCTATCTTTTTACTACTATGAAGGGCTGGTTTTTTCAGCACCCAATCCAAACGATTCATCATCTTCCATATTTGTCGATCTACCCCTCCTATGCTTAAACTACCCCTACTTCTTGTAATACTTCTAAACAACCCTTCTTTTTAATCGAACACCTAATTCTCTAAATAGCCCTTACTTCCAACAATTACCCCTATTTTTTTACTATTGTGAAGGGTTGCGTTTTGCAAAACCTAATCGAAATGATTAATCATCTTTCATATTGTCGATCTACCCCTCCTATGCTTAAACTACCCCTACTTTTCTTAATAATTTAAATCAGCAATTCATTTTAATCGTACCCCTAAATCGCTAAATAGTCCTTACTTCCAATAATTACCCCTATTTTTTAACTTCTGTGAAGGGTTGGTTTTTGCAACACCTAATCCAAACGATTCATCATCTTTCATATTTGTCGATCTACCCCTACTTCTCTTAATACTTCAAAACAATCCTTCTTTAAAATCCTACCACTAATTCTCTAAATAGCCCTTACTTCTAACAATTATCCCTATCTTTTTACTACTGTGAAGGGTTGGTTTTTGCAGCACCTAATCCAAACGATTCATCATCTTTTATATTTTTCAATCTACCCCTACTATGCTTAAACTGCCCCAACTTCTCTTAATACTTCAAAATAGCCCTTCTTTTTAATCGCACCCCTAATTCTCTAAATAACCCTTACTTCCAACAATTACCCCTATTTTTTAACTACTATGAAGGGTTGGTTTTTGTAGCACCCAATTCAAACGATTCACCATTTTTCATATTTGTCGATATACCACTAATATGCATACACTGCCCCTACTTCTCTTAATACTTCAAAACATCCCTTCTTTTTAATCCTATCCCTAAATATCTAAATATCCCTTACTTCCAACAATTACCCCTATCTTTTAAATACTATGAAGGGTTGGTTTTTGCAACGCCCAATCCAAACGATTCATCATTTTTCTTATTTGGCGATCTACCCCTATTATGCTTAATCTACCCCTACTTTTCTTAATACTTCAAAACAGCTCTGCTTTTTAAGCCTACACCTAATTCTCAAAATACCCCTTCCTTTCAACAATAACCCATATTTTTTAACTACCGTGAAGGATTGGTTTTGCAGCACCCAATCCAAACCATTCATCATCTTTCACATTTGTCGATCAACCCCTACTATGCTTAAACTACCCCTACTTATCTTAATACTTCAAAACAACCCTTCTTTTTAATCCTACACCTAGTTCTCTAAATAGCCCTTCATTCCAACAATTACCCCTATTGTTTAACTATTGTGAAGGATTGGTTTTTGTAGCACCTAATCCAAACGATTCATAATCTTCAATATTTGTCGATCTACCCCTACTAGGCTTAAAGTACCCCTACTTCTCTTAATATTTTAAAACAACCCTTGTTTTTAATCCTACCCTAATTCTCTAAATAGCCCTTACTTCCAACAATTACACCTATCTTTTTACTACTGTGAAGGGTTGAGTTTTGCAGCGCCCAATCCAGAAGATTCATCATCTTTCACATTTTTTCGATCCACCCCTACTAGGCTTCAACATCCCCTACTTCTCTTAATACTTCAAAACAATCCTTCTTTTTAATCCTGTCCCTAATTATCCAAATAGCTCCTACTTCCAACAACTACCCCAATTTGCTTACCAGTGTGAAGGGTTGCGTTTTGCAACACCCAATCCAAACGATTCATCATCTTTCATATTTGTCGATCTACCTCTCCTATGCTTAAACTACCCCTACTTCTCTCAATAATTCAAAACAACCCTTCTTTTTAATCGTACCCCTAATTCGCTAAATAGCCCTTACTTCCAAAAATTACCCCTATTTTTCAACTACTTTGATGGGTTATTTTTTGCAGCGCCCTATCCAAACGATTCATTATCTTTCATATTTGTCGATTTACCCCTACTTCTCTTAATACTTCAAAACAATCCTTCTTTTAAATCCTATCCCAAATTCTCTAAATTGCCATTACTTCCAATAATTAACCCGATCTTTTTACTACTGTGAAGGGTTGGTTTTTGCAGCGTCCAATACAAACGATTCATCATCTTTCATATTTGTCGATCTACCCCTACTATGCTTAAACTACCCCTACTCCTCTTAATACTACACAAACCAGCCCTTCTTTTTAATCCTATCCCTAATTATCTAAATAGCCCTTACTTCCAACAATTACCCCTAACTTTTTACCATTATGAAGGGTTGGATTTTGCCGCACCTAATCCAAACGATCCACCATTTTTTATATTTGTCGATCTACCCCTACTATGCTAAATCTACCCTTACTTCTCTTAATACTTCAAAACAGCCCTTCTTTTTAACCCTACCCCAATTCTCTAAATAGCGCTTCCTTCCAACAATTACCCCTATTTTTAACTATTGTGAAGGATTGGTTTTTGCAGCACCCAATCCAAATGATTCATCATCTTTCATATTTCTCGATCTATCCCTACTATGCTTAACCTACCCCTATTAATCTTAATACTTCAAAACAACCCTTCTTTTTAATCCTACCCCTAATTTTCTAAATATCCCATACTTCCAACAGTTACCCCGATTTTCTTACTTTTGCAAAGGGTTGGTTTATGTAGCACTCAATCCAAATGATTCATCATCTTTCATATTTGTCGATCTTCCCCTACTATGCTTAAACTACCCCTACTTATCTTAATACTTCAAAACAACCCTTCCTTTTAGTCATACCCCTAATTCTGTAAATAGCCCTTCCTTCCAACAATTACCCTGATTTTTTAACTATTTTGAAGGATTGATTTCTACAACACCCAATCAAAACGATTCATCATCTTTCATATTTGTCGATCTACGCCCTTCTATGTTTAAACTACCCTACTTCTCTTAAGACTTCCAAACAACTCTTCTTTTTAATCCTTCCCCTATTTCTATAAATACCCTTACTTCCAACAATTTCCCCAATTTTTTAACTTCTATGAAGGGTTGGTTTTTTTCCGCACCCTATCCAAATGATTCATCATCTTTCATATTTGTCGATCTACCCCTACTATGCTTAAACTAACACTACTACTCTTAATACTTCAAAATAGATTGTCTTTTAAATCCTACCCCTAATTCTCTAGATGGCCCTTACTTCCAACAATTACCCCTAGCTTTTTACTACTGTGAAGGGGTTGTTTTTGCAGCACCCAATCAAAACGATTCAGCATCTTCCATATTTATCGATCTACCCCTCCTATGCTTAAACTACCCTTATTTCTCTTAATACTTCAAAACAACCCTTATTTTTAATCGTACCCCTAGTTCTCTAAATAGCCCTTACTTCCAACAATTACCCCTATTTTTAACTACTGTGAAGGGTTCGTTTTTGTAGCACCCAATCCAAACGATTCATTATCTTTCATATTTGTCGATCTACCCCTACTTCTCTTAATACTTCAAAACTGTCCTTCTTTTAAATCCTACCCCTAATTCTCTAAACAACTCTTACTTCGAACAATTACCCCTTTCTTTTTACTACTATGAAGGGTTGGTTTTTGCAGCACCCAATCCAAACGATTCATCATCTTTTATATTTGTCGATCTACCCTTACTATGCTTAAACTACCCCTACTTCTCTTAACACTTCAAAACAACCATTCTTTTTAATCGTTCCCCTAATTCTCCAAATAACCCTTACTACAAACAATTACACCTATTTTTTAACTATTGTGAAGGGTTGGTTTTTGTAGCAGCTAATCCAAATGATTCATCATCTTTCAAATTTATTGATCAACCCCTACTATGCTTAATCTACCCCTACTTCTATTAATACTGAAAAACAATCCTTGTTTTAATCCTATCCCTAATTCTGAAAATAGCCCTTACTTCCAACAATTACCATTATCTTTTTACTACTGTGAATGATTGGTTTTTGTAGCACCTAACCCTAAGGATTCATCATCTTTCATATTTATCGATCTACCCCTACTATGCTTAAACTACCCCTACTTATCTTAATACTTCAAAACATCCCTTCTTTTTAAACCTACACATAATTCTCTAAATATATCTTTCTTCCAACATTTACCCCTATTTGTTAACTATTGTGAAGGATTGGTTTTTGCAGCACCCAATCCAAACGATTCATCATCTTTAATATTTGTCGATCTACCCCTACAATGCTTAAAGTACCCCTACTTCTCTTAATATTTCAAAACAACACTTCTTTTTAATCCTACCCCTAATTCTCTAAATAGCACTTACCTCCAACAATTTCTCCTATCTTTTTACTACTGTAAAGGGTTGGTTTTTGCAGCACCCAATCAAAACGATTCATCAGCTTTCATATCTGTCGATCTACCCCTACTATGCTTAAACAACCCCTACTTCTCTTAATACTTCAAAACAACCATTCTTTTTAATCCTTCCCCTAATTCTCCAAATATCCCTTACATCCAAAAATTACCCCTATTTTTTAACTTTTGTGAAGGGTTTGTTTTTGCAGCACCCAATCCAAATAATTCATCATCTTTCATATTTGTCGATCTACCCCTACTATGCTTAATACCCCTACTTATCTTAATATTTGAAAATAGTCCTTCTTTTAAATCTTTCCCCAAATTCTTTAATTACCCCTAACTTCAAACAATTACCCCCATCTTTTTACTACTGTGAAGGGTTGGTTTTTTCAGCACCCAATCCAAACGATTCATCATCTTCCATAGTTGTCGATCAACCCCTCCTATGCTTAAACTACCCCTACTTCACTTTATAGTTCAAAACAGCTCTTCTTTTTAATCATACCCTTAATTCTCTAAATAACCCTTTGTAACAGCCCGTAGTTTACGTATCGGAAGATCGTAAAATATATTTGTTTAATTCTCTAAGGGTTGGATCATTCTCATCTTTTAATATGTTGTTTATGGGGATGTGAGACTTATCCATAATTTTTACCGATTTTTTTATGACCATTTAGCCCCTGTCAGGCTTTTACAGGGAATAAATTTTGACTCAGGTCAAATCAGAGGGTGATACCTATGCCATTGTAAAGGAATTGATGATTGCCTTTCCGTAGAGTGGTTACATTAAGGATTTGGCCCAGCGGTTTGAGAGAAATCGCTGTTTTAAGGTTTTTCAGTTGGTTTTTCAGGTTTGGAGAGCCTAATGGGCTGAATTGGAGAGGCCCATTAGTGGGATGGTGGAGTCTATAAATAGAGGGTGAGGGGTATGGAGAATAGGTTACTTCTCTCATTCTCTCATTTGGAGGTCTTGTACTCCTTTCTCTAAAACACTTTTTCACCATTAGAAATCCAATTCTAAGGAGGGAAATCGAAGATCTACACCATTCGAGGCTAGATTTACATCGTTCCAAGGGCAAATTCATCGGATCAAGGAGCTTGGTTTAAAGTATTCGCTGTTCGGATTCATAATTCTATCATTTTAGCTTGTTTTGAAAAATCGGTGAGTGATCTACATCTCTCACATGAATGCAATGAAGTATATGAGTGGTTGTGCATGTTTCTCATCAAATTGGGATGCTTTACCATAGATTTACACGATTATAAGTTCATTTTCATTTGCATCACCGTATGATCTAATCTAACAAGTTTTACTCGTTAATTTCATGTCATTTTACATGTTTATGTTAGTTAGATCTCTCATTTTGATCATGTGTTCATTTTAATGGTTTTTGGTGTGATTTACATCATTTTTGTGGTAATTGTTATATTCATGTGGTTAGTAGTGTTATTATATGTTTATGATTGTATTTGATAATTTGGTTGAGTTGATTTCGTCGGATTCGTCGTTTGGCGATGTTTTGCTCGAAATCGGAGTTGAATCGCAACATGCACGGTTTGGATCAGACCATAGTTGGATCAGACCACATTTGGACCGGACCATAAGTGAATCGAATGAAAGTGGATCAGATTGGATCAAAGTGGATCTGACTAGACCAAAGTAGGATAAGACCATTCTGGACAGCCATTTCTAGTCAGCCATTTCTGGGCAAGTTTTTCTGGTCGGACATTTCCGGTGATGATGTAACTTCAAAGTGAATTCAATTTGGAAGTTGGGAAGTGTTCAAAAGCGTTCTAATTGGGGGTGATAATGCTATAAACTATATTGAACCTTATGTTGATGTTGTTTGATTCGATAGGGATGATGGCTTTGACGAGAGTCCACAAGGGGATGTTCGAAGTGAGGTGATATGTTCGTTGATCAGTGAAAAGCAATGAATAGGCAGACAACTCAAAGGTCGTGAGTTGGTGGATAATGGTTACTCGAGAAGGTCGCTTGAGTAGTAAATAGCTGTCAAGGTTGGACGACTAGAGATATTGAAGGCCGAGAGAATATTGTTGTCGTAAGTTCTAGCAGGCTCAAAGCAGGGGTACGATGGGGGCACCCAATAGACCGGAAGATTGTTTGTCGGGTACCATAGGTATCGTTGAAAGGCCAAGTTGTCAAGGTTGGACATTGTCAAGGTTGGGCATATGGAGTTTATACTTGAACTGGGGTTAACATTAGCCCTTGACATATAACAAGGTTGGCCGTCATACGATTAACGACGGTTTCAAAGCAAGATTGGCGGTGATAGTCAGAGTCAGTCATGGATGATTGGTTGTTTTGTTTGTACTATCTAACATGGATTATCCAAAGTCGAGGGTAATGTTCTTTGAGTGCTTAACTGATATTGGTTTAGGCCGGTGGGGAGAGTGCTTGGGGAATGTTAAACTCGATTAGGGTTGTCTGTGTGAGACTTATATAATCTGGATGTTATGTGTGTTTTACACGATTGAATGGTTGCTCTGGTTTCCATGTATGAATTGTTATTCCTTTGGCTGAATGGATTGTAAAGGCTATCACTGTCCGATGTGGGGAAGATAAGGTTGAGGTCTTCTCTGGTGTTATGGTAGATTAGTATGTTTATCTATCACCTCTCATACACTTTATTGTTGAAGTTTGTTAGTTGTTTTATCACTCACAAAGACTGTTTTCTGACTCAAGGTTTTATGTATCCTCTTATTACCTTGGGCTGTTCATCTGATTATGGATGGGCAGACTAAGTAACAGGTGACAGGTAATGCTTTAGTGAGGACAACGATTCTGATCGATGGCGAGCAAGGGGCTCATGTACCAGTTTTACTACCAGCTAATAATTGTATTTCCGCTGTTTTCTTTTTCTGAGTGATGTAGTGAGGCAACTTTGTATAAACACTATTTCCAAGTTTGTGGATCTTACTTTCTAGTTGTATGGAAGTCCAAGGTTTCTTCTTTACTATTATTACCTGATGTATATGTTCTATTATATTTTATCCTTGCACAGCGAGTTTTATGATTGGTTCCGCTTGTGTTTTCCTACTTTGATGATTGTCCATGATGGCCTTGCACATTTTTCAGCGCATTATTTCTCTTTTATAGTGTGGGGGTTATGGGCGGTCGTCACATTTGGTATCAAGCTCCGATCAATGATTTTTGGCTAAAGTTCAAGGATGTTATCACGTATGAGAGACGTACTTGAAGATTTCAGTTGGATGCTTACTATACATATTAGCATATATAGTAGTAGCGGTTGTTTTCCTTTAGCAGTTTTTCTTGAAGGTGGCTAATTATTATGAATCGCATATTTAGAATGAGTAGACGAGAATCAAGGCACGCTGGTAGGTGAGCCAATACTAGAGGGGGAAATGGTGTTGAACCTAATTAACCGGCCATGTTTGAAGCCATGGAAGAAGCAGTTATGTGAAGGGTACCTGCTCCAGTGGCGGCAACGGTAGATGTTGGTGTACGAGTTCCTAGAGTAGTAGATTTTGCAAAGCTGTGCAAGGACTTTACACCTATAGGGGGAAAACCATTCATGGGAACTGAACCAGGTGAAGAGGTTCAGAGGTGGATGGACTCATGTGTTTGAATCTTTGGAGACTTGGGTATTGAGGATGCAATGAAGAGAAAGCTTGCATCAAGGTAACTGTAGGACAGGGCCATGAAATGGTGGAATTCTATTACACTCGAGACTCCAGAAGAAGAAATTTCATAGGAGCTATTCCAAGCTAAGTTTGAAGCAAAGTTTATCTCCGCAGCTTAGAAATCTTATCTATTCAAGAAGTTCATAGAGTTGAAATGGAATGATCGTTCTGTGTTTGACTATATTTTTGATTTTGAAGCCTTGTCTAGATATGCTCTTTCGTACATTGATACATCATATCAGAAGAACGAGAAGTTTGTCTTAAGTTTGGAACCTGAGATTTGTGATAGACCCTTCATAGTGACTAATCCAATTAGGGTTCATCATATTTTTGCATGATATGTCGTGGTCTAGTGTTGTCGAGTCATGGTTGCTCTTTTGTGTGTGATTGCTTTGTTCTTAACTTCGCTGGGTTTGGGATCATCTTGGGCATGGATTGGCTCAGGAGGTATGCGGCAAGGGTGAATTGGGAAAAGCTAGAGGTGAGGGTCGGGGATGTGGAAGGGCAAAAGGTGTTGATTAGATGTAAGCACGAACATAACAATGTTGTTTTTGTTATTTTAATTGGAATAAAATATATATATTCTGTTGTGTTATATTTACTGCGTAATAAAAGTATTAACATAGCAGAAGTCCTTAGAATAATAATACGGAATTATATAGTTCGAGTAAGACTTGAGCTTGAGATTATATAATTGTTAAGTATTATAATTCTTAAATGTCCCTAGTCAAGTTTTATTGCTTATAAAGGACAACACTAAAACGGTGAGACTAGTATGTTGATTGACTGATGATCACATCTCATTGATCATTAATATACGTAATATTAATGTCAAAACATAAATACGTATTGGAGAATATCATATTGGGCTGAACCATCGTGAGATAACTACATGGAATATAATTGAAATTATCATAAGTTATTCTCATAGTGACAGCGATGTAATGGTCCTCAGATCTGAAATTATTATAATTTTATTCGATGATATTTGTGTTTTGATATCATCTAAAGTTATTCGTAACAGAGTAACGATAACGGTGATTGTTGGATACATCTCGAATCGAATGAAAATTATCAATGATCTAGACGGAATTTAACCCTACTGTAACAACCCGTATTTTTAAATAACATATTATAACATAAATGGAGGCAGAATTAAACTGTAAAATCTGAATCAAGGGAAACGGGCTGTGCCATTGCGTTCGTCTCGGAAAAATACGCGAAATAGAGTATGAGTTTTCGAAAATCGGAGTCCGTATGACCAAGATATGGCCTCGCGAAGTTTCACGAAAAATTCACAAATTAAAGTATACTTAATTAAGTGAAATGGGTTGCGCAGAGAAATATATATATATATATATATATATATATATATAATTGAAAATTAAATAAATAAATATACAAAAATGTTCAAAACAGCGAATTGGGGGAGGGGAATAACCGAACCAGCCGATTTTTGAGGTCGACCCGAGCTTGCTGGGTCGACTAGGGGTTAATCCAGGGTGTTTGGCTGTCAACCCGTGGGCCGATTCGCTCAAATGCAGATTTTGCATTTGAATGGTTCTCATGGTTCAGCTTTAATCTAAAGGCCCTAGATGGTTCATACACTTGACTTCTTCCCCAAGACATGATTTGATGGCTTGGATTGAATCTAGGGTTAATCCTATGGCTAATAGTACCCTAATCTTCTATAAAAAGGACCTAACACCTAGCCTAAATCACCATTATTCAATCCTACAACTAAACTATGTCAAATTTGTTCCTCTCATGGCCTCCACTCTTATGCTAAAATTTCTAAGCCTATTTCTATGAGAGATTGTGAGTTCATACAAGTGCTTTCAAACTTGTATGAGTGTTCTTAGTTTGCATTCAAGTCAAGTTGCAACATTTCTATTTCAAAGCAAGGATTTTTATTGATTTGGCTCAAGGGTTTTCATTTGGAGATTGCATATTTGGGTTTTTGGTGCTTGCATAAGGGCTTCGTCTCAATCTTTATAATAAATATTTATTTGTATCTTCATAGCATTGTAATCCCTTTTCTACTTTCTTTTTATTGAACTCTAAAGTTAAATGAATGATGCAAGTTTGGGGTTGATCATTATATGCAAGTTTGGTTGATCATTATATGCAAGTTTGGTTGATCATTATGCAAGTTATGTATGACACATGTTATCATGTTATGCAAGTTTGGGTTGATCATTATACACATGTTATCATGTTATGCAAGTTAAACTTGAGTTTATGGGCTTAAAGCTTCAAGCTTTATGTTAAAGGTTGCATTTTGGCAATATGAAAGTTATCATATCCCTTTTGATAACTTGCATGTGAGGCCAAATGCGAACTTCTAGCAACTTCTACGTGTTATTTATCACCATGTATCACTCATATGCTAAGTTTGGTTTTATGCATGCTTTTGAAGCCTAATAATGCAATATGCAAGTATATGAACATATGTACATTTCATATGCCACCATGTTAAACTTGTGGCTTCAACACCTTTATGTCATGGTTATGCCAAGTTCCCTATTTTGTCCTTTATGCGTTGTTGCGATTATGTAAACGATGGGATTACGTTGGGGTTGGGTAACATAATGACATGAACATGGTTTTTATAACATAACGTGATATGTTAACTTGTAATTATGTTTTGGAAACATAATGGACATGACACTTAGCAAATACGAGTGTGGCCAACTCGAGGTTGGGTTGAGTTTGTAGTATAAATCTACCCGGACCCACCCGGCTTAACTAGTGGCTACAAACAATAGGACCCAATGTGAAAAGTTGGTCATGTTGTGCTCAAACCCGAGGTTAGACCTAGTTGTGGTGTAGAGCTACCCGGACCCGCCCGGCTTAACTAGTAACCACAACAAAGTCTAATGTTAGAGGTTAAAGCGCATTAAGTTAATTAATGCCTCCTGATTAGAGATAAGTCATGGTCCACTTAATACTTAACCAGTTTGGGCTTGATGGATTAATCGGGGTTAAGTCAGGAGCCTTGGGTACTCTTAACCAATTAAATCCACGTTTGGATCGGGTTAACAACATTTAACCCGTTAAGAAACCCTAGTTGCGTGGTACTTTTCAGCAGTAACCTTCTTGGTAGTATCATAAGACCCTAGGACTAGGCTAGGGTGGGGCACGATTACTGGGCTGATTGTAAGAGACCAAAAGAGACGGCTGAATGATGCCCCGGTTGTTCAGGCGTACCATGGCCGTGCACATCAAGTCCGGAGTTGAACACGGGCACCGATAGGTTTGGTTGTGCATCCTGTAATGGTGTCAGCGGGTTACACCATAGGGCCTGATACACCCAAGGGTGGACCCTGCACAGTCAACTACATTACATGATTAAGCCGTATGACACCGACACTTGACGAATTAGGCTTATAGGGAGCCGATCGACTAGACCGTGTAGTTGGACCTTAATTTAGGTCACCTCATGAAGATGGGCCAAGCTTGGGCCAAGGGATCAATTTTTGTTTTTACTTGAAATGTTAGAATGCTAGTACTCCCGTGGTGCAAAACTTAACCTTGATTATGCGATGACACCTTTATCTACCTTGTTAGTTAATCATCATGCCAGTATATTATTATCCTTATGTTCATCTCAACTTCTCATGCTAGTTAACTTTACTAGTTCATAAACAGATAGTAGTAGGGCTTACCAGTCTTTTTGACTGACCTGTTTTCTTTCGCCTCTTGTCATCCGTTCCCCCCCAGGTTCTCAGGGTGGGAACATTGGAGCTTAGCTTGGATCTTTATAGCTTGCTTACTGGATTGCTCATGTACGCTTTTGGACATTAAGCTAGCTATGGTTTATCACTTCACTTTGGGGATAGTACTTTATATATTTCAGTTTTTCAGTTTATGCTTTTGTCTAGACTTTGTTTGTTGGAAAATATTGATCAAGTACTTTGTTGTAATATGACTATGGTTTTGAAGTGCTAGTTTTATCCGCTGCTTTATTTACTCTGTTTTAATTATATGTTCTGCCTTGTGATATCTGCATGCATGTTTACCTTGTTTAACGCCCCTCCAAAGCCAGAGTGCTTGCAAGAGTTACCCTGGTGGAGGTGGGGTGTTACATTTGGTATCAGAGCATAAGGTTTACAAGATTTGAGCAAAAGTGTTATTGAATCTTACCTTTTGAAAAACTATTTTCAAAACCAATTAAATATTTTCCAAGAAAAGTCTAGTTTATTTTAAAAGGCTATTCCCCAAAAGCCATAGCACTATCCTTCGTTTCTTCGTTTTGAATCTATCTTTTTCTTCGTTTTAGTATGGCCGATCGCTTTAACATCCCGGAAGGCGTTCAAGTACCCATCTGGTTCCGGAGATTTATGGAGGCAAGAGCGAATGAAGCCGGCCCCGCAACCATTCCTCCTCCTACCCCCGTCGCTAACAGCTCTCCTCCTCCCGTAGCTGAGGTTCCTCCTCCCCCTCAGCATACAAAAGTGAATTTCGCGGAGCTTTACAAAGATTTTAAGGCGATGGGTTGCAAGAATTTTGACGGAACGGAGACTTCTGTGGAGGCAAGAAACTGGTTAAAGGAAACTGAAGAACTGTTTGCTATTTTGATGTGGAAGATCGTAGGAAAGTTCTGTTGGCGGTATGGCTATTGAAAGGGGAAGCTGCTTATTGGTGGGTTGTCACCACCACTACTAGACCAATTGAGACTTGGGATGACTTTAGGAGAAGGTTTGGACTAAAGTTTCTATCATCGACAGAAGAGAACCTTAAGCTAGAGGGGTTCCTATCACTAAAACAAGGGGACATGACCGTTAGAGAATACGTGGATAAGTTTAATCAACTTGCTCAGTTCGGTCTAGAATGGGTTAACACCGCTTGGAAGAAGGCCCTACGCTTTGCTCTAGTATTAAATGAGCCCTTGCGCGGTTTGGCCATATCTCATATACCCCTGGGGGCGACCTTCGAGAGTTTGGTGAATATGACCCTACTTCAAGAGGAAGATAAGAGTGGCAAGAAGGAGGTCAAGGCAAATGAGTCCCAAGGCAAGAAGGAAGATACCGAGAAAAGAGATAAGAACAACAACAATAGCAAGGACAACAAGTCAAGAGAAAGAAGGAAGTGCAACTTCTGTGGGATTACTGGGCACATAGCCAAAGACTGCAGGAAGAAGAAGAGGAAGTTGGGCGAATGCTTTCACTGTGGAGAGCCTGGACATCTTAGCAAGGATTGCCCCAAGAAGCAAGGACAAGTGCAAGGGCAGAATCAGCATGCAGGACCTTCTGGAGGGCTAGTGCATACGCTCAACATCGCTCCAGTTCTTGATCGAGGTAGTATTTCGGTAGAAAACCTTGTTTACATTTCTGATTTCCCTGTTCATACCTTGTTTAATTCTGGCGCATCGCATAGTTTTATTTCTGATATTGTTGAAAGTTTGCACCTAAGTACTAGGTTAGTTGAGGATCCCGTTTGTGTTTCAAATCCAATTGGGGGTTTCGCCCATCTGTCTATGATTTGTGTGGATTTGAAAATTTCTATCTTGGCCGTAGAATTCACGTGTAGTGCTTATGTTCTCGGGGTCACGGGATTTGGGTTGGTCTTGGGCATGGATTGGTGTTCCAGTTATGGAGCCATCCTCGATTGTGAGCATAGGGTGGAGAGGGTCATGACTCGCCTCGGTAACACCCTAGAAATTTCTTGTAACCCCAGAGGTCCCGTCATGTTATGTTATCTTGAATCTCTCGACTCGTCCATCGATGATCTGCAATCTGTAAGGGTGGTCCGAGACTATCCCGATGTCTTTGAAGAAGTTAAGGGGTTACCCCCTAAACGAGAGATAGATTTCCGCATTTACCTAGTTGATAATGCCAAGCCAGTATCATTACCCGTTAGGCACATGGCCCCTCGTGAAAGAAGGGAGCTCGGTAAGCAAATCAAGGAGTTGCTTGAGAAGAATTTTATTAGGCGAAGCATTTCTGAATGGGTGCTCCGGTGGTATTCGCTACTAAGGCGGATGGTTCGCTTCGTCTATGTGTTGATTATCGAGAGTTGAACAAGCTGATAAAGAAGAATAGGCACCCGTTACCGAGAATTGATGATCTCTTTGACCAACTTGTAGGTGCTTCTGTTTTCTCTCAGCTCGATCTAGCCACCGGATTCCATCAGCTTAGAGTGGTTGAGGATAGCATTGATAAAACTGCGTTTAGGACTCCAGATGGATTCTTTGAATGGCTTGTCATGCCATTCGGTTTGACTAATGCACCCGCCTACTTCGTAGATTTGATGAGTAGGGTGTTCAGGGAGTTCCTTAACAAGTTTGTTGTTGTCTTCGTGGATGATATTCTGATCTTCTGAAAGGATGAGGAAGAGCATGCTAGGCATTTCAAGGAAGTGATGGATACGCTTAGAGCGCATCAGTTGAAAGCCAAGTTCTCCAAATGTCATTTTTGGAGAAGGGAAGTTCGGTTTCTTGGACATATAGTCTCTAAGCAAGGCATAGCGGTGGATCCCGCGAAAGTGGTTGTGGTTCGAGACTGGAAGACTCCTAGGAATGCAACCGAAGTAAGAAGCTTTCTTGGTCTGGCGGGCTACTATAGGAAGTTCATCAGGGACTTCGCTAAGATCTCGGCCGCACTTACTAAGTTGACAAAGAAGAAATTAGTCTTTGCATGGGACTTGGAGTGTGAGCTTGCTTTTCAAAGGCTCAAGAGAGCCCTTACCTCAGCTCTAGTTTGGCAACGTGGATTGGCACTGTTTTCAAGAGATAGTTTTCTGCGTGGGATACCGTATAATATGTAAATGAGATCCAAGATTCACTAACGAATCTTGGAAAGCTTGAACGAAACCATGAGCACGCAGTTATGTTTAAGCCAAGTGTTTTAGGCAAAGGATAAGTGGAAGGGGAATGAGAGGCAACGGTGAAATGAGTTCTAACTCATATTTTGGAAATAAGGATTAAGGACTACGGAATTATGAAGTTAAAAGACGGTCAAGGCACGATGGGATTAAGCACAAGAAAATGCGGCTTAGAAGACTGGAGACTAGATACGCGCATTATATCTCTTTCTAAGAGTATATCCTTGATCCCTATTGTTTCGTAGAGCTTACTCGCATGCTACCTTTTAAGTATATCCTCTCGGTACTATCCTCAATCTTAGTTGTGTTGCAAACCCCCTAAGGAGTATGACTAGCCTATTTGTGATATATGGTTGGGGTGAAGAAGTTCGTCACCAAACTATTTGGGCTTTATGGGATATGGGTAATAATTGATAGACTTACGAAGATAACCCATTTTTCCGGTGAAAAGCAAGAGGACCGTATCATGGCTAACATCTGTTTATCTTCAAAAGATAGTGCGGCTGCAAAGAGTTCCTTCTAGCATAGTCAGCGATCGTGACCCAATTTTCACTAGCCAGTTCTGCAACAGTTTGCAAGAAGCAATGGGTACGCGATTGAATCTGTGTACAGCCTATCACCCCCAGACGGATGGCCAAACCGAAAGGGTGAATAGAGTGCTAGAAGATCTTTTGAGGTTTTATGTTCTCAACTTCGGTGGTACTTGGGAAGACCACCTTCCTCTTGTAGAGTTTGCTTATAATAATAAATATCAAGCCAGCATAGGGATGGAACCATTTGAAGCTTCGTATGGGAGGCCGTGCAAGCCACCAACATGTTGGTGGGAAGACGACGGATAAGCTTATAATTGAGCCCGACATGATAAGGGACACATCCGAGAGGGTTGAATTGATTCGAAGACGGATAAGAACGGCCCAAGACAGACAGAAATCCTATGCAGACAAGCGAAGGACATACTTGGAATTTAAAATTGGAGATATGGTCTTTGTGAAGATTTCTCCTTTGCGAAATATGGTTCGCTGACACCAAGGATCGTAGGACCCTTCCCTACTATAGAAAGAGTCGGGAAGATGACTTATAAGGTGGAATTGCCGAGAAGCTGGCCGGAGTGCATAATGTCTTTCATGTCTCGCATCTCCGGAAGTGTTTGCACAGACCCGCCAAAGTGGTTGAACCAAGTATTCTTGAAGACATGGAGGTAGAGGATGAAGCAACCCTGAGACGAGCTCCAATCCGTATCATGGAAATGAAGACAAAGAAGCTAAGAAGCAAAGAAGTTAAGCTTGTTAAGGCGCAATGGAGTGAAACAGAGGGAGACGCAACTTGGGAAACCAAGGAGAAGAGGCGCGTGCTTTATCCATTTCTCTTGGAGGATACATTTTCAATCTCTTTTCCTAGATTGGTATATCTTCCCTTTGCTATCCATGCTTATCTAGTTTATCTTGTTTCGTAAATCTTGTCATGAGGACCTTAGGTAGAAACCCTTGGTTGAAACATGTATTTGAAACATGTTATGCTTGATGGTTGCAAGTGGTTGCAAGTGTTTGCACGTGGATACTCGTGGATGCATGATACACATTAGGCACTAAGATCGGCTCACACACTTTCATACCGCATATGCATGAGTGTTTATTCTTATTCATGGATGAAAACTTGTTATGCTATCACGTGGATGTTGCATATGGATGAATGTTATGTGCACTCATGTAGAGATTATAAATTATGTTAGGAATTTGCATACATATGGACTCATATCACTAACATATTTTGCATTTAGGGGGTTTACTGAATCAATAACCTCCTGATTTTTGCATTAGATAAGTAAATATACACACACCTTTGCATATGATCATACAGCATTTAGAACCTTTTAAGGACAATGATTGCTCGTGGATGATGTTTTGAGTAGATGGATGATTGATGGTACGATACGTTCTTCCTAACTTGGAGATTTTGGGGACGAAATCCTTTAAGTAGGGGAGAATGTAAAAACCCGTATTTTTGAATAACATGTTATAACAAAAATGGAGGCAGAATTAAACTGTAAAATCTGAATCAAGGGAAATGGGCTGTTCCATTGCGTTCGTCTCGGAAAAATACACGAAATAGAGTCCGAGTTTTCGAAAATCGGAGTCCGTATGACAAAGATATGGCCTCGCGAAGTTTCACGAAAAATTCACAAATTAAAGTATAATTAATTAAGTGAAATGTGTTGCGCAGATATATATATATATATATATATAATTGAAAATTAAATAAATAAATATGCAAAAATGTTCAAAACAGCGAATTGGGCGAGGGGAATAACCGAACCGGCCGATTTTTGAGGTCGACCCGAGCTCGCTGGTTCGACTAGGGGTTAATCCAGGGTGTTTGGCTGTCAACCCGTGGGCTGATTCGCTCAAATGCAGATTTTGCAGTTGAATGGTTCTCATGGTTCAGCTTTAATTTAAAGGCCCTAGATGGTTCCTACACTTTACTTCTTCCCCAAGACATGCTTTGATGGCTTGGATAGAATCTAGGGTTAATCCTATGGCTAATATTACCCTAATCTTCTGTAAAAAGGACCTAACATCTAGCCTAAATCACCATTATTCAATCCTACAACTAAACTATGTCAAATTTGTTCCTCTCATGGCCTCCACTCTCATGCTAAAATTCCTAAGCCTATTTCTATGAGAGATTGTGAGTTCATACAAGTGCTTTCAAACTTGTATGACTGTTCTTAGTTTGCATTCAAGTCAAGTTGCAACATTTCTATTTCAAAGCAAGGATTTTTATTCATTTGGCTCAAGGGTTTTCATTTCGAGATTGCATATTTGGGTTTTTGGTGCTTGCATAAGGGCTTCGTCTCAATCTTTATAATAAATATTTATTTCTGTCTTCATAGCATTGTAAGCCCTTTTCTACTTTCTTTATATTGAACTCTAAAGTTAAATGAATGATGCAAGTTTGGGGTTGATCATTATATGCAAGTTTGGTTGATCATTACATGCAAGTTTGGTTGATCATTATATGCAAGTTTGGTTGATCATTATATGCAAGTTTGGTTGATCATTATGCAAGTTATGTATGACACATGTTATCATGTTATGCAAGTTTGGGTTGATCATTATACACATGTTATCATGTTATGCTAGTTAAACTTGAGTTTATGGCCTTAAAGCTTCAAGCTTTATGTTAAAGGTTGCATTTTGGCAACATGAAAGTTATCATATCCCTTTTGATAACTTGCATGTGAGGCGAAATGCGAACTTCTAGCAACTTCTACATGTTATTTATCACCATGTATCACTCATATGCTAAGTTTGGTTTTATGCTTGCTTTTGAAGCCTAATAATGCAATATGCAAGTATATGAACATATGTACATTTCATATGGCACCATGTTAAACTTGTGGCTTCAACACCTTTATGTCATGGTTATGCCAAGTTCCCTATTTTGTCCTTTATGCATTGTTGCGATTATGTAAACGATGGGATTACGTTGGGGTTGGGTAACATAATGACATGAACATGGTTTTTATAACATAACGTGATATGTTAACTTGTAATTATGTTTTGGAAACATAATGGACATGACACTTAGCAAATATGAGTGTGGCCAACTCGAGGTTGGGTTGAGTTTGTAGCATAAATCTACCCGGACCCGCCCGGCTTAACTAGTGGCTACAAACTATAGGAACCAGTGTGAGAAGTTGGTCATGTTGTGCTCGAACCCGAGGTTAGACCTAGTTGTGGTGTAAAGCTACCCGGACCCGCCCGGCTTAACTAGTAACCACAACAAAGTCTAATGTGAGAGGTTAAAGCACATTAAGTTAATTAATGCCTCCTGATTAGGGTTAAGTCATGGTCCACTTAATACTTAACCAATTTGGGCTTGATGGATTAATCGGGGTTAAGTCAGGAGCTTTGGGTACTCTTAACCAATTTAATCCACGTTTGGATCGGGTTAACCACATTTAACCCGTTAAGAAACCCTAGTTGCGTGGTCCTTTTTAGCAGTAACCTCCTTGGTAGTATCATAAGACCTTAGGACTAGGCTAGGGTGGGGCACGATTACTGGGCTGATTGTAAGAGACCAAAAGAGACGGCTGAATGATGCCCCGGTTGTTCAGGCGGACCATGGTCGTGCACATCAAGTCCGGAGTTGAACATGGGCACCGGTAGGTTTGGACTGTGCATCCTGTAATGGTGTCAGAGGGTTACACCATAGGGCCTGATACACCCTAGGGTGGACCCTGCACAGTAAACTACATTACATGATTAAGCCGTATGACACCGACACTTGACGAATTAGGCTTATAGGGAGCCGATCGACTAGACCGTGTAGTTGGACCTTAATTTAGGTCACCTCGTGATGATGGGCCAAGCTTGGGCCAAGGGATCAATTTTTGTTTTTACTTGACTTGTTAGAATGCTAGTACACCCGTGGTGCAAAACTTAACCTTGATTATGCGATGACAGCTTTATCTACCTTGTTAGTTAATCATCATGCCAGTATGTTATTATCCTTATGTTCATCTCAGCTTCTCATGCCAGTTAACTTTTCTATTTCGTAGACAGATAGTAGTAGGGCTTACCAGTCTTTTTGACTGACCTGTTTTCTTTCGCCTCTTGTCTTCCATCCCCCCCCCCCCCCCCAGGTTCTCAGGGTGGGAACATTGGAGCTTAGCTTGGATCTTTATAGCTTGCTTGCTGGATTGCTCATGTACGCTTTTGGACATTGAGCTAGCTAAGGTTTATCACTTCACTTTGGGGATAGTACTTTATGTATTTCAGCTTTTCAGTTTATGCTTTTGTCTAGACTTTGTTTGTTGGAAAATAATGATCAAGTACTTTGTTGTAATATGACTATGGTTTTGAAATGCTAGTTTTATCCGCTGCTTTATTTACTCTGTTTTACTTATATGTTCTGCCTTGAGATATCTGCATGCATGTTTACCTTGTTTAACGCCCCTCCAAATCCAGAGTGCTTGCAAGAGTTACCCTGGCGGAGGTGGGGTGTTACACCTACGATATATTCATAGTGATATCCATGGGCCTCTTGATTGAGTGAGACTGTGAAATGCATGGCCGTGCTCAAATATTGATTTGTTTTAAATAGTCTACTCATCGATCAAGATAAAAGGATTAAATTATAAAGAGGATGATACGATCCATGCCTTGAGTTTAATCCTGGATATATTGTTTAAAAGGATTATATTACATTGATACACTGGTCACGGAAAAGGTTGTATTGAATCATTAAAATTGTTATAACTTGGGTAACAGCGATGTGTTACTAGATGCCGCTCACTATTTATAGTTTAAATATTGTTTGAATTGTTGCCAACGTTATGATAACCTATAGGGTCACACATAAGAGTGTTGTATAGTGTGCGAACTATTCTTAATAAAGGAAATAAAAAAAGGTTGATTTTTCTCTATAGTTTTGAATGGTTGAACGGGTAAAAGGGGTTATCAAATATCTCGCAAGTCATATATTATAAAACAAGGACCGGTTCCTCATTTTATAAGAGATCACAGTTATACGAGACAAAAGAAAAACCCAAGATCCCAAAATCGGCTAGTACCAAATCAGCTTTCCTCGATTTGACTTCGAGAACGACGCTTGTGGATCTCCTGTAGAGGCGCGACGTCATGTCGAGCTCTCCGATTTGATTCAACCTAGATTCATCATCAAATAATGAAGCAAAAGAAACCCTAGATATGAATTTAAACTCGATTCATTGTTTTTCGTAATAGATCCTCTTTAGGGTTTATGTAATTCGCTGCAATATCATGTTGAAAAACCCTATTTGAAACTTACAATGTTGTGATATGTTTATGATTGAGTTTGATGATTTGGATTGAGTTTTTTTCGTCGGATTCGTCGTTTGGCGAAGTTTTGATCGAAATAAGAGTTGAACTGCCATATTTAGGGTTTGGATTGGACCATAGTTGGATCGCTCCACATTTGGACTGGACCATAAGTTAGTCAGACGAAAGTGGATCGGAAGAAAGTGAATCGGATCGAACCAAAGTGGATCGGATCGGACCAAAGGGGATGTTCGAAGTGATGTGATATGTTCGTTGATAGGTGAAAAACAATGAGTAGGCAGACAACTCAAAGCACGTGAGGTGGTGGATAATGGTTGCTTGAGAAGGTCGCTTGAGTAGTAAATAGCCGTCAAGGTTGGATGACAAGAGATATTGAAGGACGAGAGATTTTCGTTGACGTAAATTCTAGCAGGCTCAAAGCAGGGGTGCGATGGGGCCACCCAATAGACCGTAAGATTGCAGGTCGAGTACCTTGTGTATGGTTGAAAGGCCTAGTTGTCAAGGTTGGACAGTGTCAAGGTAGGACATATGGAGTTTATACTAGAACTGGGGTTACCATTTGCCCTTCACATATGGCAAGGTTGGCCGCCATAAGATTGATGATGGTTTCAATGCAGGATTGACGGTGATAGTCAGAGTCAGTCATGGATGATTGGTTGTTCTGTTTGTACTATCCCACATGGATTATCCAAAGTCGAGGGAGATGTTCTTTGAGTGCTTGACTGATATTGGTTTAGGCCTCTGGGGAGAGTGCTTGGGGAATGTTAAACTCGATTACGGTTGTCTGTGTGAGACTTATATAATCTGGATGTTTTTTGTGTTTTCCATGATTGAATGGTTGCTCTGGTTTCCACATATGAATTGTTATTCCTTTGGTTGAATGGATTGTAAAGGCTATCACTGTCCGATGTGGGGAAGATAAGGTTGAGGTCTTTTCTGGTGTTATTGGTAGATTAGTATGTTTATCTATCCCCCCTTATACACTTTATTGTTGAAGTTTGTTAGCTACTTTATCTCTCACTAAGACTGTTGCTTGGCTCAATGTTTTATGTATCCTCTTATTACCTTGGGTTGTTCATCCGATTGTGGACGGGCAGACTAAGTAACAGGTCACAGGTAATGCTTTAGTGTGGACGACGATGCTGATTGATGGCGAGTAGGGGGCTCACGTACCAGTTTTACTACAAGCTAATAATTGGATTTCCCCTATTTTCTTTTTCTGAGTGATGTAGTGAGGCAACTTTGTATAAAAACTATTTTTAAGTTTGTGGGTCTTACTTTCTAGTCCAGTGTATTTTCTTCACTATTATTACATATTGTTAATGTTCTATTATATTTTATCCTTGCGCTGTGAGTTTTACGATAGGTTCCGCTTGTGTTTTCCTACTCTGATGATTGTCCATGACAACCTTGCACAATTTTCAATGCATTATTTCTCTGGTATAGTGCGGGGTTATGGGCGGTCGTCACACCCTTACCCCCAACAATTACCCCTATTTTTTAACTAGTATAAAGGGTTGCGTTTTGCAGCTCCCAATCCAAATGATTTATCATCTTTCATATTTGTCGATCTACCCCTCCTATGCTTAAACTACCCCTACTTCTTTTAATAATTCAAAACAGCACTTCTTTTTAATCGTACCCGTAATTCGCTAAATATCCCTTACTTCCAAAAATTACCCCTATTTTTTAACTACTGTGAAGGGTTGGTTTTTGCAGCACACAATCCAAACGATTCATCATCTTTCATATTTGTCGATCCACCCCTACTTCTCTTAAAACTTCAAAACAATCCTTCTTTTAAATCCTACTCCTAATTCTACAAATAGCCCTTACTTCCAAAAATTACCCCTATCTTTTTACTACTGTGAAGGGTTGGTTTTTGCAGCACTCAATCCAAACGATTGATCATCTTTTATATTTGTCGATCTAACCCTACTATGCTTAAACTACCTTTACTTCTCTTAATAATTCAAATAGCCTTTTTTTAATCATACTCCTAATTCTCTAGAGAGCCCTTACTTCCAACAATTACCCCTATTTTTTAACTACTGTGAAGGGTTTGTTTTTGAATCATCCAATTCAAATGATTCATCATCTTTCATATTTGTCGATCTACCCCTACTATGCTTAAACTACCCCTACTTCTCTTAATACTTCAAAACATCCCTTCTTTGTAATACTACCCCTAATTCTTTAAATAGCCCTTACTTCCAACAATTACCCCTATCTTTTTACTACTATGAAGGGTTTGTTTTTGGAGCACACAATTCAAACGATTCATCATTTTTATATTTGTCGATCTACCCCTACTTCTCTTAATACTTCAAAACAACCCTTATTTTTAACCCTACCCTAATTCTCTAAATATCACTTCCTTTCAACAACTACTCCTATTTTTTTTATCTACTGTGAAGGATTGGTTTTTGCAGCACCCAATCCAAACGATTCATCATCTTTCATATTTGTCGATTTACCCCTACTTTTATCAAACTATCCCTACTTCTCTTAATACTTCAAAACAACCTTTCTTTTTAATGCTACCCCTAGTTCTCTAAATAGCCCTTACTTCCAACAATTATCCCTATTTTTTACCTTTTGTGAAGGGTTGGTTTTTGTGGCACCAGTCCGAATGATTCATCATCTTTCATATTTGTTGATCTACCACATTTATGCTTAATCTACCCCTACTTCTCTTAATACTTAAAAACAATCCTTCTTTTACTCCTATCGCTAATTCTGTAAATAGCTCTTACTTCCAACAATTATCCTTATCTTTTTACTACTGTGAAGGATTGGTTTCCGCAGCACTTAAACCAAATGATTCATCATCTTTCATTTTTGCCGATCTATCCCTACTATACTTAAACTACCCCTACTTGTCTTAATACTTCAAAACAACCCTTCTTTTTAATCCTACACCTAATTCTCTAAATAGCCCTTCCTTAAGACAATTACATCTATTTTTTAACTATTGTAAAAGATTGATTTTGGTAGCACCCAATCCAAATGATTCATGGTCTTTAATATTTGTCGATCTAACCCTACTATGCTTTAAGTAACCCTACATCTCTTAATATTTCAAAACAACCCTTCTTTTTAATCCCACCCATAATTCTCTAAATAGCACTTACTTGCAACAATTGCGCATATCTTTTTACTACTGTGAAGGGTTGGTTTTTGCAGCACAAAATCAAAATGATTCACCAGCTTTCGTATTTGTCGGTCTACCCCTACTACGCTTAAACTACCCCTACTTCACTTAATACTTCAAAACAGCCCTTCTTGCTTAAACTACCCCAACTTCTCTTAATATTTCAAAACAGGCTTCTTTTTAATCCTTCCCCTAATTCTCTAAATATCTCTTACATCCAACAATTACCCCTATTTCTTAGCTATTGTGAAGGGTTGGTTTTTGTAGCACTCATTCTAAATGATTCATCGTCTTTCATATTTGTCGATTTACCCCTACTATGCTTAAACGATCCCTACTTCTTTTTATACTTCAGAACAACCCTTCTTTTTAATCCTACCCTAATTCTCTAAATATCCCTTCCTTCAAACAATTATCCCTATTATTTAACTTCTTTGAAGGGTTGGTTTTTGCAGCACCCATTCCAAACGATTCATCATCTTTCGTATTTATCGATCTACTCCTACTATAAACCACATATACTTTTCTTAATACTTAAAAACAATCACTATTTTTAATCCTACTCCTAATTATGCAAATATCCCTTACTGCCATCAATTACGCCTATCTTTTTACTACTGTGAAGGGTTGTTTTTTGCAGCACCCAATCCAAACGATTCATCATCTTTCATATTTGTCGATCTACCCCTACTATGCTTAAACTACCCTTACTTCTCTTAATACTTCAAAATAGTCCTTCTTTTAAATGGTACCCCTGATTCTCTAAATAGCCCTTACTTCCAACAATTACCCCTATCTTTTTACTACAGTGAAGGGTTGGTTTTTGCAGCACCCAATCCAAACGATTCATCATCTTTTATATTGGTCAATCCACCCCTACTATGCTTAAACTACCCCTACTTTGGAATGAAGTCACCGGCTTTGGAATGAAGTGCACGATGCTTTGGAATGAAGTCACCGGCTCGGTTAGGATGAAGATCAAGGAACCCGACCAGATCCTCTTTCTCCTTACTACCAAGTAGAGCACGTCGCCTTCGGGTTGAAGGCACCGGTCTTGATCAGATGGAGGACCCGATCTGACCCGTGTAACACCTCAGATATTTCTATAAATATTTAATTGTGCGTGTATGTAAATATATGCATGATCATTGATAATTTTAAAAAAAATGTTGTAAAGGTAATGAATGAGTATATGTTAAAAGAAAAAGATTCATGCATTTTAAAAAGGTTAATGCATTAAATGTGCAAGTAAAAGGAAGAAATCATTGTGTAAATGCATTAATATAAAAAGAGAGAGATAAGCAAAGATAAATTAATAAGACAATTTCGTGCAACAATAAAAATAAGGAAAGATGTAAAGTTTTAATGCATGAATCAATGTAATAAAATAAATGCATTAAAGGAAAATTGATTGATTGTAAAATAAGGATGTGCAATCAAAAATAAAAAGAAAGTTAAATGCATGAAGGAAAATTAATTGGTTGGAGAAAGAATGATATATGCAATGCAGTGTGAAACGGTTAAAAAGATGGTTTAATTAAAAAGATGGTATGAAAATGGGTTATGTAGAGAGGAGGTTAAAAAGAGAAATAAATAATCTAATTTATTAGGGGAAGAATAAACCATATAATTGTTCACATTCAATTACTTAGTTTACGCACAGTGGTGAATTATAAGTAAAGATAAGTTAAAACTAGCGTTGCGTATGAACAAAGGAATAACAAAACAAAGAAAGAAAAGGTTGTCTTGAAATTTAATTTATGGGGAATGAATAAAAATTTCAAATCAAAAAGAGAATATATATAATAATAATAATAATAATAATAATAATATTAGCACATGCCCCTGCGCATGGTCTATGGGTGCAACGCACCCTGGCTGTGTTGACTGGGTTCTGGATTGTTCTTTTCTAGGCTGAGGTGGACGGTTTAGATGATTTTTTTTATTTAATCCTAAGGGACCAGTTCTTCTAACCCACCTATAAATAAAACCTTAAACCCACTGATTTATTCACATAAACTAATGGAGACGCTACGGCCTCCTTCTTCTTCTTCTTCCCCAAGCAATTCATAAATCTAATCTCTTTTTCTCCTTTCCAAATTTCTTAGTAAAATAAAAGATTAGATTTAGAATTTCTTCTATTCAAAATAAAGAGAAAAGGGATTTTGATCTACAATCTACGCCACAAGAAAGTGATTTTGATCTATAATCTACGCCGCAAGAAAAGGGAAGAACTTTGGATGCTAATCTAAATCAGACCTAGGAAAGCAAAAATCAATTTGAGGGGATTTAAATTACCCTTGTTGAATAATAGTAGATGTATCATTTAGCAATTCCCCAAGTTAATTTGTTTAATTCAATTGAAATAATTTTATTTTATGCGTATTTTGTTCTTCTTCTTCACCTTTCCTTTTTATTTTTAAGATTACCCCTATTTCATATTTCATATTTGTCGACAAATAGTGAAATAGTAGGGGTAATTTTATTGTGAAGGACTGGTTTTTGCAGCACCCAATCTAAATGATTTATCATCTTTCATATTTGTCGATCTACCCCTACTATGCTTAAACTACCCCTACTTCCCTTAATACTTCAGAACAACCCCTCTTTTTAATCCTACCCCTTATTCTCTAAATAGCCCTTACTTCCAACAATTACCCCTATTTTTTAACTTTTGTGAAGAGTTGGTTTTTGCCGCACCCAATCCAAAAGATTCATCATCTTTCATATTTGTCGATCTACCCCTACTATGCTTAAACTACCCCTACTTCTGTTAATACTTCAAAATGGTCCTTCTTTTAAATCCTACACCTAAGTTTCTATATATCCCTTACTTCCTAAAAATACCCCTATCTTTTTACTACTGTGAAGGGTTGGTTTTTACAGCACCCAATCCTAACGATTCCTCATCTTTCATATTTGTCGATCTACCCCTCCTTGCTTAAACTACCCCTACTTCTCTTAATACTTCAAAACAACCATTCTTTTTATTCGTATCCCTAATTCTCTAAATAGCCCTTATTTCCAACAATTACCCCTATTTTTTTAACTACTTGAATGCGTTGGTTTATGCAGCACCCTTTCCAAACGATTCATAATCTTTCATATTTGTCAATCAACCGCTACTATGCTTAAACGACCTCTACTTCTCTTAATACTTCAAAAAAGCCCTTATTTTTAATCCGACCCCTAATTCTCTAAATAGCATTAACTTCCAACAATTACGCCTATCTTTTTACTACTGTGAAGGGTTGTTTTTTGCAGCACCCAGTCAAAACGATTTGTCATCTTTCATATTTGTTGATCTACCCCTATTATGCTTAAACTACCCCTACTTCTCTTAATACTTCAAAACCGCCCTTCTTTTTAATCCGACCCCTAATTCTCCAAATAGCCCTTACTTCCAACAGTTCTCCCCATATTTTTTAACTACTGTTAAGGGTTGGTTTTTGCAGCACCCAATCCAGACGACTCATCATCTTTCATATTTGTCGATCCACCCCTACTAGGCTTAAATTACCCCTACTTCTCTTAATACTTCAAAACGGCCCTTCTTTTTAATATTTCCCCTAATTCTCTAAATATCTCTTACTTCCAACAATTACACCTATTTTTTAACAACTTTGAAGGGTCGGTTTTTGTAGCACCTAGTCTAAACGATTCATCATCTTCCATATTTGTCGATCTAAACCTACTATGCTTAAACTACCCCTACTTCTCTTAATACTTCAGAATAACCCTTATTTTTAATCATACCCTAATTCTCTAAGTATCCCTTCCTTCCAACAATTATTCCTATTATTTAACTTCTGTGAAGGGTTTGTTTTTGTAGCACCTAGTCCAAATGATTCATCATCTTTCAGATTTGTCGATATACTCTTACTATAAACATCACATACTTCTCTAAATACTTCAAAACAATCATTCTTTTTAATCCTACCCCTAATTATGTAAATAGTCCTTGCTTCCAACAATTACGCCTATCTTTTTACTACAGTGAAGGGTTGGTTTTTGTAGCAACCAATCCAAACAATTCATCATCTTTCATATTTGTCGATCTACCCCTACTATGCTTAAACTACCCCTATTTCTCTTAATACTTCAAAACATGCCTTCTTTTAATTCCTACCTCTAATTCTATAAATAGCCCTTACTTCCAACAATAACCCCTATCTTTTTAATACTGTGAAGGGTTGGTTTTTGCAGCACCCAATCCAAACGATTCATAATCTTTTATGTTTGTCGATCTACCTCTACTATGCTCAAACTACCCCTACTTCTCTTAATACTTCAAAACAACCCTTCTTTTTAATCGTACCCCTAATTCCCTAAATATCCCTTACTTCCGACAATTACCCCTATCTTTTTACTGCTGTGTAAGGTTGGTTTTTGGAGCACCTAATCAGAACGATTTGTCAACTTTCAAATTTGTCGATTTACCCTTACTATGCTTAAACTACCCCTACTTCTCTTAATACTTCGAAACAACCCTTCTTTTAAAGCCTATCCCTAATTCTATAAATATATCTTACTTCCAACAATTACCCCTGTTTTTTACTGCTGTGAAGGGTTGATTTTTGCAGCACCCAAACCAAATGATTCCATCTTTTATATTTGTCGATCTACCCCTACTTCTCTTTATACTTCAAAACAACACTTCTTTTAAATCCTATCCCTAATTCTATAAATATATCTTACTTCCAACAATCACCCCTGTTTTTTACTACTGTGAAGGGTTGATTTTTACAGCACCCAATCCAAATGATTCCATCTTTTATATTTGTCGATCTACCCCTACTTCTCTTTATACTTCAAAACAACACTTCTTTTTAATCCTACCCCTAATTGTCTAAATTTCCCTTATTTCCAACAATTACCCCTATTTTTTACCTTTTGTGAAGGGGTGGTTTTTGCAACACCCTATCCAACTGATTCATCATCTTTCATATTTGTCGATCTACCCTTACTATGCTTAATCTACACCTACTTCTCTTAATACTTAAAAAAGGTCCTTCTTTTAATCCTACCCCAAATTCACTAAATAGCCCTTACTTCCAACTATTACTCCTATCTTTTTACTATTGTAAAGGATGGGTTTTTGCAGCACCTAATCCAAACGATTCATCATCTTTCATATTTGTCGATCTACCCTTACTATACTTAAAATAACCCTACTTATCTTAATACTTCAAAACAGCCCTTCTTTTTAATCCTGCCTCTAATTCTCTAAATAGCTCTTCCTTCCAACAATTTCCCTTATTTTTTAACTATTCTAAAGGATTGGTTTTTGCAGCACCCAGTCCAAACGATTCATCATCTTTCATATTTGTCGATCTACCCCTACTATGCATAAACTACCCCTACTTCCCTTAATACTTCAAAACAACCCTTGTTTTTAATCCTACCCCTAATTCTCTAAATAGCCCTTACTTCCAACAACTATTACTATTTTTTAACTTCAATGAAGAGTTGGTTTTTGCTGCACCGAATCCGAATGATTCATCATCTTTCATATTTGTCGATCTACCCCTACTATGCTTAAACTACCCCTACATCTCTTAATACTTCAAAACGGTCCTTCTTTTAAATCCTACACATAATTCTCTAAATATCCCTTACTTCAAACAATTACCACTGTGTTTTTACTACTGTGAAAGGTTGGTTTTTGCAGCTCCCACTCCAAACGATTCATCATCTTTCATATTTTTTGATCTACCCCTCCTATGCTTAAACTACCCCTACTTCTCTTAATACTTCAAAACGGCCCTTCTTTTTATTTGTGCCTCTAATTCTCCAAATAGCCCTTATTTCGAACAATTACCCCTATTTTTTTTAACTACTTGAAAGGGTTGGTTTTTGCAGCACGCAATCCAAACGATTCATCATCTTTCATATTTGTCCATCTAACCCTTCTATGCTTAAACTACCCCTACTTATTTTAATACTTCAAAACTACCCTTCTTTTTAATCCTACCCCTAATTCTCTAAATATAACTTCCTTCCAACAATTATCCCTATTATTTAACTTCTGTGAAGGGTTGGTTTTTGCAGCACCCAATCCGAATGATTCATCATCTTTCAGATTCGTCGATCTACTCCTACTGTGCTTAAACTACACAAATTTCTCTTAATACTTCAAAACAATCATTCTTTTTAATCATAACCCCAAGTATCCAAATAGCCCTTACTTCCAACAATTATGCCTGTCTTTTTACTACTGTGAAGGGTTGCTTTTTGCAGCAGGCAATCCAAACGATTCATCATCTTTCATATGTGTCGATCTATCCCTACTACGCTTAAACTACCACTACTTCTATTAATACTTCAAGACATTCCTTCTTTTATATCCTACCCCTAAATCTCTGAATAGCCGTTACTCCCAACAATTAATCCCATTTTTTACTGTTGTGAAGGTTTGGTTTTTGCAGCACCCAATCCAAACGATTCATCATCTTTCATATTTGTCGATCTACCCCTACTATGCTTAAACTACCCCTACTTCTCTTAATAGGTCAAAACAACACTTCTTTTAAGTCGTACCCCTAATTCTCTAAATTTCCATTACTTCCAACAATTACCCTATCTTTTTACTACTGTGTAAGGTTTGTTTTTGCAGCACCTAATCAAAACGATTCGTTAACTTTCATATTTGTCGATATACCCCTACTATGCTTAAACTACCCCTCCTTCTCTTAATACTTCAGAACAACCCTTCTTTTAAATCCTATTCCTAATTCTCTAAATATACCTTACTTCCAACATTTACCCCTATCTTTTTAATATTATGAAGGGTTGGTTTTTGCAGCACCCAATCCAAATGATTCATCATTTTTACATTTGTCGATCTACTTCTACTTTTCTTTATACTTCAAAACAATACTTCTTTTTAATCCTACGCCTAATTCTCTAAATAGCTCTTACTTCCAACAATTACCCCTATTTTTTACCTTTTGTGAAGGTTTGGTTTTTGTGGCACCCAATACAAATGATTCATCATCTTTCGTATTTGTCAATCTAACCCAAATATGCTTAATCTACCCCTACTTCTCTTAATACATAAAAAAGTCTTCTCTTAATTCTACCCCAGATTCTGTAAATAGCCCTTACTTCCAACAATTACCCCTATTTTTTAACTTTTGTGAAGAGTTGGTTTTGGCCGCACCCAATCCAAATGATTTATAATCTTTCATATTTGTCGATCTACCCCTACTATGCTTAAACTACCCCTACTTCTCTTAATAATTCAAAACGGTCATTCTTTTAAATCCTATGCCTAATTCTCTATATAGCCCTTACTTCCAACAATTACCCCTATCTTTTAACTACTGTTAAGGGTTGGTTTTTGCAGCACCCAATCTAAACGATTTGTCATCTTTCATATTTGTCGATCTACCCCTCCTATGCTTAAACTACACCTACTTCTCTATATACTTCAAAACAGCCCTTCTTTTTATTCGTACCCCTAATTCTCTAAATAGCCCTTATTTCCAAGAATTACCCCTATTTTTTAAACTAATGTAAAGGGTTGGTTTTTGCAGCACCTAATCCAAATGATACATCATCTTTCATATTTGTCGATCTACCCCTACTATGCTTAAACTACCCCTACTTCTCTTAATACTTCAAAACAACCCTTCTTTTTAATCCTACCCCTAATTCTCTAAATATCCCTTCCTTCCAACATTTATCCCTATTATTTAACTTCTAAGAAGGTTTGGTTTTTGCAGCACCCAATCCAAATGATTCATCATCTTTCAAATTTGTCGATCTACTCCTACAATGCTTAAACTACGGAAACTTCTCCTAATACTTCAAAATAATCATTCTTTATTATCCTAACCATAATTATATAAATAGCCCTTACTTCCAACAATTACGCCTATCTTTTTACTACTGTGAAGGGTTGGTTTTTGTAGCACCCAAACCAAACGATTCGTCATCTTTCATATTAGTCGATCTATCCATACTATGTTTAAACTACCCCTACTTCTATTAATACTTCAAGATAGTCCTACCCCTAATTCTCTAAATACCCCTTACTTTCAACAATTACCCCTATCTTTTTACTACCGTGAAGGTTTGGTTTTGTAGCACCCAATCCAAACGATTCATCGTCTTTTATATTTGTCGATCTACCCCTAATTCTCTTAATACTTCAAAACAACCCTTCTTTTAAGTCGTAACCCTAATTCTCTAAATGTCTCTTACTTCCAACAATTACCCTAATCTTTTTACTACTGTGTGAGGTTGGTTTTTGCAGCAACTAATCAAAAAAATTTGTCAACTTTCATATTTGTCGATCAACCCCTACAATGCTTAAACTACCCCTCCTTCTATTAATACTTCAAAACAACCCTTCTTTTTAATCCTATCTCTAATTCTCTAAATATATCTTACTTCCAACAATTACCCTATCTTTTTACTACTGTGAACGAATAGTTTTTGCAGCACCCAATCCAAACTGTGATGACAAGGAATTTCGCTCGATCTGAATCAGTCGTTAAACCGATCTAGACCGTTCGAAACTCCTGATCGTTGAGAACAGGACTAAACAGAACGCAGACGGAAGAACATTTCATTGCTATTACAACAATGCCATCAGATACAAGAATATACAGAGTATAATTGAATAAATTACATTGGTATAAATATCAGAGATTACAATAAATTACAAAGCAGCGGAAAATAATACTAAGCACAACTGAAGGTGATATACGGATACAGAGCTTTCCAGATATCATTCCAGCTATAAACCAGGATCCTGTGAATATAAATCTGCAAAACCAAAACTACTAGCTGCCCGTGCGGAAAATAGGGGCACCCAGAGTTTAGGTTAAAACAATAAACTCCAGGTCAGTCATGTGACTAGTTTTAGAACTAAAACAGTTATTAAAACTTTATTTTAAAAGAGCGTAATTCAAGGGACCACGCCGTATAACACGGAACGGGTTTCCTCCTAAGAATACCAGTGCATAGAATAAACAACGCAACGCTTTTTCGAAAAATGAAGCTATTATAAGACCCAGGTCCCATCACACAATGCAACGCAAGACGGAGGATAGGGTTTTCCCTTATAATAGCCAAACATGCTTGGTACGTTTAAAACAAATCATTTGATACTATAATAAGTGTATAGTGTCAAAACATTTTAATCATAAATATAAATCATAGACGGCGTGAGTGCCCCATCCCACTATGTCGCCATACTAGGATCTACAAATAAAGCCGAAATACACGTATTGGAAATTGGATTTCCGTCATGAGTCGAGGCAAGGGGCAAGCTCGTCTCCTCTTTCGAGACACTCTAGCAAATGTCTCTGGGCTACGCACTCTGGGCAACCCTTGGATCTTCAGGGCCGGTCCTCACTTACGTTAGAGGATTAGTTATGCCTGAACACACGTTTCCCGGTCCTTACAGACCTAAAATCGAGGCGCCTCATCCAACAACCACATAGGTGAAAAGTATATAAATGTCAGGGCTGGTAAGTCACTGACACCACAAAAGCTAGAAAGAAACGTCGTGCTCTCCCTGCAGTCCTTATCCCATTTTTGACTCATACCGAGGTGTGAGGCTTGCAAATTCACGTTATACACAAAGCTGCCACGTAGGCGTGCTTTGATCATCAACCACAAGACTTTGCTTTTCAACAGAAGCCTTGATCTATGCAACTCAGTGTGCCATACATGCAATTCATGCCATGCGATTGATATCTATCGATATATAACCTATAAGCTCGTACGTCTCAGAGAACGGCGTTAAGCAAGAGAATAAATTCTCCGCCGCCAAACAGATATATATTTAATAGAAATCAATCAACACAAAATAAAATCCAATGTCAGACACACAATCCATTTACAAGTCCGTTCTGGGTCTGAACGAAACCGGAGGCACTTTCCTCGCATATCCATCGATCTCCAGGTATGTCTGGACGACCACCAACTATTTCCATCCTCTTGGGTGTACAGCCCAATCAGGATGGTCAATAATTATCCAAACGATGTGAAGACTTCCGGTCTTCAACCACCGTCTTCATCTTCGACTTATCGTCGAATCGGTTATTCAGAATGGGTATAAACTCGGACTTTCCGAACAACCCGCGTATATTAAAAACAAATGTTACACAAACACAACATACGCCTCATTCCAATTTAGAATATTCTTTTATTCACAAAATCACATTTTTAGGGAAAGGTTCCCATTAATTTTATCCAAGATAAATCCTTCTAAATTTATCCTTTAATCTTCCTTTGGATGTCGTTTCAAACCATATTATGGTTTTCTAAACTAGTCGAGATTAGCGAACCGTAACAAAGTAATTATTTATTTTATTTCCCAATCCCAACATACTCATCCCATGAAGCAAAACTGGTAGTACTTCATATCTAACACCACAGTGTTGTCGGTAAAATTAATTACCATTTCACGTTCAAATCTAATTAAAGATTTAACTATCGCTTTGGAGCCAAACTGGTGATACTCCATTCTCGCTCATTTCCTAAATTTGATAATTTAGATTACAAATTCACATTTCAATATGATTGCAGATTTATTAAAACTCCTTTTATTGGGTTAAAAAACTAATGTCTTTTAAAACACAGTTCACGACAAACCAAAATCACATTCTATTTATCCTCGGGTTTGTTATTTAAAACACAGCTCACGATAAACCCATAAATCAATTTTATTTAAACCCATTTCAAATCCAGTAAAATATATTAGAAATTCCGATTGTTTAAAACCTCTTTTTAAATCTAATTTATTTATTTAAAAATAATTGGGTTTTAAATTTAGTTCAAAACTAGTTCATTTCGGTAAAAATCCATTTTTATCTTTTCAAATATGGAGTTTTTCACCCCAATTTTTCCCAAATCATTTCTTATGATTCTACACAAATTGTTGATATTTTTAATAATTTTATCAAGCCCCGTACAGTCGATTTCCATCAACGGCCATCGAACTGCACTTATAGCGACCTTTTTCAAATTTGATTTGGACGTATCTCCAAATCCAACCGTTAGATTTTGAATTTCTAATATTCGTTAGAAAGCTCTTTTCGATACGAACCCAACGGTTCCGGTTTTAGGAGAATCCGACGGCGGATCTCCCGTAATGTCCGTTTGAAATAAATGGTCGAAATTCACGAACTACCGCGGTGCGTTCTATTCAGGCCATTATATTATATATATAATATATATAATATATATTTCGTCGATTACCATTCAAAACGAATTTTATAAATAGTTTCAAATTCGTTTCAAAAAAATTTCAACCTTTATTTCAAATCAAATCAAAATTGAATCTTTCCTTATAAATTCGTTTTAAAATTCATTTCTATTCAATTCAAATTTCAATTCAATTTGAATTCATTTCAATTCGAATTCGATTTCAATTTAATTCGAATTGGTTTTATATTCAATTCAATTCGAAATCGTTATCTATTCAATTCGAATTCATTTTCTATTCGATTCAATTCAAATTCGTTTTCTATCCGATTCAATTCAAATTCGTTATATATTCAATTCATTTCAAATCGCTTTTCAATATTCATTTCATTTCGAAATCGCTTTCAATTCAATTCATTTCAAAATGAATAAAGTCGATATAAATATCGTTCACGTCAAAATGGCGTCAATCTAATCAACATGGCTTCATATATTTCTATTTTCGAATATTCTATTTCAAATATTTCTATTTCAAATATTTCGTTTCAAATATTTCTATTTTAAATATTTCTTATTATCAAAATATTTCTATTTCAAATATTCCATTCAACAAATGAATATTTATTTCTGTCAACACACGACTAATCTCAACGAATGAGTACTGTCCCCGTGTGACTATTTTTGTTATTTAAAATATTTTATAAAATTTGGGTATCTATCGTTTGATTTTCAATTAGACTCCACCGTGAAGTAGTTCTAATTTTAAATATGATAAAGATGTATATTTTATTATTAAAATATTTCGTTCAACACATGACTAATCTCAATGGGTGAGTATTGTCAACACATGAACCTTTATTTTATATTGATAAAGATGTAAATTTTATTATTAAAATATTTCGTTCAACACATGACTAATCTCAATGGTTGAGTACGGTCAACACATGAACCTTTATTCTATAATATTCTTTATTTTCTGAATTGGAATGAGGCCCAATCAATTACCATATAAAGTTAATTATATGGATTCCATACAACACATGTATATAATAGCAACGAAAAATAGTCAACCATCATCCAAACTGCACTACACTCTATAAGCATCAAATATAGATATCTAACGCTTATAACAGCCGGTCAATCAATCGATCGACATATTTAATCAATCAGGATGAGTGGACTTCAAATTTCATCCCAACATCCGTGTGGGGTTTCAAACAATCAAATACAGATTTTATTTGTGCAGTTGGGCGATGTGTAAAATTTATCGTCCCAATCAATGTCCTTCAAATAGGTGTACATAAACAAACCGTCCGGTTTGTAAATGAATATTTTATTTTATTCACTTCTACGTTAAAAATTATATTTTTAATGATAAAATATATTATTTCAACACATGAATTTCTATTCAGTTCATTTACACAATGAAAATGATATTTTTTTTCTAACATATTTTAGAAAATTTCGGCGGCATAACGGCACGATACTAAAAACGGGACGAGGCCGAGCCTTATCCCCAGTCTAGTGAAGGCCCACGCCATTCACACATCAGTCAATCCATTCCTTTTCACCAAACAACTCAAATTTCAGTCAAATAATCTAACTAATATTTGCAATCAAACAAACAAGTCCATGGTCTGTGGACGATTGTGTCGGGTGCTACTAAACACCGTCTGCATCCTAGTATATATATAGCTAGAAAAAGAAATTGAAGAGTGAGAAGTTCTCACCGATAGCTATCCAATCATCTTGACTCTTCTTTTGTAGAAGTCTTCGTCGTTCTCGCCTTTCGTCACTTTCGTCGCCCGTAGTCACTACATATGTAAAAATCGAAATTTTACTTCGCTATCCAATATATAAAAATCGGATTTTTACTTTGCTATTCAATATATAAAAATCGAATTTTTACTTTGCTATTCAATATATAAAAATCGAATTTTTACTTTGCTATTCAATATATAAAAATCGAATTTTTACTATGCTATTCAATATATAAAAATCGAATTTTTATTATACTATTCAATATATAAAAATCGAATTTTTACTTTAGCTATATGGTAAAAATCATATTTTTCTATCGATGATTACATTTTAAAAATCCCATTAATTTTATTGCTTCACATATATAAAAAACATATTTTTACAATTCGGTTTTCTAAATAAAAATCATATTTTTATTTAAACAAAAATCGTATCTTTTTTTCCTTTTGCATTTACAAAGATTTTTTTTTTTTAATAAATATTTTATTTTTAAAACTGATTATACAATGCCATTATATTTTTAAAACCTATAAAAAAATTGAATGCTAATTAATAACGTTTACCCCTAACACTGCCTTCCCTTCTTTATCTTCTTCCAGGAACAACGCTGACCGCTTAACGCATTATGTTGAAGACTAGGGCATCAACTAGCTCCTCCACTGGTTGACCGTTCGATGATTGAATCCCTCCACTTGAAGCGCCCACACGCGATCCACCATCATCCAGAAATCCGTTCAGCTCGGTGGTCTTATCACCGGAAAAACACAGGGCGACGACGACGGGTTTCAATGGGTTTAGGGGTTGCGGTTTCGAACTGAGCATGAGAGGGGATTCGCACGGAGGAGGGCCGGAGGTGAAAGGGGGAAAAGGGAAGCTCCGACATTGAACGCTTGGAGGGCGGTGCGATGGCGATTTCGTTGTGGCGGCGGAGTTTTTTCTTTCTTTTTTCGTTCTGACCTAATTTGATTAGAGCAGGGGGGGGGGGGGGGGTTAAAGGAGAGGGATTTGGGAATATATTAAAATATATATTATTTAATTATTTCAAAAAGGTACTTTTTATTTTGACCTCAAAACGAGACCCACCGCCTGTCGTCCATAGCTAATTACCCCCATTCCGAACACAATGGGATATGTATCGCATGCCGGTTCGGCTGTTTCGGTCAGTTTCCGTTGAATTTAAAATATAAATCTTTATACACTCAGTTTAAACGCACTTTTCAATTTACCGGGGCCACATACAGTCCCTAAAAATTCCCGAAAAATATTTTCTAGCTTCGTATTCACGATACGGTCCTAACAAAACTAGTTTCGTTGAATCCTGAGACCGTTTGAAAAATGGCCATTTTCCAGTCGATTAAAATCAACTGAAACTGGTCAAACGCGTTTTCCTTTGCCACGCTCAAATACTGATTCGAAAAATTATGAAATTTGAAACCTAGTAATAATTTGACATCACGGACCCAACAAAAGTGGTTTCATCGAAATCCGAGGTCGTTTGCAAAATGTCTATTTTTAAGGGCCTGAATTCCATAACGGCTATTCAGAATTTTCAACAGGACATATCTTTTGATTCCCACTATGAAATTTCGATTTTTCGCATTCGTTGGAAAGATATCATCAATTAGATCCTAATGTTATTGGTTTCACTAAAATCCGGATTATTTTGCACCCGGTACGTTCAATTGAAGTTTGAAATCGAATTATCGAACTACCGCGCCATTTGCAATTCTATTTATAATTATATATAATTATTTATATTCTAACGACGGCGTATATAATATATACGTCGAATTCCATTCAAAATAAATTTATCATCAATATTATTTAAAATAATTCATTTTAAATATTCAAAATTCGCTAAAATTGCCAAAATAAAAAATTTAAATTGGTTCATAATTTCCGGGTTATTACAATCTCCCCCACTTAAAACTTTTCGTCCCTGAAAAGGAACAAAGTCGAAAGTGGTTTGATTAATCAACACTACGTTCAATTTGGCTTCCATTCTCCAACTTTTCAGTTTCTGAGAATTTCCTAATTTTCAAAAATTTGGCTAACACCCTAAATTTTCAAAAAATTTCGCCATAACCTCCCCTGCACCGGGAGCCACCGGAAAATCCCGAAATTGCCATATAGGCCTTCTGATCTCAAAAAGAAAAAGAAAAAGCCAAGCGGCTGCCAATAGACTCATAAAATCATCATCACCCAAACAAAACAGTAAATTATAGTAAACATGTACCTATTTGTCGGGCAAACAAATTTTATTCTTCGGCTCTAGCCTCCTTGCTATGACCTGTTCAATGTAAGTATATGTATATGCAAGCAAATGCGAATAATTTTCAATATAGTTCAATATTTGGTTCAATTAGGCTAAATGGTTCAAAAATTATCAAACAACTAAACAAACAACACAACCATCAATCAATTAGTGAATTTGAGTTTAAAATTCATAATTTTGATGCATATACATAAAATCATGTTTTTGATGCCAATTCACAACCAATAAATCTATCTATATAAGTTTTGGTTTTCACACCAGTCTAATGGAAATATATAGATATCACACCTTCGAAACACGAAAATAAATACTGGTGATGGCGCGCCATCATCAGAATCATGTCCGGGCGACTAGAATGTGATTCTATATCTATCAAATATATTAAAACTTCGAATATATGTTCATGACGCGTATATGGAAAATCTTTATATACTAGATTGTCCAAATTCAAAATAAATACATATTCAAATACATATAAAATGGTTTAAATTTTCAAAACAAAATTGTTTTCATTTGAAAAATATACTCTTCACACTCGTTCTAGGATACTACTGATCCTATCTCTAATGAGTCGTTCTAATTGGATATTACTAATCCAATATCTGATGAATTCTTTTGTATGGTTCTAATGTGTCTTGTTCTCGAGCTCTGTAAACCAAAGCTCTGATACCAAAATGTAGCGACCCGAACTTCCCCTGTCTCCGAAGAGATGAGAAAGAACGAATTACTTTGAGGACAAGACAAAACAGAACGCAGACGGAAGAACATTTCATTGTTATTACAACAATGCCATCAGATACAAGAATATACAGAGTATAATTGAATAAATTACATTGGTATAAATATCAGAGATTACAATAAATTACAAAGCAGCGGAAAATAATACTGAGCACAACTGAAGGTGATATACAGATACAGAGCTTTCCGGATATCATTCCAGCTGTAAACCAGGATCCTGTGAATATAATTCTGGAAAACCAAAACTACTAGCTGCCCGTGCGGAAAATAGGGGCACCCAGAGTTTAGGTTAAAACAATAAACTCCAGGTCAGTCATGTGACTGGTGTGAGAACTAAAACAGTTATTAAAACTTTATTTTAAAATAGAGTAATTCAAGGGACCACGCCGTATAAAACGGAACGGGTTTCCTCCCAATAATACCAGTGCATAGAATAAACAACGCAATGCTTTTTCGAAAAATGAAGCTATTATAAGACCTAGGTCCCATCAAACGATGCAACGCAAGCCGGAGGATAGGGTTTTCCCTTATAATAGCCGAACATGCTTGGTACGTTTAAAACAAATCATTTGATACTATAATAAGTGTATAGTGTCAAAACATTTCAATCATAAATATAAATCATAGACGGCATGAGTGCCCCATCCCACTATGTCGCCATACTAGGCTCTACAAATAAAGCCGAAATACACATATTGGAAATTGGATTTCCGTCATGAGTCGAGGCAAGGGGCAAGCTCCTCTCCGCTTTCGAGACACTCTAGCAAATGTCTCAGGGCTACGCACTTTGGGCAACCCTTGGATCTTCAGGGCCGGTCCTCACTTACGTTAGAGGATTAGTTATGCCTGAACACACGTTTCCTGGTCCTTACAGACCTAAAATCGAGGCGCCTCATCCAACAACCACATAGGCGAAAAGTATATAAATGTCAGGGCTGGTAAGTCACTGACACCACCAAAACTAGAAAGAAACGTCGTGCTCTCCCTGCAGTCCTTATCCCGTTTTTGACTCATACCGAGGTGTGAGGCTCGCGAATTCACGTTATACACAAAGCTGCCACTTAGGCGTGCTTTTATCATCAACCACAAGACTTTGCTTTTCAACAGAAGCCTTGATCTATGCAACTCAGTGTGCCACACAGGCAATTCATGCCATGCGATTGATATATATCGATATATAAACTCTAAGATCGTACGTCTCAGAGAAGGGCGTTAAGCAAGAGAATAAATTCTCCGCCGCCAAACAGATATATATTTAATAGAAATCAATCAACAAAAAATAAAATCCAATGTCAGACACATAATCCATTTACATGTCCGTTCTGGGTCTGAACGAAACCGGAGGCACTTTCCTCGCATATCCATCGATCACTAGGTACGTCTGGACGACCACCAACTATTTCCGTCCTCTTGGGTGTACAGCCCAATCAGGATCGTCAGTAATTATCCAAACGATGTGAAGACTTCCGGTCTTCAACCACCGTCTTCGTCTTTGACTTATCGTCGAATCGGTTATTCAGAATGGGTATAAACCCGGACTTTCCGAACAACCCGCGTATATTAAAAACAAATGTTACACAAACACAACATACGCCTCATTCCAATTCAGAATATTCTTTTATTCACAAAATCACATTTTTAGGGAAAGGTTCCCATTAATTTTATCCAAGATAAATCCTTCTAAATTTATCCTTTAATCTTCCTTTGGATGTCGTTTCAAACAAAATTATGGTTTTCTAAACTAGTCGAGATTAGCGAACCGTAAGGAAGTAATTATTTGTTTTATTTCCCAATCCCAACATATTCATCCCATGAATAAAACTGGTAGTACTTCATATCTAACACAACAGTGTTGTCGGTAAAATTAATTACCATTTCACGTTCAAATATAATTAAAGATTTAACTATCGCTTTGGAGCCAAATTGGTGATACTCCATTCTCGCTCATTTCCTAAATTTGATAATTTAGATTACAAATTCACATTTCAATATAATTGAAGATTCATTAAAACTCCTTTTATTGGGTTAAAAAACTAATGTCTTTTAAAACACAGTTCACGACAAACCGAAATCACATTCTATTTATCCTCGGGTTAAAGAACTAGTGTTATTTAAAACACAACTCACGATAAACCCATGAATCAATTTTATTTAAACCCATTTCAAATCCAGTCAAATATATTAGAAATTCCGATTATTTAAAACCTCTTTTTAAATCTAATTTATTTATTTAAAAATAATTGGGTTTGAAATTTAGTTCAAAACTAATTCATTTCGATAAAAATCCATTTTTATCTTTTCAAATATGGAGTTTTTCACCCCAATTTTTTCCAAATCATTTCTTATGATTTTACACAAATTATTGATATTTTTATAATTTTATCAAGGCCGGTACAGTTGATTTCCATCAACGGCCATCGAACTGCACTTATAGCGACCTATATCAAATTAGATTTGGACGTATCTCCAAATCCAACCGTTAGATTTTGAAATTCTAATATTCGTTAGAAAGCTCTTTTCGATATGAACCCAACGGTTCCGGTTTTAGGAGAATCCGACGGTCGGATCTCCCGTAATGTCCGTTTGAAATAAATGGTCGAAATTCACGAACTGCCGCGGCGCGGCGCGTTCTATTCAGGCCATTATATTATATATATAATATATATAATATATATTTCGTCGATTACCATTCAAAACGAATTTTATAAATAGTTTTGAATTCGTTTCAAAAATAATTTCAACCTTTATTTCAAATCGAATCAAAATTGAATCTTTCCTTATAAATTCGTTTTAAAATTCATTTCTATTCAATTCAAATTTCAATTCAATTTGAATTCATTTCAATTCGTTTCTAATTCAATTCGAATTCGGTTTCAATTCAATTCGAATTGGTTTTATATTCAATTCAATTCGAAATCGTTATCGATTCAATTCAATTCGAATTCGTTTTCTATTCGATTCAATTCAAATTCGTTTTCTATTCGATTCAATTCAAATTCGTTATATATTCAATTCATTTCGAAATCGCTTTTCAATATTCATTTCATTTCGAAATCGCTTTCAACTCAATTCATTTCAAAATGAATAAAATCGATATAAATATCGTTCACGTCAAAATGGCGTCAATCTAATCAACACGGCTTCATATATTTCTATTTTCGAATATTCTATTTCAAATATTTCTATTTCAAATATTTCGTTTCAAATATTTCTATTTCAAATATGTCTTATTATCAAAATATTTCTATTTCAAATATTCCATTCAACAAATGAATATTTATTTCTGTCAACACACGACTAATCTCAACGAATGAGTACTGTCCCCGTGTGACTATTTTTGTTATTTAAAATATTTTATAAAATTTGGGTATTTATCATTTGATTTTCAATTAGACTCCACCGTGAAGTAGTTCTAATTTTAAATATGATAAAGATGTATATTTTATTATTAAAATATTTCGTTCAACACATGACTAATCTCAATGGATGAGTACTGTCAACACATGAACCATTATTTTATATTGATAAAGATGTAAATTTTATTATTAAAATATTTCGTTCAACACATGACTAATCTCAATGGATGAGTACGGTCAACACATGAACCTTTATTCTATAATATTCTTTATTTTCTGAATTGTAATGAGGCCCAATCAATTACCATATAAAGTTAATTATATGGATTCCATACAACACATGTATATAATAGCAACGATAAATAGTCAACCATCATCCAAAGTGCACTACACTGTATAAGCATCAAATATAGATATCTAACGCTTATAACAGGCGGTCAATCAATCGATCGACATATTTAATCAATCAGGATGAGTGGACTTCAAATTTCATCCCAACACCCTTGTTGGGTTTCAAACAATCAAACACAGATTTTATTTGTGCAGTTGGGCGATGTGTAAAATTTATCGTCCCAATCAATGTCCTTCAAATAGGTGTACATAAACAAACCGTCTGGTTTGTAAATGAATATTTTATTTTATTCACTTCTACGTTAAAAATTATATTTTTAACTATAAAATATTTTATTTCAACACATGAATTTCTATTCAGTTCATTTACACAATGAAAATGATATTTTTTTTCTAACATATTTTAGAAAATTTCGGCGGCATAATGGCACGATACTAAAAACGGGACGAGGCCTAGCCTTATCCCCAGTCTAGTGAAGGCCCACGCCATTCACACATCAATCAATCCATTCCATTTTACCAAACAACTCAAATTTCAATCAAATAATCTAACTAATTTTTGAAATCAAACAAACAAGTCCATGGTCTGTGGACGATTGTGTTGGGTGCTACTAAACACCGTCTGCATCCTAGTGTATTTATATAGCTACAAAAAGAAATTGAAGAGTGAGAAGTTCTCACCGATAGCTATCCAATCATCTTGACTCTTCTTTTGTAGATGTCTTCGTCGTTCTCGCCTTTCGTCACTTTCGTCGCTCGTAGTCACTACATAGGTAAAAATCGGATTTTTACTTTGCTATTCAATATATAAAAATCGGATTTTTACTTTGCTATTCAATATATAAAAATCGAATTTTTACTTTGCTATTCAATATATAAAAATTGAATTTTTACTTTGCTATTCAATATGTAAAATTCGAATTTTTACTTTGCTATTCAATATATAAAAATCGATTTTTTTCTATGTTATTCAATATATAAAAATCGAATTTTTATTATACTATTCAATATATAAAAAACGAATTTTTACTTTAGCAATATGGTAAAAATCATATTTTTCTATCGATGATTACATTTTAAAAATCCCATTAATTTTATTGCTTCATATATATAAAAATCATATTTTTACAATTCGGTTTTCTAAATAAAAATCATATTTTTATTGAAACAAAAATCGTATCTTTTTTTCCTTTCGCATTTACAAAGATAGTATTTTTTTAATAAACATTTTATTTTTAAAACTGATTATACAATGCCATTATATTTTTAAAACCTATAAAAAAAATGAATGCTAATTAATAACGTTTACCCCTAACACAGCCTTTCCCTTCTTTATCTTCTTCCCGGAACAACGCTGACCGCTTAACCCATTTTGTTGAAGACTAGGGCTTCAACTAGCTCCTCCACTGGTTGACCGTTCGATGTTTGAATCCCTCCACTTGAAGCGCCCACACGCGATCCACCATCATCCAGAAATCTGTTAAGCTCGGTGGTCTTATCACCGGAAAAACACAGGGCGACGACGGCGGGTTTCAATGGGTTTAGGGGGTGCGGTTTTGAACTGAGCAGGAGAGGGGATTCGCATGGAGGAGGGCCGGAGGTGAAAGGGGGAAAAGGGAAGCTCCGACGTTGAACGCTTGGAGGGGGTGCGATGGCGATTTCGTTGTGGCGGCGGAGTTTTTTTCTTTCTTTTTTCGTTCTGACCTAATTTGATTAGAGCGAGGGGGGGGGGTTAAAGGAGAGGGATTTGAGAATATATTAAAATATATATTATTTAATTATTTCAAAAAGGTACTTTTTATTTTGACCTCAAAACGAGACCCACCACCTGTCGTCCATAGCTAATTACCCCCATTCTGAACACAATGGGATAATGGTTGCTTGAGAAGGTCGCTTGAGTAGAAAATAGCCGTCAAGGTTGGATGACAAGAGATATTGAAGGACAAGAGATTATCATTGACGTAAATTCTAGCAGGCTCAAAGCAGGGGTGCGATGGGGTCACCCAATAGACTGTAAGGTTGCTGGTCGAGTACCTTGGGTTTGGTTGAAAGGCCTAGTTGTCAAGGTTGGACAGTGTCAAGGTAGGACATATGGAGTTTATACTAGAACTGGGGTTACCATTTGCCCTTCACATATGGCAAGGTTGGCCGTCATAAGATTGATGATGGTTTCAATGCAGGATTGACGGTGATAGTCAGAGTCAGTCATGGATGATTGGTTGTTCTGTTTGTACTATCTCACATGGATTATCCAAAGTCGAGGGAGATGTTCTTTGAGTGCTTGACTGATATTGGTTTAGGCCTCTGGGGAGAGTGCTTGGGGAATGTTAAACTCGATTAGGGTTGTCTGTGTGAGACTTATATAATCTGGATGTTATGTGTGTTTTCAATGATTGAATGGTTGCTCTGGTTTCCACATATGAATTGTTATTCCTTTTGTTGAATGGATTGTAAAGACTATCACTGTCCGATGTGGGGAAGATAAGGTTGAGGTCTTTTCTGGTGTTATTGGTAGATTAGTATGTTTATCTATCCCCCCTTATACACTTTATTGTTGAAGTTTGTTAGCTACATTATCGCTCACTAAGACTGTTGCTTGGCTCAATGTTTTATGTATCCTCTTATTACCATGGGCTGTTCATCCGATTGTGGACGGGCAGACTAAGTAACAGGTCACAGGTAATGCTTTAGTGAGGGCGACGATGCTGATTGATGGCGAGCAGGGGGCTCACGTACCAGTTTTACTACTAGCTAATAATTGGATTTCCCCTATTTGCTTTTTCTGTGTGATGTAGTGAGGCAACTTTGTATAAACACTATTTTCAAGTTTGTGGGTCTTACTTTCTAGTCCAGTGTTTTTGCTTCACTATCATTACCTATTGTATATGTTCTATTATATTTTATCCTTGCGCTGTGAGATTTACGATAGGTTCCGCTTGTGTTTTCCTACTCTGATGATTGTCCATGACAACCTTGCACAATTTTCAACGCGTTATTTCTCTTGTATAGTGCGGGGTTATGGGCGGTCGTCACACCCTTACCTCCCACAATTACCCCTATTTTTTAACTAATATAAAGGGTTGCGTATTGCAGCTCCCAATCCAAATGATTTATCATCTTTCATATTTGTCGATCTATCCCTCCTATGCTTAAACTACCCCTACTTCTTTTAATAATTCAAAACAGCACTTCTTTTTAATCGTACCCGTAATTCGCTAAATAGCCCTTACTTCCAAAAATTACCCCTATTTTTTAACTACTGTAAAGGGTTGGTTTTTGCAGCACACAATCCAAACGATTCATCATCTTTCATATTTGTCGATCCACCCCTACTTCTCTTAAAACTTCAAAACAATCCTTCTTTTAAATCCTACTCCTAATTCTACAAATAGCCCTTACTTCCAAAAATTACCCCTATCTTTTTACTACTGTGAAGGGTTGGTTTTTGCAGCACTCAATCCAAACGATTGATCATCTTTTATATTTGTCAATCTAACCCTACTATGCTTAAACTACCTTTACTTCTCTTAATACTTCAAATAGACTTTTTTAATCATACTCCTAATTCTCTAGATAGCCATTACTTCCAACAGTTACCCCAACTTTTTAACTACTGTGAAGGGTTTGTTTTTGAATCATCCAATTCAAACGATTCATCATCTTTCATATTTGTCGATCTACCCCTACTATGCTTAAACTACCCCTACTTCTCTTAATACTTCAAAACATCCCTTCCTTGTAACACTATCCCTAATTCTTTAAATAGCCCTTACTTCCAACAATTACCCCTATCTTTTTACTACTATGAAGGGTTGGTTTTTGGAGCACACAATTAAAACGATTCATCATTTTTATATTTGTCGATCTACCCCTAATTCTCTTAATACTTCAAAACAACCCTTATTTTTAACCCTACCCTAATTCTCTAAATATCACTTCCTTTGAACAACTACCCCTATTTTTTTAATCTACTGTGAAGGATTGGTTTTTGCAGCACCCAATCCAAACGATTCATCATCTTTCATATTTGTCGATCTACCCCTACTTTGTTCAAACTATCCCTACTTCTCTTAATACTTCAAAACAACCTTTCTTTTTAATGCTACCCCTAGTTCTCTTAATAGCCCTTACTTCCAACAATTATCCCTATTTTTTACCTTTTGTGAAGGGTTGGTTTTTGTAGCACCAGTCCGAATGATTCATCATCTTTCATATTTGTTGATCTACCCCTTCTATGCTTAATCTACCCCTACTTATCTTAATACTTAAAAACAATCATTCATTTACTCCTATCGCTAATTCTGTAAATAGCTCTTACTTCCAACAATTATCCTTATCTTTTTACTACTGTGAAGGATTGGTTTTCGCAGCACTTAAACCAAATGATTCATCATCTTTCATTTTTGCCGATCTATCCCTAGTATACTTAAACTAACCCTACTTATCTTAATACTTCAAAACAACCCTTCTTTTTAATCCTACACCTAATTCTTTAAATAGCCCTTCCTTAAGACAATTACATCTATTTTTTAACTATTGTAAAAGATTGATTTTGGTAGCAACCAAGCCAAATGATTCATGGTCTTTAATATTTGTCGATCTAACCCTACAATGCTTTAAGTAACCCTACTTCTCTTAATATTTCAAAACAACCCTTCTTTTTAATCCCACCCATAATTCTCTAAATAGCACTTACTTGCAACAATTGCGCATATCTTTTTACTACTGTGAAGGGTTGGTTTTTGCAGCACAAAATCAAAATGATTCACCAGCTTTCGTATTTGTCGATCTACCCCTACTACGCTTAAACTACCCCTACTTCACTTAATACTTCAAAACGACCCTTCTTGCTTAAACTACCCCAACTTCTCTTAATATTTCAAAACAGGCTTCTTTTTAATCCTTCCCCTAATTCTCTAAATATAACTTACATCCAACAATTACCCCTATTTCTTAGCTATTGTGAAGGTTGGTTTTTGTAGCACTCATTCTAAATGATTCATCGTCTTTCATATTTGTCTATTTACCCCTACTATGCTTAAACGATCCCTACTTCTTTTTATACTTCAGAACAACCCTTCTTTTAAATCCTACCCTAATTCTCTAAATATCCCTTCCTTCAAACAATTATCCCTATTATTTAACTTCTTTGAAGGGTTGGTTTTTGCAGCACCCAGTACAAACGATTCATCATCTTTCGTATTTGTCGATCTACTCCTACTATAAACCACATATACTTTTCTTAATACTTCAAAACAATCATTATTTTTAATCCTACTCCTAATTATGTAAACAGCCCTTACTTCCATCAATTACGCCTATCTTTTTACTACTGTGAAGGGTTGTTTTTTGCAGCACCCAATCCAAACGATTCATCATCTTTCATATTTGTCGATCTACCCCTACTATGCTTAAAATACCCTTACTTCTCTTAATACTTCAAAATAGTCCTTCTTTTAAATGCTACCCCTGATTCTCTAAATAGCCCTTACTTCCAACAATTACCCCTATCTTTTTACTACAGTGAAGGGTTGGTTTTTGCAGCACCCAATCCAAAATATTCATCATCTTTTATATTGGTCAATCCACCCCTACTATGCTTAAACTACCCCTACTTCTCTTAATACATCATAACAGCCCTTCTTTTTAATCTTACCCCTAATTCCCTAAATAGCCCTTACTTCGAAAAATTACTCTATCTTTTTACTACTATGTAAAGTTGGTTTTTGCAGCACCTAATCAAAACGATTTGTCAACTTTCATATTTGTCGATTTAGCCCTACTATGCTTAAACTACCCCTACTTCTCCTAATACTTCAAAACAACCCTTCTTTTTAATCCTATCCCTAATTCTCTAAATATATCTTACTTCCAACAATTACCCCTTTTTTTTTTACTAAGGTGAAGGATGGTATTTGCAGCACCCAATCCAAACGATTCATCATCTTTTATATTTGTCGATCTACCCCTACTTCTCTTTATACTTCAAAACAACACTTCTTTTTAACCCTACCCCTAATTCTCTAAATTTCCCTTGCTTCCAACAATTACCCCTATTTTTTACCTTTTGTGAAGGGTTGGTTTTTGCAGCACCCAATCCTAGTGATTCATCATCTATCATATTTGTCGATCTACCCCTACTATGCTTAATCTACCCCTACTTCTCTTAATACTTTAAAAAAGTCCTACTTTTAATCCTACCCTATCTTTTTACTACTGTAATGGATTGGTTTTTTCAGCACCTAATCCAAACAATTCATGATCTTTCATATTTGTCGATGTACCCCTACTATGCTTAAACTACCCCTACTTATCTTAATACTTAAAAACAACCCTTCTTTTTAATTCTACCCCTAACTCACTAAATACCCCTTCCTTCCAACAATCTCCTTATTTTTTTAACTATATAAAATAAAGCATAAACCATAAACACTGAGCCATAAATGATAAATCGTAAACAATAAACCGTAAACCATGAAATATAAATCATAAATCGTGAACCATACATAATAAAGTATAAAGAATAAACCAGAAATCATAAACAATAGTATAAACAATTAACTATATAAAATAAAGCCATAAACCATAAACATTAAGCCATAAAGGATAAATCATAGACAATAAACCTTAAACCATAAACCGTAAACCATAAACAATAAACCATAAATCGTAAACCATAGACAATAAACCATAAACCGTAAACCATAAACAATAAACTATATAAAGTAAAGCATAAACAATGGACGGCTCGAAACTCCTAACAGATGACCTCTTTTAGACCCGAATACGGAGCGTTTCTCAGTAACTCTTGTAGCCCTCTGAATTAGTTGAAGTTAGGGCTTTCGTTTGGCTAAAAAGGACTTACGATTTGAAAGTTAAGCTAGTTTCCGTGAACGCCCGTAGAACCAGAAATCTTTGGATTTCGGCATTGATTGGACTACGGGTCAGATCGCCCGGATCTGATCAGAAAGGGGGATCCGATCCACCTTCTGCTGCATAGAAGTGCACGCTGCTTTGGAATGAAGTCACCGGCTCGGTTAGGATGAAGATCAAGGAACCCGACAATATCTGCTTTCTCCTTACGACCAAGAAGAGCACGTCGCCTTCGGATTGAAGGCACCGGTTTGGATCGGATGGAGGACCCGATCTGACCCGTGTAACACCTCGGATATTTCTGTAAATATTTGATTGTGCGTGCATGTTAATATATGCATGATCATTGATAATTTTAAAAAAAATGTTATAAAGGTTGTAACGACCCGGATTTCGAGCGACTTTGGTTATCGACATAAGCATGACGTCGATAACCAAAACATCAAAAAATCCTGGTAATTAGTGAAAGAAATTAGAGGGTGAGGAAAGATAAGATAGAAAATTAGAATAGAAGAAGAAGAAGAACACAACATCAGAGTAACACGAATCTCACAGCGGAACGAATAACATATAATATATGTAACATAACTTTGAAATATACATCTGTATTTGAATATACATCATTATCAAAGTACAGCACTTACAACACAGCGGAAAGAACTATAGCTATATGATCCTGAAGCCTCCTGCTCCAGCTCTTCAACTATATCTGTAAAATCCCGACTACTTGACTGCCCATACAAATTTAGGCACCCAAGAGTTTAGGGAAAACAACAAAATAAACTCCGGGTCAGTCATGGGACTGGTATGAGTTAAACAGTTTAAAAACAGTTGAACAAGTAAATGATATCTCATAAGACCACGCCGCATAACGGAACGGGTTTTTCCCTTATGAGAATCCAAAATATCTTTATATCAAAAACCTTTTGATATTACAATAATGTCTATCAACCACAGTATATATATAATCATCTAGCAGAAACGCTTTCATCTCACGTTCTACATATGTAGTATACAATCAAAACCGCAAGCACGTATTGGGTAATGGATTTCCAACTATGACAAGGTATGGAACCACCTTTCATTTATGTACCTCTAGAGAGGAATACACTGGGTTCAACAAGAACATCTTGCAACCCGGCCACACATGACCGACCACTCATTTCGCTTGAGTGTATCGAATGTATATCACCAACAGTTGGGATCAGCAACCGTTTCCCGAATGGGACAGCATCAACAATAGATTTTTAGAAATGAATGAAACTCTAGATCAGGTGATTATACACCCTACTTCGGTGCGACCGACTTAGCCATGCTGCCTGCCCGATTTCTGTCATTTACCGGATGATGAGGCTAGAAGCTACGCTTTATCATCATACCAGATTCACTTTGAATGTCACATCATCAAATCCATCAAATCACCGATTGACGTCCTCAACCATACATTATGTGTTAGCTAAAAGAAGTTTCCTTCTTCGCTTCCACTCTTGGTACAGTTGGAGAAATCAATATACGTGATCGTCTGGAAATACTCTGTCAGACATCCGTCCATACAAGTCACCCCGGAACAGGATGAACCGAAGGCACTATTCTGTAAACAAGATAGCCCTTGCATAACTCCGTCTTCAATTTCCTTTGGCATATATGATTCAAACGCTTATGCCAATACAGAGTGGTTCTTTGAATAATAATCCAACCGGTCTCTCCATATTAACAACGTTAAAAATGGTCAAAACTTCGATAGTCGGTGAGTTAACTATCAAATAAAAATGTCCGTGTGCAAACAACGATCTTATTTCCAAATGGAATGTCAATCGATCAATCATCATGTATATCTATACATGTTTTCCTTATTTTCTATATTTAGAAAATATTTGTTATCAACGTTGGAAAACATTTCCATTGTTTATTTATGTATCACTATCCTTCCACAACTATCAGACTCTAACTATAAACTAATAAGAGAACAACTCCCTAAGCATAAACCCCGAAGGTCGAAACCAACATCAGATCGATACCCAGAAAATCATTAAACTTATTAATCTCTAGTCAGATTCTAATTTTGCTTAACTCTATATTCTTTAACTCCATTCGCTCAACTCTAGATCGCAGTGATCACAATGGTTACGCCTGATTCCCTCAGGAAACATCCGAACGTCGTAGGCTATTTACAGCCCTGCGAATTACGCTAGCAGTCGTGCTAAATGGCAACTCATCCTGAATAACTATGTTTGTTTTAACTCTAACTGTTTAACTCTAACTGTTTAACTCTATTTGACTAACTCGACTTGACTAACCTCGTTCGAATACCATATTCGATTTCTCCTTTTTAACAACGTTTTATTCATATGAAAAGATTTACTTTTAAATAACGGTTCTACACTTTAAAAATGATTTCCTTTTTATAACGTTTCCTTTTCAATTCTATTTGTAAATGGTTTACAAATAATCCCTTTTCAAATTTATTCTTGAAATATTCTAACTCCTTAAATTCCCGAGAAAATTCGCCATAACCTCCTTTGTATCGGGAGTATCGGGAAAATCCCCAAACCGCTACACAATCCTTTCCATTCAAAAAGAAATGGTTTGAATTTATTTCCTTTTTAAAATATCTCCTATTTATAAATATCCCAACTTATAAATATTCCCTATTTATAAATATTCCACTTTATAAATATTCTATTTTTCAATATCACTTTGAAAAATCTCCTTTATCTACATTCCGATATGTTATGGTATTCAATTATATCAAATCACGATGTTCAATATCGTCCAAACACATGTAATCGCCAACAGATTATATATCACATTATATATCACAATATATAAATCACAGTAAAATAACTGTTGAGGAATCCAGTTGGATTCCTCCAACCTGTTTTCCTGCATCACAGATGTTTGACAATATAACATCATTTTCAGTTCCATATGATATATTCTGTTAAACAGAATCAATATAGAAATTTAACTAACTGACTAGCAGTTCAATCAAACAATCAATACACAGTCAAACAGACAAATTTTAACAGTTCTAACAATACAACATGAAATTATAAACTGTTCAGAGTTAGTGAGATTTACTCACTTTGGCGCGTTAACCGTTAAATAACGGTTTGCGTTATTTGATTCAGTCGGACAATTTATTTCTCCATAAATTGTAACGAGCTCGGATTCACCCCCGGCTAGTCTCATTGTGGTGCTCCCGTCCATACGATCCCAACGGATCTGACGGTTCAAAATTCTGATATCATATGATCGAGGTACAACATTAAGAAGTTAATATACATTTATATTTTAAATAAAACTTTAATTTATGTAAAGAATTGGGCCTCACTCAATAGATTTTCATCGGCCCATTATCCACTCAAAGCCCGTGACCTCACGTACCCTTCTTCCCATTCTCGTTTTGACAATCTGCGAAAAATCTCCAGTCTCCTTTTTCACAAAATCCCAACTCCCTTTCTGCTATACAAAACTCCAACAAAATTATGTTTAATCCCTTTCTTTAAAAGCGCTTTCACCCTTATACTGGTTTGGATACGCTGCTCCTCCCAAATCAGTCGTACCCCTTCTTCTTCAATATCAACCCCGAGCTCAAGTATTCGGTTCCCATTCAAACTGAGTGTGGCCGACACTTCCTTGCATACAAAAGCAACGTACCGACTTTCGTCCTCAAATCAAAACGTTGAACCACACCATCTTCTTCCTCCATTTCACTTTGAAAATCAACACTGAAATCACCCTTAAATTCCCTTTCAAATTTTCTTTTGAAAACCCCCTTTCCGTGAGCATGCAACCACCCTCGACTGTCGGCAAAACCACCCTTCACCTGATCGCCATCCCAGGTCGTCCGCTCCTTTGCCGGAGCCTGCTCGACTGCGTCTCCAGCCCTGGCTCCAGTAAAACCCATCGAACCCCCACACAGAGACTGTCGCGACCTCCTGTACTATCCCAAAATGAAGACGTACTTCCCACCAACCCGTAGATCCAAAGTTTGATTTTATTAGGATTTTATTTCTATTTTCTATGATTTTCTGAAGGTAGCGAATTTGTTTTGATGTTTTGTTCTGAGCGGCGGCTCGTTTGATGGAGAAATAGAAGTGATTAGGTCAACCAATAAGGTTATTCTATAGTGTAGGTTTTGGCTTCGGTTGTGTCCAATGTCTGGTACACGTCTTTCCTTTCGTACCACAAATTTAGGCGTGTGGTTATATTTCGCTTTGGCGGAAGTATCTTGTATGCTTTTATATATCATAGCACAGTCATTTCTACTGTATAAATTAGTTACAAAAACTCAGGTGTGAAGTTTAAAAAAAACAAGTCCTTCCCCACACATTTCACGTACCTTATTATCTAGAATCCTGTTCTCTACAAACTGTTATGGACAAAAGTAAAATTACCGTTATGACGACCACTGGACCACGATCTGGAAAATATGATAACGTCGGTAGGTTAACTCATTCTGTGAAACCCAAAAATGTTGATTACAGGGTGCGAAATACCTCCAAATAAAAAGTTGCTTATTTAATTAGTTAAAAATTACAGTAAAATTCTAAAAATTAAATTATCACTATGTCCCAAAAGAACCTTGTTCAAATTCGAATATGATAACTAGTTATATCGAATAAACCGTTACGGTCGATAAACGATTCCATAGCGACTATTTTTAAATTTGATTTGGACATATCTCAAAATCTACATGACGAAATCCCGATTTTTCTCTTCCACTAGAAAGATATATTCCACCAGCTCCACACGTTTCTTGTTTCACAGAAATCCGATTTAAAACGAATCCTGTACTTTCAGTTGAAGTTCGAATCGCCAATTTACGAACTGCAGCGCCATTTCGAGCTCGATTATAATTATATTATAATTTATTCGTTCAACTGTCATTCAAACAATATATTCGTTATTCTAATTAAATTCTAAACTGGATTAAATATCACAGATGATCCGGTTCACACCATATCGTCATTTCGACCAATTCTGATTATTTCAGAATTAAATATATTATTTAATATATTATTTTAATTAAATATTTACCATTATTTAAATTCCTCGGCTATTAAATTCACCATATCACCATTTATATAATAAAATAAACTAATCATAATACCCCTGCCAATGCGGGTCATTACAATCTTCCCCACTTAAAATAATTTCGTCTTCGAAATTGCTAAAAGGTAGAGGACGACCCTATCGACTGGTTACAACATATTTGTTCACTTCTTAACTTCAGTTTCAACTGAACCAATTTAATTTCAATTAAATTATAAATTAATTCTTTTCAACGAAAATCTTCAAAAATCGTGAAAATTTTCTAACGCCTTAATCTTCGAAAATTTTCGCCAGCACCTCCTTTGTACTGGTCAGTCGGTCAAACTCCAACTCGACTCTCTGGGCCATCTCCAACCCAAAAGAAAATCAAACAGCCAAGCGGCTTGCTAATTCGGCTCATAAATCTCATGCTTATATCGAATATAAACTTGTACCTTTTCGTCGGCCTATCATTATATCCTTTCCACCTGTTATCAATTCGGTGGATACATGGGTCATCCCAATCAAATCCCCATCTGCTTTTATCCACGACACAACCATTCGCTTATATCCTAAGTCGAATTTTATTTCAAATTCGACTTCCATTCTCGATTTCAATTCCTTAACTCCTCAATCCAATACCATTTCAGATTCTAATTTCACAAATCCAATCTTATTCGATTTCAATTCAACTTCAGTTACTACTTAACTGAATTTACTTTAATTCAAATCTGCTTTCACAAATTTCTGTTAATTAAATTTTTTTTTAATTCAAACAGTCTTTCCCTGGGAGTTTTTAAACAGTTTACTCTTTTCAAAAATCAAATTTTTTTTTTGAAATTCAACTGAGCCCATAATCAATATTCCATTAGTTAAATCACTTCTCTATTTCTTTATCAATATTTGTTAACCAAATATTTTCAATATCCATATTGGCCTTTTATGTTATTTGGAAAACATTTCCGAATATCGCCTTCCTTTATTTTCTAAACTTTAGAAAATACATGCTATTCATAATTGGAAAATATTCCAATTACTTATCTCTTTTTTTTCGATCTCGTTTATTTCTATGCTTAGGAAATATCCTTTATTCTATTTTCCAGCTTACACTTATTTGGTTAAAACAGATGTTGTGTAAAAACATCGTTACGACAACCCAAATACTATTTTCAACTAACTCTTATTCAACATTGATCTTCGAGCCTGAGATCTTACTATTTATTTGTTAATAATGAAATCAATCAAGTTGGGGTATAACTACCTCTCAGACCTTGACTGAATAACATTTATAACGTCAAAACAGATATGACTACTTATTCGAACAATCAATAACATACAACTACTTCTTCACTTTTAAACACATATATACTTTCTCTTTCTATTCTTACTAGATTTTATTCTAGCCTTCCTCTTTTGATTATACTATTCTATTTCTATGTTCATTTTCTTATCGACTTCTATATATTTTGATACGTTGATTTCTAACTATCAAATTATCTTAAAAATATTCTATCTCCTTATATTCTCGGAAAAATTTGCCATAACCTCCTTTGTACTAGGAGCATCGGGATATTTCAAATAGCCTCCCATGGCCCTTACAAATCCAAAAGAAAAAGAAAAAGCCAAGCGGCTAGCCGATACGGCGCATAAAATCTCATATATGAATTAAATACATACCTTTCCGTCGAGCATTCTATTTATATACCTTCATACCTTATCCATACCTACCTCATGTATATTTATACATTTCTAATTCATTTCAACTTAATCCAATCATTTTAACTCAGTTCGTTAAGTGATTTACAAATTACTGGTTTGCCCATTTCACCTTTTTATTTGAATATACATGTTCAAATATAGGTTTAACTTGTTTATCAACTAATTGAATTCCATTTCAATTTTATTTGAATTTCCTATATTCAAATTCCATTTCAAATCTCTTATTCACATTCTATACTTGAATTTCATTTCAAATCTCTTATTCAAATTTTATTTGAATTTCATTTCAATTCTATTTGAAATCTCTTTATTTCATTTTAATTCCTTTTGAATCTTCTATATTCAAATTTCAATTTCAATTCTATTTGAACCCTCTACATTCAAATTTCATTTCACTTTCGATATTCAAATCCTATATTTGAATCCCTTTATATTTTCTATATTCAAATTCTATATTTGAATTCCATTTGAATTTCTATATTCAAATTCTATATCACTTCCATTGAATTTCATATATTCAAACTCCCTTTGAATTTCTATATTCAATTTCTATGATTTAAATCTTCTTTATTCAAATTCCTTTTCAAACTTTCTTTACTCATTCTTTATTATAAATCCCATTTTGAAATTCAACACAACTTGTCTTTCTCAAAACAATTTCAAAACAGTATCTTTGGTAGTAATTCGTCACTTACAACTCGAAAATGAATATTGATGATGCAGCTGTCATCATCAGAATCTATTTTCCAGCGATCGAAGTGAGCTCAATACTATAAAATCATTTCTAAACATTTCCACTTTGAAATTCATTTCAACTATAATTCACACTGCTTGTAAAACAATTTAAAATCTCCCAGGATCTTAAATTTTCCTTACCTTTAATCCAACTCCATTTACAAACACTTATCCAATTTTCCAGAATTTTAATTCAATTTCTAGTTTAAATTTCAGATTTAACTCATCTGATTCCACGTATTTCACTTATATGAATTCTGATTGGTTATTTACATAACCATTTAATTTATAATCTGACTCGATTATAATAACAACCAATATATCCAATATATTCAAAATATACGTTGGGTAAACTATTTCGTTTACCCACTTTCAAAACATACCATGATGGTTCATTGTATTCGAGTGTTTAGTAACTCCTACCGATACAGTGGATCAAACTGATCGACCAGAACTCATAAACAACCCAACCAATGTATCTCCACAATATAAAACAAATTTTTATATCAAATACAAATACGTTCACTCGTATATATACACTCAAACTCAATCTAGGGTATTACTAACCCTATCTCTACCGAGTCACGCCACAGAGCCAAGTAATTCTTAACTTAAGCTCTAATACCAACTGTAACGACCCGGATTTCGAGCGACTTTGGTAATCGACATAAGCACGACGTCGATAACCAAAACATCAAAAAATCCTGGTAATTATTGAAAGAAATTAGAGGGTAAGGAAAGATAAGATAGAAAATTAGAATAGAAGAAGAAGAAGAACACAACATCAGAGTAACACGAATCTCACAGCGGAAAGAATAACATATAATATATGTAACATAACTTTGAAATATACATCTGTATTTGAATATACATCATTATCAAAGTACAGCACTTACAACACAGCGGAAATAACTATAGCTATATGATCCTGAAGCCTCCTGCTCCAGCTCTTCAACAATATCTGTAAAATCCCGACTACTTGACTGCCCATACAAATTTAGGCACCCAAGAGTTTAGGGAAAACAACAAAATAAACTCCGGGTCAGTCATGGGACTGGTATGAGTAAAACAGTTTAAAAACAGTTGAACAAGTAAATGATATCTCATAAGACCACGCCGCATAACGGAACGGGTTTTTCCCTTATGAGAATCCAAAATATCTTTATATCAAAAACCTTTTGATATTACAATAATGTCTATCAACCACAGTATATATATAATCATCTAGCAGAAACGCTTTCATCTCACGTTCTACATATATAGTATACAATCAAAACCGCAAGCACGTATTGGGTAATGGATTTCCAACTATGACAAGGTATGGAACCACCTTTCGTTTATGTACCTCTAGAGAGGAATACACTGGGTTCAACAAGAACATCTTGCAACCCGGCCACCCATGACCGACCACTCATTTCGCTTGAGTGTATCGAATGTATATCACCAACAGTTGGGATCAGCAACCGTTTCCCGAATGGGACAGCATCAACAATAGATTTTTAGAAATGAATGAAACTCTAGATCAGGTGATTATACACCCTACTTCGGTGCGACCGACTTAGCCATGCTGCCTGCCCGATTTCTGTCATTTACCGGATGATGAGGCTAGAAGCTACGCTTTATCATCATACCAGATTCACTTTGAATGTCACATCATCAAATCCATCAAATCACCGATTGACGTCCTCAACCATACATTATGTGTTAGCTAAAAGAAGTTTCCTTCTTCGCTTCCACTCTTGGTACAGTTGGAGAAATCGATATACGTGATCGTCTGGAAATACTCTGTCAGACATCCGTCCGTACAAGTCACCCCGGAACAGGATGAACCGAAGGCACTATTCTGTAAACAAGATAGCCCTTGCATAACTCCGTCTTCAATTTCCTTTGGCATATATGATTCAAACGCTTATGCCAATACAGAGTGGTTCTTTGAATAATAATCCAACCGGTCTCTCCATATTAACAACGTTAAAAATGGTCAAAACTTCGATAGTCGGTGAGTTAACTAACAAATAAAAATGTCCGTGTGCAAACAACGATCTTATTTCCAAATGGAATGTCAATCGATCAATCATCATGTATATCTATACATGTTTTCCTTATTTTCTATATTTAGAAAATATTTGTTATCAACGTTGGAAAACATTTCCATTGTTTATTTATGTATCACTATCCTTCCACAACTATCAGAGTCTAACTATAAACTAATAAGAGAACAACTCCCTAAGCATAAACCCCGAAGGTCGAAACCAACATCAGATCGATACCCAGGAAATCATTCATCTTATTAATCTCTAGTCAGATTCTAATTTTGCTTAACTCTATATTCTTTAACTCCATTCGCTCAACTCTAGATCGCAGCGATCACAATGGTTACGCCTGATTCCCTCAGGAAACATCCGAACGCCGTAGGCTATTTACAGCCTTGCGAATTACGCTAGCAGTCGTGCTAAATGGCAACTCATCCTGAATAACTATGTTTGTTTTAACTCTAACTGTTTAACTCTAACTGTTTAACTCTAACTGTTTAACTCTATTTGACTAACTCGACTTGACTAACCCCGTTCGAATACCATATTCGATTTCTCCTTTTTAACAACGTTTTATTCATTTGGAAAGATTTACTTTTAAATAACGGTTCTACACTTTAAAAATGATTTCCTTTTTATAACGTTTCCTTTTCAATTCTATTTGTAAATGGTTTACAAATAATCCCTTTTCAAATTTATTCTTGAAATATTCTAACTCCTTAAATTCCCGGGAAAATTCGCCATAACCTCCTTTGTATCGGGAGTATCGGGAAAATCCCCAAACCGCTACACAAGCCTTTCCATTCAAAAAGAAATGGTTTGAATTTATTTCCTTTTTAAAATATCTCCTATTTATAAATATCCCAACTTATAAATATTCCCTATTTATAAATATTCCACTTTATAAATATTCTATTTTTCAATATCACTTTGAAAAATCTCCTTTATCTACATTCCGATATGTTATGGTATTCAATTATATCAAATCACGATGTTCAATATCGTCCAAACACATATAATCGCCAACAGATTATATATCACATTATATATCACAATATATAAATCACATTAAAATAACTGTTGAGGAATCCATTTGGATTCCTCCAACTTGTTTTCCTGCATCACAGATGTTAGACAATATAACATCATTTTCAGTTCCATATGATATATTCTGTTAAACAGAATCAATATAGAAATTTAACTAACTGACTAGCAGTTCAATCAAACAATCAATGCACAGTCAAACAGACAAATTTTAACAGTTCTAACAATACAACATGAAATTATAAACTGTTCAGAGTTAGTGAGATTTACTCACTTTGGCGCGTTAACCGTTAAATAACGGTTTGCGTTATTTGATTCAGTCGGACAATTTATTTCTCCATAAATTGTAACGAGCTCGGATTCACCCCCGGCTAGTCTCATTGTGTTGCTCCCGTCCATACGATCCCAACGGATCTGACGGTTCAAAATTCTGATATCATATGATCGAGATACAACATTAAGAAGTTAATATACATTTATATTTTAAATAAAACTTTAATTTATTTAAAGAATTGGGCCTCACTCAATAGATTTTCATCAGCCCATTATCCACTCTAAGCCCGTGACCTCACGTACCCTTCTTCCCATTCTCGTTTTGACAATTTGCGAAAAATCTCCAGTCTCCTTTTTCACAAAATCCCAACTCCCTTTCTGCTATACAAAACTCCAACAAAATTATGTTTAATCCCTTTCTTTAAAAACGCTTTCACCCTTATACTGGTTTGGATACGCTGCACCTCCCAAATCAGTCGTACCCCTTCTTCTTCAATATCAACCCCGAGCTCAAGTATTTGGTTCCCATTCAAACTGACTGTGGCCGACACTTCCTTGCATAAAAAAGCAACGTACCGACTTTCGTCCTCAAATCAAAACGTTGAACCACACCATCTTCTTCCTCCATTTCACTTTGAAAATCAACACTGAAATCACCCTTAAATTCCCTTTCAAATTTTCTTTTGAAAACCCCCTTTCCGTGAGCACGCAACCACCCTCGACTGTCGGCAAAACCACCCTACACCTTAACGCCATCCCAGGTCGTCCGCTTCTTTGCCGGAGCCTGCTCGACTGCGTCTCCAGCCCTGGCTCCAGTAAAACCCATCGAACCCCCACACAGAGACTGTCGCGACCTCCTGTACTATCCCAAAATGAAGACGTACTTCCCACCAACCCGTAGATCCAAAGTTTGATTTTATTAGGATTTTATTTCTATTTTCTATGATTTTCTGAAGGTAGCGAATTTGTTTTGATGTTTTGTTCTGAGCGGCGGCTCGTTTGATGGAGAATTAGAAGTGATTAGGTCAACCAATAAGGTTATTTTATAGTGTAGGTTTTGGCTTGGGTTGTGTCCAATGTCTGTTACACGTCTTTCCTTTCGTACCACAAATTTAGGCATGTGGTTATATTTCGCTTTGGCGGAAGTATCTTGTATGCTTTTATATATCATAGCACAGTCATTTCTACTGTATAAATTAGTTACAAAAACTCAGGTGTGAAGTTTAAAAAAAACAAGTCCTTCCCCACACATTTCACGTACCCTATTATCTAGAAGCCTGTTCTCTACAAACTGTTATGGAAAAAGTAAAATTACCGTTATGACGACCACTGGACCACGATCTGGAAAATATGATAACGTCGGTAGGTTAACTCATTCTGTGAAACCCAAAAATGTTGATTACAGGGTGCGAAATACTTCCAAATAAAAAGTTGCTTATTTAATTAGTTAAAAATTACAGTAAAATTCTAAAAATTAAATTATCACTATGTCCCAAAAGAACCTTGTTCAAATTCGAATCTGATAACTAGTTATATCGAATAAACCGTTACGGTCGATAAACGATTCCATAGCGACTATTTTTAAATTTGATTTGGACATATCTCAAAATCTACATGACGAAATCCCGATTTTTCTCTTCCAATAGAAAGATATATTCCACCAGCTCCACACGTTTCTTGTTTCACAGAAATCCGATTTAAAACGAATCCTGTACTTTCAGTTGAAGTTCGAATCGCCAATTTACGAACTGCAGCGCCATTTCGAGCTCGATTATAATTATATTATAATTTATTCGTTCAACTGTCGTTCAAACAATATATTCGTTATTCTTATTAAATTCTAAACTGGATTAAATTTCACAGATGATCCGGTTCACACCATATCGTCATTTCGACCAATTCTGATTATTTCAGAATTAAATATATTATTTAATATATTATTTTAATTAAATATTTAACATTATTCAAATTCCTCAGCTATTAAATTCATTATATCACCATTTATATAATAAAATAAACTAATCATAATACCCCTGCCAATGCGGGTCATTACAAAGGTAATGCATGAGTATATGTTAAAAGAAAAAGATTCATGCATTTTATAAAGGTTAATGCATTAAATGTGCAAGTAAAAGGAAGAAATCAATGTGTAAATGCATTAATATAAAAAGAGAGAGATAAGCAAAGATAAATTAATAAGACAATTTCATGCAACAATAAAAATAAGGAAAGATGTAAAATTTTAATGCATGAATCAATGTAGTAAAATAAATGCGTTAAAGGAAAATTGATTGATTGTAAAATAAGGATGTGCAAGCAAAAATAAAAAGAAAGTTAAATGCATGAAGGAAAATTAATTGATTGGAGAAAGGATGATATATGCAATGCAGTGTGAAACGGTTAAAAAGATGGTTTAATTAAAAAGATGGTATGAAAATGGGTTATGTAGAGAGGAGGTTAAAAAGAGAAATGAATAATCTAATTTATTACGGGAAGAATAAACCATATAATTGTTCACATTCAATTACTTAGTTTACGCATAGTGGTGAATTATAAATGAAGATAAGTTAAAACTAGCGCTGCGCATGAACAAAGGAATAACAAAACAAAGAAAGAAAAGGTTGTCTTGAAATTTTATTTAAGGGGAATGAATAAAAATTTCAAATCAAAAAGAGAATATATATATATATATATATATAATAATAATAGCACATGCCCCTGCGCATGGTCTATGGGTGCAACGCACCCTGGCTGTGTTGACTGGGTTCTGGATTGTTCTTTTCTAGGGTGAGGTGGACGGTTTAGATGATTTTTTTATTTAATCCTAAGGGACCAGTTCTTCTAACCCACCTATAAATAAAACCTTAAACCCACTGATTTATTCACATAAACTAATGGAGACGCTATGGCCTCCTTCTTCTTCTTCTTCCCCAAGCAATTCATAAATCTAATCTCTTTTCCTCCTTTCCAAATCTCTTAGTAAATTAAAAGATTAGATTTAGAATTTCTTCTATTCAAAATAAAGATAAAAGGGATTTTGATCTACAATCTACGCCACAAGAAAGTGATTTTGATCTACAATTGTAATGGCGCGTTTTGTTAGCTGTCGAATAATTAATTTGTTTAATGATTTATATATCGATTTGGCGATATCGATAACTTAAAGTACAACGTTGGAACCTATAATTTATAATTATAATTAAAACGAACATGAAACGTCGCGGCAGTTCGTTATTTGGCGAGTTGAACTTCAACTGAATATACAAGATTCGTTATAAGTCGGATTTCTATGAAACAAGAAACGTGTGGAGCTGGTGGAGTATATCTTTCTAGTGGAAGAGAAAAATCAGGATTTCGATGTGTAGATTTTGAGTTATGTCCAAATCAAATTTCAGAAAAGTCGCTGTAGAATTCCTTTATAATTTGCGACGCTTTATTTACGTTATAAAAAGGGTTTTTCAATATAACTAGATATGGGGTTTGAATTTAGCCGTGGTTCTTTTGGGACATAGCGATAATTAAATTTTTAGAATTTTATGGAAATTTTTAATTAATTAAATAAGAAACTTTTTATTTGGGGTATTTTGCAACCTGTAATCAACTTTTTGAGGTTTCAAAATATGAGTCAACCTACCGGTATTATTATATTTTTGGGATCGGGGCACATTGGTCGTCTCAACGATAGTTTCATTTTTGTCGGTAGCAGCCCGTAAGTAAATGAAATTCTTCGTCATGGCGTGAGTTATAACTTAACTACAAAGTAAAATATAAAGGTCACTAGTGTGCCACGCTTCTTTTAAATCCAATACGCTGTTGTCATTGTATTGTGACCATCACACCTCATAAATGCTTCTATCGCTCTACCGTCCATTTAAAGAAAATAGTACCCTCCTTTACATGGATAAAAATCTGAAACGTAGCTGCTAAGTTTAGCACCTATCATATGTCTGCATACCTCTCTGCGGCCCTTCTATAGTCCACGTTCCCTATTACTTCATCACCAAGGATCCTAGATTTATAAACACCATGCCGACCACAACATTTCTTGCATGCTGTTCTCAATACTTCGAACATGGCAATGATGGGAAATCGCTCACTGTAAGGAGGGAGAACCATCTCGAGTTCGACGCTGGTACGGTTGCCAGACAGAGGAGTGGAAGCGGAGATGAACAGTGGAGGTTTGGCGCAGTTTCATGGGGGAGAAACACGTCAGTGGAGGAAAAGCATTTTATATATATATATGCATGGTGGAAACTTTGCTAACGAAATCATCAGGAAGTGGAGCGAATACTTTTGAGTTTTTGAAGTGCTGGGTTCAATGGTGAAGGCGGCGTTCGGAATAAAGGGACGGAAAGGGTGGTTGTGTGAGTAATGGAGCGAGAAACTGGTTACTGGACCGACGTAAATTTGAAGGGGGAAAACATATTGCGGATCAGGAAGCTAAGGCGAGGTTTACTAGATGTTTTTGGGGGGTTCACAAGTGCAGGAAGTCACGACAATGTGAATGTCAGAGGAGGTAGCATGCGAACAGAAAACAAGAGTGGTTGCGAGTGTTTTCTACTGTGGATGGATGGCAGCAGCGTTTTAAATGAGGGTGATTGAAGAACGGTGAGTAGTGGACGTGAATGGCAAAAGGTAAGGAGTATGGGGTTCTAAGAATATAAAGGAAGGAGAGCTCGTTCCTTGATTTCTGGCGGGTTGAGGCTATGTATTGGGGGAGGGCGTGACTCATGAGTTGAACGTGAGGGACACTGGTTCATCAGGAAGATGTACGGTAGACTGGGTACTTGGGTTTCGGTCTGTGAAGTAGTTGGGCCGGTTATGTATAAAGAATCACGAACGAACGGATCCATGGGATCGTAGGGACGGACACCACAACATGGGACTGACTGAAAGTCCATCAGAGCTCGTTACAATTTATGGCGAAATAAATTGTTTGATCAGAATCAAATAACGCAAACCGTTATTTAACGATTAACGCGCCAATGTGAGTAAATCTCACTAACTCTGAACAGTTTATAATTTCATGTTGCATTGTTAGAACTGTTAAAATTGTCTGTTTGACTGCGTGTTGACTGTTTCATTGAACTGCTAGTCAGTTAGTGGAAAATATATAGATATATATATATATATATAAATATAAACCAATAAATATTTATATGCTAATTCGGCTTATCAGAATATTATACCAGTGTTGTCTAACATCTGTGATGCAGGGAAACAGGTTGGAGGAATCCGACTGGATTCCTCAACAGTTATTTTGTTGTTTTTCATATATGGTTATATGATGTGATATAAAATCTGTGGGCGATTATATGTGCTTGGATGATGTTGAACATCGTGATGTGATATGATTGAATACCAAAACATACCGAAATGTTGATAAGGGGATTTTCGATGTTTATATTGAAAATGTATCTTATTTATAAAATCGATAGGATTTTATAAAAGGAAAACATTTATTTAATTAGAAAATAAATAAATGAAAAAGGAAACATTTATTTAGAAAATAAATGAAATAAAATAGAAACATTTATTTAGAAAATAATTGAATTAGAATATAAAAGAATATTTATTTAGGAAATAAATAAAGGAACATTTATTTAGATTATAAATAAATGGAATAAAGGAATATTTATTTAGGGAATAAATAAAGGAACACTTGTTCGGAAAATAAATATAATTATACAAGGGTAGATTTAAACACGTGCTTCGCACACAAGTATAACACGATATGGATTTTAAGGAGATGTTGTAGAAATAGGAATTATAACCAGAGTGTGATAAAAGGATTAAACAAAGTAATTTGTTAGGTTAACCAAAGCAAGTTAGTCGAGTTAATCAAAGTAATTGGTTAAGTTAACCAAAGTAAATTAGTTAAGATAAACTAAGCGGTTAATCGAAGTGAATTAGTTAAGTTAAACTAATTGGTAAATCAAAGTGAATTAGTTGCGTCAAACTAAGTGACTTAGTTAAGTTAAATTAATTTGTAAATCAAAGTGAATTAGTTGTGTCAAACTAAGTGAATTAGTCAAGTTAAACTAATTGGTTAATCGAAGTAAATTAGTTGGGTTAATCAAAGTGAATTAGCTGAGTTAAACTAAGTAAATCGGTTAGAGTAAATCAAAGTGAATTAACTAAGTTAAACTAAGTGAATTAGTTCAGTTAATCGAGATAAGTAAATCAAGTTAGGTTAAACCATTTGAGTTAACCAGTTAAAGTTTACCAGTTAAAGATAAACAGTTAGAGTTGACCAGTTAAAGTTGACCAGTTAAAGTTGACCAGTTAGAGTTGATCAGTAAGAGTTACTCAGTTAGAGTTGACCAGTTAGAGTTGACCAGTTAGAGTTATCCAAGTGGAGTTAATCGAGTAGAGTTGCCGAATATCACTTATTCGAAGTAGAGTTATCGAATATGGAGTATTCGAGGGAAGAGTAATCGAATATAGTTTATTCGAGTAGAGAAATCAAATGTTATTCATTTGAGAAGAGCTACCAAATATTATTTATTCGAAGAGTAGTTATCGAATATTGGTTATTCGAAGTTAGTTAATCCAAAGGAGTTATTCGAAGTTAGTTAATCCAAAGGAGTTATTCGAAGTTAGCTAATCCAAAGGAGTTATTCGAAGTTAGTAAATCCAAAGGAGTTAATCGAAGAGTTAATCGAATATAGTTATTCGAAAGAAGGTGTTAATCGAATATAGTTATTCGAGTAAAGTTAAAAGAGTTAATCGAATTTAGTTATTCGAAATGAGTTATTCGAATTAGATATTTGAATAGAGTTAAACACATTAGAGTGATTTGAATTACTTATTCAAATAGAGTTAAACACGTAAGAGTTAATTGAATATTAGTTATTCAATTAGAGTTAAATCGAATTTAGTTATTCGAAAGGAGTTAATCAATTTGAGTTAAGTTAATCGATTTGAATTAAGTTGAATCGAAATGGAGTAAATCCATTAGAATTAAGTTAATCGAGTTAGAATAAATCGAATATGGGTTATTCGAAGGTAAGTTATTCGAATTAGTTATTCGAAGGAGTTAATCAAATGAGTTGATCCAAATGAGTTAGTCGAATATTACTTATTCGAATAGAGCTAAAGGAGTTATCGATTTTAGTTTGATCGAAAGGAGTTATCGATTAGTAAATCGAAAGGAGATTTTCGAATATAGCATATTCGAAAGAAAGAGATCGAATATTGTTTATTCGAAAGAGAGAGATTTCGAATATGAGTTATTCGAAGAGAGATAATCGAATATAGGTTATTCGAAGAAGAGTTAATCAAATAGAGATTACTCGAAAGAGAGTTATACGTCGAATTCGATTATAGCGAATTCGGGAAAGTACTATTTACTTTCCAGGGTTTAAATCAAGATTTAGTTATTGATTTAGAAATTAGGAGTCTGTTAAATTATTCGAGTTAGGAAATAAAATATATAGGGATAGGAATTATAACGTTATAGTTATAATCAAACACTGTCATATAAGAAGTGGATTCGTAACCTGAATTCGAGAATTTGCGTAAACAGATGATTGTAAAAAAGTGAGTGATGAGCTTCATCTATTTCACAGTAAAGGACGTTGTTCAATTAAGGTCTGCGAGGTAATTATACCCCAACTTGATTGACTTCAGAATTGACAAAGGAATAGTTGTGGTTCGATAGAAAAGGTTGATTTGAAATATAGTTAAGTAATAAGCGATTAATGGATTAAGCGTAACGATGTTTTATACAACGTTCATTTGAAATCCGTAAATGAGTTTTGGAAACGTTTTCCAAATATAGTCAGATATGTTTTCTAAACATAGAAAATGAAATGTTTTCATGATAAGAATTTAAGAAATAGAGTTAAGCAAATTCAGAAACTGACTGGAGAGGGTAAGTTGAACGGTTTTCTAAGTGACGATCTGATGTTGGTTTCGACCTTCCGGATTGATACTTAGAGAATTGTTCTCATACTAGTTACAGTTAGGGACTGATAGTTGCGAAATAATAGTGATGTGAAAATAAGCTATGGAAATGTTTTCCAATGATTAATAACATATATTTTCTAAATATATGAAATAAGGAAACATGAACATATATATGTATATGATGATTAATCGATCGAATTTCCATTTGGAAATAAGATCGTTGTTTGTACACCGACATGTTTTCATTTGATAGTTGAATCATAGACTATCAAAGTTTTGACCCTATTTACGTTGTAAATATGGAGAGACCGGTTGGATTATTATCCGAAGAACCACTCCGTATTAGCATAAGCGTTGCGAATCAAGTACGCTGAAGATAATTGAAGACGGAGTGAAGTGCAAGGGCTATTGTGAAAAGCCTAGGTAGGATGGATTCACTGAATAGTGCTTTCGGTTTGTTCAGTCCCAGGACAACGTATATGGACGAGTGTCTGACAAAGTATTCTTAACGAATCATATATGTTGATCTCTTTAAACGTATTACGTTGGTGGCGGAGAAATTCGTTTCTCTTAGCTTTTATACCCGTGATGCCTTGAGAAATCGATAATGATTTGGTGGGTATGACGATGTGGCATTCAAAGTAATTGAAGCAATAATCTGTCAAAGTGATAAACGTGACCTCAAACCTCACCACCGGGAAATAACAGAAGTTGGGCTAGGCAGCATGGCTAGTTGGGCCATACCCAAGCAGGGTGTATTATCACCATCTAGAGAATATTCAATTGTACTTCTTTATAATCTATTTCAATGCTGTCCCTTATCGGGAAGGATGGTTGCTGATCCCTACCATCGGTGATAATATATTCGTTACACTCAAGCTAAATGAGTGAACGGTTATGTGTGGCCGGGTTGCACGACGTTCTTGCTGAACCCTGAGTGTATCTCCTCTAGAGTACACTGATCGGAAGGTGCTCCCATACCTTGTCTGTTGGAATCCAATCTCCAATAAGCGCTCACGGTTTTATTTGTATACTATGAATGTGGAACGTGAGATGCAAGCGTTCTGCTAGATTGATATCTATTTGTATTTAGACATTATTATAATATCAGAAAGATATCCTTTATTTAACCAAGTGTTGGAGTTTTATTCACACCAGTCCCATGACTGACCCGGAGTTTATTTTGTTTGTTTTCCCTAAACACTTGGGTGCCTAAATTTGTACGGGCAGTCAAGTAGTTGGGATTTTACAGATACACTTGGAGAGCTTGGAGCAGGAGACTTCAGGATTATAGCTATTATTATTCCGTTGTGTTGTTAAGTGTTGTACTTTGAAATGGTATGTATATATGAGTACTGATTTGTATTTCAAAGTTATGTTATATTTTATTCGTTCCGCTGTGAGATTCGTGTTTACTCTGATGATGTAAGTTCTTCTTCTTCTATTCTATTAGTTATATCTTTTCTTCCTCACCCTCTACTTTCTTTCACTAACCTCTCGGAATTTCCGACTCTCGAGGAGTCGGAAATTTCCAGCCGTTACAGTTGGTATCAGAGCTTAAGTTAAGTGATTACCTTGGCTCTGTGGCATAACTCGATAGAGATGGGATTAGTAATATCCTAGATTGAGTTTGAGTGTATATATATGAGCGCGTAATTGTTATTCAATATAAAATGGTTTTATATTGTGGAGACTCATTGGTTGAGTGGCTTATGAATTCTGGTCGATCAGTTTTGATCCACTGTATCGATAAGGGTTACTAAAACACTCGAATACGATGAACCATCATGGTATGTTTTGAAAGAGGGTAAATGAAATAATTTTTCCCAAAATATATTTGTTTATAGAAGAAATATATATCTTGAAATTATTATAGTATATTGATTGCGTTGGTTGTTATTATAATCGAATAAGGTTATAAAAGGGTGAAATGGTTATAAATGACCAATCAGAATTCATATGAATGTAATATATGAAATAGTTTGAATTAAATATGAATTTAAATCAGAATTTGGAATTTAAAATAAGGAAATTTTAAGTTCCTGGGAGATTTTGAAAATGTTTTTCAAATTGAAAATGATATAGTATTGAACTCACTTCGATAGCTGGAAAATAGATTCTGATGATGAATCTAGACATCATCAGTGTTCATTTTCGAGTTCTAAGTGACCGATTAATACCAAAGGTTTTGTTTTTGAATTGTTTTGAGAAAACAAGTTGTTTAGAAATTCAAAGGTTTTGAATTGGCATTATGATTTCAAATTGATTTGAAAGAAATCCAGGAGCTTAAGTTCTGGAATTAAAATTTAACTAACGAAGTTAAATAAAATGAGATGGTAAAAATAAATTGAAATTTAACTTGAACCGAGTTAAATAAAATTGAATTGGATTAGAGATAATCTAGAATGGAACCAAATTGATAAGTCAATAATTGGAATTTGATATTAGAGTTCGAATGAAATTCGATTTGGATTTAAGGATATGAACTGATTGGAGATCAATTGGAATGGATAACATTGGTATATGTTGAAGTGGTAGCAGATGAAAGGGATAGAGTTAAATGCCCGACAAAAAGGTACAAGTTTATATCATATATGATTTTGGATTTTATGAGCCGAATTGGCAAGCCGCTTGGCTATTTTGATTTCCTTTTGGATTGGAGGAGGCCTAGAGAGGCGAGTTGTGGTTTGTCATATTGACCAATACAAAGGAGGTTACGGCGAAATTTTTCGAAAATTCCAGGCGTTAGAACATACTCATGATTTATGGAAATTCAGTTAGCCAAAATGAATTAATAATTTAATTGAAAATTTAATGGTTCAGTTGAAACAGGAGTTGAGAAGTAAACAAAAAGATATTTGAATCTAGTTAGTAAAGTTGGTGGCATTTTCCTAGCTTAGCAATTTCGAGGACGAAATTATTTTAAGGGGGGAAGTCTGTAATGGCGCGTTTTGTTAGCTGTCGAATAATTAATTTATTTAATGATTTATATATCGATTTGGCGATATCGATAACTTAAAGTACAACGTTCAAACCTATAATTTATAATTATAATTAAAACGAACCTGAAACGTCGCGGCAGTTCGTTATTTGGCGAGTTGAACTTCAACTGAATATACAAGATTCGTTATAAGTCGGATTTTTGTGAAACAAGAAACGTGTGGAGCTGGTGGAGTATATCTTTCTAGTGGAAGAGAAAAACCAGGATTTCGTCGTGTAGATTTTGAGTTATGTCCAAATCAAATTTCAGAAAAGTTGCTGTAGAATTCCTTCATAATTTGCGACGCTTTATTTACGTTATAAAAAGGGTTTTTCAATATAACTAGATATGGGGTTTGAATTTAGACGTGGTTCTTTTGGGACATAGCGATAATTTAATTTTTAGAATTTTATGGAAATTTTTAATTAATTAAATAAGCAACTTTTTATTTGGGGTATTTTGCACCCTGTAATCAACATTTTGAGGTTTCAAAATATGAGTCAACCTACCGGTATTATTATATTTTTGGGATCGGGGCACCTTGGTCGTCTCAACGATAGTTTCATTTTTGTCGGTAGCAGCCCGTAAGTAAATGAAATTCTTCGTCGTGGCGTGAGTTATAACTTAACTACAAAGTAAAATATAAAGGTCACTAGTGTGCCACGCTTCTTTTAAATCCAATACGCTGTTCTCATTGTATTGTGACCATCACACCTCATAAATGCTTCTACCGCTCTACCGTCCATTTAAAGAAAATAGTACCCTCCTTTGCATGGATAAAAATCTGAAACGTAGCTGCTAAGTTTAGCACCTATCATATGTCTGCATACCTCTTTGCGGCCCATCTATAGTCCACGTTCCCTATTACTTCATCACCAAGGATCCTAGATTTATAAATACCATGCCGACCACAATATTTCTTGCTTGCTGTTCTCAATACTTCGAACATGGCAATGACCGGAAATGGCTCACTGTAAGGAGGGAGAAGCATCTCGAGTTCGACGCTGGTATGGTTGCCAGACAGAGGAGTGGAAGCGGAGATGAACAGTGGAGGTTTGGCGCAGTTTCATGGGGGAGAAACACGTCAGTGGAGGAAAAGAATTTTATATATATATGCATGGTTGAAACTTTGCTAACGAAATCATCAGGAAGTGGAGCGAATACTTTTGAGTTTTTGAAGTGCTGGGTTCAATGGTGAAGGCGGCGTTCGGAATAAAGGGACGGAAAGGGTGGTTGTGTGAGTAATGGAGCGAGAAACTGGTTACTGGACCGACGTAAATTTGAAGGGGGAAAACATATTGCGGATCAGGAAGCTAAGGCGAGGTTTACTAGATGTTTTTGGGGGGTTCACAAGTGCAGGAAGTCACGACAATGTGAATGTCAAAGGCGGTAGCATGCGAACAGAAAACAAGAGAGGTTGCGAGTGTGTTCTACTGTGGATGGATGGCAGCAGCGTTTTAAATGAGGGTGATTGAAGAACGGTGAGTAGTGGACGTGAATGGCAAAAGGTAAAGAGTATGGGGTTCTAAGAATATAAAGGAAGGAGAGCTCGTTCTTTGTTTTCTGGCGGGATGAGGCTATGTATTGGGGGAGGGCGTGACTCATGAGTTGAACGTGAGGGACACTGCTTCATCAGGAAGATGTACGGTAGACTGGGTACATGGGTTTCGGTCTGTGAAGTAGTTGGGCCGGTTATGTATAAAGAATCACGAACGAACGGATCCGTGGGATCGTAGGGACGGACACTACAACATGGGACTGACTGAAAGTCCATCAGAGCTCGTTACAATTTATGGCGAAATAAATTGTCTGATCAGAATCAAATAACGCAAACCGTTATTTAACGATTAACACGCCAATGTGAGTAAATCTCACTAACTCTGAACAGTTTATAATTTCATGTTGCATTGTTAGAACTGTCAAAATTGTCTGTTTGACTGCGTGTTGACTGTTTGATTGAACTGCTAGTCAGTTAGTGGAAAATATATAGGTATATATATATATAAATATAAACCGATAAATATTTATATGCTGATTCGGCTTATCAGAATATTATACCAGTGTGGTCTAACATCTGTGATGCAGGGAAACAGGTTGGAGTAATCCGACTGGATTCCTCAACAGTTATTTTATTGTTTTTCATATATGGTTATATGATGTGATATAAAATCTGTGGGCGATTATATGCGCTTGGACGATGTTGAACATCGTGATGTGATATGATTGAATACCAAAACATACCGAAATGTTGATAAGGGGATTTTCAATGTTTATATTGAAAATGAATCTTATTTATAAAATCGATAGGATTTTATAAAAGGAAAACATTTATTTAATTAGAAAATAAATAAATGAAAAAGGAAACATTTATTTAGAAAATAAATGAAATAAAATAGAAACATTTATTTAGAAAATAATTGAATTAGAATATAAAAGAATAATTATTTAGGAAATAAATAAAGGAACATTTATTTAGATTATAAATAAATGGAATAAAGGAATATTTATTTAGGGAATAAATAAAGGAACACTTGTTCGGAAAATAAATATAATTATACAAGGGTAGATTTAAACACGTGCTTCGCACACAAGTATAACACGATATGGATTTTAAGGAGATATTGTAGAAATAGGAATTATAACCAGAGTGTGATAAAAGGATTAAACCAAGTAATTTGTTAGGTTAACCAAAGCAAGTTAGTCGAGTTAATCAAAGTAATTGGTTAAGTTAACCAAAGTAAATTAGTTAAGATAAACTAAGCGGTTAATCGAAGTGAATTAGTTAAGTTAAACTAATTGGTAAATCAAAGTGAATTAGTTGCGTCAAACTAAGTGACTTAGTTAAGTCAAATTAATTTGTAAATCAAAGTGAATTAGTTGCGTCAAACTAAGTGAATTAGTCAAGTTAAACTAATTGGTTAATCGAAGTAAATTAGTTGGGTTAATCAAAGTGAATTAGCTGATTAAACTAAGTAAATCGGTTAGAGTAAATCAAAGTGAATTAACTAAGTTAAACTAAGTGGATTAGTTCGGTTAATCGAGATAAGTAAATCAAGTTAGGTTAAACCATTTGAGTTAACCAGTTAAAGTTTACCAGTTAAAGATAAACAGTTAGAGTTGACCAATTAAAGTTGACCAGTTAAAGTTGACCAGTTAGAGTTGATCAGTAAGAGTTACTCAGTTAGAGTTGACCAGTTAGAGTTGACCAGTTAGAGTTATCCAAGTGGAGTTAATCGAGTAGAGTTGCCGAATATCACTTATTCGAAGTAAAGTTATCGAATATGGAGTATTCGAGGGAAGAGTAATCGAATATAGTTTATTCGAGTGGAGAAATCAAATGTTATTCATTTGAGAAGAGCTACCAAATATTATTTATTTGAAGAGTAGTTATCGAATATTGGTTATTCGAAGTTAGTTAATCCAAAGGAGTTATTCGAAGTTAGTTAATCCAAAGGAGTTATTCGAAGTTAGCTAATCCAAAGGAGTTATTCGAAGTTAGTAAATCCGAAGGAGTTAGTCGAAGAGTTAATCGAATATAGTTATTTGAAAGAAGGTGTTAATCGAATATAGTTATTCGAGTAAAGTTAAAAGAGTTAATCGAATTTAGTTATTCGAAATGAGTTATTCGAATTAGATATTTGAATAGAGTTAAACACATTAGAGTGATTTGAATTACTTATTCAAATAGAGTTAAACACGTAAGAGTTAATTGAATATTAGTTATTCAATTAGAGTTAAATCGAATTTAGTTATTCGAAAGGAGTTAATCAATTTGAGTTAAGTTAATCGATTTGAATTAAGTTGAATCGAAATGGAGTAAATCGATTAGAATTAAGTTAATCGAGTTAGAATAAATCGAATATGGGTTATTCGAAGGTAAGTTATTCGAATTAGTTATTCGAAGGAGTTAATCAAATGAGTTGATCCAAATGAGTTAGTCGAATATTACTTATTCGAATAGAGCTAAAGGAGCTATCGATTTTAGTTTGATCGAAAGGAGTTATCGATTAGTAAATCGAAAGGAGATTTTCGAATATAGCATATTCGAAAGAAAGAGATCGAATATTGTTTATTCGAAAGAGAGAGATTTCGAATATGAGTTATTCGAAGAGAGATAATCGAATATAGGTTATTCGAAGAAGAGTTAATCAAATAGAGATTACTCGAAAGAGAGTTATACGTCGAATTCGATTATAGCGAATTCGGGAAAGTACTATTTACTTTCCAGGGTTTAAATCAAGATTTAGTTATTGATTTAGAAATTAGGAGTCTGTTAAATTATTCGAGTTAGGAAATAAAATATATAGGGGTAGGAATTATAACGTTATAGTTATAATCAAACACTGTCATATAAGAAGTGGATTCGTAACCTGAATTCGAGAATTTGCGTAAACAGATGATTGTAAAAAAGTGAGTGATGAGCTTCATCTATTTCACAGTAAAGGACGTTGTTCAATTAAGGTCTGCGAGGTAATTATACCCCAACTTGATTGACTTCAGAATTGACAAAGGAATAGTTGTGGTTCGATAGAAAAGGTTGATTTGAAATATAGTTAAGTAATAAGCGATTAATGGATTAAGCATAACGATGTTTTATACAACGTTCATTTGAAATCCGTAAATGAGTTTTGGAAACGTTTTCCAAATATAGTCAGATATGTTTTCTAAACATAGAAAATGAAATGTTTTCATGATAAGAATTTAAGAAATAGAGTTAAGCAAATTCAGAAACTGACTGGAGAGGGTAAGTTGAACGGTTTTCTAAGTGACGATCTGATGTTGGTTTCGACCTTCCGGATTGATACTTAGAGAATTGTTCTCATACTAGTTACAGTTAGGGACTGATAGTTGCGAAATAATAGTGATGTGAAAATAAGCTATGGAAATGTTTTCCAATGATTAATAACATATATTTTCTAAATATATGAAATAAGGAAACATGAACATATATATGTATATGATGATTGATCGATCGAATTTCCATTTGGAAATAAGATCGTTGTTTGTACACCGACATGTTTTCATTTGATAGTTGAATCACAGACTATCAAAGTTTTGACCCTATTTACGTTGTAAATATGGAGAGACCGGTTGGATTATTATCCGAAGAACCACTCCGTATTAGCATAAGCGTTGCGAATCAAGTACGCTGAAGATAATTGAAGACGGAGTGAAGTGCAAGGGCTATTGTGTAAAGCCTAGGTAGGATGGATTCACTGAATAGTGCTTTCGGTTTGTTCAGTCCCAGAACAACGTATATGGACGAGTGTCTGACAAAGTATTCTTAACGAATCATATATGTTGATCTCTTTAAACGTATTACGTTGGTGGCGGAGAAATTCGTTTCTCTTAGCTTTTATACCCGTGATGCCTTTAGAAATCGATAATGATTTGGCGGGTATGACGATGTGGCATTCAAAGTAATTGAAGCAATAATCTGTCAAAGTAATAAACGTGACCTCAAACCTCACCACCGGGAAATAACAGAAGTTGGGCTAGGCAGCATGGCTAGTTGGGCCATACCCAAGCAGGGTGTATTATCACCATCTAGAGAATATTCAATTGTACTTCTTTATAATCTATTTCAATGCTGTCCCTTATCGGGAAGGATGGTTGCTGATCCCTACCATCGGTGATAATATATTCGTTACACTCAAGCTAAATGAGTGAACGGTTATGTGTGGCCGGGTTGCAAGACGTTCTTGCTGAACCCTGAGTGTATCTCCTCTAGAGTACACTGATCGGAAGGTGCTCCCATACCTTGTCTGTTGGAATCCAATCTCCAATAAGCGCTCACGGTTTTATTTGTATACTATGAATGTGGAACGTGAGATGCAAGCGTTCTGCTAGATTGATATCTATTTGTATTTAGACATTATTATAATATCAGAAAGATATCCTTTATTTAACCAAGTGTTGGAGTTTTATTCACACCAGTCCCATGACTGACCCGGAGTTTATTTTGTTTGTTTTCCCTAAACTCTTGGGTGCCTAAATTTGTACGGCAGTCAAGTAGTTGGGATTTTACAGATACACTTGGAGAGCTTGGAGCAGGAGACTTCAGGATTATAGCTATTATTATTCCGCTGTGTTGTTAAGTGTTGTACTTTGAAATGGTATGTATATATGAGTACTGATTTGTATTTCAAAGTTATGTTATATTTTATTCGTTCCGCTGTGAGATTCGTGTTTACTCTGATGATGTAAGTTCTTCTTCTTCTATTCTATTAGTTATATCTTTTCTTCCTCACCCTCTACTTTCTTTCACTAACCTCTCGGAATTTCCGACTCTCGAGGAGTCGGAAATTTCCAGCCGTTACAGTTGGTATCAGAGCTTAAGTTAAGTGATTACCTTGGCTCTGTGGCATAACTCGATAGAGATGGGATTAGTAATATCCTAGATTGAGTTTGAGTGTATATATATGAGCGCGTAATTGTTATTCAATATAAAATGGTTTTATATTGTGGAGACTCATTGGTTGAGTGGCTTATGAATTCTGGTCGATCAGTTTTGATCCACTGTATCGATAAGGGTTACTAAAACACTCGAATACGATGAACCGTCATGGTATGTTTTGAAAGAGGGTAAATGAAATAATTTTTCCCAAAATATATTTGTTTATAGAAGAAATATATATCTTGAAATTATTATAGTATATTGATTGCGTTGGTTGTTATTATAATCGAATAAGGTTATAAAAGGGTGAAATGGTTATAAATGACCAATCAGAATTCATATGAATGTAATATATGAAATAGTTTGAATTAAATATGAATTTAAATCAGAATTTGGAATTTAAAATAAGGAAATTTTAAGTTCCTGGGAGATTTTGAAAATGTTTTTCAAATTGAAAATGATATAGTATTGAACTCACTTCGATAGCTGGAAAATAGATTCTGATGATGAATCTAGACATCATCAGTGTTCATTTTCGAGTTCTAAGTGACCGATTAATACCAAAGGTTTTGTTTTTGAATTGTTTTGAGAAAACAAGTTGTTTAGAAATTCAAAGGTTTTGAATTGGCATTATGATTTCAAATTGATTTGAAAGAAATCCAGGAACTTAAGTTCTGGAATTAAAATTTAACTAACGAAGTTAAATAAAATGAGATGGTAAAAATAAATTGAAATTTAACTTGAACCGAGTTAAATAAAATTGAATTGGATTAGAGATAATCTAGAATGGAACCAAATTGATAAGTCAATAATTGGAATTTGATATTAGAGTTCGAATGAAATTCGATTTGGATTTAAGGATATGAACTGATTGGAGATCAATTGGAATGGATAACATTGGTATATGTTGAAGTGGTAGCAGATGAAAGGGATAGAGTTAAATGCCCGACAAAAAGGTACAAGTTTATATCATATATGATTTTGGATTTTATGAGCCGAATTGGCAAGCCGCTTGGCTATTTTGATTTCCTTTTGGATTGGAGGAGGCCTAGAGAGGCGAGTTGTGGTTTGTCATATTGACCAATACAAAGGAGGTTACGGCGAAATTTTTCGAAAATTCCAGGCGTTAGAACATACTCATGATTTATGGAAATTCAGTTAGCCAAAATGAATTAATAATTTAATTGAAAATTTAATGGTTCAGTTGAAACAGGAGTTGAGAAGTAAACTAAAAGATATTTGAATCTAGTTAGTAAAGTTGGTGGCATTTTCCTAGCTTAGCAATTTCGAGGACGAAATTATTTTAAGGGGGGAAGTCTGTAATGGCGCGTTTTGTTAGCTGTCGAATAATTAATTTATTTAATGATTTATATATCGATTTGGCGATATCGATAACTTAAAGTACAACGTTCAAACCTATAATTTATAATTATAATTAAAACGAACCTGAAACGTCGCGGCAGTTCGTTATTTGGCGAGTTGAACTTCAACTGAATATACAAGATTCGTTATAAGTCGGATTTCTGTGAAACAAGAAACGTGTGGAGCTGGTGGAGTATATCTTTCTAGTGGAAGAGAAAAATCAGGATTTCATCGTGTAGATTTTGAGTTATGTCCAAATCAAATTTCAGAAAAGTCGCTGTAGAATTCCTTCATAATTTGCGACGCTTTATTTACGTTATAAAAAGGGTTTTTCAATATAACTAGATATGGGGTTTGAATTTAGACGTGGTTCTTTTGGGACATAGCGATAATTTAATTTTTAGAATTTTATGGAAATTTTTAATTAATTAAATAAGCAACTTTTTATTTGGGGTATTTTGCACCCTGTAATCAACATTTTGAGGTTTCAAAATATGAGTCAACCTACCGGTATTATTATATTTTTGGGATCGGGGCACCTTGGTCGTCTCAACGATAGTTTCATTTTTGTCGGTAGCAGCCCGTAAGTAAATGAAATTCTTCGTCGTGGCGTGAGTTATAACTTAACTACAAAGTAAAATATAAAGGTCACTAGTGTGCCACGCTTCTTTTAAATCCAATACGCTGTTCTCATTGTATTGTGACCATCACACCTCATAAATGCTTCTACCGCTCTACCGTCCATTTAAAGAAAATAGTACCCTCCTTTGCATGGATAAAAATCTGAAACGTAGCTGCTAAGTTTAGCACCTATCATATGTCTGCATACCTCTTTGCGGCCCATCTATAGTCCACGTTCCCTATTACTTCATCACCAAGTATCCTAGATTTATAAATACCATGCCGACCACAATATTTCTTGCTTGCTGTTCTCAATACTTCGAACATGGCAATGACCGGAAATGGCTCACTGTAAGGAGGGAGAAGCATCTCGAGTTCGACGCTGGTATGGTTGCCAGACAGAGGAGTGGAAGCGGAGATGAACAGTGGAGGTTTGGCGCAGTTTCATGGGGGAGAAACACGTCAGTGGAGGAAAAGCATTTTATATATATATGCATGGTGGAAACTTTGCTAACGAAATCATTAGGAAGTGGAGCGAATACTTTTGAGTTTTTGAAGTGCTGGGTTCAATGGTGAAGGCGGCGTTCGGAATAAAGGGACGGAAAGGGTGGTTGTGTGAGTAATGGGGCGAGAAACTGGTTACTGGACCGACGTAAATTTGAAGGGGGAAAACATATTGCGGATCAGGAAGCTAAGGCGAGGTTTACTATATGTTTTTGGGGGGTTCACAAGTGCAGGAAGTCACGACAATGTGAATGTCAGAGGAGGTAGCATGCGAACAGAAAACAAGAGAGGTTGTGAGTGTGTTCTACTGTGGATGGATGGCAGCAGCGTTTTAAATGAGGGTGATTGAAGAACGGTGAGTAGTGGACGTGAATGGCAAAAGGTAAGGAGTATGGGGTTCTAAGAATATAAAGGAAGGAGAGCTCGTTCTTTGTTTTCTGGCGGGTTGAGGCTATGTATTGGGGGAGGGCGTGACTCATGATTTGAACGTGAGGGACACTGCTTCATCAGGAAGATGTACGGTAGACTGGGTACATGGGTTTCGGTCTGTGAAGTAGTTGGGCCGGTTATGTATAAAGAATCACGAACGAACGGATCCGTGGGATCGTAGGGACGGACACTACAACATGGGACTGACTGAAAGTCCATCAGAGCTCGTTACAATTTATGGCGAAATAAATTGTCTGATCAGAATCAAATAACGCAAACCGTTATTTAACGATTAACGCGCCAATGTGAGTAAATCTCACTAACTCTGAACAGTTTATAATTTCATGTTGCATTGTTAGAACTGTTAAAATTGTCTGTTTGACTGCGTGTTGATTGTTTGATTGAACTGCTAGTCAGTTAGTGGAAAATATATATATATATATATAAATATAAACCGATAAATATTTATATGCTGATTCGGCTTATCAGAATATTATACCAGTGTTGTCTAACATCTGTGATGCAGGGAAACAGGTTGGAGGAATCCGACTGGATTCCTCAACAGTTATTTTATTGTTTTTCATATATGGTTATATGATGTGATATAAAATCTGTGGGCGATTATATGTGCTTGGACGATGTTGAACATCGTGATGTGATATGATTGAATACCAAAACATACCGAAATGTTGATAAGGGGATTTTCAATGTTTATATTGAAAATGAATCTTATTTATAAAATCGATAGGATTTTATAAAAGGAAAACATTTATTTAATTAGAAAATAAATAAATGAAAAAGGAAACATTTATTTAGAAAATAAATGAAATAAAATAGAAACATTTATTTAGAAAATAATTGAATTAGAATATAAAAGAATATTTATTTAGGAAATAAATAAAGGAACATTTATTTAGATTATAAATAAATGGAATAAAGGAATATTTATTTAGGGAATAAATAAAGGAACACTTGTTCGGAAAATAAATATAATTATACAAGGGTAGATTTAAACACGTGCTTCGCACACAAGTATAACACGATATGGATTTTAAGGAGATATTGTAGAAATAGGAATTATAACCAGAGTGTGATAAAAGGATTAAACAAAGTAATTTGTTAGTTTAACCAAAGCAAGTTAGTCGAGTTAATCAAAGTAATTGGTTAAGTTAACCAAAGTAAATTAGTTAAGATAAACTAAGCGGTTAATCGAAGTGAATTAGTTAAGTTAAACTAATTGGTAAATCAAAGTGAATTAGTTGCGTCAAACTAAGTGACTTAGTTAAGTTAAATTAATTTGTAAATCAAAGTGAATTAGTTGCGTCAAACTAAGTGAATTAGTCAAGTTAAACTAATTGGTTAATCGAAGTAAATTAGTTGGGTTAATCAAAGTGAATTAGCTGAGTTAAACTAAGTAAATCGGTTAGAGTAAATCAAAGTGAATTAACTAAGTTAAACTAAGTGGATTAGTTCAGTTAATCGAGATAAGTAAATCAAGTTAGGTTAAACCATTTGAGTTAACCAGTTAAAGTTTACCAGTTAAAGATAAACAGTTAGAGTTGACCAATTAAAGTTGACCAGTTAAAGTTGACCAGTTAGAGTTGATCAGTAAGAGTTACTCAGTTAGAGTTGACCAGTTAGAGTTGACCAGTTAGAGTTATCCAAGTGGAGTTAATCGAGTAGAGTTGCCGAATATCACTTATTCGAAGTAGAGTTATCGAATATGGAGTATTCGAGGGAAGAGTAATCGAATATAGTTTATTCGAGTGGAGAAATCAAATGTTATTCATTTGAGAAGAGCTACCAAATATTATTTATTCGAAGAGTAGTTATCGAATATTGGTTATTCGAAGTTAGTTAATCCAAAGGATTTATTCGAAGTTAGTTAATCCAAAGGAGTTATTCGAAGTTAGCTAATCCAAAGGAGTTATTCGAAGTTAGTAAATCCAAAGGAGTTAGTCGAAGAGTTAATCGAATATAGTTATTCGAAAGAAGGTGTTAATCGAATATAGTTATTCGAGTAAAGTTAAAAGAGTTAATCGAATTTAGTTATTCGAAATGAGTTATTCGAATTAGATATTTGAATAGAGTTAAACACATTAGAGTGATTTGAATTACTTATTCAAATAGAGTTAAACACGTAAGAGTTAATTGAATATTAGTTATTCAATTAGAGTTAAATCGAATTTAGTTATTCGAAAGGAGTTAATCAATTTGAGTTAAGTTAATCGATTTGAATTAAGTTGAATCGAAATGGAGTAAATCGATTAGAATTAAGTTAATCGAGTTAGAATAAATCGAATATGGGTTATTCGAAGGTAAGTTATTCGAATTAGTTATTCGAAGGAGTTAATCAAATGAGTTGATCCAAATGAGTTAGTCGAATATTACTTATTCGAATAGAGCTAAAGGAGTTATCGATTTTAGTTTGATCGAAAGGAGTTATCGATTAGTAAATCGAAAGGAGATTTTCGAATATAGCATATTCGAAAGAAAGAGATCGAATATTGTTTATTCGAAAGAGAGAGATTTCGAATATGAGTTATTCGAAGAGAGATAATCGAATATAGGTTATTCGAAGAAGAGTTAATCAAATAGAGATTACTCGAAAGAGAGTTATACGTCGAATTCGATTATAGCGAATTCGGGAAAGTACTATTTACTTTCCAGGGTTTAAATCAAGATTTAGTTATTGATTTAGATATTAGGAGTCTGTTAAATTATTCGAGTTAGGAAATAAAATATATAAGGGTACGAATTATAACGTTATAGTTATAATCAAACACTGTCATATAAGAAGTGGATTCGTAACCTGAATTCGAGAATTTGCGTAAACAGATGATTGTAAAAAAGTGAGTGATGAGCTTCATCTATTTCACAGTAAAGGACGTTGTTCAATTAAGGTCTGCGAGGTAATTATACCCCAACTTGATTGACTTCAGAATTGACAAAGGAATAGTTGTGGTTCGATAGAAAAGGTTGATTTGAAATATAGTTAAGTAATAAGCGATTAATGGATTAGGCGTAACGATGTTTTATACAACGTTCATTTGAAATCCGTAAATGAGTTTTGGAAACGTTTTCCAAATATAGTCAGATATGTTTTCTAAGCATAGAAAATGAAATGTTTTCATGATAAGAATTTAAGAAATAGAGTTAAGTAAATTCAGAAACTGACTGGAGAGGGTAAGTTGAACGGTTTTCTAAGTGACGATCTGATGTTGGTTTCGACCTTCCGGATTGATACTTAGAGAATTGTTCTCATACTAGTTACAGTTAGGGACTGATAGTTGCGAAATAATAGTGATGTGAAAATAAGCTATGGAAATGTTTTCCAATGATTAATAACATATATTTTCTAAATATATGAAATAAGGAAACATGAACATATATATGTATATGATGATTGATCGATCGAATTTCCATTTGGAAATAAGATCGTTGTTTGTACACCGACATGTTTTCATTTGATAGTTGAATCACAGACTATCAAAGTTTTGACCCTATTTACGTTGTAAATATGGAGAGACCGGTTGGATTATTATCCGAAGAACCACTCCGTATTAGCATAAGCGTTGCGAATCAAGTACGCTGAAGATAATTGAAGACGGAGTGAAGTGCAAGGGCTATTGTGAAAAGCCTAGGTAGGATGGATTCACTGAATAGTGCTTTCGGTTTGTTCAGTCCCAGGACAACGTATATGGACGAGTGTCTGACAAAGTATTCTTAACGAATCATATATGTTGATCTCTTTAAACGTATTACGTTGGTGGCGGAGAAATTCGTTTCTCTTAGCTTTTATACCCGTGATGCCTTGAGAAATCGATAATGATTTGGCGGGTATGACGATGTGGCATTCAAAGTAATTGAAGCAACAATCTGTCAAAGTGATAAACGTGACCTCAAACCTCACCACCGGGAAATAACAGAAGTTGGGCTAGGCAGCATGGCTAGTTGGGCCATACCCAAGCAGGGTGTACTATCACCATCTAGAGAATATTCAATTGTACTTCTTTATAATCTATTTCAATGCTGTCCCTTATCGGGAAGGATGGTTCCTGATCCCTACCATCGGTGATAATATATTCGTTACACTCAAGCTAAATGAGCGAACGGTTGTGTGTGGCCGGGTTGCAAGACGTTCTTGCTGAACCCTGAGTGTATCTCCTCTAGAGTACACTGATCGGAAGGTGCTCCCATACCTTGTCTGTTGGAATCCAATCTCCAATAAGCGCTCACGGTTTTATTTGTATACTATGAATGTGGAACGTGAGATGCAAGCGTTCTGCTAGATTGATATCTATTTGTATTTAGACATTATTATAATATCAGAAAGATATCCTTTATTTAACCAAGTGTTGGAGTTTTATTCACACCAGTCCCATGACTGACCCGGAGTTTATTTTGTTTGTTTTCCCTAAACTCTTGGGTGCCTAAATTTGTACGGGCAGTCAAGTAGTTGGGATTTTACAGATACACTTGGAGAGCTTGGAGCAGGAGACTTCAGGATTATAGCTATTATTATTCCGCTGTGTTGTTAAGTGTTGTACTTTGAAATGGTATGTATATATGAGTACTGATTTGTATTTCAAAGTTATGTTATATTTTATTCGTTCCGCTATGAGATTCGTGTTTACTCTGATGATGTAAGTTCTTCTTCTTCTTCTATTCTATTAGTTCTATCTTTTCTTCCTCACCCTCTACTTTGTTTCACTAACGTCTCGGAATTTCCGACTCTCGAGGAGTCGGAAATTTCCATCCGTTACAGTTGGTATCAGAGCTTAAGTTAAGTGATTACCTTGGCTCTGTGGCATAACTCGATAGAGATGGGATTAGTAATATCCTAGATTGAGTTTGAGTGTATATATATGAGCGCGTAATTGTTATTCAATATAAAATGGTTTTATATTGTGGAGACTCATTGGTTGAGTGGCTTATGAATTCTGGTCGATCAGTTTTGATCCACTGTATCGATAAGGGTTACTAAAACACTCGAATACGATGAACCGTCATGGTATGTTTTGAAAGAGGGTAAATGAAATAATTTTTCCCAAAATATATTTGTTTATAGAAGAAATATATATCTTGAAATTATTATAGTATATTGATTGCGTTGGTTGTTATTATAATCGAATAAGGTTATAAAAGGGTGAAATGGTTATAAATGACCAATCAGAATTCATATGAATGTAATATATGAAATAGTCTGAATTAAATATGAATTTAAATCAGAATTTGGAATTTAAAATAAGGAAATTTTAAGTTCCTGGGAGATTTTGAAAATGTTTTTCAAATTGAAAATGATATAGTATTGAACTCACTTCGATAGCTGGAAAATAGATTCTGATGATGAATCTAGACATCATCAGTGTTCATTTTCGAGTTCTAAGTGACCGATTAATACCAAAGGTTTTATTTTTGAATTGTTTTGAGAAAACAAGTTGTTTAGAAATTCAAAGGTTTTGAATTGGCATTATGATTTCAAATTGATTTGAAAGAAATCCAGGAACTTAAGTTCTGGAATTAAAATTTAACTAACGAAGTTAAATAAAATGAGATGGTAAAAATAAATTGAAATTTAACTTGAACCGAGTTAAATAAAATTGAATTGGATTAGAGATAATCTAGAATGGAACCAAATTGATAAGTCAATAATTGGAATTTGATGTTAGAGTTCGAATGAAATTCGATTTGGATTTAAGGATATGAACAGATTGGAGATCAATTGGAATGGATAACATTGGTATATGTTGAAGTGGTAGCAGATGAAAGGGATAGAGTTAAATGCCCGACAAAAAGGTACAAGTTTATATCATATATGATTTTGGATTTTATGAGCCGAATTGGCAAGCCGCTTGGCTATTTTGGTTTCCTTTTGGATTGGTGGAGGCCTAGAGAGGCGAGTTGTGTTTTGTCATATTGACCAATACAAAGGAGGTTACGGTGAAATTTTTCGGAAATTCCAGGCGTTAGAACATACTCATGATTTATGGAAATTCAGTTAGCCAGAATGAATTAATAATTTAATTGAAAATTTAATGGTTCAGTTGAAACAGGAGTTGAGAAGTAAACTAAAAGATATTTGAATCTAGTTAGTAAAGTTGGTAGCATTTTCCTAGCTTAGCAATTTCGAGGACGAAATTATTTTAAGGGGGGAAGTCTGTAATGGCGCGTTTTGTTAGCTGTCGAATAATTAATTTATTTAATGATTTATATATCGATTTGGCGATATCGATAACTTAAAGTACAACGTTCAAACCTATAATTTATAATTATAATTAAAACGAACCTGAAACGTCGCGGCAGTTCGTTATTTGGTGAGTTGAACTTCAACTGAATATACAAGATTCGTTATAAGTCGGATTTCTGTGAAACAAGAAACGTGTGGAGCTGGTGGAGTATATCTTTCTAGTGGAAGAGAAAAATCAGGATTTCGTCGTGTAGATTTTGAGTTATGTCCAAATCACATTTCAGAAAAGTCGCTGTAGAATTCCTTCATAATTTGCGACGCTTTATTTACGTTATAAAAAGGGTTTTTCAATATAACTAGATACGGGGTTTGAATTTAGACGTGGTTCTTTTGGGACATAGCGATAATTTAATTTTTAGAATTTTATGGAAATTTTTAATTAATTAAATAAGCAACTTTTTATTTGGGGTATTTTGCACCCTGTAGTCAACATTTTGAGGTTTCAAAATATGAGTCAACCTACCGGTATTATTATATTTTTGGGATCGGGGCACCTTGGTCGTCTCAACGATAGTTTCATTTTTGTCGGTAGCAGCCCGTAAGTAAATGAAATTCTTCGTCGTGGCGTGAGTTATAACTTAACTACAAAGTAAAATATAAAGGTCACTAGTGTGCCACGCTTCTTTTAAATCCAATACGCTGTTCTCATTGTATTGTGACCATCACACCTCATAAATGCTTCTACCGCTCTACCGTCCATTTAAAGAAAATAGTACCCTCCTTTGCATGGATAAAAATCTGAAACGTAGCTGCTAAGTTTAGCACCTATCATATGTCTGCATACCTCTCTGCGGCCCTTCTATAGTCCACGTTCCCTATTACTTCATCACCAAGGATCCTAGATTTATAAATACCATGCCGACCACAACATTTCTTGCTTGCTGTTCTCAATACTTCGAACATGGCAATGATGGGAAATGGCTCACTGTAAGGAGGGAGAAGCATCTCGAGTTCGACGCTGGTATGGTTGCCAGACAGAGGAGTGGAAGCGGAGATGAACAGTGGAGGTTTGGCGCAGTTTCATGGGGGAGAAACACGTCAGTGGAGGAAAAGCATTTTATATATATATGCATGGTGGAAACTTTGCTAACGAAATCATCAGGAAGTGGAGCGAATACTTTTGAGTTTTTGAAGTGCTGGGTTCAATGGTGAAGGCGGCGTTCGGAATAAAGGGACGGAAAGGGTGGTTGTGTGAGTAATGGAGCGAGAAACTGGTTACTGGACCGACGTAAATTTGAAGGGGGAAAACATATTGCGGATCAGGAAGCTAAGGCGAGGTTTACTAGATGTTTTTGGGGGGTTCACAAGTGCAGGAAGTCACGACAATGTGAATGTCAGAGGAGGTAGCATGCGAACAGAAAACAAGAGAGGTTGCGAGTGTGTTCTACTGTGGATGGATGGCAGCAGCGTTTTAAATGAGGGTGATTGAAGAACGGTGAGTAGTGGACGTGAATGGCAAAAGGTAAGGAGTATGGGGTTATAAGAATATAAAGGAAGGAGAGCTCGTTCTTTGTTTTCTGGCGGGTTGAGGCTATGTATTAGGGGAGGGCGTGACTCATGAGTTGAACGTGAGGGACACTGCTTCATCAGGAAGATGTACGGTAGACTGGGTACATGGGTTTCGGTCTGTGAAGTAGTTGGGCCGGTTATGTATAAAGAATCACGAACGAACGGATCCGTGGGATCGTAGGGACGGACACTACAACATGGGACTGACTGAAAGTCCATCAGAGCTCGTTACAATTTATGGCGAAATAAATTGTCTGATCAGAATCAAATAACGCAAACCGTTATTTAACGATTAACGCGCCAATGTGAGTAAATCTCACTAACTCTGAACAGTTTATAATTTCATGTTGCATTGTTAGAACTGTTAAAATTGTCTGTTTGACTGCGTGTTGACTGTTTGATTGAACTGCTAGTCAGTTAGTGGAAAATATATAGATATATATATAAATATAAACCGATAAATATTTATATGCTGATTCGGCTTATCAGAATATTATACCAGTGTTGTCTAACATCTGTGATGCAGGGAAACAGGTTGGAGGAATCCGACTGGATTCCTCAACAGTTATTTTATTGTTTTTCATATATGGTTATATGATGTGATATAAAATCTGTGGGCGATTATATGTGCTTGGACGATGTTGAACATCGTGATGTGATATGATTGAATACCAAAACATACCGAAATGTTGATAAGGGGATTTTCAATGTTTATATTGAAAATGAATCTTATTTATAAAATCGATAGGATTTTATAAAAGGAAAACATTTATTTAATTAGAAAATAAATAAATGAAAAAGGAAACATTTATTTAGAAAATAAATGAAATAAAATAGAAACATTTATTTAGAAAATAATTGAATTAGAATATAAAAGAATATTTATTTAGGAAATAAATAAAGGAACATTTATTTAGATTATAAATAAATGGAATAAAGGAATATTTATTTAGGGAATAAATAAAGGAACACTTGTTCGGAAAATAAATATAATTATACAAGGGTAGATTTAAACACGTGCTTCGCACACAAGTATAACACGATATGGATTTTAAGGAGATATTGTAGAAATAGGAATTATAACCAAAGTGTGATAAAAGGATTAAACAAAGTAATTTTTTAGGTTAACCAAAGCAAGTTAGTCGAGTTAATCAAAGTAATTGGTTAAGTTAACCAAAGTAAATTAGTTAAGATAAACTAAGCGGTTAATCGAAGTGAATTAGTTAAGTTAAACTAATTGGTAAATCAAAGTGAATTAGTTGCGTCAAACTAAGTGACTTAGTTAAGTTAAATTAATTTGTAAATCAAAGTGAATTAGTTGCGTCAAACTAAGTGAATTAGTCAAGTTAAACTAATTGGTTAATCGAAGTAAATTAGTTGGGTTAATCAAAGTGAATTAGCTGAGTTAAACTAAGTAAATCGGTTAGAGTAAATCAAAGTGAATTAACTAAGTTAAACTAAGTGGATTAGTTTAGTTAATCGAGATAAGTAAATCAAGTTATGTTAAACCATTTGAGTTAACCAGTTAAAGTTTACCAGTTAAAGATAAACAGTTAAAGTTGACCAGTTAAAGTTGACCAGTTAAAGTTGACCAGTTAGAGTTGATCAGTAAGAGTTACTCAGTTAGAGTTGACCAGTTACAGTTGACCAGTTAGAGTTATCCAAGTGGAGTTAATAGAGTAGAGTTGCCGAATATAACTTATTCAAAGTAGAGTTATCGAATATGGAGTATTCGAGGGAAGAGTAATCGAATATAGTTTATTCGAGTGGAGAAATCAAATGTTATTCATTTGAGAAGAGCTACCAAATATTATTTATTCGGAGAGTAGTTATCGGATATTGGTTATTCGAAGTTAGTTAATCCAAAGGAGTTATTCGAAGTTAGTTAATCCCAAGGAGTTATTCGAAGTTAACTAATCCAAAGGAGTTATTCGAAGTTAGTAAATCCAAAGGAGTTAGTCGAAGAGTTAATCGAATATAGTTATTCGAAAGAAGGTGTTAATCGAATATAGTTATTCGAGTAAAGTTAAAAGAGTTAATCGAATTTAGTTATTCGAAATGAGTTATTCGAATTAGATATTTGAATAGAGTTAAACACATTAGAGTAATTTGAATTACTTATTCAAATAGAGTTAAACACGTAAGAGTTAATTGAATATTAGTTATTCAATTAGAGTTAAATCGAATTTAGTTATTCGAAAGGAGTTAATCAATTTGAGTTAAGTTAATCGATTTGAATTAAGTTGAATCGAAATGGAGTAAATCGATTAGAATTAAGTTAATCGAGTTAGAATAAATCGAATATGGGTTATTCGAAGGTAAGTTATTCGAATTAGTTATTCGAAGGAGTTAATCAAATGAGTTGATCCAAATGAGTTAGTCGAATATTACTTATTCGAATAGAGCTAAAGGAGTTATCGATTTTAGTTTGATCGAAAGGAGTTATCGATTAGTAAATCGAAAGGAGATTTTCGAATATAGCATATTCGAAAGAAAGAGATCGAATATTGTTTATTCGAAAGAGAGAGATTTCGAATATGAGTTATTCGAAGAGAGATAATCGAATATAGGTTATTCGAAGAAGAGTTAATCAAATAGAGATTACTCGAAAGAGAGTTATACGTCGAATTCGATTATAGCGAATTCGGGAAAGTACTATTTACTTTCCAGGGTTTAAATCAAGATTTAGTTATTGATTTAGATATTAGGAGTCTGTTAAATTATTCGAGTTAGGAAATAAAATATATAGGGGTAGGAATTATAACGTTATAGTTATAATCAAACACTGTCATATAAGAAGTGGATTCGTAACCTGAATCCGAGAATTTGCGTAAACAGATGATTGTAAAAAAGTGAGTGATGAGCTTCATCTATTTCACAGTAAAGGACGTTGTTCAATTAAGGTCTGCGAGGTAATTATACCCCAACTTGATTGACTTCAGAATTGACAAAGGAATAGTTGTGGTTCGATAGAAAAGGTTGATTTGAAATATAGTTAAGTAATAAGCGATTAATGGATTAAGCGTAACGATGTTTTATACAACATTCATTTGAAATCCGTAAATGAGTTTTGGAAACGTTTTCCAAATATAGTCAGATATGTTTTCTAAACATAGAAAATGAAATGTTTTCATGATAAGAATTTAAGAAATAGAGTTAAGCAAATTCAGAAACTGACTGGAGAGGGTAAGTTGAACGGTTTTCTAAGTGACGATCTGATGTTGGTTTCGACCTTCTGGTTTGATACTTAGAGAATTGTTCTCATACTAGTTACAGTTAGGGACTGATAGTTGCGAAATAATAGTGATGTGAAAATAAGCTATGGAAATGTTTTCCAATGATTAATAACATATATTTTCTAAATATATGAAATAAGGAAACATGAACATATATATGTATATGATGATTGATCGATCGAATTTCCATTTGGAAATAAGATCGTTGTTTTTACACCGACATGTTTTCATTTGATAGTTGAATCACAGGCTATCAAATTTTTGACCCTATTTACGTTGTAAATATGGAGAGACCGGTTGGATTATTATCCGAAGAACCACTCCGTATTAGCATAAGCGTTGCGAATCAAGTACGCAGAAGATAATTGAAGACGGAGTGAAGTGCAAGGCTATTGTGAAAAGCCTAGGTAGGATGGATTCACTGAATAGTGCTTTCGGTTTGTTCAGTCCCAGGACGACGTATATGGACGAGTGTCTGACAAAGTATTCTTAACGAATCATATATGTTGATCTCTTTAAACGTATTACGTTGGTGGCGTAGAAATTCGTTTCTCTTAGCTTTTATACCCGTGATGCCTTGAGAAATCGATAATGATTTGGCGGGTATGACGATGTGGCATTCAAATTAATTGAAGCAATAATCTGTCAAAGTGATAAACGTGACCTCAAACCTCACCACCGGGAAATAACAGAAGTTGGGCTAGGCAGCATGGCTAGTTGGGCCATACCCAAGCAGGGTGTATTATCACCATCTAGAGAATATTCAATTGTACTTCTTTATAATCTATTTCAATGCTGTCCCTTATCGGGAAGGATGGTTGCCGATCCCTACCATCGGTGATAATATATTCGTTACACTCAAGCTAAATGAGTGAACGGTCATGTGTGGCCAGGTTGCAAGACGTTCTTGTTGAACCCTGAGTGTATCTCCTCTATAGTACACTGATCGGAAGGCGCTCCCATACCTTGTCTGTTGGAATCCAATCTACAATAAGCGCTCACGGTTTTATTTGTATACTATGAATGTGGAACGTGAGATGCAAGCGTTCTGCTAGATTGATATCTATTTGTATTTAGACATTATTATAATATCAGAAAGATATCCTTTATTTAACCAAGTATTGGAGTTTTATTCACACCAGTCCCATGACTGACCCGGAGTTTATTTTGTTGTTTTCCCTAAACTCTTGGGTGCCTAAATTTGTATGGGCAGTCAAGTAGTTGGGATTTTACAGATACACTTGGAGAGCTTGGAGCAGGAGACTTCAGGATTATAGCTATTATTATTCCGCTGTGTTGTTAAGTGTTGTACTTTGAAATGGTATGTATATATGAGTACTGGTTTGTATTTCAAAGTTATGTTATATTTTATTCGTTCCGCTGTGAGATTCGTGTTTACTCTGATGATGTAAGTTCTTCTTCTTCTTCTATTCTATTAGTTCTATCTTTTCTTCCTCACCCTCTACTTTCTTTCAATAACGTCTCGGAATTTCCGACTCTCGAGGAGTCGGAAATTTCCAGCCGTGACAACAATCTACGCCGCAAGAAAAGGGAAGAACTTTGGATGCTAATCTAAATCAGACCTAGGAAAACAAAAATCAATTTGAGTGGATTTAAATTACCATTGTTGAATAATAGTAGACGTATCATTTAGCAATTCCCCAAGTTAATTTGTTTAATTCAGTTGAAATAATTTTATTTTATGCGTATTTTGTTCTTCTTCTTCACCTTTCCTTTTTATTTTTAAGATTACCCCTATTTCATATTTCATATTTGTCGACAAATAGTGAAATAGTAGGGGTAATTTTATTGTGAAGGATTGGTTTTTACAGCACCCAATCCAAACGATTTATCATCTTTCATATTTGTCGATCTACCCCTACTATGCTTAAACTACCCCTACTTCCCTTAATACTTCAGAACAACCCTTCTTTTTAATCCTACCCCTAATTCTCTAAATAGCCCTTACTTCCAACAATTACCCCTATTTTTTAACTTTTGTGAAGAGTTGGTTTTTGCCGCACCCAATCCAAAATATTCATCATCTATCATATTTGTCGATCTACCCCTACTATGCTTAAATAACCCCTACTTCTCTTAATACTTCAAAATGGTCCTTCTTTTAAATCCTACACCTAATTTTCTATATATCACTTACTTCGTACAAATACCCCTATCTTTTTACTACTGTGAAGGGTTGGTTTTTACAGCACCCAATCCAAACGATTCCTCATCTTTCATATTTTTCGATCTACCCCTCCTTGCTTAAACTACCCCTACTTCTCTAAATACTTCAAAACAACCCTTCTTTTTATTCGTATCCCTAATTCTCTAAATAGCCCTTATTTCCAACAATTACCCCTATTTTTTTAACTACTTGAATGGGTTGGTTTATGCAGCACCCTTTCCAAACGATTCATCATCTTTCATATTTGTCAATCAACCGCTACTATGCTTAAACGACCTCTACTTCTCTTAATACTTCAAAAAAGCCCTTATTTTTAATCCGACCCCTAATACTCTAAATAGCACTAACTTCCAACAATTACACCTATCTTTTTACTACTGTGAAGGGTTGTTTTTTGCAGCAACCAGTCAAAACGATTCGTCAGCTTTCATATTTGTTGATCTACCCATATTATGCTTAAACTACCCCTACTTCTCTTAATACTTCAAAACAGCCCTTCTTTTTAATCCGACCCCTAATTCTCCAAATAGCCCTTACTTCCAACAATTATACCCATATTTTTTAACTACTGTTAAGGGTTGGTTTTTGCAGCACCCAATCCAGATGACTCATCATCTTTCATATTTGTCGATCCACCCCTACTGGGCTTAAATTACCCCTACTTCTCTTAATACTTCAAAACGGCCCTTCTTTTTAATATTTCCCCTAATTCTCTAAATAGCTCTTACTTCCAACAATTACACCTATTTTTTAACAACTATGAAGGGTCGGTTTTTGTAGCACCTAGTCTAAATGATTCATCATCTTCCATATTTGTCGATCTACCCCTACTATGCTTAAACTACCCCTACTTCTCATAATACTTCAGAACAACCCTTCTTTTTAATCATACCCTAATTCTCTAAATATCCCTTCCTTCCAACAATTATTCCTATTATTTAACTTCTGTGAAGGGTTGGTTTTTGTAGCACCTAGTCCAAATGATTCATCATCTTTCAGATTTGTCGATATACTCTTACTATAAACTACACATACTTCTCTAAATACTTCAAAACAATCATTCTTTTTAATCCTACCCCAAATTATGTAAATAGTCCTTGCTTCCAACAATTATGCCTATCTTTTTACTACTGTGAAGGGTTGGTTTTTGCAGCACCCAATCCAAACAATTCATCATCTTTCATATTTGTCGATCTACCCCTACTATGCTAAAACTACCCCTATTTCTCTTAATACTTCAAAACATTCCTTCTTTTAATTCCTACCTCTAATTCTATAAATAGCCCTTACTTCCAACAATTACCCCTATCTTTTTAATACTGTGAAGGGTTGGTTTTTGCAGCACCCAATCCAAACGATTCATCATCTTTTATTTTTGTCGATCTACCTCTACTATGCTCAAACTACCCCTACTTCTCTTAATACTTCAAAACAGCCCTTCTTTTTAATCGTACCCCTAATTCCCTAAATATCCCTTACTTCCAACAATTACCCCTATCTTTTTACTACTGTGTAAGGTTGGTTTTTGGAGCACCTAATCAGAACGATTTGTCAACTTTCAAATTTGTCGATTTACACTTTTTATGCTTAAACTACCCCCTACTTCTCTTAAAACTTCGAAACAACCCTTCTTTTAAATCCTATCCCTAATTCTATAAACATATCTTACTTCCAACAATTACCCCTGTTTTTGACTACTGTGAAGGGTTGATTTTTGCAGCACCCAATCCAAATGATTCCATCTTTTATATTTATCGATCTACCCCTACTTCTCTTTATACTTCAAAACAACACTTCTTTTTAATCCTACCCCTAATTCTCTAAATTTCCCTTATATCCAACAATTACCCCTATTTTTTACCTTTTGTGAAGGGGTGGTTTTTGCATCACCCTATCCAACTTATTCATCATCTTTCATATTTGTCGATCTACCCTTACTATGCTTAATCTACACCTACTTCTCTTAATACTTAAAAAAAGTACTTCTTTTAATCCTACCCCAAATTCACTCAATAGCCCTTACTTCCAACTATTACCCCTATCTTTTTACTATTGTAAAGGATGGGTTTTTGCAGCACGTAATCCAACCGATTCATCATCTTTCATATTTGTCGATCTACCCTTACTATACTTAAAATAACCCTACTTATCTTAATACTTCAAAACAGCCCTTCTTTTTAGTCCTGCCCCTAATTCTCTAAACAGCTCTTCCTTCCAACAATTTCCTTTATTTTTTAACTATTCTAAAGGATTGGTTTTTGCAGTACCCAGTCCAAACGATTCATCATCTTTCATATTTGTCGATCTACCCCTACTATGCATAAACTACCCCTACTTCCCTTAATACTTCAAAACAACCCATGTTTTTAATCCTACCCCTAATTCTCTAAATAGCCCTTACTTCCAACAATTATTACTATTTTTTAACTTCAATGAAGAGTTGGTTTTTTCCGCACCGAATCCAAATGATTCATCATCTTTCATATTTGTCGATCTACCCCTACTATGCTTAAACTACCCCTACATCTCTTAATACTTCAAAACGGTCCTTCTTTTAAATCCTACACATAATTCTCTAAATATCCCTTACATCCAACAATTACCCCTATGTTTTTACTACTGTGAAAGGTTGGTTTTTGCAGCTCCCAATCCAAACGGTTCATCATCTTTCATATTTTTCGATCTACCCCTCCTATGCTTAAACTACCCCTACTTCTCTCAATACTTCAAAACGGCCCTTCTTTTTATTTGTGCCCCTAATTCTCCAAATAGCCCTTATTTCCAACAATTACCCCTATTTTTTTAACTACTTCAAAGGGTTGGTTTTTGCAGCATGCAATCCAAACGATTCATCATCTTTCATATTTGTCCATCTAACCCTTCTATGCTTAAACTACCCCTACTTATTTTAATACTTCAAAACTACCCTTCTTTTTAATCCTACCCCTAATTCTCTAAATATAACTTCCTTCCAACAATTATCCCTATTATTTAACTTCTGTGAAGGGTTGGTTTTTGCAGCACCCAATCCGAATGATTCATCATCTTTCAGATTCGTCGATCTACTCCTACTATGCTTAAACTACACAAATTTCTCTTAATACTTCAAAACAATCATTCTTTTTAATCATAACCCCAAGTATCCAAATATCCCTTACTTCCAACAATTACGCCTATCTTTTTACTACTGTGAAGGGTTGCTTTTTGCAGCAGGCAATCCAAACGATTCATCATCTTTCATATGTGTCGATCTATCCCTACTACGCTTAAACTACCACTACTTCAATTAATACATCAAGACAGTCCTTCTATTATATCCTACCCCTAATTCTCTAAATAGCCGTTACTTCCAACAATTAATCCTATTTTTTACTGTTTTGAAGGTTTGGTTTTTGCAGCACCCAATCCAAACGATTCATCATCTTTCATATTTGTCGATCTAACCCTATTATGCTTAAACTACCCCTACTTCTCTTAATAGGTCAAAACAACACTTCTTTTAAGTCGTAACCCTAATTCTCTAAATTTCCATTACTTCCAACAATTACCCTTATCTTTTTACTACTGTGTAAGGTTTGTTTTTGCAGCACCTAATCAAAACGATTCGTCAACTTTCATATTTGTCGATATACCCCTACTATGCTTAAACTACCCCTCCTTCTCTTAATACTTCAGAACAACCCTTCTTTTAAATCCTATTCGTAATTCTCTAAATATACCTTAATTCCAACATTTACCCCTATCTTTTTAATATTATGAAGGGTTGGTTTTTGCAGCACCCAATCCAAACGATTCATCATTTTTACATTTGTCGATCTACTTCTACTTCTCTTTATACTTCAAAACAACACTTCTTTTTAATCCTATGCCTAATTCTCTAAATAGCTCTTACTTCCAACAATTACCCCAATTTTTTACCTTTTGTGAAGGTTTTGTTTTTGTGGCACCCAATACAAATGATTCATCATCTTTCGTATTTGTCAATCTAACCAAAATATGCTTAATCTACCCCTACTTCTCTTAATACATAAAAAAGTCTTCTCTTAATTCGACCCCAGATTCTGCAAATAGCCCTTACTTCCAACAATTACCCCTATTTTTTAACTTTTGTGAAGAGTTGGTTTTGGCCGCACCCAATCCAAATGATTAATAATCTTTCATATTTGTCGATCTACCCCTACTATGCTTAAACTACCCCTGCTTCTCTTAATAATTCAAAATGGTCATTCTTTTAAATCCTACGCCTAATTCTCTATATAGCCCTTACTTCCAACAATTACCCCTATCTTTTAACTACTGTGAAGGGTTGGTTTTTGCAGCACCCAATCTAAACGATTTGTCATCTTTCATATTTGTCGATCTGCCCCTCCTATGCTTAAACTACACCTACTTCTCTATACACTTCAAAACAGCCCTTCTTTTTATTCGTACCCCTAATTCTCTAAATAGCCCTTATTTCCAACAACTACCCCTATTTTTTTAACTAATGTAAAGGGTTGGTTTTTGCATCACCTAATCCAAATGATACATCATCTTTCACATTTGTCGATCTACCCCAACTATGCTTAAACTACCCCTACTACTCTTAATACTTCAAAACAGCCCTTCTTTTTAATCCTACCCTAATTCTCTAAATATCCCTTCCTTCCAACAATTATCCCTACTATTTAACTTCTAAGAAGGTTTGGTTTTTGCAGCACCCAATCCAAATGATTCATCATCTTTCAAATTTGTCGATCTACTGCTACAATGCTTAAACTACGCAAACTTCTCCTAATGCTTCAAAATAATCATTCTTTATTATCCTAACCATAATTATCTAAATAGCCCTTACTTCCAACAATTACGCCTATCTTTTTACTACTGTGAAGGGTTGGTTTTTGCAGCACCCAAACCAAATGATTCGTCATCTTTCATATTAGTCGATCTATCCCCACTATGTTTAAACTACCCCTACTTCTATTAATACTTCAAGATAGTCCTACCCCTAATTCTCTAAATACCCCTTACTTTCAACAATTACCCCTATCTTTTTACTACTGTGAAGGTTTGGTTTTGTAGCACCAAATCCAAACGATTCATCTTCTTTTATATTTGTCGATCTACCCGTAATTCTCTTAATACTTCAAAACAACCCTTCTTTTAAGTCGTAACCCTAATTCTCTAAATGTCTCTTACTTCCAACAATTACCCCTATCTTTTTACTACTGTGTGAGGTTGGTTTTTGCAGCAACTAATCAAAACGATTCGTCAACTTTCATATTTGTCGATCAACCCCTACAATGCTTAAACTACCCCTCCTTCTATTAATACTTAAAAACAGCCCTTCTTTTTAATCCTATCTCTAATTCTCTAAATATATCTTACTTCCAACAATTACCCCTATCTTTTTACTACTGTGAACGAATAGTTTTTGCAGTACCCAATCCAAACTGCGACGACAAGGAATTTCGCTCGATCTGAATCAATCGTTAAACCGATCTAGACCGTTCGAAACCCCGGATCGTTGAGAACAGGACAAAACAGAACGCAGACGGAAGAACATTTCATTGCTATTACAACAATGCCATCAGATACAAGAATATACAGAGTATAATTGAATAAATTACAATGGTATAAATATCAGAGATTACAATAAATTACAAAGCAGCGGAAAATAATACTAAGCACAACTGAAGGTGATATACGGATACAGAGCTTTCCGGATATCATTCCAGATGTAAACCAGGATCCTGTGAATATAAATCTGCAACACCAAAACTACTAGCTGCCCGTGCGAAAAATAGGGGCACCTAGAGTTTAGGTTAAAACAATAAACTCCAGGTCAGTCATGTGACTGGTGTGAGAACTAAAACAGTTATTAAAACTTTATTTTAAAAGAGTGTAATTCAAGGGACCATGCCGTATAACACGGAACGGGTTTCCTCTCAAGAATACCAGTGCATAGAATAAACAACGCAATGCTTTTTCAAAAAATGAAGCTATTATAAGACCTAGGTCCCATCACACAATGCAACGCAAGACGGAGGATAGGATTTTCCCTTATAATAGCCAAACATGCTTGGTACGTTTAAAACAAATCATTTGATACTATAATAAGTGTATAGTGTCAAAACATTTCAATCATAAATATAAATCATAGACGGCATGAGTGCCCCATCCCACTATGTCGCCATACTAGGCTCTACAAATAAAGCCGAAATACACGTATTGGAAATTGGATTTCCGTCATGAGTCGAGGCAAGGGGCAAGCTCCTCTCCGCTTTTGAGACACTCTAGCAACTGTCTCTGGGCTATGCACTCTGTGCAACCTTTGGATCTTCAGGGCCGGTCCTCACTTACGTTAGAGGATAGTTATGCCTGTACACACGTTTCCCAGTCCTTACAGACCTAAAATCGAGGCGCCTCATCCAACAACCACATAGGTGAAAAGTATATAAATGTCAGGGCTGGTAAGTCACTGACACCACCAAAGCTAGAAAGAAACGTCATGCTCTCCCTGCAGTCCTTATCCCGTTTTTGACTCATACCGAGGTGTGAGGCTCGCGAATTCACGTTATACACAAAGCTGCCATGTAGGCGTGCTTTGATCATCAACCACAAGACTTTTCTTTTCAACAGAAGCCTTGATCTATGCAACTCAGTGTGCCACACAGGCAATTCATGCCATGCGATTGATATCTATCGATATGTAACCTCTAAGCTCGTACGTCTCAGAGAACGACGTTATGCAAGAGAATAAATTCTCCGCCGCCAAACAGATATATATTTAATAGAAATCAATCAACACAAAATAAAATCCAATGTCAGACACACAATCCATTTACAAGTCCGTTCTGGGTCTGAACGAAACCGGAGGCACTTTCCTCGCATATCCATCGATCTCCAGGTACGTATGGACGACCACCAACTATTTCCATCCTCTTGGGTGTACAGCCCAATCAGGATCGTCAGTAATTATCCAAACGATGTGAAGACTTCCGGTCTTCAACCACCGTCTTCATCTTCGACTTATCGTCGAATCGGTTATTCAGAATGGGTATAAACCCGGACTTTCCGAACAACCCGCGTATATTAAAAACAAATGTTACTCAAACACAACATACACCTCATTCCAATTCAGAATATTCTTTTATTTACAAAACCAAATTTTTAGGGAAAGGTTCCCATTAATTTTATCCAAGATAAATCCTTCTAAATTTATCCTTTAATCTTCCTTTGGATGTCGTTTCAAACCAAATTATGGTTTTCTAAACTAGTCGAGATTAGCGAACCGTAACGAAGTAATTATTTATTTTATTTCCCAATCCCAACATACTCATCCCATGAAGCAAAACTGGTAGTACTTCATATCTAACACCAAAGTGTTGTCGGTAAAATTAATTACCATTTCACGTTCAAATCTAATTAAAGATTTAACTATCGCTTTGGAGCCAAACTGGTGATACTCCATTCTCGCTCATTTCCTAAATTTGATAATTTAGATTACAAATTCACATTTCAATATAATTGCAGATTCATTAAAACTCCTTTTATTGGGTTAAAAAACTAATGTCTTTTAAAACACAGTTCACGACAAACCCAAATCACATTCTATTTATCCTCGGGTTAAAGAAATAGTGTTATTTAAAACACAGCTCACGATAAACCCATGAATCAATTTTATTTAAACCCATTTCAAATCCAGTCAAATATACTAGAAATTCTGATTATTTAAAACCTCTTTTTAAATCTAATTTATTTGTTTAAAAATAATTGGGTTTAAAATTTAGTTCAAAACTAGTTCATTTCGATAAAAATCCATTTTTATCTTTTCAAATATGGAGTTTATCACCCCAATTTTTCCCAAATCATTTCTTATGATTTTACACAAATTATTGATATTTTTAATAATTTTATCAAGGCCCGTACAGTCGATTTCCCGCAACGGCCATCGAACTGCATTTATAGCGACCTTTTTCAAATTTGACTTCGACGTATCTCCAAATCCAACCGTTAGATTTTGAATTTCTAATATCCGTTAGAAAGCTCTTTTCGATACGAACCCAACGGTTCTGGTTTTAGGATAATCCGACGGTCGGATTTCCCGTAATGTCCGTTTGAAATAAATGGTCGAAATTCACGAACTACCGCGGCGCGTTCTATTCAGGCCATTATATTATATATATAATATATATAATATATATATTTCGTCGATTACCATTCAAAATGAATTTTATAAACAGTTTTGAATTCGTTTCAAAAACAATTTCAACCATTATTTCAAATCAAGTCAAAATTGAATCTTTCCTTATAAATTCGTTTTAAAATTCATTTCTATTCAATTCAAATTTCAATTCAATTTGAATTCATTTCAATTCGTTTAAAATTCAATTCGAATTCGGTTTCAATTCAATTCGAATTGGTTTTATATTCAATTCAATTCGAAATCGTTATCTATTAAATTCAATTCGAATTCGTTTTCTATTCTATTCAATTCAAATTCGTTTTCTATTCGATTCAATTCAAATTCGTTATATATTCAATTCATTTCGAAATCGCTTTTCAATATTCATTTCATTTCGAAATCGCTTTCAATTCGATTCATTTCAAAATGAATAAAATCGATATAAATATCGTACACGTCAAAATGGCGTCAATCTAATCAACACGGCTTCATATATTTCTATTTTCGAATATTCTATTTCAAATATTTCTATTTCAAATATTTCGTTTCAAATATCTCTATTTCAAATATTTCTTATTATCAAAATATTTCTATTTCAAATATTCCATTCAACAAATGAAGATTTATTTCTGTCAACACACGACTAATCTCAACGAATGAGTACTGTCCCCGTGTGACTATTTTTGTTATTTAAAATATTTTATAAAATTTGGGTATCAATCGTTTGATTTTCAGTTAGACTCCACCGTGAAGTAGTTCTAATTTTAAATATGATAAAGATGTATATTTTATTATTAAAATATTTCGTTTAACACATAACTAATCTCAATGGATGAATACAGTCAACATATGAACCTTTATTTTATATTGATAAAGACGTAAATTTTATTATTAAAATATTTCGTTCAATACATGACTAATCTCAATGGATGAGTACGGTCAACACATTAACCTTTATTCTATAATATTCTTTATTTTCTGAATTGGAATGAGGCCCAATCAATTACCATATAAAGTTCATTATATGGATTCCATACAACACATGTATATAATAGCAACGATAAATAATCAACCATCATCCAAAGTGCACTACACTGTATAAGCATCAAATATAGATATCTAACGCTTACAACAGCCTGTCAATCAATCGATCGACATATTTAATCAATCAGGATGAGTGGACTTCAAATTTCATCCCAACACCCGTGCGGGGTTTCAAACAATCAAACACAGACTTTATTTGTGCAGTTGGGCGATGTGTAAAATTTATTGTCCCAATCAATGTCCTTCAAATAGGTGTACATAAACAAACCATCCGGTTTGTAAATGAATATTTTATTTTATTCACTTCTACGTTAAAAATTATATTTTTAACGATACAATATTTTATTTCAACACATGAATTTCTATTCAGTTCATTTACACAATGAAAATGATATTTTTTTTCTAACATATTTTAGAAAATTTCGGCGGCATAACGACACGATACTAAAAACGGGACGAGGCCGAGCCTTATCCCTAGTCTAGTGAAGGCCCACACCATTCACACATCAATCAATCCATTCCATTTCACCAAACAACTCAAATTTCAGTCAAATAATCTAACTAATTTTTGCAATCAAACAAACAAGTCCATGGTCTGTGGACGATTGTGTCGGGTGCTACTAAACACCGTCTGCATCCTAGTATATATATATATAGCTAGAAAAATAAATTGAAGAGTGAGAAATTCTCACCGATAGCTATCCAATCATCTTGACTCTTCTTTTGTAGAAGTCTTCGTTGTTCTCGCCTTTCGTCACTTTCGTCGCCCGTAGTCACTACATATGTAAAAATCGAATTTTTACTTCGCTATCCAATATATAAAAATCGGATTTTTACTTTGCTATTCAATATATAAAAATCGAATTTTTAATTTGCTATTCAATATATAAAAATCGAGTTTTTACTTTGCTATTCAATATATAAAAATCGAATTTTACTTTGCTATTCAATATATAAAAATCGAATTTTTACTTTGCTATTCAATATATAAAAATCGAATTTTTACTATGCTATTCAATATATAAAAATCGAATTTTTATTATACTATTCAATACAAAAAAATCGAATTTTTACATTAGCTATATGGTAAAAATCATATTTTTCTATCGATGATTACATTTCAAAAATCCCATTAATTTTATTGCTTCATATATATAAAAATCATATTTTTACAATTCGGTTTTCTAAATAAAAATCATATTTTTATTGAAACAAAAATCATATCTTTTTTTCCTTTTGCATTTACAAAGATAGTATTTTTTTTAATAAACATTTTATTTTTAAAACTGATTATACAATGCCATTATATTTTTAAAACATATAAAAAAATGAATGCTAATTAATAACGTTTACCCCTAACACTGCCTTTCCCTTCTTTATCTTCTTCCAGGAACAACGCTGACCGCTTAACCCATTTTGTTGAAGACTAGTGCTACAACTAGCTCCTCCACTGGTTGACCGTTCGATGATTGAATCCCTCCACTTGAAGCGCCCACACGCGATCCACCATCATCCAGAAATCCGTTCAGCTCACTGGTCTTATCACCGGAAAAACACAGGGCGATGACGGCGGGTTTCAATGGGTTTAGGGGGTGCGGTTTCAAACTGAGCAGGGGTGGTGATTTGCATGGAGGAGGGCCGGAGGTGAAAGGGGGAAAAGGGAAGCTCCAACGTTGAATGCTTGGAGGGCGGTGCGATGGCGATTTCATTGTGGCGGCGGAGTTTTTTTCTTTCTTTTTTCATTCTGACCTAATTTTATTAGAGCGGGGGGGGGGGGGGGGGGGTTAAAGGAGAGGGATTTGGGAATATATTAAAATATATATTATTTAATTATTTCAAAAAGGTACTTTTTATTTTGACCTCAAAACGAGACCCACCGCTTGTCGTCCATAGCAAATTACCCCCATTCCGAACACAATGGGATATGTATCGCAAGCCAGTTCGGCTGTTTCGGTCAGTTTCCGTTGAATTTAAAATATAAATCTTTATACACTCAGTTTAAACGCACTTTCCAATTTACCGGGGCCACATACAGTCCCTAAAAATTCCCGAAAAATATTTTCTAGCTTCGTATTCACGATACGGTCCTAACAAAACTAGTTTCGTCGAATCCTGAGACCGTTTGAAAAATGGCCATTTTCCAGTTGATTAAAATCAACTGAAACTGGTCAAACGCGTTTTCCTTTGCCACGCTCTAATATTGATTCGAAAAATTATGAAATTTGAAACCTAGCAATAATTTGACATCACGGACCCAACAAAAGTGGTTTCATCGAAATCCGAGGTCGTTTGCAAAATGTCTATTTTTAAGGGCCTGAATATCATAGCGGCTATTCAGAATTTTCAACAGGACATATCTTTTGATTCCCACTATGAAATTTCGATTTTTCAGATTCGTTGGAAAGATATCATCAATTAGATCCTAATGTTTTTGGTTTCACTAAAATCCGGATTGTTTTGCACCCGGTACGTTCAATTGAAGTCTGAAATCGAATTATCGAACTACCGCGCCATTTTCAATTCTATTTATAATTATATATAATTATTTATATTCTAACGACGGCGTATATAATATATACATCGAATTCCATTCAAAATAAATTTATCGTCAATATTATTTAAAATAATTCATTTTAAATATTCAAAATTCGCTAAAATTGCCAAAATAAAATTTTTAAATTGGTTCAGAATTTCCGGGTTATTACAATCTCCCCCACTTAAAACTTTTCGTCCCCGAAAAGGAACAAAGTCGAAAGTGGTTTGATTAATCAACACTACGTTCGATTTGGCTTCAATTCTTCAACTTTTCAGTTCTGAGAATTTCCTAATTTTCAAAAATTTGGCTAACACCCTAAATTTTCAAAAAAATTCGCCATAAACTCCCCTGCACCGGGAGCCACGGGAAAATCCCAAAATTGCCATATAGGCCTTCTGATCTCAAAAAGAAAAATAAAAAGCCAAGCGGCTAGCCAATAGGCTCATAAAATCACCATCACCCAAACAAAACAGTTAATTATAGTAAACATGTACCTATTTGTCGGGCAAACAAATTTTATTCTTCGGCTCTAGCCTCCTTGCTATGACCTGTTCAATGTAAGTATATGTATATGCAAGCAAATGCGACTAATTTTCAATATAGTTCAATATTCGGTTCAATTAGGCTAAATGGTTCAAAAATTATCAAACAACTAAACAAACAACACAACCGTCAATCAATTAGTGAATTAGATTTCAAATTCATAATTTTGATACATATACAGAAAATCATGTTTTTGATGCCAATTCACAACCAATAAATCTATCTATATAAATTTTGGTTTTCACACCAGTCTAGCGGAAATATATAGATATCACACCTTCGAAACACGAAAATAAATACTGGTGATGGCGCGCCATCATCAGAATCATGTCCGGGCGACTAGAATGTGATTCTATATCTATCTAATATATTAAAACTTCGAATATACGTTCATGACGCGTATATGCAAAATCTTTATATACTAGATTGTCCAAATTCAAAATAAATAAATATTCAAATACGTATAAAATGGTTTAAATTTTCAAAAAAAAATTGTTTTCATTTGAAAAATATTCTCTTCACACTCGTTCTAGGATACTACTGATCCTACCTCTAATGAGTCATTCTAATTGGATATTACTAATCCAATATCTGATGAATTCTTTCGTATGGTTCTAATGTGTCTTGTTCTCGAGCTCTGTAAACCAAAGCTCTGATACCAAAACGTAGCGACCCGAACTTCCCCTGTCTCCGAAGAGATGAGAAAGAACGAATTACTGTGAGGACAAGACAAAACAGAACGCAGACGGAAGAATATTTCATTGCTATTACGACAATGCCATCAGATACAAGAATATACAGTGTATAATTGAATAAATTACATTGGTATAAATATCAGAGATTACAATAGATTACAAAGCAGCGGAAAATAATACTAAGCACAACTGAAGGTGATATACGGATACAGAGCTTTCCGGATATCATTCCAGCTGTAAACCAGGATCCTGTGAATATAAGTCTGCAAAACCAAAACTACTAGCTGCCCATGCGGAAAATAGGGGCACCCAGAGTTTAGGTTAAAACAATAAACTCCAGGTCAGTCATGTGACTGGTGTGTGAACTAAAACAGTTATTAAAACTTTATTTTAAAAGAGAGTAATTCAAGGGACCACGCCGTATAACACGGAACGAGTTTCCTCCCAAGAATACCAGTGCATAGAATAAACAATGCAATGCTTTTTCGAAAAATGAAGCTATTATAAGACCCAGGTTCCATCACACAATGCAACGCAAGCCGGAGGATAGGGTTTTCCCTTTTAATAGCCAACCATGCTTGGTACGTTTAAAACAAATCATTTGATATTGTAATAAGTGTATAGTGTCAAAACATTTCAATCATAAATATAAATCATAGACGGCATGAGTGCCCCATCCCACTATGTCGCCATACTAGGCTCTACAAATAAAGCGGAAATACACGTATTGGAAATTAGATTTCCATCATGAGTCGAGGCAAGGGGCAAGCTCCTCTCCGCTTTCGAGACACTCTAGCAAATGTCTCAGGGCTACGCACTCTGCGCAACCCTTGGATCTTCAGGGCCGGTCCTCACTTACGTTAGAGGATTAGTTATGCCTGAACACACATTTCCCGGTCCTTACAGACCTAAAATCGAGGCGCCTCATCCAACAACCACATAGGTGAAAAGTATATAAATGTCAGGGCTGGTAAGTCACTGACACCACCAAAGCTAGAAAGAAACGTCGTGCTCTCCCTATAGTCCTTATCCCGTTTTTGACTCATACCGAGGTGTGAAGCTCGCGAATTCACGTTATACAAAAAGCTGCCACATAGGCGTGCTTTGATCATCAACCACAGTACTTTGCTTTTCAACAGAAGCCTTGATCTATGCAACTCAGTGTGCCACTAAGGCAATTCATGCCATGCGATTGATATCTATTGATATATAACCTCTAAGCTCGTACGTCTCAGAGAAGGGCGTTAAGCAAGAGAATAAATTCTCCGCCGCCAAACAGATATATATTTAATAGAAATCAATCAACACAAAATAAAATCCAATGTCAGACACACAATCCATTTACAAGTCCGTTCTGGGTCTGAACGAAACCTGAGCCACTTTCCTCGCATATCCATCGATCTCCAGGTACGTTTGGACGACCACCAACTATTTCCATCCTCTTGGGTGTACAGCCCAATCAGGATCGTCAGTAATTATCCAAACGATGTGAAGACTTCCGGTCTTCAACCACCGTCTTCATCTTTGACTTATCGTCGAATCGGTTATTCAGAATGGGTATAAACCCGGACTTTCCGAACAACCCGCGTATATTAAAAACAAATGTTACACAAACACAACATACGCCTCATTCCAATTCAAAATATTCTTTTATTCACAAAATCACATTTTTAGGGAAAGGTTCCCATTAATTTTATCCAAGATAAATCCTTCTAAATTTATCCTTTAATCTTCCTTTGGATGTCGTTTCAAACCAAATTATGGTTTTCTAAACTAGTCGAGATTGGCGTACCGTAACGAAGTAATTATTTATTTTATTTCCCAATCCCAACATATTCATCCCATGAATAAAACTGGTAGTACTTCATATCTAACACCCCAGTGTTGTCGGTAAAATTAATTACCATTTCACGTTCAAATCTAATTAAAGATTTAACTATCGCTTTGGAGTCAAACTGGTGATACTCCATTCTCGCTCATTTCCTAAATTTGATAATTTAGATTACAAATTCACATTTCAATATAATTGCAGATTCATTAAACTCCTTTTATTGGGTTAAAAAACTAATGTCTTTTAAAACACAGTTCACGACAAACCCAAATCACATTCTATTTATCCTCGGGTTAAAGAATATAAACCCATGAATCAATTTTATTTAAACCCATATCAAATCTAGTCAAATATATTAGAAATTACGATTATTTAAAACCTCTTTTTAATTCTAATTTATTTATTTAAAAATAATTGGGTTTTAAATTTAGTTCAAAACTAGTTCATTTCGATAAAAATCCATTTTTATCTTTTCAAATATGGAGTTTTTCACCCCAATTTTTCCCAACTCATTCCTTATGATTTTACACAAATTATTGATATTTTTAATAATTTTATCAAGGCCCGTACAGTCGATTTCCATCAACGACCATCGAACTGCACTTATAGCGACATTTTTCAAATTTGATTTGGACGTATCTCCAAATCCAACCATTAGAGTTTGAATTTCTAATATTAGTTAGAAAGCTCTTTTCGATACGAACCCAACGGTTACAGTTTCAGGAGAATCCGACGGTCGGATCTCCAGTAATGTCCGTTTGAAATAAATGGTCGAAACTCACAAACTGCCGCGGCGCGGCGCGTTCTATTCAGGCCATTATATTATATATATAATATATATAATATATATTTCATCGATTACCATTCAAAACGAATTTTATAAATAGTTTTGAATTCATTTCAAAAACAATTTCAACATTTATTTCAAATCGAATCAAAATTGAATCTTTCCTTATAAATTCGTTTTAAAATTCATTTCTATTCAATTCAAATTTCAATTCAATTTGTATTCATTTCAATTCGTTTCTAATTCAATTCGAATTCGGTTTCAATTCAATTCGAATTGGTTTTATATTCAATTCAATTCGAAATCGTTATCTATTCAATTCAATTCGAATTCGTTTTCTATTCGATTCAATTCAAATTCGTTTTCTATTCGACTCAATTCAAATTCGTTATATATTCAATTCATTTTGAAATCAGTTTTCAATATTCATTTCATTTCGAAATCGCTTTCAATTCAATTCATTTCAAAATGAATAAAATCTATATAAATATCGTTCACGTCAAAATGGCGTCAATCTAATCAACACGGCTTCATATATTTCTATTTTCGAATATTCTATTTCAAATATTTCTATTTCAAATATTTCGTTTCAAATATTTCTATTTCAAATATTTCTTATTATCAAAATATTTCTATTTCAAATAATCCATTCAACAAATGAATATTTATTTCTGTCAACACACGACTAATCTCAACGAATGAGTACTGTCCCCGTGTGACTAATTTTGTTATTTAAAATATTTTATAAAATTTGGGTTTCTATCGTTTGATTTTCAATTAGACTCCACCGTGAAGTAGTTCTAATTTTAAATATGATAAAGATGTATATTTTATTATTAAAATATTTAGTTCAACACATGACTAATCTCAATGGATGAGTACTGTCAACACATGAACCTTTATTTTATATTGATAAATATGTAAATTTTATTATTAAAATATTTCATTCAACACATGACTAATCTCAATGGATGAGTACGGTCAACACATGAACCTTTATTCTATAATATTCTTTATTTTCTGAATTGGTATGAGGCCCAATCAATTACCATATAAAGTTAATTATATGGATTCCATACAACACATGTATATAATAGCAACGATAAATAGTCAACCATCATCCAAAGTGCATCAAATATAGATATCTAATGCTTATAACAGCCGGTCAATTAATCGATCGACATATTTAATCAATCAGGATGAGTGGACTTCAAATTTCATCCCAACACCCGTGTGGGGTTTGAACAATCAAACACAGATTTTATTTGTGCAGTTGGGCGATGTGTAAAATTTATCGTCCCAATCAATGTCCTTCAAATAGGTGTACATAAACAAACCGTCTTGTTTGCAAATGAATATTTTATTTTATTCACTTCTACGTTAAAAATTATATTTTTAACGATAAAATATTTTATTTCAACACATGAATTTCTATTCAGTTCATTTACACAATGAAAATGATAATTTTTTTACTAAAATATTTTAGAAAATTTCGGCGGAATAACGGCACGATACTAAAAACGGGACGAGGCCTAGCCTTATCCCCAGTCTAGTGAAGGCCCACGCCATTCACACATCAATCAATCCATTCCATTTCACCAAACAACTCAAATTTCAATCAAATAATCTAACTAATTTTTGCAATCAAACAAACAAGTCCATGGTCTTTGGACGATTGTGTCGGGTGCAACTAAGCACCGTCTGCATCCTAGTATATATATATATAGCTAGAAAAAGAAATTGAAGAGTGAGAAGTTCTCACCGATAGTTATCCAATCATCTTAACTCTTCTTTTGTAGAAGTCTTCGTCGTTCTCGCCTTTCGTCACTTTCGTCGCCCGTAGTCACTACATATGTAAAAATCGAATTTTTACTTCGCTATCCAATATATAAAAATCGGATTTTTACTTTGCTATTCAATATATAAAAATCGAATTTTTACTTTGTTATTCAATATATAAAAATCGAATTTTTACTTTGCTATTCAATATATAAAAATCGAATTTTTACATTGCTATTCAATATGTAAAAATCGAATTTTTACTTTGCTATTCAATATATAAAAATCGAATTTTTACTATGCTATTCAATATATAAAAATCGATTTTTTATTATACTATTCAATATATAAAAATCGAATTTTTACTTTAGCTATATGGTAAAAATCATATTTTTCTATCGATGATTACATTTTAAAAATCCCATTAATTTTATTGCTTCATATATATAAAAATCATATTTTTACAATTCGGTTTTCTAAATAAAAATCATATTTTTATTGAGACAAAAATCGTATCTTTTTTTCCTTTTGCATTTACAACGATAGTATTTTTTTTAATAAACATTTTATTTTTAAAACTGATTATACAATGCCATTATATTTTTAAAACCTATAAAAAAATGAATGCTAATTAATAACGTTTACCCCTAACACTACCTTTCCCTTCTTTATTTTCTTCCAGGAACAACGCTGTCCGCTTAACCCATTTTGTTGAAGACTAGGGCTTCAACTAGCTCCTCCACTGGTTGACCGTTCGATGTTTGAATCCCTCCACTTGAAGCGCCCACACGCGATCCACCATCATCCAGAAATCCGTTCATCTAGGTGGTCTTATCACCGGAAAAACACAGGGCGACGACGGCGGGTTTCAATGGGTTTAGGGGGTGCGGTTTCGAACTGAGCAGGGGAGGGGATTCGCACGGAGGAGGGCTGGAGGTGAAAGGGGGAAAAGGGAAGCTCCGACGTTGAATGCTTGGAGGGCGGTGCGATGGCGATTTCGTTGTGGCGGCGGAGTTTTTTTCTTTCTTTTTTCGTTCTGACCTAATTTGATTAGAGCGTGGGGGGGGGGGGGGGGGGGGTTAAAGGAGAGGGATTTGGGAATATATTAAAATATATATTATTTAATTATTTCAAAAAAGTACTTTTTATTTTGACCTCAAAACGAGACCCACCGCCTGTCGTCCATAGCTAATTACCCTCATTCCGAACACAATGGGATATGTATCGCAAGCCAGTTCGCCTGTTTCGGTCAGTTTCCGTTGAATTTAAAATATAAATCTTTATACACTCGGTTTAAACGCATTTTTCAATTTACCGGGGCCACATACAGTCCCTAAAAATTCCCGAAAAATATTTTCTAGCTTCGTATTCACGATACGGTCCTAACAAAACTATTTTTGTCGAATCCTGAGACCGTTTGAAAAATGGCCATTTTCCAGTCGATTAAAATCAACTGAAACTGGTCAAATGCTTTTTCCTTTGCCACGCTCAAATATTGATTCGAAAAATTATGAAATTTGAAATCTAGCAATAATTTGACATCATGGACCCAACAAAAGTGGTTTCTTCGAAATCCGAGGTCGTTTGCAAAATGTCTATTTTTAAGGGCCTGAATTCCATAGCGGCTATTCAGAATTTTCAACAGGACATATCTTTTGATTCCCGCTATGAAATTTTGATTTTTCGTATTCGTTGGAAAGATATCATCAATTAGATCCTAATGTTTTTGGTTTCACTAAAATCCGGATTGTTTTGCACCCGGTACGTTCAATTGAAGTTTGAAATCGAATTATCGAACTACCGCGCCATTTTCAATTCTATTTATAATTATATATAATTATTTATATTCTAACGACGGCGTATATAATATATACGTCGAATTCTATTCAAAATAAATTTATCGTCAATATTATTTAAAATAATTCATTTTAAATATTCAAAATTCGCTAAAATTGCCAAAATAAAAATGTTAAACTGGTTCAGAATTTCCGGGTTATTACACAAACGATTCATCATCTTTTATAATTGTCGATCTACCCCTGCTTCTCTTTATACTGCAAAACAACACTTCTTTTTAATCCTGCCCCTAATTCTCTAAATATCCCTTACTTCCAAAAATAACCCCTATTTTTTACCTTTTGTGAAGGGTTTGTTTTTGTAGCACACAATTCAAATGGTTCATCATCTTCCATATTTGTCGATCTACCCCTACTATGCTTAGTCTACCCCTACTTCTCTTAATACTTTAAAAAAGTCCTTCTTTTCATCCTACCTCAAATTCTTTAAATAGCCCTTACTTCCAACAATTACCCCTATCTTTTTACTACTGTGAAGGATTGGTTTTGCGGCACCCAATCCAAACGATTCATCATCTTCCATATTTGACGGTCTACCCCTACTATACTTAAACTACCCCTACTTCCCTTGATACTTCAAAACAACCCTTCTTTTTAATCCTACCCCTAATTCTCTAAATAGCCATTACTTCCAACAATTAGCCCTATTTTTTATCTTCTGTGAAGAGTTGGTTTTTGCTGCACCCAATCCAAATGATTCATCATCTTTCATATTTGTCGATCTACCCCTATTATGCTTAAACTACCCCTTCTTCTCTTAGTACTTCAAAATGGTCCTTCTTTTAAATCCTACACCTAATTCTCTAAATATCCCTTACTTCCAACAATTACCCCTATCTTTGTACTACTGTGAAGGGTTGGTTTTTGTAGCACCCAATCCAAACGATTCATCATCTTTCATATTTGTTGATCTACCCCTCATTGCTTAAACTACCCCTACTTCCCTTAATACTTCAAAACAGCCCTTTTTTTTATTCGTCCCCCTAATTCTCTTAATAGGCCTTATTTCCAACAATTACCCCTATTTTTTTAAATGCTTGAAAGGGTTGGTTTTGCAACACCCATTCCCAACGATTCATCATCTTTCACATTTGTCGATCAACCCCAACTATGCTTAAACTACCCCTACTTCTCTTAATACTTCAAAACAGCCCTTCTTTTTAATCCGACCCCTAATTCTCTAAATAGCACTTACTTCCAACAATTACGCCTAACTTTTTACTAGTGTGAACGGTTGGTTTTTGCAGCACCCAATCAAAACGATTCGTCATCTTTCATATTTGCCGATCTACCCCTACTATGCTTAAACTACCCCTACTTCTATTAATACTTAAAAACAACCCTTCTTTTTAATCCGACCTCTAATTCTCCAAATAGCCCTTACTTCCAACAATTTTACCCCAAATTTTTAACTACTGTGAAGGGTTGGTTTCTGCACCACCCAATCCAGACGATTCATCATCTTTCATATTTGTCGATCCACCCCTATTAGGCTTAAACTATCCCTACTTCTCTTAATACTTCAAAACAGCCCTTCGTTTTAATATTTCCCCTAATTCTCTAAATAGCTCATACTTCCAACAATTACCCCTATTTTTTAACTACTAGGAAGGGTAGGTTTTTGTAGCACCCAGTCTAAATGATTCATCATCTTTCATATTTGTCGATCTACCCCTACTGTTCTTAAACTACCCCTACTTCTCTTAGTACTTCAGAACTACCCTTCTTTTTAATCATACCCTAATTCTCTAAATATCCCTTCCTTCCAAAAATTATCCCTATTATTTAACTTCTTTGAAGGGTTGGTTTTTGCAGCACCCAATCAAAATTATTCATCATCTTTTATATTTGTCGATCTACTCATACTAAAAACTACACATACTTCTCTTAATACTTCAAAACAATCATTCTTTTTAATCATACCCCCAATTATGTAAATAGCCCTTACTTCCAACAATTACGCCTATATTTTTACTACTATGAAGGGTTGGTTTTTGCAGCTCCCAATCCAAATGATTCATCAACTTTCATATTTGTCGATCTAACCCTGTTATGCTTAAACTACCACTACTTCTCTTAATACTTCAAAACAATCCTTCTTTTAAATCCTACCTCTAATTCTCTAAACAACCCTTACTTCCAACAATTACCCCTATGTTTTAATAATGTGAAGGGTTGGCTTTTGCAGCACCCAATCCAAACAATTACCCAACTATGCTTAATCTACCCCTACTTCTCTTAATACTTAAAAAAGTCCTTCTTTTAATCCTACCCCAGATTCTGTAAATAGCCCTTACTTCGAACAATTACCCCTATTTTTCAATTTTTTTGAAGAGTTGGTTTTTGCCGCACCCAATCCAAATGATTATTCATCTTTCATATTTGTCGATCTACATCTACTATGCTTAACTACCCCTACTTCACTTAATACTTCAAAATGGTCCTTCTTTTAAATCCTACGCCTAATTCTCAATATAGCCCTTACTTCCAACAATCACCCCTATCTTTTAACTATTGTGAAGAGTTGGGTTTTGCAGCACCCAATCTAAACGATTCATCATCTTTCATATTTGTCGATATACCCCTCCTATGCTTAAACTACCCCTACTTCACTAAATACTTCAAAATAGCCATTCTTTTTATTCGTACCCCTGTTTCTCTAAATAGCGCTTATTTCCAACAATTACCCCTATTTTTTTAAACTACTGTAAACGGTTGATTTTTGCAGCACCCAATCCAAATGATTCATCGTCTTTCATATTTGTCGATCTACCCGTACTATGCTTAAACTACCCCAACTTCTCTTAATACATCAAAACAGCCCTTATTTTTAATCCTACCCCTAATTCTCTAAAAATCTCTTCCTTCCAACAATTATCCCTATTATTTAACTTTTGTTAAGGGTTGGTTTTTGCACCACCCAATCCAATTTATTCATCATCTTTCATATTTGTCGATCTACTCCTACTATGCTTAAACTACACAAACTTCTCTTAATACTTCAAAACAATCATTCTTTTTAATCCTAACCCTAATTATCTAAATATCCCTTACTTACAACAATTACGCCTATATTTTTACTACTGTGAAGGGTTGGTTTTTGTAGCACCCAATCCAAATGATTCATAGTCTTTCATATTTGTCGATCTACCCCTACTTTGCTTAATCTATCCCTACTTCTCTTAATACTTAAAAACAGTCCTTCTTTTAATCCTACCCTAGTTCTATAAATAGCCCTTACCTCCAACAATTACCCTTATCTTTTTACTACTGTGAAGGATTGGTTTTTGTAGCATCTAATCCAAACGATTCATCATCTTTCATATTTGTCGATCTAACCCTACTATGCTTAAACTACCCCTACTTATCTTAATACTTCAAAACAACCCTACTTTTTAATCGTACACCTAATTCTCTATATTTCACTTCCTTCCAACAATTACCCCTATTTTTTAACTAATGTGAAGGATTGGTTTTTGCAGCACCCAATCCAAATGATACATCATCTTTAATATTTGTCGATCTACCCTTACTATGCTTAAAGTACCCCTACTTCTCTTAATGTTTAAAAACAACCCTTCTTTTTAATCCTACCCCTAATTCTCTAAATAGACCTTACTTCCAACAATTACGCCTATCTTTTAACTACTGTGAAGGGTTGGTTTTTGTAGCACCCAATTAAAATGATTCGTCAGCTTTCATATTTTTTGATCTACCCCTACTATGCTTAAACTACCTCTACTTCTCTTAATACTTCAAAACAACCCTTCATTTTAATCATCTCCCTAATTCTCTAAATAGGCCTTACTTCCAACAATTACACCTATCTTTTTACTACTGTGAAGGGTTGGTTTCTGCAGCACCTAATCCAAATGATCCATTGTTTTTTATATTTGTTGATCTACCCCTATTATGCTTAATCTACCCATACTTCTCTTAATACATCAAAACAACCCTTCTTTTTAACTCTAACCCTAATTCTCTAAATAGCTCTTCCTTTCAACAATTACCCCTGTTTTTTATCTATTGTGAAGGACTGGTTTTTGTAGCACTCAATCCAAATGATTCATCATCTTTCATATTTGTCAATCTACCCCTACTTCCCTTAATACTTCAACACAGTCCTTCTTTTAAATCATACCCCTAATTCTAAAAATAGCCCTTACTTCCAACAATTGCTCCTATGTTTTTAATGCTGTGAAGGGCTAGTTTATGCATCACCCAATCCAAACGGTTCATCCTCTTTTATATTTTTCGATCTACCTCTACTATGCTTGAACTACCCTTACTTCTCTTAATACTTCAAAACAGCCCTTTTTTAATCGTACCCCTAATTCTCTAAATAGCCCTTACTTCCAATAGTTACTCCTATTTTTTAACTACTTCAAAGGGTTGGTTTTTGTAGCACCCAATTCAAACGATTCATCATCTTTCATATTTATCGATCTACCCCTATTTCCCTTAATACATCAACACAGTCCTTCTTTTAAATCCTACCCCTAATTCTCAAAATAGCCCTTACTACCCTTACTTCACTTAATACTTCAAAACATCCCTTCTTTTTAATCCTATCCCTATTTTTCTTAATAACCCTTACCTCCAACAATTACCCCTATCTTTTTACTACTATGAAGGGTTGATTTTTGCAGAACCCAATCCAAACGATTCATCATCTTTCATATTTGAAGATTTACCACTACTATGTTTAAACTACCCCTACTTCTCTTAATACTTCAAAACAACCCTTCTTTTTAATCCTACCCCAAATTCTCTAAATAGCCCTTCCTTTCAACAATTACCCTTATTTTTTTTACTATTGTGAAGGATTGGTTTTTGGAGCACCCAATCCAAACGATTCATCATCTTTCATATTAGTCGATCTACCCCTACTATGCTTAAACTACCCCTACTTCTCTTAATACATCAAAACAAACCTTTTTTTAAATCCTACCCCTAATTCTCCAAATAGCATTTACTTCCGACAATTACCCCTATTTTTTACATTTTGTGAAGGTTGGTTTTTATAGCACCCAATCCAAATGATTCATCATCTTTCATACTTGTCAATCTACCCCTACTATGCTTAATCAACACCTACTTCTCTTAATACATAAAAACAGTCCTTCTTTTTAATCCAACCCCTAATTATCTAAATAGCCTTTACTTCCAACAATTACACCTATTTTTAACTACTGTGAAGGGTTGGCTTTTGCAGCACCCAATCCAAACAATTCATCATCTTTCATATTTATCGATCTAACCCAACTATTCTAAAACAACCCCTACTTATGTAATAACCCGGAAATCTGGGCCAATTTAAAATTTTTATTTTGGCAATTGTAGCGAATTTTGAATATTTAAAATGAATTATTTTAAATAATATCGATGAGAAATTTATTTTGAATACAATTCGAACGTATATATTATATAGATTGTCGTTGGAATATAAATAATTATTTATAATTATAAAAGGAATTGAAAATGGCGCGCTAGTTCGATAATTCGATTTCAAATTTCAATTGAACATATCGGGTGCAAAATAAACCGGATTTTAGTGGAACCAAAAATATTTGAATCTAATTGAGAATGTCTTTCCAACTAATCCGAAAAATCAAAATTTCATAACGGGAAGCAAAAGTCACGTCCAGTTGAAATTTCAGAATAGTCGCTATAGAATTTCGGCCCTTGAAAATGGCCATTTTGCAAACGACCTCGAAATTCGACGAAACCACTTTTTTTGGATCCGTGATGTCAGGTTATTGCTAGATTCCAATTTTCGTAATTTTTCGAATCAATAGGTGAGTGTGGCAAAGGAAAACGCGTTTGACCAGTTTCAGTTGATTTTAATCGACTGGAAAATGGCCATTTTTCATATGACCTCAGAATTCGATGAAACTAGTTTTGTTAGGACCGTATTGTCAATACGAAGCTAGAAAATATTTTTTGTGAATTTTTCTAGTTAGTATGTGGCCCTGATAAAGTGAAATGTGCGTTCAAATTCAATATATAGAGTTATATGTTGATTTTGATGGAAACTGATCGAATTGATCGAATCGGCCTACGATACATATCCCATTGTGTTCGGAATGGGGGTAATTAGCTACGGACGACAGGCGGTGGGTTCGATTTCGAGGTCGAAATAAAAAGTTACTTTTTGGGAGTTAATTAAGGAATTAAATAAATATATAAATACATGGCCCCCTATATATCTCTCCATCGTTCAGAAAAAAAAGGGAAACTCGTTGACCCTCAGGCCCCCCCCAAATCGATCGCCGCCCTATACCAAGGCGCCGCCCAAGCCCCGTAGCTCAGGCGAGCCCTCCGATAGAGATTCACCCCTCTTTCCCTCTCTCTCTCACTTCGAATCGCCTCACCCTCTGCCTGATCGCCATCGACATCAAGCCCCGCCTCCCTCAGCCACCGTTGACCCCGCTGCCACCCACGGTGCCCCTCACCTCAGGCGACGCGCCTACCTCTGCCGCCATCCACTTTTGCTTCACCTCCTCCTCCTAGACCACCGCCAACAACGTACAGCAACCCCCCATTCAAAACTAAGGTAAATCTTATTTATTTCATTTTATTTCAATTTCTTTAATTATTTAGTTATATAAAACTGAATATATAATGATGATTTGTTTTTTATATGAGAAAGATCGTATTATTTTACAACATGAAATGATCTTTATATAAAATTAGAAATTAGTTGTTTTAATGTAAATAAGAATAAAAAATTTTAAAAGAAGAAAAGATTTGGTTTTTATTGTTGAAAAGATTGTTTTTTTATAGTTTGGAATATGAGATTTTTTTAACATAAAAAGGCGATTTTCATAACATAAAGATTAGAGTTTTTAAAAGATAAAGAATTTTTTTATTTTTTTAGATTTTCATTTAAACAAAGTCAACAAATTTATTCACAATAAAAATATGATTTATTTCATAATAAAAATATGATTTTTATACAGTGGCGATTAAAAAATTTTGATTTTTATATAGTGGCGATAATAAAAATATGATTTTTATATATTGAATAGCAAAATAAAAATTCGATTTTTATATATTGAATAGCAAAGTAAAAATCCGATTTTTATATACTGAATAGCAAAGTAAAAATTCGACTTTTATATATTGAATAGCAAAGTAAAATTTCGATTTTTATATATTGAATAGCAAAGTAAAAATTCGATTTTTATATATTGAATAGCGAAGTAAAAATGTGATTTTTACATATGTGGAGAATTCGGGCAAAGAAAGTGACAGGAGGCAAGAACGACGATGGTTTCTACATAGGAAGAGTCGTGGGATTGGATTAGCTAATCAGTGAGAACTCCATACCTTTAATTTAATTTTCTAGTTAAAATATATACTAGGATGCAGAAGGTGTTTAGTAGCACCCGACACCCGTCGTCCACAGACCATGGACGGCTTGTATGCTTGTTTGTTTGATTTTGATGTGTAGTTGATTGTGTGATGTGAAACGAAATAAAATATTTTATTGTGGAAAATATTATATAGTTAAAAATAGAATTTTTAACGTGTATATGAAATGAAATAAATTAATATAAACAAATCGAACGATTTGTTTATATACACACATTTGACTGATATTGATTGGGACGATAAATTTTACACATCGCCCAACTGCACAAATAAAATATGTGTTTGATTGTTTGAAACCCCCACACGGGTATTGGGATGATATATGACATACGTTAATCCCAATAGTTAGTTGTATGTCGACCGTTTGATTGTCAGACTGTTATAAGCGTTGAATATTTATATTTGATGCTTATACAGTGTAGAATGCACTTTGGATGATGGTAGATTATTCATCGTTCTTATTATATACATGTGTTGTAGAAAATCCGTATAATTAACATTATATGGTAATTGATTGGGCCTCATTCTAGTTTTGAAAAATAAATATTTGAAATAGAAATATTCGAAATAGAATATTTGAAAATAGGAATATATGAAGCGATACTGATTAGATTGACGCCATTTTGACGTGAACGGTATTTATATCGATTTTATTCATTTTATAATGAATATCGAAAGTGATTTCAAAATCTAATGTTTCGAAAAGAATTGAAATTCGAATTGAAATTGAATATAAATGAATTCGAATTGAAATTGAATAGAAATGAATTCGAATTGAAATTGAATATAAATTAATTCGAATTGAAATTGAATATAAATGAATTCGAATAGAAATTGAATTGAAATCGATTTGAAATGAATTTAAAATGAATTTATATTGGAATATTCAATTTTGATTTGAAATTGGAATATGAAGTTGAAATCGTTTTGAAAATGAATTTAAAACGATTTATAAAGAACGTTTTAAAAGGAAATCGATGAAGTATATATAATATACTTTATATATATAATATAATGGCCTGAACAGAACACGCCGCGCCGCGGCAGTTCGCGAATTTCGACCATTGACTTCGAATGGATATTATGGCAGATCCGACCGTCTGATTCTCCTAAAACCGGAACTGTTGGGTTCTTATCGAAAAGAGCTTTCTGTTGACCCGCCTTTTGGAAAGGCCGTCAACCCATGGACCCATCACAGGATCACTCAGGACTCGAGCAGGGCCTGTACAAGCCCATACATTTTTGGCCCGAGGCTCCTTGGCTCGAGGGATCTCGGATAGAAGCACTTTGGCCCTATAGACCTAGGCTAGGTGGTCATGAGATCAGCTCACACTACAGCAATGACTTGGTCATGAGATATATTTCATAGCCTACTTACTTGGTCCAACTACCTATTCTAAAGCCTATAAACTCGGATCTAACTACATTTATGATTCCACATATTGAAGGGAACTTCTCCACGTAATCAAGACTTAGTTCCATTATTTGTTATTCACATGGATCAACCGACACATGGAACCTCAAATTAGAGAAGCCTACTACCTATAAATACACCAAGCAATACAACAAAGAGGGGATCTTCTTCGACTCAGATTAGAGATGAATTCTTTGGCCCATGCATGACTCAATCATGGTTGCCAACCACTTTCATCACAAAATATTTGCTACATTCCTCGAAAACGACTATGTAATAGAGAACTTGACGATCTCATTCATTGTATCTCCGAATTTACGATATTATTATGAGACTATAAAGTGGACGTAGGCTCGTTAACGCCGAACCACTATAAAAATGTTGTTGTCTTGATTTTCATCATTTTTTCTGATATTTCTTCATATATCATGCTCATATCTGACTTTTGGCCGTTGATGACCACTTTTTGTCGTCAACAGTTTGGTGCTTTCACTGAGAAATTAATTTTCAACGTCTTAAGGTTTTTTCTCAACTGTTGGATCACCAAGTCCAAGACGAAATCCTAGTTTCAGTCATCTTCAGCAGCCATTGTTTCCAATACTTCTACACATGTTTTGGAAAGCCAAAGAAGCAACATCTACATTAAAAAAAACTGATTTTTTCCCAGTTCTGGGTTCGACCCAACCAGAAGACCGGCCAGTAATAATTGTATATTGGAAGGCTCCCTGTATGCAGCTTGGCTCGAAACAGATCTAGGGTCTGGGTTAGATTGGTTCGAACAACCATCGTCATATTGATGTCGAAGCTCCCAGGTCGACCAACTTCAGATTGATCGACCCCTTTGAAGCTCTCCAGATCGTTCTACTTCGAACCAACTTTTCCTGATATACCGGCCCAGATTACTAGCCATTTCTAAAATGCTTGCACATCGACCCGAGACAGGGTCATTTTCTGAAAAAATGCAATTTTCTAATCGTTTCAGAAAATTATCCATCTTCCCAAATCGAAAAAATCGTGCGGTGCCCGCATTTTCGACCTTGCCAAAAGGTCGATCGCCGCCGGGACTGTGGGGCCTGGACGCCCACCGGCGCAGCGCCCGGACCCGCTTGACGGCTCGCCTTCGGCTCGGAGCACAGCTCGCCTTTGGCTCGGCATATATTTTGGCTAACAATAATTGTAAAGACTTATCATCCATGATTTGACGGATGGTCCGAGAATATCAACAGCAAGATGGAAACGATTCGGATTCATCCAAGAGCCATCACCCCTATTTACTAAGGTTATTCAATCCTGATCGACTGCTTCAGTCTTGCCAGAAGATCGACGAGTTATAAGTTTGAAACACTCAAGCCATGAGGCCAGTTGATTATTTATACATCGGCCCTCATTCCCCGAAGGGGGATCAAAGACATAACTGCGGATGGATGAGGCATGTCTACATTTCTAGCCTCCGTATCCCACTTCCTGACTTGTAAAGGGAAAGATTTTTATAAGCATGGATCCATTGTTCTCTTGTCGATCACCGTCTTAGCATCAATAAGATGAGATGCCACCATTAGCGATTCTGATCTAACTACCTGACCCTTATTCCTTGCCCTTGACGTGGGGACAAGAAATCGATTCAAGGGAATCATAACCTCCACATTCACCCACAAAGGCCGCTCTACCGCCTTTATTATCCCAATAGCTCGATCAAGGTGTAATCATTCTTGCATTGCCGCTACATAAGGATCTGAAAAGACTTCCTCCATCAATTAAAACTTCAGCAGTCGTCAAAGATAGGACAAAGCAGAATGGACTGGCAAAGGGTATGCGATACCATTCTCATTCTGAATAATATTCATTCCATTAACAGGATTATCCGTTACCCATATTTCTTATCTTTGCATACTTTATGAGTTACTGATGTGACTAACCCGTTCACATTCGTATATGAATGATGCAGGTACCCGAGGTTTGGTACCAATCACCCCTTCCATAGTTTGATCGGAGGAACGTAAAGTTTGGCGAATGTGATTCAAATATTCACCCGCTTACTCTTGCCCCGACGCCAAAAATCTGATTTAAATCGGCCTTCTATTCACCAGGAAAGACGTAGAGATGTATTCGGGTGTGACATAACAATCCAACAGATCGACGACTCCATCCCTTGATCTGACGGGAAGAGCACAACAATGACCGGGACACGATCCATGAACAACATAATAACTTTTTCCTTCGATGTGGGGGCAAAAGAGAAATGTTAAGACGGGGATGAGTATGACTCGACCGCTCTCCAACGACGTCTCTAAATCTTTCCCATGACTTTAATGGGAGGAGTCTAAACTCAACAGGGACCTGAACCGACCATCCTTGATGGCGACCTTTGTCCTTGACGAGGGAGCAAAGGGACGATGCCAAGGCAAAAGTGACCCAACTGTTTGCCCGACTAACTCTAATCCTCAGAGCATGGTTATGAGTCTAAACCTAGGACGAGTGTGACGGGCGCGCCAAGATTTAAGACCACTCGATCCACAACTCTAACCCTGATTGACGAAGGGAGAGTATAAAGGACGAGCTACGACGTCCATAACTCTAACTCTCATGACTTGAGAGAGAGAGAGTATAAATCTGTTAGCTTATTGTGAATAGTGCACCACGACTTAAGACCGCTAAACCCATAACTCTAACTCTCACGACTTCAGAGAGAGTATAAAGTACAATTTTGCGACGTGCATGCAATTTCCCTCTCCCTCCGATCGAGGATGGGATTGTAAAAGAGTTACGGACTAGACGTCCGAACAACTTAACCCGGTTCCCACTAGCGCTGGGGGCACGGACATAGACTTTTGAATTAACTTCAAACACACTTCGGACGCGACCCATGTTTCAAAGTTTAACGGAGGCTACAGACATTATACGTCCAAACTACGACACCTGACACTTTTGACATTTAATAGTTTCTATGCTAGACCGCTTAGCACTTGACACATTTTCGTTTCAAGCTAGACTTGTTTCATAAAGGTTAACTTAGTAACTTGCAAATTAAACGAATTATCCTATTCAAATTGAAGGATTACGTACAGATACAAAGCAAAGACATGAGGGACACACTCGCATATAACAACAAAGGTGTCATGTTCGAAGGACTGACGTCGACTACTAGTGCTAAACTAACCACACGACTCAATGCAACGACCGAAGTGAGACCTTGAGAGTGAGATGTTCAATAACACATCACGCGACTCAAGGCAGCAACCGAAAGAGGGCTTCGAGAGTGATATCTAAAATCGACACACATACCAAGAGCAACGACAGGTTTTCACATTGCAAGTACACTGAATAGAAGATGCATTAGCTCGAGCATTTGGAAGGCCGCATGTGGACCACGAAAGGGTGTAGAGTGTCCATCCATTGACTGATCCCAACCTACTTCCCAATTGGAAGGGGAAGAAAGAGAGCATTCAAAGTGACTACTACCTGACCTCTCGCTGCCCAACTTCGATCGTTAGAGCTTGGATGGGAGAGCAGAAACCAATATGGGTTGAATACCAACAAATCATTTTGCATCAAACTCACGACATGATGAGGAAGTATGAATCATGAGAAGACATGGATTTGACGTCCACTACTCTGTCAAGCCCCAATGGTTAGGGACGAAGAGTGCGAGCCATGAAAAGCATGAATCTACTACTCGACTACTCTATGCACATTTTCAACTTCTTAAAGTTTCGCAGGATCTCAAACTGCAACAAAAATGACGATCTCGATGGAACCGAGCATGAGGAGCAAACTCAACAAGAGTATGATGACTATATTAGACTATGCTGAAACATGAACAAAGGGGTTCGACTAACACCCTAACAACGTTCATTCTCTTTCATTTTAGTGAACTTACTAGACTTTGAGACTATTCATATAAGAGTAACCGAGTTCACTGATGCTCGATGAGGCGATCCTCACTTTCCGACTAAGGTGAAGGAACAATGCCTAAACAAGTGTGATTCGACTGCTCATATCTTCAACTCTAACTCTCACTGACTCGAGAGAGGGTATAAAATGACATGGGTTGGCTAAGACTACCAAACCTGCAACTCTAACCAGAAACAACGAAAAAGAGTATAAAGGATTAAGGACTGGACGTCCGACTGACTTAGCTCGACCCCCACTAACGTTTGGGGCATGAACATGGGCTTCGTTTGTTCCCCACCGACGCTGTGGGAATGAGCATCAGCTTACAGGCTGACTTTGAACACGTCCTTGACTTGAGACGTGATTCAAATGATATATACTATACCTTCGGACCATGACACAATTTGTCTTACTCACCCGTTCAAGAGAGACTTCTTATGTGTTCGGCATGAATGGACTCACTCATTCTAGCGAGATTGCTTATGAATTCGACATTACTTGACCTTACACTTGACCTCGTCATCAACTCGCATAAGAAGATGACACCATTTGGCGAAGACTCTTTACGAACAAGCATGTACAGAAGCTAACGACCCTGCTTGACTTACGATGATATCACTCGACCTCTTGACTCGACGAGGCGTAAATGATTACATGTTCATCTCAACAACTTCCACCTCGAACTTTGGCTCGATGGGTACCACAGATGGTGATGTGATACATGACACCTATTTGCACAGAGAAAAGGAAAAAGAATTCAAGATTTAAGACTATTCTCAAAGACATGACAATTCAACATTGCTTTCTCAAAGATGAATGATATTTCAAAGAGATACAGTTCGACTTACTCAAAGTACATCATTTCTGCCACACGATGTACTTTGGGGGGCAAAGTGTTGACCCGCCTTTTGGCAAGGCCGTCAACCCATGGACCTATCACAGGATCACTCAGGACTCTAGCAGGGCCTGGACAAGCCCATACATTTTTGGCCCGAGGCTCCTTGGCTCGATGAATCTCGGGTAGAAGCACTTCGGCCCTATAGACCTAGGCTAGGTGGTCACGAGATCAGCTCGCACTACAGCAATGACTTGGTCATGTTATATATTTCATGGCCTACTTACTTGGTCCAACTACCTATTCTAAAGCCTATAAACTCGGATCTAACTACATTTATGATGCCACATATTGAAGGGAATTTCTCCACGTAATCAATACTTAGTTCAATTATTTGTTATTCACATGGATCAACCGACACATGGAACCTCCAATTAGTGAAGCCTACTGCCTATAAATACACCAAGCAATACAACAATGAGGGGATCTTCTTCGGCTCAGATTAGAGCTAAACTCTTTGGTCCATGCATGACTCAATCATGGTTGCCAACCACTTTCATCACGAAATATTTGCTACATTCCTCGAAAATGACTATGTAATAGAGATCCTGACGATCTCATTCGTTGTATCTCCGAATTTACGATATTATTATGAGACTATAAATAAGACGTAGGCTCGTTAACACCGAACCACTATAAAAATGCTGTTGTCTTGCTTTTTCTCATTTTTTCTGATATTTCTTCATATATCATGCTCATTTCTGACTTTTGGCCGTTGATGACCACTTTTTGGCTTCAACACTTTCTAATGAATATTAGAAATTAGAAATCTAACGGTTGGATTTGGAATTATGTCCAAATCAAATTTGGAAAAGGTCACTGTAAGTGCAGTTCGATGGCCGTTGATGGAAATCGACTGTACGGGCCTTGATAAAATTACTAAAAATAGTAATAATTTATGTAAAATCATAAGAAATGATTTGGGAAAAATTGGGATGAAAAACTCCATATTTGAAAAGATAAAAATAGATTTTTATTGAAATGAACTAGTTTTGAACTAGAATTATAATTCTATTTAATTTTAAATAAGTAAATTGGATTTGAAATGGTTTTGAAAATAACCAGAATTTCCAATAATTATATTGGAATGGATTTGAATCGAAAGTGTCTTCGGAATATTTCGATGTTGGATTTCGTGATGATACATATATTGTTATGGAGTTTGAAAGATATATATATATATATCGTTATTTCCAATACAATATTTGTTGGTCGTAGAATTTGATATTGAATATAAGCCGGTATATTTTCTATTCAGAGCCTTGTATTTAATATCAAATGTGATTTGGGTTTGTCGTGAATGGTGTCTTTATTAACACTGTTCTTGAACCCAGTTGAGAAAAGATTAAATCTTTTCATTTAGATTTAATGAAGTATACTAATTAAATAATATTTAATTTGAATTGAATTGATATTGATATTGATTTTTGGGTTTATCGTGAACAGTGTTTTAAATAACACTTGTTCTTTAACCCGATAATTAATGAAATGTGATTTTGGGTTGTCGTGAACGCTATCTTCAACAATGCTGTTCTTAGACCCAAAGGAGTTAAGAAAATCAGAAACTAACTGGAAATTAATTAAGTTGAATGGATTCTGAGGTATTGATCTGATGTTGGTTTCGTCCTTCGGGATTAATACTTAGGGAACTGCTCACTTGCTAATTTACGGTTAGGGACTGATTGAAATGTGATGTGATTTTAGGTTTATCGTGAACCGTGTTTTAAATGACACTGATTCTTTAACCCAGTCAAAGATTAAAACTAAGTGCAGTTTAAATGAATCTTTAATTAGATTGAAAAGATCGTGAATGGAGTATCACAAGTTTTGCTCCAGGCGATAGTTAAATCTTAAATTAGATTTGAATGTGAAATGGTAATTGAATTTACCGATAACACCGTGGTATTAGATATGAAGCATTACCAGCTTTACTTCATGGGATGAATAGGTTGGAACTGGGAAATTAAAACAAATGATTAATTCGGTAAGGTTTGTTAATTCCGACTAGTTTGAATTGACTTTCAAAGAATGATTAAATAATAAATTTAAAGGATTTATCTTTGATAAAATTAATGGGAACCTTTCCCTATGAATGTGAAATTTAGAAACTAACTGTCGGTTAGCTAAGCTGAAGGGTTTTCTGGATTTTGATCTGATGTTGGTTTCGGCCTTCGGGGTTAATATTTGGGGGATTATTCCCTTGATTAATTTACGGTTAGTGACTGATGAATTGGAATGAGGAGTACGTTGTGTTTGTGTAACACTTGTTTATTACCTACGCGAGTTATTCGGGAAGACCGGGTTTATCCCATTCTTTAAAAACTGATACGACGATAAGTCAAAGATGAAGAAGGCGGTCGAAGACCGGAGGTCTTCACATCGTTTGGGTGATTACCGATGATCTTGATTGGGATGTACACCCAAGAAGATGGAAACAGTTGGTGATCGTCCAGACGTACTTGGAGATCGATTGATATGCGGGGTACTAGGTGCCTTCGGTTTCGTTCAGACCCAGAATGGACTTGTAAATGGACTGTGTGTCTGACATTGGATTTCAGTCTGTGTGATTGATTTCTATTAAATATATATCTGTTTGGCGGTGGAGAATTTATTCTTTTGCTTAACGCCCTTCTCTGAGACGTACGAGCTCAGGGGTTATATGCTGATGGATATCAAACGCATAGAGTGAATTGCCTGTGTGGCATGCCTAAGTGGCAAATGATCAAGGCTTCTGTTAAAAAGCAAAGTCTTGTAGTTGATGATCGAAGCACAGCCTTTGTGGCGTAGCTTTGTGTAACGTTTACTTCGCGAGTTTCACACCCGGTATGAACCAAAAACGGGAGAGGACGTCAGAGAGGGCATGCGTTTCTTTCTAGCTAGAAGTGGCATCATTGGTTTTACACGCCCTGACGAGTTTGACTTATGTGGTTGTTGCTGTTGCGAGGCGCCTCGGTTTGATCGGACGATCTGGGTCCGGTGGAGTCATTCGTTGGCTCATTTATGCCCCATAGGGTGGGGAAACGCATGTTCAGGGTTTAAGTTTAATCCACATCGGTGGACTGGCCCTGATGATCCAAGGGTCGATGCGCTCTAATCCTGAGGCTCGGGCTAGACAGGCTCGAAGTCGGTGAAGACTATCTCTTGCCTCGGTTCATAGATGGAAATCCAATTTCCAAATACGTGACTTTGTGATTTTATTTGTAGAGTCTAGTATGGCGACATAGTGGGATGGGGCACTTATGCCATCTATGATTGATACTTATGATTTGAAGTTGTTTTATACACTATGCACTTATAATAGTATCAAATGATTTGTTTTAAACGTATCAAGCATTCTTGGTTATTATAAGGTAAAAACTCAATCGTCCGGCTTGCGTTGCATTGTGTGATGGGAACTGGGTCTTATAATAACTTCATTGTTCTTTATTTAGCATTGCGCTGTTGTTTTATGCACTGGTATTCTTGGGAGGAAACCCATTCCGTGTTATATAGTGTGGTCCCTTGATTTACCTAGCTTTAAAATAAAGATTTACAACTGTTTTAGTTCTCACACCAGTCCCATGACTGACCTGGAGTTTATTGTTTTAACCTAAACTCTAGGTGCCCTTAGTTTGACACGGGCAACTAGTAGTTTCTGTTTTGCAGATTTATATTCATAGGATCCTGGTTTACAGCTGGAACGATATCCGGAAAGCTTTGTATCCGTATATCTCCTTCAGTCGTGTATTACTTTCTGCTGCTATGTATTTAAATGTAATTTAAATCTCTGATATTTCTATGTAATGTTCATTTATATTCTGTATATTCTTAAAATCTGATTAATTGTTGTAATATATAATAAAATGTTCTCCCGTCTGCGTTCTATTTTGTCTTGTTCTCAAAACAATTCGTTCTTTCTCTTCTCTTCGGAGTCCGGGGAAGTTCGGGTCGTTTCAACTTATCTTAATACTTCAAAACAGCCCTTCTTTTTAATCCTACACCTATTTCTCTAAATTTCCCTTCCTTCCGACAATTACCCCTATTTTTTTAACTGTTGTGAGGAATTGGTTTTTGCAGCACCCAATCCAAACGATGCAACATCTTTAATATTTGTCGATCTACCCTTACTATGCTTAAAATACCCCTACTTCTCTTAATTTTTAAAAACAACCCTTCTTTTTAACCCTACCCCTGATTGTCTAAATAGCCCTTACTTCCAACAATTAAGCCTATCTTTTTACTACTGTGAAAGGTTGGTTTTTCCAGCACCCAATTAAAATGATTCGTCAACTTTCATATTTTTTGATCTACCCCTACTATGCTTAAACTACCCCTACTTCTCTTAATACTTCAAAACAGCCCTTCTTTTTAATCATCTTCCTAATTCTCTAAGTAGAATTTACTTCCAACAATTACCCCTATCTTTTTACTGCTGTGAAGGGTTGGTTTTTGCAGCACCTATTCTAAATGATTCATCGTTTTCTATATTTGTCGATCTACCATTACTATGCTTAAAATACCCCTACCTCTCTTAATATTTAAAAACAACCCTTCTTTTTAATCCTACCCGTAATTATAAAAATAGCCCTTACTTCTAACAGTTACGCCTATCCTTTTACTACTGTGAAGGGTTTGTTTTTTGCATCACCCAATTAAAACGATTCGTCAGCTTTCAATTTTTTTATCTACCTCTACTATGCTTAAACTATCCCTACTTCTCTTAATACTTCAAAACATCCCTTCTTTATAATCATCTCCCTAATTCTCTAAATAGACCATACTTCCAATAGTTACCCCTATATTTTTACTACTGTGAAGGGTTGGTTTTTGCAGCACCTAATCCAAATGATTCATCGTTTTTATATTTGTCGATCTACCCGTACTATGCTTAATCTATCCCTACTTCTCTTAATACTTCAAAACAGCCCTTCTTTTTAATCCTACACCTAATTCTCTAAATAGCCCTTCCTTCCGACAATTACCCTTATTTTTTAACTATTGTGAAAAATTGGTTTTTGCAGCACCCAATCAAAACGGCACATCATCTTTAATATTTGTCGATCAACCCTTACTATACTTAAATACCCCTACTTCTCTTAATATTTAAAAACAACCCTTCTTTTCAATCCTATCCCTAATTCTATAAATAGCCCTTACTTCCAACAATTGCACCTATCTTTTTATTACTGTGAAGGGTTGGTTTTTACAGCACCAAATTAAAACGATTCGTCAGCTTTCATACTTTTTGATCTGCCTCTACTATGCTTAAACTACCCCTAATTCTCGTAATACTTCAAAACAACCCTTCTTTATAATCATCTCCCTAATTCTCTAAATAGACCTAACTTCCAACAGTTACCCCTATATTTTTACTACTGTGAAGGGTTGGTTTTTGCAGCACCTAATCTAAATGATTCATCGATTTTTTATATTTGTCGATCTACCCATACTATGCTTAATCTACTCCTACTTCTCTTAATACTTCAAAACTTACCTTCTTTTTAACCCTACCCCTAATTCCCTAAATAGCCCTTCCTTTCAACAATTACCTCTATTTTTTATCTATTTTGAAGGATTGGTTTTTGTAGCACCCAATCCAAATGCTTCATCGTCTTTCATATTTGTCAATCTACCCCTACTATGCTTAAACTACCTCTACTTCTCTTACTACTTCAAAACAACCCTTCTTTTCAATCCTACCCCTAATTCTCTAAATAGCCATTACTTCCAACAATTAGCCCTATATTTTTCCCTTTTTGAAGGGTTGGTTTTTGTAGCATCCAATCCAAATGATTCATCATCTTTCATATTAGTCGATCTACCACTGCTATGCTTAATCTACCCTAACTTCTCTTAACACTTAAAAATGGTCCTTCTTTTAATCCTACCCCTAATTATTTAAACAGCCCTTACTTCCAACAATTACCCATATCTTTTTACTACAGTGAAGGATTGGTTTTTGCCGCACTTAATCCAAGTGATTAATCATCTTTTATATTTGTCGATCTACCCATACTACGGTTAAACTACCCCTACTTATCTTAATACTTCAAAATAACCCTTCTTTTTAATCCTTCAGCTAATTCTCTAAATAGCCCTTCCTTCCGACAATTACCCCTATTTTTTAACTATTGTGAAGGATTGGTTTTTGCAGCACTCAATCCAAACGATTCATCATCTTTAATATTTGTCGATCTACCCCTACTATGCTTAAAGTACCCCTACTTCTCGTAATATTTAAAAACAGCACTTCGTTTTAATCCTACCCTAATTATCTAAATAGCCCTAACTTCCAAAAATTATGCCTATCTTTTTACTACTATGAAGGGTTGGTTTTTGCTGCACCCAATCAAAACGATTCGTCAGCTTTCATATTTGCCGATCTACCCCTACTATGCTTAAACTAACCCTACTTCTCTTAATACTTCAAAACATCCCTTATTTCTAATCCGACCCCTAATTCTCCAAATAGCCCTTACTTTAAACTGTTACCCCAATTTTTTGAATTACTATGAAGGGTTGGTTTTTGCAGCACCTAATCCAAACGATTCATTATCTTTCATATTTGTCGATTTACCCCTACCATGTTTAAACTACCCCTACTTCTCTTAACACTTCAAAACAACCCTTCTTTTTAATCCTACCCCTAATTCTCTAAATAGCCCATACTTCCAACAATTACCCCTATCTTTTTACTACTGCGAAGGGTTGGTTTTTGCATAACCCAATCTAAACTATTCATCATCTTCCATATTTGTCGATCAACCCCTCTTATACTTAAACTACCCCTACTTCTCTTATTACTTCAAAACAACCCTTCTTTTTAATCGTACCCCTAATCCTCTAAACTTACCTTACTTCCAACAATTACCCCTAATTTTTAACTACTATGAAGGGTTGGTTTTTGCAGCATCCAATCCAAACGATTCATCGTCTTTCATATTGGTCGATCTACCCCTCGTATGCTCAAAATACCCCTACTTCTCTTAATTATTCAAAGAAGCCCTTCTTTTTAATCATAGCCCTAATTCTCTAAATAGCCTTACTTACAACAATTACCCCTATTTTTTAACTACTGTAAAGGGTTGGTTTTTGCAGCACCAAATCCAAACGATTAACCGTCTTTCATATTTGTCGATCTACCCCTACTTCCCTTAATACTTCAACACAGTCCTTCTTTTAAATCCTACCACTAATTCTCAAAATAGCACTTACTTCCAACAATTACTCCTATCTTTTTACTACTGTGAAGGGATAGTTTGTGCAACACCCAATCTAAATGGTTCATGATCTTTTATATTTGTCGATCTACCGCTACTATGCTTAAACTACCCTTACTTCTGTTAATACTTCAAAACAACCTTTTTTAATCGTACCCCTAATTCTCTAAATATCCATTACATCCAATAGTTATTCCTATTTTTTAACTACTTTAAAGAGTTGGTTTTTGCAGCACCCAATTCAAACGATTCATTATCTTTCATATTTGTCGATCTACCCCTACTATGCTTAAACTACCCCTACTTCACTTAATACTTCAAAACATCCCTTTTTTTAATCCTATACCTAATTCTATTAATAGCCCTTACTTCCAACAATTACCCCTATCCTTTTACTACTATGAAGGGTTGGTTTATGCAGCACCCAATCCAAACGATTCATCATCTTTCATATTTGTCGATTTACCCCTACTTTGTTTAAACTACCCCTACTTCTCTTAATACTTCAAAACAACCCTTCTTTTTAACCCTACCCTTAATTCTCTAAATATCCCTTCCTTTCAACAATTAACCCTTTTTTTAACTATTGTGAAGGATTGGTTTTTGCGGCACCCAATCCAAACGATTCATCATCTTTCATATTTGTCTATCTACCCCTACTGTGCTTAAAATACCCCTACTTCTCTTAATACTTCAAAACAACCCTTCTTTTTAATCCTACACCTTATTCTCCAAATAGCAATTACTTCCGACAGTTACCCCTATTTTTTACCTTTTGTGAAGGTTGGTTTTTGTAGCACCCAATCCAAGTGATTCATCATCTTTCATATTTGTCAATCTACCCCTGCTATGCTTAATCCACGCCTACTTCTCTTAATACTTAAAAACAATCCTTCTTTTAATTCTACCCCTAATTCTATAAATAGCCCTTACCTCCAACAATTACCCTTATCTTTTTAATACTGAGAAGGATTTGTTCTTATGGCACCTAATCCAACGGATTCATCATCTTTCATATTTGTCGATCTAACCCTACTATGCTTAAACTACGCCAACTTATCTGAATACTTCAAACAACCTTTCTTTTTAATTCTACACCTAATTCTCTGAACTGCCCTTCCTTCCGACAATTACCCCTATTTTTTAACTATTGTGAAGGATTGGTTTTTGCAGCACCCAATCCAAACGTTACATCATCTTTAATATTTGTCGATCTACCCTTACTATGCTTAAAATACCCCTAATTCTCTTAATTTTTAAAAACAACCCTTCCTTTTAACCCTACCCCTAATTGCCTAAATAGCTCTTACTTCCAACAATTACGCCTATCTTTTTACTACTGTGAAGGGTTGGTTTTTGCAGCACCTAATTAAAATGATTCGTCAGCTTTCATATTTTATGATCTACCCCTACTATGCTTAAACTACCCCTACTTCTCTTAATACTTCAAAACAACCCTTCTTTTTAATCATCTCCCTATTTCTCTAAATAGGGCTTACTTACAACAATTACCCCTATCTTTTTACTACTGTGCAGGGTTAGTTTTTGCAGCACCTAATCCAAATGATTTATAGTTTTTTATATTTGTCGATCTACCTCTACTATGCTTAATCTACCCATACTTCCCTTAATACTTCAAAACAACCCTTCTTTTTTACCCTACCCCTAATTCTCTAAATATCCCTTCCTTTCAACAATTACACCTATTATTTTTTTTCTATTGTGAAGGATTCGTTTTTGCAGCACCCAATCCAAATGATTCAACATCTTTCATATTTGTCGATCTATCCCTACTTTGCTTAAACTACCCCTACTTCTCTTAATAGTTCAAAACAACCCTTCTTTTTAATCCTACCCCTAATTCTCTATATAGCCATTACTTCCAACAATTACCCCTATTTTTTACCGTTTGTGAAGGTTTGATTTTTGTAGCACCCAATCCAAGTGATTCATCGTCTTTCATATTTGTCGATCTAACCCTACTATGCTTAATCTTTCCCTACTTCTTTTAATACTTAAAAACAGTCCTTCTTTTAATCCTACCCCTAATTCTGTAATTAGACCTTACCTCCAACAATTACCCTTATCTTTTTACTACTGTGAAGGATTGGTTTTTCCAGCGCCTAATCCAAACGATTCATCATCTTTCATATTTGTCGATCTAACCCGACTATGCTTAAACTACCCCTACTTATTTTAATACATCAAAACAACCCTTCTTTTTAACCCTACACCTAATTCTCTAAATAGCCCTTCCTTTTGACAATTACCCCTATTTTTTAACTATTGTGAAGTATTGGTTTTTGCAGCACCCAATCCAAATGATACATCGTCTTTAATATTTGTCGATCTACCATTACTATGCTTAAAATACCCCTATTCTCTTAATATTTAAAAACAACCCTTCTTTTTAATCCTACCCCTAATTATACAAATAGCCCTTACTTCCAATAATTACGCCTATCTTCTTACAACGGTGACGGGTTTGTTTATGCAGCACCCAATTAAAATGATTCGTCAGGCTTCATTTTTTTTGATCTACCTCTACTATGCTTAAACAACAACTACTTCTCTTAATACTTAAAAACAACCCTTGTTTATAATCATCTCCCTAATTCTACAAATAAACCATACTTCCAACCGTTACGCCCATATTTTTACTACTGTGAAGGGTTGGTTTTTGCAGCACCTAATCCAGTTGATTCATCGTTTTTATATTTGTCGATCTGCCCATACTATGCTTAATCTATCCACACTTCTCTTAATACTTCAAAACCGCGCTTCTTTTTAACCCTACCCTTAATTCTCTAAATAGCCCTTCCTTTCAACAACTACCCCTATTTTTTATTTATTGTGAAGGATAGGTTTTTGCAGCACCCAATCTAAACGATTCATCATCTTTCATATTTGTCTATCTACCCCAACTTCTCTTAATACTTCAAAACAACCCTTCTTTTTAATCTTACCCCTCATTCTCTAAACAACCATTACTTCCAACAATTATCCCTACCTTTTTACCATTTTTGAAGGGTTGATTTTTGTAGCATACAATCCAAATGATTTATCATCTTTCATATTTTTCGATCGACCACTACTATGCTTAATCTACCCCTACTTCTCTTAATACTTAAAAACAGTCCTTCTTTTAATCCTAAACCAAATTCTGTAAATAGCCCTTACATCTAACTGTTACCCTTATCTTTTTACTAATGTGAAGGATTGGTTTTTGCAACACCTAATCCAAATGATTAATCATCTTTTATATTTGTCGATCTACCCATACTATGCTTAAACAACCCCAACTTATCTTAATACTTCAAAATAGCCCTTCCTTTTAATCCTACAACTAAATCTCTAAATAGCCCTTCCTTATGACAATTACCCCTATTTTTTTACTGTTGTGAAGGATTGGTTTTTGCAGCACTCAATCCAAACGATTCATCATCTTTAATATTTGCCGATCTACCCCTACTATTCTTAAAGTACCCCTACTTCTCTTAATATTTAAAAACAACCCTTCTTTTTAGTCCTACCCCTAATTCCCTAAATAGCCCTAACTTCCAAAAATTACGCCTATATTTTTACTACTGTGAAGGGTTGGTTTTTGCTGCACCCAATCAAAATGATTCGTCAGCTTTCATATTTGTTGATCTACCCCTACTACGCCTAAACTATCCCTACTTCTCCTAATACTTCAAAACAACCCTAATTTTTAATCCGACCCCTAATTCTCCAAATAGCCCTTACTTCCTAAAATTACCCCTATTTTTTAATTACTGTTAAGGGTTGGTTTTTGCAGCACCCAATCCAAACGATTCATCATCTTTCATATTTGTCGATTTACCCCTACTATGTTTAAACTACCCCTACTTCTCTTAATACTTCAAAACAACCCTTCTTTTTAATCCTACCCATAATTCTCTAAATAGCCCTTACTTCCAACAATTACCCCAATCTTTTTATTACTGCGAAGGGTTGGTTTTGGCATCACCCAATCTAAACGTTTCATCGTGTTTCATATTTGTCGATCTGCCCCTACTATGCTTAAACTACCCCTACTTCTCTTAATACTTCATAAAATCCCTTTAATCGTACCCCTAATTCTCAAAATAGCCCATACTTCCAACAATTACCGTTTTCTTTTTACTACTGTGAAAGGTTGGTTTTTGCAGCACCTAATAAAAACGATTCGTCAACTTTCATATTTGTCGATCTATCCCTACTATGCTTAAACTACCTCTACTTCTCTTAATACTTCAAAACAGCCCTTTTTTTCATCCTATCCCTAATTATATAAACAGTCCTTACTTCCAACAATTACTCCTATATTTTACTACAGTGAAGTGTTGGTTTTTGCAGTATCCAATCCAAATGATTCATCATCTTTTATATTTGTCGATCTACCCATACTATGCTTAATCTACCTCTACTTCTCTTAATACTTCAAACCAACACTTCTTTTTAATCCTACCCCTAATTCTCTAAATAGCCCGTACTTCCAACAATTACCCCAATTTTTTACCTTTTGCGATGGATTGGTTTTTGTAGCACCCAATCCAAATGATTCATCATCTTTCAAATTTGTCGATCTACCGCTACTATGCTTATAATACCCCTACTTCTCTTAATACTTGAAAACAATCATTCTTTTAATCCTACCCCTAATTCTGTAAATAGCCCTTACTTCCAACAATTACCCATATCTTTTTACTACTGTGAAGGATTGGTTTTTGCAGCACCTAATCCAAACGATTCATCATCTTTCATATTTGTCGATCTACCCCTACTATACTTAAACTACCCCTACTTAACTTAATATTTCAAAACAGCCCTTCTTTTTAATCCTTCCCCTAACTCTCTAAATAACCATCCTCCCAACAATTACCCTAATTTTTTAACTATTGTAAAGAATTGGTTTTTGCCACAGCCAATCCAAATGATTCATCATCTTTCATATTTGTCGATCTACCCTTACTTATATAGTAGTGATTATAAAATATGATTTTAATATAGTAGAGATTATAAAAATATAATTTTTATATAGTAGAGATTATATATGTTGTAGCGAAATAAAAATTCGATTTTTATATGAGTAGCGGATTAAAAATAGAATTTTTATATACTAGAGAATATAAAAATATGATCTTTATATATGTAGAGTTTTTAAAAATACAACATTTAACATATACCGCTTGAAACAGATCTCGTTGGAGACACGATGAAGATTTCCTACATATGAAGAGTCATTGCGTTTGGTTTAGCTCTTGGTGAGAACTTCTCACTTTAATTTTTTTTTTTCTAGTTAAAATATATACTAGGATGCAGACGGTGTTTAGTAGCACCCGACACCCGCCGTCCAAAGACCTTGGGCGACTTGTTTGTTTCGTTGTGTAGTTGATAGGATTATTGGTTTGAATTTGGTTGTTTGGGTGAAATGGAATTGAATTAAATTGGTATGTGTATGGCTCAGGCCATTATTAGACCGGAGATAAGGCTAGGCCTTGTCCTGTTTCTACTATCGTGCCGTTATGCCGTCAAAATTTTCTAAAATATGTTAGAAAAATAAAAATATCATTTTATGGAATAAATGAGCTGAATAGAATATTCATAAGTTGAATAGAATATTTTGGTCGTTAAAAATATAATTTTTAACGTGAATGTGAATAAAATAAATATTCATTTAAAAATCGAACGATTTGTTTAGGTACACTGATTTGATTGATATTGATTGGGACGATAAATTTTACACATCGCCCAACTACACACATAAAATCTGTGTTTGATTGTTTGAAACCCCACACGGGTATTGGGATAATATATGACTTATACTAATCCCAATAATTAGTTGTACGTTGATCGATTGATTGACAGGCTGTTATTAGCGTTAGATATCTATATTTGATGCTTATGTAGTGTAGTGCACTTTGGACGATTGTTGATTATTTATCATTGCTATTATATACATGTGTTGTATGGAATCCATATAGTTAACATTATATGGTAATTGGTTGGGCCTCATTCCAATTGGGAAATAAAGAATATTATAAAATAAAGATTCATGTGTTGTACAGAATAAATAGTCATGTGTTGACAATACTCATGTGTTGAAAGAAATATTTATACAACAAAATTCACATTTTATTGTAAGTAAGAATTAATAAATATTCATGTATTGAATAAAATATATATATTCATGTGTTGAAGAAAATATTAATTTGTTGAATAGAATAACAAAGTTATTGAAATATATAAAGTCGTGTTGATTAGATATGCACCATTTTGATGCAAACGATATTTATATCGATTATATTCGTTTTTGTAATGAATATAGAAAAGGTAGTGATTTCAAAATCTAATATTTTGAAAATATTATCATTTATATATTAATGATAAGGAATATTCAATTTTGATATAAAATTGAATATGAAGTTGAATTTGTTTTGAAAACGAATTTAAAACGAATTATAAAATACGTTTTGAATTGAAATCGACGAAATATATATAATATATATATTATATATATTAAATGGATGGAATAGAACGCGTCTCGCCACAGTAGTTCGTGAATTTCGACCATTGACTTCGAATTGACGTTACGGGAGATCCGACCGTCGGATTCTCCTGAAACCATAACCTTTGAGTTCGTATTAAAAAGAGCTTTCCAGTGATTATTATAAATTTGAAATCTAATGGTTGAATTTGGAGTTACGTCCAAATCAAATATGGAAAAGGTCGTTGTAAGTGCAGTTCGACGACCGTTATTGGAAATCGACTGAACGTGCCTTGCTAAAATTATTAAAAGTATAATAAATAGTGTATAATCATAATATATGAATTGGAGAGAACTAGGATGAAAAATTCCACATTTGAAAGGATAAAAATATATTTTTATCGAAATGAACTAGTTATGAACTAGAATTATAATCCAATATTTTTGAATAAATAAAGTGGATTTGAAGTGGTTTTAAAAATAATCAGAATTTCCAATATACGTATTGGAATGGATTTGAATCGAAATTATCTTTGGAATATTTCGATGTTTGATTTTGTGATTATACAGATATGGTTGTTGAAATTTGAAAGATATATTTATATCATTATTTCCAATACGATATTTGTTGGTTTCAGAATTTGATGTTGAATATAAGCCGATATATTTTCTATTCAGGGCCTTGTATTTAATATCAAATGGAATTTTTGGTTCGTCGTGAATGGTGTCTTCACTAACACTGTTCTTGAACCCAGTTTAGAAAAGAATAAATCTTTTAATTAAGATTTAGTGAAATTGTCCAGTTAATTGGGATTAAATTTAAATTGGTTTTTTGGGTTTATCGTGAACGGTGTTTTAAATAACACTTGTTCTTTAACCCGATTAACAATGGAATGTAATTTTCGGTTTATCGTGAACCGTGTTTTAATGGACATTGGTTCTTTAACCCAATTGAAGATAAGATTAATTTCTTAGTTTGAAATAATCATTAAGAAATGATTTTCGAAATTAAAACTGAATTAGAGCTTTAGTGAATCTTTAATTAGTTTGAAATGATCGAGAATGTAGTATCACCAGTTTTGCTCCAAGCGATAGTTAAATCTTTAACTAGATTTGAACGTGAAATGGTAATTAATTTTACCGATAACACCGTGGTGTTAGATATGGAGTATTACTAGTTTTACTCCATGGGATAAATAGGTTGGGATTGGGAAATAAAATAAATAATTACTTCGGTGTGGTTCCCTAATCCCGACTAGTTTGGAAAGCCTTAACATGGTTTGAAATGATATCCAAACGAAGATTAAAGAATAAATTTAGAAGAATTTGTCTTTAATAAAATTAATGGGAACCTATTCCCTAATGAGGTGAATATTTGAATAAAAGAATATTCTGAATTGGAATGAGGTGTATGTCATGTTTGTGCAACATTTGTTTATTATATACGCGGGTTATTCGTAAAGGCCGGGTTTATACCTATTCTGAATAATCGATTCAACGATAAGTCGAAGATGAAGATGGTGGTTGAAGACCGGAGGTCTTCACATCGTTCGGGTGATTACTGATGATATTGATTGGGTTGTACACCCAAGAGGAAGGAATCAGTTGGTGATCATCCAGATGTACTTGGAGATCGATAGATATGCGAGGAATAAGGTTTCCCCGATTTCGTTCAGACCCAGAACGAACTTGTAAATGGACAGTGTGTTTGACATTGGATTTTTTTATGTGCTGATTGATCTCGATTAAATATATATCTGTTTGGCAGTGGAGAATTTATTCTCTTGCTTAATGCCCTTTCTCTGAGACGGATGAGCTCAGATGTTATTTATCGATAGAAATCAGTCGCATCGAGTGAATTGCCTGTGTGGCCTGCCTAAGTGGCAAATGATCAAGGCTTCTGTTGAAAAGCAAAGTCTTTTGGTTGATGATCAAAGCACAGCCTGTGTGACATAGCATTGTGTATGGCGTTAATTCGCAAGCCTCACACCTCGGTATGAGTCAAAAACGGGATAAGGATCCAAGGAGTGCACGACATTTCTTTCTAGCTATGGGTGATGTCAGTGACCTACCAGCCCTGACATTTATATTATTTTTACCTGTGTGGTTGTTGGATGCGAGGCGCCTTGAATATATGGTCGATAACTGGCACTATGTGAGCCGATGTACGGACCATTATATATTTCCTATAGGACCGGGAAACGTGTGTTCAGGAATTTCCAATCCTCAAAAGTAAGAGAGGACCGGCCTTGAAGGTTCGAAGGATCGCTGTGTGTGGTCCTGATAGATTTGCTAGACTGTCTCGAATCAGAGAGGAGCTTGCCCCTTGCCTCGACTCATGACCGAAATCCAATTTCCAATACGTGACTTTCGGTTTTACTTGTAGAGCCTAGTATGGCAACATAGTGGTATGGGTCACTTATGCCGTCTATGATTGATACTTATGATTGAAATTATTTTGACTCTATATACACTTGTAATAGTTTCAAATGATTTATTTTAAATGTACCAAGCATGTTTGGCTATTATAAGGGAAAGCCCTATCCTCCAGCTTGCGTTGCTTTGTGTGATGGGACCTAGGTCTTATAATAGCTTCATTTTTCGAAAAAGCATTACGCTGTTTATTTATATGCACTGGTATTCTTGGGAGGAAACCCGTTCCATGTTATACGGCGTGGTCCCTTGAATTACTCTCTTTTAAAGTAAAGTTTTAAATAAATATTTTAGTTCTCACACTAGTACAATGACTGACCTGGAGTTTATTGTTTTAACCTAAACTCTGGGTGCCCTTATTTTCGACATGGGCAGCTAGTAGTTTTGGTTTGGCAGATTTATATTCACAGGATCCTGATTTACAGCTGGAACAATGCTCGGAAAGCTCTATATCTGTGTATTACTTTCGGTTGTGTTTTGTATTGTTTTCTGCTGCTATGTAATTTATTGTAATCTCTGATATTTATCGAATGTATAATATTCATTTATACTCTGTATATTCTTGTATCTGATGGAATTGTTGTAGTTAACAATGAAATGTTCTTCTGTTTGTGTTCTGATTTGTCTTGTCCTCAACTCAATCCGTGCTTTCCTTCATGGGGAAGTTCAGGTCGCTTCAATTTTTCTAGCACCTAATCCAAATGATTCATCATCTTTCATATTTGTCGATCTACCCCTACTATGCTTAATCTACCCCTACTTCTCTTAATACTTAAAAACATTCCTTCTTTTAATCCTACCCCTAATTCTGTAAATAGCCCTTACTTCCAACAATTACTCATATCTTTTTACTGCTGTGAAGTATTGGTTTTTGCAGCCCCCAATCCAAACGATTCATCATCTTTCATATTTGTTGATTTACCCCTACTACGCTTAAACTACCCCTACTTATCTTAATGATTCGAAACAACCCTTCTTTTTAATCCTACACCTGATTCTCTATGTTAATCCCTCAAAAAATCCATACATACATTGAGTTGCAGACGCTAAGCGGAGGATACGGAACGGACTCCATCAGGATTGGTCATACAAAACGCCAACTATATAGTATAAGGCATAAACCATAAACATTTTACTATAAATGATAAATCATAAATAATAAACCATAAAACAAAAACAATAAACCATAAACCGTAAACCATAAACACTAAACTATATAAAATAAAGCATTAACCATAAACACTAAGCCATAAATGAAAAATCATAAACAATAAACAGTAAACCATAAACAATAAACCATAAATCGTAAACCATAAATAATAAATTATAAACAATAAGCCATAAACCATGAACAATAAAGTATAAAAAATTAACTATATAAAATAAATCCATAAATCATAAACATTAAGCCATAAATGATAAATCATAGACAATAAACCATAAATAATGACCCATAAACATTAAACCATAAACCGTAAAACATAAACAATAAACCGTAAACCATAAAAAATAAAACATAAATAGTAAACTATATAAAATAAAGCATATACCATAAACATTAAATCATAAATGATAAACCATGAACATTGACACGCTTTTTAGTCATTGCCGTCACACATATAATTTCTGGTTAACAATACACTCAAGTATTTGGAACATCGTTAGAAGACAAGAAAAGATTTGGTTGAAGTCGCATCACAAACATAGGACGGCTTGAAACTACTAACAGATGACCTCTTTTGGACACGAAAACTTCAATTACGGAGCTTAGCATAGTAACTCTTGTAGCCCTCTGAATTAGCTTCAAGTAGATCTTTCATTTGTCTAAAACGGACATACGGTTTGATAGCTCCGCTCGTTTCCGTAAACGACCGCATACCCGAAAACGTTTGGATTTCGGCATTGACTGGACACTGGATTGGATCAGATGGCCCGGATTGGATAGGAAAGGAGGACATGATCCACCTTCTGCCACACAGAAGTGCACGCTGATTTGCAATGAAGTCATTGGCTCTGTTCAAATGGAGATGTAGGAACCCGCCCGATCCGCTTTCTCCTTACTGCCAAGAAGAGAACGTCGCTTTCGGATTGAAGGCACTGGTTTGGATTGGATGGAGGACCAGATCTGACCCGTCCGAGACGAAATATTCTACTGCACACACTCGAGTTTGACCTATTCTTAAGGCCTGTTTTACTCCTGCTTTCATGGATCGAACCACACATGGCATAACACGAACTACATGAGACTTTCTCCACTTACCCACTATGTCTTAGCAATGCATTGGATTCGTGACATATGTCAATCATCCAGGAGACCCTCTACATCTATGAATACATGGATTCAGTGACTTCTAAAGGATCTTTGGCCATTCCATCTCTTAGCCTCCATTAAAGAGAACACAAGGACATTGTGCTTCTTCCATATTAATCTAACACAAGGATTGCGTATATAAAACCACTCTCTCTTCCTCACTTCTTCATTAAAATACAAGGAGGTTGTATGTGAATGATTCCTATAGATTGTAGGAAGGCATTGTATTTGTAAAATCTTAGGACTTAAGATAATTTAAAGTGGGCAAAGGCTTAGTTAGAGTCGAACCACTATAGAAACCTCGTGCGTTCCCTATTCATTACTACTTTCCTGCATTTATTCTCTGTGATTGCGAGGACTTCACACTGCATTTGGGTGTTAGTGTCATTTTTTGGTCTAATAATAAACAATAAACCCTAAACCATAACCGTAAACCATAGACAATAAACCATAAACCGTAAACCATAAAAAATAAAGAATAAACAGTAAACTATACAATATGAAGCATAAACCGTAACCATTTAACCATAAATGATAAATCATAAACTATAAACCGTAAAACATAAACAATAAACCGTAAACCATAAACAATAAATTATAAAAATTAAACTATATAAAATAAAGCATTAACCATAAACACTAAGCCATAAATGAGAAATCGTAAACAATAAAATGTAACCTATAAACAATAAACCATAAACCGTAAACCATAAACAACAAAGCATAAACAATAAACCATAAACCATAAACAATAAAGTATAAACCATTAACTATGTAAAATAAAGCCATAAACCATAAACATTAAGCCATAAATGATAAATCATAGACGATATACTATGACCCATAAACAACAAACCATAAACCGTAAACCATAAACAACAAACCACAAACCGTAAACCATAAACAATAAACCATAAACAGTAAACCATAAACAATAAACTATAAATAATAAACTATATAAAATAAAGCATAAACCATAAATATTAAGCCATGAATGATAAACCACAAACGTTGACATGCTTTTCAGTCAAAGCCGTCACACATGGAATTTCTGGTTAACAATACACTCATGTATTTGGAACATCATCAGAAGACAGGAAGCGACTTGGTTGAAGTTGCATCACCAACAAAGAAAGGCTCGAAACTCCTAACAGATGACCTCTTTTGGACCAGAAAACTTCAATTACAGAGCATTACTCAGTAACTCTTGTAGCCCTCCGAATTAGCTTTTGGTAGAGCTTTCGTTCGGCTAAAACATACTTATGGTTTGAAAGTTACTCTCGGTTCCGTGAATGCCTGCATAACCGGAAATGTTTGCATTTCAGTATTGATTGGACTCTGGGTCGAATCGAATCGGGAAGGAGGACCCAATCCACCTTCTGCCGCACAGAAGTGCACGCTGCTTTGGAATGAAATCATCAGGTCAGTTCGGATGGAGATGCAGGAACACGACCCGATCTGCTTTCTCCTTACTGCCAAGAAGAGCACGTCACCTTCGGATTGAAGGCACCGGTTCAGATCGGATGGAGGACCCGATCCGACCCATCTGGGAAGAAATATTCTACTGCACACACTTGAGTTTGACCTATTCTTAAGGCCTGTTTTACACCTACTTTAACGGATCAGACCACACATGGCTTTATAAGAACTACATGAGACATCCTCCAAATGTCTTAGCAACGTCTTGGTTTCGTGAAAATGTCATTCATCCAGGGGACTTTCTACATCTACAAATACTCGGATTCAGGGACTTTTAAAGGATCTTTGGCCATTCTAACTCTCGCCCTCCATTAAAGAGAACACAAGGATATTTTGCTTCTTCAATATTAATCTAACATGAGGATTTCATGTATAAAACAACTCTCTCTTACCGACTTCTTCATTAAAATACAAGGATGTTTTATGTAAATGGTTCCCACTGATTGTAGGAAGGCATTAAAATACAAGGACATAAGAAAATATAAAATGGACTTAGGCTTGGTTTGAGCTGAACCACTATAAAAACCTCGTGCGTTCCCTATTCCTTACTGCTTTCCTGCATTTATTCTCTGTGATATGTGATTGTGAGGACTTCACACTGCATTTATGTGACTGCCCGCCCCGCATCTACCAGCATCTCCTCTGAAAGTGCGCTGTACACATGTCCGACTAACACAGAACGATCGCCAAAGAAAGGAAAGAAGAGAATGAACTAATCGAAGACCTATAGAATGTCTCACAGCGCATGGAACAAAATAAAATAATAATATACTTGACATAAAACAGGCGAGATAGTGCATAAGCTGATAACTAAAACCAACATCAACATCATCATCAGAGTAGCGGAAATCCAAATGAAGCTTATTACAACTTTCCAAATTACTGTCTTTAAACAAAAGAATGAAAGGAACACCACTAATGCCCAAAGTGGTGACCGCAGCAACACAGGAAGAATATCTATATATATGTATCATACGTGGAAGCCTCCTGCTCGTCTCCGGTAAAGCTACTCGTGCATACCACCTATCCTGTCTCTAGTCTTCTCGTGAGAGCACCCAGAGTAATAAGAAGAGACATAAAACTCTAGGTCAGACAAAGAGTCTGGTATGAGTGATAAGCAGCTAAACAGAACAATAACAGGTATACTTAGCCATACCTGAACTTGGACCTGCAACCAAAGAGTTAGCACTACATACCGTACAATACTATAAGGTGCCACCAAACAGAAGGTGTAAAGAATACGGGGTAGGGGTGTGCACGACATAATGATGGCAAACAAATCAAACATAGCAACCATCCTCACATCTCTCACTCAGTGCGTAAAGTATACGATATCTACTACTTTGATCACTAGACCCATCGAAGTAGTTACGTAGTTCAACTTGTACAACTACTACTACTGCCAAGCTTACCCCATGGAGTCATGACCAAATCTTCGCAAATGACCCCACTTCATTGGTCTATATCCCTTTTAGTCGTACATAGGCCACTGTGGCCCTGAATCCGTTCACGTACCCTGTAACACCCAATAATTCTATAATGCTAAGATTCACAAATCAAGGAAGAATTAAACGTTAAGATCAAAATCAAGGGAAACGGGCTGCGCCATTGTGTTCGTCTCGGTATTCTTCATGAAAACGAGTCCGAGTTTGCGTAAATCGGAGTCCGTATGAGGGAGGTATGGCCTCCGGAAGTTTCAGAATTCAGTTTAAAATTCGAACAGACAAAAAACAAATTCAAATTTCAAAAATCGGGCTGGATTGGACAGGGCGGGAATTTTCCCGCCCAAGACACCCAGGTCGACTGGGTAGTCGACCTGGGCAACCCAAGTCGACTGGGTAGTCGACCTGGGGCACCCAGGTCCACTACATAGTCGACTTGGGGGTCGATCCCCCCTGTTTTTCCAGCTTTCTGCAGCTGGTTCGTTCTGATGTATTTGGCCGTGTTATCTGACCAGGTTCGTCCTCCTAACACTATATAAACAGCCCTGGTCTTCTTCTCTATTCACAATTCTTTTCTACCCTTATGCTGCAAAGATTATTGGCAAGCATGGCTTCTTCTCCTCCTCTTAAAATAAATAATAAATAGAATAATATATAAAATAAATCAAGACGAGGAGATGCTGCTAAAAGACTTTCAAGAAGAGGTTCAAGTCAAGCTAGGATTCAAGAGGAGGTTCAAACGACCTCAACGACTGTTTTTCTACGAATCTTAGCAACGCCATCTTTCTGTTCTGATCTAATCTCTATAAGTCGGTTATTTCTAGATTTGAACGTTTTTCTCCGTTCGTGACATGAAATTAAAGGAATAAAAGAATATGCCAATTCTCTCTCTCTCTATTCGAATCAGTGCCTATACTCTTGAACCTAATTAAGAACAGTTATGATTCAAGGACAAATAAGACCGCGACTATGAGACTATGGACCTTAATACCATATGCCTATGACTATGAACATTTGCCTATGACTATGAATATTGCCTATGACTATGGACATTGCCTATGACTATGAACATTGCCTATGACTGTGACTGTGACTGTGACTATGAGGATTATTTCCTTGACTAAACCTATGCCTTTGATTAGGGAGCATAAAATATTGCCTATGACAAAACAAGGACATCTGTGATTAAACACCTATGATTCATTACTAGGAAAGTGTTGCTTAAGTTCTGTGATTATGAGATTGGGTCTAAAACCCGATTATTTATTCTGCTCGTTCTTGGTTTTCTTTGGATTTAGACCATGGGAATTTACCTATTAAGTTAGGTCTACCCATGTTCTTGAACCTGCGTCTTTATTCTGTCTATTCTTGGTTTTACACCTTGGGAATTTACCTATTAAGCTAGGTCTACCCATGTTCTTGAACCGACGTCATTATTCAACCCTTTTTATGCCAGTTAATATGTCTATCTTTTGCATAGCATCTTTGGTTCGTTCCCTAATTTCTATGAGTCTAGATTTATCCATAATCTATATCGAATCACAATTATAAGAACGGTGGGAATATGATTTGGGCATAATGTGAAATGTACTAAAACATAGTTGTAAAACATGGAATTTGGCATAAATTGGGAACATGTATTATGGCATGTTTAAAGAAATGCAAGTTGGATAAATTTGACATAAATTATAAGATGTGTAATTTGAATCTAGTATTGACATGTAAATCTAGCATTTACATGAATAGAGAACTGGAGTAATAAGTCTAGTTTGACGTGAATTAGAATGTTGAATCGGAATTGGATTAGCTACATTGGCACGGTAAGTATATTGGCATAAAAGTGAAATTGGCCATAATTGGGAATAACTGTCAGGTTTAGCAAAATCATGGTTAGTGACACTTGATTTGGTAGTTTACATACCAAAAAGCATAAATATGATATAAGGGGGAAAAAGGGGCATAAGAATAAATGTTGACAACTTACATTAAAAGAGTAATTAGGAAATATGTAAATTAGGAGTAATTTACTTATAGAATTTGGCCAAAATGAGGAAATGTAAATTTAGACAAATTAAAGGTTTATTAACGACAACTCTTTTAATAACACGCCAGAAAGTTCTAGGGTGACAGAGAGGATAGTGTCTAGGCTTGGGTTTGGAAAATACAAGTTTCGTGCTCTCCCTGGCTATCCCTAACTGATCCGACGAACGAGATGGTTACTTTCAAAACCTGATTTGAAAATTAGTCAAAACCCTTGAACTAGAAAACACGAATAGGCCTAACCCGAGGTGATGTAAATCTGCCCGGAACCAACCGGCACATCCAGTAATCGCAACAATATCTGTCTAATGTGAGTGGTCGTGACTTTAATCTATTAAATTAAAGCTAGAACAAGAATGGTAGGGTTAAGTGCACTAAGACACTTAACCAATTCAACATAATAACCAGTCTATTGGGTGGGGTTAGGGCCATACAGTTAAGCTAGAAAGGGAAGGTTAAGTCCATAGGAACACTTAACCAATTTAACACAGTTAAGCTTGGATGGGAGGGCTATGTTCATAGGGACACTTAACCAACTTCACATGGTAACAAGACAAGATTTATAGGGGTTAAGTAACTAAGGAAACACTTAGCCAAATTAACATGGTAACTAGATTAGAAGGTGGGGTTAAGCAAAGCTAATACACTTAGACAAATTAACATGTTAACTAGTCTAAAGGTTGGGGCTAAGTAAAATTTTATACACTTAGCCAATTTGATATGTTAGCTGGACAAGACCGTAGGGTTAAGTAAACTTGAACACTTAACCGTCAGATTGTGATAAAGGAATAGGGCTAAGTCTAAAACATGAAGGGATAATAATTAACCATCAATAACATGTTAGTTAAAAACAGACGGGCAGGGTTAAGTTAAAAAGGGACACTTAACCAACACAAGGTGAGTGGGTAGGGTTAAGTTATAAATACATAACCAATATAACTTGGTTTGTGGTAGGGTTAAGTCAACATAAGTTACTGACAACACTTATCCAGTTTAACAGGATAAATAAGGAGGGTTAAGTTGGCTTGAATTGACTAATGACACTTAACGAATCCAAATTAACGGGAAAGGGAACTAAGTAGTAAACCCTAGAAAATAAATATTCTGGAAACTAAGTGGTAAATCTTAGTTAATAAAACTAAGTAGTAATTGTTAGCATAACACGGGAAGGAGCGAATGTCCGTCTGAGTAGAAAGAAGGCTCCAACGAATTGGGTTACGAAGCCCGAGGCTCCGAGGGGACGTGAGGGTACTCTTGGTATCCCTCTATGAGCCTGCAGATGATCCTCCTGAGCCCACAGAGGTTAAGGTATGCGTAAAAGAACCAGGGTTATGCCTTGGTTGCAATACATGGCAACCTAAAGATTAGGATGGATCGGCGTGATTCGGCGAGCAAACGGTAGCCCTGTGATAGCGACTCGTCGTCTACCATCCATCTTGAGTCAATCGAGATTCATGAAGCGGAAAGGCGGAGAACTCCACAAGAACATATACTTGCTATCTAGTTATGGGTGAGGATGGCCATAGGATAGTGGGGCACCAGGGCCGGCGTATAGTTCTCATTTTACAAGGTGTGCGTTTCATTAGTTGAGGATGGGGTCAAGTGGGACCATAGCCACTGAAATAAAAACATACCTTAGCATCTGCATCGGTAGATATCTGAAAGCTCCCGACCGAGTTCTGTATTCCTTGATTTGCCCTGACACAGGACTCGGACCACACATTATGGGACATGTGCATCTAGACAAGCGATAACGATTCGCGATACATGCGTGGGGAAGTATAGGAACATATACCACTCTAGGTAGTGTGTCCTAGACTTGGGGGCATTGTTCGACAGGTAGCATAATTCCTAGTTGAACTAGGTTGCATAAGTCCTGAATCTGAGAAGCATTCAGCAGATAGCGTAAACTTTAGAGGAATCTAGAAAGTACTTGGTAGAAAACCCTAGATTGAATCTTGGTAACAAATAAATAAATGGATGCCAGAAGGCGATGGAAAATACAGGGATTGGGATCACGTTTTCGTTACTAGTTGGGACACTAGTTAGGTGGTGCAGGTATACAGAAACCGGTATAATAAGGAAATAGCGAAGCGGCTAAAGTATTAGGGCATATCCTGTTTATCTTAGTTTAGCACATGCTGTGTTAATCTTGTCTAATCTTGCCAACCCTAACATCATGGTGTTATCTTGTATTCAGTTAATTCATGTCGTTTTGTTTTTCCCTTGTTCACATGCTAGATGTTAGTGAACTTACTCAGGCTTTATGTCTTACTCTGTTTTCCTTTCGTCTTCTTTTCTTCCATTCCCCCCCAGGTAGTAAAGGAGGGAATAGTAAAGCTCAGGTTAAGTCGGATTGTCACTCTTTCCCAGCTTGAAGATTTGCCGAAGTTTGCTTGGATTCTCTTATCAGACGCTATGGCTGGCTCTTGCTAAAATTGGGGAATATAAATGTATTTTTATGCTTCTTTATTTTGTATGACAGATGATACTCTGATATTGTAAATAAATCTTTGTACAAACTATTTTATCAATAAAGCAAAGTTTTATTTTCCGCTGTTTAATTTTTGTCTGTCTTGTAATTTATCTGCATGTTTTACCCTAAATGCTCCACAAAACTTAGTGCATTCCCTTTGTGAGCGACACTAACGGACGTAGGGTGTTACACGTGGTGTCAGAGCTGAAGGTTACTAGATCAGATAAAGGATTTGAAAAAAAATTATTTTCAAAACGGTTTTAAAAGAAGCATATTCAAAAGAAAAGATTTGTTTTAAAGGAATATTCCCCAAAGACATAAGCACTATCTTCTCTTCCTCTGTTTGAATTCTTGTCTCCTTCTTTCTTGAGTCTCTGGGGCTCCTGGCTTTCTGGGAGGTAACCTCATCGATGGGCGAAGTCGTGCCTGGCTTCCATCCATAGCCATAGTCGTTTCACTTACGGCCAGTTTTCTTTCAAGCTTATAGGGTTTTCTGAACGATGGAAGCAGCTTTCGAGAGATTTGTCAACATGACTACACACGGAAGGGGATGAGGAGTTTGGCTAGGGAACACAACCCTATGACGAGGAATTCATGGATGTAGATTTAGCTCACGAAGGAGGAAGAAATTATTAAACCTAAGCCAAGAGTAAGTATCTTTACTAGGGTATGATAGGGCATATACTTAAGGACAAGGGCAAGAAAGAGGAACAAGGTTTTCAGAAGGGCAAGAACCTACTTTCGCCACCAAGCGTACCTAGGAGAAAGGTAGTAAAATTCTGTTGGAAGAGTCTAGTTTTGTTGTTCGTACTCTTTCCTTTGGTTTTAGCTCTTCGCATTTGTTCATATCCACTTCCATAGTTGTGTCTCTGCACCATAGTACTTATACAGTAGAAAGATCTCACTAGAGTCTCAAATCCAATTGGTGGTCCGACTAGTTTATTTTTGGTTAGTAGGGATTTGAGAACAGCTATCGAGTTTACTTATATCATCTCATGTAGATCGTCTAAATTCGGAGGAGATATTCCTTGGATGCTTGTCTGATATTGGTTTAGGCCTTTGGGGCTTGTACTTGAGGGATGTCGAGTTCGACTAGGATTGTTTACGTGAGAGATGAATAGTTGCGGCAGGCACTCCAAAGAGAACGCAGTGACCTTTCGACTCTTATAGTTATGGCATGGCGGATAAGAGGGAAACCTCTAATCATCTTAGTACGTATACCTGGTACCGTGATTGACATCTGTTTATTTTGGAAATGGAGATCCGGAACTTCACCATCGTGAAGTTAAATTAGTTAAGATATAGTGGAGTAAAGCTCAAGAAGGCTAGATACTAGCATTATACCCGTTTTCTTGAGGGTGCATCCTTGATTTCTTTGTTTTAGGAGCTTTATGCATAATTGTTTCTCTCTTTCCAAATTATATCACCAAGGTCGTATCTTCGATCCTTAGTTAGAAGCCAATGGATGTAAACATGTATTTGAAACATGTTATGGTTGATGGTTGCAAGTGGTTGCAAATGGTTGCTCGTGGATGCATATGCATACGTATTAGGCCCTAGATCAGTTCGGGCGCTTTCATATTGCATTTACAGATATGTATTTGTTTGTAAGTTGAACTTGACATGTTAGCATATGGACATTGCATATGGATGAATGGCTATGCACGCATGTACTATTTATATAACTAGGGATGCTTGCATATATGATTGGACGCATGGCACTGACATGATTTGCATTAAGTGGGTCAACTGAATCAGTAGACCGCCTGATTTTGCATTAGATAAAGACATATACACACACTATGCATATGAACATGAAAGCATTAGAAATCTTTTAAGGACAATAAATGCATGTGATTGAATGGTTGAGTAGATGGGTGATTGGATGGTAGGACACATTCTTCCTAACTTGAAGATTTCGGGGACGAAATCCTTTTAAGTGGGGGAGAATGTAACACCCCGTAATTCTGTAACGCTAAGATTCACAAATCAAGGCAGAATTAAAAGTTAAAATCAAAATCAAGGGAAACGGGCTGTGCCATTGTGTTCATCTCGGAATTCTGCATGAAAACGAGTCCGAGTTTGCGTAAATCGGAGTCCGTATGAAGGAGATATGGCCTCCGGAAGTTTCAAAATTCAGTTTAAAATTCGAACAGACAGAAAACAAATTCAAATTTCAAAAATCGGGCCGGATTGTCCAGGGCGGGAATTTTCCCGCCCAAGACACCCAGGTCGACTGGGTAGTCGACCTAGGGGTATATCCCCCCTGTTTTTCCAGCTTTCTGCAGCTGGTTCGTTCTGATGTATTTGGTCGCGTTATCTGACCAGGTACGTCCTCCTAACGCTATATAAACAGCCCTGGTCTTCTTCTCTATTCACAATTCTTTTCTACCCTAATGCTACAAAGATTATTGACAAGCATGGCTTCTTCTCCTCCGCTTAAAATAAATAATAAATAGAATAATATATAAAATAAATCAAGACGAGGAGATGCTGCTAAAAGACTTTCAAGAAGAGGTTCAAGTCAAGCTAGGATTCAAGAGGAAGTTCAAACGACTTCAACTACTGTTTTTCTACGAATCTTAGCACCACCATCTTTCTTTTCTGATCTAATCTCTATAAGTCGGTTATTTCTAGATTTGAACGTTTTTCTCTGTTTGTGACATGAAATTAAAGGAATAAAAGAATATGCCAATTCTCTCTCTCTCTATTCGAATTAGTGCCTATACTCTTGAACCTAATTAAGAACTGTTATGATTCAAGGACAAATAAGACCGCGACTATGAGACTATGGACCTTAAAACCATATGCCTATGACTATGAACATTTTCCTATGACTATGAATATTGCCTATCACTATGGGCATTGCCTATGACTATGAACATTGCCTATGACTGTGATTGTGACTATGAGGATTATTTCCTTGACTAAACCTACGCCTTTGATTAGGAAGCATAAACTATTGCCTATGACAAAACAAGAACATCTGTGATTAAATACCTATGATTCATGACTAGGAAAGTGTTGCTTAAGTTCTGTGATTATGAGATTGGGTCAAAAACCCGATTATTTATTCTGCTCGTCCTTGGTTTTCTTTGGTTTTAGTCCTTGGGAATTTACCTATTAAGTTAGGTCTACCCATGTTCTTCAACCTGTGTCTCTATTCTGTCTATTCTTGGTTTTAGACCTTGGGAATTTACCTATTAAGTTAGGTCTAACCATGGTCTTGAACCGACGTCCTTATTCAACCCTTTTTATGCCAGTTAATATGTCTATCTTTTGCATAGCATCTTTGGTTCGTACCTTAATTTCTACGGGTCTAGATTTATCCATAATCTAGATTGAATCGCAATTATAAGAACGGTGGGAATACGATTTGGGCATAATGTGAAATGTACTAAAACATAGTTGTAAAACATGGAATTTGGCATAAATTGGGAACATGTATTATGGCATGGTCAAAGAAATGCAAGTTGGATAAATTTGACATAAATTATAAGATGTGTAATTTGAATCAAGTATTGACGTGTAAATCTAGCATTTACATGAATAGAGAACTGGAGTCATAAGTCTAGTTTGACGTGAATTAGAATGTTTAATCGGAATTGGATTAGCTAATTTGGCACGGTAAGTATATTGGCATAAAAGTGAAGTTGGCCATAATTGGGAATAACTGTTAGATTTAGCAAAATCATGGTTAGTGACACTTGATTTGGTATAGTTTACATACCAAAAAGCATAAATATGATATGGGGGGGAAAAGGGGCATAAGAATAAATGTTGAGAACTTACATTAAAAGAGTAATTAGGAAACAAGTAAATTAGGATTAATTTACTTATAGAACTTGGCCTAAATGAGGAAATGTAAATTTAGAAAAATTAAAGGTTTACTAACGACAACTCTTTTAATAACACCCTAGAAAGTTCTAGGGTGACAGAGAGGATAATGTCTAGGCTTGGGTTCGGAAAATACAAGTTTCCTGCTCTCCCTGGCTATCCCTAACTGATCCGACGAACGGGATGGTTACTTTCAAAACCTGATTTGAAAATTAGTCAAAACCCTTGAACTAGAAAACACGAATAGGCCTAACCCGAGGTTAGATTGAGTTGCGATGTAAATCTGCCCGGAACCAACCGGCACATCTAGTAATCGCAACAATATCTGTCTAATGTGAGTGGTCGTGGATTTATTCTATTAAAGTAAAGCTAGAACAAGAATATTGGTAGGGTTAAGTTCACTAAGACACTTAACCAATTCAACATAATAACCAGACTAGTGTGTGGGGTTAGGGCCATACAGTTAAGCTAGAAAGGGAAGGTTAAGTCCATAGGAACACTTAACCAATTTAACACAGTTAAGCTAGGATGGGAGGGCTAAGTCCATAGGGACACTTAACCAACTTCACATGGTAACAAGAAAAGATTTGTAGGGGTTAAGTAACTAAGGAAAAACTTAGCCAAACTAACATGTTAACTATGCTAGAAGGTGGGGTTAAGCAAAGCTAATACACTTAGCCAAATTGACATGTTAACTAGTCTAGAGGTTGGGGTTAAGTAAAATTTAATACACTTAGCCAATTTGATATGTTAGCTGGACAAGACCGTAGGGTTAAGTAAACTTGAACACTTAACCGTCAGATTGTGATAAAGGAATAGGGCTAAGTCTAAAACATGAAGGGATAATACTTAACCATTAATAACATGTTAGTTAAAAACAGACGGGCAGGGTTATGTTAAAAAGGGACACTTAACCAACATAGGGTGAATGGGTAGGGTTAAGTAATAAATACTTAACCAATATAACTTGGTTTGTGGTAGGGTTAAGTCAACATGAGTTACTGACAACACTTAACCAATTTAACAGGATAAATGAGGAGGGTTAAGTTGGCTTGAATTGACTAATGACACTTAACCAATCCAAATTGACGGGAAAGGGAACTAAGTAGTAAACCCTAGAAAACAACGATACTGGAAACTAAGTGGTATGTCTTAGTTAATAAAACTAAGTACTAATTCTTAGCATAACACGGGAAGGAGTGAATGTCCGTCTGAGTAGAAAGAAGGCTCCAACGAATTGGATTACGGAGCCCGAGCTTCGAGGGGACGTGAGGGTACTCTTGGTGTCCCTCTGTGAGGCTGTAGATGATCCGCCTGGGCCCACAGAGGTTAAGGTCTGCGTAGAAGAACCAGGGGTATGCCTTGGTTGCAATACATGGCAACCTAAAGACTAGGATGGATCGGCGTGATTCGACGAGCAAACGGTAGCCCTGTGATAGCGACTCGTCGTCTACCATCCATCTTGAGTCAATCGCGATACGTGAAGCGGAAAGGCGGAGAACTCCAAAAGACCATATACTTGCTATCTAGTTATGGGTGAGGATGGCAATAGGATAGTGGGGCACCAGGGCCGGCGTATAGTTCTCATTTTACAAGGTGTGCCTTTCATTAGTGGATGGAGGGTTCAAGTGGGACCATAGCCACTGAAATAAAAACAGACCTTAGCATATGCATCGGTAGATATCTGAAAGCTCCCGACCGAGTTCTATATTCCTTGATTTGCCCTGACACAGGACTCAGACCGCACATTATGGGACATGTGCATCTAGACAAGCGATAACGATTCGCGATACATGCGTGGGGAAGTATAGGAACATATACCACTCTAGGTAGTGTGTCCTAGACTTGGGGGCATCGTTCGATAGGTAGCATAATTCCTAGTTGAACTAGGTGGCATAAATCTTGAATCTGAGAAGCATTCAGCAGATAGCGTAAACTTTAGAGGAATCTAGAAAGTATTTGGTAGAAAACCCTAGATTGAATCTAGGTAACAAATAAATAAATGGATGCCTGAAGGCGATGTAAAATACAGGGATTGGGATCACGTTATCGTTACTAGTTGGGACACTAGTTAGGTGGTGCAGAGATATAGAAACTAGTATAACAAGGAAATAGTGAAGCGGCGAAAGTATTAGAGCATATCCAGTTTATCTTAGTTAAGCACATCCTGTGTTTTATCTAATCTTGCCAACCCTAACATCATGGTGTTATCTTGTATTCAGTTAATTCATGTCGTTTTGTTTTTCCCTTGTTCACATGCTAGAAGTTACTGAACTTACTCAGGCTTTATGTCTGACTCTGTTTTCCTTTCGTCTTCTTTTCTTCCGTCCCCCCTCCCCCCCCCCCCTCCAGGGTAGTAAAGGAGGGAATAGTATAGCTCAGTTTAAGTCGGACTGTCACTCTTTCCCAGCTTGAAGAATTGACGAAGTTTGCTTGGATTCTCTTACCAGATGCTATGGCTGGCTCTTGCAAAAATTGGGGAATATAAATGTATTTTTATGCTTCTTTATTTTGTAAGACAGATGATACTCTGATATTGTAAATAAATCTTTGTACAAACTATTTTATCAATAAAGCAAAGTTTTATTTTCCGCTGTTTAATTTCTGCCTATCTTGTAATTTATCTGCATCTTTTACCCCAAATGCTCCACAGAACTTAGTGCATTCCCTTTGTGAGTGACACTAACGGACGTGGGGTGTTACATACCCCCTACACATAGTGATACAAAGTTATTAACATCGACAACACCTTAGCACACGTCCCGTAACAAAACCCAATCATGAAGTTGACTCATTGGTTCCCATCTGGATCTTGAGTCAAAACGACTTATTGGACTACCATTGCATCTTGGGTTTTGGTCACCATCTCCGGATCGGTCTTCATTCATTTCGTGATCATCATCTAGGCTCGGGTTCATATCGGTTCATAGCACCCTCTCCAGATCAGTTCAGATCGTAGTGACCTTCCTCCAGCGGTTCAGATTGAGTTCCACACCTCCTGGCTTCGTGGAAAACTCCTCTGGTTCGGTCCTTCTTCCCAAGCACTCTGGATCGGGTCGGGTCTCTTAAGCTTCTCCATAGTGCATCGGTTAGGGTTGGAGTGGCACACGAGAGGCAGATCGGGTCGTGGGTTCGGGTCCAGATCGTCTCGTGGATCCAACAGCTTGGAGAGGCGTTTCGGTTCGCGGAGAGGTCTCCTGGTCGGTTCGGTTCGGGCTCCTTCCTCCGATCCGATCCGGATCGGCAAAATTCCTACACTTCTTTCCAGCGACTGATTACGCCATTCGATTGCGTTTTCGACCAATCTAACAATTCTAAACAATCACAATTCACACCAAACATTCATAGGAAAAAATAACATCAACCCCAAACATATAAACAATAACTTGATAGGTTAAAATAGATCAAACATAGCCAAAACCCCATATTTTCCCTTAAGCGTGCTTAAGAAAAACTGGTGATAGGATTAACAAACCTTAACCAATTTAGCCAAATTTTCTAGTAGAGGTCTAGAACAATATTTCCGAATTTACGAATATTTTTCCAAAATTTTATCATGTTTACATTTGCTAATCTTCACTAATTACCCTTAATTAACCGTAATTAGTGTAAAACTATTCAAATCACTCACCCTAGCCCCAAATAAAACCTTTAGAACTGAAACTCTACTGTTTGGGCGTGAATAACAATGCAACACAGCAGCTCTACCTCGATTCTTGTGCTAATCCGCCTTGATTTGATGTAGTTTAAGCCAGAACTTGACTAAGAGGTGATTAGAGGTGTATTTAGATGTTGGAGGCCATTGTTAGGGTTTCCTAAGATGTATGTGACGGCTGGGAAATGAGAAAAACCGAAATCCCTAACGCTAACAGCCCTTAGATACTCCAAATCCCGAAATCCCCCATTAAGCCTAGTTGTTAATCACCCGGTTAAGAACAATTAAGCTGTTTTTCACTATCTAAAACTTGTTTCAGCCATATCTCCCAAACGGTGAGTCTGTTTGCCTAATGTGACCACTCTACGGAATTGTAAACCATCAACCGGAGCAAATGGAAGTGGTTTCAGATCAAAAATCCTTTCCAATCAAAAGTTATGGCCAAAACAAGATCAGCTAGGGGCAAAACGGTCATTTAAAAATCGGGAAAAATCGTGAACATGGGAAAGGACCCCAATAGTCGTCTCCCAAAGTTATATGACCATACGACTTTGTATGTGAAAGAAATAAATATTCTACGATCCTATGATGCGTAGAATGCGGGTCATTACACTCTCCCCCCCTTAAGAAATTTCATCCCCGAAATTCCTTAACCCAAAACATACCAAGGATCCCGCATGCCTACCAGTCATATACAACAATTCAATCATGCAAAACAAACAAAAAAAGCCTAACCTAACATGCGGAAAACTAAATCGAAACTGAAATCTTACCAGGCAAAGAGTTCTGGATACGTATTCCTAATGCTCTCCTTTGTCTCCCAAGTACAGTCATTCTCATTCTTGTCCCACTGAACTTTGACTATATTCACCGCTTTCCTTTGAAGTTGCTTTTTATCGTTCCCAGCAATACACATAGGTCTGCGGTTCCCAACCACCTTGGGTTTAACTTCGACATCATCCAACTGATCAGGTGAAATAGTCACATCTGGGTAGTTTACGAATTTCCTTAACTGGGAAACATGAAATACGTTGTGAACTCCTGCCATCTTGTCTGGTAATTCAATTTTATATGCCAAATTTCCAATTTGCTCAAGAACCGGGAATGGACCAACAAATTTTGGTGCTAACTTGCCTCTCCTGCCAAATCGTATCACGCTCTTTAACGGAGAAATCTTGACAAACACCAAGTCGCCAATTGTGAACTTTTATTCTCTCCTCCTCTTATCAGCATAACTTTTCTGCTATCTTAGGCAGCCTTCATTCGTTGTTGAATGTTCTTGATCTTGTTTGAAGTTTCTCTTATCACATCTGGTCAAAGCACAAACTTCTCACCATTCTCTAAGCAACATGACGGTGAGTTGCACGGTCTTCCGTACAAAGCTTCAAATGGAGCCATACCAATATTGCACTGATAACTACTATTATATGCAAACTCTACCAGATGCAAATGGTCATCCCATGATCCACCAAAATCCAATATGCAAGCTCTCAAAAGATCTTCTAACACTCGATTCACCCTCTCTGTCCGTCCGTCCGTTTGAGGATGATACGCGGTACTGAGATGTAATTCTGATCCTAACGCCCCTTGTAAGCACTTCCAAAATCCGCTAGTGAACAACGGATCACGGTCACTTACAATGCCTTTGGGTATTCCATGAAATCTTTCTACCCATTTTATATACAGTTCCGCTAACTTAGCTGCCGTCCTGTTTGACTTGACGGGTATAAATCTTGCACTCTTGGTCAATCGGTCCACAATCACCCAAATGCTATCATGGCTCGACCTAGTCCTCGGTAAACCATCGATGAAATCCATTGAAACTTGCTCCCATTTCCATTTTGAAATTTCTAATGGTTGTAACAAACCACTAGGCTTCTTTTGCTCAGCTTTAACTAGCTGGCAATTCATGCATTTGGATATAAATTTCCCAACGTCTCTTTTCATCCCTTCTCAGTAGTAGTTCTGCTTCATGTATCGATACATCTTGTTACCACCGGGGTGTATAGTCTGTTTAATTGATGACATTCTCTAAGTACTTCATCTATCAATCCATTGACATTGGGTACAACAAGTCTTCCATTCTATCTAAGCCATCCATCTCGATCAAGCCCGTACTTGTTCATCTCTCTGTCCATTCCCATCTCTAACTTTGAGATGATTTCCAATTGATTAGGATCATTCCTCTGACTGGAACTAATCCGCTCAATCAAAGTGGGTCTGATCGTCAAATTTGCCAACATTTCTGGATCCCATCTGCACTTTGGTCTGAAATCATACCAAGCGATGTACTCCAGTTGCTTCCATTCCAGAAACATAGCCCCTAAACTGGCATATCTTCTACTCAATGCATTAGCTACCGCATTGCCCTTTCATGGTGTACATGTGATATCGAAATTATAGGAAGCTAAGAATTCCAACCATCTTTGCTGTTGGAGATTTAGATCCTTTTGTGAGAAGAGATACTTTAACGATTTATGATCGGTAAACAACTCAAACCTTTCTCCCAAGAGATAATGTCTCCACATCTTCAACGCGAACACGATCGCTGCTAATTCAAAATCATGGGTAGGGTATCTTTTTTCGTGCGGTTTTAATTGCCCACTTGCATAAGATACAACCCTACCTCCTTGCATCAATACAACACCTAGTCCGGAACCACAGGCATCCGTGTATACCGTCATCTCTTCATTCCCCTTAGGAATGACTACCACTGGTGCGCGCGTCAACTTTTCCTTTAGACTCTTGAATGCATCCTCGCACTATTCGTCCTAGACGAAAGCTTGATTCTTCTTGGTCAACCGAGTCAACGGTGCTGCTATTTTGGAGAAGTCTTGGATAAACTTACGATAATATCCAGCTAATCCCAAGAAACTTCTTATGTCTGTTGCATTCTTAGGCGTAGACCAATCCTGTACCGTAGCCACCTTCGCAGGATCCACGACAATACCATTCTCTGAAACAATATGTCCCAAGAATCTCACTTCCCTCCTTCAAAAGTGACACTTAGAAAACTTTTCTTTCAATTGGTGTTTTCTCAACACCTCCATCACTATCCTCAAATGTTCCTTGTGTTCTTCCTCTGTCCTCGAGTAGACCAAAATATCATCCACGAACACAAGGAAAAACTTATTCAACTGATCTCTGAATACCCTATTCATAAGATCCACAAAGTATGCTGGGGCATTTGTCAGCCCGAATGGCATGACCAACCACTCATAAAATCCAGACAGCGTCCGAAATGTCGTTTTATCTATACTCTCAGCTTCCACTCTAAGCTGATGAAATCCTGTCGCGAGATCCAACTGAGAGAATACTCTCGCGCCACTCAACTGATCAAACAAATCATCTATCCGCGGTACAAGTTACTTATTCTTCCTCGTCACTTTATTCAATTCGCGGTTGGCTACACACAATCGAAGGGAACCATCCGCCTTGGTAGCAAACACAACTGGTGCTCCCTATTCAGAAACACTCCTTCTGATAAATCCTTTCTTCAAAAGATCGCTGACTTGCACCCCGAGCTCTCGCTACTCCCTTGGTGTCATACGACGAAGTGGCATCACTATAGGTTTGGCATCTTTCACCAAATCAATACGGAACTCAATCTCTCGATGTGGTGGAAGCCCGGTCACTTCCTCGAAGACGTCCGGATACGGGCCAACCACGGGCAAACCTGACAACTCACCATGCGGGATGTCGAGGGAATTTAGAAAACTAGCCATTACCCCATCACTAGGAAGACAACCAAACACTGCCCTCTGCCCATCAACCGCTCTAGATGTCACCAAAAAGCCCTCATAGTCTACCACAACCCCATATATTTGGAGCCAATCGTCTCCCAAAATAATGCCAAACCCAGTAAAGCCCAAAACAAAGCAATCAAAAACAAACATACATCCATGACTCGATAAAACCACATTACGACAAATCATGCTAAGGTTGGTCGAACCACCAATCGGGTTCGTCACTACTAAAGGTCTATCGACAATCTCTTGCTCCAATCCAAAACTATCTACCAGGTCACTAGATATGAAAAACTGGAAGCTCCAGTATCAAACAAAACTCTAACAGGAACATCATAAATAGAAAGCATACCTTGAATTACGACATTCTTTCCCTTCTCCGCCGCAGTAGGGGCATTCGACGAAGAAGGAATAGAATTAAGGGCATATGCTTTCACCATCTGCTTTTCTTTCGGGGGTTGCAGACACTTGTCCTTGTGATGTCCCACTTGGCCACAGTTGATGCACTTCCTTTCCGCTGGCTTGGTCCGACAATTACAAGCATAATGGCCCTTCTTACAACAGCTGAAGCACTCAACATCCTTCTTATTCTTTTTCTTCTGGCCATCCTTAGTCTGATTCTGCTTTCTGTTATTCTGAGAACCATTCTTGCCTACACCGCTTGCTTGCGGCTTTGGCTTCTCTACAGATGCAACATCAATATTCGGCTTAGGGTAAAGACTTTCTGATCTTAAAGATTTCCCCACAATCGACTCAAACGTCTCATCAATGTGGTTAATAAGCCTTTCCCCCAAGTATCCATCCAAGCCAGTTACGGACATCTCTTTCTTCTTCTCGGCGGTATCTATTAGGGATAACCCATATTTCGACAAAGTGTCGAATTCGGCAATATACTCCGAGACAGCTCTGTCATTCTGCTTGAGTTCCAAGAATCTCTTAAACAAACTGACTTCTGAGCAGCTGGAATGAACTTATCGCTAAAGCGAACCTTAAACTGATCCCAAGTGATCTGATCCTCTAGGGTAGCTGCCTTTATAGCATTCCACCAATTCATAGACCGTCCTTCAAGCTGACGGGATGCTAGCCTTCTCTTCATTGCATCCTCGTTAACCAAGTCTTCAAAAATACGCTCCCAGCTATCCAGCCAATCCTGAACATCCGTAGTCGACTTCGTTCCGTGGAACGGCTTCCCACTAAGACCGGTATAATCCTTGTTCAGCTTGGCGAAATCGGCCCTAGGCGCCTACACTACTGGACCACCTCCATTACCAGCATTGGGATCTTCCCTCTGCACATCCCTAAGCATCTCTCTCATGAGGTAAGTAAACATCGTCCTCGTCTCAGCAGCATTCCCATTATTGGCTCCTCTACCGGTACCCCTTACGTATCAGCTCATCGTTCAATCTGCACAGAGAAAACGATTAACCATCTCCATAGTGGTGTCAGTGCAGTGCGACTTCATCCTTAGTTATACTATATATATATATATATATATATAGCTTTTGAAAACCAAAATAATCAAAAATACGTGCTATAATATACATATTATCTCTCCCTGGTGTCTTTCCCTAGGTTAACTACGCAACCTAGAGCATTGATACCAAGTGTGACGGGCCGCCCCACATCAGCCGACATCTCCTCCGAAAGTGCACTGTACACTTGTCCAACTAACACGATATGGTCGCCAAAGAAAGGAAAGAAGAGAATGAACTAATCGAAGACCTGTAGAATGTCTCACAGTGCATGGAACAAAATATAATAATAATATACTTGACATAAAACAGGCGAGACAGTGCATAAGCTGATAACTAAAACCAACATCAACATCATCATCAGAGTAGCGGAAATTCAAATACAGCTTATTACAACTTTCCAAATTACCGTCTCTATACAAAAGAAAGAAAGGTACACCACTAATGCCCAAAGTAGTGACCGCAGCAACACCGGGATAATATCTCTATATATGTATCATACGTGGAAGCCTCCTGCTCATCTCCGGTACAGCTACTCGTGCATTACACCTAATCTGTCTCCAGTTTTCTCGTGAGAGCACCCGGAGTAATAAGAAGAGACATAAAACTCTGGGTCAGAAATAAAGTCTGGTACGAGCGATAAGCAGCTAAAAAGAACAACAACAGGTATACTAAGCCATTCCTAAACCTGGACCTGCAACCAAAGAGTTAGCACTACATACCGTACAATACTACAAGGTTCCACCAAACATATGGTGTAAAGAATACGGGGGTGGGGGTATGCATGTCATAATGATAGCAAACAAATCAAACATAGCAACCATCCTCACATCTCTCACTCAGTGCGTAAAGTATACGACATCCACTACTTTGATCACTAGACCCATTGAAGTAGTGACGGAGTTCGACTTGTACAACTACTACTACTACCAAGCTTACCCCATGGAGCCATGACCAAATCTTTACAAATGTCCCCACTTCATTGGTCTATAGCCCTTTTAGTCGTACCTAGGCCACTGCGGCCCTGAATCCGTTCACATACCCTGTACACATAGTGATCCAAAGTTGTAGACATCGACAACCACTTTGCACACGTCCAGCAGCAAAGCCCAATCATGAAGTTCACTCATTGGTTCCCACCTGGATCCTGAGTCAAAAATACTTATTTGGACTACCTTTGCATCTCGGGTTTTGGTCACCATCTCCGGATCGATCTTCATTCAGTTCATGATCATCATCTAGGCTCAAGTTCATATCAGTTGGTAGCACCCTCTCCAGATCGGTTCAGATTGTAGTGACCTTCCTCCAGCGGTTCGAATCGGGGTGACCTTCCTCCAGCGGTTCGGATCGGGGTCCACACCTCCTGGCTTTGTGGAAAACTCCTCTAATTCGGTCCTTCTTCCCAAGCACTCCGGATCGGGTCGGGTGTAATAAGCTTCTCCATGGTGCATCGGTTCGGGTTGGAGTGGCACACGAGAGGCAGATCGGGTCGTGGGTTCGGCTCCAGATCGTCTCGTGGATACAACAACTTGGAGAGGCGTTTCGGTTCGCGGAGAGGTCTCCTGGTCGGTTCGGTTCGGGCTCCTTCCTCCGATCCGATCCGGATCGGCCAAATTCCTACACTTCTTTCCAGCGACTGATTACGCCATTCGACGGCGTTTTCGACCAATCTAACAATTCTAAACAATCACAATTCACACCAAACAGTCATAGGAAAAAATAACATCAACCCTAAACATATAAAGAATAACTTGATAGGTTAAAATAGATCAAACATAGCCAAAACCCCATATTTTCCCTTAAGCGTGCTTAAGAAAAACTAGAGATAGGATTAACAAACCTTAACCAATTTAGCCAAATTTTCTAACAGAGGTCTAACACAATATTTCCAAATTTATGAATATTTTTCCAAAATTTTATCATGTTTTCATTTGCTAATCTTCACTAATTACCCTTAATTAACCGTAATTAGTGTAAAACTATTCAAATCTCTCACCCTAGCCCCAAAAAAAACCTTTAGAACTGAAACTCTACTGTTTGGGCGCGAATAACAATGCAACATAGCAGCTCTACCTCGATTCTTGTGCTAATCCGCCTTGATTTGATGTAGTTTAAGCCAGAACTTGACTAAGAGGTGATTAGAGGTGTATTTAGATGTTGGAGGCCATTGTTAGGGTTTCCTAAGATGTATGTGGATGCTGGGAAATGAGAAAAACCGAAATCCCTAACCATAACAGCCCTTATATACTCCAAAACCGGAAATCCCCCATTGGGCCTAGCTGTTAGTCACCCAGTTAAGCCCAGTTAAGCTGTTTTTCACTATCTGAAACTTGTTTCAGCCATATCTCCCAAACGGTAAGTCCGTTTGGCTAATGTGACCACTCTATGGAATTGTAAATCATAATCCGGAGCAAAAGGAAGTGGTTTCAGGTGAGAACTCCTTTCCTATCAAAAGTTTTGGCCAAAACAAGATCAGCTAGTGTTAAAACGGTCATTTAAAAATCGGGAAAAATCATGAACTTGAGAAATGACCCCAGTAGTCGTCTCCCAAAGTTACAAGACCATACGACTTCGTATGTGAAAGAAATAAATATTCTATGATCCTTCGATGCGTAGAATGTCGGTCGTTACAATTTAGGTGTTAATGCCCTTTTTTAGTCTAACAATAAAAAATAAACCATACACCGTAAATCATAGACAATAAAACATAAACCGTAAACCATAAACAATAAAGTATAAATAGTAAACTATATAATATAATACATAAACTATAAATATTTAACCATAAATTATAAATCATAAACAACAAACCATAAATCGTAAATCGTAAACAATAAACAATTAACCATAAACCGTAAACAATAAAGTATAAATAGTAAACTATATAAAATAAAGCGTAAACCATGAACACTAAGCCATAAATGAAAAACCGTAAACAATAAACTGTAAACCATAAACAATAAACCATAAATCATAAACAATAAACAATAAAGTATAAACAATAAACCATAAAATATAAACAATTAACTATATAAAATGAAGCCATAAACCACAAAAATTAAGCCTTAAATGATAAATCATGGAAGATAAACCATAAACCATGACCCATAAACATTAAACCATAAACCGTAAACCATAACCAATAAACCATAAACCGTAAACAATAAACCATAAACCGTAAACCATAAACAATAAACCATAAACAGTAAACTATATAACATAAAGCATAAACCATAAACATTATGCCATAAATGATAAACCGTAAACGTTGACATGCTTTTTAGTCGAACCCCTCACACAGGGAATTTCTTGTTAACAATACGCTCAAGTATTTTGAACATTGTCAGAGGACAGGAAGCGATCTGGTTGAAGTCGCATCACAAACAATGGATGGATCAAAACTCCTAACAGATGACCTCTTTTGGACCGGAAGACAACAATTACAAAGCTTTGCTCAGTAACTCTTGTAGCCCTCTAAATTTTCTTTATGTAGAGCTTTCGTTTGGCTAAAATGGACTTACTGTTTGGAAGTTACGCTCGTTTCAGCGAACGCCTGCAGAACCGGAAACGTTTGGATTTCGATCGGATGGAGGACCGGTTGCCAAGAAAAGTACGTCGCATTCGGGTTGAAGGGACCGGTTCGGATGGAGGACCCAATCCGACCAGTCTGGGATGAAATATTTTACTGCACACACTCAAGTATGACCTATTCTCAAGGCCTGTTTTACTCCAATTTTCACGGATCAGACCACACATGGCTTTACACGAACTACAGGAGACTTCCTCTATATGTCTTAGCAACGCATTGGTTTCTTGACACATGTCATTCATCCGGGAGACATTATACATCTATTAATACACGTATTCAGGGACTTCTAAAGGATCTTTGTCCATTCTAACTCTCGTCCTCCATTGATAATAACACAAGGACATTGTGCTTCTTCCATATTAATGTATCACGAGGGTATCATGTATAAAAACCCTCTCTCTTTCCCACTTCCTCATTAAAATACAAGGATGTTGTATGTAAATGATTCCTACTGATAGTAGGGAGGCATTGTATTTGTAATTTCTTATGACTTAAGAAAGTATAAAGTGGATGTAGGCTTGGTTTGAGCCGAACCATTATAAAAACCTCGTGCGTTCCTTTTGTTTACTACTTCACTACATTTATTCTCAGTGATCTGTGATTGTGAGGACTTCACACTGCTTTTGGGTGTTAGTGCCATTTTTTGGTCTAACAAAAAACAATAAACCATAAATCGTAAACCGTAAACCATAGACAGTAAACCATAAACCGTAAAACATAAACAATAAAGTATAAAAAGTAAACTATATAATATAAATCATAGACCATAAACTTTTAACCATATATGATAAATCACAAACAATAAACCATAAACCGTAAAAAATATACAATAAACAATAAACCATAAACCATAAACAATAAAGTGTAAATAGTAAACTATATAAAATAAAGCATAAACCATGAACATTAAGCCATAAATGTTAAATCGTAAACAATAAAGCGTAAACCATAAACAATAAACCATAAATCATAAACCATAAACAATAAAGTATAAACATTAACCAATAAACCATAAACAATTTAATATAAACAATTAACTATATAAAATAAAGCCATAAACCACAAACATTAAGCAATAAATCATAAATCATAGACAATAAACCACAAACCTTGACCCATAAACATTAAACCATAAAGCGTAAATCATAATCAATAAACCATAAACCGTAAACCATAAACAATAAAACATAAACAGTAAACTATACAAAATAAAGCACAAACCATAAACATAAAGCCTTAAATGATAAACCATAAACATTGACATGCTTTTTAGTCTAAGCGGTCACACATTGAATTTCTGGTTAACAATAGGCTCAAGTATTTGGAACATCGTAAGAAGAAAGAAAGCGATTTGGTAGAAGTCCCATCACAAACAAAGGACGGCTCGAAACTCCTAACAGATGACCTCTTCTATACCCGATATCATCAATTAAAGAAGTAGCGATGCTTAGTAACACATGTAGCCCTCTGAATTAGCTTTAGGTAGAGCTTTCGTTTGCTAAAAATGGACTTACGATTTGAAAGTTGCGCTTGTTTCCGTGAACGCCCGCAGAACCGGAAACGTTTGGATTTCGGCATTGATTGGACTATGGGTCAGATCGGATGGCCCGGATCGGATCGGCAAAGAGGACCTGATCCACCTTCTGCCGCCTAGAAGTGCACACTGCTTTGGAATGAAGTCACCGACTCGGTTCGGATGGAGATGCAGGAACCAGACCCGATCCACTTTCTCCTTACTGCCAAGAAGAGCACGTCGCGTACGAATTAAAGGCACCGGTTCAGATCGGATGGAGGACCCGATCCGACCCGTCTGAGACGAAATATTCTACTGCACACAGTTTGACCTATTCTTAATTTTGTTTTACTTCTACTTTCACCAAACGGACCACACATGGGTTTACATGAACTACTGGAGACTTCCTCCATACGTCTTAGCAACGCATTGGTTTTGGTGACACATATCAATAATCCGGGAGAGTCTCTACATCTATAAATACACGTATTCAGGGACTTCTAAAGGATCTTTGTCCATTCTAACTCTCGGTCTCCATTGAAGAGAAAATAAGGACATTGTGCTTCTTCCATATTAATCTAACACGAGGATTTCATATATAAAACTACTCTCTCTTCCCAACTACTTCATTAAAATACAAGGATGTTGTATGTAAATGATTCCTACCGATTGTAGGAAGGAATTGCATTTGTAATTTCTTAGGACTCAAGAAAATATAAAGTGGACGTAAGCTTGGTTTGAGCCGAATCACTATAAAAACCTCTTGCGTTCCCCGCTGTTTACAGCTTTCTTGCATTTATTCTCTATGATATATGATTGTGAGGACTTCACATTGTATTTGGGTGTATGTGCCATTTTTTGGTCTAACAATAAACAATAAACCATAAATCATAAACCATAAACCATAGACAATTAACCATAAACCGTAAACCATAAACGATAAAGTATAAACAACAAATTATATAATATAAGGCATAAACCATAAACATTTAACCATAAATGATAAATCATAAACAATAAACCATAAACCATAAAAGACAAACAATAAACCAAAAACCGTAAACCATAAACGATAAAGTATAAACAGTAAACTATATAAAATAAAGCATAAACCATAAACACTAAGCCATAAATGATAAATCATAAACAAGAAACCATAAACCATAAACAATAAACCATAAATCATAAACAATAATGTATAACCATTAAACCATGAACCATAAACAATAAAATATAAACAACGAACTATGTAAAATAATGCCGTAAACCATAAACAATAAGCAATAAATGATAAATCATAGACAACAAACCATAACCCATAAACATTAAACCATAAACCGTAAACCATAAACAATAAACCATAAATCGTAAACAATAACCCATAAACCGTAAACCATAAACAATAAACCATAAATAGTAAACTATATAAAGTAAAGCATAAACCATAAACATAAAGCCATAAATGATAAACCATAAACGTTGACATGCCTTTTAGTCGAAACCGTCACACATTGAATTTTTGGTTAACAATACGCTCAAGTATTTGGAACATCGTTAGAAGACAGGAAGCTAATGCCGCATCACAAACAAAGGACGGCTCAAAAATCCTAACAGATGACCTCTTTTGGACCTTGTAGCCCACTGAATTATCTTCAGGTAGAGCTTTCGTTTAGCTAAAACGGACTAACAGTTTGAAAGTTACGATCGTTTCCGTGAATGCCTGCAGAACCGGAAAAGTTTGGATTTCAGCATTGATTGGACTCCGATCAGATAGGGTGGCCCAGATCGGATCGGAAAGAAGGACCCAATCCACCTTCTACTGCACAAAAGTGCACGCTCATTTGGAATGAAGTCACCTGCTAGGTTCGGATGGAGATGTAGGAACCCGACCCGATCCGCTTTCTCCTTACTGGCAAGAAGAGCACGTCTCCTTCGGATAGAAGGCACCTGTTCTGATCGATAGTTGACCCGATCTGACCCATCTGGGATGAAATATTCTATTGTTCACACTCGTGTTTGACCTATTCTTAAGGCCTGGTTTACTCCTACTTTCACGGATCGGGCCACACATAGCTTTAGATGAACTACAGGAGACTTCCTCAATATGCCTTAGCTACGCATTGGTTTAGTGACATATGTCATTCATCCGGGCGACTCTCTACATCTATAAATACATGTATTCGGGGAGTTCTAAAGGATATTTGGCCATTCTAACTCTTGGCCTTCATTGAAAACAACATTAGGACATTGTGCTTCTTCCATATTAATCTAACACGAGGATTTCTTGTATAAAACCACTCTCTCTTCCCCACTTCTTCATTACAATACAAGGATGTTGTATGTAAATGATTCCTACTAATTGTAGGAAGGCATTGTATTTGTAATTTCTTAGGACTTAATAAAATATAAATGGACGTCGGCTTGGTTTGAGCCGAACCGCTACAAAAACCTCGTGCGTTCCCTCTTCTTTATTATAGCCCTATGAATTATCTTCAGGTAAAGCTTTCATTTAGCTAAAACGGATTAACGCTTTGAAAGTTACGCTCGTTTCCATGAACGCCCGCAGAACTAGAAAAGTTTGGATTTCGGCGTTGATTGGACTCCGGTTCGGATAGGATGGCCCGGATTGGATCGGAAAGGAGGACCCAATCCACCTTTTGCCGCACAAAAGTGCACACTCCTTTGGAATGAAGTCACCTGATCGGTTCGGATGGAGATGAAGGAACCCCACCCGTTCCGCTTTCTTATTACTTCCAAGAAGAGCACGTCTCCTACGGATAGAAGGCACCTTTTTAGATCGATAGAGGACCCGGACTGACCCGTTTGGGATGAAATATTCTACTGTTCACACTCGAGTTTGACATATTTTCAAGGCTTGTTTTACTCCTACTTTCACGGATCGGACCACACATAGCTCTACACGAATTACAGGAGACTTACTCCATACGTCTTAGCAACGCATTGGTTTAGTGACATATGTCATTCATCTGGGAGACTCTCTACATCTATAAATACATTTATTCAGGGTGTTCTAAAGGATCTTTGGCCATTTAAACTCTCGACCTCCATTGAAGACAACACAAGGACATTGTGCTTCTTCCATATTAACATAACACGAGGATTTCTTGTATAAAACCACTCTCTCTTCCCCACTTCTTCATTAAAATACAAGGATGTTGTATGTAGATCATTCCTACGGATTGTAAGAAGGCATTGTATTTGTAATTTCTTAGGACTTAATAAAATATAAAGTGGACGTAGGCTTGGTTTGACCCGAACCGCTATAAAAACCACGTTTTTTCCCTGTTCTTTACTGCTTACCAGCATTTATTCTCTATGATGTGTGATTATGAGGACTTCACACTGCATTTGGGTTTTAGTGCCATTTTATGGTCTAACAATAAACAATAAACCATAAACTGTAAATCGTAAATGATTGACAATAAATCATAAACAGTAAACCATAAACAATAAAGTATAAACAGTAAACTATATAATATAAAGCATAAACCATAAACATTTAACCATAATTGATAAATCCTAAACAATAATCCATAAACCTTAAAACATAAATAGTAAACCATAAACCGTAAACCACACACAATAAAGTATAAACAGTAAACTATATAAAGCAAAGCATAAACCATAAACACTAAGCCATAAATGATAAATCATAAACAGTAAACTGTAAACCATAAACAACAAACCCTATATCATAAACCATAAACAATAAAGTATAAATAATAAACCATAAACCATAAACAATAAAGTATAAACAATTAACTATATAAAATAAAGCCATAAACCACAAACATTAACCCATAAATGATAAATCATAGACAATAAACAACGACCCATAAACATTAAACCATAAACCGTAAACCATAAACAATAAACCATAAACCATGACCCATACACATTAAACCATAAACCGTAAAGCATAAACAATAAACCATAAATCGTAAACCATAAACAATAAACCATAAACCATAAACAATAAACCATAAACCGTGAACCATAAACAACAAACTATATAAAATAAAGCATAAACCACAAACATTAAGCCATAAATGATAAACCATAAATGTTGACATGCTTTTTAGTCGACACCGTCACACATTGAATTTTTGGTTAACAATACGCAAAAGTATTTGGAACATCGTAAGAAGACAGGAAGCGATTTGGTTGAAGTCGCATCACAAACAAAGGACGACTCTAAACTCCTAGCAGATGACCTCTTTTGGACCTAAAAACATCAATTACGGAGCTTAGCTCAGTAATTCTTATAGCCCTCTGAATTAGCTTCGGGTAGAGCTTTCGTTTAGCTAAAACGAACTTACAGTTTGAAAGTTACGCTCGTTTCCATGAATGCCCGCAGAACCGGAAACATTCGGATTTCGGCATTGGTTGGACTCCGGGTCGGACCGGATGGCCCGGATCGGATCGGAAAGGAGGACCCAATCCACCTGTTGCCGCACAGAAGTGCACGCTGCTTTAGAATGAAGTCACCGGCTCGATTCCAATGGAGATTTAGGAATCCGACCCGATCCGCTTTCTCCTTACTGCCAAGAAGAGCACGTCGCCTTCGGATTGAGGGCACCGATACGGATCGATGGAGGACCCGATCTACCCCGTCTGGGACTAAATATTCAACTGCACACACTCGAGTTTGACCTATTATTAAGGCCTGTTTTACTCCTACTTTCACGGGTCAGAGCACAAATGGCTTTGCACGAACTACATGAGACTTCCTCCATACGTCTTAGCAATGCATTGGTTTCATGACACATGTCATTCATCTGGGAAACTCTCTACATATATAAATACACGTATTCAGGGAATTCTAAAGGATCTTTGGTTATTCTAACTCTCTGCCTCCATTGAAGAGAACGCAAGGACATTGTGCTTCTTCCATATTAATCTAACACGAGCATTTCATGTATAAAACCACTCTCTCTTCCCCACTTCCTCATCAAAATACAAGGATGTTGTATGTAAATGATTCCTACTGACTATAGGAAGGCGTTGTATTTGTAATTTCTTAGGACTTAAGAAAATATAAAGTGGACGTAGGCTTGGTTTGAGCTAAATTGCTATAAAAACCTCGTGCGTTCCCTGTTTTTTACTACTTTCCTACATTTATTCTTTGTGATCTGTGATTGTGAGGAGTTCACACTACATTTGGGTGTTAATGCCATTTTTGGTCTAACAATAAACCATAAACGTAAACCATAAACTATAGACAATGAACCATAAACGGTAAACCATAAACAATAAAGTATAAACTATAAACTATATAATATAAAGCATAAACCATAAACATTTAACCACAAATGATAAATCATAAACAATAAACCATAAATCGTAAGACATAAACAATAAACCATAAACCGTAAACCATAAAAAATAAAGTATAAATAATAAGCCATAAACCATAAACAATAAAGTATAAACAATTAACTATATAAAACGGACTTATGGTTTGAAAGCTACGCTCGTTTCCGTGACTGCCCCCAGAACCAGAAAAGTTTGGATTTTGGCATTGATTGGACTTCGGGTCAGATCAGATGGCCCGGATCGGATCAAAAAGGCGGACTCAATCCACCTTCTACCGCACAAAAGTGCACGCTGCTTTGGAATGAAGTCGCTGGCTCGGTTCGGTTAGAGATGCACGAACCCAACCCGATCCGCTTTCTCCTAACTGCCAAGAAGAGCATGTCGCATGTGACAACCCCATTCCCGATAAGACGATGGCAAGGGTTATCTTTGGAATATAACACATAAACAGATAACGGTAGAACAGAAATAAATAAATACACCAGATAATGCACAATAGAATACACTAGATAAATATAATCATCAGAGTTACACAGTATGTAGGATCATACGTAGTACAAAATACAGTTCAACTATACATAAATGTATACTGCGGAAAAGAAAACATAATATGTACAACAGGAGCTGAACAACATAAAAAGAGATAAATGATAGAATCCATCTTCAGCTCCAGCTATCTAGAAAGAGCCTGCTAAAACCTGAGAACAAGGCTGCCCGTGTAGAAATAGGGGCACCCGAGTTTGCAAGTGAAAAAAACAACGAGTCAGTCATGGGACTGGTATGAGAAATCTACTCAACACATTTTTAAATATGCCTAATCACAGGACCGCGCCACTTTCGCGGAACAAGTTTTCACCATTGGATTGCCAGTGCTTTAAAACAAATAATTCTTTTAAACATCGCAATGCTTTTTATAAAAAATGAAGCCATTATAAGACTCAGTTCCCATCACACAATGCAACACACACCAGACGATAGAGTTTTACCTTATAATGGCCAAAATATGCTTGACACGACCAAAACAAATCATTTATATTATTGCTAGTGTATATATGTTTCAAAAACAATTTCAGTCATAACTATCAATCATAGACGGCATGGGTACCAAATATCATGTCGCCATATGTATATATACAATCAAAACCGCACGGTGTCGTATTTGGAAATTGGATATCCGTCATGAACCGAGGTAAAAGATAGTCCTCACCGAATTTGAGACAATCTAGCCCATGTCTCAGGGAAGCGCGCAAACATGCCTTGGATCGTCAGGGCCGGTCCACCGATGTGGATTAAAATTCCTGAACACTGCGTTTCCCTGCCCTATGGGGCGTCCCTGGTCATTTCTGACCACACCATCTGCTCCGAAGAGACCGAAGTAAACTGAGGCCTAGCTTTCCATCATCCACATATGTAAAATACCCGGGCGTGTAAAACCCAAAGCACCACTCCTTGCTAGAAGAAAACACATGTCCTCCCTGATGTCCGTCTCCCGTTTCTGGCTCATACCATTGTGTGAGGCTCACGAAACAACGCTATCTTCAAAGCTACGCCACACAGGCCATGCTTTGATCATCAAACACAAGACTTTCCTTTTCAACAGACGCCTTGATCATCTATCACTTAGGCGTGCCACATAGGCAATTCACTCCATGCGACTGGTTCCTATCGATATATAACCTCTGGGCTCGTACGTCTCAGAGAAGGGCGTTAAGAAAGAGAATAAATTCTCCGCCGCCAAACAGATATATATTTAATAGAGATCAATCAGCACAGAACAAAATCTAATGTCAGACATACAGTCCATTTACACCTTCGTTCTAGGTCTGAACGAAATCGGAGGCACTCAATACCTCGCATATCCATACAATCAACAAGTACGTCCGGGTGACTACTACTTCAACCCCGTCAAGGTAACTACTCCTATCCCGAGCATCAGTAGCACCCCTCCATTCGACGTAAAGATTATCGGTCTTGCACCGTCTTCATATCTTCGACCTTCAATCGTCAATCAATTATTTGAAATGAGAATTAACTCGACCTTTTCAAATAATTCACGTATATTTAGAACTTCAAATCAATTTATTTCAATGGTTAAATCATTCGACAACACCAATTTTGTTCTTTAATGAAATTTTCACACCTAACACATTCAACCGTCAAATATCACATAAATCGAGCAAATTCAGTTTATTTCCTTTCCATATCGTTTATTATATTTTATCATGATTTATCGCTATTTTTATTTATTTAAAAATAGCTATTTCATTAAAACGACGCTTCAGGCCATAACGTGGCCATGGCGCTGTCTTTCTCCAGATTTGATTTACATATATCTGAAAATCTAACCGCTGGATCTTCGCAAAATTTATATCATTAGAAAGATATTTTCAAAACGAATCCAACGGTTTCCGCTTTGGGAAAATCCGACGGTCGGATCTCCCGCACTGATCATTTGAAGTTATGATTTCAAAATACGAACTGCAGTGTCGTTATTCGATTTGATTTAATTATATATATATATATATATATATATATATATAATTGATTCTGGCGCTGTTTTTCTTCAGATTTGAATTAAGCATTCCAGAAAATCCAGCCGTTGGATCTTTAAAAGTTGGTGCCGTTGGAAAGATATTTCCAAGGCGAACCCAACTATTGTGGTTTCAGGAAAATCCGATGGTCTGATCTTCCGCACTGATCATTTGAAGTTACGATTTCAAAATACGAACTGCAACTTCGTTATTCGATATATTATAATTATATATATTTCTATATATTTCATTCTTCGATTTCCAAACCATTTTCACTTCGCACTATAGATAAAAATGATATTTTTATCCAACATATATTTATTTTTACACATCCCCATTTTCCACTGTTCATGTGTATAGTAAAAATGTGATTTTTATTGTAAAATAATCTATTTCAAAACCCGATTTTTTTATATAGTTCCAACAGATAATAAAAATGTGATTTTTAATATAAAACAATTTATTTCAAAACTCGATTATTTTATATAGTTCAAACATATGATAAAAATGTGATTTTTAATATAAAACAATTTATTTCAAAACACGATTATTTTATATACATGAATTTCCACTCAACAAATGAATATAGTTTCAACAATTGGAAATAAATCAAACACATGAATATTTCAGGAAATTTTGGCAGCATAACGGCAGGGTAGTTAAAACTGGGACCGTCCCTAGTACGACTCCTTGCTCTACCTTAAAACCTCGCGGTTTTTGAAAATGGGGAATCATGCATCTAGTTCGCACGCAGGCGGCATGTATATATTTTTCATTTCCGCAAACTAATCCTATGTGGTTTCAACCAAATATTTCTCAACCACAAATGGATATTTTTCAACCACAATCAATCAATATCAACCACAAACAATTCCAATCAACCATTCGTTATCAATCAAATTTCACACCAATCACAACCAATAAATATCGTCCATGGTTTGTGGACGAGGGGCATGTATATAAATATGTATATATATTTATATTTATATATAGCAATTCACTTCTATTTCAACACATATATAATTTTTACAACGCATATACAACTTATACATCGAACGTACAACTTATACAATGCTTATACTAGAAGTGTACAATGCTTATATAACACATACATCGACTATATAATTTATACATCGTCGTTTTCCATATCGTTTATAAATTAGAAATCTCACATTGGGTTCCACTCCAATAAAAATAGCAGAAAGCTCAGAAAAATATGCGGTCTCTTCTAGAATGTAGAAGACGTCCTCACTGTCCCGGTGTCTCTTGTTTCACTGAATTTCAACCACAAACAAAAAAGATACGATTTTTCAAAGTTTGCAACGCTTTAAAGTGTGAAAATCAGTTTAAAATAGATAAGCCGTATACCTCAAGTGTTGATTCAAAACTAGGTTTCACTAAATCTTTCAATCCGTTGATCTTTGCTTCGATTAGGTTGTGCCACGGCCTAGAGCCTGGAGAGGCGCGCCTGCGCCTTGGGTGGCAGCCAATTCGAACGACTGAGGCGGCGGTGGCGGAGCTCCAAAGCTTGGAACTTCAGGCGCACGAATCGAGAAATACCCTACACGATAGGGGACTAGACCGGGACGGATTTACAGAGGAGGTCGAGGACTTCAAAAAGATTCGAAGTAGCAGTGGGTTTTGTTGAACGGTTACGCCGGGAAATGATCGGGAAGGTTTGAATGGCCTCCATCATCGAGCGTTGTATCGGGAGAGAGAATGTCGGGCTCGAACGAAAGGGAAAGTGATTTTTGATTGGCCAGAAATTTTTATATATTTATTTTATTCCTTTAAATCCAAAAATACCCCCTTCCACACACGAACTCGAAATCAAACCCAACGACTGTCGTTCTTAGCATTTTACCCCCGTCCCAGACACAATGGGATATGTTTCGAAGGCCCATTCGAATGTTTCAGTCAGTTTTCCTTCAATTTAAATTATATAACATTCAATATTATATTTGAACGTACATTTCAATTTGCCAGGCCCACAAACTGATTCGAAAAATTCCAGGAAAATAAATCTAGCTATGTTTTGACGATACGGTCCCAACAAAACTAGTTTCATCGAATTCTGAGATCGTTTGCTAAAAGGCCCATTTCTGGTCGATCCAATTTAACTATAATTGACCAAAACACATTTTCCTTGGCCATGCTCACATATTAGCTTCAAAAATTATGAAATTTGAAACCTTCCAATAACTTCACATAACGGATCCAACAAATGTGGTTTCATCGAATTCCGAGGTCGTTTGCAAAATGGCCAATTCCACGGGCTATATAAATTCCATAGCGACCTTTCTGAAAATTCATTTGGCCATAACTTTCGCTTTCCGCTATGAGACTTCGATTTTTCAGATTCGTTAGAAAGGTATTCACTAACAGATTTAAATATTTTTGGTTTCACTCAAATCCATTTTGTTTTGCACCCGGTACAGTCCGACAAAGTTTGAATTCAATTTTTGAAACTACAGGGCCATATCAGGTCTTATTTATAATTAAAATTAATTATAGTCGTTTTCAATTGTCGATTGAAACTCATTTTTCATCACTATTATTTTAAATATTTATTTTAAATATTTAAAATCCATTATTTTAGCCAATTCAAAAATTTTAAATTGGTTCAGATTTTCAGGGTCGTTACAATCTCCCCCACTTAAAACTTTTCGTCCCCGAAAAGGAACAAAGTAGAAAGTGGTTTGATTAATCAACTCTATGCCCAATCTGGCTTCAATTCCCCAACTTTTCAGTTTCTGAGAATTTTCAAATTCTTAAAAAATTTGGCTAACACCAGGAATTTTCGAATTTTTTTGCCATAACCTCCTTTGTACGGGGAGAGGTTTGGAAATTTATTCGGCCGTATTAGGTACACAATAAATCCTAATAAGCATACACATATTTAAAGTGATATAATCTGGTGTTTACATGGGAGCATGTATTGATAATAACTCTAGAGAATAAATTCTCGTCACCCTGTCAAAGCCTGAGGGAGTGTGTATTTTAAATGCTCCAGAGGATAAATCCTCGTCACCTCGTCCAGTGTGGGAAATAAATAGTCCATGTGCCGTATCTAATAACTAGAGAGATGTGATTATTGTCAACTCTAGACCCGTGTGGGTTTTTTATTAATCTGGCAATTTTATCGTTACAATTTAAATAGTCCATATCAGTCATCAGTTCAAACTGTAAAATATAGTTATCGCCATAGAAGCCTCTCGCTCGTATGGTAAATCTTCCACCTCGTCACACAAGCTCCAAATGCTTATGTGGTATATGATGAAATATGCCTATCTGCTGAAGTATGCCATGTAATGTAGTTCAAAATTAATTGTTACTATCCTATAGCGACATTTATTAATTACACATAGAATAACCAGCACTCCGCATCCAATGGCATTCACAGGAGTTGATATAATATTATTTCGCATCTAACTCATTAAGGTTTACCTATTTGTCGGGCACACAAATAATTCTTTACTCAACAGCTATCCATTTACCTGTTCAAACATATACAATGCACATGTATATATTTCTATTTATTTTTAAATCAGTTCAATGTGTGGTTTAATCGAATAAATCCTACCATTCGTCCTCTTATTGATCTATCGTTTTAATAATTAATCCAATCCACTATCACCCAACTCAAGCAAAAAGTAATTTGTTTTTAACTTTTCAAAATCAGACAAATTAATTCATAAACACTTTTTTTTTATAAATCGGACTACAGAAGTGAAAGTGCACATCCATGGAAAGAAATAACAACAGAGTAGAGAACTAAATGGTAATGCAAAGTATGGTAAATTTACCTTGCACCAGAGTCAATCAGAGATATCCACTCGACACCTAGGATAGGCTTTCTGAATGCTCTCCTCAGTTTCCCAAGTACAATCTCGCGGATCTCCACTCCATTGCACTTTGACTTAGTGGACCTTTTTGTTCCTCAGCTCCTTGGTTTGTTTGCCAATTATCTATAGCGGATCCCTTCTAACTACCAATTCTGGAGTGATTTCTTTATCCTGTTGCGCAGCTTCTTCCACGATCAAGTCTGGATCATGAACGTGCTTTCGAAGTTGAGATACGTGAAATACATCATGCACTCCAGGCAACCAATTAGGTAATGGAACCCTATATGCGAGAGTTCCAATCCGTTCAAGAATAGGAAACGGACCAATGAATTTGGGCGCCAATTTCCCTGTTTTACCAAACCGGATAACTCCTCTCATCGGAGATACTTTCAAATATACATAATCGCCAACAGCAAATGATATATCCCTTCTTCTCTTATTTGCACAACTCTTTTGTCGGCTTTGGCGGCTAGTAATCGTTTCTTAACGAAATCGACTTTATCTACAGCATCGCGAATCATATCTGGCCCCAATACAAGTCTATTACCAGGTTCGACCCAACAAGCAGGGGATCGACACGGTCTACCATACAATGCTTCGAATGGGGACATTGTCAACCTCGCTTGGTAACTGTTGTTATATGAGAATTCAGCCAAATGTAAATGGTCTTCCCACGATCCGCCAAAATCAAGAATACAAGCCTGCAATAAATCTTCAAAAATACGATTCACCCTCTCAGTCTGACCATCTGTCTGAGGATGATATGCGGTGCTCAAGTTCAGTTTCATTCCCAATTCTGCTTGGAATGCTTCCCAAAATTTACTGGCAAAAATCGGGTCACGATCACTAACGATGCTCATGGGAACTCCGTGCAGCCTAACAATTTCCTTGAAATATGCCTGTTCTAGACTCTGAGCAGTCCTATTCGATTTGACAGGTATGAAATGGGCAGTCTTCGTGAATCGATCCACGATCACCGAAATACTGTCATTTCCTTTTCTGTTTCTAGGAAAACTATCTATGAAGTCCATAGAAATCTGTTCCCACTTCCCACCGGGAATTTCCAAAGGTAGCAACAATCCAGCGAGCTTTTGCTGATCGCTTTTAATTTGCTGACAAGTACTACACCGGCTAACATATAAGGAGATGTCTCGTTTCATAGACCTCCACTAGAAAGTGCGATTGATATCATTATACATCTTGCTCACTCCTGGATGGACACTAAGCCTAGCTCTGTGACATTCATCCATTACTTCTCTTTGAAGTTCTTCAATGTTTGGCACACAGATTCGGCCTTTCAACCTTAGGTTTCCTTCGTCATCTATTTGAAAACTCAAGGTCTCACCGTTCTGTATTCTTTCTTTGAATCTTTGAATGAAGTGATCATCCTTCTGAAGAGCAGATATTTTATCGATCAACGACGTCGTAATGATAAAACTGGCGATTATTACATTCTTTCCACACAGCGCATCAGCCACAACATTGGCTTTCCCTAGAGTGTACAAAATCTCAAAGTCATACGCTGCAAGAAATTCTAGCCAACGTTGCTGCCTCATATTCAAATCTTTCTGAGTGAACAGATACTTCAATGACTGATGGTCAGTGTACAATTCGAATTTCTCACCCAAAAGATAGTGCCTCCAGATTTTCAAAGAAAAGACGATGGTTAACAACTCAAGATCATGAGTCACATAATTCTTCTCATGCGGTTTGAGCTGATGGCTAGCATAAGCAATCACTTGACCTCTTTGCATTAACACCGCGCCAAGGCCTTCTCTAGAAGCGTTAGTCCATACTTTCAAGTCCTCATTGCCATCTATTATTGTTAACACTGGAGCGATCGTCAGTTTTAATTTCAGCTCCTGGAAAGCTTCCTCACATACCGGAGTCCAATTGAATCTCTAATGTTTCTTCGTTAGTTTCGTTAGAGAACTAGATGTCTTTGCGAAATCCTTAATTAATTTCCGATAATAACTGGCCAATCCGAGAAAACTTCTAACTTCTGTGGGTGTACGAGGCTGCTTCAAATTCTGAATAGTAGTGATTTTACTGGGATCCATTGAAATTCCTTCTTTTGACACGACGTTGCCAAGAAATTTGACTTCTTCTTGCCAGAATACACATTTGGAAAACATTGCTTTTAAAACATTTCTTATCAGAATTTCTAACACTTGTTCCAAATTTTTTTCGCGCTCGCTTTCTGAATTAGAGAAGATCAGGATATCATCAATGAAAACCAGAACAAATTTATTTAATACTCCTCTGAATATTCTGTTCATCAGAACGACAGAATAAGCTGGAGCGTTGCATAAGCCGAACGACATTACTAACCACTCGTAGAATAATTCCGGACCTCTAAATGCTGTCAAAGGAACACACTCTTCGGCAATACGAAGATGATGTAAACCTGTAGCTAGGTCCATTTGTGAAAACACTTGTGCTCCATTCAATCGGTCGAATAAATCGTCAATCCACGGCAATGGATATTTGTTTTTCAATGTCTGCTTATTCAAGTCGCGATAATCCACACACAGTCTGAGAGTACCATCGGACTTCGGAACAAATACTGCTGCTGCTCCCCAATCAGAAAAACTAGGCCTGATAAGACCTTTCCATACAAGCTGTCTAGTTTGATTATCTAGCTCTTCTTTCTCCTTCAAGGTCATTCTTCAAATAGCGTGAACTACCGGCCTTGCATTCGAAACTAGAGAGATTTTAAAATCTATTTCTCTTTGCGGAGGTAAGCTATCAAATTCTTCGAACACATCCGCATAGTTCCTGACAACTGGGATATTTGCAATGTCGACCTGTATATTCTCTTTAACGACAGGAACAGGTTCTATTTGGGCAGGAGAAACATCCAATGCTGCCCAGAAGTCTTTTCTATCAGAATTCGGGCCTTTAAAGGGAATGGTTATATAATTTCCTGATTTAATTTTCGCCCTTACGACTCTATCGGCGCATTTAACTTCAGCTTCATATTTGGTTAACCAATCCATTCCCAGAATCAGATCAAACTCTGTAAAATTCATGACCATCGCAATAGTAGGGAATCGGTAGCAGGTGAAAGAAACTGGAACATTACAAACCCAACTATGATCGACGGAACCCCCAACCGGATTTTAAACAGTCATGGGTGCTTTGGGCTTCTTCAATTTTTAATCCAGTTTCTCAACTGCATTCTCTGCAACAAAGCTTCGCGATGCACCTGTATCAAATAGTACTTTAACTGGAATATTTTTGACAGTAAGAGAGCCTTCTAAAACATCTGGCCTTTCTTGACTAGCTGAGGATGTAGGAACCTACGCTACTTTGTTTACCTGTACCTTTTCAGGTTTTTCCAATAACCGGCAATCCCGCTTTATGTGGACAGCCCGACGACATAGATTGCATTTTCTCCTCTCTTGGAACTTGCCCTTGGATTTCGACCCAACCTTTCTTTCCCTTTTTGAGTATTTGCAATTCCCTTGAAAATGCCCGGTCTTATTGCAGTTATTACATATTGCGGTCGTTACGGGTCCTTTCTCGGATATAAAATCTTTCTGATTTAATCTAGGCTTTTTTCTGACTCTAGACGTCGTACTGGCCTCAGGCTGTGCACTCCCCTCTGAGATATCAGTTTTGGAATTTCTTTTGCTGCTAAAACCGACTTCTTCTTCGTCTCGCAACATACCTTTCCTATCGAGGTCCTCATACTGGTAGGCCATGTATATCATTTCAGAAAAAGGAAGCTTCACGTGCCCCATTACTTTATTCTGGTATTTTCTTTGAAGACCATTAATGAACCTCATATTCTTCATCTTTGGCATTTCAATTAGATGAGGGGCAAAACGAGAAAGTTCATTGAATCTCTTATGATATTCGGGAATATTCATATCACCTTGTATCAGATAGTAGAACTCATCGTATAACCGCTCAGTTGCTTCTGGAGGAATAAACCTTTGGTTGAACATTTCTTTGAATCTATCCCAAGTGATATCACATTCTGGATCATCCCTAATAATTAACTCCCACCAGAACAAAGCTTCGTCTTTGAGCGCCCAAGATGCCACTAATCTTTTCTGGCCATCTCTTAGCTGGAGACACTCAAGAATTCTTTCAACAGAACGCATCCAATCCTGGGTTTGACTAATGGATTCATTTCCCGAGTATGGTACTCCACCCAAATTTCGATAGTTCTTTAATCAAGCTTCTAGATCTGGTTCTGCATTTCTCCTGTTCCTGACACTCATTTTCTATGTCTGCAAAAAGCAGACCAAGTGTTAGGTCAACAAAAAAGATATTTTAAAACATAGAAACATATACTTGAATGTAAATGTGTCTATCAAGGTGCATTTCATTCTGCTAAACACATACTAGGATATTATTGATCCTATCTGTAGTGAGTCACTCGTCCTAGAATACTCCTGGTCCTATTTCTAACGAGCTCGTTCATATGTCATATTCCAGGCTTAACCAAAGCTCTGATACCACGTTTGTGACAACCCCATTCCCGATAAGACGGTGGCAAGGGTTATCTTTGGAATATAACACATAAATAGATAACAGTAGAACAGAAATAAATAAATACACTAGATAATGCACAATAGAATACACCGGATAAATATAATCATCAGAGTTACACAGTATGTAGGATCATACTTAGTACAAAGTAAAGTTCAACTATACAAAAATGTCAACTGCGGAAAAGAAAACATAATATGTACAACAGGAGCTGAACAGCATAAAAAGAGATAAATGATAGAATCCATCTTCTGCTCCAGCTATCCAGAAAGAGCTTGCTCAAAACTTGAGTACAATGTTGCCCCTGTAGAAATAGGGGCACCCGAGTTTGCAAGTAAAACAAACTACGAGTCAGTCATGGGACTGGTATGAGAAATCTACATGTTGACACATTTTCTGGCAAAAGCTGTCACACATGGAATTCCTGAATGATAACATGCTCGAGCGATAGAAACAACGTCAGAAGACATTGAGAGATTTGGTCAAAATCACATCCTCAACGTCAGAACATGTTGGTCGCACGCTTCATTGAACAATTTCGGGTCCACATCGCACGACCCAAGAATGTCATGTCACTCACCACAATCAAGCAGAGGCCGAGAGAAACTCTGCGTTCATTCCTGGAAAGATTTAACGTTGCAGCACCATCAGTTGATCGTCCTGAACCATCGATGGTACTGATGGCAGCAATATCCGGCGTTCTAGATAACTCGTAGTTCAAAAAGTCTTTGTACAGAGATCCACCACGAAATCTCGGCAAATTCTACCTTGAAGCAGATAGATTTATGCGGGAAGAAGATGCAACTTCCGAGAAGAAAACCCTCGAAGTCAACATGCTCGGAGATGGGGAACCGCCCAATCCTGGAAAAGGCAATGACAAGGGTAAAGGAAAGACCCCTGCTACAAATGATCGTAATGCTCCACCCCGGAGAGGGTCCAGATACGACAAATACACTGAACTGAATGATACTCTGAGCAACATATACATGGACACAGGAGGTGCTGCCTCCTATCCGAGACCTCCCAAGAGGGAGCCGACGCTAGCACAACGCAATTCTGGCAGACATTGCATATTTCATGACATAGACGGTCACAACATTGATGACTGCAGACATCTGCGAGATCTTATTGAGGATCGGGTCAGACGAGGAGAGCTACCCGAATACGTCACTCGACCAACAACGCCTACACCTGCGTTGCCACCACCTATTCCCGAGAGAGGGAACGATCCTGGATCGAGCAATCGCGGGATTATCATTCGTTGATCCCACTCAGCGAATCTCTTCAGTTTGCTGAACTCCGGTTCACAGTTCATGTTTTTAGGTTTTCAGGCGACTTCTCACCCTCCTTTGTTTTCCCTGCATGTAATAAGAGCCGTCACATCAGCCCACACGCACGGAACCTACTTGTGGTCTCCAGTCGTGTCCGGCAAACGACCGCTGCATTTTCATGAATTAGCAATAAGCATTGATCTCCGGCTCCCAACAGGATCCATCCAGTATGAACATGAGCTCCGGCTCCTAACTGGATCCGTCCAGTATAAACAAATCTTCATGTGCTTTTCCTTGGTCGTCTTATTCCGGTAAGGCCGTCTTGGAACCTTCGTTTCTTTTCCTTGGTCGTCTTACTCCGGTAAGGCCGTCTTGGAACCTTCATGTGCTTTTCCTTGGTCGTCTTATTCCGGTAAGGCTGTCTTGGAACCTTCATTTCTTTTCCTTGGTCGTCTTACTCCGGTAAGGCCGTCTTGGAACCCCTCTAACATCTCCCCGGATGGTTTACTCTGGTAAGGCCATCTAGGAAATACTCTTGCGTTATTTGTTTTATCTTCTTGCAGGTACAAACTCCTGGCCTTCTTGGATTTCTCAGATTATCCAGAACACATCTTCCTTCAACCAGCAAGATATGTTCTGGGGGGCAAACATGTTGACACATTTTCTGGCAAAAGCTGTCACACATGGAATTCCTGAATGATAACATGCTCGAGCGATAGAAACAACGTCAGAAGACATTGAGAGATTTGGTCAAAATCACATCCTCAACATAAACAGGCACGAAAATCCTATCAGACAACCTCTTTTGGGCCCGAAAACAGCGATTACGGAACATAGCTCCGTAACATTTGTAGATCTCTTAGTTAGCTTCAGTTTGAGCTTCGGTTTGGCTCAGTCGGACTTACGGTTTGAAAGTTATGCGCGTTTCCGTGAACAAGTATAATCTGGCAATTTCCTGACGAAGCATCATGGGCTCGGATCGCCCCCTCTGGTTCGTGAGCACCAATTCGGAACACTCCCATCAGCTCGCCCTCGATTCGGATCGCTCCCCTCATGCAGCACGATCCGACCCGTCATCACCCTGCTCGCTACCTCCAACCACGTCCCGTTCGTGGTGCGCACCCTTGATCCGCGATCCGATCGTATCACCACGATCCAACCACCGAGCCTGCAGATACGCTCCCTGTTTTAACCTATTCTCATGCCGCATCTTGATCCTATTATCCCGGATCGTGTGCCACATACCCCCCACAATCCGGTCCCCGCACCTGCTCCTGCGCAGCCTGTTCTGACCTATTCTCCAGGCTATTTTCACTCCAACTAGCATGGATCTGATTACACATGACACATGACGATTTGAAGATGATATCTGGACGTTTTCCACCACATTTCGAGATTTTTGGGATGCGTGCCATGTGTCCCATGAACCACCATCAGGAAACGGTTATAAATACCCCATTCGAAGGCATTTTCATGGAACTTTTGGCCGTTCTTCTTCACTACCTCCACCATTACTGAAGTGCAACGACTTTGCACCTCCATACACTCAAATTCTTCTCTTTTCAATGCAATTAACACACGGATTGTGTGTCTACATATAACTGATTCTTGTAATCTGTCAGTATAACAATAAGATTATAAAGTGGGCGTAGGCTACATCTACAGCCGAACCACTACAAAAACCTTGTGTGTCTCCTCTTTATTTACTCTTTTCTGCATTTTGTGATCTGCATTTGGGTGTTAGGCCCAATTTTTGGTCTAACATTTTGGCGCGCCAGGTAGGGGTGGCACACAAAAACTTCAACTTCTAGCTTGAAAGGAAACTCAATGGCAAGCAAAAGGAAGAAGACTGGAACTTCTTCTCATGCCGATGATGCTGATGCTGAAGGCACAAGGAACGAGGCAAGCCAGGAAGCTTCCTCTCATGAAGACCCATCAGCATACCTGACTAGAGACGAGATGGATGGAGTTCTCGCTGAATTGTGAACCCAGATGGCAAGGCAGGACGATCTCCACCAGAAACAACAGGAAATGATCAACCAATTCTTCGCTCGGATGGATGGAAGCCAGGCAGCATTCAGCTCGCTGGAAACAATGCAGAAGTTGCTCCAGCAACTGACCAGAATCGGGTCGGATCGCCCTCTTTACGAAACCCTCAGATCGGGCTCACCACGACTCGCGTCACAGATGGACTCGTGGGCAACCCCCCCATTCAACAGCAGAACTCGTCTCGTGATACACTTCTGCACCGCGACCCGGATCGTGGAACACTACTAGGCTCACGAACCGATCCCAACAACTCACTCCCGACTGCTCAACAACAAACAGTTCGTGATCTACCTCCTGGACCCAGTCGGATCGCCCCCCTACTCCACGATCCGGCCTCACGAGATGGACTTCACGAACCTACCTCACGAACCGTCCCTCTCAAACCAGGTCGGGTCGCTCCCCTCGATCCACGATCCGCGATCCCCAGGCGATAGCTCACCAACTTCCATCTTCTCCTGCATTCAACGCTGGGGGCACCAGCTCTGATTTCGGTAGTTTACAACAGCTTTTTGAGGGCAATCGACTCGCTGATCTCAATCAACGCCTCTCGAGATGCCGCACCTATTAGAATGACGTGGATGACGTCAATCACAATCCGTTCACTCAGGAAATCAGGAATTCACGCAATCCCCCAGATTTCAAACTTCCACAACTGGAACCCTACAATGGCAGGACAGATCCTACCGTGCATTTGATACGTTACAAACGGCATATGGAAGTTCAATCGGCATCAGAAAACATCATGGATAAATGTTTTCCCCTCTTTCTGACTGACATAGCAGCCATGTGGATTCGGCAGTTGGAAACAGAATCGATCACCAGTTGGAACATGTTGGTCGCACGCTTCATTGAACAATTTCGGGTCCACATCCCACGATCCAAGAATGTCCTGTCACTCACCACAATCAAGCAGAGGCCCAGAGAAACTCTGCGTTCATTCCTGGAAAGATTTAACATTGCAGCAGCATCAGTTGATCGTCCTGAACCATCGATGGTACTGATGGCAGCAGTATCCGGCGTTCTAGATAACTCGGAGTTCAAAAAGTCTTTGTACAGAGATCCACCACGAAATCTCGGCGAATTCTACCTTGAAGCAGATAGATTTCTGCGGGAAGAAGATGCAACTTCCGAGAAGAAAACCCTCGAAGTCAACATGCTCGGAGATGGGGAACCGCCCAATCCTGGAAAAGGCTATGACGAGGGTAAAGGAAAGACCCCTGCTACAAATGATCGTAATGCTCCACCCCGGAGAGGGTCCAGATACGACAAATACACTGAACTGAATGATACTCTGAGCAACATATACATGGATACAGGAGGTGCTGCCTCCTATCCGAGATCTCCCAAGAGGGAGCCGACGCTAGCACAACGCAATTCTGGCAGACATTGCATATTTCATGACATAAAGAGTCACAACACTGATGACTGGAAACATCTGCGAGATCTTATTGAGGATCGGGTCAGACGAGGAGAGCTACCCGAATACGTCACTCGACCAACAACGCCTACACCTGCGTTATCACCACCTATTCCCCAGAGAGGGAACGATCCTGGATCGAGCAATCGAGGGATTATCATTCGCTGATCCCACTCAGCGAATCTCTTCAGTTTGCTGAACTCCGGTTCACAGTTCATGTTTTTAGGTTTTCAGGCGACTTCTCGCCCTCCTTTGTTTTCCCTGCATGTAATAAGAGCCGTCACATCAGCCCACACACACGGAACCTACTTGTGCTCTCCAGTCGTGTCCGGCAAACGACCGCTGCATTTTCATCAATTAGCAATAAGCATTGAGCTCCGGCTCTCAACTGGATCCATCCAGTATGAACATGAGCTCCGGCTCCTAACTAGATCCATCCAGTATAAACAAATCTTCATGTGCTTTTCCTTGGTCGTCTTATTCCGGTAAGGCCGTCTTGGAACCTTCGTTTCTTTTCCTTGGTCGTCTTACTCCGGTAAGGCCGTCTTGGAACCTTCATGCGCTTTTCCTTGGTCGTCTTATTCCGGTAAGGCCGTCTTGGAACCTTCGTTTCTTTTCCTTGGTCGTCTTACTCCGGTAAGGCCGTCTTGGAACCCCTCTAACATCTCCCCGGATGGTTTACTCCGGTAAGACCATCTAGGAAATATTCTTGCATTATTTGTTTTATCTTCTTGCAGGTACAAACTCCTGGCCTTCTTGGATTTCTCAGATTATCCAGAACACATCTTCCTTCAACCAGCAAGATATGTTATGGGGGGCAAACATGTTGACACATTTTCTGGCAAAAGCTGTCACACATGGAATTCCTGAATGATAACATGCTCGAGCGATAGAATCAACATCAGAAGACATTGAGAGATTTGGTCAAAATCACATCCTCAACATAAACAGGCCCGAAACTCCTATCAGACGACCTCTTTTGGGCCCGAAAACAGCGATTACGGAGCTATGCTCCGTAATATTTGTAGATCTCTGAGTTAGCTTCCGTGAACAGGTATAATCTGGCAATTTCCTGACGAAGCATCATGGGCTCGGATCGCCCCCTCTGGTTCGTGAGCACCAATTCGGATCGCTCCCATCAGCTCGCCCTCGATTCGGATCGCTCTGCTCATGCACCATGATCCGACCCGTCATCACCCTGCTCGCTACCTCCAACCACGTCCCGTTCGTGGTGCGCACACTTGATCCACGATCCGATCCTATCACCACGATCCAGCCACTGAGCCTGCAGATACGCTCCCTGTTTTAACCTATTCTCATGCCGCATCTTGCTCCTATTATCCCGGATCGGGTGCCACATACCCCCCACGATCCGATCCCCGCACCTGCTCCTGCGCAGCTTGTTCTGACCTATTCTCAAGGCTATTTTCACTCCAACTTGCATGGATCTGATTACACATGTCACATGACGATTTGAAGATGATATCTGGACGTTTTCCACCACATTTCGAGATTTTTGGGATGCGTGCCATGTGTCCCATGAACCACCATCAGGAAACGGTTATAAATACCCCATTCGAAGGCATTTTCATGGATCTTTTGGCCGTTCTTCTTGACTGCCTCCACCATTACTGAAGTGCAAGGACTTTGCACCTCCATACACTCAAATTCTTCTCTTTTCAATACAATTAACACACGGATTGTGTGTCGACATATAACTGATTGTTGTAATCTGTCAGTATAACAATAAGATTATAAAGTGGACGTAGGCTACATCTACAGCCGAACCACTATAAAAACCTTGTGTGTCTCCTCTTTATTTACTCTTTTCTGCATTTTGTGATCTGCATTTGGGTGTTAGGCCCAATTTTTGGTCTAACATTTTGGCGCGCCAGGTAGGGGTGGCACACAAAAACTTCAACTTCTAGCTTGAAAGGAAACTCAATGGCAAACAAAAGGAAGAAGACTGGAACTTATTCTCATGCCGATGATGTTGATGCTGAAGGCACAAGGAACGAGGCAGGCCAGGAAGCTTCCTCTCATGAAGGCCCATCAGCATACCTGACAAGAGACGAGATGGATGGAGTTCTTGCTGAATTGAGAAATCAGATGGCAAGGCAGGACGATCTCCTCAAGAAACAAAAGGAAATGATCAACCAATTATTCGCTCGGATGGATGGAAGGCCGGGCAGCATTCAGCTCGCTGGAAACAATGCAGAAGTTGCTCCAGCAACTGACCAGAATCGGGTCGGATCGCCCTCTTTACGAAACCCTCAGATCGAGCTCACCATGACTCGCGTCACAGATGGACTCGGGGGCAACCCCCCCATTCAACAGCAGAACTCGTCTCGTGATACACTTCTGCACCGCGACCCGGATAGTGGAACACTACTAGGCTCACGAACCGATCCCAACAACTCACTCCCGACTGCTCAACAACAAACAGTTCGTGATCTACCTCCTGGACCCAGTCAGATCGCTCCCCTACACCACGATCCGGCCTCATGAGCTGGACTTCACGAACCTACCTCACGAACCGTCCCTCTCGAACCGGGTCGGGTCGCTCCCCTCGATCCACGATCCGCGAACCGCGATCCCGAGGCGATAGCTCACCAACTTCCATCTTCTCCTGCATTCAACGCTGGGGGCACCAGCTCTGATTTCGGTAGTTTACAACAGCTTTTTGAGGGCATTCGACTCGCTGATCTCATTCAACGCCTCTCGAGAGGCCGCACCTATCAGAATGACGTGGACGACGTCAATCACAATCCGTTCACTCAGGAAATCAGGAATTCACGCAATCCCCCAGATTTCAAACTTCCACAACTGGAGCCCTACAACGGCAGGACAGATCCTACCATGCATTTGATGCATTACAAACGGCATATGGAAGTTCAATCGGCATCAGAAAACGTCATGGCTAAATGTTTTCCCCTCTTTCTGACTGACATAGCCGCCATGTGGATTGGGCAGCTGGAAACAGAATCGATCAGCAGTTGGAACATGTTGGTCGCACGCTTCATTGAACAATTTCGGGTCCACATCGCACGACCCAAGAATGTCATGTCACTCACCACAATCAAGCAGAGGCCCAGAGAAACTCTGCGTTCATTCCTGGAAAGATTTAACGTTGCAGCAGCATCTGTTGATCGTCCTGAACCATCGATGGTACTGTTGGCAGCTGTATCCGGCGTTCTAGATAACTCGGAGTTCAAAAAGTCTTTGTACAGAGATCCACCACGAAATCTCGGCGAATTCTACCTTGAAGCAGATAGATTTCTGCGGGAAGAAGATGAAACTTCCGAGAAGAAAACCCTCGAAGTCAACATGCTCGGAGATGGGGAACCGCCCAATCCTGGAAAAGGCAATGACAAGGGTAAAGGAAAGACCCCTGCTACAAATGATCGTAATGCTCCACCCCGGAGAGGGTCCAGATACGACAAATACACTGAACTGAATGATACTCTAAGCAACATATACATGGATACAGGAGGTGCTGCCTCCTATCCGAGACCTCCCAAGAGGGAGCCGACGCTAGCACAACGCAATTCTGGTAGACATTGCATATTTCATGACATAGACGGTCACAACACTGATGACTGCAGACATCTGCGAGATCTTATTGAGGATCTGGTCCGACGAGGAGAGCTACCCGAATACGTCACTCGACCAACAACGCCTACACCTGGGTTGCCACCACCTATTCCCCAGAGAGGGAACGATCCTGGATCGAGCAATCGCGGGATTATCATTCGCTGATCCTACTCAGCGAATCTCTTCAGTTTGCTGAACTCCGGTTCACAGTTCATGTTTTTAGGTTTTCAGGCGACTTCTCGCCCTCCTTTGTTTTCCCTGCATGTAATAAGAGCCGTCACATCAGCCCACACGCAAGGAACCTACTTGTGGTCTCTAGTCGTGTCCGGCAAACGACCGCTGCATTTTCATGAATTAGCAATAAGCATTGAGCTCAGGCTCCCAATTGGATCCATCTAGTATGAACATGAGCTCCGGCTCCTAACTGGATCCGTCCAGTATAAACAAATCTTCATGTGCTTTTCCTTGGTCGTCTTATTCCGGTAAGGCCGTCTTGGAACCTTCGTTTCTTTTCCTTGGTCGTCTTACTCCGGTAAGGCCGTCTTGGAACCTTCTTGTGCTTTTCCTTGGTCGTCTTATTCCGGTAAGGCCGTCTTGGAACCTTCGTTTCTTTTCCTTGGTCATCTTACTCCGGTAAGGCCGTCTTGGAACCCCTCTAACATCTCCCCAGATGGTTTACTCCGGTAAGACCATCTAGGAAATATTCTTGCATTATTTGTTTTATCTTCTTGCAGGTACAAACTCCTGGCCTTCTTGGATTTCTCAGATTATCCAGAACACATCTTCCTTCAACCAGCAAGATATGTTCTGGGGGGCAAACATGTTGACACATTTTCTGGCAAAAGCTGTCACACATGGAATCCCTGAATGAAAACATGCTCGAGCGATAGAAACAACGTCAGAAGACATTGAGAGATTTGGTCAAAATCACATCCTCAACATAAACAGGCCCGAAACTCCAATCAGACGACCTCTTTTGGGCCCGAAAACAGTGATAACGGAGCTATGCTCCGTAGTATTTGTAGATCTCTGAGTTCGCTTCAGTTTGAGCTTCGGTTTGGCTCAATCGGACTTACGGTTTGAAAGTTATGCGCGTTTCCGTGAACAGGTATAATCTGGCAATTTCCTGACGAAGCATCATGGGCTCGGATCGCCCCCTCTGGTTCGTGAGCACCAATTCGGATCGCTCCCATCAGCTCGCCCTCGATTCGGATCGCTCCCCTCATGCACCACGATCCGACCCGTCATCACCCTGCTCGCTACCTCCAACCACGTCCCGTTCGTGGTGCGCACCCCTGATCCGCGATCCGATCCTATCACCACGATCCAACCACCGAGCCTACAGATACGCTCCCTGTTTTGACCTATTCTCATGCCGCATCTTGCTCCTATTATCCCGGATCGTGTGCCACATACCCCCCACGATCCGATCCCCGCACCTGCTCCTGCGCAGCCTGTTCTGACCTATTCTCAAGGCTATTTTCACTCCAACTTGCATGGATCTGATTACACGTGTCACATGACGATTTGAAGATGATATCTGGACGTTTTCCACCACATTTCGAGATTTTTCGGATGCGTGCCATGTGTCCCATGAACCACCATCAGGAAACGGTTATAAATACCCCATTCGAAGGCATTTTCATGGATCTTTTGGCCGTTCTTCTTCACTGCCTCCACCATTACTGAAGTGCAAGGACTTTGCACCACCATACACTCAAATTCTTCTCTTTTCAATACAATTAACACACGGATTGTGTGTCGACATATAACTGATTGTTGTAATCTGTCAGTATAACAATAAGATTATAAAGTGGACGTAGGCTACATCTACAGCCGAACCACTATAAAAACCTTGTGTGTCTCCTCTTTATTTACTCTTTTCTGCATTTTGTGATCTGCATTTGGGTGTTAGGCCCAATTTTTGGTCTAACATTTTGGCGCGCCAGGTAGGGGTGGCACACAAAAACTTCAACTTCTAGCTTGAAAGGAAACTCAATGGCAAACAAAAGGAAGAAGACTGGAACTTATTCTCATGCCGATGATGTTGATGCTGAAGGCACAAGGAACGAGGCAGGCCAGGAAGCTTCCTCTCATGAAGGCCCATCAGCATACCTGACAAGAGACGAGATGGATGGAGTTCTTGCTGAATTGAGAAATCAGATGGCAAGGCAGGACGATCTCCTCAAGAAACAACAGGAAATGATCAACCAATTATTCGCTCGGATGGATGGAAGGCCGGGCAGCATTCAGCTCGCTGGAAACAATGCAGAAGTTGCTCCAGCAACTGACCAGAATCGGGTCGGATCGCCCTCTTTACGAAACCCTCAGATCGAGCTCACCATGACTCGCGTCACAGATGGACTCGGGGGCAACCCCCCCATTCAACAGCAGAACTCGTCTCGTGATACACTTCTGCACCGCGACCCGGATAGTGGAACACTACTAGGCTCACGAACCGATCCCAACAACTCACTCCCGACTGCTCAACAACAAACAGTTCGTGATCTACCTCCTGGACCCAGTCGGATCGCTCCCCTACTCCACGATCCGGCCTCATGAGCTGGACTTCACGAACCTACCTCACGAACCGTCCCTCTCGAACCGGGTCGGGTCGCTCCCCTCGATCCACGATCCGCGAACCGCGATCCCGAGGCGATAGCTCACCAACTTCCATCTTCTCCTGCATTCAACGCTGGGGGCACCAGCTCTAATTTCGGTAGTTTACAACAGCTTTTTGAGGGCATTCGACTCGCTGATCTCATTCAACGCCTCTCGAGAGGCCGCACCTATCAGAATGACGTGGACGACGTCAATCACAATCCGTTCACTCAGGAAATCAGGAATTCACGCAATCCCCCAGATTTCAAACTTCCACAACTGGAGCCCTACAACGGCAGGACAGATCCTACCATGCATTTGATGCATTACAAACGGCATATGGAAGTTCAATCGGCATCAGAAAACGTCATGGCTAAATGTTTTCCCCTCTTTCTGACTGACATAGCCGCCATGTGGATTGGGCAGCTGGAAACAGAATCGATCAGCAGTTGGAACATGTTGGTCGCACGCTTCATTGAACAATTTTGGGTCCACATCGCACGACCCAAGAATGTCATGTCACTCACCACAATCAAGCAGAGGCCCAGAGAAACTCTGCGTTCATTCCTGGAAAGATTTAACGTTGCAACAGCATCTGTTGATCGTCCTGAACCATCGATGGTACTGTTGGCAGCTGTATCCGGCGTTCTAGATAACTCGGAGTTCAAAAAGTCTTTGTACAGAGATCCACCACGAAATCTCGGCGAATTCTACCTTGAAGCAGATAGATTTCTGCGGGAAGAAGATGAAACTTCCGAGAAGAAAACCCTCGAAGTCAACATGCTCGGAGATGGGGAACCGCCCAATCCTGGAAAAGGCAATGACAAGGGTAAAGGAAAGACCCCTGCTACAAATGATCGTAATGCTCCACCCCGGAGAGGGTCCAGATACGACAAATACACTGAACTGAATGATACTCTAAGCAACATATACATGGATACAGGAGGTGCTGCCTCCTATCCGAGACCTCCCAAGAGGGAGCCGACGCTAGCACAACGCAATTCTGGTAGACATTGCATATTTCATGACATAGACGGTCACAACACTGATGACTGCAGACATCTGCGAGATCTTATTGAGGATCTGGTCCGACGAGGAGAGCTACCCGAATACGTCACTCGACCAACAACGCCTACACCTGGGTTGCCACCACCTATTCCCCAGAGAGGGAACGATCCTGGATCGAGCAATCGCGGGATTATCATTCGCTGATCCTACTCAGCGAATCTCTTCAGTTTGCTGAACTCCGGTTCACAGTTCATGTTTTTAGGTTTTCAGGCGACTTCTCGCCCTCCCTTGTTTTCCCTGCATGTAATAAGAGCCGTCACATCAGCCCACACGCAAGGAACCTACTTGTGGTCTCTAGTCGTGTCCGGCAAACGACCGCTGCATTTTCATGAATTAGCAATAAGCATTGAGCTCAGGCTCCCAATTGGATCCATCTAGTATGAACATGAGCTCCGGCTCCTAACTGGATCCGTCCAGTATAAACAAATCTTCATGTGCTTTTCCTTGGTCGTCTTATTCCGGTAAGGCCGTCTTGGAACCTTCGTTTCTTTTCCTTGGTCGTCTTACTCCGGTAAGGCCGTCTTGGAACCTTCATGTGCTTTTCCTTGGTCGTCTTATTCCGGTAAGGCCGTCTTGGAACCTTCGTTTCTTTTCCTTGGTCATCTTACTCCGGTAAGGCCGTCTTGGAACCCCTCTAACATCTCCCCAGATGGTTTACTCCGGTAAGACCATCTAGGAAATATTCTTGCATTATTTGTTTTATCTTCTTGCAGGTACAAACTCCTGGCCTTCTTGGATTTCTCAGATTATCCAGAACACATCTTCCTTCAACCAGCAAGATATGTTCTGGGGGGCAAACATGTTGACACATTTTCTGGCAAAAGCTGTCACACATGGAATCCCTGAATGAAAACATGCTCGAGCGATAGAAACAACGTCAGAAGACATTGAGAGATTTGGTCAAAATCACATCCTCAACATAAACAGGCCCGAAACTCCAATCAGACGACCTCTTTTGGGCCCGAAAACAGTGATAACGGAGCTATGCTCCGTAATATTTGTAGATCTCTGAGTTCGCTTCAGTTTGAGCTTCGGTTTGGCTCAATCGGACTTACGGTTTGAAAGTTATGCGCGTTTCCGTGAACAGGTATAATCTGGCAATTTCCTGACGAAGCATCATGGGCTCGGATCGCCCCCTCTGGTTCGTGAGCACCAATTCGGATCGCTCCCATCAGCTCGCCCTCGATTCGGATCGCTCCCCTCATGCACCACGATCCGACCCGTCATCACCCTGCTCGCTACCTCCAACCACGTCCCGTTCGTGGTGCGCACCCCTGATCCGCGATCCGATCCTATCACCACGATCCAACCACCGAGCCTACAGATACGCTCCCTGTTTTGACCTATTCTCATGCCGCATCTTGCTCCTATTATCCCGGATCGTGTGCCACATACCCCCCACGATCCGATCCCCGCACCTGCTCCTGCGCAGCCTGTTCTGACCTATTCTCAAGGCTATTTTCACTCCAACTTGCATGGATCTGATTACACGTGTCACATGACGATTTGAAGATGATATCTGGACGTTTTCCACCACATTTCGAGATTTTTCGGATGCGTGCCATGTGTCCCATGAACCACCATCAGGAAACGGTTATAAATACCCCATTCGAAGGCATTTTCATGGATCTTTTGGCCGTTCTTCTTCACTGCCTCCACCATTACTGAAGTGCAAGGACTTTGCACCACCATACACTCAAATTCTTCTCTTTTCAATACAATTAACACACGGATTGTGTGTCGACATATAACTGATTGTTGTAATCTGTCAGTATAACAATAAGATTATAAAGTGGACGTAGGCTACATCTACAGCCGAACCACTATAAAAACCTTGTGTGTCTCCTCTTTATTTACTCTTTTCTGCATTTTGTGATCTGCATTTGGGTGTTAGGCCCAATTTTTGGTCTAACATTTTGGCGCGCCAGGTAGGGGTGGCACACAAAAACTTCAACTTCTAGCTTGAAAGGAAACTCAATGGCAAACAAAAGGAAGAAGACTGGAACTTCTTCTCATGCCGATGATGCTGATGCTGAAGGCACAAGGAACGGGCAAGCCAGGAAGCTTCCTCTCATGAAGACCCATCAGCATACCTGACTTGAGACGAGATGGATGGAGTTCTCGCTGAATTGAGAACCCAGATGGCAAGGCAGGACGATCTCCTCCAGAAACAACAGGAAATGATCAACCAATTCTTCACTCGGATGGATGGAAGGCCGGGCAGCATTCAGCTCGCTGGAAACAATGCAGAAGTTGCTCCAGCAACTGACCAGAATCGGGTCGGATCGCCCTCATTACGAAACCCTCAGATCGGGCTCAACACGACTCGCGTCATAGATGGACTCGGGGACAACCCCCCCATTCAACAGCAGAACTCGTCTCCTGATACACTTCTGCACCGCGACCCGGATCCTGGAACACTACTAGGCTCACGAACAGAACCCAACAACTCACTCCCGACTACTCAACAACAAACAGTTCGTGATCTACCTCCTGGACCCAGTCGGATCGCCCCCCTACTCCACGATCCGGCCTCACGAGCTGGACTTCACGAACCTACCTCACGAACCGTCCCTCTCGAACTAGGTCGGGTCGCTCCCCTCGATCCATGATCCGCGAACCGCGATCCACGGGCGATAGCTCACCAACTTCCATCTTCTCCTGCATTCAACGCTGGGGGCACCAGCTCTGATTTCGGTAGTTTACAACAGCTTTTTGAGGGCAATCGACTCGCTGATCTCATTCAACGCCTCTCGAGAGGCCGCACCTATTAGAATGACGTGGACGACGTCAATCACAATCCGTTCACTCAGGAAATCAAGAATTCACGCAATCCCCCAGATTTCAAACTTCCACAACTGGAGCCCTACAACGGCAGGACAGATCCTACCGTGCATTTGATGCGTTACAAACGGCATATGGAAGTTCAATCGGCATCAGAAAACGTCATAGCTAAATGTTTTCCCCTCTTTCTGACTGACATAGCCGCCATGTGGATTCGGCAGCTGGAAACAGAATCGATCAGCAGTTGGAACATGTTCGTCGCACGCTTCATTGAACAATTTCGGGCCCACATCACACGACCCAAGAATGTCATGTCACTCACCACAATGAAGCAGAGGCCCAGAGAAACTGTGCATTCATTCCTGGAAAGATTTAACGTTGCAGCAGCATCAGTTGATCGTCCTGAACCATCGATGGTACTGATGGCAGCAGTATCCGGCGTTCTAGATAACTCGGAGTTCAAAAAGTCTTTGTACAGAGATCCACCACGAAATCTCGGCGAATTCTACCTTGAAGCAGATAGATTTCTACGGGAAGAAGATGCAACTTCCGAGAAGAAAACCCTCGAAGTCAACATGCTCGGAGATGGGGAACCGCCCAATCCTGGAAAAGGCAATGACAAGGGTAAAGGAAAGACCCCTGCTACAAATGATCGTAATGCTCCACCCCGGAGAGGGTCCAGATACGACAAATACACTGAACTGAATGATACTCTGAGCAACATATACATGGATAAAAGAGGTGCTGCCTCCTATCCGAGACCTCCCAAGAGGGAGCCAACGCTAGCACAACGCAATTCTGGCAGACATTGCATATTTCATGACATAGACGGTCACAACACTGATGACTGCAGACATCTGCGAGATCTTATTGAGGATCGGGTCAGACGAGGAGAGCTACCCGAATATGTCATTCGACCAACAACGCCTACACCTGCGTTATCACCACCTATTCCCCAGAGAGGGAACAATCTTGGATCGAGCAATCGCGGGATTATCATTCACTGATCCCACTCAGCGAATCTCTTCAGTTTGCTGAACTCCGGTTCACAGTTCATGTTTTTAGGTATTCAGTCGACTTCTCGCCCTCCTTTGTTTTCCCTACATGTAATAAGAGCCGTCATATCAACCCACACGCACGGAACTTACTTGTGGTCTCCAGTCGTGTCCTGCAAACGACCGCTGCATTTTCATGAATTAGCAATAAGCATTGAGCTCCGGCTCCCAACTGGATCCATCCAGTATGAACATGAGCTCCGGCTCCTAACTGGATCCGTCCAGTATAAACAAATCTTCATGTGCTTTTCCTTGGTCGTCTTATTTCGGTAAGGCCGTCTTGGAACCTTCGTTTCTTTTCCTTGGTCGTCTTACTCCGGTAAGGCCATCTTGGAACCTTCATGTGCTTTTCCTTGGTCGTCTTATTCCGGTAAGGCCGTCTTGGAACCTTCTTTTCTTTTCCTTGGTCGTCTAACTCCGGTAAGGCCGTCTTGGAACCCCTCTAACATCTCCCCGGATGGTTTACTCCGGTAAGACCATCTAGGAAATATTCTTGCATTATTTGTTTTATCTTCTTGCAGGTACAAACTCCTGGCCTTCTTGGATTTCTCAGATTATCCAGAACACATTTTCCTTCAACCTGCAAGATATGTTCTGGGGGGCAAACATGTTGACACATTTTCTGGCAAAAGCTGTCACACATGGAATTCCTGAATGATAACATGCTCGAGCGATAGAAACAACGTCAGAAGACATTGAGAGATTTGGTCAAAATCACATCCTCAACATAAACATGCCCGAAACTCCTATCAGATGACCTCTTTTGGGCCCGAAAACAACGATTACGGAGCTTAGCCCCGTAACATTTGTAGATCTCTGAGTTAGCTTCAGTTTGAGCTTCGGTTTGGCTCAATCGGACTTACGGTTTGAAAGTTATGCGCGTTTCCGTGAACAAGTATAATCTGGCAATTTCCTGACGAAGCATCGTGGGCTCGGATCGCCCCCTCTGGTTCGTGAGCACCAATTCGGAATGCTCCCATCAGCTCGCCCTCGATTCGGATCGCTCCCCTCATGCACCACGATCCGACCCGTCATCACCCTGCTCGCTACCTCCAACCACGTCCCGTTCGTGGTGCGCACCCTTGATCCACGATCCGATCCTATCACCACGATCCAACCACCGAGCCTGCAGATAAGCTCCCTGTTTTGACCTATTCTCATGCCGCATCTTGCTCCTATTATCCCGGATCGTGTGCCACATACCCCCCACGATCCGATCCCCGCACCTGCTCCTGCGCAGCCTGTTCTGACCTATTCTCAAGGCTATTTTCACTCCAACTTGCATGGATTTGATTACACATGTCACATGACGATTTGAAGATGATATCTGGACGTTTTCCACCACATTTCGAGATTTTTGGGATGCGTGCCATGTGTCCCATGAACCACCATTAGGAAACGGTTATAAATACCCCATTCGAAGGCATTTTCATGGATCTTTTGGCCGTTCTTCTTCACTGTCTCCACCATTACTGAAGTGCAAGGACTTTGCACCTCCATACACTCAGATTCTTCTCTTTTCAATACAATTAACACACGGATTGTGTGTCTACATATAACTGATTCTTGTAATCTGTCAGTATAACAATAAGATTATAAAGTGGACGTAGGCTACATCTACAGCCGAACCACTATAAAAACCTTGTGTGTCTCCTCTTTATTTACTCTTTTATGCATTTTGTGATCTGCATTTGGGTGTTAGGCCCAATTTTTGGTCTAACATTTTGGCGCGCCAGGTAGGGGTGGCACGAAAAAACTTCAACTTCTAGCTTGAAAGGAAACTCAATGGCAAACAAAAGGAAGAAGACTGGAACTTATTCTCATGTCGATGATGCTGATGCTGAAGGCACAAGGAACGAGGCAAGCCAGGAAGCTTCCTCTCATGAAGACCCATCAGCATACCTGACTAGGGACGAGATGGATGGAGTTCTCGCTGAATTGAGACCCCACATGGCAAGGCAGGACGATCTCCTCCAGAAACAACAGGAAATGATCAACCAATTCTTCGCTCGGATGGATGGAAGGCCGGGAAGCATTCAGCTCGCTGGAAACAATGCAGAAGTTGCTCCAGCAACTGACCAGAATCGGGTCGGATCGCCCTCTTTACGAAACCCTCAGATCGAGCTCACCACGACTCGCGTCACAGATGGACTCGGGGGCAACCCCCCCATTCAACAGCAGAACTCGTCTCGTGATACACTTCTGCACCGCGACCCGGATCGTGGAACACTACTAGGCTCACGAACCGATCCCAACAACTCACTCCTGACTGCTCAACAACAAACAGTTCGTGATCTACCTCCTGGACCCAGTCGGATCGCCCCCCTACTCCACGATCCGGCCTCACGAGCTGGACTTCACGAACCTACCTCACGAACCGTCCCTCTCGAACCGGGTCGGGTCGCTCCCCTCAATCCACGATCCGCGAACCGCGATCCCCAGGCGATAGCTCACCAACTTCCATCTTCTCCTGCATTCAACGCTGGGGGCACCAGCTCTGATTTCGGTAGTTACAACAGCTTTTTGAGGGCATTCGACCCGCTGATCTCATTCAACGCCTCTCGAGAGGCCGCACTATCAGAATGACGTGGACGACGTCAATCACAATCCGTTCACTCAGGAAATCAGGAATTCACGCAATCCCCCAGATTTCAAACTTCCACAACTGGAGCCCTACAACGGCAGGACAGATCCTACCGTGCATTTGATGCGTTACAAACGGCATATGGAAGTTCAATCGGCATCAGAAAACGTTATGGCTAAATGTTTTCCCCCCTTTCTGACTGACATAGCCGCCATGTGGATTCGACAGCTAGAAACAGAATCGATCAGCAGTTGGAACGTGTTGGTCGCACGCTTCAATGAACAATTTTGGGTCCACATCGCACGACCCAAGAATGTCATGTCACTCACCACAATCAAGCAGAGGCCCAGAGAAACTCTGCGTTCATTCCTGGAAAGATTTAACGTTGCAGCAGCATCAGTTGATCATCCTGAACCATCGATGGTACTGATGGCAGCAGTATCCGGCGTTCTAGATAACTCGGAGTTCAAAAAGTCTTTGTACAGAGATCCACCACGGAATCTCGGCGAATTCTACCTTGAAGCAGATAGATTTCTGCGGGAAGAAGATGCAACTTCCGAGAAGAAAACCCTCGAAGTCAACATGCTCGGAGATGGGGAACCGCCCAATCCTGGAAAAGGCTATGACAAGGGTAAAGGAAAGACCCCTGCTACAAATGATCGTAATGCTCCACCCCGGAGAGGGTCCAGATACGACAAATACACTGAACTGAATGATACTCTGAGCAACATATACATGGATAAAGGAGGTGCTGCCTCCTATCCGAGACCTCCCAAGAGGGAGCCGACGTTAGCACAACGCAACTCTGGCAGACATTGCATATTTCATGACATAGACGGTCACAACACTGATGACTGCAGACATCTGCGAGATCTTATTGAGGATCGGGTTAGACGAGGAGAGCTACCCGAATACGTCACTCGACCAACAACGCCTACACCTGCGTTATCACCACCTATTCCCCAGAGAGGGAACAATCTTGGATCGAGCAATCGCGGGATTATCATTCGCTGATCCCACTCAGCGAATCTCTTCAGTTTGCTGAACTCCGGTTCACGGTTCATGTTTTTAGGTATTCAGTCGACTTCTCGCCCTCCTTTGTTTTCCCTGCATGTAATAAGAGCCGTCACATCAACCCACACGCACGGAACTTACTTGTGTTCTCCAGTCATGTCTGGCAAACGACCGCTGCATTTTCATGAATTAGCAATAAGCATTGAGCTCCGGCTCCCAACTGGATCCATCCAGTATGAACATGAGCTCCGGCTCCTAACTGGATCCGTCCAGTATAAACAAATCTTCATGTGCTTTTCCTTGGTCGTCTTATTTCGGTAAGGCCGTCTTGGAACCTTCGTTTCTTTTCCTTGGTCGTCTTACTCCGGTAAGGTCTTCTTGGAACCTTCATGTGCTTTTCCTTGGTCGTCTTATTCCGGTAAGGCCGTCTTGGAACCTTCGTTTCTTTTCCTTGGTCGTCTTACTTCGGTAAGGCCGTCTTGGAACCCATCTAACATCTCCCCGGATGGTTTACTCCGGTAAGACCATCTAGGAAATATTCTTGCATTATTTGTTTTATCTTCTTGCAGGTACAAACTCCTGGCCTTCTTGGATTTCTCAGATTATCCAGAACACATCTTCCTTCAACCTGCAAGATATGTTCTAGGGGGCAAACATGTTGACACATTTTCTGGCAAAAGTTGTCACACATGGAATTCCTGAATGATAACATGCTCGAGCGATAGAAACAACGTCAGAAGACATTGAGAGATTTGGTCAAAATCACATCCTCAACATAAATATGCCCGAAACTCCTATCAGACGACCTCTTTTGGGCCCGAAAACAACGATTACGGAGCGTAGCCCCGTAACATTTGTAGATCTCTGAGTTAGCTTCAGTTTGAGCTACGGTTTGGCTCAATCGGACTTACGGTTTGAAAGTTATGCGCGTTTCCGTGAACAGGTATAATCTGGCAATTTCCTGACGAAGCATCATAGGCTCGGATCGCCCCCTCTGGTTCGTGAGCACCAATTCGGATCGCTCCCATCAGCTCGCCCTCGATTCAAATCGCTCCACTCATGTACCACGATCCGACCCGTCATCACCCTGCTCGCTACCTCCAACCACGTCCCGTTCGTGGCGCGCACCCTTGATCCACGATCCGATCCTATCACCACGATCCAACCACCGAGCCTGCAGATAAGCTCCCAGTTTTGACCTATTCTCATGCCGCATCTTGCTCCTATTATCCCGGATCGTGTGCCACATACCCCCCACGATCCGATCCCCGCACCTGCTCCTGCGCAGCCTGTTCTGACCTATTCTCAAGGCTATTTTCACTCCAACTTGCATGGATTTGATTACACATGTCACATGACGATTTGAAGATGATATCTGGACGTTTTCCACCACATTTCGAGATTTTTGGGATGCGTGCCATGTGTCCCATGAACCACCATTAGGAAACGGTTATAAATACCCCATTCGAAGGCATTTTCATGGATCTTTTGGCCGTTCTTCTTCACTGCCTCCACCATTACTGAAGTGCAAGGACTTTGCACCTCCATACACTCAAATTCTTCTCTTTTCAATACAATTAACACACGGATTATGTGTCTACATATAACTGATTCTTGTAATCTGTCAGTATAACAATAAGATTATAAAGTGGACGTAGGCTACATCTACAGCCGAACCACTATAAAAACCTTGTGTGTCTCCTCTTTATTTACTCTTTTCTGCATTTTGTGATCTGCATTTGGGTGTTAGGCCCAATTTTTGGTCTAACATTTTGGCGCGCCAGGTAGGGGTGGCACGAAAAAACTTCAACTTGTAGCTTGAAAGGAAACTCAATGGCAAACAAAAGGAAGAAGACTGGAACTTATTCTCATGCCGATATTGCTGATGCTGAAGGCACAAGGAACGAGGCAAGCCAGGAAGCTTCCTCTCATGAAGACCCATCAGCATACCTGACTAGGGACGAGATGGATGGAGTTCTCGCTGAATTGAGACCCCACATGGCAAGGTAGGACGATCTCCTCTAGAAACAACAGGAAATGATCAACCAATTCTTCGCTCGGATGGATGGAAGGCCGGGCGGCATTCAGCTCGCTGGAAACAATGCAGAAGTTGCTCCAGCAACTGAACAGAATCGGGTCGGATCGCCCTCTTTACGAAACCCTCAGATCGAGCTCACCATGACTCGCGTCACAGATGGACTCGGGGGCAACCCCCCCATTCAACAACAGAACTCGTCTCATGATACACTTCTGCACCGCGACCTGGATCGTGGAACACTACTAGGCTCACGAACCGATCCCAACAACTCACTCCCGACTGCTCAACAACAAACAGTTCGTGATCTACCTCCTGGACCCAGTCGGATCGCCCCCCTACTCCACGATCCGGCCTCACGAGCTGGACTTCACGAACCTACCTCACGAACCGTCCCTCTCGAACCGGGTCGGGTCGCTCCCCTCGATCCACGATCCGCGAACCGCGATCCCCAGGCGATAGCTCACCAACTTCCATCTTCTCCAGCATTCAACGCTGGGGGCACCAGCTCTGATTTCGGTAGTTTACAACAGCTTTTTCAGGGCAATCGACTCGCTGATCTCATTCAACGCCTCTCGAGAGGCCGCACCTACCAGAATGACGTGGACGACGTCAATCACAATCCGTTCACTCAGAAAATCAGGAATTCACGCAATCCCCCAGATTTCAAACTTCCACAACTGGAGCCCTACAACGGCAGGACAGATCCTACCGTGCATTTGATGCGTTACAAACGGCATATGGAAGTTCAATCGGCATCAGAAAACGTCATGGCTAAATGTTTTCCCCCCTTTCTGACTGACATAGCCGCCATGTGGATTCGACAGCTAGAAACAGAATCGATCAGCAGTTGGAACGTGTTGGTCGCACGCTTCATTGAACAATTTTGGGTCCACATCACACGACCCAAGAATGTCATGTCACTCACCACAATCAAGCAGAGGCCCAGAGAAACTCTGCGTTCATTCCTGGAAAGATTTAACGTTACAGCAGCATCAGTTGATCGTCCTGAACCATCGATGGTACTGATGGCAGCAGTATCCGGCGTTCTAGATAACTCGGAGTTCAAAAAGTCTTTGTACAGAGATCCACCACGAAATCTCGGCGAATTCTACCTTGAAGCAGATAGATTTCTGCGGGAAGAAGATGCAACTTCCGAGAAGAAAACCCTCGAAGTCAACATGCTCGGAGATGGAGAACCGCCCAATCCTGGAAAAGGCTATGACAAGGGTAAACGAAAGACCCCTGCTACAAATGATCGTAATGCTCCACCCCGGAGAGGGTCCAGATACGACAAATACACTGAACTAAATGATACTCTGAGCAACATATACACGGATACAGGAGGTGCTGCCTCCTATCCGAGACCTCCCAAGAGGGAGCCGTTGCTAGCACAACGCAATTCTGGAAGACATTGCATATTTCATGACATAGACGGTCACAACACTGATGACTGCAGACATCTGCGAGATCTTATTGAGGATCGGGTCAGACGAGGAGAGCTACCCGAATACGTCACTCGACCAACAACGCCTACACCTGCGTTGCCACCACCTATTCCCCAGAGAGGGAACGATCCTGGATCGAGCAATCGCGGGATTATCATTCGCTGATCCCACTCAGCGAATCTCTTCAGATTGCTGAACTCCGGTTCACAGTTCATGTTTTTAGGTTTTTAGGCGACTTCTCGCCCTCCTTTGTTTTCCCTGCATGTAATAAGAGCCGTCACATCAGCCCACACACACGGAACCTATTTGTGGTCTCCAGTCGTGTCCGGCAAACGACCGCTGCATTTTCATGAATTAGCAATAAGCATTGAGCTCCGGCTCCCAATTGGATCCATCCAGTATGAACATGAGCTCCGACTCCTAACTGGATCCATCCAGTATAAACAAATCTTCATGTGCTTTTCCTTGGTTGTCTTATTACGGTAAGGCCGTCTTGGAACCTTCGTTTCTTTTCCTTGGTCGTCTTACTCCGTTAAGGCCGTCTTGGAACCTTCATGTGCTTTTCCTTGGTCGTCTTATTCCGGTAAGGCCGTCTTGGAACCTTCGTTTCTTTTCCTTGGTCGTCTTACTCCGGTAAGGCCGTCTTGGAACCCCTCTAACATCTCCCCGGATGGTTTACTCCGGTAAGACCATCTAGGAAATATTCTTGCATTATTTGTTTTATCTTCTTGCAGGTACAAACTCCTGGCCTTCTTGGATTTCTCAGATTATCCATAACACATCTTCCTTCAACCAGCAAGATATGTTCTGGGGAGCAAACATGTTGACACATTTTCTGGCAAAAGCTGTCACACATGGAATTCCTGAATGATAACATGCTCGAGCGATAGAAACAACGTCAGAAGACATTGAGAGATTTGGTCAAAATCACATCCTCAACATAAACAGTCCCGAAACTCCTATCAGACGACCTCTTTTGGTCCCGAAAACAGCGATTACGGAGCTAAGCTCCGTAACATTTGTAGACCTCTGAGTTAGCTTCAGTTTGAGCTTCGGTTTGGCTCAATCGGACTTACGGTTTGAAAGTTATGCGCGTTTCCGTGAACATGTATAATCTGGCAATTTCCTGACGAAGCATCATGGGCTCGGATCGCCCCCTCTGGTTCGTGGGCACCAATTTGGATCGCTCCCATCAGCTCGCCCTCGATTCGGATCGCTCCCCTCATGCACCACGATCCGACCTGTCATCACCCTGCTTGCTACCTCCAACCACGTCCCGTTCGTGGTGCACACCCTTGATCCGCGATCCGATCCTATCACTACGATCCAACCACCGAGCCTGTAGATACGCTCCCTGTTTTGACCTATTCTCATGCCGCATCTTGCTCCTATTATCCCGGATCGTGTGCCACATACCCCCCACGATCCGATCCCCGCACCTGCTCCTGCGCAGCCTGTTCTGACCTATTCTCAAGGCTATTTTCACTCCAACTTGCATGGATCTGATTACACATGTCACATGACGATTTGAAGATGATATGTGGACGTTTTCCACCACATTTCGAGATTTTTGGGATGCGTGCCATGTGTCCCATGAACCACCATCACGAAACGGTTATAAATACCCCATTCAAAGGCATTTTCATGGATCTTTTGGTCGTTCTTCTTCACTGCCACCACCATTACTGAAGTGCAAGGACTTTGCACCTCCATACACTCAAATTCTTCTCTTTTCAATACAATTAACACACGGATTGTGTGTCTACATATAACTGATTCTTGTAATCTGTCAGTATAACAATAAGATTATAAAGTGGACGTAGGCTACATCGACAGCCGAACCACTATAAAAACCTTGTGTGTCTCCTCTTTATTTACTCTTTTCTGCATTTTGTGATCTGCATTTGGGGGTTAGAACTAATTTTTGGTCTAACATTTTGGCGCGCCAGGTAGGGGTGGCACACAAAAACTTCAACTTCTAGCTTGAAAGGAAACTCAATGGCAAACAAAAGGAAGAAGACTGGAACTTCTTCTCATGCCGATGATGTTGATGCTGAAGGCACAAGGAACGAGGCAAGCTAGGAAGCTTCCTCTCATGAAGACCCATCAGCATACCTGACTAGAGACGATATGGATGGAGTTCTCCCTGAATTGAGAACCCAGATGGCAAGGCAGGACGATCTCCTCTAGAAACAACATGAAATGATCAACCAATTCTTCGCTCGGATGGATGGAATGCCGGGCAGCATTCAGCTCGCAGGAAACAATGCAGAAGTTGCTCAAGCAACTGACCAGAATCGGGTCGGATCGCCCTCTTTACGAAACCGTCAGATCGGGCTCACCACGACTCGCGTCACAGATGGACTCGGGGGCAACCCCCCCATTCAACAGCAGAACTCGTCTCGTGATACACTTCTGCACCGCGACCTGGATCGTGGAACACTACTAGGCTCACGAACCGATCCCAACAACTCACTCCCGACTGCTCAACAACAAACCGTTCGTGATCTACCTCTTGGACCCAGTCGGATCGCCCCCCTACTCGACGATCCGACCTCACGAGCTGGACTTCACGAACCTACCTCACGAACCGTCCCTCTCGAACCGGGTCGGGTCGCTCCCCTCGATCCACGATCCGCGAACCGCGATCCCCAGGTGATAGCTCACCAACTTCCATCTTCTCCTGCATTCAACGCTGGGGGCACCAGCTCTGATTTCGGTAGTTTAGAACAGCTTTTTGAGTGCAATCGACTCGCTGATCTCATTCAACGCCTCTCGAGAGGCCGCACCTATCAGATTGACGTGGACGACGTCAATCACAATCCGTTCACTCAGGAAATCAGGAATTCACGCAATCCCCCAGATTTCAAACTTCCACAACTGGAGCCCTCCAACGGCAAGACAGATCCTACCGTGCATTTGATGCGTTACAAACGGCATATGGAAGTTCAATCGGCATCAGAAAATGTCATGGCTAAATGTTTTCCCCTCTTTCTGACTGACATAGCCGCCATGTGGATTCGGCAGCTGGAAACAGAATCGATCAGCAGTTGGAACATGTTGGTCGCACGCTTCATTGAACAATTTCGGGTCCACATCGCACGACCCAAGAATGTCATGTCACTCACCACAATCAAGCAGAGGCCCAGAGAAACTCTGCGTTCATTCCTGGAAAGATTTAACGTTGCAGCAACATCAGTTGATCGTCCTGAACCATCGATGGTACTGATGGCAGCAGTATCCGGCGTTCTAGATAACTCGGAGTTCAAAAAGTCTTTGTACAGAGATCCACCACGAAATCTCGGCGAATTCTACCTTGAAGCAGATAGATTTCTGCGGGAAGAAGATGCAACCTCCGAGAAGAAAACCCTCGAAGTCAACATGCTCGGATATGGGGAACCGCCCAATCCTGGAAAAGGCAATGACAAGGGTAAAGGAAAGAACCCTGCTACAAATGATCGTAATGCTCCACCCCGGAGAGGGTCCAGATACGACAAATGTAACACCCCGAAAATTCTATAACTGTGAAATTAACAAATTAAAGTATAATTAATTTGAAATCAAAGAACTAAGGGAAACGGGATAAGCCATTGCGTTCGTCTCGGAAAAATACGCGAAATAGAGTCTGAGTTTTCGAAAAACGGAGTCCGTATGAAGAAGATATGGCCTTCGGAAGTTTTTAAATTAAGTTTAAAATTCAAACAGAATTAAATAATTAAATATTCCGAAGTGGGGCCCAATGGGCCAGGGTGGAAGAACACCCGCCTGGGCCACCCAGGTCGACTGGGCTGTCGACCTGGGCTACCCATGTCGACAGGGCTGTCGACAGCCCTGTCGACAGGGGTATCGACCTGGTCGAGCCCAGTCAACCTGGCTGGCCAGGTCTGTGTTCCTCCGATTTTCTGTGGTCTGCTTTGTCACTAGGGCTAGGTGGCAAGTTTTTATTGGTCTCTCTATCGAATGAATGGCTACGATCTAACCTAGCAACATCAAGGGTCCTAACCAATTCCTAACCTCTATATAAACAACCCTAGACTAAACCCTAATCTATTCATTCAAAATTAAGAGCATAGCCGCCATGTTGCTGAGGAACGACAAGAGGTAGCCGCCAACTAGAGAGAGGATTAGGGAGAAAGTTCTGAAGCCTAAAGCAATTCAAGCAACCTAAAGCTAATCAATTTAACAAAGGAATCATATCTCTTATTTAGAGAATTCGCCGCAACCATTGTAAGTAGAGTATTACTTTGGTATGAATAAACAACTGTATTGATTTGTATGCTTGAATTGTGGCAATGAAATTCATATTTGTGCGTTCTTATATACGTTTGGGTATTATAAAGAACTACATGCGGTAGTTCTATGCAAATATACGTTTGGAATATTCGCAAACTATATGACCTATGTTGAAGCTACATGTATGTAGTTGATTGAAATTCATGCAAGTCTGAGGCTTTGTTATTATGCCATCATGATGTATATTTTTGTGTGCATAAATAATTTTGCTAGTAATTGAAACAAGTTTGGTTGTTATAGTTCATATGAAACTATGTTGGAATTTTGACACCATAATCCATGTATTAAGTCATGCTTTTGCAAAACTTATGAATATGGCTAGGCTATGAATGATATTTGGCATAATTGAAAATCCATGATTAAGCCTATCTTGTTTAAAAGAATTATGTGATGACATATGTGAGACATGGCTAGGTTAGACTCAAAAATCCCTTTTTGCAAGTTTAAAGCAAATACCATGATTAGGAATATTTATGCATAAGTATATTTATACCATCGTTATGTGATTAGACTTAAATCATGATTAAGTTGAACTATTCTTTTTTGTTAGTAACAAAGTATCCCCTTTGTAAACATATAGAAACCTTATGAACAAATTTAACTATACTTATGCCATGCTTATGTTTGATATTACGCCATGTTTATGCTAGAAGTATTTATGCCATGCTTATGTTTGACATTATGCCATGCTTATGCTAGAAATATTTATGCCATGCTTATGTTTGACATTATGCCTAAGTAAAAATATAGGTTCATGAGTCAATAATGATATTTCAATTACAAGTTCACATGCTTTGATTCATGTCACCTATGTTTTATGACCAAAGTATATGTCACTACTATGCAAGTACACCAGTTTCTATTATGTATTTCCAACGTCATATGCAAGTTCATGCGCTCACCTTCCCCTCTTTGTGTATGTAATCACGCCTTAAGCCTCCCCATTCGCATGGCTAAATTGGGCTTTAAAAGGCTAAGCCCAATATACATAAACGGACGTGTAAAAACGGGGGTAAATAACGTTGGGCTAAATTAATTTAATGAATGAAAACTAAAGTAAAAGGGCCCAAATTCAAGTATGGATTGGGCCCATGATTGGTGTAACCTTTACACCATTTACTTAATAATGGGCCGCAAATATTTACATATAAGAAATAAAGAAGAATGACAAAATATGTAAATATAGAACGTACGATGTGTTTAACCCGAGGTTGGATTGAGTTGTGATGTAAACTTGCCCGGAACCGCCCGGCTATCCAGTAGTCACAACAATACCTATCCAATGTGGGAGGTTAAACATGGAGCCCAGCAAGGACCCGAGGTTAGACTGAGTTGTGGCGTAAGACTGCCCGGAACCAACCGGCAACAGGCAGCCACAACAATACCTGTCTAATGTGAGAGGTCCGGGCCTTAATAAGACAATTAAGGCTGAGTCAGGATTGATAGGATTAAGTGAACTAAAGACTTAATCAAAATGGAACATGCTAAACTAAACAGACTAGTGGGGGTTAGGTTAGAAAACACTTAACCAACTTAGCATGTTGGCTAGAGATAGAAAACCTAGTAACGGGGGACCCTTTTCAGCAGTAACCCTAAAAGGTGTATCAGGATACCCTGAAACTAGGCAGGGTGGGGCACGATTACTGGGCTGATTGTAAGAGGTCAAAAGCGACGGCGGTGGTGTAGCAGTGTAGGTTCTAACGGAGTGCGGGCGTGCACACACTCCGGCGCAGAAAAATAAGGCACTGGACACCAGTAGCATACCTGTGCACTCTAAGGTTGTGTCGGGTTGCCACTATGGGACTTGATACACCCCATGGTGGGACCAGCATGGGTAACTACAAACATCGGGGGTCGTAAGACACATGTAACTATGCGAGTAGGAGCCGATCATCATTGAATGGATCACATCACCCTGATTATGGGGTGCCAATTGGAAACTAGTTTATATGGGTTCAGAAATTAATATGGGGTACGATAGTATATTCGACCCTAGACAACTTAACCAAGTTTATAGTGTTTGCCCACTTCTTGTTTATACTTATCATACCCAGTTCTTTATTCATAGACAAAATAGTACTAGACTTACTCAGGCTTTATGTCTGACTCTACTTTTCTTTCGTCTTCTTTCTTCCGTTTCCCCCCCCCCCCAGGTCCTCAGGGAGGGAACACAGCAGCTTGACCTACCTCAGCATCCAGCTTGAAGAAGAGAAAATGTATTGCTTGGACTTTCCTGTTTTGAACTATGGCTTTGGACAATCCACTATGGGGCTTTTGCAGTTTATCTATGTTTTATTTATGCTTCTTTAAACAATGTACTCAAGACAGAAAAAAAAGTGTTATGTTATGTTTTTGGAAGGGATGTTGTTGTAACACGTATTTGACTTTATGAAATAAAAGTTTGTTGTTGTTCTTCCGCTGTTTACAAATATGTGTTCTTATATCTGTCTTGTATATCTGTGACTTGTACTTATAAACCTCCACCAAAATTAGGGCATTCCCTTTGAGAGTGACCCTAACGGAGGTGGGGTGTTTCACTTGGTATCAGAGCATAGGTTTACCAGATAAGATAAAAAGTTTTGAAAATTTATTTTCAAAAAGGAAATTTAAAGATGCATTTTTAAAATGATAAAGATATTATTTTATTTTTAAAAGGCAAAGTCCACTCCCCAAAGCCATAGGTACTATCTCTTGTCCTTCGTTTTGAATCTATCCTTTTTGTTTCAGCATGTCCGAAGATCTTAACTTGCCGGAAGGGGTGCCAATACCTGGTTGGTTTAGACGGTTCTTAGAAGCGAGGGCCACTCAGCCAGGTCCTACCGTTCCTCCACCCCCAGCTGCAGGAAATCATCCGGCTGCAGCAGCACCTTTTCCTCCACCTCCTCCTCGGGGAAACACATTCGCTAAGATATGTAAAGATTTTAAAGCCATGGGAGGAAGGGATTTCCATGGAACTGAGTCCTTCGTAGCAGCTAGGAATTGGCTGAAAGAAACTGAAGACCTATTCATCATCTTTGAGGTAGAGGATAGACAAAAAGTACAATTGGCGGTATGGCTATTGAAGGGCGAGGCTTCCTACTGGTGGGAAGTCACTAATGCTGAAAGACCAGTGGAGACATGGGAGGACTTTAGGGCAAGGTTTGAGACCAAATTTCTCTCAGATGCGGAAAGAAGTTTGCAATTGGAAAAATTCTTATTTCTTAAACAAGGGGACAAGACTGTCAGAGAGTATGTGAATCAGTTCGATGAGCTGGCTAGGTTTGGGCTTGACCTAGTCAATACCCCGCACAAGAAGGCTCTCCGTTTCGTCAAAGGGTTAAATGAGCCATTACACAGTTTGGCCATGACCCATATACCCATGGGGGCCACGTATGAAAGACTGGTGCAAATGGCATTGCTGAATGAAGAAGATAAGGGCAAGAAGGAGACAAAGGCAGAAAGCTCTCAAGGGAAGAAAGAGGGTTTGCAACCTAAGAAGACAGACTTTAAGAAAGGCGGGAAAGGCAACAAGGAGAAGAGGAAGTGTAATTTCTATGGCAAAGTGGGACACTTAGTAAAGGACTGCCGGAAAAAGAAGGCCAAGGAGAATGGTGGGTGCTTTTCATGCGGTCAGACAGGCCACAGGGCTAAGGACTGCCCAAAGAAACGAGGGCAGGGGGCTGGATCCACCCCAGGGGCACAGGTTCATGTGCTAGAAGCGCCACCATTGCAACAGCGAGGTATAAATACATCTGTAGAAAGTGTAGTTTATCTTTATGATCACCCTGTTCGCACTTTATTTGATTCTAGCGCATCACACTCCTTTATCTCGTCTGCTTTAGTAGAATCTCTGCACCTAAGAACTAGTATGGTAGAGGACCCCTTAATTGTTTCAAATCCAATTGGGGGCCCAGCTCATTTGTCTATGATCTGTTTGGATTTGAAAATTTCTATCCTAAGTGTTGAATTTCAATGTAGTGCCTTTGTTTTGGGCTTTTCGGGGTATGGTTTGATTTTGGGTATGGATTGGCTATCCAGTAATGGGGCCATCCTTGATTGTGAGAAAAGGGTTGTTAGGCTCCTAACCCAGCTCGGTAATACTTTGGAAATTTCTTGTAATCCCTCATATGCGGTTATGCTTAGTTATCTTGAATCGCTAGATGCCTCTGTTGAAAATTTGCGATCAGTTAGAGTGGTCCGGGAATATCCGGATGTCTTCGAAGAGGTGAAGGGCTTGCCTCCGAAGCGGGAGATAGACTTCCGCATATATCTTGTAGATAATGCAAAGCCCGTTGCGTTGCCTGTTAGACATATGGCTCCACGAGAAAGGAAAGAGCTCAGTAAACAGATTAAAGAGCTTCTAGAAAAGGGGTTCATTAGGAGGAGCATTTCAGAATGGGGCGCTCCAGTGGTGTTCGCTACAAAGGCGGATGGTTCACTCCGTCTATGTGTTGACTATAGGGAGCTCAACAAGCTAACGAAAAAGAATAGGCACCCTCTCCCTAGAATTGACGATTTATTTGACCAGCTTGTAGGAGCGTCTGTTTTCTCCCAACTCGATTTAGCAACCGGTTTTCATCAGCTAAGGGTGGCTGAAGATAGCATCGATAAAACGGCGTTCAGAACCCCAGACGGCTTCTTTGAATGGCTTGTCATGCCTTTCGGCTTGACAAATGCACCTGCTTACTTCGTGGACCTGATGAGTAGGGTATTTAGAGATTTCCTCAACTAATTCGTAGTGGTCTTCGTAGATGATATCCTTATCTTCTCAAAGAGTGAAGAGGAACATGCTCAACACTTAAGGGCAATCATGGAAACTTTGCGAGTCCATCAACTAAAAGCCAAATTCTCCAAATGCCACTTTTGGAGGGAAGAAGTGAGGTTCCTTGGGCATATAGTATCCAAACATGGGTTAGCGGTGGACCCTGCGAAGGTAGTGGCGGTACAGGATTGGAAGACACCAAGGAATGCAACTGACGTCCGAAGCTTTCTAGGACTAGTAGGTTTCTATCGAAAATTTATAAGGGATTTTGCGAAAATCTCAGCTCCGCTCACGAAATTGACTAAGAAGAATCTAGTGTTCAATTGGGACTTGGATTGCGAGTTTGCTTTCCAATGACTGAAAAGGGCTCTTACAACAGCCCCAGTTTTGATGCTGCCAGATGGGAGCAAGATGTTCACTGTTTATACGGATGCATGTGGGATAGGGCTAGGCGCCGTCTTAATTCAAGAAGGAAGGGTAGTAGCTTATGGCGGGAGGCAGTTGAAGGTGCATGAAAAGAACTACCCAACCCACGATCTTGAGTTAGCCGCCTTCGTCTTTGCACTCAAGTCTTGGCGACACTATCTCCTAGGTGAGAAGTTCGAACTTTACACTGACCATAAATCGTTGAAATATCTTTTCTCGCAGAAGGATCTTAACTTGAGGCAACAAAGATGGATGGAGTTTCTTGCCTCGTACGATTTCGAAATCTCCTACACTTCGGGCAAAGGCAACGTAGTTGCAGACGCGTTGAGCCGAAAGAAATTGACCCTAAGCCCGTTGTTTGTTGAAAGACAAAGCCTAGAGTTTATAGCCAGCTTCGACTTTAGGCCCTCCTCCGATTTCGTACCGGGCTTGCTGGCATCTCTCGAAGTGCGCCCAACCTTAGTGGATTCTGTAGGGACAGCACAACGCGAAGACCCTCAGCTTGTAGAAATAATTGATAGGTTAATTAGGGGTGAGACTTCAAGTCACCTCAACAGATACTCCATCGACGATAAGGGTTTGCTAAGGCGAGACGGAAGACTATGCGTCCCACAGACAAAAGATTTAGTAAAGAAGGTTCTCGAAGAAGCACATCACTCCAAGATGACGATACATCCAGGCGGAGATAAAATGTACAAAGACATAAAAAGGACATTCTTTTGGAACGACATGAAAAAGGACGTGGCAGAGTTTGTTTCTAAGTGTATGGTGTGCCAACAGGTTAAGGCGGAACAGAAAAAGCCTGGCGGACTGCTACATCCTCTAGAGGTCCCACAGTGGAAGTGGGATAGCATCTCAATGGACTTCATCGATGGGCTGCATAGGTCTAGGAGAGGCAACACTAGCATTTGGGTAATAGTGGATAGGCTTACTAAAAGCGCCCACTTTTTACCTGTCAAAAGTAAAAGAACTGCCTCATCCCTAGCATCACTTTACCTCAAGGAAATCGTTCGACTCCATGGAATACCATCTAGCATTGTTAGTGACCGAGACCCCATCTTCACCAGCGAGTTTTGGCGGAGTCTGCAAGAAGCAGTAGGAACGCAGTTACGCTTGAGCACAACCTATCATCCCCAAACCGACGGCCAAACAGAGAGAGTAAACAGAGTTTTGGAAGACCTTTTAAGACTATGCGTCCTTGACTTCGGAGGGACATGGGAAGACCACCTTCCTTTGGTGGAATTTGCCTACAACAACAGCTATCAAGCAACCATCGGAATGGCGCCCTTCGAAGCTTTATATGGAAGACCGTGCCGATCGCCCACTTGTTGGTGGGAGTCTACTGATAAGCTCATACATGGACCAGATATGATCCGAAAGACTTCAGAGAAAGTAGGCTTAATACAAAGAAGGATGAAGACGGCCCAAGACAGACAAAAGTCCTACGCCGACAAGAGAAGAACCGACCTTGAATTCGAGGTTGGAGACAGAGTTTTTCTCAAGGTATCACCAATAAGAAACGTTGTTCGTTTTGGAACCACCGGAAAGCTAGCGCCAAGATTCGTAGGGCCATTCCCTATCATCGAGAAGATTGGGAAAATGGCCTATAGATTAGAGCTACCCGAGAAGTTGGCTGGAGTCCACAACGTTTTTCACGTTTCACATCTCCGAAAATGTCTACATGAGTCTGCTAAAGTGGTAGAGCCAAATATCCTCGAAGAGGCCGAAGTGGAACGCGAAGCAACCATAAGAAAAGTTCCAACCCGAATCTTAGGAACGGAAGTGAAGAAGCTACGCAACCGTGAAGTCAAGCTCGTCAAAGTCCAGTGGAGCAACGCCGAGGGAGACGCGACTTGGGAAACTGAAGCTAGAATCCGTGCAGCCTACCCTTTTCTGTTCGAGGGTACATCCTTGATCTTTCCTTTTCCTTAAGTTGCGCTTTTATCTATCTTTTTAGGTATATTTCCTCGACCTTATCTTTTAGGTATAAACCCGTTGGATGGAAACATGTAATCGAAACATGTTATGTATGAATGGTTGCAAGTGGTTGCAAGTGATTGCTAGTGGTTGCTCGTGGTTGCATATACACACACAATCTAGGTTTTAGATCGGCTCAGTCACTTCATATTGCATATGCATATATGTTTGCACTCGTATATGGTTGAACTCTAATGTGTTGTCATATGGATGTTGCATTTGTATTGAATGATTGTGCACTCATGTAGAATCATGAATAGGAAAATTTGCATACATAATGGATTCATGGCACCTACATAACTCGCATTAAGGAGGTCAACTGAATCAGTGGACCGCCTGATTTTGCATTAGATAAGTTCATGTATACACACACACTTTGCATATGATCATGAAGCATTAGAAGTCTTTTAAGGACAATGGATGCTCGTGTTTGATGGATGAGTAGATGGATGATTGGATGTTAGGATATACATTCCTCCTAACTTGAAGATTTCGGGACGAAATCCTTTTAAGTGGGGGAGAATGTAACACCCCGAAAATTCTATAACTGTGAAATTAAAAAATTAAAGTATAATTAATTTGAAATCAAAGAACTAAGGGAAAAGGGATACGCCATTGCGTTCGTCTCGGAAAAATACGCGAAATAGAGTCCGAGTTTTCGAAAAACGTAGTCCGTATGAAGAAGATATGGCCTTCGGAAGTTTTTAAATTAAGTTTAAAATTCAAACAGAATTAAATAATTAAATATTCCGAAGTGGGGCCCAATGGGCCAGGGTGGAAGAACACCCGCCTGGGCCACCCAGGTCGACTGGGATGTCGACCTGGTCTACCCATGTCGACAGGGCTGTCGACAGCCCTGTCGACAGGGGTATCGACCTGGTCGAGCCCAGTCAACCTGGCTGGCCAGGTCTGTGTTCCTCCGATTTTCTGTGGTCTGCTTTGTCACTAGGGCTAGGTGGCAAGTTTTTATTGGTCTCTCTATCGAATGAATGGCTACGATCTAACCTAGCAACATCAAGGGTCCTAACCAATTCCTAACCTCTATATAAACAACCCTAGACTAAACCCTAATCTATTCATTCAAAATTAAGAGCATAGCCGCCATGTTGCTGAGGAACGACAAGAGGTAGCCGCCAACTAGAGAGAGGATTAGGGAGAAAGTTCTGAAGCCTAAAGCAATTCAAGCAACCTAAAGCTAATCAATTTAACAAAGGAATCATATCTCTTATTTAGAGAATTCGCCGCAACCATTGTAAGTAGAGTATTACTTTGGTATGAATAAACAACTGTATTGATTTGTATGCTTGAATTGTGGCAATGAAATTCATATTTGTGCGTTCTTATATACGTTTGGGTATTATAAAGAACTACATGCGGTAGTTCTATGCAAATATACGTTTGGAATATTCGCAAACTATATGACCTATGTTGAAGCTACATGTATGTAGTTAATTGAAATTCATGCAAGTCTGAGGCTTTGTTATTATGCCATCATGATGTATATTTTTCTGTGCATAAATCATTTTTCTAGTAATTGAAACAAGTTTGGTTGTTATAGTTCATATGAAACTATGTTGGAATTTTGACACCATAATCCATGTATTAAGTCATGCTTTTGCAAAACTTATGAATATGGCTAGGCTATGAATGATATTTGGCATAATTGAAAATCCATGATTAAGCCTATCTTGTTTAAAAGAATTATGTGATGACATATGTGAGACATGGCTAGGTTAGACTCAAAAATCCCTTTTTGCAAGTTTAAAGCAAATACCATGATTAGGAATATTTATGCATAAGTATATTTATGCCATCGTTATGTGATTAGACTTAAATCATGATTAAGTTGAACTATGCTTTTGTGTTAGTAACAAAGTATCCCCTTTGTAAACATATAGAAACCTTATGAACAAATTTAACTATACTTATGCCATGCTTATGTTTGATATTACGCCATGTTTATGCTAGAAGTATTTATGGCATGCTTATGTTTGACATTATGCCATGCTTATGCTAGAAATATTTATGCCATGCTTATGTTTGACATTATGCCTAAGTAAAAATATAGGTTCATGAGTCAATAATGATATTTCAATTACAAGTTCACATGCTTTGATTCATGTCACCTATGTTTTATGACCAAAGTATATGTCACTACTATGCAAGTACACCAGTTTCTATTATGTATTTCCAACGTCATATGCAAGTTCATGCGCTCACCTTCCCCTCTTTGTGTATGCAATCACGCCTTAAGCCTCCCCATTCGCATGGCTAAATTGGGCTTTAAAAGGCTAAGCCCAATATACATAAACGGACGTGTAAAAACGGGGGTAAATAACGTTGGGCTAAATTAATTTAATGAATGAAAACTAAAGTAAAAGGGCCCAAATTCAAGTATGGGTTGGGCCCATGATTGGTGTAACCTTTACACCATTTACTTAATAATGGGCCGCAAATATTTACATATAAGAAATAAAGAAGAATGACAAAATATGTAAATATAGAACATACGATGTGTTTAACCCGAGGTTGGATTGAGTTGTGATGTAAACCTGCCCGGAACCGCCCGGCTGTCCAGTAGTCACAACAATACCTATCCAATGTGGGAGGTTAAACATGGAGCCCAGCAAGGACCCGAGGTTAGACTGAGTTGTGGCGTAAGACTGCCCGGAACCAACCGGCAACAGGCAGCCACAACAATACCTGTCTAATGTGAGAGGTCCGGGCCTTAATAAGACAATTAAGGCTGAGTCAGGATTGATAGGATTAAGTGAACTAAAGACTTAATCAAAATGGAACATGCTAAACTAAACAGACTGGTGGGGGTTAGGTTAGAAAACACTTAACCAACTTAGCATGTTGGCTAGAGATAGAAAACCTAGTAACGGGGGACCCTTTTCAGCAGTAACCCTAAAAGGTGTATCAGGATACCCTGAAACTAGGCAGGGTGGGGCACGATTACTGGGCTGATTGTAAGAGGTCAAAAGCGACGGCGATGGTGTAGCAGTGTTGGTTCTAACGGAGTGCGGGCGTGCACACACTCCGGCGCAGAAAAATAAGGCACTGGACACCAGTAGCATACCTGTGCACTCTAAGGTTGTGTCGGGTTGCCACTATGGGACTTGATACACCCCATGGTGGGACCAGCATGGGTAACTACAAACATCGGGGGCCGTAAGACACATGTAACTATGCGAGTAGGAGCCGATCATCATTGAATGGATCACATCACCCTGATTATGGGGTGCCAATTGGAAACTAGTTTATATGGGTTCAGAGATTAATATGGGGTACGATAGTATATTCGACCCTAGACAACTTAACCAAATTTATAGTGTTTGCCCACTTCTTGTTTATACTTATCATACCCAGTTCTTTATTCATAGACAAAATAGTACTAGACTTACTCAGGCTTTATGTCTGACTCTACTTTTCTTTCGTCTTCTTTCTTCCGTTTCCCCCCCCCCCCCAGGTCCTCAGGGAGGGAACACAGCAGCTTGACCTACCTCAGCATCCAGCTTGAAGAAGAGAAAATGTATTGCTTGGACCTTCCTGTTTTGAACTATGGCTTTGGACAATCCACTATGGGGCTTTTGAAGTTTATCTATGTTTTATTTATGCTTCTTTAAACAATGTACTCAAGACAGAAAAAAAAAGTGTTATGTTATGTTTTTGGAAGGGATGTTGTTGTAACACGTATTTGACTTTATGAAATAAAAGTTTGTTGTTGTTCTTCCGCTGTTTACAAATATGTGTTCTTATATCTGTCTTGTATATCTGTGACTTGTACTTATAAACCTCCACCAAAATTAGGGCATTCCCTTTGGGAGTGACCCTAACGGAGGTGGGGTGTTTCAACAAATACACTGAACTGAATGATACTCTGAGCAACATATACATGGATATAGGAGGTGCTGCCTCCTATCCGAGACCTCCCAAGAGGGTGCCGACGCTAGCACAACGCAATTCTGGCAGACATTGCATATTTCATGACAAAGACGGTCACAACACTGATGACTGCAGACATCTGCGAGATCTTATTGAGGATCGGGTCAGACGAGGAGAACTACCCGAATACGTCACTCGACCTACAACGCCTACACCTGCGTTGCCACCACCTATTCCCTAGAGAGGGAACGATCCTGGATCGAGCAATCACGGGATTATCATTCACTGATCCCACTCAGCGAATCTCTTCAGTTTGCTAAACTCCGGTTCACAGTTCATGTTTTTAGGTTTTCAGGCGACTTCTCACCCTCCTTTGTTTTCCTTGCATGTAATAAGAGCCGTCACATCAGCCCACACGCACGGAACCTACTTGTGGTCTCCAGTCGTGTCCGGCAAACGACCGCTGCATTTTCATGAATTAGCAATAAGCATTAAGCTCCGGCTCCCAACTGGATCCATCCAGTATGAACATGAGCTCCGGCTCCTAACTGGATCCGTCCAGTATAAACAAATCTTCATGTGCTTTTCCTTGGTCGTCTTATTCCGGTAAGACCGTCTTGGAACCTTCGTTTCTTTTCCTTGGTCGTCTTACTCCGGTAAGGCTATCTTGGAACCTTCATGTGCTTTTCCTTGGTCGTCTTATTCCGGTAAGGCCGTCTTGGAACCTTCGTTTCTTTTCCTTGGTCGTCTTACTCCGGTAAGGCCGTCTTGGAACCCCTCTAACATCTCCCCGGATGGTTTACTCCGGTAAGACCATCTAGGAAATATTCTTGCATTATTTGTTTTATCTTCTTACAGGTACAAACTCCTGGCCTTCTTGGATTTCTCAGATTATCCAGAACACATCTTCCTTCAACCAGCAAGATATGTTCTGGGGGGCAAACATGTTGACACATTTTCTGGCAAAAGCTGTCACACATGGAATTCCTTAATGATAACATGCTCGAGCGATACAAACAACGTCAGAAGACATTGAGAGATTTGGTCAAAATCACATCCTCAACATAAACAGGCCCGAAACTCCTATCAGACGACCTCTTTTAGGCCTGAAAACAGCGATTACGGAGCAACGCTTCGTAACATTTGTAGATCTCTGAGTTTGCTTCAGTTTGAGCTGGGGTTTGGCTCAATCGGACTTACGGTTTGAAAGTTATGCGTGTTTTCGTGAACAGGTATAATCTGGCAATTTCCTGACGAAGCATCATGGGCTCGGATCGCCCCCTCTGGTTCCTGAGCACCAATTCGGATCGCTCCCATCAGCTCGCCCTCGATTCGGATCGCTCCCCTCATGCACCACGATCCGACCCGTCATCACCCTGCTCGCTACCTCCAACCACGTCCCGTTCGTGGTGCGCACCCTTGATCCGCGATCCGATCCTATCACCACGATCCAACCACCGAGCCTGCAGATACGCTCCCTGTTTTGACCTATTCTCATGCCACATCTTGCTCCTATTATCCCGGATCGTGTGCCACATACCCCCCACGATCCGATCCCCGCACCTGCTCCTGCGCAGCCTGTTCTGACCTATTCTCAAGGCTATTTTCACTCCAACTTGCATGGATCTGATTACACATGTCACATGACGATTTAAAGATGATATCTGAACGTTTTCCAACACATTTCGAGATTTTTGGGATGCGTGCCATGTGTCCCATGAACCACCATCTGGAAACGGTTATAAATACCCCATTCGAAGGCATTTTCATGGATCTTTTGGCCGTTCTTCTTCACTGCCTCCACCATTACTGAAGTGCAAGGACTTTGCACCTCCATACACTCAAATTCTTCTCTTTTCAATACAATTAACACACGGATTGTGTGTCTACATATAACTGATTCTTGTAATCTGTCAGTATAACAATAAGATTATAAAGTGGACGTAGGCTACATCTATAGCCGAACCACTATAAAAACCTTGTGTGTCTCCTCTTTATTTACTCTTTTCTGCATTTTGTGATCTGCGTTTGGGTGTTAGGCCCAATTTTTGGTCTAACATTTTGGCGCGCCAGGTAGAGGTGACACACAAAAACTTCAACTTCTAGCTTGAAAGGAAACTCAATGGCAAACAAAAGGAAGAAGACTGGAACTTCTTCTCATGCCGATAATGTTGATGCTGAAGGCACAAGGAACGAGGCAAGCCAAGAAGCTTCCTCTCATGAACACCCATCAGCATACCTGACTAGAGACGAGATGGATGGAGTTCTCGCTGAATTGAGAACCCAGATGGCAAGGCAGGACGATCTCCTCTAGAAACAACAGGAAATGATCAACCAATTCTTCGCTCGGATGGATGAAAGGCCGGGCAGCATTCAGCTCGCTGGAAACAATGCAGAAGTTGCTCCAGCAACTGACCAGAATCGGGTCGGATCGCCCTCTTTACGAAACCCTCAGATCGGGCTCACCACCACTCGCGTCACAGATGGACTCGGGGGCAACCCCCCATTCAACAGCAGAACTCGTCTCGTGATACACTTCTGCACCACGACCCGGATCGTGGAACACTACTAGGCTCACGAACCGATCCCAACAACTCACTCCTGACTGCTCAACAACAAAAAGTTCGTGATCTACCTCCTGGACCCAGTCGGATCGCCCCCTACTCCACGATCCAGCCTCACGAGCTGGACTTCACGAACCTACCTCACAAACCGTCCCTCTCGAACCGGGTCGGGTCGCTCCCCTCGATCCACGATCCGCGAACTGCGATCCCCAGGCGATAGCTCACCAACTTCCATCTTCTCCTGCATTCAACGCTGGGGGCACCAGCTCTGATTTCGGTAGTTTACAACAGCTTTTTGAGGGCAATCGACTCGCTGATCTCATTCAACGCCTCTCCAGAGGCCGCACCTATCAGAATGACGTGGACGATGTCAATCACAATCCGTTCACTCAGGAAATCAGGAATTCACGCAATCCCGCAGATTTCGAACTTCCACAACTGGAGCCCTACAACGGCAGGACAGATCCTACCGTGCATTTGATGCGTTACAAACGGCATATGGAAGTTCAATCGGCATCAGAAAACGTCATGGCTAAATGTTTTCCCCTCTTTCTGACTGACATAGCCGCCATGTGGATTCGGCAGCTGGAAACAGAATCGATCAGCAGTTGGAACATGTTGGTCGCACGCTTCATTGAACAATTTCGGGTCCACATCGCACGACCCAAGAATGTCATGTCACTCACCACAATCAAGCAGAGGCCCATAGAAACTCTGCGTTCATTCCTGGAAAGATTTAACGTTGCTGCAGCATCACTTGATCGTCCTGAACCATCAATGGTACTGATGGCAGCAGTATCCGGCGTTCTAGATAACTCGGAGTTCAAAAAGTCTTTGTACAGAGATCCACCACGAAATCTCGGCGAATTCTACCTTGAAGCAGATAGATTTCTGCGGGAAGAAGATGCAACTTCCGAGAAGAAAACCCTCGAAGTCAACATGCTCGGAGATGGGGAACCGCCCAATCCTGGAAAAGGCAATGACAAGGGTAAAGGAAAGACCCCTGCCACAAATGATCGTAATGCTCCACCCCGGAGAGGGTCCAGATACGACAAATACACTGAACTGAATGATACTCTGAGCAACATATACATGGATACAGGAGGAGCTGCCTCCTATCCGAGACCTCCCAAGAGGGAGCCGACGCAAGCACAACGCAATTCTGGCAGACATTGCATATTTCATGACATAGACGGTCACAACACTGATGACTGCAGACATCTGCGAGATCTTATTGAGGATCGGGTCAGACGAGGAGAGCTACCCGAATACGTCACTCGACCAACAACGCCTACACCTGCGTTGCGACCACCTATTCCCCAGAGACGGAACGATCCTGAATCGAGCAATCGCGGGAGTATCATTCGCTGATCCCACTCAGCGAATCTCTTCAGTTTGCTAAACTCTGGTTCACAGTTCATGTTTTTAGGTTTTCAGGCGACTTCTCGCCCTCCTTTATTTTCCCTGCATGTAATAAGAGCCGTCACATCAGCCCACACGCACGGAACCTACTTGTGGTCTCCAGTCGTGTCCGGCAAACGACCGCTGCATTTTCATGAATTAGCAATAAGCATTGAGCTCCGGCTCCCAACTGGATCCATCCAGTATGAACATGAGCTCTGGCTCCTAACTGGATCCGTCCAGTATAAACAAATCTTCATGTGCTTTTCCTTGGTCGTCTTATTCCGGTAAGGCCGTCTTGGAACCTTCGTTTCTTTTCCTTGGTCGTCTTACTCCGGTAAGGCCGTCTTGGAACCTTCATGTGCTTTTCCTTGGTCGTCTTATTCCGGTAAGGCCGTCTTGGAACCTTCGTTTCTTTTCCTTGGTCGTCTTACTCCGGTAAGGCCGTCCTGGAACCCCTCTAACATCTCCCCGGATGGTTTACTCCGGTAAGACCATCTAGGAAATATTCTTGCATTATTTGTTTTATCTTCTTGCAGGTACAAACTCCTGGCCTTCTTGGATTTCTCAGATTATCCAGAACACATCTTCCTTCAACCAGCAAGATATGTTCTGGGGGGCAAACATGTTGACACATTTTCTGGCAAAAGCTGTCACACATGGAATTCCTGAATGATAACATGCTCGAGCGATAGAAACAACGTCAGAAGACATTGAGAGATTTGGTCAAAATCACATCCTCAACATAAACAGGCCCGAAACTCCTATCAGACGACCTCTTTTGGGCCCGAAAACAGAGATTACAGAGTGGAGCTCCGTAATATTTGTAGATCTCTGAGTTAGCTTCTGTTTGAGCTTCGGTTTGGCACAATCGGACTTACGGTTTGAAAGTTATGCGCGTTTCCGTGAACAGGTATAATCTGGCAATTTCCTGACGAAGCATCATGGGCTCGGATCGCCCCCTCTGGTTCGTGAGCACCAATTCTGATCGCTCCCATCAGCTCGCCCTCGATTCGGATCGCTCCCCTCATGCACCACGATCCGACTCGTCATCACCCTGCTCGCTACCTCCAACCACGTCCCGTTCGTGGTGCGCACCCTTGATCCGCGATCCGATCCTATCACCATGATCCAACCACCGAGGCTGCAGATACGCTCCCTGTTTTGACCTATTCTCATGCCGCATCTTGCTCCTATTATCCCGGATCGTGTGCCACATACCCCCCACGATCCGATCCCCGCACCTGCTCCTGCGCAGCCTGTTCTGACCTATTCTCAAGGCTATTTTCACTCCAACTTGCATGGATCTGATTACACATGTCACATGATGATTTGAAGATGATATCTGGACGTTTTCCACCACATTTCCAGATTTTTGGGATGCGTGCCAGGTGTCCCATGAACCACCATCAGGAAATGGTTATAAATACCCCATTCGAAGGCATTTTCATGGATCTTTTGGTCGTTCTTCTTCACTGCCTCCACCATTACTGAGGTGCAAGGACTTTGCACCTCCATACACACAAATTCTTCTCTTTTCAATACAATTAACACACGGATTGTGTGTCTACATATAACTGATTCTTGTAATCTGTCAGTATAACAATAAGATTATAAAGTGGATGTAGGCTACATCTACAGCCGAACCACTATAAAAACCTTGTGTGTCTCCTCTTTATTTACTCTTTTCTGCATTTTGTGATCTGCATTTGGGTGTTAGGCCCAATTTTTGGTCTTACATTTTGGCGCGCCAAGTAGGGGTGACACACAAAAACTTCAACTTCTAGCTTGAAAGGAAACTCAATGGCAAACAAAAGGAAGAAGACTGGAACTTCTGCTCATGCCGATGATGCTGATGCTGAAGGCACAAGGAACGGGGCAAGCTAGGAAGCTTCCTCTCACGAAGACCCATCAGCATACCTGACTAGAGACGAGATGTATGGAGTTCTCGCTAAATTGAGAACCCAGATGGCAAGGCAGGACGATCTCCTCCAGAAACAACAGGAAATGATCAACCAATTCTTCGCTCGGATGTATGGAAGGCCGGGCAACATTCAGCTCGCTGGAAACAATGCAGAAGTTGCTCCAGCAACTGACCAGAATCGGGTCGGATCGCCCTCTTTACGAAACCCTCAGATCGGGCTCACCACGACTCGCGTCACAGATGGACTCGGGGGCAACCCCCCCATTCAACAGCAGAACTCGTCTCGTGATACACTTCTGCACCGCGACCCGGATCGTGGAACACTACTAGGCTCACGAACCGATCCCAACAACTCACTCCCGACTGCTCAACAACAAACTGTTCGTGATCTACCTCCTGGACCCAGTCGGATCGCCCCCCTACTCCATGATCCGGCCTCACGAGCTGGACTTCACGAACCTACCTCACGAACCGTCCCTCTCGAACCGGGTCGGGTCGCTCCCCTCGATCCACGATCCGCGAACCGCGATCCCCAGGCGATAGCTCACCAACTTCCATCTTCTCCTGCATTCAACGCTGGGGGCACCAGCTCTGATTTCGGTAGTTTACAACAGCTTTTTCAGGGAAATCGACTTGCTAATCTCATTCAACGCCTCTCGAGAGGCCGCACCTATCAGAATGACGTGGACGACGTCAATCACAATCCGTTCACTCAGGAAATCAGGAATTCACGCAATCCCCCAGATTTCAAACTTCCACAACTGGAGCCCAACAACGGCAGGACAGATCCTACCGTGCATTTGATGCGTTACAATCGGCATATGGAAGTTCAATCGGCGTCAGAAAACGTCATGGCTAAATGTTTTCCCCTCTTTCTGACTGACATAGCAGTCATGTGGATTCGGCAGCTGGAAATAGAATCGATCAGCAGTTGGAACATGTTGGTCGCACGCTTCATTGAACAATTTCGGGTCCACATCGCACGATCCAAGAATGCCATGTCACTCACCACAATCAAGCAGAGGCCCTGAGAAACTCTGCGCTCATTCCTGGAAAGATTTAACGTTGCAGCAGCATCGGTTGATCATCCTGAACCATCGATGGTACTGATGGCAGCAGTATCCGGCGTTCTAGATAACTTGGAGTTCAAAAAGTCTTTATACAGAGATCCACCACGAAATCTCGGCGAATTCTACCTTGAAGCAGATAGATTTCTGCGGGAAGAAGATGCAACTTCCGAGAAGAAAACCCTCGAAGTCAACATGCTCGGAGATGGGGAACCGCCCAATCCTGGAAAAGGCAATGACAAGGGTAAAGGAAAGACCCCTCCTACAAATGATCGTAATGCTCCACCCCGGAGAGGGTCCAGATACGACAAATACACTGAACTGAATGATACTCTGAGCAACATATACATGGATACAGGAGGTGCTGCCTCCTATCCGAGACCTCCCAAGAGGGAGCCGACGCTAGCACAACGCAATTCTGGAAGACATTGCATATTTCATGACATAGACGGTCACAACACTGATGACTGCAGACATCTGCGAGATCTTATTGAGGATCGGGTCAGACGAGGAGAGCTACCCGAATACGGCACTCGACCAACAACGCCTACGCCTGCGTTGCCAACACCTATTCCCTAGAGAGGTAACGATCCTGGATCGAACAATCGCGGGATTATCATTCGCTGATCCCACTCAGCGAATCTCTTCAGTTTGCTGAACTCCGGTTCACAGTTCATGTTTTTAGGTTTTTAGGCGACTTCTCGCCCTCCTTTGTTTTCCCTGCATGTAATAAGAGCCGTCACATCAGCCCACATGCACGGAAACTACTTGTGGTCTCCAGTCGTGTCCGGCAAACGACCGCTGCATTTTCATGAATTAGCAATAAGCATTGAGCTCCGGCTCCCAACTGGATCCATCCAGCATGAACATGAGCTCCGGCTCCTAACTGGATCCGTTCAGTATAAACAAATCTTCATGTGCTTTTCCTTGATCGTCTTATTCCGGTAAGGCCGTCTTGGAACCTTCGTTTCTTTTCCTTGGTCGTCTTACTCCGGTAAGGCCGTCTTGGAACCTTCATGTGCTTTTCCTTGGTCGTCTTATTCTGGTAAGGCCGTCTTGGTACCTTCGTTCCTTTTCCTTGGTCGTCTTATTCCGGTAAGGCCATCTTGGAACCTTCGTTTCATTTCCTTGGTCTTCTTACTCCGGTAAGGCCGTCTTGGAACCCCTCTAACATCTCCCCGGATGGTTTACTCCGGTAAGACCATCTAGGAAATATTCTTGCATTATTTGTTTTATCTTCTTACAGGTACAAATTCCTGGCCTTCTTGGATTTCTCAGATTATCCATAACACATCTTCCTTCAACCAGCAAGATATGTTCTGGGGGGCAAACATGTTGACACATTTTCTGGCAAAAGCTGTCACACATGGAATTCCTGAATGATAACATGCTCGAGCGATAGAAACAACGTCAGAAGACATTGAGAGATTTGGTCAAAATCACATCCTCAACATAAACAGGCCCGAAACTCCTATCAGACAACCTCTTTTGGGTCCGAAAACAGTGATTACGGGGCAAAGCTCCGTAAAATTTGTAGATCTCTGAGTTAGCTTCAGTTTGAGCTTCGGCTTGGCTCAATCGGACTTACGGTTTGAAAGTTATGCGCGTTTCCGTGAACAGGTATAATCTGGCAATTTCCTGACGAAGCATCATGGGCTCGGATCGCCCCCTCTGGTTCATGAACACCAATTCGGATCGCTCCCATCAGTTCGCCCTCGATTCGGATCGCTACCCTCATGCACCACGATCCGACCCGTCATCACCTTGCTCGCTACCTCCAACCACGTCCCGTTCGTGGTGCGCACCCTTGATCCGCGATCCGATCCTATCACCACGATCCAACCACCGAGCCTACAGATACGCTCCCTGTTTTGACCTATTCTCATGCCGCATCTTGCTCCTATTATCCCGGATCGTGTGCCACATACCCCCCACGATCCGATCCCCGCACCTACTCCTGCACAGCCTGTTCTGACCTATTCTCAAGGCTATTTTCACTCCAACTTGCATGGATCTGATTACACATGTCACATGACGATTTGAAGATGATATCTGGACGTTTTCCACCACATTTCGAGATTTTTGGGATGCGTGCCATGTGTCCCATGAACCACCATCAAGAAACGTTTATAAATTCCCCATTCGAAGGCATTTTCATGGATCTTTTGGCCGTTCTTCTTCACTGCCTCCACCATTACTGAAGTGCAAGGACTTTGCACCTCCATACACTCAAATTCTTCTCTTTTCAATACAATTAACACACGGATTGTGTGTCTACATATAACTGATTCTTGTAATCTGTCAGTATAACAATAAGATTATAAAGTGGACGTAGGCTACATCTACAGCTGAACCACTATAAAAACCTTGTGTGTCTCCTCTTTATTTACTCTTTTCTGCATTTTGTGATCTGCATTTGGGTGTTAGGCCCAATTTTTGGTCTAACATTTTGGCGCACCAAGTAGGGGTGGCACACAAAAACTTCAACTTCTAGCTTGAAAGGAAACTCAATGGCAAACAAAAGGAAGAAGACTGGAACTTCTTCTCATGCCGATGATGCTGATGCTGAAGGCACAAGGAACGAAGCAAGCCAGGAAGCTTCCTCTCATGAAGACCCATCAGCATACCTGACTAGAGACGAGATGGATGGAGTTCTCGCTGAATTGAGAACCCAGATGGCAAGGCAGGACGATCTCCTCCAGAAACAACAGGAAATGATCAACCAATTCTTTGCTCGGATGGATGGAAGGCCGGGCAGCATTCAGCTCGCTTGAAACAATGCAGAATTTGCTCCAGCAACTGACCAGAATCAGGTCGGATCGCCCTCTTTACGAAACCCTCAGATCGGGCTCACCACGACTCGCTTCACAGATGGACTCGGGGCAACCCCCCATTCAACAGCAGAACTCGTCTCGTGATACATTTCTGCACCGCGACCCGGATTGTGGAACACTACTAGGCTCACGAACCGATCCCAACAACTCACTCCCGACTGCTCAACAACAAACAGTTCGTGACCTACCTCCTGGACCCAGTCGGATCGCCCCCTACTCCACGATCCGGCCTCATGAGCTGGACTTCACGAACCGTCCCTCTCGAACCGGGTCGGGTCGCTCCCCTCGATCCACGATCCGCGAACCGCGATCCCCAGGCGATAGCTCACCAACTTCCATCTTCTCCTGCATTCAACGCTGGGGGCACCAGCTCTGATTTCGGTAGTTTACAACAGTTTTTTGAGGGCAATCGACTCGTTGATCTCATTCAACGCCTTTCGAGAGGCCGCACCTATCAGAATGACGTTGATGACGTCAATCACAATCCGTTCACTCAGGAAATCAGGAATTCACGCAATCCCCTAGATTTCAAACTTCCACAACTGGAGCCCTACAACGGCAGGACAGATCCTACCGTGCATTTGATGCGTTACAAACGGCATATGGAAGTTCAATCGGCATCTGAAAACGTCATGGCTAAATGTTTTCCCCTCTTTCTTACTGACATAGCTGCCATGTGGATTCGGCAGCTGGAAACAGAATCGATCAGCAGTTGGAACATGTTGTTCGCACGCTTCATTGAACAATTTCGGGTCCACATCGCACGACCCAAGAATGTCATGTCACTCACCACAATCAAGCAGAGGCCCAGAGAAACTCTGCGTTCATTCCTGGAAAGATTTAACGTTGCAGCAGCATCAGTTGATCGTCCTGAACCATCGATGGTACTGATGGAAGCAGTATCCGGCGTTCTAGATAACTCGGAGTTCAAAAAGTCTTTATACAGAGATCCACCACAAAATCTCGACGAATTCTACCTTGAAGAAGATAGATTTCTGCGGGAAGAAGATGCCACTTCCGAGAAGAAAACCCTCGAAGTCAACATGCTCGGAGATGGGGAACCGCCCAATCCTGGAAAAGGCAATGACAAGGGTAAAGGAAAGACCCCTGCTACAAATGATCGTAATGCTCCACCCCGGAGAGGGTCCAGATACGACAAATAAACTGAACTGAATGATACTCTAAGCAACATATACATGGATACAAGAGGTGCTGCCTCCTATCCGAGACCTCCCAAGAGGGAGCCGACGCTAGCACAACGCAATTCTGGTAGACATTGCATATTTCATGACATAGATGGTCACAACACCGATGACTGCAGACATCTGCGAGATCTTATTGAGGATCAGGTCAGACGAGGAGATCTACCTGAATACATCACTCGACCAACAACGCCTACACCTGCATTGCCACCACCTATTCCCCAGAGAGGGAACGATCCTGGATCTAGCAATCGCGGGATTATCATTCGCTGATCCCACTCAGCGAATCTCTTCAGTTTGCTGAACTCTGGTTCACAGTTCATGTTTTTAGGTTTTCAGGCGACTTCTCGCCCTCCTTTGTTTTCCCTGCATGTAATCAGAGCCGTCACATCAGCCCACATGCACGGAACCTACTTGTGGTCTCCAGTCGTGTCCGGCAAACGACTGCTGCATTTTCATGAATTAGCAATAAGCATTGAGCTCCGGCTCCCAACTAGATCCATCCAGCATGAACATGAGCTCCGGCTCCTAACTGGATCCGTCCAGTATAAACAAATCTTCATGTGCTTTTCCTTGGTCGTCTTATTCCGGTAAGGCCGTCTTGGAACCTTCGTTTCTTTTCCTTGGTTGTCTTACTCCGGTAAGGCCATCTTGGAACCTTCATGTGCTTTTCCTCGGTCGTCTTATTCCGGTAAGGCCGTCTTGGAACCTTCGTTTCTTTTCCTTGGTCGTCTTACTCCGGTAAGGCCGTCTTGGAACCCCTCTAACATCTCCCCGGATGGTTTACTCCGGTAAGACCATCTAGGAAATATTCTTGCATTATTTGTTTTATCTTCTTGCAGGTACAAACTCCTTGCCTTCTTGGATTTCTCAGATTATCCATAACACATCTTCCTTCAACCAGCAAGATATGTTCTGGGGGGCAAACATGTTGACACATTTTCTGGCAAAAGCTGTCACACATGGAATTCCTGAATGATAACATGCTCGAGCGATAGAAACAACGTCAGAAGACATTGAGAGATTTGGTCAAAATCACATCCTCAACATAAACAGGCCCGAAACTCCTATCAGACGACCTCTTTTGGGCCCGAAAATAGCGAGTACGGAGCAAAGCTCCGTATAATTTGTAGATCACTGAGTTAGCTTCAGTTTGAGCTTCGGTTTGGCTCAATCGGACTTACGGTTTGAAAGTTAAGCGCGTTTCCATGAACAGGTATAATCTGGCAATTTCCTGACAAAGCATCATGGGCTCGGATCGCCCCCTCTGGTTCGTGAGCACCAATTCGGATCGCTCCCATCAGCTCGCCCTCAATTCGGATCGCTCCCCTCATGCACCACGATCAGACCCGTCATCACCCTGCTCGCTACCTCCAACCACGTCCCGTTCGTGGTGCGCACCCTTGATCTGCAATCCGATCCTATCACCACGATCCAACCACCGAGCCTGCAGATACGCTCCCTGTTTTGACCTATTCTCATGCCGCATCTTGCTCCTATTATCCCGGATCGTGTGCCACATACCCCCCACGATCCGATCCCCGCACCTGCTCCTGCGCAGCCTGTTCTGACCTATTCTCAAGGATATTTTCACTCCAACTTGCATGGATCTGATTACACATGTCACATGACGATTTGAAGATGATATCTGGACGTTTTCCACCACATTTCGAGATTTTTGGGATGCGTGCCATGTGTCCCATGAACCACCATCAAGAAACGTTTATAAATTCCCCATTCGAAGGCATTTTCATGGATCTTTTGGCCGTTCTTCTTCACTGCCTCCACCATTACTGAAGTGCAAGGACTTTGCACCTCCATACACTCAAATTCTTCTCTTTTCAATACAATTAACACACGGATTGTGTGTCTACATATAACTGATTCTTGTAATCTGTCAGTATAACAATAAGATTATAAAGTGGACGTAGGCTACATCTACAGCTGAACCACTATAAAAACCTTGTGTGTCTCCTCTTTATTTACTCTTTTCTGCATTTTGTGATCTGCATTTGGGTGTTAGGCCCAATTTTTGGTCTAACATTTTGGCGCACCAAGTAGGGGTGGCACACAAAAACTTCAACTTCTAGCTTGAAAGGAAACTCAATGGCAAACAAAAGGAAGAAGACTGGAACTTCTTCTCATGCCGATGATGCTGATGCTGAAGGCACAAGGAACGAAGCAAGCCAGGAAGCTTCCTCTCATGAAGACCCATCAGCATACCTGACTAGAGACGAGATGGATGGAGTTCTCGCTGAATTGAGAACCCAGATGGCAAGGCAGGACGATCTCCTCCAGATACAACAGGAAATGATCAACCAATTCTTTGCTCGGATGGATGGAAGGCCGGGCAGCATTCAGCTCGCTGGAAACAATGCAGAATTTGCTCCAGCAACTGACCAGAATCAGGTCGGATCGCCCTCTTTACGAAACCCTCAGATCGGGCTCACCACGACTCGCGTCACAGATGGACTCGGGGCAACCCCCCATTCAACAGCAGAACTCGTCTCGTGATACATTTCTGCACCGCGACCCGGATTGTGGAACACTACTAGGCTCACGAACCGATCCCAACAACTCACTCCCGACTGCTCAACAACAAACAGTTCGTGACCTACCTCCTGGACCCAGTCGGATCGCCCCCCTACTCCACGATCCGGCCTCATGAGCTGGACTTCACGAACCGTCCCTCTCGAACCGGGTCGGGTCGCTCCCCTCGATCCACGATCCGCGAACCGCGATCCCCAGGCGATAGCTCACCAACTTCCATCTTCTCCTGCATTCAACGCTGGGGGCACCAGCTCTGATTTCGGTAGTTTACAACAGCTTTTTGAGGGCAATCGACTCGTTGATCTCATTCAACGCCTTTCGAGGGGCCGCACCTATCAGAATGACGTTGATGACGTCAATCACAATCCGTTCACTCAGGAAATCAGGAATTCACGCAATCCCCTAGATTTCAAACTTCCACAACTGGAGCCCTACAACGGCAGGACAGATCCTACCGTGCATTTGATGCGTTACAAACGGCATATGGAAGTTCAATCGGCATCAGAAAACGTCATGGCTAAATGTTTTCCCCTCTTTCTTACTGACATAGCTGCCATGTGGATTCGGCAGCTGGAAACAGAATCGATCAGCAGTTGGAACATGTTGTTCGCACGCTTCATTGAACAATTTCGGGTCCACATCGCACGACCCAAGAATGTCATGTCACTCACCACAATCAAGCAGAGGCCCAGAGAAACTCTGCGTTCATTCCTGGAAAGATTTAACGTTGCAGCAGCATCAGTTGATCGTCCTGAACCATCGATGGTACTGATGGAAGCAGTATCCGGCGTTCTAGATAACTCGGAGTTCAAAAAGTCTTTATACAGAGATCCACCACAAAATCTCGACGAATTCTACCTTGAAGAAGATAGATTTCTGCGGGAAGAAGATGCCACTTCCGAGAAGAAAACCCTCGAAGTCAACATGCTCGGAGATGGGGAACCGCCCAATCCTGGAAAAGGCAATGACAAGGGTAAAGGAAAGACCCCTGCTACAAATGATCGTAATGCTCCACCCCGGAGAGGGTCCAGATACGACAAATAAACTGAACTGAATGATACTCTAAGCAACATATACATGGATACAGGAGGTGCTGCCTCCTATCCGAGACCTCCCAAGAGGGAGCCGACGCTAGCACAACGCAATTCTGGTAGACATTGCATATTTCATGACATAGATGGTCACAACACCGATGACTGCAGATATCTGCGAGATCTTATTGAGGATCGGGTCAGACGAGGAGAGCTACCTGAATACATCACTCGACCAACAACGCCTACACCTGCATTGCCACCACCTATTCCCCAGAGAGGGAACGATCCTGGATCTAGCAATCGCGGGATTATCATTCGCTGATCCCACTCAGCGAATCTCTTCAGTTTGCTGAACTCTGGTTCACAGTTCATGTTTTTAGGTTTTCAGGCGACTTCTCGCCCTCCTTTGTTTTCCCTGCATGTAATCAGAGCCGTCACATCAGCCCACATGCACGGAACCTACTTGTGGTCTCCAGTCGTGTCCGGCAAACGACTGCTGCATTTTCATGAATTAGCAATAAGCATTGAGCTCCGGCTCCCAACTAGATCCATCCAGCATGAACATGAGCTCCGGCTCCTAACTGGATCCGTCCAGTATAAACAAATCTTCATGTGCTTTTCCTTGGTCGTCTTATTCCGGTAAGGCCGTCTTGGAACCTTCGTTTCTTTTCCTTGGTTGTCTTACTCCGGTAAGGCCATCTTGGAACCTTCATGTGCTTTTCCTCGGTCGTCTTATTCCGGTAAGGCCGTCTTGGAACCTTCGTTTCTTTTCCTTGGTCGTCTTACTCCGGTAAGGCCGTCTTGGAACCCCTCTAACATCTCCCCGGATGGTTTACTCCGGTAAGACCATCTAGGAAATATTCTTGCATTATTTGTTTTATCTTCTTGCAGGTACAAACTCCTTGCCTTCTTGGATTTCTCAGATTATCCATAACACATCTTCCTTCAACCAGCAAGATATGTTCTGGGGGGCAAACATGTTGACACATTTTCTGGCAAAAGCTGTCACACATGGAATTCCTGAATGATAACATGCTCGAGCGATAGAAACAACGTCAGAAGACATTGAGAGATTTGGTCAAAATCACATCCTCAACATAAACAGGCCCGAAACTCCTATCAGACGACCTCTTTTGGGCCCGAAAATAGCGAGTACGGAGCAAAGCTCCGTATAATTTGTAGATCACTGAGTTAGCTTCAGTTTGAGCTTCGGTTTGGCTCAATCGGACTTACGGTTTGAAAGTTATGCGCGTTTCCGTGAACAGGTATAATCTGGCAATTTCCTGACGAAGCATCATGGGCTCGGATCGCCCCCTCTGGTTCGTGAGCACCAATTCGGATCGCTCCCATCAGCTCGCCCTCAATTCGGATCGCTCCCCTCATGCACCACGATCAGACCCGTCATCACCCTGCTCGCTACCTCCAACCACGTCCCGTTCGTGGTGCGCACCCTTGATCTGCAATCCGATCCTATCACCACGATCCAACCACCGAGCCTGCAGATACGCTCCCTGTTTTGACCTATTCTCATGCCGCATCTTGCTCCTATTATCCCGGATCGTGTGCCACATACCCCCCACGATCAGATCCCCGCACCTGCTCCTGCGCAGCCTGTTCTGACCAATTCTCAAGGCTATTTTCACTCCAACTTGCATGGATCTGATTACACATGTCACATGACGATTTGAAGATGATATCTGGACGTTTTCCACCACATTTCGAGATTTTTGGGATGCGTGCCATGTGTCCCATGAACCACCATCAGGAAACGTTTATAAATACCCCATTCGAAGGCATTTTCATGGATCTTTTGGCCGTTCTTCTTCACTGCCTCCACCATTACTGAAGTGCAAGAACTTTGCACCTCCATACACTCAAATTCTTCTCTTTTCAATACAATTAACACACGGATTGTGTGTCTACATATAACTGATTCTTGTAATCTGGCAGTATAACAATTAGATTATAAAGTGGACGTAGGCTACATCTACAGCCGAACCACTATAAAAACCTTGTGTGTCTCCCCTTTATTTACTCTTTTCTGCATTTTGTGATCTGCATTTGGGTGTTAGGCCCAATTTTTGGTCTAATATTTTGGCGCATCAATTAGGGGTGGCACACAAAAACTTCAACTTCTAGCTTGAAAGGAAACTCAATGGCAAACAAAAGGAAGAAGACTGGAACTTCTTCTCATGCCGATGATGTTGATGCTGAAGGCACAAGGAATGAAGCAAGCCAGGAAGCTTCCTCTCATGAAGACCAATCAGCATACCTGACTAGAGACGAGATGGATGGAGTTCTCGCTAAATTGAGAACCCAGATGGCAAGGCAGGACGATCTCCTCCATAAACAACAGGAAATGATCAACCAATTCTTCGCTCGGATGGATGGAAGGCCGGGCAGCATTCAGCTCGCTGGAAACAATGCAGAATTTGCTCCAGCAACTGACCAGAATCGGGTCGGATCGCCCTCTTTACGAAACCATCAGATCGGGCTCACCACGACTCGCGTCACAGATGGACTCGGGGCAACCCCCCATTCAACAGCAGAACTCGTCTCGTGATACACTTCTGCACCGCGACTCGGATTGTGGAACACTACTAGGCTCACGAACCGATCCCAACAACTCACTCCCGACTGCTCAACAACAAACAGTTCGTGACCTACCTCCTGGACCCAGTCGGATCGCCCCCCTACTCCACGATCCGGCCTCACGAGCTGGACTTCACGAACCTACCTCACGAACCGTCCCTCTCGAACCGGGTCGGGTCGCTCCCCTCGATCCACGATCCGCGAACCGCGATCCCCAGGCGATAGCTCACCAACTTCCATCTTCTCCTGCATTCAACGCTGGGGGCACCAGCTCTGATTTCGGTAGTTTACAACAGCTTTTTCAGGGCAATCGACTCGTTGATCTCATTCAACGCCTCTCGAGAGGCCGCACCTATCAGAATGACGTTGATGACGTCAATCACAATCCGTTCACTCAGGAAATCAGGAATTCACGCAATCCCCCAGATTTCAAACTTCCACAACTGGAGCCCTACAACGGCAGGACAGATCATACCGTGCATTTGATGCGTTACAAACGGCATATGGAAGTTCAATCGGCATCAGAAAACGTCATGGCTAAAAGTTTTCCCCTCTTTCTGACTGCCATAGCTGCCATGTGGATTCGGCAGCTGGAAACAGAATCGATCAGCAGTTGGAACATATTGGTCGCAAGCTTCATTGAACAATTTCGGGTCCACATCGCATGACCCAAGAATGTCATGTCACTCACCACAATCAAGCAGAGGCCCAGAGAAACTCTGCGTTCATTCCTGGAAAGATTTAACGTTGCAGCAGCATCAGTTGATCGTCCTGAACCATCGATGGTACTGATGGAAGCAGTATCCGGCGTTCTAGATAACTCGGAGTTCAAAAAGTCTTTATACAGAGATCCACCACAAAATCTCGACGAATTCTACCTTGAAGCAGATAGATTTCTGCGGGAAGAAGATGCCACTTCCGAGAAGAAAACCCTCGAAGTCAACATGCTCGAAGATGGGGAACCGCCCAATCCTGGAAAAGGCAATGACAAGGGTAAAGGAAAGACCCCTGCTACAAATGATCGTAATGCTCCACCGCGGAGAGGGTCCAGATACGACAAATAAACTGAACTGAATGATACTCTAAGCAACATGTACATGGATACAGGAGGTGCTGCCTCCTATCCGAGACCTCCCAAGAGGGAGCCGACGCTAGCACAACGCAATTCTGGCAGACATTGCATATTTCATGACATAGATGGTCACAACACCGATGACTGCAGACATCTACGAGATCTTATTGAGGATCGGGTCAGACGAGGAGAGCTACCTGAATACATCACTCGACCAACAACGCCTACACCTGCGTTGCCACCACCTATTCCCCAGAGAGGGAACGATCCTGGATCTAGCAATCGCGGGATTATCATTCGCTGATCCCACTCAGCGAATCTCTTCAGTTTGCTGAACTCTGGTTCACAGTTCATGTTTTTAGGTTTTCAGGCGACTTCTCGCCCTCCTTTGTTTTCCCTGCATGTAATAAGAGCCGTCACATCAGCCCACATGCACGGAACCTACTTGTGGTCTCCAGTCGTGTCCGGCAAACGACCGCTGCATTTTCATGAATTAGCAATAAGCATTGAGCTCCGGCACCCAACTAGATCCATCCAGCATGAACATGAGCTCCGGCTCCTAACTGGATCCGTCCAGTATAAACAAATCTTCATGTGCTTTTCCTTGGTCGTCTTATTCCGGTAAGGCGGTCTTGGAACCTTCGTTTCTTTTCCTTGGTCGTCTTACTCCGGTAAGGCCGTCTTGGAACCTTCATGTGCTTTTCCTCGGTCGTCTTATTCCGGTAAGGCCGTCTTGGAACCTTCGTTTCTTTTCCTTGGTCGTCTTACTCCGGTAAGGCCGTCTTGGAACCCCTCTAACATCTCCCCGGATGGTTTACTCCGGTAAGACCATCTAGGAAATATTCTTGCATTATTTGTTTTATCTTCTTGCAGGTACAAACTCCTGGCCTTCTTGGATTTCTCAGATTATCCATAACACATCTTCCTTCAACCAGCAAGATATGTTCTGGGGGGCAAAAATGTTGACACATTTTCTGGGAAAAGCTGTCACACATTGAATTCCTGAATGATAACATGCTCGAGCGATAGAAACAACGTCAGAAGACATTGAGAGATTTGGTCAAAATCACATCCTCAACATAAACAGGCCCGAAACTCCTATCAGACGACCTCTTTTGGGCCCGAAAACAGCGATTACGGAGCTAAGCTCCGTAAAATTTGAAGATCACTGAGTTAGCTTCAGTTTGAGCTTCGGTTTGGCTCAATCGGACTTACGGTTTGAAAGTTATGCGCGTTTCCGTGAACAGGTATAATCTGGCAATTTCCTGACGAAGCATCATGGGCTCGGATCGCCCCCTCTGGTTCGTGAGTACCAATTCGGATCGCTCCCATCAGCTCGCCCTCAATTCGGATCGCTCCCCTCATGCACCAAGATCAGACCCGTCATCACCCTGCTCGCTACCTCCAACCACGTCCCGTTCGTGGTGCGCACCCTTGATCTGCGATCCGATCCTATCACCACGATCCAACCACCGAGCCTGCAGATACGCTCCCTGTTTTGACCTATTCTCATGCCGCATCTTGCTCCTATTATCCCGGATCGTGTGCCACATACCCCCCACGATCCGATCCCCGCACCTGCTCCTGCGCAGCTTGTTCTGACCTATTCTCAAGGCTATTTTCACTCCAACTTGCATGGATCTGATTACACATGTCACATGACGATTTGAAGATGATATCTGGATGTTTTCCACCACATTTCGAGATTTTTGGGATGCGTGCCATGTGTCCCATGAACCACCATCAGGAAACGTTTATAAATACCCCATTTGAAGGCATTTTCATGGATCTTTTGGCCGTTCTTCTTCACTGCCTCCACCATTACTGAAGTGCAAGAACTTTGCACCTCCATACACTCAAATTCTTCTCTTTTCAATACAATTAACACACGGATTGTGTTTCTACATATAACTGATTCTTGTAATCTGGCAGTATAACAATTAGATTATAAAGTGGACGTAGGCTACATCTACAGCCAAACCACTATAAAAACCTTGTGTGTCTCCCCTTTATTTACTCTTTTCTGCATTTTGTGATCTGCATTTGGGTGTTAGGCCCAATTTTTGGTCTAATATTTTGGCGCACCAAGTAGGGGTGGCACACAAAAACTTCAACTTCTAGCTTGAAAGGAAACTCAATGGCAAACAAAAGGAAGAAGACTGGAACTTCTTCTCATGCCGATGATGTTGATGCTGAAGGCACAAGGAACGAGGCAATCCAGGAAGCTTCCTCTCATGAAGACCCATCAGCATACCTGACTAGAGACGAGATGGATGGAGTTCTCGCTGAATTGAGAACCCAGATGGCAAGGCAGGACGATCTCCTCCAGAAACAACAGGAAATGATCAACCAATTCTTCGCTCGGATGGTTGGAAGGCAGGGCAGCATTCAGCTCGCTGGAAACAATGTAGAAGTTGCTCCAGCAACTGACCAGAATCGGGTCGGGTCGCCCTCTTTACGAAACCCTCAGATCGGGCTCACCAAGACTCGCGTCACAGATGGACTCGGGGCAACCCCCCCCATTCAACAGCAGAACTCGTCTCGTGATACACTTCTGCACCGCGACCCGGATTGTGGAACACTACTAGGCTCACGAACCGATCCCAACAACTCACTCCCGACTGCTCAACAACAAACAGTTCGTGATCTACCTCCTGGACCCAGTCGGATCGCCCCCCTACTCCACGATCCGGCCTCACGAGCTGGACTTCACGAGCCTACCTCACGAACCGTCCCTCTCGAACCGGGTCGTGTCGCTCCCCTCGATCCACGATCCGCGAACCGCGATCCCCAGGCGATAGCTCACCATCTTCCATCTTCTCATGCATTCAACGCTGGGGGCACCAGCTCTGATTTTGGTAGTTTACAACAGCTTTTTGAGGGCAATCGACTCGCTGATCTCATTCAACGCCTCTCGAGAGGCCGCACCTATCAGAATGACGTGGACGACGTCAATCACAATCCGTTCACTCAGGAAATCAGGAATTCACGCAATCCCCCAGATTTCAAACTTCCACAACTTGAGCCCTACAACGGCAGGACAGATCCTACCGTGCATTTGATGCGTTACAAACGGCATATGGAAGTTCAATCGGCATCAGAAAACGTCATGGCTAAATGTTTTCCCCTCTTTCTGACTGACATAGCCGCCATGTGGATTCGGCAGCTGGAAACAGAATCGATCAGCAGTTGGAGCATGTTGGTCGCACGCTTCATTGAACAATTTCGGGTCCACATCGCACGACCCAAGAACTTCATGTCACTCACCACAATCAAGCAGAGGCCCAGAGAAACTCTGAGTTCATTCCTAGAAAGATTTATCGTTGCAGTAGCATTAGTTGATCGTCCTGAACCATCGATGGTACTGATGGCAGCAGTATCCGGCGCTCTAGATAACTGGGAGTTCAAAAAGTCTTTGTACAGATATCCACCACGAAATCTCGGCGAATTCTACCTTGAAGCAGATAGATTTCTGCGGGAAGAAGATGCAACTTCCGAGAAGAAAACCCTCGAAGTCAACATGCTCGGAGATGGGGAACCGCCCAATCCTGGAAAAGGCAATGACAAGGGTAAAGGAAAGACCCCTGTTACAAATAATCGTAACGCTCCACCCCGGAGAGGGTTCAGATACGACAAATACACTGAACTGAATGATACTCTGAGCAACATATACATGGATACAGGAGGTGCTGCCTCCTATCCGAGACCTCCCAAGAGGGAGCCGACGCTAGCACAACGCAATTCTGGCAGACATTGCATATTTCATGACATAGACGGTCACAACACTGATGACTACAGACATCTGCGAGATCTTATTGAGGATCGGGTCAGACGAGGAGAGCTACCCGAATACGTCACTCGACCAGCAACACCTACACCTGCGTTGCCACCACCTATTCCCCAGAGAGGGAACAATCCTGGATCGAGGAATCGCGGGATTATCATTCGCTGATCCCACTCAGCGAATCTCTTCAGTTTGCTGAACTCCGGTTCACAGTTCATGTTTTTAGGTTTTCAGGCGACTTCTCCCCCTCCTTTGTTTTCCCTGCTTGTAATAAGAGCCGTCACATCAGCCCACATGCACGGAACCTACTTGTGGTCTCCAGTCGTGTCCGGCAAACGACCGCTGCATTTTCATGAATTAGCAATAAGCATTGAGCTCCGGCTCCCAACTGGATCCATCCAGTATGAACATGAGCTCCGGCTCCTAACTGGATCCGTCCTGTATAAACAAATCTTCATGTGCTTTTCCTTGGTCGTCTTATTCCGGTAAGGCCGTCTTGGAACCTTCGTTTCTTTTCCTTGGTCGTCTTACTCCGGTAAGGCCGTCTTGGAAACTTCATGTGCTTTTCCTTGGTCGTCTTATTCCGGTAAGGCCGTCTTGGAACCTTCGTTTCTTTTCCTTGGTCGTCTTACTTCGGTAAGGCCGTCTTGGAACCCCTCTAACATCTCCCCGGATGGTTTACTCCGATAAGACCATCTAGGAAATATTCTTGCATTATTTGTTTTATCTTCTTGCAGGTACAAACTCCTGGCCTTCTTGGATTTCTCAGATTATCCATAACACATCTTCCTTCAACCAGCAAGATATGTTCTGGGGGGCAAACATGTTGACACATTTTCTGGCAAAAGCTGTCACACATGGAATTCCTGAATGATAACATGCTCGAGCGATAGAAACAACGTCAGAAGACATTGAGAGATTTGGTCAAAATCACATCCTCAACATAAACAGGCCTGAAACTCCTATCAGACGACCTCTTTTGGGCCCGAAAACAGCGAGTACGGAGCATAGCCCCGTTAAATTTGTAGATCTCTGAGTTAGCTTTAGTTTGAGCTTCGGTTTGGCTCAATCGGACTTACGGTTTGAAAGTTATGCGCGTTTCCGTGAACATGTATAATCTGGCAATTTCCTGACGAAGCATCATGGGCTCGGATCGCCCCCTCTGGTTCGTGAGCACCAATTCGGATCGCTCCCATCAGCTCGCCCTCGATTCGGATCGCTCCCCTCATGCACCACGATCAGACCCGTCATCACCCTGCTCGCTACCTCCAACCACGTCCCGTTCGTGGTGCGCACCCTTGATCCGCGATCCGATCCTATCACCACGATCCAACCACCGAGCCTGCAGATACGCTCCCTGTTTTGACCTATTCTCATGCCGCATCTTGCTCCTATTATCCCGGATCGTGTGCCACATACCCCCCACGATCCGATCCCCGCACCTACTCCTGCGCAGCCTGTTCTGACCTATTCTCAAGGCTATTTTCACTCCAACTTGCATGGATCTGATTACACATGTCACATGACGATTTGAAGATGATATCTGGACGTTTTCCATCACATTTCTAGATTTTTGGGATGCGTGCCATGTGTCCCATGAACCACCATCAGGAAACGGTTATAAATACCCCATTCGAAGGCATTTTCATGGATCTTTTGGCCGTTCTTCTTCACTGCCTCCACCATTACTGAAGTGCAAGGACTTTGCACCTCCATACACTCAAATTCTTCTATTTTCAATACAATTAACACACGGATTGTGTGTCTACATATAACTGATTCTTGTAATCTGTCAGTATAACAATAAGATTATAAAGTGGACGTAGGCTACATCTACAGCCGAACCACTATAAAAACCTTGTGTGCCTCCTCTTTATTTACTCTTTTCTGCATTTTGTGATCTGCATTTGGGTGTTAGGCCCAATTTTTGGTCTAACATTTTGGCGTGCCAAGTAGGGGTGGCACATAAAAACTTCAACTTCTAGCTTGAAAGGAAACTCAATGGCAAACAAAAGGAAGAAGACTGGAACTTCTTCTCATGCCGATGATGCTGATGCTGAAGGCACAAGGAACGAGGCATGCCAGGAAGCTTCCTCTCATGAAGACCCATCAGCATACCTGACTAGAGACGAGATGGATGGAGTTCTCGCTGAATTGAGAACCCAGATGGCAAGGCAGGACGATCTCCTCCAGAAACAACAGGAAATGATCAACCAATTCTTCGCTCGGATGGATGGAAGGCCGGGCAGCATTCAGCTCGCTGGAAACAATGCAGAAGTTGCTCCAGCAACTGACCAGAATCAGGTCAGATCGCCCTCTTTACGAAACCCTCAGATCGGGCTCACCACGACTCGCGTCACAGTTGGACTCGGGGGCAACCCCCCCATTCAACAGCAGAACTCGTCTCGTGATACACTTCTGCACCGCGACCCGGATCGTGGAACACTGCTAGGCTCACGAACCGATCCCAACAACTCACTCCCGACTGCTCAACAACAAACAGTTCGTGATCTACCTCCTGGACCCAATCGGATCGCCCCCTACTCCATGATCCGGCCTCACGAGATTGACTTCACGAACCTACCTCACGAACCGTCCCTCTCGAACCGGGTCGGGTCGCTCCCCACGATCAACGATCCGCGATCCCCAGGCGATAGCTCACCAACTTCCATCTTCTCCTGCATTCAACGCTGGGGGCACCAGCTTTGATTTCGGTAGTTTACAACAGCTTTTTGAGGGCAATCGACTCGCTGATCTCATTCAACGCCTCTCGAGAGGCCACACCTATCAGAATGACGTGGACGACGTCAATCACAATCTGTTCACTCCGGAAATCAGGAATTCACGCAATCCCCCAGATTTCAAACTTCCTCAACTGGAGCCCTACAACGGCAGGACAGATCATACCGTGCATTTGATGCGTTACAAACGGCATATGGAAGTTCAATCGGCATCAGAAAACATCATGGCTAAATGTTTTCCCCTCTTTCTGACTGACATAGCCGCCATGTGGATTCGGCAGCTGGAAACAGAATCGATCAGTAGTTGGAACATGTTGGTCGCACGCTTCATTGAACAATTTCATGTCCACATCGCACGACCCAAGAATATCATGTCACTCACCACAATCAAGCAGAGGCCCAGAGAAACTCTGCGTTCATTCCTGGAAAGATTTAACGTTGCAGCAGCATCAGTTGATCGTCCTGAACCATCGATGGTACTAATTGCAGCAGTATCCGGCGTTCTAGATAACTCGGAGTTCAAAAAGTCTTTGTACAGAGATCCACCACGAAATCTCGGCGAATTCTACCTTGAAGCAGATAGATTTCTGCGGGAAGAAGACGCAACTTCCGAGAAGAAAACACTCGAAGTCAACATGCTCGGAGATGGGGAACCGCCCAATCCTGGAAAAGGCAATGACAAGGGTAAAGGAAAGACCCCTGCTACAAATGATCGTAATGCTCCACCCCGGAGAGGGTCCAGATATGACAAATACACTGAACTGAATGATACTCTAAGCAACATATACATGGATACAGGAGGTGCTGCCTCCTATCCGAGACCTCCCAAGAGGGAGCCGACGCTATCACAACGCAATTCTGGCAGACATTGCTTATTTCATGACATAGACGGTCACAACACTGATGACTGCAGACATCTGCGAGATCTTATTGAGGATCGGGTCAGACGAGGAGAGCTACCCGAATACGTCACTCGACCAACAACGCCTACACCTGCGTTGCCACCACCTATTCCCCAGAGAGGGAACGATCCTGGATCGAGCAATCACGGGATTATCATTCGTTGATCCCACTCAGCGAATCTCTTCAATTTGCTGAACTCTGGTTTACAGTTCATGTTTTTAGGTTTTCAGGTGACTTCTCGCCCTACTTTGTTTTCCCTGCATGTAATAAGAGCTGTCACATCAGCCCACACGCACGGAACCTACTTGTGATCTCCAGTCGTGTCCGGCAAACGACCGCTGCATTTTCATGAATTAGCAATAAGCATTGAGCTCCGGCTCCCAACTGGATCCATCCAGTATGAACATGAGCTCCGTTTCCTAACTGGATCCGTCCTGTATAAACAAATCTTCATGTGCTTTTCCTTGGTCGTCTTATTCCGGTAAGGCGGTCTTGGAACCTTCGTTTCTTTTCCTTGGTCGTCCTACTCCGGTAAGGCCGTCTTGGAACCTTCTTGTGCTTTTCCTTGGTCGTCTTATTCCGGTAAGGCCGTCTTGGAACCTTCGTTTCTTTTCCTTGGTCGTCTTACTCCAGTACGGCCTCTTGGAACCCCTCTAACATCTCCCCGGATGGTTTACTCCGGTAAGACCATCTAGGAAATATTCTTGGATTATTTGTTTTATCTTCTTGCAGGTACAAACTCCTGGCCTTCTTGGATTTCTCAGATTATCCAGAACACATACTCCTTCAACCAGCAAGATATGTTCTGGGGGGCAAACATGTTGACACATTTTCTGGCAAAAGCTGTCACACATGGAATTCCTGAATGATAACATGATCGAGCGATAGAAACAACGTCAGAAGACATTGAGAGATTTGGTCAAAATCACATCCTCAACATAAACAGGCCCGAAACTCCTATCAGACGACCACTTTTGGGCCCGAAAACAGCTTTTACAGAGCATAGCTCCGTAACATTTGTAGATCTCTGAGTTAGATTCAGTTTGAGCTTCGGATTGGCTAAATCGGACTTACGGTTTGAAAGTTATGCGCGTTTCCGTGAACAGGTATAATCTGGCAATTTCCTGACGAAGCATCATGGGCTCGGATCGCCCCCTCTGGTTCGTGAGCACCAATTCGGATTGCTCCCATCAGCTCGCCCTCGATTCGGATCGCTCCCCTCATGCACCACGATCCGACCCGTCATCACTCTGCTCGCCACCTCCAACCACGTCCCGTTCGTGGTGCGCACCCTTGATCCGCGATCCGATCCTATCACCGCGATCCAACCACCGAGCCTGCAGATACGCTCCCTGTTTTGACCTATTCTCATGCCGCATCTTGCTCCTATTATCCCGGATCGTGTGCTACATACCCCCCACGATCCGATCCCCGCACCTGCTCCTGCGCAGCCTGTTCTGACCTATTCTCAAGGCTATTTTCACTCCAACTTGCATGGATCTGATTACACATGTCACATGACGATTTGAAGATGATATCTGGACGTTTTCCACCACATTTCGAGATTTTTGGGATGCGTGCCATGTGTCCCATGAACCACCATCAGGAAACGGTTATAAATACCCCATTCGAAGGTATTTTCATGGATCTTTTGGCCGTTCTTCTTCACTGCCTCCACCATTACTGAAGTGCAAGGACTTTGCACCTCCATACACTCAAATTCTTCTCTTTTCAATACAATTAACACACGGATTGTGTGTCTACATATAACTGATTCTTGTAATCTGTCAGTATAACAATAAGATTATAAAGTGGACGTAGGCTACATCTACAGCCGAACCACTATAAAAACCTTGTGTGTCTCCTCTTTATTTACTCTTTTCTGCATTTTGTGATCTGCATTTGGGTGTTAGGCCCAATTTTTGGTCTAACATTTTGGCGCGCCAAGTAGGGGTGGCACACAAAAACTTCAACTTCTAGCTTGAAAGGAAACTCAATGGCAAACAAAAGGAAGAAGACTGGAACTTCTTCTCATGCCGATGATGCTGATGCTGAAGGCACAAGGAACGAGGCAAGGCAGGAAGCTTCCTCTCATGAAGACCCGTCAGCATACCTGACTAGAGATGAGATGGATGGAGTTCTCGCTGAATTGAGAACCCAGATGGCAAGGCAGGACGATCTCCTCCAGAAACAACAGGAAATGATCAACCAATTCTTCGCTCGGATGGATGGAAGGCCGGGCAGCATTCAGCTCGTTGGAAACAATGCATAAGTTGCTCCAGCAACTGACCAGAATCGGGTCTGATCGCCCTCTTTACGAAACCCTCAGATCGGGCTCACCACGACTCGCGTCACAGATGGACTCGGGGACAACCCCCCATTCAACAGCAGAACTCGTCTCGTGATACACTTCTGCACCGCGACCCGGATCGTGGAACACTACTAGGCTCACGAACCGATCCCAACAACTCACTCCCGACTGCTCAACAACAAGCAGTTCGTGATCTACCTCCTGGACCCAGTCGGATCGCCCCCCTACTCCACGATCCGGCCTCACGAGCTAGACTTCACGAACCTACCTCACGAACCGTCCCTCTCGAACCGGGTCGGGTCGCTCCCCTCGATCCACGATCCGCGAACCGCGATCCCCAGGCGATAGCTCACCAACTTCCAACTTCTCTTGCATTCAACGCTGGGGGCACCAGCTCTAATTTCGGTAGTTTACAACAGCTTTTTGAGGGCAATCGACTCGCTGATCTCATTCAACGCCTCTCGAGAGGCCGCACCTGTCAGAATGACGTGGATGACGTCAATCACAATCCGTTCACTCAGGAAATCAGGAATTCACGCAATCCCCCAGATTTCAAACTTCCACAACTGGAGCCCTACAATGGCAGGACAGATCCTACCGTGCATTTGATGCGTTACAAACGGCATATGGAAGTTCAATCGGCATCAGAAAACGTCATGGCTTATTGTTTTCCCCTCTTTCTGACTGACATAGCCGCCATGTGGATTCGGCAGCTGGAAACAGAATCGATCAGCGTTTGGAACATGTTGGTCGCACGCTTCATTGAACAATTTCGGGTCCACATCGCACGACCCAAGAATGTCATGTCAAGCACCACAATCAAGCAGAGGCCCAGAGAAACTCTGCGTTCATTCCTGGAAAGATTTAACGTTGCAGCAGCATTAGTTGATCGTCCTGAACCATCGATGGTACTGATGGCAGCAGTATCCGGCGTTCTAGATAACTCGGAGTTCAAAATGTCTTTGTACAGAGATCCACCATGAAATCTCGGCGAATTCTACCTTGAAGCAGGTAGATTTCTGCGGGAAGAAGATGCAACTTCCGAGAAGAAAACCCTCGAAGTCAACATGCTCGGAGATGGGGAACCGCCCAATCCTGGAAAAGGCAATGACAAGGGTAAAGGAAAGACCCCTGCTACAAATGATCGTAATGCTCCACCCCGGAGAGGGTCCAGATACGACAAATACACTGAACTGAATGATACTCTGAGCAACATATACATGGATACAGGAGGTGCTGCCTCCTATCCGAGACCTCCCAAGAGGGAGCCGACGCTAGCACAACGCAATTCTGGAAGACATTGCATATTTCATGACATAGACGGTCACAACACTGATGACTGCAGACATCTGCGAGATCTTATTGAGGATCGGGTCAGACGAGGAGAGCTACCCGAATACGTCACTCGACCAACAACGCCTACACCTGCGTTGCCACCACCTATTCCCCAGAGAGGGAACGATCTTGGATCGAGCAATCGCGGGATTATCATTCGCTGATCCCACTCAGCGAATCTCTTCAGTTTGCTGAACTCCGATTCACAGTTCATGTTTTTAGGTTTTCAGGCGACTTCTCGCCCTCCTTTGTTTTCCCTGCATGTAATAAGAGCCGTCACATCAGCCCACACGCACGGAACCTACTTGTGGTCTCCAGTCGTGTCCGGCAAACGACAGCTTCATTTTCATGAATTAGCAATAAGCAATGAGCTCCGGCTCCCAACTGGATCCACCCAGTATGAACATGAGCTCCGGCTCCTAACTGGATCCGTCCAGTATAAACAAATCTTCATGTGCTTTTCCTTGGTCGTCTTATTCCAGTAAGGCCGTCTTGGAACCTTCGTTTCTTTTCCTTGGTCGTCTTACTCCGGTAAGGCCGTCTTGGAACCTTCAGCTGCTTTTCCTTTGTCGTCTTATTCCGGTAAAGCTGTCTTGGAACCTTCGTTTCTTTTCCTTGGTCGTCTTACTCCGGTAAGGCCGTCTTGGAACCCCTCTAACATCTCCCCGGATGGTTTACTCCGGTAAGACCATCTAGGAAATATTCTTGCATTATTTGTTTTATCTTCTTGCAGGTACAAACTCCTGGCCTTCTTGGATTTCTCAGATTATCCAGAACACATCTTCCTTCAACCAGCAAGATATGTTCTGGGGGGCAAACATGTTGACACATTTTCTGGCAAAAGCTGTCACACATGGAATTCCTGAATGATAACATGCTCGAGCGATAGAAACAACGTCAGAAGACATTGAGAGATTTGATCAAAATCACATGCTCAACATAAACAGGCCCGAAACTCCTATCAGACGACCTCTTTTGGGCCCGAAAACAGCGATTACAAAGTTGAACTTCGTAACATTTGTAGATCTCTGAGTTAGCTTCAGTTTGAGCTTCGGTTTGTCTCAATCGGACTTACGGTTTGAAAGTTATCTGCGTTTCCGTGAACAGGTATAATTTGGCAATTTCCTGACGAAGCATCATGGGCTCGGATCGCCCCCTCTGGTTCGTGAGCACCAATTCGGATCGCTCCCATCAGCTCGCCCTCGATTCGGATCGCTCCCCTCATGCACCACGATCCGACCCGTCATCACCCTGCTCGCTACCTCCAACCACGTCCCGTTCGTGGTGCGCACCATTGATCCGCGATCCGATCCTATCACCACGATCCAACCACCGAGCCTGCAGATACGCTCCCTGTTTTGACCTATTCTCATGCCGCATCTTGCTCCTATTATCCCGGATCGTGTGCCACATACCCCCCACGATCCGATCCCCGCACCTGCTCCTGCGCAGCCTGTTCTGGCCTATTCTCAAGGCTATTTTCACTCCAACTTGCATGGATCTGATTACACATGTCACATGACGATTTGAAGATGATATCTGGACGTTTTCCACCACATTTTGAGATTTTTGGGATGTGTGCCATGTGTCCCATGAACCACCATCAGGAAACGATTATAAATACCCCATTCGAAGGCATTTTCGTGGATCTTTTGGCCGTTCTTCTTCACTGCCTCCACCATTACTGAAGTGTGAGGACTTTGCACCTCCATACACTCAAATTCTTCTCTTTTCAATACAATTAACACACGGATTGTGTGTTTACATATAACTGATTCTTGTAATCTGTCAGTATAACAATAAGATTATAAAGTGGACGTAGGCTACATCTACAGCCGAACCACTATAAAAACCTTGTGTGTCTCCTCTTTATTTACTCTTTTCTGCATTTTGTGATCTGCATTTGGGTGTTATGCCCAATTTTTGGTCTAACACTACTCAACACATTTTTAAATATGGCTAATCACAGGACCACGCCACTTTCGCAGAACTGGTTTTCTCCACTGGATTGCCAGTGCTTTAAAACAAATAAGTCTTTTAAACATCGCAATGCTTTTTATAAAAATGAAGCCATTATAAAACTTAGTTCCCATCACACAATGCAACACACACGAGAGGATAGAGTTTTACCTTATAATGGCCAAAATATGCTTGATACGAGCAAAACAAATCATTTGATATTATTGCTAGTGTATATATGTTTCAAAAACAATTTCGATCATAACTATCAATCATAGACGGCATGGGTACCATGTATCATGTCGCCATATGTATATATTCAATCAAAACCGCACGGTGTCGTATTTGGAAATTGGATATCCATCATGAACCGAGGCAAAAGATAGTCCTCACCGAATTCTAGACAATCTAGCCCATGTCTCAGGCAAGCGCGCAGACAAGCCTTGGATCGTCAGGGCCGGACTACCGATGTGGATTAAAATTCATGAACACTGCGTTTCCCCGCCCTATGGGGCGTCCCTGGTCATTTCTGACCACACCATCGGCTCCGAAGAGACCGAAGTAAACTGAGGCCTCGCTTTCCATCATCCACATAAGTAAAATACCCGGGCATGTAAAACCCAAAGCACCACTCCTAGCTAGAAGAAAACACATGTCCTCCCTGATGTCCGTCTCCCATTTCTGGCTCATAGTGTAGCACCCCACCTCCGCTAGGGTCACTCACAAAGGGAATGCCCTAGTTTTGGAGAGGTATTATCGAGATAACATCACAGAATTATCACAAGACAGAACATAAATAAATAATTAAGTAAACAGCGGAAGAATTTCTGAGCGAAACAGAACTTCATTTCATTCCAAAATAGACCATGTCTTTTACAAACATTTCAAGTAACTTCATTACAACTGTCTTGTAATAATAGCCAAAGAAGCAGTAATTTAAAAATAGTAAAACAGCTTATTCCCCAAGTGCAGTCAAAAGAAGCAGCCATAGCAAACCGTACATGCTGAGCCAAAGCAAGTGATATCCAGGCTAAGAGCTAGTGTTTCCTCCCTGAGAACCTGGGGGGGGGGGGGGGGGGAACGAAAGAAAACGAGGCGAAAGGAAAAAGGGTCAGTCATAAAGACTGAGTAAGTTCTAGTGACTTTCAGTGTAAAAACGGTTAAAACAACCTGTCATGTATGAACTGGAACTAAACTTAAGAATAGTGTCAAGGTGAACAAGATAGACTAAGATGATCAGAATAAGTCAAGACAAGTCAAGTAAAGCATCATATGTACGAGATCCGTTGCATCGACTTTACTAGTATACTAAGCCAATGTCACAAGTTAATCACGAAATAAATCCCATGGCCCAATATCATGAAATGACCCTGAAACGGGGTCTGACCCAAGTACGGGGTCCTACGGAGCGATTATCTAGTCGATCGGCTCCCTACAAGTTCTAGCTCGTCAAGTGTCTGTGTCATACGGCTAATCACGAATGTAGTCACCTGTGCTGGGTCCACCTTCGGGTGTATCAGCCCTAGGGTGTCAACCCCTGACACGATTCAAGATGCACAGATAAGTCTACGGATACCCAGTGTCTGCCCCGGATACGTGCACGATCGTAGTCCGCCGAACCTACACTGGCGTACCCTACTGCCGTCGTTCACCTCTTACAATCAGCCCAGTAATCGTGCCCCCCACCCGGCCTAGCACCAGGGTACCTTGATACTTCTAGAGGGTTACTGCTGAAAGGTGTCGTGTCTAGGGTTTCGCCTAATAGATTAGGTCATGTAATTCGTGACCTAACCCGCCTAACAGATTAAGTCATGTAATTCGTGACTTAACCCTTTTTTCCAGTCTAGTCATGTCAAGATGGTTAAGTATGTCATTTCAGTTCGCGACTTAATCCGCCTACGTGTCATGTCAAGTTGGCCAAGTGTTGTCGTTTTCAAGTTCATGACTTAGCCCTACAAATCGTGTTCAAGTTGGTTAAGTTGTCTTTTCATGTTCATGACTTAACCCTAATTGGCATTAATTGATTCGTTAATGCACCGAACCACTCACATTGGATCCTGTTGTTCGTAGCCACTGGATTTGCCGGGCGGTTCCGGGCAGGTTTACGCTACGAACTCAACCCAACCTCGGGTTTCAAGCGCAACGTGACCAACTACCCACATTGGATCCTATTGTTTGTAGCAACTTGATTTGCCGGGCGGTTCCGGGCAGATTTACACTACAAACTCAACCCAACCTCGAGTTGGCCACCTTCTTGTTTTCTAAAGTCATGCCCATGTTCTTATCAGATTTTGATATGTGTCAACTTCGTGCCCAACTAAGGCATGTTTAAAGTCAAGTTATGGCATGTTCAAGTCAAGTTTTTCGTGCCATCTTTCATGTTCTACTTATGCCAAATTTCCTAGTTTATGCTTATAATTAATTCAAGTTTTGCCTATTCTACCCAATCGTATCCCCAACGTATATAAACGTACTTCGTTCACAAGTATAAACACTTCAAGAGATAAAGGGGAATAATGCCAAACATGTGATAGGCATATGTGAGAGTTACAACATTACTTGCATAATAAACAGGTTATAACATATCACATAGTTGCAATACTAGTATGATGATAACTTGGCATAATGATGATTCCAACTTAATTTAACATTATGATTTCAACTTTGCATCATAGGCATAATAATTATTGCGGCATCATAATAATTTTATTATAAACATGAAACATTAAAGGCATAGTAATCCTAATAGGCATAGTGGATTCCAATTTAGCATTTTAACGTAATAATTCTCATAGGCATAATGATTCCAATTTATAAAGATTCTCATCTAGCATTATAAACATAATGGTTCTAACTTAGCATTTTTAACATAATGATCCTCAACTAACATTATAGACATAATGGTTCCAATTTAATATTTTAACATAATGATTCTCAAATAACATTATAGACATAATGATCCCAATTTAGCGTTTTTAACAATTCTAACATTATAAACATAAAAATTCCACCTTTTCGTCATAACCTAGCAATATCCAATTTTTCATTAATCATGATGGGTATATTAACATCACAGGCATAATTCCATCAATAGTCATAGCCATGGTTTAATTAGCACCATAGGCATGGTTTAATCAACATAAAGATTTCATAGCGATTCTATGGACATGAATTAGTCAAACTTGCCAAACAATTAAGACCGAATGATTCATAACAACATCAAAATCACGACAAGTTTAACTTGCAACGTTGCCATAGCAATATCCCCAAATTATAATTCAACTATAAATAATATAAACAATGGATTAGCAATAGTTCATAAATTCGGTTTCAATTCATCGCATGTCCATATTGTTTTAGCGTTTTTGCCTAAAAAGTAACATAGAACTTACAATATGAAGCAAATAACCCAAATAAAATAGTCCCAAATTCGTTGTCTAAAGCGTCGTAGTTGTAGCTTCTAGTTGTAGCCTTCATGAATCGTCCTCCATCTTCTATAATCTTTATTCTTTGTATTTTTAATTTAGAGCTCTAGGTTTAATGGCGGCGGCCTGAGGCTAAAATGAAATAGTATGATTTAGGCTAGGTCTTAGGTCCTTTTTATAATGTTTGAGAGTTGTTTTAGACCGTCGATGGAGCTTGATTCAACAATAGCCATTCGTTTGAAGGAGAGGCCAATCCGGAGCTGCCACCTAGCCCTAGTGACAAAGCAGGGTTCAGAAAATCGACCAAACACAGACCTGGCCAGCCAGGGTGGGCTGGGTTCGACCTGGCTCTGGGGCCAGGTCGACAGCCCTGTCGACAGCCCTGTCGACCTGGCTAGCCAGGTCGACAGCCCAGTCGACCTGGGTGCCTTAGGCGGAAATTTTCCCGCCCTGGCCAATTGGGCCCGATTTTGAATTTTGAATTGTTTTTCTGAGCTGTTTTCTTCTGTTTGAATTTTAAACTGAATTCTAAAACTTCCGGAGGCCATATCTTCTTCATACGGACTCCGTTTTTCGAAAACTCGGACTCTATTTCGCGTATTTTTCCGAGACGAACACAATGGCGTATCCCGTTTCCCTTAATTATTTGGTTTGAAATTAATTATACTTTAATTCGTGAATTTCACTGTTATAGAATACACGGGGTGTTACATTCTCCCCCACTTAAAAGGATTTTGTCCCCGAAATCTTCAAGTTCAGGAAGAATGTACATCCTAACATCCAAACATCCATCTACTCATCCATCAAACACGAGCATCCATTGTCCTTAAAAGACTTCTAATGCTTTATGACCATATGCGAAGTGTGTGTATATGTTCCTTAGCTAATGCTAATGATCAGGCCTGATTGATCTTCTAAATGCAAAATATGTTTAGTGAAATGAATCCAATATGTATGCAAATTTTTCTTACTATAATTCATAATTTCTACATGAGTGCTCAAACATTCAATCATATGCAACAACCAAATGATAGCACAACCAAGTTTCCAAAATAAACACTCATGTATATGCAACATGAAAATTTGTCTTAGCCGATCTAGTGCCTAATGTGTATTCATGCATCCACGAGCAACCACTTGCGACCACTTGCAACCATTTCGCAATCATAACATGTTTCAATTACATGTTTTCATCCAAAAAGATTCTACCTATGGTTCTCAAGATAGGATCGAGGAGAGAAATAAGATAAAACAAAGCATCTAGAATAAGTTAACGATGTACCGCCAGAAGGTCCGGTCTGCTTCTCAGGGCAGTCTTTGCTGATGTGTCCAGTCTTCCCACAATGAAAACATTCACTTTGCTTTCTCTTCCTCTTTCTACAATCCTTGGCTATGTGCCCTTCTGTACCACAGTAATTACATTTCCTTTTATCGCGTGAGTTGTTGTTCTTGCCTCCCTTCTCGGAGTCTACCTTCTTATTTTTAGAATCGTTAGGCTTGACCTCTTTCATCCCTTGAGAGTTTTCTGCCTCTGTCTCCTTCTTGTCCTTATCTTCCTCGTTCAGCAATGCCATCTGCACCAGCCTTTCGTACGTAGCTCCTATGGGTATATGGGTCATGGCCAAGCTATATAATGGCTCATTCAACCCTTTGACAAAGCGGAGAGCCTTTTTGTGTGGGGTGTTGACTAGGTCTAGTCCGAACCTAGCCAGCTCGTCGAACTGATTAACGTACTCTTTGACTGTCATATTTCCTTGCTTAAGAAATAAAAAAAATTCCAACTGCAAACTCCTTTCGGCTTCTGAGAGAAATTTAGCCTCAAACCTTGCCCTAAAGTCCTCCCATGTTTCCACTGGTCTTTCTGCATTAGTGACTTCCCACCAGTAGGAAGCCTCGCCCTTTAGTAGCCACACTGCCAGTTGTACTTTCTGCCTATCTTCTACCTCAAAGATGACGAATAAGTCCTCGGTTTCTTTCAGCCAATTTCTAGCTGCCACGAAGGACTCAGTTCCATGAAAATCCTTTCCTCCCATAGCCTTAAAATCTTTACATATCTTAGCAAAAGTGTTTCCCCGTGGAGGAGGTGGAGGAAGAGGTGCTGCTGCAGCTGGATGATTTCCTACAACTGGGGGAGGAGGGACGGTGGGACCTGGCTGGGTGGCCCTTGCTTCTAAGAATCGTCTAAACCAACCAGGTATTGGTACACCCTCTGGCAAGTTAAGTTCTTCGGACATGATGCTGAAACAAGAAGGATAGATTCAAACAAGGAAACAAAGGATAGTGCTAATGGCTTTTGGGGAATAGCCTTTAAAAACTTTTTCTTGGAAAATGCTTCTTTGTAAATGGTTTGGAAAAAAAAATTCAAAAGGTTTTCAAGACTTTTTCCCAGTCTTGGTAACCTTCTGCTCTGATACCAAGTGTAACACCCCACCTCCGCTAGGGTCACTCACAAAGGGAATGCCCTAGTTTTGGAGAGGTATTATCGAGATAACATCACAGAATTATCACAAGACAGAACATAAATAAATAATTAAGTAAACAGCGGAAGAATTTCTGAGCGAAACAGAACTTCATTTCATTCCAAAATAGACCATGTCTTTTACAAACATTACAAGTAACTTCATTACAACTGTCTTGTAATAATAGCCAAAGAAGCAGTAATTTAAAAACAGTAAAACAGCTTATTCCCCAAGTGCAGTCAAAAGAAGCAGCCATAGCAAACCGTACATGCTGAGCCAAAGCAAGTGATATCCAGGCTAAGAGCTAGTGTTTCCTCCCTGAGAACCTGGGGGGGGGGAACGAAAGAAAAAGAGGCGAAAGGAAAAAGTGTCAGTCATAAAGACTGAGTAAGTTCTAGTGACTTTCAGTGTAAAAACGGTTAAAACAACCTGTCATGTATGAACTGGAACTAAACTTAAGAATAGTGTCAAGGTGAACAAGATAGACTAAGATGATCAGGATAAGTCAAGACAAGTCAAGTAAAGCATCATATGTACGAGATCCGTTGCATCGACTTTACTAGTGTACTAAGCCCACGTCACAAGTTAATCACGAAATAAATCCCACGGCCCAATATCATGAAATGACCCTGAAACGGGGTCTGACCCAAGTACGGGGTCCTACGGAGCGATTATCTAGTCGATCGGCTCCCTACAAGTTCTAGCTCGTCAAGTGTCCGTGTCATACGGCTAATCACGAATGTAGTCACCTGTGCTGGGTCCACCTTCGGGTGTATCAGCCCTAGGGTGTCAACCCCTGACACGATTCAAGATGCACAGATAAGTCTACGGATACCCAATGTCTGCCCCGGATACGTGCACGATCGTAGTCCGCCGAACCTACACTGGCGTACCCTACTGCCGTCGTTCACCTCTTACAATCAGCCCAGTAATCGTGCCCCCCACCCGGCCTAGCCCCAGGGTACCTTGATACTTCTAGAGGGTTACTGCTGAAAGGGGTCGTGTCTAGGGTTTCGCCTAATAAATTAGGTCATGTAATTCGTGACCTAACCCGCCTAACAGATTAAGTCATGTAATTCGTGACTTAACCCTTTTTTCCAGTCTAGTCATGTCAAGATGGTTAAGTATGTCATTTCAGTTCGCGACTTAACCCGCCTACGTGTCATGTCAAGTTGGCTAAGTGTTGTAGTTTTCAAGTTCATGACTTAGCCCTACAAATCGTGTTCAAGTTGGTTAAGTTGTCTTTTCATGTTCATGACTTAACCCTAATTGGCATTAATTGATTCGTTAATGCACCGAACCACTCACATTGGATTCTGTTGTTCGTAGCCACTGGATTTGCCGGGCGGTTCCGGGCAGGTTTACGCTACGAACTCAACCCAACCTCGGGTTTCAAGCGCGACGTGACCATCTACCCACAATGGATCCTATTGTTTGTAGCAACTGGATTTGCCGGGCGGTTCCGGGCAGATTTACACTACAAACTCAACCCAACCTCGAGTTGGCCACCTTCTTGTTTTCTAAAGTCATGCCCATGTTCTTATCAGATTTTGATATATGTCAACTTCGTGCCCAACTAAGTCATGTTTAAAGTCAAGTTATGGCATGTTCAAGTCAAGTTTTTCGTGCCATCTTTCATGTTCTACTTATGCCAAATTTCCTAGTTTATGCTTATAATTAATTCAAGTTTTGCCTATTCTACCCAATCGTATCCCCAACGTATATAAACGTACTTCGTTCACAAGTATAAATAGTTCAAGAGATAAAGGGGAATAATGCCAAACATGTGATAGGCATATGTGAGAGTTACAACATTACTTGCATAATAAACAGGCTATAACATATCACATAGTTGCAATACTAGTATGATGATAACTTGGCATAGTGATGATTCCAACTTAATTTAACATTATGATTTCAACTTTGCATCATAGGCATAATAATCATTGCGGCATCATAATAATTTTATTATAAACATGAAACATTAAAGGCATAGTAATCCTAATAGGCATAGTGGATTCCAATTTAGCATTTTAACATAATCATTCTCATAGGCATAATGATTCCAATTTATAAAGATTCTCATCTAGCATTATAAACATAATGGTTCTAACTTAGCATTTTTAACATAATGATCCTCAACTAACATTATAGACATAATGGTTCCAATTTAATATTTTAACATAATGATTCTCAAATAACATTATAGACATAATGATCCCAATTTAGCGTTTTTAACAATTCTAACATTATAAACATAAAAATTCCACCTTTTCGTCATAACCTAGCAATATCCAATTTTTCATTAATCATGATGTGTATATTAACATCACAGGCATAATTCCATCAATAGTCATAGCCATGGTTTAATTAGCACCATAGGCATGGTTTAATCAACATAAAGATTTCATAGCGATTCTATGGACATGAATTAGTCCAACTTGCCAAACAATTAAGACCAAATGATTCATAACAACATCAAAATCATGACAAGTTTAACTTGCAACGTTGCCATAGCAATATCCCCAAATTATAATTCAACGATAAATAATATAAACAATGGATTAGCAATAGTTCATAAATTCGGTTTCAATTCATCGCATGTCCATATTGTTTTAGCGTTTTAGCCTAAAAAGTAACATAGAACTTACAATATGAAGCAAATAACCCAAATAAAATAGTCCCAAATTCGTTGTCTAAAGCGTCGTAGTTGTAGCTTCTAGTTGTAGCCTTCATGAATCGTCCTCCATCTTAAATAATCTTTATTCTTTGTATTTTTAATTTAGAGCTCTAGGTTTAATGGCGGCGGCCTGAGGCTAAAATGAAATAGTATGATTTAGGCTAGGTCTTAGGTCCTTTTTATAATGTTTGAGAGTTGTTTTAGACCGTCGATGGAGCTTGATTCAACAATAGCCGTTCGTTTGAAGGAGAGGCCAATCCGGAGCTGCCACCTAGCCCTAGTGACAAAGCAGGGTTCATAAAATCGACCAAACACAGACCTGGCCAGCCAGGGTGGACTGGGTTCGACCTGGCTCTGGGGCCAGGTCGACAGCCCTGTCGACAGCCCTGTCGACCTGGCTAGCCAGGTCGACAGCCCAGTCGACCTGGGTGCCTTAGGCGGGAATTTTCCCGCCCTGGCCAATTGGGCCCGATTTTGAATTTTGAATTGTTTTTCTGAGCTGTTTTCTTCTGTTTGAATTTTAAACTGAATTCTAAAATTTCCGGAGGCCATATCTTCTTCATACGGACTCCGTTTTTCGAAAACTCGGACTCTATTTCGCGTATTTTCCGAGACGAACACAATGGCGTATCCCGTTTCCCTTAATTCTTTGGTTTGAAATTAATTATACTTTAATTCGTGAATTTCACTGTTATAGAATACACGGGGTGTTACACATACCGGGGTGTGAGGCTCGCGTAACAACGCTATACATAAGGCTACACCACACAGGCCATGCTTTGATCATTAAACACAAGACTTTGCTTTTCGACTGAAGCCTTGATCATCTATCACTTAGGCGTGCCACACAGGCAATTCACTCCATGCGACTTGTTACTATCGATATATAACCTCTGGGCTCGTACGTCTCAGAGAAGGGCGTTAAGGAAGAGAAAAAATTCTCCGCCGCCAAACAGATATATATTTAATAAAGATCAATCAGCATAGAACAAAATTCAATGTCAGACACACAGTCCATTTACACGTTCGTTCTGGGTCTGAACGAAACCGGAGGCACTCAATACCTCGCATATCTGTACAATCAACAAGTACGTCCGGGTGGCTACTACTTCAACCCCGTCAAGGTAGCTACTTCTATCCTGAGCATCAGTAGCACCCCTCCATTCGACGAGAAGATTATCGGTCTAGCACCGTCTTCATATCTTCGACCTTCAATCGTCGGTGAATTATTTGAAATGATAATTAACTCGTCCTTTTCAAATAATTCACGTATATTTAGAACTTCAGATCAATTTATTTCAATGGTTAAATCATGCGACAACACAAATTTTGTTCTTTAATGTAATTTTCACACCAAACACATTCAACCATCAAATATCACATAAATCGAGCAAATTCAGTTTATTTCCATTCCATATCGTTTATAATATTTTATCACGTTTTATCTCTATTTTTATTTATTTAAAAATAGCTATTTCATTAAAACGACGCTTCAGGCCATAACGCGGCCGTGGCGCTGTGTTTCTCCAGATTTGATTTACATATATCTGAAGATCTAACCGTTGGATCTTCACAAAATTTATATCATTAGAAATATCTTTTCAAAACGAATCCAACGGTTTCAGTTTTTGGAAAATCCGATGGTCGGATCTCCCGCACTGATCATTTGAAGTTACAGTTTCAAAATACGACCTGCAACGTCATTATTCGATTTAATTTTATATATATATATATATATATATAATCGATTTTGGCGCTGTTTTTCTTCAGATTTGAATTGAACATTCCAGACAATCCAACCGTTGGATCATTTGAATTGAACATTCCAGACAATCCAACCGTTGGTGCCGTTGGAAAGATATTTCCAAAGTGAACCCAACGGTTGTTGTCTCTGGAAAATCCAATGGTCAGATCTTCCGCACTGATCATTTCAAGTTATGATTTCAAAATACGAACTACGGCTACGTCATTCGATATATTATAATTATATATATTTCTATATATTTTATTCTTCGATTTCAGAACCATTTTCACTTCGCACTTTCGATAAAAATTATATTTTTATCCAACAGATATTTATTTCTAAACATCCCCATTTTCCACAGTTCATGTATATAGTAAAAATGTGATTTTTATTGTAAAACAATCTATTTCAAAAACCGATTTTTTTTATATAGTACCAACAGATGATAAAAATGTGATTTTTAATATAAAACAATTAATTTCAAAACTCGATTATTTTATATAGTTCAAGCAGATGATAAAAATGTGATTTTTAATATAAAACAATTTATTTCAAAACACGATTATTTTATATACATGAATTTCCACTCAACAAATGAATATAGTTTCAACAATTGAAAATAAATCGAACACACAAACATTTCAGGAAATTTTGGCAGCATAACGGCAAGGTATTTAAAACCGGGACCGTCCCTAATACGGCTCCTCGCTCTACTTTAAAACCTCGCGGTTTTTGACAATGGGGAATAATGCATCTAGATCGCACGCAGGCGGCATGTATATATTTTTAATTTCCACAAACTAATCCTATGTGGTTTCAACCAAATATTTCTCAACCACAAATGGGTATTTTTCAACCACAATCAATCAATATCAACCACAAACAATTCCAATCAACTATTCGTTATCAATCAAATTTCACACCAATCACAACCAATAAATATCGTCCATGGTTTGTGGACGAGGGGCGTATATATATATATAGCAATTCACTTCTATTTCAACATATATATAATTTTTACAATGCATATAGAACTTATACATCGAACGTACAACTTATCCAACGCTTATACTAGAGGTGTACAATGCTTATATAACTCATACATCGACTATATAATTTATACATCATCGTTTTCCTTATCGTTTATAAATTAGAAATCTCACATTGGGTTCCACTCCACCAAAAATAGCAGAAGGCTCAGAAAATATGCGGTCTCTTCTAGAATGTAGAAGACGTCCTCACGGTCCCGGTGTCTCTTATTTCACTGAATTTCAACCACAGACAAAAAAGATACGATTTTTCAAAATTTGCAACGCTTTATTGTGTGAAAATCAGTTTAAAATAGATAAGCCGTATACCTCAAGTGTTGATTCAAAACTAGGTTTCACTAAATCTTTCAATCCGTTGATCTTTGCTTCGATCAGGTTGTGCCACGGCCTAGAGCCTGGAGAGGCGCGCCTGCGACTTGGGTGGCAGCCATTTCGAACTCCTGAGGCGGCGGTGGCAGAGCTCCAAAGCTTGGAACTTCAGGCGCACGAATCGAGAAATACCCCACACGATAGGGGACCAGACCGGGATGGATTTACAGAGGAGGTCGAGGACTTCAAAAAGTTTCGAAGTGGTAGTGGGTTTTGTTGAACGGTTACGCCGGGAAATGATCGGGAAGATTTGAATGGCCTCCGTCGTCGAGCGCTGTATCGGGAGAGAAAATGTCGGGCTCAATCGAAAGGGAAAGTGATTTTTGAATGGCCAGAAATTTTTATATATTTATTTAATTCCTTTAAATCCAAAAACACCCCCTTCCACACACGAACTCAAAATCAAACCAAACGACTAACGTCCCTAGCATTTTACCCCCATCCGAGACACAATGGGATATGTTTCGAGGGCCCATTCGAAAGTTTCAGTCAGTTTTCCTTCAATTTAAATTATATAACGTTCAATATTATATTTGAACGTACATTTCAATTTGCCAGGCCCACAAACTGATTCGAAAAATTCCAGGAAAATAAATCTAGCTATGTTTTGACGATACGGTCCCAACAAAACTAGTTTCGTCGAATTCTGAGACCGTTTGCTAAAAGGCCCCTTTCTGGTCGATCCAATTTAACTGTAATTGACCAAAACACATTTTCCTTTGCCACGCTCACATATTGGCTTCAAAAATTATGAAATTTGAAACCTAGCAATAACTTCACATCCCGGATCCAACAAAAGTTGTTTCGTCGAATTCCGAGGTCGTTTGCAAAATGGCCAATTCCACGGGCTATATAAATTCCATAGCGACTTTTCTGAAAATTCATTTGGCCATAACTTTCGCTTTCCGCTATGAAACTTCGATTTTTCAGATTCGTTAGAAAGGTATTCACTAACAGATTTAAATATTTTTGGTTTCACTCAAATCCGTTTTGTTATGCACCTGGTACAGACCGACAAAGTTTGAAATCAATTTTTGAAACTACAGGGCCATTTCAGGCCTTGTTTATAATTAAAATTTATTATATTCGTTTTCAATTGTCGATTCAAACTTAGTTTTCATCGCTATTATTTAAAATGTTAATTTTAAATATTTAAAATCCATTATTTTAGCCAATTCAAAAATTTTAAATTGGTTCAGATTTTTAGGGTCGTTACATCGCCTTCTGATTGAAGGCTCGGTTTGGATCAGATGGAGGACACATTCTGACCCATATGGGGCAAAATATTCTACTGCACACACTGGAGTTTGACCAATTCTTAACGCATGCTTTACTCCTACTTTCATGGATTGGACCGCACATTGCTTTACACGAACTACAGAAGACTTCCTGCGTACGTCTTAGCAATGCATTGGTTTCGTGACACATATCATTCATCTGGGAGACTCTCTACATCTATAAATACACGTATTCAGGATCTTCTAAAGGATCTTTGGTCGTTCTAACTCTCGACTTCCATGGAAGAAAACACAAGGACATTGTGCTTCCTCCATATTAATCTAACACGAGGATTTCGTTTATAAAACCACACTCTGTTCCCAAATTCTTCATTAAAATACAAGGATGTTGTATGTATATGATTCCTACTAATTGTAGGAAGGCGTTGTATTTGTAATTTCTTAGGACTTAAAAAAATATAATGTGGACGTAGGCTTGGTTTCAACCGAACCGCTATAAAAACCTTGTGCGTTCCCTATTCTTTACTGCTTTCCTGCATTTATTCTATGTTATATGTGGTTGTGAGGACTTCACTCTGCATTATGGTGTTAGTGCCAACTTTTTGGTCTAACAATAAACTGTAAACCGTAAACCGCAAAACATAGACAATAAACCATAAACCGTAAACCATAAACAATAAAGTATAAAGAGTAAACTGTATAATATAAAGCATAAACCATAAACATTTAACCATAAATGATAAATCATAAACAATAAACCGTAAAACATAAACAATAAACCATAAACAACAAACAATAAACTATATAAAATAAAGCATAAACCATAAACACTAAGCCATAAATTATAAATCGAAAACAATGAACCGTAAACCATAAACAATAAACCATAAATCGTAAACCATAAACGATAAAGTATAAACAGTAAACATAAACTATGAACAATAAAGATAAACAATTAACTATATAAAATAACGTTTTTGAACCCGGTGTATTCCTCTCTAGAGATACATTGTCGGAAGATGGTCCCATACCTTGCCAGTTGGAATTCATTATCCAATAAGCGCCCACGGTTTTTGATTGTATATTATGTATGTGGAACGCGAGAAGAAAGTGTTCTGCTAGGTGATTATTATATTGTGGTCGACAGACACTATTGTAATATCCAAAGAGTTTTCATATAAATATTATCGTTTCTTGGATGCCCAATTTTGTACGGGCAGTCAAGTAGTTGCGATTTTTCATATATACTGAGAGCTTGGGGCAGGAGGATTCGGGATTATATAGCAATTGTTTATTTCCACTGTGTTTTAAGTGCTGTACTTTAACAATGATATGTATATTCATGTAAAGATTTGTATTTCAAAGTTATGTTATATAGTATATTTTATTCGTTCCGTTGTGAGATTCGTGTTACTCTGATTTTGTTGTTATTTTCTTCTTCTTCTATTCTAATTTTCTATCTTATCTATTCTCACCCTTTATTTTCTTTCATTAACTATCTTGTATTTCTGATGCTTGAATAGTAAACATTGAGTTTATGTTGATTACCAAGATCGTAAATCCCCCGGGCCGTTAAGAGCTGAAGGTTAAGTGATCACCTTGGCTCTGTGGCGTGACTCAGTATACATCGAGTTATTAATACCCTAGATTGAGTTTGAGTGTACATATACAAGAGAACGTATTTGTAGATTTTATAAAAAATGTTTTATATTGTGGAGATTTATTTGTTGAGCTATTTATGAGTTTTGGTTGATCAGTTTGATCCGCTGTATCGGTAGGAGTTTCTAAACACTCGAGTATGATTAACCGACACAGTATGTTTTGAAATAAGGGTAAATGAAATGATTTTACACAAAATTTAAATTTAATATAAAAGAATGATTGATATTTGAAGCATTATCGTATATTGGATGTGTTGGTTGTGATTATAATCAGATTAGATTGCAATTGAGTCGGTTACATAAATAACCAATCAGAATTTACATAAGTGTAATATATAAATCAAGATGAATTAAATGTGAATTTAATCCAGAATTGGAATTAAACTCTGGAAATTTGAAAAAGTGTTTGCAAATGGAATTGGATTTAATATATGAGAATTTTAAATTCCTGGGGATTTTAAATTGTTTTACAAGCATCGTGCATGGTATTTAGAATTGATTTCAAAATGAAATTGTTTAAAAAACGAGTTTTGAAGATGGTATCGTATTGAACTCACTTTGATCGCTGGGAAATAATTCTAATGATGTTGACCACATCAATAGTGTTCATTTTCAAGTTTCTAGGTGATGGATTACTACCAAAGATATTGATTTCGAACTTTTTGGTAAAACAATTCGATTTGAAATTCCAAAAAGGAAAAATTGATTTTAGAAAAAGCTAAGCCAGTTAAAACTCCCATGCGAGATGGTTTGATTTTGAAAAAAATTAATAAATTTTTTTGGAAACAAATTGAAATTAAATTAAAGCCAGTAAAGTGAAAGGTGTATCGAAATGCAGTAATATGGAGTAAAATTGGAATTTGGTATATAATTGGACTCGGTTGAGTAAATGGATTGATTTCTGAAAGAAAAAATTAGAATTGTGATTTTGGGATGAAGATAACTGATTAGAGAAATTAATTAGTTAATGAAATATGTGGATGGAACTTAACGAGGTAAAGTAAGTTGAATTGATGAGTTGGGAGTCTGGAATCGAGAATAGTATTGGAGTTTGAAATGAAATTTAGCATGGATAGAACCAAAAGATTGAGTTTGAGGATGAATTGATTGGAGTTTGATCGGGATGACATTAGTATATGTTGAATCGGTAGTAGATAGAAAGGATATAGTGATATGCTCGACAAAAAGGTACAAGTTTATATTTTATATTGGGTATGAGATTTTTATGAGCCGAATTGGCAAGCCGCTTGGCTTTTTGATTTTCTTTTGGGATGGGAGAAGGCCTAGAGAGGCGAGTTGTAGTTGTACCGATGGAGCCGTACAAAGGAGACGCTGGCGAAATTTTCCAAAAATTCAAGGTGTTATTTTTTTTTTAGAATTTCAGGAAATTTTAATTTTTCGAAATTAATTAATAATTTATTTGAAATTAATTGGTTTAGTTGAGACTGAAGTGAAGAAGTAGAACTAAAGATTTTTAAATCTAGTTAGTAGAGTTGGTAGCATTTTTCTACCATAGCAATTTCGAGGACGAAATTATTTTAAGGGGGTAAGAATGTAACGTCCCGTATTTTTATCGATATAATAAATTATTTAATTATTTTAATAGTGACTTAGAGATTTAAATCATTTTTTAATTAAATAATGGTGAATATTTAATTAAAATAAATAATAGAATAATATATATAATTCCAAAATAGTCGGAATTATCTAAATTCACAATATTGTATGAATTGGATCATTAAACTGATTTAATTCAGTTTAGAATTTGAATTATAATACTGAATATATTTAATGAACGATGGTTTAACGTATTAATTAGAATATAATTTAAATCGAGCCCATAATGGCGCGATAGTTCGTAATATGAAATTTTGAACTCCAATTGAATATACAGAATCCGTTTTAAATCGGATTTCAGTGAAACAAGAAACATTCGAATCTGATGAGCTATTTTTCTCTAATAGAAGAGAAAAATGGAGATTTCGTTGTATAGATTGAATGATACGTCCAAATAAAAATTTCTAATAGTCGTTGTAAAATCGTTTATAAGCCATAACAGTTATTTAAATTTAATTAAATAATTATTTTGAATTTGGACAAGATATTTGAGATGTAATTATAATTTAATTTTTAGAATTTAACTAAAAATTTTAATTTGGAAAATAAGCCACTTTTTATTTGGAGTATTTTACACCCTATATCATCATTTTGGAATCTTACAGAATAAGCTAACTTGTCTATATTATTCTATTTTTGGGATCGTGGCACACTGCGTGACATGGTGGTATTTACATTTCTGACTATAGCGGCTCGTAACAATGAAATTTGGTGTAATGACATACCGTTAAAACTTCAATTTTTTATAAAAACTTAAATCAATATTTGTTAATAAGGCTCATCTGAGATCAGACATAAAAAGAAAAGTGAGGAATACGTGCAACCTATTACCTTATATGATCATTGCCTGAAATAAAAATAGAACATCATTAACCAAGGAGCACCTTGTTGTTGCAGGATGTAAGAGTCAACGTGTGGAAACGATATACGTTGGGGAATATCATGCGAATGGATTACCAATACTACGGTTGGCACTATAAGTCAATTCTTATTTTGGTTAGAATACGAAATAAAATAAAGGTCAAGACCCTTAGTCCTTAAGTTAAGTGGTAATAAAATAATATGTAAATATAAATGTTCCCTTCGCAGTTAAGAAATTGGTATAGAACTACCCCTTTCACCTCAAACACGACTACCATCTGAATTGTCACTATCCTAATATACTACAAACACAAGCCTATCACACAACAAACTGTTTTCCATTGGCAGACCTATCCTAAATCATGTAGCAAACCTATATAATTAGTTGCGAAGTATCCATCGCTATATATAGACAAGCACAAGAGCGTTTGTTCTTTTAGCTTCAGGAAAATCAAAATGCAGCAATAACCCTTTCATTCGATTGAACCTCTACATCCATTGGAAATTAGGCTAAATGTTAAACACGAAAATCAAAGAGGGGAGTATAACGATTCGGATTTTCGCTCGGACCTAATCAATCGCTAAATCGACGAAGACCATTCAAAAACCGAATATGCTAACTCCGAGAATACAACACAACAGATCAAATAATAGAAGACTTTTATAAACATTATAATAATGTTACATCAAAGTAAAATATATCAGAGTACCTCGATAAATAATAATACAGTGGAATATTAAATTACAATAAATATAATACAGGGCATCGGAACTAATAACACTAACACAAAGAAAGGCTACCAGTGCTCTGGACACAGCTTCAAGATTCGATCCAGAATCCTGCCCAAGAAATGAATATCTGCCAAAGAAGCTACTCGACTGCCCGTGTGGAAAAGAGGGCACCCGAGTTTGTAAGCCAAACAAAGTACAGGTCAGTCATGGGACTGGTATGAGAAATATTTACTTGACTTATCTAATAATAATAAGGCTAATCACAGGACCACACTGCTACCGCGGAACGTGTTTACTCCATTGGATTGCCAGTGCATGAAATAAAGTAAATCGTTAAACAACGCAATTCTTTTTAGAAAAATGAAACCATTATAAAACTCAAGTACCATCACACAATGCAACGCAAACCGGAGGATAGAATTTTACCTTATAATGGTCAAAAATGCTTTATACGATAAAACGGATTTGATATTATTATTAGTGTATATATGTTTCAAAAACATTTCAATCATAATACATCAATCATAGACGGCATATGTAACACCCCGAATTTCAATTAACACTAATGGTTAGTAATTAAAGTATAATTAATCTCAGATGTGAGAATCAGGGGAAACGGGCTGAGTCATTGCGTTCGTCTCGGAAAAATACGCGAAATAGAGTCCGAGTTTGCGTAAAACGGGTACCGTATGAAAGAGATATGGACGAACGAAGTTAGGCAGAAAAACCCGAAACAAGCCAGAAATGCACTGGCGCACTTGTGAAGTGCGCCAGCACAAAAATACACTGGCGCACTTGGGAAGTGCGCCCATGTCGGGACAGGAAACCTGCACAGTTTCTAGAGAGTTCTGTTGTTGGGTGCACCAGTTTGGGGTTTGGGCTTGGTCTTAGGGCTGGTTTCTGGAAGGTTCCGAAATCTAAGGGTCCTAATCTAATTTAGGGTTAATCTAAGGGCCTAAAACACTCACCTAATCTATAAATACACCCTAAACCTACCCTAACCCATACTAAAAATAGAATTGAGGGCTACATGCCGCCAAATTAAATCTTAGAAGGAGCCTCCACTAATTTATGAAGAGGGTTGCAAGCTAATCACTCTCTAATCAACCTCTAATCCATTCTAAGCATCTTAATCTTCTTCATTTGGAGTGCAAATTGGCTAGTTGTGAGTTTCTATCACTCTAATGATCAATTGCTAAACTAAGTAGATGAGATATGATGAGATCATATGGTTTTGTTTGTGGATTAATGGGTTTTAAGTCATATGACATGATGTTAGTTCGCTAATGTATGTGGGTTATGCAAGTTTTGTGCTTTGTGATCATATGTTAATATGCAAGTTACATGTATGATAATATGCAAGTTACATGTATGATAATTATGGAAGTTGTATGTTTCTTCATATGCAAGTTTATGAGTTCATATGCAAGTATGTAACATGTTATGCAAGTTCATATGCAAGTTTATGAGTTCATATGCAAGTTATGTAACATGTTATGCAAGTTCATAAGCAAGTTATGTGACATATTATGCAAGTTCATATGCAAGTCATGTATTTGTTAATATGTAAGTTTATGTAACATGTTATGCAAGTTAATATGCAAGTTATGTGACATGTTATACAAGATTATATGCAAGTTATGTGACATGTTATGCAAGTTCATATGCAAGTTATGTGTTTGTTAATATGCAAGATGGCACCTTTGAAACATGTTCATACATATGCAAGTTGACACCTTTTGTATGTGTTATGTCATGAGAACGAAATTACGTGGGAACGATGGGGTTAATTAAATGCATATGTTAATAAGACTGTGTGAAATTAATATAATTATGCATAACATAAAATAAATGAACATAGTATGGGAATTTGCCTATTAAGTTAGGTGTACCCATATTATGTGTTGGGAATTTGCCTATTAAGTTAGGTGTACCCACACTTTGGAGTTGGGAATTTGCCTATTAAGTTAGGTGCACCCATATTCCTAAAATAAACATGATAATTAACACAAATTATGGGGTTGATTAATTAGGAGTAATTAATCGATTAAGACACGAGGTTGGACCCGTTTGTAGTGTAAGACTGCCCGGAGTTTACCGGCTTAACCAGGCATCTACAAATGACGGTCCAATGTGAGGGGTCTTAATCATAAATTAAATACGTAACAAGGGTAAATGACACAAGGTTGGACCCGTTTGTAATGTAAGACTGCCCGGAACCTACCGGCTTAACCAGGCATCTACAAATGACGATCCAATGTGAGGGGTCCTTTACACGGTTACGGTGTTAATCAATTAAGAAACACTTAACCAGATAAGCATGTAGTGGGGCATGGCGGTTAAGTGGGTACCTTGGGTGGTATGTGGAAATTGCTAGTGGTTGCCAATAGAAAATATGATAAAATACTTAACCAAGATGAAACATGTAATTAAACATGATTAAAGGGTTAAGTGGGAAACACTAGTGTGTGGGCCAAGCTTACAGGGATGGCTTGTGCTGGGGGCCCATTTCAACCAGTAACCCATACGTATCTTAGTGGGCTCGACCCATGTCGAGGACGGGACACGCATACTGGCCTTGACTATAAGAGGCCAAAATGGGTTAGCGGTGGCAACGCATGACAAATGGGTTTCATATGCGTGTGTGGGCCCGGGCTGGTAAATAAGACGTTGGTGCATCGTGTAGATATAAGCCGTGCACCGTTAGTTTTATCAGGTTGCCACGTTGGGGAATGGTACACCCCACGATGGGGCCAGCACGGGTATCTATGTTAGGGAGCCGATCGAATGGGGAGTAGTGTGTACACCTAGTGGATTGTAGGGCCCCGTGGCGTCTACTTAGTCACCTAGGGGTACGCGAGAACTATTAAGTTAATTTTATAAGTCCATGGGTGGGATCAACCTTTAAGTTAGGAATGACTGGTGTGGTGCAGTTTAGTAATTTATCTTTGGAAGGGTAGATGCGTCTTTATCTTTTATCTTAGTTTAGTTGACTGCTTAGTGTAGCCATTCATCCCCATTAGTTACCGTATATCAGTTTATGTCTTCTCTGGTTACTTTAACGATTGTATTGTTAAAGTTATAGGACTCGCTCAGACTTATGTCTGACCCCGTTGTTTTTATCTTTTTCCCAACCCTCAGGTCCTACGGTGGATCCTAGCAGTAGTAGAGCTCGATCGGATTGCTGTTCCAGTCTTTAGGAGCTTGGATTGATGTAAAGCTCCAGTTACCCAGTTATCTTTTCTTTTGTCATGGCTATTGTATGAGAGTGGGATTATGTACTTCTTTATTTTGATGGATATTGTACTTGACTTTTATTGTGGTTTTATGATGTAACCAGACATGTTTTACTTCCGCTGTTATGAGATGATGTTTTAAATTTCAAGTACTATTTATATCTGTCTTGTTGTAATTTTTCTGTTCTATATTCACTAAAATACTCCACCGATGCTATGGCATTCCCTTAGTGAGTGACCATAGCGGGAGTGGGGTGTTACACATGGTATCAGAGCTGAAGGTTACCGGAACAGATAAATTTTTGAGAAAAATATTTTTTTTTTTTAAAATAGTAAAGGTATTATTTTTGGAAAAAGTATTTTCAAAAACATGTCTTTTAAGAGAAAAGTTTTTGAAAAAGAAAAGCATAATCCCAATAAGCCATATCTTTATCTTTCGGAATCTCCTTTTTGAATCTTTCCTCTTTCGTTTCAGCATGGCTGAAGATCTTAACATCCCGGAGGGCTTAGTTATACCACTATGGTATAGGAGGTTACAAGAGGCTAGGGCCGCGGCTGCGGGTCCAGCCAATGCTACTACACCAGAGGCAACCGCTCCTCCTCCTCATCCTAGAGTGGATAATTTTGCTAAGATTTGCAAGGAGTTCAAGGCTATAGGAGGAAAACCTTTTCTAGGTTCAGAGACTTTCGTAGAGGCTAGAGATTGGCTTAAGGAAGTGGAAGAGTTGCTAGATATCTTTGAAGTGGAAGAGGGAAAGAAAGTCAAGTTGGAAGCTTGGTTAATGAAGGGAGAGGCCTCATTCTGGTGGGAGGTCGCTAATGGAGAACGCCCTGTTGACTCTTAGGCAGATTTCAAGCAAAGGTTTGGGGCTAAGTTTCTCTCAAGGGCGGAAGAGAATCTGTTTATGGAGAAGTTCTTGAATTTGAAGCAAGGGAATCTCACGGTGAAAGAATATGTCAACAAATTCAATCAATTAGCAAGGTTTGGCATAGAGTTGGTGAATACACCGGAGAAGAAGGCTTTGAGGTTCGTTAGAGGCTTGAACGAACCATTGCAAGGAATAGCTATGACTCACATTCCTATGGGGGCCACATTTGAGAAGCTTGTCTACATGGCACTTATGCATGAGGATGATAAGAGTTCTAAGGCACCAGAGAAGAAGGGGGATCAGAAGAAACCGCAACAACAACAACAAGGCAAGGGTGGAAAAGGCAATGGTGACAAGGGGAAGAAGAAGAAGAAGTGCTTCAATTGTGGGACCCCAGGCCACCTCAACAAGGATTGTCGCAAAAAGAAGAAGACCGGTTGCTTTCATTGTGGTGAAGCAGGACATCTTGTGAAGGACTGCCCAAAGAAGGGGCAGAAGACGGGGTCTACCTCAGGAGGTCAGGTGCAAGCTCTTATGGCACCAGCTCAGGCAGGGGGCAAGTTCAGGCTCTCTCAGTTCCACCGATTCAGCAGAGAGGTAGAACTATTTTCGTTGAAAGTCTGGTTTTTCTGTTTGATCATCCAGTTCGTACTTTGTTTGACTCTGGCGCACCGCATTCTTTTATCTCATCATCGTTAGTTGAGTCACTGCACTTAGACACCAGTCTAGTTGATGATCCCTTGATTGTTTCAAACCCGATTGGGGGCTCCATATATCTGTCTATGATATGTTTGGGTTTGAAGATTTCTATACTTAGCGTTGAGTTTGGATGTGATGCTTTTGTATTGGGCTTCACGGGCTATGGGTTGATTTTGGGCATGGACTGGTTATCCAGTAATGGTGTCGTTCTTGATTGTGAAAGGAGAGTTGTCAGGCTTATGACCCGCTTGGGTAATACTCTCGAGATCTCTTGTAATCCCATAGTATCTGTTTTGCTAAGTTATCTTGAATCGCTCAATGCTTCGGTCGAGAGTTTGCGTTCTGTCAGAGTGGTCCGGGAATATCCGGATGTGTTTGAAGAGGTGAAGGGTTTGCCTCCGAAGCGGGAGATCGATTTCCGAATTTATTTGGTGGATAATGCCAAACCAGTGTCTTTGCCAGTGCGCCACATGGCTCCTCGTGAGAGAAGAGAACTTCATAAGCAAGTAGGGGAGTTGCTTGAGAAGGGGTTCATAAGGCGAAGTATATCGGAGTGGGGAGCTCCAGTAGTGTTTGCCACGAAGGCGGATGGGTCCCTCAGACTTTGTGTGGATTATAGAGAACTTAATAAGCTCACGAAGAAGAATAGACACCCATTACCGAGGATAGATGATCTCTTTGATCAGTTGGTTGGCGCCTCAGTGTTTTCGCAGATGGACTTAGCTACAGGGTTTCATCAGTTGAGAGTGGTGGAGGACAGTATAGAGAAGACTGCTTTCCGGACTCCGGATGGTTTTTATGAGTGGCTTGTGATGCCATTTGGGTTGACAAACGCCCCTGCATACTTTGTTGATCTGATGAGTAGAGTGTTCAGAGAGTATCTGAATAAGTTTGTAGTGGTCTTTGTGGATGACATCTTGGTCTTTTCCAAGAGTGAAGAAGAGCATGCCTTACATCTCAGAGAAGTGTTGGAGACTCTTCGAGCACATAGTCTTAAAGCTAAATTCTCTAAATGTCATTTTTGGAGAAGAGAAGTGCGATTCTTAGGGCATGTGGTCTCTAAGGAAGGGATAGCTGTGGATCCCGCAAAGATAGTATCTATCCAGGATTGGAAAGTTCCTAGAAATGCTACCGAAGTAAGAAGTTTCTTGGGGTTGGCAGGATATTATAGGAAGTTCATCAAAGACTTCGCGAAGATATCAGCCCCATTAACCCGCTTGACGAAGAAGAATCTGGTTTTCTCATGGGACGTAGATTGTGATGATGCTTTCCGACGGTTAAAGAGAGCTTTGACCACCGCTCCAGTTTTAGTGCTTCCAGATGGGAGTAAGCTGTTTGTTGTTTATACCGATGCTTGTGGGACAGGATTAGGCGCAGTCTTGATGCAGGAGGGAAGGATAATAGCCTATGGAGGTAGGCAATTGAGAGTGCATGAGAAGAATTACCCTACCCATGATCTAGAGTTGGCCGCGATTGTTCTCGCACTTAAGTCTTGGCGCCATTATCTTCTTGGTGAGAGATTCGAGTTGTTCACTGACCATAAACCATTGAATTACTTATTCTCTCAGAAGGATTTAAACTTAAGACAGCAAAGGTGGATGGAGTTCTTAGCATCCTATGATTTCGAGATAGCGTATACCCTTGGCAAGGGTAACGTGGTGGCAGACGCCTTGAGTAGAAAAAGGCTATCTTTGAGTCCATTGTTCGTGGAACGGCGAAGCTTGGAGTTTCTTTCTTTGTTCGACTTCAGACCTTCTGTTGACTTTGTACCTGGTTTGTTAGCATCCTTGGAGGTTAGACCTACTCTTTTGGGACGGATTGGCGAGGCTCAGCGAGACGACCCACAGTTGGTTGAGTTGGTAGAGAAGCTTATAAGGGGGGAGTCGTCCAGCCATTTGGGTAGAAACACCGTAGATGATAGGGGATGGTTGCATAGAGACGGTAGACTTTGTGTACCGCAAGATAAGTGTTTGAAGAAGGCTATTTTGGATGATGCACATCGTTCAAGAATGACTATTCATCCCGGTGGAGACAAAATGTACCAAGACATGAAGAGAGTTTTCTTCTGGGCCGGTATAAAGAAAGATGTGGCCGAGTATGTGGCTCGATGCTTAGTGTGCCAACAAGTTAAAGTGGAGCAAAGGAAACCCGGTGGGTTGCTACACCCATTGGAAGTTCCGCAATGGAAGTGGGATAGTGTCTCGATGGATTTCATCGATGGGTTACCGAGATCGAGGAAGGGCAATACGGGAATTTGGGTTGTGGTAGACAGACTTACCAAGAGTGCCCATTTTATAATCGTGAAGAGTAAGAGGACCGCTCCATGGCTTGCTTCAGTCTATGTTAGAGAGATTGTTAGATTGTATGGCGTACCATCCAGCATTGTGAGTGATCGAGATCCTATCTTCACTAGTGAGTTTTGGAGAAATTTGCAAGAGGCGGTAGGGACTCAGTTGTGTTTGAGCACCGCATATCATCCTCAGACGGACGGTCAGACCGAGAGGGTGAACCGTATCTTAGAAGATCTCTTGAGGCTTTGTATCTTGGATTTTGGAGGTACATGGGAAGAACATCTTCCGTTGGTGGAGTTCGCATACAATAACAGCTTTCAGTCTAGTATTGGCATGGCACCTTTCGAAGCACTTTATGGAAGGCCTTGTCGACCTCCTACGTGTTGGTGGGAATCTACGGATAAGATCTTGCTTGGGCCAGATATGGTTAGAGAAACTTCAGAGAAGATTGATTTGATTCGAAGAAGGATGAAGGCAGCGCAAGATAGACAGAAATCTTATGCGGATCGGAGAAGGACGGATCTTGAGTTTGAGGTTGGGGACATGGTTTTTGTCAAAGTATCTCTGTTGAGAAATGTTGTTCGCTTTGGGTCCGTTGGGAAGTTAGCACCGAGGTTTGTTGGGCCGTTTCCTATTAAGGAAAGGATTGGACGGATGGCATATAGGGTGGAGTTGCCCGATAGACTTAGTGGTGTTCATGATGTATTCCATGTATCACATTTGAGGAAGTGCTTACATGAGACCGCAGAGGTGGTAGAGCCGAGCTTGCTTAGAGATGTAGAGGTAGAGCGTGATGCGACGATTCGACGAGCTCCTACTTGCATCCTTGGGTCAGAAACTAGGAAGTTGAGGAACAGAGAAGTTCAGCTAGTTAAAGTGCAATGGGGAGATGACGAAAGTAATGCTACTTGGGAGACGGAAGCGAAGATGCGTTCTTTGTACCCATTTCTTTTTGAGAGTATGTCTTTTAACTTCTCCTTTATCGCTTGTCTAGTACTTATCTTATCTTTAGTATATCCTCTCGCTAGTACCTATGACCTTTAGATAGGGTAAAACCTATGGTTGAAACATGTGTTTGAAACATGTTATGGTTGATGGATGCATGTGGATGCAATTGTTTGTTAGTGGTTTCTCGTGGATGCATATACACACACATTAGGCACTAGATCGGCTCAGTCACTTCATGTTGCATATCGCATAAATGGATGTGGTAGTTAGATTGATGGATGTATCATGGCTGTGTTATCATGTGGATGATGCATTTTTGTGTATGGTTGTGCACGCATATAGAAATTGTATGTGTCAATAGGGTTTCGCATACATATTGGATGCATGGCACTATCATGGTTTGCATTAAGGAGGTCGACTGAATCAGTAGACCGCCTGATTTTGCATTAGTATACGGACATATACACACACTTTCTGCATATGTTCATACATCATTAGAAGTTTCTAAGGATAATGTTTGCTTGTGGTTGATGGTTTAGTAGATGGCTGTTTGGTTGGTAGGATACGTTCTTCTTGACTTAGAGATTTCGAGGACGAAATCCTTTAAGTAGGGGAGAATGTAACACCCCGAATTTAAATTAACACTAATGGTTAGTAATTAAAGTATAATTAATCTCAGATGTGAGAATCAGGGGAAACGGGCTGCGTCATTGCGTTCGTCTCAGAAAAATACGCGAAATAGAGTCCGAGTTTGCGTAAAACGGGTACCGTATGAAAGAGATATGGACGAACGAAGTTAGGCAGAAAAACCCGAAACAGGCCAGAAATGCACTGGCGCACTTGTGAAGTGCGCCAGCACAAAAATACACTGGCGCACTTGGGAAGTGCGCCCATGTCGGGATAGGAAACCTGCACAGTTTCTAGAGAGTTCTGTGGTTGGGTGCACCAGTTTGGGGTTTGGGCTTGGTCTTAGGGCTGCATTCTGGAAGGTTCCGAAATCTAAGGGTCCTAATCTAATTTAGGGTTAATCTAAGGGCCTAAAACACTCACCTAATATATAAATACACCCTAAACCTACCCTAACCCATACTAAAAATAGAATTGAGGGCTACATGCCACCAAATTAAATCTTAGAAGGAGCCTCCACTAATTTATGAAGAGGGTTGCAAGCTAATCACTCTCTAATGAACCTATAATCCATTCTAAGCATCTTAATCTTCTTCATTTGGAGTGCAAATTGGCTAGTTGTGAGTTTCTATCACTCTAATGATCAATTGCTAAACTAAGTAGATGAGATATGATGAGATCATATGGTTTTGTTTGTGGATTAATGGGTTTTAAGTCATATGACATGATGTTAGTTTGCTAATATATGTGGGTTATGCAAGTTTTGTGCTTTGTGATCATATGTTAATATGCAAGTTACATGTATGTTAATATGCAAGTTACATGTATGATAATTATGCAAGTTGTATGTTTCTTCATATGCAAGTTTATGAGTTCATATGCAAGTATGTAACATGTTATGCAAGTTCATATGCAAGTTTATGAGTTCATATGCAAGTTATGTAACATGTTATGCAAGTTCATATGCAAGTTATGTGACATATTATGCAAGTTCATATGCAAGTCATGTATTTGTTAATATGTAAGTTTATGTAACATGTTATGCAAGTTAATATGCAAGTTATGTGACATGTTATACAAGATGATATGCAAGTTATGTGACATGTTATGCAAGTTCATATGCAAGTTATGTGTTTGATAATATGCAAGATGGCACCTTTGAAACATGTTCATACATATGCAAGTTGACACCTTTTATATGTGTTATGTCATGAGAACGAAATTACGTGGGAACGATGGGGTTAATTAAATGCATATGTTAATAAGATTGTGTGAAATTAATATAATTATGCATAACATAAAATAAATGAACATAGTATGGGAATTTGCCTATTAAGTTAGGTGTACCCATACTATGTGTTGGGAATTTGCCTATTAAGTTAGGTGTACCCACACTTTGGAGTTGGGAATTTGCCAATTAAGTTAGGTGCACCCATATTCCTAAAATAAACATGATAATTAACACAAATTACGGGGGTGATTAATTAGGAGTAATTAATCGATTAAGACACGAGGTTGGACCCGTTTATAGTGTAAGACTGCCCGGAGTTTACCGGCTTAACCAGGCATCTACAAATGACGGTCCAATGTGAGGGGTCTTAATCATAAATTAAATACATAACAAGGGTAAATGACACAAGGTTGGACCCGTTTGTAGTGTAAGACTGCCCGTAACCTACCGGCTTAACCAGGCATCTACAAATGACGATCCAATGTGAGGGGTCCTTTACACGGTTACGGTGTTAATCAATTAAGAAACACTTAACCAGATAAGCATGTAGTGGGGCATGGGGGTTAAGTGGGTACCTTGGGTGGTATGTGGAAATTGCTAGTGGTTGCCAATAGAAAATATGATAAAATACTTAACCAAGATGAAACATGTAATTAAACATGATTAAAGGGTTAAGTGGGAAACACTAGTGTGTGGGCCAAGCTTAGGGGGATGGCTTGTGCTGGGGGCCCATTTCAACCAGTAACCCATACGTATCTTAGTGGGCTCGACCAATGTCGAGGACGGGACACGCATACTGGGCTTGACTATAAGAGGCCAAAATGGGTTAGCGGTGGCAACGCATGACCAACGGGTTTCATATGCGTGTGTGGGACCGGGCTGGTAAATAAGACGTTGTTGCATCGTGTAGATATAAGCCGTGCACCATTAGTTTTATCAGGTTGCCACGTTGGGGAATGGTACACCCCACGGTGGGGCCAGCACGGGTATCTACGTTAGGGAGCCGATCGAATGGGGAGTAGTGTGTACACCTAGTGGATTGTAGGGCCCCGTGGCGTCTACTTAGTCACCTAGGGGTACGCGAGAACTATTAAGTTAATTTTATAAGTCCATGGGCGGGATCAACCTTTAAGTTAGGAATGACTGGTGTGGTGCAGTTTAGTATTTTACCTTTGGAAGGGTAGATGCCTCTTTATCTTTTATCTTAGTTTAGTTGACTGCTTAGTGTAGCCATTCATCCCCATTAGTTACCGTATATCAGTTTATGTCTTCTCTGGTTACTTTAACGATTGTATTGTTAAAGTTATAGGACTCGCTCAGACTTATGTCTGACCCCGTTGTTTTTATCTTTTTCCCAACCATCAGGTCCTACGGTGGATCCTAGCAGTAGTAGAGCTTGATCGGATTGCTATTCCAGTCTTTAGGAGCTTGGATTGATGTAAAGCTCCAGTTACCCAGTTATCTTTTCTTTTGTCATGGCTATTGTATGAGAGTGGGATTATGTACTTCTTTATTTTGATGGATATTGTACTTGACTTTTATTGTGGTTTTATGATGTAACCAGACATGTTTTACTTCCGCTGTTATGAGATGATGTTTTAAATTTCAAGTACTATTTATATCTGTCTTGTTGTAATTTTTCTGTTCTATATTCACTAAAATACTCCACCGATGCTATGGCATTCCCTTAGTGAGTGACCATAGCGGGAGTGGGGTGTTACAGCATAGCTACCATATACTATGTCGCCATACTAGTTATACAATCAAAACCGCATGTGTCGTATTGGATGTTGGATTTCCATCATGAACCAAGGCAAAATATAGTCCGTACCGTATTTGAAACAATCTAGCCTACCATGTCTCAGGATCAGAGCTCGAGTGATCCTTGGATCTACAGGGTCGGTCCACCAATATGTTAGTGGATTAGTTATGCCTGAACCATACATTTCCCCACCCTACGGTGCGTAAAGATCCGCTAGGGACTCAAATAACCGAGGCGCATCATTCCATCATCCACACGAGTAAAAATGCCCAGGCGTGTGAAACCCTGACACCACTTCTAGCTAGAAAGAAACGTATGTCCTCTCTGCAGTTCTTACTCCCGTTTCTAGTTCATATCTGGGTGTGAGGCTCGTGAAGTATCGCTATACACAAAGCTATGATAAATTAATCATCAACCACAAGGCTCTACTTTTCAACAAAAAGCCTTGATCATTTGCATCATAGCATGCCATATTGTCAATCCATACCATACCATTCATTTCTATCAATATATAACCTCTAAGCTTGTACGTCTCAGAGAAGGGTATTGTGCAAGAGAATGAATTCTACGCCACCAAACAAATATATATTTAGTAGAGATCAACGAATATAGCATAAAGGATTACAACGTCGGACATACCATCCATTTACAAGTTCGTTCTGGGTCTGAAAGAAACCAGAGACACCTTATTCCTCGCCCCAATTGGCCAATGCAGGAGAGAGGTTCTCACATATCCATCGATCTCCAAGTACGTATGGACGATTGCCACTTATTGTAACACCCCATGGCCATTAATGTCACTCACAAAGGGAATGCATTAATATCATGAAGCGTTATAGTAGTATAGAATAGATAAATTACAAGAATAAATAAATAAAACACAGTGGAAGATAAAACTTATTTCATAGCATCATAACTTCAAAACAAGCTTACATAAGTAGTCTCCAAAAACCATTACATCAGGATCAATTGCCTTTTCCAAAAACTTCAAAGTACATAAAGAAGCAAATACTTAAAAAACATAAATGCATAAATCCCCACTGAGCATAAGCAAAGCCATAAAGGTGAGAGAGTCCAAAGCGATACATCTACTCTTTTCAAGCAACTGAAAGAAATCGGCAGTAAGCTATAATATCCCCTCCTTGCAAACCTGAGGGGGGTGAAGGAAAGAAAAGAGGTGGAAACAAAACGGGTCAGACATAAAGTCTGGCGAGTCCAGTAATTTTAACAAATAATAGGTAAGGTAAATGATCAAGACATAAATAGGTATCATGATATGGCTGTAGCATAAATAAGGTAGATAAAAAGGATGGACAAGATGATTCCATTCCTAAGTACTAAGACAATCCTACACCTTGGCTAAGCAAACAACACTCCAAGTACTTACCCCGAAGAACGAAGTCAACATCAGACTAGCACCGAAAAGACTATCCCACTCAACCAACATATATTTCGTTACACCACACTTTTGCTAAGTTACACCACATTACTTAACTACACCGCACATCTACTAGTCCATATTTACTAAAGGTTGATCCCTTCCCACTAACTGTACCCACACGACAAACTTGGTAGTTACTTGTACCTAGCTGCTATCGTAGGTGTCGGGTTGCTCCGACCACCACTAAGGTACCCTTACCCTACCCATTCAATCAGCTCCTTAAACCCCGTAGGCACCCGTGTGGGCCCCACAGTGGGGTGTATCACTCACCAAAGTGGCAACCCTGATACCAACATAAAACGCATGGCTATACCTACACGATGCAACAACGCCTTACCTACCAGCCCTGAACCATGCACACACATGTACTCGTTGGACTTGCGTTTCCACCGCTATTCACGTTTTGACCTCTTGCATTCAAGTCCAATAAGCGTGCCCCAACCCCGGCCTAGTACCGGGCCCAATTAGATACTCAAACAGGTTACTGGTTGAAATGGGTCCCCATCCGACACAAGCCTCCCACCTATGCTTGGTCCCCACAAGGTTTTTGTAACACCCCACCTCCGCCAGGGTCACTCGCAAAGGAATGCACTAGCTTTGGAGGGGCATTATTGGTAAACATGCATAATGATATAGCAAGGCAGGACATGACATATATATATATATGTAAATAAACAGAGTAAGTAAATAAAACAGCGGAAGATTTATAAACCATTTCAAAACTCAAGTCTGGTACATCAAAATGTCACTTTCCCAAAATTTCAAGTCTAGATAAATACATCATCTGATAAACTGAAAATACATAAGTACTATCCCCAAATAAGAGTGATAAACCATAGCGGCTCAAGTCCAAAGCATACTTGAGCTATCCAAGGAAGCAGCTAAAATCCAAGCTAGGATCCAGTATTCCCTCCCTGAGAACCTGGGGGGGGGGGGGGAAACGGAAGAAAAGAGGCGAAACAAAACGGGTCAGTCAAAAAGACTGAGTAAGCCCTGCTACGATCAGTCTATAAACTAATAAAGTTAACATCATGATGGAAACTGAGATGATCATAGATAACAACATACTGGCATGATAAATCAACTACAAGACAGATAGAGGTGTCATCGCATAAAACAAGGTTAAGTTTTGCACCACGGTGTACTAGCAAACCAACGTAACAGGTATTGATCCCTTAGCCCAAACTTTGGCCCAATAACATGAAGTGAGCTTAATAAAAGGTCCAGCCACGGTCTAGTCGATCGGCTCCATATAAACCTAACTCGTCAAGTGTTGGTGTCCATATGGCCCACATATGGTTGTAGATAGTCTGTGCTGGGTCCCCCTTTGGGTGTATCAAGCCCTCGGGTGTCAACCCCGGACACTTAAGCAATAATGCACAGCCCTAACCTACTGGTACCCGTGCCTCGAGTTTGTCCAACATCGGACTACGTGCACGTCCGTAGCCCGCCGGACCCGCACCGCTGTACCACTCGGCCATCTCCTTTTGGTCGCTTACATCTGTCCAGTAATCGTGCCCCGCCCTAGCCTAGCTTCTAGGGTTGTAAATGATACCAAACTGGGATTACTGTTAGAACAGACCACGCTGCTAGGGTTTCCTAAGAGGGTTAAGTGTGATTTAACCCTTCACTAATCCTGGATTAAACTGGTTCAGTGTGGCTTAACCCCATTCTAATCCCTTGAACTCCCAAATGGATTAAACTAGTTAAGTGTAATCAACGGTTCACAACCTAACTACATTCTAATCCTCGAATCCCCAAGTTGGTTAAGTATTAGTGGACCCTGACTTAACCCTAATCATGAGGCATTAATTAACTTAATGCACCTTAACCTCTCACATTAGACCTTGTTGTGGTTACTAGTTAGGCCGGGCGGGTCCGGGTAGGTTTACACCACAACTTAGTCTAACCTCGGGTTTTGGCACCACATGACCAACTTCTCACATTGGGTCCTATTGTTTGTAGCCACTAGTTAAGCCGGTCGGTTCCGGGTAGAATTACGCTACAAACTCAACCCAACCTCGAGTTGGCCACACTTTTGTTTTCTAAGTGTCATGTCCACTTTATTTCAAAACATAATTACAAGTCAACAAATGCTTGGGTAGACCTAACTTAATAGGTAAATTCCCAAGGGGTAGACCTAACATAATAGGTAAATTCCCAATCTTATATTTTCATGTATTTTAAGTTTACCCAAACCCCCCCCCCCCCCCCAACGTCGTTCTATCGCTTACATATTCGTAATAATGCATAAAGGATAGGAAGAGGGAACTTGGCACAACATACATGATAAACTTGCACAACAATCATGCATAACATGTTAGACTTGTACAACTTAGCATAGTGAACTTGCATATTACCATAAACGTGCATAACATGGTTAAACTTGCATAACTTAGCATAGTGAACTTGCATATCACCATAAACATGCATAACTTGTCAAACATGCACAACTTGTCATTTTTAAACTTGCATAAACATGCACAACTTGTCAAACAAGCACAAATTGTCATTTTAAATTTGCATAAACATGCACAACTTGTCAAACATGCACAACTTGTCATTTTAAATTTGCATAAACATGCACAACTTGTTAAACTTGCAAATCATGGCTTAGTAAACTTGCATAAACATGCAGAACTTGTTAAACTTGCAAATCATGGCTTAGTATACATGCATAACTCAATTAACTTGCAAATCATGGCTTAGTACACTTGCATAAACATGCATAACTCCATAACACATACAAATCATAGCTTAGCAAACTTGCATAAACATGCATAACTCATTTAACTTACAAATCAAGGCTTAGCAAACTTGCATAAACATGCATAACTCAATAAACATACATAAATCCCAACTTGCATCACATATTAACTTTAGAGTTTCTAAAATGAAGGTAAGAGGGCTTACAATGCTTATGCGGACTCAAATAACTATAGCAAATGTAAAGAACCCCTTATGCAACTAATTAAAGCCCCCAAATGCAAGCAAACTTGATCAAGACTCCTCCTTTATGATGGCAATAGAAAAACAAGCCTTTAATGCAAGCTAAGGAGGATCATACAAGCCTAAATATGCTTGTATGCATGGAAAATCACTTAGGAATTAATTAGGAATTGTATGAAGAGATTGGAGGCTAGGGTTTTTAGGTGGAGGCCATGAGAGTTTGGATTTTGGCATAGTTTTGTTGCTAGAATGATTAATGGGGTTTTAGGGTAGGATTAGGGTTGTATTTATAGAAGATTAGAGTGTTTTTAGCCCTAGGATTAACCCTAGGATAGTTTTGGCCCATCAGATCTCGGAACTCTCTAGAACCAAGCCACCCAATCAAGCCCAAATCAGAAATGGTGCACCAGGCTAGACTGCCTGGGCACCCCCTGTCGACAGGGCTGTCGACAGGGCAGTCGACATGCCTAGGGACCCTGTCGACAGGCCTGTCGACATGCGGGTCCTGGCGGGATTTTTCCCGCCTTGGCCCAGCTGGCCCAAATCCTTGTTTTTAATTTAAATTTAAATCTGTTTTAATTATGGAAATTTCTGAAAACTTCCATGGGCCTTAACTGGGTCATACGGACTCCGATTTTCGAAAACTCGGACTCTATTTCGCGTATTTTTCCGAGACGAACACAATGGCATAGCCCGTTTCCCTTGATTCAGATTTTATAATTAAACTCTGCCTCAATTTTCATTATTACAGGTTATTGAAAATGCGGGTTGTTACATTCTCCCCTCCTTAAAGGATTTCGTCCCCGAAATCTTCAAGTTAGGAAGAACGTATCCTACCATCCAATCATCCATCTACTCAAAGCATCATCCACGAGCAATCATTGTCCTTACAAGATTCTAAATGTGGTATGAACATATGCAAAAGTGTGTGTATATGTACTTATCTAATGCAAAGATCAGGCGGTTACTGATACAGTAAACCTCCTTAATGCATATGTATGTTAGTGAAAATCAGGCGGTTACTGATACAGTAAACCTCCTTAATGCATATGTGTGTCAGTGAAATGAATCCATATGTATGCAAATTCCTACCATAATGTATAATATCTATATGCGTGCTCAATCATACATCCATATGCAACATCCATGTGATAGCATACGAATTTCATCAAGAATAAGCATAAACACTCATGCACATGCAATATGAGGAGTGTGTGAGCCGATCTAGTGCCTAATCGTGTATAATGCATCCACGAGCAACCACTTGCAAACACTTGCAACCACTTGCAACCATCAAGCATAACATGTTTCAAATACATGTTTCATCCAAAGGGTTTCTACCTAAGGTTCTCATGACAAGATTGACATGATAAACTAGATAAACTCCTTTTTGGATTACAAGAAATCCACTCAAGCTTTGACATATAGTACTAACCGATGAGTCTTAACCCCCTTATGGAGTTTACAACAGAAATAAGATCGAGAATGGGACCGAGAGGATATATACAAAAGATAACTTGCAAGCAAGCTCCACAGGAAAACAAGGATCAAAGATGCACTCCTAAAAAAGAGATATGATGCACGTATCTAGTCTTCACTCTTCTTAGTTATGTTTCCTTGAGCTTAACTCCACTGTGCTTTGACTATCTTTCACTTCATGATTCCTTGGCTTCCTAACTCCTATTTCCCAAATTCGAGTTGGAACGTATTTCATTATCGCCTCTCGTCTTTCTTTTCCACTTATTCTTCCTTCTGTATACCTGGCTTAAACCTACTATAACCTCATGATCTCATGCCAGTTCTCCAAAATTCACTAGTGAATCCTGGATCTCGTCTACTTACTATAAAGTATTCCATGCTACAGAACTTTTCTTGAAAATACCAATCCACGTTGCCAATTGCCCTTATAAACGTGATTTTCTATAACTCATGCTTAATCGAAATGAACCATCCGCCTATGAGTGATAGGCCATACCTAGATTCGATTTGGCTACCCATGGCTTCCTATAGGCTATTTCAAAACTGGCCAACTTCTTGAGGGTAAACCGTTGCTAACCATGATGCAGTCCTCTTGCTCTTCACCGGACTGAAATGAGCACTCTTCGTGAGTCTACCTATTATGACCCATATACCCGTATTCCCTTTCTTTGATCTAGGTAGTCTATCCACATAACCTATCGAGATGTTTTCACACTTCCCTTGCGAAACCTCCAATAGAGGTAATGGCCCACTGGGCTTCTATGACTTGGCCTTAACTTGGTGGCACAACATGCATCCAGAGACCAACTCGGCCACCTCCTTGAGTGATGCGCATCTCCAAGAACCTTCTTTACCAAGTCTTTCACTCGAGGAACACATAATCTCTCATCGCGCCTTAGTTATCCCTTGTCATCTTTAATATGAGGTGACTTAACATCTCGCCTCGCATCAACTGGTCCATGTTCTTGACCAACTGCGGGTCTTCTTCCTGTAAAACCCCCTTCTTGATCTAGAAGAGTAAGTCTAAGCTCCGGGAATGCTAACTAACTAGCCAAACGGAGAAAGCTTCTTACTCCAATTGCCCTGTTCAGAGTTTTCCGGTCTTAAACCGCAACCCTTTTAGCGGAATCCACCGCTAAGCCTTACTTAAGAACTATGTGCCCAAGAAATCCAACTTCTTTCCTCCAAAGTGACATTTGGAGAACTTGACCTTCAACTGGTGGCTCTAAGCGTATCCATCTTCTTCTTGAGATGTCTAACATGCTCTTCCTCGTTCTTTTGAGGAGACCAAATATCGTCTACGACGACCACGACAACTTGTTCAAGGACTCCCTAAACACCGTACCCATCAAGTTTACGTAATATGCGGGTGCATTAGTCAAACCAATTAGTATGACTAGCCATTCTAAAACCCATCTAGAGTCCTAAACGCAGTCTTGTCAATTCCATCCTCAGCCATCCTAAGCTGATGGAATCCGGTAGCTAGATTAGAGGAAAAACAGATGCTCCTACAAGCTGATCAAACAAATCATTGATCCTTGGTAACAGTTATTTATTCTTCTCATGATAATCAACACATAAGCGAAGCAAACTGTCCACATCAGTAACGAATACCACTGGAGCACCCTACTCGAAAATGCCTCGTCTCAGGAAGTTCTTTTCAAGCAACTCCTTGACTTGCTTTCTTATCTCTCACCTCGTGAGGTCATGTGCCTAACCGGCCACGAAACTGGCTTGGTATTACCAACCAGATAATGCGGAAATCTATCCCACGTCTAGGGGTAACCCCTTTTTCTTCCCCCAAGATATCAGGGTATTCTCGGACCACCCTCACAGATTGCAAACTATCGATAGACGAGTTGAGGGATTCAAGATAACAAAACATGACGGGACCCATAGGGTTGCTAGAAATTTCTAGGGTATTACCGAGGCGAGTCATGAGCCCCACACCCTATATACAAAGACCCAGAATGGCCCAAAACAGGACGACCATTCCATGCCCAAAACCAACCCATATCCCCTGAAACCGAGAATATAAACATCCCACGAGAATTCTATACTCAAGATAGAAATTTTCAAATCCACTCAGACCACAGACAGGCGGGCAGAACCCCCAATTGGATTTGAAACACATACGGGATCATCAACTAGACTAGTACTTAGGTGCAAAACTTTCAACTAGATCAGATGAAATAAAATTATGCGATGTGCCAGAATCAAACAAAGTTCGAACAGGAAAAATCAGAAAATGCAAACAAGATTTTCAACAGAAACACTACCTCTATCATGAGCTGGAAGAACGGGGTTGAGGGGATGAATTCGCCCTCCAGATAGTCCTGCACACTGAGTCTGACCTTGCCCTTGTTTCCTCGGGCAATCCTTGCTGAAATGTCCAAACTCACCACAATCAAAGCATTCGCCCCGCTTTCTCTTTTCCTTCTTCCTACATTCCCTGGCTATATGTCCAACTTCACCACAGAAGTTACATTTCATATTCTTGCCCCGTTTCCCGGAATTTACTCTCTTGCCTTGAGACTCATTCGCCTTGACCTCTTTCTTGTCATTGCTACCTTCTTCTTGAAGTAGGGCCAAATTCACTAAACTCTCGAAAGTCGCCCCCAAGGGTATATGAGACAGGGCCAAATCACGTAATGGCTCGTTTAATCCTAGAGCAAAGTGTAGGGCCTTCTTCTGAGCTGTATTAACCAAGTCTAAATTGACACGAGCCAGTTGATTAAACTTATCTATGTATTCCCTAATAGTCATGTCCCCTTGCTTTAGTGATAAGAACCTTAGTCCAAACCTTCCTCTAAAGTCATCCCAAGTCTCGATTGGCCTAGTAGCGGTGGTAACTACCCACCAACGTGCAGCTTCTTCCTTTAGCAACCATACTGCCAATAAAACTTTCCTGCGGTCACCTATATCAAAGGAGGCTAAAAGATCTTCGGTCTCTTTCAACCAATTCCCTGCTTCTACAAAAGTCTCTGTTCCATTAAAATTCTTGCCACCCATCCTCTTAAAGTTCTTGCAAGTTTCCGCAAAATCCGCTTGTGGGGGCTGAGGGGAAAGAGGAACATCAGCTATGGGTGGAGGGGGAGGAACATCGGCCTCGACTGGAAAGACAACATTTGGGATACCCGGGACCGGTGCCGTGGCTTCCAAGTACCGACGGAACCAATCGGGTATCGTTACTCCTTCGGGCAAGATGAGATTATCAGACATGCTGGAAATGAAAAGAAAAGAGTTCAAACGAGGAGTCAAAGGATAGTTCTAATGGCTTTTTGGGGAATAGCCTTTAAAATAAACTAGACTTTTCTTTGGAAAATACTTAATACTTGGTTTTGAAAATAGTTTTTCAAAAGTTTTAAAAACCTTTTTATCCCTTCTCGTAAACCATAAGCTCTGATACCAAATGTAACACCCCACCTCCGCCAGGGTGACTCGCAAAGGAATGCACTAGCTTTGGAGGGGCATTATTGGTAAACATGCATAATGATATAGCAAGGCAGGACATGACATATATATATATGTAAATAAACAGAGTAAGTAAATAAAACAGTGGAAGATTTATAAACCATTTCAAAACTCAAGTCTGGTACATCAAAATGTCACTTTCCCAAAATTTCAAGTCGAGATAAATACATCATCTGATAAACTGAAAATACATAAGTACTATCCCCAAATAAGAGTGATAAACCATAGCGGCTCAAGTCCAAAGCATACTTAAGCTATCCAAGGAAGCAGCTAAAATCCAAGCTAGGCTCCAGTATTCCCTCCCTGAGAACCTTGGGGGGGGGGGAACGGAAGAAAAGAGGCGAAACAAAACGGGTCTGTCAAAAAGACTGAGTAAGCCCTGCTACGATCAGTCTATAAACTAATAAAGTTAACATCATGATGGAAACTGAGATGATCATAGATAACAACATACTGGCATGATAAATCAACTACAAGACAGATAGAGGTGTCATCGCATAAAACAAGGTTAAGTTTTGCACCACGGTGTACTAGCAAACCAACGTAACAGGTATTGATCCCTTAGCCCAAACTTTGGCCCAAAAACATGAAGTGACCTTAATAAAAGGTCCAGCCACGGTCTAGTCGATCGGCTCCCTATAAACCTAACACGTCAAGTGTTGGTGTCCATATGGCCCACATATGGTTGTAGATAGTCTGTGCTGGGTCCCCCTTTGGGTGTATCAAGCCCTCGGGTGTCAACCCCGGACACTTAAGCAATAATGCACAGCCCTAACCTACTGGTACCCGTGCCTCGAGTTTGTCCAACATCGGACTACGTGCACGTCCGTAGCCCGCTGGACCCGCACCGCTGTACCACTCGGCCATCGCCCTTTGGTCGCTTACATCTGTCCAGTAATCGTGCCCCGCCCTAGCCTAGCTTCTAGGGTTGTAAATGATACCAAACTGGGATTACTGTTAGAACAGACCACGCTGCTAGGGTTTCCTAAGAGGGTTAAGTGTGATTTAACCCTTCACTAATCCTGGATTAAACTGGTTAAGTGTGGCTTAACCTCATTCTAATCCCTTGAACTCCCAAATGGATTAAACTAGTTAAGTGTAATCAACGGTTCACAACCTAACCACGTTCTAATCCCTCGAATCCCCAAGTTGGTTAAGTATTAGTGGACCCTGACTTAACCCTAATCATGAGGCATTAATTAACTTAATGCACCTTAACCTCTCACATTAGACCTTGTTGTGGTTACTAGTTAGGCCGGGCGGGTCCGGGTAGGTTTACACCACAACTTAGTCTAACCTCGGGTTTTGGCACCACATGACCAACTTCTCACATTGGGTCCTATTGTTTGTAGCCACTAGTTAAGCCGGTCGGTTCCGGGTAGAATTACGCTACAAACTCAACCCAACCTCGAGATGGCCACACTTTTGTTTTCTAAGTGTCATGTCCACTTTATTTCAAAACATAATTACAAGTCAACAAATGCTTGGGTAGACCTAACTTAATAGGTAAATTCCCAAGGGGTAGTCCTAACTTAATAGGTAAATTCCCAATCTTATATTTTCATGTATTTTAAGTTTACCCAAACCCCCCCCCCAACGTCGTTCAATCGCTTACATATTCGTAATAATGCATAAAGGATAGGAAGAGGGAACTTGGCACAACATACATGATAAACTTGCACAACAATCATGCATAACATGTTAGACTTGTACAACTTAGCATAGTGAACTTGCATATTACCATAAACGTGCATAACATGGTTAAACTTGCATAACTTAGCATAGTGAACTTGCATATCACCATAAACATGCATAACTTGTCAAACATGCACAACTTGTCATTTTTAAACTTGCATAAACATGCACAACTTGTCAAACATGCACAACTTGTCATTTTAAATTTGCATAAACATGCACAACTTGTCAAACATGCACAACTTGTCATTTTAAATTTGCATAAACATGCACAACTTGTTAAACTTGCAAATCAAGGCTTAGTAAACTTGCATAAACATGCATAACTTGTTAAACTTGCAAATCATGGCTTAGTATACATGCATAACTCAATTAACTTGCAAATCATGGCTTAGTACACTTGCATAAACATGCATAACTCCATAAACATACAAATCATAGCTTAGCAAACTTGCATAAACATGCATAACTCATTTAACTTACAAATCAAGGCTTAGCAAACTTGCATAAACATGCATAACTCAATAAACATACATAAATCCCAACTTGCATCACATATTAACTTTAGAGTTTCTAAAATGAAGGTAAGAGGGCTTACAATGCTTATGCGGACTCAAATAACTATAGCAAATGTAAAGAACCCCTTATGCAACTAATTAAAGCCCCCAAATGCAAGCAAACTTGATCAAGACTCCTCCTTTATGATGGCAATAGAAAAACAAGCCTTTAATGCAAGCTAAGGAGGATCATACAAGCCTAAATATGCTTGTATGCATGGAAAATCACTTAGGAATTAATTAGGAATTGTATGAAGAGATTGGAGGCTAGGGTTTTTAGGTGGAGGCCATGAGAGTTTGGATTTTGGCATAGTTTTGTTGCTAGAATGATTAATGGGGTTTTAGGGTAGGATTAGGGTTGTATTTATAGAAGATTAGAGTGTTTTTAGCCCTAGGATTAACCCTAGGATAGTTTTGGCCCGTCAGATCTCGGAACTCTCTAGAACCAAGCCACCCAATCAAGCCCAAATCAGAAATGGTGCACCAGGCTAGACTGCCTGGGCACCCCCTATCGACAGGGCTGTCGACAGGGCAGTCGACATGCCTAGGGACCCTGTCGACAGGCCTGTCGACATGCGGGTCCTGGTGGGATTTTTCCCGCCTTGGCCCAGCTGGCCCAAATCCTTGTTTTTAATTTAAATTTAAATCTGTTTTAATTATGGAAATTTTTGAAAACTTCCATGGGCCTTAACTGGGTCATACGGACTCCGATTTTCGAAAACTCGGACTCTATTTCGCGTATTTTTCCGAGACGAACGCAATGGCATAGCCCGTTTCCCTTGATTCAGATTTTATAATTAAATTCTGCCTCAATTTTCATTATTACAGGTTATTGAAAATGCGGGTTGTTACAGTTTTTCTCCCACTTAACCATTTTAATTTAAATGTCCATGTCTTACAAATGCTACGGTTAAGTCCATACTTACATGTCATAATTTACATGTCTTATCTTATTCCGGTTAAGTCCATATTTACATGTCACCCCACTTAACTCTCTAACCATACCCATGTCTTATTATGGTTTGTATTCCTTAATTCATTCCTTATGACGAACGGTGCATGACCACCCACATTAGACAGAACACTTTGTGGCCGTTGGATTTGCTGGGCGGTTCCGGGCAGTCTTACGCCACAAACCGGGTCTAACCTCGTGTCATTAACCGTTACGCCTACAATTCATTCCTTTGATCTCTCACATTAGACGTCTAATTGTGGCAGCTGGATTTGCGGGGCGGTTCCGAGCAGTCTTACGCCACAATTGAGCCTAACCTCGGGTCAAAGGTTTATTAATAATCGTATTTCACCCATACCCAATTTTCATGTCATGTATATGCAATTAAACATGTAATCATGTTTATAATATTGCCTATTCCAAATTGTCACTAATTGCATATTAATTAGCCTCAATTACAAATTTAAAATTGTAGGCAATTTCATCAATTCTATGTAATTCATAACCAAATATGCCAATTTCACATATTGTCCAATTATCCAAAATATCCAATAATATCCAATTTTCTATATTTCACATATTCCTATCGTTCCCACGCATTCGCATTCGCGCGTATTTTTAACATAGGCTCGAAGGTAGCCTAGATCCAAAAATAAAAGGAATAGGGATAAGAAGAGAGAATCAAATCACAGAAAATTGGAATTAACACGACATCATGAAATAAAGGGGCATGTAAACTGGCACAGAGGCATAATGACAAATTCAACATGAAAAACCTGATAAAAGGTATGAATTTTACATAGAAACGTAGGCATATGATGACATGAATAAAAAAGGTGAAGACTTGGATGAGATTTAAATTACATACATACATATGAATCCTCTTTACAACTTCATCATGTTACTTTTAATCCCATTATATTGTGAAAATCACTGTACTCACCTTTCATGGTTAAAGAATAGAATTATGCACTGAAATTGGTGTAGAAACGTTGCGGTGTTGCAGATTTATCTTCTTGAATTGTTGTAGAAGCTCTAATCTTTAATTTGAGTTGAAGTTGAACATTTGAGATTTGATTTATAGGCGGCGGCTAGGGTTTAAGAGAGAATTTGATAGCATAATGTTGCCATGGATAATATTTATGAATTAGGGTTAGGTCTTAGGGTGTATATATAGGTGTAGGAAGTTATTTAGGCCTTAGGATTAAGCGTAGAACTGATTTGGACCACTTAGATGCCATATCAGACCTTATAGCGAATTGCGCCTCGGGTTGGCAGCCAAACACCCTAGAATGTCCTCTAGTTGTCCCAGCGGGACTTGGGTCGACCCCAAAAATGGCGCGGTTCAGCTATTCCCCCTCCCGATTCGCTGTTTTGAACTTTTTTTCAATATTTATTTATTTAATTTATATATATATATATATATATATATATATATTTCTCTCTTATGCATACAAACTTCATGGCTTAATAACTTCTTCATAATTAACCATTTTCACACTAAACCATTTTTTGAACTACGTTCACACTAAGCCACTTTTTAGCCATTCCCCTAAAACAAAAATATGGCGATAGCGGGGATCAAACTTTGTACCTCTTGTATGCAAGTCACATGTTCTAACCAAATGAGCTACTAAGTCTTTTGCTTACAAACCTTAGAACAATGCTAAACATCATTCTTTTCTCATTCCTCTTTTTCAAATAAATTATTCTTTAATTTTTTATTTTAATATTCTCAGAAAATATGGGGTGTTACACTTATTACCTTGTCTTGGGATGCCTTCCAATCAAGACATCAGTAATCATCCAAATGATGTGAAGATCTCTGGTCTTCAACTACCATCTTCATCATCGACTTTACTCATCGTAGTAATAATTAAGAATGGGTTAAACCCGGTCTTTCCGAACAACTCACATATTTTATAATCAATAATAAAGTGCTAAAATAACTCACCAAACGCCTCATTCCAATTCAGAATATTCTTTTCAATAAATATTCACATTATTAGGGAAAGGCTCCCATTAATTTTATAAAAAATAAATTCTATTAAATTTGTCCTTTAATATTCTTTATAAAGATTCATTAAAACTTCAATTTGGTTTAAATATAAAAATTCATTACTTTATGATTATTCAACTTTAAGAAATTAATCTTGTCTTTAACTGGGTAAAAGAACCAATGTCATTTTAAAATACAGTTCATCATAAACCCAAAAATCATCTTTGATAAAATATGGAATTTTCACAGAAATCAAATCAAAACATAATCGATATAAATTCCCGTATCAGACTGATAATATAAATGGAACAATGGCCAAGCCTTCTAAATTCCATATATAGTAACGGTCTTCTTTTACAGAAGCTCATCTTGATTATTATTAAATTGAATTCTACTGAATTCCATTTTAATATATTAAATTGGAAAACTTTACCTTGGAAAATTCCCCGTTAAATCTTAATAAAAGATTTAAAAATTCAAAATTATATTTTCACTGTTAATTGTGTTAAAGAACAAGTGTCATTTAAAACACAGTTCACAATAAACCCAATTCACATTTTATTTTATTCTAATTTTTAAATATAATTGGAAAACTCTAATAATCTTAATTAAAAGATTTATTCTTTTCTCAACTGGGTTTAAGAACGGTGTTATTGAAGACACCATTTACGATAAACCCGAAAATCCAATTTATTTAATTCCAAATAAATATTAATTAATTGGAAAACTCGATTAAATCTTGATTAAATATTTATTTTATTTGTAACACCCCGTGATTTTAAATATTAAAATTAACCAATTAAAGAATACTTAATTTCAAATGTGAGAATTAAGGGAAACGGGTTATGCCATTGCGTTCGTCTCGAAATTCTGCTTCAAATAGAGTCCGAGTTTGCGTGAATCAGACTCTATATGAAGAAGTTATGGCCTTCAGAACTTTCAGAATTTAAATAAATTAAAAACAGCTCGAATCAGAAATTCAAAATTCAAATTGGAAATGCAGAAGCGGGCTTGGCGGGAAATTTCCCGCCCAAGGCAAGGTCGACCGTGGGGTCGACCTCCCTATACAGGTCGACCATGGGGTCGATCTGGGGGTCGACCTGCCACCCCCCCCCGGCAGATCTGAAATGTGACGATGTTATTACTCACTACTGAGTCATTAGGGCTGAGGTGGTTATTCTATCTTGACTGGATGGTCTTGATTGCTTCTAGGTTAATCTGACGGATCTTAATTAATTAAAATTCTATATAAGCAACCTAACCCTCAACCTAAAATCATACTAATTCATACCAAGAGTCGTCACGCCGTTAACGGTGGACCTAGAGTAGCCTCCAAGATAGAAGCAAGAATCAAAATCAAATCTAATCTAAATTAGAATAACAATTAGTCTACATCAAAGGCGAGCAATTCAGTTTCAGAATACAGATCCCAGAAAAAGAAGACTGTTTTATTTTGTGAGTACAATTTCTTTCAAAAAATAATTAATTAATTTAATTGTGATAAGTTATAATTGGGATTATGAGAATATGACTAATTAATCATGTGATGTTATCGTTTGAACATATGACAGTTTTGTTATTGTGGATCTATTTCTTATGTCCAATTGTACATGTTTAACTTGATTCATTTTATGCAAGTTTGTTTCTACATATGCTAATTTTTATATGAATCTTATGCAAGTTTAGGATGTTAAAGCATATGTGAATCTTATGTAAGTTTGGGATGTTAAAACATATGCGAATCTTATGCAAGTCTGTAGGTGGATTATACACAAGTTCATATGTGAATCATGTATATACATATGCTAGTTTATATGCAAAACATGTGACATTAATTTACATGTTTAGATCCATATGCAAGTTCACATTTTTATGTTTAGATCTATATTTAGATCCATGGCAGTACATAGTTACGCAAATTTATGTTCTATATGCCCATAGCCTATGCTAGTTTTGTATGTGAATCATATGCTAGTTTGAATGAAATTCATATGCAATTTATAGGAAAACCATATCCATATATGCAAGTTCACGATTACATGTTTAGATCTAAATATAGATCCATGATAATTTATGCAAATTTATGTATATCCATTGCCTATGCAAGTTATTGGCTATGCAGACTTATGTTATGATTCTTAGATCTATTTTATGTGTTATGCAAGTTGTGATGTTGCTTTTCTTTTTATAAGTTAGACTATTTGCGAGTCTAACATATGTTATATTAAAACGTACGAATAGCATAGGGACAATGGGAAAATATCAAATATACACAATTGTGAATTGGCATAAAATGGCCTTAAAGGCATATAAATAAATTTGAGACATCAATTGGTATAAATTATGTACCTGAAGTTATGGTCATAATTTAGGGAACAATTATGGACATAGATTAATTTGGAAATTATTGAAAAATTTAAATAGGGATATTAATTTAAATTGGGGTGAAAATAATTGTGTGGATTAATAAACGCCTACGACAAGAGGTTAGACTCATTTGTGGTATAAGTCTGCCCGGACCCGCCGGGCAAATCCAGCAACCACAAACGGTAGTCTAATATGAGAGGTCGAAGGCATAAATTAATTGTGTAACAATTGTAAAGACATGAGGTTAGGCTCGTTTGCGGTATAAGTCTGCCCGGACTCGCCCAACAAATCCAGCAACCGCAAACGGTTGTCTAATGTGGGAGGTCTTTACAAAGTTACGGTTATAATGAATTAAGTAACGCTTAACTAGATAAACAAGTGGTGGGACATGGGGGTTAAGTGGTGTAACGAGCAAATTTTTGTCTATCTTGGTTATTTGATATACAATACATATCGAACATCCAAGGATCGAAAATAACCGAATAGTTAATGAAAGAAATTAGAGAGTGAGAATAGATAAGATAGAAACTTAGAATAGAAGAAGAAGAAGAAGAAGAACACAACATCAGAGTAACACGAACCTCACAGCGGAATGAATAACATATAGTCTATATAACATAACTTAAAATATACATCTGTACTTGAATATACATCATTATCAAAATACAACACTTACAACACAGCGGAAATAAACTATAGCTATGTAATCCTGAAGCCTCCTGCTCCAGCTCTTCAAATATATGTAAATCCCGACTACTTGACTGCCCGTACAAAATTGGGCACCCAAGAGTTTAGGAAAACAAAATAAACTCAGGGTCGGTCATGGGACTGGTATGAGTAAAACAGTTTAAAATAGTTCGAACAGGTAAACGATATCTCATAAGACCACGCCATATCACGAAACGGGTTTTTCCCCTATGAGAATCCAAAATATTTTATATCAAAAACCTTTTGCTATTATAATAATGTCTATCAACCACAATATAATAATTATCTAGCAGAAACGCTTCCATCTCACATTCTACATATATAGTATACAATCAAAACCTCAAGCACGTATTGGGTAATGGATTTCCAACTATGACAAGGTATGGATCCACCTTCTACTAGTGTAGCTCTAGAGAGGAATACACTGGGTACAACAAGAACATCTTGCAACCTGGCCACACATGACCGACCACTCATTTTGCTTGAGTGTATCAAATGTATATCACCAACGGTTGGGATCAGCAATCGTTTCCCGAGTGGGACAACATCAACAATAGATTTTTAGAAGTAATTGAAACTTTAGATCAGGTGATCATACACCCTAATAGGTGCGACCTAAATAGCCATGCTGCTTGCCCGATTTCTGTCATTTACCGGATGTGAGGCTAGAAGCTACGCTTATCTTTTACATGCCACATCTTCATTAACTTAGAATGTCACATCATCATACCCTTTAAATCACAAATTGATTTATCCAAAAATAACACGGGTATACAACTAAGAGAAACGAATTCCTCCGCCATCAAACGTGAATACGTTTGAAGAGATCAACTTACACCATTTATTAGATATACTCTGTCAGACCTTCGTCCATACAAGTTGTCTTTGGACTGGACAAGCCGAAGGCACTATTCAGTACATCCATCTTAGGCAATTGTTATCTAAGATTTATACAACAGCCCTTGCACTTTACTCCGTCTTCAAATTTTCTTTGGCATATACGATTCACAACGCTTATGCCAATACAGAGTGGTTCTTCGGGTAATAATCCAACCAGTCTCTCCATATTATCAACGTTAAAATGGTCATAAACTTCGATAGTCGGTGAGTTAACTATCAAAGAAAAACAGGTGTGCAAACAATGATATTATTTCCAAGTGGAAATTATACCGATCAGTCATCAACCATATATATATATATTCATATTTCCTTATTTTCTACATTTAGAAAATATACGTCATTAACATTGAAAACATTTCCATAGCTTATTCACGCATCACTATCATTCCACAACTATTAGTCGTAACCGTAAACTAGTGAGAGAACAATTTTCTAAGTGTAAACCCCGAAGGCCGAAACCAACATCTGATCGGTACTCAGAAAACTATTCAACTTAACTAATCTCTAGTCAATTTCTAATCTTGTTTAACTCTATTTCTTTAACTCTATATTCAATTAACTATAATCGATTAATTCTAACTCGATTAATTCCTTTATATAATCCATTAAGTTTCTAACACTTAAGTCTTATTTTAAAATTTCCCTTTTATAACTCTATTTATTTCGTAAATAAATAATTCCTTTTTGTAACCTTTATTTGTAAAAGTTTTAAAAATATTTCTCTACCTATATTTGTCTATTTATTTTCTAAATAAATAATTCTCTTATACTTCTATTTATTTTCTAAATAAATATTCCATTTTAATCCTATTTATTTTCTAATTAAATTCCCCTTTGATTTAATCCTGCTTATCTTCCAAAGTAAATAATCCCTTTATAATATCTAATTTATTTACCAAATAAATAATCCATTTAATGTCTTATTTATTTATATTAAATAAATATTTCATTTTATAAGTATTCCATTTATAAATATCCTTTTTATAAATATTTCCTATTTATAAATATTCATGTTAATAAAATCTTCTTCGATTTTATAAATATTTTATTTTCAAATATCACTTTGAAAATTCCCTTATCAACATTCTGGTATGTTGTGGTATTTAACATACCACACAACAATGATCAGTATCATTCACACATATAAAATCATCAACAGATTTCATACCCCATCGTATAACACAATACATAAAACAAAACAGTATTTATATATTGAGGAACCCGGTTGGGTCCCTCCAACCAATTTCCCTGCATCACAGATGTTAGACAATACGAGTATAACATATTCTGATAAACAGAATCAATATTCGATTAACGATTTATGTAACAGCCCGCAACTTCGTTCACGCAAGATATAGTCCCCATCTTAGCCACCGTATAGGTGTGGGGTTTTGTTCCTCAAAAGGCCTCGACTATGTTTCGAGATCTGCCAACACGTGGCGTTGCCACACAGGCTGAGCCAACCTCCCTAATAACACCGATATTGCCCCTACTTTGCCACCTCTCAGGTTTAGGGTTTTCCATCACTAGGCCTCGACGTTAGTAAGAGATGGGATCTACTATATAAGTACCCACTTCACACAGGCTTCCACGATTTGAGACTTAAGGGTGTTACATTCTCCCCTCGTACAGAGCCCAACGTCCCCGTTGGCTCACAAACACCTCACCCAGGCGCTGCGGTCCACACTGGAGCCACAATTCCGGCTGGGTATTGGCTCAGATACGACTTGTAACAGCCCGCACCTCCGTTCACGCAAGATATTGTCCCCAACTTAGCCACCGTATAGGTGTGGGGTTTTGTTCCTCAAAAGGCCTCGGCTAAGTTTCGAGATCTGCCAACACATGGCGTTGCCACACAGGCTGAGCCAACCTCCCTACTAACACTGATATTGTCCCTACTTTGCCTCCTCTTAGGTGTAGGGTTTTCAATCACTAGGCGTCGACGTTAGTAAGAGATGGGATCTACTATATAAGTACCCACTTCACACAGGCTTCCACAATGTGCGACTTAAGGGTGTTACAATTTGTATGTATATCGTTATCTATAATTTCAATCAATACATAAGCAACTCAACCAAACAGTTAACACACAGCAATCAGTAATCATTTGACAGTTCTAAATATACGTTATAGAAATAGAACTGTTTGGAGTTGGTGAGTTTTACTCACATTGGCAGTTCATCGTTAAAGAACGATAAACTGTTGTTTGATTTGAATAAAACAATTTATTTCGCCATAAATTCAAACGATCTTCAATCCACTTCCAGTCAGTTCCATTGGGGAGCTCTCGTCCATACGATCCTAAGGGATCAGATCGTTCGTAAATCTGACACCGTATGGCCACGATATTATAAATACAAGTTTACGAAAATTTTAAATCATATTTAAAACTAAACAACTTAAATTCATTGGGCTTTACCCTTTCTTGGCCCATCTGCCTCCCCACAAAACCAACTTGATGACTTTCTTCCCCAATCCTAATATACACAGCGCAAGCAAAACTCCACCAAGGCGTGATTTCCACCCACAACCACTCCTCCATCCTTCATCATAAATCAAAAATAAACTATCAAAATTTTCATCACAATCTCCTCTTTAACTTGATATGCTCATCCTCCCACTCGCACTCATACCTCAAAATCCGACGTTGACCTAGAAACTGCTCCTATATTACCACATGCGACAACAACTATCACCGAAACCCCTGTAACTCCAACCACAAACTCGTCTTCATGTTTCAAACCCAATTATCAACTTAATTCTATGAATAAAAAACCATATTTTTAGATTTACCCGACCTGTAACACCCCACACCCGCTATGGTCACTCACAAAGGGAATGCCATAGCATCGGTGGAGTATTTTAGTGAATATAGAACAGAAAAATTACACCAAGACAGATATAAATAGTACTTGAAATTTTAAAACATCATCTCATAACAGCGGAAATAAACATGTCTGGTTACATCATAAAACCATGATAAAAGTCAAGTACAATATCCGTCAAAATAAAGAAGTACATAATCCCACTCTCTCATACAATAGCCATGACAAAAGAAAAGATAACCGGATAACTGGAGCTTTACATCTACCCAAGCTCCGAAAAACTGGAACAGCAATCCGATCAAGCTCTACTACTGCTAGGATCCACCGTAGGACCTGAGGGTTGGGAAAAAGATAAAAACAACGTGGTCAGACATAAGTCTGAGTGAGTGCTATAACTTTAACAATACAATCATTAAAGTAACCAGAGAAGACATAAACTTGACCTACGGTAATATCTGGGGATGAATGGCTACACTAAGCAGCTTAGAAGACTTAGGATAAACTAAGATAACCGTCAGGACGCATCTACCCCCCCAAGGATAATTACTAACTGCACCACACCAGTCATTCCCACTTAAAGGTTGATCCCTTCCAAGGACTTAGAAAATTTCCCCAGTAGTTTCGTGTACTCCTAGCCCACTACATAGGTGCCGTCTGCCCCTATCTCCACTAGGTGTACTCAGTAATTCTTACCCAGTAGTTTAATGTACTCCTACATAGGTGCCGTCTGCCCCTATCTTTATTAGGTGTACCCACTACTCCCCATCGATCGGCTCCCTACCGTAGATACCCGTGCTGGTCCCACAGTGGGGTGTATCACTCCCCTAAAGTGGCTACCCAATACTATCAACGGTGCACGGCTTTATATCTACACGATGCAACAACGGCTTATCTACCAGCCCGGGCCCACACACGCATATGAAACCCGTTGGACTTGCGTTGCCACCGCTAACCCGTTTTGGCCTCTTATAATCAAGCCCAATATGCGTGTCCCGTCACTCGACATGGGTCGAGCCCACAAAGATACGTTTGGGATATTGGTTGAAATGGGCCCCCACAAGCTACCCACTTAAGCTTGTCTAATATCTAGTGTACCCCACTTAACCCTTTAATCATGTTTAATTACATGTTTCCACTTGGTTAAGTATTCTAATCGTATTTTCTATTGCCACCCAAGGCAACCCACTAGATTCCACATGCCACCCAAGGCAACCACAAAATTTCCTCATGCCACCCAAGGCACCCACTTAACCCCTCATGTCCCACTACATGCTACTATGGTTAAGTGTTTCTTAATTAATTAAGACCGTGATCTCCCATAAAGACCTCCCACATTAGACTGGCTGTTATGACCGCCTGGTTAAGCCGGTAGAATCCGGGCAGTCTTACGTCATAACAGAGTCTAACCTCGTGTCTTTACCTTAATCACGTATTTAATTTATGGCTAAGACCTCTCACATTGGGCTGACATTTGTAGCAACTGGTTAAGCCGGTCGGGTCCGGGCAGTTTTACACTACAAATGAGTCCAACCTCGTGTCTTAGTCGATTAATTACACCTAATTAATCACCCCCATATTAATTATCCCTAATTAATATCAAGTTTACCATAACATGGGTAGACCTAACTCAATAGGTAAATTCCCATGGGGTAGACCTAACTCAATAGGTAAATTCCCACTTATGGTAATTTATTTCTATGGTATGCTTAATCATACCCAATCATTCATTTATTAACATATTTACCCACCCCATCGTTCCCTACGTAAATCGTTCTCATTTCATGACATAATAAAAGGGGAAGATCCATCACACATATCATGGGTTTAACATATAACTTTGTCATGGGTTAAGAGGATGTCAACTTGCATATATGACCACATTTTAACCCAACCACATTTAACTCAACTTGCATATTATCATACACATGATTTGCATAACATGTTGCATATGAGCTTGCATATTATCATACACATATTTTGCATAACATGTTGAACTTGCATATAAGCATTCTCATGGCTTGCATAACATGTTAAACATGCATTTAGGCATACACTTAACTTGCATAAGCATTCACATACTTGCATAAACATTCACATACTTGCATAAGCATACATAACTTGCATAAACATGCATAACTTGCATATCATGTCATTTAAGCATATACATATCTTGCATAAGCATTCATATACTCGCATAAGCATGCATAACTTGCATATCACATAAATCTTGCATTTAAACATATACATGACTTGCATAAGCATCCATACACTTGCATAAGTATGCATAACTTGCATATCACTTTAAACTTGCATTTTAACATATACTTGACTTGCATAACTCACTTTGTTAAACATGCATGATTCCACTCATTCAATATGCATAAATCCACTTGCTAAACATGCATATACCATCTTGTTAAACATGCTTAGGCGGGAATCTGTTTTTAGCTCTAATTTTTCTGTCGACATGCTTAGGCGGGAATCTTCCTTCCTGGCCCCGCTGGTTCTAATTTAAATTTTAAATTTAAATTCCTAAATCTGTTTTTAGCTCTAATTTTTCTGCAAACTTCTTTGGGCCATAACCGGGCCATACGGACTCCGATTCTCGAAAACTCGGACTCTATTTCGCGTATTTTTCCGAGACGAACGCAATGGCGCAGCTCGTTTCCCCCGATTCCCAAATCTGAGATTATTTATCCTGTAATTAGTGAATTTTAGTATTAACTAAAATTCGGGGTGTTACATTCTCCCCTCCTTAAAGGATTTCGTCCCCGAAATCTCTAAGCTAAGGAGAATGCATATCCTACCATCCAAACAACCATCTACTCAAATCATCAACCACGGGCATCCATTGTCCTTAAACAGTTTCTAATGATGTATGAGCATATGCAAACAGTGTGTGTATATGTTCCCTATCCAATGTATGAACATATGCAAATCATGATAGTGCCATGCATCCATTATGTATGCGAGAAAACCCTATCGACACATACAATATCTACATGTGTGCACAATCATTCACCAAAATGCATCATCCATGTGATAACACAACCATTATACATCCATAAATATATTTTCCTACACACAATTTTATGCAATATGCAATATGAAGTGACTGAGCCGATCTAGTGCCTAGAGTGTGTGTATATGCATCCACGAGCAACCACTAGCAAACACTTGCATCCACTTGCATCCATCAACCATAACATGTCTCAAACACATGTTTCAACCATAGGTTTACCCTATCTAAAGATTAAAGGTACTAACGAGAGGACATACCGAAGATAAGATAAGTACTAGCCAAACGATAAAGGAGAAGTTAAAAGACATACTCTCAAAAAGAAATGGATACAAAGAACGCATCTTCGCTTCCGTCTCCCAAGTTGCGTTGCTCTCATCTTCTCCCCATTGCACTTTGACTAGTTGAACCTCTCGATTCCTCAATTTCCTAGTCTCTGACCCAAGGATGCGAGTAGGAGCTCGTCGAATAGTCGCATCATGCTCTACCTCTACATCTCTAAGGAAGCTCGGCTCTACTACCTCTGCCGTCTCATGTAAGCACTTCCTCAGATGTGATACATGGAATACATCATGAACACTACTAAGTCTGTCGGGCAACTCCACCCTATATGCCATCCGTCCAATCCTTTCCTTGATAGGAAACGGCCCAACAAACCTCGGTGCTAACTTCCCAACGGATCCGAAGCGAACAACATTTCTCAACGGAGATACCTTAACAAAAACCATATCCCCAACCTCAAACTCAAGATCCGTCCTTCTCTTGTCCGCATAAGATTTTTGCCTATCCTGCGCTGCTTTCATCCTTCTTCGAATCAAGTCAATCTTCTCAGAAGTCTCCCTAACCATATCAGGCCCAAGCAAGATCTTATCTGTAGATTCCCACCAACATGTAGGTGATCGACAAGGCCTTCCATAGAGAGCTTCGAAAGGAGCCATACCAATACTGGACTGAAAGCTGTTATTATATGCGAACTCCACCAATGGAAGATGCTCTTCCCATGTACCTCCAAAATCTAAGATACAAAGCCTCAAAAGGTCTTCTAGGACACGGTTCACCCTCTTAGTCTGGCCGTCTGTCTGAGGATGATATGCGGTGCTCAGACTCAATTGAGTCCCCACTGCTTCTTGCAAACTTCTCTAGAACTCGCTAGTGAAGATAGGATCTCGATCACTCACTATGCTAGAGGGTACCCCATGTAATCGAACTATCTCTCGAAGATATACTGAAGCTAGCCATGGAGCAGTCCTCTTGCTCTTCATAGGTATGAAATGGGCGCTCTTAGTAAGTCTGTCTACCACCACCCAAATTCCTGTATTACCCTTTCTCGATCTGGGTAACCCGTCAATAAAATCCATCGAGACGCTATCCCACTTCCATTGCGGAACCTCCAATGGGTGAAGCAACCCACCTGGTTTCCTTTGCTCCGCCTTCACTTGCTGGCACACCAAACATCGAGCGACATACTCGGCCACATCTTTCTTCATACCGGCCCAGAAGAAAACCCTCTTCATATCTTGGTACATCTTGTCCCCACCGGGATGAATGGTCATCCTAGAACGGTGTGCATCATCAAGAATAACCTTCCTCAACCCTTCATCTTGCGGTACACAAAGTCTACCGTCTCTACGCAAGCACCCCTTATCGTCTAGGGTGTACCTACTCAAATGGCTGGACGACTCCCCCCTTATGAGCTTCTCCATCAACTCAACCAACTGTGGGTCGTCCCTCTGGGCTTCCCCAATCCGCCCCAAAAGAGTAGGCCTAACTTCCAAGGAAGCTAGCAAACCGTGTACATAATCAATGGAAGGTCTGAAATCAAACATCGAGATAAACTCCAAGCTTCGTCGTTCCACGAACAATGGACTCAAGGACAACCTCTTCGTACTCAAGGCGTCCGCCACCACATTACCCTTGCCAGGGGTATATGCTATCTCGAAATCATAGGATGCTAAGAACTCCATCCACCTTTGCTGTCTCAGATTCAAATCCTTCTGAGAAAACAAGTACTTCAATGATTTATGGTCAGTGAACAACTCGAATCTCTCACCGAGAAGATAATAGCGCCAAATCTTAAGCGCAAAAACAATAGCGGCCAGCTCTAGATCATGGGTAGGGTAATTTTTCTCATGTGGCCTTAACTGCCTTCCACCATAGGCTATTACCCTTCCCTCTTGCATTAAGACTGCGCCAAGTCCTGTCCCACAGGCATCGGTATAGAGAACAAATGGCTTGCTCCCATCTGGCAACACTAAAACTGGAGCGGTGGTTAAAGCTCTCTTTAACCGTCGGAACGCATCATCGCAATCTACGTCCCATGTGAAAACAAGATTCTTCTTCGTTAAGCGGGTTAATGGGGCTGATATCTTCGCGAAGTCTTTAATAAACTTCCTATAATAACCCGCCAATCCCAAGAAACTTCTTACTTCGGTAGCATTCTTCGGAACCTTCCAATCCTGAATTGATACTACCTTCGCGGGATCCACAGCTATCCCTTCCTTGGAGACCACGTGCCCCAAGAACCGCACTTCCTTCCTCCAGAAGTGACATTTAGAGAATTTAGCCTTAAGGCTATGTGCTCGAAGAGTCTTCAACACTTCCCCAAGATGTAGGGCATGCTCTTCTTCACTCTTAGAAAATACTAAGATATCGTCCACAAAGACCACCACAAATTTATTAAGGAACTCCCTGAACACCCTACTCATCAAATCAACAAAGTATGCAGGGGCGTTTGTCAACCCAAATGGCATCACCAGCCACTCATAGAAACCATCCGGAGTTCTAAAGGCAGTCTTGTCTATGCTATCCTCAGCCACTCTCAACTGATGGAACCCCGTGGCCAAGTCCAACTGAGAAAATACTGAAGCGCCAACCAACTGATCGAAAAGATCATCTATTCTCGGCAATGGGTGTCTATTCTTCTTTGTGAGCTTGTTGAGTTCTCTATAGTCTACACAAAGTCTGAGGGACCCATCCGCCTTCGTAGCAAAAACTACTGGAGCACCCCACTCCGATATGCTCCGTCTTATGAACCTCTTCTCAAGCAACTCCCCTACTTGCTTATGGAGTTCCCTCCTCTCACGAGGAGCCATGTGGCGCACTGGTAAAGATACCGGTTTAGCATTATCCACCAAATATATTCGGAAGTCAATCTCCCGCTTCGGAGGTAAGCCCTTCACCTCCTCAAACACATCCGGATATTCCCGGACCACTCTAACAGTTTGCAAACTCTCGACCGAAGCGTCAAGCGATTCAAGATAACTTAGCATAACAGAGTCCATGGGATTACAAGAAATCTCGAGAGTGTTACCCAGGCGGGTCATGAGCCTAACAACTCTCCTTTCACAATCAAGAACGGCACCATTACTGGATAACCAGTCCATGCCCAAAATCAACCCATAGCCCGTGAAGCCCAACACAAAAGCATCACATCTAAACTCAATGCTAAGTATAGAAATCTTCAAACCCAAACATAACATGGACAAATAAGTGGAGCCCCCAATTGGGTTTGAAACAACCAAGGGATCATCTACCAGACTGGTGTCTAGGTGCAGTGACTCAACTAATGATGATGAGATAAACGAATGCGATGCGCCTGAATCAAACAATGTACGGACAGGATGATCAAATAGAAAAACCAGACTTTCAACAGAGATAGTTCTACCTCTCTCCTGAATCGGTGGAACCGCGAGAGCCTGTACTTGCCCCCTAGCCTGACTCGGTGCCATAAGAGCTTGCACCTGTCCTCCTGAGGTAGATCCCGTCCTTTGCCCTTTCTTAGGGCAATCCTTCACTAAATGCCCTGCTTCGCCACAGTGGAAGCAGCCAGTCTTCTTCTTCTTGCGACAATCCTTGCTTAGGTGGCCAGGTGTCCCACAATTGAAACACTTCTTCTTCTTGCCCTTGCCACCGTTGCCTTTCCCACCTTTGCTTTGCTGTTGTTGAGGTCTCTTTTGATCTCCCTTCTTTTCGGGTGCCTTATTAGCATTAGGACCCTTCTCTTCCTCATACATGAGTGCCATGTCAACTAGCTTCTCAAAGGTGGCCCCCATAGGGATGTGAGTCATAGCCAACCCATGCATCGGTTCATTCAAGCCTTTCACGAACCTCAAAGCCTTCTTCTCCGGTGTATTCACCATATCTAGGCCAAACCTTGCCAATTGATTAAACTTGTTGACATATTCCTTCACCGAGAGATTCCCTTGCTTTAGAGTCAAGAATCTTTCCATATACAAGTTTTCCTCCGCCCTTGAGAGAAACTTTGCCACAAATCTTTGCCTAAAATCCACCCAAGAGTCAACGGGGCGTTCTCCATTAGTGACCTCCCACCAGAATGAGGCCTCTCCCTTCATTAACCAAGCAGCCAACTTGACTTTCTTCCCTTCTTCCATCTCAAAGATATCTATCAACTCTTCCACCTACTTAAGCCAATCTCTAGCCTCCACAAAAGTTTCAGATCCTTGAAAAGGTTTCCCTCCCATAGCTTTAAATTCCTTGCAAGTCTTAGCAAAAGTATCCGTGCGAGGAGGAGGGGGAGGAGGAAGATCGGGTGCTACGGTTGGTGGAGGAACATTTGCTGGACCCGCCGTGGTGGCCCTAGCCTCCATCAATCTCCTATACCATACTGGTACCGTCACACCCTCTGGAAAGATAAGATTCTCGGCCATGCTGAAACGAAAAAGGAAAGATTCAAAATGAAGGATTCGAAGGATATAGATATGGCTATTGGGGATTATGCTTTTCTTTCAAAAACTTTTCTCTTAAAAGACATGTTTTTGAAAATATCTTTTCCAAAAATGGTTTTAGAAAAATAGTTTTCTACAAAATTTTATCTGTTCTGGTAACCTTTGCTCTGATACCACGTGTAACACCCCACACCCGCTATGGTCACTCACAAAGGGAATGCCAAAGCATCGGTGGAGTATTTTAGTGAATATAGAACAGAAAAATTACACCAAGACAGATATAAATAGTACTTGAAATTTTAAAACATCATCTCATAACAGCGGAAATAAACATGTCTGGTTACATCATAAAACCATGATAAAAGTCAAGTACAATATCCGTCAAAATAAAGAAGTACATAATCCCACTCTCTCATACACTAGCCATGACAAAAGAAAAGATAACTGGATAACTGGAGCTTTACATCTACCCAAGCTCCGAAAGACTGGAACAGCAATCCGATCAAGCTCTACTACTGCTAGGATCCACCGTAGGACCTGAGGGTTGGGAAAAAGATAAAAACAACGGGGTCAGACATAAGTCTGAGTGAGTCCTATAACTTTAACAATACAATCATTAAAGTAACCAGAGAAGACATAAACTTGACCTACGGTAATATCTGGGGATGAATGGCTACACTAAGCAGCTTAGAAGACTTAGGATAAACTAAGATAACCGTCAGGACGCATCTACCCCCCCAAGGATAATTACTAACTGCACCACACCAGTCATTCCCACTTAAAGGTTGATCCCTTCCAAGGACTTAGAAAATTTCCCCAGTAGTTTCGTGTACTCCTAGCCCACTACATAGGTGCCGTCTGCCCCTATCTCCACTAGGTGTACTCAGTAATTCTTACCCAGTAGTTTCATGTACTCCTACATAGGTGCCGTCTGCCCCTATCTTTATTAGGTGTACCCACTACTCCCCATCGATCGGCTCCCTACCGTAGATACCCGTGCTGGTCCCACAGTGGGGTGTATCACTCCCCTAAAGTGGCTACCCAATACTATCAACGGTGCACGGCTTTATATCTACACGATGCAACAACGGCTTATCTACCAGCCCGGGCCCACACACGCATATGAAACCCGTTGGACTTGCATTGCCACTGCTAACCCGTTTTGGCCTCTTATAATCAAGCCCAATATGCGTGTCCCGTCACTCGACATGGGTCGAGCCCACAAAGATACGTTTGGGATATTGGTTGAAATGGGCCCCCACAAGCTACCCACTTAAGCTTGTCTAATATCTAGTGTACCCCACTTAACCCTTTAATCATGTTTAATTACATGTTTCCACTTGGTTAAGTATTCTAATCGTATTTTCTATTGCCACCCAAGGCAACCCACTAGATTCCACATGCCACCCAAGGCAACCACAAAATTTCCTCATGCCACCCAAGGCACCCACTTAACCCCTCATGTCCCACTACATGCTACTATGGTTAAGTGTTTCTTAATTAATTAAGACCGTGATCTCCCATAAAGACCTCCCACATTAGACTGGCTGTTATGACCGCCTGGTTAAGCCGGTAGAATCCGGGCAGTCTTACGTCATAACAGAGTCTAACCTCGTGTCTTTACCTTAATCACGTATTTAATTTATGGCTAAGACCTCTCACATTGGGCTGACATTTGTAGCAACTGGTTAAGCCGGTCGGGTCCGGGCAGTTTTACACTACAAATGAGTCCAACCTCGTGTCTTAGTCGATTAATTACACCTAATTAATCACCCCCATATTAATTATCCCTAATTAATATCAAGTTTACCATAACATGGGTAGACCTAACTCAATAGGTAAATTCCCATGGGGTAGACCTAACTCAATAGGTAAATTCCCACTTATGGTAATTTATTTCTATGGTATGCTTAATCATACCCAATCATTCATTTATTAACATATTTACCCACCCCATCGTTCCCCACGTAAATCGTTCTCATTTCATGACATAATAAAAGGGGAAGATCCATCACACATATCATGGGTTTAACATATAACTTTGTCATGGGTTAAGAGGATGTCAACTTGCATATATGAACACATTTTAACCCAACCACATTTAACTCAACTTGCATATTATCATACACATGATTTGCATAACATGTTGCATATGAGCTTGCATATTATCATACACATATTTTGCATAACATGTTGAACTTGCATATAAGCATTCTCATGGCTTGCATAACATGTTAAACATGCATTTAGGCATACACTTAACTTGCATAAGCATTCACATACTTGCATAAACATTCACATACTTGCATAAGCATACATAACTTGCATAAACATGCATAACTTGCATATCATGTCATTTAAGCATATACATATCTTGCATAAGCATTCATATACTCGCATAAGCATGCATAACTTGCATATCACATAAATCTTGCATTTAAACATATACATGACTTGCGTAAGCATCCATACACTTGCATAAGTATGCATAACTTGCATATCACTTTAAACTTGCATTTTAACATATACTTGACTTGCATAACTCACTTTGTTAAACATGCATGATTCCACTCATTCAATATGCATAAATCCACTTGCTAAACATGCATATACCATCTTGTTAAACATGCATAAATCAACTTATTAAGCATGCATAAACCAATCTTATCAAATATGCATAAACATAGAACAACATAGAGTAACATATCATTATACATGATTCAAACTCACTAATCCGCATTTAAGACCATAAGTCTCATTACACCCAATCTACTTACTTTAACAATCGATGTTAAAGTGATAGAAACTCACCAAACTCAACCTTATGAAGTAGAATTAGTTGCTAACTATGTAGATAATGATGATTAGAGAATGATTTGAGAGGGATTAGCTTGCAACTTCCTTCTTAGATTAGTAGAGGCTCTTCTTAGGATTTAATTTGGCGGCATGAGGCCATCATTTCTATTTTTGGTAAGGATTAAGGGGGGTTTAGGGTGTATTTATAGATTAAGAGAGTGTTTTAGGCCCTTAGATTAACCCTAGATTAATTTAGGTCCGTTAGATTTAGGAAACCTCTAGAACCAAGCCCAGCCCTAGCCAGAAAACCAGATCTGGTGCACCCAAGCACCCTGGTTCGACACGTTATGTCGACAGGCAAGTCGACAGGAATGTCGACACCCCCCCTGTCGACAGCCCTGTCGACATGCTTAGGCGGGAATCTTCCCGCCTGGCCCCGCTGGTTCTAATTTAAAATTTAAATTTAAATTCCTAAATCTGTTTTTAGCTCTAATTTTTCTGCAAACTTCTTTGGGCCATAACCGGGCCATACGGACTCCGATTCTCGAAAACTCGGACTCTATTTCGCGTATTTTTCCGAGGCGAACGCAATGGCGCAGCCCGTTTCCCCCGATTCCCACATCTGAGATTATTTATCCTGTAATTAGTGAATTTTAGTATTAACTAAAATTCGGGGTGTTACACGACCCTAGCTTATGTCTGTAACTGACGTCGAACAAAAAAATGGGTATTGAACCCTTGGATAAGCATACCAGATAGAAGCACATATTTGTAGGAGTTTAAATACACAATCATTTGGATTTATAGTATTTGTTTTTGATTTCTACTAATTTTTGAACCCGCGATGGTTTTTGCTGAGAGAACTGATAAGCGGCGGAATGTTTTTGACCAAAGGAGAAAAAGTCTAGGTTAGAAGAAGTATGGGGGTATATTTATAGGATATTAATTTGCTTTGTATGGATTTGTTTCTTCCACATCTATCAGTTTGAAACCACACAGAACTGGTGGTTGAAACAAAGCAAGATGTGGCCTTTTTATTTTCACACACATTTTTATTTTTATTTTATTAATATTTAATATTTTTAATTAACAAATATCTCATTTATTTGTCTTCTTAAAATCCGTGTGCTCACACATGATACTTAAAAATAACGAAACTGAATATGCGGCTATAGTTCGACATTACGGTCCTAACGAAACTGGTTTCGTCGAATTCCGACTCCGTTTGCTCACACAACGTATTTTTAACCATCAAAATACTGACTGTTTTTCACTCAAAAAATCCGTACGGCCACATAGTGACTCTAAAAATCACGGAACTTGAAATCTAGCAATAATTTAATATTGCGGATCCAATAAAATTAGTTTTGTTGAATTCTAAGGTCGTTTGCAAAACAGGCTATTTTTAACGCCCTAAATAACCCATTTAAATATATAAATATATTTAAATATAATTAAATTAAATATAAATAAATTTATATTGTCGTATATATTCACTCTAGAATATCATACAACTTCAGAATATTCCTATATGAATTTCTAACTCGGTATTTCAAATCCTGATTAAATCAATATTCAATATATATCGAAATTCCTTTTATAACGTAAATAAAGCGTTGCAAATTATAAAGGAATTCCATAGCGACTTTTCTAAAATTTGATTTGGTCATAAATCAAAATCTACACAATGAAATCCCGATTTTTCTCTTTCATTAGAAAAATATACTTCAACAGATTCAAACGTTTCTTGTTTCCCAGAAATCTGATTTAAAACAGACCCTGTATATTCAGTTGAAGTTCAAATCGCCAAATAGCGAACTGTCACGCCATTACGGGCTCGATCATAATTATAATATAATTCTACGTTCAAACTGTCGTTTATATAATGTATTCGTTAATATATTTCAACTCTAAACCGAATTATATATTATAAGTTGTCCAATTCACATTATATTGTGAATTCCACCAATTTTGATTATTTCTGAATTAAATATATTATTTAATTATTATTTTAATTAAATATTTCAATATAATTTAATTAATCGACAATTTGAATTCTAAATCACTTTATAAATAATTAGATTAATTAATTATTATATCGTTGAAAAATGCGAGTCATTACATTCTTCCCTACTTAAAATAATTTCGTCCTCGAAATTGCCAAGGTAGAAAACTAACCCTATCGAACGGTCAGACTTATTTGTTCACTTCTCAACTTCAGTTTCCGCTGGACTAATTTAATTATTAATTCAATTCTATTTACGAATATTTTCAAAAATCCGGAAAATTTTCTAACACGTCAACTTTTCCAAAAATTTCTCCAGCACCTCCTTTGTACTGGTTAATAGGTCGAACTCCAACTCGCCTCTCTGGTTCATCTCCATCCAAAAAGAAAATCAAACAGCCAAGCGGCTTGCCAATTCGGCTCATCAAAATCATATATTAAAAAGAAATATAAACTTGAACCTTTTTGTCGTCATATCATTATATCCTTTCCACCTGTTATCAAATCAGCAGGTACAAGGGTCATCCCAATCAAATTCCAATCTGTTTTTATCCACAAATCCAACCATTCGCTAATACATAAGTCGAATTCAATTTCGAATCAATGTTCCATTTCGATTTTTAAATTCTTAACTCATCAATCCAATACCATTTCAGATTCTATCTCACAATTCAAAATCTGATTCTACTTGATATATCATATCCAATTAAATTTCCAGTTAATTGGTTTCAATTCAGTTCTAGCTTGGTTTCACAAATTTCTATTTAATTTTTTTAAATTAAAATAGTCTCTTCCTGGGAGTTTTAAACAACTTTGCTTTTCCAAAACCAAATATTTCTTTTTTGGATTTCAAACAACTTGTTTCTCTCAAAACACTTCAAAAAATAAAATCTTTTTGGTAGTAATCCGTCACTTACAACTCGTAATTGAACACCCGATGATGTCATGGTCATCATTGGAATCTATTTCCAGCTTTTGAAGTGAGTTCAATACTATATCACTTTTCAAAACCATTTCTAACATTTTCACTTTGAAATTTATTTCAAAATATCCATCCAATGTTTGTAAAACAATTTAAAACCTCCCAGGATTTTAAAATTCTCATATACTTAATTTAACTCCGTTTACAAACATCTTTCAAATTCCAGGGTTTTAATTTCAACTCTGATTTTAATTTTAGATTTAATTCAATTCATATTGCTTATTTGAATTCTGATCTGTTATTTACATAACCATTTCACATATTTATAATCTTATTTGATTACAATAACAACCAATATATCCAATATATATATTCATTCCAATATAAATATCTTCTCTATATCAAATATACTTTGGGTAAAATTATTCTGTTTACCCTCTTTTCCAAACATATCGTGTCGACCCATCGTATTCGAGTGTTTATAAACTCCTACCGATAAAGTGGATCAAACTGATCGACCAGAACCCATAAACAACTCAACCACTGAATCTCCACAAAATAAAACAATTTTATATCAAATAACAAATACGTTCACTCGTATATATACACTCAAACTCAATCTAGGGTATTACTAACCCCATCTCTACCGAGTCACGCCACAGAGCCAAGGTAATTACTTAACCTTATGCTCTGATACCAACTGTAATGACTCGGATTTTGTCGATCTTGGTTATCCGATATACAACACATATCTAACATCCAAGGATCGAAAATAACCGAATAGTTAATGAAAAAAATTAGAGGGTGAGAATAGATAAGATAGAAACTTAGAATAGAAGAAGAAGAAGAACACAACATCAGAGTAACACGAACCTCACAACGGAACAAATAACATATAACATATATAACATAACTTGAAATATACATCTGTACTTGAATATACCTCATTATAAAAGTACAATACTTACAACACAATGGAAATAAACTATAGCTATGTGATCCTGAAGCCTCCTGCTCCAGCTCTTCAAGTATCTGTAAATCCCGACTACTTGACTGCACGTACAAAATTGGGCACCCAAGAGTTTAGGGAAAACAAAATAAACTCTGGGTCAGTCATGGGACTGGTATGATTAAAGCAGTTTAAAACAGTTCGAACAAGTAAACTATATCTCATAAGACCACGCCGTATAAAGAAACAGGTTTTTCCCTTATGAGAATCCAAAATATCTTTATATCAAAAACCTTTTGATATTATAATATTGTCTATCAACCATAATATAATAATCATCTAGCAGAAACGCTTCCATCTCACGTTCTACATATATAGTATACAATCAAAACCGCAAGAACATATTGGGAAATGGATTTCTAACTATGACAAGGTATGGAACCACCTTCTACCAGTGTACCTCTAGAGAGGAATACAATGGGTTCAACAAGAACATCTGTCAACCCGGCCACACATGACTGACCACTCATTTCGCTTGAGTGTATCGAATGTATATCACCAACGGTTGGGATTAGCAACCGTTTCCCGAATGGGACAGCATCAACAATAGATTTTTAGAAGTAATTGAAACTCTAGATCAGGTGATTATACACCCTAATAGGTGCGACCTACATAGCCATGCTGCCTGCCCGATTTCTATCATTTACCGGATGTAAGGCTAGAAGCTACGCTTATCTTTTACATGCCACATCTTCATTCACTTGGAATGTCAGATCGTCATACCCTTTAAATCGCAAATTGATTTACCCAAAAATAACACGGTATACAGCTAAGAGAAACGAATTCCTCCGCCACCAAACATGAATACGTTTGAAGAGATCGACTAAGCGATTTATTAGATATACTCTGTCAGACATTCATCCATACAAGCTGTCCTGGGACTGGACAAACCGAAGGCACTATTCGGTACATCCATCTTAGGCAATTGTTATCTAAGATTTATACAACAGCCCTTGCACTTTACTTTGTCTTCAAATTTTCTTTGGCATATATGATTCGTAACGCTTATGACAATACAGAGTGGTTCTTCGGATAGCAATCATACCGGTCTCTCCATATTAACGACGTTAAAATGGTCATAAACTTTGATACTCGGTGAGTTAACTATCAAAGAAAAGCAGGTGTGCAAACAACGATATTATTTCCAAGTGGAAATTATATCGATCAATCATCAACCATATATATATATATATATTCATATTTCTTTATTTTCAACATTTAGAAAATATACGTCATTAACATTGGAAACATTTCCATAGCATATTCACGCAACACTATCATTTCACAACTGTTAGTCCTTAACCGTAAACTAGTAAGAGAACAATTTTCTAAGTATAAACCCCGAAGGCCGAAACAAACATCAGATTGATACTTAGAAAACTATTCAACTTAACTAATCTCTAGTCAGTTTCTAATCTTGTTTAACCCTATTTCTTTAACTCTATGTTCAATTAACTCTAATCGATTAATTCTAACTCGACTAATTCCTTTATATATTTCAATACTTTTCTAACACTTAAGTTTTATTTAAAATTTCCCTTTTATAACTCTATTCATTTCGTAAATAAATAATTCCTTTTTATAACCTTTATTTGTAAATGTTTTACAAATATTTCTCTTCCTATATTTGTCTATTTATTTTATAAATAAATAATTCTCTTATACTTCTATTTATTTTATAAATAAATATTCCATTTTAATCCTACTTATTTTCTAATTAAATTCTCCTTCGATTTAATCTTGTTTATCTTCCAAAGTAAATAATCCCTTTATAATATCTAATTTATTTACCAAAAAAATAATCCATTTAATGTCTTTTTTATTTATCTTAAATAAATAATTCACTTTATAAGTATTCATTTATGAATATCCTTTTTATAAATATTTCAAATTTATAAATATTCCTGTTTATAAAATCTTCTTTGATTTTATAAATATTTTATTTTCAAATATCACATTGAAAATTCTGTTATTAACATTCCGGTATGTTATGGTATTTAACATACCATACAACAATGATTAGTATCATTCACATATATAAAATAATCAACAGAATTCATATCGCATCGTCTAACACAATGCATAAAACAAAACAATATTTATATATTGAGGAACCCAGTTGGGTCCCTCCAACCTGGTTCACGACATCACAGATGTTATACAATATGAGTATAACATATTCTGATAAACAAAATCAATATTCGATTAAAGATTTATATGTATATCGTTAGCTATAATTTCAATCAATACATAAGCAAATCAACCAAACAGTTAACACATAGCAATCAGTCATCATTTATCAGTTATAAATATACGTTATAAAAATATAACTGTTCAGAGTTGGTGAGTTTTACTCACATTGGCAGTTCATCGTTAAAAAACGATAAAATGTTGTTTGATTTGAATCAAACAATTTATTTCGCCATAAATTCAAATGAGCTTCAATCCACTACCAGTCAGTTCCATTGTCGAGCACTCGTTCATACGATCCTAACGGATCAGATCGTTTGTAAATCTGACACCGTATAGCCATGATATTACAAATACAATATTTTAAATAAAATTTAAAACTAAACCACTTAAATTCATTGGGCTTTACCCTTTCTTGGCCCATCGGCTTCCCCAAAAAACCAATCCGATGTCTTTCTTCCACAATCCCAATATACACTGCGCAAGCAACACTCCACCAAGCCGTGATTTCCACCCACACCCACTCCTCCATCTTTCATCATAAATCAAAACTAAAACTCTCAAAATTCTCATCACAATCTCCTCTTCAACTTGATATGCTCATCCTCCCACTCGCACTCATACCTCAAAATCCGACGTTGACCTAGAAACTGCTCCTACAGTACCACCTCCGACAACAACTATCACCGAAACCCCTGTAAATCCAACCACAAACTCGTCTTCATGTTTCAAACCTAATTATCAACTTAATTCTATGAATCAACACCCATATTTTTAGATTTCCCCAAACCTAGCTGATGTCTGTAACCGACGTCGAACAAAAAAATGGGTATCGAACCCTTGGCTAAGCATACCAGATCAAAGCATAGATTTGTAGGAGTTTGAACACACAATCCTCTGGATTTATAGTATTTGTTTTTTATTTCTACTAATTTTTGAACTCGCGATGGTTTTTGCTGAGAGAACTGATAAGTGGCGGAATGTTTTTGACCAAAGGAGAAAAAGTCTAGGTTAGAAGAAGTATGGGGGTATATTTATAGGATATTAATTTGCTTTGTATGGATTTGTTTCTTCCACATCTATCAGTTTGAAACCACACAGAACTGGTGGTTGAAACAAAGCAAGGTGTGGCCTTTTTATGTTCACACACATTTTTATTTTTATTTTATTAATATTTTATATTTTTAATTAGCAAATATCTCATTGATATGTCTTCTAAAAATCCGTGTGCTCACACATGATACTTAAAAATCACGAAACTGAATAGGCGGCTATAGTTCGACGTTACGGTCCCCACAAAACTAGTTTCGTCGAATTCCGACTTCGTTTGCTCACACAGCGTATTTTTAACCGTCAAAATACTAACTGTTTTTCACTCTAAAAATCCATATGGCTACACAGTGACTCTAAAAATCACGAAACTTGAAATCTTGTAATAATTTAATATTCCAGATCCAAGAATATTAGTTTCGTCGAATTCCGAGGTCGTTTGCAAAACTGGTTATTTTTAATGCCCTAAATAACCCATTTGAAAATATAAATATATTTAAATATAATTAAATTAAATATAAACAAATTTATATTGTCGTATATATTCACTCTAGAATATCATACAGCTTAAGAATATTCCTATATGAATTTCTAACTCGATTTTTCAAATCCAAATTAAATCGATATTCAATTTATATTGAATTTCCTTTTATAACTTAAATAAAGCATTGCAAATTATAAAGGAATTCCATAGCAACTTTTCTAAAATTTGATTTGGGCATAAATCAAAATCTACACAATGAAATCCCGAATTTTCTCTTTCATTAGAAAAATATACTTCAACAGATTCAAACGTTTCTTGTTTCACAGAAATCCGATTTAAAACGGGCCCTGTATATTCAATTGAAGTTCAAATCGCCAAATAGCAAACTACCGCGCCATTACGGGCTCGATTATAATTATAATATAATTCTACGTTCAAACTGTCGTTTATATAATATATTCGTTAATATATTTCAACTCTAAACCGAATTATATATTATAAATTGTCCAGTTCACATTATATTGAATTCCACCAATTTTGATTATTTCTTAATTAAATATATTATTTAATTATTATTTTAATTAAAGATTTCAATATAATTTAATTAATCGACCATTTGAATTCTAAATCACTTTATAAATAATTAAATTAATAAATTATTATATTGCCGAAAAATGCGGGTCATTACAAGTGGGTGGCAAGGGTGGCATGTGAAATACGATTAGAAACACTTAACCAGATTGAAACATGTAAGAAAACATGAATAAGAAGGGGTTAAGTGGGAAATATTGGTGGGTACCAAGCATAGGTGGAAAGATTGTGTCAAACGGGGAGACCCTTTTCAAACCAGTAACCCATTAAGTATCTTTGTGAGCTCCAGTTTGATCAAGGACGGGACACGATTGCTGGGTTTGATTGTAAGAGGTCAAAACAGGATAGCGGTGGCAATGCAAGTCGAACCGGGTCATGTGCGTGCGTGGGCCCGGGCTGGTAGGTAAGACATTGTTGCATAGTGTAGATATAAGCCGTGCATCTTTAGTTGTATCAGGTTGCCACTCTGGGGAGTGATACACCCCACTGTGGGACCAGCACAGGTATCTACGAGTTAGGGAGCCGATCACATGGGGGTAGTGGGTATAACTAGTGGAGATAGGGGCAGATGACACCTATGAGGACAACTAGCGGTACACGAAACTACCATTATGATTATTATGTTCAGTTGGCGGGATCAACTTTTAGGGTGACTAGTAATGGTGCAGTATAGTAATTATCCTATAGTGATTAGGAGCGCAATTAACGCCAGAATATTCCTCTTGTTTGTTTTGTCATGCCCACTTGTTTCACAGCCATACCTTGTTTTACCAGTTTATGCCTTATCCTAATTACTTTAATAATTATATTTTTAAAGTTATTGTACTCACCAGACTTTATGTCTGACACCCTTTTTTTCGCCTCTTTTCATCCTTTCCCCCTCACCTAGATTCTCATGGTGGGACTAGTACTAGCGGAGCTTGATTTGGATCTCTTTCTTTTGGAATTGCTTGGATTGCTGAAATTAAATTCGGCTCATCTCTTTTATGGCTACTTGTGTTGGGGTTATGCTCTTTATTTTATGTACTCAGAAAACAATTTGTCAAGATGGATGTTAAATGTACTTGGTTTATGATGTTGTTTTAATCAAACTATTTCTCCGCTGCAATAAAGGTTGTTTTAAAATTTTCAAGTACCAATATATGTATCTTCCTTGTTATATTCTGTTCTATACACCAATAATACTCCATGAAAGATAATGCACTCCCCTGGAGAGTAATATTAATGGACGTGGGGTGTTACACGTGGTATCAGAGATGAAGGTTTCCAGAACAGATATGAAATTTTGAAACACTATTTTTCAAAAGAATTTTATAAAGAAATACTTTCAAAAATATGTTTCAAGGAGAGTATTTTCAGGAGAAAAGTTTATTTTAAAAACATAACCCCCAAGAGCCATATATCTTTCCTTCGACTCTCCATTTAGAATCTCTTCCTTTTTCTTTTTCAGCATGTCTGGGGAACCTGAGATACCCGAGGGCATACCGATACCAGGCTGGGTTAGAAGAAATCTGGATGCTAGGGCCACTGCCGCAGGCCCAGCAAATGTTCCTCCTCCCCCAGCCGCATTCGCTCCTCCTCCTCCCCGGCCTCGCGTTGATACTTTTTCGAAGATATGCAAAGATTTTCGGGCAATGGGCGGGAAACCTTTGCACGGATCAGAGACGTTTGTTGAAGCTCGAAATTGGCTTAAGGAGGTGGAAGATTTATTTGGTATCTTCGAGGTAGAAGATGAAAGGAAGGTCCAATTAGTTGCTTGGTTAATGAGGGACAAAGCCTCGCTTTGGTGGGAGGTCACGAATGGCGAGCGTCTAGTGGAGACATGGATCGATTTCAGGCATAGGTTCGAGATGAAATTTCTCTCACGAGCGGAAGAGAATTTATATAGGGAGGGTTCTTAGCATTGAAGCAAGGAAATTTATCAGTAAAGGAGTACGTCAACAAGTTCAATCAATTGGAGAGATTTGGCTTAGACTTGGTAAACACACCTGAGAAGAAGGCCCTGAGGTTCGTTAAAGGTTTGAATGAGCCGCTACACGGGTTGGCTATGTCCCACATTCCGATTGGGGCTACCTTTGAGAAATTGGTTGACATGGCGCTTATGCATGAAGAGGAGAAAGGTGTTAATGCTAATAAGGCATCAGAGAAGAAAGGGCATCAAAAGAAATCATAATGGCGAAACAAGAAAGGTGGTAATGATAACAATAGCAAAGGAAAGAAAAGGTGCTTTAATTGTGGACCACCAGGCCATTTGAGCAAGGACTGTAGGAAAAAGAAGAAGACAGGCTGCTTCCATTGTGGAAAGGTAGGACATCTAATTAAAGACTGCCCGAGGAAATAGGGGCAAGGGAAAAGGATAAGGTCCACTTCTGTAGGATAAATTCAGGCTCTCATGGCACCAGGGAAGGCAAGAGGGCAGGTTCATGCTCTCATGGCACCAGGACAGGAGGGAGGTAGAAACATTCCCGTTGAAAGTTTAGTTTTTCTATTTGATCATCCTGTTCGTACTTTTTTTGACTCTGGCGCTTCGCACTCGTTTGTATCTGCTTTGTTCGTTGAAACACTGCACCTAAATACTAGTCTAGTTAAGGATCCCGTAGTAGTCTCAAATCCTATTGGTGGCTCGGCTCATCTTTCATTGATTTGTCAGGATTTGAGAGTGTCTATCTTGGGCGTTGGGTTTGAATGCAACGCCTTCGTTCTTGGCTTCATGTGCTACAACTTGATTCTAGGCATGGATTGGCTAGCTAGATACGATGCCATCATAGATTGTGAAAGAAGGGTAGTTAGATTGTGGACTCGTTGTGAAAAGACCCTCGATATTTCTTGTGACCGTAGAGGTCCGGTAACGCTTAGCTACCTAGAATCCCTTGACGCATCGAATGATGATTTGGAATCTGTTCGTGTGGTCCGTGAATATAGTGACGTCTTTGATGAAGTTAGAGGTTTACCCTCGAGATGCGAGATAGACTTTCGAAAATACCTAGTAGATAATGCAAAGCCAGTTGCATTACCAGTGCGCTACATGGCTCCGAGAGAGAGAAGAGAAATCAGTAAGCAAGTGAAAGAGTTGCTTGAGAAGTGGTTCGTAAGAGGAAGCATTTCTGAGCGGGGTGCTCCGGTCGTTTTTGCTACAAAAACTGATAGTTACTTAGATTGTGCGTGGACTATAGAGAGCTGAATAAGCTCACAAAGAAGAACAGACACCCATTGCCGGGGATAGATGATTTATTTGAACAGGTGGTGGGTGCATCGGTTTTCTCGCAACTGGATTTGGCTACACGGTTTCATCAGCTAAGGGTGGCTGAAGACAGCGTAGATAAGACTGCATTTAGAACTCCTGACGGTTTCTTCGAATGGCTCGTCATGCCTTTTGGTTTGACGAATGCACCCGCATACTTTATTAACTTAATGAGTAGGGTGTTTAGGGAGTTTCTAAACAAGTTTGTGGTAGTCTTTGTGGACGATATCTTAATTTTCTCTATAAGTGAGGAAGAGCGTGCCCTACATCTTAAGGAAGTCTTAGAGACCCTACGAGCGCATCAACTTAAAGCTAAGTTCTCCAAGTGCCATTTTTGGAGAAAAGAAGTGAGGTTCTTAGGACACGTGGTCTTTAAGGAAGGGATAGCTATGGATCCCGCAAAGGTGGTGGCAATCCAAGATTGGAAAATGCCTAAGAACACAACAGAAGTAAGAAGCTTTCTAGGGCAGGCTGGTTATTATAGGAAGTTCATTGATGACTTCGCGAAGATATCAGCCCTACTTACTCGGTTAACGAGGAAGAACTTGACTTTTACTTGGGATGTTGACTGTGGCGATGCTTTCCAACATATGAAGAGGGCTTTAATGACAGCTCCAGTTTTGGTTTTTCCAGATGGGAGTAAGCCATTCACAGTATATAACGATGCTTGCGGGACAGGGCTTGGCGCAGTTTTATTGCAAGAGGGAAGGGTGATATGCTATGGTGGAAGGCAGTTGAAAGTCCGCGAGAAAATTTACCCTACCTACGACTTAGAGTTGGCTGCCATAGTTTTTGGGCTTAAGTCTTGGCGTCATTATTTGCATGGCGAGAGGTTTGAGTTGTATACAGACCATAAATCGCTAAAATACCTGTTCTCTTAGAAATATCTAAACTTGAGGCAACAAAGGTGGATGTAGTTTTTGGCATCCTACGATTTTGAGATCGCATAAACCCCCGGCATGGGTAACGTTGTAGCCGATGCCTTAAGTATAAAGAAGTTGACTTTAAGTCCTTTGTTCGTAGAGCGACAGAGTTTGGATTATATATCTACCTTTGACTTCAGACCCTCTATCGATTATGTACCCGGATTGTTGGCATCGCTAGAGGTACAACCAACACTTTTGTGTAACACCCTACGATTTTAAATATTAATGTTAACAAATTCAAGAATACTTAAATTCAAATGTGGGAATCAAGGGAAACGGAATGTGCCATTGCTTTCGTCTTGGAATTCTGCTTGAGACAGAGTCTGAGTTTGTGTGAATTGGACTTCTTATGAAGAAGCCCATACCTTGCCAGTTTTAATTCATTACCAAATAAGCGCCCACGGTTTTTGATTATATATTATGTATGTAGGACATGAGATGAAAGCGTTCTACTAGATGATTATTATATTGTGGTTGATAAACACTATTATAATATCCAAAGAGTTTTGATATAAAGATTATCGTTTTTTCAAAAGGATTTTGAATGATAAATCAAGTGTTTTGGATACTCGTAAGGGAAAAATCCGTTCCATGTTATACGGCGTGGTCTGATGAGATATCGTTTATTTTCTCAAATTGTTTTAAATTGTTTACTCACACCAGTCCCATGACTGACCCAGAGTTTATTTATTTTTCTCTAAACTCTTGGGTGCCTAATTTTGTACGAACAGTCAAGTAGTCGGGATTTTCCAGATATACTGAGAGCTTGGAGCAAGAGGATTCAGGATTGTATAGCAATTGTTTATTTCCGCTGTGTTGTAAGTGCTATACTTTGATAATGATATGTATATTCAAGTATAGATTTGTATTTCAAAGTTATGTTATATAGTATATTTTATTCGTTCCGCTGTGAGATTCGTGTTACTCTGATTTTGTTGTTATTTTCTTCTTCTTCTATTATAATGTTCTATCTTATCTATTCTCACCCTCTATTTTCTTTCATTAACTATCTCGTATTTCCGATGCTTGAACAGTCGACATTGAATTTATGTCGATTACCAAGATCGTAAATCCCCGGGTCGTTACATCTTTACTGCTTTCTGGCATTTATTCTCCGTGATCTGTGATTGTGAGGACTTCACACTACATTTGGGTGTTAGTTCCATTTTTTCGTCTAATAATAAACAATAAATCATAAACCGTAAAGCATAGACAATAAACCAAAAACAGTAAACCATAATCAATAAAGTATAAATAGTAAACTATATAACATAAAGCATAAACCATAAACATTTAACCATAAATGATAAATCATAAACAATAAACAATAAACCATAAAACATAAACAATAAATCTTGAACCGTAAACCATAAATAATAAAGTATAAACATTAAACTTCGAGTCTAATCCAAATCTCGTTGAAAAGCTTGCGTACAAACAAAGATTGGAATATTGAAAATGATGTTTGGGAATGTGGGAATAATTTGTAACTGGGTAATTGTGGAATAACATATAACATAAACTGAGATTTGTAAATTGAGGGAAATTGGCATATATATTAACCTAGAACATAAAAGAAAATATGTGCGATTAAAATTGAGATTCTTGGGTATGATGAAACAAGAATTTATGCATGAACTATATGTATATAAGAAAAGTTAGAATTGAAGATCTAGACATATGGGATTATAAGTTGAATTGGGATTTATGCAACAAGAATGAGGGTTGGCATGAATTAATTGTTCTACGCAATAAGAATGAGGGTTGACATGAATTATTGATAACTTTAAAGAACAATTAATTTGGGTATAATTAAGTATAACTTAAAAGTTGGGCATAACATATAATAAGGATTATTGGCATAACTATGTACGAGATTATGTAATCATGGTAGAATTTATGTATCCAAATCAAGTTGGAACCATAAACATGAAATTGGGTTTAGAAGCGTGAACAAAAATTATTGGATTGGGATAAATAAGTATATAAAACCTAGATAGAAATTGTATAGGTCCGTTAAAAGATGAATATGCCTAACCCGAGGTTAGATTTAGTTGCGGTGTAAGACTGCCCGCAACCGCCCGACACATCCAGCAACCGCAACAACAGATATAATGTGAGAGGTTAGCGCATCGTGCCCATGAAAAACCCAAGGTTAGAATGAGTTTGCGGTAGAAGTCTGCCGTAACCACCCGACACATCTAGCAACCACAAACAACAGTTCTAATGTGAGAGGTTGTTGCATTAATAAATCAATTAATGCCAATGAACAGACATGCTAAGAATGTTAAGTTTAAGTAAATGGAGGCGTATAGGCAAACTTAACAAACGTAATAATGAGGAAAGATAGCAACTTATTATGAACATTTATGGGAAATATGAAAGTCATATAATAGGTAGACTTGTCCTGGGACAAGGGAAGATGATAATAAGACTAGAGAACAGGACAACTTATATTATAAAATAAGTTGAATATAAGCTACAAAGCAATAATGAGAAATCTGTTGATAAACATAACATGAGTTATGATTAGAAAACCTTAGTTAAAGAACTAAGATAACTAAGTAGTAAATCTTAGTTAAGAGAACTAAGTAATAAACCTTGGTTAAGAGAACTAAGTAATAAGCCTTAGTTAAGAAAACTAAGCAATAAGCCTTAGATAAGAGAACTAAGCAAACAACGATGGATTGGGGTGACATCAACAGATGAAAGTGTAACTGAATAAGAAGATATGAGGAAAAACATATATAAGAAATAAGTTAAGATGGATAATGGGGTATAAAGCTTATTAAGGAAACTTACAAGTAACGAGTCATAAATGAAACATTAATAAGCAAGAGAAACATGGTAATTAGAATCGAAAGGCAATATGAATAAGGATAACCAAGTTATAAAGAAACCTGATGAAGCAGAACAAGTGCGTAATTGGACAATTAGACATAGTTCTAATAACACGTAAGAATGAGGCGCTTGGACCAGTCCAAACATTAGAGGATGAATAACCATAAGGGGTAGATCATCGGGATGTCAAAAGACACAAAGAGGAGCGCATGTCCATCTGGATATTCTTATAGGCTCCAACGGATTGGGTTAAGAAGCACGCGGCTTCCAGGGACATATGGTGCTCTAGGTATTCCTCTGTGAGTGGCATATGATCCTCCTGTGCTCATAGAGGCTAGGTCTGCGTGGGTGAAGCAATGAGTATGCCTTGATTGCAATAATAAGGGTCAATCAAAAGACTAAGATGGACCAGCGTGATTCGGCAAGACCAGCTTGTGCCCTGTCATAGGAACTCGTCGTCTACCTACCATCTTCAGTCAGTATGTAAAGCAGAAAGGCGGAGAACTCAAAAAGACCCTATACTTTTCTATCTAGTTATGGGTGAAGTTGGCCTATAGGTTTGTAGGGCATGGGGCAGGGGGGTTTAAGTTCTCATTCTTGATTTTCTTGGGTGCCTTTCATTTGTTAGTTGAGGTAGGGGTCTAGTGGGACAATAGCCACTGTAAAAGCATACCTTAGCATCTGCATCGGCAGATATCTGAAAGCTCCCGACCGAGTTCCATGTTTCTTGATTAGCCCTTCTACGGGACTCGATCGCACATATAGAGAACATGTTCAAATAGACATCGAGTACGATTGACGATACGTACGTGGTAAAAAGTCTAGGTACACTCATGTCGCTCTGGGTGGTGTACCATAGACTAGAGGGCATTATTCGATGACAGAATCCAGTAGGATCTACAATGGCAGTCCAAACGCTTACTTAACACAGTGATGGTAGTTTTATGAAAACGTAGCGTTGATATACATACGACATGCGAATTCGGATAAGGGACTGCATACATACGGTGGAGACCATGCGAGTAGAGTATACATTAATTGGGGGTAGCTACATATACACTGTATTAGGTTAAACTACTAGAGAGTATATGGATGCGACGTGTGTATAAGACGTGAGTGCTAATGACACAAATAACCTAATAAATAAGAAATTATAATCGAACGATATATGTAGGATTATCCAAGAAGTGTAGTGTAAATTCATTCACACTGAACTTATATTCTGACCCCTTCCTCATAACATTCGCAGGTTAGGTTCATGACAGAGACTGTATAGCTTTGGATACTTGTTTAGCAGTATTATTATTAAGGTAAAGCTATGTTTCAGCTACATTATATTTTATTCCTTCCACTGTGAATTGTTTTCTGAACTCTAACATGTTTTATGTCTGTGTCTTTTCTACAGGATACCAGAGCAAACCAACTCGGGTTTCGATGGATTGGGTTTTTAAAAAAAAACTGGTCCGTAGGAATCCGTGTTGTTACAACCCGTCTAGGATGAAATATTCTACTTCACACACTTGAGTTTAACCTATTCTTCAGGCCTGTTTTACTCCTACTTTCACGGATCGGACCACGCATGGCCTTACACGAACTACACGAGAGTTCCTCCATACGTCTTAGCAACGCATTAGTTTTGTGACACATGTCATTCATCCGGGAGACTCTCTACATCTATAAATACATGTATTCAGGGACTTCTAAAGGATCTTTAGCTATTCTAACTCTCGGCCTCCATTGAAGAGAACACAAGGACATTGTGCTTCTTCCATAATAAATCTAACACGAGGATTTCGTGTATAAATCCACTCTCTCTTCTCACTTCTTCATTAAAATACAAGGATGTTGTACGTAAATGATTCCTACTGAGTGAAGGAAGGCATTGTATTTGAAATTTCTTAGGACTTAAGTAAATATAAAATTGAAGTAGGCTTCGTTTGAGCCGAACCGCTATAAAAACTTCATGCGTTCCTTGTTCAGTATTGTTTACCATCATTTATTCTATGTGATCTTTGATTGTGTGGACTTCACACTGCATTTGGGTATTAGTGTCATTTTTTGGTCTAACAATAAACCGTAAAGAGTAAACCATAGACATTAAACTATAAACCGTAAACCATAATCAATAATGTATAAACTATAAACTATATAATATAAAGCATAAACCATAAATATTTAACCATAAATGATAAATCATAAACATGAAACCATAAACCGTAAAACATAAACAATAAACCATAAACCATAAACCCTAAAAAATAAAGTATAAAAAGTAAACTATATAAAATAAAGCATAAACCATAAACACTAAGCCATAAATGATAAATCTTAAACAATAAACCACAAACAATAAACAATAAACCATAAATCGTAAACCATAAACAATTAAGTATAAACAATAAACCATAAACCACAAGCAATAAAGTATAAACAATTAACTATATAAAATATAGCCATAAACCATAAACATTAAACCATAAATGATAAGTCATAGACAATAAACCATAAACCATGAGCCATAAACATTAAACCACAAACCGTAAACCATAAATAATAAACCGTAAACCATAAACAATAAACCATAAACCGTAAACCATAAAAAATAAAGCATAAATAATAAACTATACAAAATAAAGCATAAACCATAAACCATAAACATTAAGCCATAAGTGATAAACCATAAACGTTGACACGCTTTCTAGTCAAAGCCGTCACACATGGAATTTCTGGTTAACAATACACTCAAGTATTTTCGATATCGTCAGAAGACAGGAAGCGATTTAGTTGAAGTCGCATCACAAACAAAGGACGGCTTGAAACTCCTATCAAATGATCTCTTTTGGACCTGAATACGGAGCGTTGCTTAGTAAATATTGTAGCCCTCTGAATTATCTTCAGGAAGAGATTTCGTTTGGCTAAAACATACTTACAATTTGAAAGTTACGCTCGTTTCCATGAACGCCCGTGGAACCAGAAATGTTTGGATTTCAGCATTGATTGGACTCCGGGTCAGATCGGATGGCCCATATCGGATCAGAAAGCTGGACCCGGTCCACTTTCTGCTGCATAGAAGTGCACGCGGCTTTGGAAGGAAGTCGCCGGCTCTGTTCAGATGGAGATGCAGGAACCCGACCCGACCTACTTTCTCCTTACTGCGAATAAGAGCACGTCGCCTTTGGATTGAAGGAACAAGTTTGGACCAGATTGTGGACTCGATCTGACCCGTCTGGGAAAAAATATTCTACTGCACACACTTGAGTTTAACCTATTCTTAAGGATTGTTTTACTTCTACTTTCACAGGTCGGACCACACACGGCCTTACACGAACTACAAGAGACTTCCTCCATACGTCTTAGCAACGCATTGGTTTCGTGACACATGTCATTCATCAAGGAGACTCTCAACATCTATAAATACACGTATTCAGGGACTTCTAAAGGATCTTTGGCTATTCTAACACTCGGCCTCCATTGAAGGGAAAACAAGGACATTGTGCTTCTTCCATATTAATCTAACACGAGGATTTTGTTTATAAAACCACTCTCTCTTCCCACTTCTACATTAAAATACAAGGATGTTGTATGTAAATGATTCCTACTGAGTGTAGGAAGACATTGTATTTGTATTTTCTTAGGACCTAAGTAAATATAAAGTGGACGTCGGTTTGGTTTGAGCCAAACCACAATAAAAACCTCATGTGTTCACTGTTCTGTACTGTTTTCCTGTATTTATTCTATGTGATCTGTGATTGTGTGGACTTCACACTACATTTGGGTGTTAGTTCCATTTTTTGGTCCAATAATAAACCATAAACCGTAAACCATAGACAATAAACCATAAACCGTAAACCATAAACAATAAAGTATAAATAGTAAACTATATAAAATAAAGCATAAACCATAAACATTAAACCGTAAATGATAAATCATAGACAATAAACCATAAACCATGACCCATAAACATTAAACCAGAAACCATAAACCATAAATAACAAACCATAAACCGTAAACCATAAACAATAAACCATAAACCGTAAACCATAAACAATAAACCATAAACAGTAAACTATATAAAATAAAGCATAAAGCATAAACATTAAGCTATAAATGATAAACCATAAACGTTGACACGCTTTTTAGTCAAAGCCGTCACACATGGAATTTCTAGTTAACAATACACTCAAGTATTTGGAACATCGTCGGAAGATAGGAAGCGATTTGTTTGAAGTCGCTTCACAAACAAAGGAAGGCTCGAAACTCCTAACAGACGACCTCTTTTGGACCCGAATACGGAGCGTTGCTTAGTAACACTTTTAGCCCTCTGAATTAGCTTTAGATAGAGCTTTCGTTTGGCTAAAACATACTTACAATTTGAAAGTTACGGTCGTTTTCGTGAATGCCCGCAGAACAAGAAATGTTTGGGTTTCGGCATTGATTGGACTCTAGGTCAGATTGGATGGCCAAGATCAGATCATAAAGGGGGACCTGATCCACCTTCGACTACACAGAAGTGCATGCTGCTTTGGAATGAAGTCACTAGCTCGGTTCGGATGGAGATGTAGGAACCCGACTCGATCCGCTTTCTCCTTACTGCCAAGAAGAACACGTCGCCTTCGAATTGAAGGCACCGGTTTGGATCAGATGGAGGACCAGATCTAACCCGTCTGGTACGAAATATTCTACTGCACACAGTTGAGTTTAACCTATTCTTAAGGCCTGTTTTACTTCTACTTTCATGGATTGGACCACCCATGGCCTTACATGAACTATAGGAGACTTCCTCCATACTATTAGCAACGTGTTGGTTTCGTGACACATGTCATTAATCCGAGAGACTCTCTACATCTACAAATACGCGTATTCAGGGACTTCTAAAGGATCTTTGGTTATTCTAAATCTCGGCATCCATGGAAGAGAACACAAGGACATTGTCCTTCTTCCATATTAATATAACACGAGTATTTCGTGTATAAAGCCGCTCTCTCTTCCCACTTATTCATCAAAATACAAGGATGTTGTATGTAAATGATTCATACTGAGTGTGGGGAGGCATTGTATTTCCAATTTCTTAGGACTTAAGTAAATATAAAGTGGACGTAGGCTTGGTTTGAGCCGAACCCCTATAAAACCTCGTGCGTTCCCTGTTCTGTACTATTTTCCTGCATTTATTCTATGTGATCTATGATTGTGTGGACTTTACACTGCATCTGGGTTTTAGTGCCATTTTTTGGTCTAACAATAAACAATAATTCGTAGACCGTAAACCATAGACAATAAACCATAAACCGTAAATCATTAACCATAAAGTATAAACTAGTAAACTATATAATATAAATCATAAACCATAAATATTTAACCATAAATGATAAATCATAAACAATAAACCATTAACCATAAAACATAAACAATAAACCATAAACTGTAAACCATAAACAACAAAGTATAAACAGTAAACTATATAAAATAAAGCATAAACCATAACACTAAGCCATAAATGATAAATCATAAACAATAAAATGTAAACAATAAACAATAAACCATAAATCGTCAACCATAAAGAATAAGGTGTAAATAATAAACCATAAACCATAAACAATAAAGTATAAACAATAGACTATATAAAATAGAGCCATAAACCATAAACATTAAGCCATAAATGATAAATCATAGCCAATAAACCATAAACCATGACCCATAAACATTAAACCATAAAATGTAAACCATAACCAATAATCCACAAACCGTAAGCCATAAACAATAAATCATAAACCGTAAACCATAAACAATAAACCATAACCAGTAAACTATATAAAATAAAGAATAAACCATAAACATTAAGCCATAAATGATAAACCATAAACGTTGATACGCTTTTTAGTCAAAGCCAATACATATGGAATTTTTGGTTAGCAATACACTCAAGTATTTGGAACCTCGTCCGAAGAAAGGAAGGATTTGGTTGAAGTCGCATCACAAAAAAAGTATGGCTCGAAACTCCTAACAGATGACCTCTTCTGGACCCAAAAACAGCCATTATGGAGCGATTCCAAGTAATTCTTGTAGCCCTTTGAACTAGCTTTATGTAGAGCATTCATTTGGCTAAAACTGACTTTCGATTTGAAAGTTACGCTCATTTCCTTGAACGCCCGCAGAACCGAAAATGTTTGGATTTCGGCATTGATTGAACTACGGGACGGATCGGATGGCCCGGATCGGATTAGAAAGGGGGACCCTACCCACCTTCTACATAACAGAGTGCACACTACTTTGTAATGAAGTCACCGTCTCGGTTCGGATGGAGATGTAGGAACCCCACCCGATCCGCTTTCTCCTTATTGCCAGGAAGAGCATGTCGCCTTCGGGTTGAATTCACCGATTCAAATCCGATGGAGTACTCGATATGACCCATCTAGGATGAAATATTTTACTGCACACACTCGAATTTGACTTATTCTTAAGCCCTGTTTTACTCCTACTTACACGGATCGGACCATACATGGCTTTACATGACCTAAAGGAGACATTTTCCATACATTCTAGCAACGCTTGTTTTATTGACACATGTCATTCATCCGGGAGACTCTCTACATCTATAAATACACGTATTCATGGACTTCTAAAGGATCTTTGGGCTTTCGTGTATAAGACCACTCCCTCTTCCCACTTCGTCATAAAAATACAACGATGTTGTATCTAAATGATTCCTACTAATTTTAGGAAGGCATTGTATTTGTAATTTCATAGGATTTTAGAAAATATAAAGTGGACCTAGGCTTGGTTTGAGCCGAACCGCTATAAAAACCTCATGTGTTCCCAATTCTTTGTTGCTTTCCTGCATTTATTCTCTGTGATATGTGATTGTGATGACTTCACACTGCATTTGGGTGTTAGTGCCATTTTTGGTCTAACAATAAACAATAAACCATAAACCATAAACAATAAACCATAAACCGTAAATCATAAACAATAAAGTATAAACAGTAAACTATATAATATAAAGCATAAACCATAAACATTTAACCGTAAATGATAAATCATAAACAATAAAACATAAACCATAAAACATAAACAATAAACCATAAACCGTAAACAATAAAGTATAAACAGTAAACTATATAAAATAAAGCATAAACCATACACGCTAATCCATAAATGATAAATAACAGACAATAAACCATAAACCACCACCCATAAACATTAAACCATAAACCGTAGACCATAAACAATAAACAGTAAACTATAAACCGTAAACCATAAACAATAAACCATAAACAGTAAACTATATAAAATAAAGAATAAACCATAAACACTAAGTCATAAATGATAAACCATAAATGTTGACACGCTTTTTAGTCAAAGCTGTCACACATGGTGAAACACCCCACCTCCGTTAAGGTCACTCACAAAGGGAATGCCTTAACTTTGGTAGAGCATTTTTGGTAAAAGACCAAACTCCCTCATTCTCAACTTTGCCATCCTTGTGTAACTTGTTGACATGTCTCTCGAAAGCTTCCTCCATTGGATGGGGAATCCTACCAAGCTCGAAATAAAATTATGGCTACAGATGGATGTTAGGCGATTATTTGCCCTCTGACAATTGTCATAGTCTCATCAAGCCTATGGAAACATGCCGCAATGAGGTTACCTCCCAGAAAGCCAGGAGCCCCGGAGACTTAAGAAAGAAGGAAACAAGGATTCAAGCAGAGGGTCAAAATATAATGAATATGGCTTTGGGGAAAATTCTTTTAAAACAAAACTTTTCTTTTGAAAATGCTTCTTTTAAAACCGTTTGAAATTAAATTTTCAAATCTTTTATCTGATCCGGTAACTTTCAGCTCTGATACCAAGTGAAGCACCCCACCTCCGTTAAGGTCACTCACAAAGCGAATGCCTTAACTTTAGTGGAGCATTTTTGGTAAAAAAAGATAAATCACAAGACAGATAAATAAAGCAGCGAAAAATAAATAAAACTTTACTTCATTGATAAAACAACTTGTACAAAGATTGTTTCCAATTTCAAAATAACAATACTCGGTATAACAAAGCATCTGTCTTGTTTAACAAAGTAAAGAAGCATAAACTAAAAGTAATATTCCGCAAATAAAGCATGAGACAACTATAGCAATGGAAAAGAGAACACAAGCAAAACTTCGATTGATCTTCAAGCCTGGAAGGAGATGTGGTCCAAACTAAGCAGAGCTATTCCCTCCCAGACTACCTGGGACAAAACGAAAGAAAAGAGGAGAAAGAAAACTAGGTCAGACATAATTCTGGTAAGCTCAGTGATTCTTAGCATTTAAACGGGAAAAAGGGTAATGACATGAATAAACTAAATAAAATACTAAACCATAGTAACAAGATAACATAGGATAAATATGACATATGACAAGGCAAGATAAACTGAACGTTCTAATGAACTGAATGCGCTTCTACTCCTTCTCTGCTTCGCGACTACCCAGTATAATGATTTTTATATCTCTGCACCACCTAACTAGTGTCCCAACTAGTAATATATATAAAATTATCATATGATAACGTGATCCCAATCCCCGTAATTGTGGTTGCCTTCTGGTGTACATCTATTTTGGGGATTCCATTTATTACGTAGATCTAATCTAGTGTTTTCTATCGAACGCTTCCTAGATTCAACCAGGTTTTACGCTACCCAGGGCCACTGGGGTTTATGCAAGCTATTGAACACTTCTCGGATTTAGGGTTTACACGACCTACGTCCAACTAGGGATTATGCTACCTATCGAGCGATGCTCCCTGGTCTGGGACACACTACCCAGAGCAGTATATGTTCCAAGACTTTCCTCACATATGTGTCGTGAATCGTTATCGATGTCTAGATGCACATGTCCTCTATATGTGCGACCCGAGTCCCATGGCAGGGCTAACCAAGAAACACGGAACTTGGTCGGGTGCTTTAAAATATCTGCCAAGGCAGATGCTAAGGTCTGTTTTTGCAGTGGCTATGGTCCCACTAGACCCCTCCCTCAACTAACAAATGAAAGGCACCTAAAAAATCAAGAATGAGAACTGTACGCAGTCCCCTCTATGCCCCACAAACGTTTGGGACAACCTCACCCATAACTAGATAGCAAGTATATGGTCTGTTGGAGTCCTCCGCCTCTCCGCTTCACATATCCCGACTGACACAAGATGGTAGGTGGACGACGAGTTGCTATCACAAGGCTAAAACTGGTCTCGTCGAATCCCGCTGGTCCATCCTAGTCTTTATGTTGCCTTATTATTGCAACCAAGGCATCCCCTTGGCTCCTCTAACGCTGACCTTAACCTTTGTGAGCCCAGGAGGATCATCTGCAGCCTCATAGAGGGATACCAAGAGTATCCTCACGTCCCCTCGAAGCTGCGTGCTTTGTAACCCAGTTCGTTCGAGACTTCTTCATGATCAGACGGACGTTCGCTCCTTCTTGTTTTCTACATGGCTTCCTTGACTAAGGTTTATTACTTAGTTCTCTTAACTAAGGTTTACTACTTAGTTCTCTAACTGACCATGTTAGATTGGTTAAGTGTCATCAGTCAATTCAAGTTAACTTAACCCGTTCACTTGTTATGTTAAATTGGTTAAGTGTTCCTTAACCTTACTCGTTTATCAGGTTATACTGGTTATGTGTCTCTCATTAACTTAACCATGTTTATTCATCATGTTATAACGGCTAAGTGTTCTAAGTTTACTCAACCCCACCATCTAGTCTAGTTAGCATGTTAAACATTTCTTAACCTTACCCACTTATCAAGTTAACATGTTATAAGTGTTTCCTTAGTTACTTAACCCCCACAAATCTCGCCTTGTTAACATGTTAAGTTGGTTAAATGTCCAGATTAACTTAACCCCTATCAATCTTGTCTAGTTAACATGTCGAATTGGCTAAGTGTTTTCTCAATTACTTAAACCCACCATTCTTGTCTTGTTAACATGTTAAGTTGGTTAAGTGTTTCCGTAATTACTTAACCTCACCATTCATATCTTGATTGTTCATGGGCTTTAATTAATTAATTAAAGCACCAACCACTCACATTAGACAGGTATTGTTGTGGTTACTGGTTGTGCCGGTCGGTTCCGGGCAGTTTTACACCACAACTCAGTCTAACCTTTGGTCTTTGTGGGCTTGATGCACTAACCTCTCACATTAGACAGGTATTTTTGTGGTTACTAGATGTGCCGGGCAGTTCCGGGCAGTTTTATACTACAACTCGGTCTAACCTCGGGTTAGGCATTTTCCTCTTCTCTAATTTACATATTTACTATTCATGTAAATTTTCCATAAATCAATTTAGCCTATATCATATTCATTTGTCATGCAAATTAACATACGTATATTCTATGCCCAAAACGAGATTTACCTATCAATTAACCCAACTTTCAGTTTATACCAATTTAGATTTAATATTCCCCTTTTACAGTTCATGCCCAATCTAGATTAATATTCCAATTTACAGTTCACGTAAGAACTGGATTTAACATTCTAGTTTACCGTTTATGTCCAAAACTTGGTTTACATGCCCATTGACATACTTTGTGGCCAATTAAAATTTATCATTTATGTCCAAGTCTAATATGCATGTAAATTATTCACTATTATAGACAATTCAGATTATGATAACATATTTATTATGCCAAATTATCTTAATTAAGCTACGCCCAATCCCCGCATCATAATCGTACGTATAACATGATTTCACAAGTTTTCTAAGTACTCATGAAATGGCACTAACAAAAGGAATATGGGATAAACACAAGAATTTATATAAAAGAATAGGCATGCAAAAATAATGGCTCCAACAGGTTCGATGTACATGAAAGTGAATAGGAATAAACTAGCTAAGTCACACAGTAATTATGAGATCCAACATAATTAAGGGAATAGGCATAGGTGATTTGATCCAACATAATGCCAGTTTAAGGTACAACATGATTGGTTAATTGTAAAAATGGGAATAGGCATAAGCAACTAACTACAATAGTTATAGGCAATTAACCACAATAGTCATGGGCGACTAATCACAATAGTTTCTTAATCAATGTCATAGGCAATAGTCTCATAGTCATGAATCTTGGTAATAGTCTCATAGCCATGAATCATATGCAATAGTCTCAAAATTATGAATCATAATAATAGTCATAGGCAACAGTCTTATATTCATAGTCATATGTAATAGTCTCTTTTTCATGAATCATAGTCATAGGCGATAGTTTCATGGGCAACAGTTTCATATTCATAGTCTTAAGCAAAATTCCCATAAACATAGTCATTGGTAATTAATTTCAATAAGTTCTAGGCCACAATCGAGAATCAGGTCCAAAGGCGTAGATAACGTTAGATTTGACATAAGCTTGAATCAAAGATAATTAACTTGCAAATAGGCACAGTTCTATATTTTATTTTATTACATTCACGAGTCCAATTACACGTTCAAATCTAAAGACTAACCGAACTTACAGTGATCGGTTTAGAAAAGGCGATAAGATAGCATTGTGGTGATTTGCTATGATTCGCATGACGTTGCTTGAAGCAGAATGCCTATGGTCCAACTTGAAGCTTTAACTTGATTCTCTTTTAATTCTATTCAGTTTGGAAGAAGATGCATTAATCCTTGTTTTGGCTCTAGCAGATTAGAGAAATCATTTTTATTTTTAATTAGAATAGAGGCAGAGTATAGGCAGAATTAAATTTTGTGGAGAAAGTGAAGTTTGGGGGCGTTTATATAGCGTAGAACTCATGAATTTGGTCCAGAAACCAGCCCGGATACGTAAAAATGAATTCTGCCTCGGATCTGGAAAAACAGGACAGGAAGACCCTCAGGTCAACACATAGGTCAACCCCCAGGTTGACCTATGGGGGTAGGTCGACACAAAGTTCAACCACCTGGTCGACCTGGTTCCTGGGCGGGAAATTTCCCGCCCAGGCCACTTCTGGGTTCTGTTTTGAATTTTGAATTCAGTTTCGAGCTGTTTTATACATTCTGAAACTTCTGAAAGACGTAACTTCTTCATACGGAGTCCGATTTACGCAAACTCGGACTCTATCTCAAGCAGAATTCTGAGACGAACGCAATGGAGCAACCCGTTTCCCTTAATATTCTTTTACAAATTAATTATACTTTGATTCGTTACTTTCATGTCCACCGAAAATACGAGGTGTTACACATAGAATTTATGGTTAACAATACACTCAAGTATTTGGAACATCGTCAGAAGACTGGAAGCGATTTGGTTGAAGTTGCATCACAAACAAAGGACGTCTCGAAACCCATTATAGATGACCTCTTTTGGACCCGAAAACATCAATTACGGAGCGTTTCCCAATAAGTCTTGTAGCCCTCTGAATTAGCTTCAAGTACAACTTTTGGTTGGATAAAACGAACATATGGTTTGAAAGTTACACTCGTTTCCGTGAACGCCCGCAGAACCAGAAACGTTTGGATTTTGGCATTGATTGGACTCCGGGTCGGATCGGATCGCCCGGATCTGATCAAAATTTGGGACACGATCCACCTTCTGCTGCACAAAAGTGTACGCTACTTTGGAATGAAGTCACCGGCTCGGTTCGGATGGAGATGTAGGAACCCGACCCGATCCGCTTTCTTCATACTGCCAAGAAGAGCACATCGCCTTCGGATTGAAGGCATCGGTTTCGATCAGATGGAGGACCCGATCTGACCCGTCTGGGACGAAATATTCTACTGCACACACTTGAGTTTAACCTGTTCTTAAGGCCTGTTTTACTCCTACTTTCACGGAAAGGACCACACATGGCCTTACACGAACAATAGGAGACTTCCTCCATACGTCTTAGCAACGCATTGGTTTCGTGACACATGTCATTCATCTGGAAGACTCTCTGCATCTATAAATACACGTATTCAGGGACTTCTAATGGATCTTTGGCTATTCTAACTCTCAGCCTCCATTGAAGAGAACACAAGGACTTTGTGTGTCTTCCATATTAATCTAACACGAGGATTTCGTGTATAAAACCGCTCTCTCTTCACACTTATTCACTAAAATACAAGGATGTTGTATGTAAATCATTCCTACTAAGTGTACGGAGGCATTGCATTTGTAATTTCTTAGGACTTATGTAAATATAAAGCGGACATAGGCTTGGTTTGAGCCGAACGGTTATAAAAACCTCATGCTTTCCCTGTTCCATACTATTTTCCTGCATTTATTCTGTGTGATCTGTGATTGTGTGGACTTCACACTACATTTGGGTGTTCGTGCCATTTTTTGGTCTAACATCAAACAATAAACCGTAGACAGTAAACCATAGACAATAAACCATAAACCGTAAACAATAAAGTATTAATTAGCAAACTATATAATATAAAGCATAAACCATAAATATTTAACCATAAATGATAAATTATAAAACATTAACCATAAAACATAAAACATAAACAATAAACCATAAACCGTAAACCATAAACAATAATGTATAAATAGTAAACTACATAAAATAAAGCATAAACCATAACACTAAGCCATAAATGATAAATCATAAACAATAAACTGTAAACAATAAACAATAAACCATAAATCATAAACAATAAGGTATAAACAATAGACCATAAACCATTATCAATAAAGTACAAACAATTAACTATATAAAACAGAGCAATAAACCATAAACATTAAGCCATAAATGATAAATCATAGACAATAAACCATAAACAATGACCCATAAACATTAAACAATAAACCGTAAACCATAAACAACATACCATAAACCGTAAACCATAAACGATAAACCATAAACAGTAAACTATATAAAATAAAGCATAATCCATAAACATTAAGCCATAAATAATAAACCTTAAATGTTGACATGCTTTTTTGTCAAAGCGGTCACACATGGAATTTCTGGTTAACAATACACTCAAGTATTCGAAACATCGTCCGAAGATAGGAAGGATTTGGTTGAAGTCGCATCACAAACAAAGGACGGCTCGAAACTCCTAATAGATGACCGCTTTTGGACCCGAAAACATCAATTATGGAGTGCTGCCCAGTAATTCTTGTAGCCCTCTGAATTAGTTTCATGTAGAGCTTTCATTTGGCTAAAACGGACTTACGATTTGAAAGTTACGCTCGTTTCCTTGAACGCCAACAGAACCGCAAATGTTTGGATTTCGACATTGATTGGGCTACGGGTCGGATCGGATGGCTCGTATCGGATCAGAAAGGGGGACCCGATCTACCTTCTGCAGAAATGAGGTGCACGCTACTTTGTAATGAAGTCACCATCTCGGTTCGGATGGAGATGTAGGAACCTGACCCGATCCGCTTTCTCCTTATTGCCAGGAAGAGCATGTCGCCTTCGGATTGAATTCACCGGTTCGGAACCGATGGAGTCGAATTTGACCTAATCTTAAGGCCTTTTTTGCTCCTACTTACACGGATCGGACCAAACAAGGCTTTACATGACCTACAGGAGACTTTTTCCATACATTCTAGCAAAGCTTGTTTTCATGAGACATGTCATTCATCCGAGAGACTCTCTACATCTATAAATACACGTATTCATGGACTTCTAAAGGATCTTTGGGCTTTCATGTATAAAACCACTCTCTCTTCCCACTTCTTCATTAAAATACAAGGATGTTGTATCTAAATGACTCCTACAGATTGTAGGAAGGCATTGTATTTGTAATTTCATAGGACTTACGAAAATATATAGTGGACGTGGGCTTGTTTTGAACCGAACCACTACAAAAAGCTCGTGTGTTCCCTATTCTTTACTGCTTTCCTGCATTTATTCTCTGTGATCTGTGATTGTGAGGACTTCACACTACATTTGGGTGTTAGTGTAACTTTTGGTCTAACAATAAACAATAAACCATTAACCATAAACCGTAAACCATAAACAATAAATCATAAGCCGTAAACCATAAACAATAAAGTATAAACATTAAACTATATAATATAAAGCATAAACCGTTAATATTTAACAATAAGTGATAAATCATAAACAATAAACCATAAACCGTAAAACATAAACAACAAACCATAAACCGTAAACCGTAAACAATAAAGTATAACAAGTAAACTACATAAAATAAAGCATAAACCATAAACACTAAGCCATAAATGATAAATCGTAAACAATAATCCGTAAACAATAAACAATAAACCATAAATCGTAAACCATAAACCATAAACAATAAAGTACAAACAGTTAACTATGTAAAATAAAGCCATAAACCATAGACATTAAGCCATAAATGATAAATCATAGACAATAAACCATAAACCATGACCTATAAACATTAAACCATAATCCGTAAACCATAATAAATAAACAGTAAACTAAAAACAATAAACCATAAACTGTAAACCATAAACAATAAACCATAAATAGTAAACTATATAAAACAAAGAATAAACCGTAATCACTAAGCCACAAATGATAAAGCATGAACATTGACAAACTTTTTAGTCAAAGCCATCACACACAGAATTTCTGGTTAACAATACACTCAAGTATTTGGAACATCGTCAGAAGACAGGAAGCGATTTGGTTGAAGTCGCATCACAAAAAAAGGACGGCTCGAAACTCCTTATAGATGACCTCTTTTGGACCCGAAAACATAAATTACGGAGCGTTGCCTAGTATGTCTTGTAGCCCTCTAAATTTGCTTCAAGTAGAGCTTCTCTTTGGCTAAAACAGACTTACGGTTTGAAAGTTACGCTCGTTTCCGTGAACGCCCGCAGAAACGGAAACAATTGGATTTCGGCATAGATTGGACTCCGGGTCGGATCAGATGGCACGGATTGGATCAAAAAGTGGGACCCAATCCACCTTCTGCTGCACAGAAGTGCACGCTGCTTTGGAATGAAGTCACCGGCTCGGTTCGGATGGAGATGCAGGAACCCAGCCCGATCAGCTTTCTCCTTACTGCCAAGAAGACAACGTCGCCTTCAAATTGAAGGCACCGGTTTGGATCAGATGGAGGACCCGATCTAACCCGTCTAGGACGAAATATTCTACTGCACGCATGTGAGTTTAACCTATTCTTAAGGCCTGGTTTACTCCAACTTTCACGGATTGGACCACACATGGCCTTACACGAACTATAGGAGACTTCCTCCATACGTCTTAGCAATGTATTGGTTTCGTGACACATGTCATTTATCCAGGAGACTCTCTACATCTATAAATACACGTATTCAGGGACTTCTAAAGGATCTTTGGCTATTCTAACTCTCGGCCTCCATTGAAGAGAACACAATGACATTGTGCTTCTTCCATATTAATCTAACACGAGGATTTCGTGTATAAAACCACTGTCTCTTCCAACTTCCTCATTTAAATACAATGATGTTGTATGTCAATGATTACTACTGAGTGTAGGGAGGCATTGTATTTGTAATTTCATAGGACTTAAGTAAATATAAAGTGGACGTAGACTTGGTTTGAGCCAAACCGCTATAAAAACGTCGTGTGTTCCCTGTTCTGTACTGTTTTCCTACATTTATTCTATGTGATCTGTGATTGTGTGGACTTCACACTGCATTTGGGTGTTAGTGTCATTTTTTGGTCTAACAATTAACAATAAACCGCAAACCATAGACAATAAACCATAAATCTCGGACCATAAACAATAAAGTATAAACTAATAAGCTATATAATATAAAGCATAAACCATAAATATTTAACCATAAATGATAAATCATAAACAATAAACCATAAATCATAAAACATAAACAATAAACCATAACCGTAAACCATAAACCATAAACAATAAGGTATAAATAATAAACTATATAAAATACAGCATAAACCATAAACCCTAAGCCACAAATGATAAATCGTAAACAATAAACAGTAAACAATAAAAAATAAACCATAAATCGTAAACCATAAACAATAAGGTATAAATAATAAACCATAAATCGTAAACAATAAAGTATAAACAATTAACTATATAAAATAGAGCCATAAACCATAAAAACTAAGCCATAAATAATAAATCATAGACAATAAACCATAAACCATGACCCATAACCATTAAACCATAAACTGTAAACCATAACCAACAAAACATAATCCGTAAACCATAAATAATAAACCATAAACCATAAACAATAAACCATAAACAGTAAACTATATAAAATAAAGCGTAAACCATAAAAATTAAGCCATAAATGATAAACCATAAATGTTGACACACTTTTTAGCCCAAGCCGTCACAAATGGAATTTCTGGTTAACAATACACCCAAATATTTGGATCATCGTACGAAGAAAGGAAGGATTTGGTTGAAGTCGCATCACAAACAAAGGACGGCTCGAAACTCCTAGCATATGACCTCTTTTGGACCCAAAAACATCAATTATGGAGCGTGGCCAAGTAATTCTTGAAGCCCTCTGAATTAGCTTCATGTAGAGCTTTCGTTTGGCTAAAACAGACTTACGGTTTGAAATTTACGCTCATTTCCTTGAACGCTCGCAGAACCGGAAACGTTTGGATTTCGGCATTGATTGGACTACGGGTCGGATCGGATGGCCCGGATCGAATCAGAAAGTGGGACCCGATCCGCCTTCTGTAGAATAGAAGTGCGCGCTGCTTTGTAATGAAGTCACCGTCTCGGTTTAGATGGTGATGTGGGAACCCGACCCGATCCGCTTTCTCCTTACTGCCAGGAAGTGCATGTCGCCTTCAGATTGAATTCACCGGTTCGGATCCGATGGAGTACCCGATCGGACCCATCTAGGATGAAATATTCTACTACACACACTCGAATTTGATCTATTCTTAAGGCCTGTTTTACTCCTACTTACACGGATCGGACCACACAAAGCTTTACATGACTTAAAGGAGATTTTTCCATACATTCTAGCAACACTTGTTTTCGTGACACATGTCATTCATCCGGGAGACTCTCTACATCTATAAATACACATATTCATGGACTTCTAAAGGATCTTTGGGCTTTCGTGTATAAAACCACTCTCTCTTCCCACTTCTTCATTAAAATACAAGGATGTTGTATCTAAATGATTCCAACTGATTTTAGGAAGGCATTGTATTTGTAACTTCATAGGTCTTCCTAAAATATAAAGTGGACTTAGGTTTGGTTTGAGCCGAACCGCTATAAAAACCTTGTGCGTTACCTATTCTTAACTGCTTTCCTGCATTTATTCTCTGTGATCTGTGATTGTGAGGACTTCACACTGCATTTGGGTGTTAGTGCCATTTTTGGTCTAACAATAAACAATAAACCATAAACCTTAAACCATAAACAATAAACCGTAAACCGTAAACCATAAACAACAAAGTATAAATAGTAAACTGTATAATATAAAGGATAAACCATAAACATTTAACCATAAATGATAAATCATAAACAATAAAACATAAACCGTAAAACATAAACAATAAATTATAACCCGTAAACCGTAAACAATAAAGTATAAACACTAAACTATATAAAATAAGGCATAAACCATAAACACTAAGCCATAAATGATAAATTGTAAATAATAAACCATAAACAATAATCAAAAAACCATAAATCGTAAACCATAAACAGTAATGTATAAACAATAAACAATAAACCATAAACAATAAAGTATAAACAATTAACTATATAAAATAAAGCCTTAAACTATAAACATTAAGCCATAAATGATAAATCATAGACAATAAACCATAAACCATGACCCATAAACCTTGAACCATAAACCTTAAACCATAAACAATAAACCGTAAATGATAAGCAATAAACCTTAAACCGTAAACCATAAAAAATAAACCATAAATTATAATCTATATAAAATAAAGAATAACCAGTAAACACTAATGTGACGAGAAGGAATCTCGCTCGGTCCGAACCAGTCGCTAAACCGAGCCAGACCGTTCGAAACACCCTATCGTTTGAGAACATGACAAATCAGAACGCAAACAGAAGAACATTTCATTGCTTATTACAAACAATGCATCAGATTACAAGAATATACAGAGTATAAATGAATATTACACAGAAATATCAGAGATTTAAATTACATTTAAATACATAGCAGCGGAAAATAATGCAATACACAACTAGAAGAGATATACGGATACAAAGTTTTCCGGATATAATTCCAGCTGTAAACCAGGATCCTGTGAATATAAATCTGCAAAACCAAAACTACTAGCTGCCCGTTTCAAAATAAGGGCACCCAGAGTTTAGGTTAAAACAATAAACTCCAGGTCAGTCATGTGACTGGTGTGAGAACTAAAACAGTTATTATTCTTTATTTTAAAAGTTAGGTAAATCAAGGACCACGCCGTATAACACGGAACGGGTTTCCTCCCAAGAATTCCAGTGCATAAAACAAACCGCGCAATGCTAAATAAAGAAAAATGAAGCTGTTATAAGACCCAGGTCCCATCACACAATGCAACGCAGCCGAGGATAGGGTTTTCCCTTATAACAGCCAAAGAATGCTTGATACGTTTAAAACAAATCATTTGATACTATTATAAGTGCATAGTGTATAAAACACTTCAAATCTTAAGTATCAATCATAGGCGGCGTAAGTGCCCCATCCCACTATGTCGCCATACTAGGCTCTACAAATAAAACCGCAAATGTCACGTATTTGGAAATTGGATTTCCGTCTATGAACCGAGGCAAAAGATAGTCCTCAACCGTTTTCGTGACTCTCTAGCCCGAGCCACAGGGTCAGAGCGCATCGACCCTTGGATCGTCAGGGCCGGTCCACCGATGTGGATTAAACTTAAACCCTGAACATGCATTTCCCCGCCCTATGGGGCGTAAACGAGCCAACTAAATGACTCCATCGGTTCGAGAACGACCGATCAATCCGAGGCGCCTCGCAACAGCAACAACCACATAAGTCAAACTCGTCAGGGCGTGTAAAACCACTGACGCCACTTCTAACTAGAAAGAAACGCATGCCCTCCCTGAGGTCCGTCTCCCGTTTTTGGTTCATACCGGGTGTGAAACTCGCGAAGTAAAGTTACACAAAGCTACGCCACGAAGGCCGTGCTTTGATCATCACCACAAGACTTTGCTTTTCAACAGAAGCCTCGATCAATTGCCACTTAGGCATGCCACACGGGCAATTCACTCCATGCGTTTGATATCCATCAATATATAACCCCTGAGCTCGTACGTCTCAGAGAAGGGCGTTAAGCAAGAGAATAAATTCTCGGCCGCCAAACAGATATATATTTAATAGAGATCAATCGCACGGACTAAAATCCAATGTCAGACACACGGTCCATTTACAAGTCCGTTCTGGGTCTGACCGAAACCGGAGGCACCTAGTACCCCGCATATCCATCGATCTCCAAGTACATCTGGACGATCACCAACTGTTTCCATCTTCTTGGGTGTACAGCCCAATCAAGATCATCAGTAATCACCCAAACGACGTGAAGATTTCCGGTCTTCGACCACCGTCTTCATCTTCGACTTATCGCCGTATCAGTTATTCAGAATGGGATAAACCCGGTCTTTCCAAATAACTCGCGTATATTTTAAATAAGTGTTACACAAACACAACATACGCCTCATTCCAATTCATCAGTCACTAACCGTAAATTAATCAAGAGAATAATTTCCCAAATATTAACCCCGAAGGCCGAAACCAACATCAGATCAATATCCAGAAAACCATTCTGTTTGGCTAACCGACAGTTAGTTTCTTAATTTCATATTCATAGGGAGAGGTTCCCATTAATTTTATCCAAGATAAATTCCTTGAATTTATTCTTTATTCTATTTTTGAATCTCAATTCAAACTAGTCGGGATTAGCGACCCTTACCGAAGTAATCATTTATTTTCATCTCCCAATCCCAACCTATTCATCCCATGAAGTAAAACTGGTAATACTTCATATCTAACACCACAGTGTGATCGGTAAATTCAATTACCATTTCACGTTCAAATCTAATTAAAGATTTAACTATCGCCTGGAGCAAAACTGGTGATACTCCATTCTCGATCTTTTCAATCTAATTGAAGATTCATTAAAACTCCACTTAGTTTTAATCTGTGACGGGGTTGAAGAATCAGTGTCATTTAAAACACGGTTCACGATAAACCCAAAATCACATCTCATTAATTATCGGGTTAAAGAATCAGTGTCATTTAAAACACGGTTCACGATAAACCCAAAATCACATCTCATTAATTATCGGGTTAAAGAACGAGTGTCATTTTAAACACGGTTCTTGATAAACCCAAAATCACATCTCATTAATTATCGGGTTAAAGAACGAGTGTTATTTAAAACACTGTTCACGATAAACCCAAAAATCAATATCAATTCAATTCCAATTAAATATTATTTAATTGGTACACTTCATTAAATCTAAATAAAAAGATTTAATCTTTTCTCCACTGGGTTTAAGAACAGTGTTAGTGAAGACACCATTCACGACAAACCCAAATCACATTTGATATTCAATACAAGGCTCTGAATAGAAAATATACCGGCTTATATTCAATATCAAATTCTACGACTAACAAATATCGTATTGGAAATAACGATATACATATCTATATCTTTCAAATTTCCATAACAACATTTGTATAATCACGAAATCCAACATCGAAATATTCCGAAGACAATTTCGATTCAAACCCATTCCAATGCGATCATTGGAAATTTTGGTTATTTTCCAAACCATTTCAAATTCAATTTATTTATTTAAAAATAAATAGAATTATAATTCTAGTTCAAAACTAGTTCATTTCGATAAAAATCTATTTTTATCTTTTCAAATATGGAGTTTTTCATCCCAATTCTTTCCAAATCATTTCTTATGATTTTACACAAATTATTACTATTTTTAATAATTTTATCAAGGCCCGTACAGTCGATTTCCATCAACGGCTATCGAACTGCACTTACAGCGACCTTTTTCAAATTTGATTTGGACGTAACTCCAAATCCAACCGTTAGATTACTAATTTCTAATATTTGTTAGAAAGCTCTTTTCGATACGAACCCAACGCTTCCGGTTTTAGGAGAATCCGACGGTCGGATCTCCCGCAATGTCCGTTTGAAATAAATGGTCGGAATTCACGAACTGCCGCGGCGCGGCGCGTTCTATTCAGGCCATTATATTATATATATAATATATGTAATATATATTTCGTCGATTTCTATTTAAAACGAATTATATAAATAGTTTTAAAATTCGTTTCAAAAGCAATTTCAACTTCCATTTCAATTCAAATCAAAATTGAATTCTTCTTTATAAATTCGTTTTAAAATTCATTTCTATTCAATTCAAATTTCAATTCAATTTGAATTCATTTCAATTCGCTTTCAATTCAATTTGAATTCGTTTTCAATTCAATTCATTTCGAAATCGTTTTCAATTCAATTCGAATTCGTTTTCAATTTAATTCATTTCGAAATCGTTTTCAATTCATTTCATTTCGAAATCGTTTTCAATTCATTTCATTTCGAAATCGTTTTCAATTCATTTCATTTCGAAATCGTTTTCAATTCATTTCATTTCGAAATCGTTTTCAATTCATTTCATTTCGAAATCGTTTTCAATTCAATTCATTTCGAAATCGTTTTCAATTCAATTCATTTCGAAATCGTTTTCAATTCAATTCATTTCGAAATCGTTTTCAATTCAATTCATTTCGAAATCGTTTTCAATTCAATTCATTTCGAAATCGTTTTCAATCGATAAAAATATCGATCACGTCAAAATGGCGTCAATCTAATCAACACGGCTTCATAAATTTCTATTTTCAAATATTCTATTTCAAATATTTCTTTTTCAAAATAGTTGTTATTATCAAAATATTTCGTTCAACACATGACCAATCTCAATGAATGTCAACACATGAACCTTTATTTTATATTGATAAAGATGTAAATTTTATAACTAAAATATTTGGTTCAACACATGACCAATCTCAATGAATGAGTACTGTCAACACATGAACCTTTATTTTATATTGATAAAGATGTAAATTTTATAACTAAAATATTTGGTTCAACACATGACCAATCTCAATGAATGAGTACTGTCAACACATGAACCTTTATTTTATATTGTTCTTTATTTTCTAAATTGGAATGAGGCCCAATCAATTACCATATAATGTTAATTATATGGGTTTTCATACATTACACACATATAATAGCATTGCAAAATAATCAACCATCAACCAAAGTGCACTACACTGTATAAGCATCAAATATAGATATCTAACGCTTATAACAGCCTGTCAATCAATCGATCGACATATTTAATCAATCAGGATGAGTGAACTTCAAATTTCATCCTAACACCCGTGTGGGGTTTCAAACAATCAAACACATATTTTATTCGTGCAGTTGGGCGATGTGTAAAATTTATCGTCCCAATCAATGTCCTTTAAATAGGTGTACATAAACAAACCGTCCGGTTTGTAAATGAATATTTATTTATTCCCCTTCACGTTAAAAATTATATTTTTAACGATAAAACATTTTATTCGATCTATGAATATTCTATTCGGTTCATTTATTCGATAAAATGATATTTTTATTTCTCTAACATATTTTAGAAAATTTCGGCGGCATAACGACACGATACTAGAAACGGGACAAGGCCTAGCCTTATCCCCGGTCTAGTGAAGGCCCACGCCATTCACACATCAATCAAATCAATTCATTTCACCAAACAATTCAATTTCAAATCACATCATCTAACAAATCTATGCAACCAAACAAACAAGTCCATGGTCTGTGGACGATTGTGTCGGGTGCTACTAAGCACCGTCTGCATCCTAGTATATAAATATAACTAGAAAAATTAAATTGAAAGGTGAGAAGTTCTCACAAATAGCTATCCAAGCTCCACGGCACTTCATTGATAGAAATCTTCACCGCTATCGCATCTTCGTCATCTTCGTTGCCCGTAGCCACTACATATATAAAAATCGAATTTTTACTTCGCTATTCAATATATAAAAATCATATTTTTATTTCGAAGTTCAATATATAAAAACCATATTTTTAATTCGAAGTTCAATATAGAAGAATCATATTTTTCTTTCGAAGTTCAATATAGAAAAATCATATTTTTTTCGAAGTTCAATATATAAAAATCATATTTTTCTTTCGAAGTTCAATATATAAAAACTATATTTTTCTTTCGAAGTTCAATATATAAAAACTATATTTTTCTTTCGAAGTTCAATATATAAAAACTATATTTTTATTTTGAAGTTCAATATATAAAAACTATATTTTTCTTTCGAAGTTCAATATATAAAAATCATATTTTTATTTCGAAGTTCAATATATAAAAACTATATTTTTATTTCGAAGTTCAATATATAAAAATCATATTTTTATTTCGAAGTTCAATATATAAAAACTATATTTTTATTTCGAAGTTTAATATATAAAAACTATATTTTTATTTCGAAGTTCAATATATAAAAATCATATTTTTATTTCGAAGTTCAATATATAAAAATCATATTTTTCTTTCGAAGTTCAATATATAAAAATCATATTTTTATTTCGAAGTTTAACATATAAAAATCATATTTTTATTTCGAAGTTCAATATATAAAAACTATATTTTTCTTTCGAAGTTCAATATATAAAAATCATATTTTTATTTCGAAGTTCAATATATAAAAACTATATTTTTATTTCGAAGTTCAATATATAAAAATTATATTTTTATTTCGAAGTTCAATATATAAAAACTATATTTTTATTTCGAAGTTCAATATATAAAAATCATATTTTTCTTTCGAAGTTCAATATATAAAAATCATATTTTTATTTCAAAGTTCAATATATAAAAATCATATTTTTCTTTCGAAGTTCAATATATAAAAATCATATTTTTATTTCGAAGTTTAATATATAAAAATCATATTTTTATTTCGAAGTTCAATATATAAAAATCATATTTTTATTTCGAAGTTCAATATATAAAAACTATATTTTTATTTCGAAGTTCAATATATAAAAATCATATTTTTATTTCGAAGTTCAATATATAAAAACTATATTTTTATTTCGAAGTTCAATATATAAAAATCATATTTTTATTTCGAAGTTTAATATATAAAAACTATATTTTTATTTCGAAGTTCAATATATAAAAACTATATTTTTATTTCGAAGTTCAATATATAAAAATCATATTTTTATTTCGAAGTTCAATATATAAAAACTATATTTTTATTTCGAAGTTCAATATATAAAAATCATATTTTTATTTCTGAAAATCTAACCTTCCATCACATTCACACATGCATACGTTTCAGATTTTCATACGCTCTTCATACAGGTCAAAACTGAAATTTTAAAATCAATATAAGAAAGAAAACTCACGATTCTCGGGATGTGGAGGTTGAAGGAGAGGTCGCTGGAGTTGGAGATGGTGGCGGGGGTCGCAGCATCGGCGGATGGTGGTGGTGGTCCCCAAACAGTGGCGGCGGCGGTCTCAGGGCTGGATCCTTCGATTTGGGGGGCCTTGGGTCTGGGATTCACGACAGGAAGGATCGGCTGAGAGGAAGTGGCACACGATGGAGAAGGGAGAAGGCGAAAACGCAGGCTGCGGTGGTGGGGTGGCCAGGACGGCGTCGATCGATCGTTCGTTCGTTTTTCTTTTTCTTTTTCTTTTTTTTCTTTTTTTTTTTGAATCTGAACATGGAAAGGGGGGGCCAGGGTAATAGGAAAGGAGGGAGATATTTTTTATTATTAATTAATTAATTGCATAAAGTTGACTTTTACCCACGACCTCGAAACGAGGCCCACCGCCTGTCGTCCATAGCGTTTTACCCCCATTCCGAACACAATGGGATATGTATCGCAAGCTGATTCGATCGCTTGAATCAGTTTCCTTTGTCTTTACATTTAAATCATTATATTGAATTTTAAACGTACATTTCAAATTACCGGGGTCGCATACGAACTTTAAAAATTCTCAAAAAATATTTTCTAGCTTCGTATTGACGATACGGTCCTAACAAAACTAGTTTCGTCGAATTCTGAGACCGTTTGAAAAATGGCCAATTTCCAGTCTATTAAAATCAACTGAAACTGGTCAAACGCGTTTTCCTATGCCACGCTCACATATTGATTCGAAAAATTATGAAATTTGAAACCTAGCAATAACTTTACATCCCGGACCCAACAAAACTGGTTCCATCGAAATCCGAGGTCGTTTGCAAAATGTCCATTTTTAAGGGCCTGAATTCCATAGCGACTATTCAGAATTTTCAACTGGACATATCTTTTGATTCCCGCTACAAACTTTTGATTTTTCGGATTCGTTGGAAAGATATTCACTATTAGATTCCATTATTTTTGGTTTCACTAAAATCCGGATTGTTTTGCACCCAGTACATTCAATTGAAGTTTGAAATCGAATTATCGAACTACCGCGCCATTTTCAATTCTATTTATAATTATTTATATTCTAACGACGACGCATATAATATATACGATCGAATTATATTCAAAATAAATTTTCCGGTCGATATTATTTAAAATAATTCATTTTAAATAATTAAAATTCGCTAAAATTGCCGAAATAAAAATTTTAAACTGGCCCAGATTTTCCGGGTTGTTACAATCTCCCCCACTTAAAACTTTTCGTCCCCGAAAAGGAACAAAGTCGAAAGTGGTTTGATTAATCAACTCTACGTTCGATCAGGCTTTCATTCTCCAACTTTTCAGTTTCTGAGAATTTTCAAAATTTCAAAATTTTGGCTAACACCCTAAATTTTTGAAAAATTTCGCCATAACCTCCCCTGCACCGGGAGCATCGGGGAATTTCAAATAGCTTCCCCGGTCCTTCAGATCTCAAAAAGAAAAAGAAAAGGCCAAGCGGCTAGCCAATAGGCTCATAAAATCATCATCACCCAAACAAAACAGTAAATTATGTAGTAAACATGTACCTATTTGTCGGGCAAACAAATTTTATTCTCTGCTCTAGCCTCTTTGCAATGACCTGTTCAATATAAGTATATGTATATGCAAGCAAATGCGACCAATTTTCAATACAATTCAATATTTGTTTCAATTAGGCTAAAGGGCTAAAAATTAGCAAACAAATAAACAAACAACGCAAACATCAATCTATTAGTGAATTAGAGTTTCAAATTCATAATTTTGATCTATATACAAAAATCATGTTTTTGATGCCAAATCACAACAATAGGCCTTATCTAATTTTTGGTTCTCACACCAGTCAATAGGAAATATATAGATATCACACGTTCGTCACTCGAATATAAATTCTGATGATGATATATCAACCATCAGAATCACCCCCGGGTGACTAGAGTGTAACTCTATATCTATCCAATATATCAAAACATCGAATACACGCTAGCTAGACGCATACGCAAAATCTTTATATATTGGATTGTCCTAATCAATATGAAATAAATAATCAAATACGAATAATTGATTTAAATTTTCAAAACAAAATTTGTTTTCATTTGAAAAATATACTCTTCACACTCGTTCTAGGATACTACTGATCCCATCTCTAACGAGTCATTCCCCTTGGATTTTACTAATCCAATATCTGATGAATTCTTTCGTATGGTTCTAACGTGCCTTGTTCTATAAGCTTTGTAAACCAAATCTCTGATACCAACTGTGACGAGAAGGAATCTCGCTCGGTCCGAACCAGTCGCTAAACCGACCCAGACCGTTCGAAACACCCTATCGTTTGAGAACACGACAAATCAGAACGCATACAGAAGAACATTTCATTGCTTATTACAACAATGCATCAGATTACAAGAATATACAGAGTATAAATGAATATTACACAGAAATATCAGAGATTTAAATTACATTTAAATACATAGCAGCGGAAAATAATACAATACACAACTAGAAGAGATATACGGATACAAAGCTTTCCGGATATCATTCCAGCTGTAAACCAGGATCCTGTGAATATAAATCTGCAAAACCAAAACTACTAGCTGTCCGTGTCAAAATAAGGGCACCCAGAGTTTAGGTTAAAACAATAAACTCCAGGTCAGTCATGTGACTGGTGTGAGAAATAAAACAGTTATTATTCTTTATTTTAAAAGTTAGGTAAATCAAGGGACCACGCCGTATAACACGGAACGGGTTTCCTCCCAAGAATACCGGTGCATAAAACAAACAGCGCAATGCTAAATAAAGAAAAATGAAGCTGTTATAAGACCCAGGTCCCATCACACAATGCAACGCAGCCGAGGATAGGGTTTTCCCTTATAATAGCCAAAGAATGCTTGATACGTTTAAAACAAATCATTTGATACTATTATAAGTGCATAGTGTATAAAACACTTCAAATCATAAGTATCAATCATAGGCGGTATAAGTGCCCCATCCCACTATGTCGCCATACTAGGCTCTACAAATAAAACCGCAAATGTCACGTATTTGGAAATTGGATTTCCGTCTATGAACCGAGGCAAAAGATAGTCCTCAACCGTTTTCGTGACTCTCTAGCCCGAGCCACAGGGTCAGAGCGCATCGACCCTTGGATCGTCAGGGCCGGTCCACCGATGTGGATTAAACTTAAACCCTGAACATGCATTTCCCCGCCCTATGGGGCGTAAACGAGCCAAGTAAATAACTCGATCGGTTCGAGAACGACCGATCAATCCGAGGCGCCTCGCAACAGCAACAACCACATAAGTCAAACTCGTCAGGGCGTGTAAAACCACTGACGCCACTTCTAACTAGAAAGAAACGCATGCCCTCCCTGAGGTCCGTCTCCCGTTTTTGGTTCATACCGGGTGTGAAACTCGCGAAGTAAACGTTACAAAAAGCTACGCCACGAAGGCCGTGCTTTGATCATCACCACAAGACTTTGCTTTTCAGCAGAAGCCTCGATCAATTGCCACTTAGGCATGCCACACGGGCAATTCACTCCACGCGTTTGATATCCATCAATATATAACCCCTGAGCTCATACGTCTCAGAGAAGGGCGTTAAGCAAGAGAATAAATTCTCCGCCGCCAAACAGATATATATTTAATAGAGATCAATCGCACGGACTAAAATCCAATGTCAGACACACAGTCCATTTACAAGTCCGTTCTGGGTCTGAACGAAACCGGAGGCACCTAGTACCCCGCATATCCATCGATCTCCAAGTACGTCTTGACGATCACCAACTGTTTCCATCTTCTTGGGTGTACAACCCAATCAAGATCATCAGTAATCACCCAAACGACGTGAAGATTTCCGATCTTCGACCACCGTCTTCATCTTCGACTTATCGTCGTATCAGTTATTCAGAATGGGATAAACCCGGTCTTTCCAAATAACTCGCGTATATTTTAAATAAGTGTTACACAAACACAACATACGCCTCATTCCAATTCATCAGTCACTAACCGTAAATTAATCAAGAGAGTAATTTCCCAAATATTAACCCCGAAGGCCGAAACCAACATCAGATCAATATCCAGAAAACCATTCTGTTTGGCTAACCGACAGTTAGTTTCTAAATTTCATATTCATAGGGAGAGGTTCCCATTAATTTTATCCAAGATAAATTCCTTGAATTTATTCTTTATTCTATTTTTGAATCTCAATTCAAACTAATCGGGATTAGCGACCCTTACCGAAGTAATCATTTATTTTAATCTCCCAATCCCAACCTATTCATCCCATGAAGTAAAACTGGTAATACTTCATATCTAACACCACAGTGTTATCGGTAAATTCAATTACCATTTCACGTTCAAATCTAATTAAAGATTTAACTATCGCCTGGAGCAAAAATGGTGATACTCCATTCTCGATCTTTTCAATCTAATTGAAGATTCATTAAAACTCCACTTAGTTTAATCTGTGACGGGGTTGAAGAATCAGTGTCATTTAAAACACGGTTCACGATAAACCCAAAATCACATCTCATTAATTATCGGGTTAAAGAATCAGTGTCATTTAAAAACACGGTTCACGATAAACCCAAAATCACATCTCATTAATTATCGGGTTAAAGAACGAGTGTCATTTAAAACACGGTTCACGATAAACCCAAAATCACATCTCATTAATTATCGGGTTAAAGAACGAGTGTTATTTAAAACACTGTTCACGATAAACCCAAAAATCAATATCAATTCAATTCCAATTAAATATTATCTAATTGGTACACTTCATTAAATCTAAATAAAAAGATTTAATCTTTTCTCCACTGGGTTTAAGAACAGTGTTAGTGAAGACACCATTCACGACAAACCCAAATCACATTTGATATTCAATACAAGGCTCTGAATAGAAAATATACCGGCTTATATTCAATATCAAATTCTACGACTAAAAAATATCGTATTGGAAATAACGATATACATATCTATATCTTTCAAATTTCCATAACAACATTTGTATAATCACGAAATCCAACATCGAAATATTCCGAAGACAATTTCGATTCAAACTCATTCCAATGCGATCATTGGAAATTTTGGTTATTTTCCAAACCATTTCAAATTCAATTTATTTATTTAAAAATAAATAGAATTATAATTCTAGTTCAAAACTAGTTCATTTCGATAAAAATCTATTTTTATCTTTTCAAATATGGAGTTTTTCATCCCAATTCTTTCCAAATCATTTCTTATGATTTCACACAAATTATTACTATTTTTTATAATTTTATCAAGGCCCGTACAGTCGATTTCCATCAACGGCTATCGAACTGCACTTACAGCGACCTTTTTCAAATTTGATTTGGACGTAACTCCAAATCCAACCGTTAGATTTCTAATTTCTAATATTCGTTAGAAAGCTCTTTTCGATACGAATCCAACGGTTCTGGTTTTAGGAGAATCCGACGGTCGGATCTCCCGCAATGTCCGTTTGAAATAAATGGTTGGAATTCACGAACTGCCGCGGCGCTGCGCGTTCTATTCAGGCCATTATATTATATATATAATATATATAATATATATTTCGTCGATTTCTATTTAAAACGAATTATATAAATAGTTTTAAAATTCGTTTCAAAAGCAATTTCAACTTCCATTTCAATTCAAATCAAAATTGAATTCTTCTTTATAAATTCGTTTTAAAATTAATTTCTATTCAATTCAAATTTCAATTCAATTTGAATTCATTTCAATTCGCTTTCAATTCAATTTGAATTCGTTTTCAATTCAATTCATTTCGAAATCGTTTTCAATTCAATTCGAATTCGTTTTCAATTTAATTCATTTCGAAATCGTTTTCAATTCATTTCATTTCGAAATCGTTTTCAATTCATTTCATTTCGAAATCGTTTTCAATTCATTTCGAAATCGTTTTCAATTCAATTCATTTCGAAATCGTTTTCAATTCAATTCATTTCGAAATCGTTTTCAATTCAATTCATTTCGAAATCGTTTTCAATTCAATTCATTTCGAAATCGTTTTCAATTCAATTCATTTCGAAATCGTTTTCAATTCAATTCATTTCGAAATCGTTTTCAGTCGATAAAAATATCGATCACGTCAAAATGGCGTCAATCTAATCAATACGGCTTCATAAATTTCTATTTTCAAATATTCTATTTCAAATATTTCTTTTTCAAAATAGTTGTTATTATCAAAATATTTCGTTCAACACATGACCAATCTCAATGAATGAGTACTGTCAACACATGAACCTTTATTTTATATTGATAAAGATGTAAATTTTATAACTAAAATATTTGGTTCAACACATGACCAATCTCAATGAATGAGTACTGTCAACACATGAACCTTTATTTTATATTGATAAAGATGTAAATTTTATAACTAAAATATTTGGTTCAACACATGACCAATCTCAATGAATGAGTACTGTCAACACATGAACCTTTATTTTATATTGTTCTTTATTTTCTAAATTGGAATGAGGCCCAATCAATTACCATATAATGTTAATTATATGGGTTTTCATACATTACACACATATAATAGCATTGCAAAATAATCAACCATCAACCAAAGTGCACTACACTGTATAAGCATCAAATATAGATATCTAACGCTTATAACAGCCTGTCAATCAATCGATCGACATATTTAATCAATCAGGATGAGTGAACTTCAAATTTCATCCTAACACCCGTGTGGGGTTTCAAACAATCAAACACATATTTTATTTGTGCAGTTGGGCGATGTGTAAAATTTATCGTCCCAATCAATGTCCTTTAAATAGGTGTACATAAACAAACCGTCCGGTTTGTAAATGAATATTTATTTATTCCCCTTCACGTTAAAAATTATATTTTTAACGATAAAACATTTTATTCGATCTATGAATATTCTATTCGGTTCATTTATTCGATAAAATGATATTTTTATTTTTCTAACATATTTTAGAAAATTTCGGCGGCATAACGGCACGATACTAGAAACGGGACAAGGCCTAGCCTTATCCCCGGTCTAGTGAAGGCCCACGCCATTCACACATCAATCAAATCAATTCATTTCACCAAACAATTCAATTTCAAATCACATCATCTAACTAATCTATGCAACCAAACAAACAAGTCCATGGTCTGTGGACGATTGTGTCGGGTGCTACTAAGCACCGTCTGCATCCTAGTATATAAATATAACTGGAAAAATTAAATTGAAAGGTGAGAAATTCTCACAAATAGCTATCCAAGCTCCACAGCACTTCATTGATAGAAATCTTCATCGCTATCGCATCTTCTTCATCTTCGTTGCCCGTAGCCACTACATATATAAAAATTGAATTTTTCCTTCGCTATTCAATATATAAAAATCATATTTTTATTTCGAAGTTCAATATATAAAAACCATATTTTTAATTCGAAGTTCAATATAGAAGAATCATATTTTTCTTTCGAAGTTCAGTATAGAAAAATCATGTTTTTTTCGAAGTTCAATATATAAAAATCATATTTTTCTTTCGAAGTTCAATATATAAAAAATATATTTTTCTTTCGAAGTTCAATATATAAAAACTATATTTTTCTTTCGAAGTTCAATATATAAAAACTATATTTTTATTTCGATGTTCAATATATAAAAACTATATTTTTCTTTCGAAGTTCAATATATAAAAATCATATTTTTATTTCGAAGTTCAATATATAAAAACTATATTTTTATTTCGAAGTTCAATATATAAAAATCATATTTTTATTTCGAAGTTCAATATATAAAAACTATATTTTTATTTCGAAGTTCAATATATAAAAACTATATTTTTATTTCGAAGTTCAATATATAAAAATCGTATTTTTCTTTCAAAGTTCAATATATAAAAATCATATTTTTCTTTCGAAGTTCAATATATAAAAATCATATTTTTATTTCGAAGTTCAATATATAAAAATCATATTTTTATTTCGAAGTTCAATATATAAAAACTATATTTTTCTTTCGAAGTTCAATATATAAAAATCATATTTTTATTTCGAAGTTCAATATATAAAAACCATATTTTTATTTCGAAGTTCAATATATAAAAACTATATTTTTATTTCGAAGTTCAATATATAAAAATCATATTTTTATTTCGAAGTTCAATATATAAAAACTATATTTTTATTTCGAATTTCAATATATAAAAATCATATTTTTATTTCGAAGTTCAATATATAAAAATCATATTTTTATTTCGAAGTTCAATATATAAAAACTATATTTTTATTTCAAATCATATTTTTATTTCGAAGTTCAATATATAAAAATCATATTTTTATTTCGAAGTTCAATATATAAAAACAATATTTTTATTTCGAAGTTCAATATATAAAAATTATATTTTTATTTCGAAGTTCAATATATAAAAATCATATTTTTATTTCGAAGTTCAATATATAAAAACTATATTTTTATTTCGAAGTTCAATATAAAAAAATCATATTTTTATTTATGAAAATCTAACCTTCCATCACATTCACACATGCATACGTTTCAGATTTTCATACGCTCTTCATACAGGTCAAAACTGAAATTTTAAAATCAATATAAGAAAGAAAACTCACGATTCTCGGGATGTGGAGGTTGGAGGAGAGGTCGCTGGAGTTGGAGATGGTGGCGGGGGTCGCAGCATCGGCGGATGGTGGCGGTGGTCCCCAAACAGTGGCGGCGGCGGTCTCAGGGCTGGATCCTTCGATTTGGGGGGCCTTGGGTCTGGGATTCGCGACAGGAAGGATCGGCTGAGAGGAAGTGGCACACGATGGAGAAGGGAGAAGGCGGAAACGCAGGCGGCGGTGGTGGGGTGGCCAGGACGGCGTCGATCGATCGTTCGTTTTTTTTTTCCTTTTTCTTTTTTTTCTTTTTGTTTTTGAATCTGAACGTGGAAAGGGGGGGCCAGGCTAATAGGAAAGGAGGGAGATATTTTTTTTATTAATTAATTAATCGCATAAAGTTGACTTTTACCCACGACCTGGAAACGAGGCCCACCGCCTGTCGTCCATAGCGTTTTACCCCCATTCCGAACACAATGGGATATGTATCACAAGCTGATTCGATCGCTTGAATCAGTTTCCTTTGTCTTTACATTTAAATCATTATATTGAGTTTTAAACGTACATTTCAAATTACCGGGGTCGCATACGAACTTTAAAAATTCTCGAAAAATATTTTCTAGCTTCGTATTGACGATACGGTCCTAACAAAACTAGTTTCGTCGAATTCTGAGACCGTTTGAAAAATGGCCAATTTCCAGTCGATTAAAATCAACTGAAACTGGTCAAACGCGTTTTCCTATGCCACGTTCACATATTGATTCGGAAAATTATGAAATTTGAAACCTAGCAATAACTTTACATCCCGGACCCAACAAAACTGGTTTCATCGAAATCCGAGGTCGTTTGCAAAATGTCCATTTTTAAGGGCCTGAATTCCATAGCGAATATTCAGAATTTTCAACTGGACATATCTTTTGATTCCCGCTACGAACTTTTGATTTTTCGGATTTGTTGGAAAGATATTCACTATTAGATTCCATTATTTTTGGTTTCACTAAAATCCGGATTGTTTTGCACCCGGTACATTCAATTGAAGTTTGAAATCGAATTATCGAACTAGCGCGCCATTTTCAATTCTATTTATAATTATATATAATTATTTATATTCTAACGACGACGCATATAATATATACGATCGAATTATATTCAAAATAAATTTTCCGGTCGATATTATTTAAAATAATTCATTTTAAATAATTAAAATTCGCTAAAATTGCCGAAATAAAAATTTTAAACTGGCCCAGATTTTCCGGGTTGTTACAACTAAGCCATAAATGATAAACCATGAACGTTGACACATTTTTCAGTCAAAGCCGTCACGCATGGAATTTCTGGTTAACAATACACTCAAGTATTTGGAACATCGTCAGAAGACATGAAGCGATGTGGTTGAAGTTGCATCACAAACAAAGGACGGCTCGAAACTCCTTACAGATGAACTCTTTTGGACCCGAAAACATCAAAAACGCAGCATTGCCCAATGAGTCTTGTATCCCTCTGAATTAGCTTCAAGTAGAGATTTTGTTTGGCTAAAACTGACTTACGGTTTGAAAGTTACGCTCGTTTCCGTGAACGCCCACAGAATCGGAAACGTTTGGATTTTCGGCATTGATTGGACTCCAGGTCAGATTGGATCTGAAAGGCGGACCCAATCCAATATTTGCAACACGGAAGTGCACGCTGCTTTGGAATGAAGTCACTGGCTCGGTTCGGATGGAGATGCAGGAATCCGACCCGATCCTCTTTTTCCTTACTGCCAAGAAGAGCACGTCGCCTTCGGATTTAAGGCACCGGTTTGGATCCGATGGAGGACCCGATCTGTCCCGTCTGGGATGAAATATTCTACTGCACACACTTGAGTTTGACCTATCCTTAAGTCCTGTTTTACTCATACTTTCACGGATCGGACCACCCATGGCTTTACACGAACTACAGGAGACTTCCTCCATAAGTCTTAGCAACGAGTTGCTTTCGTGACACATGTCATTCATCCGGGAGACTCTCTACATCTATAAATACACGTATTTAGGGACTTCTAAAGGATCTTCGGGCATTCCAACTCTTGAACTACATTGAAGAGAACACAAGGACATTGAGCTTCTTCCATATTAATCTAACACAAGGATTTCGTGTTACAAACCACTCTCTCTTCCCGATTTCTTCATTAAAGTACAAGGATGTTCTATGTAAATGATTCCTACTGATTGCATGAAGGCATTGTATTTGTAATTTCTTAGGACTTAAGAAAATATAAAGTGGACGTAGGTTGGGTTTGAGCCGAACCGCTATGACACCCTCGTGCGTTACCTGCTCTTTACTGCATTCATGCATTTATTCTCTGTCATATGTGATTGCGAGGACTTCACACTGCATTAGAGTGTTAATGCCATTTTTTGGTCCAACAATAAACAATAAACTGTAAACCATGGACAATAAACCAAAAACCGTAAACCATAAACAATAATGTATAAACATTAAACTATTAATATAAAGCATAAACCATAAACATTTAACCACAAATGATAAATCATAAACAATAAACCATAAACTGTAATACATAAACAATAAACCGTAAACCATACACAATGAACTATAAATAGTAAACTATATAAAATAAAGCATAAACCATAAACACTAAGCCATAAATGTTAAACCGTAAACAACAAACCGTAAACCATAAAACGTAAACCATAAACAATAAAGTATAAGCAATAAACCACAAACCATAAACAATAGAGTATAAACAATTAACTATATAAAATAAAGCCATAAACCATATACGTTAATCCATAAATGATAAATCATAGACAATAAACCATGACCCATAAACATTGAACCATAAACTGTAAACCATAAACAATAAACCATAAACCGTAAACAATAACCCATAAACCGTAAACCTTAAACAATGAACCATAAACAGTAAACTATATAAAATAAAGCATAAACCATAAACAATAAGCCATAAATGTTAGACCATAAACGTTGACATGCTTTTTGGTCAATGCCATCAAACATTGAATTTCTGGTTAACAATACACACAAGCATTTAGAAAATCGTCAGAAGTCAGGAAGCGAATTGGTTGAAGTCACATCACAAACAAAGGACGGCTCAAAACTCCTAACAGATGACCTCTTTTGGACACAAAAACATCAATTATAGAGCGTTGCTCAGTTACCCTTGTAGCCCTCTGAATTAGTATCAGGTAGAGCTTTCGTTTGGCTAAAATGGACTTACGGATTGACAGTTACGCTCATTTCCATGTACGCCCGCACAATCAGAAACGTTTGGATTTCGGCATTGATTGGACTCCTGGTCGGATCGGATGGCCCGGATCGGGTTAGAAAGGGGGACCGGATCCACCTTTTGCAGCACAAAAGTGCACGCTGCTTTGGAATGAAGTCAACGACTCGGTACGGATGGAGATGCAGGAACCCGACCCGATCCGCTTTCTCCTGACTGCTAAGGAGAGCACGTCGCCAACGGATTGAAGGCACCGGTTCGGATCGGATGGAGGACCAGATCTAACCCGTCTGGGACGAAATATTGTACTGCACACACTTGAGTTTGACCTATTCTTAAGGCCTTTCTTACTCCTACTTTCACGGATCGGACCACCCATGGTTTACACGAACAACGGGAAACTTCCTCCATACGTCTTAGCAACACATTGGATTCGTGACACATGTAATTCATCTGGGAGACTCTCTACATCTATAAGTACATGTATACAGGGACTTCTAATGGATCTTTGGCCAATCTAACTCTCGGCCTCCATTGAAGAGAAAACAAGGACATTGTGCTTCTTCCATATTAATCTAACACGAGGATTTTGTGTTTAAAACCACTCTCTCTTCCTACCGATTCCTACTGATTATTGGAAGGCATTATATTCATGATTTCTTAGGACTTAAGAAAATATAAAGTGGATGTAGGCTTCGTTTGAGCCGAACCACTAAAAAAACCTCGTGCGTTCCCTGATCTTTACTACTTTCCTACATTTATTCTCTATGATCTATGATTGTGGGGACTTCGCACTGCATTTCGGTGTTAGTGCCATTTTTTTGTCTAACAATAAACAACAAACCGTAAACCATAAAACATAAACAATAAACCATAAACTGTAAACCATAAACAGTAAAGTATAAATAGTAAACTATATAATATAAATCATAAACCATAAACTTTAATCATAAATGATAAATCATAAACAATAAACCATAAACCGTAAAACATAAACAATAAACCAATAACCGTAAACCAAAAACAATAAACTGTAAACCATAAACAATAATGTGTATATAGTAAACTATATAAAATAAAGCACAAACCATAAACACTAAGCCATAAATGACAAATCATAAATAATAAACCTTAAACAATAAACCATAAATCGTAAACCATTAAGTTTGAAGTATAAACAATAAACCATAAACCCAAAAAATAAAGTATAAACATCAACTTTATAAATAAAGCCATATACCATAAACATTAAGCCATAAATGATAAATCATAGACAATAAACCATAAACCATAACCCATAAACATTAAACCATAAACCGAAAAATATAAACAATAAACCATAAACCTTAAACCATAAACAATAAACAATAAACCATAAACAATAAACCACGAATAGTAAACTATATAAAATAAAGAATAAACCATAAACATTAAGCCATAAATGAAAACCCATAAACGTTGACACGCTTTTTAGTCAAAGCCGTCACACATTGAATTTCTGGTTAATAATACACTCAAGTATTTGGAACATCGTCAGAAGACAAGAAGCGATTTGGTTGAAGTCGCATCACAAACAAAGGACGGCTTGAAACTCCAAATAGATGACCTCTTTTTGACCCGAAAACATCATTTACAAAGCGTTTCCTAGAAATTCTTGTAGCCCTCTGAATTAGCTTTAGGTAGAGCCTTCGTCTGGCTAAAACCGACTTAAGGTTTGAAAGTTATGCTTTTTTCCGTGAATGCCTGCAGAACCAGAAACGTTTGGATTTCGACATTGGTTGGACTCCGGGTCAGATCGGATGGCCCGCATCGGATCAGAAAGGGGGACCCGATCCACCTTCTGTAGCATACAAGTGTACAATGCTTTGGAATGAAGTCACCGCTCGGTTCGGATGGAGATTCAGGAACCCGACCCAATCCGCTTTCTCCTTACTGCCAAGAAGAGCACGTCGCCGTTAAACTGAAGGCACTGGTTCGGATCGGATGGATTACTCGACCTGACCCATTTGGGACGAAATATTTTACTGCACACACTTGAGTTTGTCCTATTTTTAAGCCCTGTATTACTACTACTTTCACGGATCGGACCACACATCGCTTTACACGAACTACAGGAGACTTCCTCCATACGTCATAGCAACGAGTTGGTTTTGTGATACATGTCATTCATTCGGAAGACTCTCTACATGAACGTAAACCATAAACAATAAAGTATAAACAGTAAACTATATAATATAAAGCATAAGCCATAAATGATAAATCATAAACAATAAAACATAAACCATAAAACATAAACAATAAACCGTAAAGAATAAAGTATAAAAAGTAAACTGTATAAAATAAAGCATAAACCATAAACACTAAGCCATAGATGATAAATTGTAAACAATAAACCGTAAACCATAAACAATAAACTATAAATCGTAAACCATAAACAATAAAGTATAGACAATAAACCATAAACAATTAAGTATAAACAGTTAACTGTATAAAATAAATCCATAAACCATAAACATTAAGCCATAAATGATAAATCATAGACAATAAACCATAAACCATGACCCATAAACATTAAACTATAAGCCGTAAATCATAAACAGTAAACCATAAACAATAAACCATAAACCGTAAACCATAAACATTAAACCATAAACAGTAAACTATATAAAATAAAGCTTAAGCCACAAATGATAAAACATAAACGTGTACATGCTTTTTATTCAAAGCTGTCACACATGGAATTTCTGGTTAACAATACACTCAATTATTTGGAACATCGTCAGAAGACAAGAAGCGATTTGGTTGAAGTCGCATCACAAACCAAGGACGGCTCAAAACTCCTAACAAATGAACTCTTTTGGATGCAAAAACATCAATTACGGAGCATTGCTCAGTAACTCTTTTAGCCCTCTAAATTAGCTTCAGGCAGAGCTTTCGTACGGCTAAAACAGACTTACAGTTTGAAAGTTATGCTTGTTTCCATGAATGCCCACAAAACCAAAAAAGTTTGGATTTCGGCATTGATTAGACTGCGAGTCGGATTGGATGGCCCGGACCGGATCATAAAGGGGGACCCAATCCACCTTTTGCCGCACAGAAGAGCTCGCTACTTTGGAATGAAGTCACCAGCTCGATTCAGATGGAGATGCAGGAACCCGACCCAATCCGCTTTCTCCTTACTCCCAACAAGAGCACGTCGCCTTCGGATTGAAGGCACCGGTTCAGATCGGATGGAGGACCCGGTCTGACCCGTCAGGGAGAAAATATTCTACTAGACACACACGAGTTTGACCGATTCTTAAGGCCTGTTTTACTCCTACTTTCACGGATCGGACCACACATGGCTTTACCCGATCTACAGGAGACTTCCTCCATACGTCTTTGGCATTCTAACTCTTGGCCTCCACTGAAGAGTACACAAGGACATTGTGCTTCTTCCATATTAATCCAACATGAGGATTTCGTGTATAAAACCACTCTCTCTTCCCCCACTTCTTCATTAAAATACAAGGTTGTTGTGTGTAAATGATTCCTACTGATGGTAGGAAGGCAGTGTATTTGTAATTTCCTACGACTTGAGAAAATATATAGTGGACGTAGGCTTGGTTTAAGCCGAACCGCTATAAAATCCTCGTGCGTTCCCTGCTCTTTACTGCTTTCCTACATTTATTCTTTGTGATCTGTGGTTGTGAGGACTTCACACTGCATTTGGGTGTTAGTTCCATTTTCTGGTCTAACAATAAACAATAAATCAGAAACCATAAAACATGGATAATAAACCGTAAACCATTTACCATAAACAATAAAGTATAAATAGTAAACTATATAATTTAAAGCATAAACCATAAACATTTAACCATAAATGATAAATCATAAACTATAAACCATAAATCATAAACAATAAACCGTAAACCTTAAACCATAAACAATAAAGTGTAAACGGTAAACTATATAAAATAAAGCATAAACCATAAACACTAAGCCATAAATGATAAATTGTAAACAATAAACCGTAAACCATAAACAATAAAGTATAAACAATAAACCATAAACCATAAACAAATAAGTATAAACAGTTAACTATATAAAATAAAGCCATAAACAGTAAACATTAAGCCATAAATGATAAATCATAGACAATAAACCATAAACCATGACACATAAACATTAAACCAAAAACTGTAAATCATAAACAATAAACCATAAACAATAAACAATAAACCGTAAACCATAAACAATAAACCATAAACGGTAAACTATATAAAATAAAGCATAAACCATAAACATTAAGCCATAAATGATAAACTATAAACGTCGACACGCTTTTTAGTCAAAGCCCTAATACATGGAATTTCTGGTTAACAATACACTCAATTATTTGGAGCATCGTCAGAAGACAGGAAGTGATTAGTTTGAAGTCGCATCACAAACCAAGGATGGCTCGTAACTCCTATCAGATGACCTCTTTTGGACGCAAAACATCAATAACGGAGCGTTGCTAAGTAACTCTTCTATCCCTCTGAATTAGCTTCAGACAGAGCTTTCTTTCGGCTAAAACGGACTTACGGTTTGAAAGTCACGCTTGTTTCCATGAATACCCGCAGAGGAGGAAACGTTTGGATTTCGGCATTGATTACACTTCGGGTCGGATCGGACGGCCCGGATCGGATCAGAAAGGGGGACCCGATCCACCTTCTGGCGCACAGAAGTCCACGCTGCTTTGGAATGAAGTCACCGGCTCGTGTGACGACCGCCCATAACCCCCGCACTAAACAAGAGGAATAATGCGCTGAAAGGCGTGCCAGGCTGCTATGGACGATCATCATAGTAAGTGAACACATCGAAACCTGTCGTAGAACTCACAGCGCAAGGATAAAATATGATAGAACATATACAACAGGTGATAGTAATGAGGTATCATATAGCAAACTTTTGAAACTCTTTCAACACCAAGAAAGATTATCCAACTGATATCCAAGTTTGTACATAAGGCCTCACTACAACTCTCAAGCAACTCAAACAGCGGAAACAGAAATACTAGATAGAATAAAACTGGTACGCCAGCCTCCTGCTCGTCATCGCTCAGCTTCCTCGTATCACTAAGCTCCATTACCTGTAACCTGCTACTTAGTCTGCCCATCCACAACCGGATGAACAGCCCATGGTAATAAGAGGAGACATAAAACCTTGAGTCAGACAATAGTCTTAGTGAGCGATAATACAGCTAACAAACTTCAACAAGAAAGCATATGAGAATGTGTAAATGAACAACTTATCTACCCACATCACCAGAGAAGAACTCAACCTTATCTCCCCCACATCGGACAGTGATAGCCTTTACACCAAGCATTTCAACCATTCATTCATAGAAACCAGAACAACAAATATCCACGGAAAACAGAAACAACCAGCAATAGCAATCATGACATCGAGATTATATAGATCTCACGTAAATCATCCTAGTTGAATTCAACATCCCTCGAGTACGAGCCCCAGAGGCCGAAACCAATATCAGACAAGCACTCAAGGAACATCTACTTCGATGTTGGATAACCCACGTGAGATGGCTCAAGCAAAACATCCAGCATACATGACAGACTCCGGCTATCACCGCCAATCCAGCTTCGAAACCATCATTATCGTATGACGGCCAACCTTGCCATATGTCACGGGCTAATGGTAACCCCAGTTCTAGCATAAACTCTATATGCCCGACCTTGGCAATGTCCAACCTTGACACTAGGCCTCTCCCCGAGACCCAAGGTACTTGACCTACAACCGGTCCTTTGGGTGCCCCCATCGTACCCCTGCTTTGAGCCTGCTAGAACTTACGACAATGATAACTTCTCGGCCCTCGCATCTCTCATCGCCCAACCTTGACGATGTTTCATAGCTCAAGCAACCTTCTCGAGCAACCATTATCCACCGACTGAGGACACTTTAGAGTTGTCACCGCATTCGTTGTTCCACCTTGATCAACGAACACATCCATCACTTCGAGCCTTCCTACTTGAACCACTTCGAAGTCACACCAATCATCCGACCGACCGACCAAATATGCCACCATCTGACCGACCCGACCCTTCAAAACCGACCAGATATGCCACCATCTGACCGACCCTTCAAAACCGACCAGAACAGGATCTTCCTCTCAAGACTCCAGGCCGACCACCTTTGTCTTTTGAAACCGACCCGACCTGATCACCCCTCCCTGGAACATGACCGACCGCCTGCTCCAAATTAGCACCCCAGATCTACTCGACCCAACCAGTATGGATCGACCGACCAAACCGCTCCGCCACCCAGTCTTCACGACCGACCTATATGCAAAGCTCGACCCACACCTTGCTCGACCCGACCCACATACATACCGGATCAATCAACTTACTCGACCGACCCTCCTTCAATGTGGAGATCGACCGACCTATCCAAAAGACCGACCAGGGATGGACCGACCCGCCTGCTCCAGAATAGTTTCCACACGACCGGCCCGCTTCAGACCGACCCGACCAGAGTGGACCGACCGACTCAACCTTCACACTTCAACTTCTGTACTGTCCAGTTTATGACTGACCTGCTCCATCAAAGCAGACCAGCCCTGCACGACCGACCAGAATGCCACCATCTGAACCGACCAGAATCTGACTTGTTCTCCAAGACATCAAATTGGCCGACCAGTATAGAACCGACCCCTCCTAGACCGACCCCATTCCTGCATAGCTCCGTTTCAACTTCGATTTCGGCCAAAACTTCGCCAAACGACGAATCCGACGAAACCAGCTTATCCGATTCATCCAAACGCAACCACAAACATGTTATGCAACCAACACTATCATCAATCCAACAATTTCCATCAAAACACATAAATTTCCCAAAACATGACAAGTGAATCATATGAACATAAAAACGGATCTAACTTGCATAATCTTGAGAAAAATCATAAAATTAACCATTTAAATTATCTAGATCAGATCCTAAGGTGATTCATATATAAAATGGACTTAGCATGGTGTGGATCTAAGGAAAATAACATGGAAATGATGAAATTAACAACATAAGACCCATATACTTGCATGCATCCGAATGAGAGATGTAAATCACTCACCAATTCTCCAAAACAAAGCAAAAGCGATGAAAAAGCAATCCGGACAGCGAACACTTCGAATCAAACCCTTTAATCCGATGAATTCGCCCTTGAAACGATGTTGATCTAGCCTCGAATGGTATAGATCTTCGATTTCCCCCTTGGATTTGGATTTTGATGGTGGAAAAGTGTTAGAGGAAGAAGGAGATCAAAGCCTCCCCATAAGAGAATGGAAAATTCCAACCTTTCTCCATATCCCTTACCCCCTATTTATAGTCTCCACCTACCCTCTAATGGTCCTTCTCCAAATCAGCCCATTAGCCTTCCAAAACCTTAACAGCCAACTGAAAAACCTTAAAAGAGCGATTCCTCCCAAACCGTTGAACCAAATCCTTAATGTAACCACTCTACGGAAAGACAATCATCAATTCCTTTCCAATGGCACAGGTCTCATCCCCTGATTCGACCTGAGTCAAAAGTTATGCCCTATACAAGACTGAAAGGGGCAAAATGGTCACAAACAAAATTGATAAAATTTATGGACGTGTCTCACATCCCCATAAGCAACATACCAAAAGATGAGAAGGATCCAACCCTCAGGGAATAAAATAAAAATATTTTACGATCTTCCGATACGTAAAATGCGGGCTGTTACATTCTCCACCCCTTAAGAATTTCGCCCCCGAAATTCCAAGCAAACACAAGCAACCATAACAATTCCGCACGCCTATCATCCATGAGAAGCCAATTCTATCATCCAAACTAGCAACCATCAAACCATGCATCCATAGCCTTATCCTAGCACGCGGAATTCTATTAAACAACAACAGGATACAACGATATAACGATGATACAATCAAAGGGTCCTACCGACGAAGAGTTCTGGATGAGTCGCCCTCATGCTCTCTTCCGTCTCCCATGTACAATCGTCGCCATCTTCACTCCATTGTACCTTGACTATCTTAACCTTCTTCCTCCTAAGCTGTTTCGTGTCATTCCCCACAACACGAAGTGGCATACGAGGTTTCGCAACTGCGGTCTTTACTTCCAAGTCTTCATATTGTTCTGGAGATACCACCACATTCGAGTCGTGCACAAACTTCCGTAGAAATGACACATGGAAAACATTATGCACACTCAACATCTTCTCGGGTAACTCTAATCTATATGCGAGCTTTCCTATTCGCTCAACTATCGGAAACGGTCCAACAAACCTAAGAGCCAACTTCCCTTTACTTCCGAATCGAACCATATGTTTCAACGGTGAAATCTTCACGAAAACCATATCGCCTTCGTCGAATTCCAAATCCTTACGACTCTTATCGGCGTAACTTTTCTGACGATCTTGGGCCGCCTTCATTTGTTGTCGAACAGTCTCGATACTATCCGAGGTTTCTCTAATCATTTCAGGCCCAAGTACCAACTTATCTCCAGTTTCTAACCAACAAGCTGGAGAATTGCATGGCCTTCCATACAACGCCTCATATGGTGCCATCCCAATACTCGACTGGTAGCTATTATTATATGAATCGACAAGCTTCGCCTCTTTCCTTTGGCTCTCGCCAATCCTTTCGATAAGAGTAGGTCTTATCGACAAGGTTGCCAACATTTCAGGTTCCAACTCACACCTTGGCCTGAAATCGACCCTTGCCAAGTACTCGAGGCCCTTCCATTCCGAAAACATCGCTCCCAAACTTGCGTGTCTTCGACTCAATGCGTCTGCAACTGCATTGCCTTTGCCAGGAGTATAGGCTATCCCAAAGTCATACGATGCCAGAAACTCTAACCATCGTTGCTGCCGAAGATTCAAATCCTTTTGGGAGAAAAGATACTTCAACGACTTCTGATCCGTAAACAACTCGAATCGTACTCCCAACAGGTAATGTCTCCACATCTTCAGAGCAAACACAATCGCTGCCAACTCCAAATCATGAGTTGGATAGTTCTTCTCATGCGGCTTTAGCTGTCGACTTGCGTAAGCCACTACCTTATCCTTCTGCATTAGTACCGCTCCAAGTCCAGTACCACATGCATCCGTGTACACCACCATGTCTTCATTCCCACTTGGGATGGTCAACCCAGGTGCACTTGTCAATCTCTCCTTCAAGATTCCGAATGCTTGTTCACACTTCAAATCCCATGGGAACACTTGGTTCTTTTTCGTCAATCCTGTTAATGGTGCAACTATCTTGGAGAAATCCTTGATAAACCTTCGGTAATAACCAGCCAACCCAAGGAAACTCCGAACATACGTCGCATTCTTAGGTCTATCCTAGTCCTAGATTGCTGCCACTTTAGCGGGGTCAACCGCTATACCTTTCCCAGAAAAAACATGACCCAAGAACCTCACTTCATCCTTCCAGAAGTGACACTTTGAGAACTTCGCTTTAAGCTAATGCTTTCGCAGGATCTCTAACACAACTCTCAAGTGCGTCTTATGTTCTTCCACATTTCTGGAGTAAACCAGTATATCATCCACGAACACAAGCACGAACTTATTCAACTGATCTCTGAACACTCTATTCATAAGATCCACAAAATACGCTGCTGCGTTAGTCAACCCGAATGGCATCACCAACCACTCGAAAAATCCGGACGGTGTCCTAAAAGCAGTCTTGGGCACACTATCCTTAGCCACTCTCAACAGGTTAAACCCCGTTGCCAAATCCATCTGAGAAAACACTTTGGCTTCGTGAAGCTGATCGAACAAGTCATCAATTCTTGGTAACGGATAATTGTTCTTCTTAGTCACCTTGTTCAGCTCACGATAGTCCACACACAATCTTAACGAGCCATCTGCCTTAGTTGCAAACACGACTGGTGCACCCCACTCGGAAACACTCCTCCAAATGAAACCTTTTCCCAAAAGGTCTCTAACTTGCACCTCCAACTCTCGCTGTTCCTTAGGCGCCATCCGCCTAAGTGGCATTACAATTGGTCTTGCACCCTCGACCAAATCGATCCTAAACTTGATCTCGCGATGCGGCGGCAACCCATTGACCTCGTCAAAGACATCTACATACTCATTAGCGATTAGCACTGATGATAGGTCTTCCTGTGGAATCCCAAGCGAATATAGATAACTCACGAAGACCCTGTCTTCGCGCTTACATCTAATCAACACCTTTCGCCCTTCCACATCCCCGACCCTCACCTCTAGCTTCTCGCAATTCACCCTTGCCGCATATCTCTTGAGCCAATCCATGCCCAAGATGATCCCATACCCAGCGAAGTTAAGAACAAAGCAATCACACATGAAAGAGCAACCATGACTCGATAACACTAAACCACGGCAAACCATGCAAAAACTGGACGAACCCCCAACTAGATTAGTCACGATCAAAGGTCTATCACAAATCTCGGGTTCCAAACCCAAGCGACACACAAGCTCTTTGCCGATGAATGAATGTGATGCTCCAGTATCAAACAAAACTCGAACTAAAACACCGTTAACGGAAAAAGTACCTTGCACCCCAACACCCTTTCCCTTCTCCTCTGCAGTAGGAGCTCTTGAAGAAGATGGCACAACATCCAAAGCATATGCCTTAACAATCTGCTTACCCTTAGCTGATTCCGGACAATCTTTCTTCTCATGCCCAGGCTTTCCACACTTGAAGCACTTCTTCTCAGCTTTGGGATTCTTGCACTCATTTGAATAATGACCCTTCTGTTGGCAGTTAAAGCAAAGCACCTCACTCTTGGGTTTCTTTTGGCCATCCTTTCCTTTCTGTTGTTGCTGCTTCCTCTTTTTATTATTACCACCCTGCTGTGGTTTCTGAACCTCCTTGGTTGTAGCAACAACATTTGCTTCCTTGGTAAACAAGCTCTCATGACTAATAGCCTTTTCCACAATCTTTTCAAATGAATCATCAAGGTGGTCCACCAGCGGCTTTCCAATATGAGCATCCAAACCCAAGACAAACTTCTCGTTCTTCTGATAGGGTGTATCAATGTATGAACGAGCATATCTAGACAAAGCCTACAAATCAGAAATGTAGTCAAGAACTGATTTGCCATTCTGCTTCAACTCTTCGAACTTCTTGAAGAGAACGGACTTTTGAGCAGTGGAGATAAACTTTGCTTCAAACTTAGCTTGGAATTGCTCCCATGAAATCTCCTCTTCTGGAGTCTCGAGTATAACAGAATTCCACCATTCCATGGCCCTGCTTTGCAGTTGCCTTGATGCAAGCTTTCTCTTCATTACATCCTCAATACCCAAGTCTCCAAAGATTCGAACACATGAATCCATCCACCTCTGAACCTCTTCAGCTGGCTCAGTTCCCTTGAATGGTTTCCCTCCTAGAGATGTAAAGTCCTTGCACATCTTTGCAAAATCTACACTAGGAACCCGCACACCTACATCTACCGTAGCCGCCACTGGAGCGGGTACCCTTCGCATAATTGCTTCTGCCATGGCTTCAAACATGGCCGGGTAATCTGGCTCACCACCATTTCCCCCTCCAGTATTAGCTCTCCTAGCAGCATGCCTTGATGGTCGTCTACTCATTCTAAATCTGCAATCTAGAATATTTAGCCACTTCCATGAAAACTGCTAAAAGAATACAACCGCTACTACTATATATGCTAATATATATAGTAACATCCAACTGAAATCTACAAATACGTCCCTCATACACAATTACGTCTTTGAACTTTGGCCAAAATCGTTGACCAGAGCTCTGATACCAAATGTGACGACCGCCCATAACCCCGGCACTAAACAAGAGGAATAATGCGCTGAAAGGCGTGCCAGGCTGCTATGGACGAACATCATAGTAAGTTAACACATCGAAACCTGTCGTAGAACTCACAACGCAAGGATAACATATGATAGAACATATACAACAGGTGATAGTAATGAGGTATCATATAGCAAACTTTTGAAACTCTTTCAACATCCAGAAAGATTATCCAATTGATATCCAAGTTTGTACATAAGGCCTCACTACAACTCTCAAGCAACTCAAACAGCGGAAACAGAAATACTAGATAGAATAAAATTGGTACGCCAGCCTCCTGCTCGTCATCGCTCAGCTTCCTCGTATCACTAAGCTCCATTACCTGTAACCTGCTACTTAGTCTGCCCATCCACAACCGGATGAACAACCCAAGGTAATAAGAGGAGACATAAATCCTTGAGTCAGACAATAGTCTTAGTGAGTGACAATACAACTAACAAACTTCAACAAGAAAGCATATGAGAATGGGTAAATGAACAACTTATCTACCCACATCACCAGAGAAGAACTCAATCTTATCTCCCTCACATCGGACAGTGATAGCCTTTATACCAAGCATTTCAACCATTCATTCATAGAAACCAGAACAACCAATTATCCATGGAAAACAGAAACAACCAGCAATAGCAATCATGACATCGAGATTATATAGATCTCACGTAAATCATCCTAGTCGAATTCAACATCCCTCGAGTACGAGCCCCAGAGGCCGAAACCAATATCAGACAAGCACTCAAGGAACATCTACTTCGATGTTGGATAACCCACGTGAGATGGCACAAGCAAAACATCCAGCATACATGATAGACTCCGGCTATCACCGCCAATCCAGCTTCGAAACCATCATTATCGTATGACGGCCAACCTTGCTATATGTCAAGGGCTAATGGTAACCCCAGTTCTAGCATAAACTCTATATGCCCGACCTTGGCAATGTCCAACCTTGACACTAGGCATCTCCCCGAGACCCAGGGTACTTGACCTACAACCGGTCTTTTGGGTGCCCCCATCGTACCCCTGCTTTGAGCCTGCTAGAACTTACGACAATGATAACTTCTCGGCCCTCGCATCTCTCATCGTCCAACCTTGACGATGTTTCATAGCTGAAGCAACCTTCTTGAGCAACCATTATCCACCAACTCAGGACACTTTGGAGTTGTCACCGCATTCGTTGTTCCACCTTGATCAACGAACACATCCTTCACTTCGAGCCTTCCTACTTGAACCACTTCGAAGTCACACTAATCATCCGACCGACCGACCAGATATGCCACCATCTGACCTACCCGACCCTTTAAAACCGACCAGATATGCCACCATCTGACCGACCCTTCAAAACCGACCAGAACAGGATCTTCCTCTCAAGACTCCATGCCGACCACCTTTGTCTTTTGAAACCGACCCGACCTGATCACCCCTCCCTGGAGCATGACCGACCGCCTGCTCCAAATTAGCACCCCAGATCTACTCGACCAAACCAGTATGGATCGACCGACCAAACCGCTCCGCCACCCAGTCTTCACGACCGACCTATATGCAAAGCTCGACCCACACCTTGCTCGACCCGACCCACATACATACCGGATCAATCAACTTACTCGACCGACCCTCCTTCAATGTGGAGATCGACTGACCCATCCAAAAGACCGACCAGGGATGGACCGACCCGCCTGCTCCATAACCAGAACTCCAGAACAGTTTCCACACGACCGACCCGCTTCAGACCGACCCGACCAGAGTGGACCAACCGACTCAACCTTCACACTTCAACTTCTGGACTGTCCAGGTTATGACCGACCTGCTCCATCAAAGCCGACCAGCCCTGCACGACCGACCAGAATGCCACCATCTGAACCGACCAGAATCTGACTTGTTCTCCAAGACATCAAATTGGCCGACCAGTATAGAACCGACCCCTCCTAGACCGACCCCATTCCTGCATAGCTCCGTTTCAACTTCGATTTCGACCAAAACTTCGCCAAACGACGAATCCAACGAAACCAGCTTATCTGATTCATCCAAACGCAACCACAAACATGTTATGCAACCAACACTATCATCAATCCAACAATTTCCATCAAAACACATAAATTTCCCAAAACATGATAAGTGAATCATATGAACATAAAAACGGATCTAACTTGCATAATCTTGAGAAAAATCATAAAATTAACCATTTAAATAATCTAGATCAGATCCTAAGGTGATTCATATATAAAATGGACTTAGCATGGTGTGGATCTAAGGAAAATAACATGGAAATGATGAAATTAACAACATAAGACCCATATACTTGCATGCATCCGAATGAGAGATGTAAATCACTCACCAATTCTCCAAAACAAAGAAAAAGCGATGAAAAAGCAATCCGGACAGCGAACACTTCGAATCAAACCCTTTAATCCGATGAATTCGCCCTTGAAACAATGTTGATCTAGCCTCGAATGTTATAGATCTTCGATTTCCCCCTTGGATTTGGATTTTGATGGTGGAAAAGTGTTAGAGGAAGAAGGAGATCAAAGCCTCCCCATAAGAGAATGGAAAATGCCAACCTTTCTCCATATCCCTTACCCCCTATTTATAGTCTCCACCTACCCTCTAATGGGCCTTCTCCAAATAAGAAATTAGCCTTCCAAAACCTGAACAGCCAACTGAAAAACCTTAAAACAGCGATTCCTCCCAAACCGCTGAACCAAATCCTTAATGTAACCACTCTATGGAAAGACAATCATCAATTCCTTTACAATGGCACAGGTCTCATCCCCTGATTCGACCTGAGTCAAAAGTTATGCCCTGTACAAGACTGACAGGGGCAAAATGGTCACAAACAAAATTGATAAATTTTATGGACATGTCTCACATCCCCATAAGCAACATACCAAAAGATGAGAATGATCCAACCCTCAGGGAATAAAATAAAAATATTTTACGATCTTCCAATACATAAAATGCGTGCTGTTACAGCTCGGTTCAGATGGAGATGCAGGAACCCGACTCTATCCGCTTTCTCCTTGCTGCCAAGAAGACCATTTCGCCTTCGGATTGAAGGCACCGGTTTGGATCGGCTGGAGGACCTGATCTGACCCGTCAGGGACAAAATATTCTACTACACACACTCAAGTTTGACTGATTCTTAAGGCCTGTTTTACTCCTACTTTCACGGATCGGACCACACATGGCTTTACCTGATCTAGAGGAGACTTCCTCCATACGTCTTAGCAACACATTGGTTTCGTGACACATGTCATTCATCCGGGAGACTCTCTACATCTATAAATACACGTATTCGGGGACTTCTAAAGGATCTTTGGCCATTCTAACTCTAGGCCTCCATTGAAGAGAACACAAGAACATTGTGCTTCTTCTATATTAATCTAACACGAGTATTTCGTGTATAAAACCACTTTATCTTCCCCTACTTTTTCACTAAAATAAAAGGTTGTTGTATGTAAATGATTCCTGCTGATTCTAGGAAGTCATTGTATTTGTAATTAACTACGACTTGAGAAAATATAAACTGGACGTGCGCTTGGTTTAAGACGAACCACTATAAAAACCACGTGCTTTCCATGCTCTTTACTGCTTTCCTGCATTTATTCTTTGTGATCTTTAATTGTGAGGACTTCACACTGCATTTGGGTGTTAGTGCCATTTTTTGGTCCAACAATAAACTAGAAACCGTAAGCCCTGGATAATAAACCATAAACCGTAAACCAAAAACAATAAGTATAAATAGTAAACTATATAATTTAAAGCATAAACCATAAACATTTAACCATAAATGATAAATCATTAACAATAAACCATAAAATATAAACAATAAACTGTAAACCATAAACAATAAAGTATAAACAGTAAACTATATAAAATAAAGCATAAACCGTAAACTTTTAGCCATAAATGATAAATCGTAAACAATAAATCGTAAACCATAAACAATAAAATATAAACAATAAACCAAAAACCATAAACAATTAAGTATAAATAGTTAACTATATAAAATAAAGCAATAAACCATAAACATTAAGCCATAAATGATAAATCATAGACAATAAATCATAAACCATGACACATAAACATTAAACCAAAAACCGTAAATCATAAACAATAAACCATAAACCGTAAAGCTTAAACAATAAACCATAAAACGTAAACCATAAATAATTAACCATAAACGGTAAACTATATAAAATAAAGCATAAACCATAAACATTAAGACATAAATGATAAACCATAAACGTTGACACGCTTTTTAGTCAAAGCCGTCAAACATGGAATTTCTAATTAACAATACACTCAGTTATTTGGAACAACATCAGAAGACAGGTGTAACACCCCATATTTGCTGAGAATATTAAAATAACAAATTAAATAATAATTTATTTGAAAAAGAGGAATAAGAAAAGAATGATGTTTAGCATTGTTCTAAGGTTTGTAAGCAAAAGACTTAGTAGCTCATTTAGTTAGAACATATGACTTCCATACAAGAGGTATAGAGTTCGATCCACGCCAGCGCCATTTTTTTGTTTTAGGGGAATGACTAAAAAGTGGCTTAGTGTGAACGTAGTTCAAAAAGTGGTTTAGCGTGAAAATAGTTAATTATGAAGAAGTTTTTAAGCGATGAAGTTTGTATGCATATGAGAGAAATATATATAGATATATATGAAAATTAAATAAAAAAATATTCAAAATAGCGAATCGGAAGAGGGAATAGCCGAACCACATCGTTTTTGGAGTCCACCCAAGCCCCGCTGGGTCGACTAGACGTCAATCTAGGGTGTTTGGCTGCCAACCCGTGGCCCGATTCGCCCTAAGGGCTGATATGGCATCTAAGTGGTCCAGATCAGTTCTAGGGTTAATCCTAAGGCCTAAATAACTTCCTACACCGATATATACACCCTAAAACCTAACCATAATTCATAAATATTATCTATGACACCATTATGCTGTCAAATTCTCTCTTAAACCCTAGCCGCCGCCTCTAAATCAAATCTCAAGTGTTCAACTTCAACTCAAATTAAAGATTAGAGCTTCTACAACAATTCAAGAAGATAAATCAGTAGCACCGCAAAATTTCTACACCAATTTCAGTGCATAATTCTAATCTTTAACCACGAAAGGTGAGTACGGTGATTTTCACATTATAATGGGATGAAAAGTAACATGATGAAGTTGTAAAGGGGATTCATATGTATGTATGTAATTTAAAACTCATCCAAGTCTTCACCTTTTTGATTCATGTCATCATATGCCTATGTTTCTATGTTAAGTTCATACCTATTATCAGTTTATTCATGTTGCATCTGTCATTATGTCTCTATCCCGGTTTACATGCCCATTTATTTCATGATGCTGTGTTTATTCCAATTTTATGTGATTTGATTCTCTCTTCTTATCCCTATTCCTTTTATTTTTCGATCTAGGCTACCTTCGAGCCTATGTTAAAAATACGCGCGAATTCGAATACGTGGGAACGATGGGAATATGTGAAATATGGAAAATTAGATATTATTGGATATTTTGGATAATAGGATAATATGTGAAATTGGCATATTTGGGTATCAATTACATGGAATTGATGAAATTGCCTATAATTATAAATTTGTAATTGAGACTAGTTAATATGTAATTAGTGACAATTTGGAATAGGCAATACTATAAACATGATTACATGTTTAATTGGATATACATGACATGAAAATTGGGTATGGGTGAAATATGATTATTAATAAATGTTTAACACGAGGTTAGGCGCAATTGTGGCGTAAGACTGCTCGGAACCGCCTAGCAAATCCATTTGCCAAAGTTGGATGTCTAATGTGAGAGGTCAAAGGAATGAATTGTACGCGTAACGGTTAATGACACGAGGTTAGACCCGGTTCATGGCGCAAGACTTCTTGGAACCGCCCGGCGAATTCAACGGCCACAAAGTGTTCGGTCTAATATAGGAGGTCAGGCACCTTTCGTCTTAAGGAATGAATTAAGGAATACTAACCATAATAATACATGGTTATGGTTAAAGGGTTAAGTGGGGTGACATGTAAATTATGACATGGAAATATGGACTTAACCGGAATAAGACAAGACATGTAAATTATGACATGTAAGTATGGATTTCACCGTAGCATGTGTAAGACATGGACATTTAAATTAAAATGATTAAGTGGGAGAAAAACCTAGTGGGGACCAAGCATAGGTGGGATGCTAATGTCAGATGGGGAGCCGTTTCAACCAATAACCCGTTTGAGTATCTAATTGGGCCCGGTACTAGGCTGGGGTTGGGGCACGCTTACTGGACTTGAAAGTTAGAGGCCAAAACGTGAATAGCGGTGGCAATGCGACTCCAATGGGGTCATGTGCGTGCATGTGTCTGGGCTGGTATGTAAGACATTATTGCATCATGTAGGTATGGCCGTGCATTTTATGTTAGTATCGGGGTTGTCACTTTAGGGAGTGATACACGCCACTGTAGGGCTAGCACGGGTGCCGACGGCGTTTAGGGAGCTGATCAAATAGGTAGGGTAAGGGTACCTTAGCGGTGGTAGGAGCAAGCTGGCACCTAAGATAGCAGCTAGGTACAAGTATCTACCAAGTTTGTCATGTGGGTACAGTTAGTGGGAAGGGATCAACCTGTAGTAAATGGAGACTAGTAGATGTGTGGTGTAATTGAGTAATGTGGTGTAACTTAGCAAAAGTGCTGTGTTATGAAATACATGTTGGTTGAGTTGGATAGTCCTTTAGGTGCTAGTCTGATGTTGACTTCAATCTTCGGGGTTAGTACTTGGAGGGTTGTTTGCTTAGCCAAGGTGTAGGATTGTATTAGCACTTAGGAATGGAATCATCTTGTCCATCCTTTTCATCTACCTTATCTATGTTACAGCCATATCATGATGCCTATTTATGTCTTGATCATTCACCTTACCTATTATTTGTTAAAATTACTGGACTCGCTAGACTTTATGTCTGACCCCTTTTGTTTCCACCTCTTTTCTTTCCTTCCGCCCCCCTCAGGTTTGCAAGTACGGAATACTACAGCTTAGTGCCGATTTCTTTCAGTTGCTTGAAAAGAGTAGATGTATCGCTTTGGACTCTCTCATCTTTATGGCTTTGCTTATGATCAGTGGGGATTTATGCATTTATGTTATTTAAGTATTTGCTTCTTTATGTACTTCGAAGTTTTTGGAAAAGACAATTGATCTTGTTGTAATGGTTTTTGGAGACTACATATGTAAGCTTGTTTTGAAGTTATGATGCTATGAAAAAAGTTTTATCTTCCACTGTGTTTTATTTATTTATTCTTGTAGTTTATCTGATTATACTACTATAACGCTTCATGACATTAATGCATTCCCTTTATGAGTGACATTAATGGCCATGGGGTGTTACACGTGGTATTAGAGCTATGGTTACAACAACAGATAATAAGTTTTGAAAAGTGTTTTCAAAAGTATTATTTTCATAGAAAGTAATTTCAAAAACTTGTTTTAAAGAAGCTATTTTCAAGGAAATATTACTTTCAAGAGCATAATCCCTGCAAGCCATACATCTCTCTTTCGCTTCCCTTGTTTTGAAACTCTTTCTTTTTCTTTTCAGCATGTCTGGAGCATCTGAGATACTAGAGGGTGTTCATGTACCCGGTTGGTTTCGTCAATATCTCGAGGCTAAGGACACTGCCGCGGGTCCGGGCGACATTCCTCCTCCTCCTCCCCCAGCTCCAGTCATTCCTCCGCGTGGAGATGCTTTCTCCAAGATATGTAAAGACTTTCGTTCGATAGGTGGAAAATCATTTAGTGGGTCTGAAACGTTCGTTGAAGCTAGAAATTGGTTAAAAGCAGTGGAGGATCTGTTTGGCCTTTTTGATTTGGACGATTGAAAGAACGTCAAATTGGCTTCTTGGTTGATGAAGGACTAAGCTTCATTTTGGTGGGAGGTTACTAATGGAGAGAGTGCTATATAGACGTGGGCAGATTTTAGGGGAAGGTTTGAGTTGAAATTCCTTTATCAAGCTGAGGAGAGTATGTACATGGAGAGGTTCTTGACATTGAAGCAAAAAACTTGACCATGAAGAAGTATGTCACCGAATTTAATAAGTTGGCGAGATTTGGACTAGAGTTGGTGAATAGGCCTCACAAGAAGGCCTTGAGGTTTGCAAAGGGCCTAAATGAACCGCTTCACAGTTTTGCTATGTCCCACATTCAAATGGGGGCTACGTATGAAAATCTTGTTGATATGCCATATAAGCATGAAGAAGAGAAGGGTGTAAGTACTTTTAGGCCACAAGATAAGAAGGAGGATCCAAAGAAAGCCCAACAACAAAAGAAAGGTGGTAAAGAAAATAGGAAGTGTCACAACTGTGGGATACCCGACCATTTGAAGAAAGACTGCAGGAAGAAGAAGAAGTTTTTTTGTTATCATTGTGGTGATCCAGGTCATGCTGTCAAGGACTTCCCTAAGAAGCAACGGCAGAGGGCAGGTTCTACTTCGGGAGGGCAGGTTCACGCTCTCATGGCTCTGGGATAGGAAGGAGGCAGAAAATTTTCTGTCAAAAGTTTGATTTTTTTGTTTGATCATCATGTCTGTACTTTATTCGATTCTGGCGCATCACATTCGTTTATCTCTACATCATTAGTTGAAACACTGCACTTAAATACTAGTCTCATTGTGGATCCCATTGTAATCTCAAATCCAATTGGTGGGTCGGCTCATTTATCCATGGTTTTTAGGGATTTGAGATTGTCTATCTTAGGCGTAGGTTCAGAATGTAATGTTTTCTTGCTTGGTTTCATGGGCTATGGGTTGATTCTAGGGACGGACTGGCTCGCCAGACATGGTTCCATCCTACATTGTGAACGAAGGGTAGTAAAATTGTTGACTCGTAGTGGAAAGACCCTTGATATTTCTTGTGACCCTAGAGGATCGGTGATGCTTAGTTATCTTGGGTCAGTTGACGCATCCAATGATGATTTACATTCTGTTTGTATAGTCCGTGAATATGTTGATGTCTTCGATGAGGTGAGGGGTCTACCCCCAAAATGTGAGATAGACTTTCGTATTTACCTTGTAGACAATGCAAAATCCGTATCTCTGCCAGTACGCCACATGGCTCCTCGTGAGAGGAGGTAACTCAATAAGCAATTAGGGGAGTTGCTTGAGAAGGGGTTCATAATACGTAGTATATCGGAGTGGGGTGCTCCGGTAGTGTTTGCCATGAAGGCGGATGGGTCCCTTAGACTTTTTGTGGACTATAGAGAACTTAATAAGCTTACTAAGAGGAATAGGCAACAACTGCCGAGGATTGACGATCTCTTCGATCAGTTAGTTGGTGCCTCAGTGTTTTCGTAGTTGGACTTAGCCACTGGTTTCCATCAGTTAAGAGTGACTGAAGATAGCATAGACAAGACTGCCCTTAGGACTCCGGACGGTTTTTATGAGTGGCTTGTGATGCCCTTCAGTTTGAAAAACGCCCCCGCATACTTTGTTGACTTGATGAGTAGGGTGTTTAGGGAGTACCTTAATAATTTCGTGGTGGTCTTGGTGGATGAAATCTTGATCTTTTCTAAAAACGAGGAAGAGCATGCCCTACATCTTAGGGAAGTGTTGGATATCCATCGAGCGCATAACCTTAAAGCTAAATTTTCTAAATGTCACTTTTGTAGGAAGGAAGTGCGATTCTTAGGATACGTGGTTTCCAAAGAAGGGATAGCTGTGGATCCCGCGAAGGTGGTGGCCATCCAAGATTGGAAGGTCCCTAAAAATGCTACCGAGGTGAGGAGTTTCTTGGGGTTGGCTGGCTACTATAGGAAGTTTATCAAGTACTTCACAGAGATATCAGCCCCGTTGGCACGATTCACGAAGAAGAACCTAGTTTTCACATGGGACATAGATTGTGATGATGCGTTCCAACGTTTAAAGAGAGCTTTGACCATAGCCCCAGTCTTAGTGTTGCCAGATGGGAGTAAGCAATTTACCGTTTATACAGATGCTTGTGGGACAGGACTAGGACCAGTCTTAATGTAAGAGAGTAGGGTAATAACCTATAGAGGAAGGCAGTTGAGAGTGCATGAGAGAAATTACCCTACACATGACCTAGAGTTGGCCGCTATTGTTTTCGCGCTTAAGTCTTGGCGCCATTATCTTCTTGGCGAGAAATTCGAATTGTTTACAGATCACAAATCGCTAAAATACTTGTTCTCTCAGAAGGACTTGAACTTAAGGTAGCAAATGTGGATGGAATTCTTAGCGTCCTAATATTTCGAGATAGCATGTACCCCTGGCAAGGGTAACGTGGTGGCGGACGCCTTAAGTAGGAAAAGGTTGTCCTTGAGTCCGTTGTTTATTGAGCCGCGAAGCTTAGAGTTCATCTCTACATTTAACTTTAGACCTTCCATTGACTTTGTATCCGGTTTGCTAGCATCCTTAGAGGTCAGACCAATGCTTTTGGGACGGATTGGTGGGGCACAGCGAGATGACCCACAGTTGGTTTAGTTAGTAAAGAAGCTCATAAGGGGGGAGTTATAGAGCCATCTCAGTAGGTTTATCCTAGATGATAAGGGTTGGTTACGTAGGGACGGTAGACTTTGTGTACCATGAGACGAGAACTTGAGGAAGACTATTCTTGATGATGCACATCGTTCGAAGATGACCATTCATCCCGGCGGGGACAAGATGTACATGGACATGAGATGAGTTTACTTTTGGGCCGATATGAAGAGTGATGTGGCTGAGTTTGTCGCTAGATGCTTGGTGTGCCAACAAGTAAAAGCAGAGCAAAAGAAGCCCGTTGGGTTGCCTCACCCATTGGAGGTCCCACAATTGAAGTGGGAGAGTGTCTCGATGGACTTTGTTGATGGGTTACCTAGATCGAGGAAGGGAAATACGGGGATTTGGGTCATGGTAGACAGACATACTAAGAGCACCCATTTCATTCCCGTGAAGAGTAAGAGGACTGCTACATGGTTATCCTCCGTATACATTCGAGAGATAGTTCGTTTGCACGGTATTCCTTCTAGCATAGTGAGCGATCGCGATCCTACCTTTACTAGCGAGTTTTGGAAGAGCATGCTTAGAGTGGTGGAAATAGTGCGTGATGCGACGATTCGACGAGCTCCTACATGAATTCTTGGGTCGAAGATTAAGAAGTTGAGGAATCGAGAGATCAAGCTAGTCAAAGTGTAATGGGGAGATGATGAGAGTGACGCTGCATAGGAGACGGAAGAGAAGATGCATTCATTGTACCCTTTTTTTCGAGGCTATGTCTTATAATTTCTCCTTTATCGGTTAGCTTGTACTTGTTCTATCTTTAGTATGTCCTCTCACTAGTATCTTTGACCTTTAGATAAGGTAGTCCTATGGTTGAAACATGTGTTTGAGACATGTTATGTATGGTGGATGCATGTGGATGCAAGTGTTCGCTAGTGGTTGCTCGTGGATGCATATACACACACTTTATGCACTAGATCGGCTCAGTCACTTTCATATTGCATATTGCATATAAATGGATGTATTTAGTAAAATGAATGTATGTTGAATGTGTGTATCATATGGATGTTGCATTTAAATGAATGTTTGTGCACACATGGAGTAATGATATGTATAGGGTTCTTTGCATACATGATGGATACACGGCACTATCATTATTTGCATTAAGGAGGGCAACTGAATCAGTGGACCGCCTGATTTTGCATTAGTATACGGACATATACACACACTATGCATATGTACATGAAAAGCATTAGAAATCTTTTAAGGACAATGGTTGCTAGTGGTTGACGGTTGAGTAGATGGATGATTGGATGGTAGGATACGTTCTTCTTGACTTAGAGATTTCGAGGACGATATCCTTTAAGTAGGGGAGAATGTGACACCCCGTATTTTCTGAGAATATTAAAATAACAAATTAAAGAATAATTTATTTGAAAAAGAGGAATGAGAAAAGAATGATGCTTAGCATTGTTCTAAGGTTTTTAAGCAAAAGACTTAGTAGCTCATTTGGTTAGAACATGTGACTTGCACACAAGAGGTACAGAGTTCGATCCCCGCCAGCGCCATATTTTTGTTTTAGAGGAATGGCTAAAAAGTGGCTCAGTGTAAACGCAATTCAAAAAGTAGTTTAGTGTGAAAATGGTTAATTATGAAGAAGTTATTAAGCAGTGAAGTTTGTATGCATATGAGTGAAATATATATATATATATATATATAGACATATATAAAAATTAAAAAAATAATTATTCAAAAAAAGTTCAAAACAGCGAATCGAAAGGGGGAATAGCCGAACCGCACTATTTTTGGAGTCGACCCGAGACCCGTTGGGTCGACTAGAGGTCAATCTAGGGTGTTTGGCTGCCAACCCGTGGCCCGATTCGCCCTGAGGGCTGATATGGCATCTAAGTGGTCTAGATCTGTTCCGGGGTTAATCCTAAGGCCTAAATAACTTCCTACACCCATATATACACCCTAAAACGTAACCCTAATTCATAAATATTATCTATGACACCATTATGCTGTCAAATTCTCTCTTAAACCCTAACTGTCGCGTCTAAATCAAATCTCAAGTGTTCAACTTCAACTAAAATTAAAGATTGGAGCTTGTACAACAATTCAAGAAGATAAATCAGCAACGCCGCAACGTTTCTACACCAATTTCAGTGCATTATTCTATTCTTTATCCATGAAAGGTGAGTACGGTGATTTTCACAGTATAATGGGATTAAAAGTAACATGATAACGTTTTAAAGAGGATTCATATGTATGTATGTAATTTTAATCTCATCCAAGTCTTCACCTTTTTGATTCATGTAATCATATGCCTATGTTTCTATGTAAAGTTCATACCTTTTATCAGTTTATTCATGTTGAATCTGTCATTATGCCTCTATGCGAGTTTACATGCCTCTTTATTTCATGATGTTGTGTTAATTCCAATTTTCTACGATTTGATTCTCTCTTCTTATCCCTATTCCTTTTATTTTTCGATCTAGGCTACCTTCGAGCCTATGTTAAAAATACGCGCGAATCCGAATACGTGGGAACGATGGGAATATGTGAAATATAGAAAATTTGATATTATTAGATATTTTGGATAATTGGATAATATGTGAAATTGGCATATTTGGGAATGAATTACATGGAATTGATGAAATTGCCTATAATTGTAAATTTGTAATTGAGGCTAATTAATATGTAATTAGTGACAATTTTGAATACGCAATATTATAGACATGATTACATGTTTAATTGGATATACATGACATGAAAATTGGGTACTGTGAAATACGATTATTAATAAACCTTTGACGCGGGGTTAGGCGCAATTGTGGCGTAAGACTGCCCGGAACCGCCCGACAAATCCAGCTGCCACAATTGGACGTCTAATGTGAGAGGTCAATGGAATGAATTGTAGGCGTAACGGTTAATGACACGAGATTAGACCCGGTTTGTGGCGTAAGACTGCCCGGAACCGCACTGCAAATCCCGCGGCCACAAAGTGTTTGGTCTAATGTTGGAGGTCGTGCCCCGTTCGTCATAAGGAATGAATTAAGGAATACTAGCCATAATAGGACATGGGTATGGTTAGAGGGTTAAGTGGGGTGACATGTAAATTATGACATGTTAATATGGACTTAACCGAAATAAGATAAGACATGTAAATTATGACATGTAAATATGGACTTCACCATAGCATGTGTAAGACCTGGACATTTAAATTAAAATGGTTAAGTGGGAGAAAACCCTAGTGGGGACCAAGCATAGGTGAGAGGCTTGTGTCGGATGGGGACCCGTTTCAACCAGTAACCCGTTTGAGTATCTAATTGGGCCCGGTACTAGGCCGGGGTTGGGGCACACTTACTGGACATGAATGTAAGAGGTCAAAACGCGAATAGCGGTGGCAACGCGAGTCCAACGGGTTCATTGGCGTGCATAGGTCCGGGGTGGTAGGTAAGACGTAGTTGCATCGTGTAGGTATAGCCGTGCATTTTATGTTGGTATCGGGGTTGCCACTTTGGGGAGTGATACACCCAACTGTGGGGCTAGCACGGGTGCCTAGGGGGTTTAGGGAGCCGATCGAATGGGTAGGGTAAGGGTACCTTTGCGGTGGTAGGAGCTAACCGGCACCTACGATAGCAGCTAGGTACAAGTAACTACCAAGTTTGTCATGTGGGTACAGTGAGTGGGAAGGGATCAACCTTTATTAAATAGAGACTAGTAGATGTCCGGTGTATTTAAGTAATGTGGTGTAACTTAGCAAAAGTGCGGTGTAACAAAATACATGTTGGTTGAGTTGGATAGTCTTTTGGGTGATAGTCTGATGTTGACTTCGGTCTTCGGGGTTAGTACTTGGAGGGTTGTTTGCTTAGCCAAGGTGTAGGATTGTCTTACTACTTAGAAATGGAATCATCTTGTCCCTCCTTTTCATTTACCTTATCTATGTTACAACCATATCATGCTGCCTATTTATGTCTTGATCATTTACCTTACCTATTATTTGTTAGATTTACTGGACTCGCCAGACTTTAGGTATGACCCGTTTTGTTTCCACCTCTTTTCTTTCCTTTCCCCCTCTGGTTTGCAAGGAGGGAATACTAAAGCTTAGTGCCGATTTCTTTCAGTTGCTTGAAAAGAGTAGATGTATCCCTTTGGACTCTCTCATCTTTACGGCTTTGCTTACGCTCAATGTCGATTTATGCATTTATGTTATTTAAGTTTTTGCTTCTTTATGTACTTTGAAGTTTTTGGAAAAGACAATTGATCCAGTTGTATTGGTTTTTGGAGACTAATTATGTAAGCTTGTTTTGAAGTTATGATGCTATGAACTAAGTTTTATTTTCCACTGTGTTTTATTTATTTACTCTTGTAGTTTATCTGTTCTATACTACTATAACGCTTCATGACATTAATGCATTCCCTTTGTGTGTGAAATTAATGGCCATGGAGTGTTACAACAGGAAGAGATTTGTTTCAAGTCGCATCACAAACCAAGGATGGCTCGTAACTCCTAACGGATGACATTTTTGGACCCAAAACATCAATAACGGAGCGTTGCTCAGTAACTCTTGTAGCCCTCTAAATTAGCTTCAGGTAGAGCTTTCATTCGGCTAAAACGGACTTATGGTTTGAAAGTTACGCTCGTTTCCATGAACGCCCGCAGAACAGGAAACGTTTGGATTTCGGCATTGATTAGACTTCGGGTTTGATCGGATGGCTCAGATCGGATCAGAAAGGGGGACTCGATCCACTTTCTGCCGCACAGAAGTGCACGCTGCTTTGGAATGAAGTCGCCAGCTCGATTCAGATGGAGATGCAGGAACCCAACCCGATCCTCTTTCTCTTTGCTGCTAAGAAGACCATTTCGCCTTCGGATTGAAGGCACCGGTTCAGATCTGATGGAGGACCAGATTTGATCCATCTGGGACGAAATATTCAACTACACACACTCGAGTTTGACCGAATCTTAAGGCATGTTTTACTCCTACTTTCACGTATCGGACCACACATGGCTTTACACGAACTGCAAGAGACTTCCTCCATATGTCTTGGTAGCACATTGGTTTCGTGACACATGATATTCTTCCGGTAGACTCTCTACATCTATAAATACACATTTCAGGGACTTGTAAAGGATCTTTGGCCATTCTAAATCTCGGCCTCCTTTGAAGAAAATACAAGGGCATTGTGCTTCTTCCATATTAACCTAACACGAGGATTTCGTGTAAAAAAACCACTCTCTCTTCCCCATTTCATCATTAAAATACAGGGATGTTGTATGTAAATGATTCCTACTGATTGTAGGAAGGCATTGTATTTGTAATTTCTTAGGACTTAAGAAAATATAAAATGGACGTAGGCTTGGTTTGAGCCGAACCACTATAAAACCTCGTGCGTTCCATGTTCTTTACTACTTTCCTGTATTTATTATTTTTGATCTGTGATTGTGAGGACTTCACACTGCATTTGGGCATTAGTGCCATTTTTGTATAACAACAAACAATAAACCATAAACCGTAAACCATAGACAATAAAGCCATAAACCGTGAACCATGAACAATTAACTATATACAATAAACCATAAACCGTGACCCATAAACGTTAAACCATGAACATTAAGCCACAAATGATAAATCATATACAATAAAGCCATAAACCATGACCCATAAACATTAAACCGTAAACCATAAACAATAAACCATAAACCGTAAACCATGAATAATAAACCATAAACAGTAAACCATAAACAATAAACCATAAATAGTAAACTATATAAAATAAATCACAAACCATAAACATTAAGTCATAAATGATGAACCATAAACGTTGACACGCTTTTTAGTCAAAGCCATCACACATGGAATTTCAGGTGAACAACACACTCAAGTATTTGGAACATAGTCAGAAGAAAAGAAACGATTTGGTTGAAGTCACATCACAAACAAAGGGCAACTCGAAACTCCTAACAGATGACCTCTTTTGGACCCAAAAACATGAAGTATGCAGCGTTGCTCATTAATTCTTGTCGCCCTCTAAATTAGCTTCATGTAGAGCTTTCGTTTGGCAGAATCAGACTTACGGTTTGAAAGTTATGCTCGTTTCCTTGAATGCCAGAAGAACCGGAAACATTTGGATTTCGGCATTGATTGGACTCCGGGTCGGATTGGATTGCCCGGATCGGATCAGAAAGGGGGGCATGATCCACCTTCTATAGCACAAAAGTGCACGCTGCTTTGGAAAGAAGTCGCCGGCTCAGTTCGGATGGAGATGCAGGAACCCGACCCGATCCGCTTTCTCCTTACTGCCAAGAAGAGCACGTCACCTTCGGATTAAAGGCACCGGTTCAGATCGGATGGAGGACCAGATCCGACCCGTCTAGGATGAAATATTCTACTGCACACACTTGAGTTTGACCTATTCTTAAGGCCTCTTTTACTCCTACTTTCATGTATCGGACCACACATGGCTTCACACGAACTACAGGAGACTTCCTCCACATACCCACTACTTCTTAGCAACGCATTGGATTCATGACACATGTTATTCATCCGGAAGACTCTCTACATCTATAAATACACGGATTCAGGGACTTCTAAAGGATCTTTGGCCATTCTAACTCTTGGCCTCCGTTGAAGAGGACACAAGGACATTGTTCTTCTTCCATATTAATCTAACACGACGATTTTGTTTATAAAACCACTCTCTCTTCCCCACTTCTTCATTAAAATACAAGGATGTTGTATGTAAGTGATTCCTACTAATTGCATGAAGTCATTATATTTGTAATTTCTTAGGACTTAAGAAAATATAAAGTGAACGTAGGCTTGGTTTGACGCGAACCACTATAAAAACCTCGTGCATTCCCTATTCTTTACTGCTTTCCTGCATTTATTCTCTATGCTCTGTGATTGTGAGTACTTCACACTGAATTTTGGTGTTAGTGCCATTTCTTGGTCTAACAATAAACAATAAACTATAAACCATAAACCGTAAACCATAGGCAATAAACCATAAACCTTAAACCATAAACAATAAAGTATAAACAATAAAATGCATATTATAAAGCATAAACCATATACAATTAAACATAAATGACAAATCATAAAAAATAAACCATAAACCGTAAAACATAAACAATAAACCATAAACCGTAAACCATAAAAAATAAAGTATAAATAGTAAAATATATAAAATAAAGCATAAACCATAAACACTAAGCCATAAATGATAAATAGTAAACAATAAACCATAAACAATAAACCATAAACCGTAAACCAAAAACAATAAATTCTAAACAATAAACCATAAACCATAAATAATAAAGTATAACCAAATAACTACATAAAGTAAAGCCATAAACCATAAATATTAAGCCATAAATGATAAATCATAGACAATAAACCATAAACCATGACCCATAAACATTAAATCATAAACCGTAAACCATAAACAATAAACTATAAACCATAAACCATAAACAATAAACCATAAACCGTAAACCATAAAGAATAAACCATAAAAAGAAAATTATATAAAGTAAAGCATAAACCATAAACATTAAGCAATAAATTATAAACCATAAACTTTGACATGCTTTTTAGTCAAAACTATCACACAAGGAATTTATGGTTAACAATACGCTCAAGTATTTGGAACATCGTCAGAAGCCAGGAAGCGATTTGGTTGATGTCGCATCACAAACAAAGGATGACTCTAAATTTCTAACAGATGACCACTTTTGGACCCAAAAACATCTATTACGGGGCATCGCTCTGTAACACTTGTGGCCTAAGGAATTATCTTCGGGTTGAGCTTTTGTTTGGCTAAAACAGACTTACGGTTTGAATGTTACGCTCATTTCCGTGAATGCCCACAGACCCGGAAACATTTGGATTTCGGCATTGATTGGACTTCGGGTTGGATCGGATGGCCTGGATTGGATTGGAAAGGTGGACCCAATCCACCTTCTACCGCAAAGAAGTGCACGCTGATTTGCAATGAAGTCACCGGCTCCGTTCGGATGGAGATGTAGGAACCCGACCCGGTCCGCTTTCTCCTTACTGCCACGAAGCGCACGTCGCCTTCAGATTGAAGGCACTGGTTCAGAGCGGATGGAGGACGCAATCCGACCCATCTGGGACGAAATATTATACTGCACACACTCGAGTTTGACTTATTCTTAAGGCCTGTTTTACTCCTACTTTTAAGGATCGGAACACACATAGATTTACACGAACTACAGGAGACTTCCTACACCTACCCACTACGTCTTAGCAATGCATTGGATTCGTGACACATGTCAATCATCCGGGAGACACTCTGCATCTATAAATACACGGATTCAGGGACTTCTAAAGGATCTTTGGCCATTCTAATTCTCGGCCTCCATTAAAGAGAACACAACGATATTGTGCCTCTTCCATATTAATCTAAGATGAGGACTTCATGTATAAAATACATGGATGTTGTATGTAAATGATTCCTAGTGACTGTAGGAAGGCATTGTACTTGTAAATTCTTAGGACTTAAGAAATGATAAAGTGGACGTAGGCTTGGTTTGAGCCGAACCACTATAAAAACCTCGTGCATTCCCAGTTCTTTACTACTTTCCTGCATTTATTCCCTATGATCTGTGATTGTGAGTACTTCACACTACATTTCAGTGTTAGTGCCATTTTTTGGTCTAACAATAAACAACAAAACATAAACCGTAAACCATAAACCATCGACAATAAACCATAAACCGTAAACCATAAACATTAAAGTATAAACAGTAAACTATATAATATAAATCATAAACCATAAACATTTAAAGATAAATGACAAATCATAAATAATAAACCATAAACCCTAAAACATAATCAATAAACCATAAATCGTAAACCACAAACAATAAAGTATAAACAGTAAACTATATAAAATAAAACATAAACCATAAGAACTAAGCCATAAATGATAAATCGTAAACAATAAGCCGTAACCTATAAACAATAAACCGTAAACCGTAAACCAAAAACAATAAACCATAAAACGTAAACAATAAAGTATAAACAATTAACTATATAAAATAAAGCCATAAACCATAAATGATAAATCAAAGACAATAAACAATAAACCATGACCCATAAACATTAAACCATAAACCGTAAACCATAAACAATAAATTATAAACCGTAAAACATAAACAATAAACCGTGAACCGTAAACCATAAGAATAAACCATAAACAGTCAACTATATAAAATAAAGAATAAACCATAAACAATAAGCCATAAATGATAAATCATAAACGTTGACATGCTTTTTTGTCAAAGCGGTCACACATGGAATTTCTGGTTAACAATACGCTCAAGTATTTGGAACATCGTCAGAAGCGAGGAAGCGATTTGGTTGAAGTTGCATCACAAATAAAGGACGACTCGAAACTCATAATAGATGACCTCATCTGGACCCGAAAACAACAATTACATTGCAACCCTCAGTAACACTTGTGGCCCTCTGAATTAGCTTCGGGTAGAGCTTTCATTTGTCTATAACGGACTTATGGTTTGAAACTTATGCTCGTTTCTGCGAATGCCAGCAGAATCAAAAACATTTGGATTTCAGTATTGATTGGACTCCGAGTCGGATCGAATGGCCCAGATCGGATCGAAGTAGAGGTCCCAATCCACCTTTTGCCACACAAAAGTGCACGCTGCTTTGGAATGAAGTCACTGGCTTAGTTCGGATGGAGATGCAGGAACCCGACCTGATCTGCTTTCTCCTTACTGCCAAGTAGAGCACCCTGCCTTCGGATTGAAGGTATCGGTTCACATCGGATGGAGGCCCCGATCTGACCCGTCTGGGATGAAATATTCTACTGCACACACTCGAGTTTGACCTATTCTTAAGGCCTATTTTACTCCAACTTTCATGGATCGGACCACACATGGCTTTACACAAACTACATGAGACTTCCTCCACTTACCCACTATGTCTTAGCAACGCATTGGATTCGTGACACATGTCATTCATCCGGGAGACTCTCTACATGTATAAACACATGGATTCAGGGACTTCTAAAGGATCTTTGGCCATTCTAGCTCTCGGCCTTTATTGAAGACAACACAAGGAAATTGTGCTTCTTCCAAATTAATCTAACACAAGGATTTCGTGTATAACATCACTCTCTCTTCCCCACTTCTTCATTATATTACAAGGATGTTGTTTGTAAATGATTCCTACTTATTGTAGGAAGGCATTGTATTTGTAATTTCTAAGGACTTAAGAAAATATAAAGTGGACGTAGGCTTGGCTTGAGCCGAACCACTATAAAATCCTCGTGTGTTCCCTGTTCTTTAATACTTTCCTACATTTATTCTCTTTGATCTGTGATTTTGAGGACCTCACACTGCATTTGGGCCTAAGTGCCATTTTTTTGGCCTAACAATAAACAATAAAACATAAATCGTAAACCATAGACAATTAACCGTAAACCATAAAAACAAAGTATAAACAGTAAACTATATGATATAAGGCATAAACCATAACCATTTAACCATAAATGATAAATCATAAACAATAAACTATAAACTGTAAAACATAAAAAATAAACCATAAACCGTAAACCGTAAACAACAAAGTATAAACAGTGAACTATATAAAATAAATCATAAACCATAAACACTAAGTCATAAATGATAAGTCACAAACAATAAACCGTAAACCATAAACAATAAACCGTAATGTAACACCCCACCTCCGCTAGGGTCACTCTTTAGGGGGCACTAGCATCTGGGGGGCGTTATAACTGGGTAAGCATGCATAATGATATATCATGGCAGAACAAGAACATAAATATATATATATATATATATATATATATAAAACAGAGTAAGCGAGAATAAAACAGCGGAATATCTCAAACCATCTCAAAACAAGTCTAGTACATCATAAAGTCATCTGCCAAATAAATATGTCTAGTACAACATAAACAGAAATACTGAAATACATAGTGCTATCCCCAAAAACAAAAGTGGTAAACCATAGCGAGCTCAATGTCCAAACATACATGAGCTATCCAGCGAACAAGCAAGCGATCCAAGCTAAGCACCACTGTTCCCTCCCTGAGAACCTGAGGGGGGGGGGGGGAAACGGAAGAAAAGAAGCGAAAGAAAACAGGTCAGTCAAAAAGACTGGTAAGCCCTACTACGATCAGTCTATAAACTAATAAAGTTAACACCATGATGGAAACTGAGATGAATATACTGGTAATAGATAAAGGTGTCATCACATAAAGAAGATTAAGCTTTGCACCATAGTGTACTAGCAAACGAACATAACAGGTATTGATCCCTCAGCCCAAACTTTGACCCAATAACATGAGGTGACCTTAATACAAGGTCCAGCCCAACGGTCTAGTCGATCGGCTCCCTATAAACCTAACACGTCAAGTGTTGTTGCCCATACGGCCCACATATGGATGTAGTCAGACTGTGCGGGGTCCACCTTCGGGTGTATCAAGCCCTCGGGTGTCAACCCCGGACACTTAAGCAATAGTGCACAGTCTAAACCTACTGGTACTCGTGCCTCGAGTTCGTCCAACACCGGATTACGTGCACGTCCGTAGCCCGCCTGGACCCGCACCGCTGTACCACTCAGCCGTCGCTTTGGTCGCTTACATCCGTCCAGTAATCGTGCCCCGCCCTAGCCTAGCCTCTAGGGTTGTGAATGATACCCAACTGGGACTACTGCTGGAACAGACCACGTTGCTAGGGTTTTCTAAGAGGGTTAAGTGTGGTTTAACCCCTCACTAATCATGGATTAAATTAGTTAAGTGTAACCAACAGTTCACCACTTAACCCCATTCAATCCCTCGTATCCCCAAAATTGGTTAAGTATTAGTGGGCCATGACTTAACCCTAATCATGAGGCATTAATTTAATTGTATCTTAACCTCTCACATTAGACTTCGTTGTGGTTACTAGTTAAGCCGGGCGGGTCCGGGTAGCTTTACACCACAACTTGGTCTAACCTCGGGTCCCAGGTACACATGACCAACTTCTCACATTGGGTCCTATTGTTTGTAGCAAATAGTTAAGCCGGTCGGTTCCGGGTAGGTTTACGCTACAAACTCAACCCAACCTCGAGTTGGCCACACATATTTTCTAAGTGTCATGTCCACTTTAGTTTCAAACATAATTACAAGTTTAACTTGGGTAGACCTAACTTAATAGGTAAATTCCCAAGGGGTAGACCTAACTTAATAGGTAAATTCCCAATCTTATATTTTCATGTATTTTAAGTTTTAACCAAAAACCCCCCAACGTCATTCTATCGCTTACATATTCGTTATAACGCATAAAGGATAGAAAGAGGGAACTTGACACAACATACATGATGAATCTTCACATAAAACATGCATAACATGTTGGACTTGCATAACTTAGCATAGAGAACTTGCATAAACATGCATAACTTGTTAAACTTGCAAATCATGGCATAGTGAACTTGCATAAACATGCATAACTTGTTAAACTTGCAAATCATGGCATAGTGAACTTGCATAAACATGCATAACTTGTTAAACTTGCAAATCATGGCATAGTGAACTTGCTTAAACATGCATAACTTGTTAAACTTGCAAATCATGGCATAGTGAACTTGCATAAACATGCATAACTTGTTAAACATGTGTAACATAGCATAGTGAACTTGCATAAGCATGCATATCTTGTTAAACATGCATAACATAGCATAGTGAACTCGCATAAGCATGCATAACTCATGAAACATGCATAACATAGCATAGTGAACTCGCATAAGCATGCATAACTCATTAAACATTCATAACATGGCATAGTGAACTCGCATAAGTATGCATAACTTATTGAACATGCATAAATCCCAACTTTCATCACATATTAACTTTAGAGTTTCTAAAATGAAGGTAAGAGGGCTTACAAATATTATGAAGACCCAAATCCACTAATAAAGATTGAAAAGCCCTTTATGCAAGCATATAAAATCCCAAAACAAAGCTCCAAATAACAAAAATCCCAAAAACTCTAGCTTAGCAAATAAAGCTTGCAACTTGATGATGTATGCAAGCTAATGATCATTCATACAACTTAGAAAAGCTTGTATGATCATCAAAATCTTCATAGAAATGACTTTTGAAGAGGTTGGAGGCTAGGGTTTTTAGGTGGAGGCCATTTGGGAATTCAATTTGACATAGTTTGGTTGCTAGAATGAGTAATGAGGCTTTAGGGTAGGATTAGGGGCTTATTTATAGAAGATTAGAGTGTTTTTAGCCCTAGGATTAACCCTAGGTTAGTTTAGGCCCGTCAGATTTAGGAATTCTCTAGAACCAAGCCACCCAATCAAGCCCAAATCAGAAATGGTGCACCAGGCTAAACTGCCCGGGCACCCCCTGTCGACAGGGCTGTCGACAGGGCTGTCGACACCCTGGAGGCCCTGTCGACAGGGCTATCGACATGCGGGTCCTGGCGGGAATTTTTCCCGCCTGCGCTAGTTTGCCCTAACCCTTGTTTTTAAATTAAATTTAAATCTGTTTTTACTTAGGAGTTTTCTGAAAACTTCAATGGGCCTTAACTGGGTCATACAGACTCCGATTTTCGAAAACTCGGACTCTATTTCGCGTATTTTTCCGAGATGAACGCAATGGCATAGCCCGTTTCCCTTGATTCAGATTTTATAATTAAATTCTGCCTCGATTTATGCTATAACAGGTTATTCAAAATACGGGTTGTTACATTCTCCCCTCCTTAAAGGATTTCGTCCCCGAAATCTTCAAGTTAGGAAGAATGTGTCCTACCATCCAATCATCCATCTACTCAAAGCATCATCCACGAGCAATCATTGTCCTTACAAGATTCTAAATGCTGGATGAACATATGCAGAGGTGTGTGTATATGTACTTATCTAATGCAAATTTCATCGATGCAAATTATGTTAGTGAAATGAATCCATATGTATGCAATTCCTAACATAATGTATATCATCTATATGTGTGCACATAACATACACCCATATGCAACATCCATGTGATAACACACAATTTTCATCCATGAATAAGCATAAATACTCATGCATATGCAATATGAGGAGTGTGCGAGCCGATCTAGTGCCTAATCGTGTATAATGCATCCACGAGCAACCACTTGCAAACACTTGCAACCACTTGCAACCACCAAGAATAACATGTTTCAAACACATGTTTCATCCAAAGGGTTTCTACCTAAGGTTCTCATGACAAGATTAGCACGATAATTAGATAAACATGGATAGCAAAGAGAAAGATATGCTAATAAAGGAAAGAGATTGAGAGTGTACCCTCAAAAAGGAATGGATAAAGCCTACGCATCTTCTCCTCGGTTTCCCAAGCTGCGTCTTCTTCGGCTTCAACCCATTGAACCTTCACCAATTTGACCTCTCGATTCCTTAGCTTCTTGGTTTATGTCCCCAAGATACGAATCGGAGCTCTCCTCAAAGTCGCCTCTTTCTCTACTTCCACGTCTTCCAAAGCACTTGGCTCCACAACCTCTGCTGATTTATGCAAACACTTCCGGAGATGCGAGACATGAAAAACATTATGCACTCCGGACAGCTTCTCGGGCAATTGCACTTTATAAGCCATCTTCCCAATTCTCTCTATGATAGGGAAGGGTCCAACAAATCTCGGTGCTAGCTTCCCAACAGCTCCAAATCGGACCACATTCCGCAAAGGAGAAACCTTCACGAAAACCATATCCCCTACATCAAACTCCAAATCGGATCTCCGCTTATCAGCATAGGATTTCTGTCGGTCTTGGGCCGCTTTCATCCGCCTTCTAATCAACTCGACCTTCTCGGATGTATCTCTAATCATGTCAGGTCCAAGTATAAGCTTATCTGTAGTCTCCCACCAACATGTGGGTGACTTGCACGGCCTCCCATATAAAGCTTCAAATGGTGCCATCCCTATGCTCGCCTGATAACTGTTATTATATGCAAACTCAACAAGTGGAAGATGATCTTCCCAAGTACCACCAAAATCCAGAATGCAAAGCCTCAATAAGTCCTCAAGTACCTTATTCACCCTTTCTGTCTGACCGTCCGTCTGTGGGTGATATGTCGTACTCAGGTTCAACCTCGTGCCCAAAGCTTCCTGCAAACTGTTCCAGAACTGACTAGTAAAGATGGGGTCTCGGTCACTGACTATGCTGGAAGGGACTCCATGTAGTCGCACTATCTCACGAAGATATACTGATGCTAGTCCAGATGCGGTCCTTTTGCTCTTCACCGGAATAAAATGAGCACTCTTCGTAAGTCTATCCACAATAACCCAAATGCTAGTATTCCCTTTTCTCGACCTTGGAAGCCCATCAATAAAGTCCATGGAGATACTCTCCCACTTCCAAAGTGGGACGTCCAGAGGATGCAATAGCCCACCGGGCTTCTTCGACTCGGCCTTAACTTGTTGGCAAATAATGCATCTAGAGACAAACTCCGCCACATCCTTCTTCATCCCAGGCCAAAAGAAAATACGCTTCATATCCTTATACATCTTATCTCCACCCGGATGTATAGTTAGCTTGGAGCGATGTGCTTCCTCAAGAACTTTCCTCACCAAGTCTTCCACCCTCGGAACACAAAGCCTTCCATCTCTCCTCAGCCAGCCCTTATCATCTATAGAATATCGAGCAAGGTGACTAGATGTCTCCCCTCGAATCAGCTTATCCATGATCTCAATTATCTGAGGGTCTTCCTTCTGCGAAGCCCCAACTTGATCCAGAAGGGTAGGCCTGAGCTCAAGATATGCTAAAGAACCGGTCATCGACTCAACTGCCAAAGAGAAATCAAAGGTTGCCAAGAACTCTAAATTCTTCATCTCAATAAATAGAGGACTTAGTGTCAACCTTCTTCTACTCAACGCATCCGCTACAACATTCCCCTTGCCAGGGGAATAGGCTATATCAAAATCATAGGACGCCAAGAATTCCATCCACCTTTGCTGCCTCAAGTTCAGATCCTTCTGCGAAAAGAGATACTTCAAAGACTTATGATCAGTATACAGCTCAAATCTCTCTCCCAGAAGATAATGACGCAAAGCCTTGAGTGCATATACTATCGCTGCCAGCTCTAGATCATGAGTGGGGTAATTCTTCTCATGCACCTTAAGTTGCCTCCCACCAAAACATATAACTCTGCCCTCTTGCATCAGAACGGCGCCCAATCCCGTGCCACAAGCATCATTGTACACGGTAAATATCTTACTACCATCGGGTAAAGCTAGAACGGGTGCAGAGGTAAGGGCTCTCTTGAGTTTCTGAAAAGCAAGCTCACAATCCATATCCCAAGCAAAAACTAAGTTCTTCTTCGTCAACTTAGTAAGAGGAGCGGATATCTTCGCGAAGTCCTTGATGAACTTCCGGTAAAAACCCGCAAGACCTAGGAAACTTCTCACCTCGGTTGCATTCCTTGGAGTCTTCCAATCCTGAACTGCAACCACCTTAGCGGGATCCACCGCTAAACCTTGCTTGGATACGATATGCCCAAGGAATCTAACTTCCCTTCTCCAAAAGTGACACTTGGAGAACTTGGCCTTTAACTGATGCGCTCTAAGCGTATCCATCACTTCTACAAGATGCCTCGCGTGCTCTTCTTCATCCTTGGAGAAGACCAGAATATCATCCACAAAGACCACGACAAACTTGTTCAAGAACTCCCGAAACACCCTACTCATTAAGTCCACGAAATACGCGGGTGCATTCGTCAAGCCGAACGGCATAACAAGCCATTCAAAGAATCCATCTGGAGTTCTGAATGCAGTCTTGTCTATACTATCTTCAGCCACCCTGAGCTGATGAAATCTGGTAGCAAGATCAAGCTGAGAGAAAACAGAAGCACCAACAAGCTGGTCAAAGAGATCATCGATCCTTGGTAACGGGTGTCTGTTCTCTTTAGTCAGCTTATTCAATTCTCTATAATCCACACAGAGTCGAAGAGAACCATCTGCCTTAGTAGCAAACACCACAGGCGCTCCCCATTCGGATATACTTCTTCCGATGAAGTTCTTCTCAAGCAATTCTTTCACTTGCTTGCTCAGCTCCCGTCTCTCACGCGGAGCCATATGCCGAACGGGCAAAGAAACAGGCTTAGCATTATCCACCAGATAAATGCGAAAATCAATCTCTCGTTTAGGGGGCAACCCCTTAACTTCTTCAAAAACGTCTGGATAATCTCGGACCACCCTTACAGACTGAAGGGCTTCCTCTGATGAGTCGAGAGATTCAAGATAGCACAACATGACGGGATTCTTCGGATTGCATGAAATCTCTAAGGTGTTGCCAAGGCGAGTCACAAGCCTCACAACCCTATGCTCACAATCAAGAATGGCTCCATATCTGGACAGCCAATCCTTGCCCAATATCAATCCGTATCCCCTGAAACCAAGAACATACGCACTACACAAGAACTCTACGCTGAGTATAGAGATCCTTAGATCCTCACATATCATAGATAGATGAGCAGAACCCCCAATGGGATTCGAAACACAAACAGGATCATCCACTAAGCTAGTACTAAGGTGCAAACTATAAACAAGATCAGATGAAATAAAGCTATGTGATGCACCATAATCAAACAAAGTACGAACTGGAAGATCGGAAATATAAACAAGGTTCTCAACAGAAACACTACCTCGATTGGGAACTGAAGCGGTATTGAGAGCATGAACTTGCCCTCCTGAAGGTCCAGCCTGTCCTTTCTTCTTCGGGCACTCCTTGCTGAAGTGTCCGGCCTCACCACAGGAAAAACATCCACCACTAAGCTTCCTTTTCTTCTTCCTACAATCCTTAGCAAAGTGTCCAGGTACACCACAGTAATTGCACTTTCCCTTGCCTTTGTTGTTCCCCTTCTTGTTCTTGCTCTGATTCCCCTGACTGCTTTGACCACCTTGATTTCCTTTGCCTTGAGAATCAGTCTTCTTTACTTGAGTATCACTCGACTTGACCTCTTTGTTTCCATCTCCCTGAAGCAGAGCCATATCGACCAAACTCTCAAAAGTTGCTCCATGCGGAATATGTGACATCGCCAAGCCTTGCAGCGGCTCATTCAACCCTCTAGCAAATCGAAGAGCCTTCTTCTCAGGAGTGTTTACCATATCCAAACCAAAACGGGCCAGCTGATTAAACTTGTTCACATACTCCTTGACAGTCATATCACCTTGCTTCAATGCAATGAACTTCTCCATCTGTAAATTCGCCTTAGCAGTAGATAGAAATTTGGCCACAAATTTAGCCCTCAAATCGGCCCAAGTCTCAATGGGCCTCGTCCCATTGGTGACCTCCCACCAATAAGCTGCTTCATCCTTCAAAAGCCATACTGTCAATAAGATTTTCCTCTCGTCATCAATCCCAAAGATAGCAAACAAGTCTTCGGTGTCTTTCAGCCAATTCCTAGCTTCAACAAAAGATTCCGTGCCTAGGAAATTCTTGCCTCCCATCGCCTTGAAGTCTTTACAAACCTTCGTGAACTCAACCTGAGGATGCTGAGGGGGAGGAGGAGGAAGAGGAGCCTCAGCAACTGGAGGAGGAGGAGCAGGAACTACCGGAGGAGGGACATTAGGGAGAGGATTCTCAACCATAGGAGGAGGAGTGGGAGTAGGGTTGGCGGGACCAGCTACCGCCCTAGCTTCAAGAAGTCTCCTATACCAGAGTGGTACATTTACTCCATCCGGGATGGCAAGATTCTCAGCCATACTGAAACGAAAGATAAGATAAGATTAGGTCAAGGGATCGGAGGATAACGCTAATGGCTTTTTTTTTGGGGAATAGCCTTTAAAATACTAGACTTTTCTTTGGAAAATACTTTATACTTGTTTTGAAAATAGTTTATCAAAAGTCTTTTAAAAACTTTTTGTTCTTTCTGGTAAACCATATGCTCTGATACCAAATTTGTAACACCCCACCTCCGCTAGGGTCACTCTTTAGGGGGCACTAGCTTCTGGGGGGCGTTATAACTGGGTAAGCATGCATAATGATATATCATGGCAGAACAAGAACATAAATATAGATATATAAAACAGAGTAAGCGAGAATAAAACAGCGGAATATCTCAAACCATCTCAAAACAAGTCTAGTACATCATAAAGTCATCTGCCAAATAAATATGTCTAGTACAACATAAACAGAAATACTGAAATACATAGTGTTATCCCCAAAAACAAAAGTGGTAAACCATAGCGAGCTCAATGTCCAAACAGACATGAGCTATCCAGCGAACAAGCAAGCGATCGAAGCTAAGCACCACTGTTCCCTCCCTGAGAACCTGAGGGGGGGAACGGAAGAAAAGAAGCGAAAGAAAACAGGTCAGTCAAAAAGACTGGTAAGCCCTACTACGATCAGTCTATAAACTAATAAAGTTAACACCATGATGGAAACTGAGATGAATATACTGGTAATAGATAAAGGTGTCATCACATAAAGAAGATTAAGCTTTGCACCATAGTGTACTAGCAAACGAACATAACAGGTATTGATCCCTCAGCCCAAACTTTGACCCAATAACATGAGGTGACCTTAATACAAGGTCCAGCCCAACGGTCTAGTCGATCGGCTCCCTATAAACCTAACACGTCAAGTGTTGTTGCCCATACGGCCCACATATGGATGTAGTCAGACTGTGCTGGGTCCACCTTCGGGTGTATCAAGCCCTCGGGTGTCAACCCCGGACACTTAAGCAATAGTGCACAGTCTAAACCTACTGGTACCCGTGCCTCGAGTTCGTCCAACACCGGATTACGTGCACGTCCGTAGCCCGCCTGGACCCGCACCGCTGTACCACTCATCCGTCGCTTTGGTCGCTTACATCCGTCCAGTAATCGTGCCCCGCCCTAGCCTAGCCTCTAGGGTTGTGAATGATACCCAACTGGGATTACTGCTGGAACAGACAACGTTGCTAGGGTTTTCTAAGAGGGTTAAGTGTGGTTTAACCCCTCACTAGTCATGGATTAAATTAGTTAAGTGTAACCAACAGTTCACCACTTAACCCCATTCAATCCCTCGTATCCCCAAAATTGGTTAAGTATTAGTGGGCCATGACTTAACCCTAATCATGAGGCATTAATTTAATTGTACCTTAACCTCTCACATTAGACTTTGTTGTGGTTACTAGTTAAGCCGGGCGGGTCCGGGTAGCTTTACACCACAACTTGGTCTAACCTCGGGTCCCAGGTACACATGACCAACTTCTCACATTGGGTCCTATTGTTTGTAGCAACTAGTTAAGCCGGTCGGTTCCGGGTAGGTTTACGCTACAAACTCAACCCAACCTCGAGTTGGCCACACATATTTTCTAAGTGTCATGTCCACTTTATTTTCAAACATAATTACAAGTTTAACTTGGGTAGACCTAACTTAATAGGTAAATTCCCAAGGGGTAGACCTAACTTAATAGGTAAATTCCCAATCTTATATTTTCATGTATTTTAAGTTTCACCCAAAAAAACCCCAACGTCATTCTATCGCTTACATATTCGTTATAATGCATAAAGGATAGAAAGAGGGAACTTGGCACAACATACATGATGAATCTTCACATAAAACATGCATAACATGTTGGACTTGCATAACTTAGCATAGTGAACTTGCATAAACATGCATAACTTGTTAAACTTGAAAATCATGGCACAGTGAACTTGCATAAACATGCATAACTTGTTAAACTTGCAAATCATGGCACAGTGAACTTGCATAAACATGCATAACTTGTTAAACTTGCAAATCATGGCACAGTGAACTTGCATAAACATGCATAACTTGTTAAACTTGCAAATCATGGCATAGTGAACTTGCATAAACATGCATAACTTGTTAAACATGTGTAACATAGCATAGTGAACTTGCATAAGCATGCATAACTTATTAAACATGCATAACATAGCATAGTGAACTCGCATAAGCATGCATAACTCATGAAACATGCATAACATAGCATAGTGAACTCGCATAAGCATGCATAACTCATTAAACGTTCATAACATAGCATAGTGAACTCGCATAAGTATGCATAACTTATTGAACATGCATAAATCCAAACTTTCATCACATATTAACTTTAGAGTTTCTAAAATGAAGGTAAGAGGGCTTACAAATATTATGAAGACCCAAATCCACTAATAAAGATTGAAAAGCCCTTTATGCAAGCATATAAAAGCCCAAAACAAAGCTCCAAATAACAAAAATCCCAAAAACTCTAGCTTAGCAAATAAAGCTTGCAACTTGATGATGTATGCAAGCTAATGATCATTCATACGACTTAGAAAAGCTTGTATGATCATCAAAATCTTCATAGAAATGATTTTTGAAGAGGTTGAAGGCTAGGGTTTTTAGGTGGAGGCCATTTGGGAATTCAATTTGACATAGTTTGGTTGCTAGAATGAATAATGAGGCTTTAGGGTAGGATTAGGGGCTTATTTATAGAAGATTAGAGTGTTTTTAGCCCTAGGATTAACCCTAGGTTAGTTTAGGCCCGTCAGATTTAGGAATTCTCTAGAACCAAGCCACCCAATCAAGCCCAAATCAGAAATGGTGCACCAGGCTAAACTGCCCGGGCACCCCCTGTCGACAGGGCTGTCGACACCCTGGAGGCCCTGTCGACAGGGCTGTCGACATGCGGGTCCTGGCGGGAATTTTTCCCGCCTGCGCCAGTTTGCCCTAACCCTTGTTTTTAAATTAAATTTAAATCTGTTTTTACTTAGGAGTTTTCTGAAAACTTCAATGGGGCTTAACCGGGTCATACGGACTCCGATTTTCGAAAACTCGGACTCTATTTCGCGTATTTTTCCGAGACGAACGCAATGGCATAGCCCGTTTCCCTTGATTCAGATTTTATAATTAAATTCTGCCTCGATTTATGCTATAACAGGTTATTCAAAATACGGGTTGTTACACGTAAACCATAAACAATAAACCATAAACCACAAAAAATAAAGTATAAACAATTAATTGTATAAAATAAAGAAATAAACAATAAACATTAAGCCATAAGTGAAAAATCATACAAAATAAACCATTAACCATGACCCATAAACATTAAACCTTAAACCGTAAATGACAAAAGAAAAACCATAAGCCGTAAACCATAAACAATAAATCATAAACCGTAAACCGTAAACAATAAACCATAAATAGTAAACTATATAAAATAAAGCATAAACCATAAACATTAAGCCATAAATGATAAATCACAAACGTTGACACACTTTTTAGTCAAAGCCGTCACACATGGAATTTCTGGTTAACAATACACTCAAGTATTTGGAACATCGTCAGAAGATATGATGAGATTTGGTTGAAGTCGCATCACAAACAAAGGATGACTCGAAACTCTTAACAGTCGGTGTAACGGCCCGAAAATCCGTACCAATTTGAGCTGACTAATTTCCTACACATTGAACTCAAAATGCACGAAAATTCAAATCATTAATAGAAAGAAACTAGAGGAAGAGATAGGAAAGATAGAACTAATAGAATAGAAGAAGAAGAAGAAAACAACTAAACAGAATCAGAGTAAACACGAATCTCATAGCGGAACGAATAAAAGATACTGTATAATATAACTTTGAAATATAAAAACTGAATTTGTATATACATAACATATCAGAGTATAACTCATATACATCACAGTGGAAATTATTCCTAAATATCTAATGGTGAAGCCTTCTGCTTTGAGCTCCTCGAAGTTTATATGTAAAAGCCTGAAACACTTGACTGCCCGTACAAATTTGGGCACACAAGAGTTTAGGAAAACACAAACAAAATAAACTCTGGGTCAGTCATGAGATCAGTGTGAGTAAATTCCAACCACACTCCTTAACTTTGAAAATCCATTTGAAACAAAAAGATAATAATAAGACCAACCCACACGTAAACATGGACGGTTTTACCTTAATATAATCCAAAATACTTTGATGTCAAATCCACTGATACTATGCTAATGTCTAAACAAATAAATATCCAAGTAGCAGAACGCTTGCATCTCACGCTCCACATATATATAGTATAAAACCATAAACCGCAGGGCTCTTATTGGAGATTGGATTCCAACAGACAAGGTATGGGATCACCTTCTGATCAGTGTGCTCTAGAGGGTATACACCTGGGTTCAACAAGAACGTATTACAACCCAGCCACACATTACCGACCACTCATTTAGCTTGAGTGTATCGAATATATTATCAACCAAGGTTGTTGGCCATGCAACCGTAATCTAAAGATACAGAATCAGAAAGAAGAAAATATGAATTTTCTCTAGATTGGTGAATGTTGATACCATAAACTGGTTCAACACCTAGAGAGAAGAACTTTGTAAAGAATAAGTGAAGATTAATAAAAATAAACAATGCACAGGAATTGAAAAGATCACACACAGAGTTTTTGTAGTGGTTCGGCGAAAAAGATGCCTACGTCCACTTTATATATTATTTCTGTTTTTTTATTACAATAATTCTTTTCTGAATTGAACCACAGGTATTTATAGATGATACAACAAATAGCTGTTATCTACGCGTGTCACTGGATCCAAAAGAATAGTTATGGTTGAATGATTCAGTATCTGCTAAAAAATCGGTGCTCCTTCCCAAATATCTGGTATGAGGTGGCCTGCGATCCGTCTGCTTTGGGAGATTTGAACTGGAAAGATCTTCCAATGAACTATTCTTCAGGCTATCTTTTTGAACTTTAAATGAACGAATAGCAACTGATCAGTCTTGGTCATCCCAAGCTCCTTCTGGGCAGCACTCTACGAACAAAGTGGCCTGGGAGAATGGGCTTTCCCCCATTTAATTCGATGTCTTTGTATACGGATCTACCGCGCTGCTATGCCTCGATGGGCAGTCTAAAAGGCCCATCAACACTTTGCCCCCCAAAGTACGGTTCGTTTAGTAAGAAACACTTTGTTTTTATATATCTCAAGTCAGATTATGTATGCCGATTGTCTCACCAGTTACATTAATTTTCATTCAATGGACATTGTAAATTGCGTCGAGTCCCATCAACTGTTTCAAAGCTATGAACTTGTTCAGGTAATGATGACGCCTCCCAATCTTCACGTCTTATCAATTGGTGTCCAGCCCTCCAACTTCTTTACACGTCGCTTGGTCCAATCATATTGGCTGAATTGGAATAGTCGCTCTTCTTTTTTTATTATAAAAGTAAAATCCCATTTGGCTTTTTCTTTTTACTTTTAATCTCTACAGGGGCTAATTTGCCATTCCAGAAAGAGAGACGATTAGCGATCATCACCTCCACCTAAAGTCATCTTTTTAGGTATGAATCATCCTTTATATCAAATTCCATTCTTGTAACACCCCACGTCCATTAATGTCACTTACAAAGGGAATGCATCAATGTCCATGAAGCGTTATTGTTTGTATAGAACAGATAAATTACAAGAATAAGTAAATTAAAAAACACAGCGGAAGATAAAACTTATTTTATTTCATTATAACTCAAAACGAGTTTACATAGGTAATTTCCAAAACCATTACAACAGGATCAGTAGTCTTTCCAAAAACTTCAAAGTACATAAAGAAGCAAATACTTAATTAACATTAATGCATAAATCCCCTCTGAGCATAAGCAAAGCCACAAAGATGAGAGAGTCCCAAGCGATATGTCTACACTCTTCAAGCAACTGAAAGAAATCGGCACTAAGTTGTAGTATTCCCTCCTTGCACACCTGAGGGGGGGAAAAGAAGACAAGAGGTGGAAAGAAAAAGGTGGCCAGACGTAAAGTCTGGCGAGTGCGATAACTTTAACAATATGATTTTCAAAATAACTAGGCTAAGGCATAAGCTAGAAAATAAGGAAATGACTGTGATAAGTTGGGTATGACAGAACAAACAAGGAAATAAGATGAACCAAGTTATTCGTTAAAGGCACCCCTAATCACTATAGGATAATTACTATACTGCACCAATACTAGTCACCCTAGCGGTTGATCCCGCCTACAGAACTTAATAATGATAATGGTAGTTTAGTGTAACCCAAGCTACCTTCATAATCTCCACTAGGTGTACCCACTACCCTCCCCATTCTAATTACAATATTTATTCATAATATGGTAGTTATACTCCTAGCCGTCTTCATAAGTTCCGTCTGCTCCTATCTCCACTAGGCGTACCCACTATCTTCCCCCTTCGATTTGCTCCCTAACTCGTAGATACCCGTGCTGGCCCCATAGTGGGGTGTATCACTCCCCAAAGTGGCAACCCGATACCACCAATAATGCACGGCTTATACCTACATGATGCAACAACGTCTTACCTACCAGCCAGGGTCCACACACGCATATGAACCCGATGGACTTGCGTTGCCACCGCTAACCCGGTTTGGCCTCTTACAGTCAAGCCCAGTATGCATGTCCCGTCCTCGACTTGGGTCGAGCCCACAAAGATACGTATGGGTTACTGGTTGAAACAGGACCCCATTACTTGACACAAATTGTACACCTAAGCTTGGTCCCCTTTAGTACATCCCACTTAACCCTCTTCTTATTCATGTTCACTTACATGTTTCAAATTTTGGTTAAGTGTTTCTAATCGTATTTAAAATGCCACCCAAGGCACCCACTAGATTCCACATGCCACCCAAGGCACCCACTTAACCCCTCAGTTCTCACTACATATTTATCTGGTTAAGTGTTTCTTAATTCATTTAGACCGTAACCTTTCAAAGACCTCTCACATTAGACTAGCATTTGAGGCAGCCGGATTTGCCAGGCGGGTCCGTGCAGTCTTAAAACACAAACGAGCCTAACCTCGTGTCTTTACAATTGTTACGCATTTAATTTATGCCTAAGACCTCCCACATTATACTGGCAATTGTGGCAGCTGAATTTGCCGGGCAGGTCCGGGCAGTCTTACACCACAAAAGAGCCTAACCTCGTGTCTTAGACGATTAACTACACAAAATTAATTAGCCCCCAATTTGAATTAATTTCCCTATTCAAATTATCAATCAATTACAAATTTAGCTATGGCTATAATTGACTCAATTATGTCCATCTATTTATGGCATGCAAAATCATACCAATTATCTTCACATATTTATTTTATACCATTTAAGGCATTTATGCCAATTCTCAATATTAAATCTTTTAATATTATCTCATTACCCCACGTTGTACGTTCGTTCGTTTAACGCAAAATATATATTAGACTCGAATAGTCTAACTCATGGAAAAAAGAGAAAACAATCACAACATACATATAGATAAAACTAGATCTATACATAGGGGTGAACTTGCATGTGTGAATGAGGTTCTACATCTAAAACTTGCATAGGATAAAGTTACAACTTGCATAAAACTACATATGTCATAGATCTAAATCGAAAGGTGTAAACTCTTTTAGGTAATAGTTACCAACTTGCATAAAACATGTACGTCATAAATCTAATCATAAGGTGTAAACTTGCAAAGGCATGATTCATACTCCAAAACAACATACATCTATATACTTGCATATGTGATTTATGCAACATAAACGATGGTGTAAACTTACATCTAGACATGTAAACTAGCAAATAGAATTTTGTATACTAGCATATAACTCACACATATCATAGCCTAACTTTTATAACCAATTTACACATGAAGTAGATGTCATGAAACATGTAAGGTTATATATAGTTTTCACTAACTTGCATATGGTCCATGCCTTAATTTACATCCTAACTTGCATATATGACTTATCATATGAATTAGTCCCAACCACATAGCCGAACTCGCATATGAAATAACATTATGACTTGATTATACATAACCCAATCATAGAATTACAACATAGATGATAACATCGCAACTTTACAACATAGATGATAACATCAAAGAATTTAAAACATAAATGATAAGATCACAATTTTACAACATAGATGATAACATACAATCAATAATTCACAACATAACCATATAATCCACATCATAGCTTAATCCAATTAAATTGTTAATTATTTTGTTAAAGAAATCAAACTGACAACTCAAAGAAGGTTTTGAGTTCTGAATTTTGAGTTCTGAAGTTGAATTAGCTTTCCGTTGTAGTAGATTCTTTGTTAGAGTTGAATAGAATTGAATTTGATTAGCTTCCTTCCTCTCTAATTGGTGGCGGCTCATTTAGGTTGCTAGGTGACGACATGGAGGCCTTGAATCTAATTTTAATTTGATTTTAGGGTTTGAGTCTACATGTCTTTTTATAGAGTTTAGGATTAATTTAAGTCGTCCGATCAACCCAGAATTAACCCCAGCCATTCATAGCAGATCAGAAACCCTAATGAGTTAGCATACAGTCATAAACAGGTCATCAAACAAATCTGCCCGGGGAGGGGGCAGGTCGACCCCTAGGTCGACCCTCTGGTCGACCTGGTTAGGGTAGGTCGACCCCCAGGTCGACCCTATGGTCGACCTGGCCCTGGCGGGAAATTTCCTGCCTAGCCCATTCTGACTTTGAAATTTGAATTTTTGAAATCTGTTTTGAATTTTTTGAAACTTCTGATTGCCATAACTTCTTCATACAAAGCCCAATTCACGCAAACTCGGACTCTATCTCAACCAAAATTCTGAGATGAATACAACGGCCCAACCCGTTTCCCTTAATTCTCACATTTTAGAGTGGTTGTTCTTTAATTTGTGAATATTAATATTAACAGAAATACGGGGTGTTACAATCTCCCCTCCTTAAAGGATTTCGCCCCCGATATCTCCAAGTTAAGGAGAATGCATATCCTAACATCCAAACAACCATCTACTCAACTATCAAACACAGGCATACATTGTCCTTATAAAATTCCTAATGATGTATGAGCATATGCAAGAAGTGTGTATATATGATCTCTATCTAATGAAAAATCAGGCGGTCTACTGATTCAGTTGACCTCCTTAATGCAAACCATGATAGTGCCATGCATCCATTATGTATGTGAAAGAATCCTACCGATAGATATTATTTCTACATGTGTGCGCAACCATTCACCAAAATACAACATCCATATGATTGTACAACCATTATACATCCATTACTTAGATATGTACACACATTTATATGCAATATACAATATGTAGTGACTGAGCCGATCTAGTGCCTAAAGTGTGTGTATATGCATCCACGAGCAACCACTAGCACCCACTTGCATCCACATGCATCCATCATACATAACATGTCTCAAACATATGTTTCAACAATAGGGCTTCTCTATCTAAAGGTCAAAGATACTAGCGAGAGGACATACTAAAGATTAAGCAAGTACAAGCTAAGCGAAAAGGGAGAAATTAAAAGACATACCCTCGAAAAGAAAAGGGTAAAATTAATGCATCTTCTCTTCCGTCTCCCAAGTAGCGTTGCTCTCATCGTCTCCCCATTGCACTTTGACTAGCTTGACCTTTCGATTCCTCAACTTCTTAATCTCCGACCAAAGAATGCAAGTAGGAGTTCGTCGAATCATCGCATCACGCTCTATCTCCACCTCTCTAAGCAAGCTCGGCTCTACCACTTCCGCGATATCGTGCAAGCATTTCCTCAATTGTGATACATGGAATGCATTGTGTACACCACTGAGTCTCTCGGGAAACTCTACTCTACACGCCATCTATCCAATCTTCTCCTAGAAAACTTCTTATTTCCGTCGCTTTTCTTGGAACCTTCAATTCTTGGACTGCCGCCACCTTCGCAGGATCCACAGCTACCCCTTCCTTAGAGATCACGTGCCCTAAGAATCCTACCTTCTTCCTCTAAAAAAATGGCATCAACATAGGGTTCTAAATAATCCATTACTTCACATCCCACTCGAGTCATCTCATAACCCTATTGGATCTAACTCACGGCAGCCCATAACATTGAATAATCTTATCATGTCACGGCTGCACATCACTTCTCGAGAAAACCAAGATATCATGCAATGAAAATCGCAACAGCTATTTGTCTCACAAAAACCATCCTAATCGAATTCGTCATTCCCCAAGCACAAGCACCAAAGGCCTAAACCAATATCAGACAAGCACCTAAGGAATATCTCCTCCGAATTCGGACAATCTACGATAGATGATACTAGAAAAGTAACCAAACAATTGAGCACCCCACCCCGATATACTACGTCTTATGAACCCCTTCTCAAGCAGCCCCGCTACTTGCTTATTAATCTCCCTCCTCTCACGAGGAACCATGTGGAGTACTGGAAGAGATACTGGTTTTGCATTGTCTACAAGATAAATACGAAAGTCTATCTCACGCATCGGGGGTAAACCTCGAACCTATTTGAAGACGTTACTATATTCATTGACCACACGAATAAATTTCAGATCATCATTGGATACGTCAAGAGATTCTACGTAACTAAGCATTACTGGACCTCTAGGGTCACAAGAAATATCAAGGGTTTTTCCACAACGAGTCAAAAATCTAACTACCCTTCTCTCACAATCTAGGATGGCACCGTATCTAGTTAGCTAATCCATACCTAGAATCAAGCCGTAGCCCATGAATCCAAGAACAAAGGCGTTGCATTCAAACCCAACACCCAATATTAACACTCTCGAATCCCGACAAATCATGGAAAGATGAGCCGAACCACCAATAGGATTTGAGTCTACTATAGTATCCGAAGCTAGACTAGTATTTAGGTGAAGTGTTTCAGCTAACGAAGCAGATACAAACGAGTGTGATATGCCAGAGTCAAACAAAGTACGAACATGATGATCAAACATAAAAAACTAAACTTTCAACGGAAATTGTTCTACCTCGTTCTTGCAGCGGTGGGGCCATGAGAGCCTGGACCTGCCCTCCTGCCTGTCGTGGTGCCATGAGATCCTGAAGCTGCCCTCCCGAGGTAGACCCTTGTCCCTGTTTCCTTGGGCAGTCCTTAACTAGATGACCTGCCTCTCCACTGTGGAAACAGCCGGTCTTCTTCTTTTTCCTACAGTCTTTACTCAGATGGCTTGGTGTCCCACAATTAAAGCACTTCTTCTTTCCCTTTCCATTGTTGTCTTTAACATCCTTCTTGTTCAGTTGTTGCTATTGCGATATTTGATCCCCTTTATATTCGGGTGCTTTAATAACATTGGTGCCTTTCTACTCTTCATACATAAGCGCCATACCAACTAGCCTCTCAAAGGTGGCCCCCATAGGGATGTGGGTCATAGCTGACCCATGTAGTGGCTCATTCAAACCCTTAACAAATCTCAGGGTCTTCTTTTTGGGTGTATTCACCTAGTCCAAGCCAAATCTCGCCAACTGATTGAACTTGTTGACGTATTCTTTTACTAACAGATTCCCTTGCTTCAACGCCAAAAACCATTCCATGTATAGATTCTCCTCAGCCCATGAGAGAAACTTTGCCACAAACCTATGCCTGAAATCTAGCTATGTATTAACTAGACACTCCCTATTAGTGACTTCCCACCAGAACGAAGCTTCGTCCTTCATCAACCAAGCAGCCAATTGGAACTTCTTACAATCGTCCAAATCGAAGTTGCCAAATAGGTCCTCTACTTCTTTCAACCAATTTCTAGCTTCAATGAACGTTTCATTCCCACTAAAAGATTTTGCACCCATCGAACGAAAGTCTTTACATATCTTAGAGAAAGTATCTCCATGCGATGGAATGACTGGAGGTGGGGGAGGAGGAGGAGGAACATTGGCTGGACCCGCGGTAGCGGCCCTAGCCTAGAGATATTGACGAAACCAACCAGGTACATGAACACCCTCTGGTATATCAGATGCTCCAGACATGCTGAAAAGAAAAAGAGAGAGTTTTAAAACAAGGGAAGCGAAAGAGAGATGTATGGCTTGTGGGGATTATGCTCTTTTAAGTAAACTTTCCATGAAAATAGCTTCTTTAAAACAAGTTATTGAAAATACTTTCTAGGAAAATAACACTTTTGAAAACACTTTTCAAAACTTTTTGTCTATTCTTGTAACCTTAGCTCTGATACCACGTGTAACACCCCACGTCCATTAATGTCACTCACAAAGGTAATGCATCAATGTCCATGAAGCATTATTGTTTGTATAGAACACATAAATTACAAGAATAAATAAATTAAACAAAACAGTGGAAGATAAAACTTATTTTATTTCATCATAACTCAAAACGAGTTTACATAGGTCGTTTCCGAAACCATTACAATAGGATCAGTAGTCTTTCCAAAAACTTCAAAGTACATAAAGAAGCAAATACTTAATTAACATAAATGCATATTACCCCATTGAGCATAAGAAAAGCCACAAAGATGAGAGAGTTCCAAGCAATACATCTACTCTCTTTAAGCAACTGAAAGAAATCGGCACTAAGCTGTAGTATTTCCTCCTTGCACATTTGAGGGGGGGAAAGGAAGACAAGAGGTGGAAAGAAAAAGGGGGTCAGACATAAAGTTTGGCGAGTGCGATAACTTTAACAATATAATTATCAAAATAACTAGGCTAAGGCATAATCTGGAAAATAAGTAAATGACTGTGAACAATTGGGTATGACAGAACAAACAAGGAAATAAGATGAGCCAAGTTATTCGTTAAAGGCACCCCTAATCACTATAGGATAATTACTATACTGCAACACCACTAGTCACCCTAACGGTTGATCCCGCCTACAGAACTTAATAATGATAATGGTAGTTTAGTGTACCCCTAGCTACCTTCATAGGTGTCATCTGCCCCTATCTCCACTAGGTGTACCCACTACCCTCCCCATTCTAATTACAATATTAATTCATAATATGGTAGTTATACTCCTAGCTGTCTTCATATGTGCCATCTTCTCCTTTCTCCACTAGGCGTACCCACTAACTTCCCCATTCGATCGACTCCCTAACTCGTAGATACTCGTGCTGGCCCCATAGTGGGGTGTATCACTCCCCAAAGTGGCAACCCGATACCACCAATAATGCACGGCTTATACCTACACGATGCAACAACGTCTTACCTACCAGCCCGGGTCCACACATGCATATGAACCCGTTGGTCTTGCGTTGCCACCACTAACCCGGTTTGGCCACTTACAGTCAAGTCTAGTAAGCATGTCCCGTCCTCGACTTGGGTCAAGCCCACAAAGATACATATGGGTTACTGGTTGAAACGGGCCCACATTACTTGGCACAAGTTATCCACCTAAGCTTGGTCCCCTCTAGTACATCCCACTTAACCCTCTTCTTATTCATGTTCAATTACATGTTTCAAATTTTGGTTAAGTGTTTCTAATCGTATTTCAAAAGCCACCTAAGTCACCCAATAGATTCCACATGCTACCCAAGGCAACCACTTAACCCCCTCATGTCCCACTACATGTTTATCTGGTTAAGTGTTTCTTAAATCATTAAGACCGTAACCTTATAAAGACCTCTCACATTAGACTAGCATTTGTGGCAGCAGGATTTGTCGGACGTGTCCGGGCTGTCTTACATCACAAACGAGCCTAACCTCATGTCTTTACAATTGCTACACATTTAATTTATGCCTAAGACCTCCCACATTAGACTGGCATTTGTGGCAGCTGGATTTGCAGGGCGGGACCGGGCAGTCTTACACCACAAAAGAGCCTAACCTCGTGTCTTAGACGATTAATTACACAAAATTAATTATCCCCCAATTTGAATTAATTTCCCTATTCAAATTATCAATCAATTCCAAATTCAGCTACGGCCACAACTGACTCAATTATGTCCATCTATTTATGGTATGAAAAATCATACCAATTATCTTCACATATTTATTTTATACCATTTAACGCATTTATGCCAATTCTCAGTATTAAATCTTTTAATATTATCACATTACCCGACGTTGTACGTTCGTTCATTTAACGTAAAATATACGTTAGACTCGAATAGTCTAACTCATGGAATAAGGAGAAAACATCACAACATACATATAGATAAAACTAGATCTAAACAAAGGGGTGAACTTGCATGTGTGAATGAGGTTCTACATCTAAAACTTGCATAGGCCAAAGTTACAACTTGCATAAAACTACTTATGTCATAGATCTAAATCTAAATGTGTGAACTTGTTTAGGTAATAGTCACAAACTTGCATAAACCATGTATGTCATAAATCTAATCATAAGACGTAAACTTGCATAGGCATGATTCATTCTCCAAAACAACATACATGCATATACTTGCATATGTGATTTATGCAACATAAACGATGGTGTAAACTAACATCTAAACATGTAAACTAGCATATAGAATTTTGTATACTAGCAGATAACTCACACATGTCATAGCCTAACTTTTAGAACCAATTTACACATGAAATAGATGTCATGAAACATGTAAGGTTATATATAGTTTTCACTAACTTGCATATGGTCCATGCCTTAATTTACATCCTAACTTGCATATACGACTTATAATATGAATTAGTCCCAACCACATAGCTAAATTAGCATATGAAATAACATAATGACTTGATTATACATAAGCCAATCATAGAATTACAACATAGTTGATAACATCACAACTTTACAACATAGATGATAACATCATAGAATTTACAACATAAATGATAACATTACAATTTTAATAACATAGATGATAACATACGATCAATAATTCACAACATAACCATATAATCCACATCATAGCTTAATCCAATTAAATTGTTAATTATTTTATTAAAGAAATCGAACTCACGACTCAAAGAATGTCTTGAGTTCTGAATTCTGAGTTCTGAAGTTGAATTAGCTTTCCTTTGTAGTAGATTCGTTGTTAGAGTTGAATAGAATTGAATTTGATTAGCTTCCTTCCTTTCTAATTAGCGGCGGCTATTCTAGGTTGCTAGGTGACGGTATGGAGGCCTTGAATCTATTTTAATTTGATTTTAGGGTTTGAGTCTACATGTCTTTTTATAGAGTTTAGGATTAATTTAAGCTGTCCGATCAACCTAGAATTAACCCCAGCCATTCAGAGCAGATCAGAAACCCTAATGAGTCAGCATACAGTCATGAACAGGTCATCAAACAAATCTTCCGGGCGGGGGGGGGGGGGGAGGTCGACCCTATGGTCAACCTGGTTAGGGTAGGTCGACCACCAGTTCGACCCTATGGTCGACCTGGACCTGGCGGGAAATTTCCCACCTAAACCATTCTGACTCTGAAATTTGGATTTTCGAAATCTGTTTTGAATATTCTGAATCTTCCGATTGCCATAACTTCTTCATACGAAGTCCAATTCATGCAAACTCGGACTCCATATTAACCAGAATACCGAGACGAACACAATGGCGCAACCCGTTTCCCTTAATTCTCAGAGCTAAGATTAGTTATTCTTTAAATTGTGAATATTAATATTAACAGAAATACGGGGTGTTACAATTCTTGCACGGAGTCTCCCCTCCTCGTTCGTTATAATTTAAGGTTCGATTTGGTCCAATCGTCGGAGGCTTTCCGCATCAAACCACCAGAGTCAGCGGTGGTGCGGTTCCCCAAGGCAAGGCTTCTGTCCTTTGGATAAGACCCGCTGATGACGAAACCCTGATTTTAATGGTAGGCCAAAAAGATCCAGCCTTTTCCAAACATTTTTGTGAATCGAAGTGTTTCGAGCCCTAAGGAACGTGACCATGCTAAAAAGGGCAACATAGGGGATACCGATTCCTGCATAATCTAAACTACGTCACTTGTTTATTCATGGTTTACCAAGGCTATGCTTGTAGAAAGAAATCCCGACTTTATTTCTTCTTTTTTGCTTTTCTTTTATCTTTACGTCACAAGTTCTTCGTAGGTCAATGGTTATAACACGTGATACCCGTAAGTAAGAATCTAGTGGAGAGATCCCTTTTCAATGAGAATGGACAGTTCTTCAGAGTCTTCGGGTCGATCAAAGCCTACTTCTGGCAACAACCCTAAAAGTTTGTCGGTGGATCCAATGTCTATTTCTCCAATAGCAGTCAAGCAATTTGAAGCTGTGCCCATTCCGCTGGCACCCGATATACTCCTAGGCGTGGAGATTTTGAGGAATACTCCGGATGCAGAGGAATCCAAAATTATCCTCAGACGAATTCAGCATTTAACCATAAAGCACAATATTTCATTTGACGATATTCTCTTTCCTGAGAAGGCTGAACGAACTTACAATCCCCCGGATGTTTACATGGCGATCTCCCTTCCAATGTGCAACGTGGGACCCATTCCCCTCTTTCCTTTTTTCATTGTCGATTTTCTGTGTCGGAAGAATTTAGCTCCGATGCAATTTCATCCAATAGCCTATGGAATTTTGCTATCGACCTGCTATTTATATCTGAAATATCTGGGTTATCCTTCGACCTTTGATGACATAGCTTTTCTCTCTAACTTTAAACATAATAAGACACAGTCTCCTTCTTTACTCTAGTTGGAATTTGTTCGGGGCTGGAAGATTATCGGGTATGTCCCAAGCAAGGCGGGTGATCCCAAGCGAGATTGGCTTTGGATTAAGTAGCAACCAGGGTGTGCTCGATACTGGCTCAAATGTGGTGGGTTTTCCCTTTTTCTTTATACACTCCTATTCCATAAAGATTTTTTCTTTCTGATCACCCTATTTTATATATGGATGCCAAGCCTGTAAGACATGAGGATGAAATTTTAAAAGAGCGCCACAAGCAATTGATTAGGATAAAGAAGGAGCGACGACAGTTTTGGAACTGTCTAACAGATAAAAACTTGCACCGATATGCCCTACTCGACCGAAGTAGGATAAGGGGGTCGGCAAAAGACGGACTTGACCCTACAGTATCAGCTCAAGACGAGGTGCCCCCAGTCACGACGATTCGTTCGACTGAAAAATCCCCTACTTTCCCTCTATCTGGAAAGAAAGAGAAATCCAGTTCGAAGAAGCCCGCTTTCAAAAGGCAGATTCAAATGGTCAAGTTTCAAGACCTGGTTGCTGCTTTCAAAATGCCTAAAATCATTCTCTCACCTCAAAGATTAGACCCAAATCGATTCTTTGCCAACCAATCTAAATGAATGTCCTTTTCAGACAGACAAGGCGGTATCGGAGGTACAATCTTGTCATGATTATAAGGTTTATTGCGTGTCACAACATCAAATGCTTATGTATAAATCGAGGATCGCTCGCTTCATTTTTCTCTCCTTGCAGGTGTCGATGAAGAGTTTAATGGAGATCTGTTTGCCTCCTTCCCAATGGACACAGGTTTGGGGGAGGCTACTTTGTCACGCACTGAAAAAGGTGGGAACGAAAAAGACGATAATAGCCAAAGGAGAGAGACAGAAGACGTGATAGGTGACGAGGAAGGAAAAAAAGGAAGAATCGAGGGAAGAAGGAGAGGACGAACTGCCCGAGGATCAGGATGGACAGAAAAAGAGGCGCTTGAGAAGACACGATCGAACGTTGGGAGATATGGAAGAGTTGGATCATGTGCCCAAGAAAAGGAAGAAAGATATTTCTCAAAATCCCACGGAGAGAAAAAGAGTCGAGCCCTCTCGAACCGTGATACATCGTTCCAGCCATACAGTTGGAACCTCTTCTGCCGATGGACTCCAAGAATTGGAACGAAATTTCCCTGATCTCATTATTTCTGAGAATGGGCCACCCCTCGAAATACAACCATTAACCCAAAGCTTTCGTTGCCGCATGTTCAATAAATTGGAATATGCCCTATCTCAATATGACTCTATGCTGGAATATGCCAAGCAAGTGAGTAGAGCGCTCGCCGAGATCGCAGATTTAAAAAGGGACGTTGACGATGGTAAGAGGACCTTTGGGTTCTTAGAGAAGAAAATCAAGGATCAAGAGCTACAGGCGACAGCAGATAAAGAAAAGCATGGGAGAGAGGTCGAGGATTTAAACATTCAGGTTCAACAGAGAGGACAGGAATGCAATTCTATGAGGGAAGAGATTGAAACCTTGAAGAGGGATAGAGCTCAACTTGATCTTGTAATTCAGAATTTAAAGGCTACCTTTCATTCGTTCGAGTTAGCCAAGGATCAAGCTGAGAAGAACACTGCCACAGCGATCGAGTCTGCCAACAATTTGAAGCGTCAACATGATGTTGAAATCGAGACCCTTAAGGCTGAGCACGCCCGAGAGAAAGTTGAGTTGAAGAAGGGACATGCTCTCCAAGTTCTCTTGTTTTGCGCAAATTTCCTTCGCATAGGGACTTGTGTTGGATGCAGGGATTTCCCAGGTCGTTGGTCGACGTATGGAAAGTACTCTTATGGGAAGAGAAGAAGACGGCACAGGGAAATCTATTGGACGAAGCATCATTAATGACCAATATTCTGAATGATAGGGAAAGTGCCATCGTGGTGGAGGAACAATAGCAAGAAAAGAGAATAGCAGAAGCAGAACGTCGCAAGGCGAAAGGAAAGTCTGTTTCCCAGACTGAAGCTAGTGACAGTTGGCCCTATGCTCCCGCATCTTCTGCGCACACGGTTATGGAAAAGGGTTCGTCTTCTACCTTTTCGTCCGACAATGTCAAGGCCGTGGAAGGACAGTTGGCCAGCTCTAACATGGAAGGAAAGCCCCCCTTCCCTCTCTTTTTTTAAAATCCATCATCTCCTCCTAATCTGTATATATTTCCCTTTTTTCTGTAGGGACTTCTCCGGTTGCTGACTAAGGAGATGAAGGATCTTCTGTTGAGAAGAAAGTGACTATAGATGAAGTGGACAAGACTACAGAAGTGGAGGAGATCAACTTGGTAACTCCCGATGTCGAGATCGTCGAGGAGTTTAAAAGAGAGTATCGCCCATCTAAGGCCGAGATCAAGGATCAGGAAGACAAGGGAATTTCTGCCGCAAAACCAGAAACTGTCGAAGATCGTGTGATCATCAGGCCTCTCCAATTTGTTCCCCCACCATTCTTTCCGCAGCTCCATTTTCTGCTACCTCGATGAATCCACAGGCTTCTGCCTCGACTCCTCGTCCCTTTGGAAGCACACTTGGAGGGTCGAGACGTGTGATGACCACCGAAGAAATGCTGGAGATGATCAGGCAGAAAGAGTTGGCTGAAATGGTGGAGCAAGGACGAATGCCACCTCCCATTTAGGACATTCTTTTTCTGTGTAAATGTCTAATGATGTATTTCTGATATCGTTGTTTGAGTGGTACCTGTCATGCAGTAATATTTTGTGATGATATAAGGGTATTACGAATGAAAATCAACTTATTTCGTAAGTAATGATAACATGTGTAACATAGATGTCGTGTAAATCTCACGGTTATGTTTTCAATGCCAAGGGTGAGTTACCCTTTACCCTTGTCAGAGGCGTTTGCTATTTCTTTTGCCCCCAGTGTCGGGTAGATACTTGAATGATGATCTCCCGGTCAAACTCAAGAAGTCCCACCCTTAATCGAGGTTTGAGTGCAATTAAGCAGGGGCGCCATCAGGCTTTTATACTTATCCTTTGGTCAATAAAGGGTGAAGTATTATTGTTTGAGCAGTCTTTTGCAATGTGCACCATTCACGCTCGATTTTCGTATAAACTCTTCCTCAAGTCAGTGAGGTCGGGAGTTGAGTCCTGATGGTCGATCAGTATGCCCGGATGGGCATCGACTTTTATCCTAGATTTATTCAAGGTAAAAGTTGTAAGATAAGTCATTCAATCGCAATCACTAGCTCTTTATAATTACAACAAATCGGAGCAGGAACGGAGACTCTTATTAATATGCTAGCGCGACTAATGTTGGTCGCTTATTACAATGCTAAGAAACAAATAAATCAACAATCTAAATGCAGAAAGAAAGCAAAAACATAAATTCTAAGAGAGATAATGTCATAAATGCTCCGCATTCCATGCTCTTTGAAACAGCTCGCAATCCACAGTTATTAATCTAAAACTTCCATTATCGAGCTTTCTCTGAATGATGTAGGGTCCTTCCCACCTTGGGCCCATATGCACGGGGAATAGAAAGATTCGTTTCAAGACCAGGTCGCCTACTTCGAAGGTTTTTGGTCGGACCTTTTGATTATAATATCGAGCGACTCTTTGTCTATGGGCCTTGGCACGAAGCTTCGTTTCCTCTCTTTTTTCGTCCACCACGTCCAAGGTCGTTAAGAGAAGTTCCTTATTAGTCAGGGGATCAAAGTAGGTCGTCCAGTGAGTCGGGATTTCAAGCTCGATCGGAAGGACTGCTTCGGACCTATATGACAAAGCAAAGGGGGTATGCCCTATAGCGGTCTTATGGGTAGTGCAATACGCCCGCAATGCTAAGGGTAACTCGTCGACCCATTTTCCTTTAGCGCGTTCCAACCGTTTCTTCAAAATGGTTTTAATGATCTTATTGACCTCTTCAACTTGACCATTGGACTGAGGATGTGTGACTGCGGTGTATTTCGTTTCAATATGATATTTCTCACAAAAATCTTGAAATTCGAGACTATCAAATTGAGTTCCGTTATCCGTGACAATGGTTCGAGGTACTCCATATCGACATATAATGTTCCTGATGACAAAGTTGATAACCTTCTTTGTTGTAATTGTAGTATTCTGCTTGGCTTCTGCCCATTTTGTGAAGTCGTCTACTGCCACAATCGCGTACCTAGCACCCCTTTTTGAAATAGGGAAAGTTCCGACGATGTCAATTCCACACATAGCGAACAACCAAGGGCTTGTCATCTGAGTAATATTCGTTGCGGGCGCCCGTGGGATTTGCACAAACTTCTGACTCTTACCGCACTTTTTAGCATAGTTGGCGGCGTCCTTATTAAATGTCGGCCAGAAGTATTAATCGCGCATTATTTTCCGGGCCAGGGCTTGACCCACGATGTGTGCTCCGCAATACCTCCCATGTACTTCATGCAGTATTATTTTGATGTTATTGTCGGCTACGCATCGGAACATAGGAACAGAAAACCCTCTTCTATAGAGTTTGCCTTGCTGAACAAGATACGTGGAAGCTTGTTGTACCAAAGCTCCTCTTTCGTTTTTCTTTTCGGGCAACTACCAGTTTAGAATGAAATTTTTGATGGGAGTCATCCATGATCCTTCTTCGGGCTCGACATCCGTTGATCGGCATCCGTCTGGTCAATGATTGGTAATTTCAAGATTTCTATGTGAACCAACTCTGTCTCGTTCGGATAGTCTGAACTGGCATGTTTTGCTAGCCTATCTGCTTTCTGGTTTTCTACCCGAGGAATATGGGAAATGTTGTATCGATCGAAGTCCCGCAACAACTTCTCGACTTCTTTGAGGTAAGAAGTCAGTCGTTCTCCTCGGGTAATGAATTCCTTTAGGACTTGGCAGACTACAAGCTGTGAGTCACGAAAGATGTCGAGCGATGTTATCTTTAGGTCTTTCGCTAGTTTGAGCCCAGCAATCAGGGCTTTGTACTCAGAGTCATTATTGGTTGCCAAAAACTCTAACCTCAGAGCATAATAAATCGAGCGCCCTTCAGGGGACAAAAGTACTATGCCGGCACCCGAACGCTGTTTATTTCGGGCCCCATCCGTGTAAAGCTTCCAGCTGATTGGCTCTTGATCGACCCTCATACGCTCGGGGTCATCATCTTGACACTCTTCCTCCGGGGTCGTAAATTCTGCTATGAAATCAGCTAAGGCTTGTCTTCGGATTGACATCCGAGGAATAAACAGTAGGTCGAACTAGCTTAATTCAATATTCCATTTTAGCAGTCTCCCGCTTGCTTCTGGTCATTGTAAGATTTGTCGAAGAGGCCAATCAGTGAATATTTTAATTGGATAGTCCTGGAAGTAGTGCCGAAGCTTCCTCGACGTGATTAGTAAACTATAGGACAGTTTTTCGATTCTAGGATAATTATGTTCGGCTCCGGTCAATTTCTTACTCACATAATAGACCGGTCATTGCACTCGATCCTCTTCACTGACTAGGACCGAGCTAATTGGATCTGTGGATACTGCTAAGTAGATGAACAAGTATTCATGGTCGACAGGTTTGGATAGAATAGGAGGATTTTCATAATGGTCAAGCAGATTTCGGAAGGCTTTGACACAGTCGTGCATCCAAGCAAAGTTTTGTTTCCCCCTTTTTATTAGTTCAAAGAAGGGTAGACATTTATCATTGGCTTTTGAGATGAATCATCCCATAGCTGCTACCTTTCCTGCTAAGCTCTGAACATCCTTTATACAGCGAGGCTCCTGAATTCCCTTAAGGGCTGCAATTTGTTCGGGATTGATCTCGATTCCACAGGAACTCACAATCAAGCCGAGGAATTTGCCAAATGCCACTCCAAAAGAACATTTTAACGGATTTAGTTTCATTCTGTATTTCTGAAGGATGTTAAACATCCTTGACAGGTCGTTCACATGCTTGGATGATTGTTTCGACTTTACCAACATATCATCTACATACACCTCCATCGTTTTCCCAATATGATCATGAAACATTCGATTAGCTAGCCTTTGATAAGTAGCTCCTGCATTTTTTATTCCAAAAGGCATCACCACGTAACAATGTAGTCTGAGGTCAGTTATGAATCTGGTATGTTCTTGATCAGGGACGTGCATGGCAATCTGGTTGTACTCGGAAAATGCATCCATGAACGAAAGTAGCTAGTACCCGGCAGTGGAGTCGACCAACTTATCTATTCTGGGCAATGTGAAGTTGTCCTTAGGACAGGCCTTATTTAATTCGGAAAAGTCAATACAGGTTCTCCACTTACCATTAGCCTTCTTTACCAATACCAGGTTGGCTATCGAGTCGGGATAAGTTGAATCCCGGATGAATGCATTGGCTTGTAACGTCCCGATCTCCTCTTTTAAAGCTCTTGACCTTTCAGGGCCCAACATTTGCCTTTTCTGTTTTACAGGAGTATACTTTGGGTCGATGCTGAGGGAGTGAGTTATAATTGACGGAGATATCCCACACATGTCAGCATGGGTCTAGGCGAATAGGTCTAAATTCGCCTAGAGGAATTCACTTAGCTCCTTTATCTGGAAGGGATCAAGAAGCGATCCGATCTTTAGAACTTTATTTGGATCACAATCATCGATCGGGACTTCTATAGTGGCCTCATTTGGAGCCCCTTTTCTACACCCCGACTCGTCGTCATCCAGTGGGTCGATGTCTTCGACCTCATAGGATGATGGTCCTAGCCGAGGTGTTTCCTGTAATTCCTATGCTTCCTTCCCCTCCCTTGGGGGAGAAAATTTTTCAGATTCCTTGTTGTCGCTGCTCCTTAACTCCTTCCACTCAACCATATAACAGGCTCAGCCTGCTACTTGGTCTCCTCGCACAGTTACAATCCCACTGTCGGTAGGAAACTTCAAAAGCAAACACCAAGGGGCGATACAGGCTCGGAATACCGCCAGGGCAGGTCATGCCAAAAGGGCATTATAGTGCGAGTTGATATTCATTACCACAAATGGTAGAATCCTAACTCTTCGTCTTTCTCCATCTCCTAACTCCACGGATAGTCTGACCTGGCGGATAGGTTCAGTGGACGCTCCTTTGAAACCATGTATTTGACCTTCATATAACTCTTAGACCTTCTGACTTCGTTTGGTCATTGGTTTTTTTGAATAGGATGTTCACTGAGCTTCCATTGTCTACCAGAACCTTTTGGACAGTAGCTGGGCCGATGATGGCAGTTATCACCAATGGATCGACCGTTGGGGTTTCTATACCAACTGGATCGCGGTCACGAAAGACGATATCCTTGCCCATTGTACTTCTTTGTTTGACGGGACTTGCAGCCTCGTGTGGGTTTACTTCTTCGACGTTGAGGTGTTTCGCGACATTGACATATCGTTCCATGGCCCTAATGCTATGCCCTGCCGGATGTGGTCCTCCCACAATGGCGTTAATAACAATTTCTTTCCATTTTTCTTGGGGAGTAGCACGAGGTGCAGGCTGACTTTGCTTGGGCAATGAAGTTCCTTGCCCCCTGTCCCTTGGAGCTATTTTGTATTCTTCGAGTTTCCCTTCTCGAATCAGTTTCTCAACAATGTCCCTAAGATATCGGCACTCGTTGGTCGTATGCCCGTAAATGTCATGGAATAAGCAGTACTTCCGGGTTGCTCATTCCTTCTCCGTAGGCTCTCGTGGGGGCGGCTTCTTATACTGCATCATACTGCAGGTATCGAGATATATGTTCTCTAATATATCATTTAATGTAGTATACGTGTCAAACACCTGGAAGTGAGGGCGCTTTCGGGAGTTCCCTCTTTGCTTTGAATTTCCGCCTTTTCTCTAGACCCTTCACCATTGCGCTTAACACAGTTTTCAACATTCACCTCGACTTTCCCCGAGTTATCCCCAGATTGTTTAACAGCGACGTTGTTTTGAGCTGACGGATCGATAGTGCCCGTCTGACCATCTCCTTCCTCCAGCTGTGCATCTTCTTGCCTCAATCGGATGTGAGCCTTTTCATAGAAAGCTTAAATCGTGGTAGGCGGCTTTCCAATCAAACATTTTCCAAACTCGATTCGTTTGTCGATGCCATCGACCATGGCCATCAAACCAGTTTCATGGTTGGGGTTGCTGACCTCGGTTGCCACCCCATTGAACCGATTGAGATAATTCCTTAGGGATTCGCCTCTTCCCTGCTTAACTGCTGACAAAGCCATGACATGTTTCGATTTGGTGGCGTGAAGGCGGAATTGAATTAGGAATTTTTCACTCAAGTCTTTAAAGCTATGAACTGACTTTGCGGGCAAACGGACAAACCACATAAGGGCAATCCCGCTTAAGAAGATCGGAAAAGCCTTGCATTTAATTGTGTCAGGAGCAACTGCTACTTCCATGTGCCAAGAATATCTCATCAGGTGTTGCTGTGGGTCTATAGTTCCATCATATTGATTCATTTCGGGCATATTGAATCTCCTAGGAAATTCGGCTTGCAAAATATCATCAGTGAATGGCGTATGGCTTCGGTCGACTCCCCAGTCTTTGTTCCAATGCCCACGACTGTCGTTCACGATTTGTCGTACCATAGCGGCTAAATTTGGTGGGATGACCGTATCTGGGTCGACCTCATCAACCGATGGACTTCCTCTACCCCCTCCATCATGAAATGCCATCTGGGCGTTTCTTCTCCTCCGGTTTCCTTGTTCAATCACAAGATTCCGGGAAGGATGTATAGGGGCCCGATTTCTTCGACCAACATTTTTATTTGCAAGAGGGGACGTCTCCCGATGACGCGGGGCTAAGGGATCGACAACCTATAACTCGACCTGATCAGCATGCCCTTTGTCACGTTCATCTGGCAGTTGCTGAGGTTCTTCCGTCCGTGGTTGCCAGACGTTTTCAACTCTCTCTAACGGACGTCGAAGTCGACGTGGGTCTTTGCCTTCTTCCGATGAAGATGTGCTTCTGGACATTTGATCAAGCTGAGGGGAAGGGAGTCGATGGCCCCAAGCATCCTGAGCTTGATTCCCGAATTCCTCCTATTGCCTCATGATGCGAGTCATGTCTTCACGCATAGCGGCGTTCTCTTGAGAGTGGGCCCTTAGGGAATATATGGTTTCCCTAAGCCGATCTACTATAGCCATGAATTCATCTCGAGAAGTGAAAGCAAAAGATGGAGCTATATCCACTCCAGGGGGTAATGTAGGATAGTTCGAAGTAGCTTCGGGGCCAGCCGTTCTGCCAGCTGCTTCTGTCGTTGTTCCAACTGGTGGATTCTTTCCGGTATTGCGAATTGTTTTTCCAGCCATTGCTAAATCAATGGAATGACAAAAACGAGATTTCCGTCTTGGACTTGGTGATCCAATAGTAGAGCAAAAATCCGGATTGACCTGAGAAAATCTATTCTCGGTGAAAGCACCAAAATGTTGATACCAAAAACTGGTTCAATGCCCAGAGAGAAGAACTTTGTAAAGAATAAGTGAAGATTAATAACAATAAACAATGCACAGTAATTGAAAAGATCACACACAGAGTTTTTATAGTGGTTCGGCGAAGAAGATGCCTACGTCCACTTTATATATTATTTCTCTTTTTTTATTACAATCATTCTTTTCTGAATTGAGACACAGGTATTTATAGATGATACAACACTTAGCCATTATCTACACATGTCACTGGATCCAAAAGAATAGTTATGGCTGAATGATTCAGTATCTGCTGAAGAATCGGTGCTCCTTCCCAAATATCTGGTATCAGGAGGCCTGAGATCTGTCTGCTTTGGGTGATTTGAACTGGAAAGGTCTGCCAATGAACTATTCTTCAGGCTAGCCTTTTGAACTTTAAATGAACGAATCACAACTGATCAGTCTTGGTCATCCCAAGCTCCTTCTGGGCTGCCCTCTACGAACAAAGTGGCCTAGGAGAATAGGCTATCCCCATTTACTTCGAAGACTTTGTATACGGATCTACCGCGCTGCTATGCCTTGATGGGCAGTCCGAAAGGCCCATCAATAGTGAAAATACGCATTGCTTGGGTATGACGCAACTAGTCATGTTGCCCACCCAATTTCTGTCATTCCCCGGTTTGATCAGGCTTGAGGCTACGTCTATCTTCAGAACATCTGATCACCATTCACTTGAATGCCACATCGTCAAACCCGTCAATTCACTAATCGATTTCCAAAAATGTTATGGGTATAAAAAGCTAAGAGGAACGAATTCCTCTGCCACAAGACATAATACCTTTAAGAGATCAATCATACGTGATTTATTCGGTATACTCTGTCGGACACTCGTTCATACAAGTTGTCCTGGGACTGGACAAACAGAAAACACCATTCTGTAATAGAACGACCCTTGCATTTCACTCCGTCTTTAATTGTCTTTAGCATAATCTAATTCGCACCGCTTATGCCTATACGGAGTGGTTTTGCAGATAATATATCCAACCGGTCTCTCCGTATTGACAACAATTGTTAAAACACTGCGATAGTCGGTTATTTAACTATCGAAGTAAAACAAACATCCATTCATATTTACACTAAGCATCAAACAAATCACTGGCCCTTTTATTTAACATTACTTTCCCAATTTTACATATCTTCCTAGATATTTTCCAAAACCCGTTTAGCCCTTCACATTACTTGGAAAACATTTCCAGTTATTATAACCGTTTATTCTCCCATATTCCAGATATATATATATTGATAATGTTCGAAAATCATTCTCATCCTTTCACATTTTTTATTTCCGGTATATTATAAAATATATGTTATTTACCTTTGGAAACATTTACAATTTCCATTTTAACTACTTAATCTACAAACATTTTCTTTTTAAAATCTTATTCACTTTGAAATGTGATCATTTATTTCTTATAGCAATCTGATTTCGTTTATCAAATAATTCTTTATTTTGATAATAAATACCATTCTAACTTAATGTCGACTTCCAATTTAATTAAAACTCGCTTAACCTTCCTTCAGTTCGAAAATAACCACATATATTATTTGTTCAATATTCAATCACCATTTCTTTTATGATCCAGAACAATGTCGAATGACATGTTATATAACCTCAATTGTTTTTATCACATTCCCATATTTTAAAGAGTTCCCTTCAGTATGGGTATATATATATCAGATTTCAAGTATTTACTTCTACTTCCAACTTCATGTAATTCATTAAACTTCTTCGGGGAAAAACGTAATTATTCTCTTATCACTTGGGATAAGTGAATTCAAAACCTTTCTAGTGAATAGTGTTATATATAATAATCACGCTTAAGGTGGGTTAACAATGTTAATTTATCGTTATAGTAAAAACTTGCAATACGTTGTAATATTCCCCCTTTTATAACTAATGCAATACGCTGTAATATTACCCTTTTTATAACTAATGCAATACGTTGTAATATTCCCCATTTATAACTAATGCCATAGGCTGTAATATTCCCCCGTTTATAACTAATGCCATACGCTCTAATATTCCCCGTTTTTAACTAATGCCATACGCTGCAATGTTTCCCTTTATAACTAATCTCGACGTCTCTGTCCGTTACAAACTAATACCATTCCTCGATAATAGCAAAGTCGTTCAAGTTGGGGTAGTTTATTTTACTCTCAGACCTTGATGGACAACGTTCTTATCTTAGAATAGATACACTTCCGTAACTCTAAACTCCTTATTACTGATAGTATCCCTCAAACCGTATTCATTGTTTATTTGGAATATGGTTTTATAACACCATATTCATACTTCAAAATCTCTGTTGTTTATGACTATTTATATTAAATATTAACTCTTCACTTTAACTTCATTCCATAGTTCTATTTATAACTTCTTTACCAAGATCCATTGACGTTCTTTATCTTCTGACGTTTTACTTTTATTTGAATGATTATACATAATTCAAGTAACATCTTATTATATACCCAATATCCTTTTAAATGAAATCCATTTAAGAAACAATTATTTAATTCAGAATAATAAAATAATATTTACTTTATCATTGATGAAGTAAACGGTTTACTTCATCACTATTGTAAAGTAGATTGGTTGCTTACTTTACAATAACTAATTATATTAGTTCAATAATTATTTAATACTTCATCAATTGAAAAGGGTAATTAATAATTAAGGATTCCTATTTATTTAAACAATTAATTTCTAAAACTATTATTATTTGATCCATTGAAGATTTATTTAATCAAATAATCAATTTCTAACAAAAATGTTGATTTAAGCGACTTCAAATCATCAGTTAATTTGTTAACTGATCGTAATTACTCCTTACCATTAGACTAATAAAATTAACCTAAAAATATTGCTTAATCCTTTTCATCTTAAAACGATTATCCTTCTAGGACAATTTATAGCTTCTACTGATTAAAAATAATTACTTTTAATTTCTTAATAAAGATTAACTACAAAATGTTAACAATAGAACTTCTATTATAATCTAGGACTTCGCTTTAATTATAAACATATAATTTTTATAACTTAACTTCGTTCATTCACCTACCGGCAAATCATTTTTTTTAACAAAGAGATTGGTTAACGGTCGGTGCTGCCACTTCCTTAATCGTTATCATTTATTGATTAAATAAAAATAACGTTGAATTTCCATTCAACATCAATATCATAAATCCTAAATGACCATATATAAATAATATAAAACAGTTCATATATAAATAAATATATAAATAATATAAAACAAACGGTACACATAAATATTGAGGAATCCGGTTGGATTTGGATTCCTCCAACCGGTTTCCTGCATCTACAAATGTTAGTCAACACAATTAACACTAATTCCATACCAGGGAGTGTTATAATCGATGGAATCAGTATTCAACCAATGATGTGTACATATGCAACAATATATATTTTTCAGCCAATTTAATTGTAATCTACCTAAACGACCATCACACAGCATTTCAACCAATAAAAAAATATAATTATAATATTTTAAAATAGATCAGAGTTAGTGAATTTACTCACCTTTGCGCGTTAACCGTTAAATAACGATTTGTGTCAGTTGATCTAGTCCGGCGTTCTATTTTTCCAAGAATTGAAATAATTTCCAAATTTCTTCAGACACATTTCATTGCGTAGCCTGCGGCTCTCTAGTTCCAACGTGACAAACGGTATTCAATTCTGTGCACATATGCATGAGATAGTACTTACGTAAGCTAATACATTTATTTATTCAAAGTGAACTAACTACATTTTTAATTTATTTTCTTTTTGGGCCTTACCTCCTCCAAATTCTCTCGGCCCATTACTATATTTGAATCCACGTGAACAACATTGCTTTGATCTTCCCTAAGATATTTCAAACCCGCACAGTAGCTCACTTACCCTTTCCTAGGCATTCAAAATTTAGATTTCCCTTCACACCAATTACCCAATCCTATTTTCATATACTTCCCTATTCTTATAACAACAGATCCGACTACCCGCTTGTTCACGTCCTGCCATTCATGTTAAGCTTGAACAACTCTTGTTCGACGCTGCGTTGAAAAGAAGGGTACAGGAAAATGAACTTTGTTTGAATGAAATCCTCCCATTATATGTATACACACTTAAAACCATCCCAAAATTTCAAAACAAACACCCTTCCTTCATCCACAAATACGCGAGCTCCTCTCCTGCGAACAACATCCACAGTATCTCTCATTCCACTATTGAAAAAGCTTCCCTTATTTCATTTTCGAATACCTTGGCCAAGCTCGTGCCGATCCTCCTTCACATATTCCAGTATCCGCCCGCTCATCATTTCTTCCAAGTTGTACCCATCCTGTATATTTCCGCTTCTGGCAACATGCGCCATCCCCCTTGGATTTTTCATGCAAACTCCTTTTACTAACCTTAACACCACGTCTTGCTTAAACACACAACACAAACTCCTTTTCATTATTCTGCTCATCTCTTATAACGCCACATCATATTCTCAAACACCATATTTACGCCTGCACTCCCTTTTCTACTTTCGGCTTCGGTCCATGCCAAGCCTGCTATAGCAGTTCTCCAACCTATAAAACTTTCTTGCTATCCTTATAAAACACATGAGTTGCTCCTGAATTTCTTTCTGCTGGTTTCGAATACAGAAGAGTTGCCGCCATTTCTAACCTACACCAATTGTAGCTTTCTTCTTTCCATCCCATTTCAAAAATCCGTCCACTCCCCTTCTCATGTTTTAACCACGTTGTTCTTCTTTTGGATTGGATAAACCTTTCTGCTTGACACTCCCCTCTTATCAATGCAAAACCGTACCTCCCTCTCGTTCACTCCTCAAATTCACAAACTAACGAGACCCAGCTTCTCCCCTTCGCAAATATAGGTTTTGACATGTATATATTTAGTACCTTTTTTTATTAAAGCTTGTGATTGGTTTGTTCGATGAACGAGGAGAGATCAAAACTGCTAGTGTATTTATATATTTTACTTCCTTCGTGATTAAGGGATAACGTCCCATAGGATAGGATGTATAGTTTCCAATCTTGGTTTGCGGATATATTTATGATTTGCATATTTAAGTTGCCTATCCTAGTTTACTTCAGTGTGAAGTTATAGGGGATGTAAGAGCATAACCAACAATGTGGCTTGTTCAGTTTACTCTCTCTCATACTTTTAACTGGGTGAACGAGCTCTGCTACCAGATAGTTATAAACCAGCCACGGACCAGTTCACCATCTCACATAATTTTATTAAACAAACAGCAACTTATACTATGTTATAAATTATTTTATGTTCAAAAGTTTATAACGGCAAACTCTTTGTCGTTATAAACATAAATCGGCAAAGACCATGCCGTTATAAACTTATAACGGCTAAATTTTCGCTGTTTTACCAACCAGCCTCTGTTCACTCAACCAACCCCAAATTTGGTCCAAACTAGCCATGGGCTAGTAAACAAGCCACACCTGGTTGCTCCATAGCATGTTTAGTTACTGGACAAGCCATTGTTGGTTGTGCTTAACCAATAATGTGGCTTGTTCAGTTCACTCTCTCTCGTACTTTTAATTGGGTGAATGAGTTCTACAACCAGATAGGTATAAACTAGCCATGAACCAGTTCACCGTCTCACATAATTTTATTAAACAAACTACAACTTATAATTTATTATGTATTATTTTATGTTCAAAAGTTTATAATGGCAAACTCTTTCCCGTTATAAACATAAAACGGCAAAGACTTTGCCGTTATAAACTTACAACAACTAAATCTTCATCGTTTTACCAACCAGCCTCTGTTCACTCAACCAACCCAAAATTTGGTTCAAATAAGCCACGAGGAAGTAAACAAGCCACACCTGGTTGCTCCATGTCTTGTTTAGTAACTGAATAAGCCATTGTTGGTTGTGCTCTAAGTGTGAAACCTTGGTTGCTAAGTTCTAAAAACCTACAAGGCTCATATATATTATAATATATATGCTCATACTATGGCCAAGTCCCATGGTTGGTTGATAGGTGCAGCTATGGTAGAAGTAGAGTAAAGATGATAAAAATTTAATTATCTTTTCATTGATGGTGGAATACATGCTCCTACGTCCTAGGTCGGCTTGAATTTAATGTGAAAACATGTTGGTGAGAGAGACACGTATGTTTGTTTTACTATGAGAAATTCAAGTTGCCATTTCATAACCGTTTTCAATGCAACCATTGGTTTACCTTAGTTCCTAAAATTACACTTATGTACGGAAACAAGTAAGAGTACATTCGTGCTCAAAGAGGTGTCACGATCCTAAAAATATAATAATATCGGTAGTTTAACGTATATTGTGAAACCCCAAAATGCTGCTACAGGGTGTAAAACACTCCAAATAAAAAGTTGCGTATTTAATTAATTTGAAATTGCAGTAAAATTCTAAAAATTAAATTATCACTACGTCTCAAAAGAACCTTTTCTAAATTCGAAACCAATATTTAAATATATTTAAATAACTGTTATGGCAATAAACGAATATGCCGCTGCTTTTCTGAATATTTAATTTGGACATAACTTACAATATATAGTCTGAAATTTCGATTTTTCACTTCTACTAGAAAAATATGGTTCAAGGGATTCGAACGTTTCTTGTTTCGAAGAAATCCAACTAATAACGAATCATGTACACTCAGTTGAAGTTCAAAACATTAAATTACGAACTGCGATTACGGGCTCGATTATATTTAATATATATTTTTATATGTTTCATTTTAATTAATAGATAAATCCATTTATATTACGAATTCAATATTTAAACTGATTTAAATATTTAGATACAAAACCGATTAAAATGCAGGATGTTACATCCCTTCCCCCTAAAAAGAATTTCGTCCCCGATATTACTAAGGCCTGATAAATGTTACAATCCCTATTATACCAAGGTAAAAAATCTTTTTATTTAATTCTTCAAATTTAGTTTTCAACAGAACCGATTAATTATAATTAAAAATCAATTCCTTATTACCGAATACTTTCAGAAATTCTGAAAATTTCCTAACAGCTTAAATTTTCAGAGAATTTCGTCAGCATCTCCCTAACACGGCTGATTCGATACTACTACAACTCGCCTCTCGGGACATTTTCCAATCCAAAAGAAAATCAAACAGCCAAACGGCATGCTGAATAGACTCATAAAAATCTCGACTCCAATTAAAATATTAATGTGTACCCTTTTGGTTAGGCATCCAATTCTATCTCTTCCATCAACTATCCAACTATCATACACCCAAATATTTCCAACTGATCTCCAGTAAATTTATTCTCCACTCCCATCATCCACTTATACCCAAGTCAATCTTCATTTCAACTCTAGTTCTAATCTCAATTCCAAATTTTTACTCAATTATTCAATTCCATTCTGGATCATCTTTAACCCAATCCAATATATTTAACCATGTTAATTTCCATGTTCCATTTACTAATCAGTTATCCTTATCTTAAGCTCAACCTGATTTTATTACAATATCCAATTTTAACTGGCTTCAGTTAAATGGTTTGCTTTTGCAATTCCTATTTACTTCTTTAAGTAAATTTTTATTTCCATTATTGCAAACTCATCTTGTAAACTTGTTTTAAATTCGAAACAATTTCTTCCTAGGGTTTTTAAGCAGCTTTGCCTTTCTAAAATCAATATTCCCTTTCAATATTCAAAATAATTTGTTTTTATCAAAACAATTCAAAACAAAATCTTTTTTAGAAATACGTCACTCCGAAACTCGAAAATGATACTGATGATGTGGCCAACATCGTCGGAATTATTTTTCAGTGATAGAAGTGAGTTCATCATTGTAACACCCCGTAAATCAGTTAATACTAATATTCACAAATGAAAGTATAATTAATTTTAAATATAAGAATATTGGGAAACAAGCTACGCCATTGTGTTCGTCTCGGAAAAATACGCGAAATAGAGTCCGAAATTTTGTGAATCGGAGTTCGTATGACCGAGATATGGCCTCGAGAAGTTTCACGAAAAATTCAAATTTTAAAATAGATTTCAAAAACACAGAAATGGAGGCAGGCGGGAAAACTCCCGCCCAGACCAGGTCGACCTGGGGGTCAACTTGGGAGTCGACCTGGGGGGGGCCAGGTCGACACTAGAGTCGACCTGGGTGTCGACCTCCCTGGTCAAGCCCAGGTGACCTGGGTGCATCTGGTTGGGTTTTCGGGTTGTGTTTTGAAGGCTGGACGAAATCTAATGGCTCTAATCTATTCTAGGGTAAATCTAATGGACTAAATGCATCCTAACATCTATAAATAAGCGGGTGGACTCTAACCCTAAATCACTTGAAAAATTGGAGAGCTACCGACATGTCGTTGCCTTGGAGTTCAGCGTAGCCGTCACAAACTAAAGAAGAAGGAGAAAGCCTAGCCTACAACTAAATATACTCAACAAACAAATTAAATCAAAGACTCTTTCTATTTCTCTTCTTTAAATTGTGAGTATGATGATTCTCACAAGGTTATTATAAAATAATTCGATTAAGTTATGAATGGATCACAAGAAAGTGATGTGAATTGTAATTGTAAATTCTATAATGTGGATCTCTTGTTATGTTATTATGTTGTCATATGTTGTAAATTATATGTTGTAAATTCTCCTATGCTATGCCATGCTATGATGAAAATCATGCTATGCTATGTTATGCTATCATGCTATGCTATGTGTAAATCATGCTATGTTATGTCATAAATCTTATATATGTTATAGATCTCATGTTAACACATATGTTGGAAATCCATAAGTTATATGATTATGATATCATGTTAAGTTGTGTTGAATCGTACAAGTTGTAAAATCATGATGTTGTTATTTATGCAAATTGGATCATGTTTTAAAGTTTATGTTTTTTTTTCTAAAAATTAAATGGATCATGTGAGACGACCCGAACTTCCCCGTGAAGGAAAGCATGGATAGAATTGAGAACAACACACAAATGAGCGCATACGGAAGAACATTTCATTGTTATTACAACAATTCCATCAGATACAAGAATATACAGAGTATAACTTAATAAATTACATTTGACAAATATCAGAGATTACAATAAATTACATAGCAGCGGAAAAATATACAAAACGCAACTAGAAGTGATACACGGATACAGAGCTTTCCGAGCATCGTTCCAGCTGTAAATCAGGACCCTGTGAATATAAATCTGCAAAACCAAAACTACTAGCTGCCCGTGCGGAAAATAGGGGCACCCAGAGTTTAGGTTAAAACAATAAACTCCAGGTCAGTCATGTGACTGGTGTGAGAACTAAAACAGTTATAATTCTTTATTTTAAAGTTCGGTAAATCAAGGGACCACGCCGTATAACACGGAACGGGTTTCCTCCCAAGAATACCAGTGCATAAAACAAATAGCGCAATGCTAAATAAAGAAGAATGAAGCGGTTATAAGACCCAGGTCCCATCACACAATGCAACGCAAGCCGGAGGATAGGGTTTTTACCTTATAACAGCCAAAGCATGCTTGATACGTTTAAAACACATTATTTGATACTATTATAAGTGTATAGTGTCAAAACAATTTCAATCATAAGTATCAATCATAGGCGGCATTAATGACCCATACCACTATGTCGCCATACTAGGTTCTACAAATAAAACCGCACTATCACGTATTGGAAATTGGATTTCCGTCATGAGCCGAGGCAAGGGGCAAGCTCCTCTCCGCGTTCGAGACACTCTAGCAAATGCCTCAGGACCCCACTTTGATCCTTGGAATCGGCTGGGCCGGTCCTCTCTTACTTTTGAGGATTAGTTATTCCTGAACACACGTTTCCCGGTCCTTACAGACCTATATCCGAGGCGCCTCGTATCCAACAACCACACAGGTGAAAAGTATATAAATGTCAGGGCTGGTAGGTCACTGACACCACCCTAGCTAGAAAGAAACGTCGTGCTCTCCCAGCGGTCCGTCTCCCGTTTTTAACTCATACCGAGGTGTGAGGCTCGCGAATTCACGTTATACACAAAGCTATGCCACACAGGCCGTGCTTTGATCATCAACCGCAAGACTTTGCTTTTCAACAGAAGCCTTGATCAATTGCCACTTACGCATGCCACACAGGCAACTCACTCCATGCGTTTGATATCCATCAATATATAACCCCTGAGCTCGTACGTCTCAGAGAAGGGCGTTAAGCACGAGAATAAATTCTCCGCCGCCAAACAGATATATATTTAATAGAGATCAATCACACGGACTAAAATCCAATGTCAGACACACAGTCCATTTACTAGTCCGTTCTGGGTCTGAACGAAACCGGAGGCACTTTCCTCGCATATCCATCGATCTCCAAGTACGTCTGGACGATCACCGACTGTTTCCCTCATCTTGGGTGTACAGCCCAATCAAGATCATCAGTAATCACCCAAACGATGTGAAGACTTCCGGTCTTCAACCACCGTCTTCATCTTCGACATCTCGTCGAATCGGTTATTCAGAATGGGTATAAACCCGGCCTTTCTGAATAACCCACGTATATAATAAACGAATGTTACACAAACACAACAAACGCCTCATTCCAATTCAGAATATTCTTTTATTCACAAAATCACATTCTTAGGGAAATGTTCCCATTAATTTTATCCAAGATAAATTCTTCTAAATTTATCCTATAATCTTCCTTTGGATATCATTTCAAACTAGTCGGGATTAGCGAACCACACCGAAGTAATTATTTGTTTTTTTTTTTTTTTTTTTTTTTTTTACTTTTAAACTGTTTTATTTTATTTTACTTATGTTAAACTGTTTTTTTTTGTTAAGTTTTAAAAACTGATTTTTAAGTATATTATAAACTGAATTTTTAAATTTTAAAAACTGATTTTATTTATTTTAAAACAGATTTTATTTATTTATTTTAAGACGTGACTTTTAAAACAGAAAAGATTTGATTTTTAAAAGTAATATAATACGATCTTTATATTTTTAAAAGTGATAAAAATATGATTTTTATATTTTTAAAGTATTAAAAATATAGTCTTTACTATATAGAAATATTAAAAATATGATTTTTATATTTTTAAAGTATTAAAAATATAATCTTTATAGGATAGAGAATATTAAAATATCATCTTTGTATATGTAGCGAAATAAAAATCTGATTTTTATTTTATATACGTTGAGATAAAGTGGTGATTTTCTTAAAGGCGAAAACTTTATTTTTATAAAGGCGAAAACTTTATTTTTATAAAGGCGAAAACTTTATTTTTATAAAGGCGAAAACTTTATTTTTATAAAGGTGAAATCTTTAAATTTAAAAGGTGAAATCTTTAAATTTAAAAAGGTGAAATCTTTAAATTTAAAAAGGCGAAATCTTTATATAGAAAATAGCGTGATAAAAATATGATTTTTATATATTGAATAGCAAAGTAAAAATTCGATTTTTAAATATATGAAGTGATTATAAAAATATGACTTTTAAATTGAAAGTGAATAAATAAAAATGTGATTTTTATTTTAAAACCATCGAAATATAAAAATGTGTGATTTTTATATATATAGTGACTACGGGCAATGAAGATGGCGAGGATAGGATAACGACGAAGATTTTCTACAAAAGAAGTGTCGTGAAGTTGGATAACTACTTGTGAGAACTTCTCACTCTTAATTCTCTTTTTCTAGATATATATATATATACTAGGATGCAGACGGTGCTTATTAGGAGCACCCGACACCCGTCCACATACCATGGACTTGTTTGATTGGATGTTTGGTGATTGATTGAGATATTGGTTTGAATGTGGTTTGTGGTGTGAAAAATCGAATCGATAAATTGGTTAGGATTAGACGTGCGCCGTTATAAGGCGAAGGAGTAAGACTAGGTTAGACTCTTACTCCAAATTTTGTGGTTTGCATAACGAAAGTGAATTTGATTGATGTGTGAATGGCGTGGGCCTTCACTAGACCGGGGATAAGGCTAGGCCTTGTCCCGTTTCTAGTATCGTGTCGTTATGCCGCCGAAAATTTTCTAAAATATGTTAGAAAAATAAAAATATCATTTTATTGAATAAATGAACTGAATAGAAATTCAAGTGTTGAAATAAATATTTTTGTCGTTAAAAATATAATTTTTAACGTGAAAGTGAATAAATATTTATAAACAAATCGGCCGATTTGTTTATATACACCGATTTGACTGATATTGATTGGGTCGATAAATTTTACACATCGCCCAACTGCACAAATAAAATCTGTGTTTGATTGTTTGAAACCCCACACGGGTGTTGGGATGAAATTTGAAGTTCACTCATCCTGATTGATCAAATATGTCGATCGATTGATTGACAGGCTGTTATAAGCGTTAGATATCGATATTTGATGCTTATACAGTGTAGTGCACTTTGGTTGATGGTTGATTATTTTTCGACGCTATTATATACATGTGTTGTATGGAATCCATATAATTAACGTTATATGGTGATTGATTGGGCCTCATTCCAATTGGGAAGATAAGGAATATTATAAAAGAAAATTCATATTATAATATAAAAATAGTCATGTGTTGACGATGTTCATGTGTTGAGTGAAATATTTTATATAATCAAAATTACATCTTTATCACATTTAAAATTAGAACTACTTCCCAGTAGAAGTCTAATTGAAAATCAAACGATAGATACCATAGTTTTATAAAATATTTCACATAATAAAAATAGTGATGTGTTGACAGTACTCATGTGTTGAGATTAGTCGTGTGTTGAAAGAAATATAGGTTCATGTGTTGAATTGAATAGAAGTTTTTGAAATATATAAAGCCGTGTGGATTAGAGATGCGCTATTTTGACGTGAACGATATTTATATCGATTTTATTCGTTTTACAACGAATATTGAAAAGTGATTTCAAAACTAAATATTTTGAAATGAAATTCAATTGAATTAGATTAAAATTCGAATTGAATAGGAAGTGAATCTGAATTTGAATTAAATAGAAATGAATTGAATTGAAAACGATTTCGAAATGAATTTAATTGCGGCTTGCGTTGCATTGTGTGATGGGACCTGGGTCTTATAACCGCTTCATTCTTCTTTATTTAGCATTGCGCTGTTTGTTTTATGCACTGGTATTCTTGGGAGGAAACCCGTTCCGTGTTATACGGCGTGGTCCCTTGATTTACCGAACTTTAAAATAAAGAATTATAACTGTTTTAGTTCTCACACCAGTCACATGACTGACCTGGAGTTTATTGTTTTAACCTAAACTCTGGGTGCCCCTATTTTCCGCACGGGCAGCTAGTAGTTTTGGTTTTGCAGATTTATATTCACAGGGTCCTGATTTACAGCTGGAACGATGCTCGGAAAGCTCTGTATCCGTGTATCACTTCTAGTTGCGTTTTGTATATTTTTCCGCTGCTATGTAATTTATTGTAATCTCTGATATTTGTCGAATGTAATTTATTAAGTTATACTCTGTATATTCTTGTATCTGATGGAATTGTTGTAATAACAATGAAATGTTCTTCCGTATGCGCTCATTTGTGTGTTGTTCTCAATTCTATCCATGCTTTCCTTCACGGGGAAGTTCGGGTCGTCTCATCATGATTATGGGAATTTTCCTATTAAGTTAGGTGTACCCATATACATGAATCCACAATTTAAATTGGATCTTGAATATGGGAATTTGCCTATTAAGTTAGGTGTACCCATATACATGAATCCACAATTTAAATTGGATCTTGAATATAGGAATTTGCCTATTAAGTTAGTTGTACCCGTATGCATTAATCTATGACTAAATGAATTTTTATTATGGGAATTTGCCTATTGAGTTAGGTGTACCCATAATAAACCCATATTGTTAGATTAGATGATGTTGATGCACACATGTTCCTATGTAAGTTTATGAAATTTGATTGAGATCATATTATGTGAATTACGAAAAAGTTGACATCTTTAGATCCATGACATGTATAATCCTATGCAAGTTGTACGTATGCAAGTTTCTCCCCTTATTATGATCCATTTATTCATATATACATGTTGTTATTGTGATAATCTCTTTTATGCTATGAGTTAGACTATTTGAGTCTAATATATATTTTGCGAATAAACGTTCAAACGTGGGGTAGGGGTGATATTAGGAATTAATAATTTGGGTGCAATTTTGTATGATTTTGCACGCCTTGAATGGATGTCCATAATTGAGTCAATTATGGACATTGTTGAATTTGGAATTAATTAATAATTCAAGTAGCGAATTATTAAAATTGGGGAAAGTGGATTATTAATAATAATCAATGCTCAGGACACGAGGTTGGACCCGTTTGTGACGTAAACCTGCCCGGACCCCCCCGGCAAATCCAGTAGTCACAAATGTCGGCCCAATGTGAGAGGTCCTAGGCCCAAACTAAAGCATAACAATTGTAAAGACACGAGGTTAGACTCTTTTATGGTATAAGACTGCCCGGACCCGCCCGGCAAATCCAGCTGCCATAAATGCCAGTCTAATGTGAGAGGTCTTTATGAGGTTATGGCCTTAATGAATTAAGAAATACTTAGCCAGATAATCATGTAAGGTGGGACATGGGGGTTAAGTAGGTGCCTTGGGTGGCATGAGGAATCTAGTGGTTTCCTTTAGAGGCATTTGAAATATGATTAGACTTAACCAAATACACATGTAAATGAATATGACTAAGTGGGTTAAGTGGATGGACTAATGGGACAAGCTTAGGTGGAATGCTTGTGGGAAATAATGGGGGGCCCATTTCAACCAGTATCCCGAAACGTATCTTTGTGGGCTCGACCCAAGTCGAGGACGGGACACGCATACTGGGTTTGACTATAAGAGGCCAAAACAGGGAGCGATGGCAACGCAAGTCCAACGGGTTTCATATGCGTGTATGGACCCGGGCTGGTAGGTAAGACGTTGTTGCATCGTGTAGGTATAAGACGTGCATCTCTGTTATATCAGGTTGCCACTTTAGGGGAATGATACACCCCACTGTGGGGCCAGCATGGGTATCTACGAGTAGGGAGCCGATTGAAAAATGGAAAGTGGGTTACACCTAGTGGAGATAGGGGCAGGCGGCACCTATGTAGTCAGCTAGGAGTACGTAAAGCCATTAAGAAAGTTTCTAAGTGAAGCTAAGTGGGAACAATCTTTAGGGTGACTGGTGTGGTGCAGTATAGTGTTTATCCTTTAGTATTTAGGAGCGCCTATAATGTTTCCTTTAGCGATTGTCTATGTTCTTAATCTGCTCTTTCATAGACATTTCCTTGTTTTCCAGCTTATGCCTTAGTCCAGTTAATTTGATAATAGTATTGTAGAATTATCATACTCGCCAGACTTAATGTCTAACCCCTCCATTTCTATTCTTTTTCCCCTCCAGGTCCTCAGGTGGGACCCAGTTCCGGTGGAGTTTGATTGGACTGCTTGATCTCTTTTGGAAAGCTAGGACTGTTGATGTAGTGACCCGCATTTTTAGCTGTTGACAATTAATTTATTTAATTATTTAATATCGATTTATCGATATCGAGAACGTGAATTAAATAATATTGAATATTTAATTAATAAGTATAATATAATGAAATATATTATAATGTCGAAATAGTCAGAAATAGTGAAATTCACAATATCGTGTGAATTGAATAGCATACGAGATTTGGTGGAGTTTCGATTCGAAATATAATAACGATTTTTATTGAATCGATGACAGTTGAACGTATAGTTTATAATATATTTATAAATGAGCTCGAAATGGCGCTGCAGTTCGCTATTCGGTGTTTTGAACTTCAATTGAATGTACAGGATTCGTTTTAAGTCGGATTTCTGTGAAACAAGAAACGTGTGGAGCCGGTGGAGTATATCTTTCTAGTGGAAGAGAAAAATCTGGATTTCGTCGTATAGATTTTGATTTACGTCCAAATCAAATTTCAGAAAAGTCGCTGTGGAATTCCTTTATAATTTGCGACGCTTTATATACGTTATAAATGGATTTTCAGTATAAACTGAACATCGAGATAATCTGGAATCTGAAATATTAAGCTGAAAATTCTGAGATGATATTCTGGGGCTGTACGATATCATATGTGAAGATATATAATAATAATTAATTTTTAATAATTAATTCAATTATATTTAAATATATTTATATATTTAAATAGGCTATTTAGAGCGTTAAAAATAGCCACTTTTGCAAACGAAGTCGGAATTCGACGAAATTAGTTTTATTGGATCCGCAGTGTCAAATAGTTGTTAGATTTCCAGTTTCGTGATTTTTAGAGTCCGTATGTGACCGTACGGATTTTTAGAGTGAGAAACAGTCAGTATTTCGACAGTTTAAAATACGCTGTGTGAGCATACGAAGTCGGAATTCGACGAAACCAGTTTTGTTGGGACCGTGATGTCAAACTCTAGCAGTATGTTCAGTTTGGTGATTTTTGAATACTATGTGTGGTCACAGCGATTTTTAGAAGAAAATAATGAATATATGAATAAGCATATACCGGGAATATTCCTTTTAAAAAAAATATCTAGATATTTATATTTGCTTATAAATACCACTACCCTTAACAATCCTAAACCTAATTCAGTTTTCCACTGATCAAAACATGAGCCGCCAACAATTTTCATCTCCCAGTAAAGTTTCAATCGAAATAAAAATCAAAACAAATCCCACAAAAATCATTAAATCATGGGAACCTTGTATTCGAGATCAGAGAGTGATACCGTTCGATTCTGTACTGGTTTTAGTGGGTGCGACATGGGTATGGTGTTCGGGTTTTTATACAGTAGATCTAGGGTTTGAGTTCGAGAGTTAGTGAAGCATTAGTTCAAGTTTTGAGTATTTTTTTTGGCATCAGGGTGTAATTCCTCACCTTAGGTGCAAGTCTTGGAGGATTCGATGCAAATGAACGTTGATATCTGTGCGTGAGGCTGAGTGGATCGCGATTTACAGGAGGTGGTCGAGCCGTGCATTTTGGGTATGGAGTGGTAGGGTTTTCGAAGAGGAAGACGATGGATGTTCTTGTAGGAATTTTTTATTGAAATGTTGGAGTAGATAAATGGGGCAGAAGTATTGGGAAATGGCTACAGGAGGTTCGGTGTTCATCAGAACGGAGAAGAAGTAGTGGCGGCCTGGGCTTTGTAGAAGTGGAGTGGGCCAAGTTTTAAGGTTAAAGCCCGTTCGATTTTATTAAATTCATGTTATGATTATATAAAATATACGTAACTTTAAAACATTATTACTTGGTCGTATGTAAACGAAATTCAACAAAACAGGTCACGTTGGAATCGTATCGAAAAGGACTACACAAACGAACTGGTTTGAAGTGGATTGGGGCTCGTATGAATTTATGGCAAAATAAATTGTTTGATTCAAATCAAATAAACAGTTTATCGTTCTTCAACGATGAACTGCAAATGTTAGTAAAACTCACCAACTCTGAACAGTTTATAATTTCATGTTGTATCTTTAGAACTGTTAGAAATTGTCTGATGTACTGTGTGTTGATTGTTTGATTGAACTGCTAGTCAGTTAGTTAAATTTCTATATTGATTCTGTTTAACAGAATATATCATATGGAAACTGAAAGTGATGTTATCTATATTGTCTAACATCTGTGATGCAGGGAAACAGGTTGGAGGAATCCGACTGGATTCCTCAATAGTTATTTTATTGTTTTTTTTGCATATATTTTAATTTATGATGTGAATTTTAACCTGTTGTTGATTGTGTGGGTATGGACGATATTGAACAGCGTGATTTGATATGATTTAATACCATAACATACCGGAATATTGATAAAGGGATTTTCAAAATGATATTGAAAATAGAATATTTATAAAATGGAATATTTATAAATAAGAGATATTTATAAAGTGGAATATTTATAAATAGGAAATGTTTATAAATTGGAATATTTATAAATAGGAGATATTTGAAAAGGAAATAAATTCAAAACATTTCTTTTTGAATGGAAAGGCCTATGTGGCGAGTTTGGGGATTTTCCCGATGCTCCCGATACAAAGGAGGTTATGGCGAATTTTCCCGGGAATTTAAGGAGTTAGAATATGTCAAGAATAAATTTGAAAAGGAAATCATTTTTAAAGTGTGGAACCGTTATTTAAAAGTAAATCTTTTCAAATGATTAAAACGTTGTTAAAAAGGAAATCTTTATAAAGTGAATAAAGTTAATCGAATATGGTATTCGAAGTAAGTTAATCGAATATGGTATTCGAAGTAAGTTAATCGAATATGGTATTTGAAAGGAGAAATCGAATATGGTATTCGAAGTTAGTTAATCGAATATAGACATTCGAAAGGAGATATCGAATATGGTATTCGAAGTTAGTTAATCAAATATAGACATTCGAAAGGAGAAATCGAATATGGTGTTCGAAGTTAGTTAATCGAATTAGTTATTCGAATAGAGTTAAATGAAGTTAATCGATTAGAGTTAAATCAAAAAAGTTAGTCGAGTATAGTTTATTCGAATAGAGTAAAAGAGTTAATCGAATATAGTTTATTCGAATAGAGTAAACGAGTTAATCGGATATAGTTTATTCGAATAAAGAAGAAGAGTTAATCGAATATAGTTTATTCGAATAGAGTAAAGGAGTTAGTCGAATAAAGTTTATTCGAATAGAGTTAGAGGAGTTATCGAATATAGTTTATTCGACAGGAGTTAAGTGAATTAGTTAAGCTAAACTAAATGAATTAGTTAAGTGAATTGGTTAAGTTAACCAAAGTGAATTAGTCGAGTTAATCAAAGTGATTAGTTCAGTTAATCGAGATAAGTAAATCAAGTTAGGTTAATCGAGTTGAATTAGTCAGTCGAGTTAATAAATTGAGTTAGTCAAACCAAGTAAAACCAATTAAGTTAAATAATTGATCAGGTGGTTCGACCAAGTTAGTCGAGCCTAGTTAATCGAATCGAATTGGTCGAACCAAGTAAGTCGAGTTAGTCGAGTCAAGTTAAGTTAGTCGAGTTAAGTTCGTCGAGTTAAATAAATCGATGTTAGTTTCATCGGAAGGAGTTATCGATGTTAGTTTCATTGAAAGGAGTTATCGATGTTAGTTTCATCGAAAGGAGTTATCGACGTTAGTTTCATCGAAAGGAGTTATCGACGTTAGTTTCATCGAAAGGAGTTATCGATTATAGTTTAATCGAAGTGAGGTTTTTCAAAGATGAGATATTTGAAAAGGAAAAGTTATCGAATATTAGTTGATCGAAGTGAGATTTATCGAACAAGAGTTATTCGAATAGAGATTTTCGAATATAGTTTATTCGAAATTAAGATTTTCAAATATGAGATATTTGAAAAGGAAGAAGTTAATCGTATATAGGTTATTCGAAGAAGAGTTAATCAAATAGAGATCTCTCGAAGAGAGTTAATAGGCAAATTCGATTATATCGAATTCGGGAAAGTACTTATACTTTCCAATGTTTAAATAGAGAGTTATTTATTTATAAATAAATAAGTGTTAGGTTAATTATTCACTAATAAGAATAGAAGATATAATTAAAGTTAGATAATTCGAAAGTAGGGATTATAACGTTATCGTTATAACCAATGTTTTAAATATAGAAGTGGATTAGTAAAAATTGAATTTGAGAAAGGCGTAAGGAAGTTATTAAAGATTAAAAGATAAACTTTGACCATTTCGAAGTTATAACGTTGTTTAGTTAAGGTCTGAGAGGTAATTATACCCCAACTTGGGTGACTTCCTTCTCAACTAAGAAATGGTAAGGTTTGATCGTAAAGGAGTTTTGGAAATGTTTTCCAAACGAGAATCAGAAATGTTTTCTGATAAAAGAAAATAAGAAATTTAGGATATAGGGAAACAGGAGATAAGTAAATAAATGAACTAAAGAGATTCATGATAAATGATGTTTGTTCGATATAATTTCCATCTGGGAATAATCTCGTTGTTTGCGCACTTGTTTTTCTTTGATGGTTAAATCACAGACTATCGAAGTTTTGACCATTTTAACGTTGTTAATATGGAGAGACCGGTTGGATTATTATCCAAAGAACCACTCTGTATTGGCATAAGCGTCGCGAATCATATATGCCAAAGATAATTGAAGACGGAGTAAAATGCAAGGGCTATCCTGCTTACAGAATAGTGCCTTCGGTTTGTCCAGTCCAAGGACAACTTGTATGGACGAATGTCTGACAGAGTATATCCAATGGACCGCGTAAGTTGATTTGTTCAAACATATTCACGTTTGGTGGCGGAGGAATTCGTTTCTCTTAGCTGTATACCCGTGTTATTTTTGGATAAGTCAATTTGTGATTTGGCGGGTATGACGATGTGACATTCTAAGTGAATGAAGATGGATGTTTGACGTAGTATTTCCAGACGGTCACGTACATTGATTTCTTCAACTATACCAAGAGTGGGAGCGGGGAAGGAAACTTCTTTTAGCTAACACGTAATGTACTGTTGTAAACGTCAATTAGTGATTTCGATGGATTTGATAATGTAGCATTCGAAGTGAATCTGATGTGATGATAAAGCGTAGCTTCTAGCCTCATCAACCGGTAAATGACAGAAATCGGGCAGGCAGCATGGCTAAGTCGGTCGCACCGAAGTAGGGTGTATAATCACCTATCTAGAGAATATTCATTTGTTTCTTTAATCTATCAATGCTGTCCCATATATATACGGGAACGGTTGCTGATTCCAACCGTTGGTGATGTACATTCGATACACTCAAGCGAAATGAGTGGTCGGTCATGTGTGGCTGAGTTGCAAGATGTTCTTGTTGAACTCCAGTGTATTTTTCCTAGAGTACACTGATCGGAAGGTGGTTCCATACCTTGTCATAGTTGGAAATCCATTATCCAATACGTGCTTGCGATTTTGATTATATACTATATATGTAGAATGTGAGATGAAAGCCTTTCTGCTAGTTGATATCTATTTGTACATAGACATTATTATAATATCAAACGGTTTTTGATATAAAGATATTTTGGATTCTCATAAGGGAAAAACCCGTTCCGTTCTGCGGCGTGGTCTTATGAGATATCGTTTACTTGTTCATATACCTGTTTAAACTATTTTACTCATACCAGTCCCATGACTGACCCGGAGTTTACTTTGTTGTTTTCCCTAAACTCTTGGGTGCCTAATTTTGTACGGGCAGTCAAGTAGTCAGGAATTTGCAGATACATTGAAGAGCTGGAGCAGGAGGCTTCAGAATCATATAGCAATAGTTTATTTCCGCTGTGTTGTAAGTGTTGTACTCTGATAAGTGCTATTGTATACATAACTGTTATATTTCAAAGTTATGTTATATATTATATGTTATTCGTTCCGCTGTGAGGTTCGTGTTACTCTGATGTTGTGTTCTTCTTCTTCTTCTATTCTAAGTTTCTATCTTATCTATTCTCACCCTCTAATTTTTTCATTAATTACCGGGATTTTTCGATATTTTGGTTATCGACGTCGAGCTTACGTCGATAACCAAAGTCGCCGAAAATCCGGGTCACTACAGTTGGTATCAGAGCATTGGTTTAGTTATTACCTTGGCTCTGTGGCGTGATTCAGTAGAGATGGGATTAGTAATATCCTAGACTGAGTTTAAGTGTATATATACGAGTGAACGTATTTGTTAGTTAATATAAAATGATTTTATATTGTGCAGTTTTATTGGTTGAGTTGTTTGTGAATTCTGGTCGATCAGTTTGATCCACTGTATCGATAGGGTTACTAAACACTCGAATACGATGAACCGTCATGGTATGTTTTGAAAGAAGGTAAATAGAATAATTGTACCCGAATATATTTGATATAGTATATTGGTTGTGTTGGTTGTTATTATAATCGAGTAAGATTATAACAAGTGAAATGGTTATATATAACCAATCAGAATCATATAAGGAAATATATGAAATAAGATGAAATGAATCTGAATTTAAAATCATAATTTGAATTAAAATCCTGGAAACATGTAAGTGTTTGTAAATGGATTAAAATTATATAATAAGGAAATTTGAAGTTCCTGGGAGATTTTGAAAACATTTTTCAAACTGAAGGTGATATAGTATTGAACTCACTTCGGTAGCTGGGAAATAACCCTGATGATGAATCGCGACATCATCAGTGTTCATTTTTGAACTGCTAAGTTACGGATTACTACCAAAGGTTTTGTTTTTGAATTGTTTTGAGGAAAAAAAGTTGTTTAGAAATTCAAAGGTTTTGAATTGGTATCATAATTTCAAAATTGATTTAAAAGAAACCCAGGAATTCAAGTTCTGGAATTAAAAATTTAACTTATGAAGTTAAATAGAATAAGATAGTAGAAATAAATTGAAATATTAACTTGAACTGAGTTAAAATAGAATTGAATTGGATTAGAGAATAATCTGTTATAGAATTGGGTTGATGGGTTAATAATTTGAAATTTTATATTCGGGTTCGAATGAAATTCGATTTGGATTTGAGGATATGAACTGATTGGGATTTGATGGAAATAACACTGGTATATGCTGAGTTGATAGCATATGGAAGTGATAGAGTTGATATTCCCGACAAAAAGGTACCAGTTTATATTATATATGGATATGAGATTTATGAGCCGAATTGGCAAGCCGCTTGGCTGTTTGATTTTCTTTTGGGTTAAAGAAGGCCCAGAGAGGCGAGTTGGAGTTTGAGATATTGACCAGTACAAAGGAGGTGCTGGCGAAATTTTTTTGAAAAGTTAAGGCATTAGAAAATTTTCAAAATTTTTGAAAATTTAGTTAGTCGGAATAAATTAATATTCTAGTCAATATTAATTGGTTCAGTTGAAACCAGAGATAAGAGGTAAACAGAAAAAAAATTACCCAGTAGATAGGGTCGTCCCCTAGCTTAGCAATTTCGAGGACGAAATTATTTTAAGTGGGGAAGAATGTAGTGACCCGCATTTTTAGCTGTTGAACAATTAATTTATTTAATTATTTAATATCGATTTATCGATATCGAGAACGTGAATTAAATAATATTGAATATTTAATTAATAAGTATAATATAATAAAATATATTATAATGTCGAAATAGTCAGAAATAGTGAAATTCACAATATCGTGTGAATTGAATAGCATACGAGATTTGGTGGAGTTTCGATTAGAAATATAATAACTATTTTTATTGAATCGACGACAGTTGAACGTATAGTTTATAATATATTTATAAACGAGCTCGAAATGGCGCTGCAGTTCGCTATTCGGCGATTTGAACTTCAACTGAATGTACAGGATTCGTTTTAAGTCGGATTTCTGTGAAACAAGAAACGTGTGGAGCCGGTGGAGTATGTCTTTCTAGTGGAAGAGAAAAATCTGGATTTCATCGTATAGATTTTGATTTACGTCCAAATCAAATTTCAGAAAAGTCGCTGTGGAATTCCTTTATAATTTGCGACGCTTTATATACGTTATAAATGGATTTTCAGTATAAACTGAACATCGAGATAATCTGGAATCTGAAATATCAAGCTAAAAATTCTGATATGATATTCTGGGGCTGTACGATATCATATGTGAAGATATACGATAATAATTAATTTTAAATAATTAATTCAATTATATTTAAATATATTTATATATTTAAATAGGCTATTTAGAGCGTTAAAAATAGCCACTTTTGCAAAAGAAGTCGGAATTCGACGAAATCAGTTTTGTTGGATCCGCAATGTCAAATAGTTGTTAGATTTCCAGTTTCATGATTTTTAGAGTCCGTATGTGACCGTACGGATTTTTAGAGTGAGAAACAGTCAGTATTTCGACAGTTAAAAATACGCTGTGTGAGCATACGAAGTCGGAATTCGACGAAACCAGTTTTGTTGGGACCGTGATGTCAAACTCTAGCAGTATGTTCAGTTTGGTGATTTTTGAATACTATGTGTGGTCACAGCGATTTTTAGAAGAAAATAATGAACATATGAATAAGCATATACCGGGAATATTCCTTTTAAAAAAAATATCTAGATATTTATATTTGCTTATAAAAACCATTACCCTTAACAATCCTAGACCTAATTCAGTTTTCCACTGATCAAAACATGAGCCGCCAACAATTTTCATCTCCCAGTAAAGTTTCAATCGAAATAAAAATCAAAACAAATCCCACAAAAATCATTTAATCATGGGAACCTTGTATTTGAGATCAGAGAGTAATACCGTTCGATTCTGTACTGGTTTTAGTGGGTGCGACATGGGTATGGTGTTCGGGTTTTTATACAGTAGATCTAGGGTTTGAGTTCGAGAGTTAGTGAAGCATTAGTTCAAGTTTTGAGTATTTTTTTTGGCATCAGGGTGTAATTCCGCACCTTAGATGCAAGTCTTGGAAGATTCGATGCAAATGAACGTCGATGTCTGTGCGTGAGGCCGAGTGGGTCGCGATTTACAGGAGGTGGTCGAGCCGTGCATTTTGGGTATAGAGTGGTAGGGTTTTCGAAGAGGAAGACGATGAATGTTCTTGTAGGAATTTTAGTGAAATGTTGGAGTAGATAAATGGGGAAGAAGTATTGGGAAATGGCTACAGGAGGTTCGGTGTTCATCAGAACGGAGAAGAAGTAGTGGCGGCCTGGGCGTTGTAGAAGTGGAGTGGGCCAAGTTTTAAGGTTAAAGCCCGTTCGATTTTATTTAATTCATGTTATGATTATATAAAATATACGTAACTTTAAAACGTTATAACTTGGTCGTATGTAAACGAAATTCAACAAAATAGGTCACGTTGGAATCGTATCGAAAAGGACTACACAAACGAACTGGTTTGAAGCGGATTGGGGCTCGTATGAATTTATGGCGAAATAAATTGTTTGATTCAAATCAAATAAACAGTTTATCGTTCTTCAACGATGAACTGCAAATGTGAGTAAAACTCACCAACTCTGAACAGTTTATAATTTCATGTTGTATCTTTAGAACTGTTAGAAATTGTCCGATGTACTGTGTGTTGATTGTTTGATTGAACTGCTAGTCAGTTAGTTAAATTTCTATATTGATTCTGTTTAACAGAATATATCATATGGAAACTGAAAGTGATGTTATCTATATTGTCTAACATCTGTGATGCAGGGAAACAGGTTGGAGGAATCCGACTGGGTTCCTCAACAGTTATTTTATAGTTTTTTTTGCATATATTTTAGTTTATGATGTGAATTTTAACCTGTTTTTGATTGAGTGGGTATGGACGATATTGAACAGCTGATTTGATATGATTTAATACCATAACATACCGGAATATTGTTAAAGGGATTTTCAAAGTGATATTGAAAATAGAATATTTATAAAATGGAATATTTACAAATAAGAGATATTTATAAAGTGGAATATTTATAAATAAGAAATGTTTATAAATTAGAATATTTATAAATAGGAGACATTTGAAAAGGAAATAAATTCAAAACATTTCTTTTTGAATGGAAAGGCCTGTGTGGCGAGTTTGGGGATTTTCCCGATGTTCCCGATACAAAGGAAGTTATGGCGAATTTTCCCGGGAATTTAAGGAGTTATAATATGTCAAGAATAAATTTGAAAAGGAAATCATTTTTAAAGTGTGGAACCGTTATTTAAAAGTAAATCTTTTAAAATGATTAAAACGTTGTTAAAAAGGAAATCTTTATAAAGTGAATAAAGTTAATCGAATATGGTATTCGAAGTAAGTTAATCGAATATGGTATTCGAAGTAAGTTAATCGAATATGGTATTCGAAAGGAGAAATCGAATATGGTATTCGAAGTTAGTTAATCGAATATAGACATTCGAAAGGAGAAATCGAATATGGTATTCGAAGTTAGTTAATCGAATATAGACATTCGAAAGGAGAAATCGAATATGGTATTCGAAGTTAGTTAATCGAATTAGTTATTCGAATAGAGTTAAATGAAGTTAATCGATTAGAGTTAAATCAAAAGAGTTAGTCGAATATAGTTTATTCGAATAGAGTAAAAGAGTTAATCGAATATAGTTTATTCGAATAAAGAAGAAGAGTTAATCGAATATAGTTTATTCGAATAGAGTAAAGGAGTTAATCGAATAAAGTTTATTCGAATAGAGTTAGAGGAGTTATCGAATATAGTTTATTCGACAGGAGTTAAGTGAATTAGTTAAGCTAAACTAAATGAATTAGTTAAGTGAATTGGTTAAGTTAACCAAAGTGAATTAGTCGAGTTAATCAAAGTGATTAGTTCAGTTAATCGAGATAATAAATCAAGTTAGGTTAATCGAGTTGAATTAGTCAGTCGAGTTAATAAATTGAGTTAGTCAAACCAAGTAAAACCAATTAAGTTAAATAATTGATCAGGTGGTTCGACCAAGTTAGTCGAGCCTAGTTAATCGAATCGAATTGGTCGAACCAAGTAAGTCGAGTTAGTCGAGTCAAGTTAAGTTAGTCGAGTTAAGTTCGTCGAGTTAAATAAATCGATGTTAGTTTCATCGGAAGGAGTTATCGATGTTAGTATCATCGAAAGGAGTTATCAATGTTAGTTTCATCGAAAGGAGTTATCGATGTGAGTTTCATCGAAAGGAGTTATCGATGTCAGTTTCATCGAAAGGAGTTATCGATGTTAGTTTCATCGAAAGGAGTTATCGATGTTAGTTTCATCGAAAGGAGTTATCGATGTTAGTTTCATCGAAGGGAGTTATCGATTATAGTTTAATCGAAGTGAGGTTTTTCAAAGATGAGATATTTGAAAAGGAAAAGTTATCGAATATTAGTTGATCGAAGTGAGATTTATCGAACAAGAGTTATTCGAAAAGAGATTTTCGAATATAGTTTATTCGAAAGTAAGATTTTCAAATATGAGATATTTGAAAAGGAAGAAGTTAATCGAATACAAGTTATTCGAAGAAGAGTTAATCAAATAGAGATCTCTCGAAGAGAGTTAATCGGCAAATTCGATTATATCGAATTCGGGAAAGTACTTATACTTTCCAGTGTTTAAATAGAGAATTATTTATTTATAAATAAATAAGTGTTAGGTTAATTATTCACTAATAAGAATAGAAGATACAATTAAAGTTAGATAATTCGAAAGTAGGGATTATAACGTTATCGTTATAACCAATGTTTTAAATATAGAAGTGGATTAGTAAAAATTGAATTTGAGAAAGGCGTAAGGAAGTTGTTAAAGATTAAAAGATAAACTTTGACCATTTCGAAGTTATAACGTTGTTCAGTTAAGGTCTGAGAGGTAATTATACCCCAACTTGAGTGACTTCCTTCTTAACTAAGAAATGGTAAGATTTGATCGTAAAGGAGTTTAGGAAATGTTTTCCAAACGAGAATCAGAAATGTTTTCTGATAAAAGAAAATAAGAAATTTAGGATATAGGGAAACAGGAGATAAGTAAATAAATGAACTAAAGAGATTCATGTTAAATGATGTTTGTTCGATATAATTTCCATCTGGGAATAATATCGTTGTTTGCACACTTGTTTTACTTTGATGGTTAAATCACAGACTATCGAAGTTTTGACCATTTTAACGTTGTTAATATGGAGAGACTGGTTGGATTATTATCCAAAGAACCACTCTGTATTGGCGTAAGCGTCGCGAATCATATATGCCAAAGATAATTAAAGAAGGAGTAAAATGCAAGGGCTATCCTGTTTACAGAATAGTGCCTTCGGTTTTTCCAGTCCCAGGACAACTTGTATGGACGAATGTCTGACAGAGTATATACAATGGACCGCGTAAGTTGATCTGTTCAAACATATTCACGTTTGGTGGCAGAGGAATTCGTTTCTCTTAGCTGTATACCCAGGTTATTTTTGGATAAGTCAATTTGTGATTTGGCGGGTATGACGATGTGACATTCTAAGTGAATGAAGAAGGATGTCTGACATAGTATTTCCAGACGGTCACGTACATTGATTTCTTCAACTATACCAAGAGTGGGAGCGGAGAAGGAAACTTCTTTTAGCTAACACGTAATGTACTGTTGTAAACGTCAATTAGTGATTTCGATGGATTTGACAATGTAGAATTCGAAGTGAATCTGATGTGATGATAAAGCGTAGCTTCTAGCCTCATCAACCGGTAAATGACAGAAATCGGGCAGGCAGCATGGCTAAGTCGGTCGCACCGAAGTAGAGGGTATAATCACCTATCTAGAGAATATTCATTTGTTTCTTAAATCTATCAATGCTGTCCCATATATATACGGGAACGGTTGCTGATCCCAACCGTTGGTGATGTACATTCGATACACTCAAGCGAAATGAGTGGTTGGTCATGTATGGCTGAGTTGCAAGATGTTCTTGTTGAACTCCAGTGTATTGTTCCTAGAGTACACTGATCGGAAGGTGGTTCCATACCTTGTCATAGTTGGAAATCCATTATCCAATACGTGCTTGCGATTTTGATTGTATACTATATATGTAGAACGTGAGATGAAAGCGTTTCTGCTAGTTGATATCTATTTGTACATAGACATTATTATAATATCAAACGGTTTTTGATATAAAGATATTTTGGATTCTCATAAGGGAAAACCCGTTCCGTTCTGCGGCGTGGTCTTATGAGATATCGTTTACTTGTTCATATACCTGTTTAAACTGTTTTACTCATACCAGTCCCATGACTGACCCGGAGTTTACTTTGTTGTTTTCCCTAAACTCTTGGGTGCCTAATTTTGTATGGGCAGTCAAGTAGTCAGGAATTTGCAGATACATTGAAGAGCTGGAGCAGGAGGCTTCAGAATCATATAGCTATAGTTTATTTCCGCTGTGTTGTAAGTGTTGTACTCTGATAAGTGCTATTGTATACATAACTGTTATATTTCAAAGTTATGTTATATATTATATGTTATTCGTTCCGCAGTGAGGTTCGTGTTACTCTGATGTTGTGTTCTTCTTCTTCTTCTATTCTAAGTTTCTATCTTATCTATTCTCACCCTCTAATTTTTTCATTAATTACCGGGATTTTTCGATGTTTTGGTTATCGACGTCGAGCTTACGTCGATAACCAAAGTCGCCGAAAATCCGGGTCACTACAGCTGAAGTAAAGTCCAGCTTGTTATCTTCTTTAACGGCTATTTATGTATTGGGATTATGTATTTTGTTTTATGAAGATGGATATTGTACTTGACTCAGATTATGGTTTTTGTGCTGTATCAAACATGTTTAATTCCGCTGCAATGAAATAATGTTTTTAAATTCCCAAGTACTATTTATTATCTGTCTTGTTGTAATTTTACTGTTCTATATTCACTTAAAACCTCCATGGAAGTTAATGCATTCCCCTTGTGAGTGACATTAATGAACGTGGGGTGTTACATGTGGTATCAGATCTTAAGGTTACCAGAACAGATAAAAATTTTAGAAAAACTATTTTTCTAAAGTATTTTTGGAAGAAATGTTTTCAAAAACATGTCTTAATAAGTGATTTTAAGAGGAAAGTTTTTATGAAAAACATAATCCCAAATAGCCATATCCTTATCTTTATCTTTCGAATTCTGCATTTTGAATCTTTCCTTTTTCGTTTCAACATGGCTGAAGATCTTAATCTCCCAGAAGGTGTGACGGTTCCAGGGTGGTTTAGGAGATATTTAGGGGCTAGGGCCACCACTGCAGGCCCAGCAGATGCTCCTACACCCCCAGTTGCACCCATTCCTCCTCCTCCTCCTCGTTTTGACACTTTTGCAAAGACGTGCAAGGAATTTAAGGCTATGGGAGGAAAAACTTTTCAAGGGACTGAGACGTTTGTGGAGGCCAGAGACTGGCTTAAGGAGACTGAGGAATTGTTGGATATCTTTGAAGTGGAAGATGGGAGAAAATTCCGTTTAGCTGCTTGGTTAATGAAGGGAGAGGCCTCGTTTTGGTGGGAGGCCACTAACGCGGAACATCCAGTTGATTCATGGGCGGATTTCAGACGAAGGTTTGTGGCAAAGTTTCTTTCAAGGGCAGAGGAGAATTTAAATATGGAAAGATTCCTGACATTAAAGCAAGGGAGCTTATCAGTGAAGGAATATGTCAATAAATTTAATCAGTTTGCAAGGTTTGGCTTGGAGTTGGTGAACACGCCAGAGAAGAAATCTTTGAGGTTCGTTAGAGGCTTGAATGAACCGTTGCAAGGGTTGGCTATGACCCACATCCCTATGGGAGCCACCTTTGAAAGGCTAGTAGAAATGGCACTTATGCATGAGGATAAGGCCGTTGAAAAGAAAGGGGATCAGAAGAAACCCCAACAGCAAAATTAGATGGGTAGTTAAAAGAATAATGGCAAAGGGAAGAAGAGATGCTTCAATTGTGGGACGCCTGGCCATCTCAGCAAAGATTGTAGAAAGAAAAAGAAGACTGGTTGTTTTCATTGTGGAGATGCGGGACATTTGGTGAAAGACTGCCCAAAGAAGGTGCAGAGGGCAGGGTCTACCTCGGGAGGATAGGTGCAGGCACTTATGGCACCAGGGCAAGCAAGGGGGCAAGTTCAGGCTATTGTGGCCCCACCGCTGCAAGAAAGAGGTAGAACAATTTCTTTTGAAAGCTTAGTTTTTCTGTTTGATCATCCTGTCCGTACCTTATTCGATTCAGGCGCATCTCATTCGTTTATCTCTGCATCATTAGTTGAATTACTACACTTGAACACCAGTTTAGTAGAGGATCCCTTGGTTGTTTCAAATCCAATTGGGGGTTTGGCTCATTTGACCATGATATGTTTGGATTTGAAAATCTCTATACTTAGCGTTGAATTTAGATGTGATGCTTATGTATTGGGCTTCACGGGCTATGGGCTAATTTTAGGAATGGATTGGTTATCTAGAAATGGGGCCATTCTTGATTGTGAAAGGAGAGTAGTTAGGCTTGTGACTCGCCTTGGTAACACTCTCGACATCTTTTGTAATCCCATAGATTCCGTTATGCTAAGTTATCTTGAATCGCTTAACGCGTCTGTAGAGAATCTGCGATCGGTAAAGGTGGTCCGGGAATATTCGGATGTGTTTGAGGATGTGAAGGGCTTACCTCCAAAGCGGGAGATAGAATTTCGAATTTATCTTGTGGATAATGCTAAACCCGTATCTTTGCCAGTGCGCCACATGGCTCCTCGTGAAAGGAGGGAACTCAATAAGCAAGTGAAAGAGTTGCTTGAGAAGGGGTTCATAAGACGTAGTATATCGAAGTGGGGTGCTCCAGTAGTATTTTCTACAAAGGCGGATGGGTCCCTTAGACTTTGTGTGGACTATAGAGAACTAAACAAGCTTACTAAAAAGAACCGACACCCACTACCGAGGATTGACTTTCTCTTTGATCAGTTAGTTGGCACCTTAGTGTTTTCGCGGTTGGACTTAGCCACTGGCTTTCATCAAATGAGAGTGGCTGAGGATAGTATAGATAAGACTGCTTTTAGGACTCCTGACGGATTCTATGAATGGCCAGTGATGCCCTTTGGTTTGACAAACGCCCCCGCATATTTTGTTGATTTGATGAGTAGGGTGTTTAGGGAGTACCTTAACAAATTCGTGGTAGTCTTTGTGGATGACATCTTAGTCTTTTCTAAGAATGAAGAAGAGCATGCCCTACGTCTTAGGGAAGTGTTGGAAACCCTTCGAGCGCATAACCTTAAGGCAAAATTTTCTAAGTGTCACTTCTGGAGGAAAGAAGTACGGTTCTTAGGGCACGTGGTTTCCAAGGAAGGGATAGCAGTGGATCCCGCAAAGGTGGTGGCCATCCAAGATTGGAAGGTCCCTAAAAATGTAACCGAAGTAAGAAGTTTCTTGGGGTTGGCTAGCTATTATAGGAAGTTCATCAAAGATTTCGGAAAAATATCATCTCCATTAACACGTTTAACGAAGAAGAACCTGGTTTTTACGTGGTACGAAGATTGTGATGATGCGTTCCAACGTTTAAAGAGAGCCTTAATTTCAGCCCCAGTCTAAGTGCTACCAGACGAGAATAAACCGTTTACCGTCTATACTGATGCTTGTGGGACGGGACTTGGCGCGGTCCTCGTGCAAGAGGGAAGAGTAATAGCCTATGGTGGAAGGCAGTTGAGGGTTCATGAAAAGAATTACCCTACGCATGACCTTGAGTTAGCCGCAATTGTTTTCGCGCTTAAGTCTTGGCGTCACAATGTTCTTGGTGAGAAATTCAAACTGTTCAATGACCACAAATCATTAAAATACTTATTCTCTCAGAAGGATTTGAATTTAAGTCAGCGACGGTGGATGGAATTCTTAGCCTCCTACGATTTTGAAATAGCATGTACCCCGGGCAAGGGTAATGTGGTAGCAGACGCCTTAAGTAGGAAAAGGTTGTCCTTGAGTCCGTTGTTTGTTGAACGACGAAGCTTAGAATTCATCTCCATGTTTGACTTTAGACCCTCCGTTGACCTAGTACCTGGTTTGTTAGCATCCTTGGAGGTTAGACCTACACTTCTAGGACGACTTGGTGAGGCACAGCAAGACGACCCCCAGTTGGTTGAGATAGTAGAAAAGCTCAAAGGAGGGGAGTCGTCTAGCCATCTTCGTAGGTATACCCTACACGATAAGGGTTGGTTACGAAGGGATAATAGACTTTGTATACCACAAGACGAAGACTTAAGTAAGGCCATTCTTGATGTTGCTCATCGCTCAATGATGACCATTCATCCCGGCGGAGACAAGATGTACAAAGATATGAAGCGGGTTTTCTTTTGGGCCGATATGAAAAAGGATGTGGCCGAGTACGTCGCTAGATGCTTGGTGTGCCAACGAGTAAAAGCGGAACAAAAGAAACCTGGTGGGTTGCTTCACCCATTGGATGTTCCACTATGGAAATGGGAAAGCGTCTCAATGGATTTTGTGGATGGATTACCAACATCAAGGAAGGGTAATACGGGGATTTGGGTTATAGTAGATAGACTTACTAAGAGCGCCCATTTTATTCCCGTGAAAAGTAAGAGGACTGCTCCGTGGTTGGCTTCTGTATACATTAAAGAGATAGTTCGTTTGCACGGTATTCCTTCTAGTATAGTAAGCGACCGTGATCCCATCTTCACTAGCGAATTTTGGAAGAGTTTACAAGAGGCGGTAGGGACTCAGCTATGTTTGAGCACCGCATATCATCCTCAGACGGACGGCCAGACCGAGAGGGTGAATCGTATTCTAGAGGATCTTTTAAGGCTTTGTATCCTAGACATTGGGGGTACATGGGAAGAGCACCTTCCGTTGGTAGAATTCCCATATAATAATAGCTTTCAGTCTATTATTGGCATGGCACCCTTTGAAGCTCTTTACGGAAGGCCTTGCCGTTCGCCTACATGTTGGTGGGAATCTACCGATAAAATCCTACTTGGGCCCGATATGGTTAGGGAAACCTCGGAGAAGATTGATTTGATTCGAAGGAGGATGAAAGCACAATATAGGCAGAAATCGTATGCTGATAAGAGGAGGACAGATCTTGAGTTTGACATTGGGGACATGGTTTTTATCAAAGTATCTCCGTTACGGAATGTTGTTCGCTTTGAGTCCGTTGGGAAATTAGCGCCAAAGTTTGCAGGGCCATTTCCTATAAAAGACAGGATCGGGAAGATGGCGTATAGGGTGGAGTTGCCTGAGAAACTTAGTGGAGTACATGACGTATTCCATGTATCACATTTGAGGAAGTGTTTGCACAAGACCGCGGAGGTGGTAGAGCCGAGCTTGCTTAAAGAGGTGGAAATAGAGCGTGATGCAACAATTAGATGAGCTCCTACATGCATTCTTGGGTCGGAGATCAAAAAGTTGAGGAATCGAGACGTCAGACTAGTTAAAGTGCAATGGGGAGATGACGAGAGCAACGCTACTTGGGAGACAGAAGAGAAGATGCGTTCGTTGTACCCTTTTCTTTTTGACGGTATGTCTTTTAATTTCTCCTTTATCGCTTAGCTTATCTTATCTTATCTTTAGTATGTCCTCTCATTAGTATCTTTAACCTTTAGTTAGGATAATCCTATGGTTGAAACATTTGTTTGAGACATGTTGTGTATGACGGATGCAAAATGGATGCAAGTGTTTCCTAGTGGTTGCTCGTGGATGCATATATACACACACTTTAGGCACTAGATCCGCTCAGTCACTACATATTGCATATTGCATAAATGAATGTATTTAGTATAATGGATGTATAATGGTTGTACCATCATATAGATGTTGGATTCGGTTGAATGGATGTGCACGCATATAGAAGTAGTATGTAAGCAATTAAGATCTTTTGCATACATAATGGATGCATGGCACTATCATGAATTGCATCAAGGAGGTCAACTGAATCAGTGGACCGCCTGATTTTTCATTAGATACGGACATATACACACACTATGCATTTAAACATAAAAGCATTAGAAGTCTATAAGGACAGTGGATTCCAGTGTTTGATGATTGAGTAGATGGTTGATTGGATGTTAGGTTAAACATTCTTCTTGACTTGAAGATTTCGGGGTCGAAATCCTTTAAGGAGGGGAGAATGTAACACCCCGTAAATCAGTTAATACTAATGTTCACAAATGAAAGAATAATTAATTTTAAATATAAGAATATTGGGAAACGGGCTGCGCCATTATGTTCGTCTCGGAAAAATACGCGACATATAGTCCGAAATTTTGTGAATCGGAGTTCGTATGACCGAAATATGGCCTCGAGAAGTTTCACGAAAAATTCAAATTTTAAAACAGATTTCAGAAACACAGAAATGGAGGCAGGCGGGAAAACTCCCGCCCAGACCAGGTCGACCTGGGGGTCGACTTAGGAGTCGACCTGGGTGGGGGCCAGGTCGACACTAGAGTCGACCTGGGTGTCGACCTCCCTGGTCGAGCCCAGGTGACCTGGGTGCATCTGGTTCGGTTTTCGGGCTGTGTTTTGAAGGCTGGACGAAATCTAATGGCTCTTATCTATTCTAGGGTAAATCTAATGGCCTAAATGCATCCTAACATCTATAAATAAGTGGGTAGACTCCAACCCTAAATCACTTGAAAAATTGGAGAGCTACCGACATGCCGTTGCCATGGAGTTCAGCGTAGCCGTCACAAACTAAAGAAGAAGGAGAAAGCCTAGCCTACAACTAAATCTACTCAACAAACAAATTAAATCAAAGACTCTTTCTATTTCTCTTCTTTAAATTGTGAGTAGGATGATTCTCACAATGTTATTATAAAATAATTCGATTAAGTTATGAATGGATCACAAGAAAGTGATGTGAATTGTAATTGTAAATTCTATATTGTGGATCTCTTGTTATGTTATTATGTTGTCATATGTTGTAAATTATATGTTGTAAATTCTCCTACGCTATGCCATGCTATGATGAAAATTATGCTATGCTATGTTATGCTATCATGCTGTGCTATGTGTAAATCATGCTATGTTATGTCATAAATCTTATATATGTTATAGATCTCATGTTAACACATATGTTGGAAATATATATGTTATATGATTATGATATCATGTAAAGTTGTGTTGAATCGTACAAGTTGTAAAATCATGATGTTGTTATTTATGCAAATTGGATCATGTTTTAAAGTTTATGTTTTTTCTTTCTAAAAATTAAATGGATCATGATTATGGGAATTTGCCTATTAAGTTCGGTGTACCCATATACATGAATCCACAATTTAAATTGGATCCTGAATATGGGAATTTGCCTATTAAGTTAGGTGTACCCATATACATGAATCCACAATTTAAATTGGATCTTGAATATGGGAATTTTCCTATTAAGTTAGGTGTACCCATATGCATGAATCTATGACTAAATGAATTTTTATTATGGGAATTTGCCTATTGAGTTAGGTGTACCCATATAAACACATATTGTTAGATTAGATGATGTTGATGCACACATGTTCCTATGTAAGTTTATGAAATTTGATTGAGATCATATTATGTGAATTATGAACAAGTTGACATCTTTAGATCCATGACATGTATAATCCTATGCAAGTTGTACGTATGCAAGTTTCACCCCTTATTATGATCCATTTAGTCATATATACATGTTGTTATTGTGATAATCTCTTTTATGCTATGAGTTAGACTATTCGAGTCTAATATATATTTTGCGAATAAACGTTCAAACGTGGGGTAGGGGTGATATTAGGAATTAATAAATTGGGTGCAATTTTGTATGATTTTGCACGCCTTCAATGGATGTCCATAATTGAGTCAATTATGGACATTGTTGAATTTGGAATTAATTAATAATTCAAGTAGGGAATTATTAAAATTGGGGAAAGTGGATTATTAATAATAATCAATGCTTAGGACACGAGGTTGGGCCCGTTTGTGACGTAAACCAGCCCGGACCCGCCCGGCAAATCCAGTAGTCACAAATGTCGGCCCAATGTGAGAGGTCCTAGGCCCAAACTAAAGCATAACAGTTGTAAAGACACGAGGTTAGACTCTTTTATGGTATAAGACTGCCCGGACCCGCCCAGCAAATACAGCTGCCATAAATGCCAGTCTAATGTGAGAGGTCATTATGAGGTTATGGCATTAATGAATTAAGAAATACTTAGCCAGATAATCATGTAAGGTGGGACATGGGGGTTAAGTAGGTGCCTTGGGTGGCATGAGGAATCTACTGGTTGCCTTTAGAGGCATTTGAAATACGATTAGACTTAACCAAATACACATGTAAATGAACATGACTAAGTGGGTTAAGTGGATGGACTAATGGGACAAGCTTAAGTGGAATGCTTGTGGGAAATAATGGGGGCCCATTTCAACCAGTATCCCAAAACGTATCTTTGTGGGCTCGACCCAAGTCGAGGACGGGACACGCATACTGGGTTTGACTATAAGAGGCCAAAACAGGGAGCGGTGGCAACGCAAGTCCAACGGGTTTCATATGCGTGTGTGGACCCGGGCTGGTAGGTAAGACGTTGTTGCATCGTGTAGGTATAAGCCGTACATATCCGTTATATCAGGTTGCAACTTTAGGGAAATGATACACCCCACTGTGGGGCTAGCACGGGTATCTACAAGTAGGGAGCCGATCGAAAAATTGAAAGTGGGTTACACCTAGTGGAGATAGGGGCAGGCGGCACCTATGTAGTTAGCTAGGAGTATGTAAAGCCATTAAGAAAATTTCTAAGTGAAGCTAAGTGGGATCAATCTTTAGGGTGACTGGTGTAGTATAGTGTTTATCCTTTAGTATTTAGGAGCGCCTATAATGTTTCCTTTAGCGATTGTCTATGTTCTTAATCTGCTCTTTCATAGACATTTCCTTGTTTTCCAGCTTATGCCTTAGTCCAGTTATTTTGATAATAGTATTGTAGAATTATCATACTCGCCAGACTTAATGTCTGACCCCTCCATTTCTATTCATTTTCCCCTCCAGGTCCTCAGGTGCGACCCAATTCCGATGGAGTTTGATTGGACTGCTTGATCTATTTTGGAAAGCTAGGACTGCTGAAGTAAAGTCCAGCTTGTTATCTTCTTTAATGGCTATTTATGTATTGGGATTATGTATTTTGTTTTATGAAGATGGATATTGTACTTGACTCAGATTATGGTTTTTGTGATGTAACAAACATGTTTAATTCCGCTGCAATGAAATAATGTTTTTAAATTCCCAAGTACTATTTATTATCTGTCTTGTTGTAATTTTACTGTTCTATATTCACTTAAAACCTCCATGGAAGTTAATGCATTCCCCTTGTGAGTGACATTAATGGACATGGGGTGTTACAATCATCTTCAAAACTTGTTTTAAAACACTTCTATTTTATTTCAAAATGCTTGGAAAACATTTCCAAATCTCTCCCAGGATTTTAATTGTTTCCATATGATCAATTCAAAATTCAGTTACAACACATTTCCAAGTTTCTACAGTTTTATTTCGATTCTGATTTTAAATTCAGATTTAGTTCATCTGATTTTGCATATTATGCTTATATAATATTTCGACTAGTTATTTATAAAACCAACTCAATTATAAATCTTATTTAATCATAATAATGACCAACACTATAATTATCTCAAGATATATACTCTTTTTTATATCAGAATATATTTTGGGTAAAAAAATTTCATTTACCCTCTTTTCAAAACATATTATGTCGAATTACTCTGTTCAAGATTTTAGAAACACCTATCAACACAGTTTGCATTACTGTTTCGACCAAAATTTATAAACTACTCGACTGACCGGTCAACATAATATAAAAAAGTTTTTATATTAATTTACAAATACGCGCTCATATATATATACTTATACTCAATTTAGGGTATTACTAACCCCATATCTATTGAGTTATGCCACCGAGCCAAGTTAATCACTTAACCTTCGGTTCTGATACTAACTGTAACGTCCCGAATATCCATACCAATTTGAGCTGACTAATTTCCTATGCATTCAACTCAAAATGCACGAAAATTCAGATCATTAATAGAAATAAATTAGAGGATGAGATAGGAAAGATAGTGCTAATAGAATAGAAGAAGAAGAGCACAACTGAATAGAACCAGAGTAAACACGAATCTCACAGCGGGACGAATAAAAGATTCTGTATAACATAACCTTGAAATACAAAAACTGAATTTGTATATACATACCATATCAGAGTATAACTCATATGCATCACAGCAGAAATAATTTATAAATATCCAACGGTGAAGCCTTCTGCTTTGAGCTCCTCCTAGTGTATCTGTAAAAGCCTGAAACACGTGACTGCCCGTACAAATTTAGGCACCCAAGAGTTAGGAAAACACAAACAAAATAAACTTTGGGTTAGTCATGGGATTGGTGAGAGTAAATTCCAACCATACTGTTTAACTTTGAAAATCCTTTTGAGGTAAAAAAGATAATAGTAAGATTAACCCACACATAAACATGGATGGTTTTTACCTTACTATAATCCAAAATACTTTGATATCCAATCCAGTGATATTATGATAATTTCTAAACAAATAAATATCCAAGTTGCAGAATGCTTGGATCTCACGCTCCGCATATATATAGTATAAAATTATAAACCGTAAGGCTCTTATTGGAGATTGGATTCCAACAGACAAGGTATGGGATCACCTTCCGATCAGTGTACTCTAGAGGGTATACACCTAGGTTCAACAAGAACGTCTTGCAACCCGGCAACACATGACAGACCACTCATTTAGCTTGAGTGTATCGAATATATTATCACCCACGGTTGTTGGCCATCCAAAAGTATTCTGAAGATACAAATTTAGAAAGAAGTCAAATATGAATTTTCTCTAGATCGGTGACAATACACCCTGCTTCAGTATGACCCAACTAGCCATGTTGCCCGCACAATTTTTGTCATTTCTCGGTTTGTGAGGCTTGAGGCTACGTCCATCTTCAGAACATCTGATCAACATTCACGTGAATGCCACATAATCAAACCAGTCAATTCACTAATCGATTTCCAAAAATATCACGGGTATAAAAATGTAAGAGGAATGAATTCCTCCACCACCAGATGTAATACATTTAAGAGATCAACCGTACGTGATTTATTAGGTATACTCTATCAGACACTCGTCCATACAAGTTGTCCTGGGACTGGAAAAACTGAAAAAACCATTCTAGAATAGAACGACCCTTGCATTTCACTTCTTCTTCAATTGTCTTCAGCATAATCTAATTCACAGCGCTTATGCCTATACGGAGTGGTTTTTCGGATAATATATCATGTCGGTCTCTCCGTATTGACAACGTTGGTCAAAACACTTCGATAGTCGGTTATTTAACTATCGAAGTAAAACAAACACCCATTAAAATTTACACTTAGCATCAAAAAAATCACTGGCCTTTTTATTTAACATTACATTCCCAATTTTCCATATCTTCCTAGAGATTTTCCAAAATCCTTTTAGCCCTTCACATTTCTTGGAAAACATTTCCAGTTATTATAACCCTTTATTCTCCCATATTCCAGATATATATATATATATTGTAAATGTTCAAAAAACATTCTCATCCTTTAACATTTCTTTTTTTCGGTATATTAGAAAATATACGTTATTTACATTTGGAAATATTTCCAATTTCTATTTTAACTACTTAATCTGCAAACATTTGCTTTTTAAAACCTTATTCACTTTGAAATGTGAACATTTATTTCCAATAGCAATCTGATTTCGTTTATCAAATAATTATTTATTTAGATAATAAATACCATTATAACTTAATGTTGACCTCCTATTTGATTAAAACTCGTTTAGCCTTCCTTTACTTCAGAAATAACCATATATATTTTTTGTTCAATATTCAATTACCATTTCTTTTATGATCCAGAACAATGTCAAATGACATGTTATAAAAACTCAAATGTTTTTATCACATTCCCATATTTTAAAGAGTTCCCTGCAGAGTGAGTATATATATCAGATCTCAATTATTTACTTCTACTTCCAACTTCGTATTATTTATTTACACTTCTTCGGGGAAAACCATAATTATTCTCTTATCACTTGAGATAAGTGCACTCCAAACCTTTCCAATGAATAGTGTTATATATAATAATAACGCTTAAGCTGGGTTAACATTGTTAATTATTGTTATAGTAAAAACATGCAATACGATGTAATATTCCCACTTTTATAACTAATGCAATACGCTGTAATATTCCCCTTTTTATAACTAAGGCAATACGCTATAATATTCCACCTTTTATAACTAGTGCAATACGCTGTAATATTCCCCCTTTTATAACTAATGCCGTACGCTGTAACATTCCCCCTTTTATAACAAATGCCATATGCTGCCATAATTCCCTTTATAACTAATCACGACGTCTCTGTCCATTACAAACAAATACCATTCCTCGATAAAAGCGAAGTCGTTCAAGTTGGGGTATTTTATTTACCTCTCAGACCTTGATCGACAACGTTCTTATCTTAGAATAGATATACGTCCGTAACTCTAAACTCCTTATTACTGATAGTATCCCTCAAACCGTATTTATTGTTTATTTGGAATATGGTTTTAGAACACCATATTCATACTTAGAAATCTCTGTTGTTTATGACTACTTATATTAAACATTAACTCTTCATTTAACTTCATTCCATAGGTCTATTTCTAACTTCTTTGCAAAGATCCATTGACGTTCTTTGTCTTCTGACCTTTTACTTTTATTTGAATCATTACACTTAAATCAAGTAAAATCTTATTATAAACTCAATATCCTCTAAAATGAAATCCACTTATGAAACAATTATTTAATTAAGAATAATTAAATAGTATTTACTTTATCATTGCAGAAGTATACAGTTTACTTCATCATTAATCAAAAGTAGATTGGTTGCTTACTTTATAATAACTAATTATATTAGTCCAATAATTATTTAATACTTCATTAATTAGAAAGGGTAATTAATAATTAAGCAATCCTATTTATTTAAACAATTAATTTCTAAAACTATTATTATTTGATTTGTTGAAGATTTATTAAATAAGATAATCGATTTCTAACAAAACAGTTGATTTAATCAACTTCAAATCATCAGTTAATTTGTTAACTAGACGTAATTACTCCTTACCCTTAGATTACTAAATTAATCTAAAAATATTGCTTAATCCTTTTTGTCTTAAAACGATTATCCTTTTAGGAAAATTTATTGCTCTACTGATTAAAAATAATCGCTTTTAATTTCTTAATAAAGATTAACTACAAAAATTTTGTAATAGAACTTCTATTATAATCTAGTACTTTGCATTAACTATAAAAATATAATTTTATAACTTAACTTCGTTGATTCACCTACCGACAAATCAATTTCTTTAACACAGAGATGGATTAACGGTCGGTGCTGCCACTTCCTTAATAGTGATCGTCTATTGATTAAATCAAAATAACGTTGAATTTCCATTCAACATCAATATCCACAAAAAATTTCAATGTTGTTTGGGTTCAAACAGTGCATACATAAATAATATAAAACAAACCGTACATATAAATATTGAGGAATCCGGTTGGATTCCTCCAACCGTTTTCCTGCATCTACAAATGTTAGTTAATGCAATTAACACTAATTCTATACCAGGGAGTATTATAATCAATGGAATCAGTATCAAACCAATGATCTGTACATATGCAATGATATATATTTTTCAACCAATTTAATTGTAATCTACCTAAACGACCATCACACAGCATTTCAACCAATATTAAAATATAATTATAATATTTAAAAATAGATCAGAGTTTGTGAATTTACTCACCTTTGCGCATTAACAGTTAAATAATGATTTGCGTCTGTTGATCTATTCCGGTGTTCTATTTTGCCAAGAATTTAAATTATTTCCAAATCTCTTCAAACTCATTTCATTGCGTAGCCTGCGACTCCCTAGTTCCAACGTGACAGACGTTATTCGATTATGCGCACGTATGCATGAGATAGTACTTACATAAGTTAATACCTTTATTTATTTAAAGTAAACTAATTTTATTTTTAATTTATTTTCATTTTGGGCCTTACCCCCTCCAAATTCTCTCCGCCCATTGTTATATTTGAATCCACGTGAACCACATTGCTTTCATCTTCCCTGAGATATTTCAAACCCGCACAGTAGCTCCCATAACCTTTCGTAGGCATTCAACTTTTAGATTTCCCTTCACACCAAATACCCAATCCTGTTTTCATACACTTCCCCTGTACTTATAACAACATATCCAACTACATGCCCGTTCACGTCCTGCCATTCATGTTAAGCTTGAACAACTCTTGTTCGACGCTGCGTTGAAAAGAAGGGTATAGGAAATTGAACTTCGTTTGAGTGAAATCCTCCCACTATATGTATACGCACTTGAAACCATCCCAAAATTTTAAAACAAACACCCTTCTTTCATCCACAAATACTCGATCTCCTCTCCTTGTCAAACACATCCATAGTATCTCTCATTCCACTAATGAAAACGGTGTCCTTGTTTCATTTCCGAATAACTTGGCCAAGCTCGTGCCGATCCTTCTTCACATATTCCAATATCCACCCCTCACCATTTCTTCCAAGTACTTACAATCCTATAGATTTCCGCTTCTGGCAACATGTGCCAACCCCCTTGGATTTTTCATGCAAACTACTTTTACAAACCTTAACACCACGTCTTGCTTAAACACACAACACAACCAACTTTTCATTATTCTGCTCATTTCATATAACTCCACAGCATATTCTCCAACACAATATTCGCGCCTGCACTCCCTTTTCTACTTTCGACTTCAGTCCACGCCAAGCCTGCTACATCAGTTCTCCGACCAACAAAATCTTCTTGCTATCCTTATAAAACACGTGAGCTGCTCCTTCATTTCCTTATACTGGTTTCGAAAACAAAAGACTTGCCGCCATTTCTAACTTACACCAACCGTAGCTTTCTACTTTCCATCCCATTTCAGAAATCCGTCCACTCCGCTTTTCATGTTTTAACCACGTTGTTCTTCTTTTGGACTGGGTAAACCTTTCTGCTCGACACTTCCCCTCTCATTAATGCAACACCGTACCTCCCTCTCGTTCACTCCTCAAATTCGCAAACTAACGAGAGCCAGCTTCTCCCCTTCGCAAATACAGGTTTTGACATGTACATATTTATTGTCTTTTTTTATTAAAGATTGTGATTGGTTTGTTCGGTGAAGCAGAAGAGATGATGCCTGCTAGTGTATTTATATATTTTACTTCCTTCATGATTAAGGGATAACGTCCCATAGGATACGATGTATAGTTTGCAATCTCGGTTTGCGGATATGTTTACGATTTTCGCGTTTAGGTTGCCTATCCTTATTTACTTCAGTGTGAAGTTATAGGGGATGCTTGGTCTGTGTTTTAGACGTGTAGATAGTAAGTGTGAAACCTTAGTTGCTAAGTTTTAAAAATATACAAGGCTCATATATATTATAATATATATGCTCATACTATGGCCAAGTCCTATAGTTGGTTGATAGGTGCAGCTATGGTAGAAGTAGAGTAAAGATGATAAAAGTTTATTTATCTTTTAATTGATGGTGGAATACGTGCTCCTACGTCCTAGGTCAGTGTAAAAACCCTTAACTTCCCCGGTGAGGAAAGCACGGATAGTTCGAGAACAAGCCACATCAGAACGCAGACGGAAGAACATTTCATTGTTAATTACAACAATTCAATCAGAATTCAAGAATATACAGAGTATGAATAAATATTACACAGAAATATCAGAGATTTAAATTACATTTAAATACATTGCAGCGGAAAATAATACAATACACAACTAGAAGAGATATACGGATATAGAGCTTTCCGGATATCGTTCCAGCTGTAAACCAGGATCCTATGAATATAAATCTGCAAAACCAAAACTACTAGCTGCCCGTGTCAAAATAAGGGCACCCAGAGTTTAGGTAAAAACAATAAACTCCAGGTCAGTCATGGGATTGGTGTGAGAACTAAAACAGTTATTTATCTTTATTTTCAAAGTAAGGTAAATCAAGGGACCATGCCGAATACACGGAACGGGTTTCCTCCCAAGAACACCGGTGCATAAAACAACAGCGCAATGCTAAATAAAGAAAAATGAAGCTATTATATGACCCAGGTCCCATCACACAATGCAACGCAAGCCGGAGGATTGGGTTTTTACCTTATAATAGCCAAGAATACTTGATACGTTTAAAACAAATTATTTGATACTATTATAAGTGCATATTGTATAAAATATCTTCAAAACATAAGTATCAATCATAGACGGCACACTGCGGATCCAACAAAACTGGTTTCGTCGAAATCCGAGATCGTTTGCAAAATTTCAATTTTTAAGGGCCTGAATTCCATAGCGACTATTCAGAATTTTCAACTGGACATATCTTTTGATTCCCGTTATGAAATTTCGATTTTTTGGATTCGTTGAAAAGATATTATCAATTAGATCCTAATGTTTTTGGTTTCACTAAAATCCGGATTGTTTTGCACCCGGTACATTCCATTGAAGTTTGAAATCGAATTATCGAACTACCGCGCCATTTTCAATTCTATTTATAATTATATATAATTATTTATATTCTAACGACGACGAATATAATATATACGTTCGAATTATATTCAAAATAAATTTCTCGTCGATATTAGTTAAAATAATCTATTTTAAATAATCAAAATTCGCTAAAATAGCCAAAATAAAAATTTTAAACTGGCCCAGATTTTCCGGGTTGTTACAATCTCCCCCACTTAAAACTTTTCGTCCCCGAAAAGGAACAAAGTCGAAAGTGGTTTGATTAATCAACTCTACGTTCGATCTGGCTTCCATTCTCCAACTCTTTAGTTTTTGAGAATTTTCAAAATTTCAAAAATTTGGCTAACACCCTAAATTTTTGAAAAATTTCGCTATAACCTCCCCTGCACCGGGAGCATCGGGGAATTTCAAATAGCTTCCCCGGTCCTTCAGATCTCAAAAAGAAAAAGAAAAAGCCAAGCGGCTAGCCAATAGGCTCATAAAATCATCATCACCCAAACAAAACAGTAAATTATGTAGTAAACATGTACCTATTTGTCGGGCAAACAAATTTTATTCTTCGGCTCTAGCCTCCTTGCTATGACCTGTCCAATGTAAGTACATATATATGCAAGCAAATGCGACTAATTTTCAATACAATTTAATATTTGACGCAATTAGGCATAATGGTTCCAAATTATCAAACAATTAATCAAACAACACAATCATCAATCAATTAGTGGATTAGAGTTTTCAAATTGATAATTTTGATACATAGTCAAAAATCAGATTCTTGATGCCAAATCACAACAATAGGCCCTATCTAATTTTGGTTCTCACACCAGTCAATAGGAAATATATAGATATCACACTTTCGAAACACGAACATAATTATTGATGATGCCATGGTCATTATCAACATCATCCCCGGGCGACTAGAGTGTAATTCTATATCTATCCAGTATATTAAAACTTTGAATACACGCGGATCAGACGTATACGCAAAATCTATATATACTGGATTGTCCAAATTCATTAAAATAAATAATCAAATACGAATAGTTGATTTAAATTTTCAAAACAAATTTTGTTTTCATTTGAAAAAAATATACTCTTCACACTCGTTCTAGGATACTACTGATCCTGTCTCTAACGAGTCATTCCCATTGGATATTGCTAATCCAATATCTGATGAATTCTTTCGTATGGTTCTAATGTGTCTTGTTCTCTCGCTTTGTAAACCAAAGCTCTGATACCAACTGTGACGTGAAAGAATTTCGCTCGGTCCGAACCAGTCGCTAAACCGATCCAGGCCGTTCGAAACGCCCTATCGTTTGAGAACACGACAAAACAGAACGCATATAAAAGAACATTTCATTGTATATCACAACAATGCATCAGATTACAAGAATATACAGAGTATAAATGAATATTACACAGAAATATCAGAGATTTAAATTACATTTAAATACAAAGCAGCGGAAAATAATACAATACACAACTAGAAGGAGATATACGGATACAAAGCTTTCCGGATATCGTTCCAGCTGTAAACCAGGATCCTATGAATATAAATCTGCAAAACCAAAACTACTAGCTGCCCGTGCGAAAAATAGGGGCACCCAGAGTTTAGGTTAAAACAATAAAATCCAGGTCAGTCATGTGACTGGTGTGAGAACTAAAACAGTTAATCTTTATTTTTAAAGTTAGGTAAATCAAGGGACCACGCCGTATAACACGGAACGGGTTTCCTCCCAAGAATACCAGTGCATAAAACAAACAGCGCAATGCTAAATAAAGAAAAATGAAGCTGTTATAAGACCCAGGTCCCATCACACAATGCAACGCAGCCGAGGATAGGGTTTTCCCTTATAACAGCCAAAGAATGCTTGATACGTTTAAAACAAATCGTTTGATACTATAATAAGTGCATAGTGTATAAAACAACTTCAAATCATAAGTATCAATCATAGGCGGCATGGGTACCATATATCATGTCGCCATATATAGGTTTACAAATAAAACCGCAAATGGAACGTATTTGGAAATTGGATTTCCGTCTATGAACCGAGGCAAAAGATAGTCCTCAATCGATTCGAGACGCTCTAGCCCGTGTCTCAGGATCAGAGCTCGAGTGACCCTTGGATCCTCAGGGCCAGTCCACCGATGTGGATTAAACTTAAACCCTGAACATGCGTTTCCCCGCCCTATGGGGCGTAGGTGAGCCAACTAAATGACTCCATCGGTTCGAGAACGACCGATCAATCCGAGGCGCCTCGCAACAGCAACAACCACATAAGTCAAACTCGTCAGGGCGTGTAAAACCACTGACGCCACTTCTAGCTAGAAAGAAACGCATGCCCTCCCTGACGTCCTCTCCCGTTTTTGGTTCATACCGGGTGTGAAACTCGCGAAGCAAACGTTACACAAAGCTACGCCACAAAGGCCTTCCTTTGATCATCACCACAAGACTTTGCTTTTCAACAGAAGCCTCGATCAATTGCCACTCAGGCATGCCACACAGGCAATTCACTCCATGCGATTGATATCCATCAATATATAACCCCTGAGCTCGTACGTCTCAGAGAAGGGCGTTAAGCAAGAGAATAAATTCTCCGCCGCCAAGCAGATATATATTTAATAGAGATCAATCACACGGACTAAAATCCAATGTCAGACACACAGTCCATTTACAAGTCCGTTCTGGGGCTGAACGAAACCGGAGGCACCTAGTACCCCGCATATCCATCGATCTCCAAGTACGTCTGGAAGATCACTAATTGTTTCCATCTTCTTGGGTGTACAGCCCAATCAAGATCATCAGTAATTACCCAAACGACGTGAAGACCTCCGGTCTTCGACCATCGTCTTCATCTTCGACTTTTCGTCGTATCAGTTATTCAGAATGGGATAAACCCGGTCTTTCCGAATAACTCGCGTATATTTTAAATAAGTGTTACACAAATACAACATACGCCTCATTCCAATTCATTAGTCACAAACCGTTAATTAATCAAGAGAATAATTCCCCAAATTTTAACCCCGAAGGCCGAAACCAACATCAGATCAATATCCAGAAAACCATTCTGCTTGGCTAACCGACAGTTAGTTTCTAAATTTCACATTCATAGGGAAAGGTTCCCATTAATTTTATCAAAGATAAATTCTTTATATTTATTCTTTAATCCATCATTGAATATCAATTCAAAACTAGTCGGGATTAGCGAACCTTACCGAAGTAATCATTTGTTTTAATTTCCCAATCCCAACCTATTCATCCCATGAAGTAAAACTGGTAGTACTTCATAGCTAACACTACAGTGTTATCGGTAAATTCAATTACCATTTCACGTTCAAATCTAATTAAAGATTTATCTATCGCCTGGAGCAAAACTGGTGATACTCCATCCTCGATCATTTCAATCTAATTAAAGATTCATTAAAACTCCACTTAGTTTAAATCGTTATCTGGGTTAAAGAATCCGTGTCATTTAAAACACGGTTCACGATAAACCCAAAGTCACATTCCATTAATTATCGGGTTAAAGAACGAGTGTTATTTAAAACACTGTCCACGATAAACCCAAAAATCAATATCAATTCAATCCCAATTAAATATTATTTAATTAGTACACTTCATTAAATCTAATTAAAGAGATTTAATCTTTTCTCAACTGGGTTCAAGAACAGTGTTAGTGAAGACACCATTCACGACAAACCCAAATCACATTTGATATTCAATATAAGGCTCTGAATAGAAAATATATCGGCTTATATTCAATATCAAATTCTACGATTAACAAATGTCGTATTGGAAATAACGATATAAATATATATCTTTCAAATTTCCATAACAACATCTGTATAATCATGAATTCCAACATCGAAATATTCCGAAGACAATTTCGATTCAAATCCACTCCAATGCAATCATTGGAAATTCTGGTTATTTTTAAAACCCTTTTTAAATTCAATTTATTTATTTAAAAATAAATAGAATTATATTTCTAGATCAAAACTAGTTCATTTCGATAAAAATCTATTTTTATCTTTTCAAATATGGAGTTTTTCATCCCAATCCTTTCTAAATCATTTCTTATGATTTTACACAAATTATTACTATTTTTAATAATTTTATCAAGGCCCGTACAGTCGATTTCCATCAACGGCCATCGAACTGCACTTACAGCGACCTTTTTCAAATTTGATTTGGACATATTCCAAATCCAACCGTTAGATTTCTAATTTCTAATATTCGTTAGAAACCTCCTTTCGATACGAACCCAACGGTTCCAGTTTTAGGAGAATCCGACGGTCGGATCTCCCGTAATGTCCGTTTGAAATTAATGGTCGAAATTCACGAACTGCCGCGGCGCGGCGCGTTCTATTCAGGCCATTATATTATATATATAATATATATAATATATATTTCGTCGATTTCTATTTAAAACGAATTATATAAATAGTTTTAAAATTCGTTTCAAAATCAATTTCAACTTCCATTTCAATTTAAATCAAAATTGAATTCTTCTTTATAAATTCGTTTAAAATTCATTTCTATTCAATTCAAATTTCAATTCAATTTGAATTCATTTCAATTCGCATTCAATTCCATTTGAATTCGTTTTCAATTCAATTCATTTCGAAATCGTTTTCAATTCAATTCATTTCGAAATCGTTTTCAATTCAATTCATTTCGAAATCGTTTTATATTCAATTCATTTCGAAATCGTTTTCAATTCAATTCATTTCGAAATCATTTTATATTCAATTCATTTCGAAATCGTTTTCAATTCAATTCATTTCGAAATCGTTTTATATTCATTTCATTTCGAAATCGTTTTATATTCAATTCATTTCGAAATCGTTTTCAATTCAATTCACTTCGAAATCGTTTTCAATTCAATTCATTTCGAAATCGTTTTCAATTCAATTCATTTCGAAATCGTTTTCAATTCAATTCATTTCAAAATGAATTAAAATCGATATAAATATCGTTCACGTCAAAATGGCGTCAATCTAATCAACACGGCTTCATAAATTTCTATTTTCAAATATTTTATTTCAAATATTTCTTTTTCAAAATAGTTGTTATTATCAAAATATTTCGTTCAACACATGACCAATCTCAATGGATGAGTACTGTCAACACATGAACCTTTATTTTATATCGATAAAGATGTAAATTTAATTACTAAAATATTTCGTTCAACACATGACCAATCTCAATGAATGAGTACTGTCAACACATGAACTTTTATTTTATAATATTCTTTATTTTTCAAATTGGAATGAGGCCCAATCAATTACCATACAAAGTTAATTATATGGATTTTCATACATTACACACATATAATAGCATTGAAAAATAATCAACCATCAGCCAAAGTGCACTACACTGTATAAGCATCAAATATAGATATCTAACGCTTATAACAGCCTGTCAATCAATCGATCGACATATTTAATCAATCAGGATGAGTGAACTTCAAATTTCATTCCAACACCCGTGTGTGGTTTCAAACAATCAAATGCATATTTTATTTGTGCAGTTGGGCGATGTGTAAAATTTATCGACCCAATCAATGTCCTTCAAATAGGTGTACATAAACAAACCGTCTGGGTTGTAAACAAATATTTATTTATTCACATTCACGTTAAAAATTATATTTTTAACGATAAAACATTTTATTCAACCTATGAATATTCTATTCGGTTCATTTACTCAATAAAATGTTATTTTTATTTTTCTAACATATTTTAGAAAATTTCGGTGGCATAACGGCACGATACTAGAAACGGGACAAGGCCTAGCCTTATCCCCGGTCTAGTGAAGGCCCAAGCCATTCACACATCAATCAAATTCACCAAACAACCCAATTCAAATCAAATAATCTGACTAATCTATGCAACCAAACAAACAAGTCCATGGTCTGTGGACGATTGTGTCGGGTGCTACTAAGCACCGTCTGCATCCTAGTATATATATATATATAGCTAGAAAAGAAATTGAAAGGTGAGAAATTCTCACCGATAGCTATCCAAACATCTTGACTCTTCTTCGATATAAATCTTCTTCGTTCTCGCCTTTTTGTTACCTTCGTTGCCCGCTTTCACTACCTATGTAAAAATCGAATTTTTACTTCGCTATTCAATATATAAAAATCATATTTTTATTTCGAAGTTCAATATATAAAAATCATATTTTTTACTTCGAAGTCCAATATATAAAAATCACATTTTTACTTCGAAGTTCAATATATAAAAATCATATTTTTACTATTTTTCAAAGTCGCATCTTTATACTTTTCAAACAAGATATTAAAAATCCGAACTTCACGAAAGCAAAAATCGTATTTTTTTTTCCTCTAAAAATATACTCTTTCCTATTTAAGCAAAAATCATATTTCTACATCTTCTATATAATAAAGATTATATTTTTAATACTTTTAAAAATATAAAAATCATATTTTTAATACTTTAAAAATATAAAAATCATATTTTGATTATCTTCCTTATATAAAAATTATATCTTTATACTACTACTCTCTTTTTATTTATTTATTTTAAAGGCCTAACCCTTTTTATTTTAAAACAAAAATCAGTTTTACCATGATAATAATTAAATAAATAAAAATAAGAACTTGCATTGTTTTGAAAGGAGGGGGTGGCATCGCTGTTGAACTTCGAAGGGGGGGGGGGAAGATGTGCTTGCGGCGGCAGCAGTCATCGGGGGCGATGCGGTCGATTCTTGGTGGCAGGGCTTCGCGGAAGGTCGCAGGAGGAGGGGAAGGTGGCGACGGGGAGGGAGGGCTAGGGTTCGGGTTTTCCTGGGGATGCGGTGCTCGATTGCCGACTGGGGGGGTGCTGCGCGTTGCGGTCGAGGTGGAAGAGGGGGGTCTTCGACGTGGCGCGGTGGTCCTTGGGGAGGGCGGCGGCTCCTCTCCGCCTTCGTCGCCTCCTTCTTCCCTTTTTTTTTTTTTGTTATGAACGAATTGAAATAGGGGGGTGGGGGCCAGAGAGAAGTTAGGGGAGGGAAAGGGAAAAAATTTTCTTTTATTATTTTTATTATTTTAATTACCAAAATATTGACTTTTACATACGACCTCTAAACGAGGCCCACCGCCTGTAGTCCATAGCGTTTTACCCCCATTCCGAACACAATGGGATATCTATCGTAGGTTGATTCGATTGTTTTGATCAGTTTCCGTTGAATTTTCATTAAAATCATTATATTGAATTTTAAGCGTACATTTCGAATTACTGGGGTCACATACTAACTAGAAAAATTCCAGAAAAATATTTTCTAGCTTCGTATTGACGATACGGTCCTAACAAAACTAGTTTCGTCAAATTCTGAGACCGTTGGAAAAATGGCCATTTTCCAGTCGATTAAAATCAACTAAAACTGGTCAAACGCGTTTTCCTTTGCCACGCTCATATATTGATTTGAAAAATTATGAAATTTGAAACCTAGCAAAAATTCGACACTGCGGATCCAACAAAACTGGTTTCGTCGAAATCCGAGGTCGTTTGCAAAATTTCAATTTTTAAGGGCCTGAATTCCATAGCGACTATTCAGAATTTTCAACTGGACATATCATTTGATTCCCGTTATGAAATTTCGATTTTTCGGATTCGTTGAAAAGATATTATCAATTAGATCCTAATGTTTTTGGTTTCACTAAAATTCGGATTGTTTTGCACCCGGTACATTCCATTGAAGTTTGAAATCGAATTATCGAACTACCGCGCCATTTTCAATTCTATTTATAATTATATATAATTATTTATATTCTAACGACGACGTATATAATATATACGTTCGAATTATATTCAAAATAAATTTCTCGTTGATATTATTTAAAATAATCTATTTTAAATAATCAAAATTCGCTAAAATAGCCAAAATAAAAATTTTAAACTGGCCCAGATTTTCCGGGTTGTTACACGGCATAAGCGCCCCATCCCACTATGTCGCCATACTAGGCTCTACAAATAAAGCCGAAATACACGTATTGGAAAGTTGGATTTCCATCATGGTGGCTCCTGATTCGAAAGATCGATCGCGTAGTTCAATTCCCCACGGCTTACGTCCCAGCAAGAGAAAACACCGTAATGCACATCCACATTTTGTGACCAGAGTATCACCGCGGCTTACGTCCCAGCGAGAGAAAACACCGCTTACTCTATATATCCCTGAGCACTAAGCTCATCTCGGTCGACCGAATCCACGACACCACTAAGGTGCCCATCCACTAAAAAGCATAATGATCAAACCATCAGTTTACCACCATACTGGGGTGTGAGGCTCGCGAATCAACGCTATACACAAAGCCATGCTATATCAAAGCTGCGCTTTGATCATCATCCACCAACTTTGCTTTTCAACAAAATTCTGGATCACTGCATCTCAGCATGCCACACTATCAATCCATATCGTACCACTGATTTCTGCCAATATATAACCTCTGAGCTCGTACGTCTCAGAGAAGGGCGTTAAGCAAGAGAATAAATTCTCCGCCGCCAAACAGATATATATTTAGCAGAGATCAACGAATACAATATAAAGGAACACAATGTCAGACACACCATCCAATTACAAGTCCGTTCTAGTTCTGAACGAAACCGGAGGCACTTTCCTCGCATATCGGTCGATCTCCAAGTACGTCTGGACGACACCAACCGATTCCCTCATATTGGGTGTACAGCCCAATCAAGATCATCAGTAATCACCCAAACGATGTGAAGAATTTCGGTCTTCGACCACCATCATCATCTTCGACTTATCGTCGAATCGGTTATTCAGAATGGGTATAAACCCGGCCTTTCCGAACAACCCGCGTATATTATAAACAAATGTTACACAAATGCAACATACGCCTCATTCCAATTCAGCAGTCACTAACCGTAAATTAGCAAGAGAACAATTCCCCAAATATTAAACCCGATGTCCGAAACCAACATCAGATCAATACCCACGAAACCATCCTTCTTGGTAAACCTACAGTTAGTTTCTAAATTTCACGTTCTTAAGGAATGGTTCCCGTTAATTTTATCAAAGATAAATTCTTTAAAATTTATTCTATAATCTTCCTTTGGATATCATTTCAAACCAAATTATGGTTTTCCAGACTAGTCGGGATTAGCGAACCACACCGAAGTAATTATTTATTTTATTTCCCAATCCCTGCCTATTCATCCCATGAAGAAAAACTAGTAATACTTCAAATCTTGCACCACGGTGTTATCGGTAAATTCAATTACCATTTCACGTTCAAATCTAATTAAAGATTTAACTATCGCTTTGGAGCAAAACTGGTGATACTCCATTCTCGATCTTTTCAATCTAATTAAAGATTCATTAAAACTCCACTTAGTTTTAGTCTTTAACTGTGTTAAAGAATCAGTGTCATTTAAAACACGGTTCACTATAAACCCAAAATCACATTACATTTCAATCAGACCCTAACCATAAATTAGCAAGTGAGAAATTCCTTAAGTATTAACCCCGAAGGCCGAAACCAACATCAGATCAATACCCCAGAAACCATTCAACTTAACTAATCTCCAGTTAGTTTCTGATTTTCATAACTCCTTTGGATCTAAGAACAATATTATTGAAGATACCGTTCACGACAACCCAAAATCACATTCTATTAATTATCGGGTTAAAGAACAAGTGTTATTTAAAACAGTATTCACGATAAACCCAAAAATCAATACCTATTCAATTCCAATTAAATATTATTTAATTGGTACACTTCATTAAATCTAAATAAAAGATTTAATCTTTTCCTCAACTGGGTTTAAGAACAACGTTAATGAAGACGCCATTCACGACAAACCCAAAATCCCATTTGATATTAAATACAAGGCTCTGAGTAGAAAATATATTGGCTTATATTCAATATCACATTGTATGACCAACAAATATCGTATTGGAAATAACGGTATTAATATATCTTTCAAATTTCCCATGACAAACAATGTATAATCACAAAATCCCACTTCGAAATATTCCGAAGACAATTTCGATCCAAATCCATTTCCAATCTATATATTGGAAATCCTGGTTATTTTCAAAACCATTTCAAATCCACTTTATTTATTTTAAAAATAAATAAATTATTATTCTAGCTCAAAACTAGTTCATTTCGATAAAAAACTATTTTTATCCTTTCAAATATGGAGTTTTTCATCCTAATTTTTCCCAAATCATTTCTTATGATTTTACACAAATTATTACTATTTTTAATAATTTTATCAAGGCTTGTACAGTCGATTTCCATCAACGGCCAACGAACTGCACTTACAGCGACCTTTTCCAAATTTGATTTGGACATTATTCCAAATCCAACCGTTAGATTTCAAATTTCTAATATTCAGTAGAAAGCTCTTTTCGATACGAACCCAACGGTTCCGGTTTTAGGAGAATCCGACGGTCGGATATCCCACAATGTCCATTCAAAGTCAATGGTCGAAATTTACGAACTGCCACGGCGCAGCGCGTTCTATTCAGGCCATTATATATATAATATATATATATATATTCCGTCGATTCCATTTTTAAAACGAATTTTATAAATCATTTCAAATTTGTTTCAAAAATAATTTCAACATTTATTTCAAATTCAAATCAAAATTGAATTTTCCCTTATAAATTCTTTCTACATTCACTCCTATTTGATTTCAATTCAATTCTATTTCAATTCATTTTCAATTGAATTCAATTCAATTCAGATTTGTTTTCTATTCGATTCAATTCAAATTCGTTTTCAATTCAATGCTATTCGAATTCCTTTTCTATTCGATTCAATTCAAATTCGTTTTCAGTTCAATTCTATTCAAATTCGTTTTTTATTCAATTGAAATTCGTTTTATATTCAATTAAATTCGAACTCATTTTCTATTCAATTCAAATTCGTTTTCATTTCAATTAAATTTGAATTCGTTTTCTATTCAATTCAAATTCATTTTCTATTCAATTAAACTCGAATTCGTTTTCTATTCAATTCAAATTCGTTTTCTATTCAATTAAATTCGAATTCGTTTTCTATTCAATTCAAATTCGTTTTCTATTCAATTAAATTCGAATTCGATTTCTATTCAATTCAAATTCGTTTTCTATTCAATTCAAATTCAAATTGAATTTCAATTCTTTTCAAAATATCAGATTTTGAAATCACTTTCGATATTCATTATAAAATGAATAAAATCGATATTCATTATAAAATGAATAAAATCGATATAAATATCGTTCACGTCAAAATGGCGTCAATCTAATCAACACGGCTTCATATATTTTTGTTTTCAAATATTCTATTTCAAATATTCCATTTTCAAATATTTCTATTCAAATATTTCTTTTCAAATATTTCTATTCAAATATTTCCATTTCAAATATTGAATGAAGCCAAATCAATTACCATATAATGTTAATTATATGGATTTTCTACAACACATGTATACAATAACAACGATGAACAATCAACCATCATCCAAAGTGCAGTCTACACAGTATAAGCATCGAATATCAATATTTAACGCTTATAACAGTCTGTCAATCAATCGATCGACATATAACTAAACAATCGGGATTAGTGTACGTCAAATATCATCCCAATACCCATGTGGGGTTTCAAACAATCAAACACAGATTTTATTTGTGCAGTTGGGCGATGTGTAAAATTTATCATCCCAATCAATATCAGTCAAATGTGTGTATGTAAACAAATCGTTCGATTTGTTTATATTAATTTATTTCATTTCATATACACGTTAAAAATTCTATTTTTCACTATAAAATATTTTCCACTATAAAATATTTTATTACGTTTCACATCACATCACACAATCAACTACACATCAAAATCAAACAAACAAGCATACAAGCCGTCCATGGTCTGTGGACAACGGGTGTCGGGTGCTACTAAACACCGTCTGCATCCTAGTATATATTTCAACTAGAAATAAAATTAAAAAGTGAGAAATTCTCAACTTTAGCTAAACCAAACCCCACGACTCTTCTTATGTAGAACATCTTCGTCGTGCGGCCAACGAGATCTGTTCAACACCGTTATATGTTAAAAATCACGTTTTTAACAATGCTATTTTTAAACTAAAGATTATATTTTTAAAACGCTACTATATAGATAAAGATTATATTTTTAAATTGCTACTTTTATAAAAATCAGATTTTTACCATCGCTATATACATAATAAAACTATATTTTTATCGCTATGCTTTTTAAACAAAAAATCTAATTTTATCTAAGTAAGAATCACATTTTCTTCTAACTAAAAATTATACCTTTACATACTCGAAGATCCTATTTTTCTATAACAAAGATCATATTTTTACCAGGAAAACTAAAAATCAAAACTTTATTTTAAACAAAAATCAAAACTTTATATTAAAGATCTCAGTTTTAACTAATTAAAAATCCCAACCTTAACTTATAATAATAAAAACAGAAAATAAAATGAAATTAAAGGTTTTCACCTTTGCTTTTCTTTGCAAAACGAGAGAGGGAGTTTATTGAGTTGGCGCTGGGTGATTGGAGGCTAGGGGAGGCGCGCAGGTGGTCGGAGCAGCAGGTGGAGGTGGTGGCTTGCTGGGGCGCGGCGAGGAGGTGTTGGAGCAGCCTCGACCGAGCGGGGAGTGGGGTCTCGGGGTTCCTCGAATTGGGGGCTCGCCCGTGGGTCTCACGTGATAGGAGGAGGAGAGAAGAAGAAGGCGGAGGATCGGAGGGGGATCTGCGATGGCTGGTGGCGACATATACGGGGAGGCGACGGAGAATTAGGTTTTTTTTTCTCGATCGAACGAAAATGGGGGAGGGTGTTTGACCGTAAATGTAGAGAGAGAGGGAGGAAGAGGACTTTTATAATTAATTATTTTATTTTATTATATTATTCAATAAAGTAACTTATAAGTCCGATCTCCAATCGAGACCCAATGACTTTCGTCCCTAGCGTAATAACCCTATTCCGAACACAATGGGATATGTTACGTAAGCCAATTTGGGCGTTTCGATAGGTTTTGATCAAAATAAAAATACAAATCAGTATATATATATATTTAATTTTAACATACATTTCAAATTACCGGGGTCACATACGAACTCTAAAAATTCCAGAAAAATTATTTCGAGCTTCGTATTGACGATACGGTGCTAACAAAACTAATTTCGTCAAATTGTGAGATCGTTTGAAAAATGGTCATTTTCCAGTCGATTAAAATCAACTGAAACTGGTCAAACGCGTTTTACTTTGCCACGCTCACATATTGATTCAAAAAATTATGAAAATTGGAATCTAGCAATAACTTGACATCACGGATCCAACAAAAGTGGTTTCGTCGAAATCCGAGGTCGTTTGCAAAATGGCTATTTTTAAGGGCCCGTATTCCATAGCGACTATTCTGAAAATTCATTTGGCCATAACATTTGATTCCCGCTATGAAATTTAGATTTTTCGGATTCGTTGGAAAGATATTCTCAATTAGATTCTATTATTTTTTGTCTCGCTAAAATCCGGTTTATTTTGCACACGGTACATTCATTTGAAGTTTGAAATCGAATTATCGAACTACCGCGCCATTTTCAATTCCTTTTATAAATATAAATAAATATTTATATTCTATCGTCGATTCAAACGAATATATACGTTCGAATTATATTCAAAATAAATTTCTCGTCGATATTATTTAAAATAATTCATTTTAAATAATCAAAATTCGATAAAATTGCCAAAATAAAAATTTTAAACTGGCCCAGATTTCGGGGTTATTACAATCTCCCCCACTTAAAACTTTTCATCCCCGAAAAGGAACGAAGTCGAAAGTTATTTAACAATTCAACTCAACTTCCATTATTTTGATTACAGCTTAAGTTCTTCAACTTTTCAGTTTCTAAGAACTTTTCAAATTTTTGACTAACACCCCAAATTTTCGAAAAATTTCGCCATAACCTCCCCTGCACCGGGAGCACGAGAAAATCCCAAAATTGCCATATAGGCCCACTGATTTCAGAAAGAAAAAGAAAAAGCCAAGCGGCTAGCCAATCGGCTCATAAAATCATCATCACCCAAACAAAACAGTAAATTATGATAAACATGTACCTATTTGTCGGGCAAACAATTTTATTCTTCTGCTCTAGCCTCTTTGCTATGACCTGTACAATGTAAGTACAAGTATATGCAAGCACATGCGACCAAATTTCAATACAATTCACCTTTTGGTTCAAATTGGCTATATGGTTCAACTTTTAACTTATCATCCAATATTCAAACAACACAAACATCAATCAATTAGTTGGTTATCATTTCAAATGCATAACTTTGATATATAGTCAAAAAAACAGATTTTTGATGCCAAATCCCAACAATAGGCCCTATCTAATTTTGGTTCTCACACCAGTCAATAGGAAATATATAGATATCACACATTCGTCACTCGAATATAAATTCTGATGATGATATATCATTCATCATTATCACCCCCGGGCGACTAGAATGTGATTCTATATCTATCCAGTATATTAAAGCTTCAAATACACGCGGATCAGACGTATACGCAAAATTTATATATACTGGATCGTCCACATCAATATAAATAAATAACCAAATACGAATAATTGATTTAAATTTCAAAAAAAAAATTGTTTTCACTTTAAAAATATACTCTTCACACTCGTTCTAGGATACTACTGATCCCATCTCTAACGAGTCATTCCCATTGGATATTACTAATCCAATATCTGATGAATTCTTTCGTATAGTACTAATGTGCCTTGTTCTCTGAGCTTTGTAAACCAACGCTCTGATACCAACTGTGAAAACCCGTAACTTCCCCGGTGAGGAAAGCGCAGTAGTTCGAGAACAAGCCACATCAGAACGCAGACGGAAGAACATTTCATTGTTAATTACAACAATTCCATCAGAATACAAGAATATACAAAGTATGAATAAATATTACACAGAAATATTAGAGATTTAAATTACATTTAAATACATCGCAGCGGAAAATAATACAATACACAACTAGAAGAGATATACGGATACATAGCTTTCCGGTTATCGTTCCAGCTGTAAACCAGGATCCTGTGAATATAAATCTGCAAAACCAAAACTACTAGCTGCCCGTGTCAAAATAAGGGCACCCATAGTTTAGGTTGAAACAATAAACTACAGGTCAGTCATGGTACTGGTGTGAGAACTAAAACAGTTATTTATCTTTATTTTCAAAGTAAGGTAAATCAAGGGACCACGCCGTATAACACGGAACGGGTTTCCTCCCAAGAACACCATTGCATAAAACAACAGCGCAATGCTAAATAAAGAAAAATGAAGCTATTATAAGACCCAGGTCCCATCACACAATGCAACGCAAGCCGGAGGATAGGGTTTTTACCTTATAATAGCCAAGAATGCTTGATACGTTTAAAACAAATCATTTGATACTATTATAAGTGCATATTGTATAAAATATCTTCCAATCATAAGTATCAATCATAGACGGCATAAGAGCCCCATCCCACTATGTCGCCATACTAGGCTCTACAAATAAAGCCGAAATACACGTATTGGAAAGTTGGATTCCATCATGGTGGCTCCTGATTCGAAAGATCGATCGCGTAGTGCAATTCCCCACGGCTTACGTCCCAGCAAGAGAAAACACCGTAATGCACATCCGCACTTTTGGGACCAGAGTATCACCGCGGCTTACGTCCCAGCGAGAGAAAACACCGCTTACTCTATATATCCCTGAGCAATAAGCTCATCTCGGTCGACCGAATCCACGACACCACTAAGTTGCCCATCCACTAAAAAGCATACTAATCAAACCATCAGTTTACCACCATACCTGGGTGTGAGGCTCGCGAATCAACGCTATACACAAAGCCATGCTATATCAAAGCTGCGCTTTGATCATCATCCACCAAACTTTGCTTTTCAACGAAAGTATGGATCACTGCGTCTCAGCATGCCACACTATCAATCCATATCGTACCACTGATTTCTGCCAATATATAACCTCTGAGCTCGTACGTCTCAGAGAAGGGCGTTAATCAAGAGAATAAATTCTCCGCCGCCAAACAGATATATATTTAGCGGAGATCAATGAATACAATATAAAGGAATACAATGTCAGACACACCATCCAATTAAAAGTCCGTTCTAGTTCTGAATGAAACCGGAGGCACTTTCCTCGCATATCCGTCGATCTCCAAGTACGTCTGGACGACCACCAACTGTGTAATAACCCGGAAATTTTGAACCAGTTTAAATTTTTTATTTTGGCAACTTTATCGAATTTTGAATATTTAAAATGAATTATTTTAAATAATACTGACGAGAAATTTATTTTGAATATAATTCGAACGTATATATTTATACGCGTCGTCGTTAGAATATAAATATTTATATATAATTATAAATAGAATTGAAAATGGCGCGGTAGTTCGATAATTCAATTTCAAACTTCAATTGAACGTACCGGGTGCAAAACAATCCGGATTTTAGTGAAACCAAAAACATTAGGATCTAATTGATAATATCTTTCCAACGAATCCGAAAAATCAAAATTTCATAGCAGGAATCAAAAGATATGTCCAGTTGAAAATTCTGAATAGTCGTTATGGAATTCAGGCCCTTAAAAATGGAAATTTTGCAAACGACCTCGGATTTCGACGAAACCACTTTTGTTGGGTCCGTGATGTAAAGTTATTGCTAGACTCCAAATTTCATAATTTTTCGAATCAATATGTGAGCGTGGCAAAAGAAAACGCGTTTGACTAGTTTTAGTTGATTTTTATCAACTGGAAATTGGCCATTTTTCTAACGGTCCCAGAATTCGACGAAACTATTTTTGTTAGGACCGTATCGTCAATACGAAGCTAGAAAATATTTTTCTGCAATTTTTCGAGTCCGTATGTGACCTCGGTAATTTGAAATGTACGTTTAAAATTCAATATAATGATTTAAATGTAAATTCAACGGAAACTGATCGAAACAGTCGAATCAACTTGCGATACATATCCTGTTGTGTTCGTAATGGGGGTAATTAGCTATGGACGACAGGCGGTGGGCCTCGTTTAGAGGTCGTATGAAAAAGTCAACGTATAGGGGAATTAAATAAAATTAAAATATTAAATATATATAACTTTTCACATACCCCCCCCTTATTCTCTTCCCCATCGATTTCTCAGAAGAAAGAAAAAAGAAAAAAAAACCGTCGCTCAGCCCTACCACGACCCGTCGCCCTCTCTAATGGTCAGCGCCGCCCAGATCCAAACCCCCCATCCCCTGCCCTCCTCGATAGAGCGAAGACCCCCCAGCGGCGCGACAACCCCGAAGCCCCCCCTTCAGCTCAGAATCGAAGCCGCCACTGCCCTGAGACCGTTGTCCACCTGGAGCGCCCCACCCCCTCGGCGCCGCCGTCTCAACTCCAACCACTCCACCATCAACCAGTTCTTCCTTCTCTGCCTCCTCCTTTGTGTTCCTCTCCGATCGAAACCCTAAAAATCAATGTAAGTTTCCTTGTTTTAAAATTCCTTGATATGAATAAGATTTTAAAGCGTATAGGAATATATGATTTTGTGATTATAAAAAAGGAAAATTAGATTTCTAAGATAGAAAGAAAAAATATATAATTTTTATATTTTTAAAGAATTAAAGATATGATTTTTATATTTTTAAACAATTAAAAATATGATTTTTATATTTTTTGAAGAATTAAAAATATAGTCTTTACTATATAGACGATGTAAAAATATGATTTTTGTTTATGTAGAGAATTATAAATATAATTTTTACATGATAGGAATATTAAAAATATCATCTTTATATGTGTAGAAAAATAATGATGTGATTTTTATAATGTTGTTTTTATAAAGGCGAAATCTTTATTTTTCTAAAGGCGAAATCTATATTTTTGAAATAGAATTTTTATCTATATGACATCGTAGTAAAAATTCGATTTTTATATATTGAATAACAAGGTAAAAATTTGATTTTTATATATTGAATAACAAAGTAAAAATTCGATTTTTACATATGTAGTGGCTACAGCAACGAAGATGACAAAAATGCGATAACGATGAAGATTTCTATCAAAGAAGAGTCAAGATGATTGGATAGCTATCGGTGAGAATTTCTCACTCTTCAATTTCTTTTCTAGTTATATTTATATACTAGGATGTAGACGGTGCTTAGTAGCACCCGACACGATCTTCCACATACCATGGACTTGTTTGTTTTGATTGCAAAAATTAGTTAGAATATTTATTGAAATTTGAATTGTTTGGTGAAATGAATTGATTTGATTGATGTGTGAATGGTGTGGGCCTTCACTAGACCGGGGATAAGGCTAGGCCTCGTCCCGTTTCTAGTATCGTGCCGTTATGCCGCCGAAATTTTCTAAAATATGTTAGAAAAATAAAAATATCATTTTTATTTGTAAATGAACTGAATAAAAATTCATGTGTTAAGATAAAATGTTTTATCGTTAGAAATATAATTTTTAACGTGAATGTGAATAAATAAAATATTCATTTACAAACCGGATGGTTTGTTGATGTACACCTATTTGAAGGACATTGGTTGGGATGATAAATTTTACACATCGCCCAACTGCACAAATAAAATCTGTGTTTGAATGTTTGAAACCCCACACGGGTGTTGTAACACCCCACTCCCGCTATGATCACTCACTAAGGGAATGCCATAGCATCGGTGGAGTATTTTAGTGAATATAGAACAGAAAAATTACAACAAGACAGATATAAATAGTACTTGAAATTTTAAAACATCATCTCATAACAGCGGAAGTAAAACATGTCTGGTTACATCATAAAACCACAATAAAGGTCAAGTACAATATCCATCAAAATAAAGAAGTACATAATCCCACTCTCATTCAATAGCCAAACAAAAGAAAAGATAACTGGATAACTGGAGCTTTACATCTATCCAAGCTCCTAAAGACTGGAACAGCAATCCGATCAAGCTCCACTACTGCTAGGATCCACCGTAGGACCTGAGGGTTGGGAAAAAGATAAAAACAACAGGGTCAGACATAAGTCTGAGCGAGTCCTATAACTTTAACAATACAATCGTTAAAGTAACCAGAGAAGACATAAACTGATATACGGTAACATATAGGGATGAATGGCTACCCTAAGCAGTCAACTAAACGAAGATAAAGGATAAAGACGCATCTACCCTCCCTAAGGTAAATTACTAAACTGCACCACACCAGTCGTTCCTAACTTAAAGGTTGATCCCACCCAAGGACTTATAAAATTTACTAATTAGTACCTGCGTACCCCTAGGTGACCAAGTAGGCGCCACGGGGCCCTACAATCCACTAGGTGTACACACTACTTCCCATTCGATCGGCTCCCTAACGTAGATACCCGTGCTGGCCCCACCGTGGGATGTATCATTCCCCAATGTGGCAACCTGATGAAACTAAAGGTGCACGGCTTATATCTACTCGATGCAACAACGGCTTACCTACCAGCCCGGGCCCACTCACGCATATGAAGCCCGTTGGACTTGCGTTGCCACCGCTAACCCGTTTGCCTCTTACAGTCAAGCCCAGTATGCGTGTCCCGTCCTCGACATGGGTCGAGCCCACAAAGATACGTATGGGTTACTGGTTGAAATGGGCCTCCACAAGCTACCCACCTAAGCTTGTCCCTTTTTCTAGTATATCCCACTTAACCCTTTAATCATGTTTTAATTACATGTTCTATTTTGGTTAAGTATTCTAATCGTATTTTCTATTGCCACCCAAGGCAACCACTAGATTTTCTCATGCCACCCGAGGCACCCACTTAACCCCTCATGTCCCTCTACATGCTAATGTGGTTAAGTGTTTCTTAATTAATTAATTAAGAACGTAACCTTTGTAAAGACCTCTCACATTAGACTGTCTTTTATGACCGCTGGTTAAGCCGGTTGGGTCCGGGCAGCCTTATGTCATAACAGAGTCTAACCTCGTGTCTTTACATTAATTACGTATTTAGTTTGTGCCTAAGACCTCTCACATTGGGCTAACATTTGTAGCAACTGGTTAAGCCGGTTGGGTCCGGGCAGTTTTACGCTACAACTGAGTCCAACCTCGTGTCTTAGTCAATTAATTACACCTAATTAATCACCCTCATAATTTTATATTAATTATCCCTAATTAATCAAGTTTTCTTAACATGGGTAGACCTAACTTAATAGGTAAATTCCCATGGGGTAGACCTAACTCAATAGGTAAATTCCCAACACATAGTATGGGTACACCTAACCAAATAGGCAAATTCCCATACTATGTTTATTTATTTTGTGTTATGCATAATTATATTAATTTCACACAATCTTATTAACTTATGCATTTAATTACCCCATCGTTCCCACGTAATTTCGTTCATGATATAACACATATAAAAGGTGTCAACTTGCATATGAATGAACATGTTTCAAAGGTGCCATCTTGCATATTAACAAACACATAACTTGCATATGAACTTGCATAACATGTCACATAACTTGCATATAATATGTCACATAACTTACATATTCATTTTGCATAACAAACTTGCATATTAGCTTATAGACTTGCATAATGTGTCATCATGAACTTGCATATTAATAAACATGTAACTTGCATATTTACATACATGTAACTCGCATATTAACAAACATGTAACTTGCATATAAAGAAACATGTAACTTGCATATTTACATACATGTAACTTGCATATTAACAAACATGTAACTTGCATATTAACAAACATGTAACTTGCATATTTACATACATGTAACTTGCATATTAACAAACATGTAACTTGCATATTAACAAACATGTAACTTGCATAGCATATTACCATGAACTTGCATAACATGCATATGATTACATAGCCCACAACTTGCATATTTAGCATCATGCAAACATAACATACATCATATTAAACTTGCATAAGCTTACATACTCAACATGCATAAACATAAGATTAATGCTAACATCATATCATATGATTCAAAGCTCATTAACCCACATACAAAACCATAAATCTCATCACATCTCATCTAATTAGTTTACCAAAAGATCATCAAAGTGATAGAAACTCACAACTAGCAACTTTGAACACCAAATGAAGAAGATTAAGATGCTAAGAAGGGATTAGAAGTTGATTAGAGAGTGATTAGTATGCAACCCTCTTCATAAAATTAGTGGAGGCCATGAGAGCTAGCATTTTGCCATAGTTTAGTCACTAGGTTTAATTATGAATGAATTAGGGTAGGTTAGGGTCTTATTTATAGATTAGGCAAGTGTTTTAGGCCATAGGATTAACCCTAGATTCAATCCAAGCCATCAAAGCATGTCTTGGGGAAGAAGTCAAGTGTAGGAACCATCTAGGGCCTTTAGATTAAAGATGGACCATGAGAACCATTCAAATGCAAAATCTGCACTTGAGCGAATCGGCCCACGGGTTGACAGCCAAACACCCTGGATTAACCCCTAGTCGACCCAGCGGGCTCGGGTCGACTTCAAAAATCGGCCGGTTCGGTTATTCCCCTCTCCCAATTCGCTGTTTTGAGCATTTTTGCATATTTATTTATTAAATTTTCAATTATATATATATATATATATATATCAATATATATATATATATATATATATATATATCTACACAACCCATTTCACTTAATTAAGTATACTTTAATTTGGGAATTTTCGTGAAACTTCGCGAGGCCATATCTTGGTCATACGGACTCCGATTTTCGAAAACTCGGACTCTATTTCGCGTATTTTTCCGAGACGAACACAATGGCATAGCCCGTTTCCCTTGATTCCCATTTTAGAATTAAATTCTGCCTCGATTTATGTTATTACAGGTTATTGAAAATACGGGTTGTTACATTCTCCCCTCCTTAAAGGATTTCGTCCCCGAAATCTTCAAGTTAGGAAGAACGTATCCTACCATCCAATCATCCATCTACTCAAAGCATCATCCACGAGCAATCATTGTCCTTACAAGATTCTAAATGCTGGATGGATATATGCAAAAGTGTGTGTATATGTACTTACCTAATGCGAAAATCAGGCGGTTACTGATACAGTAAACCTCCTTAATGCAAACCATGATAGTGCCATGCATCCAATATGTATGCGAAACCCTATTGACACATACAAATTTCTACATGCGTGCACAACCATACACAAAAATGCATCATCCATATGATAACACAGCCATGATACATCCATCAATCTAACTACCACATCCATTTATGCAATATGCAACATGAAGTGACTGAGCCGATCTAGTGCCTAATGTGTGTGTATATGCATCCACGAGCAACCACTAGCAAACAATTGCATCCATATGCATCCATCAACCATAACATGTTTCAAACACATGTCTCAACCATAGGTTTTACCCTATCTAAAGGTCATAGGTATTAGCGAGAGGATATACTAAAGATAAGATAAGTACTAGACAAGCAATAAAGGAGAAGTTAAAAGACATACTCTCAAAAAGAAATGGATACAAAGAACGCATCTTTGCTTCCGTCTCCCAAGTAGCATTGCTTTCGTCATCTCCCCATTGCACTTTAACTAGCTGAACTTCTCTGTTCCTCAACTTCCTAGTTTCTGACCCAAGGATGCGAGTAGGAGCTCGTCGAATCGTCGCATCACGCTCTACCTCTACATCTCTAAGCAAGCTCGGCTCTACCACCTCCGCGGTCTCATGTAAGCACTTCCTCAAATGTGATACATGGAATACATCATGAACACCACTAAGTCTGTCGGGCAACTCCACCCTATATGCCATCCGTCCAATCCTTTCCTTAATAGGAAACGGCCCAACAAATCTCGGTGCTAACTTCCCTACGGACCCAAAGCGAACAACATTTCTCAATGGAGATACTTTGACAAAAACCATGTCCCCAACCTCAAACTCAAGATCCGTCCTTCTCCGATCCGCATAAGATTTCTGTCTATCTTGCGCTGCTTTCATCCTTTTTCGAATTAAATCAATCTTCTCTGAAGTCTCTCTAACCATATCCGGCCCAAGCAAGATCTTATCCGTAGATTCCCACCAACATGTAGGAGATCGACAAGGCCTTCCATAAAGAGCTTCGAAAGGAGCCATACCAATACTGGACTGAAAGCTGTTATTATATGCGAACTCCACCAAAGGAAGATGTTCTTCCCATGTACCTCCAAAATCCAAGATACAAAGCCTCAAAAGATCTTCTAAGATACGGTTCACCCTCTCAGTCTGACCGTCCGTCTGAGGATGATATGCGGTGCTCAAACACAACTGAGTCCCTACCGCCTCTTGCAAACTTCTCCAAAACTCACTAGTGAAAATAGGATCTCGATCACTCACAATGCTGGATGGTACGCCATGCAATCTAACAATCTCTCTAACATAGACTGAAGCAAGCCATGGAGCGGTCCTCTTACTCTTTACGGGTATAAAATGGGCACTCTTGGTAAGTCTGTCTACCACAACCCAAATTCCCGTATTGCCCTTCCTCGATCCCGGTAACCCGTCGATGAAATCCATCGAGACACTATCCCACTTCCACTGTGGAACTTCCAATGGGTGTAGCAACCCACCGGGTTTCCTTTGCTCCACTTTAACTTGTTGGCACACTAAGCATCTAGCCACATACTCGGCCACATCTTTCTTCATACCGGCCCAAAAGAAAACTCTCTTCATGTCTTGGTACATTTTGTCTCCACCGGGATGAATAGTCATTCTTGAACGATGTGCATCATCCAAAATAGCCTTCTTCAAACCCTCATCTTGCGGTACACAAAGTCTACCGTCTCTATGCAACCATCCCTTATCATCTATGGTGTATCTACCCAAATGGCTCGACGACTCCCCTCTTATAAGCTTCTCTACCAACACAACCAACTGTGGGTCGTCTCGCTGAGCCTCGCCAATCCGTCTCAAAAGAGTAGGTCTAACCTCCAAGGATGCCAACAAACCAGGTACAAAATCAACAGAAGGTCTGAAGTCAAACAAAGAAAGAAACTCCAAGCTTCGTCGTTCCACGAACAATGGACTCAAAGATAGCCTTTTTCTACTTAAGGCGTCTGCCACCACGTTACCCTTACCAGGGGTATACGCTATCTCGAAATCATAGGATGCTAAGAACTCCATCCACCTTTGCTGTCTTAAGTTTAAATCCTTCTGAGAGAATAAGTACTTCAATGATTTATGGTCGGTGAACAACTCGAATCTCTCACCAAGAAGATAATGGCGCCAAGACTTAAGTGCGAAAACAATCGCGGCCAACTCTAGATCATGGGTAGGGTAATTCTTCTCATGCACTCTCAATTGTCTCCCTCCATAGGCTATTACCCTTCCCTCCTGCATCAAGACTGCGCCTAATCCTGTTCCACAAGCATCGGTATAAACAACAAACGGCTTACTCCCATCTGGAAGCACTAAAACTGGAGCGGTGGTCAAAGCTCTCTTTAACCGTCGGAAAGCATCATCACAATCTACATCCCATGAGAAAACCAGATTCTTCTTCGTCAAGCGGGTTAATGGGGCTGATATCTTCGCGAAGTCTTTGATGAACTTCCTATAATATCCTGCCAACCCCAAGAAACTTCTTACCTCGGTAGCATTTCTAGGAACTTTCCAATCCTGGATAGATACTATCTTTGCGGGATCCACAGCTATCCCTTCCTTAGAGACCACATGCCCTAAGAATCGCACTTCTCTTCTCCAAAAATGGCATTTAGAGAATTTAGCTTTAAGACTATGCGCTCGAAGAGTCTCCAACACTTCCTTGAGATGTAAGGCATGCTCTTCTTCATTCTTGGAAAAGACCAAGATGTCATCCACAAAAACTACTACAAACTTATTCAGATACTCTCTGAACACTCTACTCATGAGATCAACAAAGTATGCGGGGGCGTTTGTCAACCCAAATGGCATCACTAGCCACTCATAAAAACCATCCGGAGTCCGGAAAGCAGTCTTCTTTATACTGTCCTCCGCCACTCTTAACTGATGAAACCCTGTAGCTAAGTCCATCTGCGAAAATACTGACGCGCCAACCAACTGATCAAAGAGATCATCTATCCTCGGTAATGGGTGTCTATTCTTCTTCGTGAGCTTATTAAGTTCCCTATAATCCACACAAAGTCTGAGGGACCCATCCGCCTTCGTGGCAAACACTACTGGAGCTCCCCACTCCGATATACTTCGCCTTATGAACCCCTTCTCAAGCAACTCCCCTACTTGCTTATGAAGTTCTCTTCTCTCACGAGGAGCCATGTGGCGTACTGGCAAAGACACTGGTTTGGCATTATCCACCAAATAAATTCGGAAATCTATCTCCCGCTTCGGAGGCAAACCCTTTACTTCTTCAAACACATCCGGATATTCCCGGACTACTCTGACAGAACACAAACTTTCGACCGAAGCATCGAGCGATTCAAGATAACTTAGCAAAACAGATTCCATGGGATTGCAAGAGATCTCGAGAGTGTTACCCAAGCGGGTCATGAGCCTGACAACTCTCCTTTCGCAATCAAGAACGGCACCATTACTGGATAACCAGTCCATGCCCAAGATCAACCCATAGCCCGTGAAGCCCAATACAAAAGCATCACATCTAAACTCAACGCTAAGTATAGAAATCTTCAAACCCAAACATATCATAGACAGATATATGGAGCCCCCAATTGGGTTTGAGACAACCAAGGGATCATCAACTAGACTGGTGTCTAAGTGCAGTGACTCAACTAACGATGATGAGATAAAAGAATGCGATGCGCCAGAGTCAAACAAAGTACGAACTGGATGATCAAACAGAAAAACCAGACTTTCAACGGAAATAGTTCTACCTCTCTGCTGAATCGGTGGAACTGAGAGAACCTGAACTTGCCCCCCTGACTGAGGTGGTGCTATAAGAGCTTGCACCTGGCCTCCTGAGGTAGACCCCGTCTTCTGCCCCTTCTTTGGGCAGTTTTTCACAAGATGCCCTGCTTCACCACAATGAAAGCAACCGGTCTTCTTCTTTTTGCGACAATCCTTACTGAGGTGTCCTGGTGTTCCACAATTGAAGCACTTCTTCTTCGTCTTCTTTTTGTCACCATTGCCTTTTCCGCCCTTGCCTTGTTGTTGCTGTTGCGGTTTCTTCTGATCCCCCTTTTTCTCTGGTGCCTTAGAATTCTTATCATCCTCATGCATAAGTGCCATGTAGACAAGCTTCTCAAAAGTGGCCCCCATAGGAATGTGAGTCATAGCTATTCCTTGCAATGGTTCGTTCAAGCCTCTAACGAACCTCAAAGCCTTCTTCTCCGGTGTATTCACCAACTCTATGCCAAACCTTGCTAATTGATTGAATTTGTTGACATATTCTTTCACCGTGAGATTCCCTTGCTTCAAATTCAAGAACTTCTCCATAAACAGATTCTCTTCCGCCCTTGAGAGAAACTTAGCCCCAAACCTTTGCTTAAAATCTGCCCAAGAGTCAACAGGGCGTTCTCCATTAGTGACCTCCCACCAGAATGAGGCCTCTCCCTTCATTAACCAAGCCACCAACTTGACTTTCTTTCCCTCTTCCACTTCAAAGATATCTAGCAACTCTTCCACTTCCTTAAGCCAATCTCTAGCCTCTACGAAAGTCTCTGAACCAAGAAAAGGTTTTCCTCCTATAGCCTTGAACTCCTTGCAAACCTTAGCAAAATTATCCACTCTAGGCTGAGGAGGAGGAGCGGTTGTCTCTGGTGTAGTAGCATTGGCCGGACCCGCAGCCGCGGCCCTAGCCTCTTGCAACCTCCTATACCATAGTGGTATAACTAAACCCTCCGGGATGTTAAGATCTTCAGCCATGCTGAAACGAAAGAGGAAAGATTCAAAAAGGAGATTCCGAAAGATAAAGATATGGCTATTGGGGATTATGCTTTTCTTTTTCAAAAACTTTTTCTCTTAGAAGACATGCTTTTAAAAAATACTTTCTTCGAAAATACTCTTAGAAAGTAGTTTTTCTCAAAAATTTTATCTGTTCTGGTAACCTTAAGCTCTGATACCACGTGTAACACCCCACTCCCGCTATGATCACTCACTAAGGGAATGCCATAGCATCGGTGGAGTATTTTAGTGAATATAGAACAGAAAAATTACAACAAGACAGATATAAATAGTACTTGAAATTTTAAAACATCATCTCATAACAGCGGAAGTAAAACATGTCTGGTTACATCATAAAACCACAATAAAGGTCAAGTACAATATCCATCAAAATAAAGAAGTACATAATCCCACTCTCATTCAATAGCCAAACAAAAGAAAAGATAACTGGATAACTGGAGCTTTACATCTATCCAAGCTCCTAAAGACTGGAACAGCAATCCGATCAAGCTCCACTACTGCTAGGATCCACCGTAGGACCTGAGGGTTGGGAAAAAGATAAAAACAACAGGGTCAGACATAAGTCTGAGCGAGTCCTATAACTTTAACAATACAATCGTTAAAGTAACCAGAGAAGACATAAACTGATATACGGTAACATATAGGGATGAATGGCTACCCTAAGCAGTCAACTAAACGAAGATAAAGGATAAAGACGCATCTACCCTCCCTAAGGTAAATTACTAAACTGCACCACACCAGTCGTTCCTAACTTAAAGGTTGATCCCACCCAAGGACTTATAAAATTTACTAATTAGTACCTGCGTACCCCTAGGTGACCAAGTAGGCGCCACGGGGCCCTACAATCCACTAGGTGTACACACTACTTCCCATTCGATCGGCTCCCTAACGTAGATACCCGTGCTGGCCCCACCGTGGGATGTATCATTCCCCAATGTGGCAACCTGATGAAACTAAAGGTGCACGGCTTATATCTACTCGATGCAACAACGGCTTACCTACCAGCCCGGGCCCACTCACGCATATGAAGCCCGTTGGACTTGCGTTGCCACCGCTAACCCGTTTGCCTCTTACAGTCAAGCCCAGTATGCGTGTCCCGTCCTCGACATGGGTCGAGCCCACAAAGATACGTATGGGTTACTGGTTGAAATGGGCCTCCACAAGCTACCCACCTAAGCTTGTCCCTTTTTCTAGTATATCCCACTTAACCGTTTAATCATGTTTTAATTACATGTTCTATTTTGGTTAAGTATTCTAATCGTATTTTCTATTGCCACCCAAGGCAACCACTAGATTTTCTCATGCCACCCGAGGCACCCACTTAACCCCTCATGTCCCTCTACATGCTAATGTGGTTAAGTGTTTCTTAATTAATTAATTAAGAACGTAACCTTTGTAAAGACCTCTCACATTAGACTGTCTTTTATGACCGCTGGTTAAGCCGGTTGGGTCCGGGCAGCCTTATGTCATAACAGAGTCTAACCTCGTGTCTTTACATTAATTACGTATTTAGTTTGTGCCTAAGACCTCTTACATTGGGCTAACATTTGTAGCAACTGGTTAAGCCGGTTGGGTCCGGGCAGTTTTACGCTACAACTGAGTCCAACCTCGTGTCTTAGTCAATTAATTACACCTAATTAATCACCCTCATAATTTTATATTAATTATCCCTAATTAATCAAGTTTTCTTAACATGGGTAGACCTAACTTAATAGGTAAATTCCCATGGGGTAGACCTAACTCAATAGGTAAATTCCCAACACATAGTATGGGTACACCTAACCAAATAGGCAAATTCCCATACTATGTTTATTTATTTTGTGTTATGCATAATTATATTAATTTCACACAATCTTATTAACTTATGCATTTAATTACCCCATCGTTCCCACGTAATTTCGTTCATGATATAACACATATAAAAGGTGTCAACTTGCATATGAATGAACATGTTTCAAAGGTGCCATCTTGCATATTAACAAACACATAACTTGCATATGAACTTGCATAACATGTCACATAACTTGCATATAATATGTCACATAACTTACATATTCATTTTGCATAACAAACTTGCATATTAGCTTATAGACTTGCATAATGTGTCATCATGAACTTGCATATTAATAAACATGTAACTTGCATATTTACATACATGTAACTCGCATATTAACAAACATGTAACTTGCATATAAAGAAACATGTAACTTGCATATTTACATACATGTAACTTGCATACTAACAAACATGTAACTTGCATATTAACAAACATGTAACTTGCATATTTACATACATGTAACTTGCATATTAACAAACATGTAACTTGCATATTAACAAACATGTAACTTGCATAGCATATTACCATGAACTTGCATAACATGCATATGATTACATAGCCCACAACTTGCATATTTAGCATCATGCAAACATAACATACATCATATTAAACTTGCATAAGCTTACATACTCAACATGCATAAACATAAGATTAATGCTAACATCATATCATATGATTCAAAGCTCATTAACCCACATACAAAACCATAAATCTCATCACATCTCATCTAATTAGTTTACCAAAAGATCATCAAAGTGATAGAAACTCACAACTAGCAACTTTGAACACCAAATGAAGAAGATTAAGATGCTAAGAAGGGATTAGAAGTTGATTAGAGAGTGATTAGTATGCAACCCTCTTCATAAAATTAGTGGAGGCCATGAGAGCTAGCATTTTGCCATAGTTTAGTCACTAGGTTTAATTATGAATGAATTAGGGTAGGTTAGGGTCTTATTTATAGATTAGGCAAGTGTTTTAGGCCATAGGATTAACCCTAGATTCAATCCAAGCCATCAAAGCATGTCTTGGGGAAGAAGTCAAGTGTAGGAACCATCTAGGGCCTTTAGATTAAAGATGGACCATGAGAACCATTCAAATGCAAAATCTGCACTTGAGCGAATCGGCCCACGGGTTGACAGCCAAACACCCTGGATTAACCCCTAGTCGACCCAGCGGGCTCGGGTCGACTTCAAAAATCGGCCGGTTCGGTTATTCCCCTCTCCCAATTCGCTGTTTTGAGCATTTTTGCATATTTATTTATTAAATTTTCAATTATATATATATATATATATCAATATATATATATATATATATATATATCAATATATATATATATATATATATATATCTACACAACCCATTTCACTTAATTAAGTATACTTTAATTTGGGAATTTTCGTGAAACTTCGCGAGGCCATATCTTGGTCATACGGACTCCGATTTTCGAAAACTCGGACTCTATTTCGCGTATTTTTCCGAGACGAACACAATGGCATAGCCCGTTTCCCTTGATTCCCATTTTAGAATTAAATTCTGCCTCGATTTATGTTATTACAGGTTATTGAAAATACGGGTTGTTACAGGTGTTGGGATGAAATTTGAGATTTACTCATCCTGATTGATTAAATATGTCAATCGATTGATTGACAGGCTGTTATAAGCGTTAGATATCTATATTTGATGCTTATACAGTGTAGTGCACTTTGGTTGATGGTTGATTATTTTTCAATGCTATTATATACGTGTGATGTATGAAAATCTATATCATTTACTTTATATGGTGATTGATTTTGCCTCATTCCAATTTAGAAAATAAAGAATATTATAATATAAAGGTTCATGTGTTGACTGTACTCATCCGTTGAGATTAGTCATGTGTTGAACGAAATATTTTAATAATAAAATTTACCTCTTTATCAATATAATATAAAGGTTCATGTGTTGACTGTACTCATCCGTTGAGATTTGTCATGTGTTGAACGAAATATTTTAATAATAAAATTTACCTCTTTATCAATATGTTCATGTGTTGACTGTACTCATCTGTTGAGATTAGTCATGTGTTGAACGAAATATTTTAATAATAAAATTTACCTCTTTATCAATATAATATAAAGGTTCATGTGTTGACTGTACTCATCCGTTGAGATTAGTCATGTGTTGAACAAAATATTTTAATAATAAAATTTACCTCTTTATCAATATAATATAAAGGTTCACGTGTTGACTGTACTCATTCGTGAGATTAGTCATGTGTTGAACGAAATATTTTAACAATAAAATGTACATCTTTATCAATATAATATAAAGGTTCGTGTGTTGACTGTACTCATCCGTTGAGATTTGTCATGTGTTGAACGAGATATTTGAAATCGAAATATTTGAAAAAGAAGTATTTGAAATAGAATATTTGAAAATAGAAATATATGAAGCCGTGTTGATTAGATTGACGCCATTTTGACGTGAACGATATTTATATCGATTTTATTCATTTTAAAATGAGTATTGAAAAGTGATTTCGAAATGAATTGAATATAAAACGATTTCGAAATGAATTGAATAGAAAACCAATTTGAATTGAATTGAATAGAAAACCAATTTGAAATGAATCGAATAGAAAACCAATTTGAATTGAATGGAATAGAAAACCAATTTGAATTCGAATTGAATATATAACGAATCGAATTCGAATTGAATTGAAACGAAATCGAATTAAATTGAAAATGAATTCGAATTGAATTGAAAACGAATTGAAATGAATTCAAATTGAATTGAAATTTGAATTGAATAGAGATGAATTTTAAAACGAATTTATAAGGAAAATTTCAATTTTGATTTGATTTGAAATAAAGGTTGAAATTGTTTTTGAGACGAATTCAAAACTATTTATATAAGTCGTTTTAAATAGAAATCGACGAAATATATAATATATATATATATTATATATATAATGGCCTGAATAGAACGCGCCGCGCTGCGGGAGTTCGTGAACTTCGACCATTTATTTCAAATGGACATTACGGGAGATCCGACCGTCGGATTCTCCTAAAACCGGAACCGTTGGGTTCGTATCGAAAATAGCTTTCTAACGAATATTAGAAATTTAAAATCTAACGGTTGGATTTGGAGAAACGTCCAAATCAAATTAGAAAAAGGTCGTTGTAAGTGCAGTTCGATGGCCGTTGTTGGAAATCGACTGTACGGGCCTTGATAAAATTATTAAAAATAGTAATAATTTGTGTAAAATCATAAGAAATGATTTTAGAAAAATTGGGGTGAAAAACTCCATATTTGAGAAGATAAAAATAGATTTTTATCGAAATGAACTAGTTTGAACTCAATTTAAAACCCGATCTTTATTTTTAAATAAATAAATTGGATTTAAAAAGGGGTTTTAAATAATCGGAATACCTAATATATTTGATTTGAATTGAACTAGAATTGATTTGTGTGTTTATCGTGAACTGTGTTTTAAACAACACTAGTTCTTTAACCCGATGATAAATAGAATGTGATTTGGGTTTGTCGTGAACTATGTTTTTAAATAACATTAGTTCTTTAACCCAATAAAAGGAGTTTTAACGAATCTGCAATGAGATTGAAATGTAAATAGATAATTTAAATTATCAAATTCAGAAATTAAGCGAGAATGGAGTATCACCAGTTTTGCTCGAAAGCGATAGTTAAATCTTTAATTAGATTTGAACGTGAAATGGTACCGATAACACCGTGGCATTAGATATGGAGTATTACCAGTTTTGCTTCATGGGATGAATAGGTTGGGATTGGGAAATAAAATAAATAATTACTTCGTTACTGTTCGCTAATCTCGACTAGTTTCGAAAACCATAATTTGGTTTGAAATGTCATCCAAAGGAAGATTAAAGGATGAATTTCAAAGAATTTATCTTGGATAAAATTAATGGGAACCTTTCCCCAAGAATGTGATTTGGTGAATAAAAGAATATTCTGAATTGGAATGAGGCGTATGTTGAGTTTGTGTAACATTTGTTTTTAATATACGCGGTTTGTTCGGAAAGGCCGGGTTTATACCCATTCCAAATAACCGATTCGACGATATGTCGAAGATGAAGACGCTGGTCGAAGACCGGAAGTCTTCACATCGTTAGGATAATTACTGACGGTCCTGATTGGGCTGTACACCCAAGAGGATGGAAATAGTTGATGTTCGTCCAGATGTACCTGGAGATGGATGGATATGCGAGGAAAGTGCCTCCGGTTTCGTTCAGACCCAGAACTGACTTGTAAATGGACTGAGTGTCTGACATTGGATTTTATTCTGTGATTGATTGATTTCTGTTAAATATATATCTGTTTGACGGCGGAGAATTTATTCTCTTGCTTAACGCCCTTCTCTGAGACGTACGAGCTTAGAGGTTATATATCGATAGATATCAATCGCATGGCATGAATTGCCTGTGTGGCATGCTGTGTTGCATAGATCAAGGCTTCTGTTGAAAAGCAAATTCTTGTGGTTGATGATCAAAGCACGGCCTACGTGGCAGCTTTGTGTATAACGTGAATTCGCAAGCCTCACACCTCGGTATGAGTTAAAAACGGGATACGGACCGCTGGGAGAGCACGACGTTTCTTTCTAGCTTTGGTGGTGTCAGTGACTTACCAGCCCTGACATTTATATACTTTTCACCTATGTGGTTGTTGGAATGCGAGGCGCCTCGATTATAGGTCTGTAAGGACAGGGAAACGTGTGTTCAGGCATAATTAATCCTCTAACGTAAGTGAGGACTGGCCCAGCCGAATCCAGGGTTGCCCAGAGTGTGTAGCCCTGAGGCATTTGCTAGAGTGTCTCGAGCGCAGAGAGGATCTTGCCCCTTGCCTCGACTCATGACGGAAATCCAATTTCCAATACGTGTATTGCGGTTTTAATTGTAGAACTAGTATGGCGACATGATAGATGGTACCCATGCCGCCTATGATTAATATTTATGATTGAAATGTTTTGACACTATACACTTATTATAGTATCAAATGATTTGTTTTAAACGTACCAAGCATGTTTGGCTATTATAAGGCAAAACCCTATCCTCCGGCTTGCGTTGCATTGTGTGATGGGACCTGGGTCTTATAATAGCTTCATTTTTCGAAAAAGCATTGCGTTGTTTATCTATATGCACTGGTATTCTTGGGAGGGAACCCGTTCTGTGTTATACGGCGTGGACCCTTAATTACTCTCTTTTAAAGTAAAGCTTTAAATAACTGTTTTAGTTCTCACACCAGTCACATGACTCACCTGGAGTTTATTGTTTTAAACTAAACTCTGGGTGCCCCTATTTTCAGCACGGGCAGATAGTAGTTTCGGTTTTGCAGATTTATATTCACAAGATCCTGGTTTACAGCTGGAATGATATCTGGAAAGCTCTGTATCCGTATATCACCTTCAGTAGTGCTTTGTATTATTTTTCCGCTGCTATGTAATTTATTGTAATCTCTGATATTTATCGAACGTAATTTATTCAATTATACTCTGTATATTCTTGTATTCTGATGGAATTGTTGTAATAGCAATGAAATGTTCTTCCGTCTGCGTTCATTTGTGTGTTGTTCTAAAAGTATCCACCCTTTCCTTAACGGGGAAGAAATGGGTCCTCACATTTGGTATCAGAGCTTTGGTTTACAGAGCTCGAGAACAAGACACATTAGAACCATACGATAGAATTCATCAGATATTGGATTAGGAATATCCAATTAGAATGACTCGTTAGAGATAGGATCAATAGTATCCTAGAACGAGTGTGAAGAGTATATTTTTCAAATAAAAACAATTTGTTTTGAAGTTTATACTATTTTAAACATATTTGATATTTTATTTATTTTGAATATGGACAATCCACTATATAAAGATTTTTCATATACGCGTCATGAACGTATATTCGAAGTTTTAATATACTGGATAGAAATGGAATCATACTCTAGTGGCCCGAAGATGATTCTGATGGTTGAGTACTCGTCGTCAGAATTTATATTCGAGTGACGAAGGTGTGATATCTATATATTTCCATCAGACTGGTGTGAGAACCAAAACTAATACAGATAGATTTATTGTTGTGAATTGGCATCAAAAACATGATTTTCTATATATGTATCAAAGTTTATGAATTTGAAACGTTAATCCACTAATTGATTGATGTTTGTGTTGTTTGTTTATTTATTTGACAATGTTGAACCATTACGCCTAATTTAGTCAAATATTGAACTGTATCGAAAATTAGTTGCATTTGCTTGCATATACATATATATCATTGAACAGGTCATAGCAAGGAGGCTAGAGCCGAAGAATAAAATTTGTTTGCCCGACAAATAGGTACATGTTTACTATAATTTACTGTTTTGTTTGGGCGATGATGATTTTATGAGCCTATTGGCCAGCCGCTTGGCTTTTTCTTTTTCTTTTTGAGATCAAAAGGCCTATATGGAAATTTCGGGATTTTCCCGTGGCTCCCGGTGTAGGGGAGGTTATGGCGAAATTTTTTGAAAATTTAGGGTGTTAGCCAAATTTTTGAAAATTTGAAGATTCTCAAAAACTGAAAAGTTGGAGGATAGAAGCAAGATCGAACGTAGAGCTGATTAATCAAACCACTTTCGACTTTGTTCCTTTTCGGGGACGAAAAGTTTTAAGTGGGGGAGATTGTAATAACCCGGAAATTCTGAACTAGTTTAAAATTTTTATTTTGGCAAATTTATCGAATTTTGAATATTTAAAATGAATTATTTTAAATAATATTGATGAGAAATTTATTTTGAATATAATTCGAACGTATATATTTATATGCGTCGTTGTTAGAATATAAATATTTATATATAATTATAAATAGAATTGAAAATGGCGCGGTAGTTCGATAATTCTATTTCAAACTTCAATTGAATGTACCGTGTGCAAAACAATCCAGATTTTAGTGAACCAAAAACATTAGGATCTAATTGATAATATCTTTCCAACGAATCCGAAAAATCAAAATTTCATAGCGGGAATCAAAAGATATGACCAGTTGAAAATTCTGAATAGTCGCTATGGAATTCAAGCCCTTAAAAATGGAAATTTTGCAAACGACCTCGGATTTCGACGAAACCACTTTTGTTGGGTCCGTGATGTAAAGTTATTGCTAGATTCCAAATTTCATAATTTTTCGAATCAATATGTGAGCGTGGCAAAAGAAAACCCGTTTGACCAGTTTCAGTTGATTTTAATCGACTGGAAATTAGCCATTTTTCTAACGGTCTCAGAATTCGACGAAACTAGTTTTGTTAGGACCGTATCGTCAATACGAAGCTAGAAAATATTTTTCTGCAATTTTTCGAGTCCGTATGTGACCTCGGTAATTTGAAATGTACGTTTAAAATTCAATATAATGATTTAAATGTAAATTCAACGGAAACTGATCGAAACAGTCGAATCAACTTGCGATACATATCCCATTGTGTTCGGAATGGGGGTAATTAGCTATGGACGACAGGCGGTGGGCCTCGTTCAGAGGTCGTATGAAAAAGTCAACGTATAGGGGAATTAAATAAAATTAAAATATTAAATATGTATAATTTTTCACATAACCCCCCTCATTCTCTTCCCCATCGATTTCTCAGAAGAAAGAAAAAAGAAAAAAAAATACGTCGCTTAGCCCTACCACGACCCGTCGCCCTCTCCGATGGTCAGCTCCGCCCAGATCCAAACCCCCCATCCCCTGCCCTCCTCGACACAGCGAAGACCCCCCAGCGGCGCGACAACCCCGAAGCCCCCCCCCTTCAGCTCAGAATCAAAGCCGCCACTGCCCTGAGACTGCCGTCCACCTGCAGCGCCCCACCTCCTCGGCGCCGCCATCTCCACTCCAACCACTCCACCATAAACCAGTTCTTCCTTCTCTGCCTCCTCCTTTGTGTTCCTCTCCGATCGAAACCCTAAAAATCAATGTAAGTTTCCTTGTTTTAAAATTCCTTGATATGAATAAGATTTTAAAGCGTATAGGAATATATGATTTTGTGATTATAAAAAAGGAAAATTAGATTTTTAAGATAGAAAGAAAAAAGATATAATTTTTATATTTTTAAAGAATTAAAGATATGATTTTTATATTTTTAAACAATTAAAAATATGATTTTTTATATTTTTAAAGTATTAAAAATATAGTCTTTACTATATAGACGATGTAAAAATATGATTTTTGTTTATGTAGAGAATTAAAAATATAATTTTTACATGATAGGAATATTAAAAATATAATCTTTATATCTGTAGAAAAATAAAGATGTGATTTTTATAATGTTATTTTTATAAAGGCGAAATCTTTATTTTTATAAAGGCGAAATCTATATTTTTGAAATGGAATTTTTATCTATATGACATCGTACTAAAAATTCGATTTTTATATATTGAATAACAAGGTAAAAATTTGATTTTTATATATTGAATAACAAAGTAAAAATTCGATTTTTACATATGTAGTGGCTACAGCAACGAAGATGAAAAAAATGCGATAACGATGAAGATTTCTATCAAAGAAGAGTCAAGATGATTGGATAGCTATCGGTGAGAATTTCTCACTCTTCAATTTCTTTTCTAGTTATATTTATATACTAGGATGCAGACGGTGCTTAGTAGCACCCGACACGATCGTCCACAGACCATGGACTTGTTTGTTTTGATTGCAAAAATTAGTTAGAGTATTTGATTGAAATTTGAATTGTTTGGTGAAATGAATTGATTTGATTGATGTGTGAATGGCGTGGGCCTTCACTAGACCGGGGATAGGCTAGGCCTCGTCCCGTTTCTAGTATCGTGCCTATATGCCGCCGAAATTTTCTAAAATATGTTAGAAAAATAAAAATAACATTTTTATTTGTAAATGAACTGAATAAAAATTCATGTGTTAAGATAAAATGTTTTATCGTTAAAAATATAATTTTTAACGTGAATGTGAATAAATAAAATATTCATTTAAAAATCGTACGGTTTGTTGATGTACACCTATTTGAAGGACATTGATTGGGATGATAAATTTTACACATCACCCAACTGCACAAATAAAATTTGTGTTTGATTGTTTGAAATCCCACACGGGTGTTGGGATGAAATTTGAGGTTTACTCATCCTGATTGATTGAATATGTCGATCGATTGATTGACAGGCTGTTATAAGGGTTAGATATCTATATTTGATGCTTATACAGTGTAGTGCACTTTGGTTGATGGTGGATTATTTTTCAATGCTATTATATACGTGTGATGTATGAAAATCCATATCATTTACTTTATATGGTGATTGATTGGGCTCCATTCCAATTTAGAAAATAAAGAATATTATAATATAAAGGTTCATGTGTTGACTGTACTCATCCGTTGATATTAGTCATGTGTTGAATGAAATATTTTAATAATAAAATTTACCTCTTTATCAATATAATATAAAGGTTCTTGTGTTGACTGTACTCATCCGTTGAGATTAGTCATGTGTTGAACGAAATATTTTAATAATAAAATTTACCTCTTTATCAATATAATATAAAGGTTCATGTGTTGACTGTACTCATCCGTTGAGATTAGTCATGTGTTGAACGAAATATTTTAATAATAAAATTTACCTCTTTATCAATATAATATAAAGGTTCATGTGTTGACTGTACTCATCCGTTGAGATTAGTCATGTGCAGAACGAAATATTTTAATAATAAAATTTACCTCTTTATCAATATAATATAAAGGTTCATGTGTTGACTGTACTCATTCGTGAGATTACTCATGTGTTGAACGAAATATTTTAACAATAAAATGTACATCTTTATCAATATAATATAAAGGTTCATGTGTTGACTGTACTCATCCGCTGAGATTAGTCATGTGTTGAACGAGATATTTGAAATCGAAATATTTGAAAAAGAAGTATTTGAAATAGAATATTTGAAAATTGAAATATATGAAGCCGTGTTGATTAGATTGACACCATTTTGACGTGAACGATATTTATATCGATTTTATTCATTTTAAAGTGAATATTGAAAAGTGATTTCGAAATGAATTGAATATAAAACGATTTCGAAATGAATTGAATAGAAAACCAATTTGAATTGAATTGAATATATAACGAATCGAATTCGAATTGAATTGAAACGAAATCGAATTGAATTGAAAACGAATTGAAATGAATTCAAATTGAATTGAAATTTGAATTGAATAGAGATGAATTTTAAAATGAATTTATAAGGAAAAATTCAATTTTGATTTGAATTGAAATAAAGGTTGAAATTGTTTTTGAAACGAATTTAAAACTATTTATATAATTCGTTTTAAATAGAAATCGACGAAATATATAATATATATATATATATATATTATATATATATAATGGCCTGAATAGAACGCGCCGCGCCGCGGTAGTTCGTGAATTTCGACCATTTATTTCAAATGGACATTACGGGAGATCCGACCGTCGGATTCTCCTAAAACCGGAACCGTTGGGTTCGTATCGAAAAGAGCTTTCTAACGAATATTAGAAATTTGAAATCTAACGGATGGATTTGGAGATATGTCCAAATCAAATTCAAAAAAGGTCGATGTAAGTGCAGTTCGATGGCCGTTGTTGGAAATCGACTGTACGGGCCTTGATAAAATTATTAAAAATAGTGTTAATTTGTGTAAAATCATAAGAAATGATTTGAGAAAAATTGGGGTGAAAAACTCCATATTTGAAAAGATAAAAATAGATTTTTATCGAAATGAACTAGTTTGAACTCAATTTAAAACCCGATCTTTATTTTTAAATAAATAAATTAGATTTAAAAAGGGGTTTTAAATAATCTTAATTCCTAATATATTTGATTTGAATTGAACTAGAATTGATTTGTGGGTTTATTGTGAACTGTGTTTTAAACAACACTAGTTCTTTAACCCGATGATAAATAGAATGTGATTTGGGTTTGTCGTGAACTGTGTTTTTAAATGACATTAGTTCTTTAACCCAATAAAAGGAGTTTTAACGAATCTGCAATGAGATTGAAATGTGAATAGATAATTTAAATTGTCAAATTCAGAAATTAAGCGAGAATGGAGTATCACCAGTTTTGCTCCAAAGCGATAGTTTAATCTTTAATTAGATTTGAACGTGAAATGGTAATTTATTTTACCGATAACACCGTGGTATTAGAAATGGAGTATTACCAGTTTTGCTTCATGGGATGAATAGGTTGGGATTGGGAAATAAAATAAATAATTACTTCATTACGGTTCGCTAATCTCGACTAGTTTAGAAAACCATAATTTGGTTTGAAATGTCATCCAAAGGAAGATTAAAGGATGAATTTTAAAGAATTTATCTTAGATAAAATTAATGGGAACCTTTCCCTAAGAATGTGATTTGGTGAATAAAAGAATATTCTGAATTGGAATGAGGCGTATGTTGAGTTTGTGTAACATTTGTTTTTAATATACGCGGGTTGTTCGGAAAGGCCGGGTTTATACCCATTCTGAATAACCGATTCGACGATATGTCGAAGATGAAGACGGTGGTCGAAGACCGGAAGTCTTCACATCGTTTGGATAATTACTGACGATCCTGATTGGGCTGTACACCCAAGAGGATGGAAATATTTGGTGGTTGTCCAGACGTACCTGGAGATGGATGGATATGCGAGGAAAGTGCCTCCGGTTTTGTTCAGACCCAGAACGGACTTGTAAATGGATTGTGTGTCTGACATTGGATTTTATTCTGTGTTGATTGATTTCTGTTAAATATATATCTGTTTGGCGACGTAGAATTTTTTCTCTTGCTTAACGCCCTTCTCTGAGACGTACGAGCTTAGAGGTTATATATCGATAGATATCAATCGCATGGCATGAATTGCCTGTGTGGCATGCTGAGTTGCATAGATCAAGGCTTCTGTTGAAAAGCAAAGTCTTGTGGTTGATGATCAAAGCACGACCTACGTGGCAGCTTTGTGTATAACGTGAATTCGCGAGCCTCACACCTCGGTATGAGTTAAAAACGGGATACGGACCGCTGGGAGAGCACGACGTTTCTTTCTAGCTTTGGTGGTGTCAGTGACTTACCAGCCCTGACATTTATATAATTTTCACCTATGTGGTTGTTGGAATGCGAGGCGCCTCGATTATAGGTCTGTAAGGACCGGGAAACGTGTGTCCAAGCATAATTAATCCTCTAACGTAAGTGAGGACCGGCCTAGCTGAATCCAGGGTTGCCCAGAGTGCGTAGCCCTGAGGCATTTGCTAGAGTGTCTCGAGCGCGGAGAGGATCTTGCCCCTTGCCTCGACTCATGACGGATATCCAATTTCCAATACGTGTATTGCGGTTTTAATTGTAGAACTAGTATGGCAACATGGTAGATGGTACCCATGCCGCCTATGATTGATATTTATGATGGAAATGTTTTGACACTATACACTTATTATAGTATCAAATGATTTGTTTTAAACGTACCAAGCATGTTTGGCTATTATAAGGGAAAACCCTATCCTCCGGCTTGCATTGCATTGTGTGATGGGACCTGGGTCTTATAATAGCTTCATTTTTCGAAAAAGCATTGCGTTGTTTACCTATATGCACTGGTATTCTTGGGAGGAAACTCGTTCCGTGTTATACGGCGTGGTCCCTTGAATTACTCTCTTTTAAAGTAAAGTTTTAAATAACTGTTTTAGTTCTCACACCAGTCACATGACTGACCTGGAGTTTATTGTTTTAACCTAAACTCTGGGTGCCCCTATTTTCCGGACGGGCAGCTAGTAGTTTCGGTTTTGCAGATTTATATTCACAAGATCCTGGTTTACAGCTGGAATGATATCCGGAAAGCTCTGTATCCATATATCACCTTCAGTTGTGCTTTGTATTATTTTTCCGCTGTTATGTAATTTATTGTAATCTCTGATATTTATCGAACATAATTTATTCAATTATACTCTGTATATTGTTGTATTCTGATGGAATTGTTGTAATAGCAATTAAATGTTCTTCCGTCTGCGTTCATTTGTGTATTGTTCTCAAAGTATCCGCCCTTTCCTTAACGGGGAAGAAACGGGTCCTCACAAACTGATTACCTCATCTTGGGTGTGCAGCCCAATCAAGATCATCAGTAATCACCCAAACGATGTGAAGACTTTCGGTCTTCGACCACCGTCATCATCTTCGACTTATTATCGAATCGGTTATTCAGAATGGGTATAAACCCGACCTTTCCGAACAACCCGCGTATATTATAAACAAATGTTACACAAACACAACATACGCCTCATTCCAATTCAGCAGTCACTAACTGTAAATTAGCAAGAGAATAATTCCCCAAATATTAACCCCGAAGGCCGAAACCAACATCAGATCAATACCCAGGAGACCATCCTTCTTGGCTAGCGTACAGTTAGTTTCTAAATTTCAAGTTCTTAAGGAAAGGTTCCCATTAATTTTATCAAAAATAAATTCTTTAAAATTTATTTTTTAATCTTCCTTTGGATACCATTTCAAACCAAATTATGGTTTTCCAGACTAGTCGGGATTAGCGAACCACGCCGAAGTAATTATTTATTTTATTTCCCAATCCTTGCCTATTCATCCCATGAAGCAAAACTGATAATACTTCATATCTAGCGCCATGGTGTTATCGGTAAATTCAATTACCATTTCACGTTCAAATCTAATTAAAGATTTAACTATCGCTTTGGGGCAAAACTGGTGATACTCCATTCTCGATCTTTTCAATCTAATTAAAGATTCATTAAAACTCCACTTAGTTTTAATCTTTAACAGGGTTAAAGAATCAGTGTCATTTAAAACACGGTTCACTATAAACCCAAAATCACATTACATTTCAATCAGACTCTAACCATAAATTAGCAAGTGTGCAATTCCCTAAGTATTAACCCCGAAGGCCGAAACCAACATCAGATCAATACCCCAGAAACCATTCAACTTAACTAATCTCCAGTTAGTTTCTGATTTTCTTAACTCCTTTGGGTCTAAGAACAGTATTATTGAAGATACCGTACACGACAACCCAAAATCACATTCTATTAATTATCGGTTAAAGATCAAGTGTTATTTAAAACACTATTCACGATAAACCCAAAAATCAATACCTATTCAATTCCAATTAAATATTATTTAATTAGTACACTTCATTAAATCTAAATAAAAGATTTAATCTTTTCCTCAACTGGGTTCAAGAACAACGTTAATGAAGACGCCATTCACGACAAACCCAAAATCCCATTTGATATTAAATACAAGGCTCTGAATAGAAAATATATTGGCTTATATTCAATATCAAATTCTACGACCAACAAATATCGTATTAGAAATAACGGTATTAATATATCTTTCAAATTTCCCATAACAATACCTGTATAATCACAAAATCCCACATCGAAATATTCGGAAGACAATTTCGATCCAAATCCATTTCCAATCTATATATTGGAAATCCTGGTTATTTTCAAAACCATTTCAAATCCACTTTATTTATTTTAAAAATAAATAAATTATTATTCTAGCTCAAAACTAGTTCATTTCGATAAAAATCTATTTTTATCCTTTCAAATATGGAGTTTTTCATCCCAATTTTTCCCAAATCATTTCTTATGATTTTACACAAATTATTACTATTTTTAATAATTTTATCAAGGCTTGTACAATCGATTTCCATCAACGGCCATCGAACTGCACTTACAGCGACCTTTTCCAAATTTGATTTGGACATAATTCCAAATCCAACCATTAGATTTCAAATTTATAATATTCATTAGAAAGCTCTTTTCGATACGAACCCAACTGTTCCAGTTTTAGGAGAATCCGACGGTCGGATATCCCGCAATGTCCGTTCGAAGTCAATGGTCGAAATTTACGAACTGCCACGGCGCAGCGCGTTCTATTCAGGCCATTATATATAATATATATATATATATATTATATATTCCGTCGATTCCCTTTTTAAAACGAATTTTATAAATCATTTCAAATTTGTTTCAAAAACAATTTCAACCTTTATTTCAAATTCATATCAAAATTGAATTTTCCTTATAAATTCTTTCTACATTCACTTCTATTTGATTTCAATTCAAATCGATTTCAATTCTGTTTCAATTCTATTTCAATTGAATTCAATTCAACTCAGATTTGTTTTCTATTTGACTCAATTCAAATTCGTTTTTAATTCAATGCTATTCGAATTCGTTTTCTATTCGATTCAATTCAAATTCGTTTTCAATTCAATTCAATTCGAATTCATTTTCTATTCAATTACAATTCTTTTTCTATTCAATTAAATTCGAATTCGTTTTCTATTCAATTCAAATTCGTTTTCTATTCATTTAAATTCGAATTCGTTTTCTATTCAATTCAAATTCGTTTTCTATTCAATTAAGTTCGAATTCGTTTTCTATTCAATTCAAATTCGTTTTCTATTCAATTAAATTCGAATTCGTTTTCTATTCAATTCAAATTCGTTTTCTATTCAATTCAAATTCGAATTGAATTTCAACTCTTCTAAAAATATCAGATTTTGAAATCACTTTTGATATTCATTATAAAATGAATAAAATCGATATTCATTATAAAATGAATAAAATTGATATAAATATCGTTCACGTCAAAATGGCGTCAATCTAATCAACACGGCTTCATATATTTCTGTTTTCAAATATTCTATTTCAAATATTCCTTTTTCAAATAATTCTATTCAAATATTTCTTTTCAAATATTTCTATTCAAATATTTCCATTTCAAATATTGAATGCATTATATGGATTTTCTATAATACATGTACACAATAACAACGATGAATAATCAACCATCATCCAAAGTGCACTCTACACTGTATAAGCATCGAATATCAATATTTAACGCTTATAACAGTCTGTCAATCAATCGATCGACATACAACTAAACAATCGGGATTAGTGTACGTCAAATATCATCCCAATACCCGTGTGGGGTTTCAAACAATGAAACACAGATTTTATTTGTGTAGTTGGGCGATGTGTAAAATTTGTCGTCCCAATCAATATCGGTCAAATGTGTGTATATAAACAAATCGTTCGATTTGTTTATATTAATTTATTTCATTTCATATACACGTTAAAAATTCTATTTTTAACTATAAAATATTTTCCACTATAAAATATTTTATTTCGTTTCACATCACACAATCAACTACACATCAAAATCAAACAAACAAGCATACAAGCCGTCCATGGTCTGTGGACGATGGGTGTCGGGTGCTACTAAACACCGTCTACATCCTAGTATATATTTCAACTAGAAATAAAATTAAAAAGTGAGAAATTCTCACCTTTAACTAAACCAAACACCGAGACTCTTCTTATGTAGAACGTCTTCGTGGTGCGGCCAACGAGATCTGTTCAACACCGTTATATGTTAAAAATCACATTTTTAACAATGCTATTTTTAAACTAAAGATTATATTTTTAAAACGCTACTATATAGATAAAGATTATATTTTTAAATTGCTACTTTTATAAAAATCAGATTTTTACCATCGCTATATACATAATAAAACTATATTTTTATCGCTATGCTTTTTAAACAAAAAATCTAATTTTATCTAAGTAAGAATCACATTTTTCTTCTAACTAAAAATTATACCTTTACATACTCGAAGATCCTATTTTTCTATAACAAAGATCATATTTTTACCAAGGCAAATAAAAATCAAAACTTTATTTAAACAAAAATCAAAACTTTATATTAAAAATCTTAGTTTTAACTAATTAAAAATCCCAACTTTAACTAATAATAATAAAAACAGAAAATAAAATGAAATTAAAGGTTTTCACCTTTGCTTTTCTTTGCAAAACGAGAGAGGGAGTTTATAGAGTTGGCGCTGGGTGATTGGAGGCTAGGGGAGGCGCACAGGTGGTCGGAGTAGCAGGTGGAGGTGGTGGCTTGCTGGGGTGCGGCGACGGAGGTGTTGGAGCAGCCTCGACTGGGCGGGGAGTGGGGTCTCAGGGTTCCTCGAATTGGGGGCTCGCCCGTGGGTCTCACGCGATAGGAGGAGGAGAGAAGAAGAAGGCGGAGGATCGGAGGGGGAGCTGCGATGGCTGGTGGCGACATATAGGGGGAGTCGACGGAGAATTAGTTTTTTTCTCGATCGAACGAAAATGGGGGAGGGGGTTTGACCGTAAATGTTGAGAGAGAGAGAGAGAGGGAGGAAGAGGAATTTTATAATTAATTATTTTATTTTATTATATTATTCAATAAAGTAACTTTTAAGTCCGATCTCCAATCGAGACCTAACGACTGTCGTCCCTAGCTTAATAACCCCATTCCGAACACAATGGGATATGTCGTAAGCCAATTCGGCCGTTTCGATAGATTTTGATCAAAATCAAAATATAAATCAGTATATATATTTAATTTTAACGTACATTTAAAATTACCGGGGTCACATACGAACTTTAAAAATTCCAAAAAAAATATTTCTAGATTCATATTGACGATACGGTCCTAACAAAACAAATTTCGTCGAATTCTGAGACCGTTTGAAAAATGGTCATTTTCCAATCGATTAAAATCAACTAAAACTGGTCAAACGCGTTTTACTTTGCCACTCTCACATATTGATTCAAAAAATTATGAAAATTGGAATCTAGCTATAACTTGATATCACGGATCCAACAAAAGTGGTTTCGTCGAAATCCGAGGTCGTTTGCAAAATGGCTATTTTAAGGGCCCGAAGTCCATAGCGACTATTCTGAAAATTCAATTGGCCATAACTTTTGATTCCCGTTATAAAATTTAGATTTTTTGGATTCATCGGAAAGATATTCTCAATTAGATTCTATTATTTTTGGTTTCGCGAAAATCCGGTTTATTTTGCACCTGGTACATTCATTTGAAGTTTGAAATCGAATTATCGAACTACCGCGCCATTTTCAATTCCTTTTATAAATATAAATAAATATTTATATTCTATCGTCGATTCAAACGAATATATACGTTCGAATTATATTTAAAATAAATTTCTCGTCGATATTATTTAAAATAATTCATTTTAAATAATCAAAATTCGCTAAAATTGCCACAATAAAAATTTTAAACTGGCCCACATTTCCGGGTTATTACAATCAGCTTGAATTTAATGTGAAAACATTTTGGTGAGAGAGGCACGTATGTTTGTTATACTATGAGAGATCCAAGTTGCCGTTTCATTAGCGTTTTCAACGGAACCATTGTTTTACCTTAGTTCCAAAAATTGCACATACGTACGGACAGAAGTAAGAGTACAGTGGTTCTCAGCGAGTGTCATGATCCAAAAAATATAATAATATCGGTAGTTTAACTTATCTTGTGAAACCCCAGAATATTGCTACAGGGTGTAAAACATTCCAAATAAAAAGTTGTGTATTTAATTAGTTAAAAATGACAGTAAAATTTCAAAAATTAAATTATCACTACATTTCAAAAGAACCTTTTCTAAATTCGAAACTGATATTCAAATATATTTAAATAACTGTTATGGCCATAAACGAATATGCCGCTGCTTTTATGAATACTTAATTTCGACAAAACGTAAAATATATAATATAAAATTTTGATTTTACACTTCTAGTAGAAAAATATGGTTCACGGGATTCGAATGTTTCTTGTTTCGAAGAAATCCGACTAATAAAGAATCCTGTACACTTCGTTGAAGTTCAAAACTTTAAATTACGAACTGCCGTGATATTACGGGCCCGATTATATTTAATATATATTTTTATACGTTCAACTTCGTTTTGATTAATATATAAATCCCCATATATTACGAATTCAATATCTAAACTGATTTAAATAATCAAATACTAAGCAATAAAAATGCGGTATGTTACAGTTGACCTCTTTTGGACCCAAAAACATTAATTACGTAGCTTTGCACAATAAATCTTGCAGCCCTCTGAATTAGCTTCAGGTAGAGCATTCGTCTCGCTAAAATGAACTTACGGTTTGAAAGTTACGCTCGTTTCCGTGAATGCCCACAGAACTAGAAACGTCCGTATTTCGGCATTGATTGGACTCCAGGTCAGATCGGATGGCCCGGATCGGATCGGAAAGGGGGACATGATCCACATTCTGCCGCACAGAAGTGCACACTGCTTTGGAATGAAGTCACCGGCTCAGTTCGGATGGAGATGCAGGAACCCGACCAGATCCGCTTTCTCCTTACTAGCAAGAAGAGCGCGTCGCCTTCGGATTGAATGCACTGGTTCAGATCGGATCGAGGACTCGATCAGAACCGTCAGGGGCGAAATATTCTACTGCACACACTCGAATTTGACCTATTCTTAAGGCCTGTGTTACTCCTACTTTAACGGATCAGACCACACATGGCTTTACACGATCTATAGGAGACTTCCTCGATACGTCTTAGCAACGCATTAGTTTTGTGACACATGTCATTCATCTGGGAGAATCTCTACATCTATAAATACACAGATTCAGGGACTTCTAAAGGATCTTTGGCCATTCTAACACTTGGCCTCCATTGAAGAGAACACAAGGACATTGTGCTCCTACCATATTAATTTTAGACGAGGATTTCGTGTTCAAAACAACTCTCTCTACCCCACTTCTTCATTAAAATACAAGGATGTTGTATGTAAATGATTCCTACTGATTGTACGAAGGCATTGTATTTGTAATTTCTTAGGACCTAAGAAACTACAAAGTGGACGTAGGCTTGGTTTGAGCCGAACCACTATAAAAACCTCATGCGTTCCTTGTTCTTTACTGCTTTCATGCATTTATTATCTATGATCTGTGATTGTGAGGAATCCACACTGCATTTGAGTGATAGTGCCATTTTTTGGTCTAACAATAAACTATAAACCACAAACCGTAAACCGTATTCCATAGACAGTAAACCATAATACGTAAACCATAAACAGTAATGTATAAACAGTAAACTACATAACACAAAGCATAAACAATAAACATTTAACCATAAATTGTAAAACATAAACAATAAACCATAAACCATAAACAATAAAGTATAAATGGTAAACTATATGAAATAAAGCATAAACCGTAAACACTAAGCCATAAATGATAAATCAGAAACAATAAACCATAAACCATAAACCGTAAACCATAAAAAATAAAGTATAAAAAATGAACCATAAACCATAAACAATAAAGTATAAACAATTAACTACATAAAATAAAGCCATAAACCATAGACATTAAGACGTAAATGATAAACAATAGACAATAAACCATAAATCATGAACCATAAACATTAAACCATAAACCGTAAACCATAAACATTAAACCATAAACCGTAAACCATAAACAATAAACCATACACAGTAAACTATGTAAAATAAAGCATAAACCATAAACATTAGGTCATAAATGATAAACTATAAACATTGGGAAGCTTTTTGGTCAAATCTGTCTCACATGGAATTTCTGGTTAACAATACACTCAAGTATTTGGAACATCGTCAGATGACAGGAAGCGAATTAGTTGAAGTCACATCACAAACAAAGGACGGCTCGAAACACCTAACAGATGACCTATAAATTTTCTTAAGGTAGGGCTTTCATTTGGCTAAAACGGATTTATAGTTTGAAAGTTACACTTTTTTCCGTTAACGCCAGAAGAACTGGATACGTTTGAATTTTGGCATTGATTGAACTCCGGTTCAGATCGGATGGCCTTGACCGAATTGGAAAGAAGGACGCAATCCACCTTCTTCCGCACAGAAGTGCACGCTGCTTTGGAATAAAGTCACCGGCTCGGTTCAGATGGAGATGCCGTAACCTGATCCGAACCGCTTTGTCCTTACTGCCACGAAGAGCACATCGCCTTCAGATTGAAAGCACCGGTTCGGATCGGATGGAGGACCTGATCCGACCGATCTGGTATGAAATATTCTACTGCACACACTCGAGGCGGACTTATTCATAAGGCCTGTCTTACTCCTACTTTCACGGAACAGACCACACATGGCTTTACACGATCTACAGGAGACTTCCTCCATACGTCTTAGCAACGCATTGGTTTCGTGACACATGTCATACATCCAGGAGACTCTCTACATCTATAAATACACAGATTCAGGGACTTCTAAAGGATCTTTGGCCATTCTAACTCTCGGCCTCCATTAAAGAGAACGCGAGGACATTGGCTTCTTTCATATTAATCTAACACGAGGATTCCATGTATAAAACCACTCTCTCTTCCCCACTTCTTCACAAAAGTACAAGTATGTTGTATGTAATTGATTCCTACTGATTGTAGTATGGCATTGTATTTGCAATTTCTTAGGGCTTAAGAAAATATAAAGTGGACGAAGGCTTGGTTTGAGCCGGACCACTATAAAACCTCATGTGTTCCCTGTTCTTTACCTCTTTCCTGCATTTATTCTTTGTGATATGTGACTGTGAGGACTTCACACCGCAGTTGGGTGTTAGTGCCATTTTTTGGTCTAACAATAAACCATAAACTGTAAACCATAAACAATAAACCATAAACCGTAAACCATAAAGAATAAAGTGTAAATAGTAAACTATATAATATAAAGCATAAACCATAAACATTTGACCATAAATGATAAATCATAAACAATAAACCTTAAACCGTAAAACATAAACAATAAACCGTAAACTGTAAACCATAAATAAGAAAGTATAAACAGTAAACTATATAAAAAAAAGCATAAACCATATAAGCCATAAATGATACATCGTAAACAATAAACCTTAAACCATAAACAATAAACCATAAATCGTAAATCATAAACAACAAAGTATAAACAATAAACCATAAAACATAAACAATAAAGTATAAACAATTAACTATATAAAATAAAGCCTTAAACCATAAACATTAAGACATAAATGATAAATCATAGACAATAAACCATAAACCATGACATATAAACATTAAACCATAAACTGTAAACCACAAACAATAAACCATAAACTGTAAACCATAAACAATACAATAAACCATAAACCGTAAACCATAAACAATGAACTAGAAACTATATAAAATAAAGCATAAACCATAAACATTAATCCATAGATGGTAAACCATAAACGTTGACAAGCTTTTTAATCAAATCCATCACACAAGGAATTTCTGGTTAAAAATATGGTCAAGTATTTGGAACATCGTCAGTAGACAGGAAGCTATTTAGTTGAAGTTGCATCACAAACAAAGGACCGATAGAAACCCCTAAGAGATGACCACTTTTGGACCTGAAAACATCAATTACGGAGCATTATTCAGTAACACTTGTGGTCCTCTGAAATAGCATCAGGTAGAGCTTTAGTTTGAAAGTTACGCTCGTTTCCGTGAACGCCAACAGAACCGGAAACGTTTGGATTTTGATATTGATTGAACTCCAGGTCAGATCGGATGGCCTTGATCAGATCGGAATGGAGGACCCGATCCACCTTCTACCGCACAAGAAGTGCATGCTGCTTTGGAATGAAGTCACCGGCTCGGTTCGGATGGAGATACAGGAACCCGATCTGATCTTCTTTGCCCTTACTGCCAAGAAGAGCACGTCGCGTTCGGATTGAGGGGACCGGTTCGGATCGGATGGAGGACCCGATCCGACCCGTCTGGGATGAAATATTCTACTGCGCACAGTCGAGTTTGACCTATTCTTAAGGCCTGTTTTACTCCTACTTTGACAATTCGGACCACACATGGCTTTACACGAACTACAGGATACTTCCTACGCTTACCCACTATGTCTTAGCAACGCATTTGATTCGTGGCAAATGTAATTCATTCAGGAGACTCTCTACATCCATAAATAAACCTGTTGAGGGAATTCTAAAGGATCTTTGGCCATTCTAACCCTCGTCCTTCATTGAAGAGAACACAAGGACATTGTTCTTCTTCCATATTAATCTAACACGAGGATTTCATATATAAAACCACTCTCTCTTCCCAATTTCTTCATTAAAATACAAGGATGTTGTATGTTAATGATTCCAACTAATTTTTTGAAGGAGTTGTATTTGTAATTTCTTAGGACTTAAGAAAATATAAAGTGGGCGTAGGCTTGGTTTGAGCCGAACCACTATAAAAACCTTGTACGTTCCTTGTTCTTTACTAGTTTCCTGCATTTATTCTCTGTGATCTTTGATTGTGAGGACTTTACAATGCATTTGGGTGCTAGTGATATTTTTGTCCGACAATAAACAATAAACCATAAACCGTAAACCGTAAACCATAGACAATAAACCATAAACCGTAAACCAGAAACAATAAAGTATAAACAGTAAACAATATAATATAAAGCACAAACCATAACCATAACCATTTAACCATAAATGATAAATCATGAACAATAAACTATAAACCGTTAAACATAAACAATAAACCATAAACCGTAAACCATAAACAATAAAGTATAAAAAGTAAACTAAATAAAATAAAGCATAAACCATAAAAACAAGCCATAAATGATAAATCGTAAGCAATAAACAGTAAACCATAAACAATAAACCGTAAACCATAAACCATAAACAATAAAGTAAAAAAAATAAACCATAAACCATAAACAATAAAGTATAAACAATTAACTACATAAAATAAAGCCTTAAACCATAAACATTAAGCCATAAATGATAAATCATATACAATAAACCATAAACCATAACCCATAAACATAAAACGATAAACCACAAACGATAAACAATAAACTGTAAACTGTAAGCAATAAACCATAAACCGTAAACAATAAACCACAAATAGTAAACTATATAAAATAAAGAATAAACCATGAACATTAAGCAAAAAATGATAAACCATAAACGTTGACATCCTTTTTAGCCAAAGCCGTCACACATGGAATTTTTGGTTAACAATACACTCAAGTACATGGAACATCGTTCGAAGACAGGAAGAGATTTGGTTGAAATCGCATCACAAACAAAGGACGGCTCAAAACTCCAATCTGATGACATCTTTTGTACCCGAAAACTTCAATTATGGAGATGTGCTCAGTAACTCTTGTAGCCCTCTAAATTTGCTTCAGGTAGAGCTTTCGTTTGGCTAAAACGAACTTACGATTTCAAAGTTATGCTCGTTTCTGGGAATGCCCACAGAACTGGAAACGTTTGGATTTCGACATTGATAGGGCTATGGGTCGGATCGGATGTTTCAGATCGGATCGGAAAGGAGGACCCAATCCACCTTCTTCCGCAGAAAAGTGCACGCTGCGTTGGAATGAAGTCACCGACTCGTTTCCGATGGAGATGTAGGAACCCGATCTGATCCGCTCTGTCCTTACTGTCGTGAAGAGCATGTCGCATTTGGATTGAAGGCACCGGTTCGGATCAGATGGAGGACCGAATCCGACATGTCTGGGACGAAATATTCTACGGCACACACATGAGCTTGACCTATTCTCAATTCCTGTTTTACTCTTATTTTCATGGATTGGACCACACATGGCTTTAAACGATTTACAGGAGACTTCCATATGTCTTAGCAACGCATTGGTTTTGTGACAAATGTTATTCATTCTGAAGACTCTCTACATCTAAAATACTCGGATTCAGGGACTTCTAAAGTATCTTTGGCCATTCTAAATCTCAACCTCTATTGAAGAGAACACAAGGACATTGTGCTTCTTTCATATTAATCTAACACAAGGATTTCGTGTATAAAACCACTCTCTCTTCCCCACATATTCATTAAAATACATGGATGTTGTATTTAAATGATTCCTACTGATTGTAGGAAGGCATTGTATTTGTTATTTTTAGGACTTAAGAAAATATAAAGTGGACGTAGGCTTGGTTTGAGCCGAACCACTATAAAAACCTCATGCATTACCTGTTCTTTACCGCTTTCCTCCATTTATTCTCTGTGATCTGTGATCCGTGATTGTGAGGGCTTCACACTGCAGTTGGGTGTTAGTGCCATTTTTTGGTCTGACAATAAACAATAAACCATAAATCGTAAACCATAGACAATAAATCGTAAACCATAAACATTAAAGTATAAAAAGTACACTATATAATATAAAGCAATAAGCATAAACATTTCATCATAAATGATAAATCATAAACAATAAACCGTAAACCGTAAAATATAAACAATAAACCATAAACCGTAAACCATAAACAATAAATTATAAACAGTAAACTATATACAATAAAGCATAAACAATAAACACTAAGCCATAAATGATAAATCGTACACAATAAACCATAAACAATAAACCATAAACAATAAACCATAAACTATAAACAATAAACCATAAACCATAAACAATAAGGTATATACAATTAACTATATAAAATAAAGCCATAAACCATAAACATTAAGACATAAATGATAAATCATAGATAATAAACCATAACCCATAAAAATTAAACCATAAACCGTAAACCATAAATAATGAACGATAAACCATAAACCATAAACAATTAACCATAAACGGTAAACCATAAATAATCAACCATAAACAGTAAACTATATAAAATAAAGCATAACCCTAAACATTAAGCCACAAATGACAAATCACAAAGGTTAACAAGCTTTTTAGTCAAATCTATCACACATGGAATTTCTGGTTAACAATATGCTCAAGTATTTGGAGCATCGTCCGAAGACAGGAAGCGATTTAGTTGAAGTCGCACCACAAACAAAGGACGACTTGAAACTCCGAATAGATGACCAATTTTGGGCCTGAAAGCATCTATTACGGAGCATCACTCAGTAACACTTGTGGCCCTCTGAATCAGCTTCAGGTAGAGCTTTCGTTTGGCTAAAACGGACTTACGGTTTGAACGTTATGCTCGTTTCCGTGAACGCCAGCAGAACTGGAAACGTTTGGATTTTGGCATTGATTAAACTCCGGGTCGGATTGGATGTCCTTGATCGTATCGGAAAGGAGGACCCGATCCACCTTCTGCCGCACGGTAGTGCACGATGCTTTGGGATGAAATCACCGGCTGCCACAAAAAGCAAGTCACCTTCGGATTGAAGGCACCGATCTGGATCAGATGGAGGAACTGATCCGACCCGTCTAGGATGAAATATTCTGCTGCACACACTCGAGCTTGACCTATTCTTAAGGCCTGTTTTACTCTTATTTTCACGGATCGGACAACACCTGGCTTTACACTATATAGGAGACTTCCATACATCTTAGCAAAGCATTGGTTTCTTGACACATGTCATTCATCCAGAAGACTCCCTACATCTATAAATACACTGGTTCAGGGACTTCTAAAGGATCTTTGGCCATTCTAACTCTCGACCTCAATTGAAGAGAACAAATGGACATTGTGCTTCTACCATATCAATCTAGCACGAGGATTTCGTGTATGAAACCACTCTCTCTTCCTCACTTCTACATTAAAATACAAGGATGTTGTATGCAAATAAGTCCTATTGATTGTAGGAAGGCATTGTATTTTTAATTTCTTAGGACTTAAGAAAATATAAAGTGGACGTAGGCTTGGTTTGAGCCGAACCACTATAAAAATCTCATGCGTTCCATGTTCTTTACCGCTTTCCTGTATTTATTCTCTAGGATCTGTGATTGTGAGGACTTAACATTGCAGTCGGGTGTCTGTGCCATTTTCTGGTCTAATAATAAACAATAAATCATAAACCGTAAAACATAAACAATAAACCATAAACCGTCAACAATAAAGTATAAACATTAAACTATATAATATAAAGCATAAACCATAAACATTTAACAATAAATGATAAATCATAAACAATTTACCGTAAAACAGAAACAGTAAACGATAAACCGTAAACCATAAATAATAAATTATAAACAGTAAACTATGTAAAATAAAGCATAAACCATAAACACTAATCCATAAATGGTAAATCGTAAACAATAAACCATAAACCATAAACAACAAACCATGAACAATAAAATATAAACAATAAACCATAAACCATAAACAATAAAGTATAAATAGTTAACTATATAAAATAAAGCCATAAACCATAAACATTAAGACATAAATGATAAATCATAAACAATAATCCGTAAATCATGACCCATAAACATTAAACCATAAACCGTAAACCGTAAACAATACACCAAAAACCGTAAGCGATAAACAATAAACCATAAATCGTAAACCATAAACAATAAACCGTAAACAATAAACTATATAAAATAAAGCATAAACCATAAACATTAAGCCATAAATAATAAACCATAAACGTTGACAAGCTTTTTAGTCAAATCCGTCACACATGGAATTTCTGGTTAACAATATGCTCAAGTATTTGGAACATCATCAGAAGACAGGAAGCGATTTAGTTGAAGTCGCATCACAAATAAAGGACGGCTCGAAACTCCTAACAAATGTCCTCTTTTGTACCCGAGAACATCAATTATAGGGCATCACTTAGTAACGCTTGGGCCCTCTGAATTAGCTTCTGGTAGAAATTTCGTTTGGCTAAAACGAACTTACAGTTTGAAAGTTACGCTCGTTTCCGTAAACGCCAACAAAATCAAAAACGTTTGGATTTTGGCATTGATTGAACTCCGGGTCAGATAGAATGGCCCGAATCAGATCAGAAAGGAGGACTTGATCCACCTTCTGCCACATAGAAGTGCACGCTGCTTCGGAATGAAGTCACTGGCTCGGTTAGGATGGAGATGCAGGAAACCATTCCGATACGCTTTGCCCTTACTTCCAAGAAGAGCACGTCGCCTACGGATTGAAGCCACCAGTTCTGATCGGATGGAGGACCCGATCCGAACCATCTAGGATGAAATATTCTATTGCACACACTCGAGTTTGACCTATTGTTAAGGCCTGTTTTACTCCTACTTCGACGGATCGGACCACACATGGCTTTACACGAAATACAAGAGACTTCCTCCACTTACCCACTACGTCTTGGCAACGCATTGGATTCGTGACACATGTCATTCATCTGGGAGACTCGCTACATCTATAAATAAATGGATTCAGGGACTTCTAAAGGATCTTTGGCCATTCTAACTCTCATCCTCCATTGAAGAGAACACAAGGACATTGTGCTTCTTCCATATTAATCTAACACGAGTATTTCGTGTATAAAACCACTCTCTCTTCCCCACTTCTTCATTAAAATACTAGAATGTTGTATTTAAATGATTGCTACTGATTGTCGGAAGGAGTTGTATTTGTAATTTCTTAGCACTTAAAAAAATATAAAGTGGACGTAGGCTTGGTTTGAGCTGAACCACTATAAAAACCTCGTGCATTCCCTGTTCTTTACTACTTTCTTGCATTTTGTCTCTGTGATTGTAAAAAAATCATATTTTTATCCTTCCACAAGTTTGAAAATTATATTTTTAACACTTTTACATTATAAAAATTATATTTTTATCGAAGTAAAAATCATATTTTTACTTCACTACTTGTATCAAAATATCGTCTTTTCATATTTAAAAATATCTTCTTTTCAACAATAAAGATTATATTTTTATTTCTTCTGTAATATAAAAATCACATTTTTATTACCCGCCTTATATAAAAATCGTATTTTTATTATTAAAAATCACTTCTTTTTTCTAGCTAATGAACGAATAAAATCTTTCTTTTACTTTGCAAATCAATGAATAAAAATCCTTCCTTTACTTTGCAAATCAATGAATAAAAATTATATGCATTTATCAATGCCATAATATCTATAAAACTGATTGTATTTAATCTATAAAATCTACTTAAACTAAATAAATAAAATAAGGAAAAAATCACCTTTTTGGATGGGGGAGGGCGCTCGGCCAGAGGTGGTGGCTGAGGGTGGGCGCGTCGGGCTCGGCAGGTGGTGGAGGTGCGTAGTCGAGTGGTGGTTGCGGTACGGGGGGAGGGAGGATGTGGTGGGTTTCAGATCGGGTTGGAAAGGGGTTTTGCGCGAGATGGGGGAAGGAGGAGAGGAGGAGGTCGGGGAAGAAGAAGAGAGGGCGGCGACGGCTCATCGACGGTGGGGCTCGGCACTACCGCGCTACGGTTTTTTTTTTTTTCCGTTTGCTGAATGTTGATTTTGAAAAAGGGGGGGGGGGGGCAGAGAGATGTTAAGGAGAGGAAGGTTTTATTTTTATTTTTTTATTATTTTAATTCCAAAAAGTTGACTTTTACATACGACCTCTAAATGAGGCCCACCGCCTTTCGTCCATAGCGTATTACCCCCATTCCGAACACAAAGGGATATGTATCGTAGGCTGATTCGGTCGTTTCGATCAGTTTTCGTTGAAATCAACATATATCTCTATATATTGAATTTGAACGCGCTTTTCAATTTACCGGGGTCACATATGAACTCTATAAATTGCAGAAAAATATTTTCTAGCTTCGTATTGACTATATGGTCCTAACAAAACTAGTTTCGTCGAATTCCGAGACCGTTGGAAAAATGGCCATTTTCCAGTCGATTAAAATCAACTAAAACTGGTCAAACGCGTTTTCCTTTGCCACGCTCACATATTGATTCGAAAAAATATGAAATTTGAAACCTAGCAATAATTTGACATCACGGACCCAACAAAAGTGGTTCCGTCGAAATCCGAGGTCGTTTGCAAAATTCCCATTTTTAAGGGCCTGAATTCCATAGCGACTATTCAGAATTTTCAACTGGACATATCTTTTGATTCCGGCTATGAAATCTCGATTTGTCGGATTCGTTGGAAAGATATTATCAATTAGATCCTAATGTTTTTGGTTTCACTAAAATCCAGATTGTTTTGCACCCAGTACATTCAATTGAAGTTTGAAATCGAATTATCGAACTACTGCACCATTTTCAATTCTATTTATAATTATATATAATTATTTATATTCTAACGACGATGTATATAATATATACGTTCGATTACATTTCAAAATAAATTTCTTTTCGATATTATTTAAAATAATTCATTTTAAATAATCAAAATTCACTAAAATTGCCAAAATAAAATTTTTAACCTGGCCCAGATTTCTAATTTATAAACGATATGGACAACGACGATGTATAAATTATATAGTCGATGTATGAGTTATATAAGCGTTGTACACCTCATGGATAAGCGCTGTATAAGTTGTACGTTCGATGTATAAGTTGTATATGCATCGTAAAAAAATTATATATGTGTTGAAATGGAAGTGAATTGCTATATATATATATATATATATATATATATGCCACTCGTCCACAAACCATGGACGATATTTATTGATTGTGATTGGTGCGAAAATTGATTGATAGCGAATGGTTGTTTGGGATTGTTTGTGGTTGATATTGATTGATTGTGGTTGAAAAATACCCATTGGTGGTTGACAAATATTTGGTTGAAACCACATAGGATTAGTTTATGGAAATGAAATAAATATATACATGCCGCCTACGTGCGAACTAGATGCATAATCCGCATTGTCAAAAACCGCGAGGTTTTAAGGTAGAGCGAGGAGTCGTACTAGGGACGGTCCCGGTTTTAACTACCCTGCCGTTATGCTACCGAAATTTTGAATAATATTCATGTGTTTGAATTATTTTCATTTGTTGAAACTATATTTATTCGTTGAATAGAAAACCTTCATGTGTTGAATCGATATTCATTCGTTGATCAGAAATTCATGTGTTGAATGGTATTCGTGTTTTAAGTATAAAAATCACCTTTTTTCTATATATAGAAACTATAGAAACCTTCATGTGTTAAATCGATATTCATTCGTTGAATTGAAATTCATGTGTTGAATGGTATTCACATTTTGAAATAAATTGTTTTATAATAAAAATCCTATTTTTATCAACTATATAACTATATAAAATAATCTCGTTTTAAAAGAAATTGTTTTATAAGAAAAATCCTATTTTTATTACCTATATAAACTATTTAAAATAATAGTGTTTTGAAATGACTTGTTTTACAATAAAAATCACATTTTTATTATATACTTGAATTGTTGAAATGCGAAGTGTTAAAAATAGCCACTCGTTCAAATAAATATGCATGAGTTGAAATATTCATTAATTAGCTAATGATATGATTTTTGCCTATGCATACAACATTAGAATGAATGGTGTTTTTGAACCAAATGGAATCAAATATGAAGTTGAACGGAAAATGATAAATGATAAGAACTGTATATATGCACATGCATATTTATTGAACAAGTTATAACAAAGGGGCCAGAGAAGGGGAATAAAATTTTGTGCCCGACAAATAGGTACACATTTACTGTTTGGTTTTGGTGATGATTTTATGAGCCTGTTGGCTAGCCGCTTGGCTTTTTCTTTTTCTTTTCGACATGAGATGCCCGTGTGGCTATTTGGGAATTTTCCCATCCCCTCCCGTACAAAGGAGGTTATGGCGATTTTTTCTGAAATTTAAAGGCGTTAGTAAAATATTTGAAGTGAAAACGATATAGGAATTTTTGAATGAACTATATTTATATAAATATATAAATATAAATAAAATTAAAACGAAACGTGGCCGTGCAGTTCGCGTTTTGAAACCGTGATTTCAAATGATTATACCGGGAGATCCGACCATCGGATTTTCCTGAAATCGCAACCGTTGGATTCGCTTTGGAAAAATCTTTCCAACTGCACAAACTTTGTAAAAATCCAACGGTTGGATTATCTGGAATGTTTAATTCAAATCTGAAGAAAAACAGCGCCAGAATCGATTATATATATATATAATTATATTTAATCGAATAACGACGCTGTAGTTCGTATTTTGAAATCGAAACTTCAAACGATTCTATCGGGAGATCAGACCATCTGATTTTCCCGAAACTGGAACCGTTGGATTCATTTTGAAAAGACCTTTCTAATGATGTAAATTGTGTGAAGATCCAACGGTTAGATTTTGTAACAACCCGAAAATCTGGGCCAGTTTAAAAATTTTATTTTGGCAATTTTAGCGAATTTTGAATATTTAAAATAGATTATTTTAAATAATATCGACGAGAAATCTGTTTTGAATATAATTCGAACGTATATATTTATACGCGTCGTCGTTAGAATATAAATAATTATATATAATTATAAAAGGAATTGAAAATGGCGCGGTAGTTCGAAAATTCGATTTCTAATTTCAAATGAATATACAGAATTCAATATAAGTCAGAATTGAACGAAACAAGAAATATTTGAATCTGTATAACTATATCTTTGTAATGAAGTTAACAAACTGGGATTTCATCTTAGAAATGATAAGATATGTCCAGTTAAAAATTAGAAATAGTCGCTGTGGAATTTATATATATTTTTATATATATAAGGCCCTTAAAAATAGCAATTTTGCAAACGACCTTGGATTACGACGAAACCAGTTTTGTTGGGTCCGTGATGTCGAGTTATTGCTAGATTCCAAATTTCATAATTTTTCGAATCAATATGTGAGCGTGGCAAAGGAAAATGCGTTTGACCATTTTCAGTTGATTTTAATCGACTGGAAATTGGCCATTTTTCAAACGGTCTCGGAATTCGACGAAACTAGTTTTGTTAGGACCGCATCGTCAATACGAAGCTAGAAAATATTTTTCTGGAATTTTTCTAGTTAGTATGTGACCCCGGTAATTAGAAATGTACGTTTAAAATTCAATATAATGATTTAAATGTAAATTCAACAGAAACTGATCAAAGCGATCAGATCAGCTTACGTTACATATCCCATTGTGTTCGGAATGGGGGTAATTAGCTAGGGGCGACAGTCGGTGGGCTTGATTTCGAGTTAAAACGAAAAGTCAACTTTAAATTGAATTAAATAACTAAATTAAAATAAAAAAAAATATAAAATATACCCCTTCCCCTTAAAAACCCGCTGGCCCCCCCCTTTTGTTTTTTTCTCAAATCGATTTCAAATAAAAAAAAAACTGGATTTATAGAAGTTTAAAAACTGGTTTTAAAAGTTAAAAAAAACTGGATTTTTAGAAGTTTAAAAAAAACTGGATTTTAAAAGTTTAAAAAAAACTGAATTTTAAGAGTTTAAAAACTGATTTGAAAAGGATAAAGGAAAAAAAAAAAAACTGCATTTTTAAAAAGGCAAAACTGCATTTTAAAAACAAAAACTGTTTTGAAAAACTGTTTTGAAAAACTGTTTTGAAAAGAAAATAAAAACTGATTTGAAAAGGAAAAGAAAACTGATTTTATTTTAAACTTTGAGATAGAGAAAAAAAGGGGTTTGATCTCTTAATAGAAAAAGATTTGAACTTGAAAATAAAGATCATATTTTTAAAAACAGAAAAGATGGAATTTTTGTTAAGTAGAAATAGTAAGGTATGATTCTTATATTTTTAAAGCAATAAAAATATAATTGTTACATCATAAGAATAGTAAAAATATAATCTTTGCATAGTAGGAACTATAAAAATCAAATCTTTGTTTTTGAAAAAGGTGAAATCTTTAAATTTAAAAAAAGGTGAAATCTTTAAATTTAAAAAGGCGAAATCTTTAAATTTAAAAAGGCGAAATCTTCATATAGAAAATAGCGTGATAAAAATATAATTTTTATCTATATAACATAGTAGAAAAAAACTTCGATTTTTATATATTGAATAGCAAAGTAAAAATTCGATTTTTACATATTGAATAGCGAAGTAAAAATGTGATTTTTACGTATGTAGTGAAAGCAGCAACGAAGGTGACAAAAAGGCGAAACGACGAAGACTTCTGCAAAAGAAGAGTCGAGATGGTTGGATAGCTAAAGGTGAGAATTTCTCACCTTTCTATTTTATTTCTAGTTATATATATATACTAGGATGCAGACGGTGCTTAGTAGCACCCGACACAATCGTCCACAGACCATGGACTTGTTTGTTTGACTGTTTGGTGATTGATTGCGATATTGGTTTGAATGTGGTTTGTGGTGTGAAAAATCGAATCGATAAATTGGTTAGGATTAGACGTGCGCCGTTATAAGGCGAAGGAGTAAGGCTAGGTTAGACCCTTACTCCAAAGTTTGTGGTTTGCATAACGAATTGATTTGATTGATGTGTGAATGGCGTGGGCCTTCACTAGACCGGGGATAAGGCTAGGCCTTGTCCCGTTTCTAGTATCGTGCCGTTATGCCGCCGAAATTTTCTAAAATATGTTAGAAAAATAAAAATATCATTTTATTTGTGTAAATGAAGAATAGAAATTCATATGTCAAAATAAAATGTGTTATCGTTAAAAATATAATTTTTAACGTGAATGTGAATAAATAAATATTCATTTACAAACCAGACGGTTTGTTTATGTACACCTATTTGAATGACGTTGATTGGGTCGATAAATTTTACACATCGCCTAACTGCACAAATAAAATATGTGTTTGATTGTTTGAAACCCCACACGGGTGTTAGGATGAAATTTGAAGTTCACTCATCCTGATTGATTAAATATGTCGATCGATTGATTGACAGGCTGTTATAAGCGTTGAATATCTATATTTGATGCTTATACAGTGTAGTGCACTTTGGTTGATGGTTGATTATTTTCAATGCTATTATATACATGTGTTGTATGAAAATCCATATAATTAATTTTATATGGTAATTGATTGGGCCTCATTCCAGTTTTGAAAAAGAAATATTTGAAAAAGAAATATTTGAAATAGAATATTTGAAAATAAAGGAATATATGAAGCCGTGTTGATTAGATTGACGCCATTTTGACGTGAACGATATTTATATCGATTTTAAAAACGAATTCGAAATGAATTGAAAACGATTTCGAAATGAAAGGAATTGAAAACGATTTCGAAATGAATTGAATTGAAAACGATTTCGAAATGAATTGAATTGAAAATGAATTCGAATTGAATTGAAAACGATTTCGAAATGAATTGAATTGAAAACGATTTCGAAATGAATTGAATTGAAAATGAATTCGAATTGAATTGAAAACGATTTCGAAATGAATTGAATTGAAAACGATTTCGAAATGAATTGAATTGAAAATGAATTCGAATTGAATTGAAAACGATTTCGAAATGAATTGAATTGAAAATGAATTCGAATTGAATTGAAAACGATTTCGAAATGAATTGAATTGAAAACGATTTCGAAATGAATTGAATTGAAAATGAATTCGAATTGAATTGAAAACGATTTCGAAATGAATTGAATTGAAAACGATTTCGAAATGAATTGAATTGAAAATGAATTCGAATTGAATTGAAAACGATTTCGGAATGAATTGAATTGAAAACGATTTCGAAATGAATTGAATTGAAAACGATTTCGAAATGAATTGAATTGAAAACGAATTCGAATTGAATTGAAAACGATTTCGAAATGAATTGAATTGAAAACGAATTCGAATTGAATTGAAAACGATTTCGAAATGAATTGAATTGAAAACGAATTCGAATTGAATTAAAAGCGAATTGAAATGAATTCAAATTGAATTGAAATTCGAATTGAATAGAAATGAATTTTGAAACGAATTTATAAAGAAGAATTCAATTTTGATTTGAATTGAAAAGGAAGTTGAGATTGCTTTTGAAACGAATTTTAAAACTATTTATATAATTCGTTTTAAATAGAAATCGACGAAGTATATATTATATATATATTATATATATAATATAATGGCCTGAATAGAACGCGCCGCGCCGCGGCAGTTCGCGAATTTCGACCATTTATTTCAAACGGACATTACGGGAGATCCGACCGTCGGATTCTCCTAAAACCGGAACCGTTGGGTTCGTATCGAAAAGAGCTTTCTAATGAATGTTAGAAATTTGAAATCTAACGGTTGGATTTGGAATTATGTCCAAATCAAATTCGAAAAAGGTCGCTATAAGTGCAGTTCGATGGCCATTGATGGAAATCGACTGTACGGGCCTTGATAAAATTATTAAAAATAGTAATAATTTGTGTAAAATCATAAGAAATGATTTAGAAAGAATTGGGATGAAAAATTCCATATTAGAAAAGATAAAAATAGATTTTTATCGAAATGAACTAGTTTTGAACTAGAATTATAATTCTATTTATTTTTAAATAAATAAATTGAATTCGAAAAGGGTTTTAAAAGTAACCAAAATTCCAATGATTACACTGGAGTGGATTTGAATCGAAATTGTCTTCGGAATATTTCGATGTTGGAATTCATGATTATACAGGTGTTGTTATGGAAATTTGAAAGATATATATGTATATCGTTATTTCCAATACGACATTTGTTAGTCGTAGAATTCGATATTGAATATAAGCCGATATATTTTCTATTCAGAGCCTTGTATTGAATATCGAATGTGATTTGGGTTTGTCGTGAATGGTGTCTTCACTAACACTGTTCTTGAACCCAGCTGAGAAAAGATTAAATCTTTTTATTTAGATTTAATGAAGTGTACCAATTAAATAACATTTAATTGGAATTGAATTGATATTGATTTTTGGGTTTATCGTGAACAGTGTTTTAAATAACACTCGTTCTTTAACCCGATAATTAATGAATGTGATTTGGGTTCGTCGTGAATGGTGTCTTCACTAACACTGTTCTTGAACCCAGCTGAGAAAAGATTAAATCTTTTGATTTAGATTTAATGAAGTGTACCAATTAAATAACATTTAATTGGAATTGAATTGATATTGATTTTTGGGTTTATCGTGAACAGTGTTTTAAATAACACTCGTTCTTTAACCCGATAATTAATGAATGTGATTTGGGTTCGTCGTGAATGGTGTCTTCACTAACACTGTTCTTGAACCCAGCTGAGAAAAAATTAAATCTTTTGATTTAGATTTAATGAAGTGTACCAATTAAATAACATTTAATTGGAATTGAATTGATATTGATTTTTGGGTTTATCGTGAACAGTGTTTTAAATAACACTCGTTCTTTAACCCGATAATTAATGAATGTGATTTGGGTTCGTCGTGAATGGTGTCTTCACTAACACTGTTCTTGAACCCAGCTGAGAAAAGATTAAATCTTTTTATTTAGATTTAATGAAGTGTACCAATTAAATAACATTTAATTGGAATTGAATTGATATTGATTTTTGGGTTTATCGTGAACAGTGTTTTAAATAACACTCGTTCTTTAACCCGATAATTAATGAATGTGATTTGGGTTCGTCGTGAATGGTGTCTTCACTAACACTGTTCTTGAACCCAGTTGAGAAATGATTAAATCTTTTTATTTAGATTTAATGAAGTGTACCAATTAAATAACATTTAATTGGAATTGAATCGATATTGATTTTTGGGTTTATCGTGGACAGTGTTTTTAAATAACACTCGTTCTTTAACCCGACGATTAATGAATGTGATTTTGGGTTTATCGTGAACCGTGTTTTTAAATGACACTGATTCTTTAACCCAGTCAAAAGATTAAAACTAAGTGGAGTTTTAATGAATCTTTAATTAGATTGAAAAGATCGAGAATGGAGTATCACCAGTTTTGCTCCAGGCGATAGTTAAATCTTTAATTAGATTTGAACGTGAAATTTAGAAACTAACTGTCGGTTAGCCAAGCAGAATGGTTTTCTGGATATTGATCTGATGTTGGTTTCGGCCTTCGGGGTTAATATTTGGGGAATTATTCTCTTGATTAATTTACGGTTAGTGACTAATGAATTGGAATGAGGCGTATGTTGTGTTTGTGTAACACTTATTTAAAATATACGCGAGTTATTCGGAAAGACCGGGTTTATCCCATTCTGAATAACTGATACGACGATAAGTCGAAGATGAAGACGATGGTCGAAGACCGGAGGTCTTCACGTCGTTTGGGTGATAACTGATGATCTTGATTGGGCTGTACACCCAAGAAGATGGAAACAGTTAGTGATCGTCCAGACGTACTTGGAGATCGATGGATATGCGAGGTACTAGGTGCCTCCGGTTTCGTTCAGACCCAGAACGGACTTGTAAATGGACTGTGTGTCTGACATCGGATTTCATTCTGTGTGACTGATATCGGTTGCATAGGATGGTTTGCCTGTGTGGCATGCTAAGATGCAAATGATCAAGGCTTCTGTTGAAAAGCAAAGTCTTGTGGTGATGATCAAAGCACGGCCTTTGTGGCGTAGCTTTGTGTAACGTTTACCTCGCGTGTTTCACACCAGGTATGAACCAAAAACGGGAGACGGACCTCAGGGAGGACTTGCGTTTCTTTCTAGTTAGAAGTGGCGTCAGTGGTTTTACACGCCCTGACGAGTTTGACTTATGTGGTTGTTGCTGTTGCGAGGCGCCTCGGTTATATCGGTTTCGGCCGATGCATTCTGGTCGGCTGACGGACCAGACTTACACCCCATAGGGTGGGGAAACGTAGTGTTCAGGCATTTTAATCCACATCGGTGGACCGGCCCTGTCGCTCCAAGGTCACTCGAGCTCTGACCTGTGGCTCGGGCTAGAGAGTCACGAATCGGTTGAGGACTATCTTTTGCCTCGGTTCATAGACGGAAATCCAATTTCCAAATACGTGACATTTGCGGTTTTATTTGTAAACCTATATATGGTGACATAGTGGGATGGGGCGCTCATGCCGCCTATGATTGATACTTATGATTTGAAGTGTTTTATACACTATGCACTTATAATAGTATCAAATGATTTGTTTTAAACGTATCAAGCATTCTTTGGCTGTTATAAGGGAAAACCCTATCCCCCGGCTTGCGTTGCATTGTGTGATAGGACCTGGGTCTTATAACAGCTTCATCTTTCTTTATTTAGCATTGCGCTGTTGGTTTTATGCACTGGTATTCTTGGGAGGAAACCCGTTCCGTGTTATACGGCGTGGTCCCTTGATTTACCTAACTTTAAAAACAAAGATTAACAACTGTTTTAGTTCTCACACCAGTCACATGACTGACCTGGAGTTTATTGTTTTAACCTAAACTCTGGGTGCCCTTATTTCGACACGGGCAGCTAGTAGTTTTGGTTTTGCAGATTTATATTCACAGGATTTTGGTTTACAGCTGGAACGATATCCGGAAAGCTTTGTATCCGTATATCTTCTTCTAGTTGTGTATTGTATTATTTTCCGCTGCTATGTATTTAAATGTAATTTAAATCTCTGATATTTCTGTGTAATATTCATTCATACTCTGTATATTCTTGTAATCTGATGCATTGTTGTTATATACAATGAAATGTTCTTCTGTATGCGTTCTGTTGTGGTTTGTTCTCGAACTATCCGACGCTTTCCTTTACGGGGAAGTTGCGGGTCTTTACAGATTTTTAGATATGTGTAAATCAAATCTGAAGAAAAACAGCGCCATGGTCGCATTATGGCCCGAAGCGTCGTTTTGAATATATTGGCTATTTTAAAATAAATAAAAATTGCGATAAATCGTTGTAAAATATTATAAACAATATGGATGTGATTTAGAAATTAACTGAAGGTTGGCTAAGTCGAAAGGTTTCCTGGGTGTTGATCTGATGTTGGTTTCGGCCTTCGGGGTTAATATTTGGGAAGTCGTTCTCTTACTGATTGACGGTTAGTGACTAATAAATTGAAATGATGCGTGTATATGTTAGTGTTGCACTTGTTTGTTATATATGCGAGTTGCTTAGAAAGACTGGGTTTTTCCCATTCTGAATAACTGAATCGCCGATAGCAAATCGAAGATGAAGACGATGGTCGAAGACCGGAGATCTTCGCATCGTTTGGATGGTAACCGAGGTCCTGATTGGGAGGCATCCCAAAATATGGATAATGAGTGGTGATCGTCCAGACATACGTGGTGATTGATGGGTTTGCGAGGTATTTAGTGCCTCCGGTTTCGTTCAGACCCAGAATGGACTTGTAAATGGACTGTGTGTCTGACATTGGATTTTATTCTGTGTTGATTGATCTCTATTAAATATACATCTTTTGGCAGCGGAGAATTTATTCTTTTTCTTAATGCCCTTCTCTGAAACGCACGAGCTCAGAGGTTGTATATCGATGGACATCAGTCGCATGGCATGAATTGCCTGTGTGGCATGCTAAGATGCAGTGATCAGGGCTTCTGTTGAAAAGCAAAGTCTTGTGGTGATGATCAAAGCACCGCCGGTGTCGCGTAGCTTTGTGTATAACGAAAAATCGCGATCCTCACACCCCGGTATGAACCAGAAACGGGAGAGGACATCAGGGAGGGCCTACGTTTCTTTCTAGCTAGGGTGGTGTCAGTGACCTACCAGCCCTGACATTTATATACTTTTCACCTATGTAGTTGTTGCTGTTGCGAGGCGCCTCGGTTAGATTGGACGATCCGGGTCCGATAGAGCCATTGTTGGCTCATTTACACCCCAAAGGGTGGGGAAACACGGTGTTTAGGAGTTTTAATCAACATCGATGGACCGACCCTGACGATCCAACAGTCACTCGAGCTCTAATCCTGAGGGGCGGGCTAGAGCGTCTCGAAGTTGGTAAGGACTATCTTTTGCCTTGGTTTATGACGGAAATCCAATTTCCAAATAAGTGACTGTGCGGTTTTGATTGTATATATATATATGGCGACATGATATATGGTACCCATGCCGTCTATGATTGATAGTTATGATTCGAAATTGTTTTCAAAACATATAAACACTAGCAATAATATCAAATGCCTTTGTTTTTTTCGTATCAAGCATATTTTGGCCGTTATAAGGTAAAACTCTATCCTCCGGTTTGCGTTGCATTGTGTGATGGGAACTGAGTCTTATAATGGCTTCATTTTTATAAAAAGCATAGCGATGTTTAAAAGAAAGATTTGTTTTAAAGCACAGGCAATCCAACGGAGTAAACCCGTTCCACGAAAGTGGCATGGTCCTGTGATTGGCCATATTATATATGAGTTGAGTATATTTCTCATACCAGTCCCATGACTGACTCGTAGTTTGTTCACTTTCAAACTCGGGTGCCCCTTTTTCTACACGGGCAACCTTGTATTCAGGTTTAGCTGGTTCTTTCTGGATAACTGGAGCTGAAGATGGATTCTATCATTTATCTCTTTTTATGCTCTTCGGCTCCTATTGTACATATTATGTTTGTTTTCCGCTGTGGACATTTATGTATAGCTGAATTGTATTTTTACTAAGTATGATCCTGTATACTGTGTAACTCTGATGATTATTTTATCCAGTATATTCTATTGTCATTTTCTGGTGTATTTATTTAATTCTATTCTGCTATTAACTGTTTCTGTGTTATATTCCACGGATTACCCTTGCCACCGTCAGAACGGGGTTTGGGGTCGTCTCATTTGATACGACGATGAAACGACCTGAACTCCCCCGGTCTCCGAAGAGAAGGGAAAGAGCGGATTGTTTTGAGAACCGGACAAATCAGAACGCAGACGGGAGAACATTTCATTGTATATTACAACAATCCATCAGATTACAAGAATATACAGAGTATGAATAGTTATTACACAGATATATCAGAGATTTAAATTACATTTAAATAAATTGCAGCGGAAAATAATACAATACACAACTAGAAGAGATATACGGATACAAAGCTTTCAGGATATCGTTCCAGCTGTAAACCAGGATCCTGTGAATATAGATCTGCAAAACCAAAAATACTAGTTGCCCGTGTCAAAATTGGGGCACCCAGAGTTTAGGTTAAATCAATAAACTCCAGGTCAGTCATGGGACCGATGTGAGAACTAAAACAGTTAATCTTTATTTTTAATGTTCGGTAAATCAAGGGACCACGCCGTATAACACGGAATGGGTTTCCTCCCAAGAATACCAGTGCATAAAACAAACAGTGCAATGCTAAATAAAGAAAAATGAAGCTATTATAAGACCCAGGTCCTATCACACAATGCAACGTAAGCCGGGGGATAGGGTTTTCCCTTATAACAGCCAAGAATGCTTGATACGTTTAAAAAAGATCATTTGATACTATTATAAGTGTATATTGTATAAAACAATCTTCGAATCATAAGTATCAATCATAGGCAGCATGGGTACCATATATCATGTCGCCATATATAGGTTATACGATCAAAATCGCAAAGTCGCGTATTTGGAAATTGGGTTTCCATCTATGAACCGAGGCAAATGATAATCCTCAACCGATTCGAGACAATCTAGTCCACCATGTCTCAGGATCAGAGCTCGAGTGACCCTTGGAGCGATAGGGTCGGTCCACCGATGTGGATTAAAATGCCTGAACACTACGTTTCCCCGCCCTTTGGGGCGCAAATGAGCCAACGAATGACTCCATCGGACCCGGATCATCCGATCAAACCGAGGCGCCTCGCAATAGCAACAACCACACAGGTGAAAATTATATAAATGTCAGGGCTGGTAGGTCACTGACACAACCCTAGCTAGAAAGAAACGCATGCCCTCCCTGAGGTCCTTCTCCCGTTTTTGGTTCACAACCGGGGTGCGAGGCTCGCGAATTCACGTTACACAAAGTTGTGCCACACAGGCTGTGCTTTGATCATCACCACAAGACTTTGCTTTTCAACAGAAGCCATGATCAATTTCCACTTTGGCATGCCACACAGGCAATTAACTCCATGCGATTGATATCCATCAATATATAACCCCTGAGCTCGTACGTCTCAGAGAAGGGCGTAAAGCAAGAGAATAAATTCTCCGCCGCCAAACAGATATATATTTAATAGAGATCAATCACACTGACTAAAATCCAATGTCAGACACACAATCCATTTACAAGTTCGTTCTGGGTCTGAACGAAACCGGAGGGACCTAGTACCCCGCATATCCGTCGATCTCCAAGTACGTCTGGACGATCACCAACTGTTTCCATCTTCTTGGGTGTACAGCCCAATCAAGTTCATCAGTAATCACCCAAACGACGTGAAGACTTCCGGTCTTCGACCATCGTCTTCATCTTCGACTTATCGTCGTATCAGTTATTCAGAATGGGATAAACCCGGTCTTTCCGAATAACTCGCGTATATTTTAAATTAGTGTTACACAAACACAACATACGCCTCATTCCAATTTATCAGTCACTAACCGTAAATCAATCAAGAGAATAATTCCCCAAATATTAACCCCGAAGGCCGAAACCAACATCAGATCAATATCCAGAAAACCATTCTGCTTAGCTAACCGACAGTTAGTGTAACACCCCACGTCCATTAATGTCACTCACAAAGGGAATGCATTAACTTCCATGGAGGTTTTAAGTGAATATAGAACAGTAAAATTACAACAAGACAGATATAATATAGTACTTGGAAATTCAAAAACTTTATTTCATTGTAGCAGAAGTCAAAACATGTTTGATTACATCATAACACCATATTCAATGTCAAGTACAATATCTATCTTGATAAAACAAGTACATAATCCCATTACATGAATAGCCATTAAAAAGAAAGATAACAAGCTGGACTTTACTTCAGCAGTCCAAGCTTTGCAGAAGATAAGCGATCCAACTAGACTCCACTAGAACTTGGCCCAACCTGCGGACCTGAAGGGAGAAAAAGGATGGAAAAGAGGGGGTCAGACATAAAGTCTGGTGAATATGATAATTCTACAATACTATTACCAAAATAACTGGACTAAGGCTTAAGCTGGGAAACAAGAAAATGTCTATGAAGAGCAGATTAAGGACATAGACAATCGCTAAAGGCAACGTTATAGGCGCTCCTAAATACTAAAGGATAAACACTATACTGCACCACACCAGTCACCCTAAAGATTCATCCCACTTAGCTTCACTTAGAAACTTTCCCAATGGCTTTACGTACCCCTAGCTGACTACATAGGTGCCGCCTGCCCCTATCTCCACTAGGTGTACCCTACTTCCCATTATTCGATCGGCTCCCTAACTCGTAGATACCCGTGCTGGCCCCACAGTGGGGTGTATCACTCCCCTAAAGTGGCAACCTAATACAACGGACATGCACGGCTTATACCTACACGATGCAACAACGTCTTACCTACCAGTCCGGGTCCACACACGCATATGAAACCCGTTGGACTTGCGTTGCCACCGCTCCCTGTTTTGGCCTCTTATAGTCAAACCCAGTATGCGTGTCCCGTCCTCGACTTGGGTCGAGCCCACAAAGATACGTTTTGGGATACTGGTTGAAATGGGCCCCCACTATTTACCACAAGCATTCCACCTAAGATTTTCCCCATTAGTCCATCCCACTTAACCCACTTAGTCATGTTCATTTACATGTGTGTTTGGTTAAGTCTAATCGTATTTCAAATGCCTCTAACGGCAACCACCAGATTCCTCATGCCACCCAAGGCACCTACTTAACCCCCATGTCCCACCTTACATTATTATCTGGTTAAGTATTTCTTAGTTCATTAAGGCCATAACCTCATAAAGACCTCTCACATTAGACTGGCATTTATGGCAGCTGGATTTGCCGGGCGGGTCCGGGCAGTCTTACACCATAAAAGAGTCTAACCTCGTGTCTTTACAACTGTTATGCTTTAGTTTGGGCTTAGGACCTCTCACATTGGGCCAACATTTGTGACTACTGGATTTGCCGGGCGGGTCCGGGCAGGTTTACATCCCAAACGGGTCCAACCTCGTGTCCTAAGCATTGATTATTAATAATAATCCACTTTCCCCCAATTTTAATAATTCCCTACTTGAATTATTAATTACTTCCAATTTTTAACAATGTCCATAATTGACTCAATTATCGACATTCATTCATGGTATGCGACATCTTACAAAATTGCACCCAATTTATTAATTCCTAATATTACCCCTACCCCACGTTTGAACGTTTATTCGCAAAATATATGTTAGACTCGAATAGCCTAACTCATAGCATAAAAGAGATTATCATAATAACAACATGTATATGTGGCCAAATGAATCATAATAAGGGGTGAAACTTGCATATGTCCAACTTGCATAGATTATACATGTCATGGATCTAAAGGTGTCAACTTGTTCAAAATTCACCTAATATGATCTCAATCAATTTTCATAAACTTACATATGAACATGTGTGAATCAACATCATCTAATTTTTTAACAACATGGTTTTATATGGGTACACCTAACTCAATAGGAAAATTCCCATAATCAAGTTTTATTTAATTATAGTTTCAAGTTTATGGGTACACCTAACCTAATAGGCAAATTCCCATAAACAAGATCCATTTAAACTAAGAAAAAAAAAACATAACTTTAAGCATGATCCAACAACATCATGATTGTTCAACATAATATAGCATGATTTATAACATGGCATAGTATGACAGTATAACTTAGCTTGACATGATTCTCAACATAGCACGACATAGCATAAGAGAATTTACAACATAGCATGACATAGCATATATAATTTACATCATACGACAACATAATAACATAATAAGAGATCCACAATATATAGAATTTACAATTACAAATCACATCACTTTCTTGTGATCCATTCATAACTGAGTCAAATTAGTTTGTAATAGTCTTGTGAGAATCATCATACTCACCAACAAAAGAAAAGAATTAGAAAAAGAGAGATCTTTTGATTTGATTTGTGTAGATTTAGTTGTAGATGATAAGGCTTCCTCTTCTTAGTTTGTGACGGCTATGCTGAACTCCATGGCAGCAGCATGACGGTAGCTTCTCTAATTTTACAAGTGATTTAGGTCTAAGGTCTACCCACTTTTTTATAGATTTTAGAATTCATTTAGGCCATTAGATTTAACCTAGAAATAACCGCAGCCGTTCAGACAAGATGGGGTTTATCTTGTTGACTCAGCAATGAGTCAGAAGTGACTCAGCAAACACTCAGCATATTAATAAACTTCTATTCATGTCATAAATATATATATGTTTTCTACAATGTACATATTAGATACATCCCCCTTTACTTATTATTGTTTTTATATACATATTAGATACATCCCCTCTCTTACACACTTATTAATATTTTTATTTTCATATTAGATACATCCCCTCTCTTACACACTTATTAATATTTTTATATTCATATTAGATACATCCCCTCTCTTACACACTTATTAATATTTTTATATTCATATTAGATACATCCCCTCTCTTACACACTTATTAATATTTTAGCAACTTTAGTGTTAATATTAAAATTCGGGGTGTTACATTCTCCTCTCCTTTTAGGATTTCGTCCCCGAAATCTTCAAGTCTGGAAGAATGTATATCCTACCATCCAAACGTCCATCTACTCATCCATCATACACAGGCATCCATTGTCCTTAAAGGACTTCTACTGCTTTATGATCATATGCAAGTGTGTGTACATGTCCTTACCTAATGCGAAATCAGGCGGTCTACTGATTCAGTTGACCTCCTTAATTCAAATTATGTAAGTGTCATGAATCCATTATGTATGCAAAAGATCCTAATTGCTTACATACTACTTCTATATGCGTGCACACCCATTCAACCGAATGCAGCATCCATATGATGGTACAACCATTATACATCCATTATACTAAATACATCCATATATATGCAATATGCAATATGAAGTGACTGAGCCGATCTAGTGCCTAAAGTGTGTGTATATATGCATCCACGAGCAACCACTAGCAAACACTTGCATTGATTTTGCATCCATCATACATAACATGTCTCAAACACATGTTTCAACCATAGGATTATCCTAACTAAAGGGCAAAGATACTAATGAGAGGACATACTAATGATAAGATAAGATAAGCTAAGCGATAAAGGAGAAATTAAAAGACATACCCTCAAAAAGTAAAGGGTACAACGAACGCATCTTCTCTTCTGTCTCCCAAGTTGCGTTGCTCTCATCATCTCCCCATTGCACTTTAACCAGTCTGACCTCTCGATTCCTCAACTTTTTGATCTCCGACCCAAGAATGCATGTAGGAGCTCGTCTAATTGTTGCATCACGCTCTATTTCCACCTCTTTAAGCAAGCTCGGCTCTACCACCTCCGCGGTCTTGTGCGAACACTTCCTCAAATGTGATACATGGAATACGTCGTGTACTCCACTAAGTTTCTCAGGCAACTCCACCCTATATGCCATCTTCCCAATCCTGTTTTTTACAGGAAACGGCCCTACAAACCTTGGTGCTAATTTCCCCACGGACCCAAAGCGAACAACATTCCGTAACGGAGATAATTTGATAAAAACCATGTCCCCAATGTCAAACTCAAGATCTGTCCTCCTCTTATCAGCATACGATTTTTGCCTATCTTGTGCTGCTTTCATCCTCCTTCGAATCAACTCAATCTTCTCCGAGGTTTCCCTAACCATATCGGGCCCAAGTAGGATTTTATCGGTAGATTCCCACCAACATGTAGGCGAACGGCAAGGCCTTCCATAAAGAGCTTCGAAAGGTGCCATGCCAATACTAGACTGAAAGCTATTATTATATGCGAATTCTACTAACGGAAGGTGCTCTTCCCATGTACCCCCAAAGTCTAGGATACAAAGCCTTAAAAGATACTCTAGAATGCGATTCACCCTCTCGGTCTGGCCGTCTGTCTGAGGATGATATGCGGTGCTCAAACATAGCTGAGTCCCTACCACCTCTTGTAAACTCTTCCAAAATTCGCTAGTAAAGATGGGGTCACGGTCGCTTACTATACTAGAAGGAATACCGTGCAAACGAACTATCTCCTTAATGTATACAGAAGCCAACCACGGAGCAGTCCTCTTACTTTTCACGGGAATAAAATGGGCGCTTTTAGTAAGTCTATCTACTATAACCCAAATCCCCGTGTTACCCTTCCTTGATCTTGGTAATCCATCCACAAAATCCATTGAGATGCTTTCCCATTTCCATAGTGGAACTTCTAATGGGTGAAGCAACCCACCGGGTTTCTTTTGTTCTGCTTTAACTCGTTGGCACACCAAGCATCTAGCGACGTACTCGGCCACATCCTTTTTCTCCGCTTCATATCTTTGTACATCTTATCCCCGCCGGGATGAATGGTCATTTTTGAGCGATGAGCATCATCAAGAATGGCCTTCCTTAAGTCTTCGTCTTGTGGTACACAAAGTCTATTATCCCTTCGTAACCAACCCTTATCGTCTAGGGTATACCTACGAAGATGGCTTGACGACTCCCCCCCTTTGAGCTTTTCTACTATCTCAACCAACTGTGGGTCGTCTCGCTGTGCCTCACCAAACCGTCCTAGAAGTGTAGGTCTAACCTCCAAGGATGCTAACAGACCGGGTACTAAGTCAACGGAGGGTCTAAAGTCAGACATAGAAATGAATTCTAAGCTTTGTCGTTCAACAAACAACAGACTCAAGGACAACCTTTTCCTACTTAAGGCGTCTGCCACCACGTTACCCTTGCCCGGGGTATATGCTATTTCCAAATCGTAGGAGGCTAAGAATTCCATCCACCGTTGCCGCCTTAAATTCAAATCCTTCTGAGAGAATAAGTATTTTAATGATTTATGGTCAGTGAACAGTTCGAATTTCTCACCAAGAAGATAGTGACGCCAAGACTTAAGCGCGAAAACAATTGAGGCTAGCTCTAAGTCATGCGTGGGGTTATTCTTTTCATGAACCCTCAACTGCCTTCCACCATAGGCTATTACTCTTCCCTCTTGCATGAGGACCGCGCCAAGTCCCGTCCCACAAGCATCAGTATAGATGGTAAACGGTTTATTCCCGTCTGGCAGCACTAAGACTGGGGCTGAAGTTAAGGCTCTCTTTAAACGTTGGAACGCATCATCGCAATCTTTGTCCCACGTAAAAACCAGGTTCTTCTTCGTTAACCGTGTTAATGGAGCTGATATTTTTGCGAAGTCTTTGATAAACTTCCTATAATAGCCAGCCAACCCCAAGAAACTTCTTACTTCGGTTGCATTTTTAGGGACCTTCCAATCTTGGATGGCCACCACCTTTGCGGGATCCACTGCTATCCCTTCTTTGGAAACCACGTGCCCTAAGAACCGTACTTCCTTCCTCCAGAAGTGACACTTAGAAAATTTTGCCTTAAGGTTATGCGCTCGAAGGGTTTCCAACACTTCCCTAAGATGTAGGGAGTGTTCTTCTTTATTCTTAGAAAAGACTAAGATGTCATCCACAAAGACTACCACGAATTTGTTAAGGTATTCCCTAAACACCCTACTCATCAAATCAACAAAATATGCAGGGGCGTTTGTCAAACCAAAGGGCATCACTAGCCATTCATAGAATCCGTCAGGAGTCCTAAAAGCAGTCTTATCTATACTATCCTCAGCCACTCTCAGTTGATGAAAGCCAGTGGCTAAGTCCAACTGCGAAAACACTGAGGCGCCAACTAACTGATCAAAGAGATCGTCAATCCTCGGCAGTGGGTGTCGGTTCTTTTTAGTAAGCTTGTTTAGTTCTCTATAGTCCATACAAAGTCTAAGAGACCCATCCGCCTTTGTGGCAAAAACTACTGGAGCACCCCACTCCGATATACTACGTCTTATGAACCCCTTCTCAAGCAACTCCTTTACTTGCTTATTGAGTTCCCTCCTTTCACGAGGAGCCATGTGGCGCACTGGCAAAGATACGGGTTTAGCATTATCCACAAGATAAATTCGAAAGTCTATCTCCCGCTTTGGAGGTAAGCCCTTCACCTCCTCAAACACATCCGGATATTCCCGGACCACTTCTACCGATCGCAGGTTCTCTACAGACGCGTCAAGCGATTCAAGATAACTTAGCATAACGGAATTTATGGGATTACAAAAGATGTCGAGAGCATTACCAAGGCGACTCACAAGCCTAACTACTCTCCTTTCACAATCAAGAATGACCCTATTTCTAGACAACCAATCCATTCCTAAAATTAGCCCATAGCCCGTGAAGCCCAATACATAAGCATCACATCTAAATTCAACGCTAAGTATAGAGATTTTCAAATCCAAACATATCATGGTCAAATGAGCTGAACCCCCAATTGGATTTGAAACGACCAAGGGATCCTCTACTAAACTGGTGTTCAAGTGCAGTGATTCAACTAATGATGCAGAGATAAACGAATGAGATGCGCCAGAATCGAATAAGGTACGGACAGGATGATCAAACAGAAAAACTAAGCTTTCAACAGAAATTGTTCTACCTCTTTCTTGCAGCGGTGGGGCCGCAATAGCCTGAACTTGCCCCCTTGCCTGCCCTGGTGCCATAAGAGCCTGCACCTGTCCTCCCGAGGTAGACCCTGCCCTCTGCCCCTTCTTTGGACAGTCCTTCACTAAATGTCCCGCATCTCCACAATGAAAACAACCAGTCTTCTTTTTCTTTCTACAATCTTTGCTGAGATGGCCAGGCGTCCCACAATTGAAGCATTTCTTCTTCCCTTTGCCATTATTGTTTTTACCACCCTTCTTATTTTGCTGTTGGGGTTTCTTCTGATCCCCTTTCTTTTCAACTGCCTTATCCTCATGCATAAATGCCATTTCTACTAGCTTTTCAAAGGTGGCTCCCATAGGGATGTGGGTCATAACCAACCCTTGCAACGGTTCATTCAAGCCACTAACGAACCTCAAAGCTTTCTTCTCTGGCGTGTTCACCAACTCCAAGCCAAACCTTGCTAACTGATTAAATTTATTGACATATTCCTTTACTGATGAGCTCCCTTGCTTTAGTGCCAGGAATTTTTCCATATTTAAGTTCTCCTCTGCCCTTGAAAGAAACTTTGCCTCAAACCTTCGTCTGAAATCCGCCCATGAATCAACTGGACGTTCCCCGTTAGTGACCTCCCACCAAAACGAGGCCTCTCCCTTCATTAACCAAGCAGCTAAACGGACTTTCCTCCCGTCTTCCACTTCAAAGATATCCAACAATTCCTCAGTCTCCTTAAGCCAATCTCTGGCCTCCACAAACGTCTCAGTCCCTTGAAAAGTTTTTCCTCCCATAGCCTTTAATTCCTTGCACGTCTTTGCAAAAGTGTCAACACGAGGAGGAGGAGGAGGAATGGGTGCAACTAGGGGTGGAGGAGTATCCGCTGGGCCTGCAGTGGTGGCCCTAGCCTCCAAGTATCTCCTAAACCACCCTGGAATCGTCACACCTTCTGGGAGATTAAGATCTTCAGCCATGCTGAAACGAAAAAGGAAAGATTCAAAATGGAGAATTCGAAAGATAAAGATAAGGATGTGGCTATTTGGGATTATGTTTTTCATAAAAACTCTCTTTAAATAACATGTTTTTTTTTTTTTTGAAAGCACTTCTTCCAAAAATACTTTAGAAAAAAAATATTTTTCTAAAAAAATTTTTTTATCTGCTCTGGTAACCTTATGCTCTGATACCACGTGTAACACCCCACGTCCATTAATGTCACTCACAAAGGGAATGCATTAACTTCCATGGAGGTTTTAAGTGAATATAGAAAAGTAAAATTACAACAAGACAGATATAAAATAGTACTTGGAAATTCAAAAACTTTATTTCATTGTAGCAGAAGTCAAAACATGTTTGATTACATCATAACACCATATTCAATGTCAAGTACAATATCTATCTTGATAAAAAAAGTACATAATCCCATTACATGAATAGCCATTAAAAAGAAAGATAACAAGCTGGACTTTACTTCAGCAGTCCAAGCTTTCCAGAAGATAAGCGATCCAACTAGACTCCACTAGAACTTGGCCCAACCTGCGGACCTGAAGGGAGAAAAAGGATGGAAAAGAGGGGGTCAGACATAAAGTCTGGTGAATATGATAATTCTACAATACTATTACCAAAATAACTGGACTAAGGCATAAGTTGGAAAACAAGAAAATGTCTATGAAGAGCAGATTAAGGACATAGACAATCGCTAAAGGCAACGTTATAGGCGCTCCTAAATACTAAAGGATAAACACTATACTGCACCACACCAGTCACGCTAAAGATTCATCCCACTTAGCTTTTCCCAATGGCTTTACGTACCCCTAGCTGACTACATAGGTGCCGCCTGCCCCTATCTCCACTAGGTGTACCCTACTTCCCATTATTCGATCGGCTCCCTAACTCGTAGATACCCGTGCTGGCCCCACAGTGGGGTGTATCACTCCCCTAAAGTGGCAACCTGATACAACGGACATGCACGGCTTATACCTACACGATGCAACAACGTCTTACCTACCAGCCCGGGTCCACACACGCATATGAAACCCGTTGGACTTGCGTTGCCACCGCTCCCTGTTTTGTCCTCTTATAGTCAAACTCAGTATGCGTGTCCCGTCCTCGACTTGGGTCGAGCCCACAAAGATACGTTTTGGGATACTGGTTGAAATGGGCCCCCACTATTTACCACAAGCATTCCACCTAAGCTTGTCCCCATTAGTCCATCCCACTTAACCCATTTAGTCATGTTCATTTACATGTGTGTTTGGTTAAGTCTAATCGTATTTCAAATGCCTCTAAAGGCAACCACCAGATTCCTCATGCCACCCAAGGCACCTACTTAACCCCCATGTCCCACCTTACATGATTATCTGGTTAAGTATTTCTTAGTTCATTAAGGCCATAACCTCATAAAGACCTCTCACATTAGACTGGCATTTATGGCAGCTGGATTTGCCGGGCGGGTCCGGGCAGTCTTACACCATAAAAGAGTCTAACCTCGTGTCTTTACAACTGTTATGCTTTAGTTTGGGCCTAGGACCTCTCACATTGGGCTGACATTTGTGACTACTGGATTTGTCGGGCGGGTCCGGGCAGGTTTACATCACAAACGGGTCCAACCTCGTGTCCTAAGCATTGATTATTAATAATAATCCACTTTCCCCCAATTTTAATAATTCCCTACTTGAATTATTAATTACTTCCAATTTTTAACAATGTCCATAATTGACTCAATTATGGACATTCATTCATGGTATGCAACATCTTACAAAATTGCACCCAATTTATTAATTCCTAATATTACCCCTACCCCCCGTTTGAACGTTTATTCGCAAAATATATGTTAGACTCGAATAACCTAACTCATAGCATAAAAGAGATTATCATAATAACAACATGTATATGTGACCAAATGAATCATAATAAGTGGTGAAACTTGCATATGTCCAACTTGCATAGATTATACATGTCATGGATCTAAAGGTGTCAACTTGTTCAAAATTCACCTAATATGATCTCAATCAATTTTCATAAACTTACATATGAACATGTGTGAATCAACATCATCTAATTTTTTTTTAACAACATGGTTTTATATGGGTACACCTAACTCAATAGGCAAATTCCCATAATCAAGTTTTATTTAATTATAGTTTCAAGTTTATGGGTACACCTAACCTAATAGGCAAATTCCCATAAACAAGATCCATTTAAATTAAGAAAAAAAAACATAACTTTAAGCATGATCCAACAACATGATTTTTCAACATAATATAGCATGATTTATAACATGGCATAGTATGATAGTATGACATAGCTTGACATGATTCTCAACATAGCACGACATAGCATAAGAGAATTTACAACATAGCATGACATAACATATATAATTTACATCATACGACAACATAATAACATAATAAGAGATCCACAATATATAGAATTTACAATTACAAATCACATCACTTTCTTGTGATCCATTCATAACTGAGTCAAATTAGTTTGTAATAGTCTTGTGAGAATCATCATACTCACCAACAAAAGAAAAGAATTAGAGAAAGAGAGATCTTTTGATTTGATTTGTGTAGATTTAGTTGTAGATGATTAGGCTTCCTCTTCTTAGTTTGTGACGGCTATGCTGAACTCCATGGCAGCAGCATGACGGTAGCTTCTCTAATTTTACAAGTGATTTAGGTCTAGGGTCTACCCACTTATTTATAGATTTTAGAATTCATTTAGGCCATTAGATTTAACCTAGAAATAACCGCAGCCGTTCAGACAAGATGGGGTTTATCTTGTTGACTCAGCAATGAGTCAGAAGTGACTCAGCAAACACTCAGCATATTAATAAACTTCTATTCATGTCATAAATATATATATATATATATATTTTCTACAATGTACATATTAGATACATCCCCCTTTACTTATTATTGTTTTTATATACATATTAGATACATCCCCTCTCTCACACACTTATTAATATTTTTATATTCATATTAGATACATCCCCTCTCTTACACACTTATTAATATTTTTATATTCATATTAGATACATCCCCTCTCTTACACACTTATTAATATTTTTATATTCATATTAGATACATCCCCTCTCTTACACCCTTATTAATATTTTAGCAACTTTAGTGTTAATAGAAAATTCGGGGTGTTACATTCTCCCCTCCTTTTAGGATTTCGTCCCCGAAATCTTCAAGTCTGGAAGAATGTATATCCTACCATCCAAACGTCCATCTACTCATCCATCATACACAGGCATCCATTGTCCTTAAAAGACTTCTAATGCTTTATGATCATATGCAAGTGTGTGTACATGTCCTTACCTAATGCGAAATCAGGCGGTCTACTGATTCAGTTGACCTCCTTAATGCAAATTATGTAAGTGTCATGAATCCATTATGTATGCAAAAGATCCTAATTGCTTACATACTACTTCTATATGCGTGCACACCCATTCAACCGAATGCAGCATCCATATGATGGTACAACCATTATACATCCATTATACTAAATACATCCATATATATGCAATATGCAATATGAAGTGACTGAGCCGATCTAGTGCCTAAAGTGTGTGTATATATGCATCCATGAGCAACCACTAGCAAACACTTGCATCCATTTTGCATCCATCATACATAACATGTCTCAAACACATGTTTCAACCATAGGATTATCCTAACTAAAGGTCAAAGATACTAATGAGAGGACATACTAAAGATAAGATAAGATAAGCTAAGCGATAAAGGAGAAATTAAAAGACATACCCTCAAAAAGAAAAGGGTACAACGAACGCATCTTCTCTTCTGTCTCCCAAGTTGCGTTGCTCTCATCATCTCCCCATTGCACTTTAACCAGTCTGACCTCTCGATTCCTCAACTTTTTGATCTCCGACCCAAGAATGCATGTAGGAGCTCGTCTAATTGTTGCATCACGCTCTATTTCCACCTCTTTAAGCAAGCTCGGCTCTACCACCTCCGCGGTCTTGTGCAAACACTTCCTCAAATGTGATACATGGAATACGTCGTGTACTCCACTAAGTTTCTTAGGCAACTCCACCCTATATGCCATCTTCCCAATCCTGTTTTTTTTACAGGAAACGGCCCTACAAACCTTGGTGCTAATTTCCCCATGGACCCAAAGCGAACAACATTCTGTAACGGAGATACTTTGATAAAAACCATGTCCCCATTGTCAAACTCAAGATCTGTCCTCCTCTTATCAGCATACGATTTTTGCCTATCTTGTGCTGCTTTCATCCTCCTTCGAATCAACTCAATCTTCTCCGAGGTTTCCCTAACCATATCGGGCCAAAGTAGGATTTTATCGGTAGATTCCCACCAACATGTAGGCGAACGGCAAGGCCTTCCATAAAGAGCTTCGAAAGGTGCCATGCCAATACTAGACTGAAAGCTATTATTATATGCGAATTCTACTAACGGAAGGTGCTCTTCCCATGTACCCCCAAAGTCTAGGATACAAAGCCTTAAAAGATCCTCTAGAATGCGATTCACACTCTCGGTCTGGCCGTCTGTCTGAGGATGATATGCGGTGCTCAAACATAGCTGAGTCCCTACCACCTCTTGTAAACTCTTCCAAAATTCGCTAGTAAAGATGGGGTCACGGTCGCTTACTATACTAGAAGGAATACCGTACAAACGAACTATCTCCTTAATGTATACCGAAGCCAACCACGGAGCAGTCCTCTTACTTTTCACGGGAATAAAATGGGCGCTTTTTGTAACAACCCGTATTTCGATAACATGTTAAAACGATAATCAAGGCAGAATTTAATTTTAGATTCTGAATCAAGTAAAACGGGTTATACCATTGCGTTCGTCTCGGAAAAATACGCGAAATAGAGTCCGAAATTTTGTAAATCGGAGTCCGTATGACCCGGTTAAGGCCCAAAGAAGTTTTCGGGAAATTTGAATTTCGAAACATGCAGAAATGGGGCCAGGCGGGAAAATTCCCGCCCAGACAAGTCGACTGGGCTGTCGACAGGGCTGTCGACTTGCAAGTCGACAGGCATGTCGACAGGCAAGTCGACAGGGCTGTCGACTTGCCCTGTCGGCTGATTCTGGTCTGGTGCACCTATTTTTTATCTTGGCTAGGTTTTTGGGCCTGGTTTGAAATCTGACGGTTCAGGTTGGTCCTAGGGTTAATCTAAGGGCCTAAAACTATCCTAATCTCTATAAAAAGACCCTAAACCTACCCCTAAACCCTCATTATTCACTCATGTAACTAAACTATGGCCAAATTTCTACTCTCATGGCCTCCGTCTCAAATCCCTAGAGCCTATGCATTCAAATCGAGTTCAAATCAAAAGGTGCAAGCTTGCTACACCAAATAGAGGCCAAATCAACATTGCTATGCGAGTTTCATGAAGGTTCTTCTTCAAAGGAGCCACCTTTCTTCGTCAAGATGGTGCATGACCCCTTTTCTAAGCCTTGCCTATGTAAGTTCTAGCTACTTTTGGATCAAAACGGTATTTTTAATGTTGACATGGGATAAAATGAGATAAAGCATAGGTATGCATGTATGTGAGCCTAACTTTGTCCCTTTTCTATGATCTATGACCTTAGACTAAGATGTAGCAACTTAATCATGTCACTCATGTTATGTTTAGCCTAGTTTATCTTGCAAGTTTGGATCTTTGTCTATGGAAGATTTGCATGAACCTTTGGGAACCATTTGACTTGTGAAACATAGGCAAATACTTGACCTTGGGGCTTATGCATGCATATGAACACAAACCCCTTATGTTTCATGCATGATTGTGGCAAAACCTCCTTATGATATTATGCAAGTTTGTGGCCAAATCCTATATGATAGTATGCATGCTTATGGTCAATCCCTATATGACTCTATCATGCATGTTTTAAGGCCAAACCCCCTTATGACGCCATGCATGTTTGGAGCCAATCCCTTTTGTGGCATCGTGCATGTTTTGGGGTCTACATGTAGCCATAGTATACCTACTATGTTGACTCGCTTTGCTTGCGTTGGGAAAACACGATTTTGGGTAGTTAGATAAACATGAACATGTCGCGAAATCTTAACTTGATTATGACATGTGTTTATACTTGAAAATATGACTTGAAAGATAACATGGAAGTTGGCATGTAAGTATGCATAAAAACATGAGCTTGGGAATTTAACTATTAAGTTAGGTCTACCCTTTGGGAATTTACCTATTAAGTTAGGTCTACCCAAATGCTTGAAAACTTGTAACATGTTTTGGAAACATGATGAACTTAGATAATATAAGTGTGGCCAACTCGAGGTTGGGTTGAGTTTGCAACGTAAAACTACCCGGAACCGACCGGCCTAACTAGTAGTTGCAAACAATAGGACCCAATGTGAGAAGTTGGTCATGTCGCGCTTAAGACCCGAGGTTAGACTAGGTTGTGGTGTAAATCTACCCGGACCCGCCCGGCTTAACTAGTAACCACAACAAGGTCTAATGTGAGAGGTTAAGAGTGCATTAATTAAATTAATGCCACATGATAAGGTTAAGTAAATTTGACTAATGACACTTAACCGATATGACACGAATGGGTAGGTTAAGTGGGACCGGGCTTGATTTCCTTAATGACACTTAACCATGCAAGATGATTAGGAGATGGGGTTAAGTAATTTACACTTAACTAATCCGACTGGGTAATTAGATGAGGTTAAGTAATTAAGACTTAACTAACCTAACCACGGTAATTAGATGGGGTTAAGTAATCCACACTTAACTAATCTAAACACGGTAATTCGATGGGGTTAAGTTAAACACTTAACCAATTTAAACTTGGTAATTCAATGAGGTTAAGTAACCAATACTTAACCAACTTAACGGGATAATTTAATGGGGTTAAGCAACTTATACTTAACCAATTATACATTAAGATTTGATGTGGTTAAGTGATCTAAACTTAACCAATCTAACTCGTTAATTTGATGAGGTTAAGTGAACTAAACTTAACCAATCTAACTCGTTAATTGGATGTGGTTAAGTGACCTATACTTAGCCAATCTAACTCGTGAATTTATGGGGGGTTAAGTTAACCCATACTTAACCAATCTAACGTGAAAACATGATAAGGCTAAGTCACGAATCACTTGAATACGCTTGACCGATTTGACTCGGTAATTTGACAAGGTCAAGTTAATTTATATAATTAACCAATCTAAAATGATAATTAGACGAGGTTAAGTTATGGATTGCTTAATATACTTAGCCAACTTGACACCTGGTTTGTAGGGTTAAGTCTTGGACTTGGATACTTAGCCAATTTTGACATGGTTTGTAGACGGGCTAAGTTATGAACTTAAGTGACACTTAACCCATTAGATAAACCCTAATTCGGAGGATTAGGTAAATAACCATAGTTAACAAGGATTATGGAAATAAGGCTAAGTGGTAAACCTTAGTTAAGGGAAACTAAGTAATAATTCTTAGTCAAGGAAATTTGGACCATTTCTTAGATAGATTAGTAACCCGATACGTTAGGTCAACGTTTAAGTATGCGTGTAGGAGCAGGCAATCTGATTTAGATAAAGGCTCCAATGAACTGGGTAACGAAGCAGCGGCTTCGGGGAACGTGAGGATATTCTTGGGATCCCTCTGTGAGCTGCCAGGTCATTATACTAGGCTCACGAGAGGTTGAGGTCTGCGGTAGAAGAACCAAGAATATGCCTTGGTTGCTATGCGAGCGACCTAAAGACTGGGGTGGATAGCAGTGAGTCGACGAATACATAAGGTGCCCGAGATAGCAAGTTCGTCGATCATCTACCATCTTGAGTCAAGCGTGTACGTACGGAAAGGCAGGGAACACCCAACAGACCATAATTGCTATCTAATTATGGGTGAGGTAGGCCGTAGGATGTGGGCTGGCCGGAGTGTAGTTCTCATGCAAGATTTTCTCTTGTGTTGCCTTTCACTAGTTGAGGGAGGGGTCTCGTGGGACCATAGTCACGTGTAGAAAAGCAGACCTTAGTATCTGCATCGGCAGATAAATCTAAAGCTCCCGACCGAGTCTTGTATTTCTTGTTTTGCCCTGTGACAGGACTCGGATGGCACGATGTGATACATGTGCATACAGTTATAGAAAAACGATTCACGATGAATGCGTGGGAAAAAGGGCGCGGTTGAGGGTTAGCGTAATCCCTAGTGGCCTAGGTGGTTTAACCCAAACCGAAATACGAAAGCGTGCAATAGGTAAGCGTAATCCCTAGTGGTGCTAGGTGGCGTAAGTCCTAGTAGTTCAAACGATGATTCATATGGAAGAGCCTAGCTAGAACAAGGGTGACAGACCGAACGATTTCAAGGATAATACGACATGAGGAAGCCCGTACGAGGTACGGCAAAGGACTGAACTTAGATACATGGAAAGAAACATATGATTTGAGTAACCTATATATGCGATATATTAGGTTGACATGGACCATTTCACGACTTTGAGTAAGGGACATTCATGGTTAACACATAACAAGGCTGGGATACTAGTACGGAGGGTGCAGAGCAAATATACATGTTAGAACCAGGAAAAATATACATAATAGACACCGGGGGATGTTAGACAGGGTAGATACCTTGGGATAGTATACTTGATAGAAACCTGATGATGTGATACCTTGATTTATCATGACACCGTAGTTTATCACGATATCTTAGTTTACCTTGCTACAGTAGTTCAGCCTGTTACCCTGGTTTAGTTAATCCATCTTGTAGTCATCCTTATGTTTACTTTCAGTTTATGCATGTCATGTTACCTTTACCTGTTTTTATACTGGAAGTAGATAGGACTTACCAGTCTTTATGACTGACCCCGTTTTCTTTCGCCTCTTTGTCTTCCGTTTCCCCCCCAGGTTTCAGGAAGGAAATGATGTTGTTTAGTTCGGACTTCTTCTGTTGAAGGTCATCATGTATGGCTTGATGTATAGCTTGGTCTTCTCTTGGCTATGGCTGCCTCACCGCTTTACTTTGGGGAATAATTTATGAAAAGGTTTTTATGCTTCTTTATTATTGCAAGACAGGTTTTGATGTACTCTGATGTAAAAGGCTTTAGACCTCAATTATTAATGTTTATGAAAGTTTGATTTTACTTCCGCTATCTTATATGTTATGTCTTGTGATATTTCTGTGCATATTTACCAATAATGCCCCTCTAAAGCTAGTGCATTCCTTTGCGAGTGACCCTAGTGGAGGCGGGGTGTTACATTTGGTATCAGAGCAGAAGGTTACTAGACTGGGCAAAAGTTTTTAAAGACCTTCTGAAAATTATTTGAAAAACCGTTTACAAAGAGCATTTTTCAAGAAAATTTTCTTTTAAAAAGAAAAAGGCTATTCCCCAAAGGCCATTAGCATTATCCTTGTTTCCTTGATTGAATTTCTTTTCCTTTCTTTCCTCCATCTGTAGTCACAGTGGTTTTGACTGCGACTAGTCTTTCTAGCTGCGTAAGTGTTTCCCGTACGATGGAGGTGGTTCTCGAGAGACCGTTGCAGAGTTATGCATGAAAGGATAGTAAGAACAAGGATAAAGGATACCAGCTTAAGGATAAGCAACTGTTGTTATGGCTTAGTCCATCGAGGAGGACAAGGACAAGATCAGCGGAGAGGGAAATAGTACGCTCTCATTTCTAGGGTACCTAAAAGAAATGGTGCCGTTTCTGGTAAAGGTTTAGTCGTTCTTTTCTATCATCCCGTCCAGACTTTGTCTTGATCATTGTATCACTTAAGTCTGCTTGGATAGTTGAGCCTCTACACCTTAGTACTAGCATGGTAGAGGATCCCAGTTATGTCCCAAAAATCTGGTTGGAGAGTTGGTCCATTCCTTCATGACTTGTTGGATTTGAGAATGACATGTCTCAACTACGGATAGATTCTAAGGATAAAGTGGTCACCCAATAAGGGGTGCCATTCTCGGTTTTGGAAAGAGGGTAGTTAGACTCTCGACTCATCTTGGTGATACCCTCGAAGACTCGTGTAACCTTTTTGGGTTCTGTCATAGTTAGTTACCTAGAATCCCGGAATGCAGTTGTTGGTAATCCGCTCGAATAGAATTCACTGATAAGGCGGATGGTTCGTTTCGATTATGCATGAGTTATGGGAATCACCTTAGTAAGAACCCTTGGCAACGTGGATTGGCATCGGAAAACGAGATCCAGAATTCACTAGTGAATTTTGGAGAGCTTGTATGAGTACGCAGACATGTGTGAGCCGAGCATACTAGGGGAAGAATAAGTGAAAGTGAAACGAGAGGCGACAGTGAAATGAGTTCCACTCACACCTTGGAAATAGGAAGCAAGGAACTACAAAATCATGAAGTCAAAGGCGGTCAAGGCACGATGGAATTAAGCTCATAGAAATGCGGCTTGGACGAGCACATCACGTCTCTTTTTAAGAGTATATCTTTGATCCTTGGTTCACCTGTAAAGCTTACTTGCATGCTATCGCTTGGTGGATATCCTCTCGGTCCTGTTTCTGTTACAAACCCCGTAAGGAGTTTGTCTTGTTTATCTTCTCGATCTTATTTTGGGAACCTTAGGTAGAACGCTATGGATGTAAACATGTATTTGAGACATGTTATGATTGATATGATTGCAAATGGTTGCAAGTGGTTGCTCGTGGATGCACGAATACACGTTAGGTACTAGATTGACGCGATCACGTTTCATGTTGCATATGCACGAGCATTTATACTTGTTTATGGATGAAATCGAATGTGTTATCATGCGGTTGTTGCATATGAATGAATGATTGTGCAAACATATAGTATCTATATGACTAGGACTATTTGCATACATGTTGGATTCATGACACTATACATATTTTTGCATTAGAAAGATTATTCAGGCCTGATCATTAGCATTAGCTAAGGAACATGTACAAACACGTTTTGCATATATTCATACAGCATTAGAAATCATCTAAGGACAATGGTTGCTTATGGATGATGTTTTGAGTAGATGGATGATGGATGGTAGGATATGTTCTTCCTAACTTAGAGATTTCGGGGACGAAATCCTAAAAGGTGGGGAGAATGTAACAACCCGTATTTCGATAACATGTTAAAACGAGAATCAAGGCAGAATTTAATTTTAAATTCTGAATCAAGTAAAACGGGTTATAAAATTGCGTTCGTCTCGGAAAAATACGCGAAATAGAGTCCGAAATTTTGTAAATCGGAGTCCGTATGACCCGGTTAAGGCCCAAAGAAGTTTTCGGGAAATTTGAATTTCGAAACATGCAGAAATGGGGCCAGGCGGGAAAATTCCCGCCCAGACAAGTCGACTTGGCTGTCGATAGGGCTGTCGACTTGCAAGTCGACAGGCATGTCGACAGGCAAGTCGACAGGGCTGTCGACTTGCCCTGTCGGCTGATTCTGGTCTGGTGCACCTATTTTCTATCTTGGCTAGGTTTTTGGGCCTGGTTTGAAATCTGACGGTTCAGGTTGGTCCTAGGGTTAATCTAAGGGCCTAAAACTATCCTAATCTCTATAAAAAGACCCTAAACCTACCCCTAAACCCTCATTATTCACTCATGTAACTAAACTATGGCCAAATTTCTACTCTCATGGCCTCCGTCTCAAATCCCTAGAGCCTATGCATTCAAATCGAGTTCAAATCAAAAGGTGCAAGCTTGCTACACCAAATAGAGGCCAAATCAACATTGCTATGCAAGTTTCATGAAGGTTCTTCTTCAAAGGAGCCACCTTTCTTCGTCAAGATGATGCATGACCCCTTTTCTAAGCCTTGCCTATGTAAGTTCTAGCTACTTTTGGATCAAAACGGTATTTTTAATGTTGACATGGGATAAAATGAGATAAAGCATAGGTATGCATGTATGTGAGCCTAACTTTGTCCCTTTTCTATGATCTATGACCTTAGACTAAGATGTAGCAACTTAATCATGTCACTCATGTTATGTTTAGCCTAGTTTATCTTGCAAGTTTGGATCTTTGTCTATGGAAGATTTGCATGAACCTTTGGGAACCATTTGACTTGTGAAACATAGGCAAATACTTGACCTTGGGGCTTATGCATGCATATGAACACAAACCCCTTATGTTTCATGCATGATTGTGGCAAAACCTCCTTATGATATTATGCAAGTTTGTGGCCAAATCCTATATGATAGTATGCATGCTTATGGTCAATCCCTATATGACTCTATCATGCATGTTTTAAGGCCAAACCCCCTTATGACGCCATGCATGTTTGGAGCCAATCCCTTTTGTGGCATCGTGCATGTTTTGGGGTCTACATGTAGCCATAGTATACCTATTATGTTGACTCGCTTTGCTTGCGTTGGGAAAACACGATTTTGGGTAGTTAGATAAACATGAACATGTCGCGAAATCTTAACTTGATTATGACATGTGTTTATACTTGAAAATATGACTTGAAAGATAACATGGAAGTTGGCATGTAAGTATGCATAAAAACATGAGCTTGGGAATTTACCTATTAAGTTAGGTCTACCCTTTGGGAATTTACCTATTAAGTTAGGTCTACCCAAATGCTTGAAAACTTGTAACATGTTTTGGAAACATGATGAACTTAGATAATATAAGTGTGGCCAACTCGAGGTTGGGTTGAGTTTGCAACGTAAAACTACCCGGAACCGACCGGCCTAACTAGTAGTTGCAAACAATAGGACCCAATGTGAGAAGTTGGTCATGTCGCGCTTAAGACCCGAGGTTAGACTAGGTTGTGGTGTAAATCTACCCGGACCCGCCCGGCTTAACTAGTAACCACAACAAGGTCTAATGTGAGAGGTTAAGAGTGCATTAATTAAATTAATGCCACATGATAAGGTTAAGTAAATTTGACTAATGACACTTAACCGATATGACACGAATGGGTAGGTTAAGTGGGACCGGGCTTGATTTCCTTAATGACACTTAACCATGCAAGATGATTAGGAGATGGGGTTAAGTAATTTACACTTAACTAATCCGACTGGGTAATTAGATGAGGTTAAGTAATTAAGACTTAACTAACCTAACCACGGTAATTAGATGGGGTTAAGTAATCCACACTTAACTAATCTAAACACGGTAATTCGATGGGGTTAAGTTAAACACTTAACCAATTTAAACTTGGTAATTCAATGAGGTTAAGTAACCAATACTTAACCAACTTAACGGGATAATTTAATGGGGTTAAGCAACTTATACTTAACCAATTATACATGAAGATTTGATGTGGTTAAGTGATCTAAACTTAACCAATCTAACTCGTTAATTTGATGAGGTTAAGTGAACTAAACTTAACCAATCTAACTCGTTAATTGGATGTGGTTAAGTGACCTATACTTAGCCAATCTAACTCGTGAATTTATGGGGGGTTAAGTTAACCCATACTTAACCAATCTAACGTGAAAACATGATAAGGCTAAGTCACGAATCACTTGAATACGCTTGACCGATTTGACTCGGTAATTTGACAAGGTCAAGTTAATTTATATAATTAACCAATCTAAAATGATAATTAGACGAGGTTAAGTTATGGATTGCTTAATATACTTAGCCAACTTGACACCTGGTTTGTAGGGTTAAGTCTTGGACTTGGATACTTAGCCAATTTTGACATGGTTTGTAGACGGGCTAAGTTATGAACTTAAGTGACACTTAACCCATTAGATAAACCCTAATTCGGAGGATTAGGTAAATAACCATAGTTAACAAGGATTATGGAAATAAGGCTAAGTGGTAAACCTTAGTTAAGGGAAACTAAGTAATAATTCTTAGTCAAGGAAATTTGGACCATTTCTTAGATAGATTAGTAACCCGATACGTTAGGTCAACGTTTAAGTATGCGTGTAGGAGCTGGCTATCTGATTTAGATAAAGGCTCAAATGAACTGGGTAACGAAGCAGCGGCTTCGGGGAACGTGAGGATATTCTTGGGATCCCTCTGTGAGCTGCCAGGTCATTATACTAGGCTCACGAGAGGTTGAGGTCTACGGTAGAAGAACCAAGAATATGCCTTGGTTGCTATGCGAGCGACCTAAAGACTGGGGTGGATAGCAGTGAGTCGACGAATACATAAGGTGCCCGAGATAGCAAGTTCGTCGATCATCTACCATCTTGAGTCAAGCGTGTACGTACGGAAAGGCAGGGAACACCCAACAGACCATAATTGCTATCTAATTATGGGTGAGGTAGGCCGTAGGATGTGGGTTGGCCGGAGTGTAGTTCTCATGCAAGATTTTCTCTTGTGTTGCCTTTCACTAGTTGAGGGAGGGGTCTCGTGGGACCATAGCCATGTGTAGAAAAGCAGACCTTAGTATCTGCATCGGCAGATAAATCTAAAGCTCCCGACCGAGTCTTGTATTTCTTGTTTTGCCCTGTGACAGGACTCGGATGGCACGATGTGATACATGTGCATACAGTTATAGAAAAACGATTCACGATGAATGCGTGGGAAAAAGGGCGCGGTTGAGGGTTAGCGTAATCCCTAGTGGCCTAGGTGGTTTAACCCAAACCGAAATACGAAAGCGTGCAATAGGTAAGCGTAATCCCTAGTGGTGCTAGGTGGCGTAAGTCCTAGTAGTTCAAACGATGATTCATATGGAAGAGCCTAGCTAGAACAAGGGTGACAGTCCGAACGATTTCAAGGATAATACGACATGAGGAAGCCCGTACGAGGTACGGCAAAGGACTGAACTTATATACATGGAAAGAAACATATGATTTGAGTAACCTATATATGCGATATATTAGGTTGACATGGACCATTACACGACTTTGAGTAAGGGACATTCATGGTTAACACATAACAAGGCTGGGATACTAGTACGGAGGGTGCAGAGCAAATATACATGTTAGAACCAGGAAAAATATACATAATAGACACCGGGGGATGTTAGACAGGGTAGATACCTTGGGATAGTATACTTGATAGAAACCTGACGATGTGATACCTTGATTTATCATGACACCGTAGTTTATCATGATATCTTAGTTTACCTTGCTACAGTAGTTCAGCCTGTTACCCTGGTTTAGTTAATCCATCTTGTAGTCATCCTTATGTTTACTTTCAGTTTATGCATGTCATGTTACCTTTACCTGTTTTTATACTGGAAGTAGATAGGACTTACCAGTCTTTATGACTGACCCCGTTTTCTTTCGCCTCTTTGTCTTCCGTTTCCCCCCCAGGTTTCAGGGAGGAAATGATGTTGTTTAGTTCGGACTTCTTCTGTTGAAGGTCATCATGTATGGCTTGATGTATAGCTTGGTCTTCTCTTGGCTATGGCTGCCTCACCGCTTTACTTTGGGGAATAATTTATGAAAAGGTTTTTATGCTTCTTTATTATTGCAAGACAGGTTTTGATGTACTCTGATGTAAAAGGCTTTAGACCTTAATTATTAATATTTATGAAAGTTTGATTTTACTTCCGCTATCTTATATGTTATGTCTTGTGATATTTCTGTGCATGTTTACCAATAATGCCCATCTAAAGCTAGTGCATTCCTTTGCGAGTGACCTTAGTGGAGGCGGGGTGTTACACTTTTAGTAAGTCTATCTACTATAACCCAAATCCCCGTGTTACCCTTCCTTGATCTTGGTAATCCATCCACAAAATCCATTGAGATGCTTTCCCATTTCCATAGTGGAACTTCTAATGGGTGAAGCAACCCATCGGGTTTCTTTTGTTCTGCTTTAACTCGTTGGCACACCAAGCATCTAGCGACGTACTCGGCCACATCCTTTTTCATACCGGCCCAAAAGAAAACCCGCTTCATATCTTTGTACATCTTATCCCCGCTGGGATGAATGGTCATTTTTGAGCGATGAGCATCATCAAGAATGGCCTTCCTTAAGTCTTCGTCTTGTGGTACACAAAGTCTATTATCCCTTCGTAACCAACCCTTATTGTCTAGGGTATACCTACGAAGATGGCTTGACGACTCCCCCCCCCCTTGAGCTTTTCTACTATCTCAACCAACTGTGGGTCGTCTCGCTGTGCCTCACCAACCCGTCCTAGAAGTGTAGGTCTAACCTCCAAGGATGCTAACAGACCGGGTACTAAGTCAACGGAGGGTCTAAAGTCAAACATAGAGATGAATTCTAAGCTTTGTCGTTCAACAAACAACGGACTCAAGGACAACCTTTTCCTACTTAAGGCGTCTGCCACCACGTTACCCTTGCCCGGGGTATATGCTATTTCAAAATCGTAGGAGGCTAAGAATTCCATCCACCGTTGCTGCCTTAAATTCAAATCCTTCTGAGAGAATAAGTATTTTAATGATTTGTGGTCAGTGAACAGTTCGGATTTCTCACCAAGAAGATAGTGACGCCAAGACTTAAGCGCGAAAACAATTGCGGCTAGCTCTAAGTCATGCGTGGGGTAATTCTTTTCACGAACCCTCAACTGCCTTCCACCATAGGCTATTACTCTTCCCTCTTGCATGAGGACCGCGCCAAGTCCCGTCCCACAAGCATCAGTATAGATGGTAAACGGTTTATTCCCGTCTGGCAGCACTAAGGCTGGGGCTGAAGTTAGGGCTCTCTTTAAACGTTGGAACGCATCATCGCAATCTTTGTCCCACGTAAAGACCAGGTTCTTCTTCGTTATCCGTGTTAATGGAGCTGATATTTTTGCGAAGTCTTTGATAAACTTCCTATAATAGCCAGCCAACCCCAAGAAACTTCTTACTTCGGTTGCATTTTTAGGGACCTTCCAATCTTGGATGGCCACCACCTTTGCGGGATCCACTGCTATCCCTTCTTTGGAAACCACGTGCCCTAAGAACCGTACTTCCTTCCTCCAGAAGTGACACTTAGAAAATTTTGCCTTAAGGTTATGCGCTCGAAGGGTTTCCAACACTTCCCTAAGATGTAGGGAGTACTCTTCTTTATTCTTAGAAAAGACGAAGATGTCATCCACAAAGACTACCACGAATTTGTTAAGGTATTCCCTAAACACCCTACTCATCAAATCAACAAAATATGCAGGGGCGTTTGTCAAACCAAAGGGCTTCACTAGCCATTCATAGAATCCGTCAGGAGTCCTAAAAGCAGTCTTATCTATACTATCCTCAACCACTCTCAGTTGATGAAAGCCAGTGGCTAAGTCCAACTGCGAAAACACTGAGGCGCCAACTAACTGATCAAAGAGATTGTCAATCCTCGGCAGTGGGTGTCGGTTCTTTTTAGTAAGCTTGTTTAGTTCTCTATAGTCCATACAAAGTCTAAGAGACCCATCCGCCTTTGTGGCAAAAACTACTGGAGCACCCCACTCCGATATACTACGTCTTATGAACCCCTTCTCAAGCAACTCCTTTACTTGCTTATGGAGTTCCCTCCTTTCACGAGGATCCATGTGGCGCATCGGCAAAGATACGGGTTTAGCATTATCCAAAAGATAAATTCAAAAGTCTATCTCCCGCTTTGGAGGTAAGCCCTTCACCTCCTCAAACACATCCGGATATTCCCGGACCACTTCTACCGATCGCAGGTTCACTACAGACGCGTCAAGCGATTCAAGATAACTTAGCATAACGGAATTTATGGGATTACAAAAGATGTCGAGAGCATTACCAAGGCGAGTCACAAGTCTAACTACTCTCCTTTCACAATCAAGAATGGCCCTATTTCTAGACAACCAATCCATTCCTAAAATTAGCCCATAGCCCGTGAAGCCCAATACATAAGCATCACATCTAAATTCAACGCTAAGTATAGAGATTTTCAAATCCAAACATATCATGGTCAAATGAGCCGAACCCCCAATTGGATTTGAAACGACCAAGGGATCCTCTACTAAACTGGTGTTCAAGTGGAGTGATTCAACTAATGATGCAGAGATAAACGAATGAGATGCGCCAGAATCGAATAAAGTACGGACAGGATGATCAAACAGAAAAACTAAGCTTTCAATAGAAATTGTTCTACCTCTTTCTTGCAGCGGTGGGGCCGCAATAGCCTGAACTTGCCCCCTTGCCTGCCCTGGTGCCATAAGAGCCTGCACCTGTCCTCCCGAGGTAGACCCTGCCCTCTGCCCCTTCTTTGGACAGTCCTTCACTAAATGTCCCGCATCTCCACAATGAAAACAACCAGTCTTCTTTTTCTTTCTACAATCTTTGCTGAGATGGCCAGGCGTCCCACAATTGAAGCATTTCTTCTTCCCTTTGCCATTATTGTTTTTACCACCCTTCTTATTTTGCTGTTGGGGTTTCTTCTGATCCCCTTTCTTTTCAACTGCCTTATCCTCATGCATAAGTGCCATTTCTACTAGCTTTTCAAAGGTGGCTCCCATAGGGATGTGGGTCATAGCCAACCCTTGCAACGGTTCATTCAAGCCTCTAACGAACCTCAAAGCTTTCTTCTCTGGCGTGTTCACCAACTCCAAGCCAAACCTTGCTAACTGATTAAATTTATTGACATATTCCTTTACTGATGAGCTCCCTTCCTTTAGTGCCAGGAATTTTTCCATATTTAAGTTCTCCTCTGCCCTTGAAAGAAACTTTGCCTCAAACCTTCGTCTGAAATCCGCCCATGAATCAACTGGACGTTCCCCGTTAGTGACCTCCCACCAAAACGAGGCCTCTCCCTTCATTAACCTAGAAGCTAAACGGACTTTCCTCCCATCTTCCACTTCAAAGATATCCAACAATTCCTCAGTCTCCTTAAGCCAATCTCTGGCCTCCACAAACGTCTCAGTCCCTTGAAAAGTTTTTCCTCCCATAGCCTTGAATTCCTTGCACGTCTTTGCAAAAGTGTCAACACGAGGAGGAGGAGGAGGAGGAATGGGTGCAACTAGGGGTGGAGGAGTATCCGCTGGGCTTGCAGTGGTGGCCCTAGCCTCCAAGTATCTCCTAAACCACCCTGGAATCGTCACACCTTCTGGGAGATTAAGATCTTCAGCCATGCTGAAACGAAAAAGGAAAGATTCAAAATGGAGAATTCGAAAGATAAAGATAAGGATGTGGCTATTTGGGATTATGTTTTTCATAAAAACTCTCTTTAAATAACATGTTTTTTTTTTTTGAAAGCACTTCTTCCAAAAATACTTTAGAAAAAAAATATTTTTCTAAAAATTTTTTTATCTGTTCTGGTAACCTTATGCTCTGATACCACGTGTAACACCCCACGTCCATTAATGTCACTCACAAAGGGAATGCATTAACTTCCATGGAGGTTTTAAGTGAATATAGAACAGTAAAATTACAACAAGACAGATATAAAATAGTACTTGGAAATTCAAAAACTTTATTTCATTGTAGCAGAAGTCAAAACATGTTTGATTACATCATAACACCATATTCAATGTCAAGTACAATATCTATCTTGATAAAACAAGTACATAATCCCATTACATGAATAGCCATTAAAAAGAAAGATAACAAGCTGGACTTTACTTCAGCAGTCCAAGCTTTCCAGAAGATAAGCGATCCAACTAGACCCCACTAGAACTTGGCCCAACCTGCGGACCTGAAGGGAGAAAAAGGATGGAAAAGAGGGGGTCAGACATAAAGTCTGGTGAATATGATAATTCTACAATACTATTACCAAAATAACTGGACTAAGGCATAAGCTGGAAAACAAGAAAATGTCTATGAAGAGCAGATTAAGGACATAGACAATCGCTAAAGGCAACGTTATAGGCGCTCCTAAATACTAAAGGATAAACACTATACTGCACCACACCAGTCACCCTAAAGATTCATCCCACTTAGCTTCACTTAGAAACTTTCCCAATGGCTTTACGTACCCCTAGCTGACTACATAGGTGCCGCCTGCCCCTATCTCCACTAGGTGTACCCTACGTCCCATTATTCGATCGGCTCCCTAACTCGTAGATACCCGTGCTGGCCCCACAGTGGGGTGTATCACTCCCCTAAAGTGGCAACCTGATACAACGGACATGCACGGCTTATACCTACACGATGCAACAACGTCTTACCTACCAGCCCGGGTCCACACACGCATATGAAACCCGTTGGACTTGCGTTGCCACCGCTCCCTGTTTTGGCCTCTTATAGTCAAACCCAGTATGCGTGTCCCATCCTCGACTTGGGTCGAGCCCACAAAGATACGTTTTGGGATACTGGTTGAAATGGGCCCCCACTATTTACCACAAGCATTCCACCTAAGCTTGTCCCCATTAGTCCATCCCACTTAACCCACTTAGTCATGTTCATTTACATGTGTGTTTGGTTAAGTCTAATCGTATTTCAAATGCCTCTAAAGGCAACCACCAGATTCCTCATGCCACCCAAGGCACCTACTTAACCCCCATGTCCCACCTTACATGATTATCTGGTTAAGTATTTCTTAGTTCATTAAGGCCATAACCTCATAAAGACCTCTCACATTAGACTGGCATTTATGGCAGCTGGATTTGCCGGGCGGGTCCGCGCAGTCTTACACCATAAAAGAGTCTAACCTCGTGTCTTTACAACTGTTATGCTTTAGTTTGGGCCTAGGACCTCTCACATTGGGCTGACATTTGTGACTACTGGATTTGCCGGGCGGGTCCGGGCAGGTTTACATCACAAACGGGTCCAACCTCGTGTCCTAAGCATTGATTATTAATAATAATCCACTTTCCCCCAATTTTAATAATTCCCTACTTGAATTATTAATTACTTCCAATTTTTAACAATGTCCATAATTGACTCAATTATGGACATTCATTCATGGTATGCAACATCTTACAAAATTGCACCCAATTTATTAATTCCTAATATTACCCCTACCCCCCGTTTGAACGTTTATTCGCAAAATATATGTTAGACTCGAATAGCCTAACTCATAGCATAAAAGAGATTATCATAATAACAACATGTATATGTGACCAAATTAATCATAATAAGTGGTGAAACTTGCATATGTCCAACTTGCATAGATTATACATGTCATGGATCTAAAGGTGTAACCCTGTTCAAAATTCACCTAATATGATCTCAATCAATTTTCATAAACTTACATATGAACATGTGTGAATCAACATCATCTAATTTTTTTTAACAACATGGTTTTATATGGGTACACCTAACTCAATAGGCAAATTCCCATAATCAAGTTTTATTTAATTATAGTTTCAAGTTTATGGGTACACCTAACCTAATAGGCAAATTCCCGTAAACAAGATCCATTTAAATTAAGAAAAAAAAAACATAACTTTAAGCATGATCCAACAACATGATTTTTCCACATAATATAGCATGATTTATAACATGGCATAGTATGATAGTATAACATAGCTTGACATGATTCTCAACATAGCACGACATAGCATAAGAGAATTTACAACATAGCATGACATAGCATATATAATTTACATCATACGACAACGTAATAACATAATAAGAGATCCACAATATATAGAATTTACAATTACAAATCACATCACTTTCTTGTGATCCATTCATAATTGAGTCAAATTAGTTTGTAATAGTCGTGAGAATCATCATACTCACCAACAAAAGAAAAGAATTAGAGAAAGAGAGATCTTTTGATTTGATTTGTGTAGATTTAGTTGTAGATGATTAGGCTTCCTCTTCTTAGTTTGTGACGGCTATGCTGAACTCCATGGCAGCAGCATGACGGTAGCTTCTCTAATTTTACAAGTGATTTAGGTCTAGGGTCTACCCACTTATTTATAGATTTTAGAATTCATTTAGGCCATTAGATTTAACCTAGAAATAACCGCAGCCGTTCAGACAAGATGGGGTTTATCTTGTTGACTCAGCAATGAGTCAGAAGTGACTCAGCAAACACTCAGCATATTAATAAACTTCTATTCATGTCATAAATATATATATATTTTCTGCAATGTACATATTATGTAATAACCCGAAAATCTGGGCCAGTTTAAAATTTTTATTTTGGCAATTTTAGCGAATTTTGAATATTTAAAATGAATTATTTTAAATAATATCGACGAGAAATTTATTTTGAATATAATTCGAACGTATATATTATACGCGTCGTCGTTAGAATATAAATATTTAAATATAATTATAAAAGGAATTGAAAATGGCGCGGTAGTTCGATAATTCGATTTCAAACTTCAATTGAATGTACCGGGTGCAAAACAATCGGATTTTAGTGAAACCAAAAACATTAGGATCTAATTGATGATATCTTTCCAACGAATCCGAATAATCAAGATTTCACAGTGAGAATCAAAAGATATGTCTAGTTGAAAATTCTGAATAGTCGCTATGGAATTCAGGCCCTTAAAAATAGCCATTTTGCAAATGACCTCGGATTTCGATGAAACCAGTTTTGTTGGGTCCGTGATGTCAAGTTATTGCTAGGTTTCAAATTTCATAACTTTTCGAATCAATATGTGAGCGTGGCAAAGGAAAACGCGTTTGACCAGTTTTAGTTCATTTTAATCGACTGGAAATTGGCCATTTTTCCAACGGTCTCAGAATTCGACGAAACTAGTTTTGTTAGGACCGTATCGTCAATACGAAGCTAGAAAATATTTTTGGGAATTTTTCTAGTTAGTATGTGACCCCGGTAATTTGAAATGTACGTTTAAAATTCAATATAGTGATTTAAATGTAAATTTAACGGAAACTGATTTTAACAGCCGAATCAGCTGACGATACATATCCCATTGTGTTCAGAATGGGGGTTAAACGCTATGGACGACAGGTGGTGGGCCTCGTTTTGATGACGTATGTAAAAGTCAACTTTTAAAAATAATAAAATAATAAATAAAAATAAAAATAAAAAAAAAGAAAACCCCTTATCTCCTCTTTCCCCTATACGTTCTGGCCCCCCCTAATTTATTTCAGAAATCAAAAAAAAAAAAAAAAAAATAGAAGAGGGAGCGGATCGAGAAACCCGTCGCTCCTCCCTCCACCGTCGCCCCACCGCCTCCGTCCACCATCGCCAAACCCCGCTGCTCCCCTCTCTCTCCTCTCTCTTCTCCACGCGAGCGCCCCTTCGATTTGAACCGTCGCCCATCACCAAAGAAGCCGCCACTTGGATGGCCAGCCGCCCCCGCCGACTCCACCTCAGACCGCGCCACCCTGACCGCCACCTCAGCGACCCCCAGGCACCCCCTCCGACGATCTGCGAAACCCCCCCCCTGTAAGTCATTTTTTTTATTTATTTGTTTTATTTTTATTTCGAATTTTTATAAGTTTAAAAACTGAATTTTTATAAGTTTAAAAACTGAATTTTTATAAGTTTAAAAACTGAATTTTTATAAGTTTAAAAACTGAATTTTTATAAGTTTAAAAACTGTATTTTTTAGAAGTTTAAAAACTGTATTTTTAGAAGTTTAAAAACTGTTTTTTTTTTTAAAAAGAGATTAAAAACTGTTTTTTGGAAAGTTTGAAAAACTGATTTTATTTTAAGATTTAAATATAGAAAAGGCGAAATCTTTAAACTTTAAAAAGTGAAGATAGGATTTTTATTTGGTAAAAGGTATGATCTTTATATTTTTAAAGTGATAAAAATATGATTTTTATATTTTTAAAGTATTAAAAATATAATCTTTACTATATAGAAATATTAAAAATATGATTTTTATATTTTTAAAGTATTAAAAATATAATCTTTATAGGATAGAGAATATAAAAATATCATCTTTGTATATGTAGCGAAATAAAAATCTGATTTTTATTTTATATACGTTGAGATAAAGTGGTAATTTTTATAATGATGAAAACTTTATTTTTATAAAGGCGAAAACTTTATTTTTATAAAGGAGAAATCTTTATAGTTAAAAAGGCGAGATCTTTATATAGATGAAAACGATATAAAAATGTGATTTTTATATATTGAACTTCGAAGTAAAAATTCGATTTTTATATATTGAATAGCATAGTAAAAATTCGATTTTTAATATATGAAGTGATTATAAAAATATATGACTTTTAAATTGAAAGTGAATAAATAAAAATGTGATTTCTATTCTAAAAACATCAGAATATAAAAATGTGTGATTTTTATATATATAGTGACTACGGGCAGCGAAGATGACGAAGACGGGATAACGAAGAAGATTTCTATCAATGAAGTGCCGTGGAGCTAGGATAGCTTTCTGTGAGAACTTCTCACTCTTAATTCTCTTTTTCTAGATATATATATATACTAGGATGCAGACGGTGCTTATTAGAAGCACCCGACACCCGTCCACATACCATGGACTTGTTTGTTTGGATGTTTGGTAATTGATTGAGATATTGGTTTGAATGTGGTTTGTGGTGTGAAAAATCGAATCGATAAATTGGTTAGGATTAGACGTGCGCCGTTATAAGGCGAAGGATTAAGACTAGGTTAGACTCTTACTCCAAATTTTGTGGTTTGCATAACGAAAGTGATTTGATTGATGTGTGAATGGCGTGGGCCTTCACTAGACCGGGGATAAGGCTAGGCCTTGTCCCGTTTCTAGTATCGTGCCGTTATGCCGCCGAAATTTTCTAAAATATGTTAGAAAAATAAAAATATCATTTTTATTGCGTAAATGAAATGAATAGAAATTCAAGTGTTGAAATAGAATATTTTATCGTTAAAAATAATTTTTAACGTGAAAGTGAATAAATAAAATATTTATAGACAAATCGGCCGATTTGTTTATATACACTGATTTGACTGATATTGATTGGGTTGATAAATTTTACACATCGCCCAACTGCACAAATAAAATCTGTGTTTGATTGTTTGAAACCCCACACGGGTGTTGGGATGAAATTTGAAGTTCACTCATCCTGATTGATCAAACATGTCGATCGATTGATTGACAGGCTGTTATAAGCGTTAGATATCGATATTTGATGCCTATACAGTGTAGTGCACTTTGGTTGATGGTTGATTATTTTTCGACGCTATTATATACATGTGTTGTATGGAATCCATATAATTAACGTTATATGGTGATTGATTGGGCCTCATTCCAATTGGGAAAATAAGGAATATTATAAAAGAAAATTCATGTGTTGAATATAAAAATAGTCATGTGTTGACGATGTGCATGTGTTGAGTGAAATATTTTATATAATCAAAATTACATCTTTATCACATTTAAAATTAGAACTACTTCCCAGTAGAAGTCTAATTGAAAATCAAACGATAGATACCATAGTTTTATAAAATATTTCACATAATAAAAATAGTGATGTGTTGACAGTACTCATGTGTTGAGATTAGTCGTGTGTTGAAAGAAATATAGGTTCATGTGTTGAATTGAATAGAAGTTTTTGAAATATATAAAGCCGTGTGGATTAGAGATGCGCTATTTTGACGTGAACGATATTTATATCGATTTTATTCGTTTTACAACGAATATTGAAAAGTGATTTCAAAACTAAATATTTTGAAATGAAATTCAATTGAATTAGATTAAAATTCGAATTGAATAGGAAGTGAATTTGAATTTGAATAAAATAGGAATGAATTGAATTGAAAACGATTTCGAAATGAATGGAATTGAAAACGAATTCAAATTGAATTGAAAGTGAATTGAAATGAATTCAAATTGAATTGAAATTTGAATTGAATAGAAATGAATTTTAAAACGAATTTATAGAGAAGAATTCAATTTTGATTTGAATTGAAATGGAAGTTGAAATTGCTTTTGAAACGAATTCAAAACTATTTTTAAAATTCGTTTTAAAAGGAAATCGATGAAATATATATAATATATATTATATATATAATATAATGGCCTGAATAGAACGCGCCGCGCCGCGGCAGTTCGTGAATTTCGACCATTTATTTCAAACGGACATTGCGGGAGATCCGACCGTCGGATTCTCCTAAAACCGGAACCGTTGGGTTCGTATCGAAAAGAGCTTTCCAATGAATATTAGAAATTTGAAATCTAACGGTTGGATTTGGAATTATGTCCAAATCAAATTCGAAAAAGGTCGCTATAAGTGCAGTTCGATGGCCGTTGTTGGAAATCGACTGAACGGGCCTTGATAAAATTATTAAAAATATCTATAATTTGTGTAAAATTATAATATGTGAATTGGAAAGAACTGGGGTGAAAAATTCCACATTTGAAAAGATAAAAATAGATTTTTATCGAAATGAACTAGTTTTGAACTAGAATTGAAATCAATTTATTTTTAAAATAAATAAATTGAATTTGATAGTGGTTTTGAAAATAATCGATAATTTCCAATACGTGGATTGGACTGGAGCTGAATCGAAATTATCTTCGGGATATTTCGATGTTGGATTTGGTGACTATACAAATATTGTTATGGGGATTTGAAAGATATTTTATATCGTTATTTCCAATACGATATTTGTTGGTTTCAGAATTTGATATTGAATATAAGTCGATATATTTTCTATTCAGAGCCTTGTATTTAATATCAAATGTGATTTGGGTTTGTCGTGAATCGTGTTTTGATGACATTGGTTCTTTAACCCAGTTAAAGGCAGGATATTGATTTTTGAAAAGATTAAAACTAAGTGGAGTTTTAATGAATCTTTAATTAGATTAAAATGTGAATTGATGATTTAAATTATCAAATCTGAAAAGTGATCGAGAGTGGAGTACCACCAGTTTTGCTCCAAAGCGATAGTTAAATCTTTAATTAGATTTGAACGTGAAATGGTAATTAATTTTACCGATAACACAGTGGTGTTAGATGTGGAGTATTACCAGTTTTCTCCAGGGGATATATAGGTTGGGATTGGGAAATAAAATAAACAATTACTTCGGTATGGTTCGTTAATCCCGACTAGTTTGAAGTGATATCCAAAGGAGGATTAAAGAATAAATTTAGAAGAATTTATCTTGGATAAAATTAATGGGAACATTTCCCTAAGAATGTGATTTTGTGAATAAAAGAATATTCTGAATTGGGATGAGGCGTTTTCTGTGTTTGTGTAACATTCGTTTACCATATACGTGGGTTATTCAGAAAGGCCGGGTTTATACCCATTCTGAATAACCGATTCAACGAGATGTCGAAGATGAAGAGGGTGGTTGAAGACCGGAAGTCTTCACATCGTTTGGGTGATTACTGATGATCTTGATTGGGCTGTACACCCAGGATGAGGGAAACAGTCGGTGATCGTCCAGACGTACTTGGAGATCGATGGATATGCGAGGAAAGTGCCTCCGGTTTCGTTCAGACCCAGAACGGACTTGTAAATGGACTGTGTGTCTGACATTGGATTTTAGTCCGTGTGATTGATCTCTATTAAATATATATCTGTTTGGCGGCGGAGAATTTATTCTCTTGCTTAACGCCCTTCTCTGAGACGTACGAGCTCAGGGGTTATATATTGATGGATATCAAACGCATGGAGTGAATTGCCTGTGTGGCATGCGTAAGTGGCAGTTGATCAAGGCTTCTGTTGAAAAGCAAAGTCTTGTGGTTGATGATCAAAGCACGGCCTGTGTGGCATAGCTTTGTGTATAACGTGAATTCGCGAGCCTCACACCTCGGTATGAGTCAAAAACGGGATACGGACCCAAGGAGTGCACGACGTTTCTTTCTAGCTAGGGTGGTGTCAGTGACCTACCAGCCCTGACATTTATATACTTTTCACCTGTGTGGTTGTTGGATACGAGGAGCCTCGGATATAGGTCTGTAAGGACCGGGAAACGTGTGTTCAGGAATAACTAATCCTCAAAAGTAAGAGAGGACCGGCCTTGGAGGTTCCAAAGGATCAGAGTGGGGTCCTGAGGCATTGCTAGAGTGTCTCGAACGCGGAGAGGAGCTTGCCCCTTGCCTCGACTCATGACGGAAATCCAATTTCCAATACGTGTATTGCGGTTTTAATTGTAGAACTAGTATGGCGACATGATATATGGTACCCATGCCGTCTATGATTGATATTTATGATTGAAATTGTTTTGACACTATGCACCTATAATAGTATCAAATAATGTGTTTTAAACGTATCAAGCATGCTTTGGCTGTTATAAGGTAAAAACCCTATCCTCCGGCTTGCGTTGCATTGTGTGATGGCACCTGGGTCTTATAACAGCTTCATTTTTCTTTATTTAGCATTGCGCTGTTTGTTCTATGCACTGGTATTCTTGGGAGGAAACCCGTTCCGTGTTATACGGCGTGGTCCCTTGATTTACCTAACTTTAAAACCAATATTAATAACTGTTTTAGTTCTCACACCAGTCCCATGACTGACCTGGAGTTTATTGTTTTAACCTAAACTCTGGGTGCCCCTATTTTCCACACGGGCAGCTAGTAGTTTTGGTTTTGCAGATTTATATTCACAGGGTCCTGATTTACAGCTGGAACGATGCTCGGAAAGCTCTGTATCCGTGTATCACTTCTAGTTGTGTTTTGTATATTTTTCCGCTGCTATGTAACTTATTGTAATCTCTGATATTTGTCGAATGTAATTTATTCATTTATACTCTGTATATTCTTGTATCTGATGGAATTGTTGTAATAACAATGAAATGTTCTTCCATATGCGTTCTATTTTGTCTTGTCCTCAATTCTATCCGTGCTTTCCTTCACGGGGAAGTTCGGGTCGTCTCATTTTGGTATCAGAGCTATGGTTTACAGAGCTCGAGAACAAGACACATTAGAACCATACGAAAGAATTCATCAGATATTGGATTAGTAATATCCAATTAGAATTACTCGTTAGAGATAGGACCAGTAGTATCCTAGAACGAGTGTGAAGAGTATATTTTTCAAATGAAAACAATTTTGTTTTGAAAATTTAAATCAATTCTACGTATTTGATTATTTATTTATTTTGAATATGGACAATCGAGTATATAAAGATTTCGCGTATACGCGTCATGAACGTGTAGTCGAAGTTTTAATATACTGGATAGATATAGAGTCACATTCTAGACACCCGGGGATGATTCTGATGATTGTAGCTACATCATCAGAATTTATATTCGTGTTTCGAAGGTGTGATTTTCTATATATTTCCATTAGACTGGTGTGAGAACCAAAACTTATATAGTTAGAACACATTGTTGTGAATTGGCATCAAAACATGATTTTTGTATATGTATCAAATTATGAATTTGAAACTCTAATTCACTAATTGATTGATGTTTGTGTTGTTTGTTTAATTGGTTGCTAATTTTTAACCATTATGCCTAATTGAATCACATATTGAATTGTATTGAAAATTGGTCGCATTTGCTTGCATATACATGTATATCATTGAACAGGTCATAGCAAGGAGGCTAGAGCCGAAGAATAAAATTTGTTTGCCCGACAAATAAGTACATGTTTACTACATAATTTCCTGTTTTGTTTGGGTGATGATGATTTTATGAGCCTATTGGCTAGCCGCTTGGCTTTTTCTTTTTCTTTTTGAGATCTGAAGGACCGGGGAAGCTATTTGAAATTCCCCGATGCTCCCATTGCAGGGGAGGTTATGGCGAAATTTTTCGAAAATTTAGGGTGTTAGCCAAATTTTTGAAATTTTGAAAATTCTCAGAAACTGAAAAGTTGGAGAATGGAAGCCAGATCGAATGTAGAGCTTATTAATCAAACCACTTTCGACTTTGTTCCTTTTCGGGGACGAAAAGTTTTAAGTGGGGGAGATTGTAATAACCCGAAAATCTGGGCCAGTTTAAAATTTTTATTTTGGCAATTTTAGCGAATTTTGAATATTTAAAATGAATTATTTTAAATAATATCGACGAGAAATTTATTTTGAATATAATTCGAACGTATATATTATACGCGTCGTCGTTAGAATATAAATATTTATATATAATTGTAAAAGGAATTGAAAATGGCGCGGTAGTTCGATAATTCGATTTCAAACTTCAATTGAATGTACCGGGTGCAAAACAATCCGGATTTTAGTGAAACCAAAAACATTAGGATCTAATTGATGATATCTTTCCAACGAATCCGAATAATCAAGATTTCATAGTGAGAATCAAAAGATATGTCCAGTTGAAAATTCTGAATAGTCGCTATGGAATTCAGGCCCTTAAAAATAGCCATTTTGCAAATGACCTCGGATTTCGACGAAACCAGTTTTGTTGGGTCCGTGATGTCAAGTTATTGCTAGGTTTCAAATTTCATAATTTTTCGAATCAATATATGAGCGTGGCAAAGGAAAACGCGTTTGACCAGTTTTAGTTGATTTTAATCGACTGGAAATTGGCCATTTTTCCAACGGTCTCAGAATTCGACGAAACTAGTTTTGTTAGGACCGTATCGTCAATACGAAGCTAGAAAATTTTTTTGGGAATTTTTCTAGTTAGTATGTGACCCCGGTAATTTGAAATGTACGTTTAAAATTCAATATAGTGATTTAAATGTAAATTTAACGGAAACTGATTTTAACAGCCGAATCAGCTGACGATACATATCCCATTGTGTTCAGAATGGGGGTTAAACGCTATGGACGACAGGTGGTGGGCCTCGTTTTGATGACGTATGTAAAAGTCAACTTTTAAAAATAATAAAATAATAAATAAAAATAATAATAAAAAAAAAGAAAACCCCTTATCTCCTCTTTCCCCTATACGTTCAGCCCCCCCCCCCTAATTTATTTCAGAAATCAAAAAAAAAAAAAAAATATAGAAGAGGGAGCGGATCGAGAAACCCGCCGCTCCTCCCTCCACCGTCGCCCCACCGCCTCCGTCCACCATCGCCAAACCCCGCTGCTCCCCTCTCTCTCCTCTCTCTTCTCCACGCGAGCGCCCCTTCGATTTAAACCGTCGCCCATCACCAGAGAAGCCGCCACTTGGATGGCCAGCCGCCCCCACCGACTCCACCTCAGACCGCGCCACCCTGACCGCCACCTCAGCGACCCCCAGGCACCCCCTCCGACGATCTGCGAAACCCCCCCCCTGTAAGTCGTTTTTTTTATTTATTTGTTTTATTTTTATTTTGAATTTTTATAAGTTTAAAAACTGAATTTTTATAAGTTTAAAAACTGAATTTTTATAAGTTTAAAAACTGAATTTTTATAAGTTAAAAAACTGAATTTTTATAAGTTTAAAAACTGATTTTTTATAAGTTTAAAAACTGAATTTTTATAAGTTTAAAAACTGAATTTTTATAAGTTTAAAAACTGTATTTTTTAGAAGTTTAAAAACTGTATTTTTAGAAGTTTAAAAACTGTTTTTTTTTTAAAAAAGAGATTAAAAACTGATTTTTGAAAAGTTTGAAAAACTGATTTTATTTTAAGATTTAAAAATAGAAAAGGTGAAATCTTTAAACTTTAAAAAGTGAAGATAGGATTTTTATTTGGTAAAAGGTATGATCTTTATATTTTTAAAGTGATAAAAATATGATTTTTATATTTTTAAAGTATTAAATATATAATCTTTACTATATAGAAATATTAAAAATATGATTTTTATATTTTTAAAGTATTAAAAATATAATCTTTATAGGATAGAGAATATAAAAATATCATCTTTGTATATGTAGCGAAATAAAAATCTGATTTTTATTTTATATACGTTGAGATAAAGTGGTAATTTTTATAATGATGAAAACTTTATTTTTATAAAGGCGAAAACTTTATTTTTATAAAGGAGAAATCTTTATAGTTAAAAAGGCGAGATCTTTATATAGATGAAAACGATATAAAAATGTGATTTTTATATATTGAACTTCGAAGTAAAAATTCGATTTTTATATATTGAATAGCATAGTAAAAATTCGATTTTTAATATATGAAGTGATTATAAAAATATATGACTTTTAAATTGAAAGTGAATAAATAAAAATGTGATTTCTATTTTAAAAACATCAGAATATAAAAATGTGTGATTTTTATATATATAGTGACTACGGGCAGCGAAGATGACGAAGACGGGATAACGAAGAAGATTTCTATCAATGAAGTGTCGTGGAGCTAGGATAGCTTTCTGTGAGAACTTCTCACTCTTAATTCTCTTTTTCTAGATATATATATATACTAGGATGCAGACGGTGCTTATTAGAAGCACCCGACACCCGTCCACATACCATGGACTTGTTTGTTTGGATGTTTGGTAATTGATTGAGATATTGGTTTGAATGTGGTTTGTGGTGTGAAAAATCGAATCGATAAATTGGTTAGGATTAGACGTGCGCCGTTATAAGGCGAAGGAGTAAGACTAGGTTAGACTCTTACTCCAAAATTTTGTGGTTTGCATAACGAAAGTGATTTGATTGATGTGTGAATGGCGTGGGCCTTCACTAGACCGGGGATAAGGCTAGGCCTTGTCCCGTTTCTAGTATCGTGCCGTTATGCCGCCGAAATTTTCTAAAATATGTTAGAAAAATAAAAATTTCATTTTTATTGTGTAAATGAAATGAATAGAAATTCAAGTGTTGAAATAGAATATTTTATCGTTAAAAATAATTTTTAACGTGAAAGTGAATAAATAAAATATTTATAAACAAATCGGCCGATTTGTTTATATACACTGATTTGACTGATATTGATTGGGTTGATAAATTTTACACATCGCCCAACTGCACAAATAAAATCTGTGTTTGATTGTTTGAAACCCCACACGGGTGTTGGGATGAAATTTGAAGTTCACTCATCCTGATTGATCAAACATGTCGATCGATTGATTGACAGGCTGTTATAAGCGTTAGATATCGATATTTGATGCTTATACAGTGTAGTGCACTTTGGTTGATGGTTGATTATTTTTCGACGCTATTATATACATGTGTTGTATGGAATCCATATAATTAACGTTATATGGTGATTGATTGGGCCTCATTCCAATTAGGAAAATAAGGAATATTATAAAAGAAAATTCATGTGTTGAATATAAAAATAGTCATGTGTTGACGATGTGCATGTGTTGAGTGAAATATTTTATATAATCAAAATTACATCTTTATCACATTTAAAATTAGAACTACTTCCCAGTAGAAGTCTAATTGAAAATCAAACGATAGATACCATAGTTTTATAAAATATTTCACATAATAAAAATAGTGATGTGTTGACAGTACTCATGTGTTGAGATTAGTCGTGTGTTGAAAGAAATATAGGTTCATGTGTTGAATTGAATAGAAGTTTTTGAAATATATAAAGCCGTGTGGATTAGAGATGCGCTATTTTGACGTGAACGATATTTATATCGATTTTATTCGTTTTACAACGAATATTGAAAAGTGATTTCAAAACTAAATATTTTGAAATGAAATTCAATTGAATTAGATTAAAATTCGAATTGAATAGGAAGTGAATTTGAATTTGAATAAAATAGGAATGAATTGAATTGAAAACGATTTCGAAATGAATGGAATTGAAAACGAATTCAAATTGAATTGAAAGTGAATTGAAATGAATTCAAATTGAATTGAAATTTGAATTGAATAGAAATGAATTTTAAAACGAATTTATAGAGAAGAATTCAATTTTGATTTGAATTGAAATGTAAGTTGAAATTGCTTTTGAAACGAATTCAAAACTATTTTTAAAATTCGTTTTAAAAGGAAATCGACGAAATATATATTATATATATTATATATATAATATAATGGCCTGAATAGAACGCGCCGCTTCGTGAATTTCGACCATTTATTTCAAACGGACATTGCGGGAGATCCGACCGTCGGATTCTCCTAAAACCGGAACCGTTGGGTTCGTGTCGAAAAGAGCTTTCCAATGAATATTAGAAATTTGAAATCTAACGGTTGGATTTGGAATTATGTCCAAATCAAATTCGAAAAAGGTCGCTATAAGTGCAGTTCGATGGCCGTTGTTGGAAATCGACTGAACGGGCCTTGATAAAATTATTAAAAATATCTATAATTTGTGTAAAATTATAATATGTGAATTGGAAAGAACTGGGGTGAAAAATTCCACATTTGAAAAGATAAAAATAGATTTTTATCGAAATGAACTAGTTTTGAACTAGAATTGATATCAATTTATTTTTAAAATAAATAAATTGAATTTGATAGTGGTTTTGAAAATAATCGATAATTTCCAATACGTGGATTGGACTGGAGCTGAATCGAAATTATCTTCGGGATATTTCGATGTTGGATTTGGTGACTATACAAATATTGTTATGGGGATTTGAAAGATATTTTATATCGTTATTTCCAATACGATATTTGTTGGTTTCAGAATTTGATATTGAATATAAGTCGATATATTTTCTATTCAGAGCCTTGTATTTAATATCAAATGTGATTTGGGTTTGTCATGAATCGTGTTTTGATGACATTGGTTCTTTAACCCAGTTAAAGGCAGGATATTGATTTTTGAAAAGATTAAAACTAAGTGGAGTTTTAATGAATCTTTAATTAGATTAAAATGTGAATTGATGATTTAAATTATCAAATCTGAAAAGTGATCGAGAGTGGAGTACCACCAGTTTTGCTCCAAAGCGATAGTTAAATCTTTAATTAGATTTGAACGTGAAATGGTAATTAATTTTACCGATAACACAGTGGTGTTAGATGTGGAGTATTACCAGTTTTCTCCAGGGGATATATAGGTTGGGATTGGGAAATAAAATAAACAATTACTTCGGTATGGTTCGTTAATCCCGACTAGTTTGAAGTGATATCCAAAGGAGGATTAAAGAATAAATTTAGAAGAATTTATCTTGGATAAAATTAATGGGAACATTTCCCTAAGAATGTGATTTTGTGAATAAAAGAATATTCTGAATTGGGATGAGGCGTTTGCTGTGTTTGTGTAACATTTGTTTACCATATACGTGGGTTATTCAGAAAGGCCGGGTTTATACCCATTCTGAATAACCGATTCGACGAGATGTCGAAGATGAAGACGGTGGTTGAAGACCGGAAGTCTTCACATCGTTTGGGTGATTACTGATGATCTTGATTGGGCTGTACACCCAGGATGAGGGAAACAGTCGGTGATCGTCCAGACGTACTTGGAGATCGATGGATATGCGAGGAAAGTGCCTCCGGTTTCGTTCAGACCCAGAACGGATTGTAAATGGATTGTGTGTCTGACATTGGATTTTAGTCCGTGTGATTGATCTCTATTAAATATATATCTGTTTGGCGGCGGAGAATTTATTCTCTTGCTTAACGCCCTTCTCTGAGACGTACGAGCTCAGGGGTTATATATTGATGGATATCAAACGCATGGAGTGAATTGCCTGTGTGGCATGCGTAAGTGGCAATTGATCAAGGCTTCTGTTGAAAAGCAAAGTCTTGTGGTTGATGATCAAAGCACGACCTGTGTGGCATAGCTTTGTGTATAACGTGAATTCGCGAGCCTCACACCTCGGTATGAGTCAAAAACGGGATACGGACCCAAGGAGTGCAAGACGTTTCTTTCTAGCTAGGGTGGTGTCAGTGACCTACCAGCCCTGACATTTATATACTTTTCACCTGTGTGGTTGTTGGATACGAGGCGCCTCGGATATAGGTCTGTAAGGACCGGGAAACGTGTGTTCAGGAATAACTAATCCTCAAAAGTAAGAGAGGACCGGCCTTGGAGGTTCCAAAGGATCAGAGTGGGGTCCTGAGGCATTGCTAGAGTGTCTCGAACGCGGAGAGGAGCTTGCCCCTTGCCTCAACTCATGACGGAAATCCAATTTCCAATACGTGTATTGCGGTTTTAATTGTAGAACTAGTATGGCGACATGATATATGGTACCCATGCCGTCTATGATTGATATTTATGATTGAAATTGTTTTGACACTATGCACCTATAATAGTATCAAATAATGTGTTTTAAACGTATCAAGCATGCTTTGGCTGTTATAAGGTAAAAACCCTATCCTCCGGCTTGCGTTGCATTGTGTGATGGGACCTGGGTCTTATAACAGCTTCATTTTTCTTTATTTAGCATTGCGCTGTTTGTTCTATGCACTGGTATTCTTGGGAGGAAACCCGTTCCGTGTTATACGGCGTGGTCCCTTGATTTACCTAACTTTAAAACCAATATTAATAACTGTTTTAGTTCTCACACCAGTCCCATGACTGACCTGGAGTTTATTGTTTTAACCTAAACTCTGGGTGCCCCTATTTTCCACACGGGCAGCTAGTAGTTTTGGTTTTGCAGATTTATATTCACAGGGTCCTGATTTACAGCTGGAACGATGCTCGGAAAGCTCTGTATCCGTGTATCACTTCTAGTTGTGTTTTGTATATTTTTCCGCTGCTATGTAACTTATTGTAATCTCTGATATTTGTCGAATGTAATTTATTCATTTATACTCTGTATATTCTTGTATCTGATGGAATTGTTGTAATAACAATGAAATGTTCTTCCATATGCGTTCTATTTTGTCTTGTCCTCAATTCTATCCATGCTTTCCTTCACGGGGAAGTTCGGGTCGTCTCATATTAGATACATCCCCCTTTACTTATTATTGTTTTTATATACATATTAGATACATCCCCTCTCTCACACACTTATTAATATTTTTATATTCATATTAGATACATCCCCTCTCTTACACACTTATTAATATTTTTATATTCATATTAGATACATCCCCTCTCTTACAGACTTATTAATATTTTTATATTCATATTAGATACATCCCCTCTCTTACACACTTATTAATATTTTAGCAACTTTAGTGTTAATAGAAAATTCGGGGTGTTACAGTTAGTTTCTAAATTTCACATTCATAGGGAAAGGTTCCCATTAATTTTATCAAAGATAAATCATTAAAATTTATTCTTTAATCTATTTTTGAATATCAATTCAAACTAGTCGGGATTAGCGAACCTCACCGAAGTAATCATTTGTTTTAATTTCCCAATCCCAACCTATTCATCCCATGAAGTAAAACGGGTCTTACTTCATATCTAACACTACTGTGTTATCGGTAAATTCAATTACCACATCACGTTCAAATCTAATTAAAGATTTAACTATCGCTTGGAGAAAAACGGGTGATACTCCATTCTCGATCATTTCAATCTAATTAAAGATTCATTATAACTCCACTTAGTTTTAATCGTTAACTGGGTTAAAGAATCAGTGTCATTTAAAACATGGTCCAAAATAAACCCAAAATCACATTCATTAATTATCGGGTTAAAGAACAAGTGTTATTTAAAACACTGTTCACGATAAACCCAAAAATCAATATCAATTCAATTCCAATCAATTATTATTTAATTGGTACACTTCTAAATAAAAAGATTTAATCTTTGCTCAAATGGGTTCAAGAACAGTGTTAGTCAAGACACCATTCACGACAAACCCAAATCACATTTGATATTAAATACAAGGCTCTGAGTAGAAAATATCCCGGATTATATTCAATATCAAATTCTACGACCAACAAATATCGTATTGGAAATAACGATATATATATATCTATATCTTTCAAATTTCCATAACAACATCTGTATAATCACGAAATCCAACATCGGAATATTCCGAAGACAATTTCGATTCAAATCCATTCCAATGCAATCATTAGAAATTCTGGTTATTTTCAGAACTATTTCAAATTCAATTTATTTATTTAAAAATAAATAGAATTATAATTCTAGTTCAAAACTAGTTCATTTCGATAAAAATCTATTTTTATCTTTTCAAATATGGAGTTTTTAATCCCAATTCTTTCTAAACCATTTCTTATGATTCTACAAAAATTGTTACTATTTTAAATAATTTTATCAAGGCCCGTACAGTCGATTTCCATCAACAGCCATCGAACTGCACTTACAACGACCTTTTTTAAAATTTGATTTGGACATAATTCCAAATCCAACCTTTAGATTTCAAATTTCTAATAATCGTTAGAAAGCTCTTTTCGATACGAACCCAACGGTTCCGGTTTTAGGAGAATCCGGCGGTCGGATCTCCCGTAATATACGTTCGAAGTCAATGGTCGAAATTCGCGAACTGCCGTGGCGCGGCACTTTCTATTCAGACCATTATATTATATATATAATATGTATAATATATACTTCGTCGATTTTCTTTTAAAACGTGCTTTATAAATCGTTTTAAATTCGTTTTCAAAACGGTTTTCAACTTCATATTCAATTTCAAATCAAAATTGAATATTCCAATTTAAATTCGTTTTAATTTCATTTCAAATCGATTTCAATTCAAATTGATTTCTAATTCAATTTCAGTTCGTTTTCAATTCAATTTCAATTCGAATTCATATATATTCAATTTAATTCGAATTCATTTATATTCAATTTAATTTGAATTTTAATTCTTTTCAAAATATCAGATTTTGAAATCACTTTCGATATTCATTAAAAAATGAGTAAAATCGATATAAATATCGTTCACGTCAAAATGGCGTAAATCTAATCAACACGGCTTCATATATTCATATTTTCAAATATTCTATTTGGAATATTTCTATTTCAAATATTTCTTTTCTAATATTTCTTTTTCAAATATTTCTTTTTCAAATATTCTATTTTCAAATATTTCTATTTCAAATATTTTTATTTCAAATATTTCTTTTTCGAAACTGGAATGAGGCCCAATCAATTACCATATAATATTAATTATATGGATTTTATACAACACATTTATATATCAACAACGATGAATAATCAACCATCATCCAAAGTGCATTCTAAACTGTATAAGCATCAAATATAAATATTCAACGCTTATAATAGCCTGTCAATCAATTGATCGACATGCAACTAAACAATCGGGATTAGTGTACGTCAAATATCATCCCAATACCGTGTGGGGTTTCAAGCAATGAAACACAGATTTTTAATTGTGCAGTTGGGCGATATGGAAAATTTATCGTCCCAATCAATATCCGTCAAATGTGTGTATATAAACAAATCGTCCGATTTGTTTATTTTTATTTCCTTTCATATATACGTTAAAAATTCTATTTTTAACTATAAAATAGTTTTAACTATATAAATATTTTACTTCATTTCACATCACATCACACAATCAACTACACATCAAAATCAAACAAGCATACAAGCCATCCATGGTCTGTGGACCACGGGTGTCGGGTGCTACTAACACCGTCTGCATCCTAGTATATATTTATATAACTAGAAAATTAAATTGAATCATGAGAAATTCTCACAGAATTGCTAATCCAACGCCACGACTCTTCTTAGGTAGAAATCTTCACCGTTCTTCCTCTTGTCACTTTTCACTGCACGTATTCTCTACATATATAAAAATCACATTTTTACTTCGCTATTCAATATATAAAAATCGAATTTTTACTTAGCTATACAATATATAAAAATCGAATTTTTACTTAGCTATTCAACAAAGTAAAAATTTAAATGTGACGGCTGGTGATTTCGCTCGATTCGAATTAGTCGTTAAACCGATCTAGATAGTTCGAAACCCCTGATCGTTTGAGAACAGGACAAATCAGAACACACGCCTCATTCCAATTCATTAGTCACTAACGGTAAATTAGTAAGAGAGCAATTCCCCAAATATTAACCCCGAAGGCTGAAACCAACATCAGATCAATACCCAGGAAACCATTCTTCTTAACTAACCTACAGCTAGTTTCTAAATTTCACATTCTTAGGAAAATGTTCCCATTAATTTTATCCAGGATAAATTTCTGGTTTTCTATTCAAATTGGTTTTAATTCGGTTCAAATTCATTTTCTTTTCAAATGTGGAGTTTTCATCCCATTTTTTCCCAAATCCTTTCTTATGATTTTACACAAATTATTGATGTTTTTAATAATTTTATCAAGGCCTGTACAGTCGATTTCCATCAACGGCCATCGAACTGCACTTACAGCGACCTTTTTCGAATTTGATTTGGGCATAACTCCAAATCCAACCGTTACATTTCAAATTTCTATTATTCGTTAGAAAGCTCTTTTCGATACGAACCCAACAGTTCCGGTTTTAGGAGAATCCGACGGTCGGATCTCCCGTAATGTCCGTTTGAAATAAATGGTCGAAATTCGCGAACAGCCGCGGTGCGGCGCGGCGCGTTCTTTTCAGGCCATTATATTATATATATAATATATATAATATATATTTCATCGATTCCTATTTAAAACGAATTTTATAAATAGTTTTAAATTCGTTTGAAAAACAATTTCAACTTCCATTTCAATTCAAATCAAAATTGAATTCTTCCTTATAAATTCGTTTTAAAATTCATTTCTCTTCCATTCAAATTTCAATTCAATTTCAATTCATTTCATTTCTTTTTTAATTCAATTCGAATTGGTTTTCTATTCGATTCAATTCAAATTCGTTTTCTATTCAAAATAAATTTCTCGTCGATATTATTTAAACTAATTCATTTTAAATATTCAAAATTCGCTAAAACTGCCAAAATAAATATCCACTCGTTTAGAGGTCGTAGGTAAAAGTCAACTTTTTGAAATTAAAATAATAAAAAAATAAAAATAAAACCTTCCTCTCCTTAACCTCTCTCTACCCCCCCTTTTCAAAATCGACATAAAGCGAACGAAAAAAAAGAGAAAAAAAAAGAAAACCGCAGCGCGGCAGTGCCGAGCCCCACCTTCGATGAGCCGCCGCCGCCCCCTCTTCTTCTTCCCCGACCTCCTCCTCTCCTCCTTCCCCCATCTCGTGCAAAACCCCCTTCCAACCTGATCTGAAACCTACCCCCCCCCCCCCCGTACCGCAACCACCACTCGACTACGCACCTCCACCACCTGCCGAGCCCGACGCGCCCATCCTCAGCCATCACCTCTGGCCGAGCGCCCTCCCCCATCCAAAAAGGTGATTTTTTTTCCTTATTTTATATATTTAGTTTAAGTAGATTTTACAGATTAAATACAATCAGTTTTATAGATATTATGGCATTGATAAACGCATATGATTTTTATTTATTGATTTGCAAAGTAAAGGAAGGATTTTTATATATTGAATAGTGAAGTAAAAATTCGATTTTATATATTGAATAGCGAAGTAAAAATTCGATTTTTATATATTGAATAGTAAAGTAAAAATTCGATTTTTATATATGTAGAGAGTACGGGCAGTGAAAATTGACAAGAGACAAGAACGACGAAGATTTCTACCTAAGAAGAGTCATGGCGTTGGATTTGCTGTCGGTGAGAATTTCTCACTCTTTAATTTAATTTTCTAGTTATATATATATATATATATATACTAGGATGCAGACGGTGTTTAGTAGCACCCGACACCCGTCGTCCACAGACCATGGACGGCTTGTATGCTTGTTTGTTAGATTTTGATGTGTAGTTGATTGTGTGATGTGATGCGAAATGAAATAAAATATTTATACAATTAAAAATATTTTATAGTTAAAAATAGAATTTTTAACGCGTATATGAAAGTAAATAAAAATAAACAAATCGGATGATTTGTTTATATACACACATTTGACTGATATTGATTGGGATGATAAATTTTACACATCGCCCAACTGCACAAATAAAATCTGTGTTTGATTGTTTTAAACCCCACACGGGTATTGGGAGGATATATGACATACACTAGTCCCAATAATTAGCTGTATGTCGATCGATTGATTGACAGACTGTTATAAGCTTTAGATATTTATATTTGATGCTTATACAGTGTAGAATGCACTTTGGATGATGGTTGATTATTTTTCATCGTTGATATATACATGTGTTGTAGAAAATCCATATAATTAACATTATATGGTAATTGTTTGGGCCTCATTACAGTTTTGAAATAGAAATATTTGAAATAAAATATTTGAATTGAAATATTATGTAACACCCCACGTCCGTTAGTGTCACTCGCAAAGGGAATGCACTAAGTTCTGTGGAGCATTATAGGTAAAAGATGCAGATAAATTACAAGACAGACAAACAATTAACAGCGGAAAATAAAACTTTGCTTTATTGATAAAATAGATTGTACAAGATTGCTTTACAATATCAGGGTATCATCTGTCTTTACTAGATAAAGAAGCATAAAAATACATTTATATTCCCCAATGTAGCATAAGCCAGCCATAGCATCTGAAAGAGAATCCAAGGACAACTTCGTCAAATCTTCAAGCTGGGAAAGAGCAACGGTCCAATTTAATTCTGAGTTATACTATTCGCTCCTCAACTACCTGGGGGGAGGGAACGGAAGAAAAGAAGCGAAAGAAAAACAGAGTCAGACATAAAGCCTGAGTAAGTCAGTAACTTATAGCATGTGAACAGGGAAAACAGAACGACATGAATTAACTGAATACAAGATAATACCATGACGATAAGGCTAACAAGATAAGATTCACACAAGACATGCTAAGACAAGATAAACTGGATATACTACAACACTTTCTCCGCTTCGCTTTTACCGCGATATACTCGTTTCTATATCTCTGCACCACCTAACTAGTGTTCCAACTAGTAACGATAACGTGATCCCAATCCCTGTAGTTTCCGTCGCCTTCAGGCGTACCTTGATTATTTATTACCTAGATCTAGTCTAGGTTTTATATCAAGTGCTTTCTAGATTCAATTAGAGTTTACGCTATCTATTGAACGCTTCTTGTATTCAGGATTTATGCCACCTAGTTCCAAACTAGGGATTATGCTACCGGTCGAACGATGCCCTTTAGTCTAGGATACACTACCTAGAGTGGTATATGTTCCTAGACTTTCCCCACGCATGTATCGCGAATCGTTATCGCTTGTCTAGATGCACATGTCCTGTAATGTGCGGTTCGAGTCCTGCGTCAGGGCAAATCAAGGAATACAGAACTCGGTCGGGAGCTTTCAGATATCTGCCGATGCAGATGCTAAGGTCTGTTTTTATTTCAGTGGCTATGATCCCACTTGACCCCTCCCTCAACTAATGAAAGGCACACCTTGTAAAATGAGAACTATACGCCGGCCCCCGGTGCCCCACTATCCTATGGCCATCCTCACCGATAACTAGATAGCAAGTATATGGTCTTTTGGAGTTCTCCGCCTTTCCGCTTCACGTAACTCGATTGACTGAAGATGGATGGTAGACGACGAGTTGCTATCACAGGGCTTCCAATTTCTCGCTGAATCACGCTGGTCCATCCGAGTCTTTAGGTTGCCATATATATATATATATATATATATATATATATTGCAACCAAGGCATACCCTTGGCTCTTCTACCGTAGACCTTAACCTCTGTGCGCCCAGGCGGATCATCTGCAGCCTCACAGAGGGATGCCAAGAGTACCCTCACGTCCCCTCGAAGCCTTGGGCTTCGTAACCCAATTCGTTGGAGCCTTCTTAAAACCGGATGGATGTCCGCTCCTTCGTGTTATACTAAGAATTACTACTTAGTTCTACTAACTAAGGTTTACCACTTAGTTTCCGAATTCCTTGTTTTCTTAACTAAGTTTTACTACTTAGTCCCCTTTTCAACTGAGGTTTACTACTTAGTTTTCTTTCTCGCCAGGTTGGATTGGTTAAGTGTCTTTAGTCGATTCAAGCTATCTTAACCGTCTTCCCTTATCCTGTTAAACTGATTAAGTGTTATCCCTTTATGCTTTTTACTTAACCCTATTCATTTATCATATTCTGATGGTTAAGCGTTCAAGTTTACTTAACCCTATGGTCTAGTCCAGCTAACATATTCAATTGGCTAAGTGTATTACTTAACCCCAACCTCTAGTCCAATTAACATGTTAAATTGGCTAAGTGTATTAACTTTTTAACCCCACCTTCTAGTCTAGTCAACATGTTAATTTGGCTAAGTATTCCCATGGACTTAACCCTCTTATTCTAGCTTTAACTGTGTTAAGTTGGTTAAGTGTTTCTATGGACTTAATCCTACCATTCTAGCTTAACAGTGTTAAGTTGGTTAAGTGCTCCTATGGACTTAACCTTCCCATTCTAGCTTTAACTGTGTTGGTTAAGTGTTCCTATGGACTTAACCCACCCCTTCTTGTTCTAGCTTTAATTAATAAATTAAAGCCGCAACCTCTCACATTAGACAGATATTGCTGCGGTTACTGGATGTGCCGGTCGGTTCCAGGCAGATTTACACCGCAACTCAGTCTAACCTCGGGTTAGGCATATTCATGTTTTCTAAGTTCAAAGGGTTTTCTGATTAATTTCCAAACCTGGTTTTGAAAGCAACCATCCCGTTCGTCGGATCAGTTAGGGATAGCCAGGGAGGGCAGGAAACATATATTTTCCAAACCCAAGCCTAGACACTATCCTCTCTGTCACCCTAGAACTTTCTGGTACGAGTTATAAAAAGGGGTGTTATCAAAATATCTTTCTTTTGTTTATAAATTGTTAACAATTTATCTTACAGCCCATTTCCCCCTTTTTAAACAAATTTGGCCTATATTCATTTGTCGTTAACAGACTTATAATCTAGGCTCAAATCTTGATTTGCCTAACCTACAGTTCATAGCAATTTAGATCTATCATCTTTATTTTCAGTTAATGCTAAACTAGATTTTATATGCCAAACTAGATTTTCTATTCTAGTTCACCGTTTATGCCCAAAAACTAGATTTATTCTTCTAGTTTACAGTCTACATACAAACTAGATTTATTACTCTAGTTTTTCAGTTTACAGGCCAATACTAGGTCTAAATTTCATAACCTATAATTCATGTCAAATCTACCCAATTCACATGTCTTAACACATGTTCTAAAATTGTATAAATCAGAATTATGTTCGCTTCCAAACTATGCCAATTTCAAGCTTACAACTATATTTATGTTTATTTTTGTGTTTTTCCCAAATCGCATTGCCACTGTTCGTATAATCATGATTCGGCCTAGATTGTAAATAAATCTAGATTCGTAGAAAATAGGGAATGAACCAAAGATGCTATGAAAAAGGGTGGACATAATAATTGGCATAAAAAGATTTTGAATAACGACGCAGGTTCAAGAATATAGGTAGACCTAACTTAATAGGTAAATTCCCACGGTCTAAAACCAAGAATAGACAGAATAGGTTCGAGAACATGGGTAGACCTAACTTAATAGGCAAATTCCCACGGTCTGAAACCAAAGAAAATCAAGAACAGACAGAATAGATAAATCGGGTTTTAGACCCAATTTCATAGTCACAAAACCTAAGCAACAATTTTCCTAGTCATGAATCATAGTTGTTTAAATCACCGTTGTTATGTCATAGGTAATACTTTATGTCCAAATCAAAGGCTTGTGTTCATAGTCATAGGCAAATGTCCATAGTCATAGGCAATATTCATAGTCAAAAGGCAAAATAATTCCCACAGTCATAAGTCACCGTCATAGGCAATGTTTTATGTCCCAAAATCAAGGGCTTATGTTCATAGTCAAAAGGCACATGATCTCAGAATCCATAGTCATAGGCAACGGTCTTAGGCAAAGTCTTATTTGTCCTTGAATCATAACAGTTCTTAATTTAGTCCAAGAGTATAAACACAGATTCGAATAGAGAGAGAGAGATTTGGCATATTCTTTTATTCCTTTAATTTCATGTCACAAAATAAAGCAAAAACGTTCAAATCTAGAAACAACTGACTTATAGAAATTAGATATAGAATAGAAGAATGGCGATGCTAAGATTCGTATGTCGTTGCTCGAGGTTTGTTGATTTAGCCTTTGAATTCTTCACTTTGATTTGAATCTTCTCTTGAACAGATTTGAGCAGCATCTCCATGTCTTGAATTTATATTTTATTTTAACTATTTAAGAAAATTTAGAGGAGGGGAAGAAGCCATGAATCATAGCAGCATAAGGATAGAAGAGAATTGGTGCAAAGAGAATGAAGACTAGGGCTGTTTATATAGCTGCTCAAGACCTTATCGTACACGCAGCACTGAGTCAGCATTGAACCCAGTTAAGAAAATAGTCCAGGTACGTAGATGAATCTAGCCAAACCTTATCATACACACAGTGCTGAGTCAGCATTGGGTCCCACTATTTTGACGTAGAAATTTGAATTTCGAATGAATTGTTTTTGGCGTAGAAATTTGATTTTTGAACTTTTTAATTTCTAGAATTTATTTAACTGTTTTATTCACATGAAATATTCTTATATGTATACAATTCCTCTAACGACCATTTTACGCGTATATATATATGCACAACTTTCATTTTATTTTCAAAATTCAAATGATGTTGCCATATTTCATTGACTGTTGCCTTATCATGAATTTTATCTTTCGTATACATACATACATATATATATATATATATATATATATTCTCATATGTATATATATATATATATATATATATATTCTTTATTTCCTTATATGTATGTTCTTATCCTTTCAAATTTTGAATTTGTATACGTACATATATTTGCATGTTCAGTTGGCCTTCTCCCAACTTCTCTTAAACAAAGATAAAAAATTATGCCGCCGCCGGGGTTCGAACCCCGACCTCTATGCTACAAATCCAATGCCTTAACCAACTGAGCTATAAAGGCTTTTGTTAATAAGTCTTAGAACAATAATAATTATTGTTCTCTCCTTACTTCTCTTTTACATGTTAGTTACGATACTTAAATTAAACAATTGCATGGATCTTTTTTTTAAAAACAAAAATTAATTGTACTTTAATTTGTGAATTTTAATGTCACAGAATTACGGGGCGTTACATATTAGAAATAGAAATATTTGAATAGAAATATTTGAAAAAGAAATATTTGAAGTAGAATATTTGAAAATCGAAATACATGAAGCTGTGTTAATAGATTGACGCCATTTTGACATGAACTATATTTATATCGATTTTATTCAAATTGAAGTGAATATTAAAGTGAATTGAAATTCGAATTTAATTGAATTGATTTGAAATTCGAAATAAACTGAAATGGTTTGAAATTCGAATAGAATTGAAATAGAATTGAAATAGAATTGAATTCGTTTTAAAATGAATTCGAATAGAAATTGAATAGAAATGAATTTGAATTGAAATTGAATTAATTTGAAATTCAAATTGAATTGAAAACGAATGGAAATTGAATTAAAAATCGTTTTGAAAAGAAAATCGACGAAATACATATTATATATATATATAATATAATGGCCTGAATAGAATGCGCCGCGCCGCGGTAGTTCGCGAATTTCGACCATTGACTTCAAACGGATATTGCGGGAAATCCGACCGTCGGATTCTCCTAAAACCGGAACCGTTGGGTTCGTGTCGAAAAGAGCTTTCTAACGAATATTAGAAATTTGAAATCTAACGGATGGATTTGGAATTATTTCCAAATCAAATTTGGAAAAGGTCGCGGTAAGTGCAGTTCGATGGCCGTTGATGGAAATCGACTGTACGGGCCTTGATAAAATTATTAAAAATAGTAATAAATTGTGTAAGATCATAAGAAATGATTTGGGAAAAATTGGGATGAAAAACTCCATATTTGAAAAGATAAAAATAGATTTTTTTCGAAATGAACTAGTTTTGAACTAGAATTATAATTCTATTTATTTTTAAATAAATAAATTGAATTTGAAATGGTTTTGAAAATAACCAAAATTTATAATGATTGCATTGGAATGGATTTTAATCAAAATTTCCTTTGGAATATTTCGATGTTGGATTTCGTGATTATACAGATGTTGTTATGGAAATATGAAAGATATAGATATATATATCGTTATTTCCAATACGATATCTGCTGGTCGTAGAATTTGATATTGAATATAAGCCGATATATTTTCTATTCAGAGCCTTGTATTTAATATCAAATGTGATTTGGGTTTGTCGTGAATGGTGTCTTGACTAACACTGTTCTTGAACCCAGTAGAGAAAAGATTAAATCTTTTTATTTAGATTTAATGAAGTGTACCAATTAAATAATATTCAATTGGAATTGAATTGATATTGACTTTTTGGTTTATCGTGGACAGTGTTTTAAATAACACTCGTTCTTTAACCCGATAATTAATGGAATGTGATTTTGGATTTATCGTGAACCATGTTTTAAATGACACTGATTCTTTAACCCAGTTAACGATTAAAACTAAGTGGAGTTTTAATGAATCTTTAATTAGATTGAAATGATGGAGAATGCAGTAGAATCAGTTTTGCTCCAGGGGATAGTTAAATCTTTAATTAGATTTGAACGTGAAATGGTAATTGAATTTACCAATAACACCTTGGTGTTAGATATGAAGTATAACCAGTTTTACTTCATGGGATGAATAGGTTGAGATTGGGAAATTAAACCAAATGATTACCTCGGTAAGGTTCGTTAATCCCGACTAGTTGAATCGAAATTCAAAAGTAGATTAAAGAATAAATTTTAATGATTTATCTTTGATAAACTTAATGGGAACCTTTCCCTATGAATGTGAAATTTAGAAACTAACTGTCGGTTAACTAAGCAGAACGGTTTTCTGGATATTGATCTGATGTTGGTTTCGGCCTTCGGGATTAATATTTGGGGAATTATTCTCTTGTTAATTTACGGTTAGTGACTGATGAATTGGAATGTGGCGTATGTTGTGTTTGTGTAACACTTATTTAAAATATACGTGAGTTATTCGGAAAGACCAGGTTTATCCCATTCTGAATAACTGATACGACGATAAGTCGAAGATGAAGACGGTGGTCGAAGATCGGAGGTCTTCACATCGTTTGAGTGATTACTGATGATCTTGATTGGGGTGTACACCCAAGAAGATGGAAACAGTTGGTGATCGTCCAGGCGTATTTGGATAAAAATCGTTTTGAAACGAAAATCAATGAAATATATATTATATATATAATATAATGGCCTGAATAGAACGCGCCGCGCCGCGGTAGTTCGCGAATTTTGACCATTGACTTCGAACGGATATTGCGGGAGATCCGACCATCGGATTCTCCTAAAACCAGAACCGTTGGGTTCGTATCAAAAAGAGCTTTCTAACGAATATTATAAATTTGAAATCTAACGGTTGGATTTTGAATTATGTCCAAATCAAATTTGAAAAAGGTCACTGTAAGTGCAGTTCGATGGCCGTTGATGGAAATCGACTGTATGGGCTTTGATAAAATTATTAAAAATAGTAATAAATTGTGTAAAATCATAAGAAATGATTTGGGAAAAATTGGGATGAAAAACTCCATATTTGAAAAGATAAAAATATATTTTTATCGAAATAAACTAGTTTTGAACTAGAATTATAATTCTATTTATTTTTAAATAAATAAATTGAATTTGAAATGGTTTTGAAAATAACCAGAATTTCCAATAATTATATTGGAATGGATTTGAATCGAAATTGTCTTTCGTGATGATACAGATATTGTTATATGAATTTGAAAGATATATATATATATATATATATATATCGTTATTTCCAATACGATATTTGTTGGTCGTAGAATTTGATATTGAATATAAGCCGGTATATTTTCTATTCAGAGCCTGGTATTTAATGTCAAATGTAATTTGGGTTTGTCGTGAATGGTGTCTTTACTAACGTTGTTCTTGAACCCAATTGAGAAAAGATTAAATCTTTTTATTTAGATTTAATGAAGTGTACCAATTAAATAATATTTAATTGGAATCGAATTAGTATTGATATTTGGGTTTATCGTGGACAGTGTTTTAAATAACACTTGTTCTTTAACCACATGAATTTAAATTCAACGAATGAATATCGATTCAACACATGAAGGTTTTCTATAGTTTCTATATATAGAAAAAAAATGTGATTTTTATATTTAAAACACGAATACCATTCAACACATGAATTTCTAATCAACGAATGAATATCGATTCAACACATGAAGGTTTTCTATTCAACGAATAAATATAGTTTCAGCAAATGAAAATAATTCAAACACATGAATATTATTCAAAATTTCGGCAGCATAACAGCAGGGTAGTTAAAACCGGGACCGTCCCTAGTACGTCTCCTCGCTCTACCTTAAAACCTCGCAGTTTTTGACAATGGGGATCATGTATCTAATTCGCACGCAGGCGGCCTGTATATATTTATTTCATTTCCACAAACTAATCCTATGTGGTTTCAACCAAATATTTGTCAACCACCAATGGGTATTTTTCAACCACAATCAATCAATATCAACCACAAACAATCCCAAACAACCATTCGCTATCAATTAATTTTCAGACCAATCACAATCAATAAATATCGTCCATGGTTTGTGGACGAGGGGCATACATACATACATACATACATATATATATATATATATATATATATATATATATATATATATGTATATATATATATATAGCAATTCACTTCTATTTCAACACAGAAAAACCAGCACTCCGCAACCAATGGCATTCTCGATCATTTCAATCTAATTAAAGATTCATTAAAACTCCACTTAGTTTTAATCGTTAACTGGGTTAAAGAATCAGTGTCATTTAAAACACGGTTCATGATAAACCCAAAATCACATTCCATTAATGTAATACCCCACCTCCGCTAGGGTCACTCACAAAGGGAATGCACTAGGTTTGGTGAAGCATTATTGTTAGCCTACTTTGTGAACTAGGCAACACAAAGTCAAGAAACCAACTGTTGAAGAATATTTCAAGTTATGCGACTCCGGTTCGGATCGGAAGAAAGCTCCACAATTCAGATTGATAGCAGCGTATCGGTTCGGATCGGGTAAATTCTCTGTTCGGATCGGATATCTCATACTGGATAAATTGGCAAAGCATACCTGATCGGATCGGAAGGCCAATGAATCTCAGGTGGATCGGAAAGCCGTCTGCTTGCCACGACTTCGGAGCGGAGCGGAGTAGGATTAGAGAAGAAGAGACGTCCAAGCTACTCCGGTTCGGGTCGGGTATTCCGATCCGAACCCTCCAACCTTCATGTCTCCGACCCGTACCCATGATCCAGAAAAATCTCCTATAAAGCCGCCTGGAGAACCGGACCGGATGTGACCAATTCCTACCCCTAACGTCCATCTCATTGATGCGTTGTCTGCTTGATGGCCCATCCGAACCCGAAGAGAGGGCGATGGATGACACGTGTTCCGACCCGGATTGCATTTCAGGCAAATTCACACCTATAAATACCCCAACTAGAGACAAAGAGAAGGATCTTTTTCAGCACTTTTGAGAATCCAAGTACTTCCACCATTCGAATTCCTTCACTCCCGGAAAATCCAAACTATCTTTCATTTCTTGTTTTTATCTTTCTGAGTGAACAAAAGTGAGTTGTGAGCGAATCTTACATTGTATTTGTAATTGAATTACTGAATATAGTGAAAACTAAGTGGACGTAGGCATTTCTTCGCCGAACCACTATAAACCTTGTGTGTTCTTTTTTATTTCTGCTTTACTTTATCTTGTTTCTAATCAATTTGGGTGTTAGAACCACATTTGGGTCTAACATTTTGGTGCTTTCACTGAGAATCCTCATCTAAATTCTTTATTTTCCGGGATCTCTTTCTACTTTTTGGACCGTTGAGTTCAAAGAAGTGAATCCTTAAGCTTCTCCACTTTCTTACATTCGTTGAAGTAATTGTCAAAGACTCATGGCCAGAGGAAAAGGCAAGGAAGTCCAGTCTGTTCAAGGAAATGGAGCTGGTGAAGATCAGCAACATGCTGTTGTAACAAGGTCTAGGGGGCAGAGTTCAGCAGCAGGGAGAATCAACGCAGGAAACCCGAACCGACAGCAAGGGGAAAGTTCCGATCCGATCCGGGTTGGAGACTCTGAAGCAGTGCACTCCCCCAGTCTGAACCGACCCGACTTGCTCGCTGCACACCGATCCGACCAGGCACCCCAGCTCCGATCCGACCCGACTTCCTACCTCCGATCCGACCCGATGCTTGGTGAAGCTGGAACATCTACTCGAGTCCCCGCGAATGCTCCAATTCCAGCTGCCAGGGTTGGAGACCAGGCCAATCCATCTGCTCCCATCACTCAAGGAGATTTCTCGCGCTTGCTAGATATGCTTGAGAGCACGAGGGAAGCTATGAGAGTTCATGAGCGCACCAATCTCATGATGCAGGAAAATATGAGGCTCATGAGTCGGGAAATCAGTGAGCTCCGCCGGCAAAGAACTCCGTCGCCAGTTCGTCATACACCAGTAGATCAATCTTCATCTTCTGAGGAAGAGAGGCCCCGTGAGCGAAGGCCACTCGAACGACCTCAGAACGTGGAGCAGCTAACGTTTGGATCTTTGGGATCTCGCGAGGATATCGCACGAGCATTAGGAAACGATAGCCCATCTCGGGGGCAAAGACTCCAGTCCCCTCTTCCCGAGATCGACCGGGAACGCAGGGAAAGGAATCGAGCAGAGGCAGCTCGAAGAAGAAGGGCGTCTCCTGAGCAAGAGCCCCGGAGGAACTCGGACACTAGGGCCAGGGAACCTGAGCAGCCCCTAACTAGTGCCGATGTGCAGGCGATGGTTCGTCGAATTATGTCCGAAAGCCGGAATTATACAAATGAAGACTACGGTATAGAGCGAAGCCATACTCCGTTCACTGACGACATCCTAGACTTCCAGTTCCCCCGACGCTTTAATTTGCCACAGATGGATAAATATAACGGAAGGACTGATCCAGGACAACACTTGATGCGGTATTCGTGGCTTATGAATGCAGCTGCTGCCCCCGATGAAGTAAAATGCAAAGCGTTCCCAATCTACCTAGAAGATGTGGCTTTATTTTGGTTTACCCGACTTCCTCCTCGTTCAATTTCTAATTACAAAGAACTAAGCGAGCGTTTCATGAACCAGTTCCGACTACATGCTCGAAAGTCCAAGAGCGTTATTGAATTGTCGAGGATCAAACAGGCACCAGGAGAATCTTTAAGGGCATATTTAGATCGTTTTAACCAAGCTGTAACTGAGGTCAGTGACCCGCATGAGCCCACAATTCTGATGGCATTGAAGGAAGGAGTCGATCCCGAATCTGAGTTTGGAGACTACCTTTCTGGGAAGACACCCCCCACAAGGGCGATATTCTACGAAAAAGCCGATATTTATCTAAGACGAGAGGAGGCCCGGGCAAACCGGAAAAGAAAGTCTGAGACAGCTTCAAAGGAGAATGTGCAGAGTAATATTGCAGTGAAGCAGTCTGGGGAAAGTTCTGGCAAGGTTGAAGTAAATGTAGGAAACAAGGGTGGAAACAGCAATACTGGAAGCGGGGGAAACAACAACAACCGTAATTCGAACGGTAACAGGAGAAACAGAAATAGGGGAAGCGACCCAAACAAAAGGCCCCGATTCCAGAACTACGAGAACTACACGCCATTGAATGACACGTTGGAGAATATTTACCTGGACACATATAATGTGTTGCAATACAAAAGACCGCCACCTCGTGATTCGACCGAAAAAGAAATGGCGACAGGGAAATTTTGCTTGTTTCACGGAACGCATGGACATTCGACCAATGAGTGTCGACATTTGAGGGATGTAATTGAAAAGCTGCTGCGTGAGGGAAAGTTGGATGAGTACAAGGATGCCCCGAGGGATAGGGGGCAAGGAGAGCAGGCTCCAAAGCAAATCCTACCTGCTCCTAAGCCTACCGCGCAGCAGAAAGGTAAAGGGATCGTCATCAACTCCATTGTAGGCGGACCTCACCCGGCAATCCGAAGCTTTAGGTCAATGGACCAATATGTGAATGCCGCCAAACATCTAGATGTGAATGAAGGTGACGAGTTGGAAGATGTCACCCCCATCAAACAACAAAAAACCATGTTCGATGACGTGGTGTTTCGCAGCCGAGACAACACGGGAATACAATCTCCCACCAATGATCCGTTGGTTATTACTACCGCTATTGGGCCAGCATTGGTCCATAAGGTATTAGTAGACAACGGAAGTTCCGTTAATATTTTGTTCAAGAAGTCATTTGATCAGATGAAGCTTGAGCCTGAAGATCTGAAACCTTGTGAAGGATGGATTAGAGGTTTCAACGGAGCGACGACAGCTCCTATGGGATATATAGAGTTGCCTGTGACCCTAGGGCAAGGAGAACGTAGAAGAGTGCGAATGCTTCAGTTTGTAGTACTGGACGTAGATTCGCCATATAACGCATTTTTAGGGAGGCCTGCCCTCGCTGAGTTTAGAATTTGCATCGCCCCTTGGTGCTTGTTACTAAAGTTCCCAACCGAAGCCGGGACTGGAGTAATAAGAGGGGATCAGGTTTCTGGACGGGCCTGCTATGTGGCCGAACTGAAGATGTTGATGAAAGGAGTTAATGCTGAGAATAAGGATGCCTCATCTCCCTCAAAGGGGGACTCGGCATAGCAATTAGAGAGGTTGAACCCAAGGGAGTTGCGAAAAGGAACGCCTGAAGACCTGGATCCTAGAAAAGATGAGGAACCAGAGGCTAGGAATGCAACTCCTAATGAAGCAACAGTGGAAATTCCTGTTGATAAAGCAGATCCGACGAAAGTTTTGAAGATTGGTTCCCAATTGGATCCACGTCGTGCTGAAGAGCTGACGAACTTCTTAAAAGCGAACTTAGATGTGTTCGCCTGGACCCATGCTGACATGTGTGGGATATCGCCTTCCGTTATCAGTCACAAATTGAATGTAAATCCGAAGCATCCACCTGTAAAGCAAAAGAGACGCATGCTGGGCCCAGAGAGGTCGGCTGCCCTCAAAGAGGAAGTAGAGAAATTGAAGCAAAATGGATTTATTCGAGATTCGACCTATCCTGACTGGATATCGAATCCCGTTCTGGTAAAGAAACCAAACGGAAAGTGGCGAACTTGTATTGACTTTTCAGATTTAAATAAGGCTTGCCCAAAAGATAGTTTCCCGCTTCCCAGGATTGACCAGCTTGTAGACTCGACAGCCGGTCATGAACTTCTCTCTTTCATGGATGCATATTCTGGATACAATCAAATTCCTATGCATGTACCAGACCAAGAGCATACAAGTTTCATTACGAATCTGGGGTTATATTGTTATGTTGTAATGCCATTCGGATTAAAAAACGCTGGAGCTACTTATCAGCGGTTGGTAAATAGAATGTTTTACGATCAGATAGGAAAAACCATGGAAGTTTATGTGGATGATATGCTGGTTAAATCAAAGCAGTCCTCCAGTCATACGCAAGATTTAGCAGAAATGTTTGGTATCTTGCGAAAGTACCGTATGAAATTGAATCCTTTAAAATGTTCATTTGGAGTGGCGTCGGGAAAGTTCCTTGGCTTCATTGTGAGTTCCCGAGGAATTGAGATCAACCCTAGCCAGATAGCGGCAATTAGAAATATCAAAGAACCAAGGAAAATTAAAGACGTCCAAAGTCTGGCAGGGAAGGTAGCGGCGCTAAGTAGATTCATCTCCAAAGCCACCGATAAATGTGTTCCATTTTTTGATTTGATAAAAAGGGGAAAGAAGAACTTCCAGTGGACTCCCGATTGTGTCGAGGCTTTTCAAAATCTGTTAGAACTGTTAGAAAAACCGCCAATCTTATCAAAGCCCGTAGACCATGAAGAACTATTTGTTTATCTAGCAGTCTCGGCTCACGCTGTCAGCACAGTTCTGGTTCGAGAGGAAGATAAAGTACAAAGGCCAGTATACTATGTGAGTAAGAAATTAGCAGCGGCAGAGCGCAACTACCCAAAGATCGAGAAGCTTGCTTATAGCCTCCTGATTGCATCCCGAAAGCTTCGTCACTACTTCCAAGCCCATCCAATAACCATATACACCGATCAGCCGTTAAGACAAGTGCTGCAAAGAACCGAAGCGTCGGGAAGGTTGATTAAATGGAACATAGAACTAAGCCAGTTTGATTTGAATTTTCAACCACGAAAGTCAATCAGGGGGCAAGCTCTAGCAGACTTTATTGCGGAGTTCACCATTCCAGAAGAAGAAATAATCAATGACCAAGCGGTCAAATCTGAGGATAAGCTAGAGATGAACCCGTGGAGACTATATACAGATGGAGCTAAAAATGACCGAAGATCCGGAGCAGGAATTGTCTTAGTCACTCCGGAGGGACGATCGTTATATTATGCCCTACGGATAGAATTTTCGGCCACTAACAACGACTCTGAGTATGAAGCCCTGATTGCCGTGCTGAAACTCGCTAAAGACCTCGGAGTAAAAGTGATGGATATATTTTGTGACTCTAAGATTGTTGTTTGTCAGGTGCGGGAGGAGTTCGCAGCTCGAGGACCTCGACTTATTACATACCTCAAGAAAGTGAAAGAGCTATTGAATAGCTTAGAACGGTACAACATAACACATATTCCCAGAGCAGAAAACCAGAAAGCGGATAGATTAGCAAAGTTGGCTAGTTCCGACAATCCAGAAGGGACCGAGGTAATTCCAATTGAAACGTTGGAGTCGCCAAGCTTTGAGTCAATGGAAATGGAATTCGTTCTTGAAACGGAACCAGAGAAGGAATCATGGATGACTCCAATCAAGAATTTTCTTAAGAATGGGACACTCCCATTAAAGAAGAGTGAAAAGAGAGCTGTAGTGCGCAGAGCTACCAGATATGTTATACAAGACGATATTCTCTATAGACAAGGATTTTCTATGCCCCTGTTACGATGTATCGCACACGACGACATCAAGCGTGTACTGAGAGAAGTGCACGAAGGTGAGTGTGGAGATCATACAGGAGGTCAAACTTTAGCAAAGAAAATATTGCGATACGGATACTTCTGGCCTACGATCAACAAAGATGCAGCTGATTATTCACGACGCTGCGATAAGTGCCAGAGATTCGCCAAAATCCCCAGGGCACCATCAACCCAGCTTAAATCGATGGTGAGTCCTTGGCCATTTGCCACATGGGGAATAGATATCATTGGAGTTTTACCGATTGCTAAAGGGGGAGCTAAGTATGCCATAGTAGCCGTGGATTATTTTACAAAATGGGTGGATGAACTGCCCCTGGCTTTGTGGGCATATCGAACAACGTTTAAAACGGCTACTGGTCATACCCCTTTCTCCCTCTCCTTTGGTTCAGAAGCAGTAATTCCAGTTGAACTGGAAGTTCCTTCCCACAGGGTGACATATTATGACCCGATGACGAATCGGGCACTTTTACTTGAGTCTCTTGATGAAGTCGAAGAGAAAAGAGACGAAGCAGACTTGCGTGCAGCAAGACATCGGCATCAGATAGCGCGCTATTATGACAAAAAAGTTCGCCTCAGAACTTTTGAACCCGGAGATTTGGTGCTCAAGAGAGTTTTTCCATCCCTTCCTCACCTCGGCCCAAAATGGGAGGGACCCTTTGTCATCCAACGGAAACTTGATAAAGGAACATTCAAGTTAACGACCGTAGATGGCGAAGAAGTCCCTCGAGCGTGGAATGCCCAACACTTAATGCGATATTTGGATTAGAAATGCTATAATTTTTGCTGTTTTTCATGTAAACTTTGTAATAAGGCACGACTTGCCTTGGGAAAATCCGGTGATATGAATAAAGAACTATAAAGTGGATGTAGGCTATGACTTAGCCGAACCACTATAAAAATATTGTGTGTTATTTACTTTTATGCATTTACATTCATTAGTTGTTCTGTTGTGATTATAAAGTACAGGACAACTTAGAACCTAAAAGGGTTGAAACAGTTTGGGCATAAAAAGAAGCACAATGATTATTTGTGCAATAAGACATAAAAGAATGAGAAAACGACATTCTTAACTCTAACTCTCCAGAGAAAGAGAGAGAGTATAAAAGCGTCTCAGACTGAGCGCTGAAAAAGAAATTCTATTCTGAACTCTAACTCTCCAGAGAAAGAGAGAGAGTATAAAAGCGTCTCCGACTGAGCGCTGAGAAAGAGGTTCAGCTCCGAACTCTAACTTTCCAGAGAGAAAGAGAGTATAAAGGCGTCTCCGACCGAGCGCCGAGAAAGAAATCTTTTCCCGTTGAACGACCGGGGGATAAACAAATAACTGAACTCGAACTCTAACTCTCAAGAGAGTGAGAAAGAGTATAAAAGAAATGCCAGGAAAAACAACAGGTATTGATGATACAGGAAACGCTATCCCGTTAGAGAATCGGGGGCATCCAGATTGCATAGTTAGGCACTGAATAACTTACGGAGAGTGGCTGGGGACACATGCCCATACACATATCTCCCCTCTTCACAACTTTGCTTCATAACTATAGATATGCATTTTTACATAAGTGCAGAACTGCTAACAAATAAACATTGCAGAAAGTGAATTATTTTTATTTACGAATGAATGAATTTGTACAGGGAAATAACTGAAAAAGAAAGTGCGAAAGCTGCTGGTATAGCAGCACTTATTGATTTACAAAGATGCTAAAAGGACACAGAAGAACCCACTATTTGGGCTTGGAATGAGCCTTTGATTTCTTGACAGCTTTTTCTGCATCTTTTGCTTCCTTCTCGGCTTCAGTCAAGATCCGCTTTGGTTTCTTTTTCCCTGAAGATGTAGTACTGGGACCAGTAGACTTTTTCCCGGAAGGCGGGGCACTGGAATCGAGAGAAGACTTTTTAGCAAGTTCTTCGGTAATAGATCTAGTGGAAAGCTTAACAACTAACCTTGAACCTGCATCCACAACAGCGAGGGGCTTGAGGACCTCAGGGTCTAATTCTTCAGCCTTTAATTGCAAGCGCTTGTCTTGATCAGCCTTCATGGCAGCCAAGGTAATGTCCTCAGCGCTTTTCGACTCCCCGGTTATGGTAACTTCTGGTTCCTCATCATGCCCCTCGTCTCCTTCGTCGTCTTTTAACGCTGCAATCATTTCTTCGTCATGGGGAGTAGTCACCTTAGTTGATTCACTCCTTTTCCCCAAGTCTGTGGAAGCAGCCTTGTCTTCTCCTTCTTTGACCCTATCAGCGGGCTTTGTCCCAGTGGTAGCTCCTTGAACTACATCTGTCTTCGCGGAGGATTCAACGCCTACAAAATGAGAAACATCGGTTATCAACTCAGGCGAGAGCAAAGGATTTCTCATTGAACGTTCAATCGTGTAGCCAAAGGTAGTAGTAGCCTTGACAAGTTGAGGAGAAAAGACAGGGATACCTTCTGAAGACTTCTCAGCGGGGGTGACTACTACCTCTGGAGTTATTTCAGGAATGGGAGATAGTAAAGTTGATCGGGGAATTCCCGGGTTTTCGGGATCATACCCTTCCACTTCAGGAGTTACAGGAGCAGAAGAAGAGGATCCAGCTTCAGGAATGGTTTTCTGTTTAGACTTCCGCCTCTCTTCTTCCATGGCCTCAGCAATTAGGCGGCGACCTTCAGCTAGGCGCTCTGGTTCGTCGTCTCTCAAGTACTTCTCCATCAACTTATCTTCGTCGAGGGAATCGACCTTAAGCTCTTCTTTTTCCCATTCAACGATTTGATTCCACACATGAACCAAGGTGGATGGATAGTCCTCGATCCAGGAAATGTTTCGACGACGAATAATGTGCGCAAAAAATTCGATCATTAGCTCCCCGAAGCCCTGAATATCGGCCTCCGCCTCTGATAGCTGTTTGCGGGTTTCCTCCGCAGATTTAATGGCGCATTCAACGTTGCCCTCAGCCAGAGCAGCCCTGTTTTCCGCCTCTAACAATTTTGAAGCCAAATCAGCGTTTTTCTTTTCTAACTCAGCACTCCTTTTCGCTAACTCGGCATTCTTTTGCTCAAGCTCAACATAAGCGAGACGTGTCTCAGCAGCCTCTGACTTGGCTTCGTCGGCTTGCTTCTTCAACTCGGAGCGTTCCTGAGTGTGGGATTCTAGCAAATCGTGATAGCGCCTTTGCATGTCCTCAAACTGTTGTTTGAAGTTAGAAGCGTTCTTCTGAGCAATAGCTAGTTGAGCTTGAGTATCTTCTAAATTTTTTCCTAAGGTTTTTAGGGCCTTAGCATCTTCCTCTGCAGTCTTGTGCATTGAGTCAGCATTTGTCAGTAGCGTGCGAATGATTCTGGAAAGAGTGCGGGAATACTTGAACATTTCGGTGTATTGTTTTTCCACCAAATCAATCTTTGCTCTGGCCTCCTCTGCCCAACTAGAAGAAATAGGTTCAAGGGAAGGTAGAAAGGTCAGAGTCTCGAAGTAGTGCTCGGGAAATTGCTCCTTTAAGTATGCCAGCCTTACGGCGGTTCCCGCATCTGGTGGAGGAGGGGCTAGGATTGTTAGTTCAGCATCCCTTCCCGAAGAAGATTCTGTAGAACCCTTGTCTGTCCGAGGTCGCTTAGTAGCAGGGACTTTTTGCTTACTTCTAGACCCAGTTTCCTTTGGAGGTGTTTTCTCTCTGCTTCGCTTTTCATGGGAGGAAGTGGAATCCCTAGATTGTGGTCTATCCTCCTCCCTACGACCTTGATAGCTTTTGTATTTTTCCTGTTCCGGTCGAACTGGTGAGCGGGAGCGTGAGGATCGGGATCGATAAGGATCATAGGGTCTCCTTTCCTCCCTGCCGCGGTCATCCCGGCGGTTATATTCGGCATCCTGGGGAGGATTAGACATGCTGCGGCGAAGTTTTCTTATGTCATAAGAGGATCGAGACATTGTACCTGCACGATAAGTTAAACGAAGTTTAGAATCAGCGGATCCATGGAAAAAGAAGTGCAATGAATGCTAGTGCTACGGTGCAAAGTGCATCCTATGTGGTGTACGTGTCCCCCCAACCAACCCGAGTCTGAAGCTAAAGTGGTGCGGGCAGGCTCTTTAGCCTTAGCAGGAGTAGTCTCCTCAGAAGAAGTGAAGACTAGAGGGTCCTTTCTGAAATCTTCCGAAGTGTATATAGTCTCGGGTAAAGGGAGATCCCCCAAACCCTGAAATATGTGCTCGTCGGCGCTAGGAACATCCCCTTCGGAAGCGTGAAGTGGCGACCCTTGGGGAGATTTTGATTTGTCTACCGAGGTAGTTTCCTCGGGGGCAACATACCCTTCACGATGTTTTTTGGCCAGATTAGCCAGCTCATCGTCTTGAGTGGAAGAGGGAGAGGGTGAAGTTTGAAGAGAAGCTGCAGGAATTCCCGAGCCTTCTCCTAGTTCTGGAACTGTTTCCACTGGAGGAATATATGCATAAGGGACTGTCCCATGACCGATGCTACGATAGACGGATAGCAGCCCGTGAGAATGAAGGTACTCATCTTTAAGAACCTCGTCAATAGTAAGGAATTTTTGGTCGCCATTGAGGAGACGGTGCATTCGATCAAAGAACACTTGGTCTGATACCTGTTTGGGATTATCGACTGCAAATAAAAAAGAAAAACAGGTCAGGGTGATGATTCAAGTGCATAGAGTCCAAGGTCAGGAAATCAGTGCTTTACTTGATTTTGTCCATCTTCTGGCACATCCAGACTGCTGCTTTATATAGAACCACTCCAGTCTGGAATCTCCAGCCTTGCTGCTAAACGGCGTAGAGATTATCTTCCTCTTTGGGACCGACTCAAAGTAACAGAAAGAAGGGGTTTCCCTAGTCCGATGTTTGAAATTATAGAAGAAATGAACATCGTCAAACGTAAGCTCTACGCCTAGAACTTCACGATATGCTATGAATAAGGTATGCAGATAGGCGTATGAATTGGGATGTAGCTGCATGGGGGCAATCCGCATTTGTCTTAAGAAGTCGACAATGAAAGGCGAGAAAGGAGGAATAGCGCCAACCATGCACATCAGACGAGTGACCGTCATATATCCTTCTGGAGGGTTATGTGGACGATCAGAACGTGAAGGCACTAGAGTGTCTCTCTTCATTATTCCATACTTCAAGCAGATTCTCACGAGTCGGTCATTGTCAATTGTTGATTCTACGGAATCTGGAGGTGATTCCAATATAATCGCTGAGTCAAATTCATCGGGTGCGCGGTTGTCACCAATCCCTCCTTCCTCCTCAAAGCCTAGAGAAACTTCATTTTCTGAAGACATTTCATCGTTTTCCCGATGACCAACTTCGTAATCCGGACCCTCGCTATCCCATTCTGGGTCGGATGAAGAAGATATATCCTCGAGAGTGGTTTTGTTGGAAGTTTCTGGAGCTTCTTTCCTCTCAGCTAGACGAGAAGAGCGTCTGGGTCTCATTGTCATGGAACTATTGAAGAAGCAATAGCACGAATTAGAGTGAATTATCCCGTGTCCCCTTTTTGTGTATGTGTGTGAACTAAAGTGTGTGCAACAAATGCGGGAAGTGCAAAATAAAAGTACAGCAATATAAGACGAAGCTTTAAAGAGAAAGTAATAGTCCGAGTTGTCCTTGATTCTCATTTATGTTCACAAGGCACTATCCTAACTGTCCGCGAGGCATATTCGTCTAGAATAAGTGTTAGTTGAGTTAGTTGGGTGGTCTTTATGTGTCAAGTTCAATATGTTCGGTTCGGTTCGGATATGCATGTGATGATTAGCTCAATGCAGAAGACATTCGGTTCGGGTGCTTCGGTAAGGCAAGGTTAGTTCAAGACAATAGGAGCGGTGGGTTCGGAAGCAGAATTGATCTGATCGGATCGGGTGACCCGATCCGATCCGAATCAGCACCACCTGACCGATCCGTTTACTTCAGCCTCTTATCCCATTTACTTTTCCGACCCGAACCGCCTTTCTCTTTCCTTTCCATCTTTCCAAAGAACGAAACCCGAGCCGATCCCCTTTCCCTCCTTTTCCTTTCTGCTCCTTCGTCTTCCACCCGAACCGACTCCAGCTTGTCATCCCACTCTTCATCTCTTTCCTCTTTCCCCATTTATTCACAGACAGGTCCACTTTATCACCAAAGCCATCGTTAAGAATAAATATTCGCCCTCTTCAACTTCGCAACGTCTCGAAGCAAAGGCGCATCCACCAGCAGCGGCGGAGGATTCGAGTGATACTTATGGCCAAAACATCCTAACCCAACGCTAATCGAAATCGAGAACGGTTACAACAAGATTAGTCGAGTTTAAAAAGCTACCTATGTGATTGATTTGAGGAATCAACAAGAAAGAAGTTCGGAGTTTTAAAGTTTTTAAGATTCTCGATGCTGGGGTCCGAGCCGCGATAGAAACTAAGAAGGAAGGAATGAAAGCGGCGACGGGTTTATATAGAGAATAGTGTTGACTCCTCGTCTCCCTGTTTTATCTCACCCGCTCGGACCGGAGTGGAAGCCCAGAAGCGCAACTCTCATTGAAGGCCCAATGTTAAAAAGCCAAACCCATGAAAGCGTTTCGGATCGGCATCCGAACCGAGCGGATTTCACACGTTAGTTTAGCACCTAACTCGAATTGAGTTCAAAAGAAGAAGAACAAAGGTAGAGTACGCCTACAAGAAGCATCACGCGGCTAGTAGAGTTCCTAGATTTGCTCAGAAACGAAGAAAAGCCACTCGAATCGGACGCCGGACCGAGTAGAAATCAATGCATTACTCTTGACAATTCTGGTTGAACGACATCAAAGGACGCTTTGTACAACGAAAGCATCCTTTGAGGGGGCAAAATGTTAGCCTACTTTGTGAACTAGGCAACACAAAGTCAAGAAACCAACTGTTGAAGAATATTTCAAGTTATGCGACTCCGGTTCGGATCGGAAGAAAGCTCCACAATTCAGATTGATAGCAGCGTATCGGTTCGGATCGGGTAAATTCTCTGTTCGGATCGGATATCTCATACTGGATAAATTGGCAAAGCATACCTGATCGGATCGGAAGGCCAATGAATCTCAGGTGGATCGGAAAGCCGTCTGCTTGCCACGACTTCGGAGCGGAGCGGAGTAGGATTAGAGAAGAAGAGACGTCCAAGCTACTCCGGTTCGGGTCGGGTATTCCGATCCGAACCCTCCAACCTTCATGTCTCCGACCCGTACCCATGATCCAGAAAAATCTCCTATAAAGCCGCCTGGAGAACCGGACCGGATGTGACCAATTCCTACCCCTAACGTCCATCTCATTGATGCGTTGTCTGCTTGATGGCCCATCCGAACCCGAAGAGAGGGCGATGGATGACACGTGTTCCGACCCGGATTGCATTTCAGGCAAATTCACACCTATAAATACCCCAACTAGAGACAAAGAGAAGGATCTTTTTCAGCACTTTTGAGAATCCAAGTACTTCCACCATTCGAATTCCTTCACTCCCGGAAAATCCAAACTATCTTTCATTTCTTGTTTTTATCTTTCTGAGTGAACAAAAGTGAGTTGTGAGCGAATCTTACATTGTATTTGTAATTGAATTACTGAATATAGTGAAAACTAAGTGGACGTAGGCATTTCTTCGCCGAACCACTATAAACCTTGTGTGTTCTTTTTTATTTCTGCTTTACTTTATCTTGTTTCTAATCAATTTGGGTGTTAGAACCACATTTGGGTCTAACAATTATCGAGGTAAACATGCACAGAAATATTACAAGACGGAACATATATAAAACAGCGGAAGTAAAACAAATTTCATTACCTTATAAAGTAAGGTCTAAAGCCTTTTTCATCAGAATACATCAAAACCTGTCTTGCAATAGTAAAGAAGCATAAAACCATTTCATAAATTACTCCCCAAGTAAAATAGTAAAGTAGCCATAGCCAAGAAAAGTCCAAGCCATGCGTGATGACCTTCAAGCAGAAAAGTCCGAACTAGATAACAGTTTTTCCTCCCTGAAACCTGGGGGGGGGAAACGGAAGACAAAGAGGCGAAACAAAACGGGTCAGTCATAAAGACTGGTAAGTCCTATCTACTTCCAGTATACAAATAGGTAAAGGTAACATGACATGCATAAACTGAAAGTAAACATAAGGATGACTACAAGATAGATAAGCACAACCAAGATAACTGGATGAACTACTGTAGCAAGGTAAACTAAGGTATCATGATAAAATACGGTGTCAAGGGTCAATGTATCACATCGTCAGGTTTCTATCAAGTATACTATCACAAGGTATCTATCATGTATAACATCCCATGGCATCTATCATGTATTTTTGCTCTGCACCTCTCGTACTAGTATCCCAATCCGTGTCATGTGTTAACTATGAATGTCCCTTGCCCAATGTCATGTAATGGTCCATGCCAACCTAATATATAGCATATGTAGGTTTTCCCATCTCGTATGTTTCCTTCCATGTATAAGTTCAGTCCCTTGCCGTAGGCCGTACGGGCTTTCCTATGTAAATCTATACCACTTCAACGTAGTACCATTTTATCCTTGAAGTTGTTTTGGACTGCTACCCTTGATCTGGTTACGTTTTCTTACCATGAACTATCGCGTGTTCACTTAGGATTTATGCCACCTAGGACCACTAGGGATTATGCTACCTTACGAACGTTTCCGTGTCTCGGTTTGGGTTTTGGCCTCCTAGGACCACTAGGGATTATGCCACCCATCAACCACGCCCTTTGTCCCACGTATATATCGTGAATCGTTTTCCATGTCTAGATGCACATGTATCTCAATGTGCCATCCGAGTTCCGTGCCAGGGCAAATTAAGAAATACGGAACTCGGTCGAGAGCTTTAAGTCGTATGCTGATGCAGATACCAAGGTCTATTTTTGTATCCGTGGCTATTGTAACGACCCGCATTTTTGGCCGCCAAATATTTAATCTAATTTATTATTTTAAATATTATATTTGGGATATTAAAGAGTTTATAATATCTAATTCGTTAATTAAACGAAGTTCGAACATTATATAATTTATATAATATAAAACGAGCTCGAAATAGCGCTGCAGTTCGTAAATTCGAGTTTTGAACTTCAACTGAGAATACAGGATTCGATATAAGTCGGATTACTGTGAAACAAGAAACGCTGGGAGCGTGTTGACGATAGTTTTCATATGAAAGAGAAAAATCCAGATTTCGTGTTATAGTTTGATAGTTATGGCCAAATCAAATTTTGAAATAGTCGCTATGGAAATCATTATTTAAATTATAGGCCTTTAAAATAGTCGTTTTGCAAACGGACTCAGATTTCGATGAAAATAGTTTCATTAGAACCGTAACGTTAAATTATTGTACGGTGGTGAATGGCGTGGAAAACCGATGTCGTATGTGACCACGGTAGCCGTAAATGCCCGTTCAATTTCTATAACGCGTAATTAAATAAATAAAGGGACATTCGAGTGTAACTAGAGCAGACGATCGAATTAGGCCGCGAAACCAGTTCCGTTGAGTTCGTAGCGTCGATTATAGTCAGGGTAGGTATATAGTTTGTTATTTTTAGAGATCGGGCAATTTGGTGTTCGGAAGGGCAGTGCGGTACGCGTTAAAAATGGCCTACCAGGGCAACAGTCTCAGAATGCGACGAAATTAGTGTCGTTGGGTTCGTATCGAAAAGTGATTGTCGATGTTCGCAGTTTCAAGTGGATTTGATTTATCTGGTGACCATGGAAAAATTAAACGCGTGTTCATTTCTGGTTTTATAAGGGAAATTTTTCCAAACGAAGTCGGAATTCGATGAAACCTGTTCCATTGGGTCCAGAATATTGTTTTACATCAAGAATAACTTTTTTATCAGTAGTCAGAAGTCGTCTGTAGTGGTTTCTGCACGTTACTTCACGGCAAAGTTTCGTTATTAATAAATTAATATTAAAATTCTCATATAAATAGCCAACCGTCTGCGCAAACCCTCATTCGCGGTCAAGAAGTCAAACCACGCCTCCACTACACTAATGAACGGACGATACCTTCCCTCTTTCCTCCTTTAAAATCACACAAACTATGGATCCGTTCCATACACTCCTAACTAGGATACCACTCTACTCACTGAGGACTCCAACTTGACCGGTCATGATCTGAAATGGAGACCCGTGCTGCCCTGGATCGGAGGAAGTTTGGGCCACGTTTTTTTCGTGAAGTACTGTTCAATGATGGAGGCTGGAAGGATGGAATTGGCGGCGCAAGAAGCTGAAGAGGTGGAGCCTCTTCTGGTCAACGCTGATCGGGGTCTGGAGGGGTATTTGGTGGTGCGGTGGGGATTTTCAGTGTCGAGCTGGCATACTGAATAATTCGAATGAAAGGGAGAAACCATCGGGCTTTGTTTTCATGAGTAATCACCCTGCGTGTTTAATTTCTGATGGGTTTAATCTAATTATAGTAATTATGGGTATGTTAATTATAAACAGTTTAACTAATTAATTATTATATGTAAATTTGTGGACAGTTGGCACCCTTAAGGGGTGAAATTGATGGACAGAATTCACGGAGCAGACATGAGAATGGATCGGAAATTAGGAACAAGAGGGTACTGAAGGAATTGGGCCGTGACTTTAAACAATGTAAAATATATCGGCTTGATGATTTACCTATATACCAAACCTATTTAGTTATTAAATTAGGTAATACTTAGTTGATTAATTAACCCAAAAAGTTGGAACGATGCAGGTCTGTGTTTACTAAAACAATTAAAACGCAGTGGGATCCTGGAGCCTTAAAAGAAGAGTCCAGAAAGAAGAAAGACGACTACTGAAATGTGTAAAAAATTACTTAATTTAGGGGAGTTAAGTTGATTATTAAAATAAATAAATTATTTTATTTATATACTATTAATTTAAAATAGGAATTTGATGTAGGTTTGGCGATTGAGCAATACGGAACAGACGGAAACAGTGAACAAAAAGGGAGCCTGGGAATCAATCATTCAGTATTTTACAAATCAGACTAAGCAAAGTAATTAAGTTTACAAAATTTTAATTAAGTAAAAAAAAAAGATTTAAAACTTAATTAAGGATTTAACTGTTTGTTTAATTTATATGAACTTATAATATTATTAACTTCATCGTATATGATCAGAATGGAACACAACCAGCGATGCTGGGACTGTATGAATGAGAACTACATCCTGGACCAGAAATGGATGCAGTAGAATGCAGCTGGAGATCCCAGTTAAATTAAACGTGAGTTTAATTTAATCAAATAAGTTGTTATTGCAACGACACAACTCAAGGTGAGTTAAACTCACTCAGTTACCCTTTTTATATTTTATATAAATTGGGTATTTTTATTTTGTGTGCTCTGCTTGCCAATGGTTGACTGTTTGCTAGTTATCGACTTATCTGTTGATTTAACCGATGAAATTAAATTGTGTTTAATTTCTGTGAAATACCAAATCGTTATTTTTAACGATTGGTTTCAATAAAGGTGACTCACCTTGGTTGGTCATGTTTATTTATAAACATGTTTAAATGGTTGAATTGATTGAATTGCTTATGGTTGATGTTAAATAGTCGTTATTTAATTTATCAGTTAAACAAACTGAACAGTCTGATTTGAGAAAAACCATTTGAATACAGGGAAGCACAGGTCGGAGGGATCCAACCGGATTCCTCAAATATATTATTTATTTCATATTTTCGCATATGAACTGTCATGTTTGGTTGATTGATTTGATTATTGATTTGGACTGGGAATTCAACCTGTGTTGTGTTTAAACCAATGAGCGGTATTGGTTGAGTATTTAGCAGTGTATGGCCTATAAAATCAATCGTGTTATAAATATTGATTCACCGTTAGGTAAATCGATAAAGATGAGGTTATAAAATTTATTATATAACTGGAGTTGGATTTTGAATGTATTATTTTGAATAAAAGTTATAATAGGGAATTAAATAAATATTTTATTTATTTAAGACTTTGATTGTTATTAAATTATTTTATAAAGTAAATGCTGACGTTAATCAGATTTACGAGTATGAGAACAAGTAATGAATCGAAGGATTAAACTATGATAATTGTTTGTAAAGAAAAAATTAATGGGATTATTTAAATTAATTATATTTTTAATTAATTTAAAGTGAGGATTAATTGGAATCGATTAACGAGATAATCGAGTTTTGAGTTAATTAAATCGACCGTTTGAATTGGAATTTGATTATCAAAATTTATGTGTTTTGATTTGAATAGTTTAATAAATATTGTTTAAATTTAAATAAGGTTTTAAAAAGGGATTTACCATTTAATTTTGTTATTAAAGAAATTAACTACTCATGTAGTTAATGAATGAAATAAATTATTATTATTAATAATTTAGACAATTACTTTTCAAAAGTAATTGAAGTGAAATGAAATCAAAGGAGATTGGAAATAAGCGAATCTGGGTAAAGAACTGAGTTATAGGGTTGTATAACCAAATCCAATAGTTAAATGGAATTTGTTTGTGACTAGAATGAAATATTGATTTTGATTACAACTTATGTTTATCGGAGGATAAGAACGTTGTTGATCAAGGTCTGAGAGGTAATTAAAATACCCCAACTTGAACAACATCGGGATTATCTGAAGATAGTATTAGTTGGTAATCGTAAAAGACGTTAGTGGATATGTTTTGAAAATCTAAACAGTGATTTTAGCGCTGTTATTATAATATATGTTTTGTAAATCTAATATAGCGATTGTAGCGCTTTTGCTATAGTAAATGGGTTGTAAACCTAAACAGCGATTATAGCGCTGTTGTTTTGTAAATCTAAATAGTAATTATAACGCTATTGTTATAACATATGTGTTATAAATTTCTTTGTTAAAACTAATGGATATCCGAATTTAAAAGATGATTTGAAAGAAGATTTAAGTGGGTAATCGAATATAGTTGTTCGAGCTAGAGTTAGTCAAACATAGTATTCAAGGTAAGTTGCCATTGCATACGACTGCTAGCGTAATTCGCAGGGCTGCAGATAGCCTACAGCGGTCGGATGTTTCCTAAGGGAATCAGGCGTAACCATTGTGATCGCTGTGATCTAGAGTCAAGCGAATGGTGTTAAGTCGAATATTAGTTAATCAATAGGAGTTAATTAAGTCGAATTGGTCAATTAGAATTAACCGGTTAAAGTTAATTAATTAGAGTAAATCGATTTGAGTTAAATCTAATTAGAGTTATTCAAATATCGTATTTTTAAATATTAACAGAGTTAGAAGTTTTGATTTAACAAAGTAAATCAAGTGTTAAAAGCCCAGGTAATGCTGAATGCTTAACCAGTGAACTCATTGGAGTGTCATGATTGAAACACTGTATATTTTGATAGTTAAAACACCGACTATCAAATTTGTCCAATACGATTGTTGGTATGGAAAGACCGGGATCGAATTTATATTCGAAAACCATTCCAACCAACAAATACGTGAAGATCTCAGAAGATGATCGTGATGGAGCATTGAAGACCGTGGATTTTCATAAACAGAAGAACCACTAATATTCTCTGCCTGGCAAGCAGAGACAAGCTGTGATTCTGTCGTGGTTGGAATCAATGGGTTGCAAGGACTTCTCGCTACTGATCCATAGGGTGATTCCTATATGGATGCGGTAGGAGAGTGCCTTCGGTTCATCCTGTTCCTGGATGACGTATATGGACGAATGTCTGACAGAGTATTTCCAAAGGATCACGTACGTTGATTTCTTCAAACGTGCTATGGTTGTTGGCGGAGAATTGCCGCTCTCTTAGCTTCCAGCTAGAGTATTTTTGTGGATATCAATTAGTGATATCTGATGGATTTGACGATGTGGCATTCAAAGTAAATGGCGACCAGATGTCAAGAGTTAATTCTGGCCTCAAGCCTCATCAGTCGGGAAATGACAAAAATCGGCAGGCAGCATGGCTATGTGGGTCGCTCCCATTAGGGTGTATGATCACCTATCTAGAGAAAATCCTATTTGCTTCTTAAATCTATGTTTCGATGCTGTCCCTTTTCGGGAGACGGTTGTTGATCCCAACCGTCGGTGATATACATTCGATACGCTCAAGCGAAATGAGTGGTCGGTCATGTGTGGGCCGGGTTGCAAGATGTTCTTGTTGAACCTAGTGTATTCGTCTCTAGAGATACACTATCGGCAGGTGGTCCCATACCTTGTCATAATTGTAATCCAATCTCCAATAAGCGCCCGCGGTTTTAATTGTATACTATATGTGGAGCGTGAGATGCAAGCGTTCCACTATATTGTTATTTACTTGTATGTAGACATTATTATAATATCAGAAAAGATATTGGTTTCAAATTTGTTTTGGATTATAGTAAGGTAAAAACCGTCCGTGTTTATGTGTGGATTTGGTCTTACGATAATCTTTTCTTCGAAAAGGTTTTTGAACTCTAAAATCAAGTTGGATGTTCACCCAAATACTGTACGAGTTTTTCTCACTCTGGTTCACCAGACTGACCCGGTGTTTTGTAAATGCTCGGGTTAGGCCGGGTTGTACAGGTTCAGGTTATCGACTACTGTGAAGAGACGAGCTGGAAGAGTCCAGACGTATGATATTACTAGTATTCCGTTGTGTGTTTTATGAGGACAGATTATCACTGTCCAGATGTTGATGTACTCTGATATTGTAAGTATTTTCAAAGTTCTCAATAAAGATTTACTTCTGTATTATATTTTGTTCCGCTGCGATGTGAGACTCTGTGTGTGGTTCTTCTTCTTCTTCTATTCTAATATTTCTTTCTTTCTTATCTCACCCTCTAACTTCTTTCTATTAATGATCTGGAATGTTCAATGTCTGAATGGTCAACACGGTAGTTTGATGTTGATTTTCGGAGTCGAAAATCTTAGTTCGTTACAGCGGTATCAGAGCTATTGGTTAAGTAATTACCTTGGCTCTGTGGCGTGACTCAGTAGAGATGGGGTTAGCAATACCCTAGATTGAGTTGAGTGTATATATACGAGTGAAGGTATTTGTAGATTTTATAAAAATTGTTTTATATTGTGGAGATTTATCTGTTTGAGTTGTTTATGAGTTCTGGTCGATCAGTTTGATCCACTGTATCGATAGGGGTTTCTAAACACTCAAGCACGATAAACCGACATAGTATGTTTTGGAAGAGGGTAAATGAATTAATTTACCCAAATTATATTTTGATATAAAGAAAATATATATATATATATATTTGAAGTATTATAGTATATTGGATGTGTTGGTTGATTATAATTGAAATGGTTATATAAATAACCAATTTGAGTTCGTATAATATTAAATCAGATTAATTAAATCTGAATTAAATCAGAATTGGAATTAAAATTTCTAAAAGTGGGAAAGGTGTTGTAAATGAACTTGAATTGAATATATGAGAATTTTAAAATCCTGGGAGATTTTAAAATGTTTTACGAGCATTGTGTTTGGTATTTTGAAATAGATTTAAAAATGAAAGTGTTTAAAATTGGAGTTTTGAAATGATATAGTATTGAACTCACTTCGATAGCTGGGGAATAACTCTGAGGATGCTGGCCACATCATCAGTGTTGATTTTCAAGTTCTAAGTGACGGATTACTTCCAAAATCTTGGTTTGAATTTCTTTGAGAAAGACAAGTTGTTTGAATCCTGAAAAAGATTATTTGATTTTTGAAAGAGCAGAACTGTTTGAAAACTCCCAGGGAAATTGTTTGAACAAAAACAAAATTAAACAAAAGTTTGTGAAAGCAAATATGAATTGAATTGAAACCAATTAATTAGAAATTGAATCGGGATATAAAATATCAGGTGGAATCAGATTTGGAATTGGGAGACAGGAATATGAAATGGTGTTGGACTGGTAAGTTAAGAGTTGGAATTGATAATGGATGGAAATTGAATTAAGAATGGGATCTGGCTTGGACGCATGAATGATCTGGTTTTGAAGATAAAATTGGAATTTTGTTTGGGAATGCATTTGTATATGCTGACAGGGTGGCAGACGGGAAAGATATAGTGATATGCCCGACAAAAAGGTACACGTTTATTTTATATGGGTTTGGTGATTTATGAGCCTATTTGGCAAGCCGCTTGGCTGTTTCATTTTCTTTTGGTTTGGAGAAGGCCTAGAATGGCGAGTTGGAGTTGTACCGATTGAGCCGTAGAGAGGAGGTGCTGGCGAAATTTTTCGGAAATTTAAGGTGTTAGAAAATTTTCAATATTTTTGAAAATATTTATATACGGTATTGAATTGGTTTTTAATTTAAAATAAATTGGATTTGGAAACAAATGGGTTTATAACGTTCTTTCTTACTTTAGCAATTTCGAGGACGAAATTATTTTAAGGGGGGAAGAATGTAACGACCCGCATTTTTGGCCACCAAATATTTAATCTAATTTATTATTTTAAATATTATATTTGGGATATTAAAGAGTTTATAATATCTAATTCATTAATTAAACGAAGTTCGAACATTATATAATTTATATAATATAAAACGAGCTCGAAATAGCGCTGTAGTTCGTAAATTCGAGTTTTGAACTTCAACTGAGAATACGGGATTCGATATAAGTCGGATTACTGTGAAACAAGAAACGCTGGGAGCATGTTGACGATAGTTTTCATATGAAAGAGAAAAATCCAGATTTCGTGTTATAGTTTGATAGTTATGGCCAAATCAAATTTTGAAATAGTCGCTATGGAAATCATTATTTAAATTATAGGCCTTTAAAATAGTCGTTTTGCAAACGGACTCAGATTTCGACGAAAATAGTTTCATTAGAACCGTAACGTTAAATTATTGTACGGTGGTGAATGGCGTGGAAAACCGATGTCGTATGTGACCACGGTAGCCGTAAATGCCCGTTCAATTTCCATAACGCGTAATTAAATAAATAAAGGGACATTCGAGTGTAACTAGAGCAGACGATCGAATTAGGCCGCAAAACCAGTTCCGTTGAGTTCGTAGCGTCGATTATAGTCATGGTAGGTATATAGTTTGTTATTTTTAGAGATCGGGCAATTTGGTGTTCGGAAGGGCAGTGCGGTACGCGTTAAAAATGGCCTACCAGGGCAACAGTCTCAGAATGCGACGAAATTGGTGTCGTTGGGTTCGTATCGAAAAGTTATTGTCGATGTTCGCAGTTTCAAGTGGATTTGATTTATCTGGTGACCGTGGAAAAATTAAACGCGTGTTCATTTCTGGTTTTATAAGGGAAATTTTTCCAAACGAAGTCGGAATTCGATGAAACCTGTTCCATTGGGTCCGGAATATCGTTTTACATCAAGAACAGCTTTTTTATCAGTAGTCAGAAGTCGTCTGTAGGGGTTTCTGCACGTTACTTCACGGCAAATTTTCGTTATTAATAAATTAATATTAAAATTCTCATATAAATAGCCAACCGTCTGCGCAAACCCTCATTCGCGGTCAAGAAGTCAAACCACGCCTCCACTACACTAATGAACGGACGATACCTTCCCTCTTTCCTCCTTTAAAATCACACAAACTATGGATCCGTTCCATACACTCCTAACTAGGATACCACTCTACTCACTGAGGACTCCAACTTGACCGGTCATGATCTGAAATGGAGACCCGTGCTGCCCTGGATCGGAGGAAGTTTGGGCCACGTTTTTTTCGTGAAGTACTGTTCAATGATGGAGGCTGGAAGGACGGAATTGGCGGCGCAAGAAGCTGAAGAGGTGGAGCCTCTTCTGGTCAACGCTGATCGGGGTCTGGAGGGGTATTTGGTGGTGCGGTGGGGATTTTCAGTGTCGAGCTGGCATACTGAATAATTCGAATGAAAGGGAGAAACCATCGGGCTTTGTTTTCATGAGTAATCACCCTGCGTGTTTAATTTCTGATGGGTTTAATCTAATTATAGTAATTATGGGTATGTTAATTACAAACAGTTTAACTAATTAATTATTATATGTAAATTTGTGGACAGTTGGCACTCTTAAGGGGTGAAATTGAAGGACAGAATTCACGGAGCAGACATGAGAATGGATCGAAAATTAGGAACAAGAGGGTGCTGAAGGAATTGGGCCGTGACTTTAAACAATGTAAAATATATCGGCTTGATGATTTACCTATATACTAAACCTATTTAGTTATTAAATTAGGTAATACTTAGTTGATTAATTAACCCAAAAAGTTGGAACGATGCAGGTCTGTGTTTACTAAAACAATTAAAACGCAGTGGGATCCTGGAGCCTTAAAAGAAGAGTCCAGAAAGAAGAAAGACGACTAATGAAATGTGTAAAAAATTACTTAATTTAGGGGAGTTAAGTTGATTATTAAAATAAATAAATTATTTTATTTATATACTATTAATTTAAAATAGGAATTTGATGTAGGTTTGGCGATTGAGCAATACGGAACAGACGGAAACAGTGAACAAATAGGGAGCCTGGGAATCAATCATTCAATATTTTACAAATCAGACTAAGCAAAGTAATTAAGTTTACAAAATTTTAATTAAGTAAAAAAAAGATTTAAAACTTAATTAAGGATTTAACTGTTTGTTTAATTTATATGAACTTATAATATTAATAACTTCATCGGATATGATCAGAATGGAACACAACCAGCGATGTTGGGACTGTATGAATGAGAACTACATCCTGGACCAGAAATGGATGCAGTAGAATGCAGCTGGAGATCCCAGTTAAATTAAACGTGAGTTTAATTTAATCAAATAAGTTGTTATTGCAACGATGCAACTCAAGGTGAGTTAAACTCACTCAGTTACCCTTTTTATATTTTATATAAATTGGGTATTTTTATTTTGTGTGCTCTGCTTGCCAATGGTTGACTGTTTGCTAGTTATCTGCTTATCTGTTGATTTAACCGATGAAATTAAATTGTGTTTAATTTCAGTGAAATACCAAATCGTTATTTTTAACGATTGGTTTCAATAAAGGTGACTCACCTTGGTTGGTCATGTTTATTTATAAACATGTTTAAATGGTTGAATTGATTGAATTGCTTATGGTTGATGTTAAATAGTCGTTATTTAATTTATCAGTTAAACAAACTGAACAGTCTGATTTGAGAAAAACCATTTGAATACAGGGAAGAACAGGTTGGAGGGATCCAACCGGATTCCTCAAATATATTATTTATTTCATATTTTTCGCATATGAACTGTCCTGTTTGGTTGATTGATTTGATTATTGATTTGGACTGGGAATTCAACCTGTGTTGTGTTTAAACCAATGAGCGGTATTGGTTGAGTATTTAGCAGTGTATGGCCTATAAAATCAATCGTGTTATAAATATTGATTCACTGTCAGGTAAATCGATAAAGATGAGGTTATAAAATTTATTATATAACTGGAGTTGGATTTTGAATATATTATTTTGAAGAAAAGTTATAATAGGGAATTAAATAAATATTTTATTTATTTAAGACTTTGATTGTTATTAAATTATTTTATAAAGTAAGTGCTGACGTTAATCAGATTTACGAGTATGAGAACAAGTAATGAATCGAAGGATTAAACTTTGATAATTGTTTGTAAAGAAAAAATTAATGGGATTATTTAAATTAATTATATTTTTAATTAATTTAAAGTGAGGATTAATTGGAATCGATTAACGAGATAATCGAGTTTTGAGTTAATTAAATCGACCGTTTGAATTGGAATTTGATAATCAAAATTTATGTGTTTTGATTTGAATAGTTTAATAAATATTGTTTAAATTTAAATAAGGTTTTAAAAAGGGATTTACCATTTAATTTTGTTATTAAAGAAATTAACTACTCATGTAGTTAATGATTGAAATAAATTATTATTTATAATAATTTAGACAATTACTTTTCAAAAGTAATTGAAGTGAAATGAAATCAAAGGAGATTGGAAATAAGCGAATCTGGGTAAAGAACTGAGTTATAGGGTTGTATAACCAAATCCAATAGTTAAATGGAATTTGTTTGTGACTAGAATGAAATATTGATTTTGATTACAACTTATGTTTATCGGAGGATAAGAACGTTGTTGATCAAGGTCTGAGAGGTAATTAAAATACCCCAACTTGAACAACATCGGGATTATCTGAAGATAGTATTAGTTGGTAATCGTAAAAGACGTTAGTGGATATGTTTTGAAAATCTAAACAGCGATTTTAGCGCTGTTATTATAATATATGTTTTGTAAATCTAATATAGCGATTGTAGCGCTTTTGCTATAGTAAATGGGTTGTAAACCTAAACAGCGATTATAGCGCTGTTGTTTTGTAAATCTAAATAGTAATTATAACGCTATTGTTATAACATATGTGTTATAAATTTCTTTGTTAAAACTAATGGATTTCCGAATTTAAAAGATGATTTGAAAGAAGATTTGAGTGGGTAATCGAATATAGTTATTCGAGCTAGAGTTAGTCAAACAAAGTATTCAAGGTAAGTTGCCATTGCATACGACTGCTAGCGTAATTCGCAGGGCTGCAGATAGCCTACAGCGGTCGGATGTTTCCTGGGGGAATCAGGCGTAACCATTGTGATCGCTGTGATCTAGAGTCAAGCGAATGGTGTTAAGTCGAATATTAGTTAATCAACAGGAGTTAATTAAGTCGAATTGGTCAATTAGAATTAACCGGTTAAAGTTAATTAATTAGAGTAAATCGATTTGAGTTAAATCGAATTAGAGTTATTCAAATATCGTGTTTTTAAATATTAACAGATTTAGAAGTTTTGATTTAACAAAGTAAATCAAGTGTTAAAAGCCCAGGTAATGCTGAATGCTTAACCAGTGAACTCATTGGAGTGTCATGATTGAAACACTGTATATTTTGATAGTTAAAACACCGACTATCAAATTTGTCCAATACGATTGTTGGTATGGAAAGACCGGGATCGAATTTATATTCGAAAACCATTCCAACCAACAAATACGTGAAGATCTCAGAAGATGATCGTGATGGAGCATTGAAGACCGTGGATTTTCATAAACGGAAGAACCACTAATATTCTCTGCCTGGCAAGCAGAGACAAGCTGTGATTCTGTCGTGGTTGGAATCAACGGGTTGCAAGGACTTCTCGCTACTGATCCATGGGGTGATTCCTATATGGATGCGGTAGGAGAGTGCCTTCGGTTCATCCTGTTCCTGGATGACGTATATGGACGAATGTCTGACAGAGTATTTCCAAAGGATCACGTACGTTGATTTCTTCAAACGTGCTATGGTTGTTGGCGGAGAATTGCCGCTCTCTTAGCTTCCAGCTAGAGTATTTTTGTGGATATCAATTAGTGATATCTGATGGATTTGACGATGTGGCATTCAAAGTAAATGGCGACCAGATGTCAAGAGTTAATTCTGGCCTCAAGCCTCATCAGTCGGGAAATGACAAAAATCGGGCAGGCAGCATGGCTATGTGGGTCGCTGCCATTAGGGTGTATGATCACCTATCTAGAGAAAATCCTATTTGCTTCTTAAATCTATGTTTCGATGCTGTCCCTTTTCGGGAGACGGTTGCTGATCCCAACTGTCAGTGATATACATTCGATACACTCAAGCGAAATGAGTGGTCGGTCATGTGTGGGCCGGGTTGCAAGATGTTCTTGTTGAACCCAGTGTATTCGTCTCTAGAGATACACTATCGGCAGGTGGTCCCATACCTTGTCATAATTGTAATCCAATCTCCAATAAGAGCCCACGGTTTTAATTGTATACTATATGTGGAGCGTGAGATGCAAGCGTTCCACTATATTGTTATTTACTTGTATGTAGACATTATTATAATATCAGAAAAGATATTGGTTTCAAATTTGTTTTGGATTATCGTAAGGTAAAAACCGTCCGTGTTTATGTGTGGATTTGGTCTTACGATTATCCTTTTCTTCGAAAAGTTTTTTGAACTATAAAATAAAGTTGGATGTTCACCCAAATACTGTACGAGTTTTTCTCACTCTGGTTCACCAGACTGACCCGGTGTTTTGTAAATGCTCGGGTTAGGCCGGGTTGTACAGGTTCAGGTTATCGACTACTGTGAAGAGACGGGCTGGAAGAGTCCAGACGTATGATATTACTAGTATTCCGCTGTGTGTTTTATGAGGACAGATTATCACTGTCCAGATGTTGATGTACTCTGATATTGTAAGTATTTTCAAAGTTCTCAATAAAGATTTACTTCTGTATTATATTTTGTTCCGCTGCGATGTGAGACTCCGTGTGTGGTTCTTCTTCTTCTATTCAAATATTTCTTTCTTTCTTATCTCACCCTCCAACTTCTTTCTATTAATGATCTGGAATGTTCGATGTCTGAATGGTCAAGACGGTTGCTTGATGTTGATTTTCGGAGTCGAAAATCCCAGTTCGTTACAGCTATGGTCCCACGTGACCCCTCCCTCAACTACTGAAAGGCAATCCGAGAGAAATCATGTATGAGAACTGCATCCCGGCCCCACTATAGCCCCACTTTCCTATGGGCCAACCTCACCCATGACTCGATAGCAAGAACATAGTCTGTTGGGAGTTCTCTGCCTTTCCGTTCGTACACGATTGACTAAAGATGGTAGGTAGTCGGCGACGTGCTATCCAGGACAAAATCAAGTATCGTCGACTCCACGCTAATCCATCCCAGTCTTTTGGTCTCTCCCATAGCAACCAAGGCATACTCTTGGCTCTTCTACCGCAGACCTTAACCTCTGTGAGGCCGGGTTTCATGGACCACCTGCCACCTCACAGAGGGATACCAAGAGTACCCTCACGTCCCCCGAAGCTACCGCTTCGTCACCCAGTTCGTTGGAGCCCTTATCCAAGTCGGATAATTTTCTCCTCCTCGTGTGTTTAAGCGATGACCTACCATATCGGGTTACTCATCCATTCATGAACTAGTCCCATGTCCTTGGCTAAGAATTATTACTTAGTTATACTAAACTAAGGTTTACCACTTAGCCTCTTTTCCCCGTTACCCTTGATTAACCACGATTTTCTACCTAGTTCCTCTAACTAGGGTTTTGTCTATTTGGTTAAGTGTTGTTATTCAGGTTCATGACTTAGCCCGCCTACGAATCAGGTCAAGATTGGCTAAGTATTTAAGTTCAAGGTTTAGCTCTACAAGTTGGTTAAGTATACCAAGAAGCTCATGACTTAACCCTATCAAGTCAAATTGGTTAAGTATTTATTTATCTTAACCCTATCAGATTATCATGATAGATTGATTAAGCCTAATTTAAAAGGTCTTGTGACTTAACCCTACCAGGTCCACATATTAGATTGGTTAAGTGTAGGTTACTTAACCTCATCAAATCATCATGTATAATTGGTTAAGTATAAGTTACTTAACCCCATTAAATTATCATGTTAAATTGGTTAAGTATTGGTTACTTAACCTCATTGAATTACCAAGTTTAGATTGGTTAAGTGTTTAACTTAACCCCATCGAATTACCGTGTTTAGATTAGTTAAGTCTAAATTACTTAACCCCATCTAATTACCAAGTCGGATTAGTTAAGTGTAAATTACTTAACCCCATTTAATTACCAAGTCGGATTAGTTAAGCGTAAATTACTTAACCCCATCCCCTAATTGTCTTGTATGGTTAATTGTCATTAAGAAATCAAGCCCGGTCCCACTTAACCTACCAATTCGTGTCATATCGGTTAAGTGTCATTAGTCAAATTTACTTAACTTTATCATGTGGCATTAATTTAATTAATGCACTCTCAACCTCTTACATTAGATCTTGTTGTGGTTACTAGTTAAGCCGGGCGGGTCCGGGTAGTTTTACACCACAACCTAGTCTAACCTCGGGTCTTAAGCGCGACATGACCAACTTCTCACATTGGATCCTATTGTTTGTAGCCACTAGTTAAGACGGGCGGGTCCGGGTAGATTTATGCTACAAACTCAACCCGACCTCGAGTTGGCCACTTTCATGTTTGGTCTAGTGTCATATTACACTTACAAACCCTGTGTCTTGTTTCAAGTCCCATATTTACCCCACATGTCATGTCCATATTTAAATGTATCATGAATGTCATGTTCTCATGTAAACCCCATGTCAAGTTTTTCATGTCATCCCCACGTTTTTTCCTAAGCTACCCAAACGTATTTTCAACCCAAGTGGAAGCGAGTCACATAGTAGGGTATTATGCCAACATATTGGCCACAAACATGCATAGTATCATAAGGGGATTTGGCCACAAACGTGCATAGTATCATAAGGGAATTTGGCCATAAGCATGCATAGTGTCATAATGGAATTTGGACGCAAACATGTATAGTGTCATAAGGGAATTTGGACACAAATATGCATAGTATCATAGGTGAATTTGGCCACAAACATGCATAGCATTCTAAGGTAATTTGGCCACAAACATGCATAAGCCCCAAAGTCAAGTCTTTGCCCATGTTTCACAAGTCAAGTGTTTACCAAAGGTTCATGCTAACATTTTATAGATAAAGATTCAAACTTGCAAGATATACTAGGTTAAACATAACATGAATGGCATGATTAAGTCGCTACAACTTAGCCCAAGGTCATAGATCATAGAAAAAGGGCAAATTTAGGTTCATATAAGCTAGCATACTTATGTTTCATCGCATTTTATCCCATGTCACATTAGAACCACCGTTAGAACCTACAAGTAGCTAGAACTTACATAGCGAGGCTTAGGGAAGGATTATGCATTGTCGTGACGATGAAAGGTGGCTCCTTTGATGAAGAACCATCATGAAATCGCCGTAGCAACGTTGATCGAGCCTCGATTTGGTGTAGCAAGCTTGCACCTTTCGATTCGGATCCGATTTGCATGCATAGTCTCTTGGAGTTGGGGATGGAGGCCATGATCACTTGGGATTTGGGCAGCACTTCGTGGCATGAGTGATTTGTGAGGGTTTAGGGTAGGCTTAGGGGTCTTTTTATAGAGTTTAGGACCATTTTAGGCCATAGGATTAACCCTAGATCGAATCCAAGCCATCCAGAATCGTCACAAGCCTCCAAAACCGAGCCAACATGACAAGCAGGTGCACCAGGTCGGGGTTCTACAGTGGGGGGTCGACCCAGGGGTCGATATCCATGTCGACCCCCTGGGTAGTGGTCGACCCGGGGGTCGACACCCATGTCGATCCCTTGGAGGGGGGGTCGACCCAGGGGTCGACACCCTGTGTGTCTGGCGGGAATTTTCCCGCCTTCTCTTTCTGGGCTGAATTTCAAATCTGTTTTCGGATATGAATTTTCATGAAACTTCGTTGGGCCTTAACTGGGTCATACGGACTCCGATTTACGAAATTTCGGACTCTATTTCGCGTATTTTTCCGAGACGAACGCAAAGGCACAACCCGTTTATCCTGATTCAGAATTATAATTTAATTCTTCCTTGATTCTTATCTTAACACGTTGTTAAAATTCAGGTTGTTACATTCTCCCCTCCTTTAAGGATTTCGTCCCCAAAATCTCCAAGTTAGGAAGAACGTATCCTACCATCCATCATCCATATACTCATAACATCATCCACAGGCAAACATTGTCCTTAAACGATTTCTAATGCCATATGAACATATGCAAAACTTGTGTGTATATGCTCCTTAGCTAATGCTAATGATCAGGCCTGAATGATCTTTCTAATGCAAAATATGTTTAGTGCCATGAGCCCAACATGTATGCAAATAGCCCTAGTCATATAAGTACTATATGCGTGCACAAACATTCATTCATATGCAACATCCGCATGATAACACATTCAATTTCATCCATAAACAAGTATAAATACTCGTGCATATGCAACATGAAACGTGACCACGTCAATCTAGTATCTAATGCGTATTCGCGCATCCACGAGCAACCACTTACAACCATTTGCAACCATATCAATCATAACATGTTTCAAATACATTTTTACATCCATAGGATTCTACCTAAGGTTCTCACGATAGGATCGAGGAGATAAACAAGGTAAACTCCCTACGGGGTTTGCGACAGAACATGACCGATAGGATATTCACCAAAAGATAACATGCGAGCAAGCTCTACAGGAAAAACCAGGGATCAAGGATACACTCTTTAAAAAGAGGTACGATGTGCGTGTCTAGCCTTACGTCTTCTAAGTCGCGTTTCCTTGAGCTTAATTCCTCGGTGCCATGACCATCTTTTTAACTCCATGATCTCGTAGCTCCTTGATTCCCATTTCCAAGATATGAGTTAGAACTCATTTCATTGTCTCCTCTTATTCCACTTTCACTTATCCTTTCCCTAGTATACTTGTCCCAAACGTATCCACTTACTCATGCAAGCTCTCCAAAATTCACTAGGGAATTCTGGATCTCGTTTGCCGATGCCAATCCATGTTGCCAAGAGTACTTACTAGGGTGATTCCCATAACTCATGCATAAGAGAAACGAACCATCCACCTCAGCGGCGAATTCTATTCGAACGGATTACCAACAACTGCATCCCGAGATTCTAGGTAACTAACCATGACAGAACCCAAAAGGTTACACGAGACTTCGAGGGTATCACCAAGGTGAGTCGAGAGTCTAACTACCCTCTTTCCAAAACCGAGAATGGCACCCCTTATCGGGTGACCACTTTATCCCTAGAATCCATCCGAAGCCAAGACATGTCATCCTCAAATCCAAACAAGTCATGAAGAAATGGACCAACTCTCCAACTAGATTTTTTGGACAAAAACTGGGATCCTCTACCATGCTAGTACTAAGGTGCAGAGACTCAACTATCCAAGCAGACGTAAATGATACGATGATCAAGACAAAGTCTGGACGGGATGATAGAAAAGAACGACTAAACCTTTACCAGAAAAGGTACCATCTCTTTTAGGTACCCTAGAAATGGGAGCGTACAATTGCCCTCTCCGATGGTCTTGTCCTTGTCCTCCTTGATGGACTAAGCCATACCAACAAGTTGCTTGTCCTTAAGCTCGCGTCCTTTATCCTTACTCCTATTATCCTTCCTTGTACCACGGCAACAGGTCTCTCGAGAACCACCTCCATCGTACAGAAAACACCTACGTGGCTAGACAAAGATTAGTCACAGTTAGAACAACTGTGACTACAGATGGAGGAAAGAAAGGAAAAGAGATTCAATCAAGGAATCAAAGGATAGTGCTAATGGCCTTTGGGGAATAGCCTGTTAAAAAAAAACTTTTCTTGAAAATGCTTCTTTGTAAACGATTTTTCAAATAGTTTCAGAAGGTTTTAAAAAAACTTTTGCCCAGTCGGGTAACCTTCTGCTCTGATACCAAATGTAACACCCCACCTCCGCTAGGGTCACTCACAAAGGGAATGCTTTGGTGAAGCATTATCGAGGTAAACATGCACGGAAATATTACAAGACAGAACATATATAAAACAGCGGAAGTAAAACAAATTTCATTACCTTAAAAAATAAGGTCTAAAGCCTTTTTCATCAGAATACATCAAAACCTGTCTTGCAATAGTAAAGAAGCATAAAACCATTTCATAAATTACTCCCCAAGTAAAATAGTAAAGTAGCCATAGCCAAGAAAAGTCCAAGCCATGCGTGATGACCTTCAAGCAGAAGAAGTCCGAACTAGATAACAGTGTTTCCTCCCTGAAACCTGGGGGGGTGAACGGAAGACAAAGAGGCAAAACAAAACGGGGTCAGTTATAAAGACTGGTAAGTCCTATCTACTTCTAGTATACAAACAGGTAAAGGTAACATGACATGCATAAACTGAAAGTAAACATAAGGATGACTACAAGATAGATAAGCTCAACCAAGATAACTGGATGAACTACTGTAGCAAGGTAAACTAAGGTATCATGATAAACTACGGTGTCAAGGGTCAATGTATCACATCGTCAGGTTTCTATCAAGTATACTATCACAAGGTATCTATCATGTATAACATCCCACGGCATCTATCAAGTATATTTGCTTTGCACCTCTCGTACTAGTATCCCAACCCGTGTCATGTGTTAACTATGAATGTCCCTTGCCCAATGTCATGTAATGGTCCATGTCAACCTAATATACAACATATGTAGGTTTTTCCAACTCGTGTGTTTCCTTCCATGTATAAGTTCAGTCCCTTGCCGTAGGTTGTACGGGCTTTCCTGTGTAAATCTATACCACTTCAACGTAGTACCATTTTATCCTTGAAGTTGTTTTGGAGTGCTACCCTTGATCTGGTTATGTTTTCTTACCATGAACTATCGCGTGTTCACTTAGGATTTATGCCACCTAGGACCACTAGGGAGTATGCTACCTAATGAACATTTCCGTGTCTCGGTTTGGGTTTTGGCCACCTAGGACCACTAGGGATTATGCCACCCGTCAACCACGCCCTTTGTCCCACGTATATATCGTGAATCGTTTTCCATATCTAGACGCATATGTATCTCAATGTGCCATCCGAGTTCCGTGCCAGGGCAAATCAAGAAATACGGAACTCGGTCGGGAGCTTTACGTCGTCTGCTGATGCAGACATCAAGGTCTGTTTTTGTATCCGTGGTTATGGTACCACGTGACCCCTCCCTCAACTACTGAAAGGCAATCCGAGAGAAATCATGTATGAGAACTGTATCCCCCCCCCACTATAGCCCCACTTTCCTATGGGCCAACCTCACCCATGACTCGATAGCAAAAACATGGTCTGTTGGGAGTTCTCTGCCTTTCCGTTCGTACACGATTGACTAAAGATGGTAGGTAGTCGGCGACGTGCTATCCCAGACAAAATCAAGTATCGTCGACTCCACGCTAATCCATCCCAGTCTTTAGGTCGCTCGCATAGCAACCAAGGCATACTCTTGGCTCTTCTACCGCAGACCTTAACCTCTGTGAGGCCGGGTTTCATGGACCACCTGCCACCTCACAGAGGGATACCAAGAGTACCCTCACGTCCCCCGATGCTACCGCTTCGTCATCCAGTTCGTTGGAGCCCTTATCCAAGTCGGATAATTTGCTCCTCCTCGTGTGTTTAAGCGATGACCTACCATATCGGGTTACTCATCCATTCATGTACTAGTCCCATGTCCTTGGCAAAGAATTATTACTTAGTTATACTTAACTAAGGTTTACCACTTAGCCTCTTTTCCCCGTTACCCTTGATTAACCATGATTTTCTACCTAGTTCCTCTAACTAGGGTTTTGTCTATTGGGTTAAGTGTTGTTATTCAGGTTCATGACTTAGCCCGCCTACGAATCAGGTCAAGATTGGCTAAGTATTTAAGTTCAAGGTTTAGCCCTACAAGTTGGTTAAGTATACCAAGAAGCTCATGACTTAACCCTATCAAGTCAAATTGGTTAAGTATTTATATATCTTAACCCTATCAGATTATCATGTTAGATTGATTAAGCCTAATTTAAAAGGTCTTGTGACTTAACCCTACCAGGTCCACATATTAGATTGGTTAAGTGCAGGTTACTTAACCTCATCAAATCATCATGTATAATTGGTTAAGTATAAGTTACTTAACCCTATTAAATTATCATGTTAAATTGGTTAAGTATTGGTTACTTAACCTCATTGAATTACCAAGTTTAGATTGGTTAAGTGTTTAACTTAACCCCATCGAATTACCGTGTTTAGATTAGTTAAGTCTAAATTACTTAACCCCATCTAATTACCAAGTCGGATTAGTTAAGTGTAAACTACTTAACCCCATTTAATTATCAAGTCGGATTAGTTAAGTGTAAATTACTTAACCCCATCCCCTAATTGTCTTGTATGGTTATTTGTCATTAAGAAATCAAGCCCGGTCCCACTTAACCTACCCATTCGTGTCATATCGGTTAAGTGTCATTAGTCAAATTTACTTAACCTTATCATGTGGCATTAATTTAATTAATGCACTCTCAACCTCTCACATTAGACCTTGTTGTGGTTACTAGTTAAGCCGGGCGGGTCCGGGTAGTTTTACACCACAACCTAGTCTAACCTCGGGTTTTAAGCGCGACATGACCAACTTCTCACATTGGATCCTATTGTTTGTAGCCACTAGTTAAGCCGAGCGGGTCCGGGTAGATTTATGCTACAAACCCAACCCAACCTCGAGTTGGCCGCTTTCATGTTTGGTCTAGTGTCATATTACACTTACAACCCCCGTGTCTAGTTTCAAGTCCAATGTTTACCCCACATGTCATGTCCATATTTAAATGTATCATGAATGTCATGTTCTCATGTAAACCCCATGTCAAGTTTTTCATGTCATCCCCACATTTTTCCTAAGCTACCCAAACGTATTTCCAACCCAAGTGGAAGCGAGTCACATAGTATGGTATTATGCCAACATATTGGCCACAAACATGCATAGTATCATAAGGGGATTTGGCCACAAACATGCATAGTATAATAAGGGAATTTGGCCACAAGCATGCATAGTGCCATAAGGGAATTTGGCCAAAAACATGCACAGTGTCATAAGGGAATTTGGCCACAAATATGCATAGTATCATAGGTGAATTTGGCCACAAACATGCATAACATTCTAAGGTAATTTGGCCACAAACATGCATAAGCCCCAAAGTCAAGTCTTGGCCCATGTTTCACAAGTCAAGTGGTTCCCAAAGGTTCATGCTAACATTTTATAGATAAAGATTCAAACTTTCAAGATATACTAGGTCAAACATAAAATGAATGGCATGATTAAGTCGCTACAACTTTGCCCAAGGTCATAGATCATAGAAAAGGGGCAAATTTAGGTTCACATAAGCTAGCATACTTATGTTTCATCGCATTTTATCCCATGTCACATTAGAACCACTGTTAGAATCTATAAGTAGCTAGAACTTACATAGCGAGGCTTAGGGAAGGATTATGCATTGTCGTGATGAAGAAAGGGGGCTCCTTTGATGAAGAACGGTCATGAAATCGCCGTAGCAACGTTGATCGAGCCTCGATTTGGTGTAGCAAGCTTGCACCTTTCGATTCGGATCCGATTTGCATGCATAGTCTCTTGGAGTTGGGAATGGAGGCCATGATCACTTGGCATTTGGGCAGCACTACGTGGCATGAGTGATTTGTGAGGGTTTAGGGTAGGCTTAGGGGTTTTTTGTAGAGTTTAGTAGCATTTTAGGCCATAGGATTAACCCTAGATCCAAGCCATCCAGAATCGTCACAAGCATCCAAAACCGAGCCCACATGACAAGCAGGTGCACTAGGTCGGGGTTCTACAAGGGGGGTCGACCCAGGGGTCGACACCCATTTCGACCCCCTGGGTTGGGGTCGACCCGGGGGTCGACACACATGTCGACCCCATGGAGGGGGGTCGACCCAGGGGTCGACACCCTGTGTGTCTGGCGGGAATTTTCCCGCCTTCTCTTTCTGGGCTGAATTTCAAATCTGTTTTCGGATTTGAATTTTCATGAAACTTCGTTGGGCCTTAACTGGGTCATACGGACTCCGATTTACGAAATTTCGGACTCTATTTCGCGTATTTTTCCGAGACGAACGCAATGGCGCAACACGTTTATCCTGATTCAGATTTTATAATTTAATTCTGCCTTGATTCTTGTCTTAACACGTTGTTAAAATTCGGGTTGTTACAATTAATTATCGGGTTAAAGAACGAGTGTTATTTAAAACACTGTCCACGATAAACCCAAAAGTCAATATCAATTCAATTCCAATTAAATATTATTTAATTGGTACACTTCATTAAATCTAAATAAAAAGTTTTAATCTTTTCTCAACTGGGTTCAAGAACAGTGTTAGTCAAGACACCATTTTATTAAATCTAAAACGACCCGAACTCCCCCTGTCTCCGAAGAAATGGGAAAGAGCGGATTGTTTTGAGAATATGACAAATCAGAACACAGACAGGAGAACATTTCATTGTATATTACAACAATCCATCAGATTACAAGAATATAAAGAGTGTGAATAATTATTACACAGAAATATCGGAGATTTAAATTACATCTAAATAAATTGCAGCGGAAAATAATAAAATACACAACTTGAAGAGATATACGGATACAAAGCTTTCCGGATATCGTTCCAGCTGTAAACCAGGATCCTGTGAATATAGATCTGCAAAACCAAAACTACTAGCTGCGCGTGTCAAAATAGGGGCACCCAGAGTTTAGGTTAAAACAATAAACTCCAGGTCAGTCATGGGACTGGTGTGAGAACTAAAACAGTTAATCTTTATTTTTAATGTTCGGTAAATCAAGGGACCACGCCGTATAACATGGAACGTGTTTCCTCCCAAGAATACCAGTGCATAAAACAAACAGTGCAACGCTAAATAAAGAAAAATGAAGCTGTTATAAGACCTAGGTCCTATTACACAATGCAACGCAAGCCGGGGGATAGGGTTTTCCCTTATAACAGCCAAGAATGCTTGATACGTTTAAAACTGATCATTTGATACTATTATAAGTGTATAGTGTATAGTGTATAAAACAATCTTCGAATCACAAGTATCAATCATAGGCGACATGGGTACCATATATCATGTCGCCATATATAGGTTATGCAATCAAAATCGCAAAGTCACGTATTTGGAAATTGGGTTTCCATCTATGAACCGAGGCAAAAGATAGTCCTCAACAGATTCGAGACAATCTAGCCTACCATGTCTCAGGATCAGAGCTCGAGTGACCGTTGGAGCGATAGGGCCGGTCCACCGATGTGGATTATTATGCCAGGACAATACGTCTCCCCGCCCTTTGGGGCGCAAATGAGCCAACGAATGACTCCATCGGACCAGGATCGTCCGATCAAACCGAGGCGCCTCGCAACAGCAACAACCACACAGGTGAAAAGTATGTAAATGTCAGGGATGGTAGGTCAATGACACCACCCTAGCTAGAATGAAACGCATGCCCTCCCTGAGGTCCGTCTCCCGTTTTTGGTTCACAACCGGGGTGCGAGGCTCGCGAATTTACGTTACACAAAGCTGTGCCACACAGGCTGTGCTTTGATCATTACCACAAGACTTTGCTTTTCAACAGAAGCCTTGATCAATTGCCACTTAGGCATGCCACATAGGCAATTTACTCCATGCTTTTGATATCCATCAGCATATGACCCCTGAGCTCGTACGTCTCAGAGAAGGGCGTTAAGCAAGAGAATAAATTCTCCGCCGCCAAAAAGATATATATTTAACAGAAATCAATCACACGGACTAAAAGCCAATGTCAGACACACAGTCCATTTACAAGTCCGTTCTGGGTCTGAACGAAACCGGAGGCACCTAGTACCTCGCATATCCATCGATCTCCAAGTACGTCTGGACGATCACCAACTATTTCCATCTTCTTAGGTGTACAGCCCAATCAAGATCATCAGTAATCACCCAAACGACGTGAAGACTTCCGGTCTTCGACCATCGTCTTCATCTTCGACTTATCGTCGTATCAGTTATTCAGAATGGGATAAAGCCGGTCTTTTCGAATAACTCGCATATATTTTAAATAAGTGTTACACAAACACAACATACGCCTCATTCCAATTCATTAGTCACTAACCGTAAATCAACCAAGAGAATAATTCCCCAAATATTAACCCCGAAGGCCGAAACCAACATCAGATCAATATCCAGAAAACCATTCTACTTAGCTAACCGACAGTTAGTTTCTAAATTTCACATTCATAGGGAAAGGTTCCCATTAATTTTATCAAAGATAAATCATTAAAATTTATTCTTTAATCTATTTTTGAATATTAATTCAAACTAGTCGGGATTATCGAACCTCACCGAAGTAATCATTTATTTTAATTTCCCAATCCCAACCTATTCATCCCATGAAGTAAAACGGGTCTTACTTCATATCTAACACTACAGTGTTATCGTTAAATTCAATTACCACTTCACGTTCAAATCTAATTAAAGATTTAACTATAGCCTGGAGCAAAACAGGTGATACTCCATTCTCGATCATTTCAATCTAATTAAAGATTCATTAAAACTCCACTTAGTTTTAATGGTTAACTGGGTTAAAGAATCAGTGTCATTTAAAACACGGTCCACAATAATCCCAAAATCACATTCATTAATTATCGGGTTAAAGAACAAGTGTTATTTAAAACACTATTCAAGATAAACCCAAAAATCAATATCAATTCAATTCCAATCAATTATTATTATTTAATTGGTACACTTCATTAAATCTAAATAAAAAGATTTAATCTTTTCTCAACTGGGCTTAAGAACAGTGTTAATGAAGACACCATTCACGACAAACCCAAATCACATTTGATATTAAATACAAGGCTCTGAATAGAAAATATACCGGATTATATTCAATATCAAATTCTACGACTAACAAATATCGTATTGGAAATAACGATATATATATATATATATATATATCTTTCAAATTTCCATAACAACATTTGTATAGTCACGAAATCCAACATCGAAATATCCTGAAGACAATTTCGATTCAAATCCATTCCAATGCTATCATTGGCAATTCTGGTTCATTTTTAAAACTCTTTTCAAATCCAATTTATTTATTTTAAAAATAAATAAATTCCTATTCTAGTTCAAAACTAGTTTATTTTGATAAAAATCTATTTTTATCTTTTCAAATATGGAGTTTTTCATCCCATTTCTTTATAAATCATTTCTTATGATTCTACACAAATTATTACTATTTTTAATAATTTTATCAAGGCCCGTACAGTCGATTTCCATCTACGGCCATCGAACTACACTTACAGCGACCTTTTCCAAATTTGATTTGGACATAATTCCAAATCCAACCGTTAGATTCAAATTTCTAATATTCATTAGAAATCTCTTTTCGATACGAACCCAACGGTTCCGGTTTTAGGAGAATCCGACGGTCGGATCTCCCGTAATATCCGTTCGAAGTCAATGTTCGAAATTCGCGAACTGCCGCGGCGCGGCGCGTTCTATTCAGGCCATTATATTATATATATAATATATATAATATATACTTCATCGATTTCAATTCAAAACGTGCTTTATAAATCGTTTTAAATTCATTTTCAAAACGGTTTCAACTTCATATTCAATTTCAAATCAAAATTGAATATTCCAATTTAAATTCATTTTAAATTCATTTCAAATTGATTTCAATTCAAATTGATTTCAATTCATATTGATTTCTAATTCAATTTCAACTTTTTTTCAATTCAATTCAATTTCAATTCGAATTCATTCCTCTTCCATTTCAATTCGAATTGATTTATATTCAATTTCAATTCGAATTTATTTATATCCAATTTCAATTCGAATTTATTTATATTCAATTCTTTTCAAAATATCAGATTTTGAAATCACTTTCGATATTCATTAAAAAATGAATAAAATCGATATAAATATCGTTCACGTCAAAATGGAGTCAATCTAATCAATACGGCTTCATATATTCCTATTTTCAAATATACTATTTCAAATATTTCTTTTTCAAATATTTCTATTTTAAAACTGGAATGAGGCCCAATCAATTACCATATAATGTTAATTATATGGATTTTCTACAACACATGTATATGTCAACAACGATGAATAATCAACCATCATCCAAAGTGCATTCTACACTGTATAAGCATCAAATATAAATATTCAACGCTTATAACAGCCTGTCAATCAATTGATCGACATACAACTAAACAATCGGGATTAGTGTACGTCAAATATCATCCCAATACCCATGTGGGGTTTCAAGCAATCAAACCCAGATTTTTATTTGTGCAGTTGGGCGATGTGTAAAATTTATCGTCCCAATCAATGTCCTTCAAATAGGTGTACATAAACAAACCGTCCGGTTTGTAAATGAATATTTATTTATTCACATTCACGTTAAAAAATGTATTTTTAACGATCAAACTATTTTATTCAACCTATGAATATTCTATTTGGTTCATTAATTAAATAAATCTTTATAATAAAAAAGGCGAAATCTATATGATTGAAAAGGCGAAATCTTTGTAATAGAAAAGGCGAAATCTTTATATTTGAAAAGGCGAAATCTTTATATTTCAAAAGGTGAAATCTTTATATAGAGAATAGCAGTGTAAAAATTCGATTTTTATATATTGAACAACGAAGTAAAAATTCGATTTTTATATATTAAATAGTGAAGTAAAAATTCGATTTTCATATATTGAACAACGAAGTAAAAATTCGATTTTTATATATTGAATAGCGAAGCAAAAAGTTCGATTTTTTATATATTGAATAGCGAAGAAAAATTCAATTTTTATATATTGAATAGCAAAGTAAAAATTTGATTTTTATACATGTAGTGGCTACGGGCAACGAAAGTAACAAAAGGCGAGCACGGTGAAGATTCCCTACACTAGAAGTGTCGTGGAGTTGGAATAGCTATCGGTGAGAACTTCTCACTCTTCAATTTCTTTTTCTAGTTATATATACTAGGATGCAGACGGTGCTTAGTAGCACCGGACACCCGTCATCCACAGACCATGGAGGGCTTGTTTGTTTAATTGAACTGTGACAAAAAAGAATTTTGCTTGGTCCGAATCAATCGCTAAACCGACCCAGACCGTTCGAAACGCCTGATTGTTTTGAGCACAAGACAAAATAGAACGCAGACGGAAGAACATTTCATTGTATATTACAACAATGCATCTGATTACAAGAATATACAGTATAAATGAGTATTACACAGAAATATCAGAGATTTAAATTACATTCAAATACATCGCAGCGGAAAATAATACAATAGACCACTAGAAGAGATATACGGATAAAAAGCTTTCCGGATATCGTTCCAGCTGTAATCCAGGATCCTGTGAATATAAATCTGCAAAACCAAAACTACTAGCTGCCCGTGTCAAAATAAGGGCACCCAGAGTTTAGGTTAAAAGAATAAACTCCAGGTCAGTCATGTGACTGGTGTGACAACTAAAACAGATGTAAATCTTCATTTTTGAAGTTAGGTAAATCAAGGGACCACGCCATATAACACGGAACGGGTTCCCTCCCATGAATACCAATGCATAAAACAAACAGCGCAATGCTAAATAAAGAAGAATGAAGCTATTATAAGACCCAGTTCCCATCACACAATGCAATCGCAAGCCGGAGGATATGGTTTTTACCTTATAATAACCAAGAATGCTTGATACGTTTAAACAAATCATTTGATACTATTATAAGTGCATAGTGTATAAAACAACTTCAAATCATAAGTATCAATCATAGACAGCATGAGCGCCCCATTCCACTATGTCTCTATACTAGGCTCTACAAATAAAACCGCAAATGTCACGTATTTGGAAGTTGGATTCCCATCTGTGAACCGAGGCAAGGGATCGTCCTCTTCCGATTTTAGACAATCTAGCCCATATCTAGGCAAGTACTCAGTCAAGCCTTGGAGCGACAGGGCCGGTCCACCGATGTGGATTAAACTTAAATCCTGAACACTGCGTTTCCCCGCCCTTTGGGGCGTAAGTCTGGTCCGTCTGCCGACCAGAATGCATCGGCCAAAACCGATATAATAGAGGCGCCTCGCAAGTGCAACAACCGCACAGGTGAAAAGTATATAAATGTCAGGACTGGTAGGTCACTGACACCACCCTAGCTAGAAAGAAACGCATGCCCTCCCTTAGGTCCTTCTCCTGTTTTTGGTTCACAACCGGGGTGAGAGGCTCGCGAATTCACGTTGCACAAAGCTGTGCCACACAGGCTATGCTTTGATCATCACCAGAAGACTTTTCTTTTCAACAGAAGCCTTGATCAATTGCCACTTAGGCATGCCACACAGGAAATTCACTCCATGCCTTTGATATCCATCTATATATAACCCTTGAGCTCGTACATCTAAGAAAAGGGCAATAAGCAAGAGAATAAATTCTCCGCCGCCAAACAGATATATTTTTAATAGAGATCAATCACATGGACTAAAATCCAATGTCAGACACAAAGTCCATTTACAAGTCCGTTCTGGGTCTGAACGAAACTGGAGGCACCAAGTACCCCGCATGTAATAACCCGGAAAATCTGGGCCAGTTTAAAATTTTTATTTTGGCAATTTTAGCGAATTTTGATTATTTAAAATGAATTATTTTAAATAATGTAGACAAGAAAAATGTTTAGAATTGAATTCGACGTATATATTATATACGTCGTCGTTAGAATATAAATAATTATATATAATTATAAATAGGATTGGAAAATGGCGCGGTAGTTCGATAATTCGATTTCAAACTTCAATTGAATGTACCGGGTGTAAAACAATCCGGATTTTAGTGAAACCAAAAATAATGGAATCTAATTGATAATATCTTTCCAACGAATCTGAATAATCAAGATTTCATAGCGGGAATCAAAAGATATGTCCAGTTGAAAATTCTGAATAGTCGCTATGGAATTCAGGCCCTTAAAAATGGACATTTTGCAAACGACCTCGGATTTCGACGAAACCAGTTTTGTTGGGTCCATGATGTCAAATTATTGCTAGGTTTCAAATTTCATAATTTTTCGAATCAATATGTGAGCGTGGCGAAGGAAAACGCGTTTGACTGGTTTCAGTTGATTTTAATCGACTGGAAATTGGCCATTTTTCTAACGGTCTCAGAATTCGACGAAATTAGTTTCGTTAGGACCGTATCGTCAATACGAAGCTAGAAAATATTTTTCTGGGATTTTTCGTGTTCGTATGTGACCCCGGTAATTTGAAATGTACGTTTAAAATTCAATATAATGATTTAAATGTAAATGCAACGGAAACTGATCGAAACGGTCGATTCAGCTTGCGATACATATCCCATTGTGTTCGGTTTGGGGGTAATTAGCTATAGACGGTAGGCGGTGGGTTTGATTTCGAGTCCGAAATTTTAAGTTTCTTTTTGGTGATAAAATAAAATTAAATGTATATAAATTATTATATAAACCTCCTTTTACCCCCTCCCCCTTCAATACAGTCAACGTCCTTCAAAGAAAAACCGTGCCCACCCTCTCTTCAAATCGATTCCGTCGATGTTCCCCCCCTCCTCCGTTCATCGCGTGCAGGCGCCGCCCCAGGGCCACCGCCGCTGCACCTCTCTGGCAAACCCCACCCTATCGCGATCGGCCCTCCCTCTCTCTCGAGCCCCTTCTCTGATTTAAACCCACCGCACCACCATAAATCCGTCGCTCCTCCATGTCGCAGCCTGCCCTGCCGCCTCCACCACCTACTGACGGTCCTCCTCCCCTCCAGCGCGCCGCTGGGCCCCCTTCAACTCCTCCCGTCCCTTCCCCTCCCCTTTCGTCTAGTACAGAGCTCACCCAAAACCTCCTGAACACCGCTGAGTTGGAGTGCTCCTCCCTCCGAATTCATGTGTCGGCAAAGCTCCGATTTTGACGAGGAAAAAAAAAGGTGAGTTTTCCGGTGTGAATTTTAATTTATATAATTCCTTTTTTAAAGAAAGAAAAGAAAGACGAAAACTGAATTTTCATATGCGAAGATCCGATACTTTTTTTTGTTTTAAATATACTTTTTACATACAAAAAGAATAAGTTTTTTTTAACAATAAAAGTTTAGGTTATTTTTGACTTTAAAAAAAATAGGATTTTTCACTTTTCAAAGATTGAACTTTTATAGATAAAAAAAACAAATGATTTTTAGACAGAATAAAAATATAATTTTTCTTGCATGTAAAGGTTAAAAATATAATTTTTATAATATAGAAAGGTTAAAAATATATTTTGTATACTAGTGGCATATTAAAAATATAATTTTTATTCGAGTGGTAAGTTAGAAATATACTTTTTATATAAGTACAAATATAAAAATACGATTTTTATATATGTAGCGAAATAAAAATCTTATTTTTATTATATATATAGTTAAATAGAAATGTGATTTTTATATATTGAATAACGAAGTAAAAATTCGATTTTTATATATGTAGTGGCTACGGGCAACGAAGATGACGAAGATGCGATAGCGATGAAGTTTTCTATCAATGAAGTGTCGTGGAGCTAGGATAGCTATTAGTGAGAATTTCTCACCTTTCACTTTCTTTTCTCTAGTTATATATATATACTAGGATGCAGACGGTGCTTAGTAGCACCCGACACAATCGTCCACAGACCATGGACTTGTTTGTTTGGTTGCATAGATTAGTTAGATGATTTGAAATTGAATTGTTTGGTGAAATGAATGAATTGGTCATGTGTTGAACGAAATATTTTAGTAATAAAATTTACATCTTTATCAATATAAAATAAAAGTTCATGTGTTGACAGTACTCATCCATTGAGATTGGTCATGTGTTGAACGAAATATTTTGATAATAACAACTATTTTGAAAATAGAAATTTATGAAGCCGTGTTGATTAGATTAACGCCACTTTGACGTGAACGATATTTATATCGATTTTATTGATTTCGAAATGAAATGAACTGAAAACGATTTCGAAATGAAATGAACTGAAAACGATTTCGAAATGAAATGAATTGAAAACGATTTCGAAATGAAATGAATTGAAAACGATTTCGAAATGAAATGAATTGAAAACGATTTCGAAATTAAATGAATTGAAAACGATTTCGAAATGAAATGAATTGAAAACGATTTCGAAATGAATTGAAAACGAATTCAAATTGAATTGAAAGCGAATTTAAATGAATTCAAATTGAATTGAAATTTGAATTGAATAGAAATGAATTCTAAAACGAATTTATAAGGAAGAATTCAATTTTGATTTGAATTGAAAAAGGAATTTGAATTTGCTTTTGAAACGAATTTTAAAACTATTTATATAATTTGTTTTAAATAGAAATCGACGAAATATATATTATATATATTATATATATAATATAATGGCCTGAATAGAACGCGCCGCGCCGCGGCAGTTCGTGAATTTCGACCATTTATTTCAAACGGACATTGCGGGAGATCCGACCGTCGGATTCTCCTAAAACCGGAACCGTTGGGTTCGTATCGAAAAGAGCTTTCTAACGAATATTAGAAATTAGAAATCTAACGATTGGATTTGGAATTATGTCCAAATCAAATTTGAAAAAGGTCGCTGTAAGTGCAGTTCGATGGCCGTTGATGGAAATCGACTGTACGGGCCTTAATAAAATTATTAAAAATAGTAATAATTGGTGTAAAATCATAAGAAATGATTTGTGAAGATTTGGGATGAAAAACTCCATATTTGAAAAGATAAAAATAGATTTTTATCGAAATGAACTAGTTTTGAACTAGAAATATAATTCCATTTTTTTTTAAATAAATAAATTGAATATGAAAAGGGTTTTAAAAATAACCAGATTTTCCAATGATTGCATTGGAGTGGATTTGAATCGAAGTTGTCTTCGGAATATTTCGATGTTGGAATTCGGGATTATGCAGATGTTGTTATGGAATTTTGAAAGATATATACATTTATATCGTTATTTCCAATACGACATTCGTTAATCGTAGAATTTGATATTGAATATAAGCCGGGATATTTTCTATTCAGAGCCTTGTATTTAATATCAAATGTGATTTGGGTTTGTCGTGAATGGTGTCTTCACTAACACTGTTCTTGAACCCAGTTGAGAAAAGATTAAATCTTTTTATTTAGATTTAATGAACCATACCAATTAAATGATATTTAATTGGAATTGAATTGGTATTGATTTTTGGGTTTATCGTGAACGGTGTTTTAAATAACACTTGTTCTTTAACCCGATAATTAATGGAATGATTTTTGGGTTTATCGTGAACAATGTTTAAATAACACTCGTTCTTTAACCCGATGATTAATGAATGTGATTTTGGGTTTATCGTGAACCGTGTTTTTAAATGACACTGATTCTTTAACCCAGTCAAAGATTAAAACTAAGTGGAGTTTTAATGAATCTTTAATTGGATTGAAATAATCGAAATGGAGTATCACCAGTTTTACTCCAGGCGATAGTTAAATCTTTAATTAGATTAAAACGTGAAATGGTAATTGAATTTACCGATAACACCATGGTGTTAGATATGAAGTATTACCAGTTTTACTTCATGGGATGAATAGGTTGGAATTGGGAAATTAAAACAAATGATTACTTCGGTAAGGTTCGCTAATCCCGACTAGTTTGAATTGATATTCAAAAATAGAATAAAGAATAAATTCAAAGAATTTATCTTGGATAAAATTAATGGGAACATTTCCCTATGAATGTGAAATTTAGAAACTAACTGTCGGTTGGCCAAGCAGAATGGTTTTCTGGATATTGATCTGATGTTGGCTTCGGCCTTCGGGGTTAATATTTGGGGAATTATTCTCTTGATTAATTTACGGTTAGTGACTAATGAATAGGAATGAGGCGTATGTTGTGTTTGTGTAACACTTTTATAATATATACGCGAGTTGTTCGGAAAGACCGGGTCTATCCCATTCTGAATAACTGGTACGACGATAAGTCGAAGATGAAGACGATGGTCGAAGACCGGAGGTCTTCACGTCGTTTGGGTGATAACTGATGATCTTGATTGGGCTGTACACCCAAGAAGATGGAAACAGTTGGTGATCGTCCAGACGTATGCGGGGTACTAGGTGCCTCCGGTTTCGTTCAGACCCAGAACGGACTTGTAAATGGACTGTGTCTGACATTGGATTTTAGTCTGTGTGATTGATCTCTATTAAATATATATCTGTTTGGCGGCGGAGAATTTATTCTCTTGCTTAACGCCCTTCTCTAAGACGTACGAGCTCAGGGGTTATATATTGATGGATATCAAACGCATGGAGTGAATTGCCTGTGTGGCATGCCTAAGTGGCAATTGATCGAGGCTTCTGTTGAAAAGCAAAGTCTTGTGGTGATGATCAAAGCACGGTCTTTGTGGCGTAGCTTTGTGTAACGTTTACTTCGCGAGTTTCACACCCGGTATGAACCAAAAACGGGAGACGGACCTCAGGGAGGGCATGCGTTTCATTCTAGTTAGAAGTGGCGTCAGTGGTTTTACACGCCCTGACGAGTTTGACTTATGTGGTTGTTGCTGTTGCGAGGCGCCTCGGATTGATCGGTCGTTCTCGAACCGATGGAGTCATTTAGTTGGCTCGTTTACGCCCCATAGGGCGGGGGAACGCATGTTCAGGGTTTAAGTTTAATCCACATCGGTGGACCGGCCCTGTCGCTCCAAGGGTCGATGCGCTCTGACCCTGTGGCTCGGGCTAGAGAATCACGAATCGGTTGAGGACTATCTTTTGCCTCGGTTCATAGACGGAAATCCAATTTCCAAATACGTGACATTTGTGGTTTTATTTGTAAACCTATATATGGCGACATGATATATGGTACCCATGCCGCCTATGATTGATACTTATGATTTGAAATTGTTTTATACACTATGCACTTATGATAGTATCAAATGATTTGTTTTAAACGTATCAAGCATTCTTTGGCTGTTATAAGGGAAAACCCTATCCCCCGGCTTGCGTTGCATTGTGTGTTAGGACCTGGGTCTTATAACAGCTTCATTTTTCTTTATTTAGCATTGCGCTGTTTGTTTTATGCACTGGTATTCTTGGGAGGAAACCCGTTCCGTGTTATACGGCGTGGTCCCTTGATTTACCTAATGATTTAAAATAAAGATTAATAACTGTTTTAGTTCTCACACCAGTCACATGACTGACCTGGAGTTTATTGATTTAACCTAAACTCTGGGTGCCCTTATTTTAACACGGGCAGCTAGTAGTTTTGGTTTTGCAGATTTATATTCACAGGATCCTGGTTTACAGCTGGAACGATATCCGGAAAGCTTTGTATCCGTATATCTTTTCTAGTTGTGTATTGTATTATTTTCCGCTGCGATGTATTTAAATGTAATTTAAATCTCTGATATTTCTGTGTAATATTCATTTATACTCTGTATATTCTTGTAATCTGATGCATTGTTGTAATATACAATGAAATGTTCTTCTGTATGCGCTCTGTTGTGGCTTGTTCTCGAACTATCCGACGCTTTCCTTTACGGGGAAGTTACGGGTTTTCACACCGCATATCCATCGATCTCCAAATACGTCTGGACGATGACCAACTATTTCCATATTCTTGGGTGTACACCCCAATCAAGATCATCAGTAATCACTCAAACGATGTGAAGACCTCAGGTCTTCGACCACCGTCTTCATCTTCGACTTATCGTCGTATCAGTTATTCAGAATGGGATAAACCCGGTCTTTACAAATAACTCGCGTATATTTTAAATAAGTGTTACACAAACACAACATGCGCCTCATTCTAATTCATCAGTCACTAACTGTGAATTAACAAGAGAATAATTCCCCAAATATTAATCCCGAAGGCCGAAACCAACATCAGATCAATATCCAGAAAACCGTTCTGCTTAGCTAACCGACAGTTAGTTTCTAAAATTCACATTCATAGGGAAAGGTTCCCATTAATTTTATCAAAGATAAATCATTAAAATTTATTCTTTAATCTACTTTTGAATTTCGATTCAACTAGTCGGGATTAACGAACCTTACCGAAGTAATAATTTGTTTTAATTTCCCAATCTCAACCTATTCATCCCATGAAGTAAAACTGGTTATACTTCATATCTAACACCACAGCGTTATCGGTAAATTCAATTACCATTTCACGTTCAAATCTAATTAAAGATTTAACTATCGCTTGGAGCAAAACTGATGCTACTCCATTCTCGATCATTTCAATCTAATTAAAGATTCATTAAAACTCCACTTTGTTTTAATCGTTAACTGGGTTAAAGAATCAGTGTCATTTAAAACACGGTTCACGATAAACCCAAAATCACATTCCATTAATTATCGGGTAAAAGAACGAGTGTTATTTAAAACACTGTCCACGATAAACCCAAAAGTCAATATCAATTCAATTCCAATTAAATATTATTTAATTGGTACACTTCATTAAATCTAAATAAAAAGATTTAATCTTTTCTCAACTAGGTTCAAGAATAGTGTTAGTCAAGACACCATTCACGACAAACCCAAATCACATTTGATATTAAATACAAGGCTCTGAATAGAAAATATATCGGCTTATATTCAATATCAAATTCTACGACCAGCAGATATAGTATTGGAAATAACGATATATATATCTATATCTTTCAAATTTCCATAACAACATCTATATAATCAAGAAATCCAACATCGAAATATTCCAAAGGCAATTTCGATTCAAATCCATTCCAATGCAATCATTGGAAATTCTGGTTATTTTCAAAACCATTTCAAATTCAATTTATTTATTTAAAAATAAATAGAATTATAATTCTAGTTCAAAACTAGTTAATTTCGATAAAAATCTATTTTTATCTTTTCAAATATGGAGTTTTTCATCCCAATTTTTCCCAAATCATTTCTTACGATTGTACACAATTTATTACTATTTTTAATAATTTTATCAATGCCCGTACAGTCGATTTCCATCAACGGCCATCGAACTGCACTTACAACGACCTTTTTTAAATTTGATTTGGACATAATTCCAAATCCAACCATTAGATTTCAAATTTCGAATATTCGTTAGAAAGCTCTTTTCGATACGAACCCAACGGTTCCGGTTTTAGGAGAATCCGACAGTCGGATCTCCTGCAATATCCGTTCGAAGTCAATGGTCGAAATTCGCGAACTACTGCGGCGCGGCGCGTTCTATTCAGGCCATTATATTATATAATAATATATGTAATATATATTTCGTCGATTTTCTTTTCAAAACGATTTTTAATTCAATTTCCATTCATTTTCAATTCAATTTGAATTTCAAATTAATTCAATTTCAATTCAAATTCATTTCTATTCAATTTCTATTCGAATTCATTTTAAAACGATTTCAATTCTATTTCAATTCTATTCGAATTTCAAACCATTTCAGTTTATTTTGAATTTCAAATTAATTCAATTAAACTCGAATTTCAATTCACTTTATTATTCACTTCAATTTGAATAAAATCGATACAAATATCGTTCACGTCAAAATGGCGTCAATCTATCAACGTGGCTTCATATATTTCGATTTTCAAATATTCAACTTCAAATATTTATTTTTCATATATTTCTATTCAAATATTTCTATTTCTAGTATTTCTATTCAAATATTTTATTTCAAATATTTCTATTTCAAAACTGGAATGAGGCCCAAACAATTACCATATAATGTTAATTATATGGATTTTCTACAACACATGTATATATCAACGATGACAAATAATCAACCATCATCCAAAGTGCATTCTACACTGTATAAGCATCAAATATAAATATCTAACACTTATAACAGTCTGTCAATCAATCGATCGACATACAACTAATTATTGGGACTAGTGTATATCATATATCCTCCCAATACCCGTGTGGGGTTTCAAACAATCAAACACAGATTTTATTTGTGCAGTTGGGCGATGTGTAAAATTTATCGTCCCAATCAATATCAGTCAAATGTGTGTATATAAACAAATCGTCCGATTTGTTTATTTTTATTTCCTTTCATATACGCGTTAAAAATTCTATTTTTAACTATAAAATATTTTTAACTATATAAATATTTTATTTCATTTCACATCACACCACTCAATCAACTACACATCAAAATCAAACAAACAAGCATACAAGCCGTCCATGGTCTGTGGACGACGGGTGTCGGGTGTTACTAAACACCGTCTACATCCTAGTATATATATATAACTAGAAAATTAAATTAAAGAGTGAGAAATTATCACAGATAGCTAATCCAACGCCATGACTCTTCTTAGGTAGAAATCTTCGTCGTTCTTGCCTCTTGTCAATTTTCACTGCCCGTACTCTCTACATATATAAAATTCGAATTTTTACTTCGCTATTCAATATATAAAAATCGAATTTTTACTTCGCTATTCAATATATAAAAATCGAATTTTTACTTCGCTATTCAATATATAAAAATCGAATTTTTTAATTTGTTATTCAATATATAAAAATCGAATTTTTACTTCGCTATTCAATATGTAAAAATCGAATTTTTACTTCGCTATTCAATATATAAAAATCAAATTTTTATTTTGATTTCGCCTTTTCAATTATAAATATTTCACCTTTTCCTCTATAAAAATTCAAATCTCTTCCTATTTCACTAATCAAACCTTTCGCTATTTTTAAAAATCATCACTTTTTATTGCTAACTATGTGGTAAAAATCATATTTTGATAACAGTGTTTGTATAGATAAAGATTATATTTTTACAATTCCTACTATGTAAAAATCATATTTTTACCCTTCCACAAGTTTGAAAATTATATTTTTTAACCCTTCTACATTATAAAAATTATATTTTTATCGAAGTAAAAATCATATTTTTACTTCACTACTTATATCAAAATATTGTCTTTTCATATTTAAAAATATCGTCTTTTCAACAATAAAGATTATATTTTTATTTCTTCTATAATATAAAAATCAAAATTTTATTACCGGCCTTATATAAAAATCATATTTTTATTATTAAAAATCCCTTCTTTTTCCTAGCTAATGAACGAATAAAATCTTTCTTTTACTTTGCAAATCAACGAATAAAAATCCTTCCTTTACTTTGCAAATTAATGAATAAAAATCATATGTGTTTATCAATGCCATAATAACTATAAAACTGATTGTATTTAATCTGTAAAATCTACTTAAACTAAATAAATAAAATAAGGAAAAAATCACCTTTTTGGGTGGGGGAGGGCGCTCGGCCAGAGGTGGTGGCTGAGGGTGGGCGCGTCGGGCTCGGCAGGTGGTGGAGGTGCGTAGTCGAGTGGTGGTTGCGGTACGGGCGGGGGGGGGGGGGGGGTGCAGTGGGTTTCAAATCAGGTTGGAAGGGGGTTTTGCGCGAGATGGGGGAAGGAGGAGAGGAGGAGGTCGGGGAAGAAAAAGAGGGGGGGCGGCGGCTCATCGACGGTAGGGCTCGGCGCTGCCGCGCTACGGTTTTCAATTTTTTTTTCTTTTTTTTTTTCGTTTGCTGAATGTCGATTTTAAAAAGGGGGGGGGGCAGAGAGAAGTTAAGGAGAGGAAGGTTTTATTTTTATTTTTTTATTATTTTAATTTCAAAAAGTTGACTTTTACATACGACCTCTAAACGTGGCCCACCGCCTGTCGTCCATAGCGTATTACCACCAATCCGAACACAATGGGATATGTATCGTAGGATGATTCGGTCGCTTCGATCTGTTTACGTTGAAATCAACATATATCTCTATATATTGAATTTGAACGCGCATTTCAATTTACCTGGGTCACATATGAACTCTATAAATTGCAGAAAAATATTTTCTAGCTTCGTATTGACGATATGGTCCTAACAAAACTAGTTTCGTCGAATTCCGAGACCGTTGGAAAAATGGCCATTTTCCAGTCGATTAAAATCAACTGAAACTGGTCAAACGCGTTTTCCTTTCCCACGCTCACATATTGATTCGAAAAATTATGAAATTTGAAACCTAGCAATAATTTGACATCACGGACCCAACAAAAGTGGTTCCATCGAAATCCAAGGTTGTTTGCAAAATTCCCATTTTCAAGGGCCTGAATTCCATAGCGACTATTCAGAATATTCAACTGGACATATCTTTTGATTCCCTCTATGAAATCTCGATTTGTCGGATTCGTTGGAAAGATATTATCAATTAGATCCTAATGTTTTTGGTTTCACTAAAATCCGGATTGTTTTGCACCCGGTACATTCAATTGAAGTTTGAAATTGAATTATCGAACTACCGCGCCATTTTCAATTCTATTTATAATTATATATAATTATTTATATTCAAACGACGACGTATATAATATATATGTTCGATTACATTTCAAAATAAATTTCTCGTCGATATTATTTAAAATAATTCATTCTAAATAATAAAAATTCACTAAAATTGTCGAAATAAAAATTTTAAACTGGCCCAGATTTTCGGGTTGTTACAATCTCCCCCACTTAAAACTTTTCGTCCCCGAAAAGGAACAAAGTCGAAAGTGGTTTGATTAATCAACTCTACGTTCGATCTGGCTTGCATTCTCCAACTTTTCAGTTTCTGAGAATTTTCAAATTTTCAAAAATTTGGCTAACACCCTAAATTTTCGAAAAATTTCGCCATAACCTCCCCTGCACCGGGAGCCACGGGAAAATCCTGAAATTGCCATACAGGTCTTCTGATCTCAAAAAGAAAAAGAAAAAGCCAAGCGGCTAGCCAATAGTCTCATAAAATCATCATCACCCAAACAAGATAGTAAATTATTGCAAACATGTACCTATTTTTCGGGCAAACAAATTTTATTCTCTGCTCTAGCCTTCTTGCTATGACCTGTTCAATGTAAGTACCTGTATATGCAAGCAAATGCGACCAATTTTCAATACAATTCAATATTTGATTCAGTTAGGCTAAATGGTTCAAAATTATCAAACCAATAAACAAACAACGCAAACATCAATCAATTAGTGAATTAGAGTTTCAAATTCATAATTTTGATATATATACTCAAAAATCAGATTTTTGATGCCAAATCACAACAATAAGCCCTATCTAGTTTCGGTTCTCACACCAATCAATAGAAAGTATATAGAAATCTCACTTTCGAAACTCGAAAATAAATACTGGCGACGGTGCCCCATCACCAGAATTATCCCCGGGCAACTAGAGTATGATTCTATAACTATCCAGTACATTAAAACTTTGAATACACGTTTGCAAGACATATATGCAAAATATTTATATATCGGATTGTCCCGATCAATATAGAATAAATAATCAAATACGAATAGTTGATTTAAATTTCAAAACCAAACTTGTTTTTACTTTAAAATTATTCTCTTCACCCTCGTTCTAGGATACTATTGATCCCATCTCTAATGAGTCATTCCCATTGGATATTACTAATCCATATCTCATGAATTCTTTTGTATGGTTCTAATGTGCCTTGTTCTCTGAGCTTTGTAAACCAAAGCTCTAATACCAACTGTGAAAAAAAGGAATTTCGCTCGGTCCGAATCAATCGCTAAACCGACCCAGACCGTTCGAAACGCCTGATTGTTTTGAGCACAAGACAAAATAGAACGCAGACGGAAGAACATTTCATTGTATATTATAACAATGCATCAGATTACAAGAATATATAGAGTATAAATGAATATTACACAGAAATGTCAGAGATTTTAAATTACATTTAAATACATCGCAGCGGAAAATAATACAATACACAACTAGAAGAGATATACGGATACAAAGCTTTCTGGATATCTTTACAGCTGTAATCCAGGATCCTGTGAATATAAATCTGCAAAACCAAAACTATTAGCTGCCCGTGTCAAAATAAGGGCACCCAGAGTTTAGGTTAAAACAATAAACTCCAGGTCAGTGATGTGACTGGTGTGAGAACTAAAACAGTTGTAAATCTTCATTTTTAAAGTTAATTAAATCAAGGGACCACGCTGTATAACACAAAACGGGTTTCCTCCCAAGAATACCAGTGCATAAAACAAACAGCGCAATGCTAAATAAAGAAGAATGAAGCTATTATAAGACCTAGTTCCCATCACACAATGCAATCGCAAGCCGGAGGATAGGGTTTTTACCTTATAATAGCCAAGAATGCTTGATACGTTTAAAACAAATCATATGATACTATTATAAGTGCATAGTGTATAAAACAACTTCAAATCATAAGTATCAATCATAGACGGCCTGAGCGCCCCATCCCACTATGTCGCCGTACTAGGCTCTACAAATAAAACCGCAAATGTCACGTATTTGGAAGTTGGATTTCCATCTGTGAACCGAGGCAAGGGATCGTCCTCTACCGATTTTAGACAATCTAGCCCGAGTCTAGGCAAGTACTCAGTCAAGCCTTGGAGCGACAGGGCCGGTCCACCGATGTGGATTAAACTTAAATCCTGAACACTGCGTTTCCCCTCCCTTTGGGGGGTAAGTCCGGTCCGTCTGCCGACCAGAATGCATCGGCCGAAACCGATATAACCGATGCGCCTCGCAACAGCAACAACCACACAGGTGAAAAGTATATAAATGTCAGGGCTGGTAGGTCACTGACACCACCCTAGCTAGAAAGAAACGCATGCCCCCCCTGAGGTCCTTCTCCCATTTTTGGTTCACAACCGGGGTGCGAGGCTCGCGAATTCACATTACACAAAGTTGTGCCACACAGGCTATGCTTTGATCATCACCACAAGACTTTTCTTTTCAATAGAAGCCTCGATCAATTGCCACTTAGGCATGCCACACAGGCAATTCAGTCCATGCGTTTGATATCCATCTATATATAACCCCTGAGCTCGTACGTCTCAGAGAAGGGCGTTAAGCAAGAGAATAAATTCTCCGCCGCCAAACAAATATATATTTAATAGAGATCAATCACACGGACTAAAATCCAATGTCAGACACACAGTCCATTTACAAGTCCGTTCTGGGTCTGAACGAAACCGGAGGCACCTAGTACCCCGCGTATCCATAGATCTCCAAATACGTCTGGACGATCACCAACTGTTTCCGTCTTCTTGGGTGTACACCCCAATCAAGATCATCAGTAATCAATCAAACGATGTGAAGACCTCCGGTCTTCGACCACCGTCTTCATCTTCGGCTTATCGTCGTATCAGTTATTCAGAATGGGATAAACCCGGTCTTTCCGAATAACTCGCGTATATTTTAAATAAGTGTTACACATACACGACATACGCCTCATTCCAATTCATCAGTCGATAACCGTAAATTAACAAGAGAATAATTCCCCAAATATTAATCCCGAAGACCGAAACCAACATCCGATCAATATCCAGAAAACCGTTCTGCTTAGCTAACCGATAGTTAGTTTCTAAATTTCACATTCATAGGGAAAGGTTCCCATTAATTTTATCAAAGATAAATCATTAAAATTTATTCTTTAATCTAATTTTGAGTTTCGATTCAACTAGTCGGGATTAACGAACCTTACCGAAGTAATCATTTGTTTTAATTTCGCAATGTCAACCTATTCATCCCATGAAGTAAAACTGGTTATACTTCATATCTAACACCACGGTGTTATCGGTAAATTCAATTACAATTTCACATTCAAATCTAATTTAAGATTTAACTATCGCCTGGAGCAAAACTGATGCTACTCCATTCTCGATCATTTCAATCTAATTAAAGATTCATTAAAACTCCACTTTGTTTTAATCGTTAACTGGTTTAAAGAATCAGTGTCATTTAAAACATGGTTCACGATAGACCCAAAATCACATTCCATTAATTATTGGGTTAAAGAACGAGTGTTATTTAAAACATTTTCCACGATAAACCCAAAAGTTAATATCAATTCAATTCCAATTAAATATTATTTAATTGGTACACTTCATTAAATCTAAATAAAAAGATTTAATCTTTTCTCAACTGGGTTCAAGAACAGTGTTAGTCAAGACACCATTCACGACAAACCCAAATCACATTTGATATTAAATACAAGGCTCTGAATAGAAAATATATCAGCTTATATTCAATATCAAATTCTACGACCAGCAGATATCGTATTGGAAATAACGATACATATATCTATATCTTTCAAATTTCCATAAAACATCTGTATAATCACGAAATCCAACATCGAATTATTCCAAAGGCAATTACGATTCAAATCCATTCCAATGCAATCATTGGAAATTCTGGTTATTTTCAAAACCATTTCAAATTCTGTTTATTAATTTAAAAATAAATAGAATTATAATTCTAGTTCAAAACTAGTTCATTTAGATAAAAATCTATTTTTATCTTTTCAAATATGGAGTTTTTCATCCCAATTTTCCCCAAATCATTTCTTATGATTTAACACATTAATTACTATTTTTAATAATTTTACCATGGCCCGTACAGTCGATTTCCATCAACGGCCATCAAACTGCAATTACAGCGACCTTTTTCAAATTTGATTTGGACATAATTCCAAATCCAACCGTTAGATTTCAAATTTATAATATTCGTTAGAAAGCTCTTTTCGATACGAACCCAACGGTTATGGTTTTAGGAGAATCCGACGGTCGGATCTCCCGCAATATCCGTTCGAAGTCAATGGTCGAAATTCGCGAACTGCCGCGGCGCGGCGCGTTCTATTCAGGCCATTATATTATATATATAATATATATTTCGTCGATTTTCTTTTCAAAACGATTTTTAATTCAATTTCCATTCGTTTTCAATTCAATTTGAATTTCAAATTAATTCAATTTCAATTCAAATTCATTTCTATTCAATTTCCATTCGAATTCATTTTAAAACGATTTCAATTCTATTTCAATTCTATTCGAATTTCAAACCATTTCAGTTTATTTTGAATTTCAAATCAATTCAATTAAATTCGAATTTCATTTCACTTGAATATTCAGTTCGATTTGAATAAAATCGATATAAATATCGTTCACGTCAAAATGGCGTCAATCTATTAACGCGGCTTCATATATTTCGATTTTCAAATATTCTACATCAAACATTTCTTTTTCAAATATTTCTATTCAAATATTTCTATTTCTAATATTTCTATTCAAATAATTTATTTCAAATATTTCTATTTCAAAACTGAAATGAGGCCCAAACAATTACCATATAATGTTAATTATATGGATTTTCTACAACACATGTATATATCAACGATGACAAATAATCAACCATCATCCAAAGTGCATTCTACACTGTATAAGCATCAAATATAAATATCTAACGCTTATAACAGTCTGTCAATCAATCGATCGACGTACAGCTAATTATTGGGACTAGTCTATGTCATATATCCTCCCAATACCCGTGTGGGTTTCAAACAATCAAACACAGATTTTATTTGTGCAGTTGGGCGATGTGTTAAATTTATTGTCCCAATCAATATTAGTCAAATGTGTGTATATAAACAAATCATCCAATTTGTTTATTTTTATTTCCTTTAATATACGCGTTAAAAATTCTATTTTTAACTATAAAATATTTTTAACTGTATAAATATTTTATTTCATTACACATCAGATCACACAATCAACTACACATCAAAATCAAACAAACAAGCATACAAGCCGTCCATGGTCTGTGGACGACGGGTGTCGGGTGCTACGAAACACCGTCTGCATCCTAGTATATATATATAACTAGAAAATTAAATTAAAGAGTGAGAAATTCTCACAGATAGCTAATCCAACGCCACGAATTTTCTTAGGTAGAAATCTTCGTCGTTCTTGCCTCATGTCAATTTTCACTGCCCGTACTCTCTACATATAAAAATCGAATTTTTACTTCGCTATTCAATATATAAAAATCAAATTTTTACTTCGCTATTCAATATATAAATATCGAATTTTTTACTTCGCTATTCAATATATAAAAATCGAATTTTTTACTTTGCTATTCAATATATAAAAATCGAATTTTTACTTTGCTATTCAATATATAAAAATCGAATTTTTACTTCGCTATTCAATATATAAAAATCGAATTTTTATTTTTATTTCGCCTTTTCAATTATAAATATTTCACCTTTTCCTCTAAAAAAATTCAAATCTCTTCCTATTTCACTAATCAAACCTTTCGTTATTTTTAAAAATCATCACTTTTTATTGCTAACTATATGGTAAAAATCATACTTTGATAACAGTGTTCGTATCAATAAAGATTATATTTTTACAATTCCTACTATGTAAAAATCATATTTTTATCCTTCCACAAGTTTGAAAATTATATTTTTAACACATCTAAATTATGAAAATTATATTTTTATCGAAGTAAAAATCATATTTTTACTTCACTACTTATATCAAAATATCGTCTTTTCATATTTAAAATATCGTCTTTTCAACAATAAAGATTATATTTTTATTTCTTCTATAATATAAAAATCACATTTTTATTACCCGCCTTATATAAAAATCATATTTTTATTATTATAAATCACTTCTTTTTCCTAGCTAATGAACGAATAAAATCTTTCTTTTACTTTGCAAATCAATGAATAAAAATCCTTCCTTTACTTTGCAAATCAATGAATAAAAATCATATGCGTTTATCAATGCCATAATATCTATAAAACTGATTGTATTTAATCCGTAAAATCTACTTAAACTAAATAAATAAAATAAGGAAAAAAAATCACCTTTTTGGATGGGGAAGGGCGCTCGGCCAGAGGTGGCGCCTGAGGGTGGGCGCGTCGGGCTCGGCAGGTGGTGGAGGTGCGTAGTCGAGTGGTGGTTGCGGTACCGAGGGGGGGTGCGGTGGGTTTCAGATTAGGTTGGAAGGGGGTTTTGCGCGAGATGAGGGAAGGAGGAGAGGGGGAGGTCGGGGAAGAAGAAGAGGGGTCGGCGGCGGCTCATCGACGGTGGGGCTCGGCGGTGCCGCGCTGCGGTTAATTTTTTTTTTTCTCTTTTTTTTTCGTTTGCTGAATGTCGATTTTGAAAAAGGGGGGGGGGGGCAGAGAGAAGTTAAGGAGGGGAAGGTTTTATTTTTATTTTATTATTATTTTAATTTCAAAAATTTGACTTTTACATACGACCTCTAAACGAGGCCCACCGCCTGTCGTCCTTTGCGTATTACCCCCATTCCGAACATAATGGGATACGTATCGTAGGCTGATTCGGTCGTTTCGATCAGTTTTCGTTGAAATCAACATATATCTCTATATATTGAATTTGAACGCGCATTTCAATTTACCGGGGTCACATATGAACTCTATAAATTGCAAAAAAATATTTTCTAGCTTCGAATTGACGATACGGTCCTAACAAAACTAGTTTCGTCGAATTCCGAGACCATTGGAAAAATGGCCATTTTTCAGTCAATTAAAATCAACTGAAACTGGTGAAACGCGTTTTCCTTTGCCACGCTCACATATTGACTCGAAAAATTATGAAATTTGAAACCTAGCAATAATTTGACATCACGGACCCAACAAAAGTGGTTCCGTCGAAATCCGAGGTCGTTTGCAAAATTCCCATTTTTAAAGGACTGAATTCCATAGCGACTCTTCAGAATTTTCAACTGGTCATATCTTTTGATTCCCGCTATGAAATCTCGATTTGTCGGATTCGTTGGAAAGATATTATCAATTAGATCCTAATGTTTTTGGTTTCACTAAAATCCTGATTGTTTTGCACCCAGTACATTCAATTGAAGTTTGAAATCGAATTACCGAACTACCGCGCCATTTTCAACTCTATTTATAATTATATATAATTATTTATATTCTAACGACGACGTATATAATATATACGTTCGATTACATTTCAAAATAAATTTCTCGTCGATATTATTTAAAATAATTCATTTTAAATAATCAAAATTCACTAAAATTGCCAAAATTAAAATTTTAAACTGGCCCAGATTTTTGGGTTGTTACAATCTCCCCCACTTAAAACTTTTCGTCCCCGAAAAGGAACAAAGTCGAAAGTGGTTTGATTAATCAACTCTACGTTCGATCTGGCTTGCATTCTCCAACTTTTCAGTTTCTGAGAATTTTCAAATTTTCAAAAATTTGGCTAACACCCTAAATTTTCGAAAAATTTCGCCATAACCTCCCCTGCACCGGGAGCCACGGGAAAATCCCGAAATTGCCATACAAGCCTTCTGATATCAAAAAGAAAAAGAAAAAGCCAAGAGGCTAGCAAATAGGCTCATAAAATCATCATCACCCAAACAAGACAGTAAATTATTGTAAACATGTACCTATTTGTCGGGCAAACAAATTTTATTCTCTTCTATAGCCTTCTTGCTATGACCTGTTCAATGTAAGTACCTATATATGCAAGCAAATGCGACCAATTTTCAATACAATTCAATATTTGATTCAGTTAGGCTAAATGGTTCAAAATTATCAAACCAATAAACAAACAACACAAACATCAATCAATTAGTGAATTAGAGTTTCAAATTCATAATTTTGATATATAGTCAAAAATCAGATTTTTGATGCCAAATCACAACAATAAGCCCTATCTAGTTTCGGTTCTCACACCAGTCAATAGGAAATATATATAAATCTCACTTTCGAAACTCGAAAATAAATACTTGCGACGGTGCCCCATCACCAGAATTATCCCCGGGCAACTAGAGTATGATTCTATAACTATCCAGTACATTAAAACTTCGAATACATGTTTGCAAGACATATATGCAAAATCTTTATATATCGGATTGTCCCGATCAATATAGAATAAATAATCAAATACGAATAGTTGATTTAAATTTCAAATCAAACTTGTTTTTACTTTAAAAACGTACTCTTCACCCTCGTTCTAGGATACTACTGATCCCATCTCTAACGAGTCATTCCCATTGGATATTACTAATCCAATATCTGATGAATTCTTTCATATGGTTCTAATGTGCCTTGTTCTCTGAGCTTTGTAAACCAAAGCTCTGATACCAACTGTGACAAAAAGGAATTTCGCTCAGTCCGAATCAATCGCTAAAACGACCCAGACCGTTCGAAACGCCTGATTGTTTTGAGCACAAGACAAAATAGAACGCAGATGGAAGAACATTTCATTGTATATTACAACAATGCATCAGATTACAAGAATATACCGAGTATAAATGAATATTACACAGAAATATCAGAGATTTAAATTACATTTAAATACATCGCAGCGGAAAATAATACAATACACAACTAGAAGAGATATACGGATACAAAGCTTTCCGGATATCGTTCCAGCTGTAATTCAGGATCCTGTGAATATAAATCTGCAAAACCAAAACTACTAGCTGCCCGTATCAAAATAAGGGCACCCAGAGTTTAGGTTAAAACAATAAACTCCAGGTCAGTCATGTGACTGGTGTGAGAACTAAAACAGTTATAAATCTTCATTTTTAAAGTTAGGTAAATCAAGGGACCGCGACGTATAACACGGAACGGGTTTCCTCCCAAGAATACCACACTACAACAAAATACACTTTTAATAGCATTTTAGAAACGCTGTAATATAATATAACAACTTTATTAGAAATGCTGTATAACGACATGCAGTCGTAGATATGTAACTATTAACAGCAAAAACTAAACGCTGTTGAAAAAAAATATTCGACAGCGTTCTATTAGTGCTATAAATTGTTTTTTTTGTCAGCAATTTATAAACGCTGTTATTAGTTTTTCACAGCATTTTTATTGTGTTGTTGTAGTAATGAGCATTATCTTTACATAGGATTGACAACATAATTTAAATGCTATCGTTTGTTCCTTGTACTTTTAAAACACCCATATCACATTGATCTTTTGCAATATTTACACACATCATTAATCTAAACTGCATTTTATTATGTTTCAACCGAATAATATATATATATAACACACATACAAATCAAACAAAAACTATTGTATAATAACATAACTACTAATCATTTTTATAAATTAAGTTGAATACAATATCCAAAAACAAAGTTTACACAAGTTCATACACAAAGATAATATTTCAAACCAGCTTCATAACACCATAGACAATCTGCATCGACCACAAAGACAGCAAATGCAACAGCGGATACCTGTACCCTGAGATTGACATATGGTAGAAGGCACATATTAGTTGTCATCGTGAAGTAAAAATACTTGTGAATTAGTAGTAACAAAGCAATACCAATATACCACTTACATTTCGCAGATAGCCTACTTTGCTCACCATGGTCAATTCCTATCTAACTTCAGCAAAGGTATTACTATCAGAAAAAAGTTTCGTACTATACATAGAGCTCAAATCTATTTCAAAATCAACATTTTTCCTAACTTCAAAAATCATTTAGCCTTTGCCAATGATACTATCATTATAGTCGCAGCAGATATCTTACACCCTTGAAAAAATCCCATAAACCAGCTCCCTATGCAAACTATATGACATATATTTATCAAATCATGATAGCTATTGATAAACCAAATATAAGTAGTTGGGACCAAGCAGGCATTTGCTCGGAAGGAAAATCGCCAAACTGAAACCCAATATATTATAAATGCTCACAACTAAGTACAATAATTTTTATCCAAATAACTAACATAGTTAGTTCATACATGCAGATTTCCTTAAAATAACATCTACGATATTATAAATTGGCACCTTATTATGATCAACAAAATCAGTCATCAGGTTTGTGCAAGCCTGCATAATATGATAAGAAAAATATGAATATCATTCACTGCAATACAATGTAGTTATGCATAACTAAACATATAACCACGTGTCAGTTCTTTGCAATTTACAGTAGCTAAGGTTGTATTTCTTCTTGTCAACTACAGCTTGCCTACCGTAAATGTACTTATTGTGGTAGGCTGAGATATAGCATATATTTGTATACAATAAAAGTACAAGTACCAAGGTACTTACACTCCAAGTTTGGCTATGAGTGAGCTACCAAAAAAACATAAAATTCATTAAACAATAACCGATTTTTTTTACTAGTTCTTATCAAAATATTGCTTCAACACTGTAAACTTTGTTCCATGTTTTACAATACTATTATTATAAACTTAGTTTGTCGTCGTCGTCATTATTATAAACTTGTTAATTTATATAAACTTATTTAGCTTAGTTAAACTTTTATAATACTTGGTTACTTTTTATAGATTTAGTTAATTACTATAAATTTAGTTAATTTTTATAATATTAGTTAATTTATTATCATTAATATAAAATTTAGTTAACTTGGTTATATTATTATTATCTTGTTGTTTCTCAATTTCCCAAAGGTCAATTGAAAGAAAAAGAAAGGAAGGCATCTTTTGGTTTGAAAAGAACATACAAAGCATGCTAAATAGCTAAGAATACATTAAGAAGCAACATTGGGTTTGAAACTTATTTTACATAAAAAATCACTTTAGTTTACAAATTTACTGGCAGCATGGGATGCTGAAAATACACATTATCTAATACCAAAACTTTCCTCTTAGAAAAAGTCAAATAATGTGAGCATATATATATATAGAATAATTAAGTAACAAATAAATAAGCATGAGTCCAAAATGACATATTTTAACAATTTGCTCTCATTTGAAATTGGTACCGAACAGACTATTACACGCTTTATAATGGTATAACATAGGTAGAATATGTATAACATGCAATATGCAATTAGGTGCCTGTGTGGAAATGGTAAATGTTGCCAATATATTTAGTAGATTAAAACAAATTGTAATCAGAGTGCTAGTGTTATTTTTTTGTTTTAAAATTTTCAAACTAACTTGACATACTAAAAAGCTGTATGATCAAAACCATTGCCAGTGCAGTAATAAGATTCACTCTTATGTAGCAATGCACAAAACGGTAAAGCCAACTTATGGTTTAAAAGTAACCACCTCTTATGTACTTAGAAGTGCATATTATTAAAATTCTCAACCCAGTGCAAACTGGCAACCTCTTTTAGTGATAATACAAAAGTAAGTTTAAACCGAGCCAGTATTCCCTATCAATGAGGTTTCCCTACAAAATTAGGCTCTACTTCTATATTTTACCTCATTTTCTTTGAATTCGGTTTCTTTCGACAAATCTTTATCCAATGAAGCATTACCTTCAACTGTTCCCACCTGAAATTATTATGTGAATAAATATGAGTACAGTCATGAAATAAACTAAAGCACTAAAACAGTCTTACTGCTATTCCGTTTTCATCCAATATACAGTAAGTAAAAACAAATCCATAAGCATCATATAAACCATATAGCGCCAAACAATGTATAAATGATTTACACGCAATGTATAAGCAATAAATAATATTAAGCTCAGCAACAGGTACCATTGGTGAAGAACTTACCACACAATGTGGTAATGAGCATACGATTCAATTTTTAATCAATAAACAATGTTAAATCATGTTCAGTTCAGCAACTAACAACAATATATAGCCATACTAACAAATTACTAATGTCAGTTAAGTTTAGTATAATGTGTTCATACAACCAATAAGTCAATGATTAAAATAAGCAGTGAATAGTTCAATAATTTAGTTTGATAACCCATTTCAATAGTTCGATAATTTAATTTAAAATTTCAATAATTGAACGCTTAAACAATTTATACATAATGTATGTAAGCAATTAAAAAAATCTTCAATTCAGCAATCGACTCGATGGTCAAACAAATTACAAACAATGTGTAAAAAATCAAAATACAAGCAATAAACAATGCTTAATTATTCAATAGTTAATTTTTTTACTGACATGCAATCTTTTCCTAGTCGATGCAAAAGAAAAATAAATTTTAATAAATTTTACAGGCAAAGGAAGCAAATATGGGTGATGGGAAGATGGAATCGGCAAGAAAATGCAGGTGAAACCATTTTCATCTCATTTTTCTTTGTGAACTCATGCCATGTTAAACAAAATCTTAGGCTCATTTAACTACGTAATTTTGTTAAGGTTGAACGATCACAGCCGCCTCATAAACAGATTTACTTAACTGTCCTGTAGCAGCACATACACATGAACATTGTATTTTTGCTAACAGCAGTTTATCGAATAATTAGTTGTTTGTTAAATCATTGAAAAACAAATTATTTTAAACTATGGAAACTAAGTATGTTGAAAGGATGTTACAAAAAAAAAGTTAATTAAATGAAGTTAAAAGTTATACAAAACAATCTTAATATTGTTTATATGTTTTCCAGCATTAGTTCAAGGTAGGAATAACCTTTTTTGAAGAACCACTGCATAGTATATCCCAAAGATTTTATCAGGGCAGCATATGATCACTCTTGAAGGCTCTTTATCAACTTCATTTCTCTCCCTTTCTCATGGAAGAGGCTTTGACTATGGCATAGTGTTTGTGATCCTTTTCCAAAAGGTGTCGTGGTACTAGAAGATATAACAACAGAATTTTATTAAGACAATAATTTATTCCAAATAACGTATGATGTATGCCAATTATTAGGTTAAAAATTGGCAAAGATGCACAATATGTTAAACTCAAGATATAAGCGATGGAACAATTATGGATATCTAATACGCACAAGAAACAAATAAAGAAACCATGATAGTAAAAATAGCTGCTAATTAAATTAATGCTTGAAGAGAATAGGAATACTAACAAATTTAAATCCCACATAATGCTAATTAAGACATTAAATTTTGGCCTTTATTTTGGGGATAGGAAGGCAATGGCCTATTTGCAATAGAACCATTTCATTTAAAGCAATGTGAACAGTTTTTTTATTTATTGAAATGCTACCGGAAATTCGTCTAAATAATAGAATATTTGTGGTCCAAATAGTTAAATACCAATGTTAATGGATACATATATGCATGTATAATCCAGGTTTTAAGAAACCAGAGCTCAGTTATATATTGTTGGGTTTGACATTTATTTTCAAAGTAACTTTTTGTCTTATTTATAAAAGTCAACTCTATTACGATATTACATTATTTTTTAAGATCTTTCAAAATAACAATCCAAAGCAAGCCCCGAATCTTATTATGCATTCTTATCCCTTAAAATCTTTATGTGATACTGCACCCTAACATATTTACTGAATCCAAAAACAAAACATCTGTTAGGTATTCATTTATTTTTGCGACTAAGATATAAGAGAACAAGGAAAAAAAAGTTTCAAACATAGATCCAGTTTAGCATCAAACTTCTTACTCCACTTGCAGTCCCCTTTAGCCTAAGGTACAACATGAACACTTCTCAACAGCCAAACTTCTTGCTTTCTTCTGTATGCGTTCATGGACTCGAAGTGCGCTCATCCACGCTGGGCTAGCTATTACATTTAGTGTGTGTCGCAACATCAGGTTGTAGTTCACACAGCAGCACCTTGGGTGAATGAGTTTGGTCACAGCACGAGCAAATTTGGATTTTATAATGAAATCTATTTCAATTCTGTATTTTTTTCTGTTTTCAAAACATGAATTTCTTTAAAATCTTGCTCATGTAAGATGAATTATTTCAGGAAAACAATATTTAGAGGTACTGTGTTCTTCTTTACAAAATAGATACTTAACTTATATCATAACAAGGGAAAGATTCTTTTAACTTATTAATTATTATTGTAGGAATCGATAACAAAAATCATATGCTAGTTTGTAGTTTTTCAACACAGGTATGTTACTATAAAATTCATGTGGTAAACGACTTATTTTCTGATAAGGCTGTAGGTCTCCACATGGGCTCTTGGAGCATCATAACGCCTAGCACTCTACTGGTCTACTCCACCTTCAACGAGTAAGTGGGAAGCGTATGTGCATCATAAATGTCTAGAATATCCAAGGTTTGCAACAACTGAAGTATAAACAACACAAAATGTTACATACAAATAGATACCAAGATTCAAGTTTCGGTTTCGATATCATTCATCTAGAATCTTTTAAATTTAAGTTAATTTCATGGATTTCCAAAATTATAGTTCAGATTCCATCTTGGCCTTCTGTTTAAGAACAGCCACTCAGAACATGCCTATTAAATTTTATAACTTAAAGACCCATTATGAATTATCTAAACACATGAGTAACTCCATTTTATTAATGGTTCCATTAACATGGTAGAAATTAATAAAAATTACCACAACTGCAAAGATAAACTATATAGCATACATCAAATATTGTATAAAAATGATATCATTTCAAGCTGTGTTGCTATAATATAGTTCAAGGTACATAAAGGGTGCAAGAACATACGAACGTAACAAGTTTTACATATATGTTCAAACACGGACATGCACATAAATATATTTTGCTTTCACATATATTTATAATGCAGGAAAAGCCTACCTGGGTAGGTTTGTCATGTGTCTCAATGACCATTGACTGTAGCAATGAACTCATTTCACTATACATTGAAGGGATTTAGTACTATACCTTAATATTTATAATAAAATTGATATTTTTTAGCCCTTGAAGTAAGTCAAGTCTAGCTCCAAGTGGACAAGCAAATCGAATTCCACCGTCTATATGATACAAAAAATAGAAACAACTCAATGTACAAGTATTTCTGTTAAATATTAAGCTTACTGCTTAATACGTCATTTTTACCACAAAAAGCTTGATATAATAGTATAATACTACTAAATAACGAATGAAACATTTATAATAATCATTTAAATTGTTTTGTGTGCGTGTATACATGTGGCATACATTGTAAAATGGCTTGTTATTATCCTGTGATTTAGAAGCCTTTATACGTTCAAGTAGAGACTGGCTTGTTGACATATCTAATTTCATATGTAAAAAATCTTCATGTTCTGCTACATCAGAGCCTTGTAGCGTATGACTATTGTTTGCATCCATAACCAGTAATTGAAAGACAGTAACACTGTATGGTTTAAGTCAGATGATCTAAACTGCTTAGGCAAAAATAACATGGTCTCCAAAAACCGAAAATCCACAATTAAATTTTATTGGGAACAAACTAACCTGAGAAAAATAAAAGCTTTCCAAAACTTTAGGGCATCACTTCGTGTGCTAATAGAAAAGGATGCAAGTCCAATTTGTTTATTATAACCATAGTAGCAGCAGTTTTCCCAGACTCTAACGCAAGAATCGAAGCAAGGCATAACGAAGAGGCCATGGGGATCTCTTTCATTCAGGCATGCATTCTTTGTGGCGATTAAAAAAGCGTAGGCATCATGAACTCAGATCTGGAGATGTGGAAATAGATTATTTGAGATTTGGGTTTCTTATCGTGGATGGAAGGGGAAAGTAGTTTAAGAGGGAAATGAAAATAAAAGTGGGAACTTACGCGGGTTTCAGAAATTAAGCGGATGGTGGTATCAATACAATGTTTTATTCATATATTTTTACTTTTAGCGGTTGAGAAACTATAGACGACAACAATTACGTTACCAACGCTGAGCTGCAATGCGGTTAAAATCAGCTTTTCTTGTAGTGCCAGTGCATAAAACAAACAGCGCAATGCTAAATAAAGAAGAATGAAGCTATTATAAGACCCAGTTCCCATCACACAATGCAATCGCAAGCCGGAGGATAAGGGTTTTTACCTTATAATAGCCAAGAATGCTTGATACGTTTAAAACAAATCATTTGATACTAATATAAGTGCATAGTGTATAAAACAACTTCAAATAATAAGTATCAATCATAGACGGCATGAGCGCCCCATCCCACTATGTCGCCATACTAGGCTCTACAAATAAAAGCGCAAATGTCACGTATTTGGAAGTTGGATTTCCATCTGTGAACCGAGGCAAGGGATCGTCCTCTACCGATTTTAGACAATCTAGCCCATGTCTAGGCAAGTACTCAGTCAAGCGTTGGAGCGACAGGGCCGGTCCACCGATGTGGATTAAACTTAAATCCTGAACACTGCGTTTCCCCGCCCTTTGGGGCGTAAGTCTGGTCCGTCTGCGGACCAGAATGCATCGGTCGAAACCGATATAACTGAGGCGCCTCGCAGCAGCAACAACCACACAGGTAAAAAGTATATAAATTTCAGGGCTGGTAGGTCACTGACACCAATCTAGCTAGAAAGAAACGCATGCCCTCCCTGAGGTCCTTCTCCCGTTTTTGGTTCACAACCGGGGTGCGAGGCTCGCGAATTCACGTTACACAAAGCTGTGCCAAACAGGCTGTGCTTTGATCATCACCACAAGACTTTTCTGTACAACAGAAGCCTCGATCAGTTGCCACTTATGCATGCCACACAGGCAATTCACTCCATGCGTTTGATATCCATCTATATATAACCCCTGAGCTCGTACGTCTCAGAGAAGGGCGTTAAGCAAGAGAATAAATTCTCTGCCGCCAAACAGATATATATTTAGTAGAGATCAATCACACGGACTAAAATCCAATGTCAGACACACAGTCCATTTACAAGTCCGTTCTAGGTCTGAACGAAACCGGAGGCACCTAGTACCCCGCATATCCATCGATCTCCAAATACGTCTAGACGATCACCAACTATTTCCATCTTCTTGGGTGTACACCCCAATCAAGATCATCAGTAATCACTCAAACGATGTGAAGACCTCCGGTCTTCGACCACCGTCTTCATCTTCGACTTATCGTCGTATCAGTTATTCAGAATGGGATAAACCCGGTCTTTCCGAATAACTCGCGTATATTTTAAATAAGTGTTACACAAACACAACATACGCCTCATTCCAATTCATCAGTTACTAACCATAAATTAACAAGAGAATAATTCCCCAAATATTAATCCCGAAGGCCGAAACCAACATCAGATCAATATCCAGAAAACCGTTCTGCTTAGCTAACCGATAGTTAGTTTCTAAATTTCACATTCATAGAGAAAGGTTCGCATTAATTTTATCAAAGATAAATCATTAAAATTAATTCTTTAATCTACTTTTGAATTTCGATTCAACTAGTCGGGATTAACGAACGTTACCGAAGTAATCATTTGTTTTAATTTCCCAATCTCAACCTATTCATCCTATGAAGTAAAACAGGTTATACTTCATATCTAACACCACGGTGTTATCGGTAAATTCAATTACCATTTCACGATCAAATCTAATTAAAGATTTAACTATCGACTGGAGCAAAACTGATGCTACTCCACTCTCGATCATTTCAATCTAATTAAAGATTCATTAAAACTCCACTTAGTTTTAATCGTTAACTGGGTTAAAGAATCAGTGTCATTTAAAACACGGTTCACGATAAACCCAAAATCACAATCCATTAATTATCGGGTTAAAGAACGTGTGTTATTTAAAACACTGTCCACGATAAACCCAAAAGTCGATATCAATTCAATTCCAATTAAATATTACTTAATTGGTACACTTCATTAAATCTAAATAAAAAGATTTAATCTTTTTTTACTGGGTTCAAGAACAGTGTTAGTCAAGACACCATTCATGAAAAACCCAAATCACATTTGATATTAAATACAAGGCTCTGAATAGAAAATATATCGGCTTATATTCAATATCAAATTCTACGACCATCAGATATCGTATTCGAAATAACGATATATATATCTATATCTTTCAAATTTCCATAACAACATCTGTATAATCACGAAATCCAACATCGAAATATTCCAAAGGAAATTTCGATTCAAATCCATTCCAATGCAATCATTGGAAATTCTGGTTATTTTCAAAACCATTTCAAATTCAATTTATTTATTTAAAAATAAATAGAATTATAATTCTAGTTCAAAACTAGTTCATTTCGATAAAAATCTATTTTTATCTTTTCAAATATGGAGTTTTTCATCCCAATTTTTCCCAAATCATTTCTTATTATTTTGCACAATTTATTACTATTTTAAATAATTTTATCAAGGCCCGTACAGTCGATTTCCGTCAACGGCCATCGAACTGCACTTACAGCGACCTTTTTCAAAATTGATTTAAACATAATTCCAAATCCAACCGTTAGATTTCAAATTTCTAATATTCGTTAGAAAGCTCTTTTCAATACGAACCCAACGGTTCCGGTTTTAGGTGAATCCGACGGTCGGATCTCCCGCAATATCCGTTCGAAGTCAATGGTCGAAATTCGCGAACTACCGTGGCGCGGCGCGTTCTATTCAGGCCATTATATTATATATATATAATATATATTTCGTCGATTTTATTTTCAAAATGATTTTTATTTCAATTTCCATTCATTTTCAATTCAATTTGAATTTCAAATTAATTCAATTTCAATTCAAATTCATTTCTATGCAATTTCTATTCGAATTCATTTTAAAACGATTTTAATTCTATTTAAAATCTATTCGAATTTCAAACCATTTCAGTTTATTTCGAATTTCAAATCAATTCAATTAAATTCGAATTTCAATTCACTTTAATATCCACTTCAATTTGAATAAAATCGATATAAATATCGTTCACGTCAAAATGGCATCAATCTATCAACGCGGCTTCATATATTTCGATTTTCGAATATTCTACTTCAAATATTTCTTTTTCAAATATTTCTATTCAAATATTTCTATTTCTAATTTTTCTATTCAAATATTTTATTTCAAATATTTCTATTTCAAAACTGGAATGAGGCCCAAATAATTACCATATAATGTTAATTATATGGATTTTCTACAAAACATGTATATATCAACGATGACAAATAATCAACCATCATCTAAAGTGCATGCTACACTGTATAAGCATCAAATATAAATATCTTACGCTTATAACAGTCTGTCAATCAATCGATCGACATACGGCTAATTATTGGGACTAGTGTATGTCATATATCCTACTAATACCCGTGTGGGGTTTCAAACAATCTAACACAGATTTTATTTGTGCAGTTAGGCGATGTGTAAAATTTATCGTCCCAATCAATATTAGTCAAATGTGTGTATATAAACAAATCGTCTGATTTGTTTATTTTTATTTCCTTTCATATACACGTTAAAAATTCTATTTTTAACTATAAATTATTTTTAACTGTATAAATATTTTATTTCATTTCACATCACATCACACAATCAACTACACATCAAAATCAAACAAACAAGCATACAAGCCGTCCATGGTCTGTGGACGACGGGTGTCGGGTGCTACTAAACACCGTCTGCGTCCTAGTATATATATATAACTAGAAAATTAAATTAAAGAGTGAGAAATTCTCACAGATAGCTAATCCAACGCCACGACTCTTCTTAGGTAGAAATCTTCGTCGTTCTTGCCTCTTGTCAATTTTTACTGCCCGTACTCTCTACATATATAAAAATTGAATTTTTACTTCGCTATTAAATATATAAAAATCGAATTTTTACTTCGCTATTCAATATATAAAAATCGATTTTTTTACTTCGCTATTCAATATATAAAAATTGAATTTTTACTTCGCTATTCAATATATAAAAATCGAATTTTTATTTTGATTTCGCATTTCCAATTATAAATATTTCACCTTTTTCTCTTAAAAAATTAAATCTCTTCCTATTTCACTAATCAAACCTTTCGCTATTTTTAAAAATCATAACTTTTTAATGCTAACTATATGGTAAAAATCATATTTTGATAACAGTGTTCGTATCGATAAAGATTATATTTGTACAATTCCTACTATGTAAAAATCATATTTTTATCCTTCCACAAGTTTGAAAATTATATTTTTAACCCTTCTACATTATAAAAATTATATTTTTATCGAAGTAAAAATCGTATTCTTACTTCACTACTTATATCAAAATATCGTCTTTTGATATTTAAAAATATCGTCTTTTCAACAATAAAGATTATATTTTTATTTCTTCTATAATATAAAAATTACATTTTTATTACCCGCCTTATATAAAAATTATATTTTTATTATTAAAAATCACTTCTTTTTCCTAGCTAATGAACGAATAAAATCTTTCTTTTCCTTTGCTAATCAATGAATAAAAATCCTTCCTTTACTTTGGAAATCAATGAATAAAAATCATATGCGTTTATCAATGTCGTAATATCTATAAAACTGATTGTATTTAATCTGTAAAATCTACTTAAACTAAATAAATAAAATAAGGAAAAAATCACCTTTTTTGATTGGGGAGGGAGCTCGGCCAGAGGTAGTGGGTGAGGGTGGGCGCGTCGGGCTCGGCAGGTGGTGGAGGTCCGTAGTCGAGTGGTGGTTGCGGTACGGGGGGATGGAGTGTGCGGTGGGTTTCAGATCGGGTTGGAAAGGGTTTTGCGCGAGATGGGGGAAGGAGGAGAGGAGGAGGTCGGGGAAGAAGAAGAGGGGGCGGCGGTTGTAACACCCCACCTCCGCTAGGGTCACTCTTTTGGCGGCACTAGCTTCCGGGGGGCGTTAGAACCGGGTAAGCATGCATAATGATATATCAAGGCAGAACAGGAACATAAATATATATATATATATATATATGTAAAACAGAGTAAGTGAGAATAAAACAGCGGAATATCTCAAACCATCTCAAAACAAGTCTAGTACATCATAAAGTCATCTGCCAAAATAAATATGTCTAGTACAACATAAACAGAAATACTGAAATACATTGTGCTATCCCCAAAAATAAAAGTGATAAGCCATAGCGAGCTCAATATCCAGACATACATGAGCTATCCAGCGAACAACAAGCGATCCAAGCTAAGCACCACTGTTCCCTCCCTGAGAACCTGAGGGGGGGGGGGGGAAACGGAAGAAAAGAAGCGAAAGAAAACAGGTCAGTCAAAAAGACTGGTAAGCCCTACTACGATCAGTCTATAAACTAATAAAGCTAACATCATGATGGAAACTGAGATGAATATACTGGCAATAGATAAAGGTGTCATCACATAAAGAAGATTAAGCTTTGCACCACAGCGTACTAGCAAACTAACATAACAGGTATTGATCCCTCAGCCCAAATCTTTGGCCAAATAGCAAGAGGTGACCTTGATACAAGGTCCAGCCCAACGGTCTAGTCGATCGGCTCCCTATAAACCTAACACGTCAAGTGTTGGTGTCCATACGGCCCACATATGGTTGTAGTCAGACTGTGCTGGGTCCACCTTCGGGTGTATCAAGTCCTCGGGTGTCAACCCCAGACACCTAAGAAATAATGCACAGTCTAAACCTACTGGTACCCGTGCCTCGAGTTTGTCCAACACCGAACTACGTGCACATCCGTAGCCCGCCTGGACCCGCACCGCTGTACCACTCAGCCGTCGCTTTGGTCGCTTACATCAGTCCAGTAATCGTGCCCCGCCCTAGCCTAGCCTCTAGGGTTGTGAATGATACCAAACTGGGATTACTGCTGGAACAGACCACGTTGCTAGGGTTTTCTAAGAGGGTTAAGTGTGGTTTAACCCCTCACTAATCATGGATTAAATTAGTTAAGTGTAACCAACAGTTCACCACTTAACCCCATTTAATCCCTCGTATCCCCGAAATTGGTTAAGTATTAGTGGGCCATGACTTAACCCTAATTATGAGGCATTAATTTAATGGTACCTTAACCTCTCACATTAGACTTTGTTGCGGCTACTAGTTAAGCCGGGTGGGTCCGGGTAGCTTTACACCACAACTTGGTCTAACCTCGGGTCCAAGGTACACATGACCAACTTCTCACATTGGGTCCTATTGTTTGTAGCAACTAGTTAAGCCGGTCGGTTCCGGGTAGGTTTACGCTACAAACTCAACCCAACCTCGAGTTGGCCACACATGTTTTCTAAGTGTCATGTCCACTTTATTTTCAAACCATAATTACAAGTTTAACTTGGGTAGACCTAACTTAATAGGTAAATTCCCAAGGGGTAGACCTAACTTAATAGGTAAATTCCCAATCTTATATTTTCATGTATTTTAAGTTTTACCCAAACCCCCCCCCCCAACGTCATTCTATCGCTTACATATTCGTCATAACGCATAAAGGATAGAAAGAGGGAACTTGGCACAACATACATGATGAATCTTACATATCATAATAAGCATGCATAACATGTTGGACTTGCATAACTTAGCATAGTGAACTTGCATAACTTGTTAAACTTGCAAATCATGGCACAGTGAACTTGCATAAACATGCATAACTTGTTAAACTTGCAAATCATGGCATAGTGAACTTGCATATACATGCATAACTTGTTAAACTTGCAAATCATGGCATAGTGAACATGCATAACTTATCAAACATGTGTAACATGGCATAGTGAACTCGCATAAGCATGCATAACTCATTAAACATGCATAACATAGCATAGTGAAGTCGCATAAGCATGCATAACTTATTAAACATGCATAACATAGCATAGTGAAGTCGCATAAGCATGCATAACTTATTAAACATGCATAACATAGCATAGTGAACTCGCATAAGCATGCATAACTCATTAAACATGCATAAATCCCAACTTTCATCACATATTAACTTTAGAGTTTCTAAAATGAAGGTAAGAGGGCTTACTAATATTATGAAGACACAAATCTACTAATAAAGATCGAGAAGCCCTTTTATGCAAGCAAATAAAACCCCAAAACAAGCTCCAATTAACAAAAATCCCAAAAACTCTAGCTTAGCAAATAAAGCTTGCAACTTGATGATGTATGCAAGCTAATAATCATTCATACAACTTAGAAAAGCTTGTATGAACATCAAAATTTTAATAGAAATGATTTTTGGAAGAGGGTGGAGGCTAGGGTTCTTAGGTGGAGGCCATTTGAGATTTCAATTTGACATAGTTTGGTTGCTAGATTGAATAATGAGGCTTTAGGGTAGGATTAGGGGCTTATTTATAGAAGATTAGAGTGTTTTTAGCCCTAGGATTAAACCTAGGTTAGTTTAGGCCCGTCAGATTTAGGAATTCTCTAGAACCAAGCCACAAGACCAAGCCCAAATCAAAATGGTGCCCCAGGCAAAACCGCCTGTCCACCCCGTGTCGACAGGGCTGTCGACACCCTAAGACCCCTGTCGACATGCCTGTAGACATGGGGGCCCTGGCGGGAATTTTCCCGCCTGACACCAATTAGCCCTAATCCTTGTTTTTAATTTGAAATTTAAATCTGTTTTTAACATAGAAATTTCTGAAAACTTCAATGGGCCTTAACTGGGTCATACGGACTCCGATTTTCGAAAACTCGGACTCTATTTCGCGTATTTTTCCGAGACGAACGCAATGGCATAGCATGTTTCCCTTGATTCAGATTTTTGAATTAAATTCTGCCTCGATTTATGTTATAACAGGTTATTGAAAATACGGGTTGTTACATTCTCCCCTCCTTAAAGGATTTCGTCCCCGAAATCTTCAAGCTAGGAGGAACGTATCCTACCATCCAATCATCCATCTACTCAAAGCATCATCCACGAGCAATCATTGTCCTTAAAAGATTCTAAATGCTGTATGAACATATGCAGAAGTGTGTGTATATGTACCTTCCTAATGCAAAGATCGATGCAGAATATGTTAGTGAAATGTATCCATATGTATGCAAATCCCTAACCTAATGTATAATATCTACATGCGTGCTCAATCATACATCCATATGCAACATCCATGTGATGGCATACAAATTTCATCCATGAATAAGCATAAACACTCATGCACATGCAATATGAGGAGTGTGTGAGCCGATCTAGTGCCTAATGTGTATCATGCATCCACGAGTAACCACTTGCAAACACTTGCAGCCATTTGCTACCATCAAACATAACATGTCTCAAGCACATGTTTCATCCAAAGGGTTTCTACCTAAGGTTCTCATGACAAGATTAGCACGATAACTAGATAAACATGGATAGCAAAGAGAAAGATATGCCAAACAAAGGAAAGAGATTGAGAGTGTAACCTCAAAAAGGAATGGATAAAGCCCACGCATCTTCTCCTCGGTTTCCCAAGTTGCGTCTTCCTCGGCTTCACCCCATTGAACCTTCACCAACTTGACCTCACGATTCCTTAGCTTCTTGGTCTCCGTCCCCAAGATACGAATCGGAGCTCTCCTCAAAGTTGCTTCTTTATCTACTTCCACGTCTTCAAGAATGCTAGGTTCAACCACTTCAGCTGACTCATGTAGGCACTTTCGGAGATGCGAGACATGAAAGACGTTATGCACTCCGGACAGCTTCTCGGGCAATTGCACTTTATAAGCCATCTTCCCAATTCTCTCTATGATGGGGAAGGGTCCAACAAATCTCGGTGCTAACTTCCCAACAGCTCCAAATCGGACCACGTTCCGCAAAGGAGAAACCTTCACGAAGACCATGTCCCCAACCTCAAACTCCAAATCGGATCTTCGCTTATCTGCATAGGATTTCTGTCGGTCTTGGGCTGCCTTCATCCGTCTTCTAATCAACTCGACCTTCTCGGAAGTATCTCTAATCATGTCAGGTCCGAGTATAAGCTTATCTGTAGTCTCCCACCAACATGTAGGCGACTTGCACGGCCTCCCATATAAAGCTTCAAATGGTGCCATCCCTATGCTTGCTTGATAACTGTTATTATATGCAAACTCAACAAGAGGAAGATGGTCTTCCCAAGCACCACCAAAATCCAGGATACAAAGCCTCAACAAGTCCTCAAGTACCCTATTCACCCTTTCTGTTTGGCCGTCTGTTTGTGGGTGATAGGCCGTACTCAGTTTCAACCTCGTGCCCATAGCTTCCTGCAAACTGTTCCAGAACTGACTAGTAAAGATGGGGTCTCGGTCACTGACTATGCTGGAAGGGACTCCATGTAGTCGTACTATCTCACGAAGATATACTGATGCTAGTCCAGATGCGGTCCTTTTGCTCTTCACCGGAATAAAATGAGCACTCTTCGTAAGCCTATCTACAATGACCCATATGCTCGTATTCCCTCTCCTTGACCTTGGAAGCCCATTAATTAAGTCCATAGAAATACTCTCCCACTTCCATAGCGGGACCTCTAGAGGATGCAATAGCCCACCGGGCTTCTTTGACTCAGCTTTTACTCTCTGACAAATAACACATCTCGAGACAAACTCGGCCACATCCTCCTTCATTCCAGGCCAGAAGAAAATGCGCTTCATATCTTTATACATCTTATCACCGCCTGGATGTATAGTCAACTTGGAGCGATGTGCTTCCTCAAGGACTTTCCTCACCAAGTCTTCCACCATCGGAACACAAAGCCTTCCGTCTCTCCTCAGCCAACCCTTACCGTCTATAGAATATCGAGCAAGGTGACTAGATGTCTCCCCTCGGATCAGCTTATCCATGATCTCAATTATCTGAGGGTCTTCCTTCTGCGAAGCCCCAACTTGATCCAGAAGGGTAGGCCTGAGCTCTAGAGATGCCAAAGAACCGGTCATCGACTCAACTGTCAAGGAAAAATCAAAGGTTGCCAAGAACTCTAAATTCTTCATCTCAACAAATAGAGGACTTAGTGTCAACCTTTTCCTACTCAACGCATCTGCTACAACATTCCCCTTGCCAGGGGTATAGGCTATATCAAAATCATAGGAAGCCAAGAATTCCATCCATCTTTGCTGCCTCAAGTTCAGATCCTTCTGCGAAAAGAGATACTTTAAAGACTTATGATCAGTATATAGCTCAAATCTCTCTCCCAGAAGATAATGACGCCAAGCCTTGAGTGCATATACAATCGCTGCCAGCTCTAGATCATGAGTGGGATAATTTTTCTCATGCACCTTAAGTTGCCTCCCACCAAAACATATAACTCTGCCTTCTTGCATCAGAACGGCGCCCAATCCCGTGCCACAAGCATCAGTGTACACGGTAAATATCTTACCACCATCGGGTAAAGCTAGAACTGGTGCTGAGGTAAGGGCTCTCTTGAGTCTCTGAAAAGCAAGCTCACAATCCATATCCCAAGCAAAAACTAGGTTCTTCTTCGTCAACTTAGTGAGAGGAGCGGATATCTTCGCGAAATCCTTGATGAACTTCCGGTAAAAACCCGCAAGACCTAGAAAACTTCTCACCTCGGTTGCATTCCTTGGAGTCTTCCAATCCTGAACTGCAACCACCTTAGCGGGATCCACCGCTAAGCCTTGCTTGGATACGATATGCCCAAGGAATCTGACTTCCCTTCTCCAAAAGTGGCACTTGGAGAACTTGGCCTTTAACTGGTGTGCTCTGAGCGTATCCATCACCTCTACAAGATGCCTCGCGTGCTCTTCTTCATCCTTGGAGAAAACCAGAATATCATCCACAAAGACCACGACAAACTTGTTCAAGAACTCCCGAAACACCCTACTCATCAAGTCCACAAAATACGCGGGTGCATTCGTCAAACCGAACGGCATAACAAGCCATTCAAAGAATCCGTCTGGAGTTCTGAATGCAGTCTTGTCTATACTATCTTCAGCCACTCTGAGCTGATGAAATCCAGTAGCAAGATCAAGCTGAGAGAAAACAGAAGCACCAACAAGCTGGTCAAAGAGATCATCGATCCTCGGTAACGGGTGTCTGTTCTTCTTAGTCAGCTTATTCAATTCTCGATAATCCACAGAGAGTCGAAGAGAACCATCTGCCTTAGTAGAAAACACCACAGGCGCTCCCCATTCGGATATACTTCTTCTGATGAAGTTCTTCTCAAGCAATTCTTTCACTTGCTTGCTCAGCTCCCATCTCTCACGCGGAGCCATATGCCGAACGGGCAAAGAAACAGGCTTAGCATTATCCACCAGATAGATGCGAAAATCAATCTCTCGTTTAGGGGGCAACCCCTTAACTTCTTCAAAAACATCTGGATAATCTCGGACCACCCTTACAGACTGAAGGGCTTCCTCTGACGAGTCGAGAGATTCGAGATAGCACAACATGATGGGATTCTTCGGATTGCATGAAATCTCTAAGGTGTTGCCAAGGCGAGTCACAAGCCTCACAACCCTATGCTCACAATCAAGAATGGCTCCATATCGGGACAGCCAATCCATGCCTAGTATCAATCCGTATCCCTTGAAACCAAGAACATATGCACTACACAAGAACTCTACACTGAGTATAGAGATCCTCAGATCCTCACATATCATAGATAGATGAGCAGAACCCTCAATGGGATTCGAAACACAAACGGGATCATCCACTAAGCTAGTACTAAGGTGCAAGCTATCAACAAGACCAGATGAAATAAAGCTATGTGATGCACCAGAATCAAACAAAGTACGAACTGGAAGATCATAGATATAAACAAGGTTCTCAACAGAAACACTACCTCGGTCGGGAACTGGAGCGGTATTGAGAGCATGAACTTGCCCTCCCGAAGGTCCAGCCTGTCCTTTCTTCTTCGGGCACTCCTTGCTGAAGTGTACAGTCTCACCACAGGAAAAACATCCACCACTAAGCTTCCTTTTCTTCTTCCTACAATCCTTAGAAAAGTGTCCAGGCACACCACAGTAATTGCACTTTCCCTTGCCTTTGTTGTTGTTGTTCCCCTTCTTGTTCTTGCCATGATTCCCCTGGCTGCTTTGACCACCTTGATTGCCTTTGCCTTGAGAATCAGTCTTCTTTGCTTGAGTATCACTCGACTTGACCTCTTTCTTTCCATCTCCCTGAAGCAGAGCCATATTAAACAAACTCTCAAAAGTAGCCCCATGCGGAATATGTGACATTGCCAAGCCCTGCAGCGGCTCATTCAACCCTCTAGCAAATCGAAGAGCCTTCTTCTCCGGAGTGTTCACCATGTCCAAACCAAAACGGGCCAGCTGATTAAACTTGTTCACATACTCCTTAACAGACATATCACCTTGCTTTAATGCAATGAACTTCTCCATCTGTAAATTCGCCTCAGCAGAAGATAGAAACTTGGTCACAAATCTAGCCCTCAAATCGGCCCAAGTCTCAACGGGCCTCGTCCCATTGGTGACCTCCCACCAATAGGCCGCTTCATCCTTCAAAAGCCACACTGTCAGTAAGATCTTCCTCTCGTCACCAATCCCAAAGATAGCAAACAAGTCCTCAGTGTCTTTCAGCCAATTCCTAGCTTCAACAAAAGATTCCGTGCCTAGGAAATTCTCGCCTCCCATCGCCTTGAAGTCTTTACAAACCTTCGTGAACTCAACCTGAGGATGCTGAGGGGGAGGAGGAGGAAGAGGAGCCTCAGCAACGGGAGGAGGAATATTAACTGCTGGAGGAGGGGGAGCAGGAACCACCGGAGGAGGGATATTAGGGAGAGGATTCTCAACTATAGGAGGAGGAGTGGGAGTAGGGTTTGCGGGGCCGGCTGCCGCCCTAGCTTCTAGAAGCCTCCTATACCAGAGTGGCACATTTACTCCATCGGGGATGGCAAGATCCTCAGCCATACTGAAATGAAGGATAAGATAAGATTAGGTCAAGGGAACGAAGGATAACGCTAATGGCTTTTTGGGGAATAGCCTTTTTAAAATACTAGACTTTTCTTTGGAAAATACTTTATACTTGTTTTGAAAATAGTTTTTCAAAAAGTCTTTTAAAAACTTTTTATTCTTTCTTGTAAACCATATGCTCTGATACCAAATTTGTAACACCCCACCTCCACTAGGGTCACTCTTTTGGGGGCACTAGCTTCTGGGGGCGTTAGAACTGGGTAAGCATGCATAATGATATATCAAGGCAGAACAGGAACATAAATATATATATATATATGTAAAACAGAGTAAGTGAGAATAAAACAGCGGAATATCTCAAACCATCTCAAAACAAGTCTAGTACATCATAAAGTCATCTGCCAAAATAAATATGTCTAGTACAACATAAACAGAAATACTGAAATACATAGTGCTATCCCCAAAAATAAAAGTGATAAGCCATAGCGAGCTCAATATCCAGACATACATGAGCTATCCAGCGAACAGCAAGTGATCCAAGCTAAGCACCACTGTTCCCTCCCTGAGAACCTGGGGGGGGGGGGAACGGAAGAAAAGAAGCGAAAGAAAACAGGTCAGTCAAAAAGACTGGTAAGCCCTACTACGATCAGTCTATAAACTAATAAATCTAACATCATGATGGAAACTGAGATGAATATACTGGCAATAGATAAAGGTGTCATCACATAAAGAAGATTAAGCTTTGCACCACAGCGTACTAGCAAACTAACATAACAGGTATTGATCCCTCAGCCCAAAACTTTGGCCCAATAGCAAGAGGTGACCTTGATACAAGGTCCAGCCCAACGGTCTAGTCGATCGGCTCCCTATAAACCTAACACGTCAAGTGTTGGTGTCCATACGGCCCACATATGGTTGTAGTCAGACTGTGCTGGGTCCACCTTCGGGTGTATCAAGCCCTCGGGTGTCAACCCCAGACACCTAAGCAATAATGCACAGTCTAAACCTGCTGGTACCCGTGCCTCGAGTTTGTCCAACACCGAACTACGTGCACGTCCGTAGCCCGCCAGGACCCGCACCGCTGTACCACTCAGCCGTCGCTTTGGTCGCTTACATCAGTCCAGTAATCGTGCCCCGCCCTAGCCTAGCCTCTAGGGTTGTGAATGATACCAAACTGGGATTACTGCTGGAACAGACCACGTTGCTAGGGTTTTCTAAGAGGGTTAAGTGTGGTTTAACCCCTCACTAATCATGGATTAAATTAGTTAAGTGTAACCAACAGTTCACCACTTAACCCCATTTAATCCCTCGTATCCCCAAAATTGGTTAAGTATTAGTGGGCCATGACTTAACCCTAATTATGAGGAATTAATTTAATGGTACCTTAACCTCTCACATTAGACTTTGTTGCGGCTACTAGTTAAGCCGGGCGGGTCCGGGTAGCTTTACACCACAACTTGGTCTAACCTCGGGTCCAAGGTACACATGACCAACTTCTCACATTGGGTCCTATTGTTTGTAGCAACTAGTTAAGCCGGTCGGTTCCGGGTAGTTTTACGCTACAAACTCAACCCAACCTCGAGTTGGCCACACATGTTTTCTAAGTGTCATGTCCACTTTATTTTCAAACCATAATTACAAGTTTAACTTGGGTAGACCTAACTTAATAGGTAAATTCCCAATCTTATATTTTCATGTATTTTAAGTTTTACCCAAACCCCCCCCCCCCCAACGTCATTCTATCGCTTACATATTCGTCATAACGCATAAAGGATAGAAAGAGGGAACTTGGCACAACATACATGATGAATCTTACATATCATAATAAGCATGCATAACATGTTGGACTTGCATAACTTAGCATAGTGAACTTGCATAACTTGTTAAATTTGCAAATCATGGCATAGAGAACTTGCATAAACATGCATAACTTGTTAAACTTGCAAATCATGGCATAGTGAACTTGTATATACATGCATAACTTGTTAAACTTGCAAATCATGGCATAGTGAACATGCATAACTTATCAAACATGTGTAACATGGCATAGTGAACTCGCATAAGCATGCATAACTCATTAAACATGCATAACATAGCATAGTGAAGTCGCATAAGCATGCATAACTTATTAAACATGCATAACATAGCATAGTGAAGTCGCATAAGCATGCATAACTTATTAAACATGCATAACATAGCATAGTGAACTCGCATAAGCATGCATAACTCATTAAACATGCATAAATCCCAACTTTCATCACATATTAACTTTAGAGTTTCTAAAATGAAGGTAAGAGGGCTTACTAATAGTATGAAGACACAAATCTACTAATAAAGATCGAGAAGCCCTTTTATGCAAGCAAATAAAACCCCAAAACAAGCTCCAATTAACAAAAATCCCAAAAACTCTAGCTTAGCAAATAAAGCTTGCAACTTGATGATGTATGCAAGCTAATGATCATTCATACAAGTTAGAAAAGCTTGTATGAACATCAAAATCTTAATAGAAATGATTTTTGGAAGAGGGTGGAGGCTAGGTTCTTAGGTGGAGGCCATTTGAGATTTCAATTTGACATAGTTTGGTTGCTAGATTGAATAATGAGGCTTTAGGGTAGGATTAGGGGCTTATTTATAGAAGATTAGAGTGTTTTTAGCCCTAGGATTAACCCTAGGTTAGTTTAGGCCCGTCAGATTTAGGAATTCTCTAGAACCAAGCCACAAGACCAAGCCCAAATCAAAATGGTGCGCCAGGCAAAACTGCCTGGCCACCCCGTGTCGACAGGGCTGTCGACAGGGCAATCGACACCCTAAGACCCCTGTCGACATGCCTGTCGACATGGGGGCCCTGGCGGGAATTTTCCCGCCTGACACCAATTAGCCCTAATCCTTGTTTTTAATTTGAAATTTAAATCTGTTTTTAACATAGAAATTTATGAAAACTTCAATGGGCCTTAACTGGGTCATACGGACTCCGATTTTCGAAAACTCGGACTCTATTTCGCGTATTTTTCCGAGACGAACGCAATGGCATAGCCCGTTTCCCTTGATTCAGATTTTTGAATGAAATTCTGCCTCGATTTATGTTATAACAGGTTATTGAAAATACGGGTTGTTACAGTGGCGGCTCATCGACGGTGGGGCTCGGCACTACCGCGCTACGTTTTTTTTTTTTCGTTTGCTGAATGTCGATTTTGAAAAAGGGGGGGGGGGCAGAGAGAAGTTAAGGAGAGGAAGGTTTTATTTTTATTTTTTTGTTATTTTAATTTCAAAAAGTTGATTTTTACATACGACCTCTAAACGAGGCCCACCGCCTGTCGTCCATAGCGTATTACCCCCATTTCGAACACAATGGGATATGTATCGTAGGCTGATTCGGTCGTTTCGATCGGTTATCGTTGAAATCAACATATATCTCTATATATTGAATTTGAACGCGCATTTCAATTTACCGGGTTCACATATGAACTCTATAAATTGCAGAAAAATATTTTCTAGCTTCGTATCGACGATACGGTCCTAACAAAACTAGTTTCGTCGAATTCCGAGACCGTTGGAAAAATAGCCATTTTCCAGTCGATTAAAATCAATTGAAACTGGTCAAACGCGTTTTTCTTTGCCACGCTCACATATTGATTCGAAAAATTATGAAATATGAAACCAAGCAATAATTTGACATCACGGACCCAACAAAAGTGGTTCCGTCGATATCCGAGGTCGTTTGCAAAATTCTCATTTTTAAGGGACTGAATTCCATAGCGACTCTTCAGAATTTTCAACTCGACAAATATTTTGATTCCCGCTATGAAATCGATTTGTCGGATTCGTTGGAAAGATATTATCAATTAGATCCTAATGTTTTTGGTTTCACTAAAATCCGGATTGTTTTGCACTCGGTACATTCAATTGAAGTTTGAAATCGAATTATCGAACTACCGCGCCATTTTCAATTCTATTTATAATTATATATAATTATTTATATTCTAACGACGACGTATATAATATATACGTTCGATTACATTTCAAAATAAATTTCTCGTCAATATTATTTAAAATAATTCATTTTAAATAATCAAAATACACTAAAATTGCCAAAATAAAAAATTTAAACTGGCCCAGATTTTCGGGTTGTTACAGTGATCTGTGATTGTGAGGACTTCACAATGCATTTGAGTGTTAGTGCCAATTTTTGGTCTAACAATAAGCAATAGACCATAAACCGTAAACCGTAAACCGTAAACCATAGACAATAAACCATATTCCGTAAACCATAAAAAAATAAAGTATAAACAGTAAACTATATAATATAAAGCATAAATAATAACCATTTAACCATAAATGTTAAATCACAAACGATAAACTATAAACCATAAAACATAAACAACCAACCTTAAACCTCAAACCATAAACAATAAAGTATAAAGAGTAAACTATATAAAATAAAGCATAAACCATAAACACAAAGCCATAAATGATAATTCGTAAACAATAAACCGAAAACCATAAACCATAAACTGTAAACCATAAACAATAAAGTATAAACAATAAACAATAAACCATAAATAATAAAGTATAGACAATTAACTATATAAAATAAAGCTATAAATCATAAACATTAAGTCATAAATGATAAATCATAGACAATAAACCATTAACTATAACCCATAAACATTAAATGCTAAACCGTAAACCATACACAATAAACCACAAACCGTAAACCATAAACAATAAAACACAAATAGTAAACTATATAAAATGAAGCATAAAGCATAAACATTAAGAAAAAAATTATAAACCATAAAAGTTGACATGCATGGAATTTCTGGTTAATAGTACACTTAAGTATATGGAACATCATTAGAAGACAGGAAACGATTTGGCTGAAGTTGCATGACAACCAAAGAACGGCTCGAATCCTAACCGATGACCTCTTTTGGACCCTAAATCTTCAATTATAGAGTTGTGCTCAGTAAAACTTGTGGCCCTCTAAATTAGCTTCAGGTAGAGCTTTCTTTTGGCTAAAACAAACTTATTGTTTGAAAGTTATGCTCGTTTCCGTTAATGCCCATAGAAACAGAAACGTTTGGATTTCGTCATTGGTTGGACTCCGGTTCGGATCGGATGGCCCGAATTGGATCGAAAAGGAGGACCTGATGCACCTTATTCCACACATATCTGCACGCTACTTTGTAATGAAGTCACCGGCTCGGTTCGGATGGAGATGTAGGAACCCGACCCGATCCACTTTCTCCTTGCTGCCAAGAAGTGCACGACGCCTTCGGATTGAAGGCACCGGTTCGGATCGGATGGAGGACCTGATCCGACCCATCTGGGTAGAAATACTCTACTGCACACACTCGAGTTTTAAGGCATTTTTTACTCCTACTTTCACGAATCGGCCACACATGGATTTACACAAACTACAGGAGACTTCCTCCATACGTCTTAGCAACGCATTGGTTTCGTGACACATGTCATTCGTCCGGGAGACACTCTACATCTATAAATACGCAGATTCAGGGACTTCTAAAGGACCTTTGGCCATTCTAACTCTCGGCCTCCATTGAAGAGAACATAAGGACATTGTTCTTCTTCCATATTAATCTAACACGAGGATTTCACGTATAAAACCACCCTCTTTTCCCCACTTCTTCATTAAAATATAAGGATGTTGTATGTAAATGAGTCCTACTGATTGTAGGAAGGCATTGTGTTTGTCATTTCTTAGGACTTAAGAAAATATAAAGTGGATGTAGGCTTGGTTTGAGCCGAACCACTGTAAAAACCTCATACGTTGCCTGTTCTTTACTGCTTTCCAGCATTTATTCTCTGTGATCTTTGATTGTGAGGACTTCGGTCTACATTTGGGTGTTAGTGCCATTTTTTGGTCTACCAATAACAAAAAACCATAAATCACAAACCGTAAAAATAAAAATTAAACCATAAGCTGTAAACCATAAATATTAAAGTATAAATAGTGAACTATATAATATAAATCATAAACCATAAACATTTGACCACAAATGATAAATTATAAATAATAAACTATAAACCATAAAACATAAACAATAAACCATAAACCATAAACCGTAAACAATAAAGTATAAACAATAAACTATATAATGTAAAGCATAAACCATAAATATTTAATCATAAACGATAAATCATAAACAATAAACCATAAACCGTAAAACATAAACAATAAACCATAAACAATAAACCATAAACCGTAAACCGTAAATAATAAAGTATAAACAATAAACCATAAACCGTAAACAATAAACTATGAAAAATTAACTATATAAAATAAAGCCATAAACCATAAATATTAAGCCAAAAATGATAAATCATAGACAATAAACAATAAACCATGACCCATAAACATTAAACCACAAACCGTCAACCATAAACAATAAACCAGAAACCGTAAACCATAAACAATAAACCATAAAATAAAACAATAAGCCATAAATAGTAAACTATATAAAATGAAGCTTAAACCATAAACATTAAGCCATAAATGATAAACCATAAACGTTGAAACGTGTTTTAGTCAAAGCCATTACACATGGAATTTCTGGTTGACAGTACACTCAAGTATTTGGAACATCATCACAAGGCAGGAAGCGATTGGGTTAAAGTCGCACTACAAACAAAGGACGGCTCGAAACTCCTAACAGATGACCTCTTTTGGACCCGAAAACATCAATTACAGAGCATTTCTTAGTATCACTTGTAGAACTCTGAATTAGCTTCAGGTAGAGGTTTCGTTTGGGTAAAACCTACATATGGTTCGAAAGTTACGCTCGTTTTCGTGAACGCCCACAGAATCGGAAACGTTTGAATTTCGACATTGAGTGGACTACCGATCGAATCGGATCAGATCGGGAAGGTGGACCCGATCCACCTTCTGCCGCACAGAAGTGCACGCTGCTTTGGAATGAAGTCACCGGCTCGGTTCGGGTGGATATGAAGGAACCCGACCCGATCCGCTTTCTTCTTATTGCCAAGAAGAGCATGTCGTCTTTGGATCAGAGGTTGTATATTCTAAAGGATTGGGATCAGCCAAGGAGAATAAATTTCAAAGCAGCATGTAAAGCCATATCAGATCATACCATGAAGAGCACGTTGTCTTTGGATTGAAGGCACCGGTTCGGACCGAATGGACGACCCGATCCGACCCATCTGTGACGAAATATTCTACTGCACACACTCGAGTTTGACAAATTCTTAAGGCCTGTTTGACTCTTACTTTCACGGATCGGACCACACATGGCTTTACATAAACTACATGAGACTCCCTCTACTTACCTGTAACACCCCGTATTTCTGTTAATACTAATATTCACAAATTAAAAGAATTAATATTGAGAATTTGCACGAAATAGCCTTAAAAAGGCATATAACAAATTTGAGATATATGAATTGCCTTAAAAGGCGAAAAATGGAATTAAGACATTAATTGGAAAATTAATGTATAGAAATGGTCATAAGTTAATTATGGATTAATTTGAATTCATGAATAGGTGCGTGTGTATATATATATATTTATATATAAATGGGCAGTTAATGTAAACATGAATAGAAGTTTATTAATTTGCTGAGTGTTTGCTGAGTTACTTCTGACTCATTGCTGAGTTAATAAGATAAACCCCATCTGGTCTGAATGGCTGCGGTTATTTCTAGGTTAAATCTAATGGCCTAAATGAATCCTAACATGTATTAATAAGTGGGTAGACTCTAACCCTAAATCACTTGAAAAATTGGAGAGCTACCGACAGGCCGTTGCCATGGAGTTCAGCATAGCCGTCACAAACTAAAGAAGAAGAAGGCCTAATCTACAAACTAAATCTACTCAAATCAAATCAAAAGCTCTCTCTCTTTCTATTTCTCTTCTTTAAAATTGTGAGTATGATGAATCTCACAATATTATTATAAAATAATTTGATTAAGTTATGAATGGATCACAAGAAAGTGATATGAATTGTTATGTATTTGTAAATTATGTTGTGGATCTCTTGTTATGCTATATTATGTTATCATATATATGTTGTTATGTTGTAGTGATTATGTTTTAAATAATCCTATGCTATGTCATATGTGATTAATCATGCTTTGCTATATTGTAAATCATATCATGCTATGTTGCAAATAATGATATGCTATGTTGTAAATCTTATATATGTTGTAGATCTCATATTATCACATATGTTGAAATACTTATGTTATATGATAATGATGTCATGTTAAGTTGTGTTGAATCATACAAGTTGTAAAATCATGATGTTAGTATTTATGCGAATTGGATCATGTTTAAAGTTTATGTTTTTTTTATAATAGATCTTGATTATGGGAATTTGCCTATTGGGTTAGGTGTACCCATATACATGAATCTACAAATTAATTGGATCTTGAATATGGGAATTTTCCTATTAAGTTAGGTGTACCCATATACATGAATCTATGATTAAATGAATTTTGATTTTTGGGAATTTGCCTATTCAGTTAGGTGTACCCATATAAAACCATATTGTTAATGATGTTGATTCACACATGTCCTATAAAAGTTTATGAAATTTGATCAAAATCATATTATGTGAATTATGAATAAGTTGACACCCTTAGATCCATGACATGTATAGCCTTATGCAAGTTGTAATGTATGCAAGTTTTACCCCTTGTTATGATTTATTTAGTCATATATATATGTTGTTGTTGTGAATATTCTCTTTTATGCTATGAGTTAGACTAATAGGGTCTAGCATACATTTTGCGAATAAACGTTCAAACGTGGAGTAGGGGTAATATTAGGAAATTAATAAATTGGGGTGCAATTGATATGATTTTGCATGCCTTAAATGGATGTCCATAATTGAGTCAATTATGGACATTGTTAAATTTGGAATTAATTAATAATTCAAGTTGGGAATTATTAAAATTGGGGAAAGTGGATTATTAATAATAATCAATGCTTAGGACACGAGGTTGGACCCATTTGTGACGTAAACCTGCCCGGACCTGCCCGGCAAATCCAGTAGTCACAAATGTCGGCCCAATGTGAGAGGTCCTAGGCCCAAACTAAAGCATAACAGTTGTAAAGACACGAGGTTAGAGTCTTTTGTGGTGTAAGACTACCCGGACCCGCCCGGCAAATCCAGCTGCCATAAATGCCAGTCTAATGTGAGAGGTCTTTATGAGGTTACGGCCTTAATGAATTAAGAAATACTTAGCCAGATAATCATTTAAGGTGGGACATGGGGGTTAAGTAGGTTCCTTGGGTGGCATGAGGAATCTAGTGGTTGCCTTTAGAGGCATTTGAAATACGATTAGACTTAACCAAATACACATGTAAATGAACATGACTAAGTGGGTTAAGTGGATGGACTAATGGGACAAGCTTAGGTGGAATGCTTGTGGGAAATAATGGGGGCCCATTTCTACCAGTATCCCAAAACGTATCTTTGTGGGCTCGACCAAAGTCGAGGACGGGACACGTATACTGGGTTTGACTATAAGAGGCCAAAACAGGGAGCGGTGGCAACGCAAGTCCAACGGGTTTCATATGAGTGTGTGGACCCGGGCTGGTAGGTAAGACGTTGTTGCATCGTGTAGGTATAAGTCGTGCATCTCCGTTATATCGGGTTGCCACTTTAGGGGAATGATACACCCCACTGTCGGGCCAGCACGGGTATCTACGAGTAGGGAGCCAATCGAAAAATGGAAAGTGGGGTACACCTAGTGGAGATAGGGGCGGGCGGCACCTATGTAGTCAGCTAGGGGTACGTAAAGCCATTAAGAAAGTTTCTAAGTGAAGCTAAGTGGAATCAATCTTTAGGATGACTGGTGTGGTGCAGTATAGTGTTTATCCTTTAGTATTTAGGAGCGCCAATAACGTTTCCTTTAGCGATTGTCTATGTCCTTAATCTGCTCTTTCATAGACATTTCCTTGTTTTCCAGCTTATGCCTTAGTCCAGTTATTTTGATAATAGTATTGTAGAATTATCATACTCGCCAGACTTTATGTCTGATCCCCCCTCTTTTTCATCCTTTTCTCCCTTCAGGTCCTCAGGTTGGGCCAAGTTCCAGTGGAGTCTGATTGGATTGCTTATCTCTTGGAAAGCTTGGACTGCTGAAGTAAAGTCCAGCTTGTTATCTTTCTTTTTAATGGCTATTTATGTAATGGGATTATGAACTTGTTTTATCAAGATAGATATTGTACTTGACTTTGATTATGGTGTTATGATGTAATCAAACATGTTTTGACTTCTGCTGCAATTGAAATAAAGTTTTTAAATTTCCAAGTACTATTTTATATCTGTCTTGTTGAAATTTTACTGTTCTATATTCACGCAAAACCTCCATAGAAGTTAATGTATTCCCTTTGTGAGTGACATTAATGGACGTGGGGTGTTACACGTGGTATCAGAGCATAAGGTTACCAGAACAGATAAAATTTTTAGAAAAATATTTTTCTAAAGTATTTTTGGAAGAAGTGCTTTCAAAAACATGTTATTTAGAGAAAGTTTTTATGAAAAACATAATCCCAAATAGCCGTATCCTTATCTTTATCTTTCGAATTCTCCATTTTGAATCTTTCCTTTTTCGTTTCAGCATGGCTGAAGATCTTAATCTCCCAGAAGGTGTGACGATTCCAGGGTGGTGTAGGAGATATTTGGAGGCTAGGGCCAACACTGCAGGCCCAACAGATGTTCCTCCACCCCCAGTTGCACACATTCCTCCTCCTCCTCGTGTTGACACTTTTGCAAAGACGTGCAAGGAATTTAAGGCTATGGGAGGAAAAACTTTTCAAGGGACTGAGACGTTTGTGGAGGCCAGAGACTGGCTTAAGGATACTGAGGAATTGTTGGATATCTTTGAAGTGGAAGATGGGAGGAAAGTCCGTTTAGCTGCTTGGTTAATGAAGGGAGAGGCCTCGTTTTGGTGGGAGGTCACTAACGGGGAACGTCCAGTTGATTCATGGGCGGATTTCAGACGAAGGTTTGAGGCAAAGTTTCTTTCAAGGGCAGAGGAGAATTTAAATATGGAAAAATTCCTGACATTAAAGCAAGGGATCTTATCAGTGAAGGTGTATGTCAATAAATTTAATCAGTTAGCAAGGTTTGGCTTGGAGTTGGTGAACACGCCAGAGAAGAAAGCTTTGAGGTTCGTTAGAGGCTTGAATGAACCGTTGCAAGGGTTGGCTATGACCCACATCCCTATGGGAGACACCTTTGAAAGGCTAGTAGAAATGGCACTTATGCATGAGGATAAGGCAGTTGAAAAGAAAGGGGATTAGAAGAAACCCCAACAGCAAAAAAAGAAGGGTGGTAAAAACAATAATGGCAAAGGGAAGAAGAGATGCTTCAATTGTGGGACGCCTGGCAATCTCAGCAAAGATTGTAGAAAGAAAAAGAAGACTAGTTGTTTTCATTGTGGAGATGCGCTACATTTGGTGAAGGACTGCCCAAAGAAGGGGCAGAGGGCAGGGTCTACCTCGGGAGGACAGGTGAAGGCTCTTATGGCACCAGGGAAGGCAAGGGGGCAAGTTCAGGCTATTGCGGCCCCACCGCTGCAAGAAAGAGATAGAACAATTTCTGTTGAAAGCTTAGTTTTTCTGTTTGATCACCCTATCCGTACCTTATTCGATTCTGGCGCATCTCATTCGTTTATCTCTGCATCATTAGTTGAATTACTGCACTTGAACACCAGTTTAGTAGAGGATCCCTTGGTTGTTTCAAATCCAATTGGGGGTTCGGCTCATTTGACCATGATATGTTTGGATTTGAAAATCTCTACACTTAGCGTTGAATTTAGATGTGATGCTTATGTATTGGGCTTCACGGGCTATGGGCTAATTTTAGGAATGGATTGGTTATCTAGAAATGGGGCCATTCTTGATTGTGAAAGGAGAGTAGTTAGGCTTGTGACTCGCCTTGGTAATGCTCTCGACATCTTTTGTAGTCCCATAAATTCCGTTATGCTAAGTTATCTTGAATCGCTTGACGCGTCTGTAGAGAATCTGCGAACGGTAGAGGTGGTCCGGGAATATCCGGATGTGTTTGAGGAGGTGAAGGGCTTACCTCTAAAGCGGGAGATAGACTTTCGAATTTATCTTGAGGATAATGCTAAACCCGTATCTTTGCCAGTGCACCACATGGCTCCTCGTGAAAGGAGGGAACTCAATAAGCAAGTGGAGGAGTTGCTTGAGAAGGGGTTTATAAGACGTAGTATATCAGAGTGGGGTGCTCCAGTAGTATTTGCTACAAAAGCGGATGGATCTCTTAGACTTTGTGTGGACTATAGAGAACTAAACAAGCTTACTAAAAAGAACCAACACCCACTGCTGAGGATTGACGATCTCTTTGATCAGTTAGTTGGAGCCTTAGTGTTTTCGCAGTTGGACTTAGCCACTGGCTTTCATCAACTGAGAGTGGCTGAGGATAGTATAGATAAGACTGCTTTAAGGACTCCTAACGGATTCTATGAATGGCTAGTGATGCCCTTTGGTTTGACAAACGCCCCCGCATATTCTGTTGATTTGATGAGTAGGGTGTTTAGGGAGTACCTTAACAAATTCGTGGTAGTCTTTGTGGATGACATCTTAGTCTTTTCTAAGAATGAAGAAGAGCATGCCCTACATCTTAGGGAAGTGTTGGAAACCCTTGGAGCGCATAACCTTAAGGCAAAATTTTCTAAGTGTCACTTCTGGAAGAAAGAAGTACGGTTCTTAGGGCACGTGGTTTCCAAGGAAGAGATAGCAGTGGATCCCGCAAAGGTGGTGGCCATCCAAGATTGGAAGGTCCCTAAAAATGTAACCGAAGTAAGAAGTTTCTTGGGGCTGGCTGGCTATTATAGGAAGTTTATCAAAGACTTCGCAAAAATATCAGCTCCATTAACACGGTTAACGAAGAAGAACCTGGTTTTTACGTGGGACGAAGATTGTGATGATGCGTTCCAACGTTTAAAGAGAGCCTTAACTTCAGCCCCAGTCTTAGTGCTGCTAGACGGGAATAAACCGTTTACCGTCTATACTGATGCTTGTGGGACGGGACTTGGCGCGGTCCTCATGCAAGAGGGAAGAGTAATAGCCTATGGTGGAAGGCATTTGAGGGTTCATGAAAAGAATTACCCTACGCATGACCTTGAGTTAGCCGCAATTGTTTTCGCACTTAAGTCTTGGCGTCACTATCTTCTTGGTGAGAAATTCGAACTGTTCACTGACCACAAATCATTAAAATACTTATTCTCTCAGAAGGATTTGAATTTAAGGCAGCAACGGTGGATGGAATTCTTAGCCTACTACGATTTTGAAATAGCATATACCCCGGGCAAGGGTAACGTGGTAGCAGACGACTTAAGTAGGAAAAGGTTGTCCTTAAGTCCGTTGTTTGTTGAACGACGAAGCTTAGAATTCATCTCCATGTTTGACTTTAGACCCTCCGTTGACCTAGTACCTGGTTTGTTAGCATCCTTGGAGGTTAGACCTAGACTTCTAGGACGAGTTGGTGAGGCACAGCAAGATGACCCACAGTTGGTTGAGATAGTAGAAAAGCGCAAAGGAGGGAGTCGTCTAGCCATCTTCGTAGGTATACCCTAGACGATAAGGGTTGGTTACGAAGGGATAATAGACTTTGTGTACCACAAGACGAAGACTTAAGGAAGGCCATTCTTGATGATGCTCATCGCTCAAAGATGACCATTCATCCCGGCGGAGACAAGATGTACAAAGATATGAAGCGGGTTTTCTTTTGGGCCGGTATGAAAAAGGATGTGGCCGAGTACGTCGCTAGATGCTTGGTGTGCCAACGAGTAAAAGCGGAACAAAAGAAACCCGGTGGGTTGCTTCACCCATTGGAAGTTCCACTATGGAAATGGGAAAGCATCTCAAAGGATTTTGTGGATGGATTACCAAGATCAAGGAAGGGTAATACGGGGATTTGGGTTATAGTAGATAGACTTACTAAGAGCGCCCATTTTATTCCCGTGAAAAGTAAGAGGACTGCTCCGTGTTTGGCTTCTGTATACATTAAAGAGATAGTTCGTTTGCACGGTATTCCTTCTAGTATAGTAAGCGACCGTGATCCCATCTTCACTAGCGAATTTTGGAAGAGTTTACAAGAGGCGGTAGGGACTCAGCTATGTTTGAGCACCGCATATCATCCTCAGATGGACGGCCAGACCGAGAGGGTGAATCGTATTCTAGAGGATCTTTTAAGGCTTTGTATCCTAGACTTTGGGGGTACATGGGAAGAGCACCTTCCGTTGGTAGAATTCGCATATAATAATAGCTTTCAGTCTAGTATTGGCATGGCACCTTTCGAAGCTCTTTATGGAAGGCCTTGCCGTTCGCCTACATGTTGGTGGGAATCTACCGATAAAATCCTACTTGGGCCCGATATGGTTAGGGAAACCTCGTAGAAGATTGATTTGATTCGAAGGAGGATGAAAGCAGCACAAGATAGGCAGAAATCGTATGCTGATAAGAGGAGGACAGATCTTGAGTTTGACATTGGGGACATGGTTTTTATCAAAGTGTCCCCGTTACGGAATGTTGTTCGCTTTGGGTCCGTTGGGAAATTAGCGCCAAGGTTTGTAGGGCCGTTTCCTATAAAAGACAGGATTGGGAAGATGGCGTATAGGGTGGAGTTGCCTAAGAAACTTAGTGGAGTACACGACGTATTGCATGTATCACATTTGAGGAAGTGTTTGCATAAGACCGCGGAGGTGGTAGAGCCGAGCTTGCTTAAAGAGGTGGAAATAGAGCGTGATGCAACAATTAGACGAGCTCCTACATGCATTCTTGGGTCGGAGATCAAAAAGTTGAGAAATAGAGAGGTCAGATTAGTTAAAGTGCAATGGGGAGATGATGAGAGCAACGCTACTTGGGAGACAGAAGGGAAGATGTGTTCTCTATACCCTTTTCTTTTTGAGGGTATGTCCTTTAATTTCTCCTTTATCGCTTAGCTTATCTTATCTTATCTTTAGTATGTCCTCTCATTAGTATCTTTGACCTTTAGTTAGGATAATCCTATGGTTGAAACATGTGTTTGAGACATGTTATGTATGACGGATGCAAAATGGATGCAAGTGGTTGCTAGTGGTTGCTCGTGGATGCATATATACACACACTTTGGGCACTATATCGGCTCAGTCACTACATATTGCATATTGCATAAATGAATGTATTTAGTATAATGGATGTATAATGGTTGTACCATCATATAGATGCTGCATTCGGTTGAATGGATGTGCACGCATATAGAGGTAGTTTGTAAGCAATTAGGATCTTTTGCATACATAATGGATGCATGGCACTATCATGAATTGCATCAAGGAGGTCAACTGAATCAGTGGACCGCCTGATTTTTCATTAGATACGGACATAGACACACACTGTGCATTTAAACATGAAAGCATTAGAAGTCTATAAGGACAATGGATGCCAGTGTTTGTTGATTGAGTAGATGGTTGATGATAGGATATAAACTTGAAGATTTCGGGGTCGAAATCCCTTAAGGAGGGGAGAATGTAACACCCCGTATTTCTGTTAATACTAATATTCACAAATTAAAAGAATTAATATTGAGAATTTGCACGAAATAGCCTTAAAAAGGCATATAACAAATTTGAGATATGTGAATTGCCTTAAAAGGCGAAAAATGGAATTAAGACATTAATAGGAAAATTAATGTGTAGAAATGGTCATAAGTTAATTATGGATTAATTTGAATTCATGAATAGGTGCGTGTGTATATATATATATATTTATATATATATGGGCAGTTAATGTAAACATGAATAGAAGTTTATTAATTTGCTGAGTGTTTACTGAGTCACTTTTGACTCATTGCTGAGTCAATAAGATAAACCCCATCTTGTCTGAATGGCTGCGGTTATTTCCAGGTTAAATCTAATGGCCTAAATGAATCCTAACATCTATAAATAAGTGGGTAGAATCTAACCCTAAATCACTTGAAAAATTGGAGAGCTACCGACATGTCGTTGCCATGGAGTTCAGCATAGCCGTCACAAACTAAAGAAGAAGAAGGCCTAATCTACAAACTAAATCTACTCAAATCAAGTCAAAAGCTCTCTCTCTTTCTATTTCTCTTCTTTAAAATTGTGAGTATGATGAATCTCACAATATTATTATAAAATAATTTTATTAAGTTATGAATGGATCACAAGAAAGTGATATGAATTGTTATGTATTTGTAAATTATGTTGTGGATCTCTTGTTATGCTATTATGTTATCATATATATGTTGTTATGTTGTAGTGATTATGTTGTAAATAATCCTATGCTATGTCATATGTGATTAATCATGCTATGCTATGTTGTAAATCATATCATGCTATGTTGCAAATAATTATATGCTATGTTGTAAATCTTATATATGTTGTAGATCTCATATTATCACATATGTTGAAATACTTATGTTATATGATAATGATGTCATGTTAAGTTGTGTTGAATCATACAAGTTGTAAAATCATGATGTTAGTATTTATGCGAATTGGATCATGTTTAAAGTTTATGTTTTTTTTTATAATAGATCATGATTATGGGAATTTGCCTATTGGGTTAGGTGTACCCATATACATGAATCTACAAATTAATTGGATATTGAATATGGGAATTTGCCTATTAAGTTAGGTGTACCCATATACATGAATCTATGATTAAATGAGTTTTGATTTTTGGGAATTTTCCTATTGAGTTAGGTGTACCCATATAAAACCATATTGTTAATGATGTTGATTCACACATGTCCTATACAAGTTTATGAAATTTGATCAAAATCATATTATATGAATTATGAATAAGTTGACACCCTTAGATCCATGGCATGTATAACCTTATGCAAGTTGTAATGTATGCAAGTTTTACCCCTTGTTATGATTTATTTACTCATATATATATGTTGTTGTTGTGAATATTCTCTTTTATGCTATGAGTTATACTAATAGGGTCTAGCATACATTTTGCGAATAAACGTTCAAACGTGGGGTAGGGATAGTATTAGGAAATTAATAAATTGGGGTGCAATTGATATGATTTTGCATGCCTTAAATGGATGTCCATAATTGAGTCAATTATGGACATTGTTAAATTCGGAATTAATTAATAATTCAAGTAGGGAACTATTAAAATTGGGGAAAGTGGATTATTAATAATAATCAATGCTTAGGACACGAGGTTGGACCCATTTGTGATGTAAACCTGCCCGGACCCGTCTGGCAAATCCAGTAGTCACAAATGTCGGCCCAATATGAGAGGTCCTAGGCCCAAACTAAAGCATAACAGTTGTAAAGACACGAGGTTAGACTCTTTTGTGGTGTAAGACGGCCCGTACCCGCCCGGCTAATCCGGCTGCCATAAATGCCAGTCTAATGTGAGAGGTCTTTATGAGGTTATGGCCTTAATGAATTAAGAAATACTTAGCCAGATAATCATGTAAGGTGGGACATGGGGGTTAAGTAGGTGCCTTGGGTGGCATTAGGAATCTAGTGGTTTCCTTTAGAGGCATTTGAAATACGATTAGACTTAACCAAATACACATGTAAATGAACATGACTAAGTAGGTTAAGTGGATGGACTAATGGGACAAGCTTAGGTGGAATGCTTGTGGGAAATAATGGGGGCCCATTTCAACCAGTATCCCAAAACGTATCTTTGTCGGCTTGACCTAAGTCAAGGATGGGACACGCATACTGGGTTTGACTATAAGAGGCCAAAACAGGGAGCGGTGGCAACGCAAGTCCAACGGGTTTCATATGCGTGTGTGGACCCGGGCTGGTAGGTAAGACGTTGTTGCATCGTGTACGTATAAGCCGTGCATCTCCGTTATATCGGGTTGCCACTTTAGGGGAATGATACACCCCACTGTGGGGCCAGCACGGGTATCTACGAGTAAGGAGCTGATCGAAAAATGGAAAGTGGGGTACATCTAGTGGAGATAGGGGCAGGCGGCACCTATGTAGTCAGCTAGGAGTATGTAAAGCCATTAAGAAAGTTTCTAAGTGAAGCTAAGTGGAATCAATCTTTAGGGTGACAGGTGTGGTGTAGTATAGTGTTTATCCTTTAGTATTTAGGAGCGCCTATAACGTTTCCTTTAGCGATTGTCTATGTCCTTAATCTGCTCTTTCATAGACATTTCCTTGTTTTCCAGCTTATGCCTTAGTCCAGTTATTTTGATAATAGTATTGTAGAATTATCATACTCACCAGACTTTATGTCTGACCCCCACTCTTTTTCATCCTTTTCTCCCTTCAGGTCCTCGGGTTGGGCCAAGTTCCAGTGGAGTCTGATTGGATTGCATATCTCTTGGAAAGCTTGGACTGCTGAAGTAAAGTCCAGCTTGTTATCTTTCTTTTTAATGGCTATTTATGTAATGGGATTATGTACTTGTTTTATCAAGATAGATATTGTACTTGACTTTGATTATCGTGTTATGATGTAATCAAACATTTTTTGACTTCTGCTGCAATTGAAATAAAGTTTTTAAATTTCCAAGTACTATTTTATATCTATCTTGTTGAAATTTTACTATTCTATATTCACCTAAAACCTCCATAGAAGTTAATGCATAAACAATAAACAATAAACCACAAATAGTAAACTATATAAAATAAAGCATAAGCCATAAACATTAAGCCATCAATGATTAACCATAAACATTGACACGCATTTTAGTCAAATCCGTCACAGAAGGAATTTATAGTTAACGATACACTCAAGTATTTGGAAAATCGTCAGAAGACGGGAAGTGATTTGATTAAAGTCGCATCACAAATTAAGGATGACTCAAAACTCCTAACAGATGACCTCTTTTGGACCCGAAAACCTCAATTACAGAGCACTACTCAATAAGTCTTGTAGCACTCTTAATTAGCTTGAGGTAGAGCTTTAGTTTGGCTAAAACGAACTTACAGTTTGAAAGTTACGCTTGTTTCGGTGAACACCGGCAGAACCAGAAACGTTTGGATTTTAGTATTGGTTTGATATAGGGTTGGATCGGATGGCCCGGATCGGATCGGAAAGGAGACCTGATCCACGTTTTGCTGCATAGAAGTGCGCACTGCTTCGTAATGAAGTCACCGGCTCGGTTTGAATGGAGATGCAGGAACCCGACCCGATGCGCTTCCTCGTTACTGGCAAGAATATTGCGTCGCCTTCGGATTGAAGGCACCGGTTCGGATCGGATGGAGGACCAAATCCGACCCGTCCGGGGCGAAATGTTTTACTACACAACCTCGAGTTTGACCTAATTTTAAGGCTGGATTTACTCCTACTTTCACGGATCGGAGCACACATGGCTTTACACAAACTACAGGAGACTTCCTCCACTTACCCACTACGTCTTAGCAACGCATTGGATTCATGACAGATGTCATTCATCCGGGAGACTGTCTATATCTATAAATACATGGATTAAGGTACTTCTAAAGGATCTTTGGCCATTCTAATTCTCGGCCTCCATTGAAGAGAAAATAAGGACACTGTGCTTCTTCCTTATGAATCTAACATTAGGATTTCGTGTATAAAACCGCTCTCTCTTCCCCACTTCATTAAAATACAAGAATGTTGTATGTAAATGATTCCTACTGAATGTAGGAAGGCATTATATTTGTAATTTCTTAGGACTTAAGAACGTATAAACTGGACGCAGGCTTGGTTTGAGCCGAACCACTATAAAAACCTCATGCGTTCCCTGTTCTTTAATGCCTTTCCTGGATTTATTCTCTGTGATCTGTGATTGTTAGGACTTCACACTACACTTGGGTGTTAGCGCCATTTTTTGGTCTTACAATAAACCATAAACCGTAAACCATAGACAATAAACCATAAATTGTAGACCATAAACAATAAAGTATAAACTGTAAACTATATAATATAAAGCATAAACCATAAACATTTAACCGTAAATGATAAATCATAGACAATAAACCATAAACCGTATAACATAAACAATAAACCATAAAACGTAAACCATAAACCATGAACAATAATGTATAAATAGTAAACTACATAAAATAAAGCGTAAACCATAAAACTAAACCATAAATGATAAATCGTAAACAATAAACCGTAAACCATAAACAATAAACCATAAACGGTAAACCATAAACAATAAAGTATAAACAATAAACCCTAAACCATCAACAATAAAGTATAAAAATTAACTATATAAAATAAAGCCATAAACCATAAACATTAAGCCATAAATGATAAATCATAGACAATAAACCATAAACCATAACCCATAAACATTAAACCATGAACTGTAAACCACAAATAATAAACAATAAACCGTAAACAATAAACCATAAGACACTCGAGTTTGACCTATTCTTAAGGCCTATTTTACTCCTACTTTCACGGATCGGACCACACATGGCTTTATATGAACTAAAGAGACTTCCTCCACTTACCCACTACGTCTTAGAAACGCAATGGATTCATGACACATGTCATTCATCCGGGAGACTCTCAACATCTTTAAATACATCGATTTAGGGACTTCTAAAGGATCTTTGGCCATTCTAAATCTCGGCCTCAATTCAAAAGAACACAAGGACATTGTGCTTTCTTCCATATTAATCTAACATGAGGATTTCATGTATAAAGAAAACTCTCTCTTTCCCACTTCTTCATAAAAATACAAGGATGTTGTATGTAAATGATTCCTACGGATTGTAGGAAGGCATTGTATTTGTAATTTCTTAGGACTTAAGAAAATATAAAGTGGACGTAGGCTTGGTTTGAGCCAATCCACTATAAAATCCTCGTGTGTTCCCTATTCTTTACTGCTTTTCTACATTTATTCTTTGTGATCTATGATTGTGAGGACTTCACACTGCATTTGGCTAATAGTGCCATTATTTGGTATAACAATAAATAATAAAACATAAACCGTAAACCATAGACAATAAACCATAATCCGTAAATCATAAACAATATAGTATAAACGGTAAACTATATAATATAAAGCACAAACCAAAAAAGTTTAACCATAAATGTTAAATCATAAACAATAAACTATAAACCGTAAAACATAAACAATAAACCATAAACCATAAACAATAAAGTATAAACACTAAACTATATAAAATCAAGCATAAACCATAAATGATAAATCATAAACAATAAATCGTAAACCATAAACAATAAACCATAAACCGTAAACGATAAACAATAAAGTATAAATAATAAACCATAAACCATAAACAATAAAGTATAAACAATTAACTATATAAAATAAAGCTATAAACCATAAACATTAAGCCATAAATGATAAATCATAGAGAATAAACCATAAACCATTACCCATAAACATTAAACGAAAAACCGTAAACTATAAACAATAAACCATAAACCGTAAACCATCAACAATAAACGATAAACCATAAATCATAAACAATATACCATAAATAGTATACTATATAAAATAAAGCGTAAACCATAAAAATTAAGCCATAAATGATAAACCATAAATGGTGACACGATATTTAGTCAAAGCCGTCACATATGGAATTTATGGTTAACAATACACTCAAGTATTTGGAACCTCGTCTGAAGACAGGAAGCGATTTGGTTGAAGTCGCATCACAAACAAAGGACGGCTCGAAACTCCCAATAGATGACCTCTTTTGGATCCGAAAACATCAATTATGGAGCATTGCTCAGTAAATATTGTAGCCCTCTGAATTACCTTCAGTTAGAGCTTTCGTTTGCCTAAAACGAACTTACGGTATGAAAGTTACGCTCGTTTCCGTGAATGCCTGCAGAATCGGAAACGTTTGGATTTCGGTATTGATTCGACTCCGTGTCGGATTGGATGGCCCAGATCGGATCGGATAGGAGGACCCGATCCACCTTCTGCCTTACAACAGTGCACGCTGCTTTGGAGTGAATTCATCGGCTCGGTTCGGATGGAGATGCAGGAACCCGACCCGATCCGCTTTCTCCTTACTGCCAAGAAGGGCACGTCGCCTTCGGAATGAAGGGACCGGTTTTGGTCGGATGGAGGATCCGCTCCGACCCTTCTAGGACGAAATATTATACTGCACACACTCGGGTTTGATATATTCTTGAGGCCTGTTTTACTCCTACTTTGACGGATCAGACCACACATGGCGTTACACGAACTACAGGAGAATTCCTCAACTTACCCACTACGTCTTATCGACGCATTGGATTCATGACACATGTCATTCATCCGGGAGACTCTGTACATCTATAAATACATGGATTCAAGGACTTCTAAACGATCTTTGGCCATTCTAACTCTCGGCCTCCATTGATGTGAACACAAGGACATTGTGCTTCTTCCATATTAATCTAACACGAGGATTTCGTGTATAAAACTAGTCTCTCTTCCCCGCTTCTTCATTAAAATCAAGGATGTTGTATGTAAATGATTCCTACTTGTTGTAGGAAGGCATTTTATTTGTAATGTCTTAGGGCATAATAAAATATAGAGTGGACATGGGCTTGGTTTGTGAAGCGACCCGAACTTCCCCGGTCTCCGAAGAGATGAGAAAGAACGAATTACTGTGAGGACAAGACAAAATAGAACGCAGACGGAAGGACATTTCATTGTATATTACAACAATTCCATCAGATACTAGAATATACAGAGTATAAATGAATAAATTACATTCGATATATATCAGAGATTACAATAAATTACATAGCAGTGGAAAAATAATACAAAGCACGACTGAAGGTTATATACGGATACAGAGCTTTCCGGATATCATTCCAGCTGTAAACCAGGATCCTGTGAATATAAATCTGCAAAACCAAAACTACTAGCTGCACGTGTCGAAAATAAGGGCACCAAGAGTTTAGGTTAAAACAATATACTCCAGGTCAGTCATGTTACTAGTGTGAGAGCTAAAACAGTTATTTAAAACATTACTTTAAAAGAGAGTAATTCAAGGGACCATGCCGTATAACACGGAACGGGTTTTCTCCCAAGAATACCAGTGCATAGAATAAACAGCGCAATGCTTTTTCGAAAAATGAAGCTATTATAAGACCCAGGTCCCATCACATAATGCAATGCAAGCCGGAGGATAGGGTTTTCCCTTATAATAGCCAAACATGCTTGGTACGTTTAAAAACAAATCATTTGATACTATAATAAGTGTATAGTGTCAAAACAATTTCAATCATAAATATCAATCATAGGCGGCATAGCTACCATCTACTATGTCGCCATACTAGTTGTACAATTAAAACCGCAATACACGTATTGGAAATTGGATTTCCGTCATGAGTCGTGGCAAGGGGCAAGCTCCTCTCCGCTTACGAGACACTCTAGCAAATGCCTCGGGACTACACACTCTGGGTAACCCCTGGATGCTTCAGGGCCGGTCCTCTCTTACGTTTGACGATTAGTTATTCCTGAACACACGTTTCCCGGTCCTTACAGACCTAAAATCTAGGTGCCTCATCCAACAACCACATAGGTGAAAAGTATATAAATGTCAGGGCTCGTAAGTCACTGACACCACCAAAGCTAGAAAGAAACGTCGTGCTCTCCCTGCAGTCCGTATCCCGTTTTTGACTCATACCGAGGTGTGAGGCTCGCGAATTCACGCTATACACAAAGCTACGCCACAGAGGCCGTGCTTTGATCATCAACCACAAGACTTTGCTTTTCAACAGAAGCCTTGATCTATGCAACTCAGCGTGCCACACAGGCTATTCATGCCATGCGATTGATATCCATCGATATATAACCTCTAAGCTCGTACGTCTCATAGAAGGGCATTAAGCAAGAGAATAAATTCTCCGCCGCCAAACAGATATATATTTAACAGAAATCAATCAACACAGAATAAAATCCAATGTCAGACACACAATCCATTTACAAGTTCGTTCTGGGTCTGAACGAAACCGGAGGCACTTTCCACGCATATCCATCGATCTCCAGGTACGTCTGGATGACCACTAACTGATTCCCTCATCTTGGGTGTACAGCCCAATCAAGATCATCAGCAATCACCCAAACGATGTGAAGACTTCCGGTCTTCAACCACAGTCTTCATCTTCGTCATATCGTCGAATCGGTTATTCAGAATGGGTATAAACCCGGACTTTCCGAACAACCCGCGTGTATTAAAAACAAATGTTACACAAACACAACATACGCCTCATTCCAATTCATATTCTCAGGGAAAGGTTCCCATTAATTTTATCCAAGATAAATTCTTTAAATTTATTCTTTGATCTTCCTTTGGATGTCATTTCAAACCAAATTATGGTTTTTCAAATTAGTCGAGATTAGCGAACCACATCGAAGTAATTATTTATTTGATTTCCCAATCCCAACCTATTCATCCCATGAAGCAAAACTGGTAATACTCCATATCTAACACCACGGTGTTATCTATAAAATTAATTACCATTTCATGTTCAAATCTGAGTAAAGATTTAACTATCGCTTTGGAGAAAAACTGGTGATACTCCATTCTCGCTCATTATCTAAATTTGGTAATTTAAATTATCAATTCACATTTCATTCTAACTGCAGATTCATTAAACTCCTTTTACTAGGTTAAAGAACTAGTGTCATTTAAAACACAGTTCACGATAAACACAAATAACATTCTATTTATTATCGGGTTAAAGAACAAGTGTTATTGAAAACACCAATCACGATAAACCCACAAATCAATTCTATTTAAAACCCATTTCAAATCCAATTTATTTATTTAAAAATAAATGGATTTTAATTTTAGTTCAAAACTAGTTCATTTCGATAAAAGTCTATTTTTATCTTTTTAAATATGGAGTTTTTCATCCCAATTTTTCTCATATCATTTCTTATGATTTTACACAAATTATTACTATTTTTAATAATTTTGTCAAGGCCCGTACAGTCGATTTCCATCAACGGCCATCGAACTGCACTTACTGGGACCTTTTTCAAATTTGATTTGGACTTATCTCCAAATCCAACCGTTAGATTTCAAATTTCTAATATTCGTTAGAAAGCTCTTTTCGATACGAACCCAACGGTTCTGGATTTAGGAGAATCTGACGGTCGGATCTCCCGTAATGTCCGTTTGAAATAAATGGTCGAAATTAACGAACTGCCGCGGCGCGGCGCGTTCTATTCAGGCCATTATATTATATATATAATACATATAATATATATTTCGTCGATTTCTATTTAAACCGAATTATATAAATAGTTTTAAATTCGTTTCAAAAACAATTTCAACTTCCATTTCAATTCAAATCAAAATTGAATTTTTCCTTATAAATTCATTTTAAAATTCATTTCTATTCAATTCAAATTTCAATTCAATTTGAATTCAATTCAATTCGTTTTCAATTCAATTCGAATTCGTTTTATATTCAATTCATTTTCGTTTTCTATTTGATTTAATTCAAATTGGTTTTCTGTTCGAATCAAATTCGTTATATATTCAATTGAAATCAAATTCGTTTTATATTCAATTCGAATTCGTTTCCTATTTGATTCAATTCAAATTGGTTTTCTATTCAAATCAAATTCATTATATATTCAATTGAAATCAAATTCGTTTTATATTCAATTCGAATTCGTTTTCTATTTGATTCAATCCAAATTGGTTTTCTATTCAAATCAAATTCGTTATATATTCAATTGAAATCAAATTCGTTTTATATTCAATTCGAATTCGTTTTCTATTTGATTCAATCCAAATTGGTTTTCTATTCAAATCAAATTCGTTATATATTCAATTGAAATCAAATTCGTTTTATATTCAATTCGAATTCCTTCTCTATTTGTTTCAATTCAAATTGGTTTTCTATTCAAATCAAATTCGTTATATATTCAATTGAAATCAAATTCGTTTTATATTCAATTCGAATTCGTTTTCTATTCGTTTCAATTCAAATTGGTTTTCTATTCAAATCAAATTCGTTATATATTCAATTGAAATCAAATTCGTTTTATATTCAATTCGAATTCGTTTTCTATTTGATTCAATTCAAATTCGTTTTCTATTCGAATTAAATTCGTTATATAATCAATTGAAATCAAATTCGTTATATATTCAATTAATTTTGGTTTTCTATTCGATTCAATTCAAATTGGTTTTCTATTCGATTCAATTCAAATTGGTTTTCTATTCGATTCAATTCAAATTGGTTTTCTATTCGATTCAATTCAAATTGGTTTTCTATCCAAATCAAATTCATTATATATTCAGTTCAATTCAAATTTCATTTCAAAATATTCGATTTTGAAATCACTTTTCAATATTCATTGTAAAACGAATAAAATCGATATAAATATCGTTCACGTTAAAATAGCGCAATTCTAATCAACATGGCTTTATATATTTCAATAATTCCGTTATTCTATTCAACAAATGAATATTTATTTTTGTCAACACATGACTAATCTCAACGAATGAGTACTGTCCACGTGTGACTATTTTTGTTATTTAATATATTTTATAAAAATTATGGTATCTATCGTTTGATTTAAAATCGGACTCCAACCGTAAATTAGTAAGAGAACGATTCCCTAAATATCAACCCCGAAGGCCGAGACCAACATCAGATCAATATCCAGGAGACCACTCATCTTATCTATTTTCCAGTCAGTTTCTAATTTCAAATATGATAAAGATGTAGATTTTATTAAAAAAAAATTATTTCGTTCAACACAAGACTAATCTCAACGGATGAGTACTGTCAACACATGAACCTTTATTGTATAATATACTTTATCTTTTAAATTGGAATGAGGCCTGATCAATCACCATATAATGTTAATTATATGGATTTTCATACCTCACACGTACATAATAGCATTGAAAAATAATCAACCATCAACCAAAGTGCACTACACTGTATAAGCATCAAATATAGATATTTAACGCTTATAACAGCCTGTCAATCAATCGATCGACATATTTAATCAATCAGGATGAGTGAACTTCAAATTTCATCCCAACACCCGTGTGGGGTTTCAAACAATCAAACACAGATTTTAGTTGTGCAGTTGGGCGATGTGTAAAATTTACCGACCCAATCAATGTCAGTCAAATCAGTGTATATAAACAAATCGGCCGATTTGTTTATAGATATTTATTTATTCACATTCACGTTAAAAATTATATTTTTAACGTTAAAACATTTTATTCAACCTATGGAAATATTCTATTCAGTTCATTTATTAAATAAAATGATTTCTTTATTTTTCTAACTTATTTTAGAAAATTTCGGTGGCATAACGGCACGATACTAGAAACGGGACGAGGCCTAGCCTTATCCCCGGTCTAGTGAAGGCCCACGCCATTCACACATCAATCAAATCAATTCATTTCACCAAACAATTCAATTCAACCCAAATAATCAAACCAACTACACAGCCAAACAAACGAGTCCATGGTCTGTGGACGATTGTGTTAGGTGCTACTAAACACCGTCTGCATCCAAGTATATATATATAACTAGAAAAAGAAATTGAAGAGTGAGAAATTCTCACCAATAGCTATCCTCACTCCACGGCACTTCCTTTGTAGAAATCTTCATCGTTATCGCATTTTTGTCATCTTCGTTGCCCGAAGCCACTACATATATAAAAATAGAATTTTTACTTCACTATTTAATATATAAAATTCGTGTTTTTACTTTGCTATTCAATATAGATAAAATTCTATTTTTACTTTGCTATTCAATATATAAAAATCGAATTTTTACTTTGCTATTCAATATAGACAAAATTCTATTTTTACTTTGCTATTCAGTATATAAAAATCGAATTTTTACTTTGCTATTCAATATAGACAAAATTCTATTTTTACTTTGCTATTCAATATATAAAAATCGAATTTTTACTTTGTTATTCAATATATAAAAATCGAATTTTTACTATAACGCTATATGGATAAAATTTCTATTTTCACACCGCTACTATATAGATAAAAATTCTATTTTTACATTGTTATCATCTATATAAAGATCTCGCCTTTTCAACTATAAATATTTCTCCTTTTTAAATATAAAGACTATATTTTTATTTCATCACTATAAAAATTATATTTTCTATCGCTACATATATATATCCATAAGATTATATTTTGCTTACCATTATGCATATTATTCATTTCAACTGTATATATAAAAATTATACTTTTCATTTCTTTTTATGTATATACTATATAAAAATCCGTCCTTTTATATTCAAAAAATTTATCTTTACCTAAATAAAAATATACTTTTCATGTTTAAACAACGCAATTATATTCTTCAAAAACAATGCATATTTATTTAAGACAATGCTATAAATATATATTTTTAAACAAAGTATATTTTTATATTTTAATACAATGATTTTTATAAATTCTATCTCATAATAAAAATCTTATTTAAACCGTTGTTATATATATATATAAGAAAATTTAATTAAACTAACATAATAAATAAAAAGAATTGAAAAGAAGCTCATTACCTTGATTAAGGAATTCCGGCTGCTCCTTTTTCCTGGACGTTTGCAAACCCACTGTTCGAATCAGGGTTCCGCCGCCACATCGCCAAGAGCTACCGTGACCCCGATCCCACCGCACTACTCAAACCGCCGATGAAGCAACTCTCACCGCCGCGAATGCGGCCCGCTCGGTGGCCCCACTGTGACGTAAATCGCGCTCGACTGCTCCGACTTTGAGCTCCGAATTCGAGAAATGTACACAGCGAAGCATCATCATCTTCGTATAGAAATGTCAGCCTTGAGAATTTCTATTAGGTTTAGGTTATACGTTTTCATAATTCCTTGTGGATTCGAAGAATTTGAGGGGAGAGAGATCGTGCTTTTTCCGCCTTCGATGTTTGGGATAGTGGCGGGTTAAAGGTTTGACCGGATAAATGGAAAAGAGGGTTTCGACTAGGGTTGACCATATATATTTATATATTTATTTATTTTTAAAAGGTTACCTTTCCGTTCGGACCCAAAATCAAAACCGACGACTGTTGCCCCTAGCTAAATACCATCATTCCGAACACAATGGGATATGTATCGTAAGCTGGTTCGATCGTTTCGACCAGTTTTTATCAAAATTAAAAAATAAATCTATATATTGAATTTGAACGCGCATTTCAATTCATTGGGGTCACATACGAACTCTATAAATCCCAGAAAAATATTTTCTAGCTTCGTATTGATGATACGGTCCTAACAAAACTAGTTTCGTCGAATTCCCAGAAAGTTGGAAAAATGGCCATTTTCCAGTCGATTAAAATCAACTAAACTGATCAAATGCGTTTTCCTTTGCCACGCTCACATATTGATTCGAAAAATTATGAAATTTAAAACCTAGCAATACTTTGACATCACGGCCCCAACAAAAGTGGTTTCGTCGAAATCCGAGGTCGTTTGCAAAATTCCCATTTTTAAGGGCCTGAATTCCATAGCGACTATTCCGAATTTTCATTTGGACATATCTTTTGATCCCCGCTATGAAATTTTGATTTTTCGGATTCGTTGGAAAGATATTCTCAATTAGATCCTATTGTTTTTGGTTTCACTAAAATCCGGATTGTTTTGCACCTGGAACATTCAATTGAAGTTTGAAATCGAATTATCGAACTACCGCGCCATTTTCAATTCTATTTCTAATTATATATAATTAATTATATTCTAATGACGAAGCGTATAATATATACGTTCTAAATATATTCAAAATAAATTTCTCGTCGATATTATTTAAAATAATCTATTTTAAATATTCAAAATTCGCTAAAATTGCCAAAATAAAAATTTTAAACTAGCTCGGGTTTCCGGGTTATTACAATCTCCCCCACTTAAAACTTTTCGTCCTCGAAAAGGAACAAAGTCGAAAGTGGTTTGATAAATCAACTCTACGTTCGATCTGGCTTCCATTCTCCAACTTTTCAGTTTCTGAGAATTTTCAAATTTTCAAAAATTTGGCTAACACCCTAAATTTACGAAAAATTTCGCCATAACCTCCCCTGCACCGGGAGCCACGGGAAAATCCGAAATTCCTATACAGGCCTTATGATCTCAAAAAGAAAAAGAAAAAGCCAAGCGGCTAGCCAATAGGCTCATAAATTCATCATCACCCAAACAAAACAGTAAATTATATAGTAAACTTGTACCTATTTGTTGGGCAAACAAATTTTATTCTCTGCTATAGCCTCCTTGCTATGACATGTTCAATGTAAGTACATGTATATGCAAGCAAATGCGACCAATTTCAATATAATTCAGTATTTGATTCAATTAGGCTAAATGGTTCAAAATTATCAAACAAATAAACAAACAACACAAACATCAATCAATTAGTGGATTAACGTTTCAAATTCATAATTTTTGATACATATACAGAAAATCATGTTTTTGATGCCAATTCACAACAATGTGTTCTAACTATATAGGTTTTTGGTTCTAACACCAGTTTAATGGAAATATATAGATATCACACCTTCGAAACACGAACATAAATACTGATGATGCACGTGCTATCATCAGTACCATCTCCGGGCGACTAGAATGTGATTCTATATCTATCTAATATGTTAAAACTTCGAATATACGTTCATGACGCGTATATGCAAAACCTTTATATATCAGATTGTCCATATTCAAAATAAATAAATAATCAGATACGTTTTAAAATGGTTTAAATTTCAAAAAAAATTTGTTTTCATTTGAAAAATATACTCTTCACACTCGTTCTAGGATACTATCGATTCTATCTCTAAAGAGTCATTCTAATTGGATATTACTAATCCAATTTCTGATGAATTCTTTCGTATGGTTCTAATGTGTCTTGTTCTCGAGCTCTGTAAACCAAAGCTCTGATACCAAATGAAGCGACCCGAACTTCCTCGGACTCCGAAGAGATGAGAAAGAACGAATTACTGTGAGGACAAGACAAAACAGAACGCAGACGGAAGGACATTTCCTTGTATATTACAACAATTCCATCAGACACAAGAATATACAGAGTATAAATGAATAAATTACATTCGATAAATATCAGAGATTACAATAAATTACATAGTAGCGGAAAAATAATACAAAGCACAACTGAAGGTGATATACGGATACAGAGCTTTCCGGATATCATTCCATCTGTAAACCAGGATCCTGTGAATATAAATCTGCAAAACCAAAACTACTAGCTGCCCGTGTCGAAAATAGGGGCACCCAGAGTTTAGGTTAAAACAATAAACTCCAGGTCAGTCATGTGACTGGTGTGAGAACTAAAACAGTTATTTAAAACTTTAGTTTAAAAGTGAGTAATTCAAGGGGCCACGCCGTATAAAACGGAATGGGTTTCCTCCCAAGAACACCAGTGCATAGAATAAACAGCGCAATGCTTTTTCGAAAAATGAAGCTATTATAAGACCCATGTCCCAACACACAATGCAACGCAAGCCGGAGGATAGGGTTTTCCCTTATAATAGACAAACATGCTTGGTACGTTTAAAAACAAATCATTCGATACTATAATAAGTGTATAGTGTCAAAACAATTTCAATCATAAATATCAATCATAGGCGGCATAGCTACCATCTACTATGTCGCCATACTAGTTGTACAATTAAAACCGCAATACACGTATTGGAAATTGGATTTCCATCATGAGTCGAGGAAAGGGGCAAGCTCCTCTCCGCTTTCGAGACACTCTAGCAAATGCCTCGGGACTACACACTCTGGGTAACCCCTGGATGCTTCAGGGTCGGTCCTCTCTTACGTTTGAGGATTAGTTATTCCTGAACACACGTTTCCCGGTCCTTAAAGACCTAAAATCAAGGCGCCTCATCTAACAACCACATAGGTGAAAAGTATATAAATGTCAGGGCTGGTAAGTCACTGACACCACCAAAGCTAGAAAGAAACGTCGTGCTCTCCCTGCAGTCCGTATCCCGTTTTTGACTCATACCGAGGTGTGAGGCTCGCGAATTCACACTATACACAAAGCTACGCCACAGAGGCCGTGCTTTGATCATCAACCACAAGGCTTTGCTTTTCAACAGAAGCCTTGATCTATGCAACTCAGCGTGCAACACAGGCAATTCATGCCATGCGATTGTTATCTATCGATATATAACCTCTAAACTCGTACGTCTCGGAGAAGGGCATTAAGCAAGAGAATAAATTCTCCGCCGCCAAACAGATATATATTTAATAGAAATCAATCAACACAGAATAAAATCCAATGTCAGACACACAATCCATTTACAAGTTCGTTTTGGGTCTGAACGAAACCGTAGGTACTTTACTCTCATATCCATCGATCTCCAGGTACGTCTGGACGACCACTAACTGATTCCCTCGTCTTGGGTATACAGCCCAATCAAGATCATCAGTAATCACCCAAATGATGTGAAGACTTCTGGTCTTCAACCACCGTCTTCATCTTCGTTATATCGTCGAATCGGTTATCCAGAATGGGTATAAACCCGGACTTTTCGAACAACCCACGTATATTAAAAACAAATGTTGTACAAACACAACATACGCCTCATTCCAATTCATATTCTCAGGGAAAGGTTCCCATTAATTTTATCCAAGATAAATTCTTTAAATTTATTCTTTTATCTTCCTTTGGATGTCATTTCAAACCAAATTATGGTTTTTCAAACTAGTCGAGATTAGCGAACCACATCGAAGTAATTATTTATTTTATTTCCCAATTCTAACCTATTCATCCCATGAAGCAAAACTGGTAATACTCCATATCCAACACCACGGTGTTATCGGTAAAATTAATTACCATTTCACGTTCAAATCTGAGTAAAGATTTAACTATTGCTTTGGAGCAAAATTGGTGATACTCCATTCTCGCCCATTATCTAAATTTGATAATTTAAATTATCAATTCACATTTCATTCTAACTGCAGATTCATTAAACTCATTTTACTAGGTTAAAGAACTAGTGTCATTTAAAACACAGTTCACGATAAACCCAAATCACATTCTATTTATTATCGGGTTAAAGAACAAGTGTTATTTAAAACACCATTCACGATAAACCCACAAATCAATTCTATTTAAAACCCATTTCAAATCCAATTTATTTATTTAAAAATAAATGGATTTTAATTTTAGTTCAAAACTAGTTCATTTAGATAAAAACCTATTTTTATCTTTTTAAATATGGAGTTTTTCGTCCCAATTTTTCTCAAATCATTTCTTATGATTTTACACAAATTATTACTATTTTTAGTAATTTTGTTAAGGCCCGTACAGTTGATTTCCATCAACGGCCATCGAACTGCACTTACTTCGACCTTTTTCAAATTTGATTTGGACGTTGTTAGATCGAAATTTGGACCTAACACCCAAATTATTATGAACAGTAGAGAATTTTGAATGAAGAACAAGGAAAAAGAAAATAACACTCAGAATTTATAGTGGTTCGGCGTTAGCGAGCCTACGTCCACTTTATATCTTATTGATTGTGCTTTAAAAGCTAATACAACAATGATTTCGCTCAATATTTCAGTGGTTTGACAACAATGGCAAATTCAGAACTCACTATTGTCAAAAAGATCCCGAAAAATGCCAAGCTCTGGGCTATTTATAGGTGATTTCGTCAGGCGGATCGCGGACATGAGGCACGAATCCCGAGAACCCCGGGCCGGATCGCCGCCATTGGAGAAATGGTCATATTAGCCGTTGTGGACAGGTGTCGCGATCTGCTTGAAAATCGGATCGTGCAGATGGAGAGAATTGGTCCAAATGACGGTTAGGGACACATGTCGCTAGATCCGTGCGATTCGGATCGCTGAAGACTAGCTCGTACTTGAATGGGTCAAAGGGTTCGCCATACACCAGAGGATCGGATCGGTTCGCTCTGGACAACAACATAAGTTCGGATCGAGTCGCATAGCTGATTCGTTCTGCTGAAGGAGTGGGCGAGTCGATAGTGTGCGATCCAACGGTGGGCGAGACGATGGTGCGCGATCCGATATCAGGCGAGACGATGGTGCGCGATCCGATATCAGGCGAGACGATGGTGCGATCCATTCCTTCAAGTCCTTAGAGAATGCGGTTTCGTGCTTTCTTCTTATGAATGACCCTGGGTGGCTTGGTCAAAAAGCTAGCCAACATTTTGCCCCCTCGAAGTATGTTTTATCAATGATGAAACATGCTTCGAAGCTATAAAATCGTATCTTCCCATTGAATCGTGGGTCACAAAACTCTTCTCTTTCTGGGACTTTCTCAGAATCCTTATTTCTAAATTTATCGATTCGTATCGCGGGTTCGAGCCGCGATCTGTCAGCGAGATATTTGTTCCGTTCTTGGGTGCGCACTTGGATCTCGAAACGAAGCGGGCTCCTCCTCGAGTCGTGGTGGGCTTTTGGCTCGCGGCCCATTGGTCTTTCGTGGATCGAGTAGGACAAAGAAGGGGAGACAAACGGTCGCCCCCTTTGCCTATATAAGCCGACCCCCTCCCCTTCATTCTCCTTCTTCTTCTTTTCCAGCCGAATCGTTTCGCCTACATTGTCCAGGAACGAACCCAAATCTTTTGACCCTTTGAAATCCAAGCATTCTTTCAAACCTTAAAAAGGTAACTCCACTAAAAGTATTCTTATTTGCGAACGCCGCTCTTCCTCGAATTTTCTTGACTGGAAACGGTGAGAATCCGTGCTTTTCTGACGAGATCATCAAAACGCCATGGCTAAGCGATGTAGAGCTCGGGGTTCGAAGAAGGAAAGGAGAAGAGGAAAACGGAGGAGGAAGAAGAAGAAGACAGAAGGCCATTTCGGTTCGTGGTCAAAGATGGAAGACGAATGCGAGTGGCGAGACGACAGATCGAGGTGGCCACGATGGGACGGATCGTGGGAGTCGCAACGGTTCACGAAGGGGCGATCCTTCCATCCGGCGATTCGATGGGGGCGATCCCTATACTCCGCGAATCAAAGAGGGGGGGGGGGGGCGATCCCTATGCTTTGCGATCCGTTCTACAGCTAACGATACAAAGAAACTTCAGACTTTAATCAATGCCCTATCACCATAAAACTTTGGACAGTTAGGCTAGAACCGCAACGTTGGACTTTCTGGACTAAATGACCTCATGATTCAACTGCATATGATGACTAACGACTTCTGATAACCATGACTGCCTTCATGTTTTATTAGTATTTTTAATAATGTGCACACACTAGCACATACACCGGCACTTGCACACACGGGGGACGGGTAGTGTTAATCTTATTGTTCATATTTTCTCGTCCTAGCAGCAACGTCGAACGATCACTCTTCCTCAAGATCTGCAGCAGAAGCGGAATCCGAGACTCCTGAACAGTATAATCCTCAAATTCCTCCAATCAACCCTGGAGGTGAAGATTCTGGATCTGAGTATGAAGCCACAGAATCAGATCCAACAGAAACTACTTCATCCAGCAACAACTCTGAGTCTGACGAGCGAGCTCCGGACGAAATCCCCGGCGCAGTTGGGATAGATAAATTCTCTGATTCTTTAGCGTCCAAGCTTGACGAGATAAAACTCAAGAGAATCTGCTTAAGACACGACATTCCTTGGGACGATGTTCTGACACCCGGAAGCGAAGATAGACCCCATCTAGCACCGGAAGGGTATATGGCGATTAGTCGAACAATGTGCCTAGTAGGAGCTATCCCTCCGTTCCCTCCGGTCGCTATCGAAACTTTAAGACGACTAGGCATCGCTCCAATGCAGCTCCATCCAAATGCCTACGCATCGTTGTACACTTTATACATTGCGTATGCGGAGATCCTACATGATGAGCTTAAATTTAAAGATCTGGCGTTCTTCTTTCTTTTCAAGCACCGTTCTTCGGCAACTCCAAACTTCTCCTTCTTTGAGTCGGTGGCGAATAGGAAGGTTTTATATGATGGGTACAGCAATATAGGGGATCCCAAATCAGACTGGTTTTATATTAAGAGACAAGCCGGATGCTCTCGAAGATGGCTTAAATCAAGTAAGCTCCGATCATATAATCGAACATCTTGCTCAAGGAGTCTAAGTACTAATATTTTTCCGCTTTTTCCTTTGTTTCGAATAGATCACGTCTTCCCGAAAACGGAGGGTCCTCTTTACAGCAATCGGTTAGCCATTCTTTCACAAAGCAGATCCGACTTTCTGAGGATTAAAAATGCATTACTGACGACAATCTCCATAAGCATCGCCTCCTAGACAGAAGATTTGGACTGGGCACCGGCGGCAAACCCTATAAGTACTTGCCCCCAGCAGAGGGAGAGGGAACTTCACAAGCGGTTGAAACGACTACCTTTCGCAAAAGTCCTTCTCCGATTGTCATCCAAGACGACGAAGACTTGAATATATACAGAGGGGACGAGTCCCGTGGTGATGTGCCGAAGGAAATCCATACCTCTGCCCTAATGGAAACTGCTGGCGATGACGACTTGACAGAAGAACAGTTATTTGAAGAACTGAATAAAATCCCTTTACCCGATATCGAATATACAGAAAAAGACTTCGGCGAGGAGCCTTTCTTTTCTGCTCCCGAACGGGCGATTGCTTCAACAACGGAACGGGAAACGGGTCAGATGAGCCTGTCTCCAGGCCCGGGTCTGTTAGGGGGAATTATATGGGATGCACACCTCACACACACTATCTGACCTTGCACTATTATATCGCGAATATTCAAAGTTATAATTTGCTCTTCTTTTCTTTTTACAGGAGCGATGTCTCGCAGGAAGTCTTATTCGTACCATTCTCTCCGCGAAGGCACCCCCAGCCTTCGTCCGGGTACTGAGCGCCCTCGCGGTCCTCCTCCCAGGCCTAGCTCTTCACAACCTCGATCTCCACCCAAATCAACTTCTACCAGGCCTTCGAGTCAACCGACAATTCCGACCGGGGGAAAGACACTTCCAAAAGAGTTGACACCCCCAAAGAGTGCGCCTTCTCACAGTCGGTCGTCCAAAAGGCGTCACGAATCCAGAGATAGAGACAGAGATTCATCGAAAGAAACCGAGCAAGGAAGAAGTGGCATTGTCCCCACCGATCAACTAGAGTTAGCTGCCCCTGGTTCACGGGATTACGTCCATGGTCCCGAGATCCGAGGTAGGCTGGAGAAGCTACGGGAACAATTTCCAGGCATATTCTTTGATAGGACGGTCTTTGTTCCTGCCTTGGAACCAGTTCCTAAAAACTAGGATAGTGAAGTTATCGGGCACATTCGTCATGTGGCCAAACAGTACGAGATGATGAAAAAGCATGCCGTTAACCTTTCGGAAGTCATCCGGACACTTGAAATAGAAGCGCACAGATCCAAAGCACAACTCGAAAATAATGAACGGGCTAGGACGAAATTGAATAAGGATCTGGAAGACGCTCAGGCCCAGCTTGCTCTAGCACAGAGGGACGCTGCAAATTATAAGACTGAACTGGAAAATGCCAAGCAGCGCTTTCATTCAGAACTGGATTCCAATAGTCAGGAAAAGATGGCTTTAAAAAAGGAGGTTGAAGATCTCAAGATGGCCAATATCGAGTTGAAAACAGCACGAGATCATTTCGAAGCTGAGAAGGCTGCTTGGGAAGCGGAAAGAGCGAGCTTGAAAGAAAGTTTAGCCCTGGCAAAAGAAGAAATGGTAATTTTGAACGACCAGGTTTCGGATGCGGAAAGGAGGGCAGCCCTAGCCGAAAAGAACGTCGAAAGTGCCCTCGAATTGGCCACTGCTTCTAACAACAAGCTCCTCGAAAGAGAAAAAGAAATCGAGGGGTTTGAGGAGATGATTTTTGATTTCCTTGGCCAGGTTCTCAAAAATCGCAATATCTCATGGATCCCGGATTATCATGTTACTTTGGCCAATTTATGGGATGCCGAAAAACATAGACTGGGGGTCGAAGAGATCAATGAGGATGAATTGATGAAAAGCATCCTAAGAGACAACGAGCATGAGGACCTGGCGGAGGGTCGTCGCCTAATCCTGGCGGAAATGGAAAAGGAGAGAACCTTGGCCAAAGGTAAAAGCAAAGTTGATGAAGGTTCTAGTTCCGCCACGAAACCTAAAACTTCCGGAGTCGAGGAGTATCATCCTGATGATCCGCTAATCCCTTTGGGCCTAACTCCCGTGGTTGTTGGAGCATCCAGAACTACCCAAGAGGGAGGATCTACTGAAGGTATCTCTCTCCTTTCCCCACAATTTGTTAAAGCGATTACGAATTGTCGTCGTCTGGCAGGACAACCAATTGAGTTTGTAATGTGTGCCTCTCATAATGCAGGTGGTGAGCCCGTCGATAAGGGTGCTGAAAAAGAGAGAGAAGCGGAGAAGGAGGCCGTCCTGTCGGGTGCTGGTACCGATGTCTCAGAGCGAGTCGAGGTCACAACAGTAGAAGGAAGCATCCCGGCAGCTAGCACCGATGTTCCCAAGGATGCCGAGACCATTGAGGCTTTAAAAGACATGGATGGTCACCATGTGGATGATGAAGAGGACATTACCGGCTCCAAAAAGGCCGATGATGACGATGATGAGGAACCCCTGGCCAGCCGAAGAGCCAAACAAGAGAAAGAGTTGGCTTCAAAGAAGATGGGAGATGAGGCTTTGGACGTGGTCCCTCTTGCAGAGTTCGATCCCAAAACTGGGATGATCATGAAAATCCAGTCCAAGTCCATCAGCCGACAGCTTCACTTCGCAAACCCTGACGATTTACCGGCTTCCCTTTCCAGTAGAAGCAAGAGAAAAGAAGTGGAAGAGGACACTTCAGAAGAATCGGATGTTCCCCTCGTAGATAAGCGGAAGAGGAAGAAAGGGGACCCATCTGAAGCCGACAAGGAGAGACTGGAGAGGCAGAAACAGGAGAAGAGGGCTAAGCGTAAATAGGATGTTTGTTGATATTTGTTGATATTTGTTGATATTTTGCCTTTATGCTTTCCACTGACCAGGAAGTGTAATTGTGAGACTGGTCCTCACTTTTTGTTTCTAGGTTGTTCTTTCATTTTGTTGATTCGCAGCACATGAACAACGGTTTTTCTCTCCTTGCATCATTGTGTACCTTGATCAATGCTTAACTGGAAACTCCTTTATACTCTCCCTCTCTCTGGGGAGTTAGAGTTTGAGCTCAGCGATTCACGCGCTTCCCGATCCTTCAACGGGAAAGGAGCTCTTTCTCAACACTCAATCGGAGACGCTTTTATACTCTCTCTCTCTGGAGAGTTAGAGTTCGAGCTCAGCGATCCACTCGCTTCCCGATCCTTTAGCGGGAAAGGAGCTCTTTCTCAGCACTCAATTGGAGACGCTTTTATACTCTCTCTCTCTCTGGAGAGTTAGAGTTCGAGCTCAGCGATCCACTCGCTTCCCGATCCTTCAGCGGGAAAGGAGCTCTTTCTCAGCGCTCAATCGGAGACGCTTTTATACTCTCTCTCTCTGGAGAGTTAGAGTTCGAGCTCAGCGATCCACTCGCTTCCCGATCCTTCAGCGGGAAAGGAGCTCTTTCTCAGCGCTCAATCGGAGACGCTTTTATACTCTCTCTCTCTGGAGAGTTAGAGTCACAGATCAAGCAGCCTGCAATCATGCATTCCCATCAAACTCATCCTTGGGACATACTTTAACCCATACTCCGTGGATTAACGCTAGTCGGACAAGCGGTCGGAGGCTTTGCCAAAGCTTTGGGTTTTCCTGATTAGTCTACAGGAGGAACGGTTAGTACCAGACTTCGGGTACCTGGATCATTCACATTGATTTTCATAAAAATAAATAGGCAAATAAATAAAAATGCAAATAAAGGCAAATAACACACGGTATTTTTATAGTGGTTCGGTCGAATCATGACCTACGTCCACTTTATAATCTCTTGCTTTAAGGAATCAGACTATTCTAGGCAAGTCATGCCCTGTACATAGTTTTTTAACAAAGCAAAAGAATAGATTTAAAACTCTCATGTCAAATATGGCCGTAAAAGTTGGGCATTCCACACTCTGGGGATTTCCCTTCCATCTAGGGTTGCAAGCTTGAAGGTTCCATTATCAAGCTTGCTCAAAATAGAGTACGGTCCTTCCCATTTTGCTCCCATATGAGTTGGGGGTGGAAAGACACGTTTCAGAACCAAGTCTCCGGGTTCCCAGGTTCGGACTCGGACCTTTCTGTTGTAATATCGGGCGACCTGTTGTTTGCATCTCAGGGCACGCAGGTCTGCTTCATCCCTCTTTTCTTCGATCATATCTAGGGACTCAAGGAGCAATTCATTATTGGTCATTGGATCATAATAAGTCACCCGATGAGAAGGTACCTTTATCTCAACCGGGATGACTGCCTCTGTCCCAAAAGCAAGGGAGAACGGGGTATGTAACGACCCGTGTTCTACACATCATAGGATTGTAGAATATTTATCTCTTTCCCGTGTGAAGTTGTATGGTCATGTAACTTTGGGAAACATTTATTAGAGTCATTTCCCCTGTTCATGATTTTTGTCTATTTTTAAATGACCATTTTGCCCCTAGTCAGTACTGTTTTGGCCATAACTTTTGATAGGGAAGGAATTTTGACCTGAAACCACTTCCATTAGATTCGTTTGATGGTTTCTCTTTCCGTAGAGTGGTCATAATAGCCAAACGGACTTACCGTTTGGGAGATATGGCTGAAACAAGGTTTGGAGGGTGAAAAACTGCTTAACCGGGCCAAATCGGGTGATTAGCGAGTAGGCCCATAACCCATTTCGGGATTAGTGTTATGGGAGGGTTGAGATGAGATGGAGAATCATTCCATTTCAGTTTTCTAGCCTCCACTTATCACCAAGGATCCCTAAAAATGGCCTCCAACCTCTAAATCACCTCCAAATCATCTCTTGGTCAAGGATTTGGCTTAGCAACCCCTAATCAAAGAAGATCTTCACCTAATCAACCTTGGAGCTGCTGTTAGCATTGGGATTCGCATCAAATCAGAGAATCATTTCAGATCTTAGTTTGTTTTGTGGCTAAGGTGAGTGATTAGCTTGCTTTTTGCACTAATTAGGGCTAAACGGGGGTGATTAGTGCTAATCAGCGTTTTTAAACGAAAATAAATTCTGGAAAAATGTTTATAAATTCATAAATAATGTTTTATACCTCTGATATGAGTTTGGGTTAAATTGGATAAGTTTTGCTAATCATATGCTCAAACATGATTAAGAGGGATTAAGGGAAAACATGGAAGTTTGGCTATGTTTGATCCATTTTATCATATCATGTTGTTGTTTTGGTGTTTGAGGTCATTTGTATGTATTGCTATGACACTATGACATGCTTTGTGATTGATTGCAATAGTTAGAATGGACAAAAACGTCGTCGAGTGGCGTAAACAGTCGCTGGAAAAGTCAGTGCAGGAAATCGGATCGGATCGGCCCCTACCCGATCCGAACCGCCCATTTCCCTTCACCACGAACCGAACCGGATCGTTTTAGCGAAGCAAGCTGCGCCACGAGCTGAAGGATCCGAACCGATCCAAGAAGTCGCGATTCAAGGCTTGGTGATTGAAGACTCCGACCCGCCTGGAGTGATAACGACACGATCCGATCTGATCACCTTGAGGACAACGAACTGGAGACTTGGAGGAGGGCGAGGGGCTTGGAGCTATGACCAGGAGGCGTGACCCGAGCCGTTGCGTGGTGGAGAACCCGATCCGATCCGGATGGGACTGAAAGCCACGAACCGATGGTGCACTTTGATCCGACCCGAGGTAGTAGTCACGAACCGAGACGATGAAGACCACGATCCCAATGAGGATGAAAGGAATCTGAACCGATCCAATGAAGACCCATAACCCGAAATGCAAAGGTTGTTCAAGTGGAAGTTCGAGCTCAGGATCCAGACGGGAACCAATGAGTTCACTTCGTGATTGGGCTTTGCTGCGGGACGTGTGCTAAGGAGTTGTCGGTGTCTATGACTTTGGATCACTATGTATTAGAGGTGTATGGACGGACTCAGGCTTTGGATATGGTGCAACTAGGGAGCTACCTACCAATGGAGTGGGATCATGGATACGTTGGGCGTGATCCCATAGGTTTGGCGTTGGTGGTAGTAGGAATGGACATAGTCGTACAAAGTCGAGTTCTGTCGTTTTCTTGAAGGGTTATGGTGATCAAAGAAGTAGATACCGTATGCTTTACGCACTGAGTGAGAGTTGTGAGGATGGTTGCTATGCTTGATGGTTGGACATACACATCCCCACCCCCGTATACTTATATTATGTGTTTGTGAAATCACAGAGTATTGTACCGTGTAGTACTAACTCTTTGGTTACAGGTCCAGGTTCAGGTATGACTTAGTATACCTGTTATTATTCTGTTTATGCTTGCTACCACTCATACCAGACTGATGTCTGACCCAGAGTTTTATGTTTCTTCTTATTACTCTGGGTGCTCACACGAGCAGACTAGAGACAGGGATAGCTGGTAGTGCGCTTGGTAGATGGACTGAAGACGAGCAGGAGGCTCCACGTATGATATATAGTTATTCTCCCTGTGTCGTGATCGGTATCTACTTTGGGCATTAGTAGCATACCTATTGTGTTTATCTTAGAGACAGTATTTTGAAGTTGTAATAAGCTGTATTTGATATTTCCGCTACTCTGATGATGTTAGTTCAAGTTTTCAGCTTATGCACTGTCTCATCTGTTTTATCTCAAGTATATGTTGGTTATTATATTTTATCCCATGCGCTGTGAGACATATTACAGGTTCTTTATTTGGTTCATCTTCTTTCTTTCTCATTCTTTGGCGACCGTCCCATGCCAATTGGACATGTGTACAGCGCACAATTGGAGTAAAGGTCGGTTGGTGCGGGGCGGGCCGTCACATTTGGTATAAGAGCTCTAGGTTGCGTAGTTAACCTAGGGAAAGACACTAGGGAGAGTTAGTACGTATATGAGAGCGCGTATTTGTGATTACTTTGGTTTTCAAAAGCTATGTATATATATACTATTAGTCGTATAAGAATGAAGTTGCACTGCACTAGTACCATTATGGGGTCGTTAATCGTTCTCCTTTTTACAGATTGACGATGAGCCGATATGTGAGAGGTACTGGTAGAGGGGCCAATAATGGAAAAGCCGCTGACATGAGGGCGATGTTTACCGACCTCATGAGAGACATGCTTAGAGAAGTGCAAGGGGCAGTTCCTAATCCCGGAGTTGGTGGTGGCCCAGTAGTGCAAGCGCCTAGGGTCGATTTCGCCAAGTTGAGTAAGGATTACACTAATCTTGGTGGAAAGCCGTTTCACGGAACAGAGTCGGCCACAGATGTTCAGGATTGGTTGGATAGCTGTGATCGGATCTTCGATGACTTGGGTATCGAGGATGCGATGAAGAGAAGGCTAGCGTCTCGTCAGCTGCAAGGACGAGCGATGAATTGGTGGAATGCTATTAGGGCAGCTACACCAGAAGATCAATTTACTTGGGATCAGTTTAAAGCTCGCTTTAGCGACAAGTATATCCCAGCTGCCCAGAAGTCGGAATTGTTTAGGAAGTTCTTGGAGCTTAAGCAGAATGGAAGGGCAGTATCGGATTATGTTGCTGAGTTCGACACTTTGTCGAAGTATGGGTTATCTCTAATCGATACTCCCGAAAAGAAAAATGAGAAGTTCATCACTGGCTTGGATGAATACTTAGGGGAGAGGCTGATTAATCACATCGATGAGACGTTTGAGTCGATCGTGGGAAAAGCTTTGAGGTCAGAAAGTCTTTACCCTAAGCCGAAGATTGGGGTTGTTGCTGCATCCGCTGAAGAGCCAAAGCCGCAAGCAAGCGGTGGAGGCAAGAATAACTCCCAGAATAAGAGGAAGCAGAACCAAGCTAAGGATGGCTAGAAGAAAAGCAGGAAAGAAGACGAGTGCTTCAAATGTGGAAAGAAGGGCCATTATGCAAGGGAATGTAGGGCCAAAACAGTGGGGAAGAAGTGCTTTAACTGTGGCCAGGAGGGACATTTTAAGGATAAGTGCCCGCAACCTCTGAAGGAGAATCAGATTGTGAAAGCATATGCCATCAATGCTGTTCCCTCTTCGTCGAATGCCCCAACTGCGGCGGAGAAAGGAAAGGGAGTCGTCATTCAAGGTATGCTTTCCATTTATGATCTTCCTGTTAGAGTTTTGTTCGATACCGGGGCTTCCCATTCCTTCATATCTAGTGACCTGGTGGATAGGTTGGGATTGGAACCCGAGTTAGTCGATAGACCATTAGCTGTGACGAACCCGATTGGTGGTTCAACAAACCTCAGTATGATCTGTCGTAATGTGGTCTTATCGAGTCATGGATGTATGTTTGTTTGTGATTGCTTTGTTTTGGGCTTTACTGGGTATGGCATTATTTTGGGAGTCGATTGGCTCCAAAGATACGGGGTGGTGGTAGACTGTGAGGGCTTTTTGGTGACAGTTAGGGCGGATGATGGGCGGAGGGTAGTGTTTGGTAATCTACCCTGTGATGGGGTAATGGCTAGTTTTGTAAATTCCCTCGACATTCCGCATGATGAGTTATCAGGTTTGCCCGTGGTTGGCCAGTACCCGGACATCTTCGAGGAAGTGAACGGACTTCCACCACACCGAGAGATTGAGTTTCGTATTGATTTAGTGAAAGATTCCAGACCTATAGTGATGCCACTTCGTCGTATGGCACCACGAGAACAGCGAGAGCTCGAGGTGCAAGTTAGCGATCTTTTGAAGAAGGGATTTATTAGAAGAAGTGTTTCCGAGTGGGGAGCACCAGTTGTGTTTGCTACTAAGTCAGATGGTTCCCTTCGATTGTGTGTGGACTATCGCGAGTTAAATAAGGTGACGAGGAAGAATAAGTATCCTTTACCACGGATAGATGATTTGTTTGATCAACTGGAAGGAGCGAGAGTGTTCTCCCAGTTGGACCTCGCGACAGGATTTCATCAGCTCCGTGTAGCAGCTGATAGTATAGCTAAAACGGCATTTAGGATGCCGTCTGGGTTTTATGAGTGGTTGGTCATGCCATTCGGGTTGACCAATGCACCAGCATACTTCGTGGATCTTATGAATAGAGTATTCAGAGACCAACTGAACAAGTTTGTTCTTGTATTCGTAGACGATATCCTTGTTTACTCGAGGACAGAAGAGGAACACAAGGAACATTTGAGAATTGTGTTGGAGGTGTTGAGAAGACACCAACTGAAAGCGAAATTCTCTAAGTGTCATTTTTGGAGGAGAGAAGTGAGATTCTTGGGCCATGTTGTTTCAGAGAATGGTATTGCCGTGGACCCTGCAAAGGTGGCTACGGTACAAGATTGGTCTACGCCTAAGAATGTAAAAGATGTAAGAAGTTTCTTGGGGTTAGCTGGATATTATCGTAAGTTTATCAAAGACTTCTCCAAGACAGCGGCACCGTTGACTCAGTTGACTAAGAAGAATCAAGCCTTCATTTGGGACGGAGGGTGTGAAAATGCATTCAAGAGTCTAAAGGAAAAGTTGACGCGTGCGCCAGTGTTGGTCATTCCTAAGGGAAATGAAGAGATGACAGTATACACGGATGCTTGTAGTACCGGATTGGGTGCGGTATTGATGCAAGGAGGTAGGGTTGTAGCTTATGCTAGTCGACAGCTAAAGCCACATGAGAAGAAGTATCCTACCCATGATTTGGAATTGGCAGCGATTGTATTTGCACTGAAGATGTGGAGACATTACCTCTTGGGAGAAAGATTTGAGCTGTTTACCGATCATAAATCGTTAAAGTATCTCTTCTCTCAGAAAGATCGGAATCTCCGTCAGCAGAGATGGTTAGAGTTCTTGGCTTCGTATGATTTTGATATCGCGTATACACCTGGGAAGGGTAATGCGGTAGCCGATGCCTTGAGTAGGAGACATGCCAGCTTAGGGGCAATGTTTCTTGAATGGAAGCAGCTGGAGTATATCGCGGGGTTTGATTTCAGACCAAGGTGCGAATTGGATCCAGTTATGCTAGCTAGCTTGACGATCAGACCCACTTTGATAGAGCGGATTGGTTCTAGCCAGAGGAACGATCCTAACCTATTAGAAATCATCTCCAAGTTAGAGAGGGGTAGCGAAGAGGAGATGAATGTGTATGGGCTTGATCGAGATGGATGGCTTCGGAGGAATGGAAGACTAGTTGTGCCCAACGTGAATGGTTTGAGAGATGAAGTGCTTAGAGAATGTCATCACTCGAAACTGACTATACATCCCGGTGGTAATAAGATGTATCGAGACATGAGACAGACTTACTACTGGGAAGGGATGAAAGGAGACGTTGGGAAGTTTATATCCAAATGCATAAATTGCCAGCTAGTTAAAGCCGAGCAGAAGAAGCCTAGTGGGTTGTTGCAACCATTAGAAATTCCCGAATGGAAATGGGAACAAGTTTCGATGGATTTCATCGATGGTTTACCGAGGACCAGATCGGGACATGATAGCATTTGGGTAATTGTGGATCGACTGACCAAGAGTGCAAGATTTATACCAGTCAAATCGACCAAAATGGCAGCCAAGTTGGCAGAACTATATATGAAGTGGGTAGTGAGATTTCATGGAGTACCCAAAGGCATTGTGAGTGACCGAGATCCGTTGTTTACTAGTGGATTTTGGAAGAGCTTACAAGAGGCTTTAGGATCAGAATTATATCTCAGTACCGCATATCATCCTCAAACCGATGGTCAGACGGAGAGGGTGAATCGTATATTGGAAGATCTCTTGAGGGCTTGTATATTGGATTTCGGTGGAGCATGCGATGACCATTTGCATCTAGTGGAGTTTGCATATAATAATAGCTACCAATCCAGTATCGGTATGGCTCCATATGAAGCTTTGTACGGAAGACCGTGCAACTCACCATCATGTTGGATAGAGACTGGCGAGAAGTTTGTGCTTGGACCAGATATGGTGAGAGAAACTTCCGATAAGATCAAGATCATTCAACAACGAATGAAAGCTGCTCAGGATAGGCAGAAAAGCTATGCTGATAAGAGGAGAAGAGACTTGAAATTCTCCGTTGGTGACTTGGTGTTTGTCAAGATCTCTCCATTGAAAAGCGTGATACGATTTGGCAAGATAGGCAAGTTAGCACCAAGATTTGTGGGTCCTTTCCTAGTTCTCGAGGAAGTTGGGAATTTGGCGTATAGAGTTGGCTTACCAGAGAAAATGGCAGGAGTTCACAATGTGTTTCATGTTTCCCAACTAAGGAAGTTCGTTCACGACTCAAATGTGACTATTTCACCTGATCAGTTAGAGGACTTCGAAGTAGAACCTGAGGCGGTTGAGAACCGCAAGCCGATTCGTATTGTGGGGCATGATACGAAGCAACTTCGAAGAAAGTCGGTGAAGCTAGTCAAAGTTCAGTGGGGCGAGGACGGAAATGATTGTGCTTGGGAGACAGAGGAGAGCATTAGAAAGGCTTATCCAGAACTCTTTGCCTGGTCAGATTTACTTTGCGATTTAGTTATTCCGCATGCTAGGATAGATTTGTTTTGCTTGTTTTGCATGTTTGATGGTTGTTTTATGATTGATAGGCATGCGGGACCCTTGCGTGTGTTTTGATTAGGGAATTTCGGGGGCGAAATTTCTTAAGGGGGGGAGAGTGTAACGACCCGTGTTCTACACATCATAGGATTGTAGAATATTTATCTCTTTCCCGTGTGAAGTTGTATGGTCATGTAACTTTGGGAAACATTTATTAGAGTCATTTCCCCTGTTCATGATTTTTGTCGATTTTTAAATGACCATTTTGCCCCTAGTCAGTACTGTTTTGGCCATAACTTTTGATAGGGAAGGAATTTTGACCTGAAACCACTTCCATTAGATTCGTTTGATGGTTTCTCTTTCCGTAGAGTGGTCATAATAGCCAAACGGACTTACCGTTTGGGAGATATGGCTGAAACAAGGTTTGGAGGGTGAAAAACTGCTTAACCGGGCCAAATCGGGTGATTAGCGAGTAGGCCCATAACCCATTTCGGGATTAGGGTTATGGGAGGGTTGAGATGAGATGGAGAATCATTCCATTTCAGTTTTCTAGCCTCCACTTATCACCAAGGATCCCTAAAAATGGCCTCCAACCTCTAAATCACCTCCAAATCATCTCTTGGTCAAGGATTTGGCTTAGCAACCCCTAATCAAAGAAGATCTTCACCTAATCAACCTTGGAGCTGCTGTTAGCATTGGGATTCGCATCAAATCAGAGAATCATTTCAGATCTTAGTTTGTTTTGTGGCTAAGGTGAGTGATTAGCTTGCTTTTTGCACTAATTAGGGCTAAACGGGGGTGATTAGTGCTAATCAGCGTTTTTAAACGAAAATAAATTCTGGAAAAATGTTTATAAATTCATAAATAATGTTTTAGACCTCTGATATGAGTTTGGGTTAAATTGGATAAGTTTTGCTAATCATATGCTCAAACATGATTAAGAGGGATTAAGGGAAAACATGGGAGTTTGGCTATGTTTGATCCATTTTATCATATCATGTTGTTGTTTTGGTGTTTGAGGTCACTTGTATGTATTGCTATGACACTATGACATGCTTTGTGATTGATTGCAATAGTTAGAATGGTCAAAAACGTCGTCGAGTGGCGTAAACAGTCGCTGGAAAAGTCAGTGCAGGAAATCGGATCGGATCGCCCCCTACCCGATCCGAACCGCCCATTTCCCTTCACCACGAACCGAACCGGATCGTTTTAGCGAAGCAAGCTGCGCCACGAGCTGAAGGATCCGAACCGATCCAAGAAGTCGCGATTCAAGGCTTGGTGATTGAAGACTCCGACCCGACCCGCCTGGAGTGATAACGACACGATCCGATCTGATCACCTTGAGGACAACGAACTGGAGACTTGGAGGAGGGCGAGGGGCTTGGAGCTATGACCAGGAGGCGTGACCCGAGCCGTTGCGTGGTGGAGAACCCGATCCGATCCGGATGGGACTGGAAGCCACGAACCGATGGTGCACTCCGATCCGACCCGAGGTAGTAGTCACGAACCGAGACGATGAAGACCACGATCCCAATGAGGATGAAAGGAATCCGAACCGATCCAATGAAGACCCATAACCCGAAATGCAAAGGTAGTTCAAGTGGAAGTTCGAGCTCAGGATCCAGACGGGAACCAATGAGTTCACTTCGTGATTGGGCTTTGCTGCGGGACGTGTGCTAAGGAGTTGTCGGTGTCTATGACTTTGGATCACTATGTATTAGAGGTGTATGGACGGACTCGGGCTTTGGATATGGTGCGACTAGGGAGCTACCTACCAATGGAGTGGGATCATGGATACGTTGGGCGTGATCCCATAGGTTTGGCGTTGGTGGTAGTAGGAATGGACATAGTCGTACAAAGTCGAGTTCTGTCGTTTTCTTGAAGGGTTATGGTGATCAAAGAAGTAGATACCGTTTGCTTTACGCACTGAGTGAGAGTTGTGAGGATGGTTGCTATGCTTGATGGTTGGACATACACATCCCCACCCCCGTATACTTATATTATGTGTTTGTGAAATCACAGAGTATTGTACCGTGTAGTACTAACTCTTTGGTTACAGGTCCAGGTTCAGGTATGACTTAGTATACCTGTTATTATTCTGTTTAGGCTTGCTACCACTCATACCAGACTGATGTCTGACCCAGAGTTTTATGTTTCTTCTTATTACTCTGGGTGCTCACACGAGCAGACTAGAGACAGGGATAGCTGGTAGTGCGCTTGGTAGATGGACTGAAGACGAGCAGGAGGCTCCACGTATGATATATAGTTATTCTCCCTGTGTCGTGATCGGTATCTACTTTGGGCATTAGTAGCATACCTATTGTGTTTATCTTAGAGACAGTATTTTGAAGTTGTAATAAGCTGTATTTGATATTTCCGCTACTCTGATGATGTTAGTTCAAGTTTTCAGCTTATGCACTGTCTCATCTGTTTTATGTCAAGTATATGTTGGTTATTATATTTTATCCCATGCGCTGTGAGACATATTACAGGTTCTTTATTTGGTTCATCTTCTTTCTTTCTCATTCTTTGGCGACCGTCCCATGCCAATTGGACATGTGTACAGCGCACAATTGGAGTAAAGGTCGGTTGGTGCGGGGCGGGCCGTCACAGGGTATGTCCCGTTGCCGATTTATATGTTGTCCTGTAAGCCCATAGTGCCAAGGGCTATTCGTCAGCCCACATGGCTCTGGCCCGCTTCATTCTTCTTTTCAGAATGGACTTAATCACTTTATTTGCCGCTTCGACTTGCCCGTTTGATTGCGGGTGCGCCACGGATGTATACCGATTCTCGGTGTGGTATCTTTGGCAGAAATTTCTGAATTCAGCACTATCAAATTGAGTTCCGTTGTCTGTTATCACAATCTTTGGAATCCCAAATCGACAGATGATGTTTCTCACGATGAAGTTGATCACTCGTTTAGTTGTAATTGTAGTTAGTGGTTCTGCCTCGACCCACTTAGTGAAATAATCTACGGCCACAATAGCGAACTTTGCTCCACCTCTTGCTATGGGGAGGCTTCCTATGATATCAATTCCCCACATAGCAAAAGGCCACGGACTCATCATTGTTTTTAACTGACTCGGAGGTGCTCTGGGTATCTTTGAGAATCTCTGGCACGCATCACATCGTCGTGCATATCTCATTGCATCCTTGTTTATGGTAGGCCAGAAATAACCATGCCGCAACACCTTTTTTGCCAGATTTTGCCCTCCAGTGTGGTCACCACATTCGCCTTCGTGGACTTCTTGCAGCACACGTTTGATGTCATCGTGGGCTATACACCGAAGGAGGGGCATTGAAAATCCCTGTCTATAAAGAACTCCGCCTTGCAGAACGTATCGGGCGGCTTTACGAATCACTTTACGCCTCTCGCTTTTCTTGGTCGGAAGCATTCCCTCCATTAGGAAATTCTTTATAGGGGTCATCCAGGACTCCCTTTCTGGTTCCGTCTCTAGTACTAGGTCGACTTCCATCTGATTTATGCTAGGAGACCGAAGTACTTCAACGGGGGCCAGCCCAGTTACTTCAGGATCGCTAGAACTAGCCATCTTTGCCAACTTGTCTGCTTGCTGGTTCTCTGTCCACGGAATATGAGATATGCTGTAGTGATCAAAATCATTCAGCAGTTCTTTGACTTTCTTTAAGTATAGAACCAATCTTGCACTTTTAGCTTGGAATCTTCCAGTGACTTGATTCACAACTAACTTGGAGTCGCAGAAAATGTTCAGCTTTGTGACTTCTAGTTCCTTTGCAATCTTCAATCCGGCTATCAGAGCTTCATATTCGGAATCGTTGTTAGTGGCCTGAAACTCCATTCGGATGGCATAGGTTATCAATCGTCTCTCGGGGGTTTCAAGCACTACTCCAGCGTCGGATCTTTCGTCATTTCTAGCGCCATCAGTATACAACCTCCAGGCATTAGGATCGAAAAGTAACTTCGAAGGTTCCACTTCTTCATCTGCTATACCTTCTTCAGGAACAGTGAATTCTGCTATGAAGTCGGCTATCACTTCTCCTCGAATTGACCGTCTGGACTGAAAGTTCAAGTCAAATTGACTTAACTCAATATTCCACTTGAGTAACCTTCCAGATGCTTCCGGCCTCTGCAAAACTTGCTTGAGTGGATGATCAGTGTATATGGTGATAGGATGTGCCTGAAAGTAGTGCCGAAGTTTTCGGGAGGCAATCAGTAAACTATAAGCCAGCTTCTCTATCCGTGGATAATTACGCTCTGCTGCTGTCAATTTCTTGCTCACATAATACACAGGTCTTTGGACCTTATCCTCTTCCCTCACCAATGCTGAACTGATCGCATGGGACGACACTGCCAAATACACGAATAAATCCTCGTGATCTACTGGTCTGGATAGAATCGGGGGTTTCTCCAAGTGCCTGAGAAAATTCTGAAACGCTTCTACACAGTCAGGTGTCCATTTAAAGTGGCGTTTTCCTCGCTTTATTAATTCAAAGAATGGGATGCACTTATCCGTAGCCCTGGAGATAAATCTACTTAGTGCGGCCACCTTTCCAGCGAGACTTTGCACATCCCTAATCTTCCTAGGTTCCTGAATGTTTCTGATTGCCGCGATCTGATCTGGATTAATCTCGATACCGCGGGAACTGACAATGAATCCCAGAAACTTTCCAGAAGCAACACCGAACGAACATTTGGTCGGATTGAGTTTCATTCCATACTTTCGAAGAATGTCGAACATCTCTGCCAAATCAGCAGTGTGCTGAGAAGATTGTTTGTACTTAACCAACATATCGTCAACGTATACTTCCATCGTTTTCCCGATCTGGTTATAGAACATCCTGTTGACCAAACGCTGATATGTAGCGCCCGCATTCTTCAGACCGAAGGGCATTACCATATAACAATATAACCCCAGATCGGTAATAAAACTAGTATGCTCTTGATCTGGAACATGCATCAGAATTTGGTTGTATCCTGAATAAGCATCCATAAATGAGAGAAGCTCGTGACCTGCCGTCGAGTCTACCAACTGGTCAATTCGAGGTAATGGGAAACTATCCTTTAGACAAGCTTTGTTCAAATCTGAAAAGTCGATACACGTTCGCCATTTCCCGTTGGCCTTCTTTACCAGGACTGGGTTCGAAATCCAGTCTGGGTAGGTTGAATCTCTGATAAACCCATTACTCTTTAGCTTTCCAACCTCTTCTTTCAAGGCAGCGGACCTCTCCGGGCCCAACATTCGCCTTTTTTGCTTTACTGGAGGATGTTTGGGGTTAATGCTCAAAGAATGGCTCATGATTGATGGGGATATCCCGCACATGTCTGCATGGGTCCAAGCAAATACATCCTAATTGTTCTTTAAGAAATTTGTCAATTCTTCAGCAAGGTTCGGACTTATCTGGGATCCAATCTTAAGGACCTTCTCCGGGTCACTGTCATCGATTGGTACATCCACAGTTGCCTCGTTGGGAGTCGCCATTCTGCCCCCTGGCTCTTGATCCTCTCTGGGATCTATGTCCTTGGGCATCCCTCTGGGCAACTCTCCAACGATTGTCCTCTTTGGTTGCTATAAGGTCTCCGCCCCCGAAGGGGGAGAAGGGCCTTTAGTTTCGATATCCGCTCCATTGCGAAGTAACTTTAGTTCGGCAACATAACATGCTCGCGCAGCGCCTTGATCCCCTCTGACGATACCAATGCCAGCTTCTGTGGGGAATTTCAATAACAAGCACCAAGGGGCTATACAGGCTCTGAACTTTGCGAGGGCCGGTCGGCCCAAGAAGGCATTGTATGGTGATTCAACATCCAAAATCACAAAGGGAAGGATTCTCACTCTCTGGCGTTCTCCTTCCCCAAGTGTAACTGGCAGCTCTACGTAACCCATTGGAGCGGTGGACGCTCCGTTGAATCCACGGATCCACCCCTGGCAGGGCTTCAAGTCTTTTTTTTCAAGATTCATCTGGTCAAAGGCCTTTTTGAAGAGAATATTAACGGAACTCCCGTTGTCCACCAGGACCTTATGAACAGTGGCTGGCCCAATGGGTATTGTAATTACAAGTGGATCTTCAGTTGGAGCATGGACTCCGATGCTTTCTCGTTCTCGAAAAACAACATCATCAGTCATCATCTTCTGCTGCTTCACCGGGATACTGTCCTCGGGGTTGCTACATTCCCCTACCTCGAGGTGTTGTTTGGCCGCATTGACGTATTGATCTAACGCTTTGGAACTATGCCCAGCAAGATAGAGTCCTCCGATCACGGTATTGATAACAATATTCTTTCCTTTTTGCTGAGCAGTCGGCCTAGCAGCAAGTTGATTTTGATTCTGATTCGGGGCCTGGACCGCTTGCCCCCTGTCCCTAGGCGCTACTCTGTATTCATCTAGCTTCCCTTCTCGAAGCAGCCTTTCGACCACGTCCCTCAGGTGGCGACATTCATTCGTCGAATGGCCGTGAGTTTGATGAAAGAGACAAAACTTTCCTGTCTCACGCTCTTTTTCTGTCGATTCTCTAGGAGGTGGCCTCTTATTTTGGAGGACTTCGTACGCATCCATGAAAATATTCTCCAAAGTATCATTGATCGGTGTATAACTTTCAAAGGCTCTGGGACGAGTCCTTCTCTGGGAATCGTTCCCTCGGACCCTTTTCCGGTTGTTGGCGTTACCATTGTTATTGTTGTTACCCGGCTGACGACCACCCTGATTCTGATTTCCGACGTTAACTTCAACTTTCCCCGAGCTGTCTCCAGTCTGTTTTATGGCGACATTGCTCTGAATTTCCTCCTTATCAGTTGTTTTAACCTTTCGATTTGCGTATACCTCTTCTCGGCACAGATGTACGTTGGCTTTCTCATAGAATAACTCTCTGGTGTGGGGTGGTTTGCCTGCCAAGTATCTCCCGAATTCAGTGTCCTTATTCACTCCGTCAATCAGCGCTGCGACGATGGTTGGTTCATGAGGATCTTTGACCTCAGTGGCGGCCAAATTGAAACGATCCAGGTACGTCTTTAGGCTCTCGCCTGGTCGCTGTTTAACAAGGAATAAATCGATCACGCTTTTTGTCTTCTGTGCATAGATACGGAATTGTTCTACGAACTTCTCGCTCAGTTCCCTGAAGCTAGAAATCGATCTTGCCGGCAGGCGAGTGAACCATAGCAAAGCCACGTCTTCCAGGAATATGGGAAACGCTTTACACTTAACCGCATCAGAAGCGGCGGCAGCAGTCATCGACCAAGAGTATCTCATCAGGTGTTGAACAGGATCAGATCTCCCCGCATATCGATTCATTTGTGGCATGTTGAAGCGCCTTGGAAAAGTCGCATCCAAAATGTCGTCGGTAAAAGGAGTATGACTGCGGTCAATCCCCCAATCTTCGTTCCGCTGTCCGCGGCTGTCGGCGAGAATCTGGTGAACCATGGCTGCAACATTTGCACTGGTCAAAGGAGGTTCAGGGTCAGTGCCTCTAACCCGACGAGGTTCTCTGATCTCTCTTCGGGAAGCAGCCACAAAATCCGGGGCTCGGACAGGGCTTCGCTGCCCCCTGTTATCATGAGTATGCATGCGGCGACGTAGCTGAGGTGGTCTGTTAGGCACAGGACTATAACGGTCTGGGGATCCCACCCCTATTTCCTCTTCTTGTGAGGGCAGGGTTCCGAACCGAAGCTGTTCTATGTTCTCGGCTCTCTCATATGGTCGCCGCGGAGGTCTCGGCGATTCTTCAGACGAAGAAGAATGCACTGGGGTGAGTGGACGAACCGGTGATGCCCTTTGCCTTGCTAGTTCGTCAAGTCTTCTATCCATAGCTGTCAAATTCTGCCGCAGGATGGAACTTTCCTGCCTTTGGGCTGCCAACTCATCAAACAACTTATCCCACATTTCAGCGAAGCGAGAGAGATCCCCTTCAGTGACAGGAGCAGCAGGATCATAATGGTCGTCATCACTCTCTCTTATACGCAAGGAGCTTGAACCGGGTCGAGCGGAGGCTCCGGGACGATAGGAATGGGTCATAGGTTCTTTTCCAGGTCGTGTTGTAGTCTGACCATCAGTTCGGATAGCTGCGGTTCGTGGAGGGCGATTCGCTGCGCCCCCCTGAGATCGATTCGCGGTCGTGGTACGTGGAGGCTGCGAGGTGTTGCCTCGGGATCGAGTGACAACCCCTTCCGTGGCACGGATCATCTCATTCCCATCGACTCGGAACGAGGTGTCTTCGTCGGATCGGATCGCCCCCTGCGCTCCGCGATCCATTTCTTCGTTGCCCAGTTCTTGTACACTCTCCTCAATCGTTTCGTTGGTCTGCGAAGCTTTAGATCTTTTTCCAGCCATGATATCCGAATCGCTGGAATCCTCAAAGAAGCGAATAGTGAAACTTTAAAACTGAGTTTCTCAGTGAAAGCACCGAAAATGTTAGATCGAAATTTGGACCTAACACCCAAATTATTATGAACAGTAGAGAATTTTGAATGAAGAACAAGGAAAAAGAAAATAACACACAGAATTTATAGTGGTTCGGCGTTAACGAGCCTACGTCCACTTTATATCTTATTGATTGTGCTTTAAAAGCTAATACAACAATGATTTCTCTCAATATTTCAGTGGTTTGACAACAATGGCAGATTCAGAACTCACTATTGTCAAAAAGATCCCGAAAAATGCCAAGCTCTGGGCTATTTATAGCTGATTTCTTCAGGCGGATCGCGGGTACGTGGCACGAATCCCGAGAACCCCGGGCCGGATCGCCGCCGTTGGAGAAATGGTCAAATTAGCCGTTGTGGACAGGTGTCGCGATCTGCTTGAAAATCGGATCGTGCAGATGGAGAGAATTGGTCCAAATGACGGTTAGGGACACGTGTCGCTAGATCCGTGCGATTCGGATTGCTGAAGACTAGCTCGTACTTGAACGGGTCAGAGGGTTCGCCATACACCAGAGGATCGGATCGGTTAGCTCTGGACAACAACATAAGTTCGGATCGAGTCGCATAGCTGATTCGTTCTGCTGAAGGAGTGGGCGAGTCGATAGTGTGCGATCCAACGGTGTGCGTGACGATAGTACGCGATCCGATATCAGGCGAGACGATGGTGCGTGATCCGATATCAGGCGAGACGATGGTGCGATCCATTCCTTCAAGTCCTTAGAGAATGCGGTTTCCTGCTTTCTTCTTATGAATGATCCTGGGTGGCTTGGTCAAAAAGCTAGCCAACAGACGTATCTCCAAATCCAACCGTTTGATTTCAAATTTCTAATATTCGTTAGAAAGCTCTTTTCGATACGGACCTAATGGTTCCGGTTTTTGGAGAATCCGACGGTCGGATCTCCCGTAACGTCCGTTTGAAATAAATGGTCAAAATTCACGAACTGCCGCAGCGTGGCGCGTTCTATTTAGGCCATAATATTATATATATAATACATATAATATATATTTCGTCGATTTCTATTTAAAACGAATTATATAAATAGTTTTAAATTCGTTTCAAAAACAATTTCAACTTCATTTTCAATTCAAATCAAAATTTAATTTTTCCTTATAAATTCGTTTTAAAATTCATTTCTATTCAATTCAAATTTCAATTCAATTTGAATTCAAGTCAATTTGAATTCAATTCAATTCGTTTTCAGTTCAATTCGAATTCGTTTTATATTCAATTCATTTTCGTTTTCTATTTGATTCAATTCAAATTGGTTTTCTATTCAAATCAAATTCGTTATATATTCAATTGAAATCAAATTCGATTTATATTCAATTCGAATTCGTTTTCTATTTGATTCAATTCAAATTGGTTTTCTATTCAAATCAAATTCGTTATATATTCAATTGAAATCAAATTCGTTTTATATTCAATTCGAATTCTTTTTCTATTTGATTCAATTCAAATTGGTTTTCTATTCAAATCAAATTCGTTATATATTCAATTGAAATCAAATTCGTTTTATATTCAATTCGAATTCGTTTTCTATTTGTTTTAATTCAAATTGGTTTTCTATTCAAATCAAATTCATTATATACTCAATTGAAATCAAATTCGTTTTATATTCAATTCGAATTCGTTTTCTATTTGTTTCAATTCAAATTGGTTTTCTATTCAAATCAAATTCATTATATATTCAATTGAAATCAAATTCGTTTTATATTCAATTCGAATTCGTTTTCTATTTGATTCAATTCAAATTGGTTTTCTATTCGAATCAAATTCGTTATATATTCAATTGAAATGAAATTCGTTATATATTCAATTGATTTTGGTTTTCTATTCGATTCAATTCAAATTGGTTTTCTATTCGATTCAATTCAAATTGGTTTTCTATTCGATTCAATTCAAATTGGTTTTCTATTCGATTCAATTCAAATTGGTTTTCTATTCGATTCAAATCAAATTGGTTTTCCATTCGATTCAATTCAAATTGGTTTTCCATTCGATTCAATTCAAATTGGTTTTCCATTCGATTCAATTCAAATTGGTTTTCTATTCGATTCAATTCAAATTGGTTTTCTATCCAAATCAAATTCATTATATATTCAGTTCAATTCAAATTTCATTTCAAAATATTCGATTTCGAAATCACTTTTCAATATTCATTGTAAAACGAATAAAATCGATATAAATATCGTTCACATCAAAATAGCGCAATTCTAATCAACATGGCTTTATATATTTCAATAATTCCGTTATTCTATTCAAAAAATGAATATTTATTTTTGTCAACACATGACTAATCTCAACGAATGAGTACTGTCCACGTGTGACTATTTTTGTTATTTAATATATTTTATAAAAATTATGGTATCTATCGTTTGATTTAAAATCAGACTCCAACCGTAAATTAGTAAGAGAACGATTCCCTAAATATTAACCCCGAAGGCCGAGACCAACATCAGATCAATATCCAGGAGATCACTCATCTTATCTATTTTCCAGTCAGTTTCTAATTTATGTAGATTTTATTAAAAAAAAATTCGTTCAACACATGACTAATTTCAACGGATGAGTACTGTCAACACATGAACCTTTATTGTATAATATTCTTTATCTTTAAAATTGGAATGAGGCCCGATCAATCACCATATAATGTTAATTATATGGATTTTCATACCTCACACGTACATAATCGCATTGAAAAATAATCAACCGTCAACCAAAGTGCACTACACTGTATAAGCATCAAATATAGATATCTAACGCTTATAACAGTCTGTCAATCAATCGATCGACATATTTAATCAATCAGGATGAGTGAACTTCAAATTTCATCCCAACACCCGTGTGGGGTTTCAAACAATCAAACACAGATTTTAGTTGTGCAGTTGGGCGACGTGTAAAATTTATCGACCCAATCAATGTCAGTCAAATCAGTGTATATAAACAAATCGGCCGATTTGTTTATAGATATTTATTTATTCACATTCACGTTAAAAATTATATTTTTAACGATAAAACATTTTATTCAACCTATGAAAATATTCTATTCAGTTCATTTATTAAATAAAATGATTTCTTTATTTTGCTAACTTATTTTAGAAAATTTCGACGGCATAACGACACGATACTAGAAACTGGACGAGGCTTAGCCTTATCCCCGGTCTAGTGAAGGCCCACGCCATTCACATATCAATCAAATCAATTCATTTCACCAAACAATTCAATTCAACCCAAATAATCTAACCTACTACACAGCCAAACAAACAAGTCCATGGTCTGTGGACGATTGTGTCGGGTGCTACTAAACACCGTCTACATCCTAGTATATATATATAACTAGAAAAATAAATTGAAGAGTGAGAAATTCTCACCAATAGCTATCCTAACTCCACGGCACTTCCTTTGTAGAAATCTTCATTGTTATCGCATTTTTGTCATCTTCGTTGCCCGTAGCCACTACATATATAAAAATCGAATTTTTACTTCACTATTTAATATATAAAAATCGTGTTTTTACTTCGCTATTCAATATAGATAAAATTCTATTTTTACTTTTCTATTCAATATATAAAAATCGAATTTTTACTTTGCTATTCAATATAGATAAAATTATATTTTTACTTTGCTATTCAATATATAAAAATCGAATTTTTACTTTGCTATTCAATATAGATAAAATTCTATTTTTACTTTGCTATTCAATATATAAAAATCGAATTTTTACTTTGTTATTCAATATATAAAAATCGAATTTTTACTATCATGCTATATGGATAAAATTTCTATTTTCACACCGCTACTATATAGATAAAAATTCTATTTTTACATCGTTATCATCAATATAAAGATCTCGCCTTTTCAACTATAAAGATTTCTCCTTTTTAAATATAAAGACTATATTTTTATTTCATCACTATAAAAATTATATTTTCTATCGCTACATATATATATCCATAAGATTATATTTTGCTTACCATTATGCATATTATTCATTTCAACTGTATATATAAAAATTACACTTTTCATTTCTTTTTATGTATATACTATATAAAAATCCGTCCTTTTATATTCAAAAATTTTATCTTTACCTAAATAAAAATATACTTTTCATGTTTAAACAACGCCATTATATTCTTAAAAAACAATGCATATTTATTTAAGACAATGCTATAAATATATATTTTTAAACAATGTATATTTTTAGATTTTAAAACAATGATTTTTATAAATTCTATCTCATAAAATAAATCTTATTTGAAACGATTATATATATATATATATTTAAGAAAATTTAATTAAACTAACATAATAAATAAAAAGAAATGAAAAGAACCCCATTACCTTGATTAAGGAATTCAGGCTGCTCCTTCTTCCTGGACGTTTGCAAACCCACTGTTCAAATCAGGGTTCCGCCGCTACATCGCCAAGAGCTACCGTGACCCCGATCCCACCGCACTACTCGAACCGCCGATGAAGCATCTCTCACCGCCGTGACTGGCGGCCCACTCGGTGGCCCCACTGCGACGTAAATCGCGCTCGACTGCTCTGACTTTGAGCTCCGAATTCGAGAAATGTACACAGCGAAGCATCATCATCTTCGTATAGAAATGTCGGCCTCAAGATTTTCTACCAGGTTTAGGTTATACGTTTTCACAATTCCTTGTGGATTCGAAGAATTTGACGGGACAGAGATCGTGCTTTTTCTGCCTTCGATGTTTGAGATAGCGGCGGGTTAAAGGTTTGACCGGATAAATGGAAAAGAGGGTTTTGACTAGGGTTGACAATATTTATTTATTTTCAAAAGGTTACCTTTCCGTTCGGACCCCAAATCAAAACCAACGACGGTCGCCCCTAGATAATTATCATCATTACGAACACAATGAGATATGTATCGTAAGCTGGTTCGATCGTTTCGACCAGTTTTTATCAAAATTAAAATATAAATCTATATATTGAATTTGAACGTGCATTTCAATTCACTGGGGTCACACACGAACTCTATAAATCGCAGAAAAATATTTTCTAGCTTCGTATTGACGATACGGTCCTAACAAAACTAGTTTCGTCGAATTCCGAGACCGTTGGAAAAATGGCCATTTTCCAATCGATTAAAATCAACTGAAACTGGTCAAACGCGTTTTCCTTTGCCACGCTCACATATTGATTCGAAAAATTATGAAATTTAAAACCTAGCAATAATTTGACATCACGGACCCAACAAAAGTTGTTTCGTCGAAATCCGAGGTCGTTTGCAAAATTCCCATTTTTAAGGGCCTGAATTCCATAGCGACTATTCAGAATTTTCATTTGGACATATCTTTTGATCCCCGCTATGAAATTTTGATTTTTCGGATTCGTTGGAAAGATATTCTCAATTAGATCCTATTGTTTTTGGTTTCACTAAAATCCGGATTGTTTTGCACCCGGTACATTCAATTGAAGTTTGAAATCGAATTATCGAACTACCGCACCATTTTTCAATTCTATTTATAATTATATATAATTATTTATATTCTAACGACGACGCGTATAATATATACGTTCTAAGTATATTCAAAATAAATTTCTCGTCGATATTATTTAAAATAATCTATTTTAAATATTCAAAAATTCGCTAAAATTGCCAAAATAAAAATTTTAAACTGGCTCGGATTTCCGGGTTATTACAGTTTGAGCCGAACCACTATAAAAAAATCGTGCATTCCCTGTTCTTTAATTCTTTCCTGCATTTATTCTCTCTGATATGTGATTGTGAGGACTTTACACTGCATTTCAGAGTTAGTGTCATTTTTTGTTCTAACAATAAACCATAAACCGTAAACCGTAAACAATAGATAATAAAACATAAACCGTAAACCATGAACAGTAAAGTGTAAACAATAAATTATACAATATCAAGCATAAACCATAAAAATTTAACCATAAATGAAAAATCATAAATAATAAACCATAAACCGCAAAACATAAACAATAAACCATATACCGTAAACCATAAACAATAAAGTATATACAGTAAACTGTATAAAATAAAGCATAAACCATAAACAATAAGCCATAAATGATAAATCATAAATAATATACCGTAAACCATAAACATTAAAGCAGAAAGCGTAAACCATAAACAATAAAGTATAAACAATAAACCATATACCATAAACAACAAAGTATAAAAATTTAACTATATAAAATAAAGCCATAAACCATAAACATTAAGCCATAAATGATAAATCATAGACAATAAAACATAAACCATGACCCATAAACATTAAACCAAAAACCGTAAACGATAAACAATAAACCATAAACCGTAAACCATCAACAATAAACGATAAACCGTAAATCACAAACAATAAACCATAAATAGTAAACTATATAAAATAAAGCATAAACCATAAACATTGAGCCATAAATGATAAACCATAAACGTTGAAATGCTTTTTAGTCAAATCCATCACATATGGAATTTATGGTTAACAATACACTCAAGTATTTGGAACATCGTCATAAGACAGGAAGTGATTTGGTTGAAGTCGCATCACAAACAAAAGACGGCTCGAAACTCCTAAAAGATGACCCCTTTTGGAAATAAATACGTCAATTACGAAGCTTTGCTAGTGAGTCTTGTAGCCGTCTGAATTAGCTTCAGGTAGAGCTTTCGTTTTGCTAAAATGGACTTGCGGTTTGAAAGTTGAGCTCGTTTCCGTGAACGCCTGCAGAAACGGAAACATTTGTATTTCGGCATTGATTGGACTCCGAGTCAGGTCGGATGGCCCAGATTGGATCGGAAAAGAGAGCCCGATCCGCCTTCTACCGCACAGAACTGCACGTTACTTTGGAATGAAGTCACCGGCTCATTTCGGATGGAGATGTAGGAACCCGACCCGATCTGTTTTCTCCTTACTGCTAAGAAGAGCACTTCGCAATCGGATTCAAGGCATCGGTTCAGATCGGATGGAGGACCTGATCCGACCCATCTGGGATGAAATATTCTACTGCTCACACTCGAGTTTGTCCTATAGTTAAGGCCTGTTTAACTCCTTCGTTCGTGGATCGAACCACACATCGCTTTACATGAACTACAGGAGACTTCCTCCATACATCTTAGCAACGCATTGGATTCGTGACACATGTCATTCATCCGGGAGACTCTCTACATCTATAAAAACACGGATTCAGGCACTTCTAAAGGATCTTAGGCCATTCTAACTCTCAACCTCCATTGAAGAGAACACAAGGACATTGTGCTTCTTTCATATTAATCTAACACAAGGCTTCGTGTATAAAATCATTCTCTCTTCCCCACTTCTTCATTAAAATACAAGGATCTTGTATGTAAATGATTCCTACTGATTGTAGGAAGGAATTGTATTTGTAATTTCTTAGGACTTAAAAAAATATAAAGTGGACGTAGGCTTGGTTTGAGCCGAACCACTATAAAAACCTCGTGTGTTCCATGTTCTTTACTACTTTCCTGCATTTATTCTCTGTGATCTGTGATTGTGTGGACCTCACACTGCATTTGGGTGTTAGCGCCATTTTTTGGTATAACAATAAACAACAAACCATGAACCGTAAACCATAAACAATAAACCATAAACCATAAACATTAAACAATAAACCATAAACAATAAATTATAAACAGTAAACTATATAATATAAACCATAAACTATAAACATTTAACCATAAATGATAAATCATAAACTATAAACCATAAACTGTAAAACATAAACAATAAACCATAAAACGTAAACCATAAAAAATAAAGTATAACAGTAAACTATATAAAATAAAGCATAACCCACATACATTCAGCCATAAAAGATAAATCGTAAACAATAAACCGTAAACCATAAACAATAAACCCTAAACCATGATCCATAAACTTTAAACCATAAACCAAAAACAATAAACCATAAACTGTAAACCATAAACAATAATCCAAAAACCGTAAACCATAAACAATAAAGTAAAAACTACAAACTATATAAAATAAAGCGTAGACCATAAACCATAAACATTAAGCCATAGATGATAAACCACAAATGTTGACATTCTTTTTTGTCAAAGCTGTCACACATGGAATTTCCAGTTAACAATACGCTCAAATATTTGGAACATCGTCAGAAGAAAGGAAGCGATTTGGTTGAAGTCGCATCACAAACAAAGGACGACTCGAAACTCCTAACAGATGACCTCTTTTGGACCCGAAAACATCAATTATAGAGCTATGCTCTGTGTCTCTTCTACCCATCTGAATTAGCTTTAGGTAGAGCTTCGTTTGGCTAAAATAGACTTACGGTTTTAAAGTTTCGCTCATTTGCGTGAATGACTGCAGAACCGGAAACATTTGGATTTCAACATCCATTGGACTCCACGTCAGATTGGATGGCCCAGATTGGATTAGAAAGGAGGACCTTATCTATCTTCTGTCGCATAGAAGTGCATGCTACTTTGGAATGAAGTCATCGACTCGGTTCTGTTGGAGATAGAGGAAACCGACCCGATCCGCTTTCTCCTTACTGCCAAGAAGAGCACGTTGCCTTCGGATTGAAGGCACAGGTTCGGGTCGGATGGAGGACACCATCCGACCCATCTAGGATGAAATATTCTACTGCACACACTTGAGTTTGACCTATTCTTAAGGCCTATTTTACTCCTACTTTCACAGATAGGACCACACATGGCTTTACACGAACTACAAGAGACTTCCTCCACTTACCCACTAAGTCTTAGCAACGCATTGGATTCGTGACACATGTCATTTATCTGAGAGACTTTCTACATCTATAAATACATGGATTCAGGGACTTATAAAGGAACTTTTTCCATTCTAACTCTCAGCCTCAATTCAAGAGAACACAACGACATTGTTTCTCTTCCATATTAATCTAACACGAGGATTTCGTGTATAAAACAACTCTCTTTTCTGCACTTCTTCATTAAAATACAAGGATTTTGTATGTAAATGATTCCTATGGATTGTAGGAAGGCATTGTATTTGTAATTTCTTAGGACTTAAGAAAATATAAAGTGGACTTAGGCTTGGTTTGAGCTGAACCACCATAAAAACCTTATGCGTTCCATATTCTTTACTGCTTTCCTGCATTAATTCTCTGTGCTCTGTAATTGTGAGGACTTCACACTGCATTTGGCTATTAGTGCCATTTCTGGTCGAACAATAAACAGTAAACCATAAACCGTAAACCGTAAACCATAAATAATAAGCCATACACTATAAACTCTAAACAATATAGTATAAACGGTAAGCTATATAATATAAACCACAAACCATAATCATTTAACTATAAATGTTAAATCGTAAGCAATAAACTGTAAACCGTAAAACATAACAATAAAACATAAACCATAAACCATAAACAATAAAGTATAAACAATAAACTATATAAAATAAAGCATAAACCTTAAACATTAAGCCATAAATGATAAATCGTAAACAATAAACCGTTAACCATAAACAATAAACCATAAACCGTAAATCATATACAATAAAGTACAAACAATAAACCATAATCCATAAACAATAAAGTATAAACCATAAACTATATAAAATAAAGCCATAAACCATAAATGTTAATTCATAGACAATAAACCATGAGCCATAAACATTAAACCATAAACCGTATACCATAAACAATAAACCATAAACCATAAACCATAAACAAAAAAGTAAAAACATTAAACTATATAAAATAAAGCATAAACCATAAACATTAAGCCATAAATGATAAACCATAAATGTTGACATGCTTCTTAGTCAAAGCCGTCACACTTGGAATTTCTAGTTAACAATACGCTCAAGTGTTTGGAACGTCGTCAGAGGATAGGAAACAATTCAGTTGAAGTCGCATCACAAACCAAGGACGACTCGAAACTCCTAACAGATTACCTCTTTTGGACTCGAAAACATCAGTTAAGGAGCTTCTCTTAGTAGCTCTTGTAGCCCTCTGAATTAGCTTCAAGTAGAGCTTTCGTTTCGCTAAAACGGAATAACGGTTTGATAGTTACACTCGTTTCCCTAAACGCCAGCAGAACAGAAAACGTTTAGATTTCGGCATTGATTTAACTCCGGGTCAGATCGGATCGGAAAGAAGGACCCGATCTACCTTCTTCTGCACAGAAGTGCACACCACATTCGAATGAAGTCACCGGCTCGGTTCAGATGGAGATGTAGCAACCCGACCCGATCTGCTTTCTTCTTACTGCCAAGAAGAGGACGTCGCCTTCGAATTTAAGGCACCAGTTCGAATCGGATGGAGGACCAGATCCGACCCGTCTGAGACGAAATATTCTACTCCACACACTCGAGTTTGATCTATTCTTAAGACCTGTTTTACTCCTACTTTTACGGATCAGACCACACATAGCTTACACGAACTACATGAGACTTCCTCTATTTACCCACTATGTCTTAGCAGTTGGATTCGTGACACATGTCATTAATCCGAGAGACTCCCTAAATATATAAATACATAGATTATAGGAATTCTAAAGGATCTTTGGCCATTCTAACTCTCGGTCTCCATTTAAGAGACCACAAGGACATTGTGCTTCTTTCATATTAATCTAAGTATTAAGATAAGTAGGGGTAGTTTAAGCAAAGTAGGTATAGATCGACAAATATGAAAGATAATGAATCATTCGGATCGGGTGCTGCAAAAACCAACCCTTCACAGTAGTAAAAAGATAGAGGTAACTGTTGGAAATAAGGGCTATTTAGAGAATTAGGGTTAGGATTGAAAAGAAGGACTGTTTTGAAGTATTAAGAAAATTTGGCCTAGTTTAAGCATAGTAGGGGTAGATCAACAAATATGAAATATGATCAGTCGCTTGGGTTGGGTGCTGCAAAAACCAACCCTTCACAGTAGTAAAAAGATAGAGGTCATTGTTGGACATAACGGCTACTTACAGAATTAGGGGTAGGATTTAAAAGAAAGACCGTTTTTAAGTATTAAGAGAAGTAGGGGTAGATCGACAAATATGAAAGATGATGTATCGTTTCGATTGGGTGCTGCAAAAATCTATCCTTCACAATAGTTAAAAAATAGGGGTAATTGTTGAAAGGATGGGCTATTTAGAGAATTAGGGGTTGGATTAAAAAGAAGGAATGTTTTGAAGTATTATGAGAAGTAGGGGTAGATTAAGCATAGTAGGGGTAGATCGACAATTATGAAAGATGATGAATCATTTGGATCGAGTGCTACAAAAAACAACACTTCACGAAAGGTAAAAAAAGGGGTAATTGTTGGAATTAAGGGTTGTTTAGAGAATTAGGGGTAGTATGAAAAAGAAGGGTTGTTTTGAAGTATTAAGAGAAGTAGGGGTTGTTTATTCACAGTAGGGGTAGATCGACAAATATGAAAGATGATTAATCGTTTGGATTGGGTGCTGCAAAAACGAATCCTTCAGAATAGTTAAAAAAGGGGTAATTGTTGGAAGTAAAGGCTATTTACAGAATTAGGTGTGGGGTTAAAGGAAGGACTGTTTTTAAGTATTAAGAGAGGTAGGGGTATATTAAGCGTAGTAGGGGTAGATCGATAAATATGAAAGATGATGAATCATTTGGATTGGGTGCTACAAAAACCAACCCTTCACAAAAGGTAAAAAACAGGGGTAATTGTTAGAAGTAAGGGCTTTTTAAAGAATTGGGGGGAGGATTAAAAAGAAGGATTGTTTTGAAGTATTAAGAAAAGTAGGGGTAGTTTAAGCATAGTAGGAGTGGATAGACAAATATAAAAGATGATGAATCGTTTGGATTGGGTGCTGCAAAAACCAACCCTTCACAGTAGTCAAAAGATAGGGGTAATTGTTGGAATTAAGGTCTACTTTGATAATTAGGTGTAGGATTTAAAAGAACGACTGTTTTGAAGTATTAATAGAAGTAAGGGTAGATTAAGCATAGTAGGGGTAGATCGACCAGTATGAAAGATGATAAATCGTTTGGATTGCGTGCTGCAAAAGCCAATCCTTCACAATAGTTAAAATATAGTGGTAATTGTTGAAAGGAAAGGCTATTTAGAGAATTAGGGATGGCATTAAAAAGAAGGGTTGTATTGAAGTATTAAAAGAAGTAGCGGTAGATTAAGCATAGTAGGGTTAGATCGACAAATAAGAAAGATGATGAATCGTTTGGATTGGGTGTTGCAAAAACCCACCCTTCACAAATAGTTAAAAATTAGGGGTAATTTTTGAAAGGTATGGCTATTTAGAAAATTAGGGGTAGGATTAAAAAGAATGTTTGTTTTGAAGTACTAAGAGAAGTAGAGGTAAATTAAGCATAGTAGAGGTAGATCGACAAATATAAAAGATGATGAATCGTTTGGATTCGATGCGGCAAAAACCAACTCTTCACAGTTGTAAAAATATAGGGGTAATTGTTGAAAGTAAGGGCTATTTAGAGAATTAAGGATATGATTAAAAAGAAGGGTTGTTTTAAAGTATTAAGAGGAGTAGGGGTAGTTTAAGCATAGTAGGGGTAGATCGACAAATATGAAAGATGATGAATCGTTTGGATGGGTGTTGTAATAACCAACCCTTCACAATGGTTAAAAAATAGGGTTAATTATTGGAAGTAAGGGCTATATAGAGAACTAGGGGTATGATTAAAAAGAAGGGTTGTTTTGAAGTATTAAGAGAATTAGGGGTAGTTTAAACATAGCAGGTGTAGATCGACAAACATAAAAGACGATGAATCGTCTAGATTGGGTGCTGCAAAAACCAACCCTTCACGGTAGTAAAAAGATAGGGGAAGTTGTTGGAAGTAAGTTGTTTTAGAGAATTAGGGGTAGGATTTAAAAGAATGACTGTTTTGAAGTATTAAGAGAAGTAGAGGTAATTTAAGCATAGTAGGGGTAGATTGACAAATATGAAAGATGATGAATCGTTTCTATGGCGTGCTGGAAAAACCAACCCTTGATAGTAGTAAAAAGATAGGGGTAGTTGTTGGAAGTAAGGGCTATTTAGAGAATTAGGGGTAGGATTTAAAAGAAGGATTGTTTTGAAGTATTAAGTGAAGTTGGGGTAGTTTAAGAATAGGAGGGTAGATCGACCAATATGAAAGATGATGAATCATTTGGATTGGGTGCTGCAAAAACCAACCATTCACAATAGTAAAAAGATAGAGGTAATTATTGGAAGTAAGGGCTATTTAGAGAATCAGGGATAGGATTAAAAAGATGGGCTGTTTTGTGAAGTATTAATAGGAGTAGGGGAAGTTTAAGCATAGTAGGGGTAGATCGACAAATATGAAAGATAATGAATTGTTTGGATTAAGTGCTGCAAAATCCGACCCTTCACGGTAGTTAAAAAATAGGGGTAATTGTTGGAAGTAAGGAACATTTTTAGAATTAGTGGTAGGATAAAAAAGAAGGGTTGTTTTGAAGTATTAATAGAGGCAGGGGTAGTTTAAACATAGTAGGGGTAGATCGACAAATATAAAAGATGATGATTCGTTTGGATTGGGTGCTGCAAAAACCAACACTTCGTAGTAGTAAAAAGATAGGCATAATTGTTGGAAGTAAGGGTTATTTAGAGAATTAGGGGTAGAATTTAAAATAATGACTGTTTTGAAGTATAAAGAGAAGTAGGGGTAGTTTTATCGTAATAGGGGTAGATCGACGTATATGAAAGATGATGAACCATTTGGATTGGGTGCTGTAAAAACCAATCCTTTACAATAGTTAAAAATAGTGGTAATTGTTGGAAAGAAGGGCTACTTAGAGAATTAGGTGTAGGATTAAAAAGAAGGGTTGTTTTGAAGTATTAAGATAAGTAGGGGTAGTTTAAGCATACTAGGGGTAGATCGACAAATATGAAAGATGATGAATCGTTTGGATTAGGTGCTGCAAAAAACCAATCCTTCATAGTAGTAAAAAGATAGGGTTAATTGTTGGAAGTAAGAGCTATTTAGAGAATTAGGGGCACAATTATCAAGAAGGGCTGTTTTGAAGTACTAAGAGAAGTAGGGGTAGTTTAAGCTGAGTAGGGGTAGATTAACAAATATAAAAGATGATGAATCGTTTGGATTGGGTGCTGCAAAAGCCAACCCTTCACAATAGTAAAAAATAGGGGTAATTATGGGAAATAAGGGTATTTAGAGAATTAGGGGTAGGATTTAAAAGAAAGACTATTTTTAAGTATTAAGAGAAGTAGGGGTAGTTTATGCATAGTAGGGGTAGATCGACAAATATGAAAGTTGATGAATCGTTTCGATTGGGTGCTGCAAAAATCAATCCTTCACAATAGTTTAAAAATAGGGGTAAATGTTGAAAGGAATGGCTACTTATATAACTATGGGTAGGATTAAAAAGAAGGGTTGTTTTGAAGTATTAAGAGAAGTAGGGTTAAATCGACATATATGAAAGATGATGAATCATTTAGATTGGGTGGTACAAAAACCAACCATTCACAAAAGGTAAAAAATAGGAGTAATTTTTGGAAGTAAGGGTTGTTTAGAGAACTAGGGGTAAGATTAAAAAGAAGGGTTGTTTTGAAGTATTAAGAGAAGTAGGGGTAGTTTAAGCATAGTAGGGGTGTATCGAAAGATGATGAATCGTTAGGATTGGGTGCTGGAAAAACCAATCCTTCATAGTAGTAAAAAGATTAGGGTAATTGTTGGAAGTAAGGGCTATTTACAGAATTTGGGGTAGGATTAAAAGAAGGATTTTTTTTTAAGTATTAAGAGAAGTATGGGTAGATTAAGCATAGCAGGGGTAGATCGAGAAGTATGAAAGATGACAAATCATTTGGATTAGGTGCTACAAAAACCAATCCTTCACAAAAGGTAAATAATAAGGGTAATTGTTGGAAGTGGGGGATATTTAGAGAATTAGGGGTAGGATTAAAAAGAAGGGTTGTTTTGAAGTATTAAGAGAAGTAGGGGTAGTTGAAGAATAGTAGGGTTAGATCGACAAATATGAAAGACGATGAATCGTTTGGATTGGGTGCTGCAAAAACAAATCCTTCACAATAGTTAAAAAATAAGGGTTTTTGTTGGAAGTAAGGGCTATTTACAGAATTAGGGTTAGGATTAAAAGAAGGACTGTTTTTAAGTATTAAGAGAAGTAGGGGTAGATTAAGCATAGTAGGTGTAGATCGATAAATATGATGGATGAAGAGTCATTTGGATTGGGTGCTACAAAAACCAACCATTCAGAAAAGGTAAAAAAAATAGGGGTAATTGTTGGAAGTATGGGCTATTTAGAGAATAAGGAGTAGGATTAAAAAGAAGGGTTGTTTAGAAGTATTAAGAGAAGTAGCGGTAGTTTAAGCATAGTAGGGGTATATCGACAAATAAGAAAGATGATGAACCATTTGAATTGGGTGCTGCAAAAACCAATCCTTTAAAATAGTTAATAAATAGGGTTAATTGCTGGAAGGAAGGGCTATTTAGAGAATTAGGGGTAGGATTAAAAAGAAGGGTTGTTTTGAAGTATTAAGAGAAGTAGGGGTAGTTTAAGAAGATGAGGGGCATATCAACAAATATGAAAGATGATAAATCGTTTGGATTGGGCGCTGCAAAAACCAATCCTTCACAATAGTTAAAAATAGGGGTAATTGTTGAAAGTAAGGGCCGTTTAGAGAACTAGGGATATGATTAGAAAGAAGGGCTATTTTGAAGTATTAAGAGAAGCAGCGGTAGATTAAGCATAGTAGGGGTAGATTGATAAATATGAAAGATGATGAATCATTTGGATTGCGTGCTACAAAAACCAACCCTTCACAAAAGGAAAAAAATAGGGGTAATTGTTGGAAGTAAGGGCTATTTAGAGAACTAGGGTTAGGATTAAAAAGAAGAGTTGTTTTGAAGTATTAAGAGAAGCAGGGGTAGTTTAAGCATAGTAGGGTTAGATCGACAAGTATGAAGCCGATGAATCGTTTGGATTGGGTGATGTAAAAACCAATCCTTCACAACAGTTAAAAAATAAGGGTATTTGTTGGATGTAAGGGCTATTTACAGAATTAGTGGTAGGATTAAAAGAAGGACTGATTTTAAATATTAAGAGAAGTAGGAGTAGATTAAGCATAGTAGGGGTAAATCGACAAATATGAAAGATGAAGAGTCGTTTGGATTAGGTGCTAAAAAAACCAACCCTTCACAAAAGGTAAAAAATTAGGGTATTTATTGGAAGTATGGATATTTAGAGAATTAGTGTATGATTAAAAAAAGAGTTTTTTCGAAATACTAAGAGAAGTAGCGGTAGTTTAAGCATAGTAGGGGTAGATCGACATATAATGAAGATGATGAATCGTTTGGATTGGGTGCTGCAAAAACCAATCCTTCAAAATAGTTAATAAATAGTGTTAATTGTTGAAAGGAAGGGATATTTAGAGAATTAGCGGTAGGATTAAAAAGAATGGCTATTTTGAAGTATTAAGAGAAGTAGAGGTAAATTAAGCATAGCAGGGGTAGATCAACAAATATAAAAGATGATGAATCGTTTGGATTTTTTACTGCAAAAACCAACCCTTAGCAGTAGTTAAAAAATAGGGTTAATTATTGGAAGTAAGGGCTATTTAGAGAATTAGGGGTACGATTTAAAAGAAGGGTTGTTTTGAAGTATTAAGAGAAGTAGTTTAAGCATAGTACGGGTAGATCGACAAATATAAAAGATGATGAATCGTTTGGATTGGGTGCTGCAAAAACCATTCCTTCACAGTAGTAAAAAGATAGGGGTAGTTGTTGGAAGTAAGGGATATTTAGAGAATTAGGGGTAGGATTTAAAAGAAGGAATGTTTTGAAGTATTAAGATAAGTAGGGGTAGTTCAAGCATACTAGGGGTAGATAGACAAATATGAATGATGATGAATCGTTTGGATTTGGTGCTGCAAAAACCAACCCTTCATAGTAGTTAAAAAATAGGGGTAATTGTTGGAAGTAAGGGCTATTTAGAGAATTAGTGTATGATTAAAAAGAAGGGTTGTTTTGAAGTATTAAGAGAAGTAGGGGTAGTTTAAGCATAGGAGGGTAGATCGACCAATATGAAAGATGATGAATCATTTTGATTGGGTGCTGCAAAAACCAACCATTCGCAGTAGTAAAAAGATAGGGGTAATTGTTGGAAGTAAGTGCTATTTAGAGAATTAGGGATAGGATTAAACAAAAGGGCTGTTTTGTGAAGTATTAACAGGAGTAGGGGTAGTTTAAGCATAGTAGGGGTAGATCAACATATGAAAGATAATGAATCTTTTGGATTGGGAGCTACAAAATCCAACCCTTCACAGTAGTCAAAAAATAGGGGTAATTGTTGGAAGTAAGGGCTATTTAGAGAATTAGCGGTACGATAAAAAAGAATAGTTGTTTTGAAGTATTAAGAGAAGTAGGGGTACTTTAAGCATAGTTGGGGTAGATCGACAATATGAAAGCTGACGAATCATTTTGTTTGTGTGTTGCAAAAACCAACCCTTCACAGTAGTAAAAAGATAGGCGTAATTGTTGGAAGTAAGGGCTATTTAGAGAATTAGGGGTTGGATTTATAAGAAGGGTTGTTTTGAAGTATTAAGAGAAGTAGTGGTATGTAACACCCCGTATTTTCGGTAAAGACGTTAAATAACAAATTAAAGAATAATTAATTTGAAAACGAAGAAATAAGTGAAACAGGTTGGGCCATTGAGTTCATTTCGGAATTCTGCTTGAGATAGAGTTCGAGTTTGCGTAAATCGGACTCCGTATGAAGCAGATATATTTAAATTAAATATTGCAGCAAAACATGAAAAAAAAATATAGAATGAGAAAAAAAATAATGTTTATCATTGTTCTAAGATTTTTAAGTAAAAGACTCAGTAGCTCATTTGGTTAGAACATGTGACTTGCATACAAGAGGTACAGTGTTCGATCCCCGTCAGCACCATATATTTTTGTTTTAGGGGAGTGGCTAAAAAGTAGCCTAGTGTGAACGCAGTTAATATATATATATATATATATATATATATATATATATATTGACGTGTACGCACATGTGGCTCATTTTTTTTTTGGTCAAGGATTGTCTTCTTTTCTTACATGGCCTTCTATGATTGGCCTGTTGGTCGAACATTGAATCATTAAGGCTTACATGGCGCAAAACGGTTGGCTGAATGACATATTAATCGACCTTGATGGCTACGATCACCCCCTGTTTTATCCAACGGCTCTAATCTAACCAAATCTCTATAAATAAAACCCTAGACCATAACCCTAATCACACAAATTAAAAGATAAAAAATCGTCATGCTGCCAAAGTCGAGCTAAGTGCAGCCGTCATCACAAATTAGAAGAAAAGATTAAAGCTACAAATCAAATTAAAATTAGGACAATGTGCTAGTCTTCATCAAAGGAGAGCTGTACCATTTCAGAAAACAGATTTCAGAAATCAAGAATTCTCTTTTGTTTGTAAGTGCGGTTGACACATAGATTTAAACATGATCTTTTTTTTCATGGCTTGTATAATTTGAACGTAGAACGATGTCTATATGTGCATTTGATTTATATTTATATTAATTTGTGGGTAATGAACATGCTAAACTTGATTTATGTTCACATTTATTTGTTCGAGACGAACATACTATTGTATACTTTTAGTGATAAAACTTACCATGAAATGGGTGACCAACTCATTCTAGCATATGTTAACTTAATGGTATAATTTAGTGGTTAATTCCAAGTTTATGATCTAAGTCATATCCTTATGTTGGATCAACATTTATGTATATTTCGAATTATGTTAAGTTGAACCTATATATGTTGCAAGTTAAATTAGCGGCTCTCTTATGTTTTAACATACATAAGTTAATATGATAAGTGGTGATTTAAATATGATTATTTGTGGCTTATGTTTTAACATACATAAGTTAATATGATAAGTGATGATTTAAATGTGATCATTTGTGGCTTATGTTTTAACACACATAAGTTAATATGATAAGTGGTGAGTTAAATGTGATTATTTTTGGCTTATGATTTAACATACATAAGTTAACATGCTAAGTTGTGATTTAAATATGTTTATAAGCAAAGACTTGATTATGTAAACCTATTTGTTTAGATCTACAACTGTACATGTTAGATCCATGTTAGTGGCAACCTCTATGCAAGTTCACCACTACATGTTCAAGTTAGGATAGTTCTATGTAAAACTCTTATGATTATGATTCATGTTACATAGATCTAGATTGCAAGTCCATAATTAAAAGTATATTATGCCAAGTTCATGTGGCACATATAATTAGGTCCATATTTTTGTATGATTCTATGCCAAAACCTATATGCCACATGTTTTATGTTGTTGGAATATTTCATGTTCGTTGTGTTTCCGTTTTTGTGTTTATGAGTTAGGCTATAATATCGAGCCTAACATTCAATGTTATTTGCGAACGTACGACGGGGGTAACGTTGGGGAAAAATAGGAAATTACATGTAATTGGCATTTTGGCAAATAACCTTGATTAGCGACATTTAATGGTATAATTTATGTACCAAACGCCATGAACCTGATTTAGAGGGAAAGCGGGCCATAACAATAATTGTTGATAATGTACATTAAAAGAGTAATTGTGGCACAATTAAATTGGGAGTAATTTACATATAAGCAGGCCATAACAATAATTGTTGATAATGTACATTAAAAGAGTAATTATGGCACAATTAAATTGGGAATAATTTACATATAGAATTTGTCCTAAATGAGAAATATGTAAATTGTAGAAAATATGAATATGCCTAACCCGAGGTTAGATTGAGTTGTGGTGTAAAACTGCCCGGACCCGCCGGGTTGCCCAGTAACCACAACAATACCTATCTAATGTGGGAGGTTAAGGCATTGAGCCCAATAAGAACCCGAGGTTAGTCTGAGTTGCGGTGTAAAGCTATCCGGAACCGACCGGCACATCCAGTGACCGCAACGATACCTATCTAATGTGAGTGTTTGGTGCTTTAATAAATGAATTAAAGCAAAGACAAGAGTTGGTAGGGTTAAGTTAACTTTAGAACACTTAACAAATTTAACATGTTAATTAGACAAGTGGGTAAGGTTAAGTAACTTTAGAACACTTAACCAATTTAACATGTAAATTAGACAAGTGGGTAAGATTAAGTAAATTTATAATGCTTAACTGTTATAACATGTTAATTGAATAGATGGTAGGGTTAAAGTTAACCAAGGTATCACTTATCCAATATATATATATACACACACACACATATAACATGAAGTGTGGTAGGGTTAAGTTAATACAAGAGGACAAAACTTAACCATCATAACATGACAAGTAGATGGGTTAAGTTAACTTGAATAGATTGATGACACTTAACCAATATAATATGGTAAAAGAGTGGGGTTAACACTTAACCAACATAACATGGTGAATGAACAGGGTTAAGTTAATAAATCACCCTTAACCAATCCAACATGATAAGTGAGAAAGGTTAAGTTAGTAAGAAACACTTAACCAACATGACGTGACAAGTAGGAAGGTTAAGTACATATCGGGTTGGTGGGTAATATCAGTAAATATAGGCCGACACTCTTTACCATTAGTATGCATACTTGAATCCATGGGAAGGTTAAGTACACGTCGGGTTGGTGGGTAATATTAGTAAATATAGGCCCACAAAACTTAACCATTAAATACAGATGCTTATACACATGCTTGAATCGTTAGGAGGGTTAAGTACACATCAGGGTTGGTGGGTAATATAGGCCCACAAACTTAACCATAAGGAAACCCTAGTAACGGGGACCCATTTCAGCAGTAACCCACATAGGTGTATCATGGTACCCTGAAACTAGGCAGGGTGGGGCAAGATTACTGGGCTGATTATAATTGGTCAAAACGACGGCGGTTGCTGCAACAGTGTAGGTTCTAACAAAGTGTGGGCGTGCACGCACTCCGAAGCAGAATAAGCAGGCACTGGGCATCAGTAGTATACACTGTGCACTCTGGAATCGTTTCGGGTCACCACCATAGGACTTGATACACCCTATGGTGGGGCTAGCACAGTTATCTACAATCTAACGGGGGCCATATGACACACGCAGGTAGCATTATACCTAGTTGTACATAGGTCGCTTAAACCCTGAACCTAAGAAGCATTCAATAGGTAGCATAAACCCTAGTTGGACCTAGGTCGCGTAAACCCTGGTTGAATCTAGGAAGTGCTCGATAGAAAACCCTAGATTAGATCTAGGTAATAAATGGAATTTCCATAATAGATGTACACCTGAAGGTAACCATAATTACGAGGATTGGGATCACGTTGTAATTATTATCGTTGTATACGGATTACTTGTTCGGCCACTAGTTAGTCGGTGCAAGGACGTGGAAATCAGAATAACAGGGTAGTAGCGAAGCAGAGAAATAGAAATGAGTGTTGTTGTATATCTTTCCTTGGCCCGTCTTTTGATATCTTGACACTATAGCATTGTCCTACTTTCGATTATTCTTGTCATGATCCTTGCGACCTGTTTAAATGCTAGTAATAACTGGACTTACCGAGCTTATTGTCTGACCCACTTTCTTTCATCCTCTTTTTTCTATTCCCCCCCCCCCCCAGGTAGTCAGTGAGGGAATAACTCCGCTTAGTTTAGACCATATCTCCTTCCAAGCTTGAAGATTAGTCGAAGTTTTTCTTGGATTCCCTTTAACATTGCTATGGCTGGCTCATGCTACATTGGGGAATATAAATGTTATTTTATTCTTCTTTATTTTGTTAGTCTTATACTCTGGTATTGGAAAACAATTGTTGTACATAATGTTTTATAAATGAAGTAAAGTTATATTTTCCGCTGTTTAAATTTGTCTGTCTTGTAATTTATCTCCACCTTTTACCTAAAGCGCTCCACCGAAGTTAAGGCATTCCCTTTGCGAGTGACCTTAATGAAGGTGGGGTGTTCCACTTGGTATTAGAGTTGAAGGTTAACGGATCAGATAAAAAGATTCGAAAATTTATTTTCAAAACGGTTTTAAAGAAGCATTTTCAAAAGAAAAGTTTCGTTTTAAAGGCATGTTCCACAAAGCAATATGCATTATCTTTTGATCCTTTGTTTAAATCCTTGTTTCCTTCTTTACTGAGTCTCTGGGCTCCTGGCTTTCTAGGAGGTAACCTCATCGCGGCATCGTTCTGTAAGCTTGACGAGACTACGACACCTGTTAAAGGACAAAAAAGTGTCCGACTTCCATCTATAGCCGTAGTAGTTTCACCTGCGGTTAATTTTCTTTCGAGCTTTATATGGTTTTTCGTGCGATGGAGGCAGCTTTCTAGAGACTTGTCAACATGATTACACAAGGATGGTAAACATGGGAATGAGGGAGCTTGGCTATGGGGCACAACCCAAGTATAAGAAATTCATGGATTTGGACTTGGCCCATGAAGGAGGAAAGAATAGTAAAACACTAAGACAAGAGGAGGTATCTTTATGGTATAACGACAAGGGAAAGTGCATGCTCTCACCGCTGGTGTACCAGAGAAAGGGATAATAAAGTTTCTGTTAAGAGTTTAGCTTTTCTTTTTGATCAGCCTGTTAGCACCCTTTTTATTTTTGCACTTCATATTCGTTTATACCCACTACCACAGTTAAGTCTCTACACCTTAGTACTCGTATAGTAGAAGATCCCATGTTAGTCTCAAATCCAATTGGTGGTTCGACCCATTTATCCACGGTTTGTAAGGATTTGAGAATAGCTATAATTAAGTATTGGGTTAAGCGTAATGCTTAAGTTTTTGGGTTTCATGGGATATGGGATGATTCTAGGCATGGGTTGGTTAGCTAGTAATTGTGAAGGGAGGGTAGTTAGACTTTTGATTCGCCTCGGAAATACCCTCGAGATTACAGGCGATCCTAAAGGATCAGTCAGGCCTAGCTACCTAGAATCACTTGATATATCTATCGACGGTTTGCGATCCGTTAGAGTAGTTCATGAGCACGCAGATGTTTTTGGTTAGTTTAGGGGTTTGTCCCCCAAAATGCGAGATAGACTTTCGCATATATCCAGTTAACAATGCCAAGCCAGTTATCCGATCAATGACAGTTTTGGAAATGGGGATCAAGAAGCTTCGCAATCGTGAAGGTTAATTAGTTAAGGTACAGTGGAGTGAAGCTCAAGAAGACGCAATGTGGGAAACTGAAGATAAGACACACGTATCATGCCCTTTTTCTTAAGGATATATCCTTGATCTTTTTGTAGGAATCTTATGTATGCTTGTTTCTATCTTTTTTGGTATATCCTCTAGGTCATATCTTCGATCCTTAGGTAGGTATAAACCTATGGTTGAAACATGTGTTTGAGACATGTTATGTTTGGTAGATGCAAGTATTTGCTAGTGGTTGCTAGTGGATCCATTTACACACATTAGGCACTAGATCGGCTCAGTCACCTTTTCATATTGCATATGGATCCAAGTGCATATGTTTGTATAAGGATTGAAACTTGATCTATTATCATATGGACGTTGCATTTGTATGAATGATTGTGCACTAATGTAGAAAATCTTGAGTAGGAAAAAAATTGCATACATAATGGATTCATGGCACAAACATAATTCGCATTAAGGAGTTCAACTGAATCAGTATATCGCCTGATTTTGCATTAGATAAGGACATATACACACACTATGCATATCATCATGAAGTAATAGAAATCTTTTTAAGGACAAGGAATGCTTGTGATTGAATGATTGAGTAGATGGACAATTGGATGGTAGGATATACATTCTTCTAGACTTGGAGATTTCGGGGACGAAATCCTTTAAGGAGGGGAGAATGTAACACCCCGTATTTTCGAGAAAGACGTTAAATAACAAATTAAAGAATAATTATTTTGAAAAAGAAGAAATAGGTGAAACGGGTTGCGCCATTGCGTTCATCTTGGAATTTTGCTTGAGATAGAGTTCAAATTTTCCTAAATCGGACTCCGTATGAAGAAGATATCTTTAAATTAAATAATGCAGCAAAACATGAAAAAAAATCTAGAATGAGAAAAGAATAATGTTTAGCATTGTTCTAAGATTTAAAGAAAAAGACTCAGTATCTCATTTGGTTAGAACATGTGACTTGCATACAAGAGGTACAGAGTTCGATCCCCGCCATCACCATATATTTTTGTTTTAGGGGAGTGGCTAAATGGTAGCCTAGTGTGAACGCAGTTCAATATATATATATATATATATATATATATATATATATATATATATATATATATATATATATATATATATATATATACATATATATGACGTGTACGCAAATGTAGCGCTTTTTTTTTTTGGTCAAGGATTGTCTTCTTTTCTTACGTGGCCTTCTATGATTGGCCTGTTGATCGAGCATTGAGTCATCAAGGCTTACATGGAGGAAAAGGTTGGCTTAATGGCATATTAATCGACTTTGATGGATACGATTGAAAATGCATGTGCGTACTTGTCAAGTATAATACACTCACAAGGATTGTGCAATATGACAAACAATATTCAATGTATAAAGTAATAGCTAATCACAGAACAATAAAATCGAAGATGCAGTAAAAAAGAAAATCACACCAGGGCTTTTTATGCTGGTTCGTCGCACCATCCTATGTCCAGTCCCAGATCTCTCTCTGGATTTTCACTAATCAACAACCTCGCTTCACCCGGAGGAACAGGTTCACAATACACCACTTGATTTCATGGGCTACAAGCTTACCCACTTGATTTCACGGGCCACAAGCTTACCACCCCGATTTGAATGGCTACAGGCTTACCGAAATTTCAATACAAAGTAGTTGATGATTGACTATATATTGTGTCTTCAGTACACGGACTAGTCACTTATAGTACACCCTTCCTGTAACACCCCGTATTTTCTATGAACAATAAAAAAAATCAAGATATAATTAATTTTTAGAAAAATAATTAGGTGAAACGGGTTACGCCGTTGCGTTCGTCTCGGAATTCTGCTTGAGATAGAGTCCGAGTTTGCGTAAATTGGACTCCGTATGAAAAAGATATCCTTAAATTAAATATTGCCGCAAAACATGGAAAAAGAGGAATGAGAAAAGAATAATGTTTAGCATTGTTCTAAGAATTGTAAGCAAAAGACATAATAGCTCATTTGGTTGGAACATGTGACTTGCATAAAAGAGGTGCAGAGTTCGATCCCCGCCAACGCCATATTTTTGTTTTAGGGGAATGGCTAAAAACGGCTTAGTGTGAACGCGGTTCAAAAAAAATTAAATATATATATATTTACTGAATATATATATATATATATAAATATATTTATAATTGAGAAGATAAATACAGTCAATTTATTTGGAGGGAAAGATTTATGCATAAGTAGATATGTATGTATATAGGTAACTTCATTATGCATTGATTTTGCATGTTGCAAGGAAAGTAGAGAAAAAAAAGGGAAATTAAATTATAAGCTCGATTTCCTTTTTTTCAGGCAAGCAATTAATTTGCATTATTTGAATTCATGAATAGGTGCGTGTGTATATATATATTTATATATATGGGCAATTAATGTAAACATGAATAGAAGTTTATTAATTTGCTGAGTGTTTGCCGAGTCACTTCTGACTCATTGCTGAGTCAATAAGATAAACCCCATGTTGTCTGAACGGTTGCGGTTATTTCTAGGTTAAATCTAATGGCCTAAATGAATCCTAAATTCTATAAATAAGTGGGTAGTCTCTCATTCTAATTCATATGAAAAATTAGAGAAGCCGCCGGCATGCCGTCGCCATGGAACTCCGAGTAGCCGCCGCAAATCAAAGTAGAAGAAAGCTAATCTAATCCAATTCTAATCAATTCTAAAAGCAATCTAGACTCTCTCTTTCTTCTTAAATTGTGAGTATGATGATTCTCACAAGATTATTAGGAAACTAATTTGATTAAGATGTAAATGGAACATAAGAAAATGATGTGAATTGTCACATATGTTATTGTAAAATCTTATGTTATCATGTATGTTCTAAATGTTTTGTTATGCTGTGATGAAAATCATGCTATGCTATGTTATGCTATCATGCCATGCTATGATGAAAATCATGCTATGCTATGTTATGCTATCATGCTATGCTATGTGTAAATCATGCCATGTTATGTCATAAATCTTATATATGTTGTAGATCTCATGTTAACACATATGTTGGAAATCCATAAGTTATATGATTATGATATCATGTTAAGTTGTGTTGAATCGTACTAGTTGTAAAATCATGATGTTGTTATTTATGCAAATTGGATCATGTTTTAAAGTTTATGTTTTTTTTTTCTAAAAATTAAATGGATCATGATTATGGGAATTTGCCTATTAAGTTAGGTGTACCCATATGCATGAATCTATGAGTAAATGAATTTTTATTATGGGAATTTGTCTATTAAGTTAGATGTACCCATATACATGAACCTATGTTATAAAGTTAGATGATGATATGTTGTAAATGATGTCACATATTTTACATAGTCACGATGTTAGTATCCATGTTGGTTAGTTCATGTTAGTCAAATCATGATATTATATATGTTTGGGCTATGATGATTCATACATGTACCTATGCAAGTTTTGGCACTGAGTAATAAATATTGTGTAGGTTTCATGAGACTTATTTTAGATCTAAAATTAGATCCATGACATGTGTGAGTTCTATACTAGTTCACACCCCCATTATGTTGCAAGTTTATACTTGAATTTGGGTTATATTATGTAGACTGTGACATTTAACCAAACAAGTTGACACCTTTAACATGTGTAGCTTATGCAAGTTGTAGTCTTAGCCAATGCAAGTTTATGTGTTGGACCTCTATCACATATGCAAGTTTCACCCCTTTTTATGAATAGATCTATTTTATTCATATACATATATGTTATTGTTATGATAATTTATCTTTGTGCTATGAGTTAGACTATTCGAATCTAACGTATATTTTACGTTTAACGTATGAACGTACAACGTGGGATAGGGGTGATATTAAAAGAATTAATATTGAGAATTTGCACGAAATAGCCTTAAAAAGGCATATAATAAATTTGAGATATGTGAATTGCCTTAAATGGCGAAAAATGGAATTAAGACATTAATTGGAAAATTAATGTGTAGAGATGGTCATAAGTTAATTATGGATTAATTTGAATTTGAATAGGGATTGAGAAATTGGTATAAAATGCCTTTAATGGCTTATAATGAATTTGTTGTGAAAAAGGGTATGATTTATCATACCATAAATGGATGGACATAATTGAGTCAATTATGGACATCATTAAATTTTGAATAAATTATTAATTTGGATGGGGAAGTTAATTCAAATTTAGGAAAGATTAATTAATTAATTAATCACTTAAGATAATTAACATTCTTTCTATCTACATACACCAGAAGATTCTAGGGAGACAGGGAGGATAGTGTCTAGGCTTGGGTTTGGAAAACAAGTTTCCTGCCCTCCCTGGCTATCCGTAACTGACCCAATGAACGGGAAGGTCTTGAATTTAGAAAGAAAACATGTGGTGGGACATGGGAATCTAGTGGGTGCTTTGGGTGGCATGAGGAATCTAGTGTTGCCTTTAGTGGCATTTGAAATACGATTAGTAAGACTTAACCAAACACACATGCAAATGAACATGACTAAGAAGAGGGTTAAGTAGGTGCCTTGGGTGGCATGAGAAAATACGATTAGTAACACTTAACCAAATTAAATATGCAAGTGGGACATAGGGGTTAAGTGGGTGCCTTGGGTGGCATGTGGAATTACTAATAGAAACCCTTAACCAAATTTAAAACATGTTAGTGGACATGAAGGGTATTAAGTGGAATGTGTTAGAGGGGACCAAGCCTAGTTGGGAAGTTTGGTAGGAGGCCCATTTCAACCAGTATCCCAAACGTATCTTTGTGAGCTCGACCCAAGTCGAGGACGAGACACGCATACTGGGCTTGACTATAAGAGGCCAAAACGGGTTAGCGATGGCAACGCAAGTCCAACGGGTTCATATGCGTGAGTGGACCCGGGCTGGTAGGTAAGACGTTGTTGCATCGTGTAGGTATAAGCCGTGCATCCTTAAGTTGTATCGGGTAGTGGGTACACCTAGTAGTACACGAAGCTACCATTATTAATTAAGTATTAAAAGGGTACACCTTGTGGAGATAGGGGCAGACGACACCTATGACGTCAGCTAGGAGTACGTGGAATTACCATTATTAAGGGGGTACGTCTAGTAGGGATAGGTACACGTTGGGTACCTAGGATAGCAACTAGAGATACACAGTCAAACGTGGAGGATAGTGGGTACATCTAGTATTACACGAAGCTATCATCATTCTATTTAGGGATCAAAGTGACTAGTAGGGGTGCAGTTAGTGCTAGTACAGTACAGCACGGTACAGTACGGTAGAGTATAGTAATTATCCTATATTGATTAGGAAGCGTCATTAACGTTAGTGATTAGTAACGGGTGTGGTGCAGCTTAGTAATTATTCTTTAGTAGGTATGCCTTTAATGTTACCATGGTTAACCTCATTTCCTTTGCCTGTTCTGTCACACCCAATAGTTCATAGGCATTTCCTTATTCTCCAGCTTATGCCTTAGTCTGATTACGTTGAAAATAGTATTGTTAGATATGTCATACTCGCCAGACTTTATGTCTGACCCCCTCTATTTCTACCTTTTTCCCCCTCCAGGTCCTTAGGCTGGGCCCAGCTCTAGTGGTGTTTGATTGGATTGCATATCTCTTTTGGGGAGCTTGGACTGCTAAAGTAAAGTCCAGCTTGTTATCTTTTGTTTAATGGCTATTTATGTAATGGGATTATGTATTTTGTTTTATCAAGATAGATATTGTACTTGACTCTGATTTATGGTATTATGATGTAATCAAACATGTTTTGACTTCTGCTGCAATGAAATAAAGTATTAAATTTCCAAGTACTATTTTATATCTATCTTGTTGCAATTTTACTGTTCTACACTCACTTAAAACCTCCATGGAAGTTAATGCATTCCTTTTTTGAGTGACATTAATGGACGTGGGGTGTTACACGTGGTATCAGAGCTTAAGGTTACCAGAACAGACAAGATATTTTGAAAAACTATTTTTCAAAAGCATTTTTATAAAGAATACTTTCAAAAATATGTTTGTAGAAGTGTATTTTTGAAAGAAAGGTTTATTTTGAGAACATAATCCCCAAGAGCCATATATCCTTCCTTCGATTCTCCGTTTTGAGTCTCTTACTCTTTCTCTTTTTTTTCCCCTCCGCGTATAGATGCTTTTTCTAAGATAAATAAGGACTTCCGTACGAAGGACGGAAGAACCACTTCAAGGGACTTAGACGTTTGTCGGGCTAGAAGTTAGTCCAAGGAGGTGGAGGGTTGTGGGAACCTTTAAGATGGACGATGGGAGGAAGGTTCAAATAGCTGTTAGGTTAATAAAGGACGAAACCTCGTCTTGGTGGGAGGTCACGAATGGAGAATGTGAAGAAGAAGGCTAGTTGTTTTGGAGAAGTAGGACACCTTATTAGGATTGTCCAAAGAGGCAAGAATAAAGTACAGGATCTTCTGGAGGGTTGTTGTATTCCCTCAGGGCTGGTATACCTGATGGGGGTATGACTGTCTAGGTTGAAATTTTGTTTTCTTTATCATCCTGTTCGAACCTTGTTTGATTCTGGCGCTTCATACTCGTTAGTATCTGCTTCGTTAGTTGAAACACTACACCTAAATACTAGTCTAGTTAAGGATCCCATCCTAGACTCAAATCATGTTGGTGGTTCGGCTCATCCTTCAATGGTCTGTCGGGATTTGAGAGTGTCTATCTTGGGCGTTGGGTTTGAATGCAGCGCCTTCATTCTTGGTTTCACGGTATATAGTTTGATTCTAGGGATGGATTGGCTAGCCAGGCGTGGTGCCATCCTAGATTGGGGAAGGAGGGTAGTTAGACTATTGGTTCGTTATGGAAAGACCCTCATATTTCTTGTGACCATAGGAGTTTAGTGATGCTTAGTTTCCTAGAATCTTCTGATGTATCCAACGATGATTTGGGGTCTGTTTGTGTGGTCCGTGAGTATGGGGATGTCTTCGATGTAGAGCGGGGTTTACCTAGAGGAGCGAAGTAAGCTTTCGTGTGTTCCTAGTGGATAATGCAAAGCCAGTTATGAGATCAACGATTGTTTTGGAGCAAGACTGGCAAGGACAGCCAGAGTCCGTTAAGTGCTCAGTTATTTGGCAATTTTACTAGTATCATCTCATGTATGTCATCTGAATTCGAAGGAGGTATCCCTTGGGTGTTTGTCTGATATTGGTTTAGGCCTTTGGGGCTTGCACTTGGGGGATGTCGAGTTCGACTAGGATGGTCTGCGTGAGAGATGGACAGTTGTGACAAATTTTGCATGGAATAATATCCTGGTTTTCTCTAGAAGCGGAGAAGAGCATGCCCTACATCTTAGGGAAGCCTCTCGGGAAGGGTGATGTGTTATGGAGGAAGACTATCGAAAGTCCATGAGGGGAATTACCCTACCCACGACTTAGGAGTTGCTTTCAGACCATAAGTTGCTAAGGTATTTGTTCTCTCAGAAAGATCTGAACTTGAGGAAGCAAAGGTGGATGGAGTTCTTGGCGTCCTACGATTTCGAAATAGCATATACCCTTGGCAAGGGTAACGTTGTGGTGGGGGCCTTAAGTAGAAAAGGGTTGACACTGAGTCCTTGGTCTGTTGAGCGGCGTAGCTTAGAGTTTATCTCTACCTTTGACTTTTGACCATCCGTTGATTTTGTACTTGGTTCACTAGCATCCTTAGAGGTCAGACCTATGCTTTTGGGACGGATTGGAGAGGCACAGCGAGCTGACCCACAGTTGGTTGAGTTAGTAGAGAATCTCACAAGAGGGGAGTCATCAAGCCATCTTAGTAGGCATACCCTAGATGATAAGGGTTGGTTGCGTAGGGACGGTAAACTTTGTATATTACGGGACGAAAGTTTGAGGAAGTGTTTACATGATACAACGAAAGTGGTGGAGCCGAACACGCTTAAGGAAGTGGAAGTAGAGCAAGATGCCACGATCAGACTAGCTCCTACATGCATTCTTGGGTCGGAGATTAAGAAGTTGAGAAACTGAGAGGTCAAGCTAGTCAAAGTGCAATGGGAAGAAGATCAAGGAGACGCTACTTGGGAGACGGAAGAGAAGATTCGTTTGTTGTACCCCTTCCTTTTCAGGGTTATGTCTTTCATATTCACCTTTATCGCCTAGCTTATACTTGTCCTATCTTTAGTACATCCTCTCGTTTAAGTCTTTGACCTTTAGAAGGGTAGTCCTATGGTTGAAACATGTGTTTGAGACATGTTATGTTTGATGGATGCAAGTGGATGCAAGTGTTTGCTAGTGGTTGCTCGTGGATGCATATACACACACTTTAGGCACTAGATCAGCTCAGTCACTCTCATATTGCATATAAATATGTGTGCATATTTAAATTAATGAATGAATAGTGGTTGTATTATCATATGGATGCTGCATTAAGATGAATGGTTGTGCACGCATATAGAAATAATATGTATCATTAGGAATCTTTTGCATACATAATGGACGCATGGCACTATCATGGTTCGCATTAAGGAGGTCAACTGAATCAGTAGATCGCCTGATTTTTGCATTGGATAAGGACATGTACACACACTATGCATATAAACATGAAAGGATTAGAAGTCTCTTAAGGACAATGGATGCCTGTGCCTGATGGTTGAGTAGATGGACGATTGGATGGTAGGACACATTCTTCCTAACTTGAAGATTTCGGGGACGAAATCCTTTAAGGAAGGGAGAATGTAACACCCCGTAATTTTTGTGAACATAAAAAAAAATTCAAGATATAAGTAATTTTTAGAAAAATAATTAGGTGAAATGGGTTGCGCCGTTGCGTTCGTCTCGGAATTCTGCTTGAGATAGAGTCCAAGTTTGCGTATATTGTACTCCGAATGAAAAAGATATCCTTAAATTAAATATTGCAGCAAAACATGGAAAAAGAGGAATGAGAAAAGAATAATGTTTAGCATTGTTCTAAGAATTGTAAGCAAAAGACTTAATAGCTCATTTGGTTGGAACATGTGACTTGCATACAAGAGGTGCAGAGTTCGATCCCCGCCAATGCCATATTTTTGTTTTAGGGGAATGGCTAAAAAGCGGCTTAGTGTGAACGCGGTTCAAAAAAAAATTAAATATATATATATATATATACTAAATATATATATATATATATATATATATAATTGAGAAGATAAATACAGTCAATTTATTTGGAGGGAAAGATTTATGCATAAGTAGATATGTATGTATGTAGGTAAATTCATTATGCATTGATTTTGCATGTTGCAAGGAAAGTAGAGAAAAAAAAGGGAAATTAAATTATATGCTCGATTTCCTTTTTTTCAGGCAAGCAATTAATTTGCATTATTTGAATTCATGAATAGGTGCGTGTGTATATATATATATATATATTTATATATATGAGTAGTTAATGTAAACATGAATAGAAGTTTATTAATTTGCTGAGTGTTTGCTGAGTCACTTCTGACACATTCCCGAGTCAATAAGATAAACCCCATCTTGTCTGAACGGCTGCGGTTATTTCTAGGTTAAATCTAATGTCCTAAATGAATCCTAAATTCTATAAATAAGTGGGTAGTCTCTCATTCTAATTCATATGAAAAATTAGAGAAGCCGCCGTCATGCCGTCGCCATGGAACTCCGAGTAGCCGCCGCAAATCAAAGTAGAAGAAAGCTAATCTAATCCAGTTCCAATCAATTCTAAAAGCAATCTAGACTCTCTCTTTCTTCTTAAATTGTGAGTATGATGATTCTCACAAGATCATTAGCAAACTAATTTGATTAAGATGTAAATGGAACATAAGAAAATGATGTGAATTGTCATATATGTTATTGTAAAATCCTATGTTATCATGTATGTTCTAAATGTTTTGTTATGCTATGATGAAAATCATGCTATGCTATGTTATGCTATCATTCCATGCTATGATGAAAATCATGCTATGCTATGTTATGCTATCATGCTATGCTATGTGTAAATCATGCTATGTTATACCATAAATCTTATATACGTTGTAGATCTCATGTTAACACATTTGTGGGAAATCCATAAGTTATATGATTATGATATCATGTTAAGTTGTGTTGAATCGTACAAGTTGTAAAATCATGATGTTGTTATTTATGCAAATTGGATCATGTTTTAAAGTTTATGTTTTTTTTTTCTAAAAATTAAATGGATCAAGATTATTTGAATTTTCCTATTAAGTTAGGTGTACCCATATGCATGAATCTATGACTAAATGAATTTTTATTATGGGAATTTGTCTATTAAGTTATATGTACCCATATACATGAACCTATGTTATTAAGTTAGATGATGATATGTTGTAAATGATGTCACATATGTTACATAGTCACGATGTTATTATCCATGTTGGTTAGTTCATGTTAGTGAAATCATGATATTATATATGTTTGGGCTATGATGATTCATACATGTACCTATGCAAGTTTTGGCACTGATTAATAAAAATTGGGTAGGTTTCATGACACTTATTTTAGATCTAAAATTAGATCCATGACATGTGTGAGTTCTATACTAGTTCACACCACCATTATGTTGCAAGTTTATACATGAATTTGGGTTATATTATGTAGACTGTGACATTTAACCAAACAAGTTGACACCTTTAACATGTGTAGCTTATGCAAGTTATAGTCTTAGCCAATGCAAGTTTATGTGTTGGACCTCTATCACATATGCAAGTTTCTGTAATAACCCGCAAATTCTGGGCCAGTTTAAAATTTTTATTTTGGCAATTTTAGCGAATTTTGAATATTTAAAATAGATTATTTTAAATAATATTGTCGAAAATTTATTTTGAATATAGTTCGAACGTATATATTATATACGTCGTCGTTAGAATATAAATATTTATATATAATTATAAATAGAATTGAAAATGGCGCGGTAGTTCGATAATTCGATTTCAAACTTCAATTGAATGTACCGGGTGCAAAACAATCCGGATTTTAGTGAAACCAAAAATATTTGAATCTGATGAAGAATATCTTTCTAACGAAGTTAACAAACTGAGATTTCACTTTAGAAATGATAAGATATGTCCAGTTGAAAATTCAGAATAGTCGCTGTGGAATTTATATATATTGTATATAATATATAGCCCTTAAAAATAGCCGTTTTGCAAACGACCTCGGATTTCGACGAAACCAGTTTTGTTGGGTCCGCAGTGTCGAATTATTGCTAGATTCCAAATTTCATAATTTTTCGAATCAATATGTGAGTGTGGTAAAGGAAAACGCGTTTGACCAGTTTCAGTTGATTTTAATCGACTGGAAATTGGCCATTTTTCTAACGGTCTCAGAATTCAACGAAACTAGTTTTGATAGGACCGTATCGTCAATACGAAGCTAGAAAATATTTTTATAGAATTTTTCTAGTTAGTATGTGACCCCGGTAATTTGAAGTGTACGTTTAAAATTCAATATAATGATTTAAATGTAAATGCAACGGAAACTGATCGAAACGGTTGATTCAGCTTGCGGTACATATCCCATTGTGTTCGGAATGGGGGTGAAACGCTATGGGCGACAGGCGGTGGACCTCGTTTCGAGGTCGTATGTAAAAGTCAACTTTTTGAAATATAAATTAATTAAATAAATTAAAATAAACTTTACATAAACCCCCCCCCCCCCTAGCTTTTCTTCCCAAAATCGAAATTCAGAGGAAAAAAAAAAAAAAAAAACAACAAATCCCTCGATCCCGCCATCACGCCGCCGCCTCTTCACCAGCTCCGACCACCGCCTTCCCCTCATCTTCTCCCCTCCTTCCCCTTCTAATCCGTGAACCCGAAGCCTCCAAGCCCCTTCAGTTGTCGCCTCCGTCGTCCCAGCCTACCTCGCCGCCGCTCCAATGTCGCCAGCCACCGATAACACCCCCTCTTCCTATTCCGCCCTCTCCAGCTTCAAAACCATGAATCCCACCGCCCTCCGATAGCACCGAGCCTCCCCAGTCCCTCAGTCACCACTGCTCCTTGAACGCGAGCACTTCCGATGCTTTTGAAATCGCCAAAGGCTGCATTGATTTGAGCAGCTACCTACGCCATTGACAAGGTGAGTTTTTAATATTCTAATTTAATTTAAAAACTGATTTCTGTTTTAATTTAAAAACTGATTTTTGTTAATTTAAAAACTGATTTTTGTTAATTTAAAAACTAATTTTATAAGATTTTAAAACTGATTTTAAAACAGGATAAAAACTGTTTTTTTTAAGTTTAAAAACTGATTTTTGATTCAAACTTTAAAAGTAAAAATCAGATTTTTATATATTGAAAGCCGAAGTAAAAATCAGATTTTTATATATTGAAAGCCGAAGTGAAATATGATTTTTTATATATTGAATAGCAAAATAAAAATATGATTTTTATATATTGAATAGCGAAGTAAAAATTCGATTTTTACATAGGTAGTGAAAGCGGGCGACGAAGGTAACAAAAGGCGAGAAAGAAGAGTCAAGATGTTTGGATAGCTATCGGTGAGAATTTCTCACTCTTCAATTTTATTTCTAGTTATATATATATATATACTAGGATGCAGACGGTGCTTAGTAGCACCCGACACAATCGTCCACAGACCATGGACTTGTTTGTTTGATTGCAAATTAGTTAGATTATTTGATTGAAATTGAATTGTGTGGTGAAATGAATTGATTTGATTGATGTGTGAATGGCGTGGGCCTTCACTAGACCGGGGATAAGGCTAGGCCTTGTCCCGTTTCTAGTATCGTGCCGTTATGCCGCCGAAATTTTCTAAAATATGTTAGAAAATAAAATTATCATTTTATTGTGTAAATGAATAATAGAAATTCATATGTTGGAATAAAATGTTTTATCGTTAAAAATATAATTTTTAACGTGAATATGAATATAGTGAATGTGAATAAATAAAATATTCATTTACAAACCGGACGGTTTGTTTATGTACACCTATTTGAATGACGTTGATTGGGTCGATAAATTTTACACATCGCCCAACTGCACAAATAAAGTATGTGTTTGATTGTTTGAAACCCCACACGGGTGTTGGGATGAAATTTGAAGTTCACTCATCCTGATTGATTGAATATGTCGATCGATTGATTGACAGGCTGTTATAAGCGTTAGATATCTATATTTGATGCTTATACAGTGTAGTGCACTTTGGTTGATGGTTGATTATTTTTCAATGCTATTATATACATGTGTTGTATGAAAATCCATGTAATTAACTTTATATGGTAATTGATTGGGCCTCATTCCAGTTTTGAAAAAGAAATATTTGAAAAAGAAATATTTGAAATAGAATATTTGAAAATAGGAATATATGAAGCCGTGTTGATTAGATTGATGCCATTTTGACGTGAACGATATTTATATCGATTTTAAACGATTTCGAAATGAATTGAATTGAAAACGATTTCGAAATGAATTGAATTGAAAACGATTTCGAAATGAATTGAATTGAAAACGATTTCGAAATGAATTGAATTGAAAACGATTTCGAAATGAATTTAATTGAAAACGATTTCGAAATGAATTGAATTGAAAACGATTTCGAAATGAATTGAATTGAAAACGATTTCGAAATGAATTGAATTGAAAACGATTTCGAAATGAATTGAATTGAAAACGATTTCGAAATGAATTGAATTGAAAACGATTTCGAAAGGAATTGAAAATGAATTCAAATTGAATTGAAAACGAATGAATTCAAATTGAATTGAAATTTTAATTGAATAGAAATGAATTTTAAAACGGATTTATAAAGGAGAATTCAAATTTGATTTAAATTGAAATGGAAGTTGAAATTGCTTTTGAAATGAATTTTAAAACTAATTATATAATTCGTTTTAAATAGAAATCGACGAAATATATATTATATATATTATATATATAATATGATGGCCTGAATAGAACGCGCCGCGCCGCGGCAGTTCGTGAATTTCGACCATTTATTTCAAACGGATGTTACGGGAGATCCGACCGTCGGATTCTCCTAAAACCGGAACCGTTGGGTTCGTATCGAAAAGAGCTTTCTAACAAATGTTAGGAATTTGAAATCTAACGGTTGGATTTGGAATTATGTCCAAATCAAATTTGAAAAAGGTCGTTGTAAGTGCAGTTCGATGGCCGTTGATGGAAATCGACTGTACGGGCCTTGATAAAATTATTAAAAATAGTAATAATTTGTTTAAAATCATAAGAAATGATTTGTGAAGATTTGGGATGAAAAACTCCATATTTGAAAAGATAAAAATAGATTTTTATCGAAATGAACTAGTTTTGAACTAGAAATATAATTCTATTTATTTTTAAATAAATAAATTGAATTTGGAATGGTTTTGAAAATAACCAGAATTTCCAATGATTGCATTGGAATGGATTTGAATCGAAATTGTCTTCGGAATATTTCGATGTTGGAATTCGTGATTATACAGGTGTTGTTATGGAAATTTGAAAGATATATATTTATATCGTTATTTCCAATACGACATTTGTTAGTCGTAGAATTCGATATTGAATATAAGCCGATATATTTTCTATTCAGAGCCTTGTATTGAATATCGAATGTGATTTGGGTTTGTCGTGAATGGTGTCTTCACTAACACTGTTCTTGAACCCAGTTGAGAAATGATTAAATCTTTTTATTTAGATTTAATGAAGTGTACCAATTAAACGATATTTAATTGGAATTGAATTGATATTGATTTTTGGGTTTATCGTGAACAGTGTTTTAAATAACACTTGTTCTTTAACCCGATAATTAATGGAATGTGATTTTGGGTTTATCGTGAACCGTGTTTTAAATGACACTGATTCTTTAACCCAGTTAAAGATTAAAACTAAGTGGAGTTTTAATGAATCTTTAATTAGATTGAAATGATCGAAAATGGAGTATCACCAGTTTTGCTCCAGGCGGTGGTTAAATCTTTAATTAGATTTGAACGTGAAATGGTAATTGAATTTACCGATAACACTGTGGTGTTAGATATGAAGTATTACCAGTTTTACTTCATGGGATGAATAGGTTGGGATTGGGAAATAAAATAAATGATTACTTCGGTGTGGTTCGCTAATCCCGACTAGTTTGAATTGATATTCAAAGGAGATTAAAGAATAAATTTAAAGAATTTATCTTGGATAAAATTAATGGGAACTTTTCCCAAAGTGTAGGAATATTTGAATAAAAGAATATTCTGAATTGGAATGAGGCGTATGTTGTGTTGGTGTAACACTTTTATAATATATACGCGAGTTATTCAGAAAGACCGGGTTTATCCCATTCTGAATAACTGATTCGACGTGGTGTCGAAGATGAAGATGGTGGTCGAAGACCGGAAGTCTTCACGTCGTTTGGGTAATTACTGATGATCTTGATTGGGCTGTACACCCAAGAAGATGGAAACAGTTAGTGATCGTCCATACGTACTTGGAGATCGATGGATATGCGGGGTACTAGGTGCCTCCGGTTTCGTTCAGACCCAGAACGGACTTGTAAATGGACTGTGTGTCTGACATTGGATTTTATTCCGTGTGATTGATTTCTATTAAATATATATCTGTTTGGCGGCGGAGAATTTATTCTCTTGCTTAACGCCCTTCTCTGAGACGTACGAGCTCAGGGGTTATATATTGATGGATATCAAACGCATGGAGTGAATTGCCTGTGTGGCATGCCTAAGTGGCAATTGATCGAGGCTTCTGTTGAAAAGCAAAGTCTTGTGGTGATGATCAAAGCACGGCCTTTGTGGCGTAGCTTTGTGTAACGTTTACTTCGCGTGTTTCACACCCGGTATGAACCAAAAACGGGAGACGGACCACAGGGAGGGCATGCGTTTCTTTCTAGTTAAAAGTGGCGTCAGTGGTTTTACACGCCCTGACGAGTTTGACTTATGTGGTTGTTGCTGTTGCGAGGCGCCTCGGTTTGATCGGACGATCCGGGTCCGATGGAGTCATTCGTTGGCTCATTTACGCCCCAAAGGGCGGAGAGACGTATTGTTCAGGCATAATAATCCACATTGGTGGACCGGCCCTGACGATCCAAGGCTTGCCTACGCGCTTGCCTGAGACATGGGCTAGATTGTCTCGAATCGGTTGAGGACTATCTTTTGCCTCGGTTCATAGACGGAAATCCAATTTCCAAATACGTGACTTTGCGGTTTTATTTGTAAACCTATATATGGTGACATAGTGGGATGGGGCGCTCATGCCGCCTATGATTGATACTTATGATTTGAAGTTGTTTTATACACTATGCACTTATCATAGTATCAAACGATTTGTTTTAACCGTATCAAGCATTCTTTGGCTGTTATAAGGGAAAACCCTATCCTCGGCTGCGTTGCATTGTGTGATGGGACCTGGGTCTTATAACAGCTTCATTTTTCTTTATTTAGCATTGCGCTGTTTGTTTTATGCACTGGTATTCTTGGGAGGAAACCCGTTCCGTGTTATACGGCGTGGTCCCTTGATTTACCTAACTTTAAAAATAAAGATTTATAACTGTTTTAGTTCTCACACCAGTCCCATGACTGACCTGGAGTTTATTGTTTTAACCTAAACTCTGGGTGCCCTTATTTTGACACGGGCAGCTAGTAGTTTCGGTTTTGCAGATTTATATTCACAGGATCCTGGTTTACAGCTGGAATGATATCCGGAAAGCTTTGTATCCGTATATCTCTTCTAGTTGTGTATTGTATTATTTTCCGCTGCTATGTATTTAAATGTAATTTAAATCTCTGATAATTCTGTGTATTAATCATTTATACTCTGTATATTCTTGTAATCTGATGCATTGTTGTAATATACAATGAAATGTTCTTCTGTATGCGTTCTGTTGTGGTTTGTTCTCGAACTATCCGACACTTTCCTTTATGGGGAAGTTACGGGTTTTTACAGTTTCACCCCTTTTTATGAGTAGATCTATTTTAGTCATATACATATATGTTGTTGTTATGATAATTTATCTTTGTGCTATGAGTTAGACTATTCGAGTCTAACGTATATTTTACGTTTAACGTATGAACGTACAACGTGGGATAGGGGTGATATTAAAAGAATTAATATTGAGAATTTGCATGAAATAGCCTTAAAAAGGCATATAACAAATTTGAGATATGTGAATTGCCTTAAAAGGCGAAAAATGGAATTAAGACATTAATTGGAAAATTAATGTGTAGAGATGGTCATAAGTTAATTATGGATTAATTTGAATTTGAATAGGGATTGAGAAATTGGCATAAAATGCCTTTAATGGCATATAATGAATTTGTGGTGAAAAAGGGTATGATTTATCATACCATAAATGGATGGACATAATTGAGTCAATTATGGACATCATTAAATTTTGAATAAATTATTAATTTGGATAGGGAAGTTAATTCAAATTTGGGAAAGATTAATTAATTAATTAATCACTTAAGATAATTAACATTCTTTCTATCTACATACACCAGAAGGTTCTAGGGTGACAGAGAGGATAGTGTCTAGGCTTGGGTTTGGAAAACAAGTTTCCTGCCCTCCCTGGCTATCCCTAACTGACCCAATGAACGGGATGGTCTTGAATTTAGAAAGAAAACATGTGGTGGGACATGGGAATCTAGTGAGTGCTTTGGGTGGCATGAGGAATCTAGTGGTTGCCTTTAGTGGCATTTGAAATACGATTAGTAAGACTTAACCAAACACACATGCAAATGAACATGACTAAGAAGAGGGTTAAGTAGGTGCCTTGGGTGGCATGAGAAAATACGATTAGTAACACTTAACCAAGTTAAGTATGTAAGTGGGACATAGGGGTTAAGTGGGTGCCTTGGGTGGCATGTGGAATTACAAATAGAAACCCTTAACCAAATTTAAAACATGTAAGTGGACATGAAGGGGGTTAAGTGGAATGTGTTAGAGGGGACCAAGCCTAGGTGGGAAGCATGGTGGGAGGCCCATTTCAACCAGTATCCCAAACGTATCTTTGTGAGCTCGACCCAAGTCGAGGACGGGACACGCATACTGGGCTTGACTATAAGAGGCCAAAACGGGTTAGCGGTGACAACGCAAGTCCAACGTGTTCATATGCGTGAGTGGACCGGGCTAGTAGGTAAGACGTTGTTGCATCTTGTAGGTATAAGCCGTGCATCCTTAAGTTGTATCGGGTTGCCACTTTAGGGGAGTGATACACCCCACTGTGGGGCCAGCACGGGTATCTACGAGTTAGGGAGCCGATCGAATGGGGCAGGGTAGTGGGTACACCTAGTAGTACACGAAGCTACCATTATTGATTAAGTATTAAAAGGGTACACCTTGTGGAGATAGGGGCAGACGACACCTATGAAGTCAGCTAGGAGTTCGTGGAATTACCATTATTAAGGGGGTACGTCTAGTAGGGATAGGTACACGTTGGGTACCTAGGATAGCAACTAGAGATACACAGTCAAACGTGGAGGATAGTGGGTACATCTAGTAGTACACGAAGCTATCATCATTCTATTTAGGGATCAAAGTGACTAGTAGGGGTGCAGTTAGTGCTAGTACAGTACAGCACGGTACAGAACGGTAGATTATAGTAATTATCCTATATTGATTAGGAAGCGTCATTAACGTTAGTGATTAGTAACGGGTGTGGTGCAGCGTAGTAATTATTCTTTAGTAGTTATGCCTTTAATGTTACCATGGTTAACCTCATTTCCTTTGTCTGTTCTGTCACACCCAATAGTTCATAGGCATTTCCTTATTCTCCAGCTTATGCCTTAGTCTGATTACTTTGAAAATAGTATTGTTAGAATTGTCATACTCGCCAGACTTTATTTCTGACCCCCTCTATTTCTATCTTTTCCCCCTCCATGTCCTCAGGTTGGGCCCAGGTCTAGTGGTGTTTGATTGGATTGCTTATCTCTTTTGGAGAGCTTGGACTGCTAAAGTAAAGTCCAGCTTGTTATCTTTTGTTTAATGGCTATTTATGTAATGGGATTATGTATTTTGTTTTACCAAGATAGATATTGTACTTGACTCTAATTTATGTTATTATGATGTAATCAAACATGTTTTGACTTCTGCTGCAATGAAATAAAGTATTAAATTTCCAAGTACTATTTTATATCTGTCTTGTTGTAATTTTACTGTTCTATACTCACTTAAAACCTCCATGGAAGTTAATGCATTCCTTTTTTGAGTGACATTAATGGACGTGGGGTGTTACACTTCCTATTATCTTATCCTCAAGTATATAATGTGAATGTGAAGATTGAAGGAAGTATATTACTTATTGAATCAAGAGATATGAAATAATTTCAACGATTCAACAAGTAATTTGAATAATAGAGAGCTTTTTAGTATGCAAGAATGTATAGAGTTAAGATCAGAAAATATGAGAAGATTTTGTGATATGAAAAAAAATGCTTTGATGTATATATAATCGTTGAAGAGTTGTCAACTTCCATGAAGAGTTTTATCAAATAGATGCACCCATTTCCTTTTAAAAATGAAAAGGAATCTCTTCACAAAATATGATGCCTTTTAGAAAATATGGCCGTTGTAAAAATGACCGTTGGAAATATGACCGTTAAAAAAATATGACCGTTAGAAAATATGGCCATTGTAAAATATTACCGTTGTAAAATATGACCGTTGGAAATATGAAGTGTCATTTCGTGAAGTGTCTTTTCGTGAATTGTCTTTTCATAGTGTCTTTTCGCGAAGTGATGAAGTGTCTTTTCGTGAAGTGTCTTTTCGCGAAATTCCTTTTCGCGAAGTGATGAAGTGTTTTTTCGCGAAATGTCTTTTCATGAAGTGTCTTTTCGCGAAGTGTCTTTTCACGAAGTGACGAAGTGTCTTTTCGCGAAGTGTCTTTTCGCGAAGTGTCTTTTGACGAAGTGTCTTTTCACGAAGTGTCTTTTCGCGAAGTGTCTTTTCGCGAAGTGTCTTTTCGTAAGTGCATTTGTATGTGCTATATATTTGAGGACAGATTTTAACAATATATAACACCTCTAAGACACAATTAAATAGATAATCATAACCTATATCACTTTTCCTTTGATCTTCTCTTCTTCCTTGTCATGAATCAAAAACCTATGATCTAACATTCTCTCCCTTTTTTGATTGATGACAACCTCTTGAAATCTTGTAGAGTTGTTTATTTTCTCCCACTGAATGTGTGCTTGCATATATTTATCTCCCCTGAATATAAAGCTTCTCTGCAACATTTTGTTAGTGCATATGTAAAAGTACTTACCATTTGTTTCCCAAATGTGATTTTACTTTAGCTATGAGACACTTGTTTCCTTGCTCTCCTGATTCTGCTTTGTTGCTCTTCCATTTTCTGATTCCCTGACTAGATTTCTATATAGCCATTTGTTCTAGGATGTTGTTACGATCTCTAGAACACCAGGCTCTGATACCAATTGAAAATGCGTGTGCGTACTTGTCAAGTATAATACACTCACAAGGATCATGTAATATGACAAACAATATTCAATGTATAAAGTAATAGCTAATCACAGAACAATAAAATCGAAGATGAAGTAAAAAAGAAAATCACACCCGGGCTTTTTTTACTGGTTCGGAGCACCGTCCTACGTCCAGTCCCAGACCTCTCTCTGGATTTTCACTAATCAACAACCTCGCTTCACCCGGGGGAACAGGTTCACAATACACCACTTGATTTCACGGGCTACAAGCTTACGCGCTTGATTTCACGGGCAACAAGCTTACCCACTTGATTTCACGGGTCACAAGCTTACCCACCTGATTTGAACGGCTACAGGCTTACCGGAATTTCAATACAAAGTAGTTGATGATTGACTATATATTGTGTCTTCAATACACCGACTAATCACTAGTAATACACCCTTCCTATAATCTTATCCTCAAGTATATAATGTGTATGTGAAGATTGAAGGAAGTATATTACTTATTGAATCAAGAGATATGAAATAATTTCAACGATTCAACAAGTAATTTGAATAATGCAGAGCTTTTTAGTATGCAAGAATGTATAGAGTTTAAGATCATAAAATATGAGAAGATTTTGTGATATGAAAAAAAATGCTTTAATGTATATATAATCGTTGAAGAGTTGTCATCTTCCATGAAGAGTTTTATCAAAGAGATGAACCAATTTCCTTTTAGAAATGATAAGGAATATCTTCACGAAATATGATGCCTTTTAGAAAATTTGGCCGTTGTAAAATATGACCGTTGGAAATATGACCGTTTAAAATATGAAGTGTCTCTCCGTGAAGTGTCTTTTCGTGAAGTGTCTTTTAGTAAATTGTCTTTTCAAAGTGTCTTTTTGCGAAGTGATGAAGTGTCTTTTCGTGAAGTGTCCTTTCATGAAGTGTCTTTTCGCGAAGTACCTTTTCGCGAAGTGATGAAGTGTTTTTTCGCAAAATGTCTTTTAATGAAGTGTCTTTTCGTGAAGTGTCTTTTCGCGAAGTGTCTTTTCACAAAGTGACGAAGTGTATTTTCGCGAAGTGTCTTTTCACGAAGTGTCTTTTCGCGAAGTGTCTTTTCACGAAGTGTCTTTTCGCGAAGTGTCTTTTCATAAGTGCATTTGTGTATGCTATATATTTGAGGACAGATTTTAACAATATATAACACCTCTAAGACACAATTAAATAGATAATCATAACCTATATCACTTTTCCTCTGATCTTCTCTTCTTCCTTGTCACGAATCAAAAACCTATGATCTAAGAACGATCACCCCCTGTTTCATCCAACGGCTCTAATCTAATCAAATTTCTGTAAATACAACCCTAGACCATAACCCTAATCACACAAATTAAAAGATAAAGAACCGTCATGCTGGCAGAGTCGAGCGAAGAGCAACCATCATCGCAAATTACAAGAAAATATTAAAGCTACAAATCAAATCAAATTAAAACTAGGACAACGTGTTAGTCTTCATCAAAGGAGAGATGTACAATTTCAGAAAAAAGATTTCAGAAATCAAGATTCTCTTTTATTTGTAATTGCGGTTAATACGTAGATTTAAACATGATCTTTTTTTTCGTGACTTGTATAATTTGAACGTAGAGCGATTTCTATATGGGAATTTGATTTATATTTATATTAATTTGTGGGTGATGAACAAGCTAAACTTGATTTATGTTCACATTTATTTGTTGGAGATGAACATACTATTGTATACTTTAAGTGATAAAACTTATCATGAAATGGGTGATGAACTCATTCTAGCATATGTTAACTTAATGGTATAATTTGGTGGTTACTTGCAAGTTTATGATCTAAATCATATCCTTATGTTGGATCAAACATTTATGTATATTTAGAATTATGTTAAGTTGAACCTATATACGCTGCAAGTTAAATTAGCGGCTCTTTTATGTTTTAACATACATAAGTTAATTTGATAAGTGGTGATTTAAATATGATTATTTGTGGCTTATGTTTTAACATATATAAGTTAATATGATAAGTGATGATTTAAATATGATTATTTGCGGCTAATTTTTTAACATACATAAGTTAATATGATAAGTGGTGATTTAAATGCGATCATTTGTGGCTTATGCATTAACACACACAAGTTAATATGATAAATGGTGAATTAAATGTGATTATTTGTGGCTTATGATTTCACATGCATAAGTTAACATGCTAAGTTTTGATTTAAATATGTTTATAAGCAAAGACTTGATTATGTAAACCTATTTGTTTAGATCTACAACTGTACATGTTAGATCCATGTTAGTGTCAACCTCTATGCAAGTTCACCACTACATGTTCAAGTTGGGATAGTTCTATGTAAAACTCTTATGATTATGATTCATGTTACAAAGATCTAGATTGCAAGTCCATAATTAAAAGTATATTATGCCAAGTTCATGTGACACATATAATTAGATCCATATTTTTGTATGATTCTATGCCAAAACCTATATGCCACATGTTTTATGTTGTTGGAATATTTCATGTTCCTTGTGTTTCCCTTTTTGTGTTTATGAGTTAGGCTAAAATATCAAGCCTAAAATTCGATGTGATTTTGCGAACGTATAACGGGGGTAGCGTTGGGGAAAAATAGGAAATTACATGTAATTGACATTTTGGCATATAACCTTGATTAGCGACATTTAATAATATAATTTATGTACCAAAGGTCATGAACCTGATTTAGAGGGAAAGCGGGCCATAACAATAATTGTTGATAATGTACGTTAAAAGAGTAATTATGCCTAAATTGGGAATAATTTACAGATAAGCGGGCCATAACAATAATTGTTGATAATGTACATTAAAAGAGTAATTATGGCACAATTAAATTGGTAATAATTTACATATAGAATTTGTCCTAAATGAGAAATATGTAAATTGTAGAAAATATGAATATGCCTAACCTGAGGTTAGATTGAGTTGTGGTGTAAAACTGCCCGGACCCGCCCGGCTATCCAGTAATGAAACACCCCACCTCCGTTAGGGTCACTCTCAAAGGGAATGCCCTAAATTTGGTGGAGGTTTATAAGTATAAGTCACAAATACACAAGACAGATATAAGAACACATATTTTTGAACAGCGGAAAACAACAGCAAGTTTTATTTCATTAAAATACGTGTTATACAAACCATGCCATAATTGTCTTACAATATTTCCAAAAACATAACATCTTCATAACTGTCTTGATTACATTATTTAAAGAAGCATTAAAACATAAGTAAATTGCATAAGTCCCATAATTGCTGTCCAAAGCCATAGTCCAAAGCGAAAAAGATCCAAGCAATACATTCTTTCTCATCAAGCTAGATGTAAAAGCTGGTCAAGCTGCGGTATTCCCTCCGTGTGGACCTGGGGGGGAACGAAAGAAAAGAAGACGAAAGAAAAGTAGAGTCAGACATAAAGCCTGAGTAAGTCTAGGACTATTCAGTCTATGAATAAAGAATTGGGCATGATAAGTATAAAACTGGAAATGGGAAAGCACTATAAACAAGGTTAAGTTGTCTATATTTAAATATACTATCGTACTCCATATTAATCTCTGTACCCATATAAACTAGTTCCCAATAGGTACCCCATAATCAGGGTGAAGTGATCCATTTCTGATGATCGGCTCCTACTTGCATAATTACATGTGTCTTACGGCCCCCGTTGTCGTGGTTACCAATGTTGGTCCCACCATGGGGTGTATCAAGTCCCATGGTGGCGGCCCGACACAATTCTAGAATGCACAGGTATACTACTGGTGCCTTGTGCCTTATTTTTCTGCGCCGGAGTGTGTGCACGCCCGCACCCCGTTAGAACCTACACTGCTGCACCACTGCCGTCGATTTGACCTCTTACAGTCAGCCCAGTAATCGTGCCCCACCCTGCCTAGTTCAGGGTATCCTGATATACCTTGTAGGGTTACTGCTGAAAAGGGTCACCCGCTAATAGGTTTTCTACTTCTAGCCAACATGCTAAGTTGGTTAAGTGTTTTGTAAACCTAACCCCCAACCAGTCTGTATAGTTTAGCATGTTCCATTTTTGATTAAGTATTAATTCAATTTACTTAATCCTACCAATCCTGACTCAGCCTTAATTGTCTTATTAAAGCCTCGACCTCTCACATTAGACAGATATTGTTGTGGCTGCCTGTTGCCGGTCGGGTTCGGGCAGTCTTACGCCACAACTCAGTCTAACCTCGGGTCCTTATTGGGCTCCGTGTTTAACCACTCACATTGGATAGGTATTGTTGTGACTACTGGACAGCCGGGCGGTTCCAGGCAGGTTTACATCACAACTCAATCCAACCTCGGGTTAAACACATCGTATTTTCTAAATTTACATATTTTGTCTCTTTTCTTTTTATATGTAAATATTTGCGGCCCATTATTCAAATTCATCCTTATTGGATAAAATTAATTTACACCACTTAATTGTTTTTTTCAAGGTCGTTGGCATGCGTCAAACATGCCAACACATATGTTCTATATTTTAACCCCAAGCGCCATTACACCCGTTTTATACGTTCGCTACAATATAACATATGTTGGGTTTAACATTTAAACCCAACTTAGCCACATGAAAAAGGGGAGGCTTAGAATATGGTGTTTATATATTCTAAGTAAAATAAAAAAGGGAGTGTGAATGCATGAACTTGCAACATAGCGAACTAATTAACATAAATTTGGCACTTGTGAAATTGCATTGTAAAAGCATATAATCATGGCATAAACATACCTAAACATGAAATCATGGTTTTTGAACTATTCATATAATCATGGCATAAATATACCTAAACATGAAATCATGGTTTTTGAACTATTCATATAATCATGGCATAAATATACCTAAACATGAAATCATGGTTTTTGATCTATTCATATAAACTTGCAATTGGAATGTAAATCTAACTTAGCTATGTGTCATGTATATTATCATATGATTTTGATAACGACATAGGCCTAAAAGATGTTTTTCAATTAGGCATAACACCAAACATAGTTTAGTCATGTTCATAGAGTCAACACAAGTTCACAAAGATGCTTACTTTTTGTCTCTAATACAAAAGTATGGTTTTACACTTGAATCATGATGACAATTCCAACATAAATTCACATAAGTCATAATACCCAAATGGATCCAACTACACTAAAAGTGATTATAATATATATTATGTTGGCATAATAGTGAATCACATAATTGCATGAATCTCAAATAAACTACCACAAACATGTAGTTGTTAAATTTCAACATGAATCACATACTTGCAAATATCCAATCGTTATACCACAACATCCCAAATAGTTTAGAATCAAGGCAACATACAAATATGAATTATTATCACCACAAATCAAATACAATTCTATTTCTCATTTTACACAAATCAAAACACAATTATTTATTCACATTGGAATAGCACTCTACTTACAACGTATGACGAATCTTCAATTCAGGAATCTGAATTCTGAATTCTGAATTTGTAGATGCTATCCTTTGTTGTAGGCGTTGTTTTGATTTAGTTGTCGTTGCTTTAAGCTTTTGAATTGTCTCCAAATCGTCTCTCTATTTTGACGGCTATTCCTAGTCTTTCCTCAGCAGCATGACGGTCTCATTCTTATTTTTGTTTGTATGAATTAGGTGGAGTCTTAGGTCCTTTTTGTAGAGTTTGTGAATTGATAAGGACCGTCGATGTAGATTGGATTAATATTAGCCATTCATTTGAAGGAGAGACCAACCAGGAGCTGACACCTAGCCCTAGTGACAAGGCAAGGCTCAGTAATTCGGCTAAGCACAGACCAGGCCAGAAAACACAAGCAGGTGCACCAGGCCAAAATGGCCCGAGCGGGGAGGTCGACCCCCAGGTCGACTCTAGAGTGGACCTGGCCTGGGGTAAGTCGACCCCCAGGTCGACTCCCTGGTCGACCTGGCCTGGCAGGTCGACCATAGGGTCGACGCCCAGGTCGAGCTGGTGTGTTGGGCGGGAACTTTTCCCGCCTAATCTGATTGGGCTAAAATTCAAATCTGTTTTCGAAATTTGAATTTTCTGAAACTCCATCAGGCCATAATTGGGTCATACGGACTCCAAGACGAGCGCAATGGCGTATCCCGTTTCCCTTTATTCTTTGATTTGAAATTAGTTATACTTTATTTTGTGAATTTCACTATTATAGAATACACGGGGTGTTACATTCTCCCCCACTTAAAAGGATTTCATCCCCGAAATCTTCAAGTTCAGGAAGAATGTACGTCCTAACATCCAAACATCCATCTACTCATCCATCAAACACGAGTATCCGTTGTCCTTAAAAGACTTCTAATGCTTCTTGATCATATGCGAAGTGTGTGTACATGTACTTATCTAATGCAAAATCAGTCGGTCTACTGATTCAGTTGACCTCCTTAATGCAAATTATGTAAGTGTCATGAATCCATTATGTATGCAAATTTTCCTATTCAATATTTTACATGAGTGCACAATCATTCATATATAAATGCAACATCCATATGGCAACACACTAAACTTCAACCATATACAAATATAAATACATATATGCAGATGCACTATGAAGTGACTGAGCCGATCTAAAACCTAGATTGTGTGTGCATATCTAACCACGAGCAACCACTAGCAATCACTTGCAACCACTTGCAACCATCATCCATAACATGTTTCAATTACATGTTTTCATCAAAAGAGTTTCTACCTAAAAGATAAGGTCGAGGAGATATACCTAACGATAGATAAAAGCGCAACTTAAGGAAAAAGAAATATCAAAGATGTACCTTCAAAAAGAAAAGGGTAGGCTGCGCATATTCTAGCTTCAGTTTCCCAAGTTGCGTCTCCCTCGGTGTCGCTCCCTGCACTTTGACGAGCTTGACTTCGCGATTGCGTAGCTTCTTCACTTCCGTTCCTAATATGCGGGTTGGAACTTTCCTCATGGTTGCTTCGCATTCCACTTCAGCTTCTTCTAGGATATTTGGCTCTACCACTTCAGCAGATTCATGTAGACATTTTCGGAGGTGCGAAACACGGAAAACGTTGTGAACTCCGGCCAGTTTTTCGGGTAGCTCTAATCTATAGGCCATTTTCCCAATTTTCTCGATGATTGGAAATGGCCCTATGAACCTTGGTGCTAGCTTTCCTGTGGTTCCAAAACGAACAACGTTCCGTAGCGGAGATACCTTAAGAAAAACTCTGTCCCCAACCTCAAATTCAAGGTCGGTCCTCCTCTTGTCGGCGTAGGATTTCTGTCTGTCTTGGGCTGTCTTCATCCTTCTTCGTATCAAGCCTACTTTCTCTGAAGTCTCTCGGATCATATCTGGTCCAAGTATGAGCTTATCGGTAGACTCCCACCAACAAGTGGGCGATCGACACGGCCTTCCATATAAAGCCTCGAAGGGCGCCAATCCGATGGTGGCTTGGTAGCTGTTGTTGTAGGCAAATTCCACCAAAGGATGATTGTCTTCCCACGTCCCCCCGAAGTCAAGGACGCACAGTCTTAAAAGGTCCTCCAAAACTCTATTTACTCTTTCCGTTTGGCAGTCGGTTTGGGGATGATAGGCTGTGCTCAAGCATAACTGTGTGCCTACCGCTTCTTCCAGACTTCGCCAAAACTCACTTGTGAAAATAGGGTCTCGGTCACTAAAAATGCTGGAGGGTATTCCATGGAGTCGGACAATTTCTTTGAGAATAGGAGATGCAAGGGATGAGGCAGTTCTTTTACTCTTGAGAGGTGAAAAGTGGGCGCTTTTAGTAAGCCTATCCACTATTACCCAAATGCTAGTGTTGCCTCTTCTAGACCTAGGCAGCCCATCAATGAAGTCCATTGAGATGTTATCCCACTTCCACTGCGGGACCTCTAGAGGATGGAGCAGACCGCCAGATTTCTTCTGTTCCACCTTAACCTGTTGGCAAACCATACACTTTGAAATGAATTCAGCCACGTCTTTCTTCATCCCGCTCCAAAAGAAAGTTCTCTTTATGTCCTTGTACATTTTATCTCCGCCTGGATGTATCGTCATCTTGGAGTGATGTGCTTCCTCGAGAACCGTCTTTACTAAATCCCTTGTCTGTGGGACGCATAGTCTTCCGTCTCGCCTAAGCCAACCCTTATCGTCGATGGAGTATCTTTTGAGGTGACTTGAAGTCTCACCCCTAATTAGCCTATCAATCATTTCCATAAGCTGTGGGTCTTCGCATTGTGTTGTCCCTATTGAGTCCACTAAAGTCAGGCGTATTTCGAGAGATGCCAGCAAGCCTGGTACAAGATCGGAGGAGGGCCTAAAGTCAAAGCTGGGTATAAACTCTAGGCTTTGCCTTTCGACAAACATCGGAATTAGGGTCAGTTTCTTTCGGCTCAACGCGTCTGCCACTACGTTGCCTTTGCCCGGAGTGTAGGAGATCTCGAAATCGTACGAGGCCAGAAACTCCATCCATCTTTGTTGCCTTAGGTTAAGATCTTTCTGCGAGAAAAGATATTTCAACGATTTATGGTCAGTGTAAAGTTCGAACTTCTCACCTAGGAGATAGTGTCGCCAAGACTTGAGTGCAAAGACGATGACAGCCAACTCAAGATCGTGGGTCGGGTAGTTCTTTTCATGCACTTTCAATTGCCTTCCAACATAAGCTACTACCCTTCCTTCTTGCATTAAGACAGCGCCTAGCCCTGTCCCACATGCATCTGCATAAACTGTGAACATCTTGCTTCCATCTGGTAACGTCAAAACCGGGGATGTTGTAAGAGCTCTTTTTAGTCGTTGGAAAGCAAACTCGCAGTCCAAGTCCCAATTGAACACTAGATTCTTCTTTGTTAGCCTTGTGAGGGGAGCTAATATTTTTGCAAAATCCCTTATGAATTTTGGGTAGAAACCTGCTAGTCCTAGAAAACTTCGGACCTCGGTTGCATTCCTTGGCGTCTTCCAATCCTGCACCGCTACTACCTTAGCAGGGTCCACAGCTAACGCTTCTTTGGATACTATGTGCCCAAGTAACCTCACTTCCTCTCTCCAAAAGTGGCACTTGCAGAATTTGGCTTTTAGCTGATGGACTCGCAGAGTTTCCATGATTGCCCTTAAGTGCTGAGCATGTTCTTCTTCACTCTTTGAGAAGATCAAGATATCGTTTACGAAGACCACTGCGAACTTATTGATGAAATTTCTGAACACCCTACTCATTAGGTCCACGAAGTAAGCGGGTGCGTTTGTCAAGCCAAAAGGCATAACAAGCCATTCAAAGAAGCCGTCTGGGGTTCTGAATGCGGTCTTATCGATGCTATCTTCAGCCACCCTTAGCTGATGAAATCCAGTCGCCAAATCGAGTTGGGAGAAAATAGATGCCCCTACAAGCTGATCAAACAGATCGTCAATTCTGGGGAGAGGGTGCCTATTCTTTTTCGTTAGCTTGTTGAGCTCCCTATAGTCAACACATAGACGGAGTAAACCATCCGCCTTTGTGGCGAACACCACTGGAGCGCCCCATTTTGAAATACTCCTCCTAATGAACCCCTTCTCTAGAAGCTCTTTAATCGGTTTGCTGAGCTCTTTCCTTTCCCATGGAGTCATGTGTCTAACGGGCAACGCAACGGGCTTTGCATTATCTACAAGATATATGCAGAAGTCTATCTCCCGCTTTGGAGGTAAGCCCTTCACCTCTTCGAAGACATCCGGATATTCTGCGACCCTCTAACCGATTGCAAACTTTCAACAGAAGAATCTAGCAATTCAAGATAACTAAGCATAACCGCATACGAGAGATTACAAGTAATTTCAAGAGTGTTACCGAGTTGGGTCAGAAGCCTAACCACCCTTTTCTCACAATCAATGATGGCACCATTACTGATAGCCAATCCATGCCCAAAATCAAACCATATCCCGAGAAGCCAAAAACAAAGGCACTACATCTAAATTCTACGCTTAGAACAGAAATTTTCAATCCCACACAGATCATAGACAAATGAGCTGGGCCCCCAATTGGGTTTGAAACAATTAAGGGGTCCTCTACCATACTAGTTTCTAGGTGCAGAGATTCTACTAATGCAGATGAGATAAAGGAGTGTGATGCACCCGAATCAAATAAAGTGCGAACTGGGTGATCATAAAGATAAAATACACTTTCTACAGAAGTATTTATACCTCGCTGTTGCAGAGGTGGCGCTTCTAGCATATGAACCTGTGCCCCTGAGGTGGATCCAGCCCTCTGCCCCTGCCCTCGTTTCTTTGGGCAATCCTTAGCCATGTGGCCTGTCTCACCGCAAGAAAAGCACCCACCATTCATCTTGGCCTTCTTTTTCCGGCAATCTTTCACTAAATGCCCCACTTTGCCACAGAAATTACACTTCCTCTTCTCTTTGTTGTCTTTCCCACCCTTCTTAAAGTTTGTCTTCTTAGGCTGTAAACCCTCTTTCTTCCCTTGAGAGCTTTCTGCCTTTGTCTCCTTCTTGCCCTTATCCTCTTCGTTCAACAATGCCATCTGCACCAACCTTTCATACGTAGCTCCCATGGGTATATGGGTCATGGCCAAACTGTGTAAGGGCTCATTCAATCCTTTGACAAAGCGGAGAGCCTTCTTGTGTGGAGTGTTGACTAGGTCCAGTACGAACCAAGCCAGCTGATCGAACTGATTAACATACTCTTTGACTGTCATATTCCCTTGCTTAAGAAATAAGAATTTTTCCAACTGAAGACTCCTTTCAGCTTCTGAGAGAAATTTAGCCTCAAACCTTGCCCTAAAGTCCTCCCATGTTTCCACTGGTCTTTCTGCATTGGTGACTTCCCACCAGTACGAAGTCTCGCCTTTAAGTAGCCATACTGCCAGTTGTACTTTCTGCCTATCTTTTACCTCAAAGATGACGAATAAGTCCTCGGTTTCCTTTATCCAATTCCTGGCTGCCACGAAGGATTCGGTTCCATGAAAGTCCTTTCATCCCATAGCTTTAAAATCTTTACATATCTTAGCAAAAGTATTAACCCGCGAAGGAGGTGGAGGGAGAGGTGCTGCTGCAGCTTGATGATTTCCAGCAGCTGGGGGAGGAGGAACAGTAGGACCTGGCTCAGTGGCCCTTGCTTCTAAGAATCATCTAAACCAACCAGGTATTGGTACACCCTCTGGAAAGTTAAGTTCTTCGGACATGCTGAAACAAAAAGGATAGATTCAAAACGAAGGATAAAAGATAGTACCTATGGCTTTTGGGGACTTTGCCTTTTTAAAATAAAATAACATTTTATCTTTAAAAAGTGCTTCTTTAAATTTTATTTTGAAAATATATTTTCAAAAGTTTTTATCTTACCTAGTAAACCTATGCTCTGATACAAAGTGAAACACCCCACCTCCGTTAGGGTCACTCTCAAAGGGAATGCCCTAAATTTGGTGGAGGTTTATCAGTTTAAGTCACAGATACACAGGACAGATATAAGAACACATATTTTTGAACAGTGGAAAACGACAACTTTTATTTCATTAAAATACGTGTTATACAAACCATGCCATAATTGTCTTACAATACTTCCAAAAACATAACATCTTCATAACTGTCTTGATTACATTATTTAAAGAAGCATAAAAACATAAGTAAACTGCATAAGTCCCATAATTTTTGTCCAAAGCCATAGTCCAAAGCGAAAAAGATCCAAGCAATACAATCTTTCTCTTCAAGCTGGATGTAAAAGCTGGTCAAGCTGCGGTATTCCTTCCTTGTGGACCTGGGGAGGGGGAATGAAAGAAAAGAAGACGAAAGAAAAGTAGAGTCAGACATAAAGCCTGAGTAAGTCTAGGACTATTCAGTCTATGAATAAAGAATTAGGCATGATACGTATAAAACTGGAAATGGGAAAGCACTATAAACTAGGTTAAGTTGTTTAGAGTTGAATATACTATCGTACCCCATATTAATCTCTGTACCCATATAAACTAGTTCCCAACAAGTACCCCATAATAAGGGTGAAGTGATCCATTTCTGATGATCGGCTCCTACTCGCATAATTACATGTGTCTTAAGACCCCGTTGTCTTAGTTACCTATGCTAGTCCCACCATGGGGTATATCAAGTCCCATGGTGGCGGCCCGACATAATTCTAGAATGCACAGGTATACTACTGGTGCCCAGTGCCTTATTTTTCTGTGCCGGAGTGTGTGCACACCCGCACCCCGTTAGAACCTACACTACTGCACCACCGCCGTCGATTTGACCTCTTACAATCAGCCCAGTAATCGTGCCCCCCTGCCTAGTTCAGGGTATCCTGATACACCTTGTAGGGTTACTGCTGAAAAGGGTCCCCCGCTACTAGATTTTCTATTTCTAGCCAACATGCTAAGTTGGTTAAGTGTTTTGTAAACCTAACCCCCAATCAGTCTGTATAGTTTAACATGTTCAATTTTTGATTAAGTATTAATTCAATTTACTTAATCCTACCAATCCTGACTCAGCCTTAATTGTCTTATTAAAGCCTCGACCTCTAACATTAGACAAATATTGTTGTGGCTCCCTGTTGCCGGTTGGGTCCGGGCAGTCTTACGCCACAACTCAGTCTAACCTCGGGTCCTTATTGGGCACCGTGTTTAACCGCCAACATTGGATAGGTATTGTTGTGACTACCGGACCACCGGGCGGTTCCCGGCAGGTTTACATCACAACTCAATCCAACCTCGGGTTAAACACATCGTATTTTCTAAATTTACATATTTTGTCTCTTTTCTTTTTATATGTAAATATTTGCAGCCCATTATTCAAATTCACTTTTATTGGGTAAAATTAAATTACACCACTTAATTGTTTTTTTCAAGGTCGTTGGCATGCGTCAAACATGCCAACACATATGTTCTATATTTTAACCCCAAATGTCATTACCCCCGTTTTATACGTTCGCTACAATATAACATATGTTGGGTTTAACTTTTAAACCCAACTTAGCCACATGAAAAGGGGGAGGCTTAGAACATGGTGTTTATATATTCTAAGTAACATAAAAAAGGGGAGTGTGAACGCATGAACTTGCAACATATCGAACTAATTATCATAAATTTGTCACTTGTGAACTTGCATTGTAATAGCATATAATCATGGCATAAACATACCTAAACATGAAATCATGGTTTTTGAACTATTCATATAATCATGGCATAAACATACCTAAACATGTAATCATGGTTTTTGAACTATTCATGTAATCATAGCATAAACATACCTAAACATGAAATCATGGTTTTTGATCTATTCATATAAACTTGCAATTGGAATGTAAATCTAACTTAGCTATGTGTCACGTATATTATCATATGATTTTGATAACGAAATAGGCCTAAAACATGTTTTTCAATTAGGCATAACACCAAACATACTTTAGTCATGTTCATAGAGTCAACGTAAGTTCACAAAGATTACTTTTTGTCTATAATACAAAAGTATGGTTTTACAATTGAATCATGATGCCAATTCCAACATAAGTTCACATAAGTTATAATACCCAAATGGATCCAACTACACTAAAAGTGATTATAATATATATTATGTTGGTAGAATAGTGAATCATATACTTGCATGAATCTCAAATAAACTACCACAAACATTTAGTTGTTAAATTTCAACATGAATCACATACTTGCAAATATCCAATCGTTATACCACAACATCCCAAATAGTTTAGAATCAAGGCAACATACAAATATGAATTATTATCACCACAAATCAAATACAATTCTATTTCTCATTTTACACAAATCAAAACACAATTATTTATTCACATCGGAATAGCACTCTACTTACAACGTATGACGAATCTTCAATTCAGGAATCTGAATTCTGAATTTGGAGATGCTATCCTTTGTTGTAAGCATTGTTTTGATTTAGTTGTCGTTGATTTAAGCTTTTGAATTGTCTCCTAATCGTCTCTCTATTTTGACGGCTATTCCTAGTCTTTCCTTAGCAGCATGACGGTCTCATTCTTATTTTTGTTTGTATGAATTAGGTGGAGTCTTAGGTCCTTTTTATAGAGTTTGTGAATTTATTAGGACCGTCGATGGAGCTTGGATTAATATTAGACATTCATTTAAATGAGAGACCAACCAGGAGCTGACACCTAGCCCTAGTGACAAGGCAAGGCTAAGGAATTCGGCTAAGCACAGACCAGGCTAGAAAACACAAGCAGGTGCACCAGGCCAAAATGGCCCGACCGGGGAGGTCGACCCCCAGGTCGACTCTAGAGTCGACCTGGCCTGGGGCAAGTCGACCACCAGGTCGACTCCCAGGTCGACCTGGCCTGGCAGGTGTACCCTAGGGTCGACCTCCAGGTCGACCTGGTGGGTTGGGTGGGAACTTTTCCCGCCTACTCTGATTGGGCTGAAATTCAAATCTGCTTTCGAAATTTGAATTTTCTGAAACTTCATCGGGCCATAATTGGGTCATACGGGCTCTGATTTACAAAATTTCGGACTCTATTTCGCGTATTTTTCCGAGAATGACGTATCCCGTTTCCATTATTTCTTTGATTTGAAATTAGTTATACTTCATTTTGTGAATTTCACTATTATAGAATACACGGGGTGTTATAAGTAACCACAACAATACCTATCTAATTTGAGAGTTTAAGGCATTGAGCCCAATAAGAACCCGAGGTTAGACTGAGTTGCGGTTTAAAGCTGCCCGGAACCGACCAGCACATCCAGTGACCGCAACAATACCTGTCTAATGTGAGTGGTTGGTGCTTTAATAAATGAATTAAAGCTAGGACAAGATTTGGTTGGGTTAAGTTAACTTTAGAACACTTAACCAATTTAACATGTTAATTAGACAAGTGGGTAAGGTTAAGTAACTTTAGAACACTTAACCAATTTAACATGTAAATTAGACAAGTGGGTATGATTAAGTAAATTTAGAATGCTTAACCGTTATAACATGTTAATTGAATAGATGGTAGGGTTAAAGTTAACCAAGGTATTATTTAACCAATATATATATATATATACATATATATATACATAACATGACGTGTGTTAGGGTTAAGTTAATACAAGAGGACAACACTTAACCATGATAACATGACAAGTAGATGGGTTAATTTAACTTGAATTGATTGATGACACTTAACCAATATAACATTGTAAACGTGTGTGGTTAACACTTAACCAACATAACATGGTGAATGAACAGGGTTAAGTTAATAAATCACACTTAACCAATCCAACATGATAAGTGAACAATGTTAAGTTAGTAAAAAACACTTAATCAACATGACCTGACAAGTAGGAGGGTTAAGTACATATTGGGTTGGTGGGTAATATCAGTAAATATAGGCCCACACACTTAACCATTAATACGCATGATTCAATCCGTGGGAAGGTTAAGTACATGTCGGATTGGTTGGTAATATTAGTAAATATAGGCCCACAAAACTTAACCATTAAATACACATGTTTGAATCGGTAGGAGGATTAAGTACACGTCAGGGTTCGTGGGTAATATAAGCCCACAAACTTAACCATTTGGAAACCCTAGTAACGGGGACCCATTTCAGCAGTAACCCACATAGGGGTATCATGGTACCCTGAAACTAGGCAGGGTGGGGCACGATTACTGAGTTGATTATATGCTGTCAAAACGACGGCGGTGGGTACATCAGTGTAGGTTCTAACGTAGTGTGGACGTGCGCACACTCCCGAGCAGAAAAAGAAGGCAGTGGGCATCAGTAGTATACATTGTGCACTCTAGAATCGTGTCGGGTTGCCACCGTAGGACTTGATACACCCTATGGTGGTGCTAGCACAGGTATCTACAATCAAGCGGGGGTCATATGACACACGCAGGTAGCATAATCCCTTGTTAGACCTAGGTCGCATTAACCCTGAACCTGAGAAGCATTAAATAGGTAGCATAAACCCTAGTTGGACCTAGGTCGCGTCAACCCTGGTTGAATCTAGGAAGCGCTCGATAGAAAACCCTAGATTAGATCTAGGTAATAAAAGGAATTTCCATAATAGATGTACACCTGAAGGTAACCACAATTACGAGGATTTGGATCACGTTGTAGTTATTATCGTTGTATATAGATTACTAGTTGGGAGAATAGTTAGCCGGTGCAGGGACGTGGAAATCAGAATAAAATGGTAGTAGCGAAGCAGAGAAATAGAAATGAGTGTTGTTTTATATCTTGCTTTGGCCTGTCTTTTGATATCTAGAAACTATAGCATTGTCCTACTTTCGATTATTCATGTCATGATATTTTCTCCCTGTTTAAATGCTAGTAATAACTGGACTTACCAGACTTAGTGTCTGACCAACTTTCTTTCGTCCTCTTTTCTTCCGTCCCCCCTCCCCGCCAGGTAGTCAGTGAGGGAATAGCTCAGCTTAGTTTGGACCATATCTCCTTCCAAGCTTGAAGATTAGTCTAAGTTTTCTTAGATTCCCTTTTCCATTGCTATGGCTGGCTCATGTTACATTGGGGAATATAAATGTTATTTTATGCTTCTATATTTTGTTATGTAAGACAGATACTCTGGTATTTGAAAACAATTGTTGTACAAACTGTTTTATAAATGAAGTAATGTTTTATTTTCTGCTGTTTAAATTTGTCTGTCTTGTAATTTATCTGCAGCATTTACCTAATGTGCTCCACCGAAGTTAAGGCATTCCCTTTGTGAGTGACCTTAACGAAGGTGGGATGTTTCAGGTTAGTTTAAGCATGGTAGGGGTAGATCGACAAATATGAAAGATGATGAACCGTTTGGATTGGTTGCTGCAAAAACCAACCCTTCGCAGTAGTTAAAAAATAGGGTTAATTATTGGAAGTACGGGCTATTTAGAGGATTAGGGGTACGACTAAAAAGAATGGTTGTTTTGATGTATTAAGAGAAGCAGGGGTAGTTTAAGCATAGTAGGGGTAGATAGACAAATATGTAAGATGATGAATCGTTTGGATTGGGTGTTGCAAAAACCAACCCTTCACAAAAGGTAAAAAATAGGGGTAATTATTGGAAGTAAAGATAGTTTAAAGAATTAGTGTAAGATTAAAAAGAAGGGTTGTGTTGTAGTATTAATAGAAGTAGGGGTAGTTTAAGGATAGAAGGGTAGATTGACAAATATGAAAGATGAATAATCGTTTGGATTGGGTGCTGCAAAACCAACCATTCACAGTAGTAAAAAGATAGGGGTAATTGTTGGAAGTAAGGGCTATTTAGAGAATTACGGATAAGATTAAAAAGAAGGGCTGTTTTGTGAATTATTAAGAGCAGTAGGGGTAGTTTAAGCATAGTAGGGGTAGATCAACAAATATAAAAGATAATGAATCATTTGGATTGGTTGCTACAAAAACCAACCCTTCACCGTAGTAAAACGATAGGGGTAGTTGTTGGAAGTAAGGGCTATTTATAGAATTAGTGGTACGATAGAAAAGAAGGGTTGTTTTGAAGTATTAAGAGAATTAGGGGTAGTTTAAGCATAGTAGGGGTAGATCGACAAATATGAAAGCTGAAGAATTGTTTTGATTGGGTGTTGCAAAAACCAACCCTTCGCAGTAGTAAAATGATAGGCGTAATTGTTGGAAGTAAGGGCTATTAAGAGAATTAGGGGTAGGATTTAAAAGATGGGTTGTTTTGAAGTATTAAGAGAAGTAGGGATAGTTTAAACATAGTATGGGTAGATCGACAAATATGAAAGATGATGAATCGTTTGGATTGGGTGCTGCGAAAACCATTCCTTCACAGTAGTAAAAAGATAGTGGTAATTGTTGTAATGAAGGGCTACTTAGAGAATTAGGGGTAGGATTAAAAAGAAGGATTGTTTTGAAGTATTAAGATAAATAGGTGTAGTTTAAGCATAGTAGGGGTAGATCGACAAATTTGAAAGATGATGGATCGTTTGGATTGGGTGCTGCAAAAACCAATCCTTCACAGTAGTTAAAAAATAGGGGTAATTTTTGGATGTAAGGGCTATTTAGAGAATTAGGGGTACGATTAAAAAGAAGGGTTTTTTTGAATAATTAAGAGAATTAGGGTTAATTTAAGCATAGTAGGGGTAAATCGACAAATATAAAATATGATGAATCATTTGGATTGGGTGTTGCAAAAACTAACCCTTCATTGTAGTAGAAAGATAGGTAATTGTTTGAAGTAAGTGTTATTTAGAGAATTAGGCGTAGGATTTAAAATAAAGACTATTTTGAAGTATTAAGAGAAGTAGGGGTAGTTTAAGCGTAGTAGGGGTAGATCGACAAATATGAAAGATGATGAATCGTTTCGATTGGTTGCTGCAAAAAACAATCCTTCACAATAGTTAAAAAATAGGCGTAATTTTTGAAAGGAATGGCTATTTAGAGAATTAGTGGTAGGATTAAAAAGAAGGGTTGTTTTGAAGTATTGAGAGAAGTAGGGGTAGATTAAGCATGGTAGGGGTACATCGACAAATATGAAAGATGATGAATCATTTGGATTAGGTGCTGCAAAAACCAACCCTTCACAAAAGGTTAAAAAATAGGGGTAATTGTTGGAAGTAAGGGCTATTCAGAGAACTAGGTTTAGGATTAAAAAGAAGGGTTGTTTTGAAGTATTAAGAGAAGTAGGGGTAGTTTAAGCATAGTAGGGGTGTATCAACAAATATGAAAGATGATGAATCGTTTGGATTGGGCGCAACAAATACCAATCCATCAAAATATTTAAAAAATAGGGGTAATTGTTGGAAGTAAGGGATATTTACAGAATTAGGGGTAGGATTTAAAGAAGGACTGTTTTTAAGTATTAAGAGAAGAAGGGGTAGATTAAGCATAGTAGGGGTAGATTGACAAATATGAAAGATGATGAATCATTTGGATTGGGTGCTACAAAAGCCAACGCTTCATAAAAGGTAAAAAATAGGGGTAATTGTTTGAAGTAAGAGCTATCTAGAGAATGAGGGGTAGGATTAAAAAGGAGGGTTGTTTTGAAGTATTAAGAGAAGTAGGGGTAGTTTAAGCATAGTAGGGATAGATCGATTGTTGGATGAATTATATAAGATTTGAAAATGATGGAATTTGACTAAGAGATTCACACTGTTGCATTTGTGATGGAATTCTGGTCAACTTTCATATTTGGAACTTCGCGAACGGAGTCCGTATGAAAAGGTTATGGATGATACGAAAACAAATGGAAAAAATATATATTTTTGTAAATGGTAAATATCACAGCCCCCTACCCCCGGCCACCATTTCCAAGTCATCCATTGGATCGATCCCTGGTCGATTTAGATAGTGTCAACTAGGGTTTTATACTTTATAAATTATATATTGATGTATGGATTTTCCTGAAATAAAATCTAATTGTTCAGTGTCATTTCTACGCCTATTAATAAAAGGCTAGACCCGCCACTCTTTTCTCATACATCTGAAGGCACCAGCGATGCTCTATCATTTCTAATCCTCCAGCCTATTCTAAATTTAAAAATATAAACCTTGTTGAAATTAATGATTCAAATATTTACAACGAAGGAAAGAAATTGATTGATTGTCAATCAATTAATTGGCTCGTATATGGAAAGATATAAGAGGAAGTTTTCTTTTGTGGAAGAAAAATAACAGGCCAATCATTCAATTAATGAAGAATCAATTTACTCAGGAAAAGAGATTGAGACCATGATTGCTCCAACCATTTATGCTCCAATCAAATCAAGGAAGATATTATATTTTTCTTTATGTCCATGTAATATAGAAACTTCTCATATTTATCTCCAAGAAATCCCTCTATATAAATAGGGGTCGTGTTATTGTATAAATGGAAGCAATCCACCATTAATCTTCTCTCTATTGTAATCTTATGTACTCATTTCTTCAATGAGAAATAAAAGTTGTTGTGTCTCCATGGACGTAGGTATTCATATCCGAACCACGTTATATTGGTGTTTCCTTTCCTCTCTTTTCTGTTTTTGTTCTCTCTATAATCTATGCCACTTGATTTTATTTTTGAGGCATTGTTGAAATTGTTGACAGACTTGATCATTGAGTTTATTCGTATTCCGCTACACAAATCTATGATTTTGTACTACAAAGAAAAATCTTGTTAACAAGAATTAGGGAGATTGGATTCAGATATATGGGAAAGAATTGGTTCTTTGAATAAGTTATTATTTTTATTTAAATTTCCTTCTTTTTTTCCAATTTCTCTTTAAGATATATAATTCTAAATAGGTATGTGTATATCCCCTTTTGTAAATAAATTATAGATCTATAAGATTTGGAAATGGTAAGCCAAAAATCTGTGTTAAGGTTCAGATTTGGGTAGTTTTCAGGTGAATTAGAAATATATTCATTGTTTATATTATCTTATATAATATGTTTGTGTTAAATCTTGGTTGTATGCCTAAAATTAAAAAGATTTGTTTTTTTAGTGTCAAATCTGAAATAATACATATGAAATTTGAATATGGATCTATAGAATTCTTTGTTTAATATTCGTTATTGCCTACAATATATCTTCGATTGTTTGTGGCTGTTGGAAACACACTGAATCTGGAAATCAATCCCAAAATATTATCAAATATGTAGTGTTGTTAGTTCCTATTAACATGCCATTTGGTCCGGTTACCAAAAGCACAGAAGAAATGTTAGTCTCAACATATCGCGTGATATTACAGCACAGAGGCGTCGCCAATATCATCCGGGGTCCAGTACCAGAAGACTCGAGTCTGGCCACTAGCAGGTTGTCGCATCCCTCGAACACAACCTCCATCAGTGTCTGTCCGCATCCGAGCCGAAGGTAAAACGTCAAGCGGGTCCGGGCGCAGCGCTGGTGGGATCCGGGTCCCCATAGTCCCAACGGCGATCGACATAGCCAGTTAAGTCAAAAGTGAGGGCATCACAAGATTCATCCGATTTCCGCCAACAAGCGCATTGCCCAGAATTACCAGATCAACTCAAAGTCAAGATTCAGCCTACAACTTCAGCGAGCCTCGCCGCTCCTCCAGCACATTCCCGAACCAAGGCCTTGACATCCCCGGACGCACCGACCAGGATTTCGAGGCCCCAAGCCACTCCTATAGACCTCAAACCTCTTAAACAGAATTTTTCGTACCCCAAAAAGGTGCAAAATTCCGCACCCTCGAGGTGCGAAATTCCGCACCCTCGAGGTGTGAAATTTCGTACCTGCGAGATACGAAATTTCGTACCCACGAGGTGCGAAATTTCGCACCCACGAGGTGCGTAATTCTGCACCCACGAGTGGTGAAATCGTACCCTATGTGGTACGAATTTCGCACCCCCAGGAGGTACGATTTCGCACCCTTGAGGTGTGGAATTTGCACCCGCTAGTGGAGGTGCAAAAAAAAAGGGGTGCAAGGGCCCAAGGTGCAAATTTTCTGTAGCTGGTCCCCATCTCTACCTACTTCTACCTAACCCCTACCTAACCACTTCCTATAAATACCCCATGGCCTCACACTTCAAAATGGAGAGAGTCTTGAGCTTTGAGACCTCCATAGAGCTACATTAATGGCATCTCCTCTTTGAGGAAGAAGATGGGCAAAATTGGCCATTTTACTATTTCTTGCAGATTTGACTATTGTAACTTCATATAGCGTAGTCAACAAATGTAATGAGAGGGTCTCAAACTTGTAATCTTTCAAGTTATCAATAAAATTCCAACAACTCTTCAAAGTGGACGTGGCCCTCACTAAGGCCGAACCACTATAAATCTCTTATGTTATTTACTGCTTAAGTTTTATTTTATGTTCTTTTCTATGCGACCATAACTATAATTCCTAGTAATTGAAAATCTTTGGTGTTTACGACAATTTTTTTCGTCAACATTTGCTGCTTTCACTGACAAAACTCGAATTTTGTGCTTTTGTCGCACGTTTTCATCTCAACCCCCGACGAGATTAAGGCTCCTTGCTAAACCTGCCGTCGAGTCCTCTCACGATGGCAAAGTGACTAAAGGACGCAATGATAAGCTTTTCAGCCGCAGCCGAGGCCAGGACATCCCAACAACCTCAACCTGCGAACATCCCGACCACTAACAAAACCTTCCCTCCTATTGTGGAACCCGAAGCACCCGCAACACAAGCTCAAATCTGTGCACTTAATGAAAGATATGAGAACACGGATGTCGAGCAAAACCAAGCATTAATGAATAACATCGACCTTATGCGACAACTTCAAGAAAGTCTGTGCATCTTCGCTCGGCTTCGTCTAGCTTGGAAAAACGTTCTACCTCAACCGACTATCACAGAAACTTTCTCTTCCGAGTCGAGGGGCCCGCATCAAAGAAGGTGGTTTAATCTCATTAACAACATCGCCACTCATACCAACGCCCTCGACCATGGCAATGGGAACGACAATGGCGACTGAACTATAGTCATATATAGCGAGGGGGCACAGTACCAAGGTCTCTCTCGCTTGATTATCAATGACGGACTAGGTCCTACCAACCAATCTCTTCCTCGACACAACCCAACGTCTGCTAATAAGGATGATGGCCCCGCTAGTCCAGCGGCCCGCGCCCCTCCTTAACAGGATCCGCATCAACCCGCTCGTTACCAAGATCCGATTTTAGATGTTAAGGACATGGAGGAAGACAATCCAGATGTCCATCATAGAAGACGCCCTCGCTACAGGACTGTGAAACCTCGCCAAACCCATGGGACCCGTTGGAAGATCCCCATCCAACTGACCTTCCCAACAAAGTCCGATGGATCATGAGGGAGAGGCAAGGAAACATGCATGATTCATGGGAAGCGCACATCAGGCGCAACCCCTTCACAATAAGGGTAAACGAAGCTGAGTGGGCGCGACGCTTCAGCATGCCATAGATGTCGCTCTATGATGGCACAACCGACCCCTGTACCTTGCTAAACCAATGTGAACTGGAAATGGACTCGAGCCGGGGCAACGATCCGGTCAAATGCAAGTGCTTCCCAGCCTTCTTATCAGGAACCGCTTTGTTATGGTTCTCTCATCTCTCACTCGATTCCATTAACAACTTCGGCCAATTAGCAACATAATTGGTCAAGTTATTCAGTGTGCATATCCCAACTCCAAAGAATGCCCTCACTCTGTCCAATCTATACCAAGGATCAGCCGAATCGCTCAAAAGCTACCTCTCCCAGTTCAACATCGCCGAGGTCGACGACCCAGACCCTCGCGTTGTAATATTTCAATTAGCAAAGGTTGTTTTCTTCACTTCCGAATTCGGGGCATGGATTGATCAGAAGCTGTAACACCCCGTATTTTTGAATAGTCAAATTAACTAAATTAAAGAATAATTAATCTCAGACATGAGAATTAAGCGATACGGGTTGAGCCATTGTGTTCATCTCGGAATTATGGTTGAGATAGAGTCCGAGTTTGCGTGAATTGGACTTCGCATGAAGAAGTTATGGCGATCGGAAGTTTCATAAAATTCAAAACAGATTTCAAATTTCAAAAAATTCAGAGTCAAACAGGCTAGGCGGGAAAATTACCGCTAGGGCCAGGTCGACCATAGGGTCGACCTAGGTGTCGACCTACCCTGACCATGTCGACCATAGTGTCGACCCCCCCCCCCCCCCCCGGGCAGGTTTGAATGATGACCTATTTGTGACTAGATGTTGACTCATTAGGGTTTCCGGTATGCTCTGATTGGCTGGGATTAATTCTGGGTTGATCGGATGGCTTAAACTAATCCTAAACTCTATAAAAAAATCTATAGACTCAAACCCTAAAATCAAAATAAAATTGGATTCATGGCCTCCATGCCGTCACCTAGCAAGTCAGCATAGCCGACACCAATTAGAGAGGGAGAAAGCAAATCAAATTCAATCCTTTTCAACTCTAACAATGAACCTTCATCAAAGGAGCGCTAATTCAACTCTAGAAATCAGAATTCAGAACTCAAGACTGCTTTTGAGTTGTGAGTTCGATAGTCTTAAGAAAATAATTAATAAACGAATTGGATTGAGTTATAATGCGGATAATTCGGATTTGATATGAATTGTTGATTGCATGTTGTAATTATGTTGTAGGATTGTGTTGTAATTTCTATGATATTATGTTATGATGCTATCATCTATGAAGCAAAGTTATGATGCTATCACCCATGTTATAATTCTATGATTGGCTTATGTCTACATGAATCATCATGTTTCTTATGCTAGTTTGTTATATTGACTCGTATGATAAATCTTATGTATGCAAGTTTAGACTTTGATTCAAACATGAATCATATATAAGTTGGATAGAATTAAATGTGAACTTACATGATTATGACACCTAGTTTATGTGAGAATTTAATTGAAAGTTATGCCATGACATATGCTAAGTTCTACATGATACTTTACATGTCTACACCATTGTTGCGATGTATGAATCACATATGTATGTTTATGAGTTGGATATGAATCATGTTATGAAAATTTAGGATTATTACAATATAGAACTATGACATATGTTATTTATGCAAGTTTGTGGCCATTATTTCATCAAGTTCACATCTTAGATTTGGATCCATGACATATGATGTTTATGCAAGTTTGTGGCCATTATCTCATAAAGATCACAACTTTAGATTTGAATCCATGACAAATGTTATTTATGCATGTTGTAATTTTGGCCTATGCAAGTTTTAGATGTAGAACATCATTCATATTTGCAAGTTCACCCCTATGTTAGATTTGTGATGTTTTCTTTTATTTTATGAGTTAGACTATTCGAGTCTAACATATATTTTTACGTTAAACGAACAAACGTACTACGTGGGGAAAAAGGGGATAATATTAAAATTATTTAATTGGCATAAATGCCTTAAAAGGCACAAAATATAATTGTGGTGAAAAATTGGTATGATTTTACATACCATAAATGGATGGACATAAATGAGTCAACTATGGACATCATTAATTGATTGATAATTTGAATAGGGAAAGTAATTCAAATTCGGGGAATGATTAATTAGGAGTAATTAATTGTCTAAGACACGAGCTTAGGCTCTTTTGTGGTGTAAGATTGCCCGGACCCGCCCGGCAAATCCAGCTGCCACAAATGCCAGTCTAATGTGAGAGGTCTTAGGCACAAACTAAATACGTAATAGTTGTAAAGACACGAGGTTAGGCTCTTTTGTGGTGTAAGACTGCCCGGACCCGCCCGGCAAATCCATCTGCCACAAATGTCAGTCTAATGTGAGAGGTCTTTATGAGGTTACGGTCTTAATGAATTAAGAAACACTTAACCAGATAAGCATGTAGTGGGACATGAGGGGGTTAAGTGGGTGCCTTGGTTGGCATGTGGAATTTAGTGGGTGCCTTGGGTGGCATTTGGAAATATGATTAGAAACACTTAACCAAATTGAAACATGAATAAGAAGTGGGTTAAGTAGGATGTACTAGAGGAGACCAAAATTAGGTGGATATCTTGTGTCAAGTAATAGGGGCCCGTTTCAACCAGTAACTCGTATGTAACACCCCACGTCCGTTAGTGTCACTCACAAAGGGAATGCACTAAGTTCTTTGGAGCATTTAGGGTAAAAGATGCAGATAAATTACAAGACAGACAGAATTTAAACAGCGGAAAATAAAACTTTTCTTTATTGATAAAATAGTTTGCACAAAGATTTCTTTACAATATCAGTGTGTCATCTGTCTTACAAAATAAAGTAGCATAAAAATACATTTATATTCCCCAATGTGGCAAGAACCAGCCATAGCATCTGAAAAGAGAATCCAAGCAAAACTTCGACAAATCTTCAAGCTGGGAAAGGGTGACCTTCCAACTTAACCTGAGCTATACTATTCCCTCCTCTACTACCTGGTGGGGGGGGGGAACGGAAGAAAAGAAGACGAAAGAAAAATAGAGCCAGACATAAAGCCTGAGTAAGTTCAGTAACTTCTAGCATGTGAACATGGAAAAACAAAACGACATGAATTAACTGAATACAAGATTACACCATGAAGATAAGGTCAACAAGAGTAGACAAGGTAATCACAAGATATGCTAAGATAAGACTAACTGGAAAATGCTTTAGTACTTTCGCCGCTTCGCTATTTCCTTGTTATACAGATTTCTATTATCTCTGCACCACCTAACTAGTGTTCCAACTAGTATCAATAACGTGATCCCAACCCCTGAAATTTCCATTGCCTTCAGGCATACATTTATTATTTATTACCTAGATCTAATCTAGGGTTTTCTATCAAGTGCTTTCTAGATTTAACTAGAGTTTTACGCTATCTGCTGAACGCTTTTCGAGTTCAGGGTTTATGCCACCTAGTCCAACTAGGGATTACGCTACCTGTCGAACGATGCCCCCAAGTCTAGTACACACTACCTAGAGTGGTATATGTTCCTATACTTCCCCACGCATGTATCGCGAATCGTTATCGCTTGTCTAGATGCACATGTCCTGAAATGTGCGGTCCGAGTCCTGTGTCAGGGCAAATCAAGGAATACAGAACTCGGTCGGGAGCTTTCAGATATCTGCCGATGCAGATGCTAAGGTCTGTTATTATTTCAATGGCTAAGGTCCCACTTGACCCCTCCCTCAACTAATGAAAGGCACCCTTTGTAAAATGAGAACTATACGCCGGCCCCCGGTGCCCCATTATCCTATGGCCATCCTCACCCATAACCAGATAGCAATTATGGTCTTTTGGAGTTCTCCATCTTTCCGCTTCACGTATCTCGACTGACTCAAGATGGATGGTAGACGACGAGTTGCTATCACAGGGCTACCGTTTTCTCGCCGAATCACGCCGGTCCATCCTAGTCTTTAGGTTGCCATGTATTGCAACCAAGGCATACCCCTGGTTCTTCTACGCAGACCTTAACCTCTGTGGGCCCAGGCGGATCATCTGCAGCCTCACAGAGGGATACCAAGAGTACCCTCACGTCCCCTCGAAGCCTCGGGCTTCGTAACCCAATTCGTTGGAGCCTCCTTTTTAGTCAGACGGACGTTCGCTCCTCCTCGTGCTATACTAAGAATTACTACTTAGTTTTACTAACTCAGATTTACCACTTAGTTTCCAGAATCGTTGTTTCCTTAACTAAGGTTTACTTAGTTCTCTTTCCCGTTAGTTTAGATTGGTTAAGTGTCATAGTCAATTCAAGCTAACTTAACCCTCCTTATTTATCCTGTTAAACTGGTTAAGTGTTGTCAATAACTCATGTTGACTTAACCCTACGACAAACCGAGTTGTATTGGTTAAGTATTTATTACTTAACCCTACCCATTCACCCTGTGTTGGTCAAGTGTTCCTTTTTAACTTAACCTTGCCCGTCTGTTTTAACTAACATGTTATTATTAATGGTTAAGTATTATCCCTTCATGTTCTAGACTTAGCCTCATTCCTTTATCAAAACCTGATGGTTAAGTGTTCAAATTTACTTAACCCTACGGTCTAGCCCAGCGAACATATCAAATTGGCTAAGTGTATTAGATTTTACTTAACCCCAACCTCTAGTCTAGTTAACATATTAATTTGGCTAAGTGTATTAACTTTACTTAACCCCTACAAGTCTCGTTTTGCTACCTTGAGTTTGGTTAAGTGTCTCTATGGATTTAGCCCTCCCATTCTAGCTTAACTGTGTTTAAATTGGTTAAGTGTTCCTATGGACTTAACCCTCCCATTCTAGCTTAACTGTATGGCCCTAACCCCACCCACCAGTCTGGTTGTCATGTTGAATTGGTTAGTGTCTTAGGGAATTTAACCCTACCATTCTTGTTCTAGCTTTAATTAAATGAATTAAAGCCGCTACTACTCACATTAGACAGGTATTGTTGCGACTACTGGATATGCCAGTTGGTTCCGGGCAGGTTTACATCGCAACTCAATCTAACCTCGGGTTAGGCATATTCGTGTTTTCTAAGTTCAAAAGGAGTTTTGATTAGTTTTCAAATCAGGTTTTGAAAGTAACCATCCCGTCCGTCGGATCAGTTAGGGATAGCCAGGGAGAGTAGGAAACTTGTATTTTCCGAACTCAAGCCTAGACACTATCCTCTCTGTCGCCCTAGAACTTTCTGGTGTTTCATTAAAAGAGATGTTGTTAATAAATCTTTAATTTGTCTAAATTTACATTTCCTCATTCAAACCAAATTCTATAAGTAAATTATTCCTAATTTACTTATTTCCCAATTACTCTTTTAATGTAAATTGTGAACATTTATTCTTACGGCCCATTTCCACTTCTAAATCATATTTATGCTTTTTGGTATGTGGATTTTACCAAATTAAGTGTCACTAACCATGATTTTTCTAATCCTGACAGTTATTCTCAATTATGGCCAATTTCACATTTATGCCAATATACTTATCATGCCAAATTAGCTAATCTAATTCCGATTCAACATTCTAATTTACGTCAAACTAGACTTATTACTCTAGTTCACTATTCATGTAAATGCTAGATTTACATGTCAATACTAGATTCAAATTACACATCTTATAATTCATGACAAATTTATCCAATTTGCATTTCTATGAACATGCCATAATACATGATCCCAATTTATGCCAATTTCCTAGTTTATAACTATGTTTCTAGTAAATTTCACATTTTGCCCAAACCGCATTTCCACCGTTCGTATAATCATGATTCAGTCTAGATTATAAATAAAGCTAGGCTCGTAGAAAATGGGGAATGAATCAAAGATGATATGCAAAAGATAGACATACTAACTGGCATAAAGAGGGTTGAACAACGACGTCGGTTCAAGAACATGGGTAGACCTAACTTAATAGGTAAATTCCCAAGGTCTAAAACAAAAGAAAACCAAGAATAGATAGAATAGAGACGCAGGTTCAAGAACATGGGTAGACCTAACTTAATAGGTATATTCCCAAGGTCTAAAACCAACGAAAACCAAGGATAGACAGAATAGAAAGATCAGGTTTAGGCCCAATTTCACAGCAACACTTTCCTAGTCAGAAATCATAGGTGTTTAGTCACAGTTGTCCTTGTTATGTCATATGCAATAGTTTATGTTTCCAAATCAAAAGCATAAGCTTAGTCAAGGAAATAATTCTCATAGTCACAGTCACTGTCATAGGCAATGTCCATAGTCATAGGCAATGCTCATAGTCATAGGCAACGTTCATAGTCATAGGCAACGTTCATAGTCAAAGAGGCATATGGTTATAAGGTCCGTAGTTTCATAGTCACAGTCTTATTTGTCCTTGAATCATAACAGTTCTAGATTAGGGTCAAGAATATAGGCACTGATTCGAATAGAGAGAGAGAGATTTGGCATATTCTTTTATTCCTTTAATTTCATGTCACGAACAAAGAAAAACATTCAAATCTAAAAATAACTGACTTACAGAGATTAGATTAGAATAGAAAGATGGCGTTGCTATGATTCGTAGAAAAACGGTCGTTGCAGTCGTTCGAATCTTCACTTGAATTCTAGCTTGAATATCCTCTTTGAAAGTCTTTGAGCAGCACCACCACGTCTTGATTTATTTTATATATATTATTTTATTTATTATTTGATTAAGAGGAGGAGAGGAAGCCGTGTTTACTAAGAATCTTTGCAGCATAAGGGTAGAGAAGAATTGTGAATAGAGAAGAAGACCAGGGCTGTTTATATAGTTGCTCAAGACCTTATCGTACACACAGCGCTGAGTCAGCACTGAACCTAGTTAAGAAAATAGTCCAGGTTCGCAGATGACTCTAGCCAAATCTTATCGTACATGCAGTGCTAAGTCTGCATTGGGTCCCACAAGCGGTTTTGGCGCAGAAATTTGAATTTCAAACTTTTGAATTTCTGGAATTTGTTTAACTGTTTTATTCACATGAAATATTCTTATATTTATACAATTCCTTTAACGACCATTTTACGCGTATATATATACGAACAACTTTCATTTTATTTTCAAAATTCAAACGATGTTGCACCGTTATTTAATTCTTGCCATATTTCATTTACTATAGCCTTATCTTAAATTTTATCTTTCGTATACATTTATTTCTGCATATATATATATATATATATTCTCATGTATATACATATATTTTCTTTATTTCCTGATATGTACGTTCTTATCCTTTCAAATTTTGAATTTGTATTTGTACATATATTGGCATGTTCAGTTGGCCATCTTTAAAATAGAGATAAAAATTATGCTGCCACCGGGGTTCGAACCCCCGACCTCCATGTTACAAATCCAATGCCTTAACCAACTGAGCTACAAAGTCTTTTGTTAATAAGTCTTAGAACAATGATAATTATTGTTCTTTCCTTACTTCTCTTTTTCATGTTAGTTACAATACTTAAATTAAACCAATGCATGAATCTTTTTCTTTTAATGTTAATGCATTATGTTTGCAAATCAGTGCATGCAACATATTTACATCGCATGCAACCAATCTTTTCTTTATTTCATATATTAATTAATTTTCATTATACATCACCATATTAATCCTACCTGTGGATATATGTATACATTTTTAATTACATTAAAAATACGGGGTGTTACACCATTCGTATCTTTGTGTGCTCGACCCAAGTCGAGGACGGGACACGCATACTGGGCTTGACTTTAAGAGGCCAAACCGGGTTAGCGGTGGTAACGCAAGTCCAACGGGTTCGTATGCGTGTGTGGAACCGGGCTGGTAGGTAAAACGTTGTTGCATCGTGTAGGTATAAGCCGTGCATTCTTTGTTGCATCGTGTTGGCACTTTGCGGAGTGATACACCCCACTGTGGGGCCAGCACGGGTATTTACGAGTTAGGGAGCCGTTCGTTTGGGGGTGGTGGGTACACCTAGTGGAGATAGGGGCAGATGGCGCCTATGAAGTTAGATAGGGGTGCACGAAACTACCTATATCATTATTAAGTCTGTAGGCGGGATCAACCTTAAGGTGACTAGTAGTGGTGCAATATACTAGTGGCGGTGCAGTATAGCAATTATCCTATAGTGTTGTTGTAGTTTAGTAAATTTATCTTAGTGGATTAGGTGCGCTTTAGCGATATCGTTGTTCATCTTATTCCCTTGTTTACTCTGTCAAACTCAATGATTCATGATCATTTTCTTATTTTCCAACTTATGCCTTAGCCTAGTTACTTTGTTAGTTATATTGTTAGAATTATCGCACTCGGCTGAATTTATGTCTGGCCCCACTTCTTCCATCTCTTTCCTCCCCCTCCCCCCCCCCCAGGTGCTCAGGTAGGAACTAGCACCAGTGGAGCTTGATTTTGGACTGCTTTTAGAAGACTGCTTGGATCGCTGAAGTAAAGTTCAGCTTCTCTTTATTTATGGCTATTTTGATGTTGGGGATTATGTCTTTCAGTTTATGTACTTTGTTTTATCAAGATGGATATGATGTACATGACTTTGCTTTATGGTTTGATGATGTAACCAAACATATTTACCTTCTGCTACAATAAATATAGTTTTAAATTTTCAATTACCGCTTTATATCTGTCTTGTTGTGATCTTCTGTTCTATATTCACTTAAAATGCTCCATGGAAGTTAATGTATTCCCTTTGTGAGTGACATTAATGGATGTGGGGTGTTACACGTGGTATCAGAGCTGAAGGTTACCAGAACAGATATGAATTTTGAAAAACTATAATTTTAAAAGCAATTTTTATAAAGAAGTACTTTCAAAAGTATGTTTTAAGGAAAGTATTTTCATGATTAAAGTATATTTTGGAAAGCATAACCCCAAGAGCCATATATCTTTCGTTAAGTCCTTTTTCTATTGAATCTTTCCTTTTTCGTTTCAGCATGTTTGAAGCATCTGAGATACCAGAGGGCGTTCATGTGCCCGGTTGGTTCCGCCAATATCTTGAGGCTAGGGCCGCCGCCGCAGGTCCAGCAAATCCTCCTCCTCCTCCAGCTTGTGTCGATAATTTCACAAAGATATGTAAGGACTTTAGAGTAATGAGTGGAAAACCTTTTCACGGGACGGAGACATTTGTTGAAGCTCGTAACTGGCTAAAGGAGGTGGAAGAATTGTTTAGAATCTTTGAAGTGGATGATGGAAGGAAAGTCCAGCTAGCTGCGTAGCTAATGAAGGATGAGGCCTCGTTTTGGTGGGAAGGAAAGCCATAGCAACAATTGCTTATCCTTAAGCTCGCGACCTTCATCCTTACTCTTATTATCCTTCCGTGCACCACGTCAACATGTCTCTCGAGAACCACCTCCAACGTACGGGAAACACCTACGAGGCTAGACAAAGATTAGTCACAGTTAGAACTACTGTGACCACAGATGGAGGAAAGAAAGGAAAGGAGATTCAATCAGGGAATCAAAGGATAATGCTAATGGCCTTTGGGGAATGGCCTTTAAAAACTTTTCTTGAAAAATGCTTCTTTGTAAACGGTTTTTCAAATAGTTTTCAGAAGGTTTTAAAAACTTTTGCCCAGTCTGGTAACCTTCTGCTCTAATACCAAATGTAACACCCCACCTCCTCTAGGGTCACTCACAAAGGGAATGCACTAGGTTTGGTGAAGCATTATCGAGGTAAACATGCACAGAAATATTACAAGACAGAACATATATAAAACAACGGAAGTAAAACAAATTTCATTACCTTATAAAATAAGGTCTAAAGACTTTTTACATCAGAATACATCAAAACCTGTCTTGCAATAATAAAGAAGCATAAAACCATTTCATGAATTATTCCCCAAGTAAAACAGTAAAGTAGCCAAAGCCAAGAAAAGTCCAAGCCATGCGTGATGACCTTCAAGCAGAAGAAGTCCGAACTAGATAACATTGTTTCCTCCCTGAAACCTGGGGGCGAAACGGAAGACAAAGAGGCGAAACAAAACGGGGTCAGTCATAAAGACTGGTAAGTCCTATCTACTTCCAGTATAAAAACAGGTAAAGGTAACATGACAGGCATAAACTGAAAGTAAACATAAGGATGACGACAAGATAGATAAACTAAACCAGGGTAACAGGCTGAACTACTGTAGCAAGGTAAACTAAGATATCATGATAAACTACAGTGTCATGTTAAATCAAGGTATCCCATCGTCAAGTTTCTATCCAGTATACTATCCCAAGGTAACTATCCTTTATAAGATCCCACGGTATCTATCATGTATATTTCTCCTGGTTCGATCATGTATATTTGCTCTGCACCTTTCGTACTAGAATCCCAACCCGCATCATGTATTAACTATGAATGTCCCTTGCCCAATGTCATGTAATGGTCCATGTCAACCTAATATATAGCATATGTAGGTTTTCCCAACTCGTATGTTTCTTTCCATGTATAAGTTCAGTCCTTTGCCGTAGGCCATACGGGCTTTCCCATGTAAACGTTTTATCCCTAAGGTTATTTTGGACTGCTACCCTTGATCTAGTTATGTTTCCTTACCATGAACTATCGCGTGTTCACTTAGGATTTATGCCGCCTAGGACCACTAGGGATTATGCTACCTAATGAACGTTTCCGTGTCTCGGTTTGGGTTCAGCCACCTAGGGCCACTAGGGATTATGCCAACCGTCAACCGCGGCCTTTATCCCGCGTATGCATCGTGAATCGTTTTCCATGTCTAGACGCACATGTTCCTCAATGTGCCATCCGAGTTCCGTGCCAGGGCAAATCAAGAAATACGGAACTCGGTCGGGAGATTTAAGTCGTCTGCTGATGCAGATATCAAGGTCTGTTTTTGTACCCGTGGCTATGGTCCCACGTGACCCCTCCCTCAACTACTGAAAGGCAATCCAAGAAAAATCATGTATGAGAACTACATTAAGGCCCATCGTTGCCCATTTCCAGATAGCCAACCTCACCCATAACTCGATAGCTAGTATATGGTCTCTTGGGAGTTCCCTGCCTTTCCGTACATACACGATTGACTAAAGATGGTAGGTAGTCGGCGACTTGCTATCCCGGGGCAAAATCAAGTATCGTTGACTCCACGCTAATCCATCCCAGTCTTTAGGTCGCTCGCATAGCAACCAAGGCATACTCTTGGCTCTTCTACTGCAGACCTTAACCCCTGTGAGGCCGGGTTTCATGGACCACTTGCCACCCCACAGAGGGATACCAAGAGTACCCTCACGTTCCCCGAAGCTCCCGCTTCGTCACCCTAGTTCGCTGGAGCTTTTATCCTAGTCAGATAACTTGCTCACATTCGTATACCAAGCGATGACCTACCGTACCAGGTTACTCATCTCTTTATGAACTAGTCTCATGTCTTTGGCTAAGAATTATTACTTAGTTACCCTTAACTAAGGTTTACCACTTAGCTCCTCTTTCCGTTATCCTTGTTAACTACGATTTCCAACCTAGTCCCCTGAGCTAGGGTATTGTCAAATGGGTTAAGTGTTGTTTTCCAAGTTCATGACTTAACCCGCCTACGAATCATGTCAAGATCGGCTAAGTACTCAATTTCAAGGCTTAGACCTACAGGTTGGTTAAGTGTACCAAGAAGCCCATGACTTAACCTTATCAAGTCAAACTGGTTAAGTATTTATTTGTCTTAACCCTATCAGATTATCATGTTAGATTGATTAAGCATAGATTATCTTAATCCCATCAAATTATCGAGTCGGATTGGTTAAGTATGGGTTAACTTAACCCCCATCCACTAATCGTATACAATGGTTAAGACTAAATTAAAAGGACTTGTGACTTAACCCTACCAGGTCTACCTATTAGATTGGTTAAGTAAAGGTTACTTAACCTCATCCAATCATCACGTATAATTGGTTAAGTATAAGTTACTTAACCCCATTAGATTGTGATGTTAAATTGGTTAAGTATTGGTTACTTAACCCCATTGAATTGCCAAGTTTAGATTGGTTAAGTGTTTAACTTAACCCCATCGAATTACCATGTTTAGATTAGTTAAGTATAGGTTACTTAACCACATCTAATTACCGTGTTTAGATTAGTTAAGTGTAGGTTACTTAACCCCATCTAATTACCATGTTTAGATTAGTTAAGTGAAGGTTACTTAACCCCATCTAATTACCAAGTCGGATTAGTTAAGCGTAAATTACTTAACCCCATCCCCTAATTTTCTTGCACGGTTAAGTGTCATTAAGGAACCAAGTCCGGTTTAACTTAACCTACCCATTCGTGTCATATCGGTTAAGTGTCATTAGTCAAATTTACTTAACCTTATCATGTGGCATTAATTTAATTAATGCACTCTCAACCTCTCACATTAGACCTTGTTGTGGTTACTAGTTAAGCCGGGCGGGTCCGGGTAGTTTTACACCACAACTTAGTCTAACCTCGGGTCTTAAGCGCGACATGACCAACTTCTCACATTAGGTCCTGTTGTTTGTAGCCACTAGTTAAGCCGGGCGGGTCCGGGTAGATTTATGCTACAAACTCAACCCAACCTCGAGTTGGCCACTTTCATGTTTGTTCTAGTGTCATATTACACTTACAACCCTCCCACGTCTAGTTCAAGTTCCATGTTTACCCCACATGTCATGCCCCCATTTTGGTTCAACTTACATGTCGTGTTCACATGTAACCTCAAGTCAAGTTTTCATGTCATATTCACGTCAAGATTTCGCGTCATGTTCATGTTTATCTAACTACCCCAAAATCGTGTATTCACTTGAGTGAAAGCGAGTCCACATATTAGGTATCCTATGGCTACATATAGACCCCAAAACATGCACGATGCCACAAAAGGGATTGGCTCCAAACATGCATGGTATCATAAGGGGGTTGCCTTAAAACATGCATGATAGTGTCATATAGGGATTGGCCATAAGCATGCATAATGTCATAAAGGATTTGGCCACAAACTTGCATATTATCATAGGAAATTTGCTCACAAACTTGCATGTTGTCATAACGGGATTTGACCTTACATAAACATGATATCATAAGGGGGTTGGTTTTATTTACATGCATAAGCCCCCAAGTCCAATTTATGCAACTATTTTTCAAGTCAAAGTGGCTCTAAGTGTTCATGCTATCATACTACAAGTAAAGGTCCAATCTTGCATGGCAAACTAAGTCCAATGCAACATGAATAGCATGGTTTAGTCGCTAAAACATAACCCAAAGTCATATGTTCATGATAAAGGAGCAAACTAGGCTCGCATAGGTTATAACATTCATGTTTAACCACATTTTATTCCATGCAATGATCAAAAATACCGTTTAGATCTAGAAGTAGTTAGAACTTACATAGCGAGGCTTAGGGAAGGAGTATGCAACGTTGTGACGAAGAAAGGTGGCTCCTTTGACGAAGAACCGCCATGAAATCGCCATAGCAACATTGATTTGGCCTCGATTTGGTGTAGCAAGCTTGCACCTTTCCATTCGGATCAGATTTGCATGCATAGTCTCTTGGAGTTGGAGATGGAGGCCATGATCACTTGGCATTTGGGCAACACTTCGCTGCAAGAGTGATTTATGAGGGGATTAGGGTAGGCTTAGGGTCTTTTTATAGAGATTAGGGTAGTTTTAGGCCGTTAGATTAACCCTAGGATAGATCCAAGCCCTCAAAAATCGTCACAAGCCTCTAAAACCGAGCCAAACAGTAAAGCAGGTGCACCAGGCTGCCTGGGTCCGACCAGGCAGGTCGACCCCTAGGTCGACCCTGGGGTCGACTCCCCAGTTGACCTGGGGGGGAGGTCGACTCCCCAGTCAACCCCCCTGGGTCTGGCGGGAATTTTCCGGCTACTTCTGATTTTCTGAAATTTGAATCTGTTTTGAATTTGAATTTTTTGTGAAACTTCGCGAGGCCATATCTTATCATACGGACTCCAATTTTCAAAAACTCGGACTCTATTTCGCGTATTTTTCCGAGACGATCGCAATGGCATAGCCCGTTTTTCCTGATTCAGATTTTAACATTTAATTCTGCCTTGATTCTTGTCTTAACACTTTGTTAAAAATTCGGGTTGTTACAGTTTATCTTGGGCGTTGAGTTTGAATGCAACGCCTTTGTTCTGGGCTTTATGGGCTATGGATTTTTTCTAGGTATAGATTGGCTAACTAGATATGAGGCCATCCTAGATTGTGAAAGAAGGGTAGTTAAATTGTTGACTCGTTTTGGAAAGACCCTTGATATTTCTTGTGACCCTAGAGGTCCAGTAATTCTTAGTTAACTTGAATCCCTTGACGCATCCGATGATGAGTTACATTCTGTTCCCGTAGTCCATGAATATGCTGATATCTTTGATGAGGTGAGGGGTTAACCCCCAAAACGTGAAATCGACATTCAAATATATCTATTGGACAATGCAAAGCCGGTTGCATTGCCAGTGCGCCACATGGCTCCAAGAGAGAGAAGGGAACTCAGTAAGCAAGCGAAAGGATTGCTTGAGAAGGGGTTCATTAGACGTAGTATATAAGAGTGGGGTGCTCCAGTAGTGTTTGCCACGAAGGTGGATGGGTCCCTTAGAATTTGTGTGGACTATAAAGAACTCAATAAGCTTACTAAGAAGAATAGACACCCACTGCCGAGGATTGACGAACTCTTCGATCAGTTAGTTGGCGCCTCAGTTTTTTCGCAGTTGGACATAGCCACTGGTTTCCATAAGTTGAGAGTGGCTGAGGATAGCATAGATAAGACTGCCTTTAGGACTCCAGATGATTTCTTCGAGTGGCTGGTTATGCCCTTCGGTTTGACAAACACCCCCGCATACTTTGTTGATTTGATGAGTAGGGTATTTAGGGAGTACCTTAATAAATTCGTGGTAGTCTTTGTAGATGACATATTGATCTTTTCTAAAAGCGAATAAGAGCACGCCCTACATCTTAGGGAAGTGTTGGAGACTATTCGAGCGCATAGCCTTAAAGCTAAATTTTCTAAATGTCACTTTTGGAGAAAGGAAGTGTGATTCTTATGGCACGTGCTTTCCAAAGAAGGGATAGCCGTGGATCCCGCGAAGGTAGTGGACATCCAAGATTGGAAGGTTCCTAAAAATGCTAACGAGGTGAGGAGTTTCTTAGGGTTGGCTGGAAACTATACGAAGTTCATCAAAGACTTTGCAAAAATATTAGCTCCATTAACACGTTTGACGAAGAAAAACTTAGTTTTCACGAGGGACGTAGATTGTGATGATGCGTTCCAACGTTTAAAGAGTGCTTTGACCACAACACCAGTCTTAGTGTTGCCAGATGGGAGTAAGCAATTTACCGTTTATACCGACGCTTGTGGGACATGACTAGGCACTGTCTTAATGCAAGAGGGAAGGGTAATAGCCTATGGTGGAAGGCAGTTGAGAGTGCACGAAAGAAATCACCTTACACTTGACCTAGAGTTGGCGGCTATTGTTTTCGCGGTAAAGTCCTGGCGCCATTATCTTCTTGGCAAAAAATTCGAATTGTTCACTGACCACAAATCGCTAAAATACTTATTCTCTCAGAAGGACTTGAACTTAAGGCAGCAAAGGTGGATGGAGTTCTTAGCATCCTACGATTTCGAGATAGCATATACCCCTGGCAAGGTTAACGTGGTAGCATATGCCTTAAGTAGAAAAAGATTATCCTTGAGTTCGTTGTTTGTTGTGCGGCAAAGTTTTGAGTTCATCTCTACGTTTGACTTTAAACCTTCCATTGACTTCGTACCCGGTTTGCTAGCATCCTTAGAGGTCAGACCTACGCTTTTGGGACGGATTAGCGAGGCGCAGCGAGACGACCCACATTTGGTTGAGTTAGTAGAAAATCTCAAAGTAGGGAAGTCATCGAGCCATCTCCGTAGTTATACCCTAGATGACAAGGGTTGATTGCGTAGGGACGGTAGACTTTGTGTACCACGGGACGAGAATCTAAAGAGGGCCATTCTTGATGATGCCTATCGTTCGAAGATGACCATTCATCTCGGCGGGGACAAGATGTACATGGACATGAGACGAGTTTACTTTTGGGTCGGCCAGAAGAATGATGTGGCCGAGTATGTCGCTAGATGCTTGGTGTGCCAACATGTAAAAGCAGAGCAAAAGAAGCCCGGTGGATTGCTACACCCATTGGAGGTCCCACAATGGAAGTGGGAAAGCGTCTCGATGGATTTTGTTGACAGATTACCAAGATCGAGGAAGGGTAATACGGGGATTTGGGTCGTGGTAGACAGACTTACTACGAGCGCCCATTTCATTCCCGTGAAGAGTAAGAGGACTGCTCCATGGTTAGCCTCCGTATACATTCGAGAAATAGTTCGTTTGCACGGTGGTCCTTCTAGCATAGTGAGCGACCGCGATCCCATCTTCACTAGCGAGTTTTGGAAGAGCTTGCAAGACGGACGGCCAGACCGAGAGGGTGAATAGTATTCTAGAGGACCTATTGAGATTATGTGTCTTAGATTTCGGAGGTACATGGGAGGAACATCTTCCTTTGGTAGAGTTCGCATATAATAATAGCTTTCAGTCTAGCATTGGCATGGCACCGTTCGAAGCTCTTTATGGACGGCCGTGTCGTTTGCCTACATGTTGGTGGGAATCTATGGATAAGATCATGCTTGGACCCGATATGGTTAGAGAGACTTCGGAGAAGATCGATTTGATTCGAAGGAGGATGAATACGGTGCAAGATAGACAGAAATCTTATGCGGATAAGAGGAGGTCAGATCTTGAGATGGGATCAGATACTGTATTGGGTGTAAGGTCACGTATTGGTTGTGATTGAGCCCAGGCTTCTAGTAAGTTTCCCTCAGCTCAGGAAACCCATAGTTTGCGAAGCCAGGCAGAGCACCTGCTGTGTACTTGGGTTGCCCAGGGTTAATCCCATGTGTAGCGGAGGCGTTTGACGTCGCGTTATGCGGTCCGTCTGGTGTATATGGCTCTCCCTTCATTCATCGGGTTGGAGCGAGTGACAGTGTTGTTTATTCGACGGAGAAAAACTCCGATCATCAAACCGTAGGGTCCGATCGTGGCCATGAGCTGCACCTAAGCCTTTAGAGCTTCGGGGAGAAACGATTTAATGTTGGTCTCAATGCTGCGTCCAGATTCGATAGGTACCTTTAACCAGGGAAAGTTTACATTGCTCCCGGCTGTCTGTTGGGCGGCCCCAAGTCGATTGGGACTTGTGCACAGAACGATTTATCCTCGGCCTCGGCACGAGGCAGAGGTTAGAGTTCGTGTCTATCGCGCCGCGGGCTGGCGACTCGAGTAGCGTTGCCGGTTCCAATGCTCGGGGTGTTGGTCATAGCCAATGTTGTTTGGCCTTGATGTCGGATCGAGGCTTGGAAGGCGGCGCAGACTCTCGTGCTCGCGGCGCCGGTGTGGCGATCGAAAATTTTAACGCAAGCTGTTTGTCAGGATTAATCAAACTTGTCATGAACGTCATGCATGGAGCAAACATGGAAGGGAGACATGAAACTGAACATCATTTCTATGGATAACTTTGGCAGTGATAGCCTTTACAATGCCTTGAATTGTAGGAAAACAAAACATCATTGGAGTGCGTGAATTAATCGTACACTAGGTTATCCATATTAGAGGTGAGGATGTTCACTGTTGCATGCTCTTGGGAATTTGGCTCCGTCCATGGTTGAGAGTTTAAAAGTTCCATCGCTGAGATTCCGCTTTATGGTCATGGGCCTTCCTGACCAGGAGCGAGGCCTGCAGGTGAAGGAAAGACCCATTTGAAGCTGAGGCTGCCGATGTGGGATCGAGAGGTCCTTTGGTTGAATATCCAGTTGTGCCCCCAAGTGGCCGGAAAATTAGTTGGAGGAGGATGGTTGTGATACAGCAAAGAGGAAGTTCATCTTGGAGAAGTGGCCTTGCTTCTTGTTTTCATTTATTTTTGTAGGCCTATATATATTGGCCGGAATGAGGCATCTATCCGTGAATGGATGATTCTGTATGAATTGCAATGGTAACGACTACTGGAAAGGTTGCGACCCTTTACCCACAGACAATTCCGTCGGCAATTGTGCTCAACGTCCTATTTTTTGACCTTTAAACATTAAAGCGTATGCCTTCTTTATGCTATCGAATCATCTCTCTCGCCTCCACTTTTTATATATGGGCAAGATGATGGTGTTAATGAGACGATGGCCGATATCCCCAATGATAACCTCGGGGATTGTTGTATCGTAAATGACGATCGTGGGGATGGTAGAGGACCTGAATTCTCGGGCTGGCTTCCAAATGTTCCTCTTGCACTGCTTCCCAAGGTGCCCCCTTCTGATCGGGAGTGCCGTATGGAGGATAAAAAGGGGCCATGATGCAGTGGAAAGGAGGTGTCTTTTATGGGAGAAAGTTTGCTTTTATTTTATGTTCTGCTTTCAATGAAGGAGGCAGAGGCAGGGAGGAGTTGCAAATTGACAATCCTGATGACAATCCAAGGTCAACTGCACCATGGAAGCTGTAGTTCTGACAAAGGTGGGGGGACGATCTCGAGGGATTAGTTGTCGGTTGAGGTCATGTTTAGCAGGAAATTTTGATGAGCGCTAAGTAGCTCAGATATCCCATGCAGTGGGGGTCTTTGATGAGCGTTGTGTTCACGGATGCTGTAAACCGATAATATCCTACGGAGTCCCTTGGTGTGCTCGTCATACTTTTAGTTCTTGGCCTTTCGCATGGTTGGTAATTGCAGGATGCAAGATAGATTTTCTCGGGGGTGTTTCTAAGAGAAGTACGGCTGTAATGACCCGCATTTGCAGAGGTATTATAATTATTTTATTTAATTACATAAATAGTGATATAGTGAATTAAATGGTGGTTTAATTAAATAGCTGGGAATATTTAATTAAAATAATAATTAAATAATATATTTAATTCTGAAATAATCAGAATTTCCTGAAATGACGATATGGTGTGAACCGGATCATCTATAATATTTAATTCAGCCTGGAATTTAATTTGAATAACGAATATAGTATATAAATGACAGTTTGAACGTAGAGTTATAATATAATTAAAATCGAGCTCGAAATGATGCTGTAGTTCGTAAATTGGCGATTTGAACTTCAACTGAATATACAGGATTTGTCCGGATTTCTGTGAAACAAGAAACGTGTGGACCTAGTGGAGTACATCTCTCAAGTGGAAGAGAAAAATTGGGATTTCGTCGTGTAAATTTTGATTTAAGTCCAAATCAAATTTCAGAAAAAGTCGCTGTGAAATTCCTTTATAATTTATAAAGGAATTATTTATATTTTAAAAAAGGAATTACGTTTTTTATCGAATATCGATTTAATCGGGATTTGAAATATCAAGTTATAAATCCCAGTAGAGCTGTATGGTATTCCACTGTGAGTATATACGATAATATAAATTTATTTGTATTTAATTTAATTATACTTAATTATATTTATATATTTAAATGTGTCATTTAGAGCTTTAAAAATAGCCAGTTTTGGAAACAAAGTCGGAATTTGACGAAACTAATTTTTTTGCATCTACAACATCAAATTATTGTTAGATTTCAATTTCCGTGGCTTTTGAAGTCACTTTGTGGCCGTATAGATTTTTAGAGTAAAAAACAGTCAGTATTTTAACGGTTAAAAATACTATGTGTGAGCGAACGGAGTCGGAATTCGACGAGACCAGTTTCATTGGGAACAAAATGTCGGACTCAAGCTACATGTCCAGTTTGGTGATTTTTGGGTATCGTGTGTGATCACCCAGATTTTTAGAGTGCAGAGACAGATATAAATAAATAAAATATCCTAAGACTTGTGGACCAAACCAAGGCCACACACCCAGCTTTACAGCCACACAAGATTTATCAGCCCCTTATAAAATCAAATATTCAAGCCGCCGGGTATTTCTCGTTCTCAAACAAAAATGGCAAACTCAAAATCAAAAGAAAAATGAAGAACAATTCAAATAAATTACAAGCAAATTCAAGACAGGTATATTTGGATTCGCTGGAGCCTCAACTACGATTCTGTGTACGTTTCGTACGACTCGAGCCTTAATCGTGAGCTCCAGATTTCGAGGACGCGCCTAGGGTTCAAGATCGTGAGCAGGTTATGCTTTACTTCATGTTTTCGAGTATAGTCATGGATTGAGGAGGTCTCACAACATCTGCTAGCAAACATTAAGGGATTTCATTGATGGATTTTGTCGCAGGTGGTACTGCAGGCGACGGCGCGGGCTGAAGATCGTATCAGGATAGGGTGATGCGGATTCAAAGTAAACGGTATAGGTTGGAAGAGTAGTCGACGAGAATATTTATTGTGCTTTTTGTTTGATTTTACAAGGAGTAAGGGAGGGAGGAAGATGGATTTAAGTTTCTAAAATGGTGGAGGAGTTTGCTGACGATTTGGGGAGGAAGGAAAAACACGGGTATTAGGTTTTAAATATGAAGATGGGCCATAATTCAAGGTGAAAGCCAAATTTGGAATGGGTTAAGTAATTTTTAAATATAAATTAGTGTTAAATTTGTAAATCTAATATCTGGGTCATATGTTATCAGAATTGGACGAAACTGGATCCGTTGGGATCGTATGGACGAGAGCTTCACAATGAAGCTGACTGGAAGTGGATTGGGGCTCGTATGAATTTATGGCGAAATAAACTGTTTGATTCAAATCAAACAACAGTTTATCGTTCTTTAACTATGAACCGCCAATGTGAGTAAATCTCACTAACTCTGAACAGTTTATATTTTCATGTTGTATTTTTAGAACTGATAATTATCTCTTGATTGATGTGTGTTAACTATTTGGTTGAAATGATGATTGATTGGTTGAAATTATTGATAACGATATATATATAAATCGTTAGTCGAATATTGATTCTGTTTAACAGAATATTTTTATATTCTTGTTGTTTAACATCTGTGATGCAGGGATACAGGTTGGAGGGGTCCAACTGGACTGCTCAATATATATAATACTGTTCTGTTCATGTATTGTAATATATGAAGTGATATATAATCTGTTATGGATTCTATGTGTTAGAATGAGATTGATCATTGTTATCCGATATTTTTTAATATCATAAGAAACCCTGGGATGTAAAAAGGAACATTTCAACGTATTTTGAAATAAAGGAATTTTATAAAATCAACCGATTTTATAAAAATGAAATAATTTGAGAATATTTATTTAGAAAATAAATAGGAGATTATAAAGGAGAATATTTATTTAGAAAATAAATAGGATAAAGGAATATATATTTAGAAAATGAATAGAGTTAATGAATAAAAATTAATCGAATATTAGTTATCTGAATTTTAGTAAATCAAATAGAGTAAATCGAATAGAGGTAAAGAAATAGAGTTAAACAAGATTAGAAACTGAGTAGAGATTAGTTAAGTTGAATAGTTTTCTGAGTATCGATTAGATGTTGGTTTCGGCCTTCGGGGTTTATACTTAGATAATTGTTGTCCTACTAGTTTACAGTCAGGGACTGATAGTTGTGAAATGATAGTGATATGTAAATAAACAAATGGAAATGTTTTCCCATGCTAATAACATATATTTTCTAAACATAGAGAATAAGGATATTTATATATATATATGATTGATGATTGATTGATAGAATTTCCATTTGGAAACAATATCGTTGTTTGCACACGTATTTTCTTTGATAGTTAAATCACAGACTATCAAAGTTTTGACCATTTTAACGTTGTTAATATGGAGAGACCGTTTGGATTATTATCCAAAGAACCACTCTGTATTGGCATAAGCGTTGCGAATCATATATGCAAAAGATAATTGAAGACGGATTAAAGTGCAAGGGTTGTTGCATAAATCTTAGATAACAGTGCCTAAGATGGATATATTGAATAGTACCTTCGGTTCATCCTGTTCCTGGATGACTTGTATGGGTGAATGTCAGACAGAGTATTTCCAAAAAGGTCACCGACATTGATTTCTTCAACCGTACCAAAAGTGGAAGCGGAGAAGGAAACTTCTTTAGCTAACACGAAATGTACTATTGTTGACGTCAATTAGTGATTTTCGATGGATCTGACAATGTGGCATTCGTAGTGAATATGATGTGATGATAAGGTGTAACCTCAAGCCTCATCAACCGGTAAATGGCAGAAATCGCGCAAGCAGCATGGCTATGTAGGTCGCACCTATTAGGATGTATAATCACCTGATCTAGAGTTCCATTTACTTATAAAAATCTATTGTTGATACTGTCCCATTTGGGAAACGGTCGTTGTTCCCAACCGTTAGTGATATACATTCGATACACTCAAGCAAAATGAGTGGTCGGTCATGTGTGGCCGGTTTGCAAGATATTCTTGTTGAACCCAGTGTATTCCTTTCTAAAGGTACACTAGCGAAAGGTGGTTCCATACCTTGTCATAGTTGGAAATCCATTACCCAATACGTGCTTGCAATTTTGATTGTATACTATATATGTAGAACATGAGATGAAAGCGTTTCTGCTAGATGATTATAACATTGTGGTTGATAGTCATTATTCTAATATCAAAAGGTTTTTGATATAAATATAATTTGGATTCTCATAAAGGAAAAACCCGTTCCGTTATACGGCGTGGTCTTATGAGACATCGTTTACTTGTTCAACTGTTTTAAACTATTTTACTCATACCAGTCCCATGACTGACCCGGAGTTTATTTTGTTTTGTTTTCCCTAAACTCTTGGGTGCCCAATTTTGTATGGGCAGTCAAGTAGTCAGGAATTTACAGATACTTGAAGAGCTGGAGCAGGAGGCTTCAGGATCATATAGCTATAGTTTATTTCCGCTGTGTTGTAAGTGTTGTACTTTGATAATGATGAATATTCAAGTATAGATGTATATTTCAAGTTATGTTATATATATTATATGATATTCGTTCCACTGTGAGGTTCGTGTTACTCTGATGTTCTTCTTCTTCTTCTTCTATTCTAAGTTTCTATCTTATTTTTCCTCACGCTCTAATTTCTTTCATTAATCATCCGGTATTTTCGACTCTTGACGTTCGATATGTGTTGTATATCGGATAATCAAGGTCGCTAAATAAATGGGTAATTGCAGTTGGTATCAGAGCTTAAGTTAAGAATTATCTTGGCTCGGTGGCGTGACTCGGTAGAGATAGGGTTATTAATGCTCTAGATTGAGTTTGAGTGTATATATATACGAGTGAACGTATTTGTAGATGATATAAAAATAATTTTATATTGTAAAGATTTATTGGTTGAGTAGTTTATGAGTTCTGGTCGATCAGTTTGATCCACTGTGTCGGTAGGAGTTTATAAACACTCAAATACGATGGGTCGACACGATATGTTTTGGAAAGAGGGTAAATTAAAATAAGTTTACCCAAGGTATCTCTTGATATAGAGAAGATATATATATCAAAATTATAATATAGTCGATATATTGGTTGTTATTACAATCAAGTAAGATTATAAATTAAATGGTTATGTAAATAACCAATCAGAATTCATATAAGTGAAATAAGTGAAATCAGATGAGTTAAATCTGAAATTTAAACCAGGAATTGAATTAAAATTCAGGAAAATTGGATAAGTGTTTGCAAATGGATTTAGATTAAGAATAAGGAAAATTTAAGATCTTGGGAGATTTTGAATTGTTTTACAAGCAGTGTGAAATATATTTTGAAATGAATTTCAAAGTGGAAATGTTTAGAAATGGTTTTATAGTATTGAACTCACTTCGATCGCTGGAAAATAGATTCTGATGATGACAGCTGCATCACCGGTATTCATTTTCGAGTTGTAAGTGACAAATTACTACCAGAGATACTATTTTGAATTTGTTTTCGAAAAGACAAGTTGTTTTGTATTTCAAAAAGGAAATTTTGATTTTTGAAAAGAGTAAACTGTTTAAAAACTCCTAGGGAAAGACCGTTTGAATTAAAAACAAATTTAATAGAAATTAGTGAAAGCAAATTTGAATTAAAGTAAAGCCAGTAAAGTGGTAACTGAGATTGAATTAGAATGATATCAAGACAAATTGGATTGTGAGAGTTAAATTTGAAGTGTGATGTGATAATCAAGTTAAGAGTTGAGAATCGAGAATGAAACTCGAGTTTGAAATGATATTTGGCACGGATATAAGCAAATGGTTGTGTTGTGGATAAAAGCAGATTGGAATTTGATTGGGATGACCCTTGTATCTGCTGAATTGATAACACGTGGAAAGGATATAATGATATGCCGACAAAAGGTACAAGTTTATATTTCTATTGGATATAAATTTATGAGCCGAATTGGCAAGCCGCTTGGCTGTTTGATTTTCTTTTGTGTTGGAGAAGGCCCAGAGAGGTGAGTGGGAGTTTGACGGATTGACCAGTGCAAAGGAGGTGCTGGCGAAATTTTTCGAAGAGTTAAGGCATTAGAAAATTTTCAGGATTTTTGGAAATTTTCGTTGATAAGAATTAAATAAATGTTTAATTCAAATTAAATTGGTTCAATTGAAACTGAAGTTAAGAAGTGAACAAATATGTTCTAACCAGTCGATAGGGTCGTTCTCTACCTTAGCAATTTCGAGGAAGAAATTATTTTAAGTGGGGAAGATTGTAATGACCCGCATTTGCAGAGGTATTATAATTAATTTATTTAATTATATAAATAGTGATATTGTAAATTAAATGGCGGTTTAATTAAATAGCTCGGAATATTTAATTAAAATAATAATTAAATAATATATTTAATTCAGAAATAATCAGAATTGGCTGAAATGACGATATGGTGTGAACCGGATCATTTGTGATATTTAATTCAGCTTGGAACTGAATTTGAATTACGGATATAGTATATAAATGGCAGTTTGAACGTAGAGTTATAATATAATTAAAATCGAGCTCGAAATGGCGCTGCAGTTCGTAAATTGGCGATTCGAACTTCAACTGAATATACAAGATTCGTTTTAAGTCGAATTTCTGTGAAACAAGAAACGTGTGAAGCTAGTGGAGTATATCTTTCTAGTGGAAGAGAAAATTCGGGATTTCGTCGTGTAAATTTTGATCTAACTCCAAATCAAATTTCAGAAAAAGTCGCTGTGGAATTCCCTTATAATTTGTAAAGGAATTATTTATATTTTAAAAAAGGAATTTCATTTTTTATCGAATATCGATTTAATCGGGATTTGAAATATCAAGTTATAAATCCCAGTAGAGCTGTATGGTATTCCAATGTGAGTATATACGATAATATAAATTTATTTGTATTTAATTTAATTATATTTATATATTTAAATGGGTCATTTAGAGCTTTAAATATAGGTAGTTTTGCAAATAAAGTCGGAATTCGACGATACTAATTTTTTGCATCCGCAACATCAAATTATTGTTAGATTTCAAATTTCGTTATTTTTGAACTCACTATGTGGCCATACGGTTTTTTAGAGTGAAAAAAAGTCAGTATTTTGACGGTTAAAAATACGATGTGTGAGCAAACGGAGTCGGAAGTCGACGAAACAAGTTTCGTTGGGACCGAAATGTCGGACTCTAGCTACATGTCCAGTTTGGTGATTTTTGGGTATCATGTGTGATCACCCAGATTTTTAGAGTGCAGAGATAGATATAAATAAACTAAATATATATGCTAAGACTTGTGGACCAAACCAAGGCCACACACCCACCTTTACAGCCACACAAGATTTATCAGCCCCTTATAAAATCAAATATTCAAGCCGCCGGGTATTTCTCGTTCTCAAACCAAAATGGCAAACTCAAAATCAAAAGAAAAATGAAGAACAATTCAAAGAAATTACAAGAAAATTCAAGATGGGTATCTTTGGATTCGCTGGAGCATTAGCTACGATTCAGTGTAGGTTTCGTACATCTCGAGCCTCAATCGTGAGCTCCAGATTTCGAGGCAGCGCCTAGGGTTCAAGATCGTGAGCAGGTTATGATTTAATTTGCGTTTTCGAGTATAGTCTTGGATGGAGGAGGTCGCACAACATCTTCTAGCAAACATTAAGGGATTTCGTTGATGGATTTTGCCGCAGGTGGTACTGAAGGCGAGGGCGTGGGCTGAAGATCGTATTAGGCTAAGGTCATGCGGATTCTAAGTAAATGGTATAGGTTGGAAGAGTAGTCGACGAGAAGTGTTATCGTGCTTTTTTTTTGAATTTACAAGGAGTAAGGGAGGGAGGAAGACGGATTTAAGTTTCGAAATTGGTGGAGGAGTTTGCTGTAGAGCATTTCGGTTTTCACGATTTGGGGAGGAAGGAAAAACTCGGGTCTTGGGTTTTAAATATGAAGATGGGCCATAATTCAAGGTGAAAGCCCAATTTGAAATTAAGTAATTTTTAAATATAAATTAGTGTTTAACTTGTAAATCTAATATCTGGGTCATATGTTATCAGAATTGTACGAAACTGGATCCTTGGGATCGTATGGACGAGAGCTTCACAATGAAGTTGACTGGAAGTGGATTTGGGCTCGTTTGAGTTTATGGTGAAATAAACTGTTTGATTCAAATCAAACAACAGTTTTTCGTTCTTTAACGATGAACTGCAAATGTGAATAAATCTCACTAACTCTGAACAGTTTATATTTTCATGTTGTATTTTTAGAACTGATAATTATCTGTTGATTGATGTGTGTTAACTGTTTGGTTGAAATGCTGATTGATTGGTTGAAATAATTGATAACGATATATATATAAATCGTTAATCGAATATTGATTCTGCTTAACATAATATTTTTATATTCGTGTTGTTTAACATATGTGATGCAGGGAAACAGGTTGGAGGGGTCCAACTGGACTCCTCAATATTTATAATACTTTTTTGTTCATGTATTGTAATATATGATGTGATATATAATCTGTTATGGATTCTGTGTGTTAGAATGAGGTTGATCATTGTTATTCGATATTTTTTAATATCATAAGAAACCCTGGGATGTAAAAAGGAACATTTCAACGTATATTGAAATAAATGAATTTTATAAAATCAACGGATTTTATAAAAAGGAAATAATTTGAGAATATTTATTTAGAAAATAATTAGGAAATTATAAAGGAGAATATTTATTTAGAAAATAAATAGGGTAAAGGATTATATATTTAGGAAATTAATAGAGTAAATCAATAAGAATTAATCGAAAATTAGTTATTCGAATAAGAGTTCAAATAGAGTTAATCGAATAGAGGTAAAGAAATAGCGTTAAACAAGATTAGAAACTGAGTAGAGATTAGTTAAGTTGAATAGTTTTCTCAGTATCGATCTGATGTTGGTTTCGGCCTTCGGGGTTTATACTTAGAGAATTGTTCTCCTACTAGTTTACAGTCTGGGACTGATAGTTGTGAAACGATAGTGATATGTAAATAAACAAATGGAAATGTTTTCCAGTGTTAATAACATATATTTTCTAAACATAGATAATAAGGATATATATATATATGATTGATGATTGATTGATAGAATTTCCATTTGGAAATAATATCGTTGTTTGCACACGTGTTTTCTTTGATAGTTAAATCACAGACTATCAATGTTTTGACCATTTTATCATTGTTAATATGGAGATATCGGTTGGATTATTATCCAAAGAACCACTCTGTATTGGCATAAGCGTTGTAAATCATATATGCCAAAGATAATTGAAGACGGAGTAAAGTGCATGGGCTGTTGTATAAATCTTTGATAAAAGTGCCTAAGATGGATACACTGAATAGTACCTTCGGTTCGTCCTGTTCCTGGATGACTTGTATGGATGAATGTCAGACAAAGTATTCCCAGAAAGGTCACGTACATTGATTTCTTCAAACGTACCAAGAGTGGAAGTGGAGAAAGAAACTTCCTTAGCTAACACGTAATGTACTGTTGTAGGCGTTAGTTATTGATTTTCGATGGATATAACAATGTGGCATTCGAAGTGAATCTGGTGTGATGATAAGGCGTAACCTCAAGCCTCATCAACCGGTAAATGGAAGAAATCGGGCAGGCAGCATGACTATGTAGGTCGCGCCTATTAGGATGTACAATCACCTGATCTAGAGTTTCATTTACATCTAAAAATATATCGTTGATACTGTCCCATTCGGGAAACGGATGCTGATCCCAACCGTGGATGCGGATAAGAGGAGGTCTGATCTAGAGGAGGTCAGATACTATGCTAGAAAGGTGGTTCCATATCTTGTCATAGTTGGAAATCCATTACCCAATACGTGCTTGCGTTTTTGATTGTATACTATATATGTAGAACGTGAGATGAAAGCGTTTCTGATAGATGATTATTATATTGTGGTTGATAGACATTATTTTAATATCAAAAGGTTTTTGATATAAAGATAATTTGGATTCTCATAAGTGAAAAAGCTGTTCTGTTATATGGCGTGGTCTTATGAGATATCGTTTACTTGTTCAGCTGTTTTAAACTGTTTTACTCATACCAGTCCCATGACTGACCCGGAGTTTATTTTGTTTTGTTTTCCCTAAACTCTTGGATGCCCAATTTTGTATGGGCAGTCAAGTAGTCAGGAATTTACAGATACTTGAAGAGCTAGAGCAGGAGTTCAGGATCATATAGCTATAGTTTATTTCCGTCGTGTTGTAAGTGTTGTACTTTGATAATGATGTATATTCATGTACAGATGTATATTTCAAGTTATGTTATATATATTATATGTTATTGGTTCCGCTGTGAGGTTCGTTTTTCTCTGATGTTGTTCTTCTTCTTCTTCTTATATTCTAAGTTTTTATCTTATTTTTCCTCACCCTCTAATTTCATTCATTAATCATCCGAAATTTTCGGCTCTTGACGTTCGATATGTGTTGTATATCGAATAATCAAGGTCGTTAAATAAATGGGTCATTACAATGGTTGCGGAAAGGAGGAAGCCGAAGGCGCTTCCTCTTATTTTTGCAACTACCCTTGCCGGCATGCGCAAGAACGTGCAGAGTGGTGGAATTAGGGTCATTGGAGCCCTGGGCATCGCCGCGAGGCAGGATTTTGAGGTGAGAACCTCGATCCCTTTATGCTAACTCTCGGCATAGTAAGTAGTCAGCAACTGTGCGGAAGACCCCCCTAATGTTTGGTTGTTTTTGATCGGTCCATGCTCTAAGTTTGGAATTACGTGGTATGCCTTTCTCAAGCTGGACGAGTGCGGTTCTAGGAGTAGGTTTTTTGACTTCGGCCAAGGCAGTGTGGGATCTTGCCAGATAGCCTTTCATATTTTCACGGGTGTCTTGATAAGTGTACGAGGCTGAGAGGATACCTCTGGGCGTTACGTCGTGCATCCTGGATTGCATGGCCAATCTCTTGGCTAGTTGGTCAGGAGTTGAGATGGTTTACGGTGGAAGCCGAGAGAACCCGTATAGCACCGACCTGGATATGGACGGGGAAGCACTAGCACTTGATGGCATTAGCGGCATGTGATGAATCCATGTGCCATTCGTGGCACTTAATGAAGATTCGAGAATTATGGCCTCTTTAATATGGGTTAAGTGTTGACATGTTGAAGTGTTGGCGCCATTCGGTATTAAGGATACTCGAAGTGAACCGGTTGCACCTTGTACTGGTTTTGTATATGTCGTGGGCGTGCCCCCGTGGTTTCTTCACAACTCCGTGGATAATGTCGACGATAATTGGGAATCGGGCACCGAACTCGTTATAAATGTCGTGATCTAGTCAAGGACTTTGGAGCCTAGCACGCCTTCTTGGTGGAAGGTATTCCAACTTCGGTTGCATGATTTTGTGGAAGTCGGTTGGAGTGAACTTTGGCCCAGTTGGACGCTAGAAGCGTAGGCGATATGTTTGGACTCACAGTAGTTTGAGTCTGCCTAGCGGAGCCTCTAGCAACAAAGCCGGAGGGCAGCTGGGATGACGCGTTCCATCCTTGATGGCGATTCTGACATTGTCGAGATTAGATGTCAGTCATGCTGTCATAGGACGCCACCTTTGGCATGTAGAAGCGTCAGGGAGACATGCTGAAGGGGTATTTTCTAATGGAACCCATTAGCTTTGGCGGATTTCGGGAGTTCCCTTCTGTCGACGCCTTCTATTGTACACATCCTGCTCGCTCTCCTTTATATCATGGATGATATGGTTTTAGTATAGTTGTCGAGTTAGGGCGAGCCGATGTGCACCTTGGTCCGGGAGTACTCTGGCTCTGAGTGTAGACAAGTGGGCTCTTTCGAGTTGAAGGCTGGTTACTCAGACCCAGTTTGTTACTGTGCACCTTTGTCGTAAGCGATGATGGTTTGATCATCATCTCATTTCTGTCATCGTTGATGTCGTTGTATGAGTGTTGGGGCGGAAGGCAATGTTCTTAATGAGGTTGAACCTTTTTCCTCAACGTGGTCCCCTATCTTCGACAAAAGAAATTTCTGACGCAATGTGCCACGAGCAGGCGCGGTTCTGAGCAAGCTGAAGTAGAATGATGATGCGTTGACTTTTTTAAAGTAGGCGCATAAGGTTGATGCTAGTCTTCAATGCCTAGCGCAAGAGCTGCATTCTTATACTCCTCATTAACTGTGTGAATTTGTGCTTGAGTCGCGGGAGCTTCGGGGTCCACAAGTGGAAGAAGATCCGTTTCCAGCAGGTCCTCTACCGCTCGGTGCTGGTGAGAGGCATGATGATTATGTGACGTACTGCTCAAGGCTCTTCTCATGGATAAGCTTTTCGATTACGTCTTTGAATTGATGGCAATTATTGGTATTGTACCCGTACATGTCTTGGTACTGACAGTACTTGCCGGTCTTCTTCTCATGATTAGTGGATTCCCTATTGTGTGGTTTCTTGTATTGAAGCATGTTGCACTTTTTCCAGTAGATTGTTTCCAAGTCTTCATTCAGCGGATTGTAGATCTCTTATATCCGGCGAGAGCTGGGCTTTTTGGGTTCTGTAGAAACCTGGTCGTTGTTGCGGTCGCCTTGCCTACTGTTATTCGGTCTTTGTTTGTAGGGGCCTGCCCCCATGTCCTTATAAAATATCTTCCCCATTTGTTTCCCTTTGACGTTGTCAACGATGGTATTCACATGTGGATTGTTGGGAAGACTAGCCCTGGAGAGTCGGTTTCGTCTCGCTTCTTCTTGACATAAGTACTGCCTAGCTTTTTATGGAAAGTGTCGAGGCTTTTTGGCTGCTTCTGTAACACCCCACGTCCATTAATGTCACTCAGAAAGGGAATGCATTAACTTCCATGGAGCATTTTAAGTGAATATAGAACAGAAAATCACAACAAGACAGATATAAAGCAGTACATGAAAATTTAAAACTTTATTTATTGCAGCAGAAGGGAAATATGTTTGTATACATCATCAAAACCATAAAGCAAATTCAAGTACATCATATCCATCTTGATAAAACAAAGTACATAAACTGAAAGACATAATCCCAAACATCGAAATAGCCATAAATAAAGAGAAGCTGAACTTTACTTCAGCGATCCATGCAATCTTCTAAAAGCAGTCCAAAATCAAGCTCCACTGGTGTTTGCTACTACCTGAGCCCCTGGGGGGGGGGGGGGGGTGGGAGGAAAGAGATGGAAAAATAGGGGTCAGACATAAAGTCTAGCGACTGCGATAATTCTAGCAGTATAATTAATAAAGTAACTAGGCTAAGGCATAAGTTGGAAAATAAGGAAATGATCATGAACGATTGAGTATGACAGAGTAAACAAGGAAACAAGATGAATAACAATATCGCTAAAGCGCACCTAACCGACTAAGATAAATTTACTAAACTACACCAACACTATAGGATAATTGCTATACTGCACCGCCACTAGTATACTGCACCACTACTAGTAAACTTAAAATTGATCCCGCCTACAAACTTAATAATGATATTGGTAGTTTCGTGCACCCCTGTCTACTTTCATAGGAGTCGTCTGCCGCAATCTCCATTAGGTGTACCCACTACCCCCAAACGATCGGCTCCCTAACTCGTAGATACCCGTGCTGGCCCCACAATGGGGTGTATCACTCCCTAAAGTGGCAGCCCGATACAATAAAGAATGCACGACGTATACCTACACGATGCAACAACGTCTTACCTACCAGCCCGGGTCCACACACGCATATGAACCTGTTGGACTTGCGTTGCCACCGCTAACCCGGTTTGGCCTCTTACAGTCAAGTCCAGTATGCGTGTCCCATCATTGACTTGGGTCGAGCCCACAAAGATACGTATGGGTTACTGGTTGAAACGGGCCCCCATTACTTGACACAAGCCATCCATCTAAGCTTGGTCCCTTCTAGTACATCCCACTTAACCAACTTCTTATTCATGTTTCAATTTTTGGTTAAGTGTTTCTAATCATATTTCCAAATGCCACCCAAGGCACCCACTAAATTCCACATGCCACCCAAGGCACCCACTTAACCCCCTCATGTCCCACAACATGCTTATCTGGTTAAGTGTTTCTTAATTCATTAAGACCGTAACCTCATAAAGACCTTTCACATTAGACTGACATTTGTGGCAGCTGGATTTGCCGGGCGGGTCCGGGCAGTCTTACGCCACAAAAGATCGTAACCTCGTGTCTTTACAACTGTTACGTATTTAGTTTGTGCCTAAGACCTCTCACATTAGACTGGCATTTGTGGCAGCTGGATTTGCCGGGCGTGTCCGGACAGTCTTACACCACAAAAGAGCCTAACCTCGTGTCTTAGACGATTAATTACTCCTAATTAATCATTCCCTGAATTTGAATTACTTTCCCTGTTCAAATTATCAATCAATTAATGATGTCCATTATTGACTCAATTATGTCCATCCATTTATGGTATGTAAAATCATACCAATTTTTTACCACAATTATATTTTGTGCCTTTTAAGGCATTTATGCTAATTAAATATTTTTAATACCATCCCCTTTTTCCCCACGTAGTACGTTTGTTCGTTTAACGTAAAAATATACGTTAGACTCGAATAGTCTAACTCATAAAATAAAAGAAAACATCACAAATCTAACATAGGGGTGAACTTGCATATATGAATGATGTTCTACATCTAAAACTTGCATAGGCCAAAATTACAACTTGCATATATAACATATGTCATGGATCCAAATATAAAGGTGTGAACTTGATGAGATAATGGCCACAAACTTGCATAAACATCATATATCGTGGATCAAAATCTAAGGTGTGAACTTGATGAAATAATAGCCACAATCTTGCATAAATAACATATGTCATAGTTCTATATTTGCATAGGAAATAATCCTAAAATTGCATAACATGATTCATATCAAACTCATAAACTTACATATGTGATTCGTACATCGCAACAATGGTGTAGACATGTAAAGTATCATATAGAATTTAGTATACGTCATAGCCTAACTTTCAATTAAATTCTCACATAAACTAGAACAATGGTGTAGACATGTAAAGTATCATATAGAATTTAGCATATGTCATAGCCTAACTTTCAATTAAATTCTCACATAAACTTGGTGTCATAATCATGTAAGTTCACGTTTAATTCTACCCAACTTATATATGATTCATGTTTGAATCAAAGTCTAAACTTGCATACATAAGATTTATCATATGAGTCAATATATCAAACTAGCATAAGAAACATGATGATTCAACTAGACATAAGCCAATCATAGGATTATAACATGGGTGATAGCGTCATAACTTAGCATAATAGATGATAGCATCATAACATAATATCATAGAAATTACAACACAATCCTACAACATAATTACAGCATGCAATCAAAAATTCATATCACATCCGAATTATCTGCATTATAACTCAATCCAATTCATTTATTAATTATTTTGTTAAGACTATCGAACTCACAAATCAAAAGCAGTCTTGAGTTCTGAATTCTGATTTCTGGAGTTGAATTAGTGCTCCTTTGATGAAGATTCGTAGTTAGAGTTGTAAAGGATTGAATTTGATTTGCTTTCTCCCTCTCTAATTGGTGTCGGCTATGCTGAGTTACTAGGTGACGGCATAGAGGCCATGAATCCAATTTTATTTTGATTTTAGGGTTTGGGTCTATAGGTGTTTTTTATAGAGTTTAGGATTAGTTTAAGCTGCCCGATCAACCCAGAATTAATCCCAGCCAATAAGAGCATACCAGAAACCCTAATGAGTCAGCATCTAGTCACAAACAGGTCATCATTCAAATATGCCCAGGGGGCGTGGGGGGGGGTGGGGTAGGTCGACCCCTAGGTCGACACTATTGTCGACCTGGTCAGGGTAGGTCGACACCCAGGTCGACCCTATGGTCGACCTGGCCCTGGCGGGAATTTTCCCGCCTAGCCTGTTTGACTCTGATTTTTTTGAAATTTGAAATCAGTTTTGAATTTTCTGAAACTTCTGATCGCCATAACTTCTTCATACGAAGTCCAATTCACGCAAACTCGGACTCTATCTCAACCAGAATACCAAGACGAACACAACGGCACAACCCGTTTCCCTTAATTCTCACGTCTGAGATTAATTCGTCTTTAATTTAGTTAATTTGACTATTCAAAAATACGGGGTGTTACATTCTCCCCTCCTTAAAGGATTTCGCCCCCGAAATCTCTAAGTTAAGGAGAATGCATATCGTAACATACAAATAACCATCTACTCAACCATGAAACACGGGCATCCATTATCCTTACAAATTCTTAATGCTGTATGAACATATGCAAGGAGTGTGTGTATATGTTCCTTATCTAATGCAATATCAGGTGGTCTACTGATTCAGTTGACCTCCTTAATGCAAACCATGATAGTGTCATGCATCCATTATGTATGCGAAGAACCCTATTGATACATATCATTTCTACATGTGTGTACAACCATTCACCAAAATCCAACATCCATATGATGGTACAACAATTATACATCCATTTCTTAAATATGTACACACATTTATATGCAATATGCAGTATGAAGTGACTGAGCCAATCTAGTGCCTAATGTGTGTGTATATGCATCCACGAGAAACCACTAGCAAACACTTGCATCCATTTGCATCCATCATACATAACATGTCTCAAACACATGTTTCAACCATAGGACTACCCTATCTAAAGGTCGAGGATACTAGCGAGAGGACATACTAAAGATAAGATATGTAAGAGATAAGCGATAAACGAGAAATTAAAAGACATACCCTCGAAAAGAAAAGGGTATAATGAATGCATCTTCGCTTCCGTCTCCCAAGTAGCATTGCTCTCATCATCTCCCCATTGCACTTTGACTAGTTTGACCTCTCGATTCCTCAACTTCTTAATCTCCGACCCAAGAATGCGCGTAGGAGCTCGTCGAATCGTCGCATCACGCTCGATCTCCACCTCTCTAAGCAAGCTCATCTCTACCACTTCCGCGGTCTCGTGCAAGCACTTCCTCAAATGTGATACATGAAATACGTCGTCTACACCACTAATTCTCTCGGGCAACTCCACTCTATACGCCATCTGCCCAATCCTTTCTCTAATAGGAAACGGGCCTACGAATCTTGGTGCTAACTTCCCAACGTACCCAAAGCGAACGACGTTCCGTAATGGTGACACCTTGACAAAGACCATGTCCCCTCAATCACACCCCTCTGGAATAATCAACCCAGAGTGCGGTCTCCAATCTAATTTCGATTGGCTTTACAACAAGTACGCTTGTGCAAGTACGGGACGCCGGAAACATGAGAAGAACGTTCGAACACTTAACACGAAATGCGATCTTTACTAATTCATATTCCATTTCACACATACACGTTATACAGACTACATGTCTAACATCTCTTCTCTCTGATGGCAGGATATACATGAATACCACACCATGTCTTTAAGAACCAAAAGCGAGGACCGCACTCGCATATACTATTGGTTTACCTAACCCAAAGTATCTTCAATTCCTTTAACAATTGTTGATGCTACTCATCCTTTTCTTTTCTTTTCTTTTCTTTTGTCTATACAGGTTCGACACAGGTAGGTCACTAACACTGATGGGCCCTTTTCTTCCAGAACTGCTTCCTCCTCCTCTACTCTACATAGGAGTAACAGATTCATGAGGCACCGATACGCGCCTTCCGACATCATCCTCGCTGCTTGTAATCATCATAACCTCCCCGAGATAAATAGATGTAAACATCTTGGGGACGATGTAAGAAGCAAGGACCAATGTAGCCTGGGTTCCCCCCAAGCCTTCCTGGCGCCCAGCTCTGCTCTCTTCTTGGCATCCTAGGCGGTTTTCGGATCAGCTGGCTCCCTGCCCTAGAATCGCATAACTGCATCTGCTTCAAGTTCGCTTAGGGTCCTCTCGCCCTCTTCTGGTGGGCATCATCGATGACTCTCCTTTTTCCTAGCCTACTCAGAGGCCCTCTCCTTCTCCGCCTCTGCATCGGCCTACATTTTCGCCACCACAGCGGCAGATTTCTCTTGGGCATCCTGACTAGCCTTGGCCCATGCATCTTGTATGGAAACCTCATCCTGTCCCTCTTCCGCTCCGGCTCCTCCGAATTTGCCACTAGCCGGGCTTCCTAATCTTCCATCGTAGCTTGCTTTGTTTGCACACTTACATCTGCTACGCCCGTCGCATGAGCGCTTCGTCCAGCCACAGCTTCTCCTCCTCCAAGGAGGCTCATATAAATTTGGGATCTCAAAGCCACGGTTTCTCCTACTACTCCAGATCAATCCCGCAATAACTCCAACCAGGACTCGGACACTCGCGGAAGCATAGGGAAAAAGCCTAGCGTCGCCTCCGCTCCAGGGTGGCTTCCCAGCAAAAGAAGAAACAATTTGACATCTGAGGGTTCATCGCTCGCATCCTCTTCAATTAGCAAGTACTCGAGCTTGGGGGCAGTCCCGCGCGTATCTCTACACCAGCTTACTCATCGCAGGACCTGAGGAGGATCTTAACCAGCTTCAACGCTGGAATTTCCATCGCCACAGCCATCGGGGCGTAGAAGCTGGCACCAAAGGACAGAGGGTGCAATATAACCACTGTTTCCCCAAGGAACTGGAGAACTTAGACAAGTTGCCAATACACAAAATAAAAAATCCATATTTCAGTGCAAGTTCTCGGGTTTCCATGGCCGGTTCATTGTGTTCGCAAAGTCTCATCGCCCTACCTGCAAACTCATACATAAACACAACATGAAGCTAACTCACACCCTTCGATGCATACCCACAAGCGCATCGAAATGCGTCAACGAAACCTAGTTTGGATAACTATGGCAGTGGTTACCAGTAAACATCAGAAACATTTTGGGATCGGATAGTGATCCCAACATAATTGGGTTGGAGACTAAAGACTCGACCGTATGCCCGTGTCTTGCGTGCATATCCGAGCGGTCAGTCCGAATAAGTTCATTTCCAGAATCATTCGCCAACCTATTGTGTTACGTTCAACTCCAGTTACAGACCAGACATGAAACATTGAGCAACGATCCGAGCTTGCTTGCTCGTCTCTGGCGGAAAACCTATACGCATTATCGCACCGGCCTATCAACCCCAAGACCCGATCAGATCCCCTTAAGTCTCTGCGCTGGCATCATCTTCACACAATTATACGGGGCCACCATCTTGGGAGCACCTTCACCTCGCAATGAAGGAAATCTGAAGCCAAAGTTCAGGCCCTGGAGGCTTCTCGGCTTCCATCAATACCCGGACTCCACAAATAGCTGACACTCCAGAACGTGGTGGCAGCCTTTAGGCTCAACAACTAACGCCACAACCATCACCAACCACCAGTGCCAAACCTAAGTCAAGATGCAGCCGCATCATGGTTAAGTTATTGATCGGATCCAAAGAATAATAGCTCGACTATGTGTCGATATCTTACATAAGCATTCAAGCGGACAATCCAAGCAGGTCCATTCCTTGAGGACCGCGTCGCGAGACCAAAAATCACTAATCACTGTCTGCTCATATGGCGCCGTGCAAAGGATCATGTTTAAAAACTCAAGATCAAGGACAGGGCTCGGCAAAGTCATGGCAGTGGGAAGTTATGTCTCGTGCTCCCGCGCGCCGGCTTAGTTGTCATCTCCTCAACCAAGATTCGAACTCCTGAAATGCGTGAAAATTTAATAAGCATTTGGGACACAAAGCCCAATCCCATATTCACACATTCTTGGCGACTTTTATTCAAATTCCTAATCTCGTTTCCCAAGGTCCGCCGCTCATCGTTCTTGAATACCAAATCCGAAAGTCCTCTTACTTTCCATATCTCTCTTCCCTTCTCCCGAAAACCTAACAATACCACGAACATCCAAAGTACAAAATAAGTATTTTGGCACCCTCCATTCCTTGTGATGATTTTCTATCCAGAGAGGAGAAGAAAGGAAGCAACTACAATCAGGTGATTGGCATGACCCAAACAAACATTTCGGGATAGGAATTCTGGATCGTACGCCAGGCTACGATCATATCCACTAAACTTCGAAGCTCCAACTACCAAGTCAATCACGACTCAACGACCACTTGGGTACTCACCAAGTGCTCAATCATCAAAGCGCCCGCGCCTAGCATTTGGGTGTGACCTTGCCTCAAAGGAGAATCCATATGAATCCATGCCATGACATATGACAAGTATTGTCCAAACAATTGCATTCGCATACACGAGTTGCTGAAACTTTGATCAATGGGACAAGCTTGGATCGTCAAGCGACCTTGGGCTCACCTAGTCCAAGTGATTTAACGGATAATCCAAATAACGAAGCTCCATCCCAACGACGTTTCAGTAACCACTTAGGGCAATCATGCGCCTAAGCCATGGCAATGACCATGCATACATGCTTTGGGAATCTCAACCAGGAAGAACAAATTGATTCAAATGCGCGCCCACAAGCCTTAAGGGTTCAAGTATACGCACCAAACAGTCGGCTCTCTGTCCAAAAACTCTTCGAAAAGCTAAAACTGCGTGATCATAAGCCTAGGTCATACAATTCACTTTCATATTACCAATTCTAACTCGGATCACATTGCGCAAAACCACGCACAAATTTTGGATTACATATGCAATTAAAACCTGGTAACGAACCATTTGCACTTCGATGCAATCGGGAGTTGGCAACTAACTTTTATTCTCTTTAATTTACAGGAAGTAGGCGCCTTAGATAGGTTCCAATCCAAGCTGCCAAACTCAAGCAAGTTAAAGCTCTTAGTAATGCTGGAATCCTAATATGACACCCACATATTTCAACAAGGCGTCCCAACCACTACGAAGCAATGCGCTCTCGACATACAACGCAAGAGGAAGGTCATAACCGATCGCTATGCACCGCATGGAGATGTTTGCACCCATATCAGACCCATCTCACTTCAAAGCATGTCCCATTAACACAAAACATACTTTGACGAGGCAAATGTTAACCAGCCTTTTGGTCCGGTTACCAAAAGTACACAAGACACACTCGTCTCAACATATCGCGTGATATTATAGCACGGAGGCGTCGCTAATATCATCCGGGGTCCAGTACCAGAAGACTCGAGTCCGGCCGCTAGTAGGATGTCGCATCCCTCGAACGCAACCTCCTTCAGTATCTTTCCGTATCTGAGCCGAAGGCAAGCCGTCAAGCGGTCCGGGCGCAGCGCTGGTGGGGGTCCGGGGTCCCATAGTCCCGGTTAGGTCGAAAATGTGGGCACCACCCGATTCATCTGAATTCCGCCAACAAGTGTATTGCCCGGAATTACCGGATCAGTTCAAAGTCAAGATTCATCCAATAACTTCAGCAAGCCTCACCGCTCCTCCAGCACATTCGTGGACCATGGCCTCGATATTCCCGGATGCATCGACCAGGATTTCGAGCCCCCAAGCCACTCCGACAGACCTCGCACCTCTTAAACGATATTTTCGTACACCCGAGAGGTGCGAAATTCCGCACTGAGGTACGAAATTTCGTACCCTCGAGGTGCGAAATTTCACGCCTATAAGGTGCGAAATTTCGTACCCTTGAGGTGCGAAATTTTGCACCTATTAGGCGCGAAATTCTGCACCCTCGAGGTGCGAAATTCGTACCCTATGTGGTTCGAATTTTGTACCCCCAGGAGGTACGAATTTCACACCCCCGAGTTGCGAAATTCGCACCATCTATGGGAGGTGTGAAAAAACGGGGTGCGATGGCCTGAGATCCGAATTTTCTATAGCTGGTCCCCATCTCTACCTACCCCTACCTAACCCTACCTAACCCTACCTAACCACTTCCTATAAATACCCCAAGGCCTCACACTTCAAAAGGGAGACATTATTGAGTTTGAGACCATCATAGAGCTTCATTAATGGCATCTCCTCTTTGAGGAAGAAGAAGGGCAAAATTGTCTATTTTACTATTTCATGCAAATATGACTATTGTAACTTCATGTAGATTAGTCAACAAATGTAATGAGAGGGTCTCAACCTTATAATCTTTCAAGTGATCAATAAAATTCCAAAAACTCTTCAATGTGGACGTAGGCCTTCATTGAGGCCGAACCATAATAAATCTCTTGTGTTATTTACTACTTATGTTCTATTTTATGTTCTTGTCTATGAAACCATATTTATAATTCCTAGTAATTAGGATCTTTGGTGTTTACGACATTTTTTGTCGTCAACAGTTCCTACTCGTAGGATTTGGGTGTAACCATAGAATTTGTGCAGCATTAATCCTAGAATTATAAAACTGTTTGTATTTAATATTATTTTTGGTTTTTAATAGATTATTGTAATTTTGTCCTTTTTTTCTCTTTTTATATAGAAAAGGCATTATCAATAAGGAACATAAACAAACCAAACAGGATGAGATGTGCAAATTCACGTATTTCTGCACGTAGTTTGTAACGACCATTCTAAATAAAATATTAACTTCTTTCCTTGTTATTTGAAACATTGGAAATTTTCCACATTTAATTAGTTTGGGAAAAACTTAAAATAATTACAGTACATAACGTTTTCATTTGTGTTAGATCGAAATTTGGACCTAACTCCCAAATTGCTATGAACAGTAGAGAATCTCAAATGAAGAACAAGGAAAAAGAAAATAACACTCAGAATTTATAGTGGTTCGGCGTTAACGAGCCTACGTCCACTTTATATATTATTGATTATGCTTTAAAAGCTAGTACAACAATGATTTCTCTCAATATTTCAGTAGTTTGACAACAATGGCGGATTCAGTACCCAATATTGCCAAAAAGATCCCGAAAAATGCCACGCTCTGGGCTATTTATAGCTGATTTTGTCAGGCGGATCGTGGACACGTGGCACGAATCCCGAGAGCATCGGATCGCATCGCCACCGTTGGAGAAACAGTCAAATTAGCCGTTGTGGACAGGTGTCGTGATCTGCTTGAAAATCGGATCGTGTAGATGGGGAGAATCGGTTCAAGCGACGGTTAGGAACACGCGTCGCCAGATCCGTGCGACTCGGATCGCTGAAGACTAGCTCGTGCTTGAACAGGTCAGAGGGTTCGCCATGTACCAGGGGATCGGATCGGTTCGCTCGAGGTGCAATATAAGTTTGGATCGGATCGCCTGGATGCTTCATTCGCTGATGAGATGGGGGCGAGACGATGGTACGCGATTCAATATTGGACGAGACGATGGTGCGCGATCCGACACTTCATATTCTTGGGGAGCATGGTTTCCTGCTTTCCTCTTACGAATGGTCCTGGGTGGCTTGGTCGAAAAGCGAGCCAACATTTTGCCCCCTCGAAGTATGTTTTATCGATGATGGAACATGCTTCGAAGATTCTAATATACCTTTTCTTGAAGGGACGTAAATCAACAGTCGCATTGGTTCAAATCAACGCATGCATGAATCGGATCGCCATAGAGCGCCACGGTCCGAGTGGTCACATGCTCGTCTCGAGCTGAGTATCTAGGCCTTTGTGCGAAACGAGGCGGACATTCCTTCGAGTCGTGTCGGGCTTTGAGTTTGGTGGGCCATCGTTTTAGGCGGTCCGTGGGCTTCTATGCGATACAAGCTTTGGATCGTGGCCTGCATGATGTTTCGTGGACCGAATAGGACAAAGAAAGGGAGACAAACGGTCGCCCTCTTTGCCTATATAAGCCTACCCTCTCCTCTTCATTCCCCTTCTTCTTTCTTTCTGCCGAATCGTCTCGCGTTATCGAAGAACGAACCCAAATTTTCCAAACCATCAAAATTCTGAGCATTCTCCCAATTTTTAAAAAGGTAACTTCGTAGAAAACATTCTCATTTGTAAACGCAGCACTTTCCTGAATTTGTACGACTGATTCGAGGAAGAAACGGTGGAAATCTGCAATTTTCTGAAGAAATCACCAAGTTGCCATGGCCATCGGGCGTAGAGCTCGGAATTCGAGGATGGGAAGGAGAGGAGAAAAACGAAGGAGGCAGAAGGAGAAGGAAAGCCGACTCGGATCGTGGTCAAGAATAGAAGACGAAAGCGAGTGGCGAGACGAAGATCGAGGTGGCAGCAAAGGGACGTATCGTGGGGGTCGCAACGGTTCGTGAAGGAGCGATCCCTTCGCCCGGCGATTCGATGGGGGCGATTCCCCCGCCCTGCGATCCGAAAGGGGCGATCCCTCTGCTTCGCGATCCGACTCATAGCAGACGATACGAAGAAATTTCAGACTTTAATCAACGCCTTGTCACTATAAAACTCTGAACAGTTAGGATAGAGCCCTGACGTTGGACTTTCTGGACTAAATGACCTCATAATTTGACGGCATACGACGATTTAATGCTTTGATGATCTTGATTACTTTCATGCTTTATTTTAAATGCACACGAGTACACTCACTAGCACTTGCACACACGGGGGACGGGTAGTGTTAATCTCACTGGTCATGTTTTCTCGTCCTAGCAGCAATGTCAAATGACCACTCTTCTTCAAGATCTGTAGCAGAAGCGGAATCCGGGACTCCTGAACAGTACAATCCTGAAATTCCTCCAATCAATCCGGGAGGTGAAGATTCTGGATCTGAGTATGAAGCCACAGAATCAGATCCGACGGAAAGTACTTCATCCAGCAACGATTCTGAGACTGATGAGCGAGCTCCTGACGAGATTCCAGGCGCACTCGCGATAGATAAATTTTCTGATTCTTTAGCATCCAAGCTTGACGAGATAAAACTTAAAAGAGTCTGCTTAAGACACGGCATTCCTTGGGACGATGTCTTGACGCCTGGAAGCGAAGATAGACCCCACCTAGCACCGGAAGGGTATATGGCGATTAGTCGAACAATGTGTCTAGTAGGAGCTATCCCTCCGTTTCCCCCGATTGCCATCGAAACTTTAAGACGACTAGGCATTGCTCCGATGCAGCTTCATCCAAACGCCTATGCATCTCTATACTCACTATATGTTGCATATGCGGAGATCCTGCATGCCGAAATTAAATTCAAAGATCTGGTGTTCTTCTTTCTTTTCAAGCACCGTTCTTCGGCAACTCCAAACTTTTCCTTCTTTGAATCAGTGGCAAACAGGAAAGTTCTGTACGATGGTTATAGCAATATAGGGGACCCTAAATCTGATTGGTTTTATATAAGGAAACAGGCCGGATGCTCACGAAGATGGCTTAAATCAAGTAAACTTCGATCTTCTAATCAAATATCTTGCTTGAGGAGTCTAAGTATTAACATTTTCCCCCCTTTTTCTTTGTCTTAACAGATCATATATTCCCAAAAACGGAGGGTCCGTTATATAACCATCGATTATCCATTCTTTCACAGAGCAGATCCGACTTTCTGAGAATCAAAAAATGTATTACTGATGATAACCTTCACAAGCATCGTCTTCTAGACAGAAGATTTGGACTCGGGACTGGCGGCAAACCTTATAAGTATGTGCCCCCAATGGAAGGAGAGGGAACTTCGCAAGCGGCTGAAACAACTAAGTTTCGCAAGAGTCCTTCTCCGATAGATATCCAAGACGATGAAGACTTGAACATATACAGAGGGGATGAGACCCACGGTGACATATCGAAGGAAATTCCTATCTCTGCTCCAATAGAAACTGCTGCTGCCGACGATTTGACAGAAGAGCAATTATTTGACGAGCTGAATAAAATCCCTCTACCCGATGATGTATACACGGAGAAAGACTTCGGAGAGGGGCCTTTTTTCCCTGCTTCTGAAGAGGCGATTGCTTCAACTAGAGGACGAGAAACTGGTCAGACGAGCCTGTCTTCAGGCCCGGGTCTGTTAGGGGGAATTATATGGGATGCACACATCACACACACTGTCTGGCCCTGCACTCTAACTTTGCGGGTATTCAAAGTTTTAATATACTCTTTTCTTTTTTGCAGGAACGATGTCCCGCAGGAAATCCTATTCGTATCGTTCTCTCCGCGAGGGCACACCCAGCCTTCGCCCGGATACTAAGCGCCCTCGCGGTCCTCCTCACAGGCCGAGTTCCTCGCAACCTCGATCTCCACCCAAATCAACCTCTACCAGGCCTTCGAGTCATCCGACAATTCCGACCGGGGGAAAGAAACTTCCAAAAGAGTTGACTCCTCCAAAGAATGCACCTTCCCACAGTCGGTCGTCCAAAAGGCGTCACGAATCCAAAGATAGGGACAAAGATTCATCCAAAGAAACTGAGAAGGAGAGAAGTGACATTGTCCCCACCAGCCAACCAGAGTTAGCTGCCCCCAGATCACGGGATTACGTCCCTGGTCCCGAGATCCAAGGTAGGCTGGAAAAGCTGTGGGAACAATTTCCAGGTATGTTCTTTGACAGGATGGTCTTTGTTCCTGCCTTGGAACCGGTCCCTAAAAATTGGGATGATGAAGTTATCGGGCACATCCAGCATGCAGCCAGGCAATATGAGATGATGAAAAAGCACGCAGTTAACCTTTCGGAAGTCATCCGAAAACTCGAAGTAGAAGCACACAGGTCTAAAGCAAAACTTGAAAATAACGAAAGGGCTAGGACAAAATTGGAAAAGGACCTGGAAGATGCTCAGTCCCAGCTTGCTTTAGCACAGAGAGACGTTGAAAATTATAAGACTGAATTAGAGAATGCCAAGTAGCGCTTTCATTCAGAACTGGACTCCAATAGCCAAGAAAAAATGGCTTTAAAGAAGGAGGTTGAAGATCTCAAAATGGCCAATATCGAGTTGAAAACAGCACAAGGTCATTTTGAAGCTGAGAAGGCTGCTTGGGAGGCGGAAAAAGCGAGTTTAAAAGAAAGTTTAGCTCTGGCAAAAGAGGAAAAGGTGATTTTGAACGACGAGGTCTCAGATGCGGAAAGGAGGGCAGCCCTAGCCGAAAAGAACGTTGAAAGTGCCCTCGAGTTGGCCACTGCTTCTAACACCAAGCTCCTCTAAAGAGAGAAAGAAATCGAGAGGTTTGAGGAGATGATTTTCGATTTCCTTGGCCAGGATCTTAAGACTCGCAACATCTCGTGGATCCCGGATTACCATGTTACTTTGGCCAATTTATGGGATGCCATTGTGGAGGGCGAAAAACATAGACTGGGGGTCGAAGAGATCAATGAGGATGAATTGATGAAGAGCATCCTAAGAGACAATGAGCCTGAGGACCTGGCAGAGGGTCGTCGCCTAATCCTGGCGGAAATGGAAAAGGAGAGAACCTTGGCTTAAGGTAAAGGCAAAATTGACGAAGGTTCCATTTGCGCCGTGAAGCCTAAAACCTCAGGAGTTGAGGAGTACCATCCTGATGATCCGCTAATACCTTTGGGCCTAACTCCGGTGGTTGTTGGAGCATCTGGAACTACTCAAGAGGGAGCATCTGCTGAAGGTATCACTCTCTTTTCCCCGCAATTTGCTAGAGCAATTGCGAATTGTCGTCGTATGGCAGAACAACCAATTGAATTAGTAATGTGTGTCTCTCGTAATGCAGGTGGCGAGCCCGCCGACAAGGGTGCTGAAAAAGAGAGAGAAGTGGAGAAGGAGGCTGCCCTGCCGGGTGCTGGTATTGATGTTTCAGAGCGGGTCGAGGTCACCATAGTAGAAGGAAGCATCCCGACACCTAGCACCGATGCGCCCAAAGATGCTGAGACCATCGAAGCCTTAAGAGACATGGATGGGCGCCATGTAGATGACGAAGAAGACACTATCGGCGCCAAAAAGGCCGATGATGATGATGATGATGACGAGGAACCCCTGGCCAGCCGAAAAGCCAGACAAGAGAAAGATTTGGCTTCAAAGAAGGTGGGAGATGAGGCTTTGGACGTAGTCCCTCTTGCAGAATTCGATCCCAAAACTGGGATGATTATGAAAATCCAGCCCAAGTCCATCAGCCGGCAGCTTCACTTCGCAAACCCCGACGACTTCCCGGCTTCCCTCTCCAGTAGAAGCAAGAGAAAAGAGGTGGAAGAGGAGACTTCAGAGGAGTCGGATGTTCCCCTCATAGACAAGCGGAAGAGGAAGAAAGGGGATCCATCTGAAGCCGACAAGGAGAGGCTGGAGAGGCAGAAGCAAGAGAAGAGGTCAAAGCGTAAATAGGATGTTTGTTGTTTGTTGATATTTTTTCTTTAGTTTTTCCACTGGCCAGGAAGTGTAATTGTGAGACTGGTCCTCACTTTTGTTTCTAGGTTGTTTTTCACTTTGATGATTCGCAGTATATAAACAAGGGTTTATCTCTCCTTGCATCATTGTGTACCTGTATTCAGAGAAACTTTCCACGTTTAGTCATTAGCCAACTATTAATAATTATAAATCAGTCAATCAGCAGGAAGAAGAATGTTCATGTTGTGTTACACTGTTGTATCAAAGTTTAGTGTTTGCATATGAGTGCCTGGCGCCCCCCCAATCAGTTGTTACCGTAGCATCTGACTGGGATTTACTACGGATTGATTAGTACTGTCGGCAAGTTGCCCCCTATTTCTGAATACGGGGGTATAGGAGATTTCATGGGATAACAGTAGTTCAGTCAGCCCTTGCTCCTTTAGCAGGGAATAAGTTCTTTCTCAGCGCTCAATCGGAGACGCTTTTATACTCTCTCTCTCTCTGTCGAGTTAGAGTTCGAGCTCAGCGATTCACTCGCTCCCCGATCCTTCAGCGGGAAAGGAGCTCTTTCTCAGCGCTCAATCGGAGACGCCTTTATACTCTCTCTCTCTGGAGAGTTAGAGTTCGAGCTCAGCGATTCACTCGCTCCCCGATCCTTCAGCAGGAAAGGAGCTCTTTCTCAGCGCTCAATCGGAGACGCTTTTATACTCTCTCTCTGGAGAGTTAGAGTCTATGTTTCAAGCAGTCTGCAATCACGCATGCTCATCAAACCCATCCTAGGAGTATACCTTAACCCATGCTCCGTGGATTAAAGCTAGTCGGACAAGCAGTTGGAGCCTTTGCCAAAGCTTTGGGTTCCTCCGATTAGTCTACGGGAGGAACGGTTGGCACCGGACTACGGATACCTGCATTATTCACATTGATTTTCATAAAAATAAAAAGGCAAATAAATAAAGATGCAATAAAGTCAAATGACACACAGTATTTTTATAGTGGTTCGGTCGAATCATGACCTACGTCCACTTTATAATCTCTTGCTTTAAGGAATCAGACTATTCTAGGCAAGTCATGCCCTGTACAGAGTTTTTTAACAAAGAAAAAGAATAGATTTGAAATTCTCATGTTAAATATGGCCGTAAATGTTGGGCATTCCACACTCTGGGGATTTCCTGTCCATCTACGGTTGCTAGCTTGAAGGTTCCATTATCAAGCTTGCTCAAAATGGAGTACGGTCCTTTCCACTTCGCTCCCATATGAGTTGGGGGTGGGAAGACACGTTTCAGAGCCAAGTCTCCGGGTTTCCATGTTCGGACTCGAACCTTTTTGTCGTAATATCGGGCGACCTGCTGTTTGCATCTTAAGGCACGCAGGTCTGCTTCATCCCTCTTTTCTTCGATCGTATCCAGGGACTCAAGGAGCAATTCATTATTGGTCATTGGATCATAATAAGTCACCCGATCAGAAGGTACCTTTATCTCAACCGGGATGACTGCTTCCGTTCCAAAAGCAAGAGAGAATGGGGTGTGTCCTGTTGCCGATTTATATGTTGTCCTATAGGCCCATAGTGCCAAGGGCAGTTCATCAGCCCACATGGCTCTAGCCCGCTTCATTCTTCTTTTCAGAATTGACTTAATTACTTTATTTGCCGCTTCGACTTGTCCGTTCGATTGTGGGTGCACCACAGAGGTATATCGATTCTCGATGTGGTATTTTTGGCAGAAGTCTCTGAATTCAGCACTATCGAACTGAGTTCCGTTGTCTGTTATCACAATCTTTGGAATCCCAAATCGACAGATGATGTTTCTCACGATGAAGTTGATCACTCGTTTAGTTGTGGTTGTAGCTAGTGGTTCTGCTTCGACCCACTTAGTGAAATAATCTACGGCCACAATAGCGAACTTTGCTCCGCCCCTTGCTATGGGGAGGCTTCCTATGATATCGATTCCCCACATAGCGAAAGGCCATGGACTCATCATTGTTTTTAACTGACTTGGAGGCGCTCTAGGTATCTTTGAAAATCTCTGGCACGCATCACATCGTCGTGCATATCTTACTGCATCATTGTTTATGGTAGGCCAGAAATAACCATGCCGCAATACCTTTTTCGCCAAAGTTTGCCCTCCAGTGTGGTCGCCACATTCGCCTTCGTGGACTTCTTGCAGCACACGTTTGACGTCATCGTGGGCTATGCAGCGAAGGAGGGGCATTGAAAACCCTTGTCTGTAAAGAATTCCGCCTTGCAAAACGTATCGGGCGGCTTTACGAATCAGTTTACGCCTCTCGCTTTTCTTGGTCGGAAGCGTTCCATCCATTAGGAAATTCTTTATAGGGGTCATCCAGGACTCCCTTTCTGGTTCCGTCTCTAGTACTAGGTCGATTTCCATTTGATCTACGCTGGGGGACCGAAGTACTTCAACGGGGGCTAGCCCAATCACTTCAGGATCATTAGAACTAGCCATCTTTGCCAACTTGTCTGCCTGCTGATTTTCTGACCGCGGAATATGAGATATGCTGTAGTGATAAAAATCATTCAGCAGTTCTTTCACTTTCTTTAAGTATAGAATCAATCTTGCACTTTTAGCTTGGAATCTTCCAGTGACTTGATTCACAACTAACTTGGAGTCGCAGAAGATGTTCAGCTTTGTGACTTCTAGTTCCTTTGCAATCTTCAATCCGGCTATCAGAGCTTCATATTCGGAATCGTTGTTAGTGGCCTGAAACTCCATTCGGATTGAATAGGTTATCAATCGTTTCTCGGGGGTTTCAAGCACTATTCCAGCGCCGGATCTTTCGTCGTTCCTAGCGCCATCAGTATACAATCTCCAGGCATTAGGATCGAAAAGTAACTTTGAAGGTTCCACTTCTTCGTTTGCTATATCTTCTTCGGGAACAGTGAACTCTGCTATGAAGTCGGCTATCACTTGCCCCCGAATTGACCGTCTGGGCTGAAAGTTCAAGTCAAATTGACTCGACTCAATATTCCATTTGAGTAACCTTCCAGATGCCTACGGTCTCTGTAAAACTTGCTTGAGTGGATGATCGGTGTATATGGTGATAGGATGTGCCTGAAAGTAGTGCCGAAGTTTTCTGGAGGCAATCAGTAAACTATACGCCAGCTTTTCTATCCGTGGATAATTACGCTCTGCTGCTGCCAATTTTTTGCTTACATAATACACAGGTCTTTGGACCTTATCCTCCTCCCTTACCAACGCTGAGCTGATCGCATGGGATGATACTGCCAAATACACGAATAAATCCTCGTGATCTATTGGTTTAGATAGAATCGGAGGTTTCTCCAAGTGCCTGAGCAAATTCTGAAACGCTTCTACGCAGTCAGGGTCCATTTAAAGTGGCGTTTTCCTCGCTTTATTAATTCGAAGAATGGGATGCACTTATCTGTAGCCCTGGAGATAAATCTGCTTAGTGCGGCCACTTTTCCGGCAAGGCTTTGCACATCCCTAATTTGCCTAGGCTCCTGAATGTTTCTGATTGCCGCGATCTGGTCCGGTTAATCTCGATACCGCGGGAACTGATAATGAATCCCAAGAATTTTCCAGAAGCAACCCCGAATGAACATTTGGTTGGATTGAGTTTCATTCCATACTTTCGAAGAATGCCGAACATCTCCGCCAAGTCAGTAGTATGTTGAGAAGATTGCTTGGACTTAACCAACATATCATCGACGTATACTTCCATTGTTTTCCCGATTTGGTTATAAAACATTCTGTTGACCAAACGTTGATATGTTGCGCCTGGGTTCTTCAAACCAAAGGGCATTACCACATAACAGTATAATCCCAGATCAGTGATAAAACTAGTGTGCTCTTGATCTGGAACGTGCATCGGAATCTGGTTGTATCCTGAATAAGCATCCATAAATGAGAGAAGCTCGTGACCTGCCGTTGAATCTACCAACTGGTCAATCCGAGGTAACGGGAAACTATCTTTTGGACAGGCTTTGTTCAAATCTGAGAAGTCGATACACGTTCGCCACTTCCCGTTGGCCTTCATTACTAGGACTGGGATCGAAATCCAGTTTGGGTTGGTCGAATCTCTGATAAATCCATTACTCTTTAGCTTTACAACTTCTTCTTTCAATGCAGCGGACCTCTCTGGGCCCAGCATTCGCCTTTTTTGCTTTACTGGAGGATGTTTGGGGTTAATGCTCAAGGAATGGCTCATGATTGATGGGGATATCCCACACATGTCCGCGTGGGTCCAAGCAAATACGTCCAAATTGTTCTTTAAGAAATCCGTCAATTCTTTAGCAAGATTCGGACTTAACCGGGATCCAATCTTAAGGACCTTCTCCGTGTCACTGACATCGATTGGTACATCCACAGTTGCCTCGATGGGAGTCACCATTCTGCCCCCGGGTTCTTGATCCTCTCTGGGATCTATATCCTAGGGCATCTCTCTGGGCGACTCTCCAACGAGATCCTCTTTGGTTGCTATAAGGTCTCCATCCCCGAAAGGGGAGAGGTGCCTTTAGTTTCGATATCCCCTCCATTGCGGAGTAACTTTAGTTCGGCAACATAACACGCTCGCGCAGCAACTTGATCCCCTCTGACGATACCAATGCCAGCTTCTGTGGGGAATTTCAATAACAAGCACCAGGGGGCTATACAGGATCTGAACTTTGCGAGGGCCGGTCGGCCCAAAAAGGCATTGTATGGCGATTCAACATCCAAAACCACAAAGGGAAGGATTATCACTCTCTGGCGTTCTCCTTCCCCAAGTGTAACTGGCAACTCTACATAACCCATTGGAGCGGTGGATGCTCCGTTGAATCCACGGATCCACCCTTGGCAGGGCTTCAAGTCTTTTATTTCAAGATTCATCTGGTCAAAGGCCTTTTTGAAAAGAATATTAACGGAACTCCCGTTGTCCACCAGAACCTTATGAACAGTGGCTGGCCCAATGGGTATCGTAATTACAAGTGGATCTTCAGTTGGAGCATGGACTCCGATGCTCTCTCGTTCTTGGAAAACAACATCATCGGTCATCATCTTCAGTTGCTTCACCGGGATACTGTTCTCGGGGTTGCTACATTCCCCCACCTCGAGGTGTTGTTTGGCCGCGTTGACGTATTGATCCAATGCTTTGGAACTGTGCCCAGCAAGATAAAGTCCTCCGATCACGGTATTGATAACAATATTCTTTCCTTTTTGCTGAGCAGTCGGCCTAACAGCAAGTTGATTTTGATTCTGATTCGGGGCCTGCACTGCTTGCCCCCTGTCCCTGGGCATTACTCTGTATTCATCTAGCTTTCCTTCTCGAAGCCGCCTTTCGACTACATCCCTTAGGTGACGACATTCATTCGTCGAATGGCCGTGGATTTGATGAAAGAGACAAAACTTCCCTGTCTCACGCTCTTTCTCTGTCGACTCTCTGGGAGGTGGCCTCTTATTTTGGAGGACTTCGTACGCATCCACGAAGATATTTTCCAGAGTATCACTTATGGGTGTATAACTTTCAAAGGCCCTGGGACGAGTCCTTCTCTGGGATTAGTTCCCTCGGCCCCTCTTCCGGTTGTTGCCGTTACCATTGTTATTGTTGTTACCTGGCTGGCGACCACCCTGATTCTGATTTCCGACGTTAACTTCAACTTTCCCCAAGTTGTCTCCAGTCTGCTTGATGGCGACATTGCTCTGAATTTCCTCCTTGTCAGTTGTTTTAACCTTTCGGTTTGCGTATGCCTCTTCCCGGCGTAGATGTACGTTGGCTTTCTCGTAAAATAACTCTCTAGTGTGGGGCGGTTTGCCTGCCAAGTACCTCCCGAATTCAGTGTCCTTATCTACTCCGTCAATCAGTGCTGCGACAATTGTCGGTTCATGAGGATCTTTAACCTCAGTGGCGGCCAAATTGAAATGATCCAGGTACATCTTTAGACTCTCGCCTGGTCGCTGTTTGACAAGGAATAAATCGATCACGCTTTTTTTCTTATGTGCGTAGATACGGAATTGTTCTACGAACTTCTCGCTCAGCTCCCTGAAACTAGAAATCGATCTCGCTGGCAGGCGAGTAAACCATAACAAAGCCACGTCCTCCAGGAATATGGGAAACGCTTTACACTTAACCGCGTCAGAAGCGGCGGCAGCGGTCATCGACCAAGAGTATCTCATTAGGTGTTGGACAAGATCAGATCTTCCCGCATATCGGTTCATTTGTGGCATGTTGAAACGCCTTGGAAAAGTCGCATCCAAAATATTGTCAGTAAAAGGAGTATGACTGCGGTCGATCCCCCAATCTTCGTTCCGCTGTCCGCGGCTGTCGGCCAGAATCTGGTGGACCATGGCTGCAACATTTGCACTGGTCAAAGGAGGTTCAGGGTCAGTGCCTCTGGCCCGACGAGGTTCTCTGATCTCTCTTCGGGAAGCAGCCACAAAATCAGCGACTCGGACAGGGCTTCGCTGCCCCCTGTTATCATGAGTATGCGTGCGGCGACGGGGATGAGGTGGTCCGTTATGCACAGGACTGTTCACATCTCGAGTCCTGAGAGCCGTTGCTTGACCATTCACATTACGGTTTGGGGGTCCCGCCCCTAGCTCTTCTTCTTCCTGTGAGGGCAGGGTTCCGAACCGAAGCTGTTCTATGTTTTCGGCTCTCTCATGCGGTCGCCGCGGAGGTCTCGGCGATTCTTCAGACGAAGAAGAGTATACTGGGGTGAGTGGACGAACCGGTGATGCCCTTTGCCTTGCTAGCTCATCAAGTCTTCTATCCATAGCCGTCAAATTTTGCCGCAGGATGGAACTTTCCTGCCTTTGGGCAGCCAACTCATCAAACAACCTATCCCACATTTCGGTGAAGCGAGAGAGATCCCCCTCAGTGACAGGAGCAGCAGGATCATAGTGGTCATCATCACTCTCTCTTATGCGCAAAGAGCTCGAACCGAGTTGAGCAGAGGTTCCAGGACGATAGGAGTGGGTCATAGGTTCTTTTCCAGGTCGATTTGTAGTCTGACCATCAGTTTGGATAGCTGTGGTTCGTGGAGGGCGATTCGCTGCGCCCCCCTGAGATCGACTCGTGGTTGTGGTACGCGGAGGCTGCGAGGTGTTACCTCGGGATCGAGTAACAACCCCTTCAGTGGCACGGATCGTCTCGTTTTCATCGACTCGGAACGTGGTGTCTTCGTCGGATCGGTTCGCCCCCTGCGCTCCATGATCCAGAGTTTCTTCATTGCCCAGTTCGTGCACACTCTCCTCAATCATTTCGTTGGTCTGCGAAGCTTTAGATCTTTTTCCAGCCATGATGTCCGAATCGCTGGAATCCTCAAAGAAGCGAATAGTGAAACTTTAGGACTGAGTCTCTCAATGAAAGCACCAAAAATGTTAGATCGAAATTTGGACCTAACACCCAAATTGTTATGAACAGTAGAGAATCTCAAATGAAGAACAAGGAAAAAGAAAATAACACTCAGAATTTATAGTGGTTCGGCGTTAACGAGCCTACGTCCACTTTATATATTATTGATTATGCTTTAAAAGCTAGTACAACAATGATTTCTCTCAATATTTCAGTAGTTTGACAACAATGGCGGATTCAGTACCCAATATTGCCAAAAAGATCCCGAAAAATGCCAAGCTCTGGGCTATTTATAGCTGATTTTGTCAGGCGGATCGTGGACACGTGGCACGAATCCCGAGAGCATCGGATTGCATCGCCACCGTTGGAGAAACAGTCAAATTAGCCGTTGTGGACATGTGTCGTGATCTGCTTGAAAATCGGATTGTGCAGATGGAGAGAATCGGTCCAAGCGACGGTTAGGGACACGCGTCGCCAGATCCGTGCGACTCGGATCGCTGAAGACTAGCTCGTGCTTGAACAGGTCAGAGGGTTCGCCATGTACCAGGGGATCGGATCGGTTCGCTCGGGGTAACAATATAAGTTTGGATCGGATCGCCTGGACGCGTCGTTCGCTGATGAGATGGGGGCGAGACGATGGTACGCGATTCAATATTGGACGAGACGATGGTGCGCGATCCGACACTTCATATTCTTGGGGATCGTGGTTTCCTGCTTTCCTCTTACGAATGGTCCTGGGTGGCTTGGTCGAAAAGCGAGCCAACAATTTGAATTTGAACCTTAAACAAGTTTAAACACAAAAAGGATTATTCTAGTCTTTGGTTTAGGTTGTAATATAAAAAAAATGATAATAAGATATAATTAGTGACTATGTTACATTGCGCTTAAAATATAAAGATATAATTATTATAATCTTGTCCATCCAAACCTACGTAAATAACGCTATTATATAAAATAATTTTTGTTGTTGTGCGTCTGAATTTGGAATGTCACCATTTTATAGGATACATTATGTGGTAATAATTCCTACAATAAATGAAAATGAATATTTGTAACCATTGTAGCAACAAACATGAAATTGATTGCTATAATTAAATGGGTCATGAATAAGATAATAAATATTGTAACCATGTATGCTTTTAGTGACTTTTTAGGGAATGAATTGAATAAGAAATAAATGTCAAATTGGTTACAATTTAAAGTATTGCTGGGGATAAGAGGTTCAACTACAACTAGAGAAATAAATGAATAATAAACTTTCATATATTTATATTCAAATAAGAATTAAATTAATATAGTAATGTTTGGGGGTTACAATAATTAGATTAGAATTCAAATGCAACTGATGTAAATGATATTACAGTATGATCTAATAACTATATGCTTATTTCAAAATATTAGCCTGATATGTTAGGCAAGTTCAAGGTATTATACATTTTCCATTTTTTAAAAATATTTCTCAAATTTAAATCACGTCCCTTTGTTAGTTGTGACTGAAAAAGTCAAACCATTCTTTTTTGCTCCTCTACGGACAATTAACTTAGTTTTTTTATTTTTCTCACAAATTTTATTTTAATTTTTTGTTTCTATAAGGAAAACGATTCAAGTCAAAGGTGAGATCTAATGTGCTCATTCAGTAGAGAACTTGAATATATTATATTAGGGTCTATTGTTGTTAATGTTTTTTCGGCTGAAGTGTTTTAGTTTTTTTTTTTAATATTTTCATCCTTTAGTTATTTTTGACGTTCAATTAAGTGTCGTTGATAGTTTGACTTGATTTGATCACGTGTTACACAGGAACCCTAAGTTTGATCATTTGTAAAACTTTGTATCATGTAAACTCATGTAAACATATGAGTGATCCATTTAGATGTGGCAATTAGACCCGACCCGATGGACCCGGACCAGACCCGTCGGGTCTCGGTTCTATGCGGGTCGGGTTTTGTCGGGTCTAAACTATACATTTCAAAAATATGGACTCGACCCGAGCTTTGGTTCGGGTTGGGTCGGGTCGGTTCGGGTCCGGTTGAATAATAACACTAAAAATACATATATTTCAATACTTTTTGTTGGGGTCTTTCTGGTCGGGTCTATGCGGGTCGGGTTTGATCGGGTCTTGATGGTATTTTTGATCACCTAGACCTGACCCGAGACCCATCGGGTTCGGTTCGGGTGCGGGTCGATTCGGTTAGGGTTTTCGGTTCTAATTGCCAGCCCTAGGTCCATTCTCCCCTGCCTTATTATATAATTACAACTTTAGGTATTTAATGTCATAGCATTATATTACTATTCGGTGGAAAGACAACCAGTTATGTACTTATAGGCTTGCATGGCTATTTCTTGGCATTGCAATTCTGATAGCCTTCTTATGATGAGTTCTCTAACTATCCCACACACTATTCCAATAATTTCAGGTGTGATGAAGCACTAAGTAGAGAAGAGAGGAACCATAATGGAGGGAAAATGTAGTGCAAGATGTAAAAAGAGTCCATTGATGAAATCATGAAGAGTTTGGAAAATGGTCCATTGATAAAAAAACGATGCCTGGAATTCAATAGAATCTGAAAAGAGCGGGCAAACAAAGAGGTGAAAGTTGGGATGCCAAGTTATCTCTGTTTAAGTAGAGGCGGCACTGGCATTCTGAGGTTTATTAAATAAAATGGTCGGTTGTCAAACAGATGAGTGGCAATAAATCTGACCATGTGCAAGCATTGTTATCTCATTTGTAATTTGTTGGTTGGATTCACACTTTTATTATCGTTGTGGGTAAAACAGGGTGATTGTTACATTAAGAGAATTATTTTTGCTTTTGCATTATGTAATTTTTACGTTCAGGAAAAAAGGAGAAAAGACGGTATGTGCTGGACTAAATTTTTACATCTATTGGAAAATGTTGTTTCACATGCATAAAAGTTGTTAGTTTAAAATTTTGTATGCCCAGATGCATGAAACTTAACAAAAGAGATATGGTATGAATTATAATTTTTGCATTACATGAGAGACGAACGTCTGTGACGCTATATAATATGCCACTTATATCAAAACGTTTAATTTTTTTGTCATGAAAGTGAAGCCTTTTGTTTGATACTGCTTTTAAACATTTCCATTGTTTGCTCATATTTTCACTGTGCTCTCGAGTGGCTGTCAAAATCCAAATTTTTTATGTGCATGCTTGACGAAAGACAACATTGATGTATAAATGCTTTTAATTAAGCAATTTTCTCTTTCTTCCTAATCTAAATTACTCCAAATAAATGATTACATTTGTGGGCTTTAAATAAAATCTCATTATTAACTACAGTAATGACAACCCATGTGCATAGCACGGGTTCACACTAGTAGATTTAAAATTTCAAAAATTGAAATACATAAAGCTCATCGATTCAAACAATAACACATTATGTACAACATTATGTCCATTGTGCATATATTATTTAAAAGACACAAAACATCCGCCGCTAAAGATTTTTTTCACACAAACATGAAGTTTATTATTCGATACATCTATGAAAAAATCTATCATTATAGCATGCATTATGTAGTGCATTTCTGCATTTCCAGATATGAAGTCAATAGTTCTGTAAGTTTTGCATTCCTTCTAGAACCGCCTCATTAAGTGTGTGTAAAGAGCGTCATAGTATGCTTCGAAGCTATGGATGTAAAATATCTACTCCACTGTAAGAGACATTGTTTAATGCTTTGCAGGGCTTGCTATGTTTCCAATGGTCATGCCAAATCCTATAAACCCTCGACTAATTTCAAATGCAAGATAAAAAAATAAAATAAAATGATGTTATTAGTTTTTTATTTCGTTTTGATGTTAGTTATGTTGGAAATGAATGAGAAAGACAAAGAGGAATTTAGGAAGAAGAAGATATAGCAAAGCATAGTCCCACATCGTTAAAATATATAAAGAACCCTCTCTTATATATTACAAGCCTATAGGCTTATATAAAATTAAAAGAAGAGGGCTTGTAGAGGAATGTAGAGCTAGGCCTTGACACAATAATATATTAAAGTGTCAAAGATTGGGCCTTCGGCCTTGGTACTCTTTGGGTTTCTTGATTGAATAGGGCTGACGGTTGCTGCTTCGGCCAGTGCGCTGAAACAGGATTTTTTTCTCAGAATTAGAAAGGCATGTCCATTCAGCTGAATGGGTATAACCATTTTAATTCTTAGCACACGCACATTAATGCACTGCATAGTTAAAGGGTCGCAAGCTTTCTGATTCCAACGATTATTAATGCCCTGGTAGGCTGTGAAAACCCGTAACTTCCCCGTAAAGGAAAGCGTCGGATAGTTCGAGAACAAACCACAACAGAACGCATATAAAAGAACATTTCATTGTATATTACAACAATGCATCAGATTACAAGAATATACAGAGTACAAATGAATATTACACAGAAATAACAGAGATTTAAATTACATTTAAATACATAGCAGCGGAAAATAATACAATACACAACTAGAAGAGATATACGGATACAAAGCTTTCCGGATATCATTCCAGCTGTAAACCAGGATCCTGTGAATATAAATCTGCAAAACCCAACTACTAGCTGCCCGTGTCGAAAATAAGGGCACCCAGAGTTTAGGTTAAAACAATAAACTCCAGGTCAGTCATGGGACTGGTGTGAGAACTAAAACAGTTATAAATCTTTATTTTCAAAGCTAGGTAAATCAAGGGACCACGCCGTATAACACGGAACGGGTTTCCTCCCAAGAATACCAGTGCATAAAACAAACAGCGCAATGTTAAATAAAGAAAAATGAAGCTGTTATAAGACCCAGGTCCCATCACACAATGCAACGCAGTCGAGGATAGGGTTTTCCCTTATAACAGCCAAAGAATGCTTGATACGTTTTAAAACAAATCATTTGATACTATTATAAGTGCATAGTGTATAAAACAACTTCAAATCATAAGTATCAATCATAGGCGGCATGGGTACCATATATCATGTCGCCATACTAGATTTACAATTAAAACCGCAAATGTCACGTATTTGGAAATTGGATTTCCGTCTATGAACCGAGGCAAAAGATAGTCCTCAACCGATTCGAGACGCTCTAGCCCGTGACTCAGGATCAGAGCTCGAGTGACCCTTGGAGCGACAGGGCCGGTCCACCGATGTGGATTAAACTTAAACCCTGAACATGCGTTCCCCGCCCTATGGGGCGTCAATGAGCCAACGAATGACTCCATCGGTTCGAGAACGACCGATCAATCCGAGGCGCCTCGCAACAGCAACAACCACATAAGTCAAACTCGTCAGGGCGTGTAAAACCACTGACGCCACTTCTAACTAGAAAGAAACGCATGCCCTCCCTGAGGTCCGTCTCCCGTTTTTGGTTCATACCGGGTGTGAAACTCGCGAAGTAAACGTTACACAAAGCTACGCCACAAAGGCCGTGCTTTGATCATCACCACAAGACTTTGCTTTTCAACAGAAGCCTCGATCAATTGCCACTTAGGCATGCCACACAGGCAATTCACTCCATGCGTTTGATATCCATCAATATATAACCCCTGAGCTCGTACGTCTCAGAGAAGGGCGTTAAGCTAGAGAATAAATTCTCCGCCGCCAAACAGATATATATTTAATAGAGATCAATCACACAGACTAAAATCCAATGTCAGACACACAGTCCATTTACAAGTCTGTTCTGGGTCTGAACGAAACCGGAGGCACCTAGTACCCCGCATATCCATCGATCTCCAAGTACGTCTGGACGATCACCAACTGTTTCCATCTTCTTGGGTGTACAGCCCAATCAAGATCATCAGTTATCACCCAAACGACGTGAAGACCTCCGGTCTTCGACCATCGTCTTCATCTTCGACTTATCGTCGTATCAGTTATTCAGAATGGGATAAACCCGGTCTTTCCGAATAACTCGCGTATATTTTAAATAAGTGTTACACAAACACAACATACGCCTCATTCCAATTCATTAGTCACTGACAATAAATTAATCAAGAGAATAATTTCCCAAATATTAACCCCGAAGGCCGAAACCAACATCAGATCAATATCCAGAAAACCATTCTGGTTGGCTAACCGACAGTTAGTTTCTAAATTTCACATTCATAGGGAAAGGTTCCCATTAATTTTATCCAAGATAAATTTCTTGAATTTATTCTATAATCTATTTTTGAATATCAATTCAAACTAGTCGGGATTAACGAACCTTACCGAAGTAATTAATTGTTTTAATTTCCCAATCCCAACCTATTCATCCCATGAAGTAAAACTGGTTATACTTCATATCTAACACCACGGTGTTATCGGTAAATTCAATTACCATTTCACGTTCAAATCTAATTAAAGATTTAACTATCGCCTGGAGCAAAACTGGTGATACTCCACTTCGATTATTTCAATCTAATTAAAGATTCATTAAAACTCCACTTAGTTTTAATCTGTGACTGGGTTAAAGAATCCGTGTCATTTAAAAACACAGTTCACAATAAACCCAAAATCACCTTCATTAATTATCGGGTTAAAGGACGAGTGTTATTTAAAAACACTGTCCACGATAAACCCAAAAATCAATATCAATTCAATTCCAATTAAATATTATTTAATTGGTACACTTCATTAAATCTAAATAAAAAGATTTAATCTTTTCTCAATTGGGTTCAAGAACAGTGTTAGTGAAGACACCATTCACGACAAACCCAAATCACATTTGATATTCAATACAAGGCTATGAATAGAAAATATATCGGCTTATATTCCATATCAAATTCTACGACTAACAAATGTCGTATTTGAAATAACGATATAAATATATCTTTCAAATTTCCATAACAACACCTGTATAATCACGAATTCCAACATCGAAATATTCCGAAGACAATTTCGATTCAAATCCACTCCAATGCAATCATTGGAAATTCTGGTTATTTTCAAAACCATTTCAATATTCAATTTATTTATTTAAAAATAAATAGAATTGTAATTCTAGTTCAAAACTAGTTCATTTCGATAAAAATCTATTTTTATCTTTTCAAATATGGAGTTTTTCATCCCAATTCTTTCTAAATCATTTCTTATGATTTTACATAAATTATTACTATTTTTAATAATTTTATCAAGGCCCGTACAGTCGATTTCCATCAACGGCCATCGAACTGCACTTACAGCGACCTTTTTCGAATTTGATTTTGACATAACTCCAAATCCAACCGTTAGATTTCAAATTTCTAATATTCGTTAGAAAGCTCTTTTCGATACGAACCCAACGGTTCTGGTTTTAGGAGAATCCGACGGTCGGATCTCCCGCAATGTCCATTTGAAATAAATAGTCGAAATTCACGAACTGCCGCGGCGCGGCGCGTTCTATTCAGGCCATTATATTATATATATAATATATATATAATATATTTCGTCGATTTCTACTTAAAACGAATTATATAAATAGTTTTAAAACTCGTTTCAAAAGCAATTTCAACTTCCTTTTCAATTCAAATCAAAATTGAATTCTTCTTTATAAATTCGTTTTATAAATTCATTTCTATTCAATTCAAATTTCAATTCAATTTGAATTCATTTCAATTCACTTCATTTCGAAATCGTTTTCAATTCAATTCATCTCGAAATCGTTTTCAATTCAATTCATTTCGAAATCGTTTTCAATTCAATTCATTTCGAAATCGTTTTCAATTCAATTCATTTTCGAAATCGTTTTCAATTCAATTCATTTCGAAATCGTTTTCGATTCAATTCATTTTCGAAATCGTTTTCAATTCAATTCATTTCGAAATCGTTTTCAATTCAATTCATTTCGAAATCGTTTTCAATTCAATTCATTTCGAAATCGTTTTCAATTCAATTCATTTCGAAATCGTTTTCAATTCAATTTATTTTCGAAATCGTTTTCAATTCAATTCATTTCGAAATCGTTTTCAATTCAGTTCATTTCGAAATCGTTTTCAATTCAATTCATTTCGAAATCGTTTTCAATTCAATTCATTTCGAAATCGTTTTCAATTCAATTCATTTCGAAATCGTTTTCAATTCAATTCATTTCGAAATCGTTTTTAATTCAATTCATTTCGAAATCGTTTTCAATTCAATTCATTTTCGAAATCGAATAAAATCGATATAAATATCGGTCACGTCAAAATGGCGTCAATCTAATCAACACGGCTTCATAAATTTCTATTTTCAAATATTCTATTTCAAATATTTTTTTTCAAAATAGTCGTTATTATCAAAATATTTCGTTCAACACATGACCAATCTCAATGAATGAGTACTGTCAACACATGAACTTTTACTTTATAATATTCTTTATTTTTCAAATTGGAATGAGGCCCAATCAATTACCATATAAAGTTAATTATATGGATTTTCATACAACACATGTATATCATAGCATTGAAAAATAATCAACCATCAACCAAAGTGCACTACACTGTATAAGCATCAAATATAGATATTCAACGCTTATAACAGCCTGTCAATCAATCGATCGACATATTTAATCAATCAGGATGTGTGAACTTCAAATTTCATCCTAACACCCGTGTGGGGTTTCAAACAATCAAACACATATTTTATTTGTGCAGTTGGGCGATGTGTAAAATTCATCGTCCCAATCAATGTCATTCAAATAAGTGTACATAAACAAACCGTCTGGTTTGTAAATGAATATTTATTTATTCACATTCACGTTAAAAATTATATTTTTAACGATAAAACATTTTATTTCAACCTATGAATTTCTATTCAATTCATTCTTTAAATAAAATGATATTTTTATTTTTCTAACTTATTTTAGAAAATTTCGGCGGCATAACGGCACGATACTAGAAACGGGACGAGGCCTAGCCTTATCCCCGGTCTAGTGAAGGCCCACGCCATTCACACATCAATCATATCAATTTCAATTTCACCAAAACAATCCAATCCAAATCAAAAAATCTAACCAACTACACAACCAATCAAACAAGTCCATGGTCTGTGGACGGGTGTCGGGTGCTTCTAATAAGCACCGTCTGCATCCTAGTATATATATATATATAACTAGAAAAGTAGAATTTGAGTGAGAAGTTCTCACAGATAGCTATCCTAGCTCCACGGCACTTCATTTGCAGAAGTCTTCATCGCTATCGCATCTTCGTTGGAAAGATATCATCAATTAGATCCTATGATTTTTGGTTTCACTAAAATCCGGATTGGTTTGCACCCGGTACATTCAATTGAAGTTTGAAATCGAATTATCGAACTACCGCGCCATTTTCAATTCTATTTATAATTATATATAATTATTTATATTCTAACGACGACGCGTATAATATATACGATCGAATTATATTCAAAATAAATTTCTCGTCGATATTATTTAAAATAATCCATTTTAAATGTTCAAAATTCATTAGAATTGCCAAAATAAAAATTTTAAACTGGCCCAGATTTGAAGTTGTTTTATACACTATGCACTTATAATAGTATCCAATGATTTGTTTTAAACGTATCAAGCATTCTTTGGTTGTTATAAGGGAAAACCCTATCCCTCGGCTTGCGTTGCATTGTGTGATAGGACCTGGGTCTTATAACAGCTTCATTTTTCTTTATTTAGCATTGCGCTGTTGTTTTATGCACTGGTATTCTTGGGAGGAAACCCGTTCCGTGTTATACGGCGTGGTCCCTTGATTTACCTGACTTTAAAAGCAAAGATTAATAACTGTTTTAGTTCTCACACCAGTCCCATGACTGACCTGGAGTTTATTGTTTTAACCTAAACTCTGGGTGCCCTTATTTTCGACACGGGCAGCTTGTAGTTTTGGTTTTGCAGATTTATATTCACAGGATCCTGGTTTACAGCTGGAACGATATCCGGAAAGCTTTGTATCCGTATATCTACTTCTTGTTGTGTATTGTGTTATTTTCCGTTGCAATGTATTTAAATGTAATTTAAATCTCTGGTAATCCTGTGTATTATTCATTTTTACTCTGTATATTCTTGTAATCTGATGCATTGTTGTAATATACAATGAAATGTTCTTCTGTACGCGTTCTGTTGTGGTTTGTTCTCGAACTATCCGACGCTTTCCTTTACGGGGAAGTTGCGGGTCGTCACAGTTGGTATCAGAGCTTTGGTTTACAAAGCTCAGAGAACAAGACACATTAGAAACATACGAAAGAATTCATCAGATATTGGATTAGCAATATCCAATGAGAATGACTCGTTAGAGATGGGATCAGTAGTATCCTAGAACGAGTGTGAAGAGTATATTTTTAAAATGAAAACAAATTTTGTTTTGAAAATTTAAATCACTTATTCGTATTTGATTATTTATTTATATTGATGTGGACAATCCAGTATATATAGATTTTGCGTATACGTCTGATCCGCGTGTATTCGAAATTTTAATATACTGGATAGATATAGAATTACACTCTAGTCGCCCGGGGGTGATTCTAATGATTGATATATCATCATCAGAATTTATATTCGAGTGAGGAACGTGTAATATCTATATATTTCCATTAGACTGGTGTGAGAACCAAAATTAAATAGGGCTAAATGTTGTGATTTGGCATCAAAAACATGATTTTTGTATATGTATCAAAATTATGAATTTGAAACTCTAATTCACTAATGGATTGATGTTTGTGTTGTTTGTTTAGTTGTTTGACAATTTTGAACCATTATGCCTAATTTGATCGAATATTGAATTGTATTGAAAATTGGTTGCATTTGCTTGCATATACATATATATCATTGAACAGGTCATAACAAGGAGGCTAGAGCTGAGAATAAAATTTGTTTGCCCGACAAATAGGTACATGTTTACTGCATAATTTCCTGTTTTGTTTGGGTGATGATGATTTTGTGAGCCTATTGGCTAGCCGCTTGGCTTTTTCTTTTTCTTTTTGAGATCTGAAGGACCGGGGAATCTATTTGAAATTCCCCGATGCTCCCGGTGCAGGGGAAGTTATGGCGAAATTTTTCGAAAATTTAGGGTGTTAGCCAAAATTTTGAAGTTTTGAAAATTCTCAGAAACTAAAGAGTTGGAGAATGGAAGCCAGATCGAGCGTAGAGTTGATTAATCAAACCACTTTCGACTTTGTTCCTTTTCGGGGACGAAAAGTTTTAAGTGGGGGAGATTGTAACAACCCGTAAAATCGGGGCCAGTTTAAAATTTTTATTTTGGCAATTTTGGCGAATTTTGATTATTTAAAATGGATTATTTTAAATAATATCGACGAGAAAATTTGTTTTGAATAGAATTCGACGTATATATTTATACGTGTCGTCGTTAGAATATAAATAATTATATATAATTATAAATAGAATTGAAAATGGCGCGGTAGTTCGATAATTCGATTTCAAACTTCAATTGAATGTACCGGGTGCAAAACAATCCGAATTTTTGTGAAACCAAAAACATCAGGATCTAATTGATAATATCTTTCTAATGAATCTGGAAAATCAAGATTTCATAGCGGGAATCAAAAGATATGTGCAGTTGAAAATTCTGAATAGTCGCTATGGAATTCAGGCCCTTAAAAATGGACATTTTGCAAATGACCTCGGATTTCGACGAAACCAGATTTGTTGGATCCGCAGTGTCAAATTATTGCTAGATTCCAAATTTCATAATTTTTCGAAGCAATATGTGAGCGTGGCAAAGGAAAACGTGTTTTGACCATTTCAGTTGATTTTAATCGACTGGAAATTGGCCATTTTTCTAACGGTCTCAGAATTCGACGAAACTAGTTTTGTTAGGACCGTATCGTCAATACGAAGCTAGAAAATATTTTTCTGGAATTTTTCGAGTTCGTATGCGACCCCGGTAATTTGAAATGTACGTTTAAAATTCAATATAGAGATTTAAATGTAAATTCAACGGAAACTAATCGAAACGATCAAATCAAGCTATGCAACATATCCCATTGTGCTCGGAATGGGGGTAAAACGCTATGGACGGCAGGCGGTGGGCCTCGTTTAGAGGTCGAAAATAAAAGTTGCTTTTTAATGATAAATAATAAAATAATAATAATAATAATAAATAAAAAAAAAACCTTTCCCCCTTTAACCGTCTGGCCCCCCTTCCAAATTCATTTCAAAAGAAAGAGAAAAAAAAAAGAATAGGATCGAAGCCCTAGGCGGACCACCACATCGCGCCCCCCCCCCCCCCCCCCCCCCAGCGACGCTGCCACCGCCGATGCTTCATCTCCCCCTCCCACGACCATCGAACAACCACCGCGACCCCCTTGCTTCCCCTCCTCGACCTCGCGACGATCGTCGCCCACCCCCTTAACCGCCTGAAACTCCACCGCAGGCCATGCTAGACCCCACGCGCCACCAGATCCCCACCCCGACCACTCGACACCGCCCTGTAAGTTTTTATTTATTTTTTATTTATTTATTTTATTTTTATTTTATTTAAAACATATGAGAAAACTGTTTTTTTATTTATGAGAAAACTGTTTTTTTTTATTATGTTAAAACTGTTTTTTTTATTATGAGAAAACTTTTTTTTTTTGGTTATGTTAAAACTGTTTTTTTATATTATGTTAAAACTGTTTTTTTATAGACATTAATTAAAAACTGAATTTTTGAAAAGAATATAAAAACTGATTTGAAAAAGAAAGTAAAAACTGATTTTATTTTAAGGTTTAAAAAGGGTTTAAACTTTGAAATAGAAAAGGTTTAATCTTTTAAAAGGAAAAAGATTAGACTTTTAAATAAGGAAAGTTAGGATCTTAAATTGTATAACGTTGGGTTTTTATATGATAAAAGTTGTGACTTTTAAACTAGAAAAGATTCGATTTTTCGAAATAAAAATAGAATTTTTATATAATGAACTTCGATAGAAAATATGATTTTTATATATTGAACTTCGAAATAAAAATATGATTTTTATATATTGAACTTCGAAATAAAAATATGATTTTTATATATTGAACTTCGAAATAAAAATATGATTTTTATATATTGAATAGCGAAGTAAAAATTCGATTTTTACATAGGTAGTGAAAGCGGGCAACGAAGATGACGAAGATGCGATAGCGATGAAGATTTCTATCAATGAAGTGCCGTGGAGCTAGGATAGCTATAAGTGAGAATTTCTCACCTTTCAATTTCTTTTTCTAGTTATATATATATACTAGGATGCAGACGGTGCTTAGTAGCACCCGACATAATCGTCCACAGACCATGAACTTGTTTGTTTGGTTGCGTAGATTAGTTGGATTATTTGATTGAAATTGAATTGTGTGGTGAAATGAATTGATTTGATTGATGTGTGAATGGCGTGGGCCTTCACTAGACCGGGGATAAGGTTAGGCCTCGTCCCGTTTCTAGTATCGTGCCGTTATGCCACCGAAATTTTCTAAAATATGTTAGAAAAATAAAAATGTCATTTATTGAATAAATGAACTGAAAAGAAAATTCATGTGTTGGAATAAATATTTTATTGTTAAAAATATAGTTTTTTAACGTGAATGTGAATAAAATAAAATATTCATTTACAAACCAGACGGTTTGTTTATGTACACTGATTTGACTGATATTGATTGGGACGATAAATTTTACACATCGCCCAACAGCACAAATAAAATATGTGTTTGATTGTTTGAAACCCCACACGGGTGTTAGGATGAAATTTGAAGTTCACTCATCCTGATTGATTAAATATGTCGATCGATTGATTGACATGCTGTTATAAGCGTTAGATATCTTTATTGGATGCTTATACAGTGTAGTGCACTTTGGTTGATGGTTGATTATTTTTCAATGCTATGATATACATGTGTTGTATGAAAATCCATATAATTAACCTTATATGGTAATTGATTGGGTCTCATTCCAATTTACAAAATAAAGAATAATATAAAATAAAAGTTCATGTGTTGACAGTACTCATTCATTGAGATTGGTCATGTGTTTTGAACGAAATATTTTAATATTAAAATTTACATCTTTATCGATATAAAATAAAAGTTCATGTGTTGACAGTACTCATTCATTGAGATTGATCATGTGTTGAACGAAATATTTTGATAATAACAACTATTTTGAAAAAGAAATATTTGAAATAGAATATTTGAAAATAGAAATTTATGAAGCCGTGTTGATTAGATTGACGCCATTTTGACGCGAACGATATTTATATCGATTTTAAACGATTTCGAAATGAATTGAATTGAAAACGATTTCGAAATGAATTGAATTGAAAACAATTTCGAAATGAATTGAATTGAAAACGATTTCGAAATGAATTGAATTGAAAACAATTTCGAAATGAATTGAATTGAAAACGATTTCGAAATGAATTGAATTGAAAACGAATTCAAATTGAATTGAAAGCGAATTGAAATGAATTCAAATTTAATTGAAATTTGAATTGAATAGAAATGAATTTTAAAACGAATTTATAAAGAAGAATTCAATTTTGATTTGAATTGAAATGGAAGTTGAAATAGCTTTTGAAACGATTTTAAAACTATTTATATAATTCGTTTTAAATAGAAATCGACGAAATATATATTATATATATTATATATATAATATAATGGCCTGAATAGAACGCGCCGCGCCGCGGCAGTTCGTGAATTTCGACCATTTATTTCAAACGGACATTACGGGAGATCCGACCGTCGGATTCTCCTAAAACCGGAACCGTTGGGTTCGTATCGAAAAGAGCTTTCTAACGAATATTAGGAATTTGAAATCTAACGGTTGGATTTGGAGATACGTCCAAATCAAATTCGAAAAAGGTCGCTGTAAGTGCAGTTCGATGGCCATTGATGGAAATCGACTGTACGGGCCTTGATAAAATTATTAAAAATAGTAATAATTGGTGTAAAATCATAAGAAATGGTTTAGAAAGGATTGGGATGAAAAACTCCATATTTGAAAAGATAAAAATAGATTTTTATCGAAATGAACTAGTTTTGAACTAGAGATATAATTCTATTTATTTTTAAATAAATAAATTGAATTTGAAAAGGGTTTTGAAAATAACCAAAATTTCCAATGATTGCATTGGAGTGGATTTGAATCGAAATTGTCTTCGGAATATTTCGATGTTGGAATTCGTGATTATACAGATATTGTTATGGAAATTTGAAAGATATATATTTATATCGTTATTTCCAATACGACATTTGTTAGTCGTAGGATTTGATATTGAATATAAGCCGGGATATTTTCTATTCAGAGCCTTGTGTTGAATATCAAATGTGATTTGGGTTTGTCGTGAATGGTGTCTTCACTAACACTGTTCTTGAACCCAGTTGTGAAAAGATTAAATCTTTTTATTTAGATTTAATGAAGTGTACCAATTAAATAACATTTAATTGGAATTGAATCGATATTGATTTTTGGGTTTATCGTGGACAGTGTTTTAAATAACATTCGTTCTTTAACCCGATGATTAATGAATGTGATTTTGGGTTTATCGTGAACCGTGTTTTTAAATGACACTGATTCTTTAACCTAGTCAAAGATTAAAACTAAGAGGAGTTTTAATGAATCTTTAATTAGATTGAAATAATCGAAATGGAGTATCACCAGTTTTGCTCCAGGCGATAGTTAAATCTTTAATTAGATTTGAACGTGAAATGGTAATTGAATTTACCGATAACACTGCGGTGTTAGATATGAAGTATTACCAGTTTTACTTCATGGGATAAATAGGTTGGGATTGGGAAACTAAAACCAATGATTACTTCGGTAAGGTTCGTTAATCTCGACTAGTTGAATCGAAATTCAAAGGAAGATTAAAGAGTAAATTCAAGGAATTTATCTTGGATAAAGTTAATGGGAACCTTTCCCTATGAATGTGAAATTTAGAAACTAACTGTCGGTTAGCCAAGCAGAATGGTTTTCTGGATATTGATCTGATGTTGGTTTCGGCCTTCGGGGTTAATATTTGGGAAATTATTCTCTTGATTAATTTACTGTCAGTGACTAATGAATTGGAATGAGGCGTATGTTGTGTTTGTGTAACACTTGTTTAAAATATAGGCGAGTTATTCGGAAAGACCGGGTTTATCCCATTCTGAATAACTGATACGACGATAAGTCGAAGATGAAGACGATGGTCGAAGACCGGAGATCTTCACGTCGTTTGGGTAATTACTGATGATCTTGATTGGGCTGTACACCCAAGAAGATGGAAACAGTTAGTGATCGTCCAGACGTACTTGGAGATCGATGGATATGCGGGGTACTAGGTGCCTCCGGTTTCGTTCAGACCCAGAACGGACTTGTAAATGGACTGTGTGTCTGACATTGGATTTTAGTCCGTGTGATTGATCTCTATTAAATATATATCTGTTTGGCGGCGGAGAATTTATTCTCTTTCTTAACGCCCTTCTCTGAGACGTACGAGCTCAGGGGTTATATATTGATGGATATCAAACGCATGGAGTGAATTGCCTGTGTGGCATGCCTAAGTGGCAATTGATCGAGGCTTCTGTTGAAAAGCAAAGTCATGTGGTGATGATCAAAGCACGGCCTTTGTGGCGTAGCTTTGTGTAACGTTTACCTCGCGTGTTTCACACCCGGTATGAACCAAAACGGGAGACGGACCTCAGGGAGGGCATGCGTTTCCTTCTAGATAAAAAGTGGCGTCAGTGGTTTTACACGCCCTGACGAGTTTGACTTATGTGGTTGTTGCTGTTGCGAGGCGCCTCGGATTGATCGGTCGTTCTCGAACCGATGGAGTCATTTAGTTGGCTCGTTTACGCCCCATAGGGCGGGGAAACGCATGTTCAGGGTTTAAGTTTAGTCCACATCGGTGGACCGGCCCTGACGATCCAAGGGTCACTCGAGCTCTGATCCTGAGACATGGGCTAGATTGTCTCGAATCGGTTGAGGACTATCTTTTGCCTCGGTTCATAGACGGAAATCCAATTTCCAAATACGTGACATTTGCGGTTTTATTTGTAAACCTATATATGGCGACATGATATATGGTACCCATGCCGCCTATGATTGATACTTATGATTTGAAGTTGTTTTATACACTATGCACTTATAATAGTATCCAATGATTTGTTTTAAACGTATCAAGCATTCTTTGGTTGTTATAAGGGAAAACCCTATCCCCCGGCTTGCGTTGCATTGTGTGATAGGACCTGGGTCTTATAACAGCTTCATTTTTCTTTATTTAGCATTGCGCTGTTGTTTTATGCACTGGTATTCTTGGGAGGAAACCCGTTCCGTGTTATACGGCGTGGTCCCTTGATTTACCTGACTTTAAAAGCAAAGATTAATAACTGTTTTAATTCTCACACCATTCCCATGACTGACCTGGAGTTTATTGTTTTAACCTAAACTCTGGGTGCCCTTATTTTCGACACGGGCAGCTTGTAGTTTTGGTTTTGCAGATTTATATTAACAGGATCCTGGTTTACAGCTGGAACGATATCCAGAAAGCTTTGTATCCGTATATCTACTTCTTGTTGTGTATTGTGTTATTTTCCGCTGCAATGTATTTAAATGTAATTTAAATCTCTGGTAATCCTGTGTATTATTCATTTTTACTCTGTATATTCTTGTAATCTGATGCATTGTTGTAATATACAATGAAATGTTCTTCTGTACGCGTTCTGTTGTGGTTTGTTCTCGAACTATCCGACGCTTTCCTTTACGGGGAAGTTGCGGGTCGTCACAGTTGGTATCAGAGCCAGGTTTCGATCCTGGGACCTGTGGGTTATGGGCTAGTTTAATTTTTATTTTGGCAATTCTAATGAATTTTGAATATTTAAAATGGATTATTTTAAATAATATCGACGAGAAATTTATTTTGAATATAATTCGATCGTATATATTATACGCGTCGTCGTTAGAATATAAATATTTATATATAATTATAAATAGAATTGAAAATGGCGTGGTAGTTCGATAATTCGATTTCAAACTTCAATTGAATGTACCGGGTGCAAAACAATCCGGATTTTAGTGAAACCAAAAATAATAGGATCTAATTGATGATATCTTTCCAACGAATCCGAAAAATCAAAATTTCATAGCGGGAATCAAAAGATATGTCCAGTTGAAAATTCTGAATAGTCGCTATGGAATTCAGGCCTTTAAAAATGGACATTTTGCAAATGACCTCGGATTTCGACGAACAAACCACAACAGAACGCATATAGAAGAACATTTCACTGTATATTACAACAATGCATCAGAATACAAGAATATACAGAGTATATAGGAATAAATATTACACAGAAATATCAGAGTTTTAAATTACATTTAAATACATAGCAGCGGAAAATAATACAATACACAACTAGAATGAGATATACGGATACAAAGCTTTCCGGATATCCTTCCAGCTGTAAACCAGGATCCTGTGAATATAAATCTGCAAAACCAAAACTACTAGCTGCCCGTGTCAAAATAAGGGCACCCAGAGTTTAGGTTAAAACAATAAACTCCAGGTCAGTCATGTGACTGGTGTGAGAACTAAAACAGTTATTAATCTTTATTTTTAAAAGTAAATCATGGGACCACGCCGTATAACACGGAACGAGTTTCCTCCCAAGAATACCAGTGCATAAAACAAACAGCGCAATGCTAAATAAAGAAAAATGAAGCTGTTATAAGACCCAGGTCCCATCACACAATGCAACGCAGTCGAGGATAGGGTTTTCCCTTATAACAGCCAAAGAATGCTTGATACGTTTAAAACAAATCATTTGATACTAATATAAGTGCATAGTGTATAAAACACTTCAAATCATAAGTATCAATCATAGGCGGCATGAGAGCCCCATCCCACTATGTCGCCATATATAGGTTATACAATCGAAATCGCAAATGTCACGTATTTGGAAATTGGATTTCCATCTATGAACCGAGGCAAAAGATAGTCCTCAACCGATTCGAGACGCTCTAGCCCGTGTCTCAGGATCAGAGCTCGAGTGACCCTTGGAGCGACAGGGCCGGTCCACCGATGTGGATTAAACTTAAACCCTGAACATGCGTTCCCCCGCCCTATGGGGCGTCAATGAGCCAACGAATGACTCCATCGGTTCGAGAACGACCGATCAATCCGAGGCGCCTCGTAACAGCAACAACCACATAAGTCAAACTCGTCAGGGCGTGTAAAACCACTGACGCCACTTGTAACTAGAAAGAAACGCATGCCCTCCCTGAGGTCCGTCTCCCGTTTTTGGTTCATACCGGGTGTGAAACTCGCGAAGTAAACGTTACACAAAGCTACGCCACAAAGGCCGTGCTTTGATCATCACCACAAGACTTTGCTTTTCAACAGAAGCCTCGATCAATTGCCACTTAGGCATGCCACACAGGCAATTCACTCCATGCGTTTGATATCCATCAATATATATTTAATAGAGATCAATCACACAGACTAAAATCCAATGTCAGAGACACAGTCCATTTACAAGTCCGTTCTGGGTCTGAACGAAACCGGAGGCACCTAGTACCCCGCATATCCATCGATCTCCAAGTACGTCTGGACGACCACCAACTGTTTCCATCTTCTTGGGTGTACAGCCCAATCAAGATCATCAATTATCACCCAAACGACGTGAAGACCTCCGGTCTTCGACCATCGTCTTCATCTTCGACTTATCGTCGTATCAGTTATCCAGAATGGGATAAACCCGGTCTTTCCGAATAACTCGCGTATATTTTAAATAAGTGTTACACAAACACATCATACGCCTCATTCCAATCCATTAGTCACTAACCGTAAATTAATCAAGAGAATAATTCCCCAAATATTAACCCCGAAGGCCGAAACCAACATCAGATCAATATCCAGAAAACCATTCTGCTTGGCTAACCGACAGTTAGTTTCTAAATTTCAAACTGGCTCGCATTTTACGGGTTGTTACATAGGCACCTCCTCCAGCCTATAAATACGTTGCCCAAAATGAGACAGAACTCACTTTTTAATTTGCACTCATTACTTCTTCTTCAAAGTAATCCTTTGATCTAATTTCTATAATCCACTTTAGTTCGCTAGAGCTTCGTTTGCTGGCACTACGCTAGGGGGTTAGTCCATTTTATCCTGGGAAACAAATTGCTTTTACATCAATTAATGCATATGACAACAATTTTGTTTCAAGGAAACATAATCCTTTCTGGACGCAGACATTACTCAAATAATCTTCTTCTCGTCTATTGCAGACGGTTATGTACCACTTCAATCTAGGGCATAGTCGGTCACGCTTTCTCCACTTGGTGTAAACATAGTTTGACATGACAATTATTGCATAATTGAGTAACACAGATTGTTGTTACCGTCTATTTGTAATACAATAGTGAATTGACAAAAGATTTAAACAATATTCTTTGTTGTAGATGGCAACAAAGATATCACAAAGATAAAAATAGTGATTATGCACCGATTCAGGCAGTGACAAATGCTCCTCCAGCGTCTGTGCACCCAACTTTGTCCAATTGAGAAAGGCCAGAGAAGTTCAACGGAATTAAATTCAAGTGTTGGAATCAGAAAATGTTATTTTATTTAACAACATTGAGCCTCTCCAAGTTTCCGACCGAAGATGCTCCTGTGGTAGCCGAACTCGAACTTGATGCTACCAAAGTATAGGCTCTTACTATTTTGAAAAACGCAGATTTCATGTGTAAAAACTATATTCTGAATGGTCTCGGTGATAGCCTTTACAATGTCTATTGTACTATTGCAACGTCCAAACAACTCTGTTTGGCTGTGGAAAAGAAGTACAAAACTGAAGATGCAGGCATGATGAAATTCAATGCTGGAAAATTTCTTGACTTAAAAATGGTTGACTCAAAGACAATGATCAGTCAAATTCAAGAACTGCATATTATCATCTGTCAACTAGAAGATGAAAAGATGACACTTAACGAGACTTTTCAAGTTGCCGCAACTATTGAGAAATCGCCTTCTTCTTGGAAGGACTTCAAGAATTACATTAAACTCAAGCGTAAGGAAATAACAATGGAAGAGCTCATAGTTCGGTGGTGCGTTGAGGAAGATAACATAAATTATGAGCAAAAGATTTCTTAGAATATTGTTGCCAAAGCAAATATAGTTGAGTCAGACAAGACTAACATGAGAAAATGGGTGAATGCTCCTAAGAAGTCAAATAAATTTTTGGGTTCTTGCCACAACTGTGGAAAGAAGGGGCACAAAGAAGCTGAAAGTCGTGCACCTAAAAAGAAGAAGTCAAAAGCAAATACGGTTGATGTGTCAAAAGGCATTTTTGATCTTGATTTATGTGTAGTAATATCAGAATGCAACCTTGTTGGCAACTCGAAAGAATGGTTTATAGACACTGGAGCCACTCGACACATATGTGCTAACAAATGGATGTTTACAACCTATAAAACTACAGTTGATGATGTACAGCTTTTTATGGGTAATTCATCTACTTCAAAGGTCGAAGGCGAAGGGGAGTTTGTGTTGAAACTGACTTATGGAAAAGAATTGACTTTAAATGATGTTCTCCATGTTCTGGAAATTCGCATGAACTTGATTTCAGGATCGTTACTGAGCAAGCATGGTTTCAAATTGACCTTTGAAGCCGATAAATCTTTACTATCAAAAAATGGAGAGTACATTTCAAGAGGATATGTGTGTGATGGTTTGTTTATAGCAAATGTAACCACTATTGTTCCACACACTGATATGAATAAAAGTGAATCTTCTTCTTATATTGTTGAATCTTCTAACATACAGCATTCTAGATTAGGGCATGTAAACTTTGATACATTGCGAAAATTGATTAATCTAGAATTTATACCAAAATGCAATATAGATTCCAACTATAAATGTCAGGTTTGTGCAGAAGCAAAATTGACAAGAACCTCGTTTCATCATGTTGAACGAGACACCGAACCTCTAGACATAATACATTCTAATGTATGCGATTTGAAAATTTGTCAAACTAGAGGTGGAAAGTGGTACTTTATTACATTCATCGATGGTTGTACCAAATATTGTCATGTATATCTCTTTAGAAGCAAGGATGAAGCATTCGAAAGATTTATATAGTATAAGGCAGAAGTTGAGAATCAACTCAATTAAAAAATCTTTAAAAAGTGATAGAGGAGGAGAATACGAGTATCCATTTGAGGAAGTCTGTGATGAGCATGGTATTCACAACAATCCAACGGTATAGCCGAACGGAAAAATAGAACTCTTAAAGAAATGATGAATGCCTTACTAATTAGCTCGGGCTTGCCAGATAACTTTTAGGAAGCTATTCTTTCAGCAAAAAATATTTTAAATAAAATACCCCAAGATAAAACATCTAAATCTCCTCATGAACTTTAGAAAAACATACCAGCATCCTACAAATACCTAAAAGTGTGGGGTGTCTTAACAAAGTAGAGGTACCAAAACCATAGAAGGTCAAAACTAAACCAAAAACAATTGATCGTGTATTCATTGATATGCACAAAACAGTGTCACATATCGATTTTTGGTACACAAATCTAAAATTGATGATATTCATGAAAATATCATCATTGAATCGATAAATGCTAGATATTTCGAACACATATTTCCCACTAAACAAGGTACTAAATACATACACCTAGGAGACCAAGGGAAGATGAAGTTCCTTATTCTCTTGAGGATGCTTAACCGAACCGTACTGAGCAGCAAGTGGAGGAACCAGGAAAAAGCAAAAGGTCAGGGACTTTAACAACGTTTGGACCGGACTTCTATACCTTTATGTCAGAAGATGATTCATTGACATACAAACAAGCTAGGTCTTCCAGCGATGCCCTCTATTGGAAAGAGGCAATTAACAACGAGATCGAATCCATTTTGTCCAATTATACATGGGAATTAGTTGATTTACCACGAGGGTTGTAACACCCCGGAATTTTGAATAATCAAATTAACTAAATTAAAGAATAATTAATCTCAGATGTGAGAATTAAGGGAATTGGTTTGCGCCATTGTGTTCGTATCGAAATTCTTGTTGAAATAGAGTCCGAGTTTGCGGGAAACGGGTACCGGATGAAGGAGTTATGGACAAACGAAGTTTGGTGGCAAAAGAGAAATATACATATATATATATATGTATATTTTCACTGGCGCACTTGGGAAGTGCGCCAGTACAAATTTACGTTGGTGCACTTCCTAAGTGCGCCCAGGCCGAGGGAAAACCTGCACAGCCTTCTGGTTCAGTCTGACACATGTTCTGACTCATTGTTGAGTATTTTCTGACTCTTTACTGAGTCATTAGGGCTGAGGTGTCACCCTATCCCGACTGAATGGTTTTGATTAACCCTAAGATCATCCGACGGCTTAAATTAAATCAAAACTCTATAAAAAGACCCGTAGAATCAAACCCTAAATCAGAATTAAAACTGAAACTATGGCCGTCATGGTGTCGTCTTTAACCCTAGAGTAGCCGCCACAAATTAAAGAGGAAGAACAGCAAATCAAATCAGTTCTATTGTACCCTAACAACGAATCTTCTTTAAAGGAGAGCTAATACAACTCCAGAAATTAGAATTCAGAACTCAAGACCGCTTTTGAGTTGTGAGTTCGATCGCTTTAACAAAATAATTGCTAAATCAATTATGGTGTGATATACGTTGGATTATAAGTTATGGTTGTGAATCCAATTCATATGTTTAATCATGTACGTTAACTTGATTCATATTATATGATGTTATGCGAGTTTTATATATGATGTTATGCAAGTTTTATATATGATGTTATGCAAGTTTCACACACTATGTTATGCAAGTAAATATGATTATGCAAGTTGTACATATGATGTTATGAAAGTTAATAGGATCACGCAAGTTGTATGCGAGTTATATGATGTTATGTAAGTTGAATCTAAAATTTATGCTAGTAGTTCATGATGTTAACTTGTGTCAATGAATCCCTTTTTATAATCCAATCACCTAGGTTTATAATATCGGTTTTTATGTGAATATGGATGTGGAACATATTCTAGTTCGTATAAGTATTATGTTCATATGCAAGTTTAAGTGATAATTGGATTCACATATATACAATTCACACATTTAAAGTTTAGATCCATATTCTGGTTGACATTTTTATTTTGAAACTATGACATGCATAGTTATGCAAGTTTACACCTTTATGAGGATTCATAGTTTACTCAGGCTAACACCTTTTATTGGATCCATAGTTATGCAAGATGACACCTTTATGTTTAGGTTGACGATATACATAGTTTATGTAAGTTTGGGATAATTACCTAGGCTAGTTGGGTGTAAAGCTATGTACATACATAGAAGTTCACACCTTTTAGATCTATGATTTTTGGATCCTTGATAATACAAAGACTATGCAAGTATGTTGTAATTCTTAATTGCAAGTTAGTTGCAAATTAGATCTATTATTGTGTGTATATGACTATGTGACGTTTAATCCTTTTTTTAAGTATTAGACTATTTGCTAGTCTAATATGTATATATCATGTTAAGCGAACGAATGACAAGGGTACGATGGGGATAATAGTGGATACACACATATTGTGAATTTGGCATGTAATGGCCTAAAAGGGCATGTAATTAATTTTAAGGAATAAAATTAATTAGTGATGAAATTGGTATGATTTTACATACCACAAATGGATGGACATAACTGAGTCAATTATGGACATCGTTAAATTTGGAATTGATTGATAATTTGAATAGGGAAAGTAATTCAAATTGGGGGAGTGATTAATTAGGTGTAATTAATCGTCTAAGACACGAGGTTAGGCTCGTTTGTGGTGTAAGACTGCCCGGACCCTCCCGGCAAATCCAGCTGCCACAAATGACAGTCTAATGTGAGAGGTCTTAGGCACAAATTAAATACGTAACAGTTGTAAAGGCACGAGGTTAGGCTCGTTTGTGGTGTATGACTGCCCGGACCCGTCCGGCAAATCCAGCTGCCACAAATGCCAGTCTAATGTGAGATGTCTTTATGAGGTTACAGTCTTAATGAATTAAGAAACACTTGACCAGATAAACATGTAGTGGAACATGAGGGGGTTAAGTGGGTGCCTTGGGTGGCATGTGGAATCTAGTGGGTGCCTTGGGTGGCATGGGGAAATACGATTAGTAACACTTAACCAAGTTAAAACATGTAAGTGGGACATAGGGGTTATGTGGGTGCCTTTGGTGGCATGTGGAATTAGTAATGGAAACCCTTAACCAAATTTAAAACATGTAAGTAGACATGAAGGTGGTTAAGTGGGATATACTAGAGGGGACCAAGCTTAGGTGGATAACTTGTGTCAAGTAACGGGGGCCCGTTTCAACCAGTAACCCATTCGTATCATTGTGGGATCATCCCGAGTCGAGGACGGGACACGCATACTGGGCTTGACTATAAGAGGCCAAACCGGGTTAGCGGTGGCAACGCAAGTCCAACGGGTTCATATGCGTGTGTGGACCCGGGCTGGTAGGTAAGACGTTGTTGCATCGTGTAGTTATAAGCCATGCATCATTGGTGGTATCGGGTTGCCACTTTGGGGAGTGATACACCCCACCATAGGGCCAGCACGAGTATATACGAGTTAGGGAGCTGATCGAATGGGGCAGGGTAGTGGGTAAACCTTGTGGAGACAGGAGCAGACGACACCTATGTAGTCAGCTAGGGGTACACGAAGCTACCACTATTATTAATAATTACTAAGGGGGTACACTTAGTGGAGATAGGAGCAGGCGGCACCTATGACGTCAGCTAGGAGTACGTGGAATTACCATTATTACTTATTGAAGGGGTACATCTAGTGGGGATAGGTACACGCTGGGTACCTATGATAGCAACTAGAGATATACAGTCAAAAATGGAGGATAGTGGGTACATCTAGTAGTACACGAAGCTATCATCGTTCTATTTAGCCAAGAGGGATCAAATTTCTAGAGTGACTAGTAGGGGTGTAGTTAGTGTGAGTACAGTACAATATGGTACAGTACGGTAGAGTATAGTAATTATCCTATATTGTTTAGGAAGCGCCATTAACGTTATCTCTGTTTCTCTTGATTGCGTTACCATACCCATGTGGTTCACACAGTCATTACCATATTCTCCAGCATATATCTTATTGTATTGCTTTAATAATTAGATTTTTAAAGTTTTCGCACTCGCCAGACTTTATGTCTGACCCCCTTTGTTTCTACCTCTTTTCTTCCTCCCCCCCCAGGTTCTAAGGGTGGGACTAGTACTAGTGGAGCTTGATTGGGATCTCTTTGGGAGCACTTGGATTTGGATTGCCGAAGTAAAGTTCAGCCTATCATTTTCTTTATGGCTATTTGTAGTAGTGGGATTATGTACTTTGTTTTACCAAGATAGATATTATGTACTTGACTTTGGTTTATGGTTTTTGATGATGTAACCGAACAAATTTACCTTCTACTGCAATAAATAAAGTTTTAAATTTTCAAGTACTGCTTTATATCTATCTTGTTGTGATTTTCTGTTCTATATTCACTTAAAAATGCTCCATGGAAGTTAATGCATTCCCTTTGCGAGTGACATTAATTGACGTGGGGTGTTACACGGGGTATCTGAGCTGAAGGTTACCAGAACAGATATGAATTTTGAAAAACTATTTTTTTCAAAACAATTTTTATAAAGATGTACTTTCAAAAGTATGTTTTAAGGAAGGTAGTTTCAAGAGAAATGCTTATTTTACAAAGCATAACCCCAAGAGCCATATATCTTACCTTCGATTCTCCGTTTTGAATCTCTTCCTCTTTCTCTTTTTGAATCTCTTCCTCCGCGTATAGATGCTTTTTCTAAGATAAATAAGGACTTCCGTACGAAGGACGGAAAACCACTTCAAGGGACTTAGACATTTGTCGGGCTAGAAGTTAGTCCAAGGAAGTGGAGGGCTTGTTGGTACCTTTAACATAGACGATGGGAGGAAGGTTCAAATAGCTATTTGGTTAATAAAGGACGAAACCTCATCTTGGTGGGAGGTCACGAATGGAGAATGTGAAGAAGAAGAAGGCTAGTTGTTTTGGAAAAATAGGACACCTTAGGATTGTCCAAAGAGGGAAGGACAAAGTACAGGATCTTCTGGAGGGTAGTTGTATTCCCTCACGGCCGGTATACCTGATGGGGGTAGGACCGTCTAGGTTGAAATTTGGTTTTCTTTATCATCCTGCTTGAACGTTGTTTGATTCTGGCGCTTCATACTCGTTAGTATTTGCTTCGTTAGTTGAAACACTGCACCTAAATACTAGTCTAATTAAGGATCCCGTCCTAGTCTCAAATCCTGTTGGTGGTTCGGCTCATCCTTCAACGGTTTGTCGGGATTTAAGAGTGTCTATCTAGGGCATTGGATTTGAATGCAACGCCTTCGTCCTTGGTTTCACGGGCTATAGTTTGATTCTCGGGGTGGATTGGCTAGCCAGGCAGGGTGCCATCCTAGATTATGAAAGGAGGGTAGTTAGTCTATTGATTCGTTATGGAAAGACCCTCATATTTCTTGTGACCCAAGGGGTTCAGTGATGCTTAGCTACCTAGAATCTTCTGACGCATCCAACGATGATTGGGAGTCTGTTTGTGTGGGCTGTGAGTATGGAGACGTCTTTGATAAAGTGCGGGGTTTACCCAGAAGCGCGAAATAAGTTTTCGTATGTGCTTAATAGATTAAGCAAAGCCAGTTATGTGATTAGAGGTGGTTTTGGAGCAAATCTGGCAAGGACAGCCAGAATCGGTCAAGTGCTCAATTGGTTGGCCGTTTTACTAGTATCATCTCACGTAGGTCGTCTGAATTCGAAGGAGGTATCCCTTTGGTGTTTGTCTGATATTGGTTTAGGCCTTTCGGGCTTGCACTTCGGGGATGTCGAGTTTGACTAGGAGGGTCTGTGTTAGAGATGAATAGTTGTGGCGATTTTGCATGGGATAATATCCTAGTTTTCTCTAGAAGCAGAGAAGAGCATGCCCTACATCTTAGTGAAAGCTTAGGGACCCTACAAGTGCACAAACTTAAAGCTAAGTTCTCCAAAATACCATTTTGGAGGAAAGAAGTGAGGATTTTAGGGCATGTGGTCTCTAGGGAAGGGTGATATGTTATGGTGGATGGAGTTCTTAGCATCCTACGATTTCGAGATAGCATATACCCCTAGCAAGGGTAACGTGGTGGCAGATGGCTTAAGTAGAAAAAGGTTATCCTTGAGTCCGTTGTTTGTTGAGCGGCGATGTTTAGAGTTCATCTCTACGTTTGACTTTACACCTTCCATTGACTTCGTACCTGGTTTGTTAGCATTCTTTGAGGTCAGACCTACGCTTTTGGGACGGATTGGTGAGGCACAACGAGATAACCCACAATTGGTTGAGTTAGTAGACAAGCTCAAAAGAGGGGAGTCATCAAGCCACCTAAGTAGGTATAACATAGATGATAAGGGTTGGTTGCGTAGGAAGGGTAGACTTTGTGTCCCACAGGACGAGAATTTTAGGAAGACCATTCTTGATGATGCCCATCGTTCGAAGATGACCATCCATCCCGGTTGGGACCAGATGTAAATGGACATAAGATGAGTTTACTTTTGGGCCGGTATGAAGAGGGATGTGGCCGAGTATGTCGCTAGATGCTTGGTGTGCCAATAAGTAAAAGCAAAGCAAAAGAAGCCCGGTGGATTACTTCACCCATTAGAGGTCCCACAATGGAAGTGGGAAAGTGTTTCGGTGGACTTTGTTGACGGATTACCAAGATCGAGGAAGGGTAATACGGGGATTTGTGTTATGGTAGACAGACTTACTAAGAGCACCCATTTCATTCCCATGAAGAGAAAGAGGACTGCTCCATGGTTGGCCTCCGAGAGATAGTTCGTTAGCACAGTGTTCCTTCTAGCATAATGAGCGACCGCGGTCCTATTTTCACTAGCGAATTTTGGAAGAGCTTGCAAGAGGCGGTAGGGACTCAGTTATGTTTGAGCACAGCATATCATCCGCAGACGGACGACCAGACCGAGATGATGAATCGTATTCTAAAGGACCTATTGAGGTTATGTGTCTTAGACTTCGGAAGTACATGGGAGGAACAACTTCCATTGGTAGAGTTCGCATATAATAATAGCTTTCAGTCTAGTATTGGCATGGCACCGTTCGAGGCTCTTTATGGACGACCGTGTCGTTCGCCTACATGTTGGTGGGAGTCTACAGATAAGATCTTACTTGGGTCCGATATGATTCGACAGACTTCTAAAAAGATCGATTTGATTCGAAAAAGGATGAAGACGGTGCAAGATAGGCAGAAATCTTATGCGAACAAGAGGAGAACATATCTTGAGTTTGATATTGGGGACATGGTCTTTGTCAAGGTGTCTCCATTACGGAATGTTGTTCGCTTTGGGTCCGTTGGGAAGTTAGCACCAAGATTCGTAGGTTCATTTCCTATTAAGGAAAGGTTTGGGCAGATGGCGTATGGAGTGGAGTTGCCCGAGAGGCTTAGTGGTGTATACGACGTATTCCATGTATCATGTTTGAGGAAGTGCTTGCACGAGACCGCGGAAGTGGTAGAGCCGAGCTTGCTTAGAGAGGTGGAGATCGAGCGTGATGCGGCAATTCGACGAGCTCCTATGCGCATTCTTGGGTCGGAGATTAAGAAGTTGAGGAATCAAGAGGTCAAACTAGTCAAAGTGCAATGGGGAGATGGTGAGAGCAACGCTACTTAGGAGACGGAAGCGAAGATGCGTTCATTATACCCTTTTCTTTTCGAGTGTGTGTCTTTTAATTTCTCCTTTATCGCTTAGCTTGTACTTATCTTATCTTTAGTATGTCCTCTCGCTAGTATCTTTGACCTTTAGATAGGATAGTCCTATGGTTGAAACATGCGTTTGAGACATGTTATGTATGATGGATGCATGTGGATGCAAGTGTTTGCTAGTGGTTGCTCGTGGATTCATATACACACACTTTAGGCACTAGATCGGCTCAGTCACTTCATATTGCATATTGCATAAAAATGTGTGTACATTCTTAAGTAATGGATGTATAATGATTGTACCATCATATGGATGTTGCATTTTGGTGAATGGTTGTGCACACATGTGGAAATGATATGTATTGATTAGGTTCTTTCGCATACATAATGGACGCATGGCACTATCATGGTTTGCATTAAGGAGGTCAACTGAATCAGTAGACCCCCTGATTTTGCATTAGATAAGGAACATATACACACACTTCTTGCATATGTTCATACAACATTAGAAATTTTATAAGGACAATGGATGCCCGTGTTTGATGGTTGAGTAGATGGTTGTTTGGATGGTAGGATATTCAATCTCCTTAACTTAGAGATTTCGGGTGTGAAATCCTTTAAGGAGGGGAGAATGTAACACCCTAGATTTTTGAATAATCGAATTAACTAAATTAAAGAATAATTAATCTCAGACGTGAGGATTAAGGGAATGGGGTTGCGCCATTATGTTCGTCTCGGAATTCTGGTTGAAATAGAGTCCGAGTTTGCGGGAAACGGATACCGGATGAAGGAGTTATGGACGAACGAAGTTTGGTGGCAAAAGAGAAAAAAAATATTTTGTCTGGCGCATTTGGGAAGTGCGCCAGTACAATGCACTTCCCAAGTGCGCCCAGGCCGAGGGAAAACCTGCACAGCCTTCTGGTTCAGTCTGACCCATGTTCTGACTCATTGTTGAGTCCTTTCTGACTCTTTGCTGAGTCATTAGGGCTGAGATGTCACCCTATCCCGACTGAATCGTTTTGATTAACCCTAAGATCATCCGATGGCTTAAATTAATTCAAAACTCTATAAAAAGACCCATAGACACAAAACCTAAATCAGAATTAAAACTGAAACTATGGCCGTCACGCTGTCGTCTCGAAACCTAGAGTAGCCGTCACAAATTAAAGAGGAAGAACAGCAAATCAAATCAGTTCTATTCAACCCTAACAACGAATCTTCTTCAAAGGAGAGCTAATACGACTCCAGAAATCAGAAATCAGAAATCAAGACCGCTTTTGAGTTGTGAGTTCGATCACTTTAACAAAATAATTGCTAAATCAATTATGATGTGATATACGTTGGATTATAAGTTGTGGTTGTGAATCCAATTCATATGTTTAACCATGTATGTTAACCTGATTCATATTATATGATGTTATGCAAGTTTTATATATGATGTTATGCAAGTTTTATATGTGATGTTTTGCAAGTTTCACATATGACGCTATGCAAGTTAATATGATTATGCAAGTTGTACATAAGATGTTATGCAAGTTAATAGGATCACGCAAGTTGTATGCGAGTTATATGATGTTACGTAAGTTTGAATCTAAAATATATGCTAGTAGTTCATGATGTTAACTTGTGTCAATGAATCCCTTTTTATAATCCAATCACCTAGGTTTATAATATCAGTTTTTATGCAAATATGAATGTGGAACATATGCTAGTTCGTATAAGTATTATGTTCATATGCAAGTTTACGTGATAATTGGATTCACATATATACAAGTTCACACCTTTAAAGTTTAGATCCATATTCAAGTTGAAATTTTTATGTTGAAACTATGACATGCATAGTTATGCAAGTTTACACCTTTATGTGGATCCATCGTTTACTCAGGTTAACACCTTTTATTGGATACATAGTTATGCAAGATGACACCTTTTTGTTTAGGTTGACGACGTACATAGTTTATGTAAATTTGTGATAATTACCTAGGCTAGTTGGGTGTAAAGCTATGTTCATACATGCAAGTTCACAACTTTTAGATCTATGATTTTTGGATCCTTGATAATACAAAGGCTATGCAAGTATGTTGTAATTCTTAATTGCAAGTTAGATGCAAATTAAATCTATTATTGTGTGTATATGACTTTGTGATGTTTAATCTTTTTTTTGAAGTATTAGACTATTTGCTAGTCTAATATGTATATATCATGTTAAGCGAACGAATGACGGGGGTACAGTGGGGATAATAGTGGATACACACATTTTGTGAATTTGGCATGTAATGGCCTAAAAAGGCATGTAATTAATTTTAAGGAATAAAATTAATTAGTGATGAAATTGTTATGATTTTACATACCATAAATGGATGGACATAACTGAGTCAATTATGGACATCGTTAAATTTGGAATTGATTGATAATTTGAATAGGGAAAGTAATTCAAATTGGGGGAATGGTTAATTAGGTGTAATTAATTGTCTAAGACACGAGGTTAGGCTCGTTTGTGGTGTAAGACTGCCCGGACCCGCCAGGCAAATCCAGCTGCCACAAATGCCAGTCTGATGTGAGGGGTCTTAGGCAGAAATTAAATACGTAACAGTTGTAAAGACACGAGGTTAGGCTCGTTTGTGGTGTAAGACTGCCCGGACCCGCCCGGCAAATCCAGCTGCCACAAATGTCAGTCTAATGTGAGAGGTCTCTATGAGGTTACGGTCTTAATGAAATAATAAACACTTAACCAGATAAACATGTAGTGGGACATGAGGGGGTTAAGTGGGTGCCTTGGGTGGCATGTGGAATCTAGTGGGTGCCTTGGGTGGCATGAGGAAATACGATTAATAACACTTAACCAAGGTAAAACATGTAAGTGAGACATAGGGGTTAAGTGGGTGCCTTGCGTGGCATGTGGAATTACTAATGGAAACCCTTAACCAAATTTAAAACATGTAAGCAGACATGAAGGGGGCTAAGTGGGATATACTAGAGGGTACCAAACATAGGTGGATATCTTCTATCAAGTAATGAGGCCCATTTCAACCCGTAACCCATTCGTATCTTTGTGCGCTCGACCCAAGTCGAGGACGGGACACGCATACTGGGCTTGACTGTAAGAGGCCAAACCGGGTTAGTGGTGGCAAAGCAAGTCCAACGGGTTCGTATGCGTGTGTGGACCCGGGCTGGTAGGTAAGACGTTGTTGCATCGTGTAGGTATAAGCCGTGCATCATTGGTGGTATCGGGTTGCCACTTTGGGGAGTGATAAAGCCCACTGTGGGGCCAGCACGGGTATCTATGAGTTAGGGAGCCGATCGAATGGGGCAGGGTAGTGGGTACACCTAGTGGAGATAGGAGCAGACGACACCTATGTTGTCAGCTAGGGGTACACGAAGCTACCACTATTATTAATAATTACTAAGGGGGTACACCTATTGGAGATAGGAGCAGGCGGTACCTATGACGTCAGCTAGGAGTACGTGGAATTACCATTATTACTTATTGAAGGGGTACATCTAGTGGGGATAGGTACATGCTGGGTACCTATGATAGCAACTAGAGATATACAATCAAACATGGAGGATAGTGGGTACATCAAGTAGTACACGAAGCTATCATCATTCTATTTAGCAAAGAGGGATCAAATTTCTACAGTGACTAGTAGGGGTGCAGTTAGTGTTAGTACAGTACAGTATGGTACAATACGGTAGAGTATAGTGATTATCCTATATTGATTAGGAAGAGACATTAACGTTATCTCTGTTTCTCTTGATTTCCTTGCCATACCCATGTGGTTCACACAGTCATTACCTTATTCTCCAGCTTATATCTTATCATATTGGTTTAATAATTATATTGCTAAAGTTATCGCACTCGCTAGACTTTATGTCTGACCCCCTTTGTTTCTACCTCTTTTCTTCCTTCCCCCCCCCCCCAACCCCACCCCAGGTTCTAAGGGTGGGACTAGTACTAGTGGAGCTTGATTGGGATCTCTTTGGGAGCACTTGGATTTGGATTGCCGAAGTAAAGTTCAGCCTATCATTTTCTTTATGGCTATTTGTAGTAGTGGGATTATGTACTTTGTTTTATCAAGATGGATATTATGTACTTGACTTTGGTTTATGGTTTTTGATGATGTAACCAAACATATTTACCTTCTGCTGCAATAAATAAAGTTTTAAATTTTCAAGTACTACTTTATATCTGTCTTGTTGTGATTTTCTGTTCTATATTCACTTAAAATGCTCCATGGAAGTTAATGCATTCCCTTTGCGAGTGACATTAATGGATGTGGGGTGTTACAAGGATCTATGACCTTAGGTCATAAATGGATATTTAATTAGAAATTGAAACCTGATGGTTGTGCATAACTCTGTTGTAAGGTAATTGATCTAATTGTATTGTATGCATGCATTATACATGTTCAAGTTTTAGAAATTTGTCACCGTGCCTAAACCTGGGCTGGCTAAATGATCTTATGTGAGGCCCAAAAAACCAAAAATACCAAAATTTGCTGCTAGTAACATTAATCTGCACATTATGAACTCAAAAAAAAAAAAAAAAAAGCTTTTTTTAGTCGAATAAGCATGCATATATATGATATATGACTTATTAGCAATCAAATGTTATATGGTCAAAGAACAATACCGATAGCAAGATTCATCTCATAAAAGTAATCGTATTTCTCTCTATAATAACATACAAATTATAAGAATAACTTGCGATGTAAATTTTACATGAAATATTTTCTCATATGAGACCATTTGTAGTAACACAAAACAGGAAAGTAATGTACAACGCAAAATATAAATAAATAATGAACAGGAACTCCCATATCAGTTTGCATTCTAAACGAGTTACATCATAACCTTCCACTCTCCCACAACAGCATCTTAAGATAAAAATTCAACTTTCTCCTCTCTAGCTTTCTTCTATAGCATTTGAGTTACTTTTTCAACTTTAAGTCTTATAGTTTAAGCTTTTCCACTATTTTTGTTAAATACAATTGATGTTGAGAAAAGAAATTGAAGCTAATTTATTCAGACCTTGCCTTATTCTTGGCTAGTTAGTTCCATCTTTGTACATGATAACTTCGCGATTATCAAACTCAATGATCAATTCCAGGTCCGAACTCCTTGCATCTGTCTTCCTATAAAATTTATATAACAAATGGTCTTCCTGTAAAATCTTAGTACTCAGGTTCCTCTAGTGCTTTTTTTGCAAGTTCTTCAATTTGTGGTTTTATATAGCAGTTAGTAGTACGGAATTTCAGAAACATAGCTTTGATTTTTGATTCACTGACACTGGGTTTCTTAGCATGATCATTTCTGGTATCATTATCCTGCATTAGCTTTAAAGCGTCCACATGTTTGTCTGAACTCAGTAAGGCTGTATTATTCTTAGCAACCATCTGCAATAATATAAATTGTTCAACTATAATTTTATCATTAGTAGTAAAAATCCTTGCATAAAATTAAGAATTCACTATTACAAATTAACTTAGATTTCATTGGCCATTTCTGAACAGCTAGTTTTTTGTCAGCGCTGTTCTTTTTCTTTGTATATTAAAAATAATTCATACCAAAAAAATAAGCTACTATAACAGTAAGTGAATGATTTATCTATGTTTAAGAAATTTATTCAAAGAAAGCAAGAACAGTGAAACACTGAAACCACAGTAATTTTGCAATATTATTTTTAACTACTTAGAAAGTATACGTCATAAATTTAAGCAAGTTATTATTTATGACCAATCCCTAAGATGTAAAGATTTAATTCTAAAAAAAAAGGAAAAAATAGGAATATGAAGTAATTGATTTTAGTTTTATAAAAGGTATGTAGAAATAATAGATCAAATCTTCAAGCGTTGTCCAATGACATATGTTATGAATGGTTTTATGTCCTTGTACATATTATAGAAAGAAAATTTAACTTACATTAGAAAAAACGATAACATACTTTACACCTGGATTTATCAATAAAAAATAAAAATGAGTACAAAACAAATATTATATTTTTGTTTCTCATAAAATGACCATTGTGGAAAAGCAACCTAATTATATTATTTCTCGTTTGCTACCCACAGAAGACACAAACAACAATTTTGCCAATTTGGGAGGATTATTCATAAATATATCAAACTACTGTTATAGGCAGAGAACTTAATACTTCCAACAATTACCCCTATCTTTTTACCTTTTGTGAAGGGTTGGTTTTTGCAGCACCCAATCCAAATGATTCATCATCTTTTATATTTGTCCATCTACCACTACTATGCTTATTCTACCCCTACTTCTCTTAATACTTTTAAACAGTCCTTCTTTTAATCATACCCCTAATTCAGTAAATATCCATTACTTTCAACAATCACCCCTATCTTTTTACTACTGTGAAGAATTGGTTTTTGCAGCACCAAATCCAAACGATTCATCATCTTTCATATTTGTCGATCTACCCTTACTATGCTTATACTACCCTTACTTATCTTAATACTTCAAAACAACGCTTCTTTTTGATCCTACACCTAATTCTCTAAATAGCCCTTCCTTCCAATAATTACCCCTATTTTTTAACTATTGTGAAGGATTGGTTTTTGCAACACCCAATCCAAACAATTAATAATCTTTAATATCTGTCGATCTGCCCCTACTATGCTTAAAGTATCCCTACTTCTTTTAATACTTTAAAACAATCCTTCTTTTTAATCCAACCCCTAATTCTCTAAATAGCCCTTACTTCCAACAATTACGCTTATCTTTTTACTACTGTGAAGGGTTGGTTTTTGCAACACACAATCAAAACGATTCGTCAACTTTCATATTTGATGATCTACACCGACTATGCTTAGTCTAACCCTACTTCTCTTAATATTTGAAAACAATCCTTCTTTTTTATCGTACCTCTAATTCTCTAAATAGCCCTTACTTCCAACAATTACCCCTAATTTTAACTACTGTGAAGGGTTGGTTTTTGCAGCACCAGATCCAAATGATTCATTACCTTTCATATTTGTCGATCTACCCCTACTATGCTTAAACTATCCCTCCAAACGAATCATCATCTTTCATATTTGTCAATGTACCCCTACTATGCATAAACTACCCTACTTATCTCAATACTTCACAACAACCCTTCTTTTTAATCCTACCCCTATTCTCTAAATAGCCCTTCCTTTCAACAATTACCCCTATTTTTTAACTATCGTGAATGATTGGTTTCTACAGCACCCAATCCAAACGATTCATCATATTTCATATTTATCGATCTTCCCCTACTATGCTTAAACTACCACTACTTCTCTTAGTACTTCAAAACAACCCTTCTTTTTAATCCTACCCCTAATTTTCTAGGTAGCCCTTACTTCCAACAATTGCCCACATTTTTTACCTTTTGTGAAGAGTTGCTTTTTGTAGTACCCAATCCAAATGATTCATCATCTTTCATATTTGTCGATCTACCCCTTCTATGCTTAATCTACCCCTTCTTCTCTTAATACTTTAAAACAATCCTTCTTATAATCCTTACCCGCATTCTGTAAATAGCCCTTACTTCCAACAATTACCCCTATTTTTTTTAACTATTTTCAAGGATTGGTTTTTGCAGCACCCAATCCAAATGATTCATTGTCTTTCATATTTTTCGATACACCGCTACTATGCTTAAACTACCCCTACTCTCTTAATACCTCAAAACGGTCCTTCTTTTAAATCCTACCCCTAGTTCTCTAAGTAACCCTTACTTCCAACAATTGCCCCTATTTTTCACCTTTTGTGAAGGGTTGGTTTTTGCCCCACCCAATCCAAATCATTCATCATCTTTTATATTTGTCGATCTACCCCTACTATGCTTAAACTACCCCTAATTCTCTTAATACTTCAAAACAACTCTTCTTTTTAATCCTACCCCTAATTCTATAAATAGTCATTCCTTTCAGCAATTACCGCTATTTTTTAACTATTGTTGAGGATTGGATTTGGCCGCACCTAATCGGAACGATTCATCATCTTTCATATTTGTCGATCTACCCATACTATGCTTAAATTACCCCTACTTCTCTTAATACTTCAAAACAGTCTTTATTTTAAATCCTACCCCTAATTCTCCAAATAGCCCTTATTTCCAACAACTACCCTATCTTAAAATACAATGATATATTAGTGATTGACCCCCAAACAATCGATTATATGAATACATGTGTTTAATATTATATATATTAAAAGTAATTTTCTATGATTAATACATGTGTACATATAAAACACATATATTAGAGAATTACTTTTAATATATGTGTTTAATATATTAATCATATATGTGTTTAATATTGTGTGTTTAATATATTAAACACATGTTTAATGTATGTGTTTAATATTATATGTTCATGTTTAATATATAACAATTTACAATGATATAGTAATGTTTGGAGTTGTCATTATCATTGAATTTAGTAAGTTGATGATAATAGGGTTTTTCTCCTCAATACATTCAGTGTGCTCTTTTGTACATATAATAAATTTGGTATTCCCAAACTTAATTTTGGTTTATGTTTTCAATGAATTAATTGCTATATATGAAATTTTCGTCTTTATGGCTGCACCACCAAGACCACCTTCAAAAACATTTTGATATGGTATTGCAACCATGGAGGTAGAGAGCTTTGGGAACATATGATTATTCTTATATTTATATTTACACGTAAATTACTGATGTGAGCATGGGTTAAAATACACCATTCATGCAACCATCTTATTAAACATATCACTATCAATAGTTTCATGTAATTGCCCGTGTGCGTAGCACGGGTTTCAACCTAGTAATCTAAAAAAAACGTTCAAATTAATTACAAAAAATTCCCATCCCATGTTTTAAATTACTTTTTAGGAATCCCAAGTTTTTTACTTAGTACTGTCTAAATATTCACCTTCTGTTCTACACAACTAAATTGAGTGAAAGTAATAGATCATGTACATTAATGGAGGAATCTCATTTAGGGATAGAACGATGTCCTAGGAATAGAAAGAGGAAGTCAAATATTGTGACCGCCAAAAATTACCAAGGTATATTACCAATATACATACATACATATATACACACACACACACACACGAGGCAGGTTCAATGGCACCTCAAATAGTGTAGCACCCCTTTGTCCTTCCCCTTTTCCACCAAACAATCACTTTCTCTCTCCCTCCACTAACTCTCTCTCTCTCTATCCCACTACACAACATTCTTTAATATAAAAGAGATGTGCAAATAGGGTGCTGCATTTTTGGGATGCAACCTAATGCTTTCCTATATACATATATAGGGAAAGTTTATGTACATACAAAATTTTGTCACAAATTGGAAGACACAAAAACCAAACCATTGCTTTATCCCCTAGTTTACATCCCTCATATATATACACATTAATCATATGGCTAAGATTTTTTGTGTTCAAAAAGCTGCTCCTATATATATATGTATATATATACATATAAATATATATGTATATGTATATATAGTACTCAAAATTAGGCACAAAATCTTGATTGTTTGTCCTTATATGATTGGGTGAAATTCCGAAGGAGATCCAATGGTTCAGATTAATTGTATCACCAATTATGTATAAATGTTGTGTCTAAATAGACTTTTCCCTATATATATATATATGTATATGTGTGTGTATGTGTGTATATGTGTGTAGGAAAAGTCTACTTGGACACAAAAATTTTACAAAAAATGAAGGACACGATATTTCAACCCGTAGATTACCCCCTGATTTCCACTCATATGAAAACAAATTAATTTATTGTTTGAACTTTTGTATCCTCTAAATTGTGTCAAAATTTTGTGTTCAAATAGCATTTCTTTTATATATGTGTGTGTGTTTGTGTGTGTGTGTGTGTGTATATATGTGGCGAGCATTCAATGAAACCCCAAATAGTTAGGCACCCCTTTAGCCCCCCTGTTTTTCCACCACAAGTTCCCCTCTATTGAATTCACAAAATAATAAGGATATATTATTCCCATATTTTATTATGCACTTGATATAATACACATATATAATCACACCAACATACAACATATAAAATTGTTTACATTAGTTTGTTCTCTTTGTGTTTCCTTTCAGCAAACATGGACAAGTATAATGCGAAAATTAAGTTATGCTCCCGTATAATAAAGTTTTGTTTGAAAATAATAATTGTTTTAGACTATATATTTGATTCTATATTTTATTATAGTTTTTCTCATTTGCGACACTTTTGACTATATTTTATTAATGATAAGCATGCATCAACCCTATTGAGAGGGGGCCCCAAAGTAGAGGGTATCACTTCCAAAAGTGGAAACCCAAGGTACGCACAACCATATCTATTGGTGTCACGGTCGTCTTAGCACCCTCTGCCTGGCCCATGCACACACATGTCCCCGGTCGGTTTGCGCCGCCCACACCTCCGTCCTGTTTGGATCACTTACAATCAATCATTAAGCGTGCCCCTATCTCCGCCTAGTACGGATTTCTTTATTTGATAACTACTCCGGGTTACCGACTGAATTGGGTCCCATACAATATGATGCAAGATCTCCCCTTTGTCTTGTATCCCCACTAGGTTTTTAACTGACTATGTATACCCCTAGGTGTCTTTAATTACATAGACCTATACCAATTACGCTTACCCTAAAGGGTGTCTTTAATTACATAACTTTATTAAATTTTCCACTGGTTATGTATACCACTAGGTGTCTTTAATTACATAACCTTATTGGGTTAAGTTCGTGGGCCTATATTTCTATATATTACCCATCCCGTCTAATTTACTTAACCTACCCACTATCCTTCCAATTTTACTTAACCCAAACTTAAGTTCATAGTCATACAATCTTTATGACTAAATTAGGTTAAGTAGTCCATTTTATTACCATGTCCAATTATGGTTCCTTAATAGGCTAGACCTCTCACATCAGGCCTACAACGTGTGGATGTTGGATATGCCGGTCGGGTTTGGGCACTCTTATTCCATAGTTGGCTCTAACCTCGTGTCTTATCCCTATTTGTATTTACATACTTAGACCTCCCACATTAGGTTCAATACTGGTGGCTGCTGGATATGCCGGTCGGGTCCAGGCAGACTTCCGCCATTAATGTAACCTAACCTCGTGTCATAAGTGCAATTACAATTCCTAATTGTAATTACTAACATTCCATTTTTAATTAATTAACCAATTAATTAATCCTTTCCTTCTATAGTTGTCAATACCTATTTTACCCAATAATCTATATTACATGTCCAGAAATGTTCATATTCAAATTATGCCACTTTACCCCTTTTTCCCATGTTCCTTAACTAACGTATTCGCACATATTTTGGCGGTATCTAGGCTATACAGTAGCCTAACCATAGTAAAAAGGGGATATGATAAAGGACATAGTTTCAACATATTTTGGCACAAGCAGAACTAGCATGATAACATAAGCACAACTAGCATGATAACAAGGTGATTGGACATGTGATTAACATCATAATAACGTGTACATAAAATTGGTGACTTGTCGCAATTACTATGATGTCAAAGCAACATAATGGGATCTAAATTAACCCTTTTAGGTGTTCAACTATTTAGATCTAACATAATTAGGGTAACATGGAAACATGTTTAGATCTATAAAAGGTTTCACATGTCAAGCCTACAACATATTTAGACTAATCACAATATGATAGGTGAAAGGTGACTTTCATAAGAAACTAGAGCTAACAAATTTTACAGTTGTCCAGTTTAACAAGTATATATTCACCATAGCATAGCTACAAGTCAATATCTACATAAGCAACATGATGGAATGACTAGATTTGTATTAGATCTAGGAAAAATAGAATTGTCATGACGTGGTATAAGATCTAATACTTGCACAAAATCAAACTTTACAGCATATCCTAGTCACGGTCTTTCATGATTAACTTTTAATTATATAAGCCTAAAAATAAATATAAACTCACAGTGTCAGGTATAGAGAATAGAGAGAAAGAATAGATCTTGAATTCTGAATTAGATTTGCAAAGCACGTTGTAGAAGATGACTTTGTTCAGTTCAGTCACTGTCAGAGTTTAGCCACCATGAATCCCCAAAATGAAGAAATCAGTCGAAATGACCACTTATGTATAGCTGCCAGGGCTTATGAACCGACTGCCACGTCAGCCCTAGGGGTGTCGACACCCCTATGGGTGGGTCGACCCCAGGGTCGACACCCCTCTAGGGGGGTCGACCACCTAGAGTGGGAATTTGACCACTAAGAGGAATTTTTGAATTTTCGGATAGGATTCTGACTCACTGCTGACTCACCTCTGATTCATGCATACATATATAATTTTTTTGCGCGTATACAAATTTAAAACCCTCATATCTTCTTCACACGATGTCCGTTTTACGCAAAACAAATGTCTATCTTGACCATAATTTCGAGACGGATGCAATGGCGTATTCTGTTTCCTTCAATTCTAAATATTAAATTTATTATTAATTAATTTATACCCTTTAATGTCATTAGAAATTTGGTGTGTTACACGACCCGATCTGCTTTCTCCTTACTGCCAAGAAGAGCACGTCGCCTCTCGGATTGAAGGCACCGGTTCAGATTGGATGGAGGACCCAATCCGACCTGAAACAACCCAAGGGAATCCATTAACTTCGGTGAAGCATTAAAGGTAAAAGATACAAATAATTTACAAGACAAACATATAAACTGTGGAAAAACTGGAATTATTTCATTAAAAGCGTGGTATAGTCAAAACATTACAACCATTGTCTGAATACCCAACTTCCAAGTTATTATAATAAAACTTCTGTCTTGATTAAGAACTCGAAATACATAAAGAAGAATAAAGCAGTAGTAAAGAGGCACAAATCCCCAATAAAAGTGTAACCTCAGCCATAACACAAGAAAAGAGAATCCAAGCAATACGTCTACTCTCTTCAAGCTGGAAAAGGTCTGAACTAAGCTGATGTATTCCTCCCTGCAGACCATGGGTGGGTGGGGGAGGAAACGGAAGAAAAGAAGACGAAAGAAAACGGGTCAGACATAAGTCTGGTAAGTCCAGTGATTTTTCAGCATGTAAACAAGAAAAAGGATGATGACATGAATAAACTGAATATAGGACAATACCATAGTGATAAGATAACATAAGGCAAGATAAGGCAAGATAAAGCATGATAAACTGAATATGCTATCGCACTCATTTCCATTTCTCTGCACCTACTAACAAATGTTTCAACTAGCATCATGTGTTCATGATAAAATGATCACTTTATCAATCGTCTCCTACTCACATGCATTTATTGCTTGTGTCATTCGGCACCGCTTGTTTGTCGATACCTGTGCTGGTCCCACCATGGGGTGTATCAATCCCTATGGTGGTAACCCAACACAATTCAAGATGCACAATGTAAAACTACTAATGCCCAGTGCCTATTTTTTCACTCCGGAGTACGTGCATGCCCGTACTCTGTCGGAACCTACACCAATGCACCAACTGCCGCTATTTTGACCGCTTATAATCAGCCCAGTAATCGTGCCCTACCCTGCCTAGTTCAGTGAACCATGATACATCTATGTGGGTTACTGCTGAAATGGGTCCCCGTTACTAGGGTTTCCTAATCAACATGTTATAATGGTTAAGTGTTCTCCATGTAATCTAACCCCACCCATTTGTTTAATTAACATGTTGTATTGGTTAAGTGTTGCCTAAGTTAACTTAACCCTACTATTCTTAGCATGTTCGTTTCACTAGCATTAATTCATTCATTAATGCCTCAACCTCTCACATTAGAATTGTTGTTTGAGGTTGTTGGATGTACCGAGCGGTTCCGGGCAGAATTCTACCACAAACTCATTCTAACCTCGGGTTTTGAGCTTAATGCTCTAACTTCTCACATTAGATCTGTTGTTTCGGTCGTTGGATATGCCAGGGGGTTCCGGCCAGCCTTACATCGCAACTAAATCTAACCTCGTGTTAGGCATGTTCATCTTTTAGCCAATCTACATATATACCATATCTTGATTTTTGTATGCCAATTACCCATATTTGTAGTCAATTCAAGTTATGCAACATTTGTTATGCCCAAAATTACTCAATTAAGTTATACCTAATACCCCGCGTTTCAATCGTGCGTACAACAAGACTCAAACTAGGTTCCGAATGAACCTAGTATTCATAAAATAAAACAAGAAAGGGGAACAGAGAAGGAACACAGGAATTGTCATAAGAAACAAAATAGGCATATAAAGGTGTACCCAATTGTTAACCGGCCTTTTGGTTCGGTTACCAAAAGTACTCAAGACACGCTCGACTCAACTCATCACGTGAAGACAGGGCCTGTAACACCCCGGATTTTTGAATAATCGAATTAACTAAATTAAATAATAATTAATCACAGACGTGAGAACTATGGGGATTGGGTTGCGCCATTGTGTTCATCTCGGAATTCTGGTTGAAATAGATCCGAATTTGCGGGAAACGAGTACCGGATGAAGGAGTTATGGACGAAAGAAGTTTGGTCAGAAAGTAAAAAAATAATAAAATATAAATGCACTAGCGCACTTGGGAAGTGCGCCAATACATATTTACAGTAGCGCAACTAGCAAGTGCGCCCAGGCTGAGTCAAGAGCCTGCACAGCTTTCTGGTTCAGGCTGACCCGTGTTGTTGAGTCCTTTCTGACTCCTTACTGAGTCATTAGGGCTGACTCATCACCCTATCATGATTGAATGGTTTTGATTAACCCTAAGAACATCCGACGGCTTAAATTAATTCATAGCTCTATAAAAAGCCCATAGACTCAAACCCTAAATCAGAATTAAAACTAAAACTATGGCCTTCATGCTGTTGTCTTGAACCCTACAGCAGCCGCCACCAAAATTAAGAGGAAGAACAACAACCAAATCAGAACTATTCAACCCTAACAGCGAATCTTCATCAAAGGAGCGCTAATTCAACTCCCGAAATCAGAATTCAGAACTCAAGACTGCTTTTGAGTTGTGAGTTCGATAGTTTTAGCAAAATAATTAGTAATTTAATTAGATTAAGTTATAAAGCAGATTGTATGGATGTGATATGAAGTATTGATTGCATGTTGTAATTATGTTGTAGGATTATGATAGAAATATCTATGATGTTATGTTATGATGTTATCATTTACGATGTAAAGTTATGTTGCAATCATCCATGTTGTAATTTTATATACAATCAAACCGTCATGTTTCTTATGCTAGTTTGTGATATTGATTCATATGGTAAATCATATGTAGGAAAGTTTAGATTTTGATTCTAACATGAATCATATACATGTTGGGTAGAATTATATGTGAACTTACATGATTATGACACCTAGTTTATGTGAGAATTTAATTGAAGGATAGGCTATGACATATGCTAAATTCTACATGATACTTTACATGTTAGATACTAGCCTACACCATTGTTGCGATGTATGAATCACATATGTGAGTTTATGAGTTGGATATGAAAAATGTTATGTTATTACCTATGCAAGTTTAACCACTTTAGATATAGGTCTATGACATATGTTGTCTATGCAAGTTTGTGGCCATTATTTCATCAAGTTCACACCTTTAGTTTTGGATCTATGTTATACATGATGTTTATGCAAGTTTGTGGCCTTTATTTCATCAAGCTCACACCTTTAGATTTGGATCCATGACATATATTTTTTATGCAAGTTGTAATCTTGGCCTATGCAAGTTTTAGATATAGAACACCATTCACATATGCAAGTTCACCCCTATGTTAGATCTATGTTTTAATTTTGTGTATATATTGTGATGTTTTCTTTTATTTCATGAGTTAGATTATTCGAGTCTAACGTATATTTTTACGTTGAACAAACAAACGTACTATGTGGGGAAAAAGGGGATAATATTAATATTTAATTGTCATAAATGCCTTAAAAGGCATAAAAAAATATTTTGGTGAAATTGGGATGATTTTGCATACCATTAATGGATGGACATAATTGAGTCAATTATGGACATCGTTAAATTTGGAATTGATTGATAATTTGAATTGGGAAAGTAATTCAAATTGGGAAATGATTAATTAGGAGTAATTAATCCTCTAAGACACGAGGTTAGACTCTTTTGTGGTGTAAGACTGCCCCGACCTGCCCGGAAGATCCAGCTGCCACAAATGCCAGTCAAATGCGATAGGTCTTAGGCACAAACTCAATACGTAACAATTGTAAAGACACGAGCTTAGGCTCTTTTGTGGTGTAAGACTGCCCGGACCTACCCGGCAAATCCAGCTGCCACGAATGTCAGCCTAATGTGAGAGGTCTTTATGAGGTTATGGTCTTAATGAATTAAGAAACACTTAACCAGATAAGCATGTAGTGGGACATGAGGTGGTTAAGTGGGTGCCTTTGGTGGCATGTGGAATCTAGTGGGTGCCTTGGGTGGCATTTGGAAATATGATTAGAAACACTTAACCAAAATTGAAGCATGTAATTGAAACATGAATAAGAAGTGGGTTAAGTGTGACGTACTAGAGGGAACCAAGCTTAGGTGGATAGCTTGTGTCGAGTAAATGGGTGCCCGTTTCAACCAGTAACCCATAAGTATCTTTGTGGGCTCGACCCAAGTCGAGGACGGGACACGCATACTGGGCTTGACTGTAAGAGGCCAAACCGGGTTAGCGGTGGCAAGACGTTGTTGCATCGTGTAGGTATAAGCCGTGCATTGTTGGTTGTATCAGGTTGCCACTTTGGGGAGTGATACACCCCACTGTGGGGCCAGCATGGGTATCTATGAGTTAGGGAGCCGATCGTTTGGGGGTATTTGGTACACCTAGTGGAGATAGGGGTAGACGGCACCTATGTAGGCAGCTAGGGGTGCACGAAACTACCAATATCTTTATTAAGTCTGTAGGCGTGATCAACCTTAGGGTGACTAGTGGTGGTGCAGTATACTAGTGGCGGTGCAGTATAGCAATTATCCCATAGGGTTGGTGTAGTTTAGTAGTCATCCTATAGTGGTTTAGGGGCGCTTAACGATATCGTTGATCATCCTGTTTCCTTATTTACTCTGCCATACTCAATAGTTCATGGTCATTTCCGTATTTTCCAACTTATGCCTTAGCCTAGTTACTTTGTAAATTATATTGTTAGAATTATCGCACTCGCCAGACTTTATGTCTGACCCCCCTTTTTCCATCTCTTTCCTCCCCCTCCCCCCAAGGTGCTCAGGTTGGAACTAGCACCAGTGGAGCATGACTTCGGACTGCTTTTTGAAGATTTCTTGGACCGCTGAAGTAAAGTTCAACTTCTATTCAATTATGGCTATTTTAAATGTTGGGAATTATGTCTTTCAGATTATGTACTTTATTTTATTAAGATGGATATGATGTACTTGACTTTGGTTTATGGTTTTGATGTTGTAACAAAACATATATACCTTCTGCTACAATAAATAAAGTTTCGAATTTTCAAGTACTGTTTTATATATGTCTTGTTGTGATTTTCGGTTCTATATTCACCTAAAACGCTCCACTGAAGTTATGGCATTCCCTTTGTGAGTGACCTTAATGGAGGTGGGGTGTTACACGTGGTATCAGAGATGAAGGTTACCAGAACAGATATGACTATTTGAAAAATTATTTTTCAAAGTAATTTTTATAAGGAAGTACTTTCAAAAGTATGTTTTAAGGAAAGTATTTTCAAGAGAAAAGTATATTTTAGAAAGCATAACCCCAAATGCCATATATCTTCAGTTCAGTCCTTTTTGTATTGAATCTTTCCTTTTTCGTTTGAGCATGTCTGAAGCATCTTAGATAACAGAGGGCGTTCATGTGCCTGGTTGGTTTCGTCAATATCTTGAGGCTAGGGCCGCCGCCGCAGGTCCCGCAAATCCTCCTTCTCCTCCTCATGTCGATAATTTCGCAAAGATATGTAAGAACTTTAGAGCGATGGGTGGAAAACCTTTTCACGGGACGAAGACATTTGTTGAAGCTCGTAAGTGGCTAAAGGAGGTGGAAGAATTGTTTAGAATCTTTGAAGTAGATGATGGAAGGAAAGTCTAGCTAGCTGCGTGGCTAATGAAGGATGAGGCCTAATTTTGGTGGGAGGTCACTAATGGGGGACGTCCAGTCGATACATGGCCAGATTTTAGGAAGTGGTTTGAGGCGAAATTTCTCTCACGGGCTGAAGAGAATCTACACATGGAAAGGTTTTTGTCACTAAAGCAAGGGAATCTATCGGTGAAAGAGTACGTTAACAAATTCAACCAATTGGCAAGGTTTGGCTTAGACTTGGTGAATACTCCAGAAAAGAAGGCTCTAAGATTTGGTAATGGTTTAAACGAGCCGCTTCATGGGTTATCTACGACCGACATTCCTATGGGGGCTACCTTTGAGAGGTTAATTGACATGGCACTCATGCATGAAGAGGAGAAGGGCGCCAAGGCTAATAAGGCACCTGAGAAGAAAGGTGGCAAAGGAAACAATGCTAAGGGGAAGAAGAAATGCTTTAACTGTGGGACACCTAGCCATCTAGGAAAAGATTGTAGGAAGAAGAAGAAGACAGGTTGTTTCCACTATAGCGAAGCGGGACATCTTATTAAGGACTGCCCAAAGAAAGGGCAGAGGGCAGGGTCTACCTCGGGAGGACGGGTGCAAGCTCTTATGGTACCAGGGCAGGCAAGGGGACAAGTTTAGGCTCTCGTGGTCCCACCGCTGCAAGAACGAGGTAGGGCAATTTCCGTTGAAAGTTTAGTTTTTCTGTTTGATCATCTTGTCCATACTTTATTCGATTCTGGCGTATCACATTCGTTTATTTCTACATCATTAGTTGGAACATTGCACCTTGATACTAGTTTAGTTACTGATCCCTTAGTAGTCTCAAATCCTATCGGTGGTTCGGCTCGTCTTTCTATGATTTGTCGGGATTTGAGAATGTTTATCTTAGGCGTTGATTTTGAATGCAATGCCTTTGTTCTTGGCTTCATGGGCTACGGTTAAATTCTAGGTATGGATTGGCTAGCTAGATATGGGGCCATCCTAGATTGTTAAAGAAGTGTAGTTAGATTGTTGACTCGTTCCGGAAAGACCCTTGATATTTCTTGTGACCATAGAGGTCCAGTAATGCCTAGTTACCTAGAATCCCTTGACGCATCCGATGATGATTTACATTCTGTTTCCATAGTCCGTGAATATGCTGATATCTTTGTGAGGTGAAGGGTTTACCCCCAAAACATGAAATCGACTTTCGAATATATCTAGTAGACAATGCAAAGTCGGTTGCATTGCCAGTGCGCCACATAGCTCCAAGAGAGAGAAAGGAACTCAGTAAATAAGTGAATGATTTGCTTGAGAAGGGGTTCATCAGACGTAGTATATCGGAGTGGGGTGCTCCAGTAGTGTTTACCACGAAGCCGGATGGGTCCCTTAGACTTTGTGTGGACTATAGAGGACTCAATAAGCTTACTAAGAAGAATAGACACCCACTACCGAAGATTGACGATCTCTTCGATCATTTATTTGGCGCCTTAGTGTTTTCGCAGTTTGACTTAGCCGCTGGTTTCCATCAGTTGAGAGTGGCTGAGGATAGCATAGACAAGACTGCCTTTAGGACTCCAGACATTTTCTTTGAGTGGCCGGTGATGCCCTTCAGTTTGACAAACGCCCCCGCATACTTTGTTGACTTGATGAATAGGGTGTTTATGGAGTACCTTAATAAATTCGTGGTAGTCTTTGTAGATGACATATTGATCTTTTCTAAAAGCAAAGAAGTGCACGCCCTACATCTTAGGGAAGTGTTGGAGACTCTTCGAGCGCATAGCCTTAAAGCTAAATTTTCTAAATGTCACTTTTGGAGAAAGGAAGTGCGATTCTTAGGGCACGTGGTTTCCAAAGAAGGGATAGTCATGGATCCCGCGAAGGTAGTGGCCAACCAAGATTGGAAGGTTCCTAAAAATGCTACCGTGGTAAGGAGTTTTTTAGGGTTGGCTGGCTACTATAGGAAGTTCATTAAAGACTTCGAAAAAATATCAGCTCCATTAACACATTTGACGAAGAAGAACTTAGTTTTCATGTGGGATGTTGATTGTGATGATGCGTTCCAACGTTTAAAGAGGGCTTTGACCACAGCCCCAGTCTTATTGTCGCCAGATGGGAGTAAGCCATTTACCGTTTATACCGATGGGACAGGACTAGGCGCTGTCTTAATGCATGAGGGAAGGGTAATAGCCTATGGTGGAAAGCAATTGACAGTACATAAGAGAAATTACCCTACACATGACCTTGAGTTGGCCGCTATTGTTTTCGCGCTTAAGTCTTGGCGTCATTATCTTCTTGGCGAAAAATTCGAATTATTCACTAACCACAAATCGCTAAAATACTTATTCTCTCGGAATGACTTGAACTTAAGGCAGCAAAGGGTGATGGAGTTCTTAGCATCCTACGACTTCGAGATAGCATATACCCCTGGCAAGGGTAACGTAGTGGCAGATGCCTTAAGTAGAAAAAGATTATCCTTGAGTCCGTTGTTTGTTGAGCATAAAAGTTTAGAGTTCATCTCTACGTTTGACTTTGCACATTCCATTGACTTCGTACCTGGTTTGCTAGCATCCTTAGAAGTCAGACCTACGCTTTTGGGACGGATCGGCGAGGCACAGCGAGACGACCCACAGTTGGTTGAGTTAGTAGAAAAGCTCAAAGGAGGGGAGTCATCGAGCCATCTCCGTAGGTGTACCCTAGACGATAAGGGTTGGTTACGTAGGGACGGTACGCTTTGTGTACCAAAAGACGATGACCTAAGGAAGGCCATTCTTGATGATGCACATCGTTCGAAAATGACCATCCATCCCGGCGGGGACAAGATGTACATGGACATGAGATGAGTTTACTTTTGGGCCAGTATGAAGAAGGACGTGGCCGAGTATGTCGCTAGATGCTTGGTTTGCCAATAGGTAAAAGCAGAGAAAAAGAAGCCCGGTGGATTGCTTCATCCATTGTAGGTCCCACAATTGAAGTGGGAAAGCGTTTAGATGGACTTTATTTACGGATTACCGAAATCGAGGAAGGGTAATACGGGGATTTGGGTTGTGGTAGACAAACTTACTAAGAGCGCCCATTTCATTCCTGTGAAGAGTAAGAGGACTGCACCTTGGTTAGCCTCCGTATACATTCTAGAAATAGTTCGTTTTCACGGTGTTCCTTCTAGCATAGTGAGCGACCGCGATCCCATCTTCACTAGCGAATTTTGGAAAAGCTTACAAGAGGCGGTAGGGACTCAGTTATGTTTGAGCACCGCATATCATCCTCAGACGAACGACCAGACCGAGAGGTTGAATCGTATTCTAGAGGACTTAATTAGGTTATGTGTCTTCGACTTCGGAGGTACATGGGAGGAACATCTTCCCTTGGTGGAGTTCGCATATAATAATAACTTTCAGTCTAGCATTGGCATGGCACTGTTCGAAGCTCTTTATGGACGGTCATGTCATTCGCCTATATGATCTTGCTTGGACCCGATATGATTAGAGAAACTTCGGAGAAGATCGATTTGATTCGAAGAAGAATGAAGACGGCGCAAGATAGACAGAAATCTTATGCGGACAAGAGGAGGTCAGATCTTGAGTTTGATGTTGGGGACATGGTCTTTGTCAAGGTGTCTCCATTACAGAACGTCGTTCGATTTGGGTCCATTGGGAAGTTAGCACCAAGGTTCGTAGGACCATCTCCTATTAAGCAAAGGATTGGGCAGATGTCGTATAGAGTGGATTTGCCCGAGAGACTTAGTGGTGTACACGACGTATTCCATGTATCACATTTGAGGAAGTGCTTGCACGAGACCGCGGAAGTGGTAGAGCCGAGCTTGCTTAGAGAGGTGGAGATCGAGCGTGATGCAACGATTCGACGAGCTCGTACGCGCATTCTTGGGTCGGAGATTAAGAAGTTGAGGAATCAAGAGGTCAAACTAGTCAAAGTGCAATGAGGAGATGATGACAGCAACGCTACTTGGGAGGCGGAAGCGAAGATGCGTTCTCTATACCCTTTTCTTTTCGAGGGTATGTCTTTTAATTTCTCCTCTATCGCTTATCTTGTACTCATCTTATCTTTAGTGTGTCCTCTCGCTAGTATCTCTGACCTTTAGATAGGATAGTCCTATGGTTGAAACATGTGTTTGAGACATGTTATGTATGATGGATGCATGTGGATGTAAGTGTTTGCTAGTGGTTGCTCGTGGATGCATATATACACACTTTAGGCACTAGATCGGCTCAGTCACTACATGTTGCATATTGCATATAAATGTGTGTACATATTTAAGTAATGGATGTATAATGGTTGTACCATCATATGGATGTTGCATTTTGGTGAATGGTTGTGCACATATGTAGAAATAATATGTATCGATAGGGTTCTTTCGCATACATAATGGAAGCATGGCACTATCATGGTTTGCATTAAGAAGGTCAACTGAATCAGTAAACCGCTTGATTTTGCATTAGATAAGGAACACATACACAAACGTCTTGCATATGTTCATACAGCATTAGAAATTTTATAAGGACAATGGATGCCCGTGTTTGATGGTTGAGTAGATGGTTGTTTGGTTGGTAGGATATGCATTCTCCTTAACTTGGAGATTTCGGGGACGAAATCCTTTAAGGAGGCGAGAATGTAACACCCCGCATTTTTGAATAATCGAATTAACTAAATTAAAGAATAATTAATCTCAGACGTGGGAACTATGGGGATTGGGTTGCTACATTGTGTTCGTCTCGGAATTCTGGTTGAAATAGAGTCCGAGTTTGCGGGAAACGAGTACCGGATGAAGGAGTTATGGACGAATGATGTTTGGTGGCAAAGTAAAAAAAATTAAAAATGCACTGGCGCACTTGGGAAGTGCGCCAGTACATATTTACACTGGCGCACCTGCCAAGTGTGCCCAGGCCGAGGCAGGAGCCTGCACGGCTTTCTGGTTCAGGCTGACCCGTGTTGTTGAGTCCTTTCTGACTCCTTTGCTGAGTCATTAGGGCTGACTCATCACCCTATCATGATTGAATGGTTTTGATTAACCCTAAGAACATCCGACGGCTTAAATTAATTCATAGCTCTATAAAAAGCCCATAGACTCAAACCCTAAATCATAATTAAAACTAAAACTATGGCCGTCACGCTGTTGTCTTGAACCCTAGAGCAGCCGCACCAAAATTAAGAGGAAGAACAACAACCAAATCAGAACTATTCAACCCTAGCAGCGAATCTTCATCAAAGGAGCGCTAATTCAACTCCAGAAATCAGAATTCAGAACTCAAGACTGCTTTTGAGTTGTGAGTTCGATAGTTTTAGCAAAATAATTTGTAATTTAATTAGATTAAGTTATAATGCGGATTGTATGGATGTGATATGAAGTATTGATTGCATGTTGTAATTATGTTGTAGGATTATGATTGAAATATCTATGATGTTATGTTATGATGTTATCATTTACGATGTAAAGTTATGTTGCAATCATCCATGTTGTAATTTTATATACAATCAAACCGTCATGTTTCTTATGCAAGTTTGTGATATTGATTCATATGGTAAATCATATGTAGGATAGTTTATATTTTGATTCAAACATGAATCATATAGAAGTTGGATAGAATTATATGTGAACTTACATGATTATGACACCTAGTTTATGTGAGAATTTAATTGAAGGTTAGGCTATGAAATATTCTATATTCTACATGATACTTTACATGTTAGATACTAGTCTAAACCATTGTTGCGATGTATAAATCACATATGTGAGTTTATGAGTTGGATATGAATCATGTTATGTTATTACCTATGCAAGTTTAACCCCTTTAGATATAGGTCTATGACATATGTTGTCTATGCAAGTTTGTGGCCATTATTTCATCAAGTTTACACCTTTAGACTTGGATCTATGTTATACATGATTTTTATGCAAGTTTGTGGCCATTATCTCATCAAGTTCACACCTTTAGATTTGGATCCATGACATATATTGTTTATGCAAGTTGTAATCTTGGCCTATGCAAGTTTTAGATGTAGAACACCATTCACATATGCAAGTTCACCCCTATGTTAGATCTATGTTTTAATTTTTTGTATATATTGTTATGTTTTCTTTTATTTCATGAGTTAGACTATTCGAGTCTAACGTATATTTTTACGTTGAACGAACAAACGTACTACGTGGTGAAAAAGGGGATAATATTAATATTTAATTGGCATAAATGCCTTAAAAGGCATAAAAAAAATTGTGGTGAAATTGGTATGATTTTTCATACCATAAATGGATGGACATAATTGATTCAATTATGGACATCAATAAATTTGGAATTGATTGATAATTTGAATAGGGGAAGTAATTCAAATTGGGGAATGATTAATTAGGAGTAATTAATCGTGTAAGACACGAGGTTAGACACTTTTGTGGTGCAAGACTGCCTGGACCCGCCCGGCAAATCCAGCTGCCACAAATGCCAGTTTAATGTGAGAGGTCTTAGGCACAAACTAAATACGTAACAATTGTAAAGACACGAGGTTAGGCTATTTCGTGTGTAAGACTGCCCGGACCCGTCCGGCAATTCTAGCTGCCACGAATGTCAGCCTAATGTGAGAGGTCTTTATGAGGTTACGGTCTTATTGAATTAAGAAACACTTAACCAGATTAGCAAGTAGTAGGACATGAGGGGGTTAGGTGGGTGCCTTGGGTGGCATGTGGAATCTAGTGGGTGCCTTGGGTGGCATTTGGAAATACGATTAGAAACACTTAACCAAAATTGAAACATGAAAAAGAAGTGGGTTAAGTGGGATGTACAAGAGGGGACCAAGCTTAGGTGGATAGCTTGTGTCAAGTAATGGGGGCCCGTTTCAACCAATAACCCATACGTATCTTTGTGGGCTCGACCCAAGTCGAGGACGGGATACGCATACTGGGCTTGACTATAAGAGGCCAAACCGGGTTAGCGGTGGCAACGCAAGTCCAATGGGTTCATATGCGTGTGTGGACCCGGGCTGGTAGGTAAGACGTTGTTGCATCGTGTAGGTATAAGCCGTGCATTATTGGTTGTATCAGGTTGCCACTTTGGGGAGTGATACACCCCACTATGGGGCCAGCACTGGTATCTACGAGTCAGGGAGCCGATCGTTTGGGGGTAGTGGGTACAGCTAGTGGAGATATGGGCAGACGACACCTATGAAGGCAGCTAGGGTTGCACGAAACTACCAATATCATTATTAAGTCTGTAGGCGGGATCAACCTTAGGGTGACTAGTGGTGGTGCAGTATACTAGTGGCGGTGCAGTATAGCAATTATCCCATAGGGTTGGTGTAGTTTAGTAGTCATCTTATAGTGGTTTAGGTGCGCTTAACGATATCGTTTATCATCATGTTGCCTTATTCTCTATTTTCCAAATTATGCCTTAGCCTAGTTACTTTGTTAATTATATTGTTAGAATTGTCGCATTCGCCAGACTTTATGTCTGACCCCCCTTTTTCCATCTCTTTCCTTTTTCCTCCCCCAGGTGCTCAGTTGGAACTAGCACCAGTGGAGCTTGATTTCAGACTGCTTTTAGAAGATTTCTTGGACCGCTGAAGTAAAGTTCAGCTTCTCTTCAATTATGGCTATTTTAAATGTTGGGGATTATGTCTTTCAGATTATGTACATTGTTTTATCAAGATGGATATGATGTACTTGACTTTGGTTTATGGTTTTGATGATGTAACCGAACATATTTACCTTCTGCTGCAATAAATAAAGTTTTGATTTTTCAAGTAGTGTTTTATATCTATCTTGTTGTGATTTTCTGTTTTATATTCACCTAAAAAGCTCCACTGAAGTTAAGGCATTCCCTTTGTGAGTGACCTTAATGGAGGTGGGGTGTTACAGGGCCAAGGGCGAAGCTTTGGAAGTGTAGGAGGAAGACCGAATAAAGATCGTGCCAACGAGCCTCGACCACATCCCTTACCAAAAACATACTTCGCACCATGCGAGGTGCGAAATTATGTACCTGGTCAGTGCGAAATTCTGTACCTACAAGGTGCGAAATTCCGCACCTTACAGACGCGAAATTTCGCACCCGGCAGGTGCGAAATTTTGCACCACGCAGGTGCGAAATTTCGCACCATGTAGGTGCAAAATCTCGCACCTAGTAGGTGCGAAATTTCGCACCTAGCCGGTGCGTTATTTCGCACCTAGCATGTGCGAAATTTCGCACCCAGCTAGTGCGAAATTTCACACACAGGAGGTGCGAAATTTTGTACCTAGCAGGTGCAAAATTTCCCACCTATGTCCAGGTGCAAATTTTCAGTGGCCGATAGCTGGAGACGAGAACTTCCTGTAGATGGTCCCCATTTCTAACTACTCCTACCTAACCCCTACCTAACCACTTCCTATAAATACACCATGGCCTCACACTTCAAAAGGGTTGGCTTCTTAAGCTTGGAAACCTCCATAGAGCTTCATTAGTGGCATCTCCTCTTTGAGGAAGAAGAAGGACAAAAATGTCTTTTTCCTTATTTATTCAATATATGATGATTATGACATCATATATCATGAAAAGTGAACGTAACGAGATATCGTGAGATAGTCTCAACCTTGTATTTTTCCAAGTGATCAATATAATTCCAACAACTCTTCAAAGTGGATGTAGGCCCTCACTGAGGCCGAACCACTATAAATCTCTTTTGTTATTTACTACTTATGTTCTATTTTATGTTCTCGTCTATGCGACCATATTTATAATTCATAATAATTGGGAATCTTTGGTGTTTACGACATTTTTTGCCGTCAACATTTGGTGCTTTCACTAATAAAACTCGGATATTGCGTCTTTCTCGTACATTACCATCTCGATTTCCCCGATCATAAGGTTTCTTGCTTAACCTGTCGTCGGGTTCGCTTACGATGGTAAAAAAGTCAAAGAACGCAATGATCGTCTCTTCAGCCGCAACCGAGGCTGGTGGGTCTCAACAACCTCAACCGGCAGATATCCTGGCCACTAATGAAAATGAACCACCAGTTGCGGACCCCGAAATGCCCGCAACCCAAGCACAAGTCCGTGTGCTTAGTGAGAAGTACGAAAATACCGTCGTCGAGCCTAGGAGTAACATCGATTTTTTGCGATAACTCTAGGAAAGTCAGCGCGTCGCCGCTCGGCTACAACTAGCTCGAAACAAGGCTGGACCTCGACCACCAACATCAGAAACTTCCTCTTCCGAGTCTAGGGGCCTGCACCAAAGAAGGAGGTTTAGCCTCATTAACAACGTCGCCGTCCGAACAAAAGCCCTCGATAATGGTCGTGGCAACGAGTATGCCAACGACAACGGCGACCAAACTACAGTTACCTATATCTAGGGCACCCAATACTGGGACCATCCTCACTTAATCATCAATGAAGGACCCGCTCCTACAAACGAACCTCCTCCTCGACAAGATCCAACCGCCATCCGTCGAGACAATGAACCTATTGTGTTGGCAGCTCGTGCCTTTTCGGAATCTGATCCGCGTGACCCTACTCCCCATCAGCACGCACACCAAGATCACATTATAGATGTCGAGGACATGGAAGAAGAAGATCCATACATTCACCCTAGAAGACGCCCTCGTGCCATAACTCCAGAACCTCGCCAAAACCCATGGGTCCAGATGGCGGACCCCCATCCGACCTGTCTTTCCGACGTGGTCCGTAGGATAATGAGGGAGATGCCAGGGAATGTCCATGACTCATGGGAATCGCCCATTAGACGAAATCCTTTCACTTGAAGAGTCAATGATTCTGAATGGCCGCAACGCTTCAGCATGCCGCAGATGCCGCTCTATGACGACACCAATGACACTTGCACTTTCCTGAACCGTTATGAATGGAAAATGAAATTGAGCAGAGGCGACGATCTAGTCATGTGTAAATGTTTTTCAGTCTTCCTATTGAGGACCACCCTATTATGGTTCTCTCGCCTTCCTCTTTACTCCATCAACAACTTCGGCCAATTGGCGACATAGTTAGTTAAGCAGTTCAGGATGCATATCCCAAATTCGAAGAATGCCCACACCCTTTCCAACCTATACCAAGGGCCCTCAGAGTCGCTCAAAAGCTACCTTTCCAGGTTCAACATCGCCCTCGCCGAGGTCGAGGATCCAGATCTGCGCACCGTACTCTACTAGCTAGCTAAAGGCATCCTTCCAACTTCTAAATTTAAAGCATGGATCGACCGAAAACAACCAAAGAGCATTGATGCTTTCTATGAGAAAGTTTTGGGGCAGTTCTTATGCAAATTAGAAACGAGACGGAACAGCGTCTCCGAGACCAGTCGCCCCAATATCCCTCGAACGGACACCGCCAATAACCATCCTAGGGGGTGAGAAGCGGGAGGACCCTCCAGTCTGAACACGTGGGCAGGATCACCCAGACAGAGACCAAACATTGGGGGGCAAGGTGGCCGAAGCAACAATCAGGTCCAGACAGAGCCGAGGAAGCCCGGCCCTTACCAAGCCTACGAGACATACACTCCACTAAACGAAGATCCAGAAACTATCTACCTAGAGACATGTTACACCTTGCCATACAAGAAGCCCCGCGTCAGGGAATCAACCGACGCCGAGAAGAAATCGGGGAGATATTACCGATATAATGATATGTATGGGCACAATACGAACGAGTGTCGCCAACTAAGGGAGGCAATTGAAAAGCTTATCCAAGAAAAGCGACTTGAATAATACATCCAAGGGCCCTTTCCCCCCGAAACCAATCCAAAACCTCCAGAACCAACTCCTCAGACGGCCGCCAAGACAGCCCCAGGACCGTCTAATTCGTGACGAGGAATCATGATCAACACTATATGCAGTGGGCCTGGCCCCACGCATGACAGCTTCCGAAAGATGGAGGAATATGTGGGCTCCATTAAGCATGAAACCTATGAGTCTTGCTCTTCTCCCGGTGAGTCTATCCCAACCAAGCTTTCGAAAACAATGCAGGACGACATTATCATCAATGAAAGGGAGTCCACGGGAATTGAAATCCCGACCACCATTCCTTTGGTCATCACTGCCCAAATTGGCGCATCAACTGTTCGAAAAATATTGGTCGATTCAAGGAGCTCGGTCAACATCATTTTAAAAGACGCCTATGACAAGATGAAATTAGAGACAAGAGATTTCAAACCATGCCATTCCATGATCCACGGTTTTAATGAGGCATCCAGCTGTCCGGTAGGAGTCATCGACCTACATGTTGAACTCGGTGCGGGGGATCGGAGCCGAGTCCGAATCCTCATCTTCGTGGTTATCGAAATCATCTCGCCATATAACATCTTCCTTGGATGTAACACCCCACGTCCATTAATGTCACTCACAAAGGGAATGCATTAAATTCCATGGAGGTTATAACTGAATATAGAACAGAAAAATTACAACAAGACAGATAATAAATAGTACTTGGAAATCTAAAACTTCATTTTATTGCAATGGAAATTAAACATGTTTGTTACATCATAAAACCATAGATCATAACCAAGTACAATATCCATCTTCATAAAAACAAAATACATATTCCCATTACATAAATAGCCATTAAAAAGATAACAAGATGGAATTTACTTCAACGGTCCAAGCTTTCCAAAGAGAGATGAAGCAATTCAATCAAACTCCATAGGGCTAGGCCTAACCTGAGGACCTGGAGGGGGAAAAAGGATAGAAATAGAGGGGGTCAGACATAAAGTATGGCGAGTATGATAATTCTAACAATACAATTATCAAAATAACTAGACTAAGGCATAAGCTGGAAGACAAGTAAATGTCTATGAACTCTTAGGAAGATAAAGATAGCGTTTAAGATAACGTTAAAGATAACGGTAAAGGCACACCTAATTACTAACAAATGATTACTACCCTGCATCGCACATTACTACACTACACCACACCAGTCAACCTATTGTTTGATCCCACTTGCTTCACACAGAAACTTTATAAATTGCCTTACGTACCCCTAGCTGACCACATAGGTGCCGTCTGCCCCTATCTCCACTTGGTGTAACCCACTACCCACTTTCGATCGGCTCCCTACCCGTAGACACCCGTGCTGCCCCACAGTGGGGTGTATCACTCCCCTAAATAGGCAACCCGATACAACTTGAGAATGCACGACTTATACCTGCACGATGCAACAATGTCTTACCTACCAGCCCGGGTCCACACATGCATACGAAACCCGTTGGACTTGCGTTGCCACCGCTCCCCGTTTTGGCCTCTTATAGTCAAATCCAGCATGCGTGTCCCGTCCTCGACTTAGGTTGAGCCCACAAAGATACGTTTGGGATACTGGTTGAAATGGGTCCCTAAAAGCTACCCACCGACACTTGTCACTAGTATATCCCACTTAACCCTCTTAGTCATGTTCATTTACATGTGTGTTTGGTTAAGTCTTACTAATCGTATTTCACATGCCACTAAGGGCACCCCCTAGATTCCTCATGCCACCCAAGGCACCTACTTAACTCCCATGTCCGACCTTACATGTTTATCTAGTTAAGTATTTCTTAATTCATTCAGGCCATAACCTCATAAAGAGCTCTCACATTATACTGGCATTTATGGCAGCTGGATATGCTGGGCGGGTCCGGGCAGTCTTACACCATAAAAGAGTCTAACCTCTTGTCTTTACAACCATTATGCTTTAGTTTAGGCCTAGGCCATCTCACATTGGGCTAACATTTGTGATTACTGCATTTGCCGGGCGGGTCCGGGCAGGTTTACGTCACAAACGAGTCCAACCTCGTGTCCTAAGCATTGATTAACACTTAAAATCTTTTACCCCAGTTTTAATAATTCCCTATTCAAATTATTAATTAAGTCAACTTTTAATGATGTCCATAATTGACTCAATTATGGCCATCCACTTATGGCATGCAAAATCATATTAATTGCACCCCAACTTTTTAATATTAAATCCTTAATATTACCCCTACCCCACGTTTATACGTTCGCTTATTCAACGCATAATATAGGCTAGACTTGTATAGTCTAACGCCTAGCAAAAAGATAAATTATCACAAAATATAGACAATTAAAATAAATCTAATCATAATAAGGGTGTAACTTGCATAAACTACACATGTTAAGGATCAAAAAGGTGTCAACTTGTTAAATGTCTCAATTTAAATGATATGATCATAGCCCAAATCTACACATAAACATGCATACGGGGTTTTTAGGCAACATAATGATGGTGTGAACAAGCATAGGATATCACATATGTCATAGCATAATTCTAGATGTCATAATAAGTGTCTTGGTATATGTTCATAGCTTTTCTAATCAATCAAACTTGCATTTGTGACTTGTCATATAGATCAACATAACCCAAACATGATGATTTAATTAATATGAACTAACTAGCATAGATGGGAACATCATGCCTTTTTAACATGTATGATTCATCACAACTTAGCATAGAAACTTTCAACATACATAACATCATCATAGCATGATTTACAACATATAAGATATCATCATCACATAACATTGGATTTACAATATACATGATAGCAAAAGGGGTTTACAACAACATATATGATAATTCACATCATCAACTCATGATCCATTCATAACTCAACCTAATTAAAATGATAATAATCTTGTTAATATCATCATACTCACAATTTTGAGAAGAAAAGAGAGGGTTTTGCTTTGCTTTAGGGTTGAGAGAATTAGAATTGAATTTGCTTTTCTTCTTTCTTAGATGGCGGCGGCTCCATTGATTTCCATGGCGATGGTATGACGGTAACTATTCTGTTTTGATTAGGTTTAGGGTTAGCATTAGGATGTATTTATAGGTGTAGAAAGTTATTTAGGACCATTAGATTAACCCTGAACCATGAGAACCAATCAAATGAAAAATCTGCATTTGAGCGAATCGGCCCACGGATTGACAGCCAGACACCCTGGATTAACCCCTAGTCGACCCAGCAGCGCTTGGATCGACCTCAAAAATGGGACGGTTCGGTTATTCCCTCTCCCAATTCGCTGTTTTGAACTTTTTCGCATATTTATTTATTTAATTTTTAATTTCTATATATATATCAATATATATATATTTCTCTACGCAACCCATTTCACTTAATTCTTTTCTAAAAATTAAGTATACTTCAATTTGTGAATTTTAATGTTATAAAATTACGGGGTGTTACATTCTCCCCTCCTTAAAGGATTTCGTCCCCGAAATCTCCAAGTCAAGAAGAATGTATAACCTACCATCTAATCGTCCATCTACTCAACCATCAAACAACAACATCCATTGTCCTTTAAAGACTTCTAATGCTTTAATGTTTATATGCACAGTGTGTGTATATGTCCATATCTAATGCAAAATTAGGCAGTCTACTGATTCAGTCGACCTCCTTAGTGCAATTCATGATAGTGCCATGCATCCAATATGTATGCAAAAGATTCCTAATGATACATATTAATTCTATATGCGTGCACAACAATCCATCCGAATGCACCAACTATATGATAATACAACCATTATACATCCATTTTACTAAATACATCCATATATATGAAATATGCAATATGAAGTGACTGAGCCGATCTGGTGCCTAATAATGTGTGTATATGCATCCACGAGCAACCATTAGCAAACACTTGCATCCACTTTGCATCCACCATACATAACATGTCTCAAACACATGTTTCAACAATAGGATTATCCTAACTAAAGGTCAAAGATACTAGCGAAAGGATATACTAAAGATAAGATAAGTACAAGCTAAGCGATAAAGGGGAAATTAAAGGACATGCCCTCAAAAAGAAAAGGGTATCGTGAACGCATCTTCTCTTCCGCCTCCCAAGTAGCGCTGCTCTCATCATCTCCCTATTGCACTTTGACTAGTCTGACCTCTCGATACCTCAACCTCTTGATCTCCGACCCAAGAATGCGCGTAGGAGCTCGTCGAATTGTCGCATCACGCTCTATCTCCACCTCTCTAAGCAAGCTCGGCTCTACCAGTTCCGCGGTCTCGTGCAAGAACTTCCTCATGTCACATGGAATACGTCATGTACACCACTAAGTCTCTCGGGCAACTCCACTCTATACGCCATCCGTCCAATCCTCTCCTTAATAGGAAACGGCCCTACAAACCTTGGTGCTAATTTCCCAACGGACCCAAAGCGAAAAACGTTCCGTAATGGAGACACTTTGACAAAGACCATGTCCCTAACTTCAAACTCGAGATCTGTCCTCCTCTTATCCGCATAAGATTTCTGCCTATCTTTCGCTGCTTTCATCCTCCTTCGAATCCAGTCGATCTTCTCCGAAGTCTCCCTAATCATATCGGGCCCAAGTAAGATCTTATCCATAAATTCCAACCAACATGTAGGTGAACGACAAGGTCTTCCATAAAGAGCTTTGAATGGTGCCATACCAATGCTGGACTGAAAGTTGTTATTATATGCGAACTCCACCAATGGAAGATGCTCTTCCCACGTACCCCCAAAGTCTAGGATACATTGCCTCAACAGATCCTCTAGAATGCGATTCACCCTCTCGGTCTGGCCGTCCGTCTGAGGATGATATGCGGTGCCCAAACATAACTGAGTCCCTACCGCCTCTTGTAAGCTTCTCCAAAATTCACTAGTGAAAATAGGATCGCGGTCGCTCACTATGTTAGAAGGAACACCGTGCAAACGAACTATCTCTCGAACGTATACAGAAGATAACCATGGAGCGGTCCTCTTACTCTTCACGGGAATAAAATGGGCGCTCTTAGTAAGTCTATCCACTCTAATCCAAATTCCCGTATTACCCTTCCTCGGTCGCGGTAATCCATCCACAAAATCCATCGAGATGCTTTACCATTTCCATTGTGGAACCACCAATGGGTGAAGCAACCCACCGGGTTTCTTTTGCTCCGCTTTTACTTGATGGCACACCAAGCATCTAGAAACATACTCAGCCACATCTTTCTTCATGCCGGCCCAAAAGTAAACTCTCTTCATGTCTTTATACATCTTGTCCCCGTTGGGATGAATGGTCATCTTCGAACGATGTGCTTCGTCAAGAATAGTCTTCCTTAGGTCATCGTCTTTTGGTACACAAAGTCTACCGTCCCTACGTAACCAACCCTTATCATCTAGGGTATACCTACGGAGATAGCTTGATGACTCCTCTCCTTTGAGGTTTTCTACTAACTCAACCAACTGCGGGTCGTCTCGCTGTGCCTCGCCAATCCGGCCCAAAAGCGTTGGTCTGACCTCCAAGGATGCTAGCAAACCGGGTATGAAGTCAACGGAAGGTCTAAAGTCAAACATCGAAATGAATTCTAAACTTCACCACTCAACAAACAAAGGACTTAAGGATAATCTTTTTCTACATAAGGCATTTGCCACCACGTTACCCTTGCCAGGGGTATATGCTATCTCAAAGTCGTAGGACGCTAAGAACTCCATCCACCTTTGCCGCCTTAAGTTCAAGTCCTTTTGAGAGAATAGGTATTTTAAAGACTTATGGTCAGTGAAAAATTCGAATTTCTCGCCAAGAAGATAATGACCCCAAGACATGAGCGCGAAAACAATAGCGGCCAACTCTAGGTCATGTGTGGGGTAATTCTTCTCATGCGCTCTCAACTGCCTTCCACCATAGGCTATTACCCTGCCCTCTTGCATTAAGACTACGCCTAGTCCTGTCCCACAAACATCAGTATAAACAGTAAATGGCTTACTCCCGTCTGGAAATACTAAGACAGGGGCTGAAGTCAAAGATCTCTTTAAACGTTGGAACGCATCATCACAATCTACATCCCATGTGAAAACTAGGTTCTTCTTCATCAAGCGTGTCAATGGAGCTGATATCTTTGCGAAGTCTTTTATAAACTTCCTATAGTAGCCAGCCAACCACAAGAAACTTCTCACTTCGGTAGCATTTTTAGGGACCTTCCAATCTTGGATGGCCACTACCTTCGTGGGATCCACGGCTATCCCTTCTTTGGAAACCACGTGCCCCAAGAACCGTACTTCCTTCCTCGAGAAGTGTCACTTAGAAAATTTAGCCTTAAGGCTATGCGCTCGTAGGGTCTCCAACACTTCCCTACGATGTAGGGCATGCTCTTCTTCATCCTTAGAAAAGATCAAGATGTCATCTACAAAGACTACCACAAATTTGTTAAGGTACTCCCTAAACACCCTACTCATCAAATCAACAAAATATGCTGGGCGTTTGTCAAACCGAAGGGCATCACTAGCCATTAATAGAAACCGTCCGGAGTCCCAAAGGCAGTCTTGTCTATGCTATCCTCAGCCACTCTCAACTGATGGAACCCAGTGGCTAAGTCCAACTGCGAAAACACTGAGGCGCCAACTAACTGATCGAAGAGATCGTCAATCCTCGGCAGTGGGTGCCTGTTCTTCTTAGTAAGTTTATTAAGTTCTCTATAGTCCACACAAAGTCTAAGGGACCCGTCCGCCTTCGTGGAAAATACTACTGGAGCACCCCACTCGGATATACTTCGTCTTGTGAACCCCTTCACTTGCTTATCGAGTTCCCTCCTTACACGTGGAGCCATGTGGCGCACTGGTAAAGATACTGGTTTTGCATTATCCACAAGATATATTCGAAAATCTATCTCCCGCTTCGGAGGTAAGCCCTTTACCTCCTCAAACACATCCGAATACTCTCGGACCACTCTAACAGATCGTAGATTTTCCTCAGATGCATCAAGCGATTCTAAATAACTTAGCATAACCGAATTTATGGGATTACAGAAGATTTCGAGAGTGTTGCCAAGGCGAGTCACGAGCCTAACTACTCTCCTTTCACAATCAAGAACGGCCCCATTTCTGGATAACCAATCCATTCCTAAAATTAGCCCATAGCCCGTGAAGCCCAACACAATAGCATCACATCTAAATTCAACGCTAAGTATAGAAATTTTCAAATCCAAACACATCATGGACAAATAAGCTGAGCCCCCAATTGGATTCGAAACAACTAAGGGATCCTCTACTAAACTGGTGTTTAAGTGCAGTGATTCAACTAATGATGTACATATAAACCAATGGGATGCGCCCGAATCGAATAAGGTACGAACAGGATGATCAAACAGAAAAACTAAGCTTTCAACAGAAATGGTTCTACCTCGTTCTTGCCGCGGTGGGACCGCGAGAGCCTGAACTTGTCCCCTAGCCTTCCCTGGTGCCATAAGAGCCTGCACCTGTCCTCCCGAGGTAGCTCCTGCCTTCTGACCCTTCTTTGGGCAGTCCTTCACTAAATGTCCCGCATCGCCACAATGAAAACAACATGTCTTCTTTTTCTTTCGGCAATCCTTGCTGAGATGGCCTGGGGTTCCACAGTTGAAGCACTTCTTCTTTCCCTTGCCATTATTGTCTTTTCCACCCTTCTTGTTTTGCTGTTGTGGTTTCTTCTGATCCCCCTTCTTCTCGGGTGCCTTATCAGCTTTAGCGCTTTTCTCCTCATGCATGAGCGCCATTTCTACTAGCTTCTCAGAGGTGGCCCCCATAGGGATGTGGGTCATGGCCAACCCTTGCAGCGGTTCATTCAAGCCATTCACGAACCTTAGAGCCTTCTTCTCTGGCGTGTTCACTAAGTCCAAACCAAACCTTGCTAGCTGATTAAATTTGTTGACATATTCCTTCACTTATGAGCTTCCTTTCTTTAATGTCAAGTACCTTTCCATATATAGATTTTCTTCCGCCTCCGAGAGAAACTTCGCCTCGAACCTACGTTTAAAATCCGCCCAAAAGTCAACAGGACGCTCCCCATTGGTGACCTCCCACCAAAACGAGGCCTCTCCCTTCATTAGCCAAGCTGCTAATCTAACTCTCCTCCCTTCTTCCACTTCAAAGATTTCTAGCAATTCTTCCACCTCCTTTCGCCAATCTCTAGCTTCCACAAACGTTTCTGACCCTTGAAAGGGTTTTCCACCCATAGCTTTAAATTCCTTGCACGTCTTTGCAAAAGTATCTACGCGAGGAGGAGGAGGAATGGGTGCAACTGGTGGTGGAGGAACATTGGCTGGACCGGCAACGGCCCTAGCCTCCAATAGCCTCATATACCATCATGTTATCGTTACACCGTTGGGTAGATTAAGATCTTCAGCCATGCAGAAACGAAAAAGGAAAGATTCAAAATGGAGAATTCGAAAGATAAAGATATCGGCTATTGCGGATTATGTTTTTTTTTTCTCAAAAACTTTTCTCTTTAAATTTCGCATTAAAACATGTTTTTGAAAGCACTTCTTCCAAAAATAACTTTTTTTCTAAAGTATTTTTATCTGTTCTGGTAAACTTAAGCTCTGATACCACGTGTAACACCCCACGTCATTTAATGTCACTCACAAAGGGAATGCATTAACTTCCATGGAGGTTATAAGTGAATATAGAACATAAAAATTACAACAAGACAGATAATAAATAGTACTTGGAAATCTAAAACTTCATTTTATTGTAGCGGAAATTAAACATGTTTGTTACATCATAAAACCATAGATCATAACCAAGTACAATATCCATCTTCATAAAAACAAAATACATAATCCCATTACATAAATAGCCATTAAAAAGATAACAAGCTGGACTTTACTTCAACGGTCCAAGCTTTCCAAAGAGAGATGAAGCAATTCAATCAAACTCAACTAGAGCTGGGCCCAACCTAAGGACCTGGAGGGGGAAAAAGGATAGAAATAGAGGGGGTCAGACATAAAGTCTGTCGAGTATGATAATTCTAACAATACTATTATCAAAATAACTAGACTAAGGCATAAGCTGGAAGACAAGTAAATGTCTATGAACTCTTAGGAAGATAAAGATAGTATTTAAGATAATGTTAAAGATAACGGTAAAGGCACACATAATTACTAACGAATGATTACTACCCTGCACCGCACATTACTACACTGCACCACACCAGTCACCCTATTGTTTGATCCCACTTGCTTCACACAGAAACTTTATAAATAGCCTTACGTAGCCCTAGCTGACTACATAGGTGCCGTCTTCCCCTATCTCCACTAGGTGAACCCTACTACCCACTTTCGATCGGCTCCCTACTCGTAGATACCCGTGCTGGCCCCACAGTGGGGTGTATCACTCCCCTAAAGTGGAAACCCGATGCAACTTGAGAATGCACGGCTTATACCTACACGCTGCAACAACGTCTTACCTACCAGCCCGGGTCCACACACGCATACGAAACCCGTTGGACTTACATTACCACCGCTCCCCATTTTGGCCTCTTATAGTCAAATCCATCATGCGTTTCCCGTCCTCGACTTGGGTCGAGCCCAAAAAGATACGTTTGGGATACTGGTTGAAATGGGCCCCCAAAATATACCCACCTAAGCTTGTCACTAGTATATCCCACTTAACCTTCTTAGTCATGTTCATTTACATGTGTGTTTGGTTAAGTCTTACTAATCGTATTTCACATGCCACTAATGGCACCCCCTAGATTCCTCATGCCACCCAAGGCACTTACTTAACCCCCATGTCCCACCTTACATGTTTATCTGGTTAAGTATTTCTTAATTCATTCAGGCCATAACCTCATAAAGATCACTCACATTAGACTGGAATTTATGGCAGTTGGATTTGCCGGGCGGGTCCGGGAAGTCTTACACCATAAAAGAGTCCAACCTCGTGTCTTCACAACCATTATGCTTTAGTTTAGGCCTAGGACCTCTCACATTGGGCCGACATTTGTGACCACTGGATTTACCGGGCGGGTCCGGGCAGGATTACGTCACAAACGAGTCCAACCTCGTGTCCTAAGCATTGATTAACACTTAAAATCTTTTACCCCAGTTTTAATAATTCCCTATTCAAATTATTAATTAAGTCAACTTTTAATGATGTCCATAATTGACTCAATTATGGCCATCCACTTATGGCATGCAAAATCATATCAATTGCACCCCAACTTTTTAATATTAAATCCTTAATATTACCCCTATCCCACGTCTATACGTTCGCTTATTCAACGCATAATATAGGCTAGACTTGTATAGTATAACACCTAGCACAAAGATAAATTATCACAACATATTGACAATTAAAATAAATCTAATCATAATAGGGGTGAAACTTGCATAAACTACACATGTTAAGGATCAAAAAGGTGTCAACTTGTTAAATGTCTCAATTTATATGATATGATCATAGCCCAAATCTATACATAAACTAGCATATGGGGTTTTTAGGCAACATAATGATGGTGTGAACTAGCCTAGGATATCACATATGTCATAGCATAATTCTAGATGTCATAATAGATGTCTGGGTATATGTTCGTAACTTTTCTAATGAATCTAACTTGCATATGTGACTTGTCATATGGATCAACATAATCCAAACATGATGATTTAATTAATATGAACTAACTAGCATAGATGGTAACATCATGGCCTTTTTAACATGTATGATTCATCACAACTTAGCATAGAAACTTTCAACATACATAACATCATCATAGCATTATTTACAACATATAAGATATCATCATCACATAACATTGGATTTACAATATACATGTTAGCAAAAGGGGTTTACAACAACATATATGATAATTCACATCATCAACTCATAATCCATTCATAACTCAACCTAATTAAAATGATGATAATCTTGTTAAGATCATCATACTCACAATTTTGAGAAGAAAAGAGAGAGTTTTGCTTTGCTTTAGGGTTGAGAGAATTAGAATTGAATTTGCTTTTCTTCTTTCTTAGTTGGCGGCGACTCCATTGATTTCCATGACGATGGTATGACGGTAACTATTCTATTTTAATTAGGTTTAGGGTTAGCATTAGGATGTATTTATAGGTGTAGGAAGTTATTTAGGACCATTATATTAACTCTGAACCATGAGAACCAATCAAATGCAAAATCTGCATTTGAGAGAATCGACCCACGGGTTGACAGCCAAACACCCTGGATTAAACCCTAGTCGACCCAGCGGGGCTTCGGTCGACCTCAAAAATGGGCCGGTTCGGTTATTCCCCCTCCCAATTCGCTGTTTTAAACTTTTTCGCATATTTATTTATTTATTTTTTAATTTATATATATATATATATATATATCAATATATATATTTTTCTACGCAACCCATTTCACTTAATTCTTTTCTAAAAATTAAGTACAGTTTAATTTGTGAATTTTAATGTTATAAAATTACGGGGTGTTACATTGGACGTCTGTTCCTCACAGAATTTCGCGTCTGCCTATCACCATGGTCCATCCTGATGAAGTTTCCAATGGAAAACGAGATAGGAATGGTTAGAGGCGACCAAGTCAATGCTAGAGAATGTTATGCCATAGAATGGAAGAACGTGCACAATAGGGACAAGGGCAAAGCAGTGCACATAGCCTTTTGCGCCACGACCGCCTCCGCATAGTAATCAACGGCGTCTGAGACATGGCTCAGACGCCACTCTTGTCTTTCCGATGACCTCGATCCAAGGAACGACGAAGAGCCTGAGTACGAGAGACCTACTCCTGTCGAGCCCACAGTAGATGTACACGTCAGTCCCAACGATCCATCGCGTGTATTAAAGATAGTATCACACCTTCACCCAACAGTCAAAGATGATCTTGTGGATTTCCTAAAGGCTAATCTAGACATATTTGCATGGACTCATTCCGACATGAAAGGCATAGACCCGGCAATCACCTTCCACTCCCTATGCATAGATCCTACGATGTCTCTAGTAAAACAAAAGCGCCGATACCCGAGAGATCCATGGAACTCGAGGAAGAGGTGGATCGCTTGCTAAAAAAAAACTTCATTCGTGAAGCCGATTACCCTGAATGGGTCTCCAATCCGATCCTAGTCAAAAAGGACAATGGAAAATGGCGAACGTGTATCGACTTTTCTGATTTAAACAAAGCATGTCCTAAGGACAGCTTCGCCCTCTCAAAGATCGATCGGCTAGTCGATTCAATCGCTGGATACCAATTGCAATCTTTCATGGACGCCTACTCCGGTTACAACTAGATCCCGATGAATCTCCGCGAATAGGACCATACCTCCTACATAACCAACCTCGGACTTCATTTCTATCGTGTCATGCCTTTTGGCCTCAAGAACGCTGGCTCCACGTATCAGCGGATGATTAATAGACTCTTCAATAATCAAATAGGTAAATCCATGGAGGTGTACGTGGACGACATGCTAGTTAAATCAAAAGTGTCTAGCAACTACGTCAACGACCTCTTCGAAATGTTAGAAGTCCTCCGTCGACACGACATGAAACTCAACCCTCTCAAATGTTCCTTTGGCTTCGCTTCAGGAAAGTTTCTGGGTTTCATCATCAACGATTGGAGCATCGACGTTAATCCCGAGAAAATCCAAGCCATTCCGGATATCCAAATCCCTAAAAATATCAAGGATCCTCAAAGCTTAAATGAAAAGGTCACTGCTTTAAGTCAATTCATCTCAAAGGCAACCGATAAGTGCATTCTTTTCTCCGATTTACTTCGAAAAAGGAAACGCAACTTCAAGTGGACCCCTGAGTGTGCTTCCACATTCGAGGAACTCCTTGTTCACTTGGAGCGATCACCCATCTTGTTTAAGCCTGTAGATCATGAGGACTTATATATTTACTCAGCTATTTCTATGCAGGCAATCAGCTCGACATTAATACGGCTTGAAGATCGCATTCAACGATCTGTCTACTACATAAGCACGCGATTGACGGGGGCAGAAAAGAACTACCCGAAACTCAAAAAACTGGCACACTGCTTACTAATCTCCTCCCGGAAACTTCGGCCATATTTCCAGGCTCATCCCATAAAGGACTTCACCGACCAGCCACTGCGCCCAGTTCTACAATGACCTGGGGCATCCGGTCGACTGCTAAATTGGAGCATGGAACTAAGTCAGCTTGAGATAACATTCATCCCCTGTCGAGCCATCCTCGGACAAGCCCTTGCCGACTTCATAGTAGAGTTCACGACCCTTGAGGAAACTTCAACAGAGAACGCTGAGGCCCCCGACAGTAGGTGGAAGTTGTTCGTGGACAGGTCCTTAAGCAACAAGTGTTGGGGAGCCGGCATCTTACTCATCACTCCCGAGGGGCGCTTGATACACTACGCGCTAAAGCTAAATTTCCATGCTACCGGCAATGAGGTAGAATATGAGGCGTTGATAGCCGGACTAAGGATTGCGATCGGACTCAATCTAAAGATTATTCATATTTTCTCCAATTCACAGCTCATCGTGTGCTAGGTGAAGAAACAACTCCAAACTAAGGGGGAAAGACTTGTTCTATACCTTGCTTAAGTACAGGAACTACTCACTCACTTTGACCACTTCATTATCACTCACATTCCACGAGAGCAAAATGAAAGGGCCGACTCACTAGCCAACTTAGCAAGTTCTTAGGATCCACAATGGTTGGGGTTCGCTCCTGTCGAGGTGCTCAATACCCGCAGTACCAAGCCAACACAAACCAGTATGGCCATGAGCGCCGAACCCGAGCTAGAATCTTGGATGACACCGATCAAGAACCAGGAGCAACAGGGGATTCTCCGAGAAAGCCACAAAGAAAGGTGAGCACTCACCCATCAGTCAACCCGTTATCTCCTTATGGATGGGGTACTCTATCGAAGGGGCTTCTCTGTCCCCTTACTCAGATGTGTGGCCCATGAGGACGCCATCAAGGTTTAAGTCAGGGTACACGAAAAATGCGGTGACCACTCCGGGGTGCAAACCCTGGCCAGGAATATACTCCGAAACGGCTACTACTGGCCCACACTCGCCCAAGAAGCCACAGATTATGCTCGCAAATGCGACAAGTGCCAACGCTTCTCAAAGATCCCAAGTGCCCCGGCGATGGAACTAACGCAAATGACTAGCCATGGCCATTCGCCATGTGGGGAATCGACATCATTGGGACCCTTCCCATGGCCACAAGTGGGGCATGATACGTTGTCGTTGCTGTTGATTGTTTTACAAAATGGGCAGAGGCCGAGGACCGCGCCACAATCACTACCAGAAAATGATCAATTTCGTTGTGTATAACGTCATCACTCGATACAGGGTCCTACAGGCCATCGTTTCAGAAAATGGCACTCAGTTCGAGAGCGCAGAGTTCAAATCCTTCTGTCAGTGGCACGACATCGAAAAAATATTTTCGGTCGTAGTGCACCCCTAGACTAACGGACAAGTTGAGGCAGTTAACAAAGTTATCAAGTCCATCATCAACAAGCGCCTCGAGAAGGCCGGGGGAATGTTGGAAGATGAACTTCCTTTAGCCCTATGGGCCTACCGGACAACCCACAAGATAGCGACCGGGCACACTCCCTTCGCCCTCGCCTATGGGTCCGAAGCCATTATCCCCATCAAGCTCGAACTTCAGTCTCATCGATTCACTTTTTTGATCCAAAGACGAAACACGATTTACTCATGGGATCACTCGATCTGCTTGAAGAAAAGAGTAACGAAGCCAACCTCCGAGCCGCTGCCCAACGACAATGAGTTGCCTGATACTTCAACTCTCGAGTCCTCCATAAGGACCTCAACATTGGCGACCTCGTCCTGAAACGGGAATTCTCTCTGCCAACAGGCCTCGCTCCTTGTTGGGAAGGCCCTTACTCTATCATACGAAGGCTCAGCGATGGAACTTTCAAGCTAGCGATCGTGGACGTAGCTGAACTTCCAAGCGCTTGGAACAGTGAACATCTCCGCCACTACTTCAAATAACTTAGTACGTGGTTGTTTATTCTTTCCAGCGATGTTTTGTAGCAATTCAAGGCGTTGTAAAGGCTATTCATGCCAAAAGTTATTAGTGGAAATGATGTTCATCTTTATGTCTCTTTACATCTATGTTTACGCCTAGCGTGACATGTTTTATTGGTCCTAATAGCTAGCTTTCGTGTAAACTCCCGGCTATTGTGCCGACCTCTATTATAGGGGATGACATCGCCATTCGAGCCGCGGGCCAACCTCCTGGCCTAAACACATTGGCACCGACCGGCACCCCGAGCATGGGAGTCGGCGATGCTATTCAAGCCGCCGTCCCATGGCGCGACCGAGTATAAATTACCGCGAACTCAAACCCCGGCCCAGTGCCGAGGCCGAGGATAAATCGTTCAACCACCCAATAGCCAGACGGGGTGATACGAACTCCCACCGAACTACGGGTGATGGTCCAATCTTGGCGTAGCACCGAGACCGACCTTAAATCGTCTCTTCCCCGAAGCTCTCAAGGGTAAGGGGTATCCCATGGCCACGATCAGACCCTACGGACTGATGATTTGGGCTTCTCTTTCCTAGCAAATGATGACGCCTACAGGCTCGCCTTAACCTAATGAAAGACGTGAGAGCCTACGCCGGACGGACCGCGTAACGCGACGTCATGCGCCTTCGCTACTTTTAGGATTAACCCCAGACAACCCAAGAAAAAATAGCAAGCGCTCGGGCATGACTTCGCAAACTACGGGTTTCCTGAACTGAGGGAAACTTAATAGAATCCTCCACACTATCACACCCCCTGGAATGATCAACCCTGGACACAATCTCTTTTTTGTTGCATGTAACGACAAGTAGGCCTATGCAAGTACGGGACGCCCGAAAATATGAGAAGAACATCCAAACATTTATCAGAAAGTGAGATCTTTACTAATTCATATTTCATTGCAACACACACACACATTACAACCAACTACGTAACTAATATCTTTCTTTCTAATGACAGGGTGTACATGAGAACCACAATATGTCCTAAAAAACCAAAAGCGAGGGCCAAACTTGCGCAAACTACCGGCCTACACTACCAAAATAAGCACTAAACATACACTTAAGCAACTAACGCTAACCGTGCTTCTCCTTCTTGTCCTTGTGCTTCTTCTTTGTAGATTCCACACACGATGATTCATCCTTGGAGCAGTGCCTTTTCCCATCAGACCCAACTATTCCACTTCAGCTCCTTTTGGAAGTGGTCGACCCTTGAGAGGTTGGAAGATGCCTCTCATCAGCCCCATCACCGCTGGAAATCTTGGTGACATCAGCAGGGGCAATAGACAGCAAAGGCCTGGTGGCATCTCTGGTAGCTAAAACCTATCACTGCAGCGCTCACCTCCGAAATCACCTTCCTTTCCAGCCTAGCTTTCTCCCTGGCTTCCTTAGCAGCTTGTCGCTCGATGAGTATTTTGGACTTGTTCTCTGGATCACCAGCCCTGGTTTTCTCCATAGTTTCGATGGCCCTCCACTGAGCCTCTTCATCCTCCTACTTCTTCTAAACCTCGTCAGGCACCTTCTTCCTCTCTGCTTCCTCATCAGTCGGCTGCTGGGAAAAAGTCACAACATCCCTTTCCACAGTATCCTCCCTAATCTTTATTACGACCTCAAGCCTGGCAGCTTCGTCCTTCCTCAACTTTTCCTCCACCAGACCACAGACAGTCGCACTTTTCCCATCTACCTCCTCTCCCTCGTCAATAAGGCCTTCACAAGGGCTAGGAGTTATCCATATCCTCGAGAAGGTGTATAGCTGATCCCCGCTCTCTCCAAACTATATCCCTTCATTTTCTAGCCCAGACTCAGTCACTTTGGGAATCGCAGGGGCAGGATCCAATGCCATGGTTAATCCAGAGGGGACGACACAACGAAAACACAGTGTTTGGGTCCACAAATATGGTAACCACATCATCCTTTGGGATGCATTGTAAGGAGAATTTACCTCCGGTCAAGGATGACGTACGAAGAGCAGGAGGAGCATCCGTCGCAATGGGCAAAGTAAATCCAGTATCTCTCCACTTCGGATGCTCAGGACCATGCAGGTTAAAACCTGAGTCAAGATTCTCGGGTCACTCGCGGTGACCGATACAGGAACTAGGGCCCGTTGAGAGATTCCCTCCACGGAAGTCCCAACTACCACGACATTCTCAGTCATGACAAATTTTCCATTCACGGCAGCAAGCCTCTCCAACCTCTCTCCCTCCGCATCTTCGAGCAACAAATTCCGACCCTCCTCCAACTTCTAGCGCCCCTCCTCGGTCAGGAGGTCAATCATAAGTTGTTGCTCGTCCAAGGTCCGCACATCAACTCGGCGCAAGAAGGTCTCGTACGGAACCAACCTATCCCAGGTTCGGGCTAGCTCACGGGAGTAGTTATCCATCCAAGAAATTCCATGGAATTTTAGGACCTTAACGAGCATGTCCTTAATATATTCCTCTATAGACGACTGTGCCCGGTACTCTGCATCCGCTAGCTCGTCTCTTAATTGCTTCACCTCTCTTTGGATATCGGATTTTGATCCTTCTACGGTGCCTAACACATCCCGATTGTTGGCTTCTGCGTCTTCCTTCACCTTCTTCGCCACCTCAAGATCCCTCTTTAAGCGGTCATTCTCTGTTTGCAAAGCTTTATTATCCTCCTGAAGCTAGAAGACCTTGGCGTTTTCGCTCTCCAGGTCAATGCAAGCCTGGTCCACCTTAGCCTTTTCCTTCTTCAAAGTCATATTCTGTGTGGTTAAGTTGGCTATAGTCTCTGTGAACACAGAGCGAGAGTCATCAACCTACTTTTTGAGCGTCTCGTACCCCTACATCAGCTCCGTTGAAAGACCACGAGACCAGTAAGTCAGTGTTTAAAGACACAAGAACAAAAGAATTCTAATAAACAGGAAAGGAGGAGAACGAGGAAGACCTACTGATTTCGGCATTCAAGTTAGTAACAGATGTCTTCTCAGTATCAATGGTTAGTTGGAGGTTCAGGAGATGGAGGTTCTTCTGCCTAATCAAGTCTGATAGGTGGTGAGAGTATATGGTAAGCTCATTGACCTGGTGATATGCGGCCTTCGCGTGCATCCATATCTCTCCGGATGCCCTATTAGGAGTTGGACGAAGATCAGTGAGAGATGTAGCTCGTCGAAGTAAAGACGAGGGAAGTGATGTTTCAAGAACGCAATCTTCTCCTCCGGGGAAAGCTCTCGGACTTGGGGTTCCATCAAATTTTGCGTTTCTATCATAGCCGCCTTGTCCGACATTGGCTAAGCAATCGGTGGCTCCCTCTCCCTTGATGTTCAAACGGGAGTCGACGGAGTAGGGATGGGCAGAGTTATTGACGATGTATGACTCGACCCTCTTAGATCAAGCCGTGAATTTCCTCCGGGCACCCGAATCGAGGGGGAGGGGAAGGAGTAGTGAACGACTGAGGCCTATCCTGGTGATGACTCCCGCTGCCGCGACCTCGTAGGTGTGGAACATTGCCATATAAACTAGCTCCCTTCCTGAAAGAGCTGACGAAAGTAGTTTCGGCGCGATGGCGGTCTCCACGACCTCGTCCTTCACTTCCTCTGGCCATGTCATCTATCAAAGAAACAAAGCGAAATCAGTCAGGCAACACGCATAGGCACTCTTCTATGCAGTGTGGTGTGTACAAGTGTATGCCTAAGTGTTCTCTCAACAGACCATATTTTTCCCCAATCAAGGGAGGTAGCCCCTTCGCTGCATGAGCTAGATCCTCCATACTAGCGGCGCTCGACCACAGAGACAAGGCCAATGAACGGTACCCAGACTAGCAAACTGGTCCACTTTTTCGAGGGAAGCGGTAGCACCTAGAGAGGTCACAGAGGAATGGGGGCTGGCCAATGCTTCTTCTCCCGTCCCACCCACCAGGGCGGGACAAAAGCGTTAATTATCCCATCATCCCGATCTGCTATCTCCGCGCTACCAGCTTTCCTACTGCCAACATCTTCTTAGAACTTAATGGCCTTCCTTGCTCCAGGCCCGGTACAAGCTACTTACCTCTTCAAACAAGAAACAGTTGGGCCTTCTGTCGTTTTCCTTTCAATGTAACACCAGCCACGACGGGTCTGATTATGGCCCGATTGGCTGGAAGCAACCAAGCATGCCCAAGGCGGTCCTAATCTACCACCGCATCCGTCTTGCGAGAGCCTTTAAGAATAGCTCGTAGATCATCTTGACGTTGCCTATATTCGTCACCAATAGGCGCCTCGGGATTTCCTGCCACAATCAAAAAATATTGAGACACGGAACCCGATAATCTTGCAAAACGAGATCGAAGCTACTTACTTCCTTGTATCCACCTCCTCGCAAACCCGGGAGGACATCAAACAAATAACCAATCGTTCTTGATCACGGAAGGCCTGGGCCAGTTTCCAGCAAAAATTCTAGTAGTAGGAGACGCTCCCGAAGACCATTGGGAGGACGATACTCCAGTTAATCGCCTAAAGTGAAAGAGATACCGAATATCTTCTCCGGTACGATCCCGATGAAGGAATTCTCGGTAAAGATCGCAAATACCCAAGAGCGAAGAATAAGGGTTCGGGTGTAGCTGTGAAGGGGCAAGGCGGAAGTATAATAAAATTTCCCGAATAAAGTCATTAGCCGGGGGCATGCACCCCGCAAAGCAAGTATGTCGATTCCAACCAGTAAAGCCCTCTGGTGGTGCATGTGCCCTTTCGCTCGGTCCAGGGGCGTGACCATCTCCGTCCGGGATGCTAAACCGCAATGCCAACTTCCTAACTGTCGTTACATCCAAACATGTTGGCACCGAGTCCGGTTGATTGTCCAAAATAATTGCGTCCGGTAGCATGTCCGGAGCTACTGGGGCACGCGGCTCGCCACCATCCATAATATCCACGTTCTCCATCTTGGCATGTACGACTAGAGAATGCAACCTCTCAACATTTCCCCCATGCTCCGACACCTCTGACAAGCTCCCCGACTGGGAAGGAACTGACTCTTCGGTGGTCTCAAGCTCGCTGCTTCCAGAGCTAGCATTGTTCATAGAACCAGAAGAGGGAGAGGATGGCGTGGAAGACTCAGCTTCCAGAAGTTTCCTGGTCCTTGATCTTGTTTGCATGGTTCGCTATACTTTAACACACCAGTATTAGACATCTCAGTGACATAACCTGTACCCCTCGCACTGGTGAAAATTAACAAGTGTGTGCATTGCCTTGCAATAATCAGAATGTACATAGAAACTTTAAAGACCCTAGTAGTTGGGTTACAGTCCAGATATATGCTCTATCCTATGTGAAAGATTCGAGTCCCTGTCTGTACAATTGTCTATGTGCGTCTCGGTACATTCACGCAATCAAACAAGAAGTATATAAGTCCAGGAATAGGCAATCTGGAAATCGAAGTTCGAAGCGTCAAATACAAGCATCCAGCCAAGGAAACACTATTAAGCCCGCCCCCGGGCTTGAAAATTCGAACCACTTAGGTCCGAAGATTCGAGCCTAGGTGGCTCGAAAATTTGAACCACCCTGGGATCAAAAATTCGAACCTAGGTGGCTCGAAAGTTCGAATCACGGTGGCCTGGAAATTCGAACCCCTCTGGTTCGAACTTTCGGGCTCTCGGGGTTCGAAGTTTTGAGGCCTTGGGTTCGAAGTCTCGAACCCCAATGCTCGATAATTCGAACCCTACAGGATTCGGAAAATCGAGTCCCGTCAGGTTCGAATTTCTGAACCTCCCTTGCCAGGCTCGAAATCCCGAGCCTCCTCTGACCACCATTCTTCGACCTCCCTTCTTCCTTCCCTCCTTTGACCAAGTCCATTACCTAGATTTTTTTTTCGAAAGGGTCGAGTAACGAAGCTTTCAGAATAGTGACAACTGATGATGTAAAATAGAAGGAAGAGAAATGAAGGGGGAGGGGCCTATTTAAAATAATGAGGAAAAAGTCCCTTTGCATTCCGTGGCTCGAAATTTAGAACCAACGGGCTCGAAATTCCGATCCTTGCGTTTCAAAGTTCGAGCCATCACGGTTAGAAATATCGAACCTATACGGTTTGAAATTTCGAACCCCAGTGGTTTGGAATTTCGAACCTCTAAAAAAATTATCGACCATCACGCTTACGTACGCCTATTCCGCGACAGTGTCAAATCACCTGAAATGCGCGACAATGACGCCACGCAAATACCTAGCAACACGCCTGCGACACCAAACCAAAAGCGACTCGCTCACTTTTCCCCCAACGGGCGAGCCCGCTAGCTAACATGTTTTTTCCTATAACTTGCAGGATCAATCCGTAACCCAAGTACAATTTCAACTTTCATTCCAAAGCACATCATGTCAAGGCAAGACGTACTTTGGGGGGCAAATGTTAACCGGCCTTTTGGTCCGGTTACCAAAAGTACTCTAGACACGCTCGACTCAACTCATCGCGTGAAGACAGGGCCAAGGTCAAAGCTTAGGAAGTGCAGGAGGACGGCCGAAGAGAGATCGTGCCAACGAGCCTCGACCTTATCCCTCACCAAAAACATACTTCGAACCATGTCAGGTGCGAAATTTCATACCTGGTCGGTGCGAAATTTTGAACCTACCAGGTGCGAAATTTCGCACCTTATAGATGCTAAAATTTTCACCTGGTTGGTGCGAAATTTCGCACCAAGCAGGTGCGTAATTTTGCAACTAGTAGGTGCGAAATTTGGTACCTAGCGGGTGCAAAATTTCGCACCTATGTCCAGGTGTGAGTTTTTAGTGGCCGACAGCTGGAGGCACGAATTTCCTGCAGATGGTCCCCATTTCTACCTACTCCTACCTAACCCCTACCTAACCACTTCCTATAAATATCCCATGGCCTCACAATTCAAAAGGGTTTGCTTTTTGAGCTTGGAAACCTCCATAGATCTTCATTAATGGCATCTCCTCTTTGAGGAAGAAGGAGGGCATATTTGTCTTTTTCCTTATTTATTCAATATATGATGATTATGACATCATATATCATGAAAAGTGAATGTAAGAAGATATCGTGAGATAGTCTGAACCATGTAATTTCCTAAGTGATCAATAAAATTCCAACAACTCTTTAAAGTGGACGTAGGCCCTCACTGAGGCCGAACCACTATAAATATCTTGTGTTATTTACTGCTTATGTTCTATTTTATGTTCTCCTCTATACGACCATATTTATAATTCCTAGTAATTGGGAATCTTTGGTGTTTACGACATTTTTTCCCGTCAACACCTATCCAAGAATCATGTTTCCAATAGGCATGTTGTACATCGACAATAAGTATGGCCAAACTGAGCAAGTTGCAACATAGGCATGTTGTACATCATCAATAAGTATGTACAAACTGAGCAAGTTACATCATAGGCATGTTGTACAACATGATAGGTTCAATTGTTTCAATCACAACAGTCACATAAGCATAGATAATTCAGATTTTACAAAAGGATAAGCATGAATAAGAATTGATTATCTCATAGTTAGGCATAGTGGTGCACAACATGATAGGTTCCATTGTTTCAACCAAAACGTTCTCATAAGCATAGATAATTCAGATTTGACAAAAGAATAAGCATGAATTAGAATTGATTATCTCATAATTAGGCATGGTTCTAGACCCGATTATTACAGTCACGATTTCTATTAGTTGTTCAATTCTGAATAATAACTGAACTTACAGTGAAAGGATTATAAAAGTGAATTAGTTGATGTTGTAGTGATTCTAATCTTTTTTTGTTGATTTAAGAAGAAAACCTCTACTTTTATTTATTGCTTTTCTAATTTGATTTCTAGTTTAGAGAAGATAGCTAGGCTAGCTTAGAGATGGACAACGTGACGACTCCATAGAATAAGATTGTGAGGTTTAGGGTTAAGGTTTGATGTGTTTGTACAGGAGTATAGGATTAATATGGGCCTTTAGATCAACCTAGGAGACATCAGAGCCATCTAGTCCAAGTAAATGCGTCATCGGGCCAATCAGAAGTCACCACGTAGCCCTACGACTAAGAAATTCATCACTGTCCAGAACATTCAGCAGGGGTCGACCCTAGAGGAGGAGGGGTCGACAGCCATGTCGACACCCCTATAGGGGGTCGACTCCCATGTTGACACCTCCTTGGGGTGTTGAGACCCCTGAGTGGGAGATTTCTCGCTCAGCTCATTTCCTGAATTTTGAATTTCGAATCTGTTTTGATTATTTAATTACTATTTTAATTTAATTTTTGCTTACACTTGAAATTTTTTAACCTCCATAACTTCTTCATACGGAATCTGATTCACGCAAACTCGGACTCTATCTCGAGCAGAATTCCGAGACGTACGCAATGGCGTAACCCATTTCACCTAATTCTTCCTCCTAAAATTAAGTGTTCTTAAATATGCTAATTTTAATATTCATAGAAAATACGGGGTGTTACATTCTTCCCTCCTTAAAGGATTTCGTAACCGAAATTTCTAAGTTAAGAAAAATGTATCCTAACATCCAACATCCATCTACTCAACCATCAATCACAGGCATCCATTGTCCTTAAAAAGTTTTCTAATGCTTTCATGATCATATCCATAGTGTGTGTATATGTCCTTATCTAATGCAAAATCAGGCGGTCTACTGATTCAGTTGACCTCCTTAATGCGAATTATGTTAGTGCCATGAGTCCACTATGTATGCAATTGTTCCTAATCGTACCTTATAACCTATGCATGAGTGCACAATCATTCATACAAATGCAACATCCATATGATAACACATCAAGTTTCAATTCATATACAAATAAGTATACACATATGCAATATGAAACTGACTGAGCCGATCTAGTACCTAATGTGTGTGTTTATGCACCCACGAGCAACCACATGCAACCACTTGTAACCATCAATAATAACATGTTTCAAATACATGTTTACATCCATTGGTTTCTACATATGGATAAAGAATAGGACCATGGAGATATACTTAAAAGATAGATACAAGCATGCATAAACTTATGGAAAAAGAGATCAAGGATGTACCCCCGAAATGTTAACGGTAGGTTGTGCTTATCTTGTCTTCTGTCTCCCATGTCGTGTCTTCATCAGCGTCACTACACTGTACTTTTACTAACTTGACCTCACGATTGCATGGCTTTTTAACTTCTGTTCCCAAGATACGAGTTGGAACTCTTCTCACTGTCACTTCTCGTTCCACTTTTAGTTCTTCTAGTATGCTTGGCTCCACAACTTCTACGGACTCGTGTCAGTCTTTCGGGTAGCACTACTGTATAAGCCATCGCCCTAATCCTCTCAATGATAGGAAATGGCCCTACAAACCTTGGTGCCAATTTCTTTATGGATCCAAAGCGAATGACATTCCTCAAAGGAGGTACTTTAAGGAAATCCCTATCTCCAACCTCAAAATCAAGTTCTGTTCTTTTTTTATCCGCGTAGGACTTTTGTTTATCTTGTGCAGTCTTCATTCGTCTTCGTATCAAGTTCACCTTCTTTGAAGTTTCTCTGATCATGTCGGGACCAATTATGAGCTTGTCTGTATATTCCCACCATCAAGTTGGTCATCGGCATGGTCTTCCATACAAAGCCTCGAAGGGTGCCATGCCTATGGTGACTTGGTAGTTGTTGTTGTAGGGGAACTCCACCAAAGAAAGGTGATCCTCCCACGTTCCTCCAAAATCAAGAACGCACAACCTCAAGAGATCTTCTAACACTCTGTTCACCCTTTCCGTCTGACCATCGGTTTGACGGTGATAGGAAGTGCTTAAGCATAGCAGTGTGCCTACGGCCTCTTGCAGACTCTTCAAAAACTCACTCGTAAAGATAGGATCTCGATCACTTACTATGCTGGAGGGTATCCCCTGCAGTGGAACTACCTCTTTAGGATAAATGGATGCTAAAGACGAGGCAGTCCTCCTACTTTTAACCCTTATAAAGTGAGCGCTTTTAGTGAGCCCGTCAACTATTACCCAAACACTGGTATTGCCCCTTCTTGACCTAGGCAACCCATCTATAAAGTCCATCGAAATGCTATCCCATTTCCACTCTGGGACCTCTTGAGGATGAAGCAGACCACCAGGCTTCTTCTGCTCTGCCTTCATTTGCTGGCATATCAAGCATTTAGAGACAAATTTAGCTACATCCTTCTTCATGCAGTTCCAAAAGAAAACCCTTTTTATGTCTTTATACATCTTGTCTCCACCAGGGTGTATGGTCAACGTAGAATGGTGTGCTTCTTCGAGAACTGTCTTCACCAAATCCATTGTTGGTTGGACGCATAGTCTTCCATCCCCTCTCAACCAACCCTTGGCATCTATGAATTATCTATTGAGGTGACTAGAAAGATGGTCTAAAGTCCAAGGTTTCTATGTACTTCAAGGTTTGCCTTTCCACAAAGAGATGACTTAAGGTCGGCTTTTTCCTACTTAAGGCGTCTGCTACCACATTGCCATTGCCAGGGGTATATGCAATCTCAAAACCGTATGAGGCAAGAAACTACATCCACTTTTGTTGTCTTAAGTTAAGATCTTTTTGTTAGAAATGGTACTTTAATGATTTATGGTCAGTAAACAATTCAAACCTTTCTCCTGGTAAGTAATGACGCAATGACTTAAGAGCGAAAATAATGGCAGCTAATTCTAAATCATGAATTGGGTAGTTCTTCTCATGTACCTTCAACTGCCGTCCCCCATAACAAATTACCTTGCCTTCTTGCATCAGGACAACGCCTAATCCTATGCCACATGAGGTTGTGTATAATGTAAACATCTTACTCCCATCTGGCAATGTCAGAACTGGGGCTGTTGTCAAAGCCCTTTTTAATCGTTGGAAAGCAACATCATAATCCAAATCCCAGGCAAAATTTAGGTTCTTCTTCGTCAATCTTGTTAGTGGAGATGAGATCTTCGCAGAGTCTTTAGTGAACTTTCTGTAATAGACTACTAGTCCGAGAAAACATCGTACTTAGGTTGCATTCCTTGGAATCTTCCAATCTTGCACTGCGTCAAATTTTGCGGGATCCACGGCTATCTCTTCTTTGGACACCACATGTCCAGGAAACCTTACTTCTTCTCTCCAAAAATGGCATTTGGAGAATTTTGCCTTCAGCCGATGTGCTCGAAGAGTATCCATAACTTCCCTTAAATACGAAGCATGTTCTTCCACACTTTTTGAGAAAATCAAAAGGTCGTCCGCGAAGACCACTACAAATTTATTAAGGAACTCCCTGAACACCCTACTCATCAAGTCTACGAAATAGGTGGGTGCGTTTGTCAAGCTGAAAGGCATGAGAAGCCATTCGAAGAAACCATCTTGGGTCCTGAACGTGGTCTTATCTATGCTGTCTTGAGCCACTCTTAGCTGATGGAATCCGGTGGCCAGATCAAGTTGGGAGAAAACTAATGCGCCTACAAGCTGGTCGAATAAGTCATCAATTCTTCGAAGTGGTTGCCTATTCTTCTTGGTTAGCTTGTTTAGATACCTATAATCCACACATAGGCGAAGTGAACCATCCGCGTTGGTTGTGAGCACTACTAGAGCATCCCATTCAGAAATACTCTGCCTTACAAACCCCTTTTCGAGCAGCTCTTTAACTTGCTTGCTAAGCTCCTTTATTTCACTTGGAGCCATGTGTCGAATTGGTAAAGCAACTGGTTTTGCATTATCAACTAGGTATATGCTAAAGTCTATCTCTTGCTTTGGAGTTAAACCTTTCACCTCTTAAAAGACATTCGAGTATTCACGGACTACTCTAACATATTACAAGTTTTCAACAGACGCTTCAAGAGATTCTAGGTAGCTAAGCATAACAGAATACATGGGATTACAAGAGATTTCATGAGTATTACCGAGGCGAGTCATAAGTCTAACCACTCTCTTTTCACAATCGAGGATGGCACCATTACTGGATAACCAATCCATGCCTAGGATCAACACATAGCCCGTGAAACCCAAAACATAAGCATTACATCTAAACCCAATTCTTAGTACAAAAATTTACAAATCCAAACATATCATTGACAAACAAGCCAAAACCCCAATTGGATTTGAAACAACTATGGCATCCTCTACTATACTGGTATCTAGGTGCAAAGATTCAACTAAAGCAGTAGATAAAAAAGAGTGCGATGCGCCCAAATCAAAAAGATTACGAACAAGATGATCAAAAAGATAAACTAAACTCTCAACAGAAATATTTCTACCTCTTTCTTGTAGAGGTGCAATGAGAGCGTGAATCTGCCCTCCAAAAGTAAATCCAATCCTCTGCCCTCGCCCTTGCATTCTTGGGCAATACATAGCCATATATCCTGTCTCGCCGCACTGAAAACAACAACACATCTTCCTCTTCTTCTTTCTGCAGTCCTTAATTGGATGTCTAGGTATGCCACAAAAATTACACTTCCTCTTGTCACGGGGTTTGTTATTCCTCCCGGCCTTCTTGGAATCCGTCTCCTTATTCTGCGATCCCTCCACTTTCTTGTCTAGAGATCCTTCCACCTTTGTCTCTTTCTTCCCAGCCTTGTCTTCCTGCAATAACAATGCCATATCCACTAGTCTCTCATAAGTCGCACACATAGGTACATGGGACATAGCTAGGCTGTGCAGTGGCTCATTCCACCCTTTAACCAAAATGGAGAGCCTATTTTTGTGGAGTGTTTAACAACTCCAGTCCGAATCTAGCAAGTTGGTTGAATTGGTTGACGAATTTTCTTAATCGATAGGCTTCCCTATTTGAGTGCTAAGAACTTCTCCATCTATAGGATTCGTTCAGCTTGCGGGAGGAACTTCATTTCAAACCTCATTCTGAATTCCTCCTAAGTCTCAACTGGTCTTTCAGTATTAGTAACTTCCAAACCAAAAGAGGCTTCGTCCTTAAGTAACCATACAGCCAATTGTATCTTTTGCCTATCGTCCACTTTGAGGATAACAAACAAATCTTCTATTTCCTTGAGCCAGTTTCTTACTTCCACGAATGATTCAGTTCCATTAAATTTCTTTTCGCCCATATCTCGAAAGTCTCTACATATCTTTGAGAAAGCATTCACACGCAGAGGAGGAGGAGGAACTATTGCAGCTTGTGGAGGACGAACATCTGCTGGGCCTGCGACATCAGCCCTAGCCTCTATATACCTTCTGAACTAGCTTGGTATCTATACGCCCGCGGGAAGATTAAGATCCCCAGACTTGCTGAAACGAAAATAAAAGGTTCAAAACAAAGGATAGAAAGATAGTGCGTATGGCTTTGGGGAATTCGCCTTTAAAATAAAACAACACTTTTCTTGAAAATGCTTCTTTAAAACTTCTTTTTGAAAAATAGTTTTCAAGAATTTTATTCTGATCTGGTAACCATCAGTTCTGATACCACACCCCACCCTCGTTAAGGTCACTCACAAAGGGAATGCATTAACTTCGGTGAAGCATTATAGGTAAAAGATACAGATAATTTACAAGACAGACATATAAACTGCGAAAAACCTAGAATTATTTCACAAGCAGTTTGGTCTAGTAAAAACATTACAACCATTGTCTCAAAACACAACTTCCAAGTTATTACAATAAATTTTTTGTCTTGATTAAAAACTCAAAATACATAAAGAAGCATAAAGAAGTAGTAAAGCGACACAAATCCCCAATAAAAGTGTAACGACAACCATAGCCCAAGAAAAGAGAATCCAAGCAATACATCTACTCTCTTCAAGCCGGAAAATGTCTGAACTAAGCTGAAGTATTCCCGCCCTACGGACCGGGACGGGGGGGACGGAAGAAAAGTAGACGAAAGAAAATGGGTCTGACATAAGTCTGGTAACTCCAGTGATTTTTCAGCATGTAAACAAGAAAAAGGATCATGACGTGAATAAACTGAATATAGGACAATACAATTGTGACAAGATAACATAAAGCAAAATAAAGCAAGATAAACTGAATATGTTGTCGCACTCATTTCCTTTTCTCTACACCGCCTAACAACTGTTTCAACTAGCATCATGTGTTCATGATAAAATGATCCCTTTATCAATCGGCTCCTACTCGCACGCACTTACTACTTGTGTCATTCGGCCCCGCTTATTTATAGATACCTGTGCTGGTCCAACCATGGGGTGCATCAATTCCTATGGTGGCAAACCGACACAATTCAAGATGCACAGTGTATAACTACTGATGAACGATGTCTGATTTTTCCACTCTGGAGTACGAGCACGCCCGTATTCCGTTGGAACCTACACTGATGCACCACCTGCCGCTATTTTGATCACTTATATTCAGACCAGTAATCGTGTCCCACCCTGCCTAGTTCAGGGTAAAATGATACTTCTATGTGGGTTACTGCTGAAACGTGTCCCCATTACTAGGGTTTCCTAATCAACATGTTATAATGGTTAAGTGTTCTCCATGTAACCTTACCCCACCCATCTATTTAATTAACATGTTGTATTGGTTAAGTGTTACCTAAGTTAACTTAACCCTACTATTCTTAGCATGTTCGTTTCATTAGAATTAATTCGTTCATTAATGCCTCAACCTCTCACATTAGAACTGTTGTTCGTGGTTGCTGGATGTGCCGGGCTGTTCCGAGCAGATTTCTACCTCAAACTCATTCTAACCTCAGGTTTTGGGCTTAATGCGCTAACCTCCCACATTAGATCTATTGTTGCGGTCGCTGGATGGGCCGGGCGGTTCCGGGGAGCCTTACACTACAACTCAATATAACCTCGTGTTAGGCATGTTCATCTTTTAGCCAATTTACATAGTTACCATACATGACCAAATCTAGTTTTTGTATGCCAATTACCCACAATTGTAGTCAATTCAAGTTATTCCACATTTACTTGTTCTGCCCAAAATTACTCAATTAAGTTGTACCCAATTCCCCGTGTTTCAATCGTGCGTACAACAAGAGTCAATCTAGGTTCCGAATGAACCTAGTGTTCTAAAAATAAAACAAGAAAGGGGAATAGAGAAGGAAATCAAGAATTGTCATAAGAAACAAAATACGCATATAAAGGTCTACCCAATCCAAGAATCATCCTTCCAATAGGCATGTTGTACATCAACAATAAGTATGGCCAAACTGAGCAAGTTACATCATAGGCATGTAGTACATCAACAATAAGTATGGCCAAACTGAGCAAGTTACATCATAGGCATGTTGTATAACATGATAGGTTCCACTGTTTCAATCACAACAGTCTCGTAAGCATAGATAATTCAGATTTGAGAAAAGGATAAGCATGAATCAGAATTGATTATCTAACAATTAGGCGTAGTGGAGTACCACATGATAGGTTCCATTGTTTCAATCCCAATTGTCTCATAAGCATAGATAATTCAGATTTTACAAAAGGATAATCATGAATCAGAATTGATTATCTCACAATTAGGCATAGTTCTAGAACTGATTATTACAGTCACGATTTCTATTCGGTGCACAAATCTGAATAATAACTGAACTTATAGTGAAAGGATTAGAAAAGTGAATTAGTTGATGTTGTAGTGATTCTAATCTTTCTATGTTGATTGAAGAAGAAAACCTCTACTTCGATTTGATGCTCTTCTAATTTGATTTCTAATTTGGAGACGATGGGGGCTTGCCTAGCATAGAGATGGACAGCATGACGGCATCATGAAATAGGATTGTGAGGATTAGGGTTAAGGTTTGATGTGTTTGTATAGGAGTATAGGATTAGTATGAACCTTCAGATCAACCTAGGAGTCATCAAAGCCATCCAGTCAAGGAAAATGCGTCATCAGGCCAATCAGAAGTTACTACATAGCCCTACAACTCAGAAAATCGTCTATGTCCAAAACAGTTAGAAGGGGTCGACCCCTGCAGGGGGGTCGACACCCATGTCAACACCCCTATAGGGGGGTCGACACCCCTGAGTGGGAGATTTTCCGCTCAACTTATTTCCTGAATTTCGAATTTCGAATCTATTTTGATTATTTAATTGTTATTTTAATTTAATTTCTGCTTACACTTGAAATCTTCTAACCTCCATAACTTCTTCACATGGAATTCAATTCATGCAAATTCAGACTCTATCTCAAGCAGAATTCCAATACGAATGCAATGGTGTAACCCGTTTCACCTAATTCTTCTTCTAAAAATTAAGTGTTCTTAAATATGTTAATTTTAATATTCATAGAAAATACGGGGTGTTACACGACCCATCTGGAACGAAATATTCTACTGTACACACTCGAGTCTGACCTATTCTTAAGGCCTGTTTGCCTCCTACTTTCACGGATCGGACCACACATTGGTTTTCATGAGAAACAAGAGACTTCCTCCACTACCCACTATGTCTTAACAACGCATTGTATTCGTGACACATCTCATTCATCTGGGTGATTGTCTACATCTATAAATACATGGATTTAGGGACTTATAAAGGGTCTTTGGTAATTCTAACTCTCGGCCTCTATTGAATAAAACACAAGCGCATTGTGCTTCTTCCATATTAATCTAACACGAGGATTTCTTTTATAGAACCACTATCTCTTCCCAACTTCTTCATTAAAATAAAAAGATGTTTATGTAAGTGATTCCGATGGATTGTAGGAAGGCATTGAATTTGTAATTTCTTAGGACTTAAGAAAATATAAAGTGGATTTAAGAAAATATAAAGGGTCTTTACATATTTCCTACATTTATTCATTGTGATCTATGATTGTGAGGACTTCACACTGCATTTGGGTGTTAGTGTCGTTTTTTGGTCTAACAATAAACAATAAACCATAAACCGTAATCCATGGACAATAAACCATAAACTGTAAACCATAAACAATAAAGTATAAACAGTAAACTATATAATATAAAGCATAAACCATAAACATTTAACCATAAAAAATAAATCATAAACAATAAACCATAACCCGTAAAACATAAACAATAAACCATAAACCGTAAACCATAAACAATAAAGTATAAATTGCAAACTATATAAAATAAAGAATAAACCATAAATGATAAATCATAAAAAATAAACAGTAAACCATAAACAATAAACCATAAACGCAAACAATAGAGTACAAACAATAAAATATATAAAATAAAGCCATAAACCACAAACATTAAGCCATAAATGATAAATCGTAGACAGCAAACCATAAACCATGACCCATAATCACTAAACCATAAAAAATAAACCATAAACCGTAGACCATAAACAATAAACCATAAACCGTAAACCATAAACAATAAACTAAAAACAGTAAACTATATAAAAAAAAAGCATAAACCAAAACATTAAGCCATAAATGATAAACCATAAATGTTGACACGCTTTTTAGTCAAAGCCGTCAAACATGTAATTTCTAGTTTACAGTACGCTCAAGTATTTGGAACATCGTCAAAAGATAGGAAGAAATTTGGTTGATGTTGCATCACCAACAAAGGACGACTCGAAAATCCTAACAGATGACCTCTTTTGGACTGGAAAACAAAGGATCGGATGGCCCGGATCGGACTGGAAAGGTGGACCCAATCCAACTTCTTTTGCACAGAAGTGCACGCTGCTTTGGAATGAAGTCACCAGCTTGGTTCGGATGGAGATGTAGGAACCTGACCCGTTCCGCTTTCTCCTTAAATCCAAGAAGAGCACGTCACCTTCGGATTGTACGCACCAGTTCGGGTCGGATGGAGGACCCAATCCATCCCATCTGGTTCGAATTATTCTACTACACACGATCGAGTTTAACCTAATCTTGAGGGCTGTTTTACTCCTACTTTCACGGATCGGACCACACATGGATTTACACGAACTACAAGAGACTTGCTCGACTTACCCACTACGTCTTAGCAACGCATTGGATTCGTGACACATGTCTTGCATCCGGGAGACACTCTACATCTATAGATACATGGATTCAGGGACTTCTAAAGGATCTTTGGAAATTTTAACTCTCGGCCTCCATTGAAGAGAACACAAGGACATTTTTCTTCTTCCATATTAATCTAACACGAGGATTTCGTGTATAAAACCCCTATCTCTTCCGCTCTTCTTCATTAAAATACAAGGATGTTGTATTTAAGTGATTCCTACGGATTGTGGGAAGGCATTGTATTTGTAATTTCGTAGGACTTAAGAAAATATAACGTGGACGTAGGCTTAATTTGAGCCGAACCACTATAAAAAGCTCGTGCATGCGTTTTCTTTACTTCTCTCCTGCATTTATTCTCTGTGATCTCCTAATGTGAGGACTTCACACTGCATTTGGGTGCTAGTGCCATTTTTTGTTCTAACAATATACAATAAAACTTGAACCATAAAACGTAAACAATAAAGTATGTTGTTGACGTCAAAATTTGGTTATTAGTGACAATCAACCACCAATCGCGTGATCAACACACGAATAAAGATTAAAAATGCAATAAAAAGTAAAACAACAGGGAGCACACACAGAATTTTTATAGTGGTTTGGCAAAGATGGTGCGTGCATCCACTTTATATGTTATTTCTCTTTTTTTTTACTACAAGTACAATGCTTTGTTTGAAGAAAGGAAAGAAGATAGCTATTTTCCTTCTTTTTGAGAAAGATTGAGAGAGATGAACTTCAGAATTGGAGTGTACTGAAATTTTCATAAAAGAGAGAGTACTCTCTCTTTTTCTCCCTTCTTTCTTTAAGCGTAGAGGTATTTATAGGTGGAGAATGCAGCTTGGGTTATTGCGGTATGTTCCGGCCATTTCGGGAAAGCCTGGACACATGGAATCCATCCATTGACTTGAATCGCGGCTGAAGGACTGATTCCACTGTTCACGAATAGTATCCTAGGAAGTTGTGGCTGACGTGGCATCCACGGAGAGGTTTGTTAAAAGTAGAGCTTTATCCATATATGGTTTGACCGCCTTTATTGCCTTGTAAGATGGGAAATTATTTTGACTAACTCTGCAGAAATCTTCCACGCTGGCCCGAGATAATCGGTCGACGAGTTCTTTCGGGACGCGAAAAACTCGATCGTCCTGGTGACCGATTCTTCCGGTAATGCACAGTTAATCTGACTGAGTTGGACTTAGGACGATGTGTGACTGCTTTGGGCTATATTTCTGTTGGGCTTCCTAAAGCGTGACTTGCATATGATTTGTGCGTTTGGGCTTTGGTCTGGCTCGTTGAGACTCTTCCCCAAAAGAGGGTTAACACTTTGCCTCCTAAGAATGCATCTTCATCGACAGAGGGAGTTGTGTTCTGAAATCCAAACCGAAGCACAAACGCTCAAGATGCTATGGTCGCACCGAACCGTATTGAGGCCAGAAAACCGACGGTCCGATGTTGTGTTAAGGCCGGAAACCCTATGACCATGCCAGGTCGTATTAAGGCCAGAAAACCGACAACCATCGGGAGCCGTATTAAGGCCGAGATGATGATTGCCATTTATACGTGAGTTGGTTCCTGCAAATACAAAACAAACTATCCTCGTCTTGGAGGAGGGCGATGGGTCGAGCATTTTATCCCACTTGGCTTTAGAGAGTGGCGAGCATCAACCATACTCGGCTTAGTTGCGAGCATTAACCATGCTTGGCTTAAATAGGGCGAGTATTAACCATACTCGGCTTAGGGGTGAGCATAAACAATGCCCAGCTTAGAGAGGGCGAGCATTAACCTTACTCGGCTTAGTGGCGAGCATTAACCATGCTTGACTTTGAGAAGGCGAGGATTAACCATACTCGTCTTAGTACATGTTTTTCTTATGCTCGACTCAAGCTAGGTTAGTTAGTTAAGCGAGCTATGCATGATCGTGGTGTAAAGAAGAAAGAGTTGTCCACACTCGTATTTAGAAAATATGAACTCACTCACTTGAAGGAGTAGGTGTTTGAAATGGTGGTGGGCTTACGTGTTGACCACTCAAAACTGGGTGGCGAGCATTATCCATGCTTGGCTTAAAGATTTCATAATATGATCTACTTTTACAAAAAGTAAAATTCAAAACTGCTAAGAAACTAAAGAAAAGAAATTCTACGAGGACAACGATTGATTACAGAGCATTCTCAAGAGCTAAAATCAAGGCGTCCTTGTTATTGAAAGAAATACATCGGAAGAAATGATAAAAAATCAAATTAATGATAATGCCGCGAGTGCTAGTCTCAGGGTCCTTTCCTTTTGTAGGAGCTCGCGGACCAGCCTGAGGAGCTAAGGTAGAGGGTCGCGGCGGCATGGCCGGGGGCGCGATCTTTGACATATTCGGCGAGTTACCCTGTTCTGAGTCGTCCTTCGATGAGATTGCACATACGTCGGCAATCATTTGCATTATGTCCAGCTACGTTGTGGAATATACAATGCTTGCCAAAATCGAGTTCCATCTGGGTCGGTTCTCGTCGAGGTGGTCTTGGAGTAGGTAAGGAATCGCGTATATCGAAGTAGATATCGAGCAAAGAAGAATCGAGCCCGGTGTATCGATCATATTTGTTTTCATTTCGAGGTCATACATTGCGATCATCCTTTTTCGGGGCCTTACCTCTTCCTTTATTCTGGCCATTGCCGTTGAGAGGACCTTGTTGTTTGGCTACTAAAACTTCAAGGCTCTCCATTTCAAGGCTGACATCCTCTTATCGGAGGAATCTCTCGACAGAGTAAAAATCATCTATATCTTTGGGGGATCTCTGGTTAAGGAGTTTGAGAATTCTGTTCTCTTCTGAACTCCCGCGATGGCTGCCATCAGCACCATTGATGGCTCATGCCCATCGACAGATGCTATAGCTGCGTCGAATCTTTCGAGAAAGGATCTTAGCGTCTCTCCGGATCGCTGCTTGATGGTAGATAAAAACATGAGACTTTTCGGTCGAGGGATATGCACTCGAAACTGTTCGATGAAGCGGGTGACCAGAGTATTCCATCTACTGATCGACTCCGTTATTAGCTACGGAAACCACATACCGGCTATATCTGTGAGAAAGAGAAGAAATCTTAGCCATGAAGCTGGTCGATGCACCAAGTACTTCCATGTGTCGCATGTATCGCATGAGGTGAATGGTCGGGTCAGTGCGACCATTGTACAGCTCGACGGCTGGGAACCTGAAGTTTGGAGGATTTCGAGAATTTCTGATTTCTATAGTGAAGGGGCTGCGATTGACATTGTCTATGTCTTGCTGAGAAGAGTTTCCCTGAGTGATGAGTCGGACGATGTTTGCAAGCTGGCTACCGCCTCTAAGGAATCGTTGCCATGAACTTAGTTCTGCATCTTGAGAGGGTTCTGCACGAGGATCAGGCAAAAGCATGCTCGGAAGGGTGGCCGTCGGCTGTGCTCGACCTCCGAGAGTTGAGTGAAGGTATGCGGGAAGGTGAGATCTGGTGAGTGGTTCTGTGCAGAGTGGCCCCTCTGGAACCTGATGAGTCGTGGGTAGATCCATACCCGTAGCAAAGGGTCTATGCTGATCCAGCATAGCATGTGATGTTCGGAGGATTGGGTTGCCCCCGCTTGAAGCGAGGTTAGGAGGGTTTACGGTAGCGTTTTCTTCTGCCACGTTGAGGACTGGCATGGTAGGATGTCTTCCCTCGTTCGAAGGGAAGGTTACTCCAACTCTTCTTTGAAAAGGAAGAGTTGTTAGACCGGCCTGCGGAAAGATTTCGAGTTGTAATGGGAATGTCGTTGATTCTGAGGGACCCGGTGGTAGCTCGAGCGATTCGACAGGTCAAGTTGTTCCAAAGAGCGGAGGCATATTTGCCTGACGACCAAGATCTCGATCACCTGCCTCCTGAGGTTCTGTTGATGCAGCCGCGCTGGTTGCTGGAAGTGATATTCCCGGCTTGGGTCGATCGGTTGGTTTGACCAAACCAGGACAAAATAAAGGTATAGCTTGATCAGTGGCCTGAATCCGTTCAGACTAAAGATCGGTTATTGCCCCAACTTCAATCGATGGAGGAATTGATGTTGAAGTGTTTACTCCTGTTTCTAGTTGACCGAGAAGGTGATCCATCAACTGTTGCTGTCGTTCGAGGATTTATCCTGAGATGTCATATGGTCTCTAGGTTCGACCATGATTTTATCCATGTCGCCCCGGGTAAGGAATCGAGACATGTCATCATGAGAGGAAACTTCGTGGCTTACTTCTGCAGCATCGGTATCGGCTGCATCGGTGTTTGCGCGACGAGAGGATGTTGCATCTTTCTTTCGTTTGTTTGCCACGACCTGAGATAAGTAGGAACTCGATGGCGATGTCGGTACGCTTCCACTTCCTGGCACGCCAAAGTGTTGACGTCAAAAGTTTGTTACTAGTGACAATCAACACCCAATCGCGTGATCAACACATGAATAAAGATTAAAAATAAAATAAAAAGTAAAAGAACAGGGAGCACACACAGGTTTTTTATAGTGGTTCAGCAAAGATGGTGCCTATGTCCACTTTATATATTATTTCTCTTTTTTTTTATTACAAGTACAATGCTTTGTTTGAAGAAAGGAAAGAAGATATCTATTTTCCTTCTTCTTTTTGAGAAAGATTGAGAGAGATGAACTTCAGAATTGGAGTGTACTGGAATTCTCAGAAAAGAGAGAGTACTGTCTCTTTTTCTCCCTTCTTTCTTTAAGCGTAGAGGTATTTATATGTGGAAAATGCAGCTTGGGTTATTGCAGTATGGTCCGGCCATTTCGGGAAAGCCTGGACATGTGGGATCCATCTATTGGCTTGAATCGCGGCTGAAGAACTGATTCCACTATTCATGAATTGTATCCTTGGAAGTTGTGGCTGACGTGGCATCCACGGAGAGGTTTATTAAAAGTAGAGCTTTATCCGTATATGGTTTGAGCCTTTGATTTCCTTGAAAGTCGGGATATTATTTAGACTCACTCTGCAGAAATCTTCCACGTTGGCCCGCGATAATCGGTCGACGAGTTCATTCGGGAAGCGAAAAACTGGGTCGTCCTGGTGAGCGATTCTTTCGGTAATGCACTGTCAATCTGACTGAGTTGGACTTGGGCCGATGTGTGACTACTTTGGGTTGTATTTCTGTTTGGCTTTCTTAAGCGTGACTTGCATATGATTTGCACATTTGGGCTTTGGTCTGGATCGTCGAGACTCTTCCCAAAAAGAGGGTTAACAGATGTTGTTTGTAAATGATTCCTTCAGATTGTATGAAGGCATTGTATTTGTAATTTCTTAGGACTTAAGAAAAAATAAAATGGACGTAGGCTTGGTTAGACCCGAACCACTATAAGGACCTTGTGTGTTCCCTGTTCTTTACTGCTTTCCCGCATTTATTCTCCGCGATCTGTGATTGTGAGGACTTCACAATGCATTTAGGTGTTAGTGCCATTTTTTGGTATAACAATAAACAATAAACAATAAATCATAAACCATATACCGTAAACCACAGACAATAAACCATAAACCGTAAACCGTATAAATTAAGTATAAACAGTGAACTATATAATATAAAGCATAACCCATAAATGATAAATCATAAACAATAAACCATAAACTGTAAAACATAAACAATAAACCATAAACCGTAAACCATAAACAATAAAGTATAAACAGTAAACAATATAAAGTAAAGCATAAACAATAAATATCAAGCCATGAATGATAAATCATAAACAATAATAAACCGTAAACCATAAACAATAAAGCATAAACCGTAAACCAAAAACAATAAAGTATAAATAATAAACTATATAAAATAAAGCCATAAACGATAAACTTTAAGCCATGAATGATAAATCATTGACAATAAACTGTAAACCATAAACAATAAACCGTATACCGTAAACCATAAACAATAAACCATAAACTGTAAACCATAAACAATAAAGTAAAAACAGTAAACTATGTAAAATAAAGCATAAACCACTAATGTTAAACCATAAATGACAAACCTTAAATGTTGACACGCTTTTTAGTGAATTATACTCCAGATCAGATGACCCGAATTGTATCCAAATGAGGAACTGATCCATCTTCTGTCGCACAGAAGTGAATTATACTTTGGAATGGAGTCACAGGCTTAGTTCAGATGGAGATGTGGGAACCTGACCCGACTCGCTTTCTCCTGACTACGAAGAAGAGCACGTCGCCTTCAAATTGATGGCACCGGTTCGGATCGGATGGAGGACTCGATCCGACCCGTCTGGGGAAAAATATTCTATTGCACACACTCGAGTTTAACCTATACTTAAGGCCCATTTTACTCCTACTTTCACGGATCGAACCGCACATGGCTTTACACGAACTACAGGAGACTTCCTCCACTTACCCACTATGTCTTAGCAACGCATTGGATTCGTGACACATGTCATTCATCTACAAGACTCTCTACATCTATAAATACATGGATTCGTGGACTTCTAAAGGATCTTTGGCCTTTCTAACTCTCGGCCTCCATTGATGTGAACACAAGGACATCATGCTTCTTCTAAATTAATCTAACACGATGATTTCATGTATAAAACCACTATCTCTTCCCCACTTAATCATTAAATTCAAGGATGTTGTATGTAAATGATTCGTACAGATTGTATGAATGCATTGTATATTTAATTTCTTTGGACTTAAGAGAATATAAAATGGATGTAGGCTTGGTTTGACACGAACCACTATAAGACCCTCGTGCGTTGCCTATTCTTTACTGCTTTGCTGCATTTATTCTCTGTGATCTGTGATTGTGAGGACTTCACAATGCATTTGGGTGTTAGTGCCATTTTTTGGTCTAACAATAAATAATTAACAATAAACCGTAAACCATAGATATTAAACCATAAACCGTAAACCATAAAAAATAAAGTATAAACAGTAAACTATATAATATAATGCAAAAACCATAAACATTTAATCATAAATGATAAATCATAAACAATAAACCATAAACCGTTAAACATAAACAATAAACCATAAACCATAAACCATTAACAATAAAGTGTAAATCGTAAACTATATAAAATAAAGCATAAACCATAAACATTAAGCCATAAATGCCAAATAATAAACAATAGACCGTAAACCATAAACCATAAACAATAAATTATAAACAATAAACCAAAAACCATAAAAATATTGTATAAACAATAAACTATATAAAATAAAGCCATAATCCATAAACATTAAGCCATAAATGATAAATCATAGACAGTAAACCATAAAGCATTATCCCTAAACATTAAACTATAAACCGTAAACCATAAAAAATAAAAAATAAACCGTAAACCATAAACCATAAACAATAAACCATAAATCGTAAACCATAAACAATAAAGTAAAAACCATAAACTATAAAAAATAAAGCATAGACCACGAACGTTAAATCATAAATGATAAACCTAAAATGTTAACATGCTTTTTAGTCAAAGTCGTCACACATGGAATTTTTGGTTAACAATATGCTCATGTATTTGGAACCTCATCAGAAGACAGTAAGGGATTTGGTTGAAGTCGCATCACGAACAAAGGATGGCTCGAAACTCCTAACAGATGACCTCTTTTGGCCCCAAAAACAACAAATACAGAGCATGGCTCAACAATCTTGTAGCCCACTGAAGTCTTCAGGTAGAGCTTTGTTTGGCTAAAACGGACTAACGGTTTCAAAGTTACGCTCGTTTCCGTAAACGCCTGGAGAACTGCAAACTTTTGGATTTCGGCATTGATTGGACTCAAGGTCGAATCGGATGGCCTGGATCAGGCAGAAAGGAGGAACCGATCATCCTTTTGCCGCACAGAAGTGCACGCTTCTTTGGAATGAAGTCACCGGCTCAGTTCAGATGGAGATGTAGGAACCCGACCCGATCTGCTTTCTCTTTACTGCGAAGAAGAGCATGTCGCCATCGGATTGAAGGTACCGGTTCGGATCAGATGGAGGACCCTATCCGACCCATTTAGGATGAAATATTCTACCGCACACACTCTAGTTTGAACTATTCTTAAGGCATGTTTTACTCCTACTTTCATGGATCGGACAACACCTGGCTTTGCATGAACTACAGGAGACTTCCTTCACTTAACCACTATGTCTTAACAACACATTAGATTCATGACACATTTCATTCATCCGGGAGTCTCTGTACATCTATAAATACATGGATTCTGGGATTTCTAAAGGATCTTTGGCCTTTCTAACTCTCAGCCTCCATTGAAGAGAAGACAAGGACATCGTGCTTCTTCCATATTATTCTAACACAAGGATTTCGTGTATAAAACCACTCACTCTTCCCCACTTCTTCTTTAAAATAAAAGGACGTTGTGTGTAAATGATTCCTACGAATTGTAGGAAGGCATTGTATTCGTAATTTCTTTGGAGTTAAGAAAATATAATGTGGACTTTTAACCCCCATTTTGGCAAGAGTCTCAACGCACATAGCCCAAAGGCGTAGTCAAATACAAAGTCGCACTACAGGAAGCCCAACAGCCAATAATGGGTCCAAGACAGTCATACATCGGCCCACGTCCAGATTCAACAAATAACATCTCACTCCGAAAGAATAGGCCTCCCAGTCAACCGAGTTTATCGGAGTGAGTCGACCGATTAATTCGGGAAGTGTGGAAATCTTCTACAGAACCAGTCCACCTAATATCCCGACTTCCAAGGAGATAAAGGCGGTCAACTATATGCGGACAAAGCTCTACTTTTGTTGTGCCTCTTCATGGATGCCATATCAGCCACAATTTCCGAGGATACTGTTTGTGAACAGTGGAGTCAGTCTTCCAGCTGTAACTCGGGCCAATGGATTGATTCCACGTGTCCGGGCCTTCCCGAAATGGCCGGAACATTTCGCAACAGCCCAAGCTGCATTTTCCACCTATAAATACCTCTAAGCTTAAAGAGAAAAAGGGACTTCTTTTTGGTTCCAATTTCTACTTCTTTTGGCCAGACGGCTTCTATAAGCTTTTCATCTCTACTCTTCTCCAGAATCTCAATCTCTCAAAAGGAAGAAAGGAAGATAGTCATTTTCTTTCTTTTCTTCAAACAGAAAAAGCATTGTACTTGTAATTAAAAAAAAGGGAGAAAGGATATATAAAGTGGACGTAGGCATTGCCTTTGCCGAACCACTATAAAAATTCTGTGTGTGCTCCCCGTTCTTTTACTTTTTTACTGCCTTTTTTTTCTTTAGTCGTGTGTTGATCACACGATTGGGGGTTGATCATCACTAGTGACCAACTTTTGACGTCAACACTTTAGCGCGCCAGGATGGGGAAGCGCACCAACATCGCCATCGAGCTCCTGCTTATCTCAGGTCATGGCGAACAAATGAAAGAAAGACGCAACATCCTCTCGTCCCGCACACGCCGATGCAGCCGATATTGATGTTGTAGAAGCAAGCCACGAAGTTTCCTCTCGTGACGACATGTCTCGATTCCTTACCCGGGGCGACATGGATAAACTCATGGTCGAACTCAGAGAGCATATGACATCTCAGGGTAAAGTCCTCAGACAACAGCAGCAATTGATGGATCACCTTCTCAGTCGACTGGAAACAGGAGTAAACGCTTTAACATCAGTTCCTCCATTGAATGAAACTGGGGCAGCAACCGATCTTCGGTTTACATGGAATCAGGCCACTGGTCAGGCTACACCTTTATTTCATCCTGGTTTGGTCCCACCAACCGATCGACCCGAGCCGGGAATATCACTTCCATCAACCAGCGTGGCTACAGCAATAGAACCTCAAGAGGCAGGCGATCAAGATCTAGGGCGTCTGGCGAATATTCCTCTTCTCTTTGCAACATCTCGACCTTTCGAATCGGTCGAGCTACCACCGGGTCCCTCGGAATCAACACCATTCCCATTGCAACCCGCGATCTTTCCACAAACCAGTATAACCACTCTTCCTCTTCAACGAAGAGCTGGAGTAGTCTTCCTTACGAACGAGGGAAGCCACCCTACCATGCTGGTCCTTACCGTAGCAGAAGAAAATGCAGTCGTAGACCCTCCTAACTTCACTTCAAACAGGGGCAACTCTGGCCTCCGAACATCACATGCTATGCAAGATCAGCCCAGACCCGTTGCTACGGGCATGGCTCGATCCACGACTCATCAGGTTCCAGAGGGGCCATTCTATCCAGAACCACCAGCCAGATCTCACCTTCCCTCACACCTTCACTCAAATCTCGGAGGTCGAGCCCAGCCAACGACCACCCTTCTGAGCATGCTTTTGTCGGATCCTCGTGCAGAACCTCCTCAAGAGTCAGAATTAAGTTGATGGCAACGACTCCTCAGAGATGGGAGTCAACTCGCAAGCATCATCCGACGATTCACTCGAGGCAATTCTTTGCAACAAGACATAGACAATGTTTGTAACACCCCACCTCCGCCCGTGCCGCTCTTGCAAGGACACCGGCTTTGGAGGGTGTTGACTAGGTAAACATGCATGCAGATATCACAAGACAGAACATATAAAATAGAGTAAATATAGCAGCTGATGAAAACTAGCATATCAAAAACATAAGTTAAGTTACAGCACGGTACTTGATCATTATTTTCCATAAACAAAGTCTGGAAACATAAAACTGGAAACTAAAAAGGAAAACATAAAGTAGCTATCCCCAAAGTGGTAAACCATAGCAAGCTCAAGTCCCAAAGCATACATGAGCTATCCAAGAGAAGCAGCTAAGATTCAAGCTAAGTACTGGTATTCCCTCCCTGTAAACCTGGGGGGGGGGGGGGGAACGAAAGAAAAGAGGCGAAAGAAAATGGGTCAGTCAAAAGACTGGTAAGTCCTACCTACTATTGTACAACAACTAATAAAGTTAACTGTACATGTAAACAAGGATGAGTCATAGGATGATGACTGGCATGGTGAAAAGTCAACAAGATAGACTAAGTGTGGCACCGCATATACAAGGTTGAGGTTTGCACCAAGTGTACTAGCATTACAAGTCATGTCAAGTGTAAACAAGAAGTGATCCCCAGGCCCAAGTTTGGCCCATTATCAGGAATGACCTAATCCAAGGTCCAACTAGCACGGTCTAGTCGATCGGCTCCCTAAAGCCTAACTCGTCAAGTGTCGGTGTCATACGGCCCAACTACGAAGTGTAGCTAAACTGTGCTAGGTCCACCCTAGGGTGTATCAAGTCCTAGGGTGTCAACCACTGACACAAACCAAGCACGCACAGTTTAAACCTACTGGTGCCCGTGCCTGCTTTTCCAACTCCGGACCATGTGCACGACCATGGCCCGCCTGAACCTACACCGGCGCACCTACTCAGCCGTCGTTTTGGTCGCTTACATGTCATCCCAGTAATCGTGCCCCTCCCTAGCCTAGTCCCTAGGGTATCATGATACATCCAAGAGGGTCACTGGTGAAAAGGACCACGTAACTAGGGTTTCCTTAATGGGTTAAACGTGGTTAACCCAACTCATTCAAGTACCAAGTTGGTTAAGTGTACCCAAGGTTCATGACTTAACCCTACCAACCCATCGTGTTTAATTGGTTAAGTATTCAAGCGGTCCATGACTTAACCCTACCATGTGGCATTAATTAATTTAATGCACCCAACCTCTCACATTAGACCTTGTTGTGGTTACTAGTTAGGCCGGGCGGGTCCGGGTAGGTTTATACCACAACTTAGTCTAACCTCGGGTTTCACATGCAACATGACCAACTACTCACATTGGGTCCTATTGCTTGTAGCCACTAGTTAAGCCAGTCGGTTCCGGGTAGGTTTATGCTACAAGCTCAACCCAATCTCGAGTTGGCCATTCTCATGTTTTCTAGAAGTCATGTCCATGTTCATGTTCAAGCATACTCATATGCCATATTTTCATGTCATACTTTCAAATCATGTTTCTTATCATTTTAGTTTGCCCATAACGTTACCCCATCGCATATAAACTCGCATAAGCGTAAATAGATCACAAAAAGGGGAAAACAAGATAACATGACAAGTTGGGCATAAGTGATAAGTTTTGGCCACAAGTTAAACATGGTGGCATATGAGACAAAGATGTGATCATAAACTTGCATATCATGTTTATCAACTTGCATAGTGTTCATAAGCATGCATAACATCATTTTAACTTGCATAGTGTTCATATGCATGCATAACATGGTTTCAACTTGCATAAGGTTCATATGCATGCATAACATGGTTTCAACTTGCATAGGGTTCATATGCATGCATAACATGGTTTCAACTTGCATAGGGTTCATATGCATGCATAACATCAAACTTGGCAAATATGTGGGACATGGCCATAGATAACATGAGATAAGGGCTAGTGACATGCATATAACATTATATGCATGTTAATACAAGGGTTATGAGAATTTCAAGTTGCATCATGCAACATTTCCAACCAAAGATCATATCTTTCTATGCATAAAGCCAAGGTAATGACTTTACTAACATGCATAGAGTAAGCTTATGCATAACATCATAAGATCAAAGCATATATCATGATTAACCCCAAACTCATCTTGCAACATAACATATTAACTTTATAGTTAAAATACAAGAGTAGAAATAGGCTTACTAGGCTATGAAGACTAATCAATATCAAATTAGATTGAGGCGAAGCCACTTAGTACTCTACAAACCCCCAAAATAAGCTCCTATGAAACCCCTTGAGAAAAATCCTTGCTTTAAAGAGGAAAGGTTGAAACTTTGGCCTTGAATGAAGCTTTAGAACTCTTATGCAAGCTTAAATCACTCAAATGAACATGAAAACTCTCATATGCATGAAGGAAGAGGTCATGACAAGAGGTTGGAGGCCATGAGTGAGCATTTGGACATAGTTTGGTTATCGGATTGATTTATGAGTGTTTAGGATAGGGGTAGGGTCCTTTTTATAGATGTTTAGGATAGTTTAGACCCTAGGATTAACCCTAATTCAGATCTGAGCCGTCCAAAACCGTCACTAGCCCTATGCCATATCCAAGAAACAAGCCAGATGCACCCAGGCAGGTTGGGCCGACAGACCCTGTCGACAGGGCTGTCGACAGGGCTGTCGACACACCCTGGGTGCGTCGACTCCCAAGTCGACACACCTGTCGACTTGTGTTTCTGGCGGGAAACTTTCCCGCCTACCCTGACTGGTGAAATTATTTGAATTTGAATCTGTTTTTAAACCTTGAATTTTCTGAAAACTTTGATGGGCCATAACTGGGTCATACGGACTCCGATTTTCGAAAACTCGGACTCTATTTCGCGTATTTTTCTGAGATGAACGCAATGGCATAGCCCGTTTCCCTTGATTCAGATTTTATTATTTCATTCTGCCTTGTTTTATGTCATTATCATGTTATTTGAAATACGGGTTATTACATTCTCCCCTCCTTAAAGGATTTCGTCCCCGAAATCTCTAAGTTATGAAGAAAGTGTCCTACCATCCATCATCCATCTACTCACCACATCATCCACGAGTAACCATTGTCCTTAACAATCTCTAAATGTTGTATGATCATATGCAAAGGTGTGTGTATATGTACCTATCTAATGCGAAAATCAGGTGGTTACTGATTCAGTAAACCTCGTTAATGCAAAGTATGCTAGTGAAATGCGTCCATATGTATGCAAATTCCTAACCTAATCTTATAATTTCTACATGAGTGCACATAACATTCATCCATATGCAACATCCATGAGATAGCATAACAAGTTTTAGCCATGAATAAGTATAAGCACTCATGCATATGCATTATGAAAGCGTGTGAGCCGATCTTAGTGCCTAATGTGTATCATGCATCCACGAGTATCCACTTGCAAACACTTGCAACCACTTGCAACCATCAAGCATAACATGTTTCAAATACATGTTTCATCCAAGGGGTTTCTACCTAAGATCCTCATGACAAGATTGACAAAGTTACAAGATAAACAGGATAAACATGGATAGCAAAAGAAAGATATGCTAAAGAGGAAAAGTGATCGAGAATGTACCCTCAAAAAGAAATGGATAAAGCCCAAGCATCTTCTCCTCCGTCTCCCAAGTTGAATCGTCTTCGGCCTCACTCCACTGAACCTTCACCAATTTGACTTCTCGATTCCTTAGCTTTCTGATCTCCGTGCTCAAGATACGAATCGGAGCTCTCCTCATGGTTGCCTCTTTCTCTACCTCCACGTCTTCAAGAATGCTAGGTTCAACCACCTCAGCGGACTCATGTAGGTACTTTCGGAGATGCGAGACATGAAAGACATTATGCACTCCGGACAGCTTCTCGGGCAATTGCACTTTATAAGCCATCTTCCCAACTCTCTCTATGATAGGGAAGGGTCCTACGAATCTGGGTGCCAGCTTCCCAACTGCTCCGAAGCGAACCACATTATGCATAGGAGAAACCTTGTCTCCAACTTCGAACTACAAATCTGTCCTTTGCTTATCAGCATAGGATTTCTGTCTATCTTGGGCCGCTTTCATCCGTCTTCTCACCAATTCAACTTTCTCAGATGTGTCCCGTATCATATCGGGCCCAAGTACAAGCTTATCTGTTGTCTCCCACCAACAAGATGGTGACCTACACGGCCTCCCATATAAAGCTTCAAATGGTGCCATCCCTATGCTGGCCTGATAGCTATTGTTGTAAGCAAACTCCACAAGAGGAAGGTGGTCTTCCCAAGTACCAACAAAATCAAGATCACAAAGCCTCAAAAGGTCTTCTAGCACTCTATTCACCCTTTCGGTTTGGCCATCCGCCCCACCTCCGCCCGTGCCGCTCTTGCAAGGACACCGGCTTTGGAGGGTGTTGACTAGGTAAACATGCATGCAGATATCACAAGACAGAACATATAAAACAAAGTATATATAACAGCTGATGAAAACTAGCATATCAAAACCATAAGTTAAGTTATAGCACAGTACTTGATCATTATTTTCCATAAACAAAGTCTGGAAACATAAAACTGGAAACTAAAAAGGAAAACATAAAGTAGCTATCCCCAAAGTGGTAAACCATAGCAAGCTCAAGTCCCAAAGCATACATGAGCTATCCAAGAGAAGCAGCTAAGATCCAAGCTAAGTACTGGTATTCCCTCCCTGTAAACCTGGGGGGCAGAAACGAAAGAAAAGAGGCGAAAGAAAATGGGTCAGTCAAAAGACTGGTAAGTCCTACCTACTATTGTACAACAACTAATAAAGTTAACTGTACATGTAAACAAGGATGAGTCATAGGATGATGACGGGCATAGTGAAAAGTCAACAAGATAGACTAAGTGTGGCACCGCATATACAAGGTTGAGGTTTGCACCAAGTGTACTAGTATTACAAGTCATGTCAAGTGTAAACAAGAAGTGATCCCCAGGCCCAAGTTTGGCCCATTATCAGGAATGACCTAATCCAAGGTCCAACTAGCGCGGTCTAGTCGATCGGCTCCCTAAAGCCTAACTCGTCAAGTGTCGGTGTCATATGGCCCAACTACGAAGTGTTGCTAAACTGTGCTAGGTCCACCCTAGGGTGTATCAAGTCCTAGGGTGTCAACCACTGACACAAACCAAGCACGCACAGTTTAAACCTACTGGTGCCCGTGCCTGCTTTTTCAACTCCGGACCATGTGCACGACCATGGCCCGCCTGAACCTACACCGGCGCACCTACTCAGCCATCGTTTTGGTCGCTTACATGTCATCCCAGTAATCGTGCCCCTCCCTAGCCTAGTCCCTAGGGTATCATGATACATCGAAGAGGGTTACTGGTGCAAAGGACCACGTAACTAGGGTTTCCTTAATGGGTTAAACGTGGTTAACCCAACTCATTCAAGTACAAAGTTGGTTAAGTGTACCCAAGGTTCATGACTTAACCCTACCAACCCATCGTGTTTAATTGGTTAAGTATTCAAGCGGTCCATGACTTAACCCTACCATGTGGCATTATTTAATTTAATGCACCCAACCTCTCACATTAGACCTTGTTGTGGTTACTAGTTAGGCCGGGCGGGTCCGGGTAGGTTTATACCACAACTTAGTCTAACCTCGGGTTTCACGTGCAACATGACCAACTACTCACATTGGGTCCTGTTGCTTGTAGCCACTAGTTAAGCCGGTCGGTTCCGGGTAGGTTTATGCTACAAGCTCAACCCAACCTCGAGTTGGCCATTCTCATGTTTTCTAGAAGTCGTGTCCAAGTTCATGTTCAAGCATACTCATATGCCATAGTTTCATGTCATACTTTCAAATCATGTTTCTTATCATTTTAGTTTGCCCATAACGTTACCCCATCGCATATAAACTCGCATAAGCGTAAATAGATCACAAAAAGGGGAAAACAAGATAACATGACAAATTGGGCATAAGTGATAAGTTTTGGCCACAAGTTAAACATGGTGGCATATGAGACAAAGATGTGATCGTAAACTTGCATATCATGTTTATCAACTTGCATAGTGTTCATAAGCATGCATAACATCATTTTAACTTGCATAGTGTTCATATGCATGCATAACATGGTTTCAACTTGCATAAGGTTCATATGCATGCATAACATGGTTTCAACTTGCATAGGGTTCATATGCATGCATAACATCAAACTTGGCAAATAGGTGGGACATGGCCATAGATAACATGAGATAAGGGCTAGTGACATGCGTATTACATTATATGCATGTTAATACAAGGGTTATGAGAATTTCAAGTTGCATCAAGCAACATTTCCAACCAAAGATCATATCTTTCTATGCATAAAGCCAAGGTAATGACTTTACTAACATGCATAGAGTAAGCTTATGCATAACATCATAAGATCAAAGCATATATCATGATTAACCCCAAACTCATCTTGCAACATAACATATTAACTTCATAGTTAAAATACAAGAGTAGAAATAGGCTTACTAGGCTATGAATACTAATCAATATCAAATTAGATTGAGGCGAAGCCACTTAGTACTCTACAATCCCCCAAAATAAGCTCCTATGAAACCCCTTGAGAAAAATCCTTGCTTTAAAGGGGAAAGGTTGACACTTTGGCCTTGAATGAAGCTTTAGAACTCTTATGCAAGCTTAAAACACTCAAATGAACATGAAAACTCTCATATGAATGAAGGAAGAGGTCATGACAAGAGGGTGGAGGCCATGAGTGAGCATTTGGACATAGTTTGGTTATAGGATTGATTTATGAGTGTTTAGGATAGGGTTAGGGTCCTTTTTATAGATGTTTAGGATAGTTTAGACCCTAGGATTAACCCTAATTCAGATCTGAGCCATCCAAAACCGTCACTAGCCCTAAGCCATGTCCAAGAAACAAGCCAGATGCACCCAGGCAGGTTGGGCCGACAGACCCTGTCGACAGGGCTGTCGACAGGGCTGTCGACACACCCTGGGTGCGTCGACTCCCAAGTCGACCCACCTGTCGACTTGGGTTTCTGGAGGGAAACTTTCCCGCCTACCCTGACTGGTGAAATTATTTGAATTTGAATCTGTTTTTAAACCTTGAATTTTCTGAAAACTTTGATGGGCCATAACTAGGTCATACGGACTCCGATTTTCGAAAACTCGGACTCTATTTCGCGTAATTTTCCGAGACGAATGCAATGGCATATCCCGTTTCCCTTGATTCAGATTTTATTATTTAATTCAGCCTTGTTTTATGTCATTATCATGTTATTTGAAATACGGGTTATTACAATGTTAACCGCAGCCCCTTCACTAGAGAAATCAGAAATTCTCGAAATCCTCCGGACTTTAGGTTCCCAGCCATCGAGCCATACAATGGTCACACTAACCCGACCATTCATCTCATGCGATACATGCGACATATGGAAGTACTTGGTGCATCAACCAATTTCATGGCTAAGTGCTTTCCTCTCTTTCTCACAGATATAGCCGGTATGTGGTTTCGGCAACTAACAAAAGAATCGATCAGTAACTGGAATACTCTTGTCACCCGCTTCATCGAGCAGTTTCGAGTGCATATCTCTCGACCGAAAAGTGTCATGTTTTTATCTACCATCAAACAGAAATCCAGAGAGACGCTAAGATCCTTCCTCGAAAGGTTCAACGCAGCTGTAGCATCTGTCGATCGGCCCGAGCCATCGATGGTGTTGATGGCAGCAATCGTGGAAGTCCAGAAGCGATCAGAATTCTCGAACTCCTTATCCAGGGATCCTCCCAAAGATATAGATGATTTTTACTCCGAGGCCGAGAGATTCCTCGGACAAGGGGATACCTGCCTTGAAATGGAGAGCCTTGAAGTTTTAGTAGCCAAACAACCAGGTCCACTCAATGGCAATGGCCAGAATAAAGGAAGAGGAAAGGCCCAGGAAAAGGGTGAACGCAATGTCCGACCTCGAAATGAAAACAAGTATGATCACTACACCGAGCTCAATTCCTCTTTGCTCGATATCTGTCTCGATATGCGCGAATCCTTCCCCACTCCAAGGCCACCTCGACAAGAACCGACCCAGATTGAACTTGACTCTGGCAAACATTGTATATTCCACAACGTAGCTGGACATAATACATCTGTGCGATCTCATCGAAGGACGAGTCAGAAAAGGGGAACTCGCTGAATATGTCAAAGATCGCGCCCCGGCCATGCCGTCGCGACCTTCTGCCCAAGCTCCTCAGGCAGGTCAGCGAGCTCCTGGAAATGGAAAGGACCCTGAGACCAGCACTTGCGGCATTATCATTAATTTGATTTTTTATCTTTTCTTTCGATGTATTTCTTTCAATAACAAGGATGCCTTGATGCTCCGTGATCAATCGCTGTCCCCGTAGAATTTCTTTGTAATAGTTTCTTAGCAGTTATGAACTTTACTTTTTACAAAAGTAGATCGTGTTGTAATTTCGAAGCCGATCATGATTAATGCTCGCCCCCCTGTTCTATGTGGTTTGCGCGAAACCTCACCACCACACCTACTCCTTCAAGTGAGTGAGGTAACATTTTCTTAAACACGAGTGTGGATTACACTCTCTTTCTTTACACCATGAGCGTGAATATCTCGTTAAACTAACTAACCTAACATGAGTCGAGCATGAGAAACACTTGCCCTAACACTAAGCCGACCATGGTTTATGCTCGCCACGAAGCCGAGCATGGTTTATGCTCGCCACCAAGCCAAGCATGGTTTATGCTCGCCACCATCTAATGCCAAGTGGAATAAAATGCTCGACCCATCACCCTTCTCCAAACGAGGATGGTTTGTTTTGTATTTGCAGGAACCAATTCCTTTGGCGATCGTCATCTCGGCCTTAATACGGTTCCCGATGGTTGTCGGGTTTTTGTCCTTAATATGACCTGGCATGGTCGTCGAATTTCTAGTCTTAATACAACGTCGGACCGTCGGTTTTCTGGCCTTAATATGGTCCGTTGCGACTAAAGCAGCCCGAGCGTTTGTGCTTCGGTCCATATTTCAGAACACACCACCCTTTGTCGATGAAGATGCATTCTGAGGGGCAAAGTGTTAACCCTCTTTTTGGCAAGAGTCTCAACGAACAAAGCCCAAATGCGCAGACAAATACAAAGCCGCACTTCAGGAAGCCCAACAGCCAATAATGGGTCTAAGACAGTCACAAATCGCCCCACATACAGATTCAACAAATAATAGCTCACTCCGGAAGAATAGGCCTCCCAGTCGACCGCGTTTATCGGAGTAAGTCGACCGATTATTTCGAGAAGCATGGAAATCTTCTACGGAACCAATCCACCTAATATCCCGACTTCCAAGGAGATAAAGGCGGTCAACCATATGCAGACAAAGCTCTACTTTTGATGTGCCTCTTCATGGATGCCACGTCAGCCACAACTTTCGAGGATACTGTTTATGAACAGTGGAGTCAGTCTTCTAGCCGCAACTCGAGCCAATGGATTGATTCCACGTGTCCGGGTCTTCCGGAAATGGCCGGACCATTTCACAACAGCCCAAGCTGCATTTTCCACCTATAAACACCTCCAAGCTTAAAGAGAAAAAGGGACTTCTTTTTTGCTCCAATTTCTACTTCTTTTAGCCAGACGACTTCTATAAGCTTTTCATCTCTACTCTTCTCCAGAATCTCAATCTCTCAGAAGGAAGAAAGGAAGATAGTCATTTTCTTTCTTTTCTTCAAACAGAAAAAGCATTGTACTTGTAATTAAAAAAAAGAGAGAAAGGATATATAAAGTGGACGTAGGCATTGCCTTTGCCGAACCACTATAAAAATTCTGTGTGTGCTCCCCGTTCTTTTACTTTTTTACTGCATTTTTTTATCTTTAGTCATGTGTTAATCACGCGATTGGGGGTTGATCATCACTAGTGACCAACTTTTGACGTCAACATGGACATAGGCTTGGTTTGAGCCGAACCACTATTAAAAACTTGTGTGTTCCGTGTTCTTTACTGCATTCCTGCATTTATTCTCTGTGATATTTGATTGTGAGGACTTCACACTACATTTGCGTGTTAGTGCCATTTTTTGGTCCAACAATAAACCGTAAACCATATGCAATTAATCACAAATCGTAAACCATAAACAACAAAGTATAAATAGTAAACTGAATAATGTAAAGCATAAACCATAAACATTTAGTCATAAATGATAAATTGTAAACAATAAACCATAAACCATAAATCATAAACAACAAAACATAACCGTAAACCATAAACAATAAACTATAAACTATAAACAATAAACTACATAAAATAAAGCAAAAACCATAAACAATAAGCCATAAATGATAAATCATAAACAATAAAATGTAAACCATAAACAATAAACCATAAACCGTAAACCATAAATACTAAAGTATAAACAACAAACCGTAAACAATAAAGTATAAAACATAAACTATATAAAATAAAGCCATAATCCGTAAACATTAAGCCATAAATGATAAATAATAAACAATAAACCATAAACCATGACTCATAAACATTAAACCATAAACCGTAAACCATAAGCAATAAACCATAAACCGTAAAACAAAAACAATAATCCATAAACCATAAACCATAAACAATAAAATAAAAACAGTAAACAATATAAAATAATGCTTAAACCATAAACATTAAGCCATAAATGATAAACCATAAACATTGACACGCTTTTAGTCAAAGCCATCACACATGGAATTTCTGGTTAACAATACGCTTAAGTATATGGAACATCGTCAGAAGACAGGAAGCGATTTGGTTGAAGTTGCGTCAGAAAGAAAGGACGGCTCGAAACTCCTAACATATGACCTCTTTTGTACCCGAAAGCATCAATTACGGAGCTTTGCTCAATAAATCTTATAGCCTTATGAATTAGCTACAGGTAGAGATTTATTTTGGCTAAACAGGACTTATAGTTTGAAAGTCACGCTCGTTTCCGTGAACGCCCGCAGAAATGGAAACGTTTGGATTTCGGCATTGATTGGACTCCAGGTCGGATTGGATGGTGCGAATTGGATCAAAAAGGTGGACCCAATCCACCTTCTGCCGCAAAGAAGTGCATTCTACTTTTGAATGAAGTCACCGGCTCGGTTCAGATGGAGATGTAGGAACCCGACCCGATCCGCTTTCTCCTTACTACGAAGAAGAGCACGTCTCCTTCAGATTGGAGGCACCGGTTCGGATCGGATGGAGGACTCGATCCGACCCATCTAGGACAAAATATTCTATTGCACACACTCGAGTTTGACCTATTCTTAAGGACTATTTTAATCCTCATTTCAAGGATTGAGCCACACATGGCTTTACACGAACTACAGGAGAATTCCTCCACTTACACACTACGTCTTCGCAACGCATTGGATTCGTGACACATGACATTCATCCGGGAGACTCTATAAATCTATAAATACATAGATTCGGGGACTTCTAAAGGATCTTTGGCTTTTCTAACTCTCGACCTCCGTTGATGAGAACACAAGGACATCACGCTTCTTCCATATTAATCAAACACGAGGATTCAGTGTATAAAACAACTCTCTCTTCCCTACTTCTTCATTAAAATACAAGGATGTTGTAAGTAAATGATTCCTATGGATTGTAGGAAGGCACTGTAGTTGCAATTTCTTAGGAGTTAAGAAAATATAAAGTGGTCATAGGCTTGGTTTGAGTTGAACCACTATAAAAACCTCGTGCGTAACCTGTTCTTTACTACTTTCCTTTATTTATTCTCTGTTACCTGTGATTGTGAGGACTTCACACTACATTTGGGTGTCAGAGCCATTTTTTTGGTCTAACAATAAACAGTAAACCATAAAACATAAACAATAGACGGTAAACCATAAACCATACACCATAAACAACAAAGTATAAACAGTAAACTATATAATATAAAGCATAAACCATAAACGATAAATCATAAACAATAAACCATAAACCATAAAACATAAACAATAAACCGTAAACCGTAAACCATAAACAATAGAGTATAAATAGTAAACTATATAAAATAAAGCATAAACCGTAAACATTAAGCCATAAATGGCAAATAATAAACAATAAACCGTAAACCATAAACAATAAACAATAAACCGTAAACCACAAACAATAAAGCATAAACAATAAACGAAATACCATAAAAATAAAGTATAAACAATAACTATATAAAATAAAGCCATAATTCGTAAACATTAAGCCATAAATAATAAACCATAGACAATAAACCATAAACCATCAAGTATAAACATTAAAGCATAAACCGTAAACCATAAACAATAAACCATAAACCGTAAACCATAAGCCGTAAACCATAAACAATATAGTAAAAACAATAATCTATATAAAATAAAGCATAAACCATGAACGTTAAACCATAAATGATAAACCTAAAATGTTGACACGCTTTTTAGTCAAAGCCGTCACACATGGAATTTCTAGTTAACAATACACTCAAGTATTTGGAACCTCATCAAAAGACAGTAAGGGATTTGGTTGAAGTCGCATCACGAACAAAGGACGGCTTGAAACTCCTAACAGAAGACCTCTTCTGGACCCGAAAACATCAAATACGGAGCTTTGCTCAGTTACCCTTGTAGCCCACTAAATTAGCTTCTGGTAGAGCATTGGTTTGGCTAAAATAGACTTACGGTTTCAAAGTTACGCTCGTTTCCGTAAACGCCCGCAGAACTGGAAACATTTGGAAATGCATTATGTTTCATGATGCGTTATAGGTAAACTGAAATAGAAATATTACAAGACAGATATGAAAGCAACAGCGGAATTTTTTTTTCAAACATAAATCATAACATCGTGGTCCAAAATATCACAAATCTGAAACTACATAAATGCTACTATAATAATATAAAACTTTCAGCCTTGTTCCATCAGAGTACATAAAAATCATAATTCCCCAAAAAGAGACAAAGCCATAGTAGCAAGGATAGAAGCTTGAGCCATACATACAAGCAGCTCCAGCACAATGTAAGCAGAATCACAGTCAAGCCTGAGTTTTCCCGCCCTAAGAACCTAAGGGGGAAACGGAAGAATGAATAGGAAACAAAAAGGGTCAGACATAAAGTATGGCGAGTCTAGTTACTTTTAGCATGTAAATAAATAAAATAAGCATGACAGGCATATAAAGTGGATAAGAGAGATGACTACATAAAAGGCAGGTATGACTATGTAAAGATGATATGGTGTATACGCTTCCTTAGGTGTAACACCCCACACCCGCTAAGGTCACTCACTAAGGAATGCCTTAACTTCGGTGGAGTATTTTAAGTGAATATAGAACAGAAAAATTACAACAAGACAGATATAAGTAATACTTGAAATTTAAAACATCATTTCATTGCAGCAGAAGGTAAACATGTTTGGTACATACCAAAAACCAACAAGAGTCAAGTACAAAATATCCATCTTGATACAACATAAGTGCATAATCCCAATACATAACTAATAGACATAATAGAAAAGATAGCTGAGCTTTACATCAACGGTCCAAGCTCCAAAAGATAGATAAAGCAATCTGATCAAAGCCCACTAGTGCTAGGCCCACTCTGAGAACCTGAGGGTTGGGAAAAAGATAAAAACAACGGGGTCAGACATAAGTCTGAGCGAGTCCTACGACTTTAACAAAACAATCATTAAAGTAATTAGGGTATGATATAAACTTGGTACGGTAACGACTGGGGATAAATGACTACACTAAGTAGCCAATTAGACATAGGAAGAACTAAGATATCGGTAAAGACGCATCTACCTACCCAAGGGTAATTACTACACTGCACCACACCAGTCACTCCTAACTTAAAGGTTGATCCCACCCATGGACTTAGAAAATATAACTAGTAGTTTCGTGTATCCCTAGCTAACCACATAGGTGCCGTCTTCCCCTATCTCCACTAGGTGTACTCACTACTCCCCAAGCGATTGGCTCCCTAACGTAGATACCCGTGCTGGCCCCACAGTGGGGTGTATCACTCCCCAAAGTGGCAACCCGATACAACTTAAGAGTGCACGGCTTATACCTACATAATGCAACAACGTCTTACCTACAAGCCCAGGCCCACACACGCATATGAAACCCATTGGACTTGCGTTGCCACCGCTAACCCGTTTTTGGCCTCTTATAGTCAGCCCAGTATGTGTGTCCCGTCCTCGACTTGGGTCGACCCCACAAAGATACGTTTTGGGTTACTGGTAGAAATGGGCCCCCACAAGCTACCCACCTAAGCTTGTCCCTTTTCTAGTGCATCCCACTTAACCCTTTAATCATGTTTAATTACATGTTTCCACTTGGTTAAGCATTCTAATCGTATTTTCTATTGCCACCCAAGGCAACCCACTAGATTTCCACATGCCACCCAAGGCACTTACTTGATTTCCACATTCCACCCAAGGCACCCACTTAACCCCTCATGCTCCACTACATGCTTATATGGTTAAGTGTTTCTTAATTGATTAAGACCGTAACCTTTTGCAAAGACCTCTCACATTAGACAATCTTTTATGGCAGCTGGATTTGCCGGTCGGGTCCGGGCAGCCTTACACCATAACCGAGTCTAACCTCGTGTCTTTACACTTGTCACCTATTTAGTTTATGCCTAAGACCTCTCACATTGGGGCTATCATTTGTAGCCGCTGGATTTGCCAGTCGGGTCCGGGCAGTCTTATGCTACAAAAGGTCCAACCTCGTGTCTTAGTCGATTAATTACACCTAATTAGTCACCCCCATATTTTGAATTAATTTTCCCTAATTAATTCCAATTTAATTATGTACATAATTGACTCAATTATGTCCATCCACTTACGGTATGCAACATCATACCAATTTCACCACAATTTTGTTAACATGAATATTAACCCCATCGTTCCCCACGTAATATGCTAACATGACATACATAAAAGGGAAGATTCATCACAAATGCAATAGGTTCTACTTAGCATAACATTAGCATCATCATGGGTTTTAAAGGTGTCAACTTGCATATATGACCATAGCATCAAACCCAACTAGCATAAATAACCAACCCAAACTTGCATGAATCACATATGTCATAAACTGGGTAACTTGCATAGATGTTCATGTCATAGACCTATCGTAAAGGGATAAACTTGCATACATGTCATAGGTCTAAAAAGGGACGAACTTGCATATGTTACTCATATCATAGAAAGGGGTAAACATGCATATATATGCATGACATACTAAGGGGTAAACTTGCATATGTATGCATATCATACAAAGGTGTAAACTTGCACATGTTACATGCATATAATCAAACACCAAACTTGCATAACATGTCATATATGAACTTGCATATAATCAAACACCAAACTTGCATATCATGTCATATATGAACTTGCATATAATCAAACACTAAACTTGCATAACATATCATATATGAACTTGCATATAATCAAACACCAAACTTGCATAACATGGTGTCATAATGGATCAATGTTTATCATAGTGATTTGCATAACTAGCATCATGAACATATAGAATAAAACTTGCATAACTAGCATCATGAACACATAGCATATGATAACATAACTTGCATTGATCCACATTCATAACCCTAACCTCATTATATCCTATCATAATTAGTTTAGCAATTGATTACTAAAGGCATAGAAACTCACAACTTGTTGATTAGAACTTCTATGAAGAAGATTAAGTTGCTAGAGTTGATTAGAAGTTGATTTGAGAAGCTATCTTCCTCTTTAATTTGTTGGTGGCTCCTTCTAGTTGCATTTTAACGGCATAACGACGTTGTCTCCAATTTTAGTATGAATTAGGGTATTCTTAGGGTGTATTTATAGATTAGTTAAGTGTTTTAGGCCATTAGATTAACCCTAAATCAGATTAGAGCCGTCAGATCTCGTCACTAGCCACCAAAACACAGCCCAGATCCCAAATCAATGCACCCAGGTCACCTGGGCTCGACCAGGGAGGTCGACCCCCATGTCGACTCTAGGGTCGACACCCATGTCGACCTGGTGGGCAGGTCGACCCCCAGGTCGACACCCAGGTCGACTCCCAGGTCGACTCCCAGGTCGACCTGGTCTGGGCGGGAATTTTCCCGCCTAGCCCATATTCTGCATTTTTGAAATCTGTTTCGTTTTCTGATTTTTCGTGAAACTTCTAAAGGCCATATCTCAGTCATACGGACTCCGATTCACGAAATTTCGGACTCTATTTCAAGTATTTTTCCGAGACGAACGCAGCCGCGAAACCCGTTTCCCTTAATTCTCATGTCTGAGATTAATTATTTTTTAATTACCAAACATTAATATTAAGTGAAATTCGGGGTGTTACATTCTCCCCTACGTAAAGGATTTCGTCCCCGAAATCTCTAAGTCAAGAAGAACGTATCCTACCAACCAAACAACCATCTACTAAACCATCAACCACTGGTATTCATTGTCGTTAAAGTTTCTAATGCTGTATGAACATATGCAAGAAGTGTGTGTATATGTTCCCTATCTAATGCAAAATCAGGCGGTCTACTGATTCAGTTGACCTCCTTAATGCAAACCATGATAGTGCCATGCATTCAATATGTATGTGAAAGAACCCTATGGACACATACTTTTTCTACATGTGTGCACAACCATACACCAAAATGCATCATCCATATGATAACACAACCATTATACATCCATTAATATAGCTACCTACACACAATTATATGCAATATGCAATATGAAGTGACTGAGCCGATCTAGTGTCTAAAGTGTGTGTATATGCATCCACGAGCAACCACTAGCAAACACTTGCATCCACACGTATCCATCAATCATAACATGTCTCAAACACATGTTTCAACCATAGGTTTACCCTATCTAAATGTCGAAGGTACTAACTAGAGGACATACTAAAGATAAGATAAGTACTAGACAAACGATAAAGGAGAAGTTAGAAGACATAGCCTCAAAAAGGAATGGGTACAGTGAACGTATCTTCGCTTCTGTCTCCCAAGTTGCGTTGCTTTCATCATCTCCCCATTGCACTTTGACTAGTTGAACCTCTATATTTCTCGACCTCCTAATCTCTGACCCAAGGATGCCAGTAGGAGCTCGTCGAATCGTCGCATCACGCTCTACCTCCACTTATTTAATCAAGCTCGGCTCTACCACCTCTGCGGTCTCATGTAGGCACTTCCTCAAATGTGACACATGGAATACGTCATGTACACCACTAAGTCTCTCGGGCAAACCCACTCTATATGCCATCTGTCCAATCCTTTCCTTAATAAGAAACGGTCCTACAAACCTTGATGCTAACTTCCCAACGGACCCAAAGCGAACAATATTCCGTAATGGAGACACTTTAACAAAGACCATGTCCCCAACATCAAACTCAAGATCCGTCCTCCTCTTATCCGCGTAAGATTTCTATTTGTCCTGCGCCGCTTTCATCCTTCTTCTAATCAAATCGATCTTTTCCGAAGTCTCTCTAACCGTATCAGGCCCAAGCAAGATCTTATCCGTAGATTCCCACAAACATGTAGGTGACCGAAAAGGCCTTCCATAAAGAGCTTCGAAAGGAGCCATACCAGTACTATTCTGAAAGCTGTTATTATACGCGAACTCTTCCAATGGAAGATGCTCTTCCCATGTACCTCCAAAATCTAAGATACATAGTCTCAAAAGGTCTTCTAGAACACGATTCCCCCTCTCGGTCTGGCCGTCCGTCTGAGGACGATATGCGGTGCTCAAACACCACTAAGTCCCTACTGCCTCTTGCAAACTCTTCCAAAACTCGCTAGTGAAGATAGGAACTCGATCACTCACTATGCTAGAAGGTACTCCATGCAATCGAACTATCTCTCGAAGGTAAACTGAAGCTAGCCATGGAGAAGTCCTCTTGCTCTTCACGGGTATGAAATGGGCACTCTTAGTAAGTCTGTCTACCACAACCCAAATTCCCGTATTACCCTTCCTCGATCTCGGTAACCCATCAATAAAATCCATCGAGACGCTATCCCACTTCCATTGCGGAACTTCCAATGGGTGAAGCAACCCACCAGGTTTCTTTTGCTCCGCTTTCACTTGTTGGAACACCAAGCATCTAGCGACATACTCGGCCACATCTTTCTTCATACCAGCCCAAAAGAAAACTAGCTTCATGTCTTGGTACATCTTGTCCCCACCGCGATGAATGGTCATCTTTGAACGATGTGCATCTTTAAGTATAGCCTTCCTCAAACCCTCGTCTTGCGGTACACAAACTCGACCGTCTCTACGCAACCACCCCTTATCATCTAGGGTGTACCAACTCAAATGGCTGGACGACTCCCCCCTTATGAGCTTCTCTACAAACTCAACCGACTGTGGGTCATCCCGTTGTGCCTTGCCAATTCGTCCCAAAAGAGTAGGTCTGACCTCTAAGGATTCTAGCAAACAGGATATAAAGTCAACGGAAGGTCTGAAGTCAAACATCGAGATAAATTCCAAGCTTCGTCGTTCAACGAACAATGGACTTAAGGACAACCTTTTTCTGCTTAAGGCGTCTGCCACCACGTTAACCTTGCTAGGGGTATACGCTATCTCGAAATCATAGGATGCTAAGAACTCCATCCATCTTTGCTGTCTTAGGTTCAAATCCTTTTGAGAAAACAAGCACTTCAAAGATTTGTGATCAGTGAACAATTCGAACCTCTCGCCAAGGAGATAATGGCGCCAAGGCTTAAGTGCAAAAACAATAGCGGCCAACTCTAGATCATGAGTAGGGTAATTTTTCTCATGCTTTCTCAACTGCCTTCCCCCATAGGCTATTACCCTTCCCTCTTGCATTAAGACTGCGCCTAGTCCTATCCCACAAGCATCGGTATAAACAACAAATGGCTTACTCCCATCTGGCAACACTAAGACTAGAGCTGTGGTTAAAGCTCTCTTTAACCGCTGGAACGCATCATCACAATCTACGTCCCATGTGAAGACTAGTTTCTTCTTTGTCAAGCGAGTTAATGGGGCTGATATCTTCGCGAAGTCCTTGATAAACTTCCTATAGTAGCCAGCCAACCCCAAGAAACTCCTCACCTCGGTAGCATTCTTCGGAATCTTCCAATCTTGGATGGACACTACCTTCGCGGGATCCACAGCTATCCCTTCCTTAGAGACCACGTGCCCAAAGAACCGCACTTCCTTCCTCCAGAAGTGACATTTAGAGAACTTAGCCTTAAGGCTATGCACTCTAAGAGTCTCCAACACTTCCCTAAGATGTAGGGCATGCTCTTCTTCACTATTAGAAAAGACTAAGATGTCTTCCACAAAGACCACCACGAACTTATTAAGGTACTCCCTGAACACCCTACTCATCAAATCAACAAAGTATGGAGGGGCATTCGTCAAACCAAAAGGCATCACAAGCCACTCATAAAAACCATCCGGAGTCCTAAAGGCAGTCTTGTCTATGCTATCCTCAGCCACTCTCAACTGATGAAACCACGTGGCTAAGTCCAACTGCGAAAACACTGAGGCGCCAACCAACTGATCAAAGAGATCATCAATCCTCGGCAATGGGTGTCTATTCTTCTTTGTAAGCTTATTGAGTTCTCTATAGTATACACAAAGTCCGAGGGACCCATCCGCCTTCGTGGCAAAAACTACTGGAGCACCCAACTACGATATACTTCGTCTTATGATCCCCTTCTCAAGCAACTCCCGTACTTGCTTATGGAGTTCCCTCCTCTCACGAGGAGCCATGTGGCGCACTGGCAAAGATATTGGTTTAGCATTGTCTACCAGATATATTCGGAAGTCAATCTCCCACTTCGGAGGTAAGCCCTTCACCTCCTCAAACACATCCGAGTATTCCCGGACCACTCTAACAGATCGCAAACTCTCGACCGAAGCGTCAGGCGATTCAAGATAACTTAGCATAACAGAATCCATGGTATTACAAGAGATCTCGAGAGTGTTACCCAAGCGGATCATGAGCCTAACAACTCTCCTTTCGCAATCAAGAATTGCACCATTACTGGATAACCAGTCCATGCCCAAAATTAACCCATAGCCCGTGAAGCCCAAAACAAAAGCATCACATCTATACTCAACGCTAAGTATAGAAATCCTCAAACCCAAACATATCATGGATAAATAAGTGGAGCCCCCAATTGGGTTTGAGACAACCAAGGGATCATCTACTAGACTGGTGTCTAAGTGCAGTGACTCAACTGATGATGATGAGATAAACGAATGCGATGCGCCAGAGTCAAATAAAGTATGGACAGGATGATCAAACAGAAAAATCGGACTTTCAACGGAAATAGTTCTACCTCTTTTCTGAATCGGTGGAACTGCGAGAGCCTGAACTTGCCCCCTTGCCTGACATGGTGCCATAAGAGCTTGCACCTGTCCTCCTGAGGTAGATCCCGTCCTCTGCCCCTTCTTAGGGCAGTCCTTCACTAGATGCCCTGCTTCGCCACAGTGGAAGCAGCCAGTCTTCTTCTTCTTCCGACAATCTTTGCTTAGGTGGCCTGGTGTCCCGCAATTGAAGCACTTCTTCTTTCCCTTGCCACCGTTGCCTTTCCCACCCTTGTTTTGTTGTTGCTGTTGAGGTCTCTTCTGATCTCCTTTCTTCTCGGGTGCCTTATTAGCATTGGGACCCTTCTCTTCCTCATGCATGAGCGTCATGTCTACTAGCTTCTTAAAGGTGGCCCCCATAGGGATGTGAGTCATGGCCAATCCATGCATCGGTTCGTTCAAGCCTTTAACGAACCTCAAAGCCTTCTTCTCCAGTGTATTCACCATGTATATGCCAAACATTGCCAACTGATTAAACTTGTTGACATATTCCTTCACTAATAGGTTTCCTTGCCTTAAAGTCAAGAACCTTTCCACATACAGATTCTCTTCCGCCCTTCAGAGAAACTTTGCCACAAACCTTTGTCTGAAATCCGCCCAAGAGTCAACTAGGTGTTCTCCATTAGTGACCTCCCACCAGAACGAGGCCTCTCCCTTCATTAACCAAGCAGATAACTTGACTTTCTTTCCTTCTTCCATCTCAAAGATATCTATCAATTCTTCCACCTCCTTAAGCCAATCGCTAGCTTCCACAAAAGTTTCTGATCCTTGAAAAGGTTTCCCTCCCATAGCCATAAATTCCTTGCAAGTCTTAGCAAAAGTATCCGCTCGAGGAGGAGGAGGAAGATCGGGTGCAACTGGTGGTGGAGGAACATCTACTAGAGCCGCAGTGGCGGCCCTAGCCTCCATCAACCTCTTATACCATACTGGTATCGCTACACCCTCCGGAAAGTTAAGATCTTTAGCCATGCTGAAACGAAAGAGGAAAGATTCAAAACGGAGAATTCGAAAGACAAAGATACGGCTATTGGGGATTATGCTTTTGTTTCAAAAACTTTTCTCTTAAAAGACATGTTTTTGAAAATACTCCTTCAAAAATGTTCTTAGAAAAATAGTTTTTCTAAACGTTTTATCTGTTCTGGTAAACTTAAGCTCTGATACCACGTGTAACACCCCACACCCGCTAAGGTCACTCACTAAGGAATGCCTTAACTTCGGTGGAGTATTTTAAGTGAATATAGAAAAGAAAAATTACAACAAGACAGATATAAGTAATACTTGAAATTTAAAACATCATGTCATAGCAGCAGAAGGTAAACATGTTTGGTACATACCAAAAACCAACAAGAGTCAAGTACAAATTATCCATCTTGATAAAACATAAGTACATAATCCCACTACATAACTAATAGCCATAATAGAAAAGATAAGCTGAGCTTTACATCATAGGTCCAAGCTCCAAAAGATAGATAAAGCAATCTGATCAAAGCCCACTAGTGCTAGGCCCACTCTGAGAACCTGAGGGTTGGGAAAAAGATAAAAACAACGGGGTCAGACATAAGTCTGAGCGAGTCCTATGACTTTAACAATACAATCATTAAAGTAATTAGTGTATGATATAAACTTGGTACGGTAACGACTGGGGTAAATGACTACACTAAGCAGCCAACTAGACATAGGAAGAACTAAAATATCGGTAAAGACGCATCTACCCACCCAAGGGTAATTACTACACTGCACCACACCAGTCACTCCTAACTTAAAGGTTGATCCCACCCATGGACTTAGAAAATATAACTAGTAGTTTCGTGTACCCCTAGCTGACCACATAGGTGCCGTCTGCCCCTATCTCCACTAGGTGTACCCACTACTCCCCAAGCGATCGGCTCCCTAACGTAGATACCCGTACTGGCCCCACAGTGGGGTGTATCACTCCCCAAAGTGGCAACCCGATACAACTTAAGAGTGCACGGCTTATACCTACACGATGCAACAACGTCTTACCTACCAGCCCGGGCCCACACACGCATATGAAACCCGTTGGACTTGCGTTGCCACCGCTAACCCGTTTTTGGCCTCTTATAGTCAGCCCAGTACGCGTGTCCCATCCTTAACTTGGGTCGAGCCAACAAAGATACGTTTTGGGTTACTGGTTGAAATGGGCCCCCACAAGCTACCCACCTAAGCTTGTCCCTTTTCTAGTGCATCCCACTTAACCCTTTAATCATGTTTAATTACATGTTTCCACTTGGTTAAGTATTCTAATCGTATTTTCTATTGCCACCCAAGGCAACCCACTAGATTTCCACATGCCACCAAGGCACTTACTTGATTTCCACATGCCACCCAAGGCACCCACTTAACCCCTCATTCCCCACTACATGCTTATTTGGTTAAGTGTTTTTTATTGATTAAGACCGTAACCTTTGCAAAGACCTCTCACATTAGACTATCTTTTATGGAAGCTGGATTTGCCGGTCGGGTCCGGGCAGCCTTACGCCATAACCGAGTCTAACCTCGTGTCTTTACACTTGTCATGCATTTAGTTTATGCCTAAGACCTCTCACATTGGGCCTATCATTTGTAGCCGCTGGATTAGCAGGTCGGGTCCGGGCAGTCTTATGCTACAAAAGGGTCCAACCTCGTGTCTTAGTCGATTAATTACACCTAATTAATCAACCCCATATTTTGAATTAAATTTCCCTAATTAATTCCAATTTAATCATGTACATAATTGACTCAATTTGGTCCATCCACTTATGGTATGCAACATCATACCAATTTCACCACAATTTTGTTAACATGAATATTAACCCCATCGTTCCCCACGTAATATGCTAACATGACATACATAAAAGGGAAGATTCATCACAAATGCAATGGGTTCTACATAGCATAACATTAGCATCATCATGGGTTTTAAAGGTGTCAACTTGCATATATGACCATAGCATCAAGCCCAACTAGCATAAATAACCAACCCAAACTTGCATGAATCACATATGTCATAAAGAGGATAACTTGCATAGATGTTCATGCCATAGACCTATCATAAAGGGATAAACTTCCATACATGTCATAGGTCTAAAAAGGGATGAACTTGCATATGTTACTCATATCATAGAAAGGGGTAAACATGCATATATATGCATGACATACAAAGGGGTAAACTTACATATGTATCCATATCATACAAAGGTGTAAACTTGCACATGTTACTTGCATATAATCAAACACCAAACTTGCATAACATGTCATATATGAACTTGCATATAATCAAACACCAAACTTGCATAACATGTTATATATGAACTTGCATATAATCAAACACTAAACTTGCATAACATATCATATATGAACTTGCATATAATCAAACACCAAACTTGCATAACATGGTGTCATAATGGATCAATGTTTATCATAGTGATTTGCATAACTAGCATCATGAACATATAGCATAAAACTTGCATAACTAGCATCATGAACACATAGCATATGATAACATAACTTGCATTGATCCACATTCATAACCATAACCTCATTATATCCTATCATAATTAGTTTAGGAATTGCTTGCTAAAGGCATAGAAACTCACAACTTGTTGACTAGCACTTCTATGAAGAAGATTAAGTTGCTAGAGTTGATTAGAAGTTGATTTGAGAAGCTATCTTCCTCTTTAATTTGTTGGTGGCTCCTTCTAGTTGCATTTTGACGGCATAACGACGTTGTCTCCAATTTTAGTATGAATTAGGGTAGTCTTAGGGTTTATTTATAGATTAGTTAAGTGTTTTAGGCCATTAGATTATCCCTAAATCTGATTAGAGCTGTCAAATCTCGTCACTAGCCACCAAAACACAGCCTTGATCCCAAATCAGTGCACCCAGGTCACCTGGGCTCGACCAGGGAGGTCGACCCCCAGGTCGACTCTAGGGTCGACACTCATGTCGACCTAGTGGGCAGGTCGACCCCCAGGTCGACTCCCAGGTCGACTCCCAGGTCGACCTGGTCCGGGCGGGAATTTTCCCGCCTAGCCCATATTCTGCATTTTTTAAATCTGTTTCGTTTTCTAATTTTTCGTGAAACTTCTAATGGCCATGTCTCGGTCATACGGACTCCGGTTCACGAAATTTCGGACTCTATTTCGCGTATTTTTCCGAGACGAACGCAAACGCGAAACCCGTTTCCCTTAATTCTCACGTCTGAGATTAATTATTCTTTAATTACCAAACATTAATATTAAGTGAAACTCGGGGTGTTACATTTGGCATACGTCCAAATGTACCCTAACTACCACCCTAATCGATCGGCTCCATAATCCACGTAGATACTCTGTGCTGGCCCCATCGTAGCATGTATCATATCCTAAAGTGGAAACCCTTTACTTATATGCACAGGTTCATATCAACAAGTGTCACGGTCGTCTTATCCCCCTTTCCCGGCCCATGCACGCACATGAGTCGGTCGGTTTGCACCGCCCACACTGTCCTCCACATTTGGATCTCTTACAATCAGTTCAATAAGCTTGCTTCATCTCTGACCTTGTTCGGAGTACTTTGTTTGATACCTACTCTGGGTTACTGACTGAAACGGGTCCCACACAATATGATACAAGCTCTCCCCTTTATCTTATATACCCCACTTGGTTTTCCAACGGTTATATTTTCTTTAAAAGGTGTTTTTAACTATATGACCCCAATCATTCTGCCGGTTATGCTTATCTATAGGTGTCTTTAATACATAACCCCCAATTGGTTATGTTTTGTGGGACTATATTTAAATATTACCCAGCCAACCCAGATATACTTAACTTAACCCTTCCATTGTTCAACCAAGTTTACTTAACCAATATTCATGTTTATGTTCACATAATCCTTATGGATTCAACTAGGTTAAGAATTCCAATTCTTTACCATGTCCATTTATGGTTATATTGGGCTAGACCTCCCACATTAAGCCTACAATTTGTGGATGTTGGATATGCCGGTCGGGTCCGGGATGATTTCTTCCACAAGTTGGGCCTAACCTCATGTCTTACCCCGACTCATATTTGTGCACTTAGAAACCTCACATTAGATTCAACATTTGAGGTTGTTGGATTTGCCGGTCGGGTCCGGGTAGACTTCCACCACAAATGCAATCTAACCTCTTGTCATAAGTCAAATTACAGTTTCTAATTACTGTAATCCTTGGCATTTTAATTATTAACCAACTAATTATACCTATGTCTTTATAGGTGTTCATGCCACTTTACCCAATTATATCCATAATGGATTATATGCCCAAATTTATGTTCGAAACATTAAGTTTTGCCAAACTTTCCATTTACAAATTATGTCCAATTTTGTACCATTTCCCTTTCGTTCCCATTTTAACGTATTCGGATAATTTATCGTCATGCCTCGGCTAGAAATTACCCTGGCTAAAATAAAAGGGACAAGGTGACAGAAATGATTATTCTAACATGATTGACATAAACATGTGGTTGCATAATCATAAAACGACATAATGATAAGGTGGACATATATGAACGGATCTAGTGAACATCTGATATTATAATCAATCTTAACATAATAGGAATGTCATACCTAGCATGATAAGATCTAAATAATAATTTATATGTCAAACTAATAATAGATCCTATTAAACCGCAATATGATAGTAACAAGGTAATCTAAATTGTGAAACCAAGGTAGTCTTGTCATGACAATTAGGTGAAAGTTTAGAACCAAATCTAAAACATGTCAGACTAATGACAAATCCAAAATAACCACAACATGATAGGTACCAATTGATCTAAAAAGTGAATTAGATCCATAATCAAAACTAGATCTGACATAAATAAGGTTAAGACCCAAAATAACCTCAACAATATAGGTACAAAATGATCTAAAAAGAATTAGATCCATAATAAAAACTAGATCTGACATAAATAAGGTTAAGATCCAAAATAACCACGACATGATATGTACAAAGTGATCTAAATAGAATTAGATCTATAATCAAAAAATAGATCTAACATATTAAGGATGTCATAATAGGCATGAATAAATAAGGATTCATATGTCCAACTAATGATAGATCTAAATTAATAACCACATGATAGGTACAAGATGATCTAGATGGAGAATTAGATCTAAGCAAGGTTCTAACTGTCCAAATAATGACAAATCCAATTAGCCACAAACATAAATAAAGGTTAAGATCCACAAATGTGACATGATAAATTAACCACAAGTGAATTAGATCTATAAAGGTAGACCACATGTTTGGTCCAGTTACCTATTCTTAAGCCTATTAACTTCGACCGAGCTATACATATGCTGCCACATATTGGAGGAGACCTCTCAACGTAATCAATACTCACCTTCATCATCTGCTATTCGCGTGGATCAACAGACACATGTCACCTTGAATTGTTGAAGCTTAGTCTTTTGTCTGAGATGGAGGCCAAACTTTTGGCAAGATAGAGGGCTAAATTTTTGGTTGAGATTTGATCATGACTTTATAGATCATGCATGCCCTCCACAACTCAATCATGGCTGCCAACCACTTCCACCTCAAAAATACTTGCTATATTCATCAAAAACGACTATGTAATGGAGATCATGACGATCTCATTTATTATATCTCCGACTTTATGATATTATTGTGAGATTATAATGTTGAAGTAGGCTTGTTAACGTCGAACCACTATAAAAATGCTATTAACTTACTTTATTCAGATATTTCTTCGTATATCACGCTCAAATCTGACTTTTGGCCGTTGATGACCACTTTTTGACACCAACAGTTTAGTGCTTTAACTGAGAGTTGAATTCTCAAACGTCTTAAGGATTTTGCTCAACTTTTGGATCACCAAGTCCAAGACGAAATCCTAGTTTCAGTCATCTTCAAAAACCATGGTTTCCAATACTTCTGCACATGTTCAGGAAAGCGAAAGCCGCAACTTCTGCACCCAAAAAATAATTTAATTTGCCCAGTTCTGTGTTCAGCCCGACTAGAAAACTAGCCAGTAGGAACTCCACTTTGAAAAGCTCTCGGTATACATCTCGGCCCGAAGCAGGTCATGGATCGGTGTGAGATTAGTTCAAACAGCCATCGTCATTAGACCGACTCCCCTGAAGCTCTCTAGGTCAACCAACTTCGGATCGACTGACCTAACCATTTCTAGAGCCCTACACATCGACCCGAGATAGGGTCATTTTCAGAAGAAAAAAATGCAGTTTTCTGATTATTTCAAAGAAGGCTCGATCTTCTGAAATCGAATGAATCAGTCGGTGCCCACCTGGACGCTGGGACTGTTGGGCCCAGACCCCACTTGCACTGCGCCCGTACCTGCTTGACGGCTCGCCTTCGGCTCGGAGCACGGCTTGCCTTTGGGTCGACATATATTTTGGCAACCAACAACTGTAAAGACTTATCATTCAATATTCAACGGATGGTCCGAGAATATCAACAACAAGATGGCAATGACTAAGATTCATCAAAGATCCATCACCCCTATTTATTGAGGTTATTCAACCCTGAACGACTGCTTCAGTCTTGCCCGAAGATCAGTGAGTTAAAAGTTTGAACACTTAAGTTATGAGGCTGGTTGATTATTTATATATCGGCTCTCATTCCCCGACCTGGAATCAAAGACATAATTGCGGATGGACTAGGCATGTCTACATAACTGTGGGGCCAAGAAGGCGATACAAAGGAGACACACCCTCATCATTCACCAACAATGTTCTCCTGATTGCCTTTATTATCCCAATACCCAGATCAAGGTCTGATCGTTCTTAGCATTACCGCCCAATGAGGATTTGAAAAGACTTCCTTCATCAATTAAAGCTTCAGCGGTCATCACCTGTTAGAGATGGGACAAGGCAGAATGGACTGGCAAAGGATATGGGATACCATTCACATTCTGAATAATACACATTCCCTTAGTAGGATTATTTTTTACCCATATCTTTTATCTTTACATACTTTATGTGTTATTTATGTGACTAATAACTCTTATGAATTTATGCGTGAATGATATAGATACCCAGAGTCTGGTACTGATCATACTTCCAATACCTGCATGCAGAACTTCAAAGCGTTGCCATAATGAGCCTGACTGAAGCGCTCGTTGATAAAACCATGTCGTCCGTCTGAGGAAAGTTATACAGCTCAAGGTGGATTTGACACGATCATCCACTACTCGGCTCATGCGTGGTGTGACTCAAGACAATTGTGCATCGACTTTTGCATTTCAAAGACCGAACCCTACTCAGAATGGACGCAGTTTGACAGTCCATATAGACGGATCCTATGCTTGACGCCATCAGTTTAAGTGAATCCAAATGGAGGAGGTAGCATCGCCCATCAACATACTTACTTTCCAATCATGCATTTTTCCTTTACATGTTTTATGAGTTATTAACATGAATAATTCATGCAAATTCGTATATAGATGGTGTAGGTAATCGAGGTTTGGTATAAACCTCTCCTTCAATAGTTTGATAGGAGGAACTTAAAGCTTGGGCGAACGTGATTCGACTATTCACCCACTTACTCTTGGCTTGACTCCAACGATCTGAGGTAAATGAAGATCGACCATTCATTTACAGACTTTTGGCCCTTGAAGTTGGGCCAAGAGAATATACGCACATGAGTTCCTCGTGAGCTATCTATGCATGGGCATACTAATGAGGCATCCTCAACATCTAGCGTTCGATTCTCCAGGCAAGACATAGACATGTATTCTGGTGTCACATAACCACTCAGTAGATCGATGACACCATTCCTTAATCCAATGGAAAGGGCACATCAATGACCGGGACACGAATCCATGAAAAGCATAATAACTTTTGCCCTCGACGTGGGGACAAAAGAGAAATGTTAAGACGAGGACGAGTATGACTCGACCACTCTCCAGGGACGTCTTTAACTCTTTCCCGTGCTTCCGACGGGAGGATTCTAAACTCAACAGGGATGTGAACGGGCCATCCCTGATGGTGACCTTCGCCTTTTACGTAGGAGCAAAGGGACGTTGCCAAGGCAAATGTGACCCGACTGTTTTCCTGACTAACTCTAATCCTCAAAGCTTGGATAGGAGTACAAACCTAGGACGAGTGTGATGGGCGCGCCAAGATTTAAAACCACTCGATCCACAACTCTAACCCTGATTGACGAATGGAGAGTATGAAGGACGAACAACGTCGTCCACAACTATAACCCAAATTGACTTTGGGAGAGTATAAAGGATGAGCGACGACGTCCATATCTCTAACTCTTACGACTTGAGAGAGAGTATAAACCTATTGGATTAGTGTGATGGTGCACCACGACTAAAGACCACTAAAACCCATAAATCTAACTCTCAGGACTTGGGAGAGAGTATAAAGGACAATGTTGCGATGTTCATGGAATCTCCATCGCCCTCCGACTGAGGACTGGATTATAAAAGGCTTACGGATCGGACGTTCGAATGACTTAACCCAGTTCCCACCAACGCTGGGGGCACATGTATAGACTCCTGAATTAACTTCAAACACACTTTAGATGCGACCCGTGTTTCAAAGTTAAATGGAGGTTACAGACACTATACCTCCGTACTACGACACCTGACACTTTGACATTTAATAGTTCTATGCTAGATAACTTAGCACTTAACACATTTTCGTTTCAAGCTAGATTTGATTTTGATACAAAGTTTGACTTTGTAACTTGCAAATTAAACGAATTGTTCTATTCAAATTGTAGTATTATGTACAGATACAAGGCAAGGACATGAGTGACACACTCGCGTACAACAACAAAGCGGTCATGTTCGAAGGACTAACGTCGACTTCTAATGCTAAACTTCCAATATGACTCAATGCAATGACCTAAAGGAGACCTTGAGTGTGGGAAGTTCAATAAAACATCACATGACTTAAGGCAACAACTGAAAGAGGTCCTTGAGAGTGATATCTAGAATCGACACACATACTCATATGTGACTGACTATAGCCCAAGTACAACGACGAGTTTCACAATGCAAGTACACTGAATTGAAAATGCAATAGCTCTAGAACTTTGATGACCCAATCACTTAAGTTTTGACAGTAATACCTTTTTATGCATGCACGTCTAAATTTGAAATGGGTGTGGTCTGACCACCTGTCTTTTGCCATTACCCCTGGACTAGCGGCATAACTATTGAAAGTATTTACAAACGGCATAACTTATTTTCCTGCATGTGGACAACGAAAGGGGTGCAGAGTGACTATCCATTGACTGATCCCAACCTACTTCCCAATTGGAAGGGGAAGAATGAGAGCATTCAAAGTAACTATATTATGACTTCTTGCAACCCAACTTCGATCCTTAGAACTTGGATGGAAGAGCAGAAACCAGTATGGGTTGAATGCCAATAAATCATTTTGCAACCAACTCTAACCCACGACATGATGAAGAAGTATGAATCCTGAGAAGACACGAATTTGAAGTCCTCTACTCAGTCAAGCCCCCAATGACTAGGGACGAAAAGTGCGAGCCATGAAAAGCATGAATCTACTACTCGACTACACTATGCACAATTTCAACTTCTTAAAGTTTCGCAGGATCCCAAACTGCAGCAAAAAAATTATGACGTCAGTGGAGCCGAGCATAAAGAACAAACTCAACAAGAGTATGATGACTATTTTGGACTATGTTGAACCATGTACAAATGGAGGTCGACTAACTCCCTATTGACGTTCATTCGCTTGTATTTTTTATGAGCTTACTCAAGTCTGCAACTAATCAGATAAAAGTTACTAAGTTCACTGACGCTCGATGAAATGATCCTCACTTTCTGACTAAAGTGAAGGAACAATGCCTAGACAAATGTGATTCAACTGTTTGTGTGTTCAACTCTAAGTCTCGCTGACCTGAGAGAGAGTGTAAAACAACTTGGGTTGGCTAAGACTGCCAAACCTGCAACTCTGACCCGAAACAACGATGGATAGTATAAAGGCTTAAGGACTAGACGTTCGACTGACTTAGCTCGACCCCCACTAACGCTGGGGGCATGAGCACCACCTTTGCTTGTTCCCCACCAACGTTGTGGGCATAAGGATCAACATAGAGCTGACTTTGAACACATCCTTGACTTGACAAGTGATTCAAAGGATATATACTATACCTTCAAAATGTGACATAACTTTTCTAACCCATTCAAGCGAGATAACTTATAAGTTCGACATGGCTTGACTTAATCATTCAAGCGCTACAGCTTACGTGTTAGGCATATGATGCTGAAGACTAAAATCGCAGGTACATTGAATGGAGAGTGAGACTAACTTTTCTAATGCCTTATGATTTTGACAATCATACTAGACATCGGCCCACATGATTTCAACAATATCTCGTGCTGACTCGTATGAGATCATTGGACCATAAAAACGATCCGGAGCAATCGTGGATTTCTTTACATACGGTCTGAGGCGACCATGGATTTCTGGTCTTTTGTTAACATGATCCAGAGTGATCGTGGTTCTCTAGCATTTTATTGATGACATATGACGTGATCGTGGAATCATAGACTATTATTCAAATGACTAGGGAAGAAAAATGCCATATGCAATATCAATTCATGTACCACTTCTAATTTTCTACACAATCTCATGTCTTTGATAACCAAACCAAACACTAACTTATGTGTGACTAATGGTCTGATTTGACCTTACGCTCAACCATACTCTCGACTACCATAAGGAGATAAGACCATTTGAGAAGACCATTTATGAACGACCATGTGCAGAAGCCTACAGCCTAGGTTGACTTATGATGATATCATTCGACCACTTTACTCGACGAGGTGCAAATGATTACCTATTCATATTGACTACTCCAGCCTCGAACTGTGGCTCGATAGGTACCAAAGATGGCAGCGCGATACATGACATGCTATTTGCATAGAGAAAAGAAAAAAGAATCCAAGCTTCAAGACTACTCCCAAAGTCATGTTAATTCAACATTGCTTTCTCGAAGATGAATGATATTCCAAAGAGATGTTGTTCGACTTACTCAAAGTACATCATGTCTGCCACACAATGTACTTTGATGGTCAAAGTGTTGATCCGCCTTTTTGCAAGGTCGTTAACCCATGGACCCATCGCAGGATCGCTCATGACTCGAGCACAGGCTTGGACGAGCCTGGACATCCTTGGCCCGATGCTTCTTGGCTCTAGGTCTATTTGATCGAAGCATTTCAGCCTAAAAGATCTAAGCTAGATGGTCTTGAGATCAGCTTACACTACAACGATGACTTGTTCATGAGATCTATTTCATAGCCTACATGTTTGGTCCAATTACCTATTCTTAAGCCTATAAACTTGGATCGAGCTATACTTATGCTGCCACATAATAGAGGGGACCTCTCCACGTAATCAAGACTCAGCTCCATTATCTGCTATTCGCGTGGATCAACCGACACATGTCACCTATAATTGTTGAAGCTTACTGCCTATAAATACAACAGGCTACATAACAAAGAGGAGGACTTTTGGATGAGATAGAGGCCTGAATTTTGGCTGAGATAGAGGCCTGACTTTTTGACTGAGATCTGAGCCTCACTTTATTGCTCATGCACGCCCTCCGTAACTCAATCATGGTTGCCAACCACTTTCACCTCAAAAATACTTGCTATATTCATCCACAACGACTATGTAATGGAGAACATGATGACCTCATTTATTATATCTCTGACTTTATGGTATTACTGTGTGATTATAAAGAGGACGTAGTCTCATTAACGCCGAACCACTTTAAAAATGTCGTTGTCTTGGTTTTTTCATATATTTCTTCGTATATCACGCTCAAATCCGACTTATGGGTGTTGATGACCACTTTTTCGCATCAACATCTAGCATGATAATGTTTGAGATTTACAAATGTGACATGTTAAATTAACCACAAGTGATATAGATCTATAAACATAGATCTAGCATGATAAAGTTTAAGATCTACAAATGTGACATGGTAAATTAACCACAAGTGAATTAGATCTATAAAGGAAGATCTGGCATGATGATGTTTAAGATTCAAGAATGTGATAGGTTCACAATTTATAATAAATCCAAATCACAGTCATATCACATTTATTTTTAATCATTCAAATCTAAAAGTAACTAACTCACAATGTCTGGATTTTAGAAGATAGAAAAGAAATTGTTGGTGTTGAATCTCAGATTTATACTTGAAACACTTGAATCTTTAAACTTGATTTGTAAAAGAAGAAAGGATTAGATTCAGTTTAGGCACTAACAATATTTAGCCTCCATTGTTTTCAATATGAGAAAACAAGAGATATGAGGGTATATTTATAGCTATCAGCCTCCAGAATTCGACTGCCACCTCAGCCCTAGGGTGAATCGGGCCATGGGTCGACAACCACATTGGTCCGGATGGCCAAAAACTAACATGGGTGCACTTTACAGGTGCGCTAGTGTAAAAATACCTTGGCGCACTTGTCATGTGCACCAGTTATCCCTGCTTTTATCGTCAAACTTCTACCGTTCATAACTTCTTCATACGTTTTACGCAAAACAGGTGTCTATGTTGACCAGAATTTCGAGACGGGCTCAATAACATAGTCTGTTTCCCTTAATTATGAATATTGAATTTATTGTTCTTTAACTTATCCTCTTTAGTGCAGTTGAAATATGGAGTGTTACAACCCGATCCACCTTTTACCTCACAGAAGTGCACGCAACTTTCGAATGAAGTCACCAGCTCGGTTCGGATGGAGATGTGGATACCTGACCCGATCTACTTTCTCCTTACTGCCAGAAGTGCACGTCACCTTCGGATTGAAGGAACTAGTTTGGATTGGATGGAGGACTCGATCCGACCCATATGGGATGAAATATTCTATTGCACACACTTGAGTATGACCAATTCTTAAAGCCTGTTTTACTCCTACTTTCACGGATCGGACCACACATGGCCTTACATGAACTATAGGAGACTTTGTCCACTTACCCACTACGTATTTGCAATGCATAGGATTCGTGACACATGTCATTCATCTGGGAGACTCTCTATATCTACAAATACACGGATTCAGGGACTTCCAAAGGATATTTGGCCATTCTAACTCTCGACCACCATTGAAGAGAACACAAGGACATTGTGCTTCTTCCATATTAATATAACATGAGGATTTAGTGTATAAAACCACTCTCTCTTCCACAGTTCTTCATTAAAATACAAGCATGTTGTATGTTAATGATTCGTACGGATTGTAGGAAGGCATTGTATTTGTAATTTCTTAGGACTTAAGAAAACATAAAGTGGACGTAGGCTTAGTTTGAGCCGAACAACTATAAAACCTCGTGTGTTCCTTGTCCTTTACTACTTTCCGGCATTTATTCTATGTGATGTTTAATTGTGAGTAATTTACACTGCATCTGGGTGTTAGTGCCATTTTTTGGTCTTACAATAAATAATAAACCATAAACCGTAAGCCGTAAACCATAGACAATAAACCATGAACCGTAAAACATAAACAATAAAGTATAAACAGTAAACTATATAATATAAACCATAAACATTTAACCATAAATGAAAAATCATAAACAATAAACCAAAAACCATAAAACATAAACAATAAAACATAAACCGAAAATCATAAAAAATAAAGTATAAACAGTAAACTATATAAAATAAAGCATAAACCTTCAACATTAATCCATAAATGATAAATCATAAACAATAAACCGTAAACCATAGAAAATAAACCATAAACCGTAAACCATAAGCAATAAAGTATAAATAATAAACTATATTAAATAAATCCACAAACCATAAACATTAAGCCATATATTATAAATCATAGACAATAAACCATGACTCATAAACATTAAACCATAAACCGAAAACCATAAACAAAAAACCGTAAACCATAAACAATAAACCATAAACAGTAAAGTAAAAACAGTAAACTATATAAAATAAAGCATAAACCATAAACATTAATCCATAAATGATAAACCATAGACATTGACATGCTTTTTAGTCAAATTTATCACACATGGTATTTCTGGTTAACAATACGCTAAAGTATTTGGAACATCGTCAGAAGACAAGAAGCAATTTGGTTGAAGTTGCATCACAAACAAAGACGGCTCGAAACTCTTAATAGATGACCTCTTTTAGACCCCAAAACGTCAATTATAGAGTTATGCATCATATATTGTTTAGCCCTATGAATTAGCTTCATGTAGAGCATTCGTTTGGCAAAAACAGACTTACGGTTTGAAAGTTATGCTCGTTTCCGTGAACGCCCGCAGAACCGGAAACATTTGGATTTCGGCATTGATTAGACACTGGTTCAGATCGGATGGAATGGATTGGATCGGAGAGGGGCACCCGATCCACATTCTAGCATACAGAAGTGCATTCTGCTTTGGGTTGAAGTCACTAGCTATGTTGACCTGGTTTTTTAGCGACTTTGATTATCGACATAAACTCAATGACGACTAACCAAACATCGAAAAATACTGGTAGTTAATGAAAGAAATTAGAGGGTGAGAATAGATAAGATAGAAACTTAGAATAGAAGAAGAACAACAACAAACAACATCAGAGTAACACGAATCTCACTGCGGAACGAACAACATATAATAGATAACATATCCTTGAAATAAAATCAGTAATTGTTTACAGTAGCATTATCACGGTACAACACAGTGGAAATAACTATAGTTATGTAATCCTGAAGCCACCTGCTCCAAGCTCTCCAATTATATCTGTAAAATCCAGAATACTTGACTGCTCGTATAAAATTGGGCACCCAAGAGTTTAGGGAAAACAAAACAAAATAAACTCCGGCTCAGTCATGGAGACCACGCCATATAACGGAACGCGTTTTTCCCTTACGAGAATCCAAAATATCTTTATATCAAAACCCTTCTGATATTATAATAATGTCTATCACCCACAATATAATAATCATCTAGCAGAAACGCTTTCATCTCACGTTCTACATATATAGTATACAATCAAAACCGCAAGCACATATTTGGGTAATGGATTTCCAACTATGACAAGGTATGGAACCACCTTTTGCTAGTGTACCTATAGACAGGAATGCACTGGGTTCAACAAGAGCATCTTGCAACCCGGCCACACATGACCGACCACTCATTTCGCTTGAGTGTATCGAATGTATATCACCAACGGTTGGGATTAGCAACCGTTTCCCAAATGGGATAGCATTGACAATAGATTTTTAGAAGTAAATGAAACTCTAGATCAGGTGATTGTACACCCTAATAGGTGTGACCTACAAGCCATGCTTCCTGCCCAATTTTTGTCATTTCCTGGTTGCGAGGCTAGAGGCCACGCTTATTTCTGACAGAACACACAATTATTCACTTTGAATGTCACATCGTCATACCCGCCAAATCACAAATTGATTTCCCCAAAAATACAATGGGTATACAGCTAAGAGAAACAAATTCCTCCACCACCAAACGTACGTACGTTTGAAAAGATCAACTTACGCGATCTATTAAATATACTCTGTCAGACATTCTTCCATATAGGTCGTCCTGGTATTGTACAAACCGACGGCACTATTCAGTACATACATCTTAGGAAATCTTTACCTAAGATTTATACAACAGCCCTTGCACTTTACTCCGTCTTCGATTATCTTGGAATATACGATTCGCAATGCTTATGCCAATACAGAGTGGTTCTTCGGATAATAATCCAACCGGTCTCTCCATATTAACAAAATTAAAATGGTCAAAAACTTTGATAGTCGGTGAGTTAACTATCAAAGATAACAGGTGTGCAAACAACGATATTATTTCCAGATGGAAATTATATCAATCAATCATCATTTAACATTTATCTCTTTATTTAACACCCCACCTTCGTTAAGATCACTCACAAAGGGAATGCCTTAACTTTGGTGGAGCATTTTAGTAAACAGAACAAAAACTTACAAGACAGATAAAACAGTACTTGAAAAATTTATAACTTTAGTTCAACAGAAGCTTGGTTACATCCTTTCAAATCACAATATCAGAACTCAAGTACAAAATATCAGTCTTGTACAAAAGCCTTCAGAATGCATAGTTTAAAATCATAATCCCCACAGAATAAGACAAGCCATACTTTAAGCACTACAAGCGGAAGAAATCTGGATCAAGCTAGAGTATTCCCTTCTACAAAACCTGAGGGGGGGAACGGAAGAAAGGAGGCGAAACAACAAGGGTCAGACAAAAAGTCTGGCAAGTCTAGTGATTTTCAGTTATGAACAGATATTAATAACATGACATGATCATAAAACTGGATGAGAGATAACTGTAACAGGTGTAGCAGATATAACAGAAGAACAGAATGATATAAGCTATTGTTTTACACTTCTCTGCACTAATACTAGTATAACAGAATTAGGTGTCACCCTAATGTCTAAACTGCAACAGAAACGGGTACAGAATAATTTCCATGGAAGAGAGTGCTAGTAATGGGACTTTACCACGTGAACAGAAACAGACAGAAGCATAAACAGATTAATCCCTATGGAAACAAAATGTAGAATTAGGTGTACAATAGTAATTGGGCCTTTACCACCCGAACAGACGGTACCACGCAGAAATAGACTGGTGTTGCCACCCAACAACAACAGACGGTACCGACAGAAACAGACAGAACTAAGTGTACCTAAAATCCTACCCCAAGCGATCGGCTCCCTAATGCATAAATATCCTGTGTCGTCCCCACAGTAGGGTGTATCACTCCATAAAGTGACAACCAATTGCCAAAGAACTATTTACTGATGTCACGGCGTCTTACATCCTCAAAGGCAGACCGGGATCCATGCACGCACATGACACGGTTGGAACATACCATCAACACCCCACGCCATTATCAGAATGAACCGCTTATAATTAGTTCAGTAAGCGTGCCCGGACCCTACCTACTGTTAGGTCAAAGTTTTGATACCAGAAAGGGTTACTGATTAATATGGATCCCAAACAATAAATGACACAAGTAATTCCCCTCCTAACCTTGTGTCCCCAAACTAACAGATTTCAGATTAACTTGTTTACCAGTTTCAGACATACATAGTTTAGATCAACTAGTTCACAGATTAATAGACTTACAGATTTACTGGTTACAGATTAACCGTTTACAAATTGTCGAACTTTGTATTGGGCCTACAGATTCACGAAACGGGTTTATTAATTCATTGGTCCAATTGGTTTAACCATCATATTTATCTCAGATTTTCATTAATTAAATATTAATGCCCAGACCTCTCACATTAGACTGGCAGTTTGCGGCTACTGGTTAGGCCGGTTGGTTCCGGGCAGGTTTCTGTCAAAAACTGAGTCTAACCTCGGGTTTCAAGCACGTTATGACTAAATTCTCACATTAGAACCTATTGTTTGCGGCCACAGGAATATGCCGGGCGGTTCCGGGTAGAATTACGCCGCAAACTCATTCTAACCTCGAGTTAGCCATGTTTATCTTTGCGGCCAATTAATTAATAATTTACCATTTATGCCCACGCCTAATATACATGTCAATTATTCATAACTATAGCCAACTCAGATTATGTCAATTAACGGACTAATTATATCAACTCAACCGATATAGCAGGAACAGATTTTTGCAGATTAGGCGGCCAAATGGATTTAGCAGATTAAGCAAACTAGCAGATTTAGCAGACAACAGATTAGGCATCTCAACAGATTTAGTTTAGCGGATTTGTCATTTTCAATAGACTTAGCAGATGACAGATTTGGTAGATGAACAAATCTAGCAGACTAGGCAGTAGAGCAGAACTAGCAGATTAAGCAATATAATAGAACTAGCAAATTAGGCCATGTAACAAAACTAGCAAATTAGGCAAATATAACAGATTTAATCATTCCTTAAAGTTTCACAAACATATCTTGCCTAATTATAAATCTTGCCTAAGTTCACATGCATAAATAATAGTCATGGTTCACAATATGATCATATACCCCATGTTTGCATTAAATTTACATGTCACAGGTTATGGTCATAATTTACATGTCCCAATTTAGTTCGACTTGCCTAGTATAAAAGATTCACATATAAATTATACCAAATATAGCCATCGACAAAAATCTCCTACTTAGGTATTATTCACATTTGATAGATATCCTACTTTAATGTAAATCTTTATACCTAAACCATATTCTCTTTATCTCAAGCCATATGTTCAATACAGTCTATATTTATGTCCAATTATATACCTTTCTATGTCATGTCCTCAAATCATATGTTCAATACCCTTTATATTATAAATATAACATGTCCAGTCATATGTCTTAGATTTACGTTCTAGTTACAGTCCATGTTCTTTCCTCAAATTAGTCACCTATTGTTCATGCCCAATTTATGCATCATTCATTTTACTATCCCAAACATTTTAGCGTAGTTAATCTCTTATGAGATTGGCTCAGGCTCGTGGTAGCATGGCTATAAAACAGAAAGAGGAAAGAGATACATAATAAGATAGATCTAAACAGAACAGAATAGATATAACCTCAGATTCAGATTTACAATTCATGTCACAATCAGAATTAACGTTTATATCGGAAAATAACTGTACTTGCCTTGATTGGATTAAAGAAAGAACTTTAATTGTTGTAGAATCGTTGCAGAAGCTTTAATCTCTAATTTGAATTGAGTTGCTTTAGTTGATGTTGATTAGCTTCTAATTTTGATTTCAACAGAGTAGCGATGCCATTTTTATTTTTATTGGAACATAGGTAGAGTAGAGGCAGAATAGAATTGTGTGTAGAGAAGGCTAGGTCTTAGGCTGTATTTATAGGTGTAGGAAGTCCTTTAGGCCCTCGGATTAAGCATTGAACTCATCAGGTCTGCCCAAACACGTCACATCCCACAAAATCGCACACACATGCACCAGGTTCGACCAGGGCTCGACCCCCAGGACGACTGCCTAGTCGACCTGGTATGGGGGTCGACTGCCCACTCGACTCCCCAGTCGACCTGGGTCCTGGGGGGTCGAATGCCCAGTCGACTCCCCAATCGACTTGGGCCCTGGGCGGGAAATTTCCCGGCCAGCCCGCTTCTGGGTTTGAATTCAAATTTCCCGCCCAGTCCGCTTCTGGGTTGGGCCCAGCTCTAGTGGAGTTTGATTGGATTGCTTCATCTCTCTTGGAAAGCTTGGACCGTTGAAGTGAACTCCAGCTTGTTATCTTTTTAATGGCTATTTATGTAATGGGATTATGTATTTTGTTTTTATGAAGATGAATATTGTACTTTGTTTTATGATGTAACAAACATGTTTAATTTCCGCTGCAATAAAATGAAGTTTTAGATTTCCAAGTACTATTTATTATTTGTCTTGTTGTAATTTTTCTGTTCTATATTCACTTATAACCTCCATGGAAGTTAATGCAATCCCTTTATAAGTGACATTAATTGACGTGGGGTGTTACACGTGGTATTAGAGCTTAAGGTTACCAGAACAGATAAAAATACTTTAGAAAAATAGTTATTTTTGGAAGAAGTGCTTTCAAAAATATGTTTTAATGAGAAATTTAAAGAGAAAAGTTTTTAAGAAAAAAAACCATAATCCCCAATAGCCCATATCTTTATCTTTCGAATTCTCCATTCTGAATCTTTCCTTTTTCAATTCAGCATGGCCGGAGATCTTAATCTACCCAACGGTGTAACGATACCAGGATGGTATAGGAGGTTATTAGAGGCCAGGACCGCTGCAGGTCCATCCAATGTTCCTCCACCACCAGTTGCACCCATTCCTCCTCCTCCTCCTCGCGTAGATACTTTTGCAAAGACGTGTAAGGAATTTAAAGCTGTGGGTGGAAAACCCTTTCAAGGGTCAGAAACGTTTGTGGAAGCCAGAGATTGGCTTAAGGAGGTGGAAGAATTGCTAGAAATTTTTGAAGTAGAAGAAGGGAGGAGAATTCGTTTAGCAGCTTGGTTGATGAAGGGAGAGGCCTCGTTTTGGTGGGAGGTCACTAACAGGGAGCGTCCTGTTGACTCTTCGGTGGATTTCAGACGTAGGTTCGAGGCGAAGTTTCTCTCAAGGGTGGAAGAAAATCTATATATGGAAAGGTTCTTGACATTGAAGCAAGGAAGCTCATCAGTGAAAGAATATGTCAATAAATTTAATCAGTTAGCAAGGTTTGGCTTGGACTAACTAAACACGCCGGAGAAGAAGGCTCTAATTTTCGTGAATGGCTTGAATAAACCATTGCAAGGGTTGGCTATGACCCACATCCCGATGGGGGCCACCTTTGAGAAGTTAGTAGAAATGGCGCTCATGCATGAGGAGAAAAGCGCTAAAGCTGATAAGGCACCCGAGAAGAAGGGGGATCAGAAGAAACCACAACAGCAAAACAAAAAGGGTGGAGAAGACAATAATGGCAAGGGAAAGAAGAAGTGCTTTAACTGTGGAACACTAGGCCATCTCAGCAAGGATTGCCGAAAGAAAAAGAAGACAGGCTGTTTTCATTGTGGCGATGCAGACATTTAGTGAAGGACTGCCCAAAGAAGGGGCAGAGGGAAGGAGCTACCTCGGGAGGACAAGTGCAGGCTCTTATGGCACCAGGGCATGCTAGGGGACAAGTTCTGGCTCTCGCGGTCCCACCACTGCAAGAACGAGGTAGAACCATTTCTGTTGAAAGCTTAGTTTTTCTATTTGATCATCCTGTCCGTACCTTATTCGATTCGGGCGCATCACATTCGTTTATCTCTACATCATTAGTTTAATCACTACACTTAAACACCAGTTTAATAGAGGATCCCTTAGTTGTTTCGAATCCAATAGGGGGCTCAGCTTATTTGTCCATGATGTGTTTGGATTTGAAAATTTCCATACTTAGCGTTAAATTTAGATGTGATGCTTATGTGTTGTGCTTCACGGGCTATGGGCTAATTTTAGGAATGGATTGGATATCCAGAAATGGGGTTGTTCTTGATTGTGAAAGGATAGTAGTTAGGCTCGTGACTCGCCTTGGCAACACTCTCGAAATCTTCTGTAATCCCATAAATTCAGTTATGCTAAGTTATCTAGAATCGCTTGACGCGTCTGAGGAAAATCTATGATCTGTCAGAGTGGTCCGAGAATATTCGGATGTGTTTGAGGAGGTGAAGGGCTTGCCTCCGAAGCGGGAGATAGATTCTCGAATATATATTGTGGATAATGTGAAACCAGTATCTTTGCTAGTACGCCACATGGCTCAACGAGAAAGGAGGGAACTCGATAAGCAAGTGAAGGAGTTGCTTGAGAAGGGGTTCATAAGACAAAGTATATCGTAGTGGGGTGCTCCAGTAGTATTTGCCACGAAGGCGGATGGGTCCCTTAGACTGTATGTGGACTATAGAGAACTTAATAAACTTACTAAGAAGAACAGACACCCACTGCCGAGGATTGACGATCTCTTCGATCAGTTAGTTGGCGCCTCAGTGTTTTCGCAGTTGGACTTAGACACTGGGTTCCATCAGTTGAGAGTGGCTGAGGATAGCATAGACAAGACTGCATTTAGGACTCCGGACAGTTTCTATGAATGGCTAGTGATGCCCTTCGGTTTGACAAACGCCCCAGCATATTTTGTTGATTTGATGAGTAGGGTGTTTAGGGAGTACCTTAACAAGTTTGTGGTAGTCTTTGTAGATCACATCTTGATCTTTTCTAAGGATGAAGAAGAGCATGCCCTACATCTTAGGGAAGTGTTGGAGATCCTAAGAGCGCATAGCCTTAAGGCTAAATTTTCTAAGTGTCACTTCTGGAGGAAGGAAGTACGGTTCTTGGGGCACGTGGTTTCCAAAGAAGGGATAGCCAATGATCCCGCGAAGGTGGTGGCCATCCAAGATTGGAAGGTCCCTAAAAATGCTATCGAAGTGAGAAGTTTCTTGGGGTTGGCTGGCTACTATAGGAAGTTTATCAAAGACTTCGCAAAGATATCAGCTCCATTGACACGCTTGACGAAGAAGAACCTAGTTTTCACATGGGACGTAGATTATGATGATGCGTTCCAACGTTTGAAGAGAGCTTTGACTTCAGCCCCAGTCTTAGTATTGCCAGACGGGAGTAAGCCGTTTACCGTTTATACTGACACTTGTGGAACAGGACTAGGCGTAGTCTTAATGCAAGAGGGTAGGGTAATTGCCTATGGTGGAAGGCAGTTGTGAGCGCATGAGAAGAATTACCCCACGCATGACCTAGAGTTGGCCGCTATTGTTTTCGTGCTTAAGTCTTGGCATCATTATCTTCTTGGCGAGAAATTCGAATTATTCACTGACCAAAAGTCTTTAAAATACTTTTCTCTCAAAAGGACTTGAACTTAAAGCAGCAAAGGTGGATGGAGTTCTTAGCGTCCTACGACTTCGAAATAGCATATACCCCTAGCAAGGGTAACGTGGTGGCCAATTCCTTAAGTAGAAAAAGATCATTCTTAAGTCCTTTGTTTGTTGAGCGGCAAAATTTAGAATTCATTTCGATGTTTGACTTTAGACCTTCCGTTGACTTTGTACCCGGTTTGCTAGCATCCTTGGAGGTTAGACCCACGCTTTTGGGACGGATTGGCGAGGCACAGTGAGATGACCCGCAGTTGGTTGAGTTAGTAGAAAAACTCAAAGGAGGGGAGTCATAAAGCCATCTCTGTAGGTATACCCTAGACGATAAGGGTCGGTTACGTAGGGACGGTAGACTTTGTGTACCAATAGACGATGACCTAAGGAAGACTATTCTTGACGAAGCACATCATTCGAAGACGACCATTCATCCCGGCAGGGACAAGATGTACAAAGACATGAAGAAAGTTTACTTTTGGGCCGGCATGAAGAAAGACGTGGCAGAGTATGTCGCTAGATGCTTGGTGTGCCAACAAGTAAAAGCGGAGCAAAAGAAACCCGGTGGGTTGCTTCACCCATTGGAGGTTCCACTATGGAAGTGGGAGAGTGTCTCGATGGATTTTGTGGATAGATTACCGCGATCGAGGAAGGGTAATACGGGATTTTGGGTTATAGTAGATAGACTTACTAAGACGGCCCATTTCATTCCCGTAAAGAGTAAGAGGACTGCTCCATGGTTATCCTCCGTATACGTTCAAGAAATAGTTCGTTTGCACGGCGTTCCTTCTAGCATAGCGAGCGACCGCGATCCTATTTTCACTAGCGAATTTTCGAGTAGCTTACAAGAGGCGGTAGGGACTCAGTTATGTTTTAGCAGCGCATATCATCCTCGGAAGGACGGCCAGACCAAGAGGGAGAATCGCATTCTAGAGGATCTTTTGAGGGTATGTATCCTAGACTTTGGAGGTACATGGGAAGAGCATCTTCCGTTAGTGGAGTTCGCATATAATAACAGCTTTCAATCTAGCATTGGCATGGCACCTTTCGAAGCTCTTTATGGACGACCTTGTCGTTCACCTACATGTTGGTGGGTGTCTACGGACAAGATCTTACTTGGGCCCGATATGATTAGAGAGACTTCGGAGAAGATCGACTTGATTCGAAGGAGGATGAAAGTAGCGCAAGATAGGAAGAAATCATATGCGGATAAGAGAAGGACGGATCTTGAATTTGAGATTAGGGACATGGTCTTTGTCAAAGTGTCTCCATTACGAAACGTTGTTCGCTTTGGGTCCGTTGGGAAGTTAGAACCAAGGTTCGTAGGACCGTTTCCTATTAAGGAGAAGATTGGGCAAATGGCGTATAGAGTGGAGTTGCCCGAGAGACTTAGTGGTGTACACGACGTATTCCATGTGTCACATTTGAGGAAGTGCTTGCACGAGACCGCGGAAGTGGTAGAGCCGATCTTTCTTAGAGAGGTGGAGATAGAGCGTGATGCGACAATTCGACGAACTCCCACGCGCATTCTTGGGTCGGAGATCAAGAGGTTGAGATCGAGAGGTCAGACTAGTCAAAGTGCAATGGGGAGATGATGAGAGCAATGCTACTTGTAATTGAGACGGATGAGAAGATGCGTTCATGATACCCTTTTCTTTTTGAGGGTATGTCCTTTAATTTCTCCTTTATCGCTTAGCGTACTTATCTTATCTTTAGTGTATCCTCTCGCTAGTATCTTTGACCTTTAGTTAGGATAATCCTATGGTTGAAACATGTTTTTGAGAAATGTTATGTATGATGGATGCAAAATGAATGCAAGTGTTTGCTAGTGGTTGCTCGTGGATGCATATACACACACTATTAGGCACCAGATCGGCTCAGTCACTTCATATTGCATATTGCATATATATGGATGTATTTAGTAAAATGGATGTATAATGGTTGTATTATCATATAGTTGTTGCATTCGGGTGGATGATTGTGCACACATATAGAATTAATATGTATCATTAGGAATCTTTTGCATACATATTGGACGCATGGCACTCTCATGAATTGCACTAAGCAGGTCGACTGAATCAATAGACCGCCTAATTTTGCATTAGATATGGACATATACACACACTGCGCACATAAACATTAAAGCATTAGAAGTCTTTTGAGGACAACGGAAGCTGGTGTTTGATGGTTGAGTAGATGGATGATTAGATGGTAGGATATACATTCTTCTTGACTTGGAGATTTCGGGGACGAAATCCTTTAAGGAGGGGAGAATGTAACACCCCGTAATTTTATAACATTATAATTCACAAATTAAAGTATACTTAATTTTTAGAAAAAGAATTAAGTGAAATGGGTTGCGCAAAGAAATATATATTTATATATATATAAATTAAAAATTAAATAAATAAATATGCGAAAAAGTTCAAAACAGCGAATTGGGAGGGGAAATAACCGAACCGACCCATTTTTTAGGTCGACCCAAGCCCCGCTGGTCGACTAGCGGTTAATCCAGGGTGTTTGGCTGTCAACCCATGGGTAGATTCGCTCAAATGCAGATTTTGCATTTGATTGGTTCTCATGGTTCAGGGTTAATCTAATGGTCCTAAATAACTTCCTACACCTATAAATACGTCCTAATGCTAACCCTAAACCTAATTAAAATAGAATTGTTACCGTCATACCATCGCCATGGAAATCAATGGAGCCACCGCCAACTAAGAAAGAAGAAAAGCAAATTCAATTCTAATTCTCTCAACCGTAAAGCAAAGCAAAACTCTCTCTTTTCTTCTCTAAATTGTGAGTATGATGATCTTAACAAGATTATTATCATTTTAATTAGGTTGAGTTATGAATGGATTATGAGTAGATGATGTGAATTATCATATATGTTGTTGTAAACCCCTTTTGTTATCGTGTATATTGTAAATCCAATGTTATGTGATGATGATATCTTATATGTTGTAAATCATGCTATGATGATGTTATGTATGTTGAAAGTTTCAATGCTAAGTTGTGATGAATCATACATGTTAAAAAGGCCATGATGTTACCATATATGCTAGTTAGTTCATATTAATTAAATCATCATGTTTGGGTTATGTTGATCTATATGACAAGTCACATATGCAAGTTAGATTGATTAGAAAAGTTATGAACATATACCAAGACATCTATTATGACATTTAGAATTATGCTGTGACATATGTGATATCCTATGCTAGTTCACACCATCATTATGTTGCTTAAAAACCCCATATGCAATTTTATGTATATATTTGGACTATGATCATATCATATAAATTAAGACATGTAACAAGTTGACACCTTTTGATCCTTAACATGTGTAGTTTATGCAAGTTTCACCCCTATTATGATTAGATTTATTTTAATTGTCTATATGTTGTGATAATTTATCTTTGTGCTAGGTGTTAGACTATACAAGTCCAGCCTTTATTATGCGTTGAATAAGCGAACATATAAACGTGGGGTAGGGGTAATATTAAGGATTTAATATTAAAAAGTTGGGGTGCAATTGATATGATTTTGCATGCCATAAGTGGATGGCCATAATTGAGTCAATTGTGGACATCATTAAAAGTTGACTTAATTAATAACTTGAATAGGGAATTATTAAAACTGGGGTAAAAGATTTTAAGTGTTAATCAATGCTTAGGACATGAGGTTGGACTCGTTTGTGACGTAAACCTGCCCGGACCCGCCCGACATATCCAGTGGTCACAAATGTCAGCCCAATGTGAGAGGTCCTAGGCCTAAACTAAAGCATAACGGTTGTAAAGACACGAGGTTTGACTCTTTTATGGTGTAAGACTGCCCGGACCCGCCCGGCAAATCCAGCTGCGATAAATGCCAGTCTAATGTGAGAGGTCTTTATGAGGTTATGGCCTGAATGAATTAAGAAATACTTAACCAGATAAACATGTAAGGTGGGACATGGGGGTTAAGTAGGTGCCTTGGGTGGCATGAGGAATCTAGGAGGTTCCCATGGTGGCATGTGAAATACGATTAGTGAGACTTAACCAGACACACATGTAAATGAACATGACTAAGAGGGTTAAGTGGGATATATTAATGACAAGCTTAGGTGGGTAGCTTGTGGGGGCCCATTTCAACTAGTATCCCAAACGTATCTTTGTGGGCTCGACCTAAGTCGAGGAAGGGACACGCATACTGAGTTTGACTATAAGAGGTCAAAACGGGGAGCGGTGGCAACGCAAGTCCAACGGGTTTCATAAGCGTGTGTGGACCCGGGCTGGTAGGTAAGACGTTGTTGCATCGTGTAGGTATAAGCCGTGCATTCTCAGTTGTATCGGGTTGCCACTTTAGGGGAGTGAAACTCCCCACTGTGGGGCCAGCACGGGTATCTACGAGTAGGGAGCCAATCGAAAGTGGGTAGTGGGGTACACCTAGTGGAGATAGGGGCAGATGGCACCTAGGTAGTCAGCTAGGAGTACAAGAAGTTACTTATAAATTTCTAAGAGGGTAGTTGGGTACACCTAGTGGAGATAGGGGCAGACGGCAACTATGTAGTCAGCTAGGGGTACGCAAGGCTATTTATAAAGTTTCTGTGTGAAGCAAGTGAGATCAACCTTTAGGGTGACTGGTGCAGTGCAGTGTAGTAATGTGCGGTGCAGTGTAGTAATGTGCGGTGCAGTGTAGCAATCATTCGTTAGTAATTAGGTGTGCCTTTGACGTTATCTTTCACATTATCCTTATCTGCTTATTCCATACCTAATAGTTCATGGACGTTTACTTGTCTTCCAGCTTGTGCCTTAGTCTGGTTATTTTGATAATAGTATTGTTAGAATTATCATACTCGCCAGACTTTATGTCTGACCCCCTCCATTTCTATCCCTTTCCCCCCCTCCAGGTCCTCAGGTTGGGCCCAGCTCTAGTGGAGTTTGATGGATTGCTTCTTCTCTCTTGGAAAACTTGGACCGTAGAAGTAAAGTCCAGCTCGTTATCTTTTTAATGGCTATTTATGTAATGGGATTATGTATTTTGTTTTTATGAAGATGGATATTGTACTTGGTTTTATGATGTAACAAACATGTTTAATTTCCGCTGCAATAAAATGGAGTTTTAGATTTCCAAGTACTATGTATTTTCTGTCTTGTTGTAAGTTTTATGTTCTATATTCACTTATAATCTCCATGGAAGTTAATGCATTCCCTTTGTGAGTGACATTAATGGACGTGGGGTGTTACATTTGTTGTGTTGGAACGGGGAGGAGGAGATGAAGAGGGCGCAGAGGAGGAGGATGGGTTCCATCGGAGAAAGCGGCGGAGGGGGAAGCGAAGGGGAGAAGGAAGAGGCGGAGGGAGTGTCGAGGAGGAGAGAGGGAGGGCTGCGCAAGAAGAACAAGCGGAGGGGGATGATGAAGGAGAGGGGCGGCGGCAGGTAGTGGCGATGGGCGGCGGTGAGGTCAGAACGGCGGGGGGGGGGGGGGGGGGGGGGGGAGATAGTTTTAGGTTTTTTTTCTCTTTTTCAACTGAATCGATTTTGAAAAGGGGAGTCCTGGTCAATGTAAGGAGATAAGGGCAAGGAGGAATATTTTAATTAATTTATATTATTTAATTTGAATTCAAAAAGTTGACTTTCCGTTCGGATCCCAAATCGAACCCACCGACTATCGTCCCTAGCGTTTTACCCCCATTCCGATCATAATGGGACATGTTTCATTGGTCAATTCGATCGTTTCGATCAGTTTTCATCGAATTTACATTTAAAACGTTATATTGAATTTTAGACACGCATTTCAATTTACTGGGCTCAGATACTAACTATAAAAATCCCCGAAAAATATTTTCTAGCTTCGTATTGACGATACGGTCCTAACAAAACTAGTTTCATCGAATTCTGAGACCGTTTGAAAAATGGCCATTTTCCAGTCGATTAAAATCAACTGAAAATGGTCAAACGCGTTTTCCTTTTCCATGCTCACATATCGAATCGAAAAATTATGAAATTTGAAACCTAACAATAATTTGACATCGCGGATCCAACAAAAGTGGTTTCGTCGAAAACCGAGGTGGTTTGCAAAATGGCTATTTTTAAAGGCCGAAATTTCATAGCGACTATTCTGAATTTTCAACTTGACATATCTTTTTATCCCCGCTATGAAATCTCGATCTTTCGGATTCGTTGGAAAGATATTCTCAACAAAATTCTAATATTTTTGGTTTGGCTAAAATCCAGTTTATTTTTCACCCGGTACATTCAATTGAAATTTGAAATCGAATTATCGAACTACCACACCATTTTCAATTCCTTTTATAATTTAAAATAAATATTTATATTTTAACGACGACGTATATAAACATATACATTCTAATTCTATTCAAAATAAATTTCTCGTCGATATTATTTTAAATAATTCATTTTTAATATTCAAAATTGGCTAAAATTGCCAAAATAAAAATTTTAAGTTGGCTCGCATTTCCGGTTTGTTACAATCTCCCCCACTTAAAACTTTTCGTCCCCAAAAAGGCACGAAGCCAAAAGTTGTTTTACAAATCAACTCAACTTCCTATATTTTCTCTATCGCTTAAGTTCTTCAACTTTTCAGTTTCTAAGAACTTTTCAAATTCTTCAAAAATTTGGCAAACACCCTAAATTTTCGAATTTTTTTGCCACAACCTCCCCTGCACCGGGACTTCGGTATATTTCATATAGCCCCCCATGGCCTTCTTCAACTCAAAAGAAAAAGAAAAAGCCAAGGGGCTAGCCAATCGGCTCATAAAATCATCATCACCCAAAAAAAACAGGAAATTATGGTAAATATGTACCTATTTGTCGGGCAAACAATTTTATTCTTATGCTCTAGACTCTTTGCTATGACCTGTTCACACATTATATATGTATATGCATGCAAATGTGACCAATTTTCGGTACAATTCTGTAACACCCTACTCCCGCTATGGTCACTCACTAAGGGAATGCAATAGCATCGGTGGAGTATTTTAGTGAATATAGAACAGAAAAATTACAACAAGACAGATATAAATAGTACTTGAAATTTAAAACATCATCTCATAACAGCGGAAGTAAAACATGTCTGGTTACATCATAAAACCACAATAAAAGTCAAGTACAATATCCATCGAAATAAAGAAGTACATAATCCCACTCTCATACAATAGCCATGACGAAAGAAAAGATAACTGGGTAACTGGAGCTTTACATCTATCCAAGCTCCTAAAGACTGGAACAGCAATCCGATCAAGCTCCACTACTGCTAGGATCCACGGTAGGACCTGAGGATTGGGAAAAAAGATAAAAACAACGGGGTCAGACATAAGTCTGAGCGTGTCCTATAACTTTAACAATACAATCGTTAAAGTAACCAGAGAAGACATAAACTGATATACGGTAACTAATGGGGATGAATGGCTACACTAAGCAGTCAACTAAACTAAGATAAAAGATAAAGACGCATCTACCCTTCCAAAGGTAAATTACTAAACTGCACCACACCAGTCATTCCTAACTTAAAGGTTGATCCCACCCATGGACTTATAAAATTAACTTAATAGTTCTCGCGTACCCCTAGGTGACTAAGTAGACGCCACGGGGCCCTACAATCCACTAGGTGTACACACTACTCCCCATTCGATCGGCTCCCTATCGTAGATACCCGTGCTGGCCCCACCGTGGGGTGTACCATTCCCCAACATGGCGACCTGATAAAACTAACGGTGCACGGCTTATATCAACACGATGCAACAACGTCTTATTTACCAGCCCGGGCCCACACACGCATATGAAACCCGTTGGTCATGCGTTGCCACCGCTAACCCACTTTGGCCTCTTATAGTCAAGCCCAGTATGCGTGTCCCGTCCTCGACATGGGTCGAGCCCACTAAGATACGTATGGGTTACTGGTTGAAATGGGCCCCCAGCACAAGCCATCCCCCTAAGCTTGGCCCACACACTAGTGTTTCACACTTAACCCTTTAATCAAGTTTTAATTACATGTTCCACTTTGGTTAAGTATTCTAATCGTATTTTCTATTGCCACCCAAGGCAACCACTAGATTTCCACATGCCACCCAAGGCACCCACTTAACCCCTCATGTCCCTCTACATGCTAATGTGGTTAAGTGTTTCTTAATTAATTAATTAAGATCGTAACCTTTGTAAAGACCTCTCGCATTAGACTGTCTTTTATGACCGCTGGTTAAGCCGGTTGGGTACGGGCAGCCTTATGTCATAACCGAGTCTAACCTCGTGTCTTTACATTAATCACGTATTTAGTTTATGCCTAAGACCTCTCACATTGGGCTAACATTTGTAGCAACTGGTTAAGCCGGTTAGGTCCGGGCAGTTTTACGCTACAACTGAGTCCAACCTCGTGTCTTAGTCAATTAATTACACCTAATTAATCACCCTCATAATTTATATTAATTATCCCTAATTAATTACACATTTTAAGAATATGGGTAGACCTAACTAAATAGGTAAATTCCCAATTCCATAGTATGGGTAGACCTAACTTAATAGGCAAATTCCCAACACATAGTATGGGTACACCTAACTTAATAGGCAAATTCCCATACTATGTTCATTTATTTTATGTTATGCCTAATTATATTAATTTCACACAATCTTATTAACATATGCATTTAATTAACCCCATCGTTCCCACGTAATTTCGTTCTCATGACATAACACATATAAAAGGTGTCAACTTGCATATGTATGAACATGTTTCAAAGGTGCCATCTTGCATATTAACAAACACATAACTTGCATATGAACTTGCATAACATGTCACATAACTTGCATATTAACTTGTATAACATGTCACATAACTTGCATATTAACTTGCATAACATGTTACATAAACTTACATATTAACAAATACATGACTTGCATATGAACTTGCATAATATGTCACATAACTTGCATATTAACTTGTATAACATGTCACATAACTTGCATATGAACTTGAATAACATGTTACATAACTTGCATATGAACTCATAAACTTGCATATGAACTCATAAACTTGCGTATGAACTTGCATAACATGTTACATACTTGCATATGAACTCATAAACTTGCATATGAACTTGCATAACATGTTACATACTTGCATATGAACTCATAAACTTGCATATGAAGAAACATACAACTTGCATAATTGTCATACATGTAACTTGCATATTATCATACATGTAACTTGCATATTAACATATGATCACAAAGCACAAAACTTGCATAACCCACATACATTAGCAAACTAACATCATGTCATATGACTTAAAACCCATTAATCCACAAACAAAACCATATGATCTCATCATATCTCATCTATTTAGTTTAGCAATTGATCATTAGAGTGATAGAAACTCACCAAAACCAAGATTAGCAAACTTATGAAGTAGAACTAGTTGCTATACGAGAAGGAGATGATGATTAGAGGTTGATTAGCTTGCAACTTTCTTCATAAACTAGTGGAGGCTCCTCTCAAGTTTGATTTTGGCGGCATGATGGCATCATTTCTATTTTTAATAGGTATTAGGCTTGCATTAGGGTGTATTTATAGGATTAGGGTGTGTTTTAGACCATAGGATTAACCCTAGGTTAGATTAGGTCCGTCAGATTTAGGAAGTCTCTAGAACACAGCCCAGCCCTAGCCAGAAAACCAGACCTGGTGCACCCAGGCCAAGTGGCTCGACACCCCGTGTCGACAGGCAAGTCGACAGGGCAGTCGACTCCCCAGTCGACAGGCCTGTCGACAGCCCTGTCGACATGGCTAGGGCGGGAACTTACCCGCCTGGCCCCGCTGGTTGAAATTAAAAATCTGAATTTGAATTTTTAAATCTGTTTTTAACTTTGAATTTTCTGCAAACTTCATCGGGCCATAACTGGGCCATACGGACTCCGATTTACAAAATTTCGGACTCTATTTCGCGTATTTTTAAGAGGCGAACACAATGACGCAGCCCTTTCCCCCAATTCTCACATCTGAGATTATTTATTCTGTAATTAGTGAATATTAGTATTAACTGAAATTCGGGGTGTTACATTCTCCCCTCCTTAAAGGATTTCGCCACCGAAATCTCTAAGCTAAGGAGAATGCATATCCTACCATCCAAACAACCATCTACTCAATCCTTCAAACACGAGCATCCATTGTCCTTAAAACAATTTCTAATGATGTATGAGCATATGCAAAAAGTGTGTGTATATGTTCCCTATCTAATGTATGAACATATGCAAACCATGATAATGCCATGCATCCAATATGTATGCGGAAGAACCCTATCGACACCTACAATATCTATATGAGTGCACGATCATTCACCAAAATGCATCATCCATATGATAACACAACCATTATACATCCATAAATATAGCTACCTACACATAATTATATGCAATATGCAATATGAAGTGACTGAGCCGATCTAGTGCCTAGAGTGTGTATATATGCATCCACGAGCAACCACTAGCAACCACTTGCTTCCACATGCATCCATCAACCATAACATGTTTCAAACACATGTTTCAACCATAGGTTTTACCCTATCTAAAGGTCATAGGTACTAGCGAGAGGATATACTAAAGATAAGATAAGTATTAGACAAGCGATAAAGGAGAAGTTAAAAGACACTCTCAAAAAGAAATGGGTACAAAGAACGCATCTTCGCTTCCGTCTCCCAAGAAGCATTGCTTTCGTCATCTCCCCATTGCACTTTAACTAGCTGAACTTCTCTGTTCCTCAACTTCCTAGTTTCCGACCCAAGGATGCGAGTAGGAGCTCGTCGAATCGTCGCATCACGCTCTACCTCTACATCTCTAAGCAAGCTCGGCTCTACCACCTCTGCGGTTTCATGTAAGAACTTCCTCAAATGTGATACACGGAATACATCATGAACACCACTAAGTCTGTCGGGCAACTCCACCCTATGTGCCATCCGTCCAATCCTTTCCTTAATAGGAAACGGCCCAACAAACCTCAGTGCTAACTTCCCAACGGACCCAAAGCGAACAACATTTCTCAACGGAGATACTTTGACAAAAACCATGTCCCCAACCTGAAACTCAAGATCCGTCCTTCTCCGATCCGCATAAGATTTCTGTCTATCTTGTGCTGCCTTCATCCTTCTTCAAATCAAATCAATCTTCTCTGAAGTCTCTCTAACCATATCTGGCCCAAGCAAGATCTTATCCGTAGATTCCCACCAACATGGAGGAGATCGACAAGGCCTTCCATAAAGAGCTTCGAAAGGTGCCATGCCAATACTAGACTGAATGTTGTTATTGTATGCGAACTCCACCAAAGGAAGATGTTCTTCCCATGTACCTCCAAAATCCAAGATACAAAGCCTCAAGAGATCTTCTAAGATACGGTTCACCCTCTCGGTCTGACCGTCCGTCTGAGGATGATATGCGGTGCTCAAACACAACTGAGTCCCTACCGCCTCTTGCAAACTTCTCCAAAACTCACTAGTGAAGATAGGATCTCGATCACTCACAATGCTGGATGGTACACCATGCAATCTAACAATTTCTCAAACATAGACTGAAGCAAGCCATGGAGCGGTCCTCTTACTCTTCACGGGTATAAAATGGGCACTCTTGGTAAGTCTGTCTACCACAACCCAAATTCCCGTATTGCCCTTCCTCGATCTCGGTAACCCATCGATGAAATCCATCGAGACACTATCCCACTTCCATTGCGGAACTTCCAATGGGTGTAGCAACCCACCGGGTTTCCTTTGCTCCGCTTTAACTTATTGGCACACTAAGCATCTAGCCACATACTCGGCCACATCTTTCTTCATACCGGCCCAGAAGAAAACTCTCTTCATGTCTTGGTACATTTTGTCTCCACCGGGATGAATAGTCATCCTTGAACGATGTGCATCATCCAAATAACCTTCTTCAAACCCTCATCTTGCGGTACACAAAGTCTACCGTCTCTATGCAACCATCCCCGATCATCTATGGTGTATCTACCCAAATGGCTGGACGACCCCCCCTTATAAGCTTCTCTACCAACTCAACCAACTGTGGGTCGTCTCGCTGAGCCTCGCCAATCCATCCCAAAAGAGTAGGTCTAACCTCCAAGGATGCTAACAAACCAGGTACAAAGTCAACAGAAGGTCTGAAGTCGAACAAAGAAAGAAACTCCAAGCTTCGTCGTTCTACGAACAATGGACTCAAAGATAGCCTTTTTCTACTCAAAGCGTCCGCCACCACGTTACCCTTGCCAGGGGTATACGCTATCTCGAAATCATAGGATGCTAAGAACTCCATCCACCTTTGTTGTCTTAAGTTTAAATCCTTCTGAGAGAATAAGTACTTCAATGATTTATCGTCAGTGAACAACTCGAATCTCTCACCAAGAAGATAATGGCGCCAAGACTTAAGTGCGAAAACAATCGCGGCCAACTCTAGATCATGGGTAGGGTAATTCTTCTCATGCACTCTCAATTGCCTCCCTCCATAGGCTATTACCCTTCCCTCCTGCATCAAGACTGCGCCTAATCCTGTCCCACAAGCATCGGTATAAACAACAAACGGCTTACTCCCATCTGGAAGCACTAAAACTGGAGCGGTGGTCAAAGCTCTCTTTAACCGTTGGAAAGCATCATCACAATCTACGTCCCATGAGAAAACCAGATTCTTCTTCGTCAAGCGGGTTAATGGGGCTGATATCTTCGCGAAGTCTTTGATGAACTTCCTATAATATCCTGCCAACCCCAAGAAACTTCTTACTTCGGTAGCATTTCTAGGAACTTTCCAATCCTGGATAGATACTATCTTTGCGGGATCCATAGCTATCCCTTCCTTAGAGACCACATGCCCTAAGAATCGCACTTCTCTTCTCCAAAAGTGAAATTTAGAGAATTTATCTTTAAGACTATATGCTCGAAGAGTCTCCAACACTTCTCTGAGATGTAAGGCATGCTCTTCTTCACTCTTGGAAAAGACCAAGATGTCATCCACAAAGACCACTACAAACTTATTCAGATACTCTCTGAACACTCTTCTCATCAGATCAACAAAGTATGCAGGGGCGTTTGTCAACCCAAATGGCATCACAAGCCACTCATAAAAACCATCCGGAGTCCGGAAAGCAGTCTTCTCTATACTGTCCTCCGCCACCCTCAACTGATGAAACCCTGTAGCTAAGTCCATCTGCGAAAACACTGAGGCGCCAACCAACTGATCAAAGAGATCATCTATCCTCGGTAATGGGTGTCTATTCTTCTTCGTGAGCTTATTAAGTTCTCTATAATCTACACAAAGTCTGAGGGACCCATCCGCCTTCGTGGCAAACACTACTGGAGCTCCCCACTCCGATATACTTCGCCTTATGAACCCCTTCTCAAGCAACTCCCCTACTTGCTTATGAAGTTCTCTTCTCTCACGAGGAGCCATGTGGTGCACTGGCAAAGACACTGGTTTGGCATTATCTACCAAATAAATTCGGAAATCTATTTCCCGCTTCGGAGGCAAACCCTTCACCTCTTCAAACACATCCGGATATTCCCGGACCACTCTGACAGAACGCAAACTCTCAACCGAAGCATCGAGCGATTCAAGATAACTTAGCAAAACAGATTCCATGGGATTACAAGAGATCTCGAGAGTATTACCCAAGCGGGTCATAAGCCTGACAACTCTCCTTTCACAACCAAGAACGGCACCATTACTGGATAACCAGTCCATGCCCAAAATCAACCCATAGCCCGTGAAGCCCAATACAAAAGCATCACATCCAAACTCAACGCTAAGTATAGAAATCTTCAAACCCAAACATATCATAGACAGATATATGGAGCCCCCAATTGGGTTTGAAACAACCAAGGGATCATCAACTAGACTGGTGTCTAAGTGCAGTGACTCAACTAACGATGATGAGATAAAAGAATGCGATGCGCCAGAGTCAAACAAAGTACGAACTGGATGATCAAACAGAAAAACCAGACTTTCAACGGAAATAGTTCTACCTCTCTGCTGAATCGGTGGAACTGAGAGAGCCTGAACTTGCCCCCCTGCCCGAGCTGGTGCCATAAGAGCTTGCATTTGACCTCTTGAGGTAGACCCCGTCTTCTGCCCCTTCTTTGGGAAGTCCTTCACAAGATGTCCTGCTTCACCACAATGAAAGCAACCGGTCTTCTTCTTTTTGCAACAATCGTTGCTGAGGTGGCCTGGGGTCCCACAATTGAAGCACTTCTTCTTCTTCTTCAGCTTGTCACCATTGCCTTTTCCACCCTTGCCTTGTTGTTGTTGTTGCGGTTTCTTCTGATCCCCCTTCTTCTCTGGTGCCTTAGAACTCTTATCATCCTCATGCATAAGTGCCATGTAGACAAGCTTCTCAAAGGTGGCCCCCATAGGAATGTGAGTCATAGCTATTCCTTGCAATGGTTCGTTCAAGCCTCTAACGAACCTCAAAGCCTTCTTCTCCGGTGTATTCACCAACTCTATGCCAAACCTTGCTAATTGATTGAATTTGTTGACATATTCTTTCACCGTGAGATTCCCTTGCTTCAAATTCAAGAACTTCTCCATAAACAGATTCTCTTCCGCCCTTGAGAGAAACTTAGCCCCAAACCTTTGCTTGAAATCTGCCCAAGAGTCAACAGGGCGTTCTCCATTAGTGACCTCCCACCAGAATGAGGCCTCTCCCTTCATTAACCAAGCCGCCAACTTGACTTTCTTTCCCTCTTCCACTTCAAAGATATCTAGCAACTCTTCCACTTCCTTAAGCCAATCTCTAGCCTCTACGAAAGTCTCTGAACCTAGAAAAGGTTTTCCTCCTATAGCCTTGAACTCCTTGCAAATCTTAGCAAAATTATCCACTCTAGGCTGAGGAGGAGGAGCGGTTGCCTCTGGTGTAGTAGCATTGGCTGGACCCGCAGCCGCGGCCCTAGCCTCTTGTAACCTCCTATACCATAGTGGTATAACTAAGCCCTCCGGGATGTTAAGATCTTCAGCCATGCTGAAACGAAAGAGGAAAGATTCAAAAAGGAGATTCCGAAAGATAAAGATATGGCTATTGGGGATTATGCTTTTCTTTTTCAAAAACATCTCTCTTAAAAGACATGTTTTTGAAAATACTTTTTCCAAAAATAATACCTTTACTATTTTCTAAAAAAATATTTTTCTCGAAAATTTATCTGTTCCGGTAACCTTCAGCTCCGATACCACGTGTAACACCCCACTCCCGCTAGGGTCACTCACTAAGGGAATGCCATAGCATCGGTGGAGTATTTTAGTGAATATAGAACAGAAAAATTACAACAAGACAGATATAAATAGTACTTGAAATTTAAAACATCATCTCATAACAGCGGAAGTAAAACATGTCTGGTTACATCATAAAACCACAATAAAAGTCAAGTACAATATCCATCAAAATAAAGAAGTACATAATCCCACTCTCATACAATAGCCATGACGAAAGAAAAGATAACTTGGTAACTGGAGCTTTACATCTATCCAAGCTCCTAAAGACTGGAACAGCAATCCGATCAAGCTCCACTACTGCTAGGATCCACCGTAGGACCTGAGGGTTGGGAAAAAAGATAAAAACAACGGGGTCAGACATAAGTCTGAGTGAGTCCTATAACTTTAACAATACAATCGTTAAAGTAACCAGAGAAGACATAAACTGATATACGGTAACTAATGGGGATGAATGGCTACACTAAGCAGTCAACTAAACTAAGATAAAAGATAAAGACGCATCTACCCTTCCAAAGGTAAATTACTAAACTGCACCACACCAGTCATTCCTAACTTAAAGGTTGATCCCACCCATGGACTTATAAAATTAACTTAATAGTTCACGCGTACCCCTAGGTGACTAAGTAGACGCCATGGGGCCCTACAATCCACTAGGTGTACACACTACTCCCCATTCGATCGGCTCCCTATCGTAGATACCCGTGCTGGCCCCACCGTGGGGTGTACCATTCCCCAACGTGGCGACCTGATAAAACTAACGGTGCACGGCTTATATCTACACGATGCAACAACGTCTTATTTACCAGCCCGGGCCCACACACGCATATGAAACCCGTTGGTCATGCGTTGCCACCGCTAACCCACTTTGGCCTCTTATAGTCAAGCCCAGTATGCGTGTCCCGTCCTCGACATGGGTCGAGCCCACTAAGATACTTATGGGTTACTGGTTGAAATGGGCCCCCAGCACAAGCCATCCCCCTAAGCTTGGCCCACACACTAGTGTTTCCCACTTAACCCTTTAATCATGTTTTAATTACATGTACCACTTTGGTTAAGTATTCTAATCGTATTTTCTATTGCCACCCAAGGCAACCACTAGATTTCCACATGCCACCCAAGGCACCCACTTAACCCCTTATGTCCCTCTACATGCTAATGTGGTTAAGTGTTTCTTAATTAATTAATTAAGATCGTAACCTTTGTAAAGACCTCTCACATTAGACTGTCTTTTATGACCGCTAGTTAAGCCGGTTGGGTCCGGGCAGCCTTATGTCATAACCGAGTCTAACCTCGTGTCTTTACATTAATCACATATTTAGTTTGTGCCTAAGACCTCTCACATTGGGCTAACATTTGTAGCAACTGGTTAAGCCGGTTAGGTCCGGGCAGTTTTACCCTACAACTGAGTCCAACCTCGTGTCTTAGTCAATTAATTACATCTAATTAATCACCCTCATAATTTATATTAATTATCCCTAATTAATTACACATTTAGAGAATATGGGTAGACCTAACTAAATAGGTAAATTCCCAATTCCATAGCATGGGTAGACCTAACTTAATAGGCAAATTCCCAACACATAGTATGGGTACACCTAACTTAATAGGCAAATTCCCATACTATGTTCATTTATTTTATGTTATGCATAATTATATTAATTTCACACAATCTTATTAACATATGCATTTAATTAACCCCATCGTTCCAACGTAATTTCGTTCTCATGACATAACACATATAAAAGGTGTCAACTTGCATATGTATGAACATGTTTCAAAGGTGCCATCTTGCATATTAACAAACACACAACTTGCATATGAACTTGCATAACATGTCACATAACTTGCATATTAACTTGTATAACATGTCACATAACTTGCATATTAACTTGCATAACATGTTACATAAACTTACATATTAACAAATACATGACTTGCATATGAACTTGCATAATATGTCACATAACTTGCATATTAACTTGTATAACATGTCACATAACTTGCATATGAACTTGTATAACATGTTACATAACTTGCATATGAACTCATAAACTTGCATATGAACTCATAAACTTGCGTATGAACTTGCATAACATGTTACATACTTGTATATGAACTCATAAACTTGCATATGAACTTGCATAACATGTTACATACTTGCATATGAACTCATAAACTTGCATATGAAGAAACATACAACTTGCATAATTGTCATACATGTAACTTGCATATTATCATACATGTAACTTGCATATTAACATATGATCACAAAGCACAAAACTTGCATAACCCACATACATTAGCAAACTAACATCATGTCATATGACTTAAAACCCATTAATCCACAAACAAAACCATATGATCTCATCATATCTCATCTACTTAGTTTAGCAATTGATCATTAGAGTGATAGAAACTCACCAAAACCAAGATTAGCAAACTTATAAAGTAGAACTAGTTGCTATACAAGAAGGAGATGATGATTAGAGGTTGATTAGCTTGCAACTTTCTTCATAAACTAGTGGAGGCTCCTCTCAAGTTTGATTTTGGCGGCATGATGGCATCATTTCTATTTTTAGTAGGGATTTGGCTTGCATTAGGGTGTATTTATAGGATTAGGGTGTGTTTTAGACCATAGGATTAACCCTAGGTTAGATTAGGTCCGTCAGATTTAGGAAGTCTCTAGAACACAGCCCATCCCTAGCCAGAAAACCAGACCTGCTGCACCCAGGCCAAGTGGCTCGACACCCCATGTCGACAGGCAAGTCGACAGGGCAGTCGACTCCCCAGTCGACAGGCCTGTCGACAGCCCTGTCGACATGGCTAGGGCGGGAACTTTCCCGCCTGGCCCCGTTGGTTGAAATTAAAAATCTGAATTTGAATTTTTAAATCTGTTTTTAACTTTGAATTTTCTGCAAACTTCATCGGGCCATAACTGGGCCATACCGGCTCCGATTTACAAAATTTCGGACTCTATTTCGCGTATTTTTCCGAGACGAACACAATGACGCAGCCCGTTTCCCCCAATTCTCAAATCTGAGATTATTTATTCTGTAATTAGTGAATATTAGTATTAACTGAAATTCGGGGTGTTACAAATTCAATATCAGGTTCAATTAGGCAAAATGGTTCAAAATTTCAAACAAATAGACAAACAACACAACCATCAATAAATTAGTCGATTATCATTTCAAATTCATAATTTAATACATATAGAGAAAATCATGTTTTTGATTCGAATTCACAACAAATAATTCTAAGTAAATTTTGGTTCTCGGACCAGTCTAATGGAAATATATAGATATCACACCTTCGAAACACGAACATATATTCTGATGATGATTGATCAATCATCAAAACCATCTCCGGGCGGCTAGAGTGTGATTCTATATTTATCCAGTATATTAAAACTTCGAATATACGTTCATGACGCGTATATGCAAAACCTTTATATACTAGATTGTCCAAATTCAAAATAAATAAATATTCAAATACGTATAAAATGGTTTAAATTTTCAAAACAATATTGTTTTTATTTGAAAAATATACTCTTCACACTCGTTCTAGGATACTACTGATCCAATCTCTAATGAGTAATTCTAATTGGATTTTACTAATCCAATATCTGATGAATTCTTTCGTATGGTTCTAATGTGTCTTGTTCTCGAGCTATGTAAACCAAATCTCTGATACCAAACTATGACGACCCGAACTTCCCCGGTAAGGAAAGCTCGGATTGAGATGAAAACAAGCCACATCAGAACGCAGACAGAAGAACATTTCATTGTATATTACAACAATCCCATCAGATACAAGAATATACAGAGTATAAATGAATAATATACACATTTGATAAATATCAGAGATTTAAATTACATTTAAATACATAACAGCGGAAAAACAATACAAAACACAACTGAAAGTAATACACGGATACAGAGCTTTCCGAACATCGTTCCAGTTGTAAATCAGGATCCTTTGAATATAAATCTGCAAATCCAAAACTACTAGCTGCCGTGTCGAAAATAAGGGCACCCAGAGTTTAGGTTAAAACAATAAACTCCAGGTCAGTCATGGGACTGGTGTGTGAACTAAAACAGTTATTTAAAGCTTTACTTTAAAAGAGAGTAATTCAAGGGACCACACAGTATAACACGGAACGGGTTTCCTCCCAAGAATACCAGTGTATAGGATAAACAACGCAATGCTTTTTCGAAAAATGAAGCTATTATAAGACCCAGGTCCCATCACACAATGCAATGCAAGCCGGAGGATAGGGTTTTCCCTTATAATAGCCAAACATGCATGGTACGTTTAAAACAAATCAATTGATACTATAATAAGTGTATAGTGTGAAAAGAATTTCAATCATAAATATTAATCATAGACGGCATAGCATCCCATGCTACTATGTCGCCATACTAGGCTCTACAAAAAAAAGCCGAAATATCTCGTATTGGAAATTGGATTTCCGTCATGAGTCGAGGCAAGGGGCAAGCTCATCTCCGATTTGAGACACTGTAGCAAATGCTCAGGACTACACACTCTGGGCAGCCACTTGGATCGGTTGGGCCGGTCCTCTCTTACGTTTGAGGATTGGCAATTCCTAAACACGCGTTTCCCGGTCCTATCAGACCTAATATCGAGGCGCCTCATTCCAACAACCACAAAGGTGAAAAGTATATAAATATCAGTGCTGGTAAGTCACTGACACCACCAAAGCTATGAGGCCACCACCGCCCTCCGACGAATTGCAGCAACTTCCCCCCTCCTTAGAGTGCCACCGCCCGACGTTCACTCACCCCCATTCTTCTCCGCTGTAAATCAATGTAAGCATTAACCTTTTTTTAATTTTCAGTTTTGTTTTTTTTACTGAACAAGGTAGGATTTTTAAAAGGATAACAATATATATATATATATATATATATATATATATATATATATATATATGATTTTTATATTACAGAAAGTATAAAAATATAATCTTTTATACTGTGGAAGGATAAAAATATGATTTTTACATTATAGAAGTGTTAAAAAATTGGATTTTTATATATGTAGTGAATCAAAAATATGACCTTTATATAGCACAAGATATAAAAATACTATTTTTATATAAGTAGTGTATTGAAAATAAAATTTCTATGTAATAGAGAATTTGAAAAGGCGAAATCTTTAAATTTGAAAAGGCGAAATCTTTATAATTGAAAAGGCAAAATCTTTATAATTGAAAAGGCGAAATCTTTATATGAAGAATAGCGTGATAAAAATAGAATATTTTTTTTATCTATATAGTAACGAAGTAAAAATAGAATTTTTATATATTGAATAGCGAAGTAAAAATAGAATTTTTGTCTATATATTAGCGAAGAAAAAATTCGATTTTTATATATTGAATAGTGAAGTAAAAATAGAATTTTTATATATTGAATAGCGAAGTAAAAATAGAATTTTTATATATTGAATAGCAAAGTAAAATTACGATTTTTACATATGTAGAGAATACGGGCAACGAAGATGAAAAAATGCGAGAACGATGAAGATTTCTATAAATGAAGTGTGGTGAAGTTGGGATACCTTTCAGTGAGAACTTCTCACTCTAAATTTCTTTTTCTAGTTATATATATACTAGGGTGCAGACCGTGTTTAGTAGCACCCGACACCCGTCATCCACAGACCATGGATGGCTTGTTTGTTTGATTGATGTGTTGTGAAATTTGTTTGTGAAATTGATGTGAAATGGAAAATGAAATATATTCATGTGTTGAAAGGAAATAAAATATTTTTATAGTTAAAAATATTTTATCGTCGAAAATATAATTTTTAACGTGAATGTGAATAAATAAATATTTATAAACAAATCGACCGATTTGTTTATATACACTGATTTGGCTGATATTGATTGGGTCGATAAATTTTAGACATCGCCCAACTGCACAAATAAAAATCTGTGTTTGTTGATTTGAAACCCCACACGGGTATTGGGATAAAATACGACATACACTAATCCCAACAATTAGTTGTTAGTCGATCGATTGATTGACAGGCTGTTATAAGCGTTAGATATCTATATTTGATGCTTATACAGTGTAGTGCACTTTGGATGATGGTTGATTATTTATCGTTGCTATTATATACATTTGTCGTATGGAATCCATATAGTTGACGCTATATGGTGATTGATTGGGCCTCATTCCAATTTAGAAGATAAAGAATAATATAAAATAAAGGTTCATGTGTTGACAGTACTCATTCGTTGAGATTAGTCATGTGTTGAACGAAATATTTTAACGATAAAATTTACATCTTTATATTATAAAATAAAGGTTCATGTGTTGACAGTACTCATCCGTTGAGATTAGTCTTGTGTTGAACAAAATATTTTAACGATAAAATTTACATCTTTATCATATATGAAATTAGAAACTAACTGGAAAATAGATAAGATGAGTGGTTTCCTGGATATTGATCTGATATTGGTTTCGGCCTTCGGGGTTAATATTTAGGGAATAGTTCTCTTACTAATTTACGGTTGGAGTCTGATTTGAAATCAAATGAAAGATACCATAATTTTTATAAAATATATTAAATAACAAAAATAGTCACATGTGGACAGTACTCATTCGTTGAGATTAGTCATGTGTTGACGAAAATATAGATTCACGTATTGAATAGGATACATATTCATTTGTTGAATAGAATAACGGAATTATTGAAATATATAAAGCCGTGTTGAATAGAGATGCGCTATTTTGACACGAACGATATTTATATCGATTATATTCGTTTTATAATGAATATTGAAAAGAGATTTAATAAAAGAAATTCGAATTGAATTGAATATAAAACGAATTCGAATTGAATTGAATATATAAAACGAATTCGAATTGAATTGAATATAAAATGAATTCGAACTGAATTGAAAACGAATTGAATTGGAATTTGAATTGAATTGAAATGAATTTAAAACGAATTTATAAGGAAAAATTCAATTTTGATTTGAATTTGAAATGGAAGATGAAATTGTTTTTGAAATGAATTTAAAACTATTTATAAAATTCGTTTTAAATAGAAATTGATGAAGTATATATTATCTATATAATAAAATGGCCTGAATAGAACGCACCGCGCCGTGGCAGTTCGCGAATTTCGACCATTGACTTCGAACGAACATTACGGGAGATCCGATTGTCGGGTTCTCCTAAAACCAGAACCGTTTGGTTCGTATCAAAAAGAGCTTTCTAACGAATATTAGAAATTTGAAATCTAACGGTTGGATTTGGAGATACGTCCAAATCAAATTTGGAAATGGTCGCTGTAAGTGCAGTTCGATGGCCGTTAATGGAAATCAACTGTACGGGCCTTGATAAAATTATTAAAAATATTAATAATTTGTGTAAAATCATAAGAAATGATTTGGGAAAAATTGGGATGAAAAACTCCGCATTTGTAAAGATAAAAATAGATTTTTATCGAAATGAACTAGTTTTGAACAAAAATTAAAACCCATTTATTTTTAAATAAATAAATTGGATTTGAAATGGGTTTTAAATAGAATTGATTTGTGGGTTTATCCTGAAGGGTGTTTTAAATAACACTTGTTCCTTAATCCGATAATATATAGAATGTGATTTGGGTTTATCGTGAACTGTGTTTTAAATGACATTAGTTCTTTAACCTAGTAAAAGGAGTTTTAATGAATCTGCAATTAAATTGAAATGTGAATTGATAATTTAAATTACCAAATTTGGAAAGTGAGCGAGAATGGAGTATTACCAGTTTTGCTCCAAAGCGATAGTTAAATCTTTAATTAGATTTGAACGTGAAATGGTTATTAATTTTACCGATAACACCGTGGTGTTAGATATGAAGTATTACCAGTTTTTCTTCATGGGATGAATAGGTTGGGATTGGGAAATAAAATAAATAATTACTTCGGTGTAGTTCGCTAATCTCGACTAGTTTGGAAAACCATAATCTGGTTTGAAATGATATACAAAGGAAGATTAAAGGATAAATTTTAAACAATTTATCTTTGATAAAATTAATGGGAACCTTTCCCAAAGAATAGGAAATTAGAAACTAGCTGTAGGTTAGTTAAGAAGAATGGTTTCCTGGGTATTGATCTGATGTTGGTTTCGGCCTTCGGGGTTAATATTTGGGGAATTGTTCTCTTGCTAATTTATGGTTAGTGACTAATGAATTGGAATGAGGCGTATGTTGTGTTTGTGTAACATTTGTTTTTAATATACGCGGGTTGTTCGGAAAGGCCGGGTTTATACCCATTCTGAATAACCGATTCGACGATAAGTCGAAGATGATGACGGTGGTCGAAGACCGGAAGTCTTCACATCGCTTGGATAATTACTGGTGATCCTGATTGGGCTGTCCACCCAAGAGGATAGAAATAGTTGGTGGTCGTGCAGACATACTTGGAGATCGATGGATATGCGAGGAAAGTGCCTCCTGTTTCGTTCAGACCCAGAACGAACTTGTAAATGGATTGTGTGTCTGACATTGGATTTTATTCTATGTTGATTGATTTCTGTTAAATATATATATGTTTGGCGGCGGAGAATTTATTCTCTTGCTTAACGCCCTTCTCTGAGACGTACGAGCTTGGAGGTTATACATCGATAGATATCAATCGCGTGGCATGAATTGCCTGTGTGGCACGCTGAGTTGCATGGATCAAGGCTTCTGTTGAAAAGCAAAGTCCTGTGGTTGATTATCAAAGCACGGCCTACATGGCAGCTTTGTGTATTGCGTGGATTCGCGAGCCTCAAATCTCGGTATGAGTCAAAAACGGGATACAGACCGTTGGGAGAACACGATATTTCTTTCTAACTTTGGTGGTGTCAGTGACTTACCAGCACTGACATTTATATACTTTTCACCTTTGTGGTTTTTGGAATGAGGCGCCTCGATATTAGGTCTGATAGGACCGGGAAACGCGTGTTTAGGAATTGCCAATCCTCAAACGTAAGAGAGGACCGGCCCAACCGATCCAAGTGGCTGCCCAGAGTGTGTAGTCCTGAGCATTTGCTACAGTGTCCCAAATCGGAGATGATCTTGCCCTTGCCTCGACTCATGACGGAAATCCAATTTCCAATACGAGATATTTCGGCTTTTTTTTGTAGAGCCTAGTATGGCGACATAGTAGCGTGGGATGTTATGTCGTCTATGATTAATATTTATGATTGAAACTCTTTTGACACTATACACTTATTATAGTATCAAATGATTTGTTTTAAACGTACCAAGCATGTTTGGCTATTATAAGGGAAAACACTAACCTCCGGCTTGCATTGCATTGTGTGATGGGACCTGGGTCTTATAATAACTTCATTTTTCGAAAAAGCATTGCGTTGTTTATCCTATACACTGGTATTCTTAGGAGGAGACCCATTCCGTGTTATACGACGCGGTCCCTTGAATTACTCTCTTTTAAAGTAAAGCTTTAAATAACTGTTTTAGTTCTCACACCAGTCACATGACTGACCTAGAGTTTATTGTTTTAACCTAAACTCTGGGTGCCCCTATTTTTGAAACGGGCAGCTAGTAGTTTTGGTTTTGCTGATTTATATTCACAGGATCCTGATTTACAGCAGGAACCATGCTCGGAAAGCTCTGTATCCGTGCACTACTTTCAGTTGTGTTTTATATTATTTTCCGCTGCTATGTAATTTATTGTAATCTCTGAAATTTATCGAATGTAATTTATTCATACTCTGTATATTCTTGTACTCTGATGGAATTGTTGTAATAAGCAATGAAATGTTCTTCCGTCTGCATTCTTTTATGTGTTATTCTCAAAGTATCCTCTCTTTCCTTCACGGGGAAGTTACGGGTCCTCACAGTTGTTATTAGAGCTTTGGTTTACAAAGCTCGAGAACAAGACACATTAGAACCGAACGAAAGAATTCATCAGATATTGGATTAGTAATGTCCAATTAGAATGACTCGTTTGAGATAGGATCAGTAGTATCCTAGAACGAGTGTGAAGAGTATATTTTTCAAATGAAAACAATTTTGTTTTGAAATTTAAACCATTTTATACGTATTTGAATAATTTATTTATATTGATTTGGAAAATCTAGTATATAAAGTTTTTGCATATACGCATCATGAACGTATATTCGAAGTTTTAGTATACTAGATAGATATAGAATCACACTCTAGCCGCCCGGAGATGGTTTTGATGATGAAGTATAACATCACCGGTATTTATTTTCGAGTGATGAAGGTGTGATGTCTATATATTTCCATTAGACTGGTGTGAGAACCAAAACTTATATAGATAGATTTATTTGTTGTGATTTGGCATCAAAAACATGATTTTCAGTATATATATCAAAATTTATGAATTTGAAACCTTAATCCACTAATTGATTGATGTTTGTGTTGCTTGTTTAGTTGTTTGATAAATTTTGAACCATTATGCCTCATTGTACCAAATATTGAATTATATTGAAAATTGGTTGCATTTGCTTGTATATACATGGGCTTACATTGAACAGGTCACAGCAAGCAGGCTAGAGCAGAGAATAAAATTTGTTTGCCTGACAAATAGGTACATGTTTACTGTAATTTACTGTTTTGTTTGGGTGATGATGATTTTATGAGCCTATTGGCTAGCCGCTTGGCTTTTTCTTTTTCTTTTTGAGATCAAAAGGCCTATATGGCAATTTCTGGATTTTCCCATGGCTCCCGGTGCAGGGGAGGTTATGGCGAAATTTTTCGAAAATTTAGCGTGTTAGCCAAATTTTTGAAGAATTTGAAAATTCTCATAAACTGAAAAGTTGGAGGATGGAAGCCAGATCGAACGAAGAGTTGGTTAATCAAACCACTTTCGACTTTTTCCTTTTCGGGGATGAAAAGTTTTAAGTGGGGGAGATTGTAACAACCCGAAAATCTGGGCCAGTTTAAAATTTTTATTTTTGGCAATTTTAGTGAATTTTGAACATTTAAAATGAATTATTTTAAGTAATATTGATGGGGAATTTATTTTGAATATAATTCGAACGTATATATTTATACGCTCGTCGTTAGAATATAAATATTTATATGTAATTATAAATGGAATTGAAAATGGCGTGGTAGTTCGATAATTCGATTTCAAATTTCAATTGAATGTACCGGGTGCAAAACAATCTGGATTTTAGTGAAACCAAAAATAATAGGATCTATTTGAGAGTATCTTTCCAATGAATCCGAAAAATTGAAATTTCATAGCGGGAATCAAAAGATATGTCCAGTTGAAAATTCTGAATAGTCGCTACGGAATTCAGGCCCTTAAAAAATGGGAATTTTGCAAACGACCTCGGATTTCGACACAACCACTTTTGTTGGATTCGTGATGTCAAATTATTGCTTGGTTTCAAATTTCATAATTTTTCGAATCTATATGTGAGCGTGGCAAAGGAAAACGCATTTGACCAGTTTAAGTTGATTTTAATCGACTGGGAAATGGCCGTTTTTCCAACGGTCTCGGAATTCAACGAAACTAGTTTTGTTAGGACCGTATCATTAATATGAAGCTAGAAAATGTTTTTCTGCAATTTTTAGAGTTCGTATGTGACCCCGGTAAATTGAAATACGCGTTCAAATTCAATATATAGAGTTATATGTTGATTTTAACGGAAACTGATCGAAATGATCGAATCAGCTTACGATACATATCCCATTGTGTTCGGAATGGGGGTGAAACGCTATGGATGACAGGCGGTTGGCCTCGTTTAGAGGTCGTATGAAAAAGTCAACTTTTTGAAATTAAAAAAAAAACCTCTTCTCTCCCCTTATACTCTGGCCCGTCCCCCCTCTTTTCTTGTTCATTCAATCAGAAAACAAAATAAAAAAAATAAAAAAAGGAAAAGGGGGATCGGGATCGATGCCCGTCCCACCGTCGGCCTCCCAAGCGTCGCGCCTAGCGCCAACGAGACCCCTAGCCACCCTCCGTCGCTCCTCCTTATCCCCCAGCGCGTCGCGCGAACCCCCCTCCATCTGCCGACGGGTAGCCCCCCCATCAGAAAACTGCCGCCGCCTCCTGCAAACCCCCTCCGCCGCCGTGAGACCACCACCCTCCGACGGATTGCAGCAGCTTCCCCCCTCCTTAGAGCGCCACCGCCCGACGTTCACTCACCCCCATCCCTCTCCGCTGTAAATCAATGTAAGATTTTACCTTTTGTTTTAATTTTAAGTTTTGTTTTTTTACTGAACAAGGTAGGATTTTTAAAAGGATAACAAAAAAATTATATAAAAATTTGATTTTTATATTATAGAAAGTATAAAAATATAATCTTTTATAATGTGGAAGGATAAAAATATGATTTTTACATTATAGAAGTGTTAAAAAATTGGATTTTTATATATGTAGTGAATCAAAAATATGACCTTTATATAGTAAAAGATATAAAAATACTATTTTTATATAAGTAGTGTATTGAAAATAAAATTTCTATATAATAGAGAATTTGAAAAGGCGAAATCTTTAAATTTGAAAAGGCGAAATCTTTACAATTGAAAAGGCGAAATCTTTATAGTTGAAAAGGCGAAATCCGTATAATTGAAATGGCGTAATATTTATATGAAGAATAGCGTGATAAAAATAGAATTTTTTTTATTTATATAGTAAAAAAGTAAAAATAGAATTTTTATATATTGAATAGCGAAGTAAAAATAGAATTTTTATCTATATAGTAGCGAAGAAAAAATTCTATTTTTATATATTGAATAGCGAAGTAAAAATAGAATTTTTATATATTGAATAGCGAAGTAAAATTAGAATTTTTATATATTGAATAGCGAAGTAAAAATAGAATTTTTATATATTGAATAGCAAAGTAAAAATACGATTTTTACATATGTAGAGAATACCGGCAACGAAGATGACAAAAATGCGAGAACGATGAAGATTTCTATAAATGAAGTGTTGTGAAGTTGGGATACATTTCGGTGAGAACTTCTCACTCTAAATTTATTTTTCTAGGTATATATATATATACTAGGATGCAGACGGTGTTTAGTAGCACCCGACACCCGTCATCCACAGACCATGGATGGCTTGTTTGTTTGATTGATATGTTGTGAAATTTGTTTGTGAAATTGATGTGAAATGGATAATGAAATATATTCATGTGTTGAAAGGAAATAAAATATTTATATAGTTAAAAATATTTTATCGTTGAAAATATAATTTTTAACATGAATGTGAATAAATAAATATTTATAAACAAATCAACCGATTTGTTTATATACACTGATTTGACTGATATTGATTGGGTCGATAAATTTTACAGATCGCCCAACTGCACAAACAAAAATCTGTGTTTGTTGATTTGAAACCCCACACGGGTATTGGGATAAAATACGACATACACCAATCCCAATAATTAGTTGTTTGTCGATCGATTGATTGACAGGCTGTTATAAGCGTTAGATATCTATATTTGATGCTTATACAGTGTAGTGCACTTTGGATGATGGTTGATTATTTATCGTTGCTATTATGTACGTTTGTCGTATGGAATCCATATAGTTAACGCTATATGGTGATTGATTGGGCCTCATTCCAATTTAGAAGATAAAGAATAATATAAAATAAAGGTTCATGTGTTGACAGTAATCATTCGTTGAGATTAGTCATGTGTTGAACGAAATATTTTAACGATAAAATTTACATCTTTATATTATAAAATAAAGATTCATGTGTTGACAATACTCATCCGTTTCGATTAGTCATGTGTTGAACAAAATATTTTAACGATAAAATTTACATCTTTATCATATATGAAATTGGAAACTAACTGGAAAATAGATAAGATGAGTGGTCTCCTGGATATTGATCTGATTTATGGTTAATATTCAGGGAATCGTTCTCTTACTAATTTATGGTTGGAGTCTGATTTGAAATCAAGTGAAAGATACCATATTTTTTATAAAATATATTAAATAACAAAAATAGTCACACGTGGACAGTACTCATTCGTTGAGATTAGTCATGTGTTGATGAAAATATAGATTCACGTATTGAATAGAATACATATTCATTTGTTGAATAGAATAACGGAATTATTGAAATATATAAAGCCGTGTTGATTAGAGATGAGCTGTTTTGACGCGAACGATATTTATATCGATTATATTCGTTTTATAATGAATATTGAAAAGAGATTTAATAAAAGAAATTTGAATTGAATTGAATATAAATCGAATTCGAATTGAATTGGGTATATAAAACGAATTCGAATTGAATTGAATATAAAACGAATTCGAACTGAATTGAAAGCGAATTGAATTGGAATTCGAATTGAATTGAAATGAATTTAAAATGAATTTATAAGGAAAAATTCAATTTTGATTTGAATTTGAAATGGAAGTTGAAATTGTTTCTGAAACGAATATAAAATTATTTATAAAATTCATTTTAAATAAAAATCGACGAAGTATATATTATATATATAATATAATGGCCTGAATAGAACGCGCCGCCCGCGGTAGTTCGCGAATTTCGACCATTGACTTCGAACGGACATTACGGGAGATCCGACCGTCGGATTCTCCTAAATCCAGAACCGTTGGGTTCGTATCGAAAAGAGCTTTCTAACGAATATTAGAAATTTCAAATCTAATGGTTGGATTTGGAGATACATCCAAATCAAATTTGGAAAAGGTCGGTGTAAGTGCAGTTCGATGGCCGTTGATGGAAATCGACTGTACGGGCCTTGATAAAATTATTAAAAATATCAATAATTTGTGTAAAATCATAAGAAATGATTTGGGAAAAATTAGGATGAAAAACTCCGCATTTGTAAAGATAAAAATTGATTTTTATCGAAATGAACTAGTTTTGAACAAAAATTAAAACCCATTTATTTTTAAATAAATAAATTGAATTTGAAATGGGTTTTAAATAGAATTGATTTGTGGGTTTATTGCGAAGGGTGTTTTAAATAACACTTGTTCCTAAATCCGATAATAAATAGAATGTGATTTGGGTTTATCGTGAACTGTGTTTTGAATGACATTAGTTCTTTAACCCAGTAAAAGGAGTTTTAATGAATCTGCAATTTAATTGAAATGTAAATTGATAATTTAAATTACCAAATTTGGAAAGTGAGCGAGAATGGAGTATTCCCAGTTTTGCTCCAAAGCGATAGTTAAATCTTTAATTAGATTTGAACGTGAAATGGTAATTAATTTTACCGATAACAACGTGGTGTTAGATATGGAGTATTACCAGTTTTTCTTCATGGGATGAATAGGTTGGGATTGGGAAATAAAATAAATAATTACTTCGGTGTGGTTCGCTAATCTCGACTAGTTTGAAAAACCATAATTTGGTTTGAAATAATATACAAAGGAAGATTAAAGGATAAATTTTAAAGAATTTATCTTTGATAAAATTAATGGGAACCGTTCCCTAAGAATAGGAAATTAGAAACTAGCTGTAGGTTAGTTAAGAAGAATGGTTTCCTGGGTATTGATCTGATGTTGGTTTCGGCCTTCCGGGTTAATATTTGGGGAATTGTTCTCTTGTTAATTTACGGTTAGTGACTAATGAATTGGAATGAGGCGTATGTTGTGTTTGTGTAACATTTGTTTTTAATATACGCGGGTTGTTCGGAAAGGCCGGGTTTATACCCATTCTGAATAACCGATTCGACGATAAGTCGAAGATGATGACGGTGGTCGAAGACCGGAAGTCTTTACATCGCTTGGATAATTACTGATGATCCTGATTGGGTTGTACACCCAAGAGGATGGAAATAGTTGGTGGTCGTCCAGACATATTTGGAGATCGATGGATATGCGAGGAAAGTGCCCCCTGTTTCGTTCAGACCCAAAACAAACTTGTAAATGGATTGTGTGTCTGACATTGGATTTTATTCTGTGTTGATTGATTTTTGTTAAATATATATCTGTTTGGCGGTGGAGAATTTATTCTCTTGCTTAACGCCCTTCTATGAGACGTACGATCTTAGAGGTTATATATAGATAGCTATCAATCGCATGGCATGAATTTCCTGTATGGCACGCTGAGTTCCATGGATCAAGGCTTCTGTTGAAAAGCAAAGTCTTGTGGTTGATGATCAAAGCACGGCCTACGTGGCAGTATTGTGTATAGCGTGGATTCGCGAGCCTCACACCTCGGTATGAGTCAAAAACGGGATATAGACTGTTGGGAGAACACGACGTTTCTTTCTAGCTTTGGTGGTGTCAGTGACTTACCAGCCCTGACATTTATATACTTTTCACCTTTGCGGTTGTTGGAATGAGGCGCCTCGATATTAGGTCTGATAGGACCGGGAAACGTGTGTTCAGGAATTGCCAATCCTCAAAAGTGAGAGAGGACCGGCCTAACCGATCCAAGTGGCTGCCCAGAGTGTGTAGTCCTGAGCATTTGCTAGAGTGTCTCAAATCGGAGAGGAGCTTGCCCCTTGCCTCGACTCATGGCGGAAATCCAATTTCCAATACGAGATATTTCGGCTTTTTTTTATAGAGCCTAGTATGGCGACATAGTAGCATGGGATGCTATGTCGTCTATGATTAATATTTATGATTGAAATTCTTTTGACACTATACACTTATTATAGTATCAAATGATTTGTTTTAAACGTACCAAGCATGTTTGGTTATTGTAAGGGAAAACCCTATCCTCCGGCTTGCATTGCATTGTGCGATGGGACCTGGGTCATATAATAGCTTCATTTTTCGAAAAAGCATTGCGTTGTTTATCCTATGCACTGGTATTCTTGGGAGGAAAGCCATTCCGTGTTATACGGCGTGGTCCCTTGAATTACTCTCTTTTAAAGTAAAGCTTTAAATAACTGTTTTAGTTCTCATACGAGTCACATGACAGACCTGGAGTTTATTGTTTTAACCTAAACTCTGGGTGCCCCTATTTTCGACACGGGCAGCTACTAGTTTTGGTTTTGCAGATTTATATTCACATGATCCTGATTTACAGTTGGAACCATGCTCGGAAAGCTCTGTATCCGTGCACTACTTTCAGTTATGTTTTATATTATTTTCCGCTGCTATGTAATTTATTGTAATCTCTGAAATTTATCGAATGTAATTTATTCATACTCTGTATATTCTTGTATTCTGATGGAATTGTTGTAATAGGCAATGAAATGTTCTTCCGTCTGCGTTCTTTTATGTGTTGTTCTCAAAGTATCCGCTCTTTCCTTCACCGGGAAGTTACGGGTCCTCACAGAGACCGTTTGAAAAATGGGCATTTTCCAGTCGATTAAAATCAACTGAAAATGGTCAAACGCGTTTTCCTTTGCCACGCTCACATATCGAATCCAAAAACTATGAAATTTGAAACCTAACAATAATTTGACATCGTGGATCCAAAAAAAGTGGTTTCGTCGAAAACCGAGGTCGTTTGCAAAATGGCTATTTTTGAAGGCCGAAATTCCATAGCGACTATTCTGAATTTTCAACAGGACATACCTTTTTATCCCCGCTATGAAATCTCGATCATTCGGATTCGTTGGAAAGATATTCTCAATTAGATTCTAATATTTTTGGCTTTGCTAAAATCTTGTTTATTTTGCACCCGGTACGTTCAATCGAAATTTGAAATCGAATTATCGAACTACCGCGCCATTTTCAATTCCTTTTATAATTTAAAATAATTATTTATATTCTAACGACGACGCATACAAATATATACGTTCTAATTCTAATCAAAATAAATTTCTCATTTATATTATGTAAAATAATTCATTTTAAATATTCAAAATTCGCTAAAATTGTCAAAATAAAAATTTTAAATTGGCTCGCATTTCCGGGTTGTTACACATACTTTCATTTTGAAATCAGTTCAAAACATCATTTCAATGCTTGTAATAAATTTGAAATCTCCCAGGATTTTAATATTCACATACATTTAATCAATGTTCTTTTACAAACACTTCTCCAAATTTTTAGGTTTAAATTCCAATTATGGTTTAATTTCAGATTTAACTCATTCGTAACACTTATACGAATCTTGATTGGTTATTTACATAACCGTTTCACTTTTATAATCTTACTCGATTATAGTAACAACCCACACATCCAATATACTAAAATTTCAAATATTAATAATTCCTTTAAATCAAAAATAGTATGGGCAAATTTATTTCATTTACCCTTTTTTTCAAAACATACCGCGGCGGTTCATCATATTCAAGTGTTTAGAAACCCCTATCGATACAATGGACCAAACTGATCGACCAGAATTCACAAACAACTCAACCAATAAATCTTCACAATATAAAATCATTTTAATATTGAATAACAAATACGCGCTCATATATATACACTCAAACTCAATCTAGGGTATTAATAACCCCATCTTTACTGAGTCACGCCACAGAGCCAAGGTAATAACTTAACCTTAAGCTTTGATACCAACTGTAACGACCCGGTTTTTTAGCGACTTTGGTAATCAACATAAACTCAATGAAGACTAACCAAACATCGAAAAATACAGGTAATTAATGAAAGAAATTAGTGGGTAGAATAGATAAGATAGAAACCTAGAATAGAAGAAGAAGAACATATATCATCAGCGTAACACGAATCACACAGCGGAACGAACAACATATAATAGATAATATATCCTTGAAATAAAATCTGTATATGTTTACAGTAGCATTATCAGGGTACGACACTTACAACATAGTGGAAATAAATAAAGCTATGTAATCCTGAAGCATCCTTCTCTAAGCTCTCCAAGTGTATATGTAAAATCCTGACTACTTGACTGCTCGTATAAAATTGGGCACCCAAGAGTTTAGGAAAAACAAAACAAAATAAACTACGGGTCAGTCATGGGACTGGTATGAGTAAAACAGTTTAAACAGTTTGAGCCATTAAACGATATCTCATAAGACCACGCCGTATAAAGGAACGAGTTTTTCCCTTATGAGAATCCAAAATATCTTGATATCAAAAACCTTTTGCTATTATAATAAGGTCTATCAACCACAATATAATAACCATCTAGCAGAAACGCTTTCATCACACGTTCTACATATATAGTATACAATCAAAACCGCAAGCACGTATTTAGGTAATGGATTTCCAACTGTGATAAGGTATGGAACCACATTTTGCTAGTGTACCTCTAGAGAGGAATACACTGGGTTCAACAAGAACATCTTGCAACCCGGCCACACATGACCGAACACTCATTTCGCTTGAGTGTATCGAATGTATATCACCAACGGTTGGGATCAGCAACCGTTTCCCGAATGGGACAGCATCGGCAATAGATTTTTAGAAGTAAATGAAACTCTAGATCAGGTGATTATAGACCCTAATATGTGCGACTTACATAGCCATGCTGCCTGCCCGATTTTTGTCATTTCCCGGTAGTGAGGCTAGAGGCCACGCTTATCTCTGACAGATTACACAATTATTCACTTTGAATGTGACATCGTCATACCCGCCAAATCACAAATTTATTTCCCAAAAAATTCAACGGGTATACAGCTAAGAGAAACGAATTCCTCCGCTACCAAACATACATACGTTTGAAGAGATGAACTTACGCGATCTATTAAATATACTCTGTCAGACATTCTTCCATACAGGTCGTCCTAGGACTGGACAAACCGAAGGCACTATTCAGTACATCCATCTTAGGCAATCTTTTCCTAAGATTTATACAACTGCCCTTGCACTTTGCTCCGTCTTCAATTATCTTGGCATATATGATTCGCAACGCTTATGCCAATACGGAGTGGTTCTTCGGATAAAAATCCAACTGGTTTCTCCATATTAACAACGTTAAAATGGTCAAAAACTTCGATAGTCGGTGGGTTAACTATCAAAGAAAACAGGTGTGCAAACAACGATATTATTTCCAGATGGATATTATATCGATCAATTATCATTTCACATTTATCTCTTTAGTTCATTAATTTACTTATCTCCAGTTTCCATATATTCTAAATTCTTATTTCCTATTATCAGAAAACATTTATGATTCTTATTTGGAAAACATTTCCAAAACTCCTTAACTATCAAACCTTACCATTCCTTAGTTTAGGAGGAAGTCAATCAAGTTGGGGTATAATTACCTCTCAGACCTTAACTGAACAACGTTTTAACTTCGAAATAGTCAAAGTTTATCTTTTAAACCTTTAACAACTTCTTTAAGTCTCTCTGGGATTCAATTTACGAATCCACTTCTTTTATTGAAAACATTGGTTATAACGATAACGTTATAATCCCTACTTCCGAAATATCAAACTTCAATTTTAACTTTTATTCTTTAATGTGAATAAATAAATAAACACCTAATTTATAAATAAATCATGATTTAAACACCGAAAAGTATAAGTACTTTACCCAATTCGATATAATTGAATTCGATGTATAACTATCTTTCGAGTAATCTCTATTTGATTAACTCTTCTTCGAATAACGTATATTCGATTATCTCCCTACGAATAACTTATATTTGATTATCTCTCTTCGAATAACTTATATTCGATTATCTCTCTTCGAATAACTTGTATTCGATTAACTCCTCTTTCTTTCGAATACGCTATATTCGATTATCTCCTTTCGAATAACTATACTCGATAATTCTCTCTTTCTTTCGAATACACTATATTCGATAATCTCCTTTCGATTTAACTCAAATCGATTAACTCTTTTTGACTAAACTATAATCGATAACTCCTTTCGATTTAACTCAAATTGATACCCTTTAAATCTGTTCGAATAAACTATATTCGATACTCCTTTAACTCTATTGGAATAACCAATATTCGACTAACTCCTTCGGATTGACCATAGTCGACTAACTCGATTTGATTAACTCCTTTCAAATACCATATTTGACTAATTCCTTTCGATTAATTATAATCGACTAACTCCTTTTAACTCGATTCGAATAACTAACATTCGATAACTCCTTGTAACTTGATTCGAATAACTAATATTCGATAACTCCTTATTCGACTAACTCTAATCGATTTATTCTAATTCGATTAACTCTATTTAATTACTCTACTGGTTAACTCTAACTCTAACCGGTTAACTCTAACTCTAACTGGTTAACTCTAACTGATCAACTCTAACTCTACAGGTTAACTCTAACTGATCAACTCTAACTGGTTAACTCTAACTGATCAACTCTAACTGGTTAACTCTAATTGATTAACTCTAACTGGTTAATTCTAATTGATCAACTCTAACTGGTCAACCCTAATTGATTAACTCTAACTGGTTAACTCTAACTGATCAACTCTAATTGTTCAACCCTAATTGATTAACTCTAACTCATTTACTCTTATCGAATAACTAATATTTGATTAACTCATTTCGATTTACTCTTTTGAATTAACTCCTTTGATTTATTCCTTTGAATTATCTCCTTTTCTATTTGTTTGCTTAACAAATAACTATTCCCTTTCCAATTCTATTTATTTAACAAATAAATATTTCATTTTACAAAATCCTTTGATTTTATAAATATTTTCTTTTCAATATAACATTGAAAATTTCCTTTTATAATTATTCTATTTATTTTCTAAATAGGTATTCCTTTTATAATTCTATTTACTTTGATTTAATCCTATTTATTTAACAAATAAATATTCCTTTGATTTAATCCTATTTATTTAACAAATAAATATTACTTTTTGTCTTTCTATTTATTTAACAAATAAATATTTTCCTTTTCTATTTGTTTCACAAATATTTTTCCTTTATAACTCTTATTTATTTCCCAAATAAATAATCCTTTTATACTTCTATTTATTACCCCAATAACTATTCCTCTTTATAAAATTCTTTGATTTTATAAATAATTCCCTTTTTATCTTTATCATATTTATTTCCAATAAATATTTTCTTTTCAAAACCCTATTGATTTTATAATTGTTTCCTTTTATAAAATCCCTTTTTCCTTTTCTATATAAAATCCATTGATTTTATATAACTAATTTATTTTCAAAATATACTTTGAAAATCCCCTTTCTACATGCCAGTATTTCTTACGGTATTTAAAATACCAATTCACAATGATCGATATCATTTAAACACACATCATCATCAACATATTTTATATCACATCATATATTACAATATATGAAATTTGTAAAATAAATGTTGAGGAATCCAGTTGGATTCCTCCAACCTGTTTCCCTGCATCACAGATGTTAATCAACACCAATAACAAGAATATAAAGTATTCTGATAAACGGAATCAATATTCGATTAACGATTTATATATATATCGTTATCTATAATTTCAATCAATACATAGGCAATTCAACAAAATAGTAAACACACAGCAATCAATAGATAATTTTCAGTTCTAAGAATACATTAAAAAAATATAACTGCTCAGAGTTGGTAAGTTTTACTGACATTTCGCATTAACCATTAAATTACGATTTGCGTCTGTTGATTCAAACGGACAATTTATTTCGCTATAAACTGTAACGAGCTCTAATCCACTCCCAGTCAGTTCCATTGTGTTTACTTTCAGTTGTTATTTACTAAAATAGCAAGCTTCATTTCATTGTTGCTCCCGTCCATACGATCCTAACGGATCATGTTTTGTCGATTTTTGACACCGTATGTGTATGTTATAATATTAACAAGTAAATATGTTAAATTAATTAATTTAAACTAAAATTTATTGTAACACCCCACGTCCATTAATGTCACTCACAAAAGGAATGCATTAACTTCGATGGAGGTTTTAAGTGAGTATAGAACAGTAAAATTACAACAAGATAGATATAAAATAGTACTTGGAAATTTAAAACTTTATTTCATTGCAGCAGAAGTCAAAACATGTTTGATTACATCATAATACCATAAATCAGAGTCAAGTATAATATCTATCTTGATAAAACAAAATACATAATCCCATTACATAAATAGCCATTAAACAAAAGATAACAAGTTGGACTTTACTTTAGCAGTCCAAGCTCGCCAAAAGAGATAAGCAATCCAATCAAACACCACTAGAGCTGGGCCCAACCTGAGGACCTGGAGGGGGAAAAAGATAGAAATAGAGGGGGGTCAGACATAAAGTCTGGCGAGTATGACAATTCTAACAATACTATTTTCAAAGTAATCAGACTAAGGCATAAGCTGGAGAATAAGGAAATGCCTATGAACTATTGGGTGTGACAGAACAGGCAAAGGAAATGTAACACCCCACTCCCGCTATGATCACTCACTAAGGGAATGCCATAGCATCGGTGGAGTATTTTAGTGAATATAGAACAGAAAAATTACAACAAGACAGATATAAATAGTACTTGAAATTTTAAAACATCATCTCATAACAGCGGAAGTAAAACATGTCTGGTTACATCATAAAACCACAATAAAGGTCAAGTACAATATCCATCAAAATAAAGAAGTACATAATCCCACTCTCATACAATAGCCAAACAAAAGAAAAGATAACTGGATAACTGGAGCTTTACATCTATCCAAACTCCTAAAGACTGGAACAGCAATCCGATCAAGCTCCACTACTGCTAGGATCCACCGTAGGACCTGAGGGTTGGGAAAAAGATAAAAACAACAGGGTCAGACATAAGTCTGAGCGAGTCCTATAACTTTAACAATACAATCGTTAAAGTAACCAGAGAAGACATAAACTGATATACGGTAACATATAGGGATGAATGGCTACCCTAAGCAATCAACTAAACGAAGATAAAGGATAAAGACGCATCTACCCTCCCTAAGGTAAATTACTAAACTGCACCACACCAGTCGTTCCTAACTTAAAGGTTGATCCCACCCAAGGACTTATAAAATTTACTAATTAGTACCTGCGTACCCCTAGGTGACCAAGTAGGCGCCACGGGGCCCTACAATCCACTAGGTGTACACACTACTTCCCATTCGATCGGCTCCCTAACGTAGATACCCGTGCTGGCCCCACCGTGGGATGTATCATTCCCCAATGTGGCAACCTGATGAAACTAAAGGTGCACGGCTTATATCTACTCGATGCAACAACGGCTTACCTACCAGCCCGGGCCCACTCACGCATATGAAGCCCGTTGGACTTGCGTTGCAACCGCTAACCCGTTTGCCTCTTACAGTCAAGCCCAGTATGCGTGTCCCGTCCTCGACATGGGTCCAGCCCACAAAGATACGTATGGGTTACTGGTTGAAATGGGCCTCCACAAGCTACCCACCTAAGCTTGTCCCTTTTTCTAGTATATCCCACTTAACCCTTTAATCATGTTTTAATTACATGTTCTATTTTGGTTAAGTATTCTAATCGTATTTTCTATTGCCACCCAAGGCAACCACTAGATTTTCTCATGCCACCCGAGGCACCCACTTAACCCCTCATGTCCCTCTACATGCTAATGTGGTTAAGTGTTTCTTAATTAATTAATTAAGAACGTAACCTTTGTAAAGACCTCTCACATTAGACTGTCTTTTATGACCGCTGGTTAAGCCGGTTGGGTCCGGGCAGCCTTATGTCATAACAGAGTCTAACCTCGTGTCTTTACATTAATTACGTATTTAGTTTGTGCCTAAGACCTCTCACATTGGGCTAACATTTGTAGCAACTGGTTAAGCCGGTTGGGTCCGGGCAGTTTTACGCTACAACTGAGTCCAACCTCGTGTCTTAGTCAATTAATTACACCTAATTAATCACCCTCATAATTTTATATTAATTATCCCTAATTAATCAAGTTTTCTTAACATGGGTAGACCTAACTTAATAGGTAAATTCCCATGGGGTAGACCTAACTCAATAGGTAAATTCCCAACACATAGTATGGGTACACCTAACCAAATAGGCAAATTCCCATACTATGTTTATTTATTTTGTGTTATGCATAATTATATTAATTTCACACAGTCTTATTAACTTATGCATTTAATTACCCCATCGTTTCCACGTAATTTCGTTCATGATATAACACATATAAAAGGTGTCAACTTGCATATGAATGAACATGTTTCAAAGGTGCCATCTTGCATATTAACAAACACATAACTTGCATATGAACTTGCATAACATGTCACATAACTTGCATATAATATGTCACATAACTTACATATTCATTTTGCATAACAAACTTGCATATTAGCTTATAGACTTGCATAATGTGTCATCATGAACTTGCATATTAATAAACATGTAACTTGCATATTTACATACATGTAACTCGCATATTAACAAACATGTAACTTGCATATTTACATACATGTAACTTGCATATTAACAAACATGTAACTTGCATATTAACAAACATGTAACTTGCATATTTACATACATGTAACTTGCATATTTACAAACATGTAACTTGCATAGCATATTACCATGAACTTGCATAACATGCATATGATTACATAGCCCACAACTTGCATATTTAGCATCATGCAAACATAACATACATCATATTAAACTTGCATAAGCTTACATACTCAACATGCATAAACATAAGATTAATGCTAACATCATATCATATGATTCAAAGCTCATTAACCCACATACAAAACCATAAATCTCATCACATCTCATCTAATTAGTTTACCAAAAGATCATCAAAGTGATAGAAACTCACAACTAGCAACTTTGAACACCAAATGAAGAAGATTAAGATGCTAAGAAGGGATTAGAAGTTGATTAGAGAGTGATTAGTATGCAACCCTCTTCATAAAATTAGTGGAGGCCATGAGAGCTAGCATTTTGCCATAGTTTAGTCACTAGGTTCAATTATGAATGAATTAGGGTAGGTTAGGGTCCTATTTATAGATTAGGCAAGTGTTTTAGGCCATAGGATTAACCCTAGATTCAATCCAAGCCATCAAAGCATGTCTTGGGGAAGAAGTCAAGTGTAGGAACCATCTAGGGCCTTTAGATTAAAGATGGACCATGAGAACCATTCAAATGCAAAATCTGCACTTGAACGAATCGGCCCACGGGTTGACAGCCAAACACCCTGGATTAACCCCTAGTCGACCCAGCGGGCTCGGGTCGACTTCAAAAATCGGCCGGTTCGGTTATTCCCCTCTCCCAATTCGCTGTTTTGAGCATTTTTGCATATTTATTTATTAAATTTTCAATTATATATATATATATATATATCAATATATATATATATATATATATATATATCTACACAACCCATTTCACTTAATTAAGTATACTTTAATTTGGGAATTTTCGTGAAACTTCGCGAGGCCATATCTTGGTCATACGGACTCCGATTTTCGAAAACTCGGACTCTATTTCGCGTATTTTTCCGAGACGAACACAATGGCATAGCCCGTTTCCCTTGATTCCCATTTTAGAATTAAATTCTGCCTCGATTTATGTTATTACAGGTTATTGAAAATACGGGTTGTTACATTCTCCCCTCCTTAAAGGATTTCGTCCCCGAAATCTTCAAGTTAGGAAGAACGTATCCTACCATCCAATCATCCATCTACTCAAAGCATCATCCACGAGCAATCATTGTCCTTACAAGATTCTAAATGCTGGATGGATATATGCAAAAGTGTGTGTATATGTACTTACCTAATGCGAAAATCAGGCGGTTACTGATACAGTAAACCTCCTTAATGCAAACCATGATAGTGCCATGCATCCAATATGTATGCGAAACCCTATTGACACATACAAATTTCTACATGCGTGCACAACCATACACAAAACTGCATCATCCATATGATAACACAGCCATGATACATCCATCAATCTAACTACCACATCCATTTATGCAATATGCAACATGAAGTGACTGAGCCGATCTAGTGCCTAATGTGTGTGTATATGCATCCACGAGCAACCACTAGCAAACAATTGCATCCATATGCATCCATCAACCATAACATGTTTCAAACACATGTCTCAACCATAGGTTTTACCCTATCTAAAGGTCATAGGTATTAGCGAGAGGATATACTAAAGATAAGATAAGTACTAGACAAGCAATAAAGGAGAAGTTAAAAGACATACTCTCAAAAAGAAATGGATACAAAGAACGCATCTTTGCTTCCGTCTCCCAAGTAGCATTGCTTTCGTCATCTCCCCATTGCACTTTAACTAGCTGAACTTCTCTGTTCCTCAACTTCCTAGTTTCTGACCCAAGGATGCGAGTAGGAGCTCGTCGAATCGTCGCATCACGCTCTACCTCTACATCTCTAAGCAAGCTCGGCTCTACCACCTCCGCGGTCTCATGTAAGCACTTCCTCAAATGTGATACATGGAATACATCATGAACACCACTAAGTCTGTCGGGCAACTCCACCCTATATGCCATCCGTCCAATCCTTTCCTTAATAGGAAACGGCCCAACAAATCTCGGTGCTAACTTCCCTACGGACCCAAAGCGAACAACATTTCTCAATGGAGATACTTTGACAAAAACCATGTCCCCAACCTCAAACTCAAGATCCGTCCTTCTCCGATCCGCATAAGATTTCTGTCTATCTTGCGCTGCTTTCATCCTTTTTCGAATTAAATCAATCTTCTCTGAAGTCTCTCTAACCATATCCGGCCCAAGCAAGATCTTATCCGTAGATTCCCACCAACATGTAGGAGATCGACAAGGCCTTCCATAAAGAGCTTCGAAAGGAGCCATACCAATACTGGACTGAAAGCTGTTATTATATGCGAACTCCACCAAAGGAAGATGTTCTTCCCATGTACCTCCAAAATCCAAGATACAAAGCCTCAAAAGATCTTTTAAGATACGGTTCACCCTCTCGGTCTGACCGTCCGTCTGAGGATGATATGCGGTGCTCAAACACAACTGAGTCCCTACCGCCTCTTGCAAACTTCTCCAAAACTCACTAGTGAAAATAGGATCTCGATCACTCACAATGCTGGATGGTACGCCATGCAATCTAACAATCTCTCTAACATAGACTGAAGCAAGCCATGGAGCGGTCCTCTTACTCTTTACGGGTATAAAATGGGCACTCTTTGTAAGTCTGTCTACCACAACCCAAATTCCCGTATTGCCCTTCCTCGATCTCGGTAACTCGTCGATGAAATCCATCGAGACACTATCCCACTTCCACTGTGGAACTTCCAATGGGTGTAGCAACCCACCGGGTTTCCTTTGCTCCACTTTAACTTGTTGGCACACTAAGCATCTAGCCACATACTCGGCCACATCTTTCTTCATACCGGCCCAAAAGAAAACTCTCTTCATGTCTTGGTACATTTTGTCTCCACCGGGATGAATAGTCATTCTTGAACGATGTGCATCATCCAAAATAGCCTTCTTCAAACCCTCATCTTGCGGTACACAAAGTCTACCGTCTCTATGCAACCATCCCTTATCATCTATGGTGTATCTACCCAAATGGCTGGACGACTCCCCTCTTATAAGCTTCTCTACCAACACAACCAACTGTGGGTCGTCTCGCTGAGCCTCGCCAATCCGTCTCAAAAGAGTAGGTCTAACCTCCAAGGATGCCAACAAACCAGGTACAAAATCAACAGAAGGTCTGAAGTCAAACAAAGAAAGAAACTCCAAGCTTCGTCGTTCCACGAACAATGGACTCAAAGATAGCCTTTTTCTACTTAAGGCGTCTGCCACCACGTTACCCTTACCAGGGGTATACGCTATCTCGAAATCATAGGATGCTAAGAACTCCATCCACCTTTGCTGTCTTAAGTTTAAATCCTTCTGAGAGAATAAGTACTTCAATGATTTATGGTCGGTGAACAACTCGAATCTCTCACCAAGAAGATAATGGCGCCAAGACTTAAGTGCGAAAACAATCGCGGCCAACTCTAGATCATGGGTAGGGTAATTCTTCTCATGCACTCTCAATTGTCTCCCTCCATAGGCTATTACCCTTCCCTCCTGCATCAAGACTGCGCCTAATCCTGTTCCACAAGCATCGGTATAAACAACAAACGGCTTACTCCCATCTGGAAGCACTAAAACTGGAGCGGTGGTCAAAGCTCTCTTTAACCGTCGGAAAGCATCATCACAATCTACATCCCATGAGAAAACCAGATTCTTCTTCGTCAAGCGGGTTAATGGGGCTGATATCTTCGCGAAGTCTTTGATGAACTTCCTATAATATCCTGCCAACCCCAAGAAACTTCTTACCTCGGTAGCATTTCTAGGAACTTTCCAATCCTGGATAGATACTATCTTTGCGGGATCCACAGCTATCCCTTCCTTAGAGACCACATGCCCTAAGAATCGCACTTCTCTTCTCCAAAAATGGCATTTAGAGAATTTAGCTTTAAGACTATGCGCTCGAAGAGTCTCCAATACTTCCTTGAGATGTAAGGCATGCTCTTCTTCATTCTTGGAAAAGACCAAGATGTCATCCACAAAAACTACTACAAACTTATTCAGATACTCTCTGAACACTCTACTCATGAGATCAACAAAGTATGCGGGGGCGTTTGTCAACCCAAATGGCATCACTAGCCACTCATAAAAACCATCCGGAGTCCGGAAAGCAGTCTTCTCTATACTGTCCTCCGCCACTCTTAACTGATGAAACCCTGTAGCTAAGTCCATCTGCGAAAATACTGACGCGCCAACCAACTGATCAAAGAGATCATCTATCCTCGGTAATGGGTGTCTATTCTTCTTCGTGAGCTTATTAAGTTCCCTATAATCCACACAAAGTCTGAGGGACCCATCCGCCTTCGTGGCAAACACTACTGGAGCTCCCCACTCCGATATACTTCGCCTTATGAACCCCTTCTCAAGCAACTCCCCTACTTGCTTATGAAGTTCTCTTCTCTCACGAGGAGCCATGTGGCGTACTGGCAAAGACACTGGTTTGGCATTATCCACCAAATAAATTCGGAAATCTATCTCCCGCTTCGGAGGCAAACCCTTTACTTCTTCAAACACATCCGGATATTCCCGGACTACTCTGACAGAACACAAACTTTCGACCGAAGCATCGAGCGATTCAAGATAACTTAGCAAAACAGATTCCATGGGATTGCAAGAGATCTCGAGAGTGTTACCCAAGCGGGTCATGAGGCTGACAACTCTCCTTTCGCAATCAAGAACGGCACCATTACTGGATAACCAGTCCATGCCCAAGATCAACCCATAGCCCGTGAAGCCCAATACAAAAGCATCACATCTAAACTCAACGCTAAGTATAGAAATCTTCAAACCCAAACATATCATAGACAGATATATGGAGCCCCCAATTGGGTTTGAGACAACCAAGGGATCATCAACTAGACTGGTGTCTAAGTGCAGTGACTCAACTAACGATGATGAGATAAAAGAATGCGATGCGCCAGAGTCAAACAAAGTACGAACTGGATGATCAAACAGAAAAACCAGACTTTCAACGGAAATAGTTCTACCTCTCTGCTGAATCGGTGGAACTGAGAGAACCTGAACTTGCCCCCCTGACTGAGGTGGTGCTATAAGAGCTTGCACCTGGCCTCCTGAGGTAGACCCCGTCTTCTGCCCCTTCTTTGGGCAGTTTTTCACAAGATGCCCTGCTTCACCACAATGAAAGCAACCGGTCTTCTTCTTTTTGCGACAATCCTTACTGAGGTGTCCTGGTGTTCCACAATTGAAGCACTTCTTCTTCGTCTTCTTTTTGTCACCATTGCCTTTTCCGCCCTTGCCTTGTTGTTGCTGTTGCGGTTTCTTCTGATCCCCCTTTTTCTCTGGTGCCTTAGAATTCTTATCATCCTCATGCATAAGTGCCATGTAGACAAGCTTCTCAAAAGTGGCCCCCATAGGAATGTGAGTCATAGCTATTCCTTGCAATGGTTCGTCCAAGCCTCTAACGAACCTCAAAGCCTTCTTCTCCGGTGTATTCACCAACTCTATGCCAAACCTTGCTAATTGATTGAATTTGTTGACATATTCTTTCACCGTGAGATTCCCTTGCTTCAAATTCAAGAACTTCTCCATAAACAGATTCTCTTCCGCCCTTGAGAGAAACTTAGCCCCAAACCTTTGCTTAAAATCTGCCCAAGAGTCAACAGGGCGTTCTCCATTAGTGACCTCCCACCAGAATGAGGCCTCTCCCTTCATTAACCAAGCCGCCAACTTGACTTTCTTTCCCTCTTCCACTTCAAAGATATCTAGCAACTCTTCCACTTCCTTAAGCCAATCTCTAGCCTCTACGAAAGTCTCTGAACCAAGAAAAGGTTTTCCTCCTATAGCCTTGAACTCCTTGCAAACCTTAGCAAAATTATCCACTCTAGGCTGAGGAGGAGGAGCGGTTGTCTCTGGTGTAGTAGCATTGGCCGGACCCGCAGCCGCGGCCCTAGCCTCTTGCAACCTCCTATACCATAGTGGTATAACTAAACCCTCCGGGATGTTAAGATCTTCAGCCATGCTGAAACGAAAGAGGAAAGATTCAAAAAGGAGATTCCGAAAGATAAAGATATGGCTATTGGGGATTATGCTTTTCTTTTTCAAAAACTTTTTCTCTTAGAAGACATGCTTTTAAAAATACTTTCTTCGAAAATACTCTTAGAAAGTAGTTTTTCTCAAAAATTTTATCTGTTCTGGTAACCTTAAGCTCTGATACCACGTGTAACACCCCACTCCCGCTATGATCACTCACTAAGGGAATGCCATAGCATCGGTGGAGTATTTTAGTGAATATAGAACAGAAAAATTACAACAAGACAGATATAAATAGTACTTGAAATTTTAAAACATCATCTCATAACAGCGGAAGTAAAACATGTCTGGTTACATCATAAAACCACAATAAAGGTCAAGTACAATATCCATCAAAATAAAGAAGTACATAATCCCACTCTCATACAATAGCCAAACAAAAGAAAAGATAACTGGATAACTGGAGCTTTACATCTATCCAAACTCCTAAAGACTGGAACAGCAATCCGATCAAGCTCCACTACTGCTAGGATCCACCGTAGGACCTGAGGGTTGGGAAAAAGATAAAAACAACAGGGTCAGACATAAGTCTGAGCGAGTCCTATAACTTTAACAATACAATCGTTAAAGTAACCAGAGAAGACATAAACTGATATACGGTAACATATAGGGATGAATGGCTACCCTAAGCAATCAACTAAACGAAGATAAAGGATAAAGACGCATCTACCCTCCCTAAGGTAAATTACTAAATTGCACCACACCAGTCGTTCCTAACTTAAAGGTTGATCCCACCCAAGGACTTATAAAATTTACTAATTAGTACCTGCGTACCCCTAGGTGACCAAGTAGGCGCCACGGGGCCCTACAATCCACTAGGTGTACACACTACTTCCCATTCGATCGGCTCCCTAACGTAGATACCCGTGCTGGCCCCACCGTGGGATGTATCATTCCCCAATGTGGCAACCTGATGAAACTAAAGGTGCACGGCTTATATCTACTCGATGCAACAACGGCTTACCTACCAGCCCGGGCCCACTCACGCATATGAAGCCCGTTGGACTTGCGTTGCCACCGCTAACCCGTTTGCCTCTTACAGTCAAGCCCAGTATGCGTGTCCCGTCCTCGACATGGGTCGAGCCCACAAAGATACGTATGGGTTACTGGTTGAAATGGGCCTCCACAAGCTACCCACCTAAGCTTGTCCCTTTTTCTAGTATATCCCACTTAACCCTTTAATCATGTTTTAATTACATGTTCTATTTTGGTTAAGTATTCTAATCGTATTTTCTATTGCCACCCAAGGCAACCACTAGATTTTCTCATGCCACCCGAGGCACCCACTTAACCCCTCATGTCCCTCTACATGCTAATGTGGTTAAGTGTTTCTTAATTAATTAATTAAGAACGTAACCTTTGTAAAGACCTCTCACATTAGACTGTCTTTTATGACCGCTGGTTAAGCCGGTTGGGTCCGGGCAGCCTTATGTCATAACAGAGTCTAACCTCGTGTCTTTACATTAATTACGTATTTAGTTTGTGCCTAAGACCTCTCACATTGGGCTAACATTTGTAGCAACTGGTTAAGCCGGTTGGGTCCGGGCAGTTTTACGCTACAACTGAGTCCAACCTCGTGTCTTAGTCAATTAATTACACCTAATTAATCACCCTCATAATTTTATATTAATTATCCCTAATTAATCAAGTTTTCTTAACATGGGTAGACCTAACTTAATAGGTAAATTCCCATGGGGTAGACCTAACTCAATAGGTAAATTCCCAACACATAGTATGGGTACACCTAACCAAATAGGCAAATTCCCATACTATGTTTATTTATTTTGTGTTATGCATAATTATATTAATTTCACACAGTCTTATTAACTTATGCATTTAATTACCCCATCGTTTCCACGTAATTTCGTTCATGATATAACACATATAAAAGGTGTCAACTTGCATATGAATGAACATGTTTCAAAGGTGCCATCTTGCATATTAACAAACACATAACTTGCATATGAACTTGCATAACATGTCACATAACTTGCATATAATATGTCACATAACTTACATATTCATTTTGCATAACAAACTTGCATATTAGCTTATAGACTTGCATAATGTGTCATCATGAACTTGCATATTAATAAACATGTAACTTGCATATTTACATACATGTAACTCGCATATTAACAAACATGTAACTTGCATATTTACATACATGTAACTTGCATATTAACAAACATGTAACTTGCATATTAACAAACATGTAACTTGCATATTTACATACATGTAACTTGCATATTTACAAACATGTAACTTGCATAGCATATTACCATGAACTTGCATAACATGCATATGATTACATAGCCCACAACTTGCATATTTAGCATCATGCAAACATAACATACATCATATTAAACTTGCATAAGCTTACATACTCAACATGCATAAACATAAGATTAATGCTAACATCATATCATATGATTCAAAGCTCATTAACCCACATACAAAACCATAAATCTCATCACATCTCATCTAATTAGTTTACCAAAAGATCATCAAAGTGATAGAAACTCACAACTAGCAACTTTGAAGACCAAATGAAGAAGATTAAGATGCTAAGAAGGGATTAGAAGTTGATTAGAGAGTGATTAGTATGCAACCCTCTTCATAAAATTAGTGGAGGCCATGAGAGCTAGCATTTTGCCATAGTTTAGTCACTAGGTTTAATTATGAATGAATTAGGGTAGGTTAGGGTCTTATTTATAGATTAGGCAAGTGTTTTAGGCCATAGGATTAACCCTAGATTCAATCCAAGCCATCAAAGCATGTCTTGGGGAAGAAGTCAAGTGTAGGAACCATCTAGGGCCTTTAGATTAAAGATGGACCATGAGAACCATTCAAATGCAAAATCTGCACTTGAACGAATCGGCCCACGGGTTGACAGCCAAACACCCTGGATTAACCCCTAGTCGACCCAGCGGGCTCGGGTCGACTTCAAAAATCGGCCGGTTCGGTTATTCCCCTCTCCCAATTCGCTGTTTTGAGCATTTTTGCATATTTATTTATTAAATTTTCAATTATATATATATATATATATCAATATATATATATATATATATATATATATATATATATATCTACACAACCCATTTCACTTAATTAAGTATACTTTAATTTGGGAATTTTCGTGAAACTTCGCGAGGCCATATCTTGGTCATACGGACTCCGATTTTCGAAAACTCGGACTCTATTTCGCGTATTTTTCCGAGACGAACACAATGGCATAGCCCGTTTCCCTTGATTCCCATTTTAGAATTAAATTCTGCCTCGATTTATGTTATTACAGGTTATTGAAAATACGGGTTGTTACAGGAAATGAGGTTAACCATGGTAACATTAAAGGCATACCTACTAAAGAATAATTACTACGCTGCACCACACCCGTTACTAATCACTAACGTTAATGACGCTTCCTAATCAATATAGGATAATTAGTATACTCTACCGTACTGTACCGTGCTGTACTATACTAGCACTAACTGCACCCCTACTAGTCACTTTGATCCCTAAATAGAATGATGATAGCTTCGTGTACTACTAGATGTACCCACTATCCTCCACGTTTGACTGTGTATCTCTAATTGCTATCCTAGGTACCCAACGTGTACCTATCCCTACTAGACGTACCCCCTTAAAAATGGTAATTCCACGTACTCCTAGTTGACGTCATAGGTGCCGTCTACCCCTATCTCCACTAGGTGTACCCTTTTAATACTTAATTAATAATGGTAGCTTCGTGTACTACTAGGTGTACCCACTACCCTGCCCCATTCGATCGGCTCCCTAATTCGTAGATACCCGTGCTGGCCCCACAGTGGGGTGTATCACTCCCCTAAAGTGGAACCCCATACATCTTAGGATGCACGGCTTATACCTACACGATGCAACAACGTCTTACCTACCAGCCCGGGTCCACTCACGCATATGAACCCGTTGGACTTGCGTTGCCACCGCTAACTCGTTTTGGTCTCTTATAGTCAAGCCCAGTATGCCTGTCCCGTCCTCGACTTGGGTCGAGCTCACAAAGATACGTTTGGGATACTGGTTGAAATGGGCCTCCCACAAAGCTTCCCACCTAGGCTTGGTCCCCTCTAACACATTCCACTTAACCCCCTTCATGTCCACTTACATGTTTTAAATTTGGTTAAGGGTTTCTATTAGTAATTCCACATGCCACCCAAGGCACCTACTTAACCCCTATGTCCCACTTACATATTTAATTTGGTTAAGTGTTACTAATCGTATTTTCTCATGCCACCCAAGGCACCTACTTAACCCTCTTCTTATTCAAGTTCATTTGCATGTGTGTTTGGTTAAGTCTTACTAATCGTATTTCAAATGCCACTAAAGGCAACCACTAGATTCCTCATGCCACCCAAAGCACCCACTAGATTCCCATGTCCCACCACATGTTTTCTTTCTAAATTCAAGACCATCCCGTTCATTGGGTCAGTTAGGGATAGCCAGGGAGGGCAGGAAACTTATTTTCCAAACCCAAGCCTAGACACTATCCTCTCTGTCACCCTACAACCTTCTGGTGTATGTAGATAGAAAGAATGTTAATTATCTTAAGTGATTAATTAATTAATTAATCTTTCCCAAATTTGAATTAACTTCCCTATCCAAATTTCAAAATTTAATGATGTCCATAATTGACTCAATTATGTCCATCCATTTATGGTATGATAAATCATACCCTTTTCCACCACAAATTCATTATATGCCATTAAAGGCATTTTATACCAAGTTCTCAATCCCTATTCAAATTCAAATTAATCCATAATTAACTTATGACCATTTCTACACATTAATTTTCCAATTAATGTCTTAATTTCATTTTTCGCCTTTTAAGGCAATTCACATATCTTAAATTTGTTATATGCCTTTTTAAGGCTATTTCATGCAAATTCTCAATATTAATTCTTTTAATATCACCCCTATCCCACGTTGTACGTTCATACGTTAAACGTAAATTATACGTTAGACTCGAATAGTCTAACTCATAGCACAAAGATAAATTATCACAACAACAACATATATGTATATGACTAAAATAGATCTACTCATAAAAAGGGGTGAAACTTGCATATGTGATAGAGGTCCAACACTTAAACTTGCATAGGCTAAGACTATAACTTGCATAAGCTACACATGTTAAAGGTGTCAACTTGTTTGGTTAAATGTCACAGTCTATATAATATAACCCAAATTCATGTATAAACTTGCAACATATTGGTGGTGTGAACTAGTATAGAACTCACACATGTCATGGATCTAATTTTAGATCTAAAATAAGTGTCACGAAACCTACACAATTTTTATTAATCAGTGCCAAAACTTGCATAGGTACATGTATGAATCATCATAGCCCAAACATATATAATATCATGATTTGACTAACATGAACTAACCAACATGGATACTAACATCGCGACTATGTAACATATGTGACATCATTTACAACATATCATCATCTAACTTAATAACATAGGTTCATGTATATGGGTACATCTAACTTAATAGACAAATTCCCATAATAAATATTCATTTAGTCATAGATTCATGAATATGGGTATACCTAACTTAATAGGCAAATTCCCATAATAAAAATTCATTTAGTCATAGATTCATGCATATGGGTACACCTAACTTAATAGGCAAATTCACATAATAAAAATTCATTTAATTTTTAGAAAAAAAACATAAACTTTAAAACACGATCCAATTTGCATAAATAACAACATCATGATTTTACAAATTGTACGATTCAACACAACTTAACATGATATCATAACCATATAACTTATGGATTTCCAACATATGTGTTAACATGAGATCTACAACATATATAAGATTTATGACATAACATAGCATGATTTACACATAGCATAGCATGATAGCATAACATAGCATAGCATGATTTTCATCATAGCATAACAAAACATTTAGAACATACATGATAACATAAGATTTTACAATAACATATATGACAATTCACATCATTTTCTTATGTTCCATTTACATCTTAATCAAATTAGTTTGCTAATAATCTTGTGAGAATCATCATACTCACAATTTAAGAAGAAAGAGAGAATCTATATTGCTTTTAGAATTGATTAGAATTGGATTAGATTAGCTTTCTTCTACTTTGATTTGCGGCGGCTACTCGGAGTTCCATGGCGACGGCATGACGGCGGCTTCTCTAATTTTTCATATGAATTAGAATGAGAGACTACCCACTTATTTATAGAATTTAGGATTTATTTAGACCATTAGATTTAACCTAGAAATAACCGCAGCCGTTCAGACAAGATGGGGTTTATCTTATTGACTCAGCAATGAGTCAGAAGTGACTCAGCAAACACTCAGCAAATTAATAAACTTCTATTCATGTTTACATTAACTGCCCATATATATAAATATATATATATATACACACGCACCTATTCATGAATTCAAATAATGCAAATTAATTGCTTGCCTGAAAAAAAAGGAAATCGAGCATATAATTTAATTTCCCCTTTTTTTTCAACTTTCCTTGCGACATGCAAAATCAATGCATAATGAAGTTACCTACATACATATATATCTACTTATGCATAAATCTTTCCCTCCAAATAAATTGACTGTATTTATCTTCTCAATCATATATATATATATATATACATATATATATTCAATATATATATATTTAATTTTTTTGAACCGCGTTCACACTAAGCCGCTTTTTAGCCATTCCCCTAAAACAAAAATATGGCGTTGGCGGGGATCGAACTCTGCACCTCTTGTATGCAAGTCACATGTTCCAACCAAATGAGCTATTATGTCTTTTGCTTACAATTCTTAGAACAATGCTAAACATTATTATTTTCTCATTCCTCTTTTTCCATGTTTTGCTGCAATATTTAATTTAAGGATATCTTTTTCATACGGAGTCCAATTTACGCAAACTCGGACTCTATCTCAAGCAGAATTCAGAGACGAACGCAACGGCGCAACCCGTTTCACCTAATTATTTTTCTAAAAATTAATTATATCTTGATTTTTTTTTATGTTCACAGAAAATACGGGGTGTTACATTCTCCCCTCCTTAAAGGATTTCGTCCCCGAAATCTTCAAGTTAGGAAGAATGTGTCCTACCATGCAATCATCCATCTACTCAATCATCAGGCACAGGCATCCATTGTCCTTAAGAGACTTCTAATGTTTTCATGTTTATATGCATAGTGTGTGTACATGTCCTTATCCAATGCAAAAATCAGGCGATCTACTGATTCAGTTGACCTCCTTAATGCGAACCATGATAGTGCCATGCGTCCATTATGTATGCAAAAGATTCCTAATGATACATATTATTTCTATATGCGTGCACAAACATTCATCTTAATGCAGCATTCATATGATAATACAACCACTATTCATTCATTAATTTAAATATGCACACATATTTATATGCAATATGAGAGTAACTGAGCCGATCTAGTGCCTAAAGTGTGTGTATATGCATCCACGAACAACCACTAGCAAACACTTGCATCCACTTGCATCCATCAAACATAACATGTCTCAAACACATGTGTCAACCATAGGACTACCCTTCTAAAGGTCAAAGACTTAAACGAGAGGATGTACTAAAGATAGGACAAGTATAAGCTAGGCGATAAAGGAGAATATAAAAGACGTAACCCCGAAAAGGAAGGGGTACAACAAACGAATCTTCTCTTCCGTCTCCCATGTAGCGTCTCCTTGATCTTCTTCCCATTGCACTTTGACTAGCTTTACCTCTCGGTTTCTCAATTTCTTAATCTCCGACCCAAGAATGCATGTAGGAGCTTGTCTGATCGTGGCATCTCGCTCTACTTCCACTTCCTTAAGCGTGTTCGGCTCCACCACTTTCGCCGTATCATGTAAACACTTCCTCAAACTTTCGTCCCGTAATATACAAAGTTTACCGTCCCTACGCAACTAACCCTTATCATCTAGGGTATACCTACTAAGATGGCTTGATGACTCCCCTCTTGTGAGATTCTCTACTAACTCAACCAACTGTGGGTCAGCTCGCTGTGCCTCTCCAATCCGTCCCAAAAGCATTGGTCTGACCTCTAAGGATGCTAGCGAACCAAGTACAAAATCAATGGATGGTCTAAAGTCAAAGGTAGAGATAAACTCTAAGCTACGCCGCTCAACAGACTAAGGACTCAGTGTCAACTCTTTTCTACTTAAGGCCCCCACCACAACGTTACCCTTGCCAGGGGTATATGCTATTTCGAAATCGTACGACGCCAAGAACTCCATCCACCTTTGCTGCCTCAAGTTCAAATCTTTCTGAGAGGACAAATACCTTAGCAACTTATGGTCTGAAAGCAACTCCTAAGTTGTGGGTAGGGTAATTTCCCTCATGGACTTTCGATAGTCTTCCTCCATAACACATCACCCTTCCCCAGAGGCTTCCCTAAGATGTAGGGCATGCTCTTCTCTGCTTCTAGTGAAAACCAGGATATTATTCCATGCAAAATTTGTCACAACTGTCCATCTCTCACGCAGACCATCCTAGTCGAACTCGACATCCCCTAAGTGCAAGCCCCAAAGGCCTAAACCAATATCAGACAAACACCCAAGGGATACCTCCTTCGAATTCATATGACATACATGAGATGATACTAGTAAAACGGCCAAATAACTGAGCACTTAACGGACTCTGGCTGTCCTTGCCATTCTTGCTCCAAAACCATCGTTGATCTCATAACTGGCTTTGCATTATCCACTAGGCACACACGAAAGCTTACTTCGCTCCTCTAGGTAAACCCCGCTCTACATCGAAGAAATCCCCATACTCACGGACCACACAAACAGATCTCAAATCATCGTTGGATGCATCAGAAGATTCTAGGCAACTAAGCATCACTAAACTCCTATGGTCACAAGAAATATGAGGATCTTTCCATAACGAACCAATAGTCTAACTACCCTCCTTCCCCAATCAAGGATGGCACCACGCCTGGCTAGCCAATCCATCCCTAGAATCAAACTATAGACCGTGAAACCAAGAATGTAGGCATTGCATTCAAACCCAACGCCCAAGATAGACACTCTCAAATCCTGACAAACCATTGAAGGATGAGCCGAACCACCAACAGGATTTGAGACTAGGATGGGATCCTTAACTAGACTAGTATTTAGGTGTAGTGTTTCAACTAACGAAGCAGATACTAACGATTATGAAGAGCCTGAATCAAACAAGGTTCGAACAGGATGATAAAGAAAACCAAATTTCAACCTAGACGGTCCTACCCCCATCAGGTATACCAGCCGTGAGGGAATACAACAACCCTCCAGAAGATCCTGTACTTTATTCTTGCCTCTTTGGACAATCCTAATAAGGTGTCCTATTTCTCCAAAATAACTAGCCTTCTTCTTCACATTCTCCATTCGTGACCTCCCACCAAGATGAGGTTTCGTCCTTTATTAACCTAACTGCTATTTGAACTTTCCTCCCATCATCCATCCTAAAGGTTCCCACAACCCTCCACCTCCTTGGACTAACTTCTAGCCCGACAAACGTCTAAGTCCCTAGAAGTGGTTATTCCGTCCTTCGTACGGAAGTCCTTATTTATCTTAGAAAAAGCATCTATACGTGGAAGGGAAATTCAAAAAGAGAAAGAGGAAGAGATTTCAAACGGAGAATCGAAGGAAGGATATATGGCTCTTGGGGATTATGTTCTCAAAATAAACCTTTCTTTCAAAAATACTCTTCTACAAACATATTTTTGAAAGTATTCTTTATAAAAAATGCTTTTGAAAAATAGTTTTTCAAAATATCTTATCTGTTCTGGTAACCTTAAGCTCTGATACCACGTGTAACACCCCACGTCCATTAATGTCACTCATAAAAGGAATGCATTAATTTCCATGGAGGTTTTAATTGAGTATAGAACAGTAAAATTACAACAAGACAGATATAAAATAGTACTTGGAAATTTAAAACTTTATTTCATTGCAGCAGAAGTCAAAACATGTTTGATTACATCATAATACCATAAATCAGAGTCAAGTACAATATCTATCTTGATAAAACAAAATACATAATCCCATTACATAAATAGCCATTAAACAAAAGATAACAAGCTGGACTTTACTTTAGCAATCCAAGCTCTCCAAAAGAGATAAGCAATCCAATCAAACACCACTAGAGCTGGGCCCAACCTTAGGACCTGGAGGGGGAAAAAGATAGAAATAGAGGGGGGTCTGACATAAAGTCTGGCGAGTATGACAATTATAACAATACTATTTTCAAAGTAACCAGACTAAGGCATAAGCTGGAGAATAAGGAAATGCCTATGAACTATTGGGTGTGACAGAACATGCAAAGGAAATGAGGTTAACCACGGTAACATTAAAGGCATACCTACAAAAGAATAATTACTACGCTGCACCACACCCGTTACTAATCACTAACGTTAATGACGCTTCCTAATCAATATAGGATAATTACTATACTCTACCGTACTGTACTGTGCTGTACTGTACTAGCACTAACTGCACCCTTACTAGTCACTTTGATCCCTAAATAGAATGAAGATAGCTTCGTGTACTACTAGATGTAACCGCTATCCTCCACGTTTGACTGTGTATCTCTAATTGCTATCCTAGGTACCCAACGTGTACATATCCCTACTAGACGTACCCCCTTAAAAATGGTAATTCCACGTACTCCTAGCTGACGTCATAGGTACCGTCTGCCCCTATCTCCACTAGGTGTACCCTTTTAATACTTAATTAATAATGGTAGCTTCGTGTACTACTAGGTGTACCCACTACCCTACCCCATTCGACCGGCTGCCTAACTCGTAGATACCCGTGCTGGCCCCACAGTGGGGTGTATCACTCCCCTAAAGTGGCAAACCGATACAACTTAAGGATGCACGGCTTATACCTACACGATGCAACAACGTCTTACCTACCAGCCCGGGTCCACTCACGCATATGAACCCGTTGGACTTGCGTTGCCACCGCTAACCCGTTTTGGCCTCTTATAGTCAAGCCCAGTATGCCTGTCCCGTCCTCGACTTGGGTCGAGCTCACAAAGATACGTTTGGGATACTGGTTGAAATGGGCCTCCCACCAAGCTTCCCACCTAGGCTTGGTCCCCTCTAACACATTCCACTTAACCCCCTTCATTTCCACTTACATGTTTTAAATTTGGTTAAGGGTTTCTATTAGTAATTCCACATGCCACCCAAGGCACCCAATTAACCCCTGTGTCCCACTTACATATTTAATTTGGTTAAGTGTTACTAATCGTATTTTCTCATGCCACCCAAGGCACCTACTTAACCCTCTTCTTAGTCATGTTCATTTGCATGTGTGTTTGGTTAAGTCTTACTAATCATATTTCAAATGCCACTAAAGGAAACCACTAGATTCCTCATGCCACCCAAAGCACCCACTAGATTCCCATGTCCCACCACATGTTTTCTTTCTAAATTCAAGACCATCCCCTTCATTGGGTCAGTTAGGGATAGCCAGGGAGGGCAAGAAACTTGTTTTCCAAACCCAAGCCTAGACACTAGCCTCTCTGTCACCCTAGAACCTTCTGGTGTATGTAGATAGAAAGAATGTTAATTATCTTAAGTGATTAATTAATTAATTAATCTTTCCCAAATTCGAATTAACTTCCCTATCCAAATTAATAATTTATTCAAAATTTAATGATGTACATAATTGACTCAATTATGTCCATCCATTTATGGTATGATAAATCATACCCTTTTCCACCACAAATTCATTATATGCCATTAAAGGTATTTTATACCAATTTCTCAATCCCTATTCAAATTCAAATTAATCCATAATTAACTTATGACCATTTCTACACATTAATTTTCCAATTTATGTCTTAGTTTCTATTTTTCGCCTTTTAAGGCAATTCACATATCTCAAATTTGTTATATGCCTTTTTAAGGCTATTTCGTGCAAATTCTCAATATTAATTCTTTTAATATCACCCCTATCCCACGTTGTACGTTCATACGTTAAACGTAAAATATACGTTAGACTCGAATAGTCTAACTCATAGCACAAAGATAAATTATCACAACAACAACATATATGTATATGACTAAAATATATCTACTCATAAAAAGGGGTGAAACTTGCATATGTGATAGAGGTCCAACACTTAAACTTGCATAGGCTAAGACTATAACTTGCATAAGCTACACATGTTAAAGGTGTCAACTTGTTTGGTTAAATGTCCCTGTCTACATAATATAACCCAAATTCATGTATAAACTTGCAACATAATGGTGGTGTGAACTAGTATAGAACTCACACATGTCATGGATCTAATTTTAGATCTAAAATAAGTGTCATGAAACCTACACAATTTTTATTAATCAGCGCCAAAACTTGCATAGGTACATGTATGAATCATCATAGCCCAAACATATATAATATCATGATTTGACTAACATGAACTAACCAACATGGATACTAACATCGCGAATATGTAACATATGTGACATCATTTACAACATATCATCATCTAACTTAATAACATAGGTTCATGTATATGGGTACATCTAACTTAATAGACAAATTCCCATAATAAAAATTGATTTAGTCATAGATTCATGCATATGGGTACACCTAACTTAATAGGCAAATTCCCATAATAAAAATTCATTTAGTCATAGATTCATGCATATGGGTACACCTAACTTAATAGGCAAATTCCCATAATAAAAATTCATTTAATTTTTAGAAAAAAAAACATAAACTTTAAAACATGATCCAATTTGCATAAATAACAACATCATAATTTTACAACTTGTACGATTCAACACAACTTAACATGATATCATAATCATATAACTTATGGATTTCCAACATATGTGTTAACATGAGATCTACAACATATATAAGACTTATGACATAACATAGCATGATTTACACATAGCATAGCATGATAGCATAACATAGCATAGCATGATTTTCATCATAGCATAACAAAACATTTAGAACATACATGATAACATAAGATTTTACAATAACATATATGACAATTCACATCATTTTCTTATGTTCCATTTACATCTTAATCAAATTAGTTTGGTAATAATCTTGTGAGAATCACCATACTCACAATTTAAGAAGAAATAGAGAGTCTAGATTGCTTTTAGAATTGATTAGAATTGGATTAGATTAGCTTTCTTCTACTTTGATTTGCGGCGGCTACTCGGAGTTCCATGGCGACGGTATGACGGCGGCTTCTCTAATTTTTCATATGAATTAGAATGAGAGACTACCCACTTATTTGTAGAATTTAGGATTCATTTAGGCCATTAGATTTAACCTAGAAATAACCGCAGCCGTTCAGACCAGATGGGGTTTATCTTATTGACTCAGCAATGAGTCAGAAGTGACTCAGCAAACACTCAGCAAATTAATAAACTTCTATTCATGTTTACATTAACTGCCCATATATATATAAATATATATATATATATATATATATATATTCACATGCACCTATTCATGAATTCAAATAATGAAAATTAATTGCTTGCCTGAAAAAAAAGGAAATCGAGCATATAATTTAATTTCCCCTTTTTTTCTCTACTTTCCTTGCAACATGCAAAATCAATGCATAATGAAGTTACCTACATACATACATATCTACTTATGCATAAATCTTTCCCTCCAAATAAATTGACTGTATTTATCTTCTCAATTATATATATATATATTCAATATATATATATATATATATTCAATATATATATATATTCAATATATATATATATATTTAATTCTTTTGAACCGCGATCACACTAAGCCGCTTTTTAGCCATTCCCCTAAAACAAAAATATGGCGTTGGCGGGGATCGAACTCTGCACCTCTTGTATGCAAGTCACATGTTCAAACCAAATGAGCTATTATGTCTTTTGCTTACAATTCTTAGAACAATGCTAAACATTATTCTTTTCTCATTCCTCTTTTTCCATGTTTTGCTACAATATATAATTTAAGGATATCTTTTTCATACGGAGCCCAATTTACGCAAACTCGGACTCTATCTCAAGCAGAATTCCAAGACGAACGCAACGGCACAACCCGTTTCACCTAATTATTTTTCTAAAAATTAATTATATCTTGATTATTATTTTTATGTTCACAGAAAATACGGGGTGTTACATTTATTAATTAGCGGGTCTCACCACTTAGTGACCCAGACCATTTGCGTGAAACAAACCCGTGCTCTTTCCAGCAAATTCACCACATCCTTCCACGTTCGTAAAAGCCCAAACCCGCTCGTCATTTTTTGGTCCTTCTTCTACAAACATCCGCTCTCTTACAGGACCCTCATTTTCTTTTTCTTTTGTTCACAAAAGCTTGCTTCCAGTCATTATAATAATAATAATAATATAATCTTTTCGAACAAAACAAATCCCCTTTTCCTTCAACAATCGTTCTTGCTATTCCCAGACAAAGCCACACCAACGTATTTCCATCACCAGTGGACAATCCAAAAATCTATTGCTATTTCACATATTTCTACTCTTCGTTTACCATTAATACATCACAAAAATCAAGATAAAAACAATATAATCCTCCCCATATAAATCTGCATCCTACCTACTCCATTTCACTCTCGCAAGTCATCTTCACCTTCAATATTTCAAACCGTCTTCCTCCCCCATGGATGTCGCGACAGTATCATAACCGAACTCAACCCACACTTCGCAAAAACCAAAACTAAATTTGCTGCCATCAAAGATGTTGCGGTAGCAGCTCCTTCCACACGAGGTACAAGAGAAACGCGACACTAAACCATCTCGAATCCACCCAAAAACTCACCACAAGTGCGGTTTCCCACCATAAACCCAAATCTCATTTGATGCTTCCAACTCCCTCGAAATCGTAACCCTATTCGGTTACTGTTCAAAGTATCATGCGACAAAAAGTGTTCGAACCCCCCAAACTGGATACGGGTTTAAAGGTCACAGCTTGAGGATTTCAACTATATACATTATGGGATTTATGGATCGATATTTGATTTTAAAAGAATTTAGGAAGATGGTATAGTATTTGTTGGAAGAAATCACGGCGGTATTTGATCTGTAGACTTGTGAAGGAAATGAATTAGGTTTGAGTGGGCGTAGGATATTATATAGGATAAGTAAAATATTTTTTAATTTCGATTATAATACTAATATTTAAGCCTACGCTGTTTGTATTTGACTTTAAAAATCCCTATGGTCACATAAAATACCCAAAAATCACGAAACTGGACATGCATCTACAGTTCGACATTACAAACCCAACGAAACTGGTTTCGTCGAATTCCGATTTCGTTTGCTCACACAGCGTATTTTTAACAATCAAAATATCGACTGTTTTTCACATTAAAATCCCATACGGCCACAAACGTATCCTAAAAATCACGGAAATTGAAATCTAGCAATAATTTAATATTGCGGATCCAACAAAATTAGTTTTGTCGAATTCTGAGGTGGTTTGAAAAATTGGCTATTTTTTTAGCGCCAAATAAACCTTTTAAATATATAAATATATTTAAAAACAATTAAATTAACTATCAATAAATATACATTATCGCATATATTCACAGTGGAATACCATACAGCTCTAGAATATTCCTATATGAATTTTTTACAAATTATTTCAAATCCCGATTAAATCGATATTCGATTTATAATGAAATTCCTTTTTAAAATATAAAATATTCCCTTATAAATTGTAAAGGAATTCCATAGCGACTTTTATAAAATTTGATTTGGACATAAATCAAAATCTACATGACGAAATCTCGATTTTTCTCTTCCACTAGAAAAATATACTTCAGCAGCTCCTAATGTTTCTTGTTTCACAGAAATCCGATTTAAAACGGATCCTGTATTTCCAGTTGAAGTTCAAATCGCCGAATAGCGAAATGCCATGCCATTTCGAGCTCGATTTTTAATTATAATATAGTTATACGTTCGAAATTCGTTTATATAATATATTCTTGAATATAATTCAACTCTAAACCGAATTATACATTTTAAATAATCCAATTCACACAATATTTTGAATTCCACTATTTTCGATTATTTCTGAATTATATATATATTATTCTATTATTTATATTAATTAAATATAATTATTATTTAATTCCAGTTATCGATATTGCCAACTCGATATTTAATAATTTAATTAATTAATTATTTGACAGCTAAAAATGCCGGTCATTACATGTAGGAAACCGACCCGATCGACTTTCTCCTTATTGGTTTGAGACGAACCACTATAAAAACCTCATGCTTTCCCTATTCTTTACTGCTTTCCTGCATTTATTCTTTGTGATATGTGATTGCGAGGACTTCACACTGCATTCGGGTGTTAGTGCCATATTTTGGTCTAACAATAAACCATAAACCGTAAACCGTAAACCATAGGCAATAAACGATAAACCGTAAACCATAAACAATAAAGAATAAACAGTAAACTATATAATATAAATAATAAACCATAAACATTTAACCATAAATGATAAATCATAAACAATAAACCATAAACTGTAAAACATAAACAATAAACCATAAACTGTAAACCATAAACAATAAAGTATAAAAAGTAAACTATATAAAATATAGCATAAACCATAAACATTAAGCCATAAAGGATAAATCTTAAACAATAAACCGTAAGCCATAAACAATAAAACATAAACCATAAACCATAAACAATGAAGTATAAACAATAAACCATAAAACATAAAAAATAAAGTATAAAAAATAAACTATATAAAATAACTAGATTGGAACCCGTGCTTCGCACACGGGAAGTGTTGGATATCGTTGAATGAAGAGCAAGGCGTTGGAAGAAAAGGGTTGTCGTAAGCCTTCCGTATTGGGAGAAGCTGGAGGTGAATTCTTGTTACGAATCATGTATGTAGTTGCTCGTCGTAAGCATAGTGAGAGCATAGGATAATCGATGTATTAACGTATTATTTTTGCGAGTGTTGCTTATAGTGGTGTGATGATGATTGATGGTAAAACTGATGTCGGTATTGAGCGCTAATTCAAATTACGTGGCGAGAAAAGATGGCTAACATTAGGTGACTATTTTTACACTGAAGTTCAAGATAAGAATGAATAGGAAACTCATTTTAATTGATCATTATTATGTATAATCTTAAAATTTTAATCTAAAGTAAGATATGTAATTGTGGTGGCCTTAACGTTGTCAAAGAATGAGTCATACATGAAGGTCAATGTTCAATTGTCCAAATCACACGCAAATATGCATAAAGTTATGTTTCACATATGTTTCAAATGTAATTTTTTGTAGTTAGTCAAACAAAAGAGAACAGATGTATATGCTTTTTGAATGGCGGAAAAGTCTAAGATGGAAAGATGTACAAATTGTTCAAATTGAAAGCGAAATAATAGGATATAGTACTCGGTTAGTAAAATTATTAGTTGCACTGCAGATGTAGTTGATAGGAAAGAAAACTTTTTGACAAAGAGAAAGGATACAACGTACGCATATGTAAGTTGTAGAACAGAGCTGAATTAATTGGCTCCACAACTGATTACAAATAAATATAACTACGTTTTAGTACGGCACAACTTCAATTCATTAACAAAAGTGAATAGCTTCTATGTGAGTACGCTTCATCGTTGCAGTTTAATTACCTTGTGGGGAAGTGGTAGAAAATGGTTTTGAACAATGACATTCGCTTAATTACGGTAAACAGATAATGAGACTAAATGAATATATAGCATGGTAAAAAAGAAAAAGCAGAGTTAATTCAGTTGAGCGATGATCAAATCGACCGACAAAGAAAATTCCTCTATTACAATATGACCATTAAGTGGTATTATCATTATCAAGGACATGACATAACAATGATAGTTCATAGTCCAAAACCATGATGCAGTGATTGTTGCAGCTAACATATGTTAAGTTGTTGGCCCTTTGAGAAAAATCGCAGGAAGATGCCTTTGTTAAAAAAATATATATCAACCCACGCTTCGTTGAAAGGACGAATTTAGCTCTTTATCTACCGGTAGCAGAGAATACCAGCTTCCTGAAATATCGAAAGCATTTTTGTCTTTATGGTCAGTATAAGCGTAAAATAAACAGGAAGCAGGCAAGACAAAAATTTAATGCTGTTTTACAATAAAACGGTGTATAGGAGAAGGTATTGATGTGGCACAAAAAGATAAATACATGAACATCCATAAATCACTAGTCATAAACACGAAAAAAATGTAGAACATTTGGTATTTGTCCTTTTTGAAAACACTTATACAGTAGAGAGAACATGCATTAAAATATCTATCAATCAAGCTATGCATACAAAAAATTCAACTAATAATTGTACTTGAATGACAGTCCGTCTCCCATGCCACTTTTTTCTCTGAGCTAGGTCATATGTCCAGGTTACCCTTATTTGAAGTAGGACAGAAACAGTCCACGATGATTGTTTTAAACAATTCTCACAGTTTATGGAGCAAACACAGTTATGTTTATCCTTTATCTGCAGCCTCCCCGTCTTTTCTCAGTCCTATCCTAATTCTAAGTTGTATGAAGCTTCCAAAGCATCAAAGAGTGTGGTTAGTCATCCCTGCTTCTGTGCAGCTGCAAATGCTGTCACTCCAAATTAACTGTCAAACATTATGAGAGAATTCTTGTTAAGCAACACAGAGACCATGCACAAATATAGATTTTCCTGTAATTGGTAAATATAGACCATGCTTCAATATTGTTGCCAGTTTGAACTATTTGGACCAATAACATCAAACCATTACACATGAAATTGGATTTTCTATAACTTTTCTTAAAATTCTTCTTGTACTTAATCCTGTGAAATCATCCACATAATATTGGCTCAATTTATTCATGTACAGTCAGTTTTTCTAATTCAAGATTCTAAACAAATAAATAAATAAACACTTTATCAATTCTTCCAAATATAGAAGATGTGCTAGATTTTTGTACACATGCTAATATAAGTGATGAATCAATTTTCGCATATAAAATGATAACATAAAATCTAAAATTTGCATTAACCATGTTAAGAGTCATTCCTGAATATGTAAAGTGTACTAATCTCGTTTGCAAATGTCAACATAAATGGTAATGAACTTGTATGAAATAACAATTTTGAAAATATACAAATTGTAACAAAGACTCCAGCCTGTAGGGCAAAGTATAGAACTGCAATAGCTCTAGTTTGAATATTTTCTGTTAGACATTGGAAATAAAAGCAAATGAAATTATAAATATGATCAATAAAAAAGGTATTTAAATCAGGTTACACAATAGAAAGAAATATTAAGTAACAAAAATTCTGTAAGAATGCTTTTAAAAAGAAAGAGCAATGTTGTCACATAATATTTAATATCAGTTTTCTCATCTACTTCTTTAAAGTCCCTTTCTGTCATCAAAATTTAGTATGCAAACAAATTTCTTGAATATCTTACATCTGATATATCAACATGCAAATTCTTCGCTAAGTTTAATATTGGCAAGTGCATTAGGCTTTATAGGTATTTGTTAGGACACGTTGAGCATGACTAAATCAAAAGGCTAAACTTGTAATGAAGAATACTCAGGGCAATGGAGACATAGTAGATGGGCAGCAATTTATACGATGTCTTGTACTTAATTAATCGCAAAATGTTTAGGATATGGTTCAAGTATTTTGATCAAAAAATTGAATTCATTAATGTGCTTGATCATTTCATTTATTTCAACCAGCGTTCCAATGTGAATCCACATAAATTATGTGGTATAAAGGTAGTTCAAGAAGATTTGAATTGCCAGATAACTTTTATTGTTTTTCATTTGCTTATCACTGATTAGTTTCCTACTTGTTCTTGATGACAGACTAAATCAATTTAACTGTAATAATCATTTATAAATTATATACTGGTTTCATAGTAGATGAAATTAGTTAAACTGGGTTAATGACATAACTACATATCTTTTAGCAAATTTTGTCCCCATTTTGAAGTGCCATAATCTTGCATGTGTTAGGATATGTGGATCCAAAATGCATTAAGCTTAGGAAAACCTAGTAAATTTTTGAATAAAGGGGAATTCAGTAGGTATTTTTAGCCAACATTATCGATAAGTATATCTAGCATTAGACCACTTCATTGGTCCAACCATAACATGTACGAAAAATCATAAGAAGCATGAGTTAGTATAATAAGCATTAGTTGAAAAAATGCAAACATAATTAAAATTGCGCAAGTATTTTCATATAGCAGGATCATTTCCAAATTAACCACACACTTAAACTCAGTTATAAATATGTGGAAGTTTACCTTTTGTAAATCAGCAGTAAGTTTCGGTTGCACTACCATGTCATATGAGAAGAACTCCATGCATTACCAAGTAAATTTAAAAAGAAATACACTAAGTCTAAACTATAATAATTATGCAAGTCAGATTGTAGGTTGTTGCTGAAACAAACCAGAAATAAAACTGGAATTATGATAAAAGAGTAAACATGAATGTGAATATTTGTCTGTATTAAAACATATTTTTGATGTACATAAAGCTAAAATCTAAAAGCAAAAATATAGGGCGCAAAATAAATTGAAAATGGATTTGCAGAGAAGCAGGATTATTTTTCCTACCCAAGGGCATCATTATATTTCATACAGAAATTACATAAGAAAATTTATTGGAAATAGTCTGCCTTTTTTGATTATGCAATTTTGTACTAAATCTAATGTACACCTAATAATCATGTTCAAAACACGTAATTTTGGTCTGAACAATCAGACATACTAATGGATAAAAAATATATATTTCCACAATTGAATGAAAAAAGTTTATCATCATCAATGCTTTTATACCGCATGAATCCCAAACACATATGTCAAGGGTTTTACGAAAGCAAGTTATACATAATGTAGAGTGATTATAGTTTTTTCCTAAATATATATATCGAGTACTTCACACAAATAAAAACAATTATGTTGACACCTTAATTTTGGGGTTCTTTGGATTTTTATACAAGTTTACACATTTTTATCTTCATGTTAGTGACATAATCGTATAAATGAGAACATGTAAATAGCATAACTATATAAATGGGAACATGTATGTTAAATAAGGAAGTGTGCTTCAAAAAAATGAAAAAAATTGTACTTGTATCAAAATAATCACTTCACCAAATTTCTACGAATCAACAATAAATAGTTTATTATATAAAAATTCTGAATAGTTTAAGCCCATTTTTTTGCTTAAATCAACTCAAGAATAGTACTTCGAATAGAAATGAATAGGATGGATCAGTTAGAACAGCCAATGTCATGTCCAATAGGATATATCTGAAGTTAATAATAGGAGTATTAATAATAAGTTTTGACTGAAAAGGCTGCAAAAAGGCCTTCCTTTTCATAGTTTTAGGTGACTTGGTAATATATAAATTTGTAATAAAGTAAATTTATTCTCATAATAATTAAAAATATATATTCCAAATTATACAATATAAAGAAATTTGCGTCCCATTATTGAAAACAATATACATGTATTTGGTCATGGTTTATTGGCCATCTCACATATTCTATCCTAAACCAACACCATTGTCCTGATGACAGTAAGGTATAACTGTGGAATGTAAACAAAGATTTCTGGATAGTACATGTTTTAAAAGAGGTGTATAATTTATAGATTCAACCTTCTAATGATTACTTAAAACATAGCAGGAAATGTGGAGAGGTAATTTGAGGCAAAATAGATGAGCGAGGATCAACATAGAATCCTAACGGTTTAGGATTATCAAATAACTTGTAGTGAACACATATGCAGACCATAAACCCAATGTTTGCAAGTTAACCGTTAATGTCACCTAAACTTCATGTATGTGTGTGCGTGCATGCATGTGAGAGTGTGTGTAACTCAGATATAAAAACCTTGCCAGATGTAAACTTCTTATGCTTGGTATTTTCCAACATTCTAATCATTAACCAATTCCTGAATTTTGGTTCAGCCATAGATCAATCCTACTAAAAAAGAAAAGACCAAAAAAATTTATGAATTTGTCAACGTATTCTAAATTTAAGGGGAAAAAATATAGAAAATACCTATTAAGAGTACAGCTAGTCACTAACCTGACAGTTCTAGCAAATGTAAAGTAAAAAAAAAAAAGCCTCGATCCAATTTTTTTTTTTTACGGAAATCAGTTTTTTAATCTCACTTCATAATTTTAGTATTATGGTAGTTCTTAAAGTGAAGAAGTACAGAATAGAACCATTGAAACGTACGTTGGCATCTCTAAGTAACATCAACATCATATGGCATATCACCATTTAAATTGAGCAGTTTTGTTATGTGATTTTCTTCTAAAATTTGAGCCACTTGATGTGTGGAATTTTGATGATTATAGCTAAAATCGAAGTTTAGATCTGTGTTATTACTGAAGAGAGAAAATAAATCAAATCTTTTATGCATCCTATGAAACTGAACGGTCTAAAAATTTCAAAATTTATTGGAACCAGAGAATAAAGGATGTTTGGCAATCAATTGCTATAACTGCCTTTGTTTTCAAAAGGAAAAAGTTGCCATGCTTTTCTAGCGTTATGCATAGGAGAAAACTAAAGGAGTGGTTTCTCATTTCTAATTGTAATAACAGATGATTTTAATAAGGTGATAATCATGAACGTGTTATATTTTATAATTTAGGCAGTCAGATGACAGTTTAACAAACCTTATATTCTCGATAAAAGCATGAGAAACCATTAATCTAAATTTCTTTCCAAGTTTATTTTGTCTATTGGAATGTCGAATTCACTTTTGCCTACTAAATACATGTAGCAATATGTATTATTCGTACAAAATGATTTTCGTAGCAAAGAGAGGAGGAAAAGAACATTATGGAGTCTTTTCCGTGCCTAAGAGGATTTGGCATATAAAGAGCAATATGCTAGAGTATAGTGTGGTCTAAATGTGAGTACTAATTTCATTGCTCGACCGAGCACACTAATTTTTGATACCTATAGTAATAAAGGTTTAATTTCCTTTGAATCGTTATTATTATAGTTTCATAAGTTGGTAGATGACGTTTGCACTAAAAATGTATTGATTTTTTATTATAGTTTCATCTTCATATAGATATGTTAACCGAACTTAAAATTACATATTTTTGTTGAATAGGCGTTAAGTTGCAAAGAATCATGCATCTAAAACGTGAAATATTTACATTATTATTTTTAATCATAGCTGAAACTAACAAATTAGTTATGAACATTGAAATATTCAAAGGTAGACGTATTATTATGTCATACAGTGTATGTATTAATTATTGGTTTATTTTGCTTGTAATATTGCTCGAAGAGAAGGCATAAAATGTAAGATTGTTGGTTTGTTACCCAAAAATGTGGGAAGGACTCATTTATAGTTTAGACAAATTCCAAGCTTTAACTGGTAATAGAAGTATTGAATATTACAGCCTAAACTGTACAATTTTGGTCATTGTTAATCTTTGTAAATATATTACGGTAACAGAGGGCGAATGACAAATACTATTGGAACTGAACAAAGCATGAAATGCAATAGAAAATACAGTAACTGAATGAAGATAAAATTGAATTAATAATAAATACAAACAAAATATTACATAGAGAAACCATGATATAAGTTAATTTTCATCAAATTCAAGGATTAAAGAATTCACTATTATACAAAAGTATTACGAACTAAGAAACTGCAGAAAACTCTTCCATAATAATCAGTCACTTCACAAAACGAACCCCACACCAAGTAGTTTATTTAACTGTACAACAGGGCGAGATCAGCAAACTATATTTACATTAACTACTGATGCCAACTTCTTATACCTTGTTCAAAGCAATATAAAATATTGCCACACTTAAAAAAAACGTGTGAAACGTTTAACCACTTTAAATAAATTATGAATACATACTTTCAACAAAATGCAGTACAGGTTCGATTGTGTATGTCACGAACCTAGCAAAACATTAGAGAATTGGGGAGTCAATGGACACACGCATAAATTTACAACAATGTGCAATAATGTTTAGGGTCCAAACTAAATAATATTCACAGACTATAAGTTTTTTTTCAAATGATTTATCACTGGTAACCCAAGTTTTCCAGCAGCAGCAACCAAGTTTTCCTACATACAACGGCACATAACTCCGGCTCTACAGTTAGGTAACCTCTACTTCAGGGTGTGATAAAGAAACAATATTTTAATTCACAGCATATGCCATCTTGTCAAACAATTTTCGACTAACTGATGCTACAATTCAACCTATTTTGCAAAATAATAAACAACATAAACAGATTGTGAATAAATGGTTTACTGGTGTAACTCATGTTAATAAGCAAAATAGTTAACGGACAATTATCATAACAGTTCATTGAATAAGATTACAAACATTACTATATGACGGTAGATTTATATGACAAGACTATCAAAATTCAAAAATATTAATACGTTTTACACTAAAAATAGTAACAACACATGGATGGTTCAAATGGGGACGACGCCATTCTGAGTCAACAATTTGCTATCCGGTGACAAATATGAAGACATGACATACAAAATCATCGAAATGAGTTATACAATTTCGCCTTTATAAAGATCGACTCATTACTTCAACTTGTTGTTATAAAAATAGAATCCATACAGTTACCAAAAATAAAATAAAAAAAGTATAAAAAGGGACATAAAATTAACATACTTTGAATCAAGGGAAGAGATAGGATCCACCAAAATCTGATTTGCAAATACTGGCGGAAATCCTATTGTTGCGGTTTGAAGAAGATCGGCGGAAATAAAATTGGTGAAATAGTCTTGCTACTCGATCTATCTTTACTCCACAAACTGGAGCATCATTAGAAAAAAAGGGGTAATACATTCATGGATGGACTGCGATGAACGAAAGGAAGTACGATTTGGGGTAGAAAGTTGGAAAACGGAGAAAGTGAATAAAGGGGGTGGAAAAGTCGAATTCGGCAGATGACAAAGCCGTTTTGGTAAATGTGTTCTATATTTTATAATAATTTATCCGAAGTGGGAGGTGGCTTCTATGTGCGACACGTCAGATATGATTAAAAAAGAAGTAATCCAACTCAGCTTTGTGTTTATTTTACTTTATATTATAGGTAATAGAAGCCATAAACCGTAAACATTAAGCCATAAATGATAAATCATAGACAATAATTAAACCATAAACCATGACCCATAAAAATTAAACCATAAGCCGTAAACCATAAACAATTAACCATAAACCGTAAACCATAAACAATAAACCATAAAATATAAACCATAAACAATAAAGTAACAGTAGTAAAATATATCGAATAAAGCATAAACCATACATATTAAACCATAAATGATAAACCAAAAAGGTTGACATGCTTTTTAGTCAAAGCCGTTACATAAGGAATTTCTGGTTGACAATACGCTCAAGTATTTTGAACATCATCAGAAGACAGTAAGGGAGTTGGTTGAAGTTGCATCACAAACAAAGGATGGATTAAAATTCCTAATAGATGACCTCTTTTTTGGCCGAAAACATAAATTATGAAGCTTTGCAAAGTAACTCTTATTGCCCTCTGAATTAGTTTCAGGTAGAGCTTTTGTTTGGATAAAACGGACTTACGGTTTGAAAGTTACGCTCATTTCCGTGAACGCCCGCAGAACTAGAAATGTTTGGATTTCGGCATTGATTGAACTTTGGATTGGATCGTATGGTGCGGATCGGATGGCTTTGATCTCATCAGAAAGGAGGACCCGATCCACCTTTTGCCTTATAGAAGTGCACGCTGCTTCAGAATGAAGTCACCGGCTCGGTTCGGATGCAGATGTAGGATACCGACCCGATCCGCTTTTTCCTTACTGCCAAGAAGAGCACGTCGCCTTCGGATTGAAGGAACCAATTCAGATTGGATGGAGGACCCGGTTTGACCCATCTAGGACGACATATTCTACTGCACTCACTCGAGTTTTACCTATTCTTAAGGCCTATTTTACTCCTACTTTCACGGATCGGACCACACATGGCTTTACACAAACTATAGGAGACTTCCTCCACTTACCCACTACGTCTTAGCAACGCACTGGATTCATGACACATGTCATTCATCCAGGAGACTCTCTACATCTATAAATACACAGATTCAGAGACTTCTAAAAGATCTTTGGCCTTTTAACTCTCGGCCTCCACTGAAGAGAAAACAAGGACATTGAGCTTCTTCCATATTAAGCTAACATGAGGATTTCGTGTATAAAACCACTCTCTTCCCCACTTCTTTCGTAAAATACAAGGATGGTTTATGTAAATGATTCCTAAGGATTGTAGGAAGGCATTGTATTTGTAATTTCTTAGGACTTAAGAAAATATAAAGTGGACATAGGCTTGGTTTGAGCCGAACAATTATAAAACCGTAAAATGCAAACCATAGACAATAAACCATAAACAATAAAGTATAAACAATAAACCATAAACCATAAACAATAACGTATAAACAATAAACTATATAACAAGAAGCAATAGACCATAAAAATTAAGCCATAAATGACAAATCATAAACAATAAACCATAAAACATGACCCACAAACCTTAAACCATAAACCGTAAACCATAAACAGTAACCATAAACAATAAGCCATAAACAATAAAGTAAAAGAAGTAAACTATATAAAATAAACATAAACCATAAACATTAAGCCATAAATGATAAACCATAAACGTTGAAATGCTTTTTTGTCAAAGCCATCGCACATGGAATTTCTGGTTAAGAATACCCTCAAGTATTAGGAACATCGTCAGAAGACAGGAAGCGATTTGGTCGAAGTCGCATCTCAAACAATGGTACGGCTCGAAACTCCTAACAGATGACCTCTTTTGGACTCGAAAACATCAATTACGGAGCATGGCTCGGTAACTTTTGTAGCCCTTAGAATTAGTTTCGGGTAGAGCTTTCAGTGAATGCCAGTAGAACCGGAAACGTTTGGATTTCAATATTGATTGGACTCCTGGTTGGATCGGACGGCCAGAATCAGATTGGAAAGGAGAAACCGATCCACCTTCTACCGCACAGAAGTGCACGCTCCTTTGGAATGAATTCAACGGCATGGTTCGGATGGAGATGTAGGAACCCGGCCCGATCCACTTTCTCCTTACTGCCAAGTAGAGCACGTCGCCTTCGTATTGAAGGCACCGGTTTAGATCGGATGGAGGACCCGATCTGACCCGTCTGGGACGAAATATTCTACTTCACACGCTCGAGTTTGACCTATTTTTAAGGCCTTTTTTACACCTACTTTCATGGATCAGACCACACATGGCTTTATATGAACTACATGAGACTTCCTCCACTTACCTACTACGTCTTCGCAATGCATTGGATTCATGACACATGTCATTCATCCGGGAGACTCTACACGTCTATAAATACACGGATTCAGGGACTTCTAAAGGGTCTTTGGCTATTCTAACTCTCGACCTCCATTGAAGAGAAAAGAAGGACATTATGCTTCTTCCATATTAATCTAACATAAGCATTTCGTGTATAAAACCACTCTCTCTTCTACACTTCTTCATTAAAATAAAAGGATATTGTATGTAAATGATTCCTAAGGATTGTAGGAAGGCATTTTATTTGTAATTGCTTAAGACTTAAGAAAATATAAAGTGGACATAGACATGGTTTGAGCCGAACCACTATAAAACCTCGTGCGTTCCCTGTTCTTTACTACTTTCCTTCGTTTATTCTCTTTGATCTGTGATTGTGAGGACTTCACACTGCATTTGGGTGCTAGTGCCATTTTTTGGTTTAACAAAAACAATAAACTATAAACCGTAAACTATAAACCATAGATAATAAACCATAAACCATAAACAATAAAGTATAAACAGTAAATTATATAATGTAAAGCATAAACCATAAATATTTAACCATAAATGATAAATCATAAACAATAAACCAAAAACCGCAAAACATAAACTATAAACCGTAAACTGTAAACAATAAAGTATAAACAGTAAATTGTATAAAATAAAGAATAAACCATAAACATTAAGCCATAAATGATAAATCGAAAATAATAAACTATAAACCGTAAACAGTAAATCATAAATCGTAAACTATAACCAATAAAGTATAAACAATAAACCATAGACCATAAACAATAAAGTATAAACAATAAACTATATAAAACAAAGCCATAAACCATAAACATTAACCCATAAATGATAAATCATAGACAATAAACCATAAACCATGACCCATATACATTAAACCGTAAACCGTAAACAATAAACCATAAACAAAAAACCAAAAACCGTAAACCATAAACAATAAAGTAAAAACAGTAAAATGTATAAAATAAAGCATAAACTATAAACACTAAGCTATAAATGATAAACCATAAACATTGACTTGCTTTTTAGTCAAAGCCGTCATACATGGAATTTTTGGTTAACAATACGCTCAAGTTTTTGGATCATCGTCAGAAGATAGGAAGCGATTTGGTTGAAGTCGCATCACAAACATAGGACGGCTCGAAACTCCTAACAAATGACCTCTTCTGGACCCAAAAACATTAATTACTAAGCTATGCTCAGTAATGCTTGTAGCCCTTTGAATTAGCATTAGGTAGAGCTTTCTTTTGGCTAAAACAGGCTTACGGTTTGAAAGTTGCGATCATTTCTGTGAACGCCTGCAGAACCAGAAACGTTTGGGTTTCGGTATTGTTTCGATTTCGGGTCGGATCGGATAGCCTGGATCGAATCGGAAAGTAGCAACTGATCCAACTTATGTCGCACAGAAGTACACGCTGCTTTGAAATGAAGTCACCAGCTCGGTTCAGATGGAGATGTAGGAACCCAACACGATCCGCTTTCTCCTTACTGCCAAGAAGAGCATGTCTCCTTCGAGTTGAAGGCACCGGTTCAGATCAGATGGAGGACCCGATCGGACCCATCTGTAACGAAATATTCTACTGCACACACTCGAGTTTGACCTATTCATAAGGCCAGTTGTACTCCTACATTAACGGATCGGACCGCACATGGCTTTACACGAACTACATGAGCCTTCCTTCACGTACCCACTACTCTTAGCAACACATTGGATTTGTGACGCATGTCATTCATCCGGGAGACTCTCTACATGTAACACCCCGCATTTTTAGGTATAATTAAAAATGAAATAAAATATACGAAAATATGCTTAGGATACGTTAATAATGGTGATGCATAAGGAGAATTAATTAATACATGGAAGAGAAGAAAAATTAGTTCGATAATGGCGTATGTTACGGAAAAGTTAATAAAATAAGGATAACTAATTAAAGAAACAGGAATTAGGTAAAATGGACATCACCATTGCGTTCCTCTCGAAAAAAATACGCGAAATAGAGTCCGAGTTTTTGAAAATCGGAGTCCGTATGACGAAGATATGGCCAAAACAAGATTCAGAATGTTTCGGTCAGCCCAGAACTGGGCAGGTCGACCCGGGGGTCGACCTGGGGCCCAGGTCGACTGGGGAGTCGACCTGGGTGTCGAGCTGGGGGGTCGACCCCCCCTGGTCGAGCCAGGTCGGCCTGGGTGCACCTGGACGGGTTTTTGGGCTGTTTTGGTGAGTCTATGACGAATTCTGACGGTTCTGATCTGTTTTAGGGTTTATCTAAAGGCCTAAAACAACTAACTACACCTATAAATAGATCCTAAGACCTAGCCTCCTCTACACACAATTCTATTATGCTTCTTCTCTGCCTCTGTTCTAATAAAAATAAAAATGGCATCGCTACTCTGCTAGAATCAAAACTAGAAGCTAATCAACATCAACCTAAGCAATTCAATTCAAATTTGAGATAAAAGCTTTTGCAACAATTCTGCAACAACTAAAGTTCTTTCTTTAATCCAATCAAGGCAAGTACAGTTATTTTCCGCTATAAACGTTAATTCTGATTTTGACATGAATTGTGAATCTGAATCTGAGATTGTATATCTGTCAGATCTGTTTTTCTGTGACTGTTCTGTATCCCTTTCTGCTTCCTTTCTGTTTCTATAGCCAGGCTACCACGAGCCTGAGCCAATCTCATAAGAGATTAACATACGTTAAAATGTTTGGGACAATCAAATGAATATGCATAAATTGGGCATGACCGATATGTGACTGATTTAAGAAAAGAACATAGGTTGGATTTGGAATTTAGAACACAAATCTATGGCATAATTGGACTGATCTGTGACTGGTTTGAATAAAGGACATACGTTGAAAACTATATCTAGATTTGTGCATATATGACAGTTTGGGAATATCATATGATAATATATGACTTGTAAATCTGGAATATTAAGATCTAAGCTAAAGTACATATCACATATTAGATCTAGATCCTTGGACATATGATTTGAATAGAAAGGAATATGTTGTTTAGGCGTAAAAGACCTATATTATAAATGTGAACATGCCTAAATATTGATTTTGGATAATTGGCAATAAAGACTATAACTTGGCATAATTCATACCATGATTTGGGAATTTGCCTATTGAGTTAGGTCGACCCATATTCATGCGTCTAGGTATATGATTTGGGGTTTTTAGAGAATATTCTGTATTATACAAAGTTTAACTAGTATTTTGGGATGAATTATGACCATGGTTTAAGGCATGAGAATTTAGGCATAATTTATGATTAGGCAAGATGGGAATAGAGTTCTAAAGTAATGTTAAATCCGCTAAATCTGTTAATCCATTCAATATGTTGAAATGCCTATTTTGCTAAGTTATCTAAACTGCTAGGCCTGTTATCTGCTAAATCTGCTAAGTTGCCTAATCTGCTAGTTTTGTTAAGATTTGCCTAAACTGCTAATTAGATGGGAATGCCTAATTTGTTAAATTTGTCTGTTGAGATGCGTAATCTGTTATATGCCAAAATCTGCTAAGTTGCTTAATCTGTTAAGTATATTAAGTCACCAAATCTGCTAAAATCTGTTATCTGTTATATCAGTTGAGTTGATATAATTATTCTGTTATTGATATAATCTGAATTAGCATATATATGGGGCGTGCGCATAAACGATAAATAATTAATTAATTGACCGCAAAGATGAATATGGCTAACTCGAGGTTAGAATGAGTTTGCGACGTAAATCTTCCCGGAACCGCCCGGCACATCCAGTGGCCCCAAACAATAGGTTCTAATGTTAGAAGTTAGTCATGACCTGCTTAAGACACGAGGTTAGGTCTGGCTTGTGGCAGAAGTCTGCCCGGAACCGCCCGGCCCATCCAGCGGCCACAAGCTAGCGACCTAATGTGAGAGGTCTGGGCATTAATAATTAATTAATGCAAATCTAAGATAAGAATGACGTCTAAAACGTATTGGGGGAAAATAGGGTTAAACCAACTGGATTAATAGGTGTAGAAAACCCGTCCACGAATCTGTAGGCCCAATACAAAGTTAGACAAATCTGAAAATCTGTACATCTGATCTGTTAGTCTGAAAACTTGTTAACTTAATCTGTGAACTAGTAAATCTGAATTCTGTATGTCTGAACTTGTAAACAAGTTAATCTGAAAACTGTTAGTCCGGGGACACAAGGTTAGGAGGGGAATTACTTGTGTCATCTGTTGTTTGGGACCCATATTAGTCAGTAACCCTTTCTGGTATCGAAATTTTGACCCAATAGTAGGTAGGGTTCGGGCACGCTTACTGAACTAATTATAAGTGGTTCATTCTGATAATGGCGAGGGGTGTTGATGGTGCGTTCCAACCGCGTCATGTGCGTGCATGGATCCCGGTCTGCCTCTGAGGATGTAAGACAACGTGACATCTGTAAATAGGTCTGTGCCAATTGGTTGTCACTTTAGGGAGTGATACACCCTACTGTGGGGCTGACACAGGATATTTATGTATTAGGGAGCCGATCGCTTGGGGTAGGGTTTTAGGGTACACTTAGTTCTGTCTGTTTCTGTTGGTACCGTCTGTTTCTGTTGGGTGGTAACACCTGTCTGTTTCTGTGTGGTACCGTCTGTTCGGGAGGTAATGGCCCATTACTAGTGTACACCTAATTCTACATTCTGTTTCCATAAGGATTAATCTGTTTCTGCTTCTGTCTGTCTCTGATCGGGTAGTAAAGGCCCATTATTAGCAATCTGTTTCTGTTAAATTATTCTGTACCCGTTTCTGTTTAGACATTAGTGTGGCACCTAATTCTGTTATACTAGTATTAGTGCAGAGAAGTGTAAAGCAATAGTTTATGTCATTCTGTTCTTCTGTTATATCTGCTACACCTGTTACAGTTATCTCTCATCCAGTTTTATGTTCATGTCATATTATTATTATCTGTTCATATGCTGAAAGTCATTGGACTTGCCAGACTTCATGTCTGACCCTTGTTGTTTCGCCTCTTTTCTTCCGTTTCCCCCCAGGATTTCTAAGGAGGGAATACTCTAGCTAGATCCGGATTTCTTCTGCTTGAAGTGCTTAAAGTATGGCTTTTCTTCTTCTGTGGGGATTATGATTTTAAACTATGCATTCTGAAGGCTTTTGTACAAGACTGATATTTTGTACTTGAATTCTGAGATTTGAAAGGATGTAACCACACTGATTTCTGTTTCACCTGTAATAAAGTTAAAAATTTTCAAGTACTGTTTTTATCTGTCTTGTAAGTTTCTGTTCTGTTTACTAAAATGCTCCACCAAAGTTAAGGCATTCCCTTTGTGAGTGTCCTTAACGGAGGTGGGTGTTACACTACGTCTATAAATACACGGATTCATGGACTTCTAAAGGATCTTTGGCCATTCTAACTCTCGGCCTCCATTGAAGAGAACACAAGGACATTGTGCTTCTTACATATTACGCAAACACGAGGATTTCTTGTATAAAACCACACTCTCTTCCCCACTTCTTAATTGAAATAAAAGAATGTGGTATGTAAATGATTCCTACGGATTGTAGGAAGGCATTGTATTCGTAATTTCTTAGGACTAAAGAAAATATAATGTGGCTGTAGGCTTGGTTTGGGCCGAACCAATACAAAAACCCCGTGCATTCCCTATTCCTTACTACTTTCCTGCATTTATTCTCTGTGACCTGTGATTGTCAGGACTTCACACTACATTTGGTTGTTAGTGCCATATTTTGGTCTAAAAATAAACAATAAACCATAAACCGTAAACCATAGACATGAAACCATGAACCGTAACCATAAAGTATGAACAGTAAACTATATAATATAAAGCATAAACTGTGAACATTTAACCATAAATGATAAATCATTAACAATAAACCATAAAAAGTAAAACATAAACAATAAACCATAAACCGTAAACTATAAACCATAAACAATAAAGTATAAACAGTAAACTATATAAAATAAAGCATAAACCATAAACATTAAGCCATGAATGATAAATCATTAACAATAAACCGTAAACCATAAACAATAAAGCATAAACCGTAACCCACAAACAATAAAGTATAAACAATAAACCATAAACAATAAAGTATAAACAATAAACTATATAAAATAAAGCCATAAATCATAAACATTAAGCCATCAATGATAAATCAAAGATAATAAACCATAAACCATGACCCATAAACATCTAAGAGGGTCATTTTTATTGACATTAAGCCCTAAATGATAAACCATAAATGTTGACACACTTTTTAGTCAAAGCCGTCACACATGGAATTTCTGGCTAACAATACGCTCAAGTATTTGGAACATCGTCAGAAGATAGGAAGCGATTTGGTTGAAGTCGCATCACAACAAAGGACGGCTCGAAACTCCTAACATATTACTTTTTTGGACCTGAAAATTTCAATTACTGAGCTTTGCGGAGTAACTCTTGCACCCCTCTGAATTTACTTCAGGTAGAGCTTTCGTTTGGCTAAAACGGACTTACGGTTTGAAAGTTACGCTTGTTTCCGTGAACTCTCGCAGAACCGGAAACGTATGGATTTCGGCATTGATTGGACTCCGGGTCGGATCGGATGACCCAGATTGGATCGACAATGAGGACCCGATCAGAAGTGCACGTTGCTTTGCTTTGGAATGAAGTCACCAGTTCGGTTCGGATGGAGAGTAGGAACTCGACCCGATCCTTTTTCTCCTTAAAGCCAAGAAGAGAACTTCGCCTTCGGATTAATGGCACCGATTCGGATTGGATGGAGGACCCAATTCAGATTAATGGCACCGATTCTTAAGGCATGTTTTACTACTACTTTTACGGATCGTACCACACATGGCTTTACACGAACTACATGAGACTTCCTCCACTTACCCACTACGTCTACGCCTTAGATTCGTGACACATGTCATTCATCCGGGAGACACACTAAATCTATAAATACACGGATTCAGGGACTTCTAAAAGATCTTTGTCCATTCTAACTCGCGGCCTCCATTTAAGAGAAAACAAAGACATTGTGCTTCTTCCATATTAATCTAACATGAGGATTTAGTGCACAAAACCTCTCTCTTTTCCCCACTTCTTCATTAAAATACAAGGATGTTGTCTATAAATGATTCCTAAGGATTGCAGGAAGGCATTGTATTTGTAATTTCTTAGGACTTAAGAAGATATAAAGTGGACATAGGGATGGTTTGAGCCGAACCACCATAAAACCTCGTGCGTTCCCTGTTCTTTACTTCTTTCCTTCATTTATTCTCTATGATCTGTGATTGCAAGGACTTCACAGTGCATTTGGGTATTAATGCCATTTTTAATCTAACAATAAACAATAAACCAAAAACCGCAAACCATAAACAATAAACAACAGACCAGAAACAGTAAACCATAAAGTTTAAACCGTAAACTATATAATATAAAGCATAAACCATAAACATTTAACCATAAATGATAAATCATGAACAATAAACCATAAACCGTAAAACATAAACAATAGACCATAAACAATAAAGTATAAACAATAAACTATATAAAATAAAGCATAAACCATAAACATTAAGCCACAAATGATAAATCATAGATAATAAACCATTAACCATAAACCATAAATAATAAACCATAAACCATAGACCATAAAAAATAAAGTATAAACAATAAACCGTAAACCACAAACCATAAACAATGAAGTATAAACAATAAACTATATAAAATAAAGCCATAAACAATAAACATTAAGCCATAAATGATAAATCAAAGACAATAAACCATAAGCCATACACCATGACCCATAAACATTAAAACATAAACCGTAAACCATAAAAAATAAACCATAAACCATAAAACGTAAACCATAAACAATAAACTGTAAACCATACACAATAAAGTAAAAGCAGTAAACTATACAGAATAAAGCATTAACCAGAAACATTAAGCCATAAATGACAAACCATTAATGTTGACATGCTTTTTAGTCAAAGTCGTCATACATGGAATTTCTGGTTAACAATACGCTCAAGTATTTGGAACATCGTCAGGAGACATGAAGCAATTTGGTTGAAGTAGAATCACAAACAAAGGACGGCTCGAAACTTCTAACAAATGACCTGTTTTGGACACGAAAACATCAATTACAAAGCCTTGCTCAGTAAATCTTGTAGGCCTCTGAATTAGCTTCTGGTAGAGATTTCATTTGGCTAAAAAGGACTTACGGTTTGAAAGTTACGCTCGTTTCCGTGAACGCCCGCAGAACCATAAACGTTTGGATTTCGGCATTGATTGGACGTCGGGTCAGATCGGATGGCCCGGATCGGATCGGAAATGAAGACCCGATCCACCTTCTTCTCCACAGAAGTGCATGCTGCTTTGGAATTAAATCACCGGCTTAGTTCAGATGAAGATGCAGGAACCCAACCCGATCCGCTTTCTCGTTACTGCTAAGAAGAGCACCTCGCCTTCGGATTAAAGGCAACGTTCGGATCGGATGGAAGTCCCGAACCAATCCCTTTGGGATGAAGTATTCTACTGCACACACTCGAGTTTGACCTATCCTTCAGGAATGTTTTACTACTAATTTTACGGGTTGGACCACACATGTCTTTACACGAAATACAGGAGACTTCCTCCACTTACCCACTACATCAACGCATTGGATTCATGACACTTCTCATTCATTCCCGAGACTCTCTACATCTGTAAATACATGGATTCAGGGACTTCTAAAGGATCTTTTGCAATTCTAACTCTTGGCCCCATTGAAGAGAACACAAGGACATTGTGCTTCTTCCATATTAATTTAACACGACGATTTCGTGTATAAAACCACTCTCTCTTCTCCACATCTTCATTAAAATAAAAGGATGTTGTATGTAAATGATTCCTACGGATTGTAGGAGGGGTTTATATTTGTAATTTCTTAGGACTTAATAAAATATAAATTGGACATAGGCTTGGTTTTTGCCGAACTACGATTAAACCCTCGTGTTTTCCCTGTTCTTTACTTCATTCCTGCATTTATTCTCTTTGATATGTGATTGTGAGGACTTAACACTTCATTTGGGTGTTAGTGCCATTTTTTGGTCTAAAAATAAACAATAAACTGTAAACCGTAAACCATAGACAATAAACTGTAAACCATAAAGTATAAACAGTAAACTATACAATATAAAGCATAAACCATAAACATTTAACCATAAATGATAAATCATAAACAATAAACTTCACCATCCTAGGAGTCGTGGTTTGAGGGTGTTGCACGATCCTAGGGGTCGTGGTGTGAGGGTGCCGCACGATCCTAGGGGTCGTGGTGTGAGGATGTTGCACGATCCTAGGGGTCGTGGTGTAAGGATGCTGCACGATCCTAGGGGTCGGGTCATGAGGAACAGGTGCTTCATGAAAGGGACTCTGCAGTATTTCTTGCAACTTTTCCAGCGATATTTTTACGCCATACGATACCAAAACGCCAAAGTCATAGCAACATGTAGCATTAACCCTAAACACCAAAACAACAACTTAACATGTCAATTATGGATCATACATACCAAAAACCCATGCTTTCCCCTTAATCATGCTTAATCAAATCTAGCATTAGGATTAGCGAAATATATCCAAATTAACCCAAATTTCTAACAGAGGCTTAAAATAATATTTAAGATGTTGAAGACCAAAAATGTCGCAAACACCAAAGATTCCTAATTACTAGGAATTATTGATATGGTCGCATAGACAATATCATAAAACATAACATAAAATAATATATAAGTGGTAAATGACACAAAGAATTTATAGTGGTTCGGCCTTAGTGAAGGCCGACGTCCACTTTGAAGAGTTGTAGAGATTTTATTAATCACTTGAAAGATTACAAGGTTGAGATCGTCTCATTACATTCATTGACTATGCTTAATAAAGCTATCATAGTCATATTTGGTAGAAATAGTAAAATGGACAAGTTTGCCCTTCTTCTTCCTCAAAGACGAGTTGCCATTAATGAAGCTCTATGGAGGTCTCAAGGTCCAAGAATATCCCATTTTTTGAAGTGTGAGGTAGTGGGGTATTTATAGGAAGTGGTTAGGTTGGCTTTAGGTAGGAGTAGGTAGAAATGGGGACCATCTACAGGAAATTCGCGCCTCCAGCTTTCGGCCTTGGAAAAATCGTACCTGAGTGGAGGTACGAAATTTCGCACCTGCTAGGTGCGAAATTTCGCACCTCCCTGGTATGAAAATTCATACCTGTAGGTACGAAATTTCGTACCTCGGGGGCACAAAATTTCTTACCTTTCAAGGTACGAAATTTAATACCTAGGAGGTATGAAATTTCGCACCTTGGCAGGACGCGCAGTACGCTTGGCGAAGGCCGTTAGTCGAGGCATGTTGGTGCTTTTGGGGCGTCGAAGCTCCTCAACACGAAGTGAAGTAATCCACCATTCTACTGGTCCAAATTGAAGGTCGATCGAAGCCGGGACTGTGGGGCCCCGGACCCCCACCGGCGTTGCGCCCAGACCCGCTTGATGGCTCGCCTTTGGCTCAGATGCAGACGGATACTGATGGAGGTTGCGTCTGAGGGATGCGACATCCTGTTAGTGGACAGACTCGAATCTTATGATACTGGCCCTCGGATGATATTGGCGACACCTCCGGGCTGTAGTATCATGTGATATGTTGAGTCGAGCGTGTCTTGAGTACTTTTGGTGACCGGACCAAAAGGACGGTTTACATTTTCCCCCCAAAGTACGTCTTGTCTTGACATGATATGCTTTGGAATGAAAGTGGAGATGATAGTTGGGTTGCGGATTTATCCTACAGGTTATAGGAAAGGCATGTTAGTTAACAGGCATGCTCGTTGGGGAATCGTGAGCGAGCCGCTGTCGGTTTGGTGTCACACTCGTGTTGCTAAGTATCCGCATGGTGCCGTCGTCGCACGTTTTAGGCGATTTGACACTTGCGAGGGATGTGCGTACGCGGGAGCTTTGATGATTGAGCATTGGTGAGTACGCAAGTGGTCATTGAGTCATCATTGAATTGGTAGCTAAGGCTTCAAAGATAAGTGGATGTAGCCGTATTTAGGTGTATGATATTGAATTTCGATCTTGGAACGTCCGTTTGGGGCATGCCGATCCCTTAATTGTAGTTACTTCCTTTCTCCTCTTCTCCAGATAGAAAATCATCGTAAGGCATGAAGGATGCCAAAATATTTCCTTTGTACTTTGGTTGTTCGAGGTATTGTTAGGTTTTTGGGAGAAGGGAAGAGATATGTGGAAAGTAAGGGGCTTTCAGATCTGGTACCCAAGAACGTGAAGCGGTGGATCTTGGGAAACAGGATTAGGAATTTGGATAAAGGTTGTCGAGCATGTGTGAATACGGGATTGGGCTTTCTGTCCCAAACGCTTATTTAATCATTCACGCTCTTTAGGTGTTCGAATCTTGGTTGGGGAGATGACAAATAAGCCGACGCGCGGGATCGTTATACATAACTTCGCACTCCCACGACTTTGTCGAACCCTGTCTTCGATCTTGAGTTTGTAAATTTGAACCTTTGCATGGCGCCATATGAGCGGACATTGATTAGTGATTTTTGATCTCCCGACGTGGTCCTCGAGGAATGGACCTTCTTAGATTGTCAGCTCGAATGCTTGTGTAAGATATCAACACATAGTTAAGCGATTATTCTTGGGACCCGATCAATAACCTAACAATGATGCGGTCGCATCTTAACTTTAGGCGTTGTAATGGCTGTTGGTGATGGTCGTGGCGTTAGTTGTTGAGGCTAAAGGCTGCCACCATGTTCCAAAGCGTCAGCTTTTTGTGGAACCCGGGTAATGACGGAAGCCGAGAAGACTCCAGGGCCTGAACTCTGGCTCAGGATTTCCTAAGTTGCAAGGTGAAGGTGCTCTAAAGATGGTGGTTCCGTAGGATGCTATGAAGATGATGCTAGTGCAGAGACTTTAGGGGATTATATCGTGTCATGAGATTGCCAGGCAGGTGTGACAATCCATCGATGGTTGCCCCAGGCTCTGGTACCTGCTAGATTCTTCACGACGTCAGATACGAGATAGTGGGCTCGGATCGTTGCTCAACGTTTCATGCCTGGTCAGTAATTGGAGTTGAACATAACACAATTGGTTGGTGAATGATTCTGGAAATGAACTTATTTAGACTGATTGCTCGGATACGTGCGCAAGATGCGGGCATATGGTCGAGTCGTTAGTCTCCAACCCAATTATTTCGGGGTCGGTATCCGATTCGGAAAATGGCTCTGACGTTTGTCGGTAACTACTGCAATAGTTTTCCAAACTAGGTGTCATCGCCGCATTTCGATGCACTTGTAGGTACGCATCGAGGAGCGTGAGTTAGCTTCATGTTGCGTTTATGTATGAGTTTGTTGGCAGGGCGTTGAGACTTTGCGCACCCAATGAACCGGCCATGGAAACCGGAGAACTTGCCCTGAAATATGGATTTTTTATTTTGCATATTGAGAATTTATCTAAGTTCTCCAGTTCCTCTGGGAACCATTGGTTATATTGCTCCCTCCGTCCTTTTGTCCGAGCTTTTAAGCCCTGTCTTCCTAGCATTGGCGGGAGGTTAGTAGTATCCGAGACCCGAGCTTTTAGCTCTTGATCATCCTCGGGGCGAGGCTTTCGTTTTTCTTTAGAGTAGTTGCCCCGAGGGCTATGGCGATGGAAATGCCAACGCGGAAGTTGGTGAGGATCCTCCTCAGGTCTTGCGATGAGGAAGTTGGTGCAAGGATAAACGGGTGATTGCCCCAAGATGAAATACTTACTAACTGAAGAGGATGAGAGTGATGAACCCTCAGAAGTCAAATAGTTGCTTCTTGTACTGGGAAGCCCCCCTTGGAGTGGAGGCGACGCCAGGCTTTTCCCCCGTGCTTCCTCAAGCGTCCAAGTCCCTATTTCGGTTAGAGTTACGGTAGGGACAATTTGGAGTAACAAGAGAACACGTGGCTTCGGGATCCCATATTCGTATGAGCCTCTTTTAGAGGAGGTGAAGCTGTTGGTTGACCGAAGTGATGGGCGTAGCTGATGTAACCGTGCAAGCAATGCAAGTTGAGGTGGAGGATCAGGAATCCAGGTCGGTGGCAGAGTCGGAGGAGCCAGAGGGGAAGACGTACGGGATGAGGCTGCCATACAAGATGCTCGGGCAAAGTCTAGTTAGGATGCCCGGGAGAAATTTGCTACCGTGGTGGCGAAGAGGTAGGCCGATGCTGAGGCGGAGAAGGAGAGGGCCTCTAAGTAGGCTAGGAATAAGGAGAGCCGTCAGTGACGCCCGCTAGAAGAGGGCGAGAGGACCCTTAGCACATTTGTAGCGGATGACATTATGTGGCTCCGTGCCAGGCACATAGGTGTTCAGAAGGCCGCCGAAGGTGCTGAGAAGAGTGTGGAGTTCGGCGTCAAGAAGGCTTGGGGAGATACCTATGCTGGATTTGTCCTTGCTTCTTACATCATCCCTAAGCCGTTTCCATGTGTTGCTCTCGGGGAGGCTATGATGATTACAAGCGGCAAGGATAACGGCGGAAGGCCACATCGATGCCTCGTGAATCCATTACTCTTGTGGGGAGTGGAGTAGGAAGAAGCGGTTCTTAGAAGGAAAGGACCCGTCGTTGGTGTTGACCTGCTGGTATCAAACCTGTATAGACAAAAGAAAAGAAAAGAAAAGAAAAGGATGAGTAGCATCAGTAATTGTTAAAGGAATTAAATATACTTTGGGTTAGGTGAACCTATGGTATATACAAGTGCGGTCCTCACTTTTGGCCCTTAAAGACATGGTGTGGTATTCACGAATACCCTGTCTTCAGAGAGAAGAGAAGTTAGACATGTAGTCTGTTTAATGTGTGCGTGTGTGTGAAATGGAATGTGAATTAGTAAAGATCGCATTTTTTGTTAACTGTTCAGATGTTCCTTCCATGTTTTCGGGCGTCCCATACTTGCATGGGCATACTTATCGTTACATTTAACAAAAAAGAGATTGTTAGTGTTGTTCCCCAGGCTGGTGATTCCAGGGGGTGCGATTGATTGCCGCGCTCTGGGTCGTTGTTCCAGAGGGGCGAGATAGTGCGCAGGCTTTTAGGAGATCTCCCTCAGCTCAGGAAACCCATAGTTTGTGAAGCCAGGCTAGAGAGCCGGCTGTTTTTTCTTGGTTTGCCCGTGGTTAACCTCAAGTGTAGCGAAGGAGCATAACGTCGCGTTGTGCGGTCCGTCCGATGTGTGGCTCTCCCGTCGTTCATCGGGTTGGACCGAGAGACGGCGTCTTTTATTCGCCGAGGAAGAGCTCCAATCATCAGCCAGTAGGGTCCGATCTTGGTCATGAGCTGCACCTAAGCCTTTAGAGCTTCGGGGGAAAACGATTTAAGGTCCGTCTCGGTGCTACTCCAAGATTCGACCATCACCCGTAGTTCAGGGGGTTTGTATCGCCCCGTTTAGCTATTGGGTGGTTGAACGATTTACCCTCGGCCTCGGCACTGGGCCGAGATTCAGGTTCGAGGTTATTTATACTCGGTCGTGCCGCGGTCTGTGGACTCGAGTAGCGTGGCCGGCTCCCGTGCTCGAGGTGCCGGTCGTAGCCAATGTTGTTTGGCCTCGACATTGGATCGAGGGTCGGAAGGCGACACCGGCTCCCATGCTCGGGGCGCTGATGCGGCAATCGAAGGTTTGAACGCAAGCTGGTTGTCAGGATTAATCAAACACGTCATGCACGAAGCAAACATGGAAGGGAGACAGGAAACTGAACATCACTCCTTTGGATATCTTTGGTAGTAGTAGCCTTTGCAATGCCTCGAATTGAAGGAAAGAAAAACATCGTTGGAAGGCCTAAATTGGTTGTATAGTAAGTTATGTAGAATAGAGGTGAGGATGCTCGTTGTTCCATGCACCTAGGGAGTTCTGCTCCGCCCATGGTTGAGGGTTTGAAAGTTCCATCGTTGAGCTTCCGTTGTTTGAGTTTGGGCCTTCCTAATGAGGGTCGAGGACAGCTGGTGGAGGAAAGACCCATTGTAAGACGAGGCTGCGGATGCCGAGGTCCTTATGGAGGACTCTAGAGTTGAAGTATCAAGCTACTCGTTGCTCATTTGAGGCTTGATCCAAGCGACCGGTTTTGGGGTCGGAGAAGTTGATCCAGTGTAGCACGCTCGTGTATACGAATTAGCCGTAATGGTTGACTACAGGTCGGACAGAATCCATTCGGAAGGCTTACAGCTCTTGAGGCCTGATATCAACTAGACAGTGCAAAACGCGACTTACGTGAGGCGAGTTGTGAGGCATGGATGCTTATCGTTGCCATTGTCCTGAAGAGACGGAGGGACGATCTTGTGGGATTAATTGTTGGTCGAAGTTTTGTTTAGTGGGGATCTTTGATGAACGTCGAGTGGCTCGGAGATCCCATGCAGTGCGGATCTCCGATGAGCGTCGAGTGGCTCGAAGGTCCCACGTAGTGGGAACCCCCGATGAGCGTCGAGTGGCTCAGAGATCCTGTGCAGTAGGAATCTATGATGAGCATTGAGTAGCTCGGAGATCCCGTGTAGTAGGAATCTTTGATGAGCGTTGAGTGGCTCGAAGATCCCATGCAGTCGGAATTTTGATGAGCGTTGAGTGGCTCAGCGAACCCCTGCCGTTGAGTTCCTCGATGTCGTTCTACAAGCAGTGGAACATGTTCGTGTTGTATCTGCGGATGTTGTAGAACCGACAATATCCTATAGAGTCCCTTGGCGCGCTCGTTTGACGTTTAGGCTTTGGCCCTTTGCCTGGTTGGGGATTGCAAGCTACAAGATGGATTTTCCCGGGAGTGTCTCTAAAGTAGTATAGCTGCGGAAAGAAGGAGGTCGAAGGCACTTCCCTTTATTGTTGCGACTACCTTTGACATTGCCGGCATGAGCAAGATTGTGCAGAGTGGTGGAATCAGAGTTGTTGGAGTTTTGGTGATCATCACGAGGTAGGATGTTGAGGGTAGGGGCTTGATTCCTTTATGCTATATTTTGGCATAGGAAGTAGTCGACATTCATGCGGAAGATCTTCTAAACCCTTGATTGTCTTTGATCCGTCCATGCCCTAAGTTTGGAATCAGGTGGCATTCCTTCGTTTGCTGGACGAATGTGATTCGAGCAGTAGGTTTCTCGACTTCAGCCAAGGCGGTGTGGGGTCTTACGAGATAGCTTTTAAGAGTTTCATGGGTCCCTTGGTAAATGTTCGAGACTGAGAGGATGTCTCTGGGCATTATGACATGCATCTTGGACTGCGTGACCAATCTCCTAGTAAGTTAGTCGAGAGTTGAGATAGATCAAGACGGTAGCTGAGAGAAACATAGTGAGCCATCTTGGGCAAGGACGTGTAGCACTTGCAACTTATGGCGTTGGCAACGTGTAATGAACCCATGTGCCATTTGTGGTAGCTAATGAAGCTTCAATAATCATGGCTTCATTAACCATAGACAATAGACCATAAATCATAACCCATAAACCATAGACAATAAACCATAAACCGTAAACCATAGATGTAAAAACCCGTAACTTCCCCGTAAAGGAAAGCGGCGGATAGTTCGAGAACAAGCCACAACAGAACGCATATAAAAGAACATTTCATTGTATATTACAACAATGCATCAGATTACAAGAATATACAGAGTATGAATGAATATTACACAGAAATATCAGAGATTTAAATTACATTTAAATACATAGCAGCGGAAAATAATACAATACACAACTAGAAGAGATATACGGATACAAAGCTTTCCGGATATCATTCCAGCTGTAAACTAGGATCCTGTGAATATAAATCTGCAAAACCAAAACTACCAGCTGCCCGTGTCGATAATAGGGGCACCCAGAGTTTAGGTTAAAACAATAAACTCCAGGTCAGTCATGTGACTGGTGTGAGAACTAAAACAGTTATTAATATTTATTTTTAAAGTTAGGTAAATCAATGGACCACGCCGTATAACACGGAACGGGTTTTCTCCCAAGAACACCAGTGCATAAAACAAACAGCGCAATGCTAAATAAAGAAAAATGAAGCTGTTATAAGACCCAGGTCCCATCACACAATGCAACGCAGCCGAGGATAGGGTTTTCCCTTATAACAGCCAAAGAATGCTTGATACGTTTAAAACATATCGTTTGATACTATAATCAGTGCATAGTGTATAAAACAACTTCAAATCATAAGTATCAATCATAGGCGGCATGACCGCCCCATCCCACTATGTCGCCGTACTAGGCTCTACAAATAAAACTGCAAAGTCACGTATTTGGAAATTGGATTTCCGTCTATGAACCGAGGCTAGGGATCGTCCTCTACCGATTCGAGACTCTCTAGCCCGAGCCTCAGGAACAGCCGCAACTGCCCCATGGAGCGACAGGGCCGGTCCACCGATGTGGATTATAGTGCCTGAACAATACGTTTCCCCGCCCTTTGGGGCGTAAATGAGCCAACTAAATGACTCCATCGGTTCGAGAACGACCGATCAATCCGAGGCGCCTCGCAACAGCAACAACCACATAAGTCAAACTCGTCAGGGCGTGTAAAACCACTGACGCCACTTCTAACTAGAAAGAAACGCATGCCCTCCCTGAGGTCCTCTCCCGTTTTTGGTTCATACCGGGTGTGAAACTCGCGAAGTAATCGTTACACAAAGCTATGCCACAAAGGCCGTGCTTTGATCATCACCACAATACTTTGCTTTTCAACAGAAGCCTCGATCAATTGCCACTTAGGCATGCCACACAGGCAATTCACTCCATGCGTTTGATATCCATCAATATATAACCCCTGAGCTCGTACGTCTCAGAGAAGGGCGTTAAGCAAGAGAATAAATTCTCCGCCGCCAAACAGATATATATTTAATAGAGATCAATCACACGGACTAAAATCCAATGTCAGACAAACAGTCCATTTACAAGTCCGTTCTAGGTCTGAACGAAACCGGAGGCACCTAGTACCCCGCACATCCATCGATCTCCAAGTACGTCTGGACGATCACCAACTGTTTCCATCTTCTTGGGTGTACAGCCCAATCAAGATCATTAGTTATCACCCAAACGACGTAAAGACCTCCGGTCTTCGACCATCGTCTTCATCTTCGACTTATCGTCGTATCAGTTATTAAGAATGGGATAAACCCGGTCTTTCCGAATAACTCGCGTATATTTTAAATAAGTGTTACACAAACACAACATACGCCTCATTCCAATTCATTAGTCATTAACCGTAAATTAATCAAGAGAATAATTCCCCAAATATTAACCCCGAAGGCCGAAACCAACATCAGATCAATATCCAGAAAACCATTCTGCTTGGCTAACCGACAGTTAGTTTCTAAATTTCACATTCATAGGGAAAGGTTCCCATTAATTTTATCAAAGATAAATTCTTTGAATTTATTATTTATTCTATTTTTGAATCTCAATTCAAACTAGTCGGGATTAGCGAACCTTACCGAAGTAATCATTTATTTTAATTTCCCCATCCCAACCTATTCATCCCATGAAGTAAAACTGGTAATACTTCATATCTAACACCACAGTGTTATCGATAAATTCAATTACCATTTCACGTTCAAATCTAATTAAAGATTTAACTATCGCCTGGAGCAAAACTGGTGATACTCCATTTTCGATCATTTCAATCTAATTAAAGATTCATTAAAACTCCACTTAGTTTTAATCTTCGACTGGGTTAAAGAATCAGTGTCATTTAAAACACGTTTCACGATAAACCCAAAATCACATTCCATTAATTATCGGGTTAAAGAACAAGTGTTATTTAAAACACTATTCACGATAAACCCAAAAATTAATACTAATTCAATTCCAATTAAATATCATTTAATTGGTACACTTCATTCAATCTAAATAAAAAGATTTAATCTTTTCTCAACTGGGTTCAAGAACAGTGTTAGTGAAGACACCATTCACGACAAACCCAAATCACATTTGATATTCAATATAAGGTTCTGAATAGAAAATATATCGGCTTATATTCAATATCAAATTCTACGATTAACAAATGTCGTATTGGAAATAACGATATAAATATATATCTTTCAAATTTCCAAAACAACATCTGTATAATCACGAATTTCAACATCGAAAAATTCCGGAGACAATTTCGATTCAAATCCACTCCAATGCAATCATTGGAAATTCTGGTTATTTTTAAAACCCTTTTCAAATTCAATTTATTTATTTAAAGAAAAATAGAATTATATTTCTAGTTCAAAACTAGTTCAATTCGATAAAAGTCTATTTTTATCTTTTCAAATATGGAGTTTTTCATCCCAATTCTTCTCAAATCATTTCTTATGATTTTACACAAATTATTACTATTTTTAATAATTTTATCAAGGCCCGTACAGTCGATTTCCACCAATGGCCATCGAACTGCACTTACAGCGACCTTTTTCAAATTTGATTTGGACGTAACTCCAAATCCAACCGTTAGATTTCAAATTTCTAATATTCGTTAGAAAGCTCTTTTCGATACGAACCCAACGGTTCCGGTTTTAGGAGAATCCGACGGTCGGATCTCCCGTAATGTCCGTTTGAAATCAATGGTCGAAATTCACGAACTGCCGCGGCGCGGCGCGTTCTATTCAGGCCATTATATTATATATATATAATATATATAATATATATTTCGTCGATTTCTATTTAAAACGAATTATATAAATAGTTTTAAATTCGTTTCAAAAGCAATTTCAACTTCCTTTTCAATTCAAATCAAAATTGAATTCTTCTTTATAAATTCGTTTTAAAATTTATTTCTATTCAATTCAAATTTCAATTCAATTTGAATTCATTTCAATTCGCTTTCAATTCAATTTGAATTCGTTTTCAATTCAATTCATTTCGAAATCGTTTTCAATTCAATTCATTTCGAAATCGTTTTCAATTCACTTTATTTCAAAATCGTTTTCAATTCACTTTATTTCGAAATCGTTTTCAATTTATTTCATTTCGAAATTGTTTTCAATTCATTTCATTTCGAAATCGTTTTCAATTCACTTTATTTCGAAATCGTTTAAAATCGATATAAGTATCGTTCACGTCAAAATGGCGTCAATCTAATCAACACGGCTTCATAAATTTCTATTTTCAAATATTCTACTCCAAATATTTCTTTTTCAAAATAGTTGTTATTATCAAAATATTTCGTTCAACACATGACCAATCTCAATGGATGAGTACTGTCCACACATGAACCTTTATTTTTGTAACGTCCTGCATTTTTGTCGGTTTGTATTTGAATATTTAAATCAGTTTAAATATTGAATTTGTAATATAAGTGGATTTATATATTAATTAAAACGAAGTTGAACGTATAAAAATATATATTAAATATAATCGAGCTCATAACGACCCTGCAGTTCGTAATTTAACGTTCTGAACTTCAACTGTGTGTACATGACTCGTTTTGAATCGGATTTATTCGAAAGAAGAAGCGTTGAAATCTGTTAAACTGTATCTTTCCAACGGAGGTGGAAAATGGAGATTTCGTCATACAGACTGCAAGATATGTCCAAATAAAATATTCAGAAAGTCGCTGTAAAATCGTATATCGACCGTAACGGTTATTTGAATATAACTTGATATCGGATGCAAATCTGGACAAGGTTCTTTTGAGGCGCAACGATAATTTAATTTTTAGAATTTTCCTGTAATTTTATTTAATTAAATATGCAAATTTTATTTGGAGTATTGTGCACCCTGTATCGATATTTCGGGATTTCAAAATATGAGTTAAACTACCGATATTATTATATTTTTGGGATCGTGACACCTCGTTGAGCGCGACTGTACTCTTACTTCTGTCCGTAACGGTCAGTATATGGAGACGAACTTTTACGCAATGAGGTGCTCTTAATAAATATACATGTATATTAAATGATTTCTTCAACACTAAGGAATTCCTACCGATTACTTTCAATGGAAGCAAGCAGACCATATATTGCAGTATCGTAGATCACTCCAATCAAAATGATACATTTCGGTGCCATAACCTATATGTAATGTCTTTTCTCTCGTATAGCAGACCCATACTCCTACAACCTAGACATATTAAAATACAAATGGAAACATCTCTTTCGCATGTTACTTTTCCCCAGATCAAAGTAGGAAGAAGAATTGAATATATATATATTTCTTGTACGTTTTTGATTCCTTAACAATTAAGTTTCAACGAAGCTACCACCCTACTGCACATGCTAAGAGCGTACATGTAAAGCCAAATCAACATCAATAGAAATGAAAACACAAAGAACTTGCCTACCCTATGTTCTACAGCTTAGCCTAATCTACTCAGACTTCATAACGAAGGAAGCTACTACACTATGACTTAACAATGAAGTCTAGACACCCTACTGGCTATTGCGTTATATCGAAGCAACCAACCATACTCCATCAAATATTTTCAACTCCTAATCTATCCTAACTCAGGGCTAAGAAGGGGGACAGCTACGTTATTGAGTACGAAAGAATGGACAGCGTGTTTACCTACATCTACACATGCATTTAACATAGGAAATGGCTTTGAAAAGCCATTACATAATAAGGTACCTAACCTATAATCTATACCATCAACCATACTTACTGAATAGTATTCCTCCTTGTAGAATGCCACGCCTATCTCCCCTATTCCTTAAACACTAAGCATTCTACTTATATATATACTCCTCCGTTTGGCTTCAGCTAAAGAAGAAAATTTCTCCATGCTCTTCTTTCATAAAAACCAAAACCCATTATGTTAACGAACAAATTCGAGAGCTGAGAGTGGACATTTGGAAGCAGGCGACGAGAACTGTTAGTATTCAGGAAGTAGGGAGTGGTTGAATACGTGAGTGGTGTGGCGTGGGAAGGCTCATGTACTGAAGGCTGCACCTAAGTAGGGTCGACGTTGGACCATTGGTTGTGGGCTTATGCGCGTGTACATATGCCTACTCAACGGTACACAGTGGAGCATGTGTGAGTACAGTCCATTGAAGATGGTTTGGGTTCTATAGCGCTGGACGTGGGAATTTGCATATGTATGGGATGGTGCATGGACATACACGTGGAACAGCAAATAGGAAACTGAATAATGTTGTGTAAGTTGGCTTGTGAAGTGAAGTTAGTGGTAGAGTGGTGATAGTTTGAATATTGAGTGGTGGTTGATGGACAGAATGAAGTAATGATAAATAGAAGCAGCAGAGTTATGAACTTGGTACACAGTAGCTGCACTGTTTTGTCGAGGGTGTGAAATGAATGATGAGACTACTCGCAAGTATCTACAATCCGGGAAGAGGCTTATGACGTTTTGTCAAAGAAGGTACCCTGCACTTCCATCCAAGTCGGTTGAGTTCAACAGTTTGGCGAATGGAAGTGATCTGAGTGCACTACTTAATGAAGAAAGAAAGGGCAGCGTTATGAAGTCAGGCTACCTTTGGCGTTAGGACAACACATCATATGCGCCAGATCAAGGAAATGATGCACATATGGCTATTTGGGCGGAGTACATTTTCAGTACGTGTTCTGAAGTGGAAAGAGAATGGGATGGTGGAGTTTGTTACATGCAGGATGGAAGCGAGGTCGTCAGAATTTATAGAAAAATATAACGCTCAATTCAAACCGTCAACGCAAATCGTTATCTAACGGTTAACGCGCCAAGGTGAGTAAAATCACTCACTCTGATCTATTTAAAATATTTTAATTATATTTTAAATGTTGTTTGAATGCTGTATGATGGTCGATTAGGTAGATTTCAATTAAATTGGTTAAATATTTTATATCGTTGCATATGTACACATCATCGGTTGGACATTGATTTCATCGATTAGAATATCCCCTAGTATAGAGTTAGTGAAAATTGTGTTGACTGACATTTGTGGATGCGGAAACCGGTTGGAGGCATCCGACCGGATTCCTCGATATTTATATGTACTGTTTGTTTTGTATGCACTGTTTGAACCCGAATTATATTTAAAACCCGGTGTGAATATTGATGTTGAACGAAAATTCAACATTTGTTTAGATTAAATAAATAAACGATATCGATTTAGAAAATGTTAACAGTCGACAGTAAAACCATCGTTTTGTTAAGAAACTGATTTACCGTCAGGCAAATCAATGAAGTTAATTATAGAAATTATATTTTTATAATTAAAGTGAAGTTTTTAAATTATAATAGAAGTTCTATTATAAACCAGTATTTTAGAGTTCGTTTTTATAAAGCAAATAAAAGCGATTGTTGATATTTAAACAAGTTTATAAAGTAAAAACTATCCGACGATTAAATATTTGGATAATTATATTTAAGATAAATAATTTAGAGATATCATTAGATTAATTAGATTAATCTAATGTTAAGAAGTAATTAAAATCAGTTAACGAATTTACTGATGGAAATAAGTTGATTTAATCAACTGTTATTTGGGAACATGATTATTAGATTAATTGGTCTTTAATTAATCTAATGAAAACAGGTTAGAAATAAGTTTATCGAAATTAATGAGAGTTAATTACCATTTAAGAAGTTATAGATAAGAACTGGGAAATGGAGAAAGCAAAGAGTTAATGTTTAAATTAAATATTCATAAACCACAGAGATTCCAAAGTAAGAATATGGTGTTGTAAAACCATATTCCAAAATACAACAAGGAAATACGATTTAATAAATATATTAAGTAATAAGGAATTTGAATACAGACTTGTATCGGTTCTAAGGTAAGAACGTTGTCGATCAAGGTCTGAGAGGTAAATAAAATACCTCAACTTGAACGGCTTCGCTATTACCGAGGAACGATTTCAGTTTGTAACGGAAAGAGATGTCAAGATTTTTGGTAACAGAAAGAGATGTCAAGATTTTTGTAACAGAAAGAGATGTCAAGATTTTTGTAATAGAAAGAGATGTCAAGATTTTTGTAACGGAAAGAGATGTCAAGATTTTTGTATAAAAGGAATATGGCAGCGTATGCAAGTCTTAGAATTATAGCGATAAAATAACGATGTTGATAAGATAAGTGTGACTATTATGTCAAGATTAGTTATAAGGAGAATATTACAGCGTATGACAAGTTTAGAACTATAGCGACAAATTAACTGCTGTTGATTTGACTTAAGCATGACTTTTATATATAGTAGCACTTCCTAGGAAATGTAACAGTTTGGTTTGAAATCCACTTATTCTAGAGTAATAAGTAACGATGTTTGTTCAAAGAAATATAAGAAAGAGTTTAGAAAAAGTATTGGGGAATCATATTAGAAACTGATGACAGCATTTCAATGTTCGAAATGTGATTAGAATTAAACCATTAGGATTTGGAACTGGGATTCGACGATGTCGAATGTATTAAAAGTAAATTATTTTTAGGAATTATAATCTGATAGGATAATTAACATTTAGTTTTAAACAAATAAATGTTAATAGGATAAGAATCAATATTTAGTTATCAACTGGATATTGATAAGAAGTTGACTTAGAGAACAAAGTTTATAAAGTGGATTGTGAATATAAAGTATGAAAGAGATTTCGGTAAACGAGATAATGTTATTGATTTTCTAAATAAAGAGTTATTTGATAAAGGTATTCAGATTTCTATAACAGGAATGGTATTCACATTTTTAAGTGAATAATGTTTTTAAAGGTAAACGGTTGGCCGATTAAAATATTTATAATGAAATTGGAAATATTTTCCAATATAAAGAGGGTAGATTATCCAAGTATAGAAATAAAGAATGTGAAATTAATGGAAAGAGTTCGAACGTTAATAACGTATGTTTCTGGAACATGAAAGAATAAGAGTTTATAATAACTGGAAATGTTTCCAAGAAGTGTAAAAAGGCTAAAACGGGATTTGAGAAATATGTGGTAAGATATGAGAATTCGAATAATAAAGCCGAATGTTAAAATTAAAAATACCCGTGATTGTGTGATGTTAGTTATACATTAGAATGGATGTTGTTTTTTTACTTCGATAGTTAAATAACCGACTATCGAAGTGTTTTGACCATCGTTGTCAATATGGAGAGACCGGTTGGATACGTTATCCGAAAACCACTCCGTATAGGCATAAGCGCTGCGAATTAGATATGCTGAAGATAATTGAAGACGGAGTTAAATGCAAGGGTCGTCCCGTTCTAGAATAGTGTTTTGTTTGTCCAGTCCCAGGACAACTTGTATGGACGAGTGTCTGACAGAGTATTTCCAACGGTCATGCCGTTGATTTTACGAATATACCAAGTTGGTGGGGAGAAGGTAACTTCTCTTTATTCTACACCCAGTGTGCATTTGTGTAATCAATGTGTGATTACGGATTTGACGATGTGACATTCAAAGTGAATGGTGATCAGATGTTCTGAAGATAGACGTAGCCTCTAGCCTCACAACCAGGAAGTGACAGAAGTTGGGCTAGGCAGCATGGCTAGTTGGGTCATCCCCAAGCAGGGTGTATTGTCACCGATCTAGAGAAAAATTCATATTTATACTTCTTTTCGATTCTGTATCTTCGGATGACGGTTGGATGGCCTACAACGGTGGTGGCAATATATTCGCGACACTCAAGCTAAATGAGTGAGCGGTCATGTGTGGCCGGGTTGCAAGACGTTCTTGTTGAACCCTGAGTGTATCCCCTCTAGAGTACACTATTAAGAAGGTGCTCCCATACCTTGTCTGTTGGAATCCATTCTCCGATAAGCGCCCTGCGGTTTATGATTTTATACTATATATATGTGGAACGTGAGATGCAAGCGTTCTGCTACTTGGATAATTATTTGTTTAGACATTATCATAATATCACTGTTTTGATATCAAAGTAATTTGGGTTATAGTAAGGTAAAAGCCGTCCATGTTTATGTGTGGGCTGGTCTTACTATTATCTTCTTGTTTTGAAAAGGATTTTCAAAGTAAAACAGTATGGTTGGAATTTACTCACACCAGTCCCATGACTGACCCAGAGTTTATTTTGTTTGTTTTCCCTAAACTCTTGGGTGCCCAAATTTGTACGGGCAGTCAAGTGTTTCAGGGTTTGCAGATTCACTTGGAGGAGCTCAAAAGCAGGAAGCTTCACCATTAGTTATGCAGAGTTATTTCCGCTGTGATATGATGTATTGTACTCTGATAATGGTATGTATATATAATACAGTTTTGTATTCAAAGTTATGTTATATAATACATCTTATTTTGTTCCGCTGCGAGTTTCGTGTTACTCTGATTCAGTTCAGTTGTGATCTTCTTCTTCTTCTATTCTATTAGTTCTATCTTTTCTTTCTCACCCTCTAAATTCTTCTATTAATGTCCTGGTGTTTTCGATGCTTGAATAGTCAACAGTGTGTTTTTATGTTGATTTTCTGGGTCGAAAATCCCGCCATTACAGATGGTATCAGAGCTGAAGGTTAAGTGATTACCTTGGCTCTGTGGCGTAACTCAATAGAGATGGAGTTAGTAATACTCTAGATTGAGTTGAGTGTGTATATATGAGCGCGTATTTGTGATTAATATAAAAACTGTTTTATATTGTGTTGACTGGTCAGTCGAGTGGTTTATAAATTCTGGTCGAAACAGTAATGCAAACTGCGTCGATAGGTGTTTCTAAACTCTTGAACAGAGTAATTCGACACAGTATGTTTTGAAAAGGGGTAAATAAAAATATTTTACCCGAAAAATATATTTTGATATAAAAGAAATATATATCTTGAGATTATTATAGTATTGATCGTTGTTATGGTCAAATAAGATATATAATTGAGTTGGTTATATAAATAACCGATCGAAATATTATATTAGTATAATATGAAAAATCAGATGAGCTGAATCTGAATTAAAAACCAGAATTGAAATAAAACTCTAGAAACTTGGAAAAGAATTGAAATTGAATTTGGATAAAATATAAGGGAATTTTAAAATCCTGGGAGATTTGAAAATTTGTTTTCCAAGTGCTGTGAATGATATTTTGAAGTAATATTCAAAATGAAAATGTTTGAAAAATGAGTTTTGAAAAATGATAATAGTATTGAACTCACTTCGATTTCTGGAAAATAAATTCCGATGATGAAGCGCACCACTATCGGTGTTCATTTTCGAGTTGCTAAGTGACGGATTACTACCAAAGATTTTGTTTTGTATTGTTTGAGAAACAAGTTGTCAGAAATTCAAATGTTTTGAATTATATATGATTTCAAACTGATTTGAAATAAATCCCAGGAATTTGAATTCTGAAAAAAAAATTTAACTTATGGAGTTAAAATGGTAAAAATGGAATTTAAACAAAGATAACAAAACTGGACTGAATTTGGAAAGATCCAGAATGAAAATTATAAAAGAAAAATATTGGAGATTCAAGTTGTTAAAAATGAATTGATTCTTGGAGAATAAGAATCGAATTTTGAATTAGAGATGAGATAACTGATTTGAGAAATAAATCAGTAAATGGAATGTCGTAATAAAACTTAACAAGGTTAAGAACTGAGAGGGGAATCGGAGTTGAAATAGAAATTTGACTTAGTAAAAGCGAATGATTGGATTGAAAAACAAATTGATTGGAGATTAGTTGGAAATGTTGGATATATGCTGGTTTGATAGCAGATGGTAGAGATAGAGTTGAATGCCCAATAGAGAAGGTACATGTTTATATACGAGTATGAGATTTTTCTAAGTCAGTTTAGGCAAAGCGTTTGGCTGTTTGATTTTCTTTTGGATTGGAGAAGGCCCAGAATGGCAAGTTGTGGAAATACCAAATAAGCCGTGCAGAGGAGACGCTGACAAAATTCTCTGAAAATTTGAGCTGTTAGGAAATTTTCAAAATTTTGAAAATATTCGAAATAAGGAATTAATATTTAATTGGAATTAATCAGTTCAGTTGAAACTGAAATTATGAAAGTAAACCAAAAAGATTTTTAACCATGTTATATCAGAGATTGTAACATTTTCCCTATCTTAGCAATTTCGAGGACGAAATTATTTTAAGGGGGAAGGTCTGTAACGTCCTGCATTTTTGTCGGTTTGTATTTGAATATTTAAATCAGTTTAAATATTGAATTTGTAATATAAGTGGATTTATATATTAATTAAAACGAAGTTGAACGTATAAAAATATATATTAAATTTAATCGAGCTCATAACGACCCTGCAGTTCGTAATTTAACGTTCTGAACTTCAACTGAGTGTACATGACTCGTTTTGAATCGGATTTATTCGAAAGAAGAAGCGTTGAAATCTGTTAAACTGTATCTTTCCAACGGAGGTGGAAAATGGAGATTTCGTCATACAGACTGCAAGATATGTCCAAATAAAATATTCAGAAAGTCGCTGTAAAATCGTATATCGACCGTAACGGTTATTTGAATATAACTTGATATCGGATGCAAATCTGGACAAGGTTCTTTTGAGGCGTAGCGATAATTTAATTTTTAGAATTTTCCTGTAATTTTATTTAATTAAATATGCAACTTTTATTTGGAGTATTGTGCACCCTGTATCGATATTTCGGGATTTCAAAATATGAGTTAAACTACCGATATTATTATATTTTTGGGATCGTGACACCTCGTTGAGCGCGACTGTACTCTTACTTCTGTCCGTAACGGTCAGTATATGGAGACGAACTTTTACGTAATGAGGTGCTCTTAATAAATATACATGTATATTAAATGATTTCTTCAACACTAAGGAATTCCTACCGATTACTTTCAATGGAAGCAAGCAGACCATATATTGCAGTATCGTAGATCACTCCAATCAAAATGATACATTTCGGTGCCATAACCTATATGTAATGTCTTTTCTCTCGTATAGCAGACCCATACTCCTACAACCTAGACATATTAAAATACAAATGGAAACATCTCTTTCGCATGTTACTTTTCCCCAGATCAAAGTAGGAAGATGAACTGAATATATATATATTTCTTGTACGTTTTTGATTCCTTAACAATTAAGTTTCAACGAAGCTACCACCCTACTGCACATGCTAAGAGCGTAAATGTAAAGCCAAATAAACATCAATAGAAATGAAAACACAAAGAACTTGCCTACCCTATGTTCTACAGCTTAGCCTAATCTACTCAGACTTCATAACGAAGGAAGCTACTACACTATGACTTAACAATGAAGTCTAGACACCCTACTGGCTATTGCGTTATATCGAAGCAACCAACCATACTCCATCAAATATTTTCAACTCCTAATCTATCCTAACTCAGGGCTAAGAAGGGGGACAGCTACGTTATTAAGTACGAAAGAATGGACAGCGTGTTTACCTACATCTACACATGCATTTAACATAGGAAATGGCTTTGAAAAGCCATTACATAATAAGGTACCTAACCTATAATCTATACCATCAACCATACTTACTGAATAGTATTCCTCCTTGTAGAATGCCACGCCTATCTCCCCTATTCCTTAAACACTAAGCATTCTACTTATATATATACTCCTCCGTTTGGCTTCAGCTAAAGAAGAAAATATCTCCATGCTCTTCTTTCATAAAAACCAAAACCCATTATGTTAACGAAAAACTCGAGAGCTGAGAGCGGACATTTGGAAGCAGGCGACGAGAACTGTTAGTATTCAGGAAGTAGGGAGTGGTTGAATACGTGAGTGGTGTGGCGTGGGAAGGCTCATGTACTGAAGGCTGCACCTAAGTAGGGTCGACGTTGGACCATTGGTTATGGGCTTATGCGCGTGTATATATGCCTACTCAACGGTACACAGTGGAGCATGTGTGAGTACAGTCCATTGAAGATGGTTTGGGTTCTATAGTGCTGGACGTGGGAATTTGCATATGTATGGGATGGTGCATGGACATACACGTGGAACAGCAAATAGGAAACTGAATAATGTTGTGTAAGTTGGCTTGTGAAGTGAAGTTAGTGGTAGAGTGGTGATAGTTTGAATATTGAGTGGTGGTTGATGGACAGAATGAAGTAATGATAAATAGAAGCAGCAGAGTTATGAACTTGGTACACAGTAGCTGCACTGTTTTGTCGAGGGTGTGAAATGAATGATGAGACTACTCGCAAGTATCTACAATCCGGGAAGAGGCTTATGACGTTTTGTCAAAGAAGGTACCCTGCACTTCCATCCAAGTCGGTTGAGTTCAACAGTTTGGCGAATGGAAGTGATCTGAGTGCACTACTTAATGAAGAAAGAAAGGGCAGCGTTATGAAGTCAGGCTACCTTTGGCGTTAGGACAACACATCATATGCGCCAGATCAAGGAAATGATGCACATATGGCTATTTGGGCGGAGTACATTTTCAGTACGTGTTCTGAAGTGGAAAGAGAATGGGATGGTGGAGTTTGTTACATGCAGGATGGAAGCGAGGTCGTCAGAATTTATAGAAAAATAGAACGCTCAATTCAAACCGTCAACGCAAATCGTTATCTAACGGTTAACGCGCCAAGGTGAGTAAAATCACTCACTCTGATCTATTTAAAATATTTTAATTATATTTTAAATGTTGTTTGAATGCTGTATGATGGTCGATTTGGTAGATTTCAATTAAATTGGTTAAATATTTTATATCGTTGCATATGTACACATCATCGGTTGGACACTGATTTCATCGATTAGAATATCCCCTAGTATAGAGTTAGTGAAAATTGTGTTGACTGACATTTGTGGATGCGGAAACCGGTTGGAGGCATCCGACCGGATTCCTCGATATTTATATGTACTGTTTGTTTTGTATGCACTGTTTGAACCCGAATTATATTTAAAACCCGGTGTGAATATTGATGTTGAACGAAAATTCAACATTTGTTTAGATTAAATAAATAAACGATATCGATTTAGAAAATGTTAACAGTCGACAGTAAAACCATCGTTTTGTTAAGAAACTGATTTACCGTCAGGCAAATCAATGAAGTTAATTATAGAAATTATATTTTTATAATTAAGGTGAAGTTTTTAAATTATAATAGAAGTTCTATTATAAACCAGTATTTTAGAGTTCGTTTTTATAAAGCAAATAAAAGCGATTGTTGATATTTAAACAAGTTTATAAAGTAAAAACTATCCGACGATTAAATATTTGGATAATTATATTTAAGATAAATAATTTAGAGATATCATTAGATTAATTAGATTAATCTAATGTTAAGAAGTAATTAAAATCAGTTAACGAATTTACTGATGGAAATAAGTTGATTTAATCAACTGTTATTTGGGAACATGATTATTAGATTAATTGGTCTTTAATTAATCTAATGAAAACAGGTTAGAAATAAGTTTATCGAAATTAATGAGAGTTAATTACCATTTAAGAAGTTATAGATAAGAACTGGGAAATGGAGAAAGCAAAGAGTTAATGTTTAAAATAAATATTCATAAACCACAGAGATTCCAAAGTAAGAATATGGTGTTGTAAAACCATATTCCAAAATACAACAAGGAAATACGATTTAATAAATATATTAAGTAATAAGGAATTTGAATACAGACTTGTATCGGTTCTAAGGTAAGAACGTTGTCGATCAAGGTCTGAGAGGTAAATAAAATACCTCAACTTGAACGGCTTCGCTATTACCGAGGAACGATATCAGTTTGTAACGGAAAGAGATGTCAAGATTTTTGGTAACAGAAAGAGATGTCAAGATTTTTGTAACAGAAAGAGATGTCAAGATTTTTGTAATAGAAAGAGATGTCAAGATTTTTGTAACGGAAAGAGATGTCAAGATTTTTGTATAAAAGGAATATGGCAGCGTATGCAAGTCTTAGAATTATAGCGATAAAATAACGATGTTGATAAGATAAGTGTGACTGTTATGTCAAGATTAGTTATAAGGAGAATATTACAGCGTATGACAAGTTTAGAACTATAGCGACAAATTAACTGCTGTTGATTTGACTTAAGCATGACTTTTATATATAGTAGCACTTCCTAGGAAATGTAACAGTTTGGTTTGAAATCCACTTATTCTAGAGTAATAAGTAACGATGTTTGTTCAAAGAAATATAAGAAAGAGTTTAGAAAAAGTATTGGGGAATCATATTAGAAACTGATGACAGCATTTCAATGTTCGAAATGTGATTAGAATTAAACCATTAGGATTTGGAACTGGGATTCGACGATGTCGAATGTATTAAAAGTAAATTATTTTTAGGAATTATAATCTGATAGGATAATTAACATTTTGGTTTTAAACAAATAAATGTTAATAGGATAAGAATCAATATTTAGTTATCAACTGGATATTGATAAGAAGTTGACTTAGAGAACAAAGTTTATAAAGTGGATTGTGAATATAAAGTATGAAAGAGATTTCGGTAAACGAGATAATGTTATTGATTTTCTAAATAAAGAGTTATTTGATAAAGGTATTCAGATTTCTATAACAGGAATGGTATTCACATTTTTAAGTGAATAATGTTTTTAAAGGTAAACGGTTGGCCGATTAAAATATTTATAATGAAATTGGAAATATTTTCCAATATAAAGAGGGTAGATTATCCAAGTATAGAAATAAAGAATGTGAAATTAATGGAAAGAGTTCGAACGTTAATAACGTATGTTTCTGGAACATGAAAGAATAAGAGTTTATAATAACTGGAAATGTTTCCAAGAAGTGTAAAAAGGCTAAAACGGGATTTGAGAAATATGTGGTAAGATATGAGAATTCGAATAATAAAGCCGAATGTTAAAATTAAAAATACCCGTGATTGTGTGATGTTAGTTATACATTAGAATGGATGTTGTTTTTTTACTTCGATAGTTAAATAACCGACTATCGAAGTGTTTTGACCATCGTTGTCAATATGGAGAGACCGGTTGGATACGTTATCCGAAAACCACTCCGTATAGGCATAAGCGCTGCGAATTAGATATGCTGAAGATAATTGAAGACGGAGTTAAATGCAAGGGTCGTCCCGTTCTAGAATAGTGTTTTGTTTGTCCAGTCCCAGGACAACTTGTATGGACGAGTGTCTGACAGAGTATTTCCAACGGTCATGCCGTTGATTTTACGAATATACCAAGTTGGTGGGGAGAAGGTAACTTCTCTTTATTCTACACCCAGTGTGCATTTGTGTAATCAATGTGTGATTACGGATTTGACGATGTGACATTCAAAGTGAATGGTGATCAGATGTTCTGAAGATAGACGTAGCCTCTAGCCTCACAACCAGGAAGTGACAGAAGTTGGGCTAGGCAGCATGGCTAGTTGGGTCATCCCCAAGCAGGGTGTATTGTCACCGATCTAGAGAAAAATTCATATTTATACTTCTTTTCGATTCTGTATCTTCGGATGACGGTTGGATGGCCTACAACCGTGGTGGCAATATATTCGCGACACTCAAGCTAAATGAGTGAGCGGTCATGTGTGGCCGGGTTGCAAGACGTTCTTGTTGAACCCTGAGTGTATCCCCTCTAGAGTACACTATTAAGAAGGTGCTCCCATACCTTGTCTGTTGGAATCCATTCTCCGATAAGCGCCCTGCGGTTTATGATTTTATACTATATATATGTGGAACGTGAGATGCAAGCGTTCTGCTACTTGGATAATTATTTGTTTAGACATTATCATAATATCACTGTTTTGATATCAAAGTAATTTGGGTTATAGTAAGGTAAAAGCCGTCCATGTTTATGTGTGGGCTGGTCTTACTATTATCTTCTTGTTTTGAAAAGGATTTTCAAAGTAAAACAGTATGGTTGGAATTTACTCACACCAGTCCCATGACTGACCCAGAGTTTATTTTGTTTGTTTTCCCTAAACTCTTGGGTGCCCAAATTTGTACGGGCAGTCAAGTGTTTCAGGCTTTGCAGATTCACTTGGAGGAGCTCAAAAGCAGGAAGCTTCACCATTAGTTATGCAGAGTTATTTCCGCTGTGATATGATGTATTGTACTCTGATAATGGTATGTATATATAATACAGTTTTGTATTCAAAGTTATGTTATATAATACATCTTATTTTGTTCCGCTGCGAGTTTCGTGTTACTCTGATTCTGTTCAGTTGTGATCTTCTTCTTCTTCTATTCTATTAGTTCTATCTTTTCTTTCTCACCCTCTAAATTCTTCTATTAATGTCCTGGTGTTTTCGATGCTTGAATAGTCAACAGTGTGTTATTATGTTGATTTTCTGGGTCGAAAATGCCGCCATTACAATTTTATATTATACTTTATTTTCTAAATTGGAATGAGGCCCAATCAATCACCATATAAAGTTAATTACATGGATTCCATACCACCCATGTATATAATAGCATTGAAAAATAATCAACCATCAACCAAAGTGCACTACACTGTATAAGCATCAAATATAGATATCTAACGCTTGTAACAGCCTGTCAATCGATCGATCGACATATTTAGTCAATCAGGATGAGTGAACTTCCTATTTCATCCTAACACCCGTGTGGGGTTTCAAACAATCAAACACATATTTTATTTGTGCAGTTGGGCGATGTGTAAAATTTATCATCCCAATCAATGTCCTTCAAATAGGTGTACATAAACAAACCGTCCGGTTTGTAAATGAATATTTATTTATTCACATTCACGTTAAAAATTATATTTTTAACGATAAAACATTTTATCTCAACATATGAATTTCTATTCAGTTCATTCTTTTAAATAAAATGATATTTTCATTTTTCTAACTTATTTTAGAAAATTTCGGCGGTATAACGGCACGATACTAGAAACGGGACGAGGCCTAGCCTTATCCCCGGTCTAGTGAAGGCCCACGCCATTCACACATCAATCAAATCCATTCCATTTCACCAAACAATTCAATCCAAACCAAATAATCTAACCAACTACACAACCAAACAATTTAACAAACAAGCCATCCATGGTCTGTGGATGACGGGTGTCGGGTGCTACTAAGCACCGTCTGCATCCTAGTATATATATATATATATATATATATATAACTAGAAAAAGAAATTGAAAGGTGAGAAGTTCTCACCGAAAGCTATCCAATCATCTTGACTCTTCTTTGATAGAAATCTTCATCGTTCTCGCCTCTTTCATCACTTTCTTTGGCCGTATCCTCTACATATGTAAAAATCGAATTTTTACTTCGTTATTCAATGTATAAAAATCGAATTTTTTCTTCGTTGTTCAATATATAAAAATCGAATTTTTACTTCGTTATTCAATATATAAAAATCGAATTTTTATTTCGTTATTCAATATATAAAAATCGAATTTTTACTTCGTTGTTCAATATATAAAAATCGAATTTTTATTTCGTTATTCAATATATAAAAATCGAATTTTTACTTCGTTATTATATAAAAAGATTTCGCCTTTCTATAATATAAAAATTATATTTTCCTCGAAGTAAAAATCATATTTTTACTTCACTACTCATCTCAAAATATCGTCTTTTCATATCTAAGAATATTGTCTTTTCATTTTCAAAAATCTAATCTTTTATAGTTTTTTAAAAAAAAATCACCTCTTTTATATATTAAAAATCACGTCTTTTGCCTTTTTACATATAAAAGATCTCGTCTTCTTAAACTTATAGATGCTGCCTTTTCAAAAATAATTTTATTAAGCTATATATGTTAAAGGTTATATTTTTATCAAGCTTTACAGTTAAAAAAAAAACCTAACCTTACAGTTTTAAAATCAATAAGTAAAATCAGTTTTAAAGTAAATAAATAAAATCAGTTTTAAAGTAAATAAATAAATAAAAAATCAGGGAACTTCTAGAGGGGGGGGACTGTCGAGTGGTCGGCGCCGCGGTAGGGGGGGCTCTCGAGCAGGCAGAGGGGACACGGTGTGGGGGTGGTGGCGGATGGAGGCGCCAGCAAGAGAAGGGGAAGGCGTCGATTGTGGGGCGGGCTCGGGTGTGTGGTGATGGGTGCTGCCGCGAGGTGGATGGAGGGAAGGGGAGGGCGGATCCGCGCCAGAGGCGGCGCGATGGTCGATGCGGGGGGGGGGGGGGGGGGGGGCTGCGCTCCTCCTCGTTTCGTCTTTTTTTTTTTGATTCTGAAATGATACGGGGGGGGGGGGGGAAGAGGTATAAGGGGAAGAGACTTTTTTTTTATTTAATTCAAAAAAGTTGACTTTTACATACAAACTCGAAACGAGGCCCACCGCCTGTCGTCCATAGCATTTTACCCCTATTCCGAACACAATGGGATATGTATCGTAGGCTGATTCGGCTGTTACAATCAGTTTCCGTTAAATTTACATTTAAATCACTATATTGAATTTTAAACGTACATTTCAAATTACCGGGGTCGCATACGAATTTTAAAAATTCTAGAAAAATATTTTCTAGCTTCGTATTGACGATACGGTCCTAACAAAACTAGTTTCATCGAATTCTGAGGCCGTTGGAAAAATGGCCATTTTCCAGTCGATTAAAATCAACTGAAACTGGTCAAACGCGTTTTCCTTTGCCACGCTCACATATTGAATCGAAAAATTATGAAATTTGGAATCTAGCAATAACTTAACATCACGGACCCAACAAAACTGGTTTCGTCGAAATCCGAGGTCGTTTGCAGAATTTCCATTTTTAAGGGCCTGAATTCCATAGCGACTATTCAGAATTTTCAACTGGACATATCTTTTGATCCCCGCTATGAAAACTTGATTTTTCGGATTCGTTGGAAAGATATCATCAATTAGATCCTAATGATTTTGGTATCATTAAAATCCGAATTGTTTTGCACCCGGTACATTCAATTGAAGTTTGAAATCGAATTATCGAACTACCGCGCCATTTTCAATTCTATTTATAATTATATATAAATATTTATATTCTAACAACGACGTATATAATATATACGTTCTAAATATATTCAAAATAAATTTCTCGTCGATATTATTTAAAATAATTCATTTTAAATAATCAAAATTCGCTAAAATTGCCAAAATAAAAATTTTAAACTGGCCCAGATTTTCGGGTTATTACAATCTCCCCCACTTAAAACTTTTCGTCCCCGAAAAGGAACAAAGTCGAAAGTGGTTTGATTATTCAGCTCTACGCTCGATCTGGCTTCCATTCACCAACACTTTAGTTTCTGAGAATTTTCAAAATTTCAAAAATTTGGCTAACACCCTAAATTTTTGAAAAATTTCGCCATAACCTCCCCTGCACCGGGAGCATCGGGGAATTTCAAATAGCTTCCCCGGTCCTTTAGATCTCAAAAAGAAAAAGAAAAAGCCAATCGGCTAGCCAATAGGCTCATAAAATCGTCATCACCCAAACAAAACAGGAAATTATGTAGTAAACATGTACCTATTTGTCGGGCAAACAAATTTTATTCTCTGCTCTAGCCTCCTTGCTATGACCAGTTCAATGATATACTTGTATATGCAAGCAAATGCAACTAATTCTCAATACAATTCAATATTTGATTCAATTAGGCTAAATGGTTCAAAATTATCAAACAAATAAACAAACAATACAAACATCAATCAATTAGTGAATTTAACGTTTCAAATTGATAATTTTGATATATATACTGAAAATCTTATTTTTGATGCCAATTCACAACAATGTGTTCTAGCTATATATAAGTTTTGGTTCTCACACCAGCCTAATGGAAACATATAGAAAATCACACCTTCGAAACACGAACATAAATACTGATGATGTCATGACAATCATCAGTACCATCTTCGGGCGACTAGAGTGTGATGCTATATCTATCCAATATATTAAAACTTCGAATACACGCGGATCAGACGTATACGCAAAATCTATGTATACTGGATTGTCCATCTCAATATAAATAGATAATCAAATACGAATAATTGATTTAAATTTTCAAAACAAAAATTTGTTTTCACTTTAAAAATTTACTCTTCACACTCGTTCTAGGATACTACTGATCCCATCTCTAACGAGTCATCCTAATTGGATGTTACTAATCCAATATCTGATGAATTCTTTCGTATGGTTCTAATGTGCCTTGTTCTCTTCTTTGTAAACCAAAGCTATGATACCAACTGTAAAAACCCGTAACTTCCCCGTAAAGGAAAGCGGCGGATAGTTCGAGAACAAGCCACAACAGAACGCATATAAAAGAACATTTCATTGTATATTACAACAATGCATCAGATTACAAGAATATACAGAGTATAAATGAATATTACACAGAAATATCAGAGATTTAAATTACATTTAAATACATAGCAGCGGAAAATAATACAATACACAACTAGAAGAGATATACGGATACAAAGCTTTCCGGATATCATTCCAGCTGTAAACCAGGATCCTGTGAATATAAATCTGCAAAACCAAAACTACTAGCTGCCCGTGTCGATAATAGGGGCACCCAGAGTTTAGGTTAAAACAATAAACTCCAGGTCAGTCATGTGACTGGTGTGAGAACTAAAACAGTTATTAATCTTTATTTTTAAAGTTAGGTAAATCAAGGGACCACGCCGTATAACACGGAACGGGTTTCCTCCCAAGAATACCAGTGCATAAAACAAACAGCGCAATGCTAAATAAAGAAAAATGAAGCTGTTATAAGACCCAGGTCCCATCACACAATGCAACGCAGCCGAGGATAGGGTTTTCCCTTATAACAGCCAAAGAATGCTTGATACGTTTAAAACAAATCGTTTGATACTATAATAAGTGCATAGTGTATAAAACAACTTCAAATCATAAGTATCAATCATTGGCGGCATGAGCGCCCCATCCCACTATGTCGCCGTACTAGGCTCTACAAATAAAACCGCAAAGTCACGTATTTGGAAATTGGATTTCCGTCTATGAACCGAGGCTAGGGATCGTTATCTACCGATTCAAGACTCTCTAGCCCGAGCCTCAGGAACAGCCGCAACTGCCCCATGGAGCGACAGGGCCGGTCCACCGATGTGGATTATAGTGCCTGAACAATACGTTTCCCCGCCCTTTGGGGCGTAAATGAGCCAACTAAATGACTCCATCGGTTCGAGAACGACCGATCAATCCGAGGCGCCTCGCAACAACAACAACCACATAAGTCAAACTCGTCAGGGCGTGTAAAACCACTGACGCCACTTCTAACTAGAAAGAAACGCATGCCCTCCCTGAGGTCCTCTCCCGTTTTTGGTTCATACCGGGTGTGAGACTCGCGAAGTAATCGTTACACAAAGCTATGCCACAAAGGCCGTGCTTTGATCATCACCACAAGACTTTGCTTTTCAACAGAAGCTCGATCAATTGCCACTTAGGCATGCCACACAGGCAATTCACTCCATGCGTTTGATATCCATCAATATATAACCCCTGAGCTCGTACGTCTCAGAGAAGGGCGTTAAGCAAGAGAATAAATTCTCCGCCGCCAAACAGATATATATTTAATAGAAATCAATCACACAGACTAAAATCGAATGTCAGACACACAGTCCATTTACAAGTCCGTTCTGGGTCTGAACGAAACCGGAGGCACCTAGTACCCCGTACATCCATCGATCTCCAAGTACGTCTGGATGATCACCAACTGTTTCCATCTTCTTGGGTGTACAGCCCAATCAAGATCATCAGTTATCACCCAAACGACGTGAAGACCTCCGGTCTTCGACCATCGTCTTCATCTTCGACTTATCGTCGTATCAGTTATTCAGAATGGGATAAACCCGGTCTTTCCGAATAACTCGCGTATATTTTAAATAAGTGTTACACAAACACAACATACGCCTCATTCCAATTCATTAGTCATTAACCGTAAATTAATCAAGAGAATAATTCCCCAAATATTAACCCCGAAGGCCGAAACCAACATCAGATCAATATCCAGAAAACCATTCTGCTTGGCTAACCGACAGTTAGTTTCTAAATTTCACATTCATAGGGAAAGTTTCCCATTAATTTTATCGAAGATAAATTCTTTGAATTTATTCTTTATTCTATTTTTGAATCTCAATTCAAACTAGTCGGGATTAGCGAACCTTACCGAAGTAATCATTTATTTTAATTTCCCCATCCCAACCTATTCATCCCATGAAGTAAAACTGGTAATACTTCATATCTAACACCACAGTGTTATCGGTAAATTCAATTACCATTTCACGTTCAAATCTAATTAAAGATTTAACTATCGCTTGGAGCAAAACTGGTGATACTCCATTTTCGATCATTTTAATCTAATTAAAGATTCATTAAAACTCCACTTAGTTTTAATCTTCGACTGGGTTAAAGAATCAGTGTCATTTAAAACACGGTTCACGATAAACCCAAAATCACATTCCATTAATTATCGGGTTAAAGAACAAGTGTTATTTCAAACACTGTTCACGATAAACCAAAAAATTAATACTAATTCAATTCCAATTAAATATCATTTAATTGGTACACTTCATTAAATCTAAATAAAAAGATTTAATCTTTTCTCAACTGGGTTCAAGAACAGTGTTAGTGAAGACACCATTCATGAGAAACCCAAATCACATTTGATATTCAATATAAGGTTCTGAATAGAAAATATGTCGGCTTATATTCAATATCAAATTCTACGATTAACAAATGTCGTATTGGAAATAACGATATAAATATATATCTTTCAAATTTCCATAACAACATCTGTATAATCACGAATTTCAACATCGAAATATTCCGGAGACAATTTCGATTCAAATCCACTCCAATGCAATCATTGGAAATTCTGGTTATTTTTAAAACCCTTTTCAAATTCAATTTATTTATTTAAAAATAAATAGAATTATATTTCTAGTTCAAAACTAGTTCAATTCGATAAAAGTCTATTTTTATCTTTTCAAATATGGAGTTTTTCATCCCAATTCTTCTCAAATCATTTCTTATGATTTTACAAAAATTATTACTATTTTTAATAATTTTATCAAGGCCCGTACAGTCGATTTCCACCAATGGCCATCGAACTGCACTTACAGCGACCTTTTTCAAATTTGATTTGGACGTAACTCCAAATCCAACCATTAGATTTCAAATTTCTAATATTCGTTAGAAAGGTCTTTTCGATACGAACCCAACGGTTCCGGTTTTAGGAGAATCCGACGGTCGGATCTCCCGTAATGTCCGTTTGAAATCAATGGTCGAAATTCACGAACTGCCGCGGCGCGGCGCGTTCTATTCAGGCCATTATATTATATATATATAATATATATAATATATATTTCGTCGATTTCTATTTAAAACGAATTATATAAATAGTTTTAAATTCGTTTCAAAAGCAATTTCAACTTCCTTTTCAATTCAAATCAAAATTGAATTCTTCTTTATAAGTTCGTTTTAAAATTTATTTCTATTCAATTCAAATTTCAATTCAATTTGAATTCATTTCAATTCGCTTTCAATTCAATTTGAATTCGTTTTCAATTCAATTCATTTCGAAATCGTTTTCAATTCAATTCATTTCGAAATCGTTTTCAATTCAATTCATTTCGAAATCGTTTTCAATTCACTTTATTTCGAAATCGTTTTCAATTCACTTTATTTCGAAATCGTTTTCAATTCATTTCATTTCGAAATCGTTTTCAATTCATTTCATTTCGAAATCGTTTTCAATTCACTTTATTTCGAAATCGTTTAAAATCGATATAAATATCGTTCACGTCAAAATGGCGTCAATCTAATCAACACGGCTTCATAAATTTCTATTTTCAAATATTCTATTTCAAATATTTCTTTTTCAAAATAGTTGTTATTATCAGAATATTTCGTTCAGCACATGACCAATCTCAATGGATGAGTATTGTCCACACATGAACCTTTATTTTATATTATACTTTATTTTCTAAATTGGAATGGGGCCCAATCAATCACCATATAAAGTTAATTACATGGATTCCATACCACCCATGTATATAATAGCATTGAAAAATAATCAACCATCAACCAAAGTGCACTACACTGTATAAGCATCAAATATAGATATCTAACGCTTGTAACAGCCTGTCAATCGATCGATCGACATATTTAGTCAATCAGGATGAGTGAACTTCCAATTTCATCCTAACACCCGTGTGGGGTTTCAAACAATCAAACACATATTTTATTTGTGCAGTTGGGCGATGTGTAAAATTTATCATCCCAATCAATGTCCTTCAAATAGGTGTACATAAACAAACCGTCCGTTTTGTAAATGAATATTTATTTATGCACATTCACGTTAAAAATTATATTTTTAACGATAAAACATTTTATCTCAACATATGAATTTCTATTCAGTTCATTCTTTTAAATAAAATGATATTTTCATTTTTCTAACTTATTTTAGAAAATTTCGGCGGCATAATGGCACGATACTAGAAACGGGACGAGGCCTAGCCTTATCCCCGGTCTAGTGAAGGCCCACGCCATTCACACATCAATCAAATCCATTCCATTTCACCAAACAATTCAATCCAAACCAAATAATCTAACCAACTACACAACCAAACAATTTAACAAACAAGCCATCCATGGTCTGTGGATGACGAGTGTCGGGTGCTACTAAGCACCGTCTGCATCCTAGTATATATATATATATAACTAGAAAAAGAAATTGAAAGGTGAGAAGTTCTCACCGAAAGCTATCCAATCATCTTGACTCTTCTTTGATAGAAATCTTCATCGTTCTCGCCTCTTTCATCACTTTCTTTGGCCGTATCCTCTACATATGTAAAAATCGAATTTTTACTTCGTTATTCAATATATAAAAATCGAATTTTTACTTCGTTGTTCAATATATAAAAATCGAATTTTTACTTCGTTATTCAATATATAAAAATCGAATTTTTATTTCGTTATTCAATATATAAAAATCGAATTTTTACTTCGTTGTTGAATATATAAAAATCGAATTTTTATTTCGTTATTCAATATATAAAAATCGAATTTTTTACTTCGTTATTATATAAAAAGATTTCGCCTTTCTATAATATAAAAAATATATTTTCCTCGAAGTAAAAATCATATTTTTACTTCACTACTCATCTCAACATATCGTCTTTTCATATCTAAGAATATTGTCTTTTCATTTTCAAAAATCTAATCTTTTATAGTTTTTAAAAAAAATCACCTCCTTTATATATTAAAAATCACGTCTTTTGCCTTTTTACATATAAAAGATCTCGTCTTCTTAAACTTATAGTTGCTGCCTTTTCAAAAATAATTTTATTAAGCTATATATGTTAAAGGTTATATTTTTATCAAGCTTTACAGTTAAAAAAAACCTAACCTTACAGTTTTAAAATCCATAAGTAAAATCAGTTTTAAAGTAAATAAATAAAATCAGTTTTAAAGTAAATAAAAAAAAAATCAGGGAACTTACAGAGGGGGGGGGGGGACTGTCGAGTGGTCGGCGCCGCGGTGGGGGGGGGGGGGGGGGGGGGGCTCTCGAGCAGGCGGAGGGGACACGGGGTGGGGGTGGTGGTGGATGGAGGCGCCAGCAAGAGAAGGGGAAGGCGTCGATTGTGGGGCGGGCTCGGGTGTGTGGTGATGGGTGCTGCCGCGAGGTGGATGGAGGGAGGAGGAGGGCGGATCCGCGCCAGAGGTGGCGCGATGGTCGATGCGGGGGGGGGGGGGGGGGCTGCGCTCCTCCCCGTTTCGTCTTTTTTTTTTTTTATTTATTTATTTTGATTCTAAAATGATACGGGGGGGGGGGGCAGAGGTATAAGGGGAAGACACTTTTTTTTTTTTTTTAATTCGAAAAAGTTGACTTTTACATACAAACTCGAAACGAGGCCCCCCGCCTGTCGTCCATAGCGTTTTACCCCTATTCCGAACACAATGGGATATGTATCGTAGGCTGATTCGGCTGTTACAATCAGTTTCCGTTAAATTTACATTTAAATCACTATATTGAATTTTAAACGTACATTTCAAATTACCGGGGTCGCGTACGAATTTTAAAAATTCTAGAAAAATATTTTCTAGCTTCGTATTGACGATACGGTCCTAACAAAACTAGTTTCATCGAATTCTGAGGCCGTTGGAAAAATGGCCATTTTCCAGTCGATTAAAATCAACTGAAACTGGTCAAACGCGTTTTCCTTTGCCACGCTCACATAATGAATCGAAAAATTATGAAATTTGGAATCTAGCAATAACTTAACATCACGGACCCAAAAAAACTGGTTTCGTCGAAATCCGAGGTCGTTTGCAGAATTTCAATTTTTAAGGGCCTGAATTCCATAGCGACTATTCAGAATTTTCAATTGGACATATCTTTTGATCCCCGCTATGAAAACTTGATTTTTCGGATTCGTTGGAAAGATATCATCAATTAGATCCTAATGTTTTTGGTTTCATTAAAATCCGAATTGTTTTGCACCCGGTACATTCAATTGAAGTTTGAAATCGAATTATCGAACTACCGCGCCATTTTCAATTCTATTTATAATTATATATAAATATTTATATTCTAACGACGACGTATATAATATATACGTTCTAAATATATTCAAAATAAATTTCTCGTCGATATTATTTAAAATAATTCATTTTAAATAATCAAAATTCGCTAAAATTGCCAAAATAAAAATTTTAAACTGGCCCAGATTTTCGGGTTATTACAATAGACAATAAAGTATAAACAGTAAACTATATAATATCAAGCATAAACAATAAACATTTAACCATAATTGATAAATCATAAACAATAAACCATAAACCGTAAAACATAAACAATAAACCATAAACAGTAAACCATAAAAAATGAAGTATAAACTATAAACTGTATAAAATAAAGCATAAACCATAAACATTAAGCCATAAATGATAAATCATAAACAATAAACCGTAAACCAGAAACAATAAAGTATAAACAATAAACCATAAACAATAAAGTGTAAACAGTAAACTATATAAAATAAAGCTATATACCATAAAAATTAAGCCATAAATGATAAATCAAGGACAATAAACCATAAACCATGACCAATAAACATTAAACCGCAAGCCATAAACCATAAACCATAAACCGTAAACCATAGACAATAAACCATAAACCGTAAACCATAAACAACAAAGTAAAAATAGTAAACTATATAAAATAAAGCATAAACCATTAACATTAAGCCATAAATGATAAACCATAAATGTTGACACACTTTTTAGTCAAAGCCATCACACATGAAATTTTTGGTTAACAATACGCTCAAGTATTTGGAACATCATCAGAAAACACGAAGCAATTTGGTTAAAGTCGCATCACAAACAAAGCATGGCTTGAAACGCTAAATAGATGACCTCTTTTGGACCTGAAAAAATCAATTACAGAGCTTTGCTCAATAACTCTTATAGCCCTATGAATTAGCTTCAGGTAGATCTTTCGTTTGGCTAAAACGGACTTATGGTCTGAATGTTACGGTCGTTTCCCTGAACGCCCGTAGAACCGAAAACGTTTGGATTTCGGCATTGATTGGACTCCGGGTCGAATCGGATGGCCCAGATCGGATCGGAAAGGAGGACCAGATCCACCTTCTATCGTACAAAAGGGCACGCTTCTTTGGAATGAAGTCACCAGCTTAGTTCAGATGGAGATGTAGGAACTCGACCCGATCCGCTTTCTCCTTACTACCAAGAAGAGCACGTCGCCTTCAGATTGAAGGCACCGGTTTGGATCGGATGGAGGACCCGATCCTTCATGTCTGGGAAGAAATATTCTACTGTGCACACCCGAGGTTGACCTATTCTTAAGGTCTGTTTTACTCCCGTTTTCACGGATTGAACCAAACAGGGCTTTACATGAACTACGTGAGACTTCCTCCGCTTACCCACTACGTCGTAGCAATGCATTGGATTCGTGACACATGTCATTCATCCAGGATACTCTCTTTATCTATAAATACACGGATTCAGGGACTTGTAAAGGATCTTTGGCCGTTCTAACTCTCGGCTTCCATTGAAAAGAACACAAGGACATTGTGGTTCTCCCATATTAATCTAACGCGAGGATTTCGTGTATAAAACTACTCTCCCTTCCTCACTTCTTCATTAAAATACAAGGATGTAGTATGCTAACGATTCCTACGGATTGTAGGAAGGCATTGTATTTGTAATTTCTTAGGACTTAAGAAAATATAAAGTGGACGTAGGCTTGGTTTGAGCCAAACCACTATAAAACCTCGTGCGTTCCCTGTTCTTTTCTACTTTCCTGCAATTATTCTCTGTGATCTGTTATTGTGAGGACTTCACACTGAATTTGGGAGTTAGTGCCATTTTTTGGTCTACCAATAAACAATAAACCATAAACCGTAAACCATTGACAAAAAACCAAAAATGGTAAACCATAAACAACAAAGTATAAACAGTAAAATATATAATATAAAGCATAAATATAAACATGTAACCATAAATGATAAATCGTAAACAATAGACCATAAACCGTAAAACATAAACAATAAACCACAAACAGTAAACCAAGAACAGTAAACCATAAACAATGAAGTATAAACAGTAAACTATATGAAATAAAGCATAAACCATAAACATTAAGCCATAACTAATAAATCATAAACAATAAACCGTAAACCATAAACCATAAACAATAAACCGTAAACAATAAACCATAAAGTATAAAAAATAAACTATATAAAATAAAGCCATAAACAATAAACATTAAGCCGCAAATGATAAATCATAGACAATAAACCATAAACCATGACAAATAAACCATAAACCGTTAACAGTAAACCATAAACCGTAAACCATGGACAATAAACCATAAACCGTAAACCATAAATAATAAAGTAAAAATAGTAAACTATATAAAGTAAAGCATAAACCATAAACATTAAGCCATAAATGATAAACCATAAATGTTGACACGCTTTTAAGTTAAAGCCGTCACACATGAAATTTCCAGTTAGCAATACGCTCAAGTATTTGGAACATCGAAAGAAGAAAGGAAATGATTTGGTTGAAGTCACATCACAATCAAAGGACAACTCTAAACACCAAACAGATGACCTCTTTTGGACTCAAAAACATCAATTACGTTGCTCGACATAGTAACTCTTGTTTTAATGACCCGGAAATTTAGTGATCTTAGTTATCCGATATACAACACATATCGAACATCCAAGGATCGAAAATAACGGGTTATTAATGAAAGAAATTAGAGTGTGAGGAAAGATAGGATAAAACTTAGAGTAGAAGAAGAACACAACAACAGAGTAACACGAACCTCACAGCGGAACGAATAACATATAATAGATAACATATCCTTGAAATAAAATCAGTATATGTATACAATAACATTATCAGAGTACAACACTTACAACACAGCGGGAATAAACTATAGCTATATGATCTTGGAGCCTCCTGCTCCAGCTCTTCGAGATCTGTAAATTACTGACTACTTGACTGCCCGACAAAATTGGGCACCCAAGAGTTTAGGGAAAACAAAACAAAACAAACTCCGGGTCAGTCATGGGACTGGTATGAGTAAAACAGTTCGAACAAGTAAACGATATCTCATAAGACGACGCGGTATAACGGAACGGGTTTGTCCCTTATGAGAATCCAAAATATCTTTATATCAAAAACCTTTTGATATTATAATAATGTCTATCAACCACAGTATAATAATCATCTAGCAGGAACACTTTCATCTCACGTTTCTACATATATAGTATACAATTAAAACTGCAAGCACATATTCGGTAATGGATTTCGAACTATGACAAGGTATGGAACCACCTTCTGATTAGTGTACTCTGGGAACGATACACTGGAGTTTAACAAGAACATCTTGAAACTCAGCCAAGCATGATCGACCACTCATTTCACTTGAGTGTATCGAATGTATATCACCAACGGTTGGGATCAACAACCATTTCCCGTACGTATATGGGACAACATTGATAGATTTAAGAAGCAAATGAATATTGTCTAGATAGGTGATTATACACCCTACTTCGGAGAAACCGACTTAGCCATGCTAACTGCCCGATTTTTGTCATTTCCTAGTTGTTCGGGCCAGAGGTTACGCTTTATCATCACATCAGATCCACTTCGAATGCCGCATTGTCAGATCCATCGAAAATCACCAATTGACGTCTACAACAGTACATTACGTGTTAGCTAAAGAAGTTTCCTTCTCCGCTTCCACTCTTGGTACGGTTGAAGAAATCAATGTACGTGACCTTTCTGGAAATACTCTGTCAGACGTTCGTCCATACAAGCCATCCGGGAACAGGATGAACCGAAGGTACTATTCAGTACATCCATCTTAGACACTGTTATCTAAGACTTATACAATAGCCCTTGCACTTTACTCCGTCTTCAATTATCTTTGGCATATATGATTCGCAATGCTTATGAAAATACAGAGTGGTTCTTTGGATAATAATCCAACCGGTCTCTCCATATTAACAATGTTAAAATGGTCAAAAACTTCGATAGTCGGTGAGTTAAATATCAAAGAAAAATACGTGCGCAAACAACGATATTATTTCCAAATGGAAATTCTATCAAATCAATCATCAGTCACATATATATATATATATATATATATATATATATTCATATTTCCTTATTTCCTATGTTTAGAAAATATACGTTAACACTGAAAAACGTTCCCATTTCTAATCCATATTCCCAATTTCAATATTTGATTACGTTTCAGATTCTATTTGGAAAACATTTCTAAATCTTCTTTATTTGGATTTAAACAGATGTTTAAATCAACATCGCGACGACAACTCAAACCACTATACTTATTCACTAAAAATACTTAACCACTTTCACTCTCGAACCTTGACCATTTCTAAAAAAAAACGAAGTCAATCAAGTTGGGGTATAACTACCTCTCAGACCTTACCTGAACAAGATTTCAAATCTCGAATTAGGTTAAGTTCATCTTTTAACTCTTTAACACTTCCTTACGTAACTCTCGTTCGACTAAATCTTTATTCGATAACTCCTCCCTTCGAATAACTATATTTGATAATCTCTCTTACAAATAACTAGATTAGAAAATCTTTCTTCGAATAAACTAAATTCGATTAACTCTATTTAATTAATCCTAATCGATTAACTCTTTTTACTTAACTCCTTACTTGACTCCTTTCGAATAACTAATTCGATAACTCCTTTCGAATAACTAATTCGATAGCTCCTTTCGATTAAACTATAATCGATAACTCCTTTCGAATAACTCATTCAATAACTCTTATGTGATTAAGTCTATTCGAATAACTAATTCGAATAACTCTTATTTATTTAACTCTATTCGAATAACTAATTCCAATAACTCTTATGTGATTTACTTGATTCGAATAACTAATTCGAATAACTCTTATTTATTTAACTCTATTCGAATAACTAATTCGAATACCTCTTATTTATTTAACACTATTCAAATAAACTAAATTCGATTAACTCTATTTGAATAAATCTAGTTCTCTTTAACTCTATCGATTAACTCTAACTGATTAACTCTAACTGTTTAACTCTAACTGGTTTAACTCTACGGTTTAACCTAAATGGTTAACCCTAAGGATTTTACTCTAACTGGTTAACCTTAACTGATTAACTCTTTGTCCTTATTCAGTTTCAACCATCGATGTTGAAATCGATTCCTACTTCTTTATATATGTCCTTACTTATATATTCTATTTATCCAAATGATAAATATTTATCTTAATTTATAAATATCATTTATAAATCAATCTATTCCTTTTATCTGTTTACTTCTTCATATATAAATTCAGATATATATATATCTATGTATCCAAAGATAAATATTTCCTTTATAATCAATTTGTTTTCTAAACAAATATTTCCTTTAAAATATCTTATTTATGTATCCTGAATGAATAACCCCTTTATTATCTTATTTTCTAAATAAATAAATAATTCACTTAACATATCCTATTTATTTACTAAATGAATAATTCATTTAATATCTCCTATTTATTTTAACAAATAAATATCTCATTTAATATTTTCCTTCTCTATTTGCAAATGGTTTGAAAATATTTCATTTTTCTATTCTATTTGCAAATAGTTTGCAAATGTTTCCTTTTCAAATTATTCTTTGATTTTTTAAAAAAATTCCATTTATAAATATCTCCATTTATAAATATCCCCATTTATAAATATTCTCTTTTATAAAATCCTTTTTGATTAAATAATTATTTTATTTTCAATATTCACTTTGAAAATCACCTTATCAACATTCCGGTATTTCTATGGTATTTAACACATCAAATCACGATGACCAATATCGTCCAAACACATATAATCAACCACAGATTATAAACTACATCATATATCACAATATATGAAAAACAATAAAATAACTGTTGAGGAATCCTGTCGGATTCCTCCAACCTGTTTCCCTGCATCCACCGATGTTACACAAAAAAATCATCATCACTTTTAGTTCCATATGACATATTCTGTTAAACAGAATCAATATAGAAATTCAACTTACTGACTAGATATTCAATCAAACAATCAAGACATAGTCAATCAGCCAATATCTAATAGTTCTAAAAATACAACATGAAAATATAAACTGTTCAGAGTTAGTGAGATTTACTCACTTTGGTAGTTCATCGTTAAAGAATGATAAACTGTTGTTTGATTTGTATCAAACAGTTTGTTTCGCCATAAATTCAAACGAGCTCCACTCCACTCCAAGTCAGTTCCATTGGGTAGTGTCCGTCCATACGATCCCGATGGATCATGTTTTGTCAAATTCTGATACCGTATGACAAAGATATAAGAGTTACAAGTTACACACTATTTTATTTATATAAAACTTGAATTATATTAAATTATGGCCTATACCCAACCATGGCCCATCCACGTTTGACAAAAGCCCAGACCCAAAGAGCCTTCTTCCCCGAAATACGATCGTGCTTCCTGTAAGCATCACATACATTTCCATCACTTCCACCCATCCTACCCCTCTCGTTTCACCACTAACCCCAAAACAAAGACCACCAATCATCTCCTCTTCAACTACTCCTTCACTCTGACACCACAAAGCATACCTCGAGACCCTCCTGCCATTTCCGTCGTTACAGCAGTTCGCTGCCATAGCAGAATTCGAGCGACCTCTTTATACTCTAAACACCACCAAAATCCCAGCGCAAGAGCCATTCACTCCTCTGAAATCAAATACACCATCAGTTTCTCGAATCAAAGCTCGAAATACCAAAACAAACGAACCCTAGTTCGCTGTTCCCAATACCAGTGTTGACAAAATCATGATCAAACACTCCAACCTTCACTCAGCATGTAGAGAAACACCTCGCGAGTTCAAACATGTATTCATTTCGATTTGTAGTATTTTATTTCGATTTCCATTGATTTTAGAAGGATCGAATAATTTTACTGGAGAAACAAAAATGGAAGCGGCGCATTTTTACTTAGTGTTGACTTCTGAGGAATTTTTGTTTAGGGTTTAGGAAAGTTTTGAAGTGTATTTATAGGCTAGAAATTTTTGAAGATATTTTCCTAGGATATTTTCCATTTTTATATTCATTTACATTTATTCTCTACACTCTAAAAATCCGTGTGATCACACAAAATGCCTAAAAATCATGAAAATTGACATGCGGCTAGAGTTCGACATTACGGCCCCAACGAAGCTGGTTTCGTCGGAATCTAGCAATAATAATGATGTTGCGGATCCGACAAAATTAGTTTCGTAAAATTCCGACTTTGTTTGCAAAAGTGGCTATTTTTAAAGCTCGGGATGACCCATTTAAATATATAAATATATTTAAATATAACTAAATAAAATATTAATAAATTAATATTAATGTATATATTCATAGTGGAATGCCATACAACTCTACTGGGATTTATAACTTGATATTTCTGATCCCGATTAAATCGACATTCGATTTAAAATGAAATTCCTTTTTAAAAATATAAATAATTCCTTTATAAATTATAAAGGAATTCCACAGTGACTTTTATAAAATTTGATTTGGACGTAAATCAAAATCTGCACGACGAAACCCCGATTTTTCTCTTCCACAAGAAAGATATACACCACCAGCTCCACACGTTTCCTGTTTCACAGAAATCCGGCTTAAAACGAATCCTGTACATTCAGTTGAAGTTCGAATCGCTAATTTACGAACAACAGCGCCATTTCGAGCTCAATTTTAATTATATTATAACTCTACGTTCAACCTGTCGTTTATATAATATATTCTTTATTCAAATTCAATTCCAAGCTGAATTAAATATCACAGATGATCCAGTTCACAACATATCGCCATTTTAGCCAATTCTGATTATTTCAGAATTAAATATATTATTTTAATTAAATATTCACCATTATTTAATTCCACGACCAATAAATCCTTTTAATCATCGTATAAATAATTAAATAAATTAATTAATTATTATACAACTACAGGAGACTTCCTCCACTTACCGACTACGTCTTAGCATCGCACTGGATTTGTGACACATGTCATTCATCCGGTAGACTCTCTACAAATATAAATACACGGATTCAGGGACTTCTAAAGGATCTTTGGCCATTCTAACTCTCGGCCTCATTGAAGAGAATACAAGGACATTGTGCTTCTTCCATATTAATCTAACGTGAGGATTTCGTCTATAAAACCACTCTCCCTTCCCCACTTCTTCAATAAATACAAGGATTTTGCATGTAAATGATTCCTACGGAATGTAGGAAGGAATTGTGTTTGTAATTTCTCAGGACTCAAGAAAATATAAAGTGGACATAGGCTTGGTTTGAGCCGAACCACTATAGAAACCTCGTGCGTTCCCTGTTCTTTACTGCTTTTCTACATTTATTCTCTTTGATCTGTGATTGTGAGGACTTCACACTGCATTTGGGTATTAGTGCCATTTTTTTGTCTAACAATAAAAAATAAACCATAAACCATAAATCGTAAACCATGGACAATAAAGTATAAATAGTAAAATATATAATATAAAGCATAAACCACAAACATTTAACCATAAATGATAAATCATAAACTATAAACCATAAACCGTAAAACATAAACAATAAACCATAAACCGTAAACCATAAACAATAAAGTATAAACATTAAACTATATAAAATAAAGCATAAACCATAAACATTAAACCATAAATGGTAAATCATAAACAATAAACCATAAACCATAAACAATAAACCGTAAACCGTAAACCATAAACAATAAACCATAAACCGTAAACCGTAAACAATAAATTATAAACAATAAACCATAAACCATAAATAATAAAGTATAAACAATAAACTATATAAAATAAAGCCGTATACCATGAACATTAAGCCATAAATAATAAATCATAGATAACAAACCATGACCCATAAACATTAAACCATAAACCATAAACCATAAATAATAAACCATAAACCGTAAACCATAAACAATAAACCATAAATCGTAAACCATAAACAATAAAGTAAAAATAGTAAACTATATAAAATAAAGCATAAACCATAAACATTAAGCCATAAATGATAAACCGCAAATGTTGATATGCTTTTTAGTAAAACCCGTCACACATGGAATTTCCGGTTAACAATACGCTCAAGTATTTGGAACATCGTTAAAAGACAGGAAGCGATTTGGTTGAAGTCGTATCACAAACAAAGGATGGGTCGAAACTCCTAACAGATGACCTCTTTTGGACCCAAAAACTTCAATTATAGAGCTTGACTTGGTCACACTTGTAGCCCTCTGAATTAGCTTGAGGTAGATCTTTCGTTTGGCAAAAACGGACTTACGGTTTGGAAGTTACACTTGTTTCCGTGAACGCCCGCAGACACGGAAACGTATGGATTTTGGCATTAATTGGACTCTGGGTTGGATCTGATGGCCCGGACCAGATCGGAAAGGAAGACACGATAAACCATCTGCCGCACAGAAGTGCATGCTGCTTTGGAGTGAAGTCACCGGCTTGGTTCAGATGGAGATGTAGGAACCCGACCCGATCCGCTTTCTCCTTACTGCCAAGAAGAGCACGTCGCCTTCGGATTGAAGGCGCCGGTTCAAATCGGGTGGAAGACCCAATCCTACCCATCTAGAACAAAATATTCTACCGCACACACTCTAGTTTGACCTATTCCTAAGGCCTTTTTTACTCCTACTTTTACGGATCGGACCACACATGGCTTTAAACAAACTACAGGAGACTTCCTCCACTTACCCACTAGGTCTTAGCGACGCATTAGATTCGTGACACATGTCATTGATCCGGGAGACTCTCTATGTCTATAAATACACGGATTCATGGACTTCTAAAGGACCTTTGGCAATTCTAACGCTCGGCCTCCAATGAAGAGCACACAAGGACATTGTGCTTCTTCCATATTAGCCTAACACCAGGATTTCGTGTATAAAACAACTCTCTCTTCCCCACTTCTCCTTTGAAATACAAGGATGTTGTACGTAAATGATTCCTACCGATTGTTGGATGGCATTGTGTTTGTGATTTCTTAGGACTTATGAAAATATAAAGTGGAAGTAGGCTTTGTTTGAGTCGAACCACTATAAAAACCTCGTGCGTTCCATGTTCTCTACTACTTTCCTGCGTTTAATCTCTGTGATCTATGATTGAGAGGACTTCAGGCTGCATTTGAATGTTAGTGCCATTTTTTGGTCTAAAAATAAATAATAAACCATAAATCGTAAACCATAAACAATGAAAAATAAACCGTAAATCATAAATAATAAAGTATAAATAGTAAACTATATAATATAATGCATAAACCATAAATATTTAACAACAAATGATAAATTATAAACAATAAACCATAAACCGTAAAACATAAACAATAAAACATAAACCGTAAAACATAAACAATAAAGTATAAACCGTAAACTATATAAAATAATGTATAAACCATAAACATTGAGCCATAAATCATAAATCATAAACAATAAACCGTAAACCATAAACAATAAAGTGTAAACAATAAACCATAAACAATATACAATAAAGTACGAAAAATAAGATATATAAAATAAAGCCAAAAACCATAAGCATTACGCCATAAATGATAAATCATAGATAATAAACCATAAACCATGACCCGTAAACATTAAACCATAAACCGTAAACAATATACAATAAACCAAAAACCGTAAACCATAAACAATAAACCATAAACTATAAACCATAAACAGTAAATTAAAAACAAGAAACTATGTAAAATAAATCGTAAACCATAAACACTAAGCCACAAATGATAAACCATAAATTTTGACACGCTTTTTAGTCAAAGGCGTCATGCATGGAATTTCTATTTAACGTTACGCTCAAGTATATGGAACATCGTCAGAAGACAATAAGGGATTTGGTTGAAGTCGCATCACAAACAAAGGACGACTCGAAATTCATAACAGATGACCTCTTTTGGACCCGAAAAAATCAATTACGGGGCTTGGCACAATTTAACTTGTAGCCCTCTGAATTAGCTTCAGGTGGATCTTTCTTTTGGCTAAAATGAACTTACGGTTTGAAAGTTACTCTCATTTCCGTGAACGCCCGCAAAACTGGAAACGTTTGGATTTCGGCATTGATTGGGCTCCTGGTTGGATCAGATCGCCCGAATCGTATCGGAAAGTAGGTCCTGATCCACCTTCTGCCACCCAGAATTGCACGCTGCATTAAAATGAAGTCACTGGCTCGGTCCCGATGGAGATATAGGAACCAGACCTAATCCGCTTTCTCCTTACTACCGAGAAGAACACGTCGCCTTCAGATTGAAGGCATCGGTTCGGATCGGATGGAGGACCCGATCCGACCCACCTAGCAAGAAATATTCTACTGCACACACTCGAGTTTGAGCTATTCTTAAGGCCAGTTTTACTCCTACTTTCACGGATCGGACCACACATGGCTTTACACAAACTACAGGAGACTTCCTCCACTTACCCACTACGTCTTAGCAACGCATTGGATTTGTGACACATGTCATTCATCCGGGAGAGTCTCTACATCTATAAATACATGGATTCAGGGACTTCTAAAGGAACTTTGGCCATTCTAACTCTAGGCCTCCATTGAAGAGAACAAAAGGACATTGTGCTTCTTCCATATTAATCTAACGCGAGGATTTCGTGTATAAAACTACTCTCTTTTCCCCACTTCTTCATAAAAATACAAGGATGTTGTATGTAAATGATTCTTACGGATTGTAGTAAGGCGTTTTATTTGTAATTTCTTAGGACTTAAGAAAATATAATGTGGATGTAGGCTTGGGTTGAGCCGAACTACAATAAAAACCTCGTGTGTTCGCTGTTCTTTACTGCTTTCACGCATTTATTCTCTGATCTGTGATTGTGAGGACTTCACACTGCATTTAGGTGTTAGTGTCATTTTTTGGTCTAATAATAAACCATAAACTGTAAACCGTAAATCATAAACAATAAACCTTAAATCATAAACCATAAATAATAAATTATAAAAATTAAACTATATAATATAAAGCTTAAACCATAAACATTTAACCATAAATGATGAATCATAAACAATAACCATAAACCGTAAAACATAAACAATAAACCATAAACCATAAACAATAATGTATAAACAACAAACTATTTAAAATAAAGCGTATGCCATAAACATTAAGCCATAAATGATAAATAATAAACAATAAACTATAAACTGTAAAAAATAAACCATAAACCATAACCAATAAAGTATAAACAATAAACTATATAAAATAAAGCCATGAACCATAAAAATTAAGCCATAAATGATAAATCATAGACAATAAACCACAAATCATGACCCATAAACATTAAACCATAAATCGTAAACCATAAACCATAAACAATAAACAATAAATCGTAAACCATAAACAATAAACCATAAACTGTAAACCATAAACAATAAATTAAAAACAGTAAACTGTATGTTAGACCAAATTGTGGCTCTGACACCCAAATTCTCTGAATTTGCAGAGATTAATGGCTAGAAATGGAAGAAAATACCGAAAACACACTGGATTTATAGTGGTTCTCCGGTAATGAGCCTACGTCCACTTTATATATCTTCGATTATACGTAGTATGCGAGTACAATCAGTAGTTTCTCTCAATCTCACTTTTGCAATGATAATTCACTCAGTAATTTCGAGATGATACTGATAAGAATTAACAGAAAAACAATAATGGTGGAAGTCATACTCAGAATTGCCAAAAGATCCAGAAAAATTTTAAGTATAGGGCTATTTACAGGTGGTATCTACAGGAGGTTCGTGATAACACATTGCATGGATCCCGAGAATCTTGGACTGGTTCGTGGCTAGATGGAGAATTGGTCAATATAGCGGTTATGGATTAGTGTCATCAGATCCTGAACTTGCGAATCGTAGAAGACCTGATCGTGGCCATTATTCTTTCGACTTGCGGTCGGATCGTGGAGCATTGGCACGAGCTAGGTCGTGGTGGAAGGGGCACGAGCCGGGTCGTGGTGGCAGTGGCACGAGTCGAGGATGACAGGGTAACCACAACGGGTTGAGATAACTTCACGAACGAGAATTCGTACTAGAATTATGTGTGAATCTTAGTGGCTTGGTCCAAAAACTAGCCAACATTTTTCCCTCTCGAAGTTTGTTTTATCAGGGATGGAACATGCTTCGAAATTGTTAAACCGTCTTTTCATGAAACGATGCAAATTAATGGTCGTGTCTGTTTGGATGGCCGTGATGTTTTGAATAGGCATGTTCCTTGACCAGTATAAATACCAGATTAAACCTTCAATAGTTTCTTTATTCGTCGGCCTATTTCCATCTTTTAGATTCCAGAACATATAGCGATCAACCTGTTAGATTAGCTTTAAATTTTACAAGTATTTCCATATCTTCCATTCAGTGATCATTCTTGAGATCAAGTCGCTAGAGCACTGTTCGGTTCGTATATTTGGACCTGCGTCGCGATCTGGTTGTTGAGCAGGCCTCCACGTGAGCCACAATGGGCTTTCCTAAATACCCACGGTCCACTTGATTTGGCGGAACGCATGGGACAAAAAAGGAGAAGCTTAAGAGCCACTGTAAAGGTTATATATGTCGGTCCTTCATTCCACTCATCTTCTTCTTTTTATTTTTTCTTTACCGCCGCCATCCAATCCCACAGGCCGAAACCCTAATTTGTTCCCTTCCAAAATCCGCCTAATTTCAAAGATCAGTTGAAAGAGGTAATAGCTTTTAGTGTGGTTTTCAAGTTTTTATTTCATTACTCGAATTCGTGTGGCTCTTCGTCTTCGATTTAAAATTTTCTTGGGTTCTTGCACCGCCATCAGCCTTGGAAGTGATGGTGATTGGTGAGGATTTCAAAAAGCAGGACATGAGAACTAGTTCCCGAAGGTAATAGTTATGGAGAGGGAAGGCGATCAGGTCGTGGTGTGGTTGGGTTCAAGGGCATGAATGAACGGGTGAAGAAGGAGGAAGACGAGTGTTTGCTCAGCGCATCTGGAGAGTGGAGAGGAGTGAGATTTCGAGTCATAACGGTGGTGAATTTGGACACTGGCTCAGGTCGTGATGATGGGGGAGGATCGGTTCTTAGGGACAAAATATGGACCGGATCGTGGGAGTCTCTCATGAACCATATGGGCGAGGCGATGTGGTACTCCACTGAACACATAGTGATGAGCGTGTTCACAGCTGTGAACCGAGTCCTCAACTCTCCTACCACGAGGTGATATAAATTCATGAGCCCGAGCTATCCACTAGCCGACCCATTCACGAGCCAACCAATTCACGAGCTAACCTATAGAACTTCCAGGATTAGCCTATCTCCGGGCCAAACCTAATTTTATGACCAAATCCTACTTAGTTATATGAATCAATCGAATTCGTCAATGCTTAATGTAGCTGAAAATCAACTGCAACTTGGACTAAATGATGAACAGTTAAGTTAGAGCCTTCGAGATGAACTTTTTGGACTGAACAATAGCATAACTTAGCAACATATAATGGCCATTATTACGTATTTCCAATTTACTTTGTGATTTTATTTTCTAGTACTATGCACACTTGCACACAACAGCACTTGCACACACATGGTCCATTGGGAATTATATTCTAATCTATCACGTTTATTCGCCAACACAGCCATGTTAGATAGGCGTTCATCGAGAATATCCGAAATGAGAGCAGATCTAGACTCGTCAAAATATCACAATCCTAATGTGCTCCCGTCAGGTTCAGATTGGAGTAATTCTGGCTCCGAGTATGGAATAATCTTGATACAGAATCGACTTCCTCTGAGAACACATCGCTTGAGGATGAGGAAGAAGAAGATGATCGAGCTCCTGACGAGATCCTTAGTGTTTAATAAGCAGAGAAAGAGAAGCTGGGTGATTCTCTAGCATCCAAATTGGAAAACATAAAGCATAAGAAAATATGCCTAAATCATGGGATCACCTGGGACGATGTGAATACTACGGAAGATGGAGATAGGCCTCATTCTACCCCGGAAGGGTGCATGACTATCAGTAGGCTGATGTGCTAGTTATGCGCTATTCCTCCGTTTCCTCCAATTTTCGATGATCTCCTAAGATGACTACATATTGCCCCCATGCAACATCATCCCAACGCTTACGCAGCTTTGTACACCCTATATATCGAGTTGGTAGTGGTTCTACAGACCGGGCTCATTTTCAAGGATTTTAAATTCTACTATCATTTCAAACATCATTCCACAGGGACCCCGAAATTCTCTTTTTTCGAGGCAATTCCCGGCAAAAAGGTTTTATCGGACATTCATAGTAACTTAAGGGATACAAAATCTGATTGGTTTTACATAAAGCATCAAGCCGGATGTGAGAGGAAGTGGTTACAATCAAGTAGGCTTTTAGTCTTTCAATGCACATTCTGATTGCATAATTAAAGTGCTAATGTGTTCCTTTTTCCTGTGCAGCTCACAACTTTGAAAAACCAGAATGTTCGATATATGAAGATTGACTGTCCCACCTTATACAAAGTAAGTCAGATTTCTGTAAAATCAGGAAGTGTATAACCGATGAGAACCTTCACAAACACCATCCTTTGGATATAAGATTCTGGCATGGTTCGGGTGGCAGGCCTTACAAGTATGTGCCCCCTACTCAAACATTTGGGGGATCTAGTAGCGTGCCCCCGGCCGAGGGAGAATGGACTACAGAAAATGTGAAGGCGATTGAGATTCATAAAAGTCCTTCACAGATGATTGACCAGAATGATAAGGATCCAAACATGTTCAAAGGAGACGTGGCTCGGATTAATGAATCGGAGGATGATCCTTCCTCCATAGGGCAGTCTCCCCTGAAGACTCCACTACAAGTAGATCCTGCATTAACATAGCAGTAATTACTCAGGGCTTAGAAAAGATCCCCTTATCAGATGACATCTCTACCTCTGGAGATTTCAAAGAGGTTCCATTCTTCCCTGTCTCCGAGGGAGAAACCTCTCCTGCCAAAGATAAAGATGCTACACAGACTTAGCCAAACTTGGTGCCCTGGTCTGTTGGGGGATTACACGGTCCCACAAATCACATACACCACTTATCCCAACACTTATGTGTCAATGGTCTCCACGATTCTAACATCCGTTTGTTGTTTTCTGCAGAAGAAATGCCTCGCCGTTATTCCTGTTCTTTCCGCTATCTTTGCGAGAATGCTCGCAGGCTATCTTCCACGCGCTCTCCCACTCCCTCGAAGTAGGATCCCAGGAAGTCCACAGTCTCCAAGTACCACCTACAGGGGGTAAAGAACATCCCAAGGCTCAGACTCCCACAAAAGGCTTACCTCACCATAGCAAATCCTCCAAAAAGCATTACGAACCCAAAGACAAACAGAAGGAGTCAAGCAAAGTCAAAGAGAAAGCGGTTCTTGTTTCTTCTGGTCAGCAACACTTAGAATCCTCTACTACACTGGAGGTAGCCTTAGCTCCTGATAACAAGGTAAAGCTGGAATGTTTACGGAAGCAGTTTCACAATATTTATTTTGAGAGAATGGTCTTCTTCCGAGATCTAGAACCGGTTCCTGAGGACTGGGAAGTCGAAGTTGTAGGACACAACGACCACATAGCTAAACAATATAGGATTATGAAGATACACGCTAAGAACCTTTCAGATGTTATCCTTTATCTAGAGACGGAGGCAGCCCAAGCTAGAGTAAAGATTGAAATGATGCTAGGGCCAGGAGTAAGGCGGTGAAGGATCATGAAGATACAGAGGCTCTCCTTTCTTTAGCTCAGCGGGATACTGATAATTTTAAAACTGAACTAGAGAATGCCAAGAAACACTTCCATCATGAGCTTGATTCAAACATCCAAGAGTGTATGACTTTAAAGAAGGAGTTTGAAGGTCTTAAAACCGCTAACGTTGAACTGAAGGCTGCACAAGATCGCTTTTCTACGGAAACGACTACTTGGGAAAAGGAAAAGGCGAGCTTAAATGATAAACTTGCTCATGCTGCGGAACAGGCAGCGCTTGCTGAGAGTAATGCTAATACTATTCTTGAGTCGGCCTCTACTGCCACCGCTAACCTTGCTGCGTCTGAAAAGGAGATAGAAGGATTTGAGGAGCTGTTAATGGACTTATTCGCTCAAGTCATTCGAACCCGAGACATTTTTTGGATTAAAGACCGTAACACCACTTTGGTTAATGTCTGGGATATGACTTTCGAGGGAGAAAAGCAACGCTTAACGGTTGAGGAAACTCATGAGGGTCAACTTGTGCAAACTTTCCTCAAAGGTGGAGTGCCCAAGGCTTTAGTAGAGGGTAGGCGTCTAATCCAAGAGGCCATGGAGAAAGAGAAGCTTGATCTCAAGGGAAAGAGAAAAATCGATGATGGCAAAAGCTCAGCTCCGGAGCCTAAAACTTCTGAGGTTGAGGAGTATATTCTGGATGATCCCCTGATCTCTGAAGCCCTAGTTCCTCCGACTGTTGGGGTTTCCACTGCAGCTTTGGCCGAAAAGTCAGCGGAAGGTATCTCCATATTCTCTCTGCAATTTGTCAAAGCCATTATATCTTGTTGTCGTACTGTGGAGAAAATAATTGAGGAGGCCACACTTTCTCACAAACTAATAACAATCGCTTCTCATAATATACGTGTCAAGTCTACCGAGGAAGTTGCAGAAAAGCAGGTTGAGGTCGAGAAGGTTGATGTGTCCCCAATCACCGAGGCCATCCCTGAAGATCCAAAGCAAACCTAGGATGGGACAACGAAGGAGGCCATTGGGGTATCAAGCATGGATGTCCCAAAAAATGCTAAAATGATTGGAGCCTCCGAAGATACCGATGAAGGTCATGGGGATGAAGAAGAGGAGATAGACATCATGTGGGAGATCAAGGATGACGACATCGAGACTCTGACCGACATGTGAGGCAAAAGGGAAAAACAGCTAGCCTTGAAAATGGAGGATCAAGAGCCACATAATGTAGCACGTATTACTGCAACTGACCACAAGACTGGATTAATCATAAAGACATCTGGTAAATCGATTACCACGCAGCTTGCAACCCAATCTTCTGATTCTCCACCAGATGCTCCTTCCGATGAGAGGAAGAAGTGAAAGCAGGACAAATCCGATGCCGATAATGAGGAGTCAGAGAAGAAGAAGAAAGAGAAGAGGCCAACGTCATCCCCGAAGCCCAAGTAGAGCCAGTTTAATTGTGATACTTTTCTTTTTGGTATTTCCGCTGGCCTTATGATGTAGTTGCGAGTATGGCCCTCGCCTTTTGCTTAGCTTTGTTCTGTAAATCTGAACTTGGTGAATGAATATCTATTTCTTTTGCCCTATTATGTACCTGTAAGTTTATCATTTACAAGTCACAAATATTTGAAAATAATCATAAATAATGTTAAAGTCATATGCGATGAACAATGAAAAGTTCATGCACTATATAAATGTGTAATGTTGTACGAGTATGCCCCCAATCAATCATTAATATGATGCCTGGCCAGGGCTTATTGAGGACTGATTAGAGTCACATATGGATTGCCCTCCATGTCCGTAAATGAGGTTGTCGGGCTCTGCTTTCATTCTTATTCCCGATCCTACATCGGGATAGGAGCCCTTTTGTGGCATTTTAGTCAAAACGCATTTATACTCTCCTGTTGTATACCTAGGATTGAGTTCAAACACAGCTTTTAGTTTGCCCCCCGTTCCTTCAGCGGGGTAGGAGTTCTTTGGAGACACCTAGTCTCTGGTGCCTTTAAACTCTCCCATCGAATGCGAAGGGTAGAGTTTAGTCGAGACGGTCTTTTATATCATTGTGCACCATTACATCTTGCGGACAATTTGACTCCTTGTCCTATGTGCTCTTTCTCAGGTCCAGAGAGGTAGAGGTTCGATTGCTGTGTTGTTTACTTTATTGCCTTCTGAATACCTTGCATATTGTTGATTATTGCAATGTTTATATTTTTTTTAAAAGATAATGAAAATTCATGCAAGCAGGTAATGAAATAGCAAATAATGGTGCGATAAAACTAAATGATACACGATATTTTCTAGTGGTTCGGTCGAATCATGACCTACATCCACTTTATAATCTTTTGTTTATATAACTGGACTTTTCTAGGCAAGTCATGCCTTTTTACGTGGTCCTAAAAACAAAAGAATAAAAATGATAGTTTCATGCCAAGTTGTGCCGCAAATTCTGGGCATTCCACACTCTGGGGATTTCGATTTCGTCCATGGTCGTTAGCTTGAAAGATCCATTATCAATCTTCCGTAGGATGGTATAAGGTCCTTCCCATTTCAGGCCCGAATATACTAAGGTTGTAAAGACACGCTTTAGAACCAAGTATCTGGGTTCAAAGTTTCGAGCTCGGACTCTTCTATTGTAATACCGAGCGACTTGCCGCTTTTGCCTCAAGGCATGCAGATCCGCTTCGTCCCTTTTTTCTTCTACCATATACAGGGATTCGAGGAGAAGCTCATTATTAGTTATTGGGTCGTAATAAGTGACCCTGTGAGATGGTACTTCTAACTCCACCAGGATTACTACCTCAGACCTAAAAGCAATAGAAAAGGGGGCATGCCCGGTAGTTGATTTGAAGGTCGTCCTATAGGCCCGTGGTGCCAAATGCAGCTCGTCGACCCACATGGCTTGGGCCCGTTTTAATCGCTTCTTCAAAATGGACTTGATTACTTTGTTTGCCGCTTCTACCTATCCATTTGAGTGCGAATGTGCAATGGCCGTTAATCTCTTCTCAATGTGATATTTTTGCCAAAAATCCCAGAACTCGGTGTTGTCGAATTGGGTTACGCTATCTACTATAATGACTTTCGGGATTCCAAATCGACATATGATGTTTCTTACGACGAAGTTGACCACCTTTTTGTGTAGATCGTGGACAATATTTCTGCTTCAACTCACTTTGTAAAGTAATCCACAGCTACAATAGCGAATTTCGCCCCACCCTTTGCTAGGGGGAGGCTTCGTATAATATCAATTACCCATACAGCAAAAGGCCACAGACTCATCATCGCCTTTAACTGGCTAGGAGGTGCCTTGGGGATCTTTGAGAATTTCTGGCACGCATCGCAATGTCGAGCGTACTTAGCTGCCTCTTTGTTTATAGTGGGCCAGAAATATCCATATCGCAATATCTTCTTTTCCAGTGTTTGTCCACCACTGTGGTCGCCACATTCACCTTCGTGAACATCTTTCAACACTCTTTCTATATCGTCGTGGGCTATACACCGGAGAAGCGGCATTGAGAACCCTTGTCGATATAAAACCGTACCTTGCATAACTTACAGGGAGGTATTCCGAATAACAGCATGTCTCTCACTGTTTTAGGTTGGGAGTGTTCCGTTTATCAAGATGTTCTTTAGTTGCGTCATCCATGACTCCCTTTCCGTCTCAGTCTCTAGTACATGATCAATTTCCATCCGATCAATACATGTGTAACACCCCATGTCCATTAATGTCACTCACAAAGGGAATGCATCAATGTCCATAAAGCATTATTGTTGTATAAAACAGATAAATTACTAGAATAATTAAATAAAACAAAACAGCAGAAGATAAAACTTATTTCATAGCATCATAACTCAAAATAGGCTTACTTAAGTAGTCTCCAAAACCATTACTACAGGATCAATAGTTTTTTCCAAAAACTTCAAAGTACAAAAAGAAGCAAATACTTAAATAACATAAATGCATAAATCCCCAATGAGCATAAGAAAAGCCATAAAGATTGGATAGTCCAAAGCGATACATCTACTCTTTTCAAGCAACTGAAAGAAATCGACACTAAGCTGTAGTATTCCCTCCTTGCAAATCTGGGGGGGAAGGAAAGAAAAGAGGTGGAAAGAAAACGGGTCAGACATAAAGTCTGGCGAGTCCAGTAATTTCAACAAATAATATGTAAGTTAAATGATCAAGACATAAATAGGCATCATGATATGGCTGTAACATAAATAAGGTAGATAAAAAGGATGGACAATATGATTCCGTTCCTAAGTACTAAGACAATCCTACACCTTGGCTAAGCGAACAACCCTCCAAGTACTAACCCCGAAGACCGAAGATAACATCAGACTAGCACCTAAAGGACTATTCAACTCAACCAATATGTATTTCATTACACCGCACTTTTGCTAAGTTACACCACATTACTTAATTACACCGCACATCTACTAGTTCCTATTTACTAAAGGTTGATCCCTTCACAATAACTGTACCCACATGACAAACATGGTAGTTACTTGTACCTAGGTGCTATCGTAGGTGCCGGTTTGCTCCTACTACCGCTAAGGTACCCTTACCATACCCATTCGATCGGCTCCCTAAACCCCGTAGGCACCCGTGCAGGCACCATAGTGGGGTGTATCACTCCCCAATGCGACAACCCCGATACCAACTTAAAATGCACGGCCATACCTACATGATGCAACAACGTCTTACCTACCAGCCCAGACCCATGCACGCACATGAACCCGTTGCACACGCGTTGCCACCGCTATTCACGTTTTGACCTCTTACATTCAAGTCCAGTAAGCGTGCCCAACCCTGGCCTAGTACCGGGCCCAATTAGATACTCAAACGGGTTACTGGTTGAAACGGGTCCCCCATCTGACACAAGCCTCCCACCTATGCTTGGTCCCCACTAGGTTTTTCTCCCACTTAACCATTTTAATTTAAATGTCCATGTCTTACACATGCTATGTTTAAGTCCATACTTACATGTCATAATTTACATGTCTTATCTTATACCGGTTAAGTCCATATTTACATGTCATAATTTACATGTCACCCCACTTAACCCTCTAACCATACCCATGTCTTATTATGGCTAGTATTCCTTAATTAATTCCTTATAACAAATGGTGCATGACCTCCCACATTAGACCGAACGCTTTGTGGCCGCTGGAATTGTCGGGCGGTTCCGGGTAGCCTAACGCAACAAACCGGGTCTATCCTCGTGTCACTAACCGTTGCGCCTACAATTCATTCCTTTGACCTCTCACATTAGACGTCCAATTGTGCCAGCTGGATTTGCCGGGCGGTTCCGGGCAGTTTTACGCAACAATTGCGCCTGACCTCGTGTCAAAGGTTTATTAATAATCGTATTTCACCCGTACCCAATTTTCATGTCATGTATATCCAATTAAACATATAATCATGTTTATAATATTGCCTATTCCAAATTGTCACTAATTACATGTTAATTAGCCTTAATTACAAAATTACAATTATAGGCAATTTCATCAATTCCATGTAATTCATACCCAAATATGCCAATTTCACAAATTATCCAATTATCCAAAATATCCAATTTTCCATATTTCACTTATTCCCATTGTTCCCACGTATTCGCATTCGTGCGTGTTTTTAACATAGGCTCGAAGGTAGCCTAGATCCAAAAATAAAAGGAATAGTGATAAGAAGAGAGAATCAAATCATAGAAAATTGGAATTAACATAACATCATGAAATAAAGGGGCATGTAAACTGGCATAGAAGCATAATGAAAGATTCAACATGAATAAACCGATAAAAGGTATGAACTTTACATAGAAACATAGGCATATGATGACATGAATCAAAAAGGTGAAGGCTTGGATGAGATTTAAACTAATACATTAATATGAATTCGCTTTACAACTTCATCATGTTACTTTTAATCGCATTATGTTGTGAAAATCACCGTACTCACCTTTCGTGGTTCAAAAATAGAATTATGCACTGAAATTAGTGTAGAAACATTGCGGTGTTGCTGATTTATCTTCTTGAATTGTTGTAGAAGCTGTAATCTTTAATTTGAGTTGAAGTTGAATACTTGAGATTTGATTTAGAGGCGGCGGCTAGGGTTTAAGAGAGAGTTTGATAGCATAATGGTGTCATAGATAATATTTATGAATTAGGGTTAGGTCTTAGGGTGTATATATAGGTGTAGGAAGTTATTTAGGCCTTAGGATTAACCCTAGAACTAATCTGGACCACTCAGATGCCATATCAGGCCTTAGGGCGAATCGGGCCACGGGTTGGCAGCCAAACACCATGGATTGACCTCTAGTCGACCCAGCGGAGCTCGGGTCGACTCCAAAAATGGTGGGTTCAGCTATTCCCCCTCCCGATTTGCTGTTTTGAACCTTTTTTGAATATTTATTTATTTAATTTTTATATATATCTGTATATATATATTTCCCTCATATGCATACAAACTACATGGCTTAATAACTTCTTCATAATTAACCATTTTCACACTAAACCACTTTTTGAACTGCGTTCACACTAAGCCACTTTTTAGCCATTCCCCTAAAACAAAAATATGGTGCTGGCGAGGATCGAACTCTGTACTTCTTGAATGCAAGTCACATGTTCTAACCAAATGAGCTACTAAGTCTTTTTATTACAAAATTTAGAACAATGCTAAACATCATTCTTTTCTCATTCTTCTTTTTCAAATAAATTATTCTTTAATTTGTTATTTTAATATTCTCAGAAAATACAGGGTGTTATATTCTCCTCTTCTTAAAGGATTTCATCCCCGAAATCTCCAAGTTAAGGACAACGTATGTCCTACCATCCAATCATCCATCTACTCAGTCATCAAACACAGGCATCCATTGTCCTTAAAATATTTCTAATGCTATATGAACATATGCAAAAAGTGTGTCTATGTGTTCCTTATCCCATACAAGATCAGGCGGTCTACTGATTCAGGTTTCCTCCTTAATGCGAATAATGATAGTGCCATGTATCCATCATGTATGAAAAGAACCCTATACATATCATTACTACATGTGTGCACAACCATTCATTTAAATGCAACATCCATATGATACACACATTCAATGTACATTCATTTTACTAAATACATCCATTTATATGCAATATGCAATATGAAAGTGACCTCTTGATTCCTCAACTTCTTAATCTCCGACCCAAGAATGCATGTAGGAGCTCGTCGAATCGTCACATCACGCTCTATCTCCACATCTCTAAGCAAGCTCAGCTCTACCACTTCCGCGGTCTCATGCAAGCACTTCCTCAAATGTGATACATGGAATACGTCGTGTACACCACTAAGTCTCTCGAGCAACTCCACTCTATACGCCATCTGCCCAGTCCATCCCAAAAGTGTAGGTCTGACCTCTAAGGACACTAGCAAACCGGGTACAAAGTCAACGGAAGGTGTAAAGTCAAACGTAGAGATGAGCTCTAATCTTCGCCGCTCAACAAACAACGGACTTAAGGACAAACTTTTCCTACTTAAGGCGTCTGCCACCACGTTACCCTTGCCTGTGGTATAAGCTATCTCGAAATCATAGGACGCTAAGAATTCCATCCACCTTTGCTGCCTTAAGTTCAAGTCCTTCTGAGAGAACAAGTATTTTAGCGATTTGTGGTCTGTGAACAATTAGAATTTCTCGCCAAGAATATAATGGCGCCAAGACTTAAGCGAGAAAACAATAGCGGCCAACTCTAGGTCATGTGTAGGGTAATTTTTCTCATGCACTCTCAACTGCCTTCCTCCATAGGCTATTACCCTCCCCTCTTGCATTAAGACTGCGCCTAGTCATGTCCCACAAGCATCGGTATAAACGGTAAATGGCTTACTCCTATCTGGCAACACTAAGACTGGGGCTGTGGTCAAAGCTCTCTTTAAACATTGGAATTCATCATCAAAATCTACGTCCCACGTGAAAACTAGGTTCTTCTTCGTCAAGCGTGTCAATGGTGCTGATAACTTTGCGAAGTCCTTGATAAACTTCCTATAGTTGCCAGCAAACCCCATGAAACTCCTCACCTCGGTAGCATTTTTAGGGATCTTCCAATCTTGAATGGCCACCACCTTCGCGGGATCCACAGCTATCCCTTCTTTGGAAACCACATGCCCTGAGAATCGCACATCCTTCCTCCAAAAGGGACATTTAGAAAATGTTAGTTTTAAGGCTATGCGCTAGAAGGGTCTCCAACACTTCCCTAAGATGTAGGACATGCTCTTCCTCACTCTTAGAAAAGATTAAGATGTCATCCACAAAGACCACTACGAATTTATTAAGGTACTCCCTAAACACCCTACTCATCAAGTCAACAAATATGCGAGGGCGTTTTTCAAACCGAAGGGCATCACGAGCCACTGATAGAAACCGTCCGGAGTACTAAAGGCAATCTTGTTTATGCTATCCTCAGCCACTCTCAATTGATGGAAACCAGTGGCTATGTCCAACTGCGAAAACACTGAGGCGCCAACTAACTGATCGAAGAGATCGTCCATCCTCGGCAGTGGGTTCCCATTCTTCTTAGTAAGATTATTAAGTTCTCTTTAGTCCACACAAAGTCTAAGGGACCCATCCGCCTTCGTGGAAAATACTACTAGAGCACCCCACTCTGATATACAACATCTTATGAACCCCTTCTCAAGCAACTCCCCTACTTGCTTACTGAGTTCCCTCCTCTCACGAGGAGCCATATGGAGTCCTACCAAAGATACGGGTTTTGCATTGTCTAAAAGATAAATACGAAAGTCTATCTCACGTTTTTGGGGTAGACCCCTCACCTCATCAAAGACATCAACATATTCACGGACTATACGAACAGAATGTAAATCATCATTGGATGCGTCAAGTGACTCAAGACAACTAAGCATCACCGATCCTCTTGGGTCACAAGAAATATCAAGGGTCTTTCCACTACGAGTCAACAATTTTACTACCCTTCGTTCACAATCTAGGATGGCACCATGTCTGGCTAGCCAATCCATCCCTAGAATCAAACATAGCCCATGAAACTAAGCACAATAGCATTACATTCAAAACCAATGCCTAAGTTAGACAATCTCAAATCCCTACAAACCATGGATAAATGAGTCGACCCACCAATAGGATTTGAGACTACAAAGGGATCCACAACGAAACTAGTATTTAAGTGTAGTGTCACAACTAATGATGTAGAGATAAACGAATGTGATGCGCCAGAATCTAAAAAATTATGGATAGGATGATCAGACAAGAAAATCAAACGTTCAACAGAAATTTTTCTACCTTCTTCCTGCCCCGGAGCCATGAGAGCATGAACCTGCCCCCCCTCCCCCCCCCCCCCCCCCCGAAGTAGAACCTGCCCTCTGTCCTTGCTTCTTAGAACAGTCCTTGATAGCATGACCTGGATCACAACAATGATAACAAGCGAACTTCTTCTTCTTCCTACAATGTTTCTTCAAATGGCCGGGTATCCAACTGTTGTGACACTTCCTCTTTTCTTTACCACCTTTATTTCATTGTTGGGCTTTCTTTGGATCCTACTTCTTATCTTGCGGCCTAAAAGTACTTACACCCTTCTCTTCTTCATGCTTGTATGCCATATCAACAAGCTTTTCATACATAGCCCCCATTAGAGTGTGGGAAATAGCCAAACTGTGAAGCGGTTCATTTAAGCCCTTTGCAAACCTCAAGGCCTTCTTGTGAGGCGTATTCACCAACTCTAGTCCAAATCTAGCCGACTTATCAAATTCGGTCACATACTCCTTCACGGTCAATTTTTTCTGCTTCAACGTCAAGAACCTCTCCATGTACATACTCTCCTCAGCTTGAGAAAGGAATTTCAACTCAAACCTTCCGCTAAAATCTGCCCACGTCTCTACAGCACGTTCTCCATTAGTAACCTCCCGCCAAAACGAAGCTTCGTCCATCATCAACCAAGCAGCTAATTGGGCCTTCCTACAATCGTCCAAATCGAAAATGCCAAACAGATCCTCCACTTCTTTCAACCATTTTCTAGCTTCAACGAACATTTCAGACCCACTAAAAGGTTTTCCACCCATCGAACGAAAGTCTTTACATATCTTGGAGAAAGCATCTCCACGCGGATGAATGACTGGAGCTAGGGGAGGAGGAGGAGGAACGTCGGCCGGACCCATGGCAGAGGCCCTAGCCTCGAGATATTGATGAAACCAACTGGGTACATGAACACCCTATGGTATCTCACATGCACCAGACATGCTGAAAAGAAAACGAAAGAGTTTCAAAACAAGGGAAGTGAAAGAGAGATGTATGGCTTGCGGGGATTATGCTCTTTAAAGTAAACTTTCCTTGAAAATAGCTTCTTTAAAACATTTTTTTTTTGAAAATACTTTCTAGGAGAATAATACGTTTGAAAACACTTTTCAAAACTTTATATCTGTTCTTGTAACCATAGCTCTAATACCATGTGTAACACCCCATGTCCATTAATGTCACTCACAAAGGGAATGCATCAATGTCCCTGAAGCGTTATTGTTGTATAGAACAGATAAATTACAAGAATAAATAAATAAAACAACACAGCGGAAGATAAAACTTATTTCGTAGCATCAGAACTCAAAACAAGTTTACATAAGACTTCTCCAAAACCATTACAACAGGATCAATAGTCTTTTCCAAAAACTTCAAAGTACATAAAGAGGCAAATACTTAAATACCATAAATTCATAAATCCCCGATGAACATAAGCAAATCCATAAAGATGAGAGAGTCCAAAGCGATACATCTACTCTTTTCAATCAACTGAAAGAAATCGGCACTAAGCTGTAGTATTCCCTCCTTCCAAACCTTTGGGGGGGGGGGGGGGGTGGGAAGGAAAGAAAAGAGGTGAAAACAAAACAGGTCAAACATAAAGTCTGGTGAGTCTAGTAATTGTAACAAATAATAGGTAAGGCAAATGATCAAGACATAAATAGGCATCATGATATGGCTGTAACATAGATAAGATAGATAAAAAGGATGGACAAGATGATTCTGTTCCTAAGTACTATGACAATCCTACACCTTGGCTAAGCGAAAACCTATAAGTACTAACCCCGAAGACCAAAGTCAACATTAGACTTGCACCTAAAGGACTATCCAACTCAACCAACATATATTTTGTTACACCGCCCTTTTGCTAAGTTACACAACATTACTTAATTACACCGCACATCTACTAGTCTATATTTACTAAAGGTTGATCCCTTCCCACTAACTGTATCCACATGACAAACATGGTAGTTACTTGTACCTAGCTGCTATCGTAGGTACCGGCTTGCTCCTACCAGCGCTAAGGTACCCTTACCCTACCCATTCGATCGGCTCCCTAAATCCCGTAGGCAACCGTGCTGGCCCCACAGTGGGGTGTATCACTCCCCAAAGTGGCAACCCCGATACCAACATAAAATGCACGGCCATACCTATACGATGCAACAACATCTTACCTACCAGCCCGGACCCATGCACGCACATGAACCCGTTGGACTCGCGTTGCCACTGCTATTCACGTTTTGGCATCTTACATTCAAGTCCAGTAAGTGTGCCCCAACCCCGGCCTAGTACCAGGCCCAATTAGATACTCAAATGGGTTACTGGTTGAAACGGGTCCCCCATCCGACACAAGCCTCCCTCCTATGCTTGGTCCCCACTAGGTTTTTCTCTCACTTAATCATTTTAATTTAAATGTCCATGTCTTACACATGCTATGGTTAAGTCCATACTTACATGCGATAATTTACATGTCTTATCTTATATTGGTTAAGTCCATATTTACATGTCATAATTTACATGTCACCCCACTTAACCCTCTAACCATACACATGTTTTAGTATGGTTAGTATTCCTTAATTCATTCCTTATGACGAACGGTGCATGACCTCCCACATTAGACCGAACACTTTGTGGCCGCTGGAATTGTCTGGCGGTTCCGGGCAGTCTTACGCCACAGACCGGGTCTAACCTCATGTCATTAATAGTTGCACCTACAATTCATTCCCTTGACCTCTCACATTAGACGTCCAATTGGGGAAGCTGGATTTGCCGTGCGGTTCCGGGCAGTCTTATGCCACAATTGCGCCTAACCTCGTGTCAAAGGTTTGTTAATAATCGTATTTCACCCATACACAATTTTCATGTCATGTATATCCAATTAAACATATAATCATGTTTATAATATTGCCAACTCCAAATTGTCACTAATTACATATTAATTAGCCTCAATTACAAATTTACACTTATAGTCAATTTCATCAATTCCGTGTAATTCATACCCAAATATGCCAATTTCACATATTATCCAATTATCCAAAATATCCAATAATATCCAATTTTCCATATTTCACGTATTCCCATCGTTCCCACGTATTCGCATTCGCGCGTATTTTTAACATAGGCTAGAAGGTAGCCTAAATCCAAAAATAAAAGGAAAAGGGATAAGAAGAGAGAATAAAATCTTAGAAAATTGGAATTAACACAACATCATGAAATAAAGGGGCATGTAAACTGATATAGAGGCATAATGACAGATTCAACATGAATAAACTGATAAAAGGTATGAACTTTACATAGAAACATAGGCATATGATGACATGAATCAAAAAGGTGAAGACTTGGATGAGATTTAAACTACATACATACATATGAATCATCTTTACAACTTCATCATGTTACTTTTAATCCCATTATATTGTGAAAAACACCGTACTCACCTTTCGTGGTTAAAGTATAGAATTATGCACTGAAATTGGTGTAGAAACGTTGCGGTATTGCTGATTTATCTTCTTGAATTGTTGTAGAAGCTCTAATCTTTAATTTAAGTTGAAGTCGAATACTTGAGATTTGATTTAGAGGCGGCGACTAGGGTTTAAGAGAGAGTTTGATAGCATAATGATGTCATCGATAATATTTATGAATTAGGGTTAGGCCTTAGGGTGTATATATAGGTATAGGAAGTTATTTAGGCCTTAGGATTAACCCTAGAACCGATCTGGACCACTCAGATGCCATATTAACCCATAGGGCGAATCCGGCCACGGGTTGGTATCCAAACACCCTGGATTGACCTCTAGTCGACCCAGCAAGGCTCGGGTCGACTCCAAAAATGGTGCGGTTCAGCTATTCCCCCTCCCGATTCGCTATTTTGAACTCTTTTAGAATATTTATTTATTTAATTTATATATATATATATATATGTGTATATATATATATATATATATATATATATATATATATATGTTTCTCTCATATGCATACAAACTTCATGGCTTAATAACTTCTTCATCATTAACCATTTTCGCACTAAACCTCTTTTTGAACTGTGTTCACACTAAGCCACTTTTTAGCCATTCCCCTAAAACAAAATATGGCTCTGGCGGGGATCGAACTCTGTACCTCTTGTAAGCAAGTCACATGTTTTAACCAAATGAGCTACTAAGTCTTTTTCTTATAAACCTTAGAACAATGCTAAACATCATTCTGTTCTCATTCCTCTTTTTCAAATAAATTATTCTTTAATTTGTTATTTTAATTTTCTTAGAAAATATAGGGTGTTACAACTTAGAGCCTGAAGTGTCTCAATCGGGACCATCTCTGGGTCCTCAGGGTTATCGGAACTAACCATTTTGGCTAACTTATCGGCCCTCTAATTCTCTGATTGAGGGATGTGTGTTATGCTATAATGTTCGAACGCATCCAGCATTTCACTTGCTTTCTTCAAGTATGACACCAGTCTCGGCACTTAAACCTAAAACTCTTCATTAATCTGGTTCACAACTAGCTTCGAATCGCAGAAGATATTTAGCATTGTTAACCCCAAATACTTGGCAAGTCTAAGCCCGACAGTCAGGGCTTCATACTGCGAATCATTATTTATAGCGTGGAACTCCAACCTCAGAGCATAGTATATTGATCGTTTTTTAGGAGTTTCAAATACAATTCTAGCACCTGATCTCCTATCATTCCAAGCTCCGTCAGCATACAGTTTCCATGCATTAGATTCGAGTAGTTTTTTTGGGTTTTCAATCTCTTCTTTCACTTCATCATCTACGGGGATAGTAAATTCTGGTATGAAGTCTTCCAATACTTGCCCCCTTATCGATCTTCGGGGCTGAAAGTTCAAATCAAAATAACTCAACTCGACATTCCTTTTGAGGAGCCTCCCTGATGCCTCTGGTTTCTGTAACAGCCGCCGTAGCGGTTGGTCCATATATATGATGATGGGATGTGTTGGGAAATAGTGACGAAGCTTTCTAGATGCGATCAACAGGCTATATGCAAGCATTTCTACCTTTGGGAAATTCTACTCTACTGCCGCTGTTTCTTACTTACATAATTAATTATTCTCTGGATTTTATCTTCTTCCCTTACCAAGGTTGAACCTATGGCGTGGGACGATACTGCCAAATACACGAACAAATCCTCATGTTTTACTGGCTTAGACAGTATCGGGGGCTTTCTGGATGATTAAGGAGGTTCTAAAATACTTCCACGCAATCAGGGGTCCATTCGAAATTGTGCTTCACTCGCTTTATCAGATCGAAGAATTGAATGCACTTATCTGTAGCTTTGGAGATGAATCTACTTAAGGCGGCTACTTTCCCAGCGAGGCTTTGCACATCTTTTATTTTCCTTGGTTCTTGAATGTTCCGGATTGCTACGATCTATTCTAGATTGATCTCAATTCCACGCGAGCTAACGATAAATCCTAATAATTTTCCAGTGGCAACTCCAAATGAACAATTCTGATGGTTCAGCTTCATATCGTAACGTCTAAGTATATCAAACATTTCAGTCTGGTTGGTAGTATAGTTCAACGATTGTCTAAACTTAACTAGCATATCGTCAACATATACTTCCATCGTCTTCCCGATCTGACTATAGAACATTCAATTTACTAGTCGTTGATATGTTGCTCCGGCGTTCTTTAGGCCGAAAGCCATCACTACATAGCAGTATAGTCCCGAATCTGTGATGAAGCTAGTACGTTCCTAGTCCGCAACAAGCATGGGGATTTGGTTGTATCCAGAATATGCATCCATAAAGGGGCGGAACTCATGACCTACCGTTGAATCCACCAATTGATCAATTCTGGGAATTGGAAAGCTATCCTTCGAGCAGGCCTTGTTCGATTCTGAGAAATTGATACAAATACACAATTTTCCATTGGCCTTCTTCACCAAAACTGGGTTTGAGTTCCACTCCGGGTAAGAGGAGTCTCGGACGAATCTATTGCTCCTTAGTTTCTCAACTTCTTCTTTCAAGGAAGCTGACCTCTCTGGGCCAAGCATTCGACTTTTTTGCTTGACAGGTGGATGCTTCGGGTTGATGTTCAATGAGTGATGCATAATCGATGGGGATATCCCACACATATCGGCGTGGGTCGAGGCAAACACATCCAGGTTGGCCTTCAAGAAGTCGGTCAGTTCCTTTGCATGAAGAGGATCTAATTGGGACCCAATCTTTAGAAGCTTCGCTGGGTCATTATCATTGATTGGAATGTTCTCATTTGTTTCGTTAGGAGTCGCCATTCTGCCCCTAGGTTCCTGGTCCTCTCCGGGATCTGTATACTTGGGCAGTTCTTTTGGCAACTCTTTGGAGCTGTCTCTAATTGCTATGATGTTTTCTCCTTTGCAGGCGAAGAAGTATCCTTTAGTTCAATGTTTAATCCTTTGAGCAGCAACTTCACCTCTGCTGTATAGCAAGCTCTCCCGGTGACTTGGTCGCTTCTGATTACTCCCACATCCGTCGGGAATTTTAATAAATGGCACCAGGGTGCAATACAAGCCATGATTCTGCAAGGGTCGGTTGGCCCAAGAAAGCGTTATAAGGTGATTCAATATCCAATAATACAAATGAGAGGATTATCACTCTCCGGCGATCTTCTTCTCCAGAGTGACTGGCAAATCTACATATCCATTGGGGGATGTTGAAACGCCATTGAAGCCGCGTATCCATCCATCACATGGCTTTAAATCTTTCACTTCCAACTTCATTTGATCGATTGCCTTTTAGAATAGTATGTTTACTGAACTTCCATTATCCACCAAGACTTTGTAGACTAAAGCGGGACCGATATTCACCGTGATCACCAGAGGGCCTTCGGGTAGGGGAATGTATTCCAATGTTGTCTCTATCACGAAAAATGACATCATCAGACATTGTCCTGCGCTGCTTCACCGGGATTGCAACTTCGGGATTACTGCACTCCCCTACTTCAAGATGTTTGGCCACGTTCACATATTGATTCATTGCCCTAAAGTTGTGTCCAGCAGGATGATGTCCTCCTAGTATAGTATTGATGAAAATGTTTTTTCCTTTCTGCTAAGCCGTTGGTCTAGCAGCAGGTGGTTTTGATTCGGGGGCTGCCCAGCTTGCCCCCTGTCTCTCTGAGCAACTTTATAATCGTCCAACTTTTCCACACAAAGTTGCTTCTCGATGACATCTCTCAAGTGACGTCATTCTTTGGTGGAGTGTCCATGGGTCAGATGGAAAAGGCAAAATTTTCCTGACTCGTGCTCTTTCTGTGTAGAATCCATAGGTGGGGGCCTCTTATACAGGAGGACGTTATAGGTTTCCATGAAAATATTTTCTAACGTATCATTCATTGGCGTGAATTTATAAAATGGCCAGAATCGAGGCATCTTCTTTGAGTTGTTTTCTTGATTCCTTCTCTTGTTGCCATTTCCAGACTGACGACCAATGCCCTAGTTTTTATTCTCAATGTTCACTTCCACCTTTCCAGAACTATCCCCAGTTTTTTTGTTGGCCATATTACTCTGTATATCTTCCTTGTCAGCAACCTTCCTCTTTCGGTTGGCATAAATTTCTTCTTGACGTAGAGGGATACTGGTTTTTTCATAGAATATTTCTTTAGTAGGTGGCGGCTTGCCGGCTAAGTATATTCCAAACTCAGTGTCCTTGTCCACTCCGTCGATTAGGGCCATCAAAACAGTTTGTTCGTGAGGATACCTAACGTCCGTGACCGCTAGATTAAAACGATCTAAGTGTGACCTCAAAGTTTCGTCGGAACTCTGTTTGATGAAGGATAATTCATGACATTCTTAGATCTTTAAGTGTGGAGCCAGAACTGATTCACAAATCATTTACTTAATTCCCTGAAACTGGAGATCGATCGTGTTGACAAGCGGGTAAACCACATTAATGCTACATCTTCCATGAGTATTGGGAATGCTTTACATTTTACTGTGTCAGGAGCGGAGGCTGCATTCATGTACCATGAATAGCTCATTAGGTGTTGAACTGGATCCGTTCTACTCGTATAGCGGTTCATAGATAGCATGTTGAACTTCCTTGGAAATCGGACATCTAATATGTCATCGGTGAAGGGTGTGTGGCTGCGACCTATGCCCAAATGCTAATCCTTTTGTCCTCGACTATTTACCATGATTTCTCTAATCATTGTATCCACATCGGCATGGGTCAATGTAGATTCAGGATCAACACGTCTTTCCCTGCGGGGCCCTCTAGTATTTCTTCGATGTGCTGCTGCAAAATCTAGGGCCTGAGCAGAACTCCCTTGTCGCCTGTTGATACGGTCAATCACGCGATGAGGGGTGATGTTGGTCGATCCTGAATAGGGTCAACGATATCTCCATTTCTTTGCAGCGGAGCAGGATCATTCAAGTCATGATTATTGGTTCCAAAATTGAGGGCCGCCTCTTCTCGAGAAGGAAGTGTTCCAAATCGAAGTTATTCCACATTCTCAGCCTTTCTAACACTGGCCATCATCGGTTTCTCAGCGGCTCTTCAGACGAGGATGAGTACACTGGGGTAAAAGGATGAGCTGGCGGAGGTGACCTCTGCCTTTGGAGATCATCGAACATTCTGTCTACTGCAGTAAGGTTCTGATGTAACAAAGAACTCTCTCGCCTTTGAGCGGCCAATTCATCATTCGTTCTGTCCAACATGTCAATTATACAAGAGAGATCTCCTTTAGTTGCTGGAGCAAAAGCGTGCAATTGATCCTTGGCATTCTATCTTATATGTAAAGAACCCGAACCAGGTCGAGCTGATGCACTAGCACGAGTAGAACGAGCCATAATTTCCTTTCTAGGTCGAGTTGTGGTCCAGTGGTCAACGCGGTTTGTGACCCCCTCTTGGTGACAGCTCATGGTGCCTTTTGCATGGTAGCTCGTCGTGGCTCCCTGGAGGTGGTTTGTGGTAGTCTGAGCAGGGCGGCTCGTGATGTTGTCTTGGGATCGGGTCGTGATGCCATCTGTAGGTCGGATCGCCCCCTCTTCTTCACAAACCGGAAACTCCATCTCGGCCTTCTCGTGAATGCTTTATTCGTTAGCTTCGTTTGCAGTTTCATTTGATTGCGAAGCTCGTGCATCCTTTGACTTCTTTCCAGCTGTAATGCCTTGACTTTGCTAAATTCTTCAAAAACCGAAACAGCGGAGATTCGGACTATTTTCTTCAGACTTGAATATCCAAATAGTAGAGCAATAATCCGATAAGCTGAGACTTCAATTCTCAGTGAAAGCACCAAAATATTAGACCAAATTGTGGATCTAACACCGAAATTGTCTGAATTTGCAGAGATTAATGACTAGAAATGAAAGAAAATACTGAAAACACACCAAATTTATATCGGTTCGACGTTAACAAGCCTATGTCCACTTTATATATGTTTGATAATACGTAGAATACGAGTACAATTAGTGGTTTCTCTCAATCTCACTTTTACAATGATAATTCACCCAATAAATTCGAGATTATACTGATAAGAAATAACAAAAAAACAATAATGGTGAAGTCACACTCAGAATTGCCAACAGATCATGAAAAATGTGAACTATAGGGCTATTTATAGGTCGTATCTGCAGGCGGTTCATGGTAACATGTGGCACAGATCCCGAGAATCTCAGACTGGTTAGTGGTTTGATGAAGAAGTGGTCAACATGGCGGTTATGGATAGGTATCATCAGATCCTGAAGTTGCGGATCGGGGAAGACCTGATCATGGCCATTATTCGTTGGACTTGGGGTCGGATCGTGGAGCATTGACACGAGCCGGGTCATGGTGGCAGGGGCATGAGCCGAGGATGACAGGCTGGCCACGAACGGGCTGAGATAGATTCACGAGCAAGATTTCGTACGAGACTTGTGTGTTAATCTTGGTGGCTTGGACCAAAATCTAGCCAACACCATATAATATAAAGCATAAACCATAAAATTAAGCCATAAATGATAAACAACAAATGTTGACATGCTTTTTAGCCAAAGCCGTCACATATGGAATTTCTAGTTAACAATACGCTCAAGTATTTGGAACATCGACAGAGGACGGGAAGCGTTTTGGTTGAAGTCGCATAACAAACAAAGGACGGCTCGAAACTCCTAACAGATGAACTCTTTTATACTCGAAAACATCAATTACTAAGCTTGTTCATTGACTCTTGTAGCTCTTTGAATTAGTTTCAGGTAGATATATCGCTTGGATAGAGCGAACATACGGTTTGAAAGTTAAGCTTGTTTCCGTGAACGCCCGTAGACCCGGAAACGTTTGGATTTTGTCATTGATTGGACCCCAGCTTGGATCAGATGGCCAGGAATGGATCGGAAAGGAGGCCCTGATCCACCTTCTTTCGCCTAGAAGTGCACGCTAATTTACAACGAATTCACCGGCTCGGTTCAGATGGAGATGTAGTAACCCGACCCGATCCGCTTTCTCCTTACTGCCAAGAAGAGAATGTCGCCGTCGGATTTAATGCACCGGTTCAGATCGGATGAAGGACCAATCCGACTCGTCAGGGACAAAATATTCCACTGCACACACTAGAGTTTGACCTATTCTTAAGGCCTGTTTTACTCCAACTTTCAAGGATCGGACCACAAATGGCTTTACATGAACTACAAGAGACTTCCTACACTTACCCACAACACCTTAGCAATGCATTGGATTCATGATGCATGTCATTTATCTAGGAGACTCTGTACATCGATAAATACATGGATTCAGGGACTTCCAAAGGATCTTTGTCTGTTAGCCTACTTTGTGAACTAGACAACACAAAGTCAAGATATCAAGCATTGGAGAGCATTTAAAATTAGAAGACTTTGGTTCGGATCGGAGAGACCATCACTATTCAGTTCGGAGGAGACGCTACAGCTTCGAGTTGAACAGATGTAATCATCCGGGTCGGGTTGAGTCAACGTATAGGTTCGGATCGGATAAAGTCTCCTGTTTGGAGCGGCGAGCTATTGCTGTTGAAAACAGAGAGCGCACGTTCGGATCGGAGGACAGTCTTCTTCAAGATGGATCGGAAGGCCACCCAGCTGCTACAGAGATAGATCGGAGCGGAACAGATTAAAGAAGAAGAGAGCGTTGCATACAAGCCAATCCGGGTCGGATCCGATATCCCGATCCGAACCCCTTACATGTGTGTCTCCGACCCGAGCCCATGTTCCATATTATTCCCCTGCATAAGGGCCTGAATATCCGGATCGGCTATGACCAGTTCCTGCCCATAACGTTCACTATTTTGATGCGTTGTCAACACAATAATTCATCCGAACCCGAAGCTAATGGGATGGACGACACGTGGCACCGACCCGGATCAAGTTTTGAGCAAATTCACACCTATAAATACCCCGTCTGGAGACAAAGAAAAGGATCTTTTTAGGCACTTTGAGAATTCAACTACCTCCATATCCCGAACTTCATTACTCCCGGAGAATCCAAATCTTCTTTCATTATATGTTTTAGTCTATTGAGTGAATATAAGCGAGTTGTGAGTGAAATCAAGTGACAGTTACATTGTATTTGCAACTGAATCATTGAATATAGTGAAAGATAAGTGGACGTAGGCATTTCTTCGCCGAACCACTATAAATCCTGTGTGTTCATTTTTATTTTTATCTCATTTCATTTTGCTTTTAATCAATTTGGGTGTTAGAACCACTTTTGGGTCTAACATTTTGGTGCTTTCACTGAGAACCTCATCTAAATTCTTTATTTTCCGGGATTTCTCTCTACTTTTTGGACCGTTGAGTTCAAAGAAGTTAATCCTTAAGTTTTTTCGCTTTTTCATATTTGTTGAAGTGATTGTCAAAGATTCATGGCCAAAGGAAAAGGCAAGGAAGTTCAGTCTGTTCGAGGAAATGGAGCTGGCGAAGATCAGCAAAATGCTGTTGTAACAAGGTCTCGGGGGCAGAATTCAGCAGCGGGAAGAACCAATGCAGGAAATCCGAGCCGCCAGCAGGGGGAAAGCTCCGATCCGATCCGGGTAGGAGATTCTGAAGCAGTGCATTCCCCCAATCTGAACCGACCCGAGCTGCTTGCCACGTACCGATCCGACTAGGCCCCCCAGCTCCGAACCGATCCGACCTCCTACCTCCGATCCGACTCGATGCTTGGTGAAGCTGGAACCTCTACTCGAGTCCCTACGAATGTTCCAATTCCAGCCACCAGGGTTGGTGATTAGGTCAATCCATTTGCGCCCATCACTCAAGGAGATTTCTCGCGGTTTCTTGACATGCTTGAGAGCACAAGGGAGGCTATGAAGGTTCACGAGCGAACTAATCTCATGATGCAGGAAAATATGAGGCTCATGAGTCGGGAGATTAGTGAACTCCGTCGACAGAGAACTCCATCACCGGTTCGTCACACACCAGTGGATCAATCTTCATCTTCCGAGGAAGAGCGGCCCCGTGAACGAAGGCCACTCGAACGACCTCAGAACGTGGAGCAGCTGACATTTGGATCTTTGGGATCTCGTGAGGATATTGCACGAGCATTAGGAAACAATGACTCCACTCGGGGGCAAAGACTCCAGTCCCCTCCTCCTGAGATCGACCGGGAGCGCAGGGAACGGAATCGAGCAGAGGCAGCTCGAAGAAGAAGGGCATCTCCTGAACAAGAGCCCAGAAGGAACTCGGATACTAGGGCCAGGGAACCTGAGCGGCCCCTAACTAATGCTGATGTACAGGCAATGGTTCGCCAGATCTTGACCGCGAGCCGGAATTATACAAATGAAGATTATGGCATTGAGCGAAGCCGTACTCCCTTTACCGACGATATCCTCGACTTCCAATTTCCCCGACGCTTTAACTTGCCACAGATGGACAAGTACAACGGAAGGACTGATCCGGGACAGCATTTGATGCGGTATTCGTGGCTAATGAATGCTGCTGCTGCCCCTGATGAAGTGAAGTGCAAAGCGTTCCCAATCTACTTAGAAGATGTGGCACTGTTCTGGTTTACCCGACTTCCTCCTCGTTCGATTTCGAATTACAAGGAATTAAGCGAGCGTTTCATGAACCAGTTCCGACTCCATGCCCGAAAGTCCAAAAGTGTTATTGAATTATCAAGAATCAAGCAGGCACCAGGAGAATCTTTGAGGGCATATCTTGATCGTTTTAACCAAGTTGTAACTGAGGTCAGTGACCCGCACGAGCCGATTATTCTGATGGCATTGAAGGAAGGAGTCGATCCTGAATTTGAGTTTGGAGACTACCTTTCTGGGAAAACACCCTCCACAAGGGAGATATTCTACGAAAAAGCCGATATTTATCTAAGACGAGAGGAGGCCAGGGCAAACCGAAAGAGAAAGTCTGAGACAGCTTCAAAGGAGAATGTGCAGAGTAATATCGCCGTGAAGCAGTCTGGGGAAAGTTCTGGCAAGGTTGAAGTAAATGTAGGAAACAAGGTTGGAAACAGCAATGCTGGAAGCGGGGGTAACAACAACAATAACCGTAATCCAAACGGTAACAGAAGAAACAGAAATAGGGGAAGTGACCCTAACAAAAGACCCCGATTCCAGAACTACGAGGATTATACGCCATTGAACGACACCCTGGAAAATATTTACCTGGATACGTACAATGTGTTACAATACAAAAGACCGCCACCTCGTGATTCGACCGAGAAAGAAATGGCGACAGGGAAGTTTTGTTTGTTTCATGGAACTCACGGGCATTCAACTAATGAATGTCGGCATTTGAGGGATGTGATTGAGAAACTGTTGCGTGAAGGGAAGTTGGATGAGTACAAGGTTGCCCCGAGAGACAGGGGGCAAGGAGAGCAGGCTCCAAAACAGATTCTACCTGCTCCCAAGCCTACAGCGCAGCAGAAAGGTAAAGGAATTGTTATCAATTCCATAGTAGGCGGACCTTACCCAGCAATCCGAAGTTTCAGATCAATGGATCAATATGTGAATGCTGCCAAGCATCTAGACGTGAATGAAGGTGATGATTTGGAAGATGTCACCCCCATAAAACAACAGAAGACCATTTTTGATGACGTGGTATTTCGCAGCCGAGACAATACTGGGATACAATCACCCACCAATGATCCGTTGGTAATTACTACCACTATTGGGCCGGCCTTGGTCCATAAGGTATTAGTAGACAATGGAAGTTCCGTTAATATTTTGTTCAAGAAGTCATTTGATCAGATGAATCTTGAGTCTGAAGATCTGAAGCCTTGTGAAGGATGGATCAGAGGCTTCAACGGGGCGTCGACAGCTCCCATGGGATACATAGAGTTGCCCGTGACCCTGGGGCAAGGAGAACGTAGAAGAGTGCGAATGCTTCAGTTCGTAGTATTGGACGTAGATTCGCCTTATAACGCATTTTTGGGGAAGCCCGCCCTCGCTGAATTTAGAGTTTGTATCGCCCCTTGGTGCTTGTTACTTAAGTTCCCAACCGAAGCCGGAACTGGAGTAATGAGAGGGGATCAGGTTTCCGGACGGGCCTGCTATGTGGCCGAGTTAAAGATGTTGATGAAAGGACTTAACGTTGAGAGTAAGGATGCCTCGTCTCCCTCAAAGGGGGACTCGGCATAGCAATTAGAGAAATTGACCCCGAGGGAGTTGCCCAAAGGAACGCCTGAAGATCTGGATCCCAGAAAAGACGAGGAACCAGAGGCTAGGAATGCAACTCCTAATGAAGCGACAATGGAAATTCCCATTGATAAAGCTGATCCGACAAAAGTTTTGAAGATTGGTTCTCAATTGGATCCACGTCGAGCTAAAGAACTAACAGACTTCTTGAAGGCAAACTTAGACGTGTTCGCCTGGACCCATGCTGATATGTGAGGGATATCACCATCCATTATAAGTCACAAATTGAATATAAATCCGAAGCATCCGCATGTGAAGCAAAAGAGACGCATGCTGGGCCCAGAGAGGTCGGCTGCTCTCAAAGAGGAAGTAGAGAAGTTGAAGCAGAATGGATTTATTCGAGATTCGACATATCCCGACTGGATATCGAATCCCGTCTTAGTAAAGAAGCCAAAAGGAAAGTGGCGGACTTGCATTGACTTTTCAGATTTAAATAAAGCTTGCCCGAAAGATAGTTTCCCACTTCCCAGGATTGACCAGCTTGTAGACTCGACAGCAGGTCATGAACTTCTCTCTTTTATGGACGCATATTCTGGATACAACCAAATTCCTATGCACGTACCAGACCAAGAACATACGAGCTTCATTACGAATTTGGGGTTATATTGTTATGTTGTAATTCCATTCGGATTGAAAAACGCTGGAGCTACTTATCAGCGCTTGGTAAACGGAATGTTTTATGATCAAATAGGAAAAACTATGGAAGTTTATGTGGATGATATGCTTGTCAAATCAAAGCAGTCCTCCAGCCATACGCAAGACTTGGCAGAAATGTTTGGTATCCTGCGAAAGTACCGGATGAAATTGAATCCTCTGAAATGCTCATTTGGAGTGGCATCGGGAAAGTTCCTTGGCTTCATTGTGAGTTCCCGAGGAATTGAAATCAACCCTAGCCAGATAACAGCGATTAGAAATATCGAAGAACCGAGGAGAATTAAAGACGTCCAAAGTCTTGCAGGGAAAGTAGCGGCGCTGAGTAGATTCATCTCCAAAGCCACAGATAAATGTGTTCCGTTTTTTGATTTGATTAAAAGGGGAAAGAAGAACTTCGAGTGGACTCCGGATTGTGTTGAGGCCTTTCGAAATCTGTTGGAACTGCTAGAGAAACCGCCGATTTTATCAAAGCCCGTAGATCACGAAGAATTGTTTGTTTACTTGGCAGTCTCGGCTCACGCTGTCAGCACAGCCCTGGTTCGAGAAGAAGACAAAGTACAAAGGTCGGGGTATTATGTAAGCAAGAAATTAGCAGAGGCAGAGCGCAACTACCCAAAAATTGAGAAGCTTGCTTACAGCCTCCTGATCGCATCCCGAAAACTTCGTCACTATTTCCAAGCCCATCCAATAACCATATACACCGATCAGCCCTTAAGGCAGGTGTTACAGAGGCCCGAAGCATCGGGAAGGTTGATCAAATGGAACATAGAACTAAGTCAGTTTGATTTGAATTTTCAACCACGAAAGTCAATCAGGGGGCAAGCTCTAGCAGACTTTATTGCGGAATTCACCATTCCAGAGGAGGAAGTAATCAATGATAGAGTGGTTAAGTTCGAGGATGAGCTAAAAATGAATCCGTGGAAACTATATACAGATGGAGCTAAGAACGACCGAAGGTCCGGAGCTGTAGTTGTCTTAGTTACTCCCGAAGGACGGTCGATATACTACGCCTTGCGATTAGAATTTTCGGCGACTAACAATGACTCTGAATATGAAGCCCTGATTGTCGGGCTGAAGCTTGCTAAAGACCTTGGAGTAAAAATGTTAGACATATTCTGTGACTCTAAAATTGTTGTTTGCCAAGTGCGAGAGGAATTTGTGGCTCGAGGACCTCGACTTATCGCCTACCTCGGGAAAGTGAGAGAGCTATTGAATAGCTTAGAGCGGTACAACATAACGCACATTCCCAGAGTTGAAAACCAAAAAGCGGATAGGCGGGCAAAACTGGCTAGTTCCGACAATCCAGAAGAGACTGAGATAATTCCAATTGAAACGTTGGAGTCACCAAGTTTTGAGTCAATGGAAATTGAATTCGCCTTTGAAGCGGAACCAGAGAAGGAATCGTGGATGACTCCAATTAAGAATTTCCTTAAGAATGGGACACTCCCAGCAAAGAAGAGTGAGAAAAGAGCTATAGTTCGCAAAGCTACCAGATATGTCATACAAGATGATACTCTCTATAGGCAAGGATTTTCTATGCCCCTGTTACGATGTATAGCACATGACGACATCAAGCGTGTACTAAGAGAAGTACATGAAGGTGAGTGTGGAGATCATACAGGAGGTCAAACTTTAGCAAAGAAGATATTGCGGTACGGATACTTCTGGCTTACGATCAATAAAGATGCAGCCGATTATTCACGACGCTGCGATAAGTGCCAGAGATTCGCCAAAATCCCCAGGGCACCGTCGACCCAACTTAAATCAATGGTGAGTCCTTGGCCATTTGCCACGTGGGGAATTGATATCATTGGAGTTTTACCAATTACTAAAGGAGGAGCCAAGTATGCAATAGTGGCCGTGGACTATTTCACAAAGTGGGTAGAAGCTGAGCCCTTGACCAAGATCACAGCAAGAAAAGTGATAAGTTTTGTGGTCAGAAATATTATATGCCGGTTTGGGATTCCAAGGACGATTATAACTGACAACGGAACCCAGTTTGATAGTACTGAATTCAGAAATTTCTGTCAGAAGTATAAGATAGACAAGCGATATACCGCAGTTGCCTATCCGCAGTCAAACGGGCAAGTAGAGGCAATAAACAAAGTAATAAAATCCATCCTCAAGAAGCGATTAGAGCGTGCAAAGGCAAGGTGGGTTGATGAATTGCCCCTAGCTTTGTGGGCATATCGAACAACATTTAAAACGGCCACCGGTCATACCCCTTTCTCTCTCTCCTTTGGCTCAGAAGCTGTAATTCCAGTTGAACTAGAAGTTCCTTCCCACAGGGTGACATATTATGACCCGATGACAAATCGGGCACTTTTACTTGAGTCTCTTGATGAAGTCGAAGAGAAAAGGGACGAAGCAGATTTGCGTGCAGCAAGACATTGGCGTCCAATGGCACGCTATTACGACAAAAAAGTTCGCCTCAGGACTTTTGAACCAGGAGATTTGGTGCTAAAGAGAGTCTTTCCATCCCTTCCTCACCTTGGTCCAAAATGGGAAGGACCCTTTGTCATTCAACGGAAACTTGAAAAAGGAACCTTCAAGTTAACGACCGTAGATGGCGAAGAATTCCCCAGAGCATGGAATGCCCAACACTTAATGCGATATTTGAATTAGAGATGTTGTATTTTGTGTTATTTTTCTTATGAACTTTGTAATAAGGCACGACTTGCCTTGGGAAAATCTGACGATATGAATGAAGAACTATAAAGTTGATGTAAGCTACGACTTAGCCGAACCACTATAAAAATATTGTGTGTTATTTACTTTTAAGCATTGCATATGCACATTTATCAGTTATTCTGTTGTGATTATAAGATACAGGATAACTCACAGCCTAAAAAGGTTGAAAACAGTTTAAACATGACAAGAAGCACAACGACTATTTGTGCGATAAGACATAAAAGAATGAGAAAACGACATTCTTAACTCTAACTCTCCAGAGAAAGAGAGAGAGTATAAAAGCGTCTCCGACTGAGCGCTGAAAAAGAAATTCTCTTCCTAACTCTAACTCTCCAGAGAGAGAGAGTATAAAAGCATCTCCGACTGAGCGCTGAAAAAGAAATTCTCTTCCTAACTCTAACTCTCCAGAGAGAGAGAGAGAGAGTATAAAAGCGTCTCCGACTGAGCGCTGAAAAAGAAATTCTCCTCCTAACTCTAACTTTCCAGAGAGAAAGAGAGTATAAAGGCGTCTCCGACTGAGCGCTGAGAAAGAAATCTTTCTCTGTTGAAAGACCGGGGGATAAATAGATGACTGAGCTCGAACTCTAACTCTCAAGAGGAAGAGAGAGAGAGAGTATAAAAGAAATGCCAGAAAAAACGACAGGTACTGACGACACAGGAAGTGCTATCCCGTCGGAGAATCGGGAGCATTCAGATTGCTTTATTAAGCATTAAATAACTTGTGGAAATTGACCAGGGACACTTATGTACACGCATATTTCCCCCTCCACAACTTCGTTTCATAACTATAGACATGCATTTCAACATAAGTGCAGAACTACTGACAAATAAACATTGCAAAAAATGAGTTATTTTTATTTACAAATGAATGAATTTGTACAGGGAAATAGCTGAAAAAGAAAATGCAGGAGCTACTTTTGTAGCAGCAATTGTTGGTTCACAAAAATGCTAAAAAGATACAGGGCAATCCACTAGTTAGATTTGGAATGAGCCTTGGATTTCTTGGCGGCTTTCTCCGCATCCTTTGCTTCTTTCTCAGCTTCAGTCAAGATTCGCTTGGACTTCTTTTTTCCTGAAGATGCGTTGCTGGAGCCAGTAGACTTCTTCCCGGAGGGCGGGGCACTGGAATCAAGAGAAGATTTTTTAGCAAGTTCCTCGGTAATAGATCTAGTTGAGAGCTTCACAACTAACCTTGATCCCGCATCCACGACTGCGAGGGGTTTGAGGACTTCGGGGTCTAGCTCTTCAGCTTTTAATTGCAAGCGTTCGTCTTGATCGGCTTTCATCGCAGCCAAGGTAACATCATCAGCATTTTTTGACTCCCCGACTATTGCAACTTCTGGTTCCTCTTCATGCCCTCCGTCTCCGCCATCGTCCTTTAAAGCTGCTATCATTTCTTCGTCATGAGGAGTGGCGACCTTAGTCGGCTCACTTCCTTCTTCCAAGTCTATAGAAGCAGCCTTGTCTTCCCCTTTTTTGGCCTTGTCTGCGGGCTTTGTCCCAGCGGTGACTCCCTGAGTCACATCTGTCTTTACGGATGATTCAACACCTACAGAATGAGAAGCAACAGTTATCAACTCAGGTGAAAACAATGGGTCTTTCATCGATTGTTCGATCACGTGGCGAAATGTAGAAATAGCCCTGGCAAATTGAGGAGAAAAGGTAGGGATACCTTCCGAAGGCTTTTCTGCGGGGGTGGCTACTGCCTCTGGTGTTGCTTCAGGAATAGGGGATAGCAGAGTTGTTCGGGGAATTCCCGGATTTTTGGGATCATACCCTTCTTCTTCGGGAGTTGCAGGGGCAGAAGAAGAGGAACCAGCTTCGAGAATGGTTTTTTGTTTAGACTTCCGTCTCTCTTCTTCCATGGCCTCAGCAATAAGGCGGCGCCCTTCAGCTAGGCGCTCCGGTTCATCATCTCTCAAGTATCTCTCCATCAGTTTATCTTCATCGAGGGAATCGACCTTAAGTTCCTCTTTTTCCCACTCGACGATTTGATTCCATACTTGAACTAGAGTGGATGGATAGTCCTCGATCCAAGAAATGTTTCGGCGACGAATAATATGTGCGAAGAATTCAATCATTAGCTAGCCGAAACCCTGAATATCAGCCTCCGTCTCTCATAGTTGCTTGCGGGCTTCCTCCGCAGATTTAATAGCACACTCCACATTGCCCTCGGCCAGGGCAGCCCTGTTCTCTGCCTCCAACAACTTTGAAGCCAAATCAGCATTCTTCTTTTCTAATTCAGCACTCCTCTTTGCTAACTCGGCGTTTTTCCGTTCAAGCTCAGCATAAGCAAGGCGTGTCTTAGCAGCATTTGATTTGGCCTCGTCAGCTTGCTTTTTTAATTCAGAACGCTCCCGAGTGTGAGATTCAAGCAAATCATGGTAACGCTTTTGCATGTCCTCGAATTGTTGTTTGAAATTAGAAGCGTCCCTTTGAGCGACCGCTAGCTGAGCTTGAGTGTCTTCCAAATCTTTTCCTAGAGCTTTTAAGGCCTTAGCATCCTCCTCCGCGGTCTTTTGCATTGAATCAGTATTTGTGATTAAAGTGCGGATAATTCTAGAAAGATTGCGTGAATATTTGAACATCTCAGCATATTGTTTTTGCACCGCATCAATCTTTGCTTTGGCCTCATCTGCCCAATTAGACGAAATAGGTTCAAGGGCAGGTAAAAAAGTCAGAGTTTCGAAGTAGTGTTCGGGAAATTGCACTTTCAAATATGCTCGCTTTATTGCAGTTCCCGCATCTGGCGGGGGAGGAGCGAGGATTGTCAATTCGGTGTCCCTTTGTGAGGAGGATTCGGTAGTTTCTTTGTCTGTCCTAGGTCGTTTAGTAGCAGGGACCTTTTGCTTACTTCGAGACCCGGTTTCTTTTGGAGGACTTTTTTCTCTACTGCGTTTTTCATGGGAAGAGGAGGAGTCTTTGGATTGTGGTCTGTCCTCTTCCCTACGGCTTTGATAACCTTTGTATTTCTCTTGTTCCGGCCTAACGGGTGAGCGAGAACGTGAGGGTCGAGAACGATAGGGATCATAAGGCCTCCTCTCATCCCTGCCACGATCATCACGACGATCATACTCGACATCCTGAGGAGGATTGGACATGCTGCGACGAAGCTTCCTGATATCATAGTAGGATCGAGACATCGTGCCTGCACAATAAGACGAACGAAATTTAGAATTAATGGATTCACAAGGAAAGAGGTGCAATGAAGGCTAATGCCGTTATATAAAGTGTATCCTAAGTGGTATGTTCCCCCCCAACCAACCCGAGTCTGAAGCTAGACTAGTACGGGCAGGCTCTTTGGCCTTAGCGGGAGTGGTCTCTTCAGAAGAGGTGAAGACTAGAGGATCCTTCCTGAAATCCTCTGAAGTATATATAGTCTCAGGTAAGGGGAGATCCCCCAAACCCTGAAATATTTGCTCATCAGCACTAGGAATATCCCCCTCGGAAGCATGAAGTGGCGACTCTTGGGAGGATTTTGACTTGTCTAGAGAAGTAGTTTCCTCGGGTGCAATATATCCTTCACGATGCTTTTCGGCCAAATTAGCCAATTCATCATGTTGTGTGGAAGATGGAGAAGTTGAAGTTTGAAGAGGCACTGTAGGAATTCCCGAGCCTTCTCCTGTCTCTGGAACTACCTCCACTGGAGGAATGTATGCGTAAGGGACCGTCCCATGACCGATGCTACGAAAAACGGATAGCAGCCCATAAAAGTGAAGGTATTCATCTTTAAGGACCTCATCGATAGTCAAGAATTTTTGATCGCCATTAAGAAGTCGGTGCATCCGATCAAAGAACACCTGATCTGATATCAGTTTGGGATTGTCGACTGCAAACAAAAAGGAAAACAGGTCAGGGCGATGATTCAAGTGTATAGAGTCCGGATTTAGAAAATCGGTGCTTTACTTGATTTTGCCCATCTCCTGGCGCATCCAGGCTGTTGCTTCACGTAGAACCATTCTAGTCTGGAATCTCCAGCTTTACTGCTAAATGGTGCAGAGATTATCTTCCTTTTTGGAACTGATTCAAAGTAGCAGAAGGGTGGAGTCTCTCGAGTCCGATGCTTGAAATTATAGAAGAAGTGAACGTCATCGAACGTGAGCTCTATGCCTAGGATTTCACGATATGCTATGTACAAGGTGTGCAAATAGGCATATGAATTGGGATGCAACTGCATGGGGGCAATCCGCATTTGTCTTAAGAAATCAACGACGAAGGCGGAGAATGAAGGAAGTCGTGGCGGTGAAATTAACCAATTACTTTGCTCGAATCGTTCAACTTAGCTGCGAATGTAAATTAAAAACAATTATGGCAACGAGATTCAAGATTACAAGGCTACCTATGTATTTGATTCAAAGATTGAAGCGAGAATTTTGGAGTTTCTTGGAAAGACTAAAGTTTCGCTGTGAAATCGGTTCAGATGAGCAGAAACGATGAATGAGAGAAAGGAAGAAAAGAGAAGTGAATTTATATAAAAAACAAGCTGACTATTCGTATTCCCGATCGGACCGGTTTGAAAAGCCCAATGACGCAGCTTGGCCCACTAATCCCTTGCAGAGTTAAAGAAGAAAGAGATCCGTTCGGGTCGGAACCCAAAGCAGAAATTCGTTCGGGTCGGAATTCGAACCGAGCAGGATGAAGTACGACAACTTGGCATGTGAATTCAAAAGGAAGGATGAAGCTTTTGTGCTATGGCAATCAAAGCATGCTCCATGTCCAATAGAAGCATCCTTTGAGGGGGCAAAGTGTTAGCCTACTTTGTGAACTAGGCAACACAAAGTCAAGATATCAAGCATTGGAGAGCATTTCAAATTAGAAGACTTCGGTTCGGATCGGAGAGACCATCACTACTCAGTTCGGAGGAGACGCTACAGCTTCGAGTTGAACAGATGTAATCATCCGGGTCGGGTTGAGGCAACGTATAGGTTCGGATCGGATAAAGTCTCCTGTTCGGAGCAACGAGCTATTGCTGTTGAAAACAGAGAGCGCACGTTCGGATCGGAGGACAGTCTTCTTCAAGATGGATCGGAAGGCCACCCAGCTGCTACAGAGATAGATCGGAGCGGAACAGATTAAAGAAGAAGAGAGCGTTGCATACAAGCCAATCCGGGTCGGATCGGATATCCCGATCCGAACCCCTTACATGTGTGTCTCCGACCCGAGCCCATGTTCCATATTATTCCCCTGCATAGGCGCCTGAATATCCGGATCGGCTATGACCAGTTCCTGCCCATAACGTTTACTATTTTGATGCGTTGTCAACACAATAATTCATCCGAACCCGAAGCTAATGGGATGGACGACACGTGGCCCCGACCCGGATCAAGTTTTGAGCAAATTCACACCTATAAATACCCCGTCTGGAGACAAAGAAAAGGATCGTTTTTAGGCACCTTGAGAATTCAAAGACCTCCATATCCCGAACTTCATTACTCCCGGAGAATCCAAATCTTCTTTCATTATTTGTTTTAGTCTATTGAGTGAATATAAGCGAGTTGTGAGTGAAATCCAAATCTTCTTTCATTATTTCTTCGCCGAACCACTATAAATCCTATGTGTTCATTTTTATTTTTATCTCATTTCATTTTGCTTTTAATCAATTTGGGTGTTAGAACAACTTTTGGGTCTAACATTGTCCATTCTAACTCTCGGCCTCCGTTAAAGAGAACACAAGGATATTGTGCTTCTCCCATATTAATATAACACGAGGATTTCATGTATAAAACCACTCTCTCTTCCCCACTTCTTCATTAAAATACAAGGAAGTTGTATGTAAATGATTCCTACTGATTGTAGGAAGGCACTGTATTTGTAATTTCTTGGGACTTAAGAAAACATAAAGTGGACGAATGCTTGTTTGAGCCAAAACACTACAAAAACTTCGTGCGTTCCTTGTTCTTTACTAATTTCCTGCATTTATTCTCTGTGATCTATGATTGTAAGGACTTCACACTGCATTTGGGTGTTACTGCCATTTTTGGTCTAACAATAAACGATAAACGATAAACCGTAAACCATAGACAATAAACCATAAACCGTAAACTATAAACAATAAATTACAAACAGTAAACTATATAATATAAAGCATTAAAACATAAAAGACAAAATATTAACAATAAACCATAAAAATAAACAACAAACCATAAACCATAAACAATAATGTATAAACAGTAAACTAAATAAAATAAAGCATGAACCATAAACACTTAGCCATAAATGATAAATCGTAAACCATGAACCTTAAACTATAAACCATAAACTGTAAAGTACAAACAACAAACCATAATCAATAAACAATAAAGTATAAACAGTTAACTATATAAAATAAAGAAATAAACCAAAAACATTAAGCCATAAATGATAAATCATAGAAAACAAACCATAAACCATGACCCATAAACATTAAACCATAAACCGTAAACCATAAACTATAAACCATAATCCGTAAACCATAAACCGTAAACCATAAACAACAAACCATAAATAGTAAACTACATAAAATAAAGCATAAACCATGAACATTAAGCCATAAATGATAAACCATAAACATTGACATGCTTTTCAGTCAAAGCCGTCACATATGGAATTTCTGGTTAACAATACGCTCAAGTATTTGGTACATCGTCATAAGACAGGAAGCGATTTGGTTGAAGTCGCATCACAAACAAATAACGGCTCGAAACTCCTAACAGATGACCTCTTTTGGACCCAAAAACACCAATTACGGAGCTTTTCTCAGTAACCCTTGTGGCCCTCTTAATTAGCTTCAGGTAGAGCTTTCTTTTGGCTACAACGGACTAACGGTTTGAAACTTACGTTCGTTTCCATGAACGCCCGCAGAACTAGAAACATTTGGATTTTGTCACTGGTTGGAATCCAGGTCGGATCGGATGGCCTAGATCGGATTGAAAAGGAGGACCTGATCCACCTTATGCTGCACAAAAGCGCATGCTGCTTTGGAATGAAGTCACTGATTTTGTTCGGATGGAGATGTAGGAACTCGACCAGATCCTCTTTCTCCTTACTGCCAAGAAGAGCACGTCGCCTTCGGATTGCAGGCACCAGTTCAAATCGGATGGAGGACCCAATCCGACCCATCTTGGGTGAAATATTCTACTGCACACACTCGAGTTTGACCTATTCTTAAGGACTGATTTACTCCTACTTTCGCGGATCAGACCACATCCGACTTTACATGAACTACATGGATTCGCGACACATGTCATTCATCCGGGAGACTATCTACATCTATAAATACACGGATTCGGGGACTTCTGAAGGATCTTTGGCCATTTTAACTCTCGGCCTCCATTGAAAAGAACACAAGGACATTGTGCTTCTTCCATATTAATCTAGATTTCGTGTATAAAACCACACTCTCTTCCCCACTTCTTCATTAAAATATAAGGATGTTGTATGGAAATGATTGCTATTGATTGTAGGAAGGCATTGTATTTGTAATTTCTTAGGACTTAAGAAAATATAAAGCGGATGTAGGCTTGGTTTGAGCCGAACCACTATAAAAACCTCGTGCGTTCCCTTTTCTTTACTACTTTCCTGCATTTGTTCTCTATGATATATGATTGTGCGGACTTCACACTGCATTTGGGTGTTAGTGCCATTTTTTGGTCTTAAAATAAACCATAAACCGTAAACCACATACAATAAACCATAAACAATAAAGTATAAACAGTATATTATATATTATAAAGCATAAACGACAAATAAACATAAATGATAAATCATAAACAATAAACCATAAACCGTAAAACATAAAAAATAAATCATAAACCGTAACAATAAAGTATAAATAGTAAACTGTATAAAATAAAGCATAAACCATAAACCGTAAGCCATAAATGATAAATCGTTAACAATAAACTGTAACCATAAATCATAAACCATAAACAATAAAGTATATACAATAAACCTTAAACAATAAAGTATAAACGATTAACTATGTAAAATAAAGCCATAAACCATAAACATTAAGCCATAAATGATAAATCATAGACAATAGACAATAAACCATGACTCATAAACATTAACCCATAAACAACAAATCACAAACCATAAACCATAAACAATATACCACAAACCGTAAACCATAAATAGTAAACTATATAAAAAAAAGCATAAACCATATACATTATGCCATAAATGGTAAACCATAAACGTTGACACGCTTTTTAGTCAAGGCCGTCACGCATGGAATTTCTGGTCAACAAAACACTCAATTATTTGTAACATCGTCAAAAGACAGGAAGCGATTTGGTTGAAGTTGCATCACAAACAAAGGACGGCTCGAAACTCCTAACAGATGACCTCTTTTGGACCCAAAAAACTTCAATTACAGAGTTTGGCTCAAAAACCCTTGTAGGCTTCTGAATTAGCTTCAGGTAGATCTTTAGTTTGGCTAAAACGGACTTACTGTTTGGAAGTTACGCTCATTTCCATGAAAGCCCGTAGATTCAAAAAAGTTCGGATTTCGTCATTGATTGGACTTCGGGTTGAATCGGATGGCCCGGATCGGATTGGAAAGGAGGACGTGATCCACCTTCTGCCGCACACTAATGCACGATGATTTGCAATGAAGTCACCGGCTCGGTTCGGATGGAGTTGTAGGAACCCGACCCGATCGTCTTTCTCCTTACTACCGAGAAGAGCATGTCGCCTTCGGATTGAAGTCACCGGTTCGGATCAGATGGAGAACACGATTTGACCCGTCTGTGATGAAATATTCTGCTACATACACTCGAGTTTGACTTATTCTTAAGGCCTGTTTGTAACACCCCACCTCCGTTAAGGTCACTCACGAAGGGAATGCATTAACTTCGGTGGAGCTTCATAAGTGTATAGAACAGATAAATTACAAAATAGACAAAATTTAAACAATGGAAAATAAATAAATCTTTACTTCATTGATGAAACAGCAGCTTGGTAAAACAGCTTGTACAAAGATTGTTTTCCAATAACCATTACAACAAAGCATCTGTCTTGTTTAACAAAATAAAGAAGCATAAAACGACAATGATACTCCTCAATAAAGCACGAGCCAGCCATAGCCGTGGAAAGGAGAGTTCAAAGAAATACATCAACTATCATCGAGCTTGGAAGGAAAACTGAGCTAAGTGGTAATATTCCCTCCCTACGAACCGGGGGGGGGGGGTACGGAAGAAAAGAAAGGGAAACAAAACAGTGTCAGACATAAATCCTGGTAAGTCCAGTGACTTTCAGCATGTAAACAAGTAAAAGCATCATGACATGAATAAACTAGATACCATACCATAACCATGATAATAGGCATAGCAAGATAACAAATGATGATCGTTAGATGTAACAAGGTAAGATACACTGAATGCGCTTCGGTTCTTTCTCGGATTTCGTATTTTCTCTACACCACCCAACTAGCAACCTAACTAGTGTCTTTTATAGAACGATTTGTGTTCCTACTAGTGTCCCAACTTGTATCCTGTGAAAAAGGATCCATGTCCCCTACTAGTGTCCCAACTATTACTCTATGTTATATAATAAGGCAATCCTAACCCCGCAATTGTGGTAGCCTTTAGGTGTACATCTAGATGAGGATCTTATCTCAATCAGCCTAATTGCCTTGAAGATGTTAGATGTACCCTTACTACCCTATCGATCGGCTCCGTACTTGTATTAATTTTCCTTGTGTCTGTGTTAATCGGCCCTCTCTTGCGTGTGGATGCCCTGTGCTGGTCCCACCATAAGGTGTATCAATCCCTATGATAGCAACCCGACACAAATTCTAGATGCACAGTGTATACTACTGATGCCTAGTGGCTGCTTTATCCACTATGGAGTATGTGCACTCCAATACTCCATCGGAACCTACACTACTACACCACCTGCCTCTATTTTGACCGCTTATAATCAGCCCAGTAATCATGCCCTAACCTGCCTAGTTCAGGGCACCTTGATACATCTATGTGGTTTACTGCAGAAATGAGTCCTCATTACTAGGGTTTTCTAGGGTCTATTCATATACCCCTAAATTGTTTAAGTGTTATCCATCCATTTAAGTTAACTAAACAAATCCACATGTCATGTCATGTTGGTTAGGTGTTTCTTGTTAACTTAACACTTCTCATTCAATCATGTTGTATTGGTCAATTGTTTTCCATTAACTTAACCCTGTTCATTTATCATATTATATTGGTTAAGTGTTTCATCTTAGCTTAACCCCATTTGTTCATCATGTTATATTGGTTAAGTGTTTCCCATTAACTTAACACCACTCGTCATTGATTAATTGTTAACTTAACCCTACCACTTGTCACGCTACATTGGTTAAGTGTTGCCCTCGTGTTACTTAACCTTACCACACATCATGTAATATTAGTTATGTGTTGCCCTCTTGTGTTAACTTAACCCTACCTTTCCTAGCACGTCCATTCATTAGCATTAATTCATTCATTAATGCCTCAAACTCTCACATTAGAACTGTTGTTTGCGGTTGCTGGATGTGCCGGGCAGTTCCGGGCAGACTTCTACCGAAAACTCATTCTAACCTCGGGTTTTGCGCTTAATATTCTAACCTCTCACATTAGATCTATATTGTTGCGGTCGATGGATGTGTCGGGCGGTTCCGGGCAGTCTTACACCACAACTCAAACTAACTTCGGGTTAGGCACGTTCATCTTTAGCCAATTTACATATTTACTATACATGTCCAATTCTAGATTTTATATGCTAATTATCCCGAATTCACAAAACTAGTCATTTTCCAATCCCCAAGTTATGCCTAACAAATTCAATACAAGTTATTATGCAAAATAGGTTACACCCAATCTTCCCAAGTATGTAAATAATACTCATGCCCCAAAATCGCAATATACATTATGCTTGGCTTCCCAACCTATAGTTATGCCCAATTAAGATTTAATATTCCAAATTATAGTTTCCGCCCAATCTAGATTTAATATTCCAATTTACTCCAAGTTCGCAACAATACCATTTATACCCCAAATCACAAGTTTCAAATTATGTTCCACTATTACCAAATAGATTATTCCACAATATCCCCGCATTCAAATCGCACGTATAATAAGATTCAGTCAAGATTCTAGATTAATCTGGATTCATAAAAGAAAGAAGGAACATAAATGAGAGTAGGCATAAAAACAGGCATTATAATGATAGATCTGTCAATTAAAAAGTTATGGACTTAAGAGGATTACGGATCCGTTAGAATTGAGGTATAACAAAGATAGATCTGAAATAAAGTGATATAAATAACCTTCCAGACATATAATTCAGATATGAATAACATCATGAACCTAAAATGATTATATATCCGACATTCAACAAAGATAGGCATGATTGAAGCAATATAATAACTTCCTAGGCAGGTAAAATCATAGATTCAATAGAAAGATATGGATAAATATGAAAAGATTGTCTCATCATCAAGCATGGACTTAGATTCATTTTATTACATACCAAGATTACTATTATGTATTTAAATCTGAAAATAACATGAACTTATGGAAAAAGAATGGATATTGTATTCTGGGATCTGATTTCTGAATTTGTTAAGCTTATCCTTTGATGTAGATTTTTGATTTGAAGTTCTTCTAATTGATTTCTAGTTTGGATTTGATGTTGATTAAGCTTCAAAGTTGATTGTTGATGAAGTACTTCTAATATAGTTTAGGTTTTTGAGGCAGCGGCTAAGAGGATTGAGTGTTCAGCAGCATAGATGCATCATAATGAATTGTTATGAATTAGGGTTTAGGTTTAGAGATGTATATATAGATGTCTAGGATTTTTAATAGCCTTTAGATCAACATAGGAGTTATTAGAGCCACATTGCTCGAAGACAGGTCATCAGGCAAATCAGAAGAAGACACGTCATCACAGAACACTCCAGAATACTATGCTGGATTGCCCTCTGTATGGGAGCACTTGGCTGGTGCACCAGTGCATTTTTGTACTGGCGCACTTCACAAGTGCGCCAGTGCATTCTGGCATGTTTTCGGTTTTTCTACCTAACTTCGTTCGTCCATATCTCCTTCATACATTATTTGTTTTACGCAAACTCGAACTCTATCTCTAGCAGAATTCTAAGATAAACGCAATGGCATAACCAGTTTCCTGTAATTCTTCCTTTAATAATAAATTATTCTATAATTATCTCTTATGTCCCGTTTTAAAATTACGGGGTGTTACACTGTTGTACTCCAACTTTCCAGGATCGGACCACACTTGTCTTTACACAAATTACAGGAGACTTCCTCCACTTGCCCACCATGTCTTAGCAACGCATTGAATTATTGACACATGTCATTCATCCGGGAGACTCCCTACATCTATAAACACACGGATTCAGGGACTTCTAAAGGGTCTTTTGCCATTCTAACTCTCGGCCTCCATTGAAAAGAACACAAGGATATTGTGCTTCTTCATATTAATCTAACACGAGGATTTCGTGTATAAAACCACTCTCTCTTCCCAACCTCTTCATTAAAATACAAGGATATTTTATGTAAATGATTCCTACAGATTATAGGAAGGCATTGTATTTGTAATTTCTTAGGACTTAAGAAAATATAAAGTGGACGTAGGCTTTGTTTGAGCCGACCAACTATAAAATCCTCGTGTATTCCCTGTTCTTTACAATTTTCCTACATTTATTCTCTGTGATCTGTGATTGTGAGGACTTCACACTGCATTTGGGTGTTATTGCCATTTTTTGGTATAACAGTAAACAATAAACCATAAACCGTAAACCATAAACAAAAAAGTATAAACAGTAAACTATATAATATAAAGCATAAACTATAAACATTTAAAACATAAATGATAAATCATAAACAATAAACATAAACCGTAAAACATAAATAATAAACCATAAAACGTAAACCATAAACAATAAAGTTTAAACAGTAAACTATATAAAATAAAGCATAAACCATAATGACTAAGCCATAAATGATAAATCGTAAACAATAAACCATAATACGTAAAACATAAACAATAAAGTATAAACAATTGACTATATAAAATAAAGCCTTAAGCCATAAACATTAACCCATAAACGATAAACTACAGATAATAAATCATAAACCATGACCCATAAACATTAAACCATAAACCGTAAACTATAAACAATAAACCATAAATCGTAAACCATATACAATAAACCATAAACTGTAAACCATAAACAATAAAGTAAAAACAATAAACTATATAAAATAAAGCATAAAATATAAACATTAAGCCATAAATGATAAACCATAAATGTTGACACGCTTTTTTAATCAAAGCCATCACACATTGAATTTCTATATAGAAATGCGCTCAAGTATTTCGAACATCGTCAGAAGACAGTAATGGATTTGGTTGAAGTCGCATCACAAACAAAGGACGACTCGAAACTCTGAACATATAACCTCTTTTTGACCCGAAAACATCATTTACGGAGCCTAATTTAGTAACTCTTATAGCACTCTGAATTAGCTTCAGGTAGTTCTTTCGCTTGGCTAAAACGGACTTACGGTTTGAAAGTTACGCTCGTTTCCGTGAACGGCCACACCATTGGAAATGTTTGGATTTCATCATTGATTGGAATCCGGGTCGAATTGGACGGTCCGGATCGGATCAGAAAGGTGGACCCGATCCACCTTCTACCGCACATAAGTGCACGCTGCTTTGGAACGATGTCACCGACTCACATCGGATGGAGATGTAGGAACCTGACCCGATCCACTTTCTCCTTACTTCCAAGAAGAGCATGTCGCCTTGGGATAAAGGCACCGGCTCAGATTGGATGGAGGACCCGATTAAACCCGTCTGAAATGAAATATTCTACTACACACACTCGAGTTTGACCTATTCTTAAAGCCTGTTTTACTCTTACTTTCATTGATCGGACCACACATGGCGTTACACGAACTACAGGAGAGTTCCTCCGCTTACCCACTACGTCTTACCAAAGCATCAGATTCGTGACACATGTAATTCATTCGGGATACTCTCTACATCTATAGACACAAAGATTTAGGGGCTTCTAAATGATCTTTGGCCATTCTAACTCTCGACCTCCATTGAAGAGAACACAAGGACATTGTTCTTCTTCCATATTAATTTAACACAAGGATTTCGTGTGTAAAACCACTCTCTCTTCCCCACATCTTCGTTAAAATAAAAGGATGTTTTATGTAAATGATTCCTATGGATTGTAGGAGGGCATTGTATTTGTAATTTCTCTGGATTTAAGAAAATATAAAATGAACGTAGTCTTGGTTTGAGCCGAACCACTATAAAAACCTCGTGCGTTCCTTGTTCTTTACTAATTTCCTGCATTTATTCTCTATGATATGTTATTGTGAGGACTTCACACTGCATTTGGCATTTTTTCATTTAACAATTAACAATAAACCATAAACCGAAAACCATAGACAAAAAACCATAAACCATAAAGCATAAACAATAAAGTATAAACAGTAAACTATAAAATATAAAGCATAAACCATGAACAATAAAGTATAAATAGTAAACTATAAAATATAAAGCATAAACCATAAAAATTTAAAAATAAATGATAAATCATAAACAATAAAACATAAACCGTAAATGTAAACAATAAACCATAATTCGGAAAACATAAACAATAAAGTATAAACCGTAAACAATATAAAATAAAGCATAAACCATAAACACCGAGCCATAAACAATAAACTGTAAACAATAAACAATAAAGTATGAATAATAACCATAAACCATAAACAATAAAGTATAAACAATTAAATTTATAAAATAAAGCCATGAACCATAAACATTAAGCAATAATTGATAAATCATTGACAATAAACCATAAACCATGACCCATAAACATTAAACCATAAACCATAAACCAAAAACTATCATCCATAAACCGTAAACCATAAACAATAAACCTTAAACCGTGAACCAGAAACAATAAACCATAAACATTAAACTATATAAAATAAAGCATAAACCATAAACATTAAGCCATAAACGTTGACACGCTATTTAGTCAAAGCCGTCACACATGGTATTTCTGGTTAACAATATGCTCAAGTATTTGGAACATCGTAAGAAGACAGGAAGCGATATGGTTGAAATCGCATCAGAAAAAAAGGACGGCTCAAAAATACTAATAGATGACCTCTTTTGGAGTCGAATACATCAATTACGGAGCCTCGCTCAGTATCCCTTGTGGCCCTCTAAATTAGCTTCAGGTAGATCTTCCTTTTGGCCAAAACGGACTTACGGTTTCAAAGTTACGCTCATTTCCGTGAACGCCCGTAGAACTAGAAACGTTTCGATTTCGGCATTGATCGGACTCAGAGTAAGATCGGATGACCCGGATCGGATCGGAAAGGACGACCCGATCCACCATCTGCAGCACAAAAGTGCACACTGATTTGCAATGCAGTCACCGGCACAATTTAGATGGAGATGTAGTAACCCGACCCGATCCTCTTTCTCCTTACTGCCAAGAAGAGCACGTCGCCTTCGGATTGAAGGCACCAGTTCGGATCGGAAGGAGGGCCCAATCGGACCCGTCTGGTACGAAATATTCTACTGCACACACTCGAGTTTGACCTATTCTTAAGGCCTGTTTTACTCCTACTTTCAAGGATCGGACCACACATGGCTTTACACGAACTACAGGAGATCTCCTCCATTTACCCACTACGTCTTAGCAACACATTGGATTCGTGAAACATGTCAGTCATACGGGAGACTCTCTACATTTATAAATACTCGGATTCGGGGACTTCTAAAGGATCTTTGGCCATGCTAACTCTTGGCCTACATTGAAGAGACCACAAGGATATTGTGCTTCTTCCATATTAATCTAACAAAAGGATTTCGTGTATAAAACCACTCAGCCTTCCCCACATCTTCATTAAAATAAAAGGATATTGTATGTAAATGATTCCTACTAATTGTAGGAAGGCATTGTATTTGTAATTTCTTAGGACTTAAGATAATATAAAGTGGACGTAGGCTTGGTTTGGGCCCAACCACTATAAAAACCTCGTGCGTTCCCTGTTCTTTACAACTTTCCTGCATTTATTCTCGGTGATCTGTGATTGTGAGGACTTCACTAGGCATTTGAGTGTTAGTGCCAATTTTTTGTCTAACAATAAACAATAAACCGTAAACCGTAAACTGTAAACCATAGATAATAAACCATAAACCGTGAACCATAAAAAATAAAGTATAAACAGTAAACAATATAATATAAAGCATAAACCATAAACATTTAAACATAAATGATAAATCATAAACAATAAACCATAAACCGTAAAACATAAACAATAAACCATAAACCGTAAACAATAAACAGTAAAGTATAATCCGTAAACTATAAAAAATAAAGCATAAACCATAAACACTAAGCCATAAATGATAAATCATAAACAATAAACCGTAAACCATAATCAATGAAGTATAAACAATAAACCATAAACGATAAACAAAAAAGAATAAACAATTAACTATATAAAATAAAGCCATAAAACATAAACAATAAGCCATAAATGATAAATCATAGACAATAAACCATAAACCGTAAACCGTAAACCATAAACTATAAACCATAAACCATAAAACATAAAAGCTAAACCATAAACCGTAAACCATAAACAATAAACAACGAATAGTAAACTATACAAAATAAAGCATAAATCATAAACATTAAGCCATAAATGATGAACAATAAACGTTGACACGCTTTTTAGTCAAAGCCGTCAAACATGGAATTTCTGGTTAACAATACGCTCAACTTTTTGGAAAATCGTCAAAAGACAAGAAGCGATTTGTTTGAAGTCACATCACAAACAAAGGACGGCTCGAAACTCCTAACAGATGACCTCTTTTGGACCCGAAAACAAAAATTACAGTGCCTAGCTGGGTGGTTCTTGTGGATCTCTGAATTAGCTTTAGGTAGTTCTTTCATTTAGCCAAAACTGACTTACGGTTTGAAAGTTACGCTCGTTTCCGTGAGCTCCCGCAAACCAGGAAACATTTGGATTTCAACATTGATTGGACTCTACGTTGGATCGGATGGCACGGATTAGTTCAGGAAGGAGGTCCTAATCCACCTTCTACCACACAGAAGTGCATGCTGATTTGCAGTGATGTCACTAGCTCAATTCGGATGGAGATGTAGGAACCCGACCCGATCCGCTTTCTCCTTACTGCCAAGAAGAGCACGTTGCCTTCAGATTGAAGGCACCGGTTCGGATCATATGGAGGACCCAATCCGACCCGTCTGGGGCGAAATATTCTACTACACACACTCGAGTTTGACATATTCTTAAGGCCTGTTTTACTCCTACTTTCAAGGATTGGACAACACATGGATTTACATGAACTATAGGAGACTTCCTCAACTTACCCACTACGTCTTAGTAATGCATTGGATTTGTGACACATGTCATTCATCCGGTAGACTCTCTACATCTATAAATACACTGATTCTGGGACTTCTAAAGGATCTATGGCCATTCTAACTCTCGGCCTCCATTGAGAAGAACACAAGGATATTGTGCTTCTTCCATATTAATCTAACACGGGGATTTCTTGTATAAAACCACTCTGTCTTCCCCACTTCTTCATTAAAATACAAGGATGTTGTATGTAAATGGTTCCTAGTGATTGTAGGAAGGCATTGTATTTGTAAATCTTTAGGACATAAGAAAATATAAAGTTGACGTAGGCTTGGTTTGAGCCAAAACACTACAAAAACCTCATGCATTCCCTGTTCTTTACTACTTTCCTGCATTTATTCTCTTTGATCTGTGATTATGTGGACTTCACACTTCATTTGGGTGTTAGTACCATTTTTTGCTCTAACAACAAACAATAACCATAAACCGTAAACCATAAACCATAGACAATAAACCATAAACCGTAAATCATAAACAATAAACCATAAACCTTAAAACATTTAAACATAAATGATAAATCATAAACAATAAACCATAAACCGTAAAACATAAACAGTAAACCATAAACCATAAACAATAAAGTATAAACAGTAAACTATATAAAATAAAGCATAAACAATAAACACTAAGCCATAAATGATAAATCGTAAACAATAAACCGTAAACCATAAACAAAAAAGTATAAACAATAAACCATAAATAATAAAGTATAAACAATTAACTATATAAAATAAAGCCATAAACCGTAAACAATAAGCCATAAATGATAAATCATAGACAATAAACCATAAACCATTACCATAAACATTAAATCATAAAACGTAAATCATAAACAATAAACCATAGACCGTAAACCATGAACAATAAACTATAAACCGTAAACCATAAATATTAAACTATATAAAATAAAGCATAAACCATAAACATTAAGCCATAAGTGATAAACCGTAAACGTTGACACACTTTTTAGTCAAAGCCATCACACATGGAATTTCTGGATAACAATACAATCAAGAATTTGGAACATCGTCAAAAGACAGGAAGCGATTTGGTTGAAGTCGCATCAGAATCAAAGGACGGCTCGAAACTCCTAACTGATGACCTCTTTTGGATCTGAAAACATCAATTATGGAGCTTGGCTCAGCAACTCTTGTAGCCCTCAGAATTAGCTTCAGGTAGATCTTTCGTTTGGCAAAAACGGACTTACGGTTTGAAAGTTACGCTCGTTTCCGTGAACGCCCGCATACCCGGAAACGTTTGGATTTCGGCATTGATTAGACTCTGGGTTGGATCGGATGGCCCAAATTGGATCGGAAAGGAGGACCCGATCCACCATCTGATGCAAAGTAGTGCATGCTGATTGGCAACGAAGTCATCGGCTTGGTTCGGATGCAGATGAAGGAACCTGACCCGATCCTCTTTCTCCTTACTGCCAAGAAGAGCACATCGCCTTCGGATTGAAAGCACCGGTTCAGATAGGATGGAGGACCCAATCCGACCTATCTGGGATGAAATATTCTACAGCACACACTCGAGTTTAACATATGCTTAAGGCCAGTTTTACTCTTACTTTCAAGGATCGGACCACACATGGCTTTACACGAACAACAGAAGACTTCTAAAGGATCTTTGGCCATTCTAACTCTCGGCCTCCATTGAAGAGAACACAAGGATATTGTGCTTCTTCCATATTAATCTAACGTGAGGATTTCGTGTGTAAAACAACTCCCTCTTCCCCACTTCTTCATTAAAATACAAGGATGTTGTATGTAAATGATTCCTACTAATTGTAGGAAGGCGTTGTATTTGTAATTTCTTAGGACTTAAGAAAAAATAAAGTGGACGTAGGCCTGGTTTGAGCTGAACCACTATAAAAACCTCGTACATTCCCAGTTCTTTACTACTTTCCTGCGTTTATTCTCTGTGATCTGTGATTCTGAGGACTTCATACTACAATTGGGTGTTTGTGCCATTTTTGGTCTAATAATAAACAATAAACCATAAACCGTAAACCATAGACAATAAACCATAAACCGTAAACCGTAAAGAATCAAGTATAAATAGCAAATTAAATAATATAAATTATAAACCATAAACATTTAAACATAAATGATAAATCATGAACAATAAACCATAAACCGTAAAACATAAACAATACACCATAATACGTAAACCATAAACAATAAAGTATAAACTGCAAATTATATAAAATAAAGCATAAACTATAAACACTAAGCCATAAATAATAAGTCGTAAACAATAAATCGTAAACCATAAACTGTAAACCATAAATAATAATGTATAAACAATAAACCATAAATAATAAAGTTTAAACAATTAACTATATAAAATAAAGCCATAAACAATAAAAATGAAGCCACAAATGATAAATCATAGACAATAAACCATAAACCATGACACATAAACATTAAACCGTAAAACGTAAACCATAAACAATAAACCACAAACCGTAAACCATAAACAATAAACCATAAACCGTAAACCAGAAACAGTAAACTATATAAAATAAAGCATAAACCATAAACATTAAGCCATAAATGATAAACCATAAACGATGACACGCATTTTAGGCAAAGCCGTCACACATGGAAATTTTGGTTAACGATGTGCCCAAGTATTTGGAACATCGTCAGAAGACAGGAAGCGATTTGATTGAATTCGCATCACAAACAAAGGACGGCTCGAAACTCCTAACAAATGACCTCTTTCGGACCCAAAACCATTAATTATGGAGCGTCGCTTAGTAACTGTTGTGGCCCTCTGAATTAGCTTCAGGTAGAGCTTTCGTTTGGCTCACGAAATTTACGCTCGTTTAAATGAACGCCCAAAGAACTGGAAACGTTTGGATTTTGGCATTGATTATACTTCGGGTCGGATCGGATGGCCCGAATCGGATCAGAAAGGAGGACCTGATCCACCTTCTGCCGCACAGAAGTTCACGCTGCTTTGGAATGAAGTCACCGGCTCGGTTCAGATGGAGATGCAAGAACCCGACCCGATCCACTTTCTCCTTACATCCAAGAAGAGCACGTCGCTTTCGGATTGAAGGCATCGGTTTGGATTGGATGGAAGACACGATCCGACCCGTCTGGGACGAAATATTCTACTGCACACACTCGAGTTCGACCTATTCTTAAGGCCAGTTTCACTCCTACTTTCAAGGATCGGACCACAAATGGCTTTACAAGAACTGCAGGAGACTTCCTCCACTTACCCACTACGTCTTAGCAACGTATTGCATTCGTGACACATGTCAATCATCCGGGAGACTCTATATCTATAAATACATGGATTCGGGGACTTCTAAAGGATCTTTGGCCATTCGAAATCTCGGCCTCCACTAAAGAGAATATAAGTATATTGTGCTTCTTCCATATTAACCTAACATGAGGATTTCGTGTATAAAACCATTCTCTCTTCCCCGCTTCTTCATTTAAATACAAGGATGTTGTATGTAAATGATTCCTACTGATTGTAAGAAGGCATTGTATTTGTACTTTCTTAGGAGTTAAAAAAATATAAAGTTGACATAGGCTTGGTTTGATCCGAACCACTACAAACACCTCGTACATTCCCTGTTCTTTACAACTTTCCTGCATTTATTTCCTATGATCTGTGATTGTGAGTACTTCACACTGCAATTGGTTGTTAGTGCCATTTTTTGGCCTAATAATAAACAATAAACCATAAACCGTAAACCACAAAAATTAAGTATAAATAGTAAATTAAATAATATAAAGCATAAACCACAAACATTTAAACATAAATGATAAATCATAAACAATAAACCATAAAACATAAACCATAAACAATAAAGTATAAACAGTAAACTATAAAAAATAAAGCATAAACTATAAACACTAAGCCATACATGATAAATGGTAAACAATAAACCGTAAACCATAAACAATAAACCATAAACTGTAAACCATAAAAAATAAAGTATAAACAATAAACCGTAAGCCATAAATAATAAAGTATAAATAATTTAATATAAAAAATAAAGCCATAAACAAAAAAAAATAATCCATAAATGATAAATCATAGACAATAAACCATAAACCATGACCCATAAACAATAAACCATAAACCGTAAACCATAAACAATAAACCATAAACCGTAAACCATAAAGAATAAACCATAAACCGTAAACAATAACAATAATCCACAAACAGTAAACAATATAAAATAAAGCATAAACCATAAACATTAAGCCATAAATGATAAACCATAAACGTTGACATGCTTTTTAGCCAACGCCGTCACACTTGGAATTTCTGGATAACAATGCACTCAAGTATTTTGAACATCGTCAGAAGACAAGAAGCGATTTGGTTGAAGTCGCATCACAAAAAAAGGACGGCTTGAAGCTCCTAACAGATGACCTCTTTTGGACCCGAAACCATAAATTATGGAGCATCGCTCTGTAAATCTTGTGGCCCTCTGAGTTAGCTTTAGGTAAAGCTTTCATTTGGCTCATGAAAGTTACGCTCGTTTCCATGAACGCCCACAGAATCTGAAACGTTTGGATTTTGGCATTGATTGGACTTCGAGTCAGATCAGATGGCCCGAATCGGATTGGAAAGGAGGACATGATCCACCTTCTACCGCACAGAAGTGCACCCTGGTTTGGAATGAAGTCACCGGCTCGGTTCGGATGGAGTTGCAGGAACCCTAACCGATCCACTTTCTCCTTACAGCCAAGAAGAGCATGTCACCTTTGGATTGAAGGCACCGGTTTGGATTGGATGGAAGACACGATCCGACCCGTCTGGGAGGAAATATTCTACTGCACACACTCGAGTTCGTCCTATTCTTAAGGCCAGTTTCACTCCTACTTTCAAGGATCGGACCACACGTAGCTTTACACGAACTACAGGAGACTTCCTCCACTTACTCGCTACGTTTTAGGAACGCATTGGATTCGTGACACATGTCAATCATCCGGGAGACACTCTACATCTATAAATACACGGATTCAGGGACTTCTAAAGGATCTTTGGCCATCCTAACTCTCGGCCTCCATTGAAGAGAATATAATGATATTGTGCTACTTCCATATTAATCTAATAAGAGGATTTCGTGTATAAAACCACTCTCCCTTCCCATCTTCTTCATTAAAATACAAGGATGTTGTATGTAAATGATTCCTACGGATTGTAGGAAGGCATTGTATTTGTGATTTCTTAGGAATTAAGAAAATATAAAGTGGACGTAGGCTTTGTTTGAGCCGAACAACTATAAAAGCCACGTGTATTCCTTGTTCTTTGCAATTTTCCTACATTTATTCTCTGTGATCTGTGATTGTGAGGACTTCACACTGCAATTAGGTGTTAGACCCATTTTTTGGTCTAACAATAAACAATAAACCATAAATCGTAAGCCATAGACAATAAACCATAATCCGTAAAACATAAAGAATTATGTATAAATAGTAAATTAAATAATATAAAGCATAAACCATAAACATTTAAACATAAATGATAAATCATAGACAATAAACCATAAACCATGATCCATAAACATTAAACCATAAACCGTAAATCATAAACAATAAACAATAAACCGTAAACCATAAACAATAAACCATAAACCGTAAACAGTAAACCATAAACAGTAAATTATATAAAATAAAGCATAAACCATAAACCGTAAACAATAAACCATAAACAGTAAATTATATAAAATAAAGCATAAACCATAAACATTAAACCATAAATGATAAACCATAAACGTTGAAACGCTTTTTAGTCAAAGCCATCAAACATGCAATTTTTGGCTAACAATACGCTCAAGTATTTGGAACATTGTCAGAAGTTAGTAAGCGATTTGGTTGATGTCGCATCACAAACAAAGGACGGCTCGAAACTCCTAACAGATGACCGCTGTGACGATCCCAAAACCCCGTGACACGGTGTTAAGGATAATCATTGGAATATAACACATTAATCATCATTAGCAGATCACAGATAATAGCATAAACAGAGAATAGAATAATTTACACACATATGACAGCGGAATCATATAGATATCATCACATCAGAGAAGCACAGTACGAGATACAACTTAGTGCATAATGATACATAATCAGTCACCATCGCCAGAGGAGGCGGAATCATACATAAAGAGTACTAAAAATAAATATCAGTCTACATCGCCAATGGTGGAATTATAATATAGATACAATAATGGCGGAGAAAATCCAAGTCAGCACAGTGTAGTCAAGCGTCGCCATGAGCCAAAAGGTGCGTCAGAAACCTGTAACTAGGCTGCCCGTGTGAAAATGAGGGCACCCGAGTTTGCAAGGTGAAACAAACTACGAGTCAGTCATGGGACTGGTATGAGAAATCTATTCATCTTATTAACAACCATAATAAGGCAGATCAAAGGACCACGCCACTTTCGCGTAACGGGTTTACTCCAATGAGTGCTAGTGCATGGAATAAAGTAAATGATTAAATCAACGCAATGCTTTTTATAAAATGAAGCCATTATAAGACTCAGGTCCCATCACACAATGCAACGCAAGCCGGAGGATAGAGTTTTTACCTTATAATGGCCAAAGATGCTTCATACGAATAAAACAAAAGTGGTTGGTATTATTACTAGTGCATATGTCTTTCAAAAGAAAATTCAATCATAAATATCAATCATAGGCGGCATAAATGACCCATACCACTATGTCGCCATACTAGTAATACAATCACGTCCGCATATTTCGTATTGGAAATTGGATTCCTTCATGAGTCGAGGCAAGGGGCAAGCTCCTCTCCGATTCGAGACACTCTAGCTAATGTCCCAGGACCCCACTATGATCCTTGGATCTTCAGGGCCGGTCCTCTCTTACTTTTGAGGATTAGTTATTCCTGAACACACGTTTCCCGGTCCTTACAGACCTATATCGAGGCGCCTCGCATTCCAACAACCACACAGGTGAAAAGTATATAATGTCAGGGCTGGTAGGTCACTGACACCACCTTAGCTAGAAAGAAACGTCGTGCTCTCCCTGCAGTCACTCTCCCGTTTTTGACTCATACCGAGGTGTGAGGCTCGTGAATTCACGTTATACACAAAGCTACGTCACACAGACCATGCTTTGATCATCAACCACAAGACTTTGCTTTGCAACAGAAGCCTTGATCATATGCCACTTAGGCGTGCCACACAGGGAATCCACTCCATGCGACTGATTTCTGTCAATAGATAACCTCTGAGCTCGTACGTCTCAGAAAAGGGCGTTAAGCAAGAGAATAAATTCCCTGCCGCCAAACAGATATATATTTAACAGAGATCAATCAACACAGAACAAAATCCAATGTCAGACACACAGCCCATTTACAAGTCCGTTCTGGGTCTGAACGAAACCGGAGGCACCAATTCCTCGCACATCCGTACAATCAACAGTATGTTTGGATGGCTACTACTTCAATTCCTTCATGGTAGCTACTCCAATCACGAGCATCAGTAGCGCCCATCCATCCAATGTGGAGATCGTCGGTCTTCAGTCGTCTTCGACTCGTCGACTTCTCAACGTCGATCGATTATTTGAAATGAGATAAACTCGGCCTTTTCAAATAACCCACGTATATTTAGATTTTCAAATCAATTAATCACATGGTTGGACCATTTAACATTCACTTTTCAGTTATTTAGGTATAATTTTCATGTCAAATACATTCAACCATCACATATCAAGCAAACACAACAAGATTGGTTTATTTCCACTCTATATCGTCTACAGTATTTTATAACGATATATCGCCATTTTTATTTGAATTAAAACGGCCATATTTAATTAAACGACGTTTCAGGTCGTGTCGATGCACTGGCGCTGCTTTTCATTAATTTTGTTTTACACATATATGAAAATCTAACCGTTGGATCTTCACAAATTTTACATCCTTAGGAATGTCATTTCAAAATGAATCCAACGGTTTCAGTTTTATGAAAATCCGACGGTCGGATCTTCCACACTAACCATTTGAAGTTACGATTTCAATTTACAAACTACAGCATCGTTATTCGATTTAATTTAATTATATTTATATATATATATATAAATATAATAGTTTCTGGCGCTGTTTTTCTTCAGTATTGAATTAAACATTCCAGACAATCCAACCGTCAGATCTTCACAAAGTTGGTGCCGTTGGAAAGATATTTCCAAGGCGAACCCAACGGTTGAGGTTTCGGGAAAATCCAATGGTCGGATCTTCCACACTAGTCGTTTGAAATCACGGTTTCAAAACATGAACTGCACGGCCACGTTTCGTTTTAATTCTATTTATATTTATGTATTTATATAAATATAGTTCATTCAAAAATTCCTATATCGTTTCCACTTCAATTATTTCACTAACGCCTTTAATTTTTGGAAAATTTCGCCATAACCTCCTTTGTACGGGAGGGTCTGGGAAAATTCCCAAATAGCCACACGGGCGTCTCATATCAAAAAGAAAAAGAAAAAGCCAAGCGGCTAGCCAACAGGCTCATAAAATCATCACCCAAACAAAGCGGTAAATGTGTACCTATTTGTCGGGCACAAAATTCTATTTCTCTTCTCTAGCCCCTTTTGCTTTAACCTGTTCAATAGATATGCATGTACATATATACAATTTCTAACATTTATCATTTTCCATTCAATTTCTTATTTGATTTGCTTTGGTTTAAAAACACCATTCATTCTAATGTTGCATGCATAGGCTAAAATCATATCATTAGCTAGTTAATGTATATTTCAACTCATGCACGTTTATTTGAACAAGTGGCTATTTTTAACTCTTCACATTTCAAAGATGATAATTTTGGCGCACTAAAATAGATTTCAACACATGACTATTTTATTTAGTTCCTATGCATGTTAAAAATAATATTTCCTTCACAAATATTTATTTCAACGTCCGCATATCTTTAGCATATCACAAATATGATAAAAATGATATTTCTATCGTTCAAAATATTTATTCGACAAATAGATGTTTCAGCACTTCATAGCTTCAATAAAAATGTATTTTTTATCGTTCGATCTTTTTATTCAACACATGAACTTTTCCACTACACACGCTTCTCAACAAATGAGCGTCTCCACACATGGACATTTTATTTATGTTGTTCATATTAGAAAGATGGGATTTTTATTGTTGAAACTATTTATATAAGCGAATATTTTTCATACTTCATATATATATAAAAATGTGATTTTTAATGTTTAAACACTTCACTCATTCACAAATGAATTTAATTTTCGCACAAAACTTTTCAACACATGAATATTTCCACACATGGATATAGTTTCAATATATGACTTTAATTTCAACGCAAGAAAATAATTTCAACATATGAAAATAATTCTAACACACAAAGATTATTCAAAATTTCGGCAGCATAACGGTAGGGTAGTTAAAACCGGCACCGTCCCTAGTACGGCTCCTCGCTCTACCTTAAAACCTCGTGGTTTTTGACAATGGGGATTCATGCATCTAATTCGCACGAAGGCGGCATGTTTATTTTTACTTCCACAAATATTTCCAATTCATTTCAATCACCAATGGGTATTTTTCAACCACAACCAAACTATATCAACCACAAACAATTATTCAACCATTCGTATTTTTCATCCAATATTTCACACCAGTTCACAACAATAAATATCGTCCATGGTTTGTGGACGAGGGGAGTATATATATATATATAATATATATTTCACTAGCATTTCAACACATATATCAATTATTCTATGCATGTAAAATTCATACTTTGCTTATATAGCTTACACTACGCCTGTACATGAGGTATACAACACGTATGTAATTTATATTTCGCTAATATAAATTATACACGACATTTTCCATTCAATTTCACGTTAATTTAGATTTCTCACCTTGGTTTTCTGAGCGCTAAAAATCGATACGATGTCAGAAAAATCTGCAGCTTCTTTTATTGGATAGAGAGCTTCCTTGCGGTCTCGATGTTTCCTGTTTCATCGAATTTCGTCAACACACCAAAAAAGATATGATTTTTCAAAATGTAAAGATCAAAGAAAAACTCACTTTCACGAAGCTTCAAAACTAGGTTTACAGTTTTCGCGAAATCGGTGGCACGTGGGGACGATCTGGGAGTTGGACGTGGAAGAGGGAAGAGAGGGCTTTAAATCGGTGGTGGTTTGGTGGCGTTCGGTGGTCGGTGGCGTTCAGGGCGGCGGCGGGAAGTGTTTGACTCCCTGGCGTCGATACAGGCGGAGGAGGCGACGAGGGTGGCAGCGGTGGGGTCGGATTTGAAGAGGAGGCTGAGGCGCGTCGAATGGTGGCGGCGGCGAAGGCTGTAGGTGGCGGTAGCGGCGGCGGCGGCGGAGGAGAGAAGGTGGTGAACGGGTTTCGCCGTTGATCGGGGGGGTTTCTTTTTTTTATTTTTAAAATTATGAATGGAAATTTTTGAATGGCCCATAATTTCAATAAATTTTTAAATAGTGTTTTCTCAAACAAACTCCTTTTTAAACCCAACGACTGTCGCCCCTAGCCAAATACCCCCATTCCGGACACAATGGGATATGTTTCGTAGGCCAATTCGACTGTTACAATCAGTTATTTTTCAAATTAAAGTATAAAACATTTAATTTTTAACTCCGAACGCACATTTCAATTTGCCAGGGCCACAAACTGATTCGAAAAATTCCAGAAAAATAAATCTAGATATGTTTGGATGCTACGGTCCCAACAAAACTAGTTTCGTCGAATTCTGAGATCGTTTGAAAAATGGCCATTTTCTGGTCGATCCAATTTAACAGAAATCGACCAAACACATTTTCTTTTGCCACGCTCACATACTAGCTTCAAAAATTATGAAATTTGAAACCTAGCAATAGTTTGACATCCTGGACCTAACAAAAGTGGTTTCGTCGAATACCGAGGTCGTATGCAAAATATCAATTTTCCAGGCCTATATATTCTATATACCGACCCTTCTGAAAATTCATTCGGCTATAACTTTTGATTCCCGTTATGAAACTTCGATTTTTCAGACTCGTTAGAAAGGTATTGACTAACAGATTTACATATTTTTGGTTTCGCTAAAATCCGTTATATTTTCCATCCTGCACAGTCAGTCAAAGTTTGAATTCAAATTTTCAATCTGACTCACTATTCCTAATTCACTATTTTATTGAAATATTCTATTTCAATTGTTCAAATTCCTTTGAAATAACCAATTTAAAAATTTTAAAAATTGGCTCGTATTTTCCGGGTTATTACAATCTCCCCCACTTAAAACTTTTCGTCCTCGAAAAGGAAACAACAGTAAAGTAGGAAATAAAATGTAAATGCAAAGTTTTGTAAAGGTACCTTGCACCGGAGTTAGTCAGAGATATCCACCCTGCATTTGGGGTAAGCTTGCTTAATGCTTTCCTCAGTCTCCCAAGTTCAGTTTCTAGGATCACTGCTCCACTGCACTTTAACTAAATGAACCTTTTTGCTTCTGAGTTCTCTAGTTTCTTTGCCAACAATCTTTAATGGCTCTCTTTTGAGTGCTAATTCTGGAGTTATCTCCACATCCCGTTGCGCTGCTTCTTCTACAACAAGATCCGGATCATGCACATGTCTCCTAAGTTGAGATACGTGAAAAACATTGTGCACTGCAGGCAACCAATCTGGTAATTGAACCCTATAAGCAAGAGTTCCAATTCGTTCAAGTATAGGAAAGGGACCAATAAATCTCGGTGCCAACTTCCCAGTCTTGCCAAATCTAATTACTCCTCTCATCGGAGAAACCTTTAAATAAACATGCTCACCAACAGTAAATGTCAAATCTATCCTTCTAGAGTCTGCATAACTTTTCTGTCTGCTTTGGGCGGTTTTCAATCGCTTCTTGATGAAGTCCACTTTATCAGATGCTTCTCTAATCATATCGGGACCTAGTACAAGCCTGTTGCCAGGTTCTACCCAACATGCTGGAGATCTGCAGGGTCTGCCATATAATGCTTCAAATGGCGACATTCTCAAACTTGCTTGATAGCTATTGTTATATGAGAATTCTGCCAAATGCAAATGATCTTCCCATGACCCACCAAAATCGATTATACAAGCCTGCAATAAATCTTCTAGAATTCTATTCACCCGCTCAGTTTGGCCATCTATTTGTGGGTGATAAGCGGTGCTCATATTCAGTTTCGTTCCCAATTCTGTCTGGAAAGCCTCCCAGAACTTACTAGTAAATAGGGGATCTCTATCACCGACTATGCTGATGAGAATTCCATGCAGCTTAACAATTTCTCTGAAGTATATTTGCGCTAGACTTTGGGCAGTTCTATTGGACCTGACAGGTATAAAATGGGCAGTCTTCGTGAAGCGATCTACGATTACCCAAATGTTGTCATTACATTTCTTGGTTCGCGGCAAACCATCTATGAAATCCATGGAAATCTGTTCCCATTTCCAGCCTGGGACTTCCAACGGTTGCAACAGTCCAGCTAGCTTCTGTTGGTCACTCTTGACCAATTGACAAGTAGGGCATCTGCTAACATACAAAGAAATATCCCTTTTCATTGCCTTCCACCAGAAAGTGCATTTGACATCGTTGTACATTTTACTCACCCCAGGATGGATGCAAAATTTGGATTTATGGCATTCATCCAACACTTCTCTTTTAAGCTCGGGAATGTCGGGAACACATATTCTTCTATTCAGCCTCAGAACTCCCTTACTATCCACTTGAAAACTGGAGCCTTCGCCCCTTTGAATACTTTTTACCATCTCTTTGACAAAATTGTCACTTTTCTGTAGAACAGATATCCTATCAATCAATCCAGGTGTAATTATAAGATTGGCAATGATTGCGGTTTTCCAACTAAGTGCATCCGCTACAACGTTAGCCTTCCCCGGCGTATACAGGATATCAAGATCATACACTGCAAGGAATTCTAGCCAACGCTGTGCCTCAGATTCAGATCTTTCTGGGTATATAAATACTTCAATGATTGATGATCTGTGTACAGTATAAATTTCTCGCCCAATAAATAATGCCTCCAGATTTTCAAGTCAAAAACGATAGCTAGCAGCTCAAGATCATGAGTCACATAATTATTCTCATGCGGTTTCAATTGGCGGCTTGCATAAGCGACTACTTGGCCTCTCTGCATTAACACTGCACCAAGACCTCTAATAGAAGCATCTGTCCAAACCGTTAAATCCTGATTGCCATCAATAATAGTTAACAATGGAGCGGTGGTCAGCTTCGATTTCAATTCCTGGAAAGCTTCTTCACAGTCGGAAGTCCACTTAAACTTCTCGTGTTTCTTTGTGAGCTTCGTTAACGGACCGGATATCTTCGAAAAATCCTTAACAAACTTTCGATAATAACTAGCCAACCCCATAAAACTTCTAACTTCAGTGGGAGTAGTGGGTTGTTTCCAGTCTTGAATCGCTGTTATTTTGCTTGGGTCAACAGAAATTCCTTTCTCTGACATGACATGGCCAAGAAATTTGACTTCTTCTTGCCAGAAGACACATTTAGAGAATTTGGCTTTGAAGACGTTCTTCCTTAGAATCTCCAATACTTGTTCTAAGTGTTTTTCATGCTCGGGTTTTGATTTGGAGTAGATTAAAATATCATCGATGAAGACGAGGACAAATTTATTCAGAACTCCCATGAACACTCTATTCATTAGATTGACAAAGTATGCTGGAGCATTGCATAGGCCAAACGGCATTACTAACCATTCATAAAATATGTCTGGACCTCTGAAAGCGGTCAAAGGAACACACTCTTCTGCTATTCTCAATTGATGAAAACCTGTAGCTAGGTCCATTCGGGAAAATACCTTCGCCCCATTCAATTGGTCTAGCAAATCATCAATGCGGGGTAATGGATATTTATTTTTAAGCGTCTGTTTGTTGAGGTCTCGGTAATAAACGCATAATCGAAGAGTACCGTCTGACTTCGGGACAAACACAACGGCTGCACCCCAATTAGAAAAACTAGGTCCGATTAGACCCTTCCACAACAGTTGACGAGTTTGATCGCCTAATTCTTCTTTTTCTTTCGGAGTCATTCTACGAATTGGATGCACCACTGGTCTTGCATTGGGAATTAGATCGATTCGGAATTCTATTTCTCTTTGCGGAGGTAAGTTTTCAACTTCTTCAAACACATCCGCATAGTTTCTAACAATCGGAATCTTTTCTATGGAAGTGGGGATAAGTTCCAATGCTGACCAAAATTCTTCTCTATTCGGATTCGAACCATGACAGGGAACCGTAATATATCCAAGCTTCGTTCAAATTTTAACGATTCTTTCCGCACAATTCACTTCGGCTTCATATTTCGTTAACCAATCTAGTCCAAGAGTAATATCGTATTCGAGAAAATCCATAACGATTAAATTGAAAGGAAACTTGTAGGAAGAATAAGAGACTGGCACTCTACAATATGAACCGAGAGTAATAGGACCCCCTATCGGTTTATGAACTTCGACCGATTCTTTGAGCTTTCGCTGTTTTAACTTTAATTTGTGCACTGTGTTTCTAGCAATAAAACTACGCGATGCACCTGTGTCAAATAATACAGAAACAGGAATATTTGTAATTGTAAGGGTACCTCCCAAAACATCGGGTTTACTTGCTCCATCGGAAGCAGCTGGCTGGCTAGACCCGTCATAGACATGAGCTACTGTAGCTTTCTTCAGCAAAGGACAGTCTTTGACCAGATGATCGGTCTTGCGACAATTGAAGCACGAGCGAGGGTTCTGAGAGCCTTGGCTCGAGCCTTGAGAATTTGTCTTTTGTCTCTTCGGAGCTGTGCAGACGTTTGAGTAGTGCCCTGGCTTACCACAGTTAAAGCAATTTCCTCTTGGCGACTTGCCAGTCTGAGGTTTTGAAGATGCTGCTTGGCTTGACTCGCCCTGAGTTACTGCAGGCTTGCGCTTGTTTCCGGCTTGGCTCTTAGCGCGATCCTGATCTAGATACCTTTGATCAAGGTCTTCATAGTTGCATGTCATTTCCACTAGCTCGTTGAATTCCAGCTTGACATGGGCCATGGCTCTATCATGATATTGTCGTCTTAGCCCAAGGATAAACCTCTTATTTTTGGACTTCGCGGTGGCGACGAGCTCTGGAGCATTGGGCGACAACATTGTAAATTTGTTCAGATAATCTTGCACGGAAAGATCCCCTTGCTGGAGATTGGCGAAGTCATCGTGCATTCTTTCTAGAGCTTGTTCTGGGACATATTTCTCCTTCAAGAGTTCTTTAAATCCATCCCATGTTCTTCCAGCTTCTCTATTCCCGGCGGTAAGAGATTCCCACCATAATTAAGCTTGTTCCTGCATAAGCCAGGCGCCCATAATAGGTTTGTCTTCGTCTCCAAGCCTTAGGCCTTCAAGAATTTTCTCGCATGTTTTGAGCCATGCAAGGGCCTCTATTACGGTGCCAGTTCCCGAGAAGGTCTTGCCTCCTAAGTTCTTATATCTCTTAGCTACGCGGTCAAGCTCGAAGTATTGAGCTGCCGGAGGTTGTATCAAAGGTCCTTCTTGAGCTGGGATTTCTCCACTTCCTCGGCCTCGGCCGGCACGGCCTCCTCTAGCGGCGGATGCTCTAGTAGCCATTTGTCAAATTCTGTATAAGCAACAAAAAAGTCAGCTAACAGAAATGATAGTCTATTGCATAGTTAATCAGAAATTTCTACGGAAAGATAAAGATGGACTGATCAATTGTTTTTGCTATTCTGCTCAGCTCATTCTAGGACCTAACTAGTCCTATCTCTAATGAGCGACTCGCCTCAGAATACTACTGATCCTATTTTGACGAAGTGTTTAATGTGTTAGACTCCAGAACTAAGGTTAACCAAAGTTCTGATACCAGTTGTGACGTTCCCAAAACCCCATGACACGGTGTTAAGGATAATCATTGGAATATAACACATTAATCATCATTAGCAGATCACAGATAATAGCATAAACAGAGAATAGAATAATTTACACACATATGGCAGCGGAATCATATAGATATCATCACATCAGAGAAGCACAGTACAGGATACAACTTAGTGCATAATGATACATAATGTAACACCCCGTGAATTCTATAACTGTGAAATTCACAAATTAAAGTATAATTAATTTCAAATCAAAGAACTAAGGGAAACGGGATACGCCATTGTGTTCGTCTCGGAAAAATACGCGAAATAAAGTCCGAGTTTTCGAAAAAAGGAGTCCGTATGAAGGAGATATAGCCTTCGGAAGTTTCTGAATTAAGTTTAAAATTCGAGCATAAGAAAAATCGGGCCCAATTGGCCAGGGCGGGAAAAGTCCCGCCTAATGCACCCAGGTCGACTGGGTTGTCGACCTGGTCTAACCAGGTCGACAGGGCCGTCGACAGGGCTGTCGATAGGGCTGTCGACCTGGTCCAGACCCAGGTCAAACCCAGTCCACCCTGGCTGGCCTAGTCTATGTTGGTCGATTTTCAGAAGCATCCTTTGTCATTAGGGCTAGGTGGCAGGCTCTAATTGGTCTCTCTTTCGAATGAATGGCTACGATCAATCCAAGCAACATCAATGGTCCTAATCGGTTCATAAACTCTATAAAAATGACCCTAGACTCAACCTAATCTATTCATTCAAAAATAAGAACGAGGCCATCATGCTGCGGAGGAACGACTAGGAGTAGCCACCAATTTGGGAGAAGACTGGGAGGCAAATTCTAAAGCATAAAGCAACTCAAACAAATCAAATCAACAATAAGTCGCATCTCCAATTGGAGAATTCGCCACACGATTGTAAGTAGAGTATTATTTTGGTATGAACAAATAACTGTGTCGGTTTGTATACTCGATTTGTGGCGATAAAGTAATTCATATTTGTGCGTTATTATGATTCTTATCGATTTGGAATATTGTATACGTTTGGATATTCTCGAATTATGTTATTCATTATAAAAACTACATGTTTGCGGTAGTTTTATGCAATTATACGTTTGGATATTCGCAAAGCATGTTATTCATTATAAACACTACATGTTTGCGGTGGTTTTATGCAAGTATACGTTTGGAATATTCGCAAATTATGTAATTCATGTTGAAGCTACATGTATGTAGTTGTTTAATTAAAATTCATACAAGTTTGGGGTTTTGCTACTATGTCATCATAATGTGTATTTTTGTACAAAAATCATTTTTGTGAGTAATTGGAACAAATTTGGGTTATTATAATCCATATGACATTATGTTGAAAATTTGGCATCATGATCTATGTATTAAGCCATACTTTTGCACTAGAAAACCTCTTTGCGAACTTATGAATATGACTAGGCTATGATTGATATTTTGCATAATTGAAAACCATGTTAGGTCTATATTGTTAACAAGAATTATATGATGAAATATGTGGTACATAGCTAGGTTAGATTCAAAATCCCATTTGCAAGTTTGCCTGACTAAAGTAAAAATCATGATTTCATGTTAGAAATACTTATGCCTGCCATGGTTATGCGAATAGATTTAAAGTCATGATTTAAGTTGGAATAATTCAAGTTGAACTATGCTTTTGTATTAGTAACAAAGTAAGCCCCTTTGTAAACATGTAGGAACCTTATGAACATGATTTGCTTATGTTTGACATTATGCCTAAATAAGAACATAGGTCTATGTTGTAGTTAAGACTATGTGTCAATAATGATATCCAATTTAGATTCTTAACTTAACTACAAGTTTACATGCTTTGATTCATGTCACTTATGCTTTATGACCAAAGTATACATTACTACTATGCAAGTACACCAGTTTCTGATTTGTAGTTCCAACGTTATGTTGCAAGTTCATGCGTTCACATTCCCCTTTAGTGTATGAACGTTTTAAGCCTCCCCTTTTTCTCATGGCTAAGTTGGGCTTAAAAGACTAAGCCCAACATATAAAATAAACGAGCGTATTAAACGTGGGTAAATAACGTTGGGCCAAATTAATTAACAAATGAAAATATAAAGTAAAAGGGGCCCAAACTCAAGTATGGGTTGGGCCCATGATTGTTGTAAATCTTCACACCATTAGCTTAATAATGGGCCGCAAATATTTACATATAAGAAAATAAAGAAGAAAGACAAAATATGTAAATGTAGAACATACGATGTGTTTAACCCGAGGTTGGATTGAGTTGTGACGTAAACCTGCCCGGAACCGCCCGGTTGTCCAGTAGTCACAACAATACCTATCCAATGTGGGAGGTTAAACATGGAGCCCAATAAGGACCCGAGGTTAGACTGAGTTGTGGCGTAAGACTGCCCGGAACCAACCGGCAACAGGCAGCCACAACAATACCTGTCTAATGTGAGAGGTCAAGGCTTTAATAAGACAATTAAGGCTGAGTCAGGATTGTTAGGATTAAGTGGACTAAAGACTTAATCAAAATGGAACATGCTAAACTAAACAGACTGATTGGGGGTTAGGTTAGAAAACACTTAACCAACTTAGCATGTTGGCTAGAGATATAAAACCTAGTAACGGGGGACCCTTTTCAGCAGTAACCCTATAAGGTGTATCATGATACCCTGAAAACTAGGCAGGGTGGGGCACGATTACTGGGCTGATTGTAAGAGGTCAAATTGACGGCGGTGGTGTAGCAGTGTAGGTTCTAACGGGGTGCGGGCGTGCACACACTCCGGCGCAGAAAAATAAGGCTATGGGCACTAGTAGCATACCTGTGCATTCTAGGATTGTGTCGGGCCGCCGCCATGGGACTTGATACACCCCATGGTGGGACCAGCATAGGTAACTACAACATCGGGGGCCGTAAGACACATGTAACTATGCGAGAAGGAGCCGATCATCATAGAATGGATCACTTCACCCTGATTATGGGGTGCCAGTTGGGAACTAGTTTATATGGGTTCAAAGATTAACATGGGGTACGACAGTATATTCGACCCTAGACAACTTAACTATGTTTATAGTGCTTTCCCACTTCTTGTTTATACTTATCATACCCAGTTCTTTATTCATAGACAGAATAGTCCTAGACTTACTCAGGCTTTATGTCTGACTCTACTTTCCTTTCGTCTTCTTTTCTTCCGTTTCCCCCTCCCCCCCAGGTCTACAGGGAGGGAACACTGCAGCTTGACCAGCCTTAACATCCAGCTTGAAGAGGAAAAATGTATTGCTTGGACCTTTTCGTTTTGAACTATGGCTTTGGACAACCACTATGGGGCCTTTGCAGTTTACTTATGTTTTCTTTATGCTTCTTTAAATAATGTAATCAAGACAGATTATGAAAGAGTTATGTTATGTTTTTTTTGAAAGGATGTAAGACAATCATGGTGATGTTGCTGTAACACGTATTTGCTTTTTATGAAATAAAAGTTGTTGTTTTTCCGCTATTTACAAATATGTGTTCTTATATCTGTCTTGTATATCTGTGACTTATACTTTTAAACCTCCACCAAAATTAGGGCATTCCCTTTGAGAGTGACCCTAACGGAGGTGGGGTGTTTCACTTGGTATCAGAGCATAGGTTTACCAGATAAGATAAAAAATTTTGAAAATTTATTTTCAAAAAGGAAATTTAAAGAAGCATTTTAAAAAAAATAAAATATTATTTTATTTTAAAAAGGCAAAGTCCACTCCCCAAAGCCATAGGTATTATCTCTTATCCTTCGTTTTGAATCTATCCTTTTTGTTTCAGCATGTCCGAAGAACTTAACTTGCCGGAAGGGGTGCCAATACCTGGTTGGTTTGGACGGTTCTTAGAAGCAAGGGCCACTCAGCCAGGTCCTACCGTTCCTCCTCCCCCAGCTGCAGGAAATCATCCAGCTGCAGCGGCACCTTTTCCTCTACCTCCTCCACCGGGAAACATGTTTGCTAATATATGTAAAGATTTTAAAGCTATGGGAGGAAAGGATTTCCATGGAACTGAGTCCTTCGTGGCAGCTAGAAATTGGCTGAAAGAAACTGAGGACCTATTCATCATTTTTGAGGTAGAAGATAGACAAAAAGTACAACTGGCAGTATGGCTATTAAAGGGCGAGGCTTCCTACTGGTGGGAAGTCACTAATGCAGAAAGACCAGTGGAGACATGGGAGGACTTTAGGGCAAGGTTTGAGACTAAATTTCTCTCAGATGCGCAAAGAAGTTTGTAGTTGGAAAAATTCTTATTTCTTAAGCAAGGGGACAAGACAGTCAGAGAGTATGTGAATCAGTTCGATGAGCTGGCTAGGTTTTGGCTGGACCTAGTCAACACCCCGCACAAGAAGGCTCCCCGTTTCGTCAAAGGGTTGAATGAGCCATTACACAGTTTGGCCATGACCCATATACCCATGGGAGCCACGTATGAAAGACTGGTGCAAATGGCACTGCTGAACGAAGAGGATAAGGGCAAGAAGGAGACAAAGGCAGAAAGCTCTCAAGGGAAGAAAGAGGGTTTGCAGCCTAAAAAGACAGACTTTAAGAAAGGCGGGAAAGGCAACAAAGAGAAGAGGAAGTGTAATTTCTGTGGCAAAGTGGGGCACTTAGTAAAGGACTGCCGGAAAAAGAAGGCCAAGGAGAATGGTGGGTGCTTTTCTTGCGGTGAGACAGGCCACAGGGCTAGGGACTGCCCAAAGAAACGAGGACAGATGCAGAGGGCTGGATCCACCTCAGGGGCACAGGTTCATGTGCTAGAAGCGCCACCTTTGCAACAGCGAGGTATAAATACTTCTGTAGAAAGTGTAGTTTATCTTTATGATCACCCCGTTCGCACTTTATTTGATTCTGGCGCATCACACTCCTTTATCTCGTCTGCTTTAGTAGAATCTCTGCACCTAAAAACTAGTATGGTAGAGGACCCCTTAATTGTTTCAAACCCAATTGGGGGCCCAGCTCATTTGTCTATGATCTGTTTGGGATTGAAATTTCTATTCTAAGTGTAGAATTTCAATGTAGTGCCTTTGTTTTGGGCTTTTCGGGTTATGGTTTGATTTTGGGTATGGATTGGCTATCCAGTAATGGGGCCATCCTTGATTGTGAGAAAAGGGTTGTTAGGCTCCTAACCCAGCTCGGTAATACTTTGGAAATTTCTTGTAATCCCTCGTATGCGGTTATGCTTAGTTATCTTGAATCGCTAGATGCCTCTGTTGAAAATTTGCAATCAGTTAGAGTGGTCCGGGAATATCCGGATGTCTTCGAAGAGGTGAAGGGCTTGCCTCCGAAGCGGGAAATAGACTTCCGCATATATCTTGTAGATAATGCAAAGCCCGTTGCGTTGCCCGTTAGACACATGGCTCCACGGGAAAGGAAAGAGCTCAGTAAACAGATTAAAGAGCTTCTAGAAAAGGGGTTCATTAGGAGGAGCATTTCAGAATGGGGCGCTCCAGTGGTGTTCGCTACAAAGGCGGATGGTTCACTCCGTCTATGTGTTGACTATAGGGAGCTCAACAAGCTAACGAAAAAGAATAGGCACCCTCTCCCTAGAATTGACAATTTATTTGACCAGCTTGTAGGAGCGTCTGTTTTCTCCCAGCTCGATTTAGCAACCGGTTTTCATCAGCTAAGGGTGGCTGAAGATAGCATCGATAAAACGGCGTTCAGAACCCCAGACGGCTTCTTTGAGTGGCTTGTCATGCCTTTCGGCTTGACAAATGCACCTGCTTACTTCGTGGACCTGATGAGTAGGGTATTTAGAGATTTCCTCAACAAATTCGTAGTGGTCTTCGTAGATGATATCCTTATCTTCTCAAAGAGTGAAGAGGAACACGCTCAACACTTAAGGGCAATCATGGAAACTTTGCGAGTCCATCAACTAAAAGCCAAATTCTCCAAATGCCACTTTTGGAGAGAAGAGGTGAGGTTCCTTGGGCACATAGTATCCAAACAAGGGTTAGCAGTGGACCCTGCTAAGGTAGTGGCGGTTCAGGATTGGAAGACACCAAGGAATGCAACTGAGGTCCGAAGCTTTCTAGGACTAGCAGGTTTCTACCGAAAGTTCATAAGGGATTTTGCGAAAATCTCAGCTCCACTTACGAAATTGACCAAGAAGAATCTAGTGTTCAATTGGGACTTGGATTGCGAGTTTGCTTTCCAACGACTGAAAAGGGCTCTTACAACAGCCCCAGTTTTGACGCTGCCAGATGGGAGCAAGATGTTCACTGTTTATACGGAAGCATGTGGGACAGGGCTAGGCGCCGTCTTAATGCAAGAAGGAAGGGTAGTAGCTTATGGTGGGAGGCAGTTGAAAGTGCACGGAAAGAACTACCCAACCCACGATCTTGAGTTAGCCGCCATCGTCTTTGCACTCAAGTCTTGGCGACACTATCTCCTAGGTGAGAAGTTCGAACTTTACACTGACCATAAATCGTTGAAATATCTTTTCTCGCGGAAGGATCTTAACTTGAGGCAATAGAGATGGATGGAGTTTCTTGCCTCGTATGATTTCGAAATCTCCTATACGCCGGGCAAAGGCAACGTAGTGGCAGACGCATTGAGCCGAAAGAAATTGACCCTAAGCCCGTTGTTTGTTGAAAGACAAAGCCTAGAGTTTATAGCCAGCTTCGACTTTAGACCCTCCTCCGATTTTGTACCAGGCCTGCTAGCATCTCTCGAAGTGCGCCCAACTTTAGTGGATTCAGTAGGGACAGCACAACGCGAAGATCCTCAGCTTGTGGAAATGATTGATAGGCTAATTAGGGGTGAGACTTCAAGTCACCTCAACAGATACTCCATCGACGATAAGGGTTTGCTAAGACGAGACGGAAGACTATGCGTCCCACAGACAAAAGATTTAGTAAATAAGGTTCTTGAGGAAGCACATCACTCCAAGATGACGATACACCCAGGCGGAGATAAAATGTACAAAGATATAAAAAGGACTTTCTTCTGGAACGGCATGAAAAAGGACGTGGCAGAATTCGTTTCTAAGTGTATGGTGTGCCAACAGGTTAAGGCGGAACAGAAAAAGCCTGGCGGACTGCTACATCCTCTGGAAGTCCCGCAGTGGAAGTGGGATAGCATATCAATGGACTTCATCGATGGGATGCCTAGGTCTAGGAGAGGCAACACTAGCATTTGGGTAATAGTGGATGGGCTTACTAAAAGCGCCCACTTTTTACCAGTCAAAAGTAAAAGAACTGCCTCATCCCTAGCATCACTTTACCTCAAGGAAATCGTTCGACTCCATGGAATACCATCTAGCATCGTTAGTGACCGAGACCTCATCTTCCCCAGTGAGTTTTGGCGGAGTCTGCAAGAAGCAGTAGGAACGCAGTTATGCTTGAGCACAGCCTATCATCCGCAAACCGACGGCCAAACAGAGAGAGTGAACAGAGTTTTGGAAGACCTTTTAAGACTATGCGTCCTTGACTTCGGAGTGACATGGGAAGACCACCTTCCTTTGGTGGAATTTGCCTACAACAACAGCTATCAAGCAACCATCGGAATGACGCCCTTCGAAGCTTTATATGGAAGACCGTGTCGATCGCCCACTTGTTGGTGGGAGTCTTCTGATAAGCTCATACTTGGACCAGATATGATCCGAGAGACTTCAGAGAAAGTAGACTTAATACGAAGAAGGATGAAGACGGCCCAAGACAGACAAAAGTCCTATGCCGACAAAAGGAAGACCGACCTTGAATTTAATGTTGGGGACAGAGTTTTTCTTAAGGTATCCCCGCTAAGGAACGTTGTTCGTTTTGGAACCACAGGAAAACTGGCACTAACGTTCGTAGGGCCATTCCCTATCATCGAGAAAATTGGGAAAATGGCCTATAGATTAGAGCTACCCGAGAAGTTGGCCGGAGTCCACAACATTTTTCACGTTTCACATCTCCGAAAATGTCTACATGAGTCTGCTGAAGTGGTAGAGCCAAATATCCTCGAAGAGGCCGAAGTGGAACGCGAAGCAACCATAAGAAAAGTTCCAACCCGCATACTAGGAACGGAAGTGAAGAAGCTACGCAACCGCGAAGTCAAGCTCGTCAAAGTTCAGTGGAGTGACGCCGAGGGAGACGCGACTTGGGAAACTGAAGCTAAAATACGTACTGCCTACCCTTTTCTTTTCGAGGGTACATCCTTGATCTTTCTTTTTCCTTAAGTTGCGCTTTTATCTATCTTTTTAGGTATATTTCCTCGACCTTATCTTTTAGGTAGAAACCTTTTTGGATGAAAACATGTAATTGAAACATGTTATGGATGATGGTTGCAAGTGGTTGCAAGTGATTGCTAGTGGTTGCTCGTGGTTGCATATACACACACAATCTAGGTTTTAGATCGGCTCAGTCACTTCATATTGCATATGCATATATGTTTGCATTCATATATGGTTGAACTTTAATGTGTTGTCATATGGATGTTGCATTTGTATTGAATGTTTGTGCACTCATGTAGAATCATGAATAGGAAGAATTTGCATACATAATGGATTCATGGCACTTACATAATTCGCATTAAGGAGGTCAACTGAATCAGTAGACCACCTGATTTTGCATTAGATAAGTTCATGTACACACACACTTAGCATATGATCATGAAGCATTAGAAGTCTTTTAAGGACAATGGATGCTCGTGTTTGATGGATGAGTAGATGGATGATTGGACATTAGGATATGCATTCCTCCTAACTTGAAGATTTCGGGGACGAAATCCTTTTAAGTGGGGGAGAATGTAACACCCTGTGAATTCTATAACTGTGAAATTCACAAATTAAAGTATAATTAATTTCAAATCAAAGAACTAAGGGAAACGGGATACTCCATTGCGTTCGTCTCGGAAAAATACGTGAAATAGAGTCCGAGTTTTCGAAAAACGGAGTCCGTATGAAGGAGATATAGCCTTCGGAAGTTTCTGAATTAAGTTCAAAATTCGAGCATAAGAAAAATCGGGCCCAATTGGCCAGGGCTGGAAAAGTCCCGCCTAATGCACCCAGGTCGACTGGGCTGTCGACCTGGTCTAACCAGGTCGACAGGGCTGTCGATAGGGCTGTCGACAGGGCTGTCGACCTGATCCAGACCCAGGTCGAACCCAGTCCACCCTGGCTGGCCTAGTCTATGTTGGTCGATTTTCAAAAGCATGCTTTGTCATCAGGGCTAGGTGGCAGGCCCTAATTGGTCTCTCTTTCGAATGAATGGCTACGATCAATCCAAGCAACATCAATGGTCCTAATCGGTTCATAAACTCTATAAAAATGACCCTAGACTCAACCTAATCTATTTATTCAAAAATAAGAACGAGGCCATCATGCTGCGGAGGAACGACTAGGAGTAGCCACCAATTTGGGAGGAGACTAGGAGGCAAATTCTAAAGCATAAAGCAACTCAAACAAATCAAATCAACAATAAGTCGCATCTCCAATTGGAGAATTCGTCACACGATTGTAAGTAGAGTATTATTTTGGTATGAACAAATAACTATGTCGGTATGTATACTCGATTTGTGGCGATAAAGTAATTCATATTTGTGCGTTATTATGATTCTTATCGATTTGGAATATTGTATACGTTTGGATATTCTCGAATTATGTTATTCATTATAAAAACTACATGTTTGCGGTAGTTTTATGCAAGTATACGTTTGGATATTCGCAAAGCTTGTTATTCATTATAAAAACTACATGTTTGCGGTAGTTTTATGCAAGTATACGTTTGGAATATTCGCAAATTATGTAATTCATGTTGAAGCTACATGTATGTAGTTGTTTAATTAAAATTCATACAAGTTTGGGGTTTTGCTACTATGTCATCATAATGTGTATTTTTGTACAAAAATCATTTTTGTGAGTAATTGGAACAAATTTGGGTTATTATAATCCATATGAAATTATGTTGAAAATTTGGCATCATGATCTATGTATTAAGCCATACTTTTGCACTAGAAAACCTCTTTGCGAACTTATGAATATGACTAGGCTATGATTGATATTTTGCATAATTGAAAACCATGTTAGGTCAATATTGTTAACAAGAATTATATGATGACATATGTGGTACATAGCTAGGTTAGATTCAAAATCCCATTTGCAAGTTTGCCTGACTAAAGTAAAAATCATGATTTCATGTTAGAAATACTTATGCCTGCCATGGTTATGCGAATAGATTTAAAGTCATGATTTAAGTTGGAATAATTCAAGTTGAACTATGCTTTTGTATTAGTAACAAAAGTAAGCCCCTTTGTAAACATGTAGGAACCTTATGAACATGATTTGCTTATGTTTGACATTATGCCTAAATAAGAACATAGGTCTATGTTGTAGTTAAGACTATGTGTCAATAATAATATCCAATTTAGATTCTTAACTTAACTACAAGTTTACATGCTTTGATTCATGTCACTTATGCTTTATGACCAAAGTATACATTACTACTATGCAAGTACACCAGTTTCTGATTTGTAGTTCCAACGTTATGTTGCAAGTTCATGCGTTCACATTCCCCTTTAGTGTATGAACGTTTTAAGCCTCCCCTTTTTCTCATGGCTAAGTTGGGCTTAAAAGACTAAGCCCAACATATAAAATAAACGAGCGTATTAAACGTGGGTAAATAACGTTGGGCCAAATTAATTAACAAATGAAAATATAAAGTAAAAGGGGCCCAAACTCAAGTATGGGATGGGCCCATGATTGGTGTAAATCTACACACCATTAGCTTAATAATGGGCCGCAAATATTTACATATAAGAAAATAAAGAAGAAAGACAAAATATGTAAATGTAGAACATACGATGTGTTTAACCCGAGGTTGGATTGAGTTGTGATGTAAACCTGCCCGGAACCGCCCGGCTGTCCAGTAGTCACAACAATACCTATCCAATGTGGGAGGTTAAACATGGAGCCCAATAAGGACCCGAGGTTAGACTGAGTTGTGGCGTAAGACTGCCCGGAACCAACCGGCAACAGGCAGCCACAACAATACCTGTCTAATGTGAGAGGTCAAGGCTTTAATAAGACAATTAAGGCTGAGTTAGGATTGTTAGGATTAAGTTAACTAAAGACTTAATCAAAATGGAACATGCTAAACTAAACAGACTGATTGGGGGTTAGGTTAGAAAACACTTAACTAACTTAGCATGTTGGCTAGAGATAGAAAACCTAGCAACGGGGGACCCTTTTCAGCAGTAACCCTATAAGGTGTATCATGATACCCTGAAAACTAGGCAGGGTGGGGCACGATTACTGGGCTGATTGTAAGAGGTCAAATCGACGGCGGTGGTGTAGCAGTGTAGGTTCTAACGGGGTGAGGGCGTGCACACACTCCAGCGTAGAAAAATAAGGCACTGGGCACCAGTAGCATACCTGTGCATTCTAGGATTGTGTCGGGCCGCCGCCATGGGACTTGATACACCCCATGGTGGGACCAGCATAGGTAACTACAACATCGGGGGCCGTAAGACACATGTAACTATGCGAGTAGGAGCCGATCATCATAGAATGGATCACTTCACCCTGATTATGACGTGCCAGTTGGGAACTAGTTTATATGGGTTCAGAGATTATCATGGGGTACGACAGTATATTCGACCCTAGACAACTTAACTAAGTTTATAGTGCTTTCCCACTTCTTGTTTATACTTATCATACCCAGTTCTTTATTCATAGACAGAATAGTCCTAGACTTACTCAGGCTTTATGTCTGACTCTACTTTTCTTTCGTCTTCTTTTCTTCCGTTCCCCCCCCCCCCCAGGTCCATAGGGAGGGAACACTGCAGCTTGACCAGCCTTAACATCCAGCTTGAAGAGGAAAAATGTATTGCTTGGACCTTTTCGTTTTGAACTATGGCTTTGGACAACCACTATGGGGCCTTTGCAGTTTACTTATGTTTTCTTTTGCTTCTTTAAATAATGTAATCAAGACAGATTATGAAAGAGTTATGTTATGTTTTTTTTGAAAGGATGTAAGACAATCATGGTGATGTTGCTGTAACACGTATTTGCTTTTTATGAAATAAAAGTTGTTGTTTTTCCGCTGTTTACAAATATGTGTTCTTATATCTGTCATGTATATCTGTGACTTATACTTATAAACCTCCACCAAAATTAGGGCATTCCCTTTGAGAGTGACCCTAACGGAGGTGGGGTGTTTCACATAATCAGTCACCATCGCTAGAGGCGGAATCATACATAAAGAGTACTGTAACGCCCCACGCCCGCTACGGTCACTCTCTAAGGGAATTCCATAACATCGGTGGAGTATTTTTAGTGAATATAGAACAGAGAAATTACAGTAAGACAGATATAAGTAATACTTGAAAATTTAAAACAACATTTCATTGCAGCGGAAAGTAAAACATGTCTGGCTACATCACAAAACCATAATAAGAGTTAAGTACAAATATCCATCCTGATAAATAGAAATACATAATCCCAATACATGAACTGATAGCCATAAAAGAAAAGGATAAGCTGAGCTTTACTCCTACGGTCCAAGCTCCAAAAGAGAATAAAGCAGCCTGATCAAAGCCCACTCGTACTGGGCCCACTCTGAGAACCTGAGGGTTGGGAAAAAGATAAAAACAACGGGGTCAGACATAAGTCTGAGCGAGTCCTATAACTTAAACAATACAATCATTAAAGTAACCAGAGAAGACATAAGCTTGATATACGGTAATGTCTGGGGATGAATGGCTACACTAAGCAGCTTGGTAGACTTAGGATAAACTAAGATAACCGTAAAGATGCATATACCCACCCAAGGGTAATTACTACACTGCACCCCACCAGCCATTCCTACTTAAAGGTTGATCCTTCCCAAGGGCTTAGAAAATTTGCCCAGTAGTTTCGTGTACCCCTAGCTGACTACATAGGTGTCGTCTGCCCCTATCTCCACTAGGTGTACCCACTACTCCCAAGTGATCGGCTCCCTACCGTAGATACCCGTGCTGGCCCCACAGTGGGGTGTATCACTCCCCAAAGTGGCAACCCGATAAAATCAACGGTGCACGGCTTATACCAATACGATGCAACAACGTCTTACCTACCAGCCCGGGTCCACACACGCATATGAAACCCGTTGGACTTGCGTTGCCACCGCTAACCCGTTTTGGCCTCTTATAGTCAAGCCCAGTACGCGTGTCCTGTCCTCGACATGGGTCGAGCCCAATAAGATACATATGGGTTACTGGTTGAAATGGGCCCCCACAAGCTACCCACCTAAGCTTGTCCCTTTTTCTAGTGCATCCCACTTAACCCTTTAATCATGTTGAATTACATGTTTTCACTTGGTTAAGTATTCTAATCGTATTTTCTATTGCCACCCAAGGCAACCCACTAGATTTCCACATGCCACCCAAGGCACCCACTTAACCCCTCATGCCCCACTACATGCTTATCTGGTTAAGTGTTTCTTAATTGATTAAGAAACGTAACCTTTGTAAAGACCTCTCACATTAGACTCTCTTTTATGGCAGCTGGATTTGCCGGTCGGTTCCGGGCATCCTTAAGCCATAACAGAGTCTAACCTCGTGTCTTTACACCTGTCACGTATTTAGTTTATGCCTAAGACCTCTCACATTGGGCCAATCATTTGTAGCCGCTGGATTTGCCGGGCGGTTCCGGGCAGTCTTATGCTACAAAAGGGTCCAACCTCTTGTCTTAGTCGATTAATTACACCTAATTAATCACCCCCATAATTTATATTAATTATCCCTAATTAATTACACAATTTTAAGAATATGGGTAGACCTAACTCAATAGGTAAATTCCCAATTCCATAGTATGGGTAGACCTAACTTAATAGGTAAATTCCCAACTCCATAATATGGGTAGACCTAACTTAATAGGTAAATTCCCAATTATGTCCATTAATTTTATGTTATACACATTTCTATAAACATGCATATTAACCCCATCGTTTCCCACGTAATTCGTTTTCATAACATGTCATATAAATGGGAAGATTCACTATAAATGTAATGGGTTCAATCTTAGCACAACGTTGGCTTTTACATGGGTTTAAAAGGTGTCAACTTGCACCATAACATTAAACCCAACTAGCATAAATCATTAACCCAACTTGCATGGATACACATATGACACATAAAGGTAACTTGCATAAGTGTTCATAGGTTATACAAAGGGTGAACTTACATATGTGACTTGCATCATAAGTAGGGTAAACATGCATATGTATGCATAGCCTACAAAGGTGTCATCTTGCATATGTATGCATCTTATTTAAAAGGGTAAACTTGCATGTCATAATGTATGCATAAAACCAAACACTTAGTATACATGAAATCAAGTACTTAGCATGCATAAACCCAAACACTTAGCATGCATAAAATCAAATACTTAGCATGCATAAACCCAAACACTTAGCTTGCATAAAATCAAATACTTAGCATGCATAAAGTCAAATACTTAGCATGCATAAAACCCAATACTTAGCATGCATAAAACCCACCACTTAACTTGCATAAACCCACATACTTAACTTGCATAAACATAGGGTTAACATTAAACATAGATTAGCAAACTAAGATCATATCATATGACTTAAAACCCACTAATCCGCATACAAAACCGCATGATCTCATCATATCTCATCTACTTAATTTAGCAATTGGTTATTAAAGTGATAGAAACTCACCAAAACCAAGATTAGCAAACTTATGAAGTAGAACTAGTTGCTATACTTGAAGATGGTGATTATTAGAGGTTGATTAGCTTGCAACTTTCTTCATAAACTAGTGGAGGCTCCTTCTAAGTTTGATTTTGGCGGCATGGTGGCATCAATTCTATTTTTAGTATGGATTCGGCTTACATTAGGGTGTATTTATAGGATTAAGGTGTGTTTTAGACCATAGGATTAGCCCTAGGTTAGATTAGGTCCGTCAGATTTAAGAAGTCTCTAGAAAATAGCCCAAAACACAGCCAAACCCTAAAATGGTGCACCAGGTTTAACTGGTCGAGCACCCCCTGTCGACACCCAAGTCGACAGGGCTGTCGACTTGGTCCTACCCAGTCGACTGCCCAGTCGACAGGGCTGTCGACTCGGGTAGCTAGGCGGGAGTTTTTCCCTCCAGCGCCCAATGGCCCCAATTTTGAATTTTAAACCTTAATTTTAAATCTGTTTTGAACTTTGAATTTTCTGTAAACTTCATTGGGCCATAACTGGGCCATACGGACTCCGATTTACAAAATTTCGGACTCTATTTTGCGTATTTTTCCGAGACGAACGCAATGACGCAGCCTGTTTCCCCCAATTCTCACATCTGAGATTATTTATTCTGCAATTAGTGAATTTTAGCATTAACCGAAATTCGGGGTGTTACATTCTCCCCTCCTTAAAGGATTTCGCCCCCGAAATCTCTGAGATAAGGAGAATGCATATCCTACCATCCTAGCAACCATCTACTCAATCCATCAAACACGGGCATCCATTGTCCTTAAAACAATTTCTACTGATGTATGAGCATATGCAAAAAGTGTGTGTACATGTTCCCTATCTAATGTATGAACATATGCAAACCATGATAGTGCCATGCATCCAATATGTATGCGAAAGAACCCTATTGACACATACAATATCTACATGAGTGCACAATCATTCACCAAAATGCATCATCCAGATGATAACACAACCATTATACATTCATAAATATAGCTATCTACACACAATTATATGCAATATGCAATATGAAGTGACTGAGCCGATCTAGTTCCTAGAGTGTGTGTATATGCATCCACGAGCAACCACTAGCAAACACTTGCATCCACTTGCATCCATCAACCATAACACGTCTCAAACACATGTTTCAACCATAGGTTTACCCTATCTAAAGGTCAAAAGTACTAATGAGAGGACATACTAAAGATAAGATAAGTACTAGACAACGATAGAGGAGAAATTAAAAGACATACCCTCAAAAAGAAATGGGTACAATGAACGCTTCTTCGCTTCCGTCTCCCAAGTTGCGTTGCTCTCATCTTCTCCCCATTGCACTTTGACTAGTTGAACCTCTCTGTTTCTCAACATCCTAGTCTCTGACCCAAGGATGCGAGTAGGAGCTCGTCGAATAGTCGCATCACGCTCCACTTCCATTTCTTTAAGCAAGCTCGGCTCTACCACCTCTACGGTCTCATGTAGGCACTTCCTCAAATGTGACACATGGAATACATCATGTACACCACTAAGTCTGTCGGGCAACTCAAATCTATATGCCATTCGTCCAATCCTTTCCTTAATAGGAAACGGCCCTACGAACCTTGGTGCTAACTTCCCAACAGATCCAAAGCGAACAACATTTCGTAACGGAGACACTTTGACAAAGACCATGTCCCCAACTTCAAACTCAAGGTCCGTCCTCCTCTTGTCCGCATAAGATTTTTGCCTATCCTGCGCTGCTTTCATCCTTCTTCGAATCAAGTCAATCTTCTCAGAAGTCTCCCTAACCATATCAGGCCCAAGCAAAATCTTATCCGTAGATTCCCACCAACATGTTGGTGACCGACAAGGCCTTCCATAAAGAGCTTCGTAAGGAGCCATACCAATACTGGACTGAAAGCTGTTATTATATGCGAACTCCACCAATGGAAGATGCTCTTCCCATGTACCTCCCAAATCTAAGATACAAAGCCTCAAAAGGTCTTCTAGGACACGATTCACCCTCTCAGTCTGGCCGTCCGTCTGAGGATGATATGCGGTGCTTAGACATAATTGAGTCCCCACTGCTTCTTGCAAACTTTTCCAGAACTCACAAGTGAAGATAGGATCTCGATCACTCACTACGCTAGAGGGTACCCCATGCAATCGAACTATCTCTCGAAGATATACTGAAGCTAGCCAGGGAGCAGTCCTCTTGCTCTTTACAGGTATGAAATGGGCGCTTTTAGTAAGTCTGTCTACCACAACCCAAATTCCCGCATTACCCTTTCTCGATCAGGGTAACCCGTCAATAAAATCCATCGAGACGCTATCCCACTTCCATTGCGGAACTTCCAATGGGTGAAGCAACCCACCTGGTTTCTTTTGCTCCGCTTTCACTTGTTGGCACACCAAGCATCGAGCGACATACTCAGCCACATCTTTCTTCATACCGGCCCAGAAGAAAACCCGCTTCATCTCTTGGTATATCTTGTCCCCACCGGGATGAATGGTCATCCTAGAACGGTGTGCATCATCAAGAATAGCCTTCCTCAAACCCTCGTCTTGCGATACACAAAGTCTACCGTCTCTACGTAAACACCCCCTATCGTCTAGGGTGTACCTACTCAAATGGCTGGACGACTCCCCCCTTATGAGCTTCTCTACCAACTCAACCAACTGTGGGTCGTCCCTCTGTGCTTCTCCAATCCGCCCCAAAAGAGTAGGTCTGACCTCCAAGGATGCTAGCAAACCGGGTATATAGTCAATGGAAGGTCTGAAATCGAACATCGAGATAAATTCCAAGCTTCGTTGTTCCACGAACAATGGACTCAAGGACAACCTTTTTCTGCTCAAGGTGTCCGCCACTACGTTACCCTTGCCGGGGGTATACGCTATCTCGAAATCATAGGATGCTAAGAACTCCATCCACCTTTGCTGTCTCAAATTCAAATCCTTCTAAGAAAACAAGTACTTCAATGATTTGTGGTCAGTGAACAATTCGAATCTCTCACCAAGAAGATAATGGCGCCAAATCTTAAGCGCAAAAACAATAGCGGCCAACTCTAAATCATGGGTAGGGTAATTTTTCTCATGTGCCCTCAACTGCCTTCCACCATAGGCTATCACCCTTCCCTCTTGCATTAAGACTGCGCCCAGCCCTGTCCCACAAGCATCGGTATAGACAACAAATGGTTTACTCCCATCCGGCAACACTAAAACTGGAGCTGTGGTTAAAGCTCTCTTTAACCGTCGGAACGCATCATCACAATCTACGTCCCATGCAAAAACAAGATTCTTCTTTGTAAGGCGGGTTAACGGGGCTGATATCTTCGCGAAGTCTTTGATAAACTTCCTATAGTAACCCGCCAACCCCAAGAAACTTCTTACTTCGGTAGCATTTCTAGGAACCTTCCAATCTTGAATTGATACTACCTTCGCGGGATCCACAGCTATCCCTTCCTTGGAGACCACGTGCCCCAAGAACCGCACTTCCTTCCTCCAGAAGTGACATTTAGAGAATTTAGCCTTAAGGCTATGTGCTCGAAGAGTCTCCAACACCTCCCCAAGATGTAGGGCATGCTCTTCTTCACTCTTAGAAAATACTAAGATATCATCCACAAAGACCACCACGAACTTATTAAGAAACTCCCTGAACACCCTACTCATCAAATCAACAAAGTATGCAGGGGCGTTCGTCAACCCAAATGGCATCACCAGCCACTCATAGAAACCATCCGGAGTCCTAAAGGCAGTCTTGTCTATGCTATCCTCAGCCACCCTCAACTGACGAAACTCCGTGGCTAAGTCCAACCGAGAAAATACTGAAGCGCCAACCAACTGATCGAAAAGATCATCAATCCTCAGCAATGGGTGTCTATTCTTCTTTGTGAGCTTATTGAGTTCTCTATAGTCTACACAAAGTCTGAGGGACCCATCCGCATTGGTAGCAAAAACTACTGGAGCACCCCACTCCGATATACTTCGTCTTATGAACCCCTTCTCAAGCAACTCCCCTACTTGCTTATTGAGTTCCCTCCTCTCACGAGGAGCCATGTGGCGCACTGGTAAAGATACAGGTTTAGCATTATCCACCAGATATATTCGGAAGTCAATCTCCCGCTTCGGAGGTATGCCCTTCAACTCCTCAAACACATCCGAGTATTCCCGGACCACTCTAACAGATTGCAAACTCTCGATCGAAGCGTCAAGCGATTCAAGATAACTTAGCATAACAGAATCCATGGGATTACAAGAGATCTCGAGAGTGTTACCCAAGCGGGTCATGAGCCTAACAACTCTCCTTTCGCAATCAAGAACGGCACCATTACCGGATAACCAGTCCATGCCCAAAATCAACCCGTAGCCCGTGAAGCCTAACACAAAAGCATCACATCTAAACTCAATGCTATGTATAGAAATCTTCAAACCCAAACATATCATGGACAAATTAGTGGAGCCCCCAATTAGGTTTGAAACAACCAAGGGATCATCTACTAGACTGGTGTCTAAGTGTAGTGACTCGACTAATGATGATGAGATAAACGAATGCGATGCGCCAGAATCAAACAATGTACGGACATGATGATCAAATAGAAAAACCAGACTTTCCACGGAAATAGTTCTACCTCTTTCTCGAATCGGTGGAGCTGCGAGAGCCTGAACTTGCCCCCTTGCCTGAGCTGGTGCCACAAGAGCTTGCACCTGTCCTCCTGAGGCAGACCCCATCCTTTGCCCTTTCTTAGGACAGTCTTTCACTAGATGTCCTGCTTCGCCACAGTAGAAGCAGCCAGTCTTCTTCTTCTTGTGACAATCCTTTCTTAGGTGGCCAGGTGTCCCACAATTGAAACACTTCTTCTTGCCCTTGCCACCGTTGCCTTTCCTACCTTTGTTTTGCTGTTGTTGCTGAGGTCTCTTTTGATCTCCTTTCTTCTCAGGTGCCTTATTAGCATTGGGACCCTTCTCTTCTTCATGCATGAGTGCCATGTCAACTAGCTTCTCGAAGGTGGCCCCCATAGGGATATGAGTTATAGCCAACCCATGCATCGGTTCACTCAAGCCTTTCACGAACCTCAAAGCCTTCTTCTCCGGTGTATTCACCATGTCTAGGCCAAACCTTGCCAATTGATTAAACTTGTTGACATATTCCTTCACTGAGAGATTTCCTTGCTTTAGAGTCAAGAATCTTTACATATAAAAGTTTTCCTCCGCCCTTGAGAGAAACTTTGCCACAAATCTTTGCCTAAAATCCGCCCAAGAGTCAACGGGGCGTTCTCCATTAGTGACCTCCCACCAGAATGAGGCCTCTCCCTTCATTAACCAAGCAGCTAACTTGACTTTCTTTCCTTCTTCCATCTCAAAGATATCTATCAACTCTTCCACCTCCTTAAGCCAATCTCTAGCCTCCACAAAAGTTTCAGATCCTTGAAAAGGTTTCCCTCCCATAGCTTTAAATTCCTTGCAAGTCTTAGCAAAAGTATCCGTGCGAGGAGGAGGAGGAGGAGGAAGATCGGGTGCTACGGTTTGTGGAGGAACATTTGCTGGACCCGCAGTGGTGGCCCTAGCCTCCATCAATCTCCTATACCATACTGGTACCGTCACACCCTCCGGAAAGTTAAGATCCTCAGCCATGCTGAAACGAAAAAGGAAAGATTCAAAACGGAGAATTCGAAAGATAAAGATATGGCTATTGGGGATTATGCTTTTCTTTCAAAAACTTTTCTCTTTAAAGACATGTTTTTGAAAATATCTCTTCCAAAAATGTTTTTAGAAAAATAGTTTTCTAAAAATTTTATCTGTTCCGGTAACCTTTGCTCTGATACCACGTGTAACGCCCCACACCCGCTACGGTCACTCTCTAAGGGAATGCCATAACATCGGCGGAGTATTTTTAGTGAATATAGAACATAGAAATTACAGCAAGACAGATATAAGTAATACTTGAAAATTTAAAACAACATTTCATTGCAGCGGAAAGTAAAACATGTCTGGCTACATCACAAAACCATAATAAGAGTTAAGTACAAATATCCATCCTGATAAATAAAAATACATAATCCCAATACGTGAACTGATAGCCATAAAAGAAAAGGATAAGTTGAGCTTTACTCCTACGGTCCAAGCTCCAAAACAGAATAAAGCAGCCTGATCAAAGCCCACTCGTACTGGGCCCACTCTGAGAACCTGAGGGTTGGGAAAAAGATAAAAACAACGGGGTCAGACATAAGTCTGAGCGAGTCCTATAACTTTAACAATACAATCATTAAAGTAACCAGAGAAGACATAAGCTTGATATACGGTAATGTCTAGGGATGAATGGCTACACTAAGCAGCTTGGTAGACTTAGGATAAACTAAGATAACCGTAAAGACGCATCTACCCACCCAAGGGTAATTACTACACTGCACCACACCAGTCATTCCTACTTAAAGGTTGATCCTTCCCAAGTACTTAGAAAATTTGCCCAGTAGTTTCGTGTACCCCTAGCTGACTACATAGGTGTCGTCTGCCCCTATCTCCACTAGGTGTACCCACTACTCCCAAGTGATCGGCTCGCTACCGTAGATACCCGTGCTGGCCCCACAGTGGGGTGTATCACTCCCCAAAGTGGCAACCCGATAAAATCAATGGTGCACGGCTTATACCTACACGATGCAACAACGTCTTACCTACCAGCCCGGGTCCACACATGCATATGAAACCCGTTGGACTTGCGTTGCCACCGCTAACCCGTTTTGGCCTCTTATAGTCAAGCCCAGTACGCGTGTCCCGTCCTCGACATGGGTCGAGCCCAATAAGATACATATGGGTTACTGGTTGAAATGGGCCCCCACAAGCTACCCACCTAAGCTTGTCCCTTTTTCTAGTGCATCCCACTTAACCCTTTAATCATGTTGAATTACACGTTTCCACTTGGTTAAGTATTCTAATCGTATTTTCTATTGCCACCCAAGGCAACCCACTAGATTTCCACATGCCACCCAAGGCACCCACTTAACCCCTCATGCCCCACTACATGCTTATCTGGTTAAGTGTTTCTTAATTGATTAAGAAACGTAACCTTTGTAAAGACCTCTCACATTAGACTGTCTTTTATGGTAGCTGGATTTGCCGGTCGGTTCCGGGCAGCCTTACGCCATAACAGAGTCTAACCTCGTGTCTTTACACTTGTCACGTATTTAGTTTATGCCTAAGACCTCTCACATTGGGCCAATCATTTGTAGCCGCTGGATTTGCCGGGCGGTTCCGGGCAGTCTTATGCTACAAAAGGGTCCAACCTCGTGTCTTAGTCGATTAATTACACCTAATTAATCACCCCCATAATTTATATTAATTATCCCTAATTAATTACACAATTTTAAGAATATGGGTAGACCTAACTCAATAGGTAAATTCCCAATTCCATAGTATGGGTAGACCTAACTTAATTGGTAAATTCCCAACTCCATAATATGGGTAGACCTAACTTAATAGGTAAATTCCCAATTATGTCCATTCATTTTATGTTATACACATTTCTACAAACATGCATATTAACCCCATCGTTTCCCACGTAATTCGTTTTCATAACATGTCATATAAATGGGAAGATTCACTATAAATGTAATGGGTTCAATCTTAGCACAACTTTGGCTTTTACATGGGTTTAATAGGTGTCAACTTGCACCATAACATTAAACCCAACTAGCATAAATCATTAACCCAACTTGCATGGATACACATATGTCACGTAAAGGTAACTTGCATAAGTGTTCATAGGTTATACAAAGGGTGAACTTACATATGTGACTTGCATCATAAGTAGGGTAAACATGCATATGTATGCATAGCCTACAAAGGTGTCATCTTGCATATGTATGCATTTTATTTAAAAGGGTAAACTTGCATGTCATAATGTATGCATAAAACCAAACACATAGCATGCATGAAATCAAGTACTTAGCATGCATAAAACCAAACACTTAGCATGCATAAAATCAAATACTTAGCATGCATAAACCCAAACACTTAGCATGCATAAAATCAAATACTTAGCATGCATAAACCCAAATACTTAGCATGCATAAAATCAAATACTTAGCATGCATAAAGTCAAATACTTAGCATGCATAAAACCCAATACTTAGCATGCATAAAACCCAATACTTAGCATGCATAAAACCCACCACTTAACTTGCATAAACCCACATACTTAACTTGCATAAACATAGGGTTAATATTAAACATAGATTAGCAAACTAACATCATATCATATGACTTAAAACCCACTAATCCGCATACAAAACCGCATGATCTCATCATATCTCATCTACTTAATTTAGCAATTGATTATTAAAGTGATAGAAACTCACCAAAACCAAGATTAGCAAACTTATGAAGTAGAACTAGTTGCTATATTTGAAGATGGTGATGATTAGAGGTTGATTAGCTTGCAACTTTCTTCATAAACTAGTGGAGGCTCCTTCTAAGTTTGATTTTGGCGGCATGGTGGCATCAATTCTATTTTTAGTATGGATTAGGCTTGCATTAGGTTGTATTTATAGGATTAGGGTGTGTTTTAGACCATAGGATTAGCCCTAGGTTAGATTATGTCCGCCAGATTTAAGAAGTCTCTAGAGAATAGCCCAAAACACAGCCAAACCCTAAAATGGTGCATCAGGTTTAACTGGTCGAGCACCCCCTGTCGACACCCAAGTCGACAGGGCTGTCAACTTGGTCCTACCCAGTCGACTGCCCAGTCGACAGGGCTGTCGACTCGGGTAGCTAGGCGGGAGTTTTTCCCTCCAGCGCCCAATGGCCCCAATTTTGAATTTTAAATCTGAATTTTAAATTTGTTTTGAACTTTGAATTTTCTGCAAACTTCATTGGGCCATAACTGGGCCATACGGACTCCGATTTACAAAATTTCGGACTCTATTTTGCGTATTTTTCCGAGGAGAACGCAATGACGCAGCCCGTTTCCCCCAATTCTCACATCTGAGATTATTTATTCTACAACTAGTGAATTTTAGCATTAACCGAAATTCGAGGTGTTACAAGTACTCAAAATAAATATCAGTCTACATCGCCAATGGCGGAATTATAATATAGATACAATAATGGCGGAGAAAATCCAAGTCAGCACAGTGTAGTCAAGCCTCGCCATTAGCCAAAAGGTGCGTCAGAAACCTATAACTAGGCCGCCCGTGTGAAAATGAGGGCACCCGAGTTTGCAAGGTGAAACAAACTAGGAGTCAGTAATGGGACTGGTACGAGAAATCTATTCATCTTATTAACAACAATAATAAGGCAAATCAAAGGACCACGCCACTTTCGCGGAACGGGTTTACTCCAATGAGTGCTAGTGCATGGAATAAAGTAAATGATTAAATCAACGCAATGCTTTTTATAAAATGAAGCCATTATAAGACTCAGGTCCCATCACACAACGCAACGCAAGCCAGAGGATAGAGTTTTTACCTTATAATGGCCAAAGATGCTTCATACGAATAAAACAAAAGTGTTTGGTATTATTACTAGTGCATATATGTTTCAAAAGCAAATTCAATCATAAATATCAATCATAGGCGGCATAAATGACCCATACCACTATGTCGCCATACTAGTAATACAATCACGTCCGCATATTTCGTATTGGAAATTGGATTCCTTCTTGAGTCGAGGCAAGGGGCAAGCTCCTCTCCAATTCGAGACACTCTAGCAAATGTCCCAAGACCCCACTATGATCCTTGGATCTTCAGGGCCGGTCCTCTCTTACTTTTGAGGATTAGTTATTCCTGAACACACGTTTCCCGGTCCTTACAGACCTATATCGAGGCGCCTCGCATTCCAACAACCACACAGGTGAAAAGTATATATAATGTCAGGGCTGGTAGGTCACTGACACCACCTTAGCAAGAAAGAAACGTCGTGCTCTCCCTGTAGTCACTCTCCCGTTTTTGACTCATACCGAGGTGTGAGGCTCGCGAATTCACGTTATACACAAAGCTACGTCACACAGACCATGCTTTGATCATCAACCACAAGACTTTGCTTTGCAACAGAAGCCTTGATCATATGCCACTTAGGCGTGCCACACAGGCAATCCACTCCATGCGACTGATTTCTGTCAATACATAACCTCTGAGCTCGTACGTCTCAGAGAAGGGCGTTAAGCAAGAGAATAAATTCTCAGCCGCCAAACAGATATATATTTAACAGAGATCAATCAACACAGATCAAAATCCAGTGTCAGACACACAGTCCATTTACAAGTCCGTTCTGGGTCTGAACGAAACCGGAGGCACCAATTCCTCGCATATCCGTACAATCAACAGCATGTTTGGACGGCTACTACTTCAGTTCCTTCATGGTAGCTACTCCAATCGCGAGCATCAGTAGCGCCCATCCATCCAATGTGGAGATCGTCGGTCTTCAGTCGTCTTCGACTCTTCGACTTCTCAACGTCGATCGATTATTTGAAATGAGATAAACTCGGCCTTTTCAAATAACCCACGTATATTTAGATTTTCAAATCAATTAATCACATGGTTGGACCATTTAGCATTCACTTTTCAGTTATTTAGGTATAATTTTCATGTCAAATACATTCAACCATCACATATCAAGCAAACACAACAAGATTGGTTTATTTCCACTCTATATCGTCTATAGTATTTTATAACGATATATCGCCATTTTTATTTGATTTAAAACGGCCATATTTAATTAAACGACGTTTCAGGTCGTGTCGATGCACTGGCGCTGCTTTTCATTAATTTTGTTTTACACATATATGAAAATCTAACCGTTGGATCTTCACAAATTTTACATCCTTAGGAAGGTCATTTCAAAATGAATCCAACGGTTTCAGTTTTGGGAAAATCCGACGGTCGGATCTTCCACACTAACCATTTGAAGTTACGATTTCAATTTACGAACTGCAGCGTCGTTATTCGATTTAATTTAATTATATTTATATATATATAAATATAATCGTTTCTGGCGCTGTTTTTCTTCAGTATTGAATTAAACATTCCAGACAATCCAACCGTCGGATCTTCACAAAGTTGGTGCCGTTGGAAAGATATTTCCAAGGCGAACCCAACGGTTGAGGTTTCGGGAAAATCCAATGGTCGGATCTTCCACACTAGTCGTTTGAAATCACGGTTTCAAAACATGAACTGCACGGCCACGTTTCGTTTTAATTCTATTTATATTTATATATTTATATAAATATAGTTCATTCAAAAATTCCTATATCGTTTCCACTTCAATTATTTCACTAACGCCTTTAATTTTTGGAAAATTTCGCCATAACTTCCTTTGTACGGGAGGGTATGGGAAAATTCCCAAATAGCCACACGGGCGTCTCATATCAAAAAGAAAAAGAAAAAGCCAAGCGGCTAGCCAACAAGCTCATAAAATCATCACCCAAACAAAGCGGTAAATGTGTACCTATTTGTCGGGCACAAAATTCTATTTCTCTTCTCTAGCCCCTTTTGCTTTAACCTGTTCAATAGATATGCATGTACATATATACAATTTCTAACATTTATCATTTTCCATTCAATTTCATATTTGGTTTGCTTTGGTTTAAAAACACCATTCATTCTAATGTTGCATGCATAGGCTAAAATCATATCATTAGCTAGTTAATGTATATTTCAACTCATGCACGTTTATTTGAACAAGTGGCTATTTTTAACACTTCACATTTCAAAGATGATAATTTTGGCTCACTAAAATAGATTTCAACACATGACTATTTTATTTAGTTCCTATGCATGTTAAAAATAATATTTCCTTCACAAATATTTATTTCAACGTCCGCATATCTTTAGCATATCACAAATATGATAAAAACGATTTTTTTATCGTTCAAAATATTTATTCGACAAATAGATGTTTCAGCACTTCATAGCTTCAATAAAAATGTAATTTTTATCGTTCGATCTTTTTATTCAACACATGAACTTTTCCACTACACACGCTTCTCAACAAATGAGCATCTCCACACATGGACATTTTATTTATGTTGTTCATGTTAGAAAGATGGGATTTTTATTGTTGAAACTATTTATATAAGCGAATTATTTTTCATACTTCATATATATATAAAAATGTGATTTTTATTGTTTAAACACTTCACTCATTCACAAATGAATTTAATTTTCGCACAACACTTTTCAACACATGAATATTTCCACACATGGATATAGTTTCAATATATGACTTTAATTTCAATGCAAGAAAATAATTTCAACATATGAAAATAATTCTAACACACAAAGATTATTCAAAATTTCGGCAGCATAACGGCAGGGTAGTTAAAACCGGCACCGTCCCTAGTACGGCTCCTCGCTCTACCTTAAAACCTCGCGGTTTTTGACAATGGGGATTCATGCATCTAATTCGCACGCAGGCGGCATGTTTATTTTTACTTCCACAAATATTTCCATTTCATTTCAATCACCAATGGGTATTTTTCAACCACAACCAAACAATATCAACCACAAACAATTATTCAACCATTCGTATTTTTCATCCAATATTTCACACCAATTCACAACAATAAATATAGTCCATGGTTTGTGGACGCGGGGAGTATATATATATAATATATATTTCACTAGCATTTCAAAACATATATCAATTATTCTATGCATGTAAAATTCATACTTTGCTTATATAGCTTACACTACGCCTGTACATGAGGTATACAACACGTATGTAATTTATATTTCGCTAATATAAATTATACACGACATTTTCCATTCAATTTCACGTTAATTTAGATTTCTCACCTTGGTTTTCTGAGCGCTAAAAATCGATACGATGTCAGAAAAATCCGTAGCTTCTTTTATTGGGTAGAGAGCTTCCTTGCGGTCTCGATGTTTCCTGTTTCATCGAATTTCGTCAACACACCAAAAAAGATATGATTTTTCAAAGTGTAAAGATCAAAGAAAAACTCACTTTCACGAAGCTTCAAAACTAGGTTTACAGTTTTCGCGAAATCCGTAGCACGTGGGGACGATCGGGGAGTTGGACGTGGAAGAGGGAAGAGAGGGCTTTAAATCGGTGGTGGTTTGGTGGCGTTCGGTGGTCGGTGGCGTTCAGGGCGGCGGCGGGAAGTGTTCGACTTCCTGGCGTCGATACAGGCGGAGGAGGCGACGAGGGTTGCAGCGGTGGGGTCGGATTTGAAGAGGAGGCTGAGGCGCGTTGATTGGTGGCGGCGGCGAAGGCTGTAGGTGGCGGTAGCGGCGGCGGCGGAGGAGAGAAGGTGGTGAACGGGTTTCGCCGTTGATCGGGGGGGTTTCTTTTTTTTTATTTTTAAAATTATGAATGGAAATTTTTGATTGGCCCATAATTTCAATAAATTTTTAAATAGTGTTTTCTCAAACAAACTCCTTTTTAAACCCAACGACTGTCGCCCCTAGCCAAATACCCCCATTCCGGACACAATGGGATATGTTTCGTAGGCCAATTCGACTGTTACAATCAGTTATTTTTCAAATTAAAGTATAAGACATTTAATTTTTAACTCCGAACGCACATTTCAATTTGCCAGGTCCACAAACTGATTCGAAAAATTCCAGAAAAATAAATCTAGCTATGTTTTGACGCTACGGTCCCAACAAAACTAGTTTCGTCGAATTCTGAGATCGTTTGAAAAATGTTCATTTTCTGGTCAATCCAATTTAACAGAAATCGACCAAACACATTTTCTTTTCCCACGCTCACATACTAGCTTCAAAAATTATGAAATTTGAAACCTAGCAATAGTTTGACAACCCGGACCCAACAAAAGTGGTTTCGTCGAATTCTGAGGTCGTATGCAAAATATCAATTTTCCAGGCCTATATATTCTATATACCGACCCTTCTGAAAATTCATTCGGCCATAACATTAGATTCCCGTTATGAAACTTCGATTTTTCAGATTCGTTAGAAAGGTATTGACTAACAGATTTACATATTATTGGTTTCGCTAAAATCCGTTATATTTTCCATCCGGCACAGTCAGTCAAAGTTTGAATTCAAATTTTCAAACTGACTCACTATTCCTAATTCACTATTTTATTGAAATATTCTATTTCAATTGTTCAAATTTCTTTGAAATAACCAATTTAAAGATTTTAAATTGGCTCGTATTTTCCGGGTTATTACAACCTCTTTTGGACCTGAAACCATCAATTATGGAGCATGGCTCAGTAACACTTGTGACCCTATGAATCAGCTACAGGTAGAGCTTCTGTTTGGCTGAAACGGACTTACATTTGAAAGTTACGCTCGTTTCCATGAATGCCCGCACAACCGCAAACGTTTGGATTTTAGAATTAATTGGACTTCGGTATGGATCAGATGGCCCGAATCGGATCATAAATGAGGACCCGATCCACATTCTGCCGCACAAAAGTGCATGCTACTTTGGAATAAAGTCACCGGCTCGGTTCGGATGGAGATGCAGGAACCCGACCCGATCCGCTTTCTCCTTACTACCAAGAAGAGCACGTCGCCTTCGGATTGAAGGCACTGGTTTGGATTGGATAGAGGACCCGAACCAACCCATCTAGAACGAAATATTCTATTGCACACACTCGAGTTTGACCTATTCTTACGGCCTCTTTTACTCCTACATTCACGGATCAGACCATACATAGCTTTACACGAACTACATGAGAATTCATCTACTTACCTACTACGTCTTCGCAACGCATTGGATTCGTGACACATATCATTCATTCGGGAGACTCTCTACATCTATAAATACATAGATCCAGGGACTTCTAAAGGATGTTTGGCCATTCTAATCCTCGGCCTCCATTGAAGAGAACATAAGGGCATTGTGCATCTTCCATATTGATCTGACACGAGGATTTTGTGTATAAAACCACTTCTCTTCCCCACGTCTTCATTAAAATACAAGGATGTTGTATGTAAATGATTCCTATAGATTGTAGGAAGGCATTGTATTTGTAATTTTTTATGACTTAAGAAAATATAAAGTGGACGTAGGCTTGGTTTGAGCCAAACCAATATAAAAACATTGTGCGTTCCCGGTTCTTTACTACTTTCCTGCATTTATTCTCTGTGATCCTTGATTGTGAGGACTTCACGCTGCATTTAGGTGTTAGTGCCATTTTTTTGTCTAACAATAAACAATAAACCATAAACCGTAAACCATAGACAATAAACCATAAACTGTAAACCATAAATAAGAAAGTATAAACATTAAACTATATATTATAAGGCATAAACCATTAACATTTAAACATAAATGATAAATCATAAACAATAAACCATAAACCGTTAAACATAAACAATAAACCATAACCCGTAAACCGTAAACAATAAATTATAAACAGTAAACTATATAAAATAAAGCATAAACCATAAATACTAAGCCATAAATGATAAATCATAAATAATAAACCGTAAAGCACAAACTGTAAACCATAAATAATAAAGTATAAACAATAAATTATAAACAATAAAGTATAAACAATTAACTATATAAAATTAAGCCGTAAACCATAAACATTAAGCCATAAATGATAAATCATTGACAATAAACCATAAACCATGACCCATAAACATTAAATTATAAACCGTAAACCATAAACAATAAACCATAAACCGTAAACGATAAACAATAAACCATAAAGCATAAACCATAAACCATAAATAGAAAACTATATAAACTAAAGCATAAACCATAAACATTAAGCTATAAATGATAAACCATCAACGTTGACACACTTTTTAGTCAATGCCGTCACACATGGAATTTCTGGTGAACAATACTCTCAAGTATTTGGAACATCGTCAGAAGGCCGGAAGCGATTTATTTGAACTCGCATGACAAACAAAGAACGGATCAAAACTCCTAATAGATGACCTCTTTTGGATCGGAAAACTTCAATAACGGAGCTTGGCTCAGTAATTCTTGTAGCCCTCTGAATTAGCTTCAGGTAGATCTTTCGCTTGGCTAAAACGAACTAACGGTTTGATAGTTATGCTCGTTTCCATAAACGTCTACATACCCAGAAACGTTTGGATTTCGGCATTGATTAGACTCCGGGCTGGATCGGATGGCCCGGATCCGATCGGAAAGGAGGACCCAATCCACCATCTGCTGCAAAGTAGTGCATGCTAATTTGCAATGAAGTCACTGGCTCGGTTCGGATGGCGATGTAGGAACCCGACCCGATCCTGTTTCTCCTTACTGCGAAGAAGAGCACATCGCCTTTGGATTGAAGGCACTGGTTCGGATCGGATGGAGGACCCGATCCGACCTATTTGCAACAAAATATTCTACTAGACAGACTCGAGTTAGACCTATTCTAAAGGCCAGTTTTACTCTTACTTTCAAAGATCGGACCACACATAGCTTTACATGAACTACATGAGACTTCCTCCACTTACCCACTAAGTCTTAATAATGCATTGAATTCATGACACATGTTATTGATCCGAGAGATGCTGTACATCTATAAATACACGGATTTAGGGACTTCTAAAGGATCTTTTTCCATTCTAACTCTCGGCCTCCATTGAAGAGAACACAAGGATATTGTGCTTCTTCCTTATTAATCTAACACGATGATTTCGTGTACAAAACCACTCTCTCTTCCCCAATTCATTATTAAAATAAAAGGATGTTGTATGTAAATGATTCCTACTAATTGTAGGAAGCCATTGTATTTTTAATTTCTCAGGACTTAAGAAAAAATAAAGTGGATGTTGGCTTGGTTTGAGCCGAACCACTATAAAAACCTCGTACATTCCCGTTCTTTACTACTTTCCTACATTTATTCTCTGTGATATGTGATTGTGAGGACTTCACACTACAATTGAGTGTTAGTGCCATTTTTTGGTCTAACAATAAACCATAAACCATAAATCATAGACAATAAACCATAAACCGTAAACCATAAAGAATTAAGTATAAATAGTAAATCAAATAATATAAAGCATAAACCATAAACATTTAAACATAAATGATAAATCGTAAACAATAAACCGTAAAACATAGACAATAAACCATAAAACGTAAATCATATACAATAAAGTATAAATAGTAAACTATATAAAATAAAGCATAAACCATAAACACTAAGCCATAAATGATAAATCGTAAACAATAAACCGTAAACCTTAAACTATAAACTATAAACCATAAACAATAAACCATAAATTGTAAATAATTAAGTATAAACAATTAACTATATTAAATAAAGCCATAAAAAATAAAAATTAAGCCACAAATGATAAATCATAGACAATAAACCATAAACCATGACCCATAAACATTAAACCATAAACCGTAAACCATAAACAATAAACCATGAACCGTAAACCATAAACAATAAACCATAAACCGAAAACCATAAACAATAAACCATAAATAGTAAACTATACAAAATAAAGCATAAACCATAAACATTAAGCCATAAATGATAAACCATAAACGTGGATATGCTTTTTAGCCAAAGCCGTCACACATGGAATTTCTGGTTAACAATGTGCAAATGTATTTGGAACATCGTTAGAAGACAGGAAGCGATTTGGTTGAATTCGCATCACAAACAAAGGATGGCTCGAAACTCCTAACAGATGACCTCTTTTGGACACGAAACCATTAATAATGGAGCGTCGCTTAGTAACTCTTGTGGCCCACTGAATTAGCTTCAGGTAGAGCATTTGTTTCGCTCATGAAAGTTACGCTCGTTTCCATCAACGCCCGTAGAACCGGAAACGTTTGGATTTTGGCATTTGTTAGACTTTGGGTCGGATCAGATGGCCCGAATCTGATCGGAAAGGAGGACTTGATCCACCTTTTGCCGCACAGAAGTGCACGCTTCTATGGAATGAAGTCACCGGCTCGGTTTGGATGGAGATGCAGGAACCCAACCCGGTCCGCTTTCACCTTACTGCCAAGAAGAGCACGTCGAATTCAGATTGAAGGCACCAGTTTGGATTGGATGGAAGACACGATCCGACCCATCCGGGACGAAATATTCTACTCGACACACTGGAGTTTGACCTATTCTTAAGGCCAGTTTCACTCCTACTTTCAAGGATCGGACGACAAATGGATTTACATGAACTATAGGGGACTTCCTCCAATTACCCACTACGTCTTAGAAATGCATTGAATTCGTGACACATGTCATTATTCGGGAGATGTTTTACATCTATAAATACACGGATTCAGGGACTTCTAAAGGATCTTTGGCCATTCTAACTCTCGGCCTCCATTGAAGTGAGCACTAGGATATTGTGCTTCTTCCATTTTAATTTAACACGAGGATTTCATGTATAAAACCCCTCTCTCTTCCAAACTTCTTCATTAAAATACAAGGATGCTATATGTAAATGATTCCTACTAATTGTAGGAAGGCATTTTATTTTTAATTTCTTAGGACTTAAGAAAATATAAAGTGGACGTAGGCTTGGTTTGAGCCGAACCACTATAAAAACCTCATACGTTACCTATTCTTTACTACTTCCCTGCATTGATTCTCTGTGATATGTCATTGTGAGAACTTCACAATACAATTGGGTGTTAGTGCCATTTTCTGTTCTAACAATAAACAATAAACCATAAACCATAGACAATAAACCATAAACCGTAAACCATAAAGAATTAAGTATAAATAGTAAATTAAATAATATAAATCATAAACCATAAACATTTAAACATAAATGATAAATCATAAACAATAAACCATAAACCGTAAAACACAGACAATAAACCATAAAATGTAAACCATAAACAATAAAATATAAATAGTAAACTATATAAAATAAAGTATAAACCATAAACTGTAAACCATAAACAATAAAGTATAAACAATAAACTGTAAATAGTAAATTATAAACAATTAACTATATTAGATAAAGCCGTAAAAAATAAAAATTAAGCCACAAATGATAAATCACAGACAATAAACCATAAACAATGACCCATAAACATTAAACCATAAACCATAAACCATAAACAATAAACCGTAAACTATAAACAATAAACCATAAACTGTAAACCATAAACAATTAACCATAAATAGTAAACTACATAAAACAAAGCATAAACCATAAACATTAAGCCATAAATGATAAACCATAAACGTTGACACACATTTTAGCCAAAGCCGTCACACATGGAATTTCTGGTTAACAATGCACTCAAGTAGTTGGAACATCGTCATAAGACAGGAAGCGATTTGGTTGAAGTCGCATCACAAACAAAGGACGGCTCGAAACTCCTAACAGATGACCTCTTTTGGACCCGAAACCATAAATTATGGAGTGTCGCTCAATAACTCTTGTGGCCCTGTGAATTAGCTTCAGGTAGAGCTTTTGTTTGGCTCATGAAAGTTAAGCTCTTTTCCATGAACGCCCACAGAACCGGAAAACTTTGGAATTTGGCATTTATTGGATTTCGGGTCGGATCGGATGGCCCGAATCGTATCGGAAAGGAGGACCCGATCCACCTTCTACCGCACAGAAGTGCACGTTGCTATGGAATGTAGTCACCGGCTCGGTTCAGATGGAGATGCAGGAACCCGACCTGATCTGCTTTATCCTTACTACAAGGAAGAGCACGTCGACTTCGGATTGAAGGCACTGGTGACACGATCCGACCTGTCCGGGATGAAATATTCTACTGTACACACTCGAGTTTGACCTATTATTAAGGCAAGTTTCACTCCTACTTTCAAGGATCGGTCCACACATGGCTTTACACGAACTATAAGAGACTTCCTCCACTTACCCACTACGTCTTCGCAACACGTTGGATTTGTGACACATGTCAATCATCCGGGAGACACTCAACATCTATAAATACACGGATTCAGGGACTTATAAAGGATCATTGGCCATTCTAACCCTCGGCCTCCATTGAAGAGAATATAAGGATATTGTTCTTCTTCCTTATTAATCTAGCACGAGGATTTGGTCTATGAAACAACTCTCTCTTCCCCACTTCTTCATTAAAATACAAGGATGTTGTATGTAAATGATTCCTACTGATTGTAAGAAGGAATTATATTTGTAATTTCTTAGGGCTTAAGAAAATATAAAGTGGACGTTGGCTAGCTTTGATCCAACCACTATAAAAATCTCTTACGTTCCCTGTTCTTTACTACTTTCCTGCATTTATTCTCTGTGATCTGTTATTATGAGGAATTCACACTGCAATTGGGTGTAAGTTCCATTTTTTGGTCTAACAATAAACCATAAACCGTAAACCATAAACCATAGACAATAAACCATAAACTGTAACCATAAAGAATTGACTATAAATAGTAAATTAAATAATATAAAGCATAAATCATTCAGAACTGATGGCAATCCAAATCAGAAAAGTGTTATTTTATGGGATATCCAAAGGAAACAAAAGGATATTATTTCTACAAACCTTCAGAGCATGAAGTGTTTATTGCTCGAAGTGGTCTATTTACGGAAAGAGGCCTAGTCTCTAAAAGTACCAATGGGAATAAAATAGAACTCGAAGAAGTTCAGAAACCACAAGATATTACTGAATCTGAACTTGAAATTGAGCAAGAATCACAATCTGTTGTGGAAACTGAACCTGCTAAAATTACTCAAAACGTTCGGAGATCTGGTATAATACGTCATGAGCCCGATAGATATTTTGGATATCTAAAAGCTCAAACAGGAGACATAATGCTCATAGATCAAAATGAGCCAACCTCTTACCATGATGCTATCTATAGACCAGAATCTGAGAAATGGCTTGAAGCCATAAAATCTTAAATGGATTCCATGTACACCAACCAAGTGTGGACTTTGGTTGATCCACCAGACGGGGTAAAACCAATCGGGTGTAAGTGGGTTTTCAAGATGAAAACCAACGTGGATGGTAAAGTACAAACCTATAAAGTCCGTTTGGTGGTGACAGGTTTCAAACAAGTTCAAGGAGTTGACTATAATCAAACTTTCTCCCCAGTGGCAATGGTTAAATCCATTAGGATTATGCTTGCAATTACAGCTTTTTACGATTACGAAATCTAGCAGATGGATGTCGAAACTGCATTCCTTAATGGAAATCTTATCATGGATGTGTACATGAAACAACCTGAAGGTTTTGTCAATCTAAAGGATGTTAGAAAGGTATGCAAACTGCAATGATCTATATATGGATTGAACCAAGCTTCTCGGAGTTGGAATCTTCGTTTTGATGAAACAGTCAAAGAGTTTGGCTTCATTAAAAATGAAGATGAACCCTGTGTATATAAGAAAATTAGTGGGAGTAACGTTATATTCCTAATATTATATGTGGATGACATATTACTTATTGGGAATAATGTTGATTCATTACAAGCAGTAACGACATGGTTAAGGAAAAGTTTATCATTGAAAGACTTAGACGAGGCGTCCTATATTTTAGGTATTAAGATCTATAGAGATAGATCAAGAAATTTAATAAGCCGAAGTCAGTGTACATACATTGATAAAGTGTTGAATAGATTAAGCCTGCAAAAGGAAAAGGAAGGGTATGTACCCATATCACATGGTGTATCACTTTCTAAGTCCCAATAACCTAAATCATCAGATGATAAGGAATGCACGAAGATAATCCCTTATGCTTCAGCAATTGGATCAATCATGTATGCAATGTTGTGTACTCGTCCAGATGTCTCCTACGGTTTAAGTATGTCAAGTTGATTCCAATCAGATCCAGGTTAAAGTCACTGGACTGTAGTCAAGAACATTCTTAAGTACCTGAAAAGGACTAAAGACTCATTCTTGATATATGGAGGTGAAGAGGAATTAATGGTAAAAGGTTACACAAACCCTAGTTTTCAGACTGATAAAGATGACTTCAAGTCATAGTTAGGCAATGTGTTTTTCCTTAATGGTGCTGCTATTAGCTGGAAAAGTTCAAAGCAAGAAACAGTCGTTGATTCGATTATGGAGCCGGAATACATTACTACTTCAGAAGCTGATAAGGAGGCTATTTGGATTAAGAAATTCATCAATGAAATTTTTGTTGTTCCATCCATTGTTGATCCAATAGATCTTTATTATGAAAATGATGGGGCCATTGCTCAGGCTAAGGAACCAAGATCACATCAAAGATCCAAACACATACTTCGGCGATACTATCTCATCCGTGAAATTGTTGATAGAGGAGACATACATATCTGCAAAGTCCTAACGGATAATAACCTTGCAGACCCATTGACTAAAGCTTTATCACAGCAGAAGAATGATAGTCACACTAGTTTCATGGGTATTCAATACAAGACTGATTGGCTCTAGTGCAAGTGGGAGATTGTTAGAGTTTATGCCCAAAAGGCAATCTATTAGATGCGAATAATAATAACATTGTTGATGTTATATTTTATTTGGAATAAAAAAATGTTCTGTTATTTTATATTTACTGCGTAATATAAATATTAAAATAATATAAGTCCTAAGAATAATAATACGGATTTATATAGTTCGAGTAAGACTGAACTTGAGATTATATAATATTGTAAGTATTATAATTCTTAAATGTCCCTAGTCGAGTTTTATTGTTTATATATGACAACAATAAAGCATTGAGACTAGTATGTTGATTGACTGATGATCACATCTCATTGATCATTAATATAAGTGATATTAATGTCAAACATAAATAGATATTGGAGAATATCCTATTGGGCCAACCCACCGTGACATAACTACAGGGGATATAATTAACAGTATCATAAGTTATTCTCATAATGACAGTGATGTAAGGGTCCTCAGACCTGAAATCATTATAATTTTATTCGAGGATATTTGTGTTTTGATATCATCTAAAGTTATTCGTAACAAAGTAATGATAATGGTGATTATTGGATACGTCTCGAATCGAATGAAAATTATGAATGATCTAAATGGAATTTTACCTTATGATATATTCGTAGCGATATCCATGGGCCACTTGATTGAGTTAGACTATAAAATGCATGGCCATGCTCAAATATTGATTTGTTTATATAGTCTTCTCATCGATTAAGATAAACGGATTAAATTATAAAGAGGGTGATATGTTCCATGCCTCCAGTTTAATCCTGGATATATTGGTTTAAAAGGACTATATTACATTGAGACACTAGTCACAACAGGATTGTATCGAATCATTGATATTATTATTGTAACTTGGGTAACAGCGATGTATTACTAGATTTCGCTCACTGTTTACAGTTTAAATATTGTTTAACTATTGCCAATGTTATTATCACCTATAGGGTCACACATAAGGACATTGAATAAGGTGAGAACTATTTAAAATGAAACGGAATCAAATGGTTGACATATTCTTTTATTTTAAATATATGGAACGGGTAATAAGGATGGACTGAAATTTCGCATTGCTTGTTTATAAAAGGAAAGGCCGATACCTTTCTGTTTTTATCCATCCACCAAGAAATTTCATAAAACTGTAATCCCAATGTGGCTAGTACCAAAAATTCCACCTTTTCTCGATTTTTTTGACAACGTCGAGATCGTCTCCCGTGGATTTCCAATAGAGATGCATTGCTTTAAGCGTTAGATTTGATTTAATCTTAAACAAGCATCATTGATTTTGCAATTCAAGGAAGAAAGGTACATGTTTTGGTTCAATTTTGGATTCGATTTGTAAACTGGGGTTACTAAATTTAATGATTTCCGCTGTAATATCGATCCAAAGAAACCAACAGTTTAAGCATAGTAAGGGTAGATTATTACTTAGCCACTAAGCGACCTACTAATTCAACATGCAAACATCAATCTTTTTCTCTTATGTGTAAGATTTCTTGATCATATTGGCACAAATCCATAGTTAAAACTTTATTATGTAATGATGAGTGTTGTAGATGTTTTAAAATGTAGAATTTCAAACGTGCAGTAATCAGGTAAAACACTGCTGCATGTTTGAAACCCGATCATTTCAAATAATTAAACTATCCCTGCTATGTTTAAACTACCCCTACTTCTCCTAATACTTCAAAACAGACCATGGAAGCTTTCTTGATCTTATTGGCACAAATCCAGAGTGAAAAAGGTATAATTTAATGATGAACATTTTAGGTATCGAAAATTGTAGAATTTCAAACATGCGGCAGCGTAAACGGTGTTATCTATGAAGCTCATCGTTACATAATACCGATCTACCCCTACTATGCTTAAACTACCCATACTTCTCTTATTACTTCTAAACAGACCTTCTTTTTAATGCTACCCCAAAATCTCTATATAGTCCTTACTTCCAACAATTACCCATATTTTTTAACTTCTATGAAGGGTTGGTTTTTGCAGCACCCAATCCAAATGATTCATATTTGTCGATATACTCCTACTATGCTTGAACTACCCCTACTTTTTTTAATACTTCAAAACATTCCTTCTTTTTAATCCTACCCCTAATTTTCCAAAAAGCCCTTACATCCAACAATTACCCCTTTTTTTAGCTACTATGAAGGGTTGATTTTTGCACCACCCTATCCAAATGATTCATCATCTTTCATATTTTTCGATCTATTCCTACTACGCTTAAACTACACCTACTTGTTTTAACACTTCAAAACAGTCCGTCCTTTTAATCCAACCCTAATTCCCTAAATAGCCCTTCCAACAATTACCCCTATTTTTTAACAACTGTGAAGGGTGGGATTTTGCAGCATCCAATCCAAATGATTCATTCTCTTTCATATTTGACGATCTACCCCTACTATGCTTAAACTAACCCTACATCTCTTAATACTTTGGAATAGCCCTTCTTTTTAATCCAACCCCTAGTTCTCTAAATAGCCCTTACTTCCAACAATTACGCCTATCTTTTTACTACTGTGAAGGGTTGGTTTTTGTAGCACCCAATCCAAATGATTCATCATCTTTCACATTTGTCGATCTACCCCTACTATGCTTAAACTACACCCTACTTTTATTATTGCTTTCCTTTATTTATTTATTTCACATTATTCATTTCTTTTTTGTAAACCAATTATCATTCTACTGCTATGAAGGGTTGGTTTTTGCAGCACCCAATCCAAACGATTCATCATCTCTCATATTTATCGATCAACCCCTACTATGCTTAAACTACCCCTAATTCTCTTAATACTTCAAAACAATCCTTCTTTTTAATTCATCCCCTAATTCAATAAATAGCCCTTACTTCCAAAAATTACCCTTATTTTTTAACTTCTATGAAGAGTTAATTTTTGCAGCAACCAATCCAAACAATTCATCATCTTTCATATTTGCCGATCTACCCCTACCATGCTTAAACTACCCAACTTCTCTTAATACTTAAAAACAACCCTTCTTTTTAACCCTACCACTAATTCTCTAAATAGCCCTTCCTTCCAAGAAATATCCCTACTTTTTAACTTCTGTGAAGGATTTATTTTGCAGCACCCAATATAAATGATTCATCATCTTTCATATTTGTCGATCTACCCCTACTATGCATAAACTACCCTTACTTCTCTTAATACTTCAAAATAGTCCTTGTTAATCCTACCCCTAATTCTCTAAATAGCCCTTAATTCCAACAATTTCCCATCAAACGATTCATCATCTTTCATATTTGTCGATCTACCCCTACTATGCTTAAACTACCCATACTTCTCTTAATACTTCAAAACAATCGTTCTTTTTAATCCTACGCCTAATTATCTAAATTTCCATTACTTCCAACAATTACCCCTATTTTTTTTACTACTTTTAAGGGTTGGTTTTTGCAGCACCTAATACAAATGATTCATCATCTTTCATATTTGTCGATCTACCCCTACCATGCTGAAACTACCCCTACTTCTGTTAATACTTCTAAATAGTCCTTCTTTGTAATCCTACTCCTAATTCTCGAAATTGCCCTTATTTCCAACAATTACCCCTATTTTTTAACTTTTGTGAAGGGTTTGTTTTTGTAGCAACCAAACCAAATGATTCATCATCTTTCATATTTGTCGATCTACCCCGACTATGCTTAAACTACCCGTACTTCTCTTAATACTTCAAAACAACCCTTCTTTTTAGTCCTACCCCAAATTCTCTAAATAGCCCTTACTTCCGGTAATTATCACTAAGAAACCTACTTAGTCAATATGCGAATATAAATATTCTACTAAGTCATTCTTTTTCTCATATTTGTAAACCTTTTTGATCTTATTGGCCTAAATTCTACGCATAAATACTCACCCAAAAACAGTATTACTTAACGATGAGTATTATAAAATGTGGAACATATTGAATCATTTGGATTGGATGCTGCAAAAACTAACACTTCACAGAAGTTAGAAAATAGGGGTAATTGTTGGAAGTAAGGGCTATTTAGAGAATTAGGGATAGGACTAAAAAGAACGACTAATTTGAAGTATTAAGAGAAGTAGGGGTAGTTTAAGCATAGTAGAGGTAGATTATTACATAACCACTAAGTGACCTACTAATTCAACATGCAAACGTCAATCTTTTTCTCTTATTTGTAAGCTTTCCTGGTCTTATTGGCACAAATCCAGAGTCAAAACTGTATTATGTAATGATGAGTGTTACAGATGTTTTAAAATCTACAATTTCAAACGTGCAGTATTCAGATAAAACACTGCTGCATGTTTGTAATCCGACCATTTGAAATACTTAAACTAACCCTACTATGTTTAAACTACCCCTACTTCTCCTAATACTTCAAAACAGACCATGGAAGTTTTCTTAAGCTTATTGGCTCAAATCCAGAGTGAAAACGTTATTATTTAATGATGAACATTTTAGGTATCGAAAATTGTAGAATTTCAAACATGTGGCAGCATAAACAGTATTATCTACGAAACTCATCATTACATAATACCGATCTACCCCTACTATGCTTAAACTACCCATACTTCTCTTAATACTTCTAAACAGTCCTTTTTTAATCCTACCTCTAATTCTCTAAATAGTCCTTACTTCCAACAATTACCCTTATTTTTTAACTTCTGTGAACGGTTGGTTTTTGCAGCACCCAATCCAAATGATTCATCATCTTTAATATTTGTGGATCTACACCTACTACGCTTAAACTGCCCATACTTTTTTTAATACTTCAAAACAGTCCTTCTTATTAATCCTACCACTAATTTTCTCAATAGCCCTTACATCCAACAATTACCCCTATTTTGTAACTGCTGTAAAGGATTGATTTTTGTAGCACTCGGTCCAAATGATTCATCATCTTTCATATTTGTCGATCTATCCCTACTATACTTAAACTATCCCTACTTGTCTTAATACTTCAAAACAGTCCTTCTTTTTAATCCTACCCTAATTCCCTAAATAGCCCTTCCAACAATTACCCTATTTTTTAACTACTGTGAAGGGTTGGTTTTTGCTGTACCAAATCCAAATGATTCATCATCTTTCATATTTGTCGATCTACCCCAACTATGCTTAAACTACCCCTACTTCTCTTAATACTTCAAAACATCCCATCTTTTTAATCCAACCCCTAGTTCTCTAAATAGCACTTACTTCCAACAATTACGCCTATCTTTTTGCAATTGTGATGGGTTGGTTTTTGCAGCACCCAAACCAAAAGAATCATCATCTTACATATTTGTCAATCTACCCCTACTATGCTTAAACGACCCCCTACTTTCATTATTGCTTTCCTTTGTTTATTTATTTATTTATTTCGCATTATTCATTTCTTTCTTTCTAAACCAATTATCATTCTACCGCTACGAAGGGTTGGTTTTTGCAGCACCCAATCCAAATGATTCATCATCTCTCATATTTGTCGATCTACACCTACTATGCTTAAACTACCCGTACTTCTCTTAATACTTCAAAAAAAACTTCTTTTTAATCCTTCCCCTAATTCTATAAATAGCCCTTACTTCCAAACAATTACCTCTATTTTTTAACTTCTGTGAAGGGTTTGTTTTTGCAGCACCAAATCCAAACGATTCATCATCTTTCATATTTGTCGATCTACCCCTACTATGCTTAAACTACCCCTGCTTCTCATAACACTTAAAAAAAACCTTATTTTTAATACTACCCCTAATTCTATAAATAGCCCTTCCATCCAACAAATACCCCTATTTTTTAACTTCTGTGAAGAGTTGGTTTTTGTAGCACTGTAACACCCCGTGTATTCTATAACAGTGAGATTCACAAATTAAAGTATAAATAATTTCAAATCAAAGAATTAAGGGAAACAAGATACGCCATTGCGTTCTTCTCGGAATGCTGCTTGAGATAGAGTCCGAGTATGCGTAAAACGGGTATCGTATGAAGAAGATATGGACGAATGAAATTGGGCGAAAAACCAGAAAACGGGTCAGAATGCACTGGCGCACTTGGGAAGTGCGCCAGAACAAAAATGAACTGGCGCACTTGGGAAGTGCGCCAGTACATTTTTAACCTGGCGCACCTGCCAAGTGCGCCCAGGTCAGAATGACCTGCTGGTCAGGTCTTGGCTGGCCAGGTCTGTGTTTGGTCGATTTTCTGAGCCTTGCCTTGTCCCTAGGGCTAGGTGTCAGCTCCTGGTTGGTCTCTCCTTCAAACGAACGACTATTGTTGAACCAAGCTTCATCGACGGTCTAAATCAACTCACAAACTCTATAAAAAGGACCTAAGACTAACCCTAATTCACACAAACTAAAATGGAGATGAGACCGTCATGCTGCTGAGGAGAGACTGAGGATAGCCGTCAGAAATAGAGAGACAATTAGGAGATAATTCAAAGCTTAAAGCAACGTCAAATCAATCAAAACAACGCCTACAACAAAGGATAGCATCTCCAAATTCAGAACTCAGATTCCAGAAATGAAGATTCATCATACGTTGTAAGTAGAGTGCTATTCCGATGTGAATTAAATAATTGTGTTGATTTGTGTAAAGTAAGAAATGGAATTGTGGCGATAATAATCTATATTTGTATGTTGCTTTGATTCTAAACGATTTGGGAACGTTGTGGTATTCGATTTGATATTCGCAAGCATATGATTCGTATTGAAAACTACATGTTTTTGGTAGTTATTTACAACACCCATTTGATAATTGTAAGTATATGATTCATGTTGAAAGTAACAACTATATGTTGTAATAGTTTATTTGAGATTCATGCAAGTATATGATTTACTGTTATGCCAACATGATGTATAATTTTATGGTCATCTTTAGTGTAATTTGATCCACTTGAGTAGTATGATTCATATGAAGTTATGTTGGAATTGGCATCATAGTTCAAGTATAAAAATCATGCTTTTGTGATAGTGACAAAAGCAAGCATCATTGTGAACTTGTATTAATTTTATGAACATGACCAAACTATGTTTGTTATTATGCCTAGTTGAAAACATGTTTTTAGGCTTATGTTGTTATCATAATCATATGATAATATATGTGACACAATTAAGTTAGATTTACATCCTAATTGCAAGTTTACAATGATTCATGTATTATTTATGCCATGATTACATGAGTAGAATGATTCATGTTTAAGTATTATTCATGCCATGATTATATGAATAGAACGATTCATGTTTAAGTATTATTTATGCCATGATTATATGAATAGAACGATTCATGTTTAAGTATTATTTATGCCATGATTATATGAATAGAACGATACATGTTTAAGTATTGTTTATGTCGTTATTATATGAATAGAACGATTCATGTTTAAATATTGTTTATACCATGATTATATGAATAAAATGATTCATGTTATGCAATGATTATATGATGTTACAATTGCAAGTTCACATGTGCCTACTTTATGTTAATTGAATCGTTCGTTGCATGTTCATGCGTTCACACTCCCCTTTTTCATGTTCATGCGTTCACACTCCCCTTTTTCATGTTACCTTGTAAATACCATGTTATACGCCTCCCCTTTTCATTTGGCTAAATTGGGTTTAAGTATTAAACCCAACACACCTTACATTGGAGCCAACGTGTAAAACGGGGGTAATGACATTTGGGCTAAAATATAGAACATATGTGTTGGCATGTTTGACGCATGCCAACAATCTTGAAAAGCAATTAAGTGGCATAAATAAATTTTAATCAATAAAGATGAATTTGAATAATGGGCCGCAAATATTTACATATAAAAATAAAAGAGACAAAATATGTAAATGTAGAAAATACAATGTGTTTAACCCGAGGTTGGATTGAGTTGTGATGTAAACCTGCCCGGAACTGCCCGGCTGTCCAGTAGTCACAACAATACCTATCCAATGTGGGTGGTTAAACACAGAGCCCAATAAGGACCCGAGGTTTGACTGAGTTGTGGCGTAAGACTACACGGACCCAACCGGCAACAGGCAACCACAACAATACCTGTCTAATGTGAGAGGTCAAGGCTTTAATAAGACAATTAAGGCTGAGTCGGGATTGATAGGATTAAGTAAATTATATTAATACTTAATCAAAATGGAACATGCTAAACTAAACAGACTGATTTGGGGGTTAGGTTTATTAAACACTTAACAAACTTAGCATGTTGGCTAGAAATACAAAACCTAGTAGCGGGGGACCCTTTTCAGCAGTAACCCTACAAGGTGTATCATGATACCCTGAACTAGGCAGGGTGGGGCACGATTACTGGGCTGACTGTAAGAGGTCAAATCGACGGCGGTGGTGCAGCAGTGTTGGTTCTAACGGGGTGCGGGCGTGCACACACCCCGGCGCAGAAAAATAAGGCACTGGGCACCAGTAGCATACCTGTGCATTCTATAGTTGTGTCGGGCCGCAACCATGGTACTTAATACACCCCATGGTGGGACCAGCATAGGTAATTACAACATTGGGGGCCGTAAGACACATGTAACTATGTGAGTAGGAGTCGATCATCAGAAATGGATCACTTCACCCTGATTATGGGGTGCATGTTGGGAACTAGTTTATATGGGTACAGAGATTAATATGGGGTACGATAGTATATTCGACCCTAGACAACTTAACTTAGCTTGTTATGCTTTCCCATTTCCAGTTTATACTTATCATACCCAGTTCTTTATTCACTGACTGAATAGTCCTAGACTTACTCAGGCTTTATGTCTGACTCTACTTTTCTTTCATCTTCTTTTCTTTCGTTTCCCCCCTAGGTCCACAGGGAGGGAACACCGCAGCTCGACCAGATTTCACATCCAGCTTGAAGAGAAAGAATGTATTGCTTGGATCTTTTCCGTTTTGGACTATGGCTTTGGACAGCAATTATGGGACTTTGGCAGTTTATTTATGTTTTCTTTATGCTTCTTCAAATCATGTAATCAAGACAGTTATGATTTTGGAAGTATTGTAAGACAATTATGGCATGGTTTGTGTAACACGTATTTTGATGAAATAAAAGTTTTTGTTTTCCGCTGTTCAAAAATGTGTGTTATTATATCTGTCTTGTATATCTGTGGCTTATACTTATAAAACTCCACCAAAATTAGGGCATTCCCTTTGAGGGTCACCCTAACGGAGGTGGGGTGTTTCACTTGGTATCAGAGCATAGGTTTACCAGATAAGATAAAAAGTTTTGAAAATTTATTTTCAAAAAGGAAATTTAAAGAAGCATTTTTAAAAGATAAAATATTTTATTTTAAAAGGCAAAGCCCCCCCCAAAGCCATAGGTACTATCTCTTATCCTTCGTTTTGAATCTATCCTTTTTGTTTCAGTATGTCCGAAGAACTTAACTTGCTAGAGGGTGTACCAAGACCAGGTTGGTTTAGACGGTTCTTAGAAGAAAGGGCCACTCAGCCAGGCCCTACCGTTCCTCCTCCCCCAGCTGTAGGAAATCATCCAGCCGCAGCAGCACCTCTTCCTCCACCTCCTCCGCGGGGAAACACTTTTGCTAAGATATGTAAAGATTTTAAAGCTATGGGAGGAAAGGATTTCCATGGAACTGAGTCTTTCGTGGCAGCTAGAAATTGGCTGAAAGAAACCGAGGACTTATTCGTCATCTTTGAGGTAGAAGATAGGCAGAAAGTACAACTGGCAGTGTGGCTACTAAAGGGCGAGGCTTCCTACTGGTGGGAAGTCACTAATGCAGAAAGACCAGTAGAAACATGGGAGGACATTAGGGCAAGCTTTGAGACTAAATTTCTCTCAGACACAGAAAGGAGTTTGCAGTTGGAAAAATTCTTATTTCTTAAGCAAGGGAACAAGACAGTCAAAGAGTATGTTAATCAGTTCGATGAGCTGGCTAGGTTCGTACTGGACCTAGTCAACACCACGCACAAGAAGGCTCTTCATTTTGTCAAAGGGTTGAATGAGCCATTACACAGTTTGGCCATGACCCATATACCAATGGGAGCTACTTATGAAAGATTGGTACAGATGGCATTGTTGAACGAAGAGGATAAGGGCATGAAGGAGACAAAGGGAGAAAGCTCTCAAGGGAAGAAAGAGGGTTTACAGCCTAAAAAGACAGACTTTAAGAAGGGCGGGAAAGACAACAAAGAGAAGAGGAAGCGTAATTTCTGTAGCAAAGTGGGGGCACATAGTGAAAAATTGCCGGAAAAAGAATGCCAAGATGAATGGTGGGTGCTTTTCTTGTGGTGAGACAGGCCACATGGCTAAGGACTGCCCAAAGAAACGAGGACAGGGGCAGTGTAACAACCCATATTTTTGAATAACATGTTATAATGTAAATCAAGGCAGAATTAAATTCTAAAATCTGAATCAAGGGAAACGGGCTGTGCCATTGCGTTCGTCTTGAAAAAATACGCGAAATAGAGTACGAGTTTTCGAAAAACAGAGTCCGTATGACCAAGTTATGGTCCAATGAAGTTTCCAGAAAATTCTATGCCCGAAAACAGTTCAAATTCGAATTTCAGCCAAACAGGATGGGCGGGAATTTTCCCGCCCCAGGCAGGGTCGACACAGGGGTCGACACCAGTGTCGACCCCCCCAATGGGTCAACACCCATGTCAACCCATGGGTCGACTCCCCCGATCGGACAAGTTTTTCTGGTGCACCATTTGTGACGTGTTGAGTCTGCTCTAGAAGCTTCTGACGAGTGTTGACGGACCTGATGTGTTTTAGGGTTAATCCTATGGTCTAAACTAACCTAATCACCTATAAAAATGCCCCTAGACCTAGCCTAAACCCTCATTAATCATTCCTACAACTAAACTATGTCAAAATGTTTCTCAATCATGGCCTCCATCTTCTTCATGAAAGCATGAGTGTCTCAAATCAATCTATGTCATAAAAGAGTCATCTTTCTTAAGTAAAAGAGCCTCCTTTCTTTGTCTTTGGGGTTATTACTTCTTGTTTCAGGGCGTTTTAGTCGAGCTTATTATTTTCTTTGCGGATTTTGCTTGTGGCTTCGTCTCAATCTTTATATATATTGGTCTAGATCGCATAACCGCTCATTGTAAGCCCTATACTACTCTTATATTCTAACTTTGAAGTTAAATGTGATATGTTGCAAGTTGAGTTTGGGCCTAAGTATGATATATGCTTTGATCTTATCATGTTATGCATGAATATATTCTATGTATGTTTGAAAACCTATCACCTTGACTTTGTGGGCTAAAAGCTATAAGCTTTATGTTGAAATGTTGCATTGTACAACATGAGAACTCTCATAAACTTTATGATAACTTGCATATAATGTTATATGTGAACTTCTAGTCATCATCCTATGACGTTCATGATCATGTTTCACATATTTGCTTAAGTTGATATTATGCATGTTTTGAGGCCTATGATGTAATATGCAAGCTTATGAACCTATTTATGCCTCATATGCCACCACGTTTAACTTGTGGCCAACCATATTACCTTATGCCCCTTTTTGTCATACTTTTGCCAAGTTCCCCCTTTTTGATCTATGTTATGTTATGCGAAACGTACAAGCGATGGGATTACGTTGGGTAATATTAATGACATGAAACATGATTTTAATATATGACATGAACATTGACTTGTGATTGTGTTTGTAAACATAATGGTGGACATGACACTTAGAAAACATGAGTGTGGCCAACTCGAGGTTGGGTTGAGTTTGTAGCATAAATCTACCCGGAACCGACCGGCTTAACTAGTGGCTACAAGCAATAGGACCCAATGTGAGCAGTTGGTCATGTCGCACTTGAAACCCGAGGTTAGACCAAGTTGTGGTGTAAAGCAACCCGGACCCGCCCGGCTTAACTAGTAACCACAAAATGGTCTAATGTGAGAGGTTGGGTGCATTAAGTTAATAAATGCCACATGATAGGGTTAAGTCATGGACCACTTGAAGACACTTAACCACATGAACATGATGGGTTGATAGGGTTAAGTCAACATGGACACACTTAACCAACCTAATGATAAGTTGGATAGGGTTAAGTCGTGAACCTTTTTAGGAACACTTAACCAACTTGATACATGGTTTGGATGGGGTTAACCACACTTAACCCACTAGAAAACCCTAGTTACGCGGTCCTTCTCAACAGTAACCCACTAGGGAGTATCGGATACCCTAGGGACTAGGCTAGGGTGGGGCATGATTAATGGGCTGGAGTGTAAGCGACCAAAAAGACAGAAAAAGTTGGTGTGCCATAGTAGATTCCAACGGACCATGGTCGTGCACATTGTCCGGGTATGAAAGACAGACTTGGGCACCAGTAGGTTTTGACTGTGCGTGCTTGTTTCGTGTCAGTGGTCGACACCCTATGGCCGGATACACCCTAGGGTGGACCTAGCACAGTCGACTACATTTCATGTTTGCACCGTATGACACCGATACACGACGAGTTAGGCTTATAGGGAGCCGATCGACTAGACCGAGTAGTTGAACCTTGATTTAGGTCATCTCATGGGTTTGGGCCAACATTGGGCTAAGGGATCATTTCTTGTTTATACTTGACATGGGTTGGAATACTAGTACACACCTGGTGCAACTTAACCTTGTATATGCGATGCCACACTTGATCTATCTTGTTAACCTTTCACCATGCCAGTTACCACCCTACATCTCATCCCTGTTTTACAAGTTCAGTTAACTTTATTAGTTTTTATAACAATAGTAGATATGACTTACCAGTCTTTTTGACTGACATGTTTTCTTTCGCCTCTTTTCTTCCGTTCCCCCCCACAGGTTTATAGGGTGGGAACACTAGTACCTAGCTTGGATCTTTAGCTGCTTTTCTGGATAGCTCACGTATGGTTTGAGCATGCTATGTCCTTATGCTACTTTGGGGATAGTTACTTTATATTTCTTTTTCAGTTTTCAGTTTATGTTCTAGACTTTGTTTTATGGGAAGTTAATGAACAAGTACTTTGATGTAACTTGACTATGGTTTTGAAATGCTAGTTTTATCCGGTGCTTTATTTACTCTGTTTTACTTACATGTTCTGTCTTGTGATATCTGCATGCATTTTAACCTTGTTTAACGCCCCTCCAAAGCTAGTGTACTTGCAAGAGTGGCATTGGCGGAGGTGGGGTGTTACATTTGGAATCAGAGCATATGGTTTACGAGATTGGACAAAAGGTTTTTAAAACTTACCTTTTGGAAAACTATTTTCAAAACCAATTAAGTATTTTCCAAAGAAAAGTCTAGTTTATTTTAAAAGGCTATTCCCCAAAAGCCATTAGCACTATCCTTTGTTTCCTCGTTCTCAATCTATCTTTTTCTTCGTTTCAGTATTGCCGATCTTAACCATCCCGAGGGAGTGACCATTCCCGGATGATTCCGGAGGTACTTTGAGGCTAGGGCCAACAATGTGGGCCCAAAAACCACCCCCACCGTAACTGAGGTTCCTCCTCCTCCTCCTCAGAATCCACAAGCAGATTTCGCTATGATTTGCAAAGAGTTTAAGGCGATGGGTGGCAAGAATTTCATTGGGACGGAGACTTTTGTTGAGGCAAGAAACTAGGTGAAGGAAATTGAAGACCTCTTTGCTATCTTTGATATAGAAGACCGTAGGAAAGTTCTGTTAGCGGTATGGCTGCTGAAAGTGGAAGCTACATATTGGTGGGTGGTCACCAGCACTACTAGGCCAATTCAGACTTGGGATGACTTTAGGAGAAGGTTTAGACTGAGGTTTCTATCATCGACAAAAGAGAACCTTCAGATGGAGAGGTTCCTATCACTAAAGCAAGGGGACATGTCCGTTAGAGAATACGTGGATAAGTTTAATCAACTTGCTCAGTTCGGTCTAGAATTGGTTAACACAGCCCGGAAGAAGGCCCTACACTTTGCTCTAGGATTGAATGAGCCATTGCGCGGTTTGGCCATGTCTCATATACCCCTGGGGGCGACCTTCGAAAATTTGGTGAATACGGCCCTACTTCAAGAGGAAGATAAGAGTGACAAGAAGAAGGTCAAGACAAATAAGTCTCAAGGAAAGAAGATAGACTCCGAGAGAGGAGGAAAGAATGGCAACACGTCAAGTAAGAAGAGGAAATGCAACTTTTGTGGGATCAAGGGGCATCTGGCCAAGTATTGCAGAAAGAAGAAGAGGAAGTTGGGCGAATGCTTTCACTGTGGAGAGTTTGGACACCTTAGCAAGGATTGCCCCTAGAAGCAAGGACAAGGTCAAGGGCAGAATCAGCGTGCATGACCTCTTGGAGGGCAAGTGCATGCCCTCAACACTGCTCCAGTTCAGGACCGAGGTAGTATTTCTGTAGAAAGCCTTGTTTATATTTCTGATTATCCTATTCGCACCTTATTTGATTCTGGCGCATCGCATAGTTTTATTTCTTCTGACATAGTCGAAAGTTTGCACCTAAGTACTAGTCTAGTTGAGGATCCCGTTGGTGTTTCAAATCCAATTGGGGGTTCCGCCCATCTATCTATAATTTGTGTGGATTTGAGGATTTCTATCTTTAGCATAGAATTTATGGGTAATGCTTTTGTTCTCGGGTTCATGGGACACGGGTTGATTTTAGGCATGGATTGGTTGTCCAGTTATGGAGTCATTCTCGATTGTGGGCATAGGGTAGTGAGTTATGACTCGCCTTGATAATACTCTAGATATTTCTAGTAACCCTAATGGGTTCCGTCATGTTATGTTTTCTTGAATCCCTCGACTCGTCTTTTGACAATCTTGAATCTGTGACGGTGGTCCGAGAATATCCTAATGTCTTCGATGAGGTGAAGGGGTTACCCCCTAAACACGAGATAGACTTCCGTATTTATCTTGTTGATCATGCCAAGTAAGTTTCATTTCCAGTTAGGCACATGGCCCCTCATGAAAGAAAAAAAAGCTTAGTAAGCAAGTCAAGGAGTTGCTTGAGAAAATTTATTAGGCGAAGCATTTCTGAATGGGGTGCTCTAGTGGTATTCGCTTCGTCTGTGTGCTGATTATCGTGAGTTAAACAAGCGGACAAAGAAGAATAGGCACCCATTACCGAGGATTGATGACCTCTTTGACCAGCTTGTAGGTGCTTCTGTTTCCTCTTAACTCGATCTAGCCACCGGATTCCATCAGCTTAGAGTGGCTGAGGATAGTATAGATAAGACTGCGTTTAGGACTCCAGATGGATTCTTTGAAGGGCTTGTTATGCCATTCGGTTTGACTAATGAACCTGCATACTTCGTGGACCTGATGAGTAGGGTGTTTCGGGAGTTCCTTAACAAGTTTGTGGTCATTTTCGTGGATGATATTCTGATCTTCTCAAAAGACGAGGAAGAGCATGCTGCACATCTCAAGAAAGTTAGGGATATGCTTAGAACTCACCAGTTGAAAGCCAAGTTCTCAAAATGTTATTTTTGGAGAAAGAAAACTCGGTTACTTGGGCACATAGGTTCTAAGCAAGGCATAGCGGTGGATCCCGCGAAAGTGGTTGTGGTTTAAGACTGGAAGACTCCTAGGAATGCAACTGAAGTAAGAAGCTTTCTCGGTCTTGTAGGGTTTTATAGGAAGTTCATCAAGGACTTCGCTAAGATTTTATCTCCTCTTACTAAGTTGACGAAAAAGGACTTAGCCTTGGAGTGGGAATTGGAGTGTGAGCCTGCTTTTCAAAAGCTTAAGAGGACTCTTACCACAACACCAGTTTTAGCTTTACCCGATGGAGGGAAGATGTTTGCCGTGAACACCAATGCACGTGACATGGGATTAGGCGCGGTCCTGGTGTAAGAAGAAAGAGTAATATGTTATGAGGTAAGGCAACTCAAAGTTTATGGGAAGAACTACCCCACGCATGATTTGGAGTCGGCGGCGATTGTCTTTGCGCTTAAATCATGGCACCATTATCTCTTGGGCAAGATATTCGAGTTATATACGGATCACAAGCCGCTCAAGTATCTCTTCTCGCAAAAGGATGTCTATGCTAAGTGTTGAGTTTGGAAGTAGGGATTATGTTTTTGGGCTTTGGGTTGATTCTAGGGATGAAGTGGTTATCCAGTAAGGGTACCATCCTCGGTTTTGAAAGAAGGGTAGTTAGACTCTTGACTTGCCTTGGTAATACCCTCGAAGTCTCGCGTAACCTTTAGAGTTCTGTCAGGACTAGTTACCTATAATATTTTGACCCATTTATTGGAAATTAATGATCTATTCGGTTAGTGTTCGCGGATGGTTCATAGAAATCATGTTAATAAGTGCAACTGGCCACATGGATTGGTATTTATTTTCCAAGGAAAGTTCTTCTACGTGGAATACCTTACAGTGAATTTTGGGAAAGCTTGCATGAAGTCATGGGTATACAGTTAACTTAAGAACCGAGTATGCTAGAAAAAAAAAGTGAAAGTGAAATGAGGAGCGATAGTGAAATGAGTAGTAACTCACATTTCTGAAGTAGGAACTATGAAGCTACGGAATTGAAAGGTTAAAAACGGTCAAAGCACAATGGAATTAAGTTCAAGGAAATGCGGCTTAGAAGGTTGAATACCAGATACCCGCATCATATATCTTTTTAGGAGTGTATCCTTGATCCATGTTTTTCCGTGGAGCTTAATAGCATACTATCTTCTCGATCTCTTTTCCTAATTAGCAAATCTTTCTTTTGCTATCCATGTTTACCTTGTTTATCCTGTTTATCTTGTTATCTCGTTAACCTTGTCATGAGAACCTTAGGTAGAAACCATTTGGATGAAACATGTATTTGAAACATGTTATGCTTGATGGTTGCAAGTGGTTGCAAGTGTTTGCACGTGGATACTCGTGGATGCACGATACAGATTAGGCACTAAGATCGGCTCACACACTTTCATGTTGCATATGCATGAGTGCTTATACTTATTCATGGATGAAACTTGTTATGCTATCAAGTGGATGTTGCATATGGATGAATGTTATGTGCACTCATGTAGAGATTATAAATTATGTTAGGAATTTGCATACATATGGACTCATTTCACTAACATGTTTTGCGTTAAGGGGGTTTACTGAATCAGTAACCTCCTGATTTTGGCATTAGATATGTACATATACACACACTGTAACAACCCGTATTTTCAATAACCTGTAATAACATAAATCGAGGCAGAATTTAATTCTAAAATGGGAATCAAGGGAAACGGGCTATGCCATTGTGTTCGTCTCGGAAAAATACGCGAAATAGAGTCCGAGTTTTCGAAAATCGGAGTCCGTATGACCAAGATATGGCCTCGCGAAGTTTCACGAAAATTCCCAAATTAAAGTATACTTAATTAAGTGAAATGAGTTGTGTAGATATATATATATATATATTGATATATATATATATATATAATTGAAAATTTAATAAATAAATATGCAAAAATGCTCAAAACAGCGAATTGGGAGAGGGGAATAACCGAACCGGCCGATTTTTGAAGTCGACCCGAGCCCGCTGGGTCGACTAGGGGTTAATCCAGGGTGTTTGGCTGTCAACCCGTGGGCCGATTCGCTCAAGTGCAGATTTTGCATTTGAATGGTTCTCATGGTCCATCTTTAATCTAAAGGCCCTAGATGGTTCCTACACTTGACTTCTTCCCCAAGACATGCTTTGATGGCTTGGATGGAATCTAGGGTTAATCCTATGGCCTAAAACACTTGCCTAATCTATAAATAAGACCCTAACCTACCCTAATTCATTCATAATTAAACCTAGTGACTAAACTATGGCAAAATGCTAGCTCTCATGGCCTCCACTAATTTTATGAAGAGGGTTGCATACTAATCACTCTCTAATCAACTTCTAATCCCTTCTTAGCATCTTAATCTTCTTCATTTGGTGTTCAAAGTTGCTAGTTGTGAGTTTCTATCACTTTGATGATCTTTTGGTAAACTAATTAGATGAGATGTGATGAGATTTATGGTTTTGTATGTGGGTTAATGAGCTTTGAATCATATGATATGATGTTAGCATTAATCTTATGTTTATGCATGTTGAGTATGTAAGCTTATGCAAGTTTAATATGATGTATGTTATGTTTGCATGATGCTAAATATGCAAGTTGTGGGCTATGTAATCATATGCATGTTATGCAAGTTCATGGTAATATGCTATGCAAGTTACATGTTTGTTAATATGCAAGTTACATGTTTGTTAATATGCAAGTTACATGTATGTAAATATGCAAGTTACATGTTTGTTAATATGCAAGTTACATGTTTGTTAATATGCAAGTTACATGTATGTAAATATGCAAGTTACATGTTTCTTTATATGCAAGTTACATGTTTGTTAATATGCGAGTTACATGTATGTAAATATGCAAGTTACATGTTTATTAATATGCAAGTTCATGATGACACATTATGCAAGTCTATAAGCTAATATGCAAGTTTGTTATGCAAAATGAATATGTAAGTTATGTGACATATTATATGCAAGTTATGTGACATGTTATGCAAGTTCATATGCAAGTTATGTGTTTGTTAATATGCAAGATGGCACCTTTGAAACATGTTCATTCATATGCAAGTTGACACCTTTTATATGTGTTATATCATGAACGAAATTACGTGGGAACGATGGGGTAATTAAATGCATAAGTTAATAAGATTGTGCGAAATTAATATAATTATGCATAACACAAAATATATAAACATAGTATGGGAATTTGCCTATTTGGTTAGGTGTACCCATACTATGTGTTGGGAATTTACCTATTGAGTTAGGTCTACCCCATGGGAATTTACCTATTAAGTTAGGTCTACCCATGTTAAGAAAACTTGATTAATTAGGGATAATTAATATAAAATTATGAGGGTGATTAATTAGGTGTAATTAATTGACTAAGACACGAGGTTGGACTCAGTTGTAGCGTAAAACTGCCCGGACCAAACCGGCTTAACCAGTTGCTACAAATGTTAGCCCAATGTGAGAGGTCTTAGGCACAAACTAAATACGTAATTAATGTAAAGACACGAGGTTAGACTCTGTTATGACATAAGGCTGCCCGGACCCAACCGGCTTAACCAGCGGTCATAAAAGACAGTCTAATGTGAGAGGTCTTTACAAAGGTTACGTTCTTAATTAATTAATTAAGAAACACTTAACCACATTAGCATGTAGAGGGACATGAGGGGTTAAGTGGGTGCCTCGGGTGGCATGAGAAAATCTAGTGGTTGCCTTGGGTGGCAATAGAAAATACGATTAGAATACTTAACCAAAATAGAACATGTAATTAAAACATGATTAAAGGGTTAAGTGGGATATACTAGAAAAAGGGACAAGCTTAGGTGGGTAGCTTGTGGAGGCCCATTTCAACCAGTAACCCATACGTATCTTTGTGGGCTCGACCCATGTCGAGGACGGGACACGCATACTGGGCTTGACTGTAAGAGGCAAACGGGTTAGCGGTGGCAACGCAAGTCCAACGGGCTTCATATGCGTGAGTGGGCCCGGGCTGGTAGGTAAGCCGTTGTTGCATCGAGTAGATATAAGCCGTGCACCTTTAGTTTCATCAGGTTGCCACATTGGGGAATGATACATCCCACGGTGGGGCCAGCACGGGTATCTACGTTAGGGAGCCGATCGAATGGGAAGTAGTGTGTACACCTAGTGGATTGTAGGGCCCCGTGGCGCCTACTTGGTCACCTAGGGGTACGCAGGTACTAATTAGTAAATTTTATAAGTCCTTGGGTGGGATCAACCTTTAAGTTAGGAACGACTGGTGTGGTGCAGTTTAGTAATTTACCTTAGGGAGGGTAGATGCGTCTTTATCCTTTATCTTCGTTTAGTTGACTGCTTAGGGTAGCCATTCATCCCTATATGTTACCGTATATCAGTTTATGTCTTCTCTGGTTACTTTAACGATTGTATTGTTAAAGTTATAGGACTCGCTCAGACTTATGTCTGACCCTGTTGTTTTTATCTTTTTCCCAACCCTCAGGTCCTACGGTGGATCCTAGCAGTAGTGGAGCTTGATCGGATTGCTGTTCCAGTCTTTAGGAGCTTGGATAGATGTAAAGCTCCAGTTATCCAGTTATCTTTTCTTTTGTTTGGCTATTGTATGAGAGTGGGATTATGTACTTCTTTATTTTGATGGATATTGTACTTGACCTTTATTGTGGTTTTATGATGTAACCAGACATGTTTTACTTCCGCTGTTATGAGATGATGTTTTAAAATTTCAACTACTATTTATATCTGTCTTGTTGTAATTTTTCTGTTCTATATTCACTAAAATACTCCACCGATGCTATGGCATTCCCTTAGTGAGTGATCATAGCGGGAGTGGGGTGTTACACGTGGTATCAGAGCTTAAGGTTACCAGAACAGATAAAATTTTTGAGAAAAACTACTTTCTAAGAGTATTTTCGAAGAAAGTATTTTTAAAAGCATGTCTTCTAAGAGAAAAAGTTTTTGAAAAAGAAAAGCATAATCCCCAATAGCCATATCTTTATCTTTCGGAATCTCCTTTTTGAATCTTTCCTCTTTCGTTTCAGCATGGCTGAAGATCTTAACATCCCGGAGGGTTTAGTTATACCACTATGGTATAGGAGGTTGCAAGAGGCTAGGGCCGCGGCTGCGGGTCCAGCCAATGCTACTACACCAGAGACAACCGCTCCTCCTCCTCAGCCTAGAGTGGATAATTTTGCTAAGGTTTGCAAGGAGTTCAAGGCTATAGGAGGAAAACCTTTTCTAGGTTCAGAGACTTTCGTAGAGGCTAGAGATTGGCTTAAGGAAGTGGAAGAGTTGCTAGATATCTTTGAAGTGGAAGAGGGAAAGAAAGTCAAGTTGGCGGCTTGGTTAATGAAGGGAGAGGCCTCATTCTGGTGGGAGGTCACTAATGGAGAACGCCCTGTTGACTCTTGGGCGGATTTTAAGCAAAGGTTTGGGGCTAAGTTTCTCTCAAGGGCGGAAGAGAATCTGTTTATGGAGAAGTTCTTGAATTTGAAGCAAGGGAATCTCACGGTGAAAGAATATGTCAACAAATTCAATCAATTAGCAAGGTTTGGCATAGAGTTGGTGAATACACCGGAGAAGAAGGCTTTGAGGTTCGTTAGAGGCTTGAACGAACCATTGCAAGGAATAGCTATGACTCACATTCCTATGGGGGCCACTTTTGAGAAGCTTGTCTACATGGCACTTATGCATGAGGATGATAAGAATTCTAAGGCACCAGAGAAAAAGGGGGATCAGAAGAAACCGCAACAGCAACAACAAGGCAAGGGCGGAAAAGGCAATGGTGACAAAAAGAAGACGAAGAAGAAGTGCTTCAATTGTGGAACACCAGGACACCTCAGTAAGGATTGTCGCAAAAAGAAGAAGACCGGTTGCTTTCATTGTGGTGAAGCAGGGCATCTTGTGAAAAACTGCCCAAAGAAGGGGCAGAAGACGGGGTCTACCTCAGGAGGCCAGGTGCAAGCTCTTATAGCACCACCTCAGTCAGGGGGGCAAGTTCAGGTTCTCTCAGTTCCACCGATTCAGCAGAGAGGTAGAACTATTTCCGTTGAAAGTCTGGTTTTTCTGTTTGATCATCCAGTTCGTACTTTGTTTGACTCTGGCGCATCGCATTCTTTTATCTCATCATCGTTAGTTGAGTCACTGCACTTAGACACCAGTCTAGTTGATGATCCCTTGGTTGTCTCAAACCCAATTGGGGGCTCCATATATCTGTCTATGATATGTTTGGGTTTGAAGATTTCTATACTTAGCGTTGAGTTTAGATGTGATGCTTTTGTATTGGGCTTCACGGGCTATGGGTTGATCTTGGGCATGGACTGGTTATCCAGTAATGGTGCCGTTCTTGATTGCGAAAGGAGAGTTGTCAGGCTCATGACCCGCTTGGGTAACACTCTCGAGATCTCTTGCAATCCCATGGAATCTGTTTTGCTAAGTTATCTTGAATCGCTCGATGCTTCGTTCGAAAGTTTGTGTTCTGTCAGAGTAGTCCGGGAATATCCGGATGTGTTTGAAGAAGTAAAGGGTTTGCCTCCGAAGCGGGAGATAGATTTCCGAATTTATTTGGTGGATAATGCCAAACCAGTGTCTTTGCCAGTACGCCACATGGCTCCTCGTGAGAGAAGAGAACTTCATAAGCAAGTAGGGGAGTTGCTTGAGAAGGGGTTCATAAGGCGAAGTATATCGGAGTGGGGAGCTCCAGTAGTGTTTGCCACGAAGGCGGATGGGTCCCTCAGACTTTGTGTGGATTATAGGGAACTTAATAAGCTCACGAAGAAGAATAGACACCCATTACCGAGGATAGATGATCTCTTTGATCAGTTGGTTGGCGCGTCTGTATTTTCGCAGATGGACTTAGCTACAGGGTTTCATCAGTTAAGAGTGGCGGAGGACAGTATAGAGAAGACTGCTTTCCGGACTCCGGATGGTTTTTATGAGTGGCTAGTGATGCCATTTGGGTTGACAAACGCCCCCGCATACTTTGTTGATCTCATGAGTAGAGTGTTCAGAGAGTATCTGAATAAGTTTGTAGTAGTTTTTGTGGATGACATCTTGGTCTTTTCCAAGAATGAAGAAGAGCATGCCTTACATCTCAAGGAAGTATTGGAGACTCTTCGAGCGCATAGTCTTAAAGCTAAATTCTCTAAATGCCATTTTTGGAGAAGAGAAGTGCGATTCTTAGGGCATGTGGTCTCTAAGGAAGGGATAGCTGTGGATCCCGCAAAGATAGTATCTATCCAGGATTGGAAAGTTCCTAGAAATGCTACCGAGGTAAGAAGTTTCTTGGGGTTGGCAGGATATTATAGGAAGTTCATCAAAGACTTCGCGAAGATATCAGCCCCATTAACCCGCTTGACGAAGAAGAATCTGGTTTTCTCATGGGATGTAGATTGTGATGATGCTTTCCGACGGTTAAAGAGAGCTTTGACCACCGCTCCAGTTTTAGTGCTTCCAGATGGGAGTAAGCCGTTTGTTGTTTATACCGATGCTTGTGGAACAGGATTAGGCGCAGTCTTGATGCAGGAGGGAAGGGTAATAGCCTATGGAGGGAGACAATTGAGAGTTCATGAGAAGAATTACCCTACCCATGATCTAGAGTTGGCCGCGATTGTTTTCGCACTTAAGTCTTGGCGCCATTATCTTCTTGGTGAGAGATTCGAGTTGTTCACCGACCATAAATCATTGAAGTACTTATTCTCTCAGAAGGATTTAAACTTAAGACAGCAAAGGTGGATGGAGTTCTTAGCATCCTATGATTTCGAGATAGCGTATACCCCTGGTAAGGGTAACGTGGTGGCAGACGCCTTAAGTAGAAAAAGGCTATCTTTGAGTCCATTGTTCGTGGAACGACGAAGCTTGGAGTTTCTTTCTTTGTTTGACTTCAGACCTTCTGTTGATTTTGTACCTGGTTTGTTGGCATCCTTGGAGGTTAAACCTACTCTTTTGAGACGGATTGGCGAGGCTCAGCGAGACGACCCACAGTTGGTTGTGTTGGTAGAGAAGCTTATAAGAGGGGAGTCGTCCAGCCATTTGGGTAGATACACCATAGATGATAAGGGATGGTTGCATAGAGACGGTAGACTTTGTGTACCGCAAGATGAGGGTTTGAAGAAGGCTATTTTGGATGATGCACATCGTTCAAGAATGACTATTCATCCCGGTGGAGACAAAATGTACCAAGACATGAAGAGAGTTTTCTTTTGGGCCGGTATGAAGAAAGATGTGGCCGAGTATGTGGCTAGATGCTTAGTGTGCCAACAAGTTAAAGTGGAGCAAAGGAAACCCGGTGGGTTGCTACACCCATTGGAAGTTCCACAGTGGAAGTGGGATAGTGTCTCGATGGATTTCATCGACGGGTTACCGAGATCGAGGAAGGGCAATACGGGAATTTGGGTTGTGGTAGACAGACTTACAAAGAGTGCCCATTTTATACCCGTAAAGAGTAAGAGGACCGCTCCATGGCTTGCTTCAGTCTATGTTAGAGAGATTGTTAGATTGCATGGCGTACCATCCAGCATTGTGAGTGATCGAGATCCTATTTTCACTAGTGAGTTTTGGAGAAGTTTGCAAGAGGCGGTAGGGACTCAGTTGTGTTTGAGCACCGCATATCATCCTCAGACGGACGGTCAGACCGAGAGGGTGAACCGTATCTTAGAAGATCTTTTGAGGCTTTGTATCTTGGATTTTGGAGGTACATGGGAAGAACATCTTCCTTTAGTGGAGTTCGCATATAATAACAGCTTTCAGTCCAGTATTGGTATGGCTCCTTTCGAAGCTCTTTATGGAAGGCCTTGTCGATCTCCTACATGTTGGTGGGAATCTACGGATAAGATCTTGCTTGGGCCGGATATGGTTAGAGAGACTTCAGAGAAGATTGATTTAATTCGAAAAAGGATGAAAGCAGCGCAAGATAGACAGAAATCTTATGCGGATCGGAGAAGGACGGATCTTGAGTTTGAGGTTGGGGACATGGTTTTTGTCAAAGTATCTCCATTGAGAAATGTTGTTCGCTTTGGGTCCGTAGGGAAGTTAGCACCGAGATTTGTTGGGCCGTTTCCTATTAAGGAAAGGATTGGACGGATGGCATATAGGGTGGAGTTGCCCGACAGACTTAGTGGTGTTCATGATGTATTCCATGTATCACATTTGAGGAAGTGCTTACATGAGACCGCGGAGGTGGTAGAGCCGAGCTTGCTTAGAGATGTAGAGGTAGAGCGTGATGCGACGATTCGACGAGCTCCTACTCGCATCCTTGGGTCAGAAACTAGGAAGTTGAGGAACAGAGAAGTTCAGCTAGTTAAAGTGCAATGGGGAGATGACGAAAGCAATGCTACTTGGGAGACGGAAGCAAAGATGCGTTCTTTGTATCCATTTCTTTTTGAGAGTATGTCTTTTAACTTCTCCTTTATTGCTTGTCTAGTACTTATCTTATCTTTAGTATATCCTCTCGCTAATACCTATGACGTTTAGATAGGGTAAAACCTATGGTTGAGACATGTATTTGAAACATGTTATGGTTGATGGATGCATATGGATGCAATTGTTTGCTAGTGGTTGCTCGTGGATGCATATACACACACATTAGGCACTAGATCGGCTCAGTCACTTCATGTTGCATATTGCATAAATGGATGTGGTAGTTAGATTGATGGATGTATCATGGCTGTGTTATCATATGGATGATGCATTTTTGTGTATGGTTGTGCACGCATGTAGAAATTTGTATGTGTCAATAGGGTTTCGCATACATATTGGATGCATGGCACTATCATGGTTTGCATTAAGGAGGTTTACTGTATCAGTAACCGCCTGATTTTCGCATTAGGTAAGTACATATACACACACTTTTGCATATATCCATCCAGCATTTAGAATCTTGTAAGGACAATGATTGCTCGTGGATGATGCTTTGAGTAGATGGATGATTGGATGGTAGGATACGTTCTTCCTAACTTGAAGATTTCGGGGACGAAATCCTTTAAGGAGGGGAGAATGTAACAACCCGTATTTTCAATAACCTGTAATAACATAAATCGAGGCAGAATTTAATTCTAAAATGGGAATCAAGGGAAACGGGCTATGCCATTGTGTTCGTCTCGGAAAAATACGCGAAATAGAGTCCGAGTTTTCGAAAATCGGAGTCCGTATGACCAAGATATGGCCTCGCGAAGTTTCACGAAAATTCCCAAATTAAAGTATACTTAATTAAGTGAAATGAGTTGTGTAGATATATATATATATATATTGATATATATATATATATATATATATAATTGAAAATTTAATAAATAAATATGCAAAAATGCTCAAAACAGCGAATTGGGAGAGGGGAATAACCGAACCGGCCGATTTTTGAAGTCGACCCGAGCCCGCTGGGTCGACTAGGGGTTAATCCAGGGTGTTTGGCTGTCAACCCGTGGGCCGATTCGCTCAAGTGCAGATTTTGCATTTGAATGGTTCTCATGGTCCATCTTTAATCTAAAGGCCCTAGATGGTTCCTACACTTGACTTCTTCCCCAAGACATGCTTTGATGGCTTGGATGGAATCTAGGGTTAATCCTATGGCCTAAAACACTTGCCTAATCTATAAATAAGACCCTAACCTACCCTAATTCATTCATAATTAAACCTAGTGACTAAACTATGGCAAAATGCTAGCTCTCATGGCCTCCACTAATTTTATGAAGAGGGTTGCATACTAATCACTCTCTAATCAACTTCTAATCCCTTCTTAGCATCTTAATCTTCTTCATTTGGTGTTCAAAGTTGCTAGTTGTGAGTTTCTATCACTTTGATGATCTTTTGGTAAACTAATTAGATGAGATGTGATGAGATTTATGGTTTTGTATGTGGGTTAATGAGCTTTGAATCATATGATATGATGTTAGCATTAATCTTATGTTTATGCATGTTGAGTATGTAAGCTTATGCAAGTTTAATATGATGTATGTTATGTTTGCATGATGCTAAATATGCAAGTTGTGGGCTATGTAATCATATGCATGTTATGCAAGTTCATGGTAATATGCTATGCAAGTTACATGTTTGTTAATATGCAAGTTACATGTTTGTTAATATGCAAGTTACATGTATGTAAATATGCAAGTTACATGTTTGTTAATATGCAAGTTACATGTTTGTTAATATGCAAGTTACATGTATGTAAATATGCAAGTTACATGTTTCTTTATATGCAAGTTACATGTTTGTTAATATGCGAGTTACATGTATGTAAATATGCAAGTTACATGTTTATTAATATGCAAGTTCATGATGACACATTATGCAAGTCTATAAGCTAATATGCAAGTTTGTTATGCAAAATGAATATGTAAGTTATGTGACATATTATATGCAAGTTATGTGACATGTTATGCAAGTTCATATGCAAGTTATGTGTTTGTTAATATGCAAGATGGCACCTTTGAAACATGTTCATTCATATGCAAGTTGACACCTTTTATATGTGTTATATCATGAACGAAATTACGTGGGAACGATGGGGTAATTAAATGCATAAGTTAATAAGATTGTGCGAAATTAATATAATTATGCATAACACAAAATATATAAACATAGTATGGGAATTTGCCTATTTGGTTAGGTGTACCCATACTATGTGTTGGGAATTTACCTATTGAGTTAGGTCTACCCCATGGGAATTTACCTATTAAGTTAGGTCTACCCATGTTAAGAAAACTTGATTAATTAGGGATAATTAATATAAAATTATGAGGGTGATTAATTAGGTGTAATTAATTGACTAAGACACGAGGTTGGACTCAGTTGTAGCGTAAAACTGCCCGGACCCAACCGGCTTAACCAGTTGCTACAAATGTTAGCCCAATGTGAGAGGTCTTAGGCACAAACTAAATACGTAATTAATGTAAAGACACGAGGTTAGACTCTGTTATGACATAAGGCTGCCCGGACCCAACCGGCTTAACCAGCGGTCATAAAAGACAGTCTAATGTGAGAGGTCTTTACAAAGGTTACGTTCTTAATTAATTAATTAAGAAACACTTAACCACATTAGCATGTAGAGGGACATGAGGGGTTAAGTGGGTGCCTCGGGTGGCATGAGAAAATCTAGTGGTTGCCTTGGGTGGCAATAGAAAATACGATTAGAATACTTAACCAAAATAGAACATGTAATTAAAACATGATTAAAGGGTTAAGTGGGATATACTAGAAAAAGGGACAAGCTTAGGTGGGTAGCTTGTGGAGGCCCATTTCAACCAGTAACCCATACGTATCTTTGTGGGCTCGACCCATGTCGAGGACGGGACACGCATACTGGGCTTGACTGTAAGAGGCAAACGGGTTAGCGGTGGCAACGCAAGTCCAACGGGCTTCATATGCGTGAGTGGGCCCGGGCTGGTAGGTAAGCCGTTGTTGCATCGAGTAGATATAAGCCGTGCACCTTTAGTTTCATCAGGTTGCCACATTGGGGAATGATACATCCCACGGTGGGGCCAGCACGGGTATCTACGTTAGGGAGCCGATCGAATGGGAAGTAGTGTGTACACCTAGTGGATTGTAGGGCCCCGTGGCGCCTACTTGGTCACCTAGGGGTACGCAGGTACTAATTAGTAAATTTTATAAGTCCTTGGGTGGGATCAACCTTTAAGTTAGGAACGACTGGTGTGGTGCAGTTTAGTAATTTACCTTAGGGAGGGTAGATGCGTCTTTATCCTTTATCTTCGTTTAGTTGACTGCTTAGGGTAGCCATTCATCCCTATATGTTACCGTATATCAGTTTATGTCTTCTCTGGTTACTTTAACGATTGTATTGTTAAAGTTATAGGACTCGCTCAGACTTATGTCTGACTCTGTTGTTTTTATCTTTTTCCCAACCGTCAGGTCCTACGGTGGATCCTAGCAGTAGTGGAGCTTGATCGGATTGCTGTTCCAGTCTTTAGGAGCTTGGATAGATGTAAAGCTCCAGTTATCCAGTTATCTTTTCTTTTGTTTGGCTATTGTATGAGAGTGGGATTATGTACTTCTTTATTTTGATGGATATTGTACTTGACCTTTATTGTGGTTTTATGATGTAACCAGACATGTTTTACTTCCGCTGTTATGAGATGATGTTTTAAAATTTCAAGTACTATTTATATCTGTCTTGTTGTAATTTTTCTGTTCTATATTCACTAAAATACTCCACCGATGCTATGGCATTCCCTTAGTGAGTGATCATAGCGGGAGTGGGGTGTTACACACACCTTTGCATATGATCATGCAGCATTTAGAATCCTTTAAGGACAATGACTGCACGTGGATGATGTTCTGAGTAGATGGGTGATGGATGGTAGGATACGTTCTTCCGAACTTGGTGATTTCGGGGATGAAATCCTTTAAGGAGGGGAGAATGTAACAACCCGTATTTTTGAATAATATGTTATAATGTAAATCAAGGCAGAATTAAATTCTAAATTCTGAATCAAGCGAAACGGGCTGTGCCAGTCCGTTCGTCTCAGAAAAATACGTGAAATAGAGTCCGAGTTTTCGAAAAACGGAGTCCGTACGACCAAGTTATGGCCCAATGAAGTTTCCAGAAAATTCTAAGCCTGAAAATAGTTCAAATTCGAATTCATATTCGAATTTCAGCCAAACAGGATGGGCGGGAATTTTCCCGTCCCAGGTAGGGTCGACACAGGGGTTGACACCAGTGTCGACCTCCCCCCCCCAATGGGTCGACACCCATGTCGACCCATGGGTCGACACCCATGTCGACCCAGGGGTCGACCCCCCCGGTCGGACTAGTTTTTCTGGTGCACCATTTGTGATGTGTTGAGTCTGCTCTAGAAGCTTCTGATGAGAGTTGACGGACCTGATGTGTTTTAGGGTTAATCCTATGGTCTAAACTAACCTAATCACCTATAAAAATGCCCCTAGACCTAGCCTAAACCCTCATTAATCATTCCTACAACTAAACTATGTCAAAATGTTTCTCAATCATGGCCTCCATCTTCTTCATGAAAGAATTAGTGTCTCAAATCAATCTATGTCATAAAAGAGTCATCTTTCTTAAGTAAAAGAGCCTCCTTTCTTTGTCTTTCGGGTTATTACTTCTTGTTTCAGGGCGTTTAAGTGGAGCTTATTATTTTCTTTGCGGATTTTGCTTGTGGCTTCGTCTCAATCTTTATATATATTGATCTAGATCGCATAACCGCTCATTGTAGGTCCTATACTCCTCTTATATTCTAACTTTGAAGTTAAATGTGATATGTTGTAAGTTGAGTTTGGGCCTAAGTATGATATATGCTTTGATCTTATCATGTTATGCATGAATATATTCTATGTATGTTTGAAAACCTATCACCTTAACTTTGTGGGCTAAAAGCTATAAGCTTTATGTTGAAATGTTGCATTATACAACATGAGAACTCTCATAAACTTTATGATAACTTGCATATAATGTTATATGTGAACTTCTAGTCATCATCCTATGTCATTCATGATCATGTTTCACCTATTTGCTTAAGTTGATATTATGCATGTTTTGAGGCCTATGATGTAATATGCAAGCTTATGAACCTATTTATGCCTCATATGCCACCACGTTTAACTTGTGGCCAACCATATTACCTTATGCCCCTTTTTATCATACTTTTGCCAAGTTCTCCCTTTTTGATCTTTGTTATGTTATGCGAAACGTACAAGCGATGGGAATACGTTGGGTTGGGTAATATTAATGACATGAAACATGATTTTAAAATATGACATGAACATTGACTTGTGATTGTGTTTGTAAACATAATGGTGGACATGACACTTAGAAAACATGAGTGTGGCCAACTCGAGGTTGGGTTGAGTTTGTAGCATAAATCTACCCGGAAACGACCGGCTTAACTAGTGGCCACAAGCAATAGGACCCAATGTGAGTAGTTGGTCATGTCGCACTTGAAATCCGAGGTTAGACCAAGTTGTAGTGTAAAGCTACCCGGACCCGCCCGGCTTAACTAGTAACCACAACACGGTCTAATTTGAGAGGTTGGGTGCATTAAGTTAATAAATGCCACATGATAGGGTTAAGTCATGGACCACTTGAAGATTGTTAACCACATGAACATGATGGGTTGATAGGGTTAAGTCAACATGGACACACTTAACCAACCCAATGATTAGTTGGATAGGGTTAAGTTGTGAACCTTTTTAGGAACACTTAACCAACTTGATACATGGTTTGGATGGGGTTAACCACACTTAACCCACTAGAAAACCCTAGTTACGCGGTCCTTCTCAGCAGTAACCCATTAGGGGGTATCGAATACCCTAGGGACTAGGCTAGGGTGGGGCACGATTACTGGGCTGGAGTGTAAGCGACCAAAAAGACGGCAAAAGTAGGTGCGCCATAGTAGATTCCGACGGACCATGGTCGTGCACATTGTCCGGGGATGAAAGAAGGACTTGGGCATGAGTAGGTTTTGACTGTGCGTGCTTGTTTCGTGTCAGTGGTTGACACCCTAGGGCCGGATACACCCTAGGGTGGACCTAGCACAGTCGACTACATTACATGTTTGGACCGTATGACACCGATACACGACGAGTTAGGCTTATAGGGAGCCGATCGACTAGACCGTGTAGTTGGACCTTGATTTAGGTCATCTCATGGGTTTGGGCCAACATTGGGCTAAGGGATCATTTCTTTTTTATATTTGACATGGATTGGAATACTAGTACACATCTGGTGCAACTTCACCTTGTATATGCGTTGCCACACTTGATCTATCTTGTTAACTTTTCACCATGCCAGTTACCACCCTACATCTCATCCCTGTTTTACATGTTCAGTTAACTTTATTAGTTTTTATACTAACAGTAGATAGGACTTACCAGTCTTTTTGACTGACCCGTTTTCTTTCGCCTCTTTTCTTCCGTCCCCCCCCCCCCCCACAAGGTTTACAGGGTGGGAACAGTGGCACCTAGCTTGGATCTTTAGCTGCTTTTCGGGATAGCTCACGTATGGTTTGACCATGCTATGGCCTTATGCTACTTTGGGGATAGTTACTTTATATTTCTTTTTCAGTTTTCAGTTTATGTTCTAGACTTTGTTTTGTGGGAAAATAATGATCAAGTACTTTGATGTAACTTGACTATGGTTTTGAAATGCTAGTTTTATCCGGTGCTTTATTTACTGTGTTTTACTTACATGTTCTGTCTTGTGATATCTGCATGCATGTTCACCTTGTTTAATGCCCCTCCAAAGCTAGTGTACTTGCAAGAGTGGCATTGGCGGAGGTGGGGTGTTACAGGCAGAGGGCTGGATCCACCTCAAGGGCGCAGGTTCATGTGCTAGAAGCGCCACCACTGCAACAGCGAGGTATAAATACTTCTGTAGAAAGTGTAGTTTATCTTTATGATCACCCCGTTCACACTTTATTTGATTCCGGCGCATCACACTCCTTTATCTCGTCTGCTTTAGTAGAATCTCTGCACCTAAAAACTAGTATGGTAGAGGACCCCTTAATTGTTTCAAACCCAATTGGGGGCCCAGCTCATTTGTCTATGTTCTGTGTGGGATTGAAAATTTCTATTCTAAGCGTAGAGTTTAAATGTAGTGCCTTTGTTTTGGGCTTTTCGGGATATGGTTTGATTTTGGGCATGGATTGGCTATCCAGTAATGGGGCCATCCTTGATTGTGAGAAAAGGGTTGTTAGGCTCCTGACCCAGCTCGGTAACACTGTGGAAATTTCTTGTAATCCCTCGTATGCGGTTATGCTTAGTTATCTTGAATCGCTAGATGCCTCCGTTGAAAATTTGCAATCGGTTAGAGTGGTCTGGGAATATCCGGATGTCTTCGAAGAGGTGAATGGCTTGCCTGCGAAGCGGCAGATAGACTTCCGTATATATCTTGTAGATAATGCAAAGCCCGTTGCGTTGCCCGTTAGACACATGGCTCCACGGGAAAGGAAAAAGCTCAGTAAACAGATTAAAGAGCTTCTAGAGAAGGGGTTCATTAGAAGGAGCAATTCAGAATGGGGCGCTCCAGTCGTGTTCGCTATAAAGGCGGATGGTTCACTCCGTCTATGTGTTGATTATAGGGAGCTCAACAAGCTAACGAAAAAGAATAGGCACCCTCTTCCCAGAACTGACGATCTGTTTGATCAGCCTGTAGGGGCGTCTGTTTTCTCCCAACTCGATTTAGCGACCGGTTTTCATCAGCTAAGGGTGGCAGAAGATAGCATCGATAAAACGAAATTCAGAACCCCAGACGGCTTCTTTAAATGGCTTGTCATGCCTTTCGGCTTGACAAATGCACCTGCTTACTTCGTGGACCTGATGAGTAGGGTATTCATAGATTTCCTTAATAAGTTCGTAGTGGTCTTCGTAGACGATACCCTTATCTTCTCGAAGTGTGAAGAGGAACATGCTCAGCACTTAAGGGCAATCATGGAAACTCTGCGAGCCCATCAGCTAAAAGCCAAATTCTCCAAATGCCACTTTTGGAGAGAAGAAGTGAGGTTCCTTGGGCACATAGTATCCAAACAAGGGTTAGCTGTGGACCCTGCTAAGGTAGTGGCGGTACAGGATTGGAAGACACCAAGGAATGCAACTGAGGTCCGAAGTTTTCTAGGACTAGCAGGTTTCTATCGAAAGTTCATAAGGGATTTTGCGAAAATCTCAGCTCCGCTCACAAAGTTGACCAAGAAGAATCTAGTGTTCAATTGGGACTTGGATTGCGAGTTTGCTTTCCAGCAACTGAAAAGGGCTCTTACAATAGCCCCATTTTTGACGTTGCCAGATGGAAGCAAGATGTTCACCGTTTATACAGATGCATATGGGACAGGGCTAGGCGCCGTCTTAATGCAAGAAGGAAGGGTACTAGCTTATGGCGGGAGGCAGTTGAAAGTGCACGAAAAGAACTACCCGACCCACGATCTTGAATTAGCCGCCATCGTCTTTGCACTCAAGTCTTGGCGACACTATCTCCTAGGTGAGAATTTCGAACTTTACACTGACCATAAATAGTTGAAATACCTTTTCTCGCAGAAGGACCTTAACTTGAGGCAACAGAGGTGGATGGAGTTTCTTGCCTCATATGATTTCGAGATCTCCTACACTCCGGGCAAAGGCAACGTAGTGGCAGACGCGTTGAGCCGAAAGAAACTGACCATAAGCCCGCTGTTTGTTGAAAGACAAAGCCTAGAGTTTATAGCCAGCTTTGACTTTAGGCCCTTCTCCGATTTTGTTCTAGGCTTGCTAGCATCTCTCGAAGTACGCCCGACTTTAGTGGACTCAATAGGGACAACACAACGCGAAGACCCTCAGCTTGTGGAGACGATTGATAGGCTAACTAGGGATGAGACTTCAAGTCACCTCAACAGATACTCCATCGACGATAAGGGTTGGATAAGACGAGATGGAAGACTATGCGTCCCACAAACAAGGGATTTAGTGAAGACGATTCTCGAGGAAGCACATCACTCCAAGATGACGATACACCCAGGCGGAGATAAAATGTACAAGGACATAAAAAGAACTTTCTTTTGGAACGGCATGAAGAAAGACGTGGAAGAATTCGTTTCTATGTGTATGGTGTGCCAACAGGTTAAGGCAGAACAGAAAAAGCCTGGCGGTCTGCTACATCCTCTAGAGGTCCCGCAGTGGAAGTGGGACATCATCTCAATGGACTTCATTGATGGGCTGCCTAGGTCTAGGAGAGGCAACACTAGTATTTCGGTAATAGTGGATAGGCTTACTAAAAGCGCCCACTTTTTACCTGTTAAAAGTAAAAGAACTGCCTCATCTCTAGCATCTCTTTACCTCAAGGAAATTGTCCGACTCCATGGAATACCATCCAACATTGTTAGTGACCGAGACCCTATCTTCACCAGTGAGTTTTGGCGGAGTCTGCAAGAAGCGGTAGGCACACAGTTATGCTTGAGCACAGCCTATCATTCCCAAACTGACGGCCAAACAGAAAGAGTGAACAGAGTTTTGGAGGACCTTTTAAGACTGTTCGTCCTTGACTTCGGAGGGACATGGGAAGACCATCTTCCTTTGGTGGAATTTGCCTACAACAACAGCTATCAAGCAACCATCGGAATGGCGCCATTTGAAGCTTTATATGGAAGACCGTGCCAATCACCCACTTGTTGGTGGGAGTCTACTGATAAGCCCATACTTGGACCAGATTTGATCCGAGAGACTTCAGAGAAAGTAGACTTAATACAAAGAAGGATGAAGACGGCCCAAGACAGACAAAAGTCCTACGCCGACAAGAGGAGGACCGACCTTGAATTTGAGGTTGGGGACAGAATTTTTCTTTTGGTATCTCCGCTGAGGAACGTTGTTCGTTTTGGAACCACAGGAAAGCTAGGACCAAGGTTCGTGGGGCCATTTCCTATCATCGAGAAGATTGGGAAAATGGCCTATAGATTAGAGCTACCAGAAAGATTGGCCGGAGTTCACAACGTCTTTCACGTTTCACATCTCCGAAAATGTTTACATGGGTCTGCTGAAGTGGTAGAGCCAAATATCCTAGAAGAAGCTGAAGTGGAACGCGAAGCAACCGTAAGGAAAGTTCCAACCCGCATATTAGGAACGGAAGTGAAGAAGCCATGCAACCGCGAAGTCAAGCTCGTCAAAGTTCAGTGGAGCGACGCCGAAGAAGATGCAACTTGGGAAACTGAATCTAGAATACGCGCAGCCTACCCTTTTCTTTTCGAGGGTACATCTTTGATCTTTCCTTTTTCCTTAAGTTGCGCTTTTATCTATCTTTTTAGGTATATCTCCTCGACCTTATCTTTTAGGAAGAAACCCTTTGGATGAAAACATGTAATTGAAACATGTTATGGATGATGGCTGCAAGTGGTTGCAAGTGATTGCTAGTGGTTGCTCGTGGTTGCATATACACACACAATCTAGGTTTTAGATCGGCTCAGTCACTTCATATTGCATATGCATATATGTTTGCATTCGAATATGGTTGAACTTTAATGTGTTGTCATATGGATGTTGCATTTGTATGAATGATTGTGCACTCATATAGAATCATGAATAGGAAAATTTGCATACATAATGGATTCGTGGCACTTACATAATTCGCATTAAGGAGGTCAACTGAATTAGTAGATCGCCTGATTTCGCATTAGATAAGTACATGTACACACACACTTCGCATATGATCATGAAGCATTAGGAGTCTTTTTAAGGACAATGGATGCTCGTGTTTGATGGATGAGTAGATGGATGTTTGGATGATAGGATATACATTCTTCCAAACTTGAAGATTTCGGGGACGAAATCCTTTTAAGTGGGGGAGAATGTAACACCCCGTGCATTCTATAACAGTGAGATTCACAAATTTAAGTATAACTAATTTCAAATCAAAGAATTAAGGGAAACGGGATACGCCATTGCGTTCGTCTCGGAATGCTGCTTGAGATAGAGTCCGAGTTTGCGTAAAACGGGTATCGTATGAAGAAGATATGGACGAACGAAATTGGGCGAAAAACCAGAAAACGGGTCAGAATACACTGGCGCACTTGGGAAGTGCGCCAGAACAAAAATGAACTGGCGCACTTGGGAAGTGCACCAGTACATTTTTAGCCTGGCGCACCTGCCAAGTGCGCCCAGGTCAGAATGACCTGCTGGTCAGGTCTTGGCTGGCCAGGTCTGTGTTTGGTCGATTTTCTGAGCCTTGCCTTGTCACTAGGGCTAGGTGTCAGCTCCTGGTTGGTCTCTCCTTCAAACGAACGGCTATTGTTGAACAAAGCTTCATCGACGGTCTAAATCAACTCACAAACTCTATAAAAAGGACCTAAGACTAACCCTAATTCACACAAACTAAAATGGAGATGAGACCGTCATGCTGCTGAGGAAAGACTGAGAATAGCCGTCAGAAATAGAGAGACAATTAGGAGATAATTCAAAGCTTAAAGCAACGTCAAATCAATCAAAACAACGCCTACAACAAAGGATAGCATCTCCAAATTCAGAACTCAGATTCCTGAATTGAAGATTCATCATACGTTGTAAGTAGAGTGCTATCCCAATGTGAATTAAATAATTGTGTTGATTTGTGTAAAGTAAGAAATGGAATTGTGGCGATAATAATCTATATTTGTATGTTGCTTTGATTCTAAACGATTTGGGAACGTTGTGGTATTCGATTTGGTATTCGCAATCATATGATTCATATTGAAAATTACATGTTTGTGGTAGTTATTTACAACACCCATTTGATAATTGTAAGTATATGATTCATGTTGAAAGTAACAACTATATGTTGTAATAGTTTATTTGAGATTCATGCAAGTATATGATTTACTGTTATGCCAACATGATGTATAATTTTATGGTCATCTTTAGTGTAATTTGATCCACTTGAGTATTTTGATTCATATGAAGTTATGTTGGAATTAGCATCATAGTTCAAGTATAAAAATCAAGCTTTTGTGATAGTGACAAAAGCAAGCATCTTTGTGAACTTGTATTAATTTTATGCACATGACTAAACTATGTTTGTTATTATGCCTAGTTGAAAACAAGTTTTTAGGCTTATGTTGTTATCATAATCATATGATAATATATGTCACACAATTAAGTTAGATTTACTTCCCAATTGCAAGTTTACAATGATTCATGTATTATTTATGCCATGATTACATGAGTAGAATGGTTCATGTTTATGTATTATTCATGCCATGATTATATGAATAGAACGATTCATGTTTAAGTATTGTTTATGCCATGATTATATGAATAGAATGATTCATGTTTAAGTATTATTTATGCCATGATTATATGAATAGAACGATTCATGTTTAAGTATTGTTTATGCCGTAATTATATGAATAGAATGATTCATGTTTAAATATTGTTTATGCCATGATTATATGAATAAAATGATTCACGTTATGCCATGATTATATGATGTTACAATTGCAAGTTCACATGTGCCTACTTTATGTTAATTGAATCGTTCGTTGAGAGTTCATGCGTTCACACTCCCCTTTTTCATGTTACCTTATAAACACCATGTTATAAGCCTCCCCTTTTCATTTGGCTAAATTGGGTTTAAGTATTAAACCCAACACACCTTACATTGGAGCGAACGTGTAAAATGGGGGTAATGACGTTTGGGCTAAAATATAGAACATATGTGTTGGCATGTTTGACGCATGCCAACAGTCTTGAAAAGCAATTAAGTGGCATAAATAAATTTTAATCAATAAAGATGAATTTGAATAATGGCCCGCAAATATTTACATATAAAAAGAAAAGAGACAAAATATGTAAATGTAGAAAATACGATGTGTTTAACCCGAGGTTGGATTGAGTTGTGATGTATACCTGCCCGGAACCGCCCGACTGTCCAGTAGTCACAATAATACCTATCCAATGTGGGTGGTTAAACACGGAGCCCAATAAGGACCCGAGGTTTGACTGAGTTGTGGCGTAAGACTGCCCGGACCAAACCGGCAACAGGCAGCCACAACAATACCTGTCTAATGTGAGAGGTCAAGGCTTTAATAAGACAATTTAGGCTGAGTCAGGATTGATAGGATTAAGTAAATTATTTTAATAATTAATCAAAATGGAACATGCTAAACTAAACTGACTGATTTGGGGGTTAGGTTTATTAAACACTTAACCAACTTAGCATGTTGGCTAGAAATAGAAAACCTAGTAGTGGGGGACCCTTTTCAGCAGAAACCCTTTAAGGTGTATCATGATACCCTGAACTAGGTTGGGTGGGGCACGATTACTGGGCTGCCTGTAAGAGGTCAAATCGACGGCGGTGGTGCAGCAGTGTAGGTTCTAACGGGGTGCGGGCATGCACACACCCCGGCACAGAAAAATAAGGCACTAGGCACCAGTAGCATACCTGTGCATTCTAGAGTTGTGTCGGGCCGCCACCATGGGACTTGATACACCCCATGGTGGGACCAGCATAGGTAACTACAACATCGGGGGCCGTAAGACACATGTAACTATGCGAGTAGGAGCCGATCATCAGAAATGGATCACTTCAGCCTGATTATGGGGTGCATGTTGGGAACTAGTTTATATGGGTACAGAGATTAATATGGGGTACGATAGTATATTCGACCCTAGACAACTTAACTTAGCTTATGGTGCTTTCCCATTTCCAGCTTATACTTATCATACCCAGTTCTTTATTCATAGAGTAAATAGTCCTAGACTTACTCAGGCTTTATATCTGACTCTACTTTTCTTTCGTCCCCCCCAGGTCCACAGGGAGGGAACACCGCAGCTTGACCAGATTTGACATCCAGCTTGAAGAGAAAGAATGTATTGCTTGGATCTTTTCCGTTTTGGACTATGGCTTTGGACAGCAATTATGGGACTTTTGCAGTTTATTTATGTTTTCTTTATGCTTCTTTAAATAATGTAATCAAGACAGTTATGATTTTGGAAGTATTGTAAGACAATTATGGCTTGGTTTGTGTAACACGTATTTTGATGAAATAAAAGTTGTTGTTTTCCGCTGTTCAAAAATATGTGTAATTATATCTGTCTTGTATATTTGTGACTTATACCTATAAACCTCCACCAAAATTAGGGCATTCCCTTTGAGAGTGACCCTAACGGAGGTGGGGTGTTTCAAGCACCTAATCTAAACGATTCATCTTCTTTCATATTTGTCGATCTAAACCTACTATGCTTAAACTACCCTTACTTCTTTTTATACATCAAAATAGTCCTTCTCTTTAATCCTACCCATAATTCTCTAAATAGCACTTACTTCCAACAATTACCCAAAATGATTCATCATCTTTCATATTTGTCGATCTACCCCTACTATGCTTAAACTACCCATATTTCTCTTAATACTTCAAAACAGTCGTTCTTTTTAATCCTACCCCAAATTCTCTAAATAGCCCTTACTTCCAACAATTACCCCTATCATTTTACTACTGTGAAGGGTTGTTTTTTGCAGCACCCAATCCAAATGATTCATCATCTTTCATATTTGCCGATCTACCCCTACTAAGCTGAAACTGCCCCTACTTTTCTTAATACTTCAAAACAGTCATTCTTTTTAATCCTACACTTAATTATCAAAATAGTCCTTACTTCAAACAATTACCCCTATTTATTTACTTATGTGAAGGGTTGGTTTTTGCAGCACCTAATCCAAATAATTCATCATCTTTCATATTTGTCGATCTACCCCTACTATGCTTAAACTACCCCCACTTTTTTTAATACTTCAAAACAGTCCTTCTTTTTAATCCTATCCCTAATCTTCGAAATAGCCCTTACATGCAACAATTACCCTTATTTTTTTAACTATAGTGAAGGATTGGTTTTTGTGGCACACGATCCAAATGATTCATCGTCTTTCATATTTTTCGATCAGTCCCTACTATGTTTAAACTACCCCTACTTGTCTTAATACTTCAAAACAGTCCTTTTAAATCCTACCCTAATTCTCTAAATAGTCATTCCAACAATTACCCCTATTTTTTAACTACTATGAAGGGTTGGTTTTTGTAGCACCCAATTCAAATGATTCATCATCTTTTATATTTGTCGTTCTATCCCTACTATGCTTAAACTACCCCCACTTCATTTAATACTTCAAAACAACCCTTCTTTTTAATCCAACCCCTACTTCTCTAAACAGCGCTTACTTATAACAATTACGCCTATCTTTTTACTACTGTGAAGGGTTGGTTTTTGCAGCAACCAATCCAAACGATTCATCATCTTTCAGATTTCTCGATCTACCCCTACTATGCTTAAACTGCACTTACTTTTATTTTTGTTTTCCTTATTTTAATTTTTTATTCATTTATTTCTCATTATTCAATTCTTTTTTTGTAAACCAATTATCATTCTACTACTGTGAAGAGCTGGTTTTTGCAGCACCAAATCCGAATGATTCATCATCTTTCATATTTGTCGATCTACCCCTACTATTCTTAAACTACCCCTACTATGCATAGTAGGGATAGATCAGTAAATATGAGAGATGATGAATGGTTTGGATTGGGTGCTGCAAAAAATAATCCTTTAGAAAATAGGCTTATTTGTTGGAAGTAAGGGATATTCAGAGAATTAGTGGTAGGATTTAAAAGAAGGGTTGTTTTGAAGTATTTAGAGAAGTAGGGGTAGTTTAAGCATAGTAGAGGTAGATCGACAAATATGAAAGATGACGAATCAATTAGACTGGGTGCTGCAAAATCCAACCCTTCACAGTAGTTAAAAAATAGGGGTATTTCTTAGAAGTAAGGGGTATTTATAGGATTAGTGGTAGGATTAAAAAGAAGGGTTGTTTTGAAGTATTAAGAGAAGTAGGGGCAGTTCAAGCATAGTAGTGGTAGATCGACAAATATGAAAGATGATGAATCATTTGGATTGCCTGCTGCAAAAACCAACCCTTCATAGTAGTAGAAAAATAGTGGTAATTCTTGGAAGTAAGGGCTATATAGAGACACTACAAGAAAAATGATTTTTTGTAGTGCCTAGAAAACGCTACCAACCATTTTTGGTGGCGTTTCAATAATCGTTACGAGAAAACATGCCACTAAAAATCGTTGCAAATTGGTTGAATTTTTTTTAACGCCACTGTAATTTCTTTTTTTAAAACCTTTATTAAATGCCACCAAAATTCTTTTCGTAGCATTTTTTTAGACGCCATAAAAAAGCTTTTAATGCTACTAATGAAATTTCCAATTGTACCCCTAGTTTTTGGTTGCGTTTATTCAACGCCACTAAATGCATTTCTGTAGCGTTTTAAAAACGCTGCTAGAAATTATTAATTAATTTTCCTGTTTTCCTTGCAATTATTTCCTATTAATAGTCTATTTTTTTCTTACAATATCATCGTATATATACATTCACATACCCATCATGTTTAAACAAACAGAAAAACGATTAATCTTATAATCAAGTAAAATACGCATAACCACTTCAGTACAATAGTTTTCAGTGCAAATGACCAAACTCACATAAAGTAACCACTCGGATATACGAATTTGCACAATTTATAGAAATAAAATGTTATACCCATAATTTACACATCGAGTACAGTAACCACTTTGCTCTTTGAAGTGATGCAACATATATTTAGACAGCTCCTCCCTGATTTCACAAAAAGATACACAAATGTTAACCAGCTTTGTTTAACAAAATTATCTCAGACAAGATGCACAAATGAATATGATCAACTAGAATAATGGCGAACTCAAGTGTACAAGTTATGGACCGACACCGCAGTATAGTGCAAATGCAAATAAATTAGTAAACAAAATGGAGCAATGAACAATGAGCTTGGAAGATCAAGGTAAGAAAATGCAGCATGCTAGGAACCGCATTACAAGGCCAACAAATAATCGATGCTGTGAAGTATAGCATGGCCAACAGATTACGAGTCATCGCAAAACATAACTGCACATGCCAGGTAATGCAAGTGCAAACAGAGTTAGCAGAAATCATTTGGCTAGAGTTCAAAACTGTAAGAATTAAAGGATAACAAACCAGGAAAATTTTTAAAGCAGCAGAAATCCATGATTTTGTTTACTTTAGATTCGATCTTGTGATTCTTACATCGATCTTTGAACCAATGTGTAGCTTTAGCAGTAGCTGAACATAAGTGACAATACAAAAGTGCTAATCTCAGCTAAAGCTAACTTCTATGTGTTTCTTTCGTGTAAATAGTAAAGTAGTGTAAATTAACATGGACCGATAATGCCAAGGGAACAGAACCGAAAGAACTTCCACAGACAGTTCCAAGATCAACATTATCTAACATAAGGACATACAAATGACCTATTAGTCAAACTTTATACAACAAAATGAGCATTGGATTATGCATAGGCTGTCAAATGTTTAATTGATAACTTATGTCCATTGAAATGGTTAACTCAGCCATGTTTCCTGGTATCCAAAAATCGTTAAAGTACAACATCACTCAACCGTGTTTCTAGATCAATTTCAGCATGTCATCCGTACACGGGACACGTAAATAGCCATGTTATTTCTCTCCATGATCAACGATCTTAGTTGAAACATATGCATACATAGACATACATCTACGCACACACACCCACATGCATATATGTATATGTATATGGGATTTGAATTATCCTAAATGTACCTAAGTTTTACCTGTTTTCCGATCTCCTATTATTTACATTGATGGCCTAACATGCACATGCAATCATGCACTCACAAATATTATTGGCATTACTAATCTGCATAATATATCAGAATGCAAACCAGTTTAAAAGGAGTAACTTAGGATTAGTTTTAGGATAAAATGTGCTAACATGCAACAATAAGAAATCATACCAAATCAGTTTGTCTCGTAAATCCAATAGCACTATAAGCAATCAAAATTGGTTACGACATATAACAACGATAAATTAAGAAAATATACCAAGTTTTCGTAAGTAATAGACGTGCCTGTAGAGTTCCCAACGATGCGACAAACTTGAAGAGCTTTTTGAACTGCAAGCATATTCAGATAAGCAGAAACATAACTGTCTAAACAAATGTAACATCGGATCTTAAAATCCCCGTGTACGATATAATCACTTCTTCTGTAACACCAATTCAGGTTAACCAGATCTCTGTTCAGTTTCCTACATCAATTCATGTTCCTCTAGTCTCAACAATATTAATGATCGAGATTGCAAATACGGTTCAGGTTCAACATGATCGTTTATGGCCTAACATGGAAATTTGCAATCTCGATTATTAATATAGACGGGGGATGATCTTAAAACTAATTATCTTCATCCCCTACATAACATAATACTTCTCCAGAGCATACTTGGAAATTTTGTATGACATTTATCAGAATGTTACATAATTCTTGAGTTATCTGCCTATGCATAGAAAATAAGTATGTTAAACAATGTAACATTCATTAGCCAATACAAACTTTTGAAGATCCCAACATTGTTAAGTAGTACTACCAGGAAGTAAATTTCAAAACTGCAATGAAATGGTAATTTTGACACTTTAAATATAAATTAAGTTAATATTTAATGCTAAAATAAATAATTATAATTGAGTTCGACATAAAATTTGGAACTTCACATATTTTGAGCATGGTTGGCTTAATATAAACATTGTGACAGAACTAACGCTTTAGTATAACTTAGAATTCAATGTGGAAAATATAATCCATTGCAATTTGAAACATGGAATTATTTTCGATAATAACGGTTGGGTTAAAACGAACATTTTATAATATATTTGGATTTGTTTAAAACTATAAAATTTGTACTAGAAAATAAAATCAAATTTTGTAGATATAATTTGAGATACAATTTATTTCAGAGAGAAATGAATCAAAATAAGTTGGAAGTATTTACAATTAAAGAGCTGATTTATCTTAATTTCGGTTTTTGATATCGAATTGTTAAGTATTAGTTTTAAATTCAAGATGTCCTCAGCTTGGGAAATCAAAGAAAATAAATCATTTTAGTGTTGATAAATTTTGGAATTTGTAACGTGTGTAAAACAAGTAAACATATATCGTTCGCTGGTGCGTTCGCTGCGACATCTCCGTCTGTGTCCTTATATTTGTGGGAATGAATATAAATTTCTAAACACGTTAATAAGTAAAAAGGAAGAAATGAACGGTGGATACTCTTGTTTAAATTTCAAAGCCTAGATACAATGGTAAGTAAATTCCTGCCAAATCTAAAAATATCTTGCAAAAGATATGGCAGCAGTTCAAATCTTCCTCTATCAGTAACACTAGATTTTTAATTGTGCCAAAGATTTCAATATCCTCCTTAGTTAGTCACAAAGATATCGAAAACACTATACAAGATATTAGAAAGTCCTTCTCTGACTAAGCACTCCACGTAATGATTGTTTTCTATGTGCGGTTTCCTTTGTTGAGTCATAAAATAAGATGTGTGCTCCTCCTTTTCGTTCACATCAAATCCGCTCTTCCCCTTTTATTTTCCACAAACATTGATCAAAAGAGGGGAAATGGGGAATTAAGTTTGAACGACCTCCTCTTATCAAAATCGAGCAGTAATAGGCAATAGCCACTTTACCCTTTTCGATTCTCTGGCCAACGCGCTTTCCTCCCTCATCCATTTGAGCACTGTCACGGCTCACAACAACTCCACCACCGAAGAACGGCTTTCACCAGCATCGCACAACTAGAAGTCGCTCCACTTGCTGGCCGCCATCGCGAATCCTTCTTCGCCTTACTATTCGAATTTCAAATAGAAAAAAAACACGAACCGCAGTCAGAGATCGGTAGTAACCAACCAGTCACCACCTTAGGATCGCACATCGACCCCGACGACCTGTATCCCTCCTCGATTTGGTCCATAGTTCCTTATTATTCCAGTAAAGTCGAATAAAGGATCCAAAAGAAGAAAAACAAAACAAAACAAAAACAAACCAAAGGTGTCATCTTCACCTTCGTACAGTATCTCGACATTGCATGCCATCATCAGTGCACCTCCATAGCCTTGGCAGCTTCCAGTTGGCACCCAGCGCAGCGTGCACCTCAGGTGCTCGAGGAAATGCCCGAATGGCTGCCATGGTTGGTTGGAAATCTCTATTTTGGGCAACAAAATTGATTCAGTCTCAAGCTTATGTATATTGATCGGTTGGTGAGTTTTAACTCAATTATGAAATTGATTTCTTGCATGCCACTAAACGTCGATTTTGACTTGTTGTGTTGATTAATTCTAGTTGGAATGTGCTCATATATATCCAATACTGCATTGGTGTACATATATACATATGTATATATGCATACGAATCAATTCTATGTACGTTCATTGTTGGGTTGTCAAGTTTCATCCATGGATTTTTCTGTCAGCTTGGTCACCTTCATCTCCAAGCCTCGCAAGGTGAGCTTCACTCACCCACAGAATAATAATTTTATTAACTGAAATAAAGTTTTGAATTGTTGAATGAAATGTTATGGTGAGGCAGATTTGTTTGCTTTGTGAACTGTGCACGTCTAACACACAAAATTATTTCATATGACACATACGGATGTATGCTCGACATGCTATGTTTATTTTCTCACTATGCAAGTTCCCTTTTTATTTGAAAACCACTTCGTGTTGAAATGATATATACCCGAACCCCTTGTGTATTCGAATCGAATTGGGATGCGGGTTGAAATGATACATGCCCGGGATTCGAATATTTTGTAGAACGGATTGAAATGTTAAATATCCGTTTCATTTGACCATAGGATAGGAAATTTTATACGGACACCATAGTCAATAAATTAAAGTATTTTTATATTTCATCAATTTTGTAAGTAGAATTTTAAATGACATTTCTATATAACATAAAGAAAAGGTTTAAAAGTAATTTTGTTCAAATTTTTCCTGAATTTATAAGAAATCCAATTTGTATGAAAATTGGTTTAAAAGCGATTTTGCAAGTTAACATTTAATTTTAATTTTTTTTAAAATAAATTCTTTATAACTCTATGATCATATAATGAATTTAATAATATGACAATTTCAGAATTTAATGATTTATTGTAAAGGATTTGCAAAGACTTGATAAATGTTCCCCAACTTATTCTTCTTATATGATTTGTTAATGAATCTTCGCCATGAAAATATAAGAATGATTTGTTAAAATAAAAAGTATTAAATCAAGTTTGAAAAGGAATATGTTTATTCGAGTCACGGTGAAAACGATTTTGTTAACAAGTTAGAACTTAACAAATCGCATTTTGATTTATAGCTGATGCTAATAGTGACTTGGGAATTTACTACATGAAATGGATAGTTCGAATCCAAGGTAACATTGGTTTGAAAATCGTTTTAACCATGAAGTAGTGAAATTGAACCAAATAAATGGGAATTTTATTTTGATGGGAAAAGAAATTCTGAGACCTGGATTGGATTGGATCAATATTATTTGAATAGAATTTCAATTTCATAGAAGTAAATTTTTTTTCGTTGCTTGATTTTGTAAAAAATTTCTATAAAATGGTTTGATTACGTAACTATATGAATTTTATAATACTTTCCAACTATATATATATTTATACAATATTTTCAATTTATTTGACATATATTTTCCAAACTATATACATAATTTTATACATTACTTTCAATTTAATGTACATATACTTTCCCAACTATATATATAATTTTATACATTACTTTCAATTTATTATACATATACTTTTCTAACTATATGTATGTTTATACATTACTTTCAACATACATATACTCTTTTCAAAACTTAACTTTTATAAATGTATTTTATAAAATCGATTAAAAATCTATGTCCAATCCAGTCTAGTGAATCCAAAGGATGAAATAAGGGATTTCAAGCAATGACGATATTTCATGGAAGTTGAACTTAAAATCATATGGTTGATAAAAGAAATGGTGAATATTGGTTTATAATCTTATTCAAACCAATGGTAAAATAATTTGTGAAATTGATTTTAGGGCAATATTTAAATAAATCATTTTGTGGTACTTGGAATATGATTTCAAAATCTAATGGCCACGGTGTGAAAAGAAAAATGTAAGCGTTCGGTTGTTAAAGAGACCTGAGTTGATAAGTGGCATACTCTGTGTTAGTGCCGATACCACTTTAACAACTGTGTACGTGATGGAGTATCGGAATGACAACAAGATAGCTTGGAGGCGACTACTGGATCGAAGAAGGCGAACGATGACAAAATGGCCTTGACCTTCGGGCCATAACTAAAATGACTAAAACAGGAGCTATATTGTGAGTAATTGAGGTCGCACCTCATATCGGACACGCTTCTTCGATACCATCTCTATTACTATGTGATTGATTTGGGCGTGCCCTTTTGATTTTGAGAGTATGTTCTGAGGTGGGCGGTAGTGGTTGCTATGCGTTACCGCCGGTCCGGGAGAGTAACTTATAGAATCCTACCCTGGGTATTGCCTAGAGTGCCTTGTCATATTTATCCCATACGAGCCCCATACAATTTTGATTTAGTGTTGCTTTCTATGGAGTGCCCTTTGATAACACCAGTGCAATGAATTTACGGTACTGTATCAACTGTGATGCCTATAAACTGCGTAAGGGTAATGTGGTAATCACACTTGATAAACTTGCCTAGAGTGCCTTGTCATTTTTATTATATTTACTTTACTGTATAGACATTACTATAATAGCGTACTATTATATATGTATTAGTTTCGCGGATCCTTAGAGGATGGAAATCCCAAACATCCTTTAAGTTTTGTACATTTCAGTGAACACTTCATTTGATTTAATTCACTTATATGAGACTGTTAGTCCTGACTCGAGTATTTTGTTGTTTTATTCCTTACAAAATGCCCTGGTCAGACCGAGTATTTCAGCTTGAAGATATATCTGTTAGAGTTTGAGATTCGTTGGAGATTCAGTCATTCATCTACCACGGCATATTCGGTTGTTCCTATCTCTGCTTATTCTGGATATTTGTAAGATTCTATATTCATTCTTCCATTGTTTCTATATTTACTTTGTACTCTTAAATCATGTAAATCTAAAAGATTTATTAATATTGTATAAATTTTTACTTCCGCGGTGAGATATTTTGTGTTTTGTGTCTGTGATTCCGTGATGATTCACTGCACCAAACAACCCATTTCATCACACTTTCCCGGCCTTATGCTGTAACGGTTATAACTGTTATTAATTAATCACGCTTATTACCATTATAATCGGTTATCATGGTTATAACCGTTACATCGCTTGGTAATATTGTAAATAAATTAGGTAACGTGGATGAGATTGGAAGTTTGATTTATCCTCCTGTGTTGATACATTAACGCTTTTTCGTTTCCAGCTAAACCATTCTAACAAAAATTCCCAAATCATTAGGGTTCTTCTTACTCGTTCATGCATATACTTTATTAGGGTTTTTCCTCCTCGTTCACGCTTTTACTTTATTAGGGTTCTTCCTCCCTGCTCTGCAGCCATGCAACCGCCGATGTTTAATTCACGATCAGTTTCCTTATCCTGTCAGCCTCTCCTCGTCTATTCAGTTGCTCAGGTTATTTATCTATTCAATTCACGGATACATCAATTTCTTACAGGTGTGGTTTTCTGAACAATAACTCTTGAATTATTTTTATTGTATATTAGCTAATTTGTCTTTCTTTCAGTATGACAATATATTGTTAATGATCAATAATTTAATTCTGTAGTTTAATTATCTGTCTGAATTATTGCAGTCAGCATTACGCATATGGACTAAATATTGAAATGCAGTTGATTTCATGAACATATATTTTGGATTGCATTCTTTTGAATGCTGCAAGCATGTTGTCTCTGTTCATTCATTGCCTGTAAGTTGGTGAATTTGCAAGTAAAAAATTGATAGGTTCTATTAATAGATTTGTACACTGTTGTTCATTCATTGCCCGAACACCGATTGTAGCTACATCTAAAAAAAAATCAGTTAACTTTAATAGCTAGTTTCATCGTAGTTTTCTCTACATCTAGTGCATTTTGTGAAATGTTTGTCTTCTATTTGCGGCTAGGCCATATTGGATCCAAATGCGAATTTGTCCTTTTATCAGTCATATGGTTGCTTGTTCTAATGTTTGAATTATAAATCATCAAAAGCTAATTGTTTTACAGAATAGTTTATTCCAAAATTGAATAATTAGCCACTCTTATTATGTCCCTTAGGAAAACAAAGTATATTCTAGTGCTCACACCATTAACCCATATAAACAACTTGCTTATATATTAAGAGGAAGCATCTGATTTGATAGGTTCAGTTTGAACAAGACGATTTTACTATGACACACGTTTATCCAAGAAAAATATCTAGGATAAGCTAGCATAGCGTTAAGTGCCAACTGGAAATGTTCTTGATAAATGTAAGCAAGCACATTTACCACATTGGAATAATTATTTTTGAGTATTTAGCTGAGGGAAAACTAAAGCCTTCATAACTGTTATCCAGACGTTTGAGCTTAAGTTTCAGGTGATAATCTTATCTTAGAGACATTTTAGTCCTAGGTTTTTCAAATTTCAACACAGGTGTAACACCACGTATTTTCTGTGAACATAAAAATAAAAATAAAATCAAGATATAATTAATTTTTAGAAAAATAATTAGGTGAAAAGGGTTGCGCCGTTGCGTTCGTCTCGGAATTCTACTTGAGATAGAGTCCGAGTTTGCGTAAATTGGACTCCGTATGAAAAAGATATCCTTAAATTAAACATTGCAGCAAAACATGGAAAAAGAGGAATGAGAAAAGAATAATGTTTAGCATTATTCTAAGAATTGTAAGCAAAAGACATAATAGCTCATTTGGTTGGAACATGTGACTTGCATACAAGAGGTTCAGAGTTCGATCCCCGCCAACGCCATATTTTTGTTTTAGGGGGATGGCTAAAAAGCGGCTTAGTGTGAACGCGGTTCAAAAAAAAATTTAAATATATACATATATTGAATATATATATATATATGTATGTGTATATATATATATATATATATATATATATATATATATATATATATAACTCAGAAGATAAATACAGTCAATTTATTTGGAGAGAATGATTTATGCATAAGTAGATATGTATGTACGTAGGTAACTTCATTATGCATTGATTTTGCATGTTGCAAGGAAAGTAGAGAAAAAAAGGGGAAATTAAATTATATGCTTGATTTCCTTTTTTTTAGGAAAGCAATTAATTTGCATTATTTGAATTCATGAATAGGTGCATGTGTATATATATATATATTTATATATATATGGGCAGTTAATGTAAACATGAATAGAAGTTTATTAATTTGCTGAGTGTTTGCTGAGTCACTTCTGACTCATTACTGAGTCAATAAGATAAACCCCATCTTGTCTGAACGGCTGCGGTTATTTCTAGGTTAAATCTAATGGCCTAAATGAATCCTAAATTCTATAAATAAGTGGGTAGTCTCTCATTCTAATTCATATGAAAAATTAGAGAAGCCGTCGTTATGCCGTCGCCATGGAACTCCGAGTAGCCGCCGCAAATCAAAGTAGAAGAAAGCTAATCTAATCCAATTCTAATCAATTCTAAAAGCAATCTAGACTCTCTCTTTCATCTTAAATTGTGAGTATGATGATTCTCACAAGATTATTAGCAGACTAATTTGATTAAGATGTAAATGGAACATAAGATAATGATGTGAATTGTCATATATGTTATTGTAAAATCTTATGTTATCATGTATGTTCTAAATGTTTTGTTATGCTATGATGAAAATCATGCTATGCTATGTTATGCTATCTTGCCATGCTATGATGAAAATCATGTTATGCTATGTGATGCTATCATGCTATGCTATGTGTAAATCATGCTATGTTATGTCATAAATCTTATATATGTTGTAGATCTCATGTTAACACATATGTTGGAAATCCATAAGTTATATGATTATGATATCATGTTAAGTTGTGTTGAATCGTACAAGTTGTAAAATCATGATGTTGTTATTTATGCAAATTGGATCATGTTTTAAAGTTTTTTTTTTCTAAAAATTAAATAGATCATGATTATGGGAATTTGCCTATTAAGTTAGGTGTACCCATATACATGAATCTATGACTAAATGAATTTTTATTATGGGAATTTTTCTATTAAGTTAGATGTACCCATATACATGATTCTTAATTATCCTTGGATTTTGATAATGGGAATTTGTCTATTGAGTTAGATGTACCCATATACATGAACCTATGTTATTAAGTTAGATGATGATATGTTGTAAACGACGTCACATATGTTACATAGTCACGATGTTAGTATCCATGTTGGTTAGTTCATGTTAGTCAAATCATGATATTATATATGTTTGGGCTATGATGATTCATACATGTACCTATGCAAGTTTTGGCACTGATTAATAAAAATTGTGTAGGTTTCATGACACTTATTTTAGATCTAAAATTAGATCCATGACATGTGTGAGTTCTATACTAGTTCACACCACCATTATGTTGCAAGTTTATACATGAATTTGGGTTATATTATGTAGACTGTGACATTTAACCAAACAAGTTGACACCTTTAACATGTGTAGCTTATGCAAGTTATAGTCTTAGCCTATGCAAGTTTAAGTGTTGGACCTCTATCACATATGCAAGTTTCACCCCTTTTTATGAGTATATCTATTTTATTCATATACATATATGTTGTTGTTGTGATAATTTATCTTTGTGCTATGATTTAGACTATTCGAGTCTAACGTATATTTTACGTTTAACGTATGAACGTACAACGTGGGATAGGGGTGATATTAAAAGAATTAATATTGAGAATTTGCATGAGATAGCCTTAAAAAGGCATATAACAAATTTGAGATATGTGAATTGCCTTAAAAGGCGAAAAATGGAATTAAGACATTAATTGGAAAATGGTCATAAGTTAATTATGGATTAATTTGAATTTGAATAGGGATTGAGAAATTGGTATAAAATGCCTTTAATGGCATATAATGAATTTGTGGTGAAAAAGGGTATGATTTATCATACCATAAATGGATGGACATAATTGAGTCAATTATGGACATCATTAAATTTTGAATAAATTATTAATTTGGATAGGGAAGTTAATTCAAATTTGGGAAAGATTAATTAATTAATTAATCACTTAAGATAATTAACATTCTTTCTATCTACATACACCAGAAGGTTCTAGGGTGACAGAGAGGATAGTGTCTAGGCTTGGGTTTGATAAACAAGTTTCCTGCCGTTCCTGGCTATCCCTAACTGACCTAATGAACGGGATGGTCTTGAATTTAGAAAGAAATAATGTGGTGGGACATGGGAATCTAGTGGGTGCTTTGGGTGGCATGAGGAATCTAGTGGTTGCCTTTAGTGGCAATTGAAATACGATTAGTAAGACTTAACTAAACACACATGCAAATGAACATGACTAAGAAGAGGGTTAAGTAGGTGCCTTGGGTGGCATGAGAATATACGATTAGTAACACTTAACCAAATTAAATATGTAAGTGGGACATAGGGGTTAAGTGGGTGCCTTGGGTGGCATGTGGAATTACTAATAGAAACCCTTAACCAAATTTAAAACATGTAAGTGGACATGAAGGGGGTTAAGTGGAATGTGTTAGAGGGGACCAAGCCTAGGTGGGAAGCTTGGTGGGAGGCCCATTTCAACCAGTATCCCAAACGTATCTTTGTGAGATCGACCCAAGTCGAGGACGGGACACGCATACTGGGCTTGACTATAAGAGGCCAAAACGGGTTAGCGGTGGCAACGCAAGTCCAACGGGTTCATATGCGTGAGTGGACCCGGGCTGGTAGGTAAGACGTTGTTGCATCGTGTAGGTATAAATCATGCATCCTTAAGTTGTATCGGGTTGCCACTTTAGGGGAGTGATACACCCCACTGTGGGGCCAGCACGGGCATCTACGAGTTAGGGAGCCGATCGAATGGGGCAGGGTAGTGGGTACACCTAGTAATACACGAAGCTACCATTATTAATTAAGTATTAAAAGGGTACACCTAGTGGAGATAGGGGCAGACGGCACCTATGACGTCAGCTAGGAGTACGTGGAATTACTATTATTAAGGGGGTACGTCTAGTAGGGATAGGTACACATTGGGTACCTAGGATAGCAACTAGAGATACACAGTCAAACGTGGAGGATAGTGGGTACATCTAGTAGTACACGAAGCTATCATCATTCTATTTAGGGATCAAAGTGACTAGTAGGGGTGCAGTTAGCGCTAGTACATTACAACACGGTACAGTACGGTAGAGTATAGTAATTATCCTATATTGATTCGGAAGCGTTATTAACATTAGTGATTAGTAACGGGTGTGGTGCAGCGTAGTAATTATTCTTTAGTAGGTAAGCCTTTAATGTTACCATGGTTAACCTCATTTCCTTTGCCTGTTCTATCACACCCAATAGTTCATAGGCATTTCCTTATTCTCCAGCTTATGCCTTAGTCTGATTACTTTGAAAATAGTATTATTAGAATTGTCATACTCGCCAGACTTTATGTCTGAGCCCCTCTATTTCTATCTTTTTCCCCCTCCAGGTCCTCAGGTTGGGCCCAGCTCTAGTGGTGTTTGATTGGATTGCTTATCTCTTTTGGAGAGCTTGGACTGCTAAAGTAAAGTCCAGCTTGTTATCTTTTGTTTAATGGCTATTTATGTAATGGGATTATGTATTTTGTTTTATCAAGATAGATATTGTACTTGACTCTGATTTATGGTATTATGATGTAATCAAACATGTTTTGACTTCTGCTGCAATGAAATACAGTTTTAAATTTCCAAGTACTATTTTATATCTGTCTTGTTGTAATTTTACTGTTCTATACTCACTTAAAACCTCCATGGAAGTTAATGCATTCCTTTTGTGAGTGACATTAACGGACGTGGGGTGTTACACGTGGTATCAGAGCTTAAGGTTACCAGAACAGATAAGATATTTTGAAAAACTATTTTTCAAAAGCATTTTTATAAAGAATACTTTCAAAAATATGTTTGTAAAAGAGTATTTTTGAAAGAAAGGTTTATTTTTAGAACATAATCCCCAAGAGCCATATATCCTTCCTTCGATTCTCCGTTTTGAATCTCTTCCTCTTTCTCTTTTTGAATTTCCCCTCCGCGTATAGATGCTTTTTCTAAGATAAATAAGGACTTCCGTACGAAGGACGGAAGAACCATTTCAAGGGACTTAGACGTTTGTCGGGCCAGAAGTTAGTCCAAGGAGGTGGAGGGTTGTGGGAACCTTTAAGATGGACGATGGGAGGAAGGTTCAAATAGCTGTTAGGTTAATAAAGGACGAAACCTCATCTTGGTGGGAGGTCACGAATGGAGAATGTGAAGAAGAAGGCTAGTTGTTTTGGAGAAATAGGACACCTTATTAGGATTGTCCAAAGAGGCAAGAATAAAGTACAGGATCTTCTGGAGGGTTGTTGTATTCCCTCATGGCTGGTATACCTGATGGGGGTAGGACCGTCTAGGTTGAAATTGGTTTTCTTTATCATCCTGTTCGAACCTTGTTTGATTCTGGCGCTTCATACTCGTTAGTATCTGTTTCGTTAGTTGAAACCTTGCACCTAAATACTAGTCTAGTTAAGGATCCCATCCTAGTCTCAAATCCTGTTGGTGGTTCGGCTCATCCTTCAATGGTTTGTCGGGATTTGAGAGTGTCTATCTTGGGCGTTGGGTTTGAATGCAGCACCTTCATTCTTGGTTTCACGGTCTATAGTTTGATTCTAGGGATGGATTGGCTAGCCAGGCGTGGTGCCATCCTAGGTTGGGGAAGGAGGGTAGTTAGACTATTGGTTCGTTATGGAAAGACCCTCATATTTCTTGTGACCATAGGATTTTAGTGATGCTTAGTTGCCTAGAATCTTCTGATGTATCCAACGATGATTTGGGATCTGTTTGTGTTGTCCGCGAGTATGGGGATGTCTTCGATGTAGAGCGGGGTTTACCTAGAGGAGCGAAGTAAGCTTTCGTGTGTGCCTAGTGGATAATGCAAAGCCAGTTATGAGATCAACGATGGTTTTGGAGCAAGACCGGCAAGGACAGCCAGAGTCCGTTAAGTGCTCAGTTATTTGGTCGTTTTACTAGTATCATCTCATGTATGTCATCTGAATTCGAAGGAGGTATCCCTTGGGTGTTTGTCTGATATTGGTTTAGGCCTTTGGGGCTTGCACTTGGGGGATGTCGAGTTCGACTAGGATGGTCTGCGTGAGAGATGGACAGTTGTGACAAATTTTGCATGGAATAATATCCTGGTTTTCTCTAGAAGCGGAGAAGAGCATGCCCTACATCATAGGGAAGCCTCTGGGGAAGGGTGATGTGTTATGGAGGAAGACTATCGAAAGTCCATGAGGGGAATTACCCTACCCACGACTTAGGAGTTGCTTTCAGACCATAAGTTGCTAAGGTATTTGTTCTCTCAGAAAGATCTGAACTTGAGGCAGCAAAGGTGGATGGAGTTCTTGGCGTCCTACAATTTTGAAATAGCATATACCCCTGGCAAGGGTAACGTTTTGGTGGGGGCCTTAAGTAGAAAAGGGTTGACACTGAGTCCTTGGTCTGTTGAGCGGCGTAGCTTAGAGTTTATCCCTACCTTTGACTTTAGACCATCCATTGATTTTGTACTTGGTTCGCTGGCATCCTTAGAGGTCAGACCTATGCTTTTGGGACGGATTGGAGAGGCACATCGAGCTGACCCACAGTTGGTTGAGTTAGTAGAGAATCTCACAAGAGGGGAGTCATCAAGCCATCTTAGTAGGTATACCCTAGATGATAAAGGTTGGTTGCGTAGGGACGGTAAACTTTGTATATTACAGGACGAAAGTTTGAGGAAGTGTTTACATGATACGGCGAAAGTGTTGGAGCCGAACACGCTTAAGTAAGTGGAAGTAGAGCGAGATGCCACGATCAGACTAGCTCCTACATTCATTCTTGGGTCGGAGATTAAGAAGTTGAGAAACCGAGAGGTGAAGCTAGTCAAAGTGCAATGGGAAGAAGATCAAGGAGACGCTACTTGGGAGACGGAAGAGAAGATTCGTTTGTTGTACCACTTCCATTTCGGTGTTATGTCTTTTATATTCTCCTTTATCGCCTAGCTTATATTTGTCCTATCTTTAGTACATCCTCTCGTTTAAGTCTTTGACCTTTAGAAGGGTAGTCCTATGGTTGAAACATGTGTTTGAGACATGTTATGTTTGATGGATGCAAGTGGATTCAAGTGTTTGCTTGTGGTTGCTTGTGGATGCATATACACACACTTTAGGCACTAGATCGGCTCAGTCACTCTCATATTGCATATAAATATGTGTGCATATTTAAATTAATGAATGAATAGTGGTTGTATTATCATATGGATGCTGCATTAAGATGACTGGTTGTGCACGCATATAGAAATAGTATGTATCATTAGGAATCTTTTGTGTAACACCCCGAATTTCGGTTAATGCTAAAATTTACTAATTACAGAATAAATAATCTCAGATGTGAGAATTGGGGGCAACGGGCTGCGTCATTGCGTTCGTCTCGGAAAAATACGCGAAATAGAGTCCGAGTTTTCGAGAATCGGAGTCCGTATGGCCCGGTTATGGCCCAATGAAGTTTGCAGAAAATTTAAAGTTCAAAACAGATTTAAAATTCAGATTTAAATTAAATTGGGGCCATTAGGCGCTGGATGGAAAAACTCCCGCCTAGCTACCCGTGTCGACAGCCCTGTCGACAGGGCAGTCGACTGGGTAGCACCAGGTCGACAGCCCTGTCGACTTGGGTGTCGACAGGGGGTGCTCGACAGGTTTAACCTGGTGCACCATTTTAGGGATTGGCTATGTTTTGGGCTGTTTTCTAGAAGCTTTCGGGATCTGATGGTCCTAATCTAATCTAGGGTTAATCTAATGTCCTAAAACACTTGCCTAATCCTATAAATAAGACCCTAAGCTAGCCCTAAATGATCATAATCCTATCTCCTAACTAAACTATGCCAAAATTTTCTATGATCATGGCCTCCACTTAAAACCCTAGCCTCCATCCTATTTCTACACTATTTCTATGAAGGCTTTCATGTTTACACAAGCATCTTTGAGTTGTATGAGTGATCATTGGCTTGCATTCATCATCAAGTTGCAAGCTTTATGTTCAAGGCTAGAGTTTTTGGGTGATTTGTGGCAAGGGTTTGCTTATTGGAGCATAGTGGTGAGTTTCTATGGACTTAACAATCAATTGTTAAATTGATTATGATAGGATATGATAAGATATGGCTATGTTTGTGGAATCAATGTGTTTATGCAAGTTTGGTATAGTGTATGATGTGTGCTATATGCAAGTTTAATGCTATGTTTTATGATGCAAAACACTATGTTGAACATTGATTCATATGTAACATGTTATGCAAGCTATATGGGAGATTATATGCAAGTCTATATGTAACATGTTATGCAAGTTATGTATTTGGTTTTATGCATGCTAAGTATTTAGTTTTATGCATGCTATGTATGTGGGTTTATGCATGCTAAGTATTTGGTTTTATGCATGCTAAGTGTTTGGTTTTATGCAAGTTTGTCTCTTTTTATGATATGCATAATATATGCAAGATTGTCTCTACGTATGGCATGTTATGCAAGTTCATATGCAAGTTATGATGCAAGTTCATATGCAAGTTATGATGCAAGATTATGTGCAAGTTATGATGCAAGTTCATATGCAAGTTATGATGTAAGTTCATATGCAAGTTTATGTGCAAGTTCATATGCAAGTTGTCTCTTTTATGATATGCATAATGCAAGTTTGGGTTAAATACTAGTTGGGTTTAATGTATGTTCATATATGCAAGTTGACACCTTTTGAACCCATGATAAAGTTACATGCTATGTTGGCTAAACCCATGACATTTGTGATGAATCTTCCCTTCGTTATGTCACGTTACGAGAACGAATTACGTCGGGAACGATGGGGTTAATATGCATGTTAGTAAAATGATGTGGAATGGGTATGCTTAAGAGTAACACAAATTAAATGACATAATTGGGAATTTACCTATTGAGTTAGGTCTACCCATATTATGAAGTTGGGAATTTACCTATTGAGTTAGGTCTACCCATACTATGGAATTGGGAATTTACCTATTGAGTTAGGTCTACCCATATTCTTGAAAACATGATTAATTAATTAGGGATAATTAATACAAATTATGGGGGTGATTAATTAGGTGTAATTAATCGACTAAGACACGAGGTTGGACTCAGTTGTAGCGTAAAACTGCCCGGACCTAACCGGCTTAACCAGTTGCTACAAATGTTAGCCCAATGTGAGAGGTCTTAGCCACAAACTAAATACGAGATTAATGTAAAGACACGAGGTTAGACTCGGTTATGACATAAGGCTGCCCGGACCCAACCGGCCTAACCAACGGTCATAAAAGATAGTCTAATGTGAGAGGTCTTTATGAGGATCACGGTCTTAATTAATTAAGAAACACTTAACCAAATTAGCGTGTAGTGGGTCATGAGGGGTTAAGTGGGTGCCTTGGGTGGCATGTAGTAACTAGTGGGGGTGCCTTGGGTGGCATGAGGAAACTAGTGGGTTGCCTTGGGTGGCAATAGAAAATACGATTAGAATACTTAACCAAAGTGGAACATGTAATTAAACATGATTAAAGGGTTAAGTAAGTGCCTTGGGTGGCATGTGGGAATTAAGTAAATGACTTGGGTGGCATGTGGAAATCTAGTGGGTGCCTTGAATGGCAATTAAAATATGATTAATGACTTAACCAAACCTTAACATGTAGGTGGGCATGATTATAAAAGGGGTTAAGTGGGATACATTAGATAAAATAACAAGCTTAAATAGTAGCTTGTGGGGGCCCATTTCAACCAATATCCCAAACATATCTTTGTGGGCTCAACTCAAGTCGAGGACGGGACACGCATATTGGGCTTGACTTTAAGAGGCCAAAATGGGTTAGCGGTGGCAACGCATGACCAACGGGTTTCATATGCGTGTGTGGACCCGGGCTGGTAAATAAGACGTTGTTGCATCGTGTAGATATAAGCCGTGCACCGTTAGTTTTATCAGGTTACCACGTTGGGGAATGGTACACCCCACGGTGGGGCCAGCACGGGTATCTACGTTAGGGAGCCGAGCGAATGGGGAGTAGTGTGTACACCTAGTGGATTGTAGGGCCCCGTGGCGTCTACTTAGTCACCTAGGGGTACGCGAGAACTATTAATTTAATTTTATAAGTCCAGGGGTGGGATCAACCTTTAAGTTAGGAATGACCGGTGTGGTGCAGTGTAGGAATTACCTTTGGGTGGGTAGATCTGGGGTGGTGTAATCTAGTAATTATCCTTGGGTGGATAAATGCATCTTTTCGGTTATCTTAGTATATCATGTGTTTAGTTAGCTACTTAGTGTAGTCATTATCCCCAGAGGTACCGTACCTTGTTTATATCATACCCTAATTACTTTAACGATTGTATTGTTAAAGTTATAGGACTCGCTCAGACTTATGTATGACCTCGTTGTTGTTATCTTTTTTCCCAACCCTCAGGTCCTACGGTGGATCCTAGCAGTAGTGGAGCTTGATAGGATTGTTGTTCCAGTCTTTAGGAGCTTGGATAGATGTAAAGCTCCAGTTACCCAGTTATCTTTTCTTTCGTCATGGCTATTGTATGAGAATGGGATTATGTACTTCTTTATTTTGATGGATATTGTACTTGACTTTTATTGTGGTTTTATGATGTAACCAGACATGTTTTACTTCGGCTGTTATGAGATGATGTTTTAAATTTCAAGTACTATTTATATCTGTCTTGTTGTAATTTTTCTGTTCTATATTCACTAAAATACTCCACCGATGCTATGGCATTCCCTTAGTGAGTGACCATAGCGGGAGTGGGGTGTTACACGTGGTATCAGAGCTTAAGGTTAGCAGAACAGATAAATTTTTTAGAAAAACTATTTTCTAAGAATATTTTTTTGAAAGGAGTATTTTCAAAAACATGTCTTTTAAGAGGAAATTTTTTGAAAGAAAAGCATAATCCCCAATAGCCATATCTATATCTTTCGAATTCTCCGTTTTGAATCTCTTCCTCTCTCGTTTTGAGTTTCCCCTGCGCGTATAGATGACCTTTCTAAGATAGATAAGAACGGAAAACCACTTCAAGGGACTTAGACATTAGTCGGATTAAAAGTTGGTTCAAGAAGGAGGAGGACTGGTAGGTATCTATTGGATAGACGATGGGAGGAAGGCTCAAATAGTTGTTTGGTTAATGAAGGATGAAACCTCAGTGGTGGGAGGTTACGAGTGGAGAATGGGAAGAAGAAGGCGAGTAGTTATCCTTTTGGAGGAATGGGACACCGTATTAGGATTGTCCAAAGGGGCATGGGCAAGGTATGGAATCTTCTGGAGGGTAGTTGTATTCCCTCGCGGCTAGTGTACCAGATGGGGATAGGACCGTCTAGGTTGGAATTTGGATTTCTTTATTGTCCGGTTCGAACTTTATTAGATTCTGACGCATCGAGTTCGTTTATCTCATCATTGTTAGTTGAGTCACTGCACTTAGACACCAGTTTGGTAGATGATCCCTTTGTTGTTTCAAACCCAATTGGGGCTCCATGATGTGTTTGGGTTTGAAAGTTTCTATACTTAGCGTTGAGTTTAGATGTGATGCTTTTTTTGGGCTTCACGGGCTATGGGTTAGTTTGGGCATGGACTGGTTATCCAGTAGGGGTGTCGTTCTTGATTTTGAAGGGAGAGTTGTTAGGCTTATGACCCGCTTGTGTAACACTCTCGAGATCTCTTGTAATCCCATGGAATCAGTTATGCTAAGTTATCTAGAATCGCTTGACACGTTGGTCGAGAGTTTGCGATATGTTAGAGTGGTCCGGGAATACTCGGATGTGTTTGAGGAGGTGAAGGGCTTACCTCCGGAGCGGGAGATTGACTTCCGAATATATCTGGTAGACAATGCTAAACCTGTATCTTTACCAGTGCGCCACAAGGCTCCTCGCGAGAGGAGGGAACTCCATAAGCAAGTAGGGGAGTTGCTTGAGAAGGGGTCCATAAGACAAAGTATAACGGAGTGGGGTGCTCCAGTAGTGTTTGCCACGAAGGCGGATGGGTCCCTCAGACTTTGTGCAGGCTAAAGAGAACTAAATAAACTCACAAAGAAGAATAGACACCCATTGCCGAGGATTGATGATCTCTTTGATCAGTTGGTTGGCGCCTCAGTGTTTTCGCAGATGGACTTAGCTACAGGGTTTCATCAGTTGAGAGTGGCGGAGGACAGTATAGAGAAGACTGCCTTTAAGACTCCGGACGATTTTTTTTATGAGTGGTTGGTGATGCCATTTGGTTTGACGAACGCCCCCGCATACTTTATTGATTTGATGAGAAGGGTGTTCAGGGAGTACCTAAGTAAGTTCGTGATAGTCTTTGTAAATGACATCCTGGTCTTTTTTAGGAGTGAAATAAGTTTTCGTATGTGCTCAATAGGTTGACCAAAGCCAGTTATGGGATAAGCGGTGGTTTTGGAGCGAGACTGGCAAGGACATCCAGAGTTGGACAAGGGCTTAATTGTTTAGTCGTTTTTACTAGTATCATCTCACGTAGGTCGTCTGAATTCGAAGGAGGTATCCCTTGGGTGTTTGTCTGATATTGGTTTAGGCCTTTGGGGCTTGCATTTGGGGGATGTCGAGTTCGACTAGGGTGGTCTGCGTGAGAGATGGATAGTTGTGACGATTTTGCATGGGAGAATATCCTGATTTTCTCTAGAAGTGGAGAAAAGCATGCCCTACATCTTAGGGAAGTGTTGGAGACTCTTTGAGCGCATTGTCTTAGGACAACAAAGGTGGATGGAATTCTTAGCATCTTATGAGTTTGAGATAGCGTATACCCCTAGCAAGGGTAACGTGGTAGCGGACGCCTTAAGTAGAAAAAAGGTTGTCCTCGAGTTCATTGTTCGTTGAACGACGGAGCTTGGAGTTTAATTCTATGTTTGAATTTAGACCTTCCGTTGACTTTGTACCCGGTTTGCTAGCCTCCTTGGAGGTTAGGCCTACTCTTTTGGGGCATAATTGGCAGAGCACAACGGGACTACCCACAGTTGGTTGAGTTAGTAGAGAAGCTCATGAGGAGGGGGAGTCGTCCAGCCATTTGAGTAGGTAAACCCTAGATGGTAAGGGGTGGTTGCGTAGAGACGGTAGACTTTGTAGACAGGGGTTTGAGGAAGGCTATACTTGATGATGCACATAGGTCGAAGATTACCATTCATCCCGATAGGGACAAGATGTACCAAGACAGGAAGCAAGTTTTCTTTTGGGCCGGTATGAAGAAACATGTGGCCGAGTATGTCGCTAGATGCTTGGTGTGCTAGCAAATGGAAGCGAAGCAGAAGAAACCCGGTGGGTTGCTTCACCCATTGGAGGTTCCGCTATGGAAGGGGGATAACGTCTCAATGGATTTTTATTGATGGGTTACCAAGATCGAGGAAGGGTAATACGGGAATTTGGGTTGTGGTAGACAGAATTACTAAGAGCGCCCATTTCATACCCGTGAAGAGTAAGGGGACTGCTGTAGAGCTAGCTTCAGTTTACATTCGAGAGATTATTAGATTACATGGTGTACCTTTCAGTATAGTGAGCAATCGAGATCCTATCTTCACTAGCGAGTTTTGGAAGAGTTTGCAAGAAGCGGTAGGGACTCAGTTGTGTTTGAGTACCGCATATCATCCTCAGACGGACGGCCAGACCGAGAGGGTGAATCGTATTTTAGAAGACCTTTTGAGGCTACGTATCTTGGATTTTGGAGGTACATGGGAAGAGCATCTTCCATTGGTGGAGTTCGCATATAATAACAGCTTTCAGTCTAGTATTGGCATGGCTCCTTTCGAAGCTCTTTATGGAAGGCCTTGTCGATCACCCACATGTTGGTGGGAATCTACGGATAAGATCTTGTTTGGGTCCGATATGGTTAGAGAGACTTCGGAAAAGATTGATTTGATTCGAAGAAGGATGAAAGCGGCGTAAGACAGACAGAAATCTTATGTGGACAAGAGGAGGACGGATCTTGAGTTTGATGTTGGGGACATGGCCTCCGTCAAAATATATCCGTTACGAAATGTGATTCGCTTTGGATCTGTTGGAAAGTTAGCACCAAGGTTTGTTGGGCCGTTTCCTATTAAGGAAAGGATTGGACAGATGGCATATAGAGTGGAGTTGCCCGACAGGCTTAGTGGTGTACATGATATATTCCATGTGTCACATTTGAGGAAGTGCCTACATGAGACCGCTGAAGTGGTAGAGCCGGACTTGCTTAAAGAAGTAGAGATAGAGTGTGATGAGACGATTCGACGAGCTCCTACTCGTATCCTTGGGTCAGAGACTAGGAAGTTGAGGAATCAAGAGGTTGAACTAGTCAAAGTGCAATGGGGAGAAGATGAGAGCAACGCTACTTTAGAGACGGAAGGGAAGATGCGTTCATTATACCCATTCTTTTGAGGATAAGCCTTTTTATTTCTCCTTTATCGTTTGACTAGTACTTATCTTATCTGTAGTATGTCCTCTCGTTAGTACCTTTGACCTTTAGATAGGGTAAACCTATGATTGAAACATGTGTTTGAGACATGTTATGATTGATGGATGCATATGGATGCAAGTGTTTGCTAGTGGTTGCTCGTGGATGCATATGCACACACTCTAGACACTAGATCGGCTCAATCACTTCATATTGCATATTGCATAAAATTGTGTGTAGGAAGCTATATTTATGGATGTATAATGATTGTGTTATCATATGGATGATGCATTTTGGTGAATGATTGTGCACTCATGTAGATATTGTATGTGTCGATAGGGTTCTCTCGCATACATAATGGATGCATGGCACTATCATGGTTTGCATATGTTCATACATTAGATAGGGAACATATACACACACTTTTTGCATATGCTCATACATCATTAGAAATTGTTCTAAGGACAATGGATGCCCGTGTTTGATGGATTGAGTAGATGGTTGTTTGGATGGTAGGATATGCATTCTCCTTAGCTTAGAGATTTCGGGGACGAAATCCTTTAAGGAGGGGAGAATGTAACACCCCGAATTTCGGTTAATGCTAAAATTTACTAATTACAGAATAAATAATCTCAGATGTGAGAATTGGGGGCAACGGGCTGCGTCATTGCGTTCGTCTCGGAAAAATACGCGAAATAGAGTCCGAGTTTTCGAGAATCGGAGTCTGTATGGCCCGGTTATGGCCCAATGAAGTTTGTAGAAAAATTAAAGTTCAAAACAGATTTAAAATTCAGATTTAAATTAAATTGGGGCCATTAGGCGCTGGAGGGAAAAACTCCCGCCTAGCTACCCGTGTCGACAGCCCTGTCGACAGGGCAGTCGACTGGGTAGCACCAGGTCGACAGCCCTGTCGACTTGGGTGTCGACATGGGGTGCTCGACAGGTTTAACCTGGTGCACCATTTTAGGGATTGGCTATGTTTTGGGCTGTTCTCTAGAAGCTTCTGGGATCTGATGGTCCTAATCTAATCTAGGGTTAATCTAATGGCCTAAAACACTTGCCTAATCCTATAAATAAGACCCTAAGCTATCCCTAAATGATCTTAATCCTATCTCCTAACTAAACTATGCCAAAATTTTCTATAATCATGGCCTCCACTTAAAACCCTAGCCTCCATCCTATTTCTAAACTATTTCTATGAAGGCTTTCATGTTCATACAATCATCTTTGAGTTGTATGAGTGATCATTGTCTTGCATTCATCATCAAGTTGCAAGCTTTATGTTCAATGCTAGAGTTTGTGGGTGATTTGTGGCAAGGGTTTGCTTATTAGAGCTTAGTGGTGAGTTTCTATAGACTTAAAAATCAATTGTTAAATTGATTATGATAGGATATGATAAGATATGGCTATGTTTGTGGAATCAATGTGTTTATGCAAGTTTGGTATAGTGTATGATGTGTGCTATATGCAAGTTTAATGCTATGTTTTATGATGCAAAACACTATGTTGAACATTGATTCATATGTAACATGTTAGGCAAGCTATATGGGAGATTATATGCAAGTCTATATGTAACATGTTATGCAAGTTATGTATTTGGCTTTATGCATGCTAAGTATTTGGTTTTATGCATGCTATGTATGTGGTTTTATGCATGCTAAGTATTTGGTTTTATGCATGCTAAGTGTTTGGTTTTATGCAAGTTTGTCTCTTTTTATGATATGCATAATATATGCAAGATTGTCTCTAAGTATGGCATGTTATGCAAGTTCATATGCAAGTTATGATGCAAGTTCATATGCAAGTTATGATGCAAGTTCATATGCAAGTTATGATGCAAGTTGATATGCAAGTTATGATGCAAGTTCATATGCAAGTTATGATGCAAGTTTATATGCAAGTTATGATGCAAGTTCATATGCAAGTTATGATGTAAGTTCATATGCAAGTTTATGTGCAAGTTCATATGCAAGTTGTCTCTTTTATGATATGCATAATGCAAGTTTGGGTTAAATACTAGTTGGGTTTAATGTATGTTCATATATGCAAGTTGACACCTTTTGAACCCATGATAAAGTTACATGCTATGTTGGCTAAACCCATGACATTTGTGATGAATCTTCCCTTCGTTATGTCACGTTACGAGAACGAATTACGTGGGGAACGATGGGGTTAATATGCATGTTAATAAAATGATGTGGAATGGGTATGCTTAAGAGTAACACAAATTAAATGACATAATTGGGAATTTACCTATTGAGTTAGGTCTACCCATATTATGAAGTTGGGAATTTACCTATTGAGTTAGGTCTACCCATACTATGGAATTGGGAACTTACCTATTGAGTTAGGTCTACCCATATTCTTGAAAACATGATTAATTAATTTGGGATAATTAATACAAATTATGGGGGTGATTAATTAGGTGTAATTAATCGACTAAGACACGAGGTTGGACTCAGTTGTAGCGTAAAACTGCCCGGACCCAACCGGCTTAACCAGTTGCTACAAATGTTAGCCCAATGTGAGAGGTCTTAGCCACAAACTAAATACGTGATTAATGTAAAGACACGAGGTTAGACTCGGTTATGACATAAGGCTGCCCGGACCCAACCGGCCTAACCAGCGGTCATAAAATATAGTCTAATGTGAGAGGTCTTTATGAGGATCACGGTCTTAATTAATTAAGAAACACTTAACCAAATTAGCATGTAGTGGGGCATGAGGGGTTAAGTGGGTGCCTTGGGTGGCATGTAGTAACTAGTGGGGGTGCCTTGGGCGGCATGAGGAAACTAGTGGGTTGCCTTGGGTGGCAATAGAAAATACGATTAGAATACTTAACCAAAGTGGAACATGTAATTAAACATGATTAAAGGGTTAAGTAAGTGCCTTGGGTGGCATGTGGGAATTAAGTAAATGACTTGGGTGGCATGTGGAAATCTAGTGGGTGCCTTGAATGGCAATTAAAATATGATTAATGACTTAACCAAACCTTAACATGTAGGTGGGCATGATTATAAAAGGGGTTAAGTGGGATACATTAGATAAAATAACAAGCTTAAATAGTAGCTTGTGGGGGCCCATTTCAACCAATATCCCAAACGTATCTTTGTGGGCTCGACTCAAGTCGAGGACGGGACACGCATATTGGGCTTGACTTTAAGAGGCCAAAATGGGTTAGCGGTGGCAACGCATGACCAACGGGTTTCATATGCGTGTGTGGACCCGGGCTGGTAAATAAGACGTTGTTGCATCGTGTAGATATAAGCCGTGCACCGTTAGTTTTATCAGGTTGCCACGTTGGGGAATGGTACACCCCACGGTGGGGCCAGCACGGATATCTACGTTAGGGAGCCGAGCGAATGGGGAGTAGTGTGTACACCTAGTGGATTGTAGGGCCCCGTGGCGTCTACTTAGTCACCTAGGGGTACGCGAGAACTATTAAGTTAATTTTATAAGTCCAGGGGTGGGATCAACCTTTAAGTTAGGAATGACCGGTGTGGTGCAGTGTAGGAATTACCTTTGGGGTGGGTAGATCTGGGGTGGTGTAATCTAGTAATTATCCTTAGGTGGATAAATGCATCTTTTCAGCTATCTTAGTATATCCTGTGTTTAGTTGGCTACTTAGTGTAGTCATTATCCCCAGAGGTACCGTACCTCGTTTATATCATACCCTAATTACTTTAACGATTGTATTGTTAAAGTTATAGGACTCGCTCAGACTTATGTCTGACCCCGTTGTTTTTATCTTTTTTCCCAACCCTCAGGTCCTACGGTGGATCCTAGCAGTAGTGGAGCTTGATCGGATTGCTGTTCCAGTCTTAAGGAGCTTGGATAGATGTAAAGCTCCAGTTACCCAGTTATCTTTTCTTTCGTCATGGCTATTGTATGAGAGTGGGATTATGAACTTCTTTATTTTGATGGATATTGTACTTGACTTTTATTGTGGTTTTATGATGTAACCAGACATGTTTTACTTCCGCTGTTATGAGATGATGTTTTAAATTTCAAGTACTATTTATATCTGTCTTGTTGTAATTTTTCTGTTCTATATTCACTAAAATACTCCACCGATGCTATGGCATTCCCTTAGTGAGTGACCATAGCGGGAGTGGGGTGTTACATTTTGCATACATAATGGACGCATGGCACTATCATGGTTCGCATTAAGGAGGTCAACTGAATCAGTAGATCGCCTGATTTTTGCATTGGATATGGTCATGTGCACACACTATGCATATAAACATGAAAGCATTAGAAGTCTCTTAAGGACAATGGATGCCTGTGCCTGATGGTTGAGTAGATGGATGATTGGATGGTAGGACACATTCTTCCTAACTTGAAGATTTCGGGGACGAAATCCTTTAAGGAGGGGAGAATGTAACACCCCGTATTTTATGTGAACATAAAAATAAAAATAAAATCAAGATATAATTAATTTTTAGAAAAATAATTAAGTGAAATGGGTTGCGCCGTTGCGTTCGTCTTGGAATTCTGCTTGAGATAGAGTCCGAGTTTGCGTAAATTGGACTCCGTATGAAAAAGATATCCTTAAATTATATATTGCAGCAAAACATGGAAAAAGAGAAATGAGAAAAGAATAATGTTTAGCATTATTCTAAGAATTGTAAGCAAAAGACATAATAGCTCATTTGGTTGGAACATGTGACTTGCATACAAGAGGTGCAGAGTTCGATCCCCGCCAACGCCATATTTTTGTTTTAGGGGGATGGCTAAAAAGCGGCTTAGTGTGAAAGCGGTTCAAAAAAAAAAATTAAATATATACATATATTGAATATATATATGTGTATATATATATAATTGAGAAGATAAATACAGTCAATTTATTTGGAGGGAAAGATTTATGCATAAGTAGATATGTATGTATGTAGGTAACTTCATTATGCATTGATTTTGCATGTTGCAAGGAAAGTAGGAAAAAAAAGGGGAAATTAAATTATATGCTCGATTTCCTTTTTTTCAGGCAAGCAATTAATTTGCATTATTTGAATTCATGAATAGGTGCGTGTGTGTGTGTATATATATATATATATATATATATATATATATATATATATATATGGGCAGTTAATGTAAACATGAATAGAAGTTTATTAATTTGCTGAGTGTTTGCTGAGTCACTTCTGACTCATTGCTGAGTCAATAAGATAAACCCCATCTTGTCTGAACGGCTGCGGTTATTTCTAGGTTAAATCTAATGCTCTAAATGAATCCTAAATTCTATAAATAAGTGGGTAGTCTCTCATTCTAATTCATATGAAAAATTAGAGAAGCCGCCGTCATGCCGTCGCCATGGAACTCCGAGTAGCCGCCGCAAATCAAAGTAGAAGAAAGCTAATATAATCCAATTCTAATCAATTCTAAAAGCAATCTAGACTCTCTCTTTCTTCTTAAATTGTGAGTATGATGATTCTCACAAGATTATTAGCAAACTAATTTGATTAATATGCAAATGGAACATAAGAAAATGATGTGAATTGTCATATATGTTATTGTAAAATCTTATGTTATCATGTATGTTCTAAATGTTTTGTTATGCTATGATGAAAATCATGCTATGCTATGTTATGCTATCATGCCATGCTATGATGAAAATCATGAAATGCTATGTTATGCTATCATGCTATGCTATGTGTAAATCATGCTATGTTATGTCATAAATCTTATATATGTTGTAGATCTCATGTTAACACATATGTTGGAAATCCATAAGTTATATGATTATGATATCATGTTAAGTTGTGTTGAATCATACAAGTTGTAAAATCATGATGTTGTTATTTATGCAAATTGGATCATGTTTTAAAGTTTATGTTTTTTTTCTAAAAATTAAATGGATCATGATTATGGGAATTTGCCTATTAAGTTAGGTGTACCCATATGCATGAATCTATGACTAAATGAATTTTTATTATGGGAATTTGTCTATTAAGTTAGATGTACCCATATACATGATTCTTAATTATCCTTGGATTTGATAATGGGAATTTGTCTATTGAGTTAGATGTACCCATATACATGAACCTATGTTATTAAGTTAGATGATGATATGTTGTAAATGACGTCACATATGTTACATAGTCACGATGTTAGTATCCATGTTGGTTAGTTCATGTTAGTCAAATCATGATATTATATATGTTTGGGCTGTGATGATTCATACATGTACCTATGCAAGTTTTGGCACTGATTAATAAAAATTTTGTAGGTTTCATGACACTTATTTTAGATCTAAAATTAGATCCATGACATGTGTGAGTTCTATACTAGTTCACACCACCATTATGTTGCAAGTTTATACATGAATTTGGGTTATATTATGTAGACTGTGACATTTAACCGAACAAGTTGACACCTTTAACATGTGTAGCTTATGCAAGTTATAGTCTTAGCCTATGCAAGTTTAAGTGTTGGACCTCTACCACATATGCAAGTTTCACCCCTTTTTATGAGTAGATCTATTTTAGTCATATACATATATGTTGTTGTTGTGATAATTTATCTTTATGCTATGAGTTAGACTATTCGAGTCTAGCGTATATTTTACATTTAACGTATGAACGTACAACGTGGGATAGGGGTGATATTAAAAGAATTAATATTGAGAATTTGCACGAAATAGCCTTAAAAAGGCATATAACAAATTTGAGATATGTGAATTGCCTTAAAAGGCGAAAAATGGAATTAAGACATTAATTGGAAAATGGTCATAAGTTAATTATGGATTAATTTGAATTTGAATAGGGATTGAGAAATTGGTATAAAATGCCTTTAATGGCATATAATGAATTTGTGGTGAAAAAGGGTATGATTTATCGTACCATAAATGGATGGACATAATTGAGTCAATTATGGACATCATTAAATTTTGAATAAATTAATAATTTGGATAGGGAAGTTAATTCAAATTTGGGAAAGATTAATTAATTAATTAATCACTTAAGATAATTAACATTCTTTCTATCTACATACACCAGAAGGGTCTAGGGTGACAGAGAGGATAGTGTCTAGGCTTGGGTTTGAAAAACAAGTTTCCTGCCCTCCCTGGCTATCCCTAATTGACCCAATGAACGGGATGGTCTTGAATTTAGAAAGAAAACATGTGGTGGGACATGGGAATCTAGTGGGTGCTTTGGGTGGCGTGAGGAATCTAGTTGTTGCCTTTAGAGGCATTTGAAATACGATTACTAAGACTTAGCCAAACACACATGCAAATGAACATGACTAAGAAGAGGGTTAAGTAGGTGCCTTGGGTGGCATGAGAAAATACGATTAGTAACACTTAACCAAATTAAATATGTAAGTGGGACATAGGGGTTAAGTGGGTGCCTTGGGTGGCATGTGGAATTACTAATAGAAACCCTTAACCAAATTTAAAACATGTAAGTGGTCATGAAGGGGGTTAAGTGGAATGTGTTAAAGGGGACCAAGCCTAGGTGGGACGCTTGGTGGGAGGCCCATTTCAACCAGTATCCCAAACGTACCTTTGTGAGCTCGACCCAAGTCGAGGACGGGACACACATACTGGGCTTGACTATAAGAGGCCAAAACGGGTTAGCGGTGGCAACGCAAGTCCAACGGGTTCATATGCGTGAGTGGACCCGGGCTGGTAGGTAAGACGTTGTTGCATCGTGTAGGTATAAGCCGTGCATCCTTAAGTTGTATCGGGTTGCCACTTTAGGTGAGTGATACACCCCACTGTGGGGCCAACACGGGTATCTACGAGTTAAGGAGCCGATCGAATGGTGCAGGGTAGTGGGTACACCTAGTAGTACACGAAGCTACCATTATTAATTAACTACTAAAAGGGTACACCTAGTGGAGATAGGGGCAGACGGCACCTATGACGTCAGCTAGGAGTACGTAGAATTACCATTATTAAGGGGGTACGTCTAGTAGGGATAGGTACACGTTGGGTACCTAGGATAGCAACTAGAGATACACAGTCAAACGTGGAGGATAGTGGGTACATCTAGTAGTACACGAAGCTATCATCATTCTATTTAGGGATCAAAGTGACTAGTAGGGGTGCAGTTAGTGCTAGTACAGTACAACACGGTACAGTACGGTAGAGTATAGTAATTATCCTATATTGATTAGGAAGCGTCATTAACGTTAGTGATTAGTAACGGGTGTGGTGCAGCGTAGTAATTATTCTTTAGTAGGTATGCCTTTAATGTTACCATGGTTAACCTCATTTCCTTTGCCTGTTCTGTCACACCCAATAGTTCATATGCATTTCCTTATTCTCCAGCTTATGCCTTAGTCTGATTACTTTGAAAATAGTATTGTTAGAATTGTCATAATCGCCAGACTTTATGTCTGACCCCCTCTATTTCTATCTTTTTCATCCTCCAGGTCCTCAGGTTGGGCCCAGCTCTAGTGGTGTTTGATTGGATTGCTTATCTCTTTTGGAGAACTTGGACTGCTAAAGTAAAGTCCAGCTTGTTATCTTTTGTTTAATGGCTATTTATGTAATGGGATTATGTATTTTGTTTTATCAAGATAGATATTGTACTTGACTCTGATTTATGGTATTATGATGTAATCAAACATGTTTTGACTTCTGTTGCAATGAAATAAAGTTTTAAATTTCCAAGTACTATTTTATATCTGTCTTGTCGTAATTTTACTGTTCTATACTCACTTAGACCTCCATGGAAGTTAATGCATTCCTTTTGTGAGTGACATTAATGGACGTGGGGTGTTACAACAGGATTGTATGCAAGCTTCACCAGTCCACAGAAAACACTTGCAGTCTATTCGTTTTTATATGTAGAGCTGTTTGTTTTTTTATCTTCATTTTTTTTTCTTTCTGGATTGCAAACTATAGTAGATGCAAGTTATACTTTTCACACAAAAAGTATTAGACAAAATACATAAGACAAAAATCTTTTATCCAAAATGAGTTCACTTAAAGATCAGTTTTATGATCATAAGAAGTGTGCATGTTAGCATCGTGATGCACGCAAATTTCTTTTGTGGGAACACATAGTTATGCATGAATACATACACACACAGACATATATACATACATATATCAACAAACACATGCATTGGTCGAAAATGATGTAAAGTTCCCATTGAAATATGATTTGAAATACTTGTATTTCTACATGAAATAAACATAAACAACAAAGAATGGATTAAAATTAGAAATTTATTCTTTATCCATGACTACACTTCGATTGAATATTATTACCTGAAATGTAAATGACCGTGATATTTGAATTTCCGATTTTTAGTTGGATCATAATCTAGTTTACCCATCCACTACTTAAACCTCTAGCTAACGATAGATTTATAGGGGGAAAACCGACCAATTACCAATCAATTGAATCAAAAGCTTTAGCAAAGACAAGTTCGTAGAGAGATCGAGTGATGTTATTCTCACACAAAAGTTAATCAATTTTAGGCCACTGCAAGCTCTCTACGACATTACTGCATTTGATAAAAATGGTTTGTGAAATGTCAATAAAATAGTTTATTTTTCTGCTTAGCCAATTAGTTAAAGACATAGAAATAATTTTAATAGAACAATTTATCAATGAAATAAACCTAAATTCTTTGGCTCTACTGCTTCCTTTCTCATAGAGAAGAATTGTGTTAGCGAAATTAAATTTTCCTACTTACTGGTTGTCGTTTTAGAACTTATTAAGTATATTAATTAAGTTGCATTTCCATTGTTTATACAATAATTTAGGTAACTTTCCTTTCTTTCTTTCAAAATGTAACAATGATATTGAGAAAAATCATGTTAATATATATGTTACTAATTTGACACTAACCGTGACTCAATGTTCCGCCAAGAGGCGTTAAAACTAGAAGATATATATGACCCTTTAAATTGTTGAAAATACCATGTCATTGTGCATTTCCATTGTCAGTGTGAAACTGATAATCAACGAATATTTGAGTCAGTTTTTAATAAATTTGGGTAATTTGGTTGAGGACTCTAGGATTTGCTGAAAATTTAGTAAACTAAGTTGTACCCTTTTTCTAATTATTATTTGGAATTTTAGGTTGATTTGTTCTCACCATTACCCCTGAAATGTTTGTCCGATTTTAACAATCTTACTCTTTCTGAAGAATATGAGTAGGTGATGATGTTTTTTAGGTACCAAAATGGAAATTAACGCACTAGAAAAGCACCGAAGGAAGGTCCACTATTTAAACAATATTGATCAGTAACTATGAAAATGATGATATTTTTCTTTAGTGGAAAAATGGCCTTGTTTTAACAACATTGCAAAAACAGTCTGATGTATATACAGATAACACAGTAAAAAAATTGGTTGAAATGAAAAGTAGTCCATAAAAAACGAATAGATAGCCGTTAGCACTACATGTGCATACTAGTTTGGCTGTCGGCAAATGATTGAAACTGGTAGTTCGCGAACGGAAAATGCAAAGCCGTAGCAGGATTTGGTATAAACATAATCAGAGAAAGAGGGAAAGTAAATGGTCTGTCAAAGATGTTAAAAACTGATAGCAACCAAAAAGCGAACAAATAGTGACATATTTTTCAAATTGAACACAGTCCAAATGTGAGTAGCGCTTTAAGATCGGGTCTTGTAGAATATACAACAAAATAATTTGTGTTAATTTAAACTATATGATATTTTGTATGCATTGAATCAGGACACATACAAAAGAACACGTACAAAATGTGCAAAGTGTATGCATTATTTTATTTACATAACCGAGTTGCACCTTCCTCAACTAAAATGCAACCTCGTTGCTCTTTCCTATAAACCATTATGTGCGACATGGTTGCACTTTTGTCATAAAAAATAAAGAGCAACTATGTTGCACATTTTGGATGAGTTTAGTAATGCATCGTGATGGCACCGTTTTCATAGGAAGTGCAATTCATAGCTGCTGACATGTTATTGAATACTAGATTGAACTTCATATCCTATATTGAAATGCTTCCTATCCGGCTTGGAATCCCCATAGAATCGTTCCATTCCAATCTCAATCATGTGTTTTTGGTCAAAGGATGTTTGATATCCATCTCGATTGTACCGATAAATTAAAATTATAAGATAGTATAACTGCCTTTGATAACGCAACATTCAAATGAATGCACCATAAGATATCAATTGGGTTTTATTACTTATGGAACGCTTTGTAATGTAGAAGAATATAGATCAAGCCTCAACCGTTTGTTCACAAGATTACGTATACACATGTTTATATGAGTGTGTGTGTATATTTTAAGTTTTGAATTTAAAAAAAAACACCTGAATCAAAACGATAGGTGTTTCCTATCCGAAAAAGTGCAAGTACTCAAAGCAACCTCGATTTCATTCTGTCCTAACTTTTAAACTTATTGTCAGGCCTTTATGGATCCTTTTCAGTTTAAAAGATATTTTGATATATAATATCTTTTATATTAATCAATTAGCCAAATTTTGTTGTTCGCTATGGATTAAACATGAATTAAGCCATTGCTCATAGCTGTTCCAAATTACATATCGGCAAGAAACTGAGCCGAATTAGTCTAATCATAACTTCTGAGCATTTAATCTGGCTTTGATTTTATAATTTATTACAACATGCTATTCTTACAGTTACAGATTGCTTCACTGATAGCTTTTGTGTAGCAATTATCACACTGAAAATAAATCTAATATGGAAGGACGTAAGTTGCAAGGGGACAACAGTTTCTACAAGTTATGACAAGCTGAATGGAACACTTCAGAATATAATACATTGTAAGCTGCAGGTACCTTGCATGAGGATTTATGAGTACTCTAGCTCTCGCTGTAGGGTTATACGATGTAAGTGGCAATTCATGTTTGGTAAATAATTTCCATTGCTATCTTACTCAAGTTTTTTTTTTATTCATGATTTCAACGAATACTTTTTATTATTACAAAGTGCACCAAGAATGCCTTTGAGGATAAACTCAATATTTATGCCAAAAACAAAGTGCACCAAAATTTTAGCTCTTCTTGACGATGCTTTTATTTCTATTAAAAAAAGTTGGACTTATTCTTCGCTCTTACCTATAAATTTTTGTTTCCTGTTACGATTTATAGCAAAACACAGAAATAACAAAAACTTTTAGTAATTTTGATATTCGTTCGAATTGCTGGAGTTATGCATCTAGTTCCTACGCTATGGAATTAATATGTTTTGGTACATCGAATTAACACAAATTGTTGGGTTCATTTACGAATTACTGGATTTGCTCCATTTTAATACGTTTTGGTAAATTCGAGTTCTGGAGTTATGCATCCAGTTCCTAAGCTAGGGATTTAATACATTTTCGTACATTGTATTAATACTAATTTCTGGGTTTGCAAAAGTTATTAATGAAGATTTCAAACTTACTATTGGTTAGCTTGAAATGTTCATTTATTTCATATAGTTTAAAGAGGGATTATGGGTGAGTTTGGTAGTCTGCAAATACAAAAATATGGGTCGTCTAAAACTTAATTATAAAAGTGTACTCAATGATATGAATATACAATGGCAGTTTAAGTTTAGCTCTCGCGGCATAACTAAAAAAAGACTATCATTGTATGCAATTACAAATAATGTATACTTTCTACACTAATTATAAATATATACAGTTTTAGCACTAATTATAATTGTATTTACACTAAAACTCATGTGTGTGTATAAATAGCTCTAATTATAAATAGTGCACTAAAACAAACTGTTTATGCACTGTAGAGTGATCTTTATGAAAATACACAATGGCAGTCTGCACATATACAACGACAAAAATTATAAATACTCTAAGTATCAATGACTAATAATCAAATAAATTGTTTGCTAATTGACTTGCTCTTTTCTATGTTAAGCTATGGCTTATGCGACAACAATAAGGACAAAATCAATTGATTGCTTCAATAGCGAATTCTACTTGGCTAAACAATTTCAATTCATGGAAAATTTGTTTACCATTATTGGCAATGGAAGCAATCAATAGTAAGTCCTCTATTTCTAGTATGTGAGATTAAAAATTGAGGAAGACCCTTACGTTAGATTTAAAATTTAAAAAGTTAATTTGAAATAAAAAATACGGAAGTAATATATGAACAGTAGAACAAAATAGGCTAGAGCTGTTAAATGGATAGCCAAGAGGCATAATAGCTGACAAAATGGACGGAAAAAATAGTTTGTGTTGAATTAAAAAAATAAGGAATAATTAATCCAAAAAGTTATTCAAACTACCCATTTCACTTTAACCACCTTTCCCTGTATATTTTATATACAGCAATGGTAATACTCAATTTTCTAAAGGATAACATCGCAAACTGATGCTGATTTTTGATGAACATAGAGAAAAATATAGATCTACATATATAGCACGTCCAAACGTTTAAATAATTTCTCTATACCATGTGACTGTTGTTGAGTTTTATCTTTAACCAATTATTTCTACTGAGCGAACAAATTTTTTGTTGGATCCTATCTCAGTTCTGATTAGAACTGAACTGGAATAACTGATACACCAAAATCTGAGATTTCAGTTTGAACCTTATACCTTGATACACATAGGGGATGAATCAACAAATTGGTGTGTGAATCTTAAATTTACCAAGTTGGTTTATTGTCTCAGTTTTTGTTGAAAATCAAACTAGTAATAACACACACACACACACACTATATTATAGCCGTGGCCTTTGAATTTTGTCATTTTTCTTTTTTATAAACCACACAAAATAGTAATATATGCTTCATTCAAGTTTCTTATACAGCCATGTTTTCCCTTTATGAACAAAAATTGTTATTTTTTAAGAAATTATGTACTTATATGTATACAAGTTGAGTACTATTTATTTATTTTACAATAGCAAATAACCAAAATACTGGGCATTGGGAAGGTATTATCATAATGTATTCAAAAAATGGTTCTATCATAACTCAACTCTTGACAATAATTTTTTATTGCAATACCGATTTCTACTACTTCTAAAACGTAATTTCTATATGTGCAATAACATATTTCTGTTGCTTCTGAAATGTTATTTCTGCAAGTGCAATAACTCAACCCCTGTAGATGATATTTGATACTTTAATCTCCACACCAACCGCTTTAGCTTATTTTATGAAGTTAATTGATGCATGTTCGCCAATAGTTGTTCCAATAATATGTCTTCCAGTCTAAGCACTCTGAAAATTGAACCCACCAGTTACTCCATCAACATTTACTGCCTCTCCATTGTTTTAACCAAGACCTTTTCTAGATTGTTCACTCCAGCAATGATGATTTCTTCAATGAATTGTCCCTTTCCAATGATCATTTGGTTTAGATTTTACAATGAGTTTTGCTTATAGTGGTTGAAAATCAAACTTTTTACATGTTGTTATCTGTTTTAATTAATTTTGATTGCTAACTTGGTTAATTGATTATGTTTTTTTGCAGTCACATTGAAGCAGCAACAACTTCTCAAAGGTTAGTTTTTCGTTGAGTGTGTTGTGGGTTAGTGACACAATCTTTCATACCTTTTTACCATAAGTTTTGGGTCTTCAACTATATAGCGCTATTTCGGATTCTAAAATTTTTTTTAAGGTACACCTTGAAGGAAAAAAAAAACTATTACTATTTTTTTAACCTGAAACTGGTTTCGGTTTTAATAAAACCTATTTCAAGTTTCATCCATTTATGTTTTACTGAAATCTAGGTTTCAGAAATGAAACCTAGAATAGGTTTCAGGACTAAACCTGACAGGTTTTGGTTTTACTGAAACCTATTTCAGGTTTAGGAATGTAACGTCTGAAACCTGAAACACGTTTCAGTTTCCTGAAAGATGTATAACTTGTCATCATTATTTTATGCTTGTTTCTAGCTATGAAATATTTGAGTTATAAAATTATTTGTTAGAATGGGTAATATGCATTTTTTCATGTCTTCACTCATATTATTGGTAACATCCCGCACCTTCGTTCACGCAAGATATTGTCCCCAACTTGGCTACCATATAGGTGTGGGGTTTTGTTCCTCAAAAGGCCTCGGCGTTAATAGGAGATGGGCTTAACTATATAAGTCCACACTACACACAGGCTTCCACGATGTGAGACTTATATTTCACTAGAAGTAGGGGTGTTACATTATTATATTTGTTGAAATCATAGGCTTTGATTGAAACAGCGGAAGACAGTCAAAGATTAGAAGATGGTATGTTTGTAATTTGGCTCATTTATCATTTACATTTTGTGTAATGGTTGTATGTTAAATTATGATACTTAGATGTTATATGCTATTTGCTACGGATGATGAATGGTCATATGTTAAATTGTGATGTGTGTCGAAATGGAATTTGTTTAGGATATAAATTGTGAAATGTTGTGTTTGCTTGGAGATATTGTTATATTATATGTTGTACATTCTTATTGGTATATGCTTAATGAAATTAGTTGGAGCATATTATGATTGTTACTTGTTTAAAGGAATTACCTACTGCGGGCTTGGTATAATGTTCAAGTTTGTAACAGTTATAATTGTTATTGAACTTATTATATGAAATAGTCAGTTTTACATACTAACAGTAATAATTGTTACATATTTCATGTTTGTAACAATAATTATTGTTACAGAAATAATTTTTATAATGGTTATAAGTATGACAGAATAATAATTTTTTGACGGTAATAACCGTTATAGTATACATACTTCATAACGGTTATAACCGTTACAATATTCGTTACAACAGTTTGTCACGTATGTTGTAGTAACGGTTATAACTATTATGAAGTTAATTAGTAACGGTAATAACTGTTAGAAAATCCCTTTTTGGTGTTGTGATTTCTATTTTAACTTCATAAGCAATAACAATCTGTCCTTTTGAATGGTTTGAGTTGGTTTAGTTACCGACTTGAGGCCGTCAAAAAGCCAGGTCGTTACAACGTGGTATCAGAGCTTTGTTTCATACAAACCTTAGCTTATGAAGTTGAAACAATAATTATAGATGGAGTAGGAATACTCTAGAGTGAGTGAAATCATCTTGGAATGGTACTCGAGAGAGCATATTTTGAAAAAAAAAATATTTTAAATATTTTAAATAAGGGATTTTAAAAGGATTTTTCTATATAAGTAATTTGAAATTTTTTATCCTTGTTTATATAAATGTACTAGTTTGAAATTTTCATTCCTTCCAACTCGACCTTTTAGATAGATCCCTCTTAGGTTTTGATTTCTCAGATCCGAGTCTTGATCTTACCTTGTCCCGTCCAAGAAAAGCTTTAATTTGTTTCTTCCTAAATCCTGAGTCTTTCTAAATCTATTCAACTTATCTTTGATATGTCCTATTGATTTGGCTCGTCCATTCGTTCCGCTCCTAGCTTATATACAGATTTAGCTTGTGTGAAAACCCGTAACTTCCCCGTAAAGGAAAGTGTCGGATAGTTCGAGAACAAGCCACAACAGAACTCATATAGAAGAACATTTCATTGTATATAACAACAATGCATCAGATTACAAGAATATACAGAGTAACAAGGAATATAACACAGAAATATCAGAGATTTAAATTACATTTAAATACATCGCAGCGGGAAATAATACAATACACAACTAGAAGGAGATATACGGATACAAAGCTTTCCGGATATCGTTCCAGCTGTAAACCAGGATCCTGTGAATATAAATCTGCAAAACCAAAACTACTAGCTGCCCATGTCAAAATAAGGGCACCCAGAGTTTAGGTTAAAACAATAAACTCCAGGTCAGTCATGTGACTGGTGTGAGAACTAAAACAGTTAATCTTTATTTTAAAGTTAGGTAAATCAAGGGACCACGCCGTATAACACGGAACGGGTTTCCTCCCAAGAATACCAGTGCATAAAACAACAGCGCAATGCTAAATAAAGAAAAATGAAGCTGTTATAAGACCCAGGTCCCATCACACAATGCAACGCAGCCGAGGATAGGGTTTTCCCTTATAACAGCGAAAGAATGCTTGATACGTTTAAAACAAATCATTTGATACTATTATAAGTGCATAGTGTATAAAACAACTTCAAATCATAAGTATCAATCATAGGCGGCATGGGTACCATATATCATGTCGCCATATACAATCAAAACCGCACGATGTCGTATTTGGAAATTGGATTTCCGTCTATGAACCGAGGCAAAAGATAGTCCTCAACCGATTCGAGACTGCCTAGCCCGAGTCTCAGGCAAGCGCGCAGGCAAGCCTTGGATCGTCAGGGCCGGTCCACACGGAGTGGATTAAAATGCCTGAGCACTACGTTTCGCCGCCCTTTGGGGCGTAAGCGAGCCAACGAATGACTCCATCGGACCCGGATCGTCCGATCTAACCGAGGCGCCTCGCAACAGCAACAACCACATAAGTCAAACTCGTCAGGGCGTGTAAAACCACTGACGCCACTTTTAGCTAGGAGGAAACGTAGGCCCTCCCTAAGGTCCGTCTCCCGTTTTTGGTTCATACCTGGTGTGAAACACGCGAGGTAAACGTTACACAAAGCTACGCCACAAAGGCCTTGCTTTGATCATCACCACAAGACTTTTCTTTTCAACAGAAGCCTCGATCAATTGCCACTTAGGCATGCCACACAGGCAATTCACTCCATGCGTTTGATATCCATCAATATATAACCCCTGAGCTCGTACGTCTCAGAGAAGGGCGTTAAGCAAGAGAATAAATTCTCCGCCGCCAAACAGATATATATTTAATAGAGATCAATCACACAGACTAAAATCCAATGTCAAACACACAGTCCATTTACAAGTCCATTCTGGGTCTGAACGAAACCGGAGGCACCTAGTACCCCGCATATCCATCGATCTCCAAGTACGTCTGGACAATCACTAACTGTTTCCATCTTCTTGGGTGTACAGCCCAATCAAGATCATCAGTAATTACCCAAACGACGTGAAGACCTCCGGTCTTCGACCATCGTCTTCATCTTCGACTTATCGTCGTATCAGTTATTCAGAATGGGATAAACCCGGTCTTTCCGAATAACTCGCGTATATTTTAAATAAGTGTTACACAAACACAACATACGCCTCATTCCAATTCATTAGTCACTAACCGTAAATTAATCAAGAGAATAATCCCCCAAATATTAACCCCGAAGGCCGAAACCAACATCAGATCAATATTCAGAAAACCATTCTACTTGGCCAACCGACAGTTAGTTTCTGATTTCACATTCATAGGGAAAGGTTCCCATTAATTTTTATCCAAGAAAAATTCTTGAATTTATTCTCTAATCTTCCTTTGAATTTCGATTCAACTAGTCGGAATTAGCGAACCTTACCGAAGTAATCATTGGTTTTAATTTCCCAATCCCAACCTATTTATCCCATGAAGTAAAACTGGTAATACTTCATATCTAACACCACAGTGTTATCGGTAAATTCAATTACCATTTCACGTTCAAATCTAATTAAAGATTTAACTATCGCCTGGAGCAAAACTGGTGATACTCCATTTTCGATCATTTCAATCTAATTAAAGATTCATTAAAACTCCACTTAGTTTTAATCTTCGACTGGGTTAAAGAATCAGTGTCATTTAAAACACGGTTCACGATAAACCCAAAATCACATTCCATTAATTGTCGGGTTAAAGAACGAGCGTTATTTAAAACACTGTCCGCGATAAACCCAAAAATCAATATCGATTAATTCCAATTAAATATTATTTAATTGGTACACTTCATTAAATCTACTTAAAAAGATTTAATCTTTTCTCAACTGGGTTCAAGAACAGTGTTAGTGAAGACACCATTCACGACAAATGTGACGACCCGCAACCTCCCCGTAAAGGAAAGCGTCGGATAGTTCGAGAACAAACCACAGCAGAACGCATACAGAAGAACGTTTCATTGTATATTACAACAATGCATCAGATTACAAGAATATACAGAGTATAAATGAATATTACACAGAAATATCAGAGATTTAAATTACATTTAAATACATAGCAGCGGAAAATAATACAATACACAACTAGAATGAGATATACGGATACAAAGCTTTCCGGATATCGTTCCAGCTGTAAACCAGGATCCTGTGAATATAAATCTGCAAAACCAAAACTACTAGCTGCCCGTGTCGAAAATAGGGGCACCCAGAGTTTAGGTTAAAACAATAAACTCCAGGTCAGTCATGTGACTGGTGTGAGAACTAAAACAGTTATTAATCTTTATTTCAAATCATTAGGTAAATCAAGGGACCACGCCGTATAACACGGAACGGGTTTCCTCCCAAGAATACCAGTGCATAAAACCAACAGCGCAATGCTAAATAAAGAAAAATGAAGCTGTTATAAGACCCAGGTCCCATCACACAATGCAACGCAGTCGAGGATAGGGTTTTCCCTTATAACAGCCAAAGAATGCTTGATACGTTTAAAACAAATCATTTGATACTATTATAAGTGCATAGTATATAAAACACTTCAAATCATAAGTATCAATCATAGGCGGCATGAGCGCCCCATCCCACTATGTCGCCATATATAGGATATACAATCAAAACCGCAAAGTCTCGTATTTGGAAATTGGGTTTCCATCTATGAACCGAGGCAAAAGATAGTCCTCAACCGATTCGAGACAATCTAGCCCATGTCTCAGGCAAGCGCGCAGGCAAGCCTTGGATCGTCAGGGCCGGTCCACACGGAGTGGATTATTATGCCTGAACAATACGTCTCCCCACCCTATGGGGTGTAAGTCTGGTCCGTCAGCCGACCAGAATGCATTCGGCCGAAACCGATATAACCGAGGCGCCTCGCAACAGCAACAACCACATAAGTCAAACTCGTCAGGGCGTGTAAAACCACTGACGCCACTTCTAGCTAGAAAGAAACGCATGCCCTCCCTGAGGTCCGTCTCCCGTTTTTGGTTCATACCGGGTGTGAAACACGCGAGGTAAACGTTACACAAAGCTACGCCACAAAGGCCGTGCTTTGATCATCACCACAAGACTTTGCTTTTCAACAGAAGCCTCGATCATTTGCATCTTAGCATGCCACACAGGCAAGCCATCCTATGCAACCGATATCAGTCACACAGAATGAAATCCGATGTCAGACACACAGTCCATTTACAAGTCCGTTCTGGGTCTGAACGAAACCGGAGGCACCTAGTACCCCGCATATCCATCGATCTCCAAGTACGTCTGGACGATCACTAACTGTTTCCATCTTCTTGGGTGTACAGCCCAATCAAGATCATCAGTTATCACCCAAACGACGTGAAGACTTCCGGTCTTCGACCATCGTCTTCATCTTCGACTTATCGTCGTATCAGTTATTCAGAATGGGATAAACCCGGTCTTTCCGAATAACTCGCGTATATATTATAAAAGTGTTACACAAACACAACATACGCCTCATTCCAATTCATTAGTCACTAACCGTAAATTAATCAAGAGAATAATTCCCCAAATATTAACCCCGAAGGCCGAAACCAACATCAGATCAATATCCAGAAAACCATTCTGCTTGGCTAACCGCCAGTTAGTTTCTAAATTTCACATTCAAATCTAATTAAAGATTTAACTATCGCCTGGAGCAAAACTGGTGATACTCCATTCTCGATCTTTTCAATCTAATTAAAGATTCATTAAAACTCCACTTAGTTTTAATCTGTGACTGGGTTAAAGAATCAGTGTCATTTAAAACACGGTTCACGATAAACCCAAAGTCACATCCCATTAATTATCGGGTTAAAGAACAAGTGTTATTTAAAACACTGTTCACGATAAACCCAAAAATCAATATCAATTCAATTCCAATTAAATATCATTTAATTGGTACACTTCATTAAATCTAAATAAAAAGATTTAATCTTTTCTCAACTGGGTTCAAGAACAGTGTTAGTGAAGACACCATTCACGACAAACCCAAATCACATTCGATATTCAATACAAGGCTCTGAATAGAAACTATATCGGCCTATATTCAATATCAAATTCTACGATTAACAAATGTCGTATTGGAAATAACGATATACATATATATCTTTCAAATTTCCATAACAACACCTGTAATATCACGAATTCCAACATCGAAATATTCCGAAGACAATTTCGATTCAAATCCACTCCAATGCAATCATTGGAAATTTTGGTTATTTTCAAAACCATTTCAAATTCAATTTATTTATTTAAAAATAAATAGAATTATAATTCTAGTTCAAAACTAGTTCATTTCGATAAAAATCTATTTTTATCTTTTCAAATATGGAGTTTTTCATCCCAAACTTTCACAAATCATTTCTTATGATTTTACACAAATTATTACTATTTTTAATAATTTTATCAAGGCCCGTACGGTCGATTTCCATTAACGGCCATCGAACTGCACTTACAGCGACCTTTTTCGAATTTGATTTGGACGTATCTCCAAATCCAACCGTTAGATTTCAAATTTCTAACATTCATTAGAAAGCTCTTTTCGATACGAACCCAACGGTTCCGGTTTTAGGAGAATCCGACGGTCGGATCTCCCGTAATGTCCGTTTGAAACAAATGATCGAAATTCGCGAACTGCCGCAGCGCGGCGCGTTCTATTCAGGCCATTATATTATATATATAATATATATAATATATATTTCGTCGATTACTATTTAAAACGAATTATATAAATGGTTTTAAATTCGTTTCAAAAGCAATTTCAACTTCCTTTTCAATTCAAATCAAAATTGAATTCTTCTTTATAAATTCGTTTCAAAATTCATTTCTATTCAATTCAAATTTCAATTCAATTTGAATTCATTTCAATTCGCTTTCAATTCCATTTGAATTCGTTTTCAATTCAATTCATTTCGAAATCGTTTTAAAATTCAATTCATTTCGAAATCGTTTTCAATTCAATTCATTTCGAAATCGTTTTCAATTCAATTCATTTCGAAATCGTTTTCAATTCAATTCATTTCGAAATCGTTTTCAATTTAATTCATTTCGAAATCGTTTTCAATTCAATTCATTTCGAAATCGTTTTCAATTCAATTCATTTCGAAATCGTTTTCAATTCAATTCATTTCGAAATCGTTTTCAATTCAATTCATTTCAAAATATTCGATTTCGAAATCACGTTTCAATATTCATTTTAAAATGAATAAAATCGATATAAATATCGTTCACGTCAAAATGGCGTCAATCTAATCCTCACGGCTTCACATATTTCTATTTTCAAATATTCTATTTCAAATATTTCTATTTCAAATATTTCTATTTCAAATATTTCTATTTCAAATATTTCTATTTCAAATATTTCTATTTCAAATATTTCTATTTCAAATATTTCTATTTTTCTCGAAACTGGAATGAGGCCCAATCAATTACCATATAATGTTAATTATATGGATTTTCTACAACACATGTATATATCAACAACGATGAATAATCAACCATCAACCAAAGTGCACTACACTGTATAAGCATCAAATATAGACATTTAACGCTTATAGCAGCTTGTCAATCAATCGATCGACATATTTAATAAATCAGGATGAGTGAACTTCAAATTTCATCCTAACACCCGTGTGGGGTTTCAAACAATCAAACACATATTTTATTTGTGCAGTTAGGCGATGTGTAAAATTTATCGACCCAATCAACGTCATTCAAATAGGTGTACATAAACAAACCGTCTGGTTTGTAAATGAATATTTATTTATTCACATTCACGTTAAAAATTATATTTTTAACGATAACACATTTTATTTTAACATATGAATTTATATTCAGTTCATTCGTTAAATAAAATGCTAATTTTATTTTTCTAACTTATTTTAGAAAATTTCGGCGGCATAACGGCACGATACTAGAAACGGGACAAGGCCTAGCCTTATCCCCGGTCTAGTGAAGGCCCACGCCATTCACACATCAATCAAATCAATTCGTTATGCAAACCACAAACTTTGGAGTAAGGGTCTAACCTAGCCTTACTCCTTCGCCTTATAACGGCGCACGTCTAATCCTAACCAATTTATCGATTCGATTTTTCACACCACAAACCACATTCAAACCAATATCACAATCAATCACCAAACAGTCAAACAAACAAGTCCATGGTCTGTGGACGGGTGTCGGGTGCTACTAAGCACCGTCTGCATCCTAGTATATATATAACTAGAAAAATAAATTGAAAGGTGAGAAATTCTCACCAATAGCTATCCAACTTCAAGACTCTTCTTAATAGAAATCTTCGCCTATTGTCGCTTTCGCCCGTATCCTCTACATATGTAAAAATAGAATTTTTACTATGCTACTCAATATGTAAAAATCGAATTTTGACTTCGCTATTCAATATATAAAAATATGATTTTTACTTTGACTTTCAACATATAAAAATATGATTTTTATTTCGACTTTCAACACATAAAAATATGATTTTTACTTTTGCTTTCACCATATAAAAATATGATTTTTACTTTGCTTGAAAGTTCAAACCTTTCTTCCCATGTTAAAGCTTTTACCTTTAAAACTAAATCAGTTTTTATTTTTTTTTTTATAAAATTCAGTTTTTATCCTTTATTTCAAAAACCAGTTTTTATTTCTAAAAAAAATTCAGTTTTAATACTTTATAAAAAAAATCCAGTTTTATACTTTATAAAAATTTCAGTTTTTAATACTTTATAAATAAATCAGTTTTTTTTTCTATGTTTTAAAATTCAGGTTTTTAAAATGCTTTTAAAAATTCCAGTTTTTAATACTTTTTAAAAATTCCTGTTTTATTACTTTTAAAAATTCCTTTTAAAAATATTCAGTTTTATACCTTTAAAAATATTTAGTTTTTTACTTTTAAACATTTTCAGTTTTTATTTTTAAAACAAAATCATTATTAAAATCGGTTTTTAAAAAAAATAAAAAAAAAATAATAATAATAAAATAAACAGAAATTCTTACTGAGAGGGGGGGGGAGGTCTTCGCAGTTCGTCGGCGGCTTGGGTCTTCGATCGGTGGTGGCAGGAGGGGCTGCTTCGAGGGGGGGGGGGTGGCGCGGCTTCTTCGTCGGCGTCGAGGGCTTCAAGGGGAGGCGCTCGGTTGTTTTCACGAGGGGGGGTTCACCTGAGAGGGCGGCGGAGGAGTTGTCGGAGATGGGGGGAGCAGCGCCTCGCGCGATGTGGCTCCGTCGAGCGGTTTTAGGGCTCCGCCCTCTTTTTTTTTTTATTCTGAAATTTAATTTTTTGAACGGGGGGGGGGGCCTGGAGGATAAAAGAGAAAGATATTTTTTTTTTTTTTATTAATTTAATTGCATAAAGTTGACTTTTACCTAAGACCTCGAAACGAGGCCCACCGCCTGTCGTCCATAGCGAATTACCCCCATTCCGAACACAATGGGATATGTATCGTAAGCTGATTCGACCGTTTGAATCAGTTTCCGTTAAATTTACATTTAAATCACTATATTGAATTTTAAACGTACATTTCAAATTACCGGGGTCACATAATAACTCTATAAATTGCAGAAAAATATTTTCTAGCTTCGTATTGACGATACGGTCCTAACAAAACTAGTTTCGTCGAATTCTGAGACTGTTTGAAAAATGGCCAATTTCCAGTCGATTAAAATCAACTGAAACTGGTCAAACGCGTTTTCCTTTGCCACGCTCACATATTGATTCGAAAAATTATGAAATTTGGAATCTAGCAATAACTTTACACTGCGAATCCAACAAAACTGGTTTCGTCGAAATCCGAGGTCGTTTGCAAAATGGCTATTTTTAAGGGCCATATATTATATTAAAATATATATAAATTCCACAGCGACTATTTCTAATTTTCAACTGGACATATCTTATCATTTCTAAGATGAAATCTCAGTTTGTTAACTTCGTTACAAAGATATAGTTATACAGATTCAAATATTTCTTGTTTCGTTCAATTCTGACTTATATTGAATTCTGTATATTCATTTGAAATTAGAAATCGAATTTTCGAACTACCGCGCCATTTTCAATTCCTTTTATAATTATATATAAATATTTATATTCTAACGACGACGCGTATAATATATACGTTCGATTTATATTCTAAATAAATTTCTCGTCGATATTATTTAAAATAATTCATTTTAAATAATCAAAATTCACTAAAATTGCCAAAATAAAAATTTTAAACTGGCCCAGAATTTACGGGTTGTTACAATCTCCCCCACTTAAAACTTTTCGTCCCCGAAAAGGAACAAAGTCGAAAGTGGTTTGATAATTCAACTCTACGCTCGATCTGGCTTCCATTCTCTAACTCTTCAGTTTCTGAGAATTTTCAAAATTTCAAAAATTTGGCTAACACCCTAAATTTTCGAAAAATTTCGCCATAACCTCCCCTGCACCGGGAGCATCGGGGAATTTCAAATAGCTTCCCCGGTCCTTCAGATCTCAAAAAGAAAAAGAAAAAGCCAAGCGGCTAGCCAATAGGCCCACAAAATCATCATCACCCAAACAAAACAGGAAATTATGTAGTAAACATGTACCTATTTGTCAGGCAAACAAATTTTATTCTCTGCTCTAGCCTCCTTGCTATGACCTGTTCAATGATATATATGTATATGCAAGCAAATGCAACTAATTCTCAATACAATTCAATATTGGGTTCAATTAGGCTAATGGTTCAAAATTAGCAAACAACTAAACAAACAACACAAACATCAATCAATTAGTGAATTAGAATTTCAAATTCATAATTTTGATACATATACAAAAAATCATGTTTTTGATACCAATTCACAACAATGTGTTCCTAACTATATAAGTTTTGGTTCTCACACCAGTCTAATGGAAATATATAGATATCACACCTTCGAAACACGAACATAAATACTGATGATGCACGTGCTATCATCAGTACCTTCTCCGGGCGACTAGAGTGTGATTCTATATCTATCCAGTATATTAAAACTTCGAATACACGCGGATCAGACGTATATGCAAAATCTATATATACTGGATTGTCCACATCAATATAAATAAATAATCCAATACGAATAATTGATTTAAATTTTCAAAACAAAATTTGTTTTCACTTTAAAAATTTACTCTTCACACTCGTTCTAGGACACTACTGATCCCATCTCTAACGAGTCATTCTCATTGGATATTACTAATCCAATATCTGATGAATTCTTCCGTATGGTTCTAATGTGTCTTGTTCTCTAGCTTTGTAAACCAAAGCTCTGATACCAAATGTGACGACCCGCAACCTCCCCGTAAAGGAAAGCGTCGGATAGTTCGAGAACAGGCCACAGCAGAACGCATACAGAAGAACGTTTCATTGTATATTACAACAATGCATCAGATTACAAGAATATACAGAGTATAAATGAATATTACACAGAAATATCAGAGATTTAAATTACATTTAAATACATAGCAGCGGAAAATAATACAATACACAACTAGAATGAGATATACGGATACAAAGCTTTCCGGATATCGTTCCAGCTGTAAACCAGGATCCTGTGAATATAAATCTGCAAAACCAAAACTACTAGCTGCCCGTGTCGAAAATAGGGGCACCCAGAGTTTAGGTTAAAACAATAAACTCCAGGTCAGTCATGTGACTGGTGTGAGAACTAAAACAGTTATTAATCTTTATTTCAAATCATTAGGTAAATCAAGGGACCACGCCGTATAACACGGAACGGGTTTCCTCCCAAGAATACCAGTGCATAAAACCAACAGCGCAATGCTAAATAAAGAAAAATGAAGCTGTTATAAGACCCAGGTCCCATCACACAATGCAACGCAGTCGAGGATAGGGTTTTCCCTTATAACAGCCAAAGAATGCTTGATACGTTTAAAACAAATCATTTGATACTATTATAAGTGCATAGTATATAAAACACTTCAAATCATAAGTATCAATCATAGGCGGCATGAGCGCCCCATCCCACTATGTCGCCATATATAGGATATACAATCAAAACCGCAAAGTCTCGTATTTGGAAATTGGGTTTCCATCTATGAACCGAGGCAAAAGATAGTCCTCAACCGATTCGAGACAATCTAGCCCATGTCTCAGGCAAGCGCGCAGGCAAGCCTTGGATCGTCAGGGCCGGTCCACACGGAGTGGATTATTATGCCTGAACAATACGTCTCCCCACCCTATGGGGTGTAAGTCTGGTCCGTCAGCCGACCAGAATGCATTCGGCCGAAACCGATATAACCGAGGCGCCTCGCAACAGCAACAACCACATAAGTCAAACTCGTCAGGGCGTGTAAAACCACTGACGCCACTTCTAGCTAGAAAGAAACGCATGCCCTCCCTGAGGTCCGTCTCCCGTTTTTGGTTCATACCGGGTGTGAAACACGCGAGGTAAACGTTACACAAAGCTACGCCACAAAGGCCGTGCTTTGATCATCACCACAAGACTTTGCTTTTCAACAGAAGCCTCGATCATTTGCATCTTAGCATGCCACACAGGCAAGCCATCCTATGCAACCGATATCAGTCACACAGAATGAAATCCGATGTCAGACACACAGTCCATTTACAAGTCCGTTCTGGGTCTGAACGAAACCGGAGGCACCTAGTACCCCGCATATCCATCGATCTCCAAGTACGTCTGGACGATCACTAACTGTTTCCATCTTCTTGGGTGTACAGCCCAATCAAGATCATCAGTTATCACCCAAACGACGTGAAGACTTCCGGTCTTCGACCATCGTCTTCATCTTCGACTTATCGTCGTATCAGTTATTCAGAATGGGATAAACCCGGTCTTTCCGAATAACTCGCGTATATATTATAAAAGTGTTACACAAACACAACATACGCCTCATTCCAATTCATTAGTCACTAACCGTAAATTAATCAAGAGAATAATTCCCCAAATATTAACCCCGAAGGCCGAAACCAACATCAGATCAATATCCAGAAAACCATTCTGCTTGGCTAACCGCCAGTTAGTTTCTAAATTTCACATTCAAATCTAATTAAAGATTTAACTATCGCCTGGAGCAAAACTGGTGATACTCCATTCTCGATCTTTTCAATCTAATTAAAGATTCATTAAAACTCCACTTAGTTTTAATCTGTGACTGGGTTAAAGAATCAGTGTCATTTAAAACACGGTTCACGATAAACCCAAAGTCACATCCCATTAATTATCGGGTTAAAGAACAAGTGTTATTTAAAACACTGTTCACGATAAACCCAAAAATCAATATCAATTCAATTCCAATTAAATATCATTTAATTGGTACACTTCATTAAATCTAAATAAAAAGATTTAATCTTTTCTCAACTGGGTTCAAGAACAGTGTTAGTGAAGACACCATTCACGACAAACCCAAATCACATTCGATATTCAATACAAGGCTCTGAATAGAAACTATATCGGCCTATATTCAATATCAAATTCTACGATTAACAAATGTCGTATTGGAAATAACGATATACATATATATCTTTCAAATTTCCATAACAACACCTGTAATATCACGAATTCCAACATCGAAATATTCCGAAGACAATTTCGATTCAAATCCACTCCAATGCAATCATTGGAAATTTTGGTTATTTTCAAAACCATTTCAAATTCAATTTATTTATTTAAAAATAAATAGAATTATAATTCTAGTTCAAAACTAGTTCATTTCGATAAAAATCTATTTTTATCTTTTCAAATATGGAGTTTTTCATCCCAAACTTTCACAAATCATTTCTTATGATTTTACACAAATTATTACTATTTTTAATAATTTTATCAAGGCCCGTACGGTCGATTTCCATTAACGGCCATCGAACTGCACTTACAGCGACCTTTTTCGAATTTGATTTGGACGTATCTCCAAATCCAACCGTTAGATTTCAAATTTCTAACATTCATTAGAAAGCTCTTTTCGATACGAACCCAACGGTTCCGGTTTTAGGAGAATCCGACGGTCGGATCTCCCGTAATGTCCGTTTGAAACAAATGATCGAAATTCGCGAACTGCCGCAGCGCGGCGCGTTCTATTCAGGCCATTATATTATATATATAATATATATAATATATATTTCGTCGATTACTATTTAAAACGAATTATATAAATGGTTTTAAATTCGTTTCAAAAGCAATTTCAACTTCCTTTTCAATTCAAATCAAAATTGAATTCTTCTTTATAAATTCGTTTCAAAATTCATTTCTATTCAATTCAAATTTCAATTCAATTTGAATTCATTTCAATTCGCTTTCAATTCCATTTGAATTCGTTTTCAATTCAATTCATTTCGAAATCGTTTTAAAATTCAATTCATTTCGAAATCGTTTTCAATTCAATTCATTTCGAAATCGTTTTCAATTCAATTCATTTCGAAATCGTTTTCAATTCAATTCATTTCGAAATCGTTTTCAATTTAATTCATTTCGAAATCGTTTTCAATTCAATTCATTTCGAAATCGTTTTCAATTCAATTCATTTCGAAATCGTTTTCAATTCAATTCATTTCGAAATCGTTTTCAATTCAATTCATTTCAAAATATTCGATTTCGAAATCACGTTTCAATATTCATTTTAAAATGAATAAAATCGATATAAATATCGTTCACGTCAAAATGGCGTCAATCTAATCCTCACGGCTTCACATATTTCTATTTTCAAATATTCTATTTCAAATATTTCTATTTCAAATATTTCTATTTCAAATATTTCTATTTCAAATATTTCTATTTCAAATATTTCTATTTCAAATATTTCTATTTCAAATATTTCTATTTCAAATATTTCTATTTTTCTCGAAACTGGAATGAGGCCCAATCAATTACCATATAATGTTAATTATATGGATTTTCTACAACACATGTATATATCAACAACGATGAATAATCAACCATCAACCAAAGTGCACTACACTGTATAAGCATCAAATATAGACATTTAACGCTTATAGCAGCTTGTCAATCAATCGATCGACATATTTAATAAATCAGGATGAGTGAACTTCAAATTTCATCCTAACACCCGTGTGGGGTTTCAAACAATCAAACACATATTTTATTTGTGCAGTTAGGCGATGTGTAAAATTTATCGACCCAATCAACGTCATTCAAATAGGTGTACATAAACAAACCGTCTGGTTTGTAAATGAATATTTATTTATTCACATTCACGTTAAAAATTATATTTTTAACGATAACACATTTTATTTTAACATATGAATTTATATTCAGTTCATTCGTTAAATAAAATGCTAATTTTATTTTTCTAACTTATTTTAGAAAATTTCGGCGGCATAACGGCACGATACTAGAAACGGGACAAGGCCTAGCCTTATCCCCGGTCTAGTGAAGGCCCACGCCATTCACACATCAATCAAATCAATTCGTTATGCAAACCACAAACTTTGGAGTAAGGGTCTAACCTAGCCTTACTCCTTCGCCTTATAACGGCGCACGTCTAATCCTAACCAATTTATCGATTCGATTTTTCACACCACAAACCACATTCAAACCAATATCACAATCAATCACCAAACAGTCAAACAAACAAGTCCATGGTCTGTGGACGGGTGTCGGGTGCTACTAAGCACCGTCTGCATCCTAGTATATATATAACTAGAAAAATAAATTGAAAGGTGAGAAATTCTCACCAATAGCTATCCAACTTCAAGACTCTTCTTAATAGAAATCTTCGCCTATTGTCGCTTTCGCCCGTATCCTCTACATATGTAAAAATAGAATTTTTACTATGCTACTCAATATGTAAAAATCGAATTTTGACTTCGCTATTCAATATATAAAAATATGATTTTTACTTTGACTTTCAACATATAAAAATATGATTTTTATTTCGACTTTCAACACATAAAAATATGATTTTTACTTTTGCTTTCACCATATAAAAATATGATTTTTACTTTGCTTGAAAGTTCAAACCTTTCTTCCCATGTTAAAGCTTTTACCTTTAAAACTAAATCAGTTTTTATTTTTTTTTTTATAAAATTCAGTTTTTATCCTTTATTTCAAAAACCAGTTTTTATTTCTAAAAAAAATTCAGTTTTAATACTTTATAAAAAAAATCCAGTTTTATACTTTATAAAAATTTCAGTTTTTAATACTTTATAAATAAATCAGTTTTTTTTTCTATGTTTTAAAATTCAGGTTTTTAAAATGCTTTTAAAAATTCCAGTTTTTAATACTTTTTAAAAATTCCTGTTTTATTACTTTTAAAAATTCCTTTTAAAAATATTCAGTTTTATACCTTTAAAAATATTTAGTTTTTTACTTTTAAACATTTTCAGTTTTTATTTTTAAAACAAAATCATTATTAAAATCGGTTTTTAAAAAAAATAAAAAAAAAATAATAATAATAAAATAAACAGAAATTCTTACTGAGAGGGGGGGGGAGGTCTTCGCAGTTCGTCGGCGGCTTGGGTCTTCGATCGGTGGTGGCAGGAGGGGCTGCTTCGAGGGGGGGGGGGTGGCGCGGCTTCTTCGTCGGCGTCGAGGGCTTCAAGGGGAGGCGCTCGGTTGTTTTCACGAGGGGGGGTTCACCTGAGAGGGCGGCGGAGGAGTTGTCGGAGATGGGGGGAGCAGCGCCTCGCGCGATGTGGCTCCGTCGAGCGGTTTTAGGGCTCCGCCCTCTTTTTTTTTTTATTCTGAAATTTAATTTTTTGAACGGGGGGGGGGGCCTGGAGGATAAAAGAGAAAGATATTTTTTTTTTTTTTATTAATTTAATTGCATAAAGTTGACTTTTACCTAAGACCTCGAAACGAGGCCCACCGCCTGTCGTCCATAGCGAATTACCCCCATTCCGAACACAATGGGATATGTATCGTAAGCTGATTCGACCGTTTGAATCAGTTTCCGTTAAATTTACATTTAAATCACTATATTGAATTTTAAACGTACATTTCAAATTACCGGGGTCACATAATAACTCTATAAATTGCAGAAAAATATTTTCTAGCTTCGTATTGACGATACGGTCCTAACAAAACTAGTTTCGTCGAATTCTGAGACTGTTTGAAAAATGGCCAATTTCCAGTCGATTAAAATCAACTGAAACTGGTCAAACGCGTTTTCCTTTGCCACGCTCACATATTGATTCGAAAAATTATGAAATTTGGAATCTAGCAATAACTTTACACTGCGAATCCAACAAAACTGGTTTCGTCGAAATCCGAGGTCGTTTGCAAAATGGCTATTTTTAAGGGCCATATATTATATTAAAATATATATAAATTCCACAGCGACTATTTCTAATTTTCAACTGGACATATCTTATCATTTCTAAGATGAAATCTCAGTTTGTTAACTTCGTTACAAAGATATAGTTATACAGATTCAAATATTTCTTGTTTCGTTCAATTCTGACTTATATTGAATTCTGTATATTCATTTGAAATTAGAAATCGAATTTTCGAACTACCGCGCCATTTTCAATTCCTTTTATAATTATATATAAATATTTATATTCTAACGACGACGCGTATAATATATACGTTCGATTTATATTCTAAATAAATTTCTCGTCGATATTATTTAAAATAATTCATTTTAAATAATCAAAATTCACTAAAATTGCCAAAATAAAAATTTTAAACTGGCCCAGAATTTACGGGTTGTTACAACAAACCCAAATCACATTTGATATTAAACACAAGGCTCTGAATAGAAAATATACCGGCTTATATTCAACATCAAATTCTACGACTAACAGATATTGTATTGGAGATAACGATATATATATATCTATATCTTTCAAATTTCCCTAACAACATTTGTATAATCGCGAAATCCAACATCGAAATATTCCGAAGACAATTTCGATTCAAATCCATTCCAATGCAATCATTGGAAATTCAAGTTATTTTTAAAACCCTTTTTAAATTCAATTTATTTATTTAAAAATAAATAGAATTATATTTCTAGTTCAAAACTAGTTCATTTCGATAAAAATCTATTTTTATCTTTTCAAATATGGAGTTTTTCATCCCAAATCTTCACAAATCATTTCTTATGATTTTACACAAATTATTACTATTTTTAATAATTTTATCAAGGCCCGTACAGTCGATTTCCATCAATGGCCATCGAACTGCACTTACAGCGACCTTTTTCGAATTTGATTTGGACGTATCTCCAAATCCAACCGTTAGATTTCAAATTTCTAATATTCGTGAGAAAGCTCTTTTCGATACGAACCCAACGGTTCCGGTTTTAGGAGAATCCGACGGTCGGATCTCCCGTAATGTCCGTTTGAAATAAATGGTCGAAATTCGCGAACTGCCGCGGCGCGGCGCGTTCTATTCAGGCCATTATATTATATATATATAATATATATAATATATATTTCGTCGATTTCTATTTAAAACGAATTATATAAATAGTTTTAAAATTCGTTTCAAAATCTATTTCAACTTCCATCTCAATTCAAAGCAAAATTGAATTCTTCTCTATAAATTCGTTTTAAAATTCATTTCTATTCAATTCAAATTTCAATTCAATTTGAATTCATTTCAATTTGCTTTCAATTCATTTTGAATTCGTTTTCAATTCAATTCATTTCGAAATCACTTTCAATTCAATTCACTTTGAATTCGTTTTCAATTCAATTCATTTCGAAATCACTTTCAATTCAATTCACTTTGAATTCGTTTTCAATTCAATTCATTTCGAAATCACTTTCAATTCAATTCACTTTGAATTCGTTTTCAATTCAATTCATTTCGAAATCACTTTCAATTCAATTCACTTTTCAATATTCATTTCAAAATGAATGAAATCGATATAAATATCGTTCGCGTCAAAATGGCGTCAATCTAATCGACACGGCTTCATAAATTTCTATTTTCAAATATTCTATTTCAAATATTTCTTTTTCAAAATAGTTGTTATTATCAAAATATTTCGTTCAACACATGACCAATCTCAAAGGATGAGTATTGTCAACACATGAACTTTTATTTTATAATATTGATAAAGATGTAAATTTTATTACTAAAATATTTCGTTCAACACATGACCAATCTCAATGAATGAGTACTGTCAACACATGAACTTTTATTTTATAATATTCTTTATTTTTCAAATTGGAATGAGGCCCAATCAATTACCATATAAAGTTAATTATATGGATTTTCATACAACACATGTATAATAGCATTGAAAAATAATCAACCATCAACCAAAGTGCACTACGCTGTATAAGCATCAAATATAGATATCTAACGCTTATAATAGCCTGTCAATCGATCGATCGACCTATTTAATCAATCAGGATGAGTGAACTTCAAATTTCATCCCAACACCCGTGTGGGGTTTCAAACAATCTAACACAGATTTTATTTGTGCAATTGGGCGATGTGTAAAATTTATCGACCCAATCAATGTCCTTCAAATAGGTGTACATAAACAAACCGTTCGGTTTATAAATGAATATTTTATTTTATTCACTTCACGTTAAAAATTATATTTTTAACGATAAAACATTTTATTCCAACCTATGAATTTCTTTTCAATTCATTTATTCAATAAAATGATATTTTTATTTTTCTAACTTATTTTAGAAAATTTCGGCGGCATAACGGCACGATACTAGAAAACGGGACGAGGCCTAGCCTTATCCCCGGTCTAGTGAAGGCCCACGCCATTCACACATCAATCAAATCAATTTCATTATGCAAACCACAAAATTTGGAGTAAGAGTCTAACCTAGCCTTACTCCTTCGCCTTATAACGGCGCACGTCTAATCCTAACCAATTTATCGATTCGATTTTTCACACCACAAACCACATTCAAACCAATATCGCAATCAGTAACCAAACAGCCAAACAAACAAGTCCATGGTCTGTGGACGATTGTGTCGGGTGCTACTAAACACCGTCTGCATCCTAGTATATATATATAACTAGAAAATAAATTGAAGAGTGAGAAATTCTCACTTATAGCTATCCTAGCTTCACGGCACTTCATTGATAGAAATCTTCATTGCTATCGCATCTTCGTCATCTTCCTTGTCCGCTTTCACTACATATGTAAAAATCGAATTTTTAGTTCGCTATTCAATATATAAAAATCGAATTTTTACTTCGAAGTTCAATATATAAAAATCGAATTTTTACTTCGAAGTTCATTGTATAAAAATCGAATTTTTACTCCGCTACTTAATATATAAAAATCATATTTTTCTTTCGAAGTTCAACATATAAAAATCCTATTATTATTTTCAAAACATCGCTATAGATTTCTTATTTTAAAATTACTGTAAATTTCAATTTCAAAAACACTGCTATTTTTATTTCATAAAAACTATGTTATTTTATTTCTCTATGTTATTTTATTTCTCTATGTTATTTTTATTCTAAATACACTACTTTTCCCTATTTTTAAAACTTTGCAAATTCAAATTCTATTTATATTCTATATGTATTTTCAAAATAAATTCTTTTACAAATTCTATTTATATTTTCATTTTAAAGACCCTATATTTTCAGATTTAAAAACAATTTATTTTCAGCTTTAAATTGCTATTTTTCTTTTCAAAACAATTTTCTTTTTTACTGATTTTTTTTTTTTTTTTTTGAATTTAAACTGATTTTTTTAAACTGAATTTACATACTAAGGAGAACAATTAAAAAAAATAAAACCTTTTCTTCCCAGACTAACCACAGCCGACGTCTTCTTTGGAGCTCGCCCCTTAGGGTTCCTTCACGCCACGTCATCGCTGCACCGGAGGGCGATCGCCGGAGCTCCTAAGGACCGCCTTCGAAGCCTTCATGCGCGCCCCCAACGTGGGCCCATTCGGTGGCACCGTCCTCGCGGGGACTGCAACTGATCGGCGGATCTTTGAGATCCGAAATCGAGCCGAACTTAAAACGAGGGATGATCATCCCTGCATCAACCCGATGAGCTCACGTTCCTCTCCATTTTCCTTTTGAAAGTTTTAATTTTTATTGAGTTGTTGATTCAGAAATTGGGGAGGAAGGATTGAGTATTTTCCGCCGTCTGTTATGAAGAGGGAGGCGCCATCGAGGTTTGACCACGGAAATGTAGAGATAGGGTTTGACTAAGTTTGACCGTTTATATATATTTATATTTTTAATTTATTTATTTCGAAAATTATCTCTATATGATAACGAACTTCAAATCAAACCCAACAACTGTCGCCCCTAGCTAATTACCCCCATTCCGAACACAATGGGAAATGTATCTCAAGCTGATTCGACTGTTTGAATCAGTTTCCTTTTGAAGTTACATTTAACTCGCTATATTGAATCTTAAACGTACATTTCAAATTACCGGGGTCACATACTAACTAGAAAAATTCCAGAAAAATATTTTCTAGCTTCGTATTGACGATACGGTCCTAACAAAACTAGTTTCGTCGAATTCTGAGACTGTTAGAAAAATGGCCAATTTCCAGTCGATTAAAATCAACTGAAAATGGTCAAACGCATTCTCCTTTGCCCCGCTCACATATTGATTCTAAAAATTATGAAATTTGAAACCTAGCAATAACTTCACATCCCGGACCCAACAAAACTGGTTTCGTCGAAATCCGAGGTCGTTTGCAAAATTGCTATTTTTAAGGGCCTTATATATATAAAAATATATATAAATTCCACAGCGACTATTTCTAATTTTAAACTGGACATATCTTATCATTTCTAAAATGAAATCTCAGTTTGTTAACTTCGTTACAAAGATATAGTTATACAGATTCAAATATTTCTTGTTTCGTTCAATTCTGACTTATATTGAATTTTGTATATTCATTTGAAATTAGAAATCGGATTTTCGAACTACCGCGCCATTTTCAATTCCTTTTATAATTATATATAATTATTATATATTCTAACGACGACGCGTATAATATATACGATCGAATTCTATTCAAAATAAATTTCTCGTCGATATTATTTAAAATAATTCATTTTAAATATTCAAAATTCGCTAAAATTGCCAAAACAAAAATTTTAAACTGGCCCAGATTTTACGGGTTGTTACAATCTCCCCCACTTAAAACTTTTCGTCCCCGAAAAGGAACAAAGTCGAAAGTGGTTTGATTATTCAGCTCTACGATCGATCAGGCTTCCATTCTCCAACTTTTTAGTTTCTGAGAATTTTCAAAATTTCAAAAATTTGACTAACACCCTAAATTTTTGAAAAAATTCGCCATAACCTCCCCTGCACCGGGAGCATCGGGGAATTTCAAATAGCTTCCCCGGTCCTTCAGATCTCAAAAAGAAAAAGAAAAAGCCAAGCGGCTAGCCAATAGGCTCACAAAATCATCGTCACCCAAACAAAACAGGAAATTATGTAGTAAACATGTACCTATTTGTCGGGCAAACAAATTTTATTCTCTGCTCTAGCCTCCTTGCTATGACCTGTTCAATGATATACTTGTATATGCAAGCAAATGCAACTAATTCTCAATACAAGTCAATATTTGATTTAATTAGGCTAAATGGCTAAAAATTGGCAACCAAATAAACAAACAACACAAACATCAATCAGTTAGTGAATTAACGTTTCAAATTCATAATTTTGATACATATACAAAAATCAGATTTTTGATGCCAAATCACAACAATTGGCCCTATCTAATTTTGGTTCTCACACCAGTCTAATGGAAATATATAGATATCACACCTTCGTTACTCGAACATGAATACTAATGACGACTAGTCAATCATCAGAATCATCTTCGGGCCACTAGAGTATGATTCTATATCTATCCAGTATATTAAAACTTCGAATACACGCGGATCAGACGTATACGCAAAATCTATATATACTGGATTGTCCAAATTCATTAAAATAAATAATCAAATACGAATAGTTGATTTAAATTTTCAAAACAAATTTTGTTTTCATTTTCAAAAATATACTCTTCACACTCGTTCTAGGATACTACTGATCCTATCTCTAACGAGTCATTCCCATTGGATATTACTAATCCAATATCTGATGAATTCTTTCGTATGTTTCTAATGTGTCTTGTTCTCTAGCTTTGTAAACCAAAGCTCTGATACCAACTGTGAAAACCCGTAACTTCCCCGTAAAGGAAAGTGTCGGATAGTTCGAGAACAAGCCACAACAGAACTCATATAGAAGAACATTTCATTGTATATAACAACAATGCATCAGATTACAAGAATATACAGAGTAACAAGGAATATAACACAGAAATATCAGAGATTTAAATTACATTTAAATACATCGCAGCGGAAAATAATACAATACACAACTAGAAGGAGATATACGGATACAAAGCTTTCCGGATATCGTTCCAGCTGTAAACCAGGATCCTGTGAATATAAATCTGCAAAACCAAAACTACTAGCTGCCCGTGTCAAAATATGGGCACCCAGAGTTTAGGTTAAAACAATAAACTCCAGGTCAGTCATGTGACTGGTGTGAGAACTAAAACAGTTAATCTTTATTTTAAAGTTAGGTAAATCAAGGGACCACGCCGTATAACACGGAACGGGTTTCCTCCCAAGAATACCAGTGCATAAAACAACAACGCAATGCTAAATAAAGAAAAATGAAGCTGTTATAAGACCCAGGTCCCATCACACAATGCAACGCAGCCGAGGATAGGGTTTTCCCTTATAACAGCCAAAGAATGCTTGATACGTTTAAAACAAATCATTTGATACTATTATAAGTGCATAGTGTATAAAACCACTTCAAATCATAAGTATCAATCATAGGCGGCATGGGTACCATATATCATGTCGCCATATATATATACAATCAAAACCGCACGATGTCGTATTTGGAAATTGGATTTCCGTCTATGAACCGAGGCAAAAGATAGTCCTCAACCGATTCGAGACTGCCTAGCCTGAGTCTCAAGCAAGCGCGCAGGTAAGCCTTGGATCGTCAGGGCCGGTCCACACGGAGTGGATTAAAATGCCTGAGCACTACGTTTCGCCGCCCTTTGGGGCGTAAGCGAGCCAACGAATGACTCCATCGGACCCGGATCGTCCGATCTAACCGAGGCGCCTCGCAACAGCAACAACCACATAAGTCAAACTCGTCAGGGCGTGTAAAACCACTGACGCCACTTTTAGCTAGGAGGAAACGTAGGCCCTCCCTGAGGTCCGTCCCCCGTTTTTGGTTCATACCTGGTGTGAAACACGCGAGGTAAACGTTACACAAAGCTACGCCACAAAGGCCTTGCTTTGATCATCACCACAAGACTTTGCTTTTCAACAGAAGCCTCGATCAATTGCCACTTAGGCATGCCACACAGGCAATTCACTCCATGCGTTTGATATCCATCAATATATAACCCCTGAGCTCGTACGTCTCAGAGAAGGGCGTTAAGCAAGAGAATAAATTCTCCGCCGCCAAACAGATATATATTTAATAGAGATCAATCACACAGACTAAAATCCAATGTCAGACACACAGTCCATTTACAAGTCCGTTCTGGGTCTGAACGAAACCGGAGGCACCTAGTACCCCGCATATCCATCGATCTCCAAGTACGTCTGGACGATCACTAACTGTTTCCATCTTCTTGGGTGTACAGCCCAATCAAGATCATCAGTAATTACCCAAACGACGTGAAGACCTCCGGTCTTCGACCATCGTCTTCATCTTCGACTTATCGTCGTATCAGTTATTCAGAATGGGATAAACCCGGTCTTTCCGAATAACTCGCGTATATTTTAAATAAGTGTTACACAAACACAACATACGCCTCATTCCAATTCATTAGTCACTAACCGTAAATTAATCAAGAGAATAATCCCCCAAATATTAACCCCGAAGGCCGAAACCAACATCAGATCAATATTCAGAAAACCATTCTACTTGGCCAACCGACAGTTAGTTTCTGATTTCACATTCATAGGGAAAGGTTCCCATTAATTTTTATCCAAGAAAAATTCTTGAATTTATTCTCTAATCTTCCTTTGAATTTCGATTCAACTAGTCGGAATTAGCGAACCTTACCGAAGTAATCATTGGTTTTAATTTCCCAATCCCAACCTATTTATCCCATGAAGTAAAACTGGTAATACTTCATATCTAACACCACAGTGTTATCGGTAAATTCAATTACCATTTCACGTTCAAATCTAATTAAAGATTTAACTATCGCCTGGAGCAAAACTGGTGATACTCCATTTTCGATCATTTCAATCTAATTAAAGATTCATTAAAACTCCACTTAGTTTTAATCTTCGACTGGGTTAAAGAATCAGTGTCATTTAAAACACGGTTCACGATAAACCCAAAATCACATTCCATTAATTGTCGGGTTAAAGAACGAGCTTTATTTAAAACACTGTCCGCGATAAACCCAAAAATCAATATCGATTAATTCCAATTAAATATTATTTAACTGGTACACTTCATTAAATCTAATTAAAAAGATTTAATCTTTTCTCAACTGGGTTCAAGAACAGTGTTAGTGAAGACACCATTCACGACAAACCCAAATCACATTTGATATTAAACACAAGGCTCTGAATAGAAAATATACCGGCTTATATTCAACATCAAATTCTACGACTAACAGATATTGTATTGGAGATAACGATATATATATCTATATCTTTCAAATTTCCCTAACAACATTTGTATAATCGCGAAATCCAACATCGAAATATTCCGAAGACAATTTCGATTCAAATCCATTCCAATGCAATCATTGGAAATTCTGGTTATTTTTAAAACCCTTTTTAAATTCAATTTATTTATTTAAAAATAAATAGAATTATATTTCTAGTTCAAAACTAGTTCATTTCGATAAAAATCTATTTTTATCTTTTCAAATATGGAGTTTTTCATCCCAAATCTTCACAAATCATTTCTTATGATTTTACACAAATTATTACTATTTTTAATAATTTTATCAAGGCCCGTACAGTCGATTTCCATCAATGGCCATCGAACTGCACTTACAGCGACCTTTTTCGAATTTGATTTGGACGTATCTCCAAATCCAACCGTTAGATTTCAAATTTCTAATATTCGTGAGAAAGCTCTTTTCGATACGAACCCAACGGTTCCGGTTTTAGGAGAATCCGACGGTCGGATCTCCCGTAATGTCCGTTTGAAATAAATGGTCGAAATTCGCGAACTGCCGCGGCGCGGCGCGTTCTATTCAGGCCATTATATTATATATATATAATATATATAATATATATTTCGTCGATTTCTATTTAAAACGAATTATATAAATAGTTTTAAAATTCGTTTCAAAATCTATTTCAACTTCCGTCTCAATTCAAAGCAAAATTGAATTCTTCTCTATAAATTCGTTTTAAAATTCATTTCTGTTCAATTCAAATTTCAATTCAATTTGAATTCATTTCAATTTGCTTTCAATTCATTTTGAATTCGTTTTCAATTCAATTCATTTCGAAATCACTTTCAATTCAATTCACTTTGAATTCGTTTTCAATTCAATTCATTTCGAAATCACTTTCAATTCAATTCACTTTGAATTCGTTTTCAATTCAATTCATTTCGAAATCACTTTCAATTCAATTCACTTTGAATTCGTTTTCAATTCAATTCATTTCGAAATCACTTTCAATTCAATTCACTTTGAATTCATTTTCAATTCAATTCATTTCGAAATCACTTTCAATTCAATTCACTTTTCAATATTCATTTCAAAATGAATGAAATCGATATAAATATCGTTCGCGTCAAAATGGCGTCAATCTAATCGACACGGCTTCATAAATTTCTATTTTCAAATATTCTATTTCAAATATTTCTTTTTCAAAATAGTTGTTATTATCAAAATATTTCGTTCAACACATGACCAATCTCAAAGGATGAGTATTGTCAACACATGAACTTTTATTTTATAATATTGATAAAGATGTAAATTTTATCACTAAAATATTTCGTTCAACACATGACCAATCTCAATGAATGAGTACTGTCAACACATGAACTTTTATTTTATAATATTCTTTATTTTTCAAATTGGAATGAGGCCCAATCAATTACCATATAAAGTTAATTATATGGATTTTCATACAACACATGTATAATAGCATTGAAAAGTAATCAACCATCAACCAAAGTGCACTACGCTGTATAAGCATCAAATATAGATATCTAACGCTTATAACAGCCTGTCAATCGATCGATCGACCTATTTAATCAATCAGGATGAGTGAACTTCAAATTTCATCCCAACACCCGTGTGGGGTTTCAAACAATCTAACACAGATTTTATTTGTGCAATTGGGCGATGTGTAAAATTTATCGACCCAATCAATGTCCTTCAAATAGGTGTACATAAACAAACCGTTCGGTTTATAAATGAATATTTTATTTTATTCACTTCACGTTAAAAATTATATTTTTAACGATAAAACATTTTATTCCAATCTATGAATTTCTTTTCAATTCATTTATTCAATAAAATGATATTTTTATTTTTCTAACTTATTTTAGAAAATTTCGGCGGCATAACGGCACGATACTAGAAAACGGGACGAGGCCTAGCCTTATCCCCGGTCTAGTGAAGGCCCACGCCATTCACACATCAATCAAATCAATTTCATTATGCAAACCACAAAATTTGGAGTAAGAGTCTAACCTAGCCTTACTCCTTCGCCTTATAACGGCGCACGTCTAATCCTAACCAATTTATCGATTCGATTTTTCACACCACAAACCACATTCAAACCAATATCGCAATCAGTAACCAAACAGCCAAACAAACAAGTCCATGGTCTGTGGACGATTGTGTCGGGTGCTACTAAACACCGTCTGCATCCTAGTATATATATATAACTAGAAAATAAATTGAAGAGTGAGAAATTCTCACTTATAGCTATCCTAGCTCCACGGCACTTCATTGATAGAAATCTTCATTGCTATCGCATCTTCGTCATCTTCCTTGTCCGCTTTCACTACATATGTAAAAATCGAATTTTTAGTTCGCTATTCAATATATAAAAATCGAATTTTTACTTCGAAGTTCAATATATAAAAATCGAATTTTTACCTCGAAGTTCATTGTATAAAAATCGAATTTTTACTCCGCTACTTAATATATAAAAATCATATTTTTCTTTCGAAGTTCGACATATAAAAATCCTATTATTATTTTCAAAACATCGCTATAGATTTCTTATTTTAAAATTACTGTAAATTTCAATTTCAAAAACACTGCTATTTTTATTTCATAAAAACTATGTTATTTTATTTCTCTATGTTATTTTATTTCTCTATGTTATTTTTATTCTAAATACACTACTTTTCCCTATTTTTAAAACTTTGCAAATTCAAATTCTATTTATATTCTATATGTATTTTCAAAATAAATTCTTTTACAAATTCTATTTATATTTTCATTTTAAAGACCCTATATTTTCAGATTTAAAAACAATTTATTTTCAGCTTTAAATTGCTATTTTTCTTTTCAAAACAATTTTCTTTTTTACTGATTTTTTTTTTTTTGAATTTAAACTGATTTTTTTAAACTGAATTTACATACTAAAGAGAACAATTAAAAAAAATAAAACCTTTTCTTCCCAGACTAACCACAGCCGACGTCTTCTTTGGAGCTCGCCCCTTAGGGTTCCTTCACGCCACGTCATCGCTGCACCGGAGGGCGATCGCCGGAGCTCCTAAGGACCGCCTTCGAAGCCTTCATGCGCGCCCCCAACCTGGGCCCATTCGGTGCCACCGTCCTCGCGGGGACTGCAACTGATCGGCGGATCTTTGAGATCCGAAATCGAGCCGAACTTAAAACGAGGGATGATCATCCCTGCATCAACCCGATGAGCTCACGTTCCTCTCCATTTTCCTTTTGAAAGTTTTAATTTTTATTGAGTTGTTGATTCAGAAATTGGGGAGGAAGGATTGAGTATTTTCCGCCGTCTGTTATGAAGAGGGAGGCGCCATCGAGGTTTGACCACGGAAATGTAGAGATTGGGTTTGACTAAGTTTGACCGTTTATATATATTTATATTTTTAATTTATTTATTTCGAAAATTATCTCTATATGATAACGAACTTCAAATCAAACCCAACAACTGTCGCCCCTAGCTAATTACCCCCATTCCGAACACAATGGGATATGTATCTCAAGCTGATTCGACTGTTTGAATCAGTTTCCTTTTGAAGTTACATTTAAATCGCTATATTGAATCTTAAACGTACATTTCAAATTACCGGGGTCACATACTAACTAGAAAAATTCCAGAAAAATATTTTCTAGCTTCGTATTGACGATACGGTCCTAACAAAACTAGTTTCGTCGAATTCTGAGACTGTTAGAAAAATGGCCAATTTCCAGTCGATTAAAATCAACTGAAAATGGTCAAACGCGTTCTCCTTTGCCCCGCTCACATATTGATTCTAAAAATAATGAAATTTGAAACCTAGCAATAACTTCACATCCCGGACCCAACAAAACTGGTTTCGTCGAAATCCGAGGTCGTTTGCAAAATTGCTATTTTTAAGGGCCTTATATATATAAAAATATATATAAATTCCACAGCGACTATTTCTAATTTTAAACTGGACATATCTTATCATTTCTAAAATGAAATCTCAGTTTGTTAACTTCGTTACAAAGATATAGTTATACAGATTCAAATATTTCTTGTTTCGTTCAATTCTGACTTATATTGAATTCTGTATATTCATTTAAAATTAGAAATCGAATTTTCGAACTACCGCGCCATTTTCAATTCCTTTTATAATTATATATAATTATTATATATTCTAACGACGACGCGTATAATATATACGATCGAATTCTATTCAAAATAAATTTCTCGTCGATATTATTTAAAATAATTCATTTTAAATATTCAAAATTCGCTAAAATTGCCAAAACAAAAATTTTAAACTGGCCCAGATTTTACGGGTTGTTACAGCTTGAATCGAATAAAACCAAGGCATGAAAATATAAAATAAACTAGATAAAAAAAACAACTAAGAGAACATTACTTTGTTGAATTGAATAAATTGAAGTAAAAATCCAATGGAAATGAGTTTTACATGAACTATAATCTTATGTTAAGTGAAAATTCATAAACTATATTTATGTAACTATATACAAGTAGAACTTGAAAGAAGAAGAAATTTAAACATGGACTAGCAAAACTTCATAAAATAAGGATAATGTGAGTTCAAATGTATAAATTTATTAATAGTAATTTGATAATTATATGGGCACTCTGGCAACTAAAATTTCCTTATATAAAGCATGAAAAATTCGACTTGTGTAAAAATTTATATTATAAGGTTTTATAAGCAAGCAAACACTAAACTTAAGATTTTGAAAATAATGCTTATTCGAAGAATGCTATAGGGAAAGGTCCTATATAAAATATGTTGAGAATAACATTTTATATGATTTCTATGATAAATTTTTAGATATAATCAAATATGGAAAATAAATAAGTAGGGAGGATTCATAATTTCCCTGCTTGAAAAGTTTACCATAACATATGTTTTAAATGTATTATTACAACATATATTCTTAAATTTTGTACATCGCTATTCTAAAGAGAAGAATCTCAAATGGTTTGTGGATGCCAAGATTGGAATATCGGGTATGTGGAGATTTTGGGACATACGCGTAGCTAACGTATGTACGAAATTCTTTGTGTGCTAGATAAATACAGATTCACACCGTAGTTACTTGAACATGAACCTAGTGGTGGTTGCAAGATCACTAGTGTTTATTTCCAAGTTTCGAAAGTGAGGAAGGGTATGATTCTAGTTGAGACATCAAATTTATACAAATACCTTATTCTGATAGTATTTAAGAGAGAATGAGAATAAAATTTGATTTTTGAGTATTGTATTGGAAAAAAAATGATCCAGAAGTAAAGTACAGTTGTGATACATATTTTATGAGTGTTTATTGAATTTATTTATATGAATATACGTTAAACTTATGAAATTAAATGGATAGATAAATTTTAAATATAAATAGACCTTGAGTAAATGTATAGGAATGAAATTTGATAATTACAAGAGTCTCGCTTGTATTTGGGTACGTCAACACTCAGTACAAGCTACCAACCTAGTATGACAGTTTTGAATTTTTAATAATTTACATGTTTATATTGTTCTATTTCTAAGCATGACAACTTTTGTATGCATGTATAACAGTAAAAAAAAATTTTGAACTAGTGAAACCAGTTTAATTATATTTCAAATACTTCTTGTGGCATCAACGTTTCAGTTGACTGTATGTAACAGTATGTATTAAGTCATCTTACCCATGCAACATTGAACCATCTACAAGTTAACTGATGTGACGGCAAGGAATTTCGCTCGGTCCGAACCAGTCGCTAAACCGATCCAGGCCGTTCGAAACGCCCTATCGTTGGAGAACAGGACAAAACAGAACGCATACAGAAGAACATTTCATTGTATATTACAACAATGCATCAGATTACAAGAATATACAGAGTATAAATGAATATTACACAGAAATATCAGAGATTTAAATTACATTTAAATACATAGCAGCGGAAAATAATACAATACACAACTAGAAGTAGATATACGGATACAAAGCTTTCCGGATATCGTTCCAGCTGTAAACCAGGATCCTGTGAATATAAATCTGCAAAACTGAAACTACTAGCTGCCCGTGTCAAAATAATGGCACCCAGAGTTTAGGTTAAAACAATAAACTCCAGGTCAGTCATGGGACTGGTGTGAGAACTAAAACAGTTATTAGTCTTTATTTTAAATCATTAGGTAAATCAAGGGACCACGCCGTATAACACGGAACGGGTTTCCTCCCAAGAATACCAGTGCATAAAACAAACAGCGCAATGCTAAATAAAGAAAAATGAAGCTGTTATAAGACCCAGGTCCTATCACACAATGCAACGCAAGCCGGGGGATAGGGTTTTTACCTTATAACAGCCAAAGAACGCTTGATACGTTTAAAACAAATCATTTGATACTATTATAAGTGCATAATGTATAAAACAACTTCAAATCATAAGTATCAATCATAGGCGGCATGAATGCCCCATACCACTATGTCGCCATATATAGGTTTACAAATAAAATCGCAAATGTCACGTATTTGGAAATTGGATTTCCATCTATGAACCTAGGCAAAAGATAGTCCTCAACCGATTCGAGACGCTCTAGTCCGCCCCTTAGGTCAGAGCTCGAGTGACCTTGGAGCGACAGGGCCGGTCCACCGATGTGGATTAAACTTAAATCCTGAACATGCGTTCCCCCGCCCTATGGGGCGTAAACGAGCCAACTAAATGACTCCATCGGTTCGAGAAAAACCGATCAATCCGAGGCGCCTCGCAACAGCAACAACCACATAAGTCAAACTCGTCAGGGCGTGTAAAACCACTGACGCCACTTCTAACTAGAAAGAAACGCATGCCCTCCCTGAGGTCCTCTCCCGTTTTTGGTCCATACCGGGTGTGAAACTCGCGAAGTAAAAGTTACACAAAGCTACGCCACAAAGGCAGTGCTTTGATCATCACCACAAGACTTTGCTTTTCAACAGAAGCCTCGATCAATTGCCACTTAGGCATGCCACACAGGCAATTCACTCCATGCGTTTGATATCCATCAATATATAACCCCTGAGCTCGTACGTCTCAGAGAAGGGCGTTAAGCAAGAGAATAAATTCTCCGCCGCCAAACAGATATATATTTAATAGAAATCAACCGCACAGACTAAAATCCAATGTCAGACACACAGTCCATTTACAAGTCCGTTCTGGGTCTGAACGAAACCGGAGGCACCTAGTACCCCGCATATCCATCGATCTCCAAGTACGTCTGGACGATCACCAACTGTTTCCATCTTCTTGGGTGTACAGCCCAATCAAGATCATCAGTTATCACCCAAACGACGTGAAGACCTCCGGTCTTCGACCATCGTCTTCATCTTCGACTTATCGTCGTATCAGTTATTCAGAATGGGATAAACCCGGTCTTTCCGAATAACTCGAGTATATTTTAAATAAGTGTTACACAAACACAACATACGCCTCATTCCAATTCATTAGTCACTAACCGTAAATTAATCAAGAGAATAATTCCCCAAATATTAACCCCGAAGGCCGAAACCAACATCAGATCAATATTCAGAAAACCATTCTGCTTGGCCAACCGACAGTTAGTTTCTAAATTTCACATTCATAGGGAAAGGTTCCCATTAATTTTATCCAAGATAAATTCCTTGAATTTATTCTTTATTCTATTTTTGAATCTCGATTCAAACTAGTCGGGATTAGCGAACCTTACCGAAGTTATCATTTATTTTAATTTCCCCATCCCAACCTATTTATCCCCATGAAGTAAAACTGGTAATACTTCATATCTAACACCACAGTGTTATCGGTAATTTCAATTACCATTTCACGTTCAAATCTAATTAAAGATTTAACTATCGCCTGGAGCAAAACTGGTGATACTCCATTTCGATTATTTCAATCTAATTAAAGATTCATTAAAACTCCACTTAGTTTTAATCGTTAACTGGGTTAAAGAATCGGTGTCATTTAAAAACACGGTTCGCGATAAACCCAAAGTCACATTCCATTAATTATCGGGTTAAAGAACAAGTGTTATTTAAAACACTGTTCACGATAAACCCAAAAATCAATATCGATTCAATTCCAATTAAATATTATTTAATTGGTACACTTCATTAAATCTAAATAAAAAGATTTAATCTTTTCTCAACTTGGTTCAAGAACAGTGTTAGTCAAGACACCATTCACGACAAACCCAAATCACATTCGATATTCAATACAAGGCTCTGAATAGAAAATATATCGGCTTATATTCAATATCGAATTCTACGACTAACAAATGTCGTATTGGAAATAACGATATAAATATATATCTTTCAAATTTCCATAACAACACCTGTATAATCACGAATTCCAACATCGAAATATTCCGAAGATAATTTCGATTCAAATCCACTCCAATGCAATCATTGGAAATTTTGGTTATTTTTAAAACCCTTTTCGAATTCAATTTATTTATTTAAAAATAAATAGAATTATAATTCTAGTTCAAAACTAGTTCATTTCGATAAAAATCTATTTTTATCTTTTCAAATATGGAGTTTTTCATCCCAATTCTTTCTAAACCATTTCTTATGATTTTACATAAATTATTACTATTTTTAATAATTTTATCAAGGCCCGTACAGTCGATTTCCATCAACGGCCATCGAACTGCACTTACAGCGACCTTTTTCGAATTTGATTTGGACATAATTCCAAATCCAACCGTTAGATTTCTAATTTCTAATATTCGTTAGAAAGCTCTTTTCGATACGAACCCAACGGTTCCGGTTTTAGGAGAATCCGACGGTCGGATCTCCCGTAATGTCCGTTTGAAATAAATGGTCGAAATTCACGAACTGCCGCGGCGCGGCGCGTTCTATTCAGGCCATTATATTATATATATAATATATAAAATATATAATTCATCGATTTCTATTTAAAACGAATTATATAAATAGTTTTAAAATTCGTTTCAAAAGCGATTTCAACTTCCATTTCATTTCAAATCAAAATTGAATTCTTCTTTATAAATTCATTTTAAAATTCCTTTCTATTCAATTCAAATTTCAATTTAATTTGAATTCATTTCAATTCGCTTTCAATTCAATTCGAAATCGTTTTCAATTCAATTCATCTCGAAATCGTTTTCAATTCAATTCATTTCGAAATCGTTTTCAATTCAATTCATTTCGAAATCGTTTTCAATTCATTTCATTTCGAAATCGTTTTCAATTCAATTTGAATTCGTTTTCAATTCAATTCATTTCGAAATCGTTTTAAAATCGATATAAATATCGTTCACGTCAAAATGGCGTCAATCTAGTCAACACGGCTTCATAAATTTCTATTTTCAAATATTCTATTTCAAATATTTCTTTTTTAAAAATAGTTGTTATTATCAAAATATTTCGTTCAACACATGACCAATCTCAATGGATGAGTACTGTCAACACATGAACTTTTATTTTATATCGATAAAGATGTAAATTTTAATATTAAAATATTTCGTTCAACACATGACCAATCTCAATGAATGAGTACGGTCAACACATGAACTTTTATTTTATATCGATAAAGATGTAAATTTTAATATTAAAATATTTCGTTCAACACATGACCAATCTCAATGGATGAAACTGTCAACACATGAACTTTTATTTTATAATATTCTTTATTTTCTAAACTGGAATGAGGCCCAATCAATTACCATATAAAGTTAATTATATGGATTTTCATACAACACATGTATATAATAGCATTGAAAAATAATCAACCATCAACCAAGGTGCACTACACTGTATAAGCATCAAATATAGATATCTAACGCTTATAACGGCCTGTCAATCAATCGATCGACATTTTTAATCAATCAGGATGAGTGAACTTCAAATTTCATCCCAATACCCGTGTGGGGTTTCAAATCAACAAACATAGATTTTTATTCGTGCAGTTGGGCGATGTGTAAAATTTATCGACCCAATCAATGTCCTTCAAATAGGTGTACATAAACAAACCGTCTGGTTTGTAAATGAATATTTATTTATTCACATTCACGTTAAAAATTATTTTTTTAACGATAAAACATTTTATTTCAACCTATGAATTTCTATTCAATTCATTTCTATTCAATAAAATGATATTTTTATTTTTCTAACATATTTTTGAAAATTTCGGCGGCATAACGGCACGATACTAGAAACGTGACGAGGCCTAGCCTTATCACCGGTCTAGTGAAGGCCCATGCCATTCACACATCAATCAAATCCCTTTCGTTATGCAAACCACAAAATTTGGAGTAAGAGTCTAACCTAGCCTTACTCCTTCGCCTTATAACGGCGCACGTCTAATCCTAACCAATTTATCGATTCGATTTTTTTCACACCACAAACCACATTCAAACCAATATCGCAATCAATAACCAAACAGCCAAACAAACAAGTCCATGGTCTGTGGACGATTGTGTCGGGTGCTACTAAGCACCGTCTGCATCCTAGTATATAGATATAAGTAGAAAATAAATTAAAGAGTGAGAAATTCTCACTGATAGTTATCCTAACTCCACGGCACTTCACTGATAGAAATCTTCATCGCTATCGCATCTTCGTCGTCCGCTTTCACTACCTATGCAAAAATCGAATTTTTACTTCGCTATTCAATATATAAAAATCATATTTTTATTTCGAAGTTCAATAAATAAAAATCACATTTTTAATTCGAAGTTCAATATATAAAAAAAAATCATATTTTTAATTCGAAGTTCAATATATAAAAAAAAATCATATTTTTATTTCGAAGTTCAATAAATAAAAATCATATTTTTAGTTCGCTATTCAATATATAAAAATCTCGCCTTTTCAAAAATAAAGATTTCTCCTTTTCATTCTTCATTCACATATATAAAAAAATTGATCCTTTTATTCTTCATTAACATACAAAAAAAAAATTTGATCTTTTTATTCTTCATTATCATATACAAAAATTCGATCTTTACTATTCTTCATTATCATATATAAAAATTTGATCTTTACTATTTTGTCTTCATAAGAAAAATCGATTTTTTTTTACTTCTTTATCTTCCTATTACATACGTAAAAATCCTATTTTTAAACTGAAGTGGTTTAAATAAAAATCGCATTTTCCTTCTATGAAAAATCATATTTTTCATAACTTAGAAATCAAATTTTCATTTCCTTATAAATCTAATTTTCATTACCTTAGAATTCGTATTCTTCCCTCAACTAAAAATCAAATCTTTATACATTAAAATCAGTTCTTTTAATAAATAAATCAAAATCAGATCCTTATCTAATGAAGAAAATCACAACTTTATTTCATTAAAAATCATGGTTTTATGTTCTAAAAAAAAAATCAAAACTTCATAGTCATTAAAGATCGAGACTTTCAGCGAATAAAAGTTGGAACTTACAACGGATAAAAGTATTAAAACCTACAGCTTTCAGCGAATGAAGGGGGGGCAGTCTACAACCGGCGGAGGTGGTCTAAGGAGGGCGCAGGCTCCTATAGTGGTGGCGGTGGCTTCTATGGTGGCGACGAACTCTGGTTTCCGATGAGGGAGGTTGAAGTTCGAATTGGGGGGGGGGGGGGTTAAGCGAGAGGAGCGAGGGAAGAGGAGGAGGGTCTGGGTGCGGTGGTCCTTGGTGGCGACTTCATGGTGGCGGGCGACAAAACGCATGTGGCGGCGATGGTTCGCTGGGCGACTGGGCGGAGATCGCGACCTAGTTTTGTTTTTCTTTATACGGTTTTGGTTTTGGGAAAACTGACGTGGTGAGGGGGGGGGGGGGGTTAAAGGGAAAATGGATTATTTTATAATTTATTTATTTAATTATTTATTTCACATAAAGCAACTTTTTCTATCGACCTCGAAACAAGGCCCACCGCCTGTCGTCCATAGCGTTCCACCCCCATTCCGAACACAATGGGATATGTATCGCAAGCTAATTTGATCGTTTCGATTTGCCTTCGACAGATTTACATTTAAATCATTCTATTGAATTTTAAACGTACATTTCAAATTACCAGGGTCGCATACGAACTTTAAAAATTCCAGAAAAATATTTTCTAGCTTCGTATTGACGATACGGTCCTAACAAAACTAGTTTCGTCGAATTCTGAGACCGTTGGAAAAATGGCCAATTTCCAGTCGATTAAAATCAACTGAAACTGGTCAAACGCGTTTTCCTTTGCCACGCTCACATATTGATTCGAAAAATTATGAAATTTAAAACCTAGCAATAATTTGACACCACGGACCCAACAAAACTGGTTTCGTCGAAATCCGAGGTCATTTGCAAAATGTCCATTTTTAAGGGCCTGAATTCCATAGCGACTATTCAGAATTTTCAACTGGACATATCTTTTGATTCCCGCTATGAAATCTTGATTTGTCGGATTCGTTGGAAATATATTATCAATTAGATCCTATCATTTTTGGTTTCACTAAAATCCGGATTGTTTTGCACCCGGTACATTCAATTGAAGTTTGAAATCGAACGAACTACCGCCCATTTTCAATTCTATTTATAATTATATATAAATATTTATATTCTAACGACGACGCGTATAATATATACGTCGAATTCTATATTGAAAATAAATTTCTCGTCGATTTTATTTAAAATAATTCATTTTAAATAATTAAAATCCGCCAACAATTGCCAAAATAAAAATTTTAAACTGGCCCAGATTTTCGGGTTGTTACAATCTCCCCCACTTAAAACTTTTCGTCCCCGAAAAGGAACAAAGTCGAAAGTGGTTTGATTATTCAGCCCTACGCTCGACCTGGCCTCCATTCTCCAACTTTTCAGTTTCTGAGAATTTTCAAAATTTCAAAAATTTGGCTAACACCCTAAATTTTCGAAAAATTTCGCCATAACCTCCCCTGCACCGGGAGCATCGGGGAATTTCAAATAGCTTCCCCGGTCCTTCAGATCTCAAAAAGAAAAAGAAAAAGCCAAGCGGCTAGCCAATAGGCTCACAAAATCATCATCACCCAAACAAAACAGGAAATTATGTAGTAAACATGTACCTATTTGTCGGGCAAACAAATTTTATTCTCTGGCTCTAGCCTCCTTGCTATGACCTGTTCAATGATATATATGTATATTCAAGCAAATGCAACTAATTTTCAATACAATTCAATATTTGGTTCAATTAGGCTAAATGTTTCAAAATTAGCAAATAAATAGGCAAACAACACAAACATCAATCAATTTGTGAATTATCATTTGAAATTCATAACTTTGATACATATACTAAAAATCATGTTTTGATGCCAAATCACAACAATGTATTCTAACTATATTACTTTTGGTTCTCACACCAGTCTAATGGAAATATATAGAAATAACACCTTCGTCACTCGAAAATAAATGCTGATGATGTTTCGAACCACCATCAGAACATTGTCGGGCTACTAGAGTGCGGTTCTATATCTACCCGGTATATTAAAACTTCGAATATACGCGGATCAGACGCATACGCAAAATCTATATATACTGGATTGTCCACATCAATATAAATAAATGACCAAATACGAATAATTGATTTATATTTCAAAACAAGATTTGTTTTCATTTTAAATATATACTCTTCACACTCGTTCTAGGATACTACTGATCCTATCTCTAACGAGTCATTCCCATTGGATTTTACTAATCCAATATCTGATGAATTCTTTCGTATGGTTCTAATGTGTCTTGTTCTCTGCTTTGTAAACCAAAGCTCTGATACCAACTGTGACGGCAAGGAATTTCGCTCGGTCCGAACCAGTCGCTAAACCGATCCAGGCCGTTCGAAACGCCCTATCGTTTGAGAACAGGACAAAACAGAACGCATACAGAAGAACATTTCATTGTATATTACAACAATGCATCAGATTACAAGAATATACAGAGTATAAATGAATATTACACAGAAATATCAGAGATTTAAATTACATTTAAATACATAGCAGCGGAAAATAATACAATACACAACTAGAAGTAGATATACGGATACAAAGCTTTCCGGATATCGTTCCAGCTGTAAACCAGGATCTTGTGAATATAAATCTGCAAAACCGAAACTACTAGCTGCCCGTGTCAAAATAAGGGCACCCAGAGTTTAGGTTAAAACAATAAACTCCAGGTCAGTCATGGGACTGGTGTGAGAACTAAAACAGTTATTAGTCTTTATTTTAAATCATTAGGTAAATCAAGGGACCACGCCGTATAACACGGAACGGGTTTCCTCCCAAGAATACCAGTGCATAAAACAAACAGCGCAATGCTAAATAAAGAAAAATGAAGCTGTTATAAGACCCAGGTCCTATCACCCAATGCAACGCAAGCTGGGGGATAGGGTTTTTACCTTATAACAGCCAAAGAATGCTTGATACGTTTAAAACAAATCATTTGATACTATTATAAGTGCATAATGTATAAAACAACTTCAAATCATAAGTATCAATCATAGGCGGCATGAATGCCCCATACCACTATGTCGCCATATATAGGTTTACAAATAAAACCGCAAATGTCACGTATTTGGAAATTGGATTTCCATCTATGAACCGAGGCAAAAGATAGTCCCCAACCGATTCGAGACGCTCTAGTCCGCCCCTCAGGTCAGAGCTCGAGTGACCTTGGAGCGACAGGGCCGATCCACCGATGTGGATTAAACTTAAACCCTGAACATGCGTTCCCCCGCCCTATGGGGCGTAAACGAGCCAACTAAATGACTCCATCGGTTCGAGAACGACCGATCAATCCGAGGCGCCTCGCAACACCAACAACCACATAAGTCAAACTCGTCAGGGCGTGTAAAACCACTGACGCCACTTCTAACTAGAAAGAAACGCATGCCCTCCCTGAGGTCCTCTCCCGTTTTTGGTCCATACCGGGTGTGAAACTCGCGAAGTAAAAGTTACACAAAGCTACGCCACAAAGGCCGTGCTTTGATCATCACCACAAGACTTTGCTTTTCAACAGAAGCCTCGATCAATTGCCACTTAGGCATGCCACACAGGCAATTCACTCCATGCGTTTGATATCCATCAATATATAACCCCTGAGCTCGTACGTCTCAGAGAAGGGCGTTAAGCAAGAGAATAAATTCTCCGCCGCCAAACAGATATATATTTAATAGAAAACAACCGCACAGACTAAAATCCAATGTCAGACACACAGTCCATTTACAAGTCCGTTCTGGGTCTGAACGAAACCGGAGGCACCTAGTACCCCGCATATCCATCGATCTCCAAGTACGTCTGGACGATCACCAACTGTTTCCATCTTCTTGGGTGTACAGCCCAATCAAGATCATCAGTTATCACCCAAACGACGTGAAGACCTCCGGTCTTCGACCATCGTCTTCATCTTCGACTTATCGTCGTATCAGTTATTCAGAATGGGATAAACCCGGTCTTTCCGAATAACTCGCGTATATTTTAAATAAGTGTTACACAAACACAACGTACGCCTCATTCCAATTCATTAGTCACTAACCGTAAATTAATCAAGAGAATAATTCCCCAAATATTAACCCCGAAGGCCGAAACCAACATCAGATCAATATTCAGAAAACCATTCTGCTTGGCCAACCGACAGTTAGTTTCTAAATTTCACATTCATAGGGAAAGGTTCCCATTAATTTTATCCAAGATAAATTCCTTGAATTTATTCTTTATTCTATTTTTGAATCTCGATTCAAACTAGTCGGGATTAGCGAACCTTACCGAAGTAATCATTTATTTTAATTTCCCCATCCCAACCTATTTATCCCCATGAAGTAAAACTGGTAATACTTCATATCTAACACCACAGTGTTATCGGTAATTTCAATTACCATTTCACGTTCAAATCTAATTAAAGATTTAACTATCGCCTGGAGCAAAACTGGTGATACTCCATTTCGATTATTTCAATCTAATTAAAGATTCATTAAAACTCCACTTAGTTTTAATCGTTAGCTGGGTTAAAGAATCGGTGTCATTTAAAAACACGGTTCGCGATAAACCCAAAGTCACATTCCATTAATTATCGGGTTAAAGAACAAGTGTTATTTAAAACACTGTTCACGATAAACCCAAAAATCAATATCGATTCAATTCCAATTAAATATTATTTAATTGGTACACTTCATTAAATCTAAATAAAAAGATTTAATCTTTTCTCAACTGGGTTCAAGAACAGTGTTAGTGAAGACACCATTCACGACAAACCCAAATCACATTCGATATTCAATACAAGGCTCTGAATAGAAAATATATCGGCTTATATTCAATATCGAATTCTACGACTAACAAATGTCGTATTGGAAATAACGATATAAATATATATCTTTCAAATTTCCATAACAACACCTGTATAATCACGAATTCCAACATCGAAATATTCCGAAGATAATTTCGATTCAAATCCACTCCAATGCAATCATTGGAAATTTTGGTTATTTTTAAAACCCTTTTCGAATTCAATTTATTTATTTAAAAATAAATAGAATTATAATTCTAGTTCAAAACTAGTTCATTTCGATAAAAATCTATTTTTATCTTTTCAAATATGGAGTTTTTCATCCCAATTCTTTCTAAACCATTTCTTATGATTTTACATAAATTATTACTATTTTTAATAATTTTATCAAGGCCCGTACAGTCGATTTCCATCAACGGCTATCGAACTGCACTTACAGCGACCTTTTTCGAATTTGATTTGGACATAATTCCAAATCCAACCGTTAGATTTCTAATTTCTAATATTCGTTAGAAAGCTCTTTTCGATACGAACCCAACGGTTCCGGTTTTAGGAGAATCCGACGGTCGGATCTCCCGTAATGTCCGTTTGAAATAAATGGTCGAAATTCACGAACTGCCGCGGCGCGGCGCGTTCTATTCAGGCCATTATATTATATATATAATATAAAAAATATATAATTCGTCGATTTCTATTTAAAACGAATTATATAAATAGTTTTAAAATTCGTTTCAAAAGCGATTTCAACTTCCATTTCATTTCAAATCAAAATTGAATTCTTCTTTATAAATTCATTTTAAAATTCCTTTCTATTCAATTCAAATTTCAATTCAATTTGAATTCATTTCAATTCGCTTTCAATTCAATTCGAAATCGTTTTCAATTCAATTCATCTCGAAATCGTTTTCAATTCAATTTATTTCGAAATCGTTTTCAATTCAATTCATTTCGAAATCGTTTTCAATTCATTTCATTTCGAAATCGTTTTCAATTCAATTTGAATTCGTTTTCAATTCAATTCATTTCGAAATCGTTTTAAAATCGATATAAATATCGTTCACGTCAAAATGGCGTCAATCTAGTCAACACGGCTTCATAAATTTCTATTTTCAAATATTCTATTTCAAATATTTCTTTTTTAAAAATAGTTGTTATTATCAAAATATTTCGTTCAACACATGACCAATCTCAATGGATGAGTACTGTCAACACATGAACTTTTATTTTATATCGATAAAGATGTAAATTTTAATATTAAAATATTTCGTTCAACAAATGACCAATCTCAATGAATGAGTACTGTCAACACATGAACTTTTATTTTATATCGATAAAGATGTAAATTTTAATATTAAAATATTTCGTTCAACACATGACCAATCTCAACGGATGAAACTGTCAACACATGAACTTTTATTTTATAATATTCTTTATTTTCTAAACTGGAATGAGGCCCAATCAATTACCATATAAAGTTAATTATATGGATTTTCATACAACACATGTATATAATAGCATTGAAAAATAATCAACCATCAACCAAAGTGCACTACAGTGTATAAGCATCAAATATAGATATCTAACGCTTATAACAGCCTGTCAATCAATCGATCGACAATTTTAATCAATCGGGATGAGTGAACTTCAAATTTCATCCCAATACCCTTGTGGGGTTTCAAATCAACAAACACAGATTTTTATTCGTGCAGTTGGGCGATGTGTAAAATTTATCGACCCAATCAATGTCCTTCAAATAGGTGTACATAAACAAACCGTCTGGTTTGTAAATGAATATTTATTTATTCACATTCACGTTAAAAATTATATTTTTAATGATAAAACATTTTATTTCAACCTATGAATTTCTATTCAATTCATTTCTATTCAATAAAATGATATTTTTATTTTTCTAACATATTTTTGAAAATTTCGGCGGCATAACGGCACGATACTAGAAACGGGACGAGGCCTAGCCTTATCCCCGGTCTAGTGAAGGCCCACGCCATTCACACATCAATCAAATCCCTTTCGTTATGCAAACCACAAAATTTGGAGTAAGAGTCTAACCTAGCCTTACTCCTTCGCCTTATAACGGCGCACGTCTAATCCTAACCAATTTATCGATTCGATTTTTTTCACACCACAAACCACATTCAAACCAATATCGCAATCAATAACCAAACAGCCAAACAAACAAGTCCATGGTCTGTGGACGATTGTGTCGGGTGCTACTAAGCACCGTCTGCATCCTAGTATATAGATATAACTAGAAAATAAATTAAAGAGTGAGAAATTCTCACTGATAGCTATCCTAACTCCACGGCACTTCACTGATAGAAATCTTCATCGCTATCGCATCTTCGTCATCTTCGTCGTCCGCTTTCACTACCTATGCAAAAATCGAATTTTTACTTCGCTATTCAATATATAAAAATCATATTTTTATTTCGAAGTTCAATAAATAAAAATCACATTTTTAATTCGAAGTTCAATATATAAAAAAAATCATATTTTTAATTCGAAGTTCAATATATAAAAAAAAATCATATTTTTATTTCGAAGTTCAATAAATAAAAATCATATTTTTAGTTCGCTATTCAATATATAAAAATCTCGCCTTTTCAAAAATAAAGATTTCTCCTTTTCATTCTTCATTCACATATATAAAAAAATTGATCCTTTTATTCTTCATTAACATACAAAAAAAAAATTTGATCTTTTTATTCTTCATTATCATATACAAAAATTTGATCTTTACTATTCTTCATTATCATATATAAAAATTTGATCTTTACTATTTTGTCTTCATAAGAAAAATCGATTTTTTTTTACTTCTTTATCTTCCTATTACATACGTAAAAATCCTATTTTTAAACTGAAGTGGTTTAAATAAAAATCGCATTTTCCTTCTATGAAAAATCATATTTTTCATAACTTAGAAATCAAATTTTCATTTCCTTATAAATCTAATTTTCATTACCTTAGAATTCGTATTCTTCCCTCAACTAAAAATCAAATCTTTATACATTAAAATCAGTTCTTTTAATAAATAAATCAAAATCAGATCCTTATCTAATGAAGAAAATCACAACTTTATTTCATTAAAAATCATGGTTTTATGTTCTAAAAAAAATCAAAACTTCATAGTCATTAAAGATCGAGACTTTCAGCGAATAAAAGTTGGAACTTACAACGGATAAAAGTATTAAAACTTACAGCTTTCAGCGAATGAAGGGGGGGCAGTCTACAACCGGCGGAGGTGGTCTAAGGAGGGCGCAGGCTCCTATAGTGGTGGCGGTGGCTTCTATGATGGCGACGAACTCTGGTTTCCGATGAGGGAGGTTGAAGTTTGAATTGGGGGGGGTTAAGCGAGAGGAGCGAGGGAAGAGGAGGAGGGTCTGGGTGCGGTGGTCCTTGGTGGCGACTTCATGGTGGCGGGCGACAAAGCGCATGTGGCGGCGACGGTTCGCTGGGCGACTGGGCGGAGATCGCGACCTAGTTTTCTTTTTCTTTATACGGTTTTGGTTTTGGGAAAACTGACGTGGTGGGGGGGGGGGGGTTAAAGGGAAAATGGATTATTTTATAATTTATTTATATAATTATTTATTTATTTCACATAAAGCAACTTTTTCTATCGACCTCGAAACAAGGCCCACCGCCTGTCGTCCATAGCGTTCCACCCCCATTCCGAACACAATGGGATATGTATCGCAAGCTAATTTGATCGTTTCGATTTGCCTTCGACAAATTTACATTTAAATCATTCTATTGAATTTTAAACGTACATTTCAAATTACCGGGGTCGCATACGAACTTTAAAAATTCCAGAAAAATATTTTCTAGCTTCGTATTGACGATACGGTCCTGACAAAACTAGTTTCGTCGAATTCTGAGACCGTTGGAAAAATGGCCAATTTCCAGCCGATTAAAATCAACTGAAACTGGTCAAACGCGTTTTCCTTTGCCACGCTCACATATTGATTCGAAAAATTATGAAATTTAAAACCTAGCAATAACTTGACACCACGAACCCAACAAAACTGGTTTCGTCGAAATCCGAGGTCATTTGCAAAATGTCCATTTTTAAGGGCCTGAATTCCATAGCGACTATTCAGAATTTTCAACTGGACATATCTTTTGATTCCCGCTATGAAATCTTGATTTGTCGGATTCGTTGGAAATATATTATCAATTAGATCCTATCATTTTTGGTTTCACTAAAATCCGGATTGTTTCGCACCCGGTACATTCAATTGAAGTTTGAAATCGAATTATCGAACTACCGCGCTATTTTCAATTCTATTTATAATTATATATAAATATTTATATTCAAACGACGATGCGTATAATATATACGTCAAATTCTATATTGAAAATAAATTTCTCGCCGATTTTATTTAAAATAATTCATTTTAAATAATTAAAATCCGCCAAAATTGCCAAAATAAAATTTTTAAACTGGCCCAGATTTTCGGGTTGTTACAACTGAACACAACATTAACATTCGAAGGCGGTTGTCGTTAACATGTTATACTCCACCGCAATAGGGGCTGCTATATCCTTAGACATAGAAGGTAATACATTGCGTGAAAAATATTTACAGGAAGGAGAAGAAAACCCGCGGAAAAGAAAAAAAAAAGGAAAAAAATGGTTTTCCAAAACATAATAATAATTGAGGCTGCTGCCATGTAGAGCAACAACATGAAGGAATAAGATTTTGCCAAAACATAATAATAATTGTATGTTAAACAAATAAATAACATCACGTATTTCAATGTAAAGATCAATGGTGTGATTTATTCGCTTTCAAAGACCTTGTTGTATGTATGCCATGTTGTTTATATTATAATTTGTTCATGTAAATTGTTTGTGAAGAAACAAATGTGAGGGAAGGTAAATAAACTTGACATAAGATATTAAAGGCGAGGAAATAAATCGTATTCAATAAAATGAAATTCATGATGGAAAGTTGTGATATTTAATAAATCATTTGAAGTCGTTTACATTTGTTGCATATGTATGTATATTATCTTTACATCGCTTATGATTTTCTCTTCTACTTTCAAGCAAAATAAATAATTTAAAAATGATTCTTTGTAAGTAAGATGAAAGTACGAAAAAAATTGTTGTTGCTACCTGCAGCACAGTGGAAACTGCTACGCAGCGAGGCCGCATCCGCAGTAGCACTAAAAGCTACTGCGATGAAAAAAAAATAACGAGGAAAAATAAAATAAAATGCTGCTGTTAAGGTAGGGCTGCTGCCATGAGACAGCAGCAGTAGATGAAAAGGGAATACAAAGCAGCACTAGAGGTTGCCATGACAAAATAACAAGTACTTTGTATCCATGAAGGTGTACGCTGTAAGGAGAACACCATAACGTTGAATTAGACATTTTAGTATGGTAGTTTTCAAACTATTATTAAATGCAAACATTCTCGAAAATTTTCATTGAGTTCAGTTTATAACTGCTTGATAATTTATAGGTGGCATGGAGTGTTTGTAACTAAACTTTCTTTTCCAAAGAAGATTCCAATGATTGACCTCAAACCTGCATGTTATATATAGTGCTATGGAAGCTGAGGTCCAATTACCAGTATAATGTGAAGGGAAAAAAATTTGAAGCAAAGAATTTATGAACTACATGTTGGTATCAACAGGACAAAAAAGAAGTTGATGAAAAAACATTCGTAAGTAGAGTAGAAACCAACAATGAGTAAACTTGCTAAACTAAATATAGCCTTAATGATTAAGTGACTTGGGCTGAAATATTAATATTGAGAATCATTCGAACTAATTACATATGTTCGAAACAAGACATGCATATTTCCTTCACTTGGCTCTCATCCGCCTTCAAATAAAACAAAAGATTGAAATTAAACAAAATTTTATGTAAGAATATAAATTTAGCATGTATATTAAGAAAATGAAATATTAAGAAAGAAGTAACACATGCTCGTATTTGTGCATATATTTTAGTCTCATTCGCATTTGTAGAATTAAAATTTTAATTCATGTCATATATATTATATGTTCCCATGTACATCTTGCTTTACCATATGTATATGTTGATTCTCACTATATTTTTGTGTGTCTTAGTACGTCGCAATGGCGCGCTTTGATTTCGGAGCTCGCTTTGCGTAAAATGCAAATGAAAAATAATCAAGTACGCTTTAAAACGATAAAGACGGTAAGCATCTCGGTGTTATCCATCTGATCGATCCAAGTGAATATGGGTCGGTTTTAAGCGTTTTGAAGAAGGGATCGGTCCTGTCGTTATTAAAAGGGAGCAGTCGTAGCGCAAGATCCCTGGTCGTCCTAATGCTGGTCGCTTTCAGTCACTCTCAAAAATACAAGATTCCTGGTCTTCCTAAATCTGGTCGCTCTCATGAGCTCCGGTCGCTTCAAACACAAAGTTGTTTCGGTCGTTCCAAACTTGGTCGCCCGCTAGTCTCTGATCGCTCCAAATGCAAAGGGCAGCTGGTCGTCCTTCTCTGGAGACCGACCCCATGTTTGAGGGAACCAATTCCGATGTGTTCTCGATCCTGATCGCACATTTCTGGAAGATAGCGCCATCTCTGGTCGGACCATTTTTTGGGTCGAGCCTCTTGGTCATTCTTTGGTCGGTCCGCTCCGCATTCTAGCCTCCTGGTCGTCCTTCTTCTGGCGGAAGCTCCTGGTCGGCCAAAGTGCTAGAAACGGCCTGTGATGGCGTGACAACTGGTGACAACCGGCAGTTGCATTTCCGTAAATACCGAAAATACCGACCAGACCCCTGAATACAAGATTTCAGCCATTTCTCCGCCTATAAATAGGACCCTACCTCCATCATTTGAAGCGGACATTTCGGGAACTACGAGGAGGTGCTGTCTAATTGCTTTCGAGATTCCTTCAAGCATTCCTACATCTCTTCTCTATCATCGATCATAAGTCTATGGAGCATTGGAGCATGTGGAGCATAGCTTTCATGGAGGAACAAGCATAAGCATTCCACGCACTTCTTCATTTCTTCTTGATCATTCACCCAAAGATCTAAGGAGCTTTCATCCATGGCTTTCATGGAGGGATTGGCATAAAATACTTCAAGCTTTCATCCATTCTTTCAATCGGTTGTAAGGACAAATGCATGTCAAAGGAGCTTGTATGAATGTATAATGGAGCAAATGTTGTAATCTTTTGGTGATTAATGAAATCCAATCTTCAAAGTGGACGTAGACTTGAATAAGAGTCGAACCACTATAAAATTCTTGTCTTCTTTCTTTATTTTGGTATTTTGATGCTTTTGAATGTTAGATATGGCCTCACATAACTCTAAAGGTTTTCTAACGCCCCGCCTCTGAAAAGGTGACGTGCTTTCTAAGCATCTCGCCTCTGATTAGGTAACGTGTTTAGAAATACCATTTTGGTTGTTATACCAATTTTAGGTATCAACAATTAGGCGCCCACCGTAGGGCCAGATCTACTTTCTGGCATCAAATATACTACAAAGATCTTGAGATCTTGAAGCTAAGCCTTAAAATAGCTCGCTCCAGCTTGCGATTTGGACCTTCCGACGAACTCTCCTCAAAGTTCAAGTTGCTTTCTGAAATAATGCCGCCAAAAGCAAATAAGGAGGCTAGAATTAGAATCTCTAACGGAGAAAATCGGGATGAGACCCCCGTGGCTAACCGATTTGAAGTGGGAGAGACATCTAATGGAGGTGTGAATGTCACAAGAGGCGAGCTTGATCAAGCTGTCGTTGGATTGACGCAACAGCTAGAGATAGCTAAAAAAGCCATGTTGACAAAACTTGATTCGCTCTTTGCTCTTCAGGCCGCTACGGCGAAGGTGGCCTCTAAGCCCATTCGTGCAGACGATGCCGGTTCTTCTTCTTCTAGTCCAAATCGGGAAAAATCTTTTCAAGAAATCTCTAATCCTGGTAAAGGAAAGCTCGATAATTCAAAGCAAGCCGCTTGGAACCATAATGGAGAAGCTACTTCTTGTCGAGTTGCCGATGCTGCCAAAGGGGCACTTTCCAATCGAGAAAGGCCCGGGCCCCTAAGTCGCAACCGTGAAGGTTTGCAAAGGCAAGCCTCCAGCCAAGACATAGGCATCCGCCCCGCAGAAAGCCTCGACGAGAAGGATCGCCTTCTGAAGATGGTCCGACAGATCATGAAGGAGGACAAGCACCGAAACGACAATGAATCAGAATGGGAATTCGCACCATCTAAAACCCCCCTTACCGAAAGAATCAAGAAAACGACCTTCCCGCGAAAGTTCAAACCGCCCACCATCCAAGCTTATAATGGGACAGGTGACCCTATTGTGTTCTTGTTCCGATACGATCAACACATGGATGGGGCACAAGCAACTGACGAGCTTAAGTGCTTGTACTTCCCTGTGTATTTGGAGGGGGTTGCGTCGTTATGGTTCACAAAGTTGCCTCCCAGATCTATTGATAACTTTGCCACATTGGCAAGATGCTTCCGAGACCAGTTCCGCCTCCAAACAACAAAGGTCAGAGATATCATGTCCCTCAATGAACTAGAACAAGCTCCTGGTGAAACGATAAGGTCTTTCTTGAATCGTTTTAATGTTGCTGCGGCAGAAGTAGGGACCCAAGAGCCAAGGCTAATTCTAATGGCCTTAAAGGAGGGCATTGATAAGCTGTCTGAGTTCAGAAGGTGGCAAAAAAGAAAGAAACCTGAGACGCTAGAGAAATTTTATGACAAAGCCGAGGAATACATGTGTCTTGAAGACGATCCTATCTATTCCATTAGCAATGTCAAAGCTAAGGTGGTCCCGGAAAGGAAGGAAGCCCCCAAAAAGAATAGTCAAGAAAATTTTGGGGAAGGTCAAAAGAGAGGAAGCAGTAATGATGCTAGAAATGATAAGGATTCAAAGAAACGGCGTTTCTTCAAGCCAACGGATTTTGCTCCGTTGAATGATACAATCGAGAAAATATGTATGGCAACGAAGGATGCAGAGGGCTATCCGAGCCCAAAGCCCGTAAAGGTGTCCGAAGAAGCTGCAAACTCAGGGAGGTTCTGTCGATTTCACAATCGACCGGGACACGACACTAATGAATGTCGACACCTGAAAAACTTGATTTAAGAATTGATAAGGCAAAATCGTCTCCAGGAGTATGTAAAGCGTTCATCAGATACCGAGCCTGCCAAGGGGCAGCAGGTCCGTCCAAGTCAAGACAGAAGAACACCTGCGAATATTCCTCGACCTGTTATCAATATAATCAGTGGTGGACCTCATCCTGCAGGGGATACTTGGGAGGATATGATCAGGTATACTAATGAACCGAGAAGCGTTCTAAAAGGAGACGGTTTTGAGGTTTGCAATAATTCTCTTCGTCGAAAAATGCCTAAATCATCCTGTGAAGATGTTATCTTACGGGATCGGGATTCCGACGGAATGTTGATTCCAACTGTTGATCCAATGGTGATCACCATTGGCTTGGGTCCGGCAATAGTAAAGAAGGTGTTGATTGAGAAAGGAGCATCCGTGAACATTCTGTTTTACAGTACTTTCTCTAAAATGGATCTATCCGTGGATAATGTGCGAGCTAGCAAAGACAAAATACACGGGTTCACTGGCATACCAACTCAGCCAATAGGTGTGATCGATCTCCTTGGAGAACTAGGAGAGGGAGAGAAGCAAGTCTCCATGATACAATCTTTCGTTATAATTGAATCACCTTCAGGGTATAATGCATTCTTGGGAAGGCCAACACTTGCCGACTTCTGGATAGCTCTTGCTCCTTGGTACTTGATGATGAAGTTCCCGACCGCAAATTGGGTGGGAGTTATCAAAGGAGATCCTCAGGAATCGAGAGAATGCTATATGGCAGAACTGATTGAAGCTCGAAAATACGAAATTCAGAAGGATGCGGAGACTCCTCTCTGCATCCATGAAGCTCCTTTATAGCAATTAATGACCTCCCACTGCGCTGGAGCATATAACGACATGCAGGAAGATACGGACCCACGAAAAATCAGTGCACGGGATGAAAAGGAAGCACCAGTTGAAGCTACCATTTCCATAGAAATCCATGATAGTGATACAGATAAGCTAATAAAGATAGGCTCCCAATTGGACCCTATGCTGCAAAAGGAATTAATTAGTTTTTTGAAAGCAAATTTTGATGTCTTCGCTTGGAGTCACTCCGATATGTGCGGGATACCTCCAGACGTAATAGTGCATAAGTTGAATATTGACCCCAACATGCGCCCGGTGAAGCAGAAAAGACGAATGCAAGGCCCAGAAATGTCTGAAGCTTTGAAAGATGAAGTGGATAGGCTATTGGCGAATAATTTCACTCGAGAATCCACCTATCCTAATGGGGTGTCCAATCCGGTCCTTGTGAAAAAATCAAACGACAAATGGCGAGTGTGCGTTTATTATTCTGACTTGAATAAGGCTTGCCCAAAAGATAGTTTCCCCCTACCTCGAATTGATCAACTTGTTGATGCAACAGCGGGGCATGAACTATTATCTTTCATGGATGCATATTCTGGATACAATCAGATTATGATGCACGAGCCAGACCAGGATAGTACCAGTTTCATAACTGATCGTGGTTTATATTGTTATAAGGTAATGCCGTTTGGTTTGAAAAATGCAGGTGCCACCTACCAACGCTTGGTGAACGCGATGTTCAAAACTCAAATTGGAAAGACTATGGAGGTTTATGTTGACGACATGCTGGTAAAATCCAAAGAGGCAAAGAATCATATAGAGGATCTTGATGAAATTTTCCAAATCCTGAGGAGATACGGCATGAAGCTCAATCCACTTAAGTGCTCGTTCGGCGTAGCATCAGGAAAATTTCTTGGTTTCATGGTAAATGCTCGGGGCATTGAAGCAAACCCAGCACAAGTGATTGCTTTATGAGAAATGCAAGCTCCACGGAGTAAGAAAGAACTCCAATGCTTAAATGGCAAGGTAGCAGCATTGAGCTGCTTCATCTCAAGGGCAACGGACAGGTGCATTCCCCTATTTGATGCATTAAAAAAGGAAAGGAAAAGCTTCCAGTGGACTCCCGTATGCCAGCAAGCATTTGAATATCTCATCAAGCACATGGAATCCCCTCCGATGCTATCAAAGCCTAGGGATGGAGAAAGCTTGCTCTTATACCTTCCAGTGTCATCCCATGCGTTGAGCGCAGCACTCGTTAGGGATGAAGACAAAGTGCAGTGGCCAGTATACTACATTAGCAAAAGGTTTAGCGGGGCAGAGATGAATTATCCAAGGATAGAAAAGCTTGCATATGCCTTGCTCATCGCATCACAAAAGCTCAGACCCTATTTCCAATCCCACTCTATTAAAGTCCTTACCGACCAACCCTTGAAACAGGTATTGTTCCGTCCAGAAACTTTGGGGAGACTCCTGAAATGGAATATTGAACTCAGCCAATATGATATCACTTACTACCCCAGAAAGGCAATAAATGGACAAGCTTTGGCCGACTTTATCGCTGAATTCACTGACAGGGGAGAGGAAATGGAGGAAACCAACGAATTGGCCGTTAGCTGGAAACTTTTTGTTGATGGCGCTAAGAATGAATATTGGGCTGGGGCAGGGATAGTATTCGAAACCCCAGAAGGACAACATGTATGCTGTGCTCTGCGATTTGAATTCCCCATCACCAACAACGAGGCCGAATATGAAGCATTACTTGGAGGATTGCGGGTTGCAACAGAATTAAGCTTGAAAAATCTACTAATATTCAGCGATTCACAGCTAATGGTTTCTCAAATCAAAGGTGAATTCCAAACTAAGATGGGAAGGCTTCCGACATATCTGCTTAAATCCAAAGAACTTCTCGACAACTTGGAATATTATTCTATCTCTCATATTCCTCGCAGAGAAAATTGGAAGGCAGATTCCTTATCAAAACTAGCTAGCACCGGAGATCCTCAAATCTTCGATCTAGTTCCTGTGGAAGTATTATCTAGTTCCAGCATTGAGGAATCCGATATAGACTGGGTTATGGAAGCAACCAACGAGCCCGACTCGTGGATGACCCCTATAAAAAACTATATACTTCAAGGAACACTTCCTGAGAAACCAAAGGATCGCAGAAAACTGCTCCGAAAGTCTCGCCTATATCTCGTCCAAGATGGTCATTTATACCGGAGAGGATATTCAACGCCATTACTACGGTGTGTAACAAAGAAGGAATCTAAAGCGATTTTGGCGGAGCTACATGAAGGAGATTGTGGAGGTCATGTTGGTGGACAGACTCTTGCCAAAAAGGTCCTTCGATATGGTTATTTTTGGCCCGATGTGAACTTCGACTCAATGACATTCACTAAGAAATGCGACCGGTGCCAGAAATTTGCAAAAATTCCAAGAGCTCCGTCAACTGAGTTGACACAGATGTTGAGTTCTTCGCCATTCGCTGTATGGGGCATAGACTTGATTGGATCACTACCTAACACAAAATCGAGCTTCAAATATGCTATAGTGGTCGTGTATTACTTTACCAAATGGGCTGAAGCTGAACCATTGGCAACTATCACATCGAAGAAGGTAATCAACTTTGTGTTGAAAAATATCGTATGCAGGTTTGGGGTTCCATAGAAAATTATCACCGACAATGGCACGCAATTTGAAAGTGATGAATTCAAGGATTTCTGCAACAAATATCATATTCAGAAAAGTTTTGCAGCAGTTGCCCACACGCAGGCCAACGGGCAAGTTGAGGCAGTCAACAAAATCCTGAAGTCCACCATTAAAAAGCGTCTCGAGAAAGCTAAGGGCAACTGGATTAAAGAATTGCCACTTGCCCTATGGGTTTATCGTAGAACTCACAAAACTGCAACAGGGCATACTCCATTATCTTTGGCATTTGGCTCGGAAGCGATGATACCTGTGGAATTGGAAGTTCCTACTCACCGCAGAGTACACTTTAGCCAGGAAGAGAATGAAAAGCTGCAACTTGAAGCTCTCGACCTACTTGAGGAAAGAAGAACCGAAGCAGAACTTAGAATGGTTGCCCATCAGAGAAGAGTTGCTCGACACTTCAATCAAAAGGTCTAGCATAGAACCTTCGAAGTGGGAGACTTGGTGTTAAAGAAAATCATGACCGCAACAGGAGTCTTTGGCCCTAATTGGGAAGGTCCATTCGTCATCGTCCAAAAGCTTCTTGACGGTACCTTTAAACTCAAAACTACAGATGGAGTAGAACTCCCAAGGGCCTGGAACAGTGATCACCTTCGTCGTCATTTCAAATGATTTTCTAACTCATGTTCTTTTGTATTTTTCTATGAATATAGTAAATACTTTGTATGAAATTACATGTGTATGAATCCAGCAGCACTTCTGATTCTGTCTAAGCTTTATATTCGCATGTCTTTGATCATATATCCAAAAGATGCACAGCTATGGATACAGGACACGATACCTCCGTCATCCTGTTTTCCGACATAAAACTCGCCATAGCTTACTGAAGAAATATGGTCCAAAAGCAGGTGCAAATTTAACCCAAACCCTCTCCGAGGATTCTCAGTCGAATAATAAACTGAGTCTTCTCCAGGGGTGCTCGGTCAAATAACCCAAAGTCAGACAAAATCTGATCGCGTTATAACCGAGTTTCTTAACCCAAACCCTCTCCGAGGATTCTCAGTCGAATAATAAACTGAGTCTTCTCCAGGGGTGCTCGGTCAAATAACCCAAAGTCAGACAAAATCTGAGCGCGTTATAACCGAGTTTCTTAACCAAAACCCTCTCCGAGGATTCTCAGTCGAATAATAAACTCAGTCTTCTCCAGGAGTGCTCGGTCAAATAACCCAAATTCAGAAAAAATGTGATTGCGTTATAACCGAGTTTCTTAACCCAAACCCTCTCCGAGGATTCTCAGTCGAATAATAAACTGAGTCTTCTCCAGGGGTGCTCGGTCAAATAACCCAAAGTCAGACAACTCTCTGAGGATTCTCAGTCGAATAATAAACTGAGTCTTCTCCAGGGGTGCTCGGTCAAATAACCCAAAGGCAAACAAAATCTGATCGCGTTATAACCGAGTTTCTTAACCTAAACCCTCTCCGAGGATTCTCAGTCGAATAATAAACTGAGTCTTCTCTAGGGGTGCTCGGTCAAATAACCCAAAGTCAGACAAAATCTGATCGCGTTATAACCGAGTTTCTTAACCCAAACACTCTCCGAGGATTCTCAGTCGAATAATAAACTGAGTCTTCTCTAGGGGTGCTCGGTCAAATAACCCAAAGTCAGACAAAATATGATCGCGTTATAACCGAGTTTCTTAACCCAAACCCTCTCCGAGGATTCTCAGTCGAATAATAAACTGAGTCTTCTCCAGGGGTGCCCGGTCAAATAACCCAAAGTCAGACAAAATCTGATCGCGTTATAACCGAGTTTCTTAACCCAAACCCTCTCCGAGGATTCTCAGTCGAATAATAAACTGAGTCTTCTCCAGGGGTGCCCGGTCAAATAACCCAAAGTCAGACAAAATCTGATCGCGTTATAACCGAGTCTCTTAACCCATACCCTCTCCGAGGATTCTCAGTCGAATAATGAACCGAGTATTCTCCAGGTTTGCTCAGTCAATAAATCAAAGTCAGATAAAACTTGACTACGACATTATTGAGTCTTTAACTTAAGACACCTTCAAGAAGCACTTCCTCACCTCTCAGATATCTAATACATTTAGATACAAAGGATAAGAGATTATGGATAACACATGCAAAGGTCGTATGAAGAATGAAAAAGCTCCAAATGTCACAATGCAATGACAGACGCTTTCTAAATTCTGATCATAGCTTAAAAACATCCAAATCTCAAATCTATTTTCAATGTATTAAAGTTGAAATATCCCATTGGTGCGGGGGCATGTAGCAAAAGCAGCTCCTTGATTTCTCACATACCAAAGGATCATCTCAACCGTTTATAAGTGGGAAATTCATAAATAAGCAAAATGTGTAAAGTATGGTGTGAAAGCATAATGTACAAACCAGAATGCGCAGAAGAAAGTAATAACAAGGTTAAAAGCACAAAAACACAGAACATCGTCACATACACATACCAAAATAAAACTACCAGTACCGCGTACACAACCAAAAGTAGGTGATAAAAAGAGTCATGAAGCGAGGACTGGCACTCGCATGATACATCCAGTCATACAATATCTACAAACACCGGATCTGAAACCCCCAAGTCAAGCATTCTTACCAAGAGATTTCTCCCCATCACAAGGGGAAAGGGGAAGGACCTCACTTCCCTGGCCCAAAAGTTCGACAATCGTCTTATCCCTAGACTTGAGAGCTCGAATGAGGAGGGCCTTATCTTCCTACAAAAGAGCTATACGTTTGAGATGCTCACGATTCAGCCCCGAAAGATTGTTGACAAGGTCATGCCATCCTGTCAAGTCGTTAGCCAAGTAATTACTAAGCATGTCAAAATGTATTTCAAGCCAATCTTTCACTTTGTCAAGCTGAGTCAGCCCATCAAGATGAATAGAGTTCACGTCATCAGCAAGCACTCTGTAATCGAACGGGTGTATATCAGGGTTAATAAACACCCCATCCAAGCAGTATCCTTTGAACCGATCAGCAAGCTCGGGGTGACATGGCAAGACAAAATATTGGGGTCTATTTATGATAACTCGAAGCTCATTTAGGGAAGGGGTTCTCATAGCGGAATCACTAGTTGCAGAACAAGCTTCAGGCACAGGAGATTTACTAGCTCTGCGCTGTCTTTTAGAATCATTATCCTCCTAATGGGGGTTTTCTGGCCTATCATGTTTCCCTGTCATCCTGCAAAGAAATTTCACAAATTTTTTGGTCCACAATCAAGTTCAAGCAGTGTTGTGAGCTAAACTGATCGGTCATGATTAGTCAAACAAGAATGGTCGGCCTGAAAATTATCTAATGCTGATCGCTTTAAAAGCTAAAACGCTGGTCACCCAAGATTGGCCTGGGTAGGTTTATGTCAAACCTCGTCATAGCGCGACCCAAACTCCACCAAAGCATTACTCAGCTCTAAAGGCGATCGGTTTTAGGGGGATCACACACAAAAGTTGACCTGAATCGGTCAAACCTTGTTCGCTCTAAAATGGTAAGGATCCGATCGTGCCAGAAAGGGTAAAACTCTAGTCGCTCCCAACATAGACAATACCGATCGCTTAAAAAACAGTCAATATTTAATCCAGTTCTAGTTGCACAAAACTAGCCTCGATTGGGTCGATAAAAACATCCCAAGGCCGGTCGTTCTACGATTAGTCTGAAAACAATCATACCCTGGTCGGTCAAGATTCAAATCCATCTGGATCGTTCATATCGGGTAAAACTAAAGATAGTCTGTTCTGGTCTGTTGAAGGAGGATCGGCTCATCTAAAAACCGACCATACCACTGTTCTAAAAACGACCAGTCTTGTCGCACAAATGAAAGGAAACTTGAATTTTTGTTGCAAATGCACAGTAAAAACATCAAAAATAATGGTACAAAGAGATGATTCTAGAAGGAAAATCAAAGCATGCATCACAAAAAGATTTCATACGCATCTGCCAGTCAAGCATTTGCACAGACAAGTCGTGATCGCTGTGAAAATGACATAGAAATTGCTCATTTTGAAATCATCACTCCCCTATTCCATTGGGGTGACTCGGTTGAAACCGCGCTCAAATGATTAATGATGTCAACAACGAAGGTTTACAAAAAATTATTGTGACTTCTTCCTCAAAATCGTTCTACTCCAAAATCAAAATCAACGTTAGAGTGCATACAATGTACCTGGGATTTGGAAGAATAGCTCGGGTTGGTAAAGCAGCAGCTTGAATCAGCAAGGAAGTAAGCTAAAGATCGAGCAATTTGTTTTTTAAAGGAGGGAAAGCCACCATTGATGAAGATTTTGACTGAAAAGAAATGGAGAAGGAAATGAAGGGTTGAATTAATTATGTAAGTTTAATTTGGTCCCTCCGGATTTTTATGAATTGTCTCTTCGCCTTCCAGAATTTGGCTTTTTCGTGCGTTCCAAAACTAGAGAAAGGACCGACGTCTACTCGCCACATTTAAAACCGACCCCTCAGGCTAATTCCAGAACCGACCCATGAGAACTGCGTCCAAGACCGACCCTTAATTGAAGCAGATCGATCCACTAATGTTTCGAAGCCCACAGTTTTTATAAAAACTATGAAACTTCGAGGGGCAAAATGTTATCCATCTGATCGATCCAAGTGAATATGGGTCGGTTTTAAGCGTTTTGAAGAAGGGATCGATCCTGTCGTTATTAAAAGGGAGCAGCCATAGCGCAAGATCCCTGGTCGTCCTAAAGCTGGTCGCTATCAGTCGCTCTCAAAAATACAAGATTCCTGGTCGTCCTAAATCTGTTCGCTCTCATGAGCTCCGGTCGCTTCAAACACAAAGATGTTTCGGTCGTTCCAAACTTGGTCTCCTGCTAGTCTCTGATCGCTCCAAATGCAAAGGGCAGCTGGTCGTCCTTCTCTGGAGACCGACCCCATGTTTGAGGGAACCAATTCCGATGTGTTCTCGATCCTGATCGCACATTTCTGGAAGATAGCGCCATCTCTGGTCTAACCGTTTTTTGGGTCGAGCCTCTTGGTTATTCTTTGGTCGGTCCGCTCCGCATTCTAGCCTCCTGGTCATCCTTTTTCTGGCGGAAGCTCCTGGTCGGCCAAAGCGCTAGAAACGGCCTGTGATGGCGTGACAACTGGTGACAACTGGCAGTGGCATTTCCACAAATACCGAAAATACCGACCAGACCCCTGAATACAAGATTTCAGCCATTTCTCCGCCTATAAATAGGACCCTACCTCCATCATTTGAAGGGGACTTTTCGGGAACTACGAGGAGGTGCTGTCTAATTGCTTTCGGGATTCCTTCAAGCATTCCTACATCTCTTCTCTATCATCGATCATAAGTCTATGGAGCATTGGAGCATGTGGAGCATAGCTTTCATGGAGGAACAAGCATAAGCATTCCACGCACTTCTTCATTTCTTCTTGATCATTCACCCAAAGATCTAAGGAGCTTTCATCCATGGCTTTCATGGAGGGATTGGCATAAAATACTTCAAGCTTTCATCCATTCTTTCAATCGGTTGTAAGGACAAATGCATGTCAAAGGAGCTTGTATGAATGTATAATAGAGCAAATGTTGTAATCTTTAGGTGATTAATGAAATCCAATCTTCAAAGTGGACGTAGACTTGAATAAGAGTCGAACCACTATAAAATTCTTGTCTTCTTTCTTTATTTTGGTATTTTGATGCTTTTGAATGTTAGATATGGCCTCACATAACTCTAAAGGTTTTCTAATGCCCCGCCTTTGAAAAGGTGACGTGCTTTCTAAGCATCTCGCCTCTGATTAGGTAACGTGTTTAGAAATACCATTTTGGTTGTTATACCAATTTTAGGTATCAACACTCGGTTTACATATAACATTTGGGTTGCTTTTCTTTTGTTTTCCTCAAAATAGGGATGCCTTTTCGTGTGGATGAGATGTATATTGATAAATATTGAAACTATAAAATTTTCCGGGCAAGCCGTACAAAGGAGGTGCTGCCGAAATTTTCCGTAATTCCGGATGTTAGGAAAATTTTGAGTTTTAAAATTTTATATAACTTAATTTTCTTTCAAACTAATTTTAAACAATGTGAAGATATTTGCAAAAATTACCTATGTAGACTTGATTTCTATAGACGTTTCCTTTTTGAGGACGAAAAGCGCTAACTTGGGGAGGCTGCAACGAACTGGTAATTTTGACACTTTAATTTTAAATTAAATTAAGATTTAACGCTAAAATAAATATTTATAGTTGATTTCGACATAAAATTTGGAACTTCACATATTTTGAACATTGTTGGCTTAATATAAACATTGTGACAGAACTAACGCTTTAGCATAAATTAGAATTTAATGTTGAAAATATGATCCATTACAATTTGAAACATGGAAATTATTTTCGATAATAATGTTTGGGTTAAAACGAACATTTTATAATAGATTTGAATTTGTTTAAAACAACAAAATTTTGACTAGAAAATAAACTCAAATTTTGTAAATATAATTTGAGATACAATTTATTTCAGAGAGAAATGATTCAAAATAAGTTCAAAGTATTTACAATTAAAGAGCTAATTTTTCTTAATTTTAGTTTTTAATATCGAATTGGTAAGTATAATTTTTAAATTCAATATGTGTTCGGCTTGGGAAAGCGAAGAAAATAAATCACTTTAGTGTTAATAAATTTTGGAATTTATAGCGTGTGTAAAACATGTAAACAAATATCATTCGCTGGTGCGTTCGCTGCGACATCTCCGTCCGTGTCCTTATATTTGTGTAAATGGATATAAACTTCTAAACACGTTAACAAGTAAAAAGGGATGAAGTGAACGGTGGACACTCCAGTTTAAATTTCAAAGCCTAGATACAATGGTAAGTAAATTTTAGCCAAATCAAAAAATATCTTCCTAAAGATATGGCAGAAGTTCAAATCTTCCTCTTTCAGTAACACAAGATTTTAAACTGTGCCAAAGATTTCGATATCCTCCTTTGTCAGTTACAATGATTTCGAAAGCACTGTACAAGATATTAGAATCTCCTTCTATGACTAAGACCTCCATGTATTGATTGTTTTCTGTGTGTGGTTCCCTTTGTTGAGTTATAAAATAAGGTGCGTCCTTGTAACACCCCGGATTTTTGAATAATCGAATTAACTAAATTAAAGAATAATAAATCTCAGACGTGAGAATTATGGGGATTGGGTTGCGCCATTGTGTTCGTCTCGGAATTCTAGTGAAGATAGAGTCCGAGTTTGCGGGAAACGAGTACCGGATGAAAGAGTTATGGACGAACGAAGTTTGGTGGCAAAGTAAAGTAGAGAAAATAAAAATAAAAAATAAAAATGCACTGGCGCACTTGCAAAGTGTGCCAGTACATATTTACACTGGCGCACCTGCCAAGTGCGCCAAGGCCGAGACTGGAGCCTGCACAGCTTTCTGGTTCAGGCTGACCCGTGTTGTTGAGTCCATTCTGACTCCTTGCTGAGTCATTAGGGCTGACTCATCACCCTATCATAATTGAATGGTTTTGATTAACCCTAAGAACATCAGATGGCTTAAATTTATTCATAGCTCTATAAAAAGACCCATAGACACAAACCCTAAATTAGAATTAAAACTAAAACTATGGCCGCCATGCTGTTGTCTTGAACCCTAGAGCAGCCACCACCAAAATTAAGAGGAAGAACAGCAACCAAATCAGAACTACTCAACTCTAACAGCGATTCTTCACCAAAGGAGCTCTAATTCAACTCCGGAAACCAGAATTCAGAGCTCAAGACTGCTTTTGAGTTGTGAGTTTGATAATTTTAGCAAAATAATTAGTAATTTAATTAGATTAAGTTATAATGCGGATTTGTATGGATGTGATATGAAGTATTGATTATATATTGTAATGATGTTGCAGGATTATGATTGAAATATCTATGATGTTATGTTATGATGCAAAGTTATGTTGCTATCATCCATGTTGTAATTATATATATAATCAAATTGTCATGTTTCTTATGCTAGTTGTGGTATTAATTCATATGATAATCCATATGTAGGGAAGATTATATGTTGATTCAAACATGAACCATATACAAGTTTGGGTAGAAGTACATGTGACCTTACATGATTATGGCACCTAGTTTATGTGAGAATTTAATTGAAAGCTTGGCTATGACATGATACTTTACATGTTAGATATTAGTTTACACCATTATTGCGATGTATAAACCACATATGTGAATTTATGAGTTGGACATGAATCATGTTATGTTATTACTTATGCAAGTTTAACCCCTTTAGATATAGGTCTATGACATAAGTTGTCTATGCAAGTTTGTGGCCATTATTTCATCAAGTTCACACCTTTAGATTTGGATCTATGTTATACATGATGTTTATGCAAGTTTGTGGCCAATTTCTCATCAAGTTCACACCTTTAAATTTGGAACCATGACATATGTTGTTATGCAAGTTGTAATCTTGGACTATGCAAGTTTTAGATGTAAAACATCAATCACATATGCAAGTTCACCCGTATGTTAAATATATGTTTTAATTATGTATGTGATGATTTCTTTTATATCATGAGTTAGACTATTCGAGTCTAATGTATATCTTTACGTTAAACGAACAAACGTACTACGTGAGGAAAAAGGGGATAATATTGATGTTTAATTGGGATAAATGCCTTAAAAGGCATAAAATAAAATTGTGGTGAAATTGGTATGATTTTACATACCATAAATGGATGGACATTATTGAGTCAATTATGGACATCGTTAAATTTGGAATTGATTGATAATTTGAATAGGGAAAGTAATTCAAATTGGGGGTGATTAATTAGGAGTAATTAATCGTCTAAGACACGAGGTTAGACTCTTTTGTGGTGTAAGACTGCCCGGACCCGCCCGGCAAATCCAGCTGCCGCAAATGCCAGTCTAATGTGAGAGGTCTTAGGCATAAACTAAATACATAAGAATTGTAAAGACACGAGGTTAGGCTCTTTTGTGGTGTAAGACTGCCTGAACCCGCCCGGCAAATCCAGCTGCCACAAATGCCAGTCTAATGTGAGAGGTCTTTATGAGGTTACGATCTTAATGAATTAAGAAACACTTAACCAGATAAGCACGTAGTGGGACATGAGGGGGTTTATTGGGTGCCTTGGGTGGCATGTGGAATCTAGTATGTGCCTTGGGTGGCATTTGGAAATACGATTAGAAACACTTAACCAAAATATGAAACATTTAATTGAAACATGAATAAGAAGTGGGTTAAGTGGGATGTACCAGTGGGCACCAAGCATAGGTGGATAGCTTGTGTCAAGTAATGGGGGCCTGTTTCAACCAGTAACCCTTACGTATCTTTGTGGGCTCGACCCAAGTCGAGGACGGGACATGCATACTGGGCTTGACTATAAGAGGACAAACCGGGTTAACGGTGACATCGCAAGTCCAACGGGTTCATATGCGTGTGTGGGCCCGGGCTGGTAGGTAAGACGTTGTTGCATCGTGTAGGTATAAGACGTGCATTCTTTGTTGTATTGGGTTGCCACTTTTGGGAGTGATACACCCTACTGTGGGGCCAACATCGGTATCTACGAGTTAGGGAGCCGATCGCTTGGGGGTAGTGGGTACACCTAGTGGAGATAGGGGCAGACGGCGCCTATAAAGGCAGCTAGGGGTGCACGAAACTACCAATATCAATATTAAGTCTGTAGGCGGGATCAACCTTAGGGTGACTAGTGGTGGTGCAGTATACTAGTGGCGGTGCAGTTTAGGAATTATCCCATAGTGTTGGTGTAGTTCAGTAATTATCCTATAGTAGTTTAGGTACACTTTAACAATATCGTAATCATCTTGTTTCCTTGTTTACTCTGTCATACTCAATGGTTCATGGTCATCTCCCTATTTTCCAACTTATGCCTTAGCCTAGTTACTTTGTTAATTCTATTGTTAGAGTTATCGCACTGGCCAGACTTAATGTCTGATCACCCTTTTCCATCTCTTTCCTTTTCCCCCTCCAGGTGCTCAGGTTGGAACTAGCACCAGTGGAGCTTGATCTTGGACTGCTTTTAGAAGATTTCTTGGACCGCCGAAGTAAAGTTCAGCATCTCTTTATTTATGGCTATTTTAATGTTGGGGATTATGTCTTTAAGTTTATGGACTTTGTTTTATCAAGATGGATATGATGTACTTGACTTTGGTTTATGGTTTTGATGATGTAATCAAACATATGGATTTATCCGCTGCAATGAAATAAAGTTTTAATTTTCAAGTACTGCTTTTTATATGTCTTGTTGTGATTTTCTGTTCTATACTTACTTAAAATGCTCCATGGAAGTTAATGCATTCCCTTTGTGAGTGACATAAATGGACGTGGGGTGTTACACGTGTTAACAGAGCTGAAGGTTACCAGAACTGTAACAACCCGTATTTCGATAACATGATTAAGACGAGAATCAAGGCAGAATTTAATTTTAAATTCTGAATCAAGTGAAACGGGCTATGCCATTGCGTTCGCCTCGGAAAAATACGCGAAATAGAGTCCGAGTTTTCGAAAATCGGAGTCCGTATGACCAAGATATGGCCTCGCGAAGTTTTACGAAAAATTCCCAAATTAAAGTATACTTAATTAAGTGAAATGGGTTGCGCAGAGAAATATATATATATATTGATATATATATATATATATATATATATATATATATATATAATTGAAAAATAAATAAATATGCAAAAATGTTCAAAACAGCGAATTGGGAGAGAGGAATAACCGAACCGGCCGATTTTTGAGGTCGACCCGAGCCCGCTGGGTCGACTAGGGGTTAATCCAGGGTGTTTGGCTGTCAACCCGTGGGCCGATTCGCTCAAATGCAGATTTTGCATTTGGATGGTTCTCATGGTTCATCTTTAATCTAAAAGCCCTAGATGGTTCCTACACTTGACTTCTTCCCCAAGACATGCTTTGATGGCTTGGATTGAATCTAGGTTTAATCCTATGGCCTAAAACACTTGCCTAATCTATAAATAAGCCCCTAACCTACCCCTAAACCCTCATTATTCACTCATGTAACTAAACCATGGCAAAATTGCTACTCTCATGGCCTCCACCCAATTATCCTAGCCTCCACTTCATTTCTATGAGAGGTTTCATGATCATGAGAGTATTAAGAGTCCCTATGTTAGTATGAGAGCTTCTCAAGTTGATTTCAAGGCAAAAGCTTTGATCTTTGTTCATAAAGATGGTATTTTTGTTGATTTGGAGCATCTATCTTTGGGTTTTTGGGTGATGGCATGCATAAGCTTCACCACAAGCTTTAGTTTAGTCGATTTAGGCCTTCATAGCAATGTAAGCCCTTTCCCTACTCTTTGATATTAACTATGAAGTTAAATGTTCATGTTTGGGTTTGATCATTGAGAATGATACATGCTATCATGTTATGCAAGTTTATGAAGTCATCACCTTGTTCTTATGAGCTAAAAGCTACAACCTTTATGTTGAAATGTTGCATTATGCAACATGGGAACCTTCATAATCATTATGTCAACTTGCATATGAAGTCATAACCCTTATATGATGGTATATGCGAGTTTCTAGTCATCATTCCATGTCTTTTGTCACCATGATTCGCTTATGTGCCAAGTTTGGGTTTATGCATGTTTTGAGGCTTAAGAATGTAACATGCAAGCTAATGAACACATTGGTGCCTCATTTGCCACCATGATTAACTTGTGGCTTAATATCCATTTTTGTCTTGCCTTTGTCAAGTCTCTTCCTTTAGTCCCTTGTGTTGTTGCGAACGTATATGCGAGTTTAAAAGCGTTGGGTTATGTTATGGGTAATTTCTAATGGCATGAAAATACAACTTGAAAACATGACTTGAAATATGACATGAAAGGTGACATGTAAGTATGCATAAAACATAAGCTTGGGAATTTACCTATTAAGTTAGGTCTACCCTTTGGGAATTTACCTATTAAGTTAGGTCTACCCAAATGCTTGAAAAACTTGTAACATGTTTTGAAAACATGATGAACATGATAATATAAGTGTGGCCAACTCGAGGTTGGGTTGAGTTTGCAACATAAAGCTACCCGGAACCGACCGGCCTAACTAGTAGTTGCAAACAATAGGACCCAATGTGAGAAGTTGGTCATTTTGTGCTTGAACCCGAGGTTAGACCAAGTTGTGGTGTAAAGCTACCCGGAACCGACCGGCTTAACTAGTAACCACAACAAAGTCTAATGTGAGAGGTTGAGGTGCATTAAGTAATTAATGGCACATGATAGGGTTAAGTTAATTTGATTAATGACTCTTAACCAAATATGACATGGATAAATGGGTTAAGTAAATTGATTAGGCTAATGATACTTAACAAAACATGACAAGGTTGGGTAGGTTAAGTAATTTGATTTGCCTAATGACACTTAACCATTTTTATACGACTAGTGGACGGGGATTAAGTTAACCAACACTTAATCAATCCAACATGATAAATTGGCAAGGTTAAGTAAGTTTTCTTAATGACACTTAACCAAGAGATACAGTTAATGGATGGGGTTAAGTAATTAAGACTTAACTAATCTAAACACGGTAATTAGATGGGGTTAAGTAATTGACACTTAATTAATCTAACCACGGTAACTAGATGGGGTTAAGATTAGGCTTAACTAATCTAAACATGGTAATCGGATGGGGTTAAGTTAGCCTAGACTTAATTAATCCAACTTGGTAATTTAATGGGGTTAAGTTAAACACTTAACTAATTTAACACGATGATTTGATGAGGTTAAGTGACCTATACTTAACCAATCTAACTCGTTAATTTGATGAGGTTAAGTTAACCTATACTTAACCAATCTAGCGTGAAAACATAAGGCTAAGTCACGAATCGTTTGAATGCGCTTGACCGATATGACTCAGTAATTAGATAAGGTTAAGTTAATACATATACTGAACCAATCTAAAACGATAATTAGATAAGGTTAAGCCATGAATTGCTTGATATACTTAACCAACTTGACACATGGTTTGTAGGGTTAAGTTTTGGACTTGGATACTTAGCCAATTTTGACGTGGTTTGTAGACGGGTTAAGTTGTGAACTTAAGTGACACTTAACCCATTAGATAAACCCTAATTCGGAGGATTAGGTAAATAACCATGGTTAACAAGGATTATGGAAATAAGGCTAAGTGGTAAACCTTAGTTAAAAGAAACTAAGTAATAATTCTTAGCCAAGGAAATTTGGACCACCTCTTAGATAGATGAGTAACCCGATACGGTAGGTCATCGTTTAAGTATACGTGTAGGAGCAGGCTATCTGATTTAGATAAAGGCTCCAGCGAACTGGGTAACGAAGCAGCGGTTTCGGGGAACGTGAGGATATTCTTGGGATCCCTCTGTGAGCTGCCAGGTCATTATACTAGGCTCACGAGAGGTTGAGGTCTGCGGTAGAAGAACCAAGAATATGCCTTGGTTGCTATGCGAGCGACCTAAAGACTGGGGTGGATAGCAGTGAGTCGACGAATACATAAGGTGCCCGAGATAGCAAGTTCGTCGATCATCTACCATCTTAAGTCAAGCGTGTACGTACGGAAAGGCAGGGAACACCCAACAGACCATAATTGCTATCTAATTATGGGTGAGGTAGGCCGTAGGATGTGGGCTGGCCGGAGTGTAGTTCTCATGCAAGATTGTCTCTTGTGTTGCCTTTCACTAGTTGAGGGAGGGGTCTCGTGGGACCATAGCCACGTGTAGAAAAGCAGACCTTAGTATCTGCATCGGCAGATAAATCTAAAGCTCCCGACCGAGTCCTGTATTTCTTGTTTTGCCCTGTGACAGGACTTGGATGGCACGATGTGATACATGTGCATACAGTTATAGAAAAACGATTCACGATGAATGCGTGGGAAAAAGGGCGCGGTTGACGGTTAGCGTAATCCCTAGTGGCCTAGGTGGTTTAACCCAAACCGAAATATGAAAGCGTGCAATAGGTAAGCGTAATCCCTAGTGGTGCTAGGTGGCGTAAGTCCTAGTAGTTCAAACGATGATTCATATGGAAGAGCCTAGCTAGAACAAGGGTGACAGTCAAAACGATTTCAAGGATAATACGACATGGGGAAGCCCATACGAGGTACGGCAAAGGACTGAACTTATATACATGAAAAGAAACATATGATTTGAGTAACCTATATATGCGATATATTAGGTTGATATGGACCATTACACGACTTTGAGTAAGGGACATTCATGGTTAACACATAACAAGGCTGGGATACTAGTACGGAGGGTGCAGAGCAAATATACATGATTTGAACCAGGAAGAATATACGGAATAGATACCGTGGGATGTTAGACGGGGTAGATACCTTGGGATAGTATACTTGATAGAAATCTGACGATATGATACTTTGATTTATCATGACACCGTAGTTTATCATGATACCTTAGTTCAGTAGTTTATCCTGTTATTTTGATTTAGCTTATCTATCTTGTTATCATGCTCATGTTCATCTCAGTTTCTCATGTCAGTTAACTTTACTAGTTTCTATACTAATAGTAGATAGGGCTTACTCAGTCTTTTTGACTGACCCGTTTTGTTTCGCTTCTTTTCTTCCGTTTCCCCCCCAGGTTACAGGGAGGAAACAATGTTGTTTAGTTCGGTCTTCTTCTGATTGAAGGTCATCATGGATGGCTTGGACTTCTCTTGGCTATGGCTACTTTACTGTTTTTACTTGGGGAATAATTTATTAAAAATTCTTTATGCTTCTTTACTATTGCAAGACAGGTTTTGATGTACTCTGATGTAAAAGGCTTTAGACCTTATGTATTCATGTTATGAAAGATTGATTTTACTTCCGCTATTTCATGTGTTCTGTCTTGTGATATTTCTGTGCATGTTTACCAATAATGCCCCTCTAAAGCTAGTGCATTCCCTTGCGAGTGACCCTAGCAGAGGCGGGGTGTTACATTTGGTATCAGAGAAGAAGGTTACTAGACTGGGCAAAAGTTTTTAAAGACCTTCTGAAAATTATTTGAAAAACCGTTTACAAAGAAGCATTTTTCAAGAAAATTTTCTTTTAAAAGAAAATGGCTATTCCCCAAAGGCCATTAGCACTATCCTTGTTTCCTTAATTGAGTCTCTTTTCCTTTCTTTCCTCCATCTGTAGTCACAGTAGTTTTAACTGCGACTAGTCTTTTCTACCTACGAAAGTGCTTTCCATACGATGGAGGTGGTTCTCGAGAGACCAGTGGCCGCGTTATAAGAAAGGATAGTGAGAAAGAGGATAAAGGATACGAGCTTAAGGATGAGCAACTTGTTGGTATGGCTCAACCCAGAACGAGAGAAAGATGAACAATGAAACCCATGACGAGAGAGTACCTTTGGCATGGTGGAACGGGACGGATAGTTAAGTATCATGGGACAAGGACAAGATCATCGGGAGTGCAATAGTATGCTCTCATTTCTAGGGCACCTCGGAAGGAGGGTAACGATCTTGTTAAAGGTTTAGCTTTTCTTCTCCATCATCCCGTTAGGACTTTGTTTTGATCATCGTATCATTTAAGTCTGCTTCGATAGTTGAGTCTCTGCACCTTAAGTACTAGCGTAATAGAGAATCCCATTTTTGTCTCAAAGTCCTATTGGAGAATCAGTCCATTTATACATGACTTGTTTGGATTTGGGAATGTCTATGCCAAGTGTTGAGTTTGGAAATAATGCTTATGTTTATAAGCTATGGATGGATTCTAGGGATGAAGTGGTTATCCAGTAGGGGGTGCCACTCTCGGTTTTGATAGGAGGGTAGTTAGACCTTTTGACTAGCCTTGGTAATGCCCTCGAAGTATCGGGTAACCTTTTTGAGGTTCTGTCATGACTAGTTACTTAGAATCCCTTAATGCCTTTTTTGGAAATTTGAAGCCCAATCGAGTGGTGTTCGCCGATAAGACGGATGGTTTATTTCACTTATGCATGGGTTATAGAAATCACCTTAGTAAGTGCGCTTGATAACCTGGTTGGCATCTGTTTACTTTCAAGAGAAAGTTCTTCTACGTGGAATACCTTGTGGTACGAGGTCCGAGATTCACTAGTGAATTTTGGAAAGCTTGCATGAGATCATGAGTACGCAGTCATGTTTGCGTCAAGTATTTTAGGAAAAGGATAAGTGCAAGTGGAACGAGAGGCGACGAAGAAATGAGTTTCAGCTCATGTTATGGAAACAGGAAATAAGAAGCTACGAAATCGCGAAGTTAAAGGACGGTCAAGGCACAATGGAATTAAGCTCAAGGAAATACGACTTTGATGGTCAAAGACTAGATACGCGCATGATACCTCTTTTTGGGAGTATATCCTTTATCCCTGTTTTCTGTAGAGCTTACTTGTAGGCTATCTTTTGTGAGCATCCTCTCGGTCCTATTTTCTGTTACAAACCCCGTAAGGAGTTTGTCTTGTTTATCTTCTCGACCCTGTTTCAGGGAATCCTAGGTAGAACCCTATGGATGTAAACATGTATTTGAAACATGTTATGATTGATATGGTTGCAAGTGGTTGCTCGTGGATGCGCGAATACACATTAGATACTAGCTCGACTCGATCACATTTCATATTGCATATGCACGAGTATTTATACTTGTTTATGGATGAAATCGAATGTGTTATCATGCGGTTGTTGCATATGAATGAATGATTGTGCACGCATATAGTATTTATATGACTAGGACTATTTGCATACATGTTGGATTCATGGCACTATACATATTTTTGCATTAGAATGATTATTCAGGCCTGATCATTAGCATTAGCTAAGGAACATGTACACACACGTTTTGCATATATTCATACAGCATTAGAAATCATCTAAGGACAATGGTTGCTTGTGGATGATGTTTTGAGTAGATGGATGATGGATGGTAGGATATGTTCTTCCTAACTTGGAGATTTCGGGGACGAAATCCTAAAAGGTGGGGAGAATGTAACAACCCGTATTTCGATAACATGATTAAGACGAGAATCAAGGCAGAATTTAATTTTAAATTCTGAATCAAGTGAAACGGGCTATGCCATTGCGTTCGTCTCGGAAAAATACGCGAAATAGAGTCCGAGTTTTCGAAAATCGGAGTCCGTATGACCAAGATATGGCCTCGCGAAGTTTCACGAAAAATTCCCAAATTAAAGTATACTTAATTAAGTGAAATGGGTTGCGCAGAGAAATATATATATATATTGATATATATATATATATAATTGAAAAATAAATAAATAAATATGCAAAAATGTTCAAAACAGCGAATTGGGAGAGGGGAATAACCGAACCGGCCGATTTTTGAGGTCGACCCGAGCCCGCTGGGTCGACTAGGGGTTAATCCAGGGTGTTTGGCTGTCAACCCGTGGGCCGATTCGCTCAAATGCAGATTTTGCATTTGGATGGTTCTCATGGTTCATCTTTAATCTAAAGGCCCTAGATGGTTCCTACACTTGACTTCTTCCCCAAGACATGCTTTGATGGCTTGGATTGAATCTAGGTTTAATCCTATGGCCTAAAACACTTGCCTAATCTATAAATAAGCCCCTAACCTACCCCTAAACCCTCATTATTCACTCATGTAACTAAACTATGGCAAAATTGCTACTCTCATGGCCTCCACCCAACTATCCTAGCCTTTACTTCAGTTCTATGAGAGGTTTCATGATCATGAGAGTATTAGAGAGTCCCTATGTTAGTATGAGAGCTTCTCAAGTTGATTTCAAGGCAAAAGCTTTGATCTTTGTTCATAAAGATGGTGTTTTTGTTGATTTGGAGCATCCATCTTTGGGTTTTTGGGTGATGGCATGCATAAGCTTCACCACAAGCTTTAGTTTAGTCGATTTAGGCCTTCATAGCAATGTAAGCCCTTTCCCTACTCTTTGATATTAACTATGAAGTTAAATGTTCATGTTTGGGTTTGATCATTGAGAATGATACATGCTATCATGTTATGCAAGTTTATGAAGTCATCACCTTGTTCTTATGAGCTAAAAGCTACAACCTTTATGTTGAAATGTTGCATTATGCAACATGGGAACCTTCATAATCATTATGTCAACTTGCATATGAAGTCATAACCCTTATATGATGGTATATGCGAGTTTCTAGTCATCATTCCATGTCTTTTGTCACCATGATTCGCTTATGTGCCAAGTTTGGGTTTATGCATGTTTTGAGGCTTAAGAATGTAACTTGCAAGCTAATGAACACATTGGTGCCTCATTTGCCACCAAGATTAACTTGTGGCTTAATATCCATTTTTGTCTTGCCTTTGTCAAGTCTCTTCCTTTAGTCCCTTGTGTTGTTGCGAACGTGTATGCGAGTTTAAAGCGTTGGGTTATGTTATGGGTAATTTCTAATGGTATGAAAATACAACTTGAAAACATGACTTGAAATATGACATGAAAGGTGACATGTAAGTATGCATAAAACATAAGCTTGGGAATTTACCTATTAAGTTAGGTCTACCCTTTGGGAATTTACCTATTAAGTTAGGTCTACCCAAATGCTTGAAAATCTTGTAACATGTTTTGAAAACATGATGAACATGATAATATAAGTGTGGCCAACTCGAGGTTGGGTTGAGTTTGCAACATAAAGCTACCCGGAACCGACCGGCCTAACTAGTAGTTGCAAACAATAGGACCCAATGTGAGAAGTTGGTCATTTTGTGCTTGAACCCGAGGTTAGACCAAGTTGTGGTGTAAAGCTACCCGGAACCGACCGGCTTAACTAGTAACCACAACAAAGTCTAATGTGAGAGGTTGAGGTGCATTAAGTAATTAATGCCACATGATAGGGTTAAGTTAATTTGATTAATGACTCTTAACCAAATATGACATGGATAAATGGGTTAAGTAAATTGATTAGGCTAATGATACTTAACAAAACATGACAAGGTTGGGTAGGTTAAGTAATTTGATTTGCCTAATGACACTTAACCATTTTTATATGACTAGTGGACGGGGATTAAGTTAACCAACACTTAATCAATCCAACATGATAAATTGGCAAGGTTAAGTAAGTTTTCTTAATGACACTTAACCAAGAGATACAGTTAATGGATGGGGTTAAGTCATTAAGACTTAACTAATCTAAACACGGTAACTAGATGGGGTTATGTAACACCCCACTCCCGCTACGGACACTCACTAAGGGAATGCCATAACATTGGTGGAGTATTTTAAGTGAATATAGAACAGAAAAATTACACAAGACAGATATAAGTAATACTTGAAAATTTAAATCATCCTTTCAATGCAGCGGAAAGTAAAACATGTTTGGTTACATCACAATACCATACAAGAGTCAAGTACAAAATATCCATCTTGATAAAATAAGTACATAATCCCACTAAGTAAACATTAGCCATAAAAGGAAAGATGAACTGAGCTTTACTTCAACGGTCCAAGCTCCAAAGGATAGATACAGCAATCCGATCAAGGCCCACTAGCGCTAGGCCCACTCTGATAACCTGGGGTTGGGGGAAAAAGATAAAAACAACGGGGTCAGACATAAGTCTGAGTGAGTCCTATAACTTTAACAATACAATCATTAAAGTAACCAGAGAAGACATAAGTTGATATACGGTAACGCCTGGGGATGAATGGCTACACTAAGCAGCTTGGCAGTCTTAAGAGAAACTAAGATAACCGTAAAGACGCATTTATCCACCTCTGGATAATTACTAGACTACACCGCCCCAGATTTATCCACCCGAGGGTAACTCCTACACTGCACCACACCAGTTCTACCCACCAAGAGTAATTCCTACTTAAAGGTTGATCCCACTAAGTGTACCTAGTAATTTTTACCCGGTAGTTTCTTGTACCCCTACAAAGGTGCCGTCTGCCCCTATCTTTACTAGGTGTACCCACTACTCCCAAGCGATCGTCTCCCTACTGTAGATACCCGTGTTGGTCCCACAATTGGGGTGTATCATTCCCCAACGTGGCCACCTGATAATATCAACGGTGCACGGCTTTATATCTACACGATGCAACAACGACTTACCAACCAGCCCGGGTCCACACACGCATATGAAACCCGTTGGTCCCGCGTTGCCACCGTTAACCCGGTTTGGCCTCTTATAGTCAAGCCCAATATGCGTGTCCCGTCACTCGACATGGGTCGAGCCCACAAAGATACGTTTGGGATATTGGTTGAAATGGGCCCCCACAAGCTACCTCCTAAGCTTGCAATTTTATCTAGTGCATCCCACTTAACCCCTCTTTATAATCATGCCCACTTACATGTTAAGTTTTGGTTAAGTCATCTAATCATATTTCAATTGCCCCTTAAGGCACCCACTAGATTTCTACATGCCACCCATGGCACTTACTTAACCCTTCACCCATGTTTTAAATTACATGTTCCACTTTGGTTAAGTATTCTAATCGTATTTTCTATTGCCACCCAAGGCAACCCACTAGTTTCCTCATGCCACCCGAGGCACCCCCACTAGTTACTACCTGCCACCCAAGGCACCCACTTAACCCTCATGTCCCACTACATGCTACTATGGTTAAGTGTTTCTTAATTCATTAATTAAGATCATGACCTCATAAAGACCTCTCACATTAGACCGTCTTTTATGATTGCTGGATATGCCGGTTGGTTCCGGGCAGACTTCTGTCATCAAAAGGGTCTAACCTCGTGTCTTTACTTTAATCATGTATTTACTTTATGACTAAGACCTCTCACATTGGGCCTATCATTTGTAGCCGCTGGATTTGCCGGTCGGTTCCGGGCAGTCTTATGCTACAAAAGGGTCCAACCTCGTGTCTTAGTTGATTAATTAAACCTAATTAATCACCCCCACAATTAATTATCCCTAATTAATTACACATTTTTCATAACATGGGTAGACCTAACTCAATAGGTAAATTCCCATGGGGTAGACCTAACTCAATAGGTAAATTCCCACTTATGTTAATTTATTTTTCTATGGTATGCTTATCATACCCAATCATACTTTTATTAACATATTTATTACCCCATCGTTCCCCACGTAAATCGTTCTCATTTCACGACATAATAAAGGGAAAGATCCATCACAATTATCATGGGTTAAACCAAATATTAGCATGTACTTTGTCATGGGTTAAGAGGATGTCAACTTGCATATATGAGCATATATTAACCCAACTACATTTAACCCAAACTTGCATATTATCATACACATGACTTGCATAACATGTTGCATATGAACTTGCATATTATTATACACATATCTTGCATAACATGTTGAACTTGCATATAAGCATTCTCATAACTTGCATAACATGTTAAATATGCATTTAAGCATACACATAACTTGCATAAACATTCACATACTTGCATAAGCATGCATAACTTGCATATTATGTTAAATTTTGCATTTAAGCATATACATAACTTGCATAAGCATTCACATACTTGCATAAGCATTCACGTACTTGCATAAGCATCCACATACTTGCATAAGCTTTCACATACTTGCATATTAACTTTTAAACTTGCATAATGTGTTATCATGAACTTGCATATTAACAAACATGTAACTTGCATAGCATATCTTGCATATTAACATATATGTAACTTGCATAGCATATCTTGCATATTAACTGTAACACCCCACCTCCGCCAGGGTCACTCGCAAAGGAATGCACTAGCTTCGGAGGGGCATTATTGGTAAACATGCATAATGATATAGCAAGGCAGGACATGACATATATATATGTAAATAAGCAGAGTAAGTAAATAAAATAGCGGAAGATTTAAAAACCATTTCAAAACACAAGTCTGGTACATCAAAATGTCAATTTCCCAAAATTACAAGTCTAGATAAATACATCATCTGATAAACTGAAATACATAAGTGCTATCCCCAAATAAGAGTGATAAACCATAGCGGCTCAAGTCCAAAGCCTACTTGAGCTATCCAAGGAAGCAGCTAGAATCCAAGCTAGGCTCCAGTATTCCCTTCCTGAGAACCTGGGGGGGGGGGGGGGGAAACGGAAGAAAAGAGGCGAAACAAAACGGGTCAGTCAAAAAGACTGAGTAAGCCCTGCTACGATCAGTCTATAAACTAATAAAGTTAACATCATGATAGAAACTGAGATGATCCTAAATAACAACATACTGGCATGATAAATCAACTACAAGATAGATAGAGGTGTCATCGCATAAAACAAGGTTAAGTTTTGCACCACGGTGTACTAGTAACCCAACATAACAGATATTGATCCCTTGGCCCAAGCTTTGGCCCAATAACATGAGGTGACCTTAATACAAGGTCCAGCCCAACGGTCTAGTCGATCGGCTCCCTATAAACCTAACACGTCCAGTGTTGGTGTCCATATGGCCCACGTATGGTTGTAGTTAGTCTGTGCTGGGTCCCCCTTGGGTGTATCAAGCCCTCGGGTGTCAACCCCGGACACTTAAGCAATAATGCACAGCCCTAACCTACTGGTACCCGTGCCTCGAGTTTGTCCAACATCGGACTACGTGCACGTCCGTAGCCCGCCGGACCCGCACCGCTGTACCACTCGGCCATCGCCCTTTGGTCGCTTACATCTGTCCAGTAATCGTGCCCCGCCCTAGCCTAGCTTCTAGGGTTGTAAATGATACTAAACTGGGATTACTGTTAGAACAGACCACGCTGCTAGGGTTTCCTAAGAGGGTTAAGTGTGATTTAACCCTTCACTAATCCTGGATTAAACTGGTTAAGTGTGGCTTAACCCCATTCTAATCCCTTGAACTCCCAAATGGATTAAACTAGTTAAGTGTAATCAACGGTTCACAACCTAACCACATTCTAATCCCTCGAATCCCCAAATTGGTTAAGTATTAGTGGACCCTGACTTAACCCTAATCATGAGGCATTAATTAAATTAATGCACCTTAACCTCTCACATTAGACCTTGTTGTGGTTACTAGTTAGGCCGGGCGGGTCCGGGTAGCTTTACACCACAACTTGGTCTAACCTCGGGTCTTGGCACCCTATGACCAACTTCTCACATTGGGTCCTATTGTTTGTAGCCACTAGTTAAGCCGGTCGGTTCCGGGTAGAATTACGCTACAAACTCAACCCAACCTCGAGTTGGCCACACTTATGTTTTCTAAGTGTCATGTCCACTTTATTTCAAAACATAATTACAAGTCAACAATTACTTGGGTAGACCTAACTTAATAGGTAAATTCCCAAGGGGTAGACCTAACTTAATAGGTAAATTCCCAATCTTATATTTTCATGTATTTTAGGTTTACCCCAAAACCCCCAACGTCATTCTATCGCTTACATATTCGTAGTAACGCATAAAGTATAGGAAGAGGGAACTTGGCACAACATACATGATAAACTTGCACAACAATCATGCATAACATGTTAGACTTGCACAACTTAGCACAGTGATCTTGCATATTACCATAAACATGCATAACATGTTAGACTTGCATAACTTAGCATGGTGAACTCGCATATTACCTTAATCATGCATAACTTGTCAAACATGCACAACTTGTCATTTAAACTTGCATAAGTATGCATAACTCAATAAACATACAAATCATGGCTTAGCAAACTTGCATAAACATGCATAATTTATTAATCTTGCAAATCATGGCTTAGTATACATGCATAACTCAATTAACTTGCAAATCAAGGCTTAGCAAACTTGCATAAACATGCATAACTCATTTAACTTACAAATCAAGGCTTAGCAAACTTGCATAAACATGCATAACTCAATAAACATACATAAATCCCAACTTGCATCACATATTAACTTTAGAGTTTCTAAAATGAAGGTAAGAGGGCTTACAATGCTTATGCGGACTCAAATAACTATAGCAAATGTAAAGAACCCCTTATGCAACTAATTAAAGCCCCCAAATGCAAGCAAACTTGATCAAGACTCCTTCTTTATGATGCCAATAGAAAAACAAGCCTTTAATGCAAGCTAAGGAGGATCATACAAGCCTAAATATGCTTGTATGCATGGAGAATCACTTAGGAATTAAATTAGGAGTTGTATGAAGAGGGTGGAGGCCATGAGAGTTTGGATTTTGGCATAGTTTTGTTGCTAGAATGATTAATGAGGCTTTAGGGTAGGATTAGGAGCTTATTTATAGAAGATTAGAGTGATTTAGACCATAGGATTAACCCTAGGATAGTTTTGGCCCGTCAGATCTCGGAACTCTCTAGAACCTAGCCACCCAATCAAGCCCAAATCAGAAATGGTGCACCAGGCTGGACTGCCTGGGCACCCCCTGTCGACAGGGCTGTCGACAGGGCAGTCGACATGCCCTGACCCCTGTCGACAGGCCTGTCGACATGGGGTCCTGGGCGGGAATTTTTCCCGCCTGCCCAGTTTGCCCTAGCCCATGTTTTTAATTTCAAATTTAAATCTGTTTTTACTTAGAAATTTTCTGCAAACTTCAATGGGCCTTAACTGGGTCATACGGACTCCGATTTTCGAAAACTCGGACTCTATTTCGCGTATTTTTCCGAGACGAACGCAATGGCATAGCCCGTTTCCCTTGATTCCCATTTTATAATTTAATTCTGCCTCAATTTATGTTATAACAGATTATTAAAAATACGGGTTGTTACATTCTCCCCTCCTTAAAGGATTTCGTCCCCGAAATCTTCAAGTTAGGAAGAACGTATCCTACCATCCAATCATCCATCTACTCAAAGCATCAACCACGAGCAATCATTGTCCTTACAAGATTCTAAATGCTGGATGAACATATGCAAAAGTGTGTGTATATGTACTTACCTAATGCAAAAATCAGGCGGTTACTGATACAGTAAACCTCCTTAATGCATATGTATGTAAATCAGGCGGTCACTGATACAGTAAACCTCCTTAATGCATATGTATGTCAGTGAAATGAATCCATATGTATGAAAATTCCTAACATAATGTATAATATCTACATGCGTGCTCAATCATACATCCATATGCAACATCCATGTGATAGCATACGAATTTCATCCATGAATAAGCATAAACACTCATGCACATGCAATATGAGGAGTGTGTGAGCCGATCTAGTGCCTAATCGTGTATAATGCATCCACGAGCAACCACTTGCAAACACTTGCAACCACTTGCAACCATCAAGCATAACATGTTTCAAATACATGTTTCATCCAAAGGGTTTCTACCTAAGGTTCTCATGACAAGATCGACACGATAAACTAGATAAACTCCTTTTTTTTTGGATTACAAGAAATCCATTCAAACTTTGTCATATAGTACTAACCGATGAGTCTTAATCCCCTTATGGAGTTTACAACAGAAATAAGATCGAGAATGGGACCGAGAGGATATATACAAAAGATAACTTGCAAGCAAGCTCCACAGGAAAATAAGGATCAAAGATGCACTCTTAAAAAGAGATATGATGTGCGTATCTAGTCTTCACTCTTCTTAGTCACGTTTCCTTGAGCTTAACTCTACTGTGCTTTGACTATCTTCCACTTCACGATTCCTTGGCTTCCTAACTCCTATTTCCCAAATTCGAGTTGGAACGCATTTCATTATCGCCTCTCGTCTTTCTTTTCCACTTATTCTTTCTTCTGTATACTTGGTTTAAACATAATTATAACCTCATGATTCGTGCAAGCTCTCCAAAATTCACTAGTGAATCCTGGATCTCGTCTACCTACTATATAGTATCCCATGCAGCAGAAAAAATACCAATCCACGTTGCCAATTGCCCTTATAAACGTGATTTCCTATAACTCATGCTTAATTCGAAATGAACCATCCGCCTATGAGTGATAGGCCATACCTAGATTCAGTTGCCTACCCCTGGCTTCCTGTAGGCCATTTCAAAACTGGCCAACTTTTTGAGGATAAACCGTTGCTGACCATGATGCAGTCCTCTCGCTCTTCACCGGACTGAAATGAGCACTCTTCGTGAGTCTACCTATTATGACCCTCATACCCGTATTCCCCTTTTTTTGATCTAGGCAGTCCATCCACATAATCTATCGAGATGTTTTCATACTTCCCTTGCGAAACTTCCAATGGAGGTAATGGCCCACTGGGCTTCTATGACTTGGCCTCAACCTGGTGGCACAGCATGTATCCTGAAACCAACTCGGCCGCCTCCTCGAGTGATGCGCATCTTCAGGAACCTTCTTTACCAAGTCTTCCACTCGAGAAACACATAATCTCTCATCGCGCCTTAGTCATCCCTTGTCATCTATAATATAACTAACGAGGTGACTTAACATATCGCCTCGAATCAACCGGTCCATGTTCTGGACCAACTGCGGGTTTTCTTCCTGTGAAACCCCCTTCTTGATCCAGAAGAGTAAGTCTAAGCTCCGGGAATGCTAACTAACTAGCCAAACGGAGGAGGCTTCTTACTTCAATTGCCCTCCTCAGAGTTTTCCGGTTTTAAACCGCCAACAGAATCCACCGCTAGGCCTTACTTAGGAACTATGTGCCCAAGAAATCCAACTTCTTTCCTCCAAAGTGACATTTGGAGAACTTGACCTTCCACTGGTGGCTCTAAGCGTATCCATCTCCTTCTTGAGATGTCTAACATGCTCTTCCTCGTTCTTTTGAGGAGATCAAATATCGTCTACGATGACCCTGACAAACTTGTTCAAGGACTCCCTAGACACCCTACCCATCAAAATCACGTAATATGCGGGTGCCTTAGTCAGACCAAATAGCATGACTAGCCATTCTAAAACCCATCCAGAGTCCTAAACGCAGTCTTGTCAATTCCATCCTCAGCCATCCTAAGCTGATGGAATCCGGTAGCTAGATCAAAAGAAAGCGGATGCTCCTACAAGCTGATCAGACAAATCATTGATTCTTGGTAACGGTTACCTATTCTTCTTACGAAGATCAACACATAAGCGAAGCAAACCGTCCCCATTAGTAACGAATGCTACTGGAGCACCCTACTCGAAAATGCTTCGTCTTAGGAAGTTCTTCTCAAGCAACTCCTTGACTTGCTTTCTTAACTCTCATTTCGTGAGGTCATGTGCCTATTCGGCCACGAAACTGGCTTGGTATTACCAACCAGATTATACGGAAATCTATCCCCAGATATCAGGATATTCTCGGACCACCCTCACAGATTGCAAACTATCGATAGACGAGTTGAGGGATTCAAGATAACATAACATGACGGGACCCATAGGGTTGCTAGAAATTTCTAGGGTATTACCGAGGCGAGTCATGAGCCTCACACCCCTATATACCAAAAACCCAGAATGGCTCAAAAACCGGACAACCATTCCATGCCCAAAACCAACCCATATCCCCTGAAACCGAGAATATAAACATCCCACGAGAATTCTATACTCAAGATAGAAATTTTCAAATCCACTCAGACCACAGACAGGCGGGCAGAACCCCCAATTGGTTTTGAAACACATACGGGATCATCAACCAGACTAGTACTTAGGTGCAAACTTTCAACTAGATCAGATGAAATAAAACTATGCGATGTGCCAGAATCGAACAAAGTTCGAACAGGAAAAATCAGAAAATGCAAACAAGATTTTCAACAGAAACACTACCTCTATCATGAGCTGGAAGAACGGTGTTGAGGGGATGAACTCGCCCTCCAGATAGTCCTGTACACCGAGTCTGACCTTGCCTTTGTTTCCTCGGGCAATCCCTGCTGAGATGTCCAAACTCACCACAAATGAAGTATTCGCCCCGCTTTCTCTTTTCCTTCTTCCTACATTCCCTGGCTATATGTCCAACTGTACCGCAGAAGTTACATTTCCCATTCCCTCTTGGCTTGTTCTTGCGGTTGTGGTTATTCTTGCCCCGTTTCCCGGAATTTACTCTCTTGTCTTGAGACTCATTCGCCTTGACCTCTTTCTTGTCATTGCTACCTTCTTCTTGAAGTAGGGCCAAATTCACTAAACTCTCGAAAGTCGCCCCCAAGGGTATATGAGACAGGGCCAAATCACGTAATGGCTCGTTTAATCCTAGAGCAAAGTGTAGGGCCTTCTTCTGAGCTGTTTTAACCAAGTCTAAATCGTCCTGAGCCAGTTGATTAAACTTATCTATGTATTCCCTAATAGTCATGTCCCCTTGCTTCAATGATAAGAATCTCAGTCCAAACCTTCCTCTAAAGTCAACCCAAGTCTCAATTGGCCTGGTCGCGGTGGTGACTACCCACCAACGTGCAGCTTCTTCCTTTAGCAACCATACTGCTAGTAAAACCTTCCTGCGGTCACCTATATCAAAGGTGGCTAAAAGATCTTCGGTCTCTTTCAACCAATTCCCTGCTTCTACAAAAGTCTCTGTTCCATTAAAATTCTTGCCACCCATCCTCTTAAAGTTCTTGCAAGTTTCCGTGAAATCCGCTTGTGGAGGCTGAGGGGGAAGAGGAACATCAGCTACGGGAGTAGGAGGAGGAACAGCGGCCTCGACTGGGGGACAACATTAGGGACATCCGGGACCGGTGCCGTGACTTCCAAGTAACGACGAAACCAATCGGGTATCGTTACTCCTTCGGGCAAGATGAGATTATCAGACATGCTGGAAACGAAAAGAAAAGAGTTCAAACGAGGAGTCAAAGGATAGTGCTAATGGCTTTTGGGGAATAGCCTTTTAAAAATAACTAGACTTTTCTTTGGAAAATACTTTATACTTGGTTTTGAAAATAGTTTTTCAAAGAGTTTTAAAAACCTTTTTATCCCTTCTCGTAAACCATATGCTCTGATACCAAATGTAACACCCCACCTCCGCCAGGGTCACTCGCAAAGGAATGCACTAGCTTCGGAGGGGCATTATTGGTAAACATGCATAATGATATAGCAAGGCAGGACATGACATATATATATGTAAATAAGCAGAGTAAGTAAATAAAACAGCGGAAGATTTAAAAACCATTTCAAAACACAAGTCTGGTACATCAAAATGTCAATTTCCCAAAATTACAAGTCTAGATAAATACATCATCTGATAAACTGAAATACATAAGTGCTATCCCCAAATAAGAGTGATAAACCATAGCGGCTCAAGTCCAAAGCCTACTTGAGCTATCCAAGGAAGCAGCTAGAATCCAAGCTAGGCTCCAGTATTCCCTTCCTGAGAACCTGGGGGGGGGGGGGGGGAAACGGAAGAAAAGAGGCGAAACAAAACGGGTCAGTCAAAAAGACTGAGTAAGCCCTGCTACGATCAGTCTATAAACTAATAAAGTTAACATCATGATAGAAACTGAGATGATCCTAAATAACAACATACTGGCATGATAAATTAACTACAAGATAGATAGAGGTGTCATCGCATAAAACAAGGTTAAGTTTTGCACCACGGTGTACTAGTAACCCAACATAACAGATATTGATCCCTTGGCCCATGCTTTGGCCGAATAACATGAGGTGACCTTAATACAAGGTCCAGCCCAACGGTCTAGTCGATCGGCTCCCTATAAACCTAACACGTCCAGTGTTGGTGTCCATATGGCCCACGTATGGTTGTAGTTAGTCTGTGCTGGGTCCCCCTTTGGGTGTATCAAGCCCTCGGGTGTCAACCCCGGACACTTAAGCAATAATGCACAGCCCTAACCTACTGGTACCCGTGCCTCGAGTTTGTCCAACATCGGACTACGTGCACGTCCGTAGCCCGCCGGACCCGCACCGTTGTACCACTCGGCCATCGCCCTTTGGTCGCTTACATCTGTCCAGTAATCGTGCCCCGCCCTAGCCTAGCTTCTAGGGTTGTAAATGATACCAAACTGGGATTACTGTTAGAACAGACCACGCTGCTAGGGTTTCCTAAGAGGGTTAAGTGTGATTTAACCCTTCACTAATCCTGGATTAAACTGGTTAAGTGTGGCTTAACCCCATTCTAATCCCTTGAACTCCCAAATGGATTAAACTAGTTAAGTGTAATCAACGGTTCACAACCTAACCACATTCTAATCCCTCGAATCCCCAAATTGGTTAAGTATTAGTGGACCCTGACTTAACCCTAATCATGAGGCATTAATTAAATTAATGCACCTTAACCTCTCACATTAGACCTTGTTGTGGTTACTAGTTAGGCCGGGCGGGTCCGGGTAGCTTTACACCACAACTTGGTCTAACCTCGGGTCTTGGCACCCTATGACCAACTACTCACATTGGGTCCTATTGTTTGTAGCCACTAGTTAAGCCGGTCGGTTCCGGGTAGAATTACGCTACAAACTCAACCCAACCTCGAGTTGGCCACACTTATGTTTTCTAAGTGTCATGTCCACTTTATTTCAAAACATAATTACAAGTCAACAATTACTTGGGTAGACCTAACTTAATAGGTAAATTCCCAAGGGGTAGACCTAACTTAATAGGTAAATTCCCAATCTTATATTTTCATATATTTTAGGTTTACCCCAAAACCCCCAACGTCATTCTATCGCTTACATATTCGTAGTAACGCATAAAGGATAGGAAGAGGGAATTTGGCACAACATACATGATAAACTTGCACAACAATCATGCATAACATGTTAGACTTGCACAACTTAGCATAGTGATCTTGCATATTACCATAAACATGCATAACATGTTAGACTTGCATAACTTAGCATGGTGAACTCGCATATTACCTTAATCATGCATAACTTGTCAAACATGCACAACTTGTCATTTTAAACTTGCATAAGTATGCATAACTCAATAAACATACAAATCATGGCTTAGCAAACTTGCATAAACATGCATAATTTATTAATCTTGCAAATCATGGCTTAGTATACATGCATAACTCAATTAACTTGCAAATCAAGGCTTAGCAAACTTGCATAAACATGCATAACTCATTTAACTTACAAATCAAGGCTTAGCAAACTTGCATAAACATGCAAAACTCAATAAACATACATAAATCCCAACTTGCATCACATATTAACTTTAGAGTTTCTAAAATGAAGGTAAGAGGGCTTACAATGCTTATGCGGACTCAAATAACTATAGCAAATGTAAAGAACCCCTTATGCAACTAATTAAAGCCCCCAAATGCAAGCAAACTTGATCAAGACTCCTTCTTTATGATGCCAATAGAAAAACAAGCCTTTAATGCAAGCTAAGGAGGATCATACAAGCCTAAATATGCTTGTATGCATGGAGAATCACTTAGGAATTAAATTAGGAGTTGTATGAAGAGGGTGGAGGCCATGAGAGTTTGGATTTTGGCATAGTTTTGTTGCTAGAATGATTAATGAGGCTTTAGGGTAGGATTAGGAGCTTATTTATAGAAGATTAGAGTGATTTAGACCATAGGATTAACCCTAGGATAGTTTTGGCCCGTCAGATCTCGGAACTCTCTAGAACCAAGCCACCCAATCAAGCCCAAATCAGAAATGGTGCACCAGGCTGGACTGCCTGGGCACCCCCTGTCGACAGGGCTGTCGACAGGGCAGTCGACATGCCCTGACCCCTGTCGACAGGCCTGTCGACATGGGGTCCTGGGCGGGAATTTTTCCCGCCTGCCCAGTTTGCCCTAGCCCATGTTTTTAATTTCAAATTTAAATCTGTTTTTACTTAGAAATTTTCTGCAAACTTCAATGGGCCTTAACTGGGTCATACGGACTCCGATTTTCGAAAACTCGGACTCTATTTCGCGTATTTTTCCGAGACGAACGCAATGGCATAGCTCGTTTCCCTTGATTCCCATTTTATAATTTAATTCTGCCTCAATGTATGTTATAACAGATTATTAAAAATACGGGTTGTTACATTAACATACATGTAACTTGCATAGCCTATCTTGCATATTAACATACATGTAACTTGCATAGCATATCATCATGGACTTGCATAACATGTATATGATCACATAGCCCACAACTTGCATATTTAGCATCATGTAAACATAACATACATCATACTAAACTTGCATAAACTTACATACCCAACATGCATAAACCCACTTGTTAAACATGCATAAACCAACTTATTAATCATGCATAAATCCACTTATCAAGTATGCATAAACCAACTTATTAAATATGCATAAACCAACTTATTAAATATGCATAAACCAACTTATTAAATATGCATAAACATAGAAAGACATAGAGTAACATATCATTACAAATGATTCAAACTCACTAATCCACATTCAAGACCATAAGTCTCATTACACCTAATCTACTTGCTTTAACAATTGATGTTAAAGTGATAGAAACTCACAACTAGCAATTTGCACACCAAATGAAGAAGATTAAGATGCTTAGAATGGATTGGAGATTGATTAGAGAGGTTGATTAGCTTGCTTTCCTCTTCATTGATTTGTGGTGGCCATGATCAAGTTTCATTTTGCCATAGTTTAGTTACTAGATTTAATTATGAATGAATTAGGGTAGGGTTAGGGTCTTATTTATAGGATTAGGTTGCATTTTAGACCCTTAGATTAACCCTAGATTGGTTTAGGACCCTTAGATTTAGGAAATCTCTAGAACCAGCCCTCCTAGCCAGCCTGAAACCCAACCTGGTGCAACCTGGTGCACCCAGGTTTACTGGGCGTCGCCCCCCTGTCGACAGGCAAGTCGACAGGCAAGTCGACACCCCTGTCGACAGGCCTGTCGACAGCCCTGTCGACATGGGTAGGGCGGGAACTTTCCCGCCTGGCCCCGCTGCTTCTATTTTAAAATATGAATTTGAATTTTTAAATCTGTTTTTTATCTTCGAATTTTCTGCAAACTTCATCGGGCCATAACTGGGCCATACGGACTCCGATTTTCAAAAACTCGGACTCTATTTTGCGTATTTTTCCGAGACGAACGCAATGACGCAGCCCGTTACCCCCAATTCCGACATCTGAGATTATTTATCCTATAATTAGTGAATTTTAGTATTAACTAAAATTCGGGGTGTTACATTCTCCCCTCCTTAAAGGATTTCGTCCCCGAAATCTCTAAGCTAAGGAGAATGCATATCCTACCATCCAAACAACCATCTACTCAAATCATCAACCACGGGCATCCATTGTCCTTAGAGCAATTTCTAATGATGTATGAGCATATGCAAAGAGTGTGTGTATATGTTCCCTATCTAATGTATGAACATATGCAAACCATGATAGTGCCATGCATCCATTATGTATGCACGAAAACCCTATCGACACATACAATATCTACATGAGTGCACAATCATTCACCAAAATGCATCATCCATGTGATAACACAACCATTATACATCCATAAATATATTTTCCTACGCACAATTTTATGCAATATGCAATATGAAGTGACTGAGCCGATCTAGTGCCTAGAGTGTGTGTATATGCATCCACGAGCAACCACTAGCAAACACTTGCATCCACATGCATCCATCAATCATAACATGTCTCAAACACATGTTTCAACCATAGGTTTACCCTATCTAAAGGTCAAAGGTACTAACGAGAGGACATACTAAGGATAAGATAAGCACAAGATATGTGATGAAGGTGAAGCAAAAAGACATACCCTCCGAAAGAAAAAAAGGTACCTCGAACGCATCTTCGCTTCCGTCTCCCAGGTAGCATCACTCTCTTCATCTCCCTTTTTGTACTTTGACTAGTTGAACCCCTCTGTTTCTCAACTTCCTAATTCTCTGACCCAAGGATGCGGGTAGGAGCTCGTCGAATAATCACATCACACTCTACCTTTACTTCTTTAAGTAAACTCGGCTCTACCACCTCTGCGGTTTCATGTAGGCACTTCCTCCTATGGAATACATCATGTACACTACTAAGTCTGTCGGGTAACTCCACCAATGGAAGATGCTCCTCCCGTGTACCTCCAAAATTCAAGATACATAGCCTCAAAAGGTCTTCTAAAATATGATTCACCCTCTCGGTCTGGCCGTCTATCTGAGGATGATATGCGGTACTCTATTACAACTGAGTCCCTGCCGCCTCTTGGAAACTCTTCCAAAACCCTCTAGACTCTCAAGTGAAGATAGGATCTCGATCGCTCACCATACTGGAGGGTACACCATGCAATCTAATAATCCTTTGAATATAAACTGAAGCTCGACATGGAATAGTGCTCTTGCTCTTCCCGGGTATGAAACGGGCACACTTCGTAAGTTAATCAACCATAAGCCCAATCCCCGTATTACCCTTCCTTGATTTCGGTAATCCATCGAGACACTATCCCACTTCCTATTACGGAACTCCCAACGGGTGAAGCAACCCTCCGGGTTTCTTTTACTTCGCTTCCACTTGTTAGCACACCAAGCATCGAGCGACATACTCGGCCACATCTTTCTTCATACCGGTCCAGAAAAACCTTCTTCATGTCTTGGTACATCTTGTCCCCACCGGAATGAATGGTCATCCTAGAACGGTGTGCATCATCAAGAATAACCTTCCTCAAACCCCTCGTTTTGCTGTACACAAAGTCTACCGTTTCTACGCAAACAACCCTATCGTCTAGGGTGTTTCTACTCAAATGGCTGGACGACTTCCCCCATTATGAGCTTCTCTACCAACTCAACCAACTGTGGGTCGTCCCTCTGTGCTTCTCCAATCCGCCCCAAAAGAGTAGGTCTAACTTCCAAAGAAGCTAGTAATCCGGGTACAAAGTCAACGGAACGTCTAAAGTCAAACATAGAAATAAACTCTAAGCTCCGTCGTTCAACGAACAATGAACTCAAGGACAACCTTTTTCTACTTAAGGCGTCCGCTACCATGTTACCCTTGCCATGGGTATACGCTATCTCATAGAATGCTAAGAATCCTATCCAAAATCATCGCAACTGTCCATCTCTCACGCAGACCACCCTAGTCGAACTCGACATCCCCCAAATGCAAGCCCCAAAGGCCTAAACCAATATCAGACAAACACCCAAGGGATATCTCCTTCGAGTTCAGGCGACCTACGTGAGATGATACTAGTAAAAATGGCCAATCAATTAAGCCTTTAACCAACTCTGGATGTCCTTGCCAGTCTCGCTCTAAAACCACCGTTTTCCCATAACTGGCTTTGCTCACCCTATTGAGCACATACGAAAACTTATTTTGCTCCTAGAAAAGACCAAGGTGTCGTCCACAAAGACCATCACGAACTTATTTAGGTACTCCCTGAACACCCTCCTCATCAAACCAATATGCGAGGGCGTTCGTCAAACCAAATGGCATTGCTAGCCGCTCATAAAATCTATCCGGAGTCCTAAAGGCAGTCTTCTCTATACTATCCTCAACCACTCTCAAGTGACGAAACCCCGTGGCTAAGTCCAACTGCACAAATACTGAGGCGCCCACTAACTGATCAAAGAGATCGTAAATCCTCGGCAATGGGTGTCGATTCTTCTTTGTGAGTTTATTCAGTTCTCTTTAGCCTACACAAAGTCTGAGGGACCCATCCGCCTTCGTGACAAAAACTACTGGAGCACCTCACTCCGATATACTTCATCTTATGAACCCCTTCTCAAGCAAATCGCCTACTTGCTTATGGAGTTCCCTCCTCTCACAAGGAGCCATGTGGCACACTGGCCAAGATACTGGTTTAGCATTACCCACCAGATATATTTGGAAGTCAATTTCCCGTTCCGGAGGTAAGCCCTTCACCTTCTTATACACATCCGGGTATTCCCGGACCGCTCTAACTGATCGCAAATTCTAGACCGACGTGTCAAGCGATTTCTAGATAACTTAGCATAACAGATTCTATGGGATTACAAGAGATCTCGAGAGTGTTACCCAAGCGGGTCATAAGCCTACAACTCTCCCTTCAAAATTAAGAACGGCACCCCTACTGGATAACCAGTCCATGCCCAAAACTAACCCATAGCCCGTGAAGCCCAACAAGCATCACTTCTAAACTCAACGCTAAGTATAGAAACTTTCAAACCCAAACACATCATGGAGCCCCAATTGGGTTTGAAACAACTAAGGGATCCTCTACCAAACTGGTGTCTCAGTGCAGTGACTCTACTAACAATGATGAGATAAATGAATTCAATGCGTCAAAATCAAATAAAGTACGGACAGGATGATCGATCAGAAAAACTAGACTTTCAATAGAAATAGTTCTACCTCTTTCCCAAATCGGTGGAACCGCGAGAGCCTGTACTTGCCCCCTAGCCTGACCTGGTGCCATAAGAGCTTGCACCTGTCCTCCTGAGGTAGACCCCGTCCTTTGCCCTTTCTTAGGGCAATCCTTCACTAAATGCCCTGCTTCGCCACAGTGGAAGCAGCCAGTCTTAGTCTTCTTGCGACAATCTTTGTTTAGGTGGCCTAGTGTCCCACAATTGAAGCACCTCTTCTTTCCCTTGCCACCGTTGCCTTTCCCACCCTTGTTTTGCTGTTGCCGTTGAGGTCTCTCCTGATCTCCTTTCTTCTCGGGTGCATTATTAGCATTGGGACCCTTCTCTTCCTCATGCATATTTTCTTCCGCTTTTGAGAGAAACTTTGCCTCAAACCTATGCCTGAAATCTACCCAAGAGTCAATCGGGCGTTCTCCATTAGTGACCTCCCACCAGAACGAGGCCTCTCCTTCCATTAACCAAGCGGCTAACCTGACTTTCTTTCCCTCTTCTACTTCCAAGATTTCCATCAATTCTTCCGTCTCATTAAGCCAATCCCTAGCTCCCACAAAAGGTTTTCCTCCCATAGCCTTAAACTTCCTACAAGTCATAGGAAAAGTATCCGCGCGAGGAGGAACGAGTGCAACGGGTGAAGGAGGAACATTAGCTGGACCTACAGCGGCGGCCCTAGCCTCTAACAACCTTCTATACCATACTGGTACCCCTACATTGTTCGGAAGATAAAGATCTTCAGCCATGCTGAGACGAAAAAGGGAAAGATTCAAAACGGAGAATTCGAAAGATAAAGATATGGCTATCGGGGATTATGCTTTTCTTTCAAAAACTTTTCTCTTGAAAGACATGTTTTTGAAAATACTGCTTTCAAACATATTCTTAGAAAATAGTTTTTCTAAAAAATTTATCTGTTCTGGTAACCTTAAGCTCTGATACCACGTGTAACACCCCACTCTCGCTACGGACACTCACTAAGGGAATGCCATAACATTGGTGGAGTATTTTAAGTGAATATAGAACAGAAAAATTACACAAGACAGATATAAGTAATACTTGAAAATTTAAATCATCCTTTCAATGCAGCGGAAAGTAAAACATGTTTGGTTACATCACAATACCATACAAGAGTCAAGTACAAAATATCCATCTTGATAAAATAAGTACATAATCCCACTAAGTAAACATTAGCCATAAAAGGAAAGATGAACTGAGCTTTACTTCAACGGTCCAAGCTCCAAAGGATAGATACAGCAATCCGATCAAGGCCCACTAGCGCTAGGCCCACTCTGATAACCTGGGGTTGGGGGAAAAAGATAAAAACAACGGGGTCAGACATAAGTCTGAGTGAGTCCTATAACTTTAACAATACAATCATTAAAGTAACCAGAGAAGACATAAGTTGATATACGGTAACGCCTGGGGATGAATGGCTACACTAAGCAGCTTGGCAGTCTTAATAGAAACTAAGATAACCGTAAAGACGCATTTATCCACCTCTGGATAATTACTAAACTACACCGCCCCAGATTTATCCACCCGAGGGTAACTCCTACACTGCACCACACCAGTTCTACCCACCAAGAGTAATTCCTACTTAAAGGTTGATCCCACTAAGTGTACTTAGTAATTTTTACCCGGTAGTTTCTTGTACCCCTACACAGGTGCCGTCTGCCCCTATCTTTACTAGGTGTACCCACTACTCCCAAGCGATCGGCTCCCTACTGTAGATACCCGTGCTGGTCCCACAATTGGGGTGTATCATTCCCCAACGTGGCCACCTGATAATATCAACGGTGCACGGCTTTATATCTACACGATGCAACAACGACTTACCAACCAGCCCGGGTCCACACACGCATATGAAACCCGTTGGTCCCGCGTTGCCACCGTTAACCCGGTTTGGCCTCTTATAGTCAAGCCCAATATGCGTGTCCCGTCACTCGACATGGGTCGAGCCCACAAAGATACGTTTGGGATATTGGTTGAAATGGGCCCCCACAAGCTACCACCTAAGCTTGCAATTTTATCTAGTGCATCCCACTTAACCCCTCTTTATAATCATGCCCACTTACATGTTAAGTTTTGGTTAAGTCATCTAATCATATTTCAATTGCCCCTTAAGGCACCCACTAGATTTCTACATGCCACCCATGGCACTTACTTAACCCTTCACCCATGTTTTAAATTACATGTTCCACTTTGGTTAAGTATTCTAATCGTATTTTCTATTGCCACCCAAGGCAACCCACTAGTTTCCTCATGCCACCCGAGGCACCCCCACTAGTTACTACCTACCACCCAAGGCACCCACTTAACCCTCATGTCCCACTACATGCTACTATGGTTAAGTGTTTCTTAATTCATTAATTAAGATCATGACCTCATAAAGACCTCTCGCATTAGACCGTCTTTTATGACTGCTGGATATGCCGGTTGGTTCCGGGCAGACTTCTGTCATCAAAAGGGTCTAACCTCGTGTCTTTACTTTAATCATGTATTTACTTTATGACTAAGACCTCTCACATTGGGCCTATCATTTGTAGCCGCTGGATTTGCCGGTCGGTTCCGGGCAGTCTTATGCTACAAAAGGGTCCAACCTCGTGTCTTAGTTGATTAATTAAACCTAATTAATCACCCCCACAATTAATTATCCCTAATTAATTACACATTTTTCATAACATGGGTAGACCTAACTCAATAGGTAAATTCCCATGGGGTAGACCTAACTCAATAGGTAAATTCCCACTTATGTTAATTTATTTTTCTATGGTATGCTTATCATACCCAATCATACTTTTATTAACATATTTATTACCCCATCGTTCCCCACGTAAATCGTTCTCATTTCACGACATAATAAAGGGAAAGATCCATCACAATTATCATGGGTTAAACCAAATATTAGCATGTACTTTGTCATGGGTTAAGAGGATGTCAACTTGCATATATGAGCATATATTAACCCAACTACATTTAACCCAAACTTGCATATTATCATACACATGACTTGCATAACATGTTGCATATGAACTTGCATATTATCATACACATATCTTGCATAACATGTTGAACTTGCATATAAGCATTCTCATAACTTGCATAACATGTTAAATATGCATTTAAGCATACACATAACTTGCATAAACATTCACATACTTGCATAAGCATGCATAACTTGCATATTATGTTAAATTTTGCATTTAAGCATATACATAACTTGCATAAGCATTCACATACTTGCATAAGCATTCACGTACTTGCATAAGCATCCACATACTTGCATAAGCTTTCACATACTTGCATATTAACTTTTAAACTTGCATAATGTGTTATCATGAACTTGCATATTAACAAACATGTAACTTGCATAGCATATCTTGCATATTAACATATATGTAACTTGCATAGCATATCTTGCATATTAACATACATGTAACTTGCATAGCCTATCTTGCATATTAACATACATGTAACTTGCATAGCATATCATCATGGACTTGCATAACATGTATATGATCACATAGCCCACAACTTGCATATTTAGCATCATGTAAACATAACATACATCATACTAAACTTGCATAAACTTACATACCCAACATGCATAAACCCACTTGTTAAACATGCATAAACCAACTTATTAATCATGCATAAATCCACTTATCAAGTATGCATAAACCAACTTATTAAATATGCATAAACCAACTTATTAAATATGCATAAACCAACTTATTAAATATGCATAAACATAGAAAGACATAGAGTAACATATCATTACAAATGATTCAAACTCACTAATCCACATTCAAGACCATAAGTCTCATTACACCTAATCTACTTGCTTTAACAATTGATGTTAAAGTGATAGAAACTCACAACTAGCAATTTGCACACCAAATGAAGAAGATTAAGATGCTTAGAATGGATTGGAGATTGATTAGAGAGGTTGATTAGCTTGCTTTCCTCTTCATTGATTTGTGGTGGTCATGATCAAGTTTCATTTTGCCATAGTTTAGTTACTAGATTTAATTATGAATGAATTAGGGTAGGGTTAGGGTCTTATTTATAGGATTAGGTTGCATTTTAGACCCTTAGATTAACCCTAGATTGGTTTAGGACCCTTAGATTTAGGAAATCTCTAGAACCAGCCCTCCTAGCCAGCCTGAAACCCAACCTGGTGCAACCTGGTGCACCCAGGTTTACTGGGCGTCGCCCCCCTGTCGACAGGCAAGTCGACAGGCAAGTCGACACCCCTGTCGACAGGCCTGTCGACAGCCCTGTCGACATGGGTAGGGCGGGAACTTTCCCGCCTGGCCCCGCTGCTTCTATTTTAAAATATGAATTTGAATTTTTAAATCTGTTTTTATCTTTGAATTTTCTGCAAACTTCATCGGGCCATAACTGGGCCATACGGACTCCGATTTTCGAAAACTCAGACTCTATTTTGCGTATTTTTCCGAGACGAACGCAATGACGCAGCCCGTTACCCCAATTCCCACATCTGAGATTATTTATCCTATAATTAGTGAATTTTAGTATTAACTAAAATTCGGGGTGTTACAGGTTAAGTAATTGACACTTAATTAATCTAACCACGGTAACTAGATGGGGTTAAGATTAGGCTTAACTAATCTAAACATGGTAATCGGATGGGGTTAAGTTAGCCTAGACTTAATTAATCCAACTTGGTAATTTAATGGGGTTAAGTTAAACACTTAACTAATTTAACACGATGATTTGATGAGGTTAAGTGACCTATACTTAACCAATCTAACTCGTTAATTTGATGAGGTTAAGTTAACCTATACTTAACCAATCTAGCGTGAAAACATAAGGCTAAGTCACGAATCGTTTGAATGCGCTTGACCGATATGACTCAGTAATTAGATAAGGTTAAGTTAATACATATACTGAACCAATCTAAAACGATAATTAGATAAGGTTAAGCCATGAATTGCTTGATATACTTAACTAACTTTACACATGGTTTGTAGGGTTAAGTTTTGGACTTGGATACTTAGCCAATTTTGACGTGGTTTGTAGACGGGTTAAGTTGTGAACTTAAGTGACACTTAACCCATTAGATAAACCCTAATTCGGAGGATTAGGTAAATAACCACGGTTAACAAGGATTATGGAAATAAGGCTAAGTGGTAAACCTTAGTTAAAAGAAACTAAGTAATAATTCTTAGCCAAGGAAATTTGGACCACCTCTTAGATAGATGAGTAACCCGATACGGTAGGTCATCGTTTAAGTATACGTGTAGGAGCAGGCTATCTGATTTAGATAAAGGCTCCAGCGAACTGGGTAACGAAGCAGCGGCTTCGGGGAACGTGAGGATATTCTTGGGATCCCTCTGTGAGCTGCCAGGTCATTATACTAGGCTCACGAGAGGTTGAGGTCTGCGGTAGAAGAACCAAGAATATGCCTTGGTTGCTATGTGAGCGACCTAAAGACTGGGGTGGATAGCAGTGAGTCGACGAATACATAAGGTGCCCGAGATAGCAAGTTCGTCGATCATCTACCATCTTAAGTCAAGCATGTACGTACGGAAAGGCAGGGAACACCCAACAGACCATAATTGCTATCTAATTATGGGTGAGGTAGGCCGTAGGATGTGGGCTGGCCGGAGTGTAGTTCTCATGCAAGACTGTCTCTTGTGTTGCCTTTCACTAGTTGAGGGAGTGGTCTCGTGGGACCATAGCCACGTGTAGAAAAGCATACCTTAGTATCTGCATCGGCAGATAAATCTAAAGCTCCCGACCGAGTCCTGTATTTCTTGTTTTGCCCTGTGACAGGACTCGGATGGCACGATGTGATACACGTGCATACGGTTATAGAAAAACGATTCACGATGAATGCGTGGGAAAAAGGGCGCGGTTGACGGTTAGCGTAATCCCTAGTGGCCTAGGTGGTTTAACCCAAACCGAAATACGAAAGCGTGCAATAGGTAAGCGTAATCCCTAGTGGTGCTAGGTGGCGTAAGTCCTAGTAGTTCAAACGATGATTCATATGGAAGAGCCTAGCTAGAACAAGGGTGACTGTCCAAACGATTTCAAGGATAATACGACATGAGGAAGCCCGTACGAGGTACGGCAAAGGACTGAACTTATATACATGAAAAGAAACATATGATTTGAGTAACCTATATATGCGATATATTAGGTTGATATGGACCATTACACGACTTTGAGTAAGGGACATTCATGGTTAACACATAACAAGGCTGGGATACTAGTACGGAGGGTGCAGAGCAAATATACATGATTAGAACCAGGAAGAATATACGGAATAGATACCGTGGGATGTTAGACGGGGTAGATACCTTGGGATAGTATACTTGACAGAAATCTGACGATATGATACTTTGATTTATCATGACACCGTAGTTTATCATGATACCTTAGTTCAGTAGTTTATCCTGTTATTTTGATTTAGCTTATCTATCTTGTTATCATGCTCATGTTCATCTCAGTTTCTCATGTCAGTTAACTTTACTAGTTTCTATACTAATAGTAGATAGGGCTTACTCAGACTTTTTGACTGACCCGTTTTGTTTCGCCTCTTTTCTTCCGTTTCCCCCCAGGTTACAGGGAGGAAACAATGCTGTTTAGTTCGGTCTTCTTCTGATTGAAGGTCATCATGGATGGCTTGGACTTCTCTTGGCTATGGCTACTTTACTGTTTTTACTTGGGGAATAATTTATTAAAAAGTCTTTATGCTTCTTTACTATTGCAAGACAGGTTTTGATGTACTCTGATGTAAAAGGCTTTAGACCTTATGTATTCATGTTATGAAAGATTGATTTTACTTCCGCTATTTCATGTGTTCTGTCTTGTGATATTTCTGTGCATGTTTACCAATAATGCCCCTCTAAAGCTAGTGCATTCCCTTGCGAGTGACCCTAGCGGAGGCGGGGTGTTACAAGAACAGATATGAATTTTTGAAAAACTACTTTTCAAAACAATTTTTATAAAGAAGTACCTTCAAAATTATGATTTAAGGAAAGTATTTTCAAAAGAAAAGTATAATTTAGAAAGCATAACCCCAAGAGCCATATATCTTTCCTTTAGTCCTTTTTGTACTGAATCTTTCCTTTTTCGTGTCTGAAGCATCTGAGATACCAGAGTGCGTTCATGTGCCCGGTTGGTTCCGTCAATATCTTGAGGCTAGGGCCGCCGCCGCAGGTCCACCAAATCCTCCTCCTCCTCCTCGTGCCGATAATTTCGCAAAGATATGTAAGTGTTAAATCAAAATTTGGACCTAACACCCAAATCGTTCTGATTCTTATAGAGTTTTAACTGAAGAATGAGGAAAAAGAAGAAAACACACAGAATTTATAGTGGTTCGGTGTTAACAAGCCTACGTCCACTTTATATGTTATTGATTATACTTTGAATGCTGGTACAATCAATGATTTCTCTCTAGCTCACTTTTACAATTGTGATTTCTCTCAGTAATCTAGTAATAAAACTGATAAGAAATGGTAGTATGACAATAATGGCGGAATCGGTCCTCAATATTGCCAAAAGGCCCCCAAAAAGTGCCAAGCTCCGGGCTATTTGTAGCTGATCTTGTCAGGCGGATCGTGGTCACACGTGGCACGAATCTCGAGAACATCGGATCGCATCACAGCCGATGAATAAATAGTCAAATTAGCCGTTACGGACAGGTGTCGCGATCCCCTTGGAAATCGGATTGAGCAAATGGGGAGAATCGGTCAAAATGACGGTTGGGGACACGTGTCGCTTGATCCGTGCATCTCGGATCGCCGAAGACTAGCTCGTGCTTGAATGGGTCAGGGGCTTCGCCGTGCATCAGGGGATCGGATCGGTCTATACTGGGCAGCAATGTTTGTACGGATCGAGTCGCATAGAGGTGGTTGTTTCGCTGATGCAATGGGGGCGATCCGATGAGGTGCGATCCAATAAGGGGCGATCCAATGGTGCGATCCGTTCCTTCATGTACTTACGGAATGTAGATTCATACTTTCTTCTTGTGAATGAACCTGGGTGGCTTGGTCAAAAAGCTAGCCAACATTTTGCCCCCTCGAAGTATGTTTTATCAATGACGGAACATGCTTCGAAGCTATAAAATCGTCTTTTCACAACGAGACGCAAATCAGTGAACAATTCCTTTTCTGGGATCTTTCAGAGTCTTCATCACTGAATCTGTCGGTCATTTATCGATTCGGATCGCATGCGCGAGTTGCGGTCTGTTAGCGAGTCATTCGCCTCGTTTTTTGGTGAGCACTTGGGCCTCTTCACGGAACGGAACGAGATGGGCTTCTCTTCGAGACGTGGTGGGCTTTTGGTTCGCGGCCCGTCTATTTTCACGGATCGAATAAGACAAAAAAGGGGAGACAAACGGTCGCCCTTTTGCCTATACAAGTCGACCCTCCTCTCCACTTTCTTCCTTCTTATCGCTTTTGTATCTATCGCCAGCTCCATTGAGGAAAAACCTTATTTTCGATTTCCAAATTCTTGCTCGATTTCGAACTTTAAAAAGGTAACTAGACAATTTCTCTTGAATTTCTACCGTGAGAGAGCATGGACAGTGGGATTTTATAAGATTTGGTGAGAGTGGACGTGAGCGTGCCTGGTGCGAAGAGGAAAGCCGAGGAAGGAGAAGGAAGGGATGACCAGGTCGGTTTGTGGGCAAGGTCGGAGTTCAGAGCGGTGGCGAAACGAGGGGAGAGAGTACTGAACAGGAAAGTTGATTTGGGTAGCAGATCGGATCGGATCGCGGAAATGAAAAGGCTTCGATTCGTATGAGTGTCGTTTTGCGGAGACACTCGAGCTTCGGATCGTGGAGGATGGGGGCGATACGGATCGCCAAGAAGCCATCGCGATCCATTCAGGATGAGTTGGTGCGCCTCACGGTTCGAAGCTTTTCCCTGTTCTAACACCCCTCCGCGTACCGAGTCCTTCACCACGATCTGTGCACACTTCGCGATCCGATCCTGTCTTGCGATCCGATTGCTGACTGAATAATATGATGCGACTTTAACAAATATATGAACAGTTAGGCTAGAGCCCTTGATACGAACATTCCAGATCGAACAACTGCATAATCTGTCAATCGAACGATGACCAATGTCTAGATGATTTTATTGACCCTTGTACTTTTCTTTAATGCATGCACAAGCACACACATCGGCACCTACACACACGGGGGACGGGTAGTTTTAATCTCATTTTTCATGTTTTCTCGCCTAACAGTAATGTCGGATAATCAATCTTATTCAAGATCCATTACAGAAACGGAGTGCGAGGTTCCTGAGCAATACAACCCCGAGGTACCTCCAATTAACCCAGGAGGTGAAGATTCTGGATCTGAATACGAGGCAACGGAATCAGATCCGTCTGAAAGTACTTCATCTAGTGAAGAGTCTGAGATAGACAGGCGGGCTCCCGACGAGATTCCTGGCGCGCTCAGGATAGAGAAATTTTCTGATTCTTTAGCATCTAAACTCGATGACATAAAGCTTAAAAGAATCTGTCTGTGACATGGGATTCCTTGGGATGATGTGAGGACACCCGATAGCGAAGATAGACCCCACTTAGCTCCGGAAGGGTATATGGAAGTCAGCCGAACCATGTGCTTGGTAGGAGCTATTCCTCCGTTTCCTCTAATTGTCATCGAGACCTTAAAACGACTGGGTATCGCTCCGATGCAGCTTCATCCTAACGCCTACGTATCTCTATACACCCTATATATTGCTTACGCGGAGATCCTACATACCAAACTCACATTTAGATATTTAACATTCTTTTTTCTTTTCAAGCATCGCTCATCGACAACCCTAAATTTCTCTTTCTTTGAATCGGTGGCGAATAGGAAGGTTCTGTATGACGGATACAGCATTATAGGGGAATCCCAAGTCTGATTGGTTCTATATAAAGAAACAGGCCGGGAGCTCAAGAAGATGGCTTAAATCAAGTAAACTTTAATCTTTTGACTAAATATCTTGTTCAAGAAGCCGAAGCATTAACATTCTCCCCCCTTTTTCTTTGTTTTAAATAGATCACGTCTTCCCGAAAACGGAGGGCCCATTATACAATAATCGACTGTCTATTCTTCTACAAAGAAGATCCGACTTTTTAAGGATCAAAAATTGCGTCACTGACGAGAATCTTCATAAGCATCATCTTCTGGATATAAGATTTGGACTTGGCGCTGGCGGCAAACCCTATAGATACGTGCCCCCAACGGTGGGAGAGGGAACATCGCAGGCAGTAGAAACAACTAAATTTCGCAAGAGTCCTTCCCCGATAGTCATCCAAGACGATGAGGACCTGAACATATACAGAGGCGATGAGGCCCGTGGTGACAAGTCCAAGAAAATCCCAGTATCTCCTCCGATCGAACCCGCTGCTCCCGATGATTTGACAGAAGAACAGTTATTCAACGAGCTGAGCAAAATTCCTATGCCCGATGATGTATACACAGAGAGGGACTTTGAAGGGGAGCAATTCTTCCCTGCTTCTGAAGAGACCATCGCTCCAACTAGAGAACAAGAAACTGCTCAGATGAGCCTGTCTTCAGGCACGGGTCTATTAGGGGGAATTATATGGGATGCAAAAATCACACACACTGTCTGACCCCGCACTCTTACATCGTCAGTATTCAAAGTTTTCATATGCTCTTTTCTCTTTTGTAGGAAAGATGTCCCGCAGGCGATCTTATTCTTATCGTTCTCTTCGTGAGGGAACACCCAGTCTTCATCCGAGTACTGAGCGCTCTCGCGGCCCTTCTCACAAGCCGACTTCCTCGGAACCCCGGTCTCCACCGAAATCAACATCTGGAAAGCTTCCCAGTTATCCGGTAGTTCCTGCAGGGGGAAAACAACTTCCTAATGCGCTAACTCCTCCGAAGAGTGCACCCTCTGACAGTAGGCCGTCGAAAAGACATCACGAGTCTAAGGATAAAAGCAAGGATCCGAACAAAGATTCTGAGAAGGAGAGAAGTGACATTGTTCCTTCCAGCCAGCCAGAATTAGATGCCCCCAGGTCTCAGGATTATATCCATGGTCCCGAGATTCAAGGGAGGCTGGAAAAGTTGCGGGAACAATTCCCTAACATTTTCTTCGAAAGGATGACATTTGTTCCAGCTTTGTAGCCAGTTCCTAAGAACTAGGATAGTGAAGTCGTCGGGCACATTCGCCATGTAGCCAGACAGTATGAGATGATGAAGAAACATGCGGTCAATCGTTCAGAAGTCATCCGAACGCTCGAAATGGAAACACATAGATCTAAAGCAAAACCTGATAACAATGAAAGGGCCAGGACCAAGATGGAGAAGGACTGGGAAGATGCTCAATCCCAACTCGCCTTAGCGCGGAGAGATACTGAAAATTATAAGATCGAATTGGAGAATGCTAAGAAGCGCTTTCATTCGGAACTTGACTCCAATAGCCAAGAGTAGATGGCTTTAAAGAAGGAAGTATAAGATCTCAAAATGGCCAACATTGAGTTGAAGACAGCACAGGGCCATTTTGAAGCTGAGAGAGCTGCTTGGGTGGCAGAAAAAGCAAGTTTGAAAGAAAGTTTAGCATTGGCTGAAGCGAAGAAGGTGATTTTGAATGATCAAGTAGCGGATGCGGAGAGGCGCGCGGCTCTTGCCGAAAAGAATGTTGAAAGTGCCATCGAAATGGCTACTGCTTCTAACAACAAGCTCCTCGAGAGAGAGAGAAGGATATCGACGGGTTCAAAGAGATGATTTTTGACTTCCTGGGCCCAGTGCTCAAAACCCACAACATCTCATGGATCCAGGATTACCACGTTACTTTAGCCAATTTATGGGATGCCATCGTTGAGGGTGAGAAGCAGAGATTGGGAGTCGAAGAAATTGATGAAGATGAGTTGATGAAGAGCATCTTGAAGGATAACGACCCCAAGGACCTGGCAGAAGGTCGTCGTCTGATTCAAACGGAAATGGAAAAGGAGAGGGCCCTGGCTAAGGGTAAAGGCAAAGCTGACGAAGGTTCGAGTTCAGCCATGGAGCCCAAGACCTCCGGATTTGAGGAATACCATCCTGATGATACACTAATCCCTTTGGGCCTAACTCCTGTGGTTGTTGGTGCTCCTGCAGCTACCCCAGAAGGAGGATCTGCGGAAGGTATCTCCCTTTTTTCCCCACAATTTGTCAAAGCAATTGTGAATTGCCGTCGCCTGGTAGAGTAAACAATTGAATTAGTAACATGTGTTCCTCATAATACAGGTGGAGAGCCCATCGACATGGGTGTTCAAAAAGGGAAAGAGTCGGAGATGGAGGTCGTCTCGCCAGGTGCCGGTGTTGATATATCGAAGCAGGCTGAGAGTACAACAGTAGAGAAAAGCGTCCTGGCACCCAATGCCGTTTCCAAGGATGCTGAAACCATCGAGGCCTTGAAAGACATGGATGGGCGCCATGTAGGAGATGAGGAGGATGTCATTGGCGCCAAAGAGACCGAAGACGATGACGACGAAACTTTGGCTAGCAGAAAAGCTAGGCAGGAAAAGGAGATGGCTTTGAAGATCGTGGGACAAGAGCCTCTGAACATAGTGCCTATCGCGGAACTTGATCCCAAAACTGGGATGATTTTGAAAATCCAGCCCAAATCCTTCAGCAGACAACTTCATTTTGCGAATCCTGATGATTTCCCGGTTTCCCTTACTGATAAAAGGAAGAGAAAGGAGGTGGAAGAGGAATCTTCTGAAGAGTCGGATGTTCCTCTCATAGACAAAAGGAAGAGGAAGAAAGGAGATCAATCCGATGCTGACAAGGCGAAGCTGGAGAAACAGAAGCAGGAGAAGATGTCAAAGCGTAAATAGGATATTGTCCCTTGTTTATATTTTGTCTTTAGGTTTTCCACTGGCCAGGAAATGTAATTATGAGACTGGCCCTCACTTTTGTTTTCTAGGTTGTTTTTCACTTTGTAGGCTTGCAGTATATAAAGGAAAGTTTATCTCTTTTTGCATCATTGTGTACCTGTATTCAAATAAACTTTCCATGCTTAGTCATAGACCATCTAATTATAACTACAAATCAGTCAAACAACAGAAAGAAAAATTAAAAAATTTCGTGCTTCATTGCTGCATTAAAGTTCATGTGTCTATGCATATGGCCCCCAATCAATCGTTAATGTAGCGCTTAACTAGGGCTTATTAAAGATTGATTAGCATTATTCGCATGTTGCCCCCTATTTCCGTATATGGGGGACTTAGAAAATTTCATAAGATAACTGTTCTTGTGGTACTGAATTTCTGGCACCTTTCTCAGTGCTTAATCATAGACTCCTTTATACTCTCCTGGCGGTCGCCGAGGTTAGAGTTCAAATTCAATAGTCCAGTCGGTCCTTGTTCCTTCAGCAGGAAGGAGTTCTTTCTCAACGCTTACTCGGAGACGCTTTTATGCTCTCCCTCTCTCTGGAGGGTTAGAGTTCGAGCTCAGCAATTCAATCGCTCCTTGATCCTTCAGAGGGGAAGGAGTTCTTTCTCAGCGCTCAATCGGAGACGCTTTTATACTCTCTCTCTCTGGAGAATTAGAGTTCCGTCACGGCAGTTTCGATCATGGTACATCGCCTCCATATCCGTTATCCTCAGAATTTTGACTGGTGATTACATTCCATTCTGATGGATGGCACCTAAAATCATATGCTTCTGGGATCATTGCATGATTCACAGTAATTTTCATAAAAATAGAAAGACAGATAAATAATGCAATAAAGGTAAACGACACACAATATTTTTATAGTGGTTCGGTCGAATCATGACCTACATCCACTTTATAATTTTTTGCTTTAAGGAATCAGACTATTCTAGGCAAGTCGTGCCTTGTACATTGTTTTCAACAAAGCAAAATAACAGATTTGAAACTTTTATGTTAAGTATGGCCGTAAATGTTGGGCATTCCACACTCTGGGGATTTCCTTTCCATCTACGGTTGCCAGCTTGAAGGTTCCATTATCAAGCTTGCTTAGAATAGAGTATGGTCCTTCCCACTTCGCTCCCATATGAGTTGGGGGTGGAAAGACACGTTTCAGAACCAATTCTCCAGGTTCCAAGGTTCGGGCTCGAACCCTTTTGTTGTAGTATCGAGCGACCTGTTGTTTGCATCTTAAGGCACGCAGGTCTGCTTCATCCCTCTTTTCTTCGATCATATCCAGGGACTCAAGGGGCAATTCATTATTGGTCATCGGATCATAATAAGTCACTCGGTGAGAAGGTACCTTTATCTCAACCGGGATGACCGCTTCCATTCCAAAAGCAAGGGAGAAGGGGGTATGTCCTGTTATCGATTTATATGTTGTCCTGTAGGCCCATAGTGCCAAGGGCAATTCATCAGCCCACATGGCTCTGGCCCGCTTCAGTCTTCTTTTCAGAATGGACTTAATCACTTTATTCGCCGCTTCGACTTGCCCGTTCGATTGCGGGTGCGCCACAGAGGTGTAACGATTCTCAATGTGGTATTTTTAGTAGAAATTTCTGAATTCAGTGCTATCGAACTGAGTTCCGTTATCCGTTATCACGATCTTTGGAATCCCAAATCGACAGATGATGTTTCTGACGATAAAATTGATCACTCGCTTGGTTGTGATTGTAGTCAGTGGTTCAGCCTCGACCCACTTAGTGAAATAATCTACGGCTACTATAGCGAACCTTGCCCCGCCCCTAGCTATGGGGAGACTTCCGAAGATATCAATTCCCCACATGGCGAAAGGCCATGGGCTCGTCATTGTTTTTAACTGATTAGGAGGTGCTCTATGTATCTTTGAAAATCTCTGGCACGCATCACACCATCGTGCGTATTTTTCCGCATCCTTGTTTGTGGTAGGCCAGAAATAACCATGCCGCAACACTTTTTTCTCCAATGTTTGCCCTCCGATGTGATCGCCGCATTCAACCTGTTGTACCTCCTGCAGCACACGCTTGATGTCATCGTGAGCTATACACCAAAGAAGGGGCATTGAAAATCCTTGTCTGTAAAGAACTCCGCCTTGCAGAACGTATCGGGCACCTTTGCGAATTATCTTACGTCTCCCACTTTTCTTGGTCGGAAGCGCTCCATTCATCAAGAAATTCTTTAAAGGGGTCATCCACGACTCCCTTTCTGGTTCCGTCTCTAGTATTGGATCGATTTCCATTTGATCTATACTAGGGGACCGAAGCACTTCAACGGGGGCTAGCCTGGTCTCTTCAGGATCGTCGAAACTAGCCATCTTTGCCAACTTATCCGCCTGCTGATTCTCTGACCGCGGAATGTGAGATATGGTGTAGTGATCGAAGTTGTTCAGCAACTCCTTCACTTTCTTCAAATATAGAATTAATCTTGCACTTTTGGCTTGGAATTTTCCAGTAACCTGGTTCACAGCTAACTTGGAGTCGCAAAAGATGTTCAGCTTTGTGACTTCTAACTCCTTTGCGATCCTTAGTCCGGCTATCAGGGCTTCATATTCAGAGTCGTTGTTAGTGGCGTGAAACTCCATCCGGATAGCATAGGATATCAATCGTTTCTCGGAAGTTTCAAGCACTATTCCAGCGCCGGATCTTTCGTCATTCCTAGCGCCATCAGTATACAATCTCCAAGCATCGGGTTCGAAAAGTAATTTTGAAAGATCAACTTCTTCGTTTGCTATATCCTCCTCAGGAACGGTAAACTCTACTATGAAGTAGGCTATCACTTGACCTCGAATTGACCGTCGGGGCTGAAAGTTCAAATCAAATTGACTTAACTCAATGTTCCATTTGAGTAATCTTCCAGACGCCTCTGGTCTCTGTAGAACTTGCTTGAGTGGATAATCGGTGTATACGGTAATGGGATGCACCTGAAAATAATGTCGAAGCTTTCTAGAGGCAATCAGTAAATTATAAGCCAATTTTTCTATCCTTGGATAATTACGCTCTGCTGCCGTCAATTTTTTGCTCATGTAATACACAGGTCTTTGGACCTTATCTTCTTCTCTTACCAACGCGGAGTTGATCGCGTGGGATGACACTGCCAAGTACACGAATAAGTCCTCGTGATCCATCGGCTTAGATAATATCGGAGGTTTCTCCAGGTGCCTCAGTAAGTTCTGAAATGCTTCTACGCAGTCAGGCGTCCATTTGAAGTGGCGTTTTCCCCGCTTTATTAATTCGAAGAATGGGATGCATTTGTCCGTAGCCCTGGAGATAAATCTGCTTGGTGTGGCTACTTTTCCTGCAAGGCTTTGCACATCCTTAATTTTCCTAGGTTCCTGAATATCTCTGATTGCCGCGATCTGGTCTGGATTAATCTCAATCCCATGGGAACTGATGATGAACCCCAAGAATTTTCCAGAGGCGACACCGAATGAACATTTTGTTGGGTTGAGTTTCGTTCCGTACTTTCGAAGAATGTCGAACATCTCTGCCAAGTCCGTAGTGTGATGGGAGGATTCCTTGGACTTAACCAACATGTCGTCGATGTATACTTCCATTGTTTTCCCGATCTGGTTATAGAACATTCTGTTGACTAAACGTTGATATGTAGCGCCTGCGTTCTTCAAGCCAAAGGGCATCACTACATAGCAATATAATCCCAGATCCGTGATAAAACTAGTGTGTTCTTGATCTGGAACGTGCATTGGAATCTGGTTATATCCTGAGTAAGCATCCATAAATGAGAGAAGTTCATGACCCTCCATCGAGTCCACCAACTGGTCGATCTGGGGTAACGGAAAACTGTCTTTTGCGCAGGCTTTGTTTAAATCCGAGAAGTCGATACACGTTCGCCACTTCCCGTTGGCCTTCTTTACTAGGACTGGATTTGAAATCTAGTCTGCGTAGATCGAGTCTCTAATAAATCCATTACTCTTTAGCTTTCCAACTTCTTCTTTCAAGACAGCGGACCTCTCTGTGCCCAGCATTCGCCTTTTTTGCTTTACCGGAGGATGTTTAGGGTTAATGCTTAATGAATGGCTCATGATTGATGGGGATATCCCGCACATGTCTGCGTGGGTCCAAGCAAATACATCCAAGTTATTTTTTAAGAAATCCGTCAGTTCTTTAGCGAGATTCGGATTTAACTGGGATCCAATCTTAAGGACCTTCTCTGGGTCACTATCATCGATCGGTACATCCACAGTTGTCTCGTTGGGAGTCGCCATTCTACCCCCAGGTTCTTGGTTCTCTCTGGGATTTATATCCTCGGGCAACTCTCTGGGCGACTCTCCTACGGTTATCCTCTTTAGTTGCTATAAGGTCTCCACCCTTGTAGGGGGAGAAGCGCCCTTGGTTTCTATGTCCCCTCCATTGCGAAGTAACTTTAGCTCGGCAACATAACATGCTCGTGCGGCAACCTAATCTCCTCTGACAATACCAACGCCAGCTTCGGTGGGGAATTTCAATAATAAGCACCAAAGGGCTATACAGGCTCTAAAATTTGCGAGGGCCGGTCGGCCCAAGAAGGCATTGTAGTGTGATTCAACATCCAAAACCACGAAGGGAAGGATTCTCACTCTCTGGCGTTCTCCTTCCCCAAGCGTAACTGGTAACTCTACATAACCTATTGGAGCGGTGGATGCTCCGTTAAATCCACGAATCCATCCTTGACAGGGCTTCAAGTCTTTTATTTCGAGGTTCATTTGGTCGAATGTCCTTTTGAAAAGAATATTGACGGAACTCCCGTTGTCCACTAAAACCTTATGAACAGTGATTGGTCCAATAGGTACTGTGATTACAAATGGATCTTCAATCGGAGCATGGACTCCAATGCTTTCTCGTTCGCGGAAAACGACATCGTCGGACATCATCTTTTGTTGCTTTACCGGGATATTGTCCTCGGGGTTGCTGCACTCCCCTACCTCGAGGTGTTGCTTGGCTGCATTGACATATTGATCCAATGACTTAGAACTTTGTCCGGTGAGATAAAGCCCTCCGATTACGGTATTGATAACGATGTCCTTTCCCTTTTGCTGGGCAGTAGCAGGTTGATTCTGGTTCTGTAACACCCCGTATTTTTAATGTAATTAACGATGTATATATATCCACAGATAGGATTAATATGGTGATGTATAATGAAAATTAATTAATATATGAAAAAAAAGAAAAGATTGGTTGCATGCGATGTAAATATGTTGCATGCACTGATTTGCAAACATAATGCATTAACATTAAAAAAAGATTCATGCATTGGTTTAATTTAAGTATTGTAACTAACATGAAAAAGTGAAGTAAGGAAAGAACAATAATTATCATTGTTCTAAGACTTATTAACAAAAGACTTTGTAGCTCAGTTGGTTAAGGCATTGGATTTGTAACATGGAGGTCGGGGGTTCGAACCCCGGCGGCAGCATAATTTTTATCTCTGTTTTAAAGAGGGCCAACTGAACATGCAAATATATGTACATATACAAATTCAAAATTTGAAAGGATAAGAACGTACATATAAGGAAATAAAGAAAATATATATATATATATATATATATATATATACATGAGAATATATATATATATATAGATGCAGAAATATATGTATACGAAAGATAAAATTTATGATAAGGCTATAGTAAATGAAATATGGCAAGAATTAAATAACGGTGCAACATCGTTTGAATTTTGAAAAAAAAATGAAAGTTGTGCGTATATATATATATATATATATATATATATATATATATACGCGTAAAATGGTCGTTAAAGGAATTGTATACATATAAGAATATTTCATGTGAATAAAACAATTAAATAAATTCCAGGAATTCAAAAGTTCGAAATTCAAATTTCTGCGCAAAAACAGCTTGTGGGACCCAATGCTGACTTAGCACTGCATGTACAATAAGATTTGGCTAGATTCATCTGCGAACCTGGACTATTTTCTTAACTAGGTTCAATGCTGACTCAGCGCTGCGTGTACGATAAGGTCTTGAGCAACTATATAAACAGCCCTGGTCTTCTTCTCTATTCACAATTCTTTTCTACCCTTATGCTGCAAAGATTCTTGTTAGTCATGGCTCCGCCTCCTCCTCTAAAATATATAAATAAAATAATATATATAAAATAAACCAAGATGAGGAAATGCTGCTAAAAGATTTTCAAGAAGAGGTTCAAGTCAAGCTAGGATTCAAGAGGAGGTTCAAACGACTTCAACGACTGTTTTTCTATGAATCTTAGCAACGCCATCTTTCTGTTCTAATCTAATCTCTGTAAGTCAGTTATTTTTAGATTTGAACGTTTTTCTTTGTTCGTGACATGAAATTAAAGGAATAAAAGATTATGCCAAATCTCTCTCTCTATTCGAATCAGTGCCTACATTCTTGAACCTAATTAAGAACTGTTATGATTCGAGGACAAATAAGACTATGACTATGAGCATTTGCCTATGACTTTGGACATTGCCTATGACTTTGGACATTGCCTATGACTATGAACATTGCCTATGACTGTGACTGTGACTATGAGGATTATTTTCTTGACTAAGCCTAAGCCTTTGATTAGAAAACATAAACTATTTCCTTTGACATAACAAGGACATCTATGATTAAACACCTGTGATTCATGATTAGGGAAGTGTTGTTTAAGCTTTGTGATTATGAGATTGGGTCTAAACCCGATTATTTATTCTGCCTTTCCTTGGTTTTCTTTGGTTTTAGACCATGGGAATTTACCTATTAAGTTAGGTCTACCCATGTTCTTGAACCTACTCTGTCTATTCTTGGTTTTTGACCTTGGGAATTTACCTATTAAGTTAGGTCTACCCACGTTCTTGAACCTACGTCGTTATTCAAAACCAGTTTATGCCAGTTGTTGTATCTATCCTTTTAATAGCAATCTTTGGTTCATTCCCTATTTGCTACGAATCTAGATTTATCTATAATCTAGATTGAAACACGATTGTACGAACGGTGGGAATGCGATTTGGGGCAAAATATGAAATTTAGTAAAACGTAGTTTAACTTGGAAATTGGCATAAATTGGGAACATGTATTATTGCATGTTCATAGGAATGCAAATTGGATAAATTTGACGTAAATTATAAGATGTGTAATTTGAATCTTGTATTGACGTGTAAATCTAGTATTTACATGAATAGTGAACTAGAGTAATAAGTCTAGTTTGACGTGAATTAGAATGTTAAATCAGAATTGGATTAGCTAATTTGGCTCGATAAGTAAATTGGCATAAACTTGAAATTGGCCATAATTGGGAGTAATTGTCAGGATTAGCAAAATCATGGTTAATGACACTTGATTTGGTATAGTTTACATACCAAAAAGCATAAACATGATTTAGAGGGAAAAATGGGCCATAAGAATGAATGTTGACAATTCACATAAAAAGGGGAATTAGGAAATAAGTAAATTAGGAATAATTTACTTATAGGATTTGTTCTAAATGAGAAATGTAAACTTAGACAAATTAAAGGTTTGTTAAACGACATCTCTTTTAATGAAACACCAGAAAGTTCTAGGGTGACGGAGAGGATAGTGTATAGGCTTGAGTTTGGAAAATACAAGTTTCCTGCTCTCCCTGGCTATCCCTAACTGATCCGACGGACGGGATGGTTACTTTCAAAACCTGATTTGAAAACTAATCAAAACCGCTTTTGAATTTAGAAAACACGAATATGCCCAACCCGAGGTTAGACTGAGTTGCGATGTAAACCTGCCCGGAACCAACCGGCACATCCAGTAGTCGCAACAATACCTGTCTAATGTGAGTGGTAGCGGCTTTAATTCATTTAATAAAAGCTAGAACAAGAATGGTAGGGTTAATTTCACTAAGACACTTAACCAATTCAACATGACAACCAGACTGGTGAGTGGGGTTAGGGCCATACAGTTAAGCTAGAATGGGAGGGTTAAGTCCATAGGAACACTTAACCAATTTAAACACAGTTAAGCTAGAATGGGAGGGCTAAGTCCATAGAGACACTTAACCAAACTCAAGGTAGCAAAATGAGACTTGTAGGGGTTAAGTAAAGTTAATACACTTAGCCAAATTAATATGTTAACTAGACTAGAGGTTGGGGTTAAGTAAAATCTAATACACTTAGCCAATTTGATATGTTAGCTGGGCTAGACCGTAGGGTTAAGTAAACTTGAACACTTAACCATCAGGTTGTGATAAAGGAATGGGGTTAAGTCTAGAACATGAAGGGATAATACTTGACCATTAATAATAACATGTTAGTTAAAATAGACGGGCAAGGTTAAGTTAAAAAGGAACACTTGACCAACACAGGGTGAATGGGTAGGGTTAAGTAATAAATACTTAACCAATACAACTTGGTTTGTGGTAGGGTTAAGTCAACATGAGTTATTGACAACACTTAACCAGTTTAACAGGATAAATAAGGAGGTTTAAGTTAGCTTGAATTGACTATGACACTTAACCAATCTAAACTAACGGGAAAGAGAACTAAGTAAACCTTAGTTAAGGAAACAACGATTCTGGAAACTAAGTGGTAAATCTTAGTTAGTAAAACTAAGTAGTAATTCTTAGTATAGCACGAGGAGGTGCGAACGTCCGTCTGAGTAAAAAGGAGGCTCCAACGAATTGGGTTACGAAGCCCGAGGCTTCAAGGGGACGTGAGGGTACTCTTGGTATCCCTCTGTGAGGCTGCAGATGATCCGCCTGGGCCTACAGAGGTTAAGGTCTGCGTAGAAGAACCAGGGGTATGCCTTGGATGCAATACATGGCAACCTAAAGACTAGGATGGACCGGCGTGATTCGGTGAGAGAACGGTAGCCCTGTGATAGCAACTCGTCGTCTACCATCCATCTTCAGTCAATCGAGATAGGTGAAGCGGAAAGGCGGAGAACTCCAAAAGACCATATACTTGCTATCTAGTTATGGGTGAGGATGGCCATAGGATAGTGGGGCACCGGGGGCCGGCGTATAGTTCTCATTTTACAAGGTGTGTCTTTCATTAGTTGAGGGAGGGGTCAAGTGGGACCATAGCCACTGTAATAAAAACAGACCTTAGCATCTGCATCGGCAGATATCTGAAAGCTCCTGACCGAGTTCTGTATTCCTTGATTTGCCCTGACACAAGACTCGGACCGCACATTACAGGACATGTGCATCTAGACAAGCGATAACGATTCGCGATACATGCGCGGGGAAGTATAGGAACATATACCACTCTAGGTATTGTGTCCCAGACTTGGGAGCATCGTTTGACAGGTAGCATAATCCCTAGTTGGACTAGGTGGCATAAATCCTGAATCCGAGAAGCGTCCAGCAGATAACGTTAACTCTAGTTGAATCTAGAAAGCACTGGATAGAAAACCCTAGATTAGATCTAGGTAATAAATAATAAATGGATGCTCGAAGGCAATGGAAAATACTGGGATTGGGATCACGTTATCGTTACTAGTTGGGACACTAGTTAGGTGTTGCAGAGATATAGAAACCAGTATAACAAGGAAATAGCGAAGCGGCGAAAGTATTAAAGCGTATCCAGTTTATCTTATCTTAGCATATCTTGTGATTACCTTGTCTAATCTTGTTGACCCTATCGTCATGGTGTAATCTTGTATTCAAATAATTCATGTCATTTTGTTTTCCATGTTCACATGCTAGAAGTTACTGAACTTACTCAGGCTTTATATCTGACTCTGTTTTTGTTTCGTCTTCTTTTCTTCCGTCCCCCCCCCCCCAGGTAGTAAAGGAGGGAATAGTTTAGCTCAGGTTAAGTTGGACTGCCACTATTTCCCAGCTTGAAGATTTGTCGAAGTTTGCTTGGATTCTCTTTTCAGATGCTATGGCTGGCTCTTGCTAAAATCGGGGAATATAAATGTTGTTTTTATGCTCCTTTATTTTGTAAGACAGACGATACTTTGATATTGTAAAGAAACCATTGTACAAACTATTTTATCAATAAAGCAAAGTTTTATTTTCCGCTGTTTAATTTCTGTCTGTCTTGTAATTTATCTGCATCTTTTACCCTAAATGCTCCATAGAACTTAGTGCATTCCCTTTGTGAGTGACACTAACGGATGTGGGGTGTTACACGTGGTATCAGAGCTGAAGGTTACTAGATCAGATAAAGGATTTGAAAAATTATTTTCAAACGGTTTTAAAAGAAGCATTTTCAAAAGAAGAGATTTGTTTTAAAGGCATATTCCCCAAAGCCATACGCACTATCTTCTCTTTCTCTGTTTAAATTCTTGTCTCCTTCTTTCTTGAGTCTCTGGGGCTCCTGGCTTTCTGGGAGGTAACCTCATCGAAGGGCAAAGTAGTGCCCGGCTTCCATCCATAGCCGTAGTTGTTTCATCTACAGGCAATTTTCTTTCAAAGCTTATAAGGTTTTCCGGACGATGGAGGCAGTTTTTGAGAGATTTGTTAACATGACTACACACGGAAGGGGATGAGGAGTTTGGCTAAGGAGCATAACCCTAGGATGAGGAATTCATGGATGTAGACTTAGCACACGAAGGAGGAAGAAATTATAAAACCTAAGACAAGAGGAAGTATCTTTACTAGGGTATGATAGGGCATATACTTAAGGACAAGGGCAAGAACGAGGACAAGATTTTCAGAAGGGCAAGTATATACTTTCACCACCAAGCGTACCTAGGAGAAAGGTGGTAAAATTTTGTTGGAAGAGTCTAGGTTTGCTGTTCGTACTATTTCCTTTGGTTTTCGCGCTTCGCATTTGTTCATATCCACTTCCATAGTTGAGTCTCTACACCATAGTACTTGTATAGTAGAAAGATCCCACTAGAGTCTCAAATCCCATTTGGTGGTCCGACCAGTTTATTTTCGGTTAGTAGGGATTTGGGGATAGCTATCGGGTTTTCTTATATCATCTCACGAGGATCGTCTAAATTCGGAAGAGATATTCCTTGGGTGTTTGTCTGATATTGGTTTAGGACTTTGGGGCTTGTACTTGAGGAATGTCGAGTTCGGTTTGGATGGTTTGCGTGAAAGATGAATAGTTGTGGCAGGTACTCTAAAAAGTACAGAGTGATCTTTTGACTCTCATAGTTATGGCGTGATGGATAAGCTAAGAGGGAGACCTCTAATCATCTTAGTACATATACTTGGCGCCGTGATTGACATCTGTTTATTTTGGAAATGGAGATCCGGAACTTCACAATCGTAAAGTTGAATTAGTTAAGATACAGTGGAGTAAAGCTCAAGAAGGCTAGATACTAGCGTCATACCCTTTTTCTTAAGGGTGTATCCTTGATTTCTTTGTTTAGGAGCTTTGCGCATAATTGTTTATCTCTTTCCAAAGTATATCACCTAGGTCGTATCTTCGATCCTTAGGTAGAAGCCAATGGATGTAAACATGTATTTGAAACATGTTATGGTTGATGGTTGCAAGTGGTTGCTAATGGTTGCTTGTGAATGCATATGCATACGTATTAGACACTAGATCAGTTTGGACGTTTTCATATTGTATTTACAGATATGTATTCAATTTGAGCCTGATATATTATCATATGGATGTTTCATATGGATGAATGGCCGTGCACGCATGTAGTATTTACGTAACTAGGGATGCTTGCATACATGATTGGACGCATGGCACCGACATGATTCGCATTAAGGAGGTCGACTGAATCAGTAGATCGCCTGATTTTACAGTAGATAAAGACATATACACACACTATGCATATGAACATGAAAGCATTAGAAATCTTTTAAGGACAATGGATGCCTGTGATTGGATGGTTGAGTAGATGGTTGATTGGATGGTAGGACACATTCTTCCTAACTAGAAGATTTCGGGGACGAAATCCTTTTAAGTGGGGGAGAATGTAACACCTCGTATTTTTAATGTAATTAACAATGTATATATATCCACAGATAGGATTAATATGGTGATGTATAATGAAAATTAATTAATATATGAAAAAAAAGAAAAGATTGGTTGCATGCGATGTAAATATGTTGCATGCACTGATTTGCAAACATAATGCATTAACATTAAAAGATAAAGATTCATGCATTGGTTTAATTTAAGTATTGTAACTAACATGAAAAAGAGAAGTAAGGAAAGAACAATAATTATCATTGTTCTAAGACTTATTAACAAAAGACTTTGTAGCTCAGTTGGTTAAGGCATTGAATTTGTAACATGGAGGTCGGGGGTTCGAACCCCGGCGGCAGCATAATTTTTATCTCTGTTTTAAAGAGGGCCTTTTGAACATGCAAATATATGTACATATACAAATTCAAAATTTGAAAGGATAAGAACGTACATATAAGGAAATAAAGAATATATATGTATACATGAGAATATATATATATATATATATATATATATATATATATATATATATATATATATGCAGAAATATATGTATACGAAAGATAAAATTTAAGATAAGGCTATAGTAAATGAAATATGGCAAGAATTAAATAACAGTGCAACATCGTTTGAATTTTGAAAATAAAATGAAAGTTGTGCGTATATATATATATCTATATATATATATATATATATATATATATATATATACGCGTAAAATGGTCATTAAAGGAATTGTATACATATAAGAATATTTCATGTGAATAAAACAGTTAAATAAATTCCAGGAGTTCAAAAGTTCGAAATTCAAATTTCTGCGCCAAAACAGCTTGTGGGACCCAATGCTGACTTAGCACTACATGTACGATAAGATTTGGCTAGATTCATCTGCGAACCTGGACTATTTTCTTAACTAGGTTCAATACTGACTCAGCGCTGCGTGTACGATAAGGTCTTGAGCAACTATATAAACAGCCCTGGTCTTCTTCTCTATTCACAATTCTTTTCTACCCTTATGCTGCAAAGATTCTTGTTAGTCATGGATCCTCCTCCTCCTCTAAAATATATAAATAAAATAATATATATAAAATAAACCAAGACGAGGAAATGCTGCTAAAAGATTTTCAAGAAGAGGTTCAAGTCAAGCTAGGATTCAAGAGGAGGTTCAAACGACTTCAACGACTGTTTTTCAAGAAGAGTTCATTTCTACGTTTGACTTTACACCTTCCATTAACTTCGTACCCGGTTTGCTAGCATCCTTAGAGGTTAGACCAACGCTTTTGGGACTGATTGGCAAGGCATAGCGAGACGACCCACAGTTGGTTGAGTTAGTAGAAAAGCTCAAAGAAGGGGGGTCATCGAGCCAACTCTGTAGGTATACCCTAGATGATAAGGGTTGGGTACGTAGTGGCGGTAGACTTTGTATACCAAAAGACGATGACCTAAGGAAGACCATTCTTGATGATGCACATCGTTCGAAGATGACCATCCATCCCGGCGAGGACAAGATGTACATGGACATGAGACGAGTTTACTTTTAGGCCGGCATGAAGAAGGATGTGGCTGAGCGTGTCGCTAGATGCTTTGTGTGCCAACAAGTAAAAGCGGAGGAAAAGAAGCCCGGTGGATTGCTTCATCCATTGGAGGTCCCACAATGGAAGTGGGAAAGCGTCTCAATGGACTTTATTGACGGATTACCGAGATCGAGGAAGGTGAATACGGGTATTTGGGTCATGGTAGACAAACTTACTAAAAGCGCCCATTTCATTCCCGTGAAGAGTAAGAGGGCTGCTCCCTGGTTAGCCTCCGTATACATTTGAGAAATAGTTCGTTTGCACGGTGTTCCTTCTAGCATAGTGAGCGACCGTGTGAAAACCCGTAACTTCCCCGTAAAGGAAAGTGTCGGATAGTTCGAGAACAAACCACAAAATTTGGAGTAAGAGTCCAACCTAGCCTTACTCCTTCGCCTTATAACGGCGCACGTCTAATCCTAACCAATTTATCGATTCGATTTTTCACACCACAAATCACATTCAAACCAATATCGCAATCAATCACCAAACAGTCAAACAAACAAGTCCATGGTCTGTGGACGATTGTGTCGGGTGCTACTAAGCACCGTCTGCATCCTAGTATATATATATAACTAGAAAAAGAAATTGAAAGGTGAGAAATTCTCACAGATAGCCATCCTAGCTCCACGGCACTTCATTGATAGAAATCTTCATTGTTTTCGCATCTTCGTCAGCTTCGTCGCCCGTAGCCACTACATACATAAAAATCGAATTTTTACTTCGCTATTCAATATTTAAAAATCATATTTTTATTTCGAAGGACAATATATAAAAATCAAATTTTTAGTTCAAAGTTCAATATATAAAAATCGAATTTTTAGTTCAAAGTTCAATATATAAAAATCGAATTTTTAGTTCAAAGTTCAATATATAAAAATCGAATTTTTAGTTCAAAGTTCAATATATAAAAATCGAATTTTTAGTTCAAAGTTCAATATATAAAAATCGAATTTTTAGTTCAAAGTTCAATATATAAAAATCCTATATTTTGCTTTATAAAAAATCTCGTTTTTGCTTTATAAAAAATTCTGTTTTTGCTTTATAAAAATTTCTGTTTTTGCTTTATAAAAATTTCTGTTTTTAAATCTAAAAAAAACAGTTTTTATATTCCTTTATAAATCAGTTTTTAAAATCTCAGAAAAATCAGTTTTCAATATTTTTAAAAATCAGTTTTTAAATACATAAAAATAAATTAAACAAATAAGAAAAAAACTTACAGGAGGGGGGGGGTCTTTCGTCACCGAGCAGCAGCGGGGGGGGGGGGGGGTCCTTCGTCGCCGAGCAGCAGCAAGGGGGGGTCCTTCGTCGCCGAGCAGCAGCAGGGGGGGGGTCTTTCGTCGCCGAGCAGCAGCAGGGGGGGTTTCACGCCATCGCGAGGTGGGTGGGGGGTTTCAGTCGGCGGTGGGGGATCGATCGGAGGAGCGACGAGCTCCTCCGCCCCCTTTTCTCTCGTCTTTCCCTTTTTTTTATTTATTTGATTTCGATTCTGAATTGAGAGAGAGGGGGGGGGTTATGTAAATATATATATAATAATTATATATTTTTTCCTTTAAAACCCTAATGTTGACTTTACGTTTCAACTCAGATTTGAACCTGCCGACTGTCGTCCCTAACGTTTCACCCCCATTCCGAACTCAATGGGATATGCCATGTGGGCTGATTCGACTGTTTGAATCAGTTTCCTTTAAATTTACATTTAAATCACTATATTGAATTTTAAACGTACATTTCAAATTACCGGGGTCACATACTAACTCTATAAATCCCATAAAAATATTTTCTAGCTTCGTATTGACGATACGGTCCTAACAAAACTTGTTTCGTCGAATTCCGAGACCGTTTGAAAAATGGCCAATTTCCAGTCGATTAAAATCAACTAAAACTGGTCAAACGCGTTTTCCTTTGCCACGCTCACATATTAATTCGAAAAATTATGAAATTTAAAACCAAGCAATAACTTCACATCCCGAACCCAACAAAACTGGTTTCGTCGAAATCCGAGGTCGTTTGCAAAATGTCCATTTTTAAGGGCCTTATATATATAAAAATATATATAAATTCCACAGCGACTATTTCTAATTTTAAACTGGACATATCTTATAATTTCTAAGATGAAATCTCAGTTTGTCAACTTCGTTACAAAGATATAGTTATACAGATGCAAATATTTCTTGTTTCGTTCAATTCTGACTTATATTGAATTCTGTATATTCATTTGAAATTAGAAATCGAAATTTCGAACTACCGCGCCATTTTCAATTCCTTTTATAATTATATATAATTATTATATATTCTAAGGACGACGTATATAAATATATTCGTTCGAATTCTATTCAAAATAAATTTTTCGACGATATTATTTAAAATAATTCATTTTGAATATTCAAAATTCGCTAAAATTGCCGAAATAAAAATTTCAAACTGGCTCGCATTTTACGGGTTGTTACAATCTCCCCCACTTAAAACTTTTCGTCCCCGAAAAGGAACAAAGTCGAAAGTGGTTTGATCAATCAACTCTACGCTCGATCAGGCTTCCATTCTCCAACTTTTCAGTTTCTGAGAATTTTCTAAAATTTCAAAAATTTGGCTAACACCCTAAATTTTTGAAAAATTTCGCCATAACCTCCCTTGCACCGGGAGCATCGGGGAATTTCAAATAGCTTCCCCGGTCCTTCAGATCTCAAAAAGAAAAAGAAAAAGCCAAGCGGCTAGCCAATAGGCTCACAAAATCATCATCACCCAAACAAAACAGGAAATTATGTAGTAAACATGTACCTATTTGTCGGGCAAACAAATTTTATTCTTCGGCTCTAGCCTCCTTGCTATGACCTGCTCAATGATATACATGTATATGCAAGCAGATGCGACCAATTTTCAATACAGTTCAATATTTGATTCAATTAGGCTAATTGGTTAAAATTTAGCAAACCAATAAACAAACAACACAAACATCAATCAATTAGTTGATTAGCTTTTCAAATGCATAACTTTGATATATAGTCAAAAATCAAATTTTTGATGCCAAATCACAACAATAGGCCCTATCTAATTTTGGTTCTCACACCAGTCAATAGGAAATATATAGAAATCTCACTTTCGTCACTCGAATATAAATACTGATAATGTGATCACAATTATCAGCATCATCCCCGGGCGACTAGAGTGTGATTCTATATCTATCCAGTATATTAAAACTTCGAATACACGTGGATCAGACGTATACGCAAAATCTATATATACTGGATTGTCCAACTCAATATAAATAGATAATCAACTACGAATAATTGATTTAAATTTTCAAAACAAAAATTTGTTTTCACTTTCAAAAATATACTCTTCACACTCGTTCTAGGATACTACTGATCCTATCTATAACGAGTCATTCTAATTGGATATTACTAACCCAATATCTGATGAATTCTTTCGTATGGTTCTAACGTGCCTTGTTCTCTGCTTTGTAAACCAAAGCTCTGATACCAACTGTGAAAACCCGTAACTTCCCCGTAAAGGAAAGCGGCGGATAGTTCGAGAACAAGCCACAACATAACGCATACAGAAGAACATTTCATTGTATATTACAACAATGTATCAGATCACAAGAATACACAGAGTATAAATGAATAAATATTACACAGAAATATCAGAGATTTAATTTACATTTAAATACATAGCAGCGGAAAATAATACAATACACAACTAGAAGGGATATACGGATACAAAGCTTTCCGGATATCGTTCCAGCTGTAAACCAGGATCCTATGAATATAAATCTGCAAAACCAAAACTACTAGCTGCCCGTGTCAAAATAGGGGCACCCAGAGTTTAGGTTAAAACAATAAACTCCAGGTCAGTCATTGGACTGGTGTGAGAACTAAAACAGTTATTAATCCTTATTTTTAGAGTTTGGTAAATCAAGGGACCACGCCGTATAACACGGAACGAGTTTCCTCCCAAGAATACCAGTGCATAAATAAACAGCGCAATGCTAAATAAAGAAAAATGAAGCTGCTATAAGACCCAGGTCCTATCATACAATGCAAACGCAAGCCGGGGGATAGGGTTTTCCCTTATAACAGCCAAAGAATGCTTGATACGTTTAAAACAAATCATTTGATACTATAATAAGTGTACAGTGTATAAAACAACTTCAAATCATAAGTATCAATCATAGGCGGCATGGGTACCATATATAATGTCGCCATATATAGGTTTACAAATAAAACCGCAAATGTCACGTATTTGGAAATTGGATTTCCGTCTATGAACCGAGGCAAAAGATAGTCCTCAACCGATTCGAGACGCTCTAGCCCGTGTCTCAGGACCCAGACACAGGTGGGCCCTTGGATCGTCAGGGCCAGTCCACCGATGTGGATTAAACTTAAACCCTGAACATGCGTTTCCCCGCCCTATGGGGCGTAGGTGAGCCAACTAAATGACTCCATCGGTTCGAGAACGACCGATCAATCCGAGGCGCCTCGCAACAGCAACAACCACATAAGTCAAACTCGTCAGGGCGTGTAAAACCACTGACGCCACTTCTAACTAGAAAGAATATGCCCTCCCTGAGGTCCGTCTCCCGTTTTTGTTCATACCGGGTGTGAAACACGCGAAGTAAACGTTACACAAAGCTACGCCACAAAGGCCTTGCTTTGATCATCACCACAAGACTTTGCTTTTCAACAGAAGCCTCGATCAATTGCCACTTAGGCATGCCACACAGGCAATTCACTCCATGCGTTTGATATCCATCAATATATAACCCCTGAGCTCGTACGTCTCAGAGAAGGGCGTTAAGCAAGAGAATAAATTCTCCGCCGCCAAACAGATATATATTTAATAGAAATCAATCACGCAGACTAAAATCCAATGTCAGACACACAGTCCATTTACAAGTCCGTTCTGGGTCTGAACGAAACCGGAAGCACCTAGTACCCCGTATATCCATCGATCTCCAAGTACGTCTGGACGATCACTAACTGTTTCCATCTTCTTGGGTGTACAGCCCAATCAAGATCATCAGTAATTATCCAAACGACGTGAAGACCTCCGGTCTTCGACCATCGTCTTCATCTTCGACTTATCGTCGTATCAGTTATTCAGAATGGGATAAACCCGGTCTTTCCGAATAACTCGCGTATATTTTAAATAAGTGTTACACAGACACAACATACGCCTCATTCCAATTCATCAGTCACTAACCGTAAATTAATCAAGAGAATAATTCCCCAAATATTAACCCCGAAGGCCGAAACCAACATCAGATCAATATCCAGAAAACCACTCTGCTTGGCTAACCGACAGTTAGTTTCTAAATTTCACATTCATAGGGAAAGGTTCCCATTAATTTTATCCAAGATAAATTCTTGAATTTATTCTTTAATCTACTTTTGAATATCAATTCAACTAGCCGGGATTAACGAAACTTACCGAAGTAATCATTTGTTTTAATTTCCCAATCCCAACCTATTTATCCCATGAAGTAAAACTGGTAATACTTCATTTCTAACACCACAGTGTTATCGGTAAATTCAATTACCATTTCACGTTTAAATCTAATTAAAGATTTAACTATCGCCTGGAGCAAAACTGGTGATACTCCATTTTCGATCTTTTCAATCTAATTAAAGATTCATTAAAACTCCACTTAGTTTTAATCTTCGACTGGGTTAAAGAATCAGTGTCATTTAAAAACACGGTTCACGATAAACCCAAAATCACATTCATTAATCATCGGGTTAAAGAACGAGTGTTATTTAAAATACTGTTCACGATAAACCCAAAAATCAATATCAATTCTATTCCCAATTAAATATTATTTAATTGGTACGCTTCATTAAATCTAAATAAAAAGATTTAATCTTTTCTCAACTGGGTTCAAGAACAGTGTTAGTGAAGACACCATTCACGACAAACCCAAATCACATTCGATATTCAATACAAGGCTCTGAATAGAAAATATATCGGCTTATATTCAATATCGAATTCTACGACTAACAAATGTCGTATTGGAAATAACGATATAAATATATATCTTTCAAATTTCCGTAACAACATCTGTATAATCACGAATTCAAACATCGAAATATTCCGAAGACAATTTCGATTCAAATCCATTCCAATGCAATCATTGGAAATTTTGGTTGTTTTTAAAACCCTTTTCGAATTCAATTTATTTATTTAAAAATAAATAGAATTATAATTCTAGTTCAAAACTAGTTCAATTCGATAAAAATCTATTTTTATCTTTTCAAATATGGAGTTTTTCATCCCAATTTTTCCCAAATCATTTCTTATGATTTTACACAAATTATTACTATTTTTAATAATTTTATCAAGGCCCGTACAGTCGATTTCCATCAATGGCCATCAAACTGCACTTACAGCGACCTTTTTCGAATTTGATTTGGACGTATCTCGAAATCCAACTGTTAGATTTCTAATTTCTAATATTCTTTAGAAAGCTCTTTTCGATACGAACCCAACGGTTCCGGTTTTAGGAGAATCCGACGGTCGGATCTCCCGTAATGTCCGTTTGAAATAAATGGTCGAAATTCACGAACTGCCGCGGCGCGGAGCGTTCTATTCAGGCCACTATATTATATATATAATATATATTTCGTCGACTTCTATTTAAAACGAATTATATAAATAGTTTTAAAATTCATTTCAAAAGCAATTTCAACTTTCATTTCAATTCAAATCAAAATTGAATTCTTCTTTATAAATTCGTTTTAAATATTCATTTCTATTCAATTCAAATTTCAATTCAATTTGAATTCATATTCAATTCAATTCATTTCGAAATCGTTTTCAATTCAATTCATTTCGAAATCGTTTTCAATTCAATTCATTTCGAAATCGGTTTCAATTCAATTCATTTCGAAATCGTTATATATTCAATTCATTTTGAAATCGTTATATATTCAATTCATTTCGAAATCGTTTTCAATTCAATTCATTTCGAAATCGTTATATATTCAATTCATTTCGAAATCGTTTTCAATTCAATTCATTTCGAAATCGTTATATATTCAATTCATTTCGAAATCGTTTAAAATCGATATAAATATCGTTCACGTCAAAATGGCGTCAATCTAACCAACACGGCTTCATATATTTCTATTTTCAAATATTCTATTTCAAATGTTTCTTTATTCAAAATAGTTGTTATCATCAAAATATTTCGTTCAACACATGACCAATCTCAATGAATGAGTATTGTCAACACATGAACTTTTATTTTATAATATTAAAGGTGCAAATTTTATTACTAAAATATTTCGTTCAACACATGACCAATCTCAATGAATGAGTACTGTCAACACATGAACTTTTATTTTATAATATTAATGGTGCAAATTTTATTACTAAAATATTTCGTTCAACACATGACCAATCTCAATGAATGAGTACTGTCAACACATGAACTTTTATTTTATAATATTCTTTATTTTTCAAATTGGAACGAGGCCCAATCAATTACCATATAAAGTTAATTATATGGATTTTCATACATTACACACATGTAATAGCATTGAAGAATAATCAACCATCAACCAAAGTGCACTACACTGTATAAGCATCAAATATAGATATCTAACGCTTATAACAGCCTGTCAATCAATCGATCGACATATTTAACCAATCAGGATGAGTGAACTTCAAATTTCATCCCAACACCCGTGTGGGGTTTCAAACAATCAAACAAATATTTTATTCGTGCAGTTGGGCGATGTGTGAAATTTATCGTCCCAATCAATGTCCTTCAAATAGGTGTACATAAACAAACCGTCTGGTTTGTAAATGAATATTCTATTTTATTCACTTCACGTTAAAAATTATATTTTTAACGATAAAACATTTTATTTCAACATATGAATTTCTATTCAGTTCATTTATTCAATAAAATGATATTTTTATTTTTCTAACATATTTTATAAAATTTCGGCGGCATAACGGCACGATACTAGAAACGGGACGAGGCCTAGCCTTATCCCCGGTCTAGTGAAGGCCCACGCCATTCACACATCAATCAAATCAATTCGTTATGCAAACCACAAAATTTGGAGTAAGAGTCTAACCTAGCCTTACTCCTTCGCCTTATAACGGCGCACGTCTAATCCTAACCAATTTATCGATTCGATTTTTCACACCACAAATCACATTCAAACCAATATCGCAATCAATCACCAAACAGTCAAACAAACAAGTCCATGGTCTGTGGACGATTGTGTCGGGTGCTACTAAGCACCGTCTGCATCCTAGTATATATATATAACTAGAAAAAGAAATTGAAAGGTGAGAAATTCTCACAGATAGCCATCCTAGCTCCACGGCACTTCATTGATAGAAATCTTCATTGTTTTCGCATCTTCGTCAGCTTTGTCGCCCGTAGCCACTACATACATAAAAATCGAATTTTTACTTCGCTATTCAATATTTAAAAATCATATTTTTATTTCGAAGGTCAATATATAAAAATCAAATTTTTAGTTCAAAGTTCAATATATAAAAATCCAATTTTTAGTTCAAAGTTCAATATATAAAAATCGAATTTTTAGTTCAAAGTTCAATATATAAAAATCGAATTTTTAGTTCAAAGTTCAATATATAAAAATCGAATTTTTAGTTCAAAGTTCAATATATAAAAATCGAATTTTTAGTTCAAAGTTCAATATATAAAAATCGAATTTTTAGTTCAAAGTTCAATATATAAAAATCCTATATTTTGCTTTATAAAAAATCTCGTTTTTGCTTTATAAAAATTTCTGTTTTTGCTTTATAAAAATTTCTGTTTTTGCTTTATAAAAATTTCTGTTTTTAAATCTAAAAAAAACAGTTTTTATATTCCTTTATAAATCAGTTTTTAAAATCTCAGAAAAATCAGTTTTCAATATTTTTTAAAATCAGTTTTTAAATACATAAAAATAAATTAAACAAATAAGAAAAAAACTTACAGGAGGGGGGGGGGTCTTTCGTCGCCGAGCAGCAGCAGGGGGGGTCCTTCGTCGCCGAGCAGCAGCAGGGGGGGTCCTTCGTCGCCGAGCAGCAGCAGGGGGTGGGTCTTTCGTCGCTGAGCAGCAGCAGGGGGGGGGGGGGTTCACGCCATCGCGAGGTGGGGGGGGGTTTCAGTCGGCGGTGGGGGATCGATCGGAGGAGCGACGAGCTCCTCCGCCCCCTTTTCTCTCGTCTTTCCCTTTTTTTTTTATTTGATTTCGATTCTGAATTGAGAGAGAGGGGGGGTTATGTAAATATATATATAATAATTATATATTTTTTTTCCTTTAAAACCCTAATGCTGACTTTACGTTTCAACTCAGATTTGAACCTGCCGACTGTCGTCCCTAACGTTTCACCCCCATTCCGAACTCAATGGGATATGCCACATGGGCTGATTCGACTGTTTGATTCAGTTTCCGTTAAATTTACATTTTAATCACTATATTGAATTTTAAACGTACATTTCAAATTACCGGGGTCACATACTAACTCTATAAATCCCATAAAAATATTTTCTAGCTTCGTATTGACGATACGGTCCTAACAAAACTTGTTTCGTCGAATTCCGAGACCGTTTGAAAAATGGCCAATTTCCAGTCGATTAAAATCAACTGAAACTGGTCAAACGCGTTTTCCTTTGCCACGCTCACATATTGATTCGAAAAATTATGAAATTTAAAACCAAGCAATAACTTCACATCCCAGACCCAACAAAACTGGTTTCGTCGAAATCCGAGGTCGTTTGCAAAATGTCCATTTTTAAGGGCCTTATATATATAAAAATATATATAAATTCCACAGCGACTATTTCTAATTTTAAACTGGACATATCTTATCATTTCTAAGATGAAATCTCAGTTTGTCAACTTCGTTACAAAGATATAGTTATACAGATGCAAATATTTCTTGTTTCGTTTAATTCTGACTTATATTGAATTCTGTATATTCATTTGAAATTAGAAATCGAAATTTCGAACGACCACGCCATTTTCAATTCCTTTTATAATTATATATAATTATTATATATTCAAACGACGACGTATATAAATATATTCGTTCGAATTCTATTCAAAATAAATTTTTCGACGATATTATTTAAAATAATTCATTTTGAATATTCAAAATTCGCTAAAGTTGCCGAAATAAAAATTTCAAACTGGCTCGCATTTTACGGGTTGTTACAGACCCCGATCCTATTTTCACTAGCGAATTTTGGAGAAGCTTGTAAGAGGCGGTAGGCACTCAGTTATGTTTGAGCACCGCATATCATCCACAGACGGACGGCCAGACCGAGAGGGTGAATCGTATTCTAGAGGACTTGTTGAGGTTATGTGTCTTAGATTTCGGAGGTACATTGGAGGAACATCTTCCGTTGGTAGAATTTGCATATAATAACAGCTTTCAGTCTAGCATTGGCATGGCACCATACGAAGCTCTTTATGGACGGCCGTGTCGTTCGCCTACATGTTGGTGGAAAGCTACAGATAAGATCTTGCTTGGGCCCGATATGATTAGAGAGACTTCGGAAAAGATTGATTTGATCCGAAGAAGGATGAAGACGACGCAAGATAGGCAGAAATCTTATGCGGTCAAGAGGAGGTCAGATCTTGAGTTTGAGGTTGGGGAGAAGGTCTTTGTCAAAGTGTCTCCATTACGGAATGTCATTCGCTTTGGGTCCGTTGGGAAGTTAGCACCAAGGTTCGTAGGGTTGTTTCCTATTAAGGAAAGGATTGGGCAGAGCTTGCTTAGTGGTGTACACGAAGTATTCCATGTATCACATTTGAGGAAGTGCTTGCACGAGACCGCGGAAGTGGTAGAGCCGAGCTTGCTTAGAGAGGTAGAGATCGAGCGTGATGCGACGATTCGACAAGCTCCTCCGCGTATTCTTGGGTCGGAAATTAAGAAATTGAGAAGTCGAGAGGTCAAGCTAGTCAAAGTGCAATGGGGAGATGATGAGAGCAACGCTACTTGGGAGACGGAAGTGAAGATGCGTTCATTGTACCCTTTTCTTTTCGTGGGTATGTCTTTTAATTTCTCCTTTATCATTTATCTTGTACTTATATTATCTTTAGTGTGTCCTCTCGCTAGTATCCTTGACCTTTAGATAGGATAGTCCTATGGTTGAAACATGTGTTTGAGACATGTTATGGATGATGGATGCACATGGATGCAAGTGTTTGCTAGTGGTTGCTTGTGGATACATATACACACACTTTAGGCACTAGATCGTCTCAGTCACTTCATATTGCATATTGCATATAAATGTGTGTACATATTTAAGTAATGAATGAATAATGGTTGTATCATCATATGGATGTTGCATTTTGGTGAATGGTTGTGCACACATGTAGAAATGATATGTATCGATAAGGTTCTTTCGCATACATGATGGATGCATGGCACTGTCATGGTTTGCATTAAGGAGGTCAACTGAATCAGTAGACCGCCTGATTTTGCATTAGATAAGGAACATATACACACACTTCTTGCATATGTTCATACAACATTAGAAATTTTATAAGGACAATGGATGCCGCGTTTGATGGTTGAGTAGATGGTTGTTTGGATGGTAGGATATACATTCTCCTTAACTTGGAGAATTTGGGGGCGAAATCCTTTAAGGAGGGGAGAATGTAACACCCCGGATTTTTGAATAATCGAATTAACTAAATAAAAGAATTATAAATCTAAGACGTGAGAATTATGGGGATTTGGTTGCGCCATTGTGTTCGTCTCGGAATTCTAGTGAAGATAGAGTCCGAGTTTATGGGAAACGAGTAACGGATGGAAAAGTTATGGACGAACGAAGTTTGGTGGCAAAGTAAAGTAGAAAAAAAAATATAAATGCACTGGCGCACTTGGGAAGTGCGCCAGTACATATTTACACTGGCGCACCTACCAAGTGCGCCCAGGCCGAGGCTGGAGCCTGCACAGCTTTCTGGTTCAGGCTGACCCGTGTTGTTGAGTCCATTCTGACTCCTTGCTGAGTCATTAGGGCTGACTCATCACCCTATCATAATTGAATGGTTTTGATTAACCCTAAGAACATCCGATGGCTTAAATTAATTCATAATTCTATAAAAAGACCCATAGACACAAACCCTAAATTAGGATTAAAACTAAAACTATGGCCGTCATGCTGTTGTCTTGAACCGTAGAGCAGCCGCCACCAAAATTAAGAGGAAGAACAGCAACCAAATCAGAACTACTCAACTCTAATAGTTATTCTTCACCAAAGGAGCGCTAATTCAACTCCAGAAATAAGAATTCAGAACTCAAGACTGCTTTTGAGTTGTGAGTTCGATAATTTTAGCAAAATAATTAGTAATTTAATTAGACTAAGTTATAACGCGGATTCGTATGGATGTGATATGAAGTATTGATTGTATGTTGTAATGATGTTGTAGGATTATGATTGAAATATCTATGATGTTATGTTGTGATGCAAAGTTATGTTGCTATCATCCATGTTGTAATTATATATATAATCAAATCGTCATGTTTCTTACGCTAGTTGTGGTATTAATTCATATGATAATCCATATGTAGGGAAGTTTAGATGTTGATTCAAACATGAACCATATACAAGTTTGGGTAGAATTACATGTGACCTTACATGATTATGGCACCTAGTTTATGTGAGAATTTAATTGAAAGCTTGGCTATGACATGATACTTTACATGTTAAATATTAGTTTACACCATTATTGCGATGTATAAACCACATATGTGAATTTATGAGTTGGACATGAATCATGTTATGTTATTACCTATGCAAGTTTAACCCCTTTAGATATAGGCTTATGACATATGTTGTCTACGCAAGTTTGTGGCCATTATTTCATCCAGTTCACACCTTTAGATTCGGATCTATGTTATACATGATGTTTATGCAAGTTTGTAACCAATTTCTCATCAAGTTCACACCTTTAAATTTGGAACCATGACAAATGTTGTTATGCAAGTTGTAATCTTGGCCTATGCAAGTTTTAGATGTAGAACATCAATCACATATGCAAGTTCACCCTTATGTTAGATCTATGTTTTAATTATGTATGTGATGTTTTCTTTTATTTCATGAGTTAGATTATTCGAGTCTAATGTATATCTTTACGTTAATCGAACAGACGTACTACGTGGGGGAAAAGGGGATAATATTAATGTTTAATTGGCATAAATTCCTTAAAAGGCATAAAATAAAATTGTGGTGAAATTGGTATGATTTTACATACCATAAATGGATGGACATAATTGAGTCAATTATGGACATCGTTAAATTTGGAATTGATTGATAATTTGAATAGGAAAAGTAATTCAAATTGTGGGTGATTAATTAGGAGTAATTAATCATCTAAGACACGATGTTAGACTCTTTTGTGGTGTACGACGGCCCGGACCCGCCCGACAAATCCAGCTGCCACAAATGCCAGTCTAATGTGAGAGGTTTTAGGCATAAACTAAATATGTAACAATTGTAATGACACGAGGTTATGCTCTTTTGTGGTGTAAGATTGCCCGGACCCGCCCGGCAAATCCAGTTGCCACAAATGCCAGTCTAATGTGAGAGGTCTTTATGAGGTTAAGGTCTTAATGAATTAAGAAACACTTAACCAGATAAGCATGTAGTGGGACATGAGGGGGTTAAGTGGGTGCCTTGGGTGGCATTTGGAAATACGATTAGAAACACTTATCCAAAATATGAAACATGTAATTGAAACATGAATAAGAAGTGGGTTAAGTGGGATGTACTAGAGGGAACCAAGCTAAGGTGGATAGCTTGTGTCAAGTAATGGGGGCCCGTTTCAACCAGTAACCCATACGTATCTTTGTGGGCTCGACCCAAGTCGACGACGGGACACGCATACTAGGTTTGACTGTAAGAGGCCAAACCGGGTTAGCGGTGAAAACGCAAGTCCAACGGGTTCATATGCGTGTGTGGACCCGGGCTGGTAGGTAAGACGTTGTTGCATCGTGTAGGTATAAGCCGTGCATTCTTTGTTGTATTGGGTTGCCACTTTGGGTAGTGATACACCCCACTGTGGGGCCAGCATGGGTATCTACGAGTTAGGGAGCCGATCGCTTTGGGGTAGTGGGTACACCTAGTGGAGATAGGGGAAGACGACACATATGAAGGCAGCTAGGGGTGCACGAAACTACCAATATCATTATTAAGTCTGTAGGCGGGATCAACCTTAGCGTGACTAGTGGTGGTGTAGTATACTAGTGGCGGTGCAGTTAAGGAATTATCCCATAGTGTTGGTGTAGTTCAGTAATTATCCTATAGTAGTTTAGGTGCGCTTTAACGATATCGTAATTCATCTTGTTTCCTTGTTTACTCTGTCATACTCATTGGTTCATGGTCATCTCCCTATTTTCCAACTTATGCCTTAGCCTAGTTACTTTGTTAATTATATTGTTAGAGTTATCGCACTCGCCAGACTTTATGTCTGACCCCCCTTTTCCATCTCTTTCCTTGTCCCCCTGCAGGTGCTCAGGTTGGAACTAGCACCAGTGGAGCTTGATCTTGGACTGCTTTTAGAAGATTTCTTGGACCACTGAAGTAAAGTTCAGCTTCTCTTTATTTATGGCTATTTTAATGTTGGGGATTATGCCTTTCAGTTTATGTACTTTGTTTTATCAAGATGGATATGATGTACTTGACTTTGGTTTATGGTTTTGTTAGATCGAAATTTGGACCTAACACCCAAATTGTTATGAACAGTAGAGAATTTCAAATGAAGAACAAGGAAAAAGAAAATAACACTCAGAATATATAGTGGTTCGGCGTTAACGAGCCTACGTCCACTTTATATATTATTGATTATGCTTTAAAAGCTAGTACAACAATGATTTCTCTCAATATTTCAGTAGTTTGACAACAATGGCGGATTCAGTACTCAATATTGCTAAAAAGCCTACGTCAGAGGGTTCGCCATGCACCAGGGGATCGGATCGGTTCGCTCGGGGTAGCAATGTAAGTTTGGATCGGATCGCCCGGCTGCGTCGTTCGCTGATGAGAAGGGGCGATCCGATATTGGGCGAGACGATGGTACGCGAATCGATATTGGGCGAGACGATGGTGCGCGATCCATTCCTTCATGTCCTTAGATAACGTGGTTTCCTGCTTTCCTATTACGAATGATCCTGGGTGGCTTGGTCAAAAAGCGAGCCAATAGGTTTTTAGGATGTAATCAAACATATGGATTTATCCGCTGCAATGAAATAAAGTTTTAATTTTCAAGTACTGCTTTATATCTGTCTTGTTGTGATTTTCTGTTCTATACATACTTAAAATGCTCCATGGAAGTTAATGCATTCCCTTTGTGAGTGACATTAATGGACGTGGGGTGTTACAGTCCTCCTCCTTTTCGTTCACATCAGATCCGCTCTGTCCCTTTTATTTTCCACAAATGTTGATCAAAAGAGGGAAAATGGGGAATTAAATTAGAACAACCTCCTTTTATCAAAATCGAACAGTAATTGGCAATAGCCACTGCACCCTTTTCGATTCTCTAGGCAATGCACTTTCCTTCCTCATCCATTCGAGCGCTATCGCGGCTCACAACAACTCCACCACCGGAGAACGAATTTCACCAGCATCGCGCAACTAGAAGTCGCTCCACCTGCTGGCCGCCATCTTGAATCCTTCTTCGCCCTACTCTTCGAAATTCAAATAGAAAAAAAAACTCACGAACGACAGCCGCAAATTAGCGGTAACCACCTAGTCACCACCTTAGGATCGCACACCGACCCCGATGACCTGATGACCTGTTTCTCCCCTCGATTTGGTTCGTAGTTCCTTATTATTCCAATAAAGTCGAATAAAGGCTTCGAAAGAAGAAAAAAACCAAAGGTGTCATCTCCACCTTCGTACAGTATCTCGGCGTTGCATGCCATCATCAGTGCACCTCCACAACCTCGGCAGCTTCTAGTTGTCACCAAGGGCAGCATGCACCTCAGGTGCTCGAGGAAATGCCCGAAAGGCTGCTATGGTTGGTTGGAACTCTCTATTTTGGCCAGCAAAATTGATTCAGTCTCAAGCTTATGTATATTGATCGGTTGGTGAATTTTAACTTAGTTATCAAATAGATTTTCTTGCATGCCACTAAACGTCGATTTTGATTTACTGTGTTAATTAATTATAGTTGGAGTGTGCTCATACATTACCAATACTGCATTGGTGTACATGTATACACATGTATATACGTATACGAATCAATTGGATGTACATTCATTTTTGGTGGTCAAGTTTCATCCTTTGATATTTCTGTTAACTTTGTCACCTTCAACTCCAAGCCTTGCAAGGTGAGTTTCCCTCACTCAAAGAGTAATATTTTTATTAAGTGAATTAAAGTTTTGAAATGTTGAATGAAATGTTAGTGTAACACCCTGCATTTTTAGGTATAATTAAAAATGAAATAAAATATATGGAAATATGCTTAGGATACGTAAATAATGGTGATGCATAAGGAGAATTAATTAATACATGGAAGAGAAGAAAAATTAGTTCGATAATGGCGTATGTTACGGAAAAGATAGTAAAATAAGGATAACTAATTCAAGAAACAGGAATTAGGTAAAATGGACATCACCATTGCGTTCCTCTCAAAAAAATACGCGAAATAGAGTCCGAGATTTCGAAAATAGGAGTCCTTATGACCAAGATATGGCCAAAACAAGATTCAGAAGGTTTCGGTCAGCCCAGAACTGGGCAGGTCGACCCGGGGGTCGACCTGGGGCCCAGGTCGACTGGGGAGTCGACCTGGGAGTCGACCTTCCCCCCAGGTCGACTGGAGAGTCGACCTGGGGGTCGACCCCCCCCCCCCCCGGTCGAGCCAGGTCGGCCTGGGTGCACCTGGATGGGTTTTTGGGCTGTTTTGGTGAGTCTGTGACGAATTCTGACGGTTCTGATCTGTTTTAGGGTTTATCTAAAGGCTTAAAACAAATAACTACACCAATGAATGGATCCTAAGACCTAGCCTCCTCTACACACAATTCTATTCTGCTTCTTCTCTGCCTCTGTTCTAATAAAAATAAAAATGGCGTCGCTACTCTGCTAGAATCAAAACTAGAAGCTAATCAACATCAACCTAAGCAATTCAATTCAAATTTGAGATAAAAGCTTCTGCAACAATTATGCAACAACTAAAGTTCTTTCTTTAATCTAATCAAGGCAAGTACGGTTATTTTCCGCTATAAACGTTAATTCTTATTTTGACAAGAATTGTGAATCTGAATCTGAGATTGTATATCTGTCAGATCTGTTTTTCTGTGACTGTTCTATATCCCTTTCTGCTCTCTTTCTGTTTCTATAGCCAGGCTACCACGAGCCTGAGCCAATCTCATAAGAGATTAACATACGTTAAAATGTTTGGGACAATCAAATGAATATGCATAAATTGGGCATGACCGATATGTGACTGATTTAAGGAAAGAACATAGGTTGGATTTGGAATTTTGAACACAAATCTATGGCATAATTGGGCTGATCTGTGACTGGTTTGAATAAAGGACATAGGTTGAAAACTAGATCTAGATTTGTGCATATATGACAGTTTGGGAATATCATATGATAATATATGACTTGTAAATCTGGAATATTAAGATCTAAGCTAAAGGACATATCACATATTAGATCTAGATCCTCGGACATATGACTTGAATAGAAAGGAATATGTTGTTTAGGCGTAAAAGACCTATATTATAAATGTGAACACGCCTAAATATTGATTTTGGATAATTGGCAATAAAGGCTATAACTTGGCATAATTCATACCATGATTTGGGAATTTACCTATTGAGTTAGGTCTGCCCATATTCATGCGTCTAGGTAGATGATTTGGGGTTTTTAGAGAATATTCTGTATTATACAAAGTTCAACTAGTATTTTCGGATGAATTATGACCATGGTTTAAGGCATGAGAATTTAGGCAGGGAATAGAGTTCTAAAGTAATGTTAAATCTGCTAAATCTGTTAATCCATTCAATATGTTGAAATGCCTATTTTGCTAAGTTATCTAAACTGCTAGGCCTGTTATCTGCTAAATCTGCTAAGTTGCCTAATCTGCTAGTTTTGTTAAGATTTGCCTAAACTGCTAATTAGATGGGAATGCATAATATGTTAAATTTGTCTGTTGAGATGCGTAATCTGTTATATGCCAAAATCTGCTAAGTTGCTTAATCTGTTAAGTCTATTAAGTCACCAAATCTGCTAAAATCTGTTATCTGTTATATCAGTTGAGTTGATATAATCTGAATTGGCATATATATGGGGCGTGCGGATAAACGGTAAATAATTAATTAATTGGCCGCAAAGATGAATATGGCTAACTCGAGGTTAGAATGAGTTTGTGACGTAAATCTTCCCGGAACCGCCCAGCACATCTAGTGGCCGCAAACAATAGGTTCTAATGTGATAAGTTAGTCATGACCTGCTTAAGACACGAGGTTAGGTCTGGCTTGTGGCAGAAGTCTGCCCGGAACCGCCCGGCCCATCCAGTGGCCACAAGCTAGCGACCTAATGTGAGAGGTCTGGGCATTAATAATTAATTAATGCAAATCTAAGATAAGAATGACGTCTAAAACATATTGGGGGAAAATAGGGTTAAACCAACTGGATTAATAGGTGTAGAAAACCCGTCCATGAATCTGTAGGCCCAATACAAAGTTAGACAAAACAGAGTAGTGAAGCAGCGGATAAAACTTGCATTTCCAAAACAATAGTTAAGTTGCAATAAAGTACTCAGTCATTATTTTCCAACAAACAAAGTCTAGATAAAAGCATAAACTGAAAAACTGAAATACATAAAGTACTATCCCCAAAGTGAAGTGATAAACCATAGCTAGCTCAATGTCCAAACCCGTACATGAGCAAATCCAGTAAGCAAGCTAGAAAGATCCAAGCTAAGCTCCAATGTTCCCACCTTGAGGACCTGAAGGGGGGAAACGGAAGACAAGAGGCGAAAGAAAACAGGTCAGTCAAAAAGACTGGTAAGCCTTACTACTATCTGTCCATGAACTAGTAAAGTTAACTGGCATGAGAAGCTGAGATGAACATGAGGATAACAACATACTGGCATGATGATTAACTAACAAGATAGATAAAGGCGTCATCGCATAATCAAGGTTAAGTTTTGCACTATGGGTGTACTAGCATTCTAACATGTCAAGTAAAAACAAGAATTGATCCCTTGGCCCAAGCTTGGCCCAACATCATGAGATGACCTAAATCAAGGTCCAACTACTCGGTCTAGTCGATCGGCTCCCTATAAGCCTAACTCGTCAAGTGTCGGTGTCATGCGGCTTAATCATGTAATGTAGTTGACTGTGCAGGGTCCACCCTAGGGTGTATCAGGCCCTATGGTGTAACCCTCTGACACCATACCATGATGTACAGTCCAAACCTACCGTTGCCCGTGTTCAACTCCAGACTTGATGTGCACGACCATGGTCCGCCTGAACAACCGGGGCATCATTCAGCCGTCTCTTTTGGTCTCTTACAATCAGCCCAGTAATCGTGCTCCACCCTAGCCTAGTCCTAGTGTCTTATGATACTACCGAGAAGGTTACTGCTGAAAAGGACCACGCAACTAGGGTTTCTTAACAGGTTAAATGTGGTTAACCCGATCCAAACGTGGATTAAATCGGTTAAGAGTACCCAAGGCTCCTGACTTAACCTCGATTAATCTATCAAGCCCAAATTGGTTAAGTATTAAGTGGACCATGACTTAACCTTAATCAGGAGGCATTAATTAACTTAATGCACTTTAACCTCTCACATTAGACTTTGTTGTGGTTACTAGTTAAGCCGGGCGGGTCCGGGTAGCTTTACACCACAACTAGGTCTAACCTCGGGTTCGAGCACAACATGACCAACTTCTCACATTGGGTCCTATTGTTTGTAGCCACTAGTTAAGCCGGGTGGGTCCGGGTAGATTTATGCTACAAACTCAACCCAACCTCGAGTTGGCCACGCTCATATTTTCTAAGTGTCATGTCCATTATGTTTCCAAAACATAATTACAAGTTAACATATCACGTCATGTTACAAAAATCATGTTCATGTCATTCTGTTACCCAACCCCAACTTAATCCCATCGTTTACATAGTCGCAACAAAGCATAAAGGATAAAATAGGGAACTTGGCATAACCATGACATAAAGGTGTTGAAGCCACAAGTTTAACATGGTGGCATATGAAATGTACATATGTTCACATACTTGCATATTGCATTATTAGGCTTCAAAAGCATGCATAAAACCAAACTTAGCATATGAGTGATACATGGTGGTAAATGACATGTAGAAGTTGCTAGAAGTTCGCATTTTGCCTCACATGCAAGTTATCATAAGGGATATGATAACTTTCATGTTGCCAAAATGCAACCTTTAATATAAAGCTTGGAGCTTTATGCTCAAAACATCAAGTTTAACTTGCATAACATGATAACATGATCAACCCAAACTTGCATAACATAGCAACATGTGTCATACATAATGATTAAACCAACTTGCATAATGATCATCCAAACTTGCATATAATGATCAACCAAACATGCATATAATGATCAACCCCAAAATTGCATCATTCATTTAACTTTAGAGTTCAAAGAAAGAAAGTAGAAATGGGCTTACAATGCTATGAAGACACAAATAAATATTTATTATAAAGATTGAGACGAAGCCCTTATGCAAGCACCAAAAACCCAAATATGCAAGCTCCAATGAAAACCCTTGAGCCAATCCAATAAAAACCCTTGCTTTGAAATAAAAATGTTGCAACTTGACTTGAATGCAAGCTAAGAACACTCATACAAGTTAGAAAACACTTGTATGAACTCAAAATCTCTCATAGAAATTAACTTAGAAATTTTAGCATGATAGTGGAGGCCATGAGAGGAACAAAATTGACATAGTTTAGTTGTAGGATTGAATAATGTTGATTTAGGCTAGGTTTGGTGTTTCGTTTCAAATTAATTATCAATTCATAGATAGGAAATCAATACCTCTCTTACCTCCGAAATAAACTAAATGTACGTAGTCACTTAACTTAATATAGTAACTCCGAAGTCAAATTAACTTAATTATTAACTTCCAAGTCAAATTAACTTAATCTAGTAACTCCCAAGTCAAATTAACTTAATTTAGTAACTCCCAAGATGGATTCATTGTTATTTCATATAAATTAGACCTCTTGGCCACAAAATTAATTGGCTCATATTTCTGAGATTTCTTGATATGTTCACACACAATAGATATATACACCACTCATAAACATATGTGTTCGTGCTTCACAGATATAAAAGATAGTTTCACCAGCACTATCTATGTCTGCATGTTAATAACCATTATATGTTATATATATACATGTGATGATGTACATGCAGAAGTCATACATTAAACATATATTTACCGTAATGTCATTCACAAGGTAAGTAGGTATATATATATATAGCTATATTTAAAAGCAGTAATCTTTCATGTATATCATTGTGTATGTATGTACGTATATATATACACACACACGCACATTATTGTCAAAAATCCTAAAATCTTGCGATTTGAATCCCGATCTAACTAGAATCCCTCCTTTTTACGATTCGGTTTTTACATTATGATTCAAATTTAGTTATAAAAAACACATTCAACTCAAACTACTATGTGTAATATATTTATTTAGATTCACGATCACTTGATAATGCTTTTGAAACAAAATATAAATGAAATTGGAGGGGAAAATTTTGAGTTTTAAATTTAATTGTAGAAATTCAAACATCTAAATCAAATTGAAAGTTAACAAATAGGGGTAATTGCTGGAAGGGCTATTTACAGAATTATGGGTTGGATTAAAAAGGACTGTTTTGAAGTATTAATAGAAGTATGTGTAGTTTAAGCATAGTAGGGGTTGATCGACAAATATGATTGATGATGAATCATTTGGATTGTGTGCTGCAAAAATCAACCCTTCACAGAAGTCAAAAAATAGGGGTAATCGTTGGAAGTAAGGGCTATTTAGAGAATTAAGGGTAGGATTAAAAAGAATGGTTGTTTTGAAGTATTAAGAAAAGTAGAGGTAGGTCGACAAATTTGAAAGATGATGAATTATTTGGATTAGATGTTGCAAAAACCAACCCTTCACGGAAGTTAAAAAATAGGGGTAATTGTAGGAAGTAAATGATATTTAAAGAATTAGGGTCATGATTAAAAAGAATGGTTGTTTTGAAGTATTAAGAGAAGTAGGGGTGGTTTAAGCAAAGTAGGGGTAGATCGACAAATATGAAAGATGATGAATCATCTGGATTGGGTGCTGCAAAAACCAACCCTTCACAAAAGTAAAAAAAATAGGGGTAATTGTTGGAAGGGCTATTTAGAGAATCAGGGATTGGATTAAAAAGAAGGACTACTTTGATGTACTAAGAGAAGTAGGGGTAGTTTAAGCACATTAGGGGTAGATCGACAAATATGAAAGGTGATGAATCATTTGGATTGTATGTTGCAAAAACCGACCATTCCTATAAGTTAAAAAATAGTGTAATTGTTGGAAAGTAAGTGCTATTTAGAGAAGTGGGAGTAGGATTAAATAGAAGGGCAGTTTTGAAGTATTAAGAGAAGAAGGGGTAGTTCAAGCATAGTAGGGATAGATCGACAAATATGAAAGATGATGAATGGTTTGGAATGGGTGCTGCAAAATGCAATCCTTCACAGTAGTAAAAAAATAGGGGTAATTGTTAAAGTAAGGGCTATTTAGAGAATTAGGGTTAGGAATAAAAAGAAGCGCTGTTTTGAAGTATTTAGAGAAGTAAGGGTAGTTTAAGCATAGTAGAGGTAAATCGACAAATATTAAAGATGATGGATCATTTAGATTGGGTGCCGCAAAAACCAACCCTTCACAGTAGTTAAAAAATAGGGGTAATTCTTGGAAGTAAGGGGTATTTAGAGAATTAGGGGTAGGATTAAAAAGAAGGATTGTTTTATAGTATTAAGAGAAGTAGGGGTAGTTTAAGCATAGTAGGGGTAGATCGACAAACATGAAAGATGATGAATCATTTAGATTGGGTGTTACAAAAGCCAATCATTCACAGTAGTAAAAAGATAGGGGTAATTGTTGGATGTAAAGGCTATTTTGGAGAATTAGAGCTAGGATTAAAAAGAAGGACTGTTTTTTTAGTATTAGGAGAAGTAGGGGTAGATTAAGCATAGTTGGGGTAGATCGACAAATATGAAAGATGATGAATCATTTGGATTGGGTGCCGCAAAAACCAACCCTTCACAGAAGTTAAAATATGGGGGTAATTGTTGGAAGGGCTATTTTGAGAATTAGAGGTTGGATTAAAAAAAGAAGGAATGTTTCGAAGTATTAATAGAAGTATGGGTAGTTTAAGCATAGCGGGGTAGATCGACAAATAAGAATGATAATGAACCATTTGGATTGGTCGCTACAAAAACCAACCCTTCACAGAAGTTAAAAAATAGGGGTAATTGTTGGAGTTAAGGATTATCTAGAGAATTAGGGGTATGATTAAAAAGAAGTGTGGTTTTGATGTATTAAGAGAAGTAGAGGTAAATCGACAAATTTGAAAGATGATGAATCATTTGGATTAGTTGCTGCAAAAACCAACCCTTTGCAGAAGTTAAAAAATAAGGGTAATTATTCGAAGTAAGAGCTATTTGGAGAATTAGGGGTAGGATTAAAAAGAGTGGTTGTTTTGGAGTATTAAGAGAAGTGGGGGTAGTTTAAGCATAGTAGGGGTAGATCGCCAAATATGAAAGATGATGAATCAATTGGATTGGATGCTGCAAAAAACAACCCTTCACAAAATTTAAAAAATAGGGGTAATTGTTGGAAGGGCTATTTAGAGAATTAGATTTTGGATTAAAAAGAAGGATTGTTTTGATATTCTGAGAGAAGTAAGGGTAGTTTAAGCATAGTAGAGGTAGATCGATAAAAACAAAAATGATGAATCATTTGGATTGTATGCTGCAAAAACAAAACCCATCCGAGAAGTTAAAAAATTGGGGTAATTATTGGAAGTACGGGCTATTTAGAGAATTAGGGGTAGGATTAAATAAAAGGGTTGTTTTGAAGTATTAAGAGAAGTAAGGGTAGTTCAAGCATAGTAGGGATAGATCGAGAAATATGAAAGATGATGAATGGTTTGGAATGGGTGCTACAAAAACCAATCCTTCACAGTAGTCAAAAAATAGGTGTAATTGTTGGAAGTAAGGGCTATTAAGATAATTAGCGGTACGATTAAAAAGGAGGGCTGTTTTGAAGTATTTAGAGAAGTAGGGTAGTTTAAGCATAGTAGAAGTGGATCCACAAATATGAAAGATGATGAATCATTTTGACTGGGTGCTGCAAAAACCATCCCGTCACAGTAGTTAAAAAAGGGGTAATTCTTGGAAGTATGGGGTATTTAGAGAATTAGGGTTATGATTAAAAAGAAGGATTGTTTTATAGTATTAAGAGAAGTAGGGGTAGTTTAAGCATAGTCGGGTTAGATCGACAAATATGAAAGATGATGAATCATTTAGATTGGGTGCTGCAAAAGCCAATCCTTCACAGTAGTAAAAAGATTGGGGTAATTGTTAGAAGTATGGGCTATTTAGAGAATTAGGGGTTGAATTAAAAAAAGGATTGTTTTGAAGTACTAATAGAAGTATGGGTAGTTTAAACAAAGTAGGGGCAGATCGACAAATATGAATGATGATGAATCATTTTGATTGGGTGCGGCAAAAACCAACCTGTCACAGAAGATAAAAAAATAGGGGTAATTGTTGAAAGTAAGGTCCATTTAGAGAATTAGGGTAGGATTAAAAGGAAGGGTTGTTTTGAAGTATTAAGTGAAGTAGGGGTAGATCGACAAATTTGAGTGATGATGAATCATTTGGATTGGATGCTACAAAAACCAACCCTTCACAGAAGTTAAAAAATAAATGTAATTGTTGGAAATAAGGGCTATTTAGAGAATTAGGGGTAGGAATAAAAAGATTGGTTGTTTTGAATTATTAAGATAAGTAGGGGTAGTTTAAGCATAGTAGGGGTAGTTTAGGCATAGTTGGGGTACATCGACAAATATGAAAGATGATGAATCATTTGGATAGGGTGCTACAAAAGCCAACCCTTCGCAAAAGTTAAAAAAAAGGGGTAATTGTTGGAAGGGCTATTTACAGAATTAGGTTTTGGATTAAAAAGAAGGATTGTTTTGATGTGCTAAAAGAAGTAAGGGTAGTTTAAGCATAGTAGGGGTAGATCGATAAATAAGAAAATGATGAATCATTTGGATTGTATGCTGCAAAAACCTAACCCATCCGAGAAGTTAAAAAATTGGGGTAATTATTGGAAGTACGGGCTATTTAGAGAATTAGGGGTAGGATAAAATAGAAGCGTTGTTTTGAAGTGTTAAGAGAAGTACGGGTAGTTCAAGCATATTAGGAATAGATCGAGAAATATGAAAGATGATGGATGGTTCGGAATGGGTGCTACAAAAACCAATCCTTCACAGTAGTCAAAAAATAAGTGTAATTGTTGGAAGTAAGTGTTATTTAGATAATTAGCGTTACGATTAAAAAGGAGTGCTGTTTTGAAGTATTTAGAGAAGTAGGGGTAGTTTAAGCATAGTAGAGGTAGATCCATAAATATGAAAGATGATGAATCATTTTGATTGTGTGCTGCAAAAACCATCCCTTCACAGTAGTAATAAAGGGGTAATTCTTGGAAGTAAGCGGTATTTAGAGAATTTGGGGTAGGATTAAAAAGAAGGATTGTTTTATAGTATTAAGAGAAGTAGGGGTAGTTTAAGCATAGTAGGGTTAGATCGACAAATATGATAGATGATGAATCATTTAGATTGGGTGCTGCAAAAGCCAATCCTTCACAGTAGTAAAAAGATTGGGGTAATTGTTAGAAGTAAGGGCTATTTTGAGAATTAAGGGTTAAACTAAAAAAAGGACTTTTTTAAAGTATTAATAGAAGTATGGGTAGTTTAAACATAGTAGGGGCAGATCGACAAATATGAATGATGATGAGTCATTTTGATTGGGTGGGGCAAAAACCAATCCTTCACAGAAGTTTAAAAAATAGGGGCAATTGTTGGAAGTAAGGGCCATTTATGGAATTAGGCGTAGGATTAAAAAGAGTGGTTGTTTTGAAGTATTAAGAGAAGTAGGGTTAGTTTAAGCAAAGTAGGGGTAGTTTAGGCATAGTTGGGGTAGATCGACAAATATGAAAGATGATGAATCGTTTGGATTGGGTGCTGCAAAAACCAATCCTCCACAATAGTTAAAAAAATAGGGGTTAATTGTTGGAAGTAAGCGATATTTAGAGAATTAGGTGTAATATTAAAAAGATGGGCTATTTTGAAGTATTAAGAGAAGTAGGGGTAATTTAAGAATAGAAGGGGGAGATGGACAAATATGAAAGATGATTAATAGTTTGGATTCGGTGGTGTAAAAGCCAACCCTTTACAGTAGTAAAGAGATAGGGGTAATTGTTGAAAGTAAGGGCTAATTAGAGAATTAGGGATAGTATTTAAAAGAAGGTCTGTTTTGAATTGTTAAGAGAAGTAGGGGTAGGGTAAGCATAGTATGGGTAGATCGACTATTATGAAAGAAGATGAATCGTTTGGATTGGGTGCTACAAAAACCAACACTTCACAGTAGTTTAAAAATAGGGGAAATTTTTAGAAGTATGGGCTATTTAGAGAATTAGGGATAGGATTAAAAAGAAGGTTTGTTTTGAAGTATTAAGAGAAGTAGGGGTAGTTTAAGCATAGTGGGGGTAGATCGACAAATATGAAAGATGATGAATCAGTCGGATTGGGTGCTACAAAAACAAACCCTTCACAGAAGTTAAAAAATAGGGGTAATTGTTGGAAGGTATATTTAGAGAATTATGGATAGGATTTAAAAGAAGGGATGTTTTGAAGTATTAAGTGTAGTAGGGGTAGATCGACAAACATGAGACATGATGAATCATTTGGATTGGGTGCTGCAAAAACAATCTTTACAGTAGTTAAAAAATACGGGAAATTGTTGGAAGTAATGACTATTTAGGGAACTTGGGGTAGGGTTAAAAAGAAGGATTGTTTTGAAGTATTAATAGAAGTAGGGGTAGTTTAAGCATAGTAGGTGTATATCGACAAATATGAAAGATGATGAATCATTTGGATTGGTTGCTGCAAAAACCAACCCTTCACAGAAGTTAAAAAATAGGGGTAATTGTTGGAAGTAAGGGCTATTTAGAGGATTAGGGGTAGGATTAAAAGGAAGGGTTATTTTGAAGTATTAAGAGAAGTAAGGGTAGTTTAAGCATAGTAGGGGTAAATCGACAAATATGAAAGACGATGAATCGTGTGGATTGGGTGTTGCATAAACCAAGCCTTCACAATTGTAATGACCTGGATTCTTATGGATTAATTTTAACTATTTATTTCGGATTTAAATAGTGGGTGGATAATATAAATGGAATTTTATAAAATTGAGTTATCAATTTTAAAATAAATTTCAATTTAATATTGAAAATATTAAATAATCAGAATACGAAAAATGGATTTGGTTGAATTAAAAATTTGATTTGAATTAAGTACAGTTCAAATAATTTATAGGAACTTTTATTTGAATTTATAACGACAATAATAATTATTTATTTATCGAGGAAATAAATTGTCTGAAATTAATTTATATCAGTTAAATAAATATCAACTACAGGTGATCGAATGGGACTTCGTGACCTATCTCAGTGTGTTCAGAACAGTGGTATTACGCTAGAAATGAAAGTTGTTGGGTTCAGTGAGGGATTCAGAATCAGTGTGTATTTTTAATTAAAGGGTACCAGTTTAATTGAAATAAAAATTTAATAAAATTTAAGGTTAAATAAAGGGACACCTCCCCCTTTAATTCTCACCGCTCCTTCCCTCTTGTTCAAAAGAAACCACGTCCTTCTCTGTATCTCCACAAAGCCATGGCCTCGCTGTCTACAATATAACCACACTGCTCCTGTTAAAGTCGCAACCACCCCTCTTCATTCTTTTACCTTTAAAACTCGGCAGAAAGAAAATCACAAGCTTCAGAAGAGAAAACGAAATGGCCGAAATATTCTCAGACAACCGAAATCAAAATGGAAGTTCATTTCCTCTGTTAAAATCGAAACCGTGTTGAATACAAGGGAACGCGACTTCTTTCCCTTCTATTTCTTTAAGTTTACTAGAGGGATCAGAGCTTTTATAAGAAGAAGAAATGAATCGAGTTCGAATTTAACTTCGAACCCATCTGTGAGATCTGTAACTAGTGCGATTCGATATCCAAGGGGGTCGATTTTGAATTCGTCGGATTTGTGGTGCTCGATTTTAGTAGCTAGGGCAGTCGAGTTCGTTCTTCACGGTGCCAGGGGTTGCGAGTGGATTCTAGGGAGGAGAGGCAACTGAGAAGGGTTCGATTGCATGATTTAAGGGATACGGGTTTTTCATTCTAGGCTGTAATGGTGTCGCGATTTATTCCAGTGAGTTGCAATTTGAATTCGACTGTCAAGGATGCTTCGTGAGTTGTTTGAAGGCGACATTGACGGTTGTTAGCTTCCATCGTGGTGCTAATACAGGTTGAGGTGGCGAGCTATAATGATCAATGGGGGTTTTGTTGAGTTCGGCAGTGGAGCTTGAATAGGAAATGCTCGTTGAAATGCCGTAGTAAGATTGATTTCAGTTTGGGACTGGTTTCAGTTGGAGTTGTTCGGAAATGGATTTAAGGTAAATTTTAGTTAATTAAATTAATTTAGTTAATTCGTTAATTTTTTTTATAATCATGTTAATTTATATTACGATAAAACATAGATGGGGTTAATGTCAGCAATCTCAGTAGAAGGCGAGGCTTTTCAAAGTGAACATCAGGTTTTCATTCCCCCGCAAGTAAATTCGAGGAGGAGAAGGATAAGAAAATGATTTAGATTTTTACGAATGGAGTCGATCGAAAATTCATAAGAGGTGGATTACATAAACTGAAAATAATTCGGAAATCAGAATGGATCGAAATTAAATCACGGTGAGTAAACCTCACTCACCATTTATTTAGAAATTATTTTTATATAGTTAAAAATAATTGTCTGTGCTTGTTTGAATGCTATCTGATTTTTTTGAAATATATATTAGTTATTTAGGATATATATATATATTGGGTTGATGATTGGTTGGATTCCCGCAGTATCATTAGCGGATGCCCGCAGTTTCATAGCGGATGATTACCCTATACGCCCCACGCTATGATTAGTGGATGACCTTCTATACCGCGATATCCTGCCTCGAAGCAGGATGGGTATTACTATGTTGACTAACGTCTGTGGATGCAGGAAAACAGGTTGGAGGAATCCAACTGGATTCCTCAAAAATATATTATCTGTTGGTGTTTGTTTGATTTCATATATATTCATATATGATGTGTTAAAAATCAAATGATTGAAAATTGGTTGATTGATTGTTTAAAATATCACTGGGGCTTGGGATATTGATTTATAAAAATATCAAAAAGGGTATTCGAAATTAAAAAGGGGAATTCTATTTTTATAAATAGAATTTGAATTTTAAATGAAGTATAGAAACATTTACTTGTTTTGAATATATATATATAAACAAGTAATTGAATTTATAAACTTTGTTCATAAATGGAAATGTGGAATTTGAATTGAATTTATAAACTTTGTTTATAAATGAAAGGATGGAATCTGAATCGAATTGATAAAGTTGTTTATAATTGAAAATATGGGGTTTGAATTGAATTTATAAACGTTGTTTATAAATGGAAAAGTGGGATTTGAATTGAAGTTATAAACGTTGTTTATAAATAATGCCGAGAATTCAAATGGACTTTAACTATAGAGTTTGAATATAGAAATTCAAAGGGACTTTAAACGATTTGAATATAGAATTCAAATGGACTTTAAACTATTGGATTTGAATATAGAATTCAAATGGACCTTAAACTATAGAATTTGCAAATAGAATGCAAATGAAGTTTAAATAAAAAGAATTCAAATAGAATTGATTTGGAATTTGAATAAGAAGTCGATAGGGGAACGAGAGTATGAGTATAATTAGAATTTGTTAATATGCAGTTAAAATATATTTGAACATGTCATGTTCAAATATGAAGGTGAAATAGACTGAAAAGTTAAGTAACAAATTTAATTAACAAATTGAGTTAAAACGATTGGTATAGTTAAAATAGATTGGACAGGTATAGACATACAGGAGACAGGTATGGAAAAAAGTATAGAAGTGAAATAAATAGAATGCCCGATAAAAAGTACGTATTTAATTTCCATATGAGATTTTATGCGCCGTATCGGCAAGCCGCTTGGCTTTTTCTTTTTCTTTTTGAGATAAGAAGGACCGGGAAAGCTATTTGAAATTTCCCGATGCTCCCGGTACAAAGGAGGTTATGGCGAATCTTTCCGGGAATTTAAGGAGATAGAATATTTTTAAGATAATTTGATAGTTAGAAATCAACGTATCGAATTATATAGAAGTCGATAAGAAAACGAACTTAGAAATAGAATAGTATAATCAAAAAGGAAGTATAAAAATAAAATCTAGTAGAGTAGAAAGAGAAAATGTATATGGGTTTGAAGGTGAATAATCAGTTGTATGGTATTGATTATTCGAGTAAGTAGTCTTGTCTGTTTTGACGTTAAATGTTATTCAGTCAAGGTCTGAGAGGTAATTATACCCCAACTTGGTTGATTTCATGATATACCGATAAGTAGCAAGATTCAGGCTCGAAGATCAATGTAGAATAAGAATTAGTTAAATACTGTATTTGGGTTGTCGTAAAGATGTTTTACACAACATCTGTTTTAACCCAAATGAAATGTAAGCTTGGAAATAGAATATAGATTATTTTCTAAGCATAGAAATAAACGAGATTGGAAAAGAGATAAGTAATTGGAATATTTTCCAATTATAAATAACATATATTTTCTAAAGTTTAGAAAATAAAAAGAAGGCGATATATGGAAATGTTTTCCAAAGAACGTAAAAGGGCAATATGGTTATTGAAATATTTGATTTACAAATATTGATAAAGAAATAGAAAAGAGATTTAATTAATGGAATATTAATTAAAGGTTCAGTGATTGTAGGATGTTTGGATGAACACTTGTTTTATTCGATAGTTAAATCATCGACTATCGAAACACTTGTTTAATTCGATAGTTAAATCACAGACTATCGAAGTTTTGACCATCGTTGTCAATATGGAGAGACCGGTTGGATTATTATCCGAAGAACCACTCCATATCGGCAGTAGCGTGCGAATCAGATTATATAAAATAATCGAGGACGGAGTAGAGTGCAAGGACTTTTTCTATAAATAGAAATAGTGCCTTCAGTTCATCCTGTTCCTGGGTGACTTGTATGGATGAATGTCTGACAGAGTATTTCCAGAAAGGTCACGTACATTGATTTCTTCATCTGTACCAAGAGTGGAAGCAGAGGAGGAAACTTCTTTTAGCTGACACGTAATGTACTGTTGTAGATGTCAATTAGTGATTTTCGATGGATCTGACGATGTGACATTCGAAGTGAATCTGGTGTGATGATAAAGCATTGCTTCTACCCTCAACATCCGGTAAATGACAGAAATCGGGCAAGCAGCATGGCTATGTAGGTCGCACCTATTAGGGTGTATAATCACCTGATCTAGAGTTTCATTTACTTCTAAAAATCTATTGTCGATGCTGTCCCATTCGGGAAACGGTTGCTGATCCCAACCGTTGGTGATATACATTCGATACACTCAAGCGAAATGAGTGGTCGGTCATGTGTGGCTGAGTTGCAAGATGTTCTTGTTGAACTCAGTGTATTCTCCTCTAGAGATATACTAGCGGAAGGTGCTTCCATACCTTGTCATAGTTGGAAATCCATTACCCAATACGTGCTTGCGGTTTTGATTGTATATTATATATGTGGAACGTTAGATGCAAGCGTTCCACTAGATTGTTATCTACTTGATTTCGACATTATTATAATATCAGAGGAGTTTTGATATAAAGATAAATCAAGTGTTTGGATTCTCATAAGGGAAAAACCCGTTCCGTGTTATACGGCGTAGTCTTATGAGATATCATTTAGTTTTCTGAAACTGTTTTTAAACTGTTTACTCATACCAGTCCCATGACTGACCCGGAGTTTATTTTGTTTTGTTCTACCTAAACTCTTGGGTGCCTAAATTTGTACGGGCAGTCAAGTAGTGCAGGATTTTTCAGATATATCTAAAGGAGCTTGGAGCAGGAGGCTTCAGCGTTATCTAGTTATAGTTTGTTCCGCTATGTTGTAAGTGTTGTACTCTGATAACTGTATGTTATACAGTTAAGGTTTTGTATTTCAAAGATGTGATATATTATATTTTGTTCCGCTGCGATGTGAGATTCTGTTCTTCTTCTACCTCTTTCTTCTAAAAAAAATGTCCCGTATTTTCGTGATATTTGGGTTGGACATATGATTTATATAGTCAACTCCGATGTTACGGAAATCTGGGTCACTACAGTTGGTATCAGAGCTTAGGTTGAGCGAATACCTAGGCTTGTTGGAATGTGCTCATTAGAGATAGGATCAGTAGTATCCTAGAATGAGTTGAGTGTATATATATACGAGAGAGCGTACTTGTTATTTGATATAAAATCTGTTTTATATTGTGTTGACTAGTCTGTTGAGTAGATTATAAATTTCGGTCGAATCGTGGGAAGCCATGATGTCGATAGGAGTTTATAAACACTTGAACAGAAGATTGGACACGATATTGTTTTTAAATAGTTAAGTTGATTTGTTAGGATTATAATCGAATTAGATTATAAAAATGAAATAGTTATATATATATAACCAATGGAATTTGTATATGAAATCAAATATACAAATGAGATAAATTGAATTCCAACCAGAATTCAAAATTTAAAATCCTGGGAGTTTGGAAAATATTTTTCTAAAGGGATCTTTGAAAGAAATAAAGCACTGAACTCATTCAGTAGCTGGGAAATAATTCTGATGATGGTCGCAACATCACCAGTGTTCATTTTCGAGTTTCTAAGTGATGAATTGCTGCCTTAGAAAAGTTTTGATGGAAATTTGTTTGAAAGAAAACAAATTGTTTGAAAATTCAAATGTTTTGAATTTGAGATAGATAAATATATGTATATATTTATATTACTTCAAAAGAATTTTGAAATGAGAATTGGAATATAGATTTCAAATAGAAGTAAAGTAAAGGAATTTGAATTGAAATATAGATTTCAAATAGAAGTGAAATAGAATTTGAATTCAAAGAAATTCAAATGGATTTGAATAAAGAAAAATCAAATAGAGATTTGAATATTAGAATTCAAATGAAATTTGGTTAAATAGAATTTCAAAGAGAATATAAAGTGGAGGTTGAATATTGGAATTCAAGAAAATATAGAGTTTGAAATAGAATTTAAATTCAAAGGAATTTAAATAGAAATTGAATATAGGATTTCAAATGGAATTTGAATAAAGGATTTCAAATGGATTTTGAATGAAGGATTTCAAATTGAATTTGAAGATAAGGAATTCAATTAGAATTTGAATAGAAGAAAATTCAAATAGAAATTGAATAGAAGGAAATTCAAATGAGTTGGAATAAAGAAATTCAAATGGAATCTGAATATTGTAAATATATAGAATTTCAAATAGTAGTGAAATAGATCAAAAATATTATGTTGAAATGGAAAAATGGATTGGATATATACTAAAAATATATTAAAATGGAGTTGAATTTATTATAAACAAAGTTGGAATGTTTATATTTATAAATATAATTAAAACGAGCTCGCCATAGCGCGGCAGTTCGTAAATTGGCGATTCGAACTTCAATTTAGCATAGAGAACTCAATTGAAGTCGGAATTCTTTGAAACAAGAATCGTCGGGACCGGTTGGACAATAGTTTTCTAATGAAAGTGAAAAATCTGGATTTCGTCGTATAGATTTTGAGTTATGTCAAAATCAAATTTTTAGAAAAGCAGCGCCAGAACTATTATAAAACCATAACGGTTTAATTAAATAAATAAAGGGATTTTTAGGAAATAAAATCTGGGTTGGCACTAGAAAATTCCAGACTGGGGATATAAAATAAATATGAACTCCAGTGAAGTAAGTGAAATGATTTTTAAGACAAAAATCATATTTTAAATGGTTAAATAGAATTAACTAAATTGGAAAATAATTAGTTAAAGGAAATTTGAATCGAAATTGAATTTTTGGATTAGTGAAAGAGATTGAGAATTTATATTCGAAATCGAATATATAACTCGAGTTGAAATTATAATTAGATTAGTTTATAGTTAAGTTGACATATATTTGAACAAGTGATATTCGAATAAAAAGGGTGAAATAGGCAAAATGGTTAATTAGCAACTAGTTAATGGGAATTTAAACGATTGAAATTAAATTTAACTTAATTAAGTTAAATGGATCGAAACGAATAAATTGAGTAAAATCAATGTGAATGAAATATGAATTGGGAAATATAAAGGAAAATTATTTGTAACACAATACAAAGGGAGTTATGTGCAAACAAATAGAAGGAGAAATATTTGTAAAAACATTTACAAATAGAATTTAGAAGGAAATATTTGTAAAACATTTACAAATAGATTAAATGGAAATATTTATTTATAGAAATAAATAGAATGTTATAGATGAGATATTTATTTGTTAAATAAATAGAATTTAGTCAAAGGAATATTTAGAAGATGAATAGAAAGTGGAAATCTGTTTTTAACAGATAAATAGAAAAGATTAATTTATAAATGACAGTTTATAAATTAAATTAAATATTTATCATTTGATAAATGGAATATATAAGTCTGAACTTATATAGAGGAGAGATATTAGTTTTTAACACCGATAGTTTTAAATAGAAGGGGTACACCACACTTGTATAAGTGAAGTAACGTTATTAAAGAGAACATTTATAAAGTGAAGAACCGTTACTAAAAGTAAATCTTTATAAATGAATAAACGTTATCCAATAGGAGTTATTCGAATAGGAGAAGTCGATTAGAGTTAGAAATAATCGATTAGAGTTAGAATAAATCGATTAGAGTAAGTATTAACCAGTTAGAGTTAATCAGTTAGGGTTAATCCGTAGGGTTAATTGGATATTCGTTATTCAATTAGAATTTATCGAATATTTGTTATTCAAAATAAGAGTTAACTAGATAAAGTAAATTAAACGTAGTTAATCAAATTAGGATTTAATTGAATGTTAGTTATTCAATTAAAGTTGATCGAATATAGTTATTGAGATAGAGTTAGTCAACCATAGTACACAGGATAAGTTACCATTTCGTACGACTGCTAACGTAATTTGCAGGGCTGCAGATAGCCTAGGGCGGTCGGATGTTTCCTGGGGAATCAGGCATAACCATTATGATCGCTGCGATCTAGAGTCAAGCGAATGGAGTTAAATCGATTTTTAGTAAATCGAAGGAATTATCGAATTTGGTTATTCGAAAGGAGTTATCAATAATTTGTTAATCGAAATGAGTTATCGATTATAGTTTAATCAAAAAGAATTATCGACTAGTTTAATCGAAGTGAGTTATAGAATATTGGTTATTCGAAGGAGTTATCGAAATTAGTTATTCGATGGAGTTAATCGAAAAGAGTTAAATCCAATAGAGTTAATTGATAGAGTAAATCGAATATAATTTATTCGAAGACAGGTTTTCGAATCTAGTTATTCGAAAGAGAGATAATCGAATATAATTTATTCGAAGAAAGGTTTTCGAATCTAGTTATTCGAAAGAGAGATAATCGAATATAATTTATTCGAAGAAAGGTTTTCGAATCTAGTTATTCGAAAGAGAGATTATCGAATATAGTTATTCGAAGGGAGGAGTTATCGAATAAGGATTTATTCGAAAGAGAGGTACGTAAGGAAGTTTGGAATGTTGAATATCAACATAAATAAGTTCTGAAAAGATAAATGGGTTTGTAGCACTTTTTCTACCTTAGCAATTTCGAGGACGAAATTATTTTAAGTGGGGAAGATTGTAATGACCCGGATTCTTATGGGTTAATTTTAACTAGTTATTTTGGATTTAAATAGTGGGTGGATAATATAAATGGAATTTTATAAAATTGAGTTATCAATTTTAAAATAAATGTCAATTTAATATTGAAAATATTAAATAATCAGAATACGAAAAATGGATTTGGTTGAATTCAAAATTTGATTTGAATTAAGTACAGTTCAAATAATTTATAGGAACTTTTATTTGAATTTATAACGACAATAATATTTATTTATTTATCGAGGAAATAAATTGTCTGAAATTAATTTATATCAGTTTAAATAAATATCAACTACAGGTGATCGAATGGGACTTCGTGACCTATCTCAGTGTGTTCAGAACAGTGGTATTACGCTAGAAATGAAAGTTGTTGGGTTCAGTGAGGGATTCAGAATCAGTGTGTATTTTTAATTAAAGGGTACCAGTTTAATTGAAATAAAAATTTAATAAAATTTAAGGTTAAATAAAGGGACACCTCCCCCTTTAATTCTCACTGCTCCTTCCCTCTTGTTCAAAAGAAACCACGTCCTTCTCTGTATCTCCACAAAGCCATGGCCTCGCTGTCTACAGTATAACCACACTGCTCCTGTTAAAGTCGCAACCACCCCTCTTCGTTCTTTTACCTTTAAAACTCGGCAGAAAGAAAATCGCAAGCTTCAGAAGAGAAAACGAAATGGCCGAAATATTCTCAGACAACCGAAATCAAAATGGAAGTTCATTTCCTCTGTTAAAATCGAAACCGTGTTGAATACAAGGGATCACGACTTCTTTCCCTTCTATTTCTTTCTGTTTACCAGAGGGATCGGAGCTTTTATAAGAAGAAGAAATGAATCGAGTTCGAATTTAACTTCGAACACATCCGTGAGATCTGTAACTAGTGCGATTCGATATCCAGGGGGGTCGATTTTGAATTCGTCGGATTTGTGGTGCTCGATTTTAGTAGCTAGGGCAGTCAAGTTCGTTCTTCACGGTGCCAGGGGTTGCGAGTGGATTCTAGGGAGGAGAGGCAACTGAGAAGGGTTCGATTGCATGATTTAAGGGATACGGGTTTTTCATTCTAGGCTGTAATGGTGTCGCGATTTATTCCAGTGAGTTGCAATTTGAATTCGACTGTCAAGGATGCTTCGTGAGTTGTTTGAAGGCGATGTTGACGGTTGTTAGCTTCCATCGTGGTGCTAATACAGGTTGAGGCGGCGAGCTATAATGATCAATGGGGGTTTTGTTGAGTTCGGCAGTGGAGCTTGAATAGGAAATGCTCGTTGAAATGCCGTAGTAAGATTGATTTCAGTTTGGGACTGGTTTCAGTTGGAGTTGTTCGGAAATGGATTTAAGGTAAATTTTAGTTAATTAAATTAATTTAGTTAATTCGTTAATTTTTTTTATAATCATGTTAATTTATATTACGATAAAACATAGATGGGGTTAATGTCAGCAATCTCAGTAGAAGGCGAGGCTTTTCAAAGTGAACATCAGGTTTTCATTCCCCCGCAAGTAAATTCGAGGAGGAGAAGGATAAGAAAATGATTTAGATTTTTACGAATGGAGTCGATCGAAAATTCATAAGAGGTGGATTACATAAACTGAAAATAATTCGGAAATCAGAATGGATCGAAATTAAATCACGGTGAGTAAACCTCACTCACCATTTATTTAGAAATTATTTTTATATAGTTAAAAATAATTGTCTATGCTTGTTTGAATGCTATCTGATTGTTTTGAAATATATATTAGTTATTTAGGATATGTATATATATATTGGGTTGATGATTGGTTGGATTCCCGCAGTATCATTAGCGGATGCCCGCAGTTTCATAGCGGATGATTACCCTATACGCCCCATGCTATGATTAGTGGATGACCTTCTATACCCCGATATCCTGCCTCGAAGCAGGATGGGTATTACTATGTTGACTAACGTCTGTGGATGCAGGAAAACAGGTTGGAGGAATCCAACTGGATTCCTCAAAAATATATTATCTGTTGGTGTTTGTTTGATTTCATATATATTCATATGTGATGTGTTAAAAATCAAATGATTGAAAATTGGTTGATTGATTGTTTAAAATATCACTGGGGCTTGGGATATTGATTTATAAAAATATCAAAAAGGGTATTTGAAATTAAAAAGTGGAATTCTATTTTTATAAATAGAATTTGAATTTTAAATGAAGTATAGAAACATTAACTTGTTATGAATATATATATAAACAAGTAATTGAATTTATAAACTTTGTTTATAAATGGAAATGTGGAATTTGAATTGAATTTATAAACTTTGTTTATAAATGAAAGGATGGAATTTGAATCGAATTGATAAAGTTGTTTATAAATGAAAATATGGGGTTTGAATTGAATTTATAAACGTTGTTTATAAATGGAAAGGTGGGATTTGAATTGAAGTTATAAACGTTGTTTATAAATAATGCCGAGAATTCAAATGGACTTTAACTATAGAATTTGAATATAGAAATTCAAAGGGACTTTAAACGATTTGAATATAGAATTCAAATGGACTTTAAACTATTGGATTTGAATATAGAATTCAAATGGACCTTAAACTATAGGATTTGCAAATAGAATGCAAATGAAGTTTAAATAAAAAGAATTCAAATAGAATTGATTTGGAATTTGAATAAGAAGTCGATAAGGGAACGAGAGTATGAGTATAATTAGAATTTGTTAATATGCAGTTAAAATATATTTGAACATGTCATGTTCAAATATGAAGGTGAAATAGACTGAAAAGTTAAGTAACAGATTTAATTAACAAATTGAGTTAAAACGATTGGTATAGTTAAAATAGATTGGACAGGTATAGACATACAGGAGACAGGTATGGAATAAAGTATAGAAGTGAAATAAATAGAATGCCCGACAAAAAGGTACATATTTAATTTCCATATGAGATTTTATGCGCCGTATCGGCAAGCCGCTTGGCTTTTTCTTTTTCTTTTTGAGATAAGAAGGACCGGGAAAGCTATTTGAAATTTCCCGATGCTCCCGGTATGTTAGACCAAAAAATGGTCCTAACACCCAATTGATAATGTTTTGTAGAGAACAATGAGGAATCATGAACAAAAAGCAAGAAAAATCAATCAACACACGAAATTTATAGTGGTTCGGCGTTAACAAGCCTACATCCACTTCATAGCTTCTCAATTCATTCAGAAATTACAAATACAATGAGTATTGACGCTCAAGCACTCAATTACAATGAATAATACTCTCCGAATTCATTGATTTTATTAAAGAGGATGAAGGTTTTTCGTTGGTGGCCATGGCCGAAATAGATAGAGCTTCCTTGAGGCCAAAAAAGTCCCCTTAAATGATGTGTTGTATGTGTATTTATAGGTAGAAATTCGGTTAGGGTTGAGTGGCCACGTGGCAGCTTTAGAGTAAATCTCGGAAGTAGCGGAGAACATGGGGAAATGGTCTTTAACTGCCCAGAATTCGGTTAGGGGTAGAGACCCGATCCGGTTGGCCCGATCCGGATAACCCGATCCGGATGACCCGATCCGGTTTACCCGATCCGGACGACCCGATCCGGTTTACCCGATCCGGTTTGGTTGGTCAGAAATATTCGCTTTAGCTTGATTCGAAATGGTGGAATCCAACCCGAAGCTTATGTGCATAGAAATACGAGTTTTCCCATCCTTCGTTACTTCGTCCAAGCAGATGTCGACCTCTGGCAGTTCATACTCAAGCCCTGAGTGGCCTTCCTGATAGAGTTCTTCGGCTTTGGATAGTCTGGTCACAAAGCAAGCTAACATTTTGCCCCCCAAAGTACATCTTGTTGCAAATAAGATGTGCTTTGAATAATTCGAGATGAATCTTTTTGGATCTTTTCCTGTATAAATGGCTTGTCATATGCCGCATTGCTTCCGTTGATGCTTATCGGACCAAATTTCATGGCTAGAGTGGTCAAGATGATCAAGTAATCGTTTAGACTTCGTCGAATCAAGAGGTAGAATTCCTTCATCATAGGTCATGTGGTATGTTTGGCTCCCGTGTGAGATCGTACATGTAAAAGTTGATGCCAAACGACGCCATCTTCCTAAACAAGTCAAGTGCATTACTAAGCTAAGATTTCTTTAATGTATAAGTCAATGTATACAATAGCCGTCCAAGTCATAGTATGGTGTCAGAATCTTCATATCTTGAGCTAGCATCTGGACCGTTCGGATAGAGTGCATCAGAGTCGGCATATGAATTTGTCATTTTTGCTTGGATTTGGACTATCTCGATATCAGAATATTAATCTAGGACTCCATGATTGCATCTAATCGTAATAATAGTGCATCCTAAAGCCATGATCACCTCAGACTGTTTTATAGTCCCGTGATCACATACAAGTCAGTACGAGATGTTGTCGAAAACATGCAAGCCAATAGCTGGTAGGATTATCACAATTGTAAGGCAGCAGAGGAGTTCATCATACTCTCCATTTGATGTAGTTGCAGATCAAGTCTTTGAATTCTTGCTTGATCCGTAATTTCGCTCACTTGGATGGTCGGGATGAATCACGTCATATTCTAAAGATATAATGTATATGTTCTGAATCATGCATTGAGTCAGGGTCATGTTTAAAGTCAATCTGTCGATTGATTTTGATGTTCCTAGCATTAGTGGAGGACGAGCAAAGTCAGTGCTTATACCCCCCAGCATTGTTGGGGGTTATGATAGGTCAATCAGACATCCAATCTTTTTGCCTTTATACCTTTTTCTGCCGCATCGGGTTAGATATGTAGGTTCAACAATCTTAGTCACCCTGTGTGGTTATGTGCACATTCCCAAGTCATCAGGGGTTGGAGTTGTATATGCGAATGGTCGAATCACATTCGCGTTGGGGTCAACCCATCTGTTTAGCCAGAAAGCAGTGATCGCCTTATTGAGTATATCAGCAAACTTAGATACTCTCCTCGCATCAGCTGCAGAGTTGAGTAAGCTCGTCAGTCGTGCAAGCGAGCGAACGTCGTTAGTGAGTTATTCGAGTTCCTTCGTTCACGCTTTGGCATAATCCAAAATAGCCATCATAGTCTTGTTGAGTCTATCTCCCATGCTTGGTTCCATTAAGCTTGACAATCAAGACCGCGGGCCCGATTAATGACATTGGTCATTTCCAGAATTGTAAATTCCTGTTAGTCTTTCCTGGGGCTTTTCTTTTTCCTTTATTATTTGAAGAGTCAGATGGTGCTCCATTCTGTCGTGAAGACATTGAGATCATCCATTTCAACATTAGCACACTCTTATTGCACGAATCTGTCTGTCTCAGGATAGGATTTTCCAACGTTTCTAGGAGAATCTCATGATAGAGAGATACCGAGGTTTGTTTCAGAGGTGAATCCGCCAAGTCCTCTTGGTGGGTCTCGATGTAAAGAGATTTTGAAGTTTGAGATATCCAGAATACCGGATACTACAGCAATCAACGCCATATATGGTCCAGGTCGATTTACCGATGCCACTGCGGCGTTGAATCTTTCAAGGAATGCATGCAGGGTCTTGCCTGATCTCTGTTGAAGCATCAATTAATGTTGCCAATTTGGCCCTCGTCTTTGAGAAGTTGTCGCTAATTACCTAATTTAGCTCCAGTGCCCCCGGTATGAAGTCTTAAATTGGGTGGAAGCCGGTTTCTGGCTTCTTGGTTGTGCATATGTAATAGCAATCAATCAGGCTTCTGTTTTTTAATTCTGGATGGTGATCCGCTACTTGGATGTATGCAGGTTGCTCTTGAGGAGCCATTCTTCTGCTTATAGTCTGGGTTATTGTGAAGCTCAGATAATCGTAAATGTGCCTAAGGCTGGCAGATAGTCAGATGATGATGTTCGAAGCTCTTATCCTGTACTCCCCATCCATGGGGATTTTACTAAACGGTGGTCATCAAATCCACGTATTCTCTGAATTCATACTCCCTCATCGAGCTGTGAGTTAGAGTTTGATAGAAAATGATTTATTCGTGTCCAGCTCATGTTAGTCCTTGGTCTCCCACCCAAGCTTTGAGGTTCGGAGTCGGATGGCATTAAAGTTAGACTATAGCTTTCTCGAATGCTCTCGTCTTCCCCCTACATGGGGAGCCTCATGTTGAGGTCGAGCTGGATTTTAAACATTCCTCTGAATTGGAGCAAAGGTTGGTCGGGCTCCGCTTAAGTTTTTCGGCAGCTCTTACATATCCATCGTTTTCATCCAAAATGTCACGGTCGGAAGTTGCATGTTACAAATACCTGGGAGGAGGTTGGTTGTATCTTTGTTTCATCAAAGACGACCATGCTAACTTGTCCTAGGGTCTCATATTATCTGGACCACGGGGTAGGGAGCGTATGAGCCAAGTTCATTGTCGTTTGAATTCCCATGAAGCTCGCTCTAGAGAATAAGTCGAAGCTACTAGGCCCTCCATCTATCCGAGTAGAGAAGTTATCCACCATTTTCTGTCGTTTCCGGAGAAGTTCATCTCGCTGATCCATGTGAGTTCACAAATCAGCAAGGGTACCATCCATTTCATATCTAGCTTGACATGCTGAGGGATCATCACAAGAAGAAATCTGCTACCTTCCTTCGATCCTAGCGCCTTCTGCGCCAATATCCTCAGCACGGAAGAAATTTCTATCTTCCTTCTTCTTCGCTTTTGAGTCTGACTGTCAGGCAATTCGCCTCCGCGCAAGTTAGGAGTCAAAGCAATGGCATCTCCCTTTACATGGGGTCTTTCAACCGGGAAGTCGGTCCGGACTAGCAAATGGACATTCACTCTGCATCCATTTCGTGGTCCTCAAGCAGCCTGTGAAGATCGAGGTATAAGTTAGTCACAGACATATAACATTTATGAATATTTTCAGCAGTGGGGCCCCAGTCCGGGGGTAATGGAGAAAGGTCGGCAGTTGTATCACATCCCTTTTAAATTTAGACATGGATGCATGGAAAAGAGACATTGCTTTATAAGCTTATGTGCTCGAGTTATCCAAGTGCTCGAGTTATCACGTTTTCCATTCAACGTATTTGCGAGGTAGCACTCGTCGTTGCACTTGGGCTATGGCCAGTCACACATGGGTGTGTATGTTGATTTGATATATCACTCTTAGGACCTCCTTTCGGTGATTGCATTGAGTCGTGTGGGAAGCTTAGCATTAGAAGTCGACGTCATTCCTTCAAACACGACCTCTTTGTTGTTGTACGCGAGTATCCCTTGTGTCTTTGCTTTGTATCTGTACATAATCTTTCAATTCGAAAAAGAATAGTCAGCTTAGTCTTGCAAGCTACTAAGTCAATCTTTAAGTCACAAGCAATTGTAGCTCGAAATGAAAACATGTTGAGTGCTAATCTATCTAGCATAGAATTATTAAATGTCAAAGTGTCAGGTGTCGTAGTTTGGAGGTATAGTGTCTGTAGCCTCCATTTAATTTTGAAACACGGGTCGCGTCCGAAGCGTGTTTGAAGTTAATTCAGAAATCTATTTCCGTGCCCCCAGCGTTGATGGGAACCGGATTAAGTCATTCGGATGTCTGATCCGTAAGTCCTTTATAATCCTGTCCTCAGTCGGAGGGCAATGAAGATTGCATGCACCTCGCAGCATTGTCCTTTATACTCTCTCCCAAGTCGTGAGAGTTAGAGTTATGGGTTTAGTGGTCTTAAGTCATGGTGCACCATTCACACTAACCCAACAGATTTATATTCTCTCTCAAGTCGTGAGAGTTAGAGTTATGGACGTCGCGGTTCGTCCTTTATACTCTCCCAAAGTCAGTTTGGGTTAGAGTTGTGGATCGAGTGGTCTTAAATCTTGGCGCGCCTGTCACACTCGTCCTAAGTTTATACTCATATCCAAGCTCTGAGGATTAGAGTTAGTCGGGCAAACAGTCGGGTCACATTTGCCTTGGCATCGTCCCTTTGCTCCTACATCAAGGGCAATGGTCGCCATCAGGGATGGTCGGTTCACGTCCCTATTGATTTTATACTCATCCCGTCGGAAACATGGGAAAGAGTTAAAGACGTTTTTTGGAGAGCGGTCGAGTCACACTCATCCTCGTCTTAACATTTCCCTTTTGCCCCACATCGAAGGCAAAAGTTATGTCGTTCATGTGATCGTGCCCCTGTCATTTTTGCACTCTTCTCGTTGGATCAGGGGATGGAGTCATAGAACTGCTAAGTGGTTATGTCACACCCGAGTATATCTCTATGTCTTGCATGGCGAATCAATGGATAGATGATGAGGAGGCCTCATTAGTATGTCCATATATGGATAACAAAGGCCGAACTCGTGTGCATTTACTCTCTTGCCCCCACGTCAAGGGCAAAAAGTCGGGGAATGAATGGTCGAACTTCTTTTGCTTTAGAATGTTGTCGTTAGGCCAATAGTAAGCGGGTGAAGGGTCGAATCACGTTCGCCAAAGCTTTACATTCCTCTGATCAAACTATGGCAGGGGTTGTCGGTACCAAACCTCGGGTTCCTGCAACATTCATACACGAATTTGCATGAGTTAATCATGTCAATAACTCAAGAAGTATGTAAAGGAAAAATGCATGATTGGAAAATAAGTATGTTGATAGGCGGTGCTGCCTCCTTTATTTGGATTTATGTAATTCGATGGCATCGACTGCAGGATCTGATTGTATGGACGGTCGAACCGCGTCCATCTGGAGTCGGATCTCAACTCTGAAATGCAATGATCGATGCACAATTATCTTGAGATCTGCCACGTGCGAGCCAATGAGTGGATGGTCACCTCGGATCCATCTTAAGGTATACAACTTCTCTCAGGCGAAGGACGTGGCTCTGTAAACGAGCAATTCAATCGGGCTCGTTACGACAGTGCTCCATAATTCTTCCTGTGGGTGCTCAAAGTTTGATCGGTACCAGATTCGGGGTACCTACATCATCCACATATAAATTCATTTAAGTTAGTTACATCAATAACTCATAAAGCATGGAAATATAAGAGTCATGGTTAAAAAGTAATCCTATTAAAGGAATGAATATCATTCTGTGCGAAGATGGCATTGCACGCTCTTTGCAAGTCCATTTTTCCTCACTACATCTCTGTCAGGGGATGGCTGTCACAATCTTTAGCTGGAGATGAACATCTTTTCAAACCGTTGTGGGGTGGCGGTCCTAAGAATGAACAGACCTTGAAAGAGGACTTGGAGTAACAAAGGCAATTAGGTAAATACTATAAGCGAATGACGAGGTCGCATCTTATTTGAATCGCCTTCTTGCCCCCAAGCTAAGGGCAAGGATTGAGTATGAGGGAGTCATGGCTGCTAGGGGGATAGTCATATCTCATCCATCCGCAGATATGCCTTTAGTCCCACGTTGGGAATAAGATCTAATGCACAGATAATCAATCAGCATCAAGGCTTAAGTGCTCTAAACCTTTAACTTGCCACCTCTATCGAGTAGCGTCTCCTAATTAGCTAAATAGCAGGCTCTTCCAGTAACATGGTCGCCATGGACCATTCCCATTCCATCTTTCATTAGGAATTTCAGCAATAGATACCAGGGTGTAATGTAAGCTCTAATCGCCGCTAGAGCTGGTCAGTTTAGACCTTAGTCAGATAAACTTGACTACAATAGCATGGCTTCCAAGGCTTGAAGTAATGTTCATGTTTTCTATCACAATTTATGTATGAAGTCGAGAGTTAACGGTCGATTCATATTTGTTTTGATCTCGAACTCTCATCTCTTGACAAAGGTCATATGGTGACTGGTGAGCAGTCAAGTTGCTATCATCCGAGCAAAGATTCATATGTCCAATCACGGCCTGCAGGGGTTCAGCTATTACCTATCGCTGGGCACCAAAGTATGTTGACCTAACCCTTATTCGATGGAAATCAGTCTTCCTCAATGCGATTGACAACAAATAGCCATTGCAAAGGTTAGCTAAGTTCTTCGGGAGGTGAGACGCAGGACATTTTATTCATCACATCATACAATTGAAGTGTAGCTTTGGGATGTTGGGATCCTTAGCTGCTTTCTGGTATCCCACTATTGACAATCATGGTCACTAAAATCATATGAATCATCTTTGAAGTAGTGTTCGAACTGTTCTATATAACTGTCATTCGATGCTCCGCCGATTGGACAGGTTTAAGTCATATAAATGGGATGGTCACTACTCATTAGGGAACAACATCAGTTGCATTGCTGAAATCCACACTATCGGAGTTCCAGAAGATGAGGCAACTATTAGACAATCATTATCTCGTATACTGTCGTTGATAGCAAGCTGAATCTGACTGACAGCTCCTCCCATTGAATGGCATCGGCAAATAGAGGCTATGGCTTCTGGAGGAATCCTAGTCGTTGCCATTTGGTTGTCATATTCTTTGACTATCCACCTTATCTTCATTAACAAACTTTGATGACTACTGTTGGTCAAAATATACGTCGAGCCGAAGGCGAGCCGTGCTCCGAGCCGAAGGCGAGGCCGTCAGCGGGTCCGGGCGCAGCGCCGGCGGGGGTCCGCACGATTTTTTCGATTTTGGAAGATGGATCCTTTTCTGAAATGATCTTAAAAATGTATTTTTTCCCAAAAACAGCTATTTCGGTTCGGATCGGATTATCACTTCAAATTGCGGCTCGGGATTGCCTTCACGTTGGGTCGGATCATAGATGCACCATCGGTAACATTCATTTCCTCGGTTCGGTTCGGGGTACCCACTTCGGTTCGGAGATGCATCACCAGGTCGGATCGGGGTATCAACAGCAGCTGGATTCGAGTCCTGCTCAACGGGTCGGGTCGGAGCATTGTCCCCGGGTCGGTTCGTTGTGCCACTCCGGGTTAGACGTCTTCGGGTCGGATTGGATCGGGTATGTCATTGGATCGGGTCGGGGTTACGTCATCAGCAAGCGGCTGATTCGGATCTTTTCCTGTGGTTCGGGTCGGATTGATTTTTCATTTTATTGGGGTCGGATCGGACCCCTGGTCATTGGATCCGAACCGATGCTGCTATTACTAGTTCTGGCGTCTCAGTGTATAACTTCGTGGGGTCGGGTCGGACCCGACCCGAACTGAGTGGGGCTATCCGAACCGAAGCCATGCGATTCTGCATTAACTCAATCCGATCTGCTGGTCACCCGCATCCGATCCAGAGACTTTTTCGAACTGGAAAGTCATTAAAAATGTTGAATTTGCCGGATTTCCTCATCGGACTTGGCGATCCAATAGTAGAATGGAGAATCCCTATAGGTTGAGAATCTTCATTTCTCAGTGAAAGCACCAAAATGTTAGACCAAAAAATGGTCCTAACACCCAATTGATAATGTTTTGTAGAGAACAATGAGGAATCATGAACAAAAAGCAAGAAAAATCAATCAACACACGGAATTTATAGTGGTTCGGCGTTAACAAGCCTACATCCACTTCATAGCTTCTCAATTCATTCAGAAATTACAAATACAATGAGTATTGACGCTCAAGCACTCAATTACAATGAATAATACTCTCCGAATTCATTGATTTTATTAAAGAGGATGAAGGTTTTTCGTTGGTGGCCATGGCCGAAATAGATAGAGCTTCCTTGAGGCCAAAAAAGTCCCCTTAAATGATGTGTTGTATGTGTATTTATAGGTTGAAATTCGGTTAGGGTTGAGTGGCCACGTGGAAGCTTTAGAGTAAATCTCGGAAGTAGCGGAGAACATGGGGAAATGGTCTTTAACTGCCCAGAATTCGGTTAGGGGTAGAGACCCGATCCAGTTGGCCCGATCCGGATAACCCGATCCGGATGACCCGATCCGGTTTACCCGATCCGGATGACCCGATCCGGTTTACCCGATCCGGTTTGGTTGGTCAGAAATATTCGCTTTAGCTTGATCCGAAATGGTGGAATCCAACCCGAAGCTTATGTGCACAGAAATACGAGTTTTCCCATCCTTCGTTACTTCGTCCAAGCAGATGTCGACCTCTGGCAGTTCATACTCAAGCCCTGAGTGGCCTTCCAGATAGAGTTCTTCGGCTTTGGATAGTCTGGTCACAAAGCAGGCTAACACGACCCAAAGGAGGTTATGGCGAATTTTTCCGGGAATTTAAGGAGATAGAATATTTTTAAGATAATTTGATAGTTAGAAATCAACGTATCGAATTATATAGAAGTCGATAAGAAAACGAACTTAGAAATAGAATAGTATAATCAAAAAGGAAGTATAAGAATAAAATCTAGTAGAATAGAAAGAGAAAATGTATATGGGTTTGAAGATGAATAATCAGTTGTATGTTATTGATTATTCGAGTAAGTAGTCTTGTCTGTTTTGACGTTAAATGTTATTCAGTCAAGGTCTAAGAGGTAATTATACCCCAACTTGGTTGATTTCATGATATACCGATAAGTAGCAAGATTCAGGCTCGAAGATCAATGTAGAATAAGAATTAGTTAAATACTGTATTTGGGTTGTCGTAACGATGTTTTACACAACATCTGTTTTAACCCAATTGAAATGTAAGCTTGGAAATAGAATATAGATTATTTTCTAAGTATAGAAATAAACGAGATTGGAAAAGAGATAAGTAATTGGAATATTTTCCAATTATAAATAACATATATTTTCTAAAGTTTAGAAAATAAAAAGAAGGCGATATATGGAAATGTTTTCCAAAGAACGTAAAAGGGCAATATGGTTATTGAAATATTTGATTAACAAATATTGATAAAGAAATAGAAAAGAGATTTAATTAATGGAATATTAATTAAAGGTTCAGTGATTGTAGGATGTTTGGATGAACACTTTTTTTATTCGATAGTTAAATCATCGACTATCGAAACACTTGTTTTATTCGATAGTTAAATCATAGACTATCGAAGTTTTGACCATCGTTGTCAATATGGAGAGACCGGTTGGATTATTATCCGAAGAACCACTCCATATCGGCAGTAGCGTGCGAATTAGATTATATAAAGATAATCGAAGACGGAGTAGAGTGCAAGGACTTTTCTATAAATAGAAATAGTGCCTTCAGTTCATCCTGTTCCTGGGTGACTTGTATGGATGAATGTCTGACAGAGTATTTCCAGAAAGGTCACGTACATTGATTTCTTCAACTGTACCAAGAGTGGAAGCGGAGGAGGAAACTTCTTTTAGCTGACACGTAATGTACTGTTGTAGATGTCAATTAGTGATTTTCGATGGATCTGACGATGTGACATTCGAAGTGAATCTGGTGTGATGATAAAGCGTAGCTTCTAGCCTCAACACCCGGTAAATGACAGAAATCGGGCAAGCAGCATTGCTATGTAGGTCGCACCTATTTGGGTGTATAATCACCTGATCTAGAGTTTCATTTACTTCTAAAAATCTATTATCGATGCTGTCCCATTCGGGAAACGGTTGCTGATCCCAACCGTTGGTGATATACATTCGATACACTCAAGCGAAATGAGTGGTCGGCCATGTGTGGATGAGTTGCAAGATGTTCTTGTTGAACTCGGTTTATTCTCCTCTAGAGATATACTAGCGGAAGGTGCTTCCATACCTTGTCATAGTTGGAAATCCATTACCCAATACGTGCTTGCGGTTTTGATTGTATATTATATATGTGGAACGTGAGATGCAAGCGTTCCACTAGATTGTTATCTACTTGATTTAGACATTATTATAATATCAAAGGAGTTTTGATATAAAGATAAATCAAGTGTTTGGATTCTCATAAGGGAAAAACCCGTTCCGTGTTATACGGCGTGGTCTTATGAGATATCATTTAGTTTTCTGAAACTGTTTTAAACTGTTTACTCATACCAGTCCCATGACTGACTCGGAGTTTATTTTGTTTTATTCTACCAAAACTCTTGGGTGCCTAAATTTGTACGGGCAGTCAAGTAGTGCAGGATTATTCAGATATATCTAAAGGAGCTTGGAGCAGGAGGCTTCAGCGTTATCTAGTTATAGTTTGTTCAGCTATGTTGTAAGTGTTGTACTCTGATAAGTGTATGTTATACAGTTAAGGTTTTGTATTTCAAAGATGTGATATATTATATTTTGTTCCGCTGCGATGTGAGATTCTGTGTTGTTATTTCTGTTCTTCTTCTACCTCTTTCTTCTAAAAAAATATGTCTCGTATTTTCGTGATATTTGGGTTGGACGTATGATTTATATAGTCAACTCCGATGTTACGGAAATCTGGGTCACTACAACAATAGATAAAAAATAGGGGTAATTGTTGGAAGGAAGGGCTATTTATAGAATTAGGGGTTGGATTTAAAACAAGGGTTGTTTTGAAGTATTAAGAGAAGTAGGTGTAGTTTAAACATAGTAGAGGTAGATCGACAAATATGAAAGATGATGAATCATTTGGATTGGGTGCTGCAAAAACCAACCCTTCACAATAGTTAAAAAATAGGGATTATTCTTGGAATCAAGGGCCATTTAGAGAATTATGGGTAGGATTAAAAAGAAGGTTTGTTTTGATTTATTAAGAGAAGTAGGGTAGTTTTAGCATAGTAGGGGTCGATCAACAAATATGAAAGGTGATGAATCTGTTGGATTGGGTGCTGCAAATACCAACCCTTCACAGAAGTTAAAATATAGTGGTAATTTTTGGAAGTAAGGGCTATTTAGAGAATTAGGGGTAGAACTTAAAAGAAGGACGGTTTTAAAGTACTAAGAGAAATAGGTGTAGATCGAGATATACGAAAGTTGAAGTATTAAGAGAAGTATGGGTAGTTTAAAAATAGTAGGGGTAGATCGACAAATATGAAAGATGATGAATGGTTTGGATTGGGTGCTGCAAAAATCAACCCTTCACAGAAGTTAAAATATAGGGGTAATTTTTGGAAGCAAGGGTTATTTAGAGAATTAGGGGTAGGATTAAAAATAAGGGTTGTTTTAAAGTATTAAGAGAAGTAAGGGTAGTTTAAGCACAGTAGGGGTAGATCGACAAATATGAAAGATGCTGAATCATTAGGATTGGTTGTCGCAAAAACCATTCCTTCACAATAGTGAAAAAATAGGGGTAATTGTTGGATGGAAGGGCTATTTAGAGAAATTGGGGTAGGATTAAAAAGAAGGGTTGTTTTGAAATACTAAGATAAGTAGGGGTAGTTTAGGCATAGTAGGAGTAGATCGACAAATATAAAAGATGATGAATCGTTTGGATTGGGTGCTGAAAAAACCAACCCTTCACAGTAGTTAAATAATAGGGTAATTGTTGGAACTAAGGGCTATTTAGAGAATCAGCGGTAGGATTAAAAAGAAGGATTGTTTTGATGTATTAAGTGAAGTAGGGGTCGTTTAAGCATGGTAGGGATAGACCGACAAATATGAAAGATGATGAATCGTTTGGATTGGGCACCGCAAAAACCAACCCTTCACAATAGTAAAAAGAAAGGGGAATTGTTGGAAGTAAGTGCTATTTAGAGAATTAGGGTTGGATTTAAAAGAAGGACTGTTTTGAAGTATTAAGAGAAGTCGGGGTAGTTTAAGCATAATATGGGTTGATCAACAAATATGAAAGATGATTAATCATTTAGATTGGGTGTTGCAAAAACCATCCCTTCACAGAAGTCAAAAAATTGTGGGTAATTGTTAGAAGTAAGGGCTATTTATAGAATTTGGGGGAGGAGTAAAAAGAAGGAAGTTTTGAATTATTAAGAGAATAAGGGTAGTTTATGGATAGTAGGGGTAGATCGACAAATATGAAAGATGATGAATCATTTGGATTGGGTGCTGCAAAAACCAACCCTTCATAGTAGCTAAAAAATAAGGGTAATTTTTGGAAGTAAAGGCTATTTAGAGAATTAGGGGTAGGATTAAAAAGAAGGACTTTTTGAAATATTAAGAGAAATAGGGGTAGATCGAAAAATATGAAAGTTGAAGTATTAAGAGAAGTATGGGTAGTTTAAGCATAGTACGGGTAGATCGACAAATATGAAAGATAATGAATCATTTGGATCGGGTGCTACAAAAACCAACCCTTCACAAAATTTAAAAATTGGGGTAATTGTTGGAATTAGGGGCTATTTAGAGAATTATGGGTAGGATTAAAAAGAAGGGTTGTTTTGAAGTATTAGTAGAAGTAGATGTAGTTTAAGCATAGTAGGGGTAGATCGACAAATATAAAAGAAGATGAATCGTGTGGATTGGGTGCTGCAAAAACTAGTCCTTCACAATAGTTAAAAAATAGGGGTAATTGTTGGAAGGAAGGCCAATTTGCAGAATTTGGGGTAGCATTATAAACAAGGGCTGTTTTGAAATATTAAGGGAAGTAGGGGTAGTTTAAGCATAGTAGGGGTAGATCGAAAATTATGAAAGAGGATGAATCATTTGGATTGGGTGCTGCAAAAACCAACCCTTCACAATAGTTTAAAAAAGAGGTAATTGTTGAAAAGTGAGGTCTATTTAGAGAATTAGGGATATGATTAAAAAGAAGGGTATTTTGAAGTATTAAGAGAGGTTGAGGTAGTTTAGGCATAGTAGGGGTAGATCGACAAATATGAAAGATGATGAATCTTTTCGATTGGGTGCTGCGAAAACCAACCCTTCAAAGTAGTTAAACAATAGGGGTAATTGTGGGAAATAAGGATTATTTAGAGAATTTGGGGTAGGATTAAAAAGAACGGTTGTTTTGAAGTACAAAGAGATGTATGGGTAGTTTAAGCATAGTAGGGGTTGATCGACAAATATGAAACATAATGAATCGTTTAGATTGGAGGCTGCAAAAACCAATCCGTCAAAGTAGGTAAAAAATAGGGGTAACTATTGGAAGGAAGAGCTAGTTAGAGAATTAGAGGTAAGGATTAAAAAAAAGGCTGTTTTGATGTATTAAGGGAAGTAGGGGTAGTATAAGCATAGTATGGGTAGATTGTAATGGCTCGAATTTCGATGACCTGGGAAGTCGTGTCATTATTAAAGAAATAGAATAGATATAAAATAGAACTAAAAAATATCAGAATCTCATAGTGGAAATTTTTACAAAATACATAATACATTACATGACTGGGTCTGATACATCATAGCACAATATCATAGTTATCATCGTAATACATCATCACACATGATTACTAGATTAATACAGATATTCAAACTGGATACTTAGAGACAGATATAGTTACTAGACTGGTTCTTGGACTCCTACTCCACAATACTTCAAAAGGGTTCCATAGGTTACCCGGATCACTTGTCTACTCATAACAAGTGTTATGAGTACCCAAGAGTTTATGAAAAAACACAGAAAAATAAAATCTGGGTCAGTCAGGGGACTGGTGTGAGTAAACAATTTCAAAACAAAATGGAAGCAAGAACAGGTTATCTCGTGAGCAAATTGATTTAACTTTAGAAAATATTTCGAAAGAAATGATAATAGTAAGACTAGCCCACACATAAACATGGACGGTTTTTACCTTACTATAACCTAAAACATTTTGGTATCAAAATCATATGATAATATAATAGTTTTTATCAAATAAATAACCATCTAGTGGAATGCTTGCATCTCACGCTCCACATATATAATATAAAATCAAAAACCACGTGCTCTTATTGGAGATTGGATTCCAACAGACAAGGTATAGGACCACTTGTCGATCAGTGTAATCAAGAGGGGATTCACTTGGGATCAACAAGAACGTCTTGCAACCCGGTCACACATGATCGACCACTCATTTAACTTGAGTGTAGCGAATATATTATCACCCCCATGGTTGGGAGAGACCCACCATTACCGAAAGCTGCTGTAGTGAATAGAGATTAAGAAACAAATAGGAATTTCTCTAGATGGTGATAATATAGGCTGCTTGGGAATGACCCACCTAGCCATGCTGCCTGCCCGATTTTTGTAATTTCCTACTTGTGAGGCTTGAGGTCATTTTTACTTCTTTGATAGATCACTTCTTCAATAACTTTAAATGCCACACCGTCATATCTATCAGAACACACAATTTATTTTCCCGAATACATTACGGGCATAAAAGCTAAGAGAAACGAATTTCTCCGCTACCAACGTAATACACTTAAGAAAAGTCGATGTGTAAGATCTAATAGATATACATTGTCAAACACCGGACCATACAAGTTGTCCTAGGACTGGACAAACTGAAGGCACTACCCTGTAAACAAAATAGCCCTTGCTTATGTCCGTCTTTAATTATCCTCAATAATCTCCAACACGCGACGTATAAATCAAATCGAAGTGGAATATTAATTCCGGACAGTTCGAAATGATTAGCATAATGTCTTTTACGGGTATTGGATACTTAAGGAAAGTGATTTTAATATTTTATCTCGAAAACATTTCTTATTTCCTGCGAAATAGTTATCAACTCAAAATGATTGAATTAGATACACTTCAAGGCTTAACAGGAATGAATTACTCAGGTATTTGATATTAATGTCTACTATAGTTTGATTAATTCATTCCATTTATTCTTTAAATCATAAGGTTTGACCAAGAATAACATATCTCTATATTGTTTAAAATCTAGATATTTGACTGCCTATTACAAATTAAAAACTAAGGCATGTGGTTCACACAAGGTAATTAATCCAATAAATTTTAATTCATTTATTATGATAATTATTTTGTAATTTATACCTTTGTCTCATTTTATCAATTGTAGTTTCATTCCTGAACAAACTCTAATAATTTAAGTTAGATAAATTTCTATTTATATTTTATATTTTCCTTTTTGTTTGATTTTTAAACTTGTTAAACCCTTTTAGGCCCAACTACTATTACGGCCCGTCCACTTCCTCCTCGTCAGTGCAATTAGTTTGGCTCATTCCAAACGTATACTACAAAAAATTAAAAATCACCTTTTATTTCACTTTTCTTCTTTTACTTTATATTTCCATTTTTATATAAAAACGAATTTTATTTAAAACCCGACCCAAAACATTTTAGCCCAATTTCCACTCCCTCCCATTTTACAAGATCATGATTCCACTCAAAACTTGATGCCACACATGTTAAACATTTCAGATCATTTTTTCCGATCCCTGTCCTTCAAGAGTTTTCCAAGTACCCCTTTCCATTTTCCAAGTACCGCTTTCATTTTCCAAGTACCACTTTCATTTTCCTAGTGCCACTTCCATTTGCCAAGTACCACTTGAGTTTGGCAAACCCCGATTTCCTTCTTCTCTTGTCAATGCTTGGCCTGTGCATTAGGCACGTGCACGGAGAGTCGAGAAACCGGCTCCCCTTCGCGATCATCCACCCAAGTCTCCCATGGCGTCCTGACTTCGTTCCTCAACTCCGATTCGGCCATCAACTCCACTACAATGTTTTCACCATTCCACACCTTCCTCGTCGAACTGAGTTTCATCCAAGAAAGCGTCGACCAACACCTCCTCTGACCAATAAGGTACATCAGACTTCACCCACACCAAGTCAGCGTCCTCCAGCTTCGATCCCTCCTGTGCATAACCTCCATTCATCACCATGATGGTGCAGTTTGGAAGAGAATGAAGGTTACACAAAAAGGAACCCATTTCCCTATTTTTAACTCATCAATAACACCCCACCTCCGTTAAGGTCACTCACAAAGGGAATGCCTTAACCTTGGTGGAGAATTTTAGTAAACAGAACAAAAACTTACAAGACAGATAAAACAGTACTTGAAATTTTTTAACTTTATTACGGCGGAAACAGAAATCAATATGGTTACATCGTTTCAAATCTCAGAATTCAAGTACAAAATATCAGTCTTGTACAAAATCCATCAAAATGCATGGTTTAAAATCATAATCCCCATAGAACGGAAGCTATACAGAGCCAAGCCATACTTTAAGCACTTCAAGAAAAGAGAAATCCGGATCAAGCTAAAGTATTCCCTCCTTGGATAACATGGTGGGGAAACGGAAGAAAGGAGGCAAAACAACAAGGGTCAGACAAAAAGTCTGGCAAGTCCAGTGACTTTCAGCATATGAACAGATAATAATAATAATATGACATGAACATAAAACTGTATGAGAGATAACTGTAACAGGTGTAGCAGATATAACAGAAGAACATAATGACATAAACTATTGCTTTACACTTCTCTGCACTAATACTAGTATAACAGAATTAGGTGTCACCCTAATGTCTAAACTGAAACAGGAACGGGTACAGAATAATTTAACAGAAACAGAATGCTAATAATGGGCCTTTACTACCCGATCAGAAACAGACAGAAGCAGAAACAGGTTAATCCCTACGGAAACAGAATGTAGAATTAGGTGTACACTAGTAATGGGCCTTTACCACCCGAACAGACGGTACCACACAGAAACAGACAGGTGTTACCACCCAACAGAAACAGACGGTACCAACAGAAACAGACAGAACTAAGTGTACCCTAAAACCCTACCCCAAGCGATCGGCTCCCTAATACATAAATATCCTGTGTCGGCCCCACAGTAGGGTGTATCACTCCTTAAAGTGACAACCAATTGGCACAGACCTATTTACAGATGTCACGACGTCTTACATCCTCAGAGGCAGACCCGGATCCATGCACGCACATGACCCGGTTGGAACGTACCATCAACACCCCTCTCCATTATCAGAATGAACCACTTATAATTAATTCAGTAAGCGTGCCCGGACCCTACCTACTGTTGGGTCAATGTTTTGATACCATAAAGGGTTAATGACTAATATGGGTCCCAAACAACAGAAGACACAAGTAATTCCCCTCCTAACCTTGTGTTCCCAGACTAACAGATTTTAGATTAACTTGTTTACAAGTTCAGACATACAGAATTCAGATTTACTAGTTCACAGATTAAGTTAACAAGTTTTCAGACTAACATATCAGATGTACATATTTTTCAGATTTGTCTAACTTTGTATTGGGCCTACATATTCCTGTATGGGTTTACTACACCTATTAATCCAGTTGGTTTAACCCTATTTACCCCAATACGTTTTAGACGTCACTCTTATCTTAGATTAGCATTAATTAATTATTAATGCCCAGACCTCTCACATTAGGTCGCTAGCTTGTGGCCGCTGGATGGGCCGGGCTGTTCCGGGCAGACTTCTGCCACAAGCCAGACCTAACCTCGTTTCTTAAGCAGGTTATGACTAACTTCTTACATTAGAACCTATTGTTTGCGGCCACTGGATGTGCCGGGCGGTTCCGGGCAGAATTACGCCGCAAACTCATTCTAACCTCGAGTTAGTCACGTTTATCTTTGCGGCCAATTAATTAATAATTTACCGTTTATGCGCACGCCCAATATATATGCCAATTCAGATTATATCAATAACAGGATGATTATATCAACCCAGCAGATAACAGATTTTAGCAGATAACATATTTTCCAGATTATATGATTAACAGATTTAACAGATTTAGCAACTTAGCAGATTTTGGCATATAACAGGTTAGGCATTTAAACAAATAAATTTAACAGATTTATGCATTTCCAACAGACTTAGCGGATGACAGATCTAGCAGATGAATAGATCTAGTAAACTTGGCAGTAGAGCAGAACTAGCAGATTAAGCAATATAACAGAACTAGCAGATTAGGCGATATAATCAAACTATCAGATTAGGCATATATGGCAGAACTAGCAAATTAGGCAATTATAACTGTTTTTCATCATTCCTTAAAGTTTCACATATCTTGCCTAATTATAAATTTGGCCTAAATTTGGATGCCTAAATAGTGGTCATGATTCACACTAGGATCATATACCCTACGTTTGCATTGAATTTGCATGTCACAGATTATGGTCATAATTTACATGTCCCAATTTAGTTCCACATTCCTAGTACAAAAGATTCACATATAAATTATACCAACTATAGCCATCTATTTCAATGCATGTCATATATTTAAAAATATCCTACTTAGGTGTTATTCACACTTGATACTTATCAAATCTTAATATGGATCTTCACACCTAAGTTATAATCCGTTATAAAATATGTCCAACGATCTAGATCTAACATATGATATGTGTTTTAGTTCAGATCTTAATATTCCAGATTTGCAAGTTATATATTATCATATGATAATCCCAAACAGTCATATATGCACAGATCTAGATCTAGTTTATATACTCAAATCAGTCACAGATCAGTCCAATTATTCCTTAGATTTGTGTTCTAAGTTCCAAGTCCAACCTATGTTCTTTCCTCAAATCAATCACATATCGCTCATGCCCAATTTATGCACATTCATTTGATTGTCCCAAACATTTTAGCGTATGTTGATCTCTTATGAGATTGGCTCAGGCTCGTGGTAGTCTGGCTATAGAACAGAAAGAGGAAAGAGATGCAAAATAATATAGATCCAAAAAGAACAGAACAGATATAACCTCAGATTCAGATTTATAATTCATGTCACAATCAGAATTAGCGTTTATAGCAGAGAATAATTGTACTTGCCTTGGTTGGATTAAAGAAAGAACTGTAGTTGTTGCAGAATTGTTGCAGAAGCTCTAATCTCTAATTGAATTTAGGTTGATGTTGATTGTCCTCAAGTTTTGATTCCAGCAGAGTAGCAATGCCATTTTTATTTTTAATTTAGAACAGAGGAAGAGTAGAAGCAGAATAGAATTGTGTGCAGAGAAGGCTGGGTTTGGGGCTGTTTAAATAGGTTTAGGCCGACGAATCTAGACAGAAAACGAGACCAGATACATCAGAACGCACCCAGGCAGAAAAGCAGGTTCGGGAGGCAGGTCGACCCCCAGGTCGACTCTAGGGTCGACCCCCTGGGGGCAGGTCGACTCTAGGGTCGACTTTAGGGTCGACCCCTGAGACGACCCGAACTTCCCCGTAAAGGAAAGCACGGATAGAATTGAGGACAAGACAAAATAGAACGCATACAGAAGAACATTTCATTGTTATTACAACAATTCTATCAGATACAAGAATATACAGAGTATAAATGATTAAATTACATTCGACAAATATCAGAGATTACAATAAATTACATAGCAGCGGAAAATAATACAAATTCACAACTAGAAGTGATACACGGATACAGAGCTTTCCGAGCATCGTTCCAGCTGTAAATCAGGACCCTGTGAATATAAATCTGCAAAACCCAAACTACTAGCTGCCCGTGCGGAAAATAGGGGCACCCAGAGTTTAGGTTAAAACAATAAACTCCAGGTCAGTCATGTGACTGGTGTGAGAACTAAAACAGTTATTAATATTGGTTTTAAAGTTAGGTAAATCAAGGGACCACGCCGTATAACACGGAACGGGTTTCCTCCCAAGAATACCAGTGCATAAAACAAACAGCGCAATGCTAAATAAAGAAAAATGAAGCTGTTATAAGACCCAGGTCCCATCACACAATGCAACGCAAGCCGGAGGATAGGGTTTTTACCTTATAACAGCCAAAGCATGCTTGATACGTTTTAAAACACATTATTTGATACTATTATAGGTGTATAGTGTCAAAACAATTTCAATCATAAATATCAATCATAGGCGGCATGAATGACCCATACCACTATGTCGCCATACTAGGTTCTACAAATAAAACCGCACTATCACGTATTGGAAATTGGATTTCCGTCATGAGCCGAGGCAAGGGGCAAGCTCCTCTCCGCGTTCGAGACACTCTAGCAAATGTCCCAGGACCCCACTTTGATCCTTGGAATCGGCTGGGCCGGTCCTCTCTTACTTTTGAGGATTAGTTATTCCTGAACACACGTTTCCCGGTCCTTACAGACCTATATCCGAGGCGCCTCGCATTCCAACAACCACACAGGTGAAAAGTATATAAATGTCAGGGCTGGTAGGTCACTGACACCACCCTAGCTAGAAAGAAACGTCGTGCTCTCCCAGCGGTCCGTCTCCCGTTTTTGACTCATACCGAGGTGTGAGGCTCGCGAATTCACGTTATACACAAAGCTATGCCACACAGGCCGTGCTTTGATCATCAACCACAAGACTTTGCTTTTCAACAGAAGGCTTGATCAATTGCCACTTACGCATGCCACACAGGCAATTCACTCCATGCGTTTGATATCCATCAATATATAACCCCTGAGCTCGTACGTCTCAGAGAAGGGCGTTAAGCAAGAGAATAAATTCTCCGCCGCCAAACGGATATATATTTAATAGAGATCAATCACACGGACTAAAATCCAATGTCAGACACACAGTCCATTTACAAGTCCGTTCTGGGTCTGAACGAAACCGGAGGCACTTTCCTCGCATATCCATCGATCTCCAAGTACGTCTGGACGATCACCGACTGTTTCCCTCATCTTGGGTGTACAGCCCAATCAAGATCATCAGTAATCACCCAAACGATGTGAAGACTTCCGGTCTTCAACCACCGTCTTCATCTTCGACATCTCGTCGAATCGGTTATTCAGAATGGGTATAAACCCGGCCTTTCTGAATAACCCACGTATATAATAAACGAATGTTACACAAACACAACAAACGCCTCATTCCAATTCAGAATATTCTTTTATTCACAAAATCACATTCTTAGGGAAAGGTTCCCATTAATTTTATCCAAGATAGATTCTTCTGAATTTATCCTATAATCCTCCTTTGGATATCATTTCAAACTAGTCGGGATTAACGAACCACACCGATGTAATTATTTATTTTATTTCCCAATCCCAACCTATATCCCATGGAGAAAACTGGTAATACTCCACAACTAACACCACTGTGTTATCGGTAAAATTAATTACCATTTCACGTTCAAATCTAATTAAAGATTCAACTATCGCTTTGGAGCAAAACTGGTGGTACTCCATTCTCGATCACCTTTCAGATTTGATAATTTAAATTATCAATTCACATTTTAATCTAATTAAAGATTCATTAAAACTCCACTTAGTTTTAATCTTTTCAAAAATCAATATCCTGCCTTTAACTGGGTTAAAGAACCAATGTCATCAAAACACGATTCACGACAAACCCAAATCACATTTGATATTAAATACAAGGCTTTGAATAGAAAATATATCGGCTTATATTCAATATCAAATTCTGAAACCAACATATATCGTATTGGAAATAACGATATAAAATATATCTTTCAAATTCCCATAACAATATCTGTATAGTCACGAAATCCAACCTCGAAATATTCCGAAGATAATTTCGATTCAGCTCCAGTCCAATCCACGTATTGGAAATTATCGATTATTTTCAAAATCACTTTCAAATTCAATTTATTTGTTTTAAAAATAAATTGATTTCAATTCTAGTTCAAAACTAGTTCATTTCGATAAAAATCTATTTTTATCTTTTCAAATGTGGAATTTTCCAGCCCAAATCTTTCCAATTCACATATTATAATTTTACACAAATTATAGATATTTTTAATAATTTTATCAAGGCCCGTACAGTCGATTTCCAACAACGGCCATCGAACTGCACTTACAACGACCTTTTTCGAATTTGATTTGGACATAATTCCAAATCCAACCGTTAGATTTCAAATTTCTAATATTCAATGGAAAGCTCTTTTCGATACGAACCCAACGGTTCCGGTTTTAGCAGAATCCGACGGTCGGATCTCCCGCAATGTCCGTTTGAAATAAATGGTCGAAATTCACGAACTACCGCGGCGCGGCCCGTTCTATTCAGGCCATTATATATATAATATATATATATTATATATATTTCGTCGATTTCCTTTTAAAACGAATTTTATAAATCGTTTTAACTTCGTTTCAAAACCATTTCAACACTATTTCCATTCAAAGCCAAAATTGAATTCTTCTTTATAAATTCGTTTTAAAATTCATTTCTATTCAATTCAAATTTTAATTCAATTTGAATTCATTTCAATTCAATTTCAATTCAATTTGAATTCGATTTCAATTCATTTCGAAATCGTTTTCAATTCAATTCATTTCGAAATCGATTTCAATTCAATTCATTTCGAAATTGTTTTCAATTCAATTCATTTCGAAATCGTTTTCAATTCAATTCATTTCGAAATCGTTTTCAATTCAATATAAATATCGTTCACGTCGAAAGAACGCATCTCTAATCAACACGGCTTTATATTTTTCAAAACTCCTTTATTTTATCCAACAAATGAATATTTATCCCATTCAACACATGAATCTATATTGCTTTCAACACACGACTAATCTCAACACATGAGTACTGTCAACACATCACTATTGTTGTTATGCAAAATATTTTATAAAACTATGGTATCTATCGTTTGATTTTAATTAGACTTCTACTAGGAAGTAGTTCTAATTTTAAATATGATAAAGATGTAATTTATTTTATTTAAAATATTTCACTCAACACATGAACATCGTCAACACATGACTATTTTTTATATTCAACACATGAATTTTCTTTTATAATATTCCTTATTTTCCCGATTGGAATGAGGCCCAATCAATCACCATATAACGTTAATTATATGGATTCCATACAATACATGTATTTAATAGCATTCCTAAACAATCAACCATCAACCAAAGTGCACTACGCTGTATAAGCATCAAATATAGATATCTAACGCTTATAACAGCCTGTCAATCAATCGATCGACATATTTAATCAATCAGGATGAGTGAACTTCAAATTTCATCCCAACACACGTGTGGGGTTTCAAACAATCAAACACAGATTTTATTTGTGCAGTTGGGCGATGTGTAAAATTTATCATCCCAATCAATGTCCTTCAAATCAGTGTACATAAACAAACCGTCCGGTTTGTAAATGAATATTTTATTTATTCACTTTCACGTTAAAAATTATATTTTTAACGATAAAATATTCTATTTCAACATATGAATTTCTATTTATTTCATTTACACAATAAAAATGATATTTTTATTTTTCTAACATATTTTAGAAAATTTCGGCGGCATAACGGCACGATACTAGAAACGGGACGAGGCCTAGCCTTATCCCCGGTCTAGTGAAGGCCCACGCCATTCACACATCAATCACATCAATTCAATTCACCAAACAATTCAATTTCAATTCAATTAATCTAACCAACTACACAACCAAACAATTTTCAAACAAGCCATCCATGGTCTGTGGATGACGGGTGTCGGGTGCTACTAAGCACCGTCTGCATCCCAGTATATATATATAACTAGAAAAAGAGAATTAAGAGTGAGAAGTTCTCACCGAAATCTATCCAAACATCTTGACTCTTCTTTAAAAGAAATCTTCTTCATTCTCGTCTATTTATCATCTTCGTTGCCCGTAGTCACTACATATATAAAAATCACACATTTTTATATTTTGATGCTTTTAAAATAAAAATCACATTTTTATTTGTTCACTTTCAATTTAAAAATCATATTTTTATAATCACTTCATATATTTAAAAATCGAATTTTTACTATGCTATTCAATATATAAAAATCATATTTTTACTTCGAAGTTCAATATATAAAAATCACATTTTTACTTTCACGCTATATGGATAAAAATGTTATTTTTACACCGCTACTATATAGATAAAAATTCTATTTTTACATCGTTATTCTATATATAAACATCTCGCCTTTTCAACTATAAAGTTTTCGCCTTTATAAAAATAAACACTTCATTTCAACGTATATAAAATAAAAATCAGATTTTTATTTCGTTACATACCCAATGATGATATTTTTATATTCTCTATCCTATAAAGATTATATTTTTAATACTTTAAAAATATAAAATCATAATTTTAATATTCCTATATAGTAAAGACTATATTTTTAATTCTTTAAAAATATAAAAACTATATTTTTATCACTTTACAAAATAAAGTAAAAATCAGTTTTAAAAATAAAGTAAAAATCAGTTTTCAAAATAAAGTAAAAACTTACAGTTCGAAGGGAGGGGAGGGTCTTTGTCGCGATCCGACTTCGAGGAGGGGGGGGTTCACCACCATCGGAGGGGCTTCGGGTGGCTCTGGGTCTCGGCGGCTCGGTTGGATGCGGGTTTGGGGGGGGGGGGGTCTTCGTCGAGGCGTCGGCGATGCTTAGGGTTAGGGGGGTCGCGGGGGGGGGGGGGGGGGGGGGGGGGTTGTTCGATGGTCGTGGGAGGAGGACCGATAGGGGAAGGAGAAGAAACGGAGGCGTCGGTGGTCACCTGAGGGGAAGCGGCGGCAAGCTTGGGCGGCGCTCCGCCTTTTTCTTTTTTTTTTCTTTTTTTTTTCTGATTAAATGAAATCGAAATGAATGAGGGGGGGTATATATTTTAAATTTTATTTAATTTAATTATTTTTAATTGCAAAAAGTTGACTTTCACCAATGACCTCTAAACGAGGTCCACCGCCTGTCGTCCATAGGGTAATACCCCCATTCCGAACACAATGGGATATGTATCGCAAGCTGATTCGATCTTTTCAATTAGCTTCCGTTGAATTTACATTTAAATCGCTACATTGAATTTTAAACGTACATTTCAAATTACCGGGGTCACATATTAACTCGAAAAATTCTATAAAAATATTTTCTAGCTTCGTATTGACGATACGGTCCTAACAAAACTAATTTCGTCGAATTCTGAGACCGTATGTAAAATGGCCAATTTCCAGTCGATTAAAATCAACTGAAATGGTCAAACGCGTTTTCCTTTTCCACGCTCACATATTGATTCGAAAAATTACGAAATTTGGAATCTAGCAATAACTTGACACTGCGGATCCAACAAAACTGGTTTCGTCGAAATCCGAGGTCGTTTGCAAAATGTCTATTTTTAAGGGCCTGAATTCCATAGCGACTATTCAGAATTTTCATCTGGACATATCTTTTGATTCTCCCTACGAAATTTTGATTTGTCGGATTCGTTGGAAAGATATTATCAATTAGATCCTAATGTTTTTGGTTTCACTAAAATCCGGATTGTTTTGCACCCGGTACATTCAATTGAAGTTTGAAATCGAATTACCGAACTACCGCGCCATTTTCAATTCTATTTATAATTATATATAATTATTTATATTCTAACGACGACGTATAAAATATATACGTCGAATTCTATTCTAAATAAATTTCTCGTCGATTTTATTTAAAATAATCTATTTTAAATAATCAAAATTCGCTAAAATTGCCAAAATAAAAATTTTAAACTGGCCCTGATTTTCGGGTTGTTACAATCTCCCCCACTTAAAACTTTTCGTCCCCGAAAAGGAACAAAGTCGAAAGTGGTTTGATTATTCAGCCCTACGTTCGATTTGGCTTGCATTCTCCAACTTTTCAGTTTCTGAGAATTTTCAAATTTTCAAAAATTTGGCTAACACCCTAAATTTTTGAAAAATTTCGCCATAACCTCCCCTGAAATGGGAGCATCGGGGAATTTCAAATAGCTTCCCCGGTCCTTCAGATCTCAAAAAGAAAAAGAAAAAGCCAAGCGGCTAGCCAATAGGCTCACAAAATCATCATCACCCAAACAAAACAGGAAATTATGTAGTAAACATGTACCTATTCGTCGGACAAACAAATTTTATTCTTCGGCTCTAGCCTCCTTGCTATGACCTGTTCAAAGTAAGTATATGTATATGCAAGCAAATGCGACCGATTTTCAATATAATTCAATATTTGGTTCAATTTGGCTAAATGGTTAAAAATTAGCAAACAAATAAACAAACAACACAAACATCAATCAATTAGTGGATTAGAGTTTCAAATTCATAATTTTGATATGTATACAAAAAATCATGTTTTGATGCCAATTCACAACAATGTGTTCTAACTATATAAGTTTTGGTTCTCACACCAGTCTAATGGAAATATATAGATATCACACCTTCGAAATTCGAATATGAATACTGATGATGATGCACCATCATCAGAATCATCCCCGGATGTCTAGAATGTGATTCTATATCAACCCAGTATATTAAAACTTCGAATATACGTTCATGACGCGTATACGTGAAATCTATATATACTCGATTGTCCAGATTCAAAATAAATAAATATTCAAATACGTATAAAACGATTTAAATTTTCAAAACAAAATTGTTTTCATTTGAAAAATATACTCTTCACACTCGTTCTAGGATACTACTGATCCTATCTCTAACGAGTAATTCTAATTGGATATTACTAATCCAATATCTGATGAATTCTTTCGTATGGTTCTAATGTGTCTTGTTCTCGAGCTCTGTAAACCAAAGCTCTGATACCAAAATGAGACGACCCGAACTTCCCCGTAAAGGAAAGCACGGATAGAATTGAGGACAAGACAAAATAGAACGCATACAGAAGAACATTTCATTGTTATTACAACAATTCTATCAGATACAAGAATATACAGAGTATAAATGATTAAATTACATTCGACAAATATCAGAGATTACAATAAATTACATAGCAGCGGAAAATAATACAAATTCACAACTAGAAGTGATACACGAATACAGAGCTTTCCGAGCATCGTTCCAGCTGTAAATCAGGACCCTGTGAATATAAATCTGCAAAACCAAAACTACTAGCTGCCCGTGCGGAAAATAGGGGCACCCAGAGTTTAGGTTAAAACAATAAACTCCAGGTCAGTCATGTGACTGGTGTGAGAACTAAAACAGTTATTAATATTGGTTTTAAAGTTAGGTAAATCAAGGGACCACGCCGTATAACACGGAACGGGTTTCCTCCCAAGAATACCAGTGCATAAAACAAACAACGCAATGCTAAATAAAGAAAAATGAAGCTGTTATACGACCCAGGTCCCATCACACAATGCAACGCAAGCCGGAGGATAGGGTTTTTACCTTATAACAGCCAAAGCATGCTTGATACGTTTTAAAACACATTATTTGATACTATTATAGGTGTATAGTGTCAAAACAATTTCAATCATAAATATCAATCATAGGCGGCATGAATGACCCATACCACTATGTCGCCATACTAGGTTCTACAAATAAAACCGCACTATCACGTATTGGAAATTGGATTTCCGTCATGAGCCGAGGCAAGGGGCAAGCTCCTCTCCGCGTTCGAGACACTCTAGCAAATGTCCCAGGACCCCACTTTGAACCTTGGAATCGGCTGGGCCGGTCCTCTCTTACTTTTGAGGATTAGTTATTCCTGAACACACGTTTCCCGGTCCTTACAGACCTATATCCGAGGCGCCTCGCATTCCAACAACCACACAGGTGAAAAGTATATAAATGTCAGGGCTGGTAGGTCACTGACACCACCCTAGCTAGAAAGAAACGTCGTGCTCTCCCAGCGGTCCGTCTCCCGTTTTTGACTCATACCGAGGTGTGAGGCTCGCGAATTCACGTTATACACAAAGCTATGCCACATAGGCCGTGCTTTGATCATCAACCACAAGACTTTGCTTTTCAACAGAAGCCTTGATCAATTGCCACTTACGCATGCCACACAGGCAATTCACTCCATGCGTTTGATATCCATCAATATATAACCCCTGAGCTCGTACGTCTCGGAGAAGGGCGTTAATCAAGAGAATAAATTCTCCGCCGCCAAACAGATATATATTTAATAGAGATCAATCACACGGACTAAAATCCAATGTCAGACACACAGTCCATTTACAAGTCCGTTCTGGGTCTGAACGAAACCGGAGGCACTTTCCTCGCATATCCATCAATCTCCAAGTACGTCTGGACGATCACCGACTGTTTCCCTCATCTTGGGTGTACAGCCCAATCAAGATCATCAGTAATCACCCAAACGATGTGAAGACTTCCGGTCTTCAACCACCGTCTTCATCTTCGACATCTCGTCGAATCGGTTATTCAGAATGGGTATAAACCCGGCCTTTCTGAATAACCCACGTATATAATAAACGAATGTTACACAAACACAACAAACGCCTCATTCCAATTCAGATTATTCTTTTATTCACAAAATCACATTCTTAGGGAAAGGTTCCCATTAATTTTATCCAAGATAAATTCTTCTGAATTTATCCTATAATCCTCCTTTGGATATCATTTCAAACTAGTCGGGATTAACGAACCACACCGATGTAATTATTTATTTTATTTCCCAATCCCAACCTATATCCCATGGAGAAAACTGGTAATACTCCACAACTAACACCACTGTGTTATCGGTAAAATTAATTACCATTTCACGTTCAAATCTAATTAAAGATTCAACTATCGCTTTGGAGCAAAACAGGTGGTACTCCATTCTCGATCACCTTTCAGATTTGATAATTTAAATTATCAATTCACATTTTAATCTAATTAAAGATTCATTAAAACTCCACTTAGTTTTAATCTTTTCAAAAATCAATATCCTGCCTTTAACTGGGTTAAAGAACCAATGTCATCAAAACACGATTCACGACAAACCCAAATCACATTTGATATTAAATACAAGGCTTTGAATAGAAAATATATCGGCTTATATTCAATATCAAATTCTGAAACCAACATATATCGTATTGGAAATAACGATATAAAATATATCTTTCAAATTCCCATAACAATATCTGTATAGTCACGAAATCCAACCTCGAAATATTCCGAAGATAATTTCGATTCAGCTCCAGTCCAATCCACGTATTGGAAATTATCGATTATTTTCAAAATCACTTTCAAATTCAATTTATTTATTTTAAAAATAAATTGATTTCAATTCTAGTTCAAAACTAGTTCATTTCGATAAAAATCTATTTTTATCTTTTCAAATGTGGAATTTTCCAGCCCAAATCTTTCCAATTCACATATTATAATTTTACACAAATTATAGATATTTTTAATAATTTTATCAAGGCCCGTACAGTCGATTTCCAACAACGGCCATCGAACTGCACTTACAGCGACCTTTTTCGAATTTGATTTGGACATAATTCCAAATCCAACCGTTAGATTTCAAATTTCTAATATTCAATGGAAAGCTCTTTTCGATACGAACCCAACGGTTCCGGTTTTAGGAGAATCCGACGGTCGGATCTCCCGCAATGTCCATTTGAAATAAATGGTCGAAATTCACGAACTACCGCGGCGCGGCGCGTTCTATTCAGGCCATTATATATATAATATATATATATTATATATATTTCGTCGATTTCCTTTTAAAACGAATTTTATAAATCGTTTTAACTTCGTTTCAAAACCATTTCAACACTATTTCCATTCAAAGCCAAAATTGAATTCTTCTTTATAAATTCGTTTTAAAATTCATTTCTATTCAATTCAAATTTTAATTCAATTTGAATTCATTTCAATTCACTTTCAATTCAATTTGAATTCGTTTTCAATTCATTTCGAAATCGTTTTCAATTCAATTCATTTCGAAATCGATTTCAATTCAATTCATTTCGAAATCGTTTTCAATTCAATTCATTTCGAAATCGTTTTCAATTCAATTCATTTCGAAATTGTTTTCAATTCAATATAAATATCGTTCACGTCGAAATAACGCATCTCTAATCAACACGGCTTTATATTTTTCAAAACTCCTTTATTTTATCCAACAAATGAATATTTATCCCATTCAACACATGAATCTATATTGCTTTCAACACACGACTAATCTCAACACATGAGTACTGTCAACACATCACTATTGTTGTTATGCAAAATATTTTATAAAACTATGGTATCTATCGTTTGATTTTAATTAGACTTCTACTAGGAAGTAGTTCTAATTTTAAATATGATAAAGATGTAATTTATTTTATTTAAAATATTTCACTCAACACATGAACATCGTCAACACATGACTATTTTTATATTCAACACATGAATTTTCTTTTATAATATTCATTATTTTCCCGATTGGAATGAGGCCCAATCAATCACCATATAACGTTAATTATATGGATTCCATACAACACATGTATTTAATAGCATTCATAAACAATCAACCATCAACCAAAGTGCACTACGCTGTATAAGCATCAAATATAGATATCTAACGCTTATAACAGCCTGTCAATCAATCGATCGACATATTTAATCAATCAGGATGAGTGAACTTCAAATTTCATCCCAACACCCGTGTGGGGTTTCAAACAATCAAACACAGATTTTATTTGTGCAGTTGGGCGATGTGTAAAATTTATCATCCCAATCAATGTCCTTCAAATCAGTGTACATAAACAAACCGTCCGGTTTGTAAATGAATATTTTATTTATTCACTTTCACGTTAAAAATTATATTTTTAACGATAAAATATTCTATTTCAACATATGAATTTCTATTTATTTCATTTACACAATAAAAATGATATTTTTATTTTTCTAACATATTTTAGAAAATTTCGGCGGCATAACGGCACGATACTAGAAACGGGACGAGGCCTAGCCTTATCCCCGGTCTAGTGAAGGCCCACGCCATTCACACATCAATCACATCAATTCAATTCACCAAACAATTCAATTTCAATTCAATTAATCTAACCAACTACACAACCAAACAATTTTCAAACAAGCCATCCATGGTCTGTGGATGACGGGTGTCGGGTGCTAATAAGCACCGTCTGCATCCTAGTATATATATATAACTAGAAAAAGAGAATTAAGAGTGAGAAGTTCTCACCGAAAGCTATCCAAACATCTTGACTCTTCTTTAAAAGAAATCTTCTTCATTCTCGTCTGTTTATCATCTTCGTTGCCCGTAGTCACTACATATATAAAAATCACACATTTTTATATTTTGATGCTTTTAAAATAAAAATCACATTTTTATTTGTTCACTTTCAATTTAAAAATCATATTTTTATAATCACTTCATATATTTAAAAATCGAATTTTTACTATGCTATTCAATATATAAAAATCATATTTTTACTTCGAAGTTCAATATATAAAAATCACATTTTTACTTTCACGCTATATGGATAAAAATGTTATTTTTACACCGCTACTATATAGATAAAAATTCTATTTTTACATCGTTATTCTATATATAAAGATCTCGCCTTTTCAACTATAAAGTTTTCGCCTTTATAAAAATAAACACTTCATTTCAACGTATATAAAATAAAAATCAGATTTTTATTTCGTTACATACCCAAAGATGATATTTGTATATTTTCTATCCTATAAAGATTATACTTTTAATACTTTAAAAATATAAAATCATAATTTTAATATTCCTATATAGTAAAGACTATATTTTTAATTCTTTAAAAATATAAAAACTATATTTTTATCACTTTACAAAATAAAGTAAAAATCAGTTTTAAAAATAAAGTAAAAATCAGTTTTAAAAATAAAGTAAAAACTTACAGTTCGAAGGGGGGGGAGGGTCTTTGTCGCGATCCGACTTCGAGGAGGGGGGGGATTCACCACCATCGGAGGGGCTTCGGGTGGCTCTGGGTCTCGGCGGCTCGGTTGGATGCGGGTTTGGGGGGGGGGGGTCTTCGTCGAGGCGGCGGCAATGCTTAGGGTTAGGGGGGGTCGCGGGGGGTGGGGGTTGTTCGATGGTCGTGGGAGGAGGAGCGATAGGGGAAGGAGAAGAAATGGAGGCGTCGGTGGTCACCTGAGGGGAAGCGGCGGCGAGCTTGGGCGGCGCTCTGCCTTTTTTTTTTTTTTTTTTTTTTCTGATTAAATGAAATCGAAATGAATGAGGGGGGGGGGTATATATTTTAAATTTTATTTAATTTAATTATTTTTAATTGCAAAAAGTTGACTTTCACCAATGACCTCTAAACGAGGTCCACCGCCTGTCGTCCATAGGGTAATACCCCCATTCCGAACACAATGGGATATGTATCGCAAGCTGATTCGATCTTTTCAATTAGCTTCCGTTGAATTTACATTTAAATCGCTACATTGAATTTTAAACGTACATTTCAAATTACCGGGGTCACATATTAACTCGAAAAATTCTATAAAAATATTTTCTAGCTTCGTATTGACGATACGGTCCTAATAAAACTAATTTCGTCGAATTCTGAGACCGTATGAAAAATGGCCAATTTCCAGTCGATTAAAATCAACTGAAATGGTCAAACGCGTTTTCCTTTGCCACGCTCACATATTGATTCGAAAAATTACAAAATTTGGAATCTAGCAATAACTTGACACTTCGGATCCAACAAAACTGGTTTCGTCGAAATCCGAGGTCGTTTGCAAAATGTCCATTTTTAAGGGCCTGAATTCCATAGCGACTATTCAGAATTTTCAACTGGACATATCTTTTGATTCTCGCTACGAAATTTTGATTTGTCGGATTCGTTGGAAAGATATTATCAATTAGATCCTAATGTTTTTGGTTTCACTAAAATCCGGATTGTTTTGCACCCGGTACATTCAATTGAAGTTTGAAATCGAATTACCGAACTACCGCGCCATTTTCAATTCTATTTATAATTATATATAATTATTTATATTCTAACGACGACGTATAAAATATATACGTCGAATTCTATTCTAAATAAATTTCTCGTCGATTTTATTTAAAATAATCTATTTTAAATAATCAAAATTCGCTAAAATTGCCAAAATAAAAATTTTAAACTGGCCCAGATTTTCGGGTTGTTACAATCTCCCCCACTTAAAACTTTTCATCCCCGAAAAGGAACAAAGTCGAAAGTGGTTTGATTATTCAGCCCTACGTTCGATTTGGCTTGCATTCTCCAACTTTTCATTTTCTGAGAATTTTCAAAATTTCAAAAATTTGGCTAACACCCTAAATTTTTGAAAAATTTCGCCATAACCTCCCCTGAAATGGGAGCATCGGGGAATTTCAAATAGCTTCCCCGGTCCTTCAGATCTCAAAAAGAAAAAGAAAAAGCCAAGCGGCTAGCCAATAGGCTCACAAAATCATCATCACCCAAACAAAACAGGAAATTATGTAGTAAACATGTACCAATTTGTCGGGCAAACAAATTTTATTCTTCGGCTCTAGCCTCCTTGCTATGACCTGTTCAAAGTAAGTATATGTATATGCAAGCAAATGCGACCGATTTTCAATATAATTCAATATTTGGTTCAATTTGGCTAAATGGTTAAAAATTAGCAAACAAATAAACAAACAACACAAACATCAATCAATTAGTGGATTAGAGTTTCAAATTCATAATTTTGATATGTATACAAAAAATCATGTTTTGATGCCAATTCACAACAATGTGTTCTAACTATATAAGTTTTGGTTCTCACACCAGTCTAATGGAAATATATAGATATCACACCTTCGAAATTCGAATATGAATACCGATGATGATGCACCATCATCAGAATCATCCCCGGATGTCTAGAATGTGATTCTATATCAACCCAGTATATTAAAACTTCGAATATACGTTCATGACGCGTATACGTGAAATCTATATATACTCGATTGTCCATATTCAAAATAAATAAATATTCAAATACGTATAAAACGATTTAAATTTTCAAAACAAAATTGTTTTCATTTGAAAAATATACTCTTCACACTCGTTCTAGGATACTACTGATCCTATCTCTAACGAGTAATTCTAATTGGATATTACTAATCCAATATCTGATGAATTCTTTCGTATGGTTCTAATGTGTCTTGTTCTCGAGCTCTGTAAACCAAAGCTCTGATACCAAAATGAGACGACCCGAACTTCCCCGTAAAGGAAAGCACGGATAGAATTGAGGACAAGACAAAATAGAACGCATACAGAAGAACATTTCATTGTTATTACAACAATTCTATCAGATACAAGAATATACAGAGTATAAATGATTAAATTACATTCGACAAATATCAAAGATTACAATAAATTACATAGCAGCGGAAAATAATACAAATTCACAACTAGAAGTGATACACGGATACAGAGCTTTCCGAGCATCGTTCCAGCTGTAAATCAGGACCCTGTGAATATAAATCTGCAAAACCAAAACTACTAGCTGCCCGTGCGGAAAATAGGGGCACCCAGAGTTTAGGTTAAAACAATAAACTCCAGGTCAGTCATGTGACTGGTGTGAGAACTAAAACAGTTATTAATATTGGTTAAAGTTAGGTAAATCAAGGGACCACGCCGTATAACACGGAACGGGTTTCCTCCCAAGAATACCAGTGCATAAAACAAACAGCGCAATGCTAAATAAAGAAAAATGAAGCTGTTATAAGACCCAGGTCCCATCACACAATGCAACGCAAGCCGGAGGATAGGGTTTTTACCTTATAACAGCCAAAGCATGCTTGATACGTTTTAAAACACATTATTTGATACTATTATAGGTGTATAGTGTCAAAACAATTTCAATCATAAATATCAATCATAGGCGGCATGAATGACCCATACCACTATGTCGCCATACTAGGTTCTACAAATAAAACCGCACTATCACGTATTGGAAGTTGGATTTCCGTCATGAGCCGAGGCAAGGGGCAAGCTCCTCTCCGCGTTCGAGACACTCTAGCAAATGTCCCAGGACCCCACTTTGATCCTTGGAATCGGCTGGGCCGGTCCTCTCTTACTTTTGAGGATTAGTTATTCCTGAACACACGTTTCCCGGTCCTTACAGACCTATATCCGAGGCGCCTCGCATTCCAACAACCACACAGGTGAAAAGTATATAAATGTCAGGGCTGGTAGGTCACTGACACCACCCTAGCTAGAAAGAAACGTCGTGCTCTCCCAGCGGTCCGTCTCCCGTTTTTGACTCATACCGAGGTGTGAGGCTCGCGAATTCACGTTATACACAAAGCTATGCCACACAGGCCGTGCTTTGATCATCAACCACAAGACTTTGCTTTTCAACAGAAGCCTTGATCAATTGCCACTTACGCATGCCACACAGGCAATTCACTCCATGCGTTTGATATGCATCAATATATAACCCCTGAGCTCGTACGTCTCAGAGAAGGGCGTTAAGCAAGAGAATAAATTCTCCGCCGCCAAACAGATATATATTTAATAGAGATCAATCACACGGACTAAAATCCAATGTCAGACACACAGTCCATTTACAAGTCCGTTCTGGTTCTGAACGAAACCGGAGGCACTTTCCTCGCATATCCATCGATCTCCAAGTACGTCTGGACGATCACCGACTGTTTCCCTCATCTTGGGTGTACAGCCCAATCAAGATCATCAGTAATCACCCAAACGATGTGAAGACTTCCGGTCTTCAACCACCGTCTTCATCTTCGACATCTCGTCGAATCGGTTATTCAGAATGGGTATAAACCCGGCCTTTCTGAATAACCCACGTATATAATAAACGAATGTTACTCAAACACAACAAACGCCTCATTCCAATTCAGAATATTCTTTTATTCACAAAATCACATTCTTAGGGAAAGGTTCCCATTAATTTTATCCAAGATAAATTCTTCTGAATTTATCCTATAATCCTCCTTTGGATATCATTTCAAACTAGTCGGGATTAACGAACCACACCGATGTAATTATTTATTTTATTTCCCAATCCCAACCTATATCCCATGGAGAAAACTGGTAATACTCCACAACTAACACCACTGTGTTATCGGTAAAATTAATTACCATTTCACGTTCAAATCTAATTAAAGATTCAACTATCGCTTTGGAGCAAAACTGGTGGTACTCCATTCTCGATCACCTTTCAGATTTGATAATTTAAATTATCAATTCACATTTTAATCTAATTAAAGATTCATTAAAACTCCACTTAGTTTTAATCTTTTCAAAAATCAATATCCTGCCTTTAACTGGGTTAAAGAACCAATGTCATCAAAACACGATTCACGACAAACCCAAATCACATTTGATATTAAATACAAGGCTTTGAATAGAAAATATATCGGCTTATATTCAATATCAAATTCTGAAACCAACATATATCGTATTGGAAATAACGATATAAAATATATCTTTCAAATTCCCATAACAATATCTGTATAGTCACGAAATCCAACCTCGAAATATTCCGAAGATAATTTCGATTCAGCTCCAGTCCAATCCACGTATTGGAAATTATCGATTATTTTCAAAATCACTTTCAAATTCAATTTATTTATTTTAAAAATAAATTGATTTCAATCCTAGTTCAAAACTAGTTCATTTCGATAAAAATCTATTTTTATCTTTTCAAATGTGGAATTTTCCAGCCCAAATCTTTCCAATTCACATATTATAATTTTACACAAATTATAGATATTTTTAATAATTTTATCAAGGCCCGTACAGTCGATTTCCAACAACGGCCATCAAACTGCACTTACAGCGATCTTTTTCGAATTTGATTTGGACATAATTCCAAATCCAACCGTTAGATTTCAAATTTCTAATATTCAATGGAAAGCTCTTTTCGATACGAACCCAACGGTTCCGGTTTTAGGAGAATCCGACGGTCGGATCTCCCGTAATGTCCGTTTGAAATAAATGGTCGAAATTCACGAACTACCGCGGCGCGGCGCGTTCTATTCAGGCCATTATATATATAATATATATATATTATATATATTTCGTCGATTTCCTTTTAAAACGAATTTTATAAATCGTTTTAACTTCGTTTCAAAACCATTTCAACACTATTTCCATTCAAAGCCAAAATTGAATTCTTCTTTATAAATTCGTTTTAAAATTCATTTCTATTCAATTCAAATTTTAATTCAATTTGAATTCATTTCAATTCACTTTCAATTCAATTTGAATTCGTTTTCAATTCATTTCGAAATCGTTTTCAATTCAATTCATTTCGAAATCGATTTCAATTCAATTCATTTCGAAATCGTTTTCAATTCAATTCATTTCGAAATCGTTTTCAATTCAATTCATTTCGAAATCGTTTTCAATTCAATATAAATATCGTTCACGTCGAAATAACGCATCTCTAATCAACACGGCTTTATATTTTTCAAAACTCCTTTATTTTATCCAACAAATGAATATTTATCCCATTCAACACATGAATCTATATTGCTTTCAACACACGACTAATCTCAACACATGAGTACTGTCAACACATCACTATTGTTGTTTTGCAAAATATTTTATAAAACTATGGTATCTATCGTTTGATTTTAATTAGACTTCTACTAGGAAGTAGTTCTAATTTTAAATATGATAAAGATGTAATTTATTTTATTTAAAATATTTCACTCAACACATGAACATCGTCAACACATGACTATTTTTATATTCAACACATGAATTTTCTTTTATAATATTCCTTATTTTCCCGATTGGAATGAGGCCCAATCAATCACCATATAACGTTAATTATATGGATTCCATACAACACATGTATTTAATAGCATTCATAAACAATCAACCATCAACCAAAGTGCACTACGCTGTATAAGCATCAAATATAGATATCTAACGCTTATAACAGCCTGTCAATCAATCGATCGACATATTTAATCAATCAGGATGAGTGAACTTCAAATTTCATCCCAACACCCGTGTGGGGTTTCAAACAATCAAACACAGATTTTATTTGTGCAGTTGGGCGATTTGTAAAATTTATCATCCCAATCAATGTCCTTCAAATCAGTGTACATAAACAAACCGTCCGGTTTGTAAATGAATATTTTATTTATTCACTTTCACGTTAAAAATTATATTTTTAACGATAAAATATTCTATTTCAACATATGAATTTCTATTTATTTCATTTACACAATAAAAATGATATTTTTATTTTTCTAACATATTTTAGAAAATTTCGGCGGCATAACGGCACGATACTAGAAACGGGACGAGGCCTAGCCTTATCCCCGGTCTAGTGAAGGCCCACGCCATTCACACATCAATCACATCAATTCAATTCACCAAACAATTCAATTTCAATTCAATTAATCTAACCAACTACACAACCAAACAATTTTCAAACAAGCCATCCATGGTCTGTGGATGACGGGTGTCGGGTGCTACTAAGCACCGTCTGCATCCTAGTATATATATATAACTAGAAAAAGAGAATTAAGAGTGAGAAGTTCTCACCGAAAGCTATCCAAACATCTTGACTCTTCTTTAAAAGAAATCTTCTTCATTCTCGTCTGTTTATCATCTTCGTTGCCCGTAGTCACTACATATATAAAAATCACACATTTTTATATTTTGATGCTTTTAAAATAAAAATCACATTTTTATTTGTTCACTTTCAATTTAAAAATCAAATTTTTATAATCACTTCATATATTTAAAAATCGAATTTTTACTATGCTATTCAATATATAAAAATCATATTTTTACTTCGAAGTTCAATATATAAAAATCACATTTTTACTTTCACGCTATATGGATAAAAATGTTATTTTTACACCGCTACTATATAGATAAAAATTCTATTTTTACATCGTTATTCTATATATAAAGATCTCGCCTTTTCAACTATAAAGTTTTCGCCTTTATAAAAATAAACACTTCATTTCAACGTATATAAAATAAAAATCAGATTTTTATTTCGTTACATACCCAAAGATGATATTTTTATATTCTCTATCCTATAAAGATTATATTTTTAATACTTTAAAAATATAAAATCATAATTTTAATATTCCTATATAGTAAAAACTATATTTTTAATTCTTTAAAAATATAAAAACTATATTTTTATCACTTTACAAAATAAAGTAAAAATCAGTTTTAAAAATAAAGTAAAAATCAGTTTTAAAAATAAAGTAAAAACTTACAGTTTGAGGGGGGGGGGGTCTTTGTCGCGATCCGACTTCGAGGAGGGGGGGGGGGTTCACCACCATCGGAGGGGCTTCGGGTGGCTCTGGGTCTCGGCGGCTCGGTTGGATGCGGGTTTGGGGGGGGGGTCTTCGTCGAGGCGGCGGCGATGCTTAGGGTTAGGGGGGGTCGCGGGGGGGGGGGGGGGGTTGTTCGATGGTCGTGGGAGGAGGAGCGATAGGGGAAGGAGAAGAAACGGAGGCGTCGGTGGTCACCTGAGGGGAAGCGGCGGCGAGCTTGGGCGGCGCTCCGCCTTTTTCTTTTTTTTTTTTTTCTTTTTTTTTTCTGATTAAATGAAATCGAAATGAATGAGGGGGGGTATATATTTTAAATTTTATTTAATTTAATTATTTTTAATTGCAAAAAGTTGACTTTCACCAATGACCTCTAAACGAGGTCCACCGCCTGTCGTCCATAGGGTAATACCCCCATTCCGAACACAATGGGATATGTATCGCAAGCTGATTCGATCTTTTCAATTAGCTTCCGTTGAATTTACATTTAAATCGCTACATTGAATTTTAAACGTACATTTCAAATTACCGGGGTCACATATTAACTCGAAAAATTCTATAAAAATATTTTCTAGCTTCGTATTGACGATACGGTCCTAACAAAACTAATTTCGTCGAATTCTGAGACCGTATGAAAAATGGCCAATTTCCAGTCGATTAAAATCAACTGAAATGGTCAAACGCGTTTTCCTTTGCCACACTCACATATTGATTCGAAAAATTACGAAATTTGGAATCTAGCAATAACTTGACACTGCGGATCCAACAAAACTGGTTTCGTTGAAATCCGAGGTCGTTTGCAAAATGTCCATTTTTAAGGGCCTGAATTCCATAGCGACTATTCAGAATTTTCAATTGGACATATCTTTTGATTCTCGCTACGAAATTTTGATTTGTCGGATTCGTTGGAAAGATATTATCAATTAGATCCTAATGTTTTTGGTTTCACTAAAATCCGGATTGTTTTGCACCCGGTACATTCAATTGAAGTTTGAAATCGAATTACCGAACTACCGCGCCATTTTCAATTCTATTTATAATTATATATAATTATTTATATTCTAACGACGACGTATAAAATATATACGTCGAATTCTATTCTAAATAAATTTCTCGTCGATTTTATTTAAAATAATCTATTTTAAATAATCAAAATTCGCTAAAATTGCCAGAATAAAAATTTTAAACTGGCCCAGATTTTCGGGTTGTTACAACCCCCTGGGGGCAGGTCGACTCTAGGGTCGACCCCCTGGGGGCAGGTCGACTCTAGGGTCGACTCCCCAGTCGAGCTGGTCTGTGCTGTTTAATTTTTTTTTGAACTTTGGAAGGCCACAACTTGGTCATATGGACTCTGATTTACGAAATTTCAGACTCTATTTCGCGTATTTTTCCGAGACGAACGCAACGGCACAGCCCACTTCCCTTGATTCTAATTTTATATTTTAATTATACTCAGATTTGTAATTCTTAAGTTCACAGAAAATACGGGGTGTTACATTCTCCCCTCCTTAAAGGATTTCGTCCCCGAAATCTTCAATTTAAGAAGAATGTGTCCTACCATCCAATAACTCATATACTCAGTCATCATCCACAAGCATCCATTGTCCTTAGAAATTTCTAGTGCTGTATGAACATTTGCAAAAGTGTGTGTATATGTTCGTTATCTAATGCAAAGATCAGGCGTTCTACTGATTCAGTTGACCTCCTTAATGCGAATTATGTCAGTGCCATGAGTCCAATATGTATGCAATTTTCCTATTTGATACATGTCATTTCTATATGAGTGCACAACCATCCACTCATATGCAACATCCATGTGCTGATTCAACCATTTTGCATCCATAAAAATTTAAAATGCTCACACATCCATTTGCAGTATGAGAGTGTTTTCGAGCCGATCTAGTGCCTAGTGTTTGTATATGCATCCACGAGCAACCACTAGCAACCAATTGCATCCACTTGCAACCATCAAACATAACATGTCTCAAACACATGTTTACACCAATTAGGATTCCTATCTATAAGTCGAACACTCGATCGATATGATACAGTCGAGTGATGGAAGCGAGTACAGATAAAACAAAAACTTGATTCCTATCAGACATTGTTTGAGAAAATAATTCCCCTAAGGGTCAACCTCGAAGACCGAAATCAACATCAGATTGACACCAAGAGGGTTACCCTCTTTAGACAATGTCAAAACTGGAAATCTTATCAGAAGTATTCAGATATTTACAGACTGCTGGTACAAATCAGGTTCCCTAATGATTCTTCGGAAGCTAAGCATGATAAAATCATATCCCACAAAAACACAGAATATATGCGTCATATTTGACGCCTAACACAGATATCCCTCAAACCTTAACTTAAAACAGATGAGTCATACCCTTTATGGGTCTGAGTCTACAGCAGAATCGGAAACAATACTAGTATTCAAGTGTAGAGTATCAAGTACAGAATCAGAAAGAGTCTTAACTCCATAACCAGATAAGAAAATTAAACCTTCTACAGAAATTTTCCCTATTTCTATCTTATCCACTAGCCTTTAGAGTGTTTGCCTGCCCTCCAGAAGTTGGTCCTGTCCTCTGTCCTTGCCATCGTTTCTTCGGGCAGTCCCTAGTAAAGTGCCCCATCTCAACACAGTTGAAGCAAGCACCCTCCCCTTCCTCTTTCGGTAATCCTTATTCAGATGAGTCGAGCTTCCATAAGTAAAACACTTTCCTCCTCCTTATTTTCAAACTTTCCTTCCTTCTTTTGTGTTTCCCTTTTGCCTCCATTGTGAACTAAGTCTACATGAGTTTCTCACCTTTGGGTTGTGCTCCTTAGCCAAACCTCATCATTCTCATCTTTACTATCCTTGTGTAACATGTTGACCAATCACTCGAAAGCTGCCTCCATCGCCCGGAAAAATCCTTCAAAGCTGTAAAGAAAACTAGCCGCAGGTGAAACTACTACAGCTATCGATGGACGTCGGGCACTACTTTGCCCTTCGACGAGGTTACCTCCCAGAAAACCGGGAGCCCCAGAGACTCAAGAAAGAAGGAAAAAAGGATTCAAGCAGAGGATCAAAAGATAGATATATGGCTTAGGGGACTATGTTTTTCAAAATAAGCTTTACATTTGAAAATACTTCCTTTTCAAAACATTTTGAAAATAGTTTTCAAAAATTCTTTATCAAATCCGGTAACCTTCAGCTCTGATACCAAGTGTAAAACCCCACCTCCGTTAAGGTCACTCACAAAGGGAATGCCTTAACCTTGGTGGAGCATTTTAGTAAACAGAACAGAAACTTACAAGACAGATAAAACAGTACTTGAAAATTTTTAACTTTATTACTGCGGAAACAGAAATCAATATGGTTACATCCTTTCAAATCTCAGAATTCAAGTACAAAATATCAGTATTGTACAAAAGCCTTCAAAATGCATGGTTTAAAATCATAATCCCCATAGAACGGAAGCTATACAGAGCCAAGCCATACTTTAAGCACTTCAAGCAAAGAGAAATCCGGATCAAGCTAAAGTATTCCCTCCTTGGATAACCTGGGGGGACGAAAGAAAGGAGGCGAAACAACAAGGGTCAAACAAAAAGTCTGGCAAGTCCAGTGACTTTCAACATATGAACAGATAATAATAATATGACATGAACATAAAACTGGATGAGAGATAACTGTAACAGGTGTAGCAGATATAACAGAAGAACATAATGACATAAACTATTGCTTTACACTTCTCTGCACTAATACTAGTATAACAGAATTAGGTGTCACCCTAATGTCTAAACTGAAACAGGAATGGGTACAGAATAATTTAACAGAAACAGAATGCTAATAATGGGCCTTTACTACCCGATCAGAAACAGACAGAAGCAGAAACAGGTTAATCCCTATGGAAACAGAATGTAGAATTAGGTGTACACTAGTAATGGGCCTTTACCACCCGAACAGACGGTACCATACAGAAACAGACAGGTGTTACCACCCAACAGAAGCAGACGGTACCAACAGAAACAGACAGACCTAAGTGTAACCTAAAACCCTACCCCAAGCGATCGGCTCCCTAATACATAAATATCCTGTGTCGGCCCCACAGTAGGGTGTATCACTCCCTAAAGTGACAACCAATTGGCACAGACCTATTTACAGATGTCACGGCGTCTTACATCCTCAGAGGCAGACCGGGATCCATGCACGCACATGACCTGGTTGGAACGCACCATCAACACCCCTCGCCATTATCAGAATGATCCACTTATAATTAGTTCAGCAAGCGTGCCCGGACCCTACCTACTGTTGGGTCAAAGTTTTGATACCAGAAAGGGTTACTGACTAATATGGGTCCCAAACAATAGATGACACAAGTAATTCCCCTCCTAACCTTGTGTCCCCAGACTAACAGATTTCAGATTAACTTGTTTACAAGTTCAGACATACATAATTCAGATTTACTAGTTCACAGATTAAGTTAACAAGTTTTCAGACTAACAGATCAGATGTATAGATTTTTCAGATTTGTCTAACTTTGTACTGGGCCTACAGATTCCTGGACGGTTTACTACACCTATTAATCCAGTTGGTTTAACCCTATTTCCCCCAATACGTTTTAGACGTCATTCTTATCTTAGATTTGCATTAATTAATTATTAATGCCCAGACCTCTCACATTAGGTCGCTAGCTTGTGGCCGCTGGATGGGCCGAGCGGTTCCGGGCAGACTTCTGCCACAAGCCAGACCTAACCTCGTGTCTGCGGCCACTGGATGTGCCGGGCGGTTCCGGGCAGAATTACGCCGCAAACTCATTCTAACCTCGAGTTAGTCATGTTTATCTTTGCGGCCAACTAATTAATAATTTACCGTTTATGCGCACGCTCAATATATGCCAATTCAGATTATATCAATAACAGGATGATTATATCAACCCAGCAGATAACATATTTTAGCAGATAATAGATTTTCCAGATTATATGACTTAACGGATTTAACAGATTTAGTAGCTTAGCAGATTTTGGCATATAACAGGTTAGGTATTTAAACAAATAAATTTAACAAATTTAGGCATTTTCAACAGACTTAGCGGATGACAGATCTAGTAGATGAATAGATCTAGTAAACTAGGCAGTAGAGCAGAACTAGCAGATTAAGCAATATAACAGAACCAGCAGATCAGGCGATATAATAAAACTATCAAATTAGGCAAATATAGCAGAACTAGCAAATTAGGCAATTATAACTGTTTTTCATCATTCCTTAAAGTTTCACATATCTTGCCTAATTATAAATTTGGCCTAAATTTGCATGCCTAAATAGTGGTCATGATTCACACTAGGATCATATACCCTACGTTTGCATTGAATTTGCATGTCACAGATTAGGGTCATAATTTACATGTCCCAATTTAGTTCCACTTGCCTAGTACAAAAGATTCACATATAAATTATACCAACTATAGCCATCTATTTCAATGCATGTCATATATTCAAAAATATCCTACTTAGGTGTTATTCACACTTGATAGTTATCAAATCTTAATATGGATCTTCACATCTAAGTTATAATCCGTTATAAAATATGCCCAAGGATCTAGATCTAACATATGATATGTGTTTTAGTTCAGATCTTAATATTCCAGATTTGCATGTTATATATTATCATATGATAACCCCAAATAGTCATATATGCACAGATCTAGATCTAGTTTATATACTCAAATCAGTCACAGATCAGTCCAATTATTCCTTAGATTTATGTTCTAAGTTCCAAGTCCAACCTATGTTCTTTCCTCAAATCAATCACATATCGGTCATGCCCAATTTATGCACATTCATTTGATTGTCCCAAAAAATTTAGCGCATGTTGATCTCTTATGAGACTGGCTCAGGCTCGTGGTAGCCTGGCTATTGAACAGAAAGAGGAAAGAGATGCAAAATAAGATAGATCCAAATAGAACAGAACAGATATAACCTCAGATTCAGATTTATAATTCATGCCACAATCAGAATTAACGTTTATAGCGGAGAATAACTGTACTTGCCTTGGTTGGATTAAAGAAAGAACTTTAATTTTTGCTGAATTGTTGCAGAAACTCTAATCTCTAATTGATTTTAGGTTGATGTTGATTGTCTTCTAGTTTTGATTCCAGCAGTGTAGCAACGCCATTTTTATTTTTAATTTAGAACAGAGGCAGAGTAGAAGCAAAATAGAATTGTGTGCAGAGAAGGCTAGGTTTCGGGCTGTTTAAATTGGTTTAGACAGACGAGTCTAGACAGAAAACGAGACCAGATACATCAGAACGCACCCAGGCAGAAAAGAAGATTCGGTAGGTAGGTCGACCCCCAGGTCGACTCTAGGGTCGACCCCCTGGGGGCAGGTCGACTCTAGGGTCGACTCTAGGGTCGACTTTAGGGTAGACCCCCTGGGGGCAGGTCGACTCTAGGGTCGACTCCCCAGTCGACCTAGTATGTGCTGTTTAATTTTTTTCTGAACTTTGGAAGGCCATAACTTGGTCATATGGACTCTGATTTACGAAATTTCGGACGTTATTTCGTGTATTTTTCCGAGACAAACGCAATGGCATAGCTCGTTTCCCTTGATTCTGATTTTATATTTTAATTATACTCAGATTTTTAATTCTTAAGTTCACAGAAAATAAGGGGTGTTACATCGTCTATGAAATCTACCGAATAGAAAATTTGTTTACTACTTTTCCCATGATCTCCTATCCTACACGTTGCTTCCCACCTCATGCCATGAATTCCGGTTGCTTCGATCGCCTTATATTGCCCATAATGCATTTTCCGTTCATCTCAAGCTATCACGGCAATTACTTACTTAAAAATCATGAAGCCAAGACTAAATATCATCGTTTTGCCATACGATTTCATCTATATACCTGAATCTTGTTTTTGTAATGTTTGAAATTGTCATAATTTTTCTTGTTACACAAAAATAAAACCATAATCCAATTTTTAACTCATGTACGAAATCTATCCAATAGACAAAATTATTTTCGAATTTTCCCTTGATCTCCTATCCTTTACGTCGCTTTCCACCTCACGCCATGAATTCTGGTTGCTTCGACCGCCGGATATTGCCCAGAAAGCATTTTCCGTTCATCTTAAGTTATCACGGTAACTAGTTACTTAAAAATCATGAAACCAAGACTAAAAATCATCTTTTTGCCATATGATTTCATCTATATACCCGAATCTTGTTTTTGTAATGTTCGAAAATGTCATAATTTTTATTGTTACAGAGGAAGGCAGTGTATTCATGGTTAGTTTAATACCCATCAACTTATAATGTTATTTTCGGGTATACTACTGAAGTATATAATGCTTAAAAGAATACATTAGATCCATGCATTACTTAGAAAATATGAGATTTTTCTATACATTTCTATCTGGGAAATAGGATGTTTTGTGTATGAAGTACTCTTGCGCTTTAAAAGCGTAGCAACAAGATCTTATACAAACTGGTCCTAATCTTAACGACAGAAAAATCTAATCATCCCAATGTGATATATATTTATATAGAGAGATAAATAAACATAGCTAATCTATTCGACCACTGATATGGAAGTTTATCAAAGAATATAAAATAAAGTTTAACTCACAGGCAGGTTATCAGCCTATCATTGTTTTTTTGAGTCTTAATATATTAGCAATGTGATAAATACATAATTCAAAAAATATCCATATCAATACTTGCATGGAAATAGAAACCCTAAAATAAAGATTGGACAAATTAAGTTTACATGCCCTTATGCTTTCTCCTAGTTCTTCTAATTAGTGTGCTAAAAACAGGTTGTTGAACTAAAATGTTTTGTGAGAGAAATGCATGGGTTATAGGTGATATATATACGAGATTCTTCATATTAAACTATTCTCCCGTCACCTTATTTTTAGGATAAATTTTAAGTATGAATTTCTTATTAGGCTTACCCTTTAGTTTGAGATCCTATACGATTGGTTCAGGAAAACCATGCATGAAAAAAATGAATTGTTTTATTTAGATATTTTCTTATACTCCTGTCCTTTTCTTTCCTTCAAGAAGCATGACATAACTACAGCCATAACTTCATTGAATGCTGCGAATGGTCACTATTTTTTGTGATTTTGTTTGTAATATAAAATGGTTTTGTTTGCAATTTTAATGTATGATATTTTGCTAACAAGGATTTTTATATTTGCAACTTGTTATTGCTGGTTTTTTTGAGAATGGCTCTTTCTTATCTTAGCCATACTATTTGGGCTAAATCATATTAAGAGTATTGACTTTGACTTCTTTTCTTTGTTGTTACGTGCATTTCCTTTTTTATTTTATGGTTGTGGCATTTTAACTCACGTGTTGTGTTCAATGTCATGTAAACGTCTATGTATACTTGTGTTTTGCTGGATTTACTCGTTGCAAATGTTTTCTCCTTATTGTCTATACTATTATAGGAATTAAACTCCATACATATGTACATTATGATATAATTTGCATGTGAATGGTTAAGATTTTAGTTGCAAGATTTTAATATGAATTCTTGTTAAAACATAATTAAACATATGCATATTAATATATGCATTCATTATATGTATTTATATATATAATCATAATTGTTTAACTCTGTTTATTAATCAAATTTTATTTAAATTATCACATTAAAATAAATGTTTATTATTAACAAAGTCGTTTAAAAACCGGGACATTATAATCTACCCCCCTTAAAAGAATTTCATCCCCGAAATTAAAGAGATACGAGTATATTTTAGTTTTAACTAAGGTCAATTAATACACATCCGTAACTATTTACCTTCCCTTCCAAATAGACTCATTATTTATGTTGAATTTTGTTATCTTAATTTCTGAAATCCAAAATTCAGTTTTTATTACAAAATCAGTTTTACTTAACCCTCATGTGTTCATTTCCAATTAATAACTCAATTTTGGTCCTTATTATTGGGAAAAACCAATTTTATTCACTGAATATTACTCTAAATCTAATTTATCTTATCTTGAGGCTGACCCTAATCATTTTATCTCCTTTTTCTCAAATTTAAGATAGATTTCACGATTCCTTTTCCTTTCACGTCCCCAGAATTTAACGGATCACTTATGATGGCATAAACCTTAGGTTGATGTGCCTTTTTCATGAGTGGGCAACCTTGGCTATGTGTCCAGGCTGATGGAAGTTGAAACAAAGATCCTTTGCCATCATCTCATTCCTTTGATTTTGTTGCTGCTGAGGTTGTTCTGGTTCCTTTTCCCCGGACTCCTTAAAAAATCTAGCGATATGTCCTTTTTTTTGCAGTTGTGTTATAACTTATTCTTAAAACGATGCTCAAACTTCTATTTACCAATATTCCCTTTTTCCTTGTTATTCCAATTCAGATTGAATTTCCTTTTCAAGGGATTCTCTCTAGTAGTTTCTTCAGTCTGAGCCTTTTCTACTAGTTTCTTAGCTCCTAAAGCTGCATACATAAGTGCTAAGTCCACAAATTAAACAAACGGATCCTTCAAATGTCCCATAATCCTGCCTTGTAAACTATCCTTCAGGCCAGCTAAAAACATCTCATCTTTCTTTAACAGAGTGTTGACTAACTCTGGTCAAAATCTTAAGAATGCATTAAACTTGTTTTCGTATTCAGTAACAGTCATACTTTCTTGCTTTAAGTCGATGAAATCTCTGTACATCCTTCTCTTTATAGTGGCGTGCAAATACTGTGCTACAAAGACTTCTTTGAACATTTCCCAAGTAAATTCTTCCTCAGGAGTATTAGCAGTTTGGGCGTCCCACCAGATTGTTGCGGCTTCCTCCAGATGCCATGAAGCTAAAAGACGGTTACACTCATCGTCCAACTTCAGACCTTTAAATATCATCTCACATGACCTTATTCATGCTTGACTTCAACCAAGTATTCAGTAACTTTTAAAACCCTTCCTGCAAGAGTAGTGTAATTCTTACAGATCAATGCAAAGTTTGGTTGAGTTTGAGCTGGGACTACTTCAGAAGTTTCCACTGGATTAGGAGCAATAGCGTGCCTGTTGGTCGTGGCTGTCCCGCTCACTCCTTGTACTCTTCTTCCATGAGAAATTATTTTCAAAATTTTGAATATAGGGTTTGATAATTAATAACTACATTGGAGGATATTTTTAAGGATCACCTAAGTCGATAACTCGGGTTGACCTATACTATAATTTTTTTTTAAATACGCTCTCTCAATACTTACCCAAAGCCTAGGCGTTCGGTAAACGTAAGCTCTGATACCAACTGCAATGGACCGACTTTCATGACCTCTGAAGTCGTGTCATTATTAAAGAAATAGAATAGATAGAGAATAGAACTAAACAAAACATCAGAATCTCACAGTGGAAATTTTTACACAATCCATAATATATTACACGACAGGGTCTGATACGTCTTAGCACAGTATCATAGTACATCATCATAATACATCATCACACATGATTACTAGTTTAATACAGTTATTCAAGATGGATACTTAGAGATAGATATAACTACGACACTGGTTTTTGGACTCGTACTCCACAATACTTCAAAAGGGTTCCATAGGTTACCTAGATCACTTTTCTACTCATAACAAGTGTTATGAGTACGCAAGTGTTAACCTTCTTTTTGGCAAGAGTCTCAATGAGCTAGATCAAAGCCCAAACGCGCAAATGAATAATAAATCGCGCTTCATTAAGCCCAGCGGACGCACGGTCCGAAGCAGTCACATCTCGGTCCAAGCCCAACCTAGTCGATCGATAGATCACTCCGGATGAATCATTCCCCTTGTCGACTGGGTATCTTGCTTCCAACAAAGGCGCATCGACCGATTATCTCGGGCCAGCATGGAAATCTTCTACAGAGCCATTCCACCGTATATCTCAACTTCCAAGGAAATAAATGTGGTCAAACCATATCCGGACAAATCTCTACTTTTGATATACCTCTCCGTCGATGCCACGTCGGCCAAAACTTCCACGGATACTATTTATGAACAGTGGAATCAGTCTCCAGCCGCTATTCAAACCAATTGATGAATTCCACGTATCCAGGCTTTCCCGTAATGGCCGGACCATATTGCAACAACCCAATCCGCACTTTTCACCTATAAATACCTCCATGCTTGAAGAGGAAAAGGGATGAACTCTTTTTTCTAGACTTCTTTCAGACCTCCTTTCATTTCTCTCAATCCCAAAAAGAAGAAGGGAAAATAGCTATCTCTCTCTTCTTCAAACAGAAAAAGTGTTGTACTTGTAACCATAAAAAAAGAAATAATATATAAAGTGTACGTGGGCACCGTCTTGGCCAAACCACTATAAAAACTCTGCGTGTGCTCCCTATTCTTTTTACTTTTACTGCATTTTATATTCTTTATTCGTGTGTTCATCGCGCGATTGGGGGTTGATTGTCACTAGTGACCAACTTTTAACGTCAGCACTTTGGCGCGCCAAGAATGGGCAAATACCGATATTTGGTTGGAGCCCTTGCTCACTTCTGCTTATGGCAAACAAGCGAAAGAAAGATGCAACATCTTCTCGCCCTACGACTACTGATGCTGGCAATAACAAGCCACAGAAGCAAGTCTTGAAGCTTCCTCTCATGAAGATGTATCTCGACACGTTACTCGGGATGACATGGATAAGATAATGATCGAATTCAAAGAACAAATGGCATCTCAGGGTAAACTCCTCGAACGACAGCAGCAGTTGACGGATCACCTTCTCGGTCGATTGGAGACATGATTGAACACTTCAACATCAATTCCTATACCGACTTGGACTAGGTTAACAACTGACTTTCGGTTTGCACAAAATCAGGCCACCGATCGAGCTACACCTTTATTTCATCTTGGTTTGGTCCCACCAAACATCCTTCATAACCCGGAATATCACTTCCAACGACCAGCGCATTTGTGACCACAAAATATCAGGAGGCGGGCGATCAAGATCTAGATCAGTCAAACACCTTGCCTCCATTCTTGGGGACATCTCGACCTATCGAACTAGTCGAGCAACCTCCGGGCCCGTCAGAATCAATGCCATTCCCATTACAACCTGGAATCTTATCGCATATCATAATAACCACTCTTTCCCTTTAACAAAGAGCTTGTACAGCCTTCCCTTCGAATGAAGGAAGCCACCCCACTATACCGGTCCTTATCGTGGAAGAAGAAAATGCTACCGTAGACCCTCCAAACCTCGCTCCAAATGGGGGCAACCCCGAGCTTCGAACATCTCATGCTATGCTGGATCAGCCTAGACCCTTTGTTACGGGCGTGGCTCGACCCACAACTCATCAGGTTCCAGAGGAGTCTTTATGCCGAGAACCACCTACTATGGCTCACCTTCCCTCACACCTTCACTCAACCCTCGGAGGCCGTGCCCAGCCAATGGCCTGCCTTCCGAGCATTCTTTTGCCAGATCCCTGGGCGGAACCTTCTCAGAATACGAAGCTATATTCATGGCAATAACTCCTCGGAGATGGGAGTCAGCTTGCGATCATCGTCCGACATTTTACTCGAGGCAACTCTTCGCAGCAAGACATAGATAATGTCAATCGCAGTCCCTTCACCAGGGAAATTAGAAATCTCAAAACCCTCAGGACTTCAAGTTCCCAGCCACCGAGTCTATAACGGTCGCACTGACCCGACCATCCATCTCATGCGACATATGGAAGTACTCGGTGCATCGACCAACGTTATGGCAAAGTGCTTCCCCCTCTTTCTCACAGGCATAGCCAACATGTGGTTTCGACAGCTAACAATGGAGTCAATCAGCAGTTGGAACACTCTGGTCACCCGCTTCATCGAACAGTTCCAAGTGCATATCTCTCAACCGAAAATTGTCATGTTCCTATCCACCATCAAGCAGCTATCCGGAAAGATGCTCATGTCCTTCCTTGAAAGAATCGAAGCGGCCGTAGCATCTGTCTATCGGCTCGAGCCATCGATGGTAATCATGGCCGCCATTGCGGGAGTCCAAAATCAATCAGAATTCTCAATCTCTTTAATAAGAGATCCTCCTAAGGATATAGAGGACTTTTACTTCGAGGCCGAGAGATTCCTCAAACAAGAGGATGCCAGCCTTGAAATGGAGAGCCTCGAGGTTTTATTAGCCGAACAACAAGATCCATTAAATGGTATTGGCCAGAATAAAGAAAGAGGAAAGGCCCTGGAGAAGAACGAGCGCAACATGCGACCTCGAAATGAAAACAAGTATGACCAAAACACTAAGCTCAATTATTCTCTGCTCGATATCTATCTCGACATACGCGAGTCCTAACCAACTACAAGACCACCCCGACGAGAGCCGACCCATATGGAATTCGAAACTGGCAAGCATTGTATATTCTACAATGTAGCTGGACATAATACAAATGAAATCTGACATCTGTGCGATCTCATAGAAGGACGAGTCAGAAAAGGAGAGCTCCCCAAATATGTCAAAAATCGCGCCTCAGCCATTCCGCCGCGACCTTCTACCCAAGCTCCTTAGGTTGGTCCTCGAGCTCCTAGAAACGGAAAGGACCCTGAGACTAGCACTCGCGGCATTATCATTAATTAGATTTTTTATCTTTTCTTTTGATGTATTCCTTTCAATAATAAGGACACCTTGAAGAACACATGTATGGGGTAAGGATTTAGCTCCTAGGCATGTCTTGAAATCGACAGTTGTCCCCATAGAATTTCTTTTCTTTGTAATAGTTATTTAGCAGTTATGAATTTTATTTTTGCAAACATAGATCATGTTTGAACAAGTCTAAGCCGATCATGAATAAACGCTCACCCCCTGTTTTCTTGCCCCCTGTTTTATGTGGTCAGCATGAAAGCCCACAACCTTTTTTCTAAATGCCAACTCCTTTAATCGAGTGAGGTCATGTTTTCTAAATACAAATTATAGATTACACTCCCTTATTTCTTTTTATACCACGAGCGTTCGTAGCTCGCTGGACAAACTAACTTAACATTAGTCGAGCATAAAAACATACACTTGTCCTAAGCCGAGTATGATCAATACTTGCCACCTCTTTAAGCCAGCATGGTTAATGCTTGCCACTAAGCCGAACCTAGTTAGCGTTTACCATTAAGCTGGACATGGTTAATGTTCGCCACTAAGACGAGCATGGTTAATGCTCGCCACCCTTCAAAGCCAAGTGAAATAAAATGCTCGACCCATTAGCCTTCTCCAAAACGAGAATGGTTTATTTTGTATTTGCAGGAACCAACTCTCATACAAATAGCGATCGCCATCTCGGCCTTAATACGGTTCCGATCGTTGTCGGTTTTCCGGCCATAATACGACCTGGTATGGTCGTCTGTTTTCTGGCCTTAATATAACATCGGAGCCATCAGTATTCTGGCCTTAATATGGTCCGGCGTGACCATAGCTGCTCAAGCTTTTGTGCTTCGGTTCAAATTTCAGAACACACCTCCCTCTACTGGTGAAGATGTATTCTAAGGGGCAAAGTGTTAACCCCCTTTTTGGCAAGAGTCTTAATGACCCAGACCAACGCCCGAACGCGTAAATGAATAATAAGTCGTGCTTTAGGAAGCCTGGCGGACGCACGGTCCGAAGCAGTCGTATCTCGGTCCAAGTCCAGCCTAGTCGATCGATAGATCACTCCGGAATAATCGCTCTCCTAATCGACCGGGTATCTCGCTTCCGTAAAAGGCGCATCGACCGATTATCTCGGGAGCATGGAAATTTTCTACAGAGCCATTCCACCGTATATCCCGACTTCCAAGGCAATAAACGTGGTCAAACCATATCTGGACAAAGCTCTACTTTTGATATACCTCTCTGTGGATGCCACGTTGGCCGCAACTTCCAATGATAATATTTGTGAATAGTGGATTCAGTCTCCAGCCGCTATTCAAAACAATTGATGAATTCCACGTGTCCAGACTTTCCTAGAATGGCCGGACCATATTGCAACAACCCAAGCCGCACTTTCCACCTATAAATAACTCCAAGCTTGAAGAGAAAAACGGACGGACTCTTTTTTCTAGACTTCTTTTAGACCTCCTTTCATTTCTCTCAATCTCAAAAAGAAGAAGGGAAAATAGCCATCTTCTTTCTCTTCTTCGAACAGAAAAAGCATTGTACTTGTAACCATAAAAAAAGAAATAATATATAAAATGGATGTAGGCACCATCTTTGCTGAACCACTATAAAAACTCTGTGTGTGCCCCCTGTTCTTTTTCTTTTACTGCATTTTATAATCTGTATTCGTGTTTTCATCGCACGATTGGGGGTTGACAGTCACTAGTGACCAACTTTTGATGTCAAAACCAAGAGTTTAGGAAAAACACAGAAAAATAAACTCTGGGTCAGTCAAGGGACTAGTGTGAGTAAAATTTTAAAACATAATGGTAGCAAGAACGGGTTATCCGTGAGCAGATTGATTTAACTCTAGAAAATCATTCAAAAGAAAAGATTATAGTAAGACCAGCCCACACATAAACGTGGACGGTTTTTACCTTACTATAACCCAAAACATTTTGATATCAAAATCAACTTATATTGTAATACATTTTATCAAATAAATAACCATCTAGTCGAACGCTTGCATCTCACGCTCCACATATATAATATAAAATAAAAAACCGCGGGCTCTTATTAGAGACTGTATTCCAACATACAAGGTATGGGACCACTTGCCGATCAGTGGACTCTAGAGGGGATACACTGTGGTTCAACAAGAACGTCTTGCAACCCGGGCACACATTAACACCCACTCATTTAGCTTGAGTGTAGCGAATATATTATCACCCTCACGGTTGGGAGCGATCGACCGTTTCCGAAAGCTGCAGAAGCAAAAAGAGATTAAGAAACAAATTGGAATTTCTCTAGATGGTGATAATACACCCTGCCTGGGAATGACCCACCTCGCCATACTGCCTGCCCGATTTTTGTTATTTCCTGGTTATGAGGCTTGAGGTCATTTTTACTATTTTGACAGATCACTTCTTCAATTACATTGGATGCCACACCGTCATATCTGTCAGAACACACAATTTATTTTCCCAAATACATTACGGGCATAAAAGGTAAGAGAAATGAATTCCTCCGTCACCAACGTAATACACTAACGAAAAGTTTAGGTGTAAGATCTGATTGATATACATTGTCAAACACCCGACCGTACAAGTTGTCCTAGGACTGGACAAACCGAAGGCACTATCCTGTAAATAAAATAACCCTTGCATATCTCCGTCTTTAATTATCTTCAATAATCTCTAACACGCGACGTATAAATCAAATTGAACTGGAATATTAATTTCGGACTCTTCGAAATGATTAGCGTGATGTCTTTTACGTGTAGTCGATACTTAAGGAAACTGGTTTCAATATTTTATCTCAAAAACATTTCTTATTTCCGGGGAAATAGTTATCAACTCAAAATGGTTGAATTAGATACACTTCAAGGCTTCACAAAATTGAATTACTTAGGTAGTTGATAATGTCTACTATAGTTTGATTAATTCATTCCATTTATTCTTTGAACAATAAGCTTTGACCAAACAGAATAACATATCACTGTATTGTTTAAAATCTAGATATTTGACTGTCTATTATAAATGAACAACGAAGGCACGTGCTTCGCACACGGTAATTAATCCAATAAATGTTAGTCATTTATTATGATAATTATTTTGCAATTTATACATTCTTTCTCATTTTGTACATCATCATTTCATTCATGAACAAACACTGATAATTGAAGTTATATAAACTTCTATTTATATTTTATACTTTCCTTTTTGTTTGATTTTTAAACTTGTTAAACCCTTTTAGGCCCAACTAAAATTACGGCCCATCCTCTTCCTCCTCGTCGGCCCAATATGTTTGGCTCATTCCAAACTTACCCTATAAAATTTGAAAATCTCCTTTTATTTTGCTTTTCTTCTTTTACCTATATTTACATTTTTATATAGAAACGTGTTTTATTTAAAACCCGACCCCAAACATTTTAGCCCAATTTCCATCCTCTCCAATTTTACCTGATCATGATTCCACCCAAAACTTGATGCCACACACATTAAACATTCCAGATCCCTTTTTCCTTTTCCCTTTCCTTCAAGAGTTTTCCATGTAACCCTTTCCTTTTGCCAAGTACCACTTTCATTTGCTAAGTACAACTTTCGTTTGACCAGTACCACATCCATTTGCCAAGTACCACTTGACTTCGGAAAATCCTGATTTCCTTCTTCTCCTGTCAATGCACGACCTATGCATTGTGCACGTGCACAGAAAGTCGAGCCAGCGCTTGGCCTTCGCGATCATCCATCCAAGTCTCTCATCGCCTCCCGACTTCGTTCCTCAACTCCGACCTAGCCATCAACTCCGTACGGTGTTTTTACCATCCCACACCTTCCTCATCGAATTAAGTTTCATCCAAGAAAGCATCGACCAGTACCTCCTCTGACCACTATGGTACATCGGACTTCACCCACACCAACTCAATGTCCTCCAGCTCCGATCCCCCACCGTGCGCAAACTCCATTCGTCATGGTGACGGTGGAGTTTTGATGAGAACGACGGTTACACAAAAATGAAACCATAACCCTATTTTTAACTCATTTACGAAATCTATCCGATAGGAAAATTGTTTTCTATTTTTCCCATGATCTCCTATCCTTTACGTCGCTTTCCACCTCACGCCATGAATTCTGGTTGCTTCGAACACCAGATATTGCCCAGAAAGCATTTTCCGTTCATGTTAAGTTATCACGGTAACTACTTACTTAAAAATCATGAAACCAAGACTAAAAATTATCTTTTTGCCATATGATTTCATCTATGTACCTGAATCTTGTTTTTGTAATGTTCGAAAATGTCATAATTTTTCTTGTTACAAAGGAAAACGTTGTATTCATGGTTAGTATAATACCGGTCTACTTATAGTGCCATTTTCGGATATACTACTGAAGTATATAACGCTTAAAAGAATACATTAGATCTTTGCATTACTTAGAAAATATGAAATTTTTCTGTACATTTCTGCCTGCGGAAATAGGATGTTTTGTGTATGAAGTACTCTTGTGTTTTAAAAACACAACAACAGGATTTTATACAAACTGGTCCTAATCTTAACAACAACAAAAATCTAATCATCACAATGTGATAATTTTAATATATATAGATAAATATACATAGCTAAATCTATTCGTCTCCCGATATGGATGTTTATCAGAGAATATAAAAGAAAGATTTACTCAAAGGCAGGTTATCGTCCTATCCTGGTTTTTTTGAATCTTAATATAATAGCAATTTGAAAACTACACAGTTCAAAAAAAATCCATATCAATATTTGGAAGGAAGGTCTATTTAGAGAATTAGTGGTAGGATTAAAAAGAAGGGCTGTTTTGAAGTATTAAGAGAAGTGGGCGTAGATTAAGCATACTAGGAGTAGATCGACAAATATGAAAGATGACGAACCGTTTGGATTGGGTCTTGCAAAAACCAAACCTGCACACCAGTTAAAAAATGGGGTTAATTGTTGGAAGTAAGGTCGATTTAGAGAATTAGCGATAGGATTAAAAAGAATGGATGTTGTGAAGTATTAATTGAAGTAGGGTTAGATCGACAAATACGAAAGACATTGAATCATTTGGATTGGGTGCTGCAAAAATGAGCCCTTCACCGAAGTTAAAAAATAGGGGTAAATTTTGGAAGTAAGGGCTATTTAGATAATTAGGGGTTGGATTAAAAAGAATGGTTGTTTTGAAGTATTAAGAGAAGTAGGGGTAGTTTAAGCATAGTATCGGTAGATCGACAAATATGAAAGACGATGAATCGTTTGGATTGTATGCTGCAAAAACCAACCCTTCAAAGTAGTTAAAAAATAAGGGTAATTGTTGGAAGTAAGGGCTATTTAGAGAATTAGTGGTAGGATTAAAAAGATGGGTTGTTTTAAAGTATTAAGAGAAGTAGGTAACAAATAGGGGTAATTGTTTGAATGTAGGTCTATTTAGAGAATTAGGGGTAGGACTAAAAAGAAGGGCTATTTTGAAGTATTAAGAGAAGTACGGGTAGTTTAAGCATAGTAGGGGTAGATCGACAAATATGAAAGAAGATGAATCATTTAGATTGGGTGCTACAAAAACCAACCCTCCACGGTAGTTTAAAAATAGGGTTAATTGTTGGAAGTAAGGGCTATTTAGAGAAATAGGGTAGGATTAAAAAGAAGGGCTGCTTTGAAGTATTAAGAGAAGTATGGGTAGTTTATGCATAGAAGGGGTAAATCGACAAACATGAAAGACGATGAATCATTTGGATTGGGTGCTACAAAAACAAACCCTTCACGGTAGTTAAAAAATAAGGATAATTATTGGAAGTAAGGTCTATTTTGAGAATTAGGGGTAGGATTAAAAAGAAGGGCTGTTTTGAAATATTAAGAGAAGTAGTTAAAAAATAGAGGTAATTGTTGGAAGAAAGGTCTATGTAGAAACTTAGGGGTAGGATTAAAAAGAAGGGTTGTTTTGAAGTATTAAGAGAAGTAGGGGAAGTTTAATCATAGTAGGGGTAGATCGATAAATAAGAAAGATGATGAATCATTTAGATTGGGTGTTGCAAAAACCAACCCTTCACAGTAGTTAAACAATAGGGGTGATTGTTGGAAGTAACGGCTATTTAGAGAATTCGGGATAGGATTAAAAAGAAGGGTTGTTTTGAAGTATTAAGAGAAGTAGGGGTAGTTCAAGCATAGTAGGGGTAGATCGACCAATATGAAAGATGATGAATCATTTGGATTGGGTGCTGCAAAAACAAACACTTCATACAAGTTAAAAAATAGGGGTAATTGTTGGAAGTAAGGGCTATTTGGAGAATTAGGTGTAGGATTAAAAAGAAGGGCTGTTTTGAAGTATTAAGAAAAGCAGGGGTAGATTAAGCATAGTAGGGGTAGATCGACAAATATGGAAGCTGACGAATTGTTTTGATTGGGTGGTGCAAAAACCAACCCTTCATAGTAGTGAAAAGATAGGCGTAATTGTTGGAAGTATGGGCTATTCAAAGAAATAGGGGTAGGAATAAAAAGAAGGGTTGTTATGAAATATTAAGAGAAGTAGGGGTACTCTATGCATAGTAGGGTTAGATCGACAAATATAAAAGATGATGAATCGTTTGGATTATGTGCAACAAAAACCAATCCTTCAAATAGTTGAAAAATAGAGGTAATTGTTTGAAGGAAGGGCTATTTAGGGAATTAGGTGTAGGATTAAAAATAAGGGTTGTTTTGAAGTATTAAGATAAGTAGGGGTTGTTTATGCACAGTAGGGGTAGATTGACAAATACGAAAGATGATGAATCATTTGGATTAGGTGCTGCAAAAATCCATCCTTCACAGTAGTAAAAAGATTTGGGTAATTGTTGGAAGTAAGGGCAATTTGTGGAATTAGGGGTAGGATTAAAATAAGGACTGTTTTTAAGTATTAAGAGATGTAGGGGTAGATTAAGCATAGTAGTGGTAGATCGACAAATATGAAAGAAGATGAATCATTTGGATTAGGTGCTACAAAAACCAACCCTTCACAAAAGGTAAAAAATAATGGTAATTATTGAAAGTAAGGGCTATTTAGAGAATTAGGGGAAGAATTAAAAAGAAGAGTTGTTTTGAAGTATTAATAGAAGTAGGGGTAGTCTAAGCATAGTAGGGGTAGATTGACAAATATGAAAGATGATGAATTGTGTGGACTGAATGCTGCAAAAACCAATCATTTACAATAGTTAAAAAATAGGGATAATTGTTGAAAGGAAGGGCTATTTAAAGAATTAGGGGTAGGACTAAAAAGAAGGGCAGTTTTGAAGTATTAAGAGAAGTAGGGGTAAATAAAGCATAGTAGGGGTAGATCGACAAATATAAAAGATGATGAATCGTTTGGATTGGTTGTTGCAAAAACCAACCCTTCACAGTAGTTAAAAGATAGGGGTAATTGTTGGAAGTATGGGATATTTAGAGAACTAGGGGTAGGATTCATAAGGACTGTTTTGTAGTATTAAGAGAAGTAGGATTACTTTAAGCATAGTAGGGGAAGATCGACAAATATGAAAGATGATGAATCGCTTTGATTAGGTGCTGCAAAAACCAATCCTTCACAATAGTTAGAAAATAAGGGTAATTGTTGGAAGGAAGGGCTATCTACAGAATTAGGGGTTGGATTAAAAAGAAGGGCTGTTTTGAAGTATTAAGAGAAGTAGGGGTAGATTAAGCATAGTAGGAGTAGATCGACAAATATGAAAGATAACGAATCGTTTGGATTGGGTGCTACAAAAACCAACCCTTCATAGTAGTTAAAAAATGGGGGTAATTGTTGGAAGTAAGGACTATTTAGAGAGTTAGGGATACGATTAAAAAGAAGGGATGTTTTGAAGTATTAAGAGAAGTAGGTGTAGATCGACAAATATGAAACATGATGAATCATCTGGATTGGGTGCTGTAAAAACAAACTCTTCACAGAAGTTATAAAATAGGGATAAGTGTTGGAAGTAAGGCCTGTTTACATAATTTGGGTATGGGTTAAAAAGAAGGGCTATTTTGAAGTATAAAGAGAAGAAGGGGTAGTTTAAGTAAAGTATGGGTAGATCGACAAATATGAAAGGAGATGAATCGTTTGGATTAGGTGCTGCAAAAACCAACCCTTCACCATAGTTAAAAAGTAGGGGTAACTGTTGGAAGTAAGGGCTATTGAGAGAATTAGGGGTAGGATTAAAAATAAGAGTTGTTTTGAAGTGTTAAGAGAAGTAGGTAAAAAATAGGACTAATTGTTGGAAGGAAGGTCAATTTTGAGAATTAGGTGTAGGATTAAAAAGAAGGGCTCTTTTGAAGTATTAAGAAAAGTAGGGGTAGTTTTAACATAGTAAGGGTAGATCAATAAATACGAAAGATGATGAATCATTTTGATTGGGTGCTGAAAAAACCAACCCTTCACAGTAGTCAAAAAATAGGGTAATTGTTGGAAGTAAGGCTATTTAGAGAATTAGGGGTAGGATTAAAAACAAGGGCTATTTTGAAGTATTAAGAGAAGTAGTGCTAGTTAAAGCATAGTAGGGATAGATCGACGAATATGAAAGATGAAAAATTGTTTCGATTGGGTGCTAGAAAAACCAACCCTTCACAATATTTAAAAAATAGGGGTTATTGTTGGAAGTTAGGGCTATTTGGAGAATTAGGGGTAGTATTAAAAAAAGGTTGTTTTGAAGTATTATGGGAAGTAGGGGTAGTACAAGCATAGTAGGGGTGGATTAACAAATATGAAAGATGATGAATCATTTAGATTGGGTGGTGCAAAAACCATCCCTTTACAGTAGTTAAAAAATAGGGGTAATTGTTGGAAGTAAGGGCTATTTAGAGAATTAAGGGTAGGATTAAAAAGAAAGGCTGTTTTGGAGTATTTAGAGAAGTAGGGCTAGTTTAAGCATAGTAGGGAAAGATCGACAAATATGAAAGATGATAAATCATTTGGATTGGGTGCTGCAAAAACCAAGCCTTCACAGTAGTTAATAAACAGGGGTGATTGTTAGAAGTTAGGGATATTTGCAGAATTAGTGGTAGGATTAAAAAGAAGGGTTGTTGAAGTATTAAGAGAAGTAGGGGCAGTTTAAGCATAGTAGGGGTAGATCGAAAAATATGAAAGCTGACGAATTGTTTTGATTGGTTGCTGCAAAAACCTACCCTTTACTATAGTAAAAAGATAGAAATAATTTTTTGAAGTAAGGGTATTTAGAGAATTAGGTATAGGATTAAAAAGAAGGGTTGTTTTGAAGTATTAAGATAAGAAGGGGTACTATAAGCACAGCAGGGGTAGATCGACAAATATGAAAAATGATGAATCATTTGGATTGGGTGCTGCAAAAAACAATCCTTCATAGCAGATAAAATATAGGGGTATTTGTTGGAAGTGAGGGCTATTTACATAATTAGGGGTAGGATTAAATGAAGGACTGGTTTTTGTATTAAAAGAAGTATAGGTAGATTAAGCATAGTAGGGGTAGATCGACAAATAGGAAAGACGATGAATCATTTGGATTGGAGCTACAAAAACCAACCCTTCACAAAAGGTAAAAAATAGGGGTAATTGTTGGAAGCAAGGGCTATTTAGAGAATTAGGGGCAGGATTAAAAAGAAGGGTTGTTTTGATGTATTAAGAGAAGTAGGGGTAGATTAAGCATAGTAGGGGTAGATCGAAAATTATAAAAGATGATGAATCGTTTAGATTGGGAGCTTCAAAAACCAACCCTTCACAGTAGTGAAAAGATGAGGGCAATTGTTGGAAGTAAGGGCTATTTAGAGAATTACGGGTAGGATTTAAAAAAAGGGCTGTTTTGAAGTATTAAGAGAAGTAGGGATAGTTTAAGCATAGTAGGGGTGTATTGACAAATATGAAAGATGACAAATCGTTTGGATTGGGTGCTGCAAAAACCAACCCTTCACAGTAATAAAAAAATAGGGGTAGTTGTTGGAAGTTAGGACTATTTGGAGAACTAGGGTTAGGACTAAAGAAAAGGGCTGTTCTGAAGTATTAAGAGAAGTAGTGGTAGTTTAAGCGTAGTAGGGGTAGATCGAAAAATATAAAGGATGATGAATCGTTTGGATTGGGAGCTGGAAAAACCAACACTTCATAGTAATAAAAAGATAGGGGTAATTGTTGGAAGTAAGGGCTATTTAGTGAACTAGGGGTAGGATTAAAAAGAAGGGTTCTTTTGAAGTATTAAGAGAGGTAGAGGTAGTTTAAGCATAGTAGGGGTAGATCGACAAATATGAAAGATGAATCGTTCGGATTAGATGCTGCAAAAATCAACCCTTCACAGTAGTAAAAATAGCGGGGTAATTGTTGTAAGTAAGGTCTATTTAAAGAATTAGGGATAGGATTAAAAAGAAGGGTAGTTTTGAAGTACTAAGAGAAGTAGGGGTAGTTTAATCATAGTAGGGGCATATCAACAAATATGAAAAATGATGAATCATTTGGATTGGGTGCTGCAAAAACTAACCCTTCACAGTAGTAAAAAGGTAGGGGTATTGTTGGATGTAATCTCTATTTAAACAATTAGGGATAGGCTTAAAAAGAAGGGATGTTTTGAAGTATTAAGAGAAGTGGGGTAGTTTATGCATAGTAGGGGTAGATCTACAAATATGAAAGTGGACGAATCGTTTTGAATAGGTGCTGCAAAAACCAACCCTTCATAGTAGTAAATAGATAGGTGTAACACCCCGAGTATTCTATAGCAGTGAAATTCACAAATTAAAGTATAATTAATTTCAAATCAAAGAATTAATGGAAATGGGATACGCCATTGCATTCGTCTCAGAATTCTGCTTGAAATAGAGTCCGAGTTTGCATAAAACGGACTCCGTATGAAGAAGATATAGCCTCCGGAAGTTTCAGAATTCAGTTTAAAATTCAAACAGACCAAAACAGCTTAGAAAAACCAATTCAAAATTCAAAATCGGGCCGGGTTGGCCAGGGCAGGAAAATTCCCGCCCAAAGAACCCAGGTCAACTTGGCAGTCGACCTGGGGCCCAGGTCGACTGGGAAGTCGACCTAGGTCACCCGTGTCGACTGCCAAGTCGACATGGTGTCGACTAGGGTGTCGACCTGGCCCCTGAGCCAGGTCGAACACCCAGCCCCCCCTGGCTGGCCTGGTCTGTGTTTGATCGATTTTCTGAGCCTTGCCTTGTCACTAGGGCTAGGTGTCAGCTCCTGGTTGGTCTCTCTTTCAAACGAACGGCTGTTATTAAACCAAGCTCCATTGTCGGTCTAAACCAACTCACAAACTCTATAAAAAGGGCCTAAGACTCACCCTAATTCACACAAACAAAAATGGAGATGAGACCGTCATGCTGCTTAGGAAAGAGTAAGAATAGCCGTCAGAAATTGAGAGACAATTAGGAGATAATTTGAAAGGTTAAAGCAACGTCAATCAAATCAAAACAATGCCTACAACAAAGGATAGCATCTCCAAATTCAGAATTCAGATTCCTGAATTGAAGATTCGTCATATATTGTAAGTAGAGTGCTATTCCGATGTGAATAATAAATCGCGTTTGATTTGTGTAAAATGCGAAATGGAATTATGGCGATAATAATCTATATTTGTATGTTATTTTGATTCTAAACGATTTGGGAATGTTGTGGTATATGATTGGATATTTGCAAGTATGTGATTTGCGTTGGAAGTTAACAACGAAATGGAATTGTGGCGATTATAATCTATATTTGTATGTTATTTTATTCTAAACGATTTGGAAATGTTATAAGATTGGATATTTGCAAGTATGTGATTTATGTTGGAAGTTAACAACCATATGTTGTGGTATTTTATTTGGGATTCATAAAAGTATATGATTTATTTTGACAACCATATGTTGTGGAATTTTAATTGGGATTCATGCAAGTATATGATTCATTATTATGCCAATATGATGTACATACTTTTATTATCACTTTTAGTGTGTAATTGGACTCGACTAAGTACTATGATTTATACGAATCTCTGTTGAAATTGGCAAATCATACTTTTGTATTAGAAACAAAAGTAAGCATCTTTATGAACATGACTAAACTATGTTTGGTATTATGCCTAGTTGAAAACATGTTTTGGGCCTAAGTTGTTATCAAAACCATATGGTGATATATGTGACACAATTAAGTTAGATTTACATTCCAATTGCAAGTTTACATGAATAGAATGATTCATATTTAAGTATTGTTTATGCCATGATTATGTGAAAAGAATGATTCATGTTTAAGTATTGTTTATGCCATGATTATATGAATAGAATGACTCATGTTTAAGTATTGTTTATGCCATGATTATATGCTATTACAATGCAAGTTCACATGTGCCTAATTCATGTTAATTGAATCGTTATGTTGCAAGTTCATGCGTTCACACTCCCCTTTTTCATGTTACCTTACAAACACCATGTTATAAGCCTCCCCTTTTCATATGGCTAAGTTGGGTTTAAATATTAAACCCAACACATCTTACACTGTAGCGAACATGTAAAACGGGGGTAATGACGTTTGGGTTAAAATATAGAACATATGTGTTGGCACGTTAGACGCATGCCAACAACCTTCAAAAACAATTAAGTGGCATAAATAAATTTTAACCCATAAAGATAAATTTGAATAATGGGCCGCAAATATTTACATATAAAAAGAAAAGAGACAAAATATGTAAATGTAGAAAATACGATGTGTTTAACCTGAGGTTGGATTGAGTTGTGATGTAAACCTGCCCGGAACCGCCCGGCGGTCCAGTAGTCACAACAATACCTATCCAATGTGGGTAGTTAAACACGGAGCCCAATAAGGACCCGAGGTTAGACTGAGTTGTGGCGTAAGACTGCCCGGACCCAACCGGCAACAGGCAGCCATAACAATACCCGTCTAATGTGAGAGGTCGAGGCTTTAATAAGACAATTAAGGCTGAGTCAGGATTGATAGGATTAAGTAAATTAAATTAATACTTAATCAAAATGGAACATGCTAAACTAAACAGACTGATTGGGGGTTAGGTTTATAAAACACTTAACCAACTTAGCATGTTGGCGAGAAATAGAAAACCTAGTAGCGGGGGACCCTTTTCAGCAGTAACCCTACAAGGTGTATCAGGATACCCTAAACTAGGCAGGGTGGGGCACGATTACTGGGCTGACTGTAAGAGGTCAAATCGACGGCGGTGGTGCAGAAGTGTAGGTTCTAATGGGGTGCGGGAGTGCAAACACTCCAGCGCAGAAAAATAAGGCACTGGGCACCAGTAGCATACTTGTGCATTCTAGAATTGTGTCGGGCCGGCACCATGGGACTTGATACACCCCATGGTGGGACCAGCATAGGTAACTACAACAACGGGGCCCGTAAGACACATGTAACTATGCGAGTAGGAGCCGATCATCAGAAATGGATCAGTTCACCATGATTATGGGGTGTCTGTTGTGAACTAGTTTATATGGGTACAGAGATTAATATGGGGTACGATAGGGTATTCGACCCTAGACAACTTAACTTAGTTTACGGTTGTTGGCTCGCTTTTTGACCAAGCCACCCAGGACCATTCGTAAGAGGAAAGCAGGAAACCACGCTCCCCAAGAATATGAAGTGTCGGATCACGCACTACCGTCTCGCCAACCATCGGATCGCGCACCATCGTCTCGTCCAATATTGAATCGCGTACCATCGTCTCGCCCCCATCTCATCAGCGAACGACGCATCCAGGCGATCCGATCCAAACTTATATTGTTACCCCGAGCGAACCGATCCGATCCCCTGGTACATGGCGAACCCTCTGACCTGTTCAAGCACGAGCTAGTCTTCAGTGATCCGAGTCGCACAGATCTGGCGACGCGTGTCCCTAACCGTCGCTTGGACCGATTCTCCCCATCTGCACGATCCGATTTTCAAGCAGATCACGGCACCTGTCCACAACGGCTTATTTGACTGTTTCTCCAACGGTGGCGATGCGATCCGATGCTCTCGGGATTCGTGCCACGTGTCCACGATCCGCCTGACAAAATCAGCTATAAATAGCCCAGAGCTTGGCATTTTTCGGGAGCTTTTTGGCAATATTGGGTACTGAATCCGCCATTGTTGTCAAACTACTGAAATATTGATAAAAATCCTGTTGTCTTTCTTTTTCTCTTATTTTTCAGTTATTCCTTCATATCATATGCTCGAAATACGACGATTTGGGTGTTAGAGCAAAATTTTGATCTAACATTTTTGGTGCTTTCATTGAGATACTCAGTCCTAAAGTTTCACTATTCGCTTCTTTGAGGATGCCAGCGATTCGGACATCATGGCTGGAAAAAGATTTAAAGCTTCGCAGACCAACGAAACGATTGAGGAGAGTGTGCACGAACTGGGCAATGAAGAAACTCTGGATCGTTGAGCGCAGGGGGCGAACCGATCCGACGAAGACACCACGTTCCGAGTCGATGAAAACGAGACGATCCGTGCCACTGAAGGGGTTGTTACTCGATCCCGAGGTAACACCTCGCAGCCTCCGCGTACCACAACCACGAGTCGATCTCAGGGGGGCGCAGCGAATCGCCCTCCACGAACCGCAGCTATCCGAACTGATGGTCAGACTACAACTCGACCTGGAAAAGAACCTATGACCCACTCCTATCGTCCTGGAACCTCTGCTCGACTCGGTTTGAGCTCTTTGCGCATAAGAGAGAGTGATGATGGCCACTATGATCCTGCTGCTCCTGTCACTGAGGGGGATCTCTCTCGCTTCGCCGAAATGTGGGATAGGTTGTGTGATGAGTTGGCTGCCCAAAGGCAGGAAAGTTCCATCCTGCGGCAAAATTTGACGGCTATGGATAGAAGACTTGATGAGCTAGCAAGGCAAAGGGCATCACCGGTTCGTCCACTCACCCCAGTATACTCTTCTTCGTCTGAAGAATCGCCGAGACCTCCGCGGCGACCGTATGAGAGAGCCGAAAACATAGAACAGCTTCGGTTCGGAACCCTGCCCCCACAGGAAGAAGAAGAGCTAGGGGCGGGACCCCCAAACCGTAATGTGAATGGTCAAGCAACGACTCTCAGGACCCGAGATGTGAACATTCCTGTGCATAACAGACCACCTCAGCCCCGTCGCCGCACGCATACTCATGATAACAGGGGGCAGCGAAGCCTTGTCCGAGCCCCATATTTTGTGGCTGCTTCCCGAAGAGAGATCAGAGAACCTCGTCGGGCCAGAGGCACTGACCCTGAACCTCCTTTGACCAGTGCAAATGTTGCAGCCATGGTCCACCAGATTCTGGCGACAGCCGCAGACAGCGGAACGAAGATTGGGGGATCGACCGCAGTCATACTCCTTTTACTGACGATATTTTGGATGCGACTTTTCCAAGGCATTTCAACATGCCACAAATGAACCGATATGTGGGAAGATCTGATCCTGTCCAACACCTAATGAGATACTCTTGATCGATGACCGTTGCCGCCGCTTCTGACGCGGTTAAGTGTAAAGCGTTTCCCATATTCCTGGAGGACGTGGCTTTGTTGTGGTTTACTCGCCTGCCGGCGAGATCGATTTCTAGTTTCAGGGAGCTGAGCGAGAAGTTCGTAGAACAATTCCGTATCTACGCACAGAAGACAAAAAGCGTGATCGATTTATTCCTTGTCAAACAGCGACCAGGCGAGAATCTAAAGATGTACCTGGATCGTTTCAATTTGGCCGCCACTGAGGTTAAAGATCCTCGTGAACCGACCATTGTCGCAGCACTGATTGACGGAGTAGATAAGGACACTGAATTCGGGAGGTACTTGGCTGGCGACCACCCTGATTCTGATTTCCGACGTTAACTTCAACTTTCCCCGAGCTGTCTCCAGTCTGCTTGATGGCGACATTGCTCTGAATTTCCTCCTTATCAGTTGTTTTAACCTTTCGGTTTGCGTATACCTCTTCCCGGCGTAGATGTACGTTGGCTTTCTCGTAGAATAACTCTCTAGTGTGGGGCGGTATGCCTGCCAGTCCCAGGTCCAAATCTTCTGTCTAGAAGACGATGCTTGTGAAGGTTATCATCAGTAATACATTTTTTGATTCTCCGAAAGTCGGATCTGCTCTGTGAAAGAATGGATAATCGATGGTTATATAACGGACCCTCCGTTTTCGGGAAGATATGATCTGTTAAGACAAAGAAAAAGGGGGAAAAATGTTAATACTTAGACTCCTCAAGCAAGATATTCGATTAGAAGATCGAAGTTTACTTGATTTAAGCCATCTTCGTGAGCATCCGGCCTGTTTCCTTATATAAAACCAATCAGATTTAGGGTCCCCTATATTGCTATAACCATCGTACAGAACTTTCCTGTTCGCCACTGATTCAAAGAAGGAAAAGTTTGGAGTTGCCGAAGAACGGTGCTTGAAAAGAAAGAAGAACACCAGATCTTTGAATTTATGTTCGGCATGCAGGATCTCCGCATATGCAACATATAGTGAGTATAGAGATGCATAGGCGTTTGGATGAAGCTGCATCGGAGCAATGCCTAGTCGTCTTAAAGTTTCTATGGCAATCGGGGGAAACGGAGGGATAGCTCCTACTAAACACATTGTTCGACTAATCGCCATATACCCTTCCGGTGCTAGGTGGGGTCTATCTTCGCTTCCAAGCGCCAAGACATCGTCCCAAGGAATACCGTGTCTTAAGCAGATTCTTTAAAGTTTTATCTCGTCAAGCTTGGATGCTAAAGAATCAGAAAATTTATCTATCGTGAGTGCGCCTGGAATCTCGTCAGGAGCTCACTCATTAGTCTCAGAATCGTTGTTGGATGAAGTACATTCCGTCGGATCTGATTCTATGGCTTCGTACTCAGATCCAGAATCTTCACCTCCCGGATTGATTGGAGGAATTTCAGGATTGTACTGTTCAGGAGTCCCGGATTCCGCTTCTGCTACAGATCTTGAAGAAGAGTGATCATTCGACATTGCTGCTAGGACGAGAAAACATGACCAGTGAGATTAACACTACCCGTCCCCCGTGTGTGCAAGTGCTAGTGAGTGTACTCGTGTGTGCATTTAAAATAAAGCGTGAAAGTAATCAAGATCATCAAAGCATTAAATCGTCGTATGCCGTCAAATTATGAGGTCATTTAGTCCAGAAAGTCCAACGTCAGGGCTCTATCCTAACTGTTCATAGTTTTATAGTGACAAGGCATTGATTAAAGTCTGAAATTTCTTCGTATCGTCTGCTATGAGTCAGATCGCGAAGCAGAGGGATCGCCCCTTTCGGATCGCAGGGCGGGGGAATCGCCCCCATCGAATCGCCGGGCGAAGGGATCGCTCCTTCATGTACCGTTGCGACCCCCATGATACGTCCCTTTGCTGCCACCTCGATCTTTTGTCTCGCCACTCGCTTTCGTCTTCTATCCTTGACCACGATCCGAGTCGGCTTTCCTTCTCCTTCTGCCTCCTTCGTTTTTCTCCTCTCCTTCCCATCCTCGAATTCCGAGCTCTACGCCCGATGGCCATGGCAACTTGGTGATTTCTTCAGAAAATTGCGGATTTCCACCGTTTCTTCCTCGAATCAGTCGTACAAATTCAGGAAAGTGCTGCGTTTACAAATGAGAATGTTTTCTACGAAGTTACCTTTCTAAAAATTGAGAGAATGCTCAGATTTTTGAAGGTTTGGAAAATTTGGGTTCGTTCTTCGATAACGCGAGGCGATTCGGCAGAGAGAAATAAGAAGGGGAATGAAGAGGAGAGGGTCGGCTTATATAGGCAAAGAGGGCGACCGTTTGTCTCCCTTTCTTTGTCCTATTCGGTCCACGAAACATCATGCAGGCGACGATCCAAAGCTTGTATCGCATAGAAGCCCACGGACCGCCTAAAACGATGGCCCACCAAACTCAAAGCCCGACACGACTCGAAGGAAAGTCCGCCTCGTTTCGCACAAAGGCCTAGATACTCAGCTCGAGACGAGCATGTGACCACTCGGACCGTGGCGCTCTATGGCGATCCGATTCATGCATGCGTTGATTTGAACCAATGCGACTGTTGATTTACGTCCCTTCAAGAAAAGGTATATTAGAATCTTCGAAGCATGTTCCATCATCGATAAAACATACTTCGAGGGGGCAAAATGTTGGCTCGCTTTTTGACCAAGCCACCCAGGACCATTCGTAAGAGGAAAGCAGGAAACCACGCTCCCCAAGAATATGAAGGGTCGGATCGCGCACCACCGTCTCGCCCACCATCGGATCGCGCACCATCGTCTCGTCCAATATTGAATCGCGTACCATCGTCTCGCCCCCATCTCATCAGCGAACGACGCATCCAGGCGATCCGATCCAAACTTATATTGTTACCCCGAGCGAACCGATCCGATCCCCTGGTACATGGCGAACCCTCTGACCTGTTCAAGCACGAGCTAGTCTTCAGTGATCCGAGTCGCACGGATCTGGCGACGCGTGTCCCTAACCGTCGCTTGGACCGATTCTCCCCATCTGCACGATCCGATTTTCAAGCAGATCACGGCACCTGTCCACAACGGCTTATTTGACTGTTTCTCCAACGGTGGCGATGCGATCCGATGCTCTCGGGATTCGTGCCACGTGTCCACGATCCGCCTGACAAAATCAGCTATAAATAGCCCAGAGCTTGGCATTTTTCGGGAGCTTTTTGGCAATATTGGGTACTGAATCCGCCATTGTTGTCAAACTACTGAAATATTGATAAAAATCCTGTTGTCTTTCTTTTTCTCTTATTTTTCAGTTATTCCTTCATATCATATGCTCGAAATACGACGATTTGGGTGTTAGAGCAAAATTTCGATCTAACATTTTTGGTGCTTTCATTGAGATACTCAGTCCTAAAGTTTCACTATTCGCTTCTTTGAGGATTCCAGCGATTCGGACATCATGGCTGGAAAAAGATTTAAAGCTTCGCAGACCAACGAAACGATTGAGGAGAGTGTGCACGAACTGGGCAATGAAGAAACTCTGGATCGTTGAGCGCAGGGGGCGAACCGATCCGACGAAGACACCACGTTCCGAGTCGATGAAAACGAGACGATCCGTGCCACTGAAGGGGTTGTTACTCGATCCCGAGGTAACACCTCGCAGCCTCCGCGTACCACAACCACGAGTCGATCTCAGGGGGGCGCAGCGAATCGCCCTCCACGAACCGCAGCTATCCGAACTGATGGTCAAACTACAACTCGACCTGGAAAAGAACCTATGACCCACTCCTATCGTCCTGGAACCTCTGCTCGACTCGGTTTGAGCTCTTTGCGCATAAGAGAGAGTGATGATGGCCACTATGATCCTGCTGCTCCTGTCACTGAGGGGGATCTCTCTCGCTTCGCCGAAATGTGGGATAGGTTGTGTGATGAGTTGGCTGCCCAAAGGCAGGAAAGTTCCATCCTGCGGCAAAATTTGACGGCTATGGATAGAAGACTTGATGAGCTAGCAAGGCAAAGGGCATCACCGGTTCGTCCACTCACCCCAGTATACTCTTCTTCGTCTGAAGAATCGCCGAGACCTCCGCGGCGACCGTATGAGAGCGCCGAAAACATAGAACAGCTTCGGTTCAGAACCCTGCCCTCACAGGAAGAAGAAGAGCTAGGGGCGGGACCCCCAAACCGTAATGTGAATGGTCAAGCAACGGCTCTCAGGACTCGAGATGTGAACATTCCTGTGCATAACAGACCACCTCAGCCCCGTCGCCGCACGCATACTCATGATAACAGGGGGCAGCGAAGCCTTGTCCGAGCCCCATATTTTGTGGTTGCTTCCCGAAGAGAGATCAGAGAACCTCGTCGGGCCAGAGGCACTGACCCTGAACCTCCTTTGACCAGTGCAAATGTTGCAGCCATGGTCCACCAGATTCTGGCCGACAGCCGCAGACAGCGGAACGAAGATTGGGGGATCGACCGCAGTCATACTCCTTTTACTGACGATATTTTGGATGCGACTTTTCCAAGGCATTTCAACATGCCACAAATGAACCGATATGTGGGAAGATCTGATCCTGTCCAACACCTAATGAGATACTCTTGATCGATGACCGTTGCCGCCGCTTCTGACGCGGTTAAGTGTAAAGCGTTTCCCATATTCCTGGAGGACGTGGCTTTGTTGTGGTTTACTCGCCTGCCGGCGAGATCGATTTCTAGTTTCAGGGAGCTGAGCGAGAAGTTCGTAGAACAATTCCGTATCTACGCACAGAAGACAAAAAGCGTGATCGATTTATTCCTTGTCAAACAGCGACCAGGCGAGAATCTAAAGATGTACCTGGATCGTTTCAATTTGGCCGCCACTGAGGTTAAAGATCCTCGTGAACCGACCATTGTCGCAGCACTGATTGACGGAGTAGATAAGGACACTGAATTCGGGAGGTACTTGGCTGGCGACCACCCTGATTCTGATTTCCGACGTTAACTTCAACTTTCCCCGAGCTGTCTCCAGTCTGCTTGATGGCGACATTGCTCTGAATTTCCTCCTTATCAGTTGTTTTAACCTTTCGGTTTGCGTATACCTCTTCCCGGCGTAGATGTACGTTGGCTTTCTCGTAGAATAACTCTCTAGTGTGGGGCGGTATGCCTGCCAGTCCCAGGTCCAAATCTTCTGTCTAGAAGACGATGCTTGTGAAGGTTATCATCAGTAATACATTTTTTGATTCTCCGAAAGTCGGATCTGCTCTGTGAAAGAATGGATAATCGATGGTTATATAACGGACCCTCCGTTTTCGGGAAGATATGATCTGTTAAGACAAAGAAAAAGGGGGAAAAATGTTAATACTTAGACTCCTCAAGCAAGATATTCGATTAGAAGATCGAAGTTTACTTGATTTAAGCCATCTTCGTGAGCATCCGGCCTGTTTCCTTATATAAAACCAATCAGATTTAGGGTCCCCTATATTGCTATAACCATCGTACAGAACTTTCCTGTTCGCCACTGATTCAAAGAAGGAAAAGTTTGGAGTTGCCGAAGAACGGTGCTTGAAAAGAAAGAAGAACACCAGATCTTTGAATTTATGTTCGGCATGTAGGATCTCCGCATATGCAACATATAGTGAGTATAGAGATGCATAGGCGTTTGGATGAAGCTGCATCGGAGCAATGCCTAGTCGTCTTAAAGTTTCTATGGCAATCGGGGGAAACGGAGGGATAGCTCCTACTAAACACATTGTTCGACTAATCGCCATATACCCTTCCGGTGCTAGGTGGGGTCTATCTTCGCTTCCAAGCGCCAAGACATCGTCCCAAGGAATACCGTGTCTTAAGCAGATTCTTTAAAGTTTTATCTCGTCAAGCTTGGATGCTAAAGAATCAGAAAATTTATCTATCGTGAGTGCGCCTGGAATCTCGTCAGGAGCTCACTCATTAGTCTCAGAATCGTTGTTGGATGAAGTACATTCCGTCGGATCTGATTCTATGGCTTCGTACTCAGATCCAGAATCTTCACCTCCCGGATTGATTGGAGGAATTTCAGGATTGTACTGTTCAGGAGTCCCGGATTCCGCTTCTGCTACAGATCTTGAAGAAGAGTGATCATTCGACATTGCTGCTAGGACGAGAAAACATGACCAGTGAGATTAACACTACCCGTCCCCCGTGTGTGCAAGTGCTAGTGAGTGTACTCGTGTGTGCATTTAAAATAAAGCGTGAAAGTAATCAAGATCATCAAAGCATTAAATCGTCGTATGCCGTCAAATTATGAGGTCATTTAGTCCAGAAAGTCCAACGTCAGGGCTCTATCCTAACTGTTCATAGTTTTATAGTGACAAGGCATTGATTAAAGTCTGAAATTTCTTCGTATCGTCTGCTATGAGTCAGATCGCGAAGCAGAGGGATCGCCCCTTTCGGATCGCAGGGCGGGGGAATCGCCCCCATCGAATCGCCGGGCGAAGGGATCGCTCCTTCATGTACCGTTGCGACCCCCATGATACGTCCCTTTGCTGCCACCTCGATCTTTTGTCTCGCCACTCGCTTTCGTCTTCTATCCTTGACCACGATCCGAGTCGGCTTTCCTTCTCCTTCTGCCTCCTTCGTTTTTCTCCTCTCCTTCCCATCCTCGAATTCCGAGCTCTACGCCCGATGGCCATGGCAACTTGGTGATTTCTTCAGAAAATTGCGGATTTCCACCGTTTCTTCCTCGAATCAGTCGTACAAATTCAGGAAAGTGCTGCGTTTACAAATGAGAATGTTTTCTACGAAGTTACCTTTCTAAAAATTGAGAGAATGCTCAGATTTTTGAAGGTTTGGAAAATTTGGGTTCGTTCTTCGATAACGCGAGACGATTCGGCAGAGAGAAATAAGAAGGGGAATGAAGAGGAGAGGGTCGGCTTATATAGGCAAAGAGGGCGACCGTTTGTCTCCCTTTCTTTGTCCTATTCGGTCCACGAAACATCATGCAGGCGACGATCCAAAGCTTGTATCGCATAGAAGCCCACGGACCTCCTAAAACGATGGCCCACCAAACTCAAAGCCCGACACGACTCGAAGGAAAGTCCGCCTCGTTTCGCACAAAGGCCTAGATACTCAGCTCGAGACGAGCATGTGACCACTCGGACCGTGGCGCTCTATGGCGATCCGATTCATGCATGCGTTGATTTGAACCAATGCGACTGTTGATTTACGTCCCTTCAAGAAAAGGTATATTAGAATCTTCGAAGCATGTTCCATCATCGATAAAACATACTTCGAGGGGGCAAAATGTTGGCTCGCTTTTTGACCAAGCCACCCAGGACCATTCGTAAGAGGAAAGCAGGAAACCACGCTCCCCAAGAATATGAAGGGTCGGATCGCGCACCACCGTCTCGCCCACCATCGGATCGCGCACCATCGTCTCGTCCAATATTGAATCGCGTACCATCGTCTCGCCCCCATCTCATCAGCGAACGACGCATCCAGGCGATCCGATCCAAACTTATATTGTTACCCCGAGCGAACCGATCCGATCCCCTGGTACATGGCGAACCCTCTGACCTGTTCAAGCACGAGCTAGTCTTCAGTGATCCGAGTCGCTCGGATCTGGCGACGCGTGTCCCTAACCGTCGCTTGGACCGATTCTCCCCATCTGCACGATCCGATTTTCAAGCAGATCACGGCACCTGTCCACAACGGCTTATTTGACTGTTTCTCCAACGGTGGCGATGCGATCCGATGCTCTCGGGATTCGTGCCACGTGTCCACGATCCGCCTGACAAAATCAGCTATAAATAGCCCAGAGCTTGGCATTTTTCGGGAGCTTTTTGGCAATATTGGGTACTGAATCCGCCATTGTTGTCAAACTACTGAAATATTGATAAAAATCCTGTTGTCTTTCTTTTTCTCTTATTTTTCAGTTATTCCTTCATATCATATGCTCGAAATACGACGATTTGGGTGTTAGAGCAAAATTTCGATCTAACATTTTTGGTGCTTTCATTGAGATACTCAGTCCTAAAGTTTCACTATTCGCTTCTTTGAGGATTCCAGCGATTCGGACATCATGGCTGGAAAAAGATTTAAAGCTTCGCAGACCAACGAAACGATTGAGGAGAGTGTGCACGAACTGGGCAATGAAGAAACTCTGGATCGTTGAGCGCAGGGGGCGAACCGATCCGACGAAGACACCACGTTCCGAGTCGATGAAAACGAGACGATCCGTGCCACTGAAGGGGTTGTTACTCGATCCCGAGGTAACACCTCGCAGCCTCCGCGTACCACAACCACGAGTCGATCTCAGGGGGGCGCAGCGAATCGCCCTCCACGAACCGCAGCTATCCGAACTGATGGTCAAACTACAACTCGACCTGGAAAAGAACCTATGACCCACTCCTATCGTCCTGGAACCTCTGCTCGACTCGGTTTGAGCTCTTTGCGCATAAGAGAGAGTGATGATGGCCACTATGATCCTGCTGCTCCTGTCACTGAGGGGGATCTCTCTCGCTTCGCCGAAATGTGGGATAGGTTGTGTGATGAGTTGGCTGCCCAAAGGCAGGAAAGTTCCATCCTGCGGCAAAATTTGACGGCTATGGATAGAAGACTTGATGAGCTAGCAAGGCAAAGGGCATCACCGGTTCGTCCACTCACCCCAGTATACTCTTCTTCGTCTGAAGAATCGCCGAGACCTCCGCGGCGACCGTATGAGAGAGCCGAAAACATAGAACAGCTTCGGTTCGGAACCCTGCCCTCACAGGAAGAAGAAGAGCTAGGGGCGGGACCCCCAAACCGTAATGTGAATGGTCAAGCAACGGCTCTCAGGACTCGAGATGTGAACATTCCTGTGCATAACAGACCACCTCAGCCCCGTCGCCGCACGCATACTCATGATAACAGGGGGCAGCGAAGCCTTGTCCGAGCCCCATATTTTGTGGTTGCTTCCCGAAGAGAGATCAGAGAACCTCGTCGGGCCAGAGGCACTGACCCTGAACCTCCTTTGACCAGTGCAAATGTTGCAGCCATGGTCCACCAGATTCTGGCCGACAGCCGCAGACAGCGGAACGAAGATTGGGGGATCGACCGCAGTCATACTCCTTTTACTGACGATATTTTGGATGCGACTATTCCCAAGGCATTTCAACATGCCACAAATGAACCGATATGTGGGAAGATCTGATCCTGTCCAACACCTAATGAGATACTCTTGATCGATGACCGTTGCCGCCGCTTCTGACGCGGTTAAGTGTAAAGCGTTTCCCATATTTCTGGAGGACGTGGCTTTGTTGTGGTTTACTCGCCTGCCGGCGAGATCGATTTCTAGTTTCAGGGAGCTGAGCGAGAAGTTCGTAGAACAATTCCGTATCTACGCACAGAAGACAAAAAGCGTGATCGATTTATTCCTTGTCAAACAGCGACCAGGCGAGAATCTAAAGATGTACCTGGATCGTTTCAATTTGGCCGCCACTGAGGTTAAAGATCCTCATGAACCGACCATTGTCGCAGCACTGATTGACGGAGTAGATAAGGACACTGAATTCGGGAGGTACTTGGCTGGCGACCACCCTGATTCTGATTTCCGACGTTAACTTCAACTTTCCCCGAGCTGTCTCCAGTCTGCTTGATGGCGACATTGCTCTGAATTTCCTCCTTATCAGTTGTTTTAACCTTTCGGTTTGCGTATACCTCTTCCCGGCGTAGATGTACGTTGGCTTTCTCGTAGAATAACTCTCTAGTGTGGGGCGGTTTGCCTGCCAGTCCCGGGTCCAAATCTTCTGTCTAGAAGACGATGCTTGTGAAGGTTATCATCAGTAATACATTTTTTGATTCTCAGAAAGTCGGATCTGCTCTGTGAAAGAATGGATAATCGATGGTTATATAACGGACCCTCCGTTTTCGAGAAGATATGATCTGTTAAGACAAAGAAAAAGGGGGAAAAATGTTAATACTTAGACTCCTCAAGCAAGATATTCGATTAGAAGATCGAAGTTTACTTGATTTAAGCCATCTTCGTGAGCATCCGGCCTGTTTCCTTATATAAAACCAATCAGATTTAGGGTCCCCTATATTGCTATAACCATCGTACAGAACTTTCCTGTTCGCCACTGATTCAAAGAAGGAAAAGTTTGGAGTTGCCGAAGAACGGTGCTTGAAAAGAAAGAAGAACACCAGATCTTTGAATTTATGTTCGGCATGCAGGATCTCCGCATATGCAACATATAGTGAGTATAGAGATGCATAGGCGTTTGGATGAAGCTGCATCGGAGCAATGCCTAGTCGTCTTAAAGTTTCTATGGCAATCGGGGGAAACGGAGGGATAGCTCCTACTAAACACATTGTTCGACTAATCGCCATATACCCTTCCGGTGCTAGGTGGGGTATATCTTCGCTTCCAAGAGCCAAGACATCGTCCCAAGAAATGCCGTGTCTTAAGCATATTCTTTTAAGTTTTATCTCGTCAAGCTTGGATGCTAAAGAATCAGAAAATTTATCTATCGTGAGTGCGCCTGGAATCTCGTCAGGAGCTCACTCATTAGTCTCAGAATCGTTGTTGGATGAAGTACATTCCGTCGGATCGGATTCTGTGGCTTCGTACTCAGATCCAGAATCTTCACCTCCCGGATTGATTGGAGGAATTTCAGGATTGTACTGTTCAGGAGTCCCGGATTCCGCTTCTGCTACAGATCTTGAAGAAGAGTGATCATTCGACATTGCTGCTAGGACGAGAAAACATGACCAGTGAGATTAACACTACCCGTCCCCCGTGTGTGCAAGTGCTAGTGAGTGTACTCGTGTGTGCATTTAAAATAAAGCGTGAAAGTAATCAAGATCATCAAAGCATTAAATCGTCGTATGCCGTCAAATTATGAGGTCATTTAGTCCAGAAAGTCCAACGTCAGGGCTCTATCCTAACTGTTCAGAGTTTTATAGTGACAAGGCATTGATTAAAGTCTGAAATTTCTTCGTATCGTCTGCTATGAGTCAGATCGCGAAGCAGAGGGATCGCCCCTTTCGGATCGCAGGGCGGGGGAATCGCCCCCATCGAATCGCCGGGCGAAGGGATCGCTCCTTCATGAACCGTTGCGACCCCCATGATACGTCCCTTTGCTGCCACCTCGATCTTTTGTCTCGCCGCTCGCTTTCGTCTTCTATCCTTGACCACGATCCGAGTCGGCTTTCCTTCTCCTTCTGCCTCCTTCGTTTTTCTCCTCTCCTTCCCATCCTCGAATTCCGAGCTCTATGCCCGATGGCCATGGCAACTTGGTGATTTCTTCAGAAAATTGCGGATTTCCACCGTTTCTTCCTCGAATCAGTCGTACAAATTCAGGAAAGTGCTGCGTTTACAAATGAGAATGTTTTCTACGAAGTTACCTTTCTAAAAATTGAGAGAATGCTCAGATTTTTGAAGGTTTGGAAAATTTGGGTTCGTTCTTCGATAACGCGAGACGATTCGGCAGAGAGAAATAAGAAGGGGAATGAAGAGGAGAGGGTCGGCTTATATAGGCAAAGAGGGCGACCGTTTGTCTCCCTTTCTTTGTCCTATTCGGTCCACGAAACATCATGCAGGCGACGATCCAAAGCTTGTATCGCATAGAAGCCCACGGACCGCCTAAAACGATGGCCCACCAAACTCAAAGCCCGACACGACTCGAAGGAAAGTCCGCCTCGTTTCGCACAAAGGCCTAGATACTCAGCTCGAGACGAGCATGTGACCACTCGGACCGTGGCGCTCTATGGCGATCCGATTCATGCATGCGTTGATTTGAACCAATGCGACTGTTGATTTACGTCCCTTCAAGAAAATGTATATTAGAATCTTCGAAGCATGTTCCATCATCGATAAAACATACTTCGAGGGGGCAAAATGTTGGCTCGCTTTTTGACCAAGCCACCCAGGACCATTCGTAAGAGGAAAGCAGGAAACCACGCTCCCCAAGAATATGAAGGGTCGGATCGCGCACCACCGTCTCGCCCACCATCGGATCGCGCACCATCGTCTCGTCCAATATTGAATCGCGTACCATCGTCTCGCCCCCATCTCATCAGCGAACGACGCATCCAGGCGATCCGATCCAAACTTATATTGTTACCCTGAGCGAACTGATCCGATCCCCTGGTACATGGCGAACCCTCTGACCTGTTCAAGCACGAGCTAGTCTTCAGCGATCCGAGTCGCACGGATCTGGCGACGCGTGTCCCTAACCGTCGCTTGGACCGATTCTCCCCATCTGCACGATCTGATTTTCAAGCAGATCACGACACCTGTCCACAACGGCTAATTTGACTGTTTCTCCAACGGTGGCGATGCGATCCGATGCTCTCGGGATTCGTGCCACGTGTCCACGATCCGCCTGACAAAATCAGCTATAAATAGCCCAAAGCTTGGCATTTTTTGAGAGCTTTTTGGCAATATTGGGTACTGAATCCGCCGTTGTTGTCAAACTACTGAAATATTGAGAGAAATCATTGTTGTACTAGCTTTTAAAGCATAATCAATAATATATAAAGTGGACGTAGGCTCGTTAACGCCGAACCACTATAAATTCGGAGTTTTATTTTCTTTTTCCTTGTTCTTCATTTGAGATTCTCTACTGTTCATAACAATTTGGGTGTTAGGTCCAAATTTCGATCTAACAACGGTACTTTCTCATTTCCAGTTTATACTTATCATACCCAGTTCTTTATTCATAGACTGAATAGTCCTAGACTTACTCAAGCTTTATGTCTGACTCTACTTTTCTTTCGCCTTCTTTTCTTTCGTTTCCCCCCCCCCCCCAGGTCCATAGGGAGGGAATACCACAGTTTGACCAGTTTTCACATCCAACTTGAAGAGAAAGAATGTATTGCTTGGATATTTTCCGTTTTGGACTATGGCATTGGGCAGCAATTATGGGACTTTTGCAGTTTATTTATGTTTTCTTTATGCTTCTTTAAATAATGTAATCAAGACAGTTATGGAGATGTTATGTTTTGGGAAGTATTGTTAAACAAATTACAACATGGTTTGTGTAACACATATTTTGTTGAAATAAAAGTTGTTGATGTTTTCCGTTGTTCAAAAATATGTGTTCTTATGTCTGTCTTTTATATCTGCGACCTATACTTATAAACCTCCACCAAAATTAGGGCATTCCCTTTTAGAGTGACCATAACGGAGGTGGGGTGTTTCACTTGGTATCAGAGCATAGGTTTGCCAGATAAGATAAAAAGTTTTAAAAATTTATTTTCAAAGGAAAATTTAAAGAAGCTTTTTTAAAGATAAAATATTATATTTTAAAAAGGCAAAGTCCCACAAAAGACATAGGTACTATCTCTTACCCTTCGTTTTGAATCTATCCTTTTTGTTTCATCATGTCCGAAGAACTTAATTTTCCAGAGGTTGTACCAATACCTGGTTGGTTTAGACGATTCTTAGAAGCGAGGGCCACTCAGCCTGGCCCTACCGTTCCTCCTCCCCCAACTGCAGGGAATCATCCTGCTGCAGCAGCACCTCTTTCTCCACCTCCTCCACGGGGAAACACTTTTGCTAAGATATGTAACTATTTTAAGGCAATGGGAGGAAAGGACTTTCACGGAACCGAATCCTTCGTGGCAGCTAGGAATTGGCTAAAGGAAACCGAGGACTTATTTGTTATTTTTGAGGTAGAAGATAGGCAGAAGGTACAACTGGCAGTGTGGCTACTAAAAGGTGAGGCTTCCTACTGGTGGGAAGTCACTAATGCAGAAAGACCAGTGGAAACATGGGAGGACTTTCGGGCAAGGTTTGAGGCTAAATTTCTATCAGACGCGGAAAGGAGTTTGCAGTTGGAAAATTTCTTATTTCTTAAGCAAGGGAACAAGACAGTCAAAGAGTATGTTAATCAGTTCGATGAGCTGGCTAGGTTCGGACTGGACCTAGTCAACACCCCGCACAAGAAGGCTCTCTGTTTTGTCAAAGGGTTTAATGAGCCATTACATAGTTTGGCCATGACCCATATACCATTGGGAGCTACATATGAAAGGTTGGTACAGATGGCATTGCTGAACGAAAAAGATAAGGACAAGAAGGAGACAATGGCAGAAAGCTCTCAGGGGAAGAAAGAGGGTTTAAAGCCTAAGAAGACAGGCTTTAAGAAGGGCGGGAAAGACAACAAAGAGAAGAGGAAGTGTAATTTCTATGGCAACGTGGGGCACTTAATGAAAGATTACCAGAAAAAGAAGGACAAGATGAATGGTGGGTGCTTTTCTTGCAGTGAGACAGGCCACATGGCTAAGGACTGCCCAAAGAAACGAGGACAGGGGCAGAGGGCTGGATCCACCTCAGGGGCGCAGGTTCATGTGCTAGAGGCGCCACCTCTGCAACAGCGAGGTATAAATACTTCTGTAGAAAGTGTAGTTTATCTTTATGATCATCCCGTTCGCACTTTATTTGATTCTGGCGCATCACACTCCTTTATCTCGTCTGCTTTAGTAGAATCTCTGCACCTAGAAACTAGTATGGTAGAGGACCCCTTAATTGTTTCAAACCCAATTGGGGGCCCGGCTCATTTGTCTATAATCTGTGTGGGATTGAAAATTTCTATTCTAAGCTTAGAATTTAAATGTAGTGCCTTTGTTTTGGGCTTTTCGGGATAATGTTTGATTTTGGGCATGGATTGGCTATCCAGTAATGGGGCCATCCTTGATTGTGAGAAAAGGGTTGTTAGGCTCCTGACCCAGCTCGGTAACACTTTGGAAATTACTTGTAATCCCTCGTATGCGGTTATGCTTAGTTATCTTGAATCGCTAGATGCTTCTGTCAACAATTTGCAATTGGTTAGAGTGGTCCGGGAATATACGGATGTCTTCGAAGAGGTGAAGGGCTTGCCTCCGAAGCGGGAGATAGACTTCCGCATATATCTTGTAGATAATGCAAAGCCCGTTGTGTTTCCCGTTAGACACATGACTCCACGGGAAAGGCAAGAGCTCAGTAAACAGATTAAAGAGCTTATTGAGAAGGGGTTCATTAGAAGAAGCATTTCAGAATGGGGCGCTCCAGTGGTGTTAGCTACAAAGGCGGATGGTTCACTCCGTCTATGTGTTGACTATAGGGAGCTCAACAAGCTAACGAAAAAGAATAGCCACCCTCTCCCCAGAATTGACGATCTGTTTGATCAGCTTGTAGGAGCGTCTGTTTTATCCCAACTCGATTTAGCGAACGGTTTTCATCAGCTAAGGGTGGCTGAAGAAAGCATCGATAAAACGGCATTCAAAAGCCCAGATGGCTTCTTTGAATGGCTTGTCATGCCTTTCGGCTTGACAAACGCAACTGCTTACTTCGTGGACCTAATGAGTAGGGTGTTCAGAGATTTCATCAATAAGTTCGTAGTGGTCTTCGTAGATGATATCCTTATCTTCTCAAAGAGTGAAGAGGAACATACTCAGCACTTAAGGGCAATCATGGAAACTCTACGAGTCCATCAGCTTAAAGCCAAATTCTCCAAATGCCACTTTTGGAGAGGAAGTAAGATTTCTTGGGCACATAGTATCCAAGGAAGGGTTAGCTGTAGACCCGGCTAAGGTAGTAGCGGTGCAGGATTGGAAGACACCAAAGAACGCAACAGAGGTCTGAAGCTTTCTCGGGCTAGCAGGCTTCTATCGAAAATTCATCAGAGACTTTGCAAAGATATCAGCTTCGCTCACAAAGTTGACCAAGAAGAATCTAGTGTTCAATTGGGACTTGGATTGCGAGTTTGCTTACCAACGACTGAAAAGGGCTCTTACAACAGCCCCAGTTTTAACACTGCCAGATGGAAGCAAGATGTTCACAGTTTATACAGATGCATGTGGGACAGGGCTAGGCGTTGTCTTAATGCAAGAAGGAAGGGTAGTAGCTTATGGCGGGAGATAATTGAAAGTGCATGAAAAGAACTACCCGACCCACGATCTTGAGTTAGCTGCCATCGTCTTTGCACTCAAGTCTTGGCGACACTATCTCCTAGGTGAAAAGTTCGAACTTTACACTGAGCGTAAATCGTTGAAATATCTTTTCTCGTAGAAAGATCTTAACTTGAGGTAACAGAGATGGATGGAGTTTCTTGCCTCGTATGATTTCGAGATCTCCTATACTCCGGGCAAAGGCAACATAGTGGCAGACGCGTTGAGCCGAAAGAAACTGACCTTAAGCCCGTTGTTTGTTGAAAGACAAAGCCTAGAGTTTATAGCCAGCTTGGACTTTAGGCCCTCCTCCGATTTTGTACCAGGCTTGCTAGCATCTCTCGAAGTACGCCCGACTTTAGTGGACTCAATAGGGACAGCACAACGCGAAGACCCTCAGCTTGTGGAGACGATTGATAGATTAATTAGGGGTGAGACTTCAAGTCACCTCAACAGATACTCCATCGACGATAAGGGTTGGCTAAGGCGAGACGGAAGACTATGTGTCCCACAGACAAGGGATTTAGTAAAGAAGGTTCTCGAGGAAGCACACCACTCCAAGATGACGATACATCCGGGTGGGGATAAAATGTACACGGACATAAAGAGAACTTTCGTTTGGAACGGCATGAAGAAGGGCGTGGCAGATTTCATTTCTAAGTGTATGGTATGCCAACAGGTTAAGGCGGAACAGAAAAAGCCTGGCGGCCTGCTCCATCCTCTAGAGGTCCCGCAGTGGAAGTGGGATAGCATCTCAATGGACTTCATTGATGGGCTGCCTAGGTCTAGGAGAGGCAACACTAGCATTTGGGTAATAGTGGATAGGCTTACTAAAAGCGCCCACTTTTTACCTGTCAAGAGTAAAAGAACTGCCTCATCCCTAGCATCTCTTTACCTCAAGGAAATTGTTCGACTCCATGGAATACCATCAAGCATTGTTAGTGACCGAGACCCTATCTTCACAAGTGAGTTTTGGCGGAGTCTGCAAGAAGCGGTAGGCACATATTTATGCTTGAGCACAGCCTATCATCCCCAAACCGACGACCAAACAGAAAGAGTGAACAGAGTTTTGGAGGACCTTTTAAGACTGTGCGTCCTTGACTTCGGAGGGACATGGGAAGACCATCGTCCTTTGGTGGAATTTTCCTACAGCAACAACTCTCAAGCAACCATCGGAATGTCGCCCTTCGAAGCTTTATATGGAAGACCGTGCTAATCAACCACTTGTTGGTGGGAGTCTACTGATAAGCTCATACTTGGACTAGATATGATCCGAGAGACTTCAGAGAAAGTAGACTTATTACGAAGAAGGATGATGATGGCACAAGACAGACAAAATTCCTATGCCGACAAAAGGAGGACCGACCTTGAATTTGAGGTTGGGGACAGAGTTTTTCTTAAGGTATCTCCGCTAAGGAACGTTGTTCGTTTTGGAACCACAGGAAAGCAAGAACCAAGGTTCGTAGGGCCATTCCCTATCATCGAGAAAATTGGGAAAATGGCCTATAGATTAGAGCTACCCGAAAAATTGGCCGGAGTTCACAACGTCTTTCACGTTTCACATCTTCGAAAATGTCTGCATGAGTCTGCTGAAGTGGTAGAGCCAAATATCCTAGAAGAAGCTGAAGTGGAACGCGAAGCAACCGTAAGGAAAGTTCCAACCCTCATATTAGGAATGGAAGTGAAGAAGCTACGCAACCGCGAAGCCATGCTCGTCAAAGTTCAGTGGAGCGACGCCGAAGAAGATGCTACTTGGGAAACTGAAGCTAGAATACGCGCAGCCTACCCTTTTCTTTTCGAGGGTACATCTTTGATCTTTCCTTTTTCCTTAAGTTGCGCTTTTATCTATCTTTTTATGTATATCGCCTCGACCTTATCTTTTAGGAAGAAACCCTTGGATGAAAACATGTGATTGAAACATGTTATGGATGATGGTTTCAAGTGGTTGCAAGTGATTGCTAGTGGTTGCTCGTGGTTGCATATACGCACACAATCAAGGTTTTAGATCGGCTCAATCACTTCATATTGCATATGCATAAATGTATTTATATTCATATATGGCTGAAATTTAATGTGTTGTCATATGGATGTTGCATTTGTGTGAATGATTGTGCACTCATGTAGAATCATGAATAGGAAAATTTGCATACATAATGGAATCATGACACTTACATAATTTGCATTAAGGAGGTCAACTGAATTAGTAGAACGCCTGATTTTGCATTAGATAAGTACATGTACACACACACACTTCGCATATGATCATGAAGCATTAGAAGTCTTTTAAGGACAATGGATGCCCGTGTTTGATGGATGAGTAGATGGATGATTGGATGTTAGGATGTACATTCTTCCTGAACTTGAAGATTTCGGGGACGAATTCCTTTTAAGTGGGGGAGAATGTAACACCCCGTGTATTCTATAATAGCGAAATTCACAAATTAAATTATAATTAATTTCAAATCAAAGAATTAAGGGAAACGGGATACGCCATTGGGTTCGTCTTGGAATTCTGCTTGAAATAGAGTCCGAGTTTGCGTAAAACAGACTCCGTATGAAGAAGATATGGCCTCCGGAAGTTTCAGAATTCAGTTTAAAATTCAGACAGACCAAAGCAGCTTAGAAAAACCAATTCAAAATTCAAAATCGGGCCGGATTGGCCAGGGCGGGAAAATTCCCGCCCAAAGCACCCAGGTCGACTTGGCAGTCGACCTGGGTCACCCGTGTCGACTGCCAAGTCGACACGGTGTCAACTGGGGTGTCGACCTGGCCCCTGAGCCAGGTCGAACCCAGCCCCCCCTGGCTGGCCTGGTCTGTGTTTGGTCGATTTTCTGAGCCTTGCCTTGTCACTAGGGCTAGGTGTCAGCTTCTGGTTGGTCTCTCTTTCAAACGAACGGCTGTTATTAAACCAAGCTCCATCGACGGTCTAAATCAACTCACAAACTCTATAAAAAGGGCCTAAGACTCACCCTAATTCACACAAACAAAAATGGAGATGAGACCGTCATGCTGCTGAGGAGAGACTAAGAATAACCATCAGAAATTGAGAGACAATTAGGAGATAATTTGAAAGCTTAAAGCAACGTCAATCAAATCAAAACAACGCCTACAACAAAGGATAGCATCTCCGAATTCAGAATTCAGATTCCTGAATTGAAGATTCGTCATACGTTGTAAGTAGAGTGCTATTCCGATGTGAATAATTAATCGTGTTTGATTTGTGTAAAATGCGAAATGGAATTGTGGCGATAATAATCTATATTTGTATGTTATTTTGATTCTAAACGATTTGGGAATGTTGTGGTATATGATTGGATATTTGCAAGTATGTGATTTACGTTGGAAGTTAACAACGAAATGGAATTGTGGCGATAATAATCTATATATGTATGTTATTTTGATTCTAAACGATTTGGAAATGTTATGCGATTGGATATTTGCAAGTATGTGATTTATGTTGGAAGTTAACAACCATATGTTGTGGTATTTTATTTGGGATTCATACAAGTATATGATTTATGTTGACAACCATATGTTGTGGAATTTTAATTGGGATTCATGCAAGTATATGATTCATTATTATGCCAATATGATGTACATACTTTTATGATCACTTTTAGTGCGTGATTGGACTCGACTAAGTACTATGATATATATGAATCTATGTTGAAATTGGCAAATCATACTTTTGTATTAGAAACCAAAGTAAGCATCTTTATGAACATGACTAAACTATGTTTGGTATTATGCCTAGTTGAAAACATGTTTTAGGCCTAAGTTTTTATCAAAACCATATGGTGATATATGCGACACAATTAAGTAAGATTTACATTCCAATTGCAAGTTTACATGAATAAAATGATTCATATCTAAGTATTGTTTATGCCATGATTATATGAAAAGAATGACTCATGTTTAAGTATTGTTTATGCCATGATTATATGAATAGAATGACTCATGTTTAAGTATTGTTTATGCCATGATTATATGCTATTACAATGCAAGTTCACATGTCCCTAATTCATGTTAATTGAATCGTTATGTTGCAAGTTCATGCATTCACACTTCCCTTTTTCATGTTACCTTATAAACACCATGTTATAAGCCTCCCCTTTTCATATGGCTAAGTTGGGTTTAAATATTAAACCCAATACATCTTACATTGTAGCGAACGTGTAAAACGGGGGTAATGACGTTTGGGTTAAAATATAGAAAATATGTGTTGGCATGTTTGACGCATGCCAACAACCTTGAAAAACAATTAAGTGGCATAAATAAATTTTAACCAATAAAGATAAATTTGAATAATGGGCCGCAAATATTTACATATAAAAAGAACAGAGACAAAATATGTAAATGTAGAAAATACGATGTGTTTAACCCGAGGTTGGATTGAGTTATGATGTAAACCTGGCCGGAACCGCCCGGCTGTCCAGTAGTCACAACAATACCTATCCAATGTGGGTGGTTAAACACGGAGCCCAATAAGGACCCGAGGTTAGACTGAGTTGTGGCGTAAGACTGCCCGGACCCAACCGGCAACAGGCAGCCATAACAGTACCTGTCTAATGTGAGAGGTCGAGGCTTTAATAAGACAATTAAGGCTGAGTCAGGATTGACAGGATTAAGTAAATTAAATTAATACTTAATCAAAATGGAACATGCTAAACTAAACAGACTGATTGGGGGTTAGGTTTATAAAACACTTAACCAACTTAGCATGTTGGCTAGAAATAGAAAACCTAGTAGCGGGGGACCATTTTCAGCAGTAACCCTACAAGGTGTATCAGGGTACCCTAAACTAGGCAGGGTGGGGCACGATTACTGGGCTGACTGTAAAAGGTCAAATCAACGACGGTGTGCAGCAGTGTACATTCTAACGGGATGCGGGCATGCACACACTCAGCCGCAGAAAAATAATGCACTGGGCACCAGTAGCATACCTGTGCATTCTAGAATTGCGTCGGTCCGCCACCATGGGACTTGATACACCCTATGGTGGGACCAACATAGGTAACTACAACAACGGGGGCTGTAAGACACATGTAACTATGCGAGTAGGAGACGATCATCAGAAATGGATTACTTCACCCTGATTATGGTGTTCCTGTTGTGAACTAGTTTATATTGGTACAGAGATTAATATGGGGTACGATAGGGTATTCGACCCTAAACAACTTAACTTAGTTTACAGTGCTTTCTCATTTCCAGTTTATACTTATCATACCCAGTTCTTTATTCATAGACTGAATAGTCCTAGACTTACTCAGGCTTTATGTCTGAGTCTACTTTTCTTTCGCCTTCTTTTCTTTCGTTTCCCCCCAGGTCCACAGGGAGGGAATACCGCAGCTTGACCAGTTTTCACATCCAGCTTGAAGAGAAAGAATGTATTGCTTGGATCTTTTCTGTTTTGGACTATGGCTTTGGACAACAATTATGGGACTTTTGTAGTTTATTTATGTTTTCTTTATGCTTCTTTAAATAATGTAATCAAGACAGTTATGGAGATGTTATGTTTTGGGAAGTATTGTAAAACAAATTACGATATGGTTTGCATAACATGTATTTTTTTGAAATAAAAGTTGTTGATGTTTTCCGCTGTTCAAAAATATGTGTTCTTATATCTGTCTTGTATATCTGTGACTTTTACTTATAAAACTCCACCAAAATTAGGGCATTCCCTTTGAGAGTGACCCTAATGGAGGTGGGGTGTTTCAATAGGGGTTATTGTTGGAAGTAAGGACTATTTTGATAATTAAGGGTACGATTAAAAGTAAGGGTTGTTTTGAAGTATAAAGAGAAGTAGGGGTATTTTAAGCATAGAAGGGGTAGATCGTAAAATATAAAAGATGATGAATCGTCTGGATTGGGTGCTGCAAAATCCAACCCTTCACAGTGTTAAAAAGATAGGGTAATTGTTGGAAGTAAGGGATATTTTGGAGAATTAGGGGTAGGATTAAAAAGAAGGGTTGTTTCGAAGTATTAAGCGATGTAGGGGTAGTTTAAGCATAGTAGGGGTAGATCGACAAATATGAAAGCTGACGAATCGTTTGGATTGGGTGCTGCAAAAACCAACCCTTCATATAAGTAAAAATATAGGCATAATTGTTGGAAGTAAGGGCTATTTAGATAATTAGGGGTAGGATTAAAAAGAATGATTGGTTTGAAGTATTAATAGAAGTGTGTAGTTTAAGCATAGTAGGAGTATATCGGAAAATATGAAAGACGATGAATCATTTGGATTGGGTGCTACAACAACCAACCGTTTACAGAAGTTAAAAAATATTGGTAATTGTTGGAGGGAAGTGATATTTAGAGAATTAGCTGTAGGATTAAAAAGAAGGACTGTTTTGAAGTATTAAGAGAAGTAGGTGTAGTTAAAGCATAGTAGGGGTAGATCGACAAATATGAAAGATGACGAATCATTTGGATTTGGTGCTGCAAAAACCAACCCTTCACAGTAGTTAAAAAATAGGGGTAATTGTTGGATGTAAGGGATATTTAAAAAATTAGGGGTAGGATTAAAAAGAATGGTTGTTTTGAAGTATTAAGAATGTAGGGGTAGTTTAAGCATAGTAGGGGTACATCGAAAAATATAAAAGATGATGAATCGTTTGGATTGGGAGCTGCTATAGTGTCCCAAAATTCAGGTCCAATTTGAGCTGACTATATAACACAAGTCCAACCCACATTGCACTGGAAATCAGAAAACTAATAGAAAGAAATTAGAGGGTGAGAATTGATAAGATAAAAACTTTGAATAGAAGAAGAAGAAGAACACAACATCAGAGTAACACGAACGTCACAGCGGAACGAATAGCATATAATATATATCATAACTTTGAAATATAAATCTGTACTTGAATATACATATCATTTCCAAAGTACAACACTTACAACATATCGGAAATAAACAATAGCTATATGAAATCCTGAAGCCTCCTGCTCCGGCTCTTCAAGTATCTTTAAATCCCGACTACTTGGTTGTCCGTACCAAATTGGGCACCCAAGAGTTTAGGGAAAACAAAACAAAATGAACTCTGGGTCAGTCATGGGACTGATGCGAGTAAAACAATTTAAAATAGTTTGAGCAAGCAAATGATATCTTATAAGACCACGCCGTATAATGGAACGGGTTTTTCCCTTATGAGAATCCAAATTAATTTTTATATCAAAATCCTTTTGATATTATAATAATGTCTATTAACCAAAATATAATAATCATCTTGTAGAAACGCTTTCATCTCACGTTCTACATTTATAGTATACAATCAAAACCACAAGCACGTATTGGGTAATTAATTTCCAACTATGAGAAGGTATGGAACCCCCTTTCGCTAGTGTACCTCTAGAGAGGAATACACTGGGTTCAACAAGAACATCTTGCAACCCGGCCACACATGACCGACCACTCATTTCGCTCGAGTGTATCGAATGTATATCACCAACGGTTGGGATCAGCAACCGTTTCCCAAATGGGACAGCATCGACAATAGATTTTTAGAAGTAAATGAAACTCTAGATCAGGTGATTATACACTGTAACACCCCGTGTATTTTATAACAGTGAAATTCACAAATTAAAGTATAACTAATTTCAAAACAAAGTATTAAGGGAAACGGGATACGCCATTGCGTTCATCTCGGAAAAATACAAGAAATAGAGTCCGAGTTTTCGAAAAACGGAGCCCGTATAACCAAACTATGGCCCGACAAAGTTTCAGAAAATTTAAATTTCGAAAATAGAATTTAATTTCAAGCCAATCAGAGTAGGCGGGAAAATTCCCGCCCAAACCCACCAGGTCGACCTGGGGGTCGACCCTAGGGTCGACCTGCCAGGCCAGGTCGACCTGGGAGTCGACCTAGGTGTCGACCTGCCCAGGCAGGTCGACTCCCCAGTCGACCTGGGTGTCGACCTGGGAGTCGACCTGGCCGCTGAGCCAGGTCGAACCCAGCCCACCCTGGCTGGCCTAGTCTATGTTTGGTCGATTTTCTGAGCCTTGCCTTGTCACTAGGGCTAAGTGTCAGCTCCTGGTTGGTCTCTTATTTGAACGAACGGCTATTATTAAACCAAGCTCCATCGACGGTCTAAATCAACTCAGAAACTCTATAAAAAGGACCTACGACTAACCCTAATTCACATAAACTAAAATGGAGATGAGACTGTCATGCTGCTGAGGAGAGACTGAGGATAGCCATCAAAAAATAAAGAGACAATTAGGAGATAAATCAAAAGCTTAAAGCAACGTTAATCAAATTAAAGCAACGCCTACAACAAAGGATAGCATCTCCAAATTCATAATTCAGATTCCTGAATTGAAGATTCGTCATACGCTGTAAGTAGAGTGCTATTCCGATGTGAATTAAATAATTGTGTTGATTTGTGTAATGTAAGAAATGGAATTGTGGTGATAATAATCTATATTTGTATGTTGCTATGATGCGAAACGATTTGGGAATATTATGGTATACGATTGGATATTTGCAAGCACCCGATTTGCGTTGGAAACGAAATTGAATTTTGGCGATAATGACTTATACTTGTATGTTATTTTGATTCTAAACGATTTGGCAATGCTATAGTTTGATTCATACAAGTATATGGTTTATGTTGACAACCACATGTTGTGGAATTTTGATTGGGATTCATGCAAGCATGTGATTCATATTGAAAACTACATGTTTGTGGTAGTTATTTACAACACCCATTTGATAAATGCAAGTATAAGATTCATGTTGAAACAACAACTACATGTTGTAATAGTTTATTTTGAAATTCATGCAAGTCTATGATCTATTGTTATGCCAACATGATGTAAAATTCTATGGTCATCTTTAGTGTAATTTAATTCACCTAAGTATAATGATTCATATGAAGGTTATGTTGAAATTGGAATCATAGTTCAAGTATAAAAATCATGATTTTGTGATAGTGACAAAAGCAAGCGTCTTTGTAAGCTTGTATTAATTTTATGAACATGACTAAACTATGTTTGTTATTATGCCTAGTTAAAACATGTTTCCTAGGCTTATGTTGTTATCTTAATAATATGATAATATATTTGGCACATAAGTTACATTAGAAATTACAGTAGAATTACATCCCCTTACAAGTTACATAGATAGGACAAAAAAACCATGAATATATGAATAGTAGGATTCATACTCAATTATGTTTATGCCATGACCATATAAGGACTCATGTTCAATTATGATTATGCCATAATTATATGATTAGAGTGGTTCATGTTTAAGTATTATTTATGCCATGACTACATGAATAGAATGATCCATACTTTGTTTATACCATGATTATGTGAATAGAATGATTCATGTTTAAGTATTGCTTATATTATATGTTGTTACAATTGCAAGTTCACATATGCCTATCTTATGGTAATTAGATCGTTATGTTGCAAGTTCATGCGTTCACACTCCCATTTTTATGTCACCTTATAAACACCATGTTATAGCCTCCCCTTTTCATATGGCTAAATTGGGTTTAAGTATTAAACCCAACACACCTTACCTTGGAGCGAACGTATAAAACGGGGGTAATGACGTTTGGGCTAAAATATAGAACATATGTGTTGGCATGTTTGACGCACGCCAACAACTTTGAAAAACAATTAAGTGGCATAAATAAATCTTAACCAATAAGGGTGAATTCGAATAATGGGCCGCAAATATTTGCATATAAAAAGATAAGAGACAAAATATGTAAATGTAGAAAATACGATGTGTTTAACACGAGGTTGGATTGAGTTGTGATGTAAACCTGCCTGGAACCGCCCGGCTGTCCAGTAGTCACAACAATACCTATCCAATGTGGATGGTTAAACATGGAGCCCAATAAGGACCCGAGGTTAGACTGAGTTGTGGCGTAAGACTGCCCGGACCCAACCGGCAACAGGCAGCCACAACAATACCTATCTAATGTGAGAGGTCAAGGCTTTAATAAGACAATTAAGGCTGAGTCCGGATTGATAGGATTAAGTAAATTATATTAATACTTAATCAAAATGGAACATGCTAAACTAAACAGACTGATTGAGGGTTAGGTTTATAAAACACTAAACCAACTTAGCATGTTGGCTAGAAATAGAAAACCTAGTAGCGGGGGGACCCTTTTCAGCAGTAACCCTACAAGGCATATCATGATACCCTGAAACTAGGCAGGGTGGGGCACGATTACTGGGCTGACTGTAAGAGGTCAAATCGACGGCGGTGGTGCAGCAGTGTAGGTTATAACGGGGTGCGGGCGTGCACACACTCCGGCGCAGAAAAATAAGGCACTGGGCACCAGTAGCATACCTGTGCATTCTAGGGTTGTGTCGGGCCGCCACCATGGGACTTGATACACCCCATGGTGGGACCAGCATAGGTATCTACAACATCAGGGGCCGTAAGACACATGTAACTAAGCGAGTAGGAGCCGATCATCATAAAATGGATCACTTCACCCTGATTATGGGGTGCCCGTTGGGAACTAGTTTATATGGGTACAGAGATTAATATGGGGTACGATAGTATATTCGACCCTAGACAACTTAACTTGGTTTGTGGTGCTTTCCCATTTCTAGTTTATACTTGTCATACCCAGTTCTTTATTCATAGACTGAATAGTCCTAGATTTACTCAGGCTTTATGACTGACTCTACTTTTCTTTCGTCTTCTTTTCTTCCGTTCCCCCCCCCCCCCCCAGGTCCACAGCGAGGGAATACCGCAGCTTGACCAGCCTTCATATCCAGCTTGAGGAGAAAGAATGTATTGCTTGGATCTTTTCGTTTTGGTCTATGGCTTTGGACAGTGATTATGGGGCTTTTGCAGTTTATTTATGTTTTCTTTATGCTTCTTTAAATAATGTAATCAAGACAGTTATGAAGATGTTATGTTTTTGGAAATGTTGTAAGACAATTGTGGTATGGTTGGTGTAACACATATTTGAATGAAATAAAAGTTGTTGTTTTCCGCTGTTCAAAAATATGTGTTATTATATCTGTCTTGTATATCTGTGATTTATACTTATAAACCTCCACCAAAATTAGGGCATTCCCTTTGAGAGTGACCCTAACGGAGGTGGGGTGTTTCACTTGGTATCAGAGCATAGGTTTACCAGATAAGATAAAAAGTTTTGAAAATTTATTTTTCAAAAAGAAATTTAAAGAAGCATTTTTAAGATAAAATATTGTTTTATTTTAAAGGGCAAAGTCCCCTCAAAGCCATATTAACTATCTCTTATCCTTCGTTTTGAATCTATCCTTTTTGTTTCAGCATGTCCGAAGAACTTAACTTGCCAGAGGGTGTACCAATACCTGGTTGGTTTAGACGTTTCTTAGAAGCAAGGGCCACTCAGCCAGGTCCTACCGTTCCTCCTCCCCCAGCTGCAGGAAATCATCCAGCTGCAGCAGCACCTCTTCCTCCAACTCCTCCGCGGGGAAACACCCTTGCTAAGATATGTAAAGATTTTAAAGCTATGGGAGGAAAGGATTTTCATGGAACTGAATCCTTCGTGGCAGCTAGAAATTGGCTGAAAGAAACCGAGGACTTATTCATCATATTTGAGGTAGAGGATAGACAGAAAGTACAACTGGCAGTATGGCTACTTAAAGGCGAAGCTTCCTACTGGTGGGAAGTCACTAATGCAGAAAGACCAGTGGAAACATGGGAGGACTTTAGGGCAAGGTTTGAGGCTAAATTTCTCTCAGACGCGGAAAGGAGTTTGCAGTTGGAAAAATTCTTATTTCTTCAGCAAGGGAACAAGACAGTCAAAGAGTATGTTAATCAGTTCGATGAGCTGGCTAGGTTCGGACTGGACCTAGTCAACACCCCGCACAAGAAGGCTCTCCGTTTTGTCAAAGGGTTGAATGAGTCATTACACAGTTTGGCCATGACCCATATACCCATGGGAGCTACGTATGAAAGGTTGGTACAGATGGCGTTGCTGAACGAAGAGGATAAGGGCAAAAACGAGGCAAAGGCAGAAAACTCTCAAGGGAAGAAAGAAGGTTTGCAGCCTAAGAAGACAGACTTTAAGAAGGGCGGGAAAGGCAACAAAGAGAAGAGGAAGTGTAATTTCTGTGGCAAAGTGGGGCACTTAGCGAAAGATTGCCGAAAAAAGAAGGCCAAGATGAATGGTGGGTGCTTTTCTTGCGGTGAGACAGGCCACATGGCAAAGGACTGCCCAAAGAAACGAGGACAGGGGCAGAGGGCTGGATCCACCTCGGGGGCACAAGTTCATGTGCTAGAAGTGCCACCTCTGCAACAGCGAGGTACAAATACTTCTGTAGAAAGTGTAGTTTACCTTTATGATCACCCCGTTCGCACTTTATTTGATTCCGGCGCATCACACTCCTTTATCTCGTCTGCTTTAGTAGAATCTCTGCACCTAAAAACTAGTATGGTAGAGGACCCCTTAATTGTTTCAAACCCAATTGGGGGCCCAGCTCATTTGTCTATGATCTGTTTGGGATTGAAAATTTCTGTTCTAAGCGTTGAATTTAAATGTAGTGCCTTTGTTTTGGGCTTTTCGGGATATGGTTTGATTTTGGGCATGGATTGGCTATCCAGTAATGGGGCCATCCTTGATTGTGAGAAAAGGCTTGTTAGGCTCCTAACCCAGCTCGGTAATATTTTGGTGATTTCTTGTAATACCTCGTATGCGGTTATTCTTAGTTACCTTGAATCGCAAGATGCCTCCTTTGAAAATTTGCAATCGATTAGAGTGGTCCAGGAATATCCGGATGTCTTCGAAGAAGTGAAGGGCTTGCCTCTAAAGCGGGAGATAGAGTTCCGTATATATCTTGTAGATAATGCAAAGCCTGTTGCGTTTCCCGTTAGACACATGGCTCCACGGGAAAGGAAAGAGCTCAGTAAACAGATTAAAGAGCTTCTAGAAAAGGGGTTCATTAGGAGGAGTATTTCAGAATGGGGCGCTCCAGTAGTGTTCGCTACAAAGGCGGATGGTTTACTCCGTCTATGTGTTGACTATAGGGGGCTCAACAAGCTAACGAAAAAGAATAGGCACCCTCTCCCCAGAATTGACGATTTGTTTGATCAGCTTGTAGGAGCGTCTGTTTTCTCCCAACTCGATTTAGCGACCGGTTTTCATCAGCTAAGGGTGGCTGAAGATAGTATCGATAAAACGGCATTCAGAACCCCAGACGGCTTCTTTGAATGGCTTGTCATGCCTTTCGGCTTGACAAATGCACCTGCTTACTTCGTGGATCTGATGAGTAGGGTATTTAGAGATTTCCTCAATAAGTTCGTAGTGGTCTTCGTAGACGATATCCTTATCTTCTCAAAGAGTGAAGAGGAACATGCTCAGCACTTAAGGGAAATCATGGAAACTCTGCGATTCCATCAGCTAAAAGCCAAATTCTCCAAATGCCACTTTTGGAGAGAAGAAGTGAGGTTCCTTGGGCACATAGTATCCAAACAAGGGTTAGCAGTGGACCCTGCTAAGGTAGTGGCGGTACAGGATTTGAAGACACCAAGGAATGCAACTGAGGTCCGAAGTTTTCTAGGACTAGCAGGTTTCTATCGAAAGTTCATAAGGGATTTTGCAAAAATCTCAGCTCCGCTCACGAAGTTGACTAAGAAGAATCTAGTGTTCAATTGGGACTTGGATTGCGAGTTTGCTTTCCAGCGACTGAAAAGGGCTCTTACAACAGCCCCAGTTTTGACTTTGCCAGATGGAAGCAAGATGTTCACTGTTTATACAGATGCATGTGGGACAGGGCTAGGCGCCGTCTTAATGCAAGAAGGAAGGGTAGTAGCTTATGGCGGGAGGCAGTTGAAGGTGCACGAAAAGAACTACCCGACCCACGATCTTGAATTAGCCGCCATCGTCTTTGCACTCAAGTCTTGGCGACACTATCTCCTAGGTGAGAAATTTGAACTTTACACTGACCACAAATCGTTGAAATATCTTTCTCATAGAAAGATCTTAACTTGAGGCAACAGAGATGGATGGAGTTTCTTGCCTCGTATGATTTCGAGATCTCCTATACTCCAGGCAAAGGCAACGTAGTGGCAGACACGTTGAGCCGAAAGAAACTAACCTTAAGCCCACTGTTTGTTGAAAGACAAAGCCTAGAGTTTATAGCCAGCTTCGACTTTAGGCCTTCCTCCGATTTTGTACCAGGCCTGCTAGCATCGCTCGAAGTACGCCCGACTTTAGTGGACTCGATAGGGACAACACAACACGAGGACCCTCAGCTTGTGGAGACGATTGATAGGCTAATTAGGGGTGAGACTTCAAGTCACCTAAACAGATACTCCATCGACGATAAGGGTTGGCTAAGGCGAGACAGAAGACTATGCGTCCCACAGACAAGGGATTTAGTAAAGAAGGTCCTCGAGGAAGCACATCACTCCAAGATGATGATACACCCAGGCGGCGATAAAATGTACAAGGACATAAAAAGAACTTTCTTTTGGAACGGCATGAAGAAGGACGTGGCAGAATTCGTTTCTAAGTGTATGGTGTGCCAACAGGTTAAGGCGGAACAGAAAAAGCCTGGCGGTCTGCTACATCCTCTAGAGGTCCCGCAGTGGAAGTGGGATAGCATCTCAATGGACTTCATCGATGGGCTGCCTAGGTCTAGAAGAGGCAACACTAGCATTTGGGTAATAGTGGATAGGCTTACTAAAAGCGCCCACTTTTTACCTGTCAAAAGCAGAAGAACTGCCACATCTCTAGCATCTCTTTACCTCAAGGAAATCGTTCGGCTCCATGGAATTCCATCCAGCATTGTTAGCGACCGAGACCCTATCTTCACTAGTGAGTTTTGGCGGAGTCTACAAGAAGCGGTAGGCACACAGTTATGCTTGAGCACAGCCTATAATCCCCAAACCGACGGCCAAACAGAAAGAGTGAACAGAGTTTTGGAGGACCTTTTAAGACTGTGCATCCTTGACTTCGGAGGGACATGGGAAGACCATCTTCCTTTGGTGGAATTTGCCTACAACAACAGCTATAAAGCAACCATCGGAATGGCTCCCTTCGAAGCTTTATATGGAAGACCGTGCCGATCGCACACTTGTTGGTGGGAGTCTACTGATAAGCTCATACTTGGAACAGAGATGATCCGAGAGACTTCAGAAAAAGTAGACTTAATACGAAGAAGGATGAAGACGGCCCAAGACAGACAAAAGTCCTACGCTGACAAAAGGAGGACCGACCTTGAATTTGAGGTTGGGGACAGAGTTTTTCTTAAGGTATCTCCGCTAAGGAACGTTGTTCGTTTTGGAACCACAGGAAAGCTAGCACCAAGGTTCGTAGGGCCATTCCCTATCATTGAGAAAATTGGGAAAATGGCCTATAGATTAGAGCTACCCGAAAAATTGGCCGGAGTTCACAACGTCTTTCACGTTTCACATCTCCGAAAATGTCTACATGAGTCTGCTGAAGTGGTAGAGCCAAATATCCTAGAAGAAGCTGAAGTGGAACGCGAAGCAACTGTAAGGAAAGTTCCAACCCGCATATTAGGAACGGAAGTGAAGAAGCTACGCAACCGCAAAGTCAAGCTCATCAAAGTTCAGTGGAGCGACGCCGAGGGAGACGCAACTTGGGAATCTGAAGCTAGAATACGCGCAGCCTACCCTTTTCTTTTCGAGGGTACATCTTTGATCTTTCCTTTTTTCCTTAAGTTGCGTTTTTATCTATCTTTTTAGGTATATCTCCTCAACCTTATCTTTTAGGAAGAAACCCTTTGGATGGAAACATGTAATTGAAACATGTTATGGATGATGATTGCAAGTGGTTGCTAGTGATTGCTAGTGGTTGCTCGTGGTTGCATATACACACACAATCTAGGTTTTAGATCGGCTCAATCACTTCATATTGCATATGCATATATGTTTGCATTCGTATATGGATGAAATTTTATATGTTGTCATATGGATGTTGCATTTGTATGAATGATTGTGCACTCATGTAGAATCATGAATAAGAGGATTTTCATACATAATGGATTCATAGCACTTACATAATTCGCATTAAGGAGGTCAACTGAATCAGTAGACCTCTTGATTTTGCATTAGATAAGTACATATACACACACACTTCACATATTATCATGAAGCATTAGAAGGCTTTTAAGGACAATGGATGCTCCGGTTTGATGGATGAGTAGATGGATGTTTGGATGTTAGGATGTACATTCTTCCTGAACTTGAAGATTTCGGGACGAAACCCTTTTAAGTGGGGGAGAATGTAACACCCCGTGTATTTTATAACAGTGAAATTCACAAATTAAAGTATAACTAATTTCAAAACAAAGTATTAAGCGAAACGGGATACGCCATTGCGTTCGTCTCGGAAAAATACGCGAAATAGAGTCCGAGTTTTCGAAAAACGGAGCCCGTATGAGCAAATTATGGCGCGACGAAGTTTCAGAAAATTTAAATTTCGAAAACAGAATTTAATTTCAAACCAATTAGAGTAGGCGGGAAAATTCCCGCCCAAACCCAACAGGTCGACCCGGAGGTCGACCCTAGGTTCGACCTACCAGGCCAGGTCGACCTGGGAGTCGACCTAGGTGTCGACCTGCCCAGGCAGGTCGACTTCCCAGTCGACCTAGGGGTCGACCTGGGAGTCGACCTGGCCCCTGAGCCAGGTCGAACCCAGCCCACCGTGGCTGGCCTAGTCTATGTTTGGTCGATTTTCTGAGCCTTGCCTTGTCAGTAGGGCTAGGTGTCAGCTCCTGGTTGGTCTCTTCTTTGAACGAACGGCTATTATTAAACCAAGCTCCATCGACGGTCTAAATCAACTCAGAAACTCTATAAAAAGGACCTAAGACTAACCCTAATTCACATAAACTAAAATGGAGATGAGACCGTCATGCTGCTGAGGAGAGACTAAGGATAGCCGTCAGAAAATAAAGAGACAATTAGGAGATAAATCAAAAGCTTAAAGCAATGTTAATCAAATTAAAGCAACGCCTACAACAAAGGGTAGCATCTCCAAATTCAGAATTCAGATTCCTGAATTGAAGATTCGCCATACGCTGTAAGTAGAGTGCTATTCCGATGTGAATTAAATAATTGTGTTGATTTGTGTAATGTAAGAAATGAAATTGTGGCGATAATAATCTATATTTGTATGTTGCTTTAATGCGAAACGATTTGGGAATATTATGGTATACGACTGGATATTTGCAAGTACGCGATTTGCGTTGGAAACGAAATGGAATTGTGGCGATAATGACTTATACTTGTATGTTATTTTGATTCTAAATGATTTGGCAATGCTATAGTTTGATTCATACAAGTATATGGTTTATTTTGACGACCACTTGTTGTGGAATTTTGATTGGGATTCATGCAAGCACATGATTCATATTGAAAACTACATGTTTGTGGTTGTTATTTACAACACCCATTTGATAAATGCAATTATAAGATTCATGTTGAAACAACTACTATATGTTGTAATAGTTTATTTTGAAATTCATGCAAGTCTATGATCTATTGTTATGCCAACTTGATGTAAAATTCTATAGTCATCTTTAGTGTAATTTGATTCACCTAAGTATTATGATTCATATGAAGGTTATGTTGAAATTGGAATCATAGTTCAATTATAAAAATCATGATTTTGTGATAGTGACAAAAGCAAGCGTCTTTGTAAGCTTGTATTAATTTTATAAACATGACTAAACTATGTTTGTTATTATTCCTTGTTGTAAGAGCCTTATCCATTCAATTTATTTATTTATTTTTAGATCACTTGTATTTACCTTATAAAAATCCGTGTGCTCACACACGATACCTAAAAATCACAAAACTTGACATGCAGCTACAGTTCGGCATTACGGTCCCAACGAAACTTGTTTTGTCGAATTCCGAGTCTGTTTGCTCAAACAGCGTATTTTTAACCATCAAAATACTGATTGAATTGCACATTAAAATCCCGTATGGCCACATACTGATTTCAAAAATCACGGAAATTGAAATCTAACAATAATTTAACATTACGAATCCAACAAATATATTTAAAAACATTCCTATATGAATTTCTAACTCGATATTTCAAATCCTGATATAAATCGATATTCGATTTATAATGAAATTCCTTTTTAAAATATAAATAAACGTTATAAATTATAAAGGAATTCCATAGCAACATTTATTAAGTTTTGTTTGGACATAAATCAAATCTACATGACGAAATCCCGATTTTTCTCTTCCATCAGAAAAATATACTTCACCAGCTCTAAACGTTTCTTATTTCATAGAAATCCAACTTAAAACGAATCCTGTACATTCTGTTGAAGTTCAAATCGCCAAATTACGAACTGCTGCGCCATTTCGAACTCGATTTTAATTATAATATAATTATACATTCAAACTGTCGTTCAAATAGTATATTCCTTATTATAATTCGATTCTAAACTGAATTCAATATTATAAATGGTCCAATTCACATCGTGTTGTGAATTCTACTATTTCCGACTATTCTGGATTTTAAATATATTATTTAATTATTATATTAATTAAACATTCCTTATTATTTAATTCTAGTCATTTTAAATTACCAAACCTTTATTTAAATAATTAAATACATTATTTATTATTTGTAAAAGTATGGGTCGTAACATTCTTTCCCCCTTAAAATAATTTCGTCCTCGAAATTGCTAAGGTAGAAAACAAACCCTATTGATTGGTTAGAACTTATTTGTTCACTTCTTAACTTCAGTTTCCACTTATCCAATCTAATTTCAATTAAATATTAATTAATTCTTATCAACGAAAATTTTCAAAAATCCTGAAAATTTTCTAACACCTTAAATTTTTGGAAAATTTCGCCATAACCTCCTTTATACGGCTCAATAGTTCAAACTCCAACTTGCCTCTCTGGGCCTTCACCAACCCAAAAGAAAATCAAAATGCCGAGCGGCTTGCCAAACAGGCTCATAAATCACCAAAATCATTTAAAATAAACTTGTACCTTTTTGTTGGGCATATCATTATATCCCTTTCCTGTGTTACCAATTCTGCACATAACAATACATTTCCAACTTGATCTCAAATCAATTTATCTTTATCACAACCATTCGCTAATATCCAAGCCAAATATCATTTCAAACTCGAGTTTCGTTATCGATTCCAAACTCTTAACTAATCAATCCTATACCTATCTCACAATTCAAAATCAGATTCTACTTGATATATCGTATCCAATTCAACTTCCAGTTAATTAGTTTCAATTCAGTTCCAGCTTGGTTTCACAAATTTCTATTTAAATTTGTTTTTAATTCAAGCAGGCTCTTCCTAGGAGTTTTAAACAACTTTGCATTTCTAAAACCAAATATTCCTTATTGGATTTCAAACAATTTGTTTCTCTCAAAACAATTCAAAAACAAAATCTTTTCGGTAGTAATCCGTCACTTACAACTCGAAATTGAACACAGATGATGTCATGATCATCTTCGGAATCTATTTCCAGCTTTTGAAGTGAGTTCAATACTATATCGCTTTTCAAAACCATTTCTATCATTTCCACTTTGAAATTTATTTCAAAATATCCTTCCAATGTTTGTAAAACAATTTAAAATCTCCCAGGATTTTAAAATTCTCATATACTTAATTTAACTCCATTTACAAACACCTTTCAAATTCTAGGGTTTAAATTTCAACTCTGATTTTAATTTCAGATTTAATTCAATTCATTATGCTTATCTGAATTCTGATTGGTTTTTTACATAACCATTTCACATTTTTATAATCTTATTCGATTGTAATAACAACCAATATATCCAATATATATATATATTCATTCCAATATATATATCTTCTCTATATCAAAATATAATTTGGTAAAATTATTCTGTTTACCCTCTTTTCAAAACATATCGTGTCGACCCATCGCATTCGAGTGTTTAGAAAATCATACCGGTACAGTGGATCAAACTGATCGACCAGAACCCATAAACAACTCAACCAATAGATCTCCACAATATAAAACAATTTTTACATTAAATAACAAATACGTTCACTCGTGTATATACACTTAAACTCAATCTACGGTATTACTAACCCCCTCTCAATTGAGTCATGCCACAGAGCCAAGGTAATAACTTAACCTTATGCTCTGATACCAACATTAGTGTCCCAAAATTCCGGTCCAATTTGAGATGACTAAATAACACAAGTCCATCCCACATTACACTGGAAATCAGAAAACTAATAGAAAGAAACTAGAGGGTGATAATAGATAAGATAGAAACATAGAATAGAAGAAGAAGAAGAAGAGGACCACAACATCAGAGTAACACGAACCTCACAGAGGAACGAATAACATATAACATATATCATAACTTTGAAATATAAATCTGTACTTGAATATACATATCATTTCCAAAGTACAACACTTACAACACAGTGGAAATAAACAATAGCTATATGAAATCCTGAAGCCTCCTGCTCCAACTCTTCAAGTATTTGTAAATCCCACTACTTGACTGCCCGTACAAAACTGGGCACCCAAGAGTTTAGGGAAAACAAAACAAAATAAACTCCGGGTCATTCATGGGACTGGTGTGAGTAAATGTAACGACCCAGAAAATCTGAACCAATTTAAAATTTTTAAATTGGCTAACATAATGGATTTTAAATATTTAAAATAAATATTTTAAATAATAGCAATGAAAACTGAGTTTGAATCGACAATTGAAAAGGAATTTAATTAATTACAATTATAAACAAGGCTTGAAAAGGTGCTGTAGTTTTAAAAATTGAATTCAAACTTTGTCGGACTATACCGAGTGCAAAACAAAATGGATTTTAGTGAAACCAAAAATATTTAAATCTGTTAGTGAATACCTTTCTAGCGAATCTGAAAAATCGAATTTTCATAACGGAAAGCAAAAGTTATGGCCAAATTAATTTTCAGAAAGGTCCCTATGGAATTTATATAGCCCGTGAAATTGGCCATTTTGCATACGACCTCGGAATTCGACGAAACCACTTTTGTTGGATCCGGGATATGAAGTTATTGCTAGGTTTCATATTTCATAATTTTTGAAGCTAGTATGTGAGCGTGGCAAAAGAAAACGTGTTTTGGTCAATTAAAGTCAAATTGGATCAACCAGAAAATGGCCTTTTTGCAAACGGTCTCAGAATTCGATGAAACTAGTTTTGTTGGGACCATATCGTCAAAAGATAGCTAGATTTATTTTTCTGGAATTTTTCGAATCAGTTTATGGCCCTGGCAAATTGAAATGTACGTTCAAAGTTAAAAATTAAATGTTTTATACTTTAATTTGAAAAATAACTGACTGTAACAGTCGAATTGGCCTACGAAACATATCCCACTGTGTCCGGAATGGGGGTATTTGGCTAGGGGCAACAGTCGTTGGGTTGGAAAAGGAGTTCGTTGGTGAAAACCCTAATTTTCTGAACTATATATATTCCGGCCAATCAAAATTTTTCTTTCATGATAGAAAAAAAAAACGCGAAACCTCCGAAACGAACGGCGATGCGTGCTCTAGACTTTCCCGACCGATCGCCGCCGCTACCGTCGCTTCCAGCCTCCGCCACCACCGCCTCTCAACGCGCCTTCGCCTCCCCTACAAATCCGACAAACTTCCTCCGCCCCTCGTCGCCTGTTCCGCCTGACTCGAGGCCAGAAAGCCCCGACCTTCCCTGCGCCTCCGCCGACGATCCTGACCACCGAACGCCACCAAACCACCACCGACAGGAAGCCCTCTCTTCCCCCTTCCATGTCCAACCCGCCGATCATCCGCTCGTGCCTCGATTCTCGCGAAAACCGTAAACCTTGTTTTGAACCATCGTGAAAGGTGTGTTCTTTTTTATATTTACACTTTGAAAAATCATATCTTTTTAGTGTGTTGACGAAATTCGATGAAACAGGAAACAACGGGACCGCAAGGAAGCTCCCTACCCAATAGAAGATGCCGCGGATTTTTCCGACATCGTATCTATTTTTAGCGACGCAACAAACCAAAGTGAGAAATTTAAATTAAATAAATTTGAATGGAAAATGTCGTGTATAAATTATATTAACGAAATATAAATTACACACTCGTCGTATACCTCATGTACATGCGTGGTGTAAGCTATATAAGCGAAGTGTAACAACCCGAAAATCTGGGCCAGTTTAAAATTTTTATTTTGGAGATTTTAGCGAATTTTGATTATTTAAATTGAATTATTTTAAATAATATCGACGAGAAGTTTATTTTGAATATATTTAGAACATATATATTATCTACGTCGTCGTTATAATATAAATATTTATATACAATTATAAATAGAATTGAAAATGGCGCGGTAGTTCGATAATTCGATTTCAAACTTCAATTGAACATACCGGGTGCAAAACAATCCGGATTTTAGTGAAACCAAAAATAATAGGATCTAATAGAGAATATCTTTCCAACGAATCCAACAAATCAAAATTTCATAGCGGGAATCAAAAGATATGTCCAGTTGAAAATTCTGAATAGTCGCTATGAAATTCAGGCCCTTAAAAATGGAGATTTTGCAAACGACCTCGGATTTCGACGAAACCAGTTTTGTTGGGTCCGGAATGTCAAGATATTGCTAGATTCCAAATTTCATAATTTTTCGAATCAATATGTGAGCGTGGCAAAGGAAAACGCGTTTGACCAGTTTCAGTTGATTTTAATCGACTGGAAAATGGCCATTTTTCAAACGGTCTCAGAATTTGACGAAACTAGTTTTATTAGGACCGTATCGTCAATACAAAGCTAGAAAATCTTTTTCTGAAATTATTCGAGTTAGTATGTGACCCCGGTAATTTGAAATGTACGTTTAAAATTCAATATAGTGATTTAAATGTAAATTCAACGAAAACTGATTCAAACAGTCGAATCAGCCTACGATACATATCCCATTGTGTTCGGAATAGGGGTAATTAGCTATGGACGACAGGCGGTGGGCCTCGTTTCGAGGTCGTATGTAAAAGTCAACTTTTTGCAAATTAAATAATTAATAAATAAAAAATAAAAAAAAGATATCTCTTCCCCTTAATCTCGTTCTGGCCCCCCTTCTTCATTCGATCAGAATCAAAATAAAAAAAAAGGGAAAACAACCCGTCGATCTCGTCGCCCCCCAAATCCATCGCGACGCCTCCTCCCCCAAAGCGCCGCCTCAGTCGAGCCTCCCACCGTCGACGTCGACCCCCTGGCAACCGCGAGCCCTCCAGTCTCCCCCCTCCTCCGCTGTGTAAATCCGAACCCCTTCTAAAACCCTAGCTACAACAGCCGCCACCAGCCCATTTACCTGCCGCCGCACCCCCCCAGGCGACAGCCTCCTCTGACCTCCTCCACTGACTTCCTCTCCCTTTTTCTTCTTCTCAAAACAGCCTCCTAACCCCCCTCCTTCGCTGAAAAGAAAACTGTAAGTCCTTATTCTTGTTTGTTTATTTTTATTTATTCAAGTTAATTAGTTTAAAAATAAAGATTTCATTCTTAATAGTATACAGCGTAGGAGTTATTCTCAGTTTTAAAGTAATAAAAATTAGATTTTTATTATGTAAGAAGAGTTATAAAAATTGGATTTTTACTATGAAGTTCAAACAATAAAGATATGATTTTTATATTGTAGAAACAATAAAGATGTAATTTTTATAATATAGGAAGGTTAAAAATATAATTTTTATATAATAGAGAATATAAAAATATTATCTTTATATAAGTATCGAAGTAAAAATATGATTTTTAGCGAAGTAAAAATTCGATTTTTATATATTGAACATCGAAGTAAAAATGTGATTTTTATATATTGAACATCGAAGTAAAAATGTGATTTTTATATATTGAACATCGAAGTAAAAATATGACTTTTATATATGTAGTGGCTACGGGCAACGAAGATGACAAAGATGCGATAACGATGAAGATTTCTATCAATGAAGAGTCAAGATGATTGGATAGCTAAATGTGAGAATTTCTCACTCAAAATTCTCTTTCTAGTTATATATATATATATACTAGGATGCAAACAGTGTTTAGTAGCACCCGACACCAGTCATCCACAGACCATGGATGGCTTGTTTATTTAATTGTTTGGTTGTGTAGTTGGTTAGATTATTTGGTTTGGAATTGAATTGTTTGGTGAAATGAAATTGATTTGATTGATGTGTGAATGGCGTGGGCCTTCACTAGACCGGGGATAAGGCTAGGCCTTGTCCCGTTTCAAGTATCGTGTCGTTATGCCGCCGAAATTTTCTAAAATAAGTTAGAAAAATAAAAATATCATTTTATTTAAAGAATGAACTGAATAGAAATTCATATGTTAAAATAAAATGTTTTATCGTTAAAAAGATAATTTTTAACGTCAATATGAATATAGTGAATGTGAATAAATAAATATTCATTTACAAACCGGACGGTTTGTTTATGTACACCTATTTGAAGGACATTGATTGGGTCGATAAATTTTACACATCGCCCAACTGCACAAATAAAAATCTGTGTTTGTTGATTTGAAACCCCACACGGGTGTTGGGATGAAATTTGAAGTTCACTCATCCTGATTGATTAAATATGTCGATCGATTGATTAACAGACTGTTATAAGCGTTAGGTATGTAAATTTGATGCTTATACAGTGTAGTGCACTTTGGTTGATGGTTGATTATTTTTCAATGCTATTATATACATGTGTTGTATGGAAATCCATATAGTTAACGCTATATGGTAATTGATTGGGCCTCATTCCAATTTAGAAAATAACGAATAATATAAAATAAAGGTTCATGTGTTGACTGTACTCATCCGTTGAGATTAGTCATGTGTTGAATGGAATATTTTAATAATAAAATTTACATCTTTGTCAATATAAAATAAAGGTTCATGTGTTGACTGTACTCATCCGTTGAGATTAGTCATGTGTTGAACGAAATAATTTAACAAAAATAGTCACACGTGGACAGTACTCATTCGTTGAGATTATTCGTGTGTCGACAAAAAAAAATATTCATTTGTTGAATAGAATATTTGAAAATAGAAATGTATGAAGCCGTGACGCCATTTTGACGTGAACGATATCTATATCAATTTTATTCATTTTAAAATGAATATTGAAAAGTGATTTCGAAAACGCATATTTTGAAATGAAATTTGAATCAAATTGAATAGAAAACGAATTCAATTGAATATATAACGAACTGATTTCGAATTGATTACAAAACGAATTTGATTTCCATTGAATATATAATGAATTTGATTCAAATACAAAACGGAAATGAATGGAATATAAAACGATTTCGAAATGAATTGAATTGAAAACGATTTCGAAATGAATTGAATAGAAAACGATTTCAAAATGAATTGAATTGAAAACGATTTCGAAATGAATTGAATAGAAAACCAATTTGAATTGAATCGAGTAGAAAACGACTTTGAAATCGAATTGAATTGAAAACGAATTCAAATTGAATTGAATGCGAATTGAAATGAATTCAAATTGAATTGAAATTTGAATTGAATAGAAATGAATTTTAAAACGAATTTATAAAGAAGAATTCAATTTTGCTTTGAATTGAAATGGAAGTTGAAATGAATTTTGAAACGAATTTAAAAACTATTTATAAAAGTCGTTTTGAATAGTAATCGACGAAATATATATTATATATAATATAATGGCCTGAATAGAACGCGCCGCGCCGCGGCAGTTCGTGAATTTCGACCATTTATTTCAAATGGACATTACGGGAGATCCGACCATCGGATTCTCCTGAAAACAGAACCGTTGGGTTCGTATCGAAAAGAGCTTTCTAACGAATATTAGAAATTTGAAATCTAACGGTTGGATTTGGAATTATATCCAAATCAGATTTGAAAAAGGTCGCTGTAAGTGCAGTTCGATGGCCGTTGATGGAAATCGACTGTACAGGCCTCGATTAAATTATTAAAAATAGTAATAATTTGTGTATGATCATAAGAAATGATTTAGAAAGAATTGGGATGAAAAACTCCATATTTGAAAAGATAAAAATAGATTTTTATCGAAGTAAACTAGTTTTGAACTAGAATTATAATTCTATTTATTTTTAAATAAATAAATTGAATTTGAAAAGGGTTTTAAAAATAACCAGAATTTCCAATGATTGCATTAGAGTGGATTTGAATCGAAATTGTCTTCGGAATATTTCGATGTTGGAATTCGTGTTTATACAGATGTTGTTATGGAAATTTGAAAGATATACATTTATATCGTTATTTCCAATACGACATTTGTTAGTCATAGAATTTGATATTGAATATAAGCCGATATATTTTCTATTTAGAGCCTTGTATTGAATGTCAAATGTGATTTGGGTTTGTCGAGAATGGTGTCTTCACTAACACTGTTCTTGAACCCAGTTGAGAAAAGATTAAATCTTTTTATTTTAGATTTAATGAAGTGTACCAATTAAATAATATTTAATTGGAATTGAATTAATATTGATTTTTGGGTTTATCGTGGACAGTGTTTTAAATAACACTCGTTCTTTAACCTGATAATTAATGGAATGTAATTTTGGGTTTATCGTGAACCGTGTTATAAATGACACTGATTCTTTAACCCAGTTAACGATTAAAACTAAGTGGAGTTTTAATGAATCTTTAATTAGATTGAAATGACCGAGAATGGAGTATCACCAGTTTTTCTCCAGGCAATAGTTAAATCTTTAATTAGATTTGAACGTGAAATGGTAATTGAATTTACCGATAACACCGTGGTGTTAGATATGAAGTACTACCAATTTTACTTCATGGGATTAATAGGTTGGGATTGGGAAATAAAATAAATGATTACTTCGGTGTGGTTCGCTAATCCCGACTAGTTTGAATTGATATTCAAAGGAGATTAAAGAATAAATTTAAAGGATTTATCTTTGATAAAATTAATGGGAACCTTTCCCTATGAATGTGCAATTTAGAAACTGACTGTCGGTTAGCTAAGCAAAATGGTTTTCTGGATATTGACCTGATGTTGGTTTCGGCCTTCGGGGTTAATATTTGGGGAATTATTCTCTTGATTAATTTACGGTTAGTGACTGATGAATTGGAATGAGGCGTATGTTGTGTTTGTGTAATAATTATTTAAAATATACGCGAGTTATTCGGGAAGACCGGGTTTATCCCATTCTGAATAACTGATACGACGATAAGTCGAAGATGAAGACGATGGTCGAAGACCGGAGGTCTTCACGTCGTTTGGGTGATTACTGATGATCTTGATTGGGTTGTACACCAAAGAAGATGGAAACAGTTGGTGATCGTCCAGACGTACTTGGAGATCGATGGATATGCGGGGTACTAGGTGCCTCCGGTTTCGTTCAGCCCCAGAACGGACTAGTAAATGGAATGTGTGTCTGACATTGGATTTTAGTCCGTGTGATTGATCTCTATTAAATATATATCGGTTTGGCGGCGGAGAATTTATTCTCTTGCTTAACGCCCTTCTCTGAGACGTACGAGCTCAGGGGTTATATATTGATGCATATCAATAGCATGGAGTGAATTGCTTGTGTGGCATGCCTAAGTGGCAAATGATCAAGGCATCTGTTGAAAAGCAAAGTCTTGTGGTTGATGATCGAAGCACGGCCTTTGTGGCATAGATTTGTGTAACGTTTACTTCGCGAGTTTCACACCCGATATGAACCAAAAACGGGAGACGGACCTCAGGGAGGGCATGCGTTTCTTTCTAGTTAGAAGTGGCGTCAGTGGTTTTACACGCCCTGACGAGTTTGACTTATGTGGTTGTTGCTGTTGCGAGGCGCCTCGGTTATATCGGTTTCGCCCGATGCATTCTGGTCGGCAGACGGACCAGGCTTACACCCCATAGGGTGAGGAAACGTAGTGTTCAGGCATAATATTCCACATCGGTGGACCGGCCCTGTCGCTCCAAGGCTTGCCTGCGCGCTTGCCTGAGACACGGACTAGAGCGTCTCGAATCGGTGAGGATCTTGCCCCTAGCCTCGGTTCATACCATAAATGATAACCCAACTTCCAATACGACGTCTTGCGGTTTTGATTATAAACTTATATATGGCGACATAGTGGTATGGGGCATTCATGCCACCTATGATTGATACTTATGATTTGAAGTTGTTTTATACACTTTGCACTTATAATAGTATCAAACGATTTGTTTTAAACGTATCAAGCATTCTTTGGCTGTTATAAGGGAAAACCCTATCCCCCGGCTTGTGTTGCATTGTGTGATAGGACCTGGGTCTTATAACAGTTTCAATTTTCTTTATTTAGCATTGCGTTGTTGTTTTATGCACTGGCATTCTTGGGAGGAAACCCGTTCCGTGTTATACGGCGTGGTCCCTTGATTTACCTAACTTTAAAATAAAGATTAATAACTGTTTTAGTTCTCACACCAGTCACATGACTGACCTGGAGTTTATTGTTTTAACCTAAACTCTGGGTGCCCCTATTTTGACACGGGGAGCTAGTAGTTTTGGTTTTTGCAGATTTATATTCACAGGATCCTGGTTTACAGCTGGAACGATATCCAGAAAGCTTTGTATCCGTATATCTCTTCTAGTTGTGTATTATATTATTTTCCGCTGCTATGTATTTAAATGTAATTTAAATCTCTGATATTTCTGTGTAATATTCATTTATACTCTGTATATTCTTGTAATCTGATGTATTGTTGTAATATACAATGAAATGTTCTTCCGTATGCGTTCTGTTGTGGCTTGTTCTCGAACTATCCGCGCTTTCCTCACCGGGGAAGTTAAGGGTTTTTACAGTTGGTATCAGAGCTTTGGTTTACAAAGCTAGAGAACAAGACACATTAGAACCGTACGAAAGAATTCATCAGATATTGGATTAACAATATCCAATGAGAATGACTCGTTAGAGATGGGATCAGTAGTATCTTAGAACGAGTGTGAAGAGAATATTTTTCAAATGAAAACAATTTTGTTTCGAAAATTTAAGTCGTTTTATACGTATTTGAATATTTATTTATTTAGAATTTGGACAATCCAATATATAAAGATTTTGCATATACGCGTCATGAACGTATATTCGAAGTTTCAATATACTGGATAGATATAGAATAACATTCTAGACACCCGGAGATGGTTCTGATGATTGATCGATCATCATCAGAACTTATGTTCGTGTTTTCGAAGGTGTGATAACTATATATTTCCATTAGACTGGTGTGAGAACCAAAACTTATATATAGTTAGAACACATTGTTGTGAATTGACATCAAAAACATGATTTTTGTATATGTATAAAATTATGAATTTGAAACTCTAATTCACTAATTGATTGATGTTTGTGTTGTTTGTTTATTTGTTTGCTAAATTTTTAACCATTATGCCTAATTGCATCAAATATTGAACTATATTGAAAATTAGTCGCATTTGCTTGCATATACATATTCTTACATTGAACAGGTCATAGCAAGGAGGCTAGAGCCAGAGAATAAAATTTGTTTGCCCGACAAATAGGTACATGTTTACTACATAATTTACTGTTTTGTTTGGGTGATGATGATTTTATGAGCCTATTGGCTAGCCGCTTGGCTTTTTCTTTTTCTTTTTGAGATTAGAAGGACCGGGGAAGCTATTTGAAATTCCCCGATGCTCCCGGTGCAGGGGAGGTTATGGCGAATTTTTTCAAAAATTTAGGGTGTTAGCCAAATTTTTGAAATTTTGAAAATTCTCAGAAACTAAAGAGTTGGAGAATGGAAGCCAGATCGAGCATAGAGTTAATTGATCAAACCACTTTCGACTTCTTTCCTTTTCGGGGACGAAAATTTTAAGTGGGGGAGATTGTAACAACCCGAAAATCTGGGCCAGTTTATAATTTTTATTTTGGCGATTTTAGCGAATTTTGATTATTTAAAATGAATTATTTTAAATAATATCGACGAGAAGTTTATTTTGAATATATTTAGAACGTATATATTATATACGTCGTCGTTAGAATATAAATACTTATATATAATTATAAATAGAATTGAAAATGGCGCGGTAGTTCGATAATTCGATTTCAAACTTCAATTGAACATACCGGGTGCAAAACAATCCGGATTTTAGTGAAACCAAAAATAATAGGATCTAATAGAGAATATCTTTCCAACGAATCCAACAAATCAAAATTTCATAGCGGGAATCAAAAGATATGTCCAGTTGAAAATTCTGAATAGTCGCTATGAAATTCAGGCCCTTAAAAATGGAGATTTTGCAAACGACCTCGGATTTCGACGAAACCAGTTTTGTTGGGTCCGGAATGTCAAGTTATTGCTAGATTCCAAATTTCATAATTTTTCGAATCAATATGTGAGCGTGGCAAAGGAAAACGCGTTTGACCAGTTTCAGTTGATTTTAATCAACTGGAAAATGGCCATTTTTCAAACGGTCTCAGAATTTGACGAAACTAGTTTTATTAGGACCGTATCGTCAATACGAATCTAGAAAATCTTTTTCTGGAATTTTTCGAGTCAGTATGTGACCCCGGTAATTTGAAATGTACGTTTAAAATTCAATATAGTGATTTAAATGTAAATTCAACAAAAAATGATTCAAATAGTCGAATCAGCCTACGATACATATCCCATTGTGTTCGGAATGGGGGTAATTAGCTATGGACGACAGGCGGTGGGCCTCGTTTCGAGGTCGTATGTAAAAGTCAACTTTTTGCAAATTAAATAATTAATAAATTAAAAATAAAAAAAAGATATCTCTTCCCCTTAATCTCGTTCTGGCCCCCCCTTCTTCATTCGATCAGAATCAAAATAAAAAAAAGGGGAAAACAACCCGTCGATCTCGTCGCCCCCCTTAATCCATCGCGACGCCTCCTCCCCCAAAGCGCCGCCTCAGTCGAGCCTCCCACCGTCGACGTCGACCCCCGACAACCGCGAGCCCTCCAGTCTCCCCCCTCCTCCGCTGTGTAAATCCGAACCCCTTCTAAAAGCCTAGCTACGACAGCCGCCACCGGCCCATTTACCTGCCGCCGCACCCCCCCAGGCGACAACCTCCTCTGACCTCCTCCACTGACTTCCTCTCCCTTTCCCCTTTTTCTTCTTCTCAAAACAGCCTCCTAACCCCCCCTCCTTCGCTGAAAAGAAAACTGTAAGTCCTTATTCTTGTTTGTTTATTTTTATTTATTCAAGTTAATTAGTTTAAAAATAAAGACTTTATTCTTAATAGTATAAAGCGTAGGATTTATTCTTAGTTTTAAAGTAATAAAAATTAGATTTTTATTATGTAAGATGTAATAACCCGTAAAATGCGAGCCAGTTTGAATTTTTTTATTTTGGAAATTTTAGCGAACTTTGATTATTTAAAATGAATTATTTTAAATAATATCGACGAGGAATTTATTTTGAATATAATTCGAACGTATATATTTATACGCGTCGTCGTTAGAATATAAATATTTATATATAATCATAAATAGAATTGAAATTGGCGCGGTAGTTCGATAATTCGATTTCAAACTTCAATGGAATGTACCGGGTGCAAAACAATCCGGATTTTAGTGAAACCAAAAATAATGTAATCTAATAGTGAATATCTTTCCAAAGAATCCGAAAAATCAAAAGTTCGTAGCGGGAATCAAAAGATATGTCCAGTTGAAAATTCTGAATAGTCGCTATGGAATTCAGGCCCTTAAAAATGGACATTTTGCAAATGACCTCGGATTTCGATGAAATCAGTTTTGTTGGGTCCGTGTTGTCGAGTTGTTGCTAGGTTTCAAATTTCATAATTTTTCGAATCAATATGTGAGCGTGGTAAAGGAAAACGCGTTTGACCAGTTTTAGTTGATTTTAATCGACTGGAAATTGGCCATTTTTCAAACGGTCTCAGAATTCGTCGAAACTAGTTTTGTTAGGACCGTATCGTCAATACGAAGTTAGAAAATATTTTTTTGGAATTTTTCGAGTTAGTATGTGACCCCTGTAAATTGAAATGTACATTTAAAATTCAATAAAGTGATTTAAATGTAAATTTAACGGAAACTGATTGTAACAGTCGAATCGGCCTACGGGACATATCCCATTGGGTTCGGAATAGGGGTAATTTGTTAGGGGCGACAGTCGTTGGGTGCAGATTGGAGTTCGAACGCAGGAATTTCAATGTAAATTAATAATGGAATAAAATATTATTATTTAATTACTATAAAAGGGCAAAGAAAACTGTAACACCCCACCTCCGCCAGGGTGCCTCTTGCAAGCGACTCTGACTTTGGTGGGGCGTTTTTAAAACAAGGTAAACATGCATAATGATATAGCAAGGTAGGACATGACATATATATATGTAAATAAACAGAGTAAGTAAATAAAACAGCGGAAGATTTATAAACCATTTCAAAACACAAGTCTGGTACATCAAAATGTCAATTTCCCAAAATTATAAGTCTAGATAAATACATCATCTGATAAACTGAAATACCTAAGTACTATCCCCAAATAAGAGTGATAAACCAAAGCGGCTCAAGTCCAAAGCATACTTGAGCTATCCAAGGAAGCAGCTAAAATCCAAGCTAGGCTCCAGTATTCCCTCCCTGAGAACCTGGGGGGGGGGGGGAACGGAAGAAAAGAGGCGAAAGAAAACAGGTCAGTCAAAAAGACTGAGTAAGCCCTGCTACGATCAGCCTATAAACTAATAAAGTTAACATCATGATGGAAACTGAGATGATCATAAATAACAACATACTAGCATGATAAACTAACTACAAGATAGATAGAGGTGTCATCGCATAAACAAAGCTAAGTTTTTGCACCACGGTGTACTAGCAAACCAACATAACAGGTATTGATCCCTCAGCCCATACTTTGGCCCAGTTACATGAAGTGACCTTAATATAAGGTCCAGCCCAACGGTCTAATCGATCGGCTCCCTATAAACCTAACACGTCAAGTGTTGGTGTCCATATGGCCCACATATGGTTGTAGTTAGACTGTGCTGGGTCCACCTTTGGGTGTATCAAGCCCTCGGGTGTCAACCCCAGACACTTAAGCAATAATGCACAGCCCTAACCTACTGGTACCCGTGCCTCGAGTTTGTCCAACACCGGACTATGTGCACGTCCGTAGCCCGCCTGGACCCGCAACGCTGTACCACTCAGCCATCGCCCTTTGGTCGCTTACATCCGTCCAGTAATCGTGCCCCGCCCTAGCCTAGTCCTCTAGGGTCGTGAATGATACCCAACTGGGATTACTGCCGCAACAGACCACGCTGCTAGGGTTTCTAAGAGGGTTAAGTGTGATTTAACCCTTCTCTAATCATGGATTAATTGGTTAAGCGTAACCGACAGTTCACAACTTAAACCCATTTCAATCCCTCGAATCCCCAAATTGGTTAAGTATTAGTGGACCCTGACTTAACCCTAATCATAAGGCATTAATTAACTTAATGCACCTTAACCTCTCACATTAGACCTTTGTTGTGGTTACTAGTTAGGCCGGGCGGGTCCGGGTAGGTTTACACCACAACTTAGTCTAACCTCGGGTTTTGGCACCACATGACCAACTTCTCACATTGGGTCCTATTGTTTGTAGCCACTAGTTAAGCCGGTCGGTTCCGGGTAGAATTACGCTACAAACTCAACCCAACCTCGAGTTGGCCACACTTATGTTTTCTAAGTGTCATGTCCACTTTATTTCAAAACATAATTACAAGTCAACAAATGCTTGGGTAGACCTAACTTAATAGGTAAATTCCCAAGGGGTAGACCTAACTTAATAGGTAAATTCCCAATCTTATATTTTCATGTATTTTAAGTTTACCCAAACCCCCAACGTCATTCTATCTCTTACATATTCGTAATAACGCATAAAGGATAGGAAGAGGGAACTTGGCACAACATACATGATAAACTTGCACAACAATCATGCATAACATGTTAGACTTGTACAACTTAGCATAGTGAACTTGCATATTACCATAAACATGCATAACATGTTAAACTTGCATAACTTAGCATAGTGAACTTGCATATTACCATAAACATGCATAACTTGTCAAACATGCACAACTTGTCATTTTTAAACTTGCATAAGCATGCACAACTTGTCAAACATGCACAACTTGTCATTTTAAACTTGCATAAGCATGCATAACTTGTTAAACATGCATAACATGGCATAATGAACTTGCATGAACATGCATAACTTATTTAACTTGCAAATCATGGCATAGTGGACTCGCATAAACATGCATAACTTATTTAACTTGCAAATCATGGCTTGGTGAACTTGCATAAACATGCATAACTCAATAAACTTGCAAATCATGGCTTAGCAAACTTGCATAAACATGCATAACTTAATAAACATACAAATCATGGCTTAGCAAACTTGCATAAACATGCATAACTCAATAAACTTGCAAATCATGGCTTAGTAAACTTGCATAAACATGCATAACTTAATAAACTTGCAAATCATGACTTAGCAAACTTGCATAAACATGCATAACTTAATAAACTTGCAAATCATGACTTAGCAAACTTGCATAACCATGCTTAACTTAATAAACTTGCATCACATATTAACTTTAGAGTTTCTAAAATGAAGGTAAGAGGGCTTACTATGCTTATGCGGACTCAAATGAGTATAGCAATTGTAAGAAACCCCTTATGCAACTAATTAAAACCCCCAAATGCAAGCAAACTTGATCAAGACTCCTCCTTTATGATGCCAATAGAGAAACAAGCCCTTAATGCAAGCTAAGGAGGATCATACAAGCCTAAATATACTTGTATGCATGAAAAATCACTTAGGAATTTATTTAGGAATTATATGAAGAGGGTGGAGGCCATGAGAGTTTTGATTTTGCCATAGTTTTGTTGCTAGAATGAATAATGAGTTATTTAGGGTAGGTTAGGGCCTTATTTATAGATTAGGCTAGTGTTTTTAGGCCATAGGATTAACCCTAGATTCAATTAGGTCCATCAGATCTCGGAACTCTCTAGAAACAGGCCACAAGACCCAACCCTAATCAGAAATGGTGCACCAGGATAAACAGCCGGGCACCCCCTGTCGACAGGGCTGTCGACAGGGCAGTCGACATGCTAAGACCCCAGTCGACAGGCCTGTCGACATGGGGTCCTGGGCGGGAATTTTTCCCGCCTACCCAGTTTGCCCTAACCCATGTTTTTAATTTAAATTTTAAATCTGTTTTTAACATAGAAATTTTCTGAAAACTTCAATGGGCCTTAACTGGGTCATACGGACTCCAATTTTCGAAAACTCGGACTCTATTTCGCGTATTTTTCCGAGACGAAAGCAATGGCATAGCCCGTTTCCCTTGATTCAGATGTTGGAATTAAATTCTGCCTCGATTTACATTATTACAGGTTATTGAAAATACGGGTTGTTACATTCTCCCCTTCTTAAAGGATTTCGTCCCCGAAATCTTCAAGTTAGGAAGAACATATCCTACCATCCAACATCCATCTACTCAAAACATCATCCACGAGCAATCATTGTCCTTAGAGGATTCTAAATGTGGTATGAACATATGCAAAAGTGTGTGTATATGTACTTACCTAATGCAAAAATCAGGCGGTTACTGATACAGTAAACCTCCTTAATGCATATGTATGTAAATCAGGCGGTTACTGATACAGTAAACCTCCTTAATGCACATGTATGTCAGTGAAATGAATCCATATGTATGCAAATTCCTAAATTCATAGTATCTATATGAGTGCACATAACATTCATCCATATGCAACATCCATGTGGTGGCACAACAAGTTTCAATCATGAATAAGCATAAACACTCATGCATATGCAACATGAAGAGTGTGTGAGTCGATCTAGTGCCTAATGTGTATAATGCATCCACGAGTAACCACTTGCAAACACTTGCAACCACTTGCAAACATCAAGCATAACATGTTTCGAATACATGTTTCATCCAAAGGGTTTCTACCTAAGGTTCTCATGACAAGATAGGCACGATAAACTAGATAAACTAGATAAACTCCTTTTTGGATTTACAAGAAATCCATTCAAACTTTGACATATAGTACAAACCGATGAGTCTTAACCCCCTTATGGAGTTCACAACAGAAATAAGATCGAGAATGGGACCGAGAGGATATATACAAAAGATAACTTGCAAGCAAGCTCCACAGGAAAACAAGGATCAAGGATGCACTCTTAAAAAGAGATATGATGCGCGTATCTAGTCTTCACTCTTCTTAGTCACGTTTTCTTGAGCTTAACTCCACTGTGCTTTGACTATCTTTCACTTCATGACTCCTTGGCTTCCTAACTCCTATTTCCCAAATTCGAGTTAGAACTCATTTCATTATCGCCTCTCGTCTTCCTTTTCCACTTATTCTTCTTTCTGCATACTTGGCTTAAACATACTATAACCTCATGATTTCATGCAAGCCCTCCAAAATTCACTAGTAAATCCTGGATCTCGTCTACTTACTATAAAGTATTCCATGCAGCAGAACCTTTCTTGAAAATACCAATCCACGTTGCCAATTGCCCTTATAAACGTGATTTTCTATAACTCAGGCTTAGTCAAAATGAACCATCCGCCTATAGGCCATACCTAGATTCAGTTGCCTACCTGTGGCTTCATGTAGGCTCTTTCAAAACTGGCCAACTTCTCGAGGGTAAATCGTTGCTAATCATAACGCAGTCCTCTTGCTCTTCACCGGACTGAAATGAGCACTCTTCGTGAGTCTACCTATTATGACCCACATACCTGTATTCCCTTTCTTTGATCTAGGTAGTCTATCCACATAATTTATCGAGATGTTTTCATACTTCCCTCGCGGAACCTCCAATGGAGGTAATGGCCCGCTGGGCTTCTATGACTTGGCCTTAACCTGGTGGCACATCATGCATCCTGAGACCAACTCGGCCACCTCCTCGAGTGATGCGCATCTTCAAGAACCTTCTTTACCAAGTCTTTCACTCGAGGAACACATAATCTCTCATCGTGCCTTAGTCATCCCTTGTCATCTATAATATATCTAGTGAGGTGACTTAACATCTCGCCTCGAATCATCCGGTCCATGTTCTTGACTAACTGCGGGTCTTCTTCCTGTGAAACCCCCTTCTTGATCCAGAAGAGTAAGTCTAAGCTCCGGGAATGCTAACTAACTAGCCAAACGGAGAAAGCTTCTTACTTCAATTGCCCTCCTCGGAGTTTTTCGGTCTTAAACCGCAACCACTTAGCGGAATCCACCGCTAAGCCTTACTTAGGAACTATATCCCCAAGGAATACAACTTCTTTCCTCCGAAGTGACATTTGGAGAACTTGACCTTCAACTGGTGGCTCTAAGCATATCCATCTCCTCCTTGAGATGTATAACATGCTCTTCCTCGTTCTTTTGAGGAGATCAAAATATCGTCTACGACGACCACGACAAACTTGTTCAAGGACTCCCTAAACAACCTACCCATCAGGTTCACGTAATATGCGGGTGCATTAGTCAAACCAAATAGCATGACTAGCCATTCTAAAACCCATCTACAGTCCTAAACGCAGTCTTGTCAATTCCATCCTCAGCCCTCCTAAGCTGATGGAATCCGGTAGCTAGATCAAAAGAAAACAGATGCTCCTACAAGCTGATCAAACAAATCATCGATCCTTGGTAACGGTTATCTTTACGATCATCAACACATAAACGAAGCAAGCTGTCCACATCAGTAACGAATACTACTGGAGCACCCTACTCGAAAATGCTTCGTTTCAGGAAGTTCTTCTCAAGCAACTCCTTGACTTGCTTTCTTAACTCTCATCTCGTGAGGTCATGTGCCTAACCGGCCACGAAACTGGCTTGGTATTACCAACCAGATAATGCAGAAATCTATCCCACGTCTAAGGGTAACCCCTTCACTTCCCCCAAGATATCAGGATATTCTCGGACCACCCTCACAGATTGCAAACTATCGATAGACGGGTTGAGGGATTCAAGATAACATAACATGACGGGACCCATAGGGTTGCTAGAAATTCCTAGGGTATTACCGAGGCGAGTCATGAGCCTCACAACCCTATATACAAAACCCAGAATGGCTCCAAAAAAGGACGACCATTCCATGCCCAAAGCCAACCCATATCCCCCGAAACCGAGAATATAAACATCCCACGAGAATTCTATACTCAAGATAGAAATTTTCAAATCCACTCAAACCACAGACAAACGGGCAGAACCCCCCAATTGGATTTGAAACACATACGGGATCATCAACTAGACTAGTACTTAGGTGCAAACTTTCAACTAGATCAGATGGAATAAAACTATGCGATGTGCCAGAGTCAAACAAAGAACGAACAGGGAAAATCAGAAAATGTAAATCCGATTTTCAACAGAAATACCACCTCTATCATGAGCTGGAAGAACGGTGTTGAGGGGATGAACTCGCCCTCCAGATAGTCCTGCATACTGAGTCTGACCTTGCCCTTGTTTCCTCGAGCAATCCTTGCTCAGATGTCCAAACTCACCACAATGAAATCATTCGCCCCGCTTTCTCTTCTTCTTCCTACATTCCCTGGCTATATGTCCAACTTCACCACAGAAGTTGCATTTCATATTCTCTCTTGGCTTGTCCTTGCGGTTGTTGTTATTCTTGCCCCGTTTCCCGGAATTTACTCTCTTGCCTTGAGACTCATTCGCCTTGACCTCTTTCTTGTCATTGCTATCTTCTTCTTGAAGTAGGGCCAAATTCACGAAATTCTCGAAAGTCGCCCCCAAGGGTATATGAGACATGGCCAAACCATGTAATGGCTCGTTTAATCTTATAGCAAAGTGTAGGGCCTCCTTCTGAGCTGTATTAACCAAGTCTAAATCGACCCGAGCCAGTTGATTAAACTTATCTATGTATTCCCTAATAGTCATGTCCCCTTGCTTCAGCGATAAGAACCTTAGTCCAAACCTTCCCCTAAAGTCATCCCAAGTCTCAATTTGCCTAGTAGCGGTGGTGACTACCCACCAACGTGCAGTTTCTTCCTTTAGCAACCATACTGTTAATAAAACCCCCCTGTGGTCACCTATATCAAAGGTGGCTAAGAGATCTTCGGTCTCTTTCAACCAATTCCTTGCCTCTACAAGAGTCTCCGTTCCACTAAAATTCTTGCCACCCATCATCTTAAAGTTCTTACAAGTTTCCGCAAAAAATCCGCTTGTGGAGGCTTGAGGGAGAAGAGGTACGGAAGGGGGAGGAGGAACGGCGGCCTTGACTGGAAAGACAACATTAGAGACACCCGGGACCGGTGCCGTGACTTCCAAGTACCGACGAAACCAATCGGGTATTGTTACCCCTTCGGGCAAGATGAGATTATCAAACATGCTGGAAACGAAGAGAGAAGAGTTCAAACGAGGGGTCAAAGGATAGTGCTAATGGCTTTTGGGGAATAGCCTTTAAAAATAACTAGACTTTTCTTTGGAAAATACTTAATACTTGGTTTTGAAAATAGTTTTTCTTTTCAAAAGTTTTTAAAACCTTTTTATCCCTTCTCGTAAACCATATGCTCTGATACCAAATGTAACACCCCACCTCCGCCAGGGTGGCTCTTGCAAGCGACTCTGACTTTGGTGGGGCATTTTTAAAACAAGGTAAACATGCATAATGATATAGCAAGGTAGGACATGACATATATATATATGTAAATAAACAGAGTAAGTAAATAAAACAGCGGAAGATTTATAAACCATTTCAAAACACAAGTCTGGTACATCAAAATGTCAATTTCCCAAAATTATAAGTCTAGATAAATACATCATCTGATAAACTGAAATACCTAAGTACTATCTCCAAATAAGAGTGATAAACCAAAGCGGCTCAAGTCCAAAGCATACTTGAGCTATCCAAGGAAGCAGCTAAAATCCAAGCTAGGCTCCAGTATTCCCTCCCTGAGAACCTGGGTGGGGGGGGGGGGGGGGAAACGGAAGAAAAGAGGCGAAAGAAAACAGGTCAGTCAAAAAGACTGAGTAAGCCCTGCTACGATCAGCCTATAAACTAATAAAGTTAACATCATGATGGAAACTGAGATGATCATAAATAACAACATACTAGCATGATAAACTAACTACAAGATAGATAGAGGTGTCATCGCATAAACAAAGCTAAGTTTTTGCACCATGGTGTACTAGCAAACCAACATAACAGGTATTGATCCCTCAGCCCAAACTTTGGCCCAGTTACATGAAGTGACCTTAATATAAGGTCCAGCCCAACGGTCTAATCGATCGGCTCCCTATAAACCTAACACGTCAAGTGTTGGTGTCCATATGGCCCACATATGGTTGTAGTTAGACTGTGCTGGGTCCACCTTTGGGTGTATCAAGCCCTCGGGTGTCAACCCCAGACACTTAAGCAATAATGCACAGCCCTAACCTACTGGTACCCGTGCCTCGAGTTTGTCCAACACCGGGCTACGTGCACGTCCGTAGCCCGCCTGGACCCGCACCGCTGTACCACTCAGCCATCGCCCTTTGGTCACTTACATCCGTCCAGTAATCGTGCCCCGCCCTAGCCTAGTCCTCTAGGGTTGTGAATGATACCCAACTGGGATTACTGCCGGAACAGACCACGCTGCTAGGGTTTCTAAGAGGGTTAAGTGTGATTTAACCCTTCTCTAATCATGGATTAATTGGTTAAGCGTAACCGACAGTTCACAACTTAACCCCATTTCAATCCCTCGAATCCCCAAATTGGTTAAGTATTAGTGGACCCTGACTTAACCCTAATCATGAGGCATTAATTAACTTAATGCACCTTAACCTCTCACATTAGACCTTTGTTGTGGTTACTAGTTAGGCCGGGCGGGTCCGGGTAGGTTTACACCACAACTTAGTCTAACCTCGGGTTTTGGCACCACATGCTTCTCACATTGGGTCCAATTGTTTGTAGCCACTAGTTAAGCCGGTCAGTTCCGGGTAGAATCACGCTACAAACTCAACCCAACCTCGAGTTGGCCACACTTATGTTTTCTATGTGTCATGTCCACTTTATTTCAAAACATAATTACAAGTCAACAAATGCTTGGGTAGACCTAACTTAATAGGTAAATTCCCAAGGGGTAGACCTAACTTAATAGGTAAATTCCCAATCTTATATTTTCATGTATTTCAAGTTTACCCAAACCCCCAACGTCATTCTATCGCTTACATATTCGTAATAACGCATAAAGGATAGGAAGAGGGAACTTGGCACAACATACATGATAAACTTGCACAACAATCATGCATAACATGTTAGACTTGTACAACTTAGCATAGTGAACTTGCATATTACCATAAACATGCATAACATGTTAAACTTGCATAACTTAGCATAGTGAACTTGCATATTACCATAAACATGCATAACTTGTCAAACATGCACAACTTTTCATTTTTAAACTTGCATAAGCATGCACAACTTGTCAAACATGCACAACTTGTCATTTTAAACTTGCATAAGCATGCATAACTTGTTAAACATGCATAACATGGCATAATGAACTTGCATGAACATGCATAACTTATTTAACTTGCAAATCATGGCATAGTGGACTCGCATAAACATGCATAACTTATTTAACTTGCAAATCATGGCTTGGTGAACTTGCATAAACATGCATAACTCAATAAACTTGCAAATCATGGCTTAGCAAACTTGCATAAACATGCATAACTTAATAAACATACAAATCATGGCTTAGCAAACTTGCATAAACATGCATAACTCAATAAACTTGCAAATCATGGCTTAGTAAACTTGCATAAACATGCATAACTTAATAAACTTGCAAATCATGGCTTAGCAAACTTGCATAAACATGCATAACTTAATAAACTTGCAAATCATGACTTAGCAAACTTGCATAAACATGCTTAACTTAATAAACTTGCATCACATATTAACTTTAGAGTTTCTAAAATGAAGGTAAGAGGGCTTACTATGCTTATGCGGACTCAAATGAGTATAGCAATTGTAAGAAACCCCTTATGCAACTAATTAAAACCCCCAAATGCAAGCAAACTTGATCAAGACTCCTCCTTTATGATGCCAATAGAGAAACAAGCCTTTAATGCAAGCTAAGGAGGATCATACAGGCCTAAATATACTTGTATGCATGGAAAATCACTTAGGAATTTATTTAGGAATTGTATGAAGAGGGTGGAGGCCATGAGAGTTTTGATTTTGCCATAGTTTTGTTGCTAGAATGAATAATGAGTGATTTAGGGTAGGTTAGGGCCTTATTTATAGATTAGGCTAGTGTTTTTAGGCCACAGAATTAACCCTAGACTCAATTTGGTCCATCAGATCTCGGAACTCTCTAGAAACAGGCCACAAGACCCAACCCTAATCAGAAATGGTGCACCAGGCTAAACAGCCGGGCACCCCCTGTCGACAGGGCTGTCGACAAGGCAGTCGACATGCTAAGACCCCTGTCGACAGGCCTGTCGACATGGGGTCCTGGGCGGGAATTTTTCCCACCTGCCCAGTTTGCCCTAACCCATGTTTTTAATTTAAATTTTAAATCTGTTTTTAACATAGAAATTTTCTGAAAACTTCAATGGGCCTTAACCGGGTCATACGGACTCCGATTTTCGAAAACTCGGACTCTATTTCGCGTATTTTTCCGAGACGAACGCAATGGCATAGCCCGTTTCCCTTGATTCAGATTTTAGAATTAAATTCTGCCTTGATTTACATTATTACAGGTTATTGAAAATACGGGTTGTTACAAAAACCCTAGAAACCCGTGTCGTTACACGTGGTATCAGAGCTTTGGTTAAACTCAAATCTTTGGGGTACAACTCATTAGAACTGAACAAAAGACTCATCAGAGGTAGGATTAGTAATGTTCTATAAAAGAATCCTCATTAGAGATAGAATCAGTAGCATTCTAGAATGAGTGACTCGTTAGAGATGGGGTTAGAGATGCCCTAGAATGAGTCGAGAGTTATTTATTTATAAATAACGTATTTGTGATTATATATAATCTGATTTTAGAAAATATGATTTTAAATATATAAAATTATATAGTTGAAAATATAATCAATTAATTGATTGATGTTTGTGTTGTTGGTTTACTTGTTTGATAATTTTTAACCATTTAGCCAATTGAACCAAATAGTAAACTGTATTGAAAATTGGTCGCATTTGCTTGCATATACATATACTTATATTGATCAGGTCATAGCAAGGAGGCTAGAGCCGAAGAATAAAATTTGTTTGCCCGACAAATAGGTACATGTTTACTACATAATTTACTGTTTTGTTTGGGTGATGATGATTTTATGAGCCTATTGGCTAGCCGCTTGGCTTTTTCTTTTTCTTTTTGAGATCTGAAGGACCGGGGAAGCTATTTGAAATTCCCCGATGCTCCCGGTGCAGTGGAGGTTATGGCGAAATTTTTCGAAAATTTAGGGTGTTAGCCAAATTTTTGAAATTTTGAAAATTCTCAGAAACTGAAAAGTTGGAGAAGGAAAGCCAGATCGAGCGTAGAGTTGATTAATCAAACCACTTTCGACTTTGTTCCTTTTCGGGGACGAAAAGTTTTAAGTGGGGAGATTGTAATAACCCGTAAAATGCGAGCCAGTTTGAATTTTTTTATTTTGGCAATTTTAGCGAACTTTGATTATTTAAAATGAATTATTTTAAATAATATCGACGAGGAATTTATTTTGAATATAATTCGAACGTATATATTTATACGCGTCATCGTTAGAATATAAATATTTATATATAATCATAAATAGAATTGAAATTGGCGCGGTAGTTCGATAATTCAATTTCAAACTTCAATGGAATGTACCGGGTGCAAAACAATCCGGATTTTAGTGAAACCAAAAATAATGGAATCTAATAGTGAATATCTTTCCAACGAATCCGAAAAATCAAAAGTTCGTAACGGGAATCAAAAGATATGTCCAGTTGAAAATTCTGAATAGTCGCTATGGAATTCAGGCCCTTAAAAATGGACATTTTGCAAATGACCTCGGATTTCGATGAAATCAGTTTTGTTGGGTCCGTGTTGTCGAGTTGTTGCTAGGTTTCAAATTTCATAATTTTTCGAATCAATATGTGAGCGTGGTAAAGGAAAACGCGTTTGACCAGTTTCATTTGATTTTAATCGACTGGAAATTGGCCATTTTTCAAACGGTCTCAGAATTCTTCGAAACTAGTTTTGTTAGGACCGTATCGTCAATACGAAGTTAGAAAATATTTTTCTGGAATTTTTCGAGTTAGTATGTGACCCCTGTAAATTGAAATGTACATTTAAAATTCAATAAATTGATTTAAAAGTAAATTTAACGGAAACTGATTGTAACAGTCGAATCGGCCTACGGGACATATCCCATTGGGTTCGGAATAGGGGTAATTTGTTAGGGGCGACAATCGTTGGGTGCAGATTGGAGTTCGAACGCAGGAATTTCAACGTAAATTAATAATGGAATAAAATATTATTATTTGATTACTATAAAAGGGCAAAGAAAACCCTAGAAACCCGTGTCGTTACATAAGAAGAGTTATAAAAAAAATTGGATTTTTACTATGAAGTTCGAACAATAAAGATATGATTTTTATATTGTAGAAACAATAAAGATGTAATTTTTATAATATAGGAAGGTTAAAAATATAATTTTTATAGAATAGAGAATATAAAAATATTATCTTTATATAAGTATCGAAGTAAAAATATGATTTTTAGCAAAGTAAAAATTCGATTTTTATATATTGAACATCGAAGTAAAAATGTGATTTTTATATATTGAACATCGAAGTAAAAATGTGATTTTTATATATTGAACATCGAAGTAAAAATATGACTTTTATATATGTAGTGGCCACGGGCAACGAAGATGACAAAGATGCGATAATGATGAAGATTTCTATCAATGAAGAGTCAAGATGATTTGATAGCTAAATGTGAGAATTTCTCACTCAAAATTCTCTTTCTAGTTATACATATATACTAGGATGCAGACGGTGTTTAGTAGCACCCGACACCCGTCATCCACAGACCATGGATGGCTTGTTTGTTTAATTGTTTGGTTGTGTAGTTGGTTAGATTATTTGGTTTGGAATTGAATTGTTTGGTGAAATGAAATTGATTTGATTGATGTGTGAATGGCGTGGGCCTTCACTAGACCGGGGATAAGGCTAGGCCTTGTCCCGTTTCTAGTATCGTGCCGTTATGCCGCCGAAATTTTCTAAAATAAGTTAGAAAAACAAAAATATCATTTTATTTAAAGAATGAACTGAATAGAAATTTATATCTTAAAATAAAATGTTTTATCGTTAAAAAGATAATTTTTAATGTCAATATGAATATAGTGAATGTGAATAAATAAATATTCATTTACAAACCGGACGGTTTGCTTATGTACGCCTATTTGAAGGACATTGATAAGGTCGATAAATTTTACACATCGCCCAATTGCACAAATAAAAATCTGTGTTTGTTGATTTGAAACCCCACACGGGTGTTGGGATGAAATTTGAAGTTCACTCATCCTGATTGATTAAATATGTCGATCGATTGATTGACAGACTGTTATAAGCGTTAGGTATGTATATTTGATGCTTATACAGTGTAGTGCACTTTGGTTGATGGTTGATTATTTTTCAATTCTATTATATACATGTGTTGTATGGAAATCCATATAGTTAACGCTATATGGTAATTGATTGGGCCTCATTCCAATTTAGAAAATAAAGAATAATATAAAATAAAGGTTCATGTGTTGACTGTACTCATCCGTTCAGATTAGTCATGTGTTGAACGAAATATTTTAATAATAAATTTTACATCTTTACCAATATAAAATAAAGGTTCATGTGTTGACTGTACTCATCCGTTGAGATTAGTCATGTGTTGAACGAAATAATTTAACAAAAATAGTCACACGTGGACAGTACTCATTCGTTGAGATTAGTCGTGTGTCGACAAAAATAAAAATTCATTTGTTGAATAGAATATTTGAAAATAGAAATGTATGAAGCCGTGTTGGTTAGATTGACGCCATTTTGACGTGAACGATATCTATATCGATTTTATTCATTTTAAAATGAATATTGAAAAGTGATTTCGAAAACGCATATTTTGAAATGAAATTTGAATCAAATTGAATAGAAAACGAATTCGAATTGAATATATGACGAATTGAATTCGAATTGATTACAAAACGAATTTGATTTCCATTGAATATATAATGAATTTGATTCAAATAGAAAACGGAAATGAATGGAATATAAAACGATTTCGAAATGAATTGAATTGAAAATGATTTCGAAATGAATTGAATTGAAAACGATTTCGAAATGAATTGAATTGAAAACGATTTTGAAATGAATTGAATAGAAAACCAATTTGAATTGAATCGAATAGAAAACGACTTTGAAACCGAATTGAATTGAAAACGAATTCAAATTGAATTGAATGCGAATTGAAATGAATTAAAATTGAATTGAAATTTGAATTGAATAGAAATGAATTTTAAAACGAATTTATAAAGAAGAATTCAATTTTTCTTTGAATTGAAATGGAAGTTGAAATGAATTTTGAAACGAATTTAAAAACTATTTATAAAAGTCGTTTTGAATAGTAATCGACGAAATATATATTATATATATAATATAATGGCCTGAATAGAACGCGCCGCGCCGCGGCAGTTCGTGAATTTCCACCATTTATTTAAAACGGACATTACGGGAGATCCGACCGTCGGATTCTCCTGAAAACGGAACCGTTGGGTTCGTATCAAAAAGAGATTTCTAACGAATATTAGAAATTTGAAATCTAAAGGTTGGATTTGCAATTATATCCAAATCAGATTTGAAAAAGGTCGCTGTAAGTGCAGTTCGATGGCCGTTGATGGAAATCGACTGTACAGGCCTCGATAAAATTATTAAAAATAGTAATAATTTTTGTAAAATCATAAGAAATGATTTAGAAAGAATTGGGATGAAAAACTCCATATTTGAAAAGATAAAAATAGATTTTTATCGAAGTAAACTAGTTTTGAACTAGAATTATAATTCTATTTATTTTTAAATAAATAAATTGAATTTGAAAAGGGTTTTAAAAATAACCAGAATTTCCAATGATTGCATTAGAGTGGATTTGAATCGAAATTGTCTTCGGAATATTTCGATGTTGGAATTCGTGTTTATACAGATGTTGTTATGGAAATTTGAAAGATATACATTTATATCGTTATTTCCAATACGACATTTGTTAGTCATAGAATTTGATATTGAATATAAGCCGATATATTTTCTATTTAGAGCCTTGTATTGAATGTCAAATGTGATTTGGGTTTGTCGAGAATGGTGTCTTCACTAACACTGTTCTTGAACCCAGTTGAGAAAAGATTAAATCTTTTTATTTTAGATTTAATGAAGTGTACCAATTAAATAATATTTAATTGGAATTGAATTAATATTGATTTTTGGGTTTATCGTGGACAGTGTTTTAAATAACACTCGTTCTTTAACCTGATAATTAATGGAATGTAATTTTGGGTTTATCGTGAACCGTGTTATAAATGACACTGATTCTTTAACCCAGTTAACGATTAAAACTAAGTGGAGTTTTAATGAATCTTTAATTAGATTGAAATGACCGAGAATGGAGTATCACTAGTTTTGCTCCAGGCGATAATTAAATCTTTAATTAGATTTGAACGTGAAATGGTAATTGAATTTACCGATAACACCGTGGTGTTAGATATGAAGTACTACCAATTTTACTTCATGGGATTAATAGGTTGGGATTGGGAAATAAAATAAACGATTACTTCGGTGTGGTTCGCTAATCCCGACTAGTTTGAATTGATATTCAAAGGAGATTAAAGAATAAATTTAAAGGATTTATCTTTGATAAAATTAATGGGAACCTTTCCCTATGAATGTGCAATTTAGAAACTAACTATCGGTTAGCTAAGTAGAATGGTTTTCTGGATATTGATCTGATGTTGATTTCGGCCTTCGGGGTTAATATTTGGGGAATTATTCTCTTGAATAATTTACGGTTAGTGACTGATGAATTGGAATGAGGCGTATGTTGTGTTTGTGTAACACTTATTTAAAATATACGCGAGTTATTCGGGAAGACCGGGTTTATCCCATTTTGAATAACTGATACGACGATAAGTCGAAGATGAAGATGATGGTCGAAGACCGGAGGTCTTCACGTCGTTTGGGTGATTACTGATGATCTTGATTGGGCTGTACACCCAAGAAGATGGAAACAGTTGGTGATCGTCCAGACGTACTTGGAGATCGATGGATATGCAGGGTACTAGGTGCCTCCGGTTTCGTTCAGCCCCAGAACGGACTTGTAAATGGACTGTGTGTCTGACATTGGATTTTACTCCGTGTGATTGATCTCTATTAAATATATATCGGTTTGGCGGCGGAGAATTTATTCTCTTGCTTAACGCCCTTCTCTGAGACGTACGAGCTCAAGGGTTATATATTGATGGATATCAATCGTATGGAGTGAATTGCCTATGTGGCATGCCTAAGTGGCAAATGATCAAGGCTTCTGTTGAAAAGCAAAGTCTTGTGGTTGATGATCGAAGCACGACCTTTGTGGCGTAGCTTTGTGTAACGTTTACTTCGCGAGTTTCACACCTGGTATGAACCAAAAACGGTAGACGGACCTCAGGGAGGGCATGCGTTTCTTTCTAGTTAGAAGTGGCGTCAGTGGTTTTACACGCCCTGACGAGTTTGACTTATGTGGTTGTTGCTGTTGCGAGGCGCCTCGGTTATATCGGTTTCGGTCGGTGCATTCTGGTCGGCAGACGGACCAGACTTACACCCCATAGGGTGGGGAAACGTAGTGTTCAGGCATAATAATCCACATCGGTGGACCGGCCCTGTCGCTCCAAGGCTTGCCTGCGCGCTTGCCTGAGACACGGACTAGAGTGTCTCGAATCGGTGAGGATCTTGCCCCTAGCCTCGGTTCATACCATAAACGATAACCCAACATCCAATACGACGTCTTGCGGTTTTGATTGTAAACTTATATATGGCGACATAGTGGTATGGGGCATTCATGCCGCCTATGATTGATACTTATGATTTGAAGTTGTTTTATACACTATGCACTTATAATAGTATCAAACGATTTGTTTTCAACGTATCAAGCATTCTTTGGCTGTTATAAGGGAAAACCCTATCCCCCGGCTTGTGTTGCATTGTGTGATAGGACCTGGGTCTTATAACAGCTTCATTTTTCTTTATTTAGCATTGCGCTGTTGTTTTATGCACTGGCATTCTTGGGAGGAAACCCGTTCCGTGTTATACGGCGTGGTCCCTTGATTTACCTAACTTTAAAATAAAGATTAATAACTGTTTTAGTTCTCACACCAGTCACATGACTGACCTGGAGTTTATTGTTTTAACCTAAACTCTGGGTGCCCCTATTTTGACACGGGCAGCTAGTAGTTTTGGTTTTTGCAGATTTATATTCACAGGATCCTGGTTTACAGCTGGAACGATATCCGGAAAGCTTTGTATCCGTATATCTCTTCTAGTTGTGTATTGTATTATTTTCCGCTGGTATGTATTTAAATGTAATTTAAATCTCTGATATTTCTGTGTAATATTCATTTATACTCTGTATATTCTTGTAATCTTATGTATTGTTGTAATATACAATGAAATGTTCTTCCGTATGCGTTCTGTTGTGGCTTGTTCTCGAACTATCCGCGCTTTCCTCACCGGGGAAGTTACGGGTTTTTACAGTTGGTATCAGAGCTTTGGTTTACAAAGCTAGAGAACAAGACACATTAGAACCGTACGAAAGAATTCATCAGATATTGGATTAGCAATATCCAATGAGAATGACTCGTTAAAGATGGGATCAGTAGTGTCTTAGAACGAGTGTGAAGAGAATATTTTTCAAATGAAAACAATTTTGTTTCGAAAATTTAAGTCGTTTTATATGTATTTGAATATTTATTTATTTAGAATTTGGACAATCCAATATATAAAGATATTGCATATACGCGTCATGAACGTATATTCGAAGTTTCAATATACTAGATAGATATAGAATCACATTCTAGACACCCGGAGATGGTTCTGGTGATTGATCGATCATCATCAGAACTTATGTTCGTGTTTTCGAAGGTGTGATAACTATATATTTCCATTAGACTGGTGTGAGAACCAAAACTTATATATAGTTAGAACACATTGTTCTGAATTGACATCAAAAACACGATTTTTGTATATGTATAAAATTATGAATTTGAAACTCTAATTCACTAATTGATTGATGTTTGTGTTGTTTGTTTATTTGTTTGCTAAATTTTTAACCATTATGCCTAATTGCATCAAATATTGAACTATATTGAAAATTGGTCGCATTTGCTTGCATATACATATTATTACATTGAACATGTCATAGCAAGGAGGCTAGAGCCAGAGAATAAATTTTGTTTGCCCGACAAATAGGTACATGTTTACTACATAATTTATTGTTTTGTTTTGGAGATGATGATTTTATGAGCCTATTGGCTAGCCGCTTGGCTTTTTCTTTTTCTTTTTGAGATTAGAAGGACCGGGGAAGCTATTTGAAATTCTCCGATGCTGCCGGTGCAGGAGAGGTTATGGCGAAATTTTTCAAAAATTTAGTGTGTTAGCCAAATTTTTGAAATTTTGAAAATTCTCAGAAACTAAAGAGTTGGAGAATGGAAGCCAGATCGAGCATAGAGTTAATTGATCAAACCACTTTCGACTTCTTTCCTTTTCGGGGACGAAAAGTTTTAAGTGGGGGAGATTGTAACAACCCGAAAATCTGGGCCAGTTTAAAATTTTTATTTTGGCGAATTTAGCGAATTTTGATTATTTAAAATGAATTATTTTAAATAATATCGACGAGAAGTTTATTTTGAATATACTTAGAACGTATATATTATATACGTCGTCGTTAGAATATAAATATTTATATATAATTATAAATAGAATTGAAAATGGCACGGTAGTTCGATTTCAAACTTCAATTGAACATACCGGGTGCAAAACAATCCGGATTTTAGTGAGACCAAAAATAATAGGATCTAATAGAGAATATCTTTCCAACGAATCCAACAAATCAAAATTTCATAGCGGGAATCAAAAGATATGTCTAGTTGAAAATTCTTAATAGTCGCTATGAAATTCAGGCCCTTAAAAATGGAGATTTTGCAAACGACCTCGGATTTCGACGAAACCAGTTTTGTTGGGTCCGGAATGTCAAGTTATTGCTAGATTCCAAATTTCATAATTTTTTGAATCAATATGTGAGCGTGGCAAAGGAAAACGCGTTTGACCAGTTTCAGTTGATTTTAATCGACTGGAAAATGGCCATTTTTCAAACGGTCTCAGAATTTGACGAAACTAGTTTTATTAGGACCGTATCGTCAATACGAAGCTAGAAAATCTTTTTCTGGAATTTTCGAGTCAGTGTGTGACCCCGGTAATTTGAAATGTACGTTTAAAATTCAATATAGTAATTTAAATGTAAATTCAACGAAAACTGATTCAAACAGTCGAATCAGCCTACGATACATATCCCATTGTGTTCGGAATGGGGGTAATTAGCTATGGACGACAGGCGATGAGCCTCGTTTCGAGGTCGTATGTAAAAGTCAACTTTTTGCAAATTAAATAATTAATAAATTAAAAAAAAAAAAGATATCTCTTCCCCTTAATCTCGTTCTGGCCCCCCTTCTTCATTCGATCAGAATCAAAATAAAAAAAAGGGGGAAAACAACCCGTCGATCTCGTCGCCCCCCCCCCTAGTCCATCGCGACGCCTCCTCCCCCAAAGCGCCGCCACAGTCAAGCCTCCCACCGTCGACGTCAACCCCCTGGCAACCGCGAGCCCTCCAGTCTCCCCCCTCCTCCGCTGTGTAAATCCGAACCCCTTCTAAAACCCTAGCTACGACAGCCGCCACCAGCCCATTTACCTGCCGCCGCACCCCCCCAGGCGACAACCTCCTCTGACATCCTCCACTGACTTACTCTCCCTTTTCCCTTTTTCTTCTTCTCAAAACAGCCTCCAAACCCCCCTCCTTCGCTGAAAAGGAAACTGTAAGTCCTTATTCTTGTTTGTTTATTTTTATTTATTCAATTTAAAAATAAAGATTTTATTCTTAATAGTATAAAGCGTAGGATTTATTCTCAGTTTTAAAGTAATAAAAAATAGATTTTTATTATGTAAGAAGAGTTATAAAAAAAATTGGATTTTTACTATGAAGTTCGAACAATAAAGATATGATTTTTATATTGTAGAAACAATAAAGATGTAATTTTTATAATATAGGAAGGTTAAAAATATAATTTTAATAGAATAGAGAATATAAAAATATTATCTTTATATAAGTATCGAAGTAAAAATATGATTTTTAGCGAAGTAAAAATTCGATTTTTATATATTGAACATCGAAGTAAAAATGTGATTTTTATATATTGAACATCGAAGTAAAAATATAACTTTTATATATGTAGTGGCTACGGGCAACGAAGATGACAAAGATGCGATAACGATGAAGATTTCTATCAATGAAGAGTCAAGATGATTGGATAGCTAAATGTGAGAATTTCTCACTCAAAATTCTCTTTCTAGTTATATATATACACTAGGATGCAGACGGTGTTTAGTAGCACCCGACACCCGTCATCCACAGACCATGGATGGCTTGTTTGTTTAATTGTTTGGTTGTGTAGTTGGTTAGATTATTTGGTTTGGAATTGAATTGTTTGGTGAAATGAAATTGATTTGATTGATGTGTGAATGGCGTGGGCCTTCACTAGACCGGGGATAAGGCTAGGCCTTGTCCCGTTTCTAGTTTCGTGTCGTTATGCCGCCGAAATTTTCTAAAATAAGTTAGAAAAATAAAAATATCATTTTATTTAAAGAATGAACTGAATAGAAATTCATATGTTAAAATAAAATGTTTTATCGTTAAAAAGATAATTTTTAACGTCAATATGAATATAGTGAATGTGAATAAATAAATATTCATTTACAAACCGGACGGTTTGTTTATGTACACCTATTTGAAGGACATTGATTGGGTCGATAAATTTTACACATCGCCCAACTGCACAAATAAAAATCTGTGTTTGTTTATTTGAAACCCCACACGGGTGTTGGGATGAAATTTGAAGTTCACTCATCCTGATTGATTAAATATGTCGATCGATTGATTGACAGTCTGTTATAAGCGTTAGGTATGTATATTTGATGCTTATACAGCGTAGTGCACTTTGGTTGATGATTGATTATTTTTCAATGCTATTATATACATGTGTTGTATGGAAATCCATATAGTTAACGCTATATGGTAATTGATTGGGCCTCATTCCAATTTAGAAAATAAATAATAATATAAAATAAAGTTCATGTGTTGACTGTACTCATCCGCTGAGATTAGTCATGTGTTGAATGAAATATTTTAATAATAAAATTTACATCTTTATCAATATAAAATAAAGGTTCATGTGTTGACTGTACTCATCCATTGAGATTAGTGATGTGTTGAACGAAATAATTTAACAAAAATAGTCACACGTGGACAGTACTCATTCGTTGAGATTAGTCGTGTGTCGACAAAAATAAATATTTATTTGTTGAATAGACTATTTGAAAATAGAAATGTATGAAGCCATGTTGGTTAGATTGACGCCATTTTGACATGAACGATATCTATATCGATTTTATTCATTTTAAAATGAATATTGAAAAGTGATTTCGAAAAGCATATTTTGAAATGAAATTTGAATCAAATTGAATAGAAAACGAATTCGAATTGAATATATAACGAATTGAATTCGAATTGATTATAAAACGAATTTTATTTCCATTGAATATATAATGAATTTGATTCAAATAGAAAACGGAAATGAATGGAATATAAAACTATTTCGAAATGAATTGAATTGAAAACGATTTCGAAATGAATTGAATTGAAAACGATTTCGAAATGAATTGAATTGAAAACGATTTCGAAATGAATTGAATAGAGAACCAATTTGAATTGAATCGAATAGAAAACAACTTTGAAACCGAATTGAATTGAAAACGAATTCAAATTGAATTGAATGCGAATTGAAATGAATTCAAATTGAATTGAAATTTGAATTGAATAGAAATGAATTTTAAAACGAATTTATAAAGAAGAATTCAATTTTGCTTTGAATTGAAATGGAAGTTGAAATGAATTTTGAAACGAATTTAAAAACTATTTATAAAAGTTGTTTTGAATAGTAATCGACGAAATATATATTATATATATAATATAATGGCCTGAATAGAACGCGCCGCGCCGCGGCTGTTCGTGAATTTCGACCATTTATTTCAAACGGACATTACGGGAGATCCAATCGTCGGATTCTCCTGAAAACGAATCCGTTGGGTTCGTATCGAAAAGAGCTTTCTAACCAATATTAGAAATTTCTGGATGAATGCCACAAGTCAAAACTTAGTATCCATCCGGGAGTAAGCAAAATGTATAATGACATCAAACGCACTTTCTGGTGGAAGTCGATGAAAAGGGACATTTCCTTGTATGTTAGCCGATGCCGTACTTGCCAGCTAGTCAAAAGCGACCAACAGAAATTGGATGGATTGTTACAACCGCTAGAAGTTCCTGGTTGGAAGTGGGAACATATTTCTATGGATTTCATTGATGGTTTGCCTAAAACTAGAAAAGGGAATGACAGTATTTGGGTGATCGTAGATCGGTTCACGAAGACCGCCCATTTCATACCTGTCAGATCAAACAGAACTGCTCAGAGTCTGGCGCAGATTTACTTTAAAGAAATTGTTACACTACATGGAGTGCCGCTCAGTATAGTCAGTGATAGAGATACAATATTTACTAGTAAATTCTGGGAGGCATTTCAAGTCGAGCTGGGAACGAAGTTGAACTTGAGCACCGCTTATCATCCTCAGACAAACGGTCAGACTGAGAGGGTGAATCGTATTTTAGAAGATCTATTGCGGGCTTGTGTTATAGATTTCGGTGGATCATGGGAAGATCATCTGCATTTGGCTGAATTCTCATATAACAACAGCTATCAGGTGAGCCTCACAATGTCGCCATTCAAAGCATTATATGGTAGACCGTGTCGATCTCCTGCTTGTTGGGTCGAACTAGGTAATAGACTTGTGTTGGGTCCTAATATGATCCGAGAAGCCGCCGACAAAGTCGATTTCATTAAGAAGCGATTACTCGCCGCTCAAAGCCGACAAAAGAGCTATGTCAATAGAAGAAGAAGAGATATATCCTTTGTTGTTCGCGACTATGTATATTTGAAAGTATCGCCGATGAGATGAGTTATCCAGTTCGGTAAAACTGGAAAGTTGGCGCCCAAATTCATTGGTCCGTTTCCTATTCTGGAATGGATCGGGACTCTCGCTTATAGGGTTGAATTGCCAGATTGGCTGCCTAGAGTTCATGATGTATTTCACATATCTCAATTTCGAAAGCACGTTCATAATCCAGACTTGATCGTCGAATAAGCAGCTCAGCAGGATATTGAAATTACTCCAGAATTAGCTGTGAGACGAGAGCCGCTAAAGATCATCGGCAAAGAAACCAAAGAGCTGAGGAACAAGAAGGTTCACTTAGTTAAAATGCAATGGAGTGTAGATCCGCGAGATTGTACTTTGGAAACCGAGGAGAGCATTCAGAAAGCCTATCCCAGATGCCGAGTAGATATCTCTGATTGACTCAGGTGCAAGGTACATTTACATACTTTGCATTACCATTTAATTCTCTACTCTGTTGTTATTTTCTTCCCATGGATGTGCACTTTTAATTCTATACTCTAAATGATTTTAAAGGAATATAGGATTTGATCAGTATATTTTTGGAAGGTCAAAAACAAATTGGTTGTTGTGTTGTGTGATTGTGGATTTATCAAACCACTTTCGGCTTTATTCCTTTTCGGGGACGAAAAGTTTTAAGTGGGGGAGTTTGTAACGACCCAGAAAATCTGGACCAATTTAAAAATTTTAAATTGGCTAAAATAATGGATTATAAATATTTAAAATAAATATTTTAAATAATAGCAATGAAAACTGAGATTGAATCGACAATTGACAACGAATATAACTAATTATAATTATAAACAAGGCTTGAAAATGCGCTGCAGTTTTAAAAATTGAATTCAAACTTTGTCGGACTGTACCGGGTGCAAAACAAAACGGATTTTAGTTAAACCAAAAATATTTAAATCTGTTAGTGAATACCTTTCTAACGAATCTGAAAAATCGAATTTTCATAACGGAAAGCAAAAGTTCTGGCCAAATGAAATTTCATAAAGGTCGCTATGGAATTTATATAGTCTGTGAAATTGGCCATTTTGCATACGACCTCGGAATTCGACAAAACCACTTTTGTTGGATCCGGGATGTGAAGTTATTGCTAGGTTTCAAATTTCATAATTTTTGAAGCTAGTATGTGAGCGTGGCAAAAGAAAACGTGTTTTGGTCAATTACAGTTAAATTGGATCGACCAGAAATGGTCCTTTTTGCAAACGTTCTCATAATTCAAAGAAACTAGTTTTGTTGGGACCGTATCGTCAAAACATAGCTAGATTTATTTTTCTGGAATTTTTCGAATCAGTTTGTTGCCCCGGCAAATTGAAATGTACGTTCAAAGTTAAAAATTAAATGTTTTATACTTTAATTTGAAAAATAACTGACTGTAATAGTCAAATTGGCCTACAAAACATATCCTATTGTGTCCGGAATGGGGGTATTTAGCTGGGGGCGACAGTCCTTGGGTTGGAAAAGGAGTTCGTTGGTGAAAACCCTAATTTTCTGAAATATATATATATTCCGGCTAATCAAAAATTTTCTTTCATAATAAAAAAAATTAAAAAAAAACGCGAAACCCTCGAAACGAACGGCGACGCGTGCTCCAGACTTCCCCGACCGATCGTCGCCGCTTCCATCCTCCGCCACCACCGCCGCTCGACGCGCCTTCACCTCCCCTACAAATCCGACCAACTTCCTCCGCCCCTCGTCGCATGTGCCGCCTGAATCGAGGCCAGAAAGCCCCGACCTTCCCAGCGCCGCCGCCGACGATCCTGGCCACCGAACGCCACCAAACCACCACCGACAGGAAGCCCTCTCTTCCCTCTTCCACGTCCAACCCGCCGATCATCCCCTCGTGCCTCGATTCTCGCGAAAACCGTAAACCTAGTTTTGAACCATCGTGAAAGGTGTGTTCTTTTTTATGTTTACACTTTGAAAAATCATATCTTTTTAGTGTGTTGACGAAATTCGATGAAACAGGAAACATCGGGACCGCAAGGAAGCTCTCTACGCAATAGAAGAAGCCGCGGATTTTTCTGACATCGTATCTATTTTTAGCGAAGCAACAAACCAAAGTGAGAAATTTAAATTAAATAAATTTGAATGGAAAATGTCGTGTATAAATTATATTAGCGAAATATAAATTACACACATGTCGTATACCTTATGTAAATGCGTGGTGTAAGCTATATAAGCGAAGTATGAATTATACATGCATAGAATAATTGATATATGTGTTGAAATGCAAGTGAAATATAGCAATTATATATATATATATATATACATATATATATATATACTCCCCTCGTCCACAAACCATGGACAATATTTATTGTTGTGAATTGGTGTGAAACATTGGATGAAAAATACGAATGGTTGAATAATTGTTTGGGGTTGATATTGTTTGGTTGTGGTTGAAAAATACCCATTGGTGATTGAAATGAATTGGAAATATTTGTCGAAATAAAAATAAACATGCCGCCTACGTGCGAATTAGATGCATGAATCCCCATTGTCAAAAACCGCGAGGTTTTAAGGTAGAGCGAGGTGCCGTACTAGGGACGGTCCTGGTTTTAACTACCCTGCCGTTATGCTGCCGAAATTTTGAATAATATTCATGTGTTTGAATTATTTTCATTTGCTGAAACTATATTTATTCGTTGAATAGAAAACCTTCATGTGTTGAATCGATATTCATTCGTTGATTAGAAATTCATGTGTTGAATGGTATTCATGTTTTAAATATAAAAATCACATTTTTATCTATATATAGAAATTATAGAAAACCTTCATGTGTTGAATCGATATTCATTCGTTGATTAGAAATTCATATGTTGAATGGTATTCGTGTTTTAAATATAAAAATCACTTTTTTTATCTATATATAGAAACTATAGAAAACCTTCATGTGTTGAATCGATATTCATTCGTTGATTAGAAATTCATGTGTTGAATGGTATTCGTGTTTTAAATATAAAAATCACATTTTTATCTATATATAGAAACTATAGAAAACATTCATGTGTTGAATCGATATTCATTCGTTGAATTGAAGTTCATGTGTTGAATGGTATTCACATTTTGAAATAAATTGTTTTATAATAAAAATCACCTTTTTATCATCTATATGAACTATGTAAAATGACCTTGTTTTAAAATAAATTGTTTTATAATAAAAGTCAACTTTTTCTCATCTATATAAACTATATAAAATAATAGTGTTTTTGAAATGAATTGTTTTATAATAAAAATCAAATTTTTATTATATACATGAATTGTTGAAACGTGAAGTGTTAAAAATAGCAACTCATTCAAATAAATATGCATGAGTTAAAATATTCATTAATTAGCTAATGATATAATTTTTGGCTATGCATGCAACATTAGAATGAATGGTGTTTTTAAACCAAATGGAATCAAATATAAAGTTGAATGGAAAATGATAAGTGATAAGAACTGTATCTATGTACATGCATATTTATTGAACAGGTTATAGCAAAGGGGCTAGAGAAGAGGAATAAAATTTTGTGCTCGACCAATAGGTACACATTTACTGTTTTGTTTGGGTGATGATTTTATGAGCCTGTTGGCTAGCCGCTTGGCTTTTCCTTTTTCTTTTTGACATGAGACGCCCGTGCGGCTATTTGGGAATTTTCCCAGCCCCTCCCGTACAAAGGAGGTTATGGCGAATTTTTCCGAAATTTAAAGGCGTCAGTGAAATATTTAAAGTGAAAACGATATTGAAATTGTTGAATGAACTATATTTATATAAATATATAAATATAAATAAAATTAAAACAAAACGTGGCCGTGCAGTTCGTGTTTTTAAACCATGATTTCAAACAACTAGTGCGGGAAATCCGACCATTGGATTTTCCCGAAACCGCAACCGTTAAGTTCGCCTTGGAAATATCTTTCCAACGGCACCAACTTTGTAAAAATCCAACGGTTGGATTGTCTAGAATGTTTAATTCAAATCTGAAGAAAAACAGCGCCAGAAACGATTATATATATATATATAAATATAATTATATTTAATCGAATAACGACGCTGCAGTTCGTATTTTGAAATTGAAACTTCAAATGATTGTAACAGAAGATCCAACGGTTATATTTTTAGATTTGTGTAAACTAAATCTGAAGAAAAACAGCGCCACGGCCGCGTTGTGGCCCAAAGCGTCGTTTTGACTAAATTGGCTATTTTAAAATAAGTAAAAATAGCAATAAATTGGTATAAAATATCATAAACGATATGGAATGGAAATAAACTGAATTTTCTCGATTTATGTGGCTTTTGATGGTTGAATGTGTTAGGTGTGAAAAATACATTAAAGAACAAGTTGGTGTTGTCGATTGATTTAACCATCGAAATAAATTGATTTGAAATCCTAAAAATACGAGAATTATTTGAAAAGGCCGAGTTAATTCTCATTTCAAATAATTGACTGACGATTGAAAGTCGAAGATGAAGAAGATGGTCGAAGACCGGAGGTCTTCACCTCGTTTGGACGGTAACCGAGGTCCTGATTGGGAGGCATCCCGAAGTATGGATAATGAGTGGTGATCGTCCAGAAGTACGTGGTGATCGATGGGTTTGCGAGGTATTTAGTGCCTCCGGTTTCGTTCAGACCCAGAACGGACTTGTAAATGGACTGTGTGTCTGACATTGGATTTTATTCTATGTTGATTGATCTCTATTAAATATACATCTGTTTGGCGGCGGAGAACTTATTCTTTTGCTTAACGCCCTTCTCTGAAATGCCCGAGCTCAGAGGTTGTATATCGATGGACATCAGTCGCATGGCATGAATTGCCTGTGTGGCATGCTAAGATGCCGTGATCAGGGCTTCTGTTGAAAAGCAAAGTCTTGTGGTGATGATCAAAGCACTGCCGGTATGGCGTAGATTTGTGTATAACGTAAAATCGCAAGCCTCACACCCTGGTATGAACCAGAAACGGGAGAGGACATCAGGGAGGGCCTGCGTTTCTTTCTAGCTAGGGTGGTGTCAGTGACCTACCAGCCCTGACATTTATATGCTTTTCACCTATGTAGTTGTTGCTGTTGCGAGGCGCCTTGGTTAGATCGGACGATCCGGATCCGATGGATCCATTCGTTGGCTCATTTACACCCCAAAGGGTGGGGAAACGCTGTGTTCAGGAATTTTAGTCCACATCGGTGGACTGGCCCTGACGATACAAGGGTCGATGCGCTCTGACCCTATGGCTTGGGCTAGAGAGTCACGAAGTCGGTAAGGACTATCTTTTGCCTTGGTTCATGATGGAAATCCAATTTCCAAATACGTGACTTGCGGTTTTGATTGTGTGTGTGTATATATATATATATATGGGGACATGGTATATGGTACCCATGCTGCCTATGATTGATAGTTATGATTTGAAATTGTTTTCAAAACATATTAGCACTAGCAATAATATCAAATGCCTTTGTTTTATTCGTATCAAGCATATTTTGGCCATTATAAGGTAAAACTCTATCCTCCGGTTTGCGTTGCATTGTGTGATGGGAACTGAGTCTTATAATGGCTTCATTTTTACAAAATACATTGCGTTGTTTAAAAGAAAGATTTGTTTTAAAGCTCTGGCAATCCAATGGAGTAAACCCGTTCCATGAAAGTGTCGTGGTCCTGTGATTAGCCATATTATATATGTGTTGAATAGATTTTTCATACCAGTCCCATGACTGACTCGTAGTTTTTTCACTTTCAAACTCAGGTGCCCCTTTTCCTACACGGGCAGCCTTGTATTCAGGTTTAGCAGGCTTTATCTGGATAGCTGGAGCTGAAGATGGATTCTATCATATATCTCTTTTTATGTTGTTCAGCTCCTATTGTACATATTTTGTTTGTTTTCCGCTATAGACATTTATGTATAGCTGAACTGTATTTGTACTAAGTAAGATCCTGTATACTGTGTAACTCTGATGATTACTTCTATCCGGTATATTCAATTGTTCATTATCTGGTGTATTTATTTAATTTTGTTCTGCTATTATCTGTGTTATATTCCAAAGATAACCCTTGTCTCCGTCAGAACGGGATTTGGGGTCGTCACAACGTGGTATCAGAGCTTTTGTTAAGCTTAGTTCTGGAATATAACATTTGAACGAACTCGTCAGAAATAGAACCAGTAGTGTTCTAGGATGGGTAACTCTATACAGAAAGGATCAGCAATATCCTAGTATGAGTAAAGCAGAATGAAATTACACCTCAATAGACACATCTACATTTGAAGTATACGTTTCTATGTTTTAAAATACCCTTTCTGTGACCTGACACTTGATCTGCAATTTGCAGAAGTACTAGAAAAATGAGTGTTAGAAATAGGAGAAATGCAGAACCCGATCTAGAGGCTGTATTAAAGAGATATCAAAATCTAAACAGAGCACAGTTCTCTGGGGCAATGAATCTATAATTCAGGCTCAAGCTTGGATGAGTTCTGTCGAAAGAATTTTTGAGCGTATCCAGTTGAGAGATGATCAAAAAAGATTAGTAGCCTCTTGGGCACTCAAAGAAGAAGTTTTAATCTGGTGGGAAACAATCATCAAAGATAATCCAGAAGGTGATATCACCTGGGACAGATTCAAAGTTATTTTCCTAGAAAGATTTACTCCTCCTGAAGCAATGGAGCGATTATGTGATGAATTTTCTTATCTAATACAAGGTGATATGACCATCCTAGAATATCATAAGAAATTCAACGAACTTGCTCACTTTGCTCCTCGTCTGATTCAAGATCCAAAGAGGAAAAATCTGAGATTTATTCATGGCCTGCAAAGGAGATATCATAATAGTGTACTGAGGAATGTGAAGCTTCCTTTCTCTGAAATGATATACATGGCTTATCAGTATGAAGATCTCCATAAGAAAGGAATGTTATGCGACGAAGAAGAAGTCTGTTGTAGTGACAAAGAAGAGTCGGGAACTGATATTCCTGAAGCCAGTACGAGGTCAGAGGTCAGTGAGAAGCCCAGTGCTAAGAGAAAAAGGGCTAATTCTAGGAAAGAACTAGTAACAACTGCTATTTGCTCTAACTGCAATAAGAAAGGACATTTTTCGATAAGTTGCAGATCTTTAAAGAAACAAAGAAAAGAGGGATATAGAGCAAATCGAAAGCAAAAGAAGAAAAGTTTCAGAACGGATGGGGAGTTTCAAGAGAATAGGGAGTGCAAACAGTGCCACGAGGCCGGTAATCTTGCAAAGGATTGCCCGCTCTTAAACAAGCCTGATATAATTCAAGTAAATGAAGTTGCAGAAACTTCCGAGCCCTCAGCTAGTCAAGAAAGGGCTGATGTTTTAGAAGGCACGCTCAATGTCAAGAACATTCCAGTTAAAGTACTATTTGATATTGGCGCGTCACGAAGCTTTATTGCAAAGATTGCAGTCAAGAAGTTAGATTTGAAATTGAAGAAGCTCAAAGAACCAATGACTGTCCAAAATCCAGTTGGGGGTTCGATCGGTCTCAGTTGGGTTTGTGGAGTGCCTATCTGTTTTTCTGGCTATAAATTCCCTACTATATCTATCGTCATGAATTTTAATGAATTCGATCTTATTCTGGGATTGGATTGGCTAACCAAATATGAAGCGGAGGTTAGATGCGCCGAGAGAGTTGTTAGGGCTAAGATTAAATCAGGGAACTATATAACCATACCATGTGAAGGTCAGAAATCTAATAGAAAAGACTTCTGGGCAGCTCTCGATGTTTCTCCAGCCAAAATAGAAAATATCTCTGAAATCACAGAGATAATTCCCGACCTAGTGAAAGATGTTCCTGTCGTCAAGAACTATGCGGATGTGTTCGAGGAAGTTGTTCGCTTACCTCCGCCGAGAGAAATAGATTTCAAGATCGCTTTAATTCTGAATGCAGGGCCAGTAGTTCACGTTATTCAAAGAATGTCCTTGAAAGAAAAAGAAGAACTTGACAATCAAACACGACAGCAAGTATAGAAGGGTCTGATCAGGCCTAGTTTCCCTGATTGGGGAGCAGCAGTGGTGTTTGTCTCAAAATCTGACAGTACTCTACGTCTATGTGTGGATTATCGTGATCTGAACAAACAGACAATAAAGAACAAATATCTATTGCCGCGGATTGATGATTTGTTAGATCGATTAAATGGAGCACAAGTATTTTCATGAATGTACCTAGCAACAGGTTTCTATCAACTTCGAATTGCCGAAGAGTGTGTTCCAATGACAGCCTTCAGAGGTCCTGACTTATTCTACGAGTGGTTAGTAATGTCGTTCGGTTTATGTAACGCTCCAGCCTACTTCGTCGATCTAATGAACAAAGTATTCAGAGGAGTATTGAATAAATTAGTTCTGGTTTTCATCTATGATATTTTAATCTTCTCTAAATCAAAGGCCGAACATGAAAAACATTTGGAACAAGTGTTAGAAATTATCAGACGGAATATATTAAAAGCCAAATTTTCCAAATGTATCTTCTGGCAAGATGAAGTAAATATTCTAGGCCACGTTGTATCGAAAGAAGGAATTGCTATGGATCCAAGCAAAATCACAGCTATTCAGAATTGGAAACAGCCCAGTACCCCCACGAAAGTCCGTAGTTTTCTCGGATTGGCTAACTATTACAGGAAGTTCGTTAAAAACTTTTCGAAGATATCGGGTCATTTAACGAAGCTTACAAAGAAGCACACGAAATTCAAATGGACTCCTGAAAGTGAGGAGGCTTTCGAAGAGCTAAAGTTGAGATTAACAACTGCTCCGGTGTTAACCATCATCGATGGCAATCAAGATTTAAAAGTCTAGACTGATGCTTCTAGAGAAGGCCTTGGCACAGTGTTTAGGCAAAGGGGTCAAGTGATTGCTTATGCTAGCCGTCAACTGAAGCCGCACGAGAAGAAATACGTAACTCATGATCTTGAGTTATTGGCTATTGTGTTCGCTTTGAAAAACTGGAGACACTATCTTCTGGGAGAGAGATTTGAACTGTTTACAGATCATCAGTCGTTAAATATCTATTCACCCAGAAGGACTTGAATCTGAGGCAGCAACGTTGGCTAGAGTTCCTTGCAGCATACGATTTTGAAATTATATACACTCCAGGGAAAGCCAATGTCGTGGCTGATGCGTTAAGCCGAAAGAATGAAATGATCGCCAGTTTTATTATCGCGACTTCATTGCTAGATAAAATATCTGCTCTTCAGGAGGATGATCACTTCATTCAGAAGATCAGAGAGATAATTCAACAAGGCGAACCCTCGAGTTTTCAAGTTGATAATGATGGGATTCAAAGGCTCAAAGGTCGAATATGTGTTCCTAACATTCCTGAGCTTCGCAAAGAAGTTCTGGATGAATGCCACAAGTCAAAACATAGTATCCATCCAGGAGTAAGCAAAATGTATAATGACATCAAACGCACTTTCTGGTGGAAGTCGATGAAAAGGGACATTTCCTTATATGTTAGTCGATGCCCTACTTGCCAGCTAGTCAAAAGCGACCAACAGAAATTGGCTGGATTGTTACAACCGCTAGAAGTTCCTGGTTGGAAGTGGGAACATATTTCTATGGATTTCATTGATGATTTGCCCAGAACCAGAAAAGGGAATGACAGTATTTGGGTGATCGTAGATCGCTTCACGAAGACCGCCAATTTCATACCTGTCAGATCAAACAGAACTGCTCAGAGTCTGGCGCAGATTTACTTTAAAGTACTTGTTAGACTACATGGAGTGCCGCTCAGTATAGTCAGTGATAGCGATACAATATTTACTAGTAAATTCTGGGAGGCATTTCAAGTCAAGCTAGGAACGAAGTTGAACTTGAGCACCGCTTATCATCCTCAGACAGATGGTCAGACTGAGAGGGTGAATCGTATTTTAGAAGATCTATTGTGGGCTTGTGTTATAGATTTCGGTGGATCATGGGAAGACCATCTGCAATTGGTTGAATTCTCATATAACAACAGCTATCAGGCGAGCATGACAATGTAGCCATTCGAAGCATTATATGGTAGACCGTGCCGATCTCCTGCTTGTTGGGAAGAACCAGGTAATAAACTTGTGTTGGGTCCTGATATGATCCGTGAAGCCGCAGAGAAAGTCGATTTCATTAAGAAGCGATTACTCGCCGCTCAAAGCCGACAAAAGAGCTATTCCGATAGAAGAAGAAGAGATATATCCTTTTCTGTTGGCGACTATGTATATTTGAAATTATCGCCGATGAGAGGAGTTATCCGGTTCGGTAAAACTGGAAAGTTGGCACCCAAATTCATTGGTCTGTTTCCTATTCTGGAACGGATCGGTACTCTCGCTTATAAGGTTAAATTGCCAGATTGGTTTCCTGGAGTTCATGATGTATTTTACATATCTCAACTTCGAAAGCACGTTCATGATCCAGACTTGATCGTCGAAGAAGCAGCTCAGAAGGATATTGAAATTACTCCAGAATTAGCTGTGAGACGAGAGCCGCTAAAGATCATCGACAAAGAAACCAATGAGCTGAGGAACAAGAAGGTTCACTTAGTTAAAGTGCAATGGAGTGGAGATCCACGAGATTGTACTTGGGAAACCGAGGAGAGCATTCAGAAAGCCTATCCCAGATGCCGAGTAGATATCTCTGATTGACTCAGGTGCAAGGTACATTTACCATACTTTGCATTACCATTTAATTCTCTATTCTGCTTTTATTTTCTTCCCATGGATGTGCACTTTTAATTCTATACTCTGAATGATTTTAAAGGAATATAGGATTTGATTAGTATATTTTTGGAATGTTAAAAACAAATTGGTTGTTGTGTTGTGTGATTGTAGATTTATCAAACCACTTTCGACTTTGTTCCTTTTCGGGGACGAAAAGTTTTAAGTGGGGGAGATTGTAACGAGCCAGAAAATCTGAACCAATTTAAATTTTTTAAATTGGCTAAAATAATGGATTTTAAATATTTAAAATAAATATCTTAAATAATAGAAATGACAACTGAGTTTGAATCGACAATTGAAAACGAATATAATTAATTATAATTATAAACAAGGTTTGAAAAGGCGCTGCAGTTTTAAAAATTGAATTCAAACTTTGTCGGATTGTACCGGGTGCAAAACAAAACGGATTTTAGTGAAACCAAAAATATTTAAATCTATTAGTGAATACCTTTCTAACAAATATGAAAAATCGAATTTTCATAACGGAAAGCAAAAGTTATGGCCAAATGAATTTTCAGAAAGATCGCTATGGAATTTATATAGCCCGTGAAATTGGCCATTTTGCATACGACCTCGGAATTCGACGAAACCACTTTTGATGGATGCGGGATGTGAATTTATTGCTAGGTTTCAAATTTCATAATTTTTGAAGCTAGTATGTGAGCGTGGATAAAGAAAACGTGTTTTGGTCAATTACAGTTAAATTGGATCGACCAGAAATAGGCCTTTTTGCAAACGGTCTCAGAATTCGATGAAACTAGTTTTTTTGGGACCGTATCGTCAAAACATAGCTAGATTTATTTTTCTGGAATTTTTCGAATCAGTTTGAGGCCCTGGCAAATTGAAATGTATGTTCAAAATTAAAAATTAAATGTTTTATACTTTAATTTGAAAAATAACTGACTGTAACTGACGAATTGGCCTACGAAACATATCCCATTGTGTCCAGAATGGGGATATTTAGCTAGGGGCGACAGTCATTGGGTTGGAAAAGGAGTTCGTTGGTGAAAACCCTAATTTTCTGAACTATATATATTCCGGCCAATCAAAATTTTTCTTCCATAATAAAAAAAATAATCAAAATGCGAAACCCTCGAAACGAACGGTGACGCGTGCTCCAGACTTCCCCGACTGATCGCCGCCGCTACCGACGCTTCCAGCCTCCGCCACCACCGCCGCTCGACGCGCCTTCGCCTCCCCTACAAATCCGACCAACTTCCTCCGCCCCTCATCGCCTGTGCCGCCTGAATCGAGGCCAGAAAGCCCCGGCCTTCTCAGCACCGCCGCCGACGAACCTGACCACCGAACGCCACCAAACCACCACCGACAGGAATCCATCTCTTCTCTCTTCCACATCCAACCCGCCGATCATCCCCTCGTGCCTCGATTCTCGCGAAAACCGTAATCCTAGTTTTGAACCATCATGAAAGTTGTGTTCTTTTTGATGTTTACACTTTGAAAAATCATATCTTTTTAGTGTGTTGACGAAATTCGATGAAACAGGAAACATCGGGACCGCAAGGAAGCTCTCTACCCAATAGACGAAGCCACGGATTTTTCTGACATCGTATACATTTTTAGCGAAGCAACAAACCAAAGTGAGAAATTTAAATTAAATAAATTTGAATGGAAAATGTCGTGTATAAATTATATTAGTGAAATATAAATTACACACCTGTCGTATACCTCATGTACATGCGTGGTGTAAGCTATATAAGTGAAGTATGAATTATAAATGCATAGAATAATTGATATATGTGTTGAAATGCAAGTGAAATATAGCAATTATATATATATATATATATATATATATATATATACTCCCCTCGTCCACAAACCATGGACGATATTTATGGTTGTGAATTGGTGTGAAACATTGGATGAAAAATACGAATGGTTGAATAATTGTTTGTGGTTGATATTGTTTGGTTGTGGTTGAAAAATACCCATTGGTGATTGAAATGAATTGGAAATATTTGTGGAAATAAAAATAAACATGCCGCCTACGTGCGAATTAGATGCATGAATGCCCATTGTCAAAAACCGCGAGGTTTTAAGGTAGAGCGAGGAGCCGTACTAGGGACGGTCCCGGTTTTAACAACCCTGCCGTTATGCTGCCGAAATTTTGAATAATATTCATGTGTTTGAATTATTTTCTTTTGCTGAAACTATATTTATTCGTTGAATAGAAACCTTCATGTGTTGAATCGATATTCATTCGTTGATTAGAAATTCATGTGTTTAATGGTATTCGTGTTTTAAATATAAAAATCACATTTTTATCAATATATAGAAACTATAGAAATACTTCATGTGTTGAATCGATATTCGTTCGTTGATTAGAAATTCATGTGTTGAATGGTATTCGTGTTTTAAATATAAAAATCACATTTTTATCTATATATAGAAACTATAGAAAACCTTCATGTATTGAATCGATATTCATTCGTTGATTAGAAATTCATGTGTTGAATGGTATTCGTGTTTTAAATATAAAAATCACATTTTTATCTATATATAGAAACTATAGAAATCAATCATGTGTTGAATCGATATTCATTCGTTGAATTGAAATTCATGTGTTGAATGGTATTCACATTTTGAAATAAATTGTTTTATAATAAAAATCACCTTTTTATCATCTATATGAACTATGTAAAATGACCTTGTTTTAAAATAAATTGTTTTATAATAAAAGTCACCTTTTTATCATCTATATAAACAATATAAAATAATAGTGTTTTTGAAATGAATTGTTTTACAATAAAAATAACATTTTTATTATATACATGAATTGTTGAAATGTGAAGTGTTGAAAATAGCAACTCGTTCAAATAAATATGCATGAGTTGAAATATTCTTAAATTAGCTAATGATATAATTTTTGCCTATGCATGCAACATTAGAATGAATGGTGTTTTTAAACCAAATGGAATCAACTATGAAGTTGAATGGAAAATGATAAGTGATAAGAACTGTATCTATGTACATGCATATTTATTGAACAGGTTATAGCAAAGGGGCTAGAGAAGAGGAATAAAATTTTGTGCCCGACAAATAGGTACTCATTTAATGTTTTGTTTGGGTGATGATTTTATGAGCCTGTTGTCTAGCCGCTTGGCTTTTCCTTTTTCTTTTTGACATGAGACGCCCGTGTGGCTATTTGGGGATTTTCCCCGCCCCTCCCGTACAAAGGAGGTTATGGCGAATTTTTCCGAAATTTAAAGGCGTTAGTGAAAAATTTGAAGTGAAAACGATATTGAAATTGTTGAATGAACTATATTTATATAAATATATAAATATAAATAAAATTAAAACGAAACGTGGCCGTGCAGTTTTGTGTTTTGAAACTGTGATTTCAAACAACTAGTGCGGGAAATCCGACCATTGGATTTTCCCGAAACCGCAACCGTTGGGTTCGCCTTGGAAATATCTTTCCAACGGCACCAACTTTGTAAAAATCCAACGGTTGGATTGCCTGGAATGTTTAATTCAAATATGAAGAAAACAGCGCCAGAAACGATTATATATATATATATATATATATATAATTATATTTAATCGAATAACGACTCTGCAGTTTGTATTTTGAAATCGAAACTTCAAACGATTGTACCGATCCGACCGTCGGATTTTCCCGAAACTGAAACCGTTGGATTCGTTTTGAAAAGATCTTTCTAATGATGTAAATATTTTGAAGATCCAACGGTTAGATTTTCAGATATGTGTAAATCAAATATGAAGAAAAACATCCCCACGACCGCGTTATGGCCCGAAGCGTCGTTTTGACTAAATTAGCTATTTTAAAATAAATAAAAATGGCGATAAATTGGTATAAAATATCATAAACAATATGGAATGGTAATAAGCTGAATTTGCTCGATTTATGTGGCTTTTGATGGTTGAATGTGTTGGGTGTGAAAAATACATTAAAGAACAAGTTGGTGTTGTCGATTGATTTAACCATTGAAATAAATTGATTTGAAATTCTAAAAATACGTGAATTATTTGAAAAGACCGAGTTAATTCTCATTTCAAATAATTGACCGACGATTGAAAGTCGAAGATGAAGACGATGGTCAAAGACCGGAGGTCTTCACCTCGTTTGGATGGTAACCGAGGTCCTGATTGGGAGGCATACCGAAGTATGGATAATGAGTGGTGATCGTCCATACGTACGTGGTGATCGATGGGTTTGCGAGGTATTTAGTGCCTCCGGTTTCGTTCAGACCCAGAACGGACTTGTAAATGGACTGTGTGTCTGACATTGGATTTTATTCTGTGTTGATTGATCTCTATTAAATATACATCTGTTTGGCGGCAGAGAATTTATTCTTTTGCTTAATGCCCTTCTCTGAAATGCACGAGCTCATAGGTTGTATATCGATGTACATCAGTCGCATGGCATGAATTTCCTGTGTGGCATGCTAAGATGCCGTGATCAGGGCTTCTGTTGAAAAGCAAAGTCTTGTGGTGATGATCAAAAAGCACCGCCGGTGTGGCGTAGCTTTGTGTATAACGTAAAATCGCAAGCCTCACACCCTGGTATGAACCAGAAACGGGAGTGGACATCAGGGAGGGCCTGCGTTTCTTTCTAGCTAGGGTGGTGTCAGTGACCTACCAGACCTGACATTTTATGCTTTGCACCGATGTAGTTGTTGTTGTGCGAGGCGCCTCGGTTAGATCGGACGATCCAGGTCCGATGGAGCCATTCGTTAGCTCATTTACGCCCCAAAGGGTGGGGAAACGCAGTGTTCAGGAATTTTAATCCACATCGGTGGACTGGCCCTGACGATCCAAGGGTCGATGCTCTCTGACCCTGTGGCTCCGGCTAGAGAGTCACGAAGTCGATAAGGGCTATCTTTTGCCTTGGTTCATTATGGAAATCCAATTTCCAAATACGTGACTGTGCGGTTTTGAATATATATATATATATATATATATATATATATATATATATATATATATATGGCGACATGATATATGGTACCCATGCTGCCTATGATTGATAGTTATGATTTGAAATTGTTTTCAAAACATATAAGCACTAGCAATAATATCAAATGCCTTTGTTTTATTCGTATCAAGCATATTTTGGCCATTATAAGGTAAAACTCTATCCTTCGGTTTGCGTTGCATTGTGTGATGGGAACTGATTCTTATAATGGCTTCATTTTTATAAAATACATTGCGTTGTTTAAAAGAAAGATTTGTTTTAAAGCACTAGAAATCCAATGGAGTAAACCCGTTCCACGAAAGTGGCGTGGTCCTGTGATTAGCCATATTATATATGTGTTGAATAGATTTTTCATACCAGTCCCATGACTGACTCGTAGTTTTTTCACTTTCAAACTCGGGTGCCCCTTTTCCCACACGGGCAGCCTTGTATTCAGGATTAGCAGGGTTTATCTGGATAGCTGGAGCTAAAGATGGATTCTATCATTTGTCTCTTTTTATGCTGTTCAGCTCCTATTTTACAAATTTTGTTTGTTTTCCGCTGTAGACATTTATGTATAGCTGAACTGTATTTGTACTAAGTAAGATCCTGTATACTGTGTAACTCTGATGATTATTTATATCCAGTATATTCAGTTGTTCATTATCTGGTGTATTTATTTAATTTTGTGCTGCTATTATCTATTTCTATGTTATATTCCAAAGATAACCCTTGTCTCCGTCAGAACGGGATTTGGGGTCGTCTCAGTAAAACAGTTTAAAACAGTTTGAGCAAGTAAATGATATCTCATAAGACCACACCGTATAACATAATGGGTTTTTCCCTTATGAGAATCCAAATTAATCTTTATTTCAAAATCCTTTTGATATTATAATAATGTCCATCAACCAAAATATAATAATCATCTAGCAGAAACGCATTCATCTCACAATCTACTTATATAGTGTACAATCAAAACAACAAACATGTATTGGGTAATGAATTTCCAACTATGACAAGGTATGGAACCACCTTTCACTGGTGTACCTCTAGAGAGGAATACATTGGGTTCAACAAGAACATCTTGTAACCCGGCCACACATGACCGACCAATCATTTCGCTTGAGTGTATCGAATGTATATCACCAACAGTTGGGATCAGCAACCGTTTCCCGAATGGGATAGCATCGACAATAGATTTTTAGAAGTAAATGAAACTCTAGATCAGGTGATTATACACCATAATAGGTGCGACCTACATAGCCATGTTGTCTGCCAAATTTTTGTCATTTCCAGCTTATGAGGCTAAAGGCCATGCTTATCTCTGACAGATCACACATTTATTCACTTTGAATGTCACATCGTCATACCCGCCAAATCAAAAATTGATTTCCCTAAAAATACCACGGGTATACAGCTAAGGGAAACGAATTCCTCCTCCACCAAACGTAAATACGTTTAAAGAGATCAACTTACACGATCTATTAAATATACTCTGTCAGACATTCTTCCATACAGGTCGTCCTGGGATTGGACAAACCGAAGCCACTATTCAGTACAACCATCTTAGGCAATCTTTACTTGAGATTTATATAACTGCCCTTGCACTTTACTCCGTCTTCAATTATCTTTGGCATATATGATTTGCAACGCTTATTCCAATACGGAGTGGTTCTTCGGATAATAATCCAACCGATCTCTCCGTATTGATGACGGAAAAATGGTCAAAACGTTGATAGTCTGTGATTTAACAATCAAGGAAAAACACATGTGCAAACAACGATCTTATTTCCAATTGGAAATTACATTGATCAATCGCAAATCAACTTTTATCCTTTAAATTAATTTATCATTAATTTATCTCATTTGTCATTTCCTGTTTCCATATATTCAACATTTCTATTTTTCTAAATTTAGAAAATATATGTTATTAACACCGGAAAACATTTCCATTTATTGTTTTCTATATTAGAAAACAATTCTGATTCTTCTTTTGGAAAACATTTCCAAAACTCGTACATTGGACTTAGACAAATGTTTAAAGAAACCATCGCTATGCCAACTCAAACCATTACACTTATTATCTAAATTCACTTAACCATCCTTTACTATCAAACCTTAGCCATTCCTTAGTCAAGAAGGAAGTCAATCAAGTTGGGGTATAATTACTTCTCAGACCTTAACTGAACAACGTTTTAACTTCGAAATAGTCAAAGTTTATATTTAAATCTATAACAAACTTCCTTTATTAACTTTCTTTCTAATGAATCTCTATTTGATAACTCTAACTGATTTACTCTATCGATTAACCGATTTCGATTAACTCTTTTTCGAATAAGTAATATTCGATAAACTCCTTCTGATTAACTCCTTTGGATTAACTCATTTGGATTAACTCGGTTTGATTAACTCATCTTGAATAACTTAACCTAATTAACTTGACTTATTTAACTCAACTTAATTAACTCGAATTACTTAACTCAACTTGATTAACTTGACTTACTTAACTCAACTTGATTAACTCGACTTACTTAACTCAACTTGATTAACTTCTATTGAATAACTAATATTTGATCAACTCTAATTGAATAACTAATACTCAATTAATCCTAATTCGATTAACGATGTTCAATTAACTCAATCTGGTTAACTCTAACTGATCAACTCTAATTGGTTATCTCTATTCGATTACAAATACTTCCTTTTCTATTTGTCTATATTTATTTCATATAAATATTTCCTTTATATAATTTTGTTTATTTTCTCAAATAATTCCCCCTTTTATCTTTATTTATTTTCTAAATAAATAATTCTCTCCTAATTCTATTTGTAAATGTTTTACAAATATTTCCCTTTCTAATTTATTCGTTTTACAAATATTTTCCTTTCTATTTTATTTGTTTTACAGATATTTTCCTTTCTTATTCATCTATTTATTTTCAAAATAAATAATCCTTTTATACTCTTATTTATTTTCTAAATAAATAAATTCATTTCATACTTCTATTTATTTTCCCAATAAATATCCCTCTTTATAAAATCCTTTGATTTTATAAATAAATTCCCTTCTTATAAAATCCGTTGATATATAAGTATTTTCTCTTTAAATAAATTCTAATTCATACTATAAATGAATATACCTTTTTATAAAATCCTTTGGTTTTATAATTAAATTTCCATTTTATAAAACCCTTGATTTTATAAATATTTTATTTTCAATAAACACTTTGAAATTTCCCTTTTTAACATTCCAGTATTTCTTATGGTATTTAACGTACCATATAAAAATGATCGGTATCATTCAAACACACATAATCAACAACAAATTATATATCACATCATATAACACAACATATGAATCAAAAAAATATTATAAATATTGAGGAACCCAGTTGGGTACCTCCATGTTAGACAAAACAAATATAAAACATTCTGATAAACTGAATCAATATTCGATTAACGATTTATATATATATATATCGTTATTTATAATTTCAACCAATACATAAGCGATTCAACCAATCAGTTAACATATAGCAATCAATAGAGGATTAAAAGTTCTAAAAATACGTTATAAAAATATAACTGTTCAGAGTTGGTGAGTTTTACTCATATTGGACGATCATCGTTAATTACGGTAACCATCGCTTGATTAAGACGGACAATTTAATTCGCTATAAATTGTAACGGGACGCACTTCACACCCAGTCCATTCCACTGTGTAGCCACCGTCCATACGATCCCAACGGATCTTGTTTCGACAAATTCTGATAAGGTATGAAGAAGTTACGATATTTACAATTTTTGAATACATTTATTTAAATAGTTTTAATTATAAAACTAAGTTATTGGGCCTCAACCTTTTCCCCGGCCCATCCTCTTTCGTGAAAACTCCAACCCCGCACCCTTTCTTCCTTCATCTTCAATAATGGAATGGAACATGTCGCCTGTATTCTCACCATTTCGGAAATTCGAGCATCCCATTTTCTTTATCCTTCCACAAATCTTCAACACTAAATACATCATATCCCTTCTCTTCACATCCATCCCACAAACATACAATTTCAGATATTTATTTTGATACAGAGAAGCTTCTTCCTCATGCCCATAAACTGCAGCTCGGTCATTACTGTATTCCTCCATCCCATTCTCTCTTTAGTTACTCCACAATCTACCAAACTGATATCACTCTTTTATGTTTATTATAAATAAATACTTGGCAACTTCACTAATCACGTTTAAAAGCCTAATCCTTTCTCTGCTTCTCGTCATCGTCTTCTACAGGAAATGCAAAAATATCGGCCAAACTGAATCACCGAGCTTCCCTTCTCTACCCTTAAGTTCAGCTTGACATCACCGTTATTAATAACAATTTACCTACCCTAATCACTTCATTTACGTCCTTAGCAACCACAAATCTCACGATCTTTTTTCTTTCAAAAACCGTTCGAATTGTTTCCCCCATTCTCGAAGTTGACCTCGCCTCCAGCTTCTGCCACCGCTGGCTTTGTTAACGACGTTAAGCTCATCGGACCCCCTTCCCTCGCGCCTACGATGCCACAAACCCCTGTTCAACTCGAGTCTGAATTGCGACCCCCCAGCTACTCCTATAATCAGCTTCGACGATCAGATTATGTCATCGCCGATGATTTTTGAAGTACCCAAATGGCAGCAGCATCACATAAAATGGGTATGGAATCAAAGCTGAAGATTGCAGTAGCCCAAATATACACATATTTAGATTTTTAAATTTTTCTATGAATTGTTGAGGAATTTAGAGTTCACGACATGTTTTGAGAAGAGATAGAGCTGGCGGCTTGGAATTACACTGGCCAGAAATAGTACAAGGGTTTAAGGGATGGATGTGTATTTATTGGGAAAAAGGTGGCTTGTTGTAAGAGCCGTATCCATTCAAATATTTTTTTTAGATCACTTGTATTTGCCTTCTAAAAATCCGTGTGCTCACACACGACACCTAAAAATCACGAAACCGGACATGCAGCTACAGTTCGACACTGTGGTCCCAACGAAACTGGTTTCGTCGAATTCCGACTCCATTTTCTCACACGCTATTTTTTTAGCCATCAAAATACTGACTTTATTTCACATTAAAATCCCATACGGCCACATACTGACTTCAAACATCACGGAAATTGAAATCTAACAATAATTTAACGTTACGAACCCAACAAAATTGGTTTCGTCGAATTCTGAGTTCGTTTGTAAAACTGGCTATGTTTAAAGCTCTAAATAACCCATTTATATATATCAAGGTATTTAAAAACATTTTAATTTAATATTTATAAATAAATATTATCGTATATATTCACAATAGAATATCATACAGCTTTAGAATATTCCTATATGAATTTCTAACTAGATATTTCAAATCACGATATAAATCGATATCCGATTTATAATGAAATTCCTTTTTAAAATATTAATAATTCGTTATAAATTATAAAGGAATTCCATAGCGACTTTTCTAAAATTTGATTTGGACATAAATCAAAATCTACACGATGAAATCCTGATTTTTCTCTTCCGTTAGAAAAATATACTTCACCAGCCCTGAACGTTTCTTGTTTCACAGAAATCCGATTTAATATGAATCCTGTACATTCAGTTGAAGTTCAAATCGCCAAATTACGAACTACCGTGCCATTTCGAACTCGATTTTAATTATAATATAATTATACGTTCAAACTATCGTTCAAATAATATATTAGTTATTATAATTCGATTTAAAACTGAACTAAATATTATAAATGGTCCAATTCACATTGTGTTGTGAATTCTGCTATTTCCGACTATTCTGGATTTTAAATATATTACTTAATTATTATGTTAATTAAATATTCCTTATTATTTAATTCTGGTCATTTTAAATTACCAAACATTTATTTAAATAATTAAATAAATTATTTATTATTCGTAAAAGTACGGGTCGTTACAGCTGCAAAAACCAACACTTCACAATAGTAAAAAGATAGGGGTAATTGATGGAAGTAAGGGTTATTTAGAGAACAAGTGGTAGAATTAAAAAGAAGGGTTGTTTTGAAGTATTAAGTAAAGTAGAGGTAGTTTAAGCATAGTTGGGGTAGATCGACAAATATGAAAGACGATGAATTGTTTGGATTAGGTGCTGCAAAAACCAATCCTTCACAGTAGTAAAAAGATAGGGGTAATTGTTGGAAGTAAGGTCTATCTAGATAATTAGGGGTAGGATTAAAAAGAAGGGTTGTTTTGACGTATTAAGAGAAGTAGGGGTAGTTTAAGCATAGTAGGGGTAAATCGACAAATATGAAAGATGATGAATCATTTGGATTGGGTGCTGCAAAAACCTACCCTTCACAGTAGTTATAAAATAGGGATAATTGTTAGAAGTAAGGGCTATTTGGAGAATTAGGGGGCAGATTAAAATTAAGGACTCTTTTGAAGTATTAAGAGAAGTAGGGTTTGTTTAAGCATAGTAAGGGTAGATCGACAAATATGAAAGCCAACGAATCGTTTTGAGTGGGTGCTGCAAAAACCAACCCTTCACAGTAGCCCTTCAAAATCTGAGAGTTATTCTTGCCTTCACCGCCTGCTTGCGGCTTTGGCCATTCTGCAGATGCAGCCTCAGTATTTGACTTAGGGTAAAGACTCTCTGATCTCAAAGCTTTCCCCACAATCGATTCAAAAGTCTCATCGTTGTGGTTGATAAGCCTTTCCCCCAAATATCCATCCAAACCAGTAATGAACTTCTCATTCTTCTTCTCAGGAGTATCGATAAGAGACAGTCCATACTTCGAAAAGGTGTCGAACTCAGCAATATAATCAGAAACTGCTCTTCCGTTCTGCTTGAGTTCCAAGAACCTCTTAAACAACACTGACTTCTGGGCGGCTGGAATGAACTTCTCACTAAAGTTAGCCTTGAACTGATCCCAGGTAACCTGATCCTCTGGAGTAGCTGTTCTAATGGTGTTCCACCAATTCATCGCTCGCCCTTGTAGCTGACGAGACGCTAGCCTTCTCTTCATCGCATCCTCAAGAAACAAGTCATTGAAGATACGATCACAGCTATCCATCCAGTATTGAACATCTGTGGCCGACTCCGTCCCGTGGAACCGTTTCCCACCAAGGTTAGTATAATCCTTGCACAACTTGGCGAAATCGACCTTAGGCGCCTGCACTACTGGGCCAACACCAACTCCGGGATTGGGAACTGCCCCTTGCACTTCTCTAAGCATGTCTCTCATGAGATTAGTAAACATCGCCCTCATGTTGGCGGCATTCCCCTGGTTGGTCCCTCTACCAGCACCCCTCGTATCTCGGCTCATCGTCAATATGAAAAAGGGAAACGATTAACGACCTCATAGTGGTGCTAGTGCAGTGCGACTTCATTCTTATACTACTAATAGTATATATATACATAGCTTTTGAAAACCAAAGTAATCACAAATACGCGCTCTCATATACGTACTATCTCTCCCTGGTGTCTTTCCCTAGGTTAACTATGCAACCTAATGCTCTGATACCAAGTGTGACGGCCTGCCCCGCACCAACCGACATTTTCTCCAAAAGTGCGCGGTACACATGCCCAGTTAGCACGGAACGGGTCGTCAGAAGGAAAGGGAAGAAAGAAATGAATATACAAAGAACCTGTAGAATGTCTCACAGCACATAGAATAAAATATAATAATAACATACTTGACATAAAACAGGAGAGACAGTGCATAAGCTGAAAACCAAAACTAAACATCATGGCAGCATAAATTCAAAATACAGCTTATTACAACTTTCAAACTGTCTCAAAGCAAAAGCAAGATAAAGGAGGTACACTACTAATGCCCAAGTAGCGACCACCAACGACACAGGGAGAATGTGTATATGTATATATCATACGAGGAAGCCTCTGCCCGCCTCCGAATCAGCTACTCGCGCATCACCAGCTAACTTGTCTCTAGTCTGCTCGTGTGAGCGCCCAGAGTAATAAGAGGAGACATAAAAGTCTGGGTCAGACATAAAGCCTGGTATGAGCGATAAGCATTTAAAGTGAACAATAACAGGTAGACTAAAACATACCTAAACCTGGACCTCCAACCTAAGAGTTAGCACTACATACTGTACAACACTCTTAGGTACCATAACAAACAGTGTAAAGATACGGAGGTGGGGGAGGTGTGCATGTCATAGTGATGGCAAACAATCAAACATAGCATCCATCCTCACATCTCTCACTCAGTGCGTAAAGCATACGATGTTCACTACTTCGATCACCCAACATACCTTGCTACGATCACTCTGCCCCATGAAGTCATAAATGGATTCACTGCACCGATAACGTAGCCACTAATTCCTCGCTATGTCCACTTGCCCCATGGGGTTGTTCACCCCATCTGCACTGGCTCATAGCCTTACCAATCCTTACTGTGTCCACTTGCCCCATGGAGTTGTTCACACCATCTGCGCTGGCTCATAATCTTACTACGCATCACCTTGCCCCTCAGGTCATAATGACCCTACTGCACTGATAACGTAGTCTTGCTACCATCACCTTGCCCCTCAGGTCATAATGACCCCACTGCACTGATAAGTTGCCATCATCCATTTTTAGTGGTGAATCGAAGTTATGAACGTCGACAACTCCTTTGCACACGTCCCGCAGCAAAGTCCAACTCATGAAGTCCACTCATTGGTTCCTATCTGGATCCTGAGTCAGTACCCTTCATTTGGACTACCTTTGCATCTCGGGTTATCAGTCTTTATCGGTCCGGTTTGGCCTTCCATACCCCATTTGGATCAGATCGGCTCTTCAGCACGCCACGGTTCAGATCGTCATCGCGGTCCCCTTTCTCTTTGCTTCACATCGTGCTCCTCTCCTCGGTTCGGATCGGAATACCCCATACGTGTCGGATCGCGCTCCTCCAGCTCATGGCTTCCCCGGGTTCGGATCGGCGTCTCGTAGTGCATCGGATCGTGGATGCTACTTTCCTCTAGTCGGATCGTGATACAAAGCACGAGTGGATCGGATCGGTAGCAGTTCACGGTTGGTGTTCGTGGACCTTGCGCAGACGGTTCGGCTCGGAGGAGATAACTTGACTCGTGGTAATGTCCCACAATCCCATAGGGCGATCCAATCGACCCTCAATCCCCATCCGATCCGAACTCCTGCACCTTGTCCAGCGAGTTGTTTACGCCCCTCGACGACGTTTTCGACCATTTCAACTATTCTAATCAGTCACAAAGCATACCATACAGTCGTAGAAACATATATAGTCAACCACAACCATCAAAACAACAATACAATAGGTTAAACTGGATCAGACATAGCCAAAACCCCTTATTTCCCCTTAAGCATGTTTAGGTGAAACTTATGATAAGATTAACAAAACTTAACCAAACTAACCCAAATTCATATCAGGGGTCTAAAACATCATTACAAATTTTATAAACATTTTTCCAGAATTTTATCATGTTTAAATTCGCTAGTTAACACTATTACCCCTGATTAGCCATGATTAGTGCAAAACTATGCAAATCACTCACCTTAGCCACAAACAAAATTTAGATATGAAATAAATCTCTGATTTGATGCGAATCCTGATGCTAAACAGTAGCTCCAATGTTGATTTGGTGTAGATCATCCTTGATTAAGGGTTGCTAAGCCAAATCCTTGACCAAAAGGTGATTTGGAGGTGATTTAGAGGTTGAAGACCATTTTTAGGGTTTCTTGGTGATAAGTGGAGGCTAGAAAACTGAAATGGAATGATCCTCTATCTTATTTCAGCCTCCCCATAACCCTAGTCCCAAATTGGGTTATGGGCCTATCCACTAATCATCCTATTTGGCCCGGTTAAGCAGTTTTTCACCCTCCAAACCTTATTTCAGCCATATCTCCCAAACGATAAGTCCGTTTGGATATTATGACCACTCTACGGAAAGGTAAACCATCAAACGAATCTAATGGAAGTGGTTTCAAGTCAAAATTTCTTTCCAATCAAAATTTATGGCCAAAACAGTACCAACTAGGGGCAAAATGATTATTTAAAAATCGACAAAAAACATGAACATGGGAAATGACTCCAGTAGATGTTTCCCAAAGATACATGATCATACGACTTCATACGGAAAAGAAATAAATATTCTACGATCCCCCGATACGTAGAATGCGGGTCATTACAATTGACGAATATGAAAGATGATGAATCATTTTGATTAGGTGCTACAAAAACCAATCCTTCACAGTAGTAAAAAGATAGGGGTAATTGTCGGAAGTAAGGGCTATTTACAGAATTAGGTGTAGGATTAAAAGAAGGATTGTTTTTAAGTATTAAGAGAAGTAGGGGTAGATAAAGAATAGTAGGGGTAGATCGACCAATATAAAATATGATGAACCATTTGGATTGGGTGGTACAAAAACCAACCCTTCACGAAAGTTAAAAAATAGGGGTAATTGTTGGAAGTAAGGGCTATTTAGAGCTTATGGTTAGGATTAAAAAGAAGGGTTGTTTTGAAGTATTAAGAGAAGTAGGGGTAGTTTAAGCATAGTAGGGGTAGATCGACAAAGATGAAAGATGATGAATCGTTTGGATCGGGTGCTGAAAAACCAATACTTCATAATAGTTAAAAAGTAGGGGTAATTGTTCGAAAGTAGGGCTATTTAGAGAATTAGGGTTAGGATTAAAAAGACGGATCGTTTTAAAGTAGTAAGATAAGTAGGGGTAGTTTAAGCATATTTGGGGTAGATCAACAAATATGAAAGATGATGAATCATTTTGATTAGGTGCTACAAAAAGCAATACTTCACAGTAGTAAAAAGATAGGGGTAATTGTCGGAAGTAAGGGCTATTTACAGAATTAGGGGTAGGATTAAAAGAAGGACTGTTTTTAAGTATTAAGAGAAGTAGGGGTAGATTAAGCATAGTAGGGGTAGATCGACAAATATAAAAGATGATGAATCATTTGGATTGGGTGCCACAAAAACCAACCCTTCACAAATGGTAAAAAAATAGGGGTAATTGTTGGAAGTAAGGGCTATTTGGATACTTAGGGGTAGGATTAAAAAGATGGTTTGTTTTGAAGTATTAAGAGAAGTAGGGGTAGTTTAAGCATAGTAAGGGTAGATCGACAAATATGAAAGATGATGAATCATTTGGATTGGGTGATGCAAAAACCAATCCTTCAAAATAGTTAAAATAATAGGAGTACTTGTTGGAAGGAAGGGCTATTTAGAGAATTAGGGGTAGGACTATAAAGTAGGGTTGTTTTGAAGTATTAAGACAAGTAGGGGTAGTTTAAGCATAGTAGAGTTAGATCGACAAATATGAAAGACGGTGAATCATTTGGATTAGGTGCTGCAAAAACCAATCCTTCACACTAGTAAAAAGATAGGGGTAATTGTTGGAAGTACGGGCTATTTACAGAATTAGGGGTAGGATTAAAAGAATGACTGTTTTGAAGTGTTAAGAGAAGTAGGGGTATATTAAGCATAGTACGGGTAGATCGACAAATATGAAAGATGATGAATCATTTTGATTAGGTGCTACAAAAACAAACCCTTCACAAAAGTTACAAAATAGGGGTAATTTTTGGAAGTACGGGCTATTTAAAGAATGATGGGTAGGATTAAAAAGGGGAGTTGTTTGAAGTATTAAGAGAAGCAGGGGTAGTTTAAGAATAGTAGGGGTAGATCGACAAATATGAAAGATGATGAATCGTTTGGATCGGGTGCTGCCAAAACCAATCCTTCACAATAGTTAAAAAGTAGGGGTAATTGTTGGAAGGAAGGGCTATTTAGAGAATTAGGGGTAGGGTTAAAAAGAAGGGCTGTTTTGAAGTACTAAGATAAGTGGGGGTAGTTTAAGAATATTAGGTGTAGATCGACAAATATGAAAGATGATGAATCGTTTTGATTAGGTGCAACAAAAACCAATCATTCACAGTTGTAAAATGATAGGGGTAATAATCAGAAGTAAGAACTATTTACAGAATTAGGGGTATGATCAAAAGAAGGACTGTTTTTAAGTATTAAGAGAAGTAGGGGTAGATTAAGCATAGTGGGGGTAGATCGACAAATATGAAAGATGAAGAATCATTTGGTTTGGGTGCTACAAAAACCAACCCTTCACAAAAGATAAAAAATAGGGGCGATTGTTGGAAGTAATGGCTATTTAGAGAATTAGGGGTAGGATTAAAAAAAGAGTTGTTTTGAATTATTAAAAGAAGTAGGGGTAGTTTAAGCATAGTAGGGGTAGATCGACAAATATGAAAGATGATGAATCATTTGGATTGGGTGCTGCAAAAACAATCATTCACAATAGTTGAAAAATAGGGGTAATTGTTGAATGGAAGGGCTATTTAGATAATTTGGGGTAGGATTAAAAAGAAAGGATGTTTTGAAGTATTAAGAGAAGTAGGGGTAGATTAAGAATAGTAGGGGTAGATCGACAAATATAAAAGATGATGAAACGTTTGGATTGGGTGCTGCAAAAACCAACCCTTCACGGTAGTAAAAAGATAGGGGTAATTGTTGGAAGTAAGGGCTATTTAGATAGTTAAGGATAGGATTAAAAAGAAGGGTTTTTTTGAAGTATTAAGAGAAGCAGGGGTAGATTAAGCACAGTAGGGGTAGATCGACAAATATGAAAGATAATGAATCGTTTTCCTTGTGTGCTGCAAAAACCAACCCTTTATAGTATTTATAAAATAGTGGTAATTGTTGGAAGTAAGGGATATTTAGAGAATTAGGGGTACGATTAAAAAGAAGGATTGTTTTAAAGTATTAATAGAAGTAGGGGTAGTTTAAGCACGGTAGGGTTAGATCCACAAATATAAAAGATGGTGAATAGTTTGGATTAGAGGCTGCAAAAACCAACCCTTCACATTAGTGAAAAGACAGTTGTAATTGTTGGTAGTAAGGGCTATTTAGAGAATTAGGGGAAGGATTTAAAAGGACTGTTTTGAAGTATTAAGAGTAGTAGGGGTTGATCGACAAATACGAATGATGATGAATCGTTTGGATTGTGTGCTACAAAAACCAACCCTTCACAGTAGTTAAAAAATAGGGGTAATTATTGGAAGTACGGGCTATTTAGAAAATTAGGGGTATGATTAAAAAGAAGGGCTGTTTTGAAGTATTAATAGAAGTAGAGGTAGATCGACAAATATAAAATATGATGAATCGTTTGGATTAGGTGCTGCCAAAACCAACCCTTCACAATATTAAAAAGATAGGGGAAATTGTTGGAAGTAATGGCTATTTAGAGAATTAGGGGTATGATTTGAAAGGACTGTTTTGAAGTACGAAGAGAAGTAGGGGTAGTTTAAGCATAGTACGGATATATCGACAAATATGAAAGATGATAAATTGTTTGGATTGGGTGCTGCAAAAACCAACCCGTCACAGTAGTTAAAAAATAGAGGTAATTGTTGGAAGTAAGGGATATTTAGAGAATTAGGGGTACAATTAAAAAGAAGGGATGTTTTGAAGTATTAAGAGAAGTAAGGATAGTTTACGCATAGGAGGGGTAGATCGACAAATAAGAAAGATGATGAATCGTTTGGATTGTGTACTGCAAAAACCAACCCTTCACAGTAGTAAAAAGATAGGGGTAATTTATGGAAGTAAGGGCTATTTAGAGAACTAAGGGTACGATTTAAGAGGACTGTTTTGAAGTATTAAGAGAAGTTGGTGTAGTTTCAACATAGTAGGGGTAGATCGACTAATATGAAAGATGATGAATCATTTGTATTGTTTGCCGCAAAAACCTACCCCTCATAGAATTCAAAAAATTGGGGAAATTGTTGGAAGTAAGGGATATTTAGACAATTAGGGGTAGGATTAAAGAAGTGTTGTTTTGAAGTATTAAGAGAAGTAGGGGTAGTTTAAGCATAGTAGGGGTAGATGGACAAATATGAAAGATGATGAACCATTTGGATCAGGTGCTTCAAAAACCAAAACTTCACAATAGTTAAAAAATAGGGGTAATTGTTCGATGGAAGGGCTATTTAGAGAATTAGGGGTAGGAATAAAAAGTAGGGTGTTTTTGAAGTATTACGATAAGTAGGAGTAGTTTAAGCATGATAGGGGTAGATCGAGAAATATGAAAGACGATGAATCATTTGGATTAGGTCCAGCCAAAACCATTCCTTCATAGTAGTAAAAAGGTAGGGGTAATTGTTGGAAGTAATGTCTATTTACAGAATTAGGGGTAGGATCAAAATAATGATTTGAATATTAAGAGAAGTAGGGGTAGATTAAGCATAGTAGGGATAGATCGACAAATATGAAAGATGATGAATCTTTTGGATTGGGTGCTACAAAAACCAACCCTTTACAAAAGGCAAAAAATAGGGGTAATTGTTGGAAGTGAGGAATATTTAGAGAATTAGGGGTAGGATTAAGAAGAAGGGTTTTTTGAAGTATTAAGATAAAGTAGTTGTAGTTTAAGCATAGTAGGGGTAGATCGACAAATATGAAAGATGATGAATCGTTTGGTTATGTGCTACAAAAACTAATTCTTCACAATAGTTAAAAAATAGGGGTAATTGTTCGAAGGAAGGACTATTTAGAGAATTAGGGGTAGGATTAAAAAGAAGGGTGTTTTGGAAGTATTACGATAAGTAGGGGTAGTTTAAGCATGATAGGGGTAGATCGACAAATATGAAACATGATGAATCGTTTAGATTAGGTCCTGGCAAAACCAATCCTTCACAGTAGTAAAAAGATAGGGGTCATTGTTGGAAGTAAGGGCTATTTACGGAATTAGGGGTAAGAATACAATAATGACTGTTTTTGAGTATTAAGAGAAGTAGGGGTAGATTAAGCATAGTAGGGGTACATCGACAAATATGAAAGATGATGAATCATTTGGATTAGGTGCTACACAAACTAACCCTTCACAAAAGGTAAAAAATATGGGTAATTGTTGGAAGTGAGGACTATTTAGAGAATTAGGGGTAGGATTAAAAAGAAGGGTTGTTTTGTAGTATTAAGACAAAGTAGTGGTAGTTTAAGTATAGTAGGGGTAGATCGACAAATATAAAAGATGATGAATCGTTTGGATCGGGTGCTGCAAAAACCAATCCTTCACAATAGTCAAAAAATAGGGGTAATTGTTGGAAGGAAGGGCTATTTAGAGAATTAGGGGTAGGATTAAAGAGAAGGGTGTTTTTGAAGTATTACGAAAAGTAGGGGCAGTTTAAGCATGATAGGTGTAGATCGACAAATATGAAAGATGATGAATCGTTCGGATTAGGTCCTTCCTAAACCAATCTTTCATAGTAGTAAAAAGAAAGGGGTAGTTGTTGGAAGTAAGGGCTATTTACAGAATTAGGGGTAGGATTAAAATAATGATAGTTTTTTAGTATTAAGAGAAGTAGGGGTAGATTAAGCATAGTAGGGGTAGATCGAAAAATATGAAAGATGATGAATCATTTGGATTGGGTGCTACAAAAACCAACCCTTCACAAAAGGTAAAAAATAGGGGTAATTGTTTGAAGTGAGGACTATTTAGAGAATTAGGGGTAGGAGTAAAAAGAAGGGTTGGGGTAGATCGACAAACATGAAAGATGATAAATCGCTTAGATAGTGTGCTGCAAAAAACAACCCTGCACAGAAGTTAAAAAATAGTGGAATTTTTTGGACGTAAGTGCTATTTAGAGAATTAGCGGTAGGATTAAAAAGAGGGGTTGTTTTGAAGTAGTAAGAAAAATAGGGGTGGTTTAATCTTAGTAGGGGTAGATCGACAAATATGAAAGATGATTAATCGTTTGGATTGTGTGCCGCAAAAACCAACCCTACACAAAAGTTAAAAATTAGGAGTAATTGTTGGAAGTAAGGGCTATTTAGAGAATCAGGGATAGGATTAAAAAGAAGCGTTTATTTGAAATATGAAGAGAAGTAGTGGTTGTTTAAGCGTAGTAGGGGTAGATCGACAAATATGAAAGATGATGAATCATTTGGATTGGGTGTTGCAAAAACCAACCATTCACAGAAGTCCAAAAAAAAGGGGTAATTGTTGGATGTAAGGACTATTTAGATAATTAGGGATAGGATTAAAAAGAATAGTTGTTTTGAAGTATTAAGAGGAGTAGGGGTTGTTTAAGCATAGTAGGGGTAAATCGACAAATATGAAAGAAGATGAATTGTTTGGATTGGCTGCTGCACAAATCATTCCTTCACAGTAGTTAAAAAGTAGGGGTAATTGTTGGAAGATTGGTTGTTTAGAGAATTAAGGGTAGGATTAAAAAGAAGGGTTGTTTTGAAGTATTAATTGAAGTATCGGTAGTTTAAGCATAGTAGGGGTAGATAGACAGATTTGAAAGATTATGAATCGTTTGGATTGGGTGCTGCAAAAACAAAACCTTCACAGTAGTTTTAAAAAAGGGGTAATTATTGGAAGTAAGGGTTATTTAGAGAATAAGGGATAGGATGAAAAAGAAGAGTTGTTTTGGAGTATTAAGAGAAGTAGGGGTAGTTTGAGCATAGAAGGGGTAGATCGACAAATATGAAAGGTGATGAATCATTTAGATTTTGTGCTACAAAACCAACCTGTCACAGTAGTTAAAAAATTGGGGTAATTGTTGGAAGTAAGGGATATTTTGAGAAACAGGGGTAGGATTAAAAAGAAGGGTTGTTTTGAAGTACAAAGAGAATTAGGGATGGTTTAAGCATAGTAGGGGTAGATCGACAAATATAAAAGATGATAATTCGTTTGAATTGGGTGTTGCAAAATACAACCCTTCATAGAAGTTAAAAGATAAGGGTAGATGTTTGAAGTAATGGCTATTTAGATATTTAGGGGTATGATTAAAAAGAAGGGTTGTTTTGTAGTACTAAGGGATGTAGGGGTAGTTTAAGCATAGTAGAGGTAGATCGAGAAATATGAAAGATGATGAATCGTTTTGATTAGATGCTGCAAAAACCAACCCTTCGCAGAAGTTAAAAAATAGGGGCAATGATTGGACATAAGGGATAGTTATAGAATTAGGGGTAGGATTAAAAATAAGGGTTGTTTTGAGGTACTAATGGAAGTAGGGGTAGTTTAAGCATAGTAGGGGTAGATCGACAAATATTAAAGATGATGAATAGCTTTGATCGGGTGCTACAAAAACCAATCCTTCGCAATAGTTAAAAAACAGGGGTAATTGTTAGAAGAAAGGGGTATTTATAGAATTAGGGGTATGATTAAAAAGAAGGGCTGTTTTGAAGTATTACAATAAGTAGAGGCAGTTTAAGCATGGCAGCGGTAGATCAAAAAATATGAAAAATGATGAATCGTTTGGATTAGGTGCTGCAAAAACCAATCTTTCACAGTAGTAATAAGATAGGGTTAATTGTAGGAATTAAGGGCTATTTACAGAATTAGGGGTAGGATTAAATGAAGGACTGTTTTTAAGTAGTAAGAGAAGTAGGTGTAAATTAAGCATAGTAGGGGTAGATCGACAAATAAGAAAGATGATGAATCATTTGGATTGGGCACTGGAAAAACCATTTGTTCACAATAGTTAAAAAATAGGGGTAATTGTTGGAAGTAAGGGCTATTTAGAGAATGAGGGGCAGGATTAAAAAATAAGGTTGTTTTAAAGTACTAAGAGAAGTAGGGGTAGTTTAAGCATAGTAGGTGTAGATCGACAAATATGAAAGATGATGAATCGATTTGATAGGGTGTTGCAAAAACCAATCCTTCACAATAGTTAAAAAATATTGGTAATTGTTGGAAGTAAGGGCTATTTGGAGAATTAGGGGTACGATAAAAAAGAAGGGCTATTTTGAAGTATTAAGAGAAGTAGGGGTAGTTTAAGCATATTAGGGGTAGATCGACAAATATAAAATATGACGAATCGTTTGGATTGGGTGCTGCCAAAACCAACCCTCCACAATAGAAAAAAGATATGGGTAACTGTTAGAAGTAACAACTATTTAGCGAATTAGGGGTAGGATTTAAAAGAAGGATTGTTTTGAAGTATTAAGATAATAGGGGTAGTTTAAACATAGTAGGGATAGATCGACAAATATGAAAGATGATGAATCATTTGGATTGGGTGTTGCAAAAACCAACCCTTCACAGTAGTTAAAAAATAGAGGTAATTGTTGGAAGTAAGGGCTATTTAGAGAATTAGTGGTATGATTAAAAAGAATGGTTGCTTTGAAGTATTAAGAGAAGTAGCGGTAGTTTAAGCATAGGAGGGGTAGATCGATAAATATGAAAGATGATGAATCGTTTGGCTTGGGTGTTGCTAAAACCAACACTTCACAATAGTAAAAAGAAAGGGGTAACTATTGGAAGTAAGGGCTATTTCGAGAACTAGGGGCAGGATATAAACGAAGGACTGTCTTGAAGTATTAAGAGAAGTTGGGGTAGTTTAAGCATAGTAGGGGTAGATCGATAAATAAGAAAGATGATGATCATTTCGATTGTGTGCTATAAAAACCAACGCTTCATAAAAGGTAAAAAATAGGGGTAATTGTTGGAAGTAAGAACTATTTAGAGAATTAGGGAAAGGATTAAAAAAAGTGATGTTTTGAAGTATTAAAAGAAGTAGGGGTAGTTTAAGCATAATAGGGGTAGATCGACAAATATGAAAGATGATGAATCGTTTGGATTGTGTGCTGCAAAAACAATCCTTCACAATAGAAAAAAAAATAGGTGTAATTGTTGAAAGGAAGGGCTATTTAGAGAATCAGGGGTAGGATTAAAAAGAAGGGCTCTTTTGAAGTATTAAGAGAAGTAGGGGTACATCGAAAAATATAAAAGCCAATGAATCGTTTGGATTGGGTGCTGCAAAAACCAACTCTTCACAGTTGTTAAAAAATAGGGGTAATTGTTGGAAGTAATGACTATTTAGAGAATTTGTGGTAGGATTAAAAAGGAGGGTTGTTTGTAGTATTAAGAGAAGTAATGGTAGTTTAAGCATAGTAGGGGTAGATCGACAAATATGAAACATTATGAATCATTTGGATTGGGTGCTACAAAAACCAACCCTTCACAGTGTTTAAAAATTTTGGTAATTGTTTAAAGTAAGGGCTATTTAGAGAATTAGCGGTACGATTATAAAGAACGGCTATTTTGAGGTATTAAGAGAAGTAGGGGTAGTTTAAGCATAGTAGGGGTAGATCGACAAATATAAAAGATGATGAATCATTTGGATTTGGTTCTGCAAAAACCAACCCTTCACATTAGTAAAGAGATATGGGTAATTGTTGGAAGTAAGGGCTATTTCGAAGTATTAAGAGAATAAGGTGTAGTTTATGCATAGTAGGGATAGATCGACAACTATGAAAGATGATGAATCGTTTGGATTGGGTGTTGCAAAACTCAACCCTTCGTAGTAGTTAAAAAATAGGAGTAATTGTTGGAAGTAAGTGCTATTTAGAGAATTAGGGGTAGGATTAAAAAGATGGTCAATTTTGAAGTATTAAGAGAAATAAGGGTAGATTAAGCATAGATGGGGTATATCGAAAAATTTGAAAGATGATGAATCATTCGGATTGGGTGCTGCAAAAACAACCCTTTACAATAGTAAAAAGATAGGGGTATCTGTTGGAAGTAAGGCTTATTTTGAGAATTTGGGGTAGGAAAAGAAGGACTGTTTTGATGTATTAAGAGAAGTTGTCGTAGTTTAAGCATAGTAGGGGTAGATCGACAAATATGAAAGATGATGAATCATTTGGGTTTGATGCTGCAAAAAGCAACCCTTCACAGAAGTTAAAAAATAAGGATAATTGTTGGAAGTAAGGGCTATTTACAGAATTAGGGGTAGGATTAAAAAGAAGGGTTGTTTTAAAGTATTAAGAGAAGTAGGGGTAGTTTAAGCATAGTAGGGGTAGATCGACAAATATGAAAGATGAAGAATCATTTGGATTGGGTGCTGCAAAAACCAATCCTTCACAATCGTTAAAAAATATGGGTACTTGTTTAAAGGAAGGGCTATTTAGAGAATTAGGGGTAGGATTAAAAAGAAGTGATGTTTTGAAGTATTAAGATAAATAGGGGTAGTTTAAGCATTGTAGGGGTAGATCGACAAATATGAAAGATGATGAATCGTTTGGATTGGGCGCACAAAAACCAACCCTTCACAATAGTAAAAAGATAGGGGAAACTGTTGGAAGTAAGGGCTATTTAGAGAATTAGAGGTAGGATTTAAAAGGAGGACTGTTCTGAAGTATTAAGAGAAGTCGGGGAAGTTTAAGCGTAGTTGGGGTAGATCGACAAATATGAAAGATGATGAATTATTTTGATTGGGTGATCTAAAAACCAACCCTTCACAAAAGTAAAAGAATAGTGGTAATGGTTGTAAGTATGGGATATTTAGAGAATTAGTGGTACGAGTAAAAAGATGGACTGTTTTGATATATTTAAAGAAGTAGTGGTAGTTCAAGCATAGTAGGGGTAGAACGACAAATATGAAAGATGATGAATAGTTTTGATTGGGTGCTGCAAAAACCAATCCTTCACAATAGTTAAAAAATAGGGGTAATTGTTAGAAGAAAGGGCTATTTAGAGAATTAGGGGTATAATTAAAAAGAAGGGTTGTTTTGAAGTATCAAGATAAGTAGGTGTAGTTTAAGCATGGTAGGGGAAGATCGACAAATATGAAACATGATGAATCGTTTGGATTAGGTGCTGAAAAAACCAATCTTTCACAGTAGTAAAAAGATAGAGGTAATTTTTGGAAGTAAGGGATAGTTATAGAATTAGGGGTAGGAATAAAAGGAGGACTGTTTTTAAGTATTAAGAGAAGTAGGGGTAGATTAAGCATAGTAGGGCTAGATCGATAAATATGAAAGATGATGAATCATTTGGATTGGGTGCTACAAAAACCAACCCTTCACAAAAGGTAAAAAATAGGGGTAATTTTTGGATGTAACGGCTATTTATAGAATTATTGGTAGGATTAAAAAGAAGGGTTGTTTTTAAGTATTAAGAGAAGTAGGGGTAGTTTAAACATAATACGGGTAGATCGACAAATATGAAAGATGATGAATTGTTTGGATTGGGTGCTGCAGAAACCAATCCTTCACAATAGTTAAAAAATATGAGTAGTTGTTTGAAGGAAGGCCTATTTAGATAATTAGGGTTATGATTAAAAAGGAGGGATGTTTTGAAGTATTAAGATAAGTAGGTGTAGTTTAAGCATAGTAGGGGTAGATCAACAAATATCAAAGATGATGAATCGTTTGGATTGAGCGCCCAAAAACCAACCCGTCACAATAGTAAAAAGATAGGGGAAATTGTTGGAAGTATGGGCCATTTAGAGAATTAGTGGTAGTTTAAGCATAGTAGGGGAAGATCGACAAATATGAAAGATGATGAATCGTTTGAATTGGGTGCTGCAAAAACCAACCCTTCAAAGTGGTTAAAAAATATAGTAATTGTTGGAAGTAAGGGATATTTAGAGAATTAGGGATACGATTAAAAATAAGGGTTGTTTTGAACTATGAAGAGCAGTAGGGCTAGTTTATGCGTAGTAGGTGTAGATCGACAAATATAAAAGATGATGAATCGTTCAGATTGGGTGTTGCAAAAACCAACCCTTCACAGTAGTAAAAAGATAAGAGAACTAGAGGTAGTTTAAGTATAGTAGGGATAGATCGACAAATATGAAAGATGATGAATCATTTGGATTGGGTGCTTCAAAACCCAACCATTCACAGTAGTTAAAAAATAGGGGTAATTTTTGGAAGTAAGGGCTATTTAGAGAATTTGGGGTAGGATTAAAAAGAAGGTATATTTTGAAGTATTTAGAGAAGTAGGGGTAGTTTAAGCAAAGTTAGTGTAGATCGACAAATTTGAAAGATGATGAATCATTTGGATTGGGTGCTGGAAAAATCAACGCTTCACAAAAGTTAAAAAATAGGGGTAATTGTTGGAAATAAGGGCTATTTAGAGAATTAGGTTTAGGATTAAAAAGAAGGGTTGTTTTGAAGTATTAAGAGAAGTAGCGGTAGTTTAAGCACAGTAGGGGTAGATCAACAAATATGAAAGATGATGAATCATTTGGATTGGGTGCTGCAAAAAGCAACCCTTCACAGAAGTTAAAAAATATGGGTAATTGTTGGAAGTAAGGGATATTTATTGAATTTGGGGTAGAATTAAAAAGAAGGGTTATTTTAAAGTATTAAGAGAAGTAGGGGTAGTTTAAGCATAGTGTAACACCCCACCTCCATTAAGGACACTCACAAAGGGAATGCCTTAACTTTGGTGGAGCATTTTAGTATGCAGAACAGAAACTTACAAGACAGATAAAAATAGTACTTGAAAAATTTTAACTTTATTACAACGGAAATAGAAATCAATATGGTTACATCCTTTCAAATCTCAGAATTCAAGTACAAAAGATCAGTCTTGTACAAAAGCCTTCAAAATGCATGGTTTAAAATCATAATCCCCATAGAATGGAAGCTATACAGAGCCAAGCCATACTTTAAGCACTTCAAGCAGAGAGAAATCCGGATCAAGCTAAAGTATTCCCTCCTAGGATAACCTGGGGGGGCGGGAAACGGAAGAAAGGAGGCAAAACAACAAGGGTCAGACAAAAAGTCTGGCAAGTCCAGTGATTTTCAGTTATGAACAGATAATAATAACATGACATGAACATAAAACTGGATGAGAGATAACTGTAACAGGTGTAGCAGATATAACAGAAGAACAAAATGATATAAGCTATTGCTTTACACTTCTCTGCACTAATACTAGTATAACAGAATTAGGTGTCACCCTAATGTCTAAACTGAAACAGAAACGGGTACAGAATAATTTCCACAGAAGAGAGTGCTAGTAATGGGCCTTTACAACCCGAACAGAAACAGCCAAAAGCAGAATGCTGATAATGGGCATTTACCACCCGAACAGAAACAGGCAGAAGCAGAATATTAATAATGGGCCTTTACCACCCGAACAGAAACAGTCAGATTAACCCCTACGGAAACAGAATGTAGAATTAGGTGTACACTAGTAATTGGGCCTTTATCACCCGAACAGACGGTACCACACAGAAACAGACGGGTGTTGCCACCCAACAGAAACAGACGGTACCAACAGAAACAGACAGAACTAAGTGTTCCCTAAAACCCTACCCCAAGCGATCGGCTCCCTAATACATAAATATCCTGTGTCGGCCCCACAGTAGGGTGTATCACTCCCTAAAGTGACAACCAATTGGCACAGACTTATTTACAGATGTCACCGCGTCTTACATCCTCAGTGGTAGACCGGTATCCATGCACGCACATGACCCGGTTGGAACGCACCATCAACACCCCTCGCCATTATCAGAATGAACCACTTATAATTAGTTCAGTAAGCGTGCCCGGACCCTACCTACTGTTGGGTCAAAGTTTTGATGCCAGAAAGGGTTATTGACTAATATGGGTCCCAAACAACAGATGACACGAGTAATTCCCCTCCTAACCTTGTGTCCCCAGACTGACAGATTTCAGATTAACTTGTTTACAAGTTTCAGACATACAGAGTTTAGATCAACTAGTTCACAGATCAGACAATCAAGTCAACAGGTTTTCAGACTAACGGATCAAATGTTCGGATTAATTGGCTTACAGATTAACTGGTTATAGATTAACAGACTTACAGATTAACTGGTTACGGATTAACAGACTTACAGATTAACTAGTTACGGATTAACAGACTTACAGATTAACTGGTTACAGATTAACAGATTTACAGATTAACTAACTTTGTATTGGGCCTACAGATTCACGAAACGGGTTTATCAGATACATTGGTCCAATTGGTTTAACCTTACCCAACATGTTTTAGACATCATAATCATCTCAGATTTTCATTAATTAAATATTAATGCCCAAACCTCTCATATTAGACTGACAATTTGCGGCTATTGGTTAGGCCGGTTGGTTCCGGGCAGGTTTCTATCGCAGACTAAGTATAACCTTGGGTTTCAAGCACGTTATGACTTACTTCTCACATTAGAACCTATTGTTTGCGACCACTGGAATATGCCGGGCGGTTCCGGGCAGAATTACGCCGCAAACTCATTCTAACCTCGAGTTGGCCATGTTTATCTTTGCGGCCAATTAATTAATGATTTACCATTTATACCCACGCCCAATATACATGTCAATTATTCATAGCTAATTCAGATTATGTCAATAGCGGACTAATTATACCAACTCAAAAGATATAGCAGATAATAGATTCTTCAGATTAGGCGACTTAACGAATTTATCAGATTAAGCAAACTAGCAGATTTAGCATTTTCAACAGACTTAGCAGATGACAGATTTGGCAGATGAACAGATCTAGCAGACTAGGCAGTAGAGCAGAACTAGCAAATTAAGCAATATAACAGAACTAGCAGATTAGGAAATGTAACAAAACTAGCAAATTGGGAAAATATAACAGATTTAATCATTTCTTAAAGTTTCACAAACATATCTTGCCTAATTATAAATCTTACCTAAGTTCACGTGCATAAATAATTGTCATGATTCACAATATGATTATATACCAAATATAGCCATCTATTATTATACATGTCATATATCCCAAAGATCCCTTACTTAGGTGTTTATTTACATTAAAAGATGCCCTACTCTCATGTAAATCTTTATACCTAAGCCATATTCTTTTTATCACAAATCATATGTTCAATACCCATTTATGTTATAAATATAACATGTCCAGTCATATGTCTCAGATTTTGTTCTAGCTACAGTCCATGTTCTTTCCTCAAATTAGTCACCTATTGGTCATGCCCAATTTATGCATCATTCATTTTATTGTCCCAAACATTTTAGCGTATGTTAATCTCTTATGAGATTGGCTCAGGCTGGTGGTAGCCTGGCTATAGAACAGAAAGAGGAAAGAGATTCAAAATAAGATAGATCTAAACAGAACAAAATAGATATAATCTCAGATTCAGATTTACAATTCATGTCACAATCAGAATTAACGTTTATAGCGGAGAATAACTGTACTTGCCTTGATTGGATTAAAGAAAGAACTTTAGTTGTTGCAGAATTGTTGCAGAAGCTTTAATCTCTAATTTGAATTGAGTTGCTTAGGTTGATGTTGATTAGCTTCTAGTTTTGATTCCAGCAGAGTAGCGATGCCATTTTTATTTTTATTTAGAACAGAGGCAGAGAAGAAGAAGAATAAAATTGTTTGTAGAGGAGGCTAGGTCTTAGGGTGTATTTTTAGGTGTAGGGACTCATTTCAGCTAACAGATTAACTCTAAAACCAATCCGGACCATCAAAAATCATCCCAGGACTTCAAAAATGGATTCTGGGCCACCCCAGGCCAACCAGGTCGACCTGTACAGAGGGGGGGTCGACACTATAGTCGACCTAGGGGGGGGGGGCAGGTCGACTATAGTGTCGACACTATGGTCGATCTGTGTTAGTCTGCCAGAAAGTCTGCTAAAATCTTGTTTTGGCCATATCTTGGTCATACGGACTCCGATTTTCGAAAACTCGGACTCTATTTCGCGTTTTTTTCCGAGAGGAACGCAATGGTTATGTCCATTTTACCAAATTCCTGATTCTTGAATTAGTTATCCTTATTTTACTATCTTTTCCGTTACATACACCGTTATCGAACTAATTTTTCTTCTCTTCCATGCATTAATTAATTCTCCTTATGCATCACCATTATTTACCTATCATAAGCATATTTTCATATATTTTATTTCATTTTTAATTATATATAAAAAAAATACGTGGTGTTACATTCTCCCCTCCTTAAAGGATTTCGTCCCCGAAATCTTCAAGTTAAGAAGGATGTGTCCTACCATCCATCATCCATTTACTCAATCACCAATCATAGGCATTCATTGTCCTTAAGAGATTTCTAATGCTGTATGAACATATGCAAGAAGTGTATATATATGTTCCTTGTATAATGCAAAGATCAGGCGGTCCACTAATTCAGTTGACCTCCTTAATGCGAATTATGCCAGTGCCATGAGTCCAACATGTATGCAATTTTTCTACTCGATACATATCATTTCTATATGAGTGCACAACCATTCAGTCATATGCAACATCCATATGATGAGTCAATCATTTTGCATCCACAAAATTAAAAATGCTCACACATCCATATGCAGTATGAGAGTGTTTTCGGGCCGATCTAGTGCCTAGTATGTGTATATGCATCCACGGGCAACCACTAGCAACCACTTGCATCCACTTGCAACCATCAAACATAGCATGTCTCAAACACATGTTTACACCCATTAGTTTCTACCTAAAGTTCGAAGATTCGATCGATAGGATACAGTCGAATGATGGAAGCGAGTATAGATAGAACAAAAACTTGGTTCCCATTAGACAGGGGTCCTAAGTATCGGCGCCAAAGACCGAAACCAACATCAAATTGACACCCAGAGGATTATCTTCTTTAGACAATGTCAAAACTGGAAATCTTATCAGAAGTATTCAGATATTTACAGACTACTGGTACAGATCAGGTTCCAGAATGATTCTTAGGAAGCTAAGCATGATAAAATCATACCCCACGAAAACTCAGAATGTATGCGTCATACTTGACGCCTAACACAGATATCCCTCAAACCCCAATCTCAAACAGATGAGCCATAACCCTTATGGGTCTGAGTCTACAGCGGAATTCAGAAATTATACTAGTATTAAAGTGCAGAGTATTGATTACAAAATCAAAATACCAGAATCAGAAAAAGTCTTAACTCCGTAATCAGATAAAGAAATTAAGCCTACTACAGAAATTTTCCTATTTCTATCCTAGCCACTAGCCTGGAGATTGTTCGCCTGCCCTCCTTGTCCTCGTCTGTTCGGGCAGTCCCTAGTGAAGTGTCGGATCTCACCGCAGTTGAAGCAAGCGGCCTTCTTTGGATCCACTTTCTTATCGTGTGTCCTATCCATGTCTCCCATGTACGTTCTCCATTCGTGACCTTCCACCAAAATGAAGCTTCATCCTTCCTTAACCAAGCAGCTGGTTGAACCTTCCTCCCATCGTCTATCTCAAAGGTACCAACAAGTCCTCCACTTCGTTCAGCCAACTTCCAGCCTCGACAACGTCTCAGTCCCATAAAGCGGTTTTCAGCCCATCGCACGGAAGTTCTTACATATCTTAGAAAAAGCATCTATACGGGGAGGAAGAGATTCAAAAGGGAAAGAGGAAGGAACTCGAAACAAAGAATCGAAAGAAAGATAGATGGCTTTTGGTGATTATGTTTTTTTTTTAAAATAAGCTTAACTTTTGAAAATACTTCCTTTTTAAAACATAGTTTTCAAAAACTTTTTATCAAATCTGGTAACCTTCAACTCTGATACCAAATGTAACACCGCACCTCCGTTAAGGACAGTCACAAAGGGAATGCCTTAACTTTGGTGGAGCATTTTAGTAAGCAGAACAGAAACTTACAAGACAGATAAAAAAATTACTTGAAATTTTTTAACTTTATTACAGCGGAAACAGAAATCAATATGGTTACATCATTTCAAATCTCGAAATTCAAGTACAAAATATCAGTCTTGTACAAAAGCCTTCAAAATGCATGGTTTAAATCATAATCCTCATAGAACATAAGCTATACAGAGCCAAGCCATACTTTAAGCACTTCAAGCAGAGAGAAACCAGGATCAAGCTAAAGTATTCCATCCTTGGATAACCTGGGGGGAAACGGAAGTAAGGAGGCAAAACAACAAGGGTCAGACAAAAAGTCTGGCAAGTCCAATGATTTTCAGTTATGAACAGATAATAATAACATGACATGAACATAAAACTGGATGAGAGATAATTGTAACAGGTGTAGCAGATATAACAGAAGAACAAAATGATATAAGCTATTGCTTTACACTTCTCTGCACTAATACTAGTATAACAGAATTAGGTGTCACCATAATGTCTATACTGAAACAGAAACGGGTACAGAATAATTTCCACAGAAGAGAGTGCTAGTAATGGGCCTTTACCACCCAAACAGAAACAGACAGAAGCAGAATGCTGATAATGGGCCTTTACCACCCGAACAGAAATAGACAGAAGCAGAATATTAATAATGGGCCTTTACTACCCGAACAGAAAGAGTCAGATTAACCCCTACGGAAACAGAATGTAGAATTAGGTGTACACTAGAAATTGGGCCTTTACCACCCGAACAGATGGTACCACGCAGAAACAGACGGGTGTTGCCACCCAACGGAAACAGACGGTACCAACAGAAACGGACAGAACTAAGTGTTCCCTAAAACCCTACCCAAGCGATCGGCTCCCTAATACAGAAATATTCTGTGTCGGCCCCATAGTAGGGTGTATCACTCCCTAAAGTGACAACCAATTGGCACAGACCTATTTACAGATGTCACCGCGTCTTACATCCTTAGTGGCAGACCGGTATCCATGCACGCACATGACCCGGTTGGAACGCACCATCAACACCCCTCGCCATTATCAGAATGAACCACTTATAATTAGTTTAGTAAGCGTGCCCGGACCCTACCTACCGTTGGGTCAAAGTTTTGATGCCAGAAAGGGTTACTGACTAATATGGGTCCCAAACAACAGATGACACAAGTAATTCCCCTCCTAACCTTGTGTCCCCAGACTAACAGATTTCAGATTAACTTGTTTACTAGTTTTAGACATACAGAGTTTAGATCAACTAGTTCACAGATCAGACAATCAAGTCAACAGGTTTTCAGACTAACGGATCAGATGTTCGGATTAGCTGGCTTACAGATTAACTAGTTATAGATTAACAGACTTACAGATTAACTGGTCACGGATTAACAGATTTACAGATTAAATGGTTATGTATTAACAGACTTACAGATTAACTGGTTATAGATTAACAGACTTACAAATTAACTAACTTTGTATTGGGCCTATAGATTCACGAAACGGGTTTATCAGATTCATTGGTCAAATTGGTTTAACCTTACCCAACACGTTTTAGACATCATAATTATCTCAGATATTCATTAATTAAATATTAATGCCCAAATCTCTCACATTAGACTGACAGTTTGCGGCTACTAGTTAGGCCGGTTGGTTCCGGGCAGGTTGCTATCGCAAACTGAGTCTAACCTCGGGTTTCAAGCACGTTATGACTAACTTCTCACATTAGAACCTATTGTTTGCGACCACTGGAATATGCCGGGCTGTTCCGGGCAGAATTACGCTGCAAACTCATTCTAATCTCGAGTTAGCCATGTTTATCTTTGCGGCCAATTAATTAATGATTTACCATTTATAACCACGTCTAATATACATGTCAATTATTCATAGCTAATTCAGATTATGTCAATAGCGGACTAATTATACCAACTCAATAGATATAGCAGATAACAGATTCTTCAGATTAGGCGACTTAACGGATTTATCAGATTAAGCAAACTAGAAGATTTAGCATTTTCAACTGACTTAGCAGATGACTGATTTGGTAGATGAACAGATCTAGCAGACTAGGCAGTAGAGCAGAACTAGCAGATTAAGCAATATAACAGAACTAGCAGATTAGGCAATGTAACAAAACTAGCCAATTGGGCAAATATAACTGATTTAATCATTTCTTTAAGTTTCACAAACATATCTTGCCTAATTATAAATCTTGCCTAAGTTCACATGCATAAATAATTGTCATGATTCACAATATTATTATATACCAAATATAGCCATCTATTATTATGCTTGTCATATATCCCAAAGATCCCTTACTTAGGTGTTTATTTACAATAATAGATGCCCTACTCTCATGTAAATCTTTATACCTAAGCCATATTCTTTTTATCACAAATCATATGTTCAATACCCATTTATGTTATAAATATAACATGTCCAGTCATATGTCTCAGATTTGGTTCTAGCTACAGTCCGTGTTCTTTCCTCAAATCAGTCACCTATTGGTCATGCCCAATTTATGCATAATTCATGTTATTGTCCCAAACATTTTAGCGTATGTTAATCTCTTATGAGATTGGCTCAGGCTCGTGGTAGCCTGGCTATAGAACAGAAAGAGGAAAGAGATACAAAATAAGATAGATCTAAACTGAACAGAACAGAACAGATATAATCTCAGATTCAAATTTACAATTCATGTCACAATCAGAATTAACGTTTATAGCGGAGAATAACTGTGCTTGCCTTGATTGGATTAAAGAAAGAACTTTAGTTGTTGCAGAATTGTTGCAGAAGCTTTAATCTCTAATTTGAATTGAGTTGCTTAGGTTGATGTTGATTACCTTCTAGTTTTGATTCCAGCAGAGTAGCGACGCCATTTTTATTTTTATTTAGAACAGAGGCAGAGAATAAGAAGAATAGAATTGTGTGTAGAGGAGGCTAGGTCTTAGGGTGTATTTATAGGTGTAGGAACTCATTTCAGCCATCAGATTAACCCTAAAACCAATCCGGACCATCAAAAATCATCCCAGGGCCTCAAAAATGGGTTCTGCGCCACCCCAGGCCGACCAGGTCGATATGTACAGAGGATGGGGGGGTCGACATTATAGTTGACTTGGGGGGGAGGTCGACTATAGTGTCGACACAATGGTCGACCTGGGTCAGAGTGCCAGAAAGTCTGCTGAAATCTTGTTTTGGCCTTATCTTGGTCATATGGACTCCGATTTTCGAAAACTCGGACTCTATTTCGCGTATTTTTCCGTGAGGAACGCAATGGTGATGTCTATTTTACATAATTCCTGATTCGTGAATTAGTTATCCTAATTTTCTATCTTTTTCGTTACATACACCGTTATCGAACTAATTTTTCTTCTCTTCCATGCATTAATTAATTCTCCTTATGCATCATCATTATTTACCTATCATAAGCATATTTTCATATATTTTATTTCATTTTTACGTATATATAAAAAAAATATGGGGTATTACACATAGCGTGGGTAGATCGACAAATATGAAAGATGATGAAGTGTTTGGATTGGGTGCTGCAAAAACCAATCCATCACAATAGTTAAAAACTAGGGGTAATTGTTTGAAGGAAAGGCTATATAGATAATTAGGTGTAGGATTAAAAAGAAGGGATGTTTTGAAGTATTAAGATAAGTAGGTGTAGTTTAAGCATAGTAGGGGTAGATCGACAAATACGAAAGATGATGAATCGTTTGGATTAGGCGCCCAAAAACCATCCCTTGACAATAGTAAAAAGATAGGGGAAATTGTTGGAAGTATGTAACGACCCAGAAAATCTGAACCAATTTAAAAATTTTAAATTGGCTAAATTAATGGATTTTAAATATTTAAAATAAATATTTTAAATAATGGCGATGAAAACTGAGTTTGAATCGACATTTGAAAACGAATATAATTAGTTATAATTATATAATAGAATTGAAAATGGCGCGGTAGTTCGATAATTCGATTTCAAACTTCAATTGAATATACCAGGTGCAAAATACTCCGGATTTTAGTAAAACCAAAAACATTAGGATCTAATTGATGATATCTTTCCAACGAATCTGACCAATCGAAATTTGATAGCGGGAATCAAAAGATATGTCCAGTTGAAAATTCTGAATAGTCGCTATGGAATTCAGGCCCTTAAAAATGGACATTTTGCATACGACCTCGGATTTCGACGAAACCACTTTTGTTGGATTCGTGATGTCAAGTTATTGCTAGGTTACAAATTTCATAATTTTTCGAATCAATACGTGAGCGTGGCAAAGGAAAAACGCGTTTGACCAGTTGATTTTAATCGACTGGAAATTGGCCATTTTTCAAACGGTCTCAGAATTCGACGAAACTAGTTTTGTTAGGACCGTATCGTCGATACGAAGCTAGAAAATATTTTTCTGGAATTTTTAATGTTAGTATGTGACCCCGGTAATTTGAAATGTACGTTTAAAATTCAATATAGTGATTTAAAATGTAAATTCAACAGAAACTGATTGTAACGATCAAATCAGCTTGCGATACATATCCCATTGTGTTCGGAATGGGGGTAAAACGCTATGGACTACAGGCGGTGGGCCTCGTTTCGAGGTCGTGGGTAAAAGTCAACTATATGCATTTAAATTAATTAATAATAAAAAAAATTAACTCCTTCCCTTTTCTCCTTTCTGGTCACCCCCCGATTTTATTAAACAGAAAACGAAAGGAAAAAAAAAGAGAAAACCCTAAAACTACCGACGGCGACGCCTTCACCGAACTCCACCGAAGCTCCGCCCTCTCCCCCGTGCCAACCGCTCGACGCTGCCGATCTCGCTCCCCTTCTAGACGGCGACGCCGATTCGCGAGCCCCCCCAGAAGCCATCGCGATGCTAATTCGCGAGCCCCCCCAGTATGACGACCTCCTGCCACCACCGGCGAACCCCGAGCGCCCACCCTCGAGCCGCCTCCCCTCCGACGAACTGCGGAAACCCCCCCCCTCTCTGTAAGTTTTTTTTTTGTTTTGTTATTTTATTTTTATGTATTTAAAAACTGATTTTTTTAAAAAGGGAAAAACTGATTTTTTTAAAAGGGAAAAACTGATTTTTTAAAAAGGGAAAAACTGATTTTTAAAAAAGGGAAAAACTGATTTTTTAAAAAAGGGAAAAACTGATTTTTTAAAAAGGGAAAATCTGATTTTTTAAAAAGGATTAAAACTGATTTTTATAAAGGATTAAAACTGATTTTTATAAAGGATTAAAACTGATTTTAATTTTAAGTTAAAAGAAAAAGATTTAAAAAGAAAAAGATTTGAACTTTAAAAAGAAAAATCAGATTTTTATATATTGAAAGTCGAAGTAAAAGTCAGATTTTTATATATTGAAAGTCGAAGTAAAAGTCAGATTTTTATATATTGAAAGTCGGAGTAAAAATCATATCTTTATATATTGAATAGCGAAGTCAAAATTCGATTTTTATATATTGAATAACATAGTAAAAATTCGATTTTTACATATGTAGAGAATACGGGCGACGAAGCGACAAAAGGCGAGATTGGCGAAGATTTCTATAAAGGAAGAGTCGTAGTATTGGATAGCTATTGGTGAGAATTTCTCACTCTTCAATTTCTTTTTCTATATATATATATATATATATATATATATATATATGTTGAAATAAAGGTGAATTGCTATATATAATATATATATATACGCCCCTCGTCCACAAACCATGGACGATATTTATTGGTTGAAATTGTTGTGAAAATTGATTGATAGCGAATGATTGTTTGGGATTGTTTGTGATTGATATTGGTTGATTGTGGTTGAAAAATACCCATTTGTGGTTGAGAAATATTTGGTTGAAAACACATAGGATTAGTTTGTGGAAATGAAATAAATATATACATTCCGCCTACGCACGAACTAGATGCATGATCCCCATTGTCAAAAACCGCGAGGTTTTAAGGTAGAGCGAGGAGCCGTACTAGGGACGGTCCCGGTTTTAACAACCCTGCCGTTATGCTGCCGAAATTTTGAATAATATTCGTGTGTTTGAATTATTTTCATATGCTTAAACTATAATTATTCATTGTATAGAAAACATTCATGTGTTGAATTGATATTCATTCGTTGATTAGAAATTCATGTGTTGAATGGTATTCATATTTTGAAATAAATTATTTGATAATAAAAATCACCTTTTATCTATATATAAAAACTATAGAAAACATTCATGTGTTGAATTGATATTCATTCGTTGATTAGAAATTCATGTGTTGAATGGTATTCATATTTTGAAATAAATCGTTTGATAATAAAAATCACCTTTTATCTATATATAAAAACTATAGAAAACATTCATGTGTTGAATTGATATTCATTCGTTGATTAGAAATTCATGTGTTGAATGGTATTCATATTTTGAAATAAATTGTTTGATAATAAAAATCACCTTTTATCTATATACAAAAACTATAGAAAACATTCATGTGTTGAATTGATATTCATTCGTTGGTAAGAAATTCATGTATTGAATGGTATTCATATTTTGAAATAAATTGTTTGATAATAAAAATCATCTTTTTATCGACTATATGAACTGTGTAAAATAACCTCGTTTTAAAAGAAATTGTTTTATGATAAAAAGCCCATTTTTATCACCAACTTGAACTATATAGAAAAATAGTGTTTTGAAATGAATTGTTTTACAATAAAAATCACATTTTTATTGAATGCATAAATCGTTGAAATGTGAAGTGTTAAAAATAGCCACTTGTTCAAAATAAACATATATGAGTTGAAATATTCATTAATTAGCTAATGAAATGATTTGCACCTATTTATGTAACATTAGAATGAATGGTGTTTTTAAACCAAATAGAAATCAAATATGAAGTCGAATAGAAAATGATAAATGATAAGAACTGTATATATATGTACATGGATATTCATTGAACAGGTTATAGCAAAGGGGCTAGAGAAGAGGAATAAAATTTTGTGCCCGACAAATAGGTACACATTTACGGCTTTGTTTGGGTGATGATTTTATGAGCCTGTTGGCTAGCCGCTTGGATTTTTCTTTTTCTTTTTGAGATTAGAAGGACCGGGAAAGCTATTTGCGATTTCCCGATGCTCCCGGTGCAGGGGAGGTTATGGCGAAATTTTCCAAAATTTTAAGGTGTTAGAAAAATATTTGAAGTGAAAACGATATGTAAATCATTGAATGAACTATATTTATATAAATATATAAATATAAATAAAATTAAAACGAAACGAAGCCGTGCAGTTCGTATTTTGAAACCGTGATTTCAAACAACTAGTACGGGGAATCCGACCATTGGATTTTCCCGAAACCTCAACCGTCGGGTTCGACTTGGAAATATCTTTCCAACGGCACCAAACTTGTAAAAATCCAACGGTTGGATTGTCTGGAACGTTTAATTCAAATCTGAAGAAAAACAGCGCCAGAAACGATTATATTCATATATAAATATAAATATAATTTTAATTAATCGAATAACGACGCTGCAGTTCGTATTTCGAAATCGAAAATTCAAACGATTGTACCGGGAGATCCAACGGTTAGATTTTCAGATATGTGTAAATCAAATCTGAAGAAAAACAGCGCCACGACCGCTTTATGGCCCAAAGCGTCGTTTTGAATAAATTAGCTATTTTAAATTAAATAAAAATAGCGATAAATAGTTATAAAATATCATAAGCGATATGGAATGGAAATAAACTGAATTTGCTCGATTTATGTGATATTTGATGGTTGAATGTGTTTGGTGTGAAAAATACATTATAGAACAAAATTGGTGTTGTCGAATAATTTAACCATTGAAATAAATTGAATTGAAATTCTAAATATACGTGAATTATTTGAGAAGGCCGAGTTAATTCTCATTTCAAATAATTGACCAATGATTGAAAGTCGAAGGTAAAGACGGTGGTCGAAGACCGGAGATCTTCACCTCGTTTGGATGGTAACCGAGGTCCTGATTGGGAGGCATCCCGAAATATGGATAATGAGTGGTGATCGTCCAGACGTACGTGGTGATCGATGGGTTTGCGAGGTATTTAGTGCCTCCGGTTTCGTTCAGACCCAGAACGGACTTGTAAATGGACTGTGTGTCTGACATTGGATTTTATTATGTGTTGATTGATCTCTATTAAATATACATCTGTTTGGCGGCGGAGAATTTATTCTTTTGCTTAATGCCCTTCTTTGAGACGCACGAGCTCAGAGGTTGTATATCGATGGACATTAGTCGCATGGCATGAATTGCCTGTGTGGCATGCTAAGATGCAGTGATCAGGGCTTCTGTTGAAAAGCAAAGTCTTGTGGTGATGATCAAAGCACCGCCTGTGTTGCGTAGCTTTGTGTATAACGTGAATTCGCGAGCCTCACACCCCGGTATGAACCTAAAACGGGAGGAAGGACCTCAGGGAGGGAATGCGTTTCTTTCTAGCTAGGGTGGTGTCAGTGACCTACCAGCCCTGACATTTATATACTTTTCACCTATGTGGTTGTTGCTGTTGCGAGGCGCCTCGGTTTGATCGGACGATCCGGGTCCGATGGAGTCATTTGTTGGCTCGTTTGCGCCCCAAAGGGCGGGGAAACGTATTGCTCAGGCATTTTAATCGACATCGGTGGACCGGCCCTGTCGCTCCTAGGGTCACTCGAGCTCTGATCCTGAGACATGGTAGGCTAGATTTTCTCGAATTCGGTAAGGACTATGTTTTGCCTTGGTTCATGACGGAAATCCAATTTCCAAATACGACATCGTGCGGTTTTGATTGTATATATATATATATGGCGACATGATATATGGTACCCATGCTGTCTATGATTGATAGTTATGATTTGAAATTGTTTTCAAAACATATAGACACTAACAATAATATCAAATGCCTTTGTTTTGTTCGTATCAAGCATATTTTGACCGTTATAAGGTAAAACTCTATCCTCCGGTTTGCGTTGCATTGTGTGATGGGAACTGAGTCTTATAACGGTTTCATTTTTATAAAAAGCATAGCGATGTTTAAAAGAAATATTTGTTTTAAAGCACTGGCAATCCAATGGAGTAAACCCGTTCCACAAAAGTGGCGTGGTCCTGTGATTAGCCAATTATATATGTGTTGAGTGGATTTCTCATACCAGTCCCATGACTGACTCGTAGTTTTTTCACTTTCAAACTCGGGTGCCCCTTTTTCTACACGGGCAGCCTTGTATTCAGGTTTAGCTGGTTCTTTCTGGATAGCTGGAGCTGAAGATGGATTCTATCATTTATTTCTTTTTATGCTGTTCAGCTCCTATTGTACATATTTTGTTTATTTCCGCTGTAGACATTTATGTATAGCTGAACTGTATTTGTACTAAGTAAGATCCTGTATACTGTGTAACTCTGATGATACTTTTATCCAGTATATTTTATTGTTCATTATCTGGTGTATTTATTTAATTATGTTCTGCTATTATATGTTTCCGTGTTATATTACAAAGATAACCCTGTTTCCGTCAGAACGGGATTTTGGGTCGTCTCAACGTGGTATCAGAGCTTTGGTTAAGCTTAGTTCTGGAATATAACATTTGAACGAACTCGTCAGAAATAGTACCAGTGGTGTTCTAGGACGGGTAACTCGATACAGATAGGATCAGTAATATCCTAGTATGAGTAAAGTAGAATGAAATTACACCTTGATAGACACATTTACATTTAAAGTATGTGTTTCTATATTTTAAAATATCTTTTCTATGACCTGACACTTGATCTGCCATTTGCAGAAGTACTAGAAAATGAGTGTCAGAAACAGAAGGAATGCAGAACCGGATATTGAGGCCCTATTAATCAAATATCGAAATATGGGTGGAATACCGTTCTCTGGTGAAGAATCTATTTCGAAGACACAAGCTTGGATTCGTTCGGCTGAGAAAATCTTCGAAGCATTAAAGCTGAGGGATGACCAGAAAAGATTACTGGCCTCCTGGGCATTCAAAGATGAAGCTTTGTTCTGGTGGGATTCGGTTATAGAGAATAATCCAGAAGGTGATATCACCTGGGATAGATTCAAAGTGATATTCTTGGAAAGATTTACTCCTCCCGAAGCGACCGAACGACTATGTGATGAATTTTCTAATCTGATACAAGGTGACATGACCATTCCCGAATATCATAAGAAATTCAACGAACTTGCTCACTTTGCTCCTCATCTAATTCAAGACCCAAAGAGGAAAAATCTGAGATTTATTCGTGGCCTTCAAAGGAAATACCAGAATAAAGTATTGGGGCATGTGAAGCTTCCTTTCTCAGAAATGATATACATGGCTTATCAGTACGAAGATCTCGACAAGAAAGGCATGTTGCGAGACGAAGCAGAAATCAGTTCTTGCAACAAAAGAAAATTTGAAGCTGATAGCCCAGAGGCAAATATGCAGCCTGAGGTCAGCACGAAGGCTGAAGTCATGAAGAGGCCAAAGATCAATCAGAAAAAGGTAAAGCCAATCGTATGCCTTAAGTGTGATCAGCAAGGGCATTCGATGAGAAACTGCAGATCTTCGAACAGACGAAAGGATGGCGGGTCTAAATCCGGGATGAATTTCCTAGAGAATAGGAAGTGCAGTCAATGCCATCAGTCCGGTCATCTTTCAAAGGCCTGCCAGCTATTCCGAAAACCTGAAGCAGTACATGTAAATGAAGTGGCAGAAGTGCCTACATCTTCGTCTGCTCAGGAAAAGTCTGATGTTTTGGAAGGCACGCTCAATGTCAAAAACATTCCAGTTAAAGTACTGTTTGACACAGGCGCGTCACGAAGCTTTATTGCAAAGAGTGCAGTCAAGAAACTGAATTTGAATTTGAAGAAGCTCAAAGAGCCATTGACTGTCCAAAATCCAGTGGGAGGTTCCATCAATCTCAGTTGGATTTGTGCAGTACCTGTCTCTTTTTCTTGCTATAAATTCCCTATTATCTCTATCATCATGAATTTTAATGAATTCGATCTCATTCTGGGATTGGATTGGTTAAATAGATATGAAGCTGAAGTTAAATGCGCCGAGAGAGTGGTTAAAGCAAAGGCCCAATCGGGGAATTATATAACCATACCATGTGAAGGCCTGACTTCAAATAGAAAAGATTTCTGGTCAGCTCTCGATGTTTCTCCAGCTCAAATAGAAAATATCCCTGAGGTCGCAGAGAATATTCCTGACCTCATCAAAGACATTCCTGTCGTTAAGAATTATGCGGATGTGTTCGAAGAAGTTGTTCGCTTACCTCCGCAGAGAGAAATAGATTTCAAAATTGCTTTAATTCCCAATGCAAGGCCGGTAGTTCACGCTATTCGAAGAATGTCCTTGAAAGAGAAGGAGGATTTGGACAATCAAACACGACAGCTAGTATGGAAAGGTCTGATCAGGCTTAGTTTCTCTGATTGGGGTGCAGCAGTGGTATTTGTCCCAAAATCTGACGGTACTCTACGTCTATGTGTGGATTATCGTGATCTGAACAAGCAGACCATAAAGAATAAGTATCCGTTGCCGCGGATTGATGATTTGTTGGATCGATTAAATGGAACACAAGTATTTTCACGAATGGACCTAGCTACAGGCTTCCATCAACTTCGAATTGCCGAAGAATGTGTTCCAATGACAGCGTTCAGAGGCCCCGACTTATTCTACGAGTGGTTAGTAATGCCGTTCGGCTTATGTAACGCTCCTGCTTACTTCGTCGATCTGATGAACAGGGTATTCAGAGGAGTATTGAATAAATTTGTTCTGGTTTTTATTGACGATATTTTGATCTTCTCTAAATCAAAGGCGGAACATGAAAAGCATCTGGAACAGGTTCTAGAAATCCTCAGAAGGAATGTATTGAAAGCCAAGTTTTCCAAATGTATATTCTGGCAAGATGAAGTGAAATTTCTGGGCCATGTTGTATCGAAAGAAGGGATCGCTGTGGATCCAAGTAAAATCACAGCCATTCAGAATTGGAAACAGCCCAGTACCCCAACTGAAGTCCGAAGTTTTCTCGGATTGGCTAGCTATTACCGGAAATTCGTTAAATACTTTTCGAAGATATCAGGTCACTTAACGAAGCTTACAAAGAAGCACTCTAAGTTCAAATGGACTTCAGAAACTGAGGAGGCTTTTGAGGAGCTAAAGTTAAGGTTGAAAACTGCTCCAGTGTTAACCATTATCGATGGCAACCAAGATTTAAAAGTCTGGACTGATGCTTCTAGAGAAGGCCTCGGCGCAGTGTTAATGCAAAGGGGTCAAGTGATTGCTTATGCTAGCCGTCAACTGAAGCCGCACGAGAAAAACTATGTAACTCATGATCTTGAGTTGTTGGCTATCATATTCTCTTTGAAAATCTGGAGACACTATCTTCTGGGTGAGAGATTTGAACTGTTTACAGATCACCAGTCGTTAAAGTATCTGTTCACTCAGAAAGACTTGAATTTAAGACAGCAGCGTTGGCTGGAGTTTCTTGCAGCATATGACTTTGAAATTATATATACTCCAGGAAAAGCCAATGTCGTGGCCGATGCATTAAGCAGAAAGAATGAAATGATCGCCAGTTTTATTATCACGACTTCATTGCTAGATAAAATATCTGCTCTTCAGGAAAATGATCACTTCATTCAGAAGATCAGAGGGATAATTAAACAAGGTGAACCCTCGAGTTTTCAAGTAGACAATGATGGGATTTTAAGGCTCAAAGGTCGAATCTGTGTCCCTAACATTCCTGAACTTCGAAAGGAAGTACTGGATGAATGCCACAAGTCAAAACTCAGTATCCATCCGGGAGTAAGCAAAATGTATAATGACATTAAACGCACTTTCTGGTGGAAGTCGATGAAAAGGGACATTTCTTTATATGTCAGCCGATGCCCTACCTGCCAGCTAGTCAAAAGCGACCAACAGAAATTGGCTGGACTATTGTAACAACTAGAAGTTCCTGGTTGGAAGTGGGAGCATATTTCTATGGATTTCATTGATGGTCTGCCCAGAACCAGAAAAGGGAATGACAGTATTTGGGTGATCGTAGATCGCTTCACGAAGACCGCCCATTTCTTACCTGTCAGATCAAACAGAACCGCTCAGAGTCTGGCGCAGATTTACTTCAGGGAAATAGTTAGACTACATGGAGTGCCGCTCAGTATAGTAAGTGATAGAGATACAATATTCACTAGCAAATTCTGGGAAGCATTTCAAGTCGAGCTAGGGACAAAGTTGAACTTGAGCACCGCTTATCATCCTCAGACTGACAGTCAGACTGAGAGGGTGAATCGCATTCTAGAAGATCTATTGCGGGCTTGTGTTCTAGATTTCGGTGGATCATGGGAAGACCATCTGCATTTGGCTGAATTCTCTTATAACAACAGCTACCAGGCGAGTCTGACAATGTCGCCGTTCGAAGCATTGTACGGCAGACCGTGCCGATCTCCTGCTTGTTGGGTCGAGCCTGGAAATAGACTTGTGTTAGGGCCTGACATGATTCGCGAAGCTGCCGACAAAGTCGATTTTATTAAGAAGCGATTACTCGCCGCTCAAAGCCGACAAAAGAGTTATGCCGATAGAAGAAGAAGAGATATATCCTTTGAAGTTGGCGACTATGTATATTTGAAAGTATCGCCGATGAGAGGAGTTATCCGGTTCGCTAAAACTGGAAAGTTAACGCCCAAATTTATTGGTCCGTTTCCTATTCTGGAACGGATCGGAACTCTCGCTTATAGGGTCAAAATGCCTGATTGGCTGCCTGGAGTTCATGATGTATTTCACATATCTCAACTTCGAAAGCACGTTCATGATCCAGACTTGATCGTGGAAGAAGCAGCTCAACATGACATTGAAATAACCCCAGAACTAGATGTGAGAAGAGAGCCGCTAAAGATAATAGGCAAAGAAACTAAAGAGCTGAGGAACAAGAAGGTTCGCTTAGTCAAAGTGCAATGGAGTGGGGATCCGCGAGATTGTACTTGGGAAACTGAGGAGAGCATTCAGAAAGCTTATCCTAGATGCCGAGTAGATATCTCTGATTGACTCCGGTGCAAGGTACATTTACCCTACTTTGCACTACCATTCAATTCTCTATTCTGTTGCTATTTTTCTTCCCATGGATGTGCACTATTTATTCTATAATCTGAATATTAAAAACAAATTGGTTGTTGTATTGTGTGATTGTAGGTTTATCAAACCACTTTCGACTTTATTCCTTTTCGGGGACGAAAAGTTTTAAGTGGGGGAGATTGTAACGACCCAGAAAATCTGAACCAATTTAAAAATTTTAAATTGGCTAAATTAATGTATTTTAAATATTTTAAATAAATATTTTAAATAATGGCGATGAAAACTGAGTTTGAATCGACATTTGAAAACGAATATAATTAATTACAATTATATAATAGAATTGAAAATGGCGCGGTAGTTCGATAATTCGATTTCAAACTTCAATTGAATATACCAGGTGCAAAATACTCCAGATTTTAGTCAAACCAAAAACATTAGGATCTAATTGATGATATCTTTCCAACGAATCTGACCAATCAAAATTTGATAGCGGGAATCAAAAGATATGCCCAGTTGAAAATTCTGAATAGTCGCTATGGAATTCAGGCCCTTAAAAATGGACATTTTGCATACGACCTCGGTTTCGACGAAACCACTTTTGTTGGATTCATGATGTCAAGTTATTGCAAGGTTTCAAATTTCATAATTTTTCGAATCAATATTTGAGCGTGGCAAAGGAAAAATGCGTTTGACCGGTTTAAGTTGATTTGAATCGACTGGAAATTTGCCATTTTTCAAACGGTCTCAGAATTCGACGAAACTAGTTTTGTTAGGACCGTATCGTCGATACGAAGCTAGAAAATATTTTTCTGGAATTTTTAGTGTTAGTATGTGACCCCGGTAATTTGAAATGTACGTTTAAAATTCAATATAGTGATTTAAAATGTAAATTCAACGGAAACTGATTGTAACGATCAAATCAGCTTGCGATACGTATCCCATTGTGTTCGGAATGGGGGTAAAACGCTATGGCCGACAGGCGGTGGGCCTCGTTTGGAGGTCGTGTGTAAAAGTCAACTATATGCATTTAAATTAATTAATAATAATAAAAAAAAATTTTAACTCCTTCCCTTTTCTCCTTTCTGCCCCCCCCCCCCCCCCCGATTTTATTAAACAAAAAACGAAAGAAAAAAAAAAAGAGAAAACCCTAAAACTACCGACGGCGACGCCTTCACCGAACTCCACCGAAGCTCCGCCCTCTCCCCCGTGCCAACCGCTCGACGCTGCCGATCTCGCTCCCCTTCTAGACGGCGACGCCGATTCGCGAGCCCCCCAGAAGCCATCGCGACGCTGATTCGCGAGCCCCCCAGTCTGACGACCTCCTGCCACCACCGGCGAACCCCGAGCGCCCACCCTCGAGCCGCCTCCCCTCCGACGAACTGCGGAAACCCCCCCTCTCTGTAAGTTTTTTTTTGTTTTGTTATTTTATTTTTATGTATTTAAAAACTGATTTTTCTAAAAAGGGAAAAACTGATTTTTTAAAAAGGGAAAAACTGATTTTTTTAAAAGGGAAAAACTGATTTTTTTAAAAAGGGAAAAACTGATTTTTTAAAAAGGGAAAAACTGATTTTTTTAAAAGGATTAAAACTGATTTTTATAAAGGATTAAAACTGATTTTTATAAAGTATTAAAACTGATTTTAATTTTAAGTTAAAAGAAAAGGATTTAAAAAGAAAAAGATTTGAACTTTAAAAAGAAAAATCAGATTTTTATATATTGAAAGTCGAAGTAAAAGTCAGATTTTTATATATTGAAAGTCGAAGTAAAAGTCAGATTTTTATATATTGAAAGTCGAAGTAAAAATCATATCTTTATATATTGAATAGCGAAGTCAAAATTCGATTTTTATATATTGAATAACATAGTAAAAATTCGATTTTTACATATGTAGAGAATACGGGCGACGAAGCGACAAAAGGCGAGATTGGCAAAGATTTCTATAAAGGAAGAGTCGTAGTATTGGATAGCTATCGGTGAGAATTTCTCACTCTTCTATTTCTTTTTCTATATATATATATATATATATATATATATGTTGAAATAAAGGTGAATTGCTATATATAATATATATATATATATATATATACGCCCCTCGTCCACAAACCATGGACGATATTTATTTGTTGAAATTGTTGTGAAAATTGATTGATAGCGAATGATTGTTTGGGATTATTTGTTATTGATATTGGTTGATTGTGGTTGAAAAATACCCATTTGTGGTTGAGAAATATTTGGTTGAAACCACATAGGATTAGTTTGTGGAAATGAAATAAATATATACATGCCGCCTGCGCGCGAACTAGATGCATGATCCCCATTGTCAAAAACCGCGAGGTTCTAAGGTAGAGCGAGGAGCCGTACTAGGGACGGTCCCAGTTTTAACTAACCTGCCGTTATGCTGTCGAAATTTTGAATAATATTCGTGTGTTTGAATTATTTTCATATGCTTAAACTATAATTATTCATTGTATAGAAAACATTCATGTGTTGAATTGATATTCATTCGTTGATTAGAAAATCATGTGTTGAATGGTATTCATATTTTGAAATAAATAGTTTGATAATAAAAATCACCTTTTATCTATATATAAAAACTATAGAAAACATTCATGTGTTGAATTGATATTCATTTGTTGATTAGAAATTCATGTGTTGAATGGTATTCATATTTTGAAATAAATCGTTTGATAATAAAAATCACCTTTTATCTATATATAAAAACTATAGAAAACATTCATGTGTTGAATTGATATTCATTCGTTGATTAGAAATTCATGTGTTGAATGGTATTCATATTTTGAAATAAATTGTTTGATAATAAAAATCACCTTTTATCTATATATAAAAACTATAGAAAACATTCATGTGTTGAATTGATATTCATTCGTTGATTAGAAATTCATGTGTTGAATGGTATTCATATTTTGAAATAAATTGTTTGATAATAAAAATCATCTTTTTATCGACTATATGAACTGTGTAAAATAACCTCGTTTTAAAAGAAATTGTTTTATGATAAAAATCCCATTTTTATCACCAACTTGAACTATATAGAAAAATAGTGTTTTGAAATGAATTGTTTCACAATAAAAATCACATTTTTATTGAATGCATAAATCGTTGAAATGTGAAGTGTTAAAAATAGCCACTTGTTCAAAATAAACATATATGAGTTGAAATATTCATTAATTAGCTAATGAAATGATTTGCACCTATTTATGTAACATTAGAATGAATGGAGTTTTTAAACCAAATTGAAATCAAATATGAAGTCGAATAGAAAATGATAAATGATAAGAACTGTATATATATGTACATGGATATTCATTGAACCGGTTATAGCAAAGGGGCTAGAGAAGAGGAATAAAATTTTGTGCCCGACAAATAGGTACACATTTACTGCTTTGTTTGGGTGATGATTTTATGAGCCTGATGGCTAGCCGCTTGGCTTTTTCTTTTTCTTTTTGAGATTAGAAGGACCGGGAAAGCTATTTGCGATTTCCCGATGCTCCCGGTGCAGGGGAGGTTATGGCGAAATTTTCCAAAATTTTAAGGTGTTAGAAAAATATTTGAAGTGAAAACGATATGGAAATCATTGAATGAACTATATTTATATAAATATATAAATATAAATAAAATTAAAACGAAACGAAGCCGTGCAGTTCGTATTTTGAAACCGTGATTTCAAACAACTAGTACGGGGAATCCGACCATTGGATTTTCCCGAAACCTCAACCGTCGGGTTCGCCTTGGAAATATCTTTCCAACGGCACCAACCTTGTAAAAATCCAACGGTTGGATTGTCTGGAATGTTTAATTCAAATCTGAAGAAAAACAGCACCAGAAACGATTATATTTATATATAAATATAAATATAATTTTAATTAATCGAATAACGACGCTGCAGTTCGTATTTTGAAATCGAAAATTCAAACGATTGTACCGGGAGATCCGACCGTCGGATTTTCCCGAAACTGGAACCGTTGGATTCGTTTTGAAAAGACCTTTCTAATGATGTAAATTTTTTGAAGATCCAATGGTTAGATTTTAAGATATGTGTAAATCAAATCTGAAGAAAAACAGCGCCACGGCCGCTTTATGGCCCGAAGCGTCGTTTTGAATAAATTAGCTATTTTAAATTAAATAAAAATAGCGATAAATAGTTATAAAATATCATAAGCGATATGGAATGGAAATAAACTGAATTTGCTCGATTTATGTGATATTTGATGGTTGATTGTGTTTGGTGTGAAAATTACATTAAAGAACAAAATTGGTGTTGTCGAATAATTTAACCATTGAAATAAATTGAATTGAAATTCTAAATATACGTGAATTATTTGAGAAGGCCGAGTTAATTCTCATTTCAAATAATTGACCGACGATTGAAAGTCGAAGGTAAAGACGGTGGTCGAAGACCGGAGATCTTCACCTCGTTTGGATGGTAACCGAGGTCCTGATTGGAAGGCATCCCGAAATATGGATAATGAGTGGTGATCGTCCAGACGTACGTGGTGATCGATGGGTTTGCGAGGTATTTAGTGCCTCCGGTTTCGTTCAGACCCAGAACGGACTTGTAAATGGACTGTGTGTCTGACATTGGATTTTATTCTGTGTTGATTGATCTCTATTAAATATACATCTGTTTGGCGGCGGAGAATTTATTCTTTTGCTTAACGCCCTTCTTTGAGACGCACGAGCTCAGAGGTTGTATATCGATGGACATCAGTCGCATGGCATGAATTGCCTGTGTGGCATGCTAAGATGCAGTGATCAGGACTTCTGTTGAAAAGCAAAGTCTTGTGGTGATGATCAAAGCACCGCCTGTGTGGCGTAGCTTTTTGTATAACGTGAATTCGCGAGCCTCACACCCCGGTATGAACCTAAAACGGGAGGAAGGACCTCAGGGAGGGCATGCGTTTCTTTCTAGCTAGGGTGGTGTCAATGACCTACCAGCCCTGACATTTATATACTTTTCACCTATGTGGTTGTTGCTGTTGCGAGGCGCCTCGGTTTGATCGGACGATCCGGGTCCGATGGAGTCATTTGTTGGCTCGTTTGCGCCCCAAAGGGCGGGGAAACGTATTGCTCAGGCATTTTAATCCACATCGGTGGACCGGCCCTGTCGCTCCTAGGGTCACTCGAGCTCTGATCCTGAGACATGGTAGGCTAGATTGTCTCGAATTCGGTAAGGACTATCTTTTGCCTTGGTTCATGACGGAAATCCAATTTCCAAATACGACATCGTGCGGTTTTGATTGTATATATATATGGCGACATGATATATGGTACCCATGCCGTCTATGATTGATAGTTATGATTTGAAATTTTTTCAAAACATATAGACACTAACAATAATATCAAATGCCTTTGTTTTGTTCGTATCAAGCATATTTTGACCGTTATAAGGTAAAACTCTATCCTCCGGTTTGCGTTGCATTGTGTGATGGGAACTGAGTCTTATAACGGTTTCATTTTTATAAAAAGCATAGCGATGTTTAAAAGAAAGATTTGTTTTAAAGCACTGGCAATCCAATGGAGTAAACCCGTTCCATGAAATTGGCGTGGTCCTGTGATTAGCCAATTATATATGTGTTGAGTGGATTTCTCATACCAGTCCCATGACTGACTCGTAGTTTGTTTCACTTTCAAACTCGGGTGCCCCTTTTTCTACACGGGCAGCCTTGTATTCAGGTTTAGCTGGTTCTTTCTGGATAGCTGGAGCTGAAGATGGATTCTATCATTTATTTCTTTTTATGCTGTTCAGCTCCTATTGTACATATTTTGTTTATTTCCGCTGTAGACATTTATGTATAGCTGAACTGTATTTGTACTAAGTAAGATCCTGTATACTGTGTAACTCTGATGATACTTTTATCCAGTATATTTTATTGTTCATTATCTGGTGTATTTATTTAATTTTGTTCTGCTATTATATGTTTCTGTGTTATATTCCAAAGATGACCCTGTTTCCGTCAGAACGGGATTTTGGGTCATCTCAAAGTAAGAGCTATTTAGAGAATTAGGGCTAGTTTAAGCATAGTAGGTGTAGATCGACAATTCTGAAAGATGATGAATCGTTTGGATTGGGTGCTTCAAAAACCAACCCTTCACATTGGTTAAAAAATAGGGGTAATTGTTGGAAGTAAGGGCTATTTAGACAATTAGGGGTACGATTAAAAAGAAGGGTTGTTTTGAAGTATTAAGAGCAGTAGGGCTAGTTTATGCATAGTAGGTGCAGATCGACAAATATAAAAGATGATGAATCATTTGGATTGGGTGTTGCAAAAATCAACCCTTCACGGTAGTAAAAAGATACGGGTAATTTTTGGAATTAAGGGGTATTTAGAGAATTGGGGGTTGGATTTAAAGAAGGACTGTTTTGAACTATTAAGAGAAGTAGGGGTGGTTTAAACATAGTAGCAGTAGATAGACAAATATAAAAGACGATGAATCGTTTAGATTTGGTGTTGCAAAAAACAACCCTTCACAGTAGTTTAAAAATATGGGTAATTGTTGGATGCAAGGGCTATTTATACAATAAGGGGTACAATTAAAAAGAACGGCTATTTTGAAGTATTTAAAAATGTAGGGCTAGTATAAGCATAGTCGGGGCAGATCGACAAATATAAAAGATGATGAATCGTTTGGATTGGGTGCTGCAGAAGCCAACCCTTCACGGTAGTAAAAAGATAGGGGTAATTGTTGGAAGTAAGGGCTATTTATAGAATTGGGGGTGGGATTTAAAAGAAGGACTATTTTGAAGTATTAAGAGAAGTAGAGGTAGTTTAAGTGTAACAGGGATAGATCGACAAATATGAAAGATGATGAATCGTTTGAGTTGGGTGCTGCAAATCCCAACCATTTGCAGTAGATAAAAAATAGGGATAATTGTTTTAAGTAAGGGCTATTTAGAGAATTAGGGGTGGGATTAAAAAGAAGGGGTGTATTGAAGTATTTAGAGAAGTAGGGGTAGTTTAAGCATAGTAGGCGTAGATCGACAAATTTGAAAAATGGTGAATCATTTGGATTGGGTGCTGCAAAAACCAACCCTTCACAATAGTAAAAATATAGGGGTAATTGTTGGAAGTAAGGGCTATTTAGAGAGTTTTTTGTAGGAATAGAAGGACTGTTTTAAAGTATTAAGAGAAGTTAGGGTATTTTAAGCATAGTAGGGGTATATCGACAAATATGAAAGATGATGAATCATTTGTGTTGGGTGCTGCAAAAAGCAGCCCTTCACAGAAGTTAAAAAATAGGGGTAATTATTGGAAGTAAGGGCTCTTTATATAATTAGGGGTAGGATTAAAAAGAAGGGTTTTTTTAAAATATTAAGAGAAGTTGGTGTAGTTTAAGCATAGTAGGGGTAGATCGACAAATATGAAAGATGATCAATCATTTGGATTGGTTGCTGCAAAAACAAGTCCTTCACAATAGTTAAAAAATATAGGTAATTGTTGGAAGGAAGGGCTATTTAGAAAATTCGTGGTTGGATTTAAAAGAAGGGATGTTTTGAAGTATTAAGATAAGTATGGGTAGTTTAAGCATAGTATGGGTATATCGACAAATACGAAGGATGGTGAATCGTTTGGATTAGGTGCTGCAAAAACCAATCCTTCACAGTAGTAAGAAGATATGGATAATCATTGGAAGTAAGGGCTATTAACAGATTTAGGGGTAGGATTAAAAGAAGAATTTATTTCAAGTATTAAGAGAAGTAGGTGTAGATTAAACATAGTAGGTGTAGATCGACAAATATGAGAAATGATGAATCATTTTGATTGGGTGCTACAAAAACCAACCCTTCACAAAAAGTAAAAAATAGGTGTAATTATTGGAAGTAAGGGCTATTTAGAGAATTCGGGATAGGATTAAAAAGAAGGGTTGTGTTGAAGTATTAAGAGAAGTAGCGGCAGTTTAAGCATAGTAGGGTTAGATCGACAAATATGAAAGACGGTGAATCTTTTGGATCGGGTGCTGCAAAAACCAATCCTTCACAATAGTTAAAAAATAGGGGTGATAGTTGGAAGGAAGGGCTACTTAGAGAATTAGGGGTAGGATTAAAAAGATTTTTTTTTGAAGTACTAAGATAAGTGGTGGTAGTTTAAGCATAGTAGGGGTACATCGTCAAATAAGAAAGATGATGAATTATTTGGATTGGGTGCTACAAAACAAACCCTTCATAAAAGGTAAAAAATAGGGGTAATTGTTGGAAGTAAGGACTATTTAGAGAATTAGGGGAATGATTAAAAAAAGAGTTGTTTGAAGTATTAAAAGAAGTATGGGTAGTTTAAGCATAGTAGGGGTACATCGGCAAATATGAAAGATGATGAATTGTTTGGATTGGGTGCTGCAAAAAAAATCCTTCACAATAGTTAAAAAAATAGGGGTAATTGATGAAAGGAAGGGCTATTTAGAGAATTAGTGGTAGGATTAAAAAGAAGAGCTGTTTTGAAGTATTAAGAGAAGTAGGGTAGATCGACAAATATAAAAGACAATGAATCGTTTGGATTGGGAGCTACAAAAACCAATCCTTCACAGTAGTAAAACGATAGGGGTAATTGTTGGAAGTAAGGGCTATTTAGAGAATTAGGGATAGGATTAAAAAGAAGGGTTGTTTTGAAGTATTAAGAGAAGTAGGGGTAGTTTAAGCATAGTAGGGGTAGATCGACAAATACGAAAGATGTTGAATCTTTTCGGTTGGGTGGTGCAAAAACCAACCCTTCACAGTGGTTAAAAAAATAGGGGTAACAATAAGTAAGGGCTATTAAGAGAATTAAGGGAACATTTAAAAAGAAGGTTTGTTTTGAAGTATTAAGAGAAGTAGGGTTAGTTTATGCATAGTAGGTGTAGATCGACAAATATAAAAGATGATGAATCGTTTGGATTGTGTGCTGCAAAAACCAACCCTTCACAGTAGTAAAAAGATAGGGGTAATTTTTGGATGTAAGTGGCTATTTATAGTATTAGGGGTAGGATTTTAAAGAATGACTGTTTTGAAGTATTAACAGAAGTAGGCGTCGTTTAAGCATAGTAGGGGTAGACCAACAAATATGAAAGATGATGAATCGTTTGGATTGGTTGCTGCAAAAACTAAATTTTCACCGTAGTTAAAAAATAGGGGTAATTGTTGGAAGTAAGGCCTATTTAGAGAATTAGGGGTACGATTAAAAAGAATGGTTGTTTTGAAGTATTAAGAGAAGTAGGGGTAGTTTAAGCATAGTAGGGGTAAATCGACAAATATAAAAGATGTTGAATCGTTTCGATTGGGTGTAGCAAAAACCAACCCTTCACAGTAGTAAAAAGTTGTGGGTAATTAAAGGAAGTAAGGGCTATCTCGAGATTAGGGGTAGGATTTAAATGAAGGACTGTTTTGAAGTATTAAGAGAAGTAGGGGTAGTCTAAGCATAGTAGGGATAGATCGACAAATATGAAAGATGATGAATCGTTTGGATTGGGTGCTGCAAAACCCAACCCTTCACAGTAATTAAATAATAGGGGTAATTATTGGAAATAAGGGCTCTGTAGAGAATTAGGGGTAGGATTAAAAAGAAGGGTTGTGTTGAAGTATTAAGAGAAGTAGGGGTAGTTTAAGCGTAGGTGGGGTAGATCGACAAATTTGAAATATGATGAATCATTTGGATAGGGTGCTACAAAAACCAACCCTTCACAATAGTAAAAAGATAGGGGTAATTGTTGGAATTAAGGTCTATTTAAAGAATTTGGGGTAGGAAAAGAAGGACTATTTTGATGTATTAAGAGAAGTTGGGGTAGTTTAAGCATAGTAGGGGAATGATCGACAAATATGAAAGATGATGAATCATTTGGATTGGGTGCTCCAAAAAACAACCCATCACAGAAGTTAAAAAATAGGGGTAATTGTTGGAATTAAGGGCTATTTATAGAATTAGAAATAGGATTAAAAAGAAGGGTTGTTTTAAAGTATTAAGAGAAGTAGGGGTAATTTAAGCATAGTAGGGGTAGATCGACAAATATGAAAGATGATAAATCATTTGGATTGGGTGCTGCCCAAACCAATACTTCACAATAGTTAAAAAATATGGTTAATTGTCGGAAGTAATTGCTATTTAGTGAAGTAGGGGTAGGATAAAAAAGAAGGGATGTTTTGAAGTATTAAGATAAGTAGGGGTAGTTTAAGCATAGTAGGGGTAGATCGACAAATATGAAAGATGATGAATCGTTTGTATTGGGTACCCAAAAACTAACCCTTCACAATAGTGAAAAGATATTGGAAATTGTTGGAAGTAAGGGCTATTTAGAGAATTAGAGGTAGGATTTAAAAGAAGGACTGTTTTGAAGTATTAAGAGAAGTCGGGGTAGTTAAAGTTTAGTAAGGGTAGATCAAAAAATATGAAAGATGATGAATCTTTTAGATTGGGTGCTATAAAAACCAACCCCTCACAGAAGTTTAAAAATAGGGGTAATTGTTGAAAGTAAGGGCTATTTAGAGAATTAGGGGTAGGAATAAAAAGAGGGATTGTTTAGAAGTAGTAAGAGAAGTAAGGGTAGTTTAAGCATAGTAGGGATATATTGACAAATATGGAAGATGATGAATAGTTTTGATCGGGTGCTGCAAAAACCAATCCTTCACAATAGTTAAAAAAAGGGGTAATTGTTAGAAGAAAGGGCTATTTAGAGAATTAGTGATATGATTAAAAAGAAGGGTTGTTTTGAAGTATTAAGATAAGTAGGGGGAGTTTAGGCATGGTAGGGGTAGATCGACAAATATGAAAGATGATGAATCGCTTGGATTGGGTGCTACAAAAACCAATCCTTCTCAATAGTTAAAAAATATAGTTAATTCTTTGAAGAAAGGAATATTTAGAGAATTAGGGGTAGGATTAAAAAGAAGGGATGTTTTGAAGTATTAAGATAAGAAGGGGTAGTTTAAGCATAGTAGGCGTAGATCGACAGATATGAAAGATGATGAATTGTTTCGATTGGGTGCTGCAAAAACCAACCCTTCACAATAGTTAAACAATCGGGGTAATTGTTGGTAGTAAGAGCTATTTGGAGAATTAGGGGTACGATTAAAAAGAAGGGTTGTTTTGAAGTATTAAGAGAAGTAGGGGTAATTTAAGCATATTAGGGGTGGATCGACAAATATAAAATATGATGAATCGTTTGGACTGGGTGCTATCAAAACCAACCCTTCACAATAGTAAAAAGATAAGGGTAATTGTTGGAAGAAACGGGTATTTAGAGAATTAGGGGTAGGAATTAAAAGAAGGATTGTTTTGAAGTATTAACAGAAGTAGGGGTGGTTTAAGCATAGTAGGAATAGATCGACAAATATGAAAGATGATTAATCATTTCGATTAGGTGCTGCAAAAACCAACCCTTCACGGTCGTTCAAAAATTGAGTTACTTGTTGGAAGTAAGGGCTATTTATAGAATTAGGGGTACGATTAAATAGAAGGGCTGTTTTGAAGTATTAAGAGAAGTAGGGGTTGTTTAAGCATAGGAGGGGTAGATCAACAAATATGAAAGGTGATGAATCGTTTGGAATGGGTGCTGCAAAAATCAACACCTCACAGTAGTAAAAAGATTGGGGTAATTGTTGTAAGTAAGGGCTATTTAGGCAATTAGGGGTAGGATTTAAAAGAAGGACTGTTTTGAAGTATTAAGAGAAGTTGGGGTATACTAAGCATTGTAGGGTTAGATCGACAAGTATGAAAGATGACGAATCGTTTGGATTGGGTGCTACAAAAACCAACCCTTCACAAAAGGTAAAAAAAATAGGGATAATTGTTGGAAGTAAGGGTTATTTAGAGAAATGGGGATAGGATTAAAAAGAAGGTTTGTTTTGAAGTATTAAGAGAAGTAGGGGTATTTCAAGCATAGTAGGTGTAGATCGAAAAATATAAAAGATGATGAATCGTTTGGATTGTGTGCTGCAAAAACCAACCCTTCTTTGTATTTAACAAATAGGGGTAATTGTTGGAAGTAAGGGTTATTTAGAGAATTAGTGGTACGATTAAAAAGAAGGGTTGTTTTGAAGTATTAAAAGAAGCAGGGGTAGTTTTAGCATAGTAGGGTCAGATCGACAAATATAAAAGATGATGAATCATTTGGATTGGGTGCTGAAAAAACCAACCCTTCACATTAGTAAAAAGATAGTGGTAATTGTTGGAAGTATGGGCTATTTAGAGAATTAGGGGTAGGATTTAAAAGGACTGTTTTGAAGTATTAAGAGAAGTAGGGGTAGATCGACAAATATGAAAGATGATGAATTGTTTGGATTGGGTGCTGCAAAAACCAACCCTTCATAATAGTTAAAAAATAGTGGTAACTGTTGGAAGTAAGGGCTATTTCGAGAATTAGGGGTACGATTAAAAAGAAGGGCTATTTTGAAGTATTAAGAGAAGTAGTGGTTGTTTAAACATAGTAGGGGTAGATCGATAAATATAAAATATAATGAATCGTTTGGATTGGGTGCTGCCAAAACCAACCCTTCGCAGTAGTAAAAAGATAAGGTTAATTGTTGGAAGTAACTTCTATTTAGAGAATTAGGGGTAGGATTTGAAACAAGGATTGTTTTTAAGTATTAAGCAAAGCATGGGGTAGTTTAAGCATAGTACGGATAGATCGACAAATATGAAAGATGATGAATCATTTGGATTGGGTGCAGCAAAAACCAACCCTTCACATTAATTAAAAAATAGAGGTAATTGGTGGAAGTAAGGGTTATTAGATAATTATTGGTATGATTAAAAAGAAGGTATGTTTTGAAGTATTAAGAGAAGTAGCGGTAGTTTAAGCATAGGTGGGGTAGATCGAGAAATATGAAAGAGGATGAATCGTTTGGATTGGGTGCTGCAAAAACCAACACCTCACAATAGTAAAAAGATTGTGGTAACTGTTGGAAGTAAGTGCTATTTAGAGAATTAGGGGTAGGATTTAAAAGGAATGTTTTGAAGTATTAAGAGAAGAAGGGGTAGATCGACAAATATGAAAGATGATGAATTGTTTGGATTGGGTGCTGCAAAAACCAACCCTTCACAATAGTTTAAAAATAGAGGTAATCGTTGAAGTAAGGGCTATTTGGAGAATTAGGGGTACGATTAAAAAGAAGGGCTGTTTTGAAGTATTAAGAGAAATAGTGGTCGTTTAGGCATAGTAGGGGTAGATCGACAAATATAAAATATGATGGATCGTTTGGATTGGATGCTGCCAAAACCAATCCTTCACAATAGTAAAAAGATAAGGGTAATTGTTGGAAGTAACATCTATTTAGAGAATTAGGGGTAGGATTTAAAAGAAGGATTGTTTTGAAGTATTAAGAGAAGTAGGGGACGTTTAAGCATAGTAGGGATAGATCGACAAATATGAAAGATGATGAATCATTTGGATTGGGTGCTGCAAAAACCAACCCTTCACGGTAGTTAAAAAATAGAGGTAATTGTTGGAAGTAAGGGCTATTTAGAGAATTAGTGGTATGATTAAAAAGAATGGTTGTTTTGAAGTATTAGGAGAAGTAGCGGTAGTTTAAGCATAGGAGGGGTAGACCGATAAATATGAAAGATGATGAATCGTTTGGATTGGGTGTTGCTAAAACCAACATTTCACAATAGTAAAAAGAAAGGGGTAACTGTTGGGAGTAAGGGCTATTTCGAGAACTAGGGGCAGGATATAAACGAAGGACTGTTTTGAAGTATTAAGAGAAGTTGGTGTAGTTTAAGCATAGTAGGGGTAGATCGACAAATATGAAAGATGATGAATCATTTGGTTTGGGTGGTGCAAAACAAACCCTTCACAGAAGTTAAAAAATAGTGGTAATTGTTAAAAGTAAGGGCTATTTTGAGAATTAGGGGTAGGATTAAAAAGAAGGGTTGTTTCGAAATATTAAGAGAAGTAGGGGTAGTTTAAGCATAGTAGGGGTAGATCGACAAATATGAAAGATGATGAATCATTTGGATTGGGTGCTGCAAAAACCAATCCTTCACAATAGTTAAAAAATAGGGGTAATTGTTGAATGGAAGGGATCTTTAGAGAATTAGGGGTAGGATTAAAAGAAGGACTGTTTATAAGTATTAATTTATAAGTATTAAGAGAAATAGGGGTAGATTAAGCATAATAGGGGTAGATTGACAAATATGAAAGATGATGAATCATTTTGATTGGGTGCTACAAAAACCAACACTTCGAAAAAGGTAAAAAAAATAGGGGTAATTGTTTGAAGTAAGGGCTATTTACGGAATTAGGGGTAGGATTAAAAAGAAGGGTTGTTTTGAAGTATTAAGAGAAGTAGTGGTAGTTTAAGCATAGTAGGGGTAGATCGCCAAATATAAAAGATGATGAATCGTTTGGATCGGGTGTTGCAAAAACCAATCCTTCACAATAGTTAAAAAATAGGGGTAGTTGTTGGAAGGAAGGGCTATTTTGAGTATTAGGGGTAGGATTAAGAAGAACGGTTGTTTTGAAGTATTACGATAAGTAGGGGTAGTTTAAGCATGGTAGGGGTAGATCGACAAATATGACAGATGATGAATTGTTTGGATTAGGTCCAGCAAAAACCAATCCTTCACAGTATTAAAAAGATGGGTAATTGTTGGAAGAAAGGACTATTGACAGAATTAAGGGTAGGATTAAAAGAAGGACTGTTTTTAAGTATTAAGAGAAGTAGAGTTAGATTAAGCATTTTAGGAGTAGATCGACAAATATGAAAGATGATGAATCGTTTGGACTGGATGCTACGAAAACCAACCATTGACAAAAGGTAAAAAATAGGGGTAATTGTAGGAAGTAAGGGCTATTTAGAGAATTAGGGGTACGATTAAAAAGAAGGGTTGTTTTGAAATATTAAGAGATGTAGGGGTAGTTTAAGAATAATAGTGGTAGATCGACAAATATGAAACGTGATGAATCATTTGGATTGGGTGCTGCAAAAACTAATCCTTCACAATAGTTAAAAAATTGGGGTAATTGTTGACAGGAAGGGCTATTTAGAAAATTAGGGATACGAGAAAAAAAGGTTGTTTTGAAGTATTAAGAGAAGTAGGGGTAGTTTGAGCATGGTAGGGGTAGATAGACAAACATAAAAGATGATGAATCGTTTGTATTGGGTGCTTCAAAAACCAATCCTTCAAAATAGTTAATAAAATAGGGGTAATTGTTGAAGGAATGTAAATTTAGATAATTTGGGGAAGAATTAAAAAAGAAGGGATGTTTTGAAGTATTTAGAGAAGTAGGGGTAGTTTAAGCATTGTTGGGGTATATCGACAAATTAGAAAGATGATGAATTATTTGGATTGGGTACTGCAAAAACCAACCCTTCACAAAAGTTAAAAAATAGGTGTAATTGTTGGAAGTAAGGGCTATTTAGAGAATTAGAGTTAGGATTAAAAAGAAGGGTTGTTTTGAAGTATTAAGAGAAGTAGGCGTAGTTTAAGCATAGTAGGGGTAGATCAACAAATATGAAAGATGATGAATCATTTGGATTGGGTGCTGCAAAAAGCAACCCTTCAAAGAAGTTAAAAAATAGGGGTAATTATTGGAAGTAAGGGCTATTTAGAGAATGTGGGGTAGAATTAAAAAGAAGGGTTGTTTTAAAGTATTAAGAGAAGTAGGTGTAGTTTCAGCATAGTATGGGTAGATCGACAAATATGAAAGATGATGAATTGTTTGGATTGGGTGTTGCTAAAACCAATCCTTCACAATAGTTAAAAAATATGGGTAATTGTTTGAAGGAACAGTTATTTAGATAATTAGTGGTCGGATTAAAAAGAAGGGATGTTTTGAAGTATTAAGATAAGTAGGTGTAGTTTGAGCATAGTAGGGGTAGATCGACAAATATGAAAGATGATGAATCGTTTGGATTGGGCGCCCAAAAACCAACCCTTCACAGTAGTAAAAAGATAGAGGAAATTGTTGGAAGTAAGGGCTATTTAGAGAATTAGGGGTAGTTTAAGCATAGTAGTGGTTGATCGACAAATATGAAAGATGATGAATCATTTGGATTGGGTGCTGCAAAAACCAACCGTTCATAGTTGTTAAAAAACAAGGGTAACTGTTGGAAGTAAGGGCTATTTAGATAATTAGGGGTACGATTAAGAAAAAGGGTTGTTTTGAAGTATTAAGAGCAGTAGGGCTAGATTATGCATAGTAGGTGTAGATTGACAGATATAAAAGATGATGAATTGTATGGATTGGGTGCTGCAAAAACCAATCATTCACAGTAGTAAAAAGATAAGGGTAATTTTTGGAAGTAAGGGCTATTTAGAGAATTGGGGGTCGGATTTAAAAGAAAGACGGTTTTGAAGTATTAAGGGAAGTAGGGTGGTGGCCGGAAAATCTATACCAATTTGAGCTGACTAATATCCTACACATTCAACTTAAAGTGTACGAAAGTTCAGATCATTAATAGAAAGAATTTAGAGGAAGAGATAGAAAAGATAGAACTAACAGAATAGAAGAAGAAGAACACAACTGAACAGAATCATAGTAAACACGAAAAAACTCACGGCGGAGTGGATAAATTTTATTATAACATAACTTTAAATACAAATCTGAATTTGTATACATACATACCATATATCAGAGCACAACTCATATATATCACAGCGGAAATAATCTCTAACTAATTAACGGTTAAGCCTTCTTCTTCCAGCTCCTCCAAGTGAATCTGTAAAAGCCTGAAACACTTGACTGCCCGTATAAGTTAGGGCACCCAAGAGTTTAGGGAAAAGAAACAAGATAAACTCTGGGTCAGTCATGGGACTGGTGTGAGTAAATTCCAACCATACTGTTTCACTTTGAAAATCCTTTCAAAAACAAAGGATAGTAGTAAGACCAGCCCACACATAAACATGGACGGCTTTTACCTTACTATAACCCAAAATATCTTTGATATCAAATCTAGTGATATTATGATAATGTCTAAGCAAATAAATATTCAAGTAGCAGAACGCTTGCATCTCACGCTCCACACACACACACACACACACACACATATAGTATAAAATCATAAACCGCAGGGCGCTTATTGGAGTTTGGATTCCAACGAATAAGGTATGGGAGCACCTATTGATCAGTGTACTCCAGAGGGGATACACCTGGGTTCAACAAGAACGTCTTGCAACCCGGCCACACATGACCGACCACTCATTTAGCTTGAATGTATCGAATATACTATCACCACGGTTGTTGGCCATCCAACCGTCATCCGAAGGTACAGAATCGAAAAGAAGTATAAATATGAATTTTCTCTAGATCGATGACAATACACCCTGCTTTGGGATGACCCAACTAGCCATGCTGCCTAGCCCAACTTTTGTTACTTCCTGGTTGTGAGGCTAGAGGCTACGTCCATCTTCAGAACGTCTGATCACCATTCACTTTGAATGCCACATCGTCAAATCCTTGATCACATACTGATTACACAAATGCAAGCTGGGTGTAGAATAAAGAGAAGTTACCTTCTCCCCACCAACCTGGTATATTCATAAAAATCAACGGCGTGACCGTTGGAAATACTCTGTCAGACACTCGTCCATAAAAGTTGTCCTGGGACTGGACAAACAGAAAGCACCATTTCTGGAACTGGACGACCCTTGCATTCTACTCCGCTTTCAATTGTCTTCAGCATAATCTAAGTCGTAGCGTTTATGCCTACACGGAGTGGTTTCCAGATAATATATCCAACCGGTCTCTCTGTATTGAGAACGATGGTCAAAACACTTCGATAGTCGGTTATTTAACTATTGAAGTAAAAACAACATCCATTATAATGTATAACTAAACATCATACAATCACGGGCACTTTTATTTAACATTCATTCGAATTCCTATATCTTACCAGATATTTCTCAAAACCTCGTTTTAACCTTTTTCTCACTTCTTAGAAAACATTCCTAGTTATTATAATTCTTATTTTCCCGTGTTCCAGAAAATATACGTTATCAACGTTCGATCCATTATTTTCTCATTCTTTATTTCTATACTTGGATAATCTACCCTATTTACATTGGAAAATATTTCCAATTTCATTTTAACCTTTTAATCGGCCTAATGTTTACTTCTAAAATATTATTCACTTTGAAATGTGAATACCATCCCTTATTCTAAAAATCTGTACATCTTTATCATATAACACTTTATTCACGTAATGATTCCCCTTATCTTGTTTACCGAAATCTCTTTCCTACTTTTATATTCCTATTCCACTTTATAAACTCTGTTTCTAAGTCAACTTCTTATCAAATCAGTATTAAATTTGTAACTAAATACTGATTCCTATCCTATTAACATTTATTTTTTTAAAACTAAATGTTAATTATCCTATCAGATTATAATCCCTAAAATTGATTTACTTTAATACATTAGACATCGTTGGATTAAAATTCCAAATCCTAATGGTTTAATTCTAATCACATTTCGAATATCGAAACGATGTCATTGCTTTCTAAAACAATTTCCAATATATCTTTCTTTCTCGTGCTTAAATTTCTTTGGACAGACATCGTTACTTATTACTTTTAGAATAAGTGATTTTCAAACCAAACTATTGACATTCCCTAGGAAGTGCTGCTATATATGAAAATCATGCTTAGCTTTGGTTAACAGCGTTAATTTATCGTTACCGTTCAAAACATGTCATACGCTGTAATATTCTCCTTTATAACTAATCTCGACATAACATTCACGCTTAAGCCTAGTCAACAACGTTATTTTATCGCTATATTTTTAAGACTTGCAATATGCTACCATATTTCCTTTATACAAATCTTGACATTCCTTTTCGTTACAAACTGATATCGTTCCTCGATAATAGTGAATCCATTCAAGTTGGGGTATTCTATTTACCTCTCAGGCCTTGATCGACAACGTTCTTACCATAGAACAGATATAAGTCTGTATTCTAATCCCTTATTACTTATAATATTCATCAAATCATATTTCCTTGTTTTATTTTGGAATATGGTTTTATAACACCATATTCAGACTTTGAAATCTTCGTTGTTTATGATTATTTATTTTAAACATTAACTCTTCGCTTTAACTTCATTCCACAGTTCTATTTATAAATTCTTTACAAGGACCCATTTAATATAATAATCATTTTTCAATTAAACATTTGATTTAAATCAACTTCATTCCATCAGTAAATTCGTTAACTAATTTTTTTTTAAAGGTAAAGAGAATTTTTATTAATTACAAATTGAACTAGGTTCAGTACATGCAGTTATACACGTGGAAATACAAGGAGACAACATTATTGGAAAAGGTTACAGATGTAACCAAAGAATGACTATAACAGCATAAGGAAAAAACTCAAACCTAAGAAGAACGTTGAGCAGAATTATGCATACAACGAATTACATGCATACATAACTGGTCACTGTTCTTCTTCTCCAATCCAAAGATACGATTATTCCTTTCACGTTATTAACTAATTTTAATCACTTCTTACCATTAGATTAATATATTTAATTTTATAATATTTCTAAATTGTTTGTCTTAAAATAATTATCCAAATATTTAATCGTCGGTTAATTTCTACTTTATAAACTTATTTAAATGTGAACAATCATTTTTATTTATTTTATAAAAATGAACTCTAAAATACTGGTTTATAATAGAACTTCTATTATAATTTAAAACTTCGCTTTATTTATAAAAATATAAATTTTTATAATTATCTTCGTTGATTTGCCTGACGGCCAATCAACTCCTTAACAACCGATGGGTTTTATGGTCGACTGTTGTCACCTTCTTAATCGATATCGTTTATTAATTAAATTAAACTAATGTTGAATTTCCATTCAATACGGTTCAAACAGTGCAAATACAAAATAAACAGTACATATAAACACTGAGGAATCCGGTTGGATCCCTTCAACCGGTTTCCCGCATCAATAGATGTTATTCAAACAGTTTACACTAATTCCTACTAGGGAATCTTATAATCGATGGAACCAGTATCCAACCGATGATGGTATATATGCAACGATATATATATATCAACCAATTTTTAATGGTAATCTACCTAAACGTCCATCATACAACATTCAACCAATATTTAAAATATAATTACAATATTTTAAAATAGATCAAAGTTAGTGAATTTACTCACCTTTGCGCGTTAGCCGTTAAACAACGATATGTGTCAGTTGATTTCACCAGACGTTTTAATCTGATAGAAATTCAACAGTGTTCTCAATTGATTCGTTCTGCACGCTGATCCTCTAACGCGACTGCTCCTTTGTTGCTTCCTGCTTCAGCACGTTGATCGTTATTTCCCACATTTCTTCTTTCCAGTTTAGTATTTACACGACTCATCTTCTTGTTGGAATACACCCTGCTACTATCGAGGCCACTAACGAACCATTCTCCCCACTTATCATCTTGGTTACTTACTGAAATAACCTAAAACCAATGTCATTCCTTTCTTCCTTGAATTCTCCTTCTTTGCTAATAAAAACGTTGCTTCTTCTATATATATTCCACCATTTGTCGAACAGTCAGCACACAATACCACTCAACAAAAACCAACGTCGGTCTCTAAGACTTCAACAATGCACACCTCCCCTTTGTCCTCTCGTTTCCGCAAACAAATTCACGTAAGTGGCAAATAAACCCAAAATATGAGCTTTAATGTAAACAATCTTCTTGGTTCTCGTTCTTCAGTGTTTATGGAAATAAGGGCTACTTAGAGAACTAGGGATGGGATTCAAAAGAAGGATTGTTTTGAAGTATTAAGAGAAGTAGGGGTAGTTTAAGCATAGTAGTGGTAGATCGACCAATATGAAATCGTTTTGATTGGGTGTTGAAAAAATCAATCCTTCACAATGGTTAAAAAATAGGGGTAACTATTGAAATGAAGGGCTATTTAGAGAATTTGGGATGGGATTAAAAAGAAGGATTGTTTCGAAGTATTAAGTGAAGTGGGGGTAGATTAAGCATTGTAGGGTTAGATCGACAAATAAGAAAGATGGTGAATCATTTGGATTGGGTGCTACAAAAACCAACCCTTCACAAAAGGTAAAAAATAGGAGTAATTGTTAAAAGTAAGGGTTGTTTAGAGAATTATGGTTAGGAATAAAAAGAAGGGTTGTTTTGAAATATTAAGAGAAGTAGAGGTAGTTTAAGCATAGTAGGGTTAGATTGACAAATATGACAGATGAAGAATCATTTGGATTGGGGGCTTCGAAAACAATTCCTTCACAATAGTTAAAAAATAAGGGTAATTCTTCGAAGTAAGGGCTATTTACTGAATTAGGGGTAGGATTAAAAGAACGACTGTTTTTAAGTATTAAGAGAAGTATGGGTAGATTAAGTATAGTGGAGGTAGATCGACAAATTTGAAAGATGGTCAATCATTTGGATTGCGAGCTACAAAAACCAACCCTTCACAAAAGGTAAAAAATAGGGGTAATTGTTGGAACTAAGGGCTATTTAGAGAATTTGGGTTAGGATTAAAAAGAAGGGTTGTTTTGAAGTATTAAGAGAAGTAGGTGTAGTTTAAGCATAGTAGGGATAGATCAACAAATATGAAAGATGATGACTCGTTTGGATTAAGTGCTGCAAAAACCAATCCTTCACAATAGTGGAAAGATAGGGGTAATTGTTGGGAGTAAGAGCTATTTAGAGAATTATGGATACGATTAAAAAGAAGGTCTAGTTTGAAGTATTAAGAGAAGTAGGGGTAGTTTAAGATTAGGAGGGGTATATCAATAAGTATGAAAGATGATGAATCGTTTGCATTGGGTGCTGCAAAAACCAACCCTTCATAGTACTAAAAAGATAGGGGTAATTGTTGGAAGTTAGTGCTATTTAGAGAATTAGGGATACGATTAAAAAGAAGGGCAGTTTTGAAGTATTAAGAGAATTAGGTGTAGTTTAAGTATAGGAGGGGTAGATCGGTAAATATGAAAGATGATGAATCGCTTGGATTGGGTGATGCAAAAACCAACCCTTCACAGTAGTAAAAAGATTGGGATAATTGTTGGAAGTAAGGGCTATTTTGAGAATTAGGGATAGGATTAAAAAGAAGGGCTATTTTGTGAAGTATTAAAAGGATTAGGGGTAGTTTAAGCATAGTAGGGCAGATCGACCAATATGAAAGATGATGAATTGTTTGGATTGGGTGTGGCATAAACCCGCCCTTCATAGTAGTTAAAAAATAGGAATAATTGTTGGAAGTAAGGGCTATTTTGAGATTTAGGGGTAGGATTAAAAAGATTGGTTGCTTTGAAGTATTAAGAGAAGTAAGGGTAGTTTAAGCATAATATGGGTAGTTCGACAAATATGAAAGCTGATGAATTATGCAAAAACCAATCCTTCACAGTAGTGAAAAGATATGGGTAATTGTTGGAAGTATGGGCTATTTAGAGAATTAGGGATGCGATTAAAAAGAAGGGTAGTTCTGAAGCATTAAGAGAAGTAGGGGTAGTTTAAGCATAAGAGGGGTTGATCGACAAGTATGAAAGAAGATGAGTAGTTTGGATTGGGTGCCGCAAAAACCAACCCTTCACAGTAGTAAAAAGATAGGTGTAATTGTTGGAAGTAAGGAGTAGAGGTAGTTTGAGCATAGGAGGAGTACATCGACAAATATAAAAGATGATGAATCATTTGGATTGGGTGCTGCAAAAATCAACCCTTCACAGTAGTAAAAAGATAGGGGTAATTGTTGGAAGTAAGGGCTTTTTAGAGAATTAGGGATATGATTAAAAAGAAGGGTTGTTTTGTGAAGTATTAAGTGGAGTAGGGGTAGTTAGAGCATAGTAGGGGTAGATCGACAAATATGAAAGATAATGAAACGTTTATATTGGGTACTTCAAAAACCAACCCTTGACGGTAGTTAAAAAATAGGGTAATTGCTGGAAGTAAGGGTTATTTAGAGAATTTGTGGTACGATTAAAAAGAAGGGTTGTTATGAAGTATTAAGAGCATTAGGGGTAGTTTAAGCATAGGAGGGGTAGATCGACAAATATGAAAGATGATGAATCGTTTGGATTGGGTGTTGCAAAAACCAACCCTTCACAGTAGTAAAAAGATAGGGATAATTGTTGGAAGTAAGGGCTATTTAGATAATTAGGGATAAGATTAAAAAGAAGGGTTGTTTTGAAGTATTAAGAGAAGTAGGGGCAGTTTAAGCATAGGAGGGGTAGATCGACAAGTATGAAAGCCAACGAATCACTTTGACTGGGTGCTGCAAAAACCAACACTTCACACTAGTAAAAAGATAGGCGTAATTGTGGGAAGTAAGATCTATTTATAGAATTAGGGGTAGGATTAAAAAGAATGGTTGTTTCTAAATATAAAGAGAAGTAGGGGTACTTTAAGCATATTAGGGGTACATCGACAAATATTAAAAATGATGAATCGTTTGGATTGGGTGCTGCAAAAACCAATCCTTTACAATAGTTAATAAATAGGGGTGATTGTTGGAAGGAAGGGCTATTTAGAGAATTAGGTGTAGCATTAAAAAGAAGGGTTGTTTTGAAGTATTAAGATACGTAGGGGTAGTTTAAGAATAGTAGGGGTAGATCGACAAATATGAAAGATGATGAATCGTTTGGATTAGGTGGTACAAAAACCAATCATCACAGAAGTAAAATGTTACGGTTAATTATTGGAAGTATGGTCTATTTAGAGAATTAGTGATTGGATTAATAAGAAGGGAAGTTTTGTGAAGTATTAAGAGGAGTAGGGGTAGTTTAAGCATAGTAAGGGTTGATCGACAAATACGAAAGATGATCAATCGTTTGGATTGGGTGCTGCAAAAACCAACCCTTCATAGTAGTTAAAAAATAGGGGTAATTGTTGGAAGTAAGGGCTATTTGGATAATTAGGGGTAGGATTAAAAAGAAGGGCTTTTTTGAAGTACTAAGAGAAGTAGGGGTAGTTTAAGCATAGTAGGGGTAGATAGACAAATATGAAAGATGATGAATCGTTTGGAATGGGTGCTCTAAAATCCACCTCCTCACAGTAGTTAAAAAATAGTGGTAATTGATGGAAGTAAGGGGTACTTAGAGAATTAGGGATACGCTTAAAAAGAAGTATTTTTTGAAGTATTAAGAGAAGTAGGGGTAGTTTAAGCATAAGAGGGGTAGATCGACAAGTATGAAAGATGATGAATCGTTTGGATTGGGTGCTGCAAAAACCAACCCTTCGCAGTAGTAAAAAGATAGGACTAATTGTTGGAAGTAAGGGCTATTTAGAGAATTAGGGATATGATTAAAAAGAAGGGCTATTTTGAAGTAGGGTATTTTAAGCATTGGAGGTGTAGATCGACAAATACGAAAGATGGTGAATCTTTTGGATTGGGTGCTGCAAAAAGCAACCCTTCACAGTAGTAAAAAGATTGGGGTAATTGTTGGAAGCAATGGTTATTTAGAGAATTAGGGATAGGATTAAAAAGAAGGGATGTTTTGAAGCATTAAGAGAAGTAAGGGTAGTTTAAGCATAGTAGGGGTAGATCGACAAATATGAAAGCTAACGAATCATTTTGATTGGGTGCTGCAAAAACCAACCCTTCACAATAGTAAAAAGATAGGCATAATTGTTGGATGTACGGGCTATTAAGATAATTAGGGGTAGGATTAAAAAGAAGGGTTGTTTTGAAATATTAAGTGAAATATTGGTACTTTAAGCATAGTAGGGATAGATCGACAAATATTAAAGATGATGAATCGTTTGGATTGGGTGCTGCAAAAACCAAACCTTCACAATAGTTAAAAAATAGGGGTATTTGTTGGAAGTAAGGGATATTTACAGAATTAGGGGTAGGACTAAAAGAAGGTCTATTTTTAAGTATTAAGAGAAGTATGGGCAGACTAAGCGTAGTAGGGGTAGATCGACCAATATGATAGATGTCGAATGGTTTGGATTAGGTGCTACCAAAACCAATCCTTCAAAGTAGTAAAAAGATAGGAGTAACTATTGGAAGTAAGGGCTATTTACAGAATTAGGGGTATGATTAAAAGAAGGACTGTTTTTAAGTATTAAGAGAAGTAGGGGTAGATTAAGCATAGTAGAGGTAGATCGACAAATATGAAAGATGATGAACCATTTGGATTGGGTGCTACAAAATCCAACCCCTCACAAAATAGGGATAATAGGGATAATTTTTGGAAGTAAGGGCTATTTAGAGAATTAGGGATAGGATTAAAAAGAAGGGATGTTTTGAAGTATTAAGAGAAGTAAGGGTAGTTTAAAAGAAGGACTGTTTTTCAGTATTAAGAGAAGTAGGGGTAGACTAAGCATAGTAGGGGTAGATCGACAAATATGAAAGCTAACAAATCATTTTGATTGGGTGCTGCAAAAACCAACCCTTCACAATAGTTAAAAGATAGGCGTAATTGTTGGATGTAAGGGCTATTTAGATAATTAGGGGTAGGATTAAAAAGAAGGGTTGTTTCGAAATATTAAGAGAAATAGTGGTACTTTAAGCATAATAGGGGTAGATCGACAAATATTAAAGATGATGAATCGTTTGGATTGGGTGCTGCAAAAACCAAACCTTCACAATAGTTAAAAAATAGGGGTATTTGTTGGAAGTAAGTGCTATTTATAGAATTAGTGGTAGGACTAAAAGAACGACTGTTTTTAAGTATTAAGAGAACTATGGGCAGACTAAGCGTAGTAGGGGTAGATCGACAAATATGAAAGATGTTGAATCGTTTGGATTAGGTGCTGCCAAAACCAATCCTTCAAAGTAGTAAAAAGATAGGAGTAACTATTGGTAGTAAGGTCTATTTACAGAATTAGGGGTATGATTAAAAGAAGGACTGTTTTTAAGTATTAAGAGAAGTGGGGGTAGACTAAGCATAGTAGAGGTAGATCGACAAATATGAAAGAAGATGAATCATTTGGATTGGGTGCTACAAAAATGAACCCTTCACAAAAGGTTAAAAAAATAGGGGTAATTGTTGGATGTAAGGGCTATTTAGAGAATTAGGGGAAGGATTAAAAAGAAGGGTTGTTTTGAAGTATTAAGAGAAGTAGGGGTAGTTTAAGAATAGTAGGGTTAGATCGACAAATATGTAAGATGATGAATCATTTGGATTGGGTGCAGCAAAAACCAGTCCTTCACAATAGTTAAAAAATATGGGTAATTTTTTAGAGGAAGGGCTATTTAGAGAATAAGGGGTAGTGTAACGACCCGGAATTTTAGGGCCAAATTAAATTTTTTATTTTAATGACTTTAAAGTATTTTTAACGATTTATTTATTTTAATCGAAGTTAGAATGAATAAATTAATTTAATTATAACAAGAGCTAGAAATAGCGTGGTAGTTTGAAAAGTCAAACTTGAACTTTGACTAACCATACAAGATGCAAAATTTAACGGATTTTAGTGAAACCAAAAATATTAGAATCTATTTAAAAATATCTTTCCAACGAATCCGAAAAGTCGAAATTTCATAGCGGAAATCAAAAGTTATGGCATATTCAATTTTTAGAAAGGTCGCTAGGTAATTTGCATAGGACAAAAATGCTACTTTTCACATATGTAGGAATTTGAACTCGAAACCACTTCCATTGGTTTCAGAATGACATTTCTGCATTGAAAAACAGTAAACACTTATATGTTTCGAGTTTCAGAAAATATTTGTTTAAAAATGTATTTTTAATATTAAATATATTCGCCTTGAAAATAGCCATTTTTCAAAAAGTCTCAGAATCGAACGAAATTAATTTTGTTTTGATCGTATCGTCATAAGAAAGTCAAAAATAATTTTTCTAGATTTTTCTGAGTCCGTATGTGGTCCCGGTGAATTTCTGCGTACGTTTGAATTTAAAATAATGATTTACATTTAAAACTGAAAAACGAAGGCCAAGACGATCTCGTGGGCTGATGAGACATATCCAGATGAGTTCGGAACGGGGGCTAAATGGTATGAACGACAGTCATTGGGCCTGAATCGGAGTTCGGGCCAAAACGGGCTTAAACGGGCCAATTAAATAATGATTAATTTAACCTAATATTTTAATATAAAAACACTATTCACGTCCTTCTTCTTCCTCTCCGTCATTTTCAGCCGCATGAAACCCATTAGCACTCAAAATTTCAAACTCCGATTCCAATCTCATTTCTCAATGAAAAATCGCAATCTTATACTCGTTTCGAAGAGATTCTCGAGCCCTACGATCTCCAACAAGAATCACCTCGAACCGTCGCCCGAATCTCCGCCACCACCCCCCTCAACCCGCGCCCAAAACGCCACCGCCACCACCTGGTGCGTGCGCACCTCTCCCCTTTCCCGGCGCAAGTCGGCCTCTCTTCCCCGGTCCTTCTCCAACAAACGGTGTCCAAATCCATCGCCCGTAGCTCCTGATTTTCTGATTTAAAGTTTTGAATGTTCTAAGGTAAAATTCACTTCAGATTTCCCCACGCTTTTAAGCGTTACACAGCCAGTTGTAAAAAGCTGATTTTTGATTTTGTGTATGAATTTGTATTCGAATCGTTCCAGATCTGAAATCGTCTTGAATTGGAACACCGAATCTGACCGAACCTGAATCACCTCTCTGACCAAACACTGTGAGAATTTTATTTTTAAATTTAATTTAATTTATTTAATTATTATTTTCATGATTATTAACAATAGAATTAATATGACACAATGTTTAAACATAGTTGATCGACGCTAGTCTATGAATTAGAAAAGCGCGACATTTGTAATAAATTCTGCAAGCATACAGGTGTGTAGCATACAGGTCGAACACAGGGAGGAAAGTTAAATTTTATTATTTATATGTTTCGTGGGCGTGTTAGACGAACTTTGGAGGTTGATTTGAAAATAAAACAAAATTAAAACTGTAATTTGATTCAGAACAGATCTAACTGAACCGACGATCAAATCACAATTTCAATGGAAAGCAAATGAAACTATGAATTAGATTTGAATCTAATCAAACCCAATTTGACCTAAGAAAATAATAAAAGCAGAAATTGAAATTGCAGAAATTGAAATAACAAACAAGAATTAAAATTAGGATTTCCGCTGAATCTAATCAGACGGTAAATCACTAATGCAAACAAGTGCAAAATACAAATAGTGTTCTACCGAATCTAATCGTATAGACAACACTAGTTGCTAAGAAAACAAAAAAATGCAGAAGATAAAAGAGAAAGAAGAACTTTTATTAGAACAATGGAATAAGAGATGAGATAGGATGGTGGCTACAAGGTTATTACAAGAGTATATATAGGGTAGATAGCCAAACCCTAACCCTAACCCTAATGGTAAATGGGCCTGGTCATCACAACACTAATTAGTTACAATGAGAAACATAAATGGGCCTTAGATAAATAAAGCAATTTTAGGCCTTTTCTCTTTTCCCTCTTGCTTCCTTGACATTTCTTCATTGATTTGTGATGTTCAAAGCCTTTTTATTAATCCTTTTCTTGTCCAACAGCAACTAGATGTGATGTCTTCATCTACAATTCTTCAAAATGCAAATACACAGCAAATTGAACTCTATTTCTCTACATTTCTGGTTGCATGCGGGCTGGGTTGGAATATCTGTAAAGTAACAAAACAATACCCAAGTAATATTTATTTATATACAAAAGACGAGATATGAGAGCATAAAATAAACACATTTCCATGTCAATCAAATACCCCCACACTTGTCTTTTACTCGTCCTCGAGTAAAAAGAAAATGAAAAACTAACTAGATAGGTCACACTTTCGTAGGAAACACGATTGCATTGAGCGCATGCAACAAGCCGTTAAACCTCTAGGTGTCCCTAGTAGGACGAGTGGTGTCTCGTGAGGGTTTTCAGCGGATACTACCCACAAAATCCAAATGCTGTATGCTATGATTCTGATGAAACTACATGAATGCATTGGACATATGCAAATAAAAATGAAAAATGAAAACACGACTTATTTCAGGAAGGTGGTACAACAAATTAAGTTAACAATTTCCAACCAGTTGATTTTATTTAAGATACCTCGACTTGTCACAAATTTTCAATATAAATCAAGTTCCCAAATGTTAAATTCCAGTTTGGCCAGTTAGTTCGGTTGATAACATAGTGCAGCCATGAAATAAATTCTTAGTTTGCCTGGCACAGTTTGCAAAGTGGTATTCTAATTTTCTCATGTATGGCTAGTCAAATCAATAAGGTCAAGAAGTGTTTGGGTATCATCGCTTATTCTTTGTTCTATAAAATTTTAAGATTTATGATTAAGTACATACACCTAAAAAGACCAAGGTTTACCACACATGCACTGCCTCGCGGACTAACGGAGAGTGGGTAAAGAGCTTGGCGGATTGTGCAGGCCGACTTTGACTTTGTCAACAACGTGTCGGTAATCCTTAGGTGTCCAATCTCATAAAATGAGACCAAGATATTCCAACTTTGACTTTGTCAACAACGTATCGGATAGAGCTTGGCGGGTTTGCACACCAACGCTCGATATACAAGCAATGTTGGATACCCTTGGAATACTAATATTATTATTATCGATAATATAAGCACAAAAGAGAGTTACGCGAATTCAACTTAACACAACTTAGTTTTAAAGATTTGAAAAGCCAATATAAGTCTTTTAAGTCCTCCACTTATTTAAACAAAGTCTACAATATAGAATAGATTTCATGGCCATCACCTAAGAATCTCCCGATGTACCGGTTACACTATTATCCCTCAAAATTAAACTTTTCATTATATTTCCTATTCGATCTAAGTTGAGAGAGAAAAATACTATCAACTGGATAAAAATTGTAAACTTATTTTGTTGTATCAATTGAAAATGAGTCGTATTTAAAAAAAAAATTATGGTATGTTATTACGATATAACATGTATGATGGTCCTACATGAAAAGAAAGAAAAATTAAAGAAAAATCAAAAGAATGCAATGCAGACTCCCCCCCCCCCCACACTTGAACTAAACAGTGTCCACACTGTAAACGTTTCCTAAATTTGAAAGATAAAACCCATAGATGGATTAGATGCAAAATGATTTGCAGAATGAAATGCAGCCTAACTATATGTAAGAATGGATCATATGTACAATGATATATGTGTTTACGATGCATGCGACGCAAAGATTGCCACCAACTTTTTCCCCCACACTTTGTTTTAGCCCTATGAGTCCCATTCCCACTATGTCTAGGCGTGTTTTCTAATAAGCAAAGGTTTTTGAAAACCATCTCATCTTTAAACCTAGATTTATAGTCCAGTAAATGAATGTTCAAGGTCGTCCTAACATGAAGTTTTTCAATCAAACTAACATTCCAAAAATAGTTCATGTGTTCAACAAATTTATCAGTGTAATTTTTCAAAAACTTGTGATCGTGTATAAATTCAGTAAAATTTGAATTCTGAGTGTTGTTCAAGAGTATGTGATCACATTTCTCATCATTAACTGACAACGTATTTTCGACACTGACAATTTCAAGTTCGTTTGAAATTTTCTCACAGTTAAAATTTTCGAACTCGTGACGTGAATCCATTTCTTCCTCATTTGGCAACTCATCCTTGCACAATCCGAAGAATTCATGTTCGTTAAAATCCTTTTCCACATTTGAATTGAAAAATTCAACATTTTCATTCTGTTCAATTTCAAAGATTTCAAGTTTCTCATAGTCTGAAAGAGGAAGATCAAAATCCAAGCTTAAATCTTTTTGAAAAGAATCGAAATCCAAATCATTTATTGAATTTTGAACAACTTCATTTAGATCATCATTCTCAATTTCGAAAGTTGTTGTTTGAAAATTTTCAATGTCAGTAAGGAATGGACTATTTTCTGATCCATCACATGCTTGAATTTGATTTTGTTGCTCTTGTTGTTCTTTCAAAGTTGTCAATAAACAAAGAAGTTCATCAGCCCTCTCACTAAGAATGTTAAGGTGATATTCTTCAGAATCGTTGATTTGAGAGCTCTCGTTTGGAATTTCCTGATTTTCAAAATTATAATCCACATCAATTTCACAATCAATATTATTTCCAATGTGGTAGTTGTTTGAATTTTCAGAAAACTGACAATGATATTGGAAATCATTTTGATCATAGAAATTTTGTTCATAACCAAAACTGTTAAAATTCGAGTGAAAATTGCAATTTTGGTCATTTTCAAGATGTTGATATGGGTTGTAGTTTTGAAAATTTTGATCGATTTGAAAATCATTTTCAAAATTATTTTCGAATTGGTTTCCAACCCTATATTGACGTGGATCAAAGCTATTTTGCGATTCAAAACCGTTTTGATGTGGATGTGACCCATAATCGAAATTATTGAAATTTGAATTGAAATCGCAATTTCGATCATAATCATGATTTTGAAAATGTTGGTCATTTTGAAAATTTTGAAAATTGTTGACATTGGTTTCACCAAATTTTGGGAAATCGTGCTTCATGAGTTGTATTTCATATTCATACTCTTCAAGAGGACGTCTACTCCGACTATTATCCCACATTTCTCTCAAGGATTTTTTTGAATTAGACATTTGAAATGAAATCAATTCAAAATAATATAAAATAATGAGTTGTGCTCTATTAATTAACTGACTCAATTGGAAGGGGGAAGAGGGTCTTATGGCCGTTCACGTATAGTATAAAACTAAGGGGTACGACCAATGTTTTACGGGTAGTATGCAACCTCTTTTGCTAAAAGTTCAATAAATTGAACTAATATATATCCGCGATCCAATTGAACGAGACAGTCAACTTCACAAAGCACCACTTTTCAGTTATATTATTTTGAAAATCAAAATCACGTGTTAAAATTGAAAATCGATGAGAGTGATTAGTTATGGAAAACTGTTCCTCACCACAAATTCAGAAATATCAGTCACAGAACAGACACAGAAATATAAATTGCAGAATTAAAATTTACATTCAAGCCGCTGCCCCTGCAGAAATTTTTTACAACAATTGTCTATATATTTTTTTCTTTTTCCTTTTGCAGCAGAGCACCTGTAGAGTTTTAAAAGTTTTCACCTTGATCGGCAGTCCTCTAGTGAATTTGGGAAGCTCTAGCGCATTCACACCCCACTTGGTGTGCAACCGCTCCAACCCATCTGAATCGTCCGCTGCTTTCTGTTGTTGTCCCTTTCTATTAATTTCACTTGTACCTTTATTTTATTTTTATTTTTTTATTTTTTTTTTTGAAACAAGAAGAAAATAACAAAACAAAAACAAAACCAAGTAGGAATTGAAAAGAAAAATAAAATAAAATAAACTCGACAAAACTAAGAGCTAAGCTAGAAAGAATGCATTAAGCTCAAGAAAAACAAAAACAGGTTAATACATAAAACTGAACACGGACTCAAGTCATAAAAGCCAATACCAAACCCCTCACGCATTATATCCTCTCCCAGTACACCACACTTCTCAATCCACACCACTTGACCTAATAGAAATAGGAAACGCAGTCACGCCCCCTTCTTATTTTCATTTTACAAGCAAATCTCGTGAGATTTTTTTTTCTTCTTTTTGTTCGAATCAAAAGAAAAATAAAATCAGATCTTCAATGATTAAATCAAAGTGTTTAACGCAGGGGTTTCGAATAAGCTGAGGGAGTTGGAGGTGCGATTGGGGAGGCTTCGATTTGGATTTCGGTTTGATTTGGTAAGGTGGGCTTGGTGAGGACAGAGAGGTTGTAGTGAAGATGTGAAGTGGAGAGGAGATTGGATTTGTTGACGGGGTGAAGAGGCCAGGATTTGGCAACTGATGATGATGGTGTTGATTTTTTTTTTTTCTTTTTTCGGTGGAGAATGGTTTGAAGGTTGCTGTGGAGTCTGATGCGGGTTGGTTTATGGTAGGGATCCTTTGAAGATGATGGTCAGGATGACTGTAATGTTGAATTTGTGGAGAGCCGTATGTTGAACTTGGTATGATTTTTGTGGTGGCCGAACTGGTTTGAGGGACGGTGTTTGGTGAAAGGATGGAGGAGGCGAAGATGTGCTACAACAGTTATGGTCGAATTGGACGTGAAAGATGAGGGACGTAGGGAAAATTTGAAGATGGTATGTTTTGAACTGAGGTTTGGCGTGACTGTTGATGGGAAACAGAAGGCAGATGATTGGTGAAAATTGGATATGTGATGAGGGGGGGGGGAGTGCGGTCAGAGAAGACGTGATGAATTGGGTAGAACGTGATGGAGTGTGGTTTGTTTTGATTTGGCGAGGAAGAAGGTGCTAGGGGTTATGGAGTTGAAGAAAGAAATAAAAGCAGACGAAAAACAAGGAAGAAATCAAAGTTGATAGAAAAAATTGCAAAACTGTATTATATTTTTTTTTAAAGAAAAGAGGGAATGAATTGTAGACAAAAAGGGAAGAAATAATTTGGAAAAGTGTGATTGTGGAAAGAAATCAAATTGTGAAAGAAATGCAAGGAAAGAGAGAAATGAATGAGAACAGAAATAAATCAAACAAAATTTGCAAGAATATATTTTTTTCTTTTTAACACCCAAAAACAGCAAATAATAAAAAAAAGCTAACACGAATCAGAAAATAAATAATAAAATTTACTCGTTACCTCCCCGGCAACGACGCCAAAAACTTGATCGACGCTAGTCTATGAATTAGAAAAGCGCGACATTTGTAATAAATTCTGCAAGCATACAGGTGTGTAGCATACAGGTCGAACACAGGGAGGAAAGTTAAATTTTATTATTTATATGTTTCGTGGGCATGTTAGACGAACTTTGGAGGTTGATTTGAAAATAAAACAAAATTAAAACTGTAATTTGATTCAGAACAGATCTAACTGAACCGACGATCAAATCACAATTTCAATGGAAAGCAAATGAAACTATGAATTAGATTTGAATCTAATCAAACCCAATTTGACCTAAGAAAATAATAAAAGCAGAAATTGAAATTGCAGAAATTGAAATAACAAACAAGAATTAAAATTAGGATTTCCGCTGAATCTAATCAGACGGTAAATCACTAATGCAAACAAGTGCAAAATACAAATAGTGTTCTACCGAATCTAATCGTATAGACAACACTAGTTGCTAAGAAAACAAAAAAATGCAGAAGATAAAAGAGAAAGAAGAACTTTTATTAGAACAATGGAATAAGAGATGAGATAGGATGGTGGCTACAAGGTTATTACAAGGGTATATATAGGGTAGATAGCCAAACCCTAACCCTAACCTTAATGGTAAATGGGCCTGGTCATCACAACACTAATTAGTTACAATGAGAAACATAAATGGGCCTTAGATAAATAAAGCAATTTTAGGCCTTTTCTCTTTTCCCTCTTGCTTCCTTGACATTTCTTCATTGATTTGTGATGTTCAAAGCCTTTTTATCAATCCTTTTCTTGTCCAACAACAACTAGATGTGATGTCTTCATCTACAATTTTTCAAAATGCAAATACACAGCAAATTGAACTCTATTTCTCTACATTTCTGGTTGCATGCGGGCTGGGTTGGAATATCTGTAAAGTAACAAAACAATACCCAAGTAATATTTATTTATATACAAAAGACGAGATATGAGAGCATAAAATAAACACATTTCATGTCAATCAATAGTTCTAAACCGTTCATAACATATGATGTGGAATCTAAATTGCCTATAGTGCTATGTGATTAGATCTGAAATTTTAAGCTTAAATCTGAATTCATAATTAATTAAAATTAATTATGTGTTATTTATTTAACCATGCCAGGTTGATTTTACATATGTTGTGTGAAACCCCATCTTGCAATTTACCTCGATGTTAGTATTGAATCTGATCCTATTGTTTTATTTGGATGTTGTTATGCGATGTGATGAGAATTTACAGTTTACTTGATGTAAATATGAACGCGACTTGTGATGAAATTTACATATTCTTTTTTTTTGTAAAATTGAAATAGGGAAAAATTGACATTTATTTTGATGTTAATAATAAGTAATTTACGTTGTATGAAAAATTAACATTTATTTTGGTGTTAATAATAAGTAATTTTCAATGCATGAAAAATTAACATTTTTAATGTTAATCAAATGGTAATTTTACCGCAAGTGTACATTAACATTTTTTTTATGTTAATATAAAAAGAAATAAAACGTAGGATGAAATTAACATTTTTAATGTTAATATTATAAAAATTCAACCGTATGTACATTAACATTTTTAATGTTAATATTATAAAAATTCAACCGTATGATGACATTAACATTTTTAATGTTAATATTATAAAGTAAATATTGGACATGTTAAATTTCACATTTTTACTTATGTGAATAAAATAAATTATTAGACATGTAACATATTTTTGTTAATGTGAATAAATTGTAATGTGAATAAAATGGTAATTTTAACTGTATGCACAATATACATTCTTATTAATGTAATATATATAAGAATTTACTCCGCAGGTGAAATTTAAATTTTTAGAAATGTAACTAAAGTTTACCTTTTATTTTATGTAAACAAATTGAGAATGTGAAATGTAACTAAAGTTTACGTTTTATTTTATTAAGAATGTGATATGTAAATAAAGTTTACATTTTTATTAATGTAATATATTCAAGGACTTCACCGTAGGAAAAAGATTACATTTTTATCAATGTAATTAAAGTAGGAATTGGTATTAACATTAAATTTACATTTAATTATGTAAAATTAAGGTATGAAATTTGGAATGACATAAATTTACATTTAATTATGTAAAACCAAAGTAGGAATTTGTGTTAACATGAAATTTACATTGAATTATGTAAAATTAAAGTGATGAGAAATTAACATTTTGTTAAATGTTAAATATAAGGAATTTACATGGTATGAGAAAGTAACATTATTTTTTAAATGTTAATAATAAGAAACTACACCGCATGAGCAATTAACATTATTTTTAATGTTAATTAAATAGTAATTTCACCGCATGTGTAAATTAACATTTTTAATGTTAAAGATAACACCGTATGATGTAATTAACATTTTTAATGTTAATATAATAAAACTTTAACCGTAGGATGTCATTAATATTTTTAATGTTAATATAATAGTATTTACAACGTATGATAAATTAACATTTTTGTGTCAATGTTAAAAATAAGTATTCATATCGAATGAAAATTAACAATTTTGTTAATGATACAAACAAGAATTTACGTTGTATGAGGAATTAATATTATTTTTGGTGTTAAAAATAAGTAATTTACAATGCATGAAAAATGGACATTTTTAATGTCAATTAAATAGTAATTTTACCGTAGGATGAAATGTACATTTTTAATGTAAATTAACTACAAATTTCAACCGTAGGATTTAGTTAACATTATTTATAATGTTAATATGAAGAAAATTTAACCGTATGATAAAATTAACTTTATTTTTAATGTTAATGATGCGTAATTTAAACGTATGATAAGATTAACATTATATTTAATGTTAATAAAAAGAATTTACATCGTAGGATGATTAACATTATTTTTAATGTTAAATAAAAAGAATTTACACCGTAGGATGATTAACATTATTTTTAATGTTAAAGTAAAAGAATTTCACCGTAGAAGGATTTAACATTATTTTTAATGTTTAAATAAAAGGAGTTCACCATAGGGTAATTAACATTATTTATAATGTAAGTATATAAGAAATTTGACCGTAAGATGAATTAACATTGTTTTTAATGTTAATATATAGTGAATTCCACCGTAGTATGAATTAACATTATATTTTGTTTATGTTAAAATAAAGGAAATTCAACCGTAGGTTGAATTAACATAATTTTAATGTTAAATTAAAGAGTAACTTAACCATAGGATTGAGCTACATTATTTTTAATGTAAAGTAATAAAGTAATTTAACATAGGATGAGATTACATTATTTTCAATGTTAATAAAGGATAATTTAACCATAGGGTTAATATAAATTTATTTTTAATGTTAATATTAAGAGAATTACTTCGTAGGATAAAATTTACATTATTTTATAATGTTAACATAAAAGAGAATTGACCGTAGGAATGTTACATTTTTTTATGAAATTAAGAAGGAATAACACCATAGGGTGAGTTAACATTATTTTTAATGTTAATAAAGGGTAATTTAAGCATAGGATAAGTCAACATTATCTTTAATGTTAAAATTAAGAAAATATGCATCGTAGGATGAGTTAACATTATTCTAAATGTTAATATAAAAAGTGTATATACCATAGGGAAAAATTTACATTATTTTAATGTTAAAATAAAAGAATTCCACCGTAGGAAAGTTTACATTTTATTCAATGTAAATAGGTAAGAATGCGACATGTAAATGCAAGTTTACATTTTATTCATTGTAAATACGTAAGAATGTGACATGTAATTGCAAGTTTGCATTTTATTAAATGTAAAGAAAACAAGAATGCGATATGTAATGAAAGTTTACATTTTAATTAATGTACATAAAAATATGATTTTGAGAATGCGTCGTTAAATAAGAAGTTTGACTATTTTAAATAATTAAAATAGAATGAATTGTTAATAAAAATAATTATTAACAAATAAGAAGGATTTTCAAATATATATATATATATATATATATATATATATATGTATTTATATACGAGGATTGTTTGGGAAGTCCGAGATATTCTCATCCCAAATTAATCCAGCGGCGTTAAAGATCGAAGTAAGAAGACGACGTATAAGGATTTTCAAATATATATATATATATGTATTTATATACGAGGATTGTTTGGGAAGTCCGAGATATTCTCATCCCAAATTAATCCAGCGGCGTTAAAGATCGAAGTAAGAAGACGACGTATGAAGACCGTAAATCTTCCCTCGAATGGACAACGATCGAGATCCTGAATTGACTTGCTACCAATTCATGGGTCAAGGTCATTGCCCAGACGTACGTGTTGGTTTCACGGATTTGACTTTTGTTCAGACCCAGAGTATAAGTTTAAATGGATGGTGTGTCTGACATCGTACTTCGTTATATATCATATTGTTGATTTTCTGTTAATATATAAATATTGGTGGTGGAGAATTTATTCTCTACTTAACACCCATTTATGTATTGATGGAGAAGCAATGGTATGGCATGGAGTGACAGTGTGGCATACTAAGATGCAATGATCAAGGTTTCTTGTTGAAAAGCAGAACCTTGTGGAGACGATCAAAGCATGGCCTGTTTAGGCGTAGCTTTGTGTAACGGGACTTCGCGAGCCTCACACCCCGGTTGAGTCAAAAACGGGCGAAGGGAATGCAGGGAAAGCAGCACGTTTCTTTCTAGCTAGAAGTAGTATCAGGGACCTCCCAGCGCTGATACTTTACTTATGTGGATGATGGAATGTGGCGCGCCTCGGATATTAGGTCCTATAGGACCGGGAAACGTGTGCTTAGGAATTTCCAATCCGCTAAGCTGTATTTGCGGACCGGCCCTGCCATTTCCAAGGGTTCTCCGCAGGGAATCCTGAGGCACTAGCTAGAGTGTCTCGAATCGGTAAGGAACTCCGCTCTAGCCTTGACTCATGATGGAAACCAAAATCCAAATACGAACCGACGAATTTGATTTTATTACTAGTACGGAGGCATAATATATGGTACCCATGCTTCCTAAGATTAATACATTTACTTTGAAATGCTTTCATATACACTAATAATAATATTAGATGCGTATTTGCCGTATTTAGCATGTTTAATCACCATAAGGTAAAACCCTATCCTCTTGTGTGCGTTGCAATGTGTGATGGGACTTGGGTCTTATGGTGATTCCATTTTTTTCAAAAGCATTGCGTTGTCTACGATATACTTATTTATTTGTTATGACACTTTAAATTATGCACGGCAATCCATTAGAGTAAACCCGTTCCGCGTTAGCGGCGTGGTCTTTGGATTTGCCTTATATCTGATAGTTATTTTACTTTAGAATTCTCACACCAGTCCCACGACTGACCCATAGTTTGTTTCACCTTTTTGCAAACTTGGGTGCCCTCTTTTCCACACGGGCAGCCAAGTAGACAGGTTCATTCTTTGCTTGGAGTTTTTCTTTGGAGCCGCTTATCATTTTTCTTGGATTTGCTTTTGTGGAGAGGTGATGACTTGGAGCTTGAAGACATTTATCTTTTGTTTCTATGGCATTTTTCTTTTCTTTTTAGACATCAAACTTATTTCTTTTCTGCAAAACTTGTTGTAATAGCTTAGTTTTTGTGACTGTGGATTTTCTGTGATTGATGACATTATATTTTTCCGCTGCTATAATGTTATTACTCTATGAATTTCCTTTGCTATATAGTATCTGTGTTCTGTTTTATTGTATTTATGTTGTATTCCAAAAATGATTACTCCTGCTTTCATTCCGTGGAAGTTTGGGGTCATCACAGTTGGTATCAGAGCTTTGGTTTACAAAGCGGAATATAACATATTTATAATAATTCGTTTACGTAGAATCACTATATTCTATGGCGAACAGTTCATGAGATACATAATAGCTAGTCACTTTATCGTCATCTTTTCATTCATCCTTCGATCTTTTCTATCTCCTAGAATCACCATTTCAGTTGTTTTGACTCTCCCCTTGATCGTGCATTCGAAGAAGACTAAGTGAAGTGGCGAGGCTCAATTGGCACATATTTAAGAAGGAACGAAAGGACCAACTTCTTCGGTGGAAAGCCTGATGTTATAGACGGTACCATCTCTGTTAAAAACATTCTCTGTGTTTATTCTTCCTCTTCTATTTTTCTTTGTTCTTTTCGAGGACGAAAAGTTCTTAAGGAGGGGAGATTGTAACGACCTGGAATTTTAGGGCCAAATTAAAATTTTTATTTTAATGAATTTAAAGTATTTTTAATGATTTATTTATTTTAATCGAAGTTAGAATGAATAAATTAATTTAATTGCAAAAAGAGCTAGAAATAGCACGGTAGTTTGAAAAGTCAAACTTGAACTTTGACTAACCATACAGGACGCAAAATTTAACGGATTTTAGTGAAACCAAAAATATTAGAATCTATTTAAAAATATCTTTCCAACGAATCCGAAAAATCGAAATTTCATAGCGGAAATCAAAAGTTATGGCCAATTCAATTTTTAGAAAGGTCGCTAGGTAATTTGCATAGGACAAAAATGCTACTTTTCACATATGTAGGAATTTGAACTCGAAACCACTTCCATTGGTTTCAGAATGACGTTTCTGCATTGAAAAACAGTAAGCACTTATATGTTTCGAGTTTCAGAAAATATTTGTTTAAAAATGTATTTTTAATATTAAATATATTCGCCTTGAAAATAGCCATTTTTCAAAAAGTCTCAGAATCGAACGAAATTAATTTTGTTGTGATCGTATCGTCATAAGAAAGTCAAAAATAATTTTTCTAGATTTTTCTGAGTCCGTATGTGGTCCCGGTGAATTTCTGCGTACGTTTGAATTTAAAATAATGATTTATATTTAAAACTGAAAAACGAAGGCCAAGACGATCTCGTGGGCTGATGAGACATATCCAGATGAGTTCGGAACGGGGGCTAAATGGTATGAACGACAGTCGTTGCGCCTGAATCGGAGTTCGGACCAAAACGGTCTTAAACGGGCTAATTAAATAATGATTAATTTAACCTAATATTTTAATATAAAAACACTATTCACGTCCTTCTTCTTCCTCTCCGTCATTTTCAGCCGCATGAAACCCATTAGCACTCAAAATTTCAAACTCCGATTCCAATCTCATTTCTCAACGAAAAATCGCAAACTTATACTCGTTTCGAAGATATTCTCGAGCCCTACGATCTCCGACAAGAATCACCTCGAACCGTCGCCCGAATCTCCGCCACCACCCCCCTCAACCCACGCCAAAAACGCCCCCGCCGCTGCCACCTAGTGCGTGCGCACCTCTCCCCTTTCCCGGCGCAAGTCGGCCTCTCTTCCCCGGTCCTTCTCCAACAAACGGTGTCCAAATCCATCGCCTGTAGCTCCTGATTTTCTGATTTAAAGTTTTGAATGTTCTAAGGTAAAATTCACTTCAGATTTCCCCACGCTTTTAAGCGTTACACAGCCAGTTGTAAAAAGCTGATTTTTGATTTTGTGTATGAATTTGTATTCGAATCGTTCCAGATCTGAAATCGTCTTGAATTGGAACACCGAATCTGACCGAACCTGAATCACCTCTCTGACCAAACACTGTGAGAATTTTATTTTTAAATTTAATTTAATTTATTTAATTATTATTTGCATGATTATTAATAGTAGAATTAATATGACACGATGTTTAAACATAGTTCTAAACCGTTCATAACATATGATGTGGAATCTAAATTGCCTATAGTGCTATGTGATTAGATCTGAAATTTTAAGCTTAAATCTGAATTCATAATTAATTAAAATTAATTATGTGTTATTTATTTAACCATGCCAGGTTGATTTTACATATGTTGTGTGAAACCCCATCTTGCAATTTACCTCGATGTTAGTATCGAATCTGATCCTATTGTTGTATTTGGATGTTGTTATGCGATGTGATGAGAATTTACAGTTTACTTGATGTAAATAAGAACGCGACTTGTGATGAAATTTACATATTCTTTTTTTTTTTTGTAAAATTGAAAAAGGGAAAAATTGACATTTATTTTGATGTTAATAATAAGTAATTTACGTTGTATGAAAAATTAACATTTATTTTGGTGTTAATAATAAGTAATTTTCAATGCATGAAAAATTAACATTTTTAATGTTAATCAAATGGTAATTTTACCGCAAGTGTACATTAACATTTTTTTTATGTTAATATAAAAAGAAATAAAACGTAGGATGAAATTAACATTTTTAATGTTAATATTATAAAAATTCAACCGTATGTACATTAACATTTTTAATGTTAATATTATAAATTAAATATTGGACATGTAAAATTTCACATTTTTACTTATGTGAATAAAATAAATTATTAGACATGTAACATATTTTTATTAATGTGAATAAATTGTAATGTGAATAAAATGGTAATTTTAACTGTATGCACAATTTACATTCTTATTAATGTAATATATATAAGAATTTACTCCGCAGGTGAAATTTAAATTTTTAGAAATGTAACTAAAGTTTACTTTTATTTTATGTAAACAAATTGAGAATGTGAAATGTAACTAAAGTTTACGTTTTATTTTATTAAGAATGTGATATGTAAATAAAGTTTACATTTTTATTAATGTAATATATTCAAGGACTTCACCGTAGGAAAAAGATTACATTTTTATCAATGTAATTAAAGTAGGAATTGGTATTAACATTAAATTTACATTTAATTATGTAAAATTAAGGTATGAAATTTGGAATGACATAAATTTACATTTAATTATGTAAAACCAAAGTAGGAATTTGTGTTAACATGAAATTTACATTGAATTATGTAAAATTAAAGTGATGAGAAATTAACATTTTGTTAAATGTTAAATATAAGGAATTTACATGGTATGAGAAAGTAACATTATTTTTTAAATGTTAATAATAAGAAACTACACCGCATGAGCAATTAACATTATTTTTAATGCTAATTAAATAGTAATTTCACCGCATGTGTAAATTAACATTTTTAATGTTAAAGATAACACCGTATGATGTAATTAACATTTTTAATGTTAATGTAATAAAACTTGAACTGTAGGATGTCATTAATATTTTTAATGTTAATATAATAGTATTTACAATGTATGATAAATTAACATTTTTGTGTCAATGTTAAAAATAAGTATTCATATCGAATGAAAATTCACAATTTTGTTAATGATACAAACAAGAATTTACGTTTTATGAGGAATTAATATTATTTTTGGTGTTAAAAATAAGTAATTTACAATGCATGAAAAATGGACATTTTTAATGTCAATTAAATAGTAATTTTACCGTAGGATGAAATGGACATTTTTAATGTAAATTAACTAGAAATTTCAACCGTAGGATTTAGTTAACATTATTTATAATGTTAATATGAAGAAAATTTAACCGTATGATAAAATTAACTTTATTTTTAATGTTAATGATGCGTAATTTAAACGTACGATAAGATTAACATTATATTTAATGTTAATAAAAAGAATTTACATCGTTGGATGACTAACATTATTTTTAATGTTAAATAAAAAGAATTTACACCGTAGGATGATTAACATTATTTTTAATGTTAAAGTAAAAGAATTTCACCGTAGAAGGATTTAACATTATTTTTAATGTTTAAATAAAAGGAGTTCACCATAGGGTAATTAACATTATTTATAATGTAAGTATATAAGGAATTTGACCGTAAGATGAATTAACATTGTTTTTAATGTTAATATATAGTGAATTCCACCGTAGTATGAATTAACATTATATTTTGTTTATGTTAAAATAAAGGAAATTCAACCATAGGTTGAATTAACATAATTTTAATGTTAAATTAAAGAGTAACTTAACCGTAGGATTGAGCTACATTATTTTTAATGTAAAGTAATAAAGTAATTTAACATAGGATGAGATTACATTATTTTTAATGTTAATAAAGGATAATTTAACCATAGGGTTAATATACATTTATTTTTAATGTTAATATTAAGAGAATTACTTCGTAGGAAAAAATTTACATTATTTTATAATGTTAACATAAAAGAGAATTGACCGTAGGAATGTTACATTTTTTTATGAAATTAAGAAGGAATAACACCATAGGGTGAGTTAACATTATTTTTAATGTTAATAAAGGGTAATTTAAGCATAGGATAAGTCAACATTATCTTTAATGTTAAAATTAAGAAAATATGCTTCGTAGGATGAGTTAACATTATTCTAAATGTTAATATAAAAAGTGTATATACCATAGGGAAAAATTTACATTATTTTAATGTTAAAATAAAAGAATTCCACCGTAGGAAAGTTTACATTTTATTCAATGTAAATAGGTAAGAATGCGACATGTAAATGCAAGTTTACAATTTATTCATTGTAAATAAGTAAGAATGTGACATGTAATTGCAAGTTTGCATTTTATTAAATGTAAAGAAAACAAGAATGTTATATGTAATGAAAGTTTACATTTTAATTAATGTAAATAAAAATATGATTTTGAGAATGCGTCGTTAAATAAGAAGTTTGACTATTTTAAATAATTAAAATAGAATGAATTGTTAATAAAAATAATTATTAACAAATAAGAAGGATTTTCAAAATATATATATATATGTATATATATACGAGGATTGTTTGGGAAGTCCGAGATATTCTCATCCCAAATTAATCCAGCGGCGTTAAAGATCGAAGTAAGAAGACGACATATGAAGACCGTAAATCTTCCCTCGAATGGACAACGATCGAGATCCTGAATTGACTTGCTTCCAATTCATGGGTCAAGGTCATTGCCCAGACGTACGTGTTGGTTTCACGGATTTGACTTTTGTTCAGACCCATAGCATAAGTTTAAATGGATGGTGTGTCTGACATCGTACTTCGTTATATATCATATTGTTGATTTTCTGTTAATATATAAATATTGGTGGTGGAGAATTTATTCTCTACTTAACAACCATTTATGTATTGATGGAGAAGCAATGGTATGGCATGGAGTGACAGTGTGGCATACTAAGATGCAATGATCAAGGTTTCTTGTTGAAAAGCATAACCTTGTGGAGACGATCAAAGCATGGCCTGTTTAGGCGTAGCTTTGTGTAATGGGACTTCGGGAGCCTCACACCCCGGTTGAGTCAAAAACGGGCGAAGGGAACGCAGGGGAAGCAACACGTTTCTTTCTAGATAGAAGTAGTGTCAGGGACCTCCCAGCGCTGATACTTTACATATGTGGATGATGGAATGTGGCGCGCCTCAGATATTAGGTCCTATAGGACCGGGAAACGTGTGCTTTGGAATTGCCAATCCGCTAAGCTGTATTTGCGGACCGGCCCTGTAAAACCCCGTATATTTTATAACTGTGAAATTCATAAGTTAAACTATAACTAATGTTAAATCAAAGAATTAAGGGAAACGGGATACACCATTGCGTTCGTCTCGAAATTCTGTTTGAGATAGAGTCTGAGTTTGCGTAAAACGGATATCGTATGAAGAAGTTATGGACGAACGAAGTTGGGCGAAAAACCGGAAAACGGGTCAGAATGCACTGGCACACTTGGGAAGTGCGCCAGAACAAAAATGCACTGGCGCACCTGTGAAGTGCGCCAGTACATTTTTGACCTGGCGCAC